>CM057459.1:654587500-664587500 GCA_016271365.2 Neoceratodus forsteri
TCAACCCTAAAAATTTCAGACCACAACCAAAAGCTGTTTCCGAGAAACAGCTGTCGAAAGAAAATACAAAAAACAATGAAAATTTCATGTTTTTCACCACTCTGTATCACAAAAACCACAACAAGGATTCACACAAAATCTGGCATGTCAAGAGCCCTGCCCCTAGCAGCAAGGCATGCTAAATTTTGTGCAAATCCATTGAATGCTTACAAAGTTCTTAAAATGCAGAATTTGAGATTTAACATTAAACTGCCAGGTCAACCCTAACTATACTGGTGCTCCCGCACCAGTATAATATACAGTATATATCAGTATGTGACAGGTAGTTGACTGCGCCCTCACAAAATTTGGTACACGGACTTGCACACAGTGCTCTTGTGAATGCCAAATTGGCTGTCAAAGAAATGTTAGCTATTTCTAGCATTTGAGCACTTCAATTCACCATCCACGTAAGTTGTACTGTGCTGATGTTTATCAGAAAGCCATTTAACTGCCTTTTCAAATCAGTGTGCATGAGCTGCTTACAATCAGCTGTGCAAGCTGTCAAACTATGTGCTGCTTCAAACACTGTCGACATGTTAAACTTCATACAAAAAACTGAGACACCATATAGACATAAGAACATTACATTTGTAAGACTTATTTATTATTATTGCTGAATGTAACACATCATACCACAGCTGTTGTATTCAGTATATTTAAATGGCACGGGGTCATAATGATGAAAACAAAAACAGCAAAGCAATACACCATGCTGTCAATACAGCAGGCACATTACTAGCACTCGCCAATAACAGCGAAAGCGAATAAACAGCAAACAAGCAGATACATTCTTTTTTTTTGAAGGGGGGGCTCCACCACCCACACCTCCACCCCTGCTACAGGGTGCTGCACCCCTCGAAACCCCCCTATTTACATAATTAACTATGGGGGGGTAGGCAACAACAGGATGGGGAGAAACACGGGCAGGGCAAAACTACCAGTCTCACATCACTTAAAAAAAGTAAAAAAAAAAAACAGTAGTCTGGGATCGGGATTCAAGCCCCGGTTTACGGATGCACTGCTTTCCTCGACTGCTGGAGGCTCATCCCTCTGAGCCACAGCAGCTGCTTGTGGACCAACCCCCCAGCAGAGGTCTTATCTTCTGCATCACTGCCTCCCAGCCATTAGCTACAGGGTACAAAACCGTGCCTGCACCATTTCATCCTTGCAGTATTTTGTACCATGTAGCTATATTCTTCTGCACTCTGTATGTTGCGTGATTTTGACTACACGTAACCTACATGACATATTGACCCATACCATTTAAACAAATATACCTAAATATATCAAACACAAATCAACGATTCTTTCACAGGAAAAAAAACAGAGGTAGGAACATTAATTTTCTGCAAGTAAATTGTGAGGGGCAATGTAATGCTGGTGGACTGTCAACAGCCAACAGGGCATGCTCATCATTATCAAGTCATTTGGACTTGATTCATGCAAACTGGATCCAGATAAAAGTGCATTGATTTTGTTCCACATGTAGACTGGACCAAAGATTGGGATGGAATCGAAAACAAGGTGACAGCTGCTGTCATTCATGAAGCGCGTACTATTTACAGTACGCACTCATGCAGAGCTCAGTCAGTGGCTGGCCACAGTGGCGAGAGGTGGGCTGTGCCAGTCACCGGCTGGGTGGGGGGTGGGTGGTAGGCACTGCCAGGTGGGGGGGTTGAGGCGCCACTAGACCACCAGGACAACAATAGTAACCGAACATAGCGATTTACAACATTCCAAGGGGAAATACCTCAGGGATCAGGATCAGGGCTGGGCGGAGTGCTAGCCCACTGGGGCAGCAATACCAATTTTTGGGGGGATTGGAGCTGCAGCAGGGATCGGGGCTGCCACATTGATTATAATGTTGGGGATCAGGGCTGCAGCATTACATATTATCATGGGGATTGTGGCTGCCACATTAATTATAATGTTGGGGATTGGGGCTGCAGCATTAAATATTATGAGGATCAGGGCTGCCACATGAATTATAATGTCAAAGTTTAGGACTGCAGCATTAAGTATAATTTTGGGGAGCAGGGCTGGGGGGTGGGAGCTACATGAACTAGGGGGATGGGCTGGTGGCACATTAGAGCAACCCCAGGAGATGGCAAAGTACACTTACATCAGTTCCTAGCTGGTGTCAATGTACTTTGATGGATGCCCTTCGGGGGTTAACAATCCCAAATTAGGGGATGTGGCAGCCACCCATTGTGAATAGACCGCAACAGCTGCCATAAACCTCCTTGCGCCATGTCGCACTGGGGTTTATGGTGCATCCTTGGTGCAAGTCCACTTTGGTGCAAGCAGCCTGCGTCATGTCGCAGACTACTTTTGAGAATCCCAACTGGCGCAACTAATGGTGCAAAGTGCTACTTACATCATTCCTGTTGGTGCAAGTCACTTTGTGCCATGTGCAACGTTTTGAGAATCCAGCCCTCTGTTTCTGTAGAAGACACTTTCTATGAAAATAAACAGAACTTTCTGATCCTCCATAAGTGATGACTTATCTGATCGTCCTGACCACTGAATTACCTAAATAATCATTTGTCTGTAACATCTAAATGTTTTTATACTCACCTTCAAATGTAAACTCTGGATAAACACATTTTCTATAACAAATCACTTTCAATTGGCATGTTTCTAGTAAACAAACTTTGATTATAGAACTGATGTACTGTGCATAAGTTCTGACATACTGATTAGTTGTCACTGTGTTTGAAGAAGGACCCTGTATTGTCCCCAAAGGTTTGTGTGTGTAGAATTGTCTTTTGCTTAGTCTTGTAAGAGATATTGTTGGAAAACTACATTCCACTTTCTGCCTACTGTCTCTGCTCTCCCCCCACCTAGCTGTCACAGCTATCTTCTGCCCCAACACACTGATGCCCTTTCTACTTAGTTACACGCCATCTCCTGTGAACCATCTGCATTTCTCCCACATGAAGCCCTGGTTTCCCCACATGAAAAAGGTTTCCTTCCCACACCGGCCCCTTAGCTACATGTTGAATTCCTTAATTTTATTTTGTCTATTCTATCCCTTACAAGGCACCAGTATAACCTCAGAAAAGGTTATCATCACTGCAGCTGCCCTCAACTTACTGCCTACTTCCCAGAAACTGTCCTGTAATCTGTCTCTCCTATGGCTGGCCGGATCATTGGCATCTAAATGCATCCCTCAGTGCATTTCGACTTGGTGCAGCCACACCTTACTGAGATTCAACTGCAGCTCACTCTTTGAAGTCAAAGACTCAGTCCAGTTCTGCCATTGGCATAAATTAGTTCTTATACAAACATGCAAAAATGCCAGCAGATGCAGGCCAAAAGGTCTATTGTGTCTGCTCGATTGTGCAGCGCAGAGGTTAGATTCCTGCTGCCCCCCCCCCAACTCTTTCCTCCCTCTCTTCTCCTCTCAGCTTCACACTGACTAGTATCTTGCCCTTGACCCTATCCCACCCTCTTTTAAAGCTCTCCACTGTTTTAAGAGATACCGCTTCTTCAGGAAGCTCGTTCCATCCCCCTACTACCCTCTCTCCGTGAAGTAATGCTTCCTCACCTCCCTCCTGAAACTACCCCCCACCATCTTAAGGCTGTGCCCCCTAGTAATCCCTTCTCCATTTAATCGAAACATGCCCTTTGTACTAACCCTGTTGATGCTCTTTAATTACTTGAAGGTTTCCATCATATCACCCCTTTCCCTTGTCTTCTCCAGTGAGTACATGTTGAGGTCCCTCAACCTATCCCCGTAAGGCTTCCCCTCCATACCTCTGATTTGTTCTTGGTTTCCATTCCAGGATTCCCATCCACACTAGTGCTGGACCTCCTTCCTTCCCTCCCCCTCCCCACTACAGTCCATCTGCAGATCTGACCCTTGGGGTCTGCTAAGGCAAAACAATATCAGTCAACCTGGCTCCTTGTGCCAAGTTGCTCCTCAGGAACTTCCCATCATCCCTAAGGGCAGCCATCTCAGCAGCAAGAGCCTTAAACCTCCTACACACTGGGGAACCCCCATGCATCCAGAGCATCCTCTGACAGGTGATGGCACTACAGTCTCTGCAATTAACCAATCCTACTGTAGCTACATACCTGTGCAAACATTCTGTGTAGGTCTACCTAGACCATTAGTTCTCGGACTTTATCACAGTGAGCCTCCTCCAAGCCATGGGAAAGATCTTGAGCCTCCCCCAAATTCTGAAATAATCATGGACCTCCCCATAGATAAACAGCATACTTTTCACAGCACACCAGGAAAAAAGTGAAACCCCTTTGAATAGATGGCTCTCATTTTATTCAACTTAGTGTAACCCCCTCCACAGGTCAGCCTACTTGCTCTGCTATTTCGACTCTCGAACCATTGCTACCCCTTGTTGCAGTACCTTTATAGGTCAGACTGACATCTCTGTTTCCCTTCTATCTGGAATAACCTTCCTACCCACCTCTGCCTCTCCTCCTCTTACCCTGCTCTTAAGCAACTTCCCAAGGCTCATTCTGCTCCCTCCTGATCTTGCTCCTAGTACCTCTATTCTTCACCCTTGTATTTGGGCTGTTCTGTCACCAGTCTAATTGATCAATTGTTACCTCTCATTATTAGTTCATTGTTCCTGTTTGTTTGCACTATTGTTGATTTTGTATTGCTTGACTGTTTTGCAGTTACCTTTTGAACTGTATTCACTCCCTACCCTTCCCTGAGTACACCTGGAATGAGCCTTGTCTCAGTGTGCTTTTCCTGGTCACCGATTTGTAAATTGACACATAAATTCACCTACTATTATCCTCTTTCTGTTTGTCTCATCTTTTCACACAAAATATCTCAAACTCAAAATTTAAATACAGTACTTTTTCAGACTTGCTTGAGCCTCCCCTGGAGCAGATTGGGGCCTCCACAGGGAGGCTGGCATCACCATTTGAGAACCCTTGGGTCCTAGACTATACAGAAACTCTAAGGATATTTCTCTTTAGTGACCCCTACAGGAGAACATTCAGTCTACTAGGATGCACTGTATCTGTGCCAGCTTTTACAGTGTGCCCTGCCCCTGTCCCCTTCTCCCCAAGTCTCTCTTCTGTTATGTTCTGGCACTTAATATTGTGGCATGTAGGACTTATTCAAGTAGCATGACTCTCTACCACACCCCTCACTTTTGCTTGTAGGTAGATCTCCTTAAATACTTCCTTTTGCTTTACCAAGTGGAAGTACTCGCCCTCAATTCCTGCCTCTGAGCACCTACAAAAGACTCCTGTTACTGGGCCTCCATTTGGTCCTAGTTTCCATTCTCTGCAGGGTAAGCAACCACTGAAATGCATTTACCTCTACCTACCCACCCACACTGTCACTTTCCATATTAAATAAAATATATTTTCTGTGTACTGTGGGCTACATGTTTCATTTACTCTGCTTCAGTTCTTCCACTTACCTTTTACTATAGTACCTTACTTTAACTTGCCTTTTACTGCTGCGTATTGTTCTAGGCATTGTCCAGTATCCCGCACTGTAGATCTGCCCATTATTTCCATCATCGTGGCTCCTCAGGCACTCTTGGAAATCGGATATTTTTTTATGAAAGGTCTTCCTGGCTGCAGATGTTAAATAAATAAAAAAAACTGTGATTATTTTGCACATGCTATATGCTATCCATCACTATGTACTCATTCTAATAAGTTGTGCTAGAGTAAAATAAACCAATAGTTCATACTACCCATGATGCCTTGCATTTATAGTGTAAGTGTAAGTTTGCGTTTTCTTAAAACATTACATTATTGCCAATATACTTTTTTCACTGAGGAACATATATTTTAAAGTAATTTCCTGCTTTAGGCTTGCAATCCAAGACCCAACAAATTGTCATTTAGCTGACTGACCAATTGTCTTGCACTGAGACAAAAGCTACATAATACAGATGAGTTCTAAAAAGTGTGGCAGGTCTGTGGTTTGATGTTTTCAGCCTTTGCAGATTGTTTGTGAGGTGTTGTCACCTTAGTCACGTTTAAAGCATACTCAGCCTAAATTCTTTAATGGTGATTAGCATCTATTACCCATGATATTTTGCACAAGAGTTGCTAGTTTATGCTTCTTTAAGATGACTTTATTGTCTACTTGCTTTGAATTAGCTTGCTTAAGCACTTTTGCACTGACTAAGTTTTTTTGTTTTTTTTTGTAACTATGTTCTTGCTTTAGGTTCACCATGACCTAAACAATTGTAAACATTTTCCTGGCTTATCTCTTGTTTTGGGCAGAGTGACTATCACACTGAAGAGTCCTAGAAAGGGTGAAACAAGTGTCTGGGGTTTCCTGTTTTTAGCCTTTGCAGGTTGATTGTGAGGCCTTTTGGCACCTTAAAGTACTGATTAAAGCATGAGTGCCTAAATTTCTTCATAGGTAGGTAGGTAGTTAGTTAGCTAGTGTTGTGGACTGGAAAAGGAGATTTAGGAAATATTTCTCGTTTTCAGCCTCATACTGGGGGAGGGGTACAAATGCAAACTGATGGATGTTGAACAAGATTAAGCTGCTGTGGGGGGTTTATTGAATGGGGGAATTTGGCCAGGACACCGGAAATTCCTCATTTCTTTTTAGGGCTGTGGGCAGAGCCTACATCGCTATTTGGATCACTCTGTAGCTTTGAAAATGGCCAATCATGGAACCTTCCATTGGACTTTTGGAAGTATACTTCCGAAAGCCCAATGGAGCTTGAACCCCTCCGCCATGATCGGCCGCTATGGAATAACAGACGCACTATTTCAGCTGTTACTTCTGCATTCCATGGCATGAACTGCACATGTGTGACTGGCACGCATGCACAGTTCTGCTGGCACCATCATGTGAATGGCAAAATGCCATTCCCTGCCTTCAACCACTGATGTGGCTGAGAACAGTCTCTCCTTTTTGCGATTGCCACTGAATGTGGCCTCTTTGTCCTGCTGTCCTCCCACAGAACTGGCTGGGTTCCTTTCCTTCTGCCATCAATGCAGCCAAATTCCCCCCCTTCTGGGCGCGATCGCTGTGGATGAGGCAGAAATCGGCACCCCCCACTCATGTGGCACACTGGGAGCCCACCACAGTGTGCCCAAATGTATTTTTTTCTGCTGCCAACATCGGGGTCCCCAATCTCCATGTCAGCAGTATGTTGCCCCCTGCCCCACTCATGTAGCACACTGGGAGCCCATCCCAATGTACCCAAATGTCTGCTTTTCTTTTTTTTTTACCTGTAAATAAAGAAAGCCTCCCGATGTGTTTTTCCATTTTTTATGTGGCACCCTGGGAGCCCACACCAGTGTGCCCAAATGTCTGCAATTTTTGGGGGGTTTTCCTGTAAATAAAGAAAATAGTCCCCCACTGTGTGTTTCCATTTTTTTCTGTAAAAAAGAAAACAGTCCCTCATCATTACCCCAGCCCCCCCATCCTCCCACTGAGCACCCACCTCCCTGCACACCATACTTACCTTTGGAGGTCAGCGCTGTCATCTTCTCTGGACCAGGACATGTCTGCACTCTTCAAAGCTGAATCACGAACTGAAGAATCAAAGGTAAGCATGCCATAATGCCATTCAATGGGGTTTTCAACTTATTGTGATAAATAAGACTTTTTTTGAATTTTGACCCCAGATTTTCAACATGGGGTACTTGGGACCCCACCTCATGAAAACTTTCATTGTCATTTTGTTACTCAGTCCTGAAAGGTGATTTTGCATTTGCTGTGAAGAATCATCTTTCAGGACCAGTTCATGAAATGACAGTGGCTCTGTTCATGAGGTGGAGTCCCAAAAAGCCAATGTTGCCAATTTGGTGAAAAATTCAAAAAAATGACTGCGTCACAAGTGTGCATTGCGCAGTTTCTACACATGCTCCTAACTTTGCCAATTTTTAATATTTTCTCTCCTCATTTTCAACATTTCCATTTTTGCACAACACCTTTTAAACAGTACAGCTATC
This sequence comes from Neoceratodus forsteri, assembly GCA_016271365.2. Lineage (NCBI taxonomy): Eukaryota > Metazoa > Chordata > Ceratodontiformes > Ceratodontidae > Neoceratodus > Neoceratodus forsteri. The sequence goes on from CM057459.1 coordinate 654,595,460, forward strand.
ATTTATCACATCCTGCCCAAAATGCATTTTCACACCTGTAGCACAGAATGGTGCAGTCGCTCTGTGAAATCACCTTTCAGGAAAAGTGAACAAAATGACACTGGCACTCTTCATGAGGAGGGGTTCCAAAAAGGCCATGTTGAAAATCTGGTGCAACACCTCTAAAAAATGGGCAAGTTACACCCAGCGTTCAATAATTTCTACACACATGCGTAACTTTGCTTACTTGGCAGCTTGTCACAGCCCTATCGGCTCTGGCCAGAGTTTGTTTAGATGTGCCATGGGCTCTTTGATGACCACCAGAACAGGCAGACAAGACTTCAGTTTAACTTCTCATCCAAAATACATAGTGATTTCTTTGCAAATATTACCCTTGGTGCCTTGTGTTAGGGGTGAAAGTGTAAGTTTGTATTTATTTAGTACTTGGCTAAATCCTAATCTTGTATTTGTGACATCACAATGATTTCTATAGTAATACGTCGTGATGCCACAAACAGGATTATGGATTCCATGAAGTTTAAGAAGAAGGATGAGATGAAGTCTGAGATGCCAAAATCCTGTTTTCATGAGAATGTCCTTAGTAATAAAGAATATAGGGAGATAAATACAGAAACTTGATTGAAAATAAATTGAACTGTGTGACTGTATTACATTTAAAATATTTCCTGGAAACCAGAAAATTGCTTTAAGCATTAATTTCCATCTCAGAAACCAAATAAAATCCCTCACAAGTGGGCTTACAAGTTTCAGCCTTTCAGCAGCACAGTCTGACTCTGGGGTGGCTCACTGTCCAGATCACCCACAGAAGGCCTTAAAAAACACATCCACCCACACACACACACATATACTCATGACTCATGCACACAAACACACACGCACACACACAGACACACACACACAGACACACACACACACACACACACTCACTCAGTCACAACTCATGCACACACACACCATTCATGAACGTACACAAAACACATGATAAAGACCGCTGATCTTTTTGAATACAAAGCAAGCCATTAAAATGGCCCCACCTATCCAAGGCCACAAAGTTAAATGTATCTTATCTTTTTTCATTTATGGTAAAAAAATAATTAACCCTGCGTGGATCTGTGCTTATATGCTCCAGAATGCGAAAAAAGCAGAGTCATCAGTGCCGCTAGCCTTTTTCTACTTCTTACACGGTTCACCAGCTACTGTGAGGTACAGTATAAGGTATTGCAAATTGCACACGTGCATCAGTTAATCAGTGTGAAGATGGCCCCAGCACACTGGTTATGGGGCTACCTAGAAAGTACTCTTCTCTCCTCCATTACAACAGGCACCAGTGCATTTAAATCTGCACCCAGACAGCTGTCCCAACCTTGCAGGATCAGCATTGCCACTCGTGGCACTGGCAAGCCAGGTTTACAGCCCAAGCCTGCAGTATCACAGTGCCATCTGGGAGGATGAAGATCAGTCATCCTAGGGGACACTGTCCTCCTCTCGGGAGGGAGGGTTGCCAGTATTACTCTGCTACCGCCATGTGAGTGAATGCATGTGCAGATTCAAGTGGCAATGCTGGTGGGAAGCAAGACACTGATGGATGCTACCGTACCACACCCTGCAGCACACATGGTGCTACACGGCTGGCATCCTGGGGGAGGGGACAGCACAAGAAAATAGGCCCTGCATGTAACAGGATGAAGCCTGGATTCTCTCTAGCCCTTCCTTACCAACTGCTTGCTCTGCCATTGGGTTTTCCATGAGTACCTGGTCTGAAGGCACCAACGTGGAGGACAGACTGGGGGGAGATAAAGGTAATCCACAGAGATGGTGAGAGTAGTGCTGGAAGGATTCCCTTAGGTTGGAAGCAGGCTCTGCTGGTGAGTAGAAGCATAATGAATGATTTTATTTTAAAAAACATACCAAGAAACAAACTTCCTATGTGATTATCAAGGTGACAGTGCTTAAGTGGGAACTGGTATCAGCCTATCCCAGAGACAGAGAGCATTCTCTAGGATACTTGATCCTTCTCCTTGCCCAAATGACCCTCCAGTGCCCTGGGCTCATTCCAAACCCAGGTTGTCAGCATTGCAAGTGGCAACATAGCCGCTGTGCTGAAGGGCCAGCTCCTGTGTATCTTCCTAATCTTTCTCATGTTATTTTGTTGATCATCACATCACTGTGGCTCAGTTGGTAGTACTGTTGCTCCACAGCTAGAAGTCCATGGCCCAGTCCTTATGCTGCAGTGAAGTGCTGGAGAGTTCTGCACTAACAGTGGCATCCTTGGGATATGATGATACACCAGGACCTCACCTATACAGATTGGCAAATGTGCAGGTGAAAGTTAAAGAACCCAGAACACTTTTAGAAAAGAGTATGTAATTTCCCAGCTGCAGGAACGTTTACATTAGTGCAAGGCTCTATTTACAAGTAAAGGCCTGCTGTGTGAAGTGTTGCAAGACATATATTTAAAAAAAAATACATAGATAGATACAAAGACACACAAAACAAAAGACAAGTAACTAAAAAGATCATGCATTAGAAAAACAATTAAAATGGTGTAAAACTTTCTGTGAAATTTTTTAACCTAAAGGTACCTCAAGACAACAAGGACATTTTATTCCAGGTGTCAGCGGTATTGACAATTACGGTCCTTGTACCACATTTCGTACAGGTTCTAGGAACTGGTGAGTGTGTTTGTACTTTGTTTCTATTTGGATATCTTAAAGAAGTCTTAAAATACACTGTACCAAAAGAACTGGGGTGAACAGGGACAAATAAAAGAATGTCAAAAATACTTAACAGTCCATTCCTCTCCCTACTAACTCTCAATGGTTGCCAGCCAAGAGCCTCATGCAGGGCACAATGATGTACTGTAGGTTTACAACATAGTACAACACAAGCATTCTTGTCGAAAATAACATCCAGTTTGGCTAGAACAGATTTGCTAGCAAACTGATAAACTGCCATATTCCAAAGAGGGAAGAAGAAGAATAGCATGGACAGTATTTAGCCTGTGCATCAATGGAAGATGGTATGCTAGTCTACAAATTGCACCCAGTTTTTTAATGATGTTTGAGTACATTTTGCTCATCTGATGTAATAGGAGCACTATTAATATGTATGTCCAGGTACTTATATACCTTGACATTTTATAATTTTGTTCCTTTAGAAGAAACTAGATATATTATAGGACTATTCTCTTTTGAGTTAAGAAGGTGCATGCACTGTGCCTTCCTATCATGAAACACTAGACCTAATGCCAAAAACTAATTTTGAAGGTTGACAAAATCCAAAACTTTTTTTTCCATGTTTTTAAAATATTTGTCTGATGAGACAAGTACATTATCAGCAGCATATGTTCTCATGCTTGTGTGTTTCACTGCTTGAGGAAGGGAATTTACAAAAAACAGAAACAAAAGAGTGCTCAGAATGAATCCCTGTGGCACTCCCCAGGTGATCTCCAAAGGAAGAGATAAGGAGACAGGCACAGAGACCATTTGGGTCCTACCAGATAAGTATGATGTGAACCAAGGTACTGTAATGACTTGATACTCACACCGATAGTTCATGATTTACTAAGCCCAATGTTTTTGATAGGTCCATAAACAGTGGTCCTGTTTCCTTACCTTCCCCCAAATAGGAAGTTATAATGCTGGGGAAGTGAACTAGGGCAGAGTTCATGGAGTATTGTAAGCAAAAGCCGTGTTGGTAATTATAGTGATAACAAGTAATTTGATTCCAAGAAAAGAGAAAACTGAGAATGAACATGTCTTTTTAGAGTGTTTTAGAGGATAGGGAATAGGGGCTGTAATTGTCGGGACTTAAAGAGTTACCATCCTTAGGAATGGGGATTACTTTACTTGTTTTTCATGCTGATGGAATGGAATTTTCAGAAATGCTCCAATTAAAGAGATACAGCAGCATAGGGACAATTTCATAGCTGCTGGTTTTTAAAAACATTGCATCCAAATAGTCCAGCCCTGGGGACTTTAACTTAAAATATTTCAGGAATTTAAAGACATCATACCAAGTCTGATACTTTAACACAAAAGTAGGTGCATTGTTTGAACTATTATTCTCCATGGCCAATCCGCTAATTTGACCTATATGAATGGCCACATCTGGTAGAGTGACACAATATTTATTCAACAAACAACTTCCCCTGGGTACAGGCGAAACTTGGGCTGTCCTTTAAAGATAGTGCAGCAGAGTTTGATGATGGGACACTAAAGACTTGTATAAGACTTCAGTACTTTCAGGGATCCAGATTGTGTTTTATTTTAGTGTTATAAAAATTCCTTTTAGCTGTTCTCTATTCCAAATTACATTTATTTCTAATATTTTTAGGAACCCATCAATCATCTCAGATTTTAGTTTCTTTGCTTTTTTCCCATATTTTTTCTTAAGTCTTATAAGTTTGAGAAGTTCATTATTCATCCAAGAGGGATGATTTTTGTGAAGTTTTAATTTGACCCATGGAGCATTCCAATTGCAAACTTCCAAAAACAAGACCAAGAAAATGTAATGACAAGATCTAAATCTGGGATGATATAAAATTTTGTCCTGTCTATATTCATCAGAGTGTCTCTAAACCCTTTCATTGAATTTTTTTTCTAGGAACGCCTATAAATATGATTTCAACATTTTCAAAAGGTTTTCTCAGCTTCATTTTGCAACGAATGGGATAATGATCCCCCAGATTGGACATTAATGTTTTTGCATCCTCAATACACTTATTTTCAGAGCTGAAAATGAGGTCCCAAATGAACACAGTTAATGCCTTTAGTACACCTAGCTATGATCTGAATTTGTTGTCTCAGGCCCCGATGTCCCAATTTTTCCTTCAGTTTAGCCCCCCCTTTTTTGTTTCCAATCAGAATTCATGTCTCCCAGTAAACTTAGCTCATGCCCTTTAAATGCTTGGTTTAGTTCTTCTGCAAAATGGTCAGAGATCTTCACCTGTGTTTTGGAAGGCACATACACAACCCCAATTGCAGTTTTTAATAGAAATAGAGACCAAAGACTGACTATCATCAAAACTAAATTTGAGAATTACTTCTGGAAAACCATGATGTTCTTTTGAATAAATCATTACCCCACCACCCCTGGTAAGTCTGTCCTGTCTATGTATGGCATCATTTTTAATGGACACTGCAGAACCAGAGATTTTTCTAACTGACCCATAGTCTCAAGGAGTCTATTTTATTTTGGACACATTGTGCATTGTCGAACACTATTTTTACTTCATTAATTCATTTTGGGGGGCGGCTCAATTAATTTCTACATCCCTTCTTAAGATGATTAAGAATAAAAAAAAATTATCTTTAATGTTAAGTCATGATTACTTTTGAAGACACCATAGTCAAGGATTGCTAGATGGGAATAATTGTGCTAGTTATTTGAAAAATGGTTATGGCACGGCTGGTGTAAACTTCTACTTATGTAGAGAAACCAAGTACAGCAAATTTAAATTGAATTGTAACATCATGAGAAGGTGAAGTAGATGTACTGGTGTTAAATACAAGATAAATGACCCAGAAGGTAGGGGCCCAGTAACCAACTGCTTGTGACATTAATATTTTAAGAAAGCCGCAAACACAAAATAAAAAAAAAGAAAACTATAATATTAGGCATTAATGATGTGTATACTGTTTGATAAAAAAGGCCTAGACTCAATGAGAACCTGCTTTCTAAAGAAAACAATTTATACGTAATTAAAACCCCCAAAATCCAGAATAACTAAATTGAATAGACAAGTAATGGGTAGAGTAACAGGGTCCTTTGCCACATCTTCCACAGTGGGCTCATACAGGTGATTCCCACCACTCCTGCAGGAGCCACTCACATGGAGAATGGCTACAGTGACTCTGCTTTTAAGTGTGGTGGAGCCATGCCTCCCTGCTGCTGTCACCCAGCCATGCCACCGACACTGGCAGCTGCTACAACAGGCTCGAGGAAATAGGGGAGGGACTTCTTGCAGTTTGCTAGGGCACAGTGGAAAAGCAGACAGTGTCATGGGGCTATAAACACCCAAAGTCTTTTGCTGCCTGTAAGCCTGTATGAAACAAAGCAACTCAACTTTGTCACCTCCCAGCTGATGTCTCCTAGCCATGCCCTTACACTGGCACCTGCCACCAGCAGGAACTTTCCCTCTCTCAACAGAATAGGTTAACATGTTACTGTCTTTGAATATGTGAAGACAGTTAACATATAGCCACTGCACCAGTATATTACTTCATTGCTTTGTAAAGCACTTTAAAATCTAATGTGTATTACAGGTATAGTATAAGCAATTCTTATATTCATCCCAAGCAACAAGAACTATTAGCTAGGCAACAATACCTAGGCATTATCTTATTTCTATACATAAAGTATACATTAAATAAAATGAGCAGACCTACTGTATAATGGAATGATTGTACCAATTATACAATAAGTTTTAAAATTGTAATGACCATAAGTAGTGACAATAGTAATACAATTTAGAATTTGAAAATGTTAGTTAAAAACTCAGTAGTTCCATGGCCAGAAGTATTATTAACAAAGAGAAATGATCTGCCTGCCGCATAAATGTCTTTTTGAGGACTCCCCATCTGTAATGGTGACATATAGGGGGTAAACTGTCGATGGACAGGTTTGATTTATGTAACTTTGAGTTCCGGTGATCTGACATTAATGCTGGTGCTCCACAGCTGGAGGTGTGCAGAGAGGAAGATCTTCAGTTTATTGCAAGGCTGACTCATAAGCTATCTTAAGGCATATATTTAATGCTGAGTACATAGACTTTTGTTCAGTAAAACAGCTGACAAGATCCATATGAAGGATCAGACATGATGAGATGTAATGAAGTGCGCTGTCTTTAGGCCCAGCTTACAAGAACAGTTGAGTACAACATATGGAAATGTTATAACAGTGCATTAGTTTTCATATTATTTGCTTTCATATATCCTAGTTTTTGAAGGCATCATTTTTCCAACTTCCCTTACTGATTTTATTTTACTTTAGCATAAGGCTTTGATGCATCACACATCTGATAAAGTAGAAACAATGAGTGATTGGTCAACTAATAAACATGAATGCAGATTACCAGATCATTAAAATGGAACAATAAAGTAACTGACTAAAGGCAATGCTACTAGTGATGATTGCCTGGGCATTGAATTGATGATGTCTGTGAGGTTATGAGACAGCAAAAGAATTGCAATGGATATGGAGTGACAGAGAATAACAGTATGTGATTTTCTCGTGATGGGTGCCACATTCATTTCAAAAAAGCCACCTGTGAAAGGGAGTGAGCATTTCCCCTATACAGTATGATATACTATGATACTGACAAAATATCTCCTGTCCCTTCCTCCTGTTTGATGGGTGCCCCCTCAGCTCGGAGCAACTCCCCTTGACCACCTTAAGCCCCAAGTCTGCGTAGCATAAATCTGCTCCTAACTAAACTCACATGTGGATTTGTTGGTTACTATTTGCACTTGTTCCTTGTAATGGCCTTGTACCTTTTTATGTATTAAGCTTTTTTTTTCTGCAATCCACGATTTCCCAGCTGTATTATGTTTTTATTACTCTTACACCCTACTTTACTGTGTATTCTGCATTTTTTTTATTGTGACTGTCCAGATGTATTGTATTTGTACTGCTTTTTCACCTTACTGTACTGTGTATTCTGTATTTTATTTCTTCTGCACCTTTGTTATTTTTTTGTAAGTTTTTGAGATGACAACTGCTGCTGGTGATGGTAGCGGAGATACTATGGAAATGAATAATAGAAGCAATGGAGTGGCATGTCTGTCACAGGTTTCCCAGACTCTGAAATTTTATGAAATGTCATTGCTCTCTATCAGTTAAACTAGTTTACAATGTACAGTATATAGCACTGCTGCAATAAACACATCTCTAGGACTCTATAATTATTGTTTAATCATTCCAGCTTTAATCTATTTACCAATGTTATCAAGTCAGATCCTTAGGTAATTACTGTACATGCAAACATGATGTCATTGGAGACCTCAAATAAAGAAGCCCATTTACAAAATCATCAAGTGTCTGTCTGTCTACACATGAGCATGTAAACAGGCACTGTATTCTTATCAATAGAACATTGTTCCCATGGACAGTCAGAATGTAAGGAAAATTTATAGCCATGCAAATATTGCCATAAAGATGAAGCAAAGTAAGTTTCAATGTGTTTCTACCAGACTTTGAGATATGGCAGCTGAATTTCTTCAGTAGGTATCTTATGTTTTTGATTTTTGTTGCAAATGGGATAAAGGTATTCATGACAGCAACAACAGGCATGGCCACTTCCAGTAATGTTTGCTGGCTTGTATTTGTTGTGTAGTTTCTGGGCCTAGATAGACTAGCAGTTAAAACTGAAAAAAAAAGTTTCCACAATGAAATTGTCATACTTTTAAAGTGAAGAGGTTTTCACATATGGCAGTTTTCTTAGACTGTGACCCTGAATTTTCACAATACTATTTTTATTACATCACCATTTGAACATGACAGGTATCATTTATCAAATCCAACCTGAAACATGAACAACCATGAAAACAGGTTTGGGAGGAACAGTTGAAAAATGACACCTGCCATGTTGGTGGGGTGGGTTAAAAAAAAAAAAGATTATGGTGAAAATGTGGGCTCAGACTTTAAACAAATAGCAGCATTGTATGAGTAAACTTTGAAACATTTCAACATTTCCTTATATGCCGTTCCAGTGGCATGGAAGGTTGAGGCGCTGGACGCCACACCTCGCACCATGCCAGCAACCCGGGTTCAGGAGCAGACTCAGGTCAGTGGGGGTTGGTGGGGGAGGAGAGAATTAAGTGTTCAGATGACTGCTGTCCTCTCCTGGGGTGGGTTACAGAGGATTTATTGCCTTCTAGTTGCTCCCAGTGGAGACAGGGAGCACTACACTTCAGCGGGGACTTGACAGGGGATGGTGATGGCAGATGACTGTGGAAGGGTGTGGGAGTGCACCCTCCATGTGGTGACATCATTGCACATCTGCACCTCTGGAGGAAGCATGGAGGAAAAAGCTCTTGCACCCGGGAAGGTGAAGGTGGGACCCACAACCAACAACCATGCTCAGTGCCGTATCCACCCTGCCAACCTCCAGCTCCCACCCTCACTCCAGCCACCCGCTATTCTATAGATAGAGTGCCAGAGGAGTTGGAGGTCCCACCTTGGGGGACTCAGAGCAGAGGGGTTGGTGAGTCAGGGATGAGGAAATGGGAGCACCCCAGGATTGAGATCTGGTCAGGGGGGATCTCAGTGAGCAGGAGAAAGCCAGTAAGTGGGTTCGACACTGGAGAGAGAGGTCCTATGGGGCCAGTGATGAAGGGGGCATAAATAAAGTTGGCAAAAGGAAAAAAATTCCTCTTAAGTGTTGTTTTTAGAGATTCTGACACAAAATTTTCAGCGTAATCTTTTTTTAACCCCATTTAATGAACAAGACACACGTCATTTATGAAATCCATCTCAAAATGTAATTTTGCATTTCAACTGTGAAAGCACATTGACGCTTGTGATATTCATGAGATGGGGTAAAAAAAAAAAGGCTATGTTGAAAATTTGAGATCCAAAAGGTAAAAAAAATACAAAAGTTGGGCCCTATTCACAAAAGGGTGTAAGGTATGGACCAAAGGTACAAACCCCACCCGCACAGCTCCTCACTTGCAGACAGGTGCACACCAGTCGATACTCACAAATGCCTGCTACCTGTTTGTGCCCCCCCAGGTGCACAGCTGCATGTAGCTGGATTGGCACTGTGTGGGGGCAAGATGCAGGACCCAGGCAGGCATCCAATCCTATGCCTGCCCTGGGTCCCAGAGTTGATACCTTACATGGTATGTGGCAACCAGCACAGGCATGCACAACCCCATGGAATTAGAAGGGACACCGTCTGCTCCCTTAAAGGGTACCAGCAGAGGAATGGCCATAGAAGCACTGGTGTGGACGGACTGTAGTGACATGCCGTCCATGGGACAGGCCTGAACCTGCATCTACAATGACATACCATCTATGGGACAGGCCCGAACCCACATCTCTGGTACCCTAGAAGTGTGTGGGACAGCACATGCCACCCCAAACTGGAGGGAGCACACTGACACCAGATATGTGAGCCAAGCGTGGCCCCTGGCCAGTTACGGACCACCAGCCCCAAAGGCAGGGGTGTGCTGCCTCCCCCATGATGCCCTATTCTGCCCTCCCCTAGAGATGGTGGCCACCCACCTGGATCATGCCCATGCTACTGAGGCACACTGCCCACCCTCCTGCAGTGGATACAGGGTCATGTCCAGTGTTACCCCATCCCCACTCTCTTTGTCCTGTACCATCTCTCCATCCCTGGTGGTCTAGCGACCCCATCCCCAAACCCCATGTGATGTGTGATCTGTCCTTCCCTGGTGGTCTAGCAGCCTCCCCTTGTATGGTATGCCCATTCCTTCCCTGGTGGCTAGTGGACCCCCCACCCTGCCAGGCATCACCCCACCAACCTGCCCTCCTGTCCCATCCTCAAGCTGGTGACTGACACAGCCTTCCACTGTCCATCATGCCTGGCCACCTACTGAGATGTCAGTAATGAGTACATACTGTAACTGTACATAACTAACAGTATGTGCTCATTATTGACATCTCAGTCTATGGCTGGCTGTGGTGGAGAGCCTAGGGCTGTGCTGGTTGCCAGCTTGGGGATACAAAGGAAGGGGGGTGGGGTGGTGGGGCACTACATGTCAGGGTGGGGGCTTCACTAGCCACCAGGGAAGGAATGACATTATGATACATGGGGATCGAGGAGAGGGAGGGGGTCCACTAGACCACCAGATAAGATGTGACATTACATTACCAGGGGATCAGGAATGAGGGAAACCACATGGATGCCTATGGGAATGCCCCTGTATGGGATGATCCTGGCAGCTGTGGTGTTTGGGTGTGCATGGAATGGCCACATAACTGAGTTTTGACAGGATCCCCCTTGCAGTAACTCACAGACTCCAGTGCACGGCACTCCACAGGATTCCCCACTTTTGTCAATCATGAGGAATGTGGGCATGCCCCTGACACACCCCCAGCCTGCCTGTGGTGCATAGCTGCACGCATGGCCAGGGATCTGGTGCGCATCTGTCTGGTGCAAACATTAGTGAATGCTGCCAGGGATCTGTGGGACCCCTGTTATGCTGCATTCATGAGTAGGGTTGCCTACGTGCCTGAGATTCGCGGCATGTAGGCTTAGTGAATAGGGCCCATTATGAACAAATGTTTGCATTTTTCAACTGTTCTTCATAACTTTTTTGTTCTTTGAGGTTTTGACCCCAAATTTGCAATATAATGCTTTTTTCCACCCCATCTTATGACGGTTTCACATCAAATCCGTGCTATCTGAAAAAGCATGGTCAAAAACCATGCCATCAACGCCAAACAAAAAAACATGGTAAAAAACACGAGATCATAAATATACAACCTAGCACACTTCCTTTACCTTATTATCAAAATACATAGTTGGCACTCCATAAGTCCAATGTATGTACAGTATTTCAATAATAAACTAAAGTAGTATTCTAGTTTGTCTAGTGGCACTTACGCTGTTTTTTCTTGCGTGGTTATCATGGCGCCATTTTTCACCACACATTTTGGATCTGCAGTCTTGACGGGATACCCCTTTGACCAAGACAGGTGACATTTTTAAATTCCCATCTGAAATGTGATTTCACAAAGAGGCTGCAAAAGCATGTTCCAAGTAGAAATTAGAAAAATTATACATGTCTTGATCACATGGGGTAAAAAAAAAAAATGCTGAAAATGTGAGGCTGAAATCTTGAAAAACAATAATGTTATGAGTAAAAGTTCAAAATGTATTAACAAAAAAACATTAAATGAACTTACCTTGTTTCCAGTCAGTTTGCAGTCCAATGGGGTAGCAGAGGCATCAACAATCACTTAGAGGATGACATTGTGGGACTCTAGTGAGGTAAGTGAGAAATAGGATGGTGGGCGCTGAGAGGGGGATCAGTAGGGGCTCCTTATGGGTTTAGGAGCTAGAAGACATTGCTGGACATTTTCCTTTTTTACAGGTGAAAAAAAAGAGAAAGGATGATGGATGTTTTCCTTTTTTTGAGGAAGCAGACACAGGGGAGCAACCCATTGTCAATGTATATGTGTTTTGCGGTACCAAGGTTGGCACTCCTTGTCAGACTGTGGCAGAGGGTGTTGTCTGATAGCATCAGGAGATGGGCACCCTGCTGTCAGATTGTGGCAGAGGGGTGTGTAGCTTAAATTGTGGCAAATACAAAGCATAGGTAATCCTAAGAACTTCTGATCTGCTGCAAATTTGATTTTTAATTCTAATCAAAAAATGTAAATTGACAAGCTTTCCTGTGGAACCAAGATTAATGATCCTAGTCGCATAGCCAACATGTTTAGTAAAAAATTCTCAGGCCTTTCTGAATTTGAGGTAATTTTTGCTTTTTATGCCTCCTGTAATCTGTCCAGTTTCATCCACCAAATGCATTGCCTATGTGAAAGCTACCCAAGTTAAAAAAAGCATTCTACATTTTTTTATGTTAAAATCAGTCTCTCCAACTGAAACTCAAAGGTTTTTTCATGGTCTGACCTGCAAAGGTTGCATTGAAAGTGATAGTCTAAACCCTAAATTCTTTAAACTAATTGCTGGCCAAAAAGTGGTTCCCCCTCTCTAAATTATTAAATTTGTCCTCACTCATTTCTATCTCTCCATCCCTATGGAAGAAAGATAGAGGTGCCCCCTTTCTAAAGGGAGCCAACTCCTTGTTAATAGAAAACTACAGACCAATCTAAATATTGTCTCACTTGAGTAGGTTACTGGAAAAGGTGGTCTCCTCTCAACTAAACGCTTGCATTAATTTCCACAACCTATTTTCTCTGCAGCAACATGGATTCTGTGAATGCCATTGCACCAGCATTACCTTGGTACATTTCACAAACCCTGTATGTATTTCTATAGATAAGGAAGGTTTAACTGGTTCAGTGTTTGTGGACCTGACCAAGAGATTTGACTTGGATGACTGTGATTAAATTGCAACAGCTTGAATTATCCCCTACCTCTGCCACTTGGTTGTCAAAGTGCCTGAATGGAAAACACAGTTTCTATGTATTTACAATTCACTGTCGGATTTCTTAACTGTTTCCAGTATATACCACAAGGCTCAATACTTGGGCCACCGCTGTTGTCAATATTTAAAATAAAGGAGACAGAAAACAGAGAAAGTGACAAGGGAAGAGGTAGCTCAGGGGGCATCAGGGAACAGCACAAGCAAGAGGGGAGGGGAGAGGAAGCAGGGAGGGTGTAAGGTATGGAGAGCCATGTACGCCAATGCAAGAAGTCTGGGAAATAAAATTCTGGGCCTGCAGGCTATCATGGCAGTGGCTAGCCTGGGTTTGGAAGCCATAACACAGTCATGGTACAATGATAGCCATGAATAGGGCATGGCCATACTGGGCTACTGTCTGTTCAGGACAAACCGGGGTGGGAGGAGGGATTGTACTACATGTAAGGGAGGGAATCAAGGTCACAGAAGTGCAATGGTACTGTGGGTCATCCTGGAGCAGGCTCTTGAGTCACCATCCATACAGCAGTAGTATACAGACCTCCAGCACAGGGAAAGGAGTTGGATAAGGCACTTGGGGAAGCCATCATCAGCATGGCAAATTAGGAGGAGGTGCTGCTAGTTGGTGACTCCAGTCTGAGAGATGTGGATTGGAGCCTTCCAACTGCAGCTTGGACAAGGAGCAAGGCCATTCTTGAGTCCCTACAAGGGGCTTTTCTCAAGCAGATAATCAATGAACCCACTAGGGATGGGGCAGTGCTGTACCTAGTGCTTACAAATAGGGATAGATTTGCAGATGTCACAGTGAGCAGTCCCTTAGGTACCAGTGATCAATGTACAGTGTGGTTTAATATTAAGTTGGGAACAGAAGCAACACACATGAGGACATGATTCCTGAACTATAGGAGGGTAAATTTGAAGAAATGGAGAAATGGGAGACTGCCTCAGAAACTGGTTTATGGGGGGGATTGCCAAGGAAAGGTAGAGGTACAATGGGGAAAAATAAGGAAGGGCATAATTAAGGCAACCTGCCACTGCATGTAGGAAGTCTGTAATCTCTCCTTTTCCCCTCCCTTGAGGACTGACACCTCTCCCATTGTGCTAACTTCATAACACAATTCTGGTTTGGAACACTCCATCCAAATCTTTACTCTTCCTTCTCCTCCTCCTCCTCCCCTTTCTGCCTACTCCCTTCATAACTTTAACCCCTATACTCTGGCCATGCCCTCCAGAATTTCCTCTGTTGGCCAAACTGCCTTTACCTATCACTTCCCCAAACTCTCTAACTCCCTTCCCACCCCATCCGAAATGCCACATCCCTCCATGCCCTCTCTTCACTCCTCCACAGTCACTCATGCCCCTATGGTAGCTTCCTTCAGTCCCCTAGTTCCTCTCTTCACCCAGTAATTTTCTCCCTGTACTGCCCAACACTATTCCTACCTACTCCTGGAGCTGTTCCCCCACAACTGCAGCTGCCTCCATTCCCCTATCTCCTCTCTCCCTCCCTAGTAAGTTCTCCCTGTACTGCCCAACACTAATCCTACCTACTATTCAGTACTGTATGCTGCTTCCAGTGCCACTGCAATAGTGCAGCCCTCTCACTACTAAATTTCTGGCACCCCCACATTTTCTATTTTGCTCCAGTAGTGCTTCTGTACTCCTAGGATTATTGTTTCATTCTGAATTCCTCCTCACAATTCACTTGAAGCCTAGTATATTGTACCTGCATTATTTGGACTGCCTGTATTGTATATTGTGTTTACTACATTGTATATTATACCATATATATTGTTGGCTGTTCTGTGTTCTTTTGTTCTATCCCTTCCCCTTACCCCCAGGACGCATTTGAAAATGAGCAACACTGCTCAGTATGCTTTTCCTGGTGAAACTTTTAAATAAATTACATAAATAAATAAATAGCAGAAGGAAAAAGAGACTGTTATGGTTCTCTAGGAGAGTGGTCAAAGTGGCAAAGGAAAAATTGGTGGCATTCCAGAAGTATGAGGAAATGCAGTAGGAGAAAGATAGGGAGGTATACAAAGTAAAACTGAGGTAGGCAGGAAAGGCAGTGAGGGGAACAAAGGCACTGACAGAGGAAATGATAGCCAAGGGGGTAGTTAAAGGAGATAAGACTTTCTTTGGATACATATAGTAACTGAGAAGAGGAAAGCAAGTGGAAAGGATAGGGAGAATAAGGATAGTGGTGAAGGGACCAAAGAAAAAACAGACATCCAGAACATGTACTTCTGCTCAGTCTTCATAATAGAGGGAGGGGGCGGACCCTAGAGAGCAGTAGGAACAAAGGGTGGGATGTGGTGTCAAGTCCAGTTTCAGAGGAAAGAGCCCTGAAGGGACTTGCAGCTCTGAAAGTGGACAAGGCTATGAGACCAGACAGGATGTACCCAAGAGTACTAAAACAACTTTGGGAGGTGCTAGCTGCCACACTGTTGGCCTTATCCAACAGCTCTCTGGAAACAGGCATGGCTCCAGAAGACTGGAATGGAGTATAGCAGACATGGTCCCACTGCAAAGAGAGGCAGGAGGGAGGGGGCTAGCAACTATAGGCTAGTCAGTCTCGCCTCAGTAGTAGGGAAGTTAATGGAACACTGCAGAAGAACTGAAAGGGAAGGTATGCTTTTTTGCAGATTACACCAAAATTTGTACTAAAATAGGCACTCAGGACGGGATGGAGAAAATGCATAGGGATCTTGGGAAACTTGAAGAGTGGTGAAGAGCATGGCAGTTAGGGTTCAATGCCAAAAAGTGCAATATCATGCACTTAGGGCATAGGAAGCCAGAAGCATAGCATAGGATGAGTCACTAAGCAGGAAAAGGACCAAGAAGTTGTCATAATAGATGACCTCAAAGTGGCAAGGTAATGTGACAAAGCAGTGGATAGGGCCAGTGGGGTCACTGGGATGCATAGAGACAGGTATCTCTATTAGTAGGAGGGAGGTAGTGTTGCCACTATATCACTTCCTGGTGAGACGCACCTGGAGTATTGTGTCAAGTTCTGGAGGTTGCACCCCAGAAAGGATATAGTGTGGAAGCAGTCTAGAGGAGGGCAACTAAAATGGTGTAGGGGTTGCACCAAAAGCCCTACAAAGAGAGACTGAGGGATTGCAACATGTACACCTTGGAAGAGAGGAAAAAGAGAGGGGACATGACAGAGACCTGCAAGTAACTCACAAGGGTAAACAGTGAGCAAATTGGGAAACTCTTTCAAATGAGGAAGAGAACCAGGACCAGAGGGCATAGGATGAAGTTGTGAGGGAGTTTAAGAGGGACGTGAGGAAGTATGTCACTGAAAGAGTAGTAGACACCTGGAACAGACTGCCAGAGAAAGTGGTGGAGGCAAAAACAATAGGGGGTGTCAAGCATGTGTGGGATATATATACTGTTGGGGAATATTAGTAAATATTCATAGAAGAGGGAGGATCATATGAGACCAGTTAGGGTCTGAGAAAACAGACTAGGCAGGGACCATCTGGGCAGACAAGGTTGGCCAAATAGTCCGTTTCTGCTGACAAATTCTATGTTTCTATAAACTCTCTTCACTGATCCTGTTCACAAAGTAAAGCATTTCTTTCTGTGGCCAAACTTATTATTTTTTTCCAGCTCAAATCTGTGATTTTTTTTATTTACAGTTGGTTATTGCTCAACCATCTATTTCTCAATACTAGAAAAAGAAAACAATGTTCTTTGGATGTAAGCCAAATTTGAATAAAATCTGTAACTCAAACACTTGTCTCCAGATTCTTGATTCAGTTGGTCACCTTCTGGAAGAACTTAACCTGTTTAAATACCTGGGGGGGGGAGTCTTCCTGAACCAATCATTGTTTTCTTTGGATCATAGTTCCTTTGTGTATATCAAAATCAATCAGAAATTGGGCACAGCATATAGACTGAAAATGTTATTATCCTTTAAGGACATTCCCTAGTGTTTCAGCAACCCCATATCAAATTAATATTTTTTGGGCCAGTATCTGATAGGGAAAAAATCCATAAGTGGATCAGACCAATTTATGTAGTTATAACATCAATGTTTTAGTGGTCAACATGAGGGTGAAAGAAAAAGTAAAACATGCACTCATCATTTAGCATGTTTCCTTCATTTTTTTCCACAAATGCAAAAATAAAGAGTACATTTCCAATACTTGAACAAACATTCCCAAAAATGGAGAACATATTTGTATGTTTTTATGCTTAAAACCATTCCAAACCTATGTCATTTTTATAAAAACATTTCTGATATATGTAGAATATGGTTTTAAATATAGCAGAAGAAATAAATATAGGGATTGCCATGCTTCTTTTAGCTGTATGTACTTTTAAAGCTGCAGTTTCAGAGGTGGTCAGCTCAGGACAAAAATAGTTAAAAATCCCAACAAAAATAACTAGCAAGAAAGCTGATCAGACAATTCAAAAGTACATGCAGAATATGAAGGACCTTAATATAAAATAAACAGGGTAACAAGAGACAGAGGAACATATACTGTAGGTAAAACGGCTTGAATGATGCCAACAGCTGCAACTGTGGGAGCTAATTTCCTCACAGCCATCCTGTATATATTCTTAGTGGGACTTGACATAACAGGACAAATCATTATTCTAATAATGCTTCCATGTATTTAAAAAAAAGTAACTGTGCCAGTAAACAGCCTTGAGAACTTTTCAAATGCAGCTAAAAAATTAGAATTTAAAACACCAGGAAACATATTTAAACTTGCCTAACTATTGCACCCGTGTCATTGCTCCTTCTGATCCATTATCCTTTCCCTGTATTCTCGCATGCTGCTGTTACTGACTGATCACATCTTAACATAGGTTATAATAATAATATTTACTGTTTTGATCTTTAATCTTCATATTGGAGCCACCACTGGACACGGTATTCCCAACTCAGCTGGTTATCCTTTGACCCACACCATCAGTATTTTACAGTCTGTCTAAGCCACCTAATCTTATAAAGCAGTGCTATCTTTCCACTCTCAAATTTGCTGTGCCCAATAGCAGTCAGAAAAGCCTGCATTCTGACAGAAAACAGCTGCTTACTTGACAGCATGTTTATTCAGACATGGATGGCATATTTTATTCTGAATCGGTTCCCCTAATGTGGAATAGTCTTCCTAAATACATCTGTCTCCAATCATCTCACATTTTGTTCAGATCCCAACTCCTTTCAGTTGTGCTTTTGCAAATGCCAATGTTATTTTAATATACACAAAAAAAATATGTTTAAAGTCTAGTTAGGTTTCTTCACGTGCTTTCACAACTAGTGTAACACAGGGAAGGAAATTGGGTGTTAGGGTTTACAACTATAAAACCCCTCCCCCACCAAACCCTGCTGTTGGAACCGAACCCCAACCCTCCACACACCAATAAGCATCGGTGTGTGACTTAGGCTCATCAGGCCCCAATGCACACCCTACGCATGTATGTAGAATAATTCCAAAGATGGCGCGTAACTCAGGCATTTATAGGTATTTTTGGACCAGATTTTTAATATGGCCTTTTTGGGACCCCACCTCATGAACACTGACATTTTCATTTCATTACTGAGTCCCAAATGGTGATGTCATGCAGCAACTGCACTATTCCATGCTACTGCTGTGTAAACACATTTTGGGCAGGATTTGAGAAATAACAGGTGTACTGTTCATGAGGTGATGTGAAAAACTGGCAATGTTGAATATTTGGAGTGAAAATATTAAAATTTGCCAAAGTTACACACGTGCGTAGCAAAATTTAAATGACCACTCACAAATCGGATGTTTTGGGGTATTTTTGCACCAAATTTTCAACATGGCCTTTTTGGGACCCCACTTCATGAACAGTGGCACTGTGATTTTATTAGTAGATCCCTAAACTTGATTTCACACAACAACTGTGCCATTCTGCCCCAGAAGTGTGAAAATATGTTTCAGGCAGGATGTGAAAAATAGCAGCTGTACTTTTCATGAGGAGGTGTGAAAAAAAGTCAATTTTGAAAATCTGGAGTGAAAATATTAAAAATTGGCAAAGTTACAAGTGTGTATAGATACTGTGCAACACATGCTTGTAACACAGTCATTTTGGGGTATTTTTGCAGCGAATTTTCAACATCAGCCTTTGGGACCTCCCCTCATGAATACTGGCAATTTCCTTTTGTTAATTGGTCTGAAAAGGTGCTTCCATGCAGCGACCATGAAATCACCTTGGGACCAAATAATGAAATGACAGTGCCAGTGATCATGAGTTGGGGTCCCAAGAACCCCATGTTGAAAATTTTGGGTTAAAATTCTTAAAAATGGCCAAGATATCAACATAAGTTGAAAACCCCATTGACAGCCATAATATGGTGCCTACTTTGATTCTTCAGTTTGCGGTTGGGCTTTGAAGAGTGCAGACGTGTCCAGGTCCACAGAAGATCACAGCCACAGACCTTGGAGGGTAAGAATGGGGTAAGGGGGTATGGAGTGTGCAGAGGGAGGGTCTGGATGGGGAATGGAGAGACAACGAGGGTCTGTTTTCTATTTTGCAGGTTAAAAAATTAAAAAAGATGCTGGGCAGTTTTCTTTTTTTTTTTGGCAGAGCAAACTGTTTACTTGTGGTGACTGGAAGTGGGCTCCTCAGCGTCTGACAACTCGGGGGGGGTCATTATGCTACAGTGTGAGTGGGGAATAAATGCCGACACAAGAGTTGAGCACCCCAATGTTGGCAAACATGTCAGAGGACCCGTTGGCATAAAATCCTATACCAGACAGGTGCTCTGACATAGAATTCTATGCCTACCAGTGTCCAACACAAGTTAAGAAGGGGTGGTCATTATACCATAGTGATAGTGGGGAATAAATGCCGACATACGGGTTGGGCATCCTGATGTCGGCAGGTATATCTGGGAACTGTTTTATGTTTTTTTAGGTGATAAATTCTAATATTTTATGGCACATCAATGCAGGATTCTGCATTGTAACATGGCAGCTCGATGCAGAATTCTGCATCGATAAGGTGATTTTCTGACTTCAAAATGTTTAGTTGGGGACACTGCGAGTGGACTCAACAGTGCATCACACAACTGGAGGGGGCATTACACTACTGTGGGTAAGGGGAATAAATGCTGACACAGGGGTTGGGCACCCCAATGTCAGCAAGTAGGTCAGAAGACCCTTCAGCATAAAATCCTATGCCGGACAACTGGTCTGACATAGAATTCTATGCCTATTATGACACTTCAGCATAAAATCCTATACCGGACTGCTGTTCCATCATAGAATCCTATGCCACATGGGACATATATTTTCCCCACAGGAAATATTGGGAAAACAAAGTTTAATAACTTTGGAACAGATTATTATTTTTTCATCAAACCTTCAAAAGGCACATCTGTGAGGCCAAATTTTTCTACCCTGATAATTTCAGCCATGTAGCTACAGCCATTTCTGAGATACTGGTGGACATGAAAACCAGCAAAAAACACAAAAATCTGTTTTTTTTAACACTCAGTATCTCGGAGACCACAGAAGGGATTCAAACCAAGTTTGGTATATCAATAGACCTGCTCCTTACAATGATGCATGCCAAATTTCATGCAAATCCATTGAACCATTCCAAAGTTATTAACCTGCACAAATCGACCTTTAACATTAAATACTCTCATTAACCCTAACTATACTTGCGCTAGCACGCCAGTATAATGTGAAAATATAGATTCTGATGTTGATTAAATGTATTGCAGTTTCCTTCCTGACTGGATGTTCTCATGTTAATCTAAATCATCCTTGTTCTCCATTAGTACTGGCATGAGAGGGCCCAGCTTGAGTTGGAAAAAGGTCCTTTAACTAGTGCTTAAACCAGTGCTTTTACCAGACTGGCAAATAATAAAATAAAAATAAATAACAATAGTACATAGGGAAAGGTCTGCATATTGAGTCTGGCAAAACTAAATGGTTGTTTGGAGGGGAAAATAACTGCTTGGTTCGATAACTGATAATGTAGCCAACTCATGAAAAACTACAAAACAGGCTATGTCACAGATTAACAGAATGATTGGGCCATTTAAATCTGGAATTATATATTATGGCTTAAAAGGAGCTTGAACAAATAGTTAGTAGTAGCAGTAGCAAAACTTTATTCATAATAACATGAAAAAGATATTTCAATTGAGCCATGCTCATTTTCAATGCAGTCCTTCTTGCAGTAAAAAATTACAAAAGAGTTTCAGTGATCATCAATAGAAAATCACAGATAAATATAGTTAATAGAGTTATAACTAGAAATAAGCACAGTAATATTTACAATACATACTTACAATTGATAGAGGAAGTAGAGAGAAGCATTTGGTCATAGCAAAAAAAAAAAGGTTGGCCATAAGGACAACAATCCATCAGTTATGCATCTTCATCCCTAAGACAAGGATTAGCTTTATAACATCTGTGATTTATTTCCCCAAATCCAGGTTTTGGCAACATACAGATCGCCCTAGTACGGTACTTGATCATGTATCCATTTTTTTATTGTTCTCATGCTTATTTTACCTTGTGAGGGTCTTATGTAGGTGGTAAATTGTTCCAGTGGGTGGGGCCCATGGTATAAAAATGTGCCTTCCCCACTTTTGAATTTCTTTTTGGTGGTTTATATTCCATTCCACTAGCTGATCTAAGGCTGGTCTATTTTTCATAGGTAGATTGTTCCAGAAGATATTGTGGTACTTGATTTGTAAAGCACTTATGTATAAGGGAAACTGAGTGAATTTTCCTTCACTCCTCTAAATTTGTCCATTGGAGTGCTTTATACAGCTTACATCTATGGGCATCAAGGATGAAGTGGGCAAACCTGTTATACATAAAATACAGCTTCGCCAGCTCCATCCCCACCACCCCTGCAAACATCAAGTCCCCACAGTCAAATTAAGGCAAGATCATGGTATTCATGACATGGTGTCTAATCTCTCTATTCATATGGTACTTGATTCTGTACATGGCTGCCAGTCACCTACCCACATTTTTTGTTATACAATTGATATGGACATTCCATTTATGTCTATTGTCCAACCAAATGCCAAGAAATCTATAATGTTGTACCTGTTACAATATTTTATTTATTGTTTTAATTTGCAAAGTACTACTCAGAGCTGACTTTTTATCCCTAATGAAATACATAATTTTTGTGTTTTCTGCATTTAGCACTAACCTAGATTTAACCAAAAAAAACTTTGTAGATTATCAAAAGCATATTTGGTCAAACCCAGCCCAGCTTGGAGAATATTTCAAGGAATTATGCTCTTGAAGATCATTAGTAGTACTGCAGCCACTGCTAATACCACAAAAGATATATAGCCACAATAGTGGCAAGCTTGGTTAAACTTCAGACCTTATTCTACGTAATAGGTCATCTGGTGCTTATGGGTACATAATCTTTACCATGCTACTTTAAGGTTCAACTGATTTCCTTAAAATTGTAGTGTATAATTAAGTGTGAAAAGGTCCACATGCACTGCCTCTACTGAACTAAAGCTATGGCACATCATATTTTTGTACACTATGTATTTCCCTTGGGCTCCTTTTTTTTTTTTTTTTTTTTTAATAGCTGTTTAATGGTCTAGATCTCCACTAGTTGCTTTAGGTCATTTCCAGTTTTACAACTGGCTGTGAATCAAAATACAAACTCTGCTAACCAAGGTAAGCACCTGGTAGTTTTTTGAATCATTTGACACAGGGAGGAAGTATGGCTTCTTAGAGGTTTGCCTCTGCTGTTTTTAATTTTTTTCATACTTTACCTTCACATATAGTCAAGGATCCAGGGTTCCTGAATGGGATTGGACCCGACACCTCTTGCTATACTTTGCAGACCACCATGTTTGGAAAGAAAAGACCCGGTACTATAATCAAGAGGCCTGCTCTGTCAAAACTATTGCACAAGTTGTGAAATTCACTGAAATAAGTACAATGTGAATGAAAAATATGAGAAAAATCTGGAAAAGTGGAAATTTTACCAAATATGAACTAGAACCGTCACTATTGCTCAGATCAAAGATTTTTTACCAGTTATGCACATTGAGGCTAGTCACATGAAACAAGTCTCATTGTCATCAGGTCCTTACAGTACAAACCAATATATGGAATTATTGTAGGAAAATATTTCCAAAATTGCTGATTTTTCAGCTGAATTTTTTAATGGACTTCATGGCATTTCCTCTGACAAAGTAATCATTGTATTTATATTACATCATACCATATTTCTATCTTCTACAATGTTTCTGCTTTCATTTAAAAGAAATGTGACTCAAATATCATGATTTATGACTGAGATATTCCATTTAATGTACCCACACCCCAAAATGGACCTAGTCAAAATTTGTAGACATACAGGTAAATAAAACATTTATTTATGCACAAAAAAAGTTTTATTTTGTTTAATTGATGTAAGGAAATAATCAAAACAAGGATGCATCACACTAAATAGTGTTAAAATTACAAATTCAATACAAAGAGTGTAGTTTAGAATTAAGGAAATAATTATGATTAAGATTTAGTTAACTGCATGTATAAAACTTATTAGTCAATGATCTAAGGCTGTAGAATGTCCTGTTTAGTATTACATGGATAATGGCTACTTATTCAGTTACACAAGATCATCACTATACTAATCATCAAGTTCATGACTGTCACCAGTTTTATACAGATGTGACCTTCAATGTCACTTAATCACTGTCACTGTCACTGTCTTCCAAAGTCAGACTCATTTGAACTCGACTACATTTCATGGGGTCAGCATTATACATACATGCAATAACACATTTGACATTTGCCCTAGCACAAATACAGCCTCATTGGCATTTGTTTCTTTTGCATTTGTAGTACTTGGTTTGCATGGCCACTTTTGGCTTTGGTTCCTTTGTCATCACATGCAGGACGAGCCTGCCTTCTTGAAGAGTTTGCCCAAAGAATGTAGGGTCAGAAAGCACTGAATTGGACTCATGAGCCCTTTTACTGACTGCTATCTGGTGCAGAGAGCAGCATGGGAAGTCTAAAGGCATCCTATGTTGCTGGCAGAGCCTATAGGTCACCCTTTGTTGTCACATACAGGTGAGTTTGGAGTGCATCCAGGCCATCACTGAACTTGTCACTTTAATATAATTTCATGAAGAACTCATGTGCTTTTGAAATGACCTCATCAGTGACATCTAGACTTACTCTAGGCGTGTCATGATCTGCTAATGCATGAAGGTTGGCTGCATTTTTTAAGGGCAACTTTTAGAGCACACTTCTTCCCTCTACTGATGGGATAGAGGACAGCATCACAGCCAATTAATATGTAATAACTAAGAACAATTGATGTGAGTTGTGATGCATCCATGTTGCACATAGTGCTAAGAGAAGCTGCTACTGAATGGCATGGCAGTTACACATACCATCTTCTGAACCCATAGCTCTTCTAGATCAGCCATCTGAGTGCTATAGTAGATGCACATTACAATCACATCAGTGTCTGTAGCTGCCAGTAATATTCTCTGATATCCAAGTGTGTTTACACAATATGCAACATGGGAGATTATTCTTGTATCTGCATCTTCATGTTTTTACATGATAATTCAGGAATTACTTCCACATCATCTTCTGAGAGAAGAATGGAATGACCTGGGTCCTTGAACAATCCACCAGGAATCAATCTACATCCCTCTGGTAGATGAGTTGTGCTTTATCCAAGCACCTCCCAACAAATCAAGGAGACTGGCCTTGTTTTGAGAGTTGGCAAACAGGTCTTTCCAATAGGGGATGGGTAGGGATTCCCGAGGTTCATATGCTCTGCTCTTTGCACAATGAAGCTTTTCCTGTTTTTCTCACTCCTCACTTTTCAAGCTTACTGATGGACTAACATCATACCTATTTCCTACAATGTTGATGCAGTTGCAACTCTCTCACTTTATTCTAAGTAGTGTAGCTATATACTGTACTTCTCCTGCAAGTCACCAAATGTACATTGACAGCCAAAGACATGGACTGATATTTCCCAAAATTTCTGTGATATTTCCAAAGAAATCTGCTTTCTGCATTCCCACAGTAGGGGCAGCAGAGAGAAACTGTTTAGAAATTTTGCAAAATATCTGGCCATGTCTGTGGCTACTACTGCACAATTATCAAGGCTTTTGTATTGTTGAACAAATGCCATTGCATCAACAACTAGTACAGTATGTTCATCTGAGGATGGCAAGTTACCTTCTTCTGGCCACAGTTCACTAAGGTAACTTTTTAGGGCAGCCAGGTAATCAGCTTTGTTGCCTTTGTGCATGGCATAGCCTTAAGGAAGGTCGGCAAATGACTCAGTAAGAGCTGAGGAATATTTTGGCCATTTGTGTCTGAAGGCTTCTGCCTTTTTGTCATCATCCAGATCTCAGATACAGTACAAGTTCCTGACCACATTGCTCTCCTCTTCAAAGACCTCTTTCACTTTCTGAATCTGTAAGGGTGTTTTGGCTTTACTCGCAAATGTCTGAAGCTTTACAATTTTAACTTTTTCACTTCCACTCTGTTGTGCTGCAGTTAAGGCTGCAATGCCCATTTCCTTGGCTTCAATGAAGTCATTTGATGTGGCCTTTTAACCAGTAGAAATGTTCAGAAGATCACTGGTATCACAGGTGAATGGATTGGTCATTCTGCCAGTGACCACATTCATCATTGACTTAAGTGCTGTAATGTCCTTCTGTGCTATATACTCAGAGTCTCCATGGTGTTTGTGATCATCAGTGTTGTGAAGGTGAGCCATCACCTTCATTTGTTCATAGATTTCTGTCAGTGCTGGTAATGAATGCAGGTATTTCTCCATAGTGACAGGCTGCCAAGTTATACCATGGAAAAGTTGGGTCTTGGCATCTTTGTTATACATCTGCTTGAGGGCCATATCCATCCATGCACCATTAAACTTACCAACTGTTCAGCACATGGTAAATTTGCCAAATCTGAATGCTTCAGTGATGTCTGGCACTGTGGTTGACAGGTCTTTCATAGCAGACAGGTAATAGGAAATGCAGGAAACATATTTGTGATGAGCAACCGCAATATATGGAAGCATTTTCTCAACTTCAGCCAGGTGCTGCTCTCAGTGTCCAGCTCAACTGGCACAGATATAATGATTCAGAATTTGAATCATGTCCATGTACATAAGCCAGAGCCCTGTTGGGGATTTGCATTTTGCCTCTACTTCTTCCAGTAGCCTAGTTATTTGGACATATGAATCATTTGCATTTTGTGCATCCTTGGCATCCACGGCATCTCTCAGTTTTTGAACACTTTCTGAGAGCAAAGCCATGCACTCCATGTCATTGTAATATTTGCCAATGAGCCAACTTTCAAATGCATTCTACTGTAGCTCATACATGGCGTCATGAATTAATCTATGGGCTCTCAGCATGGCATAATAGTCTTTGCCTGACATGATTTTGTTGGCAGTTCCATGGAGGCAAACATCAGCTTCAACAATGAGATCCTCTTTTCCAGTTTCTTTTATTAAATACCCAATTGCCCCCATGAAATTCAGTGCAATGTGGAAGCCACCCATATGAAGGATGACTTTGCCATACTTCTCCAGCTTCTTTTTCTGAAGGCCAAGAGCAATCTCATAGACTGCTTCATCACAGGTAAGTATTTAGAATTCCTGCCCAGTTTTCTGAGTGACGTTCATACAGTACTGAAATGATGCTTCGACCACATCAGGATTTACAGGAGGTTCTGAAAAGAAAGGTCCATAACCAACTACAATCACCTGTACTTCCTGTTGGGTAACTAATTCACAAAAGTAGGACCATGTAACAGGTTTTGATTATTCCACAACATCTAAATAAAGTGTGAGACTCATATTCACTAAATCCTAAAGCTAGTCTACAGGATGAAGTGGTTCTCTGGTCTGCTGTGGTGTTACTGCCATGCAGCAAGTGAACAACTCTTCTGGTGGTTTTTGAGGGTGAGATTGCATTTTACTGCTCGAAATTGTTGAAGATAGACTTGCATTTTTTAACTAGGAGCACCCTAACAGCCATTGACTGTTGATCCTCAGCTTCATCAGCATACTGATATGGTGCATGCAGTGTTCCATGCATAGTTTTACCATCCTTTGTACTCTCATGGAAGTCTAGGTTGTCAATTGCGTACTGTGTGAATCCACCTGACTTCAGATTCATGGGTATAAAAACCCCATCTTGAGCTTTCTTCCCCTCAGCAGCTGCTTGTAGAGAAAGAAGGTTTGTTGGGTGGGTACCTTTTGGCTATGAATAAGTCCTAAAAGTTTATGTGGAGGACTGGTAGTACAGATTCCAAGATGCAGAGAAAAATTTTTGTTGTTCATCAACCAACCACACTTGTTTTGTATAAAATCTATTTCCTTTTATTTGTTGCTTTATTATGAACACAGTGCTCCCCTGTGGCCCAATGTTTCACCCAATTCTGGGCTTTTTTTATCATGATATTCTTTCTCTCCAACATTAGTGGAGCATGCAGCGAGTCATCTGACTGCCGGCACCCACACCCCCAGACCCGGTCTGGCCAGCGACATGCTCTCCTCCACACAGGTTGGCACACAGAGTCCCTCCCAGGGGACCTGGATCCTGATACCTGGGGGCTCACCTCTCATATCTGGGGGTGCAGCAAATGGTCATCAGCCACCACAACCACCCCACAATTTTCCACCTGGATTTTTCTCCTTCAGAACCTGACGTGCAATGGCGTCTATGGACAACGTGCTGATGCCTGCCGCGCTCCAGCCCTCAACTGTGTGCACTACTAGCAGTGCCCCTGGCTTCCACCAGTTGCCACTGCAGAGCAATGCCAACCTCTTCCCCACCCCAGAGGGAGGAAAGCTGTCACAGGACACTTAATCCTCCCGGTCCCCTGCCAACCATTGATGGCTCAAGTCCGGTCCTGAACCTGGGTCGCCGGCGTGCCGTGAGGTGTGGCATCCAGCACCTCAACCCTCAGCACCACCAGGCCTGTCACACAATTCTGGCCTTCATCAGGGGCAAGGATCTAAATAAACATACAAACATAATATTAATTTTCCTGCACTTATTTAAAAAAAAAAAAACATTTTTATATTTGTATTTTTGATCAGACAACATTTGTCCATATCAGACCATATTACACTTTGTCATAATATTAATACATAGATTCATGTCTCCGTTGATGGTTATCACTGTAAGGCAATGATAAACTTTGACTCTCTAGTTCCATCATACTGCGTTACTGTCTCTTTAAACACTAAATGAATTAATCACCATGGTTTAAATAAATTTCAAAGAAATACAATATTGTTTCATTGGCATACAATTTATCAGCTACTAAGTTTATCCATGAACACATTTGACTTGCCATTACTGTTAAAGCTATTTATATTCAAAGCTGTACTAGGCACCTTATGAGTTACACATAAAAACAATCTCATATCACCTGCTTTAAGCCATTTGCAACCAGTGACTAGTTTTTAAGGAATTGTAACATTTATATCTCTAGCTCCTGCATAAAAATGGCCTATTGAAAAAGGTAACAAAAACTTTAAAGGCCCTAGCTGCAAAGTAAAAAGATACTGGCAGGCTATTTAGAGGCCCTACACATGAATCAATAGGAAACAAGAAAAGTAAGTAAAAATTTTACAGATGCAGCAGTACTAAGTGAAGCAATAGAGACCAGGACTGTAGAGTTGTATTTTACAGCTGCTTTTAACTGCAAGGGACATTTATATGTCACTATATGCAAAGTAAAATTGCTAAGAAAATGTTAAGGTGTAGATTATATTCTGTGGGCCAGATATTCAAAACTTTGTGCCGGGCAAAAAACGTTTGTGCAGGTTTAGCACGGGATTAGCACAGGTCTGCTATATTAAAAAGGCCAAATAGTGCGGGCAAACTGCATTAGCTCCGGGCAAAATCATAATGTATGCAAGGGGCAAACTGACATGAATACAGGTACAACGCTATATTCAGCGACTAGCGCCACGCAAAGTAGTTTTGCATGACTTAACGTGACACTTAGCGCAGTGCACATTACCACCCAGGAAAAGCTTGTCTTAACCCTGGGCAATCAGCTTTGCACAACACTATGGCTCTGCACGGTGTTTGCGCAGGTTTTGCGCGACCCTAACAAATAAATATGACACATAGACAAAGTCAAACATAGAGGAAGCATGCTGCTAACTGATGGCATCACAATGCTGCCATCATCTGCCACCAGTCCCAGCCATGCCAGGCAGTAGGTGGTGACCCTGCTGCCAGTGAACAGCATGGCAGTGTGGCCATACAGCACACACCTGCGGACTACACTTCTGTGGACAACAACAGATGCCAGCACACACATGCAGCACTGTGGGCATTGAGGATGTTGAGGGAAGAGTGTATGGGTAGCCAGGCTGTGCCACAGATCAGGTGTGGCCACAAGGCTGGGACACACCATGCAGTGCATATGAGCCAGTACTGGGAATACCCCAACACCAGTGTGCCTTTCGGATGATATATGTCCCCCCCCAGCCACATACCACACAGCTGTACAACTGCCACAGCACACAAAGCCAAACATGTATATGTCACTGTGAGCATCCCATGCCAGAGGTGCAGCATCTGTGGGTCACACAACAGCGTAACAGTAATGTCCACTGTCAGTAAACACCTGCAGGTTGGGCCTCTCACTGTGTATAGTGCAGTCATCATCACTGCCCTACACACCATAGGCATTGGTGTGTCCACACACCACTGGCCTCCTTGCTACTGTAGTGTCTGCAGTGTACTGTAACCTGACCTACAGTGTGACAGTTGCATCCAGCACCACCACCATCTGTGCCTATGCTGTATTGTCCCAGTATAGCTGCAGGCAGCAGTGCATGTGGAAGTAGTCTTCAAAACTGTATAAAATTCCCCAAGCTGTTTGCGCAGTGCTAACATGTTTGCGCAGGTTTATCGCAGGGCTAAACAGTTAGTCCGGCGTAAACTGCATTCAAATCAGGGCATAATGAGATGCTAATCTGGATGTTTGCCCACAGACTACCTAAGTAGGCTCATTTGCATGTCACTTTTGAATATGGCAAAGTTTAGCGCCGGGCAAACATGTTTGTACTGGGCTAACGTTTAGCCCTACGCTAAACCCGCGCAAACGTGTTAGCGCTGCGCAAACAGTTCAGGGAATATTTTACAGTTTTGCACACTGTACTTTCACATACACTGCTGCCTGCAGCTGTACTGGGTCCACGTATTTGCTGGCACACTCATTGGCCACATAGTTCAACTCTACCTACCTTCACATCGCTGTGCACTGTGTTGCTGTTGTGGTTTGCACTTCCTGTTTGCCATATTCAGAGCTGTCTTAGTCCAGGGCTAAGTTTGCCCTGCACTCCCAGCCCAGTTTGCCCAGCCTCATTCCCATGCTATATTCAGAGGCTGTTTGCTCTGGGCTATTCCTTTTGAATATGGCTTGCTTTGTGCTCTGGGCTAAGTTTGCCCATCGGGCAGTGCTAATTTAGCCCCGAGGCAAAGTTTTGAATATCTGGCCTTGTGTATGCTCTGATGGAGTGTAAGGAAATGTAAGACAAAAGTAATAATAGAATCATGACTTGTAAACAATATGAGAAATACTAAGCTAAGAAGATAGAAGCTTTCTTAGCATTTACATAAGCTGAAAAAATGTTTAACTTTTAAGTCATGAGTTGTATCTAAATGAACTTCACTAGTAAGCTTACTGAACATCTTTATATATCTAACAGATATCTAACAGACTAAAAATGAAAAACAATCACCAAATGACATAAAGAAGATTTATGTGTGAGATTGAACAGCAGGTGAATATAAGATTCAGTTTTTATGTGTAACCCATAAGGTGCCTAGTACAGCTTTGAATATAAAGAGCTTTAACAGTAATGGCAAGCCAAATGTGTGTGTGAATAAACTTAGTAGCTGATAAATTGTGTGCCGATGAAATAATATTGTATTCTTATGAAATTTATTTAAACCATGGTAATTAATTAATTTACTCTTTAAAGAGACAGTAACGCATTATGATGGAAATAGAGAGACAAAGTTTATCATTGCCTTACAGTGATTAACCATCAATGGAGATATGAATATATGCATTAATATTATGCCAACGTGTAATATGGTCTGATATGGACAAATGTTGTCTGATCAAAAATACAAATATAAAAAATATTTTTTTTTAAATAAGTACAGGAAAATGAATATTATGTTTGCAAGTTTTTTTAGATCTTTGCTCCTGATGAAACCCAGAATTGGGTAAAACATTGGGCCACTGGGGATCGCTGCGTTCATAGTAAAGCAACAAATAAAAGGAAATAGATTTTATACAAAACAAGTGTGGCTGGTTGATGAACAACAAAGCTTTTTCTCTGCATCAGCAGTTGCTGCCATGATAGCAATATAACGGGCATCTTGATGGCTAATGCTATTTCCAAATCTATTTAGCATGGTTATGGTCTCCTTGCTCCGAGTGGCCTTTAGTATGTGTAGGGCAGTACCAACATGTTTTGGTATTGGAACACCAGCAATGGCTGAGCATATGTCTTATCCAACATTCAGTACCCCCTCGTGTTTTGAGTTTAGCTGAGCTCTCCCATCATTGCCAACTTTTGTGAGTAGCATCGGTAAGCATCCAAGCCATGTGATTGTAGAGAGTAGTACCCACATGTTTTGAAGCTGCTTCATAAGACACAACCAGGTTTGTTTCACATGCGTCTTGGTCTTGTAATGTGCACTGTTTAGCTGATGTAATCCTTTGATGTTATTCTCTGCCAAACTCTTTCAGTTTAGACCTTATTAATTTTGTTGCTTTGTAACTGAACATATTTGCATCCATCTAAGTCTGAGTATCATCTGGTTTGTCGTCACTTTTTCTGTATATTCTGATTCTTTCATAGTTTGCTTTAAGTTGGTGACTTCAGAAAGCAGCTTTCTAACATTCAGCTGTGCTGATGCCAAGAGACTTGATGTACCTTTCTGAGGAACTATGGTTACCCTACAGCCACTGGGATTAGTGTAGTATGTCAGTAGGCATCTTTTCAGACTTGCTGGCCTGTAGGATGCTGCATCATCTACCCCATGATCTTCTAACCACTGGCGATATGTCACGACGTTTAGCAATATAGAAGACAGTTCCATTGTCAAACATTGGTCTATCAATTTGAGAAATTAGCCAACAGAACCCTACACCATAGACGCCATTGCCTTCCATGACTGTTCTTCTATTTATATAGTTATTAAGACATGATGTATGGTATGAAAAATCTTGTGCTATCAGATATACTGTAGGTATTCATCCCCAAACCCTTGCAACTTAAGTAACATGGTATTGTCATTGGGTTCTTTGGCTTTTTGCCACACAGATTTTTGATGATCAACAGTTGCAATCATCAACAGTTTCCTGTTCCCATTCTTATCATACTTCTTTTCACACAAAAAACATTTACAAATAGGTAATTGATTGAAGATTATGTGACCACGTGATATGGCTCAGGTTGCTCACTGTCCTGTTCTGAAACTCTGCAGCATTTTTTTTCAACAGTTTTTTTTGTTGGTATATGTATTGCGACAACTTGCATGCATTACTGGGGTCTTTGCTAGGAATTCACCTTTAAGGAACACGTCCTTTTCCAGTCAGAAAGCTACATCATCATCATGGTTCTGAATTGCATACAAGAAGGTGGGATATATAAGTTCGGTCTTTGCATCTTGCTGAGAAATGAGACAGCAGGAGTATTTTGTGTTTGGTCACTGCCTTTTAGTGCTGACTTGGAATGCTGGCTCCATGGTTGATCAGTCATAAATCTGAAATATAAAAATATACTTTATAAATACTTGAGACAAAGCATCAAAATGATTATATTAAGAGCATTCCCTAAATAGGCAGATTACAAATATCATAAAACTCCTCTATAGTATTTCAAACCATACCAAAATCAATCTAGAAATGCATACATGGCCAAAATTGGCAAATGCTAGGTAGGATGGTGACCATGTCCATTTGAGGGTATGGGTACATAAAATGGAATATCTCAGTCATAAAACATGATATTTGAATCTGACATCTTTTAAATGAAAACTGTAACATTGTAGAAGATAGAAATATGGTATAATGTAATATAAATGCAATTATTATTTTGTCAGAGGAAACACCATGAAGTCAATTAAAAAATCTAGCCAACAATTTGGCAATTTGGGAAATATTTTTCTGCAATAATTGCATATACTGGTCCGTACTGTAAAGACATGATGACAAAGAGACTTGTTATGTGACTAGCCTCAATGTGCATGACTGGTACAAATTTCAAACTGATCTGAGCAATATTGAAGGTGCTACATCATATTTCATAAAATTTCCTCTTTTCCAGATTTTTCTCATGTTTTTACTTCACATCGTACTTATATAAGTGAATTTCACAACTTGAACTAGAGTTATGATAGAGCAGGCCTCTTGATTATGGTACCGGGGGGGGGGGGGGCTCTTCTTTCTAAAAATGGTGGCCTGCAAAGTATAGCAAAAGGTTTCAGGTCTAATCAATTTTTGAGGGCTTTTGTGGCTCTGGATCCTTTACTAACAGTGGAGTGAATAGATTTAGGTGTACATCAGATCAAAATAAAAAAGAACTGTGAACTGGTTGCCTTCTTTGTCAATCCCTTATTTCCATGGTTGCTTCAAAATGGTAGAAGTGTTTGCTTTCAAATTAAACTGAATGTCTGTCCCACATATACTGGAATGATGATTAGCTTTTTGCAGAAGATTAGTAAAGTAAGTAAAGATATCCAGAATTAGCAGCTCAACCTTTCTCATTAGGAGTGCAACTGGTTATGGCACAAATCAACTAAAGCAAATGACCAAGTGCACCCCCCAAATGGCAAATCAGTCAAATGTTACAACTTGCTTTCTGCCTCTAATAGCTATTCACTCATTTTATCCCAAAGTACAATGGGGGAGGGTCACTTAGTGTTCAGTTCAGATCTCTGACATGAATCATTAGCCCAGCCACCAGACATCAAGGTGGACCACCCATCAGCTGGGTCCTTATTCTATAATGTAACTGCTGGAGTTGGTTCCTTTTAAATCATTTGTGAATGAGCAAGTGTTGAGCTGCTGATTCTAGGTTTGTTTAATGTTTAGGAGATGTATGGCTGTCTCCATTAGCTGGCTCCCCCACCAATCATCAGCACATTGGCTGGGGAGTACGCCTTATTTAAAGTAAGCCAATTAGGCAGTGCACCTGGTTTAAAACGAGCCAGCTCAGGCAATTATATTTTAGAATAGGGACCTAGCCAATGGATGGTCCACCTTGACATCTGGTGGCTAGGCTGACAGTTCACATCAGAGCTCTGAACTGAACACTAAGAGATCCCCACTCCCCATTGGGATAAAATAAATAAGTAGCCATTTGAGGCAGAAAGCAAACTGTAATATGTGAATGATTTGCCATTGGGAGGGTGTGCATTTGCTTCTTTGCTTTAACTGGTCTGTGCCATAACCAGTTGCACCCCCAGTGAGAAAAGAAATTTAAAGTTTGTGAATGAGTAAGGGTTGAGCTGCTAATTCTGGGTTTGTTTTATGTTTCGGAGATGTATGGCTATCTCCATTAGCTGGCTCCCCACCAATCATCAGCGCATTGACTGGAGACTGCACCTTATTTAAAGTAAGCCAATTAGGCAGGCCCATTTTTATGGCTGTGTGGGTGGAGCTCCGCAGACGTATTGCTCTCATTCTGTTTACGAGTACTATGGAAGCATGTGACCGGACCACTGTCTAGTGTGCTTCCACAGGGCTGTGGCATAGTTCCACTCATTGTCTTTTAGCAGCCTTTCCCCTCTGCTGGCTGCATAAACACATCCCCTTCATAGGGCACTACTTTTTCTTCCACAACTACAGAAGTGACAGCAGCCATGCACAAGATGCTTGCCAGTTCAAACTGTGCATGCGCACATATCACACATGCACAGTTCTGTCATGGGCATCATCTTGGATATGTCAGACTCTGGCTTGGCAAGAGCTCCATTCTCTCTCACCCTGTCTCCATCCCATTGCCTTGCCGCAGTCTTCATACAACTGAGCCTTACTCAGTTTTGCCATGCTGAGCAGCCGTATCAGCTCTGACCAGAGATTGTTTGAAAGGAGCCAACTCAGGCAATTACATTTTAGAATAGTGACCTAGCCAATCAGTGGTCCACTTTGACATCTGGTGGTTGGGTTGATGATTCACATCACAGCTCTGAACTGAACACTAGGAGACCCCTGTACTCCCATTTGGGATAAAATAAGTGAGTAGTAATTGAGGCAGAAGGCAAATTGTAATATTTGAATGATTTGCCATTTGGGATAGGGGAGGGTGCCACGGGTTCTTTGCTTTAAATAAGTAAAAATGCTTGTCTGTGTATCATCTTTGTTATA
Organism: Neoceratodus forsteri; assembly: GCA_016271365.2. NCBI lineage: Eukaryota > Metazoa > Chordata > Ceratodontiformes > Ceratodontidae > Neoceratodus > Neoceratodus forsteri. The sequence continues at coordinate 654,630,930 of CM057459.1, forward strand.
CTAACCTAAAAATGCTAAATTAATTCTCTAAATATTTTATTTCATGCCCACCCAATATAAAGGTTTGCTGATTTACGTTTAGTGCACAATAAATTAACATTTGTTTACTGGTGGGTATTTTGTTAAATCCTTATTACTATAATTGTTCCAAAATGGTTAGAGTTTTCCTTCTGCTTTTACTGAATGACTCCCCTTTTTATAAATGTGTGATTCTTAAATGTTTAGAGTATCCAGTTATCAAAGATGGATGACTGCCGGTCATATTTATTTGTTGGATCAACAACATATTTTACCACAATATCTCCAAAATAGCTTAAATGGATTTCTTTACTACTTTAATGAATAATTATCCATCATATAAAGGTGTGCTGATTAGCTTTTGGTGCACATTCTCTATTAATGCCATTTTTTTTTATCAAACTCTCATTACCATGATTGCTCTAAAATGACTGCATGGATTTTGTTCCAGTTTTAATGAATGATTGCCCTTCTCCTAGAGGTATAGTACGCTGATTAGATTTAGAGGGCAATCCAATCAAAGTTGACTCATTGTCTTTGTTTCTTTATACACAAATGTTTATTGCAATTTCTTCAAAGTGGCTTAATATATTTCTTTCAAACCGTTTGTACAAATGTCAGTTGTATAAAGGTTTCCTGACCATATTTTGGTAATGTATGTAAATTCCCAGAAATGCAGGCATAATATATGAACATAATATTTTTTCCCTTGTAAAAAGTATCACAGAAAAATGTTGTACTATCATACCTCTAATATCCTTATGCCATTCTTATACCATAGTTCTAATATCTTAATACTGTTGTTAACCCATGCTTCTGATTTTCTTTAAACATGTGTTGTATTTCATTTTATGTTAGAATAACACATAAGCATACACGGGGTTAGATCTGAACATATGCAACATGCTACAATACAATTTGGAACACCTCTCCCTCATGATCTGTGTGCAAAATGGTGGAGAATGGAGGGGAAAGAAACCAATATGGTTCTCAAAGAGTATTGTGGAGGCAGTAAGGGAAAATGGAAGGCATTAATAGCTATAAAATAAGTCAAATGGAGGAAGACATGAGACATACCGGGGAAACAATGAGAGTGGCAAACAGGGCAGTTAGGCAAAAGAAGAGGCAGAACTAAGGCCATCAGGAGGGAATAGGAAGGGTGACTTCCAAAAAGTGGTGATGTAAGCACTGCCCTGCCTATTCTCTAAGCAGGAATCTGTTTTGGCATGGTAAAGGAATTCTGTGAGGCTACAAATTTACTTATTTATAAATTCATCAATGTTCAAGTCTTTTCAGAAAAGTGCTGTAAATAATCCCCCCCCAGTCTGTAGTTAACCTCCTTATAATTCTTTATTTCTGGTTTCAGCTTTTGTGCAATTACTAAACTCTGTGGTTCACTCACACTTCCTGTGGCTGTAGACTATGGTGTCTCCTTTTAAACCCAATAACTTTCAAGAGGATCAGCACAGCCTCAACTGAGGCAGTCACAGTGCTAGGAATGTCCACTGTATTGGTTCTATGGACCACTTCCCTGTCACTGCCAAGATAGCAGTTCCCACAGCATACCCAGATATGTGACCACAACAGAAAGAAATCTGTCTAGTGGATCTCTCTTTGATGTTAAGTCCAAATCAACAGACAGATAAGTTTTCTGTTTTCATTTTACCTGTTGCTGTCATTTATGCTGCTTAGGCATTTTGGTGGTGGATTTGTTCTTGGCATATTATAGCAATTATAACAATTTTTAAAGCAAGTCCTGTGAAGCTCATCTTTGATGTTACTACTACATGGAGTTCATCTTGGAATCATTCTGTACATGTTGGTTTCAGTGTTCATGTACTGGTTTCAGTAAATATGTGTTAGTTGTAGTGAAAATGTTTGGGCTGCAAAAATGTAATAGGCATGAATTGGGCAGCCTTGAGGACCTTTACCTCAAATCAGAAAGCTCCAAATATTAGAGAACATATGACAACAAACAAATACAATAGTCTTACTTAACTCCCTCCTCAGGAGGGGCTTACCTTGACTGCTGCTGCTGCTGCTGCCCTCCTGAGGTCCCTGCTGCTGCTGCTGCTACCCTCCTGAGGTCCCTGCTGCTGCTGCCCTCCTGAGGTCCCAGCTGCTGCTGCTGCCCTCCTGAAGTCCCTGCTGCTGCCCTCCTGAGGTCCCTGCTGCTGCTACTGTCCCCCTCTTGAGGTCACTGCTACTGCTGCATTGTTGCAGCATGGCTCCTGCTTAACCTCGTGTGAGGAGCAGTGAGAGAGCCATGCTACAGTGGCATCCCCTAGGATGAAACCCAATTGCTGCAGCAGACCTTCTGAATAAAGCAATGTAATTTCAATGGCAATCAGTCCCTTTTGTCATTCAGGAAAATGTGACACTGACAGGATGAAGTGAATGCCACAGTTTCCTACATGACAAACAGGACTTATTGCCATTGAAATTACATTGCTTTATTCAGTAGGTCTGCTGCAGTGTACTGCAGAGTGCTTTAAAAGTGGGTTTCATCCTGGGGGACACCACTGTATAAGGAACTCCTCAGTGCCGTCTGCACCTGTTGTTTCAGCAGCTGTGCTCTTCTGTCCCAGTTGCCCAATCTTGGCAGAGGGGACTGGGAACAACAGGGTCACTGCTCCTCTTCAGCTCCTTAATGCACCACATGGATTCGGCCATCAGTTTCAGTGGGCACACATGAAGTAGGAGTTCTTCCCCAGTGTTTCCCATTCATGCTACCCTGCCAGCACACCACACACTTGACACTCACATGACCCCACTAGCTCAACCAGATAGTAGCTCAGGAGGGCTGGTACACCCTCAGGGGGGCCAACACACCATAAGGGGGAAGAAAATATATATAAATAAAAGACTTGGTGCACAAGGCTCTATCCAGAATGTAGAGGCAGCCAATTCTGTGACCCATAACCCCTATAGGGCTTCCAATCAGAGGGCTAGGAATCCCAGAAAACCACCAGGGGAACTGTAGGAAAAGGATGCAATCAGAGATCCTCCAAAATGGACTGGTGGGCTAAGAGGGTCAATCAGAGGGCAAGAGAGGGCAGAAGGACTGATTTACAGGCCTACCTGTCCAATGGAACACTGAATTGAGAGAAAGGAGTTCTTGGGTTATCAAGGAGCTTGTGACAGTCTGAGAGAGGCACTGATGTGTTCAGACTTGCTGCTGGTGAGACCAAGCTAAAGTCCTAGCCAAGACAAAAATCCTACGAGCCCTCACTAGGGTTCATCCTGCACAATCGCTGTAAGCCATATCCTGGGCGTATACTCTCTGAAGACTGTGTTAGGGAAAGGCACCTGTTTAGTGAAAACTGTGAAACTATGCCAGATGAGCACCATTGAAAGAAACCACTGAGAGTTTGAGCCTGTGGAGCATTGCTGCAGACTGAAGTTGCTGAGCTGTACAGAGAAAAGGCAGACCCCTGCATCCTACCCAGACTGATTTGGAGCCATATAGGGGCCTTCTCGCCCTTATCTAGTAGAGCAAATCAGGGAACAGGGAGCCACAAGACTTGCACCCCAAGTACATGGGTACTCTCGATCTGGATGGGGAAGTTGGACCATAGTCGCTCCTGGGGTCTGACTTCCTTGGAAACTGGAAAGCCACTGCACAGTGCTCCAGTGGACTAGAAAGGCTGTGTCCTATGGGGTGTAAGCCAGAAGGGCTGTGCTGCTGCAACACATCAGAGAGAATCTGAAGTGTTAATCCCCAGGCCACTGGGGCCTTTTCCTGACTTCTGCCTGACCTGCTGCTGTATGCTCTCTCTTATCTCGACACAGCTGCTGCATCCATGGGTCACGTGAGTGCTGGCATTGCTGGCTGAGGTCTTTTCTACTTTTACAATTTGGATTACTATTTCCTTATCTGGATTACAAATTGGTATTTATTTTCCATTTGGATTTCAATTTTTTTTAATTGCACTAGCGTAACTTTGGTCTGATGCAGGGTTAAATTGCAAGCGTGCTAATTTTTATCAAGTGCAGCACTGAAAAAAAATGGGTACCATAGCTACCAAGCCTGCACCAGGACACCAGTATAATTGCTGAGTACCTAAAGTCAATGGATCATAGAGATGTTGCAAAGTTTTAATTCTTCCGTGAAGTTCAGGGAAATTGCCAAACTCTGCTTTTGCAGATAATTTCACAAACTTTTGCCCCATGTTAAAAATTTGTATAATTCCAACTTTGCCTTGTAACTTCTGCTTTGGTATTGTTAGGGTGAATTTTTGTGAAAATGAGGCTTTTGGTAAACAGCTTGTCTAAAGATCACATGGAAGAGCTTCTGCAGATCACATGGTACATCTCTGTGAAGTAACTGCCTTACTTGCTTCCAGTTTCTCATTTCTAGTCAGACAGAGTGGAAAGAGCCTGTTCTGCACAAGAAAGAAAATATATAATTCAAATGCTGCTTGCAGCAATTTCTTTATCTTTTTGTCTTTCCATTATTGTTTCTTAGTTAGTGAACACTATTATAATACTTAATCTTTATTTCAAATCTCTTTTTTAGACCTGTTTTTTATTTTATTTTCCTAATTGTCCTGAATCTTTACTGTCTCTATTTTTTTTGGATTGGAATTTGTGACGGAGAGTCATTGTTGTGGCATTGCCATATCTCTTCACTGTCCTGTCTTTTTCCAGGAGCACCCCCATAGCACCATACATCCTTCCAACCATGCAGCAGCAGCCCTATCTGATCCTCCAACACCATACCACAGTACCTTCAATCTTCCCTCTTACCTCTCCTCTTCTTTCCTTCATTCAATGCTATCATTTTCCTTCCTTTTTCCTCCCCCTCCTTGGTTTCCGGTTGCCTGTTTTTTGACCCTGCCTTATAGCAACAATAGTGATCCTGGTTACTAGAAGTGTATTATATTCAAACATGAGATAATTGTTTACACGCTGTTATAATGCTTCAGTACAGTGGGCTAATAATATAATCTTCCATCCTTTGGTTCTGTATCCTGTTTTCCAGCATTATTAGGGATCAGTTATAATGGTGGTATGTTAAATAGGAACAAGAGACAGGGCTGGATAATCATTACACTCTGCCTGTGATATGTCTTTTGATTGCTTACACATTTTGTATTGTATAGTTTGTAAATTGACAAGAGTCTGCAGTAATGCCTTAACACAGCAGGCAAATAATGTTTTCTTTTACCTTCCTTTTTTTTCAAATTATTTCCCTTTTTCTTTAAGTTATATAGATGTGCAGGTATTATGGTTGACACACATACATAAACAGCAAAATGAGCTCTATCATAGATGCATGAGGAGGACTGAGGATTCCTGGTGCATGAGGAAGACTGAGGATTTCGAAGGGACGAATTCACGAGAGTGGGTTGACGAGGAGCGGATTGTCACAGAGTGTAATGTCGCGGGAGTGAATTGTCAGGAGCGGATTTTCACGGCGCGAATTGCCAGAAGCAAATTGAAGTGCTCCCTATGGACACAACCCCTGACAAAGGTGGGGCCGAAGCAGTGGGGACCAAGTCCTTAGCAGTTCCTGAATGAGCTGAATGGACCTGATAATGGAATTTATGGAATAAATCATTTGCAATATAACTTGGAGTCTGGAGAATCATTGTGTTACTGGAGTGTTTACTTTTCAGCCTTTAAAGTTCACTGGGAGGGCTTGCCCCTTCTTTGCAAGCACCCACTGGGATTCCTGAGATGCACCTTCTACCTCGACTTCCTCTGTTCTTCCAGCAGCAGCACCTTGCCTGCGCCGCTAGTACCCCAAATCTTCCCTGGTGCTTGATTTTTCTGCCACTGACCCTAGTGGCCACAGCATTGTCAATTGTTAATTTATGCAAGGCTAGGGTCAGCCAGGGCAAGCAGGGTACCCACTTGGGTACTGAGGGTCAAAGAACATATTTCAGAATAAATCACCAAGCCTAGTGGGAGAAATGACAGAAGTGGAGGTGGTGGTCTGTCCGTGCCAGCAGCAGTGCACTAAACAGGGCATCAGGGAAGTTTGTGTTGCACGGTGGCCTGGCGGGCAAATGCTGTTGGGTGGCCGACCCCTCGGTTCCATCTTAAGGTGCTGAATCAGCAGCACCCGCACTTCCAGCAGCAACAACATTAGCACTGGAGTTTGCTTGCCTAAGGAAGGAAGTAGGGGACCTCCATTGCTGGCTCATAGATGTGGAGCAAGATATAAAAATGATCCTCGCCAGTCAGGGAAGATGCTGGAGGGGATGGCTGAGTTTCATCATGGTAGTGCAGGTCCTGGTGGTAGTGGAGAACTTGTCACATTAAAGCATGTTAAGTCCCTGTTACTGTTTAACTATTTCCCATCCTCTTCCTATCTCATTTCCTTCCAACTGTCCTACTCATTTGTTTAAAAAATTTTTTAAATAATTTCATCTATCTTTACTATCTATTTTGCTTCACATACTGTTCCATGTCTTTATATCTGTTTCTGTACTCTTGCTACTGCCTTTAAAAAACAACCCCCCCAAAAAACACATATTTTCTTCCTATATTTTCTGAAAATATTCATCTTTATATCTGTCTCTTTCCTTATTTTTTTCAACTACCAGAATAAATATGTCACAGTCTGCTGCAGGTACATCTAAAAAGTACTGTGCTGTGTGTTTGTAGTGCCCCAGCACTGTTACTGGGACTCACTTAGTACTAACTGTGCATAAATCACAATTTACATACATTCTCTTCTCCCAGAATTTGTCTTGAGTGTGCTAAAAAAAATGGGCAGGCTGCTACATGCCACCACACTGTACTCCACAGTGTGCAAGTGCCTCAAACACTCTTGTTGTAATGCACTTTGTGCTAATTGTATGCTAATCACAATTCACATTACAGTCAAAGCCGCTTATAACGGGCACATCTGTGTAAGCAGGATTTTGCCTGGCAGTAGCTAGTGGTCGCTTAGCCAAAAACCACTGTTTTTACTAAACTGCAGCACTATCTACTGTTCTGAGAGTCAATTAGGAGGTTATCTGCTATAATCTGTGTCAGCTGTAATCAGTCTCAGTCTCTGTGGAGGAAATAAAATAAAAAGAAATCAACTTAGCGCTATACAATGCGCCTGACGAAAAGTAGAGACTCACTGCGAGATTCGGTTCACTGGTAGACACAACTGCGAGTCAGAGTTGCAAGGTCAGTGGATAACAGCCAGAAATGCAGACCTTTCCTATCAGATCCCCACCCAGCTGCTTTGCCACAACTCCCCCCATTCATCCTCCCCAATCCTCACTCCAAGATGTGGTTCACGAACAAGGCAAACACTCACTCACTCACTGCGACATGCAGTTCACTCTCTGTTATGTGACTGGGGACTTAAACGTGGCATGAAATTTACTGCACTTGCCACAACATGCAATTCACTGAGCAAGCTGGTTGTACATACACTGTGGCTGTAACATTCTATGCCCTTTCTATTTGGGCTGATTAGCCACTAATTAGCCGCTAAGTACTGTGTTAGATCACAAACGGCAAATGGTATATTTCATGCCGAAGTGTGAACTTATTAGCGGTTAATCTGCCCGAAATAGAAGGCAGGCATGGAACGCTATAACCACCAGTTTTAACATTAGAGTCTATGGCAAGGGCAAATGGTAAATGAAATTTGCCCTGTTAAACCTACTGCCCATCTAAACCGAGGATGATATAAGTGTAGTCAATTGTAAATCTGTGAATTCCAGAACTCTCCTGTAGTGCTACAAAAAAACTGGACAGGCTGCTACATGCTGCCACACAGTACTTCACAGTGTGTAAGTGCCCCAGACACTCTTGGTGTAATGCACTTTGTGTTAATTGTGAGTTACACAATCCAAGATTTTTTCAAAAAGCACCAATAATTTGTGGCTTGACTGAGAGAATAAATAGGCCATGATGTTGAATGCATTGCTGCTGTGAACTTTGCTGAAGCTCAGAAATGAGAGGCGCTCCCAGAAGTGTTAGATGCTGCTGCTGCTATCTGATGCTGTTAGCTGGTGCTGTGCTGTATGAGACTCCACAGCAACTGTCAAGATGCACTTTAGTGCTCAGAAAATAAAAGTGAATTTCCATGACTGGAAAAATTTGCGTGATGCCTAGAAATGAGATGTGCTCCCAGAAACATAGAACATAGAAACATGGAATCTGTCGGCAGATAAGGACCATACAGCCCATCTAGTCTGCCCATTTCCCTACTTGGTTTGGCAATCCCTACTGCTATCTGGACTGCCTTCCCCCACTCTGCTGTACAGCAGGGTGCCTTTATGCATATCCTATGCACTTTTTAATCCCTGTACTGTTTTTGCTTCCACCATGGATCCACCACCCTCTCTGTGAAAAAATACTTCCTAATATTCCCCCTAAGCCTCCCTCCCTCCCTCCCTCCAGCCTCATGTTATGTCCCCTTGTCCTTCTGCACTTTCATCTCTGAAATATGCTCCCTCCTGTGCCCTGTTTATTCCTCTAAGGAATTTGAAAGTCTCTATCATATCCCATCTCTCCCTTCTCTCTTCCAGTGAATAGATGTTTAGTTCCTAGAGTCTTTCCTCATAAGGCTTGTGGTGCAGTCCATGTATCATTTTTGTTGCTCTTCTCTGGACTGCTTCCATTCTGTCTATGTTCTTCCTGAGATATGGTCTCCAGAATTGGACACAATATTCCAGATGAGGCCTCACCAGTGATCTATACAGTGGCATCACCATTTCACTCCTCCTACTGGTTATGCCTCTTCCTATGCACCCCAGCATTCTGTTTGCCTTCCCCACTGCTTTTTTGCATTGTTTGGCTGACTTCAGGTCATCGGATATGATAACCCCCAGGTCTATCTCCTGACTTGCGGTGACTAGAACCTGTCCCCCATCCTGTATTCCTCTCTTCGGTTTCTGTCCCAGGTGCATTATCTTGCACTTCTTAGCATTGAAACTCAACTGCCAAACCCTTGACTATTTCTCAAGTAGTGTTAGGTCGTTTCTCATTGTATCTAAACCCTCCTGTGTGTCAACTCTGTTACAGCTCTTGGTGTCATCTGCAAACAGCCATACTTTCTCCTCCAGTCCCTTTGTAATGTCGCTTATGAAGACATTGAATAGAACTAGACCCAGCACTGATCCCTGTGGAACCCCGCTGGTCACCTCCCCTCTTCTGATTTAATGCCGTTTACTACCACCCTCTGGATCCTGCCTTGTAGCCAGTTACCAACCCATTTTATCACTTTAGAGCCTACACCCAGATTCCCCAATTTGTTAAGCAACCATCTATGAGGAACGGTGTCGAAGGCCTTACTGAAATCCAGGTAGGCCATATCCACCGCCCCTCCCTGATCCACCACTCTAGTCACTCAGTCAAAGAAATTGATAAGATTAGTCTGACAGAACCTACCCTCAGTGAATCCATGCTGTCTTGGTTCTTTTGCATCACCTGACTCCAGGAACTTCACTACCCTCTCCTTAAGCAGGGACTCCAACAGCTTCTCCACTACTAAGGTCAGACTTACAGTTATGTAATTGTCTGCCTCTTCCCTACTTCCACTTTTGTGCAGGGGGGACCACCTCTGCCCTCCTCCAGTCCCCAGGTACCACCTCCGTCTCTAGTGATTAGTTGAAGAGGGTTGTCAGCAGACCTGCTAGGACTTCCCTGAGTTCCTTCAGCACTCCAGGGTGAATCCCATCTGGCCCCATTGCCTTATCTGTCTTTACTTTCCCTAGTTCCTCCAAGACTCTATCCATGGTAAATGGACTGGTGTCCACCTCTTCCCTCTGTACATCTTTCTTCGTGAGTCTTGGCCCCTCCCCTGCCTCTTTCTTGGTAAATACTGAACAAAAATATTTGTTCAGTACCTCAGCTTTTTCAAGGTCATCCTCGACCCACTCACCCTCTCCCTTCTTTTGCCTAACAATACCGTTTTTGGTCTTCTTCCTCTCGCTAATATAACGGAAGAAGGTCTTGTCCCCTTTCTTAATTGCCTGTGCTATTCCTTCCTCTGTTCTTGCCTTAGCCCCTCTGACAGCTTTCCCAGCTTCTCTGTACTTCTCCAGGTATTTCAATCTTCTTCTTCTTTCTGTGTCTTTTTGTATTTCCTGAGTGCCTTATTTTTTTCTCGCACTTTCTTGGCTACTGACTTAGAGAACCACAGTGGCCGGTTCTTTCTTTTGCTTTTGCTAAGCAATCTGACACATTAATTTGTCACTCCTGCAATGGATCTCTTGAGTCTAAGCCACTGTTCTCCTACCCCTCTCCCCCCCGTATCTTCTGCTGCCTGGGCAATTGTGAGATGTGCCCCCATCTCCATGAAGTTGGCCTTCCGGAAATCTAGGATCTTAATCTTTGAATGGCTTTCTTCTGCCAACATGTTGACTCTAAACACTCAGTTCTGTGGTCACTGGTACCAAGGGGACTGCTCACCTCAATATCCATGATTCTGTCCCTGTTTGTCAGCACTAAGTCCAGTACAGCCCTCTCCCTGGTGAGCTCAACCACCAACTGCCTTAGATGTGCCCCATACATGGCAGACATGGGATCCCTGCTCCTTAATGTACTTCCAGTCTGGGTATCCCGATCTCCAACGGGCATGTTGAAGTCACCCATTAGTAGTACTTCCCCTTTGGCTGCTATAGTATGGATGACTTTCACTAATACTAGATTTATATCCTCCCCCTGCACGGGAGACCTGTAAACTACTCCAGCATGAATGGTTGTTTTATTCCCTGACTTCAGAGTGACCCACAATGCCTCTGCTTCTTCCCTGGATCCCTTAGCCTCCGTAGCTTTAATCGCTTCCTTTACATACATAGCAAGCCCTCCTCCCCTATTCCCCTCCCTATCCTTGCTAAAAAGTGTATACCCTGATACGGCTGCATCCCAATCATGGTTCCCTGCGTACCATGTCTCCATAATAGCCACAAAGTCCAGGTCTGTGTCTGCCATCAGTGCCATTAGGTCTGAGATTTTGTTTACCAGACAGTGGGCATTTGTGCACATGAGCTTCCACTCTGTGTACCCTTTAATGTTTCTTGTTTATTGGTCTTTGCCTTGTGTCGTATTAATGATGTACCTTCTGTTCTCTCCCCCATTGTAACCATGGTAGTTTTATAGTTAGATATTATGCTAGTTATCAGGTCACTGCTTTCAGTTATGTCCTCTTGGGGGGGGGGCTGTGATAATCCCCTTGACTGTCCAAGCCCCCCCCCCCTTGGCAAGTTTAAATGATCACTAAGGATGCATTTAAATGTCTCAGAGAGGATACCTTTGCCTCCCCTGGATAGATGCAAGTCATCTGGAGAATACAGTCCTTCATCCCTCCAGGTGAGGTTCCAGTCCCAAGTGAAGCCATACCCCACCTCTCCACACCATTTCTTCAGACATTTGTTGAATTCAATGATGCAGATGTCCCTCCCTTCTTTCCCTCTTGCCATGGACAGGTGGCACCTCCAAGAGGGTGATAGAATGTGCTACTTGCCCAAGACTCCTCCCCAGCTCCCTGAACTCTTCCTGTACTCTTCCTACATCTACCCCCTTTCTAGCCAGATCATTAGTCCTCAAGTGAATAATGACGTCCAGCTCTCCCTCCTTGCTACTGCCCTTACAATCCTAAGGATTCGCTTGCCCTCCTTCCAAACTGTGCCTCCAGGTAGGCACATTATCTCCCTCTCACCATTGCTACCTGACCCCAGCTCAAAGTGTTATATGCTGCGGCTGTACTTTGTGAATGACATGTGTAATAACTGAGTCCAGATAATGATCTTCAACTTGAGTATCACTTTGTTTTGTAGTGATCTACCAGCAAAGGTAAATAGTTTTATTTGTCTTTTTTGGGGTTTTGGCAGTGGGAGGGCATTTGAAACCATTTTATTTCTAACTATCTTTTGTCACTGTTTCTGTCTTTGCAAGTATTTATCACTAGTGTGATTGAATCCTGTTGCTGCATGTACCTTGCCCACACACAGTTAATTTAATTTCAGAATGTTTCATGCCATGGAAGGTAAATATGTTTTTTTTTATTTCTTTTTTCTTAAATTGTACCCATAACTGTATGTCACTATATAACAGTTGTCATCTTCTATTTCTCATGTTTCTGGTATTTTTCCGATCTGTGACAGTTTCAAATTGTACAATGAGGCAGCAGCATCAGTTGCAGGACTGTTTTTTGTGCTTGATACAGTGGACGTGTTGACTGTAATAACACCTCATACAGTGCTGAAGAAGGTCCAAGCATTAGTTGGCAAGGTTGATCACATGAACAATCTGGTGAAAATTTTAAGATAGCAATGGCTTGCTTGTTGTGGGAGGATGAGGAATTCATCTTGATGGCAGAATGTGTATGGACCTGATGTAAATACAAGATAGAACTTATTTAAACTGTAGTATGCTCCATATTGGGTTACAGTACACCTGTGAAAGGAAAACAAAATTAAAAGAGAAAATAACTTTTTGAAAAGATACCTACTGTCTGTCACATTGGTGATGGCCCTGCCTTGAAATGGAATAAAGGTTCCCCAGACAGAGGAGGCAGAGGAGGAGAAGTATTGCTTCCTTGATGAGAATAGAGTAAAACTGGAGAAGACCTGTGAAGACAAGGGAAAACTATGCAGACTTTACTAAAGCGGCCACTGTAGGTGACTGACCACATAGACAGTATATAGGTTGTCCACTCCAAGTCTTACTAGGCATGTCACCTGTGCAGAAAAAAAATTAATTTAGCCTGACTTTGCCACCATTGTGATTGCATGATAGATCCATTGTCCAATCCCACTCTTTCCATACCTGTCACCTCTGAAGAAAAATAATTAATTTAGCATAACTTTGCCACCATTGTGGCTGCATGATAAATCCATTGTCCAGTTTCACTCATTCTATACCCGTCACCTGTAAAGAAAAAAAAGAGAAATTATTTAGCCTGACTTGGCATGGCCACTGTGTCAGTTTACCTGTGAAAGGAAAAAGTTAGCATTAAAACTTAAAAACAGAAAACAATAATGTTAGATACTTACCATCAAATTAGTGATGGCCAGTCCATGTACTGGCGCAACAGTGCCACTGAAAGGTGTGGTAAAGGAAGCCACAACTTCAGTTTGTGGCTTCTGGTGTGCTCTCTGAAGTGAGAGGTAGACAAAAGGAAAGAAATATACACATTGTAATGTCTTGGAAGCAAGGTGGAAGCCTCTTGGATTCACCCATGCCGCAGCAACTTACATTTTGTTGACACCGATTATGGTGCAGGCAAAATGCCACCTGGCATTATAGTGCCAGGCATTTTGTCTCCCAGGAGTTACAGTGCCAAAGCGCCCTCCCAGGAAACAGTCGGCTTTTAAGGGGGGGGTTCACCCCCCATCCCCCAAAAGTAAATATAACCTCCTCCAATGCAGGCATGCCCAGAGGGGGTAGAAACTGTGGGCACAAACGACAACATAAGTGAGGGGCAATCTAAAATCAAGATCACCCCTTTCACTGTCACCCTTGTTGTGGAGCCATTATTGCCACAGCAAAAATCAGTCAGGAACTTGATGGTCTACAAGCTTCTCCTGTACAATGATGGAATCTCTGCCAATGGTGAGGATTAGTAGTGTGAAAAACAATGAGAGTTACTTACCATCACAGCAGACAATGTTGGCCTTCGCTGGACTTCTGGTAATGCTGCCTTGATGGGCTCACTGGCTCACTGGCTGAAGGCTCAGCTTGAGGTCTGGCTTGCAGTCTTGTGGGCTGGCTGGCAGAGTGGCTGGCAAGCTGGCTGGTAGGCTACCAAACTTATTAGAGCCACTAAAACCACCTACTTTTTTAACAAACTAGACTCTTCTTCTAACTGTTCTGCAAAACTTTGGCAAAAGACATTGAGGGACACAGATTCACCAACTCCCTCCCCGTCAAAATTATATCTGGAGACACAACCACCACCGATAAACAAGCTATATTCAAACTCCTTAACACTCATTTTGCCACTGTCGGGCTTGCCTTCAGCTCTTCACCTGCTAGCAATTTACGCAATCAGCACAGTGGACAGGCCCCAGCCAACGTTGTCTCCACCCCTTCCAACCCTGCTTCCTCTTTCTCCTTCCCTTAAGTTTCTCTGAAGGAACTGTAAGACCTTTTACTGCAACTGGATTCAAAGAAAAGTGCTGGTGCCTTCCTTATCGACCCATACCTCCTGAAATTAGCTACCATATACTATCAGTTCCAATAATGCACCTTTTTAACATGTCTCTAGCAGCTCAAGGTGCCCTCCCTGACATTTGGAAAACGTCTCAAGTCATGCCGCTCTTTAAATCCGATGACCCCACTGACTTAAACAACTACAGGCCTATTTCCCTGCTCCCAACCCTTTCCAAACGCCTGGAAAAAATAGTTAACTCGCAGCTAAGGAATTATCTTAACTCCGCAAATCTACTCACACCAGTTCAGTCTGGCTTTAGACCACACCACAGCACTATTACAGCCAAAGTCTCTAATGACTGGTGTAATGCATTGGATGGCAAAAAACTTGCATGTGCCTTGTTCCTTGTCCTGAGCAAGGCCTTCGACACAGTGGATCATATTCTTCTGCTGGACATCCTATGTAACGCTAGCCTGGATCTGGCTGCTTTGAAATAGTTTGCTAGCTTTCTCATTGGTCATCAACAGCAATCAAAACAGACGGGGACTTCTCCCTGTTGAAGACTCTCCCGAGAGATTTCCCTCAGGGCTCCATCTTGGGCCCACTCTTGTTTGCCACCTGTATTAATAATATTAACATTGGTATAAACTCAGCAAGTATCCACCTGTTCGCCGACAATACCGTTATGTATATAGATAGACCAACTCTTGAATTGGCTTGCAGGGACCTCCAGCTTAACTTTGACAGACTACAGATGAACCTCCTTCACGTGAAATTACTACTGAATGCCAAAAAAATGAAGGCAATGTTTTTCTCACATGCGGCCAGAGCAGCTCACACCCCAATACTAGACACTGTTCCCATAATTACTACCCAACTAGGCAAAGCACTAGAATTTGTGACAAAATTTAAATATTTGGACATGTGGGTTGACCACAAGTTGTCCTTTTCAGATCACATAGAAGTCCTTACAAAAAAGCTAACAGTGACTTGGAATCTTCTTTAGGATCAAGCGCCTACTCACTAAGGAAGCCAAAGCCAGACTAGTACATGCCATCTTCCTACCTCTCCTTGACTATGCAGACATTCTGTATGGAGAAAGTGCTAGCTCTGCTCTTTCTAAGCTAGACATACTGTATCACCGCACACTTAGATGTATCACTGGTGCTCCCTACTCTACGCACCACTGCTTCCTTTACTCCCTTGTCAGATGGACCACTCAATCCCAGGCAGCAAAACAACACAGTCATTTGACCTTCAAAGCTATTACTAAAAGGCTACCTCCATATATCTCCAACTGCTTGCCTATCTGTGCACCTGGAAGCTATGCCCTGAGGAGGTTATCCTACATAACACTTATTCCCAAAATCAGAACCAGGTTTGGTAGCTCGTCCATAGATCATGCTCTGCCCTCTCTGTGGAACAAACTTCAAAAAAACTTTGAAATTGGCTATTCCTGTGAAGCTAACAATCTTTAAGACCATGCTCAATCAGTCCTTCATAGAGACCTGTAAGTGCAATCATTGATAGTACGCTTGATTGGAATGATAAGAGGTGGGGTACCTACAATACTCCCCAGTCTTAGCATACTCTCCACCTCCTGCTTCAATTCATCCATGATGTCCCTATGCACCTCTCCTTTTGACTCATATGTAATCTCTTCCATGCCATCTCTCCCTCCCTATGTGTTCTATGTGTTATGTACCTACCCTCCTTTCATGTTGTTCAATGGACTATCTGTACCTCACCACATTAAAGTGTGCACAATTGTTCCTTGGACATGTAAACTACTGTTGTCATAATTGTTCCCTGAACATGTAAACTACTGTACAAAACTGTATTTATGTATATCTTCCAGTAACTGTTTATGTGATCAATGTCCTGTTATCCATCCTTACTCTGTATAATGTATTATTTAATATATTATTGTATTATCTTTTTTTTTTTTAAACTCAGTTTTATTTAGCAGTCTCAAGTTAGGACAGGCACTTTTACAAGTTTGGCCGCAACATTTGGCCCACAGAAACAGTTATCCAGTATGTGTTAATACTATTTTCCACCAGCTAGCAGTGCTTTCTCCTGGCACTGCTCTCCTTTCCACTACCTTGTGCAAATAATATTTAACAGTATGTCTAAGCCTTAAGGCGTTAACTTTTCTTTTTTATTAAAGTTATATAGGTCTATCCATTTCTGTCATAGCCCTCTGCAAGTGTCTCTCCATCCCCAGCATCTCCAAGGAGCAACATTTCCCTCCCGCGCACTCAGGCTGTTTGTTAATAGGATCAGAAAACAGAGAAAAGGAAAGATGTTACCTGTGTATTTCCAAATTTCAGAGGTTAGTAGAGGTGTTATACTCAGCCCAAGAGGGGGTTAGTACTGAGGATGATATTTAAAGGTTTGGCTTCTCATCTTCAGATTGTCCTGGCATCTTCTGAGGATGTGGTCCACTCTCTTCCATAGTTAGTAATCCTGGAGGACAGAGACAGAAAGTTACATGTTCTTTTTGACTCTTTGGGGTGACCCTTTGGGCCTTTTTCCATTAATATATGCCCTCCACATTTAGAATTTTACGCCTAAGTCCTTTTCTGATACTCCTCTGCGGAATGTGCTCTGCCCTTATTATTCCTGGTGATCAGGCTATTACAACGACTAGCCTGAAAAGCTAAACATTAAATGAAACTTATAAACTTAACTGTAACTCTAAATATGGCAAGATGTCAATGATGCATATGGTTTACATCTATATATTCCCTTCTACTTTTTCTATTCTATTCAGTCATACAATAGCTGTTCCAGCACCAGAGTACCCTCCAGTTCTTCTATGACAAAGGTCTGCAATGTGAGGCTCGGGAGCCACTTGCGGCTCTTTGCCTGTGTTCATGTGGCTCTGCAGCTACTTAATTGTCAAAAGTCCAATTTTGATGCTTTTCAGTATCTCTGCTACTTTGCTCCACAATAACATATTTTGGAATGGTCTGTGGAGGTCACGCACTAAATATGCAATATCACATACACACTGATATCCTTGATAGAAACATAGAAATGTGTCAGCAGAAAAGGACCGCCAGGCCCACCCAGTCTGCCTAACAAGCTGCTGGGACTTTGCAATTTCCTACCATCCCCCCCGATCCAAGAAACCCTTGTGTCTCTTCCGCTCCCTTGAACCCCCCCCCCCACAGTCCCTGCTCCCACCACCTCCCCTAGGAGTTTGTTTCAGTTATCCACCACTCTCTCCATGAAGTGGACTTTTTTTTATGCTGGGACAATATGAGGAAGTCAAGCATAATTACTTATGAGAGGCTATTGGCACTGCAGTGTCCGCTATATTACAGGCCAGCATTGATACTATCATTTACATTATTGACATCAGCCAGTGGGATGTGAGGGAGAAAGCTTTCAAAGGTTCATGGCAGGGCTGACTGATGACATCATAGTTAGTGTTACTGATTACCAAGGTGCTGAACAAGGTTGGTGCCAAAGCCCAGAGTATTGCACATCAAGTGGTAAACCCACTAACAATCAGCTCTGGATGCCTCATGACTGCACAAATGTTCTCTGGTAATCAAAGGGGAGGGATCATGTTGAGAAAGATTTGCAGTTCAGAAAATGTTGCCAGATGTTAGCAGGGCTTGCAGTACTTAACACTGAATGCAGAGGTACCAGACGTGCCATGTGTTTTTACATATAGCAGGCTGGGCCTGGTAGATGTCCATGCCCAACCACCCTTGCCTGATTAAGACAACAGTGCCCCAAGTTGGGGGGACCGATGGACTCCTACCCTCAGATAGACAGGATGGTCCAGCCAGCTATTTTGTCATCCTTCTTCATCTCTTAACAGGTGCTGAGCACTTTATGTACTGTATTGTGATAGCCTCACATCATTTGGGATCCAGTACGACCACAGTTACATCAGGATGCTATGTAGCCTTCAGATCATTAGAAAGGCAGTTGTTCCTCAGGCAGGATTGAAGGCTGTGGGGATGGAAGGAGGACTGAGTCAAGGCATGCAAGGTCATACAACTGCAAGAAATATTAAAGGGACATTGTCAGTCTTTTTTTGTATTATTTTAGGTAAAAACCCACATTTAATGATTGCTTACTTTCTCTAAAATTCATTTATGTTGCTGGTTGTTTTATTTACCTCACTGCTTGTTAGAAATGAAATGCATGGTAATGTACAGCTATACCTAGCTCTGTTTTACTTCAAATCATTGAACTACTCTTGGTACACATTTCGTGAACATAAGACACACCATCAAGCAGTGCAGCCACTCATGATACAATAGTCTCCTCTACTCCCACTGCATAATGAGTGGCTGGCCTGTGTTGGGGGTGTTTCCGAGTCCAGGAAAGATGCAGTGTGATGTGGTCAAGAAATGTAAACAAACATGTTTTGGTGTGGTAACATCGGTATAGTGGGCAGTTAGTTTTTTCACTTTTTAAAAGAAAAAAAGGGATGTGAATCAAACTACCAGCTGCACAAATAGTCTGTATATAATGTGAACCGTGTACAGACTTGAAGTCCCAGACTAAACATCGCAGTAATTGGGTAACGGTCATAACGCTGACTGGACAAAATATCAGTGGAGAAAAAGTCGAGCAGACAAAAGATCCCCAGACTGAATGTCAACCACACAAAAGATTGCCGGACTAAATAGCGGATACTGAACTGGAATAACAGTGAAATCATAGTGATGCACAGATATTGAATTTGCTGAGCTGCTAAATAATATCATTTTGTAAAATGTGAATCAAAAGCACATAAGACTCAATACTGTTGACCTCAGTTTATTACCTCTCCTCGTTCTGCTCCCATTGAAGGCTTACTCAAAGCAGAGGTGAAAACACTGACTGCCGCTCACAGACTTACTCAGAACAGAGGGGAAAACACTGATTGCTGCTCACAGACTATAACATACTGCGGCTTTACAAATTTTATTTATTACCTCTACTCCTGCTTTTTCCACTGCCACTGAGTAGAGAGGAGACCCAGAAGGGAAAACACTGACCGATGATCACAGATTGCAACATACTGCACCTTTACAAAGTTAATTTCATTTATTACCTTTCCTCATTCCACTCCCACCGAATATTTACTCAAAGCAGAGTGGGAAACACTGACTGTCGCTCACAGACATACTCAGAGCAGAGGGGAGAGCACTGACCGCCACTCGCAGACTACAGCATACTGCGGCTTTACAAATTTTATTTTATTTATTTCCTCTACTCCTTCTGATTTTTCCACTGCTATCCATAACACTGAATCACCACTGTAGAGCAGAGGGGGAGACCTGACTCCTTTCAGTCAGAATGCTCAGAACGCTCTGAACACTTGCCTAAACTGAAACTTTTATATTGGTTAAATCAAGTTGTAAATATGAAATAGATCAGTATGGCTCAAAAAATTGCAAAGTTGATGCTAAAGCAGCAGAGAAAGCTTGAGCGTTGGCAACCTTATGACCACGGGGTCAGCTGTGGATGAAGCTGCAGAAATGTCGCCAGTAAAGCTTGTGCATCGGCAACCTTATGACCGCGGCCTCTTAATACGATGCCCACAATAGTTTCACCGAATTACCTGCAACATATTGTCTACGGCTAAATATATCGCAACAAAATGTCCATATGCCAATGTGAACAATCATAAAATGTGCATTTTAAACTAGGGACACTTTGAGGCTTAAGAAAGTTGACAGTGTTCCTTTAAGCATATTAAACAGAGCTTTGCCAATGTTAAGGTGGCACTGATGCTGTGAATCAGCCATACATTTTATGATAAACTAGCACACCCAAAAAAGAAAAATTATAGATGAGAACATAACCTTTCTAGAAGACTGGGGTGCTTTTTGTTTCATCAGAAGGGGTGGATGAATGTTTCAAATGATTTGAAGCAAAAGTTTCCAAAAAATACTACTAATTCTAGGGCATGTCCCAACCAAACATTCTATATATGCCAATAATGGCCAGGCTCACCCCTATCTATGCTGAGACACAGGAAGGTTGCGTCAGAGAACAGAGGCCAACAGAGTGGGACTCTTTCAGTGGCTCCAAGAGACTTACCTGAAGCACGAATTAGGAATGAATTTTGAGTTACTAATCATTTGCTTTTTCAGCTACAAAATCATGGCTAAAACTCCTCTGATTCTCTTAGGGAGGATCTGGAGAGGAAGCTATCCAGTGTGGCTTCTTTGTGCAGTGTTTCAACTGACTAACATATGCTTTATTCAAATAGGATTGTGGGATGAATTTAAGCCAAATTATGCACTACAACGGACCTCTACTATGCATACGCTCATATGGCTCTATGGTGAGCAGACTGGTCATGCCAGGAGGACATGTGGCTCCCAATCCTAAAAAGGTTGCAGACCCCTGTTCTATGATATGTGCGAAAGGCAGCCATCTGGTATTAAAACGTTCTGTGCACATATTCAACCTGGCTGACATTTCTTCCATTGTCTTTATCTTTTTACAGACTTGTAACCAGTGGTCTAATTCTGGAATCTGGTTGATTGACCATCTCTGTGTGATTACCTTAAGTGCTGCTACTGCTAAGATGTTATACATGTATTTCCTTGACCCACCTCTGACTGCCGCCGGGTATAGGCCGCACAGTATATTGACTGCCTCCAGTTCCTAGTGCAGCTCCCTCCAGGGCAGCTTTAATCTGTTTTGTGATTACTTCCCAAAATCCTTTGAAGGATGGACAGTTCCAAAAAATATGTGTTGGGGTCCCTCTATCACTGCATCCCCTCCAGCAACAATCTGTTGCGGTGTTCCCCATTCATTTGGATTTATCCGGTGTGATGAAATATCTACTCAACACCTTCCACCTGAATTCTCTCCAACTCCCTGAATTCATTGTTCTGTGCACCCCCATCCATATCAGATTCCAATCCTTTTCATTGACAGTGGTGTTCAGTTCTGTTTCCCACTTCTGTTGTACTGCCTCTAATCCTTACTTCCCCATCCCTCTGTTTAATTTGGTGTAAAGAGATGAAATTTTATGTCTAGCTAAGGAAGTGAGCAAGAATGACCTTATTGATAGTGTAAAGGGGTGTTCGTCTCTCACCTCCCTGTTCCTGGAGTCCTGGCTTTGAATATATGCTCTGAACTGAAGGTGCTAGAAGTGATCCTTATTGTGTATCTTAAATTCTAGTTGCATTTGCTTAAATGACTTAATCCCTGATTCTGTCTTAAATTGGTCTTTGTATTATAATCCTCTTCAGACCCATTGTTTGAAGGATCCATTTGCGCCAAGAGGAACTGTGTGTCCATTGTGTTTGGGTTTTATGGATGTGTAGGTGTTTTTTAATATGGAGCCAGTTCAGAAAGGTCTGTATTGTCCATCTGTTTGTGAGGTTACTAAGATCTAATTGGGCCCCCACCCGCCACACCAGAGTATCAGGATACTTCTCCCTGTTGGTACTCTGTTCAATCTACTTTCATATAGGTGTCTGTGTGATGTTTGTGATATCAATTAATGGTATTAATTGTGCCACTTCATAATAGATTTCATGTTTGGGACCCCAAAACCTCCTTTCTGTTTGTGTCTTTGTAGACTGCTCCATGCTATTCTTGGCCTGCCATTCGCCCACACAAATTTTTTCAGCACTCCATTAAGTTCATTCCACTCTGTTCTTTTTATTGGTATCGGTAGACACTGATACAGGAACAAGAACCTCGGCAGGACATTCATCTTAATCGAGTTGATTCTGTCACTAAAGGATAAGGACAGGGCACTCCATCTTTTTATGTCTGAGAAGACTTCTGTCTTCAGTTTTCCATAATTTGCCACATAAGTTTTGCTGAGGTGTCTTAGAATAGAAACCCCCAAATATCTAACTTGTTCTGTGGTCCACTTCCCCAGCAGCAGCTATCTGAGATTGCCAAGTAACTCCCCACTAATTCTAATAATCTCTGTTTTAGCAATGATCATTTTGAACCCGATATCTCCCCATATGTCTTTTACTAGTTTTAATAATAATTTTATGATTCTTTTAGGATGTCTCGTGTACAACTGTATCATTGGTGTGCATGGAGATTTTGTTCTCCACCCCCCCAATTGTGACTCCCTGTAAATTACCTCCTTTCACAGCTTCAGTGAATGGTTCCATGCTTAACACGAACAAAAGGGGGATAGTGAGCACCCCTGCCTGGTTCCCCTTTCTATTTTAAATTGACTTTAGAGAGTGCCATTAGTTTTCACCCTGGCCTTTGGGTAAGCTTATAATATTTATAAAATTCCCTCTAAAGCCCATTTGTTGGAGTGTTTCTTTTAGGTAAGTCCAATTTAGTCTATCGAATGCTTTTTCCACATCTATTAAAATTGCTGTCTGGGGGTCTACACCGCCTTTACCTTTCTCTAGGATATTTAGCATTCTTCTAACATTGTCCGATAGGTGTCTACCTGGAATAAACCCTGTTTGGTCAATATGTATTAGCGCATGTATAATTTTTTGTAATCTGGTTGCCATGATTTTAGAGAATATTTTCAAGTCTTGATTTAAAAGAGAAATAGGTCTGTATGATTCACAGCATTCTATATTTTCCCCTGTTTAGGTAATACTGTTATAACAGCCTCATCCCATGATTGGGTGGTTACTTTCTTTGTTTGACAGTGTCTGAAGAGGTCTCCCAAAATCAGGGTGATTTGCTCAATAAATGTTTTATAAAAATTTGAGCTGAAGCCATCTGCTTCAGGGGCTTTAATAGACTTAAGGGGCCAGATATTCAAAACTTTGCCCCATGGCTAAATTAGCACTGCCCGGTGGGCAAAATTAGCCCGGAGCAAAATGCAAGCTATATTCAAAAGGAATAGCCCGGTGCAAAACCAGCTGAATATAGCAAGCAAAGCAAGCCGGCAAACAGGGCCAGGAGTGCAGGGCAAAAACAGCCCAGGAATAAGACAGGACTGAATACAGCAAATAAGACAGCATTGAATATAGCACCCAGGCAGGCAGTGAAAACACACAATGGAACACAGTGTAGAGTTGAGACAGCCTGACCCTGGGACACATGCAATGAAACACAGGCCGGAATGAGGTCTCAGGAGCAGACCGCAGTGCACATCCCAAAAGATGACACACATGCACGGGAATGGCAAGCAACAACCTGGACCCATGTGGGAAACCCAAGGAACAGTACAAACCAAGTGAAACCCCAGCACCCAAGAATGACACAGGACACAGTAAAATGTAGTAAATACAATGTAATTGTAAATAATCAAAAGGAAAGGTAATGGGAACAGAACAGTGATGCAAACCAATACTAAACTAAAGACAAAACCAAACACAGAACAACCAATGCCCCAACCACCACTGGACAACCCACCCAAAACAAAGAAGGACAATGGTACAAATCCCACTAAGTGACATGCCAAGCCCCCCCCCCCAACACAATCAACAATAAGCCCACTACGGGAACAACAACTGGAACACACAATAATCAAACCAAAGAGCTGAATGTCAGACATATGTACAAATATTTACAAAATGTACAATAAGGCACAGGAGAAGGGTGCAAAGGGGAGGAGGACGCACACAGGGACACTGGAACAGAGGACAGGAAACAATATCAAGTCCAGTAAGGGGGGGGAGCCAACACAATACAGGAAGAAGGGCATGGCTAACTACCTGCTGGATCCGGGAGACGAGCCTCCAACACAGACACCACCCTCCTGGTCTCAGTGATGAAGATAGCTTGCTGCTCTATAAGGGTTCTCTGTTGCTGGATGATGCAGCACAGCAGATCTTCCATCCCTTCCAACTCCTCTGGCCTGGTCACCCACAATGATGAATGGAGTGGACCTACAGGAGGAAGGGGGAGACCGTGAGGATGGGACACTGGCTAGGGGGCATACTGCAGCCACAGGTGGCCATACAGGGATGGACAGCATGTCCCGACAGACATTCCCAAGTGGAGGTGAGTGCCGCACTGGTAGACCCACCCAGAAGGTGCCCACACAGCAGGCCTGGGTGACACAGGCACCAACCCAATACCCGACAGACATGCTGACGACATGCCCAATAGCACCATGGCACAGGTGACACCGCCCACCCCAGCACAGCACACAGCGAGACAGGGCAGACACACAGTCAGTCCCCTGGAGAGCTGTGTGCAAGGGCCACACCACAACATGCACAAGGGCACCCACATGTCGGGACATGCTGCCCAATGACAGATGGCAATGTACCGGAATGCAGAGCACAACAACATCAACCAAAGGTGTGCCAGAGCAGCGCAATGCAGTCACAGTGGCTGGCCAGTGACCGACCCAGGCCAGGCCTGAACTGGCATACAGGGAGCAGATGGTGGCAGGGGTGGGCCGACACATGCCACCAAGCAAGGCCCCTGGATGGCATGGGGCATGGTGTCCTGCAGCCACAACAGGCACACGGACGGCGATATTCAAACCCTGTCCAGTGAAGCCTGTGGACAGCAAGGTAATGCCAACTGTGCACATGCAGATGAACTGTGTTGGGGCCAGAGGGATGGAGCACACTGCACAACAGAGGTGAGCATGGCAACTGACAGTGCACATGCCCCACCGAACCTCCACCGCCACAGCCCCCACCACCATCTGGCACCCTCACAGCAATACAAGCTGACAGTGGCCCACAGCCCCCCCCCACAGGGCTCAGCGGCCAGTCAGCCACCACCCGGCTGTGGAGTGCAACACTGGTGCGCAGCGCAGCACAGTGCCACAATACCACTGGCCCAATGCCTCTGGCAGCCATGCCACCAGCCCAGTCACTGGCAGAACACAGAATGAACCACACATCACAGTGAAACACCACAAAGTAACAAGACAGATACTCATGCAACAGGCCCCTGTCCTCAAGGCTGCTCTCCTGCACCTGCTGCGGCATGGCTGGCACCCTCAGGCTGCCTCTCTGCCTGTCCTGGGGCACCTCCCAGCTCCCTTCTCCGACCCTGAGCTGCTCAATCCGCTCTACAGAGGACAGGTGAAACATCAGCGTTAGCACAAGACACAGCACACACCACGTGCAGCACAGCAAGATGCACATGCAGCCCCCACAACACTGCTTCACACAGGGACACCCAGGGTCAGTGGCTGAACATAGAGGACACCCACACAGAGGGTGACATGGCCCATGGAGCATTCGCCAGGCACACACAACATGTCGGCATGGCAGTGCAATGGTGCGACAGTGCCAGTCGCAGGTGTCCTGCAACAGTCCACACACCTGTGTGTGTAGTCCATCAGTGTGCCAGGGACAGCACCCCTGCACCACGGTGCCATCGGCCGCAGGCCGGTGCTGCACCAGAACCCACCACCAACAATGTCCCAACCCACCACCCACACCGGTGTCACCTCCATGGACACAGCATGCACTGTGTCCCCACCATGCATGCCGCCACACACTCTGTACCGTGATACCCCCCAGGTGGCCAACATGTGTGTCCCTGCCCATTCTACATGCGTCCAAGCACCATGCAGAGTGGTACATCTATGCACACACATGTGCACAAGCACACATGCAGTCCAACAGGCACATGATAGTGGTGGTCAATGTGCAATGCCAATTACCTGGCACAGGCACAGTGCCCTCATGCACCATGCACTTGTAGCGCTCATGCTGCTGCCACTGCCACCATCGCATGTCGGTGTACCGATGCAGACACTTCTCTGCATCGTGGGTGATGCCTGTGTGGGCATACAGCTGCCTGGTGACAGAGGCCCACACCTGCATACATGGGAGGTCACCCTCCCTGACCTCCCTAAAGAGCTGTCAGTGCCTCTGCTGTACCAGCTCCACCAGGCTGGCAGTCTCCACCTCCCCCCAACACCTGTCCCTGTGCATCACTGCTCTTTGCTGCCTACCCCCTGGCATTGCCCAAACTGCACAGTATGCCTGCCATCTGTACCACTGCACTGCCTGCACCACACCCTGCTCCCACCAGCAATGTGACATAGTGCCGTGCTATTACATGACGTAGCGCGGCACTACCCGGAAGTGGCCCCACCACACATGCATGACCCCATCATGACCCTGGGCCACAACGCCATGCATGCGTGGAGTGCCGTGCTGTGTGGCCTAGTGTGGCACTATGCCACGCTAACCGGGGCACTAGCACGGCACAGGGGACACATGAGCATGCGTGGGTGCCGCACTATGCCTCATAGTGCTGCGCTACAGGGTCAGCATGGCGCTGGACACCACATAGCCCGGCGCTAACATTTGCACTGTGCTAAGCAGTTAGCCCAGTGCTAGTCAGGCCCATATTCAACTGGCATATGCAAATGAGGGTACTTGTGCATGCACAGTGCAAACACTGTGATTAGCATATCATTATCTGATGATTTGCATGCCTAACAGGCTGGATTGCCCAGCTGAGCTATGAAAGGGCAAGCAGTGCTCCACCGGTGTTGTGATGTGGGATTGCAGCACACAGCAGTGGTTGCAGATGTACACACACAACAGGAAGAGCCATGCAACAGGAGGCAGAGCAGCGAGAGGCAGGTCTGTATAGCTGCCGGGGGCCTGGTGGAAGGGGACCGGTGCAACACAGGGCTGTGGCGTACACACAGCGTGCCTGCTGACCACA
This sequence comes from Neoceratodus forsteri, assembly GCA_016271365.2. Lineage (NCBI taxonomy): Eukaryota > Metazoa > Chordata > Ceratodontiformes > Ceratodontidae > Neoceratodus > Neoceratodus forsteri. The sequence goes on from CM057459.1 coordinate 654,657,571, forward strand.
GCTGTACAGGCTGGGGACAGGGCCACTGGATGCAGGCATACAGGCCAGCACAGTGCTGCATAAGGTTGCACATGGCCATTGGGCCGGCTGTCCAGTGGACAGGTCAATGTGCTGGGCATGTGCAGCAGTGTCAGACGGCACTATGCGGGCACCGCCTGCACATTGTGTGTGCCAGGCCCGGGGGGGGTCCACAACATGGCATGCAGGTATTCCCCGCAACAGTGGCTCACCGACATGTGGTCCATGGACCCTCGGCAGTCGCCCTGGATGCGGGACGTGGAGGGTCGCAGACGCTCCTATGGTGGTACACGGTTGCAGCCCAGGGATCATGACTGTGAGGCCCCCAATGTGACATTGACAGCACCGTGTGGTCCATGCCTGGTAGCCTGCTATTGTATGTGTACCATCCACAGTGTCCACATCCTGTGTGCCATGCACATATCCCCTAGGTGGCCGATGGGGGCACGGTGCACTGCCAGGTGGCAGGCATTGGGATGGCCCCATCCCGGGGTACACACGTCTGTTATGGGAGTGGGTGGTGCCCACATGGGTCCAGTGTGTGCAGTCCCTATGCCAACTGCCGTGCAGTGGCACTGTGCATGCAGGGGTGGCCCCAGTACACTGTGGCCATGTGCACCGTACACGCACATGCTGGCCAGTGCCACTTCCATGTGACCAGTGCCACAGTTAGGGGTGGCATGCACATACTGTTGTGCATGTGCCATACACCACTGGCCCGCCACAGCTGGTGACACATGTCCCTATCCATCTCTCCCATAGGTAGTGCATCATGACCTGAGCGCATACGTGTGCCTCGCTTTTCCCAGAATGAGCTGAGGACGATGGTGCATGGTGTGAAGGAGAGGGAGAAGGTGCTGCAGCAGCACAAACAACAGACACAGTGGTGCACCAGGCATGGGATGAGGTGACAGCAGGAGTGAACGCAGTCAGTGGACGTGGCAGGATGATGGATGCAGTGCGCAAGTGCTGGAGTGACCTGCTGTGCTGGGCTAAGGAGGAGGAGGCACAGCGGCTCCGCGATAGACTGTGTACCGGTGGTGGCCTGCAATCCACACAACAGAAGGAGGACCACCCACTCATGGCTGTGGTGGCATCCACACTGTGCTCGGTGGCCGTTGCTGGTGTACCAGGAGGTGGGTGTGAGATGCCTCTCACACCGCCTAGGACAGGTCTTTATCCGCATGTGTGCACCCTGCATGGTGTGTCAGCACAGGTGCTGGGTGTTGGTGTTGGCGTCGTGCCTGGGGTGCACTGTGGGGGTGCTCTGCTGTGCACACTGTGCATCTGGGGCAGGTTTGCATGCGAACAGTGCCCAGCATGGCTGCTACCACAGCTGACGGGCCAGGGTATGTGCACTGTGGGGTGGGTGTGTGCATGTGGGCACAGTCTATGGCTGTGGGGCTGGGTGTGGGGAGGCACATTTCCTAGGGTGTGCATGTACTGGTGGTGGCGTGGCGCACCATGCACGTGCCGGTCATTGACCCTGTCCCGTTTTCTTCCACAATGGTGGGATGGCTGTCTTGGGACCGGAGTCAGAGGTGGAGGAGGTGAACCTGCCATCGACATCAGGACTTGTGCCAGTCATAGACCCTCGGACACACACCATGTGTGGCACACACCTGGACATGGGATACAGCTGCCGGGGGGGGCTCCAATGATGGCAGGGACTTGGACCTCAGTGCTGCCCTGGAGGATGCCCAGGTGGAGGATCTTGGTGGTGGGCAAGTGATCCTACTTACAGTCACCAGTGACATGGAGACAGATGTGTCAGAGGGGGGTTACATCCTGCCCGTGGAAAGGCCTGTGGAGGGAAGCACAGGGGTGGGGCGGGGTGCAGTCCATGGCACGGGTGCCAGGGGGGTTGTTTGCCATGCCAGCATGGGTGTGCCCATGCAGCCGGTGGTTGGCCATGTGGGGGATGGGTGTGTCCCACTGGACATGCGTTGCACCCAACGGGGTGGGGTGCAGGTCCCACAGGGATCATGGCCCACAACCACTGGCCTGCAGTGGCAGGACAGGACACCAGTGCAATGTCGTCCCCACCCTGGTGAGCTGCAGCACCAGCACCAGCTGCCAATGAGGGTGCTGTGGCCGTGGAGCTGGATGCCCTGGGGGCCCGCCCTCTGCTCCAGGCTGCACTCACATCCCAGCAGGAGGCACAGCTGGACCTGCATGGCCTGCGGCAGGAGCTCAGGCATGAGCTCTCACAGATGCAGGAGACACTGTACCTGGGCTTCGCATGGGTGGAACAGTGGGCCGAGGACAGGATGGGCCACAGGGTTACTACACTGGACCGCTGCTTTGCTGGGCTCACTGCCGCGGTGGTCGACCTCACCACAGTGCTGCGCGTGGTGCATGGTGAGCAGCAGGCTGTGCAAGGGGGTCAGTATGCCCGTGGCACAGGGGCCCACAGGCGGGCCACATGCAGCCACAGGACTGGCACTGGCTCAAGCACCACTGTATCATATGCTTCGACAGGCACCCAGCGCTACTGTGGCCATCTGGCCATCCTGTCTGGCTCCGTTGGTCACCGGGAACACAGGCGGTCTGCCCTGCCTGCCTCACCGTGGTCCTCCCTTACTGTGTCCTCAACTCCAAACACCCCTGGATCTGTGTCCCACACATGTGGTGTGTGCCGTGTGCATGGTGGTTGTCACCAAAGATAGGCACGGCCACCATGCACTTGTGCATGGTTGACACTCCCATGTGCACACTAGCACTCCTACACACCTGCTCACTCTTGCACTCACGCTGACACACACACACAGACACACACACACACACACACACCGTCACTCGCACAGTCTCACGTGCACGCCCATGGTCTCCCTCCCCACACTGCCACCACACATCAGGCATCACCCACAGCACTGTACCATGGCTGTGTGTCCTCTTCACATGTGTGAACTGCACACCCTCCCATCACACCGCCCTCACATTTGCATTCAGTGCCACTGTGTTGTGCACCTGTTGTGTTTGTTGTCAGCACTGTTGTGGATGTCTGTACATATTAAACTGTTCACCATTGTACTGTATCATGTTGCCATGCAGTTTGTACTCACCCTGTAGCTTGTGACGGTGTTCTGATGATGGTGGCCCTGTGGGCCATGCGAGGATCCCTCCTCCCGATTTGCTCCACTATCCCCCTGACCACTGGCTCTGAGTCACTGTTAGCCTGTACCTCAGGTTCAGGTGCCTGTATCCCATGGTTCATTGCCATGTTGTGCAGCATACAACAGGCTAGAAAAATACGGCATACCTTCTGAGGCCTATGCTGTAGGGCACCGCCTGATGTGTCTAGGCATCGGAAGTGCATCTCCATTATGCCAAACACCCTCTCTATGATGCCTCGTTGTATATCTCTTCAGCCACTGTGGCCGGCCAGGGTACCAGTGTCAGCAGCCAGGGTCGCAGGGGATAGGCACTGCCCCCCCATCGAGAGATGTGCACCTGTTAGTGATGTACTGCGTTCTGCCCATTGCTGTCTTGCACCACCTGTGTTTCCTTCCCACGCCCCTTTTTTGGCCTCCTGGGCCTATCCCAACCCCTGCTGTGGGGTGAGTGTGTGGGGGTGTGTGTGTGTGTGTGTGTGCCTTGTTTGTTGCTACTCACCGATTAGGTGCCCACTGGGTATCCTGCCCTCCTCATATGCCTGGCACAGCTGGGACTGGTGCCAGATGAATGCATCGTGGGCACTGCCGGGGTACTGCGCATAGACATTGCTGATGCACCCAGTCACATCGCACATCACCTGGCAATTGATGGAGCGCTACCCCTTCCTGTTGACAAATACCTTACTACCATCACCAGGTGGTGCACGGAGGGGGACATGGGTGCAGTCAACGGCACCTAGTACCACTGGTAGGTGTGCAACTCGATGGTATTGCTGCATGGTTTCTCTGCACTCTGCTGCCGTGCTGGGGAATACTATGAACTCCCCAGCATGTGGCAGGAAAGCCTCAAGGAACTGGGTCAGAAGGCGTGAGGTGGCAGACTGCGATACCCCGATGGTGCCCCCCATTGGTCATTGGAACAACCCTGTGGCTAGAAAGCACATCACTGCTGTCACCTTCTCCCACATGGCTGCCTCAACATACCCCTGTTCATCCTGTACCGGCCAGTGATGTGCTCATCTGGCAGGGTCTCAAAGGAGACCCTGGGCCGGTACCACCTGTTAGCAGCGTACCGTCTCTTTGGCCTGCATTGTGGCCCATGTTGGGTTCTCTCCCTCTCCTCCTCCTCCACTACTGCTACCATCAGTGGCACCATCACTGCTATTGGTGCAGCACACATTTCTACTTCCTGGTGTGGTCATTCCCCCTAGGTGGTTTGCCCTGGGTTAAGACCAGCCTTTTATAGGCGGTAGGTAGCGCCGCGCTATGTGTCGCGCTATATGTCCTAGCACTGCACGATGGCTTTGAATACCCCGTAGCGTGTGTATGCAGGCCATCTCCCCTCTCTTGGCCCCTTGCATACATCATCAGTTTGCCCCACACTACTGCGGTTAGCGCACGCTAACCAGTCCTTTGAATATCACTCCTCCTCGCTAGTCCTGCACAATTCACGCGCTATTGGTTTGCACTCTGCGCTAAGCTTGGAATATCTGGCCCCACGTCTCTTATTGTGGCAAATACTTCCCCATTACTAATTAGTGCCTCTAGTAAATTTTTGTCTTCCATTGATAATTTGGGTAATTTGGTTTTGGAAAGAAAGCCCTGCAATTTGCTTTTCACTGTCCCTGGGTCCTGCTCTTCTGTGTATAGTTTTCAATAATATTCTGCAAATTGATTTGCTATTGCATTGCTGTCTGTCCTATATTTGGATGGGTTTGCATGATCCTTAATTTTGATTACTATTCTATCTGCCAAACTTTTCCTCAACCTATATGCTGGAAGTGCAGCCGTCCTACCCACCGTCTCGTAATATTGATGGGCCGTATATCTTAATTGCCCCTTTACTTTTCTGTCCAATATGTCTTGTAGTTCCTTTCGCATGGCCTGAATGTCTGTAAGAGTGTTATTGGATGTAGTCAGTTTGTGTTCTTTTTCTAATTCTATTGGTTTATCTTCCAGGTGCTTCTGTTTGGCTAAACACTGTTTCTTCCTGAAGGCTGACCAGCTAATTATGCAACCTCACAGGACTGCTTTCATAGCATCCCAAACCACTTGTTTCTGCACCTCGCCCCCTGCATTTGAGCTCCTATATTCTTTAATCTCCCCTTTAATAGTTTCTTTAAAACTTTTGTCATTTAATAAAAAGTTATTCAACCTCCAGAGTATGTGTTTTTTCATTTGGTTTACTTTCAGTGTGATAGATATTGGTGCGTGATCTGATACCAACATTCTGGTGTATATTGCTAGCTGCAATTTGCCCTAGATCTGCTTTAACTACCAGGAACATATCTATCCTTGAATATTCCCAGTGGGGGTTCGAGTAGAAGGTAAAATCCTTTTCTCCCATGTTGTTCCCTCCACACATCCAGCAGTCCCTGTTCTTCCATACAATTTCGTAGCATTTTCCTGGTGGCTTTATTAATTTGAGTATTTTTAGATGACCTGTCCTGTTGTGGGTCCAAAACACAGTTAAAATCCCCCCATTACCACCATGCCACTTTCCAATTGAGCTGCCCTTTGATAAGGTCTTTCATAAACCCTGCTGCCTGGACATTGGGGGCATATATGCTAACTATATTGTATTTCTTTTCAGTTAAGATTCCTGTAACCCTCACCCTTCTTCCTTCTTTGTCCTGCTCGGTATTCAAAATCTGGAATCCGAGATCTCTCCTAATTAATACTGCTACTCCACTTTTTTTTGGCTGCTGGATGTGAGGCCTCAAATACCCCACCCACCCACCTTCTTTTAAGTTTTTCATGTTCAGATGCCGATAAGTGAGTTTCCTGTATCAGTGCTATAGCGCCCTTAACATTTTTAGTTCAGTCAGAATATTGGCATGTTTTACCACAGAGTTAATTTCCTTTACGTTAAGGGACACCAATTTTAACTTATCCATAGTCCCATCCGTGAGATTTCCAGTCTGTTACCTCAAAAGACATATTTTCACCCATGTGTGGAATTCTATTTCTGTAATAAACCTTGCCATACTTCTTATTATTAATACTTGTAACATTTAACACCTTAGAAACATAGAAACATAGACTTTGATGGCAGATAAGGACTGCTTGGCCCACTTAGTCTGCCCGTTTCCCCACCTACAGGATAAGCTGCAGATTCTAGTTAACCAACAGCCTATTTCTTCCTACCCCCCCACAAGAATTGCCATATGTCTGTCCCATGCATTCTTGAATTCTCCCACAGTTTCAGACCCCACAACCTCCTCAGGAAGACTTTCCATGCGTCCACCACCCTCTCTGTGAAAAAATACTTCCTCACATTGCCCCAGAGCCGTCCCCCCCTCTATCTTCAAATTACGTCCCCTTGTTCTTGCACATCTCTTTTTCTGAAAGATGCTACAGTCTTGGACTTTATTGATTCCACTGAGGTACTTAACAGTTTCTATCATGTCCCTCCTCTCCCTTCAAACTGTATGAACTATGTACAAACACATACATAATGATGACACACTTGCATTCTTTGTTAATTAACTGAAACTCTCAGGACATTCCATTTCTCCATCTCTCCTTGCATGTCCCGAAAAAACTGACCTAAGGCCTGAATTTCCCCACTGAAACCTTCCCCCCTTCCCCTCCCCTCACCACCTCCGGCCTGACCTACTCACAGGCAGCCTCCCTCCACCGCAGCTAATAACTCTTGGTTACTATCTACTCCCACTGTGTAGGACTGACATTTTCTGTTTTGCATATATCCTGTACCTCATCTCCAGCTATCCCCATTAAAAAGGGCATTCATTTCTTGTTTCCTACTCAGTATTTAACTCCTTTGGGCTCTCCCCCCCACCTCCATGATTCTGTAGTTAAACTGATCGGTGCTGTTGATATGTAGATTGACCCTCTTTCCACCCCCCACTGCAGCTGTAATTGCTTTCTTCTGCCTAACAATCCCTTCTCTTTCCCAATCTCACAAAGGAGAAAGTCCAGAGGGGGTATTGCTAAGATCAAAAGGGATAAGGGGGCATGTGAGGAGGAGGACCATGTAAAAGCAACTATCCTAAATAGAAGCAAAACAAAATGGTTATATTAAATGCACGCTGAAAATAGAAAATAGAGTTAAAAATCTACGTTTCGACCTTAGGTCTTCTTCGGAAATATCTAAAGAGAAAAAAACAAGTTAGTGTTTTTTCTCTTTAGATATTTCTGAAAAAATCGGCATTAAGACCTATCACTTGTGTGATACTATTTAGCGTCTACTTGTTCTAATTCACATGCTGGCTGGCGCCTTGTCTTTGTTTTTTTACAATTTGTATCCTAAATAGATACTTCTGCTCAGTATTTACTGAAGAGAAGGTAGGGTAGAGCCCACAGCTCAGCACCATGGACACGGAGGGAGGGAGGTGTGCACTAGTCCTTTCACAAAAGAAAGGGTCCTACAGGAGCTCGATAAGTTCAGGGTGGACAAGGCAATGGGATCTGATGGCATACATCCCAGGGTACTAAGGGATCTAAGGGTGGAACTAGCAGAGCCATTATCAGAACTGTTTAGTGAGTCTCTGAGCACAGGAGAAGTCCCAGAAAACTGGAGAAGGGCTCATGTGATCCCACTCCACAAGAGTGGTAGCAGGGAGGAAGCAAGGAACTACAGACCAGTCAGTCTTACCTCAGTAGTGGGCAAGATTATGGAGGCACTCCTTAAGAAAAGGATAGAGCAACACCTGGAATCCATAGGAGCATCCAAGACAGCATGGGTTTACAACAGGAAGGTTCTGTCAAACTAATCTCATAGATTTCTTTGACTGGGTAACCAGAGTGGAGGAACAAGGGGGAGCAGTTGATGTCACACACCTTGACTTCAGCAAAGCTTTTGATACTGTTCCACATAGAAGATTGATTAATAAGCTGGGTAGGCTCAGGGTGGGTCAGAAGTTGGTCAACTGGTTGGCAAACCGGTTGACGGACAGAAAACAGAAAGTGGTGGTAAATGGTATACAGTCAGAAGAGACGCAAGTCACAAGTGGAATACCTCAGGGATCAGTCCTGGGGCCAGTCCTATTCAATGTCTTCATCAGTGACATTGCAGATGGACTGGAGGGTAAGGTTTGCCTGCTTGCAGATGACACCAAGATCTGCAACAGAGTAGATGATCCAGATGGGGTGGGCAGAATGAGAAGAGATCTGGATAAACTGGCAAAATAGTCAGAAGAGTGGCAACTGGGGTTTAACGCAAAGGGCTTGCCCGCTCTGAGTGGTACTTCTCCAGACGAGGCAGAGCTAGACGGCCATTCCACCGGCAGCCACCCACCAAGACTCCACAAGCTGAAGCCGCCCTCCTGGTCCCCGAGCACGGATACACAGCCAGGACTTGCCTGCTCCGAGTGGCACCTCTCCAGATGAGGCGGATCTAGATGGCCGTTCCGCCGGCCGCCACCCGCCAAGACACCACAAGCTGAAGCCGCCCTCCTGGTCCCCAAGCACGGATACACAGCCAGGGCTTGCCCGCTCTGAGCGGCAACTCTCCAGATGAGGCGGAGCTAGACGGCCATTCAGCCAGCCGCAGCCCACCAAGACTCCACAAGCCAAAGCCGCCCTCCTGGTCCCCGAGCACAGATATATAGCCAGGTACTTACCACTCCTACCCCCAGGGTACCTTCACCACAGGTGCTCCCCGATTGGTGTGGATCCCTGTGCTGGAACCTTTCATTGGTCCACCTACTGCTGGCTGCACTGCTGATTGGTGCGCCTTTTTCCCCCAGTGGTTTTTAGCGCTTTCTGGGATTGACCTTTAGGCTTGTGACTGCAGGGCATATTATCACGCTTGAGATTTTTCTCCTGCCCCCCCCACCCCCTCCCAGGCCTCATTTAAATACAGGAGAGCTCCTCCTTCCTAGGTGCCTCCTCTCACTATTGGATGATCAACACCCCACCACTTTTCTGAAATTGATAACTCATTTGTACTTTTTCTGTCAAACAAGAATAGACAAAATGAACCAGGTCATGACATTTTTCCTTCTCATGGCCACTCTGTCTTTGCTACACATATCTATCCAAAAAATACTGCAGTCTGGATCTACTCCCCCAAATTTCTTACTTCATGAATACTACTACTCTAACCTACTACAAATTCTACCCCACGCTGTGACCTCACCCCAATATTACTAAACAAAACCTGGATCCACATGATTTCCTATGCCCAGAAAAAATGTCACCTGCACCACTGTGCCCTATGCCCCCTCCTTTGCTGGAAGCTCTGGTACCTACTCCTACTTGCTATCCTACTATTTGGGGATGTTCAACCTAACCCTGGTCCAGAATATGCTACTCCTGACTCTATCAGCCATGCTAAAGGCATAATTTTTGCTCACCACAATGTCAGAAGCCTTATGCACAACCTATATGAGCTCACTGCATGGACCTCACTATATAAACCAGACATCATATACCTAACCGAAACCTGGTTAAAACCATCCATACCTGGCTCTCTCTGCTCCCTTCCATCCTGCAATCTATTGAGACTGGATAGAGTGGGTCCCAAAAAAGGGGGTGGTATGGCTATCTATTTTAAAGAACATCTCCAGGTCACTGTCGTCAACTTAATCAACCTAGGTCACTGCGAGGCACTACATGCCCTGCTCACCCTCAGTACCAAAAAGCTACATGTCATATTGTTTACAACCCCCCCACAAATGGGCTAAAAGGGCTAGATGAGTTGCTGGAACAAATCTCCAGCCATGCAGGTAGAAATGAGGTCCTTATTCTAGGGGATCTAAACATTAACTGGCTGGGTGCAAACCAGTATAACGCGCTGACCAAACTGCAGAACCATAATTTGCACCAGCTAATATGTGAACCCACCAGAGCCTCCCCTCACTCAAACATGAACACCCTAATTGATTGGATAATGGCCAACCACCTTGAAAATGTAATTGACTCTGGTGTACTACCAGATGCCATCACAGATCACTCCCCAACCTACTGTATCTGGGGAAAGGGTAAACCTAACCCATCAAAGCCCCATTTCATCACCTTTCAAAACTATGCTAAATCTGACCAACAGCTCTTCCTACACGACATTGCCACTACTGACTGGTCCTCCATTCTTCAATCTAATGTTGCCCAAACTGCCCTCAATCTGTTCCTGACAACATTCCTTGCTCTCCAGGATAAATACTGCAAACTTGTAACTCGTAGGGTACAAAATAAGAAAACACGATGGCTGAAATCTGACCTCCTCTCTAAATTAAAGCAAAGAGACAGATGCTGGCTCCTCTATAAAAGCTCAAGGTTATCCTCTGATCTGAACACTTACAGGTCACTACGAAATTCCTGCAAAAAGGACATCAAAAAGGCCAAGAGCGCTTTCTGTAAAGATCTATTAACAAACTCCTATGGCGACACAAAGAAATTCTGGTCCCACATTAAATCCTTTCTAGGCCAGAATCCAGAATCAACCCCAAATGAAATGTTACTAAATGGCATACACTGCAATAATCCTAGAACCATCGCAAACTTTTTTAACAGAAATTTCTCCAACCTAACTAACTACACCTCCTCTTTCCCTACCCCATCAAGCATACCTACCACAACAAATGTAAATGGCCCTCATTTCTTTTTCAAAGCAATCTCAAGATGTGACATGCTTAAATTGTTAAAAAACATCTCTGATGGACAACCAGGGGGACTTCCGGTGTGATAGCTGCCTGGTGAGAAGCTCTTGCTGATAGCTCCCCTGCCTTCCCCCACATAGTTGCTGTGTTTTCTATACAAGTGCCCCAAACGCTGAATCATAGCTACTAAAATCTTTTGGACTACTTGGGGAATTCAGTTACTAGCTTAACGTAACGTATTCCGATAATGGATGCCGAAATGAAAACGCCGGCTTTTCGGCACACTCCCCCGTCGAAGCCAGCGAAGGACAAGAATCTGAAAAGGCCCAAAGCAGGAGGAACAGAAGCTGCTACCCTACCAAAGCAGCAAGTGGCACTTTCTGAAGAGCGATTCTTAGAGGAACTGGCACCAATGAAAGCAACCCTGCTAGCCCTAGCCTCAGATTTTAAAGGGCTAAAAACTTCAATGGAGCAGTTAAATATTCGTACAAATGACAATGAAGCTCAGATTTCCTCTTTAGACGACTGGAGAGCGAGACTGGACCCAGAAGTGGTTACTCGAAGATATCGAATTAAAAAAGCAGAGGATCGCCTAGAAGATCTCGAGGATCTCGCTCGAGAAGGAATAATTTAGTAGTCCTTGGCCTTCCAGAGGGAGAGGAGGGGTGGCAAGCAATAGCATTTGCTCAAAGGCTGTGTAAGAAATTAGCAGGGCCTTCTCCTAATGGGCCTATGTTTACTATAGAAAAAGTCCACAGATCGCTGCGCCCTATGCCTCCAGTGGGGTCGCCCCCTCGCCCTTTTATTTTCCGAATGTTAAATTTCCTGGATAAGCAGCATGTTTTACAGAAGCTCAAAGAAGTAGCAGAAGTGCAGTGGGAAGGGAAGAGAATTCATGTGGTTCAAGACCTCCCTTACTCAGTTCGTCAGAAGCACTCAGCCCTTCACCCATTAGTATCCAAATTAATAACTGCTGGTATCCGTTTTAGAGTGTGCTACCCTGCTACTTTGCAAATTAACAGGGAAGGTCATTGGCATTCATTTGACTCACTGGACTTGGCTACTGAGACCTGCAAGAAATGGTACCCAGATTTAACAAAGTGAGCCCAGCATACTGAATTATTGTGGTGAAGGCTGCCATCTAGTGGACATTTAGCTACATAGAAAAGCTTTGTACAGCAATTAACAGAGCTCTGTTAATTTACTTTTGTCGTTGACGTTTTGCCATATTAGTTGATGGATATTTTCAAAAGGGCCTAATGGTTATTTTTAGAGGGTTAGGTGCTCCCTTTTTTTTTTCCTAACCCCACTGATACTAAGTTAGTACCATGGAGTAACTGGAAGGTTATACAAGAAGGCTTGGAACAGCTAAAATATTTTGTTCTTTATCCAAGGAGAGGCAAACCTAGGTCTCTCTGGTACAATCTCTATACCCTCTAAGCTCTAATAGAAGGTCAGTTGACTATGGGAGGTAGGGAGACTTTGGTTACTTATGTTGGCAATTATGCATGGATTTAGAGGGTTGGTTTAATAGCTATGTGGTCTAGGAGTAAAGGGTTTGGGGCAAGGTCTACAGGCTCACAGGTTTTACTGTTGAGGTTGCATGTTATAGATTTATAGAATTCTCTTCATTTTGTAAGGTAGGAACTAGATATAAGTTTTTGAAGGTATTATAGAGAACATAGTTAGGTTTAATAGTTTATAAGGTAGGAATGATAAGGGGGTGGGGGGAGGGGAGGAGTAATCAGAGGCAGCATGATAGACATTGCGCCGAACAAACAGTTGGAAGTTCAGTCTCAGGGACTGGGGGTAGTTCACGTCATATTATCTTACAAGGGCATATCTCATAGTTATGAATCTATGCCCGGGAGGGGCTGATTTGGGGATAGGGGGTGTAATTTTAATTTCATTGCATTACTTAAGGTGGTTGATGGCTATGGGGAGGGGGGTGAAGAGCCAGTTTTTGAGGATATATTTTAAATTAAAGGTTACATATGTAGGTCTAAAACTTAGAGATCCAATTAGGGGAATACATGTCAAACTGATATACTGGTATGAGAATCACTTCATGGAATATTAAAGGGGCAAGAGCTAGAGTGAAACGTCACCAAATTCTTAAACACTTGGCTCTAGTGCATTCAGACATTACGTTCTTGCAGGAGACACACTTGAAGGGAGGTGAAGGTAATCTATTTCGTAGAGAACATATTGGTTTGGTTTATGTGGCTGGCAATTCCACTTCCCAGAGAGGAGTTGCTATCCTAATTGCTAAAGGGATACAATTCCAACTCCTACAAGAGATGGGAGATCCGCAAGGGAGATTTTTGTTTGTGAGAGGGTTGGTTGACCATAGGGAAACTCTTTTGGTACCATATATGGGCCTAATCACTCCTCTCCTGAGTTTTTCTCCCAAATAGCTCTTAGGTTAGCTCCATTTAAACAATTGCCAATAATATTAGCCAGAGATTGGAATTTAACATATGAGAATAAGCTAGATAGATCTACACAGAGCAGCCAAAGTTTATCCCCTGCACAGAAATATCTGCACGAAATGGAGGGACTGAGCCTCATAGACCCATGGCGCCTCCTACATCCAAAAGAGAAGGCTTTCACTTACTATTCAGCTTATCATAAATCCTACTCTCATTTAGATTTCTTCTTAGTGAATAGGGTCATGATGATGGGCCCAATGGATTGCGGAATTTTCCCTAGAGTGCTATCTGACCACTCCATGATATGGTTGGAGGGTAGGATACCTCAAACAATTCCTAAGGTCACTCAGTGGAAGCTTAACATTCAACTGTTATCCCAAGAGGATATTGTGAATAAGATCCGGGCATTAATTAATCAATACATAGAACAAAATAGGGGGTCTATTAGAGCATATGACCAAATTTGGTGTTCCCTGAAATGGTTTTTAAGGAGGGGAATTTATCAGGCTGGCCGTGACCCACAAAAAGAAGAGGGAAGCAGTAGCAAAATCCCTGTTGGACTCCATTCAGAGTTTAGAGAATAGGATGGGTACCTGCCCTACAAACAAAGACTTAATTCGACTGGAAGTCCTTAAAGATCAATATGCAGACACCCTAAGAGAAAGGGCTGAATATGCCCTGTTTAAAACCCATGTTTGGTATCTGGATCAGGGGGACAAGGCCGGACATCTCCTGGCTCTCAAGTTGAGACAGCATGAAGAGTCGAGATTAGTTGCTTGCATAGCCACTGTAGATGGTGGCAATATAATGACAACTCCTAAAGCTATGGTGAACAAATTTGAAATGTTTTATAGGAATTTATATAGTTACCCAGTCAATAGCCTCATGGATACTGAAATTCAACAGTGTCTTTCTAAACTTTCCCTTCCTACTTTCAATCAAGCCCAGAGAGCCCAGCTGATCTTCCCTATTTCAGAGATGGAAATATTTTCTGCCATTCAATCTCTTGCACCGAATAAAGCTCCTGGACCAGATGGATACCCATCAAACTTTTATTGGATGTTTGGGAAAGAGCTTACTCCTATTCTTCAGGAACTATATTCTCATATCTGTACTCAAGGTATTGTTGATTCTACCTTCCTAGAAGCCACTATCATTGTTCTACCAAAACCAGGATAACCCAAAGATAAAGTAGCAAACTACAGGCCAATTTCCTTGATGAATTATGATGTCAAAATATTAGCTAAGATTTTGGTTTCTAAGATTTCCAAAGTTTGGGATAACCTAATTAGCCCCGAACAAATTGGGTTTATCAGTGGTAGAAGTACCTTAGATAATTTCCATAAACTTGCCCATATTTTCTCCGCATCCAGAGAGACAAATGTACCAATGGCTCTGGTCTCCCTGATGCAGAGAAAGCTTTTGATAAGGTTAGTTGGCCTTTCCTTTTTAATACCATGAGCCAATTTGGATTTCCCCTAGATTCATCGGGTGGATTAAGCACTTATATTCCAACCCTACGGCTAAAATATATTGCAACAGGATTTTTTCTAGCAGTTTCCAATTATATTCTGGAACACGTCAAGGGTGTCCACTGTCACCGTTGTTCTTTAACCTGTATTTGGAACCCTTGATTCGCAGTTTCCAATTATCCCCATTTATAACAGGTATCTCAGTGGGCCCACTTGAGCTGAAATTATCAGCTTATGCGGATGATATTTTACTCCATCTTTCGTACCTAGCTGAGGTCATTCCCAAAAAATTGGATATAGTGGATGAGTTTAGCAGACTGTCAAACTACAAGTTGAACATTAACAAGACAGAAATTATGCCATTCAACGTCCATACTCATAAAAGAGACTTACTTAGGTTCAAGATGGCCTGGACTAACAGACTTAAATACTTTGGTATTATTTTGTCAACCTCAGTTTCTCTCTTGAAGAAACTCAATTTGGACAACCTTCTCCTAACTATTCAGCAAGACTTAACTAGATGGTCTCCCTTATGTATTTCTCTACAAGGTAGAATTAATGTAGTTAAAATGAATGTGCTACCCAGAATATTCTAGTCTTTAAATATGTTAAATATTTATCTCCCCCTATCATGGTTTCGGAAACTCCAAAGTATGATCACTAAATTTTTGTGGCAAAATAAACCACCACGGAGATCTTATAAATGCCTAAGTGCTCCGAAAGCACTAGGAGGACTGAAGCTCCCCAATTTTTATCAATATTATCTGGCAAGCCATATTGCCAAGTATATGCGGTGGGTGACTGTCCCTTCAAATGATAGGCAATCCCAATATAATCCTTTATGGCTGCAAATAGAAAGGAATCTTATTATAGGGTCCAAAGTAGCATGTGACAGCCTTTGGTATATACTCTCCAATGACTTGCCTAAGCCACTTCGGTCCACGGTTATTTACACTTCGGTTAAGGTTCACAACCAGATGTGTAGGACTCTGGGTATTACACATACTAGAGATGTTTCTCAACCAATATTTGGTAACCCTAATTTCAAGGTTGGTAAAGCCTTTCTCTCACCACATAGGCTGTGCATACCTCCTAGCACGAGAGTCAGTGACCTAATTCATTTAGTGAGGATACTCTCAGTCCAAGAAATAGTGGAGAAGTTTCATTTATCACCCAGATACACTTTTTACATTTATCATGTTAGACACTTGCTTACTACTCGCTTTGGTCTGGGTCGGTGGGATATTAATCATAGTGATATTTTTTTGGAATTCCAAGCCCTTGCGGATCTGCCACATGCGGTATCCGGTTTACTGGCGACCCTGTATGGGAAAATGTACCCTAATACAGCTTAATATTCACAATATTGGATAGACACCCTTCCAAATAGCCGTGTTAACTGGGAACACATATGGAAAGGAATGTACATATATAGTGCCAATGATAAGCTTAGACTGATGCAATATTATATATTACATACTATGCACTTGACCCCAGTGAAACTGTGTAAGATGGGCAAATTGCCAAATGATAAGTGCTTTAGATGTGGTCAGGCGCAGGGCTCTCTGATTCATATATTTTGTGAGTGTTCTTTAGTTGCTCCATTATGGGTAGAAATTAGGGCTAAAGTGGACCCCTTGTTGGGGTTACAACATCTCTTCACCCCTGAGATTTGTCTGTTAGGAGACTACACAAAGATTGATGTGAGGGAAAGGAGATATTTTATTAATTTAATTTCACTCACGGTGAAAACACTGATATTAAAGCACTGGAAAGACCAGTCTGCTATTACCTATATCAGGAATGGCTGGCCGGGTTATTATATAACTTAAGGATTGAAAAAACTATTGCTAGTTTTAGAAATACAATTCCTAGATTCAATGCCAAATGGGAGAAATTTCATGACCTATGGTCAATTTTTATCGGTGGTAGGTTACTAGTACCCTAAAGGATGACGTTCTCATACCATCTTTCTCTTTTCCCTTACATTGTTGTCTTTAGACCTACTTCTAGTGGGAACAGGGAAATATTAATGTCATTACAATTTGTGTACTGGCTTGGGGAGGAGGGTAATGGGGAGAAGGGAGGTTTTCTAGGAGGGGCATGTATGGGGGTAAGGGGGGAGGGATGGTGGGGGGTGAACTGGTTGATGTATGGGTCTGTATTTAATGCAATGTATTCACAGGTATTTTCTTTCCATTTCCTGTAACATGTATTGCACTGTTGGTGAATGTTAATATTAAATAAATAAATAAAGCATATTTAATTTCAAAAAAATTAAAAAAAAACATCTCTGATTACACTGTGGCTGGCTCTGACAATCTAGAACCAAAGCTGCTAAAGATAGCAGCTCCCCACACTGCTGCCCCACTGGCCAAGATTTTCATGCTCTCTCTTTGCCAGAGCAATGTCCCTGAACTTTGGAAGGAAGCCAGGATCATCCTTGTTTTCAAAAAAGGTGATTGAAAGGATCCCTTCAATTACAGACCCATATCCATCCTGTCAGTCCTCAATAAAATTCTTGAAAAACTGGCAGCCTCCCAAGCAACTGATTTCCTCCTGAAACATGATCTACTCACCACAGCCCAGCATGGCTTTCGCAAGGGTCATAGCACCACCACCGCACTTCTCAAATTCATGTCCAATACACTAGAGGCTATGGATTCTGGTCTTCTCACTGGGGCCATTTTTTATTGACATGACTAAGGCATTTGACCTAGTAGATCACCCCATCCTCCTAGGCTCCCTTACATCACTCGGTTTTTCACTAAACATTGTCAAGTGGTTTAATAGCTACTTATCTGACAGGACCCAAACTGTGAAATACAACTGTACCCTATCAGACAGGACCACTATAAACATTGGTGTGCCACAAGGATTAATTCTCGGGCCTCTACTTTTCACTATCTTCATAAATAACATTACCTCCAACCTACATAAGACAGAGTCCCTGTTATATGCAGATGATATTGTTCTATATGCCAGTGCAAAGAACATTGAAGACATAAATAATCACTTCTCCCTCAACTTTCAACTCACCCAAAAATAGCTAACTAGTCACAGACTTGTACTGAATGAGGTCAAAACTCAAGTGATGCTCTTTGGATCAAATACCAAACTCAAGCGTGCCCATCCAAAATTTAAGATCTCCTCATCAAATGGCTTAACTACTGAAGTAGCGAACTCTTATGTCACACTCTCGACCCATCACTAAATTTCGACCTACACATAAAACTGACTTGCAAGCAGGTAAACATCAAAATTGGAATTGCATACCATACCAGTTACATGCTTACTCCCTCAGCAAGACTTGCCGTAGCACGTGGCATCCTCCTGCCCTCACTTACTTATGGAGCTGCTGTATACACCTCTGCGTGCAAAACAAGTCTTCAGAAATGGAACGTAACTTACAACAACATCTGTCGCTATGCATCCTCCTCACACAAGCTGAAACACCACTGTCTCCTTTACTCAGAGCTAGGATGGCTTCCTCCGCTTGAACTCCGGCTTTATGCCTATGGCTCTGTCATAGGCAATATTGTTCGGCTACAAATACCCAAACCCCTTGTAGCCCATTTCCAAATCAGAGCACCCTCCTATGGACTAAGATCCACTGACAGCACCCCCGTCTGCATACCCCGACACTATACCTCCAAAGGTGCAAATGCTTTCACCTGTCATGCCCCCCAGCACTGGAACTCCCTCCCTCGGTCCGTGAAACAGGCTCCATCACATACAACATTTAAGAAAAAATTGCATTCCCATCTTGAGTCCTCCTGCATGTGCCACTGCCACAAACCCCCTTAGCTCTCACCTCCTCCCTACCAAGTCTCTCCCTGCTTTTACTGCTCTACTCTACTATATAAATAGCACTTCCCCCCATCTGTTCCATTCTACCTCCCATTTAGACTTGTCCCCCATCCTCTCTTGCTTTCCTTCTATCTCCCCTACTCTTATACCCCCTTGCTTTACCCTTAGTGCCCCAATCATATACTATAGCCTTCATTGTCTATCTTATTTCTCCTCAAAATAAATGTCTTGTAACCTGTATTTATTGAATATTGTCTCTGCTTATTACTCCCATCACACTGTTACTGGATCTACCCTTTGCTAGCCACTTCTTTTCATATTACCTTCTCACACTGTAATCTACTCTCTACCTTTGTCTATAGCCACCTTTTTCCTTTTCTCCATGTACTCTGAATGTTATAGCAAATTCTGTATCACTTGTAATGAAACATATACTACTGTCTATTATGTTGTACCTGTAATGACATGTTTTCTGTATGCACTGATGTACTGTACCTGTAATGAAATGTTTCTGTATGCACTGATATACTGTACCCTCCCGGGTCGTGCCTGAAAATAGTCATTGCCATGGCTAGTGCACTTACCTGGTAAACAAAAACTAAATAAAATAAATAAGTGCAAGATCATGGACATAGGGAAGAGAAACCCTGAAGCCACCTATAGGCTGGGAGGGGAATTGCTGGCAGTCACAAGGGAAGAAAGAGACTTTGGCATCATCATCACAGATGACCTGAAATCATCCAAGCAGACCACTAAAGCAGTAGATAAGGCTAGGAGAATGTTGGGGTGTATTAGTAGGGGCATCACAAGTCGTAAGATGGAGGTAATAATCCCTTTTTACAAGACACTGGTTAGGCCCCATCTGGAGTACTGCATGCAATACTGGAGGCCACACCTTCACAAGGACATTAACCAAATTGAGGCAGTCCAGAGAAGGGCAACCAAAATGGTGCAGGGACTGCATCAGAAAATATATGAGGACAGATTAATGGAGCTCAATATGTATACCCTAGAGTAAATGAGGGAGAGAGGTGATATGATCAAAACATTCAAACACCTTAAGGGCATTAACAAGGTGAAAGAGTCTAACATGTTTCAATATAAGAAAAATAACAGGACAAGAGGACACAGCATGAGATTAGAGGGAGGCTGATTAAGGGGTAATGTGAAGAAGTTCTTTTTCACAGAAAGGGTGGTGGATGCATGGAATGGCCTACCTCAGGAAGTGGTGGATATAATTACAGTGCAGGGCTTCAAACAGGCGTGGGATAGGCATATGGGAGCAATACAGATGAGTATGAATAGATAGGTCATTGACAGAGCAAAGGCCAATGGCACATTCATAAGGTAGAAAAAGAAATGGGCAGACTGGATGGGCCTTGTGGTCCTTATCTGCCATCAACTTCTATGTTTCTACAGCAAGGAGGGTACCTACTTGCTCACCCCCCACAGCTAGCAGTGGAACCAGTGAACCAGAGGAGTGGCAATCTCTGCAAAGCAGTGTGCAAAAGATGGAGATTAGTGCCCAAGAGGTGGATAAGCAGAAAAGGGGCAAAATTCAGAAGAAGGGCAGACAGCAAGGAGAACCAGGGATAAATGACAACCAAGGAAGGGGCTGGAGTAGAACAGTGAAGCAGTCTAGGGAGGTCAAATCATGGAAAGCCATGTGTGCAAATGCCAGGAGCCTTAGCAACAAGATGGAAGATCTGGAGGCTGTCATGGTACAGTCATGGGGAAGGCACTGGGGAGGGCATACCAGCGTACTCTAAGTAGAGAGGGGACATGTGCCTAGTTTTTCAGGCATCATCAGATGATCAGCTGGACATTGTGGCCATCACTGAAACCTGGTGTAATGATAACCATGACTGGGAGATGGCCATACCTGGCTACAACATATTCAGAAGAGACAGAGAAGGCAGGAAGGGAGGAGGAGTGGCACTGTATGTGAAAAATGACATAAGGGCCACAGAGATCCAGGAGGAACAAAATGGGGAAGAGATACTGTGGGTTAAGCTGGAAAGGAAAATGGGGACAGCCATCCGCACAGGTGTGGTCTATAGACCACCAGCCCAGGAGGAAGAAACAGATAGGGAGCTGATGCTAGCCATCCAAAGGATGGCAGACAAGGGTGAGGTAGTACTGGTTGGAGACTTCAATATTCCAGACGTGGACTGGAGCATCCCAGCAGCAGCATCAACTAGGAGCAGATTTATCCTGGACTCCCTTCTGGGTGCCTTCCTCAAGCAACTGGTCATGGAACCAACTCGGCAGAAGGCAATACTGGACCTTGTGCTCACAAACAGGGACAGTGTGATGGGGGTAACAGTGGGGGAGCACCTGGGGAACAGTGACCACCAGTCATTGTGGTTTGAAATCACAGAAAGAGCAGAACCAAACCACACAAAAACACGTATCCTGGATTTTAGGGGGGCAGACTTTGGGAAAATGGGGAGATACTTGAAAGAGGCATTAAGGGGAATGGGACAGGAATCAGGGGTTGAGGAACAGTGGGCAGCATTTAAAATGGGGATTACAAGAACAACAGAATTATGCATTAAGCAGGTTAGCAAGAGGAAAAGGAAGAGGAGACCATTATGGTTTTCCAAAGAGGTAGCAAAGAAAGTGAAAGCCAAAAAGATTGCATTCAAGCAATACAAAAAGACACAGGCAGAAGGGGATAGGGAGAAGTACCAGGAGAAGCAAAGGGAGGCAGGGAGGTCAGTAAGGGAAGCCAAAGCTCAGACAGAAGAACACATTGCAAAATCAGTGGGTAGAGGGGACAAAACCTTTTACAGGTACATAAGTGCAACTTTTGGTTCTTGTGTTATACTTGAAATCATAGTTTTATTACTGGTACAAGCTGGAGAGTTTACCGCACTCTGTGCAGTATAATTCATCTTTTAGTGCTCCGTGATTTGTTGGGTGCTTCATAGTCTGTGTGGGATTTGAGAGGGTGATAGTGACCCACAGTATAGTGGCTTGCAGGGGGCATTGTCACTGGGTGGGAGTGCTCAAGGTGACTTGCAGCTGCCTAACCCCCTCTTTTTCTCCTAGCTTCCAGGTCCATGTTTTTCTTTTTTTTTTCCCTCCCTAACTCCCCAATGACTCCTTCGGGCTGCCATGTTCCCGACTCACCCTGATTGTCCCCTCTTGAGCCGCTTCTCAGTCCCACATCGCAGCTGATCCCCGAAGTATCCCGGCAAAACCCTTGCACCGGGTGGGTCCCCTCTTCCTATGGGGGAAGGCACTGGGAAGGGCATACCAGCGTACTCTAAGTAGAGAGGGGACATGTGCCTAGTTTTTCGGGCATTATCAGATGATCAGCTATGGGAGCAATTGGACCTACATCTTAGGGTTCAGTCATATAACACTCATGCCCACCCCTTACAGTTGAGGGTGGGTAGCTGTAGGACAAAGTTGCATTTGTTTTGGTTCTCAAATAGGGTGGCAAGAGTTTGGAATGATTTACCAATTGAAGTAGTGGCTAGTCAGAATATGACATCCTTCAAAAAATCCTTGGATATTTTTTGGGGGAGTAGTAATATAGTGGGATATTAAACTGAAAATTTAAGCGAGCCAAATGGACATTGGTCTTTATAGAGCTCTGTAATACCAATGTAGGTCCGGGGAGCTGCTGAGACTGAGAGAGGGCTCCCTGGAGGACTCCGGCAGTAGCAGAGAATGGTGGCTGCCGGACTCTGGCAGTAGCGGAGAACGGCAGCAATCATCCAGTGGCCATTAGAGCTGTTTTTCTATTTGTCTGGTTTGTCCCTTCTGTGCCGCTACTTGTAGTGCCCCGGTCTCCACCGGAGAGCTACTACAGAGCGAGACTTGCCACCCATCCCACTCCAGAAGAGGAGAGCAGTCCTCCGGATGCTTGATCCTCTCCTTCCCATGCCAGCCCCCAGCGCCCAAGTCCGTTTCTGAACCCAGGTTGCCAGTGTGACCCATGTTCTTAAACAAAAGTACTGTTAATTTTTTGTTGAATTTCACTTCTGTGTATGCTCCCACTTTGTGTTATCTGATTGACGTGTGTATTGGTGAAGATATCAACTGTCTTAAAGGTCCTCAGGAGGTGATCTAGACCAGTGCAGGGAGGTGGGTATGTATTGCATCCCAAGGTGGTACTAACACAACATCTGGCCCTTATTGATAGAAATGATAGAAAGTATACTTAGACTGGCAGATAAAGGGTAGATATTGCTGATGGGTGATCTGAATATGCCAGATGTTAACTGGAGTGCAGTTGTAGCAGCCACTTCTAAGAGTGGGGTTATTCTAGATGCCCTACACGGGGCATGTCTTAGACAACCAGTATTGAAACCCACTCTAGAGAGAGCGATCTTAGACCTGGTCCTCTCAAATGGAGATGGAGAGAGGATCACAGATGTAGAAGTGGGTAGCCATCTGGGAACTAGTGACCATCGAACAGTATGGTTCACAATAAACACAGCAATAGAGTCAAGCCATACAAAGGCAAACATATTGGACTTCAGGAGGGCTGACTTTGCCAAAATGGGTGAGTGCCTAAGGAATGCACTAGCAAATGGGCAGGAAGGAGGGGTGGAAGAACAATGGGGAATAATAAAAACTGCCATCACAGAGGTAACAAGCCTTTGTGTGAAACAAATAAACAAAACAATGTAAGAAACCACTGTGGTTCTCAAAGGAGGTGGCAGTGAAGGTTCAAGAGAAAAAGAAAGCATTCAGAAAGTACAAGGAATCACAGAAGGAGCAGGACAGAGAATTGTATCAATTAAAGCAAAAGGAAGCTGGGAAGGCAGTCAGAATAGCAAAGGCCCGAACTGAGGAAAAGATAGCCAACTCAGTTAAGAGGGGGGATAAAACCTTTTTTAGGTACATCAGGGAGCAAAGGAAGACTAAGGGAGGGATAGCGAGGCTTAATAAAGGGGAGGGGGGTGGGCAGAAGGTGATGTCTTTATAAGTGACATTGCAGAGAGACTGGAAGGAAAAGTATGTCCCTTTGCAGATGACACAAAGATCTGCAACAGAGTTGATGCACAAGGTGTGGTGGAAAGGATGAGAAGGGACTTGGCAAGGTTAGAGGAATTGTCAAATGTATGGCAGCTTAGATTTAATGCTAAGAAATGCAAGGTAATGCACCTGGGAAACAAAAACCCAGGGGAAGAGTACACAATGGGGAGTGAGATACTAACAACAACAAAAATGGAAAGGGACCTGGGGGTAGTCACATCAGATGACTTAAAGGTGGGCAAGCAATGTAAGAGGGCAGTAAGGAGGGCTGAGGGGATACTGGGATGCATAGGGAGAGACATCACCAGTAGAAAACAGGAAGTTGTTATCCTTCTGTACAGACAGCTGGTGAGACCCCATCTGGAGTACTGTGTGCAGTTCTGGAGACCCAATCTCCGCAAGGACATAGATAAGATGGAAGCTGTCCAGAGGTGGGCAACTAACATGGTGCAGGGTCTGCACCAGAAGACATATGAAGAGAGACTAAAGGAGCTTAATATGTATAGCCTCGAGGAAAGGAGGGAAAGGGGGGACATGATAGAAACTTTCAAGTACCTCAAGGGTATAAACAAAGTCCAAGAGGGTAGCATCTTTCAAAAAAAGAGGTGTGCAAGAACAAGGGGGCCCAATTTGAAGATAGAGGGGGCGGCTCAGAGGTAATGTAAGGAAGTATTTTTTCACAGAGAGGGTTGTAGATGCATGGAACGGCCTTCCGGAGGAGGTTGTGGAGTCAAAAACAGTGATTGAATTCAAGCATGCATGGGACAGCCATAAGGAAATTCTAGGGGGTGGGGGTAGAAAGGAGTAGGCTGCTGGTTAACTAGGATCTGCAACTTATCCATTAGGTAGGGAAATGGGCAGACTGGGTGGGCCAAGTGGTCCTTATCTGCCGTCAAATTCTATGTTTCTATGTTATTCTCTCTGGGTGGAAGCACTGTGCCATTTCTTGTTTGTTCTAGGACAATCCCCTTTACTGTAGAGGGAAGAATGAACCCAAACCCCTCAACCAGGTGAGCCTGTACACTCAGCAGGCAGGGGTGTGTACCCAGACCTGGCAACCCGAGGGTCAGACTTATAATACAACAGAATTCTGAATGAAATTAAACTAAAGGTAGCTGGTAATGATAACTTGGGGCCTAGTAATGTTATGCCAGTTTCATTTCTGGATGCATGTGTAACCCCACCGTTACCTGGGGTTACAAGAATCCCAGTTAGACCTAGTGGCAGGCAGGGAAGGCAGTTTGTGAAATTCCAGTTAAATGGATTTCACACTGTCTCACTCTGTTCTCAGTCTCAGCTGAGACTGAGGGATGACATCAGTTTAGAACTGTTGCAGCTGCATAAGCCACTTTGGAATGTTGCAGCTAGGGAAGTTAGGATAGAATGTTGGGAGGATTTGAAGTGAGTCAGTAGTAGTCTGTAGTGGGCTCAAATAGAGAGAAGAGGTGTGCTGCAGCTGCTGGCCCTCAGAGCCCTTAGCTCTGCCAGAGAGCTATATTTTTTAGTTTAGGTGTGTGTTCTCACCTCAAGAGAAACACAACAGTGCCTGTTTGAAGTGGTGGAGACCGCTTTCCAAAGTTTCAGGGCCCCATCCCTGCGGGGATGGGGGTAAAGGAATCAGCCTGCTTCCAGGGGCAATCCCATGGCCCGGCTAAAGGGAAAAGAAGCTGCCTGTGAGGATTTGGGCTGAGGCACCTGGAATTTTCATTATGTTTCAGAAGAGATCAAGCCTGTGGGTCACCTGCAACCAAGGAGTGAGTTTGCTCTGCTAAAGGGCCAATGTGTTTTCACCTGGGACAAGAGGAATTTAAGTGACTGCTACTGTGGGGTCAAAAAAAGACAGCCAAGTACATTTTAAAAGTTGTGGGAATTGGACTGCTTAACTCTGTGGGGGTCTAGAGAAATGGACAGAGCCACTCATTAAGTATGTTTCAAGTTCAGCACATGTGGGATGGAAGAAACAGTAGATTAAATGTGACATACATTTAAAGAGAATCTACAAAAGTAAAGTGTTTTCAGAGATGAGGTGTTAAGGTCCAGAGGAATGGCCGGGTATGATTTATGGGAGCAAGAGGTGGGAGACCCCCCCATCTGGCATGACCAGAGTCACCTCTATGGGTTCGCTTTAGGACACTTGTTGCTTTCTCTCAGGTACTTGGCCAGTGCCTGAGGAAAGTACACAGATGTGGGATTGTTGAAGACGATTCCCTGATGGAGCCAGAAGTGCTCATGGGTGGAATAGGGAGCCACCATTAAAGCTCCATGATAAATGGATAAGTAGTCCAAGGGCTGGCAAGGGAGCCGAGCCAAGGAAAGAAGGTAGTCCAAGGGCTGGCAAGGGAGCCGAGCCAGGGAAACCAGAGAAGAGTCAAGTTTGGGCCGAGTGCCCTGTGTGTTGCTAAACCCGAGGGTTTAAGATTTAAGAAGATGTGTGTCTGTTCAGGAGAAATCTGCATTACCAGGAGTGTAGCCCCGTGGGAGTTTGTCTATGCTTTATTGTTCTTTTTTTCTTGTGAATAAAAGCCACACTTTAGAATCCCAACTCCTTGTATGGACATTCAGTTATTGCTTCCCGTGTCCAGAATACTTGGGTGCCCCTGTGCAGAGTAGCCAAACCTAGCCAATATGCCGAGTGACATTTTTCTCCCCGAGCCCAGGTCCCAGGTAGGGGTTACATAATGGAGGCACTGCACAGTGCTAATAACACAAAAAATACCACCAACCCGACCCCTGGAGACTCCCACCTGGTAGTTGTGGCCACCCGGGTTACACATGGATGGCAAAGAAAATGTTGAGATTGTTGTAAGGAACAGAACTAATTGGAGATTTAAGTACACCTTACATAATAAGGGTCCTACTCTCTAAATTGGCCATTCCATGGGGTCCCCGGTATGGAACAACCCACAGATCTTTTCACGCCCTCTGCAGATGGACACATGCTGCACTCAGTTGTGTCTGATGTCCCACAGTGGAGCCATGGATGGCTGATTGGGAGCATGTATCACAGCACAAATTGATCCCCTGTATGCAAGGGAAGGGGAGTATAAGCATTCCCAGATTTGGTGAACACCCTTTACAGGCTGCTCCTCAATGTGAATGCATGTGCACACACATATGTTTGGCCTGGACCAGGTCATCCTTCCATGGTCCACAAACTCTGATTGTCATGCAGAACCATTTCATCCAGGTGTGTTACTCACCAGCACCAGATCTGGGTGGATTTACTACCCCACTCCATTATTAGTCATGACTCCATTTGTGATTACACTCCCAACCCCCATAACACAGCATGTCAGGCAAAGCTCCACAAAGGGAAACACCTTCAGAGAATGTAATGGAGGAGCCTGCAAGGTATCGCAGCAGGCGGGGCTTTGTCTGGGGGCAGGGCCTGAGACACCTGAACAGTAGGGACCCAGGTAGGACTGCCCAGAAGGGGCTGGGGGAAGGGGACAGGTTCCCAGTGGGAGGGAGCTTGTAGCCAGGGACAGGGAGGAGCCAGGCCCCTTAAGAGGGGCTGCACGGAGGAATTCTTCCTCATTCCTGCTTGTCCCAGGCCTGCATCCCACCCAAACCTCACCCTAGTAAAAGCAGCGGGGAACATGGGGGGGTACAGAGAACTTGCTTTCCCACTAAAGGGGATCGCCTTAGGGGGTCAAGAAGGAATTTCCAATTTTTTTCCCACTAGGTTTTCCAGTTTTTTGCCTTGTCCAGCAAGGGGGGAGTTATTCTCATTAGAGTAGGCTAGGGAGCAGATAGGTAGGTGTCACCGTCATGAACATTGTAAGTGTAGTGGCTTGGTAGTCTTGGAACACTGTGGAGGGGGTAACAGGGGATCATGTGTCTTGACCAGCCAGATCTCCCTGAGGCTGACAGAAGAGCAGGCCTGACGGATGGCGTCTGGAGGGCACCCTCTTCAGGCAGGGTTCCATGGCATGGCGGATCCTCTGACGGGGGAGGAGCTAGCTGTAGCTGGTCACAGAGCCATCCCTTATGCCCCGGAGGCTGTTGTCCCTGGTGTGGTCCAGGTTGATAGTAAGGCAGCCCTCTCCTGGGAGGGAGGGTCGACCATCAACAATCTAGTGCTCCATGGGGAGCTAGATTCCTTCCAAGGCTACCTAGCTGCTCACAGCATGCTAACAATTGTATATATGGACAATTGGTTTTATCAATAAATACATGGCTGTGGCCATTTCTCCAAAGCCCATTGTTGTGTCAACTTGTTCAGGTGAAGAAGGCATATGCCCTCAAAAGCCAAGATGCATTTTCCCATACCAGCTTGCACAACAGCTGCTCCACTACAGTCAGAGAAGTCTGGATTTGCCTGAAACTGATCCAGTTTACCTCTGCTGAGTCACTGTGTAGAATGCTAAAAAACTACAGGCATTTTCAGTCCACATGTTGGAGCTCCCCATGCCCTCAACATTGCTGGGTTTGGGGATTGAGGGTACAAGCCAGGAGAGGTGGGACCAGTAGATAAAAAGGTTGTGTTTTAGACAGGCATTTGGCAATGCCGAATGTTTGCTTGCTTGTATTTGCTGTGCAGATGTTTGACATTGATAGTGCAGAGGGTAAAATGAAAACAGAATGTCAGCAGATGAGGGGACATTTGGCCAGAACTTGTGAAGGGGACCAGTGGACCCAGCAACAGCCAGGTAGGAGTGAAACATAGGTGACCAGAAGGGGAGGAAAATTAGAAAAACAAGAAACAAAAGGCGTGCATAATAAAGCATACATTTTTACATACATTGAACTAAAAAGAACACTTATCTACTGTGCTCCAGAGTAAAGCCAGCAGAAGTACAGCAGCCTGAGATAGGGAAAGAAGAGAGAGAGAGAGAGAGGAACTGAAGTGGGAAGGGCATTTCCAGGGCACACCCAACAGCTCTCTCTCAGAGAAGAAACTCACACAGAAATACTTCAGGCTTTATTTATATTACAAACTGTAAGCGGCAAAAGAAAACATCACTGTCTTTTCCATCGACTAATGCAGATCAAGGATATTACATTGTGGATTATTTCTGGGTGTGCAAATGGAATTAAAGGGTATTTGTTTGATGCACAGTTTTGTATTCTGAATTCATTGCTAATTACAGCAGTGAGAACATTCTTCTGTTTTCTTAGCTTGGAAAGTGGTCTGAAAACATTTGCAAGGAACACTTTGCAGACATGTAGAAAAGTAATCATCATGCAGAGAACAGAGTGAAGCCAGCTGTCAGTTGCTTGCCAGCCAGCTTCATGCAAATGAATGGGGCAAAGCACTCCCTCAAAGGAGCTCTTCTTGTCCTTTCAACTACATGAAGTTCTGCCTAGCAAACATTAAGAAGTGTCACAATCAGCTTGCCTGGTCATTGGTCTGTCATTGCCGAGTCCAATGCAGCCTGAGCTGCATGTACACAAAAGTGACACACTTCTGAAATGTGGTTCATCTTGACAAAATGCTTACTGTGTAAGCATGCACAAGCAAACATGTAAAGCATTATTTGGGACTGACAACAGGGCTGAAGAAGGAAGCCAACAGTGAGAGGGAGTTGGAAAGAGATTTCATTTTTATGGCTGCAATGGGGGTAGTCTTGCAAACCTCTTGCTATCAGAAAAGGACTCAGAGCATTCCTTCCAACTGAACATGTTGAAGTTGCAACACAGTCGTCTATCTGTGAAGCACTCCTCATTGTTTCCAGTGAAAGTCACTCCGCACTATTTTTTTTACTGTGTTGGCAGGCACAGTGGAACACGGCACACTCAACCATGTCCAAAATGGCTGCCAAACTGTATTCGCATGTGTGACCACTAACACATGCACAGTACAGTGTGGCAGCCATCTTGGTCACGACAGACTGTGCTGTGTTCTGCTGTGACCACCCGATTTTTTTTATTTAATTAAATATATCCCCCACCCAACCCTCCCCTCTGCACCCACCACCACACCCCCAGAAACATAACAATGACACTGGAGTGGTAATCCACAGTGTGTCACAGTAATGTTCCATGACCTTTTTTTTAAATATATTTTTCTTCCCCCACCCAACACCCCACACCACCCCCAGAAACATAACAGTGACAGTAATCATGCCCTATCCCCTAGTGTCACAGTGGCAGTTCCTTTTGTAGCGGGGTTTGGATTTCAGGATAATGAAGTCAGGCAGACCACAGCTCAAGTGCATAAAAAATGCCAGGTGGCATTTATCATTTTATTTTTCTTGCATAAAATGATCAGCAGTCGAACAGAATTCAAAAAAATATTAGTTCAGCAGTTTTCAAGTCAGAAGTCACTGTTGTGCCCAATGGCACACATACAGCTCCATTAAGTGCAAACACACGCTCTTGCATCAGAGGTCTTACACTTCACAGTCAGCTCTTCACTGACACCCTATCTGTACTTGTTTTCAATTTACCATACATAGATCATTACATTTCAAGGGAGGGGGTACAACACATTTTAAAGTCCCTTAGACTATAATAGCCTCTTCTCTGTTGCTTGTAGTCGTCACCCCAGACTCTACAAGAACTGTCTTACCTGGGGACTGGTCCTCTGTTAAGTCACCTTCCTCTTGGTAACATCCCGGAAATATAGGCAGTTCAGTAAACAACTGACCAGGAGAGGTGCAAGATCATGTGAGATGGTGCTCTCACACTACCATTGTGTGGCAAAGCTAACCTTTATTTTTCTGTTAAAACATTTCTCATCTAATAAAATGATAAATGCTTCCTGAGCATTTTTTAAGCACCCTATTGACTACCTGAGTTGAAAGTTCTTGTGTGAAATCCCACACCCTATGACACCTCTATCCTTTTTTTACCTTGTAAAAAGGAAACTGTCTATCAATGTATTTTGTGCCATTACCAGCCCCCACCCAACCCTCCCAATCAGCACCTACCATCCACACCCTCACAAACTCTTACTTACCCATCAGGGGTCCAACGCCGTAATGGACCACAGAAATGTCTTCAATCTTCAAAGCTGGACCACAAACTGAGGAAACAAGTATGTGATTCACTGTATTTCAGTGGGGCTTTGAACTTAGTGCCATAACATGACCATTTTTTTATATTTTTCCCCAAATTTTCAACATGTCTTCTTTGGGACCCCAACTCATGAACAATTGAAATGTCATTAGGCAGATCTGTTCTGAAAGGTGATTTTGTGGTCCCTGTGTGAAATCACATTTCATGCAGGAATTAAAAATGTTCTCTGCCCTTGTTCATGAGGTGGGGTCATAAGAAGGCTATGTTGAAACTTCGGTATAAAAATATTTTAAAACAACAAAGTTATGAGCCTACATTGAATTTTGTGAATACAGGGTTGTAACATACGTAATTTTCAGTATTTTTCCCCATATTCACAACATACCCATATCTTTACAGCACATTATGAGTATGACAGCTGTAATTTTTCAAATATTGGCCAACATGTTCTTTTACATCCCAACAAAAGTTGATTTCGCAGTCCCTGTGCAAAATCACCTTTTGGGCAGGAGCTAAACATTTTCTCTGCCCTTGTTCATGAGATGGGGTCATAAAAACGCTATGTTGAAAATTTTGTGTAAAAATATAAAAAAAAAACAAAAAAACAGTAAAGTTATGAGCCTACATTGAATTTTGAGAATGCAGGCTCATAATTTTGGTATTTTTCAATTTTTGACCCCAAATTTACAGCATAGTCATATCTTTATAGCATCTCATGAATGTGACAGCTGTCACTTTTCAAATCCTGGTCAAAATGGGTTTTTTTTGTTTTTGTTTTTTTACATTCTGAAAGGTGATTTTGAGGTCCCTGTATGAAATCACCTTTTGGACAGGAGCTGAAAATTTTCTCTGACCTTATTCATCAGGCGGAGGGTCACAAAAAGGCTATGATTTAAATTAGGTGTAAAAATATGAAAAAAAAAATGATGATGCTATGTTTAATTTTGCAAACGCAGGCTCATAACTTTGGTAATATTCAATATTTTTACCCCAAATTTTCAACATAGCCATTTCTTTACGGCACTTCATGAATGTGACAGTGTCATTTTCCAACTCATGGCCAATATGTGTTTTTGTGACTTGAAAGTTGATTTTGCTGTCCCTGCACAAAATCACCTTTAGGCCAGGAGTTGAATATTTTCTCTGCCCTTCTTCACAAGGCAGTGTCATAACAGGGCTATGTTGAAAATTTGGTGTAAAAAATATTAAAAAAGAAAATTTTCAATATTATTACCCCAAATTCCTCAGTTGCAGCCCTATCAGCTCTGCCAGAACTTGTTTAAATTACACTGGGACATGGATTAGGGTAGTGAGCCAGGCAATCCATAATGTTCCCTTAACTCCAGTGTGTTGACATTTACATAGCTGCTGCAGTACTGTGCATCACAGAAGCTGAAATGCTGAAAAAAACAGCATTTTTATAACCAAAAGTAGGAATGGGCAAACTGGATGGGTCAAGCGGCCCTTACCTGCCATCTGATTCTATGTTTCTATGTAATAAACCATTACTCTTCCTCCCAGTTTTGAATGGGACTGGGAGAGCTCCTAAATTAAAGACTGGCAAACCAATAAGGGGATCTTCATCAGTTTATGGGGTAAAGCTAGAGACCAGAGGGTCCCCTTAGAGGTATGGTAGCAGCAAATACTGGAATTGACTAATCCTGTCCATCTTTCTCCTTGGCCCACCCTACACCATTCTCATATAACTACAAAGACACCTCTGAGCATACATCCTATAGGCTGTGACTGGCAAATGGCATAAGGTCACCCATGCAGCCAAGACCATGGGGCCAAGACTCTGAAGGAGACCCTCATGTAGGGGGTTTCCCCACTCCTTCCTGCAGTGTCTGCATCAACTGCCTCTGAAGTACATGCCAGACATCACTGGCCTGGAGCAAAGGGTCAGGTCCATGCAGCATGAAAGTAGGTTCCCTGCTGCTATACGGGGCTGGACCTAACATTTTTTACAAACAAAAATAAATGATTTCCTGACCAAGTCATTCCAGGATAAATTTATTTTGCAAACCCTTTTTTATTCGAAAACAGGAACCTGTGCTACCCAGTCTGGTCATGCCAGCAGTAGTATGTTGATGGACTGGCTGGGACATCAGGAGGGACCCCAGGACATCAGGTGAGTCTCTCCCCTTTTGCAGAGCCTCAGCCGGCCTAGTGCTCCTTCACACTTGCTGCTGCCCTTTTCTCTCCCCACTACAGAATGAACAGTCACTACCCTCCAGGAAAAAGTCTGTCAACTCTACCCAGCCACAACCCTTATGTGGACTGCTGGGACACAAGGTCACCCAGCCACAGCACCCATGTGGACTGTCAAGACACAAGGACTGCAAGGATATGACAGCTGGTCAGGGAAAACAGGGTCAGGGCACCTGGGATCACACGCAGGCTGAAGGGTGGTGGCACAATAAACATTTCTATTAAAACCCTGTGTCTGTGTCTTTATTTCTAGCAAACATTAGTACTTAGGGCACTTTACAGACAAATAACCTGAATTGTTTTATCAGATTACATAAAATCACAGGGACACTGTCACTTCATGGCCATCTTCAGCTGCCACACAGATACTGGCATAAGGACAATGTTATCACAGGGGCTCAAAAACATTGCAATAAAACAATTATGTATATATATTTACAAGCAGTTTATTTTCGAGAGTGTGTTGCCCTTTTAAACCTGGCCTCTGTTGCAGGCCACTTGAATTCTGATGTCAGGCATTAATCCACACTAAGGTATACTGTCCCTTACAGTTCCTTGTTCTACGGAGCCTTGCATTTATTCTGCCCCCTTTAAGCCAATTTTGTAAGCAATAATAAATATTCATTTAATGCTCCTGCCCCTTTAGACTGGAGGGGCCTGCCATTGCCCCTTTAAGACCACTTTACAGGCAGTCAGTCAAGCTTCATCATCCCAGCCCCTTCTCCCACTGTCAATGGGGCTCTCATGTAGCTCTGCCCCATCTTTGCTGGGGCCTTGTACACCTCTCAGTCATTCAGCTTAAGGGAGCCCTCTTTCACTCCACCCCATGGGTGGTCCTTTGCTCAGGGCCTATTCTGCCCCCACATTTCCCTGGCTCAAGGGAGCCCTTTCTTTAACTCTGCCCCGAGGGTGGTTCTGGCTGGGGCCTTGCCCACCCCACATTTCACTGGCTCTGCAGAGCCTCCTTTTCTGACCCGCCCAGTAAGCTGTCTTATATATGGGGCCTTGTCCTTTCCCCACAGTCACTTCTGGCACCTGGAGTGCCCAAGATTTTTATTAAAAAAAAAAAAGTTCCTTCTCCCTTCGGCAGCCAGCACCTGAACTTGGTGCTGCTGCTACTCACCCTGCCACCCTCCACCTGCTTCTCGGGCTGGGACTGTGTGGAGCTGGAGCTGGGAGGGCCTGAACCCACCTCCTCCCACAGGCCTCCACTGCTACTGGAACTGGAGAGGACAGCCTACCTCTGCTACCACCACCTCTCCAGATTGGACTGCTGAGCTGACGGCTTGCTGGATGGAGGGGCCTACCTAACGCTACTGCTGCTGCCCCTCCCAGAACACCTTCCACCTCAGGACTATTGGAGGAGACAGCCTGGACCTGCTGCCCCTCCTGGCAACCATCCACTGGGCAATGGGATGGAGGGGCCGGTCGTTACACCTGCTGCCTCTCCCAATGGAACATCCTCACTGCCAACGCAGCACCAGGACTGACAGACTACAGCCACCACCAGAGAAGAGGGAGTGATCGCTGATGGACTGGCTAGGACATCAGGAGGGACCCCAGGACATCAGGTGAGTCTCTCCCCTTTTGCAGAACCTCAGCCGGCCTAGTGCTCCTTCACACTTGCTGCTGCCCTTTTCTCTCCCCACTACAGAATGAACAGTCACTGCCATTCAAATGAGCTCAGGATTCCATTTCAGAATTTTCTCGAGCCCATCCCTGCCTGCATGCCCTCATGACCAGGCCCCTGAGAGCAGGTGCCCAGCGCAAGGTAACTGGGAGGGGGTTCCAAGGAGCTGCAGGCAGGGGAAAAATGAGCAGAAATAAATGCTTTCTTCAAAATGGATCCCAGCTGGGACTTCACGTTTGGGAGTGGGGTACCTACCCAACCCAGGGGCACCTAACCAGGGGCACAAAATGGGGCACCTACCTAACTACCCAGCCACAAAGCACCTGGATGCCCACTTTTGGAGGGCACCAGGACTCTAGGGCACTACACTAATACAGCCAGCCAGGCTTGATTATAGGAAGAATGCTCAATGGTGGCTCTGCGACTGTAAGAGCAGGCTGAAAGGTGGGCTCAGGGAGAAAATAGGATTAAACTGATGAAGTAGCATCGCTGCATCTTTAAGAGGCCACTCTGCCCCCTCACTTTACCTCTTGAACCAGAGGAGTCCATCACAGATCTGCTTATCCTAAAAGGAGGAGGATCTCACACAGATCCCTTATGAATTAAGAATAAGTTATCTAAGGGCATTCACATTTTTGAAGA
Organism: Neoceratodus forsteri; assembly: GCA_016271365.2. NCBI lineage: Eukaryota > Metazoa > Chordata > Ceratodontiformes > Ceratodontidae > Neoceratodus > Neoceratodus forsteri. The sequence continues at coordinate 654,692,422 of CM057459.1, forward strand.
TTGCCTGATAAGAATGTTGGTGGTCAAAGGGGGAGTACAAACAGAGGTGAAGCCCTGTTGAAAAGTCATAAGTCATGAAGCATAGGCAGACCAAGAGAAGTTATAACATTTGTAAGTAGTGTTTTATTATTATCAATAACAATGAAATAAAAAAAAAATACAATTGTATAGGATAGCTCTTCATAAAGGCAGTACAAACAAAAATCCTCCATCTGAGTCTGTCAATTGAAATCGTAGTCCCTCTATCTCTCTTTCTCGCTCTCTCAAAAAACAGTGCTCTCTTTATATAGGATGTCTTTTCCAGGCAGTTTAAATTCTGCATCCTACTGATGTAAATTACATCTGCTGCTTTCTCAGAATGTCTCAAAATGTTGTCACTTTCCTTCCTGTGACCAACCTGAAGAGTATATCTAGTCTTAACAGGTGTAACAAAATAATGCATTCTGTCCCAGAGCTGGTCTCCTGTTGACAATTCATAAATAAGTTGAGACGGTCAAAACACAACTCAATGTCACCCTATAGCTTTCTGAAATTATTTCGACAATATAATTGTACATATTTGCAGACCAGGGGATCCCTGTTTCACATAATGAGTCACATAGTTTTTTCCTTTAGCCGCAGAGAAGCAAGAGGAGACTGAAATAATAGAAAAATAAGGAAGGGAGATGGGTGGACATTTTGAGACCATTTGAGTGTCCAGCTCCTAGATGTCACAAGAACAACTGATTGTGCAATCAGACAGGTAAGAGACAGATAATTGGGAGAATAGGATCAGACAAAAATTATCTTTGCTTTTAACTCTCTCTGCATAACAAATGGGATAAGGTCTTACTCCACATTGTCACACGCACACCTTTTTTCCTTAAAAAAAGGTTTCCAAAACCTTCTGTAATTTCTGTTTTGAAATTACCTTATAACACTTACAGTTTCTTGCGTATGCAGTAGCCCTTTTTCCATAACACATCTTTACAGCAAATATTTCTTTTTTTTTTCCATTCGTAATTTTAGTAATTTACATTTTTCTACCCTTCCCTCCCAGGGCCATGGCGTACACATGTGTGTATGTGCATGGAGACACATGCACACACCAGGGTCTGGTGGCCCCTTCCACCCCTCCCCAGACTTGCGTCACTGCTCCAGCCACCTGCGCTGCCCATCAGAACTCCACCCAGTGGGAGCAGAACTACGGTGGAGCAGGCATACACCCCTTTGGAGGGGACAGCCATTGCTCAATCCCGTTCCAACCCCCCCCCCAGTCAGCTCCCCTGTGACCCAAGGTAATTCGTGAACCTGGATCACCAGCATAACATGAGGTAAGGTGCCAGAACCTCAGCCCTCTGCGTCACCGGGCCGGCAACAGCAAACATTTCTGTTAAGCACACATTTTTTTCAACCTTGTGAATTCTCAATTCCTGAACTATATGTTGAGACAAAATCAGCACTGACATTCTCTTTTCCAGATTTGTGCATCACTTTGAATTTAAATGGCTGTAGTGCCAGGTACCACCTTGGGATTCTAGAATTGCTATTCATTTGATTAAGCCAACAGAGAGAATTATGATCTGTTATAAGTACAAAATCAACTCCTAGTAAATGAAACAAACTTCATTGTCTATTTCACAGCGAGGTATTTTTTTTCAATAGTGGAGTACTTTGTCTCTCTGTCATGCAATTTCCAACTGATATACAGAATGGGATGTTCCTTCCCCTTATATAGTCTTACTCTAGAGTATCCTTAGGCCTTCCTCTGATGCATCTCTCTGTAACAGAATTTTTTTCTCAAAGTCTGGACTTCTTAAAACAGGGGCTGAACATACTGCAGCCTTGGTGGCCTGAAAAGCTTCATCACACTCTGTGGACCATTTCACATTTTTCGTGTACCATTTTTTTGTGTGAGTTCAGAGAGGGGGAGAAGCTAACTGGGCAAAGTTGGGAACAAATCTTCAGCAGTAACCAACGAGACCTAAAAATGATCAGACATGTTTCTTTATTTCAAGGACAGTACTGCTAGCTGCAGCTTCTGTCTTTGTAATCTCTGACTTTACTTATTTCCCAAACTATAACCCAAATATTTGCTTTCCTGCATGCCTAATGCACACTTGGTAGGATTAATAGTCAGACCTACATTTTTGATAGATTGGATACCTGTTCATAGGTGCTCCAGGTGGCTTTTCCAGTCTGGACTGTACACAACAACATCATTCACATAAGCAGCAAAATAACCAGTGTGAGGGGCTAGAATTATATCCATGTACCACTGGAATGTAACAGGCACACCATGTAAACCAAACAGCATGGTGGTGAACTGACAAAATCCAAGTGGAGTAGAAAATGTAGTTTTGCTTCTGGCTTCCTTAGCTAGGGGAATTTCCCAGTAACTATTGGTGGCATTGAGGGTGCTAATGTACTTGGTACTTCTCAATCTGTCCACCAAATCATCTACAATACTATGGGCATAGGATAGCTGTCAAATGCAAACACTTGATTAAGTTTAATAAAATCAAGGCAGATTCTTACACCCCTTCTTTCTTATTTACAGTCACTGTTGTTGATGATCAAGCACTTCTCGATTCTTCAGTGATATCCAGTTCTTTCATTTTTTGTATTTCCTTAACTACATCTGCTTGTAACCGCTCAGGTAATTGTGTATGTCTTTTGTCTGATAAGGCAAGCACTCTCTGTCCCTATTACATGCTTGACCCCTTTTGCTTGGCCTAGCACTGTGGTAGAAGTACATTTACATGTCTTAAATGCATCTTAGGGTTTGATTAAAACACTCAACAAGACCATCTGCCTGAGGGTGATGAGGGGAGGTTCTTATAAGAGTGATGACTAGTAGCCGGTACAGCTCCTTCAGCAATGCAGCACCAAAATTACTACCCTGATCAGTACTGATCTCTTTAGGTATGCCCATCCTGCTAAGAATTTTGGCAAGCTCTGCTGCGACTTTTGGGACTGTGACAGTACAGACTGGAACTGCCTCTGGGTATCTAGTTAGTCACAATAGTCACATACTACCAAAATGAATCAATTCTTATGAAAATTTTGGCAAGCTCTGCTGCCACTTTTGGGGCTGTGACAGTACACAGTGGAACTGCCTCTGGGTATTGAGTAGCATAATCATATACTACCAAAATGAATCAATTACCCTTTTTACTTTTGTCTAAGGGTCTAACCACTTCCATTTGCAATTCTCTCAAAAAGCACATCTATCAGCCGTCCCATCGGCACAGTGGTAGCACTACTGCTTGCGATGCCGGCTACCCAGATTGGGTGCAGACTTGGGTCATCGGGGCCGGCCAGGGGGAGGAGGATAGAGTGTTCATCAGATCACTCTCCTCCTCTGGGAAGGGAGGGCAACCATCCCCACTGCAATACCGCCACCTGAGTGACCCCGGGTGGAGGTGCAGCTCGGGGATGTTGTGGTTGGGGAGGATGTTGGCCAAGTTCTAGGATGGCTGTCACGTAGACGTGCCTCCCTTGGAGCTCCTAGAGCATCGACATCCTTGGGGCTGGGAGAAAGCAGGAAATACCCCCACAGCTGAACCTGGAGATGGCCTCCAGCATGCAGCCCTTCTATCTGAACAATCCCTAAGAGGCGCCTGATGAAACTTCAGACAGGTGAGGGGGAGTGGTAAGGGGAAGGCTGCTCTCCCTCTCCCCACCGGGGGGGCAAGTCTGTTGGAGAAGGGGGTGTAAAAACAGCAAAATATAAAAAAAACACATCTATCATGGGTAGGAGCACAACCAAGGGCACCTTCTCTGCTTTAGTCACTGGGGCTACTTTCTGACACTCGGCACAAGAACTGCAATAGGTAGCAACATCTTTATGAATTACAGGCCAGTAAAGTCTGTACAACAATCTGGAAAAGTGTGTGGTCCCTCCACAAGTGACCAGCCTTAGGACTAGCATGTGTGTTCTGTAAAAACTCAGTTCTATACTTCTTTGGTATGATCAATTCTTCTATATGTTCCTGCATCTGAGGATTAATACCAAACTCTGTACAGTAGCTATGTTATTTTTGTTTCACCACCAGCTGCTTAAAATAACCTTGGAGGGAAACATTGCTAGTTTGCTCAGAAACAAAATCACAATCAGTTATTAGTTTAGTTTCAGCATTTTCATATATCAGCCCCTTATGTCTATGCATATTCTTTCCTCAACTTCCTAATTTTGGAGCTGGGCTCAAACAAGTCAAAATCAAAGCCACCAAAAAGAAAATAGTCCTCAACATCTGAGATTTCTTTGCCTGTACTCTTATCACAGCTGCTGAAACAGCAGGTTTTATGCCCTCTGATTAACTTAGCAAATCCTGGAAAGTCATTTCCAGTATTCACAGGTACAGGTAACTTTGGTACTACCCCCACTTCCATTTTGTGCACACCCCATTAATGTTCAGAATCACTTGGGTGGTGGGATAGTATTGAGTGTCCCTGTGTATAAGGATGACCCCAGTACCTGGTCCTGTTCCACAGTCTTTTTCCAGGGCTACAACATGCACCCAGATCTGTCTGCTTCCTGAATCTATAAGTCCCTTCACAGACTTATCTTCCTTCTTGACATCTGTTAAATACTTGCCCCAATTTGCTAAGGCCAAATCTGCTCCAGTATTACCCTCCTTATTTTTAAGACAGCTTCTTGCAATATGGCCTGGCTTATTACATGTAACCAGGGTTGCGGGTGGGGTGTTATTAGTTATTAGTGCACGGTGCCTCCATTTTTGTAACCCACTACCTGGCTATCCTGGGTTCGGGGAGAAAACATTCACTCAGCATCAGGGCTAGGTTTGCACTTCTGGTCAGGGCACCCAAGTAATTCTGGACACAGGAAGCAATAACTGAAAATGTCCAAACCAGGAGTGGGATTCTACAGTTGGGCTTTTATTCACTTCAACACAAGACTACAAAGCAAGATGGACCCCCACGAGGCTACACTCACTGGATATGCAAATCTATAGAGATCAGAACACATCTTCTTCATCACACAACAACCCTCAGGTTCTAAACACATCTGGGCTCCCACACCCAAACTGGTACTCTCACTCTTGGGTTCCCTGGCATGGCACTCAGGCAGCACTAGTACACTTTTCCATATGTCATGGACTCTTGGTGGTGGCTCCCTCAACCACCCATGAGCGCTTCTCGCTCTAAAGGAAATAAACACATCCTTAATCCCACATCTGGATTCTTTCTGCAGACACTGGTCAAGTGCCTGGGAGAAAGCTATAGGTGCCCAAAGTGAATCCATAGAGGTAAATCTGGTTACTCCAGATGGGCAGTCTCCCATCTCTTGTTCCCAAATCCATACCCAGCCATTCATTTGGAGTCAACACCTTTCCTTGAACTCTCTGTTTGTAGCTGCTATCTTGAAATGTATATCACATTTAATAATCTACTTTCCATGTACCTGGTGTCCTGACTTGCAACGGTCTCTAAGTGTCTATGTCCATCCCTGTAGACCCCCACTGGTTAGATGCATTTCAAGCCATATACATATCTTAAAATACTGTAGTGGGCTGTCCTTTCCTGACCCCACAGAAGCAGATACTTTTACAGAACTCTCTTGGTCAGAGCAGATTCACCAGGTTCGCAGGTGCCCCAGGGCTTCTCACACAGAAAACACACATCTGGTACCTCAGTACAAATTCTCTAGTCAGGCAGCTTTCCCTCTTCCAGCAGGGCCAGGGGATTGCCCCTGAAATGCTGGTCTCCCCCCATCTCTCCAGGGATGGGGCACTGGAACAAACCAGGTAACGGTCTCAACCACTTCTGCTGGTTTCTTCTGTGTCCTTCTCTAGGGCAAGAACACACACTCTCTTCCTGTTGTAGCTCTATTACAGAGCTAATCTCTGAGGGGTTGCCAACTGCAGCACATCTCCTCCTTTCACTGAGTCTCCCACTGGACCTCTGCTGACTCCTTTGAAAACCCCAACTTTCTAACCTAACTCCCTGCTGCAACATTCCACTGAGGCTTATGCTGCTGTGAGAATTCTAAGTGATGTCATCCCTCCAGCTCAGCTGAGACTGAGGACAGAATGAGACAGTGTGAAACCCATTTAACTGATGTCTCACAAGCTGCCTTTCCCTACATGCCACTAGATCTAAGTGGGATTCTAGTAACCCCAGGTAACAGGGAGGTTACATACAGTTATAGCAAATAAAATCTTTGGGTGCAGATTTGTTATCCCCATCAGAGTTCTTATCTAGACTGGAGCTGACTCAAGAAAAAGAAGGTCTCACCATTCCTTGGCTATTAATTCTCTGCTGTGGTGTCTGGCCCTCTGATAGTCCTCAGCCAAAGAAACAGCCTTTTCCCCACTTTATGGTTGGTGTTCCTTTACTCAGAGACGCATGTCTGTTAGAAGGATGTTGATGAATTGCTCCATTGCAAATATGTTGATGATCTGTGGGACTGTTTTGCCCTCTGGTTGGAATCATTTAATGAGGAGTTCTTTGAGACAGGTGAAAGCTTCTTGAGAATTGTTGACTTAGTTGTACTTCAGGGACTGGAATCTCTGCCTGTAGGTCTCTCCTGAGATATCATACCTGTTAAGGATTTCTCTTTTCACAAGGTCATAGTTTTCTGGTTGTGTGTTGTCCATATTGCTGTAGGGAAATTGTGCTTTACCTGTCAGAAAAGGTGCCAGCCTGGTTGCCCATTACTATTTTGGCCATTGGCAGGTATCAGTGACCCTTTCAAAAGTTGTCAGGTATGCTTCAATAACATCTGAGGGACACAGCTTTGTAAGTTTAATGCCTTTTAAGTTGTTTGTGTTTTGCTGATCTGCTGGACCTGTACCAGATCCTCCAGCTTTGATAGCTTGCATGGCATTCAGTCTTCACTGCTCCTCTCACTGCATCTTTTCTGTTTCTCAGCCTCTCTTTGTTGTATAGTTGATCATTTGAAGAAGGCAGATGGATTCTGTCCCTGTCTGCTCTTCTTCTTTCATCACTGGTGCAAGATGTACAGTCTCAGTTTGGACTATTGTTTTACTTCTAGTTTGGCTGCCATTCTTCTGGTAATCACTCCTGGGCTTGCTGCTGCAGAATCAATCCATACCTTCCATCTATGCTTCCCTGGTACCAAGTTTAGCACCAACACACAAAACTCCTGGTGTAGACTATGCACAGCATAAATGCTACTTCATCTGGTACTAACTGTGGTAGACGCATAAGTTGAGAAGCATAGGCAGACCTGGAGAATTTATAACATTTGCAAGTAGCGTTTTATTATTGTCAATAACAATAAAATAAAAAAATGTATAGAATAGCTCTTCATAAAGGCAGTACAAACAAAAATCCTTCATCTGAGTCTCTCTCTCTCTCTCTCAGTTTAAATCTCAATTTCTATCACTCTCTAAGCAAAACATTGCTGTCTTTATATAAGATGTCTTTTCCTGGCAGTTTAAACTTTGCATCCTATTGCTGTAAATTACATTTCCTGCTTTTCACAAAATGTTTAAAATCTTTGTCACTTTCCTTCCTGTGACCAGCCTGGAGAGTACATTTAGTGATAACAAGTGCACCCAGAGCTGGTTTCCTGTTGACAATTCTGTAAATAAGCTTATGGCATCAACATACATCTCAAGGTCAACTGCATAGCTTTTTGCAATTATTTCAACAATATAATTGTATACATTTGCAAACCAAGGGATCCCAGTTTCACATAAATACTCATAGATATGTGTGTGTGTGTGTGTATGTATGTATATACACACACACACACATATATCATATACACATATCTATAAATATATATATATATATATATATATATATATATATATATATAGAGAGAGAGAGAGAGAGAGAGAGAGAGAGAGAGAGAGAGAGAGAGAGATTTAACCACAGAGAAGCAAGGGCAGAAAGAAAGAATAGAAACAGCAAGTGAAGAAAGAGAGATAACAGATGGAAATTGTGGGACCATCAGAATGGCCAGTTCCTATGAGTGGGGTGCCATATGGTTCAGTCTTGGGGATGTTCCTTTTCAATATGTTCATCAGTGACATGGAAGAAGGAATACATGGCAAGATGCATCTCTTCATAAATAACACTAAGCTCTGAGGCAGGGTAGACGGAAAGTAAAGGTTTTGGTTGATGCAGGGGGACCTGAAAAATTAGAGATGTGGTCCAAAATCTGGCAGTTAAAATTCAGCACCAAGACATACAAAGTGATGTACATAGGAACAAGAACCCCAGAATGAAATATTGGATGTGATCGAGTAAGTTGAACACTACCTCTGCATGAAAGGACCTGGGAGACATTATAAACAACTCTATAAAACAATCTAGCCAATGTAACAAGGCCTACAGCAAGGCAACGAAAATGTTTGGGTGTACTGGGAGGGAGTTCAACAGTAGGATATAAGAAATGATACTACTCTATGGATCACTGGTGAGGCCACATCTAGAATGCTGGACTCAGTTCTGGAGTCCCCAATTATGAAAAGACAAACAGTGACTAAAGATGGCACAGCATGGGGTAACAAAAATGATTAGGGACAGACGGTCAGATCCTACAAGGTTTGGCTTAAGGTTCTGGGCATGTATTCACTAGATACCAGAAAGCAGAGGGGCAAAATGATAGAAACCTTCAAGTTCCTGAAAGGAATCAACAAGGTAGATAGTCAGGAAATATTCAGCAGGAATGATGAATCAATAACATAGGGGCATGAGTGGAAGCTGGTGGGGGGGAATGCATGAGGGACTTGAAAAAGTTTTATTTTACGGAGTGGTTGAGAACAGCCCACCAGCAAAGGTAGTGGGTGTAAGAACCATTAATGGTTTCAAACACAGCTGGGACCAAGTAAAAGACTTAATAGTTACACAGAGGGAAGCAGTAGGGCAAGGGGTGAGGGTGAGGGTGCAGTCAATAACCTCAACAAGACAATAGCTCTCAGGGTAGGATAGAGGAAACAGGGCAGACTGGATGGACCAGTGGTCTTTTTCTACCAACATCTTCTATGTTTCCGTGTAATAACTCCCTTCCCCACCCTAGTCATTTGCCACCCTCTGTCCCTTCCCTATTCTACCACACACATTTAACAACAAAAATTGTCAGCTCCTGGCACTATGCCAGGAAGTAATGAGACATTTTACAAAATACCACTCTCCACAGCACAACTTCAGACCCTCAAATAGATATTTCTGATAGTGAGGACCCCTCAGACCCTGATCCAGGAATAAGGGGGGAATGGTCTTAAACATACAGGCTAACTCAGTTGCCAGCTTCCAAGAACTTTCCCACTGCCTTTCTGCAATACAGTCATCTGACTACACAAGCAGGGGTATGATCATGAGGGGGGAGCCAGAGGGACTTGCATCATTGATGATACTAGGCAGACTGAGTAGCTTCAAGTATCGTCACCAGTAATATAGGTCACTCTGCTACCTCTGTCCATATTGCGTGCTCCACTTGTTCAGTCAGATAATTGCATTACAGAGATGGTGTAGATGGGTTGTGAGAGGTAGCAACTGAGTTAGCCTGGGTTTTTGAGACTCTTGCTCCTTCCCCCAATCCTGGATCAGGGGTCATGAGAGAGCTCACTATCAAATAAGCTATTTTGGGTAGTAAGTGGTCAGGCTAGGGAGCTGGTATCCCATAAAAGATGGTATTGGCTCTTGGCACAGTGCCAGGAGTTGGCTAATTTTTTAAATGTGTGAGGGAGAATTTATTTATTTTATTTATTTAGTTTTTGTTGACCGGGTAAGTGCACTAGACAAATACTGCCTATTTTTGAATGCCAACTGACTTTGAACCAGATTAAGCTGTTGGTGGTATTTATAGTGAATGAGGGAAATTTGGCCAGGACACCGGGGAAATTCCCCTACTCTTTTTGATAAGTGTCATGGGATCTTTAACATCCACCTGAACTGCCACCAATCTAGGAAGATGGGAAATCGGTTTAACGTCTCATCCGAAAACGGCACCTCAGAAGTGCAGCACCCCCCCCCCATGCACTACAGTGTCAGTACTGGGATATTAACCCAAGTGCCAGATGTGGGAACTGAACCCACAGCCCTCTGATCTCCTGGCCTCAGAGGCGAGTGTGCTACCTACTGAGCTACTGACACTGACAGAATGGGGTAGAGTTGGAGGGTAGGAAATGACTGGGGGGAGGGAGACAGCCACAGGACTAGTCCTTGCTTTCTGAGGAGGGCTAGAGTTTCTTCTACAGTTTATTTGTCTGAAGGCCTCCAAAAATTTACTTTCCAAAATAGAAATTGCCAGTTTTCAACCCTTTCATCAAAGTTCACTTAGGCTTCAACTTACCCCTACCCTCAATCAATACTGCTGCTTGTACAGGTATCATAATTTTCTTTGCCATGCTTCCTGGAATTAAACTGACATACAGTAACATTGCAAAGCCCCCTGATAAATTCTTCCTGCTACATTACTATATGTTTTATTCCATTCACAATCATATTTTACTATGAAATGATTGTATTTGTCCATTTTCATATTCTGATCTTTTTTTCCGAGTTTTCTGGGTTGAAATAAAGGACCTCACTTACTTTTACCCATTTCAATTGGGCCAGTATAGGCCCACACAGTCTCAGAAAGAATGACTGCCCTGATGATACTTATATCTCACGGGCAGTAATGGCAGATGTCAGGTGGCATCTCAGACTCTAGCAATTGAACTTTTCATTTGAAATATATTAGTGCTGTGCAGAATTTTCAAATTCCAGTGGAATGATATTTCATAGAATTTTTGAAATTCCATCAAATTTTGCCGGAAATGGAATGGCAGAATTCTGCGGCAGAAAAATGCAGAATAAATTTTTCCACAACATTTCTGCTAAATTGTAATCGACAGATCTCAATTTTTTTCCACGGAAATGGTTGCAGAATGATTTTCTGTGGAAAAATTGTTGTTCCACAGAATATTATTCCATGGATTGCAGCAGGCAGAATTCTGCAGAACAAGTGAAATTCTGACGAAAATTCCACCAGCAAAAATGGTCATTCTGCGCTAATTTCGCTGGCAGAATTCCACATTCTGCACAGCACTAAAAGATATCCTACTCTTGGGTTTGGTAGCTCAGCATTGCTACAAGCCAGGGAGGAAAGTGAAGTATTATGCTCTCTCCTCAGGTTATCTAAAGACTCTGGGTGTTCCATTTCATCTAATCAGCAGACTTCTTTTCCTTTTTTGAGTGTTTATAGCTAAGACAGTTAAACTATATCACTGTATGGGCTAGAGATTTCCTTAGCAACTTATTTTTATATCTAGACCAATTATGAAATTGATACATATGTTTGAAGTAGAACATTTTAAACATTGCAGTCCTTGAAGTATAAATTCTAATCAGTATAATGTTTGCTGCATGTTTTGAAAGGGGTCACAGCAACTAGCAAATGTTGATTCTAAAAAATGTTTAGGTTTATATTTTTTTTTTTTTTGCCCACCTTATTCTTGTGGTGTGCAACTATTTTGTATAGATTTTGTAGGGACACCAATGTAGAACTACCTTCTTATATGTATGCCAGAATGTTTAGATGCTGTCTAACCATCTTCTGTTAGATGACTCCTTTATTATATGATGAATATCTGACATGAGTTGTACTCTATGTCTGTTTTGCTTTTTAAAGCAGCAAAATATAAGTAAAAAAAAAATACCAGATGACTGATCTCAGACAGTTTCTTTTGAAAATCCTGCTCCATATATTTTTGAGGTGACTACAGTTTGACACAAATTTTCATTATACAATTGTATTATCACCAATACATACTTTGTTGGCTTGCTTAAGTTCTACTGCTGGTGTGTAGTTTAAAGAGAAAAAAAAGCGCTTGCAGTCTTCAGGACTCCTACTTCTGGATGTCCGGTAACGTCACCAAGAGAATGACTGCCTGATTCAGAAGCTCTCTCACCCGACTGCGAAATTCTCATCGAAACATCAGAGTTCTGCAATAAAACTTAACTGATTAACTGGAGGGGAAGCTGTAGATTTGCTAGATGAAGTCAGCATGCAACTCATTTGAAACCCTAGCAGTGGATGCTGAGATGTCTGACTCGGCACAGTCGGCTGTATCGGGAGCCTTGCAGAAAGTGTGGGGATCATGCAGAAAGAAAATCTAAAAACTGGATGTGATACTAGCAGTGCTCAATGAAATGAAACTCAGCACTCCTGTCAGTATTGCTATGTTCAGGCATCTTTACGACAAAACATTTACTGAAATTTGTAAATGTTACCATAGCTTCTAGTGGTTCTATTAGTGGCCTCATCTCTAAATCTACCTCTCACAGTCTTGAATCCTACCCTGTTAATCCCTCCATAACATGTTAAGTAGCCGCCTGCCTTGTTTGGCCCTCGGAGCCTTTGGCACCTTCCCTTACCTAATCCTACATGCCACTTTAATAGTTGTTCTGTTGGAATTTTGGAATTTTTTAGGCCCTCTCTATGCCATGGCCAATTTCCAAGCCAGTGACCACCGCCTAAGCTAGAATTAGTTACTGAGGGATGAAATGGTTATGATCTGCTTTCCTTGACTGAGTCCAGTATAAATTAACACCTTCATACATGTATAAGAAGAATGTACATTCCACAATTAATGTCATGTGTTGTTGTTTACCTGTTCCCCACAAGTGCAATGGAATGTCTATACTGTACCGTTCAAATGTAAATCTGTATTCCTACTACTACATTTTGTATGTATTCTATGTATGTATATCCATCCTTGACAAACTGCAGGTCCACCTTGTAAATGAGCTTGCTCAACGGTGATCGCCTGGATAAATAAAGATTTGATTGATTGATTGATTGAATTACGAGAAGAATTCAAGGACTCACTGCCCACAAACAGAAGGGACCTGCCTGATTTAGAAGTTTGCGTCAAAGCAACAGAAAAGCAAGCTGACACCCACTCAGACCGCATGGCCCACCTGGAAACTACCCTCCTCCACCTCATGCAAACTCAGGCTGACATAATGGACCACCAGGAGGACTTGGAGAATTGCACACAGAGAAAAAAATTTAGATTATATGGTATCCCCCAGGACTTCAAGGTCTCCAGTATGAACAATATTATAGACTGTTGGCTGTATACTTCCCTCACTCTCCCTGCAGACTGTGTTTTGGAAACAGAGAACATATAAAGTGCTTAGCCCCAAATTGTGCTCGCCAACCACCCAAAAATGCTCAATTTTGGTGCATTTTAATAAATACTCAGTTAAGAAGCAGATACTACAGAAAGCCTGACAATCCTCTGGACTGTATTATGGCACAGACAGTATTTTTCTCAATAATGACTATGCTTCTGACACTATGAGGAAATGTAGGGAATATGCCCCTATACTGAAAACCCTCAAACTAAACAAACTGAAATTCCTAAAGCCTTAGCCTGCCACACTCCAAGCCCAATATCCCAAGGGACAAACGCTATATGAATGCGCAGACTAGGCATTAACTGACTGGACTGCATATGGATCTAAGCTGCTCACTAAGCACACAGGCACACCATCGCAGATGATTCTGCCGTGGCCATCATGGCCTCCCTCTAGAGACCAGCAGAGCTGACAGCATGACCAAGAGACAATCGCCAGCATCATCCCAACAAGTCTGCCAACTGAAGGGATCTTCCACAGAGAAATAACAGGACTAAAACTGGCTTCCCTTTTTGAAGGTGTGTGCATGGGGGTGGCCTTTACTGTAGGGGGGGGCCTGGGTCAGTCCAGGGTACTCTGCCACATAATTCCCTAAAGCAAGCCATCACTAGGGTTCACTGGTCTGTAGCCATGGCTCTGAATAGCAAGGGGGAGGATTCCTCCAAGGCAGCTCATATGCATGGGAGGGCACAGAATCCCATGGACCGCTGCACACAGCGGGGCTGGGGTCCATAGCCCATCCTTTCTCAGCATCAGAATGCACATACTCCCTCCGAGGCTTCCCTAGTTAATCCTGGGGGAACCTCAGTTTCAAAGGAGATATGGTTGCACTCCAGAGAATAGTGTGCCTGATTTTACAAGGCAGAACAACTGGCTTTAGGGGCCGGTTCCCCTTTAAATTATTTCCAGTGAGATAGGCATATTTGCTTGAAAACCTAATAGGCAGCGAGGGCTTCACAGCCATGATACTGGTCTCCCTCCTCAGGGGACCTACTGACACGTCCCAGGGTCACTTGTAGAGGAGACATTACCTATCCCTCTCTCCTGAGAAGTGCTACAAGGGCCTCCATTTGTTGCTAGTGTCTGCTTATGGGCCCTGAGGCAGCCTGCATGTTAACAGACATGCTACCACCTGATCCATATCCTTGATGGGCATTGTTACTGACTATAGTACACTATTATTTCTGCTAGGATACCTGTATACCTATAGAGAACAGCATGGAGGGGGATTTGCTTTTCTTTTTCAGTTGCTGTTAACCTTTACCCCCTCACATGGTGGGGTATAGTTTGATTTTATTTTGGCACATGACAGTCAGCAGCTAGCTCTCTTGGATTATTAAGTGGAGGAAAGAAGGTCTGGGTGTGCTGCATGGTTAGTTCGCACAGACACATCAGTGAAATCATTAACTACCCCTCCTGCCCATTTTACTTTGATAACCCTTTTATTGGTTTATACTGTCTCCTTATTTTTGGAACCATACTTTGATCATACAGGGGCTCGACACAGCAGTTGGATTCCCTCAGGCAGAGCCAACTCAACTCTGTCACCAAAGGAGGCACCCTTGCCACCCTCCGCCATGGAAGTCACACCTGTACCTATGTTTCTGGGCCCTCTGACCACAGACCTCAATGAGTGGGTTTGTGGGGGAGATGCCCTTCCCAGTTTCTAACATTCTATGAAGGTTGTCCTGGTTGATAACTCCCCTGTTTTGCTAGGTATCCAATTCTACCCTCCCTCCCTCTGGAGGGATCTGGGCTAATGGTCCTGGGAGACACCATTGAAGTCTACTGTTGTGGCTAGATGCCTGGTTTGTTGTTTTTTTCTTTGACAGTGTGCACACCACCATTCTGAAATTAAAAAGAGCCTTAAGATTCAAAATGTGAGGCTTGACTGGTATAGACCAGCTTAATGGTGTACTGTCTGCCAGTAGAGCGGAATGGGGTGGGCCCTCGGGGGGAGGGGGGACCCGAGAAACATTTATATTTAGCTGTTCAATGCACTGTCTATTTAAATTATTGTCACAAAATGTTAATGGCCTGGCCAGCCCACTGAAGAGGACTAAAGTGATAACATATTTAAAAAACAGAAACCCCACCTCCTATTGCTCCAAGAAATCCACATGAGCTCCACAGAACATCAGAAACTGGGGAAATATGGGTTTGACCAAATTATAGAGTCATCCTATAGAAACAGTAGGAGACATGGACCCACCATATTAATCCCAAGAAACTCACTTTTTCAATTACCACATCGTGTGCTGATCAAGAGGGGAGGATGGTCCTAGATACCCTGCAGGGTAAGACACTCACAGTGGTCAGTTTGTACATACCTCTGGGCAGTGGTGCCTCAAGCATACGATTTTTGGATGTTATGTTGCAATACCAGCAGGAGGCCAGATAATAGGGAGAGGTTATAACTTTCTCCACAATCCATCCTTGGATTCTAGTAACCCGCATCCATCGCGGTAAGCTACTGCATCCATCAGCAACAGTAAGCAGCTACTGAAAACAAATTAAAACACCCAGTCATGGAGGCAATCTGTACTAAATCTTAAGAAATTCAAGATGTCCTCCATAATTTCTACCAAACCTTATAAACTGGTAGTCTTCCCCAGAACCTAGAAATATTGCTTCCTTCTTACAGTATCCCCATCTCCCTACCCTTTTCAAACAAAAGGAAGGCCTCATGTGCCCTATCTTCTTAAAAGAGCTCACCCTGGCTATACAGACCCACAAAAAAGGTAAATGCACTGGCCTGAATGGATATGAGGCAGAATTCTACAAGGCAACAAAAGCATTAATCCATACAATCCTTCTGAAAACATAATGAATACCTTGCAGATGCTGTCTGCCCAGATACTTGGAGATACTGTACACTACAATTTCGGACATTTTGAAACCTGCCAAGGACCCAGCCTGTTGTGAGTCCTATCATCCCACATCCATCCTCAACACAGATTATAAAATGCATAGCAGCATATAAGCTCATCAGCTAAATAACTTGCTCCCTCAACTGGTCAATCCTGATTAGTTTGGTTTTATTAGGACCCACCAAACCATAGATTACATTAAACATACTTTCCTATAACAGAATATGTAACTAAAAAAAAACTCCCCTGTAGCCCATGCTCTGACCAGGCGCAGACCGGGAACCCCCAACTTGTGCCACAGGCAAGGCAACAGGCCACAAACTGGCAGAACAATAGGCATCACCCCTAGCTCTGTGGTGAATACCCAGCTCAGCAGTCTAAAGGGGTTGAGGGTTTAGGGCACAAAATAACATTTTATATTTACTCCAGGTTCTGTGAAGAGGTGCTAGGCCTACGTTAGGTCTAAAACTATCAGTAGGGGCCCCAATAACATTTCACATGGGAAGCAGAGATCTGATGTCCAAACAGAAAATGGGATTGTGAAGTATGGTTTATTCTGACAAGTTGGCAACAAAATGCAGAACAGGGTGGACCCCATAGTTTGTCACTGTACACACTAGATCGAGAATGTCTTGCTTCTCAGAACAGCAACTGTTTAGGCAACATTAGAACAACCTTTCTCACAAATTTCAAACTGTCCATCCCTCTGTACCAGGAATCTAGTTGGACTTTACTTTCTGACAAAGTGTATATTTTGTGGTAGTTGCCACACACTTTAGTACATTTCCCCTGGAGCGATGACATCTATTAACATGCTCAGTTTGACCTGGTGCCGATACGTGAACCAGTTAGCCCTGACTGAGGAATCGAACTGGGGTTATGCCCAACCCTACTCAATGCCCAGCCTCTGCCATTCCTTCTAGGTTACACTAAATGGATCCTCCAATACACCAGGATTGCAAAGGCATCCAAACTTTCATTTAAACACTCAGCACATTTTTGTGGTGAAACAGGGGCCCTGACAAGTGCACTCTAGCCTCATCTCTGGGCACGTACACCTCGAACCAACCCCAAGAACAGTCCCAATAATCTGTACTCATGGCTCTGTTTGTTCCTTTGATATAGACATGGAAAACTTAAAGGAAAACATCCTCTTCCCTTCACAGGTAGCTGTTGTCACAGATTCAGTCTGCACACTTTTCCATCTGGGCAGCTGAAACCTCAGGATAATTCAGGGGATTGCCCCTTGGCTCCACTGAAACACAGTCCAACCCACAATTCTGTGGGAAAATGACCCACTGGTCTTGCAGGTGAATGGTTTCCACCACTTCTTCTGGTTCTTGCTGGTCTCATGCATTAGGGTGAGAAACTGCTGGGGGTCCTTCACCCAATCTCCTACATGGAGACTAGTACTCACCCCCACACTCTGAGCCCTGCTGTGGATCTGAGCTCCTTTTCACTCTACTCTGACTACAGACTGCACTCCACTGACTGACTGCACTACTATCTGCACATTCTAAACCTCCCCAGAGCAGCGGATTCCAAAGTGGCTTATGCTGCTGCGAGAATTCTAAATGACATAATCCATTCTCTGCTCAGTCTAGCTGAGTAAACAATGATGTCATCTACACAGAGCTCCTAATGAGCCCTCTACCTTCCTAGAGCTAAGCTGATGGGATTCTAGTAACTCCAGGGGACTGGGTGGTTATATCACCCTTTCCATACTTAGACTGGACACCCAAAAGGCTTTTGATAGGGATTCTTGGTCATATCTCTATCAAAAGCTAACCAAATTCCATTTTCCACTGCGATTTCAGCAAATTTGGCAAGGTCAATACTTTTCTCCTCGAGCTATGGTGAAAGCTAGTGGTTCTATCTCTTTCCAGTTTCCTCTATCACATGGTGCAAGACAAGGATCCCTTCTGCCCTTACTTGTTTGCTCTGTATGCAGAACCCCTGGCACAATGTTTGAGAAAGCAAGACCAGATTAAAGACTCTGGATAGCTGAGCAAGACCACAAGGTGGCTTATTATGCAGATTTACTACCATTTATCACACCTCCAACAAAGAAGCACTTTCTTCTGCTTTGCTGGGACTCTTCAAAAGGAATCTCCTACTCTACCTCACCTCAACCACGCAATGTGACTGCTTCTCTTAAGGGACTGGCTCTCCGTCCACCTGGTCATTTCTGACCTGCAACCTGTAACCATTAACAGCAAACCACCTCATGGCACCTGCTGTTCCTGCCCCACCCATGCCCTCCCCCACCTTCACACACCCCACTACATCACTCCTGCCCTTCCCCATCTTTCACACCTCCTCCACTACTGCACCATTCAGACATCTGCTGCTTCATCTCTAACTCTGCTTACACTACTTCTAACCACCCATCACTCCAACAGAGGCCTCTCAGCCTGCCTACCATTTCCGTTCCCCTCCTACCCTGCTAACTCCAACTGTCCTTCCTGTATCGTTTTTTTTTTTTTGTTACTCTGAGACTTCATTTAAGATGCCCTCTGAATTCTTGCTACATTTATGACTGTAACTGTAAAACGTGTTAAGACTGTAAATCATTGTCTACCGTTGTATGTATGTTACCCTCCATCCTCTGACGTGGAACCTTTGTAAATGAGCAGTTCTTGCTCAAAGGTATTTGTAATCCTAGAGTTTAATAAAATAAAAACATAACTACAAGGCTTTCTGCCCCATCTGCAAAGAAGTCTCCAAATAATAGAACAGATGGCGGTGTATAAAATTAACAGTTAAGCTCAGATCTTGCACATAAACTCCTCCAATACCCCGGAGCTTAGAAACAAATTCCCATATTGCTGGGACAGATCCATATTAAATACTTAGGGTGTACATCTTGGGACCAATGTCACAGAGCTCTAACAACTTAGCAAAATTAAAGAGGACCTACACAAATGGGCACTTCTCCCACTGCCCTTCATTCATAAGGTGTCTACAGTTTGTATGAACATTCTCTGAAGGTTCCTCTATTTATTCCAAACCCTCCCAATACTATCATGCTCCTCAGACTTCACTTCCAGAACAGAATCATATCCAGGTTCCTTTGGAATTGGGGTGTGGCCATGAGTGGTGTTTAGATGCCTCCAATTAATAAGGACAAGGGGAAGACTGGCCCACCCAGACTTACTCTTATATGCCCAAGCCACGGTCTTACAACATGCTCTTTCCTGGGCTCACTCACATCTACACCCTCATTGGGTGGAATTTGAGATACTAACAGGCTCACCTACCTTGGTTCTAGCCTTGCTCCTAAATAAACAAGGTCACGCCCCCTGGTTGAGCCCCTTCTTTTTTAACACAGGGAGTCCTGACATCATGGCATACGCTATTCAACGCCTGGATATGCAGAGAGCTAGAACGTGGAGGTTCCAGCATATAATATGCCCTTTCTCCCCCAGCCCAAATAGGCCCAGCCTTCCATAACTAGGCAAGACAGGTCTTTGCTCATGCCTTTGATTATTTCTTGGCAGGAACAGTAAAAACTTTGAACACCTCCGACAAGAACATGGGCTACGAGTACAAGATAGATATCGCTACTTTCAGATATGTCATCAACTCCCAGTCTCCAACTTAAAAAGAAGGAGTTTCCACCCTTGATCCTCTTCATAAATGAATCTCACATGGAATGTGACCTCTACATTTCATCTCAGGTAGCTACCAGGCTCTGCTCTCCAGCTTTTCAACTACAGTAACCCCAGCCACGCAAGCCTGGGAGGCAGAACTCTCAGTCACTCTAACCTCTCTACAGTCTGGCATTGGCTGCATAAGCTCACTTCCTCCTAACAAAGGAGGGAGTCTTAACTGAAAACTGCATTGAGGTTTTTTAGGATCCCACACAACACAGCTACATGTCATAGTACCCTGACAGCACACTGCTGGCGCAACTGCATTAAGGAAGTTTCCACTCATACCCACATTTTATGACCCTGCTCAGTGGTAACCTCATTCTGGACTGATGTGGCCCAGGAAATCAAGACCCACATACTGACAATACATAGTTTAATCCCAGAAATTGTTCTTCTCTTACATTACCCTCCCCACTTCCTAGATAAAGAGAAAATCAACCTGCTAAACAGCCTATTGACCACAGCACAAAAAAAAAAAAATTGTAACTAGATTATAGCTGAACCCTGTCCCCCCTCCCCCCCAAACCTTTCCCTGTGGGAGGCACTATATGGGACCTATATAAACAGGAGATGATGATGGTCCGACTACAAAATTCACTCAGAAGCTACAAACAAATGAAACATTTGGTTCCTACATTTTATGAGTAAGACAGCAGATATACAGTAATTCCATAATACCCCATAAGACCCAAGAACTACACCTCTGACCGGACTGTCACAGGTCCATATAATATCGACTAAGATAGGCCAGTGCTTGGTTCAGAAGGGCACTAAAGTGGGGCTTCCTCTCATCCGTGGGCCCAGGCCCTCTTGTTCCCCCTCCCTTGGTAAACAAACTTTAAGTAGGATACTGTAATATTCTAGCTCACTGTATATTCATTGATTTGTCAGACTGTATTTGCATATCGCAATAATACCAGTTGTATTGGAATTTCCATCAGAAGTCTTCAAATTGTTCTGTGTTCCACTATGATACTTATGATTGTTATTACTATTACAAAAACTAATAAAAACTTAAGTTAAAAAAATAAATCTACTTCTGCCTTTACTGTTTTATGATGTAATTACAGTATTTTGATTTGCAATGTAGTAATTAGTAATTTAATAGCTACAGACATTAGTGTGTTACAGTTCTTGTTTTTCTACTTAAGTGTATTGATTTATTACACAGTAGGAGATTTGATATCTTTTATTGGCTTAACAAAAATGTTTTAGTACACAAACTTTAAAGCCTACACAGGGCCTGCCTTCAGGTGATGGTAGGTTTCATAAGAAGCATGTTTTATATACATATAATTGTGCTACTTTCTGAAACCTTCTTGTAAAACCTGCAATCACCTAATGACCTAGCTAGGAATGGGATGAGAGCAGTGCAAGAGGAGTTTGTAGAGTTGGGAAGGGGCCTTAGACAAGTAGCGCATACGGTAACCTTCTCGGAGGTGCTGCCTGTCTATGGCAACGGAGATGCTAGGGCACTTCTCACCAGGGAATTCAATGAGTGGTTGAAAAACTGGTGTGGAGCTCAGGGTTTTGGCTTCATTGGGGACTTGGGAGCCACCTGGAGGGATGCAGACCTATACTGGTGCGATGGTCTGCATCTGTCCAGGGGGGAACCAGGATCCTAGGTGAGAGGTTTAAATGCTTCATTGGCAAGCATTTAAACTAGCCAAGGGGGGAGGCACTGAAAAGAAGCAGGGAAATCCAAGCCTCCCCCCACAAAACATGGTGATTAGTGAGGTAAACACCAAGGTACAGAAGTTATTAGGGAGCAGAACAGATTTAAATGTAAAAAGGCAAAGGCAGTAAGAGAAGAAATGGGGCTAAAAGGGTAAGGCTATGAAAAGTGGAGGTGATGAGTACCAATGCCCGTAGTCTGTGTAACAAGCTCCCTGAACTAGTGGCCTTGATGGAAGAGGGTTGCCTGGATATTGTGGCAGTCACAGAAACATGGTACACAGAGAACCATGACTGTGATGTCAACATACCAGGATACACAATCTACAGGAGGGACAGGGAGGGTAAAAGAGGAGGAGGAGTAGCTCTCTATGTAAAGGAAGGGATCAAAGCAACAGAACTAAAGAGTAAACAGGGAGCAGATGAGGCACTTTGGGTCACCCTGGAGACAGGAAATGGCACCACAATCCGCATGGGATTGTATACAGACCCCCATCTCAGGGGGAGGGAAAGGACAAAGAAATGATAGAAGGCTTTCTTAGAATGGCAGAAAAAGGGGAGATATTGTTGATGGGGGACCTGAATATGCCAGATGTTAACTGGAGCACCTTTGCTGCAGGCACATCCAAGAGCAGGGTCATTCTTGATGCCCTACAGGGGGCATGCCTCAGACAGCTAGTATCGGAACCCACTTGGGAGGGAGCAATCTTAGACCTGGTACTTTCAAATGGGGATGGAGAGAGAATCTCAGATTTAGAAGTGGGTAGCCATCTGGGAACAAGCGACCACCAAACAGTGTGGTTCACTATAAACACAGCCATACAATCAAGCCATACAAAAGCAAGAGCTAGACTTTAGGAGGGCTGACTTTGGGAAAATGAGAGAGTGCCTCAGAAAAGCACTAGCAAACAGGCAAGAAGGAGGGGTGGAGGAACAATGGGGAGTGATCAAAACAGCCATCACAGAGGCAACAAGCCTTTGTGTAAAGCAAATCAATAAAACACAATGAAGGAAAAAAACGCTATGGTTCACAAAAGAGGTGGCAGGGAAGGTTAAAGAGTAAAGGACAGCATTCAGGAAATATAAGGAAATACAGAAGGAGCAGGACAGAGAACTTTATCAGTTAAAGCAGAAAGAGGCTAGGAAGGCAGTCAGAATAGCAAAGGCCCAAACCAAGGAAAGGATAGCCAATTCTGTTAAGAAGGGGGATAAGACCTTTTATAGGTACATTAAGGAGCGAAGAAAGACCAAAGGAGGGATACTGAAGCTTAATAAAGGGAGGGAATGTGGGTAGAGGTGACAGTGAAAAAGAGGGATACTGAACAAATATTTCTGCTCAGTTTTCACAAAGGAAGAGAGGGGAGTTACCTAAACCAAACAAGAGAAACACTCTGAAGAGGAGTCGATACCAGTCCATTTACAGAAGAAAGGGTTCTGAAAGAACTAATAAAATTGAAGGTGGACAAAGCAATGGGGCCTGACAGGATTCACCCAAGAATTCTAAAAGAACTAAGGGTAGAACTAGTGACATCGCTGACTACTCTAACAAATCATGGGAGGATGGGGTGGTACCTGAGGACTGGAGGAGGGCAGATGTGATTCCTCTTCACAAAAGTGGGAGCAGAACAGAGGCAGGAAACTACAGACCAGTTAGTTTGACCTCAGTGGTAGGGAAAATGATGGAATCACTTCTGAAGGAAAGAATTGTTGAGTACCTAGAGGCCAGTGGGGCACAGGACCCAAGGCAGCATGGATTCACGATGGGAAGGTCGTGTCAGACAGAATCTAATAGATTTCTTTGACTGGGTGACCAAAGTAGTAGACCAGGGAGGGCTGTGACATGGCCTACCTAGATTTTAGCAAGGCATTTGATACAGCTCACACAAAAGATTAATACACAAGATAGCCAGCCTTGGAATGGATCCCAAGGTGGTAGCCTGGATAAAAAATTGGCTAGACAACAGGACGCAAAGGGTAGTAGTAAATGGAGTACACAGTGAAGAAAGGAGGGTTACTAGCGGGGTACCGCAGGGTTCAGTACTGGGACCGGTCCTTTTTAATGTCTTTATAAGTGACATTGCAGAGGAACTGGAAGGAAATGTATGTCTCTTTGCAGATGACACAAAGATCTGCAACAGGGTTGATACACAAGATGGAGTGGAAAGGATGAGAAGGGACTTGGCAAGGTTGGAGGAATGGTCAAATGTATGCAGCTCAGATTCAATGCAAAAAGTGCAAGGCAATGCACATGGGAAATAAAACCTAGGGAAATGTACACAATGGGGGGTGAGATACTGACAACAGTAAAAATAGAAAGGGACCTGGGGTAATTATATCAGATGACTTAAAGGTGGGCAAGCAATGTGAGAAGGCAGTAAGGAAGGCTGGGGGGATACTGGGATGCATAGAAAGAGGCATCAATAGTAGAAAACAGGAAGTTGTTATCCCTCTGTACAGACAGTTGGTGAGACCCCATCTGGAGTACTGTGTGCAGTTCTGGAGACCCCATCTCCGCAAAGACATAGACAGAGTGGAGGCTGTCCAAAGGAGGGCAACCAAAATGGTGCAGGGTCTGCACCAGAAGACATACGAAGAAAGACTAAAGGAGCTTAATATGTATACCCTTGAGGAAAGAAGGGAGAGAGGGGACATGATAGAAACTTTCAAGTACCTCAAGGGAATTAACAAAGTCCAAGAGGGTAGCATCTTCCAGAAAAAGAGATGTGCAAGAACAAGGGGGCACAATTTGAAGATAGAGGGGGGACGGCTCAGGGGTAATGTGAGGAAGTATTTTTTCACTGAGAGGGTTGTGGATGCATGGAACAGCCTCCCTGAGGAGGTTGTGGAGTCAAGAACAGTGGGACACTTCAAGAATGCCTGGGACAGGCATAAGGCAGTCCTAGGGGTGGGTAAGAGGAAGTAAGCTGTTGGTTAACTAGGATCTGCAGCTTATCTGTTAGGTAGGAAAATGGGCAGACTAGGTGGACCAAGCGGTCCTTATCTGCTGTCAAATTCTATGTTTCTATGTTTCTAAGACAGGCTCTGCGCTGGCTTGAAAGTTTGTGCACTGAAATATTTCTGTTGGCCCAGTGAAAGGTATCGAATCTCTAACTTTGTATAGGGACCAGTTTGGCTACAAACATTTCCATTGATTAATTAAAGAAATACTGGTCATGCTGAGGCCACACACCCAGCAGAACTCATGCTGCAGAGCAGTGTTGCTAATCCACCAAAGGCTGACAATATAGAGACAAAACAAGCGTTTGTAACCTTATCAGCCCTTGCACAACAAGATGCACAAACTAGGTGATTTGATACCAGATTTGGGGCCAGATGGGGTGCACCCTAGGGTCCTTAAAGAACTAAGAGAGGTGGTGGCTGAACCTCTTGCTATCCTGTTTAGCCGATCACTAGAAACAGGGAAGGTACCCAAAGACTGGAGGATAGCAAACGTAGTCCCCTTATACAAAAGTGGGAACAAAGAGGCGGGGAACTACAGACCAGTCAGCCTCACCTCGGTAGTGGGAAGATCATGGAAGCACTACTGAAGGAGAGATTGGTGGAACATCTGGTTGTCAATGGACACAGGACCCAAGGCAAGGTTTCACTAGGGAAGGTCAAGTCAGACCAACCTCATTGAATTTTTGACTGGGTGACTAGGGAGGTGGATCAGGGAGGGCAGTGGACATGGCCTATCTGGACTTCAGCAAGAGGCCTTTGACACTGTACCACATAGAAGACTATTGCACAAACTGGGGAATATGGGTGTGGGCAGGACAGTAGTGCAGTGGGTAGGTAACTGGCTGGGCAACAGGACACAGAGGGTGGTGGTAAATGGCTGTCACTCCACAGAGGAAAGAGTGACCAGTGGGATTACCACAGGGATCAGTGCTGGGACCGGTACTATTCAATATCTTCATCAGTGACATTGCGCAGGACCTAGAAGGCAGAATTTCACTGTTAAGCTGATGACACAAAGCTCTGTAACAGAGTAGACACACCAGAGGGTGTAGACAGAATGAGAAGGACCTGCAGAAACTTGAAGAATGGTCAGGGGTTTGGCAGTTGAAATTCAATGCAAGGAAGTGCAAGATAATGCATATGGGCACAAAACCCTGGCACAATATATCAGTTGGGGGTGAGGATATAGCATGCACCAAGCAGGAAAGGGATCTTGGAGTTATCACCTCTGATGACCTCAAGTCAGAAACAGTGTGACAAGGCAGCAGGTAAAGCAAATAGGATGCTGGGATGCATAGGCAGGGCATCACCAGCAGGAAAAGGAGGTCATAATTCCACTATACAAGACACTAGTGAGGCCCCACCTGGAGTACACTGTGCAGTTCTGGAGACCTTACCTACGTAAGGACATAGACAGGGTAGAGAAGGTTCAGAGGAGGGCAACAAAGATGGTGCATGGATTGCATCACAAGTCCTATGAGGACAGGTTGAAGGCACTGAACATGTACTCCCTGGAGGAGAGGAGGGAGAGAGGGGATATGATAGAGACATACAAGTATCTTACACGGAGGAACAGGGTGCAGGAATGCACTATTTTTAAGAGAAAAAGATGTTCCAGGACTAGAGGGCATGGGATGAAGTTGGAGGGAGGACGATTCAGAGGAAATGTGAGGAAGAATTTCTTCACAGAACGGGTGATGGACAAGTGGAACACCCTGCCAGAGGAAGTGGTGGGGGCTGAAACAATCACGGGATTTAAGAATGCATGGGCTAGACAAAGGAATGCTGGAGGTCAGGGGTAAGGGGCAACAGACTTCCTGGAAAACATAAACTGAACTTACAAACTTAAATGGGCAGACTGGGTGGGCCATAGGCCCTTATCTGCCGACACTGTCTATGTATCTATGATACCTTTTAGTGGACCAACAGAGATTTACAAAAAATCCTTATGCCATTTTCCTTTTGAGAAAGGATCATGTAGGTCTGAAAGCATAAGGATTTTTTGTAAATCTACTTTGGTCAATTAAAAGGTATCAAATCACCTATTGTGTGTATCCTAATATAGAGACCAGTAACAGACACAGGGTAATAGCACTACAACTAACACATTAACTTTTATTTAACCAGAAAGATATTCTACTGAGACCAGAGTCACTTACAAGAGAAACCCAGGGCAAATCAGAGCTCAGCATCCCTCACTCTGGCACTACACACTATGAGTTTGCCCAATTTTCATCAATGATTTGTATGCTAATTCATTTGTCCTCCATGCGCAATGTTCTGCCATTTGTCTTTACTGCAGGGAACATAAGCTCTTTATGTCACCCTCATTGTAACCATGTCACCGCACTGGCTGTGTTTTATTTGTAATTGTGTTTCTCCCCTACCTCTTTCCCCCAGGTCAAATCTGGGAAAGAGCCTTTGCTCTGTGTGCATCTCCCAGTTACCAATTTTAAATAAATAAATCAGCAAATTCATAGTAACAGGGAAACACGGACAATGTCATTAGAAAAAGACCATCATCCCATCCAGTCCAGACGTTTTAAACCTAGCTTACCCCAAGACCTATAGTCCAGATGGGGGGTTGCCTTCCCCCCATGCTCACTGCCTTCTTACTATCCTTCTGAGTAACTACTAAGTTCTTACTCTGTCCCAGCCATGCTTGAATACATGAATTGTTCTTGCACCCACCACCTCAGCCAGTAGATTGTGTCACAGCTCAGTCAGTCTCTCTTCATAAAATAAAACTTTCTCACATTCTTCCTGAACCCCGCCCCCCCCCGAGCTTCCACATGTCCCCTCATTTTTCACCTGTCATTCCAGCTGAATAGTTCTTTGCAGTTTACCTTGTTCATTCCTTTCAGAAACTTGAAGGTCTTTATCATGTTGCCCCTCTCTCTTCTGAAATCTAGCAAGTACACTTTCAGTGCCCTACGTCTATCCTCAAAGGATCTGTCTTGTTGGCTCTGAATCATTTTGGTTACATTATTTCCAGCTTGTCTTTGTCTTCCTTTAGGTAGGGACTCTGTAAATGGGTAAAGTATTCCAGTTGGGATCTCACTGTGACCTAAACAGAGGTAGTATTACCTCTTCCCTCCTGCTATCAAAACCCCTGCCAATACACCCCAACATTCTGGTTGTCTTACTGTAGGCCTTGTGGTGTAGGCTAATTTGTTTTATGGAGCTGCTTATAATGACTCCAAGGTCCCTTTCCTCAGAAGTAGAGCCCAGCTTAACCTCTCCCATCTACTTTCTGTCCTGGGTTTTTGTTCCCTATGTGCAACACCTTGCACTTTTTGGCATTGAATTTCAACTACCAAACCTTAGATCTACTCTCTAACTTTTGCAGTGCTTCTGCAACTGTTAACCCCCCACTGTCTACCCTGCTACAGAATGCAGTGTCATCTGTGAAGAGAGACATCCTGCCCTGTATTCCTTCTCTTATGTTGCCGAGGAATCTATGGAAAAGCTCTGGCACCAGGACTGACCCCTGTGGTACCCCACTTGTGACCTCCATCTCCCCCAACTTGACTGTTTACCACCACCACCACCATCTGCTGTCTCCCATCTAGTCAACTCCCAACCCCTCTAACTAGGTCCTTTGCTGCTCCCAGGTCTTCTAACTTCTTCAGCGAGCATCTATCTGGCACTAAACTGAACATCTTGCTGAAAGAAGTGCAGTAAAGTCACTGCTTGTTCCTTATCCACTGCCCTTGTTACTCAGTCAAAGAATAATATCAGGTTGGTCTGCTTACTATCCGGGGGCCCATTTTTCTCCGGGAAGTCCGCTAAGTCCTCTTTGACCAGTGTCTCCAGCAGTTTATCCACAACTGACTTGACTGACAAACCTGTAGTTACCCAGTTGCTCTTTGTCTCATCCTTTGTGAGGCAGAACCACGTTTGCTACCCTCCAATCTCTTGGAACCACCCCTGACTCTAGTAAGCTATTGAATAGCCCTGCCAGGGGCTCAGTCAGTGCTGATGCCAATTCCCTGAGCACCCCAAGGTGCATCCCATCCAGCACTGGAGCTTTATCTATTTTCAAAGGTGTCAGCCCTTTTCTAACCCTTTCTCCTGTAATCACCACCTATCCCATTTATGGGATCTCTTGCAGCAGCAGCCTTTATGCCACTTTCTGGCAGAGGCCAGCTATCCTCCGTTGTGAAAACAAAGCAAAGTAGTCTTGAGTATGGTTGCCTTCTGCTCATCCTCCTCTATTACCCTGCCCCCCGTCAGCTATACAGTCCCCCTTTCATCTTCCCTTTTTCCTTAATGTACCTGAAGAAATGCCCCCCCCGACCCCTCCGCAATACGCATCTCTATGTCTTCTTTTGCATCCCTCACTGCCTTCTTGGCCTCCCTTATCTTTATCTGATGCTATCTTCATTCTTCACTCCCATGTTTATTCTTGTAGTTAATGAAAGCCCTTTTGTGTCCCTCACTGCCTCCCTGACCTTCTTAGAGAACTAAACTGGCCTCTTGAGTCTGATGCCCTTGGTTACCATTCTCAAGCAGTTCTTAGTTGCTTTGAGAATGGCTCCTTTAATTACACCCCACTTCTCCTCCACACCCCTGATTTTGCCCACTCCTACAATCTTATCCTTGGCTAATTCTCTCATCTGATCAACGGTCGCTTATCTGAAATCCAGAGCCACAGCCTTTAATTATGGCAAAATGGTACCTAGGGACATTTTAAATCATATGGTGTTATGGCCACTGAATTCCAGTGGTTTCCTTTCAGCACTCCACCTATCATTTCCAAGATAGTGAGCACCATGTCTAGAATGGGAGCCTGTCTTCTGGGTTCCCTAAGCAGCAGAACAGGAAGGAAGTCCTGCAATGTATCTAGCAGGGCCTGACTCCTTCTGCTCTTAGCTGCTAGAATGTCCCATTCCATGTCTGGTGATTGAGGTCCCTCAACACCATCATCACCACCTTTACGGCCTCCTTCTCAATTTAAGCCTCTAGCACTCTATCACCTTTATCCCATGTCCCAGTACTCTATAGTCCACCCCCACCCAGCACAGTTTCTTACCCAATGCTGTTGTGAGTGTACTTACAGTGATTCAGTCTCTCCTTTCTCTCCTTTGATGGACCCACCCTCTACCACCTCTATGGGTTCCTTGACATAGAGGACTACTCCACCTCCTCTGTTATCAAAGCTATCAGGAACTGAAGTTATAGTGATATACCATAACCAAGCCAGGTACTCTGGGATCTGCAGTAGCAACATGTTTTTGATTTGGAACTTAGACTGCAAAATTTCTATTGTGCAAGAACAGTTCCCAAACTTAAAGATCAACTGCAGATATATTATAAACATAAATGTTACTCCTTTTCCCTAACATAAGGATGACCGGGCCTTATTTATTATATTATGAAATTAAGAAATTGCCATTTGTCATTTACAGATACAACCAATATTTTAATGCTGTCCTATTTGATGGTTTCACAGAAGATCCCTCAGACATTTTTAGACCAGTTAGCAGAATCTTGGGTGAGTGCTGATGACATTCAGGTAACAATATGTCCTTCCTTTTCAACTAGCTCCTTCTCCTTCTCAAATATTTCTCACTACCACCCTAGATGCTATCTATTCTCTCTTCCCAAGCTACCTCAGACTGAGTGTGGAACCTGAGCATTAAGTTTGATGACTGTCTGACTGAAATCATAGGTGTCAGCAGTTGTTAAAACCTATTTTTACCATCTGAGGAATATCGCCCAGGTGAAACATCTGGTTCCTCCCGATGATCTTCCAACATTGGTTCACGCCTTCGTTTCCTCCCACCTTGACTACTGCAATGCTCTTTAACTAGGGCTGTCGGGGGTTGATATCCACCACTTGCAGCTGGTGCAGAATGTGGCTACCAGGCTATTGACTGGTGTAACAAGAGCCAGTCATAGAACGCCTGTGCTCTGCGATCTGCACTGGCTGCCGATTAAGTGGTGGTTCACTTTTAAGGTTGCTTTGCTAACCTATAAGGCCCTACACGACCAGGGACCGAGTTACCTGAAAGATCTCCTTTGTCCCTACTGTCCCCCCCATCCTCTCTGATCCACCAAGAAGGGATTGCTAGAGGTTCCCAGGGTACGTTTGCAGACACTGGGAGCAAGGGCATTAAACTTTGTTGCTCCGTCCCTGTGGAACTCTCTAATTCATTGGGTACGAGATTGCCTAACCGTCTCGAGTTTTAAAACTGCTTTAAAAACTTACCTTTTTAATCTGGCATTTATTGATTGATGTGGTTATTTTGATTTGTTGTGCGGTTTTATATGGTTTTCTGTTGGAATGTATATGTTTGTTTATAATAATTTATTCTATTTTATGTATTTTATTGTACAGGCGCCCTGGATTTGGAAAGGTGCCTTTTTATAAATAAAACTGATTGATTTGATTGATTGAATCCCTCCAAGGGGAGTTCACCTGATGGACTGGACCCGAGGCTGCTTTACTTGTCAGCTCCAGTGATTGCTGCTCCACTGTCTGCTCTACTGAGCCTCTCCTTCGCTACAGCAACTATACCATCAACCTGTAAGCATGCCACTGTCTTTCCATTGCCCAAGGGTGGCAATCCTACTAGCCCTGTCAACTATTGCTCTATATCCCTCCTACCCACCCTTGCTAAGCTCCAAGAACATCTGGTCCCGTCTCAACTCTCTTCCTATCTCTCTGATTCTAACTTTTTCATTCCTTTCCAGTCTGGATTCCAGAAGAATAATTTCACCACTACCTCCCTGATTAGGCTCACTGACTCTATCCTCTCAAGGATGGACAGTGGCCAAATCACATCAGCTATTTTTGTTGACCTTGCTAAGGTCTTCGACACAGTCTCCCATACCTTTCTCAAACTCCCTCTCCTCAGCTGGGTTAACTGACTCTGCCATATGCTGGTTCAATGCCTACCTAGTAGGAAGAACAAAGTCAGTCAGAATAGCTGGCTCCATCTCTCCCCCTCTTCCCATCAATACTGGCATACCCCAATGGTCCATACTGGGCCCCATCCTGTTCTCCATATTTTTAAATGACCTGCCCTCTGTCTGCTCCTTCACCTCTATTCATATGTATGCCAATGATACAGTACTCTTTACCTCAGGCCAGTCCTCCATGGATGTTCAATCCAGACTTCAGCACAACT
Source organism: Neoceratodus forsteri (assembly GCA_016271365.2). NCBI lineage: Eukaryota > Metazoa > Chordata > Ceratodontiformes > Ceratodontidae > Neoceratodus > Neoceratodus forsteri. Next base: position 654,723,829 of record CM057459.1, read on the forward strand.
TCAACAAAGTCCAGCTCTGGTTTTCCACCCACCAGCTCTCTCGTAACACCAAGAAGACAGTTTCAATGACATTCGGCACTAGGCAGAGACTCACTAGGCTCACCACCCTGCCCTCATTCCATACCCTTGACAGGACAGTTCTTGAAGACACTGCATTCTTTAGGTACTTGGGGGTTTGGCTTGACCAAAACATCAACTTCTCTGGTCATGTGGATGCCATCCTGAAGAAGCTGTACCCTAAGCTTGGTGCGCTCTACAGGTACCATAGCCATCTCCCGCTACCGGCTAGACATGAACTTGTCCAGAAGATGATTCTACCTATCTTTGACTACTGGGATGTAGTCTACAGTGCCACTCCCAAGTCTTCCCTAGCCAGTTTGTATACCCTTTTTAACTCCTGTTGCTTTGCTCTTGATGCCCCCTCACCCATCACTGCAATCTTTATCACTCCCTAGCTTTCTCCTCATTAGAAAATCACCATCATCTTCTCTGCGCTAAATTTGTATCTAAATTTTGGTTCAGCATGCCTTAATTCCTGTTTATCCTCCCTTCCTCTCCCTGCCCACTCCCTTAGATCCTACGATGCGTGCTTGATGGAAGTCCCTTGCCAGTCTACTGCCATAGGCCAGACGGCCTTCTCTCATCACTTCCCTAAGCTATGGAATGCACTTCTCACTCAGATTCATCACTCTTCCTCCTCCTGCTCCATTACCTTAGCTCAACATGACCTCCTGTCAGTAAACCATACCTGTAACTAATACTGCCCCTTTCCCTGCCTGTCCCAACTATGCTCTCCTCCTAACTGACTCAATCTAGTCTCAATGATCCTTAATGTTTGCGCTTCTTGGGGTCCTCTGGATTCAAATTCAAGCTAGATTAGGCTGGCACTTATACTTTCAATCCTGCTTTGTTGTATGCCATTTACACATGTATCCCTTCAATTCTGTACCACTATTGTCATTTTGTGTGTATGCATTTTAAGAAATCCCTGTATCCCTCTTCCCCAGGATGCACCGTGAGATGAGCAACTTGTTGTTCAGTGTGCCCTTCCTGGTGAAACATTTTCAATAAATAAAATAAATAAATAAGAACAGTTTGCTGGCTGCTCGAGCAAAAAGAGCTCATAACACAAGAAAGAAGTTAAATTCTTTTATTTTCTCAGTCGTTTTTCTTTTTAATTATAGGTTCCAACATTTCACATCAAATTATGCTTCATCAGGAAAACTAGTAACATAAAATAATCATTATTAATACATTACATTTTTTGCAATTTTCTATACTGACATTTCTTGTTTAGCACATATTGGTTATACAATATTTAATATACCTGTTGTTATTCACAGTCTAACTCTTAAAGTTATAGCATTTTATATAAACAATTATTCAACTTGTGTAATTGTTATTACATATCAGCCTTCTGTATTCAATTTGTATCTAGAATGATACTGCCTTTCATTTTAGCTGGGCCTTGTGGCTCCTGTGTCTGCCGACGTAGCTGCCATTCTCAGTTTCATGTCAGTTTTCCTATACAGGTGGATAAAGTTGTGTTTAAAAGCAAAACAAAATGGTTATATTAAATGCACACTGAAAATAGAAAATAGAGTTAAAAATCTACGTTTCGACCTTAGGTCTTCTTCAGGAAATATCTAAAAGAGAAAAAAAACAAGTTAGTGTAGAGGAGAGGTAAAATGAGAGAGATATATATGTGGAGAAAGAAGAAGGGGGAGGCTAAGGGAGAAGAAGTGATAAATGGTAAGATAAAGAGAGAATCTGTGAAACAAAAAGGTGATGGAGGAAAGAAAGCATAATGGAGAGAAAGAGCTGGGGAAGTTCCCAGGTGGAGACTAATTAACAGGGCCTTGTAAGAAGGCTGAAAGGTGACAAATGTGTGGGAAGGAGACAGAAATGGAGACATATGGTGAAAATGAAAAATAAATGAGTACAAAAACAATTAGGCCCAGATATTCAAAGGGTTGCGCCATGCTCAACAGGGTTCTTTTGTCATAAGTCCCCGATTGCGCCATTCTGCAATATTCAGCAGGAGGCAGTTACGCCACTGACAACAGGTTGCGCAACAGCGCAATGCAAATGAATGCATGCTCAACAGGAGGGAGGAACCATGCATAAACTGCGCAGCCGATATTCAGTCGGGTTGGCGCAGAGTTGTGCATCGCAACCCCAACCTCGCCTGCACAACCTTGAGCAAAAAAAAAGGATCGAAGTTGAGGGCACTCTAGATGAGTTGTTGTATTGCAGGGCGCAATACAGCAGCTGCCACCCTGGCCGTGGCCCCCCAACTTGGTCCCTGTGCCTCTCACCAGCCCCGATCAAGGGCATAAAGTAACATGACCCCCCACACACATCCTCCAAGCCCAATCGCGAGCATAAAGTAACATGACCCCCACATCTCCCAAGCCCGATCGCAGGCATAAAGTAACATGACCCCCTCCCACACATCTCCCGAAGCCCGATCGTGGGCATAAAGTAACATGAACCCCAACACATCTCCGAAGCCCGATCGCGGGCATAAAATATGCATGAACCCCACACACACACACACCTCCTGAAGCCCGATCGCGGGCATAAAATGCTATGACCCCCGCCCACATCTCCCGAAGCCCGATCGTGGGCAGAGCGTATATCAACCCCCAGTTCCCGATCGCGGGCAGAATATAAAACCCCCAACCGAATATCTCCCTGGTGGTCCAGTGGACCACAATGACTAATCGTGGGCAGAATGTCAAGTTACAACCCCCAAACATCTCCCTGGTGTCTAGTGTCCCCCACCACCCACGAAGCCCCTCCACCCGCTCCCCGGCGAGCCGGGCGGCAGTATCCACCCGCCTGCCGCCCCACCACCGCCGACTGACTGTCCAGTAGAGCTGCACGCCATTGGTGCAGAGCTACAGCCACGGGCATGTAGCCCATACAGAGCATGACAGTCCAGATTTGTGAATGAACATCATTCACAAATCTGACTGTCATACGGAGGGCTGCACGCCCATTGGCTGTAGCCTGCAACACCACGGGCGCAGCCCTCACCGGACAGTCAGTCGGCGGGCCAGGAGGGTGCTTCGGGTGTGGGGGACACTAGACACCAGGGAGATGTTTGGGGGTTGTAATCTGACATTCTGCCCACGATCGGGCATTACAGTCCACTGGACCACCAGGGAGATAATCGTTAGGGGTTTTTACATCTCTGCCCGCAATCGGGCACTGGGGGTTGATATACGCTCTGCCCGCGATCGGGCTTCGGAGATGTGTGTGGGGGTTATGTTACTTTATTGCCCACTACCGGCTTCAGGAGATGTGTGGGGGGTCATACATTTTATGCCCACGATCGGGCTTCGGGAGATGTGGGGGTCATGTTACTTTATGCCCGCGATCAGGCATCGAAATGTGTTTGGGGGTCATATTTTATGCCCGCCGATCGGGCATCGGGAAATGTGTGGGGGGTCATGTTATTTTATGCCCGCGATCGGGCATCGAAATGTCTGTGGGGGTCATGTTACTTTATGCCAGCGATCGGGCATCGAAATGTGTGGGGGTCATGTTACTTTATGCCTGCAATCCGCTCTCGGAGATGTGGGGGTCATGATACTTTCTGCCCGGGATCGGGCTTGGATCTGTGTGTGGGGGGAATGTATACACAGAGATACTGCCGCTGTTCGGGCTGCAGGGTGCGTCGGTCCCCGGCTGCTGCCTGGCAGAGGCGGCCAGGCGCAGAATCCTAGGGATCTAGCACCTACATACTAATGGCATGCAAATGGGGCCATAAATAGATGCAAATGGCCCCCTGCACTTACATAAATTATGGCTCCATTTGCATGTCACCTTTGAATATGCAAATTTGCGCATGGCGCAATGGTACTTGCGCCACCGCAAGTTTAATGCTCAACTCTGGCAACTTGCGGTGGCGCAAGTTCCACTGCGCCATGCCCAGTGGCTGTGGCTGGGGGGTGATATTCAAAGGAGTTGCTCAATAGCGCAGCTCCTTTGAATATAAGCCAACCACCAGCAACTATTTTGAGCAGGCGCGAGGCTTGCGCCTCAGAATGAGCGGTTGAATATCTGGGCCATTGACTTAGGGAAAAAAGGATGGCTGAAAGATGTTAGTGGAAAATAAGTCTATCATTTAAACCAGAGGGCTGCTGGGAGCCAAGTGGATGATCAGCTTGGCTTCCATGTTTTTCTATGGTCAGGATCCCAGAAGCCCTGCTGAAGGACATTAACAGAAAGGTCATTGACAATGTGGTCCCTGGAGATAAGTGGGATACAATGGGTTTAGCAGTTTCACCATTCCTGACTGCTCTGTAATGTTCCTGAAGCGGTCAGCAAGACGCCTACCAGTTTCTCTGATGTAAATAGCTGAATACTTCCTGCAAAGAATACAATACACCACATTAGTGGAGGTGCATGAGAACTCCTTGGTGATGTGAAAAACACCTGTAGGCCCCCGAATCTCAGTCACACTGGAAATAAATTTGCAGGTGTAGCAGCGAGCCCTGTTGCAAGGTTTGGTACCTGGTGGGGGAGGAACTGTTAGGAGTGGGTAGGCTGCTTTTAACCAAGAGATTCTGCAGGTTAGGTGGCCGGAGGTAGGAGGCAATAGGTGGTTCTGTAAAGGAAGCACCAATGTTAGGGTCAGTTTGCAAAATGGGAAAGTTACTAGTGATGATCCTGTGAAGAGAAGGTGTGCTCTGATGGAAAGGAAGAACTAGTGGAATTCGCCGTTGTTCTTGTGTGACAGTATCCCTCCTGCGGGGGTCAAGGTTACTGACCCAGGAGAGTGCTCTGTCCACTGTGCTTTTAGGGTATCCCCTGTTGATAAAAAAACTATGCATTATTTGGGTCTGCTCAGCAAAATCATCCTCTTCACTGCATGACCTCCGAAGTCTAAGAAACTGTGAATGAGGCAGGCCATTCTTGACATGTTTAGGATGGAAGGAGCTATGGAGGAGGAAACTGTGAGAGTCAGTGGGTTTGTAATAGACTGATGTCTTCAGACCAGTGTTCTGGACTGAGAGCTGGATATCCAGAAAAGGCAGTGTAGAGGAGGATACTTCAACAGTGTACTGAAGGGAAGGATGGGCGTGGTGAACTTGTCAAGGAAGACTTGGAGGGTCTCCTGGAGCAGGAGGTGGCCCCACACAGTCATCAATGTAGCGTTTAGAGTTCAGTCACAGTCCCTGTGAATGAGAGAAAAAATATTCCTCCACCCAACCCACAAACAGATTAGCAAAGCTGGGACCCATCTTGGTACCCATGGCAACTCCTCTGACCTGCTGAAAAAAACTGTTGTTAAAAGAAAAAGCATTGAGTGTAAGAACCAGTTCTGCCAGACGAGTTAGTGTGTGTGTGTGGGTGGCTGCTGGACTTCCCGCTTGTTCAAGAAATGCTGCAAAGCTGTCAGACCATCATCATGGGGGATCACTGTGTAAAGAGATTTGATATCCATGGTGAAGATGAGCTGATGAGTCACTGAATCTGGCAAAGTTGTGTTTAACTTCTTTTCAATAGCATAGCTTTATAAATGAGTGAATCAAAAACATGTATTATTCCCCTTTTGTTTCTAGCACATCTTTCAAGGTTTTAAACAGAGGTATTCATCCTTTTGTTAGCTTTTAATTGTTAGAATTTGTGGAGATGACAAGTGTGGTAATCCCTGTACATTTGCTTATTTTCTTTTCTTGTTTTATTAGAGGTTGTAATAAGGGGTACCTGTCTCTTTAAATGTGCTTATGCATTCTGTATCCACACATTTACATTTTTGATGAAACTCATCATGTGTAAGATTTCACAAACTATGGTTTGAGATTTAATGCTCTTTCTCATGGTGTTCAAAACATCAATGCTGGGATATTCAAAGCAGCTGCGCATGGTGCAACTGAGTTGTGCCAGTGCAAGTGCGGACATACGCCAAGGAGCGATATTCAGAGGAAGTCATTGCGCAGCGCAAATCCCATTGTGCCAATGTGCAACAATAATGAATGCAGGCACAAGAGCAGGGGTTGTGCCCATGAATATCCGGTGCAGTGTGATATTCAACTGTGGAACCATGGCGCAAGTGCAGAGCAAAACCTGAATGCACCAAGCAGACTTGAGCCTATAAATACAGGGTGCAAGCACACAGACAGCACTTGCACCAGGTGAGAGGGGGAGAGAGAGAGAGAGAGAGAGAGTGGCAAAACACAGCAAGAGGGAAGGACAGACAGACAGAAAGACAGACCAAGGGAGATAAACTGAGTGAGAGACAGAGAGACTGACACAGGCAGCCACAGAAAGAGAGGGACAGAGGTGGCAGTGGAGAGGGAGCCAGGGCTAACCATGTCACTATCCACACAGGAGACAGTGCCTATCCACTGAGGCCCTGGTTGCTCACCCCCTATCGGCACCCATCGTTCCCAGCAGAGGAACACTACAATGAGGCACACGCCAGCATGCGAAACATCATTGAGCGTGTATTTGGCATGCTGAAGGCATGGTTCCATTGCCTACACAGGTCTGGCATTGCCATACAGTACAGCCCTTTGAAAGCCTGTGGCCTACTCCTGGCCTGCTGCATACTGCACAGCATGGCCATTGACTGTGGGATAGCTGTCAAGGCTGATGAGGGAGACAGTAGTGGGGATGACAGAGGCAATGGACCAGAGGGTGGTGGACAGTCCCCCCTGGGTGGACAGATCCCCGGCTTTAAAGGATGGCGCGGCAGCATTGAGACACCATCACACAGGAGCACTTTGGTGCATCCAGGTAGGTGGTGCCACACCCATGCAAAGGCCACACACACAGGTACAGCACACAGGCAGGGGCATGCATGACAATGGGCATGCACACACAGAGGCATGGTGCAGGGTTAGGGGAGTCAGTGGCACACATCCACACACAACTGCACACAGCATCACACACACACACACACACACACACACACACACACACACACACACACACACACACAGGCAGTGGCGGGATCAGATGGCTGCACCAGCAGGCGCAACGGTGCAGAACTGCCCTCTTCACGCTCACACCACATGGTCCAGCAGCTGGGCAGGCATGCACACAGGCAGCATGCAGCGCAACACACAGGTGCCACACCAGTGGTATGTACACACATACGCCACCCATGCGCGCACAGGGCAGCAGCTGGAGACTGTGGTCAGGGCGGTACGCACAACAGGGCCACCGTGTGGAACCATGGCCACCGTAGCCACAGGGGCGGCCGCATCTCAGCTGATCGGTAGACACACAGGCTGCTCTGACACACAGGTGTTTGGCAACAGCCCCTCAGGGGCTGACCTGCGGACCACACCGAGTCCACGAGGGATGTGGGTGCCCGGACCAGGCCTGCCCCAGGTGTGCCTGGGATGCCAATAGCAGAGCCCAAGGCCAGGATCATGGCATGGACAGTGCACTGCGTGGGACCAGTCATGACCAGCCTGCAGCCAGCAGTGCAAGGCCATCTGTGATCGCATTGGCAATGCGATCCTGGGATGCAGTCGTGGCCTTCTGCAAGCACTGTACAGCCACCAGGAGCTGTGCAGTGCCCCTCTTCTGCTGCTTGGCCACCTGGTGCACCTCTGCGCACAGTGCACACACCCCAGTGGCAAGCAGCACCTGTTGCTCCACGGAGGCCTGCAGCAAATGTGTGTGCTCTGCCAATGGGCCAGCACCCTGGGGAACCTGGGTGGGATGCCGACCCTCCTGCAGTGATTGGCCACACTGCACAGCCCCCCACTCAGGTGGACGCTGCACAGCGGGGTCCTCTTGGGGTATGTCCCTAGTAGAGATGCAGTGAATTTAAATTCTGCTGGCGAAGTGAACGTGAAGTAGGCACTTTGCGTTGCCACTCAGCTATGCGGAGTGGGCAATGCAAAGTGCTCACTCCGCCTTGTCATTACCACTTCATGTTAAGGAGGAATGGCAACACGAATTAAGGCAAAGTCATTGTTTTTAATGGACTTTGCGTTCCTCATTATGATTCTAAGTGATCCACTTGGTGTTTCAGATTTGGAAGCCCCCCCCCCCAAACACATCACATGGCTTACAGTACTGTAAGCCACATGCTCTTTAGCTAGGCAGGAAGGAAGTGAGTCATACAAGCAGACATTTTTACTTTCTCTTGTGCAGGTGGAGAGACAGTAGTGTGTTTTGTGACTGCTGATACTTTAAGATCAGAGCGAGGAGGAGATTTAAACTTTGATTTAGACCCAACAGCTTTTTTAAAAGCTACATTTTTGTCTTTTCTGTACTCTTTTTTTACTTAATTTGTTCTTTCTGTAAATTTACTTTTCTTACCTTTATAAGTAGTTAGTTGTTGTCTCCCCGAAGCAGGACCAGCACCGCCTCCTGTCCTGACTCTGAGGCACTTGAACCACCACCACCACCAAGTCCAGCACCAGGTCCTCTGGAGCAGGATGTGCTTGTTCCCCTAGGCCCAGGTGTGGATCCCATCCCTGTTCAGCACCGTGACCAGTCGGCTGGCAGTTCATCTGGCCCTCCCCTGCCTGTGCTTGGTTCTCCCCACACCTCCGTTGTTTGGCAGTTTTTTGACTGTCGGGAGGGACAGCAGTGTGGTCAGGTGCTGCCTATGTGAGGTGGAGGTGCACCGTGGACCCCAGAGGACTCACCTGGGGACTGGGATCCAGTACACCCATATGCTCAATCACCAGTTGGAGTTTCAGGCTGCCACAGAACGGACATGCCTGCACCTGCTGGCCATTCTGTGACAGAGGGTGCAGCAGTGCATGGCGGGATCCCTAAGAAGAGGAGGGTCACAGCAGTACCTGCTGCTCCACCAGGATCGTATAGAGGAACATCAGCTGCAAATTATGTCAATGCTGGAACTGCTGCTGGATCACCATGGGATCCCACATTAGTTTTTTTTTTTTTCCTCACACCATGTGCCCCCTCACCTTCCTTGCTGTATTATAAAATGTATTCCTCCACCATCCCCGACCCTTGTATGTAATTATGCCTTTTTTTGTTGTCTTCCGTATGCGTGACACTTGGTATTCTAAGCAGTGCAAGCATACTGTGCTAAACTGCATGTGTGCAATCAGTCTTCTTTCCAGTCTGTGTATGTACTGCATACACTGTCCAAATCCCTGACTTAAAAAGACTTATTAATGAGTACAATGGTGGGATAGTGAAGCCTTGAGAGATACTACAAAACAGGCTTACAATACATCCAAGTAACTAGTAAAAAAAATTAATGTAGTGATTCATGACGTAATTGTAAATCGTGATTTGTGACCCTGATGATGAAGAAACACGAATGCCTATGGCTGTACTTCCCCAGGCCCCGATGAGGTGTGGCACAAAACTCCCCAACTTAAAAACACATTAATGAGTACAGTGGTGGGGTGGTGAAGCATGGAGAGATACTACAAAACAGGCTTATAATACATCTAGTAACTATTAAAAAAGATTAATGTTGTGATTCGTCATGTGATCATAAATCATGATTTGTGACTGTATTTGTGACCGTGATGATGAAGATCGTGATTTTTATCACGAGTGACTCATGATGATGGTCCTGACTTAAAAATGCATATTAATGAGTACAATGTTCATGCAGAATTATGCATCACACCTGTCCAGTACTCTGAAGGGAAGCCAAAGAAACAACTATGACTTAAGTTAGAGATGGAGATTGGGCCCTAAAGAGATGCAAATGTACAGACAGATTAAGATTGTGCTGCGCACTGAAGTGATGCAGATGCAAAGGCACAACACCTAACCAGTGCTCACCATCACAAATTCAAATCTGAAAAAGAATTCCTTTGCTGGTTGAGGCGGGCTGCGGAGGGGGGCAGTGTACTGCACTGCTGCAGTAACAGTAACTAGTACTAGTAAAGATACCACAAAGAAGTACAAAAATTACACAGCTGCAGTGGATAGCAGGTTCACATTGCTGAAATTATGTGGCACAATAAAAGGTGTCTGATTTGATGACACGCGTCACACACACACCAAGTAATGCGTAGCAAATTGAAAACTTCAGTAATATAACCACATATTTTAAACAAACTAAAATTATGTACTGCTGCACCGCAACAATCAGCAAAAAAATGGCAAGAATTATTGAAAATATTACTGTGTGTACATTAACACAGTTACACAAGAAAAATATCATCAAAACAGAAAGCACTGTCTTTATCTCCAAGTTAATCTACCTACACCACAGATACACCCCTCCCCCAAAGCACACTTCCACTGTCTCTCAGTATACAGACTGAATATTGTACATTAACATTCAAAATCCACACACAAACAATAAACGCTCGATGATATGAGCACAGGAGGGTTTCCTGTAATCGACGAACTAAAGTGTCAGCAAAACAAATGACTCCAAAAGGCTTAACAACTTTTAGAAAGTTTGAATCACAGAGCTCTCACAGCAGATTGTTTCCTACAGCTTCATGCACACACTACCCCAAACTGAGGCTGTGCAGAACAATCTAGAGCCCATGTGACCTGAAATCCCATGAATCACTGCAAAATTCGCCTTTGGAGCGTAAAAACAAGGCGAAGTAAGGCGGAGTACATAGTTTTCAATGTACTTCACCTTAAGGATTGGTGGAGTAGTGGTTTGGGAAGGTGGAGTAATGCGAAGTCATTGTTTTCAAAGGACTTCGCATTACCGTTCAAAACGTGGTACTCCGCTTCTCAATGCGGAGCACTCCACGAATTCACCTTCACTCCACGGATCACTTCGCGGAGTGAATTGGGGCCACTTCACCCACCACTAGTCCCTAGCAGGTGTCCCAGCAGCAGACCCCATGTCCGGCTGCCCTGTGGCTCCTGCAACCTGTTGCCATTGCCCATCCAGTTGCTGAATGCTATGCAGCACCTGCGCGGCCACACCACCACCACCACCACCACCACATGGGACAGCTGTAGCAGTGCACACAGCAGCAGCACCTGCAGTGGCAGGGGCAGCTGTTCCACCGCTGTCAGGCCGCTGGGCGTGCTGCCTGTGTTGGTGTCTGGTATGGGTGTCTCCCCCACAACACTACCCATGCTGTCCAGGATTATGGTTAGGTGGTCATTGGTGTCAGATCCCACCCCAATCGGTGTCTCCGCACAGAGGAAGCCGAGACTGGCATCCTATAGAAATACATCCAGGGCCTCATCTGACCCCATGCCCAGGACATCTGGCTGGACAGTGGTGGTGTGCTGCAGCCTATCAGGCCCCCAGATGCCCGTGGAGGTGGATGGCTGGTCCTCTGGGGCTGGTCCTGCCTCCACGGCTGCTGCTAGTGCCCCATCCCCCACATGCAGGTGTGCTGGTGCTGAAAGAGAAAACAGGTGAGTTAGTGCTGCAAGGCCCACGAGTGCCCCTCCCCCCCAACACAGCCTCTGCATGTTGTGCGTGGCCGACATATGTACCATGCAGTGAAGGGCTGCCACCTGTCTGGAATACTCCACCAGGCACACCTTCCATGGTGCTGTGGTGCATGGTGGCTGCCACCAGCTCCCCCTGTGCCGTGAGGTGTGGCGCATCTTCAGGCCCCCCTCTGGTGGCGGTCCAGGTCACACAGATGACTGCCACCTTCTCTTTAATGTGCCTCTTGTCCATGCCCACCTTCTTGAGGCACTCCTGCACCAAACGCTGGTGGCTGCCCTGCTGGTTCACACACACCGCCACCTCCTCCCAGGCCCCAACCCTGGTCTGTGGTGTGTCCATGGCACCACTCAACAGTGGCTCCCTGTCGAGGTAGGCCTTGAACAGGGCCTCTGCTTCCGCCTTCATGAAGTTGGACCTGTGCTTGCAAGCAAGCCCAGGCTCCGCTCCCTTCTCCCTTTCCTGTGGGCAAGGAGGGCACAGTGTGTCAGTGGCAGCAGCACCCTATTCCATCCCCCCTGCTGTGCTGGCTGTGTTCAGGTTGCTCCAGCAGCATGCATAACTTACCTGACAAGGATGCAATATCAGTTCATGGCCTGTACCTCCCCGTGGCGCTTTTATAGCGCAACGCAAGCAAATGAGCTTGGGCGCAACAGTAATGCCATGCTAATGTCCCCAGTGTGCCACGCATTGGCTGATGAGCTCATTTGCATGCGGTGGCTGAATATCGCGTATTTGCTCTGTGCGCAATGGAATTGCTCTGGAGCAAGTTGTGACGCAATGTGCATGCATGCACACTGCGCAGGACCGCAGTGCACATGCACCAGACAGTGTGCTTCTGCCTATTGTGCACTGTGCACCCACTGCACAATACAGTGTGTGGTGCATGGTGCACCATGCCTGCTACTGTGCATGTGCGCACTGTGCAGTGGCCGACCCCTGACCCTGCTGTGACCCCTGTCCCTGGGTGACCCCCGTACCCGTGACCCTGCCTAACCACGCTCATGCCGCACATCTCCATGACTGTGCAATGGGTGGACATAGTGCATGTCCCGTTGACCTGCGCATCTGGCGCATGCACTGGCCACGTGCACCCCCTGCCACCATTTTGCTCCATGGATCCAAATGGTGAAATGGCACAGCAGAAATGGGGCTGAGCAGCAAACTGGATACAGGTCAAACTGGCCAACCTCATGGCCTGTGTCCAGCCACACACACCCCAGCTGTTTGGGCAGGTGCCACTGCAGCAGCCCCGGGTGGCTGTGTGGCAGGCAATTGCTGCTGCACTGACCCAGTGTACAGGGATGGCCAGAACTGGTGAGCAGTGTCACCACAGGTATGGGGACCTGGTGTGGAGGGACCCAGAGCACCTCAGAGGACTGGAGGCGCACACCAGGCATGAGGCTGTGCCACAGCCAGGTGAGTAGACCCATCATGCATGTGTGCCCTGGTGCTGTACTGTGGTGTTGGCTAGGCTGCCTGGCATGTCCTCCAGGGTGGAGTACTACCATCATGCACATTGCAGAGTGGCATCACCCTCCACCACTTGAATTGCACTGCCACTCTGTGGGACGTGTCGGGAAGGGGCTCACCCTGTGCACAGGGGTGTGGGTGGTGGGCAGCTGATGTGGTTGGTTACTGATGTGTACCTGTTTCTGTTCCATTCCCAGAACCTGAGGACAGATGTCGGGTAGCACTGGCAGGATGCCAGGCTGCAGAAGCCCAGGGAGGAGGAGCAGCTCCAGCACCAGTGGGGACACAGAGGGAAGGTAGGCACTGACATTGTTCTGTGCACCATCATTGGGGGTGGCAGGGGCACGGGTGCGGCCATGGCCACCTGTGCCATGTGCCGTGGCAGCTGTCTGTGTCACACTATGCATGGTGCCCACCACAGTGGCGCATCCATCGGTCACGTGTGCCAGCTGCTGGTGGGGTGGGGTGGGTGTGCGCCCGGCCGTCACTGATGTTGCTGTGGTGCTGCCGGGGCACTGTGCCATGTGACTGCTGTGGCACAGTCAGATGGCCACTGTGCGATGGGGACCATTGCTGTGCGCTGATGGTGTGCCACAGGCATTGGCCTACACCCCTGTGGGCGGCCTGTATGGGCCCTCCAGGGGCATGTGTTCCCCCCCTGCCTGGTATGCACTGTGGTTGGGCCATGTTCCTTGGGACATTGCACTGATCACCTGTCCTGTCCCTTGTCCTAGTTGTCTGCTGATGGCGTAGGAGGCCCCTGTACTGCAGGCTCTTGAGACAGCTCATCTTAATAACCTCAACAACAATGAAGGCAGTGATCCAGGTCTGGAGACTGCTCCTGGCAGTCAGAAGGCACCAACAACAGCAGGGGGTGGCAGGATGTGGCTGCGGCTAGCCTACCTTTGTGTTCCCCTGTTTCCCCAGCCATAACTCCCCCTCCCATTCCAGTTCCTCATCCCACTGTACAGTCCCTGTTCCCTGTCCCCTTCCCTCGCTATCCCTACCCTTTTTCAGCCCCTGGTTTTTGTACATAGTTCTGTGTTAATATATTTTTCTGACTTACCTGCCTGTGTCTGTGTCTGCTTTGCAGGTGGCGTATGGTGCCATGCTGCAGTGGCCCAGTGCCTGTCCATGTGGTGTGCATGTGTTGGGGCATGTGTTGTACTTCTGTGGCTCACTGCTATGTGCTGCTGTGTGTCCCATGGTGGTGGTATCCCTCCCCTCGGTTGATGGCTGTGCCTTGGGGTGGCTGTCAGGGTTGTGTGGCAGGTGTGTCTGCAGGGCTGCATGGTCCTGGGTGTGGCCTGGCCTGGTCTGGATGCGCGGGGGGGCATGGCCTGCTGCCTATGGGGGCCTCCTTGGTGGCCCTCCATCCCCCATTGGCACCCCCTGTTGCCTACTGTCTGTGACACTGTTGTGTTCTGGGGTGGGGGTCTGGGTGCCTGTGTGCATCCTGCTGTGCCCAGCTGGTGGTGGCCTTCTGTGGCCTGCCACTCTGCTTCCCTGGCTCTGTCCCTTGGTCTCCTCTCTGTGCTGTGCCCCTTCCCCCGTTGCTCTGGTGCTCTGCTCCCACGGTTTCCCTCGGGCTTCTGTGTCTGCCCATGGTACACCTGTGGTTGTGCCATGGTGCATCCACGGTTGTGCCATGGTGGATTCACAGTTGCACCATGGTGCAACTGTGCCATATTCAGCTGTGTTGCACTGGCACAGTGCAGCCAACGCAACCTCTGAATATGGCTCGTGTTGCGCCATGGAGCATCAGATTTGTGCTGCGCTGGACTTGTGCCAGCCTTTGTTGCATTTCTGAATATCCGGCCCCAAGTGTACTTCTCTCCTCAGTTGCTATGTTATAAATGCTTAATGCCTTCTTTTCTTCATTTATTTACATCTGTCTACATTCTGTTATCCATCCGAATATGGGTAACATTTTCTAAAAGTCCTTACTGCATGGTGTTAATATTTCACTGTTGCTTACTTCCTGGTTCCCTTCCATATAAACTTAACTAACATGTTTTGTGCTTAGTACACCACATTTAAATATTTCTTTAAGTTTGCAAATGTTGAAATATTAGTTTGCTTACTTGATGTTAGGTGGTGGTGTTCCCTGGTTAGGTTCTGGAGACATCTCAGTTTGGCAGCAACTGTAGAAGTGCTGTCCCAAGCCTCTTATGCCTGTGGGAGAAGTCATGTGACCACATTGCCATGTGGTCACATATCACCTAGGTGATATGGTTGCCTAACAACCATGTCTCGCCCACAGGCATGTGAAGGCTGAGTGTTTCCAGTGAAGGGGGGGGGTAAAGGTTTGGTAGTTTGTACTGGTTAATATATCCATACATTTCTCTGTATGTTTATAATTGATTCAAACAATCATTCTGATTATTAGATCATGTTGTTGAGAACTGTCTCTCCTTATGTTTGCAGTGGTTTGGCTTTCCCTGTTTTGTACAAATTCTTTCACAGGGATCCTTCATTTGGGTTGTGTTCTTTCACATATTTTTCTGGTTCAACAACAAGTGAGCTCCTGATTGAGTCAGTGAGCACCCCTTCATGATGTTGCGTCTTAATATGCTTGCATTTTCTGTTATCTGGTTCTTTTCTTGTCTAGGTCAGATTTCTTTACTGTCTTGTTCTCTCTGGGATCCCTGCTGGCTGTCACGTTCCTGACCTTTCTTCATTTGGAGTGTTCTTTTACTTTAATGCCTTATTTGGTCATTTTACACTGTTTGCCTCATTTTCTCTAGGATCCCTACACTCTATGTTTTTTCTTTGGTCATCTTGTTCTCTCTGTGGTCCCTGCTAGCTGCTGCATTTCTGACTGTTCTACATTGGTAGTTTTCTTTAGTTTTGGCAAATTGCTGGGTCTTTTTAGGTCATCTATCTTATCCCGTTACAGTTTTATGCTCCTTCTGATTTCCACGCATTTTTTGTTTTTTAATTTAAGCAATTCCTATTAGAAATTTGTTCTTTGAAGACTAAACAAAAAACGTTTTTTATCTCCTTTTCTCATATCCACTTCTTATATCCTATCTGAGTGTCTTCATTGTTTCTATTTTAGGCTTATAACTGTAGTCCTCTGTTTAGCTTGTAAGGGAATGTTTACCAGCAGGCTTGCCAGTTTGTGTCATTTTTCAGCCCCCAGTTTTAAGCCACCAGTGCGGTAGCAAGGGCTAGCTGCTCAAAAGCCCTCCCCACAACCACCGAATTTCCCCCGTGGACAGCGGGCTGCAAAGCCACCAGTGTGGTGGGGCCGCGCTGCTCAAAAGCCCTCCCACAGCCACCGAATCTCCCCACGGACAGCAGACTGCAGAAGCCACCAGTGCAGTCGCGAGGGCTGGCTGCTCAAAAGCGCCTCCCAGCCACCAGATCTCCCCACGGACAGCGGGCTGCAGAAGCCACCAGTGCGGTCGCGAGGCTAGCTGCTCAAAAGCCCTCCCCACAGCCACTGAATCTCCCCCCGACAACAGGAGCTGCAGAAGCCACCAGTGCGGTCGCGAGGGCTAGCTGCTCAAAAGCCCTCCCCACAGCCACCGAATCTCCCCCATGGACAACGGAGCTGCAGAAGCCACCAGGTAGCGATTCCAAGATCACAGCTGCTCTCAGGGAGCTGAGCCACAGAATTTTAAACTTGGTGCCTTTTTTCCCCAGCTTAATGTGTTGACTCTGCTTTTTGTATTCCCTCTCGGTGGAGTGGAGCTGCTGCTCATTTGTTCCAACAGCACTCTGCCTCCTAAGCCACCCAAATTGTAACCCAAAAAAAAGAGAAAAACTGAATTTCAAGGGTAAAGTGCAATACAGCTCAGAACTGTAAGAGGAACTGAGCTGTACAGCCTGCACAGTATTCAAAGAACTGCAACACCAAAGGGGTTACAGAGCTTTACTGCCGTCTACCTTGTACTGGTAAAGAGCCAAAACATTAAGGGATTGAGCTGCACTAACATCTCACTCCAAAATCAGGCATTTTTCACCCGGGGAACTGAGCTGTACTGCTTCTACGCTAATTATCTCTGTAAAGTACCAGTGTAAGATCTCCTACCCGGCGAAGGCACCGTGCACTAGTCTGTTAAAGCAAGCCGAATTCACTTTGCATTTTATAGCCTGTATTTAATGCTTTTGTGTTAATCTTGTATTGTGAATCTGCTGCATAGAAGTAATCTAGCTCCTTCTCCCTACCTACCTACCTGTATTTAACAGTTGCCTTTTCTGTCCCCCTCTGCAGTGCAGTCGCGAGGGCTAGTTGCTTAAAAGCCCTCCCCACAGCCACCAAATCTCCCCCGCGGACAACGGAGCTGCAGAAGCCACCAGGTAGCGATTCCCAGATCACAGCTACTCTCAGGGAGCTCCATCCCCTGCCTGTGCTATGCGCAGGCTCCCCACCGCCCCCACCACCACCCTTGGTGGGCTCCTCCTTATATAGCGGTGACCTCGTGAGCTGTTAAACCGTCAGCCCACTTTACCATTAGCTCACTTATTAGCCCCTTATGCTATTCAGCCACTAGTGGCCACCGCAGAGCAAATTTCTATCTACTACTGTGTAAGTAATACAAAAAAAAAAAAAATTAAAACAATGCAGTTTCTCACACATACAATCATTATGCTCTGCATCACCTTATCCTCCCTTCCACCATCAGCCCATCCTACTTTGCCTGTGTCATTGCCACTTCTCCCTACAGTCACCAAACCACCCCCCCACTCCTCCACAGCACTAGTGGACCATAACAAGTCCCCTTGGCACAACTGGTCCCTGGGGGCCTCTATCCTCCCACCCTCTTTCCATGCGGATTTGCCTGCCCTATATATCCCCCTCTACACAGACCCTAAGACTACCTTACGTACTCCAAACCACTCCACTCATCACAGGACATCTCCAAAGCCCTTGCGCCTACTAAGACACTCCCTGGCTCTCCTTCTCCTTATAGCCGGGGACATTGAACGCAATCCAGGACCACCTGCAACCAAGGCTGCTCAACACCCCACAACAGCTACGCACCTCCCTAAAGGTCTTAAGATTGTCCACCTAAACATATGCAGCATCCTAAACAAAATTGCTGCCTTACAAACCATGGTCTTTACCCTTTGCCCTGACATTTTAATCATCACCGATTCCTGGCTGAAGCCACACAACTGGGATGTCGAATTCTCAATACCTGGTTTCTCCCTAATCCACCAGGATAGACAGGGCAGAAAGAAGGGTGGCGGCACTGCCATGTACATCTCCTCAACTCTTCAATTTTCCATAATCACCTTGACGGCCCCCATACAACCTATAGATTCCCTCCTAATCAAAATCCCACTGCCTCATTCCATCCCAGTATACATAGCGGGGTCTTACTGCCCACCTGAAACACCACTGGGTAGCATTCTTGACCATCTCGGCAACCTGAGGTCCCTTACGGAGGGCGGTGAACTTCACATACTTGGGAATTTCAATCAGAATTGGCTTGGCAGCGCAGCCTCCAAATCACGTCACCAAATAAATGCCCTAAATTTGTCCCAGCAAATAGTTGAACCCACTCGCCTAAACCACAAATCCAACAAACACACACTCCTGGATTGGGCGCTAACCACCCACCCTCATCGGATCATTCAAGCTGGCCTACTTTCTGACTCCTTTAGTGACCATCATATGATTTACATGGTGCGTAAAATCTTCAGGCCCATGGCCCCCCCACCTGCGCTTCTCAGCAGAGTTTATAAGTCCCTTAATCTGCCAGCTCTCCTAACCGACCTCACCAGCATTGACTGGTCTTTTCATCCCTAAGGCCACCTCCATGAGCGATGCCTGAAATTTTCTCCACTAACTTCCTCACCATCTGGACCGCCATGCTCACTCAGGAGATCCAGAGTAAGAGGATCCCATTTACCTTAGGTAACAACAAACCTTATGCAACAACTACAGCCAGACCGTGCACAAATCTTTCAAGGCCACAGGTGGTCAAGCAGCTCAACACTTCACAGTCACTAGAAATGCCTGCACAAAGCTCATTCGACAAGCCAAATCAAATTACTTTAAAACTGCATTCAATAACAACTTCGCTCACCCTACTCAATTCTGGAAGTCAATAAAATCCCTTCTTTCCCCTCCGTCCCAACTCCCTACCCCCTCACTTAACATTGCAGGGAAAAACATCATGGATCCTAGCTTGGTAGCCACCGAATTTAATTCTTATTTCTCCTCCGCTGCCTCATCCCTTCTCTCTTCCCTTCCCCATCCCCCGCCCACTTCTCCCCCTATCGTACCCTCCACAGCCTCTTTCTCTCTATGCCCAGTCTCATCTGGTCAGGTGCTAAATATACTGAAGTCTCTCAACCCAGCCAAAGGTAAATATCCCTCTGGCCTTGATTCCAAAATGCTCCTGCTCTCAGCACCTGCCATAGCCCACCCGCTAACCCTGCTTTTCAACCTGTCATTTAAACTTAGAGCAGTCCCCAACCTATGGAAACAAGCCACAGTCATTCCCCTTCCCAAAGGAGGGGACCTCTCCTCACCATCCAACTACCGCCCTATATCCCTGCTCCCCATCCTAGCCAAAATTCAAGAGCGCCTTGTCCTCTCCCAACTCCACCACTATCTTGAGACCATATCATTCTTCACCCCTTACCAGGCCGGCTTCAGAAAAAATCACTCCAGCACCACCTCCCTCCTCCGTCTCACAAACGCCATCCTCACAGGTATGGACAAAGGAGAAATAACAGCTGCCATATTTATAGATCTGGCGAAAACTTTTGACACCGTCTCCAACCCCCTGTTACTGGCAAAACTCGCTCAAGCTGGTCTGTCGGAAATTGCAAATAACTGGTTCCACTCATACCTGTCTGACAGTTCCCAATCTGTCCACATTGGCTTGGCTACATCCACCTCACTCCCAGTCACCAGCGGAGTCCCCCAAGGGTCAGTTCTCATCCCACTGTTGTTCTCTGTTTTTCTCAATGACCTGCCTGCAGTCTGCCCACATACGGCCATCCACATATACGCAGACGATACGGTGTTGTTCACCTCTGGCTCATCCTCTAGTGCAGTGTCAGCCTGCTTACAGAAGGATTTCAACTCCATCCAACGTTGGTTCATCTCAAACCAATTAGTCCTAAACTCAAAAAAAAAGTCTCCCTCACCTTCGGCTCCCGGACCAAGCTAACCCGGCTTACTGCACCACCTATGTTCTACACTCTGGACAGCTCCCCACTAGAGGCCTGCACCTCTTATTGATATCTAGGTGTCTGGTTAGATCAACATCTTGACTTCTCAGCTCACATTGATGCTATACACAAAAAACTGCATCCCATGTTGGGAGCCCTCTACCGGAACAAAAATTGGATACCCCTGCCAACCAGGCAAGCAATAGTCCAAAATTATCCTCCCTATTATTGATTATGGTGATATTGTCTACTGTGCCACCCCACAAACTTCCTAAGCTGAAGCTTACTCCTTTAACTCCTTCTGCGATTCTCACTGGACCGCCCTCCCAACACCCCACCACTGTGCCCTCTACCAATCCTTGGACCTCCCTCTCTACACACAGAAGATTGCTTCACTGCGCTAGAACCTCAAGCTAAATTCTGGTCACAGTCACCCTTCCTACCTGTCATCCTCCTAACTGCCTTACTCCCACCTACCTATGAACTCCGAAACATCGACGCCAGGCTCCTGCACATTCCACAAAGATCCACCCGGTCCGGCCAGGCTGCTTTCAGCTTTAGGTTGCCCAAATTATGGAATTCTTTGGCAGCCAATATTAGACACTCCACAAGTACTCCCCAACTAAATGCCCTTCTCAAAACGCACTTCTCTACCACCTGCTCCTGTAACACCCCCAGCACCCCCTCACTCCTGAATCCGTCCAGTGATAGCATCAGTCTGGTTCTCCATTTTCGGTCTGTTTCCTTGTATGAAATTAAAAAAAAAAAAAATTGTACCTACGCTACTGTACTATAACTGCTTACCCTCGGTGTGTTCTATTCACGTTATGTATGTTACCCACTGTTTGTTCTAAACACATTATGTATGTTTGTTCTGATTGTATCATGTTCCACTGTAACCCCTAACCCCAGGGCGCATCTGGAATCGAGCGGTACTCTGCTCAGCATGCCTTCCTGGTAAATCTCTTAAATAAATAAATAAGGGTGGCCATTTCATATATCCACCACATATCTCTGTGTTCTACCTCCTTGTTATAGTCTCCTTCTCTAGGCAACTCTGGTACTTGCTCCAGTCCCCAAAATCTTATCTGGACAGCAGTGTGCCCCCATCTCATTAATAAGCCTGGCTATGGGTGAATTTTCATCCCTGTCACGAATCCTACTCTTATGTTCAGCGATTCTTGTTTTCAATATTCTCAATGTTTTGTCCACATACAGATAATCACAAGGGCATTAAAGAACATAAATCACTCCCTCTGAGTTGCACGTTATGTGTGACCTAACTTTGTAGTCCTTTCCCCGTGTGTGGGTTTGTGAAGGAGGTCTTTCTTCCACATGCCACACATCTTCCGCAGGGATACATTCCCTCTTTCAATGAGCCTAGCAAAGTTGTGTGCCCTGTGGTTGCTTTTGTGGTAGATGCTGTGCATGTACCAATCTGTCTCTGATAGGGGGGCTTTTTAGATGTTACAAATGGTTTCTGTGCAAATGTGTTTGCTGTAGATGGGTTATTAAGAAGGATTCCCTAGTCGTCTAGAATTATTTTCCTGATCTCGGGCATATAGACATTATGCCTTGTGTTAAAGGTGGTGCGTCACAATTTTTCTGTTGTCTCTTTGGGTTGTAACATTTGCGTCATGGATATTTCTGTGATCTTTTTCTTTGCCTTTTCTAAGTTGCTGTGCCTATGTTGCCTGTCACTAAATCTTTGTGTTATGAACTTCTGCTCTTTTTTATATTCAATGTCTTAATTAGGGAGGCAGTATAGTGCAGTGGTTTAAGGCTCTGAGCTGCAAATCTGGTAACATCCAGCAGACCAGACTTGGGTTTAAATCCCATGGCTTCCACTTGCATACTGTGTGACCTTGAGCAAGTCACTTAATTGCCCTGTGCTCCCAGGTCGCTCCTGTAAAAAAGCTTTCAGCTTAGTGTGCTACTCCTGGTTAAACAACTCACAAAAAAAAAAACTACAGTTCCTTTTGGCCCTTAAAAGTTGAGAGTATGGAATGCTGTCAACTAATTTCTTAGGGTGAAAGCTTTTTGAATGAAGTATGGTATTTTTTTCTGTCTTTTTTCTAAACAGTTTAGTCTCCAAGTGATCTCCATTTTTGTAGATAGTTATGTCTAGGAAATCTATTTCACTGTCACTACTGTTAAAAGTGAATTTTAGGTGTTGGTCCCTGGAACTTAAGTATTCCTGGAATTCTCTAAGTTTTTCTTCTTCTCCCATCCAGATTAGTAAAACATCATCAATAAAACAACGTCAAAACACCCTATAGTCTTTGAGTAAATAGTCCTTTCTTGAGCTGTTGGTAATATGTACTGTTTCTCAAAATTAAACATGTATGCTTTGGCATATCCGAGTGCCATGGTGCTATCCACAGCAGTCCCTTTTATCTGCCTATAATATTGATCTTCAAATTTGAAATTATTATTATGTAAAATATTTCTTGCCATTTCCTGAAGAGTTGGTGTCTTGGGTCTTGTCCCCTCTGGCCCTGTGTTTAGAATTTCACCCATGGCTTCTATACCCCCATCATGCGGTACTGAAATATAGAGTTCTCGTACACCCAGAATGACTAAGATGCGGTTCCCTGTGCTCCTTTCTCTGTTGCATTCATCTATTAGGTGTAGGACGTGCGTGATGTCTTTGATATACATTGGTGAGCCCTCAGTCAAAGGCTGTAGGTAGTAGTTGACAAATTTGGATAATGGCTTTAGGATTAACCCAATGCCCGATACTATGGGCCTCCCTGGTGGTTTTTGTTGTTTTTTGTGGATCTTGGGCAAGGCGTAAAAAAGGAGAATTTGAAGGAATTTGGTCATCAATGTTTCTAGTTCCCAGTCTTTTAACCAACCTATCATTTCCATTTCTTCTGAAAACTTTATAACTTGCTCCGTAATCTGGGGAAGGGGATTGTCTTCCAATTTTCTGTAGTTCTCTTCTACCTCCAGGTGCTCCAGTCATATCTCCCTATATTGCTGTAGACTCTGAATAACTATGGCATCCCCCTTATCAGCTGGCTTGATTACCACTGATTGGTCTCTTTCTAAGATTTGTAGTACTTCATTCTCTTCTTTTGTTAGGTTATTTCTAGTTTTTTCATT
This sequence comes from Neoceratodus forsteri, assembly GCA_016271365.2. Taxonomy (NCBI): domain Eukaryota; kingdom Metazoa; phylum Chordata; order Ceratodontiformes; family Ceratodontidae; genus Neoceratodus; species Neoceratodus forsteri. Next base: position 654,746,897 of record CM057459.1, read on the forward strand.
TTGGTTTTTAATGTTTACTTGATTTGATTTTCTACTGTTTGTATGTATGGCTCAACTGCATGGTTTTGCCCCATGGTTGGCATATAGTTAGATTTTTTTTTCCAATTGTTTAACCAGGAGTAGCACACTATGCTGAAGCTTGTTTACATGTGTGACCTGGGAGCACAAGGAAGTTAAGTGACTTGCTCAGGATCACACAGTATGCATTCCCATGGCTGTCCTTAAATCTCTTTTTTCCAAATGAGTTGTTTCAGTGTTAGCAAATTGAGCCTGTAATCACAAGTTCTTATTGAATCATTGTAAGTCTTCTTCAATTTGAAAGTTTTCTGTATCTTTTGAGATTGAGTATGATGGTCCTAGCATTAATACTCTGTGTCAGGGCTCTTTCACTCAAATTGAATATCATGGTTTCCTCCCCCACATGGTGGTTTCTTTTGCCCTCACTCTTTTCCACCTCCAATTGGCTCTTCCATGTTTTCTGGTGGTGCTTTGTTTTGGAGATCGTTCTTATCCAATGGTCCCTGCTGTGAGTCTTGTATCTCTATTTGCTCTGTCCCTGTTGTTCCTGATGCTGTCTGTTGTGTTCTTTTGTCTAAAATAGGCACCTTTGTGTTTTCTGGTTGGTGTGAGCTTCTAGTGTAGCTTCCAGAGTTATTTGAGCTACAGTCTATTGCTTTTCTCAGATTTTTGTTATATTTTTTATATGTGTAGACCATATTGTTGTTATAGTCATTGGTGTCCCTCACAAAGTTACACATTTCCATCTCCTTAATGAACTTTTCATGCTCCTTCAGTTTAATTGTTGTGTCTTCCAACTGCTTGTTAAATTCTTCTAGTTTGAGCTGGATTTTCAATGTTTGTTCTTGTGCCTCTATTTCTTCAGCTAGTTTTCCCCTAGCTTTAATAACTGCCTTGATGAGCGCATACATAAAGTCCATATTACATCTTGTTCTTATTCCTTCCCATTTATTTGTCAACAATTGGTCATTTATGCCTAGATTTGGTTCTGTTGGGACCCTAAGGCCTCTAGGGATCCTTTTAAACTCTAGATAATTAGCCAGGGTGGGGTTGTGCCAATCTAGCCTGAGATCTTTTGATTTCATGTTCTTTACCTTTTGCTTAATCATTTTGGTGCTGCTAATATCGGTTTGTGTCAAGTCCCTATCCTCTTTCATAGTGCTAAACAAGAGGTATAGTAAAGATTGTATACAAATGTATAACCAATATGTGCTAAAAAGAAATGTCAGAATAAAAAATGTTAACAAATTTGATGTATTAATAATGATTATTTTATATTAATATAATAGTTCCCCTGATGCAGCATAATTGGATGTGAAACATTGAGACCTAAAATTAAAAAGAAAAGAATGAGAAAATAAAAGAATTGAACTTCTTTCTTGTATTATGAGCTCTTTTTGCTTGAGCAGCCAGCAAACTGTTCTTTTTGGTTTTGAAATATCAAACTTTTGCTTGCTCCACCATAAACTACACTAAGAAACGATAAGTGATTTCCCTTGGGACCCTTCCGAATCAATATTCAGGTAACATTGACATAATTTTCCTCAAGGTCCTGGCAGCTCACACACACACACACACACACACACACACACAAATGTATATCAGATTGTAAATGGCAACAACTCATGTTTACTTTTAGTTGTCTGAGGACCTTTGCACTATTGAAGTTTATTGATACAGCATTACAGAAAAATATGTGTAGTAGTTATTTTCACAGGTTAATCGGTCATTTCTAGTGGACAATACTTTGTTTGAAATAAGGAGGAAGCTTTGGTGACTTCATTCAAGACAGGAAGAGAATGAAGAAAATAAAAATGTTCATGTTATGAAGCTGTCAGGTTCTTCTCTTTTTGGGGGAAGGGATGGAGGAGTGATACCGAGCACAAAGTGTTGGTGATCAGCATAGGGAAATTGACAGATATTTACTCATGGGCCAGGATTCACAGAACTTTGCCCAAGTGCAAAACCGGTTTGCATGGGGCAAACCGTGTTTTGTCCAGAGTTGGTATTCACAAAGCCCAATTTGCCCAGGTAAACTGGTTTTGCAGGGGGGCAAAGTTGGGAGGGAGGCCACAATGAAAATGAAGGGGAGGGGACCTGCATAGTTCCGTACTCCCATTCACAAGGAATTTTACCCACTCAATGGCTGGTTGTGAAATACCGTCTGCAAAAACCTGACAGTAATCCGTGCAACCCTAGAGGCTTGCAGTGGTACTGTCCCCACCCCCCGGTACTGAGTGCCATCACTGTAACGTAAAATAAACCCCGTTTTTATAGTGTAGTGTCCCTCCCCCTCACCGATCACTGTATAAAAAGAAAAACATTTCCATAGTATAGTGTGCCACTCCCTCCCTGATCACCGATCCCCATATAAATAAAAACCTTTTGCATAGTGTAGTGTCCCACGCCCCACCCCGGCCCCTGATCCCTGACCCCATACAACAGGCAAAATCCCTGGCAGTCCTGTGGACCCCCCCAACCTGGTAATGGAGCATCCCACCATACAACTCCTGCCACAGCATGAACGACAGCTGCAACCAGCACAGCCCTCCACTTGCCACCATGGCTGGCCACCGACTGAGTCCTCAGTGAGCGTGTACTGTATACAGTACAGCTCACTGACTGGCTGGCTGTGGGGTAAACACTATTGCATGCCACTGCTTTTCCTGGGTTAGCACTGCCCCCACCAGCCTCTTTTCACAGTCGGATAGTGAACCACGCTATCCGACTGTGAGTAGCCCGACTGCCCACCAGTGCAACAGCAGGGTGCCATGCAAATTTTTGTGTGGCACTGTGCACTTTTTAGTGAATCCTGGCCATGGTGTTTTACTGGAATAATTCGATTCTAAGCACAAAGTGTTGGTGATCAGCTTAGGGAAATTGTCAATATTTACTCATGGTGTTTTACCAGAATAATTTGATTAATATAGGCCACCACCAAAAAGTAGGAAGCAAAGACTGATTTTTGAATTAATAATACAGTATGATGTACTCTGTATGCACTGAGCTGCCAGGACCTTGAGGAAAATGATGTAATTGTGTGAATGGAATCAGCACTCACCCAAGATTCTGCCAACTGGTATGAAAATGTCTGAGGGATTTTCTGTGAAACCTTAAAAAAAAAGACAGGTAGTAAAATATCATCTGGATATGAGAAATGACAGTTCCTGCACTTTACTTGCAATATACTGTATATGGACTGGTTGTTCTCATGGTGAGCAAATAAAATATGTTAAACGCATTTTAAACACATTGTAATTGATCTTCAAGCAAAGAATTAAAGAAACTATTTCCAGAAAATTATAACATTGCATAATAATCAAGATAACCTAATTGTTCTGTACAAGTGAAAGACACACAAAAAACGATAAAACAACTTATATACAGACAATTCAATACATGAAATTTAACTGATAATAGTCTGTATGTTTATTTCTTTAGTATTAAACTGTGTATCTCTTTACAACGACATAGGTTACAAAACTTGTAAATATGGAGCTCTTCACGATAGAATAATTTAGGAAAAAGAACAAAATAGTTACAAATACACTTACTGAAACACATTACTGTATTCTTAAAAATGCACACTTACAAAGAGCATACTATTGACACCTACAGTACATTGAACACAAAGTGAATTTGAACCATGAGACACTGAGTAGTCAACTACCTAAATAGTGAGGTACCCCGTCTTCTTTTGCCTGTGAATCCCTGGTCAGCAGTATCATGTCTCACCCAGCTTCACCGAGCAAGCCCAAAACTGTATTCATCAATGGTAGCCAGAAGGAATCTATCACTTCATGTCAAATAGTCAGCTTCTCTTTTCCTCTGCCATCACTCATGGCCATATGTTTAAATGGTGCAAAGCATCTTTTTTTTTATCAGTTACCAAAGCTGAAGTTTAAGGTTCCATATGCTCTTAGACTGTATTTCTGTCCAAGTTTAACACTTGCCATCAAGTGCTGTTTAGTGGACATGCAGAGATGCATGCAGTAACTATATTTAGCGTATGGTGGGAAATTTGTTACTCTTAATTTTGCTAAATAGAGAAAGTCGGATTACATTAATGAGTCACTTAAGATAGCATCTCCCTACTCGCAGCCCTAAACAAAATATTGATCTGCTGTTGCTGCTTGTCTTTTTTCCCTGTGCGGAATTAACCTGAATAAGGCACAATGCAATTATTTCGCTCTATCTTTTCAAACATTACATTATTAACTGTGGTAGGAATGGTAGCAATGTCTTCAGCCTTCAAGTCTGACTTGCAATTACTGTTTGCCCTTCTACATTCCAGCTCCAGCTTGCTCAAGGTTTTTTTTTATTTCACTTCATTCTTTATCTGTCCTGTAACCTAACCATCTCTCTCCCCATATGGTACTGTATGTATTTCTAAAACACAGATATCTTTTTTACTTGCTAGCTTGTTTGTTTTCAAGCCCTTTAGGGTAATTTATTTTCATGAAAAGGAGTTTAATGGGGATTTAAACTTACAATGGCATGGATGTGTTTTTCTTTGCTCCCGGCTGTAGAGGTCAAATTGTTTGGCTCTGTGTGAGACTTCCATTGATGCGAGAGAAAACGTAAATGACTTTGAAAAGGGTCCAGAGTAGTGCTAGCAAAAAAAAAATTGTTCTTTTGTGGCCAACTACAGTATGTGGGGGAGCAGAACGTACTGGCTAAGGTTAGTAGTTGAAACCGGGCAGTAGTTTTTCTTCCCCAGCTGTTAGTCCAGTGTTTCTCAAGTGAGGGAGGTAGCACAATGTTTTCCAGCCTTTTAGAGCACCAATTAAAACATTAAAAATATGGCAATTTTGCACCATAAAAATATGGGATGTCATTAGGGACATGTTTCATCCCCTCTGACTATATACGCCATGTAGTAAAACACATAAACTATATAGTGAGATGCATGCATAATATGCTGAAATATAAATATCATATAATGAAACACATACACTATGTAGTAAAACACATACACTAAATAGTAAAATACATACATCATATAGTGAAATGCTTACATTATATACTAAAATGCATATGTCATATTTTGAAACATATCCATTATATACTGAACCACACACAGTATATATTGAATAGAGGTGTGCAAAGTTTGAAAAATTCACTTCCTGAATTAATTTCTGAATTTGCTGCAATTTACAACATTAATCCACATTACAAAGTTCCAATCTGCAGTATAGGGATTACTGCAAATCGTGAATTTAGTAACTTTGCAGGTGATGTTGGGCCCACAAGCAAGGCTCACAATGTACTATGGGATTGGAGGTCACAGAGTACTGAGATGAGCTGTAGGCCATACAGAGGCTGAGTTGAGTGTAGTCTTCCTAATAGACAGTTGGAGAGAAGACTGTCCTGGTTGTCTGATCAAAAAAAAAAAAAAAAACTTTAAAATCAATCTAAAAACTGAGTCTTTTGAAACCCAGATATTAACAAATAGATCTAGAGGGCCTTGTGCTGCTAGATTTGTGTTGTTTGTTTCTATGTTTGCAGATAATTTAAAGTAGTGATTTTTGCTGGCCCAGTGGTGTAGAGGCCTTAGGCACTGGTGTTTTACCTCGTACCATGCCGGAGACCTAGGTTTGGGAGCAAGCTTGGGTTGCTGTGGGTTGGCCGGGGGAGAGAGGATTGAGCATCCAACAGACAGCTCTCCTCGCTCAGGAATGGGTGGGTTGTGGATCCCCGGCAGCAGGGACCCCACATGGAGGCATGCTATACAACAGCCAGGGCCACATATGAAATTGGGGGAGGCAACGGTGGACGTCCATGGGAAGAGTGCTGGAGCACACTCATACCTGCACTGGACATCATTGCACATCTGTGCCTCTGGGGAGGGGAATGGAAAACAGGAAACCCCCGAGCATTGGGAGGAAGATGCCACTCTGGCCCACCACATCCTCCACTGGCTCCTGCTCTCTGGACTTCAGTGCCCTGACCCTGCGCCTCTGCCTGTGCCTGGTACTACATGTGAGGAATGATCACCGAGGAGCAGATGGCGGCCCCACCCCGGAGGATCATGACTGGGGGGCACATCAGAGGTGAGTCACAGGTGGGATGGGGGAACAGGTCTCTGGTTAAAGAGGAGCACAGCAGGATAGGATCAGGGCAGTGCTGGCCGATGGGGCCCCCAAACATGGTGACCAGAGGGTAAAAGTGTTGGGGGGGGAAAAAGTAGCGATTTTGTTTTGTCTATTGTGAAACACTGCTGTGTGGTTGAGGGAAGGGGAGGGAAGGGGAGGTGTTTCAGTTAGCAAGGCAGCCCAGAAAGAGAAGTGACTTGGAACCTTTTTACTGTGAACGCTAGTCTGTGTGCATGCAGCAGATATCTCATATTTGTTTTCTTCAGTCTTTCTTGTTAATGTTTTTTTAATTTACTGTGTTGTGTCCCCCTGCAGTTCTTAATTATTTTTTGTCTTTTGTTTGTGATTTTTATGTTGCTTGCACGCATGTTCAAGAAACATAGTGCCATCATCCTAGTTTTTGGAGGTGTGGCAGCCCTCTTCCAATTCAGTCAATGTGTTTGCAGGTGTGGCCGCAGTTCTCCAATCAATGCTGCAGCTGTCTATGACAGCAGTTGAAAATGCAGTGCCATACAGTTGAAAGGGAGAGCTATGCTTCAGTGAGCAGCGATAAGATCGCATGCTCATGTGCGCTCCCCCCCCACACACACACACGCACGCATACTGCATGCTCATGCTTTCCCCCACGCACACACAGTATAGCCGATGGGGGTGCCCAATCCCCTGTCGGCTGTGCTGCACTCCCCCTCCAACTGTGTTCCAGGTGCCACACTCGGAGCCCACCCCAGCATGGCAGCAGTTAATATGGCCGATGGGGGTGCCCAATCCCCCGTCAGCTCTACTGTTCCCCCCCGAGACTATCGGATGCATGCTGGAAGCCCACCCCAGCATGGCAACAGGTCCTATGGCCAACAGGGGTGCCCAATCCCCCATCAGTTCCACTGCCCCACCCCTAAACAGCCTTCCAGCTGCCATGCTGGAATCCCACCCCAGCGTGGCACAAGTCCAGCATCGTCCAAGTAAAAAAAAAAAACACCTAAAGAAAAACCTTCCCTCACAGACTGTCCTGATCCCCCCCCACCGCCCACCCTCTGTGCATCTCTCTCTCAACACCCCCACCTCACCCCATACTTACCTCCAGAGTCCAGGCGTGATGAACTTCCGTGAACCGGGAACACGTCTGCACTCTTCAGAGCTGACCACGAACTGAGGAAATGCCAGTAAGCTGTATAATGGAATAAATAGTTTTTTTTTTCAACTTTACTGCATATCTTGGGCATTTTGAGGAATTTTTTCACCAAATTTTCAACACGGGGTTTTTGGGACCCCACTTCATGAATTCTGCTACTGTCATGGCGTTAATCAGCCCGGAAAGGTGATTTCGTGGTCACTGTGTGGAACTACCTTTTGGGACCAATTTATGAAAAAACAATGTCACAGTTCATGAGGTAGACCCCCAAAAACCCTATGTTTGAAAATTTATTGAAAAATTCCAAAATGACTGTTTTATGAGCATGCGTTGTGCTGTCTTTCACTCTCATACATTCGTAATTTTCAATATGTTCACTCCAGATTTTCAATATTGCCATTTTACCACACACACTTATGAGCAGTACAGCTGTCATTGCTCACATCTCACCCAAAATGTGTTTCCGCACATGTAGCGCACAATGGTGCAGTCGGTGTGGAAACTCAATGTATGGGACACATTAAGAAAATCACAGTGACACTTCATGAGCAGAGGTCTTAAAATGGCTATGTTGAAAATTTGGTGAAAAAATTCCTAAAAATTACTGTTTTTCGAGCGTGTGTTGCGCAGTTTATGCATGCTCGTAATTTTGTGAATTTTTTATATTTGCACTCCAAATTTTCAACATTGCCATTTTACCACACCTCCTTATGAGTAGTATAGCTGTCGTTTTTCACGTCACCCAAAATGTGTTTCTGTGCATGTAGCGCACAATGGCGCAGCCGGTGTGCACAATCAATGTTTGGGACATATTAAGAAAATCACAGTGACACTGTTTATGAGCAGAGGTCTTAAAATGGCTATGTTGAAAATCTGGTGAAAAAATTCCCTTCAGCCGTTCTGCAATGTTACTAATGAAGACATTGAACAGGACTGGCCCCAGGACCGATCCCTGCAGCACCCCACTGGTCACTCCCTCTCCCTAGAATGTACCCCATTTACCACCACTCTCTGCTTCCTGTCTGTTAGCCAGTTTCTAACCCAGTTTACCACCCTTTCCCCCATGCCCAGCCTACCTAGCTAGTTTATCGGCCTCCTATGTGGGATGGTGTCAAAGGCTTTGCTGAAATCAAGGTAAGCGTTGTCCACTGCCCCACTCTGATTCACTTCCTTTGTCACCCAGTCAAAGAAATCAACCAGATTTGTCTGACATGATGTCCCCACTGTGAATCCATGTTGTCTATGGTCCTGGGCTCCGATGGCTTCTAGATGCCCCACTATCCTTTCTTTAAGCAATGTCTCCATGATCTTCCCGACTACTGAGGTGAGGCTGAATGGCCTATTGTTCCCTGCCTCCTTCCTGCTGCCAGACTTGTGTAGAGGGACCACATGTACCCTCCTCCAATTCACTCATGTTGAATGACTCAGTGAACATGGCTGCCAGAGGTACTGCTAACTCCCTTCTCAGTTCTTTTAATATCCTTGGGTGTATGCCATCTGGTTCCATCACTTTGTCCACCTTCAATTTACTGAGCTCCTACAGAACTCTTTTGCCTTTGAATGGACTGGCCCATTACCTCACCACCTTGCGCTGCTGTACTGCTGTGGCCCTTGCCCCTCCCACTCTTCTGTGAATACTGAACGGAAAGACACAGTGCATGTCTTGGGAGGAAGGCATGGAACTATCACTTCCAAATACCTAAACAGCACATGCAAGCAAGCAATATTCAGCATTGGCAAATGCTTGTTCATATTATTTCTGTGTTTCAGTCTGATGTGGTTAAGTGAAGTACTGTATTGTATCAGTCTCTTCCTATATTAGTTTTAGTTATTTCATTTGGTTCTTAATGTGACATGTTATGTCACTTACATTAACTTGTTAAATACCCTGTTGTGTGTGTCTTTGGGTGGTTTTGCAGTAGCTGCTATTAACTCAGTACATTGTTTTGTTCAGATTACACTGCTAATCCCTTAGGGAGAGGTGTTGTCTGCTGCTGCTATTTAGTTGTATTGCAGGGTTTTTTAAATGTTTTTCTTACGATATTATAAATCTAAATATATTAAATTACTGGGAAGAGATGCTTGACTAAAGAGAAAGGTACCACAGAGGTGGCAAGGAAGTGCAGGGGTTCTGTGGGACAAAAGGGGGGTGTGCAGCTAAAAAAAACTATGCAGCAGTGTCATCTATGGGTTCTGGAAACCAATAGTAGATGTGAAGGAGTAATTGAAGGCAGTGGCAGTGGCATTCATGCTGGTGGGGGCTGGGTGAGGCGGCAACAAGAGGAGCTATGTGATTTTATTTTCCCCAGGTTGTGCTGCCATTCCTTACATCCATCTGATTACCTGCACCTGCACTCTCCTATATGATGCCTACAGGCAAACTGGAAAATCATTGTACACTGCATCATTAAATGCCAAGTGTGCCAACAATATCATTTGCCATGGCTGCCTCCACCGCATGCATCTAGACTGAGAAACTTGAACTCTTAAGTCAGTGAAAATACCATTGCCAGCCATGCATAAAGAAAAAAAAAGCCAGCAATGTAGACCATGCATCCTCCAGCAATCAAGACACTGCCTCCTCCTTCTCTGGCCTGCTTGTGTCTTCCACATTCACAGACAACATAGGCTACCACCACCTCCACTGCATGCATCCAGACTGAGAAACCTGAACTCTTAAGCCAGCATAAATGTCAACAATCAAGATACCACAGCCTGCTCCTCCTCCATGCAGTCAAGACACTGCCTCCTCCTTTTCTGGCCTGCTAGTGCCCACCATACCTACAAAAATGTGGGCCACCTCTACTGCATGCATCCAGACTGAGAAACCCAGACTCTTAAGCCAGCATAAATGCTGATGCTAGGCAGACCTCTAGCTAGCCAGCCCTCAAGCCAAGCCAAGAGCCAGCCAGCCCATCAAGCCAGCAAGACCTGAATTCCAGCGAGGCCTACCTTTGTCTGCTGGAATAAGTTACTTTCACTGTTCACACTCCTCATACTCACTGGTGGTAGGGACACTGTCCCTGCAAAGGAGGGGATTCCACCTTGCTTGTAAGATATTAAGATGCCTTTTCCTTCCTGTTGCCTCCCTCTTACTGCAAGTTGGACCATTTACAGGGATGACTTGTGAGCCAGTCACAAAGCCAGACTGCCCACGAGGCACAGACTTGCGTCTTCTCTTCTTCTACCACCCTTCTCTGTGGCACCATCGTGCCAGTACATGGCATCACTAATTTGATGGTATCATTACATGATTTTTTTTGTAGTTTTTAATTTTGTTTCTTTTCACAGGTGCACAGTGTCACAGTGGGCAAGCAAGGCTAACTAATGTCTCTTTTTATTTACAAGTGACAGGTGTAGTGAGACAGATACTGGAAGTGAACAATGGATATACTGTCTGTGTGGTTATCCATGGTGGCTAATTGAGTTCTCTTGTTTTTTTTCACAGGTCTAGTGTCCTACTGTCTTCTCATCCAGCAAGCAAAACTTCTCCTCCTCCACCTGGGGCACCTTCATGCCATTTCACGGCACGGCCATCACCAATGTAACAATAAGTATCCTTTCCAATTAGCTGTTCTTTTACTTTCTTATTTTTTGTTTCCTTTCATAGGTGCAACACAACAGGGAGTGTACTATAGTCTAAATAATTTATATCTTGTGTTCATAGGTCTCTTTCCATTCTGTCATGAATGCCTCCTCCACCAGCAAGTGAGCTAATGCCATCTTCTCCACCTGATTGTTGTTGTGGTCAACACTCCTCATGCTGGAACCTCCTCCTCAAGCTTCTCCACCACTGTGTGTGGTCTTATTAAAGTCAACCAATCCTCTGCATCCATCACAAATACCAGTCATCAACCTGATGCTGCTGCCTGATTCTTCATTGTCACAGAGCTAAAAAATACATGAAACAAGAGGAAAATGAGTAAAATTGGTTAGAGAATGACATACAAGTAACATTTAAGAACTTAAAAAAAAGAAAAGAAAAAAAAATACTTACCTTCCCTAGCAGGACACACTGCTCAGTTAAATAACCAGATCCAGACCAGACCCATACAGCAACAGGATTTCATCACCCTAGTATTAAATACCTGAAACAGAAATAAAGGATAGTTAAAAAGACACTGTTTACAGGCACACACCAACAGCCAAAAAGGAAAAAATAAAAATTAAATACTTATCTGTGCTGGCAGGACACATCACAGTACTCAAAGATCAGCATCATTATCTGTACCCCAAACAGGCCTTATCATTTCATGAGAAAATGTCCAGAATTTTTGGGCACTAGAGGTCATCATGACAGGTGCTGTGGTGGGAGACTCACACAGTGCAGAACAGCATACTAATTCAGGGAGTCCATCTCATTTTGTTTCCTTGTACAAAAATTTCCAGAGATGAGAATGTATTAAACTGAGAATTTCTGGGCCCTAAAGTTTTTCAGGGCAACAACTGTGGTGGTGGGACTGTCACACCATGTAGCAGCATGCAGCAGCTTGACATATTTTTTTCTGCTCACTGAGATATATTCTGGGAAAACAGAATTTATAGATATATATATTGCTTTTGCACTATTTCTCACAAAGTGCATTACAAGAACTGTGGCAGTGGGACTGACATACAGCAGAGCACCACTTAACAGAATGCAGTAGTCTGATTTATACAATAGGAGTGAAGTGATATAGCATCACATAAAAATCCCTATCACAACCATGGTGTGATAATTAAATTGTGATGTGTACACTGTGAAGATATCAACCACAGTCTACACGTCATCACCGGTTAGCAACACGATGTACACATCACTCCCCCCCCATGCCGCTAAACCAAACAAAAAAAGAAAAGTAACAAAAACTGGAACCCTATTGTATAAAACGGACACACGATGTCCCGTTGTGTGATATCTATGTATCACAACCCGTGGACAGTGATCTCGAAAACCTCATTCATGGCACCGCTTCACTATGCCACTCGTGAGCCGAGGTCACTGTCCACTCATTGTGATATAAACGGTATCACACGCTGGGTCATCATGTATCCCCCTTTTTTTTGGTCATTAAGAAAAATTCTGGGAGCACAGAATTCATGTACATTGTGATTTTTGCACCACTTCCCCTAAAGCAATGAGTGACCATTTGGGTATTTTTTTGTATTTTGAGTTTTAAAATGATAAAGGTTCCTCAATGAATAATTAAAATGCACAGTTTTGGTAAAGATAATTTTGAAACTCTCAGTGGATTGATGTCTCAGATTGATTGATCCTATTTAAAACTAATTCCGGATGTGAATTGTGCTTTGAACTTTTTCATAAATCAGTTGATCCCGCTTCAGGATGCTTGTTTTCCATTAAGGACTGTGAGGCTCCTTGGTAAGCCTAAAAGTGGTTCACGAATTAGCTACAACAACAGATTAGGTTAAGAAATAGTGCTTGGAAAAAATATAAGACTAATCCGTCTGAGGCCTCATTAGCCCATTATCGTTGCGAAATAAAGTTTCTGATTTAGTGAAAAATGTTAAAATTCAGTGTTACAGGAGCAGTTTAAGGATACTTTATCTGATTCTAGGAAAATTCTTTATTGTTGCCAAAGGTCTTATAGTTCGGTTGATAAATTATTGTTAAATGATGTTATGATTACAGACCAAACAGAAACTGATGATTTATTTAATTGTAAATGTTCAGACTACTCTGGCTATAGGTCAAAAGCACATAAGAGATTAGTTGGGGCAGAGACTAGCCAAATTTACAGATTCAGATTGTATTTTAGGGCGGTTAAGTGTCAGGATATTTTTAAACTCCTGTGTACATTACCAGACAAGTCCAGTGACTGGGAGGTGTTGGATGTAAGGTTTTTGACATTGATTTTAGCATGTATTGCTGATCCCATAAGTTACATTTTTAATTTGTCCTTGATACAGACCAGTTCCCAGCAGAATGGAAATATGCGAGGGTAGTCCCGGTACCTAAAAAAATCAAATGCAAAGTTGTTAGAAGATTTTTTTCCCATCTCCATCCTGACTCCTTTAAGTAAACCGTTGGAAAGGGTGGTGGCTGGTCAAGTAAAGGATCGTCTGAATACTAATGGTATTCTTTGTTATCAACAACATGGATTCAGGAGAGAGCATGGAATGGGGACCGCCTTGGCAAGCTTCACAGACACCATCCTGAGGGACTTAGAAAAAGGCCTCTTGTTGGGGGTGGTGCTTGTGGCATTTGTCATTTGATCTGATTGAATTGTGACTGTGGCAGTAAGGCATTCGATCTGATTGAACATGAACTTGTGAATGAAAAGTTGGAAGTTATTGTCTCTTCCTCAAATGTAGTGACTTGGGTTAATGATTGTTTGTAGAATAGGCAACAATTTGTGAGAATAAGGTCACAGAATTCACAGGTTGCATCCTTGAACTGTGGTCCATAATGGGCCCGTTATTTACTTTATTTGTAAACCAGCTACCAGCTCAGTGTTTTGCCTGTGACATGATACTTTATGTTGATGACCTGATAATACTTTCTCAGGCTAGATCATTATCAGATTTGAATAGGATATTACAAAATTATTTTTTAAATGTCTGTTCATGGTTTCAGGGAAATGCATTCATTTTTAATTCCAAAGAAAAAACAAGTCCATGGTATCTGACACATTAGCTATGTTGAAGGAGAGACCTAAATTAGAGATCTCAGATTTGGAGGGTGTAGCAATAGCTCACTGCCAAGCGCGGTAGGCACTCGGGACAAACAAGCAACACAAGCAACACAAGCAGCTGACCTGAGGAGCTGAGGAAGCTGAATTTCCAGCCTGATAACTTTCGAGGCAGCCCCCCCCCAAGCTCACTGCCAAGCGCGGCAGGCACTCAGGACAAACAAGCAACATAAGCAACACAAGCAGCTCACCTGAGGAGCTGAGGAACCCGAATTTCCAGCCTGATAACTTTCGAGGTAAAGAGAGCCTCTTCTCTTCATCTGGACGCCTGCAGGGGGGTGCTACTTTATGAACACTTATATTTTATGACCTTTGTTCCATGTTCACCGCTGGGTGGGCTTCTTATTTGCTTTTCTTTGTGCTACTAATGCTGAAGTGTAAAGCTAGGGATTCACTGCGTGCCCTAGAGTTGCCTTGCTGATTATACCTTCAAGCCAGATATACTAAGCAGCTAATATAGAGCAGACTTGTTTAATTTTGTGATATTGGATCTAAATGCTGATTATACCTTAAAGCCAGATATACTAAGCAGCTGATATAGAGCAGACTTGTTTAATATTGTGGTATTGGATCTAATTACTGATTATACCTTAAAAGCCAGATATACTAAGCAGCTAATATAGAGCAGACTTGTTTAATATTGTGGTTTTGGATCTAATTGTGCTTGTAACTGAAGGTATTAGGATAGCTGGGTCCTAGTGTGACCTCATTTTGGAATAGCCCTGTTTGCTTAGAGTGGAGCCCCTTTGGGTAAGTCACAACGTTTTCTCCTGCTGCACAGTAATGAGAGGCTTTGTTTTCTCCACTACATAGGCAGCCCCCCCCCCAAGCTCACTGCCAAGCGTGGCAGGCACTCGGGACAAACAAGCAACACAAGCAGCTCACCTGAGGAGCTGAGGAAGCTGAATTTCCAGCCTGATAACTTTTGAGGTAAAGAGAGCCTCTTCTCTTTGTCTGGACGCCTGCAGGTGGGGTGTTAGCTGCCATCTGCCCCACCCTCCCCAACCACCCACCCACCCAGGGGCTGTAAATTGAGGATCCACCCCATGACATCACATCCAGTGACATCACATCCTGTTGCCCAGAACCTATCTCCCTACTTTCCATTTGCAGGTTATGCCTGCTGGCCACTAGAGGACCTATGCTCGCTACTTCTCTTACCTGTAAAGTACTCCTTCCCTTGGATCTTGCTCACCACAATGTATTGGCCCTGCCTCACGCTCTGCCTGTGCCTATCCCCACTAGCAGTGCACTTGCCCACTTACCCATCTGCTACTCCAGACTGTGCCCTGGCACCTTCCTCCTTGCTCCTGAACCTGCTCTTGCCCTTGGGACCTCTGTGTCTCGGTCCTCCTGCCCTCTCCTAGCTTCTCCTCGCCTCAGGCACATCTGGGTGTCTTCTTATTCTTGCCTTCCCTTCCTGTACCACCCTGCCCACCCCTGCTCCCTTAACGTTCCCTCCCCTCTCATGTCAATCGTGGAAAACCTCTCACCATCTCCCAGCCAGGGTGTTAGTCATGCTACTACTCCTGTCAGGAACATTCATCAAGCGCTGGCCCGGTTCCCAGGGCTCCCGGCCTAGCACCACAGGCCTGTACTTGGTCTCCATGAATATCTGTAGCCTCCTAAAAGGTTTGACTCACTACAATGCCTGGTCACATCAATTAACCCTGATGTCATCGCTCTGGTTGAGACTTGGCTGTCGAAATCCTCCCCTGACTCCCTGGTCTCCCTTCCTGGTTTCACCCTCTTCCGGTCCAACCGTGTTGGGAGACGGGGTGGTGGCTGCACTATTTATGTCAAGGAATCTCTCCCCGTACTAGCCCTGCCTACTCCAGTCCTTGACTCCAGGGCCCAGGCGCTTACGCTGAAACTAACCCCTGACCCTTTAAAGGGACCCCTTTATCTGACTACTGCATACGTGCCCCCAGGGACCAATGCAGGCCATTGCCTCTCTTACAGAATACCTTTCCTCACTACCTCCTTCTGCTGATCAAATTCTGGTGGGTGACTTAAATGTCAACTGGCTCAGCCCCTCCTCCTCTTCTACCCATGACTCCTTTTCTGCAATAGACCTAACACAACTAGTTACCCAACCTACCAGGACTAACCCCAAGAGAGGCTAATGTACCCTGCTTGATGTTGTACTCACCAACCGCCCTAATCAGATCCCCAATGTACAAGTCCTCCCAGACTCTCTCAGTGATCACTCCCCCATTCTATTCCACTGGTCAACCTCAGTCCCCAAACCCATAGCACAGTCCACATGCCGGCGGCGTCTAATACCTGGTGGTCTGACAAAACTTAAGGAACTTCTGTTCCAAATTCACTGGTCTCCCATACAGGCAACTCCTGACATTGACACAGCTCTCTCCTTCTTTACCCAAACTTTTAATAATGCCTGTGATATCTTTGCCCCAATGTCGACCCATGCCGTTCTAAAGGCAGAATGCCCCTGGTAACCCCAGCTCTGATCCACCAACTCAAACATAGGGACAACCTATGGCACCGTGCCATTGAGACTGGCCAGCCCAGTGACAGGCAGTTATATGCAGCCACCCGAAACAAGTGCACTCGGGCCATCAGAAAGGCCAAGTCTGAGCACTATCGGTCCTCACTCACAGCCTCATGGGGGAACCCCAGAACCTTCTGGGATAACATTAAACAGTTAAATGGGAGTGCACACTCCCCCCACCCACCCAGATCAACATTAATGGTGTGATCTCTTCAGACCCAGCCCTCATAGCCAACCACCTCAACACCTCATTCACTGACCTTAGCCCTATCCTCCCTACAAATTTTTTTGACCCTCCTCCCCCAGCACCTGCCGTAAATCTTTCTCATCCTTATTTTCTCCTCCACCGTGTTTCTGCCCAAGAACTTAGGCCACACCTTGTCACTGCCCTCAAGAGTAATAGTATGGGCAGTGACAACCTGGATCTGTGTATCCTATGGCTGGTCTTAGACACTGTCCTTACCCCAATCACGTGCCTCATCAACCACTCTCTTTGCCTGGGGAAGGTTCCAACTGCCTGGAAAATCACCACTGTCACCCCTATCTTTAAAGGTGGTGATAGGACTGTGGCTGGAAACTATCGTCCAATCTCCATTCTCTCTCCTCTCTCCAAGGCCTTGAAAAAAGTGGTAGCCTCTCAAATCTCTGACTACCTCTCCATCTACAATGTCCTATGTCCTGAGCAGCATGGCTTCCGAGCGGGCCACAGTACCAACACAGCCCTCCTAGAGTTCTCCAACTTTCTCCACTCCTCCTCCTTAGACACTGGTTCTCTGGCTGGTGCAGTCTTCATTGACCTTTCTAAAGCTTTCGACACTGTCTCCCACCCCCTCCTTCTTGATGCCCTTAGTCTCTCTGGTTTTGCTGCTGGACCTATCTCCTGGTGCACCAGTTATCTGTCTGACCGCTCACAGCGTGTAAAAATTAATGGGACCTACTCAGACATCTGTCCCATCTTTCTGGATTCCCCAGGGCTCCATTCTGGGCCTTACTATTCTCCCTTTACCTTAACACCCTTTCACGCTCTTGCTCGGGGAACATTCTATTGTACGCTGATGATGCAGTCATATTTGCCTCAAGTCAGAACCTCTATTGCCCTCCAGGACTCACTGCAGAAGTCCTTGCTGAAGCCGAGGGCTGGTTCAAGGAACATAGATTGGTGATAAATCTTAAAAACAAAAACCATGTTCTTCACTCATCCTCAAAACAAGTCCTTCAACTTCAAATCCTCATTCACTCTGGGTCCTCTTTCCCTCTCGAACAAGTTTGCTCCTATAAATACCTAGGGATCCATTTTGACCCTCCTCTCCTTCCATGGACACATCGCTGCCTAGCCACTGCCACTAATATCTGATTGGGCATCTTACATCGGTATAAACACTGCCTCCCCTGAGGCTCTTGACTCCAGTCACCTCCTCTATCCTGTCCCTAGTGGACTATGGACCGGTGTATGGTGCTGCTGATCAGACCGCACTCCATAAAATTTGCACTACTCTGAATAAGGCCTGCAGGTTAATTACTGGGGCACCTAGGCTAACACACCCTGTCTACTATACGCTCAAAGCACTGGTACTTGATCTTGACGGCGCCTCAAATATCTGACCTGTACCCTTACAAAAAAGACCCTCCTTGGGCTATCCCCACCTGGATTTACCACCACCATCCGCCGCTCTGTCCCACTAGTTCATACTCGGACCTCTGGGAAAACATCTCTTGTTATCCCTAGAGCTAGGACCTCTCACAGCCAAAGAGCCTTCAGCTTTAGGGCCCCCTCCTGGTTCAACACACTACCCACCTCCATCTCTGAAGCTCCAACTATATCGTGCTTCAAAACGTCCTTACGGAACCACCTTGTTAACACCCGAAGCTGTAATTGCCACTAGTCAAAGCCGTACTCAGTGCTAATGACAAAGCTTACTACTAAGCTGCTAAGGACAACATAACTCTGGTATTGTTTGCATCAATCCTACCTGTACCAGCTTGTTTGTATCTATGTCTTAAGTTACTGTTATACTGTGTTATACTGTTATACTGTGTATTTTCATTTGTCTTACTGTGACAAGGTACCTTTGTAAATGAGCCTATGGCGCAAAGGTTTTCCAAACTGCTGTCTAAATAAATAAAATAAATAAATAAATAGAACAGGTGACTCAATTTAAATATTTAGGCATATGGCTTGATGTTAATTTATCTTATTCCTTGCAGGTTAAAGATGTTAGTAAAGTAATAAATCAGGAATTGGGCATTCTCTACAAATTTTTTTCTTTTCTTTTCTGCTTAGACAAGGAAATCAACAGGTGCTGGATCCTTACTTCCCCATTTTGATTATGTGTGTTATTTAAATCTGAATTGTGTTGGTTAGACTGCTGCAGTGCATTGTTGCTGTTTGGTATTAATGTATTACGGTATAATATTTTAGCGATTTTAAGTTCCACAGTGAAAGTTGTGGTATGGGGTTTAAATTTGTAGTGTGTTATATTTGCTTGCTATAAATTTTTCTGCTGTGTGTAGATAGTGTATGTTATAATGTGTAAGGAAGGTATAAGGATGGTCAGGCAGTATTCCCCCACTAGGCTCAGACAGTTATGCCCCTTTGATTGAACTTTTTACCAACTGAAATTTATAAGCATTGTAATTCCCTTGGGGTTGCTAGAAGGCATGGGAAGAGAGGCAGGGTTGAGCCTAGTGGAGGTAGGTAAAGGGGGGGACATATTGAGGTGGTGGGGACAAGGTGGCACCCCAGGGGTGAAATGGTGTCAAGATAGGGGAAGTCTCTGTCTTGTTCCCATACCCAAGGGTCCAGAATTAGTGCTGGACTGGAGTTGAGGTCTTCTTCAGCATCTCATCCAACGCAGGTGGTGTTATGCAATACTAGGCCCATCAAGAACAAGACAGCCATTAAAGCTGATCTTGTTGAAATGGTGGACCTGGCATGCATCACTGAAACTTGGCTGGATGAAAATGCAGGCCCAGTTTTAGCTTCTGCAGTTCCAGCAGGATTCTCGGTGATTCACCGCCCGAGGTTGGATCTTAGGGGTGGGGGTGTAGCTATCTTTTTTAAGACCAAACTGGGCCTTATGAATGTTCCAGTAGGGACCACCAGATCCTTTAAGTGTGTTATGAGTGAGGGTGTAGATTGCAGGATACTCCTCATCTACCGTCCACAAGGTGATGGGGGTTTAGTCCTGCAGGAGATTGCGGATTTCATCATTGACATGGTATTGGAGTTTCCCAGATGGATAATTCTGGGGGATTTCAATGCCTGGGTTGATGATGAACTCTTGCAATTTGGTCAAAATCTCCTCCAGTTAATGACAACACTGGGCCTTACATAGGTCGCTACCTCCTCTACCCATATAGGAGGCCATTCATTGGATCTGCTGTTCCTCCTGGGGATGGAGATCACTGATCTGGTGGTGGAACCAGTCAATTAGTCTGAACATCATGCCATGGGGTTCAGTTTTGGGGCTCCCCCAACTGGACCTTCCCCTGTGGAGATGGTCCGATACCGCCCTTTGAGGGGAGTTGCCCTAGATGGTCTATCAGTGGTGCTGGACCTATCGGGATTGCTGGGTAAAAGCACAAGTCCAGGGGACCTTGTACTGGCTTATAATAGGGCAGTGGGAGATGCCCTGGCCTTGATTGCTCCTGTTCATGTTCGATCACTCACTCTTCACCAAAGGTCCCCATGGTATGATGGGTCCTTGAAGGAATTTAGGCGGAGTGGTTGAAGGCTGGCGAGAGCTTGGCAGAAATCTGGCCTGGATGCTGACAGGCTTAGATTGATGGAGCATTATAATACCTAGCAATCAGAAATCACCTGTAAGAAGGCAGAGTTCCTGTCCAGGGAGATTTCTACTGAGCAGAACCGACCAGCACAACTCTTTCGCACTGTCAACAGACTGTGCAATCCAGTCCGTCTGCAGTCTGGAAGAGTTTTTTCACAAGTTAAGTGTGTTAAGCTAGCTCAGTTCTTCGCAGATAAGGTTGCCAGCATCAGGTCCGTAATTGGCCAAACCCTTTCCATGAGGGGATGCAGTGGTTTACAGGGGGTGATGAATGCCCTGTCTGTCTGGGCAGAGTTTTGCCGACCGGAATTCATGGACATCATGAAGATTGTCCAAACCTTGCACCCAACTTGCTGTAGTTTGGATCTGGGCCCTACCTCCCTGCTGGTGGGGTGTGTAGATGTTATCTGCCCGATCCTAGCTGAAACTGTCTGGAGATCTTTGGGTGGGGGACCTTTCTGGACCCCTTAAAGGAGGCGGTCATTCAACCACTCCTTAAAAAAAGCCTCCTTAGATCCCAATGATCCAGCTAACTACCAACCTGTCTCTAACCTTTCCTTTGTTGGGAAGGCTATTGAGAAGGTGGTTGCAGTGCAATTGGACAATCACTTAGTAATGCACGGTGTCTATGAGGCTCTCCAGTCTGGTTTTCAGAAGAGGCATAGTATGGAGACTGCCCTTGTTTGGGTATTAAATGATCTCCTAATGGCGAGAGATCAAAAGGCATGTACCATCTTGGTCCTTCTCGATCTCTCAACAGCTTTTGACACAGTGGACCATGAAGTGCTTTTGGAGACCCTGAGGCTTCTTTGTGGACTGTCAGGTACAGTCCTCAAATGGTTTTGATCTTTCCTGATAGGCAGATCTCAGACAGTGGTCACAGGAATTTATTCCTCTGATGCCCTCCCCCTGCCTTGCGAGGTGCCTCAGGGCTCCATATTAGCACCCATGTTGTTCGCAGTGCACTGTACATGCTGAACTTGGGAGAAATCATTAGGCATTACGGCTTGAGTTTTCACTGCTTTGCAGATGATACTCAGCTGTACCTGTCCTTTGTACCTGGACAGGTTGATGCAGTCTCTGTTCTAAACAGCTGCCTCTCTGAGATCAAAGACTGGATGAGCGCCAGTTGGCTGAGACTGAATCCGGATAAGACTGAGGTGCTGGTGATAGAACCGGATCACCTGGGGGTGGGTGTTGGTGCTGGGCAAATGTCTGGCCCTAGACTTGATGGTGCCCAGCTCATCACCTCAGATCGGGTGTGAAACCTGGGTGTTATTTTTGATAATCACTTGACCCTGATGTCTCAAGTGTCAGCTGTTGTCAAATCCTCATTTTTCCATCTGAGGAATATTGCCCTGGTGAAACGTCTGATTCCCCATGGCGACCTTCCAATATTGGTCCATGCCTTCATTACCACCCATCTTTACTTCTGTAATGCCCTCTACCTAGGGCTGTCAGGGGTTGATATCCACCACTTGCAGCTGGTGCAGAATGCCGCAGCCAGGTTGTTGACTGGTACCGCTAGGTCCAGTCATATTACACCTGTCCTGCGTGAACTGCACTGGCTGCCAGTTCAGTGGCAGATTACCTACACGGTAGTCTTGCTTACCTTTAAAGCCCTACACGAACAGGGACCTGACTACCTTAAAGATCTCCTGACTCCCTATTCCCCTAATTGTCAGCTCTGATCTGCCAATGAGGGATTGCTAGAGATTGCCAGGGTTCGTCTTAAAACATCTGGCGCCTGTGCTTTTTCATTTGCAGCACCGACCCTGTGGAATTCTCTACCTCATTGGTTAAGAGAATGCCTGACCATCAGTAGTTTTAAAACAATGTTGAAAAATGTATTTGTTTTCATTGGCTTTCCTGAATTAGAGCTGGATGACAATGATTTGGATTTATATATCTTTAAATCAGTTTTATGGTATTTTACTTTATTTATGGTTTGTACAGCACCTAGGTTTTGAAAGGCGCTATAAAAATAAAGATGGATTGGATTGGATTGGAGAATAATGTTCTGGCTATTGCATATGACAATGTTTGTCAGTTTATTTTGGCTGTCCCATTAAGAACACATCATTGTGATTTATATTTTCATTTAGGATGGATGTCTACTAGGGCTAGAATTGAATATTTTTTAGTTGTCAAATTCATAAATCCATATTTTCTTTTGGTTCTTTTCCCTTATCTGATTTGGTAACTGTCCACTCAACTCTGTCTCTAAACTTAGATTGGCTAATGGAATTCTTTTAAAAACAATATTATGTAAAAATCAATATGGTTTGCTCTCCTTTTCTTTTGATGCACCCTCCTTTTGGAATAGTCTGCCTGAAACCCTTCAAACAATTACTTTCCTAGACTGTTTTAAGGCTAACTTTAAACAAATGTTACTGCAAAAGCTTACTGCATTTGTAAAAATGAATTGTTGTTTGCAATATACTGTATGTTTATTGTCTGTTTGAATTGTTTTTTATTCTGGACAGACCTGAAAAAGGGCTTGTCCAGTGTCCCTACCTGGTTGGCAAATTAATAAATAAAATAAAATAAAAAAAATAAAGCGGAAGCAAGGTCTTATTTATTAAGTGCCCTATCCCTGAGGCTCAGTGCATTACAAGAACTGTGGCAGTGTGACAGACACACCATGTAGCACCCCATAGCACTATACTGCAGTCTGACATATTCTTTCTAGTCACTGAGATAAATTCTGGGTGCACAAAATGTATGTATGCTGTGCTTTTCACATCACTTCCCCTAAAGTGCAATACAAGAACCTGTGGTGGCTGGCTCCATGGAGCCGAGTGATGGGGCATTTCTCTGGCACACTGGCATCCTGGGTTCACGACCCAAGCTCAGACGTAAGGAGCAGAGACTGGTGGGGAGGGAGTTAAAGAATCCTTTGTATGCTTCCCTCCTGGGGGGGTCTCTACTGGACCGCTCTACAGGTGGCTCCTGGAGGTGGCTAGTGGAGGTGTTCTAGATGGTGTGAGCCTCAACACGCTGCCAAACATCCCCACCACCAGGATGCCACTATGGCCGTATAATTGTGTGTGGTGGGAGGAGCCCCAGAAAGGTGGATAATTGCCTGCCCAGCTGCCCGGATGACAGCTGCCATGTTCCACTTGCACCATGCAGCCTCATAACCCCCTCCAATCTCCTCAGCCCACCTGCATTCCTGGTTAAGGCAGTGGAACCCTCTCTCCTCTCCTCCGCCCCCAGGGAGGGGGGCCCCCAGCAGGGATATGCCAGGTCTATCCCCCTGTGCTGGAGACCTGTAGATCACACCTGTTTGAATAATGATTCCACTTTCTGACTTGAGAGTGACACACAGTACCTCTGCCCCTCCCCGGAATTCCCTGTACTTCTGGGTTTTTTTGTTCTTTTCTTCACATAAAGCACCACTCCCCTTCTTTTTCATCCTACCTTGTCCTTTCTGAACACTGTGTAGGCTGGTATGACCACGTCCTGTTCATCATTGTCAGTGCACCATGACTCAGTAATGGCCACAATATCCAGGTTGGCCTCCACTATGATGGCCTCTAGGTCTGTTTCCCAGACTTCTAGCATTAGCACACATGGCCTTCCAGATTTTGAAACCTCTCTTCTTATCACTTCCCCCTTTCCCTTATGTTTCCCCTTCCTCCCTCTTCTATTCTGACTGTATCATTGCTCTCCCTGCCTCCTTTGCTAACCCCTTCTTCCTTGATTAACTTGCACCGTTGCTGGACTTTTGCCCATTGTGATTGCACTACATTCTACCTCAGCCTGTGGGGGGGCAGTTTCTGCCTTCCCTTTTTCTTCCACCCCCTCCAGCTTGTTTAAACATTCATTAAGGTAATGTTTAAACCATTCACTGAGAACTGTGGATCCCCTCCTGGATCAGTGCAGGCCTTCACCTCTGTATAGGCTCTGATCCTCTCAGGTGGGACCCCAGTCCCCAATGTAGCTGCATGCCTCCTCTCTGGACCACTCCTTCAACCATGAGTTAAAGGCCTTAATGCAGAACTCCATCTCCTTCCCCCTATCATAGACAGGAAGCACATCTGCAAAAGCCACATAGTGTACTACCTGTCTAAGACTCCTTCCCAGCTCGCTAAACTCCCCCTGCACTGTTCCTGCCCCATCCCTAGCCGGGTCATTTGACCTTAGGTGGCCAATGACATCCAGCTCCCCCTACCTTCCTACTGTCCTAGCGATCAGTAGGCTATGCTTCCCAATCTCAACCCTCAGGGCCATGGTGCTGGGTAAGCACCTGACCTCCCACTTTGTCCCCTCTCCCATTCCCAACTCTAGCCCCTTGACAATTGAGTCCCCCACCAGAAGTTGCTTCCTCCTTCTCTGGGGTCCTCCTCCACCCACCTTGGGGTCTCCACTCAGGAGGACCCCTGAATCCTCTCTGGCCACTGTCATTGGTCCCTTCTCTTGGCAGAGCCAGGATGGTGTAGGAATTCTGTAGTGGCACCAGTTGTGGTTGAGGAATGTGCCTGTGACCCCCCCCTCCCCAACCTTCTGAATCCTACCTCTCCCTCTCTCCCTCTCTCCCTGATCTCCTCCTGACTCACAACCAATGCAGCCACGAGTCTAGAGATTTTCTCCACCAACCCAAAACAGTGCGTGCAGAAGGGGCAGCGCCACTGTCTCCAGAAGGTTTCCCTGCAGACTGTCACCCCACAACCACTGTACTGAACCACCCAACATTCTCTATTCCTGCTCTCCCTGTGCTTCCTGCCCTCTTTTCCCAAAACCCAGTATGGCTAATCTGTGTGCAGTTCAGTTACTAAAGTACAGTACAGAACCTTGTAATTATACTAACCTAGGAATGTCCATGATACAGGTATGCAACAATGTGTATGCACATTTCCGCTCAGTCCTCACTAATGATGCACCCAGGGAAGGGAAGGGGAGAAAATGGTTGCAAAAAGCCTCAGCTGTGGCAGGATGACACCTTGCTCCTCCACAGCCTCTACACCGCCTACTGGGCTGCCCACTGCCATATCTGTTACCTAGTCTCCTCCCAGGCATGAGGAACCTGGGAGGCTCTGCCATGGATGGAGAAATTTGTGGGACACTGCAAGGCAGCAGGGCTGTAAGCCCCAGAGACAATGAGTGACAGGGCTGGGGGAAGTAGCATGGTGGGAGAAGGCTGGCTGGGGAGGAGGGGATAAAGAAATTAAAATGAGAAAGGACTGAGTCAAACAGTAAGAGAGAAAGACAGGAAAAGAGTTTTGTATTTTTAAAACTTATGTGTGTGTGTGTGTGTATATATATATATGTATGTATATATGTGTATATATATATATATATATATATATATAAAATATAGTTAAGGTTGAGTAAGCAGTTTAATATTAAACCCAAAATTTTGCACTGTAATAGCTTTGCCACTGTATGACAGCTTTGCCTAAAATTTTGCATTCGCAGTCTGGTACCAAAGACCTCTGGGTCTGGCAAGTTGCATTACGGTCAGATGAATGGTTGCCAAGCTGCAGAATGCAAAAAAATACAAAAAAACAGGCTTTTTGTGTGTTTCTTTGCTTGCGGCTACAGCCTATACAATTTGTCTGTTTGGTCTGAAATCTTCGTGGAAGATGCAGTCCAAGTCACTGATGTGCCTTTTAAAGATTGAGTAAAAAAATATTAAACCATTCAAAAGTTATTCAGAAAACAAATTTCCCATTATAGTCAATGGGAAAAAAATATTTATTTATTTATTTGTACATCAGTTTACAACCTTTGAGCCAGAGGCTCATTTCCAAAGGTACCTTGTCACATTGAAGACAGACAAAGATTTAGGTTACAGCATAAAAAACAACTGATTTAAAGTTACACAGAAATAGTTTCATACATTTATACAATTTACACAGAGAGGGTTTCATACATTCAAACAATTTTGTAGCAGTACAATATTACTGCAGAGCACATGCCAGCAGTGACAGAGGCAGTATGCAACGGGGAGAAAGTGGGGGGGTGAGGTGGAGTGCCACCCAATGGGCGTTGCCAGGTATGGAGAGATCAAGGCCTCATTTAGGGACAGGAGCAGTTGCAAGTGTTGAACAGTTGGTTCCGAAGGGTGGTTTTGAAGTTGGAGATTGTGGGGGCATTTGAGATGGGAGCCGGGAGAGAGTTAAACCAGGATGGGGCTCTGTAGTGGAAGGACCTCTGACCATGGGTGGTCCTGGATCCTGTGGTCTCTCGAAAGCTGCAGCCACTGGATTTTACTTTCGCAAATGGCCCTTTTACTTTCATGCAGTGGCCATCTTGTTTTCAGTTAGCGAGAGAGAAAAATTTCTGGAGTTTAAATTTGGAACCCCCTAGGTAAACACGGACTGTTTTGTTTACCTAGTCGGGTCCTGAGGATGCCAGTCCTATCTTTTTTTGGGGGGGAACCCCCCAGAAATGCCATTTTTAATATCGGTGTCACAGTACTTTTGCAAATTGTGACAGAAACGGCCGTGACACTTTCGCAAATCATAAAAGTGTTGTCCAGTTTTTGTGAAGCTGTCACAATTTGCTAAAGTACTTTGTCCAAAAACTGCACATCTTTGCCATCCCCCTGCAGCAAAACAGTTTAGGCTTTTGGGCTGAAATTTTCAGGGTGGAAGCTCTGGTCCCACTGATGTGCCTTTTGGTGGTTTGGTACCAAAACATTCAACTGGCCCAAAGTTACAGTGTTCCAAAATTGAGAAATTTCCCATAGGATAACACTGTGGTGCCCGTGACACCTTTTGGAGCCCTTATCTCGAAAACGAAGTGAAGTGCGGATTTTTCACTACTTAGGTAAACTAAGCCACAAAAACAAGTTTGGAAATCATTGATTACACCTGCAGTGGATTTTTTTTCCTGCTTGCTACGGTTACGGAGATATTGGCAAAAACGTGTTTCAAGGGTTCCTTTGGAGTACCATGGTGCTGCTGTATGGCTTTGTAGTAATGTGTAAGTGAGAGTGTGGACCCCAGAGGGCCTGCACTCCCACATATACATACCATTATGCAAAAAATGGACAATGTGAAGGGAGCGCAGAGCCCAGAGGGCCTGCGCTTCCACTAACACATACCAGTTACCAGTTACATTACACTTTCTCAAAAAGAAGGTAAATTCATTGCAAAAAAACTCAATTAATGAACCAGTTAGGGTTGATAGCACACTGGCAAAAGTTTGGAAATCTGTTGTTAAGGTTACACCCCTACCACCCACCCCCACACTCACACCCTCCACACACCAACAGACGTCAGGGTGTGCTTTGGGGTCGACGGTCCTAATTATCACCCCATTCTCCTGTACTGCACCACCTCAGCTTGTTTACACATGGAATGGGGTGAGAGTTAGGCCAATAATCCCAAAGCACACCCCGATGCCTGTTGGTGTGTGAACCACTAAACATTGCTGGTACATATTCAATGCCACACTACAGTGCACAAATCTCTAAACATACCAGGTATGTATACTGGAATACTGTGTATTAGCACTATTTAACTCACTGAGTGTCTTCTCCTTCACAAACTCAAACACCCCCCCAAACACCACACATACACACACACACAAACACACAGGCATGCACAGACACACGTACACGCATACAATCCAGGTGTGTATTTTAGTTCTGGAACACAGTGATGTCAGTATTAACCACATACCAACAGCCTCCACCCAGCTCCCCCCCCACATGCCACTTACAGCACACACAACAACAGACATGGTGTGTTATGGGGTTGGCAGGACAAACTCTCACCACACCACCGCCCCCCCCCCATTCTCCTATGTTATATCAGATCAATATGTTGACGGGTGGAATGGTGTGAGAGTTCAGTCTGGTGACACCATTGCTGCCCCTTCCCTACCCACAGCACACTTATGAACCACTGAACATTGTTGGTACATATTCGGGGTCTCACTCTAATGTATGAACCTCTAAACATGCCTGTAAAATATTACCAGTGGTGATCAGACATATGCCAGAATATTGTTTTCTTGCACTGTTTAATTAACTGAGTGTCTTCTCCTTCACAGACTCAACCCCCCCCAACACCACACACACACACAGCCACAGATGCACACACACATACAC
The DNA here is from genome assembly GCA_016271365.2 of Neoceratodus forsteri. Lineage (NCBI taxonomy): Eukaryota > Metazoa > Chordata > Ceratodontiformes > Ceratodontidae > Neoceratodus > Neoceratodus forsteri. The sequence goes on from CM057459.1 coordinate 654,775,199, forward strand.
TAACACACAGACATGCACAAACACACATACACACACATAGAATACAGGTGTGTATTTTAGTTCAGGAACACAGTGATGTCAGTGTTAACCCCACACCAAGAGCTTCCCCAGCCCCCCACATGCCACTGCAGTACACACAACAACAATCATGGTTAATAGCAGAATGATTAGCATCCACCCTCTCAAGATTAGCCACTGACTCTTGAGTTTAGTGACACAGTCCTAATGAACCATTACTAATTAGTGTCCCATCTACCTAATATGAATCACACATACAGTATATGACAACAGTGTGTACTTGCACTATGTAAGTAAAGGAATATCTCACCACCCTCAACACAGATACACACACACATACACTAAGAACAACACAGATACACACACACATATACACTAACATCATTCTGCTATTAACCATGTCTAGGAGTCCCTCAAGGATCAGTTCTAGGGCCCCCTGCTTTTCAGCCTCTTTGTAAATGACCTACCCACAGCCTGTGACACCAAACTTATTCTGTATGCAGACGATGCCGTGCTGCTGAGCAGCAGTACCTCTCAGGTTGCTCTACAAACAGAACTACAGAACTCTTTCAATAAACTCGAGGACTGGTTCAGTAGCCAAAAGCTGCTATTAAATTACAAGAAAACCACGGCCATGCTACAATCCAGCCCCTACAACAAACACAAGCTTGCTCCCCTCACAATCACCAAAAAAGGCTGGTGAGCAAATTGAGCAGGTGCACTTGTTCAAGTACCTTGGAGTCACCATTGATGATTGTCTCACTTATACGCATCATGCAGACTCCCTTGTCAAAGTGGTAAACACAAAGATCGGTGTCCTCTATAGGCATAAGAAATCCCTCACCCCGGAAGCACTCTGAATCTCAGTCTCCAGCTCCATACTCTCCACGATAGACTACGGGCTGGTGGTCTATGAGCTACTACTGATACAGTGCTCAAAAGGGTCAAAATTGCCCTCAATAAGGCATGCCGCCTCACCCTGTGTGCAGATCACTACGCTCATACTTGCACCCTGTATGAGCGTACAAACTGGCTTAACCTAAAAGACAGGATCAAATACCAAACTTGCCTCCTGGGAAAGAAGGCACTCCTTGGAAAAACTCCACCCTGTATAGGAAACCTGTTCGAGGCTTCTCTCTCAACACACATCACCAGATGGAGGAAGAATGGAGCACTGTTCATACCATTCTGCCGAACCTTGCTAGGGCAGCATGCTTTCTCTTATCGGGCCCTCCTCTGGATAAATGAACTCCCAATGAAATTACAAACAAACAACAGCCTGTCTCAATTCAAAGTAGGCCTCAAACAGCACCTAATGTCTAACTCAAAATGCACCTGCTCTTCAGGCCCCACTTGATAGACAGGCCTACCCCCAAGGTAACACCCAGCAGGGCTACCAAGAGAACCCTGCCTCCATTCCAGCCAGCCAAGGGCTTAAGTAAGCTATCAGTCCTCTTTAAACACACTTGGTACTGCCCCTCCACCCCCCACACACACACACCATACTCGACAAAGCCCTGGAGCTGCTCCCCTCATCACAGCCCCCCATTTCACTATCCCCCCACCTCTCGCTGTCTGCGGTTGGTGTCAAACCCAATCCCTCTTATTTCACTGTCACCCAGCCTCTCACCATCTGGGATAGCGTTAAACCCTATGCAGTTACTCTGCCATAGTCTATCAACAGATTTGGAGGTTTCCAGGGGTGTGCTACCTAGGGCAACCGATTAGAAATAGCTTAGTATTCAATTACAACTGCTCAGTTTTTTTTCTCCTATTTGTCTAATTGTCATGTAATCGCTCTTTAATGCCTAATAATCAGGCCTCTGTAACCACTGAATATGTGTATTGTCTTATTGTCCACCCTGACGTGGAACCTTTGCAAAAGAGCTCACGCTCAAAAGTCTTTCCGAAATACTAATTAAACAATTAAACATCTAGTGATATGTCAGTTACTCCAAGGAAAGGATTTCAGTGTTACTGTCATTGTTAAACTGTAATAAAAACAATGTTGCAAAACAATATGTTGTCACCCCCCACCACTACAACCTCCCAACCCCCCACTCACACAACACACAGCCACAGATGTCGGGTGTGCGATGGGGTCGTGCAGCCTACTGTAATTCTCACTATATTCTTTTATACTGTAGCATATCAACAAGTTCACACATGGAATGACGCGAGAGTTGGTTTGATGATACCACAGCTCACCACAACATCTGAAGCTCTAAACATAGCTGGTAAATAATCCTGTTGTCAATCATATATATGGCAGAATGTACTCTTGTACTCTTTGCACTGCTGTCTCCCCCCATTCACACACAGAGACACATTCTATGTTAATATGTATGAGGAGTACACAACTGTAAAACATACAAAGCCTTTTATTCCTTGATTTTTTCAAAACAAAATCTAAAATGTTACATGTATAAAAATATAATTTTTTTATTTCAAAATAAAGTTCTTTTATTGATTTCTTTTTTTAAATAACAAAAAAATCTGGGTTGAAATAATAATAAATAATATTGTTTATATGACAAATAGGTATTTGGAGAGGTGCCTTTCTTTCATAGAGGTGGTAGGGAGGGTGTTCTGGAGCAGACCTGGAAGATACCACACAAATGTAAGCTGTTGAGACAAGTAGCCCTGAGGTACCAGTCAGTATGGAGGGGTGGGGTCTTCATATATCCTCGGGGAGACTGGCTGTTGATGGTCCACCCTGCACCTGTGATGAAGCAGCGGCTATAGATGGTTACACCTCTGCAGCTATGTCAACAGCTTGTAGCAGAAGATGGACAGATCCCTCACGGCCTTGCTGCACACCCAGCATTTGTTGCTGGAGATGCAGCATGGCCATGAGGGTCTCTTGAATTTTGTCCATCTTCTGAAACATCATGTTCACACTGCTGCAGTGACGATGGCACGTCCTGCTGGTGGATGGACTGGTGCTGGGAGCTGTAAACAGAAATACTTTAAATCAATTTCTGATTTCGTTTGACAAGAGATAGCATTTTTATACATTGACACATTCACAACATTAATAATTCCATTTCTTAATACTTTGCTTGCATTATTTTTCTAAAACCTGTTGCAATTAAAGGACATGTAGTACTTTTAGAAGCTTTCACATTCTACGTATTTTATTTCTGTCTGTCTCTCCATCCTACACACTATGGTTAATGCATACAACTTGTGTGTCCTCAGGCAGGGAATGTCAACCACACCTGCACCCCCCACCACCCCTACCACCACCACCACCACTCAGAGACACATAAATAACAGTTATTGTATCCTAAGGTAATAGACATAGACTAACTAAAGCATTAAAAATAACTGTTACATATCAATGATAGTAAATACAAAAATGTCATAACACTGTGATGTTTAACTGTGTAAATAAGTGCATGCCCCCTTATAAAATCTCCAGATACTCTTTGTCATGGTCAAGGCCACAATACTACATATACATTAGCACATACATTATATTGGATAGTGGAATGACAACAATACACAAACACTTTCCTGTCCCAGTGAGAGTTACTGATTATCTGTTACCCTGAGAACAAACATAGGGATGTCTATAGAAACGTGATTGCTGAGGTGGCAAAATACAGTAGTTGTGCATGGAGTTCTCCATCTATTATTATACATGGTGTCTGTCCATCAATTTAAGGTTTGAATAGAGCACTTTGTTTCAGTTACCTGGCGCTTGAGATGGGGTATTTGAGGGTTGTTGGAATGCTCAAATAAGTTACACAGTGTGCTGCAGGGACTTCTGCAAGTTGAAGTGTAAAAACATCTATTACACAGTTACAAATAAAAAAACTTCTACCTGACTGGCTGTCTGCCCTTGGCAGCAATGAGGTTATCTGAGCACAACCTCACTGTATTTATTTTTCATTGCATTCTTGCACCTTCTCTACAAAAAGAAAGCTATATTGCCACACAAAAAAATATACTAAGAACATTTTTACTATGTTGCTTTGTATTTTGTATATTAACTATTCATTGTATTATAGCAATGATGCACTCCTGGGTATGGGTTGTGCTGGGATAACATCACTTCTGTGACTTTGGATGCACTCGGCCTGCGACCTTATGCCGAAACACACTGTGTTGAGGTTATCTCGGACAACCCACACCCTGGAGTGCATTACTGCTGTCTGAAATGGGTAATCAAGTGTCTGGTATGCCTATTAACATTACACTATACTGCATAACAGTTTACTGTGTCATTTAACATGTATGCAATTGTTTGTGACACTTATAATGTGTAGATTTGCAAGAATTGTATACAGGTACCATTAACAATATATAGGATAATGGATGGGCAACTATGCACAACCAGTGTGTTGTGCCACTGAGGGGTACTGATTTCCTGTGACCTCGAGAGGGAAGCTCGAGAGGTCCATGAGAATAAGATCCCCGAGGTGGCACAGCACACTGCGTGTGCACAGAGTTTCCCATCTGCTATTCTATATAGTGTATGGGCATAAATGTCAAATTTGGACACTGCACTTTGTTTCAGTGAGCTGATGGTTGGGGGGGGGCACTTGAGGGTTGGTGGTAGGCTCAAATAACTGATACAGTGTGTTGCAGATATTCCACAAATTCAAGTTAAAAAAACAACTTCCAGCTTCATTGTTTGGGGAAATCAAGTATGTGGCAGCATTCCAAGTTGTTCTGCTGCAGTAGTGACATCACTACTGCAGCAGAACAACATAATGATGTCACTACTGCAACAGAACAAGCATATTCCAGGTATAGAATTCGATGCATAACAGCATTCCACCATATACTACAGTGTCATATTGTGCAATTGTGTTGCTACCTGGATTCTCAGATTTGTGGCTATGACATTAGCAGCCGTCTCTAGAAGGTTAAAAGCAAGGTTAGGTTTCTTCTACAGAAATAGGCCCCTTTTCCCCCCTTGAAACTCAAAACAAGCTTGTACAGGCCACTTTTCTCCCCCTACTCGACTATGGTGATGTAATCTATTCCTCCACCACTCTTGCAAATCTAAGTAAACTGGACATCCTTTATCACCGTACAGTTCATTACCAACTCCCTTACTGTTCGCATCACTGTGACTTATATTCAGCTGTTGGTTGGACATCCCTTACTACTAGATGCCTGCTCCATGCTGGGCTATGGACTCTTAAACTGCTCCTGCAGAAATTGCCAAGCTATTTTTCTTCCCTTATTAGCATCTCACATAGTGCATACTCGTTAAGAAAATCTGACTTTATTATGCTTGACCTACCAAGGACGCGGTCCTCCTTTGGTGAACGTGCTATTGCATATGCCCTTCCCTCCATTTGGAACCAATTACAAACTGTACTGAAACCAACTAGCACAGTTTCAATAAACTTCTACAAATCGCTAAGTTCAGCCAAAATAAAAGACACCTGTAACTGTCATTAAGTCTCTTCCTTCCCCATGTGTGCCATATTTATCCACTGGTAAGGTATAATTGCTTTGTCATATTAACTGCTTTCCCTTCCCTTCTACTCCTGGCTTTATTTATGCTTACGCTCCACTGCTACTCTATCAAATCACTCCTCCCCCATATCAGTTGTAGTCTGTTGTTTGTTCTAGCTGCCAAAATATATGTATTGCACACACCAGTCATCATGTTTCATTTATCAGTATGCAACCTGTAAGTAGCTTCCCTGTCTCATATTAATGTTTACCACCGCGGTCACCCTATGTGGTACCCTTGTATGTATATCCAGCCTGTATCATGTAACGTGCATTTCATGTATATACTGTTATTACCTATCTATGTTTGTACTTTAAGTGTTTATGTCACAGGACCTCCTTGTGAATGAGCTTGCTCAATGGAGTTTTCCTGCAATAAACTTGAACTTGAACTTGAACTAGATGCCCAAATAAAATACATTGACTACTGACCTCATACATAGGAACAAATAACGATTTAAAGAGCAGTGCAGCACACACCTGATTGCAAGTACATAAATTTTTGGAAAGAGTTACAAATGATTTCAGTCAGCTTTTGTGAAGTCCCTAAACCTTATCAAAGATGAGGGCACTGTATTCTGTGGTGACAAGAACAAACTAAGTGAGGCAACAAATGTATCCACTACACTGTACTGGTAATGGACACAAATATATAAGAGCAATGTGCGCTTTAACATTCATAACCATGACCCCCCCTCAACAAAACAAGTTAGTTGACTGTGATTTGAGGGACACTGTCCAACAGAACACCAAAACAGTAATGTAATGCATGTTTAGCGTCAAGGACACATACATGTTCTGTACTCTTTATGCTTTATTTTACTCACACAAGGATTGACACTACCCTTCCCCCACACAAGAACTGTTATAGTAAATATTGTACTAACCTTCAGTGCCATCTTCTGCCTCCTGCTTCACCATAACAGGTGGGTCACCATCTCCAGTTTCCCCGGGGGCTGTTGGTTGTACAACTATACAAATATTTAATATATAATATTTGTTACTTTGTTTGATCTATATCTTTGTTTTATATTAATTAGTTTTTAGGTGTGTTTACACTTTAGTATTTATATTTCTATGTTTATTAACAGATAACGGATTGCTTTTTAATTCAGAGACATTGTACTGTTCACCACTAAATGATTATACTAAGCAAGGTACATAGTATTGCTAGACATTATTGTATTAGCTGTATATCTTTATCCTGGTTGTACCATTAATTACAACAAAAGAAAAGCAATTATTTTTTATTTTAGAAATCCTGATCTGTATCTTATTATAAAATCAGTTACATACTGCATACCAGCAATCTACTACTTCTCACAGACACAATAATTATCTTTTATTATCACACAGTGCTATTTTACTGTAATACTTTTTTTGTCTACTATATCATGTACTTACCAGATAATTCAATGAAGATGACCTTGTCATCTTTATCTGACCCCACCTCCTCCATCTGCTCTGCCTGGGCTGCTACTACCTCCAGCCTTGTGGGACCTCTTCTAACAGGTCCCGAAACAGCAATGTGATACATAATAAATACATTATTATTTCATTGCATAAATGTACTTGTTATAGCTTATTGTATTTGTCTACAGCTACAAACTATATTTCTTTATGTACTATGTATCACCACCAGACCAACACAGAACTCAACAAAAAAGATAGGTAAACAGTATCCAGAGGCTCATGAGGACACAGGTACAGTTGTATTCATCCTCCAAAATTTCAGCTTACAACACTGTAATGTCAACAACATTTATATTTGAACACTGGTACATTCAATTGTGTTCATCAGTGACCCCACCACCACCACCACCACCACTACCACCACCACCACCCTCCCCCACCCCCACCCCACCACACATATATTCTTTACTTAATTACAAGTTAACATTCACAACTTTCATAAACCACTTAACAGTTCCATTACACCTCCCTGGTGTAATCTACAGATAGTTTTAGAGAATATGAGATTGCTTGGTTTTAGCTTTTGAAATTATCCTACCCACCCCAACTGCCCCCACCCCCTACCTCCCACACACACACAAAAAAAAGGAAAATGGTACACTGTTCAACCAGGAGTAGCACACTAAGCTAAAGGTTGTTTATAGATACAGTCTGGGAGCATAAGTAAGTTATGTGACTTGCTAATGATCACACAGTATGCACCTAGGCAGCTGTGGGATTCAAATACAGGTATGCACACACCATGTGGATTATGACATCACAGGCATAAATCAACTCATCTACTACATATTAATATTACTACTTGCTGTTCTCACAAACATATATGTTTGATCAAAAAAATAATTTACACTATCTTACTCAGTAACCCCCCCACACACACACACACATCTCACAACACTGGTGATTTTATACTGAGTTCACAGTCACAAACAAGATTTACCACTTAATATTCACAGTAAAGCTACCAGGTAGCAACAGCACATATGTTTGAATACAAGGACCTTACATGTTCTCAGTCTGGGAATGCCCCCTCCCCCCCCACACACACACACTCACTCCTTGTTTACTTACAGTCAATGACACACGCCCCTGCATAGGGTTTCCCAGCCTTCTCCCACAACTCATAGGTGAGGTAGTACCAGCCCAGATCCTGCACTGGTACCTCAGGGCTTTCTAAAAGATCATAGAACCTTTGCCCCAGCAGCTTCCATTTGTGTTTGCACACACCTGGGATCTTATACCTAATTTTTAACTTTTTGTTGATATACTGGTTTACTGCCTTCCAGGTCTGCTCCAGCCTTAAATTTGTACTTCTCATCATAATTTTGGCATCACCTTTCTTCCCCACCACCTCAACAAGGAGAGACACCTCTCTGATTGTTCACAGTTTCACCATTTTCTGAAAAACATAACATACAACTTACTAAATAACTGACAGAGATGTGCAACATATTATTATATGGTATTTTGTTACAAACCATTTATTTACTGTTATGATATAAGTAGTATCTCTTTATATTCATTTGTACGCTAATAATGTGTTTTTCCTGCTATTACAATAAAAACATATTTGGTAACACTGCACAATTCATTAATGCACTGATATATACAGATACATAATTTTATCTACTTCTCATGTCTTGCAACTGTGTTTGTGTAGGTGAGGTGCATAATCTATTTTTTGACCAAAGAAATGAGTTGGCTCTCAAAAGAGCCATTTGGTTCATACAGGTCACATTTTTGCACTCTGAAGTTTAGAGCACTCTGAGGATGCCACCTCAGAGGTCTCCCAAGAAGAGACAATTGCCAGCATGTGAGAAGTGCACACCATTTTGTAAGTATAGCCAATCTTTATAATACTTAATGTTTGGGCAATGTATATTATGCATCCCGAACATGAGCAAATATTTGGATGTTAAACTTTTTTCTGGCTCTGTCGAGCAGGTACATGTGCTGTTCTGCATGCCAGACCATCTGCTCTGTGATGTCTGAATAGACAATCTTACAGGCAGGTAACATCTCTATTAGTGAAGCCAGGTCCAATTTTGCTTCATCAACCAAATCTACCCATCTTTTGTTGCCTAAATCCAAGATGGATCAGCAGTATGTCTGGGGGAGGTAGGCTGCTCAGTAGCCTGTACATGGTTGGCATGAGATGCTCCCACCTCATGCCTCCTCTACCAAACCACTTCACACCACAATTAGGCAGCTGCAGGTCACTGCCAAAGTCACTTGATTGTGCATATTCACCACCTCTTCTACTTAAACTGCTTCCCACTATCCACAGAACCCATTTGCTATTTTCTGCCATTCTAAGCTGATTATACAGAGAAACTGACAGCTAGCTACTAAAAGACCAGTGTGTGTCCTGCAGTGTCCTGTTAGTACTGACTGAGTAAAGAAGTATTTTTCCTTCCTTTATTTTCTGATTTTTGTTATGGGCTGGCAGCACTGGATTTAAAAAAAAATCTGTTGGCTCACATAATTATCTGCCTTCCAATTGAAAAACAGCACCTCACATTATGCAGATGATGCCTTTACACTGTGTGGCACACTGCAATGTAGCAAACTTATTGAGAGGGAAAATGCAGCTTACTAATAGGTCTGTTTAACAACAACAAATGACTGCTGCTCATTTATTGGTTGCTAGTTCCTTTATAGAACACCTGCACACTGTGTACTGCCTTCATTTTCAGCTGTCATTTGTGGTGGTAAGTTTATAATGCTGGTCTGACTTCAAACATTGGTAACTTCAGTTTACAGTATAACTTGTCATTTATGGTAACACTGCCTAGTACCCCTTTAAAAATGTTTTGTTATATGCTGTTTTTATGTTAAAAAACTATTAAGTAGAAATTAGCTGTACTTACTGCTCTCTCAGAAGCTGTTCTCCAGCATAACCTACTAAGTGTTTCTTCTTTGATTTTCTGTGTCTCTGGTTGGTCCTTGTAACATCACATGATTGCCTACAGAGACAATTAATTTAAATAAATACATATTTATATATTGTGCTATATGATTGGTTTAAGTGGTTGTCAATCACTGTCATGAACAATCTGATTGGTTAAAGCAGCTCTGTGGGTGTTTTTTTTTCAGAAAAGAAAACATGGCTGCTCTTAGTGGGTGAAGGCTGTTATATTTTTAAATTACAACATTTAGCCTTCTAAGTAAGTTAATTTGAGGCTGTCAATCATGCACATTGCTGGTATATGCTTTATTCTATTGTATTTTACTGTGTTTTTGGGTCGTTGACATTTTTAACATGATTTAGCAGCATTTCCTGGTTATGATGCATCATGAGAACCACTTGGTTTAGAGGTTAAAAATTTTGTTTTGTGAAAGTGTTGCATATACGACCCTATGTTTGTGAAACTTTTGTGATTTGCAACAGCATATATGCAAAACGTTCACATTTTGCAACACTGTTCATGTGAAATGCTTCATTTGAGAAAGTATGTTTGCAAAAGTTTTGTGTTTGTGAAAGGACATGTTCGACAGTTTTGCAAACACAATATTGAACACTCAAAACATTCATGATTTGCAAACCTATTGCAAGTGTTCTTTTGCAAACACAAAAGTGCCACAGACGTGCTTTCACAAACACAAAACTGTTGTGCACATACTTTTGCAAACACGAGACTTTCGCAAATGTGATGTCACAAACACGACAGTTTCATGCTCTAATGTCACAAATCACAACACTTTCATAATTTGTGAACTAGTGATGAAAATTTAGAACCATTATTTACAGCCTCATTGCAATTCAATGGTTTGAGCTATTCATCTGACATTTGCTGTGTAACAAGCTGTAGACCCACAGATGTGAATATTTCTGAGTTCCTGATAACAATTTATATATATTATGGAGTCTTGCTTACATATGCACTTGCAACTGTTAGAGTGTGGCCTACAGAATCTCTACTACCACATATGCACACCATTATGCTAATAGATGAACAGCATAAAGTCAACTGTTTCATTACACAACAAAGCATGACACTTAACGCTGTGCTCATTACATGTCAATATATTATTTTTAAGACAAGGCACAAACTATTAAAATTTAATGAAAATAAGTAACTTTGTTTGTGATACTAATTGCATGTTTTCTTTACTTCTTCTTCTATAGGTGTCTGATATTGGTCAGCAATTTTGGAAAGCTGTTCTACGACAACACAGTAAACATGCCATTGAAGCAGAGACGTAATCCAAACAAAAACATAACAGGTACCATAGTAGTGAAGTGTTGCGGAAAAGTTCAAACAATAGTACACATAGCACATCAAAGCATGTGAAGAGCACTCGGTCTGTACAGAGACATAGGTTGCCAATTACTGATTCCACTGGAATGCTACATGGTTACTCATCTGCAACCAGAAAATGCAAAACTAATCAATAGTTTAAAATCAGAACAAAACTGAAAAAAAACTGTTGGACAGTCATGTACAAGAAACAGAGATCTATCCCTGTTGTCACTTGCCATCTGAGGAAACAGAAGTATTATTGATCATTAGCAGCTAAAGCTAAGGTTGATAGAATTATTGCAGCTGTCACGCGACATGAAGGCAGAAGACTGAAGAGCCATCTGGCCTTAATAAAGCTACGCCTGAGAGTATGCACATTTATCAACAGAGCACTAGCTGTGCTTCAATGGTTGCAGTGTAAAATGGCAGACATACTTGAATGCTTCAGAAAAGCTGTGTATGCTGTGAAGATGAAGTTGCAACACTTCCCAAAGCTGAACAAACACAACGTTTGTGACATTTTTACAGGCAGCTGGCTACACACACAACATTCAGAGGCATTTTTTTCTGGCAGGAATCATATCACACACAGAAGAAGGACAGCAATTTCTGCATTGTTGAGGATGGCGAGGTATGCAATGTGTTGAGTGTTTGTCATGATACACCACCTGAGTCTGATAATGACAATGCCTCAACAGAACACCAACGTAGATGCAAATGTCTAACATGGACATGTGTTGCGACATGCAATCTGAGACAATCATCTTTTGATGAAGTTATTGAATTTTGAATTTTGGTAACCGGGTAGGCCCTCTGAGACAAGACTGTCCCTTTTTCAGGGGCAACCCAGGAAGTGCAGTACATTGATAGTGCATTCATTGGCACAGGAAATTAGACAAGGAGTAGTCATACAGTAAAGTAGTACATTAATTACATTCAGTTATGTAAAATGAGCAATCTAAAGCACAGTCAATAGTCATACAGTAAACAAGTACATCAATTACATTCAGTTATGCAAAAATAAGCAATTTAAAGCACAGTCAACAAAACCTTACATACATTCAGACATCATTTACATTTTTTTGTCTTGGAGAGCAGGAGAGAGAGAGTGGGAAGTTTTGCTAGGAGAATCATGCAAGAAGTGAACAGGGGTTAGGAGTTAGCGGAAGCAGGAGCAAGGTGGAGCAGTTAGATGAGTTAACAGTGACCTTTGAAATTCAGAGAGGGAGGTGCACACCAGTAATGAAGGCAACAGAGAGTTCCAGTGGGACACAGCAGAAAATGCAAATGATCTCCGAGCCATGGAGAGTCTTAAGTTTGGCACCGAGAGAAGAGGCATGGAGGTCGATCTGAGGGTACGTTGAGGGAGATGATGTTGAATAATATCAGAAAGGCAAGGAGAAGTGAAGCAATGTACAAGCTTATGTATAAAGCTTAGTGTGGCATTGCGTAATTTAAATTCATAGGGTAGCCATCCTAGGGCAGACAGGCCATCACAGTGATGGTGCCGACCATTGGCCCCAAGAACAAGCCTGCCAACTCTATGGTAAGCCTGTGATAGGTGTGATAGTATGGATGTGGAAGTAGAGAGTAGTAATGGAGCACCTTACATAAGACGGGGCAGGAGTGTGGCATCCGCAATCTTGTGACATGAGGTCAATGTAAAGAATGGACAGATGCAGAAGAGGACACTGATTTTTTGGTTTATAGTTTTAGTGATGGCTGTAACATGCACATAAGTGAGGGATCTAAGGTGACTCCCAAGTATTTGAAGGACCTGACTGATTCAAGTGCATCCCCTGTACATGAGAGGATAGCCATGGTGGGAGGATTCGTGTGGACGAGTTGGAGAATAACATGCTCTTTGTTTTTTTAGTATTAAGGACAAGTTGCTTCAGAAGGAACCAGTCCTCAAGGGTGTGGAAATTGGAGGCTAGCATTGAATTCAGCCACCCAATATCAGAAGAGGAATGGTATATAATAGCATTGTCTGCATATAGGTAAACAGAGGCCCCACCACAATTATTAGGGAGGTTATTAATATACACAGAAAAAAGTAATGGGCCCAATATGGAGCCCTTGGGGACACCATGGGTAATGGGCCTCTAGGTCAGATAGGGAGCCTGCCCATTTTACTTTTTGGGTAAGGTCGTAAAGGTAACTTTGGGTCCAGGACAGGGCAGTGGTCTCAAGACCAAGGATATGCAGTTGTTGTAATAAAAGGCCATGGTTAGCCAAGTCAAAAGCCTTGGTCAAGTCTATAAAAATTGCTCCAGTGGCTTGGCCATGGTCCAGCTCATGGAATATGACAGAGGTGACTTTAATTAGAGCTGTAAGTGTACTGTGGTTTTTCCTACACCCATGCTGAGAGGTTGAGAGCAGATGGTGGCGGTCAAGGTAATCCTGAAGGCGGTCATAGATTATCTGCTCTTGTATTTTTGCTAGAGGGGAAAAGCATTGAAATAGGTCAGAAATTGTCCACTGTCGAGTTGGGACCTCCCTTGTGGATGGGGATGACCACTGCTACTTTCCATTTTTCAGGGACGGAGCAAGTAAGGAAGGCTCAATTAAATAAATCTCGCACAAGGCGGGCAAGGACATCAGCTCCCAACTTAAGAAATTTAGGCTGTAGAGCATCATGGCCAGGTGAGCTGTCAGCCTTTAGGTTCACAAGGAGATGGCAAACCTCCAAAATTGTTGCAAGCATTAGATGAAAGGGAGGGCAGTCAATTGAGTTGACTGATGGTAGGGAGTTAGGTTGGGGAGGGTCAGGATGAATTAGAAAATATTGATGTGTACCTATGCAGATTGGTGAAGAACTCATTGAAGCCAGAGGCGATGGATGGGGGTCAGTAAGAGAGATCTCCTCAGTATTAAGGGAACTGGGGGTCTCAGAGGGGTTACCCTTCAAAAGGGAGTTAACTTGTCACCAGAATTCTTTCGGATTACTAAAATGCTCAATCTGGAGTCTCTTGAAGTGGAGTCATTGAACAGTTTATAAATCTCTTTGTTGTCACTGATCATAACAAGAGATATATATTATTTCAGACAATAGACCACTGTGAAATCCATCCACATACTGTACTACTGGGTCATTCACTGGCATGCTTGGACAGTGGTGTTTGTAACAGTGTCTTTCACCATATGCAGATGCTAGTGGTGCATTAGTCCAGCATGCGCACCTTTGTGTGCAAGGTATATGAAGTAAAGCAAGCTGTCTCACTGTACACATGCCTTTCAAAGTTGTTGCAGTCTGATGACATGAAAGGTGCTACTAAACTTATTGAAAAGGTACAACGTAGCAGTCATGCTATGGATACACTTCCTCAAGAAACATCAGCTGTTGATTACGGTAGTGTGTCGCTTATGGAAACAGAGATTATTAAAGTCTTTGGTAAACCCATTGCCAAATTTGAGATGGCAGAGAGAGGGAGAGAAATCTGACTCTGTTTGTGTCTCATGTCATAGACTGTGTTACCAGAAGCAAACTGTCACAGTTGATCTAGAAAAGATACAGTCTTTTAACGAGATGTGGGCACGATTGTTGGCGTTCTGACTGTTACAACATAACTTTGATCAAGAACCAATGGTTATCATGTGTTAATACTGTTTTTCTAAGGTGAAAAATAACACAATGCCACCTAGGTCAGTTCTAAACAACATGGAGGCACATGTTACACTCAATGAGGTTGCTACATTGAATATCTTTGAATGCATTCTTATACAAACTATGAAACCGTTCCAGACTATTCTACATCTGAATATTAGGACATGGAACATACCCCAGAAAGAGCTCATTAAGTCTCTAAAGGGCTCCGTCATGTATCTGCCACTTCCTTTACAAGAAAATGTGGAGGTAATCTCCAATAAAAACAGTCTACTTATTCTTGTTAATGGTGTGCCAACTAAGTCAAAGGTTATCTGGCAGGATGTTGTCAATGTACAGAAGGTAAAAATGGCTCTCAGTTATTTGAAGAACAATAATCCCTTCTATGAAGACCTTTACATTGACGGAATGAGCAGCATCTCTGCTCAGTAGGGAGTGTTGAACACAAAGACGCCAATGATTGAGAAGGTCAATGTAGAAACAAATGAAAGTGTGTACGAACAGCACACAATTCACCGTCTACATGGCAGAGATCTAGTTGGAGACAATACTGACCTTTATCAGATGAAACAGGTGGAAGGCACCCTGTTAGTATCTGGGAGGCCACATTGGAAGCACATTGCTTTCCTGATTTGTTTCCACAAGGATCAGGTGGTCATTCGGATAAAAGAGAAGTCCATGTACCAGGTGCTAAATATCGTTCATCAAGAGTTTTGAATAAGGATAGCAAATTCTATAGAAACATTTGATATCTGTTTCACCTGTTATGGGAGCGTGAGCTTAGTATACTCTCTGCACCCATTGCACATACTGTACAGCTCACGACTCCACTTGATGGAATCACTGCCATAGAGTTTCTTCAGAAATTGAAGGACAAGGATGACACATTGCAGGTTAATTTGTCATCCATACTTTCAAATCTACATGGTACTAAGGAATACTGGTATCATAGACACTCTGAAGTTATGACCATGCTACGATAGTATGGTACAGCAACATGGTTTGTCACCCTCAGCTGTGCCGAATACACCTGGGATGAGTTGATTGAACTTCTAAAGTGGGAAAATGCTGATGTTGAGGGCATTTCATCAATGACTCTTGGTGAGATGTGCTCACTTGACCCAGTGTCTGTCATCAGACATTTACACCAATGATTCCATGACATTCTAACATTCATTCTGTTGAAGGACAATCCGCCTCTTGGTCTTGTAGAACACTACTTTTGGAGGATGGAGTACCAGGCATGTGGTGCTCCCTCATATTCATATGCTACTATGGATCAAGGATGGATCAAGGTGAAAATGAAGTAGCAGAAGTGCTAAGCTTTATCAAGTGTTACGTCACTTGTCACATACCTGACAAGTATGACAGTCCTACGCTATGGAAATTGGTGCAAAAAGTTCCAGTTACATATCTGTGCCAAATACCATCAACATGCAGTTAAAAGTTGTACTGATTGGTACACCAGGTGTCACTTTGGCTTTCCTAGATGTGTTTGTCAGCATGGTTGCATGAGCTGTTTTCATCAATGCACCATCACTTAAAGGCAAAATCTACCAAGAGGGTATATGACTTACCCAGACAGGAGAATGAGATGCACATCAATGATTACAACCCCACTCTTCTACTCATGTGGCAAGCAAACATTGATGTTCAGTTTGTTGCTGACAATTCTTTGGCTCTTGTTTGGCACGTAACTTCATACATTACCAAGCATGAACAGATCGACTTGCAAGAACTTTGGGAGGATATTGCCAGCTCAAGCAATCACATCACAATTGTGGTCACATGGGTTAAAGACACTGTCACACAGAGAGTGTGGTGCATACAAGGCCAGCGATCATTTGATCAGGACACACTTGTATGGCAAATCTGACACTGTACAGTTTCTCAGTGTGAGCTAGCTACAAAGAGAAGCACAAATGTGTACTAAAACCTCACAATGAGATTGAGGAACTGGCTCTCAATCAACCTTCTTCAAGGTATATCTTGAAGAACAACCTGGTTGACACTTATTACCCCAGCAGACACAGTACCATGGACAGTATGTGTCTCTTTGAAGTAGCAAAATGGTATGACTACTAAACTGATGTTGCACCTACACGTGACCTACACATGACATTTACAAGGTCAGAGGCCTGGATGGCTGTCTCATTAAGAGATATAAACCTTGGCTGATTGACCACTGTAAGCTAAGTCTGTCCACTACTGAGAGCAGAGAACATTATTATTTTGCTGAACTGTTCTTGTTCCACCCCTGGAGAGATGAGACCACATTGAAAGGTGGCTGTGATACTTTTGAGGAGCAATTCAATGGTATATCCCCCCGACAGCAACACCAATACAGCGACCTATGTCATTGTTGACAAAATCGACAGTTCATCAACAGGTCACTGTATTGGTGCACCTGAGACAGGGGCACACTGTCTCCTGGTCCTGTACCCCCTCCCTGAATCGACTCTGACTCGGAGTTGATTATAGTTAGAAAGTGGGTGGGGGGGAAGCCCCCCTAGGGGAAAAATGGACCAGGAGACCATTGAGATTTGTGTCGACCACAACTTGAAGTTGACATAAATTCCATCACTGTGATGCCAGTTGATGAAATTGTTGTTGAACCAGCATCATAGGGCCGAATTCAACCATAGTTATGACACCTTCAGAACAGAGCAGTCTGAGACATATATACACAGACTAGAACTGGAGAAAGAGCAGCTTGACAGAGCTAAGAAACAGCTTGAAGAGGATATTTCTGTTAATTCACAGGATAACCTTGATCCGGATGGACAGGGCACACTTGGAGTCCCTCTACTGATGAATGATCCAGAAGTACTCATGGCAGAAGTGGAAAGTGCTATGCAGCACAGATCACACTGTCCTGTTGATCCTGGTCAACTGAAAGAAAGTCTTAATGAACAACAGCTTGTGGTTTATATTGCTGTTACAAATGCAGTTAGACATGGTATACTGCATGAAGAGAAACAATGCAAACGTGATGACTACAAGCCATTACTAATGTTTGTTAGTTGTTCTGCAGGAACAGGGAAGAGTTTTCTTATTGAGGCCATCACTGCTGACATAAGTCAACAAGCTGGGACAACAATATCTGTTGCTGTTAGTGCTCCAACTGGACTGGCTGCATACAGTATTGGTGGAATTACCTTACACCATTTGTTTATGTTGCCAGTAGAGCGTGGTAAATCAGGAGAGTATCATAAACTGTCTTTTGAAGTGGCATCTGAGCTTCATTGTATGTTTACAAAAATAAAGCTGCTGATCATTGATGAGATCAGCATTGTCTCTAATGTGATGCTTGTCTGCATACACCTTCGACTGCAGGAGATTCTGGGCAGTAAGTATGGTGATGTATTTGGTGGAAAAAGTATTGTTGTATTTGGAGACCTTCTACAACTTGCACCCATCAATGGAGAGCATGTCTTTACTGCACTGACTGTGAAGTAGGCTAAGAAGATGTTAGGGTGCACTGGAGGTTTTAACCTTTGAGAGTTATTCAGTTATGTGGAGTTGTTTCAGAACATGCGACAGAGTGGTGATCCAGCTTATAAGGCATTGTTGGATCAAGCTCACACTGGCAGTTCATTACTACCACATCTTTTGATGTTGAATACATGTACAATCACTGCTGATGGTGCATCAATTTGTGCTCTATATGATGTGTTTCGTGACGTGTACTCAAACAGTATACGTATCACCTGTCTTATGCCATGGCTTACACAATGTGCTGAATTCAATACCATCATGTTACAGAGAGAGACTTAAGAAATCATCACTTTGCATGCTGTTGATACAGTTAATGGTGTTAGCTTAAGTCGCAACCTAGTAGCTAAGCTGACTGAACGACTGTCTGAACCGAAGTCAGATGTGTCCCATTCAGCTGGTCTAGAAGCTGTCCTTACTGTTTGTAAGAATGCACGGCTTATGTTGCATCGAAATCTTGACATTGAATGTGTTATGGTCAATGGTGCTATGGGTCACATTATCGACTTTCTGTACAATGTTCAGAAAACATTCATAGAGGCACTTGTTGTTAAGCTTGATAGCACTGAACAGTCTATGCAAATTGATCGAACTTCTGTGAAGTTCCAGATTTTGAAGGACATATATGTGACCAGAAAACAGTTTCCACTATGTGATGAATATGCTGTTTCCATACACAAGTCACAGGGCTTAAGTTTGGACTCAGCAATGGTTGACATAGGCAGTGGCATCTTCCAGGATGGCATGAGCTATGTTGCACTTTCACGTGTTCACAGTCTTGCTGGTTTATACATCATCAGTCTGTCACCAAAAAAGATTTGTGTTGACAAGCGATGTATTGTTGAGTACAATAGATTACATAGTCTGTATCAGCCAGACATCCCTCTAATACCAGTACCCATGTATGTAATACAGTCAAATGCAACAGTCATGGCTTCAGGTGCAACCAAGAGGAACCAAGCAACTGCTCATGAATTAACTTCTAACACCATTGAGAAGGTTACCACATCACACACAGATACAAAGTCACCTCCTTGTAAGAAGTCACTTGGTCTGGCTGTTGTCCCAGCATTTGATAACATTACTGGAGTTAACTGCTATGCTAATTCAGCAATGCAAGCATTTCTCCACATGACTCACTTTGTAGAAAGAATAATAGCTTCTCATGAGACTCCCTTATCGAAGTCATTGAAGCAACTTGTACACATGGCTTCACAACATACTGACAATGTAGAGTCCCACACACCTCTACGACATGTTTTAAGTACTTACAGTGGATACAGAATGTTTGCAGATAACATGCAATAGAATGTTACTGAGTTTGTGATGGCCATCATAAACAGTTTGGATGATGAGCATATTCCAATGCAACAGTACTTTACTGTTAACTATGTCACCAAATATAAATGCCTGTCTTGTGGTCATTCAGAGCAAGAAATAACAGAGAACATGCTTTGGATTTCTTTGTATGTCCCTCAGTCACACACAGTTAATGTTTGAGGGCTGATTAGGAATGCACAAAGTGGTCACCATTGTGTTAGGTGTGGAGGGCCATGTTCTCAGTCTATACAGATTAGGACTTCTTCTCAATACCTTATCCTTGTATTGCATAGATTTGACTCTCATGGACTAAGAGTTGACACACCTATCACAGATTTCACAGCCGGGAGAGTGTAATTTGCTCAGACACTATTTGATACTCATGGTGTGATCTACCACCATGGGCAGTCTGTACATTCTGGACATTATGTCACTTGGCTGAGGTACAGATCTGGTTGGGTTGAATTCAACAACTCAATAAGTACTTTTAAACAGAGGCTACCTCATAAGTTAAAAGATGCTTATGTATTGATACTGAAGAATTACAACAATCTTCATCAGTCAGAAAAATAGTCACACAGCATGTGACATACATAGCCGTCTCATTGTGCTAAACTTAAAACAACAGCAAACTATGCCTAGTATGTCATTGATGTGTTGAGTGAGTCAGTTAAATTGACACAAACTTATCTACAGCACATAACTATGCTTTTATGAATCATACAACAAAGATGAGTTTATGACTCAGTGATACAGTAAACATGGTCGAAGCGGTCTTAAATCAGTGCCAACTGTTTTCCTAATCACTTGTCAAAGCACTTTATATAGTCGTATGATACTTGTACAAAGGTGTGCAGTTATAACTATGTGTTGAACTATGCTGTTATTCTCTTACGTTGTTAACAAGCTGCATTCTATCACTGGAAGTATGACTTCACATACTTTCTAACACTATTACCTGTTCATGTATTTTTTATTTATTTATTTATTTCAATCTAGGATTACAATACCTTTGAGCCAAGGCTCTTTTACAAAGGTTCCACGTCAGCGTGTGCAACAGTCAGCATTTTTAGCTACAAACATATAGTCATTGACTTACAGACATGTAATAACCAGTACAAAGACTTGAGCTATAAGCAAGACAAAGGAAGGAGGGGGCTGGGTGGGGAAGTGAGGGTAGGAGATCGAGGGTAGGAGGTGCAGGGTAAGGAGAGTATGGGAGGTGGTTGGGGGCAGGGGCAGGAGTGGAGATATGGTGGGGGAGGTGGGCGAGGGTGGGAGACAGTACAGCCAGGGGGCCTTGTCGAGGGAATATGACAGGTAAGGTGCTAGGGGTGCAAAGACTGATTGTAAGTGCTTGGTGCTGGGCATGTGCAGCTGGAACGGCGGAAATGTTAAGATGGGCACATGTACACAAAACATCTGTGCATTATGTATTGTTACATGTTTCAGCATCTATGAAATGTTAAGATCTTAAATGACTTAAAACAATTCTTTTTAAAGATGATGTGGCATTTTACATGTTCACACAACTTACAATTACTGATTATAGTTTTTTATGAAAGTGTACTTTACACTATTACACTACCATATTGCTGTAATTGCAGCTACAGAAAACAACTAACGTGTGACTCTGTTGCTTGTTACATGTTACGGATGCTCATCAAACATGCCTTCACAATAGCAACACTCAACTACTATGTGTTTACTGTTATGCCACAGTCTGATTTTATTAATGTATATACCATTGCACACTTGTAATAAAACATACCATAGTGTATATTTTTTATAATGCTGTTATATTAATCTGTTCTTCTTCAGACATGAATAAATACTACATGTAGGTATTAATAATGCTGTTCATTGTACTACCATAGTGTTTCAGTTAGTTCTTTTATAGACGCTAATTCAACTGAATATGTAACTTAACTTTTAAAAATTTTAACTATAATTAGAATAAACAGTAGAATGCATACGTAGCTACATGAAGCAATTTTATACTATGTTAATAATAACCAGTATCATACTTATCAGTTTACCATGTTGCATATACTGTCCACAGTACTGAATAAGTTCTTAACATATTATTTTGTGTATTTCACAATTATTCTCTACAGTCATATGCTTATATTACTATTTATCTAACAGTTATTTTGCAAATTACTCATCTATACATTTTGACATGCTAGCTCATAAAAATAGTACAGTTTGCTTTATTGCTTGTTCAAAAATGTAATTTATTGTCTATTTACATATACAGTATATAAATTAACTATTGTAAATCAGACCCTTGTACTAATAACAACTGATTTTCATGTTCCTTATTATTTTTCTGGATTGCCTTTATGGAGGGGTCAATTGGGAATTTTCCAAATACATCTCTCTCTTTCTCTCCCCCTCTCTCTATATATATATGTATAATATATATATATATATATATATATATATATATATATATATATAAATATAATAGAGGCAAAAATCTCTGTTTAATGCATCAGTTAGGGTTGTTCCACAGCGACAAAGTGAGGAAAATCGGTGTTAGGGTTGAAAACCTCCTTGGACCCCCAGCCAACCCCAACCAGCATTGGGTGCGATTGGGGTCATCGGCCTAACTCTCACCCCATCACATGTGTAAAGAAGCAGAAGTATAGGATAATGGGGTGAGAGTTAGGACCAAACACCCCAATGTGCACCCCAGTGCCAGTTGGGGGGGTGGGTTGGGGTCCAAGGGGTTTTCAACCCTAACACCAAATTTCCTCACTTTTGTCGCTGTGGAACAATCCTAACTGATGCATTAAATGGAGTTTCTTGCCTCTAATTTCCCTTCTTTTTGAGAATGATAATGAGAAATAGTGAATGTAATGCAGTGGTGGGAGCGCGGGGCCCAGAGGGTTCCGCACTCCCGCCACGTGATGACTTGTGACATAGTAACAGGAACACCAATGCAAACAGAAGCACTAACAGTGGTGCACATGGTAACGCAAGCACAAATGAGAACAGAAAGGGTAATGCACACGGTGGCGTAGATGGGAATGGTCCACCACGTGATGTCTTGTCACATAGTAACATGGTGCCCACAAACGGAAATGGCAATGGGCATGGTGACGCAAAGTGAAACAGAAAGAGAAATAGTACTGTAGACAAAATGGCAAAAAATAACGGAAACGCAAGCACAAATGGAAACGCATAGGATAACGCACATGGTGGCGTAGATGTGAATGGTAAGTGAAATGGGTACGGAACCGCAAGCGGAAAGGGCAACGGTAACAGTAATGTAAGTGCACAGGCTGGTTTTCCCCAAAAGCTGCATAGAGAAAGACAGTGAGTACAAAGAATGTATGCATAATAATGGGTCTCGGAGCAGAAAATGAGGAGTTGGAATACTAAATTCCTTATATCTCAGGAACCGTACAACGTAGGAAAAAATTTAGAAGTCATATGATTTATGACTTTCCTGGTAGTTTTGTACTTAGCCCTCTCATGGGGCTAAGTGTTCTTCCTATGAAAGTCTGTATCTCTTTTACGTTTCGAGATCACGGTCCTGAAAAGCGCAGCTAATGCTGTAATGTTATCCTAAAGGAAAAAAAGAAGTTGAGTGCCATAACTTTGGATCCCTGTAATATTTTTTCACCAAACCACTAAAAGGCACATCTGTGGGATGTTGGCTGTCGTCCCTCCTAATTTCAGCCCAAAAGACCAAGCCGTTATTTTGCAGCAGGGCACCAAAGGATTGCTGCAATGCGTTGGATGCCGTAATGTTATCCTATGGGAAAAAGTGTCAACTTTGGAGTGCCATAACTTTGCCGCGGTGTAATATTTTTTCAATGCAACACTGAAAGGCATGTCTGTGAGATGTTGGCTGCGTTCTGTCCAAATTTCAGGCCAAAGCACCTAACCGTTCTTTTGCAGTGTGGTGCCAAAGAATTACTGTCATTTTCCCACAGCCTAGAAAAGTACTGTCGCAATTTGCGAAAGCTTTCGCAAATGCATTCAACAGTGTAGCAAGTGCAACAGTACTTTGCAAAAGTACTTTTTCCAGAAATTTGAAAAACATATTTCTGGGGTGTTTTACCCCAAAATAAAGACATGGCTAGCATCCTCAGGGCCCGACTAGGAGAATACAAAAAGAATTAGGTTGCTAGAGGATCCCAATTTTAAATGCCAAGCATTTTTCTGATCACTAACTGAAAACAAAATGGCGGATCTGCGACAGTAAAAGGGCCATTTGCGACAGTAAAAACTGCATTTGCGAAACTGTGGAACTTTTTGTTAACTTTTCCCATTGACTTATAATTTGAAACTGTTTTTTGAATAACTTTTGAACCGTTTAATATTTTTTCACAAAATCTTCAAAAGGCACATCAGGGACCCTGGCCGCATGTTCCCTGAAGATTGTGGACCAGTCGTGCAAACCGTGAGACCTGTAGGCGTGACTGTAGAATTCCAGAAAAAGTGTAACCGTACGCACAGATCATGCTTAATAACTCTGCATCCGTGTATCTGACTGGTGCAAAACTTGGCAGATCCCAAGGCATATGGGTATTGATCATGTATTCCAAATTTCAGGCAAATCTGTCAAACGGTAGCAAAGTTATTAAGGTGCAAAATATTAGGTTTCACATGTGAATGGCTCCTCAACCCTAACTATGGTAGCACTACTGTGCTACCGTAATATATAGATATAGATATATAAGAGGCAAAAAACTCTGTTTAATGCATCAGTCAGGGTTGTTCCACAGAAACAAAAGTGAGGAAATTCAATGTTAGGGTTGAAAGCCCCCCCTTGGACCCTTCCAACCCACCCCCCAACCGGCATCAGTGTGCTCATTGGGGTCATCAGCCCTAACTCTCACCCCATCACATGTGTAAAGAAGCAGAGGTATAGGAGAATGGGGTGAGAGTAAAGAAGCAGAGGTATAGGAGAATGGGGTGAGAGTTAGGACTGAACACCCCAATGCGCACCCCATTGCTGGTTGGGGGGTGGGCTGGGGGGTACAAGGGGGGTTTTCAACCCTAACATCGAATTTCCTCACTTTTGTCACTGTGGAACAACCCTAACTGATGCATTAAATGGATTTTTTTGCCTCTCATTTCTCTTCTTTTTGAGAATGATAATGAGAAATAGTGAATGTAATGCAGTGGTGGGAGCACAGGGCCCGGAGGGCTCCGCGCTCCGGCCACAAGGGCCCCGCGCTCCCACCACATGATGACTTGTGACATAGTAACATAAACAGCAACGCAAACAGAAGCACTAACAGTGGTGCACATGGTAATGCAAGAGCAAATGAGAACAGAAAGGGTAATGCACATGGTGGCGTAGATGGGAACGGTCCACCACGTGATGTCTTGTCACATAGTAACATGGTGCCCACAAACAGAAATGGCAATGGGCATGGTGACGCAAAGTGAAACAGAAAGAGAAACAGTACTGTAGACACAAATGGAAAAAAATAACGGAAACGCAAGCACAAATGGAAACGCATAGGGTAACGCACATGGTGGCGTAGATGTGAACGGTAAGTGAAATGGGTATGGAACCGCAAGAAGAAAGGGCAGCAGTAACAGTAATGTAAGTGCACAGGCTGGTTTTCCCCAAAAGCTGCATAGAGAAAGACAGTGAGTACAAAGAATGTATGCATAATAATGGGTCTCGGAGCAGAAAATGAGGAGTTGGAATTAAATTGCTTATATCTCAGGAACCGTACGACGTAGGAAAATAGGAAAAAATTTAGAAGTCATATGATTTATGACTTTCCTGTCTAGTTTTGTACTTATCCCCTGTCATGGGGCTAAGTGTTCTTCCTATGAAAAGTCCGTATCTTGCACCGTTTCTGAGATACGGGTCCTGAAAGGTGCGGCAAATGCTGTAATGTTATTCTAAAGGAGAAAAAGAGAAGTTCGGAGTGCCATAACTTTGGATTCCTGTAATATGTTTTCACCAAACCACTAAAAGGCACATCTGTGGGATGTTGGCTGTCTTACCTCCTAATTTCAGCCCAAAAGACCAAGCCGTTATTTTGCAGCAGGGTGCCAAAGGATTGCTGCAATGCGTTGGATGCCGTAATGTTATCCTATGGGAAAAAGTGTCAAATTTGGAGTGCCGTAACTTTGCCGCGGTGAAATATTTTTTCAACGCAACACTGAAAGGCACGTCTGTTGGCTGCGTTCCATTCAAATTTCAGGCCAAAGCACCTAACCGTTCTTTTGCAGCAGGGTGCCAAAGAATTGCTGTCATTTTCCCACAGCCTAGAAAAGTACTGTCGCAATTTGCAAAAGCTTTCGCAAATGCATTCAACAGTGTCGCAAGTGCAACAGTACTTTGTGAAAGTACTTTTTCCAGAAATTTGAAAAAACATATTTCTGGGGTGTTTTACCCCAAAATAAAGACATGGCTAGCATCCTCAGGGCCTTACTAGGTGAATGCAAAAAGAATTAGGTTGCTAGAGGGTCCCAATTTTAAATGCCAAGCATTTTTCTGATCACTAACTGAAAACAAAATGGCGGATCTGCGACAGTAAAAGGGCCATTTGCGACAGTAAAAAGTCCATTTGCGACACTGTCAAACTTTTTTGTTAACTTTTCCCATTGACTTATAATGGGAAATTGTTTTTTGAATAACTTTTGAACCATTTAACATTTTTGCATGAAATCTTCAAAAGGCACATCAGGGACCCTGGCCGCACGTTCCCTGAAGATTTTGGACCAGTCGTGCAAACCGTGCAACCTGTAGGCGTGACTGTAGAATTCCAGAAAAAAGCATAAACGCATGCGCAGATCACGCTTAATAACTCTGCAGCCGTATATCCAACCAGTATGAAACTTGGCATGTCCCAAGGCGTATGGGTCTTGATCATGTATTCCAAATTTCAGGCAAATCCATCAAATGGTAGCAAAGTTATTAAGGTGCAAAATTTGGGGTTTAACATGTAAATGGCTCTTCAACCCTAACTATGGTAGCACTACTGTGCTACCATAACATATAAATATAGATATAGTAGAGGCAAAAAACTCTGTTTAATGCATCAGTTAGTTTTGTTCCACAGTGACAAAAGTGAGGAAATTCGATGTTAGGGTTGAAAGCCCCCCTTGGACCCCTTCAGCCCACCCCCCAACCAGCATCGGGGTGCGTGTTGGGGTCATCATCCCTAACTCTCACCCCATCACATGTGTAAAGAAGCTGAGGAACTTGAGAATGGGGTGAGAGTTAGGACCAATGACCCCAAAGCACACCTCGATGCCGATTGGGGGGATGGGCTGGAGGGGTAAAAGGGGGGCTTTCAACACTAACACCAAATTTCCTCATTTTTGTCACTGTGGAACAACCCTAACTGATGCATTAAACTGAGTTTTTTGCCTCTAATTTCCCTCCTTTTTGAGAATGATGATGAGAAATAGTGAATGTAATGTGGTGGCAGGAGTGCCACGTGATGTCTTGTGACATAGTAACAGAAACAGCAATGCAAACAGAAGCACCAACAGTAGCGCACTTGGTAACACAATCGTAAATGGTAAAGGAAACATTAATAGGAACGCAGGCACAAAGTGACGCCAAAGCGAACAGTGACGCAAACGGACATTGAAGCAAGTACGAAAACACAACTGGTAATGTGAACAGTGATGGCAGCAGTATTTTAAATGGAAATGTTAAGTGTCACAGCAAAAAGAACGCGAAAGGGAACAGAAATGAAAATGCGAACAAAAGTGCACACGTAAAGGCAAACCATAATGCGCACAGGCATGGTACCACAATTGTAAATGCAAATGGTAAAGTTAACATGAAGAATAATGCCAAAGGAAACAGAAACAGAAATGGGACAGAAGTGCATACACAGACACAAGCCAAAACGCGCACGGGCCCAGTACCGCAATTGTAAATGCAAATGGTAGCAGTAACAGCAACAATAACAGCAAAGGAAACAGACACACAAAAGGAAATGCAAGTGCATATGGAAACACAAACCATAATGTGCACAGCAGAGTGACGCAATTGCAAAAGCAAATGGTAACAGTAACAGCAAGGAAGATGCAAAACGAAAGAGAAGCGCAAACGCAAATGATAGGGCTGCTGGAAACACAAATGGCAATGTGCATGGTGATGCAAACAAAAACACAAACAGAAACAGCAGTGGAAACGCAAATGGTAAGAGTAACGAAAATGCAAGCGCAAATGACAACGCAAAGGGTAAGTAATGTACGGTGCACGGAACGGTAATGCAAATGGGGACATAAACGCAAGTGGAAACAGTAATTGTAACAGTAACAGAAGCACATACCCTGTTTTTGCCAAACAGGTGCATAGAGAAACACAGTGCGTACAAAGAATGTATGCATTGTAATGGGCATCGAAGCTTAAAACGAGCATTGGAAAGTACTTAATTGCTAATATCTCAACAACCACATGACGTGGAAAAAAAATTTAAATTTCACAGAAATCATGATTTTCCTGGCTAGGTTTTTGTTATTACATATGTAACTCGCAACAAAAAATCTGTATCTCACATTGTTTTCGAGATACGAGCCCCGAAAGGTGCAGTTTACGTCACCATGTTAGTCTATGGGGAAAAACACCAACCTCGGACTACCGTAACTTTGCAGACATGCAATATTTTTTCACCAAACCTCCAAAAGGCACAGCTGTGAGATGTTTGCGTTCCCTCAAAATTTCTGCTCAAAAGACCAAACTGTTCTTTTGCAGCAGGGTGGCAAAGAACTGCTGTCATTTTGGCCATAGTCTGAAAAAGTAGTTTTGTGATTTTCGAAAGTTTTCGCAAACTTTTGCGAAAGTGTCGTGAGTCCGACATTACTTTTTCAAGAAATTTGAAAACATATTTCTAGGGTGTTTAACCCCAAAATAAAAACATGCCTAGCATCCTCAGGGCTCAACTAGGTAAACACAAAAAGAATTGTGTCCCTAGATGGTGCCAATTTTAAATGCCAAGCATTTTTCTGATCATCAACTAAAAACAAAATGGCGGACTTATGACACTACTAGGGCCATTTGCGACACTAAAAAGTGTATTTGTGACACTGTCGAACTTTTTAACTTTTCCCATTGACTTATAATGGGAATTTGTTTTTTGAATAACTTTTGAACCGTTTAATATTTTTTCACAAAATCTTCAAAAGGCACATTGGGGACCCTGGCCGCATGTTCCCTGAAGTTTTCGGACCAGTCGCATAAACCATGCGACCTGTAGGTGCGAGCAAAGAATTCACCAGAAACCGTAAATGTGCCCGCAGATCACACTTAATAACTTTGCAGCCGTATATCCGACTGATACGAAAGTTGGCAGATCCCAAGATGTATGATTCTTGATCATGTTTTCCAAATTTCAGTCAAATCCATTGAACAGTAGCAAAGATATTAAGGTGCAAAGTTTGACCCTTTAACCTTAAAGTGCTACTCAACCCTAACTATAGTAGCACTTCCATGCTACCATATATATATATATATATATATATATATATATATTCATATGTATACACACATACATATATATATATTCATATGTTTATGTATGGTAGCATTAATACTATTGTTCTTTTTTGGGTTGCACTGATAATTCATTAATTTGGTTCTTGTTACACAAGTAGCATTTGGTTTTTCGCCCACTCCAGCAACATTAACACTGTCAGCCACACAGTGACAATAGCAATATAAAAGTTAAATTTATACTAATAAGTGTTCACGCATTTCTGTGGTATGCAATGATTACCTGACATTTACTTTCATACACAACAAGGCATGCTTCACACATATGTGTAATGCTATATTAAGTATATGCTTGACTTTTACAAATTTACAGATTATTTTTTAATATTGTATTGTGAGGCTGACTGTGTTTCTCAAATTGACTTTCAATTCATCATTTTTAATCAACTATTAATTTGGAAATAAATACTTTTTTTAACCTTACCTGACTGTGTTGTGTGTTTCACTTATCCGTTAGAGCACAGTGACAATATTTATGTTCAGTTTTTTAAATACTGTGTACAACATAATTAGACTGTATTTCAACATGTGTGTCTATCATACTTAACTAAAACAGTGTGGTCATGATAAAAGGTTTTAGTATTGTGTTTTAACTGCAGCATCAGTAAATCACAGCAACAATACAGTAAATCTAAAAAAAACATAGTCTGTTACTATGTATAATTATAAAAAAAAGGTCTGAGAAATGGAGCTGTCTGATTGGCTGCAAACATTCTAACAGCCTTATGTTAATCTTTTATTAACATACATGTAGAGCTTAATCGTATGCTGAAAAAGGTTTAACACTGTTTAAAAAAACATTTTTATTATAATAGCAATAAGGCACTCCCAGGGGTTATGTTAATGGTTAGTTAATCACACTCTAGGGGCATGAGGCACTTGGCTCTGCCTCGTGCCACATTACACCCTAAAGAATGATTAACAGACCATTAACATAACTGCTGGTCATGTCTTATTGCTTAATTCTGGCATCTGTTGATAATCTATGATTAATTTTAAAAAACTTACAACAGTTCAACAAGAAAATGAATATGTCAATTATTATTGTGCATGAAAATGCGTAACAATGTCTGTAGTTGCTACAAGAGACTCTGCACAAATGTCAAACATCCAATGAATAGTACATGACATTCAGTGAGACACAAAAGGGTATAGCAACTGTGAAACTAAGGTAATTCACTGTTAAATATTTTGATACAGCTGTCACTATTTGTAGTACTGCAACACAATGTTTGTAAGTTCGGCAGTATACTTGGCAAGACACCACTATGCAGAATAATTTCTAGCATTGGCATTGCACTGGGCCTGGAGGACACACGCTCCCAAAAAATCATAACAATTACATTACACTTTCTTAGAAAGAAGGGAAATTAATTGCAAAAAAACTCAGTTAATGCATCATTTAGGGTTTCTACCACAGCGACAAAAATTTGGAAATGCAGTGTTAGGGTTCAAAACCCTAATTCCACATTCCCACCCACATGCACACACACATACACACACACATATGCAAGCTGGGGAAGGGCCAGGGCAACACAACCAATCAGAGACAACCAGCATCAGGTAACAGAAAGAACATACAGCTCTCTAAATGTACTACAAGACACATCCATCATCATGGTGCACCAACTGTATGAGTTCTGCTGCCATCCAAGTGCCTTGGGGTACACACACATGCTGGGCAACCATGGGTGATGGCCCACATGACTTACTGTATCACAGTGCATGGGTAAATCCTGTGAAAGTGTATAATCTAATGTGTGTTATGAAACTGGACAATGTACTTCAATAAGGACACAAAACCTGTACTTACATGAAAATCTCATATCAAAATACTACTTACAGTATTGCAGTACTGTAAGACACCTATTGTTAGCATAATTTCATAATAAACATTGACAGAAAATGGTTAACAATAACTATTAGTAAGAGGTATGTGTCATTATTTGAAAATTACAGCAGCTTCATTCATCAATTTAAACAGCTTGCCATGTGTTATGCCATAATGCAACTAGGTTTGTCAACATTTACTACATCAATCATCGAATACAAGTGTTACTGCAATGTCATGACATGGTAAAGGCACCACCATAATATGATACTAAACAGTATGAGTTACATACAAAAACAAAAACTTCTTATTCATGTCATGTTATACCAGTGATACTCAGTCCAGACTTGCCCAGGAGCTACATGCACAGTCAGCATTGGCCAAGAAGCTGCAACATATAACTGGCCTGACCGAATTACCTCACTAAAAAGCATTGAACATGGCATGCATAAGTAGCCCACAGTTGATATGACCAGTCTCAATTATGCATGCCATTTTGCCATTTACAATATTATGTTTATTGTAGGTTTCCACTATAAAGCCCCAGACAGGAAAAAACATAAACACATAGTATTTTTATTTTTAATATGAAAAAGTATGTAAAAGTCCCTAAAAAACAGCAGTCTTAGTAGCATTTTAAGCTGTTGTGTGCCACTATATGGCTCCTCCTTCCCAGCCCCCCAAATATCAGCAGAGATACAAAGTTTAAGCAACCAGTGTTTCTCCAACATCCCCCCAGCCCAGGAACATTGACTCATCATACAATCATCTTTGTAAGCACCTCCTGTAGTACTAGCAGTGCCTGATCACGGAAGACCGCAACTCTGATAAAAGGTGAGATCATGAGCCGACAGAAGCAACAAATAAATGTGAAGTGAGCTCCTTAGTGCTATATTTAACTTAACACAGCCTTAACTATTGCTAAGTACCTGAATTACCTGTTAACTTGCAGTTGTGGTAATTTTAATGTTGGCAGGATTACAAATACCATTACAACAGTCAGCTGAGCCACAGTGGTAATAGTGTCACACACATCAACTTTCTAGCTAGCCGCATAGTTCTGTTTTGTGAATCAGGACAGCAGAATGGACTTGTTTCCTAGCAGGGTATTTACTGTGGTTCTGTTTTCTGTGCTTGTACTGATAAGAATGTATAAGTACAAGCACAGAAAACAGAATCAAGACAGCAGCTTCTGGATTTGAAGGCGATCCCTCCAGTGTTAGGAGCTTTTTAAGCAGGACAGCAGCTTCGTCAGTGTTGCGAGCGGGATCCATGGCAATTCAGTGCTGGATTACATGGTACTGGTTTTTTTTAGTGTGCAGCTTAGCGTGAAGTTCATTAACCAGTACTGCAGCTTCGTCAGTGTTGCGAGCGCGATCTGTGGCAATTGAGTGCTGTTTGATGGGGGTTAGAAAGAGCCGCATCGTAATGTAAATGTTGAATAAATATAGGAGCCTCCAGCTAAGTCCTAAAGAGCCGCATGTGGCTCGCGAGCCTCGGAGTGAGTAACGCGGTGTTATACAATACAGTATTTGTATTCCATACAATTCTATTACTCTGTCACAACTTTATTCAAATAGTGTCAGATACTATATGAGTCACTCACATCAGTAAGCACAATAATCACAACACTGTACTCATTTCACATAATACTATGTAATGAAAAAACAAATACAGTATGATCAACTCTATACTGCCAGAACAGTATGATAACACATTATTCCTGGCATATCTTCTTCATGTAATCAAACTTAGTCTGTACACATTTTTTACATATTGATCTTTATGTAGCATAATTCAACAATTGCCTCACTGCAGGTATCTCTGCTACCACATAGGCATGTGTTAACATAGAGCTCACACGGGAGTCACATGATGCTGGCCAGGGAGTAGGACATGTGTGTAAGAGCTCTTATCTCCCTCAGTGCCTTTTCTACCAAAAATCGCTTAATTTACCACTTTTAACACTCGGACTTACTTTGTAATATCAGTGGACAACATCAAATGAAAAATTGCTTCAATTTTGCCAAAACGGAGAAATGGATTCCTCACTTTCTCCCCAGAGCTCGGATGCGGCCTCCTCAGTGGACTCAGCCCAGGAATCAGATGCCAAACTTCCCCAATGCAGCAGCTCGCCATTATCCAGCTACACAGACACCTTCTCAGTGCATATATGCACCGAATTGACATCGATTAAAGAAGCCCTCCTCAAACTAATTGATGAGGTGGCAGACATTAAACCTGCACTCACCCAACTCTCCCGACGAGTTACTGACTCGGAGGCAAGTGTCAGCTCAGTTGAAAACAAACAGGAGAAAATGGAGCCTGAAATCATTGCCTTGAAGAGAGCCCAAGTAAAATTGGAGGAGCGGATCGATGATCTCGAGGGATGGAACAGACGCAACACTTTGGTGCTGCTGGGGCTACCAGAAGGGGAAGAAAGCCCTAATACTATAGCGTTTTTGCAAAGCTTCTTAAAGAAAACTGTGGGGCCCTCCCCTAACAGCCCTGAATATACAATTGAAAGAGACCACCTCTCGCTCCAGGAGAGCCCCCCCTTCGGATCCCCCACATCTGATTATCTTTAAACTTTTGAATTACCTGGACAGGGACTTTATTATGAAGAAGGCAAGGAAGCTATCAGCAATCTTATGGGAGGGGAAAAAACTTAGGCTGGTACTAGATCCGACCTTCAAGACTCGACAAATTCATGCAACCTTCAGGCCTATCACTACGAAGCTATGTGCAGCAGGGATTCGGCACTACATGTTGTATACAGCTAAACTGGAAGTCACCCTAGAAGATGATGTGAAATGATTTGAGTTGGCTGAAGACTTTTTGAAAACACTTCGGAAAGCTCTCCCGAACCTACTTCCAGCATGGTATTGAGGGGCCTTGATTCCCCTTTTACTCACCATAAACTGACCTTGGGAAGAGCTCAGTAATTATCTTTACTGTATACATATTACTAAGTCATCAATCTTTTATGTTTTTACAGGTTGGACTTTGTGAAATGTGCTGTTTCTTCCTTAAATGTTGAGCCTGAAGTTTACCAAATGTTACTTATGGTTAGCCTTCTCCTGTTTTTGAGGATACTATTGAACTAAGTGCAGATTGTTGTTTAAGCCATTATATATCTGAGATATTCTGAAACTCATATTATATAGGAGACACAGGTTATTTTCTCCTTTATGTTTCTATTAAGGCTCCCTGAATTCCCTTTGGTTTTTTTTACCTTTCTTTGTGGGATGACAGGGTCTGACAAATGAAAACGGAGCATGACCGCATTGATTTTATCTGATAGTAAGCTCAGAAAAGAGCTGTAACAATTACCTCATATGGTGACTATGGAGCCTACGTTTCTCATTTTAGTCTGCTAGATGGCAGTATTTCATTTATTTAAACAGGATATCTCAGCAGTTACTCAGTTTTATTAACATTAGGAGTTGGGATCGGTTAGTTATAGCTTAACTTTAGTGGTTTCCTAAGAGTTTAGACCTCGTTTTCCCCTTCAAATATAGAACTACAGAGGTTTTAGTTTTGGCAAAGGAGTTATTTAGCCAACATTTTTGATTTGGTTTCAGTCTTGACAACCTTACTCCCTTTTTTCCCTTGTTAAATAAAATATTTAATCTGGAAGGAAGGAGAAGCAAATGATGTAATATTTTTTTTTTACACTAGTTTCAATAATACCCCCCTCCCCCCAGTGGATGAAGGGATTGTTCTCATTAGCAACTTTTAGTGTATATCTTTTTCAGCTTCTTACGGCGATAAACTATAAAACAAATTTCCCCCTTTTACTCTGGTACCGACCGGAGGGAGGCAGCTCACCCTTGAGCAGCACCAGGACCTTTAGTACTAGGGTGTGTAGGCCTAGGGCCTTGGTAATGGTTAGATTAGATTGTGTTTTTGGATGGGTATGGTTTTCTTTTCATGTCTTGTTAGTGTTTAATAGTTTGTTAATAGTATTGGGAGTGGGTGGGGTGGGAGTGTAGGCACTCTTAACTCTCAAGACTCTTGTCATTGATTGTATCTGTATAGGTTACCATGGCTACCTTGAAAATTCTGTCATGGAATATTAAAGGGGTAGGAACAACAAAAAGAAATATCTTGTATTAAAGCATATGGCAAAATATAGTCCTATGATAGTTTTTCTACAAGAAACTCATATTTTATCAACACAAGAGAAGCTCCTGCAAAAAAATTGGGTTGGCCAAGTTTTCAGATCTGGATTTACTTCCCATAAAAGAGGTGTGGCTATCCTTTTGGCAAAAAGGGTACCATTTTCTGCTATCCGAGTAATGAAAGATCCGGAGGGGCATTACGTCCTGGTTCATGGTATGTTGGGCAATCAGGAATTATTATTGGGATCAATTTACAGCCCCAATGTGGAATGTCCCTCTTTCTTTGCCCACCTGTCTGCTGAACTAGCCTCTTTTGCTTGGTTAGCAATCATTCGGGCGGGGATTGGAACCTTGTTCAGACTAACGATATGGATTGGACATATCATAAAGGTCTTGGTCCTTCCCCAGCCCAGCAAGCTTTAACAGAGCTTAAGATATCTTTAGGGTTAGTGGACCCCGGTGACTTATTTATCCCTCTACTATAGACGATACATTCTTTTCTACAGCCCATAGGAGCTTCTCTCATATTGACTTTTTTCTAGTAAATCAACAACTCAGTTCAGGCATTCTGGATTCACAGATTTGTGCTACAGTAATTTCGGACCACTTGCTGATCTTGTTAGTATTAAAAACTCTTGGTCCACCTCTCAGATCCAGCACCTGGTCCCTAAATAATTTGCTTCTGAAAGATCCCCAGATATGCTCCCGATTCCAAAAATACCTATTGCTTACTATACAAGAAAATATAGACTCTGTTCCTGACCTAGATAAGGTATGGGCAGCCTTAAAGTCAGTCTGTAGGGGGGAACTTATTCGAATTGCGACGGTAACTAAGAGGAAAAAGCAGTTTCAATTAAATATGTGTTTGGACAGGATACGCACTCTGGAATCTAAAGGCATCGTAAAACTCTCTCCCAAGAAATGCCTGGAACTGGCCCATCTCAGAGCCCATTATGCCAGCTCACTTCTGGAAAAGGTGGAGAAGGCTGCATCTCAGGTTAAGGGAACCTATATTGGCCAAGGTAATAAGGCCAGAATCTTTTGGCATGGCAGCTGAAACAACGATCTACAGCCAAATGGATACCGGCAATTCAACATCCACACACTGGGTTAATTACTACAGATCCCCAAGAAATATTATTATCTTTCAGAGAATTTTATCAAAATCTCTATTCTTCCCAACAATTGTCTGACTCTCAATCTTCAATGCTGGGTGCCTTTTTGCGGAAGGCAGACCTCCCCTGTCTAACAGAAGATTCCAAAGCCTCTTTGAAAGGGCCTATCACAGAGGAGGAAATCTCTTCAGTCATAGACTCATTAAAGGCAGATAAAGCCCCTGGACTGGATGGGTACACTGGCTTGTTCTACAAAACTTATAAATCCCACCTGGTACCTGTTTTACATAAGTAGTTCACATTCTGGGACTCTCATCCAGTTAGTGACCCGTCTCTTCTGGAAGCAAGAATTATTCTACTTCCAAAGCCAGGGAAAGACCCAACCCAAACTGGCAACTACAGACCAATTTCCCTGATGAACATAGACATTAAAATATACGCAAAAATTCTGGCTACCAGATTAACCAAAGTTTAGTCTCCCCTAATAAGTCCAGAACAGGCAGGCTTTGTGTCGGGTTGTTCGTCGGCTGATCACTTCCATAAATTGGCTCATCTAGTTTCTGCATCCAGGGACCCCAATCTAAAAGCTGTACTGGTCTCCCTGGATGCAGAAAAACCTTCGATAGAGTCAGTTGGATCTATCTGTTTACCGTACTTGCCCATTTTGGCTTCCCAGATAATTTTGTTCATCATATTCATACGCTTTATCAGTGCCCCTCAGCATGTATTCTGTGCAATAATCAGCTCTCAGAGGCCTTTTTCCTAAAAAGTGGAACTAGACAAGGATGTCCCCTTTCTCCTTATCTTTTTGATTTATACATAGAACTGTTAGCAAGGTTTATCAACAAAGAGTTAGGGATTGAGGGCCTGCGCCTGGGATCATATGAATCCAGATTTTCTCTTTTTGCAGATGACCTGCTCTTATATTTAACCAATTGGGATTCTTCCCTCCCATTAGCTCTCTAAACTATTAATCAATTCAGTGAATTTTCTGGTTATAAGATTAATAAATGTAAAACTATAGTTTACCCCTTATCAGTAAGACAAGAAACAGGCCGAAACCTTGGGACTTCAATGGGAAAATAAGGCTATAAAATATTTGGGCATAAAGTTTTCAAAAGATCTGGATAAATTAAAATCCCTGAATTTAGACCCTCTTCTGCAGACAATTGGGGAAGATTTGGCAAGATGGAAAAAACTTCCTATTTCGTTTTGGGGATGAACAAATATCCTAAAGATGACAATCCTACCAAAAGTGTTTTATCCCCTAAATTGTTTAGCCCTGTATCTTCCCAAGTCTTTCTTTATGAATCTGCATAATCTATGTTCGGATTTCATATAGAATGGCAAACTACCTCGTAGAGCATATCGAAAACTCACAGGCCCTAAACAGAAAGGTGGTCTACAGCTACCAGACTTCTTTTCATACTATTTAGCTATCCACGCCAGTAACTTTTTGTTTTGGATATTCCCTATGGAGAAAACTCTTACAACCCTTTCTGGCATTCACTTAGATCATGTGAGGGCCAACATTGATCATCTTTCTCTGCGTGCCCTCCT
Source organism: Neoceratodus forsteri (assembly GCA_016271365.2). Taxonomy (NCBI): domain Eukaryota; kingdom Metazoa; phylum Chordata; order Ceratodontiformes; family Ceratodontidae; genus Neoceratodus; species Neoceratodus forsteri. The sequence continues at coordinate 654,812,960 of CM057459.1, forward strand.
CTACTCCTTGGGCAGCAATTCCCTCAGCAATCCAAGATTCTCCTACAGGGTGGAACATTAGGGCATTTCACCAACTCTGCATGCATTTTAAATTCCACAGAAGAACAGATGTCTCCCAACCTCTCTGTGACAACCCTAATTTAAAAATTGCCAATAAACTTATTGATTCTAAGAGCCTTCACTTACTTAGGGATGTGAAATTGAAACACCTACTGCACGACACCTCATTTTATACAGCTTCCCAAATTAAAAACAAATTGGATTCTCCTCCAAAATCGTGGTTTTATTTTACCCAAATCCGGCATTGCCTCCAGAAGTTTTTGGGAAAACCCCAATTGATGAGCAAAGTAGACTCTGTTTTGGACTCTGTCAATTAAGCTAAGTCAAGGTAAAATAGTATCCAAACTTTATAAAGCATTTATTAAGGCCTCCTGGAAGGACATCTCAGCCATAGCCTACTATTGGAAATACAATATAGCCACCTCTCTATCTGATTCGCAATGGGAATCTATTTGGTTGGATAATTATAGATTAATTAAGCAAGATAGACTAAGGGCCATTCCATTTAATATACTGTATTACACAACCTAATAAACTTTATAGAATGGGCCTCTTACCCCCTTCAGAGTGCCTAGATTGTGGTGCTGCAAATGCTTCCTTGGGCCATTAGTTATGGTCATGTCCCAAGATACTTACTCTTTGGAAACTAGTGAAATATCATATAGGCCGTTATTTGCCTATCACTCCATATTTTGAAGAGACAGTATGTATTTTGGGGCGATATTCCACAATTCCCACACTATCTCTTAAGACCCAGATAGCCATGGTTTCATTGGTTATGAAACTACTGATTCTAAGACATTGGAAGGAAGCATGGACCCCCTCTCTTTCGGAATGGTGGTCAGAATTTCTTAATGCACTTAATGCAGAGAGGAGTGTGGCTAGAACTAACAATTCGTGGCCTAGATTTCAGAAATGTTGGAGCCCTTTGTTTACTGATTTAAAAACGAAATTTGGTTACTAACTTTACCTTCCTCCCAAAAAATATGCTTACCTCTCAGAAAGCATAAGGATATATAGTTAATCTGAATCCTATAGAGTTAAGAGTCATGAGTCTTGGTATATCCTGGTACCTGACGATTAAAAGTGCTCGGGGAAGGGGGTTTCTTTTATAGTTTTTTTGTCTTCTTTCTTATATTTTTTTCTCATTTTTTCCTTTTTTATATTCTTTTCTCACTTTCTTTTTAAATCTTTATGATTTTCATGTTATAGCTAGATAAGGGACTATCAGACCTAGTTAAAAACAGTATTATGTTATATCTGTTTGAATTTTACAGCTATGTATACAGCATACAGAGCTGTTTTGGTTTATGTTCCTTCAGTGTATGTAAGTGTTTAATTTTAAAATAAACTTAATTGCAAAAAAACATAGAGCTCACACATACATAATACTTTTCAGATACTGTTCAGGTATGAAACTAGCACCATCACATGTTGTTATACTACTACATTACCTGGAAATACTCATTAGCAACATGTTATGGTTAGCTTTGGATGTTACCACAGTTGCTTTCATATGTTATTGTAAACTGTACTACAAAAATGGCTTTTATTATTACTACCCTTTGTTATTAGTACTAACTCTATCAGAACAAAAAAATGTAAACATCCAATGACTGTTGGTAGGGTTATCAAAACTCTCATTTTCAGTATAGCTATCTGGAAATAACATACTCCGTGTTTCATCATTTGTTAACTATTGAAACATAAGCATCTGCTTAATTCATGTTATTGATCTTTGTAACACAACAACGCATACTGTGGGCCATCACCCATGGTTGCCCAGCATGCATGTGTACCCCCAAGGCACTCAGTTGGCAGCAGAACTCATACAGTTGGTGGACCATGATGATGGATGTGTCTTGTAGTACGTTTAGATAGTTGTATGTTCTTTCTGTTACCTGATGCTGGTTGTCTCTGATTGGTTGTGTTGCCTTGGCCCTTCCTCTGCTTGCATGTGTGCAAGGGGGAATGTGGAGTTAGGGTTTTGAACCCTAGCACCGCATTTTCAAACTTTTGTCGCTGTAGCAGAAACCCTAACTGATGCATTAACAGAGTTTTTTGCAATGAATGTATATATATTTTATTTTTTTTCTTTCTCACAAACAAAGAAGGGTGAAGAAAGACTAAGAGGGGTATCTGATAATTACAACTAAGGACAGTATGTAACAGAGGGAGGATCAGTGAAGAGGACTGGAGAAGAAAAGATTGTAAAAAGCAATATTTCTGGGATATTTTTAAGGAGCTAAGGGAAGCACACCAACACAGCTGTGACAGAGCTTGGACATTCCCTTCAGAAAAACTTGATTTTCTAACAAATTCTGTAGAGTTTCATGCAGTGAAGAAATTGTGTGGCAGAGTTCCCTCATCTCCACTCAGAGTTGGGCCAGTTCTCCTCTTGTGATTCGTGGCAGTGCCAATGCTGTCCCATGACCCTGCCCCTCATTCTGGCTGCTTTTCCCAGGCCCATGTGCAACTCCCTCCAGCAACTTCCCACATGACTGTCATGGTCTAACTCTGCACTGCCCCTCAGTTGCACAGAAGAACCACTGCCTCCACCACCACTTGCCACCTCCTTTTTTCTGGCCCCCAACTAGCTCAGGTGGCAGATTTTCAAGTGGGTATGCTGCCACCATTACCTAAATGGCTACCCTTCTTCCCACGATGAACAAGTGTGTTGCAGAAATTGCATTTCACCACACTGTCGTCATTGGGTTCCATGGTAAAAAACTGCCATACGAGGGAAATCTTAGGCTGCTTCCTGGAAAGGGGCTGTGAGGAGCCTGAAGATGAGGAACCAGCATGTGGCTCCTCAGGGGGATCACACTGTGGCAGTGGTGGTACTACGGGAGGGCATGAGGTTTTAAGGACAAAGTGATGAAACTGGGGGAACAGGAGGCTGCTGGGTAACTGGAGGTTTCTGCTGCTGCACTTGAGGCTCCTGCTGCAGAGCTGGGTGAACTGGGGGTGCTATGGGGGTACTACTGGATCACCCCTTCCACTGCCCCTGCCTCTTGCATTCAGACCTGGTGCTGCCCATGTAGTCATATGGCTCCATGACTCCAAATATGATTCGCCCTATCCTCCATTTCTAAATAAACAAAAGAGAGACAGTAGAGTGAGAAAAAAAGTCAGGGAGAAACACAGGCAAACAAAAGGGAAAATAGAGATCTCTATCTAAAGGTTATAACTAAAGACATATAGGCAAAATACAGCAGAAACAAACACTAAAGAACTGCTAAGAACTCAAAGAGCTGGATTTTCAAAGCACTCCTAGACCATCCCAGCCCTCTGGTGTTGTGTCAGGAAGGGGGCAACAGGATCCCTGCAGCATTTCCCACAGGTGCACTGATTATTTTGGCATATGCCTGAGGGTGTGTCAATTCCAGATTTGTGGCACAGGGGCCCTGTTCTTCCTGAATATGGTGAAAGGTTCCTGATGTAGCTGGGTGCACCACAGCCCTAGATCCCTGCAAATTGCCAACATGGGAAGGACTCCACCACCACCACCTCCTCCTCCATGGAAACAAGCTGGGCTATTGATCCACCGGCTGCCAGAGCCTTTCAATATTCCTTAGGCCTACCTTAGTGGAAGAGGTCCTTCCATTCTTTCAACAACAAAGGATATATAGCCTGGCAACTTGGTCACCCACAAACATTATGGTCCACCCAAGGCAAAAGAGGCACATGCTGTTTGGATCTGAGGCCAATATTTTCAGCCAACAGAAAACACAGTGCTTAAATGCTGTTTTTTATTCATCTTTGAATCATCAATGGAATGGTAACCAGAAGACAATACACACACAATAAGTCAAGAACTGAAGTTAAGTTCAAGAAATTCACTAATGTTTTGGCATTTACAGTAAAAACTGATTTTCCCCACACACTACAGGAACTCCAAAAGAGAAGACCTGCCTCTTCCAGCAGGAAAGAAGATCTGACATCAGACAGGGCTGAGTCTGAGGACAATAATATGGGTGCTGGAAAGAGCCATGCTTGAAGACATCCGGTTACTCAGCAGAGCCCAGCAATACTGCCTGAGTTCAGTGTGGATAGTGAACTGAATCCAGGGTGATAAAAAAACGTTTATGACAATGGTAGTTAAAATAGTTTCTTCAGGATTTCTGATGGTGTCATTTGGCAAATAGCCATTTAGCCCACAAGCTCCCACTCCCAGTTAGCAAAAAAAAAAACCATTAAACCTGCTTTTCCCTGACCTAATATTTTGTAGAGGAAGGGCTCCTAAAGTGAGGAAGAAGCCAACACATAACAAATTTAGTGTGGCCCAACCATCCACAGTAGATCCTCCTTGACCCAAGCAAAAGAGCAGGGAAAAAACATCAGATGTGATCTTGCAGATGTTATAGGCATTTAAGGGGGAGTTTAAAGATAGGAAAGAGACACTATTGACAGTATGGGCCAATGTCATGGCACTTGAAACTCAATTACCACAGGCTGAACACAACGTGGACAGTTTTGACTCCTTGCTCAAGAAAATTGAAACTATGCTATTACAGTTAACTGAAACCAGGTGGCCATAGTAGACTAGGAGGAAGCTACAGAAAACCAGGTATGACCAAGGCCCCTAGAATTCTGCGGCTGCAGAATTTTGCACAGAACTTGCAATCTACCGCAGAACTTCTTCGGTGCCGCAGAATTCACTCTTCTTGGTGATTTTTTATTAATATTTCTGTTTATCCATAGAATCTGGTTCCCTTTCCCTCTTTTTATATCCAAAACCCCCCTATATGCTCAGAATGTGATGTTATCATTGCTATATCATACATTAGCTAACGAAATGGCTGCATTCTGCAACAGAAATGAACAGTCACTTTACCACAGCTCCCACTGCCAGAGATGGTGGCACAGCACATCATGCATGGTCATATTTGCTCAACCTGCACTACAGCCTAATACAATTTTCAGTCTTACATTATTGCGCTAGGGCCAACTTAAACAAAACCTTGTCAATAGCACAGACTTGTTAAGTCCATACCTCACTTTGTACAAACCTATTTGTGCCTTTAAGGTATAGAGATGCCATCTGAGATGAATAACTGGTAAAATGAATTTAACTGTCATTTTTAAGAAAAATAAAGTAATTATGCCCAGAAAAGGGGAATATAATAATGTGTAGACCTAATGAAAGGCTAGACCTGTTAAATAAATTGCACTGTACACATTTTTGCCAGGGTTATTGATTACATATCATCACTGGTTGATAGAATCACCTAAAAGTTATGGAGAAATGTGTGCAGGGACAGTTGTTGGGCCAGAGGGTAGCATGCTGTGTTTCTGTGCCAGCAACTCAGGTTCAGAGATTAAGCTCTGGGAGCTGGTTGGGCAGCACAAGAATTGGTGGAACACATCACTGCTCAGAGCCTGGGAAGGTATGGTGCAGTGTTCCGTCACATAGTGGACACATTGTGATGGGCTGGAGAGCTCTATCTCACAATTGTTTCACATGCATGTCATGGCCTGATAGTGTTACGCAACGTGTCAGGGTAAGCAGGTTGACATGAATAATGAGTTTTGCAATAACTCCTCTATTCCATTTCCAATGGGACCTGTATGAATTAGGATGCAAGTTCATGGAAATTAAAATATATATATATATATATACACACACACACATATACAGTATCTCTGTCTCACCACACACACACACACACACACACATTTGTATGTATGTTACAGATTGCATATTAATATATAAGTGATACACAGTGGGAACCTCATGAGTGGTGTAGAAAGCACATGAAAATATGTAAGTGATCGACAGTGGAAACCTCATTAGTGGGATAGATAGCATGCATATAGAAATACCTTATTTATCACATAAGATCCCCTCTGCATATGTCATTTATGCAACAGGCTAGGACCTTGAGGGAGAGACATTTGTTTTGCTTTTTTAGGCATAAAATTATTTTTATAAATCTGTTATTTTTTGAACTAGTGTTACTGTGTTTTCCACCATCCTGATTGCTATAACCACTGCCATGAAAGTGAAGTCAGGATGACAAGCTGACACTGTGATGTGGTAGTTTCTTAGTGCCACAGAACTTCCTCAGAAATTACAAACCATCGCCGCAGAAGTTCTGTGGCAAATGGTGGTCTTGCCGCAGAACTTGGTCCCACTGTGCCGCAGAAAAGTAGGGGCCCTGGGTATGACGTAAGAATATTAGAATATACGGTGTGCCCAAGGATTTAGAGGGCCCTGATAGTAATGGCTGTTTTGGATTCCCCTCTGCATACTGCCCTCTTACTAGATGCCTCCTGCAACTTAGAGACTGAGCCCTTGCACAGAGCTTTAGGGCTGAAGCCATGCTCCCCTATGGCTAGATGTCGCTCTATCATTGTAAGATTTTTACATGTACCAAACCAAGGAAATGATGCTCTGAAAAGCATGGCAGCAACAATTAGCCTACTACAGTACAACAAAAGTATATTTGGACAATTATTATGCTCCAAATACCATGCAAAGAAGAAGTGAATATATTCCAATCTTACAAATGCTGAAACTACAGAAGATGAAATTTAGGATGCCATATCTCTCCAGCCTAATAGTCCAGTACCCTGAGGGACAAAAAATGTACACCAACGTGAGAGAGGCAGCAAAAGACCTGGCAAAAAGAGGGATCCCCCTCAACATCTGTCGTCCACCATGCCCAGAGTCAAAGACTACCCCACCAACACAACTTAAGGTAGATTCAGGAGCCCAAAGGAGGCAGCATGCCCAGGAAACCTTCACTTCTATAATTGCTCAGCTGAAGACCATGGTGGATCTGATCCTGGGAAAGATATCCTTTACTTGAACTCATTTACTGTGTATGTCGGGGTGATGAGAACCTGGGGGTCCTGAGGGATGGCAGGGTCTTGGCGAGCTAGCATCAAGTATAGGAAGAACAGGGCAGCTCTCTGGCCTGTGCCACACTTACCTCAACAACCTAGATGACCTATATATCTATAGCACAAAAAAATGGGTCCCAGGCTCAAAGGGCAACCACAGAAGTGATCAAGCTGGGAGCCACAGCCCCATAAATTCAAATGTCTCCTTAGAAATTAGCTCAGCATTTATCCCAGCATAGCTGGAGAGAGGTACATCCTCATACTTCCCAGGGTGTGATAGTGGTGTAGGGTGGCAGACTTCCCTGCAACGGGGAAATAATTTTTATGGACAGATACATGCCCCACTTTATTAGAATACCAAACTGGTTACCCATAAATAAAGGTCTGATTGTGTGCTCCACACTGGGTCCTGCTGGGAGGGACATGCACCTTGGAGCTGAATGGTGCCATTACCTAATAAATCACAAGAGGGCCATAAACATGACAATAAAATGATGTGGGACAATGCTTTGACTGGAAAGAAATGGCCTATGTTACAGAGACTGCATTTTCGAGGCAGTCAAACTACAGCTCTCCTAATGGGAGATAGATCACTAGTCTCCCTCAGAGTAAATTGGTATTCTAGAGGGATCTTCCAGTTTGCAAACCTTTATTATAATCCTCTTTCTACCAGATTGATGTGAATACAGTATGAAAGCAAATATCCAGCCTCTGGGGAGGGGAGAGGAACAAGGAGAGTCCCCAAAACCTTTTATACTCTTGGGGTACTGGGCCTAGGATTAACTTTGAACTCTAAACTCTGAAAGCATGTTATATAAAGCAGAGTACTTGGGAATTACACATGCCATGCTTAGTTATGATCCCTAGCACTAATGTAACTGTGGGAGAGGAGGTGGCAGTTCTGATATTCTGAGGCAGATAAGGCAATAGAGCCAGTCACCATATGTATCAACATAATGGCACAAGCTGAATTTAGCAAACATCTGGGCATGTATCTGGTTGGGAGACAGGCTCCTGGGACATGTGAGTCAGGACCCCATGTGGTGATTTGCCCCTTTCCCATCCCAGCCTGATATTTTTCATTCTGAAACCCATTTTCAGTTCCCCCAGCCTGTGGTTTTGGGGTCAGTGCAGCCCCAAGGGAGCCCTTTTCTAGCCAACTTCAGGAGTTCTCCCAGGTGGTGTCCCCCCCCCCCCAAGGAACCACCACTAGTGGAGTTAGCAGTAACTTCACCTACCTTGGAAGCCCAAGCTTTTGTTCCCACAGTTAGAAATGTAGAAACATAAAGTTTGTCAGCAAATAAGAATCGCTTAGCCCACCTAGACTGCCTATTTGTTTCCCTACCTATACTGTCACAGCAGACCGAACCTGATCTCTAGCTATTTCTCCCCCCTGCTTTCCTACCAAGATTCCTTTGTGCTTATTCCATGCATGCTTGAAGCCCAGTACTGCTTCTACCCCCACCTGTTCTGCTGAAAGACTGTTCCAGGTGTCCACTACTCTTTCAGTGAAAAAGTACTTCCACAGATCCCTCCTAAATTTCCCCCTTCCAGCTTCATAGTATACCCCCTTATTTTTGTCTACTTTCTCTTCTGAAAAATACTCCCTTCCTGTACCTTATTCACCCTTGTGCGGTACTTACAGGTCGCTATCATGTCCCCCTCTCCCTGCTCTCTCCCAGAGTGTACTGACCTCTCAGTCTCTCCTTGTAGGGCTTATGATGCAGCCCCTGCACCATTTTAGTTGCCTTCCTCTGGACAGCCTCCACCCTGTCTATGGCCTTCCTGAGATGCGGTCTCCAGAACTGGACACAGTATTCCAGGTGGGATCTCACCAACAATCAACACAGTAGTATTACCACCTCTCTCCTTCCACTGGTGATTCCACTCCCTGTCAACCCCAGCAGCCTACTGCCCATTCCCCCTGCCTTGTTGCACTGCCTTGCCACCTTGAGGTTAACAGATATGATAATCCCATGGTCCCTTTCCTGTTTAGTAACCTTCAATACCTCTTCCCCCATTTTATACATCACCACTGGATTTTTGTTCAACAGGTGTATGATATTACACTTTTTCACATTGAAACGCAGTTGCCATAACCACTCCTCAAGTTTTGTCATGTCTCTGCTCATTCTTTTGACCCCTCCAGAGTATCTGCCGCATTGCAGATTTTGGTGTCATCTGCAAAGAGGCATATCTTCCCATCCAGCTTTTCTGCAATGTTGCTTATTAAGATATTGAATGGGACTGTTCCCAGTACTGAGCTTGAGGTACCCCACTGGTCACTCCCCCTCATTAGAGTGAGTGCCATTTACAACCACTTTCTCACCTATCCATCAGTCAGTTCTGTACCCAGTTTACCACCTTGGGGCCCACCGCCAAATTGTCAATTTTCCTTATTAGCCTCCCATGCAGTATGGTGTTGAAAGCCTTACTGAGGTCTAAGTAGGCCACAGCCACTGCTCCACCCTGATCTATTTCCCTGGTCACCCAATCGAAGAAATCTATCAGGTTTGTCTGACATTACCTCCCCCATGCATGAATCCGAGCTGCCTCAGGTATTATAACCCACTGGATTCAAGATACTCCACTAGTCATCCTTTTAAAAGTGTCTATTAACTTTCCCACTACTGATGTGAGACTGATTGGCCTATAGAAGAGTAGAAGAGCCCTTCAGGGGGACCTGGAGACTCTGGAGAGGTGATCATGCACCTGAAAACTGAGGTTTAATGCCAAGAAATGCAGAGTTCTCCACTGGGGGCATAGGAACTCAGTTCATGAGTACTTTTTGGGTGGGGAGAAACTGCAGGTTTTGGGAGGGGAAAAGGATCTTGGGGTGGTTGTGGATGCCAAAATGAATAACTCTGAGCAATGTAGGAGGGCTGCAGCTAAAGCAAATAAAATGCTTGGGTGCATCGCCAGAGGGATAACCTCGAGGAGATGGGAGGTGCTTCTCCCTCTGTATAACTGCCTGGTTAGGCCACACCTAGAGTACTGCATGCAGTTCTGGTGCCCATACTTGTAAAAGCACATTGCACTTCTAGAGAGGATCCAGAGGAGGGAAACCAGGATGATACAGGGTCTGGGGGAAAGATCCTATGAGGAGAGACTTGAGGAGCTCAACTTCTACTCTCTGGAGGAGAGGAGAGACAGAGGGGATATGATCAAGGTATTTAAATATCTAAAGGGAGTAAACAGTGTCAGCCTAAATAGGGTGTTTTCTGCTAAGGGAGGAGGGGGCCACCAGGGGACACACCATGAGGCTGGTTGGCGGGAGGCTTACGGGGAGACTAGGAGATGCTACTTCACTAAGAGGGTGGTGGACCTCTGGAAAGCACTGCCTGCAGAAATAATGGCTGTTAATACAGTGGAGATATTCAAGAGGGATTGGGACAGGTATAAGGGGAAGGTAAAAAAAAAAATGCCAGACCTGGAGGTGTAACTCCGATGGGGGATGGGATCAGGGGGATTTATGAGGGAGGTGGGGAGGGCAGCAATGGTGTCCAGACCGGGTGCTGATTTTTTAGCAGACTCGATAGACCATTAGGCCTACTCTGCTCGTGTCTTAGTATGTTGGTATAGTTGCCAGTCTCTTCCCTGCTGCCACTCATATGAAACGGGTCTACATCTGCCCTCCTTCAGTACTCTGGCACCACTCCTGTTTCCAGTGAGTTGTTGAATAGAGCTGTCAGAAGTGCAGTCAGCACCTCTCTGAGCTCCCTCAGCACCCTTGGGTGTATTCCATGTAGTCCCATAGCCTTATCCACTTTCAGATTCACAAGTCATCTCAGAACTATTTCCTCCATGAATTAACTGTATCTACCCCCCTCTCCAATGTTCTTGCTGAATTTATGTGATTCATCCCCCTCTCCCTCCACTGTGAGGCTGAGCAGAGGTATCTATTCAGGACATCTTATTTTTCTTGATCTTTCTCTGCACAGTCTCCACCTGCCCTTCTTAACCTCACAGTCCCTCCCATTGTCTTCCTCTTTTCATTTATGTATCTAGAAAAGGTCTTGTCCCCTTCAGTTACCCATTTAGCTATCCTTTCCTCTGTTTGTGCCTTTGTGCCTTTCACTGCCTTCCCTTCCTCCCTTTGCTTTTCTTGGTACACCTCCCTACCCTCTTCCCTCTGCATTTCTATGTACCATCTGAATACCACCCTTTTAGCCTTTACCTTCGCAGCCACTTCCCTTGAGAACCATAGTGGTCTTCTTTTCTTCTGCCTTTGGTCACTTCTTTCTCATAGAGGTTTGTTGCCTTCACAATGCCATCCCTTAATTTGGCCCCTGTTCCTCTCTACCCTACCCAAGAATCCCCCGGCTAGGTCGTATTCAAACATTTTTTTTTAAATCTTCCCTTCTGAAGTCCAGGACCCTACTCCTTGTGTGATTTGGCTCTGCCACCATCCTTATGTTAAACCACAATGTACGGTGATCACTGGTCCCCAAGTGGCATTCCACCTTGACATCAGCAATACTGTCCCTGTTTGTGAGCACCAGATCCAGTATTGCCCCATCTTGAGTGGGCTATCTGAGTAATTGCCTGAGAAATGCCCCCTGCAGACAGTCTAGGATGGCCCTGCTTCTAGCTGAGGCTATGGCTAAGAGGCTCCAATCTATATCCGACAGACTGAAGTCCCCACCAGCAGCACCCCTCTCTTTTCTGCCATCATGCTGATGGATCCTCTGGTGCCTTATCCAGTTCTTTCCCCTGTGTTGGAAGGCCATGGGAACAGTGGCTCCAATGCCTGTCTCCAGGGTGACCCACAGTACCTCCAACCCCTCCTTTCCCCTTGGGCTCACTTGCACTTCTGTTGTTTTGCTACCATACCTCGCATGCAGCACAACCCCTCCACCCTTCCTCCCTTTCACATCTTTCCTGAACTGAGAGTAGTCTAGTATGGCCATGTCCCAGTTCTGGTTCCTGCTACACCAGGATTCAGTGATGGCCACAATACCCAGGGCAGACTTGCATCCACAAGGATGGCATCTAGGTCTGGAATTTTATTTCTAATCTCCTTGCATTCGTATGCCTGGCCCTCCACACATTGCTCCCACTCTTCTTGCAAATGCCCTTATCCCCTTGTACCCTGCCTCATGTTCTTCTCCCCTTTTACAACTTCTGTTCCCATCCTCCTTGTCCTCTACTACTCTGCTGCTTCTTTAACCTGCTCCTTGTGGGAGATTCCTTCCCTTGGGTCCTCTCTTCCCACTGCTTCAGTCTGTGTGGGGGCAGTTTATGCCTGCCTTTGACTTTCTGCCACCCCACCAGCTATTCTAAATGTTTATCAAAGTAACTGTTTTATATTGTACTGTATTCCTATGTGACCTGACATCTTGATCAACAAAAAACTATGACGTTAAAAAAAGTAACATATGAACCATCCACTGAGGACAGTGGTTTGCCTCCCAGATGCATACAGGTCATCACCACTGTACAGCCCCATATACCTCCAGGTTGGCCCCCAGTGAAGCCAAGACGCATTCTCTCTGCAACATTCCTTTAACTATGAGTTGAAGCTCCTGGTGTGAAGTATCTTATCCTCCCCTTTGCTATAGACAGGTGGCACCTCAGCAAATGCCACCATGCCTGCTACTTGCCTTAAGCCCCTCTCCAGTTCCCGTAACTCTCCCTGCACAATCCCAGCCCAGCCCTTGCTAGGTCATTAGTCCCTAGGAGGACAATGACATCCAGCTGCCCTAAGCTCTGCTGTCCTAGTGATCCTTATGATCTGCTGTCTATCCCTCTGAGCTGTGGTGCCAGGTAGGCACCTAACCTCCTTCTCTTTTCCCCTTCCTGTTCCAAAATCTACCCCCCTTACAATTGACTCCCCCACCAGAAGCTGCTTTCTCTCTGCTGTGGTCCTCTACCTCCCACCTTGGGGCCACACCTTCAAAGGACCCCCAAATCCTTCCTTGCCACTACTTCAGGTGCCTTCTTTTGGCAGTCTTGTACCACCAAAAAGGTGGTTGAATTCTGTAGTGGCACCAGCTGAAGAATGTGCTGCTGACCAGCGATCCCACCTTCCCAGTGACCACCATGGTCCACCTGGCCCTCCTTTTCCTAGGAAACCACTGGTGCAAACAGCAGTAGACTGGTTGGTCCCTGGGTGGGGCAAAAGGTCCTCTGGATCCTAGCCAGCCTGGCCTGGAGACCAGCAACCTCCTCCCTCAACCCAGAGAGGTGCATGCAGATAGAGCACACCTCAGTCTCCAAAATGGCTGCTGGAATACTGCAGCTCTGCAACCATTGCACTGCACCACTCCCACATCTGCTTTTATGTATCACTACCTAGCGTGTTCAAATGTACTTTGCCCCATAGTCCCCTTTCTGTGTTTGTTGCTTTACCTCCTACGCCTTCTATCAAGATTTACTTTATCACCCTACCCTAGATAGGGTGTTACTTGTTTTCCCCTTTACTTGCTATCTCTGGATATATCTCACCTGTACCCCTCTGCTTCTTTACTTCTTTTTATTTAACCCTCCCCTTTTTGCCCTTCCTGTATTCAGGAGCAAGTGAGCAAATGCTTTTGTAACTGTTGCAGCATTATCTGAGGACATTGACTGCCTCAGCAGTTTAGTCACTGGATAGTTCTCCAGGAGTTGTCTTGCAGGGGATGTTAGGTTTATTTTTAGATACCTGGCAACCAATAGTCTCAGGGTCTGGTCTCGTGACCCTTGTCGAGACTTCCAGGTTCGGCAGGATTTAAACACTCGACCGAGCAAGCCGTGCTTTTATGAGTGCAGCCATTCTGTGTCTCACTGACTGCTGCTGTGCTGAATGAATCATTGTTTTAATCTGTTAAATGTACCTTGCTAAAGTGGAGAACAGTGACTAAAGTATTGTATTCAGGGGGAAGTGAGCAAGTGCTTTTGAAACTGCTGCAACACTATCTGAGGACATTGACTGCCTCAGCAGTTTAGTCACTGGATAGTTCTCCAGGAGCTCTCTTGCAGGGGATGTTAGGTTTATTTTTAGATACCTGGCAACCAGCAGTCTCAGGGTATAGTCTCATGACCCTTGCCAAGACTTCTGGGTTCGGCAGGATTTAAACACTCGACTAAGCAAGCTGGTGCTAGCACATGCCAGGTGCAAGTTGCAGCACGTGGAGACACCTGCAGAGACGTGTGCAGAGACATGAGTGTCTTTGCGCATGTCTAGCGTGTCAAGTGTGGCAATGGGAGCAAGGGAACATAAGCTTTGTATCCTCAATTGTGAGTACGTGGGTTTGGGAACATTTGTTTCAGCTACCCGGTTGATTATTTGTAATCATTGTGCCGAATATACTAGTTGTTAGTAATACTTGATACTGAGTACTGTGCAAGCAAAATAAGATGGGGGACAGTCAAGGTCTAGAACATAATGAAGTAAAAACCAGTATAACAGTACCTGATATCATAATGACCCTCGATGGGGAAACGGGGATAAAATGTTCAAATTGCTTTATGTATTCCCTATTCGATGTCCTCCCTGTATGCACACTATCCATTTGAGAAAAATGTGTTGTCAATAGTGTACTAACGGAAGATATCACACTTTTCTACACTAAACTAGATCAGACTGAAAATCAACAGTGCAAAATGGCCCAGAAAATTAAAGGACAAAAGGGTAGTTTAGCTGTTAGCATGGTACTTGATAAAGCAATCCAGTGTTGTGGTCCTGATGATGAAATATTAGGAATAAATGTAGAAACTACCCATTTATCTGATAAAAGAAAATGAAAGGTTAGAAGATGAATATATAATTGAGACAAATCTGGGTGATTGGACCCTTGTGCAACATGGGCATAAATCTAAAATTAGACAAAGGGCCTTGGGCAACCCATTAGAGATAGTTAATAGATATCAACCCCTAATTCACCTACTGGATAGCGAATTGGAGGCACCTGATGCAGGTAGTATATCTGAGGAGTGTTTAGAGGATGACTATGTCAGGACTCAAAATGTTATTCTGCCCAGTACATTCTCAGATGAGAGATCATTAAATAATTCAGCCTCTGATAAGAGGCCTACTAATAGCCCCACCCAGTCAGATGTGGTTCCCCCAAAGTCCATCTCAATAGAGAAATCTAGTATGATGAAAAGCTCGATACCTGTGATACTGTAAATGGAGACATTAACGTTACAAGTGGGGAAGTGAGTGTTAGTAATATATATATGCTGCTGCCGCCCGTTCTAAATCAAGATCATTATGTTGATGCTAACTCTCATGTCTGTGATCAGAGTAATCAAATGAACATTGTTAGTCCCTCCACTGTGGATATCCCAGTACCAATTATCACTGATGACAACATACAAATGGTTAGGCAATCATATGTATTAGGGGACTCCATAATCATATATATTGACAAGATTGTATGCAGAAGAGATAAACATAACATCACCTGTTCCTCTTTCAGAGGTGCTGGAATTAGAGATATACATAATATGGTGAATAATATTCTGAAAAATGTAGGTCCCAACCCAATTGTTATTATCTATGCAGGAATGAATTATGTGAATAAACTTACTCTTGATGAGATAAAACATGAATTTGTCACATTAGCAGATACCTTACAGAAGTTGAATTGTGAAATACATTTTTCAGAAATTTTGCCCATCCCTAAAGCTGTTTTTTGTAAGAAAAAAAGATAAAGTAAATAAATGAATGGCTCAGAAAATGGACCCTTCAGATAGGCTATTCCCGTATTACACATTGGGAATCTTTCACCAATAATAAAACATGGTATTGCTGGGATGGTTTACATCTGAGTATGCATGGGGCCCATAAACTGGGAAAAACCTTTGAAGATATTATTATTAAAACTTTAACTTAACCAGGAGGGGGGGCAAGGGTATTACTTCTGATTATGGTAAAACAAATATAAAATCCAAACTTAAGTTGCTGAATATTAATGCCAGAAGTTTAAGTGTTGGTAAGATAGCTGAGTTAAGAGTTTTTTTTAGGTACAGACAATATAGATATTGTCTGTGTAACGGAGACCTGGTGGGATCACACTAATTCATGGTCTAATAGCATACCAGGGTGCCAACTTTTTTACAAAAATAGGATTGGCAGAAAGGGCAGCGAAGTATGCTGTTACATATCAAATCAGATCCATTGTTCTCCTTTAAATTTAAATATGTATATTGACACATCTCCAGAAACCTTACAGTTAAATCTTGATCTATCTTCCTCCCCAAAGCTAATTTTGGAGGTATGTTACAGACCTCAATCATCTGATAAGATTACTAATGATGCAATATTACAAGAAATAGAGGTTGCTTCAGCTTTAGGAGATGTGTTAATAGTAGGTGATTTTAATGCACCAGGTATTAATTGGGATGTCTTCTCTGGGATGAACGAATTTGAAAATAACTTGTTGGACATGCTTGTATCTTGTGGCAGTAATCATCTTGTAACTGATCCCACTAGGGATTCAAATATTTTGGACTTGATCATTAATAATAGCCCTGAATGTATATCAGGTACAAGGGTTATTAGTAATTTGGCAACAAGCAATCATAATATTGTTGAATATCAAATCAATTATTTAAAGATGAAAGATAAGATATCTACAGTAACCCCTGATTATAACAACGCTAAGTGGAATGATATAATTAATGATCTAAATCAAATTATTGGAAGTGTGCCTTAAGTGGATTAAAAGTTGATGACATGTGGGATAAAATTAAAAACATTGTCCAGACCATGACTCAGAGACATGTATAAATGAAGAAGAAATACAATAAAAAAGGAATTATTCCCATATGGTTGAATAAATCAATTATGAAACAGATACATAAAAAGCAAAAGTTATTTAAAAGGTATAAAAAGAATCTAACCATCAGTAATAAGATACTTTATAAATTTGAACAAACTAAATTAAACAAAATGATAGGAAAAGAGAAAAGGAAATTTGAAACAAGACTGGCTCGGAAGAAAGACATGAAATGTTTCTATGCCTATATTAATACTAACAAAAATACTAAGAAAACAATTACATCTATTTCCCAGAATGGTAAATTGATCACCGAACCCTTGGCAATGGCGAATAATTTCAATCATTATTTTGTTTCAATCTTCAAACCCCCTACTAATATTCCCTCAGTAAGTACTGTATATGATTCTCCCCTCATTCAAATTTTCAGAGAGGAAGTATTGGATGAATTATCAAAGTTGAAGTCTTCTGCTCCAGGCCCTGACAATTTGACTCTTGTCATCCTCAAAATCTGGCTAAACAGCTTGCGTTTCCATTAACATTACTATTCAACCATTCACTAAAAAACAAGAGCGGTCCCTGATGATTGGAGGAGGGCGGTTGTTGTCCCTATCTTTAAAAAAGGAGCTCGTATAAATATATCTAATTGTAGGCCAATTAGCCTAACTTCTATCTGTTCTAAAATGATGGAAAGGATCATTAAAAATCGTACTGGAGAGCTAGATGTGTTAAAACTAATGGATCATTCCCAACATGGTTCCCATAAAAGCTTCCATAAAGGTTTATCTTGTATTACTAATCACTTGTCATTCTATGGTAAGTAACAACTTGGACAAGAACATCTCCACTGATGTCATCCTCCTGGATATTAGAAAGGCATTTGACGCAGTGCCTCATGACATATTAATAACCAAATTAAATAACTTTGGAATAAATAAAGTCATTGTTAATTGGATTAAAAACTGGCTTACTGACCATATGCAGTGTGTTAGGATAAATGGAGTGAGATCTAATGAGGTGGGTGTCACTAGCGGAGTACTTCAAGGATCAGTCCTCGGGCCTGTTTTTTTTTCGCTGTTTATTAGTGATATGGGGAATGGATTCAAGAGTGTTATTTTCAAATGTGCAGATGACGCTAAAATAGGACGTGAGGTAGATTCCTTACAAAGTTATACAGAACTTTCTCTGGACCTTGAGAAAATAGAAAATTGGGGTAAATGTAACAAAATGGAGTTTAATGAGACTAAGTGCTCAGTTTTGCATTTTGGTAACAAGAATTTAGAATATAAATATATAGAGGATAATGAATGGTCCTCTATCAGTAACCGGTCTGTTAACCGTCAAGAGGCTGCCAGGGCGACTGTGTAAAACTCGAGAGGTTTACCTCACCATGGCAACCTCGAGACGGTTAACAGCAGCTAGTTACCGATACAAGGACCATAAATTATTTTTAGTGGTGTATGGTCCCAAGAAAAAACGAAAATGGCTCCTTACTTTTGAAAATATAGTCACTGCCGCAGCCGTTCAGTCATTCCCTTACTGCTGTGTGCATCTGTTGGTTCCCAGGTGAAAAAACAAGGTGTGCACATGCGCAGACCATTCCCCATTGTTAACCTATCAATGTGACATAGCATCATTAGGTTAACAATATTTCTACATCACAACAATGGTATAACAACCTTAAGAAATTATTATTTCCTAAGGTTAACAGCATTCTACCATACATTATAAGCTGGATGGCAAAACCTTGAAATCCTATAACAAGGAACTGGACCTGGGAATATGGGTGAATACTAAACTTGACTCAGTTGATCATTGCCATCATGTATCACTTAAAGTAAATAGTTTAATAAGAACTATAAAAAAAACATTTTTAACTAGGGATAGTGTTTACTTAGTGAAATTACATAAATTGTATGTTGTCCCCCATCTTGTTTATGGATCCCCCATGTGGAGTCCCTATCTAAAGAGGGATATTAGGTTAATTGAAAAAATACAAAGGAAAATGACAAAATCATTAGCCGGGATTAAAAATAGAGATTATAGCTGTAGAGTGAAATCCCTAAAACTGTTTACATTAGAGACTAGAAGAACTAGGTGTGATTTACTTCTCTTATATAAAATAATGCAGAATCCAAATCTTATGGAGCAATATGGTCTACAACCTAAAAGACTATTAACAAATTAATTGAGATCTCATTCAAAACAGCTTAATATTCCAAAGGTTAACACAGTTAAAAGGTTCAATTTCTTTACCATAAGAACTGCCAAATTATGGAATTCCCTGCTGGTGATGTTGTTCAGGCCTCTAATTTCAATCAATTCAAGAGTAAATTGGATGAGTTTTTGAACTTAAAACAAATGAGTGTATAAAACCCCACAGGGAGTGGGAGACAATTAAATGGGCTTGCAGCCTACTTTGTCTAAATTACCCAAGTATACTACCCAAGTATAATCTGTTACTGCACCTTACCCTAGATAGGGTGTCTCTGGCATGCCTAGCTGTTGCAGCTAAAGGCTTGTTTCTTTCCCAGCAGATATTCCCTATGCTACCACCTGTAGCTACCTATACAGGTAACAGTAAGCTAAAAGATACCTTACCTTCCTTTGACAATCTGGCAGATTCCACTGCATGCTTGCTGTCACCTACAGATGCTGCTGATGCCTAAGATACCAGTTACCTGTTCCATTCCTGCTCTGTTCCACTCACGCTCTGGGACATGAGCGAGATGGGACATGCTGGATGGCTGGCCTTTTAGTCCCCTCTTCCTGGTTTCTGGTGTCCCATGATTGGTCAAGCCTTGTCACATGACATCTTTCCCTCAAGTCCTCCCAGAACTCAGCCTTCTCCCTCTAGTCCCACTAGCAGTACAAAACTTGAAAAAGGTAATTCAAAAAAAAGTTCTTAGTGTGTGTGATCTGTGTGGTGGTGCTCCCGCAATGGTGCCATGTGTGCCAAAACAGAATTCAACCACAGTCTTTTAAACCCTATTCTGGCAGCCAGGTGTCCCATGATTGGTTGAGCCCTGTCACATGGTGCCTTCCCCCTCAGTCCTCCATGAACTCAGCCTTCTTCTTCTGGTTCCACTAGCAGCACAACACCTGTAAAAAGTACAGTGGCATCCCGATTATCTGAACCCCCATTATCCAGAAATCCCTATTTAACAGACTCCCAGTGTGTCACCCATGTCCCTCATTAACTTTTTGCATAAACCCATTTACTAGGCTTTTCCGAATTGGTTCACATCACATTTAGAACCATTACCGCTGCTTGCAAAGCAAAGTGAACTTAACGAGGTGGTGATTACAGTGTGGATTAAGCTAATCACTGCTTTCAGCACTTAAGTACCATGCTAATCACACTGTCAGGTATCCAATAGTTGCAGAGGCAATGGCAAGTTGAGCAGAGCCTTCCCCATCCTCATCTCCCTCCTCAGTTATCCTGTCACTGCAATCAGCTAAAAGAAAACAGAAAGTTCTTACCATTGCGCAAAAGATCCATATAATCTCCTGGCTCAAGAGTGCTGAACTAGCAGTGGCACTGGCATCAGAGTATGGAGTCGGTAAATCAACAATCTTTGATATCACTCCTGCTAAGGCTAAGCTGCATGATTTTGCTTCCACAATGGAAACTTCTGCCAGCACTGATGATAGCCGAAACATGAAAGTTTGCACAGATGAAGAGAGAGATGGGGCAATTTGCATTTGGTTTTGGCAGCAAAGGGAGAAGGGACACCCATCTCTGGCCCTCTTCTCAAGGAGAAAGCCCTTCAATTTCATGAGAGGCTTGGCAATAGAGGTCCTTTCGCTGCCAGTGGCAGCTAGCTTGACCATTTTAAAAAATGGCATGGAATCAGATAGCTGAAATTATGCGGGGAAAGACTGAATGCAGCTGATGAAGGGATAGTCCCTTTCCAGGAGAAGATAAGGCTTCTAATTGAAACTGACTGTCTCTCTGCTGAACAGATCTACAATGCAGGTGATATGGGTCTGTACTGGAGCTGCTTGCCTGACAAAACCCTAGCACACAGAGATGAAAAAGATGCACCAAGGTTTAAGAAACAAAGGAGAATGCACAGAGTACTTTAACTGCCACTATAAAAAAATCAGATTAAAGAATGTCATTTACATGGCTTCTGATGCCTGGCACCATGTCAGCACCAAGACCATTCAGAAAGCCTGGGCAAGGTCTAACATCTTGGCTCCTGTGGAGACTACTGACACTACGGAGCAAAGTGAGGGAATGGAAGGAACTGAAGCTGTTGAACTGACAGTTGTCACTGATCAGGAACTAAATGACTTGGCAGCTGCTTTGCCAGGGGAGAAACTCATTGAAGTTGATGTTGAAGACTGGAATTTCTGCAATAGTGGTGATCAAGTACATGAACAGTTGACTGAGGATTTAATCATCGAACTTGTGCATAGCCATGGAGACAAAAGAGATGCCAAAATTGACGATGATGATGAGAAAGAAGAGGGAACACCTCCCCCACTCATTCTAACACATTCTGAGGCTATGCAGCAGTTTGAAAACTATCTTCGCTACATGGAATCTCAGCCAGACTGTGATCCTGTTGAGTTCATGCTTCTAAGAAATTTGCTTAGCCGAGCCAGCAAGAAACAATTCTCAGGACTGCGCCAGAAACAGGTCACAGACTTTTTTACAAGAAGCTAATACAGTATATGTATATGCTTGCTGTCCTGCTATTTTGGTGCTATTTCCTATGATGAGCCTTTCAGTGTTGTGTTTATTTATTATTCTGTACATATATGTGTACATCTCTGCTTAAATGAATTGCATTTTAGATGTAGGAGTGTTGCTTTTAAGCATTAAAATTTGTTTACCTTTACATGGCTGGCGATTTTTGTATGACATCAGGCAGAACTCACAATTAACTAGACTCCCAGTATTCAAACTTTTCCAGTGTCCCCCAAGTAGTTCAGATAATCAGGATTCTACTGTAATAAAAAAAAGTTCTTATATAGTGTGGATGATCTGTGTGATGGCACTACCACACTGGTACCTTGTGTGCCAACACAAAATTCAGCCATGGATTTAAATACCATAGTCAGGTGTCCTGGTGTCCTGTGATTGGTCTAGCCCAGTCATGTGATGCCTTCCTTTCTAGTCCTCCTGGAACTCAGCCTTCTCCTATCTGGTCCCACTAGCAGCACAATCCCTGCAAAAAGTAATTAAAAAACAAGTTCTTAGTGTGTATAATCTATGCAGTGACACTACCACATTGGTGCTTTACCAGCTGCCAGTTAGACCTGGGGATCCCAGATACCCAGAGAAGACCACCCCAAGGGCCCTAGAGACAGCTCAGATTAGTTTTAGGACCTGTTGGCTACCATTTCTAATCCACAATCCTGTTGATTGTGGCAGATTACAACAGTTTCCCCTTCCTAACAGTTTAAAGCAGTCAAAAGACAAGCATAAAAGAGCGATTCATGTAAAAAGTCACCGGGGCTCAGGGCCATGGACCCCCAACTCACTCTCAAAGCCAGAGGCTCTGATATGCCCACTATGATCTCTAGATGCAGGAGGCAAGGCCCTGGTTGATAACAAACTTGTGCCTCAACAGGTGGATAAAGTATTATAAAACTGTAGTACACATATGTGGCATTTACATTTAGAACTGTGATGGCCTATCCAGTCCAGTCAAGAGACCACAGGTAATCAGAGCACTTAAGACACAACACCCTGAATTATTACTTCTCCAGGAGACCCATCTATGTTATGAGGAACAACTGAACACATAGTGGAGTCAGCCTATAGAAATGGACACTGCAGAGGGACAGTGATTCTGATCCCCAGGCATTCTCCATTTTGGTCAGAATTTACATATGTAGATAGAGAAGGCAGATTTATGATAACAAAGAGTACCCCATATGATAACCTGATTATGACAGGATATATATATATATATATATATATATATATATATATATATATATATATTCCATTAGGCAGAGATGCCTCCACAATTCAACAACTGGTGGAAACCATTTTGGAACACCAGCATGGGCCTTCCTTTTGGGGGAGTTTTAACTTTTTAATGAACCCAATGCTTGACACTAGTACATCCAAGATCCACCCCATCAACATCAAGTCAAAAACACCTGAAGAGGTCACTAATAGATCTGGAACTTACTGATGTATGGTGCCGTACACATCCCAGAGACCAGAAATATACATACTGCTCTAACTCCCACCTACAATAGTCCAGACTAGACTACTTCTTTATTAGCAGTGAGCACACAGAATTGGTAGCAGATGCAGACATGTGTTGCAGATGGAGACATGGATACCATTATATTATAGGACCTTGATCCAATATCAGTCCACATGTCTACCTTTAGGGAACAAAAAGTGGCACAATGGTGGTTTAACCCCTTGTTATTAACAGACCCTGAATTCAGTTCCTTACTGGAAGAAATTATCTCTAGAATTATCCGGCGGAACAATACCCAGGATGTTCACAAATCAGTCCTATGGGACACAATAAAAACTGTCCTAAGGGGGAGATTCTGGCATATGCCACAAGCAAAAAAAGAAGAGGGGAGAACAATTAAGGCAATTACAAGAGAAAGTACAGTATTTGCAACTAATCCATTTGGAGGGGGATCACTCCCTCGCTAAGTCAGTAAAATAATCCTCCAAAGGAAACAACCTGCATTCTACGGTGCAAAGACTAGGAGTGCTATTGGAGGGACTAGGCAAGTCCCACTGTCAACCAACTGAGCCAAAAAAACAGAACTCATTCTTGCCAGGAACCACACAGACTGCACTGAGATTTAGAAATGCAAAGTGTTTCTTTTCAATGCAAAAACAAGTGCAAAGTCTGACAAGGTTACAAACAACAAGCCACACATGCACACCCCTAATGAAGCTCTATTGAGTGAAGTACTGGGGCAGATGGTTCATGTGAGTCTTGTTGTTTGTAACCTTGTCAGACTTTGCACTTGTTTTTGCAGTAAAAAGAAGCACTTTGCATTTCTAAATTCCAACACAGTCTGTGTGGTTCCTGAAGAGAATGAGTTCTGTTTTGTTCAGCTCTGTCAAGTAAAACAAACCCAGGCTAAAATACAAGAAATCTAAAAATACAAAATGGAACAAGCCTTGCTTTAGTTATGCCAGACCTACTATAAAGGAAGAATTAGGGTGGCTAAAATATTGGTGTACTGCCTCCGGCAGCAACACAAAGTGATGACTATAACTAAACTAACAGATCCAACATGAGGGCAAGCACACAGTTATTCCATGGAAATCCTCCAATTAGTAAAACAATATTATGCCTCCCTATAGACTCAGGGAGATTCTCCCTCAGCAGAGTCTCTAAGAAGCTTCATGGAAGGCTTAACCCTACCTATTCTAACAGAGGAACAATGCAGATCCCTCACACAACCAGTTACATCTCAGGAACTTATTACTAGCATTAAGACCCTTTAAAATGGGAAAAGTTTGAGGCCAGATGGATATGGGGTGCAACGTTACAAAGTATCTATGGAACTCATTCATGGGCTCCTTCTGAAGATGTTTAGAAAATGTCAGGCTACAGCTCCATGCCTGGACTCGTGGAGGTATGCTAATATAGCTGCGATACTTAAAACACAAAAGGGCATAACACAATGCAAATCCTACCACCCCGTATCCATCTTAAATATAGACTGTAAACTCTTCAGCAGTATAATGGCACATGATCTAGATTCAAGCCTACCCACAATGATAGATGCTGACCAGTCAGGATTTATTAGAAATAGACAAACAGATGACAACATCAAATGCACCCTCTCGCTTATCGAACACACAGTCAGGCATCACTCCCCCCTCCTGATCTTAAGCTAAGATGCCCAAAAGGCATTTGACATGGTCTTGTGGGGCTTTCTGCATCAGGCCCTAATGAAATTTTTTCTTTCCAGCAGAATCCCTGTCCTTGATGACCGGACAAAACACATCCCAACAGGCCATTGTTAATGCCAATGGCACCTTCTCCACAAGGTTCACCCTAACCAAAGGTACCTGTCAGAGATGCCCCCCCCTTTCCCTGTATTTATTTACCCTATATGTGAAGGCACTAGCCCAGTACCTTCAGCAGATGCTTGAGGTGGAAGGTCTTCATATAAGAAACCACTCCCATAAAGTAGCATACTATGCAGAATATCTCCTTTCATACATCACAAACTCAGACAGCTCTTTACTGGAACTGGCCCATTCCCTACAGTCAATGGATAACTTAGCTGGCTATAGAGGGAACATAAGCATACAACTAAGGTAACAGGCCCCCTCCACTCTGCTACTTTAAAAGCCTGCAACGTTTTCAAATAACACTAATATTTTTACTTGTTTTTAGATTGTTAGAGGGGTTCTTGGTCTCATGTTTCTGCTGAATTATGATAAGCCTGACCACTGCAACAAAGTGACCACCTCATCGGTCAGAAAAAAGGCATCACATTTTACCTTGCCATTCTGAGCTGTGATTCTCCTGCTTTCTCTGTATCTTATGAAGAATCCACTCTCTGGCTTCATTGCTTATATCATGCACCCTGGCTAATTACAGGTTCACTGGAGTGCTCACCAGTTGGAAGAAGGCCACAGTTCTCCTGCGTGCAGCTCAGCAAAAAGGGTTTGTCAAGCTCAACCCAGCACATTTACAATAAATTTTTACAAGATATAAAGTGGTGCACCTGGTGTGTGACCAAACAAAAGCATACAATTAAGGTACCAGCCCCCCCCCACTCTGCTGCTTTAAAAGCCTGCAACATTTTCAAATAACACTAATATTTTTACTTGTTTTTAGATTGTTAGACGGGTTCTTGGTCTCATGTTTTAGCTGAATTATGATAAGCCTGACCACTGCAACTAAGTGACTTGCTCATCCATCAGGAAAAAGGCATCACATTTTACATTGCCATTCTGAGCTGTGGTTTTCCCGCTTTCTCTTCCTTATGAAGAATCCACTCTCTGGCTTCATTGCTTATATCATGTGCCTTGGCCAATTAGAACCTCTTATCATAATTCAGCTGAAACATGAGACCAAGAATCCCTCTAACAATCTAAAAACAATTAAAAATATTGGTATTATTTGAAAACATTGCAGACTTTTAAAGCAGCAGAGTGGGGGGGCCCTGGTACCTTAATTGTATGCTTTTGTTTGGTCACACACTTGGTGCACCCTCTTCAAATCTTGTAAAAATATATTGTAAATGTGCTGGGTTGAGCTTTCCAAATCCTTTTTACTGAACTGCATGCAGGAGAACTGTGACATTCACCTAATAGGTAAGCTCCCCAGTGAACCTCTAATTGGCCAGGGCACATGATATAAGCAATGAAGCCAGAAAGTAGATTCTTCATATGATATAGAGAAAGCAGAAGAACCACAGCTCAGAATGGCAAGGCAAAATGTGATGCCTTTTTCCTGATTGATGAGGAGGTCACTTCATCACAGTGGTCAGGCTTATCATAATTCAGCTGAAACATGAGACCAAGAACCACTCTAACAATCTAAAAACAAGTAAAAATATTGGTGTTATTTGAAAACATTGCAGGCTTTTAAAGCAGCAGAGTGAGGGGGGCTGGTACCTTAATTGTATGCTTTTGTTTGGTCACACACCAGGTGCACTCCCCCCTTAAATCTTATAAAAATATTTTGTAAATGTGCTGGGTTGAGCTTGCCAAACCCTTTTTACTGACCTGCATACAGGAGGACTGTGGCTGTCTCCTAATTGGTGAGCTCTCCAGTGAACCTCTAATTGGCCAGGACACATAATATAAGCAGTGAAGCCAGAGAGTGGATTCTTCATAAGCTATAGAGAAAGTGGTAAAACCACAGCTCTGCATGGCAAGGTAAAATGTGATGCCTTTTTCCTGACCGATGAGGAGGTCACTTTGTCACAGTGGTCAGGCTTATCATAATTCAGCTGAAACATGAGACCAAGAACCCCTCTAGCAATCTAAAAACAAGTAAAAATATTGGTATTATTTGAAAACATTGCAGGCTTTTAAAGCAGCAGAGTTGGGGGGGGCCCTGGTACCTTAACTGTATGCTATTGTTAGGTCACACACCAGGTGCACCCCTTTAAATCTTGTAAAACTATATTGTAAATGTGATGGATTGAGCTTGCTAAACCCTTTTTACTATACAGTGAATGTAACCAAAATAAAGGTCTTAGAAATTCATTTTCATCTGAACATCTTACCAAACACCAGATTCCCTTATAAATGGGGAAGGCTTGGGGCCACCCAATGGCTCAATGGAAGTGCTCTGTGCTTCCATAGTGGCAACCTGGTTTTGGGAGTGAACCTGGCTCTGCATGGGTTAGGCAGCCAGGTTGGAGAGTGCACCCTAAGGAGTGCAAGTCAGCCAGGAAGGGAGATGACCTGATACCAGGAAAGCAGCAGCCCCTCATGGTTAGCCAGGGAGCTTGCTCCCTCATGAGGAGTGGCACATGCCCAGAGCATGTTGCATCAACCAAGGCCATCAGTAGTTGCACTGGACATCTGTGGTGGAGGCAGAAACAAGGGAGGAAAACTAGAAAAATCCAATGTGCCATAGCTGCTGAATATAATGGTCCCCGTGGTCCTCTGATTCTGCACCATGTGGATCCCCATGTCATGACAGTGGGGGAGTGGCAGTCAGGGCTGAAGACTGGCAGGGGACCTGAAGGTAGGAGCAGATGGCAGTCAGGGTCAAACAGCTCTAAAAAAAAAATAATAAAATGAAAAAATGAATGGGGAAGGCAAAGTATAAAATACTTTTGGGGTCAGACTGTGTGCAGACTTGATTGACCTCTACTGATTTAACTACACAGAGCTGATACAGTGGGTCCAAGGAAACCTGCAACACGGCAGCCACATCCCCTTCCCCTTTTAAACAGAGTGCAGTCAATCTGCATGAATGTACTCCCCAGATTTTTATACTTTTTCCAGATTATACCACTCTTGCCCCAAAAAACTGAGTTCCAAAAATGGAACAAGTGAATACCCAGATTCCAGGGGAGGGAGCAGGACAGCTTATAAAAAGTTCCAGCTAACTAAGCTAAAAAGAGGGCTGGCACTTCCAGATCTTGCCCTATATGCTACAGCAGCACAGCTGAGGCATATCGTGACATGGACACAGTCCCCACCTAGACCCCACTGGGTGGACTTAGACATAGACATCTCACCCACAGGCTTGAGACCTACTTGTTTGGACCCTCTGAGGGAGATTTAGAACCTCAACCCCCAGCAATCCTGACAGCAGGGTTTCTCAAGACATGGCGACACCTCCTATGCCAAAAGACGTACAAACAAGAGGCTCAATGGTTCTGGATATCAGCACTAGATACAGACTTCTTACTAGCCCAGTTAGACCACAGCATTTAAAACATGGATCCAAAGGGCCTTTCACACATGTTTGCATTATATGAGAATGGTATTCTTAAAACAATTGAACAATTAACTAGAGAATTCCAACTACAAAATAGAGATCATTATCGATAGCTCCAAATTAGGAACTATTTAAGTGGTACATTAAGACCTATGGTGGATACAAAGACATTCCCCCTACTAGTCTCATTCATCCCAGATATCTTAAAGGAGAATTGGCCTGTGGTTCCATATCATAATGGTGACTGTGGAATGGCGACCAGTGAAGAGGGCACAAATCCCGCACCACAATGACATGGAACAAAGTCTTTCTTTGCTGGTGGCTTTGTCCCCTGCATCCCCTTTATTTAATATGCTAACTCGGGGGTGCATACCTTGGGGAAGGGGAGAACCGCTGGTCACCCAAAAGTGTCGGTGCTGTGGTTCCATCGCCCTCTTCAAGGGTTGTTGTTCCTCAGTTGCTGTTTTTGACATGTTACCCTGGCCTGCACATGTCATATCTTTATGCTGCCAGGCCTTCCTAAGGGGAGAGAGTATCACAACAGAAAATACCAAAAATATATGGGAAGCAGAACTTAATATAGAAATAGCAATAGCAGAATGGACCAACACTTGTCGCAGGCAACATAACGTGGTAGGCTCTTATCAGTGGAGGGAATAAAGCTGGAAGATGGATATTAGATATTTCCATACCCCACAAATCACAGCTGAATTCTTCACCACTAGAGATGTGACCTGCTGGAGAGGCTGTGGACAGGACTTTACAATGCATGCACATATACTCTGGTCCTACCCACTACTAACTCCATTCTGGAAACAAGTAGAAAATACTATCATCAGCATCATTACTGGATATAGTACTTTGACACCTAATGCAGCACTTCCACTAATGTATCTTACTCACATTAAAAATAAAGACCATCTGTATATACTGGGATATTACTGACTGCAGCACAAAAAATAATTACAAGGCTCTGGCGGCATCACACATCTCCCTCTCCCACACAATGGGAGGACACTATACTAGACATATATAAATGGAAAACATAACAGCTCAGCTTCGCAACCAGTTAGCAACAATCCAAAATAGATGGAACGCATGGTTGATCCATATAATGGAGATCATGGCAGATGTGATACTATAAGAATAAATAACCACCAAACCACCCAGATTTAATGGAGAGAAGGAGCATGGCTGGACTGGATAGGACATACTAAGTTCACCCAGAAAGAAGACCTACTTGATTAAAAGGACCAGGAGATCTACTAAGCTTTATAGGGAAAACTGTTATTAGAGATCACAGTTAGAAGGCTTCATACATATTGAAACAGTGGCTTTATTAAGTCATTCCTGAGTACTGTAAAAATAAGAATAATGCTGCATTACTGATGTACTGCAAAAAAAAAGTTTAATAAGCTTCATGTTTCATATACAAAATACAGTTTCTTCTTTCATCAGAGTGCTGCCTTCATTCACTATTAAAAACTGTTGTTTGGGAAGCTCAAACTTAGGATATTTATAACATAACGAAGGCATACCATATAAGCAGGGGATGCACTGACAGTGATACACTATGAATAATCTTAAGTAGTATCTTTTTCAAATAAATGCATTATTAACAGTAAATAAAGGCAGCACTCAAATAAAAAAATATGTTGCATTTAAATTAGTTTTAAGTTTTTTGCCACATCAGAATGTTCTGAAATTTGATTAAAACTGTGCAAGCACAGCAAGATGGGAAAAACATAAAGAAGTAGAAGAGATAGACTTGTTTTCAGACCTTCTGATCTGCTGCTTTAGCCATCCTCTCACTGGGACATTTTCCTGAGTACAAAAAGGAAATCAGTGTAGGGGCAATCCATTCCAGGGGCAGAGCTAATCAAACGCTGTTTTGTGTAGTGCATGTGTTTCAGTATATAGTGTATTTGCTTTAGTATACAGTGTATGCGGATTTTGTAATGTACAATGTATGTATTTCGATAGATACTGCATGCATTTCAATGCATAGTGTATTAGTTCTAATGTATAGTGTGTGTGGACTTTCAGTACTCAGTATTTCCATAGACAGTGTATGCATTTCCCTGTAAGATGTATGCATTTCAGCATATAATGTACAGTATGTTTTTCACTATATGACATATGCATGCCAGTATATAGTGTATGCATTTAACTGTAAGATGTGCTGTATGTATTTCACTATACTGTATAGTGCGTGTGGTTCACTACACAGTATGTGTTTCCTAAATGAGCCTTAACTCTGTGCACCTTTCCCAATCACCAATTTTCAAATTAATATGCTGTATATATTTCAGCATATAATGTAAGAATCTACTGACAAAGTGTTTTTTTCTATATGGTCTATACAGCCAGAGGGTATGAATTATGTCCCTAATGGTATCCCATATACAAACACAGAGCTGGCCCACCAGCACAGTGCTAAAGCTACCACTTGCAGTGCAAATGAGCCGGGCCCGGGAGTGAGCCTGGTGCGTCAGAATATCAGACAGGGGGAGGATGCTAGAGCATCTGATGGGCAGCTCACCTCCTCTGGGGAGGTTGGGCTCAGGGCTCTGACAACAGCATACCTCCTGCTGGTAGCCTGGAGATACTGAGTCAGGACCCTTGGAGAAACTGGGGAGTGACTGGATGCAGTGGAGTTGGTGCAGCATGTACGGGAGTGTGTCTGCTACCCCATGGTGTCATTGCACATCCTACCCCATTGGAGAAACTGAACAAGGGGAAACTCTATTGGCTGGTATAGGTGATGTCACTCCACACAG
Organism: Neoceratodus forsteri; assembly: GCA_016271365.2. Classification (NCBI taxonomy): domain Eukaryota; kingdom Metazoa; phylum Chordata; order Ceratodontiformes; family Ceratodontidae; genus Neoceratodus; species Neoceratodus forsteri. Next base: position 654,843,722 of record CM057459.1, read on the forward strand.
CCACCATGCCCACTTCCAGATTCTGCCCTCCCTGGAACCCAACGTCCCCTCTAGTCTTCACCTCCACCTGCAGGGGTTGTTGGATTCAGGTACAGAGCACCAAGGAACTGAAGGCAGCCCCACCTCAAGGGACACAAGCTGAGGGGTTACCCCTAGCAGGTGAGTCATGGGTGGATAAGGAGGACTGGAGCTATGGGCAGGGAGGATCTCAGTGGGGTGGGATAAGGCTTGGAGATGACCGAGAGAGAGGTCCTGGTCAGCGACACTGGAGGATAAAAAGAGTTAAAAAAAAAACATGGGAGGCAAATTTCAAGGGGAAAGATGAGAGGAACTTGCTATAGTTATTACGATTGCTGTGGTATACAACAGTAGAAACAGACCAATTAGGTCCTACTAGCCTACCCCCCCCCCCATTGCACAGTGGTTAGTTCTGTTATTTCCTCTGCATCCATAAATGCATCCAACCATGTTTTGAAACTGTTTACCCTAGTTACACCCACAACAGCTTGTGGAAATCTGTTCCATTTAACTAGACATTCAACAAGGTTTTATTTTGAACGTGAAGTTCCTGCAAAGTCACCAACTTTGACATCTCGAAGCACCTCACGTTGTTGTCCATTTTGTGGCAACTTTGACTTTGAAAACTTCACATGTAACTTTCCATGTAACTTCACCTTAGATGTTGCTTTGCGGTGAATTTAGGCAAAGTTTCCTCAAAAAAGAAGCTGTAGGTCACATGTGAAAGTTCCTGCAGGTCACATGATATAGCTGTATGAGCACAACATCCTTCAGTGTCATTTTGCAGCCTGTGAGTGAGTGGAAGGGTGCAGATCTGTTTGCTTTTTGATCATTGAAAAGGCCATTTAAAAATTACTCTTTTTCAGATTTCTTTTTGTATTTTCTACATCTTCTCTATGTAACGAAGGTCTTTCTATTATTTAGGTCTTATGTCCTTTATATTCATGTACTTTTTTCTATGGCCTGCTGTATGCATTTTCCTTTTATTTCTCTGTTTAGACACTCTTTTTCTGTGAATTCTTGTTTAGTTATTATATTTAATTTGTTTCTTTTTCTCATTTTTCTGACTTTTCATAGTTCACTTTCTTTGTATTATTTTTACTTTTCGTAACTTTTTTATTTCAGAGTGAGGAGAGGGAGGAGAGAGGAATGGTCACACAGTCCACAGATAGAATGCACTGTCCCATCCGTCTAAATAGGCAACTGGGAGCAGGAGTACCAGGCATTGGAATCCACCCCTCCACCCCACAGCACAGCACCAGCAGCAACATGCAGTGGAGATACAATCACCAGCAGTTGACCCTGCTCCTGTATGTCCTGTAGCTGTTGTAGTACCTGCCCCAGTGCCATTCACGGTTTTGCTGTCACTTGAGCCCTGTGAGGAGGAGGTAGAGTCCCTCCCTGGACCATCTGGCTCCTCCACTTGGCAACAATGGAAGTCCCTTATATGGGACTTTTTTGTAACTGACCCCGCTGACAACAGCATGATGAGATACACACTGTATGAGATGCTTGTTTGGCATTGGAAATGCAGCAGCCATCTGGGCACAGGTGGCCAGCACACCCACCTTAAAGTGAGGCACCACCAGGAGTTGGAGGAGTATGTAAGGACTTGGACAAAGAATGATAGAGGGGTGGAGAGGAGGCACCCTTATTGCTCCTTTCATGCCACGCGGTAATCAACATATGAGGAGGTGGCATGGCATGTTGTCACATAGTGGAGAAGGTCCCAGAGAGGGACACAGAGGGGATGAAGGACAGTAGGAGACAGAGTTGTAGGTGGACTTGGATGCTGCAGAGGTCACCCAAGAGACCAGCCTCAGATCATTCTACTACCTCCCTCCCTCCATAGAGAAGTGGTGCAGCTGCATGGGGAGATAGGTGAGCTCTCCCAGGAAGTTGTCGCCATAACAGCAAGTATTGAGGTGTTGCTTCAAAATCAATGGATCATTCTTGAGTGCTATGCAGAATTTTGTGATGGCACTGCACCATCTGTTCCCAGGCCATGGCCTGATTCTATCTTTATTTTTCCTTTCTACAGCTATTTTATCTGTCTTAGTATCTCCTTCATTCTTATCTTCTTCTGTTGTAGCTAAAAAAAAAGAAATGCAAAAAAATAAATAAAACCACAAAAACAATTGTACATCTTAATTCCTTTCTGTCCTGATTTCTGATATTGCTTCTTTCTACCTATCTCAAATCTTTTGTCAGTTATTCTCCTCCTCCTTCACAAAGAAAAAACATTGATTTCCTCTCTGTAGTGTTTTTTTCTTGAGCAACTGTGCACTCCTTAAGACTATCATTGTTTTCTTCTTTCAGAATTATTCTCAATTTAAAAAAAAAAAGAACTACTCTCAACTGCCAGATTAAATATATTGTGTTGCTACATTCTGCTACAAGCTGATGCAATGTGATTCATTCCCCCCGCACAGTTCTCGTTACACACTTTCAGTGAAATTGTGAGAAAAGTACACTTTGGGTGAAAATGTAAGAAAAGCACAATATACATAAACTATGTACTCCCAGAATTTTTCTCAAATACCAGAATAAATATCTCATGCTGCTGCATTCTGCTATAAGGTTGTGTGCTATGATTTAGTACCCCCACCCTCCACCCCCCACCCCATCACAATTCTTGTTGTGCACTTTCAGGGACATTATGAGAAAAGCACAAAACTTTAGGGAAAAATGTGAGAAACACAATATACATAAACACTGCGCTCCCAGAATTTTTCTCAAGTACCAGAATAAGTATGTAAGGCTTTTACAGGTAATGATACATGGTACTGTACTGTGTGCATTTACTTCTTGTTGTGGCTCACTCACTTAGCATAAATCCTAGTGTCCTAGGTGACTTCAACGTGAACTGGCTCTCCTCTTCCAAATCAGAAATTTGAAATCATGTAGCCGCTCTCAACCTGTCTCAGTTGATCAGTGAACCCTCTTGTCTAAACATCAAAACTCTGAACCACTCTCTAATAAATTGGGCACTCACCTCACACTCGCACAGGATAATTACCACAGGTCTTCTTCCTGACTCCGTAAGTGATCATCATCTAATTTACGCAGTCCGGAAAATCCATAGGCCCAAAGCCCCTTCCCCTAAAACTCTGTTGGCTCAGTCCTATAATACTCTGGATCTCACTCCTCTCCTCAATGATTTGGCCTCCACCGACTGGTCGTTCATCCTGCGCACCACCTCTATAGATGCAGTACTAGACTTTTTCAAGTCCAAGTTCCCTTCGGTTTGGGATACCTAAGCTCCACTCAGACAGATCCATGTGAAGGGCTCCCACCTGCCTTGGATCATCATGGACCTCATGGCCTGCCTTCGGGCTAGGGATCAGGCATGGAAGTCTCACAAAGCTACCCGGTCCAAATCAGATTACCAGTATTACCATACTCTTCAAAATGCCTGCGCAAGAGCAATTCGTCTGGCTAAGGCACACTACTTTAAATCCACCTTCCTTACTAACTTAAATCACCCATCCAAATTCTGGTAGGTGATACAATCCCTCTTCCACCCGCCTTCCCAGCCTCCTACCCCCACTATTAAAGCTGGCAGTATCACTTTAACAGACGCACTTGCAGTGGCAACTGAATTTAACTCCTTCTTCACTTCTTGTACTGCCTCACTCCTGTCTTCCCCCTCCCCCAGCCTCCCATGGCCATGATCCATCAACTCCGCCTCTACCTACCCAAGCCCCACTCCCCTCTTTCTCCTTCCACCACGTTACCTAGGCCGAAGTATATAAGGCCCTTCTCATGTTAAATCTCTCCAAAGGGCATGTGTCCATCCGGGCTGGACTCCAAAATGCTTTTCCTGGCTGCCCCCACCATTGCCTACCCCCTCGCCTCTCTCTTCAGTCTCTCTTTCTCTCTCTCTCTCTTTCATCCCATTGACATGGAAACACGCCCCTGTCATCCCCCTCCCGAAAGGTGCCGACCCCTCCTCCTCTGGGAATTATCGCTCGATCTCCCTCCTCCCCATTCTGGCAAAATTACAGGTGCATCTCATCCTTTCCCAGCTCTCCTCCTTCCTTGACTCCACCTCTTTCTTCACACCTTACCAGTCTGGGTTCAGAAAGTCCCACTCCACCACTACCTCCCTACTAAGGCTCACTGAATCCATCCATACTGGCATGCACCAGGGCCTCACCACCCCTGCCATATTTGTTGACCTTGCTAAGGCTTCTGGCACTGTCTCACATCCCCTCCTCCTATCCAAGCTTTCATTAGCAGGGCTCTCAAGCGAGGTTACTGGCTGGTTCCACTCCTATCTTGTGGGTAGGCCTCAATCCGTCTGAATTGGAAACTCAGTCTCCTCCTCCTCCTCCTCCCTCCTCATCACTACTGGTGTTCCTCAAGGCTAAGTCCTTGGCCCTCTGCTGTTCTTCATCTTCCTCAATGACCTGCCCTTTGCCTGCCCACATACGTCCATCCACATGTATGCAGATGACACCATTCTGTTTACATTCGGCCCCTCAACTTCTGATGTGGCAACCAGACTACAGCATGACTTCGACAATGTCCAGCACTGGTTTTTCTCAAATCAGCTCTTCCTGAATGCGAAGAAAACAATCTCCATGACCTTTGGCACAAGGCAGAGACTCTCTTGGTTCCCTTCCTTCCCCACTTTCCACACCCTGGATAGGACAAAACTGGAGGACTACTCCTCCTTTAGATACCCCATGGTCTGGCTCAATCAGCACCTTGACTTTTCTGTACATATTAGTGCTATCCACAAGAAACTGCACCCCAAATTGGGCGCTCCATATCGCAACCATTGGTGCATCCTGTTACCAGCCTGCTGTGCGATAGTACAGAAAATTATTCTCCCTATTTTTGACTATGGGGATGTAGTCTACAGTGCCACTTCCAAATCCTCCCTAACCAGACTGGACACCCTCTACCCACTCTTTCTGTCATTTTGACCTCGACTGTCTGTCCTGTACCCATCATTGTCTCCTCTACCAATCCCTGTTCTTCCCAGCCCTACAGGACAGGAGGCAAGTACACTGCACTAGTTTCACAGCCAAATACTGGCCTCAGTCCCTGCTCTCTTATCTCTCTTTCTGCACTCTCTCCCTCCCTCCCACTCCCTCAAACACTTTGACTCCTGGTCCTTGTCGGTACCTCTCATGTCCACCTCTGCAGGCCAGGCTGCCTTCTCCTATCAATTGCCTAAATTGTGGAATTTTCTCCCCCCTGACATTCACCATGCTTCTTCCCCAGGTTATCTCAACTCTCCCCTCAAAGACCACTTCAGCACCTCCTGTTCCTGCTCCTAACCTTCTCGCTGCTGTACTATGTTCCAGCACTTGCATACCTGCTTAGCCTGGGCTACCAGACACAGTGTCGCCTCAGCAGCTTAATGATTAAATCCTACAGCACTAGCCAGTTGCTGTGATTCATCTCTAGTTAGATTGTATTATATGTATTGTACTTGAACTGTACTGTAGTGTTTTGTATTGTATGGTCACACACCTCTGTACTTCATGCTGCTTATGTTTTACTGCTCAATTTTTGTATACAATTACTACTTTCCCAATGTTGTCCTCCCCCCAGGACACATCTGGAAACAAGCAGTTGCCTGCTCAGTATGCTTTCCTGGTAAAACTTTTAAATTAATAAATAAATAAATAAAAATTTATATATATTATCTTCTCTCCCAGACTTTTCCTGGACTGTGCCCAAATATTTTACAGGCTGCTACAGTACATGCTGTCATATGGTATTTTACAGTGTGCAACTGCCATCAAACACTGTTGTAAGGAGATGTGCTCCCAGAAATCTTATATGCTGCTGCTGCTACTAGCTGGTGCTCTTCCATGTGACTCTCCACAGTAACTGTCAAGATGCACTTTAGTGCCCAGAAAATAAAAGTGAATTCTTATGGCTGGAAAAATTCTCAGGATGTCCTTGAAAGGAGATGTGCTCCCAGAAATCCTATATACTGCTGCTGCTGCTGCTGCTGTTCGACTCTTCACAGAAACTGTCAAGATGCACTTTAGTGCCCAGACAATAAAAATGGATTCTCATGGCTGGAAAAATTTGCATGACACCTAGACATGAGCTGTGCTCCAGAAATCTTACATCCTGTTGTTGTACTTTTTGAATGCAGTCTACAACAACTGACTCCAGATGAGGGGCTAGATTTTTCAAAGCCCTAAAAAATTCTGCAGCTGCGGTATTCTCAAAAGTGGTGCCGGTTTGCGACCAACTTCATGGTTTATGGCAGCCTGCAGCCATTTTTTTGGTGCAGCTGCAGGGAAAAGCTATGCCTGGTGGGACCCAGTGTATCATCCCCACTGCTGTGCTAGCTGAAATGAAGAAACTCCACTGGTGCGGAGATTTCATCCTGTGGCTGGGGCTGCAGTGTGGGATTTAGTTCCCATGCTGTTTGAAAATCTAGCCCAAGATTTTCAAGTAGAGTACCAGTTTGTAGTGACCTACCAGCAACGGTAAGTATTTATTGTTATCGTTTTTGGTTGGTGGGTTGGAAGAGGATTTGAAGCCATTGTATTTCTAATCATCTTTTGTTACTGTTTCTCACTTTGCAGGTATTTATCACTATTAGGGTGACTGAATCTTATTGCTGCATGGGTCTTGCAAGGCCATGGTTATTTAATTTAGGAGTGTTTCCTACAATGGAAGGTAAGTTTTTTTTTTCCTTTTTCTCTTAAATGTTAGCTGTATGTCTCAGCATAACTGGTGTCTGCTAATGTTTATCTTGTTCCATCTAATTTTTATGGTGTGTGACAAACTGGGCAATGAGACAGCAGCATCAGTTGAAGAACTGCTATATATGCTTGATACAGAAGATGTGTTGAGTTTCACAAGGTAACATACAGTGGTAGAGATGGAGGAGGACGAGGAGTTTAGAGGCAGCATTAGTCAAAAAGGTTGACCACATCGACAATCTGGTGAAGATTAGAAGATGGCAATGGCTTGCTTACTTGCTGTAGCAAGACAAGGAATTCATATTGATTGCATGATGTAAACATACCTAATGAGAATACAAGACATTGTTTAGATTGTAATAGGCTCCATAGTGGGTTACAGTCCACATGTGAAAGGAAAACAAAAGTAAAAAATCAAAGGAAAAAAAAACTTTTTGAAAAGATACCTACCATCATAATGGTGATGGCCTGGCCTTGAAAAGAAACAAATATGCCCCAAACAGAGGAGGCAGAAGAGGAGAAGAAGTCTTGCTTCAGGGTTGAGATGAGATGAGAAGAGAACAGACAGTAGGAAAGCTGTGAAGACAAGGGAAAATTATGTAGACTTTACTAAAGTAGCCACTGATGGTGACTGACCACATGGACAGTGTATATGTTGTCCACTCCAAGTATTACTCTATTTATCACCTGTGAAGAAAGAAGAAATTATTTAGCCTGATTTTGCCACCATTGTGGCTGCATGATTGATCCATTATGCAACCACACTTTGCATACCTGTTACCTGTGAAGAAAAAAAAGGCATTTAGCCTGAGTTTGTCACCATGGTGCTCACATAGTATATCCATCGTGCACTCCCAGCTGTCACTTGTGAAGACAAGAGACTAATTATTTTTCTTCAGTGGGCCACTGTTATGGCCACACAGTATATCCCTTGTCAGCCCTATAGCCTTACTATCACCACTGTCAACTGTGAAGGTCAGACTGAAATTAGTGTTGCTCTACTCGTTTGGTGGCCCATGGCGTGGACTCATGGTGTACCTGTGAAAGGAAAACTGAAAAGAAAAAATCCTTGAACAATGCTTACTATCACATTACTGATGGCCAGGCCATGTAATGGTACAGTGGTGCCCCAGAGGAGGAGGAGGAGGAGGTGACTTGCTGGCTGCAGAGGATGAAGCAGCAAGAGATGAGACCTGAGAACACAAGAGTGAAATTATTTAGCATTTAGCCCACTCCCTGCCTTTCATATCTGTAAAAGGAAAATGGAAATGGAAAAGTAAAAACCAAAAAAATAGAATGATACTTACCATCATATTAGTGATGGCCATGATGTGTAATAGCACAATGGTTCCCCACTGGGACAGGAGGAGGAGTAGGCATCTTGCTGGCTGAGGAGATAGCAGCACAACAGAAGCAGGTGCACACAGTAGTAAATGTATCTGGCATTCATGCTGGGCTAAGAGTCCAGGGTCCAGATTCACAAAACTTTGCCCAAGCATAGACCTGGTTTACATGGCACAAACCGAGTTTTGCATTGATTTGGTATTCACAAAAGCCTGGTTTGCACTGTCAAACCAGGTTCACGACAGGACAAAGTGTGGAGGGGGCCACAGTGCAAATGAGGGGGAGAGGACCTGCATATTGGCACTGTCGCATTTACAAAGCACTTGCTCCTGAAACTCTAGTGGTTGGCGGAGGCACTGTGGTGCCCCCCTGCCCCCACCAATCGCTGATCTGAGAATAAGTCAATATTTTTCCCTGGTGTCTAGTCAATCACTGGCCATATCCAAGATATAAAATATATTTCAATCTTACCTGGTGGTTAGTGATCCCTCCCCCTGCTGATCGTCAGCCTGTTGAGAAAAAAAATATCTCCCTGGTAGCCAGTGGTCCACCCTGCCACAGATCATCAGACTGAGAAAAAAACAACAGTCAGCCAGCCCAGTGGCACTGAGTGTTGAGGTGCAGGACACCACACCTTATGCCACACTGGTGACCCAGGTTCAGGGACGACCTTGGGTTGCCGGGGAGCCAGCTGGGGGGGGATGGAGTGGGATTTCCCCTCCAGGGGTGGATGCCCACTCCTCCGTAGTCCCGCACCCATTGGGTGGAGGTCCGATGGGTGCACAGGCGGCAGGAGTGGTGATGCAAATTTGGGGTGGGGTGGAAGGGGTCACCGATCCTGACATGTGAGTGCACCTCCACGTGCATGCACACATGTGTATGCCATGATCTCGGGAAGGAGAGAAAAAGGTAAAAAGAAAAAATGTATATATATAAAAAAAAAAGACAACAGTCTCCCTGGTGGCTTTTGCCCCCCCCCCCGCCGCCGCTGCTTGCCGATCGCTGGGCCAGTATACAATATAGATAATCCCTGCTGGTATAGTTGTCACCCCATTGCCAATCTCTGGCCCAATGTAAGGAAATTCCCTGGTTGTCCAGTATCCCCCTCCCAGCTGATCGCTGCCCGATATAAAGAATATATGATTTCCCTGGTGTTCAGTGGTTCCCCAACCCCACACTGGAAGCCCTGCCCAAAATAAAAATAATATTCCCTGGTGGCTAATAGTCCCTCCTCCCACCCAATCACCCACCCAATGTTGACATCACATTCCCTGGTGTCCAGTGTAACCCCCCCAATCCCCTGTATAGTCAAGATAAACATTACCTTAATGGTCTAGTGAACCTCCCCATCCCTAATTCCCAGTAAGTGAATAGCCATCTATTCCCTGGTGGTCTAGTGCACCCCCCCATCCTGGCAGGTAGTGTCTCACCACTCCATTCCCCCATCTCAAACACAGGCTGGCGACCAGCACGGCCAACCTCTCACCACCATGGCTGGCCACCAACTGAGCTGTGAATGAGAGCATACTGTATACAGTACCTGCTGATGGAATGACAGCTCACTCTGAGCTGTCAATCAATGTCAATAAATGTGTACTGTATATAGTACACACTCATTGACAGCTCAGTCGGTGGCCAGCCATGGTGGAGAGAGGAGGGCTGTGCTGGTCGCCAACTCAGGTTCAGGATAGGGAGCGCTGCAGTGGGACACTTCCTACCAGGGTGGGGTGTGCACTAGATCACAAGGGAATAGGCGGTAATTCACTTACTGGGAATTGGGGGGGTTCACTAGACCACCAAGGAAATGTTTATCTTGACTATACAGGGGATTGGGATGGAGGGGTTACACTGGACACCTGGGAATGTGATGCCATCATCAGGCAAGTGACTGGGTGGGGAGGGACCACTAGCCACCAGGGAATATTATTTCTATTTTGGGTAGGGCTTTGGTGGGGGAAGGGGTCCACTGGACACTAGGGAAATCTTATTGTTTTGATATTAGGCAGTAATCGGCGATCGGGGGCAGTGGACCACCAGGGAATGTCTTTATTTACACTGGGCCAGCAATCGGTGAGGGGGGGGGACCACTAGACCACCATGGATTATCTATATTGCATATCAGCTAGCAATTGGTCAACGGTGGTGGGGAGGCACTAGTCATCAGGGAGACTGTTGTCTTTTTCTCAGGCCGGCAATCAGCAAATGGCAGGGTGGGAGGGACCACCAGCAACAGGGACTGTGACTGCTTATGGGGCAGGGGATGGGGGGGGGCTGTACTATGCTCCTTGCAGCCTATGCAAAAGAACCCATAATGGGCATGCAAATGGCCACCTAATGCTTTGCATGCCCTATAGACTCATTTGCATGGCTGCCTATGTGAATTGAAAATAGCGCCCCTGTGCTATTCTTTGTAGGCCCATGCTCCTGGCTGCATGTCAGAGCAGCGCTACTGAGGTAGTGATGGTGGTACTGGGGTTACCGCTGCCTTGGACTACCTCTATTCACAGTCAGATAGTGCAGTGCACTATCCGACTGTGAATAGCAATTTTGGATGGCTGGGCAATCACAAAGTACAACACAAAATGTTGCATTTTCTTTGCGATTTTTGTGAATCAGAGCCAGGTTTATCTGGAGGCATCAGACAGAGGGGCACATGTTCTTCATGGTTGAGGAGAACTGGAGGAGGCCATTATGCAGATCATCATCAGTGGCAGTACATATCTGACAGTAGGTTCACATTAGTCTGGAATCTGGCATATCAGCTTGGTTAAGAGTAGTGTTTTTTCTGGAGACATAACATGGAGTAGGAGGAGGTGGTGCATGTTGTTCCTGGGTGAGGAGTACTGAAGGAGGCCATAGTGCAGATCAATATCAGTGGTGGTACACATCTGGCAGCAGGTTCACATTAGTCTGGTGTCTGGCATATCAGCTTGGTTGAGAGTCCTGTTTTTTCTGCAGGCATGCATGAGATGGAGGAGGAGGAGGCCTATGTTTTTCCCTACGTGAGGAGTTCTGAAGGAGGAGTGTAGAGTTACATTCTCCTCCTTCTCCATGTGTCCTCCAAATTAATCAATCTACTGCTTCTCATCCTCCGCAATGAATCCCCTCTCTGCATCCTCAATATTTTAATTTCCACCACATAGGAATTCTGCGTTCATTAAGTCCACATCTACCTCTGTGGTGAGTGATTGTCCCTCCCCTACTTTATCCTGGCGTGTCACTGGTGCCCTGCGATGCACTTTTATTTGGAGGTATATGTGCATTATTAATTTTAATGAATGTCAACATAGTGACATTTTTGGGGGGCAGGCTTATACATCAGTCTGTGATGATTGCCCCCACTGCACTAAAATATGTTCAGAACTAGCACTACATGTTGAGCAGCTTCAATATGTGAAAGTCATATCTACCAGCACAGGCCACTCTTTAGCTTTGTTGTTCTGATACAGCAGCGGTTCATCATCAGCTCCAAAATGTTTGTGGTCTGCCATATATGCCTGAACAGATCTTGCTGCTGTTTTCAGTCCGGCATCCTCCGATTGTTCATCTTCCTTCTCCTCCTCACAATGTGCAATGCCAACCTGTGCAAGAACTGCCTATAGAGGATTTGATTTTGGAGGTGGTTGTCTGGTTCTCTTACTGGTAGATGTTAAAGCTACATCAACACATCTCTCACTTGTCTTGCTGACATACAAATATAGAAATATAGAATTTGCCGGCAGAAACGGGCTACTTGGCCACCTAGTCTGCCATTTTCCCCACCAATAGTAGCACCACAGATCCTACTTGATCTCCATACAATTCACAACCCCTTCCCTTTCCCAAAGATTCCCTTATGCCTATACCATGCATTCTTAAACCCCACCACTGTTTTACCCCCACCACCTCCACAGAAAGACTGTTCCAGGAATCCACCATTCTTTCTGTGAAGAAGTACTTCCTCACATCTCTCCTGAATCTATCCCTCCCTCCAGCTTCTTATAGAGTCCCTTTTCCTTGAGCACCTTTTTTCTGAAAAATACATCCCTCTTGTACTTTGTTTACACCTGTGAAATAGTTCAAGGTCTCTATCCTATCCCATTTCTCTCCTCTCATCCAGGGTGTACATAATTTGGTCCTTTAATCTCTCCTCTTAAGGCATCTGATGCAGGCCCTGCACAATTTTAGTTGCCTCCTCTAGACTGCTTCTACTCTGTCCATGCCCTTTCTGAAAATGTGGTCTCCTGAACTGGACACAGTACTCTAGGTGGGATCTTACCAGTGATCTGTATAAAGGCAACACCATCTCCCTGCTTCTGTTAGTGATATCCCTCCCTATGCACCCCGGTATACCACTTGCCCTCCTAACTGCCTTGTCACACTACCTGGCCACGATTAGGTCATGGTCATCCAATATGATCACTCCCAGGTCTCCTTCCTGCTTGGTGGTCATCAGTACCACTCCCCTCCCCCCATTTTGCACTTTGCTCTGGGTTTCTGTGCCCCAAGTGCATTATCATAGGTATCATAGGTAGCTACAGAGCAAAAAGAGACTTACATCCATAGTGCTGGCCTACTGAATTAAGGAGATTCTAAGACTTTAACAGCATCTAAATTTAATTTAAAGCTATCCATAGAGGGGCTGTTTACCACAAAATAAGGCAAAGCATTCCAAGATGCCGCCACTCTTTGACTGAACCGTTCTTTCCTTTTTTTGCACTTTGCACTGAAACCCAGCTGCCATACCCTTGACCACTCCCTGAGTTTTCTTAGGTCACAGTTCATCCTTTCCACACACACCCTGGAGTGTCCACCCTATTGCAGATAGGTAGATAGGTATATAGATAGATTGACAGACAGACGGACAGATAGATAGATAGATAAATAACCTTTATTTTTCGACAGGACTGAACTTTTAGGACTAAATAGCTCTGTTTAACAAAGCTGTCCTGACATTTAAATGGTTTCATACAACATATTATTACACATACATGTAATAAATAACAAAACAATATTTAAAAAAACAACAAATCCAAAGAAGTATTACATAGCACAAACCATCATTAATATCAAGAACCCAATAGCCCAATTATAGTATTAAGCAGAGCAAGTGCATCTGTCCTTCAATATAATTTATAAAATGGTAAGAAAACATCTAGAAATCTCATTAGCCAAGAGACATCAGCTGAGTGTACATTAAATCTCTATATATGCACAGTCATCCTGGTCCTAAACCACATCACACAATGAGCAAATCAGTCCTCATACAACCAGAACTATCTTCCATCAGTCCCCCTTCAACCAGAACTAATCTTCCATTATAAACATGGCTGTTACCTTTACACTGCAAAAAAACCTTCAGTTGGGCCCTAAAAATAAAACTACCTTAAATAAAAAATTAAAAAATTCATTAAATGTTGTTTCCCTGATCATCACACTCCCCTTACACACATAAACACATTAGAAACATTAAGTGTTGTTTATAGTTTTCATTACAACTGTTTGTTTACTAACAGTGAAAAATCCCACTTCTGTCTTTACCTGCTCATCAGTGAAATCTCTCATGCTTGCCCTTACAGTGATATAATTGAGTCTCTGGCTCTAAAACAGGCCTTTGTTGTCTGTGTGTACAGAATGTCAGGAGAGTAACATTCTACAAGTGGAACAGAGCAGAAATTTGAATCTCTGTATTCCATGGTAAGCATTCCATGATAAACATTCTATGTCTTGAATGTAGGGAAAAACAGAAAACAAAAAAACAGGATGAAGAAAATAGGCAATACAGTAATACTTTATAAACAAAAAGAAAAGGTGGGAAAACACAGTTAAATAGGCAGAGACAGACCCAAAGTGCCCAAATACATTGCTAATATTAATAAAGGCAATCCATAGAGGTAATCAGCCGGTGACACGGGCTATCAGTTAACTCAAACATACAAAGCGAGTGCAGAGAGGCATTGAAAAAAAAAAAGCCGATCGCTTCCCGAGGTGGAAGTGCGCGGTGCATGATGGTAGGCACCAAAAAGTTAAAGAAGTAGCAAATGCTACGATCATGGAGGGAATTTAATATTAAAGGAGGCAGCATACTATGGAGGTTGAATGGTCTATGCTGCAATTCTGGAGACCTGGGTTTGAATCTCACATTTGCCAATGGGGGTCCCAATCCCCCATCAGTTTTGCTGCCCCTCCCCCCAAAAATGTTCGTATGCCACGCTGGGAGCCCACCCCAGCGAGGCAAAAACTTCCTTAGCCGATGGGGGTGCCCAATCCCCCGTCGGCTTCACTGTCCCCTCCAGCTGCCTGGTGCCACACTGGGAGCCCACCCCAGCATGGCAAGCTTCATTTGCCGACAGGGTGCCAATCCCCATCAGCTTAAATGCCTCCTAGCCACGCTGGGAGCCCACCCCAGCGTGGCAAAAGTCCTCGTGTAAATAGGTAAAAAAAAAACCTGAAACAAAAAAAACTTCCTCGTTGATTCTTTTGCCCCAACCTGCACCCACCCTCTGCGACACACCTCCCCACACCTCAACCCATACTTACCTCCGGAGCCCAGCACGACGATCTTCGGTGGACCGGAACACGTCTGCACTCTTCAAAGCCGACCGCGAACTGAAGAAATGGCGGTAAGCTGTATAATGGCATAAATTGATTTTTTCAACTTTGGTGCATATCTCAGCCATTTCTGGAATTTTTCTGAATTTTCAACATGGGGTTTTGGGGCCCCACCTCATGAACTGTACCACTGTTATTTCGTTAATCAGTCCGAAGGTGGTTCCACAGTCATTGCGTGGAACCACCTTTCCGGAAAGATTAACGAAATGACAGTGTCACAGTTCATGAGGTAGGCTCCCAAAAACCCTATGTTGAAAATTTGGTGAAAATATTCCCCAAAACAACTGTTTTACGAGTGTGTGCGCAGTTCCTACGCACACCGTAACTGGAGCATTTTTAATATTTTCACTCCAGATTTTCAGTATTGCATTTTTACCACACCTCCTTAAGAACAGTACAACTGTCATTTCACATCTCACCAAAATGTGTTTTCGCATATAGCGCACAATGGGCGCGGTCGGTGTCTGAAATCAATGTTCAGACAGATTAATAAAATCACAGTGACACTGTTCGTGAGCAGTGGTCTTAAACTGGCTATGTTGAAAATTTGGGGAAAATATTCCCAAACCGACTGTTTTACGAAGCGCAGTGTGCAGTTCCTACGCATGCTCGTAACGGCCAAGCATTTTTAATATTTTCACTCCAGATTTTCAGTATTGCCATTTTACCACACCTCCTTATGAACAGTACAACTGTCATTTTTCACATCTCACCCAAAATGTGTTTTGGCACATGTAGCGCACAATGGCGCGGTCAGTGTGCGAAATCAATGTTTGGGACAGAGTAAGAAAATCACAGTGAAGTAAAGTGCAATTCATAAACTACAACAAGTAGACTGTTGCTTGCTAATGTTGTTAGTAATTACTATTTTTTACCATTCAAAAAAGTTTACCAAGGGACTATTTTATCTCAATGTTTCAATTAATTCTCTATTCTGTATTTAAATAAATGTTACAAAGTTTTCAAAATATAAACACCTTGTCATTTTCTTTGTTTCCATAGTTATTTCCCATTTTATAAGCACAATAAGACACTCCGGGTGGTGGTTGTTATGTGATAACCGCACACCTAGCTGCGGAAGGACACTTGGCCTTCGACCTCGTGCCTCACCACGCACCTAGGTGTGCGGTTATCACATAACAACCACCACCCTGTCGTGTCTTATTGCTTACAAGAATACTGGCTTAAAACATCTTGGACAGTTTTAGCATTTCTAACCCCTGGTTTCAATTCATTCTGGATTTTTGGTAGATAACATCATTGCATTTTGCTATAATAATTGTTCACAAATGGTACCATCAAAACCGATTTTTAATTTTCTCAAGTTATTTCCATGATTATTATCTGAGCAAATCTAGACAAGAACATTCCATCCCCACCAAATTCTTTAAATGCCATTACCCCAATTTGCTTTCTCCATCATATAGCATTTCTACAGAGTCCCACCCTAACATGTCTAACATACTACAATGGTGGCTACCAAAATGACACCTCGAGACAAATCGAGCTATCCTATAATAAATCATGTCTAATCTGTTTAGCTGTGTCAGAATAGCATGTTGGTAAATTATATTACCATATTCTAGTATAGGTAACAAAAGCTGCTGTGCTATCCTATCCTATTCCTTGATTCTTTTCAGAGTATTAACGCTTTCCTATGAAGAACTCCCAACCTAGTATTTACTTTACTTACAGTATTAGCTATATTTTCTTTAAAAGTTAACATATTATCAATTTGAACTCCTAATTATTTATAAGACATTGTTACTTTCAATTTTTGCTTGTTCAATGTAAATATGTCCAAGCTATTATCTATGTTTGATATAGTAACTTTAGCCACAAATTCCATAACCTGAGATTTTTTTCTTATTTAATACCATTTTTGAATCCCTTAACCAGTATTATAAAATATTAAAATAAAACTGCAAGACTTCTTGAAGTTCAGCTCTGCTCTTAGCTTTGACTATCAATACCATAACATCAGCGTATAAGCATATTTCACATTTTGTTATCATCTATGGTAGGGAATTTACATAAATCAGAATTAACAGGGGTCCCAGGATCGAACCCTGGAGTGTCCCTCTGTAAGTTTCTTATTTATCCGATAAGCAGCCCCCAATGGAACCTTGCTGTGTATGCTCCATTAAGTATGATAAGATCCAACTTATTACTGGGTCAACCATACCAACAGATGGAAGTCACTCTAACAAGATTTTATAGTTAACCATATCAAAAACTTTTGAAAGGTTTATGAACACCGAACCAACAGACTCACTTCTCCAAACTATTGAAGACAATATTAATAATTTCTACCAGTGTGGTGTCCATCAACCTCCCTGACCTGAAGCTCTCCTGACAAGGAGATAGAAGACTATATTTCTCCAAGTAATCATAAATCTTAGTACATACCAATTTCTTGAAACTGTTGATAACAAGGCTATAGGTCAGCAGATTTGTTAATTTATCTCTATTGCAGAGTTTGGTGCCATCAGCAAAGAGGCAGATCTTCCATTCCAGCTTCTCTGCATTGTCACTTATAAAAACTTTAAAGAGGACCAGTCCCAGCACTGATTCTTGAGACATCCTGCTGGTCACCCTCCCTTCCTCTGAGTGAACTCCATGTATCACCACTCTCCTCCACCTATCCCTTAATCAATTTTGTACCCAGTTTACCACCTTTGGACCCACGCATAAGCTACCCAGCTTGCTTACTAGTCTCCTATGTGGAACGGTGTTGAACGAATTACTGAAATCTCGGTAGACTACATCTACCACTCCACTCTGATCTAGTTCCTTGGTTACCCAGTCAAAAAACTGTATCAGATTCATCTGACATGACCCCCCCCCCCCATGAATCCATGCTGCCTTGGGTCTTGTAACCCACTGAAGTCAAGCTATTCCACAACCTTTCTTTCAGCAGTGATTCCATTAATTTTCCTACCACCAAAGTCAGGCTGACTGACCTATAATTGTCAGCCTCTTCCCAGCTACTACTTTTGTGAAGTGGGACTTCATCTGCCCTCCTCCAGTCTGACTGTTGGTGAGGGTGACATACTGCATCTCTTCTAAATATACTGTTTTTTTTTCAGCATTTGCAAACCATGAATATGACTGATCAGCAATCTTTGTACATGCTCAACTGTGTTACTACCAACATCAAGTATGGCTGAAATATTTCAGTTGTATGGTGGATCCAACATTGTTGCAGTCATGAAATTCATGGATGAGGTGATTATATTTAGGTGTCTGTTATGATCCAGTACATTAAGCATGTGCTCAGACAATGCAAAGCCTACAGAGTCACCCGTTGCCTCAAACCTGCTGCTGCACATTGCAGATGGTCTGCCTCAGTATCCAGAGCAGTGGGATGGCCTAGCTGACAGAAGTAGAGTCACCACTCACTCACTCACTGTGTGGCATGATCAAAAGGCCTCAAGATCAAACTCAACCCATCCATAAACCTTCACTGTTCTGTTGTCAGCAACATAAAAGCTCCAGAACTGACATGGTCTTTATGAAGGAGCATATGCTCTGGCAAGGCCTTATACTGTTCATACACCTACTTCAGCATATGCATGGTTGAATTTCAACCTGTGACATCCTCCTGCTTTAATCGGTGCTGAAGCAGGCCATTTTAAAGTTGCAGTGCACTTAATTGGTCCCTTGCCTTCCCTGACTGTGCAAAATGGCCATAAATTAAATAACACACGGTGAGCACTTCTTTAATGTCACATTGTAACAAGAACTCTTACATGACCAGGTTTGGACAGTGTGAAAAGCATGGCAGCCTAACAAAACCGCCATCATTGGTAGCCTCCACCATGTTTGTACCATTGTCACTGGCTATGAAGCCGGGTCCGATTTTTAAAACATCGGGAATGACACAAGGTGCTTGCATCAAACAGAAATAATGTAAGTGGCTCACAGCACTGCACCTTGTGTCTTTCCTGATTTTTGTATGGGACATGTGGCAAACAGAGGTTAGTGCATGCCAAAAGTGGCTTGCACCATGGTTGTGCCACCCACCCCAGTGCACCATGACATAAAGGGGGCTTGCACCAGGACCCTGCTGCACCATCCCCTTAACCCATATTTCCAAAACAGTCAGTTTACCTTCAGGCTGAGACCAGCCCAGGGCTGATCTAACAACCCATGCACCAAGCCACCTGTAGTATTTTCACCAATGGTTCCCCAGACGTGCCCCCCTACACAACATGCTGGACAGTGCCAACACCTGTAATCATGATACAGTAACAAATAGGCCTGTGTGCCATATGTACAGTGCAACACCCTAGTGGCCTCTTCCCAGGAGGGTGACACTGTATGTGGCACATGCCAACGTGGTGTGCCACCTTACATCATCCTTGCACTGTCTACAGTGCCATTGGTCTGTGCCACACATGGCATGGCAGACATAGCTCAATGCCTGAGATAGCATCCTGCCCCCCCTTGTCTGCACATGCCAGGTCATCGCTGTACCTGAGGGGGAGGTTGTGGCAGCCTGGGACCTAGGGTTCCCCGAGGGTACTGCTGCAGGGTTGTGCCACAGCCTCTGTCAAACCCCTCCCATGTACTAATTGTTTGGTGCACAGGCGCAGTTGAGGCAGATCTGTGGACTTTGGCACCAGGGCCCCTCCCATACAAAAATCATGTGCAGAGTCCCTGGTGCACTTGCATTTGATAGAAGCTGCTGTGTGCCATAGCTTGCATCAATCTAAAGCTGGTTTTGAA
This sequence comes from Neoceratodus forsteri, assembly GCA_016271365.2. NCBI lineage: Eukaryota > Metazoa > Chordata > Ceratodontiformes > Ceratodontidae > Neoceratodus > Neoceratodus forsteri. The sequence continues at coordinate 654,863,089 of CM057459.1, forward strand.
AATTGAGCACCTTGCATTTAAAGATAGTGGATTCAACCAAATGTCAAACTCCTTCAATACTGATGCCAAAATGTTGACCACAGTGTGTGAATCAAGCATGATCTTCATAGCCAGTGCTGCATGCTTGCGAATTCCAGGCATGTAGCTTCCATTACAATTAGGTTGCTTGCATTTGCTGCCAAGGTAATGACCAACCCCTTTTAGTTCTAACCAATGTGCTGTTATGCACAGTAACAAACTGGCAGCTATTGGCCCACTGCTCCACATATTGGTGGCAAGATGGATATATGAACTGCAGGAATGCTGCAGGGCATGTGAAACTTCTTTTTTAACAACATCATTCAATTCAGGAATTACCCACTGTGAAAAGTAGGTCCTGGACAGCACTTTCCACTTGGGCATGCTTTGGACATAAAGTGAAGGAAACCAGCATTTTCCACTAAAGAAAATAGTAGAGCAATAGCGATCATCTCTCCCACTGCAGCATTTAATTCCCAGACCACGGAATGATTAGAGGAGAATATGCATTGCTTTGCTAGAATGCTAGCAGCAGTTGGCTGGATCTTTTTTGGGTGGGTGCTTTTTCAGAACTGTTTTTTATAGGCACCACGTTGCTCGGAGGTTGTCACAGACAGACGATGTCAAGAAACTTGTGTCTTGGCTGAGGAATTTTGTCAGGGCGATCCTGTTGCTGTTTCTTCTGCTGCTGTCACTCATCAATGATTTCATACTTTTAGGTGTACTACTGACCTCCTCCTCCTCAACTGTCTTTTCCTCCACAATATCCTCCTACTCATCTCTACCAAAAAATACCTGCAGACACTTTCCACTTATGTGCTTGCTGCCTAGCCATATTTTTGACTTTATGATAGGTATGCTGTCCACCTGTGCCAACATGAGACTCTTTCTTGCCATGGTTTACTCGGGTCTGTCAAAGCTGGCATATTGCCACAGTGTCATCTTTTGGATCAGTAATAAGAAAAATCCCACACAAAGGATTGTGAAAAATGTACAAATGTATGTGGAGCACCAGTTGTGGTGCTGGTGCTGGTGGCCACCACATCCACACTTCAGTCTGTTCTGGGGTATGTGTTATCATAAATTATCTTTTGTGATACAGGTTACCTACCGTTTAGTTTCATACACTTTGCTGTCACCCTTTGTTTTCTTTTTTTTTTTTAGGCTCCCATGAAGAATCGATGACAGTGTCATCCTCACCTTCACCCTCCATTTCCTCCTCCTCCTCCTCCTCCTCCTCCTCATTTTGCAGGTCCTCCTATTCCTCATTTTCCTGAGATGGAAGTGGTATGCACAGTTCTGCTGCTGCATCATCCTCAGACTCAAGTCCACTACCACTAACCACTAGTGGGACTCGTTTGGATATTTTTCAATGTCACCAATGTTTACTCACTTGTGTAGATGGGATTGAGGACATTTCCGATAACAGATCTTGGCTCTGGCTGCCACCTCCCTCAACTAATAGAACAGCTAAATCAAGTGCTGTAAGCATTTTTTTAACAGTGCCACTACCAGCACACACTGCAGATACACTAGCACCTCTTGCATTCATACCACACCCTCATCCACCTCCACCAGTAATCACCATTAATGCCTTCCCTGCCCTGTCCTCCCTGTCTACCCTTTCCCTTCCCTCTACCACTCATTCTAAAATGTGTTGATGTATTAGTGGCTTGAAAACTAATACAGATACTGCTAACAGTAAATAGTTCTGATCAGATTTTTTAAAAATTCAAAATGATAAGAAAGGGTTAAAGTATTATGAAAAATAATAATCAAAACTACTGTATGAACAACCACCTGCCAGAGCCTTGGACAGATGTTAGTATTTTAACAGAACTGGAACACTGAGAATGTACAGAAATTATAGGATTTGAGAAAAAATGAATTGTCTGAATGACAGTGAAAACTGAAAATGCACTGAAAGTTTCTGAAACTAAAGTTGTTGCTGGCTGCTGCAGACAAAAGCCTGTCCCTCCCCCACACACAGCACTAGTTCAGCACAGCATATCAGTACCCCACAGAAAGAGAAAGAAAAAAAATTAACTGTAGGCAAAATCATTCAAAATTAAGTCTGCAAATGCAGCGCATCAAGTACAATATGGTGTTTACAAAAAAAATTGTTTTATGCAATAACTGCAGTAGAAATAGAGTTAAAACTGAGCTCTAACTACAGAGCAGAGTCTATTTCCTGAACATACTTCCCAGAACCGCACACATCACAGCTCAGCCTGTCTGTTTCCTGCTGCTGAGTAACCATGTTCTTTGCAGGTCACATAATGCAGCAACAGCACTAATGACTCCGCTGTTTTGCAAAGTCCCAATGAACTTCGTCAGCGAAGTTGCAGCTTGGCATTTTCATAAAGCTGCCATTTTCTTGAAGTCTGGCTTTGCAAAGCAGGAATAACTTTGCAAAGTTGTGGGGCTTTACGAGGTTATTGCAAATCGAAGTTTTCTGAACTTCGCACAGCTCTACATTTAACCACCACTCTCTGCATATAGTAAGATTCCCTGCTGTTGGTTTTATAATTTTTCCCGTTTATTTGTTTGTCCTGCACTCTAGTGTAATGTCCATTTCCTTCATTCTAGTTCCATTTCTGCACAAAGGATCCTTTCACTTTTTTATTGTTTTCTACAGTAATATTAAATAACCCCTTTGTCTTTTCCTTTCTAGACTATGTAATCCTAAACTTTTATTACCAGATCTGTAGTCTAGGTTCTGGAGTCCAGTTATATATTTAATAACTCATCCTTGTACCCTTTCAAGAGTGTTAGTATTCCTTTTTAAATGAGGCAACCAGAACTGGGGGCAATAATCCAAACATAGTCTTACAAGTGATTTATAAACTAAGATAAATTAACCACACTCGTGTCTACTGCTAACATGTCTCTTACACTGTTGTGTCTACTGTAAGATTTCACTTAATTTAGGTGATGATATTTACATTTCAATCAATCTGAGTACAGTTGGTAAGACAGACAAGGGACAGACCTGTGTACCATTGTGCTGTCTCAGTACTAATATGTTGCTATGTATTTTAGTCTCTCTCTTTTTCTCTCTCACTCTCTCTTTGTCTTTCTCTGTCTCTCTGTCTCTGTCTCTGTCTCTGTCTCTGTCTCTCTCTCTCTCTCTCTCTCTTTCTCACTTGCTCTCTCTCTTCTTCCTTCTTGCCATCCTATAACATTTGGGAAGAAAGAGAAGTTTGGCCTGTAAATGAGTAGAAAGCCCATATTCAAATGAGGGACAAGTTGACATACTGCTACAGGAAAGATGGCTTGCAATTGCAATTATTAGAGAAGCTGAAAAACTAGATGACATGGTTATCAGTTTCTTTGATTACTATGGATTATGGGGGAATATGAATAGAACTCAAGATACAGGAAAAAAAATAACTTATCTATTCCCACAGATGAGTATATTAAGTAGATCAAACATCAGCAATATTATTATGTAGTGCCTGTACAGAATAGATTTGTCTGTTTACAAAAGACAAGGGATAACTGACTAATACTATAACTGAGGATAGTAGCTGGGTTCTATATTCTAGAATATCTCTGAGATGGTAATGAAAATATCTGATAAGGAGTTTGTAAAATTGATTCAAAAAGCCAATGTAATATGTTTGCAAGAAACATGGGCACCTGTATTGGACAACTCTTTCATACTGGATATACAGTATATTACTTCAATTACCGTCAAGAAAGGAAAAAAAAAAGACTAAAGATAGACAGTTTGGGGCCTACTAATTCTGAGCAAGATAGATAATAAAAGTTTTGAAAATGGATAATAATGCCTCAGGTATATTCTATACTGTAAGTTGTTAACTGGAAACAGCACACAAATAATTGTGAATGTATATCACCATCCTTCACATTCAGCATGTTAGAAAAAGAGAATGTGGAACAAGTTGTCCAACTTACTGGGAAAAAATATTGTTTAAGTCTGGATTCTGAAGTTTATTTATGTGGGGACTTCAGTGTTCATATTGGAAATTATAACTGTTTGGCTGACCCAGAAAAATTTGTCCCAGACCTTGAGCCAGAGAAATATGAAATATGTAGCAAGGATGTGATATGTAACCCATAGGGGAGACCGTAATTGAAAATTATTAATAATTTTGATCTTACAGTGGCAAGTGGTAGGTTTCCCTCTTATAGAGAGGAGAATTTTATATTTTTTCTCATAATATTGCAACTGTAATTGAGTACTATATAGTGCCAATATCAAGTCTGACTCAGGTGAGGGATATGGGAACGTAGCTCAACCAGACAGTGATAATTTTTTGCTTATTATATAGGTTTTCTCACTCAACTAGGGTTCCACAAATTAAAGAAAGATGCCTAACAGCACAAATTAATAACATAAAATGCTTCTATGGAATAACAAATTGGAGGGATTCTAGATTGTTTGCAGGTATTTTTTAATCAAAATATGTTGTCTGATTTCTATTCCTTGACGAGTGTTGGGGAGAAATACCAAGTTCTGGATGACATCTGTGTACAACTACACCCTCTTCAATATAGTGAGAGAATAGTATTTAGTTCAAGTTCTTGTTTTTTTAATGTTCAATGTAGAAGTGAAAAGAAAAACCTGAATGCATTGATAATACAATATTGTAAATATAATAATAGTAATACATTTTATTTGCATGGCGCCTTTCAGAAAACCAAAGCGCCTTATCAATAATTAAAATCACGATACACATACAAACATCTCAGCATAAAACAATGCTAATACTAATAACAACTTTTTGTAGGAGATTGCCATCCAGGCAAAACCTTATGAAATTAAATAGAGCAAGGAAAATATATTAAATAATTCTTGAAGAACAAAAACAGGCTTATCAAATACAAACTGGGATAAATTGATAAGCACAATTATGGAAATTAATACTGTTCTGGAAGTATGTACTGTAGCTAAGGGCACTAATGTTTATTCTACAGATCTCAAGTCATACATTACATATTGTCAAGTGTTTGGGTTTCTCATTTTAAAAAAACTTGCTCACAGAAATTAAGACTGATAACAGTAGCAGTGTGTCATATAACAGTGATGTTCCCAAAATAAATGATATCATGGAATTAGAAGTAATTTACACACTAGAAAAAGTAAAAAAAAAAAGCCAGGCCCAGACAAAATTTCTTCTGAAGTACAGTATATTAGGGTAGAAGAAGTTTGTGGTAGGCAGAGATACTAGCAAATTTGATTTCTGCATAAGAGAAAATTCTGTACCTAGTTCATGGAAAGGAAAGATAATTGTGTCACTTTCCAAGAAGGGAAATAGGACTGACCCTTTATCTTATCATTGAATTAGTTCAATATATATCATGGCTAAAATGGTCTCCAAAATTGTTCTTACAAGATTACAAAAATGAGCTATGTAAAAAAATAAATCATATTGAAGCGCCAAGCAGGGTTTATAGCAGATTATTCTTCCTTTGATTATTGCTTTTTCTTGAATTATACTTTATATAAATACATGAAGATCTGCAAGCAAAAGGTTTTTGAGGTATTCATACACATAATGTCAGCTTTTGACTCACTGCTAAGAAATATTCTATGGTATAAATTAGAGGTGGTAAAAATTGATATAGCACTATTTGAGATAATTAAACTATTGTATACAGATACCTGAACACAAATAACATTTTCTAGGGAGGGTTCACTAACTGAAGTGTTTCACACACACAAGGGGGTCAAGCATGGATGTTTGCTTTCTCCATTATTATTTAATGTTTCTTCAAATGATTTCCTAGTATCTTTCTCCATGTTACAATGTGATGCCCCAAAAATATGCAATATTAACATTCCTGCTTAAGTATATGCAGATGATTTTGTTCTTCGATCTCTCTCAAAAAAGGGACTACAATCACAACTGGAGTTGTTTAAGGAACTCTGTGATGCATTATGCTTAAAGGTAAATCTCACAAAAACTATGGTACTGCAATTTGGTGTCACAAAAAAGCAGTGTCAGTGTCTCAGCAGGTTGCACACTCGCCTCTGAGGCAAGGAGATCAGATGGCTGTGGGTACTATCCCCACACCAGCCACTTGGGTTAAATCCCAATACTGACACTGTAGTGCAGCATGAGGGGGGTGCCGCACTCCTGAGGTGCCGTCTTTTGGATGAGATGTTAAACCGAGCTCCCATATGCCTGTTCTGGTGGTAGTTCAGGTGGATGTTAAAGATCTCATGGCACTTCTCAAAAAGAGTAGGGGAAGTTTCCCCAGTGTCCTGGCCAAATTTCCCCCATTCACTAAAAATACCACCAACAGCTTAATTTGGTTCAAGGTCAGTTGGCATTCATCTGTATCCCCTTCCCCTGGGTCGTGCCTGAAAATAGGCAGAATTTATCTCGAGCACTTACCCGGTCAACAAAAACGAAATAAATAAAAACAGGTCCATATGTATAGAAGTGTGGTACCTTGATAAAACTGAGATTGTAAAAAGCTACACGTATTTTGGTCTTCAATTCACACATAATCTAAGATGGATCTGTCATTTCACAGATATAGGTAAGAATATAAAAAATGTATAATAAAATCATGAAATTCAACAAGAAATATGAAAGTTATACAATAGATACAGCTTTTTATGCTGCTAATGTTAAGCTCTAGTTAAAATGCTTTATGGTGCAGAGATTTGGGGAATTTATGATTTGAGGTATTTAATAAAGAAATGTGTGTTTTTTGAACAAGCTTGCAGGGCTTGCCAAGGGGGGTTCCTAGAACTGCAGGTAGGTCAGAATTAGGTCAGCCATCAGTGGCGGTGCATGTTAGGACAAGATTGTCCGCATATTGACTAAAGTTACATAAGATGGATAAAAATAGGCTCCCTAAACTAGTTTATAGGGAGAAGTTAAACCTTAAGGTTAGGTGTTTACAGTCAGGGTGACTAACCTAGAATGGCTACTAATAGAAGTTGAGCTGAACAACTTGTTACCTCTCACTTAAAAAAGGTATAGTCATCAATAAAGGTTACAGGAAACCAGTGCTTCTGAAACTAGATAATGCATGGAAGAAGAAAGATCTAATCAGTGTGAAAAATCAAAATTTAGTCCCAGGCTACTTAAATGGAAATGTAGCCACAGTTTAGAATCTTATCTCTTGGATATAGTTGATCCTCTGTCAAGAATGAGTAGTACTTAATTTAGATTCCAGACATATGACTATAATATTCTCAAAGCATGTTATGAAAATAATTCACATATTTATGAAGCCACTGTGTGCGAATATAGATTGTATTGTCCAGAAGACACAATTCATGTAATCTTATTTTGTCCCAGGTATGAAAAGTTAAGGAGAAAATGTTTAGCATCTTGGCTATCTAGATCTCTTGACTCCTCACCTCCGAAACAACACATTCATGAACACTGTTTGATTCAAAAATGGATCCTATATTGAAATGTGCATATTGTTTAGAGCTGTTTGTATTATGCATAATACATATGTGAAGTAATGTTTATGTATATTTATTGCAAAAAAACTGTTAATGCAACAGTTAGGGTTGATAGCACAGTGACAAAAGCATGGAAGTATGTTGTTAGAGTTAGCCTACCACCTCACCCCTCCCCCTCCACCACCACACAATGTTGGGGGTGTGCCATAATCGTAGGCCCAACTGTCACCCCATTCCATGTGTTGCAAGCTAACATGCTACAGTATAGGAAAATGGGGTAAGAGTTAGGCCTGATGACCCGTGGCACACCCTGACATCTGTTGGTGTGTGGAGGGGGGTGGGGGTGCTGTGGTAGGGGTGGTAACCCTAACATCACCTTTCCATGCTTTTGTCACTGTGCTATGAACCCTAACTGATACATTAATTAAGTTTTTTGCAATTAATTTCCCTTCTTTTTGAGAAAGTGTAGTGTAACTGGTAACTGGTATGTGTTAGTGGGAGCACAGGCCCTGTGCTCCCTTCATATGGCCCATTTATTGCACAATGGTATGTGTATGTGGGAGCACAGGCCCTCTGGGCCCTGTGCTCCAACTTACACATATCTACAGAGCCATACAGCAGCCCTATAGGCAAGGAGCCCTTGTAACACTAATGTGCCAATATCTTAGCAACTATCTCAGCAGCTATGAAAAAAATTCAAGTGTCATTGTAATCATGACAGCATAACCTCTACACAAGATAAATCAATCTAATCCATATCTCTCATGGTTTATAAGATATGGGCACCGAAATGTGCTGAAAAGGCACCCTTGGAACCCTTGTGACACTAATTTTCCAGTATATCCGTAATTGTAGCAAGTAGGAAACAAATTCCACTGCTGGTGTAATCTATGATTTCCAAACTTGTTTCTGCAGGTTAGTTCACCTTAAGGTGATCTAAACTGTGGGTAGCAAAAACTCCGTACCTCACTTCATTTTCTAGAGATGGGTGTTACGGATGCCACAGTGTTATCCTATGGGAAATTTCACAACTTCAGAACACTGTAACTTTAAGCCCATTGAATCTTTTGGCACCAAGCCACCAAAAGGCACATATGTGGGATCAGGGCTTGCCACCCTGCAAATTTCAGCCCAAAAGCCCCAACCGTTTTATTGCAGGGGGATGGCAAAGATTAGCAGTTTTTAGGCAAAGTTCTTTCGCAAATTGTGAAAGTTTTGCAAAAAACAACACGACACTTTCATGTTTGCAAAAGTGTTGCAGCCATTTCTTTTGCAATTTGCAAAACTACTGGGGCGCTGATTTTAAAAATGGCATTTCTGGGGGGTTTTGCCCCCCAAAAAAGATGAGCTGACATCCTCAGGACCCAACTAGGTAAACCCAATAGTCAGTGTTCACCTAGGGGATCCCAAATTTAAATGCCACACATTTTTCTCTCTTGCTAACCGAAAACAAGATGGCAGCAGCACGACAGTAAAAGGGCCATTTGTAAATGGAAAATGTACTGGTGGCAGCTTTCATGAGACACATATTTTTTCCCATTGACTATAATGTGAAATTTGTTTTTTGAATAACTTTTGAACAGTTTAATATTTTTTCACAAAATCTTCCAAAGGCACATCAGTGACCAAGACCACATCTTCCCTGAAGATTTCAGACCAAACAGAGAAATTGTTCAGGCTGTGGGCGTGAACAAAGAAACACACAAAAAGTCATTTTTTTTGCATTCTGCAGCTCCACAGTCGTATATCCGACGATAACGCAACTTGCAAGACCCAGAGATGTATGGTACCAGACTATGCATGCAAATTTTCAGACAAATCCATTATACGGTGGCAAAGTTATTAAGGTGCAACATTTGAGGTTTAACATTAAAGTGCTTACTCAACCCTAACTATAGTGCCACTACTGTGGTACTATAATGTATATGTATATGTATCTGTCTAGCTGAGTATTTATTGCATGATGTGAGCTGAAATGGCTTTGTAAGCTGATCAATAAATTACCTACCTACTACCCATCTCATGAAACAAACCTTTAAGGTACAGCAGCTTAGCTCAGGCTGATCCACTGATTCCAGAAGACATGAAATAAGTATCACAAGCATTGACTAGAAATGCAGTAAATATAAACTTTAGCAGCACAGTTGGTGCAAAGATAAGAACTTCATACTCTCTTCAAGCTGTACAAACTGTGGCAATGTTTCACTGACATCTATCAATTTTCCTTAGAAAAGTTTTTTTTTTTAATAAAAATATCAATCAAAATATAACTACCCCCCACCCATGTAGTATATTTACCACCCTCCTTCCCAGCCCCGACCATTATAAAATCACCACCCACCCTACTCTCCATGCACCCAGCCACCCTCCTCTCCCCTGCTCCCAGTGAAGTTAGGAGGTTTTTACTAAATCTGGTACGTACATGGAATAAGAAGCAGAATAGCAAGATGGTTGCGCTGCTGCTCCTCTCCAGCTCCGCTTCCTATTGTATTTCTGTTATTAGAGGTTAAAATCCCTTATCAAAGTTGTTATGAATGAAACTTGTATTTTTGTAATCAATAGCCCCTGAATAAGTGCTCTTTTTAGAGTTTTAAAAAAAGTTAACAGCCTTTATGCTGATGAGTGTTTGTTTCAGCCGACCATTGGATTTTGGCACCTGATGGACTTCTGTTACATTATTGCTGCCTTTTAGAACTATTAAAACTAAAATGCTTTTGTCTAAATGGTGATACTTTTAGCAGAATTGTTACTAAAGGTTTGATTTGCCCATATATAGCATATAACCTGTGATATTTTTGTGGCCTGAAGATTGTGGATGCAGTGGATCTTTTGCAAAGAGCATTGGAAATGACAAAGAAGCAACCCAGCAGATAGGCCTGAATTTTATTCATGCAAGGTATGCTGTTGTTGCTTGAGGGGGGGAAAGTGATGTAATGATGGAGAGTAATGCTGCACTTAGAGTAGCACTCTTTCATTTCTCTTTTTTCCAGCTTGCACAGTAGAGCATAACAGAGCCAGAATAAAAGGGTGACAAGGAAAAGGATGAAGCACACAACTGACTTGGTCAAAGCTGAATCAGTAGCCAAAAATCTGGAATCAGGGAACGGAAATTGAATCTGAATGGTAATTCAGTGCCTCTACAAGGACCAAGGGAAAGAAATGGGAAAAGGAAATTCATTTTGCAGTTCATAGGAGATCTGAATAAAAGCTATCTCTGTTGGCAAAAGTACACGCTACAAGAACACTGATTAGTGACAGTTGCAGGTGGATTTTTGTCTTATCTTACACAGGTACCATTTTTCTCATTCCTGCTAAAGGTTGACTTGTGAACTTAAGAAATGCCAGGCTTGAGGATGGAGTGAATGACCTGGCCTTGCTTTTGGCAAGCTAAGGCACTGAAATAGAACCTTTGTGTTTCATTGCCACGTATGGGCATTGTGGCAAAATGTTTTATTTTTCTACAGGCAGAAACTCTCCTTGCAAGTCTTAAAATGACATTGTTCGGGAATGGACTTGGGATGCTGGAGGGCCGGCCTGGGACAGAAGGCTTGAGCATCAGATGACTGCTTGCCTTCTCTCAGGGGAAGGGCAGGGAGGCAACTCGGCACTTGCTGACTCCTGGCAGAGGCCGGGAATATGGCAATACACTGGGTTCCAAATGAATAATGGGGTGTGGTGAATGTCAACATATGCTTGATGTTAGTGGCACACCATGCCCCAGGAAGCAAACACGAAAACAATTTCCACGGCTGACCGGATGACAGTCATTGGCTCCCACAAGACCCTGAGCAGTCCACAGACCACCTCAGCAGCCCCTGGGCCAAGAATAAGTGCACTGGCCTCCCCCACAGGCATCTTCCCCCTCGGAGGAGACAGACCCATCCTGCTCAGTTTACATTTCTTGACTTTTAATTTTTATTTGTTTCAGGTGCACTAAACATATTAATCAGAGAGTGATATGATTGAGAAGCCGCTACTTAAAACATTTCAAATTCTTCTTATAGATGTTAAACTATGGGTTTTCTATATTGCAGATTAAACTTAACAGATCTTATTTTAGTCAAATTACTACCTAATTATGTAACATAAATTTTTGCAAAGTTATTGTGGCTTCTACCTAGGAGCATCTTTTCCTGTTTTAGGGCCATTCATGAAGCTTTGTCGGAGATTGGGTGAGATGCTTTCTGCAAAGCACTGTAAGTGCCAGACACATATGCTTAGTATGGAAAGTATGAGGTGTAGAAATGACCAGCAGTCGTATTTGTGCAGGATGGAAGACTTCCTACAGATACATTAGTGAAAGGAGAAAGTCCAGAGGGGGTATTGCTAAGATCAAAGGAGATAAGGGGCGTGTGAGGAGGAGGAGGACCATGTGAAAGCATCTATCCTACTGTAAATAGATGCTTCTGTTCAGTATTTACTGAAGAAAAGGTAGGGCAGGGCCCACAGCTCAGCACCATGGACACAGGGGGGGGGAGTGAGGTGTGCACTAGTCTCTTCACAAAAGTAAGGGTCCTACAAGAACTCAATAAGCTCAGCGTGAACAAGGTAATGGGACCAGATGGCATACATCCCAGGGTACTAAAGGAGCTAAGGGTGGAACTAACAGAGCCATTATCAGAACTGTTTAGTGAGTCTCTGAGCACAGGAGAGGTCCCAGAAGACTGGAGAAGGGCTCATGTGATCCCACTCCATAAGAGTGGTAGCAGGGAGGAGGCAGGAAACTACAGACCAGCCAGTCTTACCTCAGTAGTGGGCAAGGTTATGGAGGCACTCCTTGAGAAAGATAGTGCAACACCTGGAATCCATAGGAGCACAGGATCCAAGACAGCATGGGTTTACAAAAGGAAGGTCCTGTCAAACTAATCTCATAGATTTCTTTGACTGGGTAACCAGAGTGGTGGACCAAGGAGGAGCATTTGATGTCGCCTACCTTGACTTCAGCAAAGCTTTCGATACTGTTCCACATAGAAGATTGATTAATAAGCTGGGTAAGCTCGGAGTGGATAAGAAGTTGGTCAACTGGGTGGCAAACTGGCTGATGGGCAGAAAACAGAGAGTGGTGGTAAATGGTATACACTCAGAAGAGATGCAATGACAAGTGGGATACCTCAGGGATCAGTCCTGGGGCCAGTCCTCTTCCATATCTTCATCAGTGACATTGCAGATGGACTGGAGGGTAAGGTTTGTCTGTTTGCAGATGAGACCAAGATCTGCAACAGAGTAGGTGATCCAGACGGGGTGGGCAGAATCAGAAGAGATCCGGATAAACAGGCAAAATGGTTGGAAGAGTGGCAACTGGTGTTTAATGCAAAGAAGTGCAAGATCATGCACATAGGGAAGAGAAATCCTGAAGCCACCTGTAGGCTGGAAGGGGAGTTGCTGGCAGTCACAAGGGAAGAAAGAAACTTGGGCATCATCATCACCGATGACCTGAAATCATCCAAGCAGACCACTAAAGCAGTAGGTAAGGCTAGAGGGATGTTGGGGTGTATTAGTAAGGGTATCACAAGTCAGAAGAGGGAGGTAATAATCCCTTTTACAAGACACTGGTTAGGCCACATCTGGAGTACTGCGTTAAGTACTGCAGGCCGCACCTTCACAAGAATAGTAACCAAATTGAGGCAGTCCAGGGAAGAGCAACCAAAATGGTGCAGGGACTGCATCAGAAAACGTATGAGGACAGATTAACAGAGCTCAATATGTATACCCTAGAGCAAAGGAGGGAGAGAGGTGATATGATCAAAACATTCAAACACCTTAAGGGCATTAACAAGGTGAAAGAGTCTAACATGTTTCAATATAAGAAAAATAGCAGGACAAGAGGACACAGCATGAGATTAGAGGGAGGCTAATTATGGGGTAATGTGAGGAAGTTCTTTTTCACAGAAAGGGTGATGGATGCATGGAACAGCCTACCTCAGGAAGTGGTGGATATGAATATAGTGCAGGGCTTCAAACAGGCATGGGATAGGCATAAGGGAGCAATACAGATGAGTATAAATAGATAGGCCATTGACAGAGCAAAGGCTGATGGCACATTTATAAGGCAGAAAAAGAAATGGGCAGACTGGATGGGCCTTGTAGTCCTTATCTGCTGTCAACTTCTATGTTTCTATGGAACAGAACCATTTTGGTATTCTCTATTTTGCCGATATTGGGTGTGCTCAGGTTCTTATAACACTGATAGCTATGAATCTAAATAAATATAAAAATAGGCAGTTGTAGGTTGAACTTAGAGAGCAACAGTCTAATGGTTTATAGTAGGAATTAAAATCTGGTGGAGTCCTATTGAGACACAACAGTCTACTTGGTAAAGTACTATACCACAAACATCCAAACAGTTCTATGGGTTTTTAGTGATATGCAGTGTGTTTAGGGGAGAGTTTTTTTCATGGATGTTTGGCATCCTTTTGAGCTACCTTATTTACAGGTCAGATTGGCCTGGTTAGTTAGCAAGGAACATAAGTAAAAGTTTACATATTTCCACAGACAGTGGATTAGAAAGCCAAAACATATAGATTGTGAATATTTTTTAAGAGATTGCATCTTAAAACCTCAAAAACACAAAGTAAACTAGTTAAAATATTTGTAAGGGGTAAATTGTTTTTATGTTATTTTGTTTTTATTAGGTTTGACATTATCTGCTCTAAAATGAAGTTATTGATAGATGATGTGTAATAATTATGGATGAATTGTCACGGCTACATTAGCTGTTAGGTATTATATGAATCATAAAGGCTAAGTTACCTGTTATTATATATAGAATAATGGTTATGCAACTGTGTGTTATGGAATTGTTTTACATACCCAAGGGATGTGATGACCCATAAACCTCGAGAGCGAAGCTCGAGAGGTTTATAAGGTCATTACATCCCAAGAGTGTGTAAAAAAATTCAAAACATGGTCATGGACTGTATTCTGGCAGAAGGAACATCATGGCCTACAGTCAATGTACTACATAAGGTATAAGACATAACAGGGGGATTATGCTATGTTAATGTACCAACTGGTGGGTTGGATTTCCAAGCTTGGAGTTCCAAGACCAAAGGGAGAGGGACTTCTACCACCAGGAGATACATTGACAGAATCTCCCCTGTGGATAGTTAGTAATGTTTAGTCGTTAAGCCCTTTAGTAATTTTGTAATTCAGTGCTATATCTTTAAATATCCATTTTAATGCATTAACAGACATTAAATATGTAACGGGTATAGGTTGCGGTTAGAGCATGGTTATACAATTGTAGTGCCAAATTAGTCAAGGGATTTTTAAGGATTTTTAAAAATCCCTATTGAGAATTGTGAAACCTTTTGTTAGGGATTTTGTTTTGTTTGTAAGTGTGTTCACTGCCACCTAGAGAGGGTCCTCTCATCTGATAGTGTAGTTGAAAATCGTCCAGATGGCACTTAAAGTACTGTAATAGGAGATGACCTCTTTCTGTAGGTATACTGTAACAAAAAGATTTTTTGAGGATTTTTTTCCCTAAATTTTGTGAAGGATAAATAGGAAATCTCACAAAATTGCTTGACAAATTTGGTGCTACTACTGTAGTTGGCCTTGTTTCTTTAAATGGTTAGTGCTGTGTTTGCTATTAGTACTTTCCATGTGATCTGTGAATCTCAACTGAAAGCCAGTGTTGTGGATTCACTTGAATCTGCTATGTGATCTGTGGCCCTCAGCCTAAATTCAGTGTCTTTTTTTTTAATGTAAAATGTGTTAACCTGGTAGCCCCAAGAGCATCAAATACATGCTTGCAAGGGGATCTAAATATCATATGCAGAACAAATAAAAACACAACATTTAAGGATAATACATAAGCATAGAAAAAGTACAGAATATACAAAATTGGAACTAGGTCAAAACAGCTTGGACCAAAAAGAGCAACACCGGGTCTGCAAATAGCGATGTCTGCAGAATTCCAATAAAAAGTTGTAACATTCAAGACAAAATCTGTTTTGGGAGGATTTTCCCTAATGAATTCTGTTGAAGACATTACAGAATTCATTACTGTGGAGTTTTATTCATTCATTTATGTGGAGTATACCAGAGGACTCAGAGCACGCTGTCCACACACAACCATGGATTCCACATAAATTAATTATTCCAACTCGGGGGGGGGTGAATTTTTGAATGGTATGCCACAAATTGGATAGGGGAAAGTCCCCCCAAATGGAATTGTGTCTCAAACCTTAGAACTTTCTACCAGAATTCTGCAAAAAATCACTTTTGCAGTCCTGGTGTAGCTCTTTCAGTCCACACTGTTTTGACCTGCTACATATAAAATTCATTTAAAAAAAAATTGCAGTGACTTATCTAAATGTAACCACCCAGTCCCCTGGGATTACTAAAATCCCATCAGTGCCAGTGGTAGGTATGGAAGACAGCTGGCGAATAACTAGTTAAATGTGTTTTTCACCCACTCACTCTCTTGTTTACTTGGTCTCAGCTAAGATGACAGAGATGAGGTCATTTACAACTCTTGCAGCAGCATAAGCCACAGCAGCTGGCTGTGAGTGGGGAGTTTTAGAATCTTGAGTTAGTTCTGAGTCAGTAGTTGAAGTGTGAGGAGTAAGAGCTGCTGTGGGCTCTGAGGAGGAGGAGAGCCTACTTTTCTCACCCTAGACCTGAAAGTCACCAGCCTACCAATAGAAGGGGTGGAAACCATTGTCCATGGCACGAGCTCCTGATTTTTAGGGACTGCTTGGGAATGACTCCTAGGGGCAATCCCCTATTTGATCCAGGACTTTGAAGCTGCCTATACACTCTGTGAGTAGATCTGACTTTGTACTTCCTGAAGTATGTACCTGTGCTGTGGTGTTTCTCTGACTAAAAGAGAAAAGGTACATTAGTTCTTTTCTAAGTTTGAGATTTTTCTTAGTTTAAAGTTGGCTGACAATTGTGGGGTCCAGAGGCAGACTAGTGCACATTTTCAGGATTATAATTTCTACACTCCTGGAGAAATGTTTTCCATATGCTAGATGTGAAAGTTCATTCCAAGATGCGTTTTCCTAAATGTTTTACAAGAAGTTTTAAGGTGTAACTCTGAAAGAATGACTGGGTGTGGATGTGGAAGTGAAGGGTGGGCAGCCCCCATCTGGAATGATCAGTTCAGCGCTACAGGTTCTGTAAGGGTACCTGGTTATTCAGGACATGGTGGCCAATGTCTAAAGAGAAGTTTATCCCCCTAGTGTGGGTTGTGCTAGTAAGGAGCCCCTGTGTGCTCTGTTGTGTCCAGTTGTCACTTGAAGTTTTAAAGTTCCATGCCATAGGGAAAATGTATGCTCAGTGGTGACCAGTGCCACTAGAAGAAAAGTTCATGTTGTGGCCAATGCCACTAGAAGAAATGTTCAGCTAAGGCCATTGCCACTGAAGAAGATTCAATGTCCTATGAAATATGGGAATACATAGAGCTTCTGTCAGAAACACTTGTTTTGTTGTTCTGCAATTGCCTTGTGCCGCGATGTGCAAACCTTGTGGAGTCCACCCTTGCTTTAGAGAATATCTTTTGGAATAAAGTCACACTCTAGAATCCCAACCTGGTTTGGACATTCATGTTACTGCTTCCTGTGTGGAGTTACTGGGTACTCCTCCAGAAGTATAGGTCTAGTAGAGCCCTAGCAAAAGTTCTCTCCTCAGGACCTTGGTTATTGATCACAATTATTTTGCTTTTGTACACCCTCACCCTTTTTCTGACCTCTAGAAGTAATGAGCCTGGATGGTACCAATGTTCAAAGTAGTTTGTGCCCAGTCAAGGGTACCAAGGTGTAGTTAACTGCATAAAGTAGCGGAGGAGGGGTTATATAAACATGCATTTTCAGTACTATTTTGAATATGAGAGCTGATGTTTTGGAAACTAACAGACAAACTATTCCCATACGTTACTACATAGCAGGGAAAAGATTGCTGATCCAATTACCCAATGAAGACTTGAAAAATGGTAACCTGATGAAATATCGATGACATTATCTTGTGAAGTGAAACGCAGTATGCACAGTGAGTAAGGCTTTAAAAAAATTTCAGGAGTTTTTAAAAATCATCTAGCACTAATTAAAGTACAGTAAACACAGCAAAGCTCAAAGGAAGATTATCCTACAGTATCTTAAGGTACAAAGTACACTGACATGTAAACTTAGTGCTTGAGGTAGCAAATTGAAAAATAGTATAGTTTAAAATGCTAACTCCAATGTTTCATTAGCTGTTGTATACCTAAGTAATAAGCCATGACAAGGTGTCCATTAAAGAATTTTAATGCACACCCCAGGGGTGTAGTGAGGCACGAGGCCGAAGGTCACGTGTTCTTGTGCCCCTGGGAAGTGAATTAAAATCCTTTTATAAAATTTCAATTGTAAATAAAAAATATTGTGTGTACTTTTGTTATAAAAATGATTCTTATAATTTTTAGATCAGTTAAAAAATAGTTCCAGTTTTTAAAGTAAACAGCAGGTGGCATTACTATGTCTGTTTATCGTTCGGCATAGTGTGCTGTTCTCTTCTGGAGCTCTTTATTGTTTGGTACTCTTTCAGCTCTCCTGGCCCAACCAGAGTTTAAAAACCAGGGCCAGGGAGCACACTGAAGAGAAAGCTTTTTTTTATTTTCTATTATTTTGTTATTATAATCAGTGTGAGTATAAGCCTGCCCCCATCCCCTGCTCTCAGAGCTCACTCATTCTCATCCCCCCATTCTCTCAGCCTATGAAGCTTACTTGCTGTCCCAGCAGACCTGATACATTGAGCTCACTTGCTCTCCTGCAGCATTCACTCACTCTTCTGGCCCCCACAAACTGAAGAAATGGAGCCAGGTAGCTTTCTGTCAGGAAGTGTTAAACAAATAAGCCCTTATGGGCTGGTCAGTTGTGGAGACCAAGGAACACCTGACCAGGCTGGGTGACAAACTATCATCCATTTCACCCAGCATCTACTTCTCTGACATCCTGCCAGTCTGGGAGAGGGGGCAGATGGACGGAAGGTCAGAGAAGGGGCGATAGGAGAGCTAAATGTGTGGCTCAAGGACTGGTGCCAGGAAAAAGGACACATATTTGTAGGTAACTGGAAACAGTTTTGGGAGTAAAAGTTCTTTAGATTCGATGGACTGCATCTGACCAAGGAGGGAGTCAGTGCATTGTGGCAGAAGTTTGACATCTTTGCAGAATATTTAAACTAGTAAATGGGGAGAGGGGTGCAGCACCCGATATGCCAAATGAGAAGAACATCCCTTCCCCCTCAGCTAGTGATCAAACAGGAGTTCAGCATGTTTGTAGTTCATTTGCATCATCAGGTAAAGAAAAAGGTCTGGCTCCCCATATGATGCACAGGGAAAATGCCAGACCTCACCCAACAACTAACACACCGAAATCTGGCCAAAGGAAAATCGTGTACACAAATGCTCACAGTCTGGGAAACAAAATCCCTGACCTGCAGGCAACAATGACAGAGGCTAAACTGGACATAGTAGCTATTAGCGAGACATGGTTCACCAGTAACCACACTTGGGAGACTTTAGTACCCGGCTATGTAATGTTCAGAAGAGACTGAGGTGCAAAAAGGGAGGGGTGGTGGAGTGGCCCTTTATGTCAAGGCTACAGAAATTCAGAATACACATAAGGAGTCAGAAGAACTGTGGGTCACCCTGGAAACAGGAAATGGGACAGCCATATGAACTGGGATTGTCTACAGGCCTCCAGACCAGGGGGAGGACACAGACACATTACTGTTAGAAGATATACAAAACAAGACAGCAAAAGGGGAGGTTCTGATAATGGGAGACTTCAACATGCCAGATACAGATTGGTCGATACCAGCAGGAACATCTGCCAGAACTAGACACATAGTGGATTCCCTGCATGGAAAGGGCCTCAAACAACTGGTACAACAACCAACAAGAGACAGGGCTATCCTAGAGCTAGTACTGACTAACAGGAAAAGGATCACAGATCTCCAGGTAGAAGGTCACCTGGGGGCCAGTGACCATCACATGGTGTGGTTCAATTTGACCACTAGAACTAAATCATCCCATTCCAAGGCAAAAATATGGGACTTCAGAGGAGCTGACTTTGACAAGATGGCCAACAGAGTTAAGCTAGCCCTGGCAAGAAGAATACAGGTGAGGGGGTACAGACAAAGTGAGCAAGCATTAAGGATGCAATACTTGAAACAACATCTCATTGTGTTAGAGAGAAAAGGAAGTGCAAAAAAAGAAGGAAACCACTTTGGTTCTCAAAACCAGTAGCAGAAAAGGTCAGAGCCAAAAGGCTGGCCTTCAGGAAATGTAAGGGGAATGCAGCGGGACGAAGATAGGAGGCATACTAAACTTCCCTAAGGGAAGCAGGAAAGCGAAGGCAGGCAAAGGCCCAAACTGAGGAAACACTAGCACGAACAGTAAAAGAAGGGGACAAGACTTTCTATAGATACATTAGTGAAAGGAGAAAGTCCAGAGGGGATATTGCTAAGATCAAAGGGGATAAGGGGAGTGCAGGAGGAGGACCATGGAAAGGCATCTATCCTAAATAGATACTTCTGCTCAGTATTTACTGAGGAGAAGGTGGGGCAGGGCCCACAGCTCAGCACCATGGACATGGGGGGGAGGAAGGTGTGCACTAGTCCCTTCACAAAAGAAAGGGTCCTACAAGAGCTTGATAAGCTCAGGGTGGACAAGGTAATGGGACCGGATGGCATACATCCCAGGGTACTAAAGGAGCTAAGGGTGGAACTAACAGAGCCATTATCAGAACTGCTTAGCAAGTCTCTGAGCACAGGAGAGGTCCCAGAAGACTGGAGAAGGACTCATGTGATCCCGCTCCACAAGAGTGGTAGCAGGGAGAAGGCAGGGAACTACAGACCAGTCAGTCTTACCTCTGTAGTTGGCAAGATTATGGAGGCACTCCTTATGGAAAGGATAGTGCAACACCTGGATTTCATAGGAGCACAAGATTCAAGACAGCATGGGTTCACAACAGGAAGGTCCTGTCAAACTAATCTCATAGATTTCTTTGACTGGGTAACCAGAGTGGTGGACCAAGGGGGAGCAGTTGATGTCACCTATCTTGACTTCAGCAAAGCTTTCAATACTGTTTTACACAGAAGATTAACAAGCTGGGTAGGCTCAGGGTGGGTCAGAGGCTGGTCAACTGGGTGGAAAACTGGTTGACAGGCAGAAAACAGAGAGTGGTGGTAAATGGTATTCAGTCAGAAGAGATGCAATTCACAAGTGGGGTACCTCAGGGATCAGTCCTGGGGCCAGTCCTCTTCCATATCTTCATCAGTGACATTGCAGATGGACTGGAGGTAAGGTTTGTCTGTTTGCAGATGACACCAAGATCTGCAACAGAGTAGATGATCCAGATGGGGTGGGCAGAATGAGAAGAGATCCAGATAAACTGGCAAAATGGTAGGAAGAGTGGCAACTGGGGTTTAACACAAAGAAGTGCAAGATCACGCACATAGGGAAAAGAAACCCTGAAGCCACATATAGGTTGGGAGGGGAGTTGCTGGCAGTCACAAGGGAAGAAAGAGACTTGAGCATTATCATCAGAGATTACCTGAAATCATCCAAGCAGACCACTAAAGCAGTAGGTAAGGTTAGGGGGATGTTGGGGTGTATTAGTAGGGGTATCACAAGTTGTAAGAGGGAGGTAATAATCCCTCTTTACAAGACACTGGTTAGGCCACATCTGGAGTACTGCATGCAGTACTGGAGGCCACACCTTCACAAGAACATTAACAAAATGGAGGCAGTCCAGAGAAGGGCAACCAAAATGGTGCAAGGACTGCATCAGAAAACATATGAGAACAGATTAATGGAGCTCAATATGTATACACTAGAACAAAGGAGGGAGAGAGGTGATATGATTGAAACATTCAAACACCTTAAGGGCATTAACAAGGTGAAAGAGTCTAACATGTTTCAATAAAAGAAAAATAGCAGGACAAGAGGACACAGCATAAGATTAGAGGGAGGCTGACTAAGGGGTAATGTGAGGGAGTTCTTTTCACAGAAAGGGTGGTGGATGCATGGAATGGACTACCTCAGGAAGTGGTGGATATGAATACAGTGAAGGGCTTCAAACAGGCATGGAATAGGCATGGGGAGCAATACAGATGAGTATGAATAGATAGGCCATTGACAGAGTAAAGGCCTATGGCACATTCATAAGGTAGAAAAAGAAATGGGTGGACTGTATGCACCTTGCGGTCCTTATCTGCTATCGGCTTCTATGTTTCTATGAAAGACCTGCCAAGGCAGGAAGTTTAAAAAGTAAGCCTTTTGGGGTCTGGTCCATTGTGTTTCGCTATGGGCGGTGTTGATTTTGCTATTGACATCATGGCAATTATAAATGGAGAAGGAGCTGGTAGGTTACTTTTACTGTGTTTTGCCTTGTCTCCCCCTCCTCCCCAAAGTAGGAGCAACCCCCCACACACACACACACACATACACACAGCAGTTTGGTTAGTAACAGAGATGACACAGGGGAGGTTATCTATTGCTCTAGAAATCTCTTCTATCGTTATTGATTTATCCAGGGCTTCTCTTGTTTCACTGCTAATTCTCCTCAGTTGAATATTAGAAAAAAATTCTTCCATTTTCCCATGATTTCCATCATAAGCTGATGTATATAATGCCTGATAATAATCCATAAACATCTTAGATATCTCAATAGGGTCCCTTTCCAAATTACCATTCTTATTTTTAATTAGGTTGATATCATTTTTCCCTTGCTCTTTCTTTAGCTGCCAAGACATGAGCTTCAGAGGTTTATCAGACATCATATAGTAATTGGCCCTGGTTTTCATAATTGATTTTTCAGCTTTATCTGTTAAGAGCTTATTGAGATCTATATTTTTTCAACTATCTTTTTATAAATGGCCTTATCATTATTCAAGACAAATATGTTTTCCAAATTCAAAAGTTCTTCTTGTAAGCAATTTTCTTGTTCTTGCCATCTATTTACCCTTTGATTCTTATATTGTTGAAAAGTAGCCTTAATCCATAACTTAAAAGTTTCCCAGATCATAATTAAGGAGGACTTTTTTTCATTGTTTACATGGAAAAAATAATCCATCTCTGCCAGAAATAATGAGAAGATAGCTTTTTCATTAAGGGGAGTTATGTCCATTTTCCAGATATAATCGGAATTTCTATTGATTAAACAAAACATATCCATAATACATGGAGAATGGTCCGATATAATTATGCCCGGATATTCAATATTCCCCAACCGATGTAACAGTGAGTCAGACATAAAAAAAATTATATTCTGGAAAAAGATAAATGAGACAAAGAGAAAAAAGAAAAGCTAGTCTCATTTGATTTTAATACTGACCAGGGATCCGATAATCTTAAATCCCTCATAAAGTTCTTAATTATTTTAATTGATGAAAGAAAAGTGGAAGGAGAAAGAGATGTTTGATCTTGTCTTCTCAAAACTAAATTAAAATTTTCTCCAATAATATATGGAGCCCGACACTCCACAAGTTGTAAAAAAAAAAAAAGCAGAGAAGAAAGAAGGAGAGTTGATATTTGGCCCATATATAGAAACAAATGAATATGGTTTCCCTTGCAAGACAATTTCTGCTATCACATATTACCACTTTTGTCTGGAATAACCTTATTAATCATAAGTGAGTTAAGATTTTTATGAAAGAACATTGCTACTTCAACTGAAACTCGACTGCCACCAGAGAAAACCCCTGGACCCCACCTTTTCTGTATCCAAAGAAAGTCAATCTCTTGAAAGTGAGTCTCTTGTAAAAAAAAAATACAGTTAAAGTGCTTTCTTGATAAATATTGCAAGATTTTATTAATTTTAAGTTTATTTCTTAGTCCCTTAACATTCCATGATGCTACCTTGATTTTATCACCCATTATCAACCAATATACCAGTACTGTATATATAAATAGCCTTTGTGCATAAACATGGAGTCCTGGATATATTCATGAGAAAAAAAATTCCAAAATACCCCTGAAAACCCACCCACTTTTGAAAAATATAAAAATAATACCAATTTAACTAGTGAAGCCAATTAGGCCAAATTGACCCACCCCCTGATTAGCAGAGACAATGAGCAGCATCGTCTCTATCGCCAAAGTGACTCATAGCAAGAAGTTGTTTTTTTTTATGTAACACAGCAGCACTTACTCATTTAGCATAAGTGTTAATTGTTAATTGACCCAGAGTCTAAGAAGAAAATTTTCATTTAATCTTACTAATATGGAGACACTCGTATATTGTTGGATTTTAAAAGTAAAGCATTTTGATTGTAACATTGCTCATATGCCTCCATAGCCTCATATGCATCATCAAAGGTTTGTATTTTATCCTTTACCAAAAAACGAATTCTGGCTGGGTACTGCATGGCAAATTTCACTCCAGCCTCATATAATTTCTTTTTCACCAGGTTAAAAAGTTTCTTTTTGGTCATGGTTACAGCTGAGAGGTCAGGAAAAACAGATAAAGACATGTCCTGGTATTTTAGGCCTTTATCAGCCTGTGCCTTTGCCAAAATAAGTTCTTTTTCTTGGAATTTATGTGGTTTTAAGATAACAGGTCTAGGATAAGGTTGCTTTGAAGGACTGAATCTGCTCCCTGTCCTATGGGCCCGATCTAACACGATTTTATGGTCAGGATAAGAAAGGCCCATAGCAGATGTAATCATCTTCTCAAAGAAAACCAACTGATTTTCTATTCCCTCAATGCCCTCCGGGAGACCGCAGACTCTCAAATTAACCTGTCGGGAATGGTCTTCCATTTCTGCAATTTTTTGCTGCATATTTAAAATCTTTTTTTCCTGACCAGCTATAGTACTGGATATACTGTAGTCTTGGAAGTTCCTTCCATTACCACAATTCTGTTCTCAGGCTCTTTAGTTTTCAGTGACAAGTCCAAAAATGTTGCTGACAAAGAGCCAATAGAGTCTGAAACTCCTTCTATTGTGGTCTTAATGCCCGAAATAGCTTTTTTCATTTCATGCCGAAATACCATCAAAACCTGTAAAATATCATCCTGAGCCAAAGTACGTTTAGGAGCTGATTCAGGATTCGAGTCCAAAGACTGCCCAGTCTCTTCTGTAACCCCCAGCATCAGGGTTTGCATCCAGTTCCACACAGGTAGCCCAGACGTTAGCTTCTTTGGAGCTTACCTCATCCCCCTCAACCTCTAAATCTTTAATAATCACCTGATTCCCATTAGGCAAATTGGTAACCTGAAAGCTCTTGGGAGGCATGGTATTACTCTCTATCCCCACTTTGCAAAAAATGAGTAAATATTTTTACCTGGAATCAGCGTTCTTGGTATGGGCGAAATCAAATTTCCACTTACCACTACCGTAGAGGTGATATCAGGAGGTACCTGTTGCGGGGAGAGTGTTAGCTGAGCTGCTACTTCTGATTGAAACAAGATATTCGGGTCCGAATCATGCTTTGCTTTCTTCCACTTAGTGAGCTGCTGCTTACAGTGTTCCTTTGTCTGCCACATGTTTTTAGACATCCCATAGAGCTAAACAAAAGAAAAATCTAAACAGGTAGTTTTCATAGCTCTTTAGGAGAACCATTTAGATAGAGAAAGAAAAGAAAAAAATAAAACAAAATGCAAACGCAAAGTGTTCAGTTCGTGTGGTACGCCATTCTTCCTTCTTGCTGCCGCTGAGTCTGGCATCTGCTCAGCTCCTTCTTCTGCTGGAAACTGGAACTGACATCGCTCCTCCACCCTCATTGGAGCTTGGTCTTGAAGCTGAGTCACAGAAGCTGAATTTGCTGAAGTTGCTGCATCTGAGGTTCTGTAAATAAGTATATATTTTCTTCTTTTAGTACAATTTATATAGATATTTTGGTGATGTGTTAGTGCTGTGTATATATATACATTTTTGGAAAAAAAAATCTTTGTTAATATACCACTTAGGGTAACTTAATGCCACAAAAGTAGGGAACTATGGCGTTAGGGTTTCCAACCCTAACTCCTCATCCCCACCCCCCCAAGCAGCAGAAGAAAAAACATTAGGGTTTTGTGTCTCCAGAGTCTTGGTGAAGCAGTGGTGGGATCTTCCTTGGGGTTGTCAACCCTAATGCTCACTCCTGTCCCCCAGCCCATAGCCTCCTGTTCAAAGAACAAGGTACTGCTTCAAGCTAGTGTCTCCTAGTGATACACTCTTCAAAGGTAGAGAAGTATGTCTCCCTACATGTTGCCAACACAATTTGTTGTTGCATTATTCACACAGGGTCTGTGGGTCCTGTGTGAAGAAAGGACATTATGTGTGATGTTGTTTGCTTGGGGATAGGGGTGGGCATTAGGGTTACAGTGGTGGGTTTTCAGTGGTAGACCAATGATGAAATAGGCAATGTTGTTGTAAGTAGATCTTAGTTTGGAGTACAGTAGAGATGAGGTGGGGGGGAATGATGGATCCATAGTTGATGAGTGGCAGGAGAAGAGAGCTAGGTAGGTGAAGCCTGGTTGTGGGGATTAGGAACTTTCTTATCCTATAGAGAAGACCAAGCCTGTTGTGAATCTTCTTAGTGAGGTTGTTAACACAGAGATTAAAGGAGAGGTGAGGGTCCAGGAGGAGCCCAAGGTATTTAAATTCAGACACCTGTTCAGTGGGGTTGTCAGAGTTATCAACTAATGTAAGGCCAATGATGGTGGATTTTCTAGGACCTCAGAAGACCATAGACTTGGTCTTCTTGGAATTTAGGACCATACCATTTCCAGAGAACCAAGAGTGCAACTTCGTGAAATCAGACTGTAGATTGCTGATCATGGTGGCGGGGTTGACGTCACTACTGTAAAGCGCCACATCATTGGTTAGAGGACAAGTTGAGTTTAGGCAGATAAAGGGGAAATTATTAATGAAAAGTGAGAACAGGAGGGGTCCCAGGATTAAGCCCTGGGGGACCCCATATTTGATCGGGCATTCAGCAGAGAGATGACCTTTGATGAAGGTTTTATGGGATCACTCATAAAGGTAGCTTCTGACTCAGTCTATGACATTACCGGAGAGGTGCAGATCTCTGAGGGTGTCGAGTAGGAGTGCATGGTCCACCAGGTGAAATGCCTTGGTCAGGTCAATAAATACTGACCCAGTGTATTGGCCTTAAGGATGTTGCTAGTGAACCTGACCAGGGCTGTTTCTGTGCTGTGACCGGATCGAAAGCCATGCTGAGCACAGGAGAGTAGGTTGTTGGCTTCCAGGTAGACGGTAAGTTGAGAGTGAACAACATTCTTAATGATCTTTGATAGAGGGGTGAGAATGGAGATAGGACGGTAATTTCTGACCTTGCTTCTGGACCTGGATTTGTATAACAGTTTAATGGTGGCAGATTTCCAGGTGTTAGAGAAGGTACAAGAGCAGAGGAGCTGTTTAGAAGATTGGTGATGGGGTCTACAAGGACATTGATAGACTGTTTAAGGATTTTGTGGTCGATACGGTTGGTCCCTTTGCTGAGTGTCTGTTTTTTTTCCTATGGATAAGTTTGATAGTGTCTGTGGGTTTTGGAGCCTTAAAGAAGAATTTAGAGGAAGACCCAAAATTGGGGTTGGGGCAGAGGTGGTGGGGGTGAGAGATGGGTGAGGGAGATGGGGTGTCTGGTTTGTACTTATTGAGTTCACCAAAAGAAGAGTTTAAGATATTTTCCACTTCCGTGGGGTCGTGGGTCTGTCTACCATTATGAGACACAGGGTGATAGGGTCAGACTTTTTGGATTTGCTGAGAAGAGAGTTGAGAATACCCCAAAGCTGATGGTGGTTTTGAGGATTCCCTGAGTTGCTTGTTTTGTAGGAAGTCTATTTTTTTGCCTTTCTTACAATCGATTTACATTTGTTTCTAAGGGACTTGTAATGGGCGAGGTAGAAACAAAGGTTACTTACATGTAGGCTAAAGGGTTATAAGAAGTGTTCAATAGATCTGACTCTGGGACAGTTCAGAGGTTAGAGTAACCACCCTTGGTGTACAAGGTGCAGGGTGCAATTCCTTGGGGGGGATAATAGTACAGAAAGAGAAGCAGGTTGGGGTACTGGAGGTTTCCAGCTGATGGCAGGAGTGAGTTTTGGGTCAGCTTGTACCTCAGGGCCGAAGAACCAGGGGGGTGGGGAAAAGAAAAAGGTGCCTATAGTGACTCCTAGTGGTCAAAAAGTATAAGGAGCAAATAGGAAAGTGGGCTGTTAGTTCCAAAAAGGCAACCAAAAATGACAACCAAGGGTGGGCATGGTGAGGGAGGGGAGGGCATTAGCCATGCAGCAGCGACAGAAAACACCAGTCTGTACTTTGTGTGGAGGAGGCATGGTCCAGTAGGGGAGGGAGGGCTCCCCATTGCAGCTCCAACAATGTTCTGACCCAGTGTGTCTGGACCTTCACTAGGGAGCCTTCTGGATAAAGGGGACAGAGCATTAGTTAGAGGTATAGGAGCAGCAGACAAAAGAAGGGGGTGAGAACGATTGCGCATGTGCTACCTGAGCAGCTGCAGAAGATCCAAATGGCACCAAGGGAGGGGGAGAACAAAGAAATTGGAGACAAAAAGGAGTAAGGTAAGGCAGAGACAGAGCCACTCAGTTAAAGTCCAAACTACTCGATTTCAGTGGCTGTGAAAATACCAGTTTCAAGCTAAAAATACATTTCTCAATAAGTGACTAAAGGTACCAGATTGCATGCTAGCTAAAACCCAAACTACTCTACTTCAGTATCTAAGTACAGTATCAGGCAATATTAGTGACTTAAAGTATCAGATTTAAATACTAGCTGTAACAGTCCAACAGAGGGGTAAGAGCAAACACAAAAAACAATCAGCGGAGTTTGCCCACTGAAAAGTCTTTAAAGCACTGTCTGAAGGAGGCATGTAGCACAGTGCAAAGAGACCAGAAATCCCCTTTTCTTTCACTAGTCCATACCTTGCATATGCTTGTCTAGTGTGCTTACCTGGTCAATAAAAGCTAAATAAATAAATAAGTAAAGGGAAAAAAATGGTGGCCATCACAATTGTTATTTTTTTCAGCATGACAGGTAAATTCTGAAAATAAGCACATGTGAAAGTTTTTTTTTTTTTTACTGGTCAAACTTAAATGTCAACTCAAAAATTGTTATTCTGTAACTCTAAAACGGTATAATATTTTTTCACCAAACCTTCGAAATGCACACCATTGGCACAGGCCCCATCAAACCTGAAACTTTTTTGAAAAACTTCCACACTATTTAGGCTGTAGGAAAGAGCAAAAAATATGCAATGTTAAGTATTGGGAGGTTTGGTGTTTGGCACCCCATATCTCAACAGTTGTACAAGATGCCATCACGAAACTTTTCACATCTTGAGACTCTGATAGCTTGACTGCTTATGCCAAATTGTGTGCTATTTCATCAAATGATGCTAAAGTTATTAAAGGAATGTTCCAATAAATGGCTACTACTCACATAGTCCTGTAGCTGCCCTCCACGATAGTAATTTTAGCCAGGTGATAATATTTATTTCCTGGCCATTACTTTATAACATCACTTGTAATTTTGTAGATCGATTATCCAGCCTGCCCATTTCCAGTGCCCCAGTACTATTGTTATACCCGCACTCAAGCACATAATGAGCGTGTGACCAGGAGAGACACTGGGGCGTGCCCCATTGAATAATAGCTCAATTTCTCCTGTTTTGTTCAACAGTGGACAGTAGAAGATGAATGAAGGTCATCGCTTGACTAACAAGGGTCTTGTTAGTTGAGTGATGACCTTCATTCATCTCCTAATGTCCACTGTTGAACTTAAAAATCGTGGAGAAATTGAGCCCCATTCATTTCAATGGATCGTGCCCCTGCACTCTCCCTGGTCACACATCATTATGTGCTTGAGCACGTGGGAGTGTCAGTAGTACTGGGTCACTGAAAATTGACAGGCTGGATAGCCATTTACAAAAATTACAAGCGATGCTATAAAGTAATGGCCAGGAAATAAGTATTATTGCCTGGCTAAAATGACTATCGCAGAGGGTAGCTGCCACAATATGTGAGTGGTAGCTGCCATTAATTATGTTGGAAAATCACTTTAAGGTGCAAAAATTGGGGTTTAACATTGAACAGTCAATTCAACCCTAATTATAGGGGTGCTACCGTGCCCCTATAATATATTTCTTTTTACAATGTAGTTCCCTGGGGTAGCTCAGCTGAGATACAATGTCTCATTTTCAGTTAGGTCCTGCTTCTACCCATTTCCACAGCTGTGTGGATGGGAGCACTGGGAGTTTGAGTGACTTGTCCAAGGTCACACAGTATGTATTTGGCTCTAGCAAGATTTGAATCGGTGATCTTCATGTTCCCAAAATGGTGCTCACCTCCAACCACTAGATCACACTGCCTCCTGTATGTTACTGCTGCTGTGTGAAATTGTAGTTGTTAAATATTTTCTTGTGTTTTAATTAGGAGTGTATGTTTCCTTTCTTGTGTGAGCAGCACTGAGGCTTATCAAGTTTCAATATTTGAGTGTGACGTATGTTTTTTTTTAAGTTTTTTTATGGTTTTCATGTTTCTTAAGTCTGATGTTGTGTTTGCTGTTTGAGAACAATGTCTTGATGTTCGATTTGCAAGTTATGGCTGTTCAACAGTGTTGACGTGGAGGGATGGTAATTTTTGTCATGCATTTGTTTTTATTTGGATGATTTTTTTACCTTGCTGGGTTGTGCAATTTGCTCTGTGACCCTCAAAGGTTGAGCTCTCTCTTAATGCACTCCCATGATGTCACCTCAGCAGGGGTATGTGTTATGTTAATGAAGTAGCATGCAATGGGTCCGACCAATGAGTAGACGTACAGTAACTGGCCAGACCCCATTTTATAATCAGAATTATCCAACCTCATACACTGATGGCAATGATTCTGATTTCTAGGAGAAGTGTAGTATCCTACGTAGTGATAATAGCCAATCAAGCAGTCCGAGTAAAGCCCATATAATCCACATGCAAAACTCTGACATTTCACAAATTGGTCTGGGGGGGGTGGCATATCACCATTCACCACAAGTTAAAGAATGTAAATGTACACTTTAAGGTATAAGGGTATTGCTAAAATTATTCTTGAGTATTTACAAACATTTTATTGTGTATTGAAAATAACACCAAAGAATTTTAGCTCCTCTGGCTTACCCTGCATTGTGTTCTTAATGTCTAGAGGCCCATTTGAGAGAAAATTCCAACCAGGTGGCCTATTTAGACCCACATATAGAAAGCAAAATATGGGTCTAGAAACTGACAACTGGGTTACTAATACTAGCCATCTGTGCCTTCATAACTAAGCTTCTCAAATGTGCATGCTTTCAGAAACAAAGGTGTAAAATATTTAGGCAGCAACACTGCTGTTTAACAACACAAATATTAATTTAATTGATAGTACAATATTAGACATTCCACACAGACTGGGGAAGTAGTCAGCTGTGGGGATTGTGGGGCACTCATCCCCAGGGTTACACTTTGGAGGAAGGGGTATTGCCCATTATTTAGGACCTTCTGGGAGCTCCATGCTCACTTGGCAGCAGCAAAGGAGGAAGTATCCCATCTGCAATTCCAACTAAGCTAATGCCCACACCTCCACTACCCAGAGGCCCACTGGCTCTGTGGGGGGAGGGGAGGGGGGGGAGGAGATCAGGTGACAGGGCAGTCACACAGCAGTTAACCATACCCAAGAGATACCAATGGCAAATCACTTTGCACCCTGGAAGAGGTACAGCTTCCTGACTCTAAAGATGGGGGACTTCAAGTTAGTTATGTTGAGAGAACCCCAAGAAAGATCTCAACCCTGATTCACCAAGAGTCAGGACAGTGAAAACTGTAATATTTTTTCCTTTTCCTGCTTGGGGGTGGAGGTGGGGAGTTAGGGTAGAAAACCCTGACACCACATTTCCCTACTCTTGTCAGTTTAATCTGAACCCTAACTGATGCATTAACACAGTTTTTTGCAAAGAATGTTCTTACTTTTTGCGATAGTAGAAGCATATCCTCATGAACACATCCATCAGGCTAGGAAAGTGCAGGACCCTCTGGGCCCTGTGCTTCCATCCCTTCATAGATGCACACATCCATCTGGCTGTTGCACTTCCATGCCTCCAGAAAATAAATGTTTGTGCTTGGTTGTAATTGTTTTTTATGGGTCTCACTTCAAAGGAAATATCCCTCTTAACTGCTAGTGATTCATTGTATATGGGCAAACATTTGGTTTTCAGTTTGTTACCCATAATTCAGTAAATTGTTGTCAGTTTGCTCTGAAATTTGTTATGGTTGTAGTGGAAGATGAGATATACTTTTGGTGCATTTATTGATGATGATCACACTTTCATTTGTGGATGTGGGACCATGGTGACAATTGGAGGTAATTTTGGGGTACAGTGCATACTTCATGATTATTTGGGGGGTTATATGTTAGTGTCATAGTAGTCATTGACACTTTTTCTGATATATACATTGTCCCTTAACTCCAGTTATTGCTGGAGTTATACTTGTTCAAGTTGCAATGTTATCCTATGGGAATTTTCATTTTTCAGTTTTTATAGTTTTTGATATGGCCTCTACATTTTTTGTGTGTGTGGAGGGGGGTATTATGTGTTAGTGTTGTAGTACTCATTGAGGCCTTTTTTTCAATTTGAAATTTTATTAAGATTTTCAAGGTACATTCATTATGCCAGTATAGTATAGTATAATATTTCATGTTCATGTCCAAATCATGTCAGTTCCATACATATAATAGATCCATCAGCAGTTGAAGTCTCCTAGAAAAACAGCAAGAGGAAGTACTCACCAAACTGCATCTATGCACCATTGCCTGGGGCGAAGGAACACTTTAACCTACCCCAGGTGGAAGCAACCCATATTCTAATGACCAATCAGTTTGGCCAAACCCAAAAGGCCCCAATAGGAGCCTCTCCCACATCACATGTCCCCTGCCTCCCTCTAAGAGACGAAATCAGTTCTGTATGTGGAGACATATAGAAACCATGCCGTCTACCTATTGTCTAAAACCAGGAGGGCATTTTGTAGTGGTGCAGTCATAAGCGCCATTCGATATATATGATATATAATATCCTCCCAGGTTGAAGCCAGCAGGGAGTCCTGCTGCAGCCACATTTTGGTTATATTTTTCTTGGCTGCTGCCAGTAGGATGCTAGCCAAATATACAAGGTGTTTTTGTTTCAGTTGTGGCAGGAAGAGCAAAAGTATGGCCTTCTGCCTTCTCGCATGTTAATGAACCCAGATCAGGTATTAAATCCTACAGCATCTGATCAACTGCTTGCCAAAAGGCAGTGAGAGCAGGGAAAGCCCAGAAAATGTGTGTGGGTAGCTAAAGCACAGCCACAATGTCTCCAGCAACCAGAAGAATGGGATGCAGAAAACTTAGCTGTAATTTGGGGGGTGAGAACATATCTACTGGTTATTTTCCAGTTGCATTTTCACTATATGTAAGATCCGGTTACCTTACCTTGTCAAATCTATATCCTTGACCACTGTTCAGACATAAAGGATAAATTAAGTTCCAATTCCCACTGGGATTGTAAGGAATGCATGATATTGATAGGAGTATTCATGAGGGCTTAGCATCTGGAGATAAAGTGATCTTGGACAAGAGAGGTTTCTACCTGTATCAAAAAATGAAAAAAATGGCGGTATTAAGTGACGGTCCACCAGTAGCCCCAGGGTGTGTTCATGGATGTGTCAGATCTGAAGGTATCTCTAATAATCTTGTTTAGTAAATGGGAAATCAGACCGGAACTGGTCATAAGTTTTAAATACCCCTTTGTGGTAAAATTGATACATGTGTACCAGTCCCCAATGTGTCCAGATTCAAACTTTGTGGTCTAATCAAGCTGGGAGAAACTGAGGCATCAAAGCAGGAACTCCCACCCATCTGGTCCCCATCCCATTCAGTGGTATCGTCAGGTAGGACTTCCATGCCCGTAGTATGTTCATGGTGAAGTATGATAACTCCTGTGGAGGATCTAGTGGTGAGGGCTGAAATACAGTTGTAGCATCAAGAGGGACAGATGCCATGCTCCTTTCTATCTGCACCAACTGGGGAATGTCCGGAGGGGGGGTAGAACTTATTAGAAGTTTGATGTAGAACAGCTGCATTGGCATACATTGCTAGACTTGGAAGGGCTAATCCCCATTTTATTTTTGGTAGTTGCAGCTTTGTATATGCCACCCAAGGTCTGTCTCCCTGCCACAGGAAGCAAGCTATCATTTTATCCCACTTTTGTATATCTTTCTTCAGGGGGAAAATTGGGATGTTTTGAAACAAGTAGAGGCACCTGGGTAAAATATTCATTTGTATAGATTGTACCCTATGCATCAGTGGGAGGGGTAAGTGAGTCCAAGTGCCCAATTCTATAACCATCTGTGTGACCAGTGGCTGGTAGTTTTGAGTGTAGAGTTGTGTAGGGTCCAAAATCAGATAGATCCCTAGATATTTGATTTGGGTGTTGCCCCCTTTATATGGAAATTGGAGTTTTATTTGTGAAGTGGGCTGATATCCTAATTGTAGTGGTTCCATTTTCTGTTTGTTGATTTTGTATCCTGAAATAGCTTCTATGAGCTGTAAGCTATCTGCTAAGGGGGGGAGGGATCGTTCAGGCTGAGTAATATATAGCAGCATATAGTCCGCATAGTAGGCCATCTTATGAATGTGGTCCTCAGTTTGGTAGCCTCTGATCTGCTCATTATCTCGAAGATGTTGGGCCAGGGGCTCAGCATATAATTCAAAAAGATATGGAGACAGGGGGCAGCCCTGCTGTGTCTCTCTGTATAATGGGAAAATAGGTGAATAAGATCTGTAGGCCTTCACCGTTGACCAGGGATTAGCATATAAGCCTTGGATACTCATGATGAATGTGCTGGGGAAGGCAAATCTGGACAAACTGACATAAAGAAAGGGCCAATATACTCTATTGAATGCCTTTTGAGCATAAACACTTAAAATTAAGAGTAGGGTTTGGATATGCTGGGCATTGTCTATGACAAATAGAGTCCTTTTGATATTATCCATGGTTTGTTGATTTCAAATAAAACCAGATTTGTCTGGATGGCTAAGTTCTGGGAGATTAACATCAAGGTGAAGAGCCAAGATACTCATGTATATTTTATAGTCTTGATTAAGCACAGATATCAAGTGATAGGACTCACGCAGGTGGGCTGGCTTATCATGTCTAAGTATTGTTGAAATTGAGGTCTGCTGCCATGACATGGGGCAGACACCAGTTTCATAGCTATGCAGCCAGACTCTTAAAAAAGCATCTCCCAGTATAGTCATGGCAATTTTATAAAACTCTGCCCCATAGCCATCTGAGTCAGTGCTTTTTCCATTTTTTTAATTTTTAACCATAGATTGTAATTCACCTGCTATGATAGGCTGGGTTAATGCCATGACGTGCTCCTTGGTAAGAGCTGGGAGGTAAATGCTATCTAAAAACTTCTTTATAGCGGCCCCTGAAGGAGGTGCCTCTTCCTGATATAACGCGGGGTAGTAATTATGAAATATATCAAGAATTTCTTAAGCAGTCATAGAAAACCTCCCCATTCATTTATTTTTAAGCTTAAGGATGGTTGTTTGTTTGTTGTGTCTACTTTTTGTAATTTATACACTAAAATGTTTGCTGCCCTAGAACAATATGCCCTCTGCATGGGAACACCATTACAGGAACACATCGATGCTGACAACATCAACAGTTTGCTGTAATAGTCCACCAGAGACCCTGACACTCTGTCGCCTGATTCTGCATCCCTCCCCAAATCAACTCTGACTCAGAGTTGATAATCCTTAAATTCAGGTGGTGCAGGAGGCAAAGCCACCCCATCCCTGATAGAAAAGCAGCCGGGGTCTCCTGCCAGATTTATGTCAACCGCAACTTGTGGTTGACATAAATCCATTGCTGTGATGTCAGTTGACAACATACTTGTTGAACCGGCATCTTAGATCTCCCTTGAACACCCCTCATAATATTTGTGTTTTAACCAAAGGAAGGCTTGTTCTGCTTTATAGTTGAGGATATCCTGAATTTTGTTTTGTGTATGCTGAACCAGGGGCAGCAGTGAATGATCACCTTGCATATGTTCCGACTGCAGGAATTTTAACTTGTGTTGTAGGTCTGATAATTGCTGTTCCCTTTCTTTTGTTTTTTTTTAAGGTGGCATATGCAATGCTTTCCCCTCACAGTACTACCTTGACAGTGTCCCATAAAAGCTCAAGTGAGGTGATCTCCATAGCATTCTCAGAGATAATTCTGGGCATAGTCTCATGGAGTAGTTGCCAAAATTCCAGGTCTCTTAGTAAAGAGGGGTCAAATTTCCAGTAAGTGTTTTCTCTGTCCCTCTGAAATTGCAGCTCCATGTTGATAGGGGCATGATTAGACAGAGAGATACTATAGATCTCAGTGTTGTGTAACCATTCAAGATAATCCCCAGATAAACAAAAATAATCTAGGTATGGGTAATGTTTGAGTGGGTTTGAATAGTAAGTGAATTGCCATGTAGCAGGGTGTAGATGCCTCCATGTATCCACCAGGGCCAGCTCTTTAAGCAACCTCTTAAGATGCTCATGTCCTGACGTTGCTGAAGCAGGATGGGAGCTGGAGGAGTCCAAAGAGGAATTCAACAAACAATTATAGTCCCCTCCTATAATTAATATTCCCCATTTATGGGCCACTATTTGGTCCATTAGTTTCTGTATCAAGGATGCGTCGCTGCCTGACAGGAAATCTTTTTTATATACATAGATTCTCCTTTAACTCTACAGTGTGATGTAGTTATAGCTTATTAAAGCTGCAATGTTATCCTATGGGAATTGTCATATTTTTATGCTTTTTTTTAATATAGCCCCTAAATTTTGGGGAAGGAATTATGTGTTAGTGTTGTAGTACTCACTGAGACCTTTTTCTGATACATACAGTCTCCCTGGAGGCAGTATAGTGCAATGGGTTAAGGCTCTGAGCTGCAGATCTGGAGACCTGGGTTTGAATTCTACAGCCACCTAGGTGCATACTGTGTGATCCTGAGCAAGTCACTTAACTCCCTTGTGCTCCCAGGTCACATCTAGAAACAAGCTTTGGCTTAGTGTGCTACTCCTGGCTAAGCAATTTTCCCTTTCTCTTAACTCCACATAGTGATGGAATTATAGCTTGTGAAAGTTCTAGTGTTATTCTCTGGGAATTTTCATTTTTTAAGTTTTATGTTTTTTTTTATATATGGCCCTTAATTTGTGTGTGGGGGGTATTGTGTGTTAGTGTAGCAGTACTCATGGAGGCCTTTTTTCTGATACATAGATTCTCCATTAATTCCACAAAGTGATGGGATTCTGGCTTGTTAAAGTTGCAATAGTACACTATCAGAATTGTAATTTTTTTGAATTTTGGTGTTTTCTTTTTATATGGCCCCTAAATGTTCCAGGGGGTATTATGTGCTACCGTTATAGTATTCATTGAGACACTTTTTTCATATATAGATTGTCCCTTAACTCCAAAGATTGACAGAGTTACAGCTTGTTAAATTTGCAATGTTATCATATGGGAATTGTAATTTTTACTTTTTTATGTTTTTTATAAGACCCATGATTTTTTTGTGTAGAGTATTATGTGTTAGTATTGTAATACTTATTAAGACCTTTCTGTTGATTATATAGATTTTCCCTTAACTGCAAACATTGATGGAGTTATGTCTTATTAAAGCTGAAATGTGGAAAAGAACCTAAGTACAAATTATTTTTTTGTATGAAGGAATCTTTTTTCATGAGATTGTGTCATTCTCATGAAAAAAACATTCCTTCATACAAAAACCAAAGTTGCTTTTTTTTTGTATGAAGGTAATCTTGTTTCATGTGGCCCTATCCTTGCTTTATATACAGCCATGAAAAGCGAAAATCATCTTACAAAAAAGATTCCTAAAATGTGTTAAAAACACATTTCTGAGTCATTTTTCCCAAAAATTAACTGCTGAATCTAGCTAATGCGGTCCCAATTAGCAAGATACATGTGTCGGTGTCTTTCCATGATTTGATTTGTATAACTTTTCAAAAAACTTAAAAAAACCAGAAACAAGATGGCAGACACAAAAAAGATGTTTTCTCATGAAACAAGATTACCCCCATACGAAACAAAATCCTTTCTCATTGCCAAATTTATTTTTTGTACAAAACAACTTTCCAAAAGAGGTACTGGGCATGCTCAGAACTGAACTTTAAAATCCATATGACTATAGAATGGATTAATATTTTTTCATCAAACCAATGAAAGGCACCACTCTTAACCAAACTCTTTCTACCCTGAAAATGTCAGACCAAAATTCCAAATGCCTAGGCACTAGGCAATGATAAAAAAAAAAAAACATTAAAAAAAACTGTTTTTTTTTTCTTTGTTACTTTTTTCACTATCCAGATCTTGGAATCTGCACATCTGACTGAAACAAAACTTGGCATGTCAAGATACTTTGCCCTTGAGACCATGCATGCACACTTTTATGCAAATCTGTTGAACGGGAATGAAACTATTAAACTGCAAATTTAGGGGTTTGACATTAAGCAGCCTACTCAACCTGAACTATAGTGGGGCTACCGCGTCACTACAATATATATTTTTTAGGCGATGTAACTACAGTAAATGGTTGAAAGCAATGGCACATTATCAAATGAGTGACCCCATACTGTGATCAATGAAGTAAACATGTTTGTTTACATGTTTTGCTATTTCTTAGTATACACATATAAGTGGTCACAGTATTAATTAAGAATATTTACTATTTATTAGTGCTTTAGGCAATCTCCTGAGGAAGCCTGCAAAGAGGTAGGCAAAACATAGAGGGTGATATCATATGCCTACAAGAATTGATGCAAAATTAAACTTATGTGCAGCAACAAACAGTGCTACACAATTTGGGGTGTGAGTGGGTTATCATCAGTAAGTTTTAAGTCCTGTTTATGATAGGGGGCAGGCATACGAACATACGAAATTTGCAAGCAGATAAAGGCCTAGAGGTCTATCAAGTCTGGTCGAATAAGCAGCTAGCACCCCTTATTCTGCCGCTGCCCCTCCCTTCCACCCTTCCCCTTCATTAACCCTCCCCCTTGTCCTGTCCCATCCTCGTTTGAAGCAGTCCACTGTTCTACTGCATACCACTTCAGCAGCTAATGCATTCCACCCAGCCACCACCCTCTCTGTAAAAAAGTGTCTCCTCATCTCCCTCCTGAACCTTCCTTGCTCCAGTCTCATATCATGGCCCCTGGTGGCCCTCCCTTCCCTTACTTTGAACAGCCCCTCTGTACCTGTCTTGTTTATTCCTTTCATGTATTCAAAGGTTTCAATCATGTCACCCCTGTCTCTCCTCTCCTCCAGTGAGTACATGTTCAACTCCTTCAACCTCCTCTCATATGATAAATCCCCCAGCCCCTTGATCATCTTTGTCGCCCTGCGCTGCACCCCCTCCAGTAACTTAATGTCCCTCTTCAGATATGGACGCCAGTACTGCATGCAGTACTCCAGGTGTGGTCTAATCTAATGACCTATACAGTGACAGAATCACCTCCTCCTCCTTGAGGATATACCCCTTGCAATACAACCCAGCATTTTGTTGGCCTTTGCAGCTGCCTTCCTACATTGTGCCGAGTTGTTCATTGACCCTGTAATGAGCACACCCAGATCCTTCTCCTCCTCTATCTGGGCTAGCTGCACTCCCCCTTGCTGGTAACTCCTCCTTGGGTTTTTCATCCCAAAATGCAACACCTTGCACTTTTTGGCATTAAAGCCCAGTTGTCAGATGTCTGACCAGGTTTCAAGCTTTCCCAGATCATCCTGCAACCCCTGCCATCCCCCTAGGTCATCCACCACCGTGCCTACCTTGGTATCATCAGCAAACAGACTGATCTTGCTCTTGATGTCCCATGATATGTCTGCAATGAATATCCCAAACAACACTGGTCCCAACACTGAGCCCTGTGGAACACTGCTCATCACTGCCCTTGGGTGTGAGAGCTCCCCACCTACCACCACCTCTGTTGCCTTCCTGCAGCCAGTTTTCACCCATCTCACCAGCTTTGCACCCACCTCGTGCCTACTAACTTCCTTCCCAGCCTTCCATGTGGCACTGAGTCGAATGCCTTACTGAAGTCCAGATACAGGACATCCACTGCATGGCCCCTGTCCAGTTGCCTAGTTACCCAGTCATAGAACTCGACCAGGTTGGTTTGGCAGGATCTGCCACGTTTGAAGCCATGCTGTCTGCTGTCCTGTAGTCCTTTGGCCTGTAGGAGGGCCACCAGCCTCTCTTTCAGGATAGTCTCCATTAGCTTACCCACGATGGATGTGAGGCCCACTGGTCTGTGGTTTCCCGGTTCATCCTTGGGGCCACTCTTGTGGAGGGGCACCACATGAGCCATCCTCCAGTCCTGAGGTACACACCCCGAATGTAGTGAGGCATTAAATAGGCCTGCCAAAGGTCCTGCAAGGACCTCTGCCAGCTCCTTCAGTACCCTGGGGTGGATGCCATCTGGGCCTGGAGCCTTGTCCACCCTCAGTGCCTTCAAACCCTCTCGAACTCTGCTGTCCATGATTTCCCCATCTGTCACCACTTCCCCCCCACTTCTGCCATTTCTCCCACCTTGGGTGTCACCCCACTCTTCTCTTTATTAAATACTGAGCAGAAGTACTCATTTAGTGCTTCCGACTTATCGCACCCTGCTTCCACCCAACCCCCCTCCTTCCTAATCCTTACTATGTGGTCCTTACAGCTCCTTTTCTCCTTGATGTACTTAAAGAAGTCCTTCTCCCCCTTCTTAATGCCTTGTGCCAGCCTGAGTTCTGTAGATGCTTTGGCTCCCCTTACTGCCCTTGTCACCTCCTTTGATTCTGTCAAATACTCCTCCCTGTCCTCCCCCTCCCTGTTTTCTTGTACTTCCTAAAGGCAGCTCTTTTCCTCCTTACCTTTTCCATGACCTCCTTTCTCAAGCAGATCAGTTTCTTAGCCCTAGCCTTCTTGCTCTGGGCTTTGCAGCAGGTTTTGGTTGCCTCCACTATCCCCAGCTTTATGAGCTCCCACCTCTGGTTAGTGTCCATACTAGATTGAATTATGGCCAGGTACCCTTTTACCACTTCCCCCATCCTCCCAAAGTTGGCCCTCCTGAAGTCCAGCACTATTGTGCCAGATTCCACTCCTTCTCGTCCATATCCAATGTGAGCCATACTGAGCGGTGGTCACTCCCTGACAGCGGTTCCTCCACTGTAAGTTCTCTCACAAAGTCCCATTTGCCAGCACAAGGTCAAGGGTATTTCCTAACCTGGTTGGTTCACTGACCATTTGCAGCAGGAAGCTGTCCTGGAAGGCATCCAGCAGTACCTGCTCCCTTCTGTTCCTGATTGTTGGGGTGCTCCAGTCCACTCCTGGCATGTTGAAGTCCCCCACAATCACCACAATACCCTTCTCACAGGTCCTCCTGATCTGTCCCGCTAGTTCCCTGTCTAACTCCTCCGTCTGAGATAGTGGCCTGTACACCACTCCCATTCTAAGAATCTTATTCTTGGAATCCTGGATTTGCATCCAAAGTGACTCCATACTACCCTCCTCCCCTTCCTCCCTTACACACTTCAGTCCTTCCTTCACATATAGTGCCACCCACCCTCCTTTCCCAATTACCCTGTCCCTACGAAATAACCTGCACCCTGGTACAGATAGGTCCCAGTCATTGTATTGGGTGGCCCATGTTTCCATGATGGCTGCAATGTCCACCTCTCCCTCTGCCATGAGAACCTGTAACTCTGCAGCTTTCCTCCCAAGGCTCCTAGCATTAAGGGTAACCACCTTCCACCCTTCCCCCCTCCCATCCTGCCCTCTGTTCCTAGCATCACCAACAGTACTTGCCATTTGTCCTTTGTCACTGTTATGGGGGGTAAGCTCATATGGTTTCCCAACCTGTGGTCTCTGCATATCTCTTCCCCAACTGCTACCCCCCACTCCTAGTTTAAATTCCCAACTTCCTCTATGTACTCCTCCATCCTCTGTTTCAACACTTTCTTTCCCTCCTCACTCAAGTGTAGTCTGTCCTTGGCATAGAGACTACTGTCCTCCCAGGTCCTCCCACCCCCAACAGCCCATACCCTTTAGGTACAACACCAGGTTCTTAGCCATCCGTTAAATTCCTCTATTCTCAGCTTTCTTGTTGTGCTTGCCTTTGGCATGGGAAGTATCTCTGAAAAAGTTACTGATCTTCCTGCCCCTCACATAATTGTGCTAGTTCCTCAAACCTCCTCTGGACTGTATCTACTGTCTTGTCAGCCAGGTCATTTGTCCCAAGATGTATAATTAAATGAGGCTTGTTCTACCCCTTCTAGCATATTTCAGAACAGACTGTCCCACCCTTTCCACTGTCATTCCTGGCATGGCCTCCACCCAAATGCGACTATGCCTCTCCCTTGCTCCCCACCTAACTCCTCTTAGTATTGGGTCCCCAGCACTAAGATTCCACCCTCTTACTCCCTGCTTGCTTCCATTCATCTCCCTCTCTCATTTCCAGCTCCTCTTCTTCCTCCTGCACATTATTTCCCCCTTTTACCCCTGTTGCAATTCTCCCAGCAGAACTTCCCCCCGCTCCAGTTTGGTCCAGGCATTTATCAATTACTCCTCTAATTTCATCATTTCCCTCCTCCACCTTCTTCCTCTGTAGCAGTGCACAACTATTTTCTGAAGGCCCTTCACAAATGCCCACTCCCTCTCTCTTCATAGTAACCTGTTCTCTCCTTTCCACTCCATGACTTTTGTCACTTCTTTGCCTCCCCTCACAAGTCCCTATCTCCTCCTTCCATTTGTCTTTTGTCTCCTGACCTGGTTTCCCCGGCAATTGTTCTTCCTGGCCTGGGCCCCTTTGTCTCTGCTTCCCTTCTTCTGACCCTCTCCTCACCACTGTTTGCCCACCCTCATCTCCCCTTCTTCCTCCCTCTAGTATTGGGCTAAACCCACCCCAATCGCCTTGCCTGTCTTAGTTCCTCCTGCAGACCCTCAATCTCCTTTCTAAGTTTTTCTATGTGGTTGCACACTAAACATCCTCCCACACTCCAGGCAATTTTTAGAAAGATTGGTGCACTGCAGTTGTTGCAGCCTACCACCCTACCCATTGCTGTCATTGCCCACCAGCAACCCCCCACCCTTCCAGATGCAGGATACCAAACACTCCCCCAAGTCTCCCCTCTCCCTCCTCTATCAGTGCAAAACATTTTCTTTATTTCTCTTACCTCCTTTGTTGCACACATTTAGATATATTGAGCAACTGCTTTTTATATTCCTATCCTTCCTATCCACACTCAAAACAGACTTTAAGTAGTCATTGCACAACCTTCTTCAAACTCCTACTCCTCATTTCCCCAATGCAATATCAATGCGAAGAAGTAATAATAAGCTCCTAGATTTGCATTTACTTCCCTTCCACTGAAAGAGCAGTCACCTCTTCACTTGCTGCTGTTCCTTTCCTGGATGTCTGCTTTTGCTATGACAGGTGCATATCCTTTGCCTGTTTGAGGAAGTGATGTCAGAATCCCTGGTATAAAGGAAATAATGGACCAAGGGTGGGACCAGCCCAAGTCTTCCAGAAACAATCAGGTAGCTGAGGTCTCTGGTCAGACCATTAGCACCCTTCCCACACTCTGCACTCAAACTTTGCAGCTAGTGAAGCCAGCAACAATGAATCACAATTCTACTCAAAGACCCCAAAATAGGTTTGCTACCCAAAGAAACAGGACTCCAATTCAAATAGCTTCACCAACAACACATCAAAATAGGCTTGGAATTAGAAGATATATGTCTCCAATTCAAAGAAACAGACCCAGTTAAATCACACCAATTATGTTTTAAAACAGAAGAAATAGGCCTCTACAAATGCAGCCTGCCACACAGTGAATCAAACAAATGAGCCCACTTATAGCTACCAAAACAGGTTTCAAAATTCCAACAGTTCCAAACAATACCCTGCTAGCCCCTTAGTAGTAAGAAAGAAAAGAAATAACCTTCTACCAAATAGAATCCACAAGAAACAATGTAAAACAAGAAGCTACTGTAGATCTGATCCTGTCCCCCTTCTAGTTCCTTCTGAGAAGCCAAAGCACTGAGTTCCAAACTCTGTGATTTCCCTTGTGCTGCTTTCAAAATCAGACAGTTCCAAACTCTGTGATTTCCCTTGTGCTGCTTTCAAAATCAGAGTTCCAAACTCTGACTTCCCATGTGCTGCTTTCAAAATCAAACAGTTCCAAACTCTGTGATTTCCCTTGTGCTGCTTTCAAAATTAGAATTCCAAACTCTGTGACCCCCTTGTGCTGCTTTCAAAATCAGAATTCCAAACTCTGTGACTTCCCCTGTGCTGGTTTCAGAATCAAACAGTTCCAAACTCTGTGACTTCCCTTGTGCTGCTTTCAGAATCAAACAGTTCCAAACTCTGTGACTTCCCTTGTGCTGCTTTCAAAATCAGGCAGTTCCAAACTCTATGACTTCCCTTGTGCTGCTTTCAAAATCAGACAGTTCCAAACTCTGCGACTTCCCTTGTGCTGCTTTCAAAATCAGACAGTTCTAAACTCTGTGACTTCCCTTTGTTGCTTTCAAAATCAGACAGTTCCAAACTCTGATGCATGCAGATGCATGCACAATCCAACAGTTTCGAAAGGACCAGCCACACAACCAAAAATCTTTAAATAACTCTTCTCCTTTATTCAGGAACATT
The DNA here is from genome assembly GCA_016271365.2 of Neoceratodus forsteri. Classification (NCBI taxonomy): domain Eukaryota; kingdom Metazoa; phylum Chordata; order Ceratodontiformes; family Ceratodontidae; genus Neoceratodus; species Neoceratodus forsteri. The sequence goes on from CM057459.1 coordinate 654,907,178, forward strand.
TTTCTCAGTCAGATCCCCAGATGATGCCCAAGTTTCACCTCTAAGGGCTTCCTTATGGGCTAGGCTCTTCAGTTTAAACATGCATAAAATATTGTTTAAAACACAGTGAAAGAGAAAAGGAAAAACTTTTCCTCAAAACAATATAAAATATTTTTTGTACTGTCTCTTTAAAATTTCCTGTTCCCAGTTAGTAATATCAGCAGTTCTCCCTCTAAGTTTATATATATTTAATATATAATTAACTATGCCATTTTGATCATTGTAAGTTTATTTCTAAAAAGCACCCTTCTGAAGCTCAGGGCGCCCTTACAATCAGAGACATAAAATCACATGTACATAAAATCACAGCCTCATACACATTTAAAATATTCGTGATATTCTGCATAAACATTTCTTTTCTATAAGCAGCCAACTAATATAAACCCCAATACCAAAACCAGAAAATGTCTGCTTAAATAGATGGGTTTTCAAAGTTATTTTAAAACCCTCCCCGATCAGGCTATTTCGTATCCAATGAGGTAGAGAATTCCACAGGGTCAGAGCCATAAAGACAAATGCTCTCCCTCCAGATGTTTTCAAATGGACCCTGCGAATCTCTAGCAATCCCTCATCTGAGGATCAGAGTGGGCAGAAGGGGCAGTAAAGAGACAAGAGTTCTTGCAGGTACTGTGGTCCCTGGTCATGTAAGGCTTTATAGGTAAGCAATGCGACCTTGAAGTTATCCGCCACTGTACTGGCAGCCAGTGCAGTTCACACAGCACAGGTGTTATATGCCTGGATCTAGGGGCTCCAGTCAACAACCCGGCCACCGCATTCTGCAACAGCTGCAATTGGCGTATATCAACCCCCGGTAACCCTAGATAGATGGCGTTACAGTAATAAAGATGGATGGTGACAAAGGTGTGGACCACAATAGGAAGAGCTTCAGTCAGAACCAGGTGTTTCACCCTAGCTATATTCCTATGATGGTAAAAGGAAGATTTGACTGCAGCCAACACCGTCTTCAGTGTCAGGATCTCATCAAAAATCACACCCAGGTTACGCACCTGGTCTGAGACAGTTAGTGGTATTCCTCCCAGCTCTAATCCAGAGGGCTGTCCCACCAACGCCCCTGCTGACCTACAATCTGGGTCCACCACCAATACCTCTGTTTTTCCCAGGTTTAGCCTCAGCCATCTGGTACTCATCCAGTCCTGAATCTCAGACAGACAGCTGTTAAACACTGATACAGTATCTTTCTCCTGGCCAGGCACAAAATACATGTACAGTATAGCTGACAGTCATCTGCATAGCAGTAAAAACTCAGACCATACCATCTTATAATGTCTCCCAATGGTAGCATATATACTGCGAACAACATGGGGGAAAGCACCGAGCCCTGCGGCACCCCGCAGGACAGCTCATGGGAGGATGAGGAATCCCTGACACCACTCTTTGAGATTTGCCCTCGAGGAATGATCAAAACCAACTGAGGACTGCCTCCCCCCAGTCCACAGAAGAGCCACAGGCGATCAAGCAGCACTCCATGGTCCACAGTATCTAATGCTACTGAGAGATCAAGGAGAACCAAGATGGTATGGGATCTCTGATCTCTGGCCATCAGGAGATCATTTAGTACCCTGACCAGGGCTGTCTCAGTGCTATGTCTTTTCCTGAAACTGAACTGGAGAGGGTCATAGACATTGTGGCTTGTTAAATGATGCTCCAGCTGCAGAGTGACCACCTTCTTGATAACTTTACCCATGAAAGGCAAGTTACAGACTGGTCTGTAGTTAGCCAGGGAGTCAGGGTCTAAGGAGGGCTTTTTCAGGAGGGGTCAAACAACCGCCTCTTTTAAGGGGTCTGGAAAGCTCCCTCTCTCCAAAGAACTCCTCACTATCCTGGCCAGGACTGAGCCAATGACCTCAACACACCCTACAAGAAGGTGAGTTGGGCCCGGATCCAAACTACGGCAAGTTGGTTGCAAAGTCTGGATGATCCTTACAATATCAATGATGGCCAGCAAACTGAAGATAGACCAGGTCACCTGGGTAACTGTACCACTCGGTTGATCAAAGTAAGGACCAACGGGGAGGCACTGGGTGATCTCATTCCTGATGGAGGCAACCTTATCAGCAAAACACTGCACAAACTCATCACACTTTCCTTGTGACAAGGCTCGACCGGATTGCTGACAGACTGGAATGCATAGTCTGTCTACAGTGCAGAAGAGCTGAGCTGGCCTGTTTTTGGCTGCAGCAATCTCCTTGGACAGGAAGTCTGCCTTCTTATTGGAGATTGCTGATTAGTAAATTTTATAATGATCTAGCAATCTAAGCCTGTCCTCCTCCTGGTGAGTTTTCCACCAGTGTCTCTCCAACCTTCGTCCCTGCCCCTTCAACTCCCTCAGGAACCCGTCATACCAAGGAGCCCTGGTGAAGAGTCAAGGGACAAACATGAACCGGGGCAATGATATCCAAGGCCCCTTCTATTACGCGAGAACAAGGGAGCCTGGATCACCGCTATCAGTTGGAATTCCTGAAAGGTCCAGTACCGCCATTAGGCCCTCTGAGGTAATTCCTCTTAAAGGACGGTACTGCACCATTTCCTTAGGGGCAGGCCTGCAAAGGAGAGTCACAAAACTGAATCTCAGGGCATGATGGTCCAACCATCTAACAGGATCCACCACCATGTCAGTGATCTCCATCCCCAGGAGAAATACCAGCAAGTGTCCCCCCTGTGGGTGGCAGCGGTAACTACCTGTGTCAGGCCCAGTGACTCCATCAACTGGAGAAGGTTTTGACCAAATGATGAGAGCCTGTCATTGATTCAGGCATTGACGTCCCCTAAAATTAACCATCTGGAGAACTCCAATACCAATTCAGTGACAAGCTCTGCTACCTCTTGCAGGAAAACTCTCTCACCTCCTGGTGGACAGTAAATGAGAAGGATCCTGCAGCCTGCACCTGCCCCCACAATACACTCAAAGGAGTTGGTCAATCCCACTGAGACTTGCCTGAAATCCAGTTCTGATCTAAAACAGATGATGACTCCCACGCCCCATCGGTCCAATCTAGGGCAGTGCAGAACCGAGAACTCTGCCGGAATAGCGGATGCCAAAATGGGTCCTGCATTTTCATCCAGCCAGGTCTCAGACTGCAAGCCAGGTCTGCAGAGGCTACCAGATCAGCCACCAATGCGGTCTTATTCTTAATTGACCTGGCATTGCATAACACTGCCCTAGGGGGATGAGAACCTGAAGATGACCGCACTACCTGCAATTTGTCAGAATCCATACATTGTAGACACTATAGGACCATTAAATGGATAAAATAGTGTAGTTATCATATCATAACATTAATTTCTTTAGTTTGGTTACTTTAACAACTCCTTACACATAATACCTGAAAGTTAGTTGAGTCATAGACTTATAAACCAGTGTTCAAGATCGGTTCTTGTCCTTAAACAAATGAATACAGCATTTCTAAGAAATGAGGATAGGTTCTTAGGTTTTTTTCACATCATTTTGTTCACAAAGTTTTACTCATATCTAGATGTATTTCAGATAAATTCATAAATCAATACACATTGTTCTTAGGATTCTGCTTATGTGTATCTCAGTTAACCTTGTATCTCAATATCATTATTTTATAGAATTTTCTAAACATCCACTGTTCCCTTTGAGAAGCATAACTATTGATTCATACATAGGTTTAATTTAAAATGTTATGGTCTCATAGTTAGGCAGTTAATTAATTTATCTACATCCTGTTTTTCTCTAAGTTTTAATAGTTTCTTGTACATGCTGTATATTAGTGTTTGATGGCACATACCCACTGGATATTCTCTACTGTCTCTTGTATTCTATTTCCTTCTTTATCCAGGTAAAAAATGTTTTTTCTCCCACAGTGAAGTTTCTGCCTAGTGTTAGAAATATAAACAGTTACAAATTCTTTACATTTCAGTCATTAATTTCTCTCAGTGTTACTTTCCTTTAGTGTGTTAAATGCAGAATTCCAACCTTCATCGGCTCAGTTAGGATCTGCATCACTTCAGCTAAAACCAAAACAGTGCGGACCAATGCAGAGTGGGAATAACAGTGCAGCCTAGTGCAGTATATGTCTAGGACAGCTAACACAACCCTGCCTAACATCAAAAGCAGTGCAATGCACACACAGATACAGCAGCAACCACACTGTACACCACAGCTCAAGATGGACACAGGAGACAGTAATGCAGCTGAAACACATACATTTTATGTCAGCCTACACAGACGTGTAGGACAGGCAGGCACATACAGGGAAGCCAGACCAGTACCAGCCCTTATACCTGCAACTGAAAGTTATTGTCCACCCCACGGAGGTACTCCATGTCAGCCCGCTTCCCATACTCGGCCACCAAACTGGTCTGCTGAGTGGCACAGTCCTGATACTTCCTGGGGGGGGGCCCCTGGAGATGTACTGCTCTATCTTCACCTCGTTGCACTTCTGCTCTGTGTAGAGGGCATCAATGAACTGCCAAATGCTGGGATGACTGATGCCCAGGAAGGTGTTGAAAGCATGGTGCCAACCCTCCACCACCTTGTTGATGTGCAGCAAACCTGTGGACACCGCATTATGGCAGTTCGAAAGGTCAATTTTGAAAAGGGGCTTGCATCTTGCACTGCAGCCCACCGGACAGCCAAGCCAGTTCTCCTCAAAGTAGGTGAGGAGGGGCACCAGAATGTCCTTGTGGACAATGTAAAACTCCCAGGACTGGAGGCTTTCATAGACAGGTAGCACATCAGAGGGTGGGATGAAGGCCAAGGCTGGCAGCATCCACAAATGCAGGGTGAACTCCTCCTCTGCCACATACTTGTCCCGCACAGCAGGCATCTCTTGGACCTTGTGCCACATGGACTGGCACATTTAATAGAAGCAGCCCTGTGTATTCGCCTGTGGGAATACTGTTGAGATTGCCTTGATGGTGGCCTGCTCAAAGTCTGCCATTATGGTCTCAGGGAACAGTGTTGGCCTTAGTACCTTGATCTCAGTAAAAACATGCACATAGGTGGACACAGTCCTGGAGGGCATGAGGATGTACAGGCTTGGGATCACACTGCTGTACTACACAGTGCAGATTGTGTATAACTGGCCAAATAGTGGGGGCATCACATGGAAGGTGCCATCCACAAACAAGTGGGCACAACAGTGGATCAGGGCCAGGTTGTGAGCAATCCCAAGGATGAGGAAGCGATTGGTGGAGGGCCCACTATCAAACAGCAGGAATGGTCTGTCACCATGTGTTAGTCTGTAGTGCTCAGGGACATTCAGGTCAGCCAGGGAGCTTGGGCACACATGTCTCTGGTTTGCTACCTTCCTGGCTCACTCCACGGTTCTCTCCATGCATGGCATAGGGGGTAGTCGGCTGGCCACACTGGTGGATGCTGTGGCCATAGCCACCACCACTATCTCCTGTGTTGATTCTGAGGTGGACACAGCGTGCTCTTTGAGTGCATTGAGGATACACCGTGCATCCACACTCCTGGCATCTGGCACATGATTGTGCACCCTCAGACAACTCACAACAGTGTCCTCTCTTGTGTGGCACCTTGCAGGACACCTGGCCCTGTTGTATTGGATGCACTTTCAGTACATTTTGCCACTACACCTCCCTCTCCTTTCTGTACAAGTTCCCTTCATGTAGCAGCAGCTGATGGCCCCTCTGGCTTTGCACGACCTCAAGCAGCATGGCTCCACTGTGCTGGTCTCCACATACAGCATGCAGCACTGCAATGAGGTAGCTGCACTGGCACACCCCCTGCAGTAGTATGGGGTAGTGTCCAGCTGCAGTCCATTAGCACATTCTGCATTCCTGGATTCCCATGACACGGTCCCCCAATCACAGGCCCCACACTCTGTGCAGCCCATTCATACCTGGCAGTAGCACTGCATTCCTGTATTGCCTCACCTTGTCCACCCCCCACCGTCTAGGGCACACCCCACTGCTCCAGGCGCTGCCCCTCCAATGCACACATGGGGCTCACAGACTGGCTGGCAGTTCATATACACACACACACACACACACACACACACACACACACGGGGCTCACAGCCCGGCTGGCAGCTCACATCTCCCCTCCCATACACACACAAACACACACACACACACACACAAGGGGCTTGCAGCCCAGCAGAGACAGATCACACACACAGCCTCGACCTGTAGCACTGGTCCAGTCACCTCTGCCTCCCACGATGCTCCGTACAACCCCTCTCCTTCCAGTGTCCCCTGTTCATCTCTGCTTACCTGCCTTGAGCCTCTCAGATGCCATGGGTTCTCTGTGTCTGCCCCTGCGGTATTTGCACTTTTGGTCCTCTCGGTCTGAGGCAGGTTGATGGTGCTCATTGTTGCAAGTAGCTCCATTGACACTTTCCTGCATGGTGTTTTGATCACAGTTTCCGGGGTCACGTAGCTGATGTGGATCTGTCTTTTAAAGGGGGGCTGTCACATAGGGCGGATCCGCCTGCCAGCCAGTCAGCCAACACAACACCATCAGACTCAAGATCTCACAATTATTTGCCAGCCAGCCCCATGACCCACAAGCAGCTTGTTGTTAAGCAACCAGGAAGCTTTGAGGCTGGAAACCACAGAAAATGTGGGCAAGTCTCTGTTTGTCCAAATCGGGCTTTTTGCCCCATGTGCAGCAAGGGTAAAGCCAAGGTTTGCAAATCTCAGAAATACTGTAGAATTGCTCGAGAGATTGCAAGCATTTTTTTGTCATTTTCATCCATTTTAAATTTTGAGTCACAGTGTTGATCTCCACTTAAAGGGGCAATTCAAATTAAAAGGGCCATCATTAAATCTTGGGTTTAAGGCTCTGAGCTGCAAACCTGGAGACCTGGGTTTGAATCCCACAGCCCCCACTTGCATACTGTGTGACCCTGAGCAAGTCACTTAACTTCATGTGCTCCCAGGCCGCACCCGTAAACAAGCTTCAGATTAGTGTGTCTTTCCTGGTAAAAAAAATAAATACATGAAAGTTCAGTTGCAAAATGCATGGCTACCAAGGAATTTTCAGATTTTGTTGAAATCCTACTCCTATGTTCACTAGTCCTGTTTTTTTTCGTGGCCTAGTTGTTTTACCGACATAATACTTTGAACAGGGGCAGATAAGTGCATATATGACATGGTCAGTGTCACAGCTTATGAAGCTCTTAATAGCATAACTAGTGTTTCCATTAGGATGTGCTGTCTTTTTTCTTTGGTGTGTTGCTGCAATGGACACATCTACCACTCAAATGCGTGCCAGGTTCTAGGGGACCTATTAAGATTTATACTCAGTGGAAGTCTGAAATACCTGGTACTGGGACTATTGATGCCAGCATATAATATATTCTTTATATTTTGGACATTGTTTGACATAGCACCTTTTGAGATTTTGTTAAAGAAAATCATTAACTGATTATAAGTATAAACCTTAATGTTTGCATGAGCCGGTATATGCGGCTGTTATGGAGAGTTTTGCAGAAATAGGAAATAGCTTTGAGAATAGACAAATTACTTTTGGCTTCACATAGGCAGAGCAGAAGAAAACTATACTCTGCTATTGGGACAAATAGAAATCTAGAAATAGGATCCAATGAGAAGGACCTACAAATAAGATTAGATCGCTTCAAGCTAGAGTGGCATGATATTACATTGAAAGAACACTTACATTACAAATGCATTCCATGTGGACTCAGAGTTTTTGTGGAGCACAACTTTGGTGTTGAGTCCAAAATCCTAGATGAAAGATGGGAAGGCATTAGGAACAGTTGTTCCAATGACTTTATGTATGCCCTTATTGAGGTGACATTAGAAGAGAGAAGTTCACTCGCAGAAGAGATAAAATACAGGAACAACTTAAATCAAAAACTGAGGAGGATCAATTTAAAAAAAACTTTAGATGAGATTAAAAAAGTCTGAATACCTTTGAGGAAGATTTAAAGAAAACAAACTTGACAAAATTCTGAAGGGATATGAATAATTATAGACTGAATACAGTCTACAATTGGAAAATGTTACCAAATTACAGAGGCTACAGAGAAGCTATGGACTCTGATAGTTCAAGATGTCATAGTAGAAAAACTAACAGATATCCTCCTAGGAGACAGGATCAAGGTGAAGTTTTTTTAGAGAGAGAGAGAGACCCAGAGAGAGTGTACTTCAAAAGAAGAAACTGTGGAAAGCAGACCCCAATACTACTACACTTGAGCACAAGGCCCAATACCAGAAACCTATTCAGAACAATATCCCAATCACAGAGGAGAAGAGAGAGGAGGAGGCACCAGAAGGGGAGGAAGGGGTTGGGGAAGTGGGGGAGGAAGATACATGTGTGGGAAAAAGACTTAGTTATATTTAACATGAGTAAGGGAAATCTAACGAATTCAGAGATGATGGTCCTAGGCAAAGGTCTGTCATTTTGCCCTAACAACCACCAAAATATTTGACTTGATGATAGATTTACAAAGCTTTTTCAGAACCTTAAGGTTAAGGGAACAATTTCATTTGGAACTTCCCCAGGACCCCTTGATTTGAGACCTAAAGAAAACAGTAAAGTACAAATCAAAATACAATCCCCCCAAGGGAAGGAACCATAACATAAAACTGTTCATAAACTCTGTCTTGGTAGATGTGAATAACCTATTCAAGAATCCAGAAGCAGTGAAACCAAAATTTAACTTGTCAAGGATGGAATCCAAGGCCTTGAAAGACTTAGAACAGGATGAGAGTATTATAATCAAACAGGCAGACAAGGGGGAGGTGCTATCATACTTAACAGAGAAGATTATATAGAAATGTATAATCGATTAGTGAATATACCAGAGAGTTGTGAAGCTTTAACTGAAGAGCCTACCACCAGAATTATGGCAAGTATCAAACAGATACTAGATGAAGCTATTGAACTTGGACATTTACCAACATGACAAAGAAATCTTCTAGGAAAAAACGTTCCCAAAGATTCCTGTATTCTACGGTCTCCCTAAGATGCACAAGAGCATTGAAAGGCCACCTGGCAGGCCAATAACATCAGGAAATGATGCTATATTAGAACCTTTGTCTAGTTTTGTTAATTGCTATGCACCACCTGTTGTAAGTGAAATGTCGAGCTATATTAAGGATTCTGGTGATATTTTATAACTAGTAAATAAGATCAATCTAGAAGATGGCGATGGTGATTTTATTCTATGTAGTATGGATGTAACAGATCTATACACCTTAATCCCACATGAGGATGGACTAGATAGTGTTAAAAGTGGTTCAATGAGATCAGAAATACAGAATATGCCTCCTATCAGTACCCTTATTGAGCATGCAAGAATCAGGTTTGAAGGGAGATATTTCAAACAGAAGCAAGGAACAGATATGGGGAGCACACTAGCTCCCACATATGCACAACTTTACATGGACCTATTCAAGCCCCAGTATATTACAAATCCCATGTATAACCCTTTTTTATGCACATTAAAACCTACAGTATAAGTGCTTTATTGATTATATTCTAATTTTCTGAGCAGGAACGATCAATGAGTTACATGAGATTCATAACTTCATAAACTCTCTTACTTATAACCTCAAATTCACTATGACACGCCAGTACTGAAAGGATAGCATCTTTTAGACTTATCTATCTATAGAGCTAATGGAAAACTGAATACTGTAATTACAGAAAGGAAACAGACAGTCGTACCATATTACCTGCTGCCAGTTTCCATCCAAAACCACTAATTGAAATTATTCCATACTCACAAATACTCAGTAATAAGAAACTGTAGTAAGCCAACTGAACGAGCAACTGAATATAGGAACATGGCAGACAGATTCATTGACAAAGGATACACAGGATGGACAGTGGATTAAGTATTAGAGAGAGCTAATGCTTGTGAAACAAGAACAAAGGGAAGACAAAATGGACACAAAATAGTACTTGCCCTGGGCTATTCCAGCCTTACAAAACAAATAAAATATTGTTGATGATCACTGGGACACACTACGGACCACAGACATACCAGAGTTCTTCAGTAGACCAATTACTGCATCAAACAAGCATTTGTCAATGCCGAACGTTCGCTTGCAGGTATTTGCAGTGGTGTTTGGCACGTATGGTGCTTTACCCTAATGCTCTGTGCGATTGCTGGTATTTGCACAATACATTTTCAGCATGACCTTTTTGTTACCCCCATTGTGCGCTACATAGGCGGAAACACGTTTTGGGCAGGATGTGAAAAATGACAGCTGTACTGCTCATAAGGAAGTGTGGTAAAATGGCAATGTTGAAAATCTGGAGTGGAAATATTGAAAATTCGCAAACCTACGAGCATGCGTGGGGACTGTGCAACGCACTCTCGTAAAACAGTCATTGTTAGGAATTTTTTCACCAAATTTTCAATGTTGGCATTTTAAAACCTCTGCTAATGAACAGTGTCACTGTGATTTTCTTACTGTGTACCATACATTGATTTCGCACACCGACTGCGCCATTGTGCACTACATGGGCAGAAACACATTTTGGGCAGGATGTGAAAAATGACAGCTGTACTGCTCATAAGGAGGTGTGGTAAAATGGAATTGTTGAAAATCTGGAGTGAAAATATTAAAAATTCGCAAACTTACGATCGTGCGTAGGAACTGCACAATGCACGCTCGTTAAACAGTTAATTTTAGGAATTTGTTCACCAAATTTTCAACATAGCCATTTTAAGATCTCTGCTCATGAACAGTGACACTGTGAATTTCTTAATGTGTCCCATACATTGAGTTCACACACCGACTGTGCCATTGTGCGCTGCATGGGCGGAAACACATTTTGGGCAGGATGTGAAAAATGACAGCTGTACTGCTCATGAGGAGGTGTGGTAAAATGCCAATGTTGAAAATCTGGAGTGGAAATATTGAAAATTCGCAAACCTACGACAGTGCATGGGAACTGTACAAGCGCCCGCGCTCGTAAAACAGTCATTTTTGAATTTTCACCAAATTTTCAACATTGCCATTTTGAACCTCTGCTAATGAACAGTGTCACTGTGATTTTCTTACTGTGTCCCATACACTGAGTTCAAGACAATCGACTGTGCCATTGTGCGCTACATGGAGGAAACACATTTTGGGCAAGATGTGAAAAATGACAGCTGCACTGCTCATAAGGAGGTGTGGTAAAATGGCAATGTTGAAAATGTGGAGTGAAAATATTGAAAGTACATGAAACTTACGGCGTGCATAGGGCTGTGCAATGAACACCGTAAAACAGTCATTTTAGGATTTATTCACTAAATTTCAACACAGCCATTTTAAGACCTCTGCTCATGATCAGTGTCACTGTGATTTTCTTATTGTGTCCCATACATTGAGTCCAAGACAATCGACTCACACGTATTATGCGCCATATATGTATGGAAACAAGTTTTGGGTGTGAGATGCAAAAGAATGACAGCTGTACTACCCATAAGAAGGTGTGGTAAAATGGCAATGTTGAAAATCTGGAGTGGAAATATTGAAAATTTAAACCTACGAGCGCGTGTAGGAACTGCGCAACGCACGCTCGTAAAACAGTCATTTTTAGGAATTTTTTCACCAAATTTTCAACATAGCCATTTTAAGACCTCTGCTAATGAACAGTGTCACTGTGATTTTCTTAATGCATCCTATACATTGATTTCGCACACCGACTGCGCCATTGTGCGCTACATGGGCGGAAACACGTTTTGGGCAGGATGTGAAAAATGACAGCTGTACTGCTCATAAGGAGGTGTGGTAAAATGGCAATGTTGAAAATCTGGAGTGAAAATATTGAAAATTCGCGAACTTACTAACCTCGTAGGAACTGCGCAATGCACGCCAGAACAGTAATTTTTGGTTTTGCACAATTTAACATGGTTTTGGGACTTCTTCATGAATGATGTCACTGTCATGGGTTATTTGGGCCAGCGGGTGATTTTGCGCAGTGACTGCGGAATCACCCTTCGGCCTGAATAATGCCATGACAGTGACATCATTCATGAGAAGGGTCCCAAAACCCCATGTTGAAAATTTGCGCAAAAGTCCCAAAATGCCTGAGATATGCAACAAAGTTGAAAACCCCTATCTAGCCCATTATACAGCTTACCGCATTTCCTCAGTTCGAGTCAGCTTTGAAGAGTGCAGGCGTGTTCCCGTCCACCAAGATCGTCGCACCGAGCTCCGAGTAAGTATCGGGTGGGGGTGTGGGAGGCTGGGTGCAAGTGGGTGGGCTGCGGTTGTGGGAGGGGGACTGGGAGAAGAGCCGTGGGACCGCTTTTGCTTTACAGGTGAAAAAAAGCAAGACTACGTGGGACATTTGCCATGCTGGGGTGGGCTCCCAGCATGGCAGAAGGATGGCTGGGGGGGCCGAGGAGCCAATGGGAGATTGGGCACCCCGCCGCAGACAACTCGGGACGCTTGCCATGCTGGGGTGGGCTCCCAGTGTGGCAGAAGGATGGCTTGAAGGGGGCCATGGAGCCAACGGGGATTGGGCACCCCGTCGGCAGATGACACAGGACGTTTGCCATGCTGGGGTGGGCTCCCAGCGTGGCAACAAAGATTTGAAGTGATGCGGTGCTCTGTATGACAGCAGTGGTTTTCTTTGAAGCGAAGACCACCGCTGTCATACACAGCTCCCGCACCCATTGGTGCAGGACCACCACACCTGCTCAACTGAGCAGTGGATTGAAAGGGAGAGGCACACCTCCAAAGTGTGCTACTCTCCCAAAACGTTCCTTGCGCATGAGCACAAGCAAACGTAAAAAGGTGAAAGCTTTAAAAGAAAGGTTGGTGCATTCAGAATTGAAAGCAGAAGGGAATATTAAAGGACAACAACTGCTACTGGGCCCCCTAGAACCTGGCATGCATTCTTGTGGTAGATGTGTCCATTGCAGTAACACATCAAAGAAAAAGAGAGAGCACATCCTAATGGAAACACTAGCCATGCTATTAAGAGCTTCATAAACTGCCACACTGACCATGTCATATATGTACTTAAATGCCACTGTTCTAAGTATTATGTTGGTAAACTTTTTTTCCAACCTCCACCCCCACTCCCCCAACCTCCATGGACACTCCAGCTGACTGATTGAAGGAGATTTCTACTGTCTGATTATGGACATATTATGGTAAATATCCTTGAAGAACTACATCTGGAAAAAAAAACTATACCAGTGATTGCTAAGGAAAACCTAGCATTATGAACCCTTACACTTTATGTGCCCTGCTAAGAATCTGCCCGTAGGGTCATGCGAATCATATTACATTTGGAATTAGATACTCAACCTTGTACCTTTATATACATCCATAAACGTACAAATCATAATAACAAGTCCCTTTATAAATCTCCCAAGAATGGATACAGGACCAAATGATGGCCTTTTCAATTTGAATTGCCCTTTTAAGTGGAGATCAACACTGTGAGCCAAAATTTAAAATGGATGAAAATGGCAAAAAATGCTTGTGATCTCTCCAGGCAATCCTGCAGTACTTGATACAGATTTGCAAACCTTGGCTTTTATCTTACAGCAAATGGTGTGGAAAGTCCGATCTGGATAAACAGAGACGTGCCCCATTTCTCTGTGGTTTCCAGCCTTGGCACTTTCTGGTTGCTTAGCAACAAGCTACTTGTGGGTCATGGGGCTGGCTGGCAAAATATTGTGAGATCTTGAGTCTCATGGTGTGGTATCAGCTGATTAGCTGGCAGGCGGATCCGCCCTATGTGACAGCCCCCCTTTAAAACACAGCATCTAGTCAGTCTTCAGCATAGTTCAGTATGAATGCTGTGAAAGAACTGAGCTGATAAAGGTTGGAATTCTGCATTTAACACACTAAAGGAAAGTAAAACTGTGAGAAATTAATGACTGAAATATAAAGAATTTGTAACTAAGTGTTTATATTCCTAACACTAGGCAGAAACTTCATTGTGGGAAAAACAAGTTTTTGCCTTGACAAAGAAGGAAACAGAATACAAGAGACAGTAGAGAATATCCAGCAGGTATGTGCCCCCACAAGTTAATATACAGCACGCAAGAGAAACAGTTGAAACTTAGAGATATACAGGATGTAGGTAAATTAATTAACTGCCTAACTATGAGGCCACAGCATTTTAATTTAAACCTATATATGAATCAATATTTATGCTTATCAAAGGGAACAGTGGATGTTTAGAAAATTCTATAAAATAATTATATTGAGATACAAGGTTAACTGAGGTACATATAAGCAGAACCCTAAGAACAATGTGTATTGATTTATGAATGTATCTGAAATACCTTTGAGATATGAGATATGAGTAAAACTTTGTGAACAAAATTATGTGAAAAAAACTAAGAACCTCTCTTAATTACATAGAAATGCTATATGAATTTGTTTCAGGACAAGACCAGATCTTGAACATTGGTTTATTAGTCTATGACTCAACTAACTTTCAGGTATGATGTAGGCATTAATCCTTGAGAAATTAGGCATTTCCTAGGAATTAATGCATGGTTGGGGGGGCTGGACAAGGCTGAGGGCCAAGTGCTCCCACCACCTAACTATGCATTAATTCCTAGGGAATGCCTCCTTTTGAGGGGATTAATGCGCTTGTAATATGGACAGTGTTGCAAGTTTATATATGTAGTTGTAGGAAAAAAATCCATAAGACTGCTGCAGTTTCAATGTTTTTATGATTTGTTCTGCACTTATACAAGTGAATGAACGTGGAAAACAGGAGGTGTGCATTAATGCTGTGACTTCTACAACATTTTTTTCAATGTAACACTGCCTGAAAATAGGCAGGATTGTTGCCTAGCGCACTTACCTAGTTACCAAAAGCTAATAAATAAAATATTCTATCTTGCTGTGTTAATTCAGCCTCAGAACAGATAACATTTGTGTTTTTTTAAATATGCATTTAACACTCGTTAACATTTGAACAAGCAATGCTAGGATTTCTGGACTGTATCTGCGTGATTTCCATACTTACACACCCGTACTTCTGCTTTGCCGACTGTGAGTTACACATTTGATTTCTGGATTTCTACTACACGCTCATTTCAGCATAACTTTTTAAACAAAGCTGTTACGCTATGAAATTCAAACAGCATTTAATATTTAACAAGTAACTTTCTATCAAACTACGACACGATTGAAGATTCTTCAGTAACCCGGAAGTGGTTACTAATTTACTGTTCATTCGCATTATTAGGCTCTGTTCCATACTAATTAAAGTTGACGGGGTCATGCACTGTAAATCACAAAATATTAAAAAGATTGCAGTTAGTTGATCATGTGGTGGACAACAGATTTGGAACAGTGTCAGTGATATTGTGTGCTTTTTTCAGAGGAGCTATATGCAGAATGAGGACTGCTGTTTGCTAATTCTGGTGCATTTACATTGCTTATTGAAGATGTTTCTTCTCTGTTGTCACTAAATACTTTAACTGGGTGACTGATTGATTTACGATCTGTGGTAATAGCCTGATTTTCTTTCTTGCCTGCTGTGGTATCTTTCATCGTTGTGCCACTATTACAGAGAATAGAGTACCTACACCTCTTATACCATGGCTATCTGGGAAGCACACAATGCTCACTTACTGTGTAGCTGTTATAGGTACTACATCAGCGGATGTATCTTAGGGATTATTACACACTAGTTTTGGTGTCACATGTATTGTTTAAGCTAATGAAACTTTCTTATTTCTGGAACAAATAATTGCCATGTTACAAGTACAGTATAAGGAATTTTTTAAGTAATCAAACTAAAGAAATTCATGTTATGATAACTATGCTATTTTATCTATATAATAGTCCTATAGTGTCTACAATGCATGGATTCTGATGAATTGATTTAACAGGTTTACCTATCGCGCTGTGACGTGTGGATGTCAACATCCCTCACAATGACAGACACAATGCCAAGTGTCGGCATTGTTCTGTCAGGGATATCAGGATGTTTTCAGCAGGGGCTGTGCCCCCCAAACTCCCCATGTGGGGTGCTCTGTCCCCAACCCCCCAGTCTATATATATATATAGATATAGATATATATATATATATGTGTGTGTATATATATATATATATGTACACACACACAACTCTGAGTCAGAGTTGTCTCAGGGTGAGGGCTCAACACTGAGAGATGCACCACAGATGTCTGCAGGGACCAGCACAGCGCGATCTGATGAGTTCAGATGAAATCTGTCACTGTGCTGGTCTTCGAGGTTTCGGTGTTGCTCCCTGGTCAGTATACCAATTTAACATGGCATAGTTAATTACATATTAAATATGTATAAGCTAAGAAGGAGAACTGCTGACATCACTATCTGGGAACAGGAAATTTTAAAGAGAGCACAATTTTTTTTATTTTTTTATTTTTTGTGGAAAAGTGTTTTCTTTTTCTCTTTCATTGTGTTTTAAACAATATTTTAAGCATGTTTAAACTTTAGATCCTAGCCCCTGAGGAAGCCCCTAGAGGTGAAACATTGGGCATCATCTGGGGATCTGACTGAGAAAAACTTTCCTGAATAAAGGAGAAGAGTTATTTAAAGATATTTGGTTGTGTGGCTGGTTCTTTCAGAACTGTTGAATTGCAACAACAAGAAGTGACTGCATTATTGAAGTTGGGTGCCCCCCCCCCACCATTTTTCTATACAGTGCATGAAAAGCATCCTGGGTGGCACTCATATATCTGTTAATATATCATTTCCCTTGGCACTTCTCTATATGTCAGAAACCCTTTCTTTTTTTCTTTTAACACAAGGGGGAGACAAGGAGCAGCCAGGATACTATGGACTCATCAGCCTTATCTCCATAGTAGGAAAACTGGTGGAGACACTAGTTAAAGAGGACCTAATGGAATACCTGGAGAACAACTGGTTTCAGGATAGTAAGCAGCATGATTTGCGGTAGGGAGGTCTTGTCAGACCAACCTAATAGTATTCTTCGATTAGGTAACCAGGGTAGTTGACAAAGGGCATGTAGTAGAATTCTATACTTTGACTGCAGCAAGACATTTGACTCCATGCCACACTGAAGGCTGCTGAGGAAGATGGGGATCCATGTACAGCTAGGGAAATAGTAAAGTAGGTAGGGAGCTGGTTGGAGGAGAGGCAACAGAGAATTGTGGTGAATCGGGTCATATCAGTGGAAAGAGAGGTCACCAGCAGAGTACCACAGGGATCTGTCCTGGGCCCAGTCTGGGCAAGTTGTGTGTATTTATGGATGACACCAAACTCTGTGATAGAGTTGACAATGTGGAGAGGATAAGGGGATTGCAGGAAGTCCTGAAGAGAATGTAAAATTGGTCCAAAGACTGGCAACTGAAATTCTATGCCAAGATGTGCAAAGTGATGCACTTAGGGAACAAAAACCCCAGAACATACCATTGGATGGGCAGGGTTCAACTGGACACAACACAAGAGTAAAGTCATCAGCAGCCAGTGTAGCAAGGCCGTCCTCAGATCTAACAGGATGCTAGGCTGCATTGGGAGAGGGTTCAACAGTAGGAAGCAATAGGTACTGTTACAGTACCTCTGTAAAGGTTACTGGTATGGTCACACCTGGAATACTGTGCCCAGTTCAGGAATCCCCACCTACAGTATAAAAGGACAGGGACAGGCTAGAGACAGTACAACACAGCACAAGGTGATCAAGATGATTTGGGGCCAGGAAGGCAGATCCTATGACAATTGACTAAAGGCACTGAACATGTATATGACCGAGACCTTTAAGTTCCTGAAAGAAATAAACAAGGTGAACTGTGAAATGTGAAGATCTATTTACCAAGAATGGAGAAGCTAGCACACAGGGTCATGAGTGGAAGTTAATGGGGAGAAGTTTTAAAAATGATGTGAGGAAGTAGTGTTTTACAGAAAGAGTGGTTGAGCCATGGAATGGTCTGGCAGCAGAGGTGGTAGGTGTCCAAATCATAAACGGCTTCAAACACAACTTGGATAGAGCTAAGGGAATAATAGCTACTTAGCAGAGTGATGGAGGCAGAAACACAGTGAACAAAATGGGGAGTAGGTTATGCATAGACCCCATGGAGATAATAGGTCCCAGGGTATGATAGGGTAATATAGGCAAACTAGATGGACCGTCATCTTTTTCTGCCGTCATCGTCAATGTTTCTCTGTTACACCATTTTCCATCAAAATCATGAGCTTCAGCACTATATGGCCTTTACTGGGAGAATATCCCATCACCGAAGGCAGGGCAGAATCATAGGTAGTTGCAGACATGTGACTGCATTCTTGCTGTCTTGGTCTTCATGAAGAGGACTAACTATTCTAAGTGGTAAAAAAACTCGTGTTGCCCCTTGTGGACTTTATGAAAGGAGGTGGATTGTTAGTGATTCAGAAGGGAGGGAAGAGGGAAGAGTTTCAGCATAGGGAGGGAGGGAGGCTTACAGTTCTGCATTTAAGTAATTTTGCATTTGGCTGGTACAGTAACAAGCTTTGATGTGAACTGCATACAGTATGCACTGACTGAAAGGACAGCAATGAGTTTTAAATGAGTTATCAGTGAACAGTGCATTTGATTTGGCACAGCATTTTATTACAGGCACTGCAGTAGTAAGTGCATTCAGAATGAAGCTGAACATTCTAAGAAGCCAATATGAAAACATTTTCTCTTCAGCCTGAGAATGATTTGGTAATGCAGTGTTAAGTGAAAACGGGTCTTTCAAAGTAAATTGTAAGAAATGTTTATTTCAACAACGTTCATGTTTCTGCTTTTTAGGATTTTTGTACATAGCAGTAATCTGATCACTTGCATGATTATATGCATGTAACACAAATGTTTGATTATATATATAGAATAATGCATGGGGAAGTGTGGTTAACAAGGATTTTATGCACACCTGAGGTGTTTATCTGGACATCACACACCAAGGGTGCGCATAAAATCTGAGTTCCCAGCACACTTTCTCATGTTTTATTTTTTATATTTGCAGGTGCTTAGAACTGTGTAATGTGACTTTGTGTGACTTTGTGCACCTTTGCGCATCTTTGTGCAGTTTTGTGTGACTTTGCATGATATAGAACCGTGGTTTATGGAACTCTGTAATTCATAAGTGTCAATTACAGAGTTTGCGAGGGTCTGCCCGCAGTGGTCTATTGACCCTAACCAGTAAATATATAGAGAATAATGGCTGGCTAGGGGGTTATAATGAGAATTTTACACACACACACACACACACACACGGTGTGAGGTGCCACATAAACCCCAA
This sequence comes from Neoceratodus forsteri, assembly GCA_016271365.2. Taxonomy (NCBI): domain Eukaryota; kingdom Metazoa; phylum Chordata; order Ceratodontiformes; family Ceratodontidae; genus Neoceratodus; species Neoceratodus forsteri. Next base: position 654,926,386 of record CM057459.1, read on the forward strand.
GAGTGAAGCTCAAGGGGTTTATAAAGGCATCCCACACCTAGGGGTGTGTGTAAAATTTAAGTTTTACACACCTACCCAGCCTTTATTTTATATAATTGCTGGGGAGCATTTTTTTGCAACAGCAATTATATAAAATAAACAGATATGCGGACTGCGGTCAGACGTCAGCATGGTCAGCAGTTCTGCAGCAACTGGCTGAAAAAAACTTTTCCTTTTCCTTTTTTTTTTATGTTTAAGGATTAGTGGAGAAAGAGACCTTTTTTTTTAAAGAAAGTAACTTACTGCCGACTGCGTTGGGTGGTGAAGTCTGTGGCAATAAGGAATGGCCTTGGGGAATGGGGAATGGTGCAGAGTGGAGGAAGAGTGGTGACAGAGGCATGTGTGGTTCAAGAAAAATCGAGTGTGTGTTTGCCATTATTACCAGCTAGTTATAATGGCAAATTATAAACTGGTTTCCCTTAGGGAAAAACTGCTTACTTGGTGTAATATTTTACTATCTGTGGGTTACCCCAGTAAAAAGGACATGTTTCCCTGTGGGCTACATAGTTACCAAAAACAAATAACAAGATGCAGCCTGTACTGTAGCTGAGGGAAAGCACAAAAGGAAATGTTCCAACTGGTTAGGTTAACGTATAGTTTTTTTATTACATGGTGAGAAAAATGTGAGCCATTTGGCTGAGAGACCAGTATAGGGGTGTAATTATGAGACCATATTTGCACTCCTGTACTTCTTTAGCCAGTGCTCCAGTTCAACTGCAATATCAACAAGCATATCACACTATGGAGATGGCATCTGTCCATGAGTTCCAAATCCCTACATTGCCATAAAAATGAAAGCAATCTCCAGAGCAAATTGCACGTGACAATTGAAATGATGAGTGCGACAATTGAAATGATGAGTGTGACAATTGAAATGATGAGTGCGACAATTGAAATGATGAGTGTGACAACTGAAATGATGAGTGCGACAACTGAAATGATGAGTGTGACAACTGAAATGATGAGTGCGACAACTGAAATGACCAGCCAGAGCCCCGTTCCAAAACTGCATTGACTCTCTAGACCTCAGCCAACATCAGCTAAGCTCAGAACTAAAGTGGACCACAGCATGAGGATGACAATGACAAATTTGCCAAGACTGAGGCCACCAATGTTGAGTGCCACTGCAGCGCAGTTCACTGTCGATGTTAAAATTGCCTGCAGCTGAATTCACTACATCAGTGTTTGCCTCTCCTGAGAAAAGGTGAAAATGGAAGAAAAGAAATCCCAATGCTGGGTACAAGGAACATCACAATACACCAGAACTGCAACTTCTCTGGTGATGTGGTCTTTCCCTGCTGTTTGCATTTATGTTTGTATGAAGAAACAGGCAGTTTCTGCAGCTCCCTTACTGCTGAAAGGGACTACTTTGTCTGTCAACTTGACTGCTATTGTTTTGCAGTATTCCACAGTCAAACTTAAATTTTTATTTCAATCAGTGGCTCACAATTTTTCACTCCCTGTTGTAAGTGCGATAAGGCCCTTCAGGGATGTGTAATTATGGAGAATAATTGCACTTTGCTCTTGTGTGTTTAATGGCACTCAGGGCAAGTGCCTTGTACCTAACAACATCCTTGAGCTGTGCAATTATTCTACCATAATTATACACCCTGGCATGCCTTACTGCATACATATAATGCACTTCCAGTGTTCAGTGTGCTATATATAAGATACACTTAATAGAAAAAACAGCGATCAATAAATACAATTAACAACATACACCACAATGGCAAAATAGCATATACTGTGTAATAACCTATCAAATAAGGTGTTGAAGTGCAGGAACATCTAAATGAGAGCTTGGATTCAGTCAGTACATAGTAAAGTTTTAAATCAATGTATGTAGGGAGCAAGATGGACTTTATCTTGTAAGCTATTACAAAGGATTAAAGCTTTAGTTGAAAAAGCCTGATCCCCTCTGATTTTATCTATTCATTAATTTTTTTATTTTAATCCATACTATTGTCTGCCCTTCTTTGCTCTGGCTGAGTGTGCCAGCTTCATAAAGCTGCTCCTGCCTCTGTCAATGCCCACTCATTTCAGTGGTTCTTCCTGGTGCCTGGTCTGCCGGACCACCACAGCTGCCAAGATGCCCTGGAACTTGCCCCCTCTGGCAGAGCCCATGCTGTTGGAGCAGTGACCAGGGAACATTCACCTTCAGTTTTGATGGCATACAGGGAAGGCCTGGGAGGAGACAGGACTGTGCACAGGGTACAAGAGATTGGCTGCTATTGAGAGGCAAGTAGGATGCTTTGTTCCCCTGTAAGCCCTAGCCACATTGCTAACCTTATTATAAATCACTCTAGCCAACCTATTCCATCCATTGTTCTGGTCAGCAAAAACAAACTAAATAAATAGATGCAACATGTTATTGCACAAAGCTTATGCTGTCCTGGAGCTGGCATTGCATTGTCACCCCTGCCTCCTAGGCTTACTGTATATCACAAGAGGTGCTGAAAAGAGAGCAACAGCCACTCCACGCCCATCCAGGGACTGTACAGCACGCCCAAAGTCCCACCTGTCTGGACTGAGACGGTCAAGATTGAAACAGCTCTCCACATGTCAGTGTTGCACACTACCAGCCAGCATCACAGACCCGGATCCCCATCCATTTTAAATGGGAGAGAGGTCAGAACACACAAAAGCCCTTGCCTGCCTGAATTGGTAACCTGACCAGATTAGTAAGGGGTCAGGAGCATACGACATTATTGTTTTTTTTAATTGTTTGTTTTTTCAAATCTATTTATGTCTCCTGTGGACCAGAGCTCTCTCAGGCAGTCCACTTGCCTGCCGCTCTACTACCCACTGTGACCATCTGCCCCCTCAAAGACATTAGTGCTCCCCGTGGGCCCCCGGGCCAAACCCGCGAGAAGATCAAGGGGCAGAGGCAGAGGCCCAGTGTTGGGCGTGTGGCGGTCAAGGCACTGGGATGGCATCACCTATCCGGCCCACAGGGGGTTTTCAAGTACTTCCCCATCCCCCTGAACCTGGCATGTGGTGACGCCAGAGCACACGGCAACCCACCAGCTTCTGCCACGCTCCCTTCATGTTGATTAGTCCGGAAGCCTGCAGTACCCCTGGTCTCCACCTGGGGTCACTGGGACACCGGACATCCCCACTACCCTCTCCCTGGGAAGGGAGAGCTGTCCTGGGGATGCTCAATCCCTTCCCTCCTTACTGACCCATGGTGCCCGAGCTCACTCCCAAACCTGGGTCACCAGCGTGGTGTGAGGTGTCGCATCCAGCGCCTCAACCCTCAGCGCCACCGGGCTTGCCTATATGACATTATTGTTGACTGTACTGCAGTGCTAATGGCTTTCAAAATGATTATAAATCACTTACGTGATTTCAACCAATCAGTGCTCAGAACTGTGGGGCCTTTTATCCTGCATACAGTGGGGCAACATTAAAAGTGGACCATTCTACTTCAGAGGTGAAGTGTTTCATCCACTTTTATAAATTAAAAAAGAATGTAAGCTTACAAATTACTGTATCCATCTCAAATGATTTAATAAATTGACTCAATCATTTTACAGATGCTGTTCAAGATGTCTCATGGTTTAAGAGCATCATCTAGCACAGTTTGGGAGAACAGAAACACTGAGTTTCACGCTCCTCTCAACCAGTAAGGGATCATTATAGACACTAACCAGTGAAAATTCAGTGATGTGTTGGTAGGGAAACAAGACTGGAATAGCTTGAAAGTTATTTTTCCAGTCAAGGTGATCAGGAGCTACTCTGCAGCTGCTTTCTTAGCAACTTTAGCCACAAATGGTACAGTAATTAGGGACAGGTCTGAAATTCCCCAGGATATTGTTATCTAAGGATGATTTCTTGAATAAGGCCTTACCCCAGTTTTCTTCAGTTCTGTAGGAAGAATAGCCTCTCTCTCTCTATGAAGCCATCATAATGCATGTGACCACGTGGGCCCATGCCACTTCAACACAATGTGAAAATGTGCATGCAGATTGCCGTTAAGTGTATCTGCTCTGCTAGAGCTCAATTATAGGTCACAGTAGCACTGATTGCCCCACATGCAGAGGCACTCAAATGGGATGAAGTGTCCACCAGATCTAGAAACCTAACCAGATCCAGGTCCCTTTTAGCAAATTAATGGACCACACCATTACATGGAAGCAGTATAATGGGAGCATTGAGCATGAACCCCATCCCAGTTTTCACCGTGTGCGAGACTTGTATACAGTATCTCTACCAGTCTTGCAACACAGAGAAACTGTTTGCGTTTGCTAGCTAGATGCAGTTCAGTCAATACAGTAACTGCATCCTTAATCTTTGTACCCTGTAAATTCCTAATGGTTTTCAGCAATGGATGTCATTTTTTTTTAAATTTCTTCACAATGATTTTCCTTGTTTTATATCACTGAACATTAACCCTATAGGGAGAAATCGGATGGCTCTATGTCCATTGCTCCCTCCCCCAAAAGGTCATCATAGGTCAACTGCACTAATTATGAAGTCAATCAATAGACTTTGTTGGGGAAGGGGGTGTTCATATTCACCTTGACTCTGCTGTGAAGGATGAACTGATCTATAATGTTAATAGAAGATTCTCATGCTTTAACGGTATGACTTGTTTCTTTAACTCTGTTAAAGCACTAGATTCTGTTTTTTTATTTTTTATTGTTATTTTTTGTGATTGTGTCTTAACATTTTCTAAAAGCACAACCTGAAAAAAACTGAACAGCCTGGTTGACCCAACACATTGCCAGTGACTTTTGGGGCATTTTAACATCCAGATAACTGGTTCTAATTTGACGCAAGCTGACAGTGACGCAAGCTGTTCCCTTCTGATGCCTGTTTGATGGATGACGTAAAATGAGTTGCAGTCTCAGTTCAGCTTCAAGTAGTCAGAGACCCTCACTGCCATACCTCTCAACTGTCCCTAATTTTCAGGGATGTCCCTGATTTTTCCTCAGCAATTTCTTCTGTCCCTCCTAAATTTGGCATTTCTGTCACTGAAGGGTAGGATTTCGAATCACAAAATAATGCCAGCCATTGGTGTTACAACCTAGTCCTCATTAAGAAAATGCTATTCACACTAAGAAGCATGTTGTACACAGCTTCTGGAACTAATGTTACTATTTTTTCAGATTTATTTATTTATAAAATTTTGTTAACCAGGTAAGCTCATTGGGCCCCGAAGGTCCCTTTTTCAGGGGAGACACGGAATTAGTTACAAAAAACAGTGCAAATACATAAAAGTGAAACAGTGCAGGACATAGAGTACAATAATACAAAGATAGTATACAATTAGACAGTTTTCATTGAGGAGAGCAGTTATTTACAGCACAGTTACACAATTCAACAGTGGCAGCTGACAGGTTTAGGACAGTGGATTTTTTTGTGGCCAAGTCACGAAGGGGGAGTAGGCTAGCCTTCAGGGCAGGAGCAGGGGCTGTGGTTTAGGAGGTATGCCTGCAGACCTTTCTGGAATGTGGCCAGGAAGGGGGCTTCCTGAAGGTGTCTGGGGAGTTTGTTCCATTGCACAGGGGTGATATGGGCAAAGGATTTACTGCCAGCTGCGGAGCTGGTCCTGAGCAGGTCCAGGAGCTTTTTGCCAGAGGTCCTGAGTAGTTGGCTGGGTTGCTTTGGGGCAAGTAGCCCAGTTGGCTCTACAGGAAGGTCAACGTCAAGAAGCTTATATGTCCAGCTTAACAGGGGGTACTGGAGCCTATGGTTTGGGGGGGCCAGTTGAGGGAGGTGAGGGCTTCACAATGGTGGGTCCTTGGGTGAGCATTCGTGGCAAAACATGCAGTTTTATGGTACAAGGTTTGTAGTCCAGCGTGGTCAAGTTTTGCTATGCCCACTAGTGTTGGGGCAGCATAGGTAAGAGTTGGGAGGAGGATACTCTGAGCGATAGCTAGTCTAGTCTCAGGTATCATGTTCATGCTTAGTCGATAGAGCAAGTCAAGTTTTTGGTGAATGTTTTTTGTTACTAGGGCCACATGTGGCTTTAGGGTAAGCCCCTGGTCCAGTGTAAGGCCCAGGTATCTGAAGGATTGAGCCACCTCAATTGTGGAGCCAGATGCAGTAACAAGTGTAAGGAGATAGGCCCAGGAAGGGCCTAGGGAATTCAGACCAAACAGGAGCACTTTGGTCTTGTAGGGTTAAGGGCCAGACAGTTTTTGACTAGCCAGGCTTCAGCCTTGGTGAAGTCTGACTGGAGCTGTGGCCCTAAGTTATCCAAGTGCTGCTCAGCTCTATAGAGGATGGCATCATCAATGTACTGCACCATGGTGCTGCTCCCACAGTGGCCGTGGTGGTCATTGATGAACAGGGAGAACAATAGTGGGCCCAAGATCGAACCTTACGGAACCCCCTCATTTAGAGGAAGAGACCCAGAGATTGCACCTCTCCACTTAACCTGTTGGGAGCGGCCCGACAGATAGTTGCAGAACCAGTTCAGAGAGTGTTGGTCAAGTCTGAAGTTGCACAACTTTGTTAGCAGGAGGGAGTGGTCTACCAAGTCAAAGGCCTTAGTTAGGTCAATGAAGACTGCCCCTGTGGGGGTGCTCTCGTCCAAGGCAGCTAGGACGTCAGTGGTGAACCTGATAAGGGCAGTGTCAGTCTCATGCTTATGCCAGAAACCATGCTGGGAGGGGGCCAGGAGTTGATTAGCTTCCAGGTAGTACCTTAGTTGGCAGTAAACGAGCAGCTCTTGGATCTTAGCAAGGGGGCAGAGGATAGAGACGGATCTGTAGTGACTTATTGTATCCCTGGCTCCACCTTTGTGGATTGGGACCATGTAGGTCTGCTTCCATATTTTGGGGACTACTCCTTCCTGCAGTGATCTGTTTATAAGTAGAGTGACAGGTAAGGCTATGGTGGGGGCAGGGGCAGTGACCTTGAGCAGCCATGGGCCCAGGTCATCTGGTCATGGAAAGCCGGAGGGTTTTAAGGATAGTAGGAGGAGTAGCACTTCTATGATGTGCACCGTCCGACGGTGAAAGTGGTGAGTAGATGGATCCAGAGATTCCGTGACCAGGGTGCCCTGAGTGTGGTGCGGAAGGTTGCTCCTGTACGAGCTCAGGATGGTAAAGAAGATGTTGAGGGCCGCAGCTGCCTCGCCTACATCAGTTAAGGTCTGTCCATTGTAGGTTAAATTGCCCAGCTGGGATTTATTTGGGCCTTTTATCATGGAAGTGATGCTAGACCAGAAGGACTTAGGGTCTGTTAGGGTTTGCCGCTGGAGGGTCCTGATCATTTTAAAGAACTAGTGTACTGCTTAGGATTAATAGTAATTTTCAGATGAAGTCACCTGTCACTTCTTATATCTCAAGTATTTTTTCTTTTCTGTTTGCTAATTAGAAAATGTTTCCACCTGGCACTACTGGGATGATGTGTGGAGCAGCACTCTGTCTGGAGGACAAAAACAAGTCAGTTCTGTTCCTCCCACTACATCGTCAGAAATGAGACCAAACACCTTGTGGCACCACAATCCTTGCAGCCGGAGCATTGACTCTCACAAGCTATCAATCAAAATGCAGGAAATTGTGACATGACTAGTAACTAGGCACAGCCAGTTCCTGTTGCTTCACGTGAAAGTGAAACCTGGCAGTGAGAAATGGTTCTCATTGGTTACAAGTGATGTCATAGTCAGTGTGGTCTCAGTGTTGACATAGTGGGAGGAACATAACTGACTTTTTTTTTCCTCCAGACAGAGTGCGACTCCACACATCACCCCAGTACTGCCAGGTGGAAAATCATCTAATTAGCAAACAGAAAAGAAAAAAATACTTAAACATAGAAACATAGAAATTGTCAGCAGATAAAGACCACTAGGCCCATCCAGTCTGCCCGTAGACCCTATACATTGTATGTGGCCACTGACCCTATGTGATCAATGGTTTTTCATCACTCCTTCCCTTCTCAAGCTTCCCTTGTGCCTGTCCCAGGCATGTTTAAACCCCTCCACTGTGCTTGCCCACACTACCTGCTGTGGTAGACTATTCCAAGTGTCGACTACCCTTTCTGTGTAGAAAAACTTCCTCGCATTATCTCTTAATCTACCCTCTTCCAATTTCATATTGTGCCCCCTGTTCTAGTGCTTTTTCTATATTGGAAAAGGTCCCCCATCTGCACCTTGTTTATGCCCTTGAGGTACTTGAAAGTTTTACTCATGTCCCCCTGCTGTCTCCTCTCCTTCAGTGAGTACATATTGAGGTCCCTTAGTCTCTCCTCATATGTTTTGTGGTACAAGCCCTGCACCATCTTTGTTGCCCTTCTCTGAATAGTCTCCACCTTATTTATGTCCTTGCACAGGTGTAGCCTCCAGAACTGAATGTAGTACTCCAGGTGAGGCCTTACCAATGTTTTATACAATGGCATCACCACTTCCTGCCTCCTGCTAGTGATACCTCTGCCTATGCAACCCAGTATTCCACTGGCCCTCCCTGCTGCTTTTGTGCACTGCTTTTATCCCTTAAGGTCATCAGAGATGATGACCCCTAGGTCCCTTTCCTCTTTGGTGACAATCACCTCCTCCCCCCCAACCTGTAGCTCTCCCCAGGGTTCCCTCTACCCAGGTGCATTATTTTGCACTTTTTTGCATTGAACCTCAGTTGCCACATCTCCGACCATCTTTCAAGCTTCTCCAGGTCCCTCTTCATTTTCTGCACCCCTTCTGGAGTATCCACCCTGTTGCAGATCTTGGTGTCATCTGCAAACAGGCAGACCTTTCCTTCCAGCCCCTCTGCAATGTCACTAATGAAGACATTGAACAGGATTGGTACTAGTACTGATCACTGTGGTACCCCACTGGTCACCCCTCTCCCCAGATTGTACCCCAGCTACCACCACCTTCTGTCTCCTGTCTGTTAACCACTTCCTAACCCAGTTCACCACCTTGTCTCCCATGCCCAGACTACCTATCTTGTTAATCAGCCTTCTATATGGGATGGTGTCGAAAGCTTTGATGAAATCTAGGTAGGCGACGTCTACCACCCCTCCTTGATTTATGTCCCTAGTCACCCAATCAAAAAAATCTATTAGATTCATTTGACATGACATTCCTGCTGTGAATCCATGTTGCCTCAGATCGTGTGTACTGCTGGATTCCAGATGTGCCACTATCCTTTCTTTCAGCAGTGTCTCCATGATCTTTCCCACCACTGAGGTGAGGTTGACTGGCTTGTAGTTTCCCACCTCCTCCCTACTGCTGCTTTTGTGCAGTGGGACTGCATGTGCCCTCCTTCAGTCCTCTGGAATGACACCCGTGTTGAGTGACTCTTTGAAGAGGGCCACCAGAGGTGCTGCTAGTTTCCTTCTCAGCTCCTTTAATATCCTCAGGTGGATGCCGTCTGGCCCCATGGCCTTATCCACCTTCAGCTTTCTGAGTTCTTTCAGAACTCTCTCCACTGTGAATGGACTGGTGTCCACTTCCCCCACCCCCAATTGCCTTTGCAACCCAACTGTGGCCCTTGATCCTCCCCCTCCTTAGTGAATACTGAGCAGAAGTATTTGTTCAGTATTTCTCCCTTGTCCAGATCCCCCTCCTTACACTCTTTCTTTTCCCCTTTGAGCCTCACAATCCCCACCCCCTGGCTTTTCTTCTTTCACTGATGTGCCTATAAAATGCCTTATCCGCTTTGTTTACAGACCATGCTAAGCCCTCTTCCATCTGTGCTTTCACCCTCCTAACAGCCTTCCCTGCTTCCCTTAGACATTCAAGGTACACCATCCTGTCCTCCTCCTTTTGGCTCCCCTTATATCTCTTGAAACTCAGCCTTTTAGCCTTGACTTTGTCCCCCACCTCTTTGGAGAACCATAGTGGTTTCCATCTTCTTTTGCCTTTGGCCACTATCCTAATGCATTGGTTTGTTATATCTACTATTGCTCCTTTCAGTTTCTCCCATTGTTCTTCCACCCCCTCTGTTACCTCTCCCTTCCCCAGGACTGCTTGTATACATCTACCCATTTCAGTGAACTCTACCCTCCTGAAATGTTATATTCTTGCCCTTGTGTGGCTTAACTGAGTCCATGTTTCCATGCTGAACCACACCATGTGGTGGTCACTCGACCCCAGCTGCCCTTCCACCTGTATTTCTTCGATTCTGTTACCATTGATCTATACCAGGTCCAGAATTGACTTGTCCCTGGTTGGCTCATGCACCAGCTGCCTGAGTCCAACCCCCTGCAGGGATTCCAGGATGGCTGTGCTTCATGATGAAGCAGCCACCTGAGTGGCCCAATCCACATCCGGCATATTGAAATCCCCCAGTAGCAGGATTTCACCTTTAGCTGCCATGTCGTGTATGTTCTCCACTAGTTCCCTGTCTACTTCCTCCCTCTGTGCCAGAGGTCTGTAGATCACCCCTGTGCATATTGCTGTTCCAGTCACTGGCTCCAGGGTCACCCACATTACCTCAGCCTTCCCCGTCTTCTCTGAACTTCTGTAGCCTTTATACTATCTCTGATGCACAGGGCCACTCCCCCACCCTTTTTACCCTTCCTGAACAGTGTATAGCCTGGTACACTGACTTCCCAGCCATGATTAGTAGAGTACCACATGTCTGTTATTGCTGCTATGTCCAGTTCTGCATCTGCCAACAAGGTCTCCAGGTCTTAAACCTTATTTCCTATGCTACGGGCATTCATTAACATGACCTTCCATGTTTTACACTCTGTCCTCCCTCTGCTCTTGTTCTCCCTCTCCAGCAACTTCCCCCACACCAGTTTCCTTTCCTTTGTGCTCTTGCCCCCGTATTACTCATTATACATTCTTCCTCTGCCTGCCCCTCCCTGCCTGCTTTAGCTGTTCCTGTAGTCAACTTATGTTCTTGCATGTTTCCATGGTGGGTGTTCCTAAGCCTCCTGACCCTCCTGGCTCTGCCTCCTTGGCCAGTTTAAATGCTCACAGCTGAAGCATTTAAACTTCTGACAAAGGACCAAGGTCCCTTTCTTGGACAGATGCAGGCCATCCTCCTTATATAAGTTTGCAACTGCCCAGGTCAGGCCCTAGTCCCCTATGAAGCCAAAACCCTCCCTTCCACACCAATCCTTCAACCAGGACTTGAAAGTATGGATGTGGAGTGCCCTAGCTTCCCCTGTGCCCTGGATAGGTAGCACCTCCAAGAATAAGACTGAGCATGCTATTTCTTTCAGATTCCCCCCAGCTTCCTGAAATCCTCCTGGACTCTGGCTAACTCCACCCTTTTCCTGGCCATGTCATTGGTCCCCAGGTGGACAATGACATCCAGCTGCTCCCTCCTAGCTATTGCCGTAGCAATCTTATGGATCCACTTCCCATCCCTCCATGCGGTGCTTCCTGGCAGGCACTTGACCTCCCTCTCCCCCCTGCTAGGTGTCCCTGACTCCACTCCCCTGGAAGCCCAAGGTCCAACCATATAACACCTGTGCTTCGTGAGTTGCACTGGCTGCCTGTACAGTGGCGGATCACTTTCAAGGTCATGTTGATGACCTATAAAGCCCTACACGGTTTGGGATCCCGCTACCTGGAAGAACTCCTGACTTCTTACTGTCCCTTCCGCTCCCTCTGATCCTCTGATGAGGGACTGCTAGAGATTCCCAGGTAACCTTAAAAAACATCTGGTGGAAGAACATTTGCCTTTATGGCTCCTACCCTGTGGAATTCTCTACCTTGCCAGATATGAAATAGCCTACTTACTTACAATAGAATCCCCCACTAGGAGAAGCTTCCCCCTCCTCTGGAGTCCCCTGCCTCCCTTCCCTGGGGCTCCATCCTGGAGGACCCTCCCATCCTCCCTGGTCCGAGCCTCAGGTTCCTGACTGGGGATTTCCCGTTCCTCCAAAACAGTGTAGGAGTTACTAAGTGGGACTGGTTGGGGATGTGCTTTCGACCCCCTTCCCTCACCCTCCCCGAGCCCACCATAGTCCAATCACTCCTCTTCCCCTGGCTTCCTTTGAGGTGCAGGTTGTGGACCCAGTGGTCTCTGACTGAAGGTGGATGCTGCCTTCAGCTTGGCCACCTCCGCTCAGAGACAGACAACCTCCTTCCTCAGCCCAGAGGGGTGCCTGCAGATACGGCAGCATTGCAGCCTCCAGAATGTCTCCCTGAAGAATGCTGCTCCACAACCACTGCACCACTCCCATCATGTCTGTTTCCCTTCTCAATCAAATGCCTGCTTAAGACGGCTATTTGTTATCTCCCAAATGTTTGTTCTTTTCTTTTGTTTTTTTGTTATGCTTTCTCTCTTCACTACTTTATGCGTGGATGCAGGATGCTGCAAGGCCCTATGGGACCCACCCTATAAATGTAGGGTGAGCCCCAGGGTGGGTGAGTTGTGGGGTGGGAGGGTGGAACTACACCACAGGCTGTGTCCAAAAACAATCAGCCAATGAGTCCTATGGCAGTGGCTCCTCACTCCACTCACCGTGGTCCAGGCACAACCAATTACAAACACACAGTCACAAACGTATATAAGAAGTGATAGCTGACTACATCCGAAAGTTACAATTAATTGCAGGCAGTTTCCAGGCAGTACACTAGCTCTTTAAGCCTTGTCCCTGATTTGTAACGAGGGAGGTTGAGAGGTATGCTCACTAAAACATCCTCATATTAGGTTAACTGTTGCCTTTGTTAGCAGTCTGACATTAGTGCTCAAGACTGAATGGGTAAAGAGTCTAAGCAACCCTTGTGCTATAGAGGTGGACACATTTGGGCAGCATAGACACACACTGGAAGAATGGTAATGTGGGGATGCTGTTGTTTATAAACTGAGGGGACTGCTTCTGTCAGTATGGTACTTTTCAAGAGCACTAAAATATGACTGCAATGTGTAGAGATATCTGCATATCACTGATTTGTAAGCTTGAGCAATATTATTTTTAAAGTGTTGCTGTGTTTTGTGTTACAAAAAAGACTTTGACTTCAGCACCATTTTAAACCATTTAAACTCATTGCTCTACAAAAATCATGAATATTGAAATCTGTCAGTTAATTCTGCATCTCACGTGTGTGGGATGTTTCCACAGTTTGTAGTTAAGAGAAGATACCAATACACTGAAAGCACATTCCCCCCCCCAAAAAAAAATCCCAAATCAGTAAGCAGTAACCCACAATGGGGCATGGGTTTATAGGGAATTAATATACATCCCCGGTGCATTGTGAGACACGAGGCAGAGTGCCTTCCAGCACCCAGGAAGTGCATTAATTCCCCATAACTCCATGCTCTGGAGTGGATTATTACGAACATACGAAATTTGCCAGCAGATAAAGGCCAAGAGGTCTATCAAATCTGCTTGAATGTGCAGCTAGCACCCCTTATTCTGCAGCTGCCCCTCCCTTCCACCCTTCCAATTCATTAACCCTCCCCCTTGTCCTGTCCCATCCCCTTTTGAAGCAGTCCACTGTTCTACTGCATACCACTTCTGCAGGTAACGCATTCCACCCAGCCACCACCCTCTCTGTAAAAAAGTGTCTCCTCATCTCCCTCCTGAACCTTCCTCCTCCAGTCTCATATCATGGCCCCTGGTGGCCCTCCCTCCCTTACTTTGAACAGCCCTCTGTACCCGTCTTGTTTATTCCTTTCATGTATTTAAAGGTTTCAATCATGTCACCCCTGTCCCTCCTCTCCTCCAGTGAGTACATGTTCAACTCCTTCAACCTCCTCTCGTATGATAAGTCCCCCAGCCCCTTGATCATCTTTGTCGCCCTGCGCTTTTACCCCCCTCCAGTAACTTAATGTCCCTCTTCAGATACGGGCTCCAGTACTACACGCAGTACTCCAGGTGTGGTCTAACTAATGACCTATACAGTGGCAGAATCATCTCCACCCTCCTCGAGGATATACCCCTTGCAATACAACCCAGCATTTTGTTGGCCTTTGCAGCTGCCTTCCTACATTGTGCTGAGTTGTTCATTGACCCTGTAATGAGCACACCCAGATCCTTCTCCTCCTCTGTCTGGGCTAGCTGCACTCCCCCAGCTGGTAACTCCTCCTTGGGTTCTTCATCCCAAAATGCAGCACCTTGCACTTTTTGGTATTAAACCCCAGTTGCCAGGTGTCTGACCAGGTTTCAAGCTTTTCCAAATCATTCTGCAACCCCTGCCATCCCCCTAGGTCATCCGCCACCGCGCCTACCTTGGAATCATCAGCAAACAGACTGATCTTGCTCTTGATGTCCCATGATATGTCTGCAATGAATATCCCAAACAACACTGGTCCCAACACCGAGCCCTGTGGAACACCGCTCGTCACTGCCCTTGGGTGTGAGAGCTCCCCACCCAACACCACCCTCTGTTGCCTTCCCTGAAGCCAGTTCCCTACCCAGCTCACCAGCTTTGCACCCGCCCCTGTGCCTACTAACTTCCTTCCCAGCCTTCCATGTGGCACCGAGTCGAATGCCTTACTGAAGTCCTGATACAGGACATCCACTGCATGGCCCCTGTCCAGTTGCCTAGTTACCCAGACATAGAACTCGACCTGGTTGGTTTGGCAGGATCTACCACGTATGAAGCCATGCTGTCTGCTGTCCTGTAGTCCTTTGGCCTCTAGGAGGGCCACCAGCCTCTCCTTCAGGATAGTCTCCATTAGCTTACCACGATGGATGTGAGGCTCACTGGTCTGTAGTTTCGCGGTTCATCCTTGGGGCCACTCTTGTGGAGGGGCACCACATGATCCATCCTCCAGTCCTGAGGTACACACCCCGAATGTAGTGAGGCATTAAATAGGTCTGCCAAAGGTCCTACAAGGACCTCTGCCAGCTCCTTCAACACCCTGGGGTGGATGCCATCTGGGCCTGGCGCCTTCTCCACCCTCAGTGCCTTCAAACCCTCTCGAACTCTGCCCTCCATGATTTCCCCATCTGTCACCACTTCCCCCCATGCTTCTGCCATTCCTCCCACCTTGGGTGTCACCCCCTCTTCTCTTTAGCAAATACTGAGCAGAAGTACTCATTTAGTGCTTCTGCCTTATCGCACCCTGCTTCCACCCAACCCCCCTCCTTCCTTATCCTTACTATGTGGTCCTTACAGCTCCTTTTCTCCCTGATGTACTTGAAGAAGTCCTTCTCCCCCTTCTTAATGCCTTGTGCCAGCCTGAGTTCCGTAGATGCTTTGGCTCCCCTTACTACCCTTGTCACCTCCTTCGATTCTGTCAAGTACTCCTCCCTGTCCTCCCCACCTCCCTGTTTTCTTGTACTTCCTAAAGGCAGCTCTTTTCCTCCTTACTTTTTCCATGACCTCCTTGCTCAAGCAGCTCGGTTTCTTAGCCCTAGCCTTCTTGCTCTGGGCTTTGCAACAGGTTTTGGTTGCCTCCACTATCCCCAGCTTTATGAGCTCCCACCTCTGGTTAGTGTCCATACTAGATTGAATTCTGGCCAGGTACCCTTTTACCACTTCCCCCATCCTCCCAAAGTCGGCCCTCCTGAAGTCCAGCACTCTTGTGCCAGATTCCACTCCTTCCTTGCCCATATCCAATGTGAGCCATACTGAGTGGTGATCACTCCTGACAGCAGTTCCTCCATTGTAGTTGTCTCACAAAGTCCCCATTTGCCAGCACAAGGTCAAGGGTATTCCCTAACCTGGTTGGTTCACTGACCATTGCAGCAGGAAGCTGTCCTGAAGGCATCCAGCAGTACCTGCTCCTTCTGTTCCTGGTTGTTGTTGTGCTCCAGTCCACTCCTGGCATGTTGAAGTCCCCCACAATCACCACATTACCCTTCTCGCAGGTCCTCCTGATCTGTCCCGCTAGTTCCCTGTCTAACTCCTCCATCTGAGATGGTGGCCTGTACACCACTTCCATTCTAAGAATCCTATTTTTGGAATCCTGGATTTGCACCCAAAGTGACTCTGTACTACCCTCTCCCCTTCCTCCCTTATACACTTCAGTCCTTCCTTCACATATAGTGCCCCCCCTTTCCCAATCACCCTGTCCCTACGAAATAACCTGTACCCTGGTACAGACAGGTCCCAGTCATTGTATTGGGTGGCGCATGTTTCTGTGATGGCTGCAATGTCCACCTCTCCCTCTGCCATGAGAACCTGTAACTCTGCAGTTTTCCTCCCAAGGCTCCTAGCATTAAGGGTAACCACCTTCCACCCTTTTCCCCTCCTCCCATCCTGCTCTCCTTTCCCAGCATCACCAATAGTACTTGCCATTTGTCCTTTGTCACTGTTATGGGGGGGTAAGCTCATATGGTTTCCCAACCTGTGGTCTCTGCATATCTCTTCCCCAACTGCTACCCCCCACTCCTAGTTTAAATTCCCAACTTCCTCTATGTACTCCTCCATCCTCTGTTTCAACACTTTCTTTCCTCCCTCACCAAGTGTAGTCTGTCCTTGGCATAGAGACTACTGTCCTCCCAGGTCCCTCCCCATCCCCCAACAGCCCATACCCTTTAGCACAACACCAGGTTCTTAGCCATCCATTAAATTCCTCTATTCTCAGCTTTCTTGTTGTGCTTGCCTTTGGCACCAGAAGTATCTCTGAAAAAGTTACTCATCTTCCTGCCCCCTCACATAATTGTGCTAGTTCCTCAAACCTCCTCTGGACTATATCTACTGTCTTGTCAGCCAGGTCGTTTGTCCCAAGATGTATAATTAAATGAGGCTTGTCCCTACCCCTTCTAGCATATTTCAGAACAGATTGTCCCACCCTTTCTGCTGTCATTCCTGGCATGGCCTCCACCCAAATGCAACTATGCCTCTCCCCCTTGCTACCCCACCTGACTCCTCTTAGTATTGAACTCCCCAGAACTAAGATTCCACCCTCTACTCCCTGCTTGCTTCCATTCATCTCCTCTCTCATTTCCAGCTCCTCTTCTTCCTCCTGCACATTATTTCCCCCTTTTACCCCTGTTGCAATTCTCCCAGCAGAACTTCCCCTGCTCCAGTTTGGTCCAGGCATTTATCAATTACTCCTCTAATTTCATCATTTCCCTCCTCCACCTTCTTCCTCTCTAGTAGTGCAAAACTATTTTCTGAAGACCCTTCACAAATGCCCGCTCCCTCTCTCTTCATAGTAACCTGTTCTCTCCTTTCCACTCCATGACTTTTGCCACTTCTTCGCCTCCCCTCACAAGTCCCTATCTCCTCCTTCCATTTGTCTTTTGTCTCCTGACCTGGTTTCCCCGGCAATCGTTCTTCCTGGCCTGGGCCCCTTTGTCTCTGCTTCCCTTCTTCTGACCCTCTCCTCACCACTGTTGGCTTAAATCGCCATCCCTCATCTTCCCTTCTTCCTCCCTCCAGCATTGGGCTAAACCCACCCCCAATCTGCCTTGCCTGTCTTAGTTCCTCCTGCAGACCCTCAATCTCCTTTCTAAGTTTTTCTATGTGGTTGCACACTAAACATCCTCCCACACTCCAGGCAATTTTTAGAAAGATTGTTGTGCTTATAAAATGGGCTATAATTAGAAGTGTGAAAAATGCAATAAAGTTATTTTTTATGCCAAATGTGTCATATTTATTGTGTATCTTTCTGCCACAAAAAGCAATTTTTTTATTTCATGTCAAAGTTTTAAACAACTTTTTAAAACTGTATTTGTAACTGTAAACTTTGTTTTTAACATGAGAAACTTGTTTTAACGTTTTAGTAGTCACTTACAATAGCCATTCATTCTAGTAGCTGAAGTTTGCAGCTCTGTGTATTGTGAAGTTCTTTAGGTTGAGTCCTGGTATCACCAGCTCAGTTTCTGCAGTGCTGCTGTTGACATCAGTTGTCTCCACTACAGTGATGGTGCAGGATACTCTGGGTTGTGGTGCCATAACGTCAGTTGATTCTGATTCATTTATCCATTCTGTGATGTGATTCTCTCCTGATTCATTGGTTCCCATCTAGGATCGTCAGAACTAGTACTGAAAGATTAGAACCCTTTTAGAACCCAGGGGTTTGAGTTCTAATTTTGAACTAGAACACCCAAGAGTTCTAAATATTAAGGGTTCTAAATACTAAATAACATAGAGGATAATGTATGGTCCTCTATCGTTAACTGGTTTGTTAACCATCGAGAGGTTGACAGGGTGACCATGTAAATCTCAAGAGCGAAGCTCGAGAGGTTTACATCACCATGGCAACCTAGAGAGGTTACACAAACCGGTTAATGATAGAGGGACCATACATTATATTTTATAGTGTATGGTCCCCATAAACTGGCAAAACAAATGAAGGTTTCTTACGTTTGGCACCACCGCAGATGTTCTGGGTCATTTTCTCACCACTGCGCTAGTTTCGGGAAGGCCGTCAGTGCACACGATAAAGGGTATATGCATGCACAAATGGGCTCTGTTTGTAATCCCATCACTAAGAAGTACTCAAGAGATGTTTATAACTACTTACGTCATAGCGATGGGATTATCAAGAAATAATTTTGCCACTTTTTAGTGGTAATAAGGGCTCACCATACATTATATGCTTTTTTTTTTGTTGTTCAAACAGTTCAAAAACAGGAGATGCCAGCCTAAAAAACAAATACATTATTGGGAATTGCATCCTTTAATGTTTTAGAGAGAGAGAGAGACAATATCAGGATGCGTTGCTCCTATGGAGATGTGCTAAATGCATGGAAGTGTGATGCTTGGCATTTGCATTTTGGATGACACAATGTGTTTCTCTTTTCTGCATGTGCAGTGTAACAACATTATTGTTGTGTTGAGAGGGTAGGTCTTTTATTAATGTTTTTTTCTCCTCTCAGTGTCTTTATCTGCTATTTCTTGTCAGTGCTGTACATAGAAGAGTTTGAGTTCTAAAGAAGATTAGAACCCTAGAACTATTTGCAAAGTTCTAGACCAGAACCAGAACCCAGAACTACAGTGGGTTCTGACAACCCTACTCTCGTCATACTAGTTCTGTTCTTGTGCTGTGGCAGTGAGGTTTTAGGCAGTGCTGAGCTTCAGGAACTGCAGGTTTTTGGGACTGATGAGCTGGGCTGTAGTGATGAAGAAGTGCTGGTCTGCATCAGTGATGAACTGGAGGGACAGTCAGAAGTTTGCAGGTATGCTGAAGGCTACATTCCAGGTTGCAGTAGTGAGGTTCCCTGCTGTGTTGATGAGTTGGGCAAACTTGTCAGCAGTTTGCACCACTTTGCTCTATCTTTATTTGATGCACTCCAGTAGTTTTTAAGCTATTTTTGCAGCGGTGGTTGGGGACATTCATTTGTTCCCTGGAAGCCATTCCTGCCGCAGATAAGATGTGCACAGTGGTACATTTGATG
This sequence comes from Neoceratodus forsteri, assembly GCA_016271365.2. Classification (NCBI taxonomy): domain Eukaryota; kingdom Metazoa; phylum Chordata; order Ceratodontiformes; family Ceratodontidae; genus Neoceratodus; species Neoceratodus forsteri. The sequence goes on from CM057459.1 coordinate 654,945,577, forward strand.
GAATGGTTAGTGTGTTAGTCCAGCTTCCTTGGAAATTTTGGACATTCGATCTCTGAGGAAATTTGTTGCCCATAGGTTGCAGGCTGTGCCAGAACTCATGTTTTTCCAGAACAAACTGGCAGTCTTATTGGGAGAATGTAGAGGGTGGTTGCATTTGGGGGCCTTTTAGCTATGTATACTTTGTAAAGTTTTACTGGGCAAGTAGTGTTTGAAGGGTCAAAAAACAGGAAACCACACTGGCTTGTTTTCTTTGTTTTGTTCCCATTGTTGAGATTTTTATGTTTGCTTGCACGCATGTGCAAGAAACATAGTGCCATCATCCGAGTTTTCGGAGGTGTGGCAGCCCTCATCCAATTCAGTCAGTGTGTTTGCAGGCGTGACCGCAGTTCTCCAATGCCTGCTGGAATTGTCTATGACAGCAGTCCAAAATGCAGTGGCATACAGTTGAAAGGGGGAGCTACGCTATAGTGAGCAGCGATAAGATATCGCCTGCTCATACGCGCTCCCCCTACACACACATGCACACATACTGCGTGCTTGCCCCCACCACACTGTATAGCCAACGGGGTGCCCAATCCCCCATCGGCTGTGCTGCGCCCCCCCTAAACAGAGTTGTACATGCCACACTGGGTGCCCACCCCAGCATGGCTACACATGTATAGCCAATGGGGGTGGCCAATCCCCCGTTGGCTCCACTGTCTCCCCCCCCAGAGAGTACAGGGTGCCACGCTGGGAGCCCACCCCAGCGTGGCAACAGATGCTGTCACCGACAGGGGTGCCCAATCCCCTGTTGGCTCCATGCCCCCTCAAACAGCCGTCCTTGTGCCACGCTGGGAGCCCACCCCAGCGTGGCAAACATCCCGCGCTATCTCGTCTTTGTTTTAAAAAACCCTGAAACAGAAAAAATGGTCCCTCGCTGTCTCTGCCCCCACCCATGCCCACCCACCGCGCACCCTGCCTCCCTACGCCCCCTCACCTCCAACTACCTCCGGACTCCGGTAGATGATCTTCAGAGAACAGAACCGCTCTACACTCTTCAAAGCTGACTGCGAACTGAGGAAATGCCAGTAAGCTGTATAAATGGGATAGATAGGGTTTTTTCAACTTTGCTTCATATCTCAGGCATGTTTTGATTTTGCACCAAATTTTCAACATGGGTTTTGGGACCTTCTCATGAATGCTCTCACTGTCATGGCATTAGTCGGGTTGAAGGGTGATTTCACAGTCACTGTGTGAAATCACCTTTCGACCAAGTAATGAAATGACACTGCCACTGTTCATAAGGTGGGCTCTCAAAAGCCTATGTTGAAAATTTGTGGAAAAATTCCTAAAATGACTGTTTTATGAGCGCAGCATTGGCGCAGTTCCCACGCACGCTGTAAGTTCAAGAATTTTCAATATTACTCCAGATTTTCAACATTGCCATTTTACCACACCTCCTTCTGAGCAGTACAGCTGTCATTTTCTCATCTTGCCCAAAACGTGTTTCCACCCGCAGTCGGTGTGCAAAATCAATGTATGGGACACATTAAGAAAATCACAGTGACACTGTTAATGAGCAGAGATCTTAAAATGGCTATGTTGAAAATCTGGTGAAAAAATTCCTAAAAATGACTGTTTTATGAGCGTGCGTTGCGCAGTTCTTACGCACGCTTGTAAATTTGCGAATTTTCGATATTTTCAATCCAGAATTTTAACATTGCCATTTTATTACACTTCCTTATGAGCAGTACAGCTGTCATTTTTCACATTTGCCCAAAACGTGTTGATGCACATGTAGTGCACAATGGCGCAGTCGGTGTGCGAAATCAATGTATGGGACACATTAATAAAATCACAGTGACACTGTTCATGAGCAGAGGTCTTAAAATGGCTATGTTGAAAATTTGGTGACAAAAGTCCATAAAATTACTGTGTTACGAGTGAGCGTTGCGCAGTTTCCACGCACCCTCGTAAGTTCATGAATTTGTAATATTTTCAGTCCACATTTTCACCAGTGGCATTTTTTCACACTTCCTTATGAACAGTACAGCTGTCATTTTTCACAACATGGCCGAAATGTGTTTTCACACTTTCAGTGCAGAGATGCGTGGTCGCTGTGGGAAATCATTGTTCGGGACAGATAAAGAAAATCACAGTGACACTGTTCATGATCTGAGGTCCCAAAATACCTGTGTTGACAATCTGCTGTAAAAAAATCCCCAAACTAATTACATTACGGGTGTGCGTTGCACAGTTTCTATGCATGCTCGTGACTTCACCAGTTTTTTTTATATTTTTACTGCAGATTTGCAACATTGCCATTTTTTACACCTCCCCATGAACAGTACAGCTGTCATTTTTCACATCCTGTTCAGAATGTGTTTTTGCACCTGTGATGCTAAATGCCATAGTCGCTGTGCATAAGCAGCTTTTGGCTAACAAACTGATATTGCCACTGTTCATGAGGTGGGGTTCACAAAAACCATGTTGAAAATTTGGAGTGAAAATACCAACGAATGCCTGAGGTGTTAGGGTTTCCAACCATAACGCCCCACCCTGTAGAGAATGACAGGCATCAGGGGTGTAACTTGGGATTCTTGCCTGTCATGCTCATACCATTCCACCCACACCCACACCCTGCAGCCAGTGAGAAGCATCAAGGTGTGCCTCGGACTCTTCGGGCCCAAACTTCACCCCATTCTCCTGTACCGCACCCATCTCACCATATTTCCTGATGGAATGGGGTGCGCATAAGGGCCAAAGACCCCAAGGCACACCGTGACACTTGTCAGTGTCTGCAGGGTAAGGTGTGGTGAAATGGCGTGGTCATTATGCCTGACGGCCCAAAGGCACACCCCAATGCCTGTCACTCTCTGCAAGGTGGTGGTGGGGTTGGCTTCAGTTCAATACCTCGCTGCCATTCCTATTATGCAGCTCTGTAACTTCTACACTACCAATGCCAATGCCAGCAAGCAAACATTCAGCACTGAGAAATGCTTGTTAGTATGTGCATTAAAAGATGATGTGAGACACTCATTTCCCTTATTATTACAAGAGTCTTGGTTCAACTATCTGATTCTTTCATGGCCATGGCATGGCAGGCCTAGCTGTATTTCAAACCACAGACATCGCAGTAACCCAGGAGCAGTACCAGGTGACAGCGCATCTGACTGGTGCAGTTTTAACAGATCAGCATAACTGTTTCACAGGTGGTGGGCCATTCTGTCATTTCTGTCTAAATGAAACTTTTAGAGCTACAGCAAACACATTCTTTGATAGTTCGAACACTGGGTCACTGCTGGTACTGAAGATTCTTTTGTTTTCAGTGTTAGTAAGGAAACAATGTAGTCTAGCTCTTAAAGATAGCAAGCTGCTAACAGTACACTGCTTCCCTTCATAGCCACTAACAGCTGCATAGAAGTGCCTCAAGATTGGACACAGAATCTCAGGTGAGATTTCACAGCAATTAATAGTTTGATTAGTGCTATTTATCCAGTCTCCAAATACTCTGACAGCCCAGGCAGTGCTCTTCTGTGTGTCCCGTTCATTGTTTTTTCTCCAGTAAGTCACGATCAGTACTGGAAAGTTATAAGTGCTTACTCACGTTTTCTGTTTAAAGTTGTTTAATTTCAGGTTTGATTTTTTTTTTGAGGCTCATGATCTGGAAAGTGTTCATCTAGCCACTCATTTGGTGCTAAGTGGCCAAAAGACTGAACGTGTTGTCCATTAGAGCACTCATTTTGTTTTTTGACTGGTGGCTTCAATGCAGGCTAGTTCACTGTCATATTTGAACCACTCCTGCTCCCCTCTACTGGCTTTCCTGACTTCTGCCTCTATAATCACTTACCTAACAAGATCTTGAAGTTGCACACTTACTTTGTTAACCTCTTCACACATGTCTCTTGAAATGTATCCTGTATCTTGCTCTTTATGATTGCCCTATGTAATTTATTTACCCTGTACTGCTATTCCTACCTGTTGTTTATATAATCATGCTGTAATATAGCTTATTGTAACTCATATATGTTGTAATCCCCTCTTCCCTCCCCCCGGGTCACACCGGAATCGAGCCTCAGCTCACTGTGCCTTTCCCAGTTACCAAATGTTTAAATAAATAAATAAACAGTTGGAGAAAAAATGGCTGCCTTTGTATTTTGAAATTCCCTCTCTAGAAGGTGTGTATGGATACTGTTTAGTTATGGGTCTTGTAAACATAGATGGTAAGTAGTTTGGCTGCCTAAGTGTAGATTAAATAGTAGATTTAATCAACGGTCAAGTGTCTGCTTTTAATTTTTTATGACCCATTTTATAATTCTTAATACAGAGGAGATAACCATACCCACTGACCAAGTAATGAAACAAAGTGAAAACAGGAACAGTACCTGCTAATTTATTTATTATCCACATATCTAATTGTTTTTCTAGTAAAAGAGTTTTATATTGTATATTATTTTGTATAAGTAGAATCTATATGGTTGTTTGCAGTGGAGTATGGTTTTTAGGTCATTCACAACTTGAAGTGATAAGAGCTACTATATGGCACCATTGTAATTCATCTTATTTTGTTTATATAGCATGTATACTTCAACAGTGATGACCTCACCCATCAACACTTTATCGACTGATTTAACAAGGAGAAAATCAATGAGGGCAACGGCCTCATTTATAAAGGAGGCAGTCACTCTAATTGCTCTATTTGTATCTTGATCAAAAAGACTTAAAGCAATACATCATTGTAGTCTTTTTTTCATTATAAAAGCCTTCATCGAACCCTATATATAGACCACACTGGCATGATGGGAAATGAAAAATAATAGGGCAACCTTTTCATGGAGAGCATACCATCAACTCGTATATAGTTTACACTGACAGCCTTTTTTTACTACTGGGCATACTGTACACTATCTAATACTGGTACTGTGAGAGTCTCCCAAGTAAAAAAGAGGCAGTGCATAGATTCCTTTTTGCGTATTTGTTCTGCAGCAAGTTGTTTGTTGTCCTCTCTGTGCCCCATAGAAACATAGAATTTTTTGCCAGAAAATTACTCTTTGTCACATCCAGTTTGCCCAGATGTTCCCTGCCTATTCTGTCTCCACTGACCCTACTTGACCCCAGCTGTTTACCAGTATTCCTCTATGCCTGTCCCATGCATGCTTGAAGCCCGCTCTGTTTTCATCCCTACTGTGTCTGCCTCCAGACTGTTCCAGGCATCCACCTCTCTTTCAGTAAAGTAGTATTGCCTCACGTCCCTCTTAAACTTCCCCCCTTGAGCTTCATTGCATGCCCTCTTGTCTTAGTGCACTTCCTTATTTGAAATAGACTCCTTCCTGTACCCTGTTCACCCCTGTGAGGTACTTGTAGATCTCTTTCATGTCCCCCCTCTCCCTCCTCTTCTCTAGGGTGTACTGTACCTGTTGAGATCCCTCAATCTCTCCTTGGAGGGCTTTTTCTGCAACCCCTGCAACATTTTAGCTGCATTCCTCTGGACTGCCTCCAACCTGTCTATGTCCTTTCTATGATGCAGCCTCCAGAACCGGGCACAATACTCCAGGTGGGGTTTCACCAGTGACTTATGCAGTGGTAGCACCACCTGCCTCCTCCTGCTGGTGATACCTTTCCCTATGCACACCAGCATCCCACGGGCCCTGCCTATTGCCTTGTCACACTGCCCCACCACTTCGAGGAAATTATATATTATAACCCCAAAGTCTCTTTCCTGCTTTTTGACCATCAGTACCTCCCCCCTCCAATCATCAGTACCTCCCTCCTTTGTCACTTCTCCATAAGCAGCAGAGCCAGTGGGTCGGGGGGGGGGTCAGCCAATGCCCTTTGACCCATTCAGAGGAACCATTAAGTTTTAAAAAAATAAGGCTGGTGAAAGCTCTCTGGTCATAGCAAACAGGTTGTTTTTAAATGGTTTTGTATTCCATATTCACAGAAAATCCTAACAACAGAAGGCATAGTTTTGAAAAAAGAAATTTTTTTTTTTTTACTATTAAGGGTTTGATCCACTAAGGGATTTGTGCCCATGGAGGGATGCCTACACGGGCCAGAGGTGCACAGAGAAACCGCTATGCACATGCAGAAACCTCTGCCTATCTCTTGCCCTACCTGGGTGCCATCTCCGCACCCAATCCCCAACTGTGCATACTGCAATTCAGCCAGTCAGGCTGAGACCTGGCAAGGGGGGAGGGGCATGCATGTGTCCTATCCTGGTGAAAAAACTTGGCTCCGCAAAGGGAGGGGGGACAGGGCTATGCAGCCTGGGGGCTGCCATAAAACCTAAGCGCCTTCCCTCTACCAGCCCACAGGACTGTCTGTGAGTCCCAATCAGCCCTCCGTCTGCTAACCCCCAGCCTTCTGTATAGGTTAGGAGGGCTATGTGGTCTGCAGGAGACAGCTGGTCACACTGGTGTGAATGAGTGTTATCCTTGCAGGGATGTGCTAGTTCATGGAGGACTGTCATTGACTACCATATCCCATGGTCCCGGACTCTGTGCAGAACAGGGGATCCATTACAGTGCTGACCTGGATATTCAAGTGGATGCCTGGGGTCCTGCCCAGAACCACCCTCTGTGCCACCATCCACCCTTAAATGGGGCTCTGCAAATGCAGAACCCAAAAGGAAGGGGCTGTGGATGCTGTCTGTCTCAGACTCACATCAGGGTGTGTAGCTGCATATCCATGCCACCACATTGGATCAAGCTCTAAGTGGGTTGCACTATATACGATTTAGGGTTTCTCCTTTTCCTTTTAAATTTCTCGCCTATGTTCTCCTTTAATAATATTGAATATTTATGTGGATAAATCACGGAATGTTTATGAAAAGTTTGTGACTTGTTTAAAAAGCAAGGTAACTTGACTGAAGTATATTCAAGAAGACTTTGCTTTCCTAATACCCTGAGCGGAGTTGTTGCATAGCTCTGGCCCATACAATTCTGCCACTCCATGCAACATAGTGCAAAAATCGACCTTAACAAAAAAAAGACATGGGCAGTAGTTTTCTGAGATCCGAGGATGCCCCCATCATTACAGCAACAAGGACTGACAGCAACTGTTTCCCTGGCCTCACTCCTCAGTGGATGGCCACCAGTAGCAGCATAAGACTGGGGTCAGAAATCAAATGAGTAGCAAAGCCATCTCCCGCCCCCAGGTGACACAAACTCCAGACAGATTTGAAAATGTATGCCTTTCTTCTACCAGCCAGTCAAGCTGCGGAAAGGCAGCTTAGGACTCTGACTTTCCTACTCACAAGTCAGTTGACCTTGAAGCCACAACAAAGAACTAGTGGGGATCATTTCCCTGGTGCACCCTCCAGGAGATGGCTACCAGTAGCAGCCTGTGATAGGGCAGGGCCTCAGTGGTCATAAGGCTAGCACAGCCCCCCCCCCAGTTCACAAACTCCAGCAGGATATGAAAATGTGCACCTTTCCACTTCCAGCCAAGCAGGTTATGGGAAAGGCAACTCAAAACTCTCTAACTCTCTTCTGACTTTCCTGATCACAAGCCAGTTGGGCCTGGAACCACAACAAGGAGCATAGAAACATAGAGGTTGAAGGCAGATAAGGACCACGAGGCCCATCCAGTCTGCCCATTTTTTCTACCTTATGAATGTGCCACACACCTTTACACTGTCAATGACCTATCTATCCATATTCGTCTGTATTGCTCCCTTATGCCTATCCCATGCCTGTTTGAAGCCCTGCACTGTATTCATAGCCACCACTTCCTGATGTAGGCTGTTCCATGCATCCACCACTCTTTCTGCGAAAAAGTATTTCCTCAAATTCCCCCTTAATCTGCCTCCCTCTATTCTCATGCTGTGTCCTCTCGTCCTGCTATTTTTCTTATATTTAAACATGTTAGACTCTTATATTTAAACATGTTAGACTCTTTCACCTTGTTAATGCCCTTAAGGTGTTTGAATGTTTCGATCATATCACCTCTCTCCCTCCTTTGCTCTAGGGTATACATATTGAGCTCTGTTAATCTGTTCTCATATGTCTTCTGATGCAGTCCCTGAACCATTTTGGGTGCCCTTCTCTGGACTGCCTCAATTTGGTTAATGTTCTTGTGAAGGTGTGGCCTCCAGTAATCCATGCAGTACTCCAGATGGGGCCTAACCAGTGTCTTGTAAGGAGGAATTATTACCTCCCTCTTACGACTTGTGATACCCCTACTAATACACCCCAACATTCCCCTAGCATTACCTACTGCTTTAGTGGTCTGCTTGGATGATTTCAGGTCATCATCGGTGATGATGATGCCCAAGTCTCTTTCTTCCCTTGTGACTGCCAGCAACTCCCCTTCCAGCCTATAGGTGGCTTCAGGGTTTCTTTTCCCTATGTGCATGATCTTGCACTTTTTGTGTTAAACCCCAGTTGCCACTCTTCCAACCATTTTGCCAGTTTATCCAGATCTCTTGTCATTCTGCCCACCCCATCTGGATCATCTACTCTGCTGCAGATCTTGGTGTCATCTGTAAACAGACAAACCTTACCCTCCAGTCCATCTGCAATGTCACTGATGAAGATATTGAAGAGGACTGGCCCCAGGACTGATCCCTTAGGTACCCCACTTGTGACTTGCATCTCTTCTGACTGTATACCGTTTACCACCACTCTCCTGTTTTCTGCCTGACAACCAGTTTGCCACCAGTTGACCAACTTCTGACCCACCCCGAGCCTACCCAGCTTATTAATCAATCTTCTGTGTGGAACAGTATCGAAAGCTTTGCTTAAGTCAAGGTAGGCGACATCAACTGCTCCCCCCTTGGTCCACCACTCTGGTTACCCAGTCAAAGAAATCTATGAGATTAGTTTGACAGGACCTCCCTGTTGTAAACCCATGCTGTCTTGGATCATATGCTCCTATGGATTCCAGGTGTTGCACTATCCTTTCCTTAAGGAGTGCCTCCATAATCTTGCCCACTACTGAGGTAAGACTGACTGGTCTGTAGTTCCCTGCCTCCTCCCTGCTACCACTCTTGTGGAGTGGGACCACAATAGCACTTCTCCAGTCTTCTAGTATCCTGAGATGTATGCCATCAAGTCCAATTGCCTTGTCCACCCTGAGCTTATCAAGCTCTTGTAGGACCCTTTCTTTTGTGAAGGGACTAGTGCACACCTCCCTCTCCCCTGTGTCCATGGTGCTGAGCTGTGGGCCCTACCTTCTCTTCAGTAAATACTCAGCAGAAGTATCTATTTAGGATAGATGCTTTTACATGGTCCTCCTCCTCCTTACATGCCCCCTTATCCCCTTTGATCTTAGCAATACCCCCTCTGGACTTTCTCCTTTCACTAATGTATCTATAGAAAGTCTTGTCCCCTTCTTTTACTGTTCATGCCAGTGTTTCATTGGTTTGGGCCTTTGCCTGCCTTCTCTGCTTCCCTTAAGGGAAACAACTCATTTGGCTGCTGACCCCTAGACATAGTGATGTTATTAGGCATTATACACCAGGGAAATGTTACTATTTATCAGTAGACTGGCAATTAGCAGGGGGGACCACTAGACATGGGGGACAGTTTGATTTTATTTATTTATTTTAATTTTGGTAATTGGGTAGGCACACTGAGATGGAATGTCCCTTTTTCAGGGTCAACCAGCGGGAAAAAGGTTACAAAGGGAGGAACACTGATCCAATAAATATTATACAATGGCAAGGAAATTCCTAGCAATCCGATTGGCTGCTGACCCCTAGACATAGTGATGTTATTAGGCATTATACAATGGTGTGTGAAAATCCTGTAACCTCATTGGTCAAAACATGTCACATGACCGTGGGTAAATCCTGCATAACCCACAGCTAAGGAATGGCATTTATAAAAAAACATAATTAAACACATTTTAAATGTGTTCCCAAGGCCCATGCCTTGGTGCTATTGCAGCTTAGCTGTTCCAAACACTGTCTATCATTATCTATTGCTCAACTTATACTGCTTTGTATGACCAGGGTGTCTCCCCTTGTAACTCCCATGTAACCTTTGTATCCATTACTGTATTTGTACTATGTACCAATGTTTGTACTCTGAACTATTTAACACTGTTTGTCCTCTCTGTGACGAGGTGTCTTTGTAAACGAGTCTCTGACTCAAAGGTTGTAAATCCAATATGTACAAATAAAATAAATAAAAAAATAAAATAAAGTATTTTACACATGGGTCCATTGCATAATCACAATAAGGCACTCCAGGGTGTGAGTTATTGGGTGATTTACCCACTTCTGGTGTGGTTAAGTCACTCGGCTCACACTGTTGTGCCCTATTGCTTTAATAGCATTACTGTATCTAGGGCAGGCTCAGAGATGACCACTGAACAGAATGAAATCCCTCCCTCTCTACTCAAGACATCCCTAATTGACAGCCCCCATGCAATCACAACCATTCACAGAGCACACAAGCCATGTATGCACAATTTGCCCACTGCCAGCAATGAACAGTCCCCCCCCCAACCCACTAAACTTTCCTATGCTCACTTTTTTTTGCCCCGGAAAGAAAAAGAGAAGCAGTAACTTCCACTGTTTTCCTTCTAAACAAACAGCGCATGTCACACTATCTGGAAGCCAACAGCTTCACTTTTGAGATTGGAACTTTTATTTAAAGAGAAAGCCACAGCTACCCACTGTCACACATTCTAAGTCCCTGCCAAGTTGCTCCTGTACTCACTGGCAAAAATCTGTGGAAACAAAGCTGTGACACAAATCTCATTTTCATCTCCTCCCTGCCACCGTTATTATGTCAGCACATGCACACTTGACAGCAACACGGTACACTACCTGAGCGGCTCAGTGACACACAAAGAATAACTTAAACTTTAAAATAGACAACAAAGGAAAAAGAATAACACAGCCTGATTTAAGGAGCTGGTGAGCGGCCATCAGTGGAGGTGTGTGTGCGTGTGTGTGTGTATTTGTGTGTGTGTGTGCATGGGGGGGGAGTTGGCACCAGAAGATCTCACAACACTGGACACAGCATAAAAACAACTGGAAAGTTAGGATCTTCAGACTGCAGCTCCACCCAGTGCTGGAAAATATTCTGGACTTTTTTTCTTAGTCATATTCTTCCATACACAAAAATGAAGTATAAAATGCATAGTTTTTTTTTTCTTTTTTTCTTCATTTTATTAACAAACAAACCATTGTATAATAGCAATAAGGCACTCCAGGATGTTTGTTATTGTCTTATAATGTCACTCCTGGGTTGGTGGAAGCACTTGGCTATGCCTTGTGTTTCAACCCACCCCTGGTGTGACGTTATTAGACAATAACACACAGCCTGTAGTGTCTTATTGCTTAAATAGCACATGGTAAGTGTACACAGACACTTTTACAAAAACATATATAATAAACAGAGCTAAACATCACACAGGCAGTAAATTAAGTTACATCTTCAAAACTGGTATAGGGATAAAAGTCAGAGAACGATGAAAGCAAAGCATATGTACAATCAGGTATAACTGAATACAGAGTATACAGGCATTTTGCACTTGAAAAACCTGGAGTACTTGACGAAAGTCATTTTGACCCAACTTTGCCTTTGTGTACCCAAGGAGAAGTTACAGGTGAAGTTGCAACTTGCGAGGCAAAATTACAAATGGCAAATTTCCTATTAAATAGAAAAACTTTGTGAAATGATCTGCAGGGATGAATTGGGCAATTTCCCCAAAACTTCACCAGTGAATTAAAACTTTGGAACACCTCTATTTTGGAGCCTTATTACTTGTGTTTCCTTCAGTTTTCCTTTCCCATTCTAGTTACCAGCTTCCTGCTGTTGGCCAACTGTATCTTTTACCTGGGAGTTCCAATCACAGTCTTCTTTCCCTCAGTGTTTTGGATATCTCTCTCGCAACCTTTATTTGCATCCTCTGCTGCTCCTGATTGATGTCTCTCTTTTTGTTTATCATGCTCATGTGTTAAAGTGGTGTCGCTGTCCTTCTGGACCTCCTATGACACATTGTGGTTTGTGCTGAATTCAGAGACCTCTCGTCTGTTCATTAGTTCCTATCACTCCTAGGATAAGCGATGTCAGTGAAGTGCAACAGCCTGTAGAAGCACAGACCTGTGCCTAGTCTAGCCTGTACTTGGAACTGTATCCATCCTAGAGCATTGCTCAGGATGCTGTCTGAGGGGGTCATCCACCTGTAGTAGTTACTTCTGTGGGACAGGCACAACACCCCAAGCTCCACTCAAACTCATCTAATCCACCTTACAACCCTTTCCAGTTATCAGCATTGAACCTCATAGTCGCTCACCCTGTCAGTTTGTACTGGGAGGACATGAATTCCTGGCAGTCAGCCTTCCACTAAATTCTTCACAGGAAGCCTCCTCTAAATATAAATTCTGGACTTTTCCCAAGCTGATGTCTGCACACAGAGTATTGAAGGTTTATGTTTTCTTCCTCTGCCAGTAAGCAGGAACTGTTTGATTTGTATTTCACCGCATTAACATCAAAAATAGCTTCACATTTCACCACCAGTACCTACTCCTACTACGACTCCTGCAGCATTTCAGTTTGAGAAGTAACAGGTTCTCATTCTTCAAGTGGGTTCATCCATAGCTTGGTTTAATTCCAGAGTAGCCTCCTAGAATCTAGGCCTTCTAGTCAACAGTCAAATATGGGTCCTTCTAATCAGCTTCCATGTCTTCCTAGTAATACTCCTGTTCCAGTACTGACTCTTCCTTTATCATCCATTCCCTGGTATCATCCCAACAGACATCATTGCCTATGGGTCAACCTATGGAACTAATTCAGCAACCAAAGGCACCCCTGTTAGGTGAATTGTCTATACCATCACAGCTTGCTCTTACCATCACATATGGGGGTTCTTCTATGATTACCACTGGTCGATTTCTGCCAAAACTGCCACTTATCTACTGAGATTTAAATCACAAGTATCCTGGGCAGCTCTGAATAATGACTTATATTGCAGGCACTAAGCTGGACAATGGTGTAACCAAGAGAGGTGGATCTGCACTCTAGCAGTGCTGATATCAGTACTGCCATGGGGAAGCTAGCCCCAGTTCAGTTACAATACATGCAGAAAGTTGGTGCACTGTAACAAGCAGCTTACCCAGTCTAGGATCTGCAATACAGTAAAAATTCTTGAGAACTTTGGTATTGAAAAATTAGCAAAATGTTTATTCTTCCATCGACTGGAACCAGTGACACACAAATTTAGACATAGAGTAGGTGTCCTGGTGCTTTGCTTATGAAGAGCTTCAGCAGGGGCTGGCTCCTACTACCAACAACCAATCCCTTTATACTAGAAGCCCAGTTATTACTAAAATCCGATTAGTTAGTGATTTACATGTAATTTTGTTACTGGTGCAAGTGGTTCCGTGGAGATTTGAGCCCATTCACCTAAAAATAACAGATGCAAATATTTAATGAAAATCATTTTGTGAATGGATTCCCATAACCACTATTTACATGTGAAATTTATTTAAAAAAATGTAAAAGAACAGTAAAGATCAGCCAAAACAAATACACCACAGCAGTATTCACTAATGCAGTATTATGATTCTAACAAGAAGTCAACTGCCTGTTCTTGATGTGATCTCCCTTAAACCGCACTGTAACATATTGCTCTGTACAAGAGGATCTGTGGTCCCATGCAGATATAAAGACATCCTTCTTGGAATCTAGGGGAAAGTAAGAGAAATTATTATCCAAAAAAACAAGGTAAGTTGTTTGTTAGTTTAGCTGCTAAAAGGACTTTATAATTCATACTTATAACTGATCTCTTTCATGAGGAAAGTTTTTAGATTTAAAATGTTATCACTTATCTTAGAGGATACCCGCCATCACGAATGATCTTCAAATTTCACACAAAATATCAGCCCTGTAATAAGTAGATTTCAAATGCTAGGTATTTGTACAGCACTATATAGAACAAACTCTAGCTAGAGCCGATATGCCTGTGGCGAGTTTGAAGAGACTCCAAGTAACGAACGCCATGAGCGCTGCTGAATGTCATCCCACATACACCATGCAAGGAAACCTTCAGCACTGACAAATGCTTGTTTTTTTATTATCTTTGCATTTCTTCCAGCAGTCTAACTGAGATGAAGAGATAATCTCTGATTGTACACTGCAGTCACTATACCTTTTAGTATAACTCATCTTGCTCTGTGCTGTATATTACAATGTAATCCAGTCTACCCATTGCTGACCAGGGAAATTCTAAGTTGGAAGAGCATCTCTGACAGAAGACTATGCTCACAGACAGGGGTGCCAGAAGATTGAAATGGATGGGGGTGCTGAAAATTGGAAGGGCATTTGTTAGGGTATAAAGGGCATTTTTTACAAACCATTTTTCGATATGTACCATAATACAACAGTATAAGATACTGTCAACCACAGAGATTAAATAGTGCCAGTGGCAGCCATTCTAATGTCTTGAGCCATTAATTGTAAATACTGTATAGTTATGAAATCTGCTTTTAAGTATGTGAGATAGTTAGAAATCTACTGATTATGAATGCAATGCAACTTTTGCTAAAAATTAAAATTGATTTTGATTCACAAATACTGCTGCATTAAGTGAACAAACCTCTAACATAATTTCATGGAAAAAAATGTGCAGAAAGGGGAAGTACCAGATTTTAAAAGTGTGAAATTATTACCATTCATGTGTTATTCCGACTTTATAAGATAAGAAGCATTACTCCACTGAAAACAGGGTGGTGCATCTCAGCTGGACAATCTGTCTGTCTGTCTGTCTGTACACACACACACACACACACACACACACACATATACAATTGTGTTTAGCAAATATGAGCTATGCTTTGAACTTTTACTCTGAGGTGTGAAATGGTCATTGTGCCCCTAGTCCAGTAACACATAAAGATTTACTGAAAATTAATACAGTAGGCTATTCTAAATCTTACCAGCAATCGCGCAACATGACATTGCTGGAGGGGCATGTTTACATCATTGTACTACTTTTGTTATTACAAATGTGACTTCTTTTAGAGTCAGACAGAAAGACTGTAATTTTCTTACTTGGCAGTATAGCGTAATAGTTAAGAGTACTGATCTACAAAGTTAGAGACCTGGGTTTGAATCCCATCAGCTACCACTTGCATACTGTTTGACCCTGAGCAAGACACGTAACTTCCTTGTGCTCCCAGATTGCACCTGGAAACAAGATCTGGATTAGTGTGTCTTTCCTGGTTAAACAAGTTCTCCCTCCTCCCCTTTACTGTACATTGGCTTGCAAAATGAAGTTTTGTTATACATTAGAGTTCTTGCTTAGACATTCAGGACTTAATGTAGAGTAGTAGTGTACTGGAAAAAAAAAGGTTTTGCAAGAGAAATGCTGCATGTAGTGGATACATGTCTAAACCAAAACAGAAAAAGTATATTGTCTATACCAGTAGGCAGTATAATGTTGTGATTAAGAGCTCTGAGCTGCAAACCTGGAGAGTTGGGTTTGAATCCCATCAGCCTCCACTTGCATACTGTTTGACCCTAAGCAAGTCACTTAACTTCCATGTGGTCCCAGGTCACACCTGGAAACAAGTTCTGGCTTAGTGTGCCTTTCCTGGTTAAACAATTTCCCCTTTTCCTTTCCATATATCTGTCAGGGTTATATCAGGAAGCTGGTATGCATAAGAAATATGGCAAATAAAGTGATACTGGAGGCAGCCACATTTAAATGAAAATAAGTGCATTAGATTGTGTATAACATTAAGTGCTGCAAATATAGTTCTGTATGTCATTCATGCTAAAAAAATATTAAAGTGATTATAAGGTCTTATAAAGGTGACAATTTTCCTGTTTCACAAGTCATTTTTTACATCTATATCAAAATTAAACCATCACTGGATCTCATTTTAAGTACCAACCATATGGCTTTTTAATACAGCAAAAATCATGGTGGAAGTGTCAGAAAAACACCCTTTCAATAAGTGTACTTATTTATTAATGCACCATTCATGGCTGCATTTGTTGGGTTTTGATTCATTCAACTTTAGAAAAACATGTTGCTGCAGGGGAAATCTGTGTTTACAAAGAAACACAGGTTAACAGTTGAGAAAGCAAATGAAAATGAAGACAGTCACCTGTTTGCAATGTGCTATTCTCAAAGGGTTAAGTCAGCTTAAAGTCCTTCTCCTTGTGGTCCTGTGAGGCTGTCTTTGTTTAGATAACCTCTTCCACCAACATTTTAAGCTTGCTTAGAGAAGTGAATGGGTGGGCAATTTGCATTTATTTGTACATCTTTTACATGGTCTTTTTCTTGCCTTTTTGTGTTTAAAAACTATATTTTGTTTCAAATTAGTGGTTAAGATTAGTAATATACTGTATGTTCAGTTTTATCAGTGTTGCTCCATAAAGGAACGGTGCTTCCTTTTAAACCTCTCCCTGGACTGCTTTGAAGGCTATTAAGAAGAACTAGCAACTGACTGATTAATTATACTGTTGCATTGGAATATATGTTCATATTTGATTTTATTGAATGTATAGAATATGTTTTATGTTTGTTCTTGCTGTACAGTGCCTTGAAATTTTGAAAGGCGCTCAATTAAATAAATTTTGTTATTAATATTATTATAAAACTCTCCTCCAGCCAACCAACTTCAAAGGTATAACTCAGGATCTGCTGTTAAATTAGGCATGACAAGATATAACCCATATGTTGGTCCCAGTGTAGTAATTTCACAAAGCAGGCTGTCTGAAATGCAATAGTAGTTAAGCAGAAAGATGGGAGTATTTTTTAAATGCCATAGAGATTTGCAGAATGGAAGGATACACTGACAATTCCTAATCAATGTGTTCCATGGAAACACCTTTTTTCAAGTGAAAGCAGGATGACTGTAGGCTCTGCCCACAGCCATAAAAAGGGAATTAAAATACAGATGGGAAAGATTTTAACTCTGATAGATGTGCAGTGAAAGGGCACAGGTTTGGGGTTGTGGGGGGGGGGAGGTTTATGGGAAAGTCATGGGGTAAATTACATGTAAATTACTAACCAATCAGATTTTAGTGACAACTGGGCTTGTGGTATAAAGGGAGTATTTTTTAGTAGTAGAAGCCTGCCACTGTGAAGCTCTTTATGAGTGAAGCGCCGAAGCACCTATTCTGTTTAAATCTGTATATCACCAGTTCCAGATGATGGAAGGATAAACTTTTTGGTATTTTTATAGTACCTAAGTTCTCAAGAGTTTTTACTCCATTGTAAATCCCTGACAGGGTAAACAGCTTGTTATAGTCTGCCAAACTTCCTGCATGTACTGTAACTGTGCTGGACAACATGCCCTGCCTGTTCCATCTGCAGGTCATTTTGACATTTCTGCAGCCTTCAGTCTTCTCATTTCATGACTTTTATCTATCTCCACTTTCCGATTCATCTCATGTTTCAATGTCTGAGCAAGTGTTTTACGCATCAATTAATCTTTTGGCTAAAAAGGATGGCAGATTGTAGTTTCTTCAGATCAAGCCATTCCTTCAACTTCTCCAAATCCACTTGCTTTGCACAACCATGCACTCTGCTGCATGCTGCAGCTACTATGGGGAAACACAGAACACAGAAACATAGAATATGATGGCAGATACGGACCACTTGGCCCACCTAGTCTGCTCATTTCCTTACCTGATGGATAAGCTGCAGATCCTAGTTAACCAACAGCTTACTTTCTCCTACTCCCCCACCAGAATTGCCTTATGTCTGTCCCATGCATTCTTGAATTCTCCAACTGTTCTTGACTCCACAACCTCCTCAGGAAGGCTGTTCCATGCATACACAACCCTCTCTGTGAAAAAATACTTTCTAACATTACCACTGAGCCATCCCCCCTCTATCTTCAAATTGTGCCCCCTTGTTCTTGCACATCTCTTTTTCTGAAATATGCTACCCTTTTGGACTTTGTTAATTCCTTTGAGGTACTTGAAAGTTTCTGTCATGTCCCCCATCTCCCTCCTTTCCTCAAGGGCATACGTATTAAGCTGCTTTCGCCTCTCTTCGTATGTCTTCTGCTGCAGACCCTGCACCATTTTGGTTGCCCTCTTCTGAACAGCCTCCACTCTGTCTATGTCTTTTCAGAGATGGGGTCTCCAGAACTGCATACAGTACTCCAGAGGGGGTCTCACCAACTGTCTGTACAGAGGGATAACAAGTTCCTGTTTTCTATTGTTGATGCCTCTCTCTATGCACCCCAGTATCCCCCCAACCCTCCTTACTGCCTTCTCACATTACTTGCCCACCTTTAAGTCATCTGATATAATTACTCCCAGGTCCTTTTTGATTTTTGTTACTGTTAGTATCTCACCCCCCATTGTGTACTTTTCCCCTGGGTTTTTGTTTCCCAGGTGCATTACCTTGCAATTCTTTGCATTGAATCTGAGCTGCCATACATCTGATCATTCCTCAAACCTTGCCAAGTCCCTTTTCATCCTTTCCACCCCACCTTGTGTATCAACCCTGTTGCAAATCTTTGTGTCATCTGCAAAGAGACATACTTTTCTTTCTAGGTGCTCTCCAATGTCATTTATAAAGACATTAAAGAGGACTGGTCCCAGTACTGAACCCTGTGGTACCCCGCTAGTTACCCTCCTTTCTTCACTGTGGATTCTGTTTACTATTACCCTTTGTGTCCTGTTGTCCAGTCAATTTTTTATCCAGGCAACCACCTGGGAACCCACTCCAAGGCCGGCTAACTTGTATATTAATCTTTTGTGTGGGACTGTGTAACCCTGTGAAACCCTTTCTAAGCAGATCTACCACTGTTTTCCTGCCTCTTTCCTATTCAAAGCCACAGCTGACATTTGCCTGCTTTTGACTCCAGTTAAAATTCCTCATTTCCAGCAGTTGATCTTTACCCATCCACCTGAATCTGATTCAATTTCTGCTCTCAGGCCTCAATAAAGGTTTCCATAACAGACTTTATTCCTTGCCATTCACCTCAGTTACTTGTTTTAAAGCTTCAGTACACTTCTGTAGATCCAGACATCTCAGGACAAACTGCTCAATGTTTCTGATCTGGTTTCTTCCCTCTCATCTAAATGATCCTGCACAAAATGAAAAACTGTTATCTTTACTAGGACACTTCAGCTTTGCACTGAAAACTATTATTTGAAGAAGAAGTTTCATATCCATTCTTAATGTGGCACATTTAATCACTGACACAACTCTGGATTATCACCTCACCATCACTGCTTCTGATTGTTCATGTGGCCACATTTTCTCTTGGACTGGAATAGCATATCAATGTTTATAAATATCCAGCTCCAGAATTGAAAATCGAGATTTCCTCATTGCAAGCCCATCCTATAGTTTTGTGGTATCTTGTGGCCCATTTTTATTTGCTTGTCCAAGGTCATCAGAAATCCAAGATAGTCCTTATTTTTCAGTCCATGTCTTCCTTGTCCGAACTTTACTCCATTGCAACAACCACTCTTACCAGGGGTCATCTTTGGAACAACATTAATAATAATAATAAACTTTATTTTTCAAGCACTATTCACCAAGTATCAAAGTGCTGTACACTTATAATTAACATGCAAAACATTTTAAAACTAATATCCATATCTTCCTATAAAATCAATAAATAAAATAAAACCACAGAACACTGTGTACCAATCAGAATCAGTTATTTATGAATGCCAGCTCAAATAAATGCATTTTGAATGCCATTTTAAAACTCTCCACAGTCAGGCACTCTCGAATCTGACAAGGTAGAGAGTTCCATAGGGTAGGGGCTGCAAATGCAAATGACTGCACCCCTGAAGATTTCAGCTGGACCCTGGGAACCTCTAGCAATCCCTTGTCAGCAGAGTGGAGTGGGATAGAGGGTCAGTAAGGATGAAAGAGCTCTTGCAGGTAGCTTGCTCCCTGTCGATGTATGTAGGACTTTGTAGGTCAGTAAGTCGACCTTGAAGGTGATCTGCCACTGAACTGGCAGCCAGTGCAGCTCACGCAGCACAGGTGTAATGTGACTGGATCAAGATGACCCAGTCAACAACCTGACCACAGCATTCTGCACCAGCTGCAAGTGGTGGATATCAACCCCCAGAAGCCCTAGGTAAAGGTAGTTACAGTAGTCTAGGCGTGAGGTCACAAACACATGGATTAGCATTGGAAGGTCACCAGATGGAACTAGATACTTAATCCAGGTGATGTTCCTCAAATGGTAAAAAGAGGACTTGATCATGGCTGACACCTGCAAGTGAAGCGTCAGTCTGTCATCAAGAATCACCCCAGATTCTGCACCTCTTCAGAGGTCAGCAGCTGGCAACCCCCCTAGCCAAAGCCCTGAGGGACTCCCAGCAGCCAATCTCTCTATCTGGTGACCCAGATCCACCACCAACACCTCAGTCCTGGTAGAATTCAGCTTCAGCCAGCTGGCATTCATCCAGTCTTGGATCTCTGTGAGGCAGCTATTAAATACGGAGACTGCACTATCCTGGTCGGGTACAAAGGATAGGTAGAGCTGGGTACCATCTGCATAGCAGTGAAAATCCAACCCATACCACCTTACAATGTCTCACAATGGTAGTAGATACACTGAAAACAGCATGGGGCACAGCACAGAGCCCTGCGGTACCCCACAAGACAGAGGGAAAGCCTCAGAGAAACAAGCCCCCGACACTACTCTCTGAGATCTACCCATGAGGAAGGATTGGAACCATCTAAGGACAGTACCAGTCAGACCACATAACACCCGCAGACACTCCAGTAGCACCCCATGGTCCACAGTGTCAAAAGCTGAAGAGAGCTCAAGAAGGACCAAGACAGAACGATTCTTCCGATCCCTCACCATTTAGGAGATCATTGAGTACACGAACCACAGCAGTCTCTGTGCTATGCTTCTTCCAAAAAACAGACTGGAGAGGATCATAGATATCATGGATGGTAAGATGGTTCTCCAACTGTAAGGCAACAACTTTCTCAATAACCTTCTCCACAAAAGGGAGGTTCAAGACCAGTCTGTAATTAGCGGGACCGTCTGGGTCAAGAGAAGATTTCTTAAGGAGCGGAATAACCACTGCCTCCTTCAGGGAGTTCGTAAACTCATCCGACTCTAAAGAGCACCAGACTAAATCCACTAGGGCAGGGCCAATGACTTCAACACATCCTACTAATAGGTGTGTTGGACCTGGGTCCAAAATACAGAAAGTTGGCCGCATAATCTGGATAATCCACATGACATCCATGATATCCAGTCAGTCGAACTCCATCCAACCCAAGTGAGTTGAAGTGACCCCACACCAACCACTACCACCCCCTAGAGAGTGAGTTGATTGGATCTTGCACCTGATGTCAGCAACCTTATCAGCAAAGAAGTGAGTGAACTCCTTACATTTTTCCTGAGAAAACTCTCTTTGAACTTGTAGACAGGCTGGGTTGCACAGTCTGTCCACCGTTTGAAAGAGCTGAGCTGATCAGTTCTGAGCTGCTGCAATCTCCCCAGACAGGAACTCTGTCTTCTTACGGGAGATTGCCGACTGATAGTCCCTATAATGTTCCAATCAGTCTAAGCCTGTTGGCATCTCAGCTGGATCTCCGCCAACATCACGCTAGCCTTCATCCTACTCACCTCAGTGCCCTCAGTTCCCCATCCAACCAGGGGGATTGAGGGTGAAGGTTGAGTGGGTGAACTCAGACAGGAGCTATGGTATCCAGAGCCCCCACCATTACTCAATTATAAGCCTGTAGGAGATTATCTGGTCCCTCGCTTGCACCCGGTAAACCCGATAGATCCAACACTGCCAACAGGCCTTCCCCTTAATGGGCGGTATTGGACCATTTCCACAGGGGAATACTTATGAGGGGGAGCCAGGAAATTGAATCTTATGGTGTGATGATTGGACCAACTGACTGGTTCCACCACCAAGTCAGAGGTCTCCATCCCCAGGAGGAAGACCAGGTCCAATGAGTGACCATGATTATGTGTTGCAGAGGCAACATCCTGTGTGAAGCCCAACAAAATCATCAGTTGAAGGAAGTCCTGACCAAATTGCGAGAATTCGTCATCAACCCAGACATTGAAGTTGCCCAGCACCATCAACCTGGGCTACTCCAACACCATGTCGACAATGAAGTCCATGACTTTCTGCAGGAACAACTTCTCATCCCCTGGTGGATGGTAAATGAGAATGATCCTGCACCCCACACCTGCGACCAAAATACTCTCAAAGGTTCTGGCCTCCTCAGCTGGCACACCAACAAGACCCAATTCCGATCTAAAACAAATTGCTACACCCCTGCCCCTGGGATCCAATTTCGCACAATGTATCACGGAGAACCCGGCTAGAATTACTGCCTCTAAAATGGGGCCAGCATTTTCATCCAACCAGGTCTCCATGATACATGCCAGGTCTGATGTTCCAACAAGATCAGATATAATAGCCATCTTGTTTTTAATAGACCTGGCATTGCACAACACCATGCGAGTTGGATTAAACACTGGGGCCGGCAGAGCCATCGGCCCATGAACGACGAAGCCCTTGGGTATAGGGACCAGACAAGGGAAACCCTATTCTGGAACCCATTTTGCCCCAGGGTGTCTCCTGTCCTCACTACCTCAATCCAGCCTCTCCTCTCCCCCCCAGGTCCAGGGCCCCTTCCCCTTATGATGAACCTGTCATATTCTATTCTGATAATCAAGCAGCCTTATCCATAATAGATACAGGTCAATCTTCCTCTACCATGATGAACATTCTGAAAAGATCAACATGAACTTCTTTATGCAGTTGAGAACTTCCATCCTCTGGCTGACAAAGTTATGACCCCTCCTCCATCATCCTAGGCTCTGCATACTGCTCACAAGAAATTGACCTGTTGGCCACATCATACTGCTCACAAGCAGTCATCATATCAGTCATTTCATACTGCTCACAAGTATTTGGCCTGTCAACCACAACCTGCCACTCACAAGCATTTGGCCAGTCAGCCTTATCAAACTGCTCATAAGCATTCAGCCTGTTGGGCACATCATACTGCTCCAAACAATCAGCTTGTTGACCACATCATACTTCTCACAAGCAAGCAGCCTGTTGGCCACATTATACTGCTCCAAGCACTCAGTCTGTCAGCTACAGTACATCTGATTCTCTCAATCATTAAACCTGTTGGTCAATACTATCAGACGATATGTTGCATACTGGACATGCAAAGGAGGTAGTAAACTGCCCCAGGGTCATTGTGCCATGGCTTAATTTCAGATAGAGCAGATAGTGTTTCAGGAAGTCAGCACCACACAAAGGTTCAGAACTGTTCTGTGCATCAAAATATCCTCTGAATGAAACACAAGCATTTGTCAATGCCGAACGTTCGCTTGCAGGTATTTGCAGTGGTATTTGGCAGTTGGACATGGCTTAAAAAAATCTGTGACAAAGAAGTACAAGCATTTGTCAATGCCGAATGTTGCTTGCTTCTATGTGCTGTTTAGGTATTTGGAAGTCATTGGAGTGCAAATATTGAAAATTCGCGAACTTATGAGCGTGCGTAGGAACCGCGCGAACGCACGCTTGTAAACAGTCATTTTAGGGAATTTTTTCGCCAAATTTTCAACACAGCCATTTTAAGACCTCTGCTAATGAACAGTGTCACTGTGATTTTCTTAATGTGTTCCATACATTGATTTCGCACACGACTCTTCATTGTCTGCGCTACATTGGGCGGAAACACGTTTTGGGTGAGATGTGAAAAATGACATCTGTACTACTCATAAGAAGGTGTGGTAAAATGGTGATGTTGAGAAAATCTGGAGTGGAAATATTAAAGGTCATGAAACCTCACGATGCATAGGAACTGTGCATCATGCCGCTAAATAAAACAGTCATTTTTTGGATTTTTGTACCAAATTTTCAACATGGGGTTTTTGGGACCCCTTCTCATGAACGATGTCACTGTCATGGCATTATTTGGGCCCAAAGGTTGATTTTGCACAGTGCTTGTGAAATCACCCTTCTGGCCCGAATAACACCATGACAGTGACATCATTCATGAGAAGGGGTCCCAAAACCCCATGTTGAAAATTTGGTGCAAAAATTCCAAAAAATGTCTGAGATATGCAATAAAGTTGAAAACCCCATATCTAGCCCATTATACAGCTTACTGGCATTTCCTCAGTTCACGGTCGGCTTTGAAGAGTGCAGACGTGTTCGTCCACGAAGATGTCGCTGAGCTCAGAAGTAAGTATGGGTGAGGGGGTGGGGTCACAGTGGGTGGGTGCGGGTTGTGGGAGGGGCCTGGGAGAAGCGCCGTGGGACCGTTTTCAATTTACAGGTTTAAAAAAACAGGCACGTGGGATGTTTGCCATGCTGGGGTGGGCTCCCAGCATGGCAGAAAGATGGCTGGGGGCCATGGAGCCGACGAGGGTTGGGCACCCCGTCGACGGCAGACGACGCAGGACCGGACGTTTGCACGCTGGGGTGGGCTCCTAGCGTCAGAAGGACGGGTTGGGGGGGGCCGGAGCCGACGGGAGATTGGGCACCCCCGTCGGCAGACAACGCGGGATGTTGGCCACGCTGGGGTGGGCTCCCAGCATGGTAGCAAAGATTTGGGGGTGGGTGCGGCGTGATGCATTGCTGTGTGTGACAGCGGTGGTTTTCTTTGAAGAGAAGACCACCACTGTCATACACCGCACCACGTCCGATTGGTGCAGGACAGCCACACCTGCTCAATGGAGCAGGGGATTGCAGGGGAGGGGCACACCTCCAAAGTGTCCCATTCTCCCAAGACGTTCCTTGCGCATGCGCGCAAGCGAACATAAAAAGGACACAGTTCCTTGCTAAGACGTCTGCTACCGATGCAGCTTCTTTAAGTGCTCTGGTGAAAATCTTGGTGTAAAATCTTGTGCAAAACTGCAAAAAACATCAGTGGTGTAGCTCCAATAAACAGATATAGCAGTTGCAATTACAGCATAACAGATCCACGCCTCCTCACCAGGGAAAGCAGCAAACATCTCAACAAGGTACCGTGTCCTTTTGTTTCATTCAGAGGATATTTCAAAGCACAGGACAGTCAAGAGTCTTTGTTTGTTGCTGGCTTCCTGAAATACTTACTGTAAATTGGATACACAAAGTGAGTGATGTGATACCTTTTATTGGACCAACAGAGATTTACAGAAAATCCTTAAGTTTTTGAACCTGCATGGTTTTTCTTCATAAGGAATGGCATGTTTCTGAAAATAGCTCACTTTTAAGTACCCAGAACAATATGAGCAAGAAGAAAAACATTTTACACATGAATGTGACAGTTTAGAGAAGTAATTAGATAAGAGACACAACACAGCAGAGATAAGAAAACATTCTAGAAACTGTAGTTGAGTGTAGGACAAATGTCACAGAATGGAATGTTAAGTAGTTGTAGAAGGTCTATAAATTGTCTAACATTAAATGTCTTACAAAAGAAAAGTTGGAGAGTGCGTGTGTGTGTGTGTGTGTGTGTGTGTGTGTTTGCTAACTACTTGAAATGGCAGTTTCGTATGTGTGAATCTATAGCCCATGAACTCACTACCCACCTGTTAAAATCAGACCTATAAATACCCATAGTTATATAAATTAGATAGAATAGTTTTATATGTAAGGGTATTAGAAATATGTAAAGTAATATATGTCCATGTGTTGTACCTGAAACAAAAAGGAAGCAGGAATACACTGGATATTCAGTTTTCCTTAATATCCGTCTATCCTAGCTCGTTTTTATCCATTCTAGCATTTAAAACATTCCATCAGGATCTGAGAAATGTATTCCTCAAGGACTGTCCTCAAGGAACTTGTACTGTAGTCTATGTTCTATACTGTAGCTTACCAAATCTCTTACTAGATAGGGTCTTCCATTCTCTGATTGCTCAACACTTACAAGAGGCTATGGCCTTAGCCTTCTTTGGATTCCTAAGACCTGGGGGAATGTACTGTCTCCTCGGCTGCGTTCAACCCCACTATCTACTTGTCTAATCAGTTTAGATCTACTTCCACTTACGCCAACAACTAAATGACTTTTCCACCATTCCAAGAGCTGTAAATGACCAAAATCTATATCTCAGCTATGCTTCTGCAGATCCATGACAGTCGGTCGACAAATTGGTTGTTGACTGACTGTATAGTGACACCTTTAAATCGACCAGTTTTGCAGTCAGCATAAAGGCAGTCACTTTGGAGTGTGTTTTCTTTGGGGAGCTTCACCCCCAAACCCACCATGTGGGTGGCTCTGCCCCCGCAACCCCCGTAACTATTATATTCAACTCCAAGTTGGAGTTGATTCAGGGAGGGGGTGCAAGACCCCTAGAGAGCAGTACTGGGGTCCCATGCCAGCATTACAGCGACCTGGTGCTGTTATCGCTGTAATGTTGGTCGCAGAAACATTTTCACCATAGTGACGGCATACCTACTTCTGCTACCATCTAGAATTCTCTAGTTGCAGCAACAAGTCTCTTTACCAAGTGTCATGGAAGAAATGCATTGCTTTCTGTACCCTTCAAAACATGGACCTTCTGCAATATTCTGTTCCTCATATTCTGGCTTTTGCATCCTACATTTAGCTTTACAGCCACAACAATCAAACAATATGTCTCAAGCATACCATTTACCTTGCTGTCCATCCATTCCAACACCACCTGTTCTTAATTATCCTAACAATTAAGGCTTTTAATCAAGTTTGGAAAAAAAAATCTACTTCTCAATATCCTCCCACAAGGAAGTTTATAGATTACAATCTATTTTCTTAACTGATAGACCTATTAAAAGATGGAGCTCTTTGGATTTACTCATCTTACTCTACAAGAAGCCATGACATTAGCATTCATTAGATTCCTAAGCCCTGGAGAATTTACCTCTTCTGTCTTCAATCCTGCAATTCACCTAAGAAGTAACAGCCTCAAGAAAGCATCAGCAGATCACTGTACCCTTACTTTACCAAAATCAAAAACTCACAGAACCAATAGAGGGGTCCACATACCTTATTTCACAATATACTCGGCTTAGTATCATATTCAAGTCCTCTATCAACTGCAAGCCATGGACAGACATCCTGATTCTACTCATCCTCTTTTATGTATTGAAAACTATTATATCATGACTACTTCCTGGTTTGTCCTTTATGTTAGAGAGTTGCTATTTTGTCTAAGTCTTGAGTCCTCATCTTCTTTCCAGCCATTCATTCATGAGTCAGCAGCAATCTTTGCTTCAGAAAGAACATATTGGCTCACATTGTCAAGATCGTGGTTCATTTATTTCACCCTACTTTGAAACCTAGACATCCAAATTTTCAAACTCCACCAAGCTTATCAGCAGCTAGCCTCATATGTTTTTTGAAGCCTAGAAGAAAGGCTAACCCAGTGACATTAGTTCCTCAGAGGTTCCCACACCAGGGGATTTTCCTCCCCTCCATGTTAATGGGACATTGCATGAGTTGAAGGATGCAGGTTCTGTTACATCACCCTTTGGTCTTTTGGCTCTTTTACCTACCAAGTTCCTTTACCTCGAGTAACTTCTCTTGGCACCTCTACCAGAAGTGGAAACCCAGGGAAAAGAGACAAACCAAAGTAACTCTTCAGACATTGCACAAGCACTTAAATAACTGGCAGCCACACACTGAATTGAAAGCTTTCACCTGTGGTTCAATGGGGGGCGGCCAGACCCCACCCCCCCAGACCTACATAGGCCATATTCTCACACACCTCCCCTGCCAAGTGTTTTCCATGGCTGCCTCCTGCCCTTCCTCCTTCTCTGGTGCTCTGCCACTGGTGTGGCTCTTTTAGCTACCAGTCTCCTTTAGCCTCGAGAAACTTCTCTTAGCACCTCTCTCGAGGGTAGAAATCCAGAGGAAAGAGACAAGTCAAAGTAACTCTTCAAATTAATGATGCACAAGCTCTTACACAACTGGCAGCCACACACTGAACTGATGTTTGTCATATACAGTAACCTATCTGAAGAACTCTATTCTACCGATAGTTTGGTAAAGCTCTCATGATATATCAGAACCTTTGGAAGCTAAAATAATTACTAGTTCTATAGTTAAATCTTGAATCAGAGTTACAGTTAACTCCCCTTCCCATTTAACTTTTGTTATTTCTTGAACAAAACAATTGGTTATGTTATTTTGAAAATATATATGTTTTCTTCTAATATAGATTGTATATCCATGGGGTTGAAAGTAGCCCCAGCCAGGAGTGTGTTTTTGTATTTGTCATTGTGGTACTATTCAATGTACAATACATTTGAATTAAATAAACCATTAAACTATTAAATATATAAAAAATATATATATTTGGATGCAGGTTATGCAGCAGACCAGTGCACTTTACCATCCCACCCCTGAAAGGGAACACATCACCCTTATAACACATCCATCTACCCCCAGCCCCAGTGCATGAGTGACATCTCAGGCAGTTCCTTCACCATTAGGCTTTTAATCAATATGGTGCAGAAACAAAATACAGATGAGTTCCTCCATGAAACTGAATTCCTCATTGTTTGACCCTGAGCAGGTCATTTGGGCTCCTAGTACTTCAGTGCAGACGGATATAAAACTTGTTTATACAACATATGTATCAGGATAAATGTCGAGATAACAAGTGTCATCTTGATCCACTGTGCAAGATAGTACAATCTTGCTGATTACAAGTACTGTTCCTCATCCTATAATCTTTTGTTGTTGCATACATCATGCCTGTCAACAATTCCCTGTCCAGCTGAATTTAATAATGCATGGCCGGGAAAGTGAAAGTATTTGAACCACGTGGCTCTCAGAACTGCAAGCTGCCATGCAGCTTTCACTCTGCAACCCACCTCCCACCCCCACCCCACCATGCATGGCTCGGACACTTGTATTATATCACATGGCTCTCATTCACCAATCTGAAGCCCCCCCCAAAAAAAACCTTCAAACGTGGCACTTCACCTTCATGATAGTTGCAGCCCTTCCTAATAATCAGTCACTAGTAAACCCAAATGACATACACGGACTGTGACTATCAGGCACACACAGAAATAAAACACATTGCAACTCACCAACCAACTGACTCAACACTTAACTACTGCACTCGCCACCAAGATCATCCATGTAGCAAACAAGTAATGTGATACAGGGCATGGTAGCACACCTTCAGTTTCGCCAGTTCATCCTCAGCTACTACACGTCCATGGATACAAACAGTGATGCCTTTAAAAACAACTTCCTGAACAAACAAGCATGTCCTTTCTCTTACTCTACTGTGCAGACTGCACCATCTAGTGGAGGACATCCATTTTACACATGCAGCATATTTGATAACTGTTGCCCATTTTACATATACAGTCAGCAGCTCACAGGTATTTACGTTTGCCTAAAAATACGTTGCATAAACAGAATACGGCTTGACCTGACTGAAGATATCATACTTGTCTTCATTTGAGGCCAATGATATTCAGACATCTCACTCATGGCTTCGCGACTCGTGAGATATCATAATATCATTGGCCTCTCATGAAGATAAATATAATATGAACATACGAACATATGAAAACAATAGCAGAAACAGGCCTCACAGTCTATCACATCTGCCCAATTATGCAGCTAGCCCCTCAACTTGCAGCTGCCCCATCCCTCTTCATTATTACACCCCCCAACTCTGTTTCATCCCCTCTTAAAACCACCCACCATTTTACAGGATATCATCTGCTAGGGCAGAGCATTCCATTTGTCTACCACCCATTCTGTGAAAAAATGTCTCCTGATTTCCCTCCTGAATTTTCCCCCCTCCAATCTCAGCTGGTGCCCTCTCATATGCCCCCTTCTTCTAATCTGGAAAATCCCTTCTGTATTAATCTTATTTATCCCCTTTAAGTATTTAAAGGTTTTGATCATATCCCCCCTATCTCTCCTCTCCTCAAGGAAGTACATTTTAAGCTCGCCCATCCTATCCTTGTAGGACTTTCCCTGCAATCCCTGGATCATCTTTATCACCCTACACTGCATCCTCCAACAATCTGACATCCTTCTTCAGGAAAGGGTGCCAGTACTGCACACAGTATTCCAGGTGCGGCCTCCAGCGACCTGTACAGGGGAAGGATCACCTCCCTATTTCTGGAGGAGATTCACCTCACTATACACCCCAGCATCTTGTTGGCTTTGGCTGCCACCTTCCTGCACTGAGCTGAGTTGTTCATACTCCCTGTTATAAACACCCTTAGATCCCTTTCCTCCTCGGTGCTTTCCAACTGTACCTCTCCCAATTGATAGCTCCTCCCCTGGTTCATAGCCCTGAAGTGCAGTACCTTGCACTTCTTGGCGTTGAACCCTAACTGCCATGTTTCTGACCATTCCTGTAGTTTGATCAGGTCTTCCTGCAGCCCCCTCCAACCCTCGATGTCATCTACCATAGCTCCCATCTTCATATCCTCTACAAACAGACTGATCCTACTCTGTATCCTGAGTGAGATATCAGCTATGAATATCCCAAACAGCAGCAGTCCCAGTATCGATTCCTGTGGTATCCCACTCATCACTGCCCTCAGGGATGAAGTCCTCCCCCCACTACCACCCTTTTCTGCCTTCCATTGAGACAGTTATTGATCCATTTCACCATCCTTGTTCCCACCCCTATATACTCCAGCTTCCCCCTCCCAGCCTCCCATGCAGCATGGAATCAAAGGCCTTGCTGAAGTCTAAATACAGAACATCCACCGCATGGCCCTTGTCCAGCTCCCTGGTTACCCAGTCGTAGTACTCAATTAGATTTGTCTGGCAGGATCTGCCCGAGACAAACCCGTGCTGTTGACCATCCTGGAGTTCATTATCCTCCAGAAAGGTCACCAGCCTTTCTTTTAGGATTGTCTCCATGAGCTTACCTACAATTGACATGAGGTTCACTGGTCTGTAGTTGTCCATTTCATCCTTAGGGCCACTTTTGTGAATAGGCACCACATGGGGCATCCTCCAGTCCTGTGGTATGCATCCTGTGTCCAAGGGGGGTATTGAACAGGTCAGCAAATGGTCCTGTCAGGATCTTCACTAGTTCCTTAAGTACCCTAGGGTGAATACCATCTGGTCCCAGTGCCTTGTCCACCCTTAATCCCCTTAATCCTTCTAGGACCCTGTCCTCTGTGATCCCTATATCAGTCACCCCCTCCTCCCCCTTTCTCAATTGTCAAGCTTGTATACCAAGGATTACAAAAGGTGGGAGAAGGCCCCAAATAATAAGATCTTTGAGCAAGACCTTTATAGGATTTTAGAAAATAAACTAGTCAAGTTATTTTCATGGTTAATAAAAAATTGAACAATACATTCATTAAAAGTAATAAAACCACATTTGAAAAGTGGGATAAAGAACTGCAACAAAAGACCACTTAACAACAGTGGATGATAGTTGGTAAGGCCATATCTCAGTATGGTCTCACAAGAGACTAGGTAATACAGTACAAGATTCTGAACAGAGCATACTACTCTCCATATAGATTGGCTAAAATGTATATAAATGTGAGCAGTGCGTGTTGGCACTGCCAGGCCAACAATGCAGATATGTTACACATGTTTTGGGGCTGCAAATTAAGCTCGAACTGGTGGATTTCAGCCTTTGAAATTATTAATCAAGTAGGTTACAATTTTACGCAATGGTTTGAACCCAGGTATGCTGTTTTGGAGATGTGTAATTTTATAAGCAGGGACATAGGGAAAGGCTGTTTCTGAAGGCTATTTTCATGTCAGTTAAAAGACTATTATTAAAATATTGGAAATGTGAATCAGTGTGTATCCCTTTCCTACAAGTGAATGAAAATACTCTTTTTTGACCTTGTTGTTTAATTATAAATATTTTGTACAATTTTACTCTATATGGAAATTGCAAAATAAAGAGGTGAATAAATGGTCAAAAAGTGACTGAAAATTAGGCATTTTCCATTTATTTAGAAAGGGGGACCTTTCTATCTATTAACTGGGAGAAAAGAAGAGATAAAATATATTGTCTATTATATGTTAACTGTATTTAACCCTATATTTATTAATTCAGTTATTTATAGATGCATCTGTCTCTGAATGGAAAATTTCTACTGTATGGAAAAGTTTTAACAACTTCCTTTTTGTCCTTGTCAAAGATACCACCCCTTCCTTGTGGTATCTGCCCCCCTTTCTCCTCCATGAGCACAGAACAGAAATATTCATTTAGTGCCTCTGCCTGGTCCACTCCCTTCTCCACCCACCCTCCATCCCTCCTAATCCTCATAATTTGGTCTTTATTCTTCCTTCTCTCGCTTATGTATCTAAAGAAGTGCTTTTCTCCATCCTTAATACCCTGTGCTAGTCTCAGCTCTTTTGAAGCCTTCGCCACTCTGACTAGCCTGGCAACCTCCCTGGACTTCTTCGTATGCTCATCCTTGTCATCTTCCCCTCCTGATTTCTTGAGTCTCCGAAATGCTTTTCTCTTGGCCCTCACCCCCTCCATGACCTCTTGAGTCAACCAGCTGGGCTTCTTTGCCCTTTCCTTCTTACTCCATGCCATTGCACATGTCTCAGTAGCCTCCACCAGCCCTTTTTTAATAATGTCCCTTTTCTGACTAGCATCCATGCTTGGTTGAATTCCCGCCAGATGCCTACCCAAAATTTCTCCCATCCTTTTAAAGTCTACCCCTTTAAATTCAATCACCGTGGTTCCCATAACCCCTGTTTCCCTACCCATATTGAACGTGAACCACACCGAGTGGTGGTCACTCCCAGCCAGAGGGTCCTCTACCCCAAGATCCCTTACAGCATCCCCATTTAATAGTACCAGGTCCAGAGTGTTTTCCAGTCTAGTCGGCTCATGGACCAACTGCACCAGGAAGTTGTCCTGAAATGCTTCTAATATGACCTGCTCCTTTGCACTCATGGTAGCTGGGGTGCTCCACTCCACCCCAGGTAGGTTGAAGTCCCCCACAACCACTGTGTTCCCCTTCCTACAGACCCTTCTAATTTGCTCAGCTAACTCTTTATCCAGGTCATCCCCTTGAGCTGGTGGTCTGTATACTACCCCCATCCTCAGTGTCCTACCTTTTGGGCCTTGAAACTGCATTCATAGGGCCTCTGTTCTGCCTTCCACCCCCTCCTCCCTTATACACCTTATCCCCTTCCTTACATAGATTGCCACACCCCCACCTTTTCCCTTATCCCCATCCTTCCTGAATATTCTATACCCTGGGATCACCATATCCCAGTCCTGGTACTGAGTTGCCCACATTCCTGTGATGGCCACAATGTACAACCTCCATACTGCCAAGAGGGCCTGCAACTTAGTTGACTTGTTACCTAGGCTTCTTGCATTTAGTGAGACCACCCTGTTTTCTTCCCTATCTCTCCCTGCTTTTCCCCACTCTTAATCCCCCCCCCAGTGCCACTACCTCGATTCCTTCTCCTTTAGCTTGGGGAGTAAGTTCATTTGGCTCCCCTCCATGGGATTTCTGCCGATCAGCTGTCCACTCACCACCCCAACCTAGTTTAAATCCACCTTTGCTGCTATATACCCCCTATCTTCTGCTTTAATACCCCTTCCCGGCTCAAGGGTAGCCTGTTCCCTGCATGTAGATCATTATTGTCCCAAGTTCTGCCCCAGCAACCCACCAACCCATACCCCATGGATCAATACCATTCCCCCATCCACGTGTTGAACTCCCCAATCCTTCCTTTCCTCACTGTACTTGCATAGGGTACTGGGAGCACCTCTGAGAATGCCACCAATTACCCAAACTCCTCACACAGCCTTGGCAGTTCCTTGAACCTCTCCCTTACAACTTCCACTGTCTCCCCCACCAGGTCATTTGTACCCATATGCACCATGAGATGCAGTTTCTTCCTACCCCTCTTTACGCACTTAAGAATTGACTATCCCACCCTGCCTGCCGTTAACCCAGGTATGGACTCCACCCATATGTGACTATGCCTTCCCCCTTACTGCCCCATCTGATCCCTTTAGTATGGAATCCCCCACCAGTACACCCCCTCTTCATTCCTGAGCTCTGCCCCCACTCTAATACCTAGGTACCTATTCCTTGAGTCCGCCACATTCAGAATCCACCCTACCCCTGTGGCTCCCCTCCCCACACCTGACATGTTCCCCCCCACCACCACCACCGTTCTCTCACTATCCTCCCTATCCTGATATTTTCAGTCAGGCCATGTCATATTCCCCTATGTAAACATCAGGGCACACTGTAAAGGAGTTGCTATATCTCAGGAGGGCTATTTGGGGTATATAAGTTGTTACACCCAACAACAAAGAAAAAAAACAGATCATTTTGTCTTTTTCTTCAGTATGTTCAAAATTCTTTTGTTTAGTAATATGTGCAGTACATGGGGAAGAAGCCAGTGTACGTGGTAAAATATCATTTTCATTTTCAGGGACTTTTGTGAGGAGGGGTTCTGCATGACATTTATTGGAAAAAAGGAAGACTTTGGCATGCAGTGATATAGGGCAACCAACCAACTCATGAGGAAGAACATCTTTTGCATACTGCTCTATCTTCTCACACCCATGACATATCATCAATCTATGCCTCTGTGTCGATGGCCCCCTTACACTGTTCGGAAAAATTCTGAAAAATATTAGGTGCTGAGCTAATCCAAAATTGTACGTGGCAGAGTGGATTAACGGCAAGAGCACAGATGTAGGAATCAGTACACTCAGGTTCAAATCCCATCAGAGCCACTTACTCACTGTGTAACCATAAGTATACTACTGCTTCATTCCAGCTGCCTATACACAATAAATTGGTAGCACTAGACCCCACTGAAAATGAGACCTTGCATCTTAGCTGGTCTATCCCTACTAAATACACTGTTCAAATAAAACTAGGCCAGCTCCATGGCATTGAGTGATGGGGAATCTCTCATGCACACTGGTGACCTGGGTTCACTACCGGAGCTCAGAACATCAGGAGTAGAGGATATCAGTGAGGGACTCAGAGTGCCTATCAGATGCTTCCCTCTTGCAGGGTGGGTGACTGCGCTGTGCTTCAGTAATGGCTAGTGTTGGTAGCTTTGCAGAGGCACTCTTGGCAGCATGGGAGAACACACACTGCTGAGCATCCCTGCCCCAGGATGCTGCTGTGGTAGCATGCACATGGGTGGTAGGTGAGGACCTAAGCATGTAAAAGAGTTGCACTGGGCACCCCAGATGATGGCCTCCATGGCAACACCACCAGTGCCACCAGTTCCCCAAAGCGGGCTGACCACCTCACTTCCAGCCATCATGGACAAAAAATGAGTGATTCATTCCTGGTGGCAGCAGGAGGGCCCTTGACAGTGATAAATCAGATCTAGATGACAACAGTGGTAATGGAGGCCTGAGGTAAGGGTCCAGCAGTGCAGGGTGAGTCCAGTGGGCAGTGGGAGTGTGCCTTGTGGAGAGCGAGAAACAGTGGGTGTCTAGGGCAGAAGAGGCAAAAATAACTCATAGCAAACACAGAAATCTAAACCTGCCACATGAAATAGTAATTATTATACAATGGATAATTTAAACAGATTTTCTGAAACCTGAATTTGCATCTACAATGTATAAAGAGCGACTGATTAGCAGAAAAAATGCAGTTGGTATCAGCAGATCACAATTAACAATCAAAAATAATACTGAATTTCAATTCACTCTTTTCTATAAAATTAAAGCAACAGTGCAATGAAAAATGTGCTTCCAAACAGCTAGCTTCAGCTACAATTAATGCAGTGTTAGCATATCCGTTGACGCTACTTTTTCAGGTACATCTAGTGCTGCACACCATGAGTCTTTTGTTTTAATTTTCTTGATCCTGATCCTTGCCTGCTCTACAGTGCTGTATCTCAGCCAAATGTGGTGGCCATCCTTTTTCTCGAGAAAAAAACTTCAAATTAAAACATTTATAAAGGAAGGGCAGAGCCGACTGCCACCAAAACAAGTCACTTTCTTTACTGCCTCTCCCTCGTAGAATCCACTAAATTGATTAAAAGTGGCTCAGAGTCTATTTTCTTTTTGTAAATTTACTGAAGTGTGATAGCTAAAATGAGGGTATATGCAGTGTATGAATATGAAGATTTTAAGAATGGGAAATCCAAAGAAAAACATAAATGGAGGTGGTGGAAGACGAGTCAGCAAGCCACGAGGACAAGCTGGACCAATAAAGCAGCAGCCAAGACCAAAGTTCCAGCTTCCAACTTCATTAATAACAATGTGATGAAGGCCATTAAAGCTTTGGACTTGAATGTGGTAACCCTGGAAGCAAGGTACAAGAGAGTAATACTAGACTATCAGTATGTGAAGCTCAGTCACATACAGCCAAGTCAGAGATGAAAGAGACCTTTGGTGTGGTGCTCACTGAAAACACAGAAACATAGAATTCGATGGCAGATAGGGACATCTTGGCCCATCTAGTCTGCCATTCTTCAGGGCTGCAGCAACAGCTGGAGGATTCTAGAGAGAGAACAGGCTTTTGAGGATTCACCTAGAAACTTTAGAAAACTGCTCCCTGTCAGCAAATCTAAGAATCCTGTGGCTATCCAAAGGGAAACAGGGTGAAAACCCAATTGCATTTGCAACTCAGTGGCTAACAGAGACATTCCAATTAGATCCAACCCCAGCAGAGCACAGGGCATATCGGATCATTCCTTGCTGTTGCTGCGAGGAAGCTGAAGGCCTGCAACTTTCTTGATAACACTTGTGAGTGAACATGAGAGGAAACAAATCCTGGATCAGGACAGAAGGAAAGGGCCCATTTAGTAGGGTGGTACCAGATTTTCCATGTTCCCTGACCTAAGTTTCACAATCAAGGACTGAAGAAAGGGGTTTGATGGACCTAGAGCCATTTTGAGATCACTGGGGAAAACCCACACTTTATAGTTCCCAGCCTGTCTCAAGATAATCTATTCAGGAAAACAGTATGTGATTAATGATATGAAAGAGGCCGGGAAAGTACTGGACAAAATTAAATTGATCTTCACAGACCAGACTGGACAACATGCTGATTTGGATGGAACTGTTAAGTATTAGAGTGCTGTGAGTATTGTGGGTATGGGGAAGAGGGGTGCAGGTGGTTGTGGCCTGCTGGCAGTGCCTGGTGAGGCGTTATGTACTCATGATGGGTACATCCCTCAACAGTCATGATTTAAGCCAAGTAATATAAATCATAATAGTTAAAGTTATCACAGTTGTATTTTTTTTACTCTTGCAGGTTGAACTTTAGCGTTTAACTTTTAAAATGGGAGATTCCATCATTTTGTAGATCCCAACAAAGAAAGATTATAGTCCTACTGCTTAATACACTAGTTTAGAGTTTTGTTAAGAAAGGAACTCTCACAAACATATAAGGACATGGGTTCTTTGAGGGAGGGGGTAGGAGAAGTGAATGATAACATATTATTTCTTCTACCATTTAATTAATTTGGACCACTAGCTGAGCAAAGACAGCTGTAGAATCAATAGTGGATCCAGGGGGGTTTAAAGGGTGCAAGTGCACCCCCATTGTAACTTACTTGCTTGCTGCTGCTGCATTTCACGTTGCTGGAGAAGTATTGTAAGAAAATATACATTCAAATCTATAGATAATGTTTATATTTTCAGTCAAAAATGTAATGAAAAGGATAGTATAAATGATTAAAAACATTATAAAAAGTTGCATATCAAGAAGGCACACCACCACAGCACCCCCATTGTAAAATCCTGGATCCACCACTGGAATCTATGTGCTTACACTATTTAGATATTGGTCATCTCACTTGCTGCAATTTGTTTACTCATGTAAATGAACTCTAAAACAATATAGTTACTCATACAGTTTCTGTCTTTTTATGCTGTGACAACCCAAGTGTTATTTTGTGTTAAAATGCTCTAGTTTCACTAAAAGGTGAGTATTTTATAAATATTTGAATGGAGTTTTTCTCAAGAAAAAAGATGGTGCCACTTTTGGCTTACAAATAGCACAGCAGACCTGGCAAGGGTTAGGATCTTGAAAATAGAAAAAAACTCATGGTACATATGGAGCTGGGAGGAGGGGGGAAGTTCTGAACCAGTAAAAGGAGGAGTGGGAAGGGGCGCATATAAGGGCAGACTAGATGGGCCGGTGTGGTCCTTTTCTGCCATCAAATTTCTGTGAATCTGTGCATAGCATATGAAGCACCTTAAAAAGTAGATTTGAGAAGGAAACTAATATTTTTATTAATTGTAGCTGAAGATAGTTTTTTAGAAAATGTTTTTCATTGCACTACTGCCTTAAAGTTCATTTTGCCCTGATACGATTCAGGAGCTGAGACCACAGTCTTCAGGTTTTTATATTGTAATGAGTTCTACAACAATCTATTGTGATGTCACAACAAGCAGAGGAAAACACAGGGACGCAGTAGCCCCCCAGTTCAGAGGCCATGGTATCCCCTGGGTTTTGGAAGTTGGTCTCGGATTCATCAGTCTCACAGGAAGTTGGAGACATCCCATGGGAGATAGAATAAGTCAGTGTTTCTGCAAAGTCTGGAGGAAGTACAGGGGCCCCAGATCAGGCTTAGGGTTTCGAGGCAGAGCAGAAAAAATCAGCTAGCCAGGGTTGTGATGCTGACTAATCCTAGGAAGGCCCCTAGTGGACTTGAAGAAGTGAAACCTTGCCACAGTGATGAGGGTACAAGCCTGCAATAAGACTGCAAGGGAGTAATGCAGTGTTGCAGCAGTGGTGTTCCTCTCAAAGGAGGAGCGAGAGAGTGGCACAGGCAGCAAGCAGTGGGCAAACTGCATGGCCAGCTAAGACTGACAGGTCAATGTTTAGCAAGATGCAACTCAGCCTGGGGCAATAGAAGCTGACCAGTAGGGCTGTGAAGACTCAGTGTTCCTGAAAATGGGCCATCAGTACTGTAGACTGGGTAGGGAGAAAGGGCTTACAACTGGCTTTAGCATAGAGCTGTGGAGCAGCTTACCCAGAGAAGAATGGGCACTACAAGTCTTAGAATATAACATAGTATAGTTTCTATAGAAGCCCAGAGAAACAAAGTCAGGGCCTGAGCCACAAAAACTCTGGGAGGCTTCTGTGGTTGCTTAGAGAAACTCAGAAGCTTACTTATAGAATACTGTACATGCAATGCAGAAGGGGAATGCATACAGCTCTCCACTTCCTGCCTGTGCACCAACTGCCAGGGGTGTTCATTGACATACAGTATGCATACCCACTGCCAGGGGTGTTCATTGACATACAGTATGCATACCCACTGCCAGGGGTGTTCATTGACATACAGTATGTATACCCACTGCCAGGGGTGTTCATTGACATACAGTGTGCATACCAAGCCTTGACTTTTTGCTGGAGGCTGGAAAACTTTGCAGTACTGCAGAGAACAAAATCATACTCATTTTTCAGAACTGGGAGCCTGGAAAGGCATAATATTGATTGGGACCTGTGAGGAAGATTTGAAACACAGTTTTACTGATACTTTCATTTTTGCTTATTTGAATTAAGAAGAGGCTTGCAGGATTCAATTTCAGGACTGTTAATTTTATAAGCAGAGAGAGTGAACTACTACTGAATTTGCTTTTCACTGTGATTGATCACTGGAGCAGAGACCTAGTATCTGTAAGGATATTTTTGCACCTTTTAGAATTGTACTTGACTGAGGTTTGATTTAATTATTATTCCTGGGTTCAGTGGAGGGATTGCATATTCAACCCAGACAAAGCAAAAAGGCCTGCTTACATCACAGGTGTGACACTAGTCAGTCAAGTGTTTCTGGGTGGAGTTTTCAGTACTGCTTTGGAGATTGGGAGTTTAAACCCAGAGGGATTGAAATAACTGTTTACTGTTTCTTTCCTGGTGCACAGCTGACTTGTTTAGGGGCTGATTGCTTTCAGAGCACAAATCACCAGGCTGTATTGGGGCTGTGGAGGTTTAACTGTGTTTGACTCAGCTGTTTGATTTTTCTCTGTTTGTTTAGCCGGGTAATTTCTCTGTTAAATTGTTGAGTAGGTTGTCTTGCTGACAGGAAGGTCAACACTCATCGTAGTGGTGGGTCAGAGCTTTTAGCTGATTGTTTTGAGATGGCACAGTTTGGGCCCAAATCCCCTCCTTCCCCTCACTCCACCCACCCCTGGTACCATTTCCTTTATACCAGGGGTTCTGACATCATTTCCTCAAAAGGGCAAGGTGCATGCCACTGTCATATCCTTTCCAGCACACTGCACTGACAATATAAGCGTACACTTTATAATATACTGTAAATATATATATATATATATATATATAAAACAGCACAATAACTGGAAGGAGAAAAAAACTTGCAGAGGATAAACAGGAAGATAGACAGACATGTGGGGAGTAGGGCAATGTACTGGCTGTGGGGCAGCAGCCTTCTGGGAGTCTTTCTGGAGGCTCAGATGCTGCCCTATTTGCAGGCAACTCTCTGCTCTGAGGGAGGAGGTTGTCTGTCTTCAGGCCACACTGGACGGTAGTAAGGGAACCTCCCCCACCCAGGGAGCACTAGGGCCACCACCACTGCTTCAGAAATTGCCAAGAAAGTGCAGCAGTTGGACCACAGTGGGCTCAGGGAGGGTGAGGGTGGTGGAACAGAGGCACACCCAGTCAGTTGTACCACTCCACAATCCATACACCATTCTGGTGGAGCATAGTTCCCCTATGGATGCACCCGCAGAGGAGACTAAGGAGGTTGCAGACAACTGTTGCAAGGGAGGCCCACAGGAAGGAGGCAGAGGACACCACAGAGAAAGAAAGCAGCTCCTGGTGGGGGACTCAATTATTAGGGGGATAGAACTGGGGGGAGCAGGGAAAACTGAAGTAAGGTGCCTGCCTGGTGCCATGGCTTGAAGGGACAGGAAGTGCATCTTCAGGATCACGAGAACAGCTGCACGGGAGACTGAGCTGGACATCATTATCCACCTAGGGATGAATGACTTGGCTCAACATGAGATTAGAGCAGTGCAGGGGGAGTTTGTGGAATTGGGAAGGGGTCTAAGACAAGTAGCACACACAGTATCCTTCTCAGAGGTGCTGCCTGTCTATGGCATGGGTGAGGTGAGGGTACTTTGCACCATGCAGTTCAATGAATGGTTGAGTAAATGGTGCAGGGCACAGGGGTTTGGCTTCATTTGGGACTGGGGTTCCACTTGGAGGGATATCAGCCGATACTGGCAGGATGGTCTGCATCTGTCCAGGAAGGGAACAAGTCTTCTGGGCGATCAGTTTAAATGCTTCATTGGCAAGCTTTTAAACTAGTCAAGGGGGGAGGCACTGATAAGCAGCAGGGAATTCCCAGTCTCCCCCTACAAAACAGGGTACTAAATGAGGAAAAGACCAAGGTAGAAAGGTCAGTGGGGAGCAGAACAGGGGTAAATAGAGAAAGCAAAGTCAATGAGGACAGGGATGTTGCTACAAGAGGTAAAGCCATCAAAAAATGGAGAGCAATGAGTACCAATGCCCATAGTCTGGGTAACAAGCTTCCTGAACTAGTGGCCTTGATGGAGGAGGAACACCTGGATATCATGGCAGTCACAGAAACATGGTACACACAGAACCACGACTGGGACATAAACATACCAGGATACACTATCTACAGGAGGGACAGGGAGGGTAAAAGAGGAGGAGGAGTAGCTCTCTACATAAGGGAAGGAATCAAAGCAACAGAACAAAAGGGTCAACAGAGAGGAGAAGAAGCACTGTGGCTCAATTTGGAGACAGGCAATGGCACCACAATCCGCACTGGGGTTGTATACAGACCCCCATCTCAGGGAGAGGAAATGGACAAGGAAATGATAGAAAGTATCCTTAGAATGGCAGAAAAAGGGGAGATATTGCTGATGGGGGGTCTGAATATGCCTGATGTTAACTGGAGTGCAGTTGCAGCAGCCACTTCTAAGAGTGGGGTTATTCTAGATGCCCTACAGGGTGCATACCTTGGACAACTACTATTGAAACCCACTCGGGAGGGAACAATCTTAGACCTGGTACTCTCAAATGGAGATGGAGAGAGGATCACAGATGTAGAAGTGGGTAGCCATCTGGGAACTAGCGACCATCGAACAGTATGGTTCATGATAAACACAACAGTAGAGTCAAGCCATATAAAGGCAAAGGTACTGTACTTTAGGAGGGCTGCCTTTGCCAAAATGGGTGAGTGCCTAAAGAATGCACTAGCAAATGGGCAGGAAGGAGGGGTGGAAGAACAATGGGGAATAATCAAAACTGCCATCACAGAGGCAACAAGCCTTTGTGTGAAGCAAATAAACAAAACAAAACAATGTAAGAAACCACCATGGTTCTCAAAGGAAGTGGCGGCAGGGAAGGTTTGAGAGAAAAAGAAAGCATTCAAGAAGTACAAGGAATTACAGAAGGAGCAGGACAGAGAATTGTATCAGTTAAAGCAAAAGGAAGCTGGGAAGGCAGTCAGAACTGCAAAGGCCCAAACCGAGGAAAAAATAGACAACTCAGTTAAGAAGGGGGATAAAACCTTTTATAGGTACATCAGGGAGCAAAGGAAAATCAAGGGAGGGATAATGAGGCTTAATAAAGGGAAGGGGGTGGGCAGAGGGTGACTGAAAAGGCAGAGATACTAAACAAATATTTTTGCTCAGTATTCACAAATGAAGAGGGGGAGGTACCTAAACCAAACAATAGAAACACTCTGTATACAGGAGTTGATACCAGCCCATTCACAAAAGAAAGGGTTCTTAAAGAACTCTTAAAACTGAAGGTGGACAAAGCATTGGGGCCTGATGGGATTCATCCCAGAATTCTAAAAGAACTAAGGGTAGAAGTAGTGACACCACTGACTACCCTCTTTAACAAATCATGGGAGGATGGGGTGGTACCTGAGGACTGGAGGAGGGCAGATGTGATTCCACTTCACAAAAGTGGGAGCAGGGTAGAAGCAGGAAACTACAGACCTATTAGTTTAACCTCATTGATAGGGAGAATGATGGAATCGCTTCTGAAGGAAAGAATTGTTGAGTACCTAGAGGCCATAGGGGCACAGTACCCAAGCCAGCATGGATTCACAGCAGGAAGGTCATGTCAGACGAATCTAATAGATTTCTTTCACTGGGTGACCAAAGTAGTAGATCAGGGAGGGGCTGTGGACATGGCCTACCTAGACTTTAGCAAGGCATTTTACACAGTCCCACACAAAAGATTAATATGCAAGTTAGCCAGCCTGGGAGTGGGTCCCAAGATGGTAGCCTGGGTAAAGAATTGACTAGAGAACAGGACACAGAGGGTAATAGTAAACAGAGTCCACTCTGAAGAAAGGGGGGTTACTAGTGGGGTACAGCAGGTTCAGTACTAGGACTGGTCCTCTTCAGTGT
The DNA here is from genome assembly GCA_016271365.2 of Neoceratodus forsteri. NCBI lineage: Eukaryota > Metazoa > Chordata > Ceratodontiformes > Ceratodontidae > Neoceratodus > Neoceratodus forsteri. The sequence continues at coordinate 654,988,763 of CM057459.1, forward strand.
CTTTATAAGCGACATTGCAGAGGGACTGGAAGGAAAAGTATGTCTCTTTGCAGATGACACAAAGATCTGCAACAGAGTTGATACACAAGGTGGGGTGGAAAAGATAAGAAGGGACTTGGCAAGGTTGGAGGAATGGTCAAATGTATGGCAGGTTAGATTCAATGCTAAGAAGTGCAAGGTAATGCACCTGGGAAACAAAAACCCAGGGGAAGAGCACACAATGGAGGGTGAGATACTGACAACAACAAAAATGGAAAGGGACCTGGGGGTATTCATATCAGATGACCTAAAAGTGGGCAAGCAATGTGAGAGGGCAGTAAGGAGGGCTGGGGGGGGTATTGGGATGCATAGGGAGAGGCATCACCAGTAGAAAACAGGAAGTTGTTATCCCTCTGTACAGACAGCTGGTGAGACCCCATCTGGAGTGCTGTGTGCAGTTCTGAAGACCCAGTCTCTGTAAAGACATAAACAGGATGGAGGCAGTCCAGAGGAGAGCAACTAAAATGGTGCAGGGTGTGCACCAGAAGACATATGAAGACAGACTTAAGGAGCTTAATATGTATAGCCTCGAGGAAAGGAGGGAGAAGGGGGACATGATAGAAACTTTCAAGTACTTCAAGGGAATCAACAAAGTCCAAGGGGGTAGCATCTTTCAGAAAAAGAGGTTTGCAAGAACAAGGGGGCACAATTTGAAGGTGGGGGGACGGCTCAGGGGTAATGTAAGGAAGTATTTTTTCACAGATAGGGTTTTGGATGCATGGAACGGCCTTCTGGAGGAGGTTGTGGAGTCAAAAACAGTGGTGGAATTCAAGCATGCATGGGACAGTCATAAGGCAATTCTGGAGGGTGTGGGGTAGGAAGAAGTAGGCTGTTGGTTAACTAGGATCTGCAGCTTATCCATTAGGTAGGGAAATGGGCAGACTGGGTGGGCCAAGTGGTCCTTATCTGCCATCAAAGTCTATGTTTCTATGTTACTTTGTTTCTGTACTTTGCTCATGCTGATACCGATCCACAGTGCGAGACAGGCATTTTCATGTACGGAACACAGGACTTCACACTACATGACCTGTGGAGCTGCAGTGATGTTGAGAAGGCTAGAACACAAACGAGCACAGCATATACTGACCCATACAGATATACCCTGCCCTTGTAATACAGCTGCATCCCAAGACCCACACATGCTACAACCCACATGTGTGTGTTTAGTCAGCTGAGCACCATATCGTCCAGCCCACATCATATGACACACTCTGGCAATGCACACTCCACACACACACACACACACACACGCACAATACACAGACCCAGTAAAGTATGTAGTTATATACTGCATATAGGATTTATTTATGTTTTCACCGATCTCCCAGGTGTGTTACACCAAGACACTGCTCAAACAGCACCCGGGCTTCTGTATTTGTTTATTTTTACATGTTCTTTAATTTCTGTATTTGTCACACGGTCACAGCTCCATATTGACTCTTTCATATAGCAACCATAGCACAGTCATGTTGTAGAAACAAAGGAATAGACATGAGAATTAAAAGAAAAATCTCAACCTGGGAAGTATTTGGTTGGTTTTGGTGACTGCAACTCTTATGTTGCTGATTGTGGTTTATTAGTGTGATGTATTTATCTTGTTTGGTGGTCCAGTCGCAGCAGACGGTAAGTGAGATGTGTTTGTGAACCGCCATTCATGGGTTCTTTATTTTTATATTGTAGATAATAAAGATAGTGGAACCGTAAAGTCAGCAGCAGTATGCAAGTATCTGGATGGATCCGGCAAACATACACACGACAAGGATCAGCAAGTAATCATGAAAGAAATACTCGTGAAAGTGCTGGAGCGGACAGATTTCTTTGCAATCACAAACAGTGGGTGTGTAATCATAAAAAAAGTCTCAATTCACTAATGATATAAAAGTAAATAACAGATGGCTCTAGACTAAGACTACAGCTGGCAGTATAGCCTAGTGGTTACAGCAACGAGCTGTGAACAAATGTGGTACATTCATCAGGCCTTGGTTTGATGCCCACAACCTCTTCTTGCATACTGTGTGACCCTGAGCAAGTCACTTAGCATCCCTGTGCTCCTGTGATGCACCTGAAAATTAGATTTGGCTCAATGTAGCTTTCCCAGGCAAAACCTGTAAAGTAAATTAATAGGTAAATAGGAGACAAGGTCCAGTGTGTGGGGGATACTAGATTTGTCTTGGGCCTAGAGCCCCTGATAACTTTAATCTTGCCCTGCCGGGCATAGCAATGCCACCCATGGTGTTAGCCCTAGAGACCAGGATGATGCACATTATAAGCCCAGACTCATGGCATACAAAACACTGGCAGCCCGTCACACTGCAGTACCTGCTGCACCTCCGCTCAGTAGTCCATCTGGTGGTCAGAGCTCTGGACCTGCCTTAACCACACACCCCTCATCCATTCTTAGCAAGGCAGAGGCACAGCTAGTTTTTTTAATAGGGGTGGAAGCAAAGTATGATAAAAGTCCTGTTTTCCATAAGTAATCAGGTCTGTGGGCTGCCTGGACCCCGTAGGCTATAGAGTGTGGGATGGATTCTAGTCATTTTGCACCCATCAGAATGATTTTTAGAGCTTGCATTTACTTTTAGAAAAGTTTAAAACAGCATAGCTATTGCGGCTGATACACTGTAAGCTGGGGGCCACTAATGGGATTTTTTATGCATTCTTGTGCATTTTTTTGTGTTGTTTTTTTAAACTTTTACTTCTGTTAAGCATTTCATTTACTTGAATTAGCTCCTTCAGTTGCCATTTCCAAGCAAATGAAACTGGTAAAACAAGTTAGATTGTTAGCAAATGTCAACGTACAAGTAATATGAAACAGCAACAGTGGTAATCAAAAAGCTCCAGTAAGGTTAAAACAAATTCATTCCTCCCTGAATCCCCATCCCACTGGTCCTAAAGAAAAATGTAAACTCCTTTGATAGCTAAAAAAAAAGAAGCACACAGATGGAAACAGTTCTTATCCTAACTCCTTTCTGAGTACTGAGTTCCAGCCTCCATTCAATGGCCTGAGAGGGGCGAGATGAGGTGAGGAAGCCACAGCTTCCTTTGTTTGGTTCAAGTTCTTGGCCTGGCCTCTCTGAGTCTGGATCCAAGGCTCTCATGTCTACTCTCCTCTCCTGAGACAGGACAGCTATGACTGCCTTCCTTCTCCTGTCTTTCCAAACCGCATTGGCTGGGTGATATTATCAGGGACCCATGGCCCAAGCTCCAACCAGGCCTTACAGCTGAGGATCTGAAGTACTAAGGTAAGGAGGGTGCTTAGTAATGCCCTCACCAGATGTTGCTCACTGCACCACTTGAAGCTTTTAAAACTTAAGCTTCTGTTTTAGTTGGCTTAATGGCCTCCTGTCCTCCAGTGCCTTCCTGCTTGTCTTAAGCTGTGCCACCCAACCCTGTAATAAATTTGATCAAAGGGGTCCCACACCAACTTGCAGCAGTGTATTTGCTCACACCACTCAGGCACCTGCTCAGTTGCTGACCACCAGATCTACCTGATCATCGATCCAGATTCAAATGTGACTTTACTCAAGAGAGGCAGACTGGCAGGAACAGAAGGGTGCGCTGAAGAGGATGGCAAATGGGCTACCTACCAAAGCACTCTACTGCTAGCCAAGGAATCCATTTCCAGCCAAAATGGAGCCTACTCTGAGTCCCATATGCCATGCACAGAATGGCAATAGCACACTCAGAGGGCTTGACTCCACCCACTGATAATGCGTAACTGTACATTCTTTGGTCCTTGTTTACTGCTGCTGACAACACTATATACTGTAGTAAAGTCAAAAATTGCATATAGCCAGTATATCTGCAGTTGGTATGGTGGGTTAGGTGGCGATATCCCACATCCCTGGAAAATTCAAAATACAATAGGTGGGAGTAGGACCGGTCACTGACAGCAAAAAACAAATGAAAAGAAGAAAATGGGCAGCCACAGGGGAGGTAGCTTGTCCTCACCCCAGCTACACCACTGTAGCCAGGTTCTGGAATGCTTGTCCAGGGCAGGGTCATACTCATCCAGCTTTACAGTATGTGCATCCTCGTTGACATGCCTTGCCCACCATCTGTGAAACACCATGGTATCAGGTACTTGCACGTCATTGCTGCAACAGTGGCCATTACTATGCAGGCTGCTCACACATGTGACCACACAGAATGCATGTCATGACAGCAACATAGACTCACCCATTGGTGATCCATGGCCCCTCCAGGTACTCATGCCCATCACAAGTGAGGGTGGTCATAGGCAGAAGCTGTAGGGCACTAGTTTTTGCTTTGTTGCCTTTGCCTTCCCCATCTGACAGCCAATTAATGGTTTGGCTGCCACACACTGAAACCGCAGCAGGACATACAGTACCTATAACCCACACATCCTCATTGGATAGGGCCATGAGCAGTATGTTGTTCACATAAAGGGGTGGGATGGCTTTGCTGGCTGGAACATCTGCTGCAGAAAGCCATGATCTGCATTCATGTATCCACACACAAGTATTGTCCCTAGGTACCCAGCCACATATATGCCAACCACTTGGGAACAACTGAGCCCTCTAGCACTCAGACATGATCTCTACCTCGGTGTTATGGGAAACGTTCAAGGCTGTTCTCTGTGGTGAACTTATTTTTTTTGTGACGCAGGACAAAAAAAGTAGAGAGTCACAAATCTCTCATTTGACCACTCAGGTAGCTGATTTGCAACAATTATATCAGCAGGGGTACACCTTGGTGCTCCTAACAACCATTAAAAAATGCCAGAAGAAATTAAAAAGACATGTTGGCAGACAACACAGTGATGGTTCTCCGATATTTGCATCAACGCTTATATGACAGAGGTATTTTGTGATTACTATGCCAATTTGTATGTGGCAGATGGCTCTCAAGAGCCCCAAAACCTCTTTCAATTCTTTGATGGCTTAGTTTGTCCTCAGAAAGCTGAAGCTCAGACAGCTGCTTAGCAGTTTCCTATTTTTCAGCAGAAATTACAATGTGGATTTGCCTCTTTAACATGGGTTAAATAGGGAAGGAGCCCACTAGAACTCAGTTCCACGATCTCTTAAAATAATTGTATGACTGTTCCACCACCTCTGTAATCTTTCTTCATTGGCTAATATAGGAGAGTTCCATAGCCTAGACATGACAGTTCCACCACTCTACAACTAGAAGTGAGAGTTCCCCCACCAAAACATTTCCAATTTAACCATTGCCTTTAAAGACAGGAAAATGCCAAGACTGGATGGTTACTTGACTGAGTTCTTCAGAAGTTTCAAAGATTTCTTTTCTCCAACACTACCGCATTCTTTTCATGTGGTTTTGATCAAGTTACCTCCTTCCCTGTCTTGGAAATATGCCATCGTATCTGCAGTCCCAAATCTGGAAAAGGACCCATCATGCCCAGAATCCTATCATCCCATATCAATACTTAATACAGCTTATAAACTACAGTATTTACAGTTATTCTACCTTGTTGACTTAAAGCAATACTTTAATTTCTCATATGTTATGATAAAACTAGATTTGATTAGTTTCAACAGTCACAACATCACATTAAATGTTCCCTTCATAATCTCCATCATGTCTCTGTGACAAATTCTACATTTTCATTTTTCAGTTTAAAGGTTGGGAAGGCTTTTGACCAAGTTTTATGGGAGTTTTTGCACTACACTTTGAGTAAATTTAATTTTCTGGTCTCCTTTAACATTACTTTGATCACTACATGTGCCTCATCTACGTACATTAGGGTTAATAGCAGTCTTTTCTGTCCTTGGGATGTCCACTACAGAGCAAGACTGGATTATCCCCTTCCCCACTTATTTTTGCCCTTTACCTAAAACCCTTCACACAAGCAATCCAGCAAAATCCTGGAATTTGGGGTCCAATATTAGCAGATACTCCCTATAAATGAGAGTTATACGCTGTAGATTTACTTGTCTACTGTTAAAATCTGGATAAACACTTCCAATGCTTGGACCTTGTTATAGAAGTTTGGTGTACTATCTGGATACAAAATTAATACATCCAAGAGGGAGGTGCTGAACTTTGGTTCTTCTTCCCCAGAAGCTATTCATAGCTCTTTCTGTTTTTGTTGGTATATGCCTTCCTTAAAATACTTAAGGGTTTATCATCATGCACTTCTTCCCACCTTTCCAGAAATCATTTATAACCCAATAACCAGAGCAATTTCTTAAAATCTGGAAAGATGGACCACAATACTGTTGCAATTTATACAGAAGATTGACCTCATTGGAATGAACTTGAACTACATATTTTTTTTCAGACAATACCTACTGCTCTGCCAATGTCCTATTACCAGGCTGTGGACAGAATGATATCATGGTTTATTTGGGGAGGGAAAAAACCTTCTACCGTATATGTTTTAAAATGTTAGAGTTGCCAAATTCAAAAGGGGGTTTAGCATTGCCAAATTTGGAAAATTATTACTGGGCTACTCAGCTGTGGACAATTATTTATTGGATTTCACCAGTGTGTATGGCACTCTGGAAAACCATAGAACTGCATGAGAAAAGTCTCCTCCCCTTTTTGAAACCTTTATTCTCTTTCCCAGCTCCTCGTCCTGCTACACCTACTGGAATTCCATAGAAACTCAATACTCTGAACAATTGGCAGAAATATATACAGTGTTAGAATGCCAACAACTGAATCAGCCGTTTTTCTTTTTAGCACTTTGGCTATGGATATTCATTTTCTTCCCTCTCAGCTGGAGTCACGTTACTAGTCTTGGAAACACAGGGATCTGTCCTTTATGTTTAAATTTTTAAGCCCGTACAGGAAGCATTTCTTTGCTGAACTCTCTTCAGTATGTTCTCTGTCAAACAGAATTTTATTTTTATTTTTACAGGTGTGATCATATATAACAGCACAGTTAACCCAACCCCGCTTCTCCAATATACAAGCTCCTTTCCTAAATTTACTTAAGCAGGCTTTCACAGATTCTCTGCCAGGTCACGTAATCTCCCCTGATCTAGCAGTTATTTTTTTCAAGATTCTGTTGTATTTATGGATCATATTTATTTAAAGCGGCACAAGGAATTAGGACAGGATATCATAGAGCACCAGTGGACACTGGCACTCAGGACATCCTATAAAATAACTTCCTCCCATTGTTGCTGAGTTTTCTCATGGAAAACTATAATGCACTTCTTTATCATGTCAAACATGGATGTACCATATTGCTTTGACAACTATGTTGTTGAAGTGCGGCACAGTGACACACGCAATATTGAAAGGCAAAATTTCACCTTTCCACATTGAGTGTTTTTCTGCGAGGGGCTTCACTCCCCACCCCCACCCCCACACACACTTTTAGATACAAACTCTGAGTTGGAGTTTGCTTGTGGTGGGGGGTGAAAACACAAAATTTTTACTTTGAAGTGCATTACAGTGACAATATTGAAGTTGTTGCTGTAATGGACTTTGTTGCAGAAGTTTCATTGTGCGGTCAGTATATGGCCAAACATACAGGTTGGGAACAGGGAAAGGGAACATCGTTTAACCAGGAGTAGCACACTAAGCTGAAACTTGTTTCCAGATGCGACCTGGGAGCACAAGGAAGTTAAGTGACTTGCTCAGGATCACACAGTATGCACCTAGGCAGCTGTGGGATTCAAACCCGGGGTCTCCAGATCTGCAACTCAGAGCCTTAACCCACTGCACTATACTGCCTCCTGGTTAAAACAAAATCAACAAGAATTTAAAACAATACAGGTAAAATCAATATAATACAGATAATAAATAACAAGCTATATTAAATACCCATAAAAGCTTGGTTGAACAAGAAGGTCTTTAACTCCCATTAAAAATCTCGACTGATGAACTATCATCAATCCAACAAGGAAGGGAATTCCATTGGACTGGGGTTGCAAATGAAAAGGCATGTGCCCCAGATGTTTTCAGGTAAATCCTAAGAATTTCCAGTGAACCCTCATCCCCAGAAGGGAGGAAGTGGATGGGGCAGTAGGGAGACAGGAGATCTTGCAGGTAACCATATCTCATACAGTATGGGAAGCATTACAGGATGAATTGTGGGGAAGGGAAGGCAAAATACACACACACACACACACACACACACACACACACACTATGGAACTTCCCCCTACTTGTGGACTATTGGGCAGATATTTGTAACACACTGGAACAGATCTTTGGCCATTTGGGATTGGTTACCCCACAGACCATATTAGTTTTGAAAATACCAGATTCTTTAGATGGGATTACTTATACATAATTATTCTGAGTGTGTTGCACTGTGTCGTAATAGCTTGGCAGAAGACACCAGGAGAAAGGACTGCTGTGTGACTGAACTTCTCTGCTGGGACTATATTGCCCTCCTTCCCTCCCCTCCACCCCCCCCACCCAAAGCTAGTTGTATTTTTATAGGCACACGATTTGACTGACAACAGGAACTTCCTGTTTAGGGGCAGGAAGTGAGTGATCACAGAACCACCAAGGACCCACCATCCTAGAAGGGCAAGAGTAGCTCTCCGGACCCTCTAGCTGCTGGAGGTCTGCCTCTGAGCAAGTAAGTGGTCTACTGAGAAATATAGGATATTCTTGTCTCAGAACAGGACAATCAGGAGCTTAAAGGGCACACAGGCAGAAAGTAAGGAGAGAGAGAAAAAACAGAAAAGAGTAAGGATTGCAAACAGTTAAGGGGCCAGAAATAAGACATGATTGGAGTGGTGCAGTGCAGTGGCTGTGGAGCAGCAGTCTTCCGGGAGATGTTCTGGAGGATGCGGTGTTGTCCCATCTGCAGGCACCTCTCTGGGCTGAGGGAGGAGGTTGCTTATCTCCAGGCTGAGTTGGCCAGGATTTGTGGGACCTCCTCTTCCATCCACGGACCACCAGTGCCACTGCCGTTGCCTCAGAGGTTGCCAAGAAAGAGGAGCGGTTGAACCACAGTGGGCTCAGGGAGGGTGAGGGTGGTGGAACAGAGGTGCATCCCTCCAGTTGTACCTCTCCACAATTCCTATGCCATTCTGGCAAAGTGTGGTTCCTCTACGGAGGCACCCACAGTGGAGACCAAGGAGGATGCTGGGAACCTCCACAAAGGAGACCCACAGGAGGGTGGCAGGGGACCCTACAGGGAAGAAACAACTCCTGGTGGGGACTCCATTGTTAGAAGGTAGAACTTGGGGAGGAAGGGAGAGGAGGTAAGGTTCCTGCCTGGTGCCAGGGCTTGAGGGACAGGAGCCGAATCCTCAGGATTGCCGGAGCAGCTGCACAGGGAGGGAGCTGGATGTCATTGTCCACCTAGGGACAAATGACCTGGCTAAGAAAGGGATTAGAGAAGTGCAGGAAGAGTTTGTGGAATTGGGAGGGCCTTAGTCAAGTAGCACACACGGTAACCTTCTCGGGAAGTGCTACCCACCTATGGCATAGGAGAGGCTAGGGTGTTCTGCACCATGGGATTCAATCAGTGGTTGAAAAACTGTGTGGAGCTCAAGGATTGGCTTCATTGGGGACTGGGGTCCACCTGGAGTGATGCAAGCCTATACTGGCATGATGGGCTGCATCTGTCTGGGAGGGGAACCAGGATCCTAGGTGATAGGTTTAAATGCTTCATTGGCAAGCTTTTAAACCAGCCAAGGGGGGAGGCACTGGAAAGGAGCAGGAAAATCCTAGCCCCCAAATAATCACGGTAGTAAGTGCGGCAAACACCAACATAGAGGTGTCGATAGGAAGAAGGGCAGGGGTAAATGGAAAAAGTGACAAAGGCAAGAAGGACAGGGATGGGGCAAAAGGGAGTAAGGCCATCAGGAAATGGAGGGTAATGAGTACCAATGCCCGTAGTCTGGGCAACAAGCTCCTGAGCTGATGGCCTTAATGGAAGAGGATGCCTGGATATCGTGGCAGTCACAGAAACATGGTACACAGAGAACCATGACTGGGATGTTAACATACCAGGGTACATAACCTACAGGAGAGACAGACAGGGAGAAGAGGGGAGGATAGTTCTCTATGTAAAGGAAGGATAAAAGCAACTGAACAAAAGAGTAAACAGGGAGGAGAGGAGGCACTGTGGGTCACCTTGAGGCTGGAAAGGGCACCACAATCTGCACAGGGTTGTGTACAGGCCCCCATGTCAGGGAAGGAATGGACAAGGATATGATGAAGGCATTCTAGAATGGCAGAAAGGAGATACTGTTGATGGGAGACCTGAATATGCCAGATGTTAACTGGAGCACATTTGCTGCAGCCACATCCAAGAACAGGGCCATTCTTGAGGCCCTACAGGTGGCAGGTATTAGACAGCTAGTTTTGGAACCCACTCATGAGGAGCAATCTTAGACCTCGACTTTCAAACGGGGCAGTGAGAGGATCTCAGATCTAGAAGTGGGTTGCCATCTGGGGACAAGTGACCATCAAACAGTGTGGTTCACGTTAAACTCAGCTACAGAGTCAAGCCATACAAAAGTGAGGGTAGTGGACTTTAGGAGGGCTGACTTTGGCAAGATGGGAGAGTGCCTCAGAAAAGCACTAGCAAACAGGCTAGAAGGAGGTGTGAGCGCACAATGGGAATTATCAAAACTGCCATCACAGAGGCAACAAGCCTTTGTGTGAAGCAAATAAACAAATCAAAATGAAAGAAAAAGCCACTATGGTTCTCAAACGAGGTGGCTGTGAAAGTCAGAAAGAAAAAGATAGCATTCCGGAAGTATAATGAAACACAGAAGGAGCAGGACAGAGAGCTGTACCAGTTAAGGCAGAAGGAAGCAGGGAGGGAAGTCAGAATAGCAAAGGCCTAAACTGAGGAAAAGATAGCCAACTCAGTTAAGAAGGGGATAAAACCTTTATAGGTACATCAGTGAGCGAGAAAGACAAAGGGAGGGATAGTGAGGCTGAATAGAATGAACGTGGTGGACAGAGGGGACAGTGAAAAGCAGGAATATTTCGCCAGTATTCACAAAGAGGAGGGGAAGTGCCTAATCCAATTAACAGAAGCACTTTTGATAGGGGGTCGATCCCCAGTCCTTTCACAGAAGAAAGGGTTCTGCAAGAACTCCTAAAACTGAAGGTGGACAAAGCAATGGGTCCTGATGGAATTCAGCCCAGAATTCTAAAAGAATTAAGGGAGGAACTAGTGAAACCACTGGCTACTCTTTTTAATAAATCATGGGAGGATGGTGTGGTACCCGAGGACTGGAGGAAGGCGGATGTGATTCCCCTTCACAAAAGTGGGACCAAGACAGAGGCAGGAAACTACAGACCTGTCAGTCTGACCTCTGTGGTAGGGAAAGTGATGGAGTCACTTCTGAAGGAAAGAATAGTTGAGTACCTAGAGGCCAGTGAGCACAGGACCCAAGGCAGCATGGGTTCACAGGGAAGGTCATGTCAGACTAGATCTAATAGATTTCTTTGACTGGGTGACCAAAGTAGTAGACCAGGGAGGGGCTGTGGACATGCCCTACCTAGACTTTAGCAAGGCATTTGACACAGTCCCACACAAAGATTAATAGTCAAATTAAGCAGCCTCGGAGTGGGACCCAGGGTGGTAGCCTGGGTAAACATTGGCTGGACAACAGGACACAGAAGGTAATTGTAAATGGAGTCCACTCTGAAGAAGGGGGGTTACTAGTGGGGTACAGCAGGGTTCAGATTGGGTCCAGTCCTTTTAATGTCTTCATCAGTGACATTGCAGAGGGACTGGAAGGAAAAGTATGCCTTTTGCAGATGACACAAAGATCTGCAACAGGGTTGATACACAAGGAGGCGGGAAAGGATGAAAAGGACTTGGCAAGGTTGGAGGAATGGTCAGAAGTATGGCAGCTAGGATTCAATGCAAAGAAGTGCAAATAATGCACCTGGGAAACAAGAACCCAGGGAAGAATACACAATGGGTGGGAGGTAATAACAACAACAAAAAGGAAAGGGACTGGGGTAATCATATCAGATGACCTTAAGGTTAGCAAGCAAGTGAGAAGGCAGTAGGAGGGCTGGGGTATACTGGATGTATAGGGAGAGGCATCATCAGCAGAAAACAGGAAGTTGTTATCCCTCTGTACAGACAGTTGGTGAGATCCCATCTGGAGTACTGTGTCCAGTTCTGAGACCCCATCTCCGCAAAGGACATAGACAGGATAGAGGCAGTCCAGAGGAGGGCAACTAAAATGGTGCAGGGTCTGCAAGAGAAGCCGTATGAGGAGAGACTAAAGGAGCTTAATATGTATACCCTTGAGGAAAGAAGGGAGAGGGGAAACATGATAGAAACTTTTAAGTACCTCAGTGGAATCAACAAAGTCCAAGAGGGTAGCATCTTTCAGAAAAAGAGACTTGCAAGAACAAGGGGACACAATTTAAAGATAGAAGGAGGGCGGTTCAGAGGGCAATGTGAGGAAGCATTATTTCACAGAGAGGGTAGTGGATGGCTGGAACAGCCTTCCTGAGGAGGTTGGGGGTCTAAAACTGTGGAGAATTCAAAATGCATGGGACAGACATAAGGCAATTCTTGTGGGGATAGAAGAAATAGGCTGTTGGTTAACTAGGATCTGCGGCCTATCCTGTAGGTAGGGAAATGGGCAGACTAGATGGGCCTAGCGGTCCTTATCTGCCGTCAAAGTCTATGTTTCTATGTTTCTATGGCAAAAAATGTATTGCTAAAAATACAACCGTATCCACCAACTCTTGCTCTTTGGTAAAATGATATCAATGATATTTGCAAAATGGAAAAAATCACTTTCCTACTAAGACATCTGGGGCCTGATATTCCAAAGATTGCCTGGGTGCAAATCCGAGTTTGACCACGCAAACCAGGTTTTGCGCAGATGTGCAATACTGAAAAGTCCGGTTAGCTCAGACACTCGGGCAATATTCAGAGGAGGGCACAATGTAAATGAAGGGGCAAGGACCTGAATATTGGCACAGTCCAATATTCAGAGCATGTGCCCCGTGCAAGGCCATTTTGCACAGTCCCCTTGCTGGGCACACATACCTCTGATCAAAACCCTGATTTACTCCTGTGCAAACCTAGCAGTTTGTGGAGGAAGTGTAGCAGCCCCCCCCCCCACTGACCCCCAGCATAGTCGTACCTGGTGTCTAGTGGTGCCTCCCTCACAGATCACCAGCTCCGATGTTACAAAACACATGTCTTAGTGCTAGTGTCCCCCTGCCGATCGCTGGCCTGATATAAAACATAAAACTTTCCCTGGTGTCAAGTAGGCCCTCCCCCTACCTGCACACATGCCTGAAGTGTAATGTAATATTCTCCAGTGTCTAGTGGTCCTTCCCCCAACCCACACACATGCCTGAAGTCTAACGTAATAATCCCTGGTGTCTAGTGGTCCCTCCCCCCAACCGTACATATGCCTGAAGTGCAATGTAATATTCCCCGGTGTCTAGTGGTCCCTCTGCCTACCCACACCTATGCCGAGGCATCACCTAATATTCCCTGGTGTCTAGTGGTCCCTCTCCCCACCCAATGCCATGCCCGCTATGACCCCTCCAATTTCATCATTTCCAGTGGTCCTGTACCCCATCCCAAGCCCCTGTATATAGCAGAAAAACATGGACCCCTCCCTATCCCCAATTCCCTGTATATAGCAGTAAAACCATTCCCTGATGTCTAGTGGACCCCCCCCCCCCATTCTGGCTAGTAGTGCCCCACCACCCCAACCCTCCCCCCCATCCTGACCCAGAGACGGCGACTGGCATAGCCCTCCACCTCCACCATGGCCCCACCGACAGAGCTACAGTTAATGGCATGCATACTGTACAATCAGCTGTGCCTGTGCAGTACAGCGGAGAATTTCGCTGGTGGAAGATCAACAATTACCAATCACTCAACAGCTTGCTCAACTTGAAATCTCTCATAAGGAACTACAAAGCAAATTATTAAATTATCCTGTATAAATCCTGGATGGCAGATGCACCAGGAAGGCACTTGACCATCTCCTTATCATGTCCCTCCCCTCTAATCCACTTCCCACCACACTCTCCACACCCCTAATCACTGAGTCCCCAACAAGTCCAAGGGAATCAACAAAGTCCAAGAGGGTAACATCTTTCAGAAAAAGAGATGTGCAAGAACAAGGGGCACAATTTGAAGATAGAGGGGGACAGCTCAGAGGTAATGTGAGGAAGTATTTTTTCACAGAGAGGGTTGTGGATGCATGGAACGGCCTTCCTGAGGAGGTCGTGGAGTCAAAAACAGTGGGGGAATTCAAGAATGCATAGGACCGACATAAAGCAATTACAGTGGGGGCAGGAGGAAGTAGGCTGTTGGTTAACTAGGCTCTGTGGCTTATCCATTAGGTAGGGGAAATGGGCAGACTAGGTGGGACAAGCGGTCCCTATCTGCCGTCAAATTCTATGTTTCTATGTAACAACCAAGACACTCCTGTTAGACTTGCTCCTGCTCATCCCCTTGGTTACCATCATGCTGACCTACCTCTGACCACTGAAAGATTCAGAGTCTGTCCCCACAGAGTCAGGTACCTGAGCCTCCTCTAGGGGTGCCAAATGATTTGCTGTCAGGAAACAAGGATTGGTATATAAGGTAACCCTATCCTTGTGAAAATTAATAAGCAGAGGGTCTGCAACCAGAGCCTGTAACTCTGAGAGGTGTCTAACAGATCTCATAGCCACTAGGAACAGCATCTTCAAAAGAGAGGAAGAGCAGCTCACAGGTAGCAGCAGGCTCAAAGGAAGTGAGGGTCTCTAGACCAAATTAAAGTTCCACACTGGAACCGTATCTCGGACTGGGGGGTGCAGGAGGAGAATACCTCTTAGAAATCTTTGGGAAACCTCCATCTGGGTCACTGTCTTACCCTCTGTGAGGGCATGAAAGGCTGAAACTGTGGTCATGTGGCCCTTCATAGAGGAATACCCTAGCCCTGAGTCCTTAAGGAACAAGAGGTTGGCCAGCACTTTAGGAACTGTACACGTAAAGGGATCCAGGGCATGCTGAATACACCACACTATAAAATATTTTAATTTTTGTGAACAGGTGTATAGAGTAGACAGCTTTCTAGGCACCAGGAGAACAACTGCTGCTGCAGGGGAAACTCCAAAGTGGGAGAGATCTACGTCCTCAGGAGTCAGGGGTGTAGGTGCAGGGACAGCAGAGTCATGTGCACTACAGCACACTGCTCCTGAGTCAGATGTCCTGCTTGCTGGAGGAGTGAGACAGGAGGTTCAACAACCAGATGTTGGAGTAGTGAAAACCAAATTTGTCTGGGCCAGTAAGGAGCCACCAGAATAAGGGTGACTCAGGTTCACCCCAGGATACTGAAGGAACTAAAGGAGGAACTATCTGTGCCTCTGATGGCCCTGTTTAATCTATAACTGGATACGAGGGAAGTTTTGAGGGACTGGGGAGGGTGGATGTGGTCCCACTACACAAAAGTGGGAATAAGGAGGAGGCAGGAAACTACAGACCTGTAAGCCTGACTTCAGTGGTGGGCAAGGTTATGGAAACACTACTTAAAGAATTGGGGAATACCTTAAAACCAGTGGATTGCAGGATCCAAGGCAACGTGGGTTCATGGGGGGAGATCTTGCCAAGAACAACTGATAGAGTTTTTTGACTGGGTTACCAGGGAGGTGGATCAGGCCTACCAGGATTTCAGTAAGGCCTTCAACACCATTCCACACAGAAAGGTGGTAAACAAGCTGGGCAGCCTGGAAGTGGGTCCAAGGATAGTAAAATGGGTAAGAAGTTGGCTAAGTAACAGAACTCAGGGGGGTGGTGGTAAATGGAGTTCACATGGTGCCTCAGGGGTCAGTACTGGGACCGGTCCTCTTCAATGTCTTTATTAGCGACATCGCAGAGGGGCTGGAAGGAAAGGTATGCATGTTAGCAGATAACATAAAAATCTGCTACAGAGTGGACACACCGGGAGTGGCATAAAAATGAGGGAAGATCTGAAAAAGCTGGAGGACTGGTCAAGGGTTTGGCAACTGGGTGTCAATGCCAAAAAAGTGCAAAATTATGTACACAGAGCACAGAAACCCAAGGGCAAAGTATCATTTGGAGAGGAGTGTTAACAACAAAACAGGAAAAGCATCTGGGGGTCATCATATCTGATGATCTGAAGGTAGCAACGCAGTGGGATAAGGCAGTGGGAAAGGTTAGTAGAATGCTGGGGTGCATAGGGAGGGGTATCACCAGCAGAAAGAGGGAGATAGTGTTACCCCTGTATAGATCAATGGTGAGGCCCCACCTGGAGTACTGTGTCCAGTTCTGGAGGCCCCATCTCAGGAAAGACACAGATTGGGTGGAGGCAGTACAGAGAAGGGCAACCAAAATGGTGCAGGGCCTGCATCAGAAGCCCTATGATGAAGGACTTGAGGAGTTAAATATGTACTTTCTAGAGGAAAAGAAAGAAAGGGAAGACATGAGAGAAACATTCAAATACTTGGTGGCATTTTGCACAGAAAGAGATGCTCAAGCACAAGGGGCATGTTATGAAGTTGGAAGGGCGGAGACCTAGAGAGGACATGAGGAAACACTTCTTTACGGAAAGGGTGGTGGACATCTGGAACAGATTCCCAACAGAGTTGGTAGGTACTGAAATGGTAACAGGTTTCAAACGTGTCTGTGATAGACACAGGGGGCCTTAGCAAAAGGGCTGGGGGGGAGACAAGAGATTAATTAGGGTCTATGGTAGCACAGTAGGTAGGGACCTTAGGGCAGATTAAGTGGACCAGGAGGTCCTTTTCTGCCAACAGCTTCTATGTTTCTATGGTTTGGGCCTGAGCTTGACCAGAACCTTCTGTATCAGATGGAAAGGGGAAAAAAGCATACAGAAACCTCCCTTTCCAGGAGAGGCACAGTGGGTCTCACCAGAAAATTTCAGACCCTGGAGCAAGTAGAAACACAGCAGTTTTGCACTGTATGGAGATGCAAACAGGTCTATGTTGGGACATTCCCATTTTTGAAGAGATCAACCAAAATAGAATCTGAGAGTTCCGACAAGTGGCAGTTCACACAGGACCAGTTGAGGCCATCTACCCATGAATTCATGATACCAAAGAGGAACACTGCCAACAGAAATATGTCACGTTCAACTGCCAAGTGCCAAATTCTTATGACCTCTCTGCAGAGAGTAAACAAATGTACTCCACCATGTCGGATGATGTAGTACATCACTGGTATATTGTCTGTAAATATCAGCAACTGATTCCCCAGAAGGAGGGTTGTGAAGGCCTGTAGGCCATGCAGAACAGCCCTTATTTCCAAAGTATTGCTGTGAAGATCCATATCCAGAGGACCTCATTGGCCTTGGGTTCTGAAGTGGGCCAGATGAGTACCCCGTCCTGAACCTGAGGTATCTGTGGTCCTCACCAGGAGTGAGATGGCTGGAAGCATGTGGACTCTGTCTCTAGGTTGGAGTGGTCCAATCACCAGAGAAGGGATCAATGGAGAGGAGGAGTCACTTGAGTGAGACACTCCAGCTTGTCTGAATGTTTCCCACTATGCCCTTAAGAACTGTTGAGAGATCCTCATGTGGTAGTAAGATCATAGAACAGTCAGGATGTCAGCTGCCATCAGGCCAATTAATCTTAAAAGATATGGGGCCAATATAAAATTGCTAGCAGAAACCAACTGTGTCTGGACCACTAGTGCTGTGGCATGGCTGGAGAGCAGAAATGCCCAACCCAGCCCTTTGTCCAGATCAGCCTCTATGTATTGGAGCTATTGGTAGGGGGTAAGGATCAACTATGGCTCATTGACCAGTATACCAGCTGACTGAACAACTGTCGAGTACAAAACAGTGTATAGAAAATGGCTTTCTGAGATGGGGCTTTCAACAGCCAGCTGTCTATTTAAAGGAAGATATAAAGACCCTCCCTGCAAAGGGCAGTAGCTACCATGGCAAATACTTTGGTAAATATATGTGGTGCAGAACACAAACCAAAAGTGAGACATGAAAACTGGTAGTACAAGCCCTGGAGCATGAAACACAGATATTTTCTGTGAGACTTGCAGATCTTGACATGAAGGTATGCATCTTTCAAGTACAGGGCAGCCATCCAATCTTTTTCAGTAGGAGGTAAACCATTCAGAACTTCTTGTAGTCAATGAAAAGATTCAGTTGCCAAAGGTCTAGTACTAGCCTTAGATCCCCAGTCCATTTTGAAACCAGGGTGGGAATAATAGCCTTGGTTTATTTGTTATACTGGGACAAGTTCCACAGTACTCTTGTGGAGGGGGGTTTGCACCTCCTCCAGCAGAAAGGCAAGATGGCCTGTGGGATATCTGCTGGGCGATGGATGGGTTACAGGAGGAATAATAAGGAGTTCTAAGGTGTGTCCTTGTAGAACCACCTCCAATTCT
Source organism: Neoceratodus forsteri (assembly GCA_016271365.2). NCBI lineage: Eukaryota > Metazoa > Chordata > Ceratodontiformes > Ceratodontidae > Neoceratodus > Neoceratodus forsteri. The sequence continues at coordinate 655,007,085 of CM057459.1, forward strand.
CACACGTCTGTAGTGATCTCCCTCCATTTTGTTAGAAAGAAGGAAATGTGGCCTCCCACCAGAACCTCCTGAGGCAGTGAGGCCGGAAGAAGGCAAGGGGAGTCAGAAGGTAGCAGGGATGGTGGGGGTTCTAGTGATGGTTTGACCTCTTGTAAGTCTGACATGGGCACCTGGGGGTAGGTTGGTAGCTTGGGAAGAGGTAGGTTGAGGTCTCTGGGACCCACGTCCAGTTCCCCTTGAATAGCCATATCCTGGACAGGCATAGGGCCTTTGAAAAGAACTATGGCCTCTTCCCCATAGCTTAAGGTTCAACATATGCAGGGATCTCAGAGTCATTTTAGAAGGCTGTAAATCCCTTAAAAAGCAAGTGTTCATTTCTAATAAATAACTGATTATTTTATTTATTGTATTCTGATGTGTTAGTAATTACTTTCTACTTTTATAATAAAATATTTGTTAGTGCAATGAAACAAGTGTTTTTTTACCTTTGTTTTTCGCACTGCTAGTAAAAAAATAATTCAATAGAATTATGGTATTGTGTCATCTGAAACTGATAGCCCCTTAGGAGCCCAAATGTATGTCACTGAGAAACTTAATATATTTTGATATCCTTTTCAAATGAAATAGATACTCCTTTAAGCAACAAACTTTGCATTTTATACATTTGCACTATTGTGGTCGATCTTTTTGATTTTACAAGTTTTTTTAAACAATAATTGTTTTTTCTTTTCTTCTTCCCAAGTAAAATCTGGTTATGAAGAAAATGTCTGTTCAAATAATATGGGAGGACTAAATTTTTCCTTAAAAAAAGTCATATATAGGAATATCTACGGTGGTCAGCCTTCACAGATAGGGCCCTAAGGATTGGACTATCGATTTGGGCTGGATTCTTGTTCTTCAAGGAGGCCTCTACTTGTGATTCATTTCAGCTGAGAAAACGGTCAGAACTGAATTCTTTTTTTATTTGAGCAGTGAGAGTGCTTCGTCCATCTGTACTTCCTGGCAATGAGAGAGCCGGGGTTTTTTAAAACTTTATTGGAATTTAATTTGATTTCTGTATGATCAGTGAGAGGGAGACTACTGGCGTTCTACTTGGGCAATGAGAGTGCCTTATTTATCCATACTCCCAGGCTGTGAGAGGGCTTGGGGGTTGGAATTTTATCGGATCTTAATTACTGTTCTCCAATATACCCAGTGAGAGGGGGTTATTGGAGTTTATTTTATTTTATTTCATACAATTTTCTACTGACTGTGGATACTACCTTCTCTTGGCTCTGTTTAATTCATCCAGACTGATTTTGCTTCTCTGAGACTTTGTGTCCAATACTGGAACACTTGAGTAGCTTTAGATTATGATCGGTTTAAGGTTTTATTATAATTATTTTGTTTTAGAATTGAGAGAGCGTGAGAGCCTCTCTCGTTTCAAATATTTAATAATTTATCAGACATTTGGTTATTTGGACATTACATATCTGGACATTTTTATTTTGTTTGTTCGATTTAATTTGTTTTGTGTTCTTTTTATATTTTATTTGGTTTAATTTGGGTAGTTTATATCTTTGTTTTCTTGAGTTTAGGCATGTGGGAGTGGGGTTTTTAATATGTATAGAGGGCCTGCCACCACGGTCGTACGCTATTCGTCCACCGCTCTGCGCACCCTCAACCCCTTTCTCCCTCTTTCCATTACAGTCATCAACTTACCAGTGCTGTAGAGCACTGGGGATTGTGCGAAGGGGGAGGAGGGGTTTTGGGAGGTGTGAACAGTGGAGGCCAAATGATGGGGGACATCGTATTGGAGTAGTGGAAACCAGAAGACGCCCTGGGACGAAATGGACTCTAAAGCGAGGTCATTCCTGTCTGGTTTCCATACCCAAGGGCACCTCTACTATTAATGATACTGGGCAAGTAGTCTGTATTTCTCCAGAAGCCTGTCCTATCTGGGCAGTGTTGAGCAATGCCAGATCCATAAGAAACAAGACTGCAGTTATTGCAGATCTTGTTGAGTCTGTGGATATGGCTTGCATTACTGAGACCTGGCTGGATGAAAATGCTGGTCCAGTTTAGGAGGCAGTAGTTCCAGCTGGGTACTCGGTGTTACACCGCCCGAGGTTGGACCATGGGGGGGGGGTTGCGGTCTGTTTCAAGACCAAACTGGGCCTCGCAAGTGTACCAGTTGAGGGAGCTGAGTCCTTTGAGTGTACTGTAGTGGCAGGTGTGGGTTGTAGAATTGTTCTCATCTATCGTCCACCAGGTGATGAGAAACGTTTTCTACAGGAAGTAGCTGACTTCGTCATTGACATGGCATTTGAGTCACTCAGGCTGATGGTCCTGGGTGACTTCAATGCCTGGGTCGATAACGAATTTTCACAGTTTGGACAACACTTCCTCCAATTAATGATATCTTTGGGCCTTACACAAGTGGTTACTTCTGCCACTCATAAGAGCGGTCACTCCTTGGACTTAGTTTTCCTCCTGGGGATTGAGGCCTTCGATGTGGGGGTGGAACCTGTCAGTTGGTCTGATCACCACACTATGGGGTTCTGTTTTTGCACCCCCCTTGTAGGCCTACCCCTGTGGAGATGGTTAGGTGCCGCTCTTTGCGAGATATTAGCTCTATAGGCCTGGCAGCGGTGCTTGACCTATTGGAGTTTTCTGGATTGAGCAACGATCCTGATGCCTTGGTGGTGGCCTATAATAGGGCCATCTCCTCAGCTCTCGATCAAATTGTTCCTGTCTGTGTTCATCCTCTCCCCCTTCAACCTCGGTCTCCATGGTTTGATGGGACTTTGAGGGAGATGCAGCAACAAGGATGAAGATTAGAGCGTCGTTGGCGGAGAACTGCCCTTGATGCTGACCACCTTAGACTGATGGAACATTACCAACTCTATCATTCCACAATCTCTCATAAGAAAGCAGAGTTCCTGTCTGGGGAGATTGCAGCTGCTCAGAACCGACCAGCTCAGCTTTTTTGAACTGCTGACAGACTGTGCAACCCAGCCTGTCTCCAGGTTCGGAAAGCTTTTTCACAAATAGAGTGTGATGAGCTTGCTCGCTTCTTTGCAGATGAGGTGGCTGACATCAGGGCAGCACTCCAGCCTGCTCTCTCTATGGGAGAAGCTACAGATTGGTGTTTGGTCACATCCCCGGTCTCTCCTGGAGTTCCTTTGACCACCTGGAGTTCATTGATGTCATGAGGATTGTCCAGAGTATGTGCCCTATTTGCTGTAGTTTGGATCCAGGCTCAACTTCCCTGATAAAGGGTTGTCTTGACATCATTGGCCCAGTCCTAGCATGGATAGTCTGGTGCTCCTTGGATACGGGTGAGTTTCCTAGCTCCCTGATTGAGGTGGTGGTGACACCCCTCCTGAAGAAAGTTTCCTTGGACCTCGACTGCCTTGCCAACTACAGGCCGATCTCTAATCTTCCCTTTGCTGGAAAGATTGTTGAGAAAGTAGTGGCTGCACTACTGGAAAACCATTTAACCATCCATGGCATATATGAACCACTCCAGTCTGGTTTTCAAAAGAGGCATAGTACCGAGATAGCATTGGTTCGGGTGCTCAATGATCTCCTGATGGCTAGAGATCAGAAGAATCGTTCCATTCTGGTTCTTCTTGATCTCTCATCAGCCTTTGACACTGTGGACCATGGGGTACTTCTCATGCACCTGGAGTTCATCTGTGGCCTGTCAGGTACAGCCCTCAGTTGGTTCAGATCTTTTCTGTCTCACAGAACTCAGAGAGTGGTGTCGGGGATAAATTCTTCCCGCCCAGTCTCTTTGTCATGTGGGATCCCCCAAAGGCTCGTGTTGCCCCCCATGTTGTTTGCAGTGTATATGCTGCCCCTTGGAGACATTGTAAGAAGGTATGGGCTGAGGTTTCACTGCTATGCAGATGATACCCAGCTCTACCTATCTTTTGCACCCGACCAGGATAGAGCTCTCTCAGTCTTTAATGGCTGCCTCACTGAAATCCAGTGCTGGATGGATTCAAGCTGGCTGAAGTTGAACTCGGAGAAGACGGAGGTAATGGTTGTGGACCCAGGTCGTAGGGTAGAGGGGATGGGAGCTGGTTTACCCTCGGGTTTATTTCTGGGAGGTGTTCAGCTCGCTACTTCTTTAAAGGTGCAGAACTTGGGGGTGATCTTTGACAATGAGCTGACACTGCATTTGCAGGTGTCAGCAGTTGTCATACTTTCCTTTTATCATTTTAGGAACATCGCCAAGATTAAGCACCTTGTTCCGCCTGTTGATCTGCCTACATTGGTCCATGCTTTTGTGACCTCATGCCTTGATTATTATCTAGGGCTTTCTGGGTTTGATATCCGCCGCTTGCAGCTGGTACAGAATGCTGCGGCCTGGTTATTGACAGGTACTGTACATCTCATGCCTGTTATATTTTGCCAGTGCTGCATGATCTGCACTGGCTGCCAGTTCGGTGGTGGATCACCTTTAAAGTTGGTCTTTTGACTTACAAAGCCCTACATGGACAGGGTCCAGACTACTTGAAAGAGCTTTTGGTTCCCTACTGCTCTGAGCGATCTCTCCACTCAGCAGAGAGGGGTTGCTAGAGATTCTGAGGGTTTCTTTAAAATCTTCAGGTGCCCGTGCCTTTGTGTATGCTGCTCTGATCCTCTGGAATTCTCTACCCTGTCCGCTTCGTTAGTGTGCATCCATGGAGGAATTCAAAAAGGCCTTGAAGACCTATTTGTGGTCGAAGATTTGTTTTAATTAAGTAATGTGATCTTAGGAGCTCAGATTATTATGGATTATGTTTTATTTATTATATTTGTAAATTTTTGTAAGGTGCCTGGAATTTAAGAAAGGCACGATATAAATAAAGTTTTATTATTATTATTAGAATATTGTTCCAAAAGTTCTTTTTATTCGATATGCCCTGGCGTTTCACTTCTTACTTGGAAGTTTTTTCAAAGGGTTTGAGTATCTGTAATTTAATAAACATATACATATTCATACATTGTTCATATCATTTTTTTATATACATTAGTATTATTATATTTTTGGGATAAAATTCAGGAATTTACCCTTTACCTTCTGTGTATTCAACATTTCTTTCCATATATTTTACTGCTTAGTTGTATTTTAGACACTGCCACCTATGTATCGGTTATACAAAAAAGCAAAATATAATTTCAATTAGTGTCTGTGCCACTCATTTATATCATTGTACTACTGCTGTTAACAACTGCTTAATAAAGCCTGTCTTTCCCATAGCTAAAAAGTGCATTAACATAGCTGAAGTTTTTCAATAGTTCTTACACCCATTCACTGTGTTACAAGCTGTACGTGACTGAAGTTTAACTTCAGATCTGTTCAAATACCTAGAAATAGCAAATAGTCTTTTTTCAGATTTTCTAATATTCTTGTATTATTGGGGTTTATAGCTTAATCAGTTGGCAAAATACAAATACAATGATGAAAAGGTAAGTAAAGAAACAAATAAAAGCAAACTGAATGACTGCAGAGGCATCTAAAGACTTCGAACCTTCAGTCCTTAAGATATGCCGCCATACTAAGCACTTGCTCTTTAAAGCATTTTCAGCATCAGTGCCAAACAATTGTTTTCACTTGAATGGAGCATTCATCATAGACTGTAGTACATCAGAGGCAAAACTAGCCCCTCCCTGTTAAGAGTGGTAGTAAAGACATATCCCAAATGCAGCAACCCTGGCAGCAGCATACGAGGCATCATATGCAGACTACAGCAGATGCTTACCAGCTTCCTGGCCATTTGCAATTGTCTGCTGTGCCAATATTTTATCCTGGCTCTTTGGCAGTTTTTCAGCCAGGTTAACCGTTGTCTTAATTCCAAAAGCAATTCTCATATTTAATCATATATACGCCTGGTAGTAATTCTGAGGCCCAGGAAAGCAGAAGCAAAGGTTTTCTTCCCCATCACATCCAGCTTTCTCGATTCCTTGTCAGGAGGAAGAGAACTCATGCTCCGGAGCCATGGATCTGTCATGAGTAGCCAAAATTACCAGTCTGTTTCAGGCTGTAAGGAATAATAAGGTTTTGCAGTAGGGGCTGTATATTGCTTATTAGCCTTCCTAGAAATTGCAGGCAGTTGAGCTGGCCTGTGCCAGGCTGCCAAAGTTGCATCCTCAAGTGCAGGCTGCACAGGAGGAATAATGGCTGTAGGAGAGGCAAAAAACTCCAAGAACCCCTAGAGATTTCTCTTGGAGGAATCCTCCTCCTCCTCCTCCTCCTCCTCTGCTTGAAACCCCAGTTTAACCTGAACCTGTTTAAGTAAGGCTTGAAATGAGGCATCCTTGGGTGGAGACCTTGGGGTGTTTTTCACACTCTCCTCTCAGCAAGAGGATAGAGTGAAGCTTGAGTCTATTACATCTATTGCCTTCTTTCCCACGGCCTCCTCCTCCATATACTCTGAATTACACTCCAGCTCATCTTTTTTTTTTACTTGTCCGGCTTCTCAGCTTCTTCAGAGGGGGTCTCATACCCTCTCCTACTCATCTGCCAGTGCATTCCAAGGCACCTCCAAGTTTCATTATGCTCATGGAGCCGGGATATATGTATTTTTACCCATTATCTCCCAGTTCCCCTGAGGATGCCGGCACAGAGGACAAAAGTCCAGATAGATGGCATGCTGATGTACACCATTGTCAGGCGCCCACAGTGTCCTCACCTCCCTGACTCCAGAGAGCCACCTATGCCCCTAATGCCCATGCTTCCACAGGCATAGGTGTGTCAGGTGCCTGTAAGAACCCCAGGAAACCCACCCCAAGAGGAGGAAAGCATCCATTGGGATACTCGATCCTCCTTCCCTCAACTGACCCCCAGTGACCCGAGTCCATTCCCTAACCCGGGTTGCCAGTGTAACATGAGGTGTGGCATCCAGTGCCTCAACCCTCAGCACCACTGGGTTGGCCTCTCCGGCTTGTCTTTGACATTGACCACCATCAGCTGAGGGGTGATGGGACAAGGAGACAAATGAGGAGGAGCCATCGACAGATGTCCCATCAACAGAGGCCATTCAGGGACCAGCACTTCAGCAGGGACAGGGAACTGGAACGTTGATGATAAGCCCAACGGCAGACCAGCTGAGGGCACCAATGGTGACGGCAACAACAGACGCTGGAACAGCTTAGACATTGTCTGATATGACAGCTGTGCATCAGCAGGCCCCAGTGGGGTCAAAGATAGCTCAGCCATCAACGGGACAGTTCCAAACAACAGAAGAGGCTGGCAATCCCCAGGTGAGGGAGATGAGCCAGCACAGGACCCCTACCTTGGTGTCTGAGAGATGATTGGGGGCAGCCAGAGCCAGGGACCTGTCTTTGTCAGTGGACTGCCCAGTCAAATAGGTGAACGAGAATGGCCTGGAGAAGCAGCCTTGTCCTTTTGCCACTTCTCCATTTCCAAATGGTGGTGTTTCTTCACTGACTTCAAGGACTTATCCTTTTTCTTTGATGAGTCAGCGACAGCCACTGTTGACCGTAGAGATCAACAGGCCGATGAAGAACTGGGAACAGAAGCAATTGACTATGGTAAAGTTGCCTTCACCACAACATATTTCTCTGTTTTTTGAAGTTTTAGAAATACTTCTAAAGCCTTCTTGTGATGTCTCCTGGTTGCCTGGTTAAAACTCTGTCAAACTGAGAAGGCTTTAACGTTGTGGTTTGTACTGAGGAAATGGATACAAATGGCGTGGTCATCGTCTTTATAAATCTTAATGTTGCTGCATTAGCAATAATGGATAATGGAACAGTGGTTCCTTGTCTTTCAGCAGCACAAAAGAACATTTTAGATAAACTATGAGAAGTAGCAGTGTTATCGAATACTTGCAAAAGTTCAGCAGTATTCTTCAATGGTGGTGGACTGATGAGAGGTTGATGTGAGGCGAAAGAATTGAGTCATGCTGGGGATGACTACATTATATAGGTGCTGACAAGTGTGTTGATGTGGGCGGCCCAACCAGCAAAAATTTCTAGGTGGTCTTGATGCCAGCTGCCTACAGTTCCATTATATGGCTCAGTGGAGGGAGCTATCCTGTTAGAGGTCAGAGACTGTTTATGTACATAGCTGCCAAAAACTGGAATGCACTCAGTCCCAGAATCAATTTCGAAGTCTGTCCAATGTCTGAAGCAATTTGTAGCTGTTTTTAACCATTTTTCCACTGTATAAATGAGATGTAATGTTTGTACAACATGTTTTTTGAATGAGGCTACTATGCAATGTATTTTAAATGATTGTCCCTCTCTTTGTATTATCCACATGGGTCAAGCCTGTAGAAGAGCCATGTGGCCCAGTGCATCTTACCGAGTTAACATTTTAAGTAAAAATAAATATCCTCGAAGATTTTTTATTTCAAAAGTACAGTATAGTGCTGCTGCATTTTTAGGCTGTGTCTGGAGAAGGGGTTGCATAGACACGAGTGCTGCTGTCGGTTTATGGCAGAGGATAATCTTGCTTTCAGAGCAAATAACAGACTATAACTACAGCTTTCTTACTGATAAATCACTTCTAGCTCAGCAGGAGTCAGTGCCTGTTGGGATTAAACAAACAGATACTTTATGAGAAGCAGGGGGTCTCATTTAAGTAAAAAAAAAAAGAAAGTCACTTTGTGTTTCTCTGTTTGAGGAAGGGGGCTGTATCAACTTAATTTGCTGAGTCAGGAACAGAGGAAAGAAGCTAATTGGGGGTGTGGCTTAGGAGTACAAAAGCAGGTGTCTCCAATTACAGCTTCCTGCTGTCAGTTTTTGTCAGAGGAGAATCTTGCTTTCAGAGCAAGTAGCAGACTAGAACTACAGCTTTCTTACTAATTGCCCTCCTTCCCACCCCTCCTACCCTAAGGCAGTTCTACTTTTATAGCCACTGGATTTGGCTGACAACAGGAACTTCCTGTTTGGCAGTAGAAAGGGAAAGATCACTGAGACACATTAGTTTCAACAACCTTGAAGGAACCTGAAAAAATAGCTTTTTCTCCCCCCTGGCTACTGGAGGTCTGAATCCAAGTAAGGAAGAAGGAGACTACTGAAGACTACAGGAAATTCCTGTCCCAGAACAGGAAGGGTGAGAGTTGTAAGGGCACATAGGCAGTAGGAAAGTAGGTGTAAAAATACATACAGGGAGGAGACAGTAAGCATACAAAGCAACAGTAGAGAGGACACAAAATAAGTCAAGATGGGAGTGGTGCAGTGCAATGGCTGTGGGGCAGCAGTGTTCCAGGAGACATTCTGGAAGCTGCGATGCTGCCCTACTTGAAGGCACCTCTCTGATCTGAGGGAGGAGGCTGCCTGTCTCCAGGCTGACCTGGCTAGGATTCGTGAAACCTCTTCCCCCACCCAGGGACCACCAGGACCACCACCGCTACCTCAGAGGTTGCCAAGAAAAAGGAGCAGTTGGACCAAGGTGGGCTCAGGAAGGGAGAGGGTGATGGAACAGAGGTGCATCCCTCCAGTTGTACCTCTCTACAATTCATATGCTGTTCTGGTGAAGAGTGGTTCATCTACGGAGGCATCTGCAGTGGAGACCAAGGAGGATGCTGGGAACCTCCACACAGGAGACCTACAGGAGGGTGGCATGAGACCCCACAGGGGGGAGGAAACAACTCCTGGTGGGGGACTCAATCATTAGGGGGTAGAAGTGGGGGAGGAAGGGGATAGGGAGGTAAGGTGCCTGTCTGGCACCACGGCTTGAGGGACAGGAAATGAATCCTCAGGATCGCGGGAGTAGCTGCACGAGGGAGGGAGCTAGATGTCATTGTCCACCTAGGGACAAATGACCTGGCTGTGAATGGGATCAGAGCAGTGCAAAAGGAGTTTGTAGAGTTGGGAAGGGGCCATAGACAAGTAGCATATACGGTAACCTTCTTGGAGGTGCTGCCTGTCTATTTCAAGGATGATGCTAGGGTATTCTGCACCATGGGATTCAATGAATAGTTGAAAAACTGGTGCACAGCTCAGGGTTTTGTCTTCATTGGGGACTGGGGAGCCACCCAGAGGGATTCAGGCCTATGCTGGCGTGATGGGGCTAAAAGGAGTAAGGCCATCAAAAAATGGATGGTGATGAGTACCAATGCCTGCAGCCTGTGTAACACATTCCCTGAATTAGTGGTCTTGATGGAAGAGGGATGCCTGTATATTGTGGCAGTCACTGAAACATGGTACACAGAGAACCATGACTGGGATGTCAATATACCAGGATACCCAATCTACAAGAGAGACAGGGTGGGTAAAAGAGGAAGAGGAGTAGCTCTCTATATAAGGGAAGGGATTAAAGCAACAGAACTAAAGAGTAAACAGGAAGTTGATGATTAACTATGGGTCACCCTGGAGACAGGAAATGGCACCACAATCCGCATGGGGGTTGTGTACAGACCACCATCTCAGGGAGAGGAAATGGATAAGGAAATGATATAAGGCATCTTAAAATTGCAGAAAAAGAGGAGATATTGTTGATGGGTGACCTGAATATGCCAGATGTTAACTGGTGTACCTTTGCTGCAGGCACATCCAAGAGCAGGGTCATTCCTGATGCCCTACAGGGGCATGCCTCAGACAGCTATTGTTGGAGCCCACTCGGGAGGGAGCAATCGTACACCTGGTGCTCTCAAATGGGGATGGAGAAAGGATCTCAGATCTAGAAGTGGGTAGCCATCTGGGAACAAGTGACCACCAAACAGTGTAGTTCACTGAAAACAGAGCCATAGACTCAAGCCATACAAAAACAAGAGTATTGGAGGGCTGACTTTGGGAAAATGAGAGCATGCCTCAGAAAAGCACTAGCAAACGGTCAAGCAAGAGGGATGGAGGAACAATGGGGAATAATCAAAACAGCCATCACAGAGGCAACAAGCCTTTGTGAAGAAAATCAACAAAACTAAATGAAGGAAAAAAACACTATGGTTCTTAAAAGAGGTGGAAGGGAAGGTTAAGGAGAAAAGGATAGCATTCAGGAAATATAAGGAAACACAGAAGGAACAGGACAGAGAACTTTATCAATTAAAGCAGAAGGAGGCAGGGAAGGCAGTCAGAATAGCAAAGGCACAAACTGAGGAAAAGATAGCCAACTCTGTTAAGAAGGGGGATAAAACCTTTCATAGGTGCATTAGGGAGCGAAGAAAGACCAAGGAAGGGATACAGAGACTTAGTAAAGGGGAGGGAATGTGGGCAGAGGGTGACAGTGAAAAAGCAGGGATACTGAATGAATATTTCTGCTTAGTATTCACAACGGAAGGGGGGGGGTACCTAAACCAAACAAGAGAAACACTCTGAATAGGGGGGTCAATACCAGTCCATTCACAGAAGAAAGGGTTTTGAAAGAACTCTTGATATTGAGGGTGGACAAAGCAATGGGACCTGATGGGATTCACCCCAGAATTCTAAAAGAACTAAGGGTAGAACTAGTAATGCCACTGACTACTCTCTTTAACAAATCATGGGAGGATGGGGTGGTACCTGAGGACTGGAGAAGGGCAGATGTGATTCCACTTCACAAAAGTGGGAGCAGGGCAGAGGCAGGTAACTACAGATCAGTTAGTTTGACCTCAGTGGTAGGGAAAATGATGGAATCACTTCTGAAGGAAAGAATTGTTGAGTACCTAGAGGCCAGTGGGGCACAGGACCCAAGGCAGCATGGTTTCACAGCAGAAAGGTCATGTCAGATGAACCTAATAGATTTCTTTGACTGGGTGACCAAAGTAGTAGACCAGGGAGGGGCTGTGGATATGGCCTACCTAGATTTTAGCAAGGCATTTGACACAGTCTCACACAAAAGATTAATATACAAGTTAGCCAGCCTTGGAATGGGTCCCAGAGTGGTAGCCTGGATAAAAAACTGGCTGGACAACAGGGTGCAAAGGGTAATAGTAAACAGAGTTCACAGTGAAGAAAGGAGGGTAACTAGCAGGGTACCGCAGGGTTTGGTACTGGGATCGGTCCTCTTTAATGTCTTTATAAGTGACATTGGAGAGCACCTAGAAGGAAAAGTATGTCTCTTTGCAGATGACACACAGATCTGCAACAGGGTTGATACACAAGGTGGGGTGGAAAGGATGAAAAGGGACTTGGCAAGGTTGGAGGAATGGTCAAATATATGGCAGCTCAGATTCAATGCAAAGAAGTGCAAGGTAATACATCTGGGAAACAAAAACCCAGGGGAAGAGTACACAATGTGGGGTGAGATAATAAAAGCAACAAAAATCGAAAGAGACCTAGGAGTAATTATATCAGATGACCTAAAGGTGGGCAAGCAATGTGAGAAGGCAGTAAGGAGGGCTGGGGAGATACTGGGATGCATAGGGAGAGGCATCAACAGTAGAAAACAGGAAGTTATTATCCCTCTGTACAGACAATTGGTGAGACCCCATCTGAGTACTGTGTGCAGTTCTGAAGACCCCATCTCTGCAAAGACATAGACAGAGTGGAGGCTGTTCAGTGAAGGCAACAAAATGGTGCAGGGTCTGCACCAGAAGACATAGAGGAGAGACTAAAGCAGCTTAATATGTATACCCTTGAGGAAAGGAGGGAGAGGGGGACATGTTAGAAACTTTCAAGTATCTTAAGGGAATTAACAAAGTACAAGAGGGTAGCATCTTTTAGAAAAAGAGATGTGCAAGAACAGGGGGGCACAATTTGAAGTTGGGGGGACGGCTCAGAGGTAATGTTAGAAAATATTATTTCACAAAGAGGGTTGTGGATGCATGGAACAGCCTTCCTGAGGAGGTTGTGGAGTCAGGAACAGTGGGAGGATTCAAGAATGCATGGGATAGATATAAGGCATTTCTAGTGTGGGGTAGGAGGAAGTAAGCTGTTGATTAAATAGAATCTGCAGCTTATCCATCAGGTAGAGAAATGGGCAGACTAGGTGGGCCAAGTGGTCCTTATCTGCCATCAAATTCTATGTTTCTATGTATGAGTGTTTACATGTCCCTTGTTAACATACCAGAGTGCATTTGATTACTAAGCACTCAGTATGTAGTGATCTTAGAGAGTTTTTGAGATGATGCAATGTTCATTTCATTTTTTTACAATTTCTGAACAGGAACGGCACACTTAGCTGTGATAACTTGTTTCCTGGTGTGTCCTGGGGGGGTTAGTTACATGGATCTGTTTTACTGATGGGGGGATGCTGGCCATGACACCTGATAAACTTCCCTACTCTTAACACAAAGTAGATTTGTGGAACTTTTACTTTTCACAAAGGGGAAAAGGGCTTGCACTTAAATGGTACTGAAATCTGGTGCTGCCTTGGGGGTAGCAACCTCAACACAAACTGCCAAGTTAGGAGAGAGGTGCACCCATGCTACTATGTATTTATACAGTGTTAGTCTTTGGTGATGCCCCTTAAAGTTTTGGGAAACCACATCTGCCTTAGAACTTGTGTTTATCTGTTCTGAGTGCACCTCTCTCCTGGCTTGGGGAACTTTTACTTTCACCTGGACAGTGACTAGAGATAGGCAGGAGTGACCTCAGTTTAACATCTCATCCAAAGAAGGATACTTCAGTTGCGCATCACCACCCTAAGACTACACTACAATGTCAGTTATGGGTGTCACCCCAAGTTCCTGGTGGATCCATGACAGTCGGTCGACAAATTCATTGTCAACCAACTGTACAGCAACACCTTTATGGTGACTAGTTTTGCGGGCAGCATAAAGGCAGTTACTTCAGACTGTGTTTCTTCCCTGACCTCTTCCAGGGCTCTGCCCCCCCACCCAATAATTATATCTATTATAATCAACTCTGAGTCAGAGCTGATTCGGGAGGGAGTGCAAGACCCCAGAAAGCAGTTCCTGAGTCCCATGCCAACATTACAGTGACTTGGAGCTGTTTCGCAGTAGCAGTGGCAAACTGCTCCTGGTGTGGGTCTAGAACCTACAGCCATCTAATTTTCCATCCCCAGTGGCAAGCAGGATGCATATTGAGCCACTAAGATTGCTGAATATATAATTTATAAATACAATTACAGTACATTTCTGACATTATAATATTACAAAGAATAGTTTGTTCATGATAGTTATATTTACATAACTCCTATGTTGTAGTTAAGTAGTACCTAATGCTATTTTGATTCTATCGTATACAGTTTGTTTTAAAAAGAACTTGCTGACACTTTACTAGTCTGGAAGTATATAAAATGTGACATATAATTGTGCAGAACACTTAATTTCCTTAAAAAAACTTTGTCTACAGGTCTAAGTCTTATACCATCCTTAAAGGCAAGTAAATGTGAGCTCATCTTAACACCTACAGTACATCTTCTGTAATAAATCACTTTTTTCCATCTTGTTTTATCCCCCACTGATGCCCTCTGCTGGTTTATCTGTTTGGTAACCATGCGGCCCCTTCTGCTGCTCCTTTCATTGACTGGCCAGAAAAGATCCATGGAAGGGAGTCCATTTCTGCCAGCACTATGACTGTGATGGCAGTAGGGGCTTTTTTGGTTGTCTCTTATTCTCCATAGGCCCTCCCACCACCTACATGGTACCATTCTATACCTCTAAAGCCCTCATATGCACACAGTGAATCCCTGCAGAGAAGCAAACTCCCTAACCCACAGCAGAAGTCACTGTGGCAGCAGAACATAGTGCCGACCCTATCCAGCTGTGAATGCTGCCATGTGACAGCACCACCCCAGCCACCCCAGCTAGTGCACAGTCTGCTCCTTCTGCACATTGGGCTTCGGTAAGGTGGTACTACTGTTGGCCCATCAAGTGAACCTAATAAATCCCTGTGAAGTCTTTTGTTACTTAAACAGGCTTTGATTAATAGGATATGAAACATAGAAACATAGACTTTGACAGCAGATAAGGACCTCTTGGCCCACCCAGTCTGCCCATTTCCCTACCTATTGGATAAGCTGTAGATCCTAGTTAACCAACAGCCTGCTTCCTCCTAACCCTCCCACTATAATTGCCTTATGTCTGTCCCATGCATTCTTGAATTCCCCCACTGTTCTTGACCCCACATTCTCCTCAGGAAGCCCATTCCATGTGTCCACCAGCCTGTCTGTGAAAAAATACTTCCTCATGTTGCTCCTGAGCCATCCTGCTATCTTCAAACTGTGAAGATGCTACCCTCATAGACTTTGTTGATTCCCTTGAGGTACTTAAAAGTTTCTATCATGTCCCCCCTCTCCCTCCGTTCTTCGAGGGTATACATATTAAGCTTCTTTAGTCTCTCTCCATATGGTATCTGGTGCAGACCCTGCACCATGTTAGTTGCCCTCCTCTGAACTGCCTCCATCCTGTCTATGTCCTTGCAGAGATGGGGTCTCCAGAACTCCAAGCAGTACTCCAGATGGGGTCTCACCAACTGCCTGTTATGTGTATATAAGCTTTGAGACATGAGATAGTTATTGTTTACCTAAAGAAGGACACCTTGTTGGTCCTGAAAGCCTGTTAACAGTGACTGGCAGCATAGCCGAAAGCAAACTTTTTAAGGCAGTTTATAAACACAGACCTTTTTTTACTAAAATAAAGGGATTGGTGTTATGGCCAAACCAGATGTCACCCCATGACCCCGTCACTGTATGTGTTTGCTTGCTTCTCCATCTGCCAAAGGATTAACATGGGACATTGCCTTTCACTAGTGACATGTGATATGGCCACTTGTGTCAGCTGGAAGAGGTTTCTGCAGCAGTGTACATTTGCCTGCAGTTTTCTGCAATGGTCGGTGGTTCCACCAAGCTGGAGCATGAGGACAGCTCCAGACAGGTTGCAATGCTGCAGTGCTCTCTGCCTCAGGATCATGACTTCTGTGGGAGGTGAACTTTCTGAGCAGGAGTGACGTGGTGGCCATTGCTCCTACATCCCTTCCAGGGGCCATTCCATCCAACAGTTGGAATACCGAGGGAAGGGATGTCTACTATTCAGGTTAAAAAGAGAACTATTGGGATCCCTTAAGCACCTTGCAGAGGTAGGGTACTAGTCTAGAGTACTGTTAGGATTCTAAAATGCTATTATTGATAATTATCATTTTCAGCTGGGATTAGAGTGCATGGCTTTGATAGAGTTGACATAATGCAAAAAGAGTGTAAAAAGCTTAAATGTTTGATCACAAATTAATAGTTTTCAAATAAATAAAAAAAATTACAAAGGGTGTCTCCAGGCCCAAATTTATCCATTCCTGCACAGAGCTGTGGGGGTTAAAGACAGTGGATGAAAAAGACCTGTAATGACGTCTACCATCTTCATCAGAGCTGTGTTTTAATGATAAGTGGCCCAATTGGATGTGAGTTTGCCTTACAAATTAAATGACATGCTGCTGGCCTCTATGCCCATGTGGATATTTGCCTTACTATTTCAGTGTGTGTTTTTGGGTGCCCCACAATGCCACCATTTTCCCACCTTTTCCCAGCAAGTGGACTCTGATCAGCACCCTCCCATGATGGTGGGCATTGCAGTACCTAACTACTGGAGGTCACTTACATAGAAATGTGAATTAACCCATTCATGGGATTATCACTCTGTGGGATGCCAGCCACAGAGCATCTGTTATGCAATGCTCTAGATTGTGTAGGGATCTATAGCAATGAAAAACAGTAGGTTGCTCCCCCCTCCCTCTTTACAGAGAAAGAAACGTCCCCTAATAGCTGAAAGTCAATACTCCTTCCCCCATCTTTGACCCACTGCCAGTAGTTCCTTGAGCCTAGCCAGTTTCCCTGCCCCGGTGCTGTCTGCATTTCAGTTGTATATCTTGGTGCCCATTCCTTCTGCCTCAAGGTTTAAGACCTATACATTTCCCAGAAGAGAGATGACACATACAGCAGATCATCATTTTTGATGAAGTTCAAGCCAAATCAGATGTGGATATAAAATGGGGAGGGGGGTTACAAAAGTGGGTGGCATGCATGTGTTTCAGGAACAAGTGTGAAAGCAAGGTAAAAAGAATGTGCACTGCAACCATGCACAGCAAAACAAAAGTGGGTGCATGTCTGTTAGGGGGTGGGGGCCCCCCCGCACTGAAATCTGTAGAGCCATTTATAATAACCATGAACTACCGAACAGTGAGACCCCTTCCCCTGGCCCGACCCCTCTGCCAAACACACTTGCTCTGTGGTCTGTTGCTTCCTATGTCAAGTGCAGAGATGGGGAGGGAGGAAGTGAGAAGGACTTTGCTGGTATTACTGAATGTTGCCTCATCTCTGTACAGATGTCCCCTTTCACTATCAGAGCCACTCAGCCATGACTATGATACTGCTGCAGGGATTTGTCTTTGTAGAGGGTCCCAGCACCACAGCCCTGTGTGACTGTCTGCCTTCGAGTAAGTGAAGAAAGGGCCTCCTCCACCCACTGAGATATAGAGGATCATTGAGGAATTTTTTTATTGGAAGCCTTTCTGCACAGCTCAAACTCTTCACACACCAGAGGTGTGTTGGGTCAGCAGCTCTAGTTCAAGCTGTGCAACCAGGATCACCAAGAAAGATGCCCTCGTGCAACTGTAACAGCTTTCTTTGGCCAATCATGAGTACGAATCAGGTCCCCCAGCCCTGCAACTCTGTTAGATAGTTATGGCCATAGTTAGTTAATGTTCTGTGCAAGGACTGCACAAATATTAGTACACACCCAGTAGAACAGCCTCTGGAATTTCAGTTGCACCAAAGACTAAAACTGTCTAAGTCTTCTTGTTTTAAATTTAATCCTTTTTCTGAGATCTCATTGAAACATAGAATTTATTGGCAGAAAAGGACTGCTTGGCCCACCCAGTCATCACCAAGGAGCCTATAGTTTCCATCTCCAATTATCCCATATCAGTACTTCACCACACCACATCAAGCCTGCAATTATTATTTCACATCATATCAAGCCTGTGGGAGGTCCCATTAGGGACTGTGAGTTTACCTGATGACCCAGGAGGAGGGTCTATGGGCATGTTGTCCACTGAAGGGTGGTGGGAAGTTGCACAAGGGACTGTGGTCTGTATTGTTGATTATTACAAATAGAATAATAGATAGGTTACAGTGAATTACAAGGCTGTAATTCCATCGAGAGGTTCTGGGGACATAGATAACCCCTGGAGCGAAGCTCGAGAGGTTTCTATGTCCCCAGAACCTCGAGATGGAATTGCAGCCGAGTAATTTACTGTAACCTATTTTTATTTTTGTAATATATGGATCCGATTCCGAAAATGTGCTGCTTTTAAAATTCTGTGAACTGGGCTGGCTGCCTGTTGCACTGAAGAAGTGCTCGCTCGGCTGACCCACGCACAGACAGTATTGAAGTTGTGCCCGATTTGTGAGGAAAGCTTTTACTTTAATTTGGTAATCCTACCGTTTATTTTCTTTGTTCATCCGCAGGTAATCCACTTTTCTGAAATAATATAAAAAACAAACTGGGCGCATAACTCGAGTTGCTCTCTTCAAAAAAGCGATGGCGATCGCCATGTTTTGCGTTTGGTTGCCGCCTACTCAGAAAGTGTGCCAATGGCATTGCACGCTTACATTGGGTGCACAGACTGGAACGTGGCACCATGGCAACCACGCTTTGTGTGGCAGGCAAACTGGCGCATGCGCTGTGGGATTTCAGTGATAATACTGTCGTTCAGAGCTGAAACGATAGTATTATCAGCAGTGAACGATAGTATTATCAACAACAACCAATAGTATTATCACTTGAGGAAGGGTAGAATTATCAGAAAGGGAGTAGTGTATTATACGGATTTTTTTGTATGACTTTTGATAGTATTATTTTAACAATCCATATATTACATTGCTTTACTTCACAGTTTCCTTCCCTAGATCCTGTTCCTGTTCCCTTAATAAAGCCCTTCCTTATTGATTGAACTATATTTCTGATCATCTTGCCACTATTTCTCACAAGGACCTTAATATGTCAACATAAACAGCTTCACATTTGATTGGCTGGTCTCCTCAGGAGTCCCCAAGGGGTCAGTCCTCTGATCAGTGTTAGTCTCATTATTTAACAACCTCAGCAAAGTGTTCAATTCTCATACCTAATGGGATCTTAGATGCCAACTGTATGCAGATGACAGTATCCTACATATAAGTGATAGGTCTATCACAGTTATTCAAATGCTTCTTCAATCCAGTTCTGAGGTTTTTCAGGACTTCTTGTATGCAAACAAATCAGTCCTTAGTGCAGGATTTGATCAGTCTGCACAGCAACACTAAAAACATAATTGTTCTTTCCTTTCTCCCAGATCACTCCTTTGACATTTGCATTCAACTATGCAGTGGCCATGCTGTAGTAGAGTGATAAACAGTCTAGCCATATAGCCATACTATTAGCCCTACCATCCTACCAAAACAAAATCATGGATGGGTGTCAAGTTCAAAGTATTATGACAGTATTTTGGGGACTTGGGGGTTATAGAACTGACACATAGTGCCAGGAGCTCACAGAATCCCAGAAATCTTATGGCAGAAAAGGACTTCAATGGCCCACTGAGTCTGCCTCTCCCCACTCATCTCCACTCTACAGGCTCTCCCCTTCCTCACTTCCCAATCCCACATGTCTTCCCATGCCTTCTTAAATCTTTCCACCATTTCAGCCTCCACCACCTCTTCTGGTAGTTTATTCCAAGCCTCCACCACTCTCTCCATGAAGAATTGCCCCCTCACATTGCCTCTATATCTTCCACTTTCCAGTCTCAGGCTATGTCCTGTAGTTTTAGCCCCCTCCTTCCTTCTGAACAAGCTCCCCTCCTTCACCTTATTGATCCCCTTCACATACTTAAAAGTTTCAATCATGCCCCCCCTCTCCGTTCTGGTCTCCAATGGTTGCATATCCAGTTCCTTACACCTCTGTTCCTATGGTTTCCCCTACATACCATGCACCATCTTGGTTGCTCTTCTATGATCCCTTTCCTTCCCATCAATGTCCTTGCGTAGGTGTGGTCTCCAAAACTGGACCCCATACTCCAGGTGTGGTCTCACCATGGTCTTGTAAAGAGGCATCAGCACCTCCCTCCTTCTACTAGTTATGCCCTTCCCAATGCATGTCTACATTCCATAAGGTCGCTTGATACTGTAATCTCCAGATCCATTTCCTGCTCATTTTTTTTTTTCCCTCTAGAGTGTAAGCTGTTCGCAGGTTTTTGCACCCCAGATGCATCACAGCACACTTTTTGGCACTGAATTTTAGTTGCCAGGTTTCTGACCACCCCTCCAGAGTCCTCAAGTCATGCTTCATGGCCTCTACCCCCATCCCCCAACCCGGGGTGTCCACCCTATTGCAGATTTTTGTATCATCCGCAAATAGGCACGCTTTTCCCTCAAGAACTTCTGCTACATCACTGATGTATATATTAAAAAGGAGGGGTCCCAGCACCAATCCCTGGGGCACCCCACTCATTACCCCCTCACCATGGAATGCACCCCATTTACCACCACTCTCTGAATTCTGTCCACCAACCAGTTTTCTACCCACCCAGTTATTTTCTGTCCCATCCCTAAGCTTTCCAGCTTATTTACTAGCCTTCTGTGAGGGACGAAGTCGAAGGCCGTACTGAAGTCCAGATAGGCTATGTCCACTGCCCCCCCCCCCAGTCAACCACCTGCATCACCCAATTGAAAAACTCTATCAGGTTCATCTGGCAAGAATGCCCATTTGTGAATCCATGCTGCCTTTTGTCCTGCAGTCCACTGTCCTCCAGGTAGTCCACCACCCTTTTATTTATCAGTGCCTCCATCACTTTGCCTACCACCGACATGAGTCCGACCAGGCAATAATTTTCCGCCACTTCCTTACTGCCCCCCCTTGTGCAATGGCACCACATCCATGCTCCTCCAGTCCCCCCGGCACACACTCTGTATCCATGGACAAGTTAAACAGTCTCATCAGTGGGGTGCCAGCTCCTCCCTCAGTTACCGGAGTACCCTTGAGTGCAAGCCGTCCAGCCCTATTGCCTTCTCCACCTTTAACTTGCCCAGTTCCTCCCTTACCCTGTCCATGCTGAACATGCTAGGATCTAACTTTTTGCCTTCCCTGTCCTTCCCTACCCCCCCCCAGCTCTGGTTCCCTACCTTCCCCTTCCACCATGAAGACTGTGCAGAAGTAGTTATTCAACACCTCTGCTTTCTCAAAGTCCCCTTCCAGTTGTATTCCTCCCTTCCCCCGCAACCTTACTATCCCCTGCCTCACCTTCCTTCTTTCTCCCACCTACCTTAAAAGTTTTATCCCTTCCTTTTAACCCGCTTAGCAATTTTCTCCTCAGTATCCGCTTTAGCCCTCCTTATCTTCTACCCTGCCACTCTCCTTTTCTCTCTATAAGCCTCCCTGTCCTCCTCCTTGTGTCCTGAATGCTCTTTTCCTTTCTCTGACTGTCCCTGCCACCTCCCTTGTAAACCAGAGTGGTCTCCTCCTTTTTTGTTCTTCCTCACCTTCTTAATGCAAATTTCAGTGGCCTTCAATACCCCTCCTTTGATAGCTCCCCAAAGCTCCACAACATCCCCTATATTCCCTTTCCCTGCCATTTCTTCCTCAAATATCTTCCTCATTTTGTTAAAGTCTGTCTTTCTGAAGTCCATCGCCCTTGTTCAAGTCTGATTTGTCTCCCTCCCCCTTTTTACCCTGAAACTCACAGTCCTGTGATCACTAGTACCTAGTCCATCCCCCACGACCACTTCTTCCACATTCTCCCCATTTGTGAGGACCACATCCAACAGGTTATCCCCCCAGTGGGCTCCCTGACCAGCTGCTACATGAATACCCCTTGTAGCACCACTAGGATCCCCCTGCTCCTAGCTGATACCACAGCTGGGATCCCGCAGTCCACGTCAGGGAGGTTTAGGTCCCCCCACAGCAGAAGTTCCCCCTTGAGAGCCATCTTTGTAACTGCCTGTATCAGCTGTCTATCCCCTTCCTCTCCCTGCATTGGAGGTCTGTAAACTACCCCATACTCAATGATTCTCCAGTCCGTTTGTCAAGAGTGACCCACATGGGCTCTGTCTCCCCTACCTCCCCCTGCCTTTCCGTTGCCCTAATGTTGTCTTTGATGTATAATGCCATCCCACCCCCCCCTTACCATCCCTGTCCTTCCTAAACAGTCTGTAACCTGGGATAACTGTCTCCCAGGCACGATGTTCTGTCCACCATGTCTCACTTACCGCTACTATATCCAGTCCCTCATCCACCATGATGGCCTCCAAGTCCACAACTTTGTTCCCCAAACTCCTGCCATTGGCTGATAATCCCTTCCACCAGGACCCCTTCCCCTCACTGCTCTCCCCTACTAACCTTTGCTTGTTCTTGCTTCCTACCAGTATTTTATCTCCATCCACATGGGAGGCTGACATCCTCCCATCACTCATGCCACTTTGAGTGGCCCCTTCCTTGACCCCCGAAATCAGTTTAAATTATATTTTCTTTCGATAAAGTCCCCTATCTTTCTCTTTAGCACTGCTTGTCCCTCCCTGCTCAGGTGTAGCCTGTCCAGGGCAAACAGGCTCTCGTCCTCCTATGTTGCTCCCGAGTCCCCCACTAACCCAAACCCTATCTGCCTGCACCATAGAAACATAGAAACATAGAACCCTACAGCCATTGATTAAATTCTTCAGTCCTCTGCTTTCTTGTTGTGCTTGCTGTTGGCACAGGCAGTACCTCCAAGAAAGCAATTGAACGGAACCCCGCACTACTACAGAACCAAGCAAGCTCACTGAACCTAGCCTGCATCTCCATTAGACTACTCCCTTCCAGATCATTGGAGCCTAGGTGGAACACCAAGTGTGACCTCTCATTTTGCTGCTTGCCCCATAAGGGTATATTGTGCCTCACTTGTAGTGCCATCATTCCTCGCATACACTCCCCCCAAATGGTGCTGCTCCTGCCTCCATTTCTCTGCCATCTGATTCTTTTTAGTATTGAGTCCCCTATGAGCACAACCCTGCTCCTTCCTTCCTTCTGCTTGTACTTTTGATTCTCTAGCTTACACCCTTCTCCTGGCATCCCATTTCCCTCCCTGGTCCCATTTTCCCCCCAGTCCATTTCCATCCCCATGTTTTGCTCTCCCCCTGGACTAAATCTCTCATTCCCCCTCCCCTGGTGTCTCCACCAGTCCCCCTCATCCTAGTATCCCTTTTCGCAGGCTCCGACCCCTCCCTTTGCTCCTTTCCTGCCTCTCTACTGCCAAATCCCTCTGTGTATGGATGCCCTCCCCCCCAACTTTTTTCTACCTGAGCTTTCTGTAGGCTTCCTCCCTGTCTTGTCTATATGTTGTGTCCCCCTTGAGCTTGTCTTCACCCCTCTTCTTGCTCTTTTTTGGCTACTTCCCTCCAGGTTCCCTCCCAAAGGTGCATCCCCCATTCCCAATCCTTCTATCTCCTTAGCTCCTCTTCTGTCTCCTATGATTTCCTTGATTTCCCCCTCTCCCCCCACTGTATTTTTATCCCTTTCCCCTATCTCTTCCCCTTCCAACCCCTTTTCACTGGCTGCTGTCTTAATCGTGCCACTCTCCTTCCCATCCACTTTGCCCATCCCGTTCCCTGGCCCACACTTGCTTTTCTCTCCAATTCTACCAGAACACCCTTCTCCATTCTATCTGACAAAGGTATGAGCTTGTTGGACACCGTAATGCCCCCACAATGGATGCTTCATAACCCCCTAATGTTAAGGTATGTGCCCCTCTTTGAGACCCTGGAGTCCCCTTCCCCTTTCTCCTTACCTCTTGCCAGCCATTGCTTCCCCCCATTGCTTGGTCTGTGTCCCTTTCCTCCCTGGCCCCACCTGCCTTGCCCTTTTTTCCCTGCCCCCAGCTGGTCACTTCTCTCCCTCTTTTCATTTCTGCAGCCCCCCGTATCCCCCTGCTGCCATTATATTTGTAGTGCCCCCCACCCCCACCCCATGCCCTTCCCCTTCCTAACCATTTTCCACATTAGATTTTATTTATTTATGTCTTTGGTGACCGGGTAGGTGCACATCAGAGGACCATTTTCAGTCGTGACCGGGGCCACAAGGTGGCAAAAAATAGGTACAGGTATAAACAGTCAATTACAAGATACAATAGATGCACGCCCAACAGCTGGGGGCCACCCAGCTTTTGAAATTTCCGGGGCCGGCCCTGATTAGGCTCTTCCCTGCCCTTCTGTAGTGCCACAGATTGGTGCAGCCACCCTGCCCACTTTCCTCTGTAGCCAATTGGTTGCCACAACTCCTTGGAGCTGGCTGGAAATGCCACTCCCAACTGCTGCTGCTGCTGCTGCTGCTGCTGCTGACCTCCTTGGAGCTGGCTGGAAATGCTACTCCCCACTGCTGCTGCTGCTGCTGCTGACCTCCTTGGAGCTGGCTGGAAATGCCACTCCCCCACTGCTGCTGCTGCTGCTGCTGCTGCTGCTGACCTCCGTGGAGCTGGCAGGAAATGCCACTCCCCCACTGCTGCTGCTGCTGCTGCTGCTGACCTCCTTGGAGCTGGCTGGAAATGCCACTCCCCCACTGCTGCTGCTGACTTCCTTTGAGCTGGCTGGAAATGCTGCTCCAGTCCGCTGCTGCTGCTGCTGTTGGGACAAAGTCATCTCTCCCCACCAATCCTCCTTCTGCTGCTTACCTAGCTGGCAGTGAAGAACATATTTTCAATTTCAAGTTGGGGATGATGGTGAAGAGTAAAACAGCTGGGGAGACCCTGCACTGAGGGACTAGGCGACTAGCCCAGACCACCTAGGGATCATTATTTTTTTAATTTTTGTTTTTATTTATTATTAATTTCATGGCAGAAATAGTAAAAAATATTTTGTTTAGTCAATTATTAAAGAACCATATTATGTGTGGTTCAGAGCTCAGTGCTTGTGTTACATACTGCATCTACATAAGGTAGGTTTGAGTTTGGATATAGAGGCCAGGCCGGTAAGTAAAATGATGCTTCCAAGGTATAGTTGTACGGATGAATAGTGCTTAGATACTTAGGCATGGACATGAGTAAGTCAGTGATTATAGTACATGATGAGCTGAGGTAAGATTGTGCTAGATACTGGAACAGATGAGTTATTCATTATGAGTTGATGGTTTGACTTTGCTCTGTATCCCACCATAGGAAGGATGGTTAGTTGATTAGGATGTGACACCCCCCTGGTGGGATAAGAGTGCCGGAGAAGCAGGAGGTGTAAGGGGAAGATGGAGGATGAGCGAGTCTCGCTCTAAGCAGAGCAGCAGGGCTGTGCAGCTTAAATAGGTTATGGGGGAGGAGCTCTTCCCCCATATAACCACAGGCAGAGCCTTCCAATTATATGTGGTTCAGAGCTCAGTGCTTGTGTTACATACTGCATCTACATAATGTAGGTTTGAGGTTGTATACAGAGACCAGGCCAGTAAGTAAAATGATGCTTCCAAGGCATAGTTGTACGGATGAATAGTGCTTAGGTACTTAGGCATGGACATGAGTAAGTCAGTGATTATAGTACTTGATGAGCTGAAGTAAGATTGTGCTAGATACTGGAACATATGAGTTATTCATTATGAGTTGATGGTTTGACTTTGCTCTGTATCCCACCATAGGAAGAATGGTTAGTTGATTAGGATGTGACACCCCACCCCAAAAAAATATGATATCCCACGATTATCTCCTCCAACTCCAGAGAGTATGGGCGGCAGCACGCAGGAGAGTAAAAACTCCCTTGGGGGAAACCTCTGAGGACCCATGGCTACTGACCTACCTGTCCTTCTGGGCATACTAAAGGAGCAAAATACCTAAATTAATTAAATTATTGGCTAGTCCAAGTTGCAGATTACAGATGATCCAGTGGAACAGTTCATAGTAAGAGACAAAAGGTCAGGAACAGGCTTCCAATTCTTGCGTGAGCGAAGCAGGTAGCTGTATGAACACATGAAGCATCCGGTAGATGTGCACTGAGGTGAGAATTGTTGGAACACACCTAACGGGTTCAGGATAGGGCTGGAAAGTGAGGAGCTCCTAAGGCTAGCAAATGATAGGTGAATATAGAGTAAATATATATCCCGGCTTTGACGCTGGCAAGGCAGGATGAAATAGAAGTAGTCCAACCTCCAGGCTTCTGCTGATAGAAGGCTTCTGAATTTCATAGAATGGTAGAAGGCTTGAAATGAAGCTGACGACTGATGAACCCAGTTATGTTAATATCATGAAGAGAGCAGAATTTATGCTTAAGTCATGATATACAAGGCATTAGAACTGAGCTGAAATCCTGGCAGGATTTGAGGGTAGTAAAATTGAAGCAATACAGTGTGAGTTTAGGAAGCATCCAAGGGAGTATAACAGGGTGATCCTAAGTAACATAGAAACATAGAAACTTAGGTAGGTAAGGTAAGTAGGTAAGGATATGTGGCTTGACCGCGTAGGTTATGAGATGAGGTAGTAAGTAGCAAGTAGTATGGACCAGGTTGGTCACTTGATAAGTAGTAGAACATGGCAGCTAGTCCCATGGCTAAGATGCGCAGCTGGACCCTCGTAGGTCAGCTGGTGAGGTAAGTGGAGTGGCGGCTAACTCCAGGTAAGCTTGTAAATGCAGCCAAACCCTCGCAGGTCTGCTGGTAAGTAAGTAGAGTGGCAGCTAGCCCTCATAGGCTAGTATGTGCAGTTGGTCCCCACGTAGGTCAGCTGATGAGTAAATAATAGGTAGTCAAGAACTGCAGTCAAGCCCATAAGGGCTAGAAGAGCAGCAGAACCCACGTAAGTCAGCTGGAATTATCATGGGATGAATTGTGAGGATATACAGTATATCCAGGGCAAGACTTCTATGAGAAATGGTCAGATCCACTGGTGGGCATATACAGTCCACATAGGTTGAGCTGCACCTGTCAACAATTCTAGCAGACGAGGAATTCTTTCTGAGGAGGAGCGGAGCTTGAACGAATGACTTCGATCTGGTAGGAGAATTATGGTCCTGGATTTGATGCCAAGTTATGGTAGGAAAAGTTATTTGGTGAAGCAAGGAAGCTAGATGCAGGCTATGAGGCTGAGGCAGAGCGGAAGGAACCTCCAGTCCTGATTAGGGTGAAGCAGATAGGAGTAGATTTGCAATGGAACTCAATATACGAGTAGATGTAGAGCTCGAAGACCTCCAGGCCCAGACAGGCAAAGCAGGTCTTGTAAACATGCGATGCTCTCGATGAACCTCCAGGTCCTGAGGGCAGAGCAAGTATGAGGTAGAAGTACATGAACATCCAGGCCCAGGCTGGGCATGGCAGGTTGACTAAAATTATGAACCTCCAGGCCCGATGCTGGGCAAGGCAGGTATAGTGTACCAATAGTCGAACCTCCAGGCCCTGAAGGCAAAGCAGGTATGAGGTAGAAGTATATGAACCTCCAGGCCCAGACTGGGAGAGGCAGGCAGATAAAAATTGTGCACCTCCAGGCCCGATGCCTGGTGAGGCAGGCATAGTGTATGAATAGTCACACCTTCAGGCTGCAACATGGTGAGGCAGGTGGAGTAAAAGAGCAAACTTGAAAGCTGAAAGAGCACTGATGAGCTGATCTGAAGGAGCTTTCGAGTGTTAGGACCTTGCAAGGTCAAATATATACAGTTGGCAGAAGTTCAGGCAGCTGGGATGAGCAGGAGGCAGAAACGCGACAATAGTGCAAGCAATGCATAACGAGTTGTAAGCAAGCAGATCTGTACGTAGGTTGGTAGTAGTAATAGTAGTCATGGACTTGCATGGGATGCAAATAAAATTGCAAGGGGTAGTACTGGATAATACATGTGGTACTTGGGGGAAACCAGTGAAGAATGTAGCTAGCAGGGAAGTAGTCTGACTCTGTTTAAAGTAGTTGTTTGGTGACCCAACAGTGGAAGTATGTAAGCACGAATAATTTCCCACATTATATGCAGACTTGTTCCTCCATAGAAATGCATTTTACGCTAATCCCTTTGTCCTACCAGCATCCTGAGTTGATATCTGCAACTGAAGAATGTGTCTCTGACTCATGTCCTTTGTCCCTGATTTGTGAAAAGCCTAGTCCTTAAGTTATGAGGCAGGGGTTGAGAATCGTAATACAGAATAAGTGCATTGCTACCAAGGGAACCATAGGCAGGTTGGCAACAGTCTCGGGAGTGTAACAAGCTAGGCTTCCCCATAGGCAAGCGTGTAAGCACAAGGGAGGTGATAGTTAGAATAGAAACCCAAGTCCCTCAATGCGAGCAATGGTGGCAGTAGTACTGAAGCTGCAAAAGCTGAGTGGGTATGCAGTACAAGACATGGTTCCAAGAGAGATGGAGTGCAGGGAATGCACGGCATTGATAAATGAATATAGAATCTTACTTCCTCCCGTGTGTACAAAGCATGTAGTTGAATTCGTCATACATATCTCAGATATGCTGCCCAAAGGGAGCTTGCAGGCGTTCCAGTGAAAACATCTGAGGCAGGGTCTAGCTGAGTAGAAGTAAATGGCAGGTGGTCACAATGATTCAGGGCTGAACAAGAAGGATTGTAGCAGAGTCACTGTGTTTAGGCTTAAAAATCCAATTAAAGCAGCCTCCAGATGAATTATTCCAGAGGGCAAAATGAGGGTCAGGTGAGGGCGATATGGAACAGAATGTGGATAATTCTCCTACGTGCAAGGTTGAGCCTCATCACGTACAATAAAATCTATGTTAGGTAAAACAAATTCCCATCCCTAAATGAATACATTTAGTGCTTGCAGAGCCCCTACTCACTCACTCTCACTCGCCTTCTGAATACTAAGATGGCATGCATACACCACTTGATTGTGATTGTCATGTAGTTGCCAGAGAGGAATCAGTTCAGCGGTTGACTAATTGCCATGCCCAGCTAAATGCAGGTAATTCTGAATTGTTGTGTGAGTTAATAGTATGAGTACAGGTAAGCTGGAATGCGAAATGCAAGGCATGGAGAGCTGAGGACGCCAACCAGCGAATGATGGAGGTAGGGAGCAGGAGCGTAAGCTCAGCATGGGAGGCCAAGTAGAGCAGGAGGCAGCTGCAGAAGAGCTGTGCGATGCAGTCCAGGAGGGCTGAGCAAGGAGTCAAGGAAGCAGCAGGGCACGACGGCCGGAGAACGTGAACTGCACAGTTGCATGGAGCCGCTGCTCAGAAAAGAAAGACAGACCCCACAGCAGCCACATAAGCAAGTGAAGCCAGGCAAGGAGCGGGCAGTAGGAGAGGAAGGGAGCAGAGCAGTAGCAAGAAATGATGCTGCAGGAATAGTGCGGCACACAGGAGCAACGCAGAGACCCCCAAAAAGCACAAAGAGACAGGGAGCGAGAAAGGGGAGGCAGGAGCAGCAGAAGTGGGGGAGCGAAACAAAACCAGGGCGGGGTGAGCAGGGGAAAGCAAAAGAGGGGCAAAACAGAAGGAGGGAGCAAAGTGAGCAGCCGAACCAGCAGCAACATGCCAGCGAGCGTCAAGTGCGTCTCACTCTAAGCAGAGCAGCAGAGCTCTGCTGCTTAAATAGGTTATGGGGAGGAGCTCTTCCCCCATATAACCACAGGCAGAGCCTTCCAATTATTCTTGATATTCAGAATTAAAATTTGTGATGTGCACAACCCTAATAAAATAAGATGTGCAGTTTGCTAGTGGTCCAGCTCGTGAAGTTGATCATGCCATAGCTTCTGTTTATACTGTTTACCAGACTGAAAGAATGAGCAAATTAAGAAAGAGTCTCTCTTTATTTTGTTTTGGGGGCTAAGTGCCATTTTTCCTCTGGTTCTCCCTGTCTCCACACAGCTGCTGTAGTAACATCTCATCCTCCAGCCATGAGGATAGAGGCATGCAGCTGCCTTTTTAACTGAAGTTAACACTGATTCACGATCAGAGGATATGAGGTGTGTGGATCTTGAGCAGTCAATACCTTCCCTCCCTAGAAGTCAATTGACTCATCTTCATCATGTACCCATCCCCCTGCCAGTCCCAAGACAAGAAACACAGGTTTCCCAGGTGACTGTGTGCAGTGCTGACACCGTGTCACTGGACCAGCACTGACTGTTATTGTGGGAGCTCCACAGTTCCACCAGTATCTTCATGGGGCAAGGTATGTTGTTTACTGTGTGCAAGCCTTTGATAAACATTCCTAAATTGGATAATGGGTTTACCACCCTTTGCTGCTGCTAGGATTCAATGCAGAGCTGCTGGAACATTAGCTTGTTTTCATATCATTAGGAATAAAGCATCAGCAAAGGCTGCTAATGCAGATGGTTTAGCTAAATTACCTGTCCATTGACTAAAACTATCCTATGCCATTTGTCATGCTCTGTGATTTTAGCCTGACAGTCTGTCTACATAATTAAAAGGTGGAGA
Source organism: Neoceratodus forsteri (assembly GCA_016271365.2). Classification (NCBI taxonomy): domain Eukaryota; kingdom Metazoa; phylum Chordata; order Ceratodontiformes; family Ceratodontidae; genus Neoceratodus; species Neoceratodus forsteri. Next base: position 655,037,245 of record CM057459.1, read on the forward strand.
TATAGAAATGGTCTCTGTGTCAACCATTTCAGACGTGTCATCCAGTTTGCAGGATAGATGCCCAGAAATGTTATTAACATCAGAACACATTAACCAACTATAGATTTCAGAACTTCAAAAGTAATCTCTTTTAAAGCATGTCACAATAAAAAAGTTTAAAAAAAAAGACAACAGTGTGTGTGACTGCAAAAATGGGGATCTGACAGATGTTAAATGTGCAAATATTTCACTAACAGTAACAGAATAGAGAAAACTATATTTATTTATTTATTTAAAAATTGTTAACCAGGAAAGACACACTGAGCCAAGGCTCATTTCCAGGTGCAACCCAGGGGTGAGGGAAAGGGAAGTACAGAATAACGACATTACATCAAGTATTAAAATGCAGTTGCAATGACAAAATTACAATGTGCAGTAACAGGAAACAAAATGGAAGGTGAACAATATCATGACAAATGGAAGGGACCATAGAATTAGCTTGCAGTGCAGCATACAGTGTAGACAAGAGCTAAATCAAGAGTATGGTGCATGTTAAAGAAAGGGGAAATGCTTTGGCAGTGCAGACAAATCAAAACAGGTAGATTCAGTTCACTGGTAAGATCAAAAATAACAAGTGGGGTGTGGGCATTTGCAGGAGGGGAGCTCAAGAGCGGGGGGGCAGTCAGGTGGAGAGCTGTCAGGAGCTGTGGCAAGTAGGAAAATGCCTTAACTGGTGTCTAAGAGTTGGGAATGAGGGAGAGAGGTAGAGGGAGGAGGGAAACATGTTCTAAAGGGAAATGAGATGATAGGAGAAGGTAGACTGCCCAGTAGAGGATTGTGGGTGGGGAAAGGAGAAGGTGCAAGGATCCCTGGAGTGGAGGGAGTAGGAGGAATAGTGGATGAGAGAGAGGAGTGAGGACAGGTAAGAGGAGAGGGATCCCAACCGCAAGTTTGAGATGAAGGAAGCACAGTGGAACTGGCAACATGAATGGAGAGGGAGAATGGAAAGGGAGGAGTAGAGGAAGCAGTGTTGAGTACGAGGGGTTAAGTTGGTAGCAGAGTGGCAGAAAATATCGCAGAGGGTCTCTAGTCTGATAAGGGGAGGGGGGGTGCCATAGACCACATTTGCAAAGTCGAAAATGGAAGTACCATATTGGTGACTGACTCCCTGCGGACCTGAGGAGAAAGGCGGTTCTTGTTGCAGTACAGGGCACTGAGTTTGGGGTGGAGCTTAGAATGGATGGTGTCAACGTGGGCAGAGAACTCCAGTCTACTATCTAGCCACACACTGAGGTACTTGAAGGTGGGGACTACTTCAAGAGGGGTGCCATCCAGTGTGAAAATGACAGGTAGGGGTGAGAGCCTGGCCAGTTTCTGGCTGGTTCCAAAGGTCATGGACACTGTTTTTTTAGTGTTGACCTGGAGTTGGTTGGCATGGAACCAGCGTAGTACATTGTGGAAGTCTTTTTGGAGAAGACCTTCAACAGCCGTGACCGAAGGTGTAAATGACTGTGTCATCTGCATACATGTACTGTAGATATGCAATATGACACAGGCAATGGGCAGATCATTGACAAAAACTGAGAGAAGGCTTGGCCCCAGGATGGAGCCCTGTGGAACACCAGCTAGAATAGGTAGGGGAGGGGACAGGGCACCTCCTGTCTTTACTGACTGTTGGTGGCCTGTGAGGTAAGACTGGAACCAGTCAACAGCAGGAGCTGAGAGGCCAGAGAGCTCAATTTGTTCAGGAGAAGTTGGTGGGACACCAAGTTGAAGGCTTTAGGCAGATCGATGAAGATGGCTGCAGTTATGTGTCCCTGATCCATACTAGAGATGATGGAGTCAGTGACAAGTAGCAAGGAGGAGATGGTGGAGTGGTGATTCCAAAAATCAGACTAGAAGGAGGATAGGAAGTTGGCAGATTGGAGCAAGTCAGCAAGCCTACAGTAGAAGATTTTCTCCTGCAGCTTTGCAAAAAGAGGGGAGGAGAGAAATAGACTGGAAGTTGCCAGGGCAGGAGAAGTCACTCCCTTTGTACAGTGGTGCAACTTTAGCAATCTTCCAGGCCTGAGGGACAGCACTGAGTATCAAGGAGTGGTTTAGAAGGTGAGTGAGCAGAGAGCCAACGGCAGGAGCTGATTGACTGAGGAATTTAGGGTTCTGCCGGTCAGGGCTGGGCTTAACAGGGTTAAGTGAGGAAAGGGCTAACAAAGTTTCCTAAGGAGAGATGGGAGGAAAGTGGAGGCCCTCAGGTGGGTAAGGAGGAGGAGAGACATGAGGGGAAGGAGGGGAGAGGGATCAGGAGGAGGTGGAGGTGGAGAAGAGAGTGCACAAGTGATTAAAAACTCATTGAAGTGAGCAGCAACAGAAGGATGGTTGGAGACCAGTAAGTCATACACCAGCTGGACCAGGGGTGTGGACTGGACAGGGAGGTCAAAGAGGAAGTATATGATCTTCCAGATTTTTGTTGTGAAATTAAGGTTAGACTGGAGGTTGGGTTTGAAGTGCTGAGCCTTATCGGCATGGACAGCCTTCATACAGGAGTTCCTAAGTGACTTGTGGGATGGGAGGTCAGGCTGGGAGGGGGACAATTTGAAATGGGTCCAAGCTTGATTACAGGACATGCAAAGGTCGATAAGATCAGGTGTAATCCAGAGGTGGTGGGAACTTTTTACACTGGATTTTCTAAGGGGGGCATGCTTGTCCCAGATAAGAATAAATTTGGAGTGGAATAGGGAAAGGGCCATGTCAGTATCACAGGTAGAGTAGATGGGGGACCAATCAGTAGCAGCAAGATTGTTAGGAGGGGTACTAATGTCAAGTAACTGGAAGGACCTAGACCAAATGTACTTTAGGACAGATGGGATGGGCCTAACTTTCTTGATACATTAGGTCATACAATGGTCTCTGAAGGCATCCGTCAGAGTACCTGCTGTAATGATATGGTGGAGGTGTGAGGAAAGCACCCAGTCCAGAAGGGAGTGTTTAGGAGAATTAGGATTGAAATGAGTGGATTTGGCAATAAGTTGGGAAAGGTCTGGGGGCTCAGTTCAGTGGGATGTTGCCAGGATGCCGGGGAGAGCCAATTGATGTTGAAGTTCCCAAGGAGGAGAAGCTCATCGGTGGAGACAAGGGAGGCAGGAGCTAAAAAAGAGTCAACCAGAGAGGAAGGACAGATTTTTGGGGAGGCATAGTAAACACCAACAGAGATGGGAAGTGTAGAGGAGATGGAGAGCTTGGCTAGGACGAACTCGTGAGAGGAAGGCACAAGCCCTCTGAGCGTGATGGAACAGGATAGAGTCTGACAGACATAAAGGGTAACACCACCACCCTGTTTACATTGGTCCTGCCTGAAGAGGTGGTAGTCAGGGAGAGCAAATATAGAATCAGGTATCCTTGAGGAGAGCCAACATTCAGAAATACACAGGAGGTCAGAAGAGTGCTGAGAGATCCAGACTTTGAGAGGGTCAAGTTTAGGGAGGAGTCTCCTAGCTTTGAGATGGAAGATGCTGAGGCCTTTGGGAGAGGAGGATGGACAGGGTCAGGACAGGAGAGCCATGGTTAGATTTCACATCAGCAACTAGGAGGAGGAGGAGCAAGAAGAGGAGAAATATTGAGTGGGACTTGCACCCACTGGAATGGGGAGGGAGGTTGGAGAGGAGGGGAAGGCACAGTGGAGGAGTTCAATATTTAGAGAAGTGGAGGAGAAGAGACCAAGAGTGAATAGTAAGGGGTGGGAGGAGGAAGGGGAGAGAGGGAAGAAGACAAGTGGAGGGGGGAAGGGAAGCATGGGTACAAGAGAAGGGAAGGGGAGAGAGGAGTAAAGGCAGGAAAGAGAGTGGAAGGAAGGGGCTGGGGACAAAGAATGGAAGGGGAGAGAGGGGGTGATGGTAGGAATGGGAGAAATAGGAGGCAAAGGAATTTGGTAGGGTACATGATTTACAGACAGCTGAACAGAGGTTTAGACCAATAACAAATCACTTTCTTTAATAGTCCATGGGCTAGACAGTGAACCATCCCCCCCCCAGGAATTTTCAAGACTGTGAGTTTTGAAAAGTTTGTATCATAGCAATTTGTAATTTACTTGTTTGCTATTTGCTGATGGTAGCTTCCGTTTGGTACAGGGTCATATGTGTCATCAATTTTCCCAGGAACTGAAGGGCAATGACAAGGTGGTAGGGATAGCTTTTCATGTAGTAAATCCAAGTATGTGGCTAACAATAATGGCAAATTGGGTATCAATAAAAAGGTTTTTTATTTTTCTGTCATACAAATATAATCTAGAGCAGTGATACTCACTCCAGACTGGGTCTGGAGCCACATGAGCATTCAATGTGAACCAAGGAGCCACAACATACATGTCATTCTAAATTTTGGCAAACACACTTCAAAATAAAATAATAAAAAACATTCATTTAATAATCATTTAATAAACATTTATTTAATTTACTAAAAACAATTTCGTGGTACGATTGTTCGTAAGTTAAGATGTACATTAAGTGCTAGCAAGGATGGTATATTAATGTATAGCAATTTACACATTGTAAATATCTTCAAATTTGTGTTAGTTCAAGGGGATTACAAACTGCCACTGTCCCATGCTGTGTCAGTGCATTATCTGAACTGCGACTGAATGCTTATTGCAATTCTTAATGCAACCAACTACTGCATGTGCTGTAGTGTCTTGACTAAGAGAGTACTCAGCAGCATTTCAGAAGACAGTGTAAGCAAGAATCGGAACTAAATCAGTTTCACTCTACTGCATGTCTTATAGATTATTAAGTAATAAGATCTGTGCCCTGTGGATGTGAAGATGCTTGCTATGCAACTCTGACTTATAGATGATATGCCACTGCAGCTCCAGTTGCACATGGTTATTGCTCAGTTAAGTGGTTCAGCTTGATCAAGTAACCATGGTTTTCTTTGTTGAAGAGCCACAGGTGATAAGTACATAAGCAGATGTTAAAGAGCCACAGATGATACGTTGAAGAGCCACATGCAGCTCAAGAGCCACAGTCTGAGGATCACTGATCTAGAGATTCATGAAGTCAATAGTAACGTAACCATAAAGTCATAATTTTGACCCAACAGTTTTGGAAATCAAATAGATTGTAGATGGGGATACACAAAGATATTTTCAATGAAATTGTTATTGCATCAATGAATATTGAAATGGTTGTTTTAGTAGAACATAATTCTTAAAAAAGCAAAATAAATAACTTTAATTTCTTTTTTCAGGACTTGAGACAGCACGGCTGATGAGCACCCTGTAGCACTAAAAGCACCTAAGTCGAGGCGGACACATCGCCAAATCGCCGTACTGTAGGGAAGATATGCGTAATTCACAACAGCAAGAACAAGTCTGACCTAATAATAAGACCTTTGACATCGACCAGTCAATCCAAAATTGAAAAGGTTTCACATAGGAGACAATTGTGTGATGACCCAAGTATCAGACTCGATGACATATGCAAGAACATACCTGTTGATCTTGATGACATGCGTCATGGGTATCACAGATGGTGCTACCAGTCATTTTCAAGAGTCGCAAACCGTAGCAAAAAAGAACGTGTCAGGTTGATGATGGCACAGAGGACCAACAGCCTTCAACCTCCCAAAGAAACAGAGCTGAAACACCCTCTCAAGTGTTATTTCCTTCGAACCAGTGTATTATATGTGGAAAAAGAGATAAGTGGATTTCTGGAGGAAAAAAGAAGACAAAAACTAGGGAAAAATGGACACAACGTGTAACAAAAACTGCAGAGATATCTATCAAAGAAGCAGCAGAGGTGAAACAAGATGATAAGCTACTATGCAGCATTCGAGATGTTGATTTAATTGCAAGGGAGGCTAATTATCACAGCTCTTGTCACCGTGATTATACAAGGAAAGATGACAGAAATGCAGTAGTGGACCAAACTGGTGAAAATGTTGGGCAAATCAGAGCCCACGAAAAGGCATTTGAGTACATCATCACCGAATATGTTGCAAAGAATATCATCAGAGGATCACAGGTTGAACGAATGACAATGTTACGTGAGAGGTACTGTTTGTTTATGCAGGCTTATTACCCAGCATTCTATAATCCTAATTACAAAACAGACAAGTTGAAAAACAAGTTGATCAAACATGTTGGTCAAAGGATAAGGTTCTGGTAGCCAAACTTTAAAAGTGAACTTGTTTACTCTGATGAGCTCCCAACTGGTCAAGCTTCGGAAATTGCATTTGAGTCTGCTGCATCAGATGACAGGAGACTTGAAGATGCAGCAACTCTTTTGTGTCTTCTCATCATAGATTCCTTCAGGGAATCACAGGAGCTTCCCTCGCTACCTTCTTCAGGTTTCCTGCCCTCCAACACCATCTCATCCCCAGATGTGCTTGTAAAATTCCTGGACCACCTCATTTCTGGCTGATCTAATTCTATGAACACCTCAAGAAGAAGAGAGAAGTTGGTGAATTCAATTGATCAAGATATTTGCTATGCAGCGAGTTGTGGTCAATGGAAAATGACAAAACATCTCCTCCTAGGAATGACTAAGACATCTCTGGAAGTGCTGAAATCATGAGTATCATCAACCTCTTTGGACACTGTGTGTCCTATTCAACCGTTTTGGAGCTAGAAACTGCTATGTGTGATAACGTTGTTGAGAGTGACAACACTCTACCTTAACTATAGACACTGACAGAAATATTGTGATGCATTTTTGCTGGGACAATTTCGATCTTAATGAAGAAACCCCTTCTGGTGCTGGCACCACACGTTCAACTCATGGTATTGTAATGCAGGAAAAGACAGAGGAATGCCTCCCTACATCTATGGGATCTAGCCAGCCCAAAAGCAAAAGCAAAAAGAGATCTGTTCAATAAAAGCCTCGAGAGCTTCAACCATGCTTTGTTAAGCAACATGTTGAACCAAATCTGACTGTAGTTCAGACTGCCACCTCTGTTCCAGATGTGTAAACTAAGCTTGTGTATCAGATTTCATGTGTTTTTTCTGCAGAGGCCAGATGTATGATGGAACACAATCTGTTCCTAGGTGGACAGGCTGGGTATCTTCCACAGGGGACCAATCAGAATCAGTGCAAAGACAAACAAAGGTTGACTACATGGCACCAATCAACTTTTCTGTTACAGAGAACTCCACTGTTCAACATGTACTGCAGGTATCACAAAATGCTACCAGAAAGGTTGGTTAACAGTATACAATTGTTACTTTTGATCTTGCTGTTGCAAAGAAGGCACGTGCATTGCTCTGAGTCCTCTGCCTCCATGTAGGTCAACATTGAGAATGCATGTACTGAGAGTGAATTACCTATCCCTTGTCTGGAAAAATGCCCATGTGTCACACTCTAACATCCCAAGTCCTGGAACACATGGGTGGAAACGTGATGAAACAGGAATCCTGGCGTATGACTGGTGTGATGGTGACATTATACATAGGAACTGGTGGGCATTTTGTCCCAGGAGGAGACCCTGAATCAGTCAGATGAGGAAGATGACAATGATGCTCTTTCTGCCAGCCTGACAGACGAGCTCTTTGATGCTGAGGATGAAAATAGTGGGGATGAAGATGACAACTAAATTATAATGGAAAAGATATTACTGTTACAGAGTGTCAATTTAATTATACGCTTATACAACAAGTATTGTTATAACTCTATTCTGATACCACCAATTTCCAGTTTCAATGACATTGCAAAGTACTCATGTATCCGTCAATATGACATCATTACTGATGTTACCATTGAGCTGAATCTTTTCTAATTATAGTAAAGTCATAGATGAGTATGTAACTTTTTTTTATTGATACCTATTTTGTCATTATTTATCTTACATATATAGACTTTAATCAACAAAAACTACATCTACCCCATCTTTGTTGGGGTTTTTTTCTGATATACAGTGGTCACAAATGTTAGCCTGTAGCAAGCAAAAGCTACCACTGCCAGATGGCAAACAAGTACATTTTAAACTATTACAGTGTAAGCTTTTAAGAAAGCAATGTCTTAAAAATTCCTTATGGGGGAGGGGTAGTAATAGCCCACAGACTATAAATAAAGCAGCAGCAATAACTGAGACAATAAAGCGACTGCAGGCTAATCAAGCAATGAGACCATTTAGAAGGCAAAACTACAGAACTATAAAGAAAATTAGCCTAAATAATGTAGCAGCAATAACTGCAACAATAAAGTGGAGGCAGTCTAGCTAAGCAATTAGAACAAAATAGAGGGTGGCACTTTGAAACTATAACATTTGCCAAAAAAAAACAGAAGCAATAACTGAGACAATAAGACTAATGCAGGCTTACTTAGTAATATGAACCAACTACAGGGTAGGACTACAAACAATGGGCCAGATATTCAAAAGAGTTGAGCCATGCGCAATAGGGTTGCGCCTGTGCAAGTCCAAAATGCGCCATTCTGTGATATTCAGCAGGAGGCAGTTGCGCCCTAAATCATGTTGACAACAGCGCAATGTTAATGAAGGTATGCCAACCCAAGGGGAGGGAACTGCATAAACTGCACAGCCCAATATTCAGCCGGCTGCAGCAGAGTTATGCAGGCGCAACCCCCTACCTGCGCCTGCACAACTTTACGCCAAAAAAAAAGGATCAAGTCGAGGGCCACCCACAGGTGAGCTGTCACAGTGCAGGGTGCAACACAGTAGCTGCCACCTGTGGGTGGCCCCCCACTCATTCCCGGCAGCGCCCCCCCATGCCCTGATTTTGGGCTGAAGTGTCCCCCCATTAGCCTGATCGCAGGCATAACGTTATTTCCCCCCATTAGCCCGATCGCGGGCATAATGTTATTCCACCCCAGTGGCCCGATCATGGGCATAACATTATTCCACCCCAGTAGCCCGATCGCGGGCAGAACATTTGTCCCCGAGCAGCGACTGTGGGCATCAACGCCCCTCCCCCCAAAGTCCAATATCCCTGGTGGTCCAGTGATTGCGGAAGCCCCATCGCTGGCATACAGCCTATTTCCCAGCGACTGTAGTTCTATTGTTCAGTGGTCGTGATCGGGCATACGTCAATTATTAAAAGACCATTGGGTGGTCCAGTGATTACGGCCGATCGCTGGCACGTCAGTCTCTGTTTCAAAGCATTGGTGAGTGTCACCTCATTTCATTGCGCCTCACCACCCGCCACCTCGCCGTCCGGGCTGCGGCACCCGCCCGCTCCGCCTGGGCTGACTGACAGCCAGACAGATTGTTCAGAGCAAGAGCCAGGGCGTAGCGCATCAGGCAGTCCAGATATGTGAATGAATTTCACATATCTGACTGCCTTAGAGGGGCAGTGCACGCCCATTGGCTCTTGCTTTGAACCAACTGGGCGCAGCCTTACCGAGCTGTCAGTCGGGCAGTGCAGGCAGGTGGGTGCTGCTGCCCTCCCGCTGACGGTGGGAGAGGGGTGGTGGGACTCGTGGATGGGTGGGGTGGGGGCCACTAGATCACCAGGGATATTGGACTTTGGGGAGTGGGTTTGACATTATGCCCGCGATCGGGCTTCTGTCCACTGGACCACCAGGGATATTGGTCTTTGGGTTGACGCTTATGCCCGCTGATCGGGCTTTCGCGTCCACTGACCACCAGAGATATTGGACTTTGGGGAGGGGATGTCTGATGCCCACGATCGGGCTGCTCGGGGACAGAACGCCTCGCCCACGATCGGGCTACTGGGGTGGAAATAATGTTATAGCTGCAATCGGGCTAGTGGGGGTAATTACGCTTATGCCCGGATCGGGCTAATGGAGGGGGAACGCAATGTTCTACCCGCAATCAGGCTAATGGGGACCACTATTATGACCGTGATCGGCTATTTCGCTGTGCCTACCTATCGGGTTAGAAGCGCCGCCTCGATGGCTGCTGCCTGGCAGGGTGCCAGGCGTAAAGTCGTCGGGATCGGCGCACCCGCATGCTAATGGCATGCAAATTGGGCTGTAATTAGATGCAAATGGCCCCCCGTGCACCTTGCATAAATTATGGCTCCATTTGCATGTCACCTTTTGAATAGCGCAGGTTTGCGCATGGCACAATGGAACTTGAGCCACCGCATCTGAATGCTCCACTCTGACCACTTGCGGTGGCGCAAGTTCCACTGCGCCATGCACTGATGGCTGTATGGCCGGGGTGATATTCAAAGAAGTTGCTCCATAGCGCAACTCCGTTGAATATCGCCCTGGCCACACCCCTGCGCAACTTTTTGTGAGCAGCGCAAGGGCTTGCGCCACAGAATGGCGCAGTTTGAATATCTGGCCCAATAAATATAAGCACTGCATAAGAATGGTAACTAGATAGGATGCATCCAAACAAACAGGATGGTATAAGGTAAATGAAACCACAGGTTACCTGGTCTAGCTGATAAGAAAATAACAGAGCTGTGAGGTTATAAGGCTATTCAAGCAAGCGGGTTAATAGAGACCACAAGGGCATCCTAGGCCTTCAACATGCCTGTGAGACAGTTAACAGAGCAGTAAAAAGCCAGTCAGAATTAGCAATTCAAAATGCAGAGATCGGGATGACACTGATAGGGTGTTGAATTTTCAGTGACGAGCAGAGTCAAACAGTTACAGCAACAAAAGCAGTGGAACTGAACTTACAGTCTCAGGAGCGGTCCAAAGCCATACCAGGATAAAATGTCACTGTGATTACAGTTCAGGAAAATCTGCACTATAAAAATAGCAACATGAAATACAGCTACAGGGATAGTGTAGCACAGGTAACGTTAGCACTATTCCTAAAGCTGTTGGCCATTGGGGGGGATAAAGCATCTGCTGGGTGGTGTGCTGCCAAGCAACTGTTGTGGTGTAGAGTGTAGGGCCACAGGCAGCAGAGGTCGGTGGAACATTGGTGGACTGGGGTTTGACTCCTGGTCCTGGGACAACTGATCCTCTTTGCTTTTTTTCTCCCCCTCCCGACTTTTATCATCACTGTTTCTGCCCCCCACCCTACACATTTTGACCCCCACCATTGGATGTCCTGCTGGGTTCCTCTTGTCCCTCCTGAACAATCCTCCACAGTTCCTCCCCATCACCTAGCTGCCCCCCGGGTTTCCTCCCTTTCTCTGAGTTGCTTCCCCCCAGAAGGTAATTATTTATAGATTGGGGGTTCAGGGCCAAAGCCCCCCGTAATAGAGGATGTGGGGGAAGGATCCCCTATGAACACATAGGGTAGCCTTTTGTTTTGGCATTATGATAGCGCCTGGCGTTTTTACTGAGTGCTACCTTTGATTGTGGCATTTCTCCTGCGTGTTTTTTGGCCACGTTGTATTTGTTTTCAATGTCTTTACTTAGTGCCATCCAAAGCAGAGTGGAGAGATGAGCAGTAGATGCAGTAGATGCAGTGAGAGGACAGTGTGACCAGCCAACAGCTGACCCCAGGTGGACTACAGGCAGATTCCTTCCATTCATTGTCCTTTGTGCTCTGGTCCTTAGCATTGCTGACCACAGCATGGAGGACCACTCAGGGGATTAGAGTTATGAAGAGAATGATCAGCCCTAGACTTTCAAATAAGCAGCTCCTGATTGGTGGAGAACAAGTGAGGCAGTGCAGTTTCAGGATCCCATGCAGCTAATAGGAGGTTGCCAGAATCAAAAGAAGGGCTGGAGGCACCAAGGAGTTTGTGGCTTTTGACACTGCGTAGGGTCTGGCACCATAGAGTGGGGGGGCAGTTTCAGTCTGAGGAGCCCTCTTGTCCCCAGTGGCAATCTAAATCAGTGGTGGCAGTGAAATTACAGCTCAGCAACAGCTGTAGAGAACCAGGATTTAAAGTTCCTCAGCAGCTTTGATCAGTCCCAGACTTTTCAGCAGACAGCTCCTGACTGGTGGAGAACAGGCAAGGAGGTGCAGTTTCAGGATCCCAGGAAACTGAGAGGTTCCCCAGAATTGATGGAAGAGCTGGAACACCAAGAAGTTTGAGGTTTTGATGCTGTGCAGGGTTCAGCAGAATGGAGTGGCGGGAGGGTGTTTTCAGTCTGAGGAGCCTTCTTGTCACCAACAGCATTCTGAATCAGTGATGGCAGTAAGATTACAGTTTAGAAGATATGCTAGAAATAGGTACATGAATCTAGATGAGATTATTGAATGCAGACTCAAAAAAAAAGATCTTACGCCTCATCAATGACCTAATGGCTAAGGTACTCCCCTTCCATTTGGGGATAGTGGGTTTAATTATGAACCTCTGATCCCAGTCATTGACAGAACTATAAAGCTGTCCCATGGATGCTTTCTATACCTTGGGAAGGTCTCCCTGCTTTCCTCATGCAACAGCTGCTGTCCAGTGACCCAAAGGGATTGGGGGGGGGGACATTCTACATGGAACCAAACTTAGTCCACCTCCATCCCTGAAGTTGGGTGTGTGCATGGGACCCATTGGTTGGAATACACAGGGGTACTGACACTAGGCCCTTCCTTGACATTAGGTGCAATCTCAGATGTCTGGGGCATACTTTGTAACAGCAGCATTGCTGCCTCTCAACCAATTATCTTAGGAGGATAAGCTTAATGCAGTCACTCACACAGTATGTGCTGTATACATGTCATAGACTTTACCTCTAGTTACTAGTGTCTTCCTCACATGACAGGATTCTTTTACATTACTTTTCCTTCTGGGGTATGTAATGCTATTAAGCTGCTGCACATCAGGCTGCTGGACCATTAGCAAGGTAAAGACAGCATTGCCTTTTGAGGCAATACTCTCAGGCAGCAATAAATATATATTACTGGAAACACACAAGTGGGCCGGCATGTTAAATCAGGACATAATAAAAATAGAACTTTTTCCACTGCACTCAACTATGTCAGGAGTACAGTTTATTTCAGTGCAAAAATGACAGTGCAGAGATAGGACCAGAAGCCTAGGGCCCACTGAAGAAGAACTGGTTAGGTTTGAAATGCTGGGAGGACACTGAGTTATTAGTGTTATCTTTTTGCTGTCATTTGCACTCCTGCTATAGCTGAGTGTATTGGAAAACTTTTTTTATTTTTACCATGTCCAGGTGCAAAGTACAGGTCTGCCTGCACGTATCATGTGCTATTTCTTTGTGATGACACACTTGGCTCGTTTCTGAGCACTGGGCTTTTGAGTTCTTCTTTGTTGCATCAACAGTGTTGGAATTATAGGGGTTTTGCCAGGGCTCTGGCCCCCATAGCTCTGTAGTGAGCCCTTGTGCACTGCCATTGACTTATAATGGGAAAAGGACATTTAAAAACATGAGCTCAGGGTCCCAATAACTCATAAAGCTCATAAAGTGTAATTTAAACACTAGCCGTGGTAGTGAATGGAGAAGTGATAAAGTTAGAGTATTAAGACCTTGGAATTGTGATGTCCACAATCTTCTCCAAGTCAGAAGATGGATTCATCTGTGATTCATGCCATCTATTTCCACTGTTTTTTTGTATTAGATTGAGAAACTGATATTAGAGTGCATGGTTTAGGGCATAGAAAATGTAAGCAATAATATTTGACAGGTTATGATGTAATTGGATATTGTCATGACTCAAGAACATTGCAAGGCATGAGAACAAAGTCTGAGTGTCTTATGCACCCAAGAAGAATATTACTGCTAATATTTGATGGGTCCATCTTTTATGTATTAAAAAGGAGAAAATATTTTATAAAAAATGTTCTAATACTTTTTTATGAGTATGTATAACAGTTGTTCTCTTTTGTTATGTTTCGGCCAATAGGTGGGGCTATTCTAAACTATATGCTGGACTCAAGTGGTGGAGGAATTTGAAGTAAGTAAAGAAACCCATTGGTTGCGACTCTTTTTTTTTTTTTTTTTAATCTTGAATTTATCTCCTTCGCTCCAGCTGCCCCTTCTGTCTGCCCCCCAGCCCCATCACCCCAGTATCACCAGGACTTACCTTCAGCCCAGTCACTGGGTGCAGAGCTTGAGTAGGGTCAGACATCATCCTGCCACCAGGGTTTTTCCTCCTTTTTGTTTCCCTTTCCCCATTGCTGGGGCACATACAGCCAGACATACATGCGTGCGTGGAGGCATGCATGTCAGCAGAAGTCCCGCAGCACCCTCCTCTTCCAGGTGCCCAACAGACCCATACCACCTGCAAGCCTCCACCTGGGGGCGGTCATTCCGTGAGAGCGCTAGTCCTCCCTCCCTGGGAGAAGAGAGCTGTCCTCCGGACGCTCAATCCTCTCCCTCCCCAGCCGACCCCCGGTGGCCTGCTTGCACCATGAACACAGGTTGCCGGTGTGGCAGGAAGTAAGGCATCGCTGCCTCAGCCCTCCATGCCACTGGGCTAGCAGTTGGTGCGACTCCTTCTTAACCATGACATTATTAGGGGATGGTAATTTCCTGGAACCCCCACCACCTCTTTCTTCTTATATGATTGTATTTCATTTGCATTTCTTTTTATTAACTATTAGTGCCATGCGGATTTTTCAAATTCTGGCAGAATTAATTCCACTGAAATTCTGCTGAATTTTGCCACAAACAGAATGTTACATTCCACGGTAGAAAATAGTTGCAGAATGATTTTCCACAGAAAAAAATGCTGTTCCACAGAGTATTATTCCACAGATCTCATTATTTTCCACAGAAAGAGTTGCAGAATAATTTTCTGTGGAAAAATTGCTTTTCTACGGAATATTCACAGTAGGCAGAATTCCACTGAAGAACCAGCAAAATTCTGGCAGAAATTCCACCAACAGAATGTCCATTATGCACTAAATCCAACGGCAGAATTCCGCATTCCACACAGCATTATTAACTATGTGTATATAACGTATGGTAGAATGCTGTTATGGCCCAAAAATCATCTTTTTACAGCGTTGTTACACTATTGATGTGACGTCACGCCTTGTTATACTATCGACGATGCGTCACATCGATAGTGTAACAGATTCGAACCACCAGGTGATGCTGTTGCCATGGCACCCATAACAGCTAAACATGCCTATGTTTAAAAAGTTTATCAGGTAACTGGCGAGAGAGTCGCGGAGCTCTGTCAGAATGCTACCATGCAGTCGGAAGCTGCACCGGAAGTAGAGGTGGAGGCGGTAGTAGTAGATTATTGTTTCCAACACTGGCATCATTTTTTTGTTTCTCCACTGACCATACACTATAAAAGACAATTTATGGTCAGCAGTGTGCAACAACACTGTTTGCCTTCTCGTGGTGACCTTGGCAACCCTGTAAACCTCTCGAGCTTCGCTCTCGAGGTTTAACATAGTTGCCAAGAGAACCACCCGAAGGCAAACATAGCGTTGTTACACACCACTGCCCATACGTTATCCTCTATAAGTTATCTTCTTCTTTTGGTTTTTATCCAATATTGTAACACCATAGTTCTGCTTACTGTAAACTATTGTACTGTGATCCATCCTACCCAGGACTAACTTGTAAATGAACTTTGGTTAATGGAGCTTTTTTCATGGCAAAATAAATTCAAAATACAAAGCTTATGTGCTAGGATTTAATCACAGGGAGGAAGGTGTCTCAACTCTCAATTATTCAAGTTGCTGGAATCTTTCTGTCCATTGCATAATGACTATTTTCCCAGTCTATGCATAGGCCAGAATGACAGAAAAAGTTTTTTTTCATATTCATTTTTTTGTGCCCTTTGAGCCTTGGCAGGCGACTTCGGCCCTTTGAATGGAGGTACTCTCCCTTCGGTTCTGCTGCTCCCGTACTAGGTGGCCCCAGAAATTCCCCCATGGATTGCCCCTACTGCAGGACTGGGAGGAGGTTGCGGGCTTCTCCCTCCCCCCAGAGACCCAATCCAGACTCTGGGACTGCTCCTGAGGGAGGCAGGCAATCATTGAACCTGCCAGGCTAGATTTTTCCATTTTCTCCCATCCCCCCTCCCTGCCGATGTCGGGACATAGGCTTCCAGCGTCCTGACCCGTACTGCCCTCCAACCACCTCCAGAGGGCAGTCAGTGAGCAGAATGACTTAGTCTCCCCCCCTTGAGAGAGGACAACAATCCTCTGGACGTTCAATCCTCTCTCCCCCTGCCGATCCCCAGCAGACCAAACTCATTCCCAAACCCGGGTTGCCAGTATGGCGCAAGGTGTAGCAACCAGTGCCTCAACCTGTAGCACCACCGGGCCATCCATAAAATTTTTTTTTAAGAAAAGACTGATAACACTATTGTCAAGAAAAGTTATTACACCAAAGTTGCAAGAATATATGTTGTACAGGAGCGGCAGCACCTGTATATTAGGGTTAAGTAAGCAATTTAATGTTAAACCCTGATTTTTGCACTTAAATAACTTTGCCCCTGCTTGACATATTCCTGAATTTAGACATATGCAGAGTAGGTGACAGGCTGTTTGGATCCTTTAAATTCTGTAGTTACTGATTCACTGGGGGCAAAGTTATAGAGGTTCAAAAACACATAAATTCATTAAAGTTAAGACTTTTTTGCTCCCCTACAATATAACTTAAAAATGGTTTAGATTTAAAATCTTAAACATGCAGGTTAAATAGAGATGCTTATTTGCAAAAATGAACATTCTAAAGATAGCTGTATTTTTGCAATATCTAAAATAAATGTGTTTCGTTTGTTTGCTAAAAATGAATCAGGTCAGTTTGGGGGATGTCCATATCACCCCATGCACATGCATGATACTGATGATAATGTATTCAGTTAGCATAAAATTGTTAATTCACAGTGGACTGGGCTGCACATCATTGTGTCCGTGCATCACTGCATCTGTGCGTGCACTGGAATCATGGTAAGGGAAAGTTTCACTGGTGCTGACTTTGTAGCTTTGTGTTGTGTTCCCAGTATTATTAAAAAAAAACTCCAGTACAGGCCTTATTTCTTTTAGTTACATGTTTAATTTATTTTGGGACAAAGCCACCACAGAGAACCACCACCTAAGCCTAAAAGCTGCCCACGCACCTGCTGCAGAACAACCTGCTTATCCCACCCGCAGCTATGCTACTGTATGACTCACTCCAGAATGAGCCAAGAAGCCAGTCAGCAGCAGCACAGCACCAAGCCACCAACAAAAAGGTCTGATCTGTTCTTCCCGAATCCCTACTAGGTGTACTAGATGCTAGCATACATCCATGAGTTTTGATTGCTGCTGCTTAAGTTTGCAGTTTACAGTAAGTCTGCATTTTTCTGTGCCATGTTTTCTGCCATGTTTGTGCTGTGTTCACTGCTGCTCCCATTTTCTCCCTGCCATATCAGCCCTGTCATGTTAGCTAAGGGAGCATTTTCTGTGATTCAGTATGGCAGTTCTGTGTTTTGTGCCTCCCTGTTGTCGGCTGCTGTTCTGGTGTGCACTGCTATCTCAATGAATCCTTGGCAGCAGCAAATGGTGCTGTACAAAGCTCCCAAGTAAGCAATTGTCTTCTTCTCAGCCCCTCCCACTCCTCCCCCTGACTGACATCATAGACCCAGCGGATACAGGAAAAACAAAACATGCTTTGCTTATTTTTTTCTTAAAGCACCCCCATTACTGCCTGCTGCCCTTCCCTCCCATTTCTCATTGGCAGAGGATATCCCCAATTGTTTGGTGTATCACAGGTATCTGCCACTCTGTGTTGAAAAAGTTTCCAATATCCTGATGGCTTTCCCGAGGCTTCTTGACTGCATAGGTAGGGGTTGTTCTCCTACCCTCCATTCCCAGCCTCCAGTCTACATTAAAAAGACCTCCCACTCCCTCTGCATGCTCTCCCACACCCACCCCCTGTTCCCAGCCACTGGTGTACATAAAAAAAAACTCCAAATCCCTCCCTATGGATGCTATCCCACCCCACCCTCCATTCCTGGCCCCTGGTCTATGTTGAAAAAAACTCCCAAAACTCACATATGATGAGGTCAGATTGCAGGATCAGCTATATCAGCATGACGGAGAACAGGAGACTTCTGACAAGGAGGACTGAACTGTTTGAACATGCCTTAAAAGTGAGTAAGGTGGGCTGAAGGTTTTAAGGGGCTTTTTGGGGAGGGAGTGCACCATTTTGGTCATAATGGTTAAAGAGAATCCTCCAATTTAATATCCTGGACTCTTCAGGCACTTAAAGTTCTCTGCCACAGTTAGTAAAAAGGATCAGATACTGTTAAAATGCTAATTTTCTTGTAATTCCCCCTTGCTGTACCAAAGGGGGTAGGATCTGTACAAAACCCATGGAGGTAGCAGGGGACGGCTTGGCACTGTGGAGGGAGGTGGGGTCAGAGGGCATGAAGGAAGGGGGGGTAGTGTCTGGGGCCAAAGAAGCAGGTGGGGCTCAGGAGGGAGGGGCAGTGTCAGGGGCTGAAGAAGGAAGTGGGACTAGTGTCTGATGTCATGGTGGCTAGAATCTGGGGCTGTGGAAGATGGGCTAGCGAGTGCTGGGAGCTGTGGAGGGAGGAGGCTAGTGGCAGGGCCAATGGAAGGAGAGTGTCTGGACCTGTACAGGGGGGGTGTGTGTGTGTGTGTGTGTGTCTCTCGTGCCTGAGGAGGAGGTGTTGAGTGGGGCCATGCAGGGAGGGTATGTGTCAAGGGTCTGGAGGAGTCTCAAATGGTCAAGGAGGGGTGTCAGTAGAGGGAAGGGTATTTGGAGGGACTGTGGAGTATGAGGGGGGGTGGTGGTGGTGTGGGGGTAGTGTCAGAAGCCATGGAGGGAGGGGGTGGTGTCAGGGGCCATAGAGGGAGTTGGGTAGTGTTGGGAGGTCTGTGAAGAAAGGGGGCTGGTGTTGGGAGGCCACTGAGAGAGGGGGTAGTGTCGGGTGCTGTGAAGGAAGTTGGGTTGATGTCAGGAGCTGTGGAAAGAAGTAAGGCTAGTGTCTGTAGTCAATGGGGGGCTGGTAACTGTGGCTGTGGATGATGGAGTAGCTAGTGTTGAGGTCTGTGGAGGGAGGGGGCTAGTGTCAGGGTCCATGGACGGAGAGCATTTTAACAGATAGACAGAGGGTGGGCTGTGTATGTGTGAGGGGAAATCTGATGTGGTGGTATCCACTGGTCTGGGAAGTAGGGATGGAAGAAGAGATGGGGGTGGTATAGGGAGATAGTGACAGGGGCCGTGGAGGGAGGGTCTTAGTGTTAGGAGCTGTGGAGGGAGTAGCATAGTGTTCTGGACAGTTGATGGGGCTGATATTGGGGGGACATGAAGAGAGGGGGCTAGTGTCAGGGGCTATGGAGGGAGGGGGCTAATGTCGAAGGTCATGGATGGAAGAGGTTATTGTCTATGGCCATGGAGGGAGAGTGGCTGGTGTCTGGGGCCATTAAAGAAGTTGAGCTAGTGTTGGAGGCAAAACTGTACAAAGCCAGCCACACAAACCACATTTATGGTTTCCAATAATTTATTCGGTGTTTATCCAGTAGACAGTGCCCCTTCCCCAAGTGATGCCTGACATTTCACCCTGTCAAGGGCTTCATCAGGAACAGGATGTACAGTACATTAAAACAATAACAAATAAAAAAATAAGTTTCACATAATAGCTAGACATATGTATATGCTCATAAGCTAACCAATGGGTTCCTTAGGACTATGAAGACCAATCATTCTTCAAAGAGGATAATTTAAAAGTCTCTAGTGAAATTCTTTTTCAATAATTAGGATTATAATGGGAAGTGACGTTTCATAATGAGAGACCATATACTAACATTGTTTAATATCAAAGTTTTCCTTAGTGACTGCATATATATTGGGAGGTGATGTGTCATGGTTTTAATTAACTTTGTTTAACTTTGGTTATTTTTTTTTTTTAATTCACATGGTATTTAAATTGTTTGATATTTAGTAAAGAAGAAGTATTGGCCTGTTTTAATGTAGATCCTCTCCATCACGATAGCATGTTACTGTGAGCATGAAAGTTGATCAGCACAAAGATATCTACAAAATGAGTGGTGTTTCATTTATTGCGCACAAAGAAGCAATGCTTGCACCACTCTGTATAAAAGCATACTTTTATCGAAATACATACCACCACAGTACAAAGGACCACGGGCCGTAACTGAACCCCTACTGGTTTTGCTTAGACAGCATCATTTTTGTACTGTGGTGGTATATATTTCAATAAAAGTATGCTTTCTATGAGGCAGAGTGGTGCAGGCATTGCTTCTTTGTGATTTGTACTTTTGTTGCCCTGCACACTCATTGACAAGTG
This sequence comes from Neoceratodus forsteri, assembly GCA_016271365.2. Lineage (NCBI taxonomy): Eukaryota > Metazoa > Chordata > Ceratodontiformes > Ceratodontidae > Neoceratodus > Neoceratodus forsteri. The sequence continues at coordinate 655,057,294 of CM057459.1, forward strand.
GAGCTGTTTTTTGTTTGTTTTTTGTTTTGTTTTTTTGCCTCTTTCATTTATAGCTACTTTTTATTTAATGTTTTATTATTAGCACAAACACAGCAGAAAATTCAATTTTGTCACTTTTTGCATCAAACAAATGTGAATAACTAAAATGAGAAATGATAGCACAGTACTGTTAGTACAAAGTTTGTTCAGCACAAAAATATCTACAAAATGAGTGGTGTTTCATTTACAGATAATGTTTAGTTTTTTATCAACAAAAAACAGCCGAAACGTAATTGGTTTCACTTTTTGCAACAAATACAAATATCTTTAAAATGAAAAATGATACCATGGTACTCTGAGCACAAAAGTTGATCAGGACAAAATTATCTACTAAATGAGTGGTGTTTCATTTATAGATACCTTTAAAATGTTCTACAATCAGCAAGCAATGGCAAAAAAAATTCATTTTTTTCACTGTTTTAGAGATATGGCATAAATGGAATACGTAACCCCCTCACTAGAAATATTGTCGATTTTTGATTGTTCTCATGCCAATTGACCCAATGACATCACTCGTAGCTTTGCCACTTGTGATGTTAATGGATCAATTGGCACTTGAACAAAAAAATAGACAATATTTCCAGTAGGGGGGTTGCATATCCCTTATATACTGTATAGTTGACATATATCTAAAATATTTTATAAATATATGCACTGTAAAAATATCTTAAAGAGGAACTTTCATGATGGGCTAAAAAGTTACAGCTTATAGTCATTGACCCCAGAACCCTGCAAATAAAGACAAAGACAAGATTGTGTGTGGTTGCTCAGTTTGGCAATCAATTTACTGAATAGTCAAGATTTCATTATTTACAATAACATGGTAATAACATGGTACATCTCCACAATTTCCATTTTACAAACTCTTCACAATCATATGTATATACAATATATATTCAAAGCCATTGCACATGGTGCAACTGAGTTGCACCAGCGCAAGTGCGGAAATGCACCAGGGAGCCATATTCAACGGGAGCCAATGCACAGTGCAAATACCATTGCTCAAATGTACAACTATAATGAATGCAGGTGCAACCACAGGGGGTGTGCCCATGAATATCCAGTGCAGTGCAATATTCAACCGTGGAACCATGGCGCATGTGTGGAGCAAAACCAAGCAGCGCTGAGCAGACTTGAGCCTATAAATATCAGGTGCAAGCACACAGACAGCACTTGCATGAGGCGAGAGAATGGGAAAGAGACAGTGAGTGAGAGAGAGAGAGAGAACAAGAAAGAAAGAAAGAAAGAAAGAGAGGCAGCCACAGAGAGAGAGTGACAGAGGTGGCAGTGGAAAGGGAGAAGGGGCAGAGAGAGTGAGATGGACAGGCAGGCACAGTGCCAGGCAGTGCACTAGGGTGCCACACACCCCACAGCAGCCAACTGCCCGGGGGAGACGAGACAGCAGGGGCCATGAACAGTGCACCATACATGATGGAGGCTGTAATGATGGGTGTGAGGGGGCAGGTGGAACAGCGATGTGGCCGAGGAAGGGCCCGTTGGTGGTATGCCTGACACAGGTGGTACCATGCCCAAACCACCTTCAAGAATTTCTCTGACACGGAAATAGTGGGCCGGTACCACCTGAATGGGGCCATTCTGAAGCAGCTCTGTGAGCTGTGCAGTGAGGAGAAGCAGACACCCACAAGATGGAGCCATGCAATGTCTGTGGAGACGAAAGTCACAGCACTCATGTGCCTGCTCACTACAGGCACCTTCCAGAGAGCAACAGGGGACACCACAGGCACAACCCAGTAGGCCACATCATGCCTCCTTACACAGTTCCTCAATGCCCTGGCTGCCACATGATTCAGAATACATCTATTTCCCCAGCACACAGGTGGAGTGTATAGCAGCCATGCAGGACTTCCACAGGATAGCACGTATGCCTGGCATGCTTGGGGCCATTGACTACACCCATGAGGGCATCCACATGCCGCCTGGCCCGAGGGGCCAGCATACATCAATAGGAAGGGGAGCCCGAATATCAACTGCCCGGTGGTGTACAATGCCACAGGGTGCATTACCAATGTCTGTGCCACATGCCCTGGGAGTGCACATGATGAATTCGCCTGGCACAGCTCCATGCTGTGCCACAGATTCAAACATAGGGACATCCCCACAGGCCACCTAGTGGGTGAATATGGGACAGACAAGGGGTGATGGGCAGGGCAGGAAATAGAATGGGGAGGGCAGGGTGGGCAAGCAGGCGAGGGCACCAGGGCAGGCAAGGAGCAGAGCAAGGGAAGGCAGAGAGCAAACTATGTCACTATCCACACAGGTGACAGTGCCTACCCACTGAGGACTTGGCTGTTCCCCCCTCACCAGCACCCATCATTCCCAGCCGAAGAACGCTACAACAAGGCACATGCCAGCATGCGGAACATCACTGAGTGTGTATTTGGAATGCTGAAGGCATGTTTCCATTGCCTAGACAGGTCTGGCGGTGCCCTACAGTACAGCCCCTCGAAAGCCTGTGGCCTGTTCCTGGCCTGCTGCATACTGCACAACATGGCCATTGACTGTGGGATAGCTGTCAAGGCTGATGACGGTGACAGTAGTGGGGACGATGGAGGCAATGTGCCAGAGGGAGGTGGACAACCCCTTCCTGGGTGGAGGGATACATGGCTGGTGAGGCAGGCCCGACAGCACCACGACACCATCGCACAAGAGCACTATGGTGCATGCAGGTAGGTGGCACAAAACCCATGCATAAGCCACACACAGGTACAGCACATATGCAGGGGTGTGCATGTCAATGGGCATGCACACACAGAGGCGTGGTGCAGAGTCAGAGGAGTCGATGGCACACTACCACACACAACTGCACAGAGCAGCTCACAGCAAAGCACGCACACATCCACACCCACACACACCCACACACCCAGACGTTGGCATATGGTGATGATCAGATGCATAGCACCTGTGCACAGGCACAGCCGGTGCAGATTTGCCCTCATTACACCCACGCTACATGGTCCAGCGGCTGGGCAAGCACACACACAGGTGGCATGCAGCACTACTCACAGGTCCCATACCAGTGGTATGAACATGCACACACCACTCATGCATGCACAGGGCAGCAGCAGCAGACTGCAGTCAGGGCGGGTTGCACATCAGGGCCACCGCACGGAACACTGGCTGCCACGGGGCAGCCAGGCTGGGGCTGATCGGCAGCCACAGTGGGTGTTTGCAGCAGCCCCCCAGGGGTTGACCTGTGGGACCACAACTGGGTCCACACGGGGGGGGGGTGTAGGCACCCAAACAGGCCCACCTCAGGCGTGCCTGGGATGCCAACAGCAGAGCCTGGTGTCGACAATGTGGGTGTCACCCAATGCTGGGCTTGTGTGGTGGAGAATGCACTGCATGGGGTCCGCGGTGGCCAGCCACACCCTGTGGCAGCTAGCAGCACAAAGCCATCCGTGACCGCTTGTGCAATGCGATCCATGGATGCAGTCATGGCCTCCTGCATGCAATGAGCAATGCAATCCATGGAAGACATCGCGGCCTCCTGCATGTGCTGCATCCACACCAGGAGTTACGCAATGCCCTACTCGCACTGCTCGGCCAACTGGCACACCTCCGCGCACAGTATGCACACAGCCCAGTGGCAACCATCACCACTGCTCAACGGAGGCAAATGGATGTGCTCTGCCATTGGGTCAGCATCCTGGGGATTCTGGGTGGGATGCCAACCCTCCTGTGGTGACCAGCCACACTGCACAGCCCCCCCTCTCAAGTGGATGCTGCACAGTGGGGTCCTCTTGGGGTATGTCTCTAGCTGGCACCCTGGCAGCAGACCCTGTGTCTGGCTGCCCTGCAGCACCAGCAGTCTGCTGCCATTGCCCCTCTGGCTGCCGAACACCACCCAGCGCCTGCGCAGCCATACCACCACTGCATGGCAGAGCTGTGGCAGTGCACACAGCAGCACCTGCAGTGGTGACAGGCAGCTGCTTCCCCATTGTCAGGTCGCTGGACACACTGCCAGTGTCTGGTATGGGTGTCTCCCCCACAACACCGTCCATGCTATCCAGGATTATGATGAAGTCATCATCGGTGTCGGACCCCACCCCAATCTGTGTCTCCACGCACAGGACACTGAAACTGGCATCCTGTAGAAACACATCCAGGACATCCAGCTGGACAGTGGTGGTGTGCTGCAGCCTTCCAGGCCCCCGGATGCCTGTGGAGGTGGAGAGCTGGTCATCCGGGGCTGTCCCTGCTTCCACGGATGCTGCCAGTGCCCCATCCTTTGCTCGCAGGTGTGCCAGTGCTGGAAGATAAAACAGGTGTGCAGTGAAGCAATGCCCACACGTGCCCCCCAACTATGCCACAGCATGCTGTGCATTGCCCCCATATGTACCATGCAGGGATGGGCTGCCACCTGTCTGGAATCCACTGCCAGACACACCCTCCATGGTACTGAGGTGCAAGGTGGCTGCCACCATCTCCTCCTGTGCCATGAGCAGTAGTGCATCCACAGGCCCCCTTTCAGTGGCATTCCAGGCTGCATGGATGGCCACCACCTTCTCCTTAATCCACCTCTTATCAGTTCCCACCTTCTTGTGGCACTCCTGCACTGACCACTGGTGACTGCCCTGCTGGTTGACACATTATGCCACCTCCATCCAGGCCCCAGCCCTGACCTGTGGTGTGCCCGTGGTACCACTCAAGAGAGGCTCCCTATCGAGGTAGGCCACAAACAGGGCTCCTGTCTCTGCTTTTGTGAAAATAGCCCTGCGCTTGCAAGCAGGCCCATGCTCCCCACCCTCCTCAGGTTCCGACATGTCACTCCCTGTGGAAATGGACAGAACAAAGTGTCAGTGGCAGCAACACCCATTGCCATCGCCCTTACTGTGCCCTCTGTGCTCAGTGTGCTACAGCAGCATGCGCAACTTACCTCACAAGGATGCAATACCGCTCCATGTCCTGTGCTGTTCTGTGGCACTTTTATGGTGCATCATATGCAAATGGACTTTGGCACAATGGTAATGATATGCTAATTCCCCCACTGCACCACGCATTGGCTGATGAGCTCATTAGCATGTGGTGGCTGAATATCGCATACATGCACCATGTGCAATGTGACTGCTCCAGAGCAAGTCATATGATTGCTCCGGAGCACGATGTGGTGCAATGCACATGCATGCACGGTGAGCATTGGTGCTGTGCGCAGATGCCACGCGGTGCACCACCACCTGTTGCACATTGAGCATTAACTGTACAATAGCAGCTATGGCATGCAGTGCATCATGGCTGCAATTGCACAGTTGCCACACTGTGCACAGCCATACCCCAACCTCTGCAGTGATCTCTGACCCTAAATGACCCCGCACATGTGGGCCCACCCAGCCATGCCCATGCCATGCATCTCCGCCATTGCATGATGGGCGGACACAGCGCATTTCCCCTCAGCCTGGGCATCTGGTGCATGCTGTGGCCAAGTGCGGTTATGGCCACCATTTTGCTCCAAGGCTCAAGGCAGGGACATGGCGCAGTGCAGATCTCATTGGGTGAGTAACTGGACACAGGTGGAGCTGGCCAACCTCGTGACCTGCATCCATCCCCATGCACTCCAGCTGTTCATCCAGGTGCTACTACAGCAGCCCTGTGTGGCTGTGTGGCAGGATATTGCAGCCACACCTGTGCAGCAAACTGGGGTGGCCAGGACCAGTGAGCAGTGTTGGCACCATTATGGGGACCTCCTGTGGAGGGGCCCAGGTCACCTCCGATGGCTGGAGGCACATGTCAGTCATGGGCATGAGCCACAGTCAGGTGAGTAGGCCCAGAATGCATGTGTGCCCTGGTGCTGTACTGTGGTGTCAGCTGGGCTGCCTGTCATGTCCTGCAGGGTGGTGTACTGTCATTGTGCCCATTGCGGGGTTGCATCACCCACCACAACTTACATTGCCATGCTGCCTTACAAACTGTGCCAGGCAGGGGCCCACACTGTGCAGGGGGGGGCAGCTGCTGTGGTTGTATACTGATGTATTCCTGTCTATGTTCCATTCCCTGGCCCTGAGAATCACCGGAGAGCAGCAGCAACAGAACAGCAGGCTGCAGCAGGACAGCTGGCTGCAGGAGGACCCAGAGGTGGCACTGGAGCAGCCCCAGCACCAGCGGGGCCATGGAGAGCAGGTAGGCACTATCATGGGCCTTCACATTTGTCTTGGGGGTTAGTTGGGGCATGTGTCCAGGCATGGCCGCTTGTGCCTTGTGCCGTGGCAGCTGGGAGTGTTGCACTGTGTGTGGTGCCCACCACTGTGGCACATCCATTGTACTCATGGCCAGCTGTTGGTGGGGTGGGTGTGTACCCAGCTGCCACTGTCTATGCTATGGTGCTGCATGGGCACTGTGCCATGTGACTGGCATTTCGCAGTTGGGCGGCTACTGTGTGGTAGGAAACCACCATTGTGCACTGTTGTGGTGTGCCACATTGCTGGCAGACACCCCATCCTCCTTCAGATAGCCTGTTCAGGCCCTCTGGGGGTCCATGTTCATGCTGCCCTATGTGCGCAGTGGTTGGGCACAGTTCCTTGGGACACTGCACTGATCGCCTGTCCTGTCCCTTCTCATAGGTGTCCAGAAGCGGAGGAGGATGCCCCTGTACTACAGGCTCTTACGACAGATAATACTGATTGCGTTAACCACTATGGAGGTGGTGCTCCAGATACACCAGTGAGTGTTGGGAGGTGGACACCATGGACAATGAGGGGCAGCATGGCGTGGCTGCTGCTAATGTGCACCCTACTTTCCCCTGTTTCCTCTGCTGTACCTCCCCCTACAGTCCCCCTTCCCACTGTACAGTCCCTGTTCCCTGTCCCCATCCATCACATTCCTACACCTTCCCTCCCCCATTGTTCTGTACATAGTTTACTGGTCATTTCTCTATTACATTATTTTGACTTACCTACCTGTGTCAGTGTCTGCTTTGCAGGTGGCTTGCTGCGCCATGCTGCAGTGGTCCAGTGCCTGTCTGTGTGATGTGCATGTGTCAAGGTGCATGTTGTGCTGCTGTAGTTCCCTGCTGTGTGCCACGGTGTGTCCCACTGTGGTGGTGTCCCTCCCCTTGGTCAGTGGGCGTGTCATGGGGGTGCCCATGGCTGGGCTGTCAGGGGCGTGTTGTGGGTGTGTGTGATTGGCTGCATGGTCCTGGGTGTGTCCTGCTCTGATCTGGCTATGTTGGGGGGGGCATGGCATGCAGCCTGTGGGGTTCCCCTTGGTAGCCCTCTGTTGGCCATTGGTACCTCCTGTTGCCTCCCTTCGGTGCCACTGTTGTGTTCTGGGGTGGGGGTGTGGGTGCCTGTTTGTACCCTGCTGTGCCCAGCTGGTGGTAGCCTCCTGTGGCCTGTCACTGTGCCTCCCTGGTTCTGTCCCTGGGTCACTTCTCTGTGCTGTGCCTCCCCCCCATTGCTCTGCTGCTGTGGCGCAACTGAGTGTGTGTGTGCACACCATGGTGCACCTCTCCTTGCACCTTGGCGCATTCCCAGTTGCACCACAGTGCAACTGTACCATATTCAGCCAGGTTGCACATGCGCAATCTCTGATTATCGCTCCGGTTGCGCCAATGCACATCGGATTTGCACTATGCCAGACTTGTGCTGAGCTCTGGCACATTTCTGAATATCCGGCCCAGTATATACATCCACATTCTTGTTCATTTCATACATTCTATCACTTTCTTCTTTTTCTTCTGCCCCCAGACATACATCTTGGGGGGCCTGGCGTCTTCCTCTTATGTTGTAAAGGGGTAGGAGCGTACATACCATTCCCCTGCCTCTTGCTTATCAATCCTGTGTCCTTTTAGTGTTTCCATTGTGTCCCCCTTCCTTTCCTGTCCTTCTCCCCCCTTTTTCTTTTTCCCCTGTCCCTGACATCCACCTTCAGCAGTCCAACCTGCAGCCTTCCACTGTTCTCCACCTGCCACAATGGCACACTGTGCTCCACCTACCTCTGCTCCTTCCTTCAGGGCAAGTGGGTGGGAAAAACTCTTGGAGAAAATTTGTGAGCTCCCTTTGCTGCGCAGCCCCTTATAACTGCCCCCTTTATTCCTGTCTCCTGGCTTCTCTAGACCACTCACAGGTTGCCAATTCTTTGTTCCCACCACTCCCCTTTGCCCACCCCTTCTGTGACCTCATCAGGTCCACCCTTTTTGTGACCTCATGCCTTTCTTCATTCCCTTCCCCTTCCCCTCCCCCTCTCCCCCCTTTCCCCCTCTCCTGAGCTTCCCATACCTCTTGTTAGGGCCTTGTGACAATGGGGTCTGCCCCTTTAATTGGGCAAACCTCTTTGTCCTCAGAACCCCGCCAATAAAGCCATAGACAGCATTGTGTGTGGTTGCTCAGTTTGGCAATTAATTTACTGAATAGTCAAGATTCCATTATTTACAGTAACATGGTAATAACATGGTACATCTCCACAATTTCCATTTTACAAACACTTTTCCATTTTGTCCCCCCTTCTTTCCTGCCCTCCTCCTCCTCCCTTTTTCCATTAGTCCACCTCCAGCTTGCAATGGGCGGTGGATTTCCCCCTTATTCCCCCCGACCACCCCACCCCCTCCCTTCTTGCCTTTCATCTACTCCTTTACCATAACTTATCTCTGATTCAGCCAGTCTTCGATGGCATTCGTTATTTCAGTGTTAAACAGGGCCAGGCCCAAACCTAACAGGTGTATCCCATCTCCCCAGTAGTATTCATCTACCCATTCCAAAGCACCATGTTGGATGACTAATCCTCCCATGCCCTTGAACAATCTGCCCACCCTCGCATTCATGCACTTCCGGGCCCTGTCCATCCCCTTGTGGCTCTCTGCTTGACGCCACACCCTTTGAACCATGATCTCAGACCAGGCCAGAGTAACCTCCAGCCACCACTCTTTCATTTTTTTCCACATCATGCTTTATCTGATAATATATGTCCAGCCAGGGCCTTGCCCCCAGGTCGTTGCCACCCAGATGTATCATGATTAAGCCTGGCCGCCAATGGTCCTTCTTGATCTCCCTGAGTTCTGGTAGCAGCTGCACCCACTTCATTCCCTGCCAGCCTTTCCACACCAAACAGATTGTATCGCAATCCAAGTACAGCTGCTTTCCCCTTGTCTCCTGGCTGCCCATTTCTCTGCCTAGTGGATAAATGAATGTCCGCAGATCCACGCCTCGAGCTTCCTGGATGTCCCTGCATAACCAGAAGCACAGTGTTTAGTATAGTGCTTTCTTCAGCCCCTCAGATCCCCCCCACTTTCACCCCTCCTTCTTCCCCATTAACCCTTGCACCTGCTATGGGAAACAAAACAGAGATATGGTTATTGCTGTATCTTGCGTATGTACTTCTTATAACAGTCAGAAGTCCACCTGCCTTTCTATTTGATCTCCCCAGGCCTGTTGCCTTGCACTGCCATCATTGAGGCTGCCCTAATCCTAAATGAGTGGGAGGAATATCCCTCCTCTGGTTCCCCCAGAAATCTGAGGTCCTTGTGCAGCACCGCTGTCACCTGGTACCCAGAAATGATCCTGCCATCGCTATGTATGAACAGCAGTGAACTTCCTACTTTTCTGCCGCGTACATGTGCAGTGCCCCACTAGGCAAATGGTTACATTAGGTTGCTTCCTTAACCACACCCTACTGCCCTGCCCCTGCTGATCAGTCTTTGACCTCCTTAATAGCACTGCTATTGCTTCGCTCGCCCATTCTAAGTCATCCCATTGTAGCCCCCCTCCATCTGTCTTCCTGCCATGACCCACCACCTCACTCAGTCTAAAAGCCCCACTACCCATGGTAGCATACAGGGCTCTAAACAGCACTGCTTCACTCCTTGAGCTGCAGATGTGGTGTAGGACCTCCATCAGCCTCACCATCAGGCCCTCTGATATTGGTTTTCTCTATCTTGCTTCTTACCTGCTCCCCGTAACCAGATTTGCATCATTCTGTGGACCAGGTTACTTTTAGTTGGGTCCTCCCACCCCCTCAGAGTACAGATCTGCCCTATGGCTGCCAAATGCACCCCCATGGTTGCATGCGCCATGTTCTGTTTCCACCCTGTTATGATGAATCTGGCCATCTGCTCCCTTGTCACTGCCCCACGTACCTGTCCGCCGTACTGTTCCCGGAATATTTGAAACACCCTCCAAGAGGTTTTATAAGCTCTAAGGGTCCTGGGGGCCCAGGAGTTGCAAAACAGTACTTCAACTCGGGATGGTGGTCTGCCAAAACAGCTCCGGGTGCAATGGTCCTGAATTTGTCCATCTGCAATCGGGAGAGGAAATCAGCGATCACATTGTCCACACCATCAATGTGCTTGGCCCTGAATGACATGTTCAAGGTCAGGCCTAGACACACCATCCTTCTCAGCACCCTCGTAACCCTGTCTGACTTCATCCTTTTCTTGTTCAGCACATCTACAACTGCCCAATTATCATTCCAGAATGTGACCTGTCTGTTCCTGAGCTCCCCACCCAAAGTATCATTGCCACCCAGATGGGAAATAGCTCCAGGAAGGTGAAGTCTGTTGTCATCCTTTCTCGCACCCAGTCCTCCAGCCATGGTTCTGCAAACCATTTTCCTTGGAAATATCCCCCTCATGCCACTTCCCCCCGCCACATCCGTATTCAGCTGCAAATCAGTATTGTATAGCCAATCATCCTGCCAGAATGTCTGCCCATTATATGCCTGGAGGAGATGATCCTGAACTACCATATCCTTCCTGGTCCCCTTATTAAGATCTACCCAGTGATGGGGCTGTTTCGCCCCCAGGTTGCCCAGGTTAAATGCCATGTAAATATGCTCCCTGGAGCAATGGCTCTACATGCAAAATTCAGGTGCCCCAACAGCTGTTGTGCCTGTTGTAGCTGTACCCTCCTGCACCCCCCCCCAGCAGCCTTTAACAACTCTCGTAACCTCTTAACCTTTTGGCCTGGTAAGCGGTACAGCTTCTGGATTGTGTCCGGTTTCAGCCCTAAGAACTCTATCATCTGACTGGGCCCTTCCATCTTGTCCTCCGCTAGTGGCACCCCTAATTCTTGGCATAGCAACTTGAAATCCTGAAGCATGGCCTCAGTCTCTCTTTCCCCTTCGCCAATGGACAGGAAATCATCGAGGTAGTGCACCACTGTCTGATACCTGTACCATGTCTGGAACACCCATTGCAGCCAGGTACTGAACATCTCAAATGTGGCACATGCTATCGAGCATCCCATAGGCATGGCTTTGTCGAAGTAATATTGCCCCTCCACTTGAAATCCTAGCAAATCCCAGTCCTCTGACCTGACTGGAAGTAGACGGTGTGACACTCAGACAGCTGGTTCTGATTAATCTATGATTTTTGTAATACAAAAATGTGTTTTTGAGTGTCTGTCATGAGACATGCTGAAACAGCCTGTGGGATGACATCCCCCCCCCCCAGGTTTTAGCTACTAGGTGTTACCTGGAAGGCCAGCAGATAATTACAGGCTAGAAGAGGCCTAAGTTAAGCATCTCCTGTTTATCTAGCTTAAGTGTAGCTTGCCAGCTGACAGGATAGAAAATATCCATTTTACGATGTTTAAAAGAGGAAAACCAGGTTGTGTCACACTGGCGCGAAGTCATAAATGTTCCTCTGATGTCTGTAAAAGCAGGATGTTGCTCATGAATGAAAGAAGGACCTAGAAATTAACCTTATTTAATTTACCTTCTGAGTGATGACATCCTGATTGTATAGGGTGACATCATGAAGAAGGCAAGCTCAAGACAGTGTTTTAATTATGCTGCGAGTGACCTGTAAACACACACAAGTTTGGACTCTCTAGACAACAACATCTGTCTATCAGCACTATTAGAAGAGATACATTAGATATATAAGTCTAATTGTCTGGTGGTAAGAATTTTGCACTTTATTTTAACCCTTGTTCTTTTCAATGATTGCATGTTTTTGTGACATATGGTTCTGTACTTACATTTTAAATTTTTTTATCCATTTTTAAGTAAACCTCTACTTTAGAGACTACTTGGTGTGCCTTTGAAATTCTTTTTCTTGACAAGTGAAGCAAGATGGTTAAAGTTGACACTGTACAAAGCTTTCTGGTTTTACCAAACTGGAAAAAGGTAAGAGTTTATTCTGAGGTCTTTAATGGAGTTTCAAGGGTTCTTTTTGTATGCCTGGTTAGGTGCCCATAGGCAAAAGATATCTGGCCTCCCCGAAGAGCAGAATTATCTGAGCCTGTACATTGGGTATGCTAGCAAGAGGTTCACAGTTTGAATCCCTCCAGAACTTGAGACAAAAGTTTGATTTGAACCCACAAAACAGACAGAAGGGTTACCCTGTTCTGTTAACTGTTCACAAGACTGCGCTTGGAGGTTGGCACTGTGGGAGCAGAAGACCTGACCTGCTGAGTGGGTTTGTGACAGATGGAACATGGACTCTATGTCCATCTTGGCCAACCAGGCCCTCTACTTGGAACTAATGAGCCATATTGCCTTCTCCAGGGTGGCATATGTGACCCTGCTGTCTTCTTCCCCAACAGAGTCATTGACTGAATCCCCCTCTGGGTAAGAAAGGTTATGTATGCTGGCCCAGTGGTGCAGAGGGCTGAGGCACTGGTGACTTACCTCGCACCACGCCGGCGACCCAAATTGGGAATGAGCTTGGGGCATTGGAGGCCAGCAGGGGGCGAGAGGGTACGGAGCTGGTTAGAGCTGTCGGAAGGCAGCTTGCCTCTCTAGGGAGGATCTGGTGCATCTCTCGGTGCAGGTCTACCTCCTGGTGGAGGCCAGGGTGTGGAACAGCTGAAGGGAGCACAGGCATTAGGCCATGGGGTGGGTGGATGGGTCTGTCACTGAGGCTGTAGTACGCATGTGCGCCTCCACGCACATGCGTCTCTACTCCTGGGACCCCAGATTAAAGGGGAGAAAACAGAGGAGAAAAATTCCCCAGCGGCAGAATGAAGCCTGACCCCCACAGGCACCGCTCTTGGACCGGTAATTACGGGACTCGGAGCTGGGGGGGCCGGTCGGGCCAATGGGGGCTCCTGGGGAAGGCACATAAATCAACCCCCCCAAAAAAAAAGGTGATGTATGACCTGGTACTCACCTGGCTGTTTTTTGGGCACTAAGCCCAATGGGGAAATCTGCAGGTTTGGCAATGGGGGGGAGGCGAACGGGCCTTCCACCCTCCCTGCTGCCACCTCCTTTCAAATTTTGTGTGCCAGAGTTGCCTCCTTTCCCTGTGTGGATTTAAGGTTCTTTGCCCTCATCATCTTCCTATGTCCTCAAAACTGTAAACTAAAACCTACCTGAAAACCCATCTGCAATTTTTTGGCTGCCTCCTGGTCTGGGTAATCCCCCAACCACCTTTCTACTGTCTCCTCTCTGATGGGTGTCCAGGCCAGTGGGAACCCTCCGCCCATTGGGCTTTCAATTGTCCTGGTGTCGTGTTTGATAGGTGTGTCCCCCCCAGCTGTCCCTCTGTTTCCCCTACCCCACTGCTGCCCCCTAAAGGACCCTGGGCTGGTCCGAAAGGGCAGCTGGTATGAGTTATCCTGGTTCTGGACCATTTTTCCCAGCTGTACCTGCTTTTGGATGCTGGATGGTGCCCCTCACACTTAGAGCATATGTGTCTGAAATGACAGTTCGGCCATGAGCAGAAAGCCCTGTTGTATCCCCAACAGGCTTTCGATGCTGCCCCTCCTCTTTTGTCTCCTTCCGACTCCTTCTCAGTTGGGCTTCTGTAAATTTCCAGTCACAGGTCTATCTGCCCGGCATCCCATTTCACATCCCCAAAATGTGCCATTCTTTTCCTAAATTTCTCACCATATCTCAGCCAACTGTGCCCCCCTTTTTTATATGCATTCTTTATGATGTGGGAATAGGTGAAGAGTGGGGTGGCAAGCTCCATCCGTTTCTCAATGACAATAAGAGTGAAGTAGGTAAAACCCATGGACCAACTGTCCCAGGTCTTCCCTTTCCATGATTTGTCATCCTCTCCCTTTCCTAACAAAACTACCACTGCCGCCATATCCTTCTTCTCACAACTATCCTTCTCCTCATATTTTTCCATGTTGTCGACATTCACCGAGGCAAAGATGTCGACGTATTCCCCTTTCCATATCTTCTCCTTCATTGCCTTAGGCACGTGGTCCCCCAGCCAGACCCCAGGTACCCCAATCTCCCGCCCCAACATGGGGTCCCCCAGGGCCACCCCGCTCCCCCCATCTGCCCCTGTCACTTTGATTTCTCCTAATGCCTTCTCCAGCTGCCCCAAACCATTTTCCCCCATACTTTTTACATCTGTTCAACATATTCTTTGACACTGATCTCCAGTGTCACTACCTGATTACCTGTTGCACCTGGCTATGGGATGCTGGGCCCCAGCTGGGGCACTCCCACTGGGCCAGGTATGGGTAGTGGGACCTGTGGCAGCAGCCCCGCTCTGGCAGGGCAGGCGGAGACAAGGGGGTTGGAGGATCTGGCACTGGCGCTGGCACAGGGTCCGGGGTGGGTTCCGGGATAGGGTCGCTCAGAGGCGGAATCAGAGGAGCAGCCGGCTTCAGCACCGAGACCACCACCCTGGGCTCTGGTACCCTGGGCCCTCTTGGCACCTTCTTATTCTTCTCCTGATCCTTTCCTTGTTTCCCCTTCTGCTTCGTGACTTTCTCCCCCAATCTGGCTCCGCCACCTCCAGCTGCCGATTTGCCTTGTCTACCAAGTCCATCACTGCCCAGTAGTATTCTTCCTTGCTGGGCTTCACTCTCTTTGGTGCCATCCTTCTGCTCTGTGTTACCTGATAAAAGAGAATCAAGACAAGTCAACCTTTCCCCCATGTAATACCCTCTATTATGCCCCTTTTGGCCCCACACCTGTGGCCTCTTCTATATCATTTGTGAGGCCCAGTGTCCTAGGCCTGTTCTGCTGTACCATGTTGTCGTTCATCCCATCATGTCCCCCACCCACCCAGACCTTTGCTTTCAGGTCTCATAGTCTCTTTAGCCACTGATCCCTTCCTCCCTGCCACCCTGCTGGGTGATCTGTTAGGCCTTCCCCCCTCCTTCAAGGGGTTCCCTTTCATTGAGCCCCTCCCTCATGTCAATGCCCTGTGACTCTTAATTTTTTGGCCCTTGTTCCAAACTGTGGCTGCTGCAAAAAGAGGAAGGTATCCCCCAGTCTTGGGTCCCCTGTCCTCCTGATGCCCCCCTGCCACCATGTTATTGCTAGGCCCTGCATTGCCTGGCGCTGATGCCATATGCCCTGTCATGCAGTATGTCCCCTGGGCCCTTCTGTGCACCATCCCCTTTGTGTTCAAAATTACCCCTGAACTGAAGAAAAAAAAACCTTGCCACAAGAAGGGGGCCTCTGTTCTCCCGCTGAACCACTCACTCCATCTTTTGTAACTGCCTCCAAATCAAATATCCCTGCAGAGTGAGGGGAAAGCTCCTGAAAACTCCCTAGTTTCCTTCCACTTTTGGCTTGTGCTTCCAGGCCCTGCAACGCGTGGTGATAACGTCAGATGCCATGCCACGCGGTGCCTCTCCAGGCCCACTCTACTTTCACAAATTTTTTTTGGCCAAGGTTTACTCTGTCTTCCATAATCTGGATTTGTTTGTGAGCCCTGCTGCACTTGCCTTTGCTGTTCACCTGCTGGGCTGCTAGCTCCTGATGACATCATTGTAGGGTAGAGAAGTGACTCACACTGCACAGTACAATGCAGTTGCAACAATGTTGCAAGGGAAATCTACCAGTAATCAGTGTACGTACTGTGTTTCCTCTTCCCCAAGACACCCTGTTAGCAATGCATTATGTCAAAATCCAAATGCCTTGTCAGTATGTTTTTTTTGGTGTGTTTTTTTGTGAAATTGACTCTGCCCTATAGTGATGTCAGTAGTATATCCCTGGGCCCATATCAACACCAGGCTTGCTATAGAAGCTCTGGTACACCCTGCAGTTTTTAGCAGCTCAAAGTGCAAAAACTAACTGCAGTGGACAGTAATAAAATACAATTCCAGAATCAATGCAAGAAGGGGTAATTTATGCATGAAAGTCAAAAGGACTGGGGAAATTCCTCTTTAAAATACCCAGACAAAAGATTAATCTTGATGTAACATATCCTTTACTCTACATCTGGAATTCCTTTTATTAGTATCCACTTAGATATCTATAGTAGATATGTTAATGATGCACCTTTAATACAGACTTACAGATTATACATTTATACTTAACACATAGGACTTATCTATTGCTCTCACAATTTATAAAGGCTCAAAGTGGTATTTATACAACCCCTCCTTGGTTCCATTTTATGTCAAGGTGAGTTTCTGCTTGTATTTGTTTTTCATTCCTTACTTTTCCTTCCGGTCTGTAAACGTATGCTGTAAATTCAAAATTATTCTAAAATTAGAAATTACTATGATCTTGGTTGATAAACTGTACTTTTGATACAGTATATGCTAATTAGTTATGCAAATACATACACAGTACCAAAGCAGGTATTTACAAAAATATATCTGACATGTATAAAAATATATATTCTACATATATTCTATAAATAACAATGCACAGCAAAGCAACCTTTATTTATAAAATAGCGCTATTCAGACAAGGAGCATAGCAATAGCACAATAAATCATAAAACCACAGCTAAAAATCCATAAATAATCAATAAATATCAGCATCAGAAAATTATTCAAAATCAGGAAAACTAAGATCAAACAAATAAGCCTCCAGTGCAGATTTAAATGTCTCCTCCATCAGGCACTCTCTTATCCGACAAGGTAGAGAATTCCACAGGGTGGAGGCCACAAACTCAAATGCTTGGGCCTCAGAGGTCTTCAAACGAACCCTGGGAATCTCTAGCAATCCCTCGTCAGCAGAGTGGGGTGGGCAGGGGAGGCAGTAGGGGCAAAGAAGCCCTTGCAGATAGCGCTTGCAAGCAAACAAGATACATATTTTACTCACAGCAGAAGTTAGGTGCACACACACACACACACACACACGCATCAGACCAGGAGTTTCAGGAGGCACTTCTTGGATTTTACATCATAAAGTTTAGTTGTACAATAAAGCCAAAAGTAGCAATAGCACCATCCCAGTGGTGCTGAGGGTTGAGGCACTGGATACCACACCTTGCGCCACACCAGTGACCCATGTTCAAGGTGTGAGTGGGTCACCAGGGGCCACTGGGGAGGAGGAGGAGGAGGAGGATTGAGTGTCCCTAGGACAGCGCTTCTCCTCCACAGAGAGTGGACTGCAGCAGTCAGTGTTAGCTTGGCCCCTAGCAGAGGCTAGGGGCTGGCACACTGATGCTGAAGAAAGAGGGGCAGAGGTGGGGCAGACTCTGGGCATGCAGCATATGGGAGCATGCACGGCACTGCCACTGGAGTCCTTGCACACCCCACTC
Source organism: Neoceratodus forsteri (assembly GCA_016271365.2). Taxonomy (NCBI): domain Eukaryota; kingdom Metazoa; phylum Chordata; order Ceratodontiformes; family Ceratodontidae; genus Neoceratodus; species Neoceratodus forsteri. The sequence goes on from CM057459.1 coordinate 655,074,692, forward strand.
TGCAGGGGAGAAAAGGGGAAAATGCCAGTGTCTGAATCATAGCGGTATTTGCGGGTCCCACCATCAACCTTTCGGAATAACGGACCTGATCCATGCTGAAGCAGGGGTGAGTGCTCCCCCCACCTACCCTGCTGGGGGGGGTAAGCCCTGAAGGTCACAGCTAGTGCTGGTGGATGTTGGGGGACAGGGCTGGAGTGCCACCAGAATGTGGGCAGCCAGGGGGAGAAATAATAAAAAAAAAAAGTAGCAATAGTAAAACACAGACCTTCCCACAGTACCGACATTTTGCACTGCTTTTGAAAAACTGTGGGAACAGCACAAAATGTCAATTCTGCTGGGAGGTCTGTTTTTTACTATTGCTACTTTTCGCTTTGGTTTTATAACATTTCATTTTTTGTACAAATAAACTTTGTGGTGGAAAATCTAAAAATTGTCTTCAAGAGTTCCTGATCTGGTGTATGTATGCCTAACTTTTACCATGAGTGCTGTTTACATTTACGTTGCAAATACCACTGCATATTGGATCAGCCTTCTTTGATTGTATATATATTTTATTATAAGAAGTTATGTAGAAATAGTGCATTCAAAATATATTTACAGAATGTAGTCTATATATTATAAACATATATGTAATATATATTCCAGTCATATTTATAAACTATAAAACATATTTATTTGCTATGTAAAGCATATATTTTATATGTATATATATACATATATATATATATATATATATATATATATATATATATATCATCACACAGACGAGGCACACTGATGAGTCCTGGTAGGATGAAACACATGTATGTGTCTTCTGTTGATATCTTTTGCAGACTGTGTGAGAGGCCTTCTGGCACCATGCATTTCTGCTTAAAGTTGAACCAGCATAATATTCTGTGGTGATTTGCATATACAGCCCATGATGCTTTGTATGATGGGGGTATGTGTGGTCTTGTATTTCTTTGAAACTTGGCTTCCTGACCAATGCCCTTTGGGGTAACCTTTGCCTCAGTGCTCGTGCACTGAGGTCCTTTGTCTTTAAGCTTGTTTTTTGTTTTTATTGGGTTCACCACAACATAACGCAGATAGACCATCTTAGGGTAGCTGGTTCATTCCACTGGAGTGTCACACAGACGAGACACACTGATGAGTCCTGGTAGGATGAAACACATGTATGTGCCTTTTGTTGGCATCCTTTGCAGACTGTGTGAGAGGCCTTTGGCACCATGCATTTCTGCTTAAATTTGAACCACCATAATATTCTGTGGTCATTTGCATATACAGCCCATGATGCTTTGCATTATGGGGGTATGTGTGGTTTTGTATTCATATATATATATATATATATATATATATATATATATTTATTTTATTTATTTATTTAGCTTTTTCGACGGGTAAGTGCACTAGACAAATCCTGCCTATTTTCAGGCATGACCCGGGGGAGGGGGGATACAGATGAATGCCAACTGACCTTGAACCAGATTAAGCTGTTGGTGGTATTTTTAGTGAATGAGGAAAATTTAGCCAGGACACCGGGGAAATTCCCCTACTCTTTTCGATAAGTGCCATGGGATCTTTAACATCCACTTGAACTACCACCAGTCCAGGCAGATGGGACCTCGGTTTAACGTCTCATCCAAAAGATGGGTATATATATTTATATATGCTAAATAATACATATATTACAGATACTTTCCAGATGTATATCAGGCCAACCCCATTTTAACATATGTAAAATATATCTCAAAATAAACATCTCTAATATGAATAACATACACCTACTGTGTTGTAGAATTATTGCAGAGTAAAATGACGCTGCATAAAACTATAATCATTTTTCAACAGAAAGCCCATAAAAAACATTAAAAAGTAAAACAAAATATTTTCTTTGCTAGTATAACACAGTAGGTTCTCTAAGAATTTACTTATTCTTAACTTAAAGAAAACTAAATCAATGATTTGGGGGTAATGTCTTATGGTAAATAATTGCCCTGTTCTTGAGCTTTATGGCAATCTAGGTAACTTAACTGAGCAAGTATCTCAGTTTAAATCTCTGGGAGTTACTTTGGACCTCTTGCTCACTTTTTCTGACTATATTAAGCATGCCTGTTGTAATATTAATGGAAAAATTGCAGCTCTTTATAAGTTTAAAAGTTTTTTCTTTTGAATCATGTAGAGCCATTGCTGCTGCTTCTCTTTTACCTCATTTTGATTTTGTACCTAGTCTTTTTTTTTATTGGATTCTAAGAAGTTAAAAATCATTCTGTTGTCTACAATAATATCTGTTATTTTGTTTTGCTAGCTCCTTCTCATAACCACCATTGTCATTTATATTCACAGCTTGGTTGGTTATCCCTGCTACAACATATACAATATTTTTTGGGATGTCTAGTTTTTAAAAATGTTTTTCACTCCACCCCTTCACCACTCTCTGATCATCTCTGAATCAAGGCTATGCTGCCTAGTCTGCAGTCATCAACTGGGGTTATTCTTGATGTTGGATCATGTACAACTAGAGCTGGTTTACCTGCTTTTACTGTAGCTGCTCCCTAATTCTGGAATAGTTCACCTGAATGTTTATGTATAAATTGTCATTTTCCAGTTTTTAAAAAGTGACTAAAACTGTATTTGTTTGATTTATGCATCTGTAACTGTAATTAAACATTTTTGCAATATGTTACACATTTTTTGGATTACATAATTTGCCCAGGTCAAGCCTGAAAAAGGACCATTGGTCCAGTGCTCTTACCCAGTTAACAAATTAAAATAAAATAATAAAAAATAATATATATTTACTATATCAATGCTAAGTATAAAACATATCTCATTGAATTCTGCAAATATCTAAAATATAACTGGAAAAAAATGTACATATATCTGAAATATGTGATAGATTTAGGCATATTCAGATATAGTCTACATATTAACAAAAGAGTTATTTTCCATATGGATACAATTTAAAACTATGTTATGAATACATTTTTATATTTTTTTTATATATTTAGCATATTGCAAGGGAAATCATAAATAAAAAGGAGTCAGTAACTCAGAATATATATGTTGGATAGATTCAAAATATATGTTTGCCTAAAATGAAAAATATGTAGAAACTGCAATAATGTGTATGCACAAATAAGTATTTTTGATTTTATGTAAGGACAACATTGAAAGAACAAAAAAATTAATTTTGAAACAGTATAGCAACAAATTTATTTAAAATTTATATATCAAAAATGTTTCCCAAGTATGATACATCTGGGTTCATTCTGTAAATAACTAGACTATAGCTCACAATATATCTGAAAAGTGTGAATGTATCTGACATATGTGTGAAACATATTTAGAGATAAAAGGATATATTTCAGATGTTAAAAAATATAGATTTTTTCCATATGGGAGGGGGTGGTGTCACAGGGGGCTAAGTAGAGGAGGTGTCAAGGGTCTGGGGAGCCTCAAATGGCCACAGAAGGAGGTGTGCCATGTCATGGAGCCAGGAAGCCCAGGAGGAAGGGGTATCCAGGTGTGTGGTGCTCCCAAGATGAAAGAGGATGGAACACCAAGGTCCGAATTATTGTGGATAAGATGACTGTTACCCAGATAAGGAGAGGCAGGAGTCATCCTAGAGATTCAGTGCTCGCAGGGCATTTATTTAGTACCAGTGGGTAGGGAGACACAATCACAAGAGAAGGTGAAGACACCCAAAAGAGTAGGGCAGTAAAGAGGACAGAACACTTTTATCTATGACTACTAAAATTACTTCAAACAGGAATAGCATATGTATTTAGGCCTACTGCCACTATACTTCTATAATTATTCAACAGTTCCTATACTTATTACTAAACTTAGGCAAGAATCAGATGATATGTACTACCCACAACAATGTTTGGTTTAACTGTGACCACAGAGTTCTACCAAAGTCCAATGTCACCTAAGTCCAGAGGTCTGATGTCTTGATGTACACAGTCGTTCTACGATGGTATCTACAAAGGGGAGTAAACAGAACAGTTGATACTAAACACAATTCCCAGCAGGAATCTTGTAAAGGCCACTGGGTGGTGAGAGGTTTGGTAAACAGACCATATGATTCTTTGGCAAAAGCCCACTCTCTCCAAGGCTGCAGGAAAGAAAGAACCAGAGCAACTGGTTCCTGGAATAACCCACTTACAGGCTGTCAGATTCCAAACTGAAGACAAAGGATCCCTTGGCCAAAACCCACTTTCAGGGCTGCAAAGGATGAGGAGAAACCAGGATCTGCATGGCGATTAATCCACTTGAGGACTACCATGACCTGAATGATGCTGCAGCACTCCAAGGGCCAACTAGACTCTGAAGGATCTTGGGTGAAGATGGATCTCTGACAGGACCAGGAACCAGAAGAGTCTGTAGAGAGGATGGTGGGTTCTGCAGTCTTGTCACCAGAACCTAGAACAAAATAAAGAAATGGCAGACGCATCCTGAACTGGGCTTTGACGGACTCGACTTTCGGCGAACGACCAGGGGTGCAGACCAGGTTCTCCAGGATGTGCACACTCTTCTGTGGAGGGCAACCAACTTCAGGACATCCAGACCAGGAACCATACGAAATGACACTGGCACAGCTGTCATGATGTGCTTCAGTGGACATAACTTTGAGCTGTGAAAAACAAGAAACAGTGGGTACGATTTGTATGTTTGGCATCGGACTGGACTTCGGCGGATGACATAGACGGTGGAGATGATCTGATGGTCGACCCCACTTAGGTGAAGAATGATGAGAAGATGTCCCCTTCTGGGTACAGTCTGATTCTGAGTACGTAGTATTTACCAAACCTCTCAAGAAAACAAAGCGGATAAAAACCACTGTGGTTCTCAAAAGAGGTGGCAGGAAAGGTTAAGAAGAAAAAGGCTGCATTCAAAAAGTATAAGGAATCACAGAAGGAGCATGACAGGGAACTGTATCAATTAAAGCAGAAAGAAGTGGGGAAGGCAGTCAGAATAGCAAAGGCCCAAACCGAGGAAAAAATAGCCAACTCAGTTAAGAAGGGGGATAAAACCTTTTATAGGTACATTAGGGAGCATAGAAAGGTTAAGGGAGGAATAGTGAAGATTAATAAAGGAGAGGGGAGGTGGGCAGAGGGAGACAGTGAAAAGGCAGAGATACTGAATGAATACTTTTGCTCAGTATTCACAAAAGAAGATGAGGAGGAGTTACCTAAACCAGATAATAGAAGCACTCTAGGTAGGGGGGTTGACACCAGTCCATTTACAGAAGAAAGAGTCCTGAAAGAACTCCTAAAACTCAAGGTGGACAAAGCAATGGGGCCTGACGGGACTCACCCCAGAATCCTAAAAGAACTAAGGGATGACCTAGTAACACCACTGACCACACTTTTTAACAAATCATGGGAGGATGGGGTGGTACCTGAGGACTGGAGGAGGGCAGATGTGATTCTCCTTCACAAATTTGGGAGCAAGGCAGAAGCAGGAAACTACAGACCTGTAAGTTTGATCTCAGTGGTAGGGAAAATGATGGAATCACTTCTGAAAGAAATAATTGTTGAGTACCTAGAGGCCAGCGGGGCACAGAACCCAAAGCAGCATGGATTTACAGCAGGAAGGTCATGTCAGACAAATCTAATTGATTTCTTTGACTAGGTGACCAAAGTAATAGACCAGGAAGGGGTTGTGGATATGGCCTACCTAGACTTTAGCAAGGCATTTGACACAGTCCCATACAAAAGACTAATAATCAAGTTAGCCAGCCTGGGAGTGGTTTCCAGGGTGGTAGCCTGGGTAGCAAACTGGCTGCACAAATGGAGTACCTCAGAGCTCAGTACTGGATCCAGTCCTCTTTAACATCTTTACAGGTGACTTTGCAGAGGGTCTGGAGGAAAAGGTATGCCTCTTTGCAGATGATACAAAGATCTGTAACAGAGTTGATACACAAGGGGGGGGTAGAAAGGATGAGAAGGGACTTGGCAAGGTTGGAGGAATGGTCAGATATATGGCAACTTAGATTCAATGCAAAGAAGTGCAAAGTAATGCACCTGGGAAACAAAAACCCAGGAGAAGAGTACACAATAGCAGGGGAGGTACTAACAACAACAAAAATGGAAAGGGACTTGGGGGTAGTCATATCAGATGACCTAAAGGTGGGTAAGCAATGTGAGAAGTCAGTAAGGAGAGCCAGGGGGATACTGGGATGCATAGGAAGGGGCATCACAAGTAGAAAAAGGGAAGTGGTTATCCCTCTGTACAGACAGTTGGTGAGACCCCATCTGGAACACTGTGTGCAGTTTTGAAGACCCCATCTACACAAGGACATAGACTGGATGGAAGCAGTCCAGAGGAGGGCAACTAAAATGGTGCAGGGTCTGCATCAGAAACCATATGAAGAGAGACTGAGAGAGCTTAATATGTATACCCTTGATGAAAGGAGGGACAGGGAGGACATGATAGAAACTTTTAAGTACCTCAAAGGAGTCAACAAAGTCCAGGAGGGTAGCATCTTTCAGAAAAAGAGATGTGTAAGAACAAGCGGGCACAAAGATAGAGGGGGGATGGCTCAGGGGTAATGTGAGGAAATGTTTTTTCATGGAAAGAGTGGTGGATACATGGAACCGCCTTCCTGGGGAGGTTGTTGGGTCTAAAACAGTGGGGGAATTCAAACATGCATGGGACAGACATAAGGCAATTGTAGTGGGGGGTTGCAGGAAGTAGGCTGTTGGTTAACTAGAATCTGCATCTTATCCAATAGGAAGGGAAATGGGCAGACTGAGTGGGCAAAGTGGTCCTTATCTGCCGTCAAAGTCTATGTTTCTATGTATTACAGACCACACTATGGGACTGCAGTGTGGTAGAAGATTGAGACTGGCCCCATACTCTGGTAACAATGTAGCTGAAAGATGCACTTTTCTGTAGTGCCAAGAGAACTGCGGAATGATACAATAATTTGCCTGGGGAAGGGCAAATTATAAATTTAGGGGTGATTATTACAGGTTGGGCAATTGTTCAGATGCTTGGGACAATAGTTCAGATGCTTAGGGCAATAGTTTAGATGCTGAGGGCAATAGTTCAGATGCTTAGGGCAATAGTCCAGATAACCAGGGGCAAATAACCACAATCCATATACAATACAGTCTTGGTGCTTCTTAGTAAGTTCACAGTCTTTCAGATACTTTAGCAACAAACATTTGCATGAACAGTACAGTTGTTACAGTTACTTTGCAGTATTTGTGAGCTGAGCACCCTTGGATGTACCCTTTTTCCTGACTGAAGGGCCTTCCTGAATAGGATCTGGCTACCCCTGAATGCTTTGCTATGGATGCCCTAATCACTATACCGAGGGTACCACCTGCCCTATGCTAATTGCCCAGAACACTAAAGGCCTAAATGCCTTATTTGCTATGGGGCCTATATGCCCTACTAACTGCCACCAGGCTGGCTTGCCCTAATCCACTAGGCCGGGGCTGCCCTTACTACCACTAGGCTGGCTTGCCCTAATCCACTAGGCTGGGGCTGCCCTTTCTACCACTATGCTGGCTTGCCTTAAACTACTAGTCTGGGGCTGCCCTTACTACCACTAGGTTGGCTTGCCTTAAACCACTAGGCTGGGGCTGCCCTTACTACCACTAGGCTGGCTTGCCTTAAACCACTAGGCCGGGGCTGCCCTTACTACCACTAGGCTGGCTTGCCTTAAACTACTAGGCTGGAGCTGCTCTTACTACCACTAGGCTGGCTTGCCTTAAACCACTAGGCCGGAGCTGTCCTTACTACCACTAGGCTGGCTTGTCTTAAACCACTAGGCCAGGGATGCCCTTACCCTGCTTTACCTCGGGCCTAATGCCCTACATTTACCTCGGGCCTAATGCCCTACATTTACCTCAGGCCTAATGCCCTACTTAGCTGTGAGCCTAATCACCCTTTTAAAACTGGGCCTGGTGCCCTTAATTCAGTGGGCCTGGTGCCCTTCAAAATGGGCCTGGTGCCATCTTTACTGTGGGCCTAATAGCCCATGCTATTCTGGGCCTGGTGCCCTCTCTTATTCTGGGGCTGGTGCCCTAAATACAATGGGCCTGGTGCCCTGAACACATTGGGCCTGGATCACCCCTTTAAATATTTATTAGGCCCAAAAGTGGCAGGGCCCCTTTAAATATGAAAGGCTCTCTGAGCCTGCTGCCACTGTTTCGGCAGATCGCTGCCTGATTCCCGCCCCCTTTATGAATATTAATGAGGCCCTGCTTGACCTCAGTGAGCTAGCACCTCCCCTTGGGCATCGCTGACCCGCCTCCCCACTGAATATTAAATTTAGGGTCCTTGCGACCCAATTTCCAGGCGGCGCTCCGCTGCTACTCCAGGCACCTTGATGCTAAAGAATAAATAAAAACAGTCTTTACTTGAAACTTGGGCGGACAGCAATACCTATGGTGTTGCCGCCACCGCCCGACGAAAGTTGTTTTGGGATGATCGAGGGCAAACGGGAGGTGGGAGGTGTGCTGGCAGTGGGAGGGAAGTCGCAGGCAGCCGGGAGGACAGCAAGGGGGCCTGAGATGGTCGACAGGAATTTGTGACGATGAGGCGCTACTCTGCCACTGACAGGGGACCGAAATTAAAATTAAAATTAAACACAGGGGCTGAAATAAATAAACGTATGGGGCTCTTAAGCCCAGACTGTGGCAGACGGCAGTTTACTCTGTTCGTGGTGCCCCGATGGCATAAACGACTGCAACACCGAGCAGCAACAGGCGTCTTCAGACAGGGGAGGCAGAGCAGGACCACAGCAAGCCCAGAGGGACGGCTTCAACCCAAGGTAAGTCCTGAACTGTCCCTATGACTTCTGTGTCCTGTCTCCTCAATCTCTGCCCAGCAACAACTGACTTGAAAAACTGTTAGAGTTCAAACTTGAACCCAAAGGGGTTCTAGAATGGCTGGAGTGGAATGCTGTACATGAGCAGCTCAGCACAGCATTCCAACCAGGCCATTGTTACTGGAGCTACATGAATTCTATCTTTTTACAGCATTTTAAGTGCACAGGGTACTTTTCTCTATTATTTAGTGTTTCCACATTATACAGGAAGGGGAATCAACTTCTGAGGGGCCCCTTTTTACCTTTGCCCTGCAGTCTATACCTAAGGCAAGCACCCTGGGCACCTGCAAACCCCTATCTTTTTTATTTAATTTAATTTTCTGGGATGTCCCAACTTTGGGGCATTACAGTTGCCTGTGAAGAAAGGGTGTGTGGAGAGGGAAGGGTATTTGGGCAACTGTGGAGGACAAGAGGCATGGTGATCATGTGATGATGTTGGGGTAGTACTAAGGGCGATGTAGGGAGGGGGCATTGTCAGGGACCATACATGAAGTTGGGCAGTGTCAGGCACTGTGAAGGGAGGTGCTGTCTAGGGGCCGTTGAGGGAGTGGCTAGTGTATGTGAGTGTGAATAAAGAATGCTTGTGTTGTGGGCTATGGAGGAAGAGGGCTAGCATCAGATGCTGTAGAGGGAGGGAGGGGGCATGCATCTGGTGCTATGGAGGAAGGATGGAAGCTTGTGTCTGGTGTTGTGGAGGGAGATGGGTTTTCTATGTATATTTCAGAAGTGATCCACATAAAAATGATTACCTTCTTGAACCTGAGTTTTATACTCATTTCAGTACCCATTATATTGGACAGCAGAGTGTATTAGCAGAAGCATGTATCTTCCTCATGTGCACACTTTGCCAATTAGGCTTTGCCTATTAGTCCAGGTCCCATAATCTGTTGAACGAGAACCGAAAAAGTTGGAGCCACCAGCTTGACACAAAATAAGTAGTTTACTACATAATAAGAGGGTAACTGCAATTTAATTGGTAGAAAGCTAAATGAATGCCAGCCAATACACCTGGGCATGTTCAGAAGAGCAGTTATTTCTAAACGGCAGGACGTATTCCACTGTTTATGCCTCTGAACAAGTGTAAAAATCAGACACAAGGCATTACAGTGTACCAGCTTGAGTCACGTGACCCCTCTTCTCCAGAGTTAGGCGATAGGAGGGCCCATAACTAAACTACTGCTGCTGCAGTCTAGGCTGCAGTTAGAGAAGACTTTTAGTGCTACTCAGTGTGGCACGTGGACAGCTGGTTCTGATTTCAATATGATATTTTTCTGCAATACAAAATATGTAAGGGAGTGTCTGTCAGGAGAAAATGCTGTCTTGCTGAAATTGACACATCAAAATCCCCCAGGGATAAGTTCAAAGGACAAGAGGTAGCTTAAACTGCAGATATCTGAAATGCAATTACTTTGTTAAGTTTTCTTTGAAGCCCAGGAAATGAAATATCCATTAATGATGTCCTCAGGGAAATCCTTTGATTTGCACTAGGTGTCATGAAGGAAGGTGAATATGCATGTGTTGGGGTGTCTCCCAAGATATCCAGTGAGAGACTTTCATGTCTGTGTGAAGCAGGTCCCAGACTAAATGGGCAAGTCCATTAAGGATTTGTTTGGACCATCGTCCCAGGAAGCCAGGAATTACATCAAAGAGCCTTTGATGTCTGTGTGAAGCAGATCACAAACCGGTTTTGGCAAGTCACATGCAGAGAGGAGATTCATTTAGGTCACCTATTATTTTTTTAAATATCTTAGTAGGACATCCTGTGTTATAAAATATACATTTTAATACACCAAGGCGGAGTTAGGTGATCTCGAGAGAAGGCTGGCTCAAGACTGCTTTTAAATACAGTATACTGAGCAGACCTTACACAGGGACATTATTTCCTGACTGAGAAAAGAGGAACAACAAAGCACTGAAAGATTAAGAAGTAAGGAAACCTTAGATAAGACCAATCTGAGTGTATGTGTTGTAGGAATTTGCACTTTTAAACCTGTTTTGTTTTTAAGACTGTATGTGTAGGGATATCTTGTTCTGTATTTTACTGTTTTCCTCTTTTTACCTATTTTAAAGTAAAGATATATATTTTAAACACAGAAACTGCCTGGTGTGCCTTGAAACTTATTTCTATATAAGTGAAGCTTAGATGGTTATAGTTGACACTGTGCATGAGCTTATTGTGGTACCAAACTGGGAAACAGATAAGAGTTCTTAGGGTTCATTTTGTAACACCTGGTTAGGTGCCCGTAGGCAAAGATATCTGGCCCCACAAAGACAGAATTATCTGAGCCTGATAATTGGGTATGTTAACAAAAGGTTATCAGTTTGAATCCCTCCAGAACTTGGGACAAAGGTGACTTGAACCCACAAAACAGACAAGAGGGTTACCTTGTTCTGTTAAACTGTTCACAATTCCATGCTCAGAGGTTGGCACTTTGGAAGTAGAAGGCTGACCTGCTGAGTGGGGTTGGGACACCCAGCACCATTATATATCATTTTTTTAAAGCTTGTTTAAAGCAATATACCTGGCGTAGCAGAATCCAGGAGGTAACAGTTGTTAGGGTTGCCTGGCAACAGCCCCTAGGGAGGACTTGCTGCTTTTATCTTGCCCGCTACAAATTCAAGGGCTCTAGTGGCGGAGGCAAGCACATTGCAGAGGCGACCTGGGCAGAGGCCAGTGGCATCTGTAGGTGTCAGGAGGGAAAGAGGACCATAATTCTTGGCCGTAAGAGTTCCAATCACATAATATCATTGTAGCACCTATAAAGCAAGGTAACATGGATAATAACCAAGTAACCCTGAGTACTGGAAAATTGCTACAACATGCTCAGTATGTGAAAAAGTTAGCCTAGTAGAAGTGGACTTAAGTGAACAATATATATACTGTACGTACACAATGCCAGGAGTTAAAAAACCTCAAATCCAAAATACTAGGCCTTGAGATGGAATTAAAAAGTATTAAAAATATCCCTGGCAGAAACACTGATAAAGATAATATAAATGAAACTAGTCTAAATATTGAAAATGGTGGCAAGAGACAGAGAGAATTAGATGAGGAGAGATATGAAACAAAGATGGAACAAGCCTCACTAAGAAAAGTAGAAGGGGTATGACATTTGTAGTACCAGCACAAAATAGATACCACCACTTATGTGGCTAGTAGACAATACTGATAATGAGGTCACTGATATAGCAAACTTGGCTAATGAGATCCAGGTGCTTGGGGCAAATGAAAGTAGTGTGCCATCCTCACTGTTTCCTACAGTAAGTATACATAACCATACAAGAAACAAAGGCCAGAATCCGGATGAGTTAGGGAGGCAGTTAGCTGAAGCTACAAACATTAAAACACACTCTGAAATAATAAATCAAGCAGGATCTGATGCAGCAAACCACACTAGTACAACTACTACATGAGAGAGATAACACAAGTAATGAAGTTGAAATAGTGGATGTAAATCAGGAAGATACTAACAAGAGATGTGTGTTTATACTAGGAGACTCAATAATTAGATAAACTGACCATAATACAGCAAAGTTGGACAAATCCTGTGTTACCAGTAGCTGCTTCCCAGTGGCCGGGGTCAGAGACATACTAACAATTTTACCAGATTTGATTAAACAAATCTCATCGAACTCAATAGTGTTAATACATATCAGGACCAATGATATATGACACCATTCAGTAGAAAATATCTTCTCTGCGTACAAAGAAATGTATCTTAAATTACAAACACATGGGTGTGAAGTAATATTTTCAGAGATCTTACCAAACTAAAGAGCAAATGAAAAGATGACAATAAAACAAAAAAGTTAAACAACTGGCTCAGATTATGGCATCTTGCAAAAGGAATAGCATGTATAAAACCATTGGAACAATTTATAGACAGAATGAATCTTTATAGTCATGACAGACTACACCTTAGAACTGGCAGTGACTTCTTGGGTAACCTGTTCCTACAGGAAATTAAGAAAGCTTTAAACTGCAAGCAAGGGCACATAGAAGGTGAAAAGTAAAAAAAATGCATAACAGAAGAACTCAAAATAAAAATTCAAAGTATATGAGAAATAAACAGATGAAATCAGATGCATGTAAAGAGCAACTTAATGTCTTATGCCTGAATGCAAGAAGTTTGAATAACAAAAAGGAAGAACTTATGTATGAGCTTGACAAAAACAACATAGGTATACAGTATGTGTCATTACGGAGACCTGGCACAAAGACGGCAATTGGGGGACTGATTTATCGGGATACTCCAGGAATCACAAATGTAGAAAACACAAAAAATGAGGTGGTGTAGCAATATATATTAGTAATAACTTAAGTGCACATGAAATAACACCACAGAACATAAAGGATAGTGATGTGGAGCTCATGTGGATAAGGATTAAAATAAAAACTCATTACATAACGCTGGCAGTGGGTTATAGGGCACCAGGTCTGACAATGGAAGAAAATAATATATTCATACAAGCAATCGAAATATTAGATGTAGAAGGTGAACTTATATTGTTGGGAGACTTTAATTTCCCTAGCATTAATTGGGATAAACTAGAAGATACATCCTCCATTGAAAATAAGTTCATAGCTGTAACTATACACAAAAACTTGGAACAGATGGTCAATAAGAACACAAGACATAAAAATATCTTGGACTTAACCTTCTCCTCACAGTCAGAAAACACTGAAGAAACAACAGTACTAGAGACCTTAGTTGATGTAGATCATAATATAATAAAGTTTAATATTAAAACTAAATGGGAATTGGTGGATGGAACTACCATCAAATGTTATACATATCTATCAAAGTGGGACTGGAAAAAAATAAATAACAAAGGGTTACAGCAAATATGGCAAATAATTAAAAATAAACTTGATTATTGTGTAAACAATTACATACCAACACGTATGAAATAGAAATGTAAAAAAAGATTGCCATCATGGTTCAACAAGAATATAAAGAAAAAAATAAAAAGGAAAAAAAGACTCTACAGAAAGTTTAGGACAGATGAATCACAAGTAAAATGGAAGAAATACAAAGTGCAAGCAAATAAATGCAAAATGATTATAAAAACAAGCAAAAAAAAAGGGCTGGCCCGGTGGCACTGAGGGTTGAGGCACTGGATGCCACACCTTGTGCCACACCAGTGACCCAGGATTGGGAATGAGCCAGGGTCATCGGAGGCCGGTAGGAGTGGGAGGGAGAGGATGTGAGATGCTGCCGGCTGGCAGCGCTCCACCTCGGGAGAAGGAATCTAGCTCTCTCGGAGCTTGGCCGCCCCCTGGTGAAGGCCAGAGGGATGGTGCCACTCACGAGGAGCTCTGACATAGGTCAACAGGGAGGGTTGAGGGGACCTGGTCCGGAGCTGTGATGTGCATGTGCGCCTCCATGTGCATGCGCCACTGGTTCCGGAAGTCCCGGAATAGTACAGTGGCGTGAAAAAGTATTTGCCCCCTTCCTGATTTTCTCTATTATTGCATATTTGTCACACTGGATGTTTTCAGGTCTTTAGACAAAATATAATATTAGATAAAGGGAACCTGAGTGAACAAATAACATTTTTTTTTTACTTATTTCATTTATTTAATGAAAAAGTTAACCAACACCAACGGGCACTGTGTGAAAAGTAATTGCCCCTAGTTAAATCAATCCAATTAAAGGGATAATTAGAGTCAGCTGCTTGAACACAGCCAGGCTTGATTACAGCCAGCCCTGCTCAATATAAATCTCACTTATTTTGACCCTTACCATCAGAGTCACGTGCACAGCACAAAGATTCAACAAGCACATTATGCCATGATCAAAGGAAGTTCCTGAAAAGATCAGAAAAATTTGTTGCCCTCTATCAGTCTGGAAAGGGTTACAAAGCTATTTCTAAGGCTCTGGGACTCCATCGAACCACAGTGAGAGCCATAATCTCCAAATGGAGAACACTTGGAACAGTAGTGAATCTTCCCAGGGTGGGCGGCCTGCCAAAATTACTCCAAGGGCGAGCGTAAATCATTCAGGAAGTCTCAAAGGATCCTAAACAACATCCAAAGAACTGCAGGCTTCTCTTGCCTCAGCTAAGGTCAGTGTTCATGACTCCACAATCAGAAAGAGACTGGGCAAAAATGGGCTTCATGTGAGAGTAGCAAGGCGGAAACGACTGCTAACCAAGAAGAACATAAATGCTCGTCTCTCATTTGCCAAGAAGCACCTGGATGATCCACAAGCCTTTTGGGAAAATGTTCTATGGACAGATGAGTCCAAAGTGGAACTTTTTGGATGACATGGATCCCATAATGTCTCACGTAAAGCAAACACAGCATGCCACAGTAAGAACACCATACCAACAGTCAAACATGGTGGTGGTAGTGTGATGGTGTGGGGATGGTTTGCTGCCTAAGGACCTGGATGACTTGCCATAATTAAAGGAACCATGAATTCTGCTCTGTACCAGAAAATTCTTAAGGAAAATGTCCGGTCATCCTTCCGTCAGCTGAAGCTGAAGCGTAGTTGGGTCATGCAGCAAGACAATGATCCAAAACACAAAAGCAAGTCCACATCAGAATGGCTAAAAAGAAGTAAAATTAAAGTTTTGGAATGGCCTAGTCAAAGTCCAGACTTAAACCCAATAGAGATGCTGTGGCAGGACCTGAAACGAGCAGGTCATGCTCGAAAACCTACCAAATGTTACTGAATTAAAGCAGTTCTATGAGGAAGAGTGGTTAAAATTCCTCCACAGCGATGTGAAAGACTGATATTGAATTATAGGAAGTGTTTGGTTGCAGTCATTGCAGCTAAATGTGGCATAACCAGTTATTAAGTGTAAGGGGCAATTTCTTTTTCACACAGGGCCAGTTTGTGTTGGTTAACTTTTTTTCATTAAATAAGTGAAATTAAAAAAAAAAACAAGTGTTATTTGTTCACTCAGGTTCCCTTTAGCTAATATTACATTTTCTCTAAAGACCTGAAAACATCCAGTGTGACAAATATGCAATAATAGAGAAAATCAGGAAGGGGGCAAATACTTTTTCACGCCACTGTATGGGAAGAAAATGGAGGAAATCATGGGGGCTGACATGGATGATGCCCCCAGACTGACTCTGGGGATCTGCCAGGGCGTGCATGGTGCTAGAAGCCCCTGAAAGACCCCAAGTTCGGTAGGCTCGGTGGACGTAGATGTTGACCTGCCACAGGAGGATAAAAATAGTTAACAAAAAAAAAAGCAAGCAAAAAAGAAATAGAGAGTAAACTAGCAAAAACATAAAAAAAAAACAGTAAACAATTTTACAACTGTATAGGCTCACTAAGTGGTAATTGCCCGAAAATTGGGCCAT
This sequence comes from Neoceratodus forsteri, assembly GCA_016271365.2. NCBI lineage: Eukaryota > Metazoa > Chordata > Ceratodontiformes > Ceratodontidae > Neoceratodus > Neoceratodus forsteri. Next base: position 655,090,861 of record CM057459.1, read on the forward strand.
TAAAGACAGGAGACAAAATCATCAGTACCCCTCTGGGCATGGTTACAGAATATAACAACTACTTTTGAAGTACATTCCTCCCCAAAGAGAAGGTGGAAAAAGGAGATCATAATAAAACAAGATATGCACTAGAAATAACCATTACAGTGCAGGCAGTGAGGGACAGAATATTAGAACTTAGGAGTAATAAATCACCTGGACCTGATGACATACACACTAGGTTATTGAAGTTATTGGTGGAAGAGTTGGCAGGGCATGTGACACGATTATTTAATGCATCTTTCGTTTTCTTTTCTTTTATTAGTCTAGGAATTAATACCTTTGAGCCTGGGCTCTTTTACAAAAGTTCCACGTCACAAAGAACATTTAACAAAGCACGATACACATTACAGGTAAAAACCAGACAGGAAAGTTACATAATAAATTTGCTGTTAAAAGTTTAAGGCAGTAACATTTTTAAGTTTCATAGAAAGACAAGCTATAACAGGTTCAAACGAGTAGACAATTTTGAGGTTAAAGAATCTTTCAGGGAGAGGGTGATCATTAGGAGCCAAAGGGAGGCAAGAGAGGAGGGAAAGGTGGTGAGCGGGAGGTATTGGATGAATGGAGGGTGGTGGTCGTTACTTAAATTCACAAAGGAGGAGATAACCATGATGTTAGAAATTACCATCTAATAAGTCACCTCTGTCTTGGGTAAAATACTAGAAAGCATATTACAGAAACAAATAATTCATCACATCAAAGAACAGGGTTTGCAGGATATTACACAACATGGTTTTGTATAGGGAAGATTGTGCCAAAGAAGCCACTTGCACTTTTATGAATCAGTCTGTGCTGCTCTGGATAAAGGGCTCCCAGTGGATGTCATTTATCTGGATTATTCTAAGGCATTTGACACTGCGTCTCACTCATTATTGATAAATTGACTCTGGCAAATAGGTTTGCATCCAAACATTGTCCTATGGATAGAATCATGGCTTCATTAAAAGAGGCGGAGAGTAGGAATACTGGGGCACTTCTCAGCTTGGGGAGAGGTGACAAGTGGTGTGCCCCAGGGCTCAGTGTTGTGACCGACTTTGTTCAACATATTCATCTCAAGCATGCAAACTTCTGAACACTCATGGTTGGTCAAATATGCTGATGACAGTAAAATAGGTGCCATTATAAATAATAAAGACTTGGCCTTTAAATTACAAAAAGATCTGGTCATGTTGGAAACTTGGGCAAAAAAGAACATATTGAGCTTCAGTGAGGGAAAGTGCAGGATTATGCACCTGGGAAAAATAACAGCAATTACCAGTATACTCTGAATAACATCATTATACAAGAAACAACTGAGGAAAGAGATTTGAGTGTGATCATTACTAATAACCTAAAATTTGATATACATGCCAGAAAAACAGCTCAAAAAAGTAATAAGATCCTGGCTACTATATTAAAAAATATCAAAAGCAGAGAGCCAGAGGTGATCTTACCATTGTACACATCCCTGGTAAGACTACATTTAGATTATAACTCTGCATTCTGTGCACCACAGAGCATTAAAAAGTCAAAAATTACTGGAAGGAGTCCAGAGACGTGCAACAAAAAAGATACTCACATTAAAAAATAAATCCTACTATGACATACTAGGAAAGTTAAATTTTTACTCTCTACACTACAGGAGATTAAGAGATATTTGTCTGGTGTACAGGGCATTAAAAGATGATGCACTTTGGAGAGCATAGGGCTAAGTAAGAAAGTAAACTACAGAGGAACGAGAACACATAAGTTGCAGCTACAGAGAGAAGTACCCAGGACGGATAGAAGAGCAAAATGGTTTAATCAAAGAATTATTTTAAACTAGAATAGCCTTCCTAATTGGGTCATAACAAGTAACACAATGTCATCATTTAAAAGGGCACTGGACAAGTATATGGGGGAAGACAACTATTGGTATTACCACTGAAAAGTGACGAGTTGTTACACAGTAGGTCTACCGACCTCAAGACTCATATAAGAACTTATGAACTTATTAGGTGCTAGTGTACAAAGAGAGCCTCAATGTCCAGTCAGTACATGAATGCAGAATACACTAGTACTATGTGAAGAAGGTAATCATCATTGCTCTGAAGAAGGCAGAGTTACAACAAAACATCAGCTGCTATGCTGCACATGCATGTGCCCGCTGATGCTGTTGCTCCCAGCTGCCAGTCTCCAAGTTACGGAGCAGTGATAAGTAAATATGTAAATAACTGAGTTTCATGATATAACATCACTACTACAACAAGCACATCTTGAGCCAGAAAATTGACAAATGTGGCTACTGATATTTTAACTCTGCACATTGTTTCTGCATGTCTGCACTTTGACCAGGTGATGGATTTTGCTAAGAAGTAAAGCACAGTTGGATAAGAATATAAAGTTTCCTGACTATTCATTTTTGCTTCAGGAGTGCATACAGACTTGTACAGACTTACAACTGATTTTGTAGGTAGTATCACTTTTTGTAGTTAATTCTCCCTGCTATTTTGCACCTGCATGTTTCCTCGAGACCGGTACAGAGTATAGATGAGCACCAAACATCCCACACCTGATCTACATTTCTGTATGAGAGAGAACGGAAGGGAAAAAAATCTTAGCTAATTTGGCCATCTGCCAGAATTTAATTAAACAGGACATCAGTGGGTCCGGATCTGTTTTACTACACCTGCAGTTGATGTATCGCAGCCTGTAGTCACAGTTTCAATTGGATTAATAGTCTAATATTAGACTTGAAAAGGTTCTTTACTTGTATTCTCACTCTCTCACAATATTAGTCTAAAAATTCAGACATTTTTATAGATTATCTTTGTCAGTGATGTAGTTAATTAATGAAACTTGCATAAATAAATGCAAATTTGAAAAGCATTATTTATGTAAGGACGCAAACATATTAAGAAATATGTAACACCATTTCATATAAACTTCATATTCAATGGGTCAGGAGGACAAATATCCTATAAGTGCAGTAGGTGATATGAAAATTCTCATGGGGAATTTATGTCTAGCTGCACATTGCTTTAATATTTTTTTAGTGTTCTCATATCTGAAAGGGCCAGACTGACTCCATCAGGTAGTATTTCACTAATCATTTATGATATATTTAGGGATAAAAGAAAAGAGACCACCTGATTTATCATATGCATGTTATTACAAAAAGCATTACTGATACAAATTTTTTTGGGGGGTGCGGCATAAATCTGATTTGATGTTTTCCCTAATCAACATTCTCTTTGGTTCCTTTAGAAAAGACAAAAGCATATGGTATGCTCCACATCAACTCCTCCCTTGCCACATTTGCCAAAGAGGGAGAGTGTATCCAGTCCATGCTGCTTAAAATGAAGAAAGTTGCTATTAAAGACCTCTAATCTAAATTTCATAAAACAGATACTTGTTTTCTTATCAATCAGTAATTCAAGAGAGCCTTCTCTGTCAAAAAGAGCTTTTGCTATTCTTACTGCATATAGATTATGGGGCTGATTTTCAAAGCCCCCTTTAGATCGGCACACTGTGTGTCAAACTGCCACCAGCAGCAAACTCGGGTGCCCAAGGAACCCTGCATCTGATTTTGGAATAATAGGGGTACCAGGGCCAAAGTCCCAGAGTTTACCGCAATCTGACCTGTGCGCAGAATAATCAGCACACAGGAGGGGAATGCCACAAGCTGCAGGATGGGATTACAGCAGCAGTGGTCAGTGATGGTGACCCACAGGTCAGTTTCCCAGGTGGCTGGCAGGTCATGGTGGACAGGATATGGCACATGGATGGTAGAACAGTTTGGGGTGGGGAGGGAGTTGCAACTACCCCTGATGGGGCCAGTATACAACCACCACCCACAGAGCAGATCCGTGTGAGGGGGCAGATGCACAAGTGGTATCCCGGGAGGGCACCTGAGGGCATATTCCTGCCATGGGCCACCGGCCACTCCAGCAATGGTTTGGCAGGTGTTGGAACTATGAGGGCACCTTCACCAGGGGGACACAGGGTCACCCACCACCCACTGACAGCACAGGATGTTAGACCAGCTCTGGGCTGGTCTAACAGGAGAGGACCATGCCCCCCTTTGGGGAGCTTTCAAAATCTCACTGTAGGGGATGCTGCAGTGTTGCCCCAGTGCAAGCTGGCTTCCACCATGGTGCACTGATGCAGCTGTTGCAAGGATGGCATAAGCCCAGTTAGGGGCAACAGAATCCTAGTGTTGTGATTGGCTAGGACAGCCATCTTAGCGAGTGGGTATTTTTCAATAGAGCCCGCTTAAAAAAGTGCCAATTTGAGGTGCCCCATCGCTAAGGATATTCTTGGGCACCTCAAATTTTCAAACCCAGCATTTTGTTTCCGCTCAGTAAGCGGATGACCGAGTGAGGAGCCCTTCACCCCACCACCACCACCAGGCAAGTATAGTGTAATTGTGATACTGCCACTTCAATTTAAATTCTCCTCTTAACACCAAAATCGTATTTTCTGTCATCTTTCAGTAAACGGCCAGCACAAATGTGGCCATTCGGTACTGCGCTTTCTGCTCGCTTACAGAGAGCATTAGCCTGCACACACTGCAAGTCTCCCCTGGGGCTCCCCCTCCCCACACACACATCAAAAAGAAAACAATGATCAATTAAAAGAAATGTTTTTCCATGAAGGCATAAACTTTTTTTTCAATCTATAACTAAATTAACTCACAAACGTTCCTTATTACGCTAGTCTCTTGCTATTCACGCCTTTGCCCTTACTGCTTTCAAGGCTCACACAAAGAAGAAATGTGGGGGGAAAAAAACAGAAAACAGCTTCGCCATTTTAAAAATAAAGAAACAGTACCATTACTTCTGTGCTCCTTTTCTCTGACCTTCCCGATCCTGGCATAAACGGGTTGGGGAGGCGCTAGGACGAACAGACCAATGTTAGTAAGCACACCAAAGGGGGTGGACTGAGCATAACCTGTATGTGTTTGTGCTTTTTCTTTGGGGGGACAGAAAATGGCAAGCAACTCTAACAACGGAGGAGGCAGTATAGTGCAGTGGACTAAGGCTCTGAGCTGCAAATCTGGTGACATCCAGCAGACCAGACCTGGGTTTGAATCCCACAGCTTCCACTTGCATACTGTGTGACCCTGAGCAAGTCACTTAACCTCCTTGTGCTCCCAGGTCACTCCTGTAAAAAAGCTTTCAGCTTAATGTGCTATACCTGGTTAAACAACTAAATAAAAAAAATAAAAAAACTCTAACATTCTGTTGAGAGGGAATGAGGAACCTATCTGCATGCAAGCAACTGGCAAAGTCTCTTCTGGTAAATATACCAGTGCAGGGACTATTTTACCGAGAAAAGTACAATCATTAATACAATTTTTTTTTTCTTTTCTTGGCATTTTTTTCTTACATAAAAATGATACATGTAGCTCACTTTCTAAGTGCAATAATACCCTCCAGGGTGGGCAGTATTGGGGAATACCAGACCTTCCAGGGGCTATAAGGCCCTGCAGCATCAGGCCTCATTATGCCCCTAGGTGGTCCAGTATTCTCCAATACTGCCCACCCTCTCTGGTATTATTGCTTATTTGGTACAGGCAGTCCCACAAGTGGCGCAGGCTGCGTTACAAAATTGGGAATGGCACAAGGTGCGGCAAAGGGAACCCCTTGCACTATGTCTCCTTGATGCAAGCACCTTGTGTCATTCCTTTTTTTCCCCCTCCCCCCCCCACACAGGGACGTTCTCCTTCAGAGGAGTGCCCCAGTCCTGTCACCCTGACGTCTGCCTAGACTTACCTTTCCAGCCACCTTCCCCAGGGATTGCCACCACCCCCCAGTGAGGTTGGGGGATTCCCAAAGCCCCACTGAAGCATGGATCTAGTTCAGGCTGGCATGCCCAGCTGATCAGGTGCAGGGCCTGCAGGTGCTCCTCTTCATCCTGCCACTGGGTATTTTCCAGTTTTCTTCCCATGGGGTACGTGACATGTGCTGACGTCAAGGCACACACTCTGATGCCTTCCACATGTCCCCCACTTCTTTTGGCTCAGACTGCCTTTCCCCTGGCTTCCACCAGGGGCCGGTCAAGCACTGAGCTCTCCCCCCCCTCCCCAGAGGAGGAGAGCAGTCATACGAATGTTCGATTCTCCTCCCCTGGCTAGCCCTCCAACACCTTGGGCTCGCTTTTGAAGCTGAGTTGTTGGCATAGCAAGCAGTAGCACTACTGGTGTGCTGGTGGGCCAGCTGTGTCATTCCTGATGGTTTGAAAATCGAGCCCTATGTATTTTAGATTCACAAATTTTCAGTATATCCTGATTGGCTGAAAACTCCATACATCTATATTGTATTTGTTTGGTCAGTTCATTTCTTGGTGCCCCATAAATGTCAGGCAATATGCATCCCAATTGCAGTGAGAATATTTCCTTTTTAATATATTGTAAGAATGGATATTCAAAACCTTTATCCAAATAAGAGACCTGCTCCTCAAAACAGGATCTTACAAGCCGCACTCCTGGCATAACCTGTTTTCTGCAATCCTATTTATGATCAAGAATTGATCTCATTCTGCATGTAAAATACAGGCAGGACAGATGATGGTACACCTAGGAGAAATCTGTACAATTCATTGAGGATCACATCAACCACTTGAGCTTTCGCAAGGCCCCACAATTCTGCTGGATATAATATAGCTGACTTAATTTTGGAGTTTATTACCATTAAGGATCTTTTAACTGAATGCCTCCATAAATTCTCAGGAACCTACTTATGCCACTTCTGTATTTCATGACTTTAGTTTTTGGGTATACTAGGTGTCTATGACAACTTAAATTATTTTGCAAATGTAATTAGAAGACAGTCATACCTATTTTCTGTTTGAAGTTCTGAGCCCTTAATGTAAAGTTTATATCTATCTTTATTAGTTTGTCCAAAGACAAAGAGCTGCATTTTAGATGTATTTATTACAAGAAGCTTTCCAGCACACAGTTGTGCGAATTTATCTATTTTCCACCAGAGCCCTAATAAAGATGTTGAGATAAGCACTACATCATCCACGTAGGCAGGTAGAGGTACTACCTCAGAGTTAACTTTAGGTGAATGAAATTCTGCATCATTAACTTGTGAGATATATACTCGAGATGTAATTTGAAACCAGGCAAGGCTGCCCATCATCCCCATATCTGTTTGTACTACATGCAGAACCATTAGCTCAGTGTTTGCGACAGATCTTGCAGATTCAAGGTTATCAGTGGGAGATCACTTACGTAAGTTGGCATATTATGCTTATGACTTGTTCTTATACATTACCAATCCTGACTCCTCTCTACCCGCCCTGGTGCATAATCTCCACAAGTTTCTGGCTATAAAATCAATTTTCAAGAAACAGAGGTGTTGCAAATACACTTCCATCCATCGCCTCAACTACGGCAACAATATCCTTATAAGTGGAATCAAATTCATATTAAATATTTAGATATTTACTTGACACCAGACCCTTGAAAAATCTTCACACAAAATTATTCCCCATTAATAGAACATGTAAGGTTAGATTTACAAACATGGCACCATCTCCCTATACCCTTGCTTAGTAGAGTACACATTTATTCAAATGAACATTCTGCTCCTCCTGCTTTATTTGTTTCAAAATATCCCGTTCTTACCCACAACTGTGGATTTTCAACAGCGGGATGGGATGATTTCCACTTTTTTATGGAACGGGGAATGTCCACAGTTGGCTTTAAAGAAGTTGCAGTTACCCAAGTCCGGGGGGAGGGGGTTGGCATTACCAAATTTCTCCCATTATAGTATAGCAACTTTAATTAATCTTATAACACATGTGCTCCATACAACACTCCAAGCCCCTCAATGGGTACAGATCGAGTGCACCTTAGCTAACGCAACTCTCGATGACAACATGGTGTTTCAGCCATATAGTAGTGACTCAGCTTCGGAGCCGTCTATTTGTCCAGCTGACCTGTTATGGTGTTGAAGAGCTGTTTTGAATAGAATAGAAAATGTGACAGAAGAATGATGGTTAGGGGTTCCGGCTCAGGACCTGACTTTTCTCCCAGCAAAGTCTGATCATAAGTTTCACTCCTGGTCATGATTTGGCCTGCCTCAGGCCTATCATTTTTATCATAATGGGGTTTTCAAGTCTTTTCAACAGTTGCAGACAGAGTTTCAGCTCCCCCGCTTGGATTATTATAGATACTTACAAATTAAAAATTTTTTAGTAGTACTCTCGGCCCTCAAGTTGACTCCCAAGCAATAGCACCCATCTTTACATGCTTCTGGCAGTGAGGATGGAATCCTGCTCATCCCATCTTATTCCTCACTGCTACCATGCCTTCACCAGGGTCCCTACTTCTTTAATGGACACGATGCAATTCCACTGGAAAGCAGAACTTTCCATTGCACTGTCTCCACAGCAATGGAGTGTAATTTGGAGTAGATAACATAGAACCACTGATTCTTACATTTGGTGTGAATATGGATGGAAGGTAGTAACCAGATATTTTCACACCCCACAAATAACTGCTAAATTTCACGCCTCTAAAGACTCATCCTGCTGGAGGGGATGTAGTTGGAGGTATCCACACACTCCCATACACTGATCATGTCCGATGCTTACCTACTTTTGGGGAGCAGTGGAGTTGGTGTTGGTAGAACTGTTTCCAGAGCTAGGCCCCTAACACCAGAAATAGTTATTTTATTGCATTTTCCCCCTCAAATCAGACAGAAACACCAGCTTTACCTAATCAGTATTCTTTTAGCAGCTGCTAAAAAAGCGTTGACCAAACTGTGGTTGCAGCGCTCCCCACCACAGGTAAAACAGTGGGAAGATATTCTCTACAGTATCAATACTATGGAAAAAATTATGGCTCAGTTATAAGATAAGCTTCTGGCCCTGATGAATACATGGACAGCCTGGCGTTATACGTCTCTAACCATAGATCTGATATTATCCCATGAAGGGGAATGAGAGTGAGCTCTAGGCTCCACAGTTCAGTTGGTCCTTCTAGCATTTGTTTCTCCCATCATTCACTCTGTTTGAAGAAGGGTCTCCTCATATGTATACATATTTATTTGCTGTGCTCCCCCCATATTGTTCCCCCGCCTGTGTGTCTGGACTAAGGTGATAATGTTGTCCAAACTGTATATCTGTATTTTTGAATTTGGTATGATGCATGAATATTGCCTACCATTGTATGTACCACTTAAAACTGAAATAAAAAAGAAAGCATTAAAAAAAGAGATATAATTTGAAAATCAATGGGATCATTAGGCAGTCTTGGCATACTCCAAGATTTGTTTTAATTTTGGTGATTAATCCTCCTGTTATATTGTATTGGACTTTAGACCAGGGACTCTATATTCAAAGCTGTGCAAAGCGTTTGCACCCCACGCTGCACCTGCTTAGTGCTAGAATCCCCTATTCAGAGGGCATCACTGCACCCGCTATTTGCATTAGCGCACTAGTACAGAAATAATGTATGCAGTGCCCAAGTCAGGGGGTGGTAAGCTGCACAACACGTACAGCACGATATTCAATGTGATAGCACTGCGCAAATGGGACTGCGCAGTCCAGTAGTGCAGCCCAATTATCACCTATGAAAAAGGTGGTCTAAACCCAGGGCAAACCCCACAGATGGGGGTGAGACACTGCAGGCCACACACCAGGATGGCTCACATGACAGCACATATCATTTACCTGATGCAGTAGGCCATGGAGGATCAGGAGAGGGGCCAATACCCTCCCTAGGCCCAGGCACAGACCACAGAGTGCTGTGTTGCAAACAGACAGTACTGTCTGTGAGCCGCATTCAGAGTCCTCAGTGATGACCAGATCATGGGCCGGTACAGCCTCAACAGGCCCAAGCTCATGCAGCCGTGTGAGCTACTGCATGACCAGCTCCAGACAGACACCCAGTGGAGCCATGTGATGTCCACAGAGCTTAAGGTGATGGCTGCACTGTGCTTCTTGGCCACTGGAACATTCCAGACACTGGTGGGGGACACCACCAGTATCTCACTGTCAGCTTCCTCACAGCTGTTGGGCCAGTCGCTAGATGCCCTGCTAGCTCATGCTGGGGAGTTTATCATATTCCTGAGCATGCCAACTGAGTGAATAGCAACAATGCAGCAGTTCTATTCAGCTGCGCACCTGCCGGCTGTACTCGGTGCCACTGACTGCATCCATGTTGCTATTCTGGCACCCATTAGTGTAGGAGTGGAAGCCTATGCCAGTAGGAAGAGGTACCACTCCATCAATTGCCAGGTGGTGTGTCATGCAACAGGGTGCATCATCAATGTCCTGGCACAGTACCCCAGCAGTGCCATGATGCCTCCATCTGGCACAGCTCCATCCTGTGTCCGAGATTTGAAGGTGGGAACATCCCTAGTGACTACCTCATTGGTAAGTATACCCCAAAGGCACCTCCACCTCCCCATGTCGCAGATGACACTAACCCTTGCCTTTTACCTACACAGGGGACAGTGCATATTCCTTGCATCCCTGGTTCCTCACACCTGTCCTACAAACTGCATCCATTGCAAAGTACAGGTACAATATGACACACAGTACCATGTGCAACATCATTGAGTGTGCCTTTAGAACGCTCCACATGCAGTTCTGGTGCCTTAATTGTTCCAGTGGTGCCTTTCAATACATCCCTAATAAGGCCTGTGCCATATTCCTTGCCTGTTATATACTACACAACATGGCAGTCAACTGTGGGGTATGCATGCTTGCCTCAGAGGAACACCCTGCAGCATATTGCAAGCACAGAGGACCAGGGGATACAGGAGCAGCTTGAGAAGCATGACTCCAGGATGGCCAGGAGGACCCAGGAGTACAAAGCTTGTGTCATAAGAGACCTCTTCAGGCACGGAGGGTGAGTACTGTATACACTCCCAACATCAACATTTCGACAGCAGAGTCCCTACAGCGACAACAGCGCCACATGACTGTAGGAACCGCTGGAACCGCCACTGTCTGTCGAGGTCCTGCATTCCCGAGTCAGCTCTGACCGGAGCGAGAATCCTAAGGGGGGGGGGTACAGCTCTATTTGGTGGGATCAAGTAAGCCCCTAAGAAACACTTGTGTTTTTGAAACTGGCAGCCAACTGCAAAATGCAGTTGACTCGCCGGTTTTGCTGTCGGGTCATTTGACAAATATTTTGTCGATGACCTGTCACGGACCCAGTGAGTACAGACCACACAGGAGACAGTAATGTGTTTAGTCAATGTATTAACACATAATAATAACAGAACATAATCAATCAATCAATCAAATCTTTATTTTACCAGGTGGAATACCATTGAGATAAACTCATTTTTAAGACAGACCTGGAAGAGGTTCACAAAAGGCAACATGATACATTCACAGAGCTTCATTGGCAAACAGCATACAGATATATACAAGTACTGGGCATGGAAGGCATCCATGTCAGCATACAAGTTTGTACACTATACATACAGGTCAAAATTACAAAACAGTCAGGTGTAACATATAAGAAAATACATACAGTATACACAGTATGTATGTAGGATCTACACTATGTGTAGAAAATAATACAGAAGAGATAAGAAGGAAAAAGGCCAGGGGAAGGGTAAGAATGTCAGTTACTGGAGCAGTAAGTTAACACAAGACAAACAGAGGTGAGCCCTGACGCAACAATTAGGGATGGGACTGGGTACTTATAGGTATGAATGAGATGACAATGGGGATAAGCAGGGCCAGAAAATTAGAGGGTCACTGGTGGAAGCAGTTGCATGTCTCTTTAAAGGACCACAAAAACAAGTTTTTGAAGAGGGATGGCGACACCGGGGAAGTGAGCTGAAGTTTTTTTTGTGCATTATTCCAAAGAACAGGGAGGGCGTGGCTTATTGCCATTCTACCGAAATACATTCTAGCTTTAGGGATCAGGAGAGAAATATAAGAGAAACTTCTTAAAAGATAAGTACCAGGATTGCAAACAGGCAGGAAGTCCTTAATGTATTGTGACAGCTTATTAATAATGGCTCTATATGTCCAGAACACTGCATTCTTTTGTCTCCTGAGGCTAAGTGAGCTCCATCCTACGGTAGTATAGAGGATACAGTGATGTGTAGAATAGGGGGAATCGGTAACAAATCTAAGTGGCCAGTGATATAGGGAGTCAAGTTTGGAAAGAGCCTTGCTCGAGCTATGTCCATACAAGAAATTGGCATAGTCTAGGAGAGGCATGAACGTAGTTCGTACTAACCTTTTTTCCCCTCCTGAGTTAGAAAATGCCTGATTCTAAAGAAAATCCCAAGCCTTTGTTTTAGTTTTTTTGAGATTACTTCAATATGGACTTTGAATGATAGTTTAAAGTCTATCCAAACTCCCAGATATTTAAAGGATTCTATGTAGTCCAGTGGCTCACCAAGCAGGGTGAGGATTTGAGGGGCCGTCCCTGGGGTGCTGGGTTTGGAGGCATTCACTGATGGGGTGAGAATCATAACCTTTGTTTTCTTAGCATTAAAGAGGAGCTTTGAGTGAAAAAGATTTTTCTGTAAATGATTAAATTTGATTTGGAGGTCATTACTCGTGAGCTCCAGGGTAGGCCTGGTATGTATAACACTGTATTGTCAGCAAATGGGTGAATGTTTGCTGACTTTTTTCCAGTGTTTAAGTTGTTTATATAAATGGCATACAAAAGTGGACCAAGAAGCCGGCCCGGTGGTGCTTAGGGTTGAGGCACTGGATGCCACACTTCGCGCCACGCCGGCTACCCAGGTTCAGGAACTAGCCCGGGTCATCGGGGGTCAGTGGGGAGGGAGGGAGAGGATTGAGCATCCAGAGGACAGCTCTCCTCTCCCATGAGGGAGGGGGAATCCATGCTCAGCACTTGACTGGCCTCTGGCAGAAGCCAGAGGCACAGCAAGTGCAGAAGCACACAGAGAGGGTTGGGGGGGTGGTGACATCGGCAGACGCCATGATGTCAGGGTGCATGCCACTCCTCCAGAACAAGGGAAAATGCTCTCCAGGCACCAAGAAGACAGAGCATCGGAGCAGACCCCCCATAGCTTTCACCTGCCTGACCGACCAGATCCCAACGAGAACTGAATTGTTCAGGGTGTAGTTGCCCCACCTCATCCTCACCTGGGGTGGGGGAGAAGCACAGCTCCATGGGGGAACGGGAACATCCAGAAAAGGTGGCAGAAGTGGGGGTAGACTCCACAGGTGCTCAGATGAAGCGGGGCCTGGAGAGGCAGGGAGGCGAATAAAGTACAATATCAAAAAAAAAAAAAAAAGTGGACCAAGAATGGACCATTTGGGTACACCCCTTGGAAGGGTTTTCATAGGGGAGAGGTCACCCCCTGCCTTACCTGCTGATAGCGATCAGTGAGGTAGTTGGAAAAACATTTTACGGCCAGATTGTTAACAGCAATGTTCCTTAGAGCGGCCAAGAGCAGGGTGTGATCCTTCGTATCAAAGGCTTTGCTAAGGTCAAGAAACAGGGCACATACATAGTTTCTGGCATCCAGGGCATTCAGCCAGTCATTCATGACCTTAGTAAGCACTGAGATAGTGCTATAACAGGGCCAAAAACCAGACTGAGCTGAATTTAGCAGGTCAGAATCCTCTAGGTACTGCCTAAGCTGGGAATTAACCACCTTTTCAAGTAACTTAGCTAGAATAGGAATCAGGGATATCGGACGGTAGTTGTTTAGGTCACTAGCATTGACAAATAGAGGCCATCCAGGCAGGGTGTATCAAAAAGGGTGTAAACAAATATATATGCCATCCAGGCAGAGGGTAGTTCCAAAGGAACGGAAATAAATATACGTGCTATCCAGGCAGGGGAGGAAATTGATGTGATAACCCATAGGGGCAAGGGGCGATGACACATGGATGTGAATGGGTGTCTGAGGGGGCACATGTTGGAGAGGGTGAGCAGTTTGTACCCTAGGTGCATCGCCTACCACCTCCCTAGGTACAGACAGTATCTGCATACTTTACCCAGTATGGTTGTGTAGGGTCATCATTAACGACATGGGGGATGAGAATGTGGATGGTGTTAGCCAGCTCCAGCCATTGCTCCATGGGGTACTGACTCTGTTGAGTAGCAGACCATTGTCCTGGTGTGCACGGTGTCCTTAGTGTCCTGGGTGTTCAGGGTGTGCTGGGCATTGATGTTCCAGCCCTGTGTGGCATGGATGTATACCATGGTGTCCACCGTGGGTGACACTTCTTCCATTGGACTGACCGAGGCTATGACCAGCCCCCACAGTGCCTGCCACCATGGCTGCAGGCTCCAGCACAGTGGCACACAGAAGATCCATGATGATGACAATATCCTGGTGCAGTTCATGGATGGTTGCCATGTGCGCCGCATGACATGCCCCCACTCTCTCCTTGGCAAGCTGCAAGTTGTTGTGCACCATGTGGCGAATGCATGCTATTTCCTGCTGCATGACGCTCTGTGCCTTCACAGAAGCCTCCAGCAGCTGCCAGTTGTCAACCACCTCACACTGTCACTAGGGACTGTCCACTGGGACATGGTCAGACTGCACTCTCGGCCATTGTACTGCTCATGCATACACTATAGTTGGTGCTGTGGTACGTTGGGTGCATTGTGGCCCAGCTGGAGCCAGGTCAGTGGGATGGACATGGGGTGGCAGGATGGTGGCCACGACAGTGAAGGAGTAATGGGGTAGCACAGCAGTGGCTGGCCCTGTGGGATTGGCTGGGAGCAGCAGAAAGATGGCCATGATGGAAGTGGGGTCATGAGTTGGCACAGCGGTGGCTGTTCCAGGGGCTATAGGGGGCTGCACCACTGTGACTGCAATGCCAGGTAGGGGCAGTGGCTAGGCCACATTGTTATGGGGACTGGTGGGGTGGACAATCCCCCCCAATCTAGGGAAGACCCTTCTTGTCCCCAGTCCTTGATGAAGGTCTCACCATCATTATCCTTTCACTCGTCACCGGTGACAGTCATCAGCTGACCACAGGTGGCCAGCAGGGGTAGCTTCTGTCAAGAGGGACCTGGAGCATCCTCTACTGTGTCTGGTATGATGAGGTGAGCTGTAGAGAGAGGAGTGGAGAGGTATATAGAAATGTACTGTACATACCTGTATGTCAGCAATGGCAACATGCATGCCTTGGCTACAGTGACACAATACCCATGCTGTTTGTGCAGTACACCACTTATACCCCATGGGGGCATATACAACACACACCCCTACACTGGTGAGCACACACCCCTACACCAGAGAGCACACACCACATCACCAGTGAGCACACATTTCATCATCATTGAGCACACACCGCAGCACCAATGAGCACACAGGCGATGACTCATGGGACACAGTAGTGGATTACCACACGGATGACTACACACCAGGAAACATGTAAACAGTCACATGGCCTACACCCAATGTATCACACAGCACTGGTGTATGACTGCACCCATTCATATACACACACATATATACATGCCCGATGGGACTGCACAGTCGGTCAGTCACATGGCTGAGCTGGTCTCACTGAGCTGTCATAGCCACCTCCAGGCATTCCCATCACCTCCCCTGCCCATAAGGTGGAGGCTATTGTTCCACTGCAGGGGCTAGGGTACGTTCAGCCATCAATGTCTGTGGACCCCCCCGTTGCATGCATCTCCCTGTGTATAGCTGACAGGACCTCCCTTGTCCACTTCCTCATGTCCCTGAAATGTTTACGCACCACCTCCATGGGCCTATCCCAGTTACTGATGGCACTGACCATATCTATTATTTCAGCCCTCTTGACCCAGGCCTGACATGGGGGCGGAAAACAGGTGAGCAGTGCATACACACAGCATGTCACATGTGAAAGGTACATTGGGGTGAAGCCCTCTCCACCCTTGGCAGGAACACATAGGTGTCCCAGCATTGCATGTCCCAACACACCTGGTGGCCTGCCAGACACGGGCCTTCTCATGTGCAGATACAGCCATAGTTAAGAGCACATACAGACAGGGGTTAAATTGGGCAGTAGACCACAGGAACTCAGTTCACACAAACTGTGTGAGAGCTCCACAGCCTCTGTCATCTTTCTCCGTTGACTACTATAGGAGAGGTCCTTCATCTAGAAATGACAGCTCCAATACCTATAAATCTAGATGTGAGAGTTCCTCCACCTAAATATTTCCAATTTAACCACAACATACAGGTTACACAAAGTGCCATGATCACCTATGTCTCTTTCTAGGCCATTCCCCTAAACATTTATCTCTACCCACCTGCAGTTCAGTTGTCAAATCTTGGTGTAGCACTTCGCTCCTTTTATATGCTCCAGGTGCAATTAGGCATGCTAATGAATGCATACATTCCAGTAATAACATGCTAATGTGGGTGTTTGCCCCTGACTTGTGAAAGTAGCTTGATTGCATACATTGGTTGACTATTGCATGTTTGCCCCAAATGCTAGCATAGGTGTGCTAGCACTAGCACTTGCACTGTGCCTGCGCTAGCTCAACATTCATATACAGTGCAGACGTCATCATGTGCTGCAGATGACATCATCATACACCATAGCCATGCACACTATGCTGTTATGCAATGGTATTGCACAGGGCTGTGCAGGACAGAACATGGACACGCACATTGCACATGTGCTGCCACATACCTGCCACATGCTGTCCCACTAGAAGTACACAATGCGCCACGTTAAAGAACATTAGCACTGTACTAATGGTGAACCAAGTTGCGCAGACAGGAAGGCCACACAGCCAGGACACAGCTGTTAGTGCTGTGGTGCTGCCGCCAGACTCTAGGCCCAGCAACAATAGCAAGTAGGAGGACACCTGTCCTACAGAGGGGACACCAGATGGACAACAACTGAGCTGGCCAACTTGGTGGAAGTGGTGGTTGCCAGGGAGAACAAGTTGCCGGGCAAGGGGGTGACCAACAGGTCCAGAAGGGAATTATGGACATCTGTGGATAGGAAGGAGGCTTACATGCAGGACAGGTCTCACCCACACAGGTGACCAGTGCCATCACAGATACAATGACCTGTTGAGGAGGGAACATCGACACCTATAGCAACTCAGGGCAATGGTAGAGAGTGGCATACTGCCATGAACAGGTGAGTAGAGAGAGCTGTATCTATGCTTTTGCTGGTGACCATTGTGCAGTTCTGTTTCTAGGGTTATATACCCCCTCTGAATCATGTGCATGAAGGACTTATATAGGACTGATGTCTCCCTGTTGTGATCCCACTCTACTATGAGACCCTCTCAGCTGTATGACCTGTTCCTGTCAACGCTGCTGTGTGGGACATTGTCCCAATAGATGTCCACCGATACCCTGTACAGTATGGGATATATTGTGGATCCCTGAAGTATGCACCTTGCATGGCAGCATGGTTGTGTGCTACTCAATGACATGTCTACGGTGTTAGGGTGGATGACAGGGTACTGTATTGTTTCATTTAATATTGTTCAGGTTTTGTTTACCAGAGGCAGTACACTGGACATGTTCATGCCTGTTGTCAGGTAAAACCCAGAAGGATGTCACATGTGTTTTCTACATGCAGCTGTGTTGGCAGGTGTATCCATCAGCATGTGGATGTGGCCACCATCTCCTTTGTGTGCACTGTCTGTGTTATGCTACATGGGTGCTGGTATGCATATGTCAGGTAATGCATGGGGTACTATTATATTGCACAGGGTGTGCCAGGATTGTACCAGCCACTCAGTTGGGCTGTATCTACCATGTCCTCCTCTACAGTTGCACTGGTATGCCTCTTGTGCCCCTGTAGTATGAGACCTGGTGCTCCATGAAGCCTAATGCATAAAATGAGGAGTACAGGGCCTATAGCTGACATGTAGGGGTATGTCATACAGGGGTTGGGAGGATGGCAGGATATGGGCTCTACATGGACCAGCTTACACTGTGCTAGGCCATACCTACAAGAGTGGAATGTATCATCCTTGCTGCAACTGGGTCATGACATGCCTGTGTGCGGTGCCACAGCTGTTCACAATAGTATGACGTGGCCCTGCTCGGTCCTGCCCTCCACAACATGCATAAGAACATACGAAATTTGGCAAAAAAAGGCCCACAGGTCTATCAAGCCTGACCGATTGTGCAGCTCTTAGTTTCATATTACTACAGCCCCACCCAAAACGCACATGTGACAGTTGGTGCAGGGTCTTGGCATATGGGTGTGTATACTATTTAGGATGTATGGTTTTATACAGTGTGTTTCACTGCGTAATACTGATCACATCTCCCTTGTCCTCCTCCACAGACCTTAGCAGCAGCAGGGTCAGGCTAGGGCCAGGTAAAGCAGGGGCACAGACAGGACTGGCCCAAGGAATCACCAGGTCATGATGGGGCCCAGCGGAGTTGTTCTCATGACAGGCATCCACATAATGGCAGTATAGCTTAGAGGTTAGTGTAACAAGCTGTGAACAAGCTTGGTAATACCAGCAGACCAGCCCTGGGTTTGATTCTCACAACCTCCACTTGCATACTGTGTGACTCTGAGCAAGTCACTTAAACCGCCCAGTGCTCCCAGGTCACCCCTGAAAACAGGCCCTTGTGCCTAGTGGGCCTTACCTGGTTACCAAAGACTAAAATAAATAAATAAAATAAGTACCCTGCATCATGTGTTTTGTACTCAGGTTTGCATGTCTACACTATGCTGCATGCTTCTGCTGTTGGAGGCAGATGTCCAAGTGTGACCCTCCATTCTGTATGCATGCCTCTGGGGACATCAGCTACACAGTTTTGGTAGGGGACACACTTACCCTGCACTTGGAGAACTGTCCCACCACTGACACTATGGTGTGTCATGGTCTGGACAGTCTCTACTGTTGTGCACCTACTTGCAGCAGAAATGCTGCCCTGTGTGTGTATACTGTGCTGTGGCATTCCTTACACCATGCAGTGATGTGTCCTCTGTGTCGCTGACCTGCTGCACCAGGAAGTTGGTGGCAATTCTTACAGCTCCAGTGGTTACACCCATCAGCGTCAGTCAGGTCTTCTGTACCACATGCTTAGGACTATGTATGCATATATGTCATCCAGAGGTAGGCACGGGTCAATGCAGTACAAGTACGCCACTGTGTCATGCCATATGTATCATACAGCACCTGTGATAGTCTGCCTGCAGTGGTTCCATCTCCAGTGCCATATGCACTGTATGTCACACCACTGCATCACAACAGAGCTGGGCATATGCGCAATGGAGTTAGCGGCAGAGTGGGCATTAGTGGCGTTGACTGTACTTTACCATATGTGAAACATCATTTTGCATGGTCAGAAGTGTCTGACCAGCACAGTGACAACCAGTGTATGATTATTCCACTACACACAGGCTGGGCCATGCATACATTCAGACTATACAGTGTCTCCATGGGGCCCACTGTCCTGCACTGACTCTGTATGGGTGGGAACCCCTAGGGGTGGCCAGCAGCTGCTGGGACCTGGGTCCTCCAGGTGGCTCTACATGCCACACCTCCATTGATTGCTGACTGTGGTACAGTGTGCAGTGTACACACCACATACAACACTGCTGCACACACGTGTTACCCTCCCTGCACATAATGCTGCATGACATCCCAGCTATATATACCTATATTATGTGAGCCACATTTGTGCCTGGGCCTACCCCTGCAGCTGATCAGGGTGTCTCATGAATATCTGTCGGTCTTCACACCTCTGTTGCCTATGTGCTGGATGGCTTGTCTTCAGAGCACTAAATGTATGTGTGCAGCTCCAAGCCACTTGGGCCATCACACTACCTATCAGTCTCTGGCTTGGTGCTGTGTTACTGGTTTTGTATTCCCACATCTGTCATGTCTGCCATTGTTATGTGTCCATTACACATCTTGTTCATCATCTGTTGCAGCATGGCACACTCACTGTATGTGCTGTCTTTTACAGCTCAGGTCACCAATACTGTCTCTGGTATGCCACAAACATTCCAGTGTGGTTGTTGACTCCTTCCACCCATGCATGGTGTTCCATGTGTCTCTGGTTGTGCTTCTGTTATGCACATTATGCCACATCGTGTCCCTTGCCCTGTGTGCATAGCCTGCTGAGTTCAATGTATTTCCTTTTCAAAGGTGTCCAGTGGGATGCAGGATCTCACAAGGGTCAGAGGGATGCAGCCGAACCAAAGGACAGGACTACCACAACAGCAGGTTTGGCTGCTGTGGCTAATAGTGCAGCATGTGGGGAAGCGCAGACATGACTTTCAAGAGTGCACCAAAGCTATTTGTGAACTGCAGCACCAGCCACCACCACCACCTGCAGCCCCGTGATGGGGCACTGGACATTTTATCTGAGTTTTGTAATGGGTGGGTGCCCTTTATTTATTAGTAAGTGGTGGGTGGTTTCCTGTGATGTTTTGTTTCCCACTTGGGCGGCTGCCCTTTTACTTTTGTTTCTCCCCCCATGGGCCATTGCCCTTTTATTTTTGGTCTTCATCCTCCACAGGCTGTTGCCCTTTTCCTTTTGTTATTCACCCTCCATGTGCAGTTACCCATGTTTTTTTATCCCTCCCTCCCCCTTGTTGTTGTTGTTGTTGTTGTTGTAGTAGTTATTGCTATTGTTGTATCTTCTTGTATGGATTGTTGCTATTTATTTTTACACTAAAGTTTATTTTTGATACCTCTACTGCTCTGCTGTGCGTCTTTCATTAGTGCTGTTCTCACACTCACTGCTGCCACCTACATTCAGTGCTATCTTCAATGTTATATTCAGTCCTCAGTGCTATATTCAGAGCTATGCAACTGCACTGCACTGTGCCAGCATAATTCATTTGTGCAGCATGTAGTCAACCATATGTTCACAGGACATAGTACCAGCACAATGCCTTATTGAACATACTTCAGAGAGAACTGTCGAGCCCTTGTCTAAATATGAGGCCCCTGGTGTTTTCATGCAGCTTTATTATAACATTTAACAGATTTTTTTCTATTCCTAGCTTGTGTATTGTAACCCATAATGTTCTACATCTAATACTGTCAAATGCCATCTTCAAATCAATGAAGCAACTAAAAAGTTTACCTTTCCATATTTGTACATACGTATGCATCCCAAATGGATAATACCATACAATGTTGTGTCACTGATCTACTTTTCCTAAATGTATTTTGAAGCTCTACTAATATTGGGTTATCGAGGCGGCACGGTGGCGCAGAGGGTTGAGGCGCTGAATGCCACACCCCACGCTATGCCGGCGACCCAGGATCAGAAACAAGCCTGGGTCATCAGAGGTTGGTGGGGGGGAGGGAGAGGATGTGAGCAGCTGCTGGCTGGTGGCCCTCTGCCTCGGGAAGGAGGAACAGGTTTCCTTGGAGCTTGGCCATCCCCTGGTGGAGGCTAGAGTGGCTGCATCTCTCCGAGAATTGCCGGCGCTAGGCCGAGGGAGGGTTGAAGAGACTGGCACTGGAGCTGTGGTGCACATGTGTACTGTACCTCCACACGCATGCATCACCACTTACTGGGTCTCGGGAGTAGGACCGACTCACAGGGGCATAACCGGAGCAAACATCAGGGGCCACCAAGGATGATGCCTCCAGACCGGCTCTGGGGATCTGCCAGGGCGCACATGGCACCATAAGATCCCAAAGGATCCCAAGACTGGTAGGGTTGGCAGACAATGGGAGTGACCTGCCAAAGGAGGATAAATAGTTGTAAAAAAAAATATTGGGTTATCATCTGTCTATGTCTGTAATCTATTCAGCAGTATACATGATAATAATTGTTGTGAAGTATCTATCAGACTTATGGGATGAAACACTACTGGATCATTTAACATTCCTTTATTATGGATTGGAAATATTACATTTCCTTTCCTGGTAGGAGGAATATCTAGGAATTGGGCAATATAATATATGGTGCAAAACTGGCATCATTCACCATTCCTCCTTAAAATTTGAAAATATCAGCCACCGCTTTGTCAGGACCAGGAGTCTTAGTGAGTTATGACTTGGCTAATGACTAGAATCTAGCTTATGCCAAAGTACTGGAGTGATATCATTCACGAGTTCCTCCTCTGAATCGTAATGAACAATAGTAAAGTGCTCTACCCAAGCCTCATATGACTGAGAGTAAAAGCTTGTTCACTTTGCTACTTGTGTCCAACATTCCTTGACACCGCTTTCTATTGTTCCTCTCCTTAATTTTTCCCTCAGAGCTTCTTGAAATATCTTTTCTTCCTACTGATGATCTGATTATATATTTCCTTTGTTTATTTAATGTGTTCAAAATTGTGTTTGTTTGTTTTTGTTTTGTTTTGTTTTTTTTGTTTTCTGATTTCAATGTTTAATATGTTTAACCTCCCTTTTCCTTTCTGCATTTAGCATTATGTAAGCAATAAGACATGACAGGGTCTGCATGGAACAGATTTTACTGCATGCTTTGGGGTGTAATGAGGCATGAGGCCAAAAGCTGAGTGCCTTCAGCTTCTGGAAGTGTGGTAAAATATGTTCCATACACACCCCCGGAGTGTCTTATTGCACTTATAAAATGGGCTATACTTTTTTTATTTTTCATTTTAGAAGAAAAAAAGCTAGTTATATATTTAAACAACCATTTCATCTGTACAATTTATGAAAAAATAGTCCTTCCGCCAGCCACAAAATGACATCATATATGACGTCACAATGATGTCCCTATAGTTTGTACTTAACTGCCCTTTCTTTATGCCAGACCACTCTGTGTATCTGACCAATGTTCACCCGTTTATCAAAACAATAGATGAATAGACCTAGTTTGGAAACAAAGCATGACCTGCTGAATCACTTTTCCCTTTCCTCTTACCGGGCAGACCATCTCTGTCAGCTGTCTCTGTTTCACGATGACACTGCTGATCCTGTGTTTAGAAAAAAAATTTAATCTCAGACTTTTTTTAGTTTACTTTTCTCTAGTACACACACACACACACACACACACACACACAGCAACTGAGGCGAAGATATCGTATTGTGCGTCTCCACCACCCCCTCTCCCCACACACATATACACACACACACACGCACACACGGATGGGGAGAATAGGAGAGAGAGTAAGAGAGATGTGCTGTTTTATTTTATTTTATTTCTGTACCACTAGGTGAACCACAACATACTGCAGCATGGTCAGCAGCACAGTAGGAGCCAGTTGGAAATGCAGCTGTAGCATGTAGGGACTGTGAGAAACATCAGCACAATTAAATGGGCTTTAGGAAGCTTCTTTTCTTTTTATTCAAGGCATTTATGAGTGCTACTAGGTGACCCACAGTAGGAAGTGGCCCTTCCTCTTTCTGTGACCAAGGAACATATTAAAATCATACAGATGCTGTGTATTTTACATTGGTAACAGCACCGAATCAGTAGAGCGATTGACAGGGAAGACAGTGGGATCTGGGATGCTTCGAAAGCGGCACCTTGACTATTGCATCGGGAACAGTTAGTATTATTTTTTTTGATAGTTCTTTGTGTTTGGCCACTGCCTACAGTTAACAAGTTTCCAAGCAGCACTAGCGTTTATCTGATGGACCACAAGTCCAGGACGTGCCTCCTTAACCAGGTTAAAATAATGGCAACATTTAAAAAATGAAAGTTCTAGTGGATCACTGATTCCTTTTTCTTCATAATACGGTCCTGCTTATAGGTACTTGTTATTACCTGTGCATGGAACAGATTTCATACACAGGTAATAACCAATCACAGAGCATGATTTTCTCTCCCCATTTTATAAACCATGTCAAACTGTTTTTAAAGTCCCAGGATTCCTCCTACAATAAAGGAGAGATAAACTGTATAAGTGCATCAAAGGTTTTTAATAGGGAGTTCTGAATTTTCTCCAATAATAAATGCTTGTTAAATTATTGCTTCCTTTTAATCACTTGACCTAGAATACTGTTATATATTCTTAGAATCATTATTGTTGGTTTGAATCCTTCTGGTTCTTTTTAGGTTTATTACCTCCAAATCCTGTATATTTTTTGAAATATTCTCTGCTTCTAACAATGAACAAGATAATAGTCTTTTACTCAGTAAATGAGGAGATTCTGGTCTCGCTACCACTTCCAAGTCCAAGAATTTTGCCTAGGGTGTTTATGTTTCTCAGCACTAGGTCAATTAAATTACTGTTGCGCCATTTGATGAAAAATACATGAATGCACTCGAGCCTCCTTTGGATCTACCATTTAAAGAGCAGCTGACACCTTCAGCAGAGCTTTAACAAAACATAATATTTAGACACAGTTCAACTTGTGTTTCAAATTAGTTCTGTATTCCTCCTCTCCATTATTTATTTCTGGTGTAATTTACATGAACACAGGATCTTTGCTCCTGAAGAGTTCATCTATTACTGCTGCTTTCTCCCTACCTGAGGTCATAATGCACTCCTTGTGACATCACAGTTACTCCCATGGCAATAGACTGTTATATCACAAGACAGGATTATGACTTGAAGTAGGAGTAAGCTAAAGAGGCAGATGGACACTGAGGTATAAAGATCAAGAATTCATGAAGATTTCATCAGTAATAAATAAAGGGGAGGAGAAATCTACAGAATATATATGGAATGCAAGCTGAATTGTACCTAAATATGTTTCTCAAAGTTTTCTTTGAGGCGTCAGCAGCTCTTTAAGTATATTAAATCCATGTTTTGTACTAGTGAATTGAATAATTTCCCTATTTCACTCATCTTCACCTCCTTTGTATTTCTTTTATTTGATAAATGATTATTTGTTATACATATTCTATCATCTTGGAAAGTGGAAAACTCTTTTGTATTTAGATTACTATTGTCATAATATCTGGCATTTAAATTGCCTGCCAGTATTATATCCATATCTTGATACTTTTCTATTATTGAAGTAAACATTGTTACAAATTTCTCCCATTTGGATGATAATCACTTGTAACTGATTTTGGAGGCAAATAAGCATTAATGAGTATTACTATTTTGCTTTCTATTATAATCTCTAATATCAGTAGATAATCAATGATATAACGAAGGTACCTTATTCAGATATCTTTTTTAAATTAGACTGCTGTCAGTAACCCCATCTGGCCTCTACCATCTACCATGCATTACTTTTTTGGATGCTTTCTTACAAAAAAAACCTTGCATCCTAGAACTCTAGGATGTTCTTTAGGGTACCACCAACTTTCCTACAGGTTAGTAATATCAAATGAGTGCATGTATTCCATACACCAGACATCCCCATTTTATTGGCTAGGCCATCTATATTCTAAGAGATTATGTTCCATCTTGCATCAGTACTAATCCTATTATTATTTAAATGTGTCCTGGTCTCCTGTCAATTTCATGAAGCTTTTAAAATGAGTACATTTGGGGACAATAAGTAAATGGGAAGAGGAGCATCATCCTCAACTCTTCAAAATATAACTTGAGGAGAAATCTGTAAGGTGGGAGTGGGACCTTGGGCATTAAAGACATCTTCCAGATCAACTAGATGAATCCCCAAAACATCTAATTCTTCCACTTTCTATAAGATTTCCTCTGCTACTTTATTTTCTTTAAAAATAAATCAATTTTATGATTTCTGAATATTCCTTCTGGCTCTTAATCCAGACCACTAAATCCCTTTCAAATGGAATAAGGAAGAGCCTCAAGACAAATTCATAGATATATATTTTTTTGTTCTACCAACAGATTCATTCAGTATAGCACTGAGGCAAGAGTTACCCAGAAAGGGCACTGGCAATAAAGTCAGGTTTCAAAGAAATACAAAATCCCACATACCCCCACAATGCAAAGCAGCATGGGAAGTATATGCAATACACCATGAAAGCATTAAGACTGGATCTGCTTTAAACAGAAGTGTATTTATTTTTGCATTTATTTATTTATTTATTTATTTATTTATTTATTGAAATAGTTTTACCAGGAAAGACCTACAGAGCCAAAACAGCTTATTTCCAGAGGCATTCTCTGGGAAGGAGTTATAAGGGATAAAACAGTACATAGCATTTATTCACAATAAATATTACTCCAGGAATAGGAGTAGGTCAGAACAGCAATAAATATACATAAGCAGAATTACAAGTTACAGTACACATACATTTACAGTATTCAGAGTGACTTCAAAAAGATGATTTTGTGGATTAAAGCACATGCAAACACTTTGGCCAAAATAACAATTTAAAATACATAATTTATAAAATTTGGTGTAGGTCCAAGGGCAGAATAGATGATTGAGAGCATGTGTAGGTGTGAGTTGTGTGCATATGGAGAAGAGCCTTCAAAACTAGAAGTAGAGGTGGCTCGAATGGTGGATTAGAGGGAGGACCAGAGAAGAAAGTGTCTGTAAGTGAAAGAAGGCTGGCAAGCGCATGTCTTAACATGGGGCAAGGAGTAAGCCATAGGGAGGAGTAGGAAAGGAGAGAGAACTATATTTGGGTGGATGGATGTTTCCAAATGGCCTCTTGCACAAGCCACAAAAAAGTTGCGAACAGGAAAAAATAGACATGTATTTTGTCCTTTTCAGAACTATTTTCAAAGAAATACAAAAATCACACATACCTCAATAATGTAAAGCATCATGGGACATATATGCAAATCACCTTGAAAGAATTTTGACTGGTTCTGCTTTAAACAGGAATGTGTAGTGCCAAATGTTCTCTGACACAACCTGTATCAAGAAGGAAGGAACAGAAGGTTGTCTTTTGCAGATTAAGTGAGAGGCCATTTGACACCACACGTGCCTGTTTAAAGCAGAACCAGTATAAATTCTTTCATGATGATTTGCATAAATGTCCCATGATGCTTTGCATTTTGGGAGTATGTGTCATTTTTTATTTCTTTGAAGCCTTGCCTTACTGCCAATACCGTTCTTGGGTAACCATTGCCTCTGTACTTTTGTGCTCATGTTCTTTGTCTTTTAGATTACTCAGTATTACTTGGTTGAAGAAGGTGGAAGAAGGCATAAGCCCATCGAGACCACCTTCCTGTCACCTGTGGGGTGCATATCATTTCCCATTATCAAGTAGATAATTATTCAAGGTTTTTTTGAATCATTCAAATGAGTTTATATAAACTAAATATGATGGTAATGAATTCCATATCTTTGTAACCCTAACGGTGAAAATGTATCTCTTTTATTAGTTCTAATTTTAGGTACCTTCAGTTGCTTGCTATGACATCTAAGGCCATCAGGTTTATCTACCCATTGTATATTACAATCCCTTTGAAGATTTCAGTCTTTTAATATGTTGAATAGCATAAGTATGTCCCCTTTGATTCTACGAGTCTCAAGGTTGTAAAGGTTCAATGCATTCAACTTTTCAGGGTAAAAAAGAGTCTTAAGGGAGGTAACCAATTTTGTGGCTTTTCTTTGTACAGATTCCACCAGCTTAATATCCTTAGTTAGATAGGGAGCCCAAAAGGAGGCAGTATAATCCATGTGGGGTCTAACATAAGTAGTATAAAGAGGGACAACACATGCTCTGCTCCTGTTGACAAATGCTCTTTGGATCAATATCAAAATTCTGTTTGCTCTGTGGGTTATCTGTCTGCACTGGTCTACACATGTAAAGGCTTTATTTATAATTATCCCCAGGTCATCTTCCGATTCAACTGTTTTAATCATAGTTGTGCCAAGTATATACCTGGTATTTGAATTCTTCTTTCTGAAGTGCATAACAGAGCATTTATCAATATTAAATTCCATTCCATTAGTCTTGGTCCATTGATCTATTTGCATATGGTCTTGTTGGAATAGGTCTATTTTAGAGATGGTATCTACCTCCGAGCAGACCGTGGTGTCATCGGCAAATTTGACCACCTTACATCCTAGTCCCTCATTTAAATCCCTTATAAAAATGGCAAACAGAACAGGGCCCAGCACAGATCCCTGAGGGAACCCGCTTGTTACTTCAATTTCATTGGACAAAGAGCATGATATTCGCACCTGCTGTGATCTGTTTGTCAGCCACCCTGAGACCCATCTGACTATAAAATGACTTAGTCCTAGTTTAGCCATTTTTGAAACAAGTTGCACATGTGGGACCTTGTCAAAAGCCTTCTTGATATCAAGAAAAACCACATCCACTGGAATTCCTTTATCCAAACTATTACTGATACCATCATGGAAGGAAATCAGGTTGGTGGTGCATGACTTCCCCTTAACCAAACCACGTTGAGTTCTATCAACTAGCTCTTTGTCACACAGTTCTTTTTCCAGCCTAACTTTTATATTGCTTTCTGAGCTGCCAAATACCCAAAACAATAAGACCATCATAGAGCTATTTCCCCCGATCTTTGGGTTGAGATATGGATGAGGCACACTGATGAGTCCTGGATAGTGTAACCCCTAGGTGGTGCTATCTCAAGGGATACTACCCCTGCCTGCGTGACTAGGAGCAGGTTGAGGGCCCTAGTTTGGTGAATGGGTGCCTCCACCCGGAGGGTTGGTTTAAGGGTAGCATAGCTGCTCTGGGTACAGCCCTCCAGGACACTGATACCCTCCTCTAACCCCTCTAGTGGCCTACACTGGTAAGCAAAGAGACAATCACAATTAACATCAGAATACAGTGTTGAACCCACTCTTGAAACACTTACCACCAGGGCTGGGTCAGCTACACTGTCCCTGGAGACCCCTTGTAAAATAAGACCTGCACTGGAGAAAAGCAATAGCAACACAGTATCCCCGCCACAGACGTACACAGTAGCCAGTTTAAATGCAGAAAGACTTGGATCTGATTTATTCAGGGGACATGAACAAGGGTGGGACAGCAATCTAGTGTTTGATTTCAGTTCTGATTTAGTCAGGTTAAACATGCATACCCTAAGAGTCCCTCTAGCACACTCACACACACTCTGGGTACCCAGCTGTTATGTAGGCTATCCTGAAGCATTGCCTGGGGTAAGCCAGCATTGCAGCTGTTGTTGGGGCCCTTAGGAAAGAAAAAAACACATCATGCACTTTTACCCACAATTTGTATTCCGGACCCAGATGGCTCCATCCGTAATGATAAACCAAAACCAATAAATCAGGTCACTCACTTTGATCTGAGCTTTGTTGCAGGGAGCTGCCCTGATGTTTACTCATGCTACCCAGACAAGGATGCAGGATTGATGAGATGAAGACCTATGGTTGGTTTGCTAGTTTGCCAGGAGAATCAGGGCCCGCATGACTGACCATGGTGGTTGAGTCCTGTTCAATGGTGTTGAGCAGGGAGCTGAATCCCCAAGTGGGTCTTTCATTGGATGAATCTCTGCAGCATAAGTGGCAAGCTAGGCCGAGATGGTGAGGCCCAGATCAGGTGAACAATTCAGATAGCAGTCCATTTAGGTGCTGGATGCAGCTTCCAGCTAGTGCGATACATTCAATGATGTGGGGAACCAGATCACAGCCCACACTACACATTCAGCACAATTATAGTAAGAGATACCAGATACCACAGTTATGATGACAGTCCAGTTGCAATTAAACAGTGTATCTGCAGAAGCCATACACTCTGTGGTTCTTTCAAAGTCCTGACAGGCTGATCAATCCAGGAGCAAGTCTTCGGTCCACACCAGACGAAATTCACTCTTTCACAATTCAGGATTCTGGTCACAGTAACAGCAATTTTGGATAAAGTCTGAATATTAGATTGCAGACTTCCCTCACACGAGAAGATGGTAGCAGGCAGGCTAGACTCAGGCTTCACCCCGATTCCCCGCGCTACCACGCAGGAGCAGCTGCTCAAATTACTCGAGCTGTTCACTCTCTCAACTCCCAGCTCCACACTGACTCACTACTGCAGGCAGCTGTGGGATTTCCCAGTGATCCAAAAGGTTCCGTTGGTTGATACTTTGCAGCTCACTTTCAGGGGGGCTTAGGCTCTAAGGAGGAAACTGAGGGGTTAAGCAGTCCTGAAGGCCCAGCTTCATCTCTATAGTTGCACATAGGGTTACCTTGAAACAACTGACTCAGTTCATAGGAGGGGTAGTAAGAAGTCTCACACTCACTGTTGTCAGATTCAGACTGACAGTCACTGTCATTGTGGGCCTGCTGGAGGGGAGGCCTTGGTTCTGGGGCAAGAGGAGAAGGCTGACTATATCTCTTTTTAGCACCAACATGAGTCACTGGCCCAGGAGGAGCCGCATATGATGGTTCAACATCAATAATCACTTGGCCAATAGGCAGCAGGTGGTTCCTGTGCATGGTTTTGACAGCTCGAGAATCATTTTCTGGACGCACTTTATATACAGGTAGGTCATCCAGTTTGCTGACTAATATGTGTGGAAGGTGGTGCCTCCTATCAGCAATTTTATGTTTCCCATGCAGTCCCAAATTACGCAGTAACACATGATCTCCCGGCAATGACTCCTGAGCTTTTATCTGCCTGTCGTGTCTCTCCTTGTTGGCAAGGTTTCTTTTTGCAGCCATAGTTTGTGCCAATTGATACGTGTGGTTTAACTGAGCTTTTAGTTTTTGTACATATTGCAAGAGGTTTTTAGAATGAACCCCATCTGGGGATACTCCAAAACAGACATCTATAGGCAACCGAGCTTCCTGGCCATACATTAGACAGTAGAGGGAAAACCCAATAGCATCACTTATGGTGCAGTTGTAAGTGTGTACCAAGGTGCTGATCTGTTGGCTTCACTTAGGATTATCTTTAGGGTGAAGTGTGCCCAACATGTCCAGGAGGGTCCTGTTAAAACATTCAGGCTGGGGATCCTCCTGAGGGTGGGAGGGAGTGGTTCTAGACTTCCGCACACCCCACTGGGAGAGCATCTCTTTTATCAACTGGCTTTCAAAGTTCCTTCCTTGATCAGAGTGAATTCACTGGAGTGCACCATAATGTACAAAGAATTTTTCTACCAGCACCTTGGCCATGGTGGAGGCTTTCTGATCTTTTGTGGGATAGGCCTGGGCATAACGTGTAAAATGATCTGTCACCACCAGCATGTTCCCAATGTTTTTCTGGTCAGGCTCAAGGCACAGAAAGTCAATGCAAACCAACTCCATGGGGGCACTGATGGAGATATTGACTAGTGGAGCAGCTTTTTGAGGCAAAGCTTTTCTTTGAAGGCAACGACTGCATGTTCAAATATGGGTCTCAACATCAGCCCCTATTTTTGTCCAGTAGAACTGGGAGCAAACCAGGTCAAGTGTTCGGTCATAACCTAGATGTCCCATGTGATTGTGGAGGGATTGGAGTACTAACTGTTTGAAAGCTGTGGGCAGCACCAATTGCTGCTTGTCCAGTTGCCCTTGGTGATTCACTGTCTCTCAATACAATAGTTGGTCACGTAACTTAAGCCTTGGGCCCTCTCTGAGCAATAAAGCAATTCATGAATCAGAGGAATGGAGTTTGGATATATCTTTTCCAGCACGCAGGGCATTGAGCGCAGGCTGGATCATTGGGTCTTGGGACTGAGCCCACTGGATACTGTCATTGTTAAACTGAGGTAATACACGCAGGTCTAACACTGTAAAATGGCAGTAGGCTGCGGGGACACAGGTGTCGAGGATCCCCCAAACAGTCCACCAAGCAATCAGCAGTGTATACAGATGGGTGGTCATCCTTATCAAATTTTTGGCACAACGCTTTAATGGATTGTTCAGACAACCTCACCCAGTAATCAGTGGGTGTCAGTCATCTCAAAAGAGAATCTGCATCTATATGTTTCAAGCCAGGTCAGTACTCCACCGCATAGTCATATGTAGATAGGGCAGAAAGCCACCTGTGCCTGGTGGCCTCTAGTTTTGCTGAAGTTTGTACGTAAGTCAATGGGTTGTTATCAGTTTTTACTAGAATCTTAGCCCCATAGAGATATTCATGGAACTGGTCTACCACAGCCAACTTGAGGGCGAGGAGTTCAAGTTTATGGACGGGGTAGTTGCTCTCAGATGGTGTTAAACTTCTGCTGGCAAAAGCCATGGGTCGCAGGCCCTCCTCATAGTCTTGATATAGCACAGCCCCTAGCCCCTTCAAGCTGGCATCTGGATGTAGGACATAGGGTTTGGTGGGGTCAGCATAAGCGAGCACCAGTGCATGGGTGAGTTGATGAATAATCTTGAAAAATGCAGACTCACACTCAGACATCAACCAGGTCCCAAACAGCTCATTTGTTCCGAAATATACTTTCTCTTCCTCCTTGATAGAGTTTTTCTTGTACTTTCAGTTAGTAGGGGGATAGCCTTGGGTAAGGTTGAGTAAAGGGCGGATGACTTTTGAGTAGTCTTTAATGAATTGGCGGTAATAGCCACAGAACCACAAGAATCGCTGTAATTCTTTCAGATTGGTCGGCTGAGGCCAGGTGGTCAGGGACTCCACTTTGCTGGGGTCTGTCTGAATTCCATCTGCTGACACTAAATGCCCAACATACTTCACGGATGTTTGAAAGAACTGTCATTTCTCTATAGACAGTTTCAAACCAAAATCTTCAAAACAGTCAAGAACTTTAAACAACCGGGCCTCATGCTCTTCTAAGGTATGCCCAAATACAATTACATCATCCAGGTACACAAGACAGTCCAGTAAGTTCATATCTCCCACAGCACAATCCATCAGCTGCTGGAAAGTGATGTGCGCACCCGAAATACCTTGAGGCATCCTCAGAAACTTGTAGAACCCCAGGGGACAAATGAATGCTGTCTTCTCAAGGTCCTCTGGTGCCATCGGGATCTGATAATATCTATTCCTCAGATCAAGCACTGAAAACCACTGGGTTCCGTTCAAGCAATCAAGGGCATCCTGGATGCAGGGCATGGTATACTGGTCCTCCGGTTCAAAGTCCAATGGTCTACGCACATTCTCACTGATCCTTTTTTCCTTGCATAGCACTACAATTGGAGAGGTGTAGGGGTTCCTTAACTCCTGGAAAATCCCAGCTGCTAACATCTACTGCAGATGCCTCTGAACATCATCTATACCAACTGGGGCAAGGCAGTGTGACCTCTCTCGGAATGGCCTGTCATCATGGAGTTGAATATGATGCTCAGCCCCAGTGACACATCCCACTTCCCATTCTCTTAGGGAAAACATTTGGTTCCTCTGGGATAGCTTCTGACTGATCCTGGTCCTCCATTCAGCAGGTAATGGGGACTCTCCAAAATCAAACAGGTCTGGGGTCACTTCCTCTCTCTCACCAGAGCATTTTTTGCTGGGCAGCACCGCAGTGTCTGAACAGTGCACCGTGGCTAAGGTACATCCCCGGTTTACTCGAACCTCTCGATCAGACACATTCTGGATTTTTACCATCACCTGTCAGGCATAGGCATGGGCTCAAGTGGGGTGAATACTGGGCTTGACCAATAATCCTTCTGGCAACTTCCTCTCCTCTGGGGCATCCAACATGATGATCTTGTTTTTTACATCTTTCTTGAGGTACTCTTCACCATGGATGATACATTGAGCATTAGGCAGTAGCACCAAGGAGTCAGAATCTTTCTTCCACACTATCCCTGCAGACTCATCTTTCTCCATCTCTGTATTCTGTCTTCTTAGTTCATAAGCTCATTTCACCAAGGCTGGAATCCGCAATGCTCATCCAGTTCGCTGTCCCTGCTTCTCTTGACACAACTGAGCCAACCTCTCAAACATGTGAGCTTTGCTACCGGTGAGTAGGGGAACACCATCATAAAGTCCCATGGGTGGACATACCAAGGCCAGGGTCTCTACTTGCTCATCTACATCAGCTACAGCCATGGGAAAAGACAGCCAATGACAGACATATCCCAAGTAGGGGTAAGACTTCTCACTCAGTCCCCACACATGCAGGCCTTCTAGAGGTTGTAGGGGCACATCAGATAAGTGTTTGTTATACCAGTCTTGAAACACAATGGTTACTTGTGATCCGTTGTCTAGCACAGCCAGAGCAGAGATACCATTCACAGTCACAGTGGTCTCCATTGAAGGGCCCACCACTTCAGATCAATCAGGTGAAGTTGGTTTAGCAGTCCACCCTGTAACAGTCTTTGAAGAATAGGACTTCTTTACAGGCCTGGCCTGAGGCCTTATGTTGCTCCGCCAAACCAAAACCAACAACCTGGAGGTGACTTTCTTCAAATTCTCAGGGAGAGTGCAGCTCAGCCTAGGGTGTCCATCCTCTCCACAGTGATAACAGAATACTGGTTCCTTTGAGTCTCTGGGAGGAAGGGGGTCATCCCTCACTTTAGATTGGTTAGGAAAACCCTGAGGGTCCTCTTTGGGCTGGGATCAGTTACATGAGTGGCTCGAATGAGGTCTCCCACCAGGGCTGTTGGCTCTCTCACTTCCTCCAGCAACTGGATTTCAACTCAGGGTTCGGGGGCAATGACATGAATGCCCACCCCTCCCGGGTGAGGCTTCACCTCTGAGCTCCATAGATGTCTAACAGGAGGACGAACCTTTAGCCACTTCGGTTGGCTTGTTGACTTGCTGTTATCTCTTTCACCTCCTTAAGCAGCTCTCTCATTTGTTGAAGCTTGGACTCATCATTCTGCTCCTCAAGCCAGTCAGGGACTTGGCTGGTACAGTCAACCCCGGCATAGGGCTCCCAACCTTCTTCATCATTCTCAGCTTCCCGAATTTCCTTCACGAGCCAGCAATACTCAGGAGGGTTCGCTTTCTGATCTTGCAATTTCAGCTTCAGCATAAGCACACTGGAATACCTGGTGGATTTCAAGAGATGTTCTAATCTGACTCGATTCAGTCACTGGCAGGTACCCCTCCTTTCCTATGGCCCTCTGCAAGGCCCTCTCAATTCTGGTGAGGAAAGTGGACAGTTTTTTTATTTTTTCATTGTTTGGGGGATTTAAACTTACACATCAGGTCGTCTCCAGATTCTGTGCTGCTGAACACCCCTTCCAGGGCAGAGGTACTCAGCTGCAGTGGCTTCTGGGCTAGTGGATCGAAGGAAACTGATGGCCTCCAGTGCAGGGCCCCTTAAGCTCTCCATATGTATCTTTCTCTTTTCTCCCTCAGAGCATTGCCACTCCTGGACTAGGGGGTGGCATAGTCCATCCAGGTTTCCAAATCATCCTCCCCCATAGGCACCGGGACTGCACCAGAAAATAGCCTAAGCCTACGATAAGAGTCCAAGTGCACAGATGGTATCACAATGGGGGTTGCTACCACAGGGGAGGTTCTAGGGGTAGCTGTAGAAGCTAGGGGGACTGTAAAGGAGTGGTCTCTTCAGAAATATCTAGAATTTTCACTAGTTCTTTGGCAGTTCGCCCTTTAGCAGCTAGTAGTCTGAGCAATATGTCCTTGAACCCCTCTACTTTCGGGGATCCCCAGGATAGGACTGGTCACTGTGTAAATGGATAACTCACCACCTCTTCTGAGACCCCTCAGGCAGAATAATAGGGGGAACTCTCTCAGGGTATATGAGGAGGCTGCAGGAGAGGAAGGCCACCATGGTCTGGTCAAACAGGTCCGAGTCCCTTCCCCTCACTTCAGTCTTCTCCAAGTACTTTACCTGTTCTACAGTCTCTACAATAGTAACATTAGAGGTAACTAAAGGGATATCCAGCAATAATATGGCATGTTGAAGATCCACCCCCTCAGCCTCACTCCACCCCATCTTGAGATGCACAACCAACTTGTGGGGGGCAGTCCTAAACTTGGCGTAGTGGATGCCTCCATTTCTGACAAATTCTAAGTATCAGGGTTGCAATTCCCACTTCTGACCACTAGAGGGTGCAAATTGCAGCAGTGTTCCAAGAGGTAACCCCTAGGTGGCACTCTCCCAAGGGTTACTACCCCTGTCTGCGTGACTAGGCACAAGTTGAGGGGCCTGAGCTCAGTGAACAGGTGCCTCCACCCGAAGGGTTGGTTTAAGGGTAGCATAGCTGCTCTGGGTACAGGCCTCCAGGACACTGATACCCCTGCTCTAACCCCTCTAGTGGCCTACACTGGTCAGCAAATAGACAATCACAATTAACATTAGAATGCAGTGTTGAACCCACTCTTGAAACACTTACCACCAGGGCCAGGTCAGCTACACTGGCCCTGGAGACCCCCTGTAAAATAAGACCTGCAATGGAGAAAAGCAATAGCAGCACAGTATCCCCTCCACAAAGGTACACAATAGCCAGTTTAAAAGCAGAAAGACTTGGATCTGATTTATTCAGGGGACGTGAACAAGGGTGGGACCGCAATCTAGTGTTTGATTTCAGTTCTGATTTAGTCAGGTTAAACATGCATGCCCTAAGAGTCCCTCTAGCTCAGTCACACACACTCTGGGTACCCAGTTGTTATGCAGGTTAGCCTCAAGCATTGCCCGGGGTAGGCTGGCATTGCAGCTGTTGTTGGGGCCCTTAGGAAAGAAAAAAACACAACATGCACTTTTACCCACAATTTGTATTCCGGACC
This sequence comes from Neoceratodus forsteri, assembly GCA_016271365.2. Lineage (NCBI taxonomy): Eukaryota > Metazoa > Chordata > Ceratodontiformes > Ceratodontidae > Neoceratodus > Neoceratodus forsteri. The sequence continues at coordinate 655,127,115 of CM057459.1, forward strand.
CGGATGGCTCAGTTCGTAATGATCAACCAAAACAATTAAATCAGGTGACACACTTTGATTTGAGCTTTGTTGCAGGGAGCTACCCTGATGTTCACTCATGCTACCCAGACCAGGATGCAGGATTGACGAAATGAAGAACTCAGGATGGTTTGCCGGTTTGCCAGGGGAAGCGGGGCCCACACAACGCACCGTGGTGGTTGAATCCTGTTTGATGGTGTTGAGCAGGGAGCGGAATCTACGAGTTGGTCTTTCATTGGATGAATCTCTGCGGCGTGAGCGGCAAGCTAGGCCAAGATGATGAAGCCCAGACCAGGTGAATAATTCGAATAGCAGTCCGTTTAGGTGCTGGATGCAGCTTCCCGCTAACGCAACACATTCAATGATGTGGGGAACCAGATCGCGACCCACACTACACATTCAGCACAATTATAGTAAGAGATACCAGATACCACAGTTTGGATGACAGTCCAGTTGCAATTAAACAGTGTCTCTGCACAAACTGTACGCTCTGTGATTCTTTCAAAGTTTTGACAGGCCAGTCGCTCCAGAAGCAAGCCTTCAGTCCACACCAGGCGAAATTCATTCTTTCGCAATTCAGGATTCTGGTCACAGTAACAGCAATTTCGGATAAAGTCCGAATATTAGATTGCAGACTTCCTCACACGAGAAGATGGTAGCAGGCAGGCCAGACTCAGCCTTGCCACTGATTCCCTACACTACCATGCAGGAGCAGCTACTCGAATTACTCGAGCTGTTCACTCTCTCAACTCCAGCTCCACACTGACTCACTGCTGCAGGCAGCTCTGGGATTTCCCAGTGATCTAAAAGGTTTGGTTGGTTGATCCATCTGTCTATCTCAGCAAGGGCTCCCCTCCAGGTCCATTTAGGCACCAAATAGTAAAAACTACAATTCCTACAGAAATTCACTCCCACAAGACCTCTGGGGACAGTCTTCATTTTAAGGTCCCCGAAAACTGGCAGTCCAGGACCAAAATGGTGGCTTTTAGCAAAATAGTTCATGCTGCAAAGGAAAGCAGGTTAGACAAACTTCTACATTATTATTATTATTAAAGCAGATAATCAGTAAACAATCACAGATCCTATTAGGGCTTCCTCTGAGCACTTAGCGATGGCAGAATGAAGTGGCTGTATCGCTGCCTGGGTGGGACTCGAGCCTGAAACCACTCGGCCCCTACCCAGATTAATTACAATCTACGAAATAGGTGCCTTTTAAAGAGACAAGCACGGAGGCTAGCAGGGCACTCGCATGCAAACACTTTTAAGCTGTTTAGACACAGAACACCAGCCTGGCAGTGAGCATTAGGCAAGCCCAGGAAGACATTTTAGGAACCCCCATTTGTAGGGAGGTTACAATAGGATAAAACATGTCACTGTGTTTTCTGTTGTCAGTTTTTGCAGCATGTGTAAAGGCCACATGTTTCTAAGATGACAATGGGTGTTACACCAAAATACTTCTGCCATCTTTTTTCAACCTGGCCAAACCTCTTGACACTGTGTCACACCCCCTTTTCCTGGACAAGCTTAAGGCAGTGGGGCTCTCTGCTCCTCAGTCAGCTGGTTCCTCTCCTACCTTGAGGGCAGGTCACAAGCTGCCCATATTGGAGACAGCCTTTCTCCTCCACTCCCTATCTGCTCAAGTGTTCCCAAAGGATCTGTCCTGGGTCCCATACTCTTCTTCATATTCCTAAATGATCGCCCCTCTGGTGCTCCTCTGTTTCCATTCACATGTATACAGATGACACTATGCTGTTTCCTTGTGGTTCCTCTGTTGCTGACCTTTCTGTCCATCTGCAACAGGATTTTGACTGTTTTCATCGTTGGTTCCATTGAAACCTTCTGTTCATCAATGTCAAGAAATTTGTCTCCATGACCTTTGGCTCCCAGCAGAAACTTGCCAGACTCTCTTGCTTCCCCTCTTTCCACACCCTTGATGGTACTGTGCTTGCTGATTTCCCCTGCTTAACATACAGTGCTGTCTCACTGCACCAGCACCTTAACTTCTCAGTGCACACACATGTAATCCACCACAAGCTTCATCCCAAACTGGGTGTGCTGTACAGAAACAAAAGCCAGAATCCCTCTTCCTGCCCACAGGGAGCTAGTCATAAAGATGATAGTTCCTGTCTTCAACTACAACAACACTGTCTACAGTGCCACTCCCATGTCCACCCTGCCAGACTGGACACTTTCTTCCACTCTTTCTGCCACTTTGCTTTGGACTGCTCCCCCTCCACACACACACATATATATACACCCCGCTGCTCTTTCTACTCCTCCGTCTCCCTCCCTTCCTTTGATGCCAGATGCCTCATACACTGTGTCACCTTCACCTCCAAATTCTGAATTGGATCTCTTCCCTACCTGCCTGCCCTCCTTTCTCCACCATCATTCCTCCTGCACCCTCAACAACATTGCTTCCCATTCCCTCTTTCACTCACACCCAGGAAAACTTCCATGGGCCCAGCTGTCCTCTCATATCATTTTCCTAAACTCTGTTCCTCCCTTCCTTTGTCTATACTCTCTCAGCTCCAACCTTCTCTTCCTTCAGATCCCTTCTTCTTGATCTTGCCACCCCATCCTGCAACTGTTCCTGATCCCTGACCCTTGCATTCCCTCCTCCCTTGTTGTTAATGTCACACTTGTCTCCCCCATGGCCATGATCAACTTCTACCCCGAAGGCAAACTGTGTATTAACTCAGTTAATCCCTCTGGTAATATTGTGCTCCTGAACCTTCCTCTTGCACTGACTTTGTAAGCTCGCACCTTAGCAGTTTGGGGTGGTGCTAACTCTGCTACTATTTTTGCATTGTTCCCTATACTGTATAGCACTTGTATCTAAATTTGAATTATATATCATCTTTATTTTTGTAGCCCTGAACATTCTGCCTGCAAGTTGGGACTGTGCACTGTTATTTATTGTTATCCTGTTTTATTGTATGCATTTTATTGTACTTATTCTTATTACTACTGCACCGTGCATTATGTAGTTTCACTTGTACATAATGTACTGCATGATCCCCTTCCCCAATCCACCACAGGACTAATCTGTAAACAAGCTGTTATAAGTTCAGTACGTCTTTCCTGGTGAAACTTTTGAAATAAATAAACACTAAGAAAAAATATATTACATTCTGACATTTAGTCTTAGGTTTCCACTGTGAAATTCTGCTGCTTTAAGTGTGATGCCATTATTCTTTCCTCTGAATCAAAATGGTTACAGCCACAGGGAATAAATGCAGCAGGGCACAGAGCTGTGCTTCCTGCTGGGTCACTGATTTAGAGAGCATGGTCTGTAAAGCTTACAATAATGTGGTCTATTTTCCAAGTAAAAGCTGGTCATTTGTCCATGAGTTCTGAACTCCTAATACCACATGGTGTCAGAAGTGATGTACAGTGACCAGTGTGGTACTGCATGCCGAACAGCTTTCAGTGCAGTAGAACTCAATTGAAGTACCAATGGTACTGCATGCCGAACAACTTTCAGTGCAGTAGAACTCAGTTGAAGTACCAATGGTACTTAGAGGCATTACGCTATCCAAAGCAGAAGTAGAACCCCACTAGAAAAATAGATGCAGCATCTTTATTGGGCTGTATTGTAGGATGATGGTGAATGTCAACTTGTATTATCAGCAACAGACCAACAAAGTACAATAGTAAGAAATCAGTATGTGTGATCACTGTCAGTCCCACAGAGCACCAGAGGAAGACAGAACACCTTAACTAGATCATTCTTTCACAAATGCAGCCAGTCTACTACAGACCACTGTATGAGGCAGCCATTATAGTCGGATGTAGCATACCAGAAAAGCAGTTTGGAAGAAGAACAATATGTAGCTTGTATAAATGATACAAGGAAACATATACTGTAATTTCCAGTACATTTGCTGTTTGTAAATCTCACCAAGCCAGAAGCATACATTTTAAAGCTAGTCCAAAGCATCATGGGTAAGAAAATCATTGGAGCTGAATCAAACATGCCTCACATAATTGTGTAAATGTTATACTCTTCTAAAATACATGCACTACCAGTATTAAATTAAAATAGGTACTGGAGGTGTCAGAGCACTTATTCTCAATTTTCCTTTATATTTTCTATAATCTCCTTATTTCACTCCATCTTCTGGAATGTATCACTATAGTGTATATCAACTTACTTGAGCAAAAACAGCTCAAAAGAAGGCCATAGTGAACAATTAACATGTGTAATGACTGCCAGCCCAACAATGGGTTATAACATTGCAGCACAGACTTATCACACTACTCTAACCCATCCAATTTATTACAGATCAACATGTGACCCACCCATTAAAGTAATAAGTAGCATACATGAGAAGCAGCAAAAAAAAAAGGCAGTTTGGAAGAATAGCAATGTATAGCATGCATAAACAATAAAAGAAGACAGTTTCCAATTTATTTGGTTTTTGTAAATGTCTTCAAAGCATGTGCATTCATTCTAAAGCATAAAACCCTCTGTAAATTACCATGGTATGCAAATCTTTTTGTGTATGGTAGGGGAAGTTAGCTGTATAAGAAACAGCTCAAATGGCACTTCACTCTGCTGGCCATGTCATCACTCTGACCTCACCACAGCCAACTCACACACACTAAACGTAACAATAATCTTCAAAATCTGCACAAAAGAGTACATAGTACATCAGAAGGCATTGCAAGCTATCCCCAGATGCATATGAACTGTGGTCTGCATGGAAAAAGTTCAGTATTTAACCTCCAGAGCCCCTTGACTTTACCAAGCCACTGTGAGTGGGCAAACTGGATCTGAAGATCTGCAAGATTTCATCAGGCAAGTAATCTGCACAGTTTCGCTGAGGAAAATCAGGTTAAGACCCTTATTTGCTGCATGGGAAGTAAGGCAGACAATATATGAGGCCTATCCCTTCATGCAGCTGACAGGGAAAAATATGACTCTGCATAAACAAAGCTTGAGGAATATTTTGTAGTAAGGAGGAATGTGATTTAAGGAAGGGCAAGGTTTAATCAGAGGAAGCAATGATGGAACAACCCAGTGGATGCATTTATTACAGTTATATTAAGTAGAGCACTGTAATTATGGCGTCCTTCATTGTTACCTGATACATGATACATGTGATGTCAGTTTACAAGACATGAGGCTATTAGAAAGAATGCAACTTGACAAAAATAAAATCAGTAAAGGCCATCTCTACAGCAAGGCAGTCAGAAGTGGTCCATTTGCATCAGACTAGCATGGCCACACACTCGATCTGGTGTTTCAGCTGGGTCTCGAGATTAATAATCTCAAGATTGATTAGGTAATTTGGCCTGATCACTGCACCGTGGAGTTCAACTTTGGGGGCCCCCCTGAAAGTCATTCCCCTGTGGAGATGGTCAGCTATTGCTCCTTAAGGGTCATTGACCCAGAGGGACTGTTGGCATTAGCTGACTTATCTAGGTTTGATGCAGCATGTGCGACTGGCATTGGAGAGATGGTGGCTACCTACATTAGGGCAATCGCCAAAGCTCTATATGCCATCACACCAGTTCGTCTATAACCCAGATCTTCTCACTTCAGACCCCTTTGGTTGGATGGGGATCTCAAGGTGATGAAGATCAGGGGTTGGAAGTTGGAGCTTTGCTGGCGTAAGACCCGGCTAGAGACCAATAGGCTGGCCCTATGTGCTCACTTTGTTGAGCACCAGGGGTAATTTCTCATAAGAAGGCAGAATTTCTGTCCAGAGAAATTGCTGCGGGGAGAAATAGATCATCTCAGCTGTTTTGGACCATAGACAGGTTTTTACATCCTGCCTGTCTCAGGCCGAAAAAAGCTTTTTCAACCACTTTATGTGAAGAGTTTGCTCTATTTGTCTCCGACAGAATGTCGACCATCCAGTCGGGGATTCTGCCAGTGAAGCTTTCACCTTGCAGTGATTGAGTTGGGAGTTTCAGTGGCACTCGATCTGTCAGGGAGGAGTTTAGGCCAGTGGAGGTGTCTGAAGTGACTAAGGTGATCTTGGAGCTGAAGCACACCTTTTGTGAACTGGACTCGGCACCAACGCGTTTCTTAATGGGATGTGTTGATGCTGTTGGCCCGGTGTTTGCCAGGATTGTCAGATGCTCGATGGTGGAGGGGATCGTCCCAGTTGCTTTGAAGGAAACACTGGTGAAACCCCTCCTAAAGAAATCTTCCCTCAACCCAGACATCCTGGCAAATTACTGTCCGATCTCCAATCTGCCTTTTTTGAGCAAGATTGTTGAGAAATTGGTAGCACAACAGCTCGAGGATCACCGAGTGTCCTTGGATATCTATGAGCCTTTCCAGTCAGGATTTCGGGCCAGACATAGCACTGAAACTGCTCTAGTGAGAGTGCATAATGATCTGCTGAGGGCTAGAGATAGAGGAGTCAGGTCAGTTCTTGTGCTCCTCAACCTCTCTTCAGCTTTTGACACTGTGGATCATGTCATGCTTCTTGATCAGCTCTGTGAGTTTTGTGCACTCACCAGTACTGTCATCAAATAGTTTGTATCCTATCTCTCAGACAGGGTGCAGCAGGTGGTGATAGGGAATTTCTCCTCTGCCCCAATGCCTCTGTCCTGAGGAGTGCCTCAGGGTTCGATCTTGTCATTGATGTTGTTTGCAGTGTATATGCTGCCCCTGGGTGAGATCATTTAACACTACAGTGTGGAGTTTCATGGCTATGCAGATGACACCCAACTGTATTTTTCCTTTGCACCCAGAACATTGGGAGCTGTTGACATGCTTAACAGCTATCATACTAAAATCAATGACTGGATGGCTTCCAGCTGGCTGAGACTCAGCCCGGCCAAGACTGAGGTACTGGTGATTGAGCCTGGTCACAGGCATGATGGGTTGCCACCGGGGGGGACTCTGGACTTGTTCTAGGGTCTGTGCCACTGGTGGTTTCTCCAAGGGTGCAAAATCTGGGCATGATCCTTGACTGTAAATTGGCCTTTGAAGACCAGGTGTCATCTATAGTCAGCAGTGATTTTTACCACTTACGGAACATTGCCTAGATTAAGCCCCTCATTCCACCTGAGGACCTGCTGACACTAGTGCATGCCTTTGTGGCTTTCAGACTCGACTACTGCAATGCTCTGTACTTCAGGGTCATGGGAGGGACCATCCATAGACTGCAGCTAGTGCAGAACGCAGTGGCTTGGTTGCTGACTGGCTTTTCGAGGTGTAATCATGTGACTCCAGTCTTGCATGCTCTGCACCGGCTGCCGGTCAGGTGGAGGGTCCTTTTCAAGGTGGGTATTCTCACCTTTAAGGCCCTATATGGGTAGGGTCATGGTTACCAGTATGAGCTCCTGACACCAGTGTCCTCTGCTTGCTCCCTCCACTCCTCTTCGAGGGGCAACCTGGACATTCCCAGGGTCCAGCTCAAGACTTCAGGAGATCGCGCTTTTAGTGTTTCTCAGCTGACCCTATGGAATTCACTTCCACCTGCAATCCAGGAGGCTCCCTTGATAGAGGTGTTTAATGGGAGGTTAAAGGGCCACCTCTTCAGTCTGGCTTTTGACAGTTGTCATCCTTAATTGTGGCCAGTCCCTTGAAGTATGACTTCTGAGAATCATTTGATTGTTATAGTATATTAATTTTGTTATGGTTTTAATAAGGGTTCATCATGTTTTAATTTAGTGTTGTATTTTTTGTTTATGTTCAGTGCCCAGAGCCTCTGGGATTGGGCACCTTATAAGTAAAGTTGCCTTGTCTAGATTAAGGAATGAGACATGTGAATAAGGTAAGGGCCCAGATAACTTTCATTTTGTGCATTAAAAGTCAAAGCAAAAGTTTAGGAATGAAAACTTGCTACAGAGCAAAATACCTGAGCAGCAACTGCAGCATCAAGGCAAATTTGATGCAAAGCCTGTAGCATAGAAACCATGCCAGAAAAGTAAAAAAGTGTCCTGATACACCCGGTGGTAGTGCATAGCAAAAGTTGCCATATGCCACAGATGCATCAAAAAGGGGCATTTTTGTCTATTTGCTAGTCTTGACTCTCAGCAGTAGGTCCATGAAGTTAAGGAAGAGGACAGCAAATCTGTAGGTGCTATGGAAACTGGTGATTAGGAAGGGATGATCAATATCTGCATGAATACAACTGTTCTCACTTTAAAGTCAGTACTGATACAGATGTTGCCCCTAATACCTCAGACAATGTACAGTACTGTACCTCCAATTGTGCTGAAATCATCACGCACACACACACTCCATGTGCCAAGGAAAGCTTTGTTTGTTCCTGGGTAGACTCTCCTAGATGCCTATGAGGTGTATAAGCAAATACTGGAAAAGATAAGTTTTGAGAGCACTGAAGATGTGTATGTTGTTAGGAACTTACACACACCAGTGGTTGGCAGGCCAGCTATTATAAAAATGAAACTTTTTTCCCCAGTTAGGCAGTGTGGATGAACATGCACCAAAGAAGTACCTGAAGTTATTTGATGAACTGGTACAATTCAGGAGCCATATTAAATGAATCTCAAGCTTGATGCTGTGCCATATTCACTTAAGACCCTGAGGAGGATAGCCTGTCTTCTAATGCCCCACGTTAAGCAAGAGCTGCAAAGAATGGAGGATACAGGAGTCAGTAGTAGGACTGGGAGCCAGCAGACTGGTGTGGCAGCATAATTGTCATCCCCCAAAAGATGTGTGCAGTGTGCACATGCATGGACCTGACCAGATTAAATGAGTCTGTGTGCAGGTAGAAGTATGTCTTTCCCTCCCTCACTCAAGCAGAATCTAGACATGCTAAATGGTGCCAAAGGCTTCACCAAGTTGAATAAAACTATTGGATTCTAGCAGATTCCCTTTACACTCCTACTCCAATAGCACTTTTAAAAGTCCAAAGATTCTATCACTCAACCTTAATGCAAAAGGGCTGCTTCAGAATGGAAGGTTTAACAGAGAAGTCAGATTAATGTTCAGCTTTTATCACTCCTTTTGGTACATATTTTGTTTAGAGGCTGTGATGGTCAGAGCACTCCACAGTTTCCATTGAGTCTCTTTCTCATTCTCTCAGGTCTTTTCCATCGAGGTCATCTGAACCTGCATCACCACTGGCAAGGTTCCCTCCTGAGCAAGAGCTCAGACCCTGGTGCTCTAGTGGCCCTTTCCTGCCACCTTCTACCCTTTGACTCTCCATAGTGGCAGTCTCTGCTCTGGGTAGGACAAATTCTACTCTCTTGGAGACCTTTTACTATGCACCCCTTCTAACCAGATACCCTTCCTTCAGAGATGTAGTCACAAATAACAAATTAATCCGGTCTTTAGAAAATTAAAAAAAAATATTAATAAACACTGATTGTGTAAACACAATAGTAATACTCAGGTATAACACTATTTACATATAGGAAAGCAACAGTGTACAAACAGGATTATGAAATAAACTTAAACACTTGTGCAGGTAAACACTTCCATCTTTCCTATAAGTTACAGAGCCTTCTTACCTCACTAGCCACCAGACTTGTTACCTCAACCTCTGCCTGCAGATACACAGTCTGGCTCCACCTAGGACACACAGAAGCCCCAGTGAAAAGGTCAAGAAACTATCCTGGTTGAAGCATTTATGCTCTGTCCCCTCTCTCTCTCTCTCTTTGCCTGGTGCCTTGGTCAAGCGAGGCTCATGTCAGTTCCCTGTATCCAGGTTCATCCAATTGGCTGAAACTGCTTCAGGCCTGGAATTTTGGGTGACACCTACCTTGTGATGTTATCTGTCTTTGCTGTTTCTGGAACCTAACTTCCTGAAGATTATTTAGCATCTGAATGTATGTGGCCAGATGCCACTGAGACAGACTGTCTCCAATTCCGTTGTGTACTAACAAACTTATTCCCCTTCCAGGAAGCCAGTGCAATTAAAATCTACACTTACTTAAGAATCCCTGCTGGATTATTGAAAATCTCCCAAACAGGCTAGTTTTCTTACCTTTGAACTATGCTTCTTGCCTCCCTCTCCCCACTGCTATAGAAGATACTAGCATGACAAAATATTTGAGACCACCAGCAAAAGTTGTCTGGTCATTGCGTACGTCCCCCTTTATTTTTATGAAGTTTCACATTTGTGAGGTCCACAGATAGCTACTTCATGTGGACTATTTGGCCAATGTTTACTCATGCTGATGAGACAGTCCATTTGCATCATCTGGTCCACTTGTCTGGGTGTGAGCCCCTTAGACATCATCACACACTATAGGAGGCTTTTTTATTACTCTCCTCTACCATATATGGAGCAGTCTCCCCTGATTTCCATCTGCTGCACTGCAAACCATAAGTGCAAGGTCACTATGGTCATTATAGGAGTTCATCATATTGACATGGAAAACCCACTAAGTATGCCTCCTGTTGGGCAACTCTTTGACATAATACACATATTCACCTGGTGTATCACCCATAGGGTCCCTCCCATGCTGTCTGCAGCATGTCATGCCTCACTGGGTGAGTACCATTGCCTTCTACCTTATGTTGCATGATTAAGCACTGATTCCTTTATCACAGCAAGTCTTTTTCCTCTGTTTGCTGCAGTTAAGTGATCCTGAGCAAGGCCCATGAACTCCTTAAGCCAGTCCCAGAAATCCAGGACATAATCCACACCAGATTCCCTCTGAGTAGCAGTACAGCTTCCCCACTCCTCTCTAGCTAAATCTATGGGTCATCTGACCCATCTAGCATACAGGAGCTCAACTGGTGAAAAGTCCAATGACTGCTGTGGGACTTCCTAGTATGTGAACAGCAAGTGAGGTGGGAATTTGTCCCAGTCCCTTTTGTGCTGCTCTTCGAACATACAAAGCATATTTTTTAAAACTTGCATTCAATCTTTCAAGTAAGCCATTCGTTTGTGGGTGGCATGGGATTGTATGCAGTAGCTGCACCCCACATCGCTTCTACAACCCAGTAATCAGATCAGACATAAAGTTTGTTCCCTGATCTGACAAAAACTCTCTGTGAAATCCAACTCTGATGAAAATCTCTAGCAGCTCGCCTGCTACCTTCTCTGGCACTATGGAGAACATAGCTACTGCTTCCTGATTTATCGAGTGGCATAATCCACTGTGACCAGAATGTACTTCTTTCCCCTCAAGCTCGGTATAGCTAGTGGGCCCACAATGTCCACAGTGACCCAGTAAAATGGTTCCTCAACAATAGTGAGTGAAATCAGGGGAGCCTTTGCTTGATCCTCTTTCTTCCCCACAAACTGGCACTCTGGGCATGAGTGACAGTACTCAGTCACATCTTTGTACCGTATGCCTCTTTGTCTGTTTAATCCCTTGGTGTCCAGACAAAGGAATTTGGTGTGCTAAATCCAGGAAGGCAGTTCAAGATTCCCAAGGAACCAGAATCTGCTTGCACATATTCCAGTCCTCAGGTGCATTCTTCGTAACCTAATCTGTTTATAAAATATCTCTTTCCCAAAATATTTTCTGCTGCTCCACCCTTGCAGAATCAATGCTGCTGCTAGCTGCCAACAGCCTAAGTGCAGCTAGAGATGGATCTGCCAACTGAGCCTTGTGTAACTCCTCTTATGAAACCCCTCCTACCTTTGTCTTCCTTGCAGATGGCTGCAGCTGCTGCTTATCAGTAAGGTCTCTCTCTACTGACTCCTGTGTCAATTAACTGATCCCACCCCCTTACAGAACTCTCTGGCACAGCCTCTCCTTATGCCTCAGCTGTGTAAGGGTTTTTTTCTCTGGCCGCCAAGACCTCCTTGGGTTTAGTGACCACACTGTCTGGTATAGACCTGAGGTCATGAAGAGGGTCAGATCTTGTCTCCCTCTCAGTCTTCCTATTTACCTTTACCTGTCTCAATCATCCAGCTTGACTACAAGTCACAGCACAGACTGTGTCTTGCTCTTGTTTCTCATCCCAGTAATTTAATAGCAAAACATCTGCAGGTAACCCAGAAGCAACCACAACTTCCCTCTCACCCCCCCCCCCACACTTCAGGAGTACTCTGGCTTTTAGAACTGAGACCTGGGGTAAGAACCAAATTTAATTGAGGTGCCTTTCCCAGGTAGGATCTGATCTGGCCATGCCAGCTCCTGCTGCATATCTGTGACACTGACCCTAGTGTCCGTCCTCCTGGTGTCAAGGTGTTGTTTACCCAGACTGGCTTCAGGTGCTTCTGAGTATTCCTGGGAATAGCACTTCAAACACAGTTTACCAGATGCGGCTCTCCTGTGGAGATATGGTTCTCACCCTCTGCAGTGAGCATGAGATTAACCACATTGAATTCCAGAGAGGAGCAGTGCCCCCCTCCCTTTGCTTCAGATTAGTCACTGTTGCCTGCGGGCAATCATAAGAAAAATGTCCAAAATGTTAGCACACAAAACACTTCTGACTTTCTACTCTATTACTTCTAGGCTCTGTCAGGGTATTTCTTCTAGGTTCAAAGGGCTACTGGGTTTTAGTGCCCCCCTGTGTCCCACCCCTCCTTTTGTTAAAAAAAAAACTCCACCATATACCTCCTTGTGAGCATCAGGGCAGCTGGCTGCATACTGATCAGCCTATTCAGCAACTTCTGCCGCTCGCTGTACTAGGATTCTTATCTGTTAACCATATTTTAATATTAGCATTCACACATATTAAAAACTGTTCAATGAGCATCACTTCACAAATTTCTTCAGCAGTTACAGCTTTCTTCTTATTTAACCATCTCCCCAGTAAAGTACTCAATTGCACATTCAGTTCTTTATAATTCTCCCTTGGCTGCTGTCTTAACTGTCTAAATTTGAGTCTGTAAGCCTCAGGGATTAATCATAATGTTTCAAAATAGCAGCCTTGATTTTCACATAGCCCCTTCTGTCATTAGGGTCCAAGCCTGAAAATGCCTGCATGCCTTCCCTGTAAGCAACTGAATCAGGTGGCTTGGCCAGTGCTCCTGTGCCAATTACTATTGCAAACACAGTTTCTCAAATAAATTAAGAAAATCATCCGTATCCAAATCCTCTGTTAATTTTTGAAACAATTTGACCACATTTTTGAGCCCTGGCTGTCCCATCTATCCCATTACTTACTTAGGCTGGCATCTGCCTCTGCTGAAGTGTTGCCATCCAGAGTTCATAGTCTGTCATCTCAAGCTGATGTCTGCATTCTTTCTCTTTTGTGTGCTTGGTTTGCTTCTGCCTCTTTCTTGGCTTTCTCTCAGGCTGCCTCTCACTGCTTTTGCTTCTCCTGTGTATCTGTCTTGTGCTGTTTTTTTCTTACCTCTGTATTTAGCTTAGCTGCTTAAATTTTTAACCTGGCAAGTTCTATTTCCCTGTTCTTCTGCCTCTCTGCAATGTGAGTTAATTCTAACTCAGCTTGTAAGGTTGCTTCAGACTTCTCACTGAAGCCACTAGAGTTACACAGGGCTCCTTGGTCAGCTGCTTCCAGAGCCTGAATCAGCTTAGCTCTGTTCAAGCCTTCATGTGGTATGCCTATCTCCTCATGCAGCTGCTGGAGCTCAGGCAAACTCACCACATTGTACTTCCTTGGCATTTCTATCTCTAAACTTTTAAACCCAAATAGAAAATAAAATTTAAAAAGTTAGAAGTGAGAGAAGATAGAGTTGTAATGCTTACTGCTGTATGCCTCTTAATACTACTTAATTTTGTGACTGGCCCCAAAGTACAGTGTGACAGGGTTGAAGAAGACCCTGTCCCATTTGTTACACAGAAAGAGTTAAAATGCAAGGATCTGTTCTGTCCTCTCCTTTTCTGTCTCTTGTCTGCCTGGTTTGCCAACCAAATGTTCTCGTGAGACCTAGGAACTGATCACTCCGACAGTCTCATGATTCTCTGCCTCTCACTATCTCTCTGTCCTCACTTGCTGTGTCTGTCTTGTCTTTCCCCTTGCATATTTGCATTTCTAAAAATATATATGAATTTTTGTGTGAAACTGTAAGTAATACTGGGATCCCTTAGTTTGAAACTGCATGTAGTTATACCGTTGAAATGATTGCAAAAAGCTATTTGGAATTTAGAGGGTTAACCTTGACATGCAGCACAAAGTCTTTTACAGAGTTGTCAGCAAGAGGCAATAACTGGGACATCAAGTTATTTTTTGTTGCACCTGCAAGGAAAGTAACTTACAAAGTTCTGGTCTCTTAACAAGCTCAGGAGGCAGAAATAAGTGCAGCAATGCTTTTGCTAGAGAAAGAAAGAAAGAGAGAGAGAGAGAGAGAGAGAGAAGCAAGACTGAAACTTGGAACTAGAGATATTTGTTTTCTGTGTTTGCACTGTCTTTGTAGATAGTTATACTGAGCAATTTTATTTTTTATTCTACTGTTACTGGAAAAAAGTAAAACACTACTTGCAAATTTTATACCTGCTCCTGGTGTTCCTATGCTTCCTCACCTGTGCCTTGATGACAGATAGTGTCAGCCTAAGTGGGATTTATGCCATGCATACTCTAAGCCAGGTGTTTTCTGTGTGGGTACCGGACCTGGTACCAGGGAAGCACTGCAGAAAGGTATGGATTCTGCAGCAGCAAGCCCAGGAGTCATTATCAGAAAGACGGTAGCCAAACTAGCAGAGACAGAAGTCCAGGCTGAGACTGTACAGCCAGCACCAGTGATGAAAAAAGAGAACAGGCAGTGACAGGACCTGAAAGCCAGACTGCCTTTTTCCAGTGGTGGGCTATACAACAAAAAAAGATGGAGAAACAGAGAAGAGAAGAAATGCAGCAACTCAAGAAGCAGAGAAGAGAATAGATGCAGTGACAGGAGGAACAAAGAAGAGAAGAGATGCAGCAACAGGAGCAGCAAAGAAGAGAAGAGATGCAGTGAGGGATGGATGCCTTGCAAGTTATCAAAGTTGGAGGATCTGGCACTGGTCCAGCAGAGCAACAAGACACAAACAACTTAAAAGACATTAAACTTACAAAGCTGTGTCCCTCAGATGATATTGAAACATACCTGACAACTTTTGAAAGGGTTGCTGGAGCCTGCCAGTGGCCAAAGCAGCAATAGGCAATCAGACTAATACCTTACCTGACAGGTAAAGCCCAACTTGCCTACAGCAGTATGGACACTGCACAGTCAGAAAACTATGTCTTTGTGAAAAGAGAAATCCTGAAAAGATACGACATCTCAGGCGAGACCTATAGGCAAAGATTCAAGTCCCTGAAGTACAATTCATTCGACAATCCTCAAGAAGCCTTCACCCAACTCAGAGAACTCTTTATTAAATGGCTCTAACCAGAGGGCAAAGCAGTCTCACAGATCACTGACACATTTGCAATGGAGCAATTCAGCAACATTCTGCCTACAGATGCACAGCTTTGGGTGAAAGAACACTGACCAGAAAGTGGTGAAAAGGCCATTTCTTTGGCCGAGGACTATCAGCAGCAATGCAGCAGTGAGGTAACAGCCAAGCACTGGTAAGGCCCTCTTATTCCCTACTTAACACCAGATGAGATAAAAACTCTGGTGGGGGTAACAAATCTGCACCCAAAGACTTTATTTGCTATAACTGTAACAAGCCAATCCATATCACAAGAAACTGCCATAAAAACAAGGAGGGTAACGCTGAAGCAGATTTGTCCTTAGCAAATTGGTGCAAGTATTTTACAGATATCAAGGTGGAAGATAAGACTGTAAAGGGACTTATTGATTTGGGAAGCATACAGACCTTAGTGCATGTTGAAGTGCTGGGACAACACTATGTAAAAGGACCAGGTACTGGTGTAATTTGCATCCACAGGGACACATGATATTATCCTACCACACAAGTGACTCTAAATATTAATGGGGTGTCACACCAAATGAAAGTGAGGGTAGCACCCAAGTTACCTGTACCTGTAGTCATTGGAAATGACTGTCCAGAGTTTATTGAGTTAGTCTCAAAGGAACTGAACCCTGCAGTTTCAGCAGCAGTGATACCAAGAGCTCAGGCAAAGAAAACATCAGATGGTGGGGACACTTTTCCTTTCAGTGGCTTTGATGTGGAATTGTTTGAGCCCAGCTCCAAGATCTAGAAGTCCAGGAAAGAAAGAAGACACCTCAAACAACAGTGGCAACAAAAGTCTGATGGACATAAGGGGTTAAAATATGAAAATGCTGAATCTAAACTGATAACTGATTGTGATTTTGTTTCAGAGCAAACTAATGATGCTTCTCTCCAAGGTTATTTTAAGCAGCTGGGGGTGAAACAAAAACATGGTGAACCAATGTTTAAAAAACATAATGTGTTACTGTACCAAGTCTGTGTTAAACCTCAGACACAGGATCAGACAGAACAATTGGTTATACCACAAAAGTATAGATCTGAGTTGTTACAGAGAGCACATAATAGTCCTCTGGCTGGTCGCTCAGGGAGGGATTGCACCCTTGCCAGATTGCTGTACAGATTTTACTGGCCAGCAATTCGTGAAGATGTTGCTACCTATTGCAGTTCTTTTGCTGAATGCCAAAAAGTAGGCCCAGTGACAAAATAAGACAAGGTGTCCCTGGTGCCCCTACCCTTGATGGATGTGCCTTTTGAGAGAATTGCAATGGATGTGCCCTTTAGATAAAAGTAAAAAGGGAAATTGATTCATTCTGGTAGTATGTGACTATACTACTCAATACCCAGAAGCAGTTCCAATGCCTTTTGTCACAGCCCCAAAAGTGGCAGCAGAGTTTGTCAAAATTTTCAGAAGAGTCGAGAGGTGCTCGGTCATCACCAATGGTAATTGTAAATAAAAAAAGGTGGTGGGTGTAGGAATCGAATCTGCCTTGATTTTTGGAAACTTAATCAAGTGTCTGAATTTGCCAGTTATCCTATGTCCCGGATAAATAATTTTGTGGACAGATTGGGAAATGCCAAGTACATCAGTACCCTCAATCTCACCAAGGGTTACTGGCAGATTCCCCTAGCTAACAAATCCAGAGACAAAACTACGTTTGCCACCCCTGTTGGATTCTATCAGTTCACCATCATGCCATTTGGTTTACATGGTGCATCCACTACATTCCAGCGGTACATGGATGTAATTTTATCCCCTCACACTGACTATTGTGCTGCATACCTGCATGATGTCGTGGTGTACAGTCCAGACTGGAAAAGCCATCTGAAACATCCATGAGCAGTTTTCCAAGCTATCAAAAATGCAGATCTGACCACTAATCCTACCAAATGTGCATTGGGCATGCAGGAAACCAGATATTTAGAATATGTTTTGGAAATGAAGAAGTAAAGCCCGATATTTCTACGATAGAATCTGTAGCTAACAGTCCTTTCCCAAAAACAAAGAAACATGTTTGGTCATTTTTAGGGCTGGGGGGTTACTATCAGAGATTTGTTCCCAAGTTTGCCCAGTTAGCTGCTCCCCTCACTGAACTCATGAAGAAACATTTCCCGAATAATATGAAATGGTCCCCAGAGTGTGATGAAGCTTTTTGGGCCATCAAGGCTGCATTATGTTCAGCTCCATTTTATGAAGCCCAGACTTTGAGAAACAATTTTTGTTACAAACAGATGCATCAGAGTTTGGCCTAGGTGTGGTCTTGAGTCAGAATATAGATGGGATGGAACATCCCATTCTATATATCAGTAGGAAATTACACAACAGAGGGAAAAGGTACTCACCATTGAAAAGGATTGCCTTGTGGCAAAGTGGGCCATGGAGTCCCTTACGTTTTATTTGCTAGGAGCTGACTTTGTACTTCTAACCAATCACAATCCTCTCTGTTAGCTTAACCAAATGAAGGATACAAATTCCAGAATCACAAGGTGGTACCTGGCACTACAGCCATTTAAATTCAAGGTGATACACAAATCTGGAAAAGATAATGTCAATGCTGATTTTCTGTCAAGATATGGATCAGGAATTGAGAATTCAGAAGGTTGAAAAAAAGTGTGAGTTTAAACTTTACTGTTTGCAATACTGCGCATGCACTGAACTGTACAGGTTATAAGCTAATGTTAGAAGGTATTAATAGAAAGTTTTGGAAACCTGTTTTTAAAACAGGTTCCCTCTTAAAGAGGGAGGTATGTGACAGGGTTGAATAAGACCCTGTCCCATTTGTTATGCAGAAAGAGTTAAAATGCAAGAATCTGTTCTGTCCTCTCCTTTTCAGTCTCTTGTCTGGCTGGCTGGCCAACTAAATGTTCTTGTGAAACCTAGGAACTGATCATTCTGACAGTCTCACAATTTTCCATCTCTCACTATCTTTCTACCTTCACTTGGTGTTTCTATCTTTTCTTTCCCCTTACGTATTTGCAGTTATAAAAATATATGTGAATTTTTGTGTGAAAATGTAAGTGATACTGGGATCCCCTAGTTTGAAACTGTATATAGTTATACTGCTGAAATGATTGCAAAAAGCTATTTGCAATTTAGGGGTTAACCTTGACATGCAGCACAAACTCTTTTGCAGAGTTGTCAACAAGAGGCCAGTTCTGCGACATCATGTTCTATTTTGTTGCACCTACAAGGAAAGAAACTTACAAAGTTCTGGTCTCTTAACGAGCTCAGGAGACAGAAATAGGAGCAGCAATGCTTTTGCTAGATAGAGAGAGAGAGAGAGAGAGAGAGAGCGCAAGACTGAAACTTGGAACTAGACATATCCTCAGACGAAGGACTATGTTTTCTGTGTTTGTACTGCCTTTGTAAATAGTTACACTGAACAATTTTATTTTTTATTTTACTGTTATTGGAAAAAATAAAATGCTACTTGTGAATTTTATACCTGCTCCTGGTCTTCCTATGCTTCCTGACCTGTGCCTCTATGACATACTGGATAGCCAAACTGTGCTTTGTGCAAGTAAGTCTCACTTTCTCATCCTTGCTGCTGCACTATATGTGGCAGTCAGAGCACCTGCAGTCCCCAGTGAGCCTCTTTTTCTCTCTCATGCCTTTTCCACTGAGACTATCTGGACCAGTGTCACCGCTCTCAAGGTTCCATCTTTAGCAATAATTCAGACCCCTGTGCTTTGAGGGCTCTTTTATGCCACATTCTGCCCTTTAGACTCCCCATAGTGATGGTCTATGCTCTGTGTAGGAGACACTGTACTCTCCTGGAGGCTTTTACTATGCATCCCTTTTATACAGGTACCCTTACCTCAGAAATGCAGTCACAAAAAACAATTACTCCAGTCTTTAGAAAAATAACTAATTAATTAATTAACACTGGCTGTGTAAATACAACAGCAATACTTAGGTATAATACTATTTAGATATATCTTTCCTACAAGTTACAGAGCCTTCCTACCTCACTATACTCTAGCTCTGTTAACTCAACCTCTCTCTGCAGACACACAGTCTGGTTCCCTCCTTGGGCAAATAGAAACCCCTGCAAAAAGAGGAAGAAACTATTGTGGTCGAAGTGATGATGCCCGCTCATCTCTCTTTCTGTCTCCCTGGTGCCTTGGGCAAGTAAGGCTGATGTCATGTTCCTGTACCCAGGTTTATCCAGTTGGCTGAAATTGCTTCAGGTCTGGAATTTTGGGTGACACCTAACTTGTGATACTAACTGTCCTTGGTGTCTCTGGGACCTAACTTCTTTTTGCAGATTATTTAGCACCTGAATGTACAGTATGTGGTCAGATACCACTGAGACAGACTGTCTCCGATTCCTTTGTATACTAATGAGCTTACTGTATCTTCCTTCCAGGTATCCAATGCAATGAAAGTCCACACCTACTTAAGAAACCCCACTGGGCTATTGAAAATCTCCCAATAGGCCAGTTTTCTTCCCTTTGCACACTGCCTTCTGGCCCCCCACTGCTACACAAGATACTAGTATTTGACAAAATATTTCAGACTACCAGGAAAAGTTCTCTGGTCATCAAGGGTGTAGACAGGCATACTCACTGTACACATTTGTGTACAGTTTTGTTGAGTGCCTATCACAAACCATATGCCTTTCTGTTAAAATTTTCATTCTAATCTGTAGTATTTGGGTTAGTGTAGGCCACTGAGGGGTGTCTCTGTTTAAACTTCTGTTGTTTAGGAGACAGATGCATGTATAATCTCTTTAGAGATTAGAGGAATCATCTGACAACAATCTGATTTGTTTGGAAGGGGGTACCATTTGGAGTTGATGTGTACATTTTGTAATGGGGGGAGTAACTGTTGGAGATTTGTGTACAAAATGGAAAGTTCTGGCTACAGCCCTGCTGGTCATCACAGAGGCTATCATTAGTAACTGCAGGAACACTGAGAACACTTTTGGAATCAGATGGTGTCTAAGGTTTTAGCAAGCCTATGTAATGTAGTATGTCATACGAGTGATGTAGTAAACTGGGGAAACACACAAGCAGTGCATGATGAGTGTGTGTGTGCTGTACTTGAAAGGAACCAAGTGCCTGGTATCACAGTAAACTATAAAGTGTAAACTTGGGAAGCATGAGGTGAGATTTTAGGATATATTTTTTCTGCAGTTTGAATCAGGCTTGCCCCCTAATAAAGCAGCTGCCATTAGAAACATGGCTAAACAAACTATGTGAGTGAATGAAGAAGTTTCTGGGGAGGGGGATGCTGAATCAGTTTTTGAAGGTTTTTTTTCCTAATTTAGCAGAGAAAGACAAAGCCCAGAGAGATTTATCAATTTGTTTATTTATTTATTTAGTAATTTATTGATTGATTTTTATTGATCAGGTAAGCACACTAAACAATTAAAATGCCAATGCTCAGGTACAACCTGGGAGATTACAAAGTAGAGAAGTAAGGCAGGCATCATACGGTATTAGCATACCAAACTCAGCAAAAATAGATCACAGAGAGCTGTACAGTGAATCTTCTGAGCAGTAAGCGGGAGGAAGAGTTACAAGCCAGCAGTGGAAGAGTTCCAGCACTTAGGCACACAGACACCAAAAGCCTGATCACACATGGTGGTACAAGTTTTAACAACAACAATTAGAGTTCTCTTACTAGATCTAAGGATGTACACTTGACTAGAGTACTTAAGCAGTTCAGCTAGGGTGAATGGGGTAGCAGAACTAATAACGTTATCAGTAAAGCAACCTAAGGCAAACAGGTGACTATTATCTGGGGACACCATACCATGTCTATCATAAAGGTCACAATGTCTGAGGCTGTCCAACAAAATCAGTAATTCTGGCAAATCAATCACTATGAACTCTTTAAGGCTCTGAGGAGAGACTTAAGGATATTTTTGCACTTTATGATGCTGATAAAGAACTGGAGGAGTCAGCAGATGCTTCTTCCTACTGCTTGGGGAAGCACTGATACAGATGCATGGAAAAGTTTGGAAACCTTCTGCATATGCTTTGCTTTCCCTGACTCCTGCTGAAGTGTGTTCTGTCCAAGTGGAAAAGGAGGCATGAAGACCAACATGGACATGTAAACATTTCTGAGACTCGCATTGGTATTCATTTCTACTGGGGGAGTGACTATAAGCATCTATTTGGCTTTTTGGATACAAAAGAATAGGACACACTTCCACCAAGAAGTTGATTTTTCAATCAAGACACATCTTACAATGTATTCTTACTCAGTCTTACAAGTATCACACAAGACCTTAACCACATCTGACATGCTATCCCATGTCCAGTGGATTACAAGTAAATCCTACGGTAAATTAAGCAATTAGAGGATAAAGCTATGTATTTCAAATCTGTGGTGTGGAATCTCCAAGCAAGTGGACACTAATGAAATTAAATCAGAGCTCAAGTAGGTAGGTAGGTAGGTAGGCAGGCAGTTAGATAAATTTATTTTTATACATTGCCCTTCCAGTGCTCTGTACACTTTCACAATCATTAACTACAACATCATACATTCAGAGAACAGTACAGCAACACACATAATTAAAACTAACACATACTGCAAACATTAATATATTATCACATAGCAAAAAAACGTACATATTAAGCCTGACTAAGATATATTTCGTCTAAATTAGAAGCTAGCAAGACAGCGAGGACAGCAGACATCACTGAGGAGAGAGTGAGGACAGCAGACATCAATGAGGAGAGAGTTTCAAAGGGCAGGGGCAGCCACCACAAAAGACTGGTCACCTGCTGACTTCAACCCAGTGGGAGACACCCTCAAAAGCCCCTGTTCCATGGACCTCTGTGCCCTTGCAAAGACGCAGAAGTTAAGATTTCCCTGAGGTGCAGAATTGGAGACCCAGCTTGTGCAGGGCTTCATTAACAAGTGCAAGAGTCTTAAAGTCAATGTGCCACCTTACTAGCAGTCAACCCAGATCCCAGAACAAAGAGTGATGTGATCTCACCTCTGGACAGAGGTCAGTGCCTCTATGCCATATTTTGTAAAAACTGAAGATGATGCATAAGCTCTTTTATGAAATGTGCATCAAAATTTAGGCATCCTGATTGGTACATACCTGTGTGATATTCCTTCTTACGCACAGGAAGAAGGACCAGCAGTGCCCTATGGGCACTGATTCTAGTAAAGATGCCAGTTAGAATGTTGGCAGACTGAAAATCAGCCATCTTCTTTTCACCAACTGCGAGTGACATGCCAGGCTGTATTTTCAGTATGCCAATAAAAAAATACAATAAATACATCTGACCTTCTGTTCACATTGCCTCAGTCTGTGAAATCCGTGGATGTAGAATGAAGGAAAAAGCTGCAATCTCTCTCACAGCCCACCCGCTCGGTAATGTATAAAAAAAACAAAAACAGAACAGCTGCGATCTCTCCACCAGCCCGGCCACTCGCTCTTAAAGATCCATCTCTGAATTTTAATAAAAAAACAAACAGCCATGATGTCTCTCTTAGCCTGCCCGCTCGTTCATCTATTTAAAAAAAAAATGGAACAACCACAATCTCTCTACCAGCCCTCCCACTGGCACTCACTCTCTCTCTCTCTCTCTCTCTACCTGCCCGCCCACTCACTCTGTCTTTATTTCTCTACCAGCTCACCCGCTCACTCTTGAAGTTTAAACTTTTAATTATATATAAAAAAAAAACAGCTGCATTTTGCTCTTTTTTTTTCTCTTACTTGTCTCCACACAGCATTGAGGGTGGGGGGTGAATACTGCCAGAATACCAGACCTAAAGTACAGAAGCCTTTCTAGAACAAAATTCCTTCAGTGCAAAAAAAAAAACACAGGACACTTAGGCGGAGGAACTATTTTAGTAAAAGTGCAACAATCATACATGTTTTTTCCTACTTTAAATTGGAAATTTAACCTACCAAATGAAGTTGCACTAAAGATAGCCATTTCATAAGCACAATAAGCCACTCCAGGGTGTGCGTTAGACACTTTAACACATGGCTAGAAGGCTGGACGCACTCGGCCGGTGGCCTCGTGCCTCACTACGCCTCCTAGCCATGTGTTAAAGTGTCTAACGCACACCCTGTCATGGCTTATTGCTTACATAGTGTATAGTGGAGTGTTGTTCTGTATAGAATTCCATCCCTTTCAGAATGCTGTTCTACCACAGTTCCAAGGTCATGGAATGTGATTCTACCCTGCTGTGACAGAACAGCATTCCAGAACCTCTAGAGACTGCATGAGTCAGTTTCATTTTGATAGCAAAAGAACTCCCAAACACATATTTCACACAGTACTACACACTATAAAAAATACAGGATGAGCAACTCTGTGCACAACCAGTGTGTTTTGCCACCTCTGGGTTCTGATTCCCAGGGAATCAGAACCCCTTTGTGGCAGAACACACTGGTTCTGCATAGTTGCCCATCCAGTATTCTCGATGTAATGCCCATTATAGTGGTCAAACTTGAAAAAGACAAAGGCTCACACCAAAGTACAAAGGTCATCAGTATCAAGAAAGGGACGGAGTCTGGCAATGTTTTCAAGATAGTAAAAACAGCCTCTGACTACAGAAGACACCTGAGATACCAATGACACCTGGCCATAAAGGACTGTTCCATGACTGTAAGCTTCCTATCGACCTTCAGCTGAACCCCATTAAAGAGAGGAAACTTCAGGTTACCACTTAAGACTCATAAGTGATGCTCACTCCCCACCAAGAGCAGTTTGTTTTGTCCTGGGTTAAGCACTAAACAAATGAAGGCATTCAGACTCTGATCTCCAAAAGATGATGTTCTGACAGTAGCACTGATGACACCCTGTCAGATTCAAAGGACAGATGCAGCTGGTTATCATCAACATATAAATGAAACCTTACACTGTATCACCCAATGATCTCTCCCAGTGGAAGCATGTAGAGCCATGTAAACCATGAACAACATGGGTGACAGAACAAAACCAGGGGG
Organism: Neoceratodus forsteri; assembly: GCA_016271365.2. Classification (NCBI taxonomy): domain Eukaryota; kingdom Metazoa; phylum Chordata; order Ceratodontiformes; family Ceratodontidae; genus Neoceratodus; species Neoceratodus forsteri. The sequence goes on from CM057459.1 coordinate 655,151,258, forward strand.
ACAACACAGCTATAAGCTACTGAAGGGCCCAGTCACCATTAACTATTCTGCCCCATTCAGGAACAACCAAAACCATTGAAAAAATACCAATCACCCCTGCAAGCTTCCCCAGTCTGCTCAGCAATTCCTGGTGGTCCATGATGCCAGGTTCAGATGACAGATCAAGGCAAATAGAAACCTCAGCTCAGTCATTGGCTAGGTGGTGATAATTATTGACCAGGGCCATTTCAGTGCTGTGGTGCTACAGAAGCCAGACTGCAATGACTGGAGGAATTTGGTATCCAAAGAATCTAACATGTTATTGATACAGACATTGTAATTTATTTTACTGTTTTTGTTAACCAGGTAAGTGCAGGTTAGACAAAGAACCAGAGATGGTAAGATAGTATTCTACCATGATCTCTCCAGACTGCTGATCTAAATGCACCTACAGAAGAGATGTCACCAGAAGTGTCTAATCCAACAGAACATTCATTTGACTCCAACACACCTTTTGTATCTTTAGATACATGGCCAGTTCCTAAAGAAACTGTCAACAAGGAAGAAGATGGAGATGAACTAGATAAAAAGGATGACGGTGGAACACATTTCAATTGAGAAGACTATCTCACTGGTCAAGGAGACATGAATTATCTTCCCTGAAGGAGAAGTAGCAGTTCTACTGCATCACTCTAAGGGAGAGAGTGGCCTTAGCAATACATTAGCTGCCTCTCCTGATTGGGTTACAATAATTAAAAAAGAAGTTTCCCCCACTGCTCATGTAATTACTTCACAGGTCTGATCCCAGAGACATTCACCAAGACACTTCTAGGCCCGAATTCCACAGAATTAAAGGACTGCCTAGTTGTTTCCCATCTTAGTTTTTAATTTGAAAGGCAGTTTGCCTTCCCGATTGTACTCATTTTGTTTATCTGTTACCTTTGACGGTTAGTTTTCTATTAATTAATGTCTCACTGTAAGACTTGTAAGACATGCAGTCAAATGTGATTGTATTTGTTATTCATCAGACATGCCACACAAATGTCTTACATGAAGATGTACAAATAAACTTTGAAGTTTCAAAAAAAAGTGTGTAAATCCATCCTGAAACTAATATGACTCTCCTGGTGCTTCCACTAACCTGCTATAGTGTATGGTAGGATGTTGATATGGATAGAAATCCATAAGTAGAATGGAGTTGTTATGCTGCAGTAGCTATGTCTTCACAGCTGTTATGCTGCACTAGCTATGTCACTACTGCAGCATAACAACTTGGAATGCTGCTACATAGTTGCTTTCCTCAATCCAGTTAAGCTGGAAGTTGCTTTTTTTTTAAACTTGAACTTGCAGAAACATCTGCAGCACACTGTCAGTTAAAAAAATAAAAATTAAATGTTAACATTTCTATTCTCAGTTGTCTTCTCCAGCTGGTTTTGTGTGATTTTCTATGCTGCGACTGCCCATACACTATAGAAGATTGTGTATGAGCAGTCATACACAAACAAGGAAATTCTTGTATCTTGAGGTTCCCTTGGTAACTCAGTACCTCTCGAGCTGCGCTCTTGAGGTCATCTTGTTACCAAGGAAACCTCTTGATACAAGAATATCCTTGTTATGTATGACTGCTCATGCACAATCCTCTGAGTTACACATAGTTCATAAAGGTATCTATGTCACCTCAGGTCATGGTACCCTGTCACCTTTATTAGTGCCTCAAGTAAAAGGGTATTAGGTTGTTTGTCCTTGTTTGCCAGTGCTAGCTTCCCACTATGGAAACCGGAACCTGAGCTCTTCTAAAGCTCATTACTCTTTTTCCAGTGCATGGCATGGTGCTGCACATGGGCTGTCCTGGAGCACATTACTTCTTTCTCTCATCCCTTTGTACGTGTTCCATAAATATGTACACTGCAGTCATATGATTGTAAATGTAATTATCTGTGTAGCACCAGGTTGTGCACTAGAGAAAAAGGTAATGTGCTCTGGGACAGCCTAGGTTCCAGTTGCTTTGGTGGAGCAGCTGGTAGAGCAACTGGAATGGTATTCCGGGCAGCCTGGGTTCAAGTCCCAACTGAGGCACTTCTTTCTTTCTTCTGTTTGCATGTGTTCCATAAATATGCACACCGCAGTCATTTTATTGTAATTGTAATCGTATTTATGTGTGCAGCACCAGGTTGTGCGTTGGAGAAAGAGTAATGTGCTCTGGGATAGCCCAGGTTCCAGTTGCCTTGGTGGCACAGCTGGTAGCACAACCAAAATGATATTCCAGGTGGCCTGGGTTCAAGTCCCAGCAGAGGCACTTACTTCTTTCTCTCTCTTCTGTTTGTAATTGTTTAGATAGCCTGTAAGTGATGAAATGTATATGTTTTGTTCATACTCTGTGTTTCCCTTTGATGCAGACATCAAGTATTCAGCCAGGAGAGATTGTAGCCCCAATGTGCGAGGACTTACTGTTTGCTCCTCAGAATCACAGCCTCCTGCTGCTATTGTTCTGGCTCATGTTGGCTCCTTTAGAATCAGACAGGGCTGGAAGACTGAATAAGAACAAAGAAGAGCCCCTGGATTTTTTCAGTGTCTCCTGCATCATTAGTTCCACAGCTCTTGCCACACTCAAAGGCAAGTCTGCTGCCACAACAGAGGAGCATATCAGCCCTTGAAACAATTGGGACTGTCTGGATTACTGCCCCCAAACCAACTGGACACCAGTGCAGACTGCGCTAATATTTTTTTTTAGGGTCAGAGTCCTTTAAAAAGAAACTTGTGGGGCCAGTGTCTCTAGGACTACAAATCTGACAGCCATATTTTCTCCTCTGACCCCTCTTACCATTGTCACAGGGCCAGAGGACACCAGCTCAACCAATCAGGCATCAGTCTACTCAAAAAGCCACAGAGGACTCTAGGAATTTTGGAGAACTTCATAATTCACCCAGAAGTGAGGCAGTCAATCAGCTATTGAGTTACAGATAGACAGAGAATCCCTCCCAGGAGTCTGATAGAGAGGCATAGCCAATCATGAGTTGTCTGTGCATGTCAAGACAAAGGAATCTTCCAACACACGTCATCAACTGGGAGAAATCCACTGTTATGTGTGAAGAGGACCAGGTCTCTCATCTACAAGAGTGAGATAACAGCTGTGCTCAGACTTTGGAGGTAGAAGTGTGCTTATACAGAAATTGATATGAGAATTATAGCTTGCAGCACTGTAGGAGAGAAATATTGAAGTCTGCAGCTGAAGCCGTCTGCCTGGAAGGGTAAGCCACCCTGAGGCTGAGCCTTAGCATGCAACCAGAGAGACCATGGCAGAAACAGACCATTGGAGACTACACAGAGACAGGACTTCATCTCTCCACCCACTACTACTTCCCTCCCTAACTGATCCAACCACCTCCCCTCACCTTCTACCCTACCTCACCTCATCCCCTCTCCACCACTTCCCTTCTGCTCCCATTCCCTCTTCCCTTTCTTATACTGACATCCTGCTCTGATCCTGCACTACCCCCTCACCCTCTCACCCGACACACTCTGTTAACACTTCCTGCTAATGACATGGCCAGTATGCTTAGTATAAGCCTACCTCACCAGTGACGAGCCCACCTTCTGGGCTGATTTTCAGTATATATTCTGTCTTTCCAGTTTGTCTTCTCACTAGTACCCCTCTCTTCCTGAGTCAACCCCTCCCCTGGTTCACTCTTTCTCCCTCCTTTTTTTCCTTTTGTGTTGGCAAGTACCATTGTATACAGTATTTGCTTATTTCAGTCACACATCTAACCTCTTGCCTAATTTGCCTTAATTGTTGTTGTCCTCTTACGGCCTCCCGTAAGCTGTAGTTGTGTTTGTTACTGTAAAGACCCTGACGTGGAACCTATGTAATGAGCCTGCACTCAAAGGTTAATCCGAGATCTTAGTAAATAAATAAACTTGGACAGCCTAAGACCACCATGTTGACTGTCACAGCAAGGTGAGCTGCAATAGCATGGGATTCTCAAGACACCCCAAGAAATGAATACAGTGAAAGCCCAGCTTAACCTGCATGAGGTGCGAGAAAGAGTAACTGACACAGAAGAGTTGAGGGAACTGTCAGAAGTGTGACAGTGGACTGCAGAATGGAGTGAGTACATTGAACCAGGACTGCAGAGAGAGAGAGAGAGAGGCAGAGACCTGTCAGCCTCAAGGTAGCCATGAGTAACCAAACAGGGCCCCTGGGTTCTGCAACACCAAATCTGTATATAATTCTACCAGGCTCCAAATAACTTCAAGTTGTTGGACTAGGCCATACGGTCAGGATTATAACTTGGGGATTTGCAAACTGTTTGCATTATTTAAGTGCATCAGCACTAGCCAACCAAAGTGCAACTGCAAAGGGCCTACACTGATCCAACTCCTGAGTATCTAGGCTGCACAATGAAGCTCCCAAGCATTAGGATATTAACTGATACCAATAGAGATTGGGTAATGGCCCAACAGTACAACTGGTCAAGCACAGTGTATTGTTTGGTGGCAGGTTACATTATTTGAAGGACAATTGAAGACCTGCCTGCCAAGCTAGGGAAACCTGCCACCTATTTGCCTGTAGTAATCTTTTTCTTCCCTTGGATCTTGTTCTAAATATTCCATTTAAACCCCTTGTTATTTGTTTGCAATCTTTTGTTGTGTGTATATTGTTAGTAGAGTGCTAATAGATAAAATTCAGGTAAACTGTCACTGCATTGTGTGGGACCTGGGAGGGTTGAGCCAGTGAGGACAACAGTGGGTTGGTATTGTTTCCCAGAGGGCAGTACTAGCAATCTACCTTGCCCACTTAATCTTTCCTTGGGAGGAGACACCACACAACTTAACATTTGAACTTTAACACAAAATCGTTGCGTAAAGAATACCCATAGGATTCATTGAGCCAGGCTCCTCAACTATAATCGAGCCTATAAGTTGATTTGTAAAAGAGCTTTTCAGATTATTTTCCCATTTTTTAATAGTCTCCTTTTTTGTCAATAAAACTTCATTAAGATCGTAAAAATAACACAAGAAGAAAAATCACACATACTCATGTTTTCTAACATGCAAATACATAAAAGAACTAGCTTTACCTAATAGAGTAAAGCTAAATGAACTGAACATAACTCAACATTTACCTGGCCTATACAACAATGCATATTAACAGTTACTGAAGAATCGGTTGTATTACTGATTCTAACAGATCATCTTACTGTCTTGACAATATCTTCCCCTTCTTTCTTTACAGAAGAGAAGAAAATGATAGGCTTGAGTATCAGAAGCAAAGGGAAAAGAGAAAGTGAAGAAATCTAGCTATGGAATCATAGTAAAGAGGAAGCCACAAACAAGACAAAATTATACATAGAGGAGAGAAGGCATACTCCAGACAGTAGCAAAAAAAACTACCTTCTGTCCCTAGGAGTAAACAGAAGGGCAATGATTTCAGAATGGACTTAAAAGATACTTGAAGCTTAAAAAACTAGAGTAAGTTTGTGCTCTGTTAGGAAAGATCATTTGAACGATTTTTACTAGTTTTCCTGGGGTTAGAACGTGGATGCCACTCTGTAGTAAGCATGGGAGATGCATACCTGTCTGAGCTCAACATAAAGATGGCTCCTTAGGTTACTGGCAAAAAAAAGATCATGCTGGCCAAAGCTGGCTACCCTGGCTTGTAAGTATATTAGATGCCCAGCCTCCAGCGTTGGTTGTGAACATTTTTTTAGTTGTGCTGGGGATGTCATAACTGAAGAACAAACAAGATTAATGCCAGACAATGTAGAGAAACTAACAAAAAGAGCATAGATCATAAAAACATGACTGTTTTTGAAGCAAATACTATGGTGCTCAAAAACATGAGCGTACAGTATTAGAAACATCAAAACACTACACCACTTTTGCCAAAATTTGAGTGGAAACAGTTATTTCTGAATTTTCTATATAATTATTATTTTTTTAAAGATGTCAAAACTTTTTGAAAACTCTACAAGAAAGATCCAGAGAGCTGGAGGCATGAAGATTTTGAAAAGATACAGTGATAGAAATCCCTGACTTGTTTATAGTCTATTCTCAGTTAAATATAATTTGTGCAGGGTGTGGAGAATGATATTACTCTGTACATTGTCTAAACTCAAGGCAGAATACTTCTTACAAGAACATTTGTATTGTATATGTTGACAAATGTTTGCATTAATTTTTTTGTATCATTACTATCCATATTTATGTACTATTGTTTTGACACCACGATCATTAAAAATAATTTTACTTGGGGAAAAAAAACTATATTTAATCCCATAAGGCAAGGGAAATGCACTGACATCTACAGTTGCTCCATACAAACAGATTGGCACAAAGGTACTGATCACTGTTAACAGAACCTGATTATAGATTTAGAGAGCACAGATGAACCCCCCTCCCCTGGAGGATGCAGCAACATGACCCAAGTCTAAGGTCCCTTTCGTGTATGACCAAAGCAATAACCTGTCTGAGACCCAGTGCATCTGTGGTCTGGAGGAGCTTGTTGGTAGCACAATGTGGGCCCTCCAAGATCGATAAAAGGAGGCTACCCACTACCCCTGTGCCCCATTACCAGATGATATATCACAGAAAAACTCAGCAGGACAATCTAAGCCAAAAAGGGGCTTGAGTTGTCAACCAGCCAGGTCTTTGTGATACACACCACAATGGCCCGAGTCAGAGATAACATCTCTGATAATAGCTGTCTTATTTATGACTAACTTGGCATTGCTAAGCAATACCCAAGTTGAAGGGGTAGCACAGCATCAATCTTTAACTTTCTTCCTGTAAGAACAGAGTTGAGGGGTAGGCAGCAGGCAAGAAATATTTCTGCCTCACCCCTGTCTACCTGAATGGTGTCTCCTGGCCCTCCAGCAAATTATTCCCCATGAACATCTCTTCAACTCCATTCCTCAAAATACCAAAGGCCTGGTGTTGCCACATCTACCCCCTTCCCAACTTCAGCACATAGCCCCCTGAAGGGACACAATTGCCAGAAAAGTTGGGGCATTTATTTATTTATTTATTTATTGTGGTCTTGGATTAATACATTTGAGACAAGCTCATTACATAGGTTCCACGTCAAGGTAAGCAAACAGAGCTAAGGATTAACAAAAACAAAATTACAGTGGAGAACAGTAATTCAGTAATGCAGGGAAAATACATACAATGGACAGTAAACATAGGCATGGCAAGTAACATTCTAATAAAAGTACAGTGATGCAGGCAATAATGATGAATTGACACAGACTAGTAAGTGCTCATGTCAAAATTAAGTTGCAGAATGAGATAGTTAAAGGAGACTGAGGAACAAGCAGGTGAAATAGTAATAGAACGCAGAGGAGAAGGAGGGGATGGGAATATAAGCCCTGAATAGGCTTTTTGAGTTGGATAGGAATGAAGCAGAGAGGGTGAAAGTGCGAAGCAGCCAGGTAGGCTTTATCAGAGAGGCTGGGAGGAGCCCAGAAAAGTTCAGCTTAACTGGCCTAGGATGCCAACCGGCAGAGACAGAGAAAGGATAGAAGTAAAAGGGAAGGGGGGAGAGGAAAGCAACATTAGCAGCAAAACCAGCAAAACTCAGTTGTTGAAATATTAATTCACACAGTTCCCCATCACACCACACCACACCTACTAACATTCACACAAATTAAACCTTAGGCTGCCAACAGAATTAGAACATATAGCAATTCTGGATTGATATATCAGTCCATGGCACAGCAAGGATACTATAAGCAAAAAAATGCCTCAGGAAAGAAAATATAGTCCTCAGAAACCACTCCTTCACCAAGTGAGGGCTGGTGAATCTCAGTATCTGAACAGCCTAGCTCAAGGTCCAAAAGCAAAATTAACAAAAAGGTTGGGGGTTGCCAAGAGTGGGAGATGTTTTTGGGGCTGCTCTAAAAGTTTCTGGGGCCCAAATGTCATAGCTCACAGGAGGTCATCCACAACCCCATCAAGAACCTTGACCCAAATGGCAGACAGTAGGCAGGATTCTTCCCACTCCGTCAACCATCCCTCCACCGCTCAAAAAGATGGATGTGTATCCACAGCTCTTTGCCTGAAGCAACCAATGTAAGCACCACTGCTCAGGTCTCTTAGTATCCAACAGCTAATAGACCAGCAGTCTTGATGCAGATATAGGCTGTCTGCATTAGAAATTGAAGAGAACCAATGGGCAAGGATTGTGATAGCCAGAATGACAGACAGACAAGAGTACAATATCTACCTAAAACATGGGAGCTGAAACAGTCTTCAATTGAAACTATTCCGCCAGTCCACAAATCAGAATGAGGATCAAGCCAACCCGGTGGCGCAGAGGGCTGAGGCTCTGGCACCTTACCTCACACCACACCGGCGACCCTGGTTCGGGAATAGACTCGGGCGCCGGAGGGTCAGCAGGGAAGGAGTAGGATTAAGCATCCGGAGGACTGCTCTCCTCTCCTGGGGTGGGTTGGGGAGTGGCGTCGCTCTGCAGCTGCCCCTGGTGGAGACCAGGGGAAGCTCAGAGACAACGCGACTGAGGAAAATCAGAGGAAAAAAATTAAAATAGCATCTCCTCCTGCCAGATGACGGCCGACCGGACCAGTGCCACCTCGGGATCCATGGCAGCCGACCCAACTACAGCAGCACCCAGGTCCAATGCCTAGGCCTATAGGCCATTTCTCCTCAGAAGAGGAGGACCCACCCGACACAAGGGTTACATCGGGGTACCCTGTGGTGGCTGTAATGTGGTGTCGAGTCAGCAGCAGAACCAAGCGAGAGATGAGTGTCCTTGGGCAATTGGCCTGAAGGAGTGGTAGGGGAGTCGAAGGGGAGATAAACACATAACACAAAAAAAAAGGAATAAGGATCAATTTGTCTAGCATTACAAAGAAATGTGAAAGGTAAACAAGCTGCAAAATTAAAAATCTACAGAAATTGTAGTTCCTCTTTGAGACAGATCTAGATGAAAAGACCCAGGAACTTTAAACCATACCTGCAGGGGCATGCATACCAGATGTCCCGACAACCAGAATGTCAGGCCCCTAATCCAAAAAAAATAGGAGGGGTGGGTAAATCACTAGCTTGGCAAATGTTGCAAGGACCTGATGTACTGTATGCACCCCCTTCCCTTGTCAAAATTCTTCCTTTATACCTTAGAGGTAAAACTCAGAATGACCACTGTACACTGGTTCAGGGGAGTGGAGACAGCGGGAGGGAGACAGACTCCAAAGAAACACAAACTCTATACAAGGCCAGTAAAAGTTTCCTCCAAGCAGTCAAATTCCCCAAGATGTTACGCAACAGGAGAAAACCACATTCTGAGATGAAAAATGGAAGCCCCCCATTGAACACCACTGAAAATAAAACTGAATATATTTAGGAGGGCATGACTTAGGCAAGACATCAGTTCAATGACCGGTGACCCAACAGAAGATCCAGGGCTAACACTGATAGCTGTAAAGGTGCAGAACATACAGTCAATGTGGGAGATGAAACACTGGTGAAATGCTGAGTTGCCAAGAACCCTCAACCAGGTGCTCCCTGCACTACATGGAACATCATTGATCAGTGTGAAACCAAACCAGAGCTGGTAAATTGTAACAGCTGAAACTGATCTTACTACCCAAATTATATTGAAGTACACAAACCCTAGCCTTACTAAAAGTAAAAAGCCAAGCAATTACAATCTGCAAATCTCACAAGTGGATAGCAGTGTCAGGTAGCAACCATCTGGCCAGCAACCGTATTAAATATAGTAACATCCTTAAGGAAGGGCTCCAATTGCTAAACTATCTCTGGCCCATTGCATGATTGCCTGTTATTTTTAAATTGTATACATTGTACTTTTATTTACAGTATTTGTTCATCAATCTTCATATAATTTAGTCTGCACTATTCAAAAACACCATGGCATACAGTATATCAGACTCACACCGATATTAACTGGCATTTTATGTAGAAATTAAATATAACTTAAGTGGGTGGATGTTCCTTTGGCTACTATGGTCCAAAATTGCTAAGCTGGTTGCCAGTTGACTTTAGTCCATATGGAACATTAGGACTGATTAAAATTAAATGTGTATATTTACCTGACAGTCATTGATTTGTAAATGTTTATTATACAGTAGCTATGTCTGTCAGCTTCTTGTGTGTAACTGTAACGTTTTCGCATTGATCCTAGGTGTGGCTGAAAATGGACTCATTGTCCAGTTCATTTAACTGGTAAAACAAAATTGAAAATCAAAAACTCTACACTAGCTCACAGAAGACAGCTTCATGTCCTTTATAGTTGATATATTGTTAGCACTGTATCCATCTTTTGTGCATCTTGTGGTTCATAAATAAATATGGGTTCAAGGATCCAATACACAGTTGCAAAGTGTGGTGGTGCAGATTCAGGGTGCAAAACACTCCCTGTTACACTACCAGAGTTTTCTGGAATGCACAGTGCCAGTCCGCTGTCTAAAGGGGGTTGAGTTCCACCCTTCAACAGTGTCACCAGGCATCATTATGCAAACTACAAAATCCAGATATAAGTGTAGCATCCACCTGGGGTCCTTGAGGTCCACCTCTCACAACTGTCCAAGAGGGCCAACCCAGGTTGTGGAAATTGTGCTACACTGTGTACTTGGGTCTCAGAGTGATATGGTGCCTCCACCTGGGGTAGCAATGAAGGGTAATTGACTGCTGACACTCAGGGCTATAACTCTCCAACAACAATAATGTCACCATGGTCCACACAGTTCTTTCCCAAAACAAATGACACTGTAACAGTCAGGACGCACCTGCCTTTCTCTCCTTCTTGGGTCTGAGTTGCCCCTACTCTATACAGCTAGTTGTGCTGTGCCTTAGCTGACCTCTTTTTCTAGATCTGCTTCCCTGCCTTGCTCTCCCTGGTGCTTTCTCTCTCATGGGTTTTTTCTTGGGAACCAGAGCCTGCTATTTTAATTTTATAGCTAAACAGAATTTTGTCCCACACTGTCCACTGTGACTCTGGCCTCTATTAAATACACAGTAGTCACGCCCATGCTTGCTAATTACACCCACTTCAGCTACAAACTGCCAATGGCCTCTTAAAGCTGTACTGCCTGTTCATTACCCACCAAGTATAGTGGTTAACTGTACAGCCTCACTTTGGCACCAGTGTGTCAGGCTTGATGACTGAATCAAGCTGCCATGTCCCCTATCAAGGGGTGCTATCTCCTTCTGCTCCTTGCTACCTGGCTTGGTACAGCCAGCACCAGATGCCTAGCTGGGCTGCTGCTACCCCCCCGAACCACTACTGGATAGTGCATGGCTGTCAAATGCACCTTCAGAAACTGCCTCACTTGGCTGTGGGCAGCGACTCACTCGGCCTTACCCAACAAACATGGGTGGCCATATGCCCTCCCCAAGCATAGGTGTAGTAACAGTTAGCTATACCCTAATAATTAAATCGGTGTCCAACCACCTGAGTCACCTGAAGCCTCGGTGGTGGAAGGTACGAGCTGAATTAACATAAACCTTTCTGCCATAAAGGTCATCTTTATGCTCCTGCTCCTCTCTGGCAACATTCACTCGAACACAGACCCACTCACTTCAGTGGGCCCTGGTGTTCATAAGGTTAAAGGCCTAAAAACAGCCTCACTGAACATCTGCAGTTTAACTGCAAAATTTGACCAACTACAGGCATGGATGGCCCTCCATACCCCCGACATCCTCTGCCTAACGGAGACCTGGTTGATCAGTAGGATTAAAGATAGTGAAGTTGCCCTCAAAGGCTTCCAAGCATACAGGATTGATAGAATAGGCAAGAGAGGCGGGGGATGCCTCATCTATGCCAGGGACTCTCTGCAGAACTCCGTCCTCCCTGGAACCAGGGTGGCTGAGGACCATGAGATAATAGTGATAAAGGCACAGGTCAGTCAGAATGGCAAAACTCTCATCCTTGCCACAATCTGCCTACCCCCCCAAGAAAGCCACAGCAGGCCTTCACACAATTATGGACGTTGTCAGCACCCTTCCAAAGGGGATGGAGATCGTCATTACCGGGGACTTTAACATAAACTGGGATGAAAAGGAGGCTGCCCCTTTCAGGGATCTGATAGCCACCTCTAACCTGACACAACTTGTCACCTGCCCCACCAGGCAGAACTCTAAGACAGGAAACAGTACCCTCCTTAACTGGGTCCTAGCAAGCTCACCATCCCAAATCTCTGGGATCAAGGTTCTCCCAGACACGCTAAGTGACCACTCCCCAATCACCTTCCTGTGGTCTAATAAATTTGCCAAAAGCCCACCCATCCTCATTGAAAGCAGGGTCTTGATGAAGGGTAAACTTGGAGCCCTCAAATCAGCCCTTGCCCTACATGACTGGACTTCTATCAACCTGGCGCCTACCCTTGATCAGGCCCTTAGTTACTTCATTAAGGGCTTTAGCTCCATCTATGACATCTATGCCCCACTCACGAAAAGAAAAATTCGGGGGCAGGCAAATGGCTGGATTGATGGGGAGCTCCTCTCCCACCTGAAGGAAAGGGACAGACTCTGGTAGAAGGCCAGAAACACAGGTAGCAAGCATGACTATCAGTGTTACAGAATGGCCAGGAACCACTGCACCAAGCTAATCCTGCTCGCCAAAGACAACTATCATAAGGCCCAGCTTTGCAATTCTTGGGGTGATGGGAAAATATTCTGGGATAACATCAAAAGCATCCTTGGAAAGGAGGACAAGAAGCACCCTCAGCTGCTCAGTATCAGTAACACTCCCACTACAGACCCTCTAGCTATTGCGGAAGACTTCAATAAGACCTTCACCGATCTTACCCCAGTGCTACCACCTGCCTATTTTCAACCTGGTTTGAACCATTTCAACAACATATCTACCGAGTGTTCTCACCCGACCTTCTACTTTAAAAGGGTGATAGTGAAGAAAGCCCTAACTATGGTCAAGAAAGTACTAGGTAAGACCAGACTGGGCAGTGATGGGGTAGACATGAAACTTCTATCCCTCACCCTGGATGTTCTTATCGTGCCCATTACCTTGCTGTACACTAAGTCCCTGGACCTTGCCCAATTCCTGGCGGTTTGGAAGCAGGCCCTAGTTACACCACTGCATAAAGGAGGCGACAAGTCTCTGGTAGCCAACTACAGACCCATCTTGATCCTCTCCCCCCTGTCCAAGGCACTGGAAAAGATTGTGGCAGGTCAACTCATCGACTACCTCAGTAATTATAATCTACTATGCCCCAACCAGCATGGCTTCAGACAAAATCACAGTACCACCACTGCCCTGCTGGACTATATGGACTATGCACATAAGGCCCTGGATGAAGGCAGACTGGTGGGGTCTGTCTTTATTGACCTCACCAAAGTCTTCGATACAGTCAACCACCCCATGTTACTGACCCAACTGCAAAACATGGGTGTGGCACCCAATGCCCTTTGCTGGTTTCAAGACTACCTGATACGGAGAAATCAATGTGTCAAAATTGGGCAAACAGTATCCAGCGCAAGAGAGGTATCATTAGGGGTACTCCAGGGATCAATACTGGGGCCCCTACTCTTCAGCCTGTTCTTAAATGACCTTCCCACAGCTTGCGACACCAAACTCATACTATATGCAGACGATGCTGTGCCCCTGAGCAGCAGCACATCTCAGGCTTCCCTACAATCTGAGCTGCAGAACTCCTTCTCCAAACTCGAGGACTGGCTCTGTAGTCATAAGTTGCTACTAAACTACAAGAAGACCAAGGCCATGCTTATATCCAGCCCCCACAACAAAAATAAGCACCACCCCCTCATCATCTCCAACTCATGCAGTGAGCTGCTGGAACAAATCCACTTGTTCACGTATCTGGGGGTCATAAGAGATGATACCCTCACGTTTGTGCATCATATTGACTCTGGTCAAGACAGTCAATACCAAGATTAGTGTCCTGTGCAGGCACAGACAATACCTCTCTCTGGAGGCCCTCCACCTCTCAGTCCACAGTTCCATTATATCTACTATTGACTATGGACTGGTGATCTATGGAGCAGCAATGGATACAGCACTCAAGAGGGTTCAGACTGCGCTCAACAAAGCCTGCAGACTCACCCTGGATGCTGAGTGTGGCACTCACACCTGTACTCTGTATGAACGCGCAAATTGGCTGTCATTAAGAAACAGGGTAAAATTCCAGACTTGTATCCTAGGGAAGAAGGCTCTATTGGGGAAAACACCACCTTGTGTAGGCAATTTGATCAAGGTGGCCAACTCATTACAGGTCACCAGGGGGAGGACTAGAGGGGCCTTGGCTATCCCCTTCCATCGCACCTCACTTGGGCAATGTGCATTTGCCTACTGGGCCCCCTGTGGATGAATGAACTCTCCAGGCACCTCTTGGCCACCAATTGTCTGGCCCAATTCAAAACTGACCTCAAACAGCACCTAATAACACTCTCTAAGTGCACCTGCCCCCTAAGTCCAGCCACACCTGCTCTCTCTGCCCCCCTAGCAAGCACTAGGCAGGCCTCAGGTACCCCCTCCCTCTGTCCCTTCTCATGATTTGCCTCAGCAATCAGTTTGCATCATGCTCCTTCGGCACCCACCACCCCACCTCCCCCTTCCCCCAACTCCCAGTCCCATGAGTTTCCTAACAGTCACTACTAATGTAAGCTGCCTGACCATGCCCTCGCACCCCACCATTTACTTCTAGCATGTCTTCTCTGCTCAGCCTCCCTCACCCCCATTTCTCCCTATACCTTATCACCTTCTTCCCCACCCTTCACCTTCACCAGATACCTCCCTCTCACTGCAGACCTCCTTTCTTCACCCAACTGCCAGCTATCCCGCCCTCTAAACTACTGACAAGGCACTTTGTGGCTGCTTATTTCCCCGCCCCCACCCTCATAAAGTGTTTTTCTTGTTATTTTAACTTGTACCTATGTTTTGAGTTATTCTGTAAGTTCTGAATCCAAACTGTATCGTTCATTGTGATGTACCTTTGCTTTCTCCTATTGTACTTTGTTTTGCAATCCATGGTGTGGAACATTTGTAGAAGAGTTTGCGCTCAAAGGTCTTTTCTGAATCACTGAATAAAATAAATAAAATAAGTAACACAAAATGATGCCCCAACAAGAAAATGCACTGCAAACATATTACACGTTGTTTAAAAGGGAGAGGAAGGAAAAGACAAGGAGCCAAATAGGACAAATGGGAGCAGTGGAGTAGAAGTGAAGTAACTTATACTGTACCATATAAGCCCCAACAATTGCCCACCCTCAGCAGTCCCTCAGTCCCCAAAAGCAGGTGCACCCAGCTTTAATTCCTCCCCTCCCAAAGGTTTTGGAGAGAGTTCTCTATAGTTGTAGTAGCTACCTCACTGGGGATACAGTCACTGCTAACAGGGCAGGTGGATTGGTGGCACACTTAATAAACTGTTGCAGAAACCAGCTGTTGCAGAAACAAATAACTTTAAAATGTAAAGGGCCCCTACTGTATTTGTACACCACCAAAAGGTGGCCAGCTGGCCTCCTCATGTCTTCTGCCTGGGCCTATCAATGTAACATAACACCACAAAGGGCTTTCCCCTCTGTCCTAAAGCCCTGAGCCCCAAAGCAAACATGCTTCCATTAAAGTTGGCCCCACAACCTCAATGCCAAAAAAAAACAGTTGCAGGGCTGAAACCCCAATGGCAAATCACAGTTCTGTAGAGTCTAAGATACATCCAGTCTCTCCTATGCCTAGTCAGGCAAGCTGCTTGATGTTGCTCCCAGCTGAAACAGCCATCTTCCCCAAGGTCATCTGGACTCACTCACACTTCTCCTCCTCCTCCTCTTCCTGTCTTGGGTCTCCATCTGCTGCTTATGCAGGGGGCTCCTCAGACCTCTTTGTTACTCTCAGTCGGTCTGTTCAGTCTCTGGAGCTGGCTCCCAGGTAAAAGTCACCTTAGGTATGCAAAACCCCAGCTCCACTTCAATGTCATTCTCCTTATCCATTTTGGACAAAATGCTTCCTACAAATGGATTAAGACTTGTGAATGCAGCTCCTGGCAGTCAATGAATCTCCAGCTCACAGATTTCCCAGTAATGCAGACAGCAAAAACTAAGCCCAGACTCTAGCATGGGTTTTAGTACCTGTTATACAGTGCTTAACTCACAACTCATCGGTCAGTCATTTGACAGGTAATACAGGGCTTTCAATGTTGTCCCAGCTGAACTGGGCTTGCATGCAGTCTTTTGTGCAATCCTCAGCACTGATTGGCTGAAATTCAGTGGCATAATTGGTGGGTTGCCCCTGACCCCTTCCCAGCAGTTCCTGTGGGATCAGAGGTTGCAGTGCTGCATGGCTGTGACCATGTTTGTTCACATTGTCAGTGTGTGCCTTCTGCTGTTTTATAATTACTATTATGGGCTGCTTGTAAGTTCCTGGTCCCACCACCTGCCTTGAGGCCAGGGATGTGCCCTTTTCTAAGTTTGCTTGCACGCATGCGCAAAGTTGTTACAGTATTGTTACTGTAGTGTAAGGAGCTGTGTAGGTATGTACTGCATAAGCCAATGGATGTTGAAATGCAGGAGGCTTGCCACTCAAAAGTCAGTGCTGAGAAAGCTGAAGATGACAGTGTCCAGCGGACTGATTGGCATAAACTTCTTTTAGTTCAAAGGATAAAGCACCACCAATCAAACTGGTTTTCTGCACAATAGCCAACTATCAGACATCATCAGACTTTGAAGACAAGCATCAAGCGTCACAGTGTGTGTGTGTGTGTGTGTGTGTGTGTGTGTGTGTGTGTGTGTGTGTGTGTTTCTCCCCAGTTACAGACAGGATGAACCTGTCTAAAAGCACTATACATAGTGCCAAATCAACAGCATGCAGAATGCAGAAATACTGTAATAGCTTCAAATTTGTTAACAGCATGTCAATAATGAACAGAAAACAACAGTAACAGTTGATGATTTAAGTTACATATTATATATTTTTTAAATAGCTTGTAATACCAGTCAGATAACTTTAAAAAATGTGAGACACAATTCAATTTATATTTCGAATATTTTTGCAATCTTTTTTAATCTGAACTTTATCCTCCTGCCCCTCCCATTTGGCTTCCATTTGGCTCCCTTTGGATGTTGACCCCCAGCCCCTTCACTCCACCTCCAGGACTTACCCCATCTTTTCCTTACCTCGTTGTGTAAGTGGGTACCATGGATGGTGGTGGTGTGGTGCCTTCAGGGTCACAGCATCATGCTGTATAGAGGAGTTCTTTTCCACCTGTTACTCCCCTTGAGTTAGCGCTAGTGGCATGCAATGGTGCACACATAGACTGTGAAGATAGTGCATTCTTTCAACATCCATCTCCAACTTTCAACTCTAGTGACCACTACTATGGCACCTACCCTCCACCCTAAAGAAAGAGAACCATCAATGGATGCTAAATGGATGCTAAATCCTCCTTCCCCAGCCAGCTCCTGAGTGACCCGAGTGATCCGAGTGACCCTTGATCGATTTTGGACCCAGGTCACCAGTTTGGTGGGAGGTGAGGTGTCCAGCACCTCAGCCATTCATGTCACTGGGCCAGCTACAGGTTTACTGTAGTTCTGGTTTTCTTAGGCAATATTGTCTGTGGCCCTGAGGGCAGGGCAGGATTAAGGCATAGGCAACATAGGCACAGGTCTAGTGCCCCTGCCTGCTAGGGCCTCCCCTAGCAATCCCCAACATATATTTACTATATATTCTTTTCTTTCTGCCTGAGCTGCAAGTTTTTTTTGTAAAGGAATCAGCCACTGAGTAAGTCGGGGCCAAACTGTGATATGACTCTCACCTCCCTGATTAGGTGTTAATTGCAGCTGACAGCTTCAGGGGCCCCAGCCATGATTACTTTTAAAGTGTGAAAAAAGACCATTTCCTTTTTATCTCCCACACCCATTTAGAATCCCAGCTTAGAATCTTACTCTTAACTATAAAAGATTAACAGTGCAATTCAGTGTGTATGCTTTATATTTTATCTTAAGTATCTGTTTTATTGGCTTGGGAAACCTTTATTTATTGAATAGAATCGGAATTACAATTCTTTGAGTCATAGTCTCTTTTGCAAAGGCTCCACGTCAGTTACAAAGAATGGAGGGAATACATTTACAGTAAAAAAAACATATACAAACAGTATTAGTGTAACAGTTGTATCATCCTTGAAATGTGAATGCAAGTAGTAGCTCAATTTGCTTGAAACCTTTGTACCATGTTCAACTCTAGGTTGTTTTACCATCCACATTCAGATGAAATACCTTTCAGTGTATTGCTGGTTACCTTTGTACCATACTTGACTCTAGGTTGTTTTACCCTCTGCATTCATTTGTGATACCTTTCATTGTATTGTCCATTTCTCTTGTTTTGTACTTCCATGACGTGGAGCCTTTGCAAAGGAGTCTCTGACTCAAAGGTTTGTAGTTCCAATATCTCAGTAAATAAAAAATAAAAATTTAATCTCACTCCTAAAATTAAGAAATCTACAATAAGTTTTCAATGGTACAATTAAAAATCAGACTTTTTTTTTTTTAATTCTCTCATCTTGTTCATACTCACGTTCTGACCCTGGTACAGCTCTGTTTTCAGGGTGAACAAATGAATGTATTTCAAGATTCCCATCAGTAAATCTTGCCATTTATGGTTCCTGGCTTACTTATCAATAACATAAATGTCTGATCCTGGGAATGATTTCAAATTCTTCCAATAATCACTCACTTTGCGGTATAATCTCTAAAGTTCATAACCCCCCTAGTAAACCACAAACTTAACTCCTACACCACCCAGGACCTAGCCTCTTTTAAAGATCGGTCCCTACTCAACCCAACAAAACTCCCACATCCTGGTTCATACTACCTGACAGGACAACATGTTAACACCCAGTCTATCTGCAAGTGCACACATGTGCGTTTGGGGGTGGGGGCTTTGGAGAAGTACAAATCATGACATTTTGCATACAAAAGATTATTTTTACCAGGCCTATTATTAATTATTTTCCCTAACTTATCAAAACTCAGGCTGTTATTGTTCCAAACTGATAGTATTAGTTTCATTAATTTTGAAGCATTTTTTGCCACTTTTTAGGGACAGTATGAACACTGTTTTCTTGTTTCAGTAACTGATATGCAATAGCCAAGAGGTGCAGTCATGGCGAAGGGGCATTTTATTTATTTATTTATTCTTGGATTAGAAATACCTTTGAGCACAAAGGGGCTCATTTACAAAGGTTCCACATCATAATGGGAGAGGGTTACATAAACAGACAGAGGAGGAAGCATATACATTCTAGTGTACAGTGAAAACAAAATCATTAGACATAACTATTAACATTTAGTGTAAGCAAAATAGGGAGGTCATACAGGAGATGGAAAGGGGTAGGGGAAACAAGGGGAGGGGATAGTTGGTAGGGCATAGTAGTGGAAAAGGCTGCGGCAGTGAGGCATTGTCAGGAAAATGAAGCAAGGTATGAGGGGAGTATGAGGGTGGCTGGGAGGAAAGAGAGGGGAAAAGATGACACCCGGAGGGACATGGGTGTCTAAATGATAGGGTGTTAGTGAGAGTTAAAGGAGGGTGAGAAAGGATGCAGCACATGTAGTGGTCAGAGGGTAAACCAGGAAGAGTAGGAAGAGGGTAAGAGGCGAAAGGGGTGAGTGGGAGGGGGAAAGTGATGCAATTGTAGGAGGCAGCCAGGGCCAGCATCATTGTGGTAGATGTCAGCTGGTAGGTGGCAGATGGCAAGGAGTACGATTAATTGAGGCAATCAAAGGCAGCTTCATTCATGATATGCTACTGCAGGAGACACTTAAATTGAGCAATATATGGAAGATTGATCAGTTGGAGGCCCAGGCCATTAAACCAGTTGGGGCTCTGTAGATGAAGGCTGACTGGCATTGGGTAGTCCGTACTCTAGGAACAAGAAAAAGTTCAGTGTCAGAGGTCCGTGTGTGACAGGACCTGAGAGACTTAGGCAAAAGACAGGTGATGCCAGCTGGCATGACTCCAAGTAGCACTTGTTTGGCAAGTATGCACGATTGGTATTTAATCCAGTCTTGTAGTTTTAGCCAGCCAGTCAGGGTGTTGAGGTCACAAGTGTGTGTGAGTTGGTCAGCGCCAGTGATAAGTTGACAAACTTTAAGAGTAGTGCTTAGCCTTTTGAGAGATGTGTCTGGGGCACAGCCATATATTACCAAGCCATAATCAATAATGGATAGTACTGAGCTGTGAACAGAAAGTTTAAGTGCTTCTTGATTTAGACTCCTATGCTTGAATAGCTGACCTAGTTTAGTGTTCACATTCTTGGCAACATTTTTGATGTGAGGTGCACAAGTAAGGTGACTGTCCAAAGTAAGGGGTTATAGTGGGGGGAGGGGGACAGATTTCTCTTGGGCCTAGGGCCCCAGGTTGCCTTAATTTGGCCCTGCCTGAGGGGGACTGAACTTGTAACCCATTGTTTTACAGTTCTGTGTTTTTTCAAATTAATCAATCAAGCAACAAAGACCCTCTGTACTATTCAGCGAGAACTATGTATTTGCTCTTTTTCTTTATTACTGAAGGAAGTGACATAAAAACAAGAATACTGTCCCTTGGCCTTTATTAGCTTTGGCTGGCTGTCTATGCATGACATCCGTCTGTCCTATTTATGACATTGTAAGTACCTCCACAGCAAAAGATTGGGATATCATAAACAGAACTGTGAAAGAAGAAGTAGACAAGCAGATAGAGCTAATAGGGCAGAGGTCCGCTTTCAATGCACATGTCCTTAGTAATAAACAAATAAGGGCAACCATTCCAAAAAAGGTGAAATAGAAACTAAACTGCGTCTGGTTATTATGTTTTGCAGAGCTGTCCCAACAACATTAGTTGCTCTTTAAAGCTCAGTTACGCTGCAAGCAAACATTCTGTATTGACAAATGCTTTTTTTATTTATTTATTCAAAAACTGGTAACTAGGAAAGGCACACTGAGCCAAGGCTCGTTTCCAGGTGTGACCTGGATAGATAGGAAGGAGAGTGCAATATTACAAAATTACATCAAGTGATAAGATACAGTTGCAATGATAATGTACAAAAGTGCATAAAAGAGTACAGAACAACAGGTTATCAAAACCATAACATTGTAGAAACCATAAAGTCGCTTACAAAGCAGCATTCAGTTTAGTCAAGAGCAAAATAAAGCACATGGTGTCTGTAGAAAGAGAAACAGCGCTTGAACTGTGGAGGAGAGTCAAAAGCAGGCAGTGATGGTAAACTGGGGACAGCCAAATCATAGGGTGGGGGGAGGCTTAATAGCAGAGGAGAGTCAGGAAGAAGGTGGCAGGAGCAGGAAGAGGCAGGGAGCAGTTTTAGCTGGTATCTACTGCAGGGTTGTGAGGTGGAGAGATGGAGGGAGGAAGGAAGGAGCAGGTTCTAGAGGGAGGGGAGGCAATAGGAGAAAGCAAACTGCTCAGCAGAGTAGTGTTGACTGTTGCTAACTCAGGGTTTGTGAGCGAGAAGAAGCGACAGCAAAGCTGCTCTCTCTCTCTCTCTCTCTCTCTCTCTCTCTCTCTCTCTCTCTCTCTCTCTTTCTCTCTCTCTCCTCTCTCTCTCTCTCTCTCTCTCACTCTCTCTCTCCTCTCTCTCCCCTCTCTCTCTCTCTCTCTCTCTCTCTCACTCTCACACACTCTCTCTCTCTTTCTCCCCTTCTGCCTCAGCATGCATGTGCACAATGGCTGCTTTGTTCCCAGCCCCACTGTATGTCCTGGAGCTGGAAAAGCTTATGTTTGCACCCAAAGAGTACTCTTTTTTTGTTTGATCCTGGCTCCACTGCCCATCCCAGAGCTTGGGACCCTGTTTAGTTGTGAGTACATGGACCATTTTTATCAAATAGAACTCCAGCTACATTTACATGCAATCATGCATGCATGGCAGCACTGGCTCTGTAGCACCACTGGCGAATCCTTGCCTCAACCCATCTGCCTGTCCTGGGGTCAGGGAGCACTGTTATGCATCCAAGAGGTGGTCCTTCACCAAGCCTTGGTCATACCGAACCAAGAACATGGATGACGATGAGCAGCTGCAGCTACAGTGTCAGATGAGCAAGGGTTCAACCCTGCCCTGAGCCTCTGGCCAACTCTTGGGTTGCTCTCTTTCCAGTCCCCCAGCACAGCAGTCCAGTCCTTAGGGGACCAAAGGGTGAAGACAGGATCCTGGGTCAGACTGATGGAAGCAGGGGCCCATGAGCCCAACACAGGAAAGCTCCCAGAAATGGGGAGGGGGATTACATTACATAGCACAGAAAGGATTTATTTGTGCATAGGTTCTTTGAAACCCCGTTTCCTTGTGACGCCAACATAAGGGATGTAATTTTTCATTTTTATTTTAGATAGGGATATTTTTATGAAACACGTCTAATGTTGTGTTACTCATACCACCTACTTTGTGTAGGTGGCATTTCAGAATGCTAATCTAACCTGCCAGCTGAGACTTTTCCTTCTGTAAACTTAGAGATGTTCAATTCATATCAAACAAGTTTTATAAATTACTCTTCAGTATGTTGACCATTGCTGACTCCTCAAAGAAACTTTCATCATGCAGACTTTTTTTCCATGATATCCAGACAGCAAAATCAACCATAAAAAAACACTGTGTGTTATCCCTCTTACCATTCAGCAAATATCTTTTATAACAAACAATTTATATTCTCTTGCAGAACCAAACTAAAATAAAAGTGAGCCACTTACTGTAGCGCAGGTTCTTTTTTTTTCTCCTATTCAGATACACTATGTGGGTAAATAACACATGATAGTGTGTGTGTGTCAGGCGATATAGGCACTCTTTAAGTTCTGAGGCCATAGACTGAGTGCTTCTCAGTATACACTTGAAGAGGGCCTATAATCAAGACCCCGAGTTCCATGTAAAAATTAGGGTCTAAATTCTACGGACAGTCAGTAACTTCATTTCACCAGAACCATAAGGGTTGCAAAAGCCCATTTCAGTAGAATTATAGGGGTCGCAAAGCTCCTCCACCCACTAAAATTTATATATGAAAACACAAGGAAAACCTTATTTTAGGGGTTGTTGTTGACATCATAAAGGTTGCAAAGAAATCATAGGGTCTCGACTGCAACCACTGGCTGCCCCAAATGATGCCCCTGCAGAGAGACTCATGTTGCCACAGAAGGTATGTGGCATTAGCTTACTGTTTCTGCAGAAGTTCTATGGTTGCAGTTTGGGGCTTTGGCAGCAGACAGAGACCCCTCCTTCATAACTCACGAGGAGGAAAAAATGTTTTGTTTAGGGCTGGGACCCACAAACCAGATCAGGTTGTCAGTTAACTCCTGAGGTCTTACATGTGTACTATTAGAAAGTGAAAAAAAAGCATCCATCTCAACCCCATCATGCTCTCCGCCCCACCCTGCGATCCCCCACCGCACAGCAATTCTTATCCTTCCAGTTTCACTGCCAGGCCAGAATGTCTGTTTCTCAATCCAGTAGTGTTTTGTACATCTGAGTACAAAACACCTCTGGGGTATGAAACTATAATTCAGGTCTGACATTGAAATAAGAAGGATACGGATCACTGCACAGCATGAGATCTGATAAAAATATTATTACTTAAAATAAGGTTACTCCAAGAGGCTCTCAGAGGTGGGCAGGAAGGGTAGTTGAACTGAGATGGAAGGGGTGGGATTTACTTGTTATGGTTTTAAGGTAAAGCACTAGTAAGCAAACTACTGGGCATTGGCTGTTCCTAAATGCTGTTCAGATTTTTTTTTAATTCATCAAAATTTCAAAAAGCACTCTGCAGAATTCAATATGATCCATGGAATAATTTTCTTTGATTTACCGTAATGAGTCAATGTAAACTGAAGATTTGCTTTTTTCACAGTTTATATTGACAGTTTAATGCAAACTGCAGAAAACAATTCCACAATCTATGTAAACCATGGAATACTGCAATATTCCACAGTTTGAAGCATGTAAAGTGCAGAAAACTATTATGTGGTTTACATTAAGTTCAACAGAAATCTCCATGGCTGCGGAATCACAGAAAAATTAGGACCTTGCCAATAACTCCCAATGAACACAGCACCCTGGTATGTGTTACTGAGTTTATAAAATAAACATTTTGATTTAGAAAATGCAGCATTATGTACACATGAGAGATGTATAGGCTCAGCATGTGACCTGGCTCATCCAATAAGAGGGCATGGTTTGGGGTGCTCAGCTTGACCCATGTTATAAATGTCTTTATTTATATGTATTTAGTTACCTGAGGAAGACCAAAGGAAATCCAACACCTCTTTTATTAGCAGGTTGAGGGTTCCTAGTAGTACTTCTTCCTAAATTTATATCTGGGATAAAGGAAGCACTGGGTGGTCATGTGACATGCTTTACATCACAAAGTGATCATTAGCTGTGGTGAGATTTGTACCTGTTAGCTTTTTGGTTTAGGCATTTTCCAACCTTTGATTTTCCTGTTCATAGCTCTAGTGTTCCAACAATTGAACTAATGTAAGCTGCATTTTTCTTTTCTTGTGTCAGATGTACTGCATTTCTAGTTTTTCATCATTATTTTTAAATTTCCACATGGGACTGTTGCCATTTTTTCCTCCATACGGTACAGAGGACTGGGACTCTCTCAAGGGGGACTGGAGCAGAGCTGAGGAAAACCAGGATCTTCTTCGGTGCCTCCTGCACCACTGCAGCTGTGTCTCCTGCCAGATATAAAAGGCAGTCATCCACTCTCAGTGGAGCGGGTGAGCAGTGCTTCTGCAGGACTGGAGGATTCCTCAGTCCTCACCACCAAAGTCACTGAGAATGGAGCGCAACCTGCACAGGGTAGAAAAGGGGGCTCTGCAAACTGTTGCAAGGGCAGAAGACCTATTTAAAAGGAATGCTAGGGGTCAGTACTCCTGACCCTCATGGCCAGTGCCATGTTTGTACCCCTTGACCCTATCTCTTAACTGATGTGATTGCAGGATTGGGAAAGGGGGGGCCCGGAGGCGCTAGAACTTCTGAAAACTGATTCATTTAGATGCCATATTGCTAACCAGTGGTTAATCATAGATTAGACTGTCAGAACTGCCCGGTATTGATGAACAGCCCTGAGGATGAATGGGAGCTGCTTCTAGTCTGAGATAAGGGCAGGGGCTGTGCTGACTGTGGTTCAGATCTGTTGAAGACCTTGATGAGAAAGGTTGCTGTCCAAGACAGCTCAAGATGAGCTGTGGAAGACAGCTTATCTGTACATGTGATGAACATTGAGTAAAAGCCAGTTTCCTTGTGAGGAGGAGGAGAGGAAAGAGAGGCATTCTCATGCTAGCCAGCTAAGAACCACCAGTGTAGTGAAAAGGATAGAGAATGAGATGGAGTTATAGCGAGGCTAATGTTACATCCACTAGCAGGTGCTATAGGGAGGTGGGCATTGTGAGGAGGTGGGATACTAGGCGATGGAGTATGGGGATAGGGATTGCTAATGGGAAGAGCAGTATTAGGGTGATGAGGACCAGGAGGCCTCCTGTGGTGAAATGGGACTTAGGTAGAGGCCAGACGTGTTTGGTTCCCATACCAAGGGCTCTCTCCGGACCGAGTGGTCAGGTAGCTGTTAGGCCAGCAAACTCTGTCCTTTCCCTTCCTGCAGTGCTTTGCAATGCCAGGTTGAGCAGGAACAAGACCGCAATTATAGTGGTTTTGATGTTCTCGGTCAATCTGGCTTGCATCGCAGAGACCTGTCTGAGTGATGATGCCGGCCAGTTCTTGGGGGCATCTGTCCTGGCTAGATTCTCTGCGGTTCACTGCCTGAGGAAGAATCACAGGGGTTGGGGTGAGACCATCTGTTTTATATCTCATAGGTTCATAGGTTCATAGGTGATTTCAAACTATGTAGACTTTCATCCATAATGCTTGCCTTATTATTTATAACTTTTTCTTTCTTTCCAAGAAGAAATCATTGAGTTTGTTTTTAAAGGAGTCCATATTTGTACTGGACACCATTTCCCTAGGCAATGAATTCCATCCTGCCACAACTCTGTTGCTGAACCAGTGTTTTTGTGATAAAGTTTGCCATTTTTGGATTTCAAACTGAAAAGGGTGTCCCCTAGGTTCATATCTTGATTTCCTCCAGACTAGTCCAAGTTCTGACAAGAGTACAGGGTCATTTATACATCTGAATAGTAAGCAATAATTCCCCCTAGTTCTTCTGTACTCCAGGGTAAACAGGTTCAGCTCACTCAATCTCTCAGGGTAAGTCTTCTTTTCCAGTCCTTCAACTGACTTAGTCGCTGTTTTCTGTATTCGTTCAATATTATATATTTCTGCTTTTTTATAAGGTGCCCAGACCTGAGCACAATATTCCAGGTTTGGTCTAACCAGGACCACATAAAGAGGGATTAGCACCTTCCTATCCCTGCTTGAGATGTGTCCAGAATACAATTTAAAATCTGATTTCCTTTCTTATTACTTTATTACAATGTGAACTAAATTTTAAGTCAGAACTAATTATTACTCCAAATCCTTTCTCATCTATTTTATTGAGTACAGTGTTATCCAGTTTGTAAGAGAGGGGGTTGTTGTTTTTTACATTACCCAAGTGCATAGTTATACACTTGTTTTTATTCAATTCGAGCTTACTATTTACGGTCCAGTGATGTATGTAATTTAATGCTTCTTGTAAATCCTGCTGGTTTTTTACAGTATTGGTTATTGCACCAATTCTACAGTCGTCTGCAAATTTTGTCAACCAGATATCATTGTTTTCCAATTTCAAGGAGGTTATATAGATATTAAAAAGGCAGGATCCAAGGACTGAGCCCTGGGGCACTCCACTAGTCACAGCCTCCCACTTTGACTTTTCTCCTTGTATCACCACTCTTTGCCTTCTTTCACATAACCAAGCATCTATCCAGTTTATTATGTTGGTATCTAATGAATACTGTTTAAAGGAAAGTATTAATTCTTGATGTGGAAGTTTATCAAAAGCTTTAGAAAAATCCCCAAAAATGACGTCAACACAATTTCCCGCATCTAAGGCCTTCCCAACTTTCTCATAAAAAGTCAAGAGATTTGTCTGGCAAGAACTTTTTTTCAGAAACCATGTTGTAACGGGTCCTGCAGTTCGTTAACCTCAAGGTACTCGACTATATAATTCTTTAGAATGGATTCCATCATCTTACCCATGACTGACGTCAAACTAATCGGTCTGTAGTTTTTTAACTCAGATTTCGATCCACTTTTGTATATAGGAACTACCAACGCTTCTCACCAATTTTGTGGTACTTGTCCTGTATCCAGGGATCTTTGAAATATGTGGGTTAGGGGTGTTGCAAGTTGATCTGCCAATTCATACAGCACCCTAGGATGAATTTCATCGGGTCCTTGTGATTTATTTATATGTACTGTTTTTAATTTATCTAAGACATCTTGTAGTTTAATCTGTATCCTCCCTGTTCTAGAAGTAATATTGGGAGCAGTATTTAGTAAAGTAACTGGGTTAAAGACGGAGCAGAAATATTTATTTTGTAACTCTGCACAATCTCTATTACTAAGTGTTTCTCCTGCATCATTTTTGAAAGGTCCGATAATATTACTCTTTTTTTGTTTATTATTTATATAAGAATATAAGGTCTTATAGTTGTCTTTAACTAGTGATGCAAGTTTTAATTCGTAGTCTTTTTTTTTTGCTTTTTTTTATTTCCCATTTGACTTTTTTAACAAACTCTCTATACTATAAGTTGGATTGTTTATTTCTTACATGCTTAATTTTTTTGAACCATCTATTTTTTTTATTTATCAATGTTTTAATTCTTGGAGTTAGCCATTTGGGGATATTTTTATTTGCTGAGTACTTAGGATACTTGGGTATACATAGGTTTATAGTTTTATGTAATACATTGACCAAGGAGTCCCACATTTTATGAGCTGTGTGATTACCGAGTTCTTTCTTCCAATCCCAATTTGTGAGGTGTTTCTTCGTAGCGGGAAAATCAGCCTTTTTAAAGTTTAGAACTGTAGTTTTTCCTTCCCTAAAAGATTTTGGCACATCTTTGATTAGGAACTTGACTGATTTGTGGTCACTATTTCCCAAGGGATTACTAGTGTGCACATTTTGTATTAATTGTCCCATATTAGTTAAAATCAGGTCTAGAATGTTATTGCCCCTGGTGTTTTCAAGAACAAGCTGAACGAGCCCTATTTGATTTAAAGCCTCCAGAAATTGTGTACTTTTTTTGCTTGTACCTTCAAGTTTTTTCCAGTCAATGTCTGGAAAGTTAAAATCCCTAGTCAATATTATTCTTTCTGACGGATCTAGGTTATTGATGACTTTTAGTAGTTCTAGTTCTCCTTCTGGACTCATTGAGGGGGGTCTATAAACCAGACCTAGTTTAATTTTTGTTTGTCCCTTGGGTATAAGCTTTAACCACACCATTTCCAGGCCATCTTTAGCTCTAGTTATTTCCTCACATTGTATAAAATTTTCTATATATATAGCTATACCCCCTCCTTTCCTTGATTCCCTTGATAGACAGTATAGTTTATAACCGGTTATTTCTTTATCCCATCAATCTTCTGTAGTCCACCAAGTCTCAGTTATTAATGCAATTTGTATATTGTTTTCATATAGTAAACATTGTAGTTCCTCAAATTTATTTATTAGACTACGTGCATTTAATACAATGCATCTCCATCCCTCTTTGAGGTCCATAGTTGTAGATGTTAGGTTATGAATCTCCTTCCCCTCCTCCTCCAGTTTAAATGGAATGAGATAACATTGTTTATTTTCATACTCAGTATTCTAGTACCTGCTTTATTTAAGTGTAGTCCATCACTTCTAAAAAGAGTGTTTTTCCCAAAGGTCCCTGAATTGTCCATAAATCCAATATGATTATACCTACAGAAGGTTCTCAGTTTCATATTAGCATCTCAATGGCTGAGTTTTTGAATTCGTGTCTCCCATGACATGGGATTAGACCTGAAATAATTATGTCACATCCCTTATTTTTCATTGTGTTCACAATGTGTTGATAATCTTGTATGATGTCATCTATACTACGTAGCCCCACATCATTTACACCAACATGAATTATGATTAAAGGGTCTTGCAGTCCTTCCATCAACCCATCTAATAAGTAACCAATGTCTGAGATTTTTACCCCAGGTAGCGAGCTCACTGTAGTGTGTATTTTTCTGCCTTTATATACTATTGAGTCAATTCCTCTAGTTAAGGAGTCTCCTATTATTAGGATATCTTTTTGCTTTATTTGTGTTGTGATTTATTTTTCTGTTGTGGAGTCTAACTTAGATGGTATTACTTCTTTTATATTTTGGCAGACATTTCTCTGTTTGAGCTCCATATCTACTTTGACTTTCCTTTTATCTGGTATTAATTTTCAATCATGACTAGAGTCTTTTGGACTTTGTTTAACCTTCAGTCCCTCACCTCCATCACAGCTCTCTTCCAAGGACTCCTGTGTAGCTTGCCTGTCCAGGTCCAGTGCCTTGTATCTATTTTCTATTTCTGGACAGTACATTAACAACTGATTTATTTCCTCTTTTTTGTTAGAGCAATTATTACCACCATATTTTTGTAGTGTCTCTGTTAGAGACTCTTGTTGGGCCCCTTTGTGTAGTAGATCTATATCATTCTCTACTATGAATGAATCTATATAAGCTTCTAATTCTCCGATCTCTTTCTGAACTTCTAGTGTTTCTGTTTGATTACTACTGTCCATCCTTCTCTTTATCATTTCCATTTCAGTATGCAAAGCATGATTTTGTATGCATCTCTCACATGTAAACTCCACCACAATTTCTTCTTCTGTATACGTTTTGCAAGATATGCATGGTCTATGACATTTTTTCCTAGCTTTTGTTTTAACCATTTTATAGTCTTATCTACTGTTTCTAAAATAGAGCTGTTTTTTATAATTATTCTACAACGGTACTTACTACGTTAGTTGTTTTATTTTGCCTTAAGTCCTTACAGTCCCAGCGGACACAGAAGACATGCGCAGATGCACGTGTCTCCGTGCGCGGCAATGCGCGCTCTGTACATGCTCACCCTGCTCGCTGCAGTGTGAGCTTTTATGGGTCCTCTGACCCGGAAGTACTGTATAGAGGTTGCAGGAACACTCGCATTTCAAAAACAGTAAACTGTACTAATTGAAGTGTTTATAAGCCCCAGTGCTATCTAGTTTAGCACTTTAAGCTGTTTAACTGATTAAAAGAATAGTTAAAACAATGCTAAACGCGCTCTTAGTAAGGTGTTCACTGACTCTGTGTAACACCCTACCCTCTTCCTGTTTCCTGTTAGGAATTACAGGGCTCCACACAATCAAGTTCAAGTAACAAAAGAAAACAGTTTACATTTAGGTAATAGTATATTTGTTCAAGTGTATATATCAGCCCTATGCAGACCCACACTTTCCAATGCTTATAGAGTTGTTCCCTCACTGCAGTGCAATCTGACCTGAACTTTTCAGTGAACCCAGTGCATTCTACTTCATTGTCTGAATGACTGGCCATACTTGGGGATCCATATGCAGGTTGCAGAATCCTTCTGGTGTATCAGCTTCCAGAGCATGAGAGGGAACTTCTGCAGGATGTGGCAGATTTAATCACTGAGAGAGTATTGGAGACACCCAGATGGTTGCTTCTGGGTGTCATCATAGCTTAGATTTACAATTAACTCTCGCAGTTTGGATGAGGCTTCCTCCAGATGATGGATTCGCTGGGCCTCACACAAGTTGCTACTACTGTGACCCACAGACACAGTCACGCCTTGGACTTAGTATTCTCTCTGGGACTTGAGGTTGCCTACCAGGTCACTGTAGATGATATGGTGGCTCATGAGTTTATTTTCTCCTTCACCAATGAGGTGGGTTTGTATCCATATAGTAGAATGAGATCAGTGCCTCCATCCACAGAAAGATTTAAGTGGGCCTGGTGACTAGTAATTATAACCCCCTAGGATGCTGAGGCATTGTAAGTTGGTAGGAAGCATTGGCAGTGGTGCCCCTACCCTAAGATAACTGGTATGACACCCACCCTATATGGGTCTTACCAATAAGTCATCCTTGTAGACCACCAGTATGGTGAAGAATTAGGACCCCCCCTTGACAATTTTGAATGTACATAAAAACAGCTGCCAGTGAGATGGCTTTCATGTGCAAAAGAAAAAGTGGTAAAATGGTGCACATTGAAGGGTTGGAACTCAAAAATGTATTCCTGGGACAATATGTCCCTGAAAACCTGAGCAAGCAAGTGATTGTGATAATGTTGAATGAAAACCTCCCACGGTTAGTAACTTGAAAGTGTAGCATGTGACATGTAAGGTGGGCACCCACACTTTCAATATCATTGTGGAGAGACACAAAGAGGTACTCCCAAGCATGCTATCCCCTCCACCCTTACGTTCAAAGAGCAGAGGGCATATGGCAAATCCTTAGCTGGGGAACAGCCCTGACAGTGATCCCACCCACCCCATGGGTCTGACACAGACTGGAAAGCTTGAGAAAAGATTTGACTCGCTATGGAGGACAAAATGCTAAAGACTTGTAGAAACTGTTACACCATTCTGAGTTGGGATCTACCTCTGCAAAGTTATTGCTGGATGCCCTGGCACAGATGATGTAAAAGCTGCAATGCCTTTATGTGAGTACAGAAAACCTTGGCCTTTCATTGGAGTTATGCCCACTCCAGCCAAAGAAGAGGATTTTGACACCTTAGGTGAGAAGGGGAACCTGATGGTGCAGTGCTTGAAATGCTCAGTCCATGAAAAGAGGCCTTGATTGAGTAAGAGTTTGAGAGGCCCAGCCCTGTGCACCATGTGGATTCTTCTGAACCTTAAAGAAGATGTCAACATAGAGGTTTGTTTGGCCCTCTTAAAGCACCAGTAAGAAAGCATGGAGAAACCTGGGAGGGTCTTGATGCAGCTAGTTCTCTTAAGACAAATGAAGGGGAAAAACTGTTGGATTTTCTGGAAAGGATAGAAAAAGTCATCCAGAAGGCCTACTAAAAGGGGGAATTTGGTTTCAGCCAACAACGATCGGATCAGAGTGGAATATATGATAGAGGAAGCCATCTATGCTGACCAGACACTCGCCATCCTGCACCTGTGTGATCATTTGCACAAGCCACCCCTGTACAGGATCCTGGCCAGAGAAGTGCAAGAGCAAGAAGAATGGCTACTAGCTTATGTATCCCTCAAGTCAGGGCTATGACAGGGAGTTTCCCAGTGTCTGTGCAAGAGGGGTCTGGAATAATGGAGTTGCTGATTAGATAGAAGCCCTGACCCAGATGGTGATAAAGCAACAGAAGGATGGGCACTGAGATATTAGCGAGCCACTAGTGCCAACAGTGAGAGTCACCACACAGAGATGGTACCCCCTGGAGTGAAGGTGACAGAAGTAAGCCAAAGTCTGCACCCAGACCCCAAGGTGTCATGTAAGGCAGCATCTGTTTCTGATGTGAAAGGATCAGGCATCAACTTCAGGACTGCCTGAGTGCAGAAGACTTGTGGAGGTTGAATGACCATCTTATTAAGAAGTTCCTGCAACAGGGAAACACAAGCAGGGACTAATAGGAAAGCACACTAGAGTACCAGCCACAAGATACTCATCAAAGCATGTTGCCAAATCTATGATTTGGACCTCAGTGTCAACCTGCCAACAAGGACAAGTTGGTGTGACTCTTGTCAGAGATACAGGTTAAAGTCAAGGAATGGCCCACCTGCAATGTGTTGGACAATTGGTCCCAGGTTAATTTAATATTCAAGGACTGCTATGACAAGTGTTTTGCTCATCTTCCCTTGCTACCACTACAAAGCTTGGATGTGTGGGGGCTCAGTGACAAAGCCTGTCCCTACCTGGGATGCATCACTGTGGCTAGTGACTTTCCAGATAATGTGGTTGGAGTTAGGGGGCTCACTGGCCTTAGTATGTCCAGAATCCAAGATGTATGGCAACTTCCCTTTTATCACCAGCAGCAGTGCCCACATGTTTGGATGGTTCAAAAACTTTTGTGATAATAGGGACCAAGAGATTAATCTGAGTACTACCAGTCCAATTGGTAGTGAAACAAGCATATCAGAGGCACAGCTAGCTAGTGCCAGAAGATGACTAAGGACAGGTTTGGATAGTGTGGTGCCTAGTTAGGGAAAATATCACACTGCCCCTGAATGTGGAGTGTGTTATTAGTGAGGTCACCTGCTTGAGGAAGAAGACTGTCAACCAGATATTGATGGTCAATGCCTTACAGGAACATTGGTTACTTGATGAACTACTAGTAAAACCACTCATGTTGCCCATCCGTGCCCAAGGTATGGTGCACCAGATTACTGCCCAGGTTAAGAATGTGACAGAGATGAGCCTTACAGTTCATAAAGGAAGGATGATGGCCCAAGTGTACTGCAATGACACTGCAGAACAGCCTAGGGTTGGCATGGCTGAACCAAGAGAATACCTTGACCCTACTGCATTTGACTTTGGGAAATCGCATCTACCTATGGAATGGAGAGCCTGGATCAGCCAGAAATTGTCTACCAGGACCAACAAACTCTCTGTAAGGGAACAGGATGTGGGGTGCATGACTGGAGAACAGCACCATATCTACCTGCATGACCATGACCACTTCAACAATAGATCTTGATGTTTGCCAACCGGAAACTCTAATGATGTGTGCTGCCACCAACAAACATTGCTTGCAGCAGGGATCATATAAGAGTCCAAGTGTCTTTATGAATCACTCATAATTGTGGTATGGGCAAAGACTGGAACAATACACATGTGCACTGACAATCAGACACTCAATAAATGTGTCATACGTGATCAATACTCAGTTCCCCACATTCAAAAATGCATTGGATTGCCTTAATGGAAGCTGCTGGTCCTCAGTTTTAGTGGAGTTGGTATTAAAAATCCTAATGGCTCATTAAGACCAAGAAAAGACTGCCTTTATTTGCCATTTGGGTTTTTATGAGTTCCTGTGTATCCCCCAAGGCATCTCAGGTGTACATGCCATGCTTCAATTCCTCATGAGAAGTGGGCAACATGCACCAACTCGAATGTCTAGTCTACTTGGGTGATATGATTGTGTTTGGCAAGACCTTAGAGAAGCATGAGAGTTGGCTGTTTAAAGTGCTTGACCATCTGGAGGAATTTATTCTCAAATTGTCAATGGACAAAACAAGTGCCAGTTCTTTTTAAACATTTATGAGATATGTAGACCATATCATGCCTGCCCATGGGGTTCAAATGGATCCTAATAAAGTAAAGGCTCTGATGACCTGGCCTCAACCAAAGAATCTGAAAGATGTGCAAGGGTTCTTGGGTTTTTGTGGGTACCAGAGGTATTTCATCAAAGATTATGCCCATGTGGTGAGACCCCTGCTGAACATTATTCAACAGTACCTGCCCATCAACAAAGCTTGGGAAATTAGCTCCAAGGATGGGGAAGAGCCATAAGCTTACCTTAAGGTCCCCAAGCTCTTTGGATCTCAATGGGGTGCCTTCTGCCATGGAGCATTCCAGGAAATCATCTGAAATTTAACTAATTCACCAGTGTTAGCTTGCACAGAGTGAAGCCCTATGTTGTGCATTTTGATGCCAGTCTTTGCTGTTTGGGAGTTGACCTCTACCAGGAAATATCTGAAGGCTTAAGACCTGTCACCTTTGCCAGCAGATGCTTGTCATGAGCTGAATACAATTACCTCATCTACAAACTGAACTTCCTAGCACTCAGCTGGACCATCATGGACCAATTTCACAATTACTTGTACAGAGACCAGATTACCATCCAGACAATAATCCACGGGCCTATGTATAGACCATGGCAAAACTGGATGCAGCTGGACACTGATTGGCTATCAGCACTGTCTGTGTACATATACTATATAAAATACAGCAAAGGGTTGAATCATGTATATGCAGATGCCTTGTCCCAGCATTAGACTGACAGGGATGTGGCTGGCATGGTAATTTAGTTTAGTTTAGTTTAGCTTAGCTTAGTTTAGTTTAGTTTAGTTTAGTTTATTCATTTGACTACATTATGATACAAAAAAGGGACAATTTTTCAATTTCCAGCAACTAACAAAATATAGGCAAATATATTTCAATCAGTCACTTTAAAACAATACCTTACACTGAATAATCAGGTCTAGTCAGACATTTAGAAGTGTAATATACATTCAGCTATGCCATTTATAGATGCCTTTTAGCCAAAAAACAGTTTTATGGTAAAATGGCCTGCAACATTATAACCAATACCCCAAGGATTACTCCAAGAATTAATCCTCAAAATGCCTGGGTAAATTCCCTCTGGGTTTGAACTACTGGCACTTTAGAATGGATCACAAATTTTAAAGTGCTGCTATTATTTAATTTCTAACCACAGTAAGAGCATTTTGATATACCCACATACAAAGAGATTAAAACAATTATCACCCCATGACCTCCATTCATTAGACCTGTTATCCTTAAGACCCACTAGATTTACCCCAAGCAAACATTGACAATTATATCATTTGAGTCTCCGGACCCACAGCCATCAACCACCCCCCTCCTTAGAGTTAAAATTGGCAATACAATTAGGCCACATAAACACGTAAGAGTCCAATTTTGTGACCATTAAAATCCAACCCAAAGTAGCAAGAATACAATCGCTGCCCCTTGGACCAATCTAAACGGTGTCCAGAAAAAGGGTCCTTGGATTACACTTGACCCTTAATAAATCTGAACAGCAGTCACATGCTGGACCATTAACCTGAAGTCTAGGCCAAACTGTAGCTCATTTTGAGTCTTGTGAGATCCCCAATGACATGAAGCATTATAAGAACATAAAATGTATAAGATCTTCTTAGCTAACACTAGCACATTTATCTCCTGCTAAGTAGATACTTGATCTGGTGAATTCTTACGTACTAAAATCATACCACATGTAAACAAATCATTTAAGATAACAGCTCCCAAATTAGGGCAACTCGCAGTGAGGACATAAAAAGCAAAAAATAAAACATAAATAAAAAAATAAAAATGGAGTCAATCACGTTTTTGTACCATCTTACAACATGGTAAAGAGAATATTCATGTAAGAATTTGTCTTTAGGGTTATACATAGAGTTCAACCCCGTCTTTTAAAACTGAAACCTAGTTTAATAGTTTCAGAAGTAAAAAAAATAGCTTTCCATCAAATCCTTTAAGGTTTACCACGTACACGTTTCATCATATTCCTCCTCAGGGCCTTGTTCTGAAATTAATTAGTTCATTGCATGAATAATTCAGCAAACTGAAGTGTGCTTCAAAAGAGTTCCACTCGTTCGATGGTAATCAAAAAAAAAGTATAAAGATTTAATGCTCCGTATACCCTGCAGAATTAAAATCAGGTGAGCACCATATGATGTCCCAATGTGAAATTTACAAGTTGTGAACAAACCAGTCATTTAATCTAGTCTAGTCATTTAATTCCAAGGCCACAAACTAATTAAACAATATGCTACCTTTTATAAATGTTTCATTCCAGACCATTTGGGGCATTACAATGTTCAGCTCCATAACTAGGAGTCCCATAGGTCTCAGTAGTTATCTTTGGTTTAGTTCCTGCTTCGAAAGTATGTTTCAAAAACCAAGGCCTGTGATAATTATATTTAAACTTTAATTAGGTAAAGAGCCACAAAGTTAAAAGCACCCATGAAATTCTCATACTCAGTAGGTAGGATACTCTGTATACCTCTAAGCCACAGCATACTTTCCATGAATGAGTCTCTTCAGGAATGTGACTTTTGAAAAAAGAAAAAGAGGTATACCTGCAGTGATGTCTTTTATAGCCTCTGACTACATTTTGCAAAATCATATATGTATGGCATTTATCACATACTTTTAGGCCCCCGACTCGAGTCCAAACTGAAGCAAAAACCCTATCTTCAGTACATCACACTCTGAGACATGGCATTGAGTTCCCTGTTTGTCTTGCCAGCAGAAATCTGGGGAAATAAATAGAGCATATCATTCATCTAGGCATAATATATTTTAGATCACTTCAAACAAAAGAAATACCACCCCTTCTTTCCCCAGGCAATGGCAGCATACCTGTGGTAAGCATGAAAATGCATGTCTGCATGAAGTGTGTTTTCCCAGATAGATAATATAATTTGTCGACCTGGAGCTGAAGCAGGTCGGTGTCCAATGTCTTCTCACCCACAAGATTCTCTATCCTCTCCTCTATGGCTGGCTTGGAGTGGACCAAGATTCCTAGAGTACTATCAAAGCAGTTTGCAAAATATTTGAATATTTGACATAGAAAAACAACCCTCCCCTCCAAATATGCATCAATCTACAGACAGCATGAGGAGTCCAGCAACTATCTGCCCCCACTTACTGCAACTGTAAGGCTGTTCACTAAATGTCTCTGCTGTTCGTGAGCTGATTCTATCTACTATACAAAGAGAGCAAAAACAAGACCCTGAACTCAGAGACGTGCTCCATACTCTCCAACAGGGCAGGGATCCCACAAAATCATGTCAAGAAATGCGGACACTGTCTGTTGCTCAAAGAGTGGCCAAAATTACACCTAAAAGACAATCTGCTATATTGCAAGATTCAAAGCTACAGCAGTAGAAATACTCGTGGCTTAACTTTGCCATACTCCTTCAGGGGGAGTGCAGGCTTCAAGAAGCTGATGAAAAAGGCTTGACCCAAATGTAAAGTTCATTCACATACATATTTCTTGAACCAAGCCGTGCCCAAACTCAGGGATACTGTTGCACATTGCCTGTCATATGTTTTGTCACGCTTAAAAGTTAATGCAATACACTTGCCCACTGATATGTAGAACAGAGGGTTCTCCTCTGCTATGTCTCTGATATGCATAATAGCTCTTTTGGCACAACTACTAGGTTTGCCAGTGGCCCACTGTACCACGTCTGGGATGTCCATGCACCCTCCCATGCTGAAGTTCACTAGCAAGAAACTTTATTGTTCATCACACACACACACACACACACACACACACACGCACACACACAGCAACACTTTGGTCACTGTTGGACAAAATTGATGCTTGGCTGCACCCATTTGCCCTAAAAGATAGCTTTATAGCTAGTAATAATTGATAAAATGTGGTTAAACTGATAGAGGATGGTGGATTTCCTCACTTGGCACATTGTATTAACTTGGTAGTGCAGGACTCTCTCAGCCAAGCAGACATAAATGTTGGTGTGTGCGTGTGTGTGTGTGTGTGTGTGTGTGTGTGTGTGCACGCGCATGTGTGTGTTGCCACATTTGAGGCCATTTTGCCTGCTCATCAATGGCAAGGCAACAGCTGTGGGATCTACAAATCCAAGATAACTTGTCTCAGCACTGCATGAAGCAAGAGGTGGTCACACGGCAGAACCCGTCTTCTACGCGACTGAGCATATTTTTCAACTGTACACAGTGCTGTCTTACTATGTGCTCATTTACACCACCTGTGATGCCTCAGAATCTTCCATGAGCACTGGCATTTCATGGATGGTCTGATTCTCATCTTACTGACTTTTGAATATGCAACCAAAACAAAAAAACGGCACACACAACTAGATAGAGGACTAGTATTTATTAAATAAGCAGCATACAAATGCTGACCAGCTAGCCCTACTTATCCCCACTTGCCAGTGGCTTC
This sequence comes from Neoceratodus forsteri, assembly GCA_016271365.2. Taxonomy (NCBI): domain Eukaryota; kingdom Metazoa; phylum Chordata; order Ceratodontiformes; family Ceratodontidae; genus Neoceratodus; species Neoceratodus forsteri. The sequence goes on from CM057459.1 coordinate 655,189,825, forward strand.
TACATAGGGCGTGGCTAGCTTGCAACATGAGCACTTTATAGCAAATACATAAATCTGATTAAGCAGTAAGGTTCAAGCAGGGGTTATGTTAATATTCTAGTTAATCACCCATTGGGGCAAAATGTGGCACAAGGTGCAGCCGAGTGCCACATTGCCCCCAGGGGGTGATTAACAAGAATATTAACATAACCCCTGGGGGTACCTTATTGCTACTATAAAAAGAAACAAACAGAAAACTGTTTAAAAAGTGTACTTACTTTTATTTATTAAAATTAAATGTGAGCTATTTAGTCAAATAGTCCACCTGCCAGCATTGGAACATTTTTCAGATTTGGAATGTCCACAATATGCCTGCTGTGTACAGAAGCAGTGAATGCTGTGTCAGGAGTTTAAATCTGCTGCTCTTCCCCTTAGTCTGACTGAGACAAACATCAGGCCAAACAGCAGTTAATATTAAATAAGGGCTTCATATGCACAGAGGTCTCAAAAACCCAGGCTCAAAACACATAAACTGTTACTGTGGGAGCATAATCTCTGCTGTTCGTGGGTTAAATCAGCATTTCCATAGAAACCCGTGGCAACCTGGTCATTAGAAGAGTGCGTGCTTCCCTGGGTCAACTGATTATATGCCAAAGCAGGCGGATTGTGCTCACAACAAAGTTCAGGTCTGACTGTAAAAAGGTTTTTTTTGTTGTTGTTAAACTGTGTGGTCTGATGAACAGAAGCTTATTTGGTGTTGTGCTTCTTCATCTGTAACAGTGCTTGCAATCAACGTGCTGTGCTCTGGGGCTCCGCTACGGATTTCATTTGTTTGGCTTTAAACCAGTTTTGACAGATAAGGGCTAAATTAACCAAACAACAAATTAACAGACTTCTGAAATAGATGGCAAGTGGATTCGTGTTTATATACAAATCATGGTGTGATAGGGCTAATGGCGGACTGAAGTTCCAGAAAAAGAATTCTGCTAAGCTTGGCCATTTTTTTATTGAAAACCACTCCGCGTGTTCTGTGGCTCTGCAAGTATGTTAATTAAAGGATTAATGTAGGGCTGTTGGAATGTTTACAATCAGTCAAAAAGCTCCATTTCAGTTCCCCTTTGTATAATACAGATTATGAATTCACTATAAAAATGTTGATGTTGCAAGCTAGCCACGCCCCTGAAGAAGCCACTGGCAAGTGACAATGTATAGGGCAAGCTGGTCAGCATTCTTGTGCACCTTATTTAAATACTAGTCCTTTATCTACTTGGATGTGTTGTTTTTTGTTTTAGTTGTGGTAGGAACTTGGATAGTAGCAGCACCTTAATAAGTGAGATGTGTCTCCCTCTTTTTTCCTTGTCCTAACCTTTTGAATATGCCACCCAGGTAGCATGTGTTAGAAGCATAAAGTGAATTGGCTCATACAGGGCAATAAAGGAAACCTTGGAGTACAGTATCGCTGGAGCACTGCTTCATCTTTCATGTGCTGGGGGCTGCGGATGGTAGGTGCCCAGTTTTATTACATGTCAGCCAGGTACAGTAGTTAGTAGTCAGTGGCCACATGGCATCCATAAGCCAAGCAGTCTCCCACTGTGCATGCTGAGACAACTTTGTGCAATGTGCATCAGCGAGTGGAAATGAGTGAGGATACTGTTTGCACTGCACTGATGAAATACATGCAGACACTACTTAACAACAAATGCTCTCCTGCAATCCATCTGAGAATCTACAGAGTACAAATTCACCATCTTATTGACCTGCAATATGAACATGAATTTTCAGCACTTCTGGGGAGGTACATTCCAAAGGTAAAGAATCACTTGATTGAAAGCATGTATGCACAACAGCTGACAGCAAAGCTAACCAAAATAAGGCAGGAATTAATATCTCAGTATCTCAAGCCTTTGAAAATAATCCCTGTGCTGACTCTGATTCTGAAACATGAAAGGGCACATTGGACACCAGCATCACTAACATCACCACCTGTAAGGACCACTGCAGTAGTAGTAGTAGTAGTGGTTCTCCCTATCTTTGATGGACGTGGTCTATTGCACCACCCCTCCACTTCACTTGCCAGACTGGACACCCTCTGTAATGCCTTTTGCCACTTTGTCACTAACTCCCAACCCCCTCGCACTCACCACTGTTCCCTTTACTCATCTTTATCCATCCTCCCTTTACCCTCATGTAGCCAGTCTCATAGCACCTCCTCCACCTCCCATACTGGTTTGATTCCCTTCCTTCCTACCTACCTCTCCTCACTCCTCTCTCCAATCCTGTCTGCCTCATGTTCCCTCCACCCCGGGGACAATCACCCTTTCTCCATTCCTCACCCCCCACTCCGATGCTGGGCAAGTTGCCTTCTACAGACTTCCCACACTCTGGAACCAGCTACCCTCTTCCCTCTACCTCTCACCCTCCTTTAGATTCCTCAGGCACCAGTTGAAACTGCTCTCCCCACCTGCTTCTGCTCTTCTTCCTCCCAAACCTCTCCCACCTTGGAGCCCCTACTGTCCTCACATTAGGGCCTCTTCATGTGTCACCCATTTATGCCCCCTGGCTGCATTTTCTCACTACTGCTGCACTTCTTTCCACCACTGGAGTTGACTGGCACCCCCTAATCAGGTCTCTTGTCAGGTTCAGTAATTTTGCTATTATCACGATGTACCTTGCAGCTGTTAATTTATTGGCAACTGTAATTGTGCTGTTATTATCATGCTGTACATTGCTGCTGTATGTCTTTGCACCTGTAAAAAATGTTCCTTTTGTACTGTGACCATACTTTACTTACATACCAATGATTGTACCAGTTTTGTACCTGTGATTTGCCATATGTATTGTACTTCAGACTTCCGTTCCCTTCTCCCGGATTTCACCTAGAAACGAGCCTTGGCTCAGAGTTTCTTTCCCAGTTACCAATTTGGAAATAAATAGTTCCAACCCTCTGTGGCAGACTTCTGTTCCCTTTCCCCTGGGTTGCACCTGGAAATGAGCATTGGCCTAGAGTGCCTTTCCCAGTTACCAGTTTTCAAATAAATTAAAATAAACAGCTCCAACCTTCTGTGGACCGTATTATCACAGGTGGGTAGCGAGGAGTTGCAAGAGGAGGAAAAGGAGGATGCCAGCTGCAAATCTTCAGAACGTATGGTGGAGACACATCTGACTGACTCAAAGAACTTGAACACTGGTGGCTCGAGATGGCTGCCACTGAGAAGATTGCTTTTTATCGCACTCCCAGCCATTACAAAGAAAAATCTGTAACTAAAGTCATTTTCTCACTCCTCACTTCATTATACATGGATAAGATATGTAAAAGAGAGAGGATCGTCTTCTTCAGGGGACATTTCATTTGTGAGATATGGTCCATAGAACATGTTTTGTAATGCTGATACACCCAAACTGGGATGAGAGGAGACACAGGCAGAGCTGCGGCAAGGCCTGTATGCTCCTTCCCCCGACAGCAAGTTCAAGACCAAACAGAGTCCCAACAGCAGCAGCTAACAAAAACACCATAAATAAACCTTGTGGCAATGCAGCAGATACGCATACTGAATATGGAGCAGTACAAGTCCTTTTTGTTAACTCGTAATTTACCATTACCAGCACAGACAATGAAGTACTTACCTTCTCCTAAACAGTCGAGTTCCACTGCACTTGGTGAAGCTCAGGAAGTTCAAATGATTCGGGCCTTTGAGAATGTGAGTACTGGGATGGCTAAACTAGACTCACTTATCTTAAATATAGAGAGCAGTTTGCAACAACTATATAATAAAATGACACAGATAGACACTGACCTACAAAAAACATTGTAGAGATAAAAAAGAGGGTTGACATATGTGAAGCTAAATCAACAACATTAGATGCAAAAATGTGCTAGTATTGTGGGGCAAATGGCAATTAGCTACAAACACAAAACACTAGAAAATGTACACTAGGCCCAGTGGTGCTGAGGGTTGAGGTGCTGGATGCCACACCTCGCTCCATGCCGGTGACCTGGGTTCGGGAGCGTACTCAGGTTGCTCGTGGGTTGGCAAGGGGGGAGATAGGCTGGAGCATCCCACGATGGCTCACCTTCTCTGGGGAGGGTACAGCCCATTGTCTGCACTTGCCTGACTCTGAGCGAAGGCTCGAAGTACTGCAAGCCCATACATGGGGTTGGCTGGCTGCACTGCAGTGTAGACATCAGCGCCTAGTGCCTTGATGTTAGGGGAGCCACACATTGTATGTGGAGGGTGGAAACAGGAAAAAGAGCCTGGCACCACTGGGAAGATGGGGAGACCAGATGTGCCCACAATTTGCCTCCACCCACTCACCGAGCCTTGGACCAATGACATGTAAGTTTCGGGGTCAGTCCCCACCTCGTCCCCACTCAGGGGGTATAGCCACAGCTTCATGGGGATCTGGGGCTTGGTTGGGTAGGGTGGAAAGCAATGAGATGTTGGTTGTCTCCCCTGATGGTTCGGGGGTGGCAGGCTGGGTATGAGAGATAAATAGTAATTAACTGACCTTTGCAGACAGTGTAGTGTTATGCTTGTGCAGCTGTGTTAGTTTAGTTTTGGCCATTTGCGCTCTCTATTCGAGGCAGTATAGAGCAGTGGTCTAAGGCTCTGAGCTGCAAATTTGGTGACATCCAGCAGATCAGACCTGGGTTTGAATCCCACAGCTTCCACTTGCATACTGTGTGACCCTGAGCAAGTCACTTAACCTCCTTGTGCTCCCAGGTCGCTCCTGTAAAAAAGCTTTTAGCTTAGTGTGCTATACCTGGTTAAACAACTAAATAAATAAATAAATAAAAATAAATAAATATTCCAGAGAATTACCACCCTGTAGGGGTACAAAGGCAAGGAACTCTCGGAGAGAGTTCCACCCCTAGAGGTGCCACGGGACAATTCCCATGGCTAAAGATATCATAGGAATCCCCCTAAGGAGAGAGTGCTGCCTATGGAGGAGGAGGGGTGGATGGTGAGGCAAAGAAAATGCTTCACAGTGAGGCTGAGAGGAACTGCTTATATAGCTCAGGAAGTGGGAGTGGCTGGCTACTTGGCCACTGAACTCCAGGCAAAGCCTTACCAATTCACTGACTTGCACAGCCAGTATAGTGTTATGCTTGTGCAACTATGTTAGTTTGGTTTTGGTCATTCGCACTCTCTATTCCAGAGGAATTACCACCCTGTAGGGGTACAAAAGCAAGGAACTCTTGGAGAAGGTTCCACCCCTACAGGTGCCATGGGATGATTCCCATAGCTAAAGGTACCTTAGGAATCCCCAAAAGAAATGTAGTATCATCCCCAAAAAGGAGGCAACACGAAGCATATGAGCAAGCAGTAACTGTGACATAGGAGCAGTAACTGTAATGTAGCAGTGAAGAAACATAGGCAGTTTGATAATGCATGAGATGCTCAGTTGGATAACATAATGAATACCCAGGCTTGCATAGCATGATACTGATGGATTGCATTGATATTAGGGGATCCTCTAAGGAGAGAGGGAATGGCAGGACATCCTCCATCTCCATCCAACAGTGGAATCTACCTAAAGAAACTAGGAGAAATAGCTATGCTAACTAAGTGTTATGACCACAGGCAACGGAGGAGAGAAAAAACCCTATGAGGAGGAAATCTCTAGGGATCCAAGGCCTAAGTCACCTTCCCACCAGGCTTGGGATAGTTTAGTTAGTGATGACTCTGCAGCTGCAATTTGGAAAACCCAATTAAAGGGAGGTGGAAAATATTCCAATTTGGAGGAAGGCTCTCACTTAAACCCTCTAGCAGGAAGGCCATGGAAGGTTGCGAGAAAACTCTGCAACAATACGTGCATCCAAGGCACAGGAGGAGAGCAACAACTGCTGAGGTACTCACCTGGCCTACCCACCCTAAATCAAACCAGGTGAACCAGAGGCAGTGGTAGGCAAAATATGGTGAAGGTGCTTCGCTAGGGAAACCACTAAAGTCAATGGCTAACCTTTATAGTGGAACACTAGAGCCAAAGGAGGTAACTTTTTCCACCCTTCACCGCTTGTCTTAAATTCTACACCAGGAGCTGCTGTCACATACCAGGCAGCTAAAGCCAAGCCCAGGGTGAGAACATTCCCAGCTATGGGCCAAGTGAGAAGGATCCACCCCAAGTTGGACACGGCTGAGATACAGACTAAATGCAGAGTGAGACCATCGGCTGCAGGAACCCTGCACCAGAATAGGATGGCTAACATGCCCCAGAAATTGATTGAGAGCTGAAAAGCTGGTGAGCTGATGAGCACAGCATTCTGAGATCGTAATGAGCATTGAGTGCTGAGACCTTGCAAGGTCGAATGCAGATTGAGTGCAGCAGAATCCTAGAGGCTGAAGCCGAGGAGTTGGCAGTAGGCATGAAGCAAGGGTTTGCGTAAGCAAGGAGCAACGGTTGCGTAAGCAAGTGTGGACCTGCACATAGGTCAATAAGCAGTAGTAGTGATAGATGGACCTGCATAACATACTGTATAGCAATTAAACAGCACTGAATTGAGGGCAAGCCAGACAGACATGAAAAGCCAAATCAAGGTGATAAACACTCTGAGGATTTTCAATGGTGGGACAAGATTTAATAACAAGCTATATTAACAGTCTCAGCAGTAGCTTAGTTGGCTGACCTCAGAGTTGTAACTGCAATGAAACATGGAGACAAATGCTTTGAAAGCAGGCATAGCCAGGCAGTGCAATGAAGCTGCAAGTAGAATAAGAGCAGGAATGAGCAGCACAGCTAGGGTCAGAGTAAACTGTGTCAAGTGAAAAGAATTGAGTATGCAACATGGAGCAGCTACAGTTGAGCTGAAACAGATAATGATGGCAGTTGCATTGCATTAGTTTGAGCATGGTAAGCACAGTGTAAAAATGCAAGCACTGGGTACAATAGTAATTAAAGCAAACAGCAGAAGTGGCTGCAGCTGTAGGTAACTGAAAGCAGTAGCATGAGTGCTAAGTAGCAGTATGCTGGGAGCTTAGAAACAAAGCCCCCCAAAAAAGACAAAACCAAAACACAGCAACACAGAAAACAAGGAAAGGCCCAAAAACAAGAAACACAAGACACAGGGAAGCACACAGCCGGAGGAAAGATACAAACCAGAAGCAGGAAAACAAACACCGAAGTCCAGCAGAGACACACAGAAACAGCAGGTGAAGGGGGAGGCCTCAGCCAGCTCAGAGGACAAACCAACATAGCCTCCAGCTGCAAAGAGAAAATCTTTCACAGTGAGGCTGAGAGGAACTGCTTATATAGCTCAGGAAGTGGGAGTGGCTGGCTGCTTGGCCACTGAACTCCAGGCAAAGCCATACTAATTACAAAAAAAGAAAACGCACACTGTTACAGAAAACTGAGAATTCTTGGAATCCCTACAACATTTGATTCTGCTCATCCAACATAGAGAGAGAGAGAGAGAGAGAGCTAGCTAAAACATGCTTTTGGAAATGTTCCAACTTCCTGAAGAAAATCCTCCAATTATTGTTCTGTTTCAATGTTTTAAAACATTCAGTTTTCCTTGATTTTGCTGTGGCAACACAACAGAAAATATGCTAATTTTTAAACCTGAGAAGATGCACTTTTGATGGGCCCTATCTTTACCTTGCAATCCCCTTCAAAAGTTAGAATTACATATAAAGGCACAACACATTTTTTTCGACCCAGCTCAAGTTGTGGAATTTAGTCATGCAGGACAGACTGATCAGAGATCTAGTAACCCATCCTAAGTAAACTCTGAATCAAAGCTACTTGCAACCATGGTAGTGGTTGAACAGAGTTTTGCAGGAAAATAAAATAAAACAAAATCAAACAATAAAACAAACTCAAGGTTATGGACTTTTAAGTTTTCTGAAAGGACAACAACAAATTCTAAAGACAAATTCACTCTGTGTGATTGTCCTCCAAAGTAAACCGATTGAACAACTTTTTATTTTACATTTTTAACATTCTAGCAAATGTTATGTAACTTAAGACCATTAATAATAATTACAATAGATTCTTATGCTTAAAAATTCTATGAATAACACATTCATCTGTGTATTTCTTGCTTTATGATTGTCTTCTATAATTTGCTTTCTAGCCAATAAGATAAACAAGATGAGCTTCTTAATCAGATTAAACTTCTTTTTTCTCAAGTCTGTTTTTTCTCCTATGGAAGCAGGGGGGCTCAGCCCATAATAACCATTGGTGGACCCATTCAAGTTCACTCTCCAACCCCCAGGACTGCCCTTACCAACCAAGAGGCCGTGGCTTGACCCCCATGGTTGAGATCCCCCTGGTCCCAGAGGGGTGGGAGGACCCAGATGCTAATCCAGAAGGCATGCAGCCAGGAGCATGGTGGAGTGGCACTGGAAGTGGATCCTGGCTTCACTGTGCACTGCCTAGGGGGGTTTCTTTTAGAGTTCCCCCTTAGCAGGATGGTCATGCAATAACATCACTTGCTACATCAGGCAGGCGCGCCCAATGTAATGACATCCGCCACATCATGAACCCCAGCGTATGCTTACTCTTGATGTGGTGCATCAGCCCCTAGCCACTGCTAGGAATCAGAATGCTGCCATTACAAGTGTCACTCCCCACAGAAAAGGAAAGTTGTCCATCAGACACTCTATTCTCCTACTCCCAGCTGACGCTTTGATGTTCCGAACTTGTTCCCAAACCTGGGTCGTCGGTATTGCAAGCAGTAGTGCTACCACTTGGGGCAGTGGGCTGGCTAATCAGATTAGACTTAACTGAATAACTTATACTGGCAGCCTCATATCTGATTATATTTCGGTATTGTTTTTTTTTATTTTGTTGTTTTCATATGTTATCTTGCTGGTGCGATGCCAGTAAGCTTTTTTATTACCAGAATTAATTCGGCAATTACCTAGCATTCTTTACAGAATATATTGAAAAAGGATGATTATTGTACTTGTTTGTTTGTTTGTTTGTTTGCTTGCTTTATGGGTAAGCACACTGGAAAATAAGTTCCCTTTTCAGGTGCGCCCCACCCTACTTGATTCCCCCAGAGGGAACTGCTTTAAAAGTACAGCGTTTTTGTACTTGGCAATTTGATCAGCAACATTGTTAAAATGGCTACCCCTTCTGCACTTGCCCTCCCACCCAAACATGGAAACCCTGCCTACCACTTAAGATCCAGTGCAGCGCTGGACCGCCAAGTTCCCAGGACCCATACCCTTGCTGGAGACAGAACTTTCTCCATCCATGCACCTAGGGTGTGGAACTCCCTTCCTGCATCAACTCGCTCCTCCCCCTCCCATTCCTGCTTCAAAGCCTCGCTATGGAGCTTACTAAAATCCATTTCTGCCTGTCTCTGTGCCATATAAGACCCCAGATGTGGCAATCTCTTCCCAAACTGACTGATGGGGGAGTCACACTTCTGTGCGCTTGGTCCCACAATAAGCTGAAATTTGCCCTGGGGCCCTTTTTCCCCTGCTTACTTGTCCCTGAGTGGGGTCCTCTGTGGGCTTAACCCATATCTTTAGCACTGTGGACAGTGTCTGTATATTGTTGCTGCTCTGCCTAGCTAAATGTTATGTATTCTGTTGCTATCTTCCTATAAACCTGTTATGCCTGTAATCCCACATGCTCTTAGCTACATATCTATTTATTATGCTGGATGTTCTTGCATGTTACCCTGTCTCCATTTGATGATTTGTATGTACCTTGTATCCCCCGGGTCGCACCTGAAAATAAGCACTTGGCTATCTAGTGTGCTTACCTGGTTAACAAAAGCAAATAAATAAAAATAAATAAATAAACTGTACTGTATAACTTGAATTTATCTAAGTTGTGTTAAACTAGATACTAAATAAAAAATATGAGTGTAAAAATAACTTGATCATTGCAGAGAAGCTTTGTACTGGTATTTAAGGATATAGAAAACTCAACTCTGGCAAGTCAGCTAAGTTTTGATCACATTAAAATACTTTTTTATTTTTATTTTGCAGGAGTACTTCTGGTATGTGTCCAATATCGGACAAGAAAACAGAATCCAGAGCATCCCCCTTAATGCTGCTCAAAAGAGCCTGAAAATCATTCTAAGGTTTTTCTGTTTTTCTGAATCACTTTTTTCATTCTATGATTTTAAAAGGGGTTCTTGTCTTCATCAATCAGCTGAGCTGTGATTAAGCCTAATCACCAATGACAAGGTGACTGTTCACATGCTAGGTACCTATTCTTTTAATTTTAACATGCAAGAATGAGCTGTGATCTCACTGCTTTCACTGTCATGTTAAGTCCACTCTCTGGCTTCCTAGTTTAAAGAGTTTTGACTCATAAGGGGCTCATGGGTGACCAGAGGTGAGCATGTTAAATATGACATGACCACACCTCTCCTGATCATTTGGTAACTAAGAACATAGCAAGCTCAACCCTGACTCACCACTGAGTTTGAACACATTGTTTGCCCTTTTTATGGCTGCATGGTGATGTCACCATGCTGATGTATTGCTATGACTAGGACAGAGGGAGAGAGACAGAGAGAGAAGGGACTCTGGAAGCATGTGACCGGATACCTAGACTGCCCCATCCGTTGAGTGCTTTGAGTGGAAATGACCCACATCTCTCCTCCTCTGCCTCATGTTGTTCCTTGCTATTCCTTTGTCTTACACTCCTCCACCACCCCTCCCCCAACCACTGCACTAGCCACACTATTTTGTTGAGAAGTAGGAGTGCATGAAGTCATGCCTTAGCAGCAACAGAAATTGACTGATAGCAGGCTCAGTCGGAGTCTTCATTTAAAATGCTTCTTTAAAACCAGAGTCAAGAAGGCAAGTAACACACTGGCATTCAGGGTGAGCCGTTCTGTCTGACTTTATTTTGTTTATGTCTTCCTCATGTAGTTATTCTAGTTATTTCTCAAGAGTTGATTGCTGATTGCAGCTGTTGCTGAAATGTTTCTGTTTCTGCTCCATCAATTATTCTACTTACAGCATGTCTGACAGGGCAGTCCAAAGTGCTTAATTAACCCTTGGGCTGCCAACAGAAGTCGAATGTGTTTCAAATCTGGAATGATATATCAGTCCATGGCACAGCAGGGGTTAATAGTTTTGTGATACAGTCAGGTAATAAAGCAATACGGTAATGTTATCAAAGTCTGCCCAATTGGGGCTGGGGGCATTTCTTGGGAGATACTTGCACTCCTTTACACTTAGGTGACACGCTAAGAGTGTGGCCATGGGGGGGGTTGGGGATGTACATCACATTACCTGATGAGGAGACGAGCAATTACAAATAGCATTCTCTTAATTCTATTGCACTAAGTATAGGATTTCTGCTAGTTCCCACTTGTCTTCTTTTCTGAATTATGCATTTCCTAAGCAATCAGATATAATAACATAGTTAAATAGATGAAACAGGTCCATGTTGCTTTACTAACATGCATCTATCTGTAGTCTACTCTTAATTGCATAGCTTTCCATTCCTCTAGATACATTTTTTTCAAATAAAGATGGATGACTGGACCAGACAAATTATAAAAAAATGTATATGAATTTCTATCTTGCTTTTTTCTCTGAATATTTTATTGCATGAAAGGAATGAAAAGCATGTTGAACATGTTGTCTCTGTTCTAAAAATGATTCTTGTCCAACGCATGAATTTTTAAACATTTAAAGTTTGCAGCAAATGTTTCATATACTTGTCCTTGAGCTAATTACTGCAAAAAAAAAATCTGAGACGGTTGTGCAGTGAAGACCAAATAAATTTCTTAGAACTTTGCTTGGATGCCTGGCCAAGAAAACCCTGAACATTTCTGACATGTTTTAAATATACAGTGGCGTGAAAAAGTATTTGCCCCCTTCTTGATTTTCTCTATTATTGCATATTTGTCACATTGGATGTTTTCAGGTCTTTGGAGAAAATGTAATATTAGATAAAGGGAACCTGAGTGAACAAATAACACTTGTTTTTTTTTTTTATTTCACTTATTTAATGAAAAAAAGTTAACCAACACCAACTGGCACTGTGTGAAAAGTAATTGCCCCTCATAATTAATAACTGGTTATGCCACATTTAGCTGCAATGACTGCAACCAAACACTTCCTATAATTCAATATCAGTCTTTCACATCGCTGTGGAGGAATTTTAACCCACTCTTCCTCGCAGAACTGCTTTAATTCAGTAACATTTGGTAGGTTTTCGAGCATGAACTGCTAGTTTCAGGTCCTGCCACAGCATCTCTATTGGGTTTAAGTCTGGACTTTGACTAAGCCACTCCAAAACTTTAATTTTACTTCTTTTTAGCCATTCTGATGTGGACTTGCTTTTGTGTTTTGGATCATTGTCTTGCTGCATGACCCAACTACGCTTCAGCTTCAGCTGACGGAAGGATGACTGGACATTCTCCTTAAGAATTTTCTGGTACAGAGCAGAATTCATGGTTCCTTTAATTATGGCAAGTCATCCAGGTCCTTAGGCAGCAAGCATCCCCACACCATCACACTACCACCACCATGTTTGACTGTTGGTACGGTGTTCTTACTGTGGAATGCTGTGTTTGCTTTACGAGACATTATGGGATCCATGTTGTCCAAAAGTTCCACTTTGGACTCATCTGTCCATAGAACATTTTCCCAAAAGGCTTGTGGATCATCCAGGTGCTTCTTGGCAAATGAGAGCGAGCATTTATGTTCTTCTTGGTTAGCAGTGGTTTCCGCTTGCTACTCTCACATGAAGCCCATTTTGCCCAGTCTCTTTCTGATTGTGGAGTCATGAACACTGACCTTAGCTGAGGCAAGAGTAGCCTGCAGTTCTTTGGATGTTGTTTAGGATCCTTTGAGACTTCTTGGATGATTTTACACTGCGCTCTTGGAGTAATTTTGGCAGGCCGCCCACTCCTGGGAAGGTTCACTACTGTTCCAAGTGTTCTCCATTTGGAGATTATGGCTCTCACTGTGGTTCGATGGAGTCCCAGAGCCTTAGAAATAGCTTTGTAACCCTTTCCAGACTGATAAAGGGCAACAAATTTTTTTCTGACCTTTTCAGGAACTTCCTTTGATCATGGCATAATGTGCTTGTTGAATCTTTGTGCTGGCAACGTGACTCTGATGGTAAGGGCCAAAATAAGTGAGGTTTATATTGAGCAGGGCTGGCTGTAATCAAGCCTGGCTGTGTTCAATCAGCTGACTCTAATTAGCCCTTTAATTGGGTTGATTAACTAGGGGCAATTACTTTTCACACAGTGCCAGTTGGTGTTGGTTAACTTTTTTCATTAAATAAATGAAATAAGTAAAAAAAAAAAGTGTTATTTGTTCACTCAGGTTCCCTTTATCTAATATTATGTTTTGTCTAAAGACCTGAAAACATCCAGTGTGACAAATATGCAATAATAGAGAAAATCAGGAAGGGGGCAAATACTTTTTCACGCCACTGTAGATCAGCATGCAAGAAACTCATCACAGGGATATGATTTTATTAGAAATGCATATTAATTTATGCTGATAGTGATTCTGTTGGTTGCATGTGTCAGCGACTATGAGTGATACTACAGTTTACATTTGGTGAGGGGGAGCTGCGCACTATTCAGTTATGTGCACAGTTTTGCTTTCAGGATCAGGGTGGATTGGGAGTGGAAAGCAAAGTATTCTGAGCGGTAAACATACAGTGAATGCACTTCTCCAAAATCATATTACATAAGGAAGGGTAGATTTTACAGAGGGAGGGGGTTAGAACTGAATTCTCTGGTACTGGAATAGTGATGTAACTGTACGTAGCAGAGGATGATGTGGGGGACTGTCATTATGTTGTCCTTGAGGGGGGGCTGCATGCCTGGCACTGACACAGGGGAGTAAACTGGTGTCAGCATGGTTCAGTTTGCAGCACGTCTACCTAAGGGCCAAAAGGTCTTGGGTTATAGTCCTACCCTGGGATTCTACACATACACCATAGATGCAGTAGGGAAATTTCCCTGAGGTACTGGCCAAATTTCCCCATTCATCAAAATACCACCAACCACCTAATCTCGTTTAATTTCATTTGGCTTCCATCTTTACCCTGTCAACAAAATCTAAAAAAAAAAAAAAAACAGCAAATGTATTTGGTGCTGGGGCTGAAATTGTGGTTCCAGTGCTGGGGAAGCGTAATTGTAAGCATGCCTTGCACAGTCAGCAAAAGTGTCATCATTGGCTGGGGACTTTTCCAGAGGCAATGAAGAATGCTATTGAGAATGCCTGCTGATGGGGGGGGGGGCTGTGGAGCCCGAGCTTGGTGGCAGCAAAATACAGCAGCTCTGCGTCGTAGTTCTAAATAACCATTATTTACCACTATTTGAACTTCAGCTTTGGTGCTAATTCCTGTAGAATTGTAAAGAACACTACTGACCACACAATATGGGTAACCCTCATAAAGATAGGGGAGGAGGAATGGGAGGAAAACCAGTGGGACCCTCACAGCCTGGGAAGACTGACTTGAATGTGCAGGCCGTGGTGGTAGGAGAAGCTGAGGAGACCATGTCGTCCATCGGAGTAAAGCTACAACGCTTGATTATGGTTGTATCGGATCTAAATGCAAAACTGGACTCTTTTGGTATGAGGCTAAATGAAGTTGAAACTACGGTAGACCAGCTAAAAATTGAGTTGGAAGAAATTAAATGGAAAACCGAAGCATCCGCCTCAGCCACAGCACTACTAATAAAGGAAAACTCCCATTTTCGTGCCAGACTGGAGACGTTTGAAAATCAAGCTTGTTCCTCCCATATTCATATTCTGGGTCTCCCAGAGGGTATTGAAGGAGACTACCCTTCGATGTTTCTTCAAGAATGGCTTCAGAAGAAATTGGGACCAGAAGGATCTTTGCCCCCATTTGTTATCCATAAAGCATACCAGATCACCCCTCGTGGATATTGAGAGGATTCAGAGATGCCAAGGACCTTGCTTGTTGTGACCGATGGTATGGGGACCAGAGACAAGATTTTGAGACTGGCAAGATGAATGGCTCCATTAACACAGGATGACCAGGTAGTTTACATCTTCCCAGATCTAAGCTATGCAATCCGCATGCGGCGCAAAAAGTTTGAAGGGGTGTGGCATAAACTAAGAGAGGCCTCAATTCCCCATGCAATAATCTACCCAGCCAGATTGCGAATCATTTATAAGGGCAAGGTCTGGATATTCTCGGACCCAACTGAAGCAGGAAAATGGGTCACTCGATTTCAAATACAAAAACGGGATCAACAGGTGCTGGGGCAGGAAGAACCTGAATCACAAGATGAAGAGGGCGATTGATCAGTAAGGGTGAGTATGACCTAGTCATGAGTTCTTGAACTGTCCTGAGTTATCGGGGAATCTACAGGGTCGGACTTAAATGGAGTCAGCAGAACGAATGCTTACAACACAGGGAAGCACATACAGTAAGTACTTTTTCCTTTCTTTTTTTTTTTTCTACTTGCCGGTTTGAGACTGAACATTAAGATCACTAAAAGGCGAAGGGTTGTGGTACCCTGTGCAGGTTGATTGCAACGAAGGACTTAAGTGCTGGTGCTACCTGAATGACATAGCTTTCTTCTATAATTATATATTTCCATAATGGTTGTTAAATCATTAAATTTATTTTGATATCTTTAAGAGGATAGAGCTCTGCAATACAATAGCAGATTTAAACTGATACTTAGCTGCCTTTAAAAAATGTGTAATAAAATGTTCTTTTATTCTCCTTAGGAGATAGTGTGATGCCATTAGCCTAAGTATAGGCATGCAAAAGCAGGACTTTTGTTTTCAGACTTTTAGTTATTTGTTTAAAGTCACACTGCTCTTGGACTCATGTTACAGCATTTGCTGGGTTATCCTAATAGAGTATGTATTGTTTACCCCCATCTGTGGTATCAACATATCTATGAAACACTAATCCTCTCACTAAGGGTGCTTGTTTTTTTCCCCCATAAACTGTTACTGTACTGGTTCTTGTCATAGATACAGATCTTAGTACCTATGATGTATAGTACTGAAATTAATAAAAATAAAAATAAAAAAAAAAAAAGAGAATGCCTGGTGCTGAGGAGAAAGGCCTGTGATTGCAAGGCTCTGGGGAGCACTAGTTTAAAGTAGTGGCAAACGGCGCCCTCCCACCCCAACCCCTGATTGCAAGCATTTGAGATGTCTAGGAGGTTGAGAGGGCTAGTGGCGGCCTCCCACCCCAACCCCGATTGCAAGCGTTTGAGGCGTCGCAGGAGGTCGAGAGGGCTAGTGGCAACGGCGCCCACCCCAACCCCGATTGCAAGCATTTGAGACGTCAGAGAGGTCGAGAGGGCTAGTGGCACCGCGCCCCCACCCAACCCCGATTGCAAGCATTTGAGATGTCGCAGGAGGTCGAGAGGGCTAGTGGTACGGCGCCTCCCCACCCCAACCCCGATTGCAAGCGCTTGAGGTATCGGAAACCTGCTGCTTCTACCAAGGAATCAGCTCTGCTGCTGCTGTAGTTGGTCCCGGCCGACGCAGGGCATCGGCTCACCACCGCCCTTGGTGAGCTCTGCCTTTTATAGGCAGCTTTAACCAATCAGCCAAGTTCTCTTATTAGCAGCTTATAATTTTCTACCACTAGAGGCTGCTCTACTGCCTGCTCTCCTGTTTCACTGGCCACCCTGAGCTTTCAACATTTAGTGTCAGGATGTATACTATAATCCTGCTACTCTGCCATTTGCTCCTCCCGGCCCATTTCCCTTCCCTATCGTACCCTGTGGCACCCCAACCCCCCTCCTCTGCAGTTGGCCACAGTCTGAATGCTTGGCTGCTAGTGATACTTTGGATAAACTTGACCCCCTCCCATGACCCTGTTATAGGGGATTGGCAGATAACCTACACTCCTCCTACTCAATATGACTGCCTGTCTAGTCATTCAACCCTGGCCGCTCCCCCTGGGGCTGTCCTGACTCAGAAACCTCAACATGTGACGCCGTCGGCCTCCCTTGACTTTCACTACCTACAGGCCTACCTTAAAGAACATACACTACCCATTCCGACTGGCCACCACCACTATACCACATACCCTGTTACCCCTTGTCTGTAAGAGGAAGTGTGCCTGGTACCCCTCCACAAGGTTCCTGCTTCTCCTCCTCCTCCTCCTCCTCCTATCGGGGAATATCCATGCTAATCCTGGTCCACCCATTGGCATGTTGCCTCCCCAACGTACCCAGGGTCAACTGCTCATTGCTTCTCTCAATATCTGTAGCATCCTAAAACAAGCATTTGTCAATGCCGAATGTTGCTTGCTTCTATGTGCTGTTTAGGTATTTGGAAGTCATTGGAGTGCAAATATTGAAAATTTGCGAACTTATGAGCGTGCCTAGAAACTGCTCAATGCACGCTCGTAAAACAGTCATTGTTAGGAAATTTGTCATGAAATGTTCAACATAGCCATTTTAAGACCTCTGGTCATGAACAGTGTCAGTGTGATTTTGTTAATGTGTCCCATACATTGAGTTTGCACACCGACTGCGGCATTGTGCGCTACATGGGCGGAAACACGTTTTGGGCAGGACGTGAAAAATGACAGCTGTACTGCTCATAAGGAGGTGTGGTAAAATGGCAATGATAGAAAATCTGGAGTGGAAATATTGAAAATTCGCAAACCTACGGTGCGTGGACTGTGCAAGCCTTCTCGTAAAACAGTCATTTTAGAATTCTTTCACCAAATTTTCAACTTTGCCATTTTAAGATCTCTGCTCATGAACAGTGACACTGTGATTTTCTTAATGTGTCCCATACACTGAGTTCGACACCGACTCTCTTTTGTGCACTACATGGGCGGAAACATGTTTTGAGCAGGATGTGAAAATGACAACTGTACTGCTCATGAGGAGGGTGGTAAAATGGCAATGTTGAAAATCTGGAGTGAAAATATTGAAAAATTGTAACTTACGAGCTCATGTGAGAACTGCCAAGAACGACCAGAAACAGTCATTTTAGAATTTTTTCACCAATTTTTCAACATAGCCATTTTAAGACCTCTGCTCATGAACAGTATCACTGTGATTTTCTTAATTTGTCCCATACATTGATTTACGCACACCGACTGCGCCATTCTGCACTACAAGGGGAAACACATTTTGGGTGAGATGTGAAAAATGACAGCTGTACTACTCATAGAAGGTGTGGAAAAATGGCAATGTTGAAAATCTGGAGTGAAAATATTGAAATTTCTACGAACTACGCCTATGTGTAGGAACTGCACAACGACGCTAGACAGTGGATCATTTTTGATTTTGATTATTATCATGATGGGTTTTTGGGACTTTTCATGATGATGTCGCTGTCATGGCAGTATTCTGGCCCAAAGGGTGATTTCGCAGTCACTGCGCAGAATCACCTTCAAGCCCGAATAACGCCATGACAGTGACATCATTCATGAGAAGGGGTCCTAAAACCTATGTTGAAAAATTTGGGCAAAATTCCAAAAATGCCTGAGATATGCATAAAGTTGAACCCTCCTTCCTAGCCCATTATACAGCTTACTGGCATTTCTCAGCCCGCAGTCGGCTTTGGAAGAGTGCAGACGGTGTTCCCGGTCCACCAAGATCGTCCGCACCGGAGTCCGGAGGTAAGTATGGGGTGAGGGGGTTTGGGGAGGCTGGGTGCGCAGTGGGTGGGTGCGGGTTGCGGAGGGGTTCGGGAGACAGCCAGGACATAGCATCTTTCAGAAAAAGAGACTTGCAAGAACAAGGGGACACAATTTAAAGATAGAAGGAGGGCGGTTCAGGTGCAATGTGAGGAAGTATTATTTCACAGAGAGGGTAGTGGATGCATGGAACAGCCTTCCTCTGGAACTTGTGGAGTCTAAAACTGTGGGAGAATTCAAGAATGCATGGGACAGACATAAGGCAATTCTTGGTGGGGCAGGAAGATATAGGCTGTTGGTTAAATAGGATCTGCGGCCTATCCTGTAGGTAGGAAATGGGCAGACTAGATGGGCCTAGCGGTCCTTATCTGCCATCAAAGTCTATGTTTCTATGTTTTGGTTTTACAGGGTTAAAACAAAAAAAAAGACTTAATGGGACCGTTTGCCACGCTGGGGTGGGCTCCAGCGGGTACAAGGACGGGGGCCGTTCAGCCGGATGGGATTGGGCACCCCATTGGCTAAATAAGTGATTGCCACGCTGGGGTGGGCTCCAGCGTGGCACCAGCTCTGAGGCGTTCAGCCGGCGGGATTAGGCACCTTTTCGGCCAAATAAGTGATTGCCACGCTGGGGTGGGCTCCCAGCGTGGCACCAGCTCACGGGGGACAGCAGCACTCAGCCGGAGGATTGGGCACCTGTCGGCTACACCAGGGCGTCTTGAGGGGGGCCGCCGCCTGCGTGTGGGGGGAGCTAAACATCGGTGCTTACTGAGCGTAGCTCCCCCTTTCAACTGCCAATGCCACTGCATTTTTGGAAGGCGTGTCATAGACGGCTCAAAAATGCGACCAGCTACAGAAGCCGCCTGCCAGCTCACTGACTGAATTGGAGGAGGAGGTGACACACCCCCGAAATCTCCGATGATGGCACTATGTTTCTTGCACATGCGTGCAAGCAACATAAAAATGGGACTCCTTCCAGGGTTGGGTACTACAGCACCAACCAGATGTCATAGCAGTGTGTGAAACCTGGCTCACTCCTCGGACCCCAGATTCCTCTGTATCTCTGCCCGGTTATATCCTCTACCGTGCTGATCGACATGGAAAGCGAGGGGGTGGCTGTGCCATCTACACTAAGGATACCTTACAAGGTCACCTTCTCCACTCCCCTGATCTGGGGGCTGGCGCACAGGCCCTCACTGTCAAACTGGCTCTGGGTAGAGCCCAAAGCCCTTTCTACATAACTACAGTATACATCCCACAAGGGACCAAAAATCAGCCTTCCAAGCAGTATTGTCTTATCTGGACACACTATCCTCACAGTCGGAACTACTTGTACTTGGTGACTTTAACATCAATTGGCTAAGCAAGGGTGCCACCCCTTACATTGATCTCGCCACAGCTCAAGATCTAACACAACTGGTCACTTCCCCCACTCGGCGTGACCCTCGTACCGATTTCTCCTCACTATTGGACCTCATCTTCTCCAATCGCCCGGGCAAGATCTCCAAAGTTTCCGTACTTCCTAATGCTCTCAGCGACCACTCTCCAGTTCTCTGCTCCTGGTCCTGTAACATCCCAAGATACCCTCCCAAAATAATTGTGCAACGTAAACTTGGTCCTGGTAAACTGGCTCAATTAAAAATGCACCTCAGGGTCATGGATTGGTCCTACATTTTTAAATCTGTAAACCATGACAGTGCCTTGGACCTATTTACCAGGTCCTTCAATAATATTTGTGACCTCTATGCACCTTTCACGAAAAGAGTGGTTAAAGGCAATCACGTACCGTGGTTCACTGAACAGCTCAAGACTTTAATGCGAACCAGAGACTCATTATGGCATCTCTCCATTGAGTCCGGCCTCCCCCATGATAGACAGAATTACAGAATGGCCCGAAACAAGTGCACCTGGGCCATTCGCAGGGCAAAAGCAGAGTACTATAAATCTGCCTTAACCTCGTCTTGGGGCTCCGGACGCAAGTTCTGGGACAACATTAAAGAAATATGCAGTAAGGTCCCCAACCTGGTCCCCTCCCAAGTCATGTCAAATGGGTCCTTGACCTCTGACCCCACTCATATTGCTGCTGTTTTCAGTGATGTCTTCTCCAACCTTAGCCATGTTCTCCCCCCGAACTTCTATGATCCACCTGCTCCTAGCAAGCCAGAACTTCAACTCAGGCCCCCCCTTTATTTTAAGCCGCATCTCTCCAATCAGCAGAACCTTACCTTCACGGCTGCCCTTAGTCATGCCTCCTCCAACGCCGACTCCTTGATCTCCAGAATTCTTTGGCTCTCCCTTAAGGAGTCCTTGCTCCTCTCACCCACATTCTAAACCTCTCCCTTTCACTAGGTAAATTCCCTACCATTTGGAAATCTGCTTCTATCACGCCCTTATTTAAAGGTGGTGACCGCTCCTCTACCAACAATTATCGCCCTATCTCCATACTCCCCCCCCCAAGGCCTTAGAGAGGATAGTCTCGGATCAGCTTACTGACCACCTCAATAAATATGACCTACTCTGCAAACAACAACATAGTTTTCGCAAAGGTCACAGCATGACAACTGCCTTGCTTGAGCTAGCATCACACATACATACTGCTTTGGATAAAGGCCACATCACTGGTGCGATCTTCATTGACCTCACTAAGGCCTTTGATACTGTCCACCATTCTTTACTCCAAACCTCCTTGCTCAACCTGGGTCTCTCACAGGACTCCGTGGGATGGTTTTCCGACTACCTTGCCAACTGGACCCTTCAAGTTAAAATTGGGAATACCCTATCCGCCAAATTCTCCTGTCCTCTCAGGGGTCCCACAAGGGTCCATTTTGGGTCCCCTCCTTTTCAGCCTCTTCCTAAATCCTCCCGCCTTCCTGCTCCTCCAACCTATTACTATATGCTGATGATGCTGTCATCTTCTCCTCAAGTCCAGACCCCTCTCAACTCCACCACTCCCTCCAGTTCTCCTTCAACACTGTCGAAAGCTGGTTCACCTCAAAACGCCTTATTATTAACTACAAAAAAACTAAAGGTTTGCTCTTCACTCATCCACAGAACACCAGGAAAGGGTTTTTTCCTCAAATACTATCAGCTTCCCAGACCCCATTGGAATTTGTTCACTCCTTTAAGTACATGGGCATCACTTTGGATTCTGCCCTTACCTACCATGAGCATATACACCAATTATCCAAGGCCCTAAACATTAGGCTCGGGCTCTTGCACCGCTTTAAACATTGCCTTACCTCTGATGCCCTTAAGCTTGCGATCTCCTCCTCAGTTCTCTCCCTTCTAGACTATGGCCTTCTTACTTTTGGTGGTGCAAGCCCCTCAGCCCTTGATAGTCTTAGACTTGTGCTAAACAAGGCCTGTCATCTTTTATTAGGGTATGACAGACTTACCCATACCTGTGTGCTTTATAAGGACACCAATTGGCTTAACCTCGAAAACAGAATCAAATTCCACACATGTCTCTTAGCAAAAAAAATCACTCTTGGCCTCACCCTGTGTCACTCACTTCCTTAATCACCTTGGACTCTAAAGTTAAGCACACCCGGACCTCTGATCTCCATCATCTCTCTATCCCTTCCTGTCACACAACTCAATTCCAAAGATCCTTTTGCAACAGAGCACCCTTGTGGATGAATAACCTACCCTCCTCCTTATGTTTTGATCAAAGAATTGGTCGCTTCAAAATGTACCTTAGGGCCCATTTTCGGTCCTCAAGTGACTGCGACTGTTCGTGAACTGGTGCCCTGTCCCTCTAAGACTGACAATGGCCTCTGGCTTGCCTCTTCTTTCAGCTCTTACCTCCACCAGCTCAGGGATGTTAACTTCCAGTCTCTTTATAATATCTCAAATGGTACTAGTTCCTGAATGTTAGCCTAACTTCCTGTTGTAACATATCTTTACTCTGTAATAATCAATCACTGTATTTGTATCTGTTCTAAATTGTTTTGTATTTGTGCATCGGATCTTTTATATGTGATGTGGAACCTTTGCATGTAAAGGAGTCTTTGACTCAAAGGTATTTCTGATTTTTCTGAAATAAATAAAATAAAATAAATGTCCAAGCCCTCTTGTGGGCACTGCATAAAATAAAACTGTAAATAAAGTCAAACCATCTACAACGTGGGTCAGCCTACGAAGGTGGAAAGGGGGCACCACCTTATTTTGAGAAGTACTTCTGGAGCTTTTTTATGTCTGACTCAAGTGCTATAAATATGGTTGTCAGTTGCAAAATGTGGAATGTATCTATGTATGTACTTTATGGGGATAGGACAAGTCAGACAGGGCAAGAGAGATATACTTTATGGGGAAAGAACAGATCACAGTGGGCAAGAAAGGGGGTGACAACTCAATAAACTCTTACAGCGTGAAACATTCTGGATATTCATGCTGAGTAGTTTGAACCCCATCAGACTGAATAAACAATTTTGATATTAAACCATACTTATAATGTACTGATATTATCCATGCATTTGTATATAAGAGCGTAATACTTTTCTTCATTAGTTCTCCCCAGAACTTTGCATTTGGAGTTCGGGAGACCACAGGCTGATCTCCTGTTTCCATATAACAAAAGTTTAACACATGAATTAGCTCACTATCGGCCTCCAGTCTCCATTTCTCCTAATGTTCCATCCTTTTTGTCCATCAATGCTACTTTGTCATCACTTTGCCAGTTGTTTGTACCCTCCTTCCTTCCTTCCATTCTTCAAATGAAGTGATAGCTATTGTCATTTGTCATAAATTTCCCCTGCAGTAGTACTTGTGCTTTGTTATGCCTTATGCTAGTTTTGGT
Organism: Neoceratodus forsteri; assembly: GCA_016271365.2. Lineage (NCBI taxonomy): Eukaryota > Metazoa > Chordata > Ceratodontiformes > Ceratodontidae > Neoceratodus > Neoceratodus forsteri. The sequence goes on from CM057459.1 coordinate 655,213,142, forward strand.
TCCATACATGTATAAACACAAATCACTAATTTGAGGAAAAAAAAAACACAAAATATTTAAAAATGAGTTTTTTTGAATGGATGCTAGTTAATTATATCATTTCTGCTTACTGTCTATAATATTTTAATTTAATTTTGCATTGCTTTTATGTGTTTTTTTATTTCGTGTATCAATTGCTGGTCACAAAATTTTATATTTATTTACTTGCTTTTGTTTACCAGGTAAGCACACTAGTCAACCAAGTACCTATTTTCAGGTGCAGTCCGGGAGGATTACAAGGTACATAAACTCAGCTGCAACAGGAAGAGTCAAAGTAACATACAAGAACTTTAGGCATAACACAGAATGATGGGTAGCTAACAGGAAAGTGGACTTCAGAATTAATGTTTAGATATCAATATATGATTCATAATAGATTAGATTAGGTAGATAACAGCATAATACAGAATAGTACAGACATATTCAACAGGGCAGTCAATATAAGGTAAGCCATTATCCTTGGGGGGGCTAGGTGGTTAACAGGAGAGGTACATAAGTGCAGGAGAGAGACCTGGAGAAGGATAGGGATAGATAAGGCAGGGTACTACTCTGGGACAGATGGGCAGGAAGTCCCAGAGCAAACGTGACACTATTTTTATTATCAAGCTGGTAGAAGTACACTTTTAACACTGGAGCCATGCTCCTTTCAGTAATACACAGGGGGAAAAAAATATGAGCCTCAGCAGGTGGACTAAGAGGCATAGAGACAGGCGGAGGCAGATTTCAGGAAACCCCACAGGGAGGTTTTAAAGCAGGGATGAGAGGAGGAGGAGGAGGAGGAACGGATTAAGACAGGAAGGGAGTTCCACACTCTCGGGGCACGTGCAGTGAAAGCCTGATCGCCGGCAAGGGTGTGGTTTTTGGCACCAGGCGGTCTTGCGTCTCCCTTGATCTTAGGTGGTAGGTTGGGGTTCCATGTTTAGGGGGTAGGGAGAGGGCAGAGGGGGTAGCCATTCCGACGATGTTGTCGATGAAGTTGCCAAGGACAATGGTGCGGTGTTTTTCCGGAGGAAGCCACTCCAGGCTCGTATAGAGATCACAGCGGTGAGTGAGGCGAGGGGCCGAGAGCGCAAAGCAGCAGATATTGTTATAAGCTGAGTCCTGTTTTGTGAGACTAGATTTAGGGACAGGGGCAAAGGATACAAGCCCATAACAGAGCATTGGTAGAAGGACCCCCCTGGCTAAAGCCAGTCATGCAGCCGGGGTGAGGCAGCTTTTTGCTCGATAAGCAAGTCCAAGCTTAACATTTGTAGCCTTACAAATGTTCCGAATATGCAGGGCAAGATCCAGTAGTGGGTTAAGTGTGACGTAAGCTAATGTGGCTTGTATGTATTTCCCTGAAATTACAGCAGTTCATTATTTATAACATGCGACCTATGATGTCATGCAGTTTGATTTAAAAGCAGTGCTTTTTGTTACCAGAGCCCGCCCCCGAGGAAGACCTAACAGTCGATGTGCAGGGACATCTGGTTTGCAGTTTTACCTGATCAGCTTTCACGTATTTGGAATAAATACATTTATGTTTGCAGCATATGGTCTCTGCAGTCACTCATTTGGAGTGCAGCACTATTTGTTTGGTTTGGATTTGGCTGGCAACCTTTGTCTGCACCTCACCTGTCTTAAACTGCAGCATGAGCAATCTCTGCCTCTTTCAGCTGTAGGGTTCGGCCATCCCTGTGGACACCACAGCAGACCTGAAATATCCTGGACAACAGGTATCAATGAGTTCTGCATTTAGTGGTGGGATTTGTCATCTGTGTTGTGTTGTAACTACACCAGCCCATGTGATAGGGAGTGGACACCAGGCCCCACAGGCCTGCAGGGGTGGATGTGGTGACAGGACTGGCAGCTGCCCATGCCTGTGTGTCTGCAGCAGGTGCCCTATGCACATGTGCTACTGGTCACTGCTGTGTGTGATGCAACTACATTTGTGCAGTACCTCCGTATCAGAGGTTCTGCCTCTGCAGTGTTTCAGAACCTTCTATGTTTTGTACTGGTGACCTATGTGGCCAATGTCCCCATGTATAAGCTATACCACCATGGTACTTGTGTCCATGGGCCCCTGGCACAGGCCCTGTACAGTGCAGGCCTAACTGTGCTGGTGTGTGGGCACTGCCACAGTGACATTGCTCCAGGGGGGAGTGCAGCCCAACCCCCATTGTCTACGGGTGCTCATCCAGTGGGTGTGTCCTCCTTCTTATTTCAGCATACATAGGGCTGCATGCTGGCAGTGGTGGCCATAACAGTTGGGTGCCAGTGTGATGTGGAGCAGAGGCTGTGGGACACCTGCACAACGTGCAATGTCTGTGCAATAGCTGCAGGTGAACCACGGCCATTGGTGGACACAGTATGGTGCTGCACACCCCAATGGCCTGCTGTGGGCATGTTACTGGCCCCTTCCTTGGTGACCCTGCACACCACAGGTGGGTCAGCCCCTCACAGACAAATGCCCCTGTGGGAGTTACAGAGGTATGTGGGCACCTAACACTGTCCACCCCAGGTCATCTGTAACCAGTGATGGTGTAGGCTGCATGCTGCATGCATAGATGGGTCAGTTTCCATTGCACCCCTGCTGTGTCAGGGCAGACATGCACAGGACACAACTAGGGTGCATACTGTGTGCAGTGGCTGGGTTGTGGTCTGTCAGCTGTGTGGTACTGTCTGTATCCCCCAGTTACCCATGTTGCACCCATTTCTCTGGCAGGTACCACTGACAATGGTGACAGACTGTGAGCCCACTGCTTTTGAGCAACATGAGCTAGCACAGGCCTACAAGGTCAGGGATGAGGTAATGTCCTGCTCCAAGAGCACTGATGCCTGTGTCCAGCTGGCCTGAGAGAAGATCAAGTAGGAGGTGAACTCAGTAGGCAGGCAGTGTAGTCCTGTGGAGGCAGTGAGAAAGCGGTTACCGGACCGAAGGAGGCACACAAAGGAGGTTATGATTATGGAGCACTGAGAGCTGCATGTCATGAGCAGGGACTCACAGCAGTCCCTAGATCCTATGGAGGAGGCCATAGCATCCACACTATGGCCTGTGGAGGTGCTGGAGGTGTCAGGTGGCAGTTATGAATCTCAGATCGGGCCTGCCCAGACATGTGTGTATGTGCATGTGCCATCCTGTCAAGGACAAGGGTGATGTTGAGGTTCACCACCATTTGGGGTGCATGGTGTATTTATGATCGCAGCTCACATGGGTGTGGGTATCACTACCATGTCCCACAACCACACAGTGGCCAGCTTTGTGCATGCCCATGGCTGTGCCCCACAACATGCTGCCCATCTGCCCCCTGGGACAGGGATATGTACACCCTGGGATGGTGGGGTGTGCCTGGGTCACCTCAGATTTGGATACACTGGTGCTGAGTGTGTTGTTACAGGTGGTAATGTGTGAGACCACGTGGTGGGTGAGTGGACATTGGTGGTGGGGTGCGTTCACCAATGTGAGGGCTGTCTGTCTCTCGTGGGGTGTTTTCACACAGTGGTGATATACCAAAGTGGCACTGGCACAGTGCCTGCTTTCCCATGGCAGTGAGTGTGTTTCCTGTGTAGGTTTGTGTCTCTTCCTCCAGGGTTCGGCCATTTCACTGCACATACCATGTTGGTGCATGACATCGTCCACCAGGGCATGCATGCCACCTCAGTCTGTACAGCATTGTGGCCGCAGCAACTCTGATTAATTCCTCTGTTGGCTCTCTAGAGCACAGCCAATGGAGTCAGACTCAGAGGAGGATATCACAAGACCATCCTGACATGTGCTGTTCCTGCTGCCCACCTGTCCACACTACCTGGAGGACTTCTGCAAGAAAGCCCTAGAGGATGAGAACAATAAGACCTACATTGAGAGTCTGGAGAAGGTGGGTCAGAACAGGCAGTCCCCCATAGCAGGTTCCCACCCCACTGGGGACAAGCCACCATCTTCATACAGCCCGACAGCCACACGGATGATGCCCAGGGTAGACCCTGGCACAGCCATGACTGGAACACTGCACAGACCCACTGCCACCATGTCCACCATCCTACCTGGCCCCACCTGCAATGCTGGCCAGGAGGGCTCCATCGGCACGTCTACACCCTTGTTGCTCTGCACCCATAGCTGTGGATCTCACACAGCTGGCTCAGTGCAACCAATTCAATCCGCCACACCTTTACTGTTGCGAGCTTAGCCCACATATGCAGCCTGACCCTCTCCCACTGGACAGTTCTCTGTGAGAGTTGATGCATTGAAGACCAGCAGCTGCTGAGGAATGCAGTGGAGGCACAGATTGCAGTGCAGCAGAAGATGATACACTTCCACCACGTGCTACAGGAAGACATGATATGCCTCCACCACATGCTGCATGACTAGAGTCAGGTGTGGTACTGCAAGACTGGAAAACAATACATGTGGTGCCCCTCCACAAAACAGGTCCTATGGATGACCCAGGGAATTGCAGACCAGTCAGCCTGACCTCAATCTTGTGCAAGCTCATGGAGACCATACTTAAGGAAAGGTTGGTAGAATATCTAGAGATGTATGGTCTCCAGGATGTAAGGCAGCATGGGTTCATGGTTAGAAGATCATGTCACATGAATCTGATTGACTTTTTTGACTGGGTCACTAAGACAGTAGACAGAGGCCAAGCAGTAGGCATCCTCTATCTGGATTTCATTAAGGCTTTTGACTCTGCACCAGCAAAAAGGTTGATCAGGAAGTTGGTGGATCCCGGGGTTGGGGATAAGATGTCCAGATGGGTGGAAAACTGGTTGAGGGACAGAACCCAGAGGGTGGTTGTGGGGATGAGTTATCTGGCACCAGAGAGGTCACCAGTGGGGTCCCGCAGGACTTGGAGCTGGGGCCAGCCTTGTTCAATGTTCAATGTCTTCTTCAATGACATTGGGGAGCTGGCCTGGTGGCACTGAGGGTTGAGGCGCTGGACGCCACATCTCACGCTACGCCGGCAACCCAGGTTCGGGTATGGACTCGGGTGGCCAGGGGTCGGCAGGGGAGAGGGAGGATCAAGCGTCCCAATGGATGCTCTCCTCCCTCGGGGTGGGAGACCAAGAATGCTCCTGCATTCTGCATCCCTTCCATAGCCGGTGGAAGCACTGACATCAGGAAGGGATGGAGATGGCTCCGTTCATCGGAGTCAGGGAGGGGGACGTCAACGGGGCATGAGAGGTTCGTTGTGTGTCTGCATGCCACCACTCAGGACGTATGACCTAGTGCTCGATGTCTCAGAGGGTAGGGGACATATGGGGAGAAAACGGAAAACACCTCTCGGCAGCCCTGGATGAAAGCCGCTCCGGTTCCATCCAGACCACAAAGAAAGAGACAGACCCCACTGTGCAGGAGGAGTGAGGAGGCACTCTAGGGGCAGATCCCACGAAGGTGGAATGGGGGAAAAATGAGTGGACGGAAGGATTGGGCTCCGAGAGCAGACAGGAGAGATAAAGAGAAAAAGTAAAAAAAAAAAAAAAAAAATCAGTGACATTGGGGATGGCATTAAGGGCAAAATGTGCCTATTCACAGACAATACCAAGCTCTGCAGGAGAGTGGACACAGCTGAAGGGATACATGACCTACAGGATGATCTGGAAAAGCAGGGAAGGTGGTCCAGGACATGACAACTTGGCTTCAATGCCAAGATATGCAAAGTTATGCACACTAGAGCCAAGAATCCCAGAAAGGAGTACTAGCTGGGCAAAGTCCAGATACTGTATCTGCATCAGAGGAGAAGAAGGACCTGGGAGTGATGATCACTAGTGACTTGAAGCACTCCATGCAGTCCAAGAAAGCAGCAGCAAAGGCAAACAAGATGCTGGGATGCTTAGCAAAGGAGCTCAGTAGTCAGAGAGAAGAGGTTATACTACCCTTGTACAGGTCACTGGTGAGGCCACATCTAGAGTATGGAGTTTAGTACAGATGCCCACACCTCAAGAAGGACATTAACCTGCTGGAGAAGGTCCAGAGAAGGCCTACAAAGTTGATAGTGGGTCAGCAGGGTAAGGCATATGAGAAGAGGTGAGGGCACTAAACATGTACTCCCTGGAGGAAAGGAGAGAGAGAGGGGACATGACTGGGACCTTCAAGTACTTGAAAGGGATAAATAAGGTAGATAAGGAGGGCCTCTTTAAGCTGAGTGCAACCATAAAACGAGGGGGCACAGTCTCAAGCTGGAGAGGGGAGGTTTAGGAGGTAGATCAGGAAACGTTTCTTCACAGAAAGGGAGGTGGATACCTGGAATGTGCTGTGAGAAGAGGTGGTCTCATTGAAGACAGTGGGAAGCTTCAAGAGAGGCTGGGATAGGCATAGGAGGAAGGTAAGGATCATGGGTAGGGAGGATGAGAGGGTTGGGGGAGAGGAGGTAGACAGGGTAGGGATAGTAGCTCAAGCTGTAGATCCTGCAGTACGAGCAGACTAGATAGACCAAATGGCCTTCTTCTACTGCTTTCTTCGTATGTTTGCATGTAGACATGCAGCAGGCAGAGTTCCAAGAAGCCATGCTTGTGGCTGCCCTACAGGGCCTGAGTGGTGCTGTGCAGGAGGCTGCAACCATAGTGACAGATGCTGCAAGGGCCATCCACAGCCTCTGCCCATCCTGTGTCAGTACTGCACCCCACAGTGGACACCACAGTGTGCACCAATGCCACAGGATCCTGGGACAGGCACACCCATTATGCCCAGAACAACCAGTTTCCTGTGGATATCACGCATACCGACTCACAACCTCACCCTACCCTGGGGCAGTACCCCACAGACCCATGCCCAGGGACAAGTGACTCCATCGCCACAGGTATCACCCACAATGCTGCTGTGATCCACTCACCCCATCAAACCAGGAGCTGTTCAGGTAATCAGTCCGTACTCAGAGTGGTGTTTGAAGATAGACATAGGTGGCACATGGCCATCCCCTGCCACCAGAGTGACCTCCTTCCCCCAACAGTAGCCTGCCACACCTCCAGCTACCATGTGTTGTGGCCACAGCTGCCTGACCCTGGTATGGCTGGCTTGGCATACAGTCCCAACCTCACCTGGCTGGTGGGTATTCCTGTTGACCTTACTGTCCACCCCTAACTTGCCTATATCTGTGTGTCCCCATGTGACAAGTCCCATGACAGCAGGCCAGTAGTGCACTGCACCCCGATCCCCCCAGCCTGCCATGCCTTTGTCTGTGTGTTGGCAGCCCTAGACCACTGGCCTCTATAGTCGGCACCGTCTGTGTTTCATATTGTCACCACTCCTTGATTGGTAGCATGGTCTTTTGTCTTACGCACAGCATGTTTTCCCCATTGTTGAGCATACTACACAGCTTGCGTTGTTGATGATGTTGCTGTTGTTGTTGGCGGTGCCCTGTCTGTCTCATAATACATCACTGAACCATGTAACAGTGTCCTGTGTGTTTTGTAATCCCTTGCCAAGTTCATAGATGTCACGTATGATGCAGGCTCTGTACTCCTAAGTTCTCCTGGCCATTCTTGGGTCTGACCTGTCGAGCTGCTCCAGTATCCCCTGTTCCTCTGGCTCTGTACCCAATGCATTCTGTAATTCTGTGACTGTTAGACATATTTCACAATTGAGTGCCTGTTGCGTAGTATACAACAGGCTAAGGACATGACACAAGCCTTGTGAGGGGTATACTGTAGGACACCACCACAGAGGTCCTGGCACTGGAAGCACATCTTAAGCATGCCAAAGACACACTCTGTGGTGGGGTTTCTCAAATGGTGAGGCCAGCCTTCCAGGGGAGGCCTCAACCTGTTCAAGGGGAGGCTCAAGCAAGCCTTAAAATGTACTATATTTAAATGTCAAGTTTTGGATATTTTGTGTGAAAGGATGCAGCAAACTGAAAGCGAATAATGGCATACAAATTTATGTACAAAATGGTTACCAGGAAAGACATGCTCAACAAACACTTGTTTCCTGGTATGACATGGAGGAAAGCTGTATGGAGGAAATACAATTCTTGGAAAATTGTGCAAAATAAAATGCAAAATAATGCAAATGAATAGGAACAAGGTAATAACTGACCCATTATACTGGCTGCAGAAAAGCACAAATACAAAGGCTAAGTAGAGAGATACTAGGAGCAAGACCAGGAGGGAGCAAAATGATCCATGAGAAGGAGTTTAAGAGCAGGGTAAAACTGACAAAGAAAACAATCTGACTCATAGAGGTGTTGCAAAGAGGGGTAAATAGGGTCCAAAAGTCAGAAGAGTGGAGCAAGTAGGCTGACCTGGGGAGGGGGGGTTATGGAAAGGGAGAATAAACTCAACAACTCAAATGCACTTCATTGGATTGTTCCTGTAGTGTGCAAAGTATGATAGTTGTTCTAACTATGGGGAGGCCCAAAATAATTTATGTAATAAGGGGAGGCTCAAGATCTTTTCCAAGGCTTTGGGGAGACTCACTATGACACAGTGTGAGTACTCCCGCTCTATGATGCTGCATGTGGTGGTGTGTGCCAAATTGTACCTGTCCTCTGCTACAGGTAGTTCAAATGGAAGACTACCTGTGCATGAGCTTCTAGCAGGTGTGCACAGTCTGTGAGGGAACCACTCTCTGCTATGAATAGTTCAGTAGAGGCTGGCACTCCAGTTACCAGTAGCTATAACTTGAAAACTTATGTAGACAATGTCAAATAAAGTTAAAGAATTTATTCCATGGTTAGTGGTAAAGAATAACACATGCCACACTGGGCAGTATGGCGTGTGCTATTCTTTACCGCTAACTGTGGAATAAATTCTTTAACTTTATTTAAAGTTGTCTGCATAATTGTTCAAGTTGTAGCTACTGGTTATTGGAGTGCCAGCCTTTATTGAACTCTGCTATGGGTGCAGGGTGGAGAACAGGTGTGAGAGGCTGGGGCACAAAGGACAGGCACCGTCCCCTGTGAAGGGAAGGACATATGTTAGTGTGATAAGATAGCTTAACCAGCTGCACAATGCTATCAACCACCAACCATTGGTCCATCTTGTGCACCTCTTGACCTAGCATACTCCGACCCTGGTTTCCATATGTGGTTCTACACCTTCATGCTCCATGTGGTGCATTCTTGGAGAGAGCCTGCGACATGGACTCACTGATGAGGTGTCCACTGGAGATGTTGCTGCCTTCAGATCTTTGGCACAGGATGGAACTGTGCCATATGATGGCACTGTGGCTGTTGCCAGGGTACTGTGCCAGGACACTGGTGATACACCCTGTTGCATCGCACACCACCAGGCAATTGATGGAGTGATATCTTTTGCTATTCAAGTAGACATCCTCCCCATCACTGGTGGGTGCCTGGACGGCAACATGGGTGCATCAATGGCACCAACTACAGCTGGTATATGTGTAACTCGATGGAATGACTTCACGATTGCAGTGGTGCACTCTGCTGGGGTGCTGGGAAATATGATGAACTTGCCAGCATGTTCCAGTACTGCATTTAGGAACTATCCCAACAGGTGCAAGGTGGCCAACTGCAAGACACCAGTGGTGTCCACCATTGGTGCAGCCATAACCTTAAGCTCCACAGACAATGCATGGCTGCACTGGGCATCACTCCAGAGTTGGTCTAGCAGGAGCTCACAGAGCTGCCTGAGCATGAGCCTGTTGAGCCTGTACCAGCCCACAAGCTAGTTGTCTATAAGGACTTTGAATGTGACTCATGGACTGTAATATCTATGTGCAACACAGTGCCTCCGTGGCCTATGTATGGGCCCAGGATGGGCAGCTGTCCTGTCCTCCTGCTGTATAGCCTCCTGCAGCATGTGCAGAAGGTGCACACCACCGAAAGTCATCTTGGCTGAAGTGTCTCCATCTGCCTCTGGGATTTGCCAGACTTTAATTCAGCCTTTTTATAAGTGGTGATAGCATGGTGCTAAGTGTCCTGTGCTAACCCCACTGCACAGTGCCACCACGTTGAATATCGCACTGTGCCAGTATGCATGGTCCCACCGCCACTTGGCATATTACATGCATTTTCTTTGCAAGTGCACACTGTTGGCTTTAGCATGTGCTGTGCTCCCCTTTAAATATGGGATTCTGGGACAAAACCCGTGCAATGCAAGCACAATCACTTTGCACACAGTGCAATCTTTTGAATATCAGGCCCCTAAATGCTAGAACCTCTAATCTGTTAGAAGGTCACTCCACTGCTTGGCCCATAGATGATACCATAAGGATTCCACTGAAAAACTCAAGAGATGCACACTGCAATCTGAGAGGAAAACATCTTCTAAGATTTGCAGATGAGAGTCTATTACTAAGTCCCAATGATAGAACTTCTGGGGATTTTGAGGAGAAAATTAGATAGCCAACCTTGAGAGGGTGGCCAGTTATAGACCTTGTATTGCTAGATGTCTTTTAATTTCCTTTAGTGGTACATCTGGAAATAGAGGTGTGGGACAGTGACCACCATTCAGTATCTTTAAAGATGCTATGGGAAAATGGCCTCCAATCACATCTCTGTTTATTACAAAGAAAAGCACAGTTCAGACAATATGATGATGTTTAACAATAAAAAAAATTAAGTGGACTACCTTTTAGGACCTAAAGTAATGGAAACACTTAAGTATGTTTAGGTCCTAAAGTAACGGAAAGACTTAAGTATGTTGCCTCTAAAGAAAATACATATTTTCCCCTCCACAGTTAATGTGGTGTAGACAGTGCCATCTGTATGTCTTATTGAATATGAAAAAATAGTTGAAACAATTTTAAAGGAGTTGGGGGAACAAAACAAACTTCCAAACAAGACAAGACAAGACAAGACAAAGGAGTTGGGGGAAGAAGACAAATTGCCACTCATGGAGAAGGGCAAATGGTGTCCCTCTTCATAAGAGTGGCATCAAAGAGGATGTAGGGAATTGCAGGCTTGTAAGTCTTACATCTGTTGTCAGGAAGATCATGGAGTCACTCCTAAAGGAGTGGATAATGGGGAGTACCTGGAAGCTGTTGGAGCCCTAGATCCCAGGCAACTTAGTTTCACAGCAGGAAGGTCCTGTCAAACAAATGTAATTCATTTCTTTGACTGGGTGACAAAGGCAGTGAACCAAGCGGGGGCAATAGATATCACCTACCTTGATTTCAGCAATGCCTTTGATACCGTTCCACATAGAAGACTGGTCAACAAACTCAGAAGTCTGAGGGTGGGCCACAAGGTAGTAAGATAGGTTACAAGCTGCCTAGGGGGCAGAAAACAAAGGGTGGTGGTAAATGGAACCCACTCAGATGAAATGGAGCTCACCAGTGGAGTACTTCAGGGTTTGGTACTCAGGCCAGTCCCCTTCAGTGTCTTCATCAGCAACATTGCAGATGGTCTGGAGGGAAAAGTTAGCTTGTTTGCAGATGATACCAAAATCTGCAACAGGCTAGACACGCCAGAAGGGGTGGAAACAATGAGAAGGGACCTGGAAAAGCTGGAGAGATGATCTGAAGCATGCCAACTGAGGTTTAACACAAAGCAGTGCAAAATCATGCATGTGGGGAGCAAAAACAAAGGAGCAAGCTACAGGATGAGGGGGAGTGAGCTGCTGACAGTTACAAGGGAGGAAAGGGACACGGGGGTCATCACCACAGCTGACTTGAAAGTCACCAGGCAGGCAGCCAAGGTGGTAGAGAAGGCAAGTGGGATGTTGGGTTGTATTGGGAGGGGTATCATGAGCCAGAGGAGGGAGATAATAGTTCCACTGTACAAAACCTTGGTGAAGCCTCATCTGGAGTACTGTGTGCAATTCTGGAGGCCACACCTTCGTAAAGACATTGACAGGATGGAAGAGGTGCAGAGGAGGGCGGCGAAGATTGTCAGAGGATTACAGCAAAAGCCTTATGAGGAGAGAGTGAGGGACTTCAATATGTACACCCTGGAGCAAAGGAGGGAGAGGGAGAGGGGCAATATGACTGAGATGTCCAAGTACCTCAAGGGTATAAACAAGGTTAGACGGGAAACTATCTTCCAGTTCAAAAAGAATGCCAGGACCAGAAGACATGACATGCGACTAGAGGAAGCCAATTAAGAGGAAATGTGTAGAAGTTCTTTTTCACTGAGAGGGTGGTGGATGCATGGAATAGCCTACCCCAGGAGGTAGTAGCTGCATGTACAGTGGCAGGATTTAAACATGCATGGGACAAGAATAAAGGAACTCTAGTGATGGGAATGTAAAGCTACAAACAATGACCATGTAGAGTCATGTGTCACTTTTGCAAGCAATAAAATGGGCAGACTGGATAGGCCTGGCGGTCCTTATCTGCTGACAATTTGTATGTATCTATGTATAGTTTCCAGCAACATGAAAAATGGTTCTACAATGAATGTCTTTAATTAAGAAAGACCCTGACAAAAATCAGTAAATTAAGAACAAAAAAATCCAAACACAGAATTTAATAGAGACTTAATTCAACAAAAAAGGAGTATAACTGTTTAGTAAAAAAATGCCTATAAAGAGCAATTATGGGGAAACTTACAAACAGCCATCAAAGATAAAGATTCCAGAGTTTCCTGGAACCTGGTGGACCTAGGTCCTAAAATGTGGTATGACTATTTTTATAATATTCATAAATGAATAATGGAAAAAGAACCATTACAGTGGGACCAAAATTGTCCCAGTGGCCACCAGTTGCCTCACAAGAAGTAGTGGCTGCTATTATGACTCAGAAAAAAAATAAAGCACCTGGCATCGATAACATACTGGCTGAGGTTTTTAGAGAAGACCCCCAGCGGTGGGCTCATGATTAACCAAATCATTTGCTGTCATCAACCGCAGATTTCTGTTACCAGAATATGGATACTGGGTGTAATAGTATCACTGTTTAAGAAGGGGGATAGATCGAACACTTCTTGCTACTGATCTATCACTGTTCCATAAGTAGCTAAAAAATCCACTCACAAATAATCCTGAAGAGAAATGTAGATTAGGTAATCAATGGCAATTTACTGTCTGTCTTTCAAGCAGGAGTTTATCCTGGTTTTAGCACTATTGACCATATGTTTGTATTAAGATATTATATTGATAAACATGTAGTACATAAGAAGGAAACCATATTCATCATTTTCATAGACATCAAAGGTGCCTTTGATCATTTGAGTAGGCAAATACTATGGTCAAGCCTGAAAAATAAAAATATTGATATTAGACTGTTAAATATTTTGAAATTCTTACATCACAATACAGTTGCTAAAATTAGAGTGTCCAGAGATGGGAGTACAACAGACTCTATAACTATTGTACATGGGTTAAAGCAAGGCTACCATTAGTGCCCATTCTTTTTAGTCTGTAGCTGGAACCACTCACAGAAACTTTGACTCACGTTGATTCCTACCCACCTATTATAAACTGTACAAATATAGGCACTCTTAGATATGCAGATTATACATTCTGGTCTCTGTGACTAAAACTGAGATCACAAGTGCTTTCAATGCCACAACTGACCATCTAGTCAAACTAGATTGTGTGATATAAATCTACATAAAAACTAAAATAATGATATTGAGGAAATAAAAATTTAAATAAAAAAAAAATTTGGAAAATACACTCATTGGAAATTGAAGATGTACAATGTTACAAGTACTTAGGGTAGCTTTTGATAAGAATCTAAGATAGGCTTCCCACATAAATCAGAGTAAACAATCTGATTCACACTCTACTAAAGGGATCATGAGATTTGCAAGAGATATTAGTTCAGACACTTTTACAGCTACATGCCAATTGTAAAAATAAATTTCGCAAATTCTACATGGTTCAGAAATAGGGGGTGGGATATTCAGACTGCATCAGGCAGGGGCACAAGCCTGGGTGCAGCGCAACTGGGATGCACCAGGGCATGGTCCAGGCGATATTCAATGGTGCTGCACCATGGCTCAGCACCGTTGAATATGGCACTGGAGCCACCCGCACTGCGCATGGCATAGTGGCACTGTACCAGTGCAAGTGGCAAGTGAGGAGCAGGGGTATGAGCCATATTCAGCGCAGGGCATGCAAATGAGACCATTACGCATGCAAGGTGCAAACAGGGCCATTTGCACGTCATTATGGCCCATTTGCATGCGGTGCACTGATCCCCAGAGACTTGTGCCTGGCGCCCTGCCAGGCTGCAGCCGTCGAGGACCAATGCCCCCTGCCCCTCGGCGGGCGCAGCACATCCAACGCCCGATCGCGGGCTTTAGTTAATGTTAAATTCCCTGGTGGTCCAGTGGACCCTACCCCATCGCCTGATCGTAGGCTTTTGTTAAATGTACATACCCTAGTGGTCCAGTGGACCTACTCCCCTGTCCGATGGTGGGCTTTTATTAAATTACATTCCCTGGTGGTCCAGTGGACCTGATCCCCAGCCCAAATGCAGGCAAATGAATAAGGTATTTCCCTGGTGGTACAGTGGACCCAATCCCCAGCCCAATCGTGGGCTGTAGTAATGATTACATTCCCTAGTGGTCCAGTGGACCCAATCCCCAGCCCAATCACAGGCAAATGAATAAAATATTACCCTGGTGGTCCAGTGGACCTGATCCCCAGCTCGATCGCAGGCAAATGAATAAAATATTACCCTGGTGGTCCAGTGGACCCGATCCCCAGCCCGATCGCGGGCTTTAGGTGTAATTAAATTCTCTGGTGGGCTAGTGGTACCCCCCTCCCCACCTGCCCACTCAGACCTGTCACCCCGCTCCCCCCCCCGGTCAGCAGCAGATGGCAGCTCCCCACCCGCAAGCCGCATGGCCACCCGCCAACTGACAGTGTACTGTATGGCAGCACACCTATTGGTCCTATTATTGGGCCAGTGGGCATGCAGACCATACTGTACTACACATAGTCCCGAAATGTAAATTAACCATTCACATTTCAGGACTGTGTAGTACAGTATGGTCTGCATGCCCATTACACTGCCTGTTTTGTTTCTGTAAGACACCCAGAGCCTCTGGGATTGGGCACCATATAAATACATTTTACCTTACGTTACATATTGATGTTAAAGAGCTTAAAAAAAACACAACACTTTTTTTTTTAGATATATGTCAGGTCTCCCTAGGGATACTGTCACATCTATTTTGAGGCTTAAATCCAAAACTATCTACACTGAAGCTAAGGCCCTAACCAGGACAGTTAACTAATGAAAAAAAAAATTAAATAAAATGGGAGATGAAAGGCTCCCTAATCTCTGTTGATTAAAATTCATACAATCTCCATTTGAAGAGTGTTGCATTTTGAGGCTAAGTGACAAGTTAAAAAAAGTGGGAATGACATCAATGAAACATAGAAACATAGACTTTGATGGCAGATAAGGACCGCTTGGCCCACCTAGTCTGCCCATTTCCCTACCTATAGGATAGGCCACAGATCCTAGTTAACCAACAGCCTATTTCTTCTTATCCCCCACAAGAACTGCCTTATGTCTGTCCCATGCATTCTTGAATTCTCCCACAGTTTTAAACCCCACAACCTCCTCAGGAAGGCTGTTCCATGCATCCACTACCCTCTCTGTGAAAAAATACTTCCTCACATTGCCCCTGAACTGCCCCCCTCTATCTTTAAATGGTGTCCCCTTGTTCTTGCACGTCTCTTTTTCTGAGAGATGCTACTCTCTTGTACTTTGTTGATTCCACTGAGGTACATAAAAGTTTCTATCATGTCCCCCCTCTCCCTTCTTTCCTCAAGGGTATACATATTAAGCTCCTTTAGTCTCTCCTCGTATAGCTTCTCTTGCAGACCCTGCACCATTTTAGTTGCCCTCCTCTGGACTGCCTCTATCCTGTCTATGTCCTTGTGGAGATTGGGTCTCCAGAACTGGATACAGTACTCCAGATGGGGTCTCACCAACTGTCTGTACAGAGGGATAACAACTTCGGTTTCTGCTGGTGATGCCTCCTATGCATCCCAGTATCCCCCAACCCTCCCTACTGCCTTCTCGCATTGCTTGCTAACCTTAAGGTCATCTGATATGATTACCCCAGGTCCCTTTCCTTTTTGTTGTTGTTACTACCTCCCCATTGTGTAATCTTCTCTGGGTTCTTGTTTCCCAGGTGCATTATTTTGCACTTCTTTGCATTGAATCCTAGCTGCCATACTTCTGACCATTCCTCCAACCTTGCCAAGTCTCTTCTCATCCTTTCCACACCTCCTTGTGTATCAACCCTGTTGCAGATCTTTGTGTCATCTGCAAGAGGCATAATTTTCCTTCCAGTCCCTCTGCAATGTCACTTATAAAGACATTAAAAAGGACTGGACGCAGTACTGAACCCTGCGGTACCCCACTAGTAACCCCTCTTTCTTCAGAGTGGACTCCATTTACAATTACCTTCTGTGCCCTGTTGTCCAGCCAATGTTTTACCCAGGCTACCACCCTGGGACCCACTTCCAGGCTGGTTAATTTGACTATTAATCTTTTGTGTGGGACTGTGTCAAATTCCTTGCTAAAGTCTAAGTAGACCATGTCCACAGCCCCTCCCTGGTCTACTACTTTGGTCACCCAGTCAAAGAAATCTATTAGATTTGTCTGACATGACCTTTCCGCTGTGAACCAATGCTGCCTTGGGTCCTGTGCCCCACTGACCTCAAGGTACTCAACAATTCTTTCCTTCAGAAGTGACTCCATCACTTTCCCTATCACAGAGGTCAAACTGACAGGTCTGTAGTTTCCTGCCTCTGTCTTGGTCCCACTGTTGTGAAGGGGAATCACATCCGCCTTCCTCCAGTCCTCAGGTACCACACCATCCTCCCATGATTTATTAAAAAGAGTTGCCAATGGTTTCACTAGTTCCCCTCTTAATTCTTTTAGAATTCTGGGGTGAATTCCATCAGGCCCCATTGCTTTGTCCACCTTCAGTTTTAGGAGTTCTTGCAGAACCCTTTCTTCAGTGAAAGGGCTGGGATCAACCCCCCTATCAAGAGTGCATCTGTTAATTGGATTAAGCACTTCCCCCTCCTCTTTTGTGAATACTGAGCAGAAATATTAATTCAGTATCCCTGCTTTTTCACTGTCCTCCTCTGCCCACCCACCATCCATTCTATTCAGCCTCACTATCCCTCCCTTTGTCTTTCTATGCTCTCTGATGTACCTATAAAAGGTTTTATCCCCCTTCTTAACTGAGTTGGCTATCTTTTCCTCAGTTTGGGCCTTTGCTATTCTGACTTCCCTCCCTGCTTACTTCTGCCTTAACTGGTACAGCTCTCTGTCCTGCTCCTTCTGTGTTTACTTATACTTCCTGAATGCTATCTTTTCCTCCCTGACTTTTCCAGCCACCTCTTTTGAGAACCATAGTGTTTTTTTCTTTCGTTTTGATTTGTTTATTTGCTTCACATAAAGGCTTGTTGCCTCTGTGATGGCAGTTTTGATGATTCCTCATTGTTGCTCCACCCCTCCTTCTAGCCTGTTTGCTAGTGCTTTTCTGAGGCACTGTCCCACCTTGCCAAAGTCAGCCCTCCTGAAGTCCAGTACCCTCACTTTTGTATGGCTTGACTCTGTAATTGAGTTTAACATGAACCACACTGTTTGATGGTCACTTGTTCCCAGATGGCAACCCACTTCTAGATCTGAGATCCTCTCACTACCCCCATTTGAGACTACGAGGTCTAAGATTGCTCCCTCACGAGTGGGTTCTGAAACTAGCTGTCTGAGGCCTGCCACCTGTAGGGCATCGAGAAGGGCCCTGCTCTTGATGTGGCTGCAGCAAATGTGCTCCAGTTAACATCTGGCATATTCAGGTCTCCATCAACAGTATATCCCTTTCTCTGCCATCCTAAGAATGCCTTCTATCATATCCTTGTCTATTTCCTCCCTCCCCTGACATGGGGTCTATACACAACCCTGTGCGGATTGTGGTGCCCTTTCCAGTCTCAAGGTGACCCACAGTGCCTCCTCTCCTCCATGTTTACTCTTTTGTTCAGTTGCTTTTATCCCTTTCTTTACATGAGAGGCTACTCCTCCCCTCTTCTCTCCTGCCTGTCTCTCCTGTAGGTTATGTACCCTGGTATGTTAACATCCCAGTCATGGTTCTCTGTGTACCATGTTTCTGTGACTCTTACGATATCCAGGTATCCTCTTCCATCAAGGCCACCAGCTCAGGGGCTTGTTGCCCAGACTACGGGCATTGGTACTCATTACCCTCCATTTCCTGATGGCTTTACTCTTTTTGCCCCATCCCTGTCCTTCTTGCCTTTGTCACTTTCCTCATACAGGCTAATTTTGCCTACTCAAATCCAAATATTTTTTTAGTTCAGATAAGAGTATTGTCCAATAGACTGTGTATATTTAAATAAAATCAAAGAATATTCCTCATTTAAATACATATTACCCTGTTAAATAAAACTGTGAACCATCTATATATATATTAGAGGCAAAAAACTCTGTTTAATGCATTAGTTAGGGTTGTTCCTAGCGACAAAAGTGAGGAAATTGCTGTTAGGGTTGAAAACCCCTTGGACCCCGCCCACCCCAACCAGCATTGGGGTGCGCATTAGGATCGTCAGCCCTAACTCTCACCCCATGACATGTGTAAAGCAGCAGAAGTATAGGAGAATGGGGTGAGAGTTAGGACCCACGATCCCAATGTGCACCCCAATGCTGGTTGGGGTGGGGAGGGTCAGGGGTTTTCAACCCCTAACAGCGAATTTCCTCACTTTTGTCACTGTGGAACAACTAACTAATGCATTAAACAGAGTTTTTACCTCTAATTTCCCTTCTTTTTGAGAATGATAACGAGAAATAGTGAATGTAATGCAGCGGGAGCGCGGGCCCGGGCGCGGGATACTAACAGGGACAGCAACGCAAACAGAATGAGCTAACAGTGGCGCATATGGTAACACAAGCTACGAATGAGAACAGAAAGGGTAATCACATGGTGGCGTGAGCGGGAATGGTCTGCCACGTGATGTGTTGTCACATAGTAACATGGTGCCTGCAAACAGAAATGTCAATGGGCATGGTGATGTAAAGTGAAACAGTAAGATAAACAGTACTGTAGACAGAAATGGCAAAATAATAAGCAAGCCAAATGAAAGCATAAGGAGGATAACGCACATGGTGCAGGCGCCAGGACGTCAAGGAGGTGAAAGGTACAGGATCCATAGCGGAAAGGGCAACAGTAACAGTAATGTAAGTGCACAGGCTGGTTTTCCAAAACCTGCATTGAGAAAGACAGTGAGTACAAATAATGTATGCAAAATAATGAGTATCGGCGCAGAAAATGAGATCTTGGAATACTAAATACATTATATCTCAGGAACAGTACAATGTGAAAAAAATTTAAAAGTCATATTATTTACAACTGTCCTGGCTAATTTGAATCTTAGCCCCATTGTGGGGCTAGAAGTTTTTCAACGAAAGCCCATATCTCTTGCACTGTTTCGAGATACGGGCCCTGAAAAGCGGCATGAACGCCGTAATGTTATCCCTATGGGAAAAAAAGAAAAGTTCGGAGCACCATAACTTTGTCTCCCTGTAATGTTTTTTCACCAAACTACTGAAAGGCACATCTGTGGGCTGTTGTCTGTCTTCCTTCCAAATTTCAGGAAAAAAGACCAAACCGTTATTTTGCAGCAGGGCTCCAAATGATTTCTGTTAAGTGTCGGGCGCCGTAATGTTATCCTATGGGAAAAACCGTCAATTTTGGAGTGCCGTAACTTTGCCGCCATGTGATAATTTTTCACCAAACTACTGAAAGGCACATCTGCATACTGTTGGCTGTCTTCCCTCCAAATTTCAGGAAAAAAGACCAAACCGTTATTTTGCAGCAGGGTGCCAAAGGATTCTCGTAATGCTCGGCCGTAATGTTATCCTATGGGAAAAACTGTCAACTTTGGAGTGCCATAACTTTGCCGCCATGTAATATTTTTCAATGCAACACTGAAAGGCACATCTGTGAGATGTCGAGCTGCGTTCTCTCAAATTTCAGCCCAAAACTCCCAAGCAGTTATTTTGCAGTGCAGTGCCAAAGGAATTGCTGTCATTTCCCACAGACTAGAAAATTACTGTAGCAATTTTTGAAGCTTCATAAAATTTGCGACATTTGCACCACGAAAGTAATTTGTGAAAGTACTTTTTCCAGAAATGTGAAAACATATTTCTGAGTGTTTCTACAAAATAAAGACATGGCAAGCATCCTCAGGGCCCGACTAGGTGAATACAAAAAATTAGGTTGCTAGAGGGTCCCAAATTTAAATGCCAACCATTTTCTGATCACCAACTGAAAACAAAATGGCTGATTTCTTGAAAGTAACAGGCCCATTTGCGAAAGTAAAAATGCATTTGCGAAAGTGTTGAACTTTTTGTTAACTTTTCCCATTGACTTATAATGGGAAACTGTTTTTTGAATAACATTTGAACCGTTTAATATTTTTTCACGAAATCTTCAAAAGACATATCAGGGACCCTGGCTGCATGTTTCCTGAAGATTTTGGGCCGGTCACACAAACCATACGACCTGTAGGCGCGACCACAGAATTCCAGAAAAGCGTAAACGTGTGCACAGATCACACTTAATAACTCCACAGCCGTATATCCAACCAGTATGAAACTTGGCAGATCCCAAGACCTATGGTTCTTGATCATAAATTCCAAATTTCAGGCAAATCCATCAAACAGTTGCAAAGTTATTAAGGTGCAAAGTTTTGGGGTTTAACATAGAACTGGCTCCTCAACCCTAACTATGGTAGCACTACCGTGCTACCATAATATATATATATATATATATATATATATATACACTTGTGTACAGCCAAAGTTCACACACTTTATTTGCTCTGAAAAAGTTTGCCGCAAAATGTTTTTAAAGCTAGATAAGCTTCTTACTGTCTAAATAGATTATGTCGCAATGGTATTTGCAACAATTTTATTACTATGTATGTGATAATCTTTGGTTTTATACATGTCAAATTTCTTCAATAACATGATCTGAACTGAAGTAAGGTTTAGGGTGTTTCACAATTAGAGCACATACATAGATAAAAAACTGAATTCAAATTATGGTTAGAGGTACAGCTGTGAACATTCACTCAGTGCTGAAAGCTTGCAGAGATAAAAACATTTTAGCCTCTTTAATAACTCAACTGAGGATAGACTCTGAAGATGGAATGGCAATGCGTTCCAGATAGTAGGGGTCACCAAGAAAGGGGTATGGGGCAATCTAAAATAGAATAAAAAAGTACAGGTCACAATGTTCCCCTTATCATGCACTGCTGCTTTAATACGAGTTAAAATTCTTTTATCGCACTTGACAGTTTCCAGACATTAATTTTAGAATGCTGTCTCTCAATCAGAATGCTTCACTTTCAACCATTGTTTTAGAGTTTTAATTTACTTTTAGTACTCTACTACAGAGTTTACCTTTAGCACCTATTCCATTAGTCAGGCAGCCACCTGCCTATCAACTTCACAGCACAGTCTTCCAAAGTTCAGTGCACGCTACCAGCTGAGAGACACCCCCAGTAAAAGTCATCTCTCTCATCATGTGGGCAATATGGACATGAAGTGGGCCTCCCCAGGCTTACAAGGATCTTTGAAGAACAACAAATGACACACTTACAGCAAAAAGGCAGTGCGACTGCAATAGGCACAAGAATCAGTAAAATCAAAAAACATTTTGCAGTGCACACATTCAAAGGACATGCCAAAGTTCTGTTTTATTGTGCAAAAATGCCAGGAGAGGAGAACAAAGGACCCTGGCACTTTGAGTCTGAATGCATCTTTAGGTGGGGAGAGGTGCTA
The DNA here is from genome assembly GCA_016271365.2 of Neoceratodus forsteri. Lineage (NCBI taxonomy): Eukaryota > Metazoa > Chordata > Ceratodontiformes > Ceratodontidae > Neoceratodus > Neoceratodus forsteri. Next base: position 655,234,836 of record CM057459.1, read on the forward strand.
CCTCTGAGAGTCTCAATTTATATACATAGACAACAGAAAATTAATTAATTACTTAATACTTTGTGTACTGGCACATTCTCAGCAATGATAAGCAGTCCATAGGGTCAGTTAATTTATTTATTTAGTTTTTGTTTACCGGGTAAAGTGTCATAGCCACAAAATATGACTATTTTCAGACACAACCTGGGAGGTTGCAATACAAAATTGGCAGACAAAACAAATAACAGGTATAGTTCAGAGGTAATCAATCATACAAGGAAAAATCTACACGATGTTCTGTGACATAAACAGTATTGCTAATTTGACAGACACAACGGCAGAAAAAGACACAATAGTACAAGACATAATAAGCATACAATCATAGTGCAACAGAGTTTTAACACATAATCCATGGTAAGTGCTACATGTAACAGTAACAATGGATCAGAGCAAAATTGAACATTTTGAGAGCTGAGAAAGGGGATGTCAAGCACCCTATGGGGGTTTAAAACAGGAACATAGGGCATGTTTGAAGAGGAGATAGTGATGTATCTTTTTAAAAGCAATATGACTAAGTGCAGAGCGAACATCAAGAGTTAGGGAATTCTAATATTTTGGGGCCTGGGAGGAGAAAGCTGAGGTTCCTTTTAGGGTTCTGCACCTAGGGGTGTATAGTATTTTATTTATTTATTTATTTATTGAAATAGTTTCACCAGGAAAGGCACACTGAACAACAAGATGCTCGTCTTCCGGTGCGACCTGGGGGGAGGGGGTACAAGGGGGTTGGAAACATGCAGGTTATCAACTGAGCAAATAACAGAGGCAAGTAGCAGCATATGGATACAATTGCAATAAATGACAAGCAACAACACATGGAGTACATTGGATACTGTGTGGAGCATATAACAATTACTTGATATATAGCAGCAATACAAGGGAAAACTTAGCACACAGTAATATGCAGGTATAAGCAACAGGAGACATAGAACACATGATGGTGCAGGACAAAAAGGTACATGACAAAAGTGCATAGGTTGGGGCTATATGTCAGCATTTATAGCAAAGCTAAGGCCACTGGTCGGGCAGTGTGGAAGGGAGCAATTGACGCATGGCCGAGTCAGATATGGGAGCAATTAGTGGTGAGGAAGTTAGCTAGGGCAGTAGAAAGAGAGTGGGCAGAGGAGGAATGCCGAATTTGAGGTGGGAGATCATTCAATAGCTTGGGTAACAGGTGTGAGAGGTCGGCTTGCCCGGCAGTAGTCTTCAGCCTAGGGATTGATAGTTGGTGATAGTCACAGGATCTAAGATAATGGGTGGGGAAGGGGACAGCTAAGAGCATGGAGGAGAGGTAGGAAGGGATGGTGCCAAGCCATAAATTAGATACATATTTAGCACAGTGTGAAATGCGGCAGTTTCTGAGGGACGGTAGTGCCAGGGAATGGTAAAGGTCGTAGTGGTGGGTAGGGGGTGAGGCATCGAGAACAAAGCGGCAGAAGGCATTAAAAAGTGTGTCCAGCTTAGACAGGGTGGACTTAGGGACTGCACCATAAACAATGTCACAGTAATTAAAGGAGGGAAGTATCATCTTCTGGACCACTTCACATCGGACGGGGGGAGGGAGGCTACTGCGGTTCCTATAAAGTGCACCGAGCATGGGGCGTAGTTTTTTTGAAATAGCATCAATGTGGTCTGAGAAGGAAAGATGGCAGTCGAGCCATACCCCCAAGTAGCAGAATGAGGAGACATCTTTGAGTTTTTGACCATCCAGGGTGTGGAAACAGGGAAGGGATTGGAGTCTGGACAGGCGTTTTCGTGTGCTAAAAGTCATTGTGACAGTTTTTTTTACATTTAGGGAGAGCTGGTGAGGGCTGAAGCATTGCTGTGCTTTGTTGAAGTCGGCTTGGAGGTTAGTTTGTACCACTTCAGGGTCAGAGCCTGAGAGAAGAGTACAGTGTCACCTGCATACATGTGGATTGAGGTAGTAGAGCAGATGAGCGAAAAGTCGTTTAGGAATATAGAGAACAGTATGGGTCCCAGAACCGACCCCTGGGGGACACCAGTAGTTAAGGGAAGGGGAAGGAGATAGCATTTGCAACTCTAACAGACTGGGTTCTGCCAGAGAGGTAAGATCTGAACCAGTTGGTGGCAGCAACAGAGAGACCTGATTCAGCGAGACAAGAGAGCAATATGGGGTGGGAGACAGTGTCGAAGGCTTTCGCAAGGTCGACGAAGACAGCTGAGGTGATCAGCCCACTGTCCATACCAGTCAGGATGGAGTCAGTAAGCCTTATCAGGGAGGATGCAGTGGAGTGTCCCTTTCTGAAACCTGACTGGTACGGTGTGAAGAAATTAGAGTCGGTGAGGAAGGAAGTAAGTTGGGTGAGCACAAGGTGCCCTTGTAGTTTTGCTAGTGCTGGGACGAGGGAAATAGGGTGGTAGTTGGAGGGGGAGGTGGGGGTACCTCCTTTTGGGAGGGGGATGACAGTTGCATGCTTCCATGCTTGGGGGATGGCAGTGGTGGCAAAGGATTGGTTTAAGAGTTTGGCAAGCGGAGTTGCTATGGCGGTGGCGGAGAGGTAGAGGAGTTTAGGGTCCAAGCCGTCTGGGGATTTGCCTTTTGAAGGGTTGAGAGAAAGTAGTGCATCTAGGGTATCCACTGCAGAGATGTCATTGAAGAAAAAGGAGTGAGGCCTAGTCAGGTTTGTTACATCTATAGAGGGTGCGATATGTGCAGGGTTTGGCAGGGCAGAGAGGAGAGTGGCAGCACAAGTGGAGAAATATATGTTGTACTCAGTAGCAACTGCTGTTGGCTCAGCGAGAATGGAGTTATTAATATTTAGAATTTGAGTAGGATTGGCAGCTGGTGGGGTGAAGAGGGAGTGAAAGACCTTCCAGAATTTTGAGGGGTTATTTAGGTTGGACTGTAGGGAGCTGCTGAAGCACTCTGCTTTAGCTAGGCGAGTGGCTCTGGTACACTTGTTTCGGAGCATGTGGTATGCGGAGAGATGTTGCGGGAGGCATGAGGATCTATGCGTTTTCCAGGCATTGTCGCGGGCGGTTTGACATGCAATCAGTTCTTGGGTGATCCACGGCAGATGGTTGCCTCATACCCTTATACGTCGTAGCGGACATATTTGTCCCAGATGCTGATGAAAGTGTCTTTAAAGTGGAGAAAGGCGTCGTCAATGGAGTCCATAATAGGGCCGGGGGCCCAGTTTGCTAATGCAAGGTCATCTAACACTGGGGAGAAATTGAGGGATTCAAAGGAGCGTTGAACTAGAAATTTAGGGGGGGATTTTGAGCGGTGGATTTTGCGCACTAAGAAAGTAACGTGGTGGTCACTGAGGGAGTCAGGAAGAATACTGTCATTTATGACCCACTGAGGGTGTGTGGTAAGAGCCCAATTGAGGAGTGAGTGGTCACCAGATTTTAGGTTAAGCCGGGTGGGCTCAGTAATGATTTGAGAATGGTTTAGAGCAGCAATTTCAGTTCTGGTTTTGTTGAGGGCAGGAGCTAGCCAGTTGTGGTTTAGATCGCCCATAATATAAAGTTCCCCTGTTGGGGTTAGGTAGGAGATTTGCTTGAGAAGATTAGTGACAGCAGAGGATGGTGTGCCAGGTAGGCAGTATATTACTGCAATGTAGATTGGTAACGAGAAGGGGAGTGTCAGCTGGAGTAAAATTAATTCATAGATTTTAGGTTTAGACTTGGCTGGGATAACCGAATAGTGCAAGTCCGAGTTGACGTAGATGGCAACTCTGCTACCTCTTGTGGCTCTGTCCTGGTGGGCCAAAGTGTAGCCTGGGATAGCAACGGAAGAGTTGCTAATGTTTTTTGTGAGCCAGATTTTGGACAAGGTGAGGAATCTGGAGCATAGTGGGTATAGTAGAGAGAGTCCAGTAGAGCGGAGGCCATAGGTGGGGGACAGAGGCACCAGCATGCCTACAAGAGAGAGGTAGGTAGGTAGATTAGTTCTGATGATGTTGTCCAGCAGAGTACCAAGGGCAAGGAGTCAATTGGCAGATGGAGAAGGCCATCTAAGGTCTGCATATTAAAAGCAATGGTGCTTCAAATGTGGGGAAGCTGAGGCATAATGACAGATACTATTGTACGTTGTAACCCACTTACTTAGAGTGTTTTTTGAAGCATTTATGTAGGTGACAGCACCATACGCAAGGGATGGAAGTAGGATACCCCTAGAAATAGCCAGTCTAGCTGAGGGGGTAAGCATCTGACTAGTCCTGTAAGCTATTCCAAGTTTGGAGTTTACTGATTTACAGGTGTCAATGTTGTGTTGCTCAAAGTTGAGAGTTTTATCAACCAGGATACCTAAATACTTGAATGAGGTTACTTTGATAAGGAGGGAGCCATTTGCACAGGAGACGTTGAAAAGGTTGCAGTTTGTTCTAAGTTTGGATGCAGATCCAAAGAGCACGCCCTGAGTTTTACCTATGTTTAGGACAAGCCTTTGTTGTGGCTCCATTCTTGCATTATAAGAAATGCAGATGTTAGTCGACTATTTATTTCTTCAATGTTTGCAGGGGAAATGTACAGCACCAGATCATCTGCATACAAGATTGTTGAGCACCAATGGGTGTTAGAAGATATGTCATGTATAAAAATGGAGACAAGAAGAGGCCCCAAGATGGAGCCTTGAGGAACACCAACATTGATAGGTGCAGAGTTTGACACCACAGAGTTAAATTTTACCTGTTGTCTTCTATTGCTTATGTAGCTCTGGAACCAGTTTGTGGCTTGCTCTGAAAAACCAGTAAAGCTAAGGCAATCAAGCAGAAGAGGGTGAGTTACAAGATCAAATGCCTTTGAGAGGTCAATGAACACTGCACCAGTCATGATACCGTGATCCATAGCAGTAAGGGCATTATTTGTAAATTGTGTCAGAGTGGTAGAGGTGCTATGCCCCTTGCAGAAACCATGCTGAGCAGGTGAAAGGAGGGTATATTTAGAGAGGAACTCGGTGACCTGTATAGCCACTAATTTCTCGAGTATTTTGTTTAGTACTGACAGAATGGCTATGGGCCTATAATTAGCTATGTCCTTCTTGTCACCTTTCTTAAAGACTGGGGTGATTTTTGCCAATTTCCATATGTCCAGAACATGACCATGGCAGAGAGACAGTGTAAAGATTTTAGCCAATGGGGCCGCAATAAAAGGAGCAGCCAGCTTCAGGTGTTTAGGCTCTAGGTAGTCAGAGCCTACACTAGTACTATCAGAGATTGTGTTTAATAGTGTTAGAACATCAGCATTTGGAATAGCCTTAAAATAGAAGGGCGAATGTATGGGCACATTTGTGTGAGTAACAGGCGCCATGATGCGATTTGCTGTGAAAGAGGCAGTGTAGTTGGTGAGATCAGTAAAGTATTTGTTGAAAGAATTTGCAATGGTGGTGGGGTCATTACAGTGCATACCATTGAGGATCATATCATTCGTGTGTTGAGACTAGTAGGAGCCCAGGAAGGATTTTACGTGTGTCCAGAATTTCTTCGGGTCCCCAGCAGCTTCCAGCAATAGACCTTTGCAGTATGAGCTTTTGGCAAGCTGATTTGTTTTTTCCACATATTACGCTGCTTTCTGTAAATGTCATATTCACTTTGCTGATCCAAGGTATTGTAGCGGTTCCAACTTTTGTCACGTGCCTGGAGGGAGCCGAGAAGTTCCTTGTGCAGCCACCTAGTCTGTTTGGCTGTAACGTGCCAATTCCATTTAGGTGTATATATGTCCTGGAGGGATAAGAATAGAAAGAGATTGAGAGCAGATTCAATGTCTTGGGACTGGATAATAGGGATCCAGTTTACAGAAGAGATATCATGTAGAAAGCTTGCTTGATCGAGTGTCGAAAAATCCCAGAAGGTGATGTAGTGTGGTGAGGTGGCTGGAATCACTGATGTTCCCCATATGCAAAACACAGGGGAATGGTCACTTATAGAATCAGGAAGCACACCTGAGGCAGTAATTCTATCAGGTCCATTTGTGAGTATCCAGTCTATAAATGTTCCAGCAGCAGGTGACTGGGTCAGCCTGGTGGGATCTTCAATCACCTGGTGCATGTTAAATCCATTTACTAGAGATACCAGTGCGCTTTTATTTTTCCCCAGCCAATTTAGGTTAAGGTTGCCAAGAATAATAAGTTCATTTTGGCCATCTGCAGATGTAGAGTACTCAAGTAGTTCAGAGCATCCTAGCTGACCTGCTTTAGGAGGATTGTAGGCACATATTAGGTGAATCTTTTTGATTCCAAGTAGAAGTAGGGAATGTAAAAACTCAGAGCCAACCGAACGTTGCATTAGGGACATATTCAGGTGTTTTTTGAAATAGAGCGCAACTCCACCTCCCGTCTTTCCAGATAGTCTGTCTCCTCAAAATAGGGAATAGTTAGGAAGAGAACAGGAAGAGTCAGGAGTAGAGGGCTTTAGCCAAGTTTCAGTCAGACAGAGAATGTCAGGTTCATATATGGATATCCATCCCTCAAGTTCAGCAAAGTTACAGAGAAAGGCTTCTAATGTTTAAACGTGCTTTACGAAGGCCTTTTATATTTAACCAGTCCATTCAGCGAGGCAGTGGGTAACTGGGGGCCAGGGTTTGTTTTGATGTCCCCAGATAATAAAAAGGCTAGGAGCACAAGATACCATAGTTTCCGTGGGAAAAGAGGTGGTACCAGTAGCATGTCTGCCAGAGGCGTTTAGAGGTAAAGTCAGCAGCCAAGTATAAGAGATGCCTAGTGAGTAATAGAGGAGTCACGTCATGCTGCTTGATCTGTGACACAAGTAGGTTCGAGTAGGTAAAGTTAGATAGTGTGGAGATCAGTTTAGCACTACCAGGAGAGCAAGGTCTAGCAGTGAGAAGAGCCAGTAAAAAGAGAGCAAGGCTCAGTGTTAGCAGGGGCAGTATTCTCCCAGCCATAACTATCAAGGAAGAATTTGTGGACAAAGGTGAGTAGCAGGGCTCTGAAAAGAAACACCACACAAGATGTAGCAAATAATGTCATATACTTCTAGCTGGAGAAAAACTTGAAAGCAAATGTGCAACCCTATGGGTGAGATTCCTTTAAAAAGGGGCGGTAAGAGAGTGGGTCAAGTCAGGTATTGAAGACAGGGAGGCCAATAGCCATAAGAATGTGCAGCAGTGGAGTGACCAATCAGCTGCTAGGCTGAGAAAAGGGGCGGAGCAAAGGTCTATTTAATACTGTGAGGAAGGGGGAAGGGGAGAGGGGGGTAGGTGAAAAAATTCAGTCCAGAACACAGCACAGAAAGAGATTTCCTCAAGATCAGGAAATGCCAGGAGTTGGAAATTCAGCCGAGGAGCAGAAACTGCCAATCAGTGCCTGGCTCCTTCACTGGGCATCCAGTCAAAATAGCAGCATTCAAAACCACGTGTTCCAGAGGTCCAGTGCATACCCGAATCTGTCCGGGGGTCAGTCAGGCAGTCTGTTAGCTGTGGCCGGCTTGGAGAGTGCCGGGGCCGCAGCAGCAGCTTGGGAAGCCCACAGATGGGCTGTCTGTGGAACAAGAGGGGAAAGACAGAGGATTAAATGCAGCTAGAGTACAATAGCAAGCTCAGTGGGGGGTAGGCAATGGGGAAAGACAGAAGCATGAGGTAAAGAGGTGGCAAATGCAGGGCAATTATTTATAGATAGAAGAGGAGTTAACAGGGAGGGGGGTTCTGTGCTTTGGTGCCAGGACGTCTGAGGAGGACAACAGCAGCAGCAGGAGGGTGTGTAAGAGGAGGGGTTTGTAGGTAAGGCAGAGAAGAAATTAAGCCATTTAGAGAGACAACATTGCAAGTGGGGAGGATAAATTAATAATTAGCAGAGTGACCAGCATAGGACAAAAGACAGGGTTTGGCAGTAGAAGCATAAATGAAAAAATGCAGCAATCTTACTCCATAGCTAGGTCTAAGCATCCAAACACCAGCTACTAAACAATACAGTTTGTCCAGCACTAGTCTCACAGAAGCAAGTAACATTGAGATAGGGTTACCAGATGTCCTCTTTTACGGGGACATGTCCTCTTTTCCTGCTGCCAAATATTCTTCATGTACCTTCTCTATCCTGCTGTATTATTATTATTTTTATAATTTATTTATTCTCTCCTACCCAAGACCTACTTGTAAATGAGCTATGAAGGCGGTGGATACTTTAAACCTATTTACTCGGGGTCTGGCACAAGGGCTCATTGGGGAAGAGACTAAGTGTCCTCTTTTTGGCATCCCAAAATCTGGTACCCTTAGACTGAGAGGCTAGACTACAGACTTGTAATAGACTAGCTAAGCTGGCAGGTAAAGTAAGACCAATTGATGCATAACATAAGTAATTACATTTACAAAAATTCAGTCCAGAACGCAGCACAAAAAGAGATTTCCCCAAGATCAGGAAGCACCATGAGCTGGAAATTCAGCTGAGGAGTAGAAACTGCCAGTCAGTGCCTGGCTCCTCCACTGAGCATCCAGTCAAAACAGCGGCATTCAAAACCACGAGTTTTGGAGGTCCGGGTGCGTACCTGAATCTGTCCGGGGTCAGTCGGGCAGTCTGTTAGCTGTGGCCGGCTCGGAGAGTGCCGGGGCCACAGCAGGAGCTTGGGAAGCCCACAGATGGGCTGTCTGAATCTGTCTGGGGGTCAGTTTGGTGGTCTGTTAGCTGTAGCCAGCTCGGAGAGTGCTGGGACCACAGCAGCAGCTTCAGAAGCCCACAGATGGGCTGTCTGAATCTATCCGGGGGTCAGTCGGGTGGTCTGTTAGCAGCAGCTGGCTTGGAGAGTGCTGGGACCACAGTATCAGGTTGGGAAGCCTGCAGAAGGGCTGTCTGAATCTGTCCAAGGGTCAAGTCGGGTGGTCTGTTAGTTGTGGCCAGCTTGGAGAGTGCCGGGGGCCATAGCAGCAGCTTGAGAAGCCTGCAGATGGGCTGTCCAGGGGTCAGTAGGGCAGTCTATTAGCTGCGGCAGGTCAGAGAGTGCCAGAGCCACAGCAGCAGCTTGGGAAGCCTGCAGATGGGCTGTTTGAATCTGCCGGGGTCAGTCGGGCGGTCAGTTATCTGCGGCCTGCTTGGAGATTGATCAGTTTAAATAAATCTTGATTTCAAGGAAAACAACATGGAAAAGAAACCTAGAGAGTTTGAGAGGTCCCACTCTGGAAGCCATTAAGTCTTTGAGGTCCACAAACCCTGAGGCATCTGCCCATAAGTACCTAACTGCACCTGAAGGCAATTTTGGGAGCATTGAGTCAGGGGAGAGCTTGATGTGGAAGTTTCAAGGTACAAAACAATGGCCAGGGGAACGTTTATCTGCATATGTTACTCGTCTGAAAAGAGCGCTGCAGACGGCCTACCGGAAAGGTGGGGTGGCCGCCAGTGACTTAAACCGTGTGAGGTTGGGACACATACTGCAACATGCAAAGCACTCAAAATTGCAGCTCCTTCAATTGAGGCTTCAAGATAGGAGGGGTAACCCACCGGTTCATTGCGATTTGATAAAAGAAATCTGGGAAGTTGAGGAGGAGGAGGATTTCTCAGAGCCCCATGTAGTTGTAGCTGCTACAACCTCTGCTCCAAGGGCAGGGTTGGCTGCTGACAGCCAGGGATCACTGAAAGCCCATAATGAAAGTCGAGGATTAAGTGCCTGCCAATGGGGATGGCTGTAAATACCCCGCACTGGGAGGAGTTGGAGAGGGAGATTAGGAAAGCAACAGTCTCATCATGAAGGCCGCTCCTACGAGTACAGGCACTGACACTTGTCCGACTGCTTCTGCTATGGAGGTGGGGGTGCCTACCCAGGCACCTCATGTTGATAACAGTTCAAAACTTGATGTCTTGGCTATGGAGGTGAGAGAACTGAAGAGATGTCTCCAAATGTCCAACCCACCACCGGCTGAGGTGGCACCAAAGTTTTCTATTGCTAGTACCAATGCCGCAGCCCCCAATGTGATGTCTCGGTCACCCCAAACTTCAACAAACATATTTTGCCATAATTTTGGGAAGGATGGGCACATGAAGAGGGAATATTGGTCTCGGAAAGACTTAGAGACAGTGGTGAGCTGGCTACAAGAAGAGCTTTGGAGCACAAAAAAGTGGTTAAGAGGTGCAAGAAATGACCACAGTGAAGGTCCCAAAAATGCTAACTCACATCCTTCTGTTGCTAGATCATCTACCCAGGCCCTAGCTACCACCTCTCCAGACTGGTCCAGAATAGTGGGCCCCTCAATGGAAGCTACAGTAAAAGTGAATGGTGTGCCCACCAGAGCTGTGTTGGACAGTGGCTCCCAAGTGATAATTATGTTCCAGGATTGGTATCAGAAGCATTCATCAGACATACCCTTACAACCATTGGAAGGACTGCATGTATGGGGGTTAAGTGAGAAGGCCTACCCCTACTCCGGGTATATCCGAATTTGGCTATCTCTCCCTACCTCCGTGGCCGGAGTGGCAGAGCAAGTAGAGACCCTGGCCTTAGTGTGTCCCCCTACTGGACTGTATGATGGGGTTCCTCTACTAACTGGGATGAATGCGCATATGTTTGGACAGTTGGCGCAATTGTGTTATGAGAAACAGGGGTCACAGACTGGTAGAGCTTTAAGAATTCTGGCCTTGATCAAGAAGGCCTATGAGACACAGAGAGATGCTGAAAAAGTGGAACCAGAGGAACCAGTTGGAATTGTCTAGAAGAAGGATCCTGAGTCTCTGATCCTCGCACCAAATGTCCAGTGTACCCTACAGGGGGGAGTCTGTATCAGAAAGGATGTCAAGAATAAAATCCTCATGCTGGATGCACCGGGCAATGGGAAATTGCCAGAAGGAGTGCTGGTCAAGCCAAGTATTTTGCCTGCCAGAGCCCATGCTTATGCCAGAAGGGTAATGGTTCAAGTTCATAATGTGTCTGATAGAGAGAGTCGAGTAAATAGAGGTTGCACCCTGACTAATGTACATTGTGCAGATACTGCAGTGCTACCCAGTAATAAGTGTTTGGGGGAGAATGACAGAGTGATGCCCGACTTGTTTGATTTTGGGGACTCCCTGTTGCCAGCCGAATGGAAGATGAGAATTAGTAGAAAACTTGCCCAGAGAGACCAGGTGTTTTCTTTAAAGGAATGGGACGTAGGATGTGTGCAAGGAGCTGAGCACCACATCTGGCTGCATGATGAAAGGCCATTTCGTGAGAGGTCTCGACGCCTGGCACCTGCTGACATAGATGATATGAGACAGCATCTGCAAGAGATGCTTGCTGCTGGTGTAATACAAGAATCCAGAAGCCCATATGCTTCCCCCATCGTGGTAGTGAGAAAAAAGAATGTGACAGTAAGGATGTGGGTGGATTATCGCACCTTGAACCGTGGACTATCCCTGATCAGTATACAATGCCCCACATCCAGGATGCTTTAGACTGCCTGAATGGTAACAAGTGGTTCTCCGTGCTGGATCTTCGCAGTGGGTACTACCAGATCCCGATGGCCCCAGAAGACCGTGAGAAGACAGCCTTTATGTGTCCACTTGGTTTCTATGAGTTCATGAGGATGCCTCAAGGGATTTCAGGTGCCCCAGCCACCTTTCAATGACTGATGGAGCATGCAGTGGGGTACATGAACTTATTAGAGTGCCTTGTATACCAAGATGATGTTATTGTGTTTGGCAGCTCACTGGAGGAACATGAGAGCAGATTATTCAAGGTGTTGGACCGACTGGAAGACTTTGCCTGAAACTGTCCATCGATAAATGTCAGTTCTCCCAAACATATGTAAAGTATGTGGGGCATATAGTCTCCACCAATGGAATAGAGACTGACCCAAGTAAAGTTGAGGCCTTGACCACCTGGCCACAGCCCCACAATCTAAAAGAACTGCAAAGATTCCTGGGGTTCTGTGGCTACTATCACTGTTTCATCAAGGACTATTCAAGAGTGATCCGTCCTTTACTTAATCGTACTCAGGTTACCCTCCTACCCTCAAAACACTGAGACTGAGAGAGTGTATTTCTGTCCTAATGAAGTTTTTGGGGCACGATGGACGCCTTATTGTGAAGCTGCTTTTCATGAGATTATATATCAGCTTACCCATGCTCCTATCCTGGCCTATGCAGATCCAGCAAAACCCTATGTCCTACACACTGATGGTAGTTTGCAAGGTTTGGGGGCTGTGTTGTACCAGGAGCATGAGAATGGCCTGAGACCAGTGGCCTTTGCCAGTAGAAGCCTGACCCCATCCGAAAAGAACTATCCTGTACATAAGTTAAGAGTTCCTAGCTTTGAAGTGGGCCATTGTTGACCAATTCCATGAGTACTTGTATGGGGCTAAGATACTAGTAAAAACTGACAATAATCCTTTGACCTATGTGTACACTTCAGCTAAGTTGGATGCTACCGGCCATAGGTGGCTTTCTGCATTATCTACATACAACTATGCCATTGAATATAGAGCAGGCCTGAACCACATAGATGCTGATGTTCTCTCACAGAGGCCTATTCCCTGGAATGACTGGGTCAGACTGTCAGAACCTGATATTCGAGCACTCTGCCAGAAATTTGACGGGGAGGAAAAAATGTCCACGGACCCAGTGGACTGTATGGTGAATTGTTTGGGACCCTCTGAGAATTGCATACCTGCTGCTAATTGCCACTTTTCTGCAATAGACATTGGCGCACTGCCTCAGCTGGACAATGACAGTATTCAGCGAGCTCAATCCCGAGATCTCATGATCAAATCAGCTCTGGAAGCCCTCTACGCAGGGAAAGATGTATCCAAGTAACGCTCCACTGATTTGAGAACTGCATTGTTATACAAGGAAGATCCTAAGTTGAAACTGATTAATAGACTATTATACAGAGAAACAGTAGACAGAAGGGGACAAATAGATAAACAACAGCTAGTTTTGCCCACTGCCTTTCGAGACTTGGTGCTGAGGTCCCTACACACCCACATGAGGCACCTTGGCATAGACAGAACACTTGACTTGGTGAGATCCAGATTCTATTGGCCTAAGATGGGGGCTGATGTTGAACAACACATTAGAACTTGTAGTCGCTGCTTACAGAGGAAAGCTTTGCCTCAGAGGGCTGCCCCCCTTGTTAACATCACCACCAGCACCCCTATGGAGCTGATCTGTATTGACTTTCTGAGTTTGGAGCCAGATCAAAGAAATATCAGTAATGTGCTGGTGGTCACTGACCATTTTATGAGATATGCTCAAGCTTTCCCCACCAAGGACCAGAAGGCATCCACTATGGCCAAGGTACTTATAGAAAACTTTTTTGTTCACTATGGGGCATCACAAAGAATCCATTCTGATCAAGGGAGGAATTTTGAGAGTCGTTTGATCAAAGAGATGCTGTCTCTGTGGGGAGTGCGAAAGTCTAGAACCACCCCTTACCACCCCCAAGGGGATCCACATCCCGAATGTTTCAACCGCACTCTGCTGGATATGCTGGGCACCCTCCACCCTAAGGACAAGCCTAGATGGAGCCAACAAATCAGCACCTTGGTACATGCCTACAACTGCACCAAAAGTGATGCCACTGGGTTCTCCCCCTTCCGCCTTATGTTTTGAAGAGAGGCCCGACTACCAGCAGACGTCTGTTTTGAGGTTTCTCCTGATGGGGCTCGAGCTGACAACTATTTACAGTATGTGCAAAAGTTAAAGGCCCAGCTAATTATGCATACCAACTGGCTCAAACCATGGCTGCCAAAAGAAATCTGGCCAACAAAGAAAGGTATGATAAAAAGGTGAAAGTACAGGAACTCCAGGAGCGAGATCGGGTATTGCTAAGAAATCTGGGACTGCATGGCAAACACAAGATTACTGATAGGTGGCACCATCTCCCCCTCATTGTGGTAGGCAAACTAAATGATCTGCCTGTGTACAAAGTAAGGCCAAGAATAACTCAAAAGATGTGAAAAACAGTGCATAGAATCATTTACTGCCCATTGGACAAATCTTGATTGAGTCTGAGCCCCCAGAAAATGCCCCCTCTGGACCAGTGACACTAGAGCTGCTGCTAAGCAAAAATCAAGAAAGCCTGCACCCACAGAAGCTGAGTTAAAGTGTTCCCCTCCACAAGTCCCAGTTGAACATGACTGTCAGTCCATGTCAGAGGAAAGTGAGTGTGGCTTTGAATACTACCCTTCTTAGAACTGAGTCAATTGTTTCGGGGCAATCCCCTAGTCAATCCTGGAGATGAAGCTGGGCCTTCTGGACTCTCTAAGCCCCCAGCTTTGTCCCTGGAGCCAATGCTCCCAGAAAGTGAAGTGCAAAGCATCAAGTCAGATGATATGGAATCATTGTGTATGGTTGAACTGTTTGAGCTTTCAGAGGAGGAAAATGATGGACTGGGACAGACTGGTGATATACCAGAACAATAAGAGTATTTTGAGAGCCCTGATGGTCCACTGCCCGTGTCCGAAAGCTCTCCATGTGAGCCAAGTGTGGTGGACTCAGAGACTGTAACTTATGGAGCTGAAAGTGCCCGAAGTTCTAGCCTCTCTACCCCAATGGAGACTCCCCTGACAAGTGAGGACAATGCTGAAAATGAGGCTCAGAGTACAGAGACTGTAACAGTTCCCCCTAGAGAGACTGGTTGATCTGTAAAGCCTGTGGTGCACCTCAGTTATGATTCCCCTGGGAGGCATGTGGACTTGCCTCTCAATGTTGTCCATAAAGGAGTGTATGTGTCCCCAAGCTCATTGCCCAAATTGAACATCATTGCTAACTCCAAGTTACTTGTGTTGCCCACTAGGTATGGTGCCCATGCCCCATCCAGCCCCACGGTAACTGATAAGGAATGGCTCCCTCTCTTCATGTTTCATGTACAGGAGGTAATAACCCAAGTTATGGTACAATGTGTGTATAATACTGTGTAAAAAGTGATGTATGGAAACATTTCAGAAATGTGTTTCTGGTAAGGTGATATGTTGACTGATAATTACATGTATAAGCCTAATGTGATACTGATGCAAATGTGTATGGTTGTATTGAAACTTATGGGGGTGCTTACTTGACGCGGACGCCAAGTTCTTCCAGGCCAGGAAGGGTGTAACCCCCCTGCAAATGGGGGTTCACAAAAGTCTTCCAGGAGCTTGCCTGAATGCTCCAAGCCTGGGTGGTGTTCGGTGTCTGAGCTGCTTAAATGTGGTTGCAAGTGAATGCTATTTGAGCCAGCCACAAGGGGATTGTATGGGCAGTGACTCTGGGAAATGTAGTTTTGACATTGGCGCTTTTTTCAACCAACAGTGGGAGTCTTATTGTGAGTGACAGCCGAACCAGCCAACAAAATAGTGTGGAGCTAAAGGAAATGCCCTGCTCTGTGACTGGAAAGAGCAGATGAGTTGTGACTGTGAAGAGAGAAGGAGCTCTGTGCTTCTGCAGTGTATAGTTTCGCACAAAAAGCGCGTATGAGGCCCTGAGTGTCGGTCTGCAGCCTTTGTGAGTGCCAGTTGGGACTGAATCTGAGTTGTGAGGAGAAAGAAGCACCAGAAGTGTGGAAACCAGGCTCACCCTGTAGAAGACTGGAGAAATAGCTGAATCGCACTCGGTCTGTCAGGAACTGAAGCTGCTGTGTGTGCTCCCAGGTATTTTGCAGTAAGTGCGATCGGGATCAAGGACCAACCTGCCTGGTATAGTACTTTTCTTTTACATATGAATGTGTGTAGTGCTTGTGGTGAATCGCTATTTCCAATCCCCAGTGCTGTGTGCTGTGTGTTGAAGCTGGAAGCAAACCCCAGCTTGTCTCGGACTAAATCTGTTTGCTATCAGCTGCAGTGGGGTCCAGTCACAAGGACCTTGTCCCCATGCCATGTTCTTCTGGCAATCCAGAAGGACGTTCTCCATCAGATCCTCAGCTTGGGCATTGTGAGTACAAATCAGGGTATTCCCCTGCAGCTTGTTTTCCAATTACAAGTGTGTCATCTAATTCTTGTTGTTTCACTGCTTCATGGACTGAGCCCTCCGGCTCTGGATTACAATTGGGTGTTGTGCATATCTTTTTTCTACAGGGCCCTATCCATCTGCACCTGCCGGCCAACCCCTATCTACGGACCTGGCTAGCACCCCCCCCCCAACCTGGGTACCCAGAATGTGACTTTTCAGACCCTGTAGGTGTGCACCGTACTGTGATTTAATGCCACTAATTAACCTGATTTCCCCCTCCCGTGTTACTGTCCCCTAAATAAATCAGATTTGTTGTTGTTATACTATATACTGTCTGTGGTATTGGTACTTATGGAAACAGTATTGTGTTTTGCTGTGTATGTTGTTTAACCTTACTTTACAGGGGGTCCTCAGAGATGTGCTGCAGAATCAGTCTCGAGGGTAAGTGGTATCTATATGAGTGAACAGTGTGTTTATGTGGGGTATTGGGGCTGTAACTCCAGTGTACTGTGTGAGCCACTAGAGGGAATAAAAGGGGGTCTCAGTGTCCCAGAGGGCTGTGACCAAGCTAGTCTAACCACTACAAACCTTGACCTCTGGGTGGAGGCACCCGCCATAGGACCTAGGCCCCTGAACCTGTCCATAGTCAAACAGGCAGGGGTAGTAGCCCTTGGGATAGTGCCACCTAGGGGTTACATAAGCATGCTAAGTAACAGATTAAGACTGTTAGGCAAATTCATTAGCCATTCTTAGGTTTAACTCATTGTATGGTAGTACAACAATCCTCCCTGTGTTAAGGGCTGGGGAAGTAAAATTTAACCCTATAATACTTCATGGTTCAGAGGTTTGGGGTCATTATTATCCATGTTAAAGAAAAATTCCTTTTTTATGTTGACTGTGCTTGTACACCCAATGTTTTGTGGCAAGGACAGGGGATTTCGGTGGGGGGCCACTGCCGAGCCCATTGCAGTTCTCAAAAGCAAGGGCTCAGCAGTCTACAGCAATGACCACAGGCTGTGGTCCTGACATCACTCTCTGCTTGGTGGGCTGAAACTTTGTGTATTTCAATGGACCAAAGACGCTCCAATCAGAGAGGGCTTTGGTTGTTTGATCTGCATGAAGCCGTTGTTTTGCAGTCACTGCACTAAATCACCATTTAGGCAGAAAATTTTCCCTACTATTGTTCATGAGGTGGGGTCATAAGAAGGCTATGTTGAAAATTTGGCGCAAAAATATTAAAAAAAAACAAGGTTATGAGCCTACGTTGAAGTTTGCAAATGTACCCTTGTAACTTTGGTAATTTTCAAACTTTTCACCACAAATTTTCAGTATAACCATTTCTTCACAGAACCTCATGAATGTGACAGCTGTCATTAATCAAATCCTAGCCAAAATGTGTTTTCATACCTGTGGCCCAAAACGACATTTTGTCAGAGATCTGAACATTTTTACCTACTGCGTACATTTGGTGAGCTAATAGGAAGGCTATGCTGAACATTTGGTGTACAAATATGGTAAAATGCTCAGGTTATGATTGAACATTACACCATTTCAATGCTCACTCATAACTTCACTCATTTTCAATATTTTGACTCCAGCCTTTCAACATAGCCATTTTTCCACACCACCTCATAAATGTGACATGTCATTTTTAAAATCCTGGACGAGACATGTTTTCGCACCTCTGGTTCGAAATGACATTTTGGCCAATATACTATAAATGGCACATGCCATGTCTATAAGGCGAATCCTAAAACAAGTATCTTCAAAATTTGGATTCAGAATTGCAAAACACAAAGGTCTGGATATTCAAAAGGGTTGTGCCATGCACAATAGGGTTGCGCCTGTGCAAGTCCGAAATTGCGCCATTCTGCCATATTCAGCAGGAGGCAGTTGCGCCCCCCAAGTCAAGTTGAGCAACAGTGCAATGCAAATGAATGCATGCTGAACTGGAGGGGGAGGAACCATGCATAAACTGCACAGCCCGATATTCAGCTTGGCTGTGCAGAGTTGTGCAGGCGCAACCCCAAACCTGCTCCTGCACAACTTTGAGCACCAAAAAAAAGGAGTAAGTCGAGGGCCACCCACAGGTGAGCTGCCGCATTGCAGGGCGCAACACAGCAGCTGCCACCTGTGGGTGGCCTCAGCTACTCCTGTGCCCCCACCAGCCCAATCGCAGGCATATAGTAACCCCTCCCCCAACTGTCCCGATCATGGGCAGATGTCGAAAATACCCCCAACTGGCCCGATCAGCGGGAAAAAGTGAAAAAAATAACCCACCCCCACCAGCCTGATCATGGCACCAGTGTCCACCCCCAAGACCATATCCCTGGTGGTCCAGTGGACGCTAAGCCCGATCGCGGGCTGCATAATGTTTAAACCCCGAAGAACATATCTCTGGTGGTCCAGTGGACGCTAAGCCCGATGCGGGCTGCATAATGTTAACCCCAGAACATATCCTGGTGATCTATGTCCCCCACCCCACCCCACCCACAGGCCCCACCACCGCTCCCCGGCGGCCGTCGGGCGGCAGGGTGGCAGGCCGTGGGATGCTACCGCCGCGGCTGCGGGCGGAGCAAGGTGGTGGGGCTTGTGGGTGTGTGGGGTGGGGACACTAGATCACCAGATATGTTTTTGGGGTTTAAACATTATGCAACACGTGATCGGGCTTAGCGATCCACTGGACCACCAGGGATATGGTCTTGGGGGTTGGACACTTAGGTGCCTTGATCGGGCTGGTGAGGCGAGTTTCACCTCACTTTTGCCCTTGATCGGGCCCAGTCGAGAGGTGGGGGATTTTTACACTTTGCCCGATTGGGCTGCAGAGCGTCGGTCTGACGCTGCTGCCTGGCAGGGGCGCCAGGCGCAAGTCCTAGGGGATCGGCACACCTGCATGCTAATGGCATGAAATGGGGCCATAAATAGATGCAAATGGCCCCCCATGCCTGAATGAATTATGGCCCCATTTGCATGTCACCTTTTTGAAAATGGGAGATTTAGCGTAATGCAATGGTACTAGCCACCGCAGACAGAATGCTCCACTCTGACCACTTGCGGTGCTCAAGTTCCACGCGCCATGCACAGATGGCTGTGGCCGGGGGTGATATTCAAAGGTTGCTCAATAGCGCAACTCCTTTGAATATCGCCCTGGCCACACCCCTGCGCAACTATTTTGTGCAGCGCAAGGGCTTGCGCCACAAAATAGTGCAGTTTGAATATCCAGACCCCATTGTTTAACAAGCAGTGAATGTTCAGCATTGACAAATGCTTGTTTATTTTTTACTGTGTACTTCTTAAAATAAGTTAAGTCTTGGCCCACACAACATGTTTAGGATGAACTAGGCAGGATCCCAAATGAGGCCTTAGTCAGGCTGGCGCTAGGTCATAACAGCAAACGCAACAATAGCGCACACCAACAGAGCGCCTACAGTATTGCCACATGGTAGGGGTCCCAACACACAGGCAGGACCGCTACCCAACAAAATAATAAAGTTATGTTTTTTGCATTGGGCTCTGCCCACCGCATCCCCTGATTTTTTTTGATTTTTATTTTTATTTCATGGTTCAGAAACAACCTTTGAGTCCAGGACTCTTTTACAAAGGTTCCACGTCAAACAAACAAAGATAACATGATACAGACATATTAAATTCACTGAACATTTTGTTCCACATAAACATCTATTTAGGTGACTCCTGCCAGGAAGTTACATCGCATTCAAGAATACTTTAAACAGGCTGGAGTAGGATGCAACAGAGTTCTGTTAAAGATGACTGTTGGGGAGAGGCAAGGGATTACAGGGTGCAGCTCAGCAGGCTTAGTCAGAGATGCAAATAGGAGGTGGGGAGGTGTGAGAGAGGTGAAGATAGTGCTTTGGACAGGTGGGATACAGACTGGTAGAGAGGAGTGGTTTGAGGGTACTGGGGGAGTGATTCTTAGGTGGTGTGTAGAGCCATAGGGTGGAGAAATGGTGGAGGATGGGGTAGAGATGGCAGAGGGCTGGAGAGATGGAGATAGTGGGGGTGGAGGGTGAGTGGATGGAGAAAGAGAAGCGGGAGAGAGAGAGAGAGTGTAGTGGGTAGTGTGTAGAGCCATAGGATGGAGAAAGGGTGGAGGAGGGGTAGATATAGCAGAGGGGCTGAGAGATGGAGATAGTGGGAGGTGGAGGGCTAGAGTGGAGGAGAGAGAGAGAGAGAGAGAGTGAGTGCATGTGGGGGAGAGGGGAGATAGAATGTAGTCATATGGGAAAAGATGGGTAATGTAACAGAGTGATAAGGGGAGGTGGGAGAGGAGAAGGCACTGGGGGCAGGTTATAGACCCGCTATGGGGAATAGGAGGCCGGGGGGTAGGTGGGTTAGTATCCACATGGTATTTCTGAGACAGGTGAGTGCAGGTCCTGGGTGGTGCAGCATGATGATTAGTGATGGCACAAGCATAATTGCCTGCTTAGAAAATGCTGCTTCAGCTCAGTTTTCAAGGCCCTAATGTTAGCAGTTGTCAGTGATGCTAAGGGGACCTCGTTAAGCCAGAGAGGTGCTCTGTAGGAAAAGGAGCATTGACCAAGAGCAGTCCTGCAAAACGGGACATTAAGAGGGTGTAGCTCCTTTCTTCTAGTAGTACACAAATGAGTTGCCTTAGAAAACATTTCTGAGATGCAAGGGGGAGTTCGGCCAAGCAAGGCCTTTCTCCCAAGGAGGCAGGTTTGGAAGCTGACTCTGCTACTAAGGTTTAGCTGGTTGGACAACTCGTAGAGTACGCAGGTATGCGTGAGCTGGTCAGCACTGAGTAGGAGTCAGCAGGCCTTGTTTAAGGCTGGTGGGGGGGGGCTCTGCCTCCCACTCCCCCATAACTAAAATAATCAACTCTGAGTTGGAGTTGGATCATGGGGTAGGTTATAAAGTTGGGGGGGGGTTGGTTCACAAGACAAGACTTACAAAAATTTATGACAGCTGCCTCACAAAAATAAAAAGATCAGAGACCAGGACTAAAACCTTGGTCTCCAACAGCATTCTAACCAAACTGCTACATCCCTCATCCCTCTCTGCCACAGGAGCAGCTCAGCCAGCCTCTGAATTTTTTCAGCCCTTGTGTACGCCCTTTACTGACTCCCAGTACCACGGACAGCTACTGTACATGGGTAGCGCTTATTGTACTACACTGTTCTACCCCTGTCGCTGTCTGTGATACGCTCTTCATACAGGGCACTTCTTACATGCACTGTAAGTAATGCGTTGTTGTGACTGGGTACCAGTCGGGTTCAGGTTAGTTAACTATTGGTTGTGGATAATAAATAATACTTCTAATAGCTGGCCAATGGCTTGTTTGATGGACAAAATTAAATGGCCAAAATACAATTTGAAATCGTCATGGTTGTAAATGCTACAGAATATTCTCAAAGAAATTAATTTTCTGTATCGATGGAATGGCTTCTCTAGAGGAATCAATTTTCATCAGTTTATAGATCATACATTAAGAAGCCTTGTTCACATATTATACAGATAAAGCCTTTCAAGCAATTAGAATTTCCAAGTTAACCCCATGGTATGCAAAAAATAAGCACTGGCATGGGTGTGAATCTTATCTATTATTGCCTTTATTATCAAGGGAAAGAAGACTAATAACACACATTAAATTTGAATCCATCCCTTCATTGTGGTTAGAAATTAGATTTAACAAAGATAGTAATAAACCAAATGACATTGAATGTTTTTGTAAAAAGGGCATGAGAATATTTTTTGAGTGTTTTATTCAATTGTCCTTTGAATAAGAAATGAAGGGCACTTTATCTTATAGGTATTATTAATCTGTATAGTTAAGCTCTGACTGTATGGAAGTCCTCCTGAACCCAATGAATGTAAAAGATGCAAAAAAATCATTTTTTCAATGCTGTCTTAGGACACAGGATGAAATTTGCAGTAACAGAAAAATAATCATCTAACATAGTTTAATGGTTTCATTGGAAATGTCTATACCCTCATCCTCTGAATATATATTCTGGATATGTTCGGTATATGTGGCATTGAATGTTTTGGGCTCAATTTTCAAGAGAGCCCTTAGATCGCCACAAGTTGCAGCAATTTAGGGATGGGGCCATCTCAGGGTGCATCAGGGACCCAGCACCATACATTAAAAAAATGAGGGCCCCTGTGCCCAAGACCTGAGATTTGTCACATCTGCAGGGTTGAATTGAGGAAGTGGCACAGCTGCAGGATTTGACAGAAGGATCCATCAACTACCCCTTCCCCGCCCGGTGGAACACTCTAGGGGCCATGAAGGTGGGGGAGTGAATATGGCTGCAAGACAAGGACTGAGGGCGGAAGGCGCATGGGGGTGCTCAAGGGGGCATCATGGAAATGGTGGCTATGTTAGGGTGGTGAGTTGGCACACAGAGGGAGTGCCTTGTGCAAGGACAAATGGCTGATCGGCCCGGCTAGTGGGGGGTTGGCAGGGATGGATTGTGACCTGGCCCAGGTGGGCACAGCCCTGGAACCTGTCCTTAAGTGGTGAAATCCCAAATCCTGTCAGTGGGAGGCAGCCTGCTAGAATGTGGGGGGGGGTGGAGGAGTGCTGGGTACCAGGGAACTGATGCAACCCCCCAGAGAATGTTTTCCTCCACCATTGGCAGCCCTTAACCTGCAGCCACTGCTTCCTGCCTACAGGGGTGGGGATTTTGGAACATATGGGGAAGGAGCCAGGGACATGCCTGCCTGGGGCTAGGTCACAGTCCATCCCTGCCAACCCCCCCACTACCCAGGCCAATCGTCCATCTGCTCTTGTGCAAGGCATTCCCTCAGGGTGCCAACTCACCACCCTTACATAGCTGCCATTTCCTTGATGTCCCTAGGGCATCCTCTGTACATCTTCTGTCTCTGGCCCCTCCAGGCAGGTCCCCTCCAATTGCCACATTGTTCAGCAGTGGTACATGGCTCTTAGACCACCTCCAGGCTGGTCTAACCTGAGTCCCCTGTTGCATCCATGACGAGGCTTCCAAACTTCCAAAAAAGGGTATGGTGTAGTCCCACCATTGCGCATGCCCCCTTGTTACCTTGTGCATGGGCATTTCAGCTGCAAGGGTGGCGCAGGGCGGTTTTGACACATGGCATCCAGATTTTGATGCAGCCTGCATTTGAAAATCAGGATTGTTGCAAAAAATATTAATTTGTACAATACGTTTTATTATATTGTTTTTAACTTTGTAATGACCAACGATCAATCAAATAAACTACTAAAACTGACACTGATTGTAAAGATCTTTGTCTCCCATGCTGGGAGGAGCCAGGGGACATGGCTGGAGAGAGTAAAATTGGGCCACAGTGCAATGTCATGCATGTGTGACAGGGGGTTTTGTCCACAGTTTGTAGTCAGCCCACCACCAACTGTATACCTCTACAACATCAGATTACAAGTACTGGCGGAGGGGCACCGTGTGGCCACCTATGATGACCAACATTGTCCCTTGCTACACCAGAAAGCACTGAAGTAGTAAGAATGTTACCTTTGTGTGATTTAGCAGTGGGCTAAACAGATGGTTTGACCTTATAGCATGTGGAATTCAGTTCAACAACCACTCTCTCCATCAGTGACTGAGAAAACTTACTCCCCAGCATTTTTTAGACTCCACTGGACAAAAGAGGGTCATAATATCTCTGCTCCACAGCCAACCCACTACTGCCTCAACATATAGAAACATAGAATTTGATGGCAGATAAGGGCCTCTTGGCCCACCTAGTCTGCCCATTTCCCTACCTAATGGATAAGCTGCAGATCTTAGTTAACCAACAGCCTACTTCCTCCTACCCCCCAGTAGAACTGCCTTATGTATGTCCCATGCATTCTTGAATTCCCCCACTATTTTTGACTCTACGACCTCCTCATTAAGGCTGTTCCATGCGTCTACAACCCTCTCTGTGAAGAAATACTTCCTCACATTACCTCTGAGTCATGCCCCCTCTATCTTCAAATTGTGCCCCCCTTGTTCTTGCACATCTCTTTTTCTGAAAGATGCTACCCTCTTGGACTTTGTTGATTCCCTTAAGGTATTTGAAAGTTTCTATCATGTCCCCCCTTTCCTTGAGGCTATACATCTTAAGCTCCTTTAGACTTTCTTCATATGTCTTCTGGTGCAGACCCTGCACCATTTTGGTTGCCCTCCTCTGGACAGCCTCTATCCTGTCTATGTCTTTACGAAGATGGGATCTCCAGAACTGTACGAAGTACTCCAGATGTGGTCTTACCAACTGTATGTACATAGGGCCAACAACTTCTGTTTTCTACGGTGATACCTCTCCCTATGCATCCCAGTATCCTCCCAGCCCTCCTTACTGCCTTCTCACATTGCTGGCCCAGCTTTAGGTCATCTGACATGACTAACCCAGGTCCCTTTCCATTTTTGTTGTTGTCAGTATCTCACCCCCATTGTGTACTTTTCCCCTGGGTTTTTGCTTCCCAGGTGCATTACTTTGCACTTCTTTGCATTGAATCTAAGCTGACATACATTTGACCATTCCTTCAACCTTGCCAAGTCCCTTTTTATCCTTTCCACCCCACCTTGCATATCAATCCTGTTGCAGATCTTTGTGTCATCTGCAAAGAGACATACTTTTCCTTCCAGTCCCTCTGCAATGTCACTTATAAAGACATTAAAAAGGACCAGCCCCAGTACTGAACCCTGCAGTGCCCCACTAGTAACCCCCTTTTCTTCACTGTGGACTCCATCTACTATTACCCTATGTGTCCTGTTGTCCAGCCAGTGTTTTACCCAGGCTACCACCCTGTGACCCACTCCCAGGCTGGCTAATTTGTTTATTAATCTTTTGTGCGGGACTGTGTCAAATGCCTTGCTAAAGTCTAGGTAGGCCATGTTCACAGCCCCTCCCTGGTCTACTACTTTGGCATTGATCTACTTATCATGTATGTTAACCTCATGTTGGAGTGTATCCCCTCGTACTCATGTCATGTATTCCTACTGCTGCCTGTAACCGTTATTGTATTATTGTTGTTTGTTGCCTGCCACTATTGTGGCCCAGGTCATGCCTGAAAAAGGTCCCCTGGACCAGTGCACTTTCACGGTTACCAAAGACATACACATATACATACATACATAAATAAATAAATAAATGATGCCTGCTTTGCCTCTGACCAGCAAGAACCAGTGAACATCTTTTGGAAGTGAGGTGCTTGTTTTCTATGGGTAGGACACCACCTTCTGCAAGTGCCAGTCAACCACTGTGAAACCACAGACAAGGAGAGTGTATGCTCAGTGGTGCTGGGCCTAAGTGCACTCACGAGGTTATCCAACCCAATTCAAACAACAGAAGTGAGCAAATGAGAGCAAACCAGCCTCAGAACTAAACGAGTAAACTGGAGAAAGTAGGCAGGCTTCAGATGTAGATTCCAGCAAAGCAAACATTATTGCTGACAGGTTGTACTAAATTCATGAAACTAGGACTGTGAAATAGTGCAGACTAGAACCACCACCACCGTGGTCCAGGTGTCCCAGTGCTTCATTTAAGTGGAGCTTCATCAGGGGGCTGTCTCCATGAGTGAACAAGCTCCTTAAATACCATTGCCTACATATAGTGTCCTAATCACCAGAAGTAGCCATTTACAGGAAAAATACATTGTGCTGATGAGGGGCTGAACAATAACACAAACTGATGTGACTTAGCAACCTCACAAAGTGGAACAAGCACACATAAGGAATAATGTATGGGTGGCCATACACAGTGAGCCTGTGTTTCCATCGAGGGTTGAGATAACAGCATATGGACCTCGAAAGTGAAGCTCAAGAGGTCTGTGCCATTATTTCACATGAGATGGAAGCACACTATGAGTTTCGTATGATTGCCCATATTTTGTTTGATATTGTACATGGTTTCAGACTATTTTTTTTTAGTTTTGTTACCTATGGAGATTTAGCAGTGGGCTACTGAGAAAGTGAAAGCAGAGGCTGCGGGAGTGTGCATGAGGGGGCACAATGTTGTGTGGTCGAGCAGAGAAACTGAAAGCAATGGGAGTGAGATGAAGGGGAACACAGCCGAGTTCATAATGGAACATGCACAACAAGTTTTATACCATGCACAACAAGATTGTTGAACTGACTGAATTCCTCATGCAATAAGGTCAAACCATATACTGTATGTATATATATATACTAATCAATTGGTACATAGATACATAGACAGTGTCGGCAGATAAGGGCCTATGGCCCACCCAGTCTGCCCATTTGAGCTTGTAAGTTCAGTTTGTTTTCCTAGAAGTCTGTTTCTCTTTACCCCTGACCTCTAGAATTCATTTATGTCTATCCCATGCATTCTTAAATCCCATGATTGTTTCAGCCCCCACCACTTCCTCTGGCAGGGTGTTCCACTTGTCCACCACCGTTCTGTGAAGAAATTCTTTCTCATGTTTCCTCTAAATCGTCCTCCTCCAACTTCATCCCATGCCCTCTAGTCCTGGAACATCTTTTCGCTTAAAATAGTGTTTTCCTGCACCCTGTTCCTCCCTGTAAAATACTTGTATGTCTCTATCATATCTCCTCTCTCTCTCTCTCTCTCTCTCCAGGAGTACATGTTCAGTTCCTTCAACCTGTCTTCATAGGACTTGTGATGCAATCCATGCACCATCTTTGTTGCCCTCCTCTGAACCTTCTCTACCCTGTCTATGTCCTTACATAGGTATGGTCTCAAGAACTGTACACTGTACTCCAGGTGGGGCCTCACTAGTGTCTTGTATAGCGGAATTATGACCTCCATTTTCCTGCTGGTGATGCCCCTGCCTATACATCCCAGCATCCTATTTGCTTTACCTGCTGCCTTGTCACACTGTTTCTACCTTGAGGTCATCAGAGATGACAACCCCAAGATCCTTTCCTGCTTGGTGCATGCTATATCCTCACCCCCAACTGATATATTGTGCCAGGGTTTTTGTGCCCCATATGCATTATCTTGCACTTCTTCATTGAATTTCAACTGCCAAACCCCTGACCATTCTTCAAGTTTCTGCAGGTCGCTTCTCATTCTGTCTACACCCTCTGGTGTGTCTACTCTGTTACAGAGCTTTGTGTCATCAGCGAACAGTGAAATTCTGCCTTCTAGATCCTCGAATGTCACTGATGAAGATGTTGAATAGGACCGGTCCCAGCACTGATCCCTGTGGTACCCCACTGGTCACTCTTCCCTCTGTGGAGTGACAGCCATTTACCACCACCCTCTGTGTCCTGCCACCCAGCCAGTTACCTACCCACCACACTACTGTCCTGCCCACACCCATATTCCCCAGTTTGTGTAATAGTCTTCTATGTGGCACAGTGTCAAGGCCTTGCTGAAGTCCAGATAGGCCATGTCCACTGCCCTCCCTGATCTACCTCCCTAGTCACCCAGTCAAAATTCAACGAGGTTGGTCTGACATGACCTCCCTGGTGAAACCATGCTGCCTTGGGTCCTGTAGTCCATTGACAGCAGATGTTCCACCAATCTCTCCTTCAGTAGTGCTTCCATGATCTTCCCCCTACCGGGTGGGGCTGACTGGTCTGTAGTTCCCTGCTTCCTCTTTGTTCCCATTTTTGTATAAGGGACTACATCTGCTGTCCTCCAGTCTTTGGGTACCTCTCCTGTTTCCAGTGATCGGCTAAATAGGATAGCCAGAGGTTCCATACCACCTCTCTTAGTTCTTTAAGGACCCTGGGGTGCACCCCGTCTGGCTCATTAGCTTATCACTCTGTACTTCCAGTTCCTTCAGGACCCTTTCTCGTGTAAAGGGACTTGTGTCCATTTCTGCACCATTCTCACCCTTGTACTCCTTCGGACCCATTACCCCCTCTTCCTCAGTAAAGACTGAGCAGAAATACCTGTTCAATATGTCAGCTTTACTGTTGTCATCCTCCACGCTGCTCCCATCCTCCCCTTCAGTCTCACTATCCTCCTTTGTCTTTCTTTTTCACTTATGTACCTGTAAAGGTTTTGTCCCTCTACCCACTGATTTTGCAATGTGTTCTTCTGTCTGAGCTTTGGCTTCCCTTACTGACCTCCCTGCCTCCCTTTGCTTCTCCTGGTACTTCTCCCTATCCCCTTCTGCCTGTGTCTTTTTGTATTGCCTGAATGCAATCTTTTTGGCTTTCACTTTCTTTGCTACCTCTTTGGAAAACCATAATGGTCTCCTCTTCCTTTTCCTCTTGCTAACCTGCTTAATGCATAAT
Source organism: Neoceratodus forsteri (assembly GCA_016271365.2). Classification (NCBI taxonomy): domain Eukaryota; kingdom Metazoa; phylum Chordata; order Ceratodontiformes; family Ceratodontidae; genus Neoceratodus; species Neoceratodus forsteri. The sequence continues at coordinate 655,262,868 of CM057459.1, forward strand.
TCTGTTGTTCTTGTAATCCCCATTTTAAATACTGCCCACTGTTCCTCAACCCCTGATTCTGTCCCATTCCCTTAATGCTCTTTCAAGTATCTCCCCATTTTCCCAAAGTCTGCCCCCTAAAATCCAGGATCGTGTTTTGTGTGGTTTGGTTCTGCTCTTTCTGTGATTTCAAACCACAATGACTGGTGGTCACTGTTACCCAGGTGCTCCCCACTGTTACCCCCATCACACTGTCCCTGTTTGTGAGCACAAGGTCCAGTATTGCCTTCTGCCGAGTTGGTTCCATGACCAGTTGCTGAGGAAGGCACCCTGAAGAGTCCAGGATAAATCTGCTCCTGAGTTGCTGCTGCTGGGATGTTCCAGTCCACGTCTGGAATATTGAAGTCTCAACCAGTACTACCTCACCTTGTCTGCCATCCTTTGGATGGCTAGCATCAACTCCTATCTGTTTCTTCCTCCTGGGCTGGTGGTCTATAGACCACACCTGTCGGATGGCTGTCCCCATTTTCCTTTCCAGCTTAACCCACAGTATCTCTCCCCATTTTGTTCCTCCTGGATCTCTGTGGCCCTTATGTCATTTTTTACATACAGTGCCCTCCTCCTCCCTTCCTGCCTGCTCTGTCTCTTCTGAATATGTTGTAGCCAGGTATGGCCATCTCCCAGTCATGGTTATCATTGCACCAGGTTTCAGTGATGGCCACAATGTCCAGGTCTGACTGTACCATGACAGCCTCCAAATCTTCCATCTTGTTGCTAAGGCTCCTGGCATTTGCACAATGGCTTTCCATGATTTGACCTCCTAGACTGCTTCACTGTTCTACTCCAGCCCCTTCCTTGGTTGTCATTTATCCCTGGTTCTCCTTGCTGTCTGCCCTTCTGCTGAATTTTGCCCTTTTCTGCTATCCACCTCTTGGGCACTAATCTCCATCTTTTGCACACTGCTTTGCAGAGATAGCCACTCCTCTGGTTCACTGGTTCCACTGCTAGCTGTGGGGTGAGCAAGTAGGTACCCTCCTTGCTGGCCTGCCACCCCCTTTGCTAGTTTAAATGCTTGTCAATGTAGCATTTAAACTTATCATTGAGTCTTGGATTCCCCTCCAGGATGGATGCAGGCCGTCGAGCTTGAACAAACCTCCATCCTCCAGGTGGGTCCCCAGTCACCAATGAATCCAAACCCTTCCTCACAGCACCAGTTCTTCAACCATGAGTTAAGTTCCTGGTGCATGCACTCCTCTCCCTTGCCTCTCACAGGTAGTACTTCTGAGAAAGTGACAGAGTAGCTACTTACTTGAGACCCTCCCAGTTTCCTAAACTCTTCCTGAACTTCCTTTGGCTCCCCATTTGCCAGGTCATTAGTACCTGGGTGGATAATGACATCCAGCTCACCCTCCGTCTTGCCTTCCCAGTGATCCCAGGATCTTCCTTCCATCCCTCCATGCCGTGGCACCTGGTAGGCACCTCACCTCCCTGTCTTCCCCTCCTGTGTTCCTAGTTGGATCCCTCTTATGATGGAGTCCCCCACCAGGATTCGCTTCCTCCTCCTCTGGGGTCCACTGCTTTCCCCGCTGAGGTCACCTCCTTGGCTAACCTCCACATCCTTTCCTTCCACTTCTCTGGGTACCTCTATTTGGTTGTCCTCATTTGCCAGTATGGCATATGAGTTCTTGAGTGGAATAGGATCTGAGATGTGCCTCTGCCTGACTGCTCTAACCCTCCCTGAGCCCACTGTTATCCAAGTGCTCCTCGTTCTCGGCATCCTTTGAGGCAGCTGCATTGGACTGGGTGGTCCCTGGATAGGGGTGATGGTACTCCTGACCCAGTTTGCTTCTGCTCTGAGTCTGGCTACCTCATCCTGCAGTCCAGAGAGATGCATGCAGATAGGGCAGCACCTCAGTGTCCAGAAGGTCTGCCTGAATATGGCTGCCCCACAGCCACCGCATTGCACCACCCCCCACATTATACTGCAATTCCACTACTTGTCTGCTACTGAAGCTCTCCTAGTTCTCTTTTTATTAATTTACTGTACTAAAAATCCTGTCACCAATCCTCAGATTTTTTTTTTTTTAGAAGGAAAAGTCAAAATTATAAAATTGCAAAATAGTCATCATTCACTTAAAATGAAAAAGAACTGGCTATTCACCTAAATAATTTGACCAAAATGAAAAAGAAAATGATAAATATGAATCAATCTGGATTTAGCAACAGATGGAGGTTCAAATACAATGATCCTCAGAAAAGATAGAATAGGAAGTGGGACAGCTATTCTAAAGCTGCAGTCTCCACTGTGCAAATTCTGGCCCACTTGAAGAGGCTGGAGATCAGCCAGTTTGGAGCATCCATATGACCTGGTATAGTAGTGTGACAGGTAGAGACAAAAAAAAAAAAGAAAAGAGGCTCTTCCTTACCTCTTGCTCACCAGTCAACCATAGAGTGGTATACGCTTCAATAGTAGATGAGGAAAAAAGACTAATACTGTCTTTTAAACATGCTTAAAAAATGTTGCTGCAGAAACAATCTGTTTGCAATTGCGCATGTTTGTTATTAAATTTATAATCATTGTCTTGCTGCAAATTATGAATGAGGACATTCTGTAAACAAGACTTGCTTCTCATGGAACCTATCCAGTATTTTTGCAGCTTTTAAGTAAAAAATAAATAAAAACCTTTCACCCCGCGTGAAAAAATACACATGTGCTCCACATACTGGATATATAATATTACGGGTTACCGGGTTGTTTGAACATCCTCACCTAAAAGAATAAAGCACTGAATGCAAAACAGCCTTGTATAATCTCAAGCTTCAACAACACAGTGGCTTTGGTCCTCCAGGAACTGCTAATCCTCTTATAATAAAAAATACTTGACTGAAACTGAATTGAACCTACAAATAGTACTTCAAGATAAGTGAGGGCTTTTCTATTCAGGTTTAGTATTCCATCTCCAAGGATAAGCTCTACAGAATAATATTGGAGCATTATTCCACTTTCAGTAATTTTTTTTTACGTTACAATACACCATCGTCATACTGAGTAATCCCTACAACATTAGATTACAAGTGGGCTTCTGCCATTGGTGTGAACAACTGAATGGAGAGAAAGAGAGGAATGTGGTTTAGTATGGAAATTGATCTGCAAGGACTCTGGCTTGTAAACATTCAGATGAAACAGCTGGCATTGCTTTCTAGGCAGCTCCTAAACAGATACTGTCCTTTTCTGCAAGACTTACCTGGCTATGTTTGCCATCGCTCAAATTAAAGCACAATGCAAAATGAAACTACCCTGTATTAAGAATATATACTTACCCACCTCCTACATCGCCTGATATCGTGTTTCCCTTGTATAATATTTCTGCAGCTGACAAGTTCCTGAAACAGGAAACTGAAGTGGCCATGCCTCTCACTTGAATGGCCATAAACAACTTCCTTACCATACTTCCTGAAACAGAAAGTAAGGGACACCTCCAGTTTTGCCACCATAAGGCCATCAGTAGGCAGACTGAAAGCTGAAATAGCAGCCAGGTGCACTTTGATAGAAGAGTAGTTTAGCATCTGACAAGGGCAGTAAATACTCCAGAATCTGATTTACTATGCAAGTGAAGGGATCCAAATGATGGGAAGCAATCCACAGAGCAAACCGCTTCCACTTCATGCAATAAGTGGCCCTGGTGGAGGGTTTTCTAGCAGCCAACATTAGTCACCTTTGGAGACACACCAAATCTAGCAATGGCTATGTCTTTGAGAGCCAAGCATGAAGATGGAGTAACTTGAGGTCTGGATGGACCAGGGTGCCCTGCTCCTGTGATAGCAAACCTTTGCACAAGGGCAGAGGTAAAGGAGGTTCCACTGCTAACTGCTGCAGTAAGGGGAACCAGATCTGACTAGGCCAGAAGGGGGCAACAAGAATCACAGCAAGCTCCCTCCCTCTCTCTCTGGAGCTTGATAAGTGCTCTCTGAATTAGAGGAATGGGAGGGAAAGTGTAGAGGAACCTCCCTTTCTAAGAGAGGGACAATTTGTCTCACCAGAAAACTCCAGGCCCTGGAGTGAGCGAGCAGAAAAGTGGCAGTTTTGTGTTGAGTAGGGACACAAAAAGGTCCAACTGTGAATGACCCCACTGGTTGCACAGGTCTTTGATCACTGAGGTCAGCAGCTCCCACTTGTACATTCTGGACTGCAACCTGCTTAGCTTGTCTGTCAGGACATTTTAGATCAATCAATCAATCAATCAATCAAAATCTTTATTTATTCAGGCGAACATCATTGAGCAAAGCTCATTTACAAGATGGACCTGAGTGGTCATACAAATGAGGAAACAAGTATTATTACATAGCCAAGAATAGCATAAACAGCAATACAATGACATGAAATGATTATATACAACAATTTACATATATACAAGGAACTGTAGAACCAATTAGCCTGTAAGAAAAAAGGGGACAGAGGTATAGCTGGCATAAAATATAAATTATAGGGTCTAACTAGTTTTTATGAGAATATAATAGGTGATTTGGAAGATAGAAATTGAGTTAATATAATGGAAGGAAAAAGGAAGGTGGGCCAGGTAGGGTAGGGGATTAGGCTTTATAAAAGCAATTGCAGAGCTCTGGAAAAAGGGCGGAGAACAATCTTTTGAAAGATGCCAAAGGTAGTAGGCTATCTAGCTTCATGGATTTTTGGAGAGAGTTCCATGCAACTGCTAAGGTATAGCTGAAAGCAGCCCTCCCAAACCGGGTGCAGGCATTGGGGCCTTTAATATGATGAGTTTACTGATCCTTAAGGTGTATGGCCTAGTTGTAATTTGGGTAAAGCAATCAGTGATATAGGTAGGTAGTTTGCCTGTTAACACTTTGAATATCCAGATAGCAGCATTCCTATTTCTTCTGTGTTGTAATGATGTCCAGTTGACTGCCATATAAGGGAGCAATGATGGGTGCTGGAGGAAGGTCAGTAATAAATCTTATGGACCTGTGATACAGGGTGTCCAGTTTATGTAAGAGATGAGCGTGAACAATGGCAGTAGAGAAATCAGCATAATCAATGAGGGATAGGAATGAGGCCTGAATTAACCTTTTTGGAATCACTGTTTAGGTAATGTTTTATTCTAAAAATAGTCCAAGCCTCTGTCTTAGCTTTTAAGTAGCTCTTCAATATGGACAGAATAGTCAAGCCTGTTATCTATCCAGACTCCAAGGTATTTGAAGTTATCAACAAATTCCAGTTTCTCTCCAAGTAAGGTGGATAATTGTAGAGTGGTGGATGCTGGGGTAGTGGTAGAGCAACTGTTTGTGGCAAAGAACATAGCTTTTGTTTTTTGGCATTTAGAAGTAGTTTTTTGTCAAGTAGATTGTGCTGCAGAATGGAGAATTCAGATTGTAACAGTTCACAGGCTTTAGAAGGTGAGGGATTGCTGACATATAATACAGTATCATCAGCAAACAGATGAATGTTAGATTGAGTGAGGTTGGCATCAATATTGTTTATATAAATGGCAAAGAGGATAGGGCCAAGAATAGAGCCTTGTGGTACACCCTTAGCAGTGGTTTTGAGGTGGATAGGTAATTTCCATTTTAACCAGTTGTGACCTATCTGAAAGGTAATCCTTAAACCAGTTGAGTGATAGGGAATCCAGGCCTAGTGAGTTAAGGGAGGTGATTAATAAGTCATGATCCAGTGTGTCAAAGGCTTTACTCAAATCCAGGAACACAGCACAGGTACAATTTTTCTTATCCAAGGCAGTCTGCCAATCGTTGGTTACCTTGGCTAAGGCAGTAATGGTGCTATGCTTTGATCTAAATCCAGATTGTGCAGAATTTAGAAGGTTGTTGTTATCCTGGATGCCTGGAATATTGACGGTTGACAGCTCTAGACCTTGTTCTAGAGCCCAGAACCAAAAGCTCATCACTTCCTTGCATAGGGGGTAAGAATAAGCCCCCCCCCCCAGTTTGTTTATGTAGCATACTACACTGATGTTGTCCATCTGCACCAGCAGATGCCCTGGGGACAGATGGTTCTGGAAGACTTGCAGAGCATACATAACACCCCTCATCTCTAGGAAGTTTATGTGAAGAGGCGTCTCCACTCTGTTCCCTGTTACTTGCATCTGATGGGGCCCCAGATGTGATCCCTAGCCCATCTCCAAATTGTTTGTGGTGAGGATCTGATGAGCAGAGAGGATTAGGAAGGGAACTCCTTTGAGCAAGTTGCTGGGTTCCATCCACCACTGGAGCATCTTCTTTACAGAGGATGTTACTAGAACCTTCTGTTTTAGATCATCAGTGCATTGATCTCACTGGACTTTTAGGGCTTCATTCTCAAAGCCCTTAGATTGGCGCATGGTGCCTGCATCACACATAAATGATGCAAGTGGCACCTTGCATCAAAAAATGCACCCTGAGCTATTCTCAAAAGTAGTCTGTGTCAACCACATGCTACATGTGCCAAAGGGGGGCTTACCACAGCCTTGTGCCACAAAATGTGTTATATACAATATGGGCTCATTCAGAGCTCATTTGGTGGCTGGCCATGGTGGTGAGTGGTGGGCTGTGCCAGTTGTCAGCTCAGTTACAGGTTGGGGGGAAGCAGGGTGGTACGACACTGCAGGGTGGGGGGTCCGCTAGACCAGGAATTTGGACATTTCTGTTAGCAACAGATTGGGGCTGGGGCGGTCCTCTAGACCATCAGGTAGTATAAATATTATATGATACAGTATTACTAAATACTATAATGGGAAATTGGGGCTTGGTGGGTCGCTAGACTGCAAGGGAATATAAAAATGTACATTATACGTATTACTTATTGGTATAACAGAATATCAAGGCTTGGTGGGGCTATGGAACTGCTTGGGACATTAATGCACTACTGTCCATTTATTGCGATAACATGCCTAGGTGTGCCCTCTGTTTGGCACACCACTACGGTTGCCACAAGCAGCTGAACTTTGCTACCAGGACCCTGCCGATAAAGAATCAGGCACAGGGTCCCTGGCACACTGGTGATCAGCACAAGCGGCCTGTGGCATGGCTCGCACCAATTTTCGAAACTCAGGCCCTTAATGTCCATTGGGGGAATCATCATATGCAGCCGTGCCAGACCAACAGTCTCAGGAATGTCCTGACCATGACATATCTGTTGTTGTAAAGTACCTGGGCTTGTTCTGTCAGACATTCTGCCTTGTCCTGGGGCAGGAAGGCTAAGCCTTGAGCAGTGTTCAGTACAGCCACTATATACAAGGGGCCAAGAATGACTTGGGAAGGTTGACTGTAACCCCTAGGGCACTGAACAGCTATCTTGTATGTCCAAGGGTCTTAACCAGTTGCTCCCAGGACTGAGCTTAAGCAACAAGTCATCCAGATAGGGGAAGATATACATTTCCTCCCTCTTGAGAGCTGCGGCCATCACTGCTAAGCATTTGGTAAATGCCCATGGCACAGATGACAAGCCAAATGGCAATACCTTGAACTGGAGGTGTTCTCCCTGAAAAAGGAACCTGAGGTACTTCTGTGAGAAAGGCAAACCCTGATATGTAGGTAAGCATCCTACACATCCAGGGACCATATCCAGTCCCCTTTTGCAAGAGGGGCAACAGGCAACAAGCCTTGCAGAGTAACCATCCTGAATGTCTTGTACTGCACATAGAACTTCAGATCCCTCAGATCCAGAATTAAGTCCCCTGTGGATTTGGGGACTAGAAAGACATGAGAATAGAACCCCATGTTCATTTGTTCCCAGGGAGCAGGCTCTATGGCCCTCTTGTGAAACAGTATACATACTTACTCTAGTAGCACTGGTGTGTCGTCTGGAGGATAAGTTGAAGGAATTGGTGGAAGGTCTGGTGGCAACTCCAGAAATTCTAGAGCGTGGCACTGTTCTATTAACTGCAGGACCCAAGCATCTGTTTTAACCTCTCTCCCCAGTTCCAAGTGAAGGGAGAGGCTACGCCCTACCACCACCTTCAAAGTTTGTACTGTATGGTGGTGGTCTAATAAGGAGTCATGCTAAAGCAGATCCAGTGACTGCAGCTACACCTCCTATAGGAGCTTTGGAGTGTGCACCTGTGAAAGAGGTTGGGGCCAGCAATGCTGCACTGCTTTTGCTCTGTTGCCTGGCCCCTGACCTAGGTCTAGTGGTAGCCTTGTGAAAGGTACCCTCCGCTGAATTCTCAGTTGTGTGCGGTAGAGGGAATGGACTGACCTTAGAGTCCATCCTGAGGCTTAAAGTTCAGAGAGGATGTCCTGCATATCTGCCCCAAAGAACTTGTATCCTCTGAAAGGAGTGTTCAGAATGGATTGTTAGACATCACTAGCAAATCCTGACACCCTCAACCAAGAATGCCTTCTTAGGCAAATGCCAGCTGCAGTTGCTCTGGCTGATGCATCTGAAATGACATAGGAAACATAGAAACATAGAATCTGATGGCAGATAAGGACTGCTTGGCCCACCTAATCTGCCTATTTCCCTATCTAACAGATAAGCTGCGGATCCTAGTTAACCAACAGCCTACTTCCTCCTAACCCCCACTAGAATTGCCTTATGTCTTTCCCATGCATTCTTGAATTCCCCCACTGTTTTTGACTCTACGACCTCCTCAGGAAGGCTGTTCCATGCTTCTACAACCCTCTCTGTGAAGAAATACATCCTCACATTACCTCTGAGTCGTCCCACCTCTATCTTCAAATTGTGCACCCTTGTTAACCCCCTAGGTAGACCTTATGAGGTGTTTACCTACGTCAGCCCCAGTCTGGAGGGCCTTGAGCATCTCCTGTTCCTGGGGACCCTCTGGGAGGGACTGAGCTGCTGCTTTAGCCTTTTTTATACTAACATATTATTTTTTTCTGAACTTTATTTATGCTCCTTTTACCGGTCCCTTAGTCTTCCTCTCTGGTGTGGTCACTCAGTCCATCCTTTCTCCCATCTAGCCTCAGATCTTCAGCGTTCCAAACATTTCCGTTCCTGGGGTGCTCTTCCAACTCCATCGACCACTCCATCCCACTGGCTCTGAGTCCCCCATGGTGGGACCACCCTAACTCCTCCAGCACTCTATCTAACATCTAAAGGAGCAGCTGGCGAGAGGAGGAGAAGGAGACAAGAAAGCCGGCCAGGAGAGATCCGGCAATGGACTTGAGGGATGGCTACTAGACCCACCTTCACCTGTCCATGTGCCGGGGCCATTTTTCCTAGTTCTGTGTTTCCGGTAGCGTGGACATGCAATGACATCCAGCACAGCACAGGCGTGCTCCTGCACCCACCTGCAGGACGTCCACAGCTGCCACCATACCCTCTAAAGCATGCACTGAGTCAGCCGAGCTCCCAATCTCCACTTGGGGCTGCCAAAGCAGTGCAGTGCATGCATCCCTCCCCCGGGAAAGGAGAGCTGCCTGACGGCAGCTCAATCCAAGTCCACCACCCCCCGGACTGACCCCCAGCAGCCTGAGCTCGCTTCTAAACCCGGATTGCAAGGTGTTGTGTACAGCGTCTCAACCCTCTACATACTAACACATTAACATACTAAGATGCCAGCAGTGTAGGCCTAATGGTTTATCGAGTCTGCTCAAAAATCAGCACCCGGTCAGAACAATGTTGCTGCCCTCCCCACCTCCCCCCGTAAATCCCCCCGACCCCATCCCGTATCAGAGTTACACCTCCAGGTCTTGCATTACTCAGTTTTACATTCCCCTTATACCTGTCTCAGTCCCTCTTAAATCCCTTCACTGTATTAACAGCCAATAGTTCTGCAGGCAGTGCATTCCAGGGGTCTACCACCCTCTCAGTGAAGTAGCGTCTCCTAGTCTTCCACCCTGAGCCTCCTGCCAACCAGCCTCATGGAGTGCCCCCGGTAGCCCTCTCCTCCCTTAACTGGAACACCCTATTTAGGCTAACCCTATTTACTCCCTTTAGATATTTAAAGACCTCAATCATATCCCTTCGGTCCCTCCTCCTTCAGAGAGTACAAGTTGAGCTCCTCAAGTCTCTCCTCATAGGATCTTTCCCCCAGACCCTGTATCAACCTGGTCATCCTCCTGTGGACCGTCTTGAGTGCAATGTCCTTTTTCAAGTACGGGTGCCAAAACTGCATGCAGTACTCTAGGTGCAGTCTGACCAAGCAGTTATACAGAGGGAGAAGCACCTTCCATCTCCTCGAGTTTATCCCCCTGCTGATTCACCTGAGCATTTGATATGATTTACCATAGCCCTCCTACATTGCTCAGAGTTATTCATTTTGGCATCCACAACCACCCTAAGATCCTTTTCCCCTACCAAAACCTGCAGTTTCTCCCCACCAAAAAAGTACTCGTCAGCTGGGTTCCTAAGCCCCAAGTGAGTTTTCAGGTGCGAGACCACCTCTCCAGAATCTCCAGGTCCCCCTGTAGGGCTCTTCTACCCTCCTCCACATCCAGCACCACCCCCAGCTTCAAGTTATCAGCAAAGAGGCTTATCTCACTCCTGATACCATCCCTGATGTCTGAGATGTAAGCTTGCCAACCTCTGCTCCGTCCTCACCTTGGCTGAGCTCACTGCCCTGGTTACCTTTTTGGATATCATACCGTACTCCCCACTGTCCACAACTCCAAGTGAGCACTTGTATCACCTATAAGCAGTTCTTTTCTCCCTCACCACCTCCTGGACCTCCCTCATCCACCAGCTCGGTTTTCTGGCTCTACCAAACTTGCGTCGGACCTTCGTGCAGGCTTGGTAGCTTCCAGGAGCCCTCTTTTAATAATTTACCACCTGCTGTCTGTGTCTGATCCCCTCCATACCCTTAAAGTCCTCACCCCTAAAGTCAACCACCACCATTTTAGTGTGATTTTTCCCTCCCCCTAGGTCTACGGAAACCCAAACCATGGCATGATCACTCCCAGCCAGTGGATCCTCTACCACTAGCTTCCTAACCAGATCACCATCTAACAGGTCCATATCCAGGATACGACCATCCCTCATCAGGTCAGCCACCAGTTGGGAAAGGAATGCATCCTGGAAGACGTCCAGCAGGTGCTGCTCCCTAGTTGATGAGGGTGCCAGAGTTCCCCAATCAACCCCTGGCATGTTAAGGTAGCCCAGCACCACACTTCTACCCTCCCCTGATGACAGTGGTCCCTGAGATTCACCACCAGGCCTTCCTCACGTTCTTCTGCCTGCATGGGCAGCCTATAAACCACCCCCAGATTTATGTTCTTATCCCCAGGCACCTGCAAGGTAACCCATAACAACTCTACATTTCCCTCTGGCCCTCCACCCTGCATATATTGATGCTGTTCCTAATGGTGACTGCTATCCCACCTCCCCTGCCCACAGCCCTGTCCTTCCTGAACACAGTGTACCCCATCAGGTTCAGGTCTCAATCGTGCCGAGGAGTAGCCCAAGTTTCAGTGATTGCCGTCACATCCACCTCCCCTTCAGTTAACATCACCTGAAGCTCAAGCATCTTGTTACCCATTCTCCTGGCATTAATCAGGACCACCCTCCATCCCTCCCCCTTGCCCTCACCCATCCCCCCAACCCAAGATCCCCCAGTTAACTGCATGCTCCCACTCCCTTGCATACAGTCAGATGCCCCGGTTTGGCACACCCTCATCTCCGCTGGGGGGAGAAGACTAAGTCCTTCCTTGATGTGCCTGCTAGCAGCAGCCTCAAACCCCAGCCCTCCCCCCTCACAAGTTTAAACCCCACCTAGCTTCGATTAACTCAGTCAGTTTTCATTTCAAAACCTCCTTCCTCTCAAAATTTAAGTGAAGCCTATCCCTAGCACATAGCCCCTTGTATCCTTTCCAGGGAGTATTCTGGTATGGTATGGGCCTGATGATTTGCTATTCTGAGGCCCAGTGTGGCAGAAGCAAAGATTTTCTTTCCCATGAAGTCCAGTTTCCTCAACTCTTTATCTGGGGGAGAGAACTGAGATGTTTAAGTACCTTAGACCTGTCATGGGATGCCTTTATCTCAACTGAATTTCGTCAGCTTGTCCTGTGAAAAAGGGCTCTCCTGAGGGGGGTCTGGAACAGCTTGCCTTTCTGGGCATGGCAGGAATTAAGATTGGTCTGTACAAGGCAGCCAAGGTGGCATCCTCTAGTGCAACCAATAAAGGAGGAATTGCAAGAGGTGGAGAATCTAGTAACTCCAAAAACTCTATCAAGTTTCTCCTAGTGATGTCCTGCTCCTCAGCATCAAACCCCATCGCTGCTTGGAGTTGCTTCATCATACAGATGAAGGAGGGGTCTTCAGGAGAAAAACTCGGGGTATAAAATGGAGAGTCCTCACTCCTGGTGGAAGTGGTGGAGCCAGACCTGTCACATGGGCTCCCATCCATATCTTCCTCCTCCTCTTCCTCCTCTTGTGGAAGGAGGTCAGGGTTGCATTCCTGATCCTCATCAATGAGCCTTGGAAGCCACAAGGAAGGAATCAAAGACATCGATGTCAGGAGTATGTAGGGCACCACGATGGAGCAGGCATCAATGCAGGGGCTGACCTGAGATGCCCCATTGTCATCGTGCCTAGTGTAGTAGGAGGAGTAGGAGGTATAAGGTGCTGTATTATCTCCACAAAGGAGGAGAGCACTGTCTGCACATCCACAGTGGCCTAAACTGCAGGGTCACCTTGCATCATTGACTGGGGAGACTACAGCCCTGACATCCACAGTGGCCTACACTGCAGGGTCGCCTTGCATCATTGACTGGGGAGACTACAGCCCTGACATCCACAGTGGCCTACACTGCAGGGTCACCTTGCATCATTGACTGGGAGACTACAGCCCCTGACATCCACAGTAAGCCTACACTCACCAGAATTCATGCCATCATTGACTGGAAGACTACAGCCCTGACATCCACAGTGGCCTACACTGCAGGGGTGCCTTGCATCATTGACTGGGGAGACTACAGCCCTGACATCCACGTGGCCTACACTGGGGTCACCTTGCATCATTGACTGGGGAGACTACAGCCCTGACATCCACAGTGGCCTACACTGCAGGGTCGCCTTGCATCATTGACTGGGGAGACTACAGCCCTGACATCCACAGTGGCCTATACTGCAGGGTCGCCTTGCATCATTGACTGGGGAGACTACAGCCCTGATGTCAAAAGGACATTGCTGGCCATATTAGGTCTGGCAGAACTCACTGCCAGCTGACCTTGAAGGTTCTGAGGTCTGAGTAGCAGGACTTGCAACACTGGAGGGGTGTCAGCAGTCCCAATAATGATGGGACCTCGACGGCTGTGGGAGGTCCAGTGGAACTCACTGCCAGAGCCAACCTTGTGGGTTTGAAGGTTTGAATGGCAGGAGGCATTGCTGCCAAAGCGGTCGATGATGAGGCGATGGTCAGTGCCAAATGTAGCAGCAACTGGGTGCAATGTGACAGGGCTGAAAAAGGCACTGCCCCATTTGTTATGCAGAAAGAGTTTAAACGCAAGGGTCTGTTCTATCCTTTCACAGGTGTCATCATGGCTCAGTTGGTAGCACACCCACCTCCGGACGAGAGGGTTGTGGGTTCTCATCCCACACCAGGATTGGACTTGCACCTAAAATGCTGGCATCGTAGTGTGGTATTAGGGGGGTGCTGTACTGCTGGGGTGTGCCATCCTTCAGACGAGACGTTAAACCAAGGTCCCTTCTACTCATCCTGGTGTTGTCCTGGTGGGTGTCCAGGTGGAAGTAAAAGAACCCAGGGCAATCTTCACAAAGAGTAGGGGATATTCCCGGTGTCCTGGCCAACATTCCCCTTCCCATAAACTGGTTCATTCAATTGTCCAGGTCGTATGTGGGTGTTGATATGCGATATGGCCACCACTACACATTCAGTCACTTTATTACCAGTCTGGCATTGCTTGTATAGCACTTTGGGATACACTGTGTATGAAACGTGCTGTGTAAATGCTGATTCTTCTTCTTCTTCTTTTCTGTCTCTTCTCTGTCTGGTTGTGTAACCAAATTTTCTTGTGATTCCAAGGAACATGATCACTCTGACAGTTTTGCGATTCTCCACCCCTCGCTATATCTCTGCTTTCACTTGCTGTTCTGTCTTTTTTCACCCTTGCATAGCTGCAGTTATAAAAATATATGTGAATCTCTTTGTAAAACTGGATGTGAAACTGGGATCTCTTTGTTTAAAACTATGTGTAGTTATTGTATGTAGTTGTTGAAATGGTTGCAAAAAGTTATTTGGAACTTCAAGGAGTTAGCCAAGATGCAGTTTTTAAGCCCTTTGCGAGTTGTAAAATGAGGTCAGTTCTGGGACACCATGTACCACCTGCAAGGAATGAAACTGACAAGAACATTCTGTAAACTTACAAGACAATTCTGTGAGAAGCAGGCTCTCGTAACAAGTTCCCAGACAAAGACTTATAAAAAGAGCAGCAATGCTTTTACCAGAGAGACAAGGAGAGTGAGACTGAGTGACTAAAACTTGGAATTAAGAGATACCTTCAGAAGATGGACTTCGTTTTCTCTGTTTGTACTGCCTTTGTAAATAGTTATACTGAATAATTTCTATTTTTTATTTTGCTGTTATTGAGAAACATAAAATGCTATTTGTTAATTTTGAAACTGCTCCAGGTTTTCCTATGCTTCCTGACCTGTGCCTCGGTGACAGATGGTTTTAGAAGTGGGTTAGTATTGAGTGTCTCCACGGATGCAGATGACACCAGTACCTGGTCTTTTTGCACAGTGCTTTCCCAGCACTTCAACAAATGTTTTGATGATCTGTGGGAGTGTTTTGTCCTCTGGTTGGAGCCATTTCATAAGGAGTTCTTTGAGTCAGGTGAAGGCTTTCCAAGGATTGTCGACTGAGTTGTACTTCAGAGACTGAAATCTCTGGCTGTAGGTCTCTCCTGAGATGTCATATCTTTTTAGGCTTTGCTTTTCACCAGGTCATAGTTTTCTGACTGTGCAGTGTCCATATTGCTGTATGCAAGTTGGGCTTTTCTGTCAGGTAAGGTCTGATTGCCCATTGCTGCTTTGGCCACTGTCAGGCTGTGGCAACCCTTTCAAAAGTTGTCAGGTATACTTCAATATCACCCGAGGGACATAACTTTGCAAGTTTAAGGTCTTTTAAGTTGTTGGTGTTTTGTTGCTGTACTGGATCTGTGCCAGATCCTCCAGCTTTGGTAACTTGCAAGGCATCCAGCCATCGCTGCTCCTGTCACTGTATCTCTTCTCTTCTCTGCTTCTCAAGTTGCTACATCTCTTCTCTACTCTTCTCGCTGCATAGTGCACCACTGGAAACAGGCAGTCAGGCATTGAGGTTCTGTCACTGCTTGTTCTTTTTTTTCCCCATTTCTGGTTCTGGCTGAACAGCCTCAGTTTGGACTTTTGTTTCTACTTCTAGTTAGGCTGTTATTCTTCTGGTAATGACTCCTGAGCTTGCTGCTGCAGAATCTATACCTTTCTGCTATGCTTCCCTGGTACTAGGTCTAATGCCCATGCAAAAAACTCCTGGCTTACAGTATGTACAGCGTAAATCCCACTTAGGTTGACACCATCAACATCCCACCACCCAAGTGACTCTTGACTATTAATGGGGTGTCGCACCAAATGAAAGTGGGGGTAGTACCTACTGTAAGTTACCTTTATCTGTGATTATTGGAAATGACTTTCCAGGATTTATGGAGTTAAACAAAGAGGGAGTAAATCCTGATGTTTCAGCAGCTGTGGTAACAAGAGATCAGGCAAAGAAAATCTCAGATTGTAGGGACTCTATTCCTTTCAGTGATTTTGTTTCAGATTTGTTTCAGAGCTCCAAAATCCAAAAAACCAGGAAAGAAAGACGATGCCTCAAGAAACAGTGGCAACAAAAGACTGCTGGACATAAGGGGTTAACATATCAAAATGCTGAAACCAAACTGCTAACTGATTGTGATTTTCTTTCAGAACAAGACAACAATGTTTCTCTCCAAAGTTATTTTAATAAGCAGCTAGGGGTGAAACCAAAACAGGGTGAACCTATGTTTTAAAAATGTAATGGGCTACTGTACATAGTTTGGGTTAAACCTCAGACACAGAACCAGATAAAACAATTAGTAATACCACACAAGTATAGAACTGAGTTGTTACAGATAGCACATGATAGTCCTATGGCTGGTCACCCGGGGAAGGATTGCACACTTGCCAGATTGCTGTACAGATTTTACTGGCCTGGAATTCATGAAGATGTTTCTACCTATTGCAGTTCTTGTGCTAAGTGTCAGAAAGTAGCCCTAGTGACTAAAAAAGGACAAGGTGCCCCTGGTGCCCCTACTCTTGGTAGATGTGCCTTTTGAGAGAATTGCAATGGATGTGGTTGGCCCTTTAGACAAAAGTAAAAAGGACAATTGATGCATTTTGGTAGTATGTGACTATGCTACTCAATACCCAGAGGCAGTTCCAATGTGTACTGTCAGAGTCCCAAAAGTGTCAGCAGAGCTTGCTAAATTTTTCAGCAAGGTGGGCGTACCTAAAGAGATTACTACTGATCAGGATAGTAGTTTTGGTACTGCATTACTGAAGGAGCTGTACTGACTACTAGGTGTTGCTGCCATAAGAACCTCCCCTTATCACCCTCAGACAGACAGTCTTGTTGAGCGTTTTAATCAAACCCTAAAATGCATGTTAAAAAGGTTTGTAAAAGGGGAAGGGAAAGACTGGGACCAATATTTACCTGCTTTTTGTTTACAGAGAAGTGCCACAGGCATCAACAGGTGCTTCACCATTTGAAATGCCGTAAGGTAGACAACCTAGATGGCCACTAGATGTAATAAAAGAAACATGGGAAGATGACCCCCCATCAAAAACGATCTATTACTGTACATCTTATATGTGTGCCCTGAGAAAGAAGCTGTCAAAACATGCTGAAATCACACATAGTAATCAGGAAGAGGCCCAAAACCAGCAGAAGGTGTATTATGACCATGGGGTTAAAAGAAAAAGCTTTTGAGCCAGGTGAAAAGGTCTTGCTACTGTTATTCACTATAGAAAATAAACTGTTAATGAAGTGGCAAGGACCTTATAAAGTGCTTAGAAGTACTGGCACAGTTAACTATGAGACTGAAATCCCTGATAGGAAAAATCTTACTAAGACATACAGTATTATGCTAAGCTCCTCAAGAAATGGGCTGAAAAAACACCAACAGCTACTTTGCTGGTTTTACCAGAAACTGATAAAGAAGATATTTATATCGCTTATGACAGACTGGAACAAATTGTAACTGCTGATGCTGTAAAGGTGAATATTTCCTTAACCCTGAACAAACCGCAAACATTTGTAACTTGCTAAAGACATTTAACAGTATTTTTACACAGTACCAGGCCAAACAAAAGGGATTGAGCACGTAATAGTGGCAAGGAATGCTGGCCCTATTAGATAAAAGACATACAGATTACCAGAGCGGTTAAGAGCAGACATGATTAAGGAAATACAAAAAATGAAAGAATTAGATATCATAGAAGAGTCAAGAAGTGCTTGGTCATCACCAATGGTGATTGTAAACAAAAAAGAAAGAGGTGTAAGAATCTGCCTTGATTTTAGGAAACTTAATCAAGTGTCAGAATTTGACAATTATCCTATTCCCAGAATAGAGGATTTGGTGGAGAGACTGGGGAGTGCCAAGTTTATCAGTACCCTCGATCTCACCAAAGGTTACAAGCAAATTATCCTAGCTAAAGAATCCAGAGACAAAACTGAACTTGCCACTCCTATGGCATTCTAACAGTTCACCACAATGCTGTTTGGTTTACATGGTGCACCCACTACATTCCAGTGGTACATGGATGTAATTTTATCCCCTCACACTGGTTATTGTGCTGCTTACCTGGATGATGTCATGATGTTATGATGTACAGTCCAGACCAGAAAAGCCACCTGGAACACCTATGAGCAGTTATCCAATCGATCAAAAAGGCATGTCTGACAATGAATCCTATCAAGTGTGCATTGGGCATGCAGGAAACCAGATAGTTGGGCTATGTTTTGGGAAATAGAGTAGTCAAGCCAGAGGTTACCAAGATAGAAGCTATAGCTAACAGCTCTGTCCCCTAAACCAAGAAACATATCAGGTCATTTTTAGGGCTGACCGATTATTATCATAGATTTGTTCCCAGTTTTGTCGAGTTAGCTATGCCCCTCACTGAACTCACAAAGAAATGGTTCCCAAATAATGTCAAATAGATCACAGAGTGTGACTAGGCTTTTTTGGGCTATGAAGGCTGCATTGTGTTCAGCCCCTGTTTTAAAAAGCCCAGACTTTAAGAAACAATTTCTGTTACAGACTGATGCATCAGAGGTAGGCTTAGGTGCAGTCTTGAGTCAGCATATAGATGGGAAAGAACATCCTATCCTATACATAAGTAGGAAATTGCACAACAGACAGAAAAGGTACTCCACCATTGAAAAGGAATGCCTTGCAGCAAAGCGGGCCATGGATTCCCTTAAGTTGTGTTTGCTAGGAGCTGACTTTGTATTGATAATACATCACAATCCTCTCTTTTGGCTTAATCAAGTGAAGGAAATAATTCTAGAATCATACAGTGGTACCTGACACTACAGTCATTTACATTTAAAGTGATGCACAAATCTGGGAAAGAGAATATGAATGCTGATTTTCTAGCAAGA
Organism: Neoceratodus forsteri; assembly: GCA_016271365.2. Classification (NCBI taxonomy): domain Eukaryota; kingdom Metazoa; phylum Chordata; order Ceratodontiformes; family Ceratodontidae; genus Neoceratodus; species Neoceratodus forsteri. The sequence continues at coordinate 655,281,434 of CM057459.1, forward strand.
TATGGATCAGGAATTGAGAACAGTTAAAAAAACAAAATGTGAGCTGAAACATCTCTGTTTGCTATGCTGCATATGCCACATGCACTGAACTGTTAAGGTTATAAGCTAATGTTAGACAGGAATCTAATAGAACATTTAGGAAACCTGTTTTTGTAAAACAGGTTCCTTCTTAAAGAGGGGTACATATGACAGGGTTGAATAAGACCCTGCCCCATTTGTTATGCAGAAAGAGTTTAAACGCAAGACCTCTTCTGTCTCACTCTGTCTGGTTGCACAACCAAATTTTCTTATGAGACCTAGGAACTGATCACTCTGACGGTGTCACGATTCTCCACCGCTCGCTATATCTCTGCCTTCACTTGCTGTCCTGTCTTTTCTTCCCCCTTGCATATCAGCAAGTATACAAAATATATGTGAATCCCTGTGTAAAACTACATGTGATACTGGGATCCCTTTCTTTAAAACAGTATATAGTTATACTGTTGAAATGAACACAAAAAGCTATTTGGAATTCAAGGAGTTAGCCAAGATGCAGTTTTTAAGCCCTTTGCCGAGTTGTGAACAAGAGGTCAGTTCTGGGACACCATGTACCACCTGCAAGGAATGAAGCCAACAAGAACATTCTGTAAACTCACAAGAACATTCTGTGAGAAGCAGGCTCTCTTAACAAGTTCCCAGACAAAGACTTATAAAAAGAGCAGCAATGCTTTTGCTAGAGAGACAAGGAGGGTGAGACTAAGAGACTAAAACCTGGAATTAAGAGATACCCTCAGAAGAAGGACTTAGTTTTCTCTCTTTGTACTGCCTTTGTAAATAGTTATACTGAATAATTTTTACTTTTTATTTTGCTGTTATTGAGAAAAATAAAATGCTATTTGTGAATTTTGAAACTGTTCCTGGTTTTCCTATGCTTCCTGACCTGTTCCTGGATGACACACATACTGGGAAGATTTATCCTTACTTCACCCTCTCCCAGTGTTTGTACTTTCCTGAAGACTTCTTTTGGGCCTTGGAGGACTGGCAACCCGAGGAATGAGTCAGTGACGTGGTGGAGTTCCTCGCCTGGAGCGTTCTCGCCATTCTGGTGACCTGCTGCTTGAGGAGGAAGTTCTGCAGAGCTTTTTGACAGTGTCACTGGGTAGCTTGGTTAAACTTCAGGCAGCGCTTACAGGCCTTAATGTTGTGGGACTCTCCAAGACAGCACACACAGACACCGTGATCATAGAGTATTGTGAAGTCTTTCGTTGACATTCAGAATGACGGCAATAACTTTAAAATAAAGTGATAGCTACGAGGGTGAGAAAAAGAATAAAACTAAGGAAAATCAAAGATTTAGCAGTCAACTGTAGCAATGGTGTCTCTATGGAGTCCAGCAAGTATGGTAAACAGTGAGAAAAGAACTAAGGAGGGTGAGGGGCTGTCCATGTCTATATATGGAGGACGTCAACATCAGGTGTCGTGGGCAGGCATTGGTAGACTGCTTGCAGTTTCCATGTGGTCCTAGTGCCTGGCAGCATTAGTCCTATAGGTGTGGCCTGATGAAAGAGATATTCTTGTAGAAGATTGAAAATTTAAGGAATAAAATAACTACAATAAAGACCACAAAGAAGCAAGAAATGAGTTTTACCAGCGTGGATAAAAATAACTAAAAGTTGAATGAGACCTGGACAAGTTCAGCTTCGGGCCATTCAGCTCAAGAGTAAAGGTGATGAACCTGAACTCACATTGAGATTGTAGTTAAAAGGTAAGGAGAACAAAACTAAAAACAGTTGTTAAAGTAAACAAGAATTTGTGCAAAGAATACCTGTCATTTATTTATTTTATTGCTTTAGTTTTTGTTGACTTGGAAAGGAAGGCTAGGCAATCTTGCTTATTTTCATCTTCATCCAGGGTGGGGGATACAGTTGGTAACCAGATGCCAGCCCACCAGCACAGGGGCAGGGCGCCCGACTGTGACGCTGATGGCCCAGGTTCAGGAGCGGACCTGGGATGTTGGAAAGCCAGCCAGGGAGGAGAAGGATTGAGCATCATCAGGACTGCTCTCCTTCTCTGGGAGGGAGGGAGGGAGGTAGAGTGTCTTGCACAACACAGACCCCTGGCAGAAGCTGGGAGTAACTCCGTGCCAGTGCCGTTACTTGTGGGGCGGGCAGGGTGGACGCAGGATGTCATTGCACGTCCCCGCCCCGGTGGAAAAACTAGCAAAAATAGCGGCCGCCGTTTATGACACTCACTCACCCTGGCCTCGATTGCATGCCATGACACTTCCAGGAAAAACCGACCTATCCCATCATCCGCTACAGCCAGGTGACTCCATGCCCAGCTTGGGGGGGGCAAGCTATGGAGGCACTGCTGGTGGACTCCTTTGCTGGCATCCTTGTCCGTCATCATGGAGATCGTACTGGTGTATGGCCCAGCCCTGGAGGGCAATCCAGTGGGTATCGGGGGACAGGAGGGTAAGTCCCAGGGTGCGAGGAGGGGGCCGAGGGCTGGCGGGGGCTGAGCTACAACGGCGGCTTGCAGCAAAAAAAACAGTTTGTAACCAGTTAAAATTGAACTTGATTAAGCTGTTGGTTGCATTTTTAGTGAATGGAGGAATTCAGCCAGGACACATGGGAAATTTCCCTACTCTTTTCTAGAAGTACCCTGGGATCATTAACGTCCACCTGAACAAACAGATGGGACCTTAGTTTAACAAGCTTAGTGCCCCCTCCCTTTTGCTGCACTACAGTGTCAGCATTGGGATTTTACCCCAAATGTCTGGTGTGGGCCTAGAACCTGCAACTTTCCAATCTTCCAGCCTCAGAGGCAAGTGTGCAACCTGCTGAGCCACTGATACTGTGATAGCCAATCAAGTTTAGAGATGCTAATCAAGTCTCTTATAGGCCCTGGACACACTACAGAACTGTTTTTGAAAACCGTTTTTAAACCAGTTTAGCTAAACCATTTCAGTGCAGCCACACTACTCAGTAACCATTTTTGAAAATGGCTTAGTGTGGCCACACTGCTAGTGTTAAACCTGTTCTCCTTGTAACTATTTTGTGTTAAGTCCAACACACAGAACTGTGCTTGCCTGGACACACTGCAGCTAGAACTGTTTTAGTTAAACCATTACAGCTTAAAACACTTTTACTCCTGGACAGACCTGTAAGTAAAACCATGCTAGCTCCAAAACATTTTTAAAAATGGTTTTAAGACTAGGTATCTAGCAGGGTTTAAAAACACTTTTGTTAAAACGTTTTAAGGGGCTTGTAGTCTGTCTGCAAACAGTGCTTGGGGGGTTTAAACCATTTTAAGTTCCCCAGTGTGTCCAGGGCCATAGAGAACACAGTGATGGGTAATATACAGACATTTAAAATAAATCTAAACAAATGATTTTACAGGAAGCTTAACTTTGATAAGAAGCACTGTCACAAAAAAAACAAGCCAAGTGACAGGCAAGTGTATAATGCAGAGCGAAACAAGTACACCTGGGCCATTCGGCAGGCAAAAGCCCAGTACTACCAGTCCACACTTGCCTCCTCCTGGGGCTCAGCCAGAACTTTTTGGAATAACATAAAAGAGCTGAATGGGAAGACCTGCTTTCCCTCCCCAACTATCCGTCAGTGGCACTGTCTGTTCTGACCCGATGACATTGCAGACAGCCTGAGCCACACCTTCTCAGATCTAAGCTTCGTCCTACCCAATAACTTCTTTGACCCTGTTCCAGTCTCACCACTGCTCACCCTCCATCGCCCACCTTTCTATCTGCGTGCCATCTCCCTGCTGGAGGTCAGACCATTTATTCTAAAAGCTGTCAATAGTAATAGCCCAGGCACCGACTCTTTGGATAGTAGGCTTCTTCGGCTGACAATGGATGATATCCTGGTCCCCCTCACTGAACTACTTAACCGCTCCACGCGTAAGAGGCAGTTCCCTAATGCCTGGAAAACTGACATCATCACTCCAATCCTAAAGAGCGGTGATCAGTCCATCCCTGGGAACTACCTACCCATCTCCATCCTCCCTCCACTCCCCTTCTCTTGACTCTTCAGATGCCTTGGTTTCTCCCTCAGTCCCCTCGCATGGTTCACCAGCTACCTCTCTGCCGGAGCACAATGCATTAAAATCAACAGTACCTTATATAACACACGTCCTGTCCAAGCTGGTGTCCCCCAGGGCTCTATCCTAGGCCCCCTCCTCTTCTCCCTCTATCTTAATTTACTCCCATCTACTTGCTCTAGTAAGATCCTCCTCTATGCAGACGACGCAGTGCTTTTCACCTCGGATCCCAACCCTGCCGCACTGCAGATTACTCTCCAACATGCATTTCATAAAGCAGAACATTGGTTCACAGCCCAAAGACTGGTCCTGAACCTAAAAAAGACCAAGACTATGCTCTTCTCACATCGCCAAAGCAAAACCAGTGATGTCCCCTTCGTGATCCTACCCAACACACTACACCCCATTGAACAGGTTTTCTCCTACAAGTACGTGGGTATCACCCTTGACTAGGCCCCTAAATTCCATTCCAACATCAGTGCCCTCTCTGCTGCCACCAGTATCAGGATTGGGCTATTATACCGCCACAGGGACTGTCTCCCTCAAGAGGCTCTCAGATTAGCAATCACCTCCTCCGTCCTGTCGCTAGTAGACTATGGGCTGCCCATCTATGCTGCTGCCAATAATTCTGCCCTTGCTAAAATCCAGCTCTCCTTAAACATGGCCTGCAGACTTCTGACTGGTGCCCCAAGGCACACCCATGCATATCTGCTGTACTCCTCCACCAACTTGCTCAACCTAGAAGAAAGGCTTCACTTCCAAACCTGCCTCCTTGTAAAAAAGACCCTACTAGGGCTCTCCCTTCCCCGGGTCTCCACCTCCCTCCAACAGGCATCCCTCTCAGTATCCACCCACAGTGCTGTCAAGACTTCCCTTACTGTCCCTAGGGTAAGAACCTCTATGGCCCAGAGATCTTTCAGCTACAGAGCTCCCACCTGGTTTAACTCCCTCCCAGCCAACATAGCTGACCCTATCAAGCTAGGTCCCTTCAAGGCTACCCTCAGAAGCCATCTAACTAACTCCCACTGCTGCAATTGCACATAGCCCCCCCCCAAGCACCTTTCAGGCATGCTATGGTCACCATGACTACCTGTAGCCTCACTGGTATCATTGGGTGGCCTCAAGTGAATTTCTGTGGTTATTACCTCAGCTACTGTCTACTATAAATACTCTCACTTTGTTATCACTTGATGTGGTACTTATGTACCTAAAGTGTGTTCCACTGTATCTTAACTATTGCTACCCTTGTACCACCAGTGAATGTCAGTAACACTGGTTGCTCTTTAAGCCATGTTTCTCGTGTATGAATTGTACTATTGTAATGATGCTGTGTTTCTTGTGATGAGGTGCCTTTGTAAATGAGTCCCTGACTCAAAGGTCTGTAAATCCAATTTTCTGAATAAATAAATAAAGAAGAAAGAGTTGTGTCAGGACTACATTTTCCTAAAATCTGGAGAGGAACAAAAATTATGCTTATGTTAGAAATCAGTTTTTGCCTTCAGTTTATTCAGACAGGTTTTATCATGTAAATTTTTAGAACATGTTAGATTCATCCAAAACTAAAGATACTTACATGAAGCAACATTTTCCAGTAAACTGCCCTTAGAGAATCCAATCTGCAAAGCAGAAGTGAAAACTTGTCTTAACTTATAAGGGGGAATCAAATCACATTATTTTCATTTTGGAAAAAATTATGGCCCATAAAGAGTGACATAAGTAGGATCGTAAACTGCTGAAATCATTCTAAAATGTAACTTGCACATAATGTAGTGAAACATCAAACATACTGTATAAAAGCATTGTCTGCATAAAGCTGAAAACTAACATTAGTAAGAGATGTACATAAACTTCTTGAGTAAATCATAAAAGAAAAGGGTCCAGAACTGAACCTTGTTGTATCCCCTTCAAAACATGTAAAAAATGAAATTCGTTACCATTAGCAGAACCATTTTAGGAATGACTGGATAAATAACTAGAGAACCACTGTAAAGCAATGGGTTCCAAGTTCAGAGCTGCAGTTCAGAAGCAAGACACAACTGACCATACTAAAGGCCCTAAAGAAACCAACAAAAACCATACCCATAAAGTTCCTTTGATCAGATGTTATGTTATATCATCCAGGACCCTTGACGTTGCCATTATGGTGAAACGCTTGGAGCAAAACCCTGATTGAAACTTATCAAGCAGCTAGATATCTTCCAGATACAGTATGTAGCCAGCTGCATTAAAACCTGTTGCTCAAGAATTATTGGGAGAGTCGGTAAGCCCACCTAATCAATCGGGACCATCTTTGCAATTTTTCAGATAGTGGGAACAGATCCTTCTTCCAATGACCACATAAATAATTTAGTCAGGAGACAATTAATTTGAAAAGCCCCCTACTTGAGGAGGCATAGTTCAATACCCTCAGTGCCATTGCTCATGGAGGAATTAAAATACAATATCAGCTCCTGGACCTCATGGAACTGAATTGTGATCCAATTATACTGAGTAACCATAAATGGGGCAGCAGGAAAACAGTTCCCCTTAGTAAGGAAATTCAAATTCTCAGCACCAGAAGGCAGGGGAAGTGAAGAATCAAAAATTGTACTAGACTGTTTAACATTGGAATTAAAGGAGTTGGACAAGCAATTATCAGGTACAATGAGACAGGTGGATGATTTCAGTGAAATATGAAAGGATTGAAAGGCTGTCCACTTATGTGTAATAAGCAGCCAAAATGTTTTCAGATTGCCTAGAAAATCCTAAGTCGCAGCAACAAAATCATTCTTTCTTACATCATGAACAGCACAGACATATTACGAGCAGCTTTGTATAACTGCCAACCTAAGGGTTAATTAGTATTGTATTGAGGCCATTTTGCCAAGCCTTCTCTTTGAAACTATGGGTTACATGTCAAGGACAAGAAAACCAAGGAGCAGAACTGTGTTTTACTTTCTTAAAGGTTAAAGGAGAGATTACACTGCACGCAGATAGGAATTTCTTCACAAAATAAGCCCATGTTGGGTCAAGGTCAGGGATCAAATCACATGTTTCCCAATGGAGTAACACAAGATCAACAACAAATCTAAAATAATCAAAATTCTTGAATAATTGAACATTTTTGGACTCCATGATATTTGACCTTACCTTTTATACAAAAATCAGAACCATGAAACATATGAAGATAGGTTATTAGTGAGGATCAGATCAACTGGGCTGCAAGTATAGCCTAGAGGTTAGAGGAATGAGCTTGGTACATATAGCAGACCTGAGTTGATTCCCACAATCTCCACCTGCATACTGTGTGACTGTGCAATTCTCTTAACCTCCCCAGTGCTCACAGCTTGCCTCTGAAAAAAGGCACCTCTGCTGGTGGGCCTTACCCAGTTACCAAAGAATTAAAAAAAACTTATGCCAGAAGAGGCTGGATCATTGGAATTAATGTGGGTAGGTGTGGAAATCAACTGGTTCAATCAAAGTTCAAGGGCTAGAGATTTTAAAAGCTTTAATTTGTCTGAAGACAACCAGTCCACACTGAAATCATTAATCCAAAGTACATCATATAAGGTAATAAAAGGGGCTAACATTGGAGACAATAGTAATATAATATGAGAAATACATTTAGGAGAATAACTACATAAAACTAGCAAAGGTTTACAATTAGGAAGCTTGAGTTCAAGAGACAAATTTTCTCAACAATTAGGGGGCACATCTAAGGCAATACAGGATGGGAAGAATTTATCCTTAACATAAATCACAATGCCACCACCATGCTTACTCCAATCATGAAAAAACACTTTATGACCATTATCAGAGGACATCCCACAGCCAAATATCTCACATCTTACCTTGCCACCATGGGCCTGGATGAGTGGGGACTTATTACATGCTGGGCTGTGGCCTGGTCTTTTTTTTGATGATACAGTACTTCTCCTCTAGGTAGGCTTCCTGATTACGAGTCTTCCATCCCATCTCACTACAGAGGATCTCCATATGTTTGGTTGTTTCTAGGCCCGAAACATAGACCTTGCTGGGGACAAATATGTTGCCTTGGGGATACGGTTAGCTCAGTCTCAATATGATTAGGCCAGACACACTTGGCTGGGTGCATTAATGCTTCTTTACTGTCCCTGGGTCTGCAAACAGTACAATGTAAGTCAAATAGTGCTGTTCCTGTCTTTAAATTCTTTTCAAGGTGCAGAAACTTCAATCGTTAGCAAAACATTTATTTTCTTAAGCTGTACCACATCTTACTTGCTTTTCTGACTTCAGATTTCAACTTAAAGCCAGCCTGGTGGCACTGAGGGGTTGAGGCACTGGATGTCACACCTTGCGCTACACCAGCGACCCAGTTTCGGGAACAGACCCAGTTCACTGGGGGTCAACTGGGGGAGGTTGGATTGACCATTCCAATGGATGCTCTCCTCCTCCATGGGGGGGGGTTACTGGGACAGCAATACCTGCAAGTGTTGCTGCCTGTGGAAGCATGGGTGACAAGGTGGAACGGCTCCTCAAGGGAGTCAGGGTGGGGAGGGCACTGTGGACGTTTGACAGCGGCATGTGCAAGCACGTTGTACATCTGGACATAAGTCCTTCATGCCGGCGCCCTCAGGGGGTAGGGATGAACCGGCAGAAAAAACAAAGGCAAAAAATCTCCCAGTATCATGCATCATGAGGCTAGATTCCCGGTATGTCGGGGCCCAACCGGGGGAAAGGATTCTCCTGGGCTGAGACCAGAAAGAAGTAAAAAAAAAAAAATGTCAACTTAAATCTGATCTCTTGAGATTTGGCCCAAAGAAGAAAACTGCCATTCCAGACTCAAGACTCTGCTACCACCCAAACCTGGCAAGCCCTCCCCCCCAGACAGTTACAGCTGGAGCTATGACAGGAAACCTCCATACTGTCTGCACGGATTCTGTTAAGAAAATCTGATCACTAGTGAAGGCTATCTTATGAACTATTACTAAACTGCTTTGCTCATGGTGTTTAAGAAAAGTTCTGAATGTTGATTCAAAAATGTAGTTTTTGCATCTATTTGTACATACTGAATGACAATTCTGCCTGATCTTACTCTATACCTTAAAACAACAATATTTGCTAGTAGGCAGAAATGTTCAATATAAATCTTTAGCAAAAATGTATTTCTGGCATCCACAGATTTAAAATCAGTATATTTTTAATTTTACTCAGATATTTAAAAAACAGCTTTTATAACTAATTTTGTATTTAATGACTCAAGTAGTTAAAGATGGCTGCTACTCACAACAGAAACATAGAATCTGACGGCAGATTAGGAACGCTTGGCCCACCTAGTCTGCCCATTTTCCTATCTTATAGATAAGCTGCAGATCCTAGTTAACCAACAGCCTACTTCTTCCTACCCCCATTAGAACTGCCTTATGTCTGTCCCATGCATTCTTGAATTCCCCCACTGTTCTTGACTCCGTGACCTCCTCAGAAAGGCTGTTCCATGCATCCACAACCCTCTCCATGAAAAAATACTTCCTCACACTACCTCTGAGCTGTCCCCCTCTATCTTCAAATTGTGCCCCCTTGTTCTTGCACATCTCTTTTTCTGAAAGATGCTACCCTCTTGGACTTTGTTGATTCCCTTGAGGTCCCCCCCTCTCCCTTCCTTCCTCAAGGGTATACATATTAAGCGCCTTTGGTCTCTCTTCGTATGTCTTCTGGTGCAGACCCTGCACCATTTTGGTTGCCATCCTGGACATCCACACTCTAGAAATCAATCCCGAGTGTACTTTTTTACTGTAAAAATGAAGTTTATCCTGTGGATGTATTATTACATTGCTAGCACATGTTTCTGATGGTAAAACAGCACTGCACACATCAACATTTTACATTTTTTCATGGTGGCCACTGTAAAGGAACAAGAAAATTTAATACTTCAAAACTGCATGTCTCAGTTCAGGAATGCAAGAAAATGAAAATAAAAAATGCTATACTGATGTTTTGCCAGAACAACATTACTAATAAAACATAAAATAATGACTAACAAATACTGCTGCTTAAAATTAAGTCTTGAAGCTGGTTACTTCCAGAGAGACCCACTGTTGGTACTGTGGACAAATTAATTGTTTTTCTCCCATCAATTTAATGGTTAATGTATACTATGGCATTTTGCTTATAAAGAAGTTTTACTCTTCCGCCAAGCTGAGACCACTATGAACTAAAACAGCTCTGATTTTGTATTTTTGTTCTGTAAATTGTAATTAATTTAGTTGGCTTTACGTTATGTTGACAAAGAACTGTTTTTATTTTTTTTTTTATTTATTGAGTTCTAGGATTACAAATACCTTTGAGCCAGGGCTGTTTTACAAAGGTTCCGTGTCATAAGGTACAGATTAGACAGAGTGTTACTGGCAACACAATTAAATTATTGTACAAACATAAATTGCAGACAAGGAACATAAATTGAGGCAAACATTCAATGAAGGAGGAGGAACGAGGTGAAAAGAAGAGAGAGGGATAGAAGGAGGAAGGGTGGGGGAGGGTGAAGGGGACAGCAAGGGAGATAGGAGAGGTAGAGGGAGGAAAAGGAGGGGTGGTGGTGGAGGTAGGGAGGGGGATGCAGCCAGGTGGGCTTTGTCGGAGAACAAAAGTAAAGTGCAGAAGTTGGGCATGGTGGTGTCACAAAGTGCTAGGAGGCTGAGACTCTTGTGGTTGTAGGCAGAGCAGGGGCCACAATGAGGTGATCTGATTCAATAGTCTGGGGGGGGCACCCAGTCACAGGTGTTGGCGGCAGTGAGAGAGTGACAGAGCCTGGTTTTGAAGGCACCAAGTGTGGGGGCGATGGTGATATCACTAGAAAGTCCATTTAGCCAGTAGGTGGCCCGGTAGGCAAAAGCTCTTTGACCTTGGGTTGTGCAGCAGTAAGGGATTTGGAACTGTTGCGGTTTGGTCCCTTGGGTGCACCGGCTGTTTTTCTTAGGTTGTAGGAGGGCAGCAACACCGGGTGAGGCGAGGCTCATCTGAATTTTCATAGCCACTATGCAGGTTTGGTATTTAATATGCTTGTCAAGTTGCAGTCAGTCGGTTTGGGACTAAAGGTCACAGGTGTGTGTATAACGCTGAGTGCCAGTGATTAGCCGACAAGCCTTGTTGAGGGAGGTGGTTACCTGTTTGAGCTCAGTAACCATAGCTGAGCCGTAGATGATGAGGCCATAGTCAGTGGTGGCAATGATAGTGCTCTGGACAGTAGCATCCAGGGCTGCAGGGGGACGGTGTCTCCTGAGGCGGAACAGCAGGCCTAGTCTGGAGTTGGCAGCTCTGGCAATATTGTTATTTGTGGTCAGTGTAAGAGAGGTACGGGTCAAGGGTGATCCCAAGGTATTTAAAAGTTTGGACTTGTTCTAGTAGCCTTCCTTGTCTGGTCGATATGGAGAGGTGATGGAGTTTATGTTTATTATGGGTGCTGCTGAAAATCATGGTCTTAGTTTTCTTCTGATTGAGGATCAGTTTGTGTTGAATGAACCAGTTCTCAATAGTGTAGAAGCAATGCTGGAGGTTGCTTTGCAGCTGGTTTGGGTCCTGGTGTGAGGCTAGAATTACTGCATCATCAACATAGAGTATGATTTGTTGGGCGCAGGAGGCTGACAGTGTATTTAGAAACAGACTGAAGAGGAGTGGTCCCAGGATGGATCCCTGAGGGACACCAGAGCAGACAGGTTTGGCTTCAGAGAGCACATCCACAATTTTTACACATTGTGTCCTATTTGCAAGGTAGCTTTTGAACCAAAGTATAGAATTTGGGGAGATCCCAGCTTTTTGAAGCTGGGCAAGAGGAAAGCGGTGGTGGATAGTATCAAAAACCTCGGTTAGGTCAATAAAAATTGTGCCAGTGCGATGACCTTTGTCCAGGGAGCTGTGGATGGCCCCAGTGACTTCAAGTAATGCGGAGGTAGTGCTATGGCCTTTCTGGAAACCATGTTGTTGCCTGCAGAGGATGTTGTGCTTGTCCAGGTCTTCGGTAAGCTGGTCCGATACAATGCGTTCCAGGGTATTTGAGAAGGGTGGCAGGATTGAGATCGGACGGTAGTTCCCATGGTCAGTCTTGTCACCACTTTTGTGGATTGGGGTGACAGTGGCTGACTTCCATTTTTCTGGGAATTGGTTGAGCGAGAGGGAGAGGTTAAAAATCTTGGTAAGGGGCCCCAGCACCTCTTCACGGGTGAGGGCCAGGAGCTTGAGGTCGAGTGTATCATTGCTGGCTCTGGATTTGCTGATGACTTTGGTGGTGTACTTATGAACATCGTTCTTATGGACTGTTTTAAAGCAGAAGGGAGGGTGATTGTCGAGAGTTGAGGATTTGGGGGTTTCGGGAGCATCATCATCATCATCATTAAGGAAGTTGGGGGAAGGACACTGTTAAGATCAGTGAAAGCGGTGTTGAAAGTATCAGCAATGGTTTTAGGGTCGAATGTGGTATTCCCATTTACCTTTAGCATGGCTGACGCGGATTTAGGTTTCTTCCCAGAGATTTCATTTAGATTGTTACAAAAGTCTCTTCCATTGCTCCTGGAGTCAGTGAGTACCTTTTTGTAGTAGTCAGACGTCTGGGACCAGATGGTTTTTGTGCAGTCGTTGCATGCTCGTTTATAATTTTGGATGTTGCCTTGTTTCCCCATGGATCTAGCCAGCTCCCAAAAGTAGTCCCTGGATTTTAGCTTTCTAAGGAGGTCTCAGGTTATCCACGGGTTGCAGAGGGCTTTAGTTTTGCGCTTCTTTAGGGGTGCAAATAGGTTACAGGCTTTACTGAAGATGTGGATGAAGTGGTCTAGGGCCAGGTTTGTATCTGATGCCAGGAAGATAGGAGTCCAGTCTTGTTGGAGGAGGTGGGCTTTGAAGTGAGTTAACTGGCCATGGTGGAGGACTCTGCTGTAGATGATTTTGGGGTGGGGGTTGTGGAATTTGTTTGACCAGGTACAGCTGATGGGAGAGTGATCACTGAGTGAATCAGTAAGGATGGCAGAGTTTGAGATCCTAGAGGGGTGGTTAGTAAGACTCCAGTCGAGCAGCGTGCAGGTCCCTCTTTTATAGTTCTTTCTGGTTGGGGAGCTCAGCATCTGTGTTAGGTTGGCCGACAGGACAGAGTCTTTAAAAATATCCGCCTCAGCCGAGAGCCAGTTGATGTTGAAGTCTCCTAGCAGAATGGTTTCAGAGTCAGGAGGTTGTGATCTGACAAGGTCCAAGACGGCGTTTAGGCCTGAGACCTGCTCCTTTGGAGGAATATCTACCATAAGGACTGTGAGTGCCTTGCAGGGTTTTAAATAATTGATTAGCAGTTTTTTTCTTGGGACAATACTAACTGTACAGAAAGTATTTATATAGGTTTTCTAGAAGTGTTATGTTTGTTAAACATAGTGAGGCAAGTGTTATGTATTTTCACAATGTTTTAGAACTTTTATGAGCAAAACGCTAATCAATTTTTGGAGTTAAATAAAACCCTGCCTTGTTATGGGCGCCTAGTAGGATCCTGATGGGGAGAATCTGTGCAGGCCAGGCCACAAGGGCTGGTTCAGTTTGGTGGCCCAGGATAGTGTCTTTCAAGTACATGGCACAACCTCCCCCTCTTTTAGATTTGCGATCGAGCCTAAAGACATTGTATCCTGAGATGGCAATTGCCTGGTCGGGAACCAGGGGGTAAGCAAGGTTTCAACAACTGTCAATATGTCCGGATTATGTTGGCTAGCAAAGGCTTGCAGGGATTAAATCTTGTGGAGTAGGCTGCAGATATTTAGGCGCATGATGGAAAAAGTGCCGGCCGAACAGTGTTTGGGGGAGACTTGCTGGTGTACATGACCAGAGTGGGTGGACATTTCCTGATAACATCAGGATCAGCAGCAGAAGCTTCAGGGTGCAGAGATGTAGTTCCCTGAGCAAGAGCTTATGTTTTCTTTTGTAACGGGGGCATGCCATGGTGTGGAAGCGGTAGTTCAACACGGAGGTAGCAAGGTATGCCAGTGTTGGCGACCAGTCTGCAAGTGGCAATTTATTTGTTGGAGGCTGCCGCCTGTGGTCTGGGTTTGAGATCCCTGGAGAGGTGCCAAGGTAGCGATAAGCAGGGCTCAGTTGGAAGGTTTGGGGAGCAGAGGGGAAACAGGTTTTGGGAGGGCAGAAGAGTGGAAGGAGGGCAGAGAGGGAGAGGAGGAGGGTGGTAGTAGAGAGGAGGGAAAGCATGGTAGACAGGTAGTGTACACTACAGAAGAACAAGATTAGAATAGGAAAGATCTAGGTAGGCAGCGATCGGGGTGGTACAAGCAAAAGGCGGGGGGCCCTTGAGCTGGACCAGTGAGGAGCTAGCAAGGGAGGGACTAAAAGGGGTGGGTGTGGTGAAGGTCTATTTAATTAAGGTCAGGGGGGCATAAAATTTCAGCCGCTTTCAATGCATTTCAATGGGCACACAGCCCTGGTGCACAGAAAATCAGAAGCAGAAAGCACAGTCCAATAAGGAGTCAGGGAGGGGAGCAGTGGTCCAATCGCAGCCGACCGCTGAGAGCGATTGTCCTATAGTGGCAACTCGCTGCTTCCCCGGTCGGTCTGTAGTCCTTACCTGGCTTTGTGGAGCTCTAGGTCAGGCTGGAGAGAGGCGCCCAGGTGGCTGGTTCCATGGCCACGGCCGCGCTGGTGGTGGGCAGAGAGAAGCTTGGTCAGGGGCAGGTCCGAGTCTGCAGGAGGAAGGAGAGAGTAGAGGTAGTTAGTGTGAGGACAAAAGGACAATGACGTGGGGGTTAAATCGGAGGCGTGGGCTAAAGCAGAAAGAAAGCAGGCATGGGGGGTCAGCAGCAGAGCAAGGCATAGCGTGGGTGCTTAATCTGGCGCTGGGGGGGTGCTGAGACAGAGACAGCAGGAAAAAAGGTTTTCACGGGGGTATGGCACAGGTGGAGAAAGAAAAAAGCAGGGATAAGGAGCAAGGGGGGTGGGCGGTTCAAGCCCAGTAGAGAGGAGAAAAAAAGGCCTGAAGTAAAGGAGGGCAATAAGTTACAGAGCAGAGGAAGTTTAAACAATCAATCACAGTGCAGTCTTTTTCAATCGGAATTGGCGTTAACACTTCAGAAATAAAAACCCCACACATGTATCCCCACACAGTAATCAAGCCAGTAAAAGTGCAAGCAGAAAGCAACAGGTAGAGAATGCTGGCCAAAATTTCAGCCACTTTCAATGTAAGTCAATGGGCGCACGGCCCTGGTGCACAGAAAATCAGAAGCAGAAAGCACAGTCCAGTAGGGAGTCAGGGAGGGGAGCAGTGGTCCAATCACAGCTGACTGCTGAGACAGATTGTCCAAAGGCGGCAACTCGCTGCTTCCCCAGTCGGTCTGTAGTCCTTACCCGGATTCGTGGAGCTCTAGGTCGGGCTATAGTGTGACATAATCCTTCATAGACAGTTTAAGGACCATTAAGGACTTCATGCTAATGTATCTGCCCCAGCTGCCTACCAAGTTATTGGTTTTCTCCCCTGCTCTCAGTACTCATGTAATTTGTGAGTTCTGAATTGCCCCACTGTGTCTATACCATTTGACGTAGATGTGTGGGACAGATCCAACATTAACCACCTATTTGGGCAGTCTGTTCCTCTGGTTCACCACCCTCTCAGTAAATAATTGCTTCTCATGTCTTTTCTAAACTTTTCTCCTGTCTATTTGAGATTGTACGCTTGGGTGTTCGTCTGACATTTTAGTCTAAATAACTAACCAGAGCTTATCCTGTTAACCCCCTTCCCCCCGACTTTAAAGTTCTCTATCATATCTAGAACACATTTTCAGAAAAGCAGTTGTGCCACTACAGGTCTCAGTGGCAGTGGAAAAAGTGACTGTGCTGCTACAGATTACAGTGCAACCAGGATAGTGGGGAAAAGTGGCCTTGCCACTACCAGTTCCAGCACACCCAAGTTAGTGGAGAAAGTGGCTGTGCTGCTATAGTTCCCAGTGTACTCAAGGTATTGGAGAGAAGCAGCTGTGCTCCTAGGATAGCAAATAAAAGTGGCCATGCCACTACAGATCCCAGTGCACCCAGTGAAGGGGAGAAAAGTGGCCATGCTGCTACAGATCCTGGTGCATCCAGGATCATGGAGAAAAGCAGCCATGCCGCCTCAGATCGCAGTGCACCTGGAATAGTGGAGAAAAGCTGTCATTCTGCTGCAGATCTCGGTGCACCGCAGATAGCGGAGAAAAGCAGGTGTACCACTACAGATTCCAGTGCATCTGGGATAATAGAAACAAACACTCACACCATTAAAAAATCCCTGGTGCACCCAGTATAATGGAGAAAAACACTCATGGCAAACAGATTCCCATGCACCCAGGACAGTGGGGAAAATAATTCATACCACAACAAATCTTTGTGCACCCAGGATAGTGGAGAAAACCACTCATGTCACAGCAGATCCTGGTGCACCGAGGATAGTGGGAAAAAAAGTGTTCATTCCACTACAGATCCTGGTGTGCTGAGGATAGTGGGAAAAAAGCACTCATGCCACTACAGATGCTGGTGCACTGAAGATAGTGGGAAAAAAAACACTCATTCCACTACAGATCCTGGTGCCCCAGAATAGTGGAGAAAAGCACTCATGCCACTACAAATCCTGGAGCAGACAGGATAGTGGAGAAAAGCACTCCTGTCAAAATAGATCTGAATGCACCCCGAATATGGGAGAAAATCACCCATGCCACTGCAGATCCTGGTGCACCGAGGATAGTGGAAAAAAGCACCCATGCCACTACAGATCCTGGTGCACCCAGAATAGTAAAGAAAAGCACTCATACCACTACAGATCCTGGTGCACCCAGAATAGTGGAGAAAAGCACTCATGCTACTACAGATCCTGGTGCACCCAGAATAGTGGAGAAAAGCACTCATGCCACTACAAATCCTGGAGCAGACAGGATAGTGGAGAAAAGCACTCCTGTCAAAACAGATCCGAATGCACCTCAAATATGGGAGAAAATCACCCATGCCACTGCAGATCCTGGTGCACCGAGGATAGTGGAAAAAAGCACTCATGCCACTACAGATCCTGGTGCACCCAGAATAGTGGAGAAAAGCACTCATGCCACTACAGATCCTGGTGCACCCAGAATAGTGGAAAAAACATTCATGCCACTACAGATCCTGGAGCACCAAGAATAGTGGAGAAAAGCACTCATGCCACTACAGATCCTGGTGCACCCAGAATAGTGGAAAAAAGCACTCATGTCACAACAGATCCTGGTGCACCCTGGATAGTGGAGAAAAGCACTCATGCCACTACAGATCCTGGTGCACCAAGAATTGTTGGTGAAAAAACTTATGCCACTACAGATCCTGGTGCACCCAGGATAGTGGAGAAAAGCACTTATGCCACTACAGATCCTGGTGCACACAGAATAGTGGAGAAATGCACTCATGCTACTACAGATCCTGGTGAACCCCAGATAGTAGAGAAAAGCACTCATACCACTACAGATTGTGGTGCACCCAGATTAGTGGAGAAAAGCAATCATGCCACAACAGATTCCAGTGTACCCAGAATAGTGGAGAAAAGCACTACTAAAAGAAAGGTTTGCGATAAGTCTCGAATCCAACAGATCACAGGATCCGAAGCGGCATGGATTCACAGCTGGAAGAGTTTGCAAACAAATCTGATAGATTTCTTTGACTGGCTGACTAGGGAGGTGGATCAGGGAGTGGCTGTGGATGTGGCATACCTGGATTTCAGCAAGGCCTTCAACATCGTCCCACATATGAGGCTAGTAAACAAGATGGGTAGCCTGGGAGTGAGTACTAAGGAGGAAAACTGGGTCAAAAAGTTTCTGAGCAATAGGACACAGAGGGTGATGATGAATGGAGTTCAGTCCAAAGAATGGTGACCAGCGGTGTCCCGCAGGGATCAGTGCTTGGACCAGTCACCTTTAATGTCTCATAAGCAACATTACAGAGTGGCTGGAAGGAAAGGTGTGTCTCTTTGCTGATGATATGAAGATCTACAACAGGGTTGACACTCCAGGAGGGGTAGAGAAAATGAGAAGGGACATAAGCAAGCTTGAGGAGTGGTCAAGGGTGTGGCAGCTAAGATTCGATGCAAAGAAGTGCATGGTTATGCACTTGGGGCACAGAAATGCAGGAGAGGAGTACATCATGGGGGGTTACTGATGGCCACCAAACAGGAAAGGGACCTAGTAGTAATCATATCTGCTGATCTAAAGGATACCAAACAATATGAGAAGGCTGTGAGGAGAAGCAGTGGAATGCTGGGTTGCATAGGGACAGGTATGTCCAGCAGAAGAAAGGAGGTGGTGATGCCACTAAATAGAACATTGGTGAGACTTCATCTAGATTACTGTGTCCAGTTCTGGAGCCGCATCTCCGAAAGGATATAGACAGAGTAGAAGCAGTTCAGAGAAGGGTGACAAAATGGTGAAGGGACTGCAAAAAGTCATATGAGGGAAAGTGGGGGATCTCAACATATACCCTGGAGGGAGAGAGAGAGAGAGAGAGGGGGATATGATAGAGACTTTCAAATACTTTAAGGGTGTAAATAAGGTAAAAGAGGGTAGCATCTTTCGAAAAAAAAAAGATGTTCAAGAACAAGGGGCCATGATATGAAGGAAGACTTAGGGGTAATGTGAGAATGTATTTTTTCATGGAAAGGGTGGTGGATCCATGGAACAGCCTCCCGGCAGAGGTTGTAAGGGCAAAGACAGTAGGAGAATTCAAAAACACATGGGACAGGCATAAAGTAACTCTAGTGATAGAAAAGAGAGGGTCACCACAGATCATTTAGGATCTGCAGTATATGAAACAGGTAGTGAAAATGTGCAGACTATGTGGGCCAAGCAGTCCTTATCTGCGGTCACATTCTATGTTTCTATGCCACTACAGATCCCAGTGCACTCAAAATAGTGGAGAAAAGCACTTATGCCACAAGAGATCCTGATGCATCCATGCTAGTGGAGAAAAGCACTCATGCCACTACAGATCCTGATGCACCCAGAACAGTGGAGAAAAGCAGCCATACTGCTAAAGATAATGGTGCACCTGGGATAATGGAGAAAAGCAACCATGCCTCCACAGATCCCGGTGCACCTGGGGTGGAGTAAAGCAGCCATACTGCTAAAGATCCTGGTGCACCTGGGATAATGGAGTAAAGCAGTCATGCCACTATAGATCCCAGTGCACCTGGAATAGTGGAGTAAAGCAGCCATGCTGCTACAGATCCCGGTGCACCTGGAGTGGAGTAAAGCAGCCATGCCACTACATATCCAGGTGCACCTGGGATAGAGTAAAGCGCCATACTGCTAAAGATTTGGTGCACCTGGGATAATGGAGAAAAGCACTCATGCCATTACAGAGCCCAGTGCACCTGAGAAACAGCCACGTTACTACATATCTCGGTGCATCTGGGACAGTGGAGAACAGCACGCATTCTTATACAGATTCCAGTGCACCTGGGATAGTGTAGAAAAGCAGCTATGCCACTAGAGATCTTGGTGCATCAAGGACAGTGGAGGAAAGCAGCCATGTCACTACAGATCCTGGTGCATTTGTGATAGTGAAGGAAAGCAGCCACATCACTACAGATCCTGGTGCATCTGGGATAGTGGAGGAAAGCAGCCATGTCACCACAGATCCTGGTGCATCTGGGATAGTGGATGAAAGCAGCCATGACGCTACAGATCCTGGTGCATTTGTGATAGTGGAAGAAAGCACTCATGCCACTACAGATCCTGGTGCACCAAGTGAAGGGCAGAAAAGTGGCCATGCTGCTACAGATACTGGTGCATCCAGGATCATGGAGAAAAGCAGCCATGACACCACAGATCACAGTGCACCTGAAATAGTGGAGAAAAGATGTCATGCTGCTGCAGATTCCAGTGCACCTCGGAGAGTGGAGAAAAGCAGTTGTACTGCTACAGATTCCAGTGCATCTGGGATAATGAAAAAAGCACTTATGCCATTACAAATCCTGGTGTACCCAGGACAGTGGAGGAAAACACTCTTGCCACAACAGATCCCAGTGCACCCAGAATAATGGAGAAAAACACTCATGCACAACAGGTCCTGGTGCACCTAGGATAGTGGAGAAAAACACTAACACCATTAGATATCCTGGTGCACCCAGAATAGGGGAGAAAAACGATCATGCCACAACAGATCCCAGCACCCAGGATAGTAGAGAAAAGCACTCATGCCACTACAGATCCTGGGGCACTCAGAGTAGTGGGGAAAAGCACTCATGCCACTACAGATCCCAGTGCAACTGGGATAATGGAGAAAAGCAGTCAAGTCACAACAGACCCTGGTACACCCTGGACAGTGGAGAAAAACATTCATGTCACTACAGATCCTGCTGCACCCAGGACAGGGGAGAAAAACACTCATGTCACAACAGATCCCAGTGCACCCTGGATAGTGGAGAAAAGCACTCATACCACTACAGATTCTGGAGCTCTCAGAATAGTGGAGAAAAACACTCAAGCCACAACAGATCCCAGCACACTCAGAATAATGGAGAAAAGTTCCAATACCACTACAGGGCACGGGGTCAAAACACCACGATCAAAAACAGCGTGGCAATCAGTGCCGCAAGCAAAATGTCGTACACAGAAATAAAGTAGGTAAAAATACTGACTGCCACAAACACAGGGCATGCCATAAAAATTAAAAATACCTTTTTGTTTTGAGGGGGCTCTGCTCCCTGCACCCCCTGGATGTAAAATAACCAACTCTGAGAGAATGTGGACTTTGGGGATGGGGATGGGGAGAAACTTGGGAGGAGGGAAGATTAGTTTCTACAATAGTAAAAAAGTTGCAACGCCAGGAGACCTGGAAGGAACCGAACCTTGGTCCCAGGTCTCCAACCCTGCCATGTGCTGATGCCTTAGCCACTCCACCATGGGAGCATCTCAATCAGGTACCACACCAATGGCAAGTTGATCACTCCCTACTTTCAGCACACAGTGACAAGGGTAGCGGTAATTCACTACTGCTATTATACCCCTGTCGTTCTTAATGTTTTCACGCTTTACACAGCATGGTTCTTGTTGCACTATTCTTGCAGTGGCATATTGACCTGATAACCTGCTACAGATCCTGGTGTACCAGGGATAGTGGAAAAAGCAGTCATGCTACTACAGTGGAGGTTGTGGGAATCAAACACTGATCTACTGGATGTACCAAGTTCATTCACAGCACATTACTCTAACCTCTAGGCTATATACTGCCAGCCCAAGAGTGACTGTACTGCTATAGACCCTGGTGCACCACAGATGGTGGAAGAAAGTGGTTATGCTGCTACAGATCCTGGTGCACCTTGGATATATTTTCAAAAGATGGCCTTGTTGCTAGGGCCACCGCAAGAGTATTAGGTAGGGACGGGCAGACTGAATTCACCAGTAGGTCTTTTTCTACTGTCAAGTTCTGTTATTATATTTTTATGCTACAGATCCTAGTATACCCAGGACTGACTTGGAGAAGTTCTTAATTTTTTTATGATGGTGAGTCTGTTGTCCATCTTGGACCTGTCATCTAATGCCCCCCTACACCATTTGTTTGCTTTTTATGTCAGTGTGACTGTTGTCCATCTTATGTCCTGCACTGTTTGTTTTTGCACATTACTGACAGCTAATGTGTGCTTTAATGGAAAAAGCCATTGCTCTCACTTTTTTTGCTTAGAAACACAAACACGTACTGTAGATACTGCCAACAGAAAAAGACCAATGGTCTGCCCATTTTGTATGAATAGGTATTCCTACCTCACTCCTAAACCGATTATCCTGGTGGGGCTCCATCCACACCTCCACCCTAAAAATTTCACAGTACTAATTCCCCTTGGTGTAACTACCAGACCCCTTACTCTGTTTCAGTCATGCATGAACCCACTTATAGTGTTTGCTTCTGCCATCTCCGCTGGAAGACTGTTCCATGACTACCATCTCTGTGAAGTAAAACTTCCCTGTATCCTTCCTGAAATATCCTCCTGTCAACTTCCATCTATGCCCCCTCATTACTGACTTCCTATTTCTGTTGAACAAGTCTGCATAGTTCACTCTATGTCTTCCTCTTAGGCACTTGTTTATCTCCATCATATCACCCCTTTCCCTTCTTGCCTCCAGAGAATGTGTTAAGTACCTCCAGTCATTTTTCATAGGATCTGCGCTACTGGCCCTGAATCATTTTGGTGATCCTTCACTGTATCGACTCCAGTCTATCCCTGTCCTTCCACAGCTGGGCACAGTACTCCAGACAGAGCCTCACCAGTGACATATACCGGGGCAATATTACCTCCTTTCTCCTACTATCAAAACCCCACCCAATGCACTCTAACATTCTGGTTGCTTTACTGTAGACCGTATTACATGGACAAGTTTGTTTGAGGGAGTCACTTATAATGACTCCCAGGTCCCTTTCTTCAATAGTACTGGCCAACCTGATCCTCCCCCAATATTCCATCCCAGGGTTCCTCTTCCCTGTATGCCTTACCTTTCGCTTCTTGGTGTTGAATCTCATTTGCCGTAATTTTAACCATTCCGCTAGTCTTTCCCAGTCCCTCCACGACTCCCTCACCCCCACTTCCCTGTCCACACTGCACAGAGATTTGAGCCATCTGCAAAGAAACACAGCTAGCTCTGAATACCTTCCCCAATGTCACTAATAAACATACTGAAAAGGATAGGTCCTGAGCCTAACCAATGCAGCACCCCACTCATGACCCGTCTCTCTTGATTTGATCTCGTTAGCCACGATTTTCTGTTGTCTCCCCCCAGCCAATTTCCTACCCACCTCAGAAGCTTCTTCCCCACTCTTAAGTCCTCTAGCTTCTTCAGCAGCCTCTTGTGCAGAGTCTAACGCTTTGCTGAAATTGTAGTAGAGCAAATCTTTCATCTCTCCCTTATGCACCATGCCTGTAACCCAGTCAAAGGACATTAGCAGGTTGGTCTGACATGACTTTCCTGCATGGATCTGTGTTATTTGCTGGCCTAGAGCCCCTTGCTTTCCAGGAAGGTCAACAGGTTTTCCATGACTAGGGTCTCCACCAGCTTACCTACAAGGAAGGTAAGACTGACGTGTCTGTAACTGCGTGGATCCTCATTATCTCCAGTGGAAAATAGGACCACATCCGCAGTCATCCAGTCATTTAGAACCACCCTGAACTATGGCAAGTTATTGAATAGCCTCGACAAGGGCTCATGTAGTTCATACATTAGCTCTCTGAGCACTCTTCCATGTAACCTCTCTGGTTTTGGTGCTTTATGTATTTTCGGGACTGCTAGCCTTTTTCTTATCCTAGCCAGTGTGCTTTTTACCTGCCCCATTTCCTGAACCCCTCTTGCTTCTACCTTAATTCTATTTTCTGCAGAGTCCTGCTGTCTTCCACTATGAATACTGAGCAGAAGCAGTTTCAAATGCTTTCTCTCTATTCGTTGTCGTCTACTACCCACCCTCCATCAACCTAACAATTCTCCCATCATCTTCCTTTTTTCCTTAAGGTACCAGATGAACTCTTTCTTTCCTCCTTTGGCACTTTCAGCAGTTCTCAGCTCTTTGTCTGTCTTTACACCCCTGACTGCCTTCTTGGCCTCTTTCAACTTGCTTTGGTACTCTCTCCACTCCTCCTTCCCTAAATATTTATTTGACTTAGTGAAGGATCTTTTTTAGGCCTTCACTGCCTCACTCACGTCCTTTAAGACCCATGCTGGTTTCTTGTATTTGTTCCCTTTGGTGACCATTCTCAAGCATGAGATGTCTTCTTCAAGAATGTCTCTAATTTCTCCCCAGTATTTCTGAACACCTTATCAACACCTATCACTTCCCCCATCATGTGTTCCCTTATCTGGTCAAAGTCTGCTTTTCTGGAATTCAGAACCACAGTTTTTGATGATGGTTTGTCCTTAACCAAGCCCAGTTCAAACCATGTGGCATTATGGTCACGGGATTCTAGTGGACCCCAAATTAAATGCCACCTACCATTTCCAAGTTGGTAAGTACCACATCGAGAATGACAGTTTGGTGTGTAGGCTACGTGACCAACTGTAACATTAAGCAGTCCTGCAGTGTGTTGAGCAGGGCCTGACTTAACATAGAAACATAACATAGAATTTGATGGCAAATAACGACGCTTGGCTGATCCAGTCTGCCCATTCCTCGCTACCTACACAATCATCACAAACCATACCTGATCTACAGCTCTTTCTCCATCCCCTCCTTCCTTTCTACTATAATTCCCCTGTGCTTATCCTATGCATTTTTGAACCTACCACTGTTTTAATCCCCACCACCTCTGATGGAAGGCTGTTCCAGGAATCCACCACTCTTTCTTCGAAAAAAGTACTTCCCCACATTCTCCTGAATCTACCCCCCTCCAGCTTTATAGCATGTCCCTTTGTTCTTGAGCACCTTTTCTTCTGAAAAATACTTCCCTCCTGTACCTCATTTGTCCCATGAGGTATTTGAAGGTCTCTATCATGACCCCCCTCCTCTGTTCCAGGGCATACATATTGAGATCTTTTAGACTGTCCTTGTAGGGCTTTTGATGCAGACCCTAAACCATTTTAGTTGCCCTCCTCTGAACCGCCTCCACTCTATTTATGTCTTTAGGTGGTGTCTTACCAGCAATATATATGGAGGCAACACCGCCTCCCGCTTTCTGCTGGTGATACCCTTCCCTATGCACCCCAGCATCCCACTAGCCCTCCCTGCCTGGTGATCATCAATACCACTCCACCCATTTTGTACTCTGTCCCCGGGTTTCTGTGCCCTAAGTGCATCATTTTGCACTTTTTTGCATTCCTTTCTCTTTCCTTTGTGAACACTTAACAAAAGTATTTTTTCAGGATGTCTGCCTTTTCCTGGTCTCCCTCTGGACAGTCCCCCTTTTCAATTTTTAACCTTACAATTCCACCCCTGGACTTAATCTTTTCACTTCCATACCTAAAAAATGTTTGTCCCTTTTAGTTACCTCCTAAGCTATTCTCTTTTCATTGTACGCTGTTGCATTCCTTACTGCTTTCCCTGCTTCCCTCTGGTTCCCCGATACACCTCCCTCATCCTCCTCCTCCTCCTCCCTCTTCATCTGCTTATACCTTTTGAATGCTACCCTGTTAGCTTTTACCTTTTAAATCACCTCTTTTGAGAACCATAGCAGTCTCTTTTTTCTTCTTGCTTTTGCTCACCTGTTTGACGCAGAGGTTTGTTGCCTTCACTGTGCTCCCTTTAAGCTTTGCCTACTGTTCCTCCACCCCACCCAGGTCATCCCTGAGGGCATTCAGCCATGTTTATAACATCGGCCCTCCAGAAGTCCAGGATCCTTGCACTTGTATGATTCAATATTGCAGCTGTCCTTATATTGAACCACACCGTAGAGTGATCACTGATCCCCAGATGGCATCCCGCCTTGATGTCTTTAACACTGTCCCTGTTAGTGAGTACCAGGTCCAATACTGCCCTCTCATGAGTGGGCTCACTGATTAGTTGTCTGATGAATGCCCCCTGCAGACAGTCCAAGATGTCCCTGCTTCTAGCTGAAGCTGCTAATGGGAGGTTCTAATATACATCGGTAAGTTGAAGTTCCCCATCAGCAGCACCTCCCCCCTTTCTGCCATCTTTTCCAATGGCTTCGGCCAGTACCTTATTTAATTCCTGCCCTTGTGCTGGAGGTCTCTAGACCACTCCAGTGTGAACAGTGGCTCCATTCCCCATCTCCAGGATGACCCACAGTACCTCTGCCTCCCACTATGTTCCTTCTGTGTGACTTCTGGTGCTCTTTGCAGTGGAGTATCCCAGTCTATGTCAACCACTACCTCCCTTTTTGCAGCCTTCTCCAGTGATCTAGAGATCACCTCAGTTTTTATCTTTTCCTCTGAAGCAGTTTTAGCTGCACTCAGAGTGGCTCCACCTACCCTTCCACTCTATTGATGGACCCATTCCTCAACCCTTACCCTTGTTCCAGTCCCACTTGTATAGGCTATACCCTGTTACAGCCAGGTCCCAGTCATTATTCCCAGTGGTCCAAGTTTCAGCAATTGTCACCGACTCTAATTCCACTTTTGCCTCCATCGCCTGGAGCTCACTGATTTTATTACCTAGACTCTAGGCATTATGGAAAACAACCTTCCAGCTCCCTTCTTTCCCTTTATCTTCCTGTCTGTGCCATGTCCCTTGTCTTCCCTGCTCCTTTTCTTCCTATTGTTCCTGTTCCCTGCTGATTTATTGTGGCTCCTTCCAGTAGCACCATTTTCTGAACTAGTACAAGCTTCTACCAAGTCATTCCCAGGCTCTCATCTCCTAGTCCCCCATTTGCAGGAGAGTCTCAGCTAGGTTTCTTTTATCCACACACCTGTCCTCAAGAGTTCCACAAGCATTGGCCTTCTCCTTCTCAGTTTAAATGTCCGCCTTCAGAGACATCCAGTTTTGGTCCAAGCACATTGGTTCCCTCGCTCGTCATATGGTGGCCATAAACCATGAAGAGCCTTCTGTTCCAGAAGTCCCCCAGTCTCCCACAAATGGAAAAGGTACTTACTGATGTTGTTTTACTGTAAGGTGCTCTGAGCCTTTGGATAGGGCACCAAACAAATAAAAATGTGTTGCCTTGCCATTCCTCCTGACATCACCTTTTCAACCATTTCTTAAAAACCTCTATTTCTCCTCTCCTCTCCTGACACTTTCTTCTCCTTTGCCCCCACACAGATAGGATCTCGGAAATGGCCAGTGAGGCAATATTTTTCTTGAGGCATTCCCCTAGCTTCTGGAAGTTTAGTTTGACTGCTTACTGAGTCTGGTTTGTCATATCTTTGGTACAGTACCTAGATGTACTATGACCCCAACCTCCTCTTCTGACCGCTCGACCATTCTCCCTATCCTGCCCATATTCCAAATGGCTGATGCACCCAGTAGGCATCTGACCCTAACACCTCCCAACTCAACACTCTCTCCCCCTCCCATAGCATGGAATCTCCAACTACTAGGATTGTTCTGCTCCCCCTCGTCAGGGGAGTCAGATGCCTGCACTTCCTCCAGTACTGCAAAACAATTTGTAGTTAGTATCAAGGGAGCTTGGCTTACATGCTCCCACCTTTCCTTGCCACATTCCCCTTCCCCACTATCATTCAGTCCCCTCAGACCAGGGAACCCTGGGGAATGGGAGGATGTGTGGGGCGTGCATGTGGACCCCAGCTTAACTAGTGACATAGAAAGAATATCTTGTCCTGTGCAGCTACCAACTGTGCTGGAGCTCCACAGACCTACTACAGATGGGGCAGTGACCCACCCTTCCTTTTTTCCCATATGTATTTTATGAGGGTTTTTCCTGTTTTGTGTCCCAGACCCCGGCAGACACGTATGTGCACATGTGTGGAGGCTCATGCACATGCCGGATACCAGTTCGGCCCCTTCCACCCCACCCCTGACATTCGCCGCCACTCCCCCCTTGCCTACGCTTCCTGCTAGACCTCCGGGAGGAGCAGACAACCACCCCCAGGAGGGGAGAGCTGCCTATCACAGCTCAATCCTGCTCCAACCCACCCATGCCAGTGACCTGGTGACCCTGAGGTTATTCCCAAACCTTGGTCACCCGGTGTAGTGCAAGGTAAGGCATCCATTACCTCAGCCCTCAGCACCACTGGGCCGGCCATGACCCACCCTTCTGAGTGCAGCTCAGAGGATAAGAGCCCCAACGTCTCTACAACTGGTTTTCCTCTGTTGTCTGAGTTCCATCCATACTGTTTATAGTCTCACCAGTGATAGACATCCCCTTCCACAATCCCTTTAGTCCCCTAGCTTCTTCGCTATATCACCATATGCTATATATGGTGTTGCTTCTCCTTACAGATACTGTCTGTATTGAATCCTGCTTGAATGCCCTTTTCTAATCAGCTATATAAATACTCTACAGTAGATAGCACGTTAGCCAGTTTCAGAGTTTGCCTCCTCTCCAGCGGACTTACCTCTCTGATCTCATTTTTCATTTCATGACGTTTTTATTTTGGTTTCTAACTATTGAGAAAAAGCTCATTTTTAGTGGTGACCTGTTTACAGTATAAGACATCACAAATACAACTAAAAGAGCTCCTTGTGGAGCCGAAGTCCCACAGACACCCTTTGTCAGACACTACACTCATGTTCCATGGCTCTCACATTCTGGGACACTCACTTGTCTGGAAGCTTGCTCTGTCCCACAAGATAAACTGCTTGCCGACCTCCGATAGGTCAGAAATCCTCCTCTTCCTGCCGTCTGCTCACAAAGCCCATCCATTTCCCTGAGCCCGTGTTCCCCTACAGTTAGCCAGTCAAGCACATTTAATTCAGCACAAGCAAATTGTTTTTAGTCTCCTTCCCCAGCATCATTGTCCTCCAATCATACTCACCCTGCATCAGCCTCTGCCCTTGAGGTCTGGTGCTCATCTTTCCCTGCACACAGCCTGCAGAAGAAAGATTTGTGCTACAGATTTCTCACATTTATCTTGGTTGCTGCACTTGAATGCCCACCCTAAGGACTACTCACCAACCTCCAACAAGTCTGGCATCCTCCTCTTCCCACCCTCTGCTCACTAAGCCCACACACTGCCTGGTGCCCCTGTTAGTAATTCCAGCACATTTAAATCAGCACAAGCAAACTGTTTTTAAGTCTTCCCCCCAGCACCACTGTGCTACGATCATACACACCCTGCACCAGCCTCTGCCCCTGAGGACTGCTGCTTGTCCTTTGTTTATTGTTTGGATTTTGTTGACTGAGTAAGCTCACTAAGACATATGTCCTTCTTCAGGAGCGACCCGGGATTAGTTACATACAACAAAGAAAAGAAGCATTTTTGCTAGCAGAAACATTTTGCTAGGAAAATACATCTCAGTAGTATTAACATTGCAGGTGACATAACAGAGGAAGTAAGATTCTATGCAATCCATACATTCAATATAAATGACAGGGTGTGATACACACTACATCATATATAGGCAACAGTACATACAGTGGTCATATAATACATGTATATGGAGGATAGACCATGAATAGCATCAACCATCACACTGGCCTCAGTGGAGACAGGAAGGGATGAGCTTAGGGGAGGAGCACCCTTTGAGCAGCCTTTTGAATATTAAATACAAGGCGCTGTCCTGAGTAGTATGGGGAAATTCATTCCAGAACTGAGGGAATTTGTGTTAGAAGGATCTCTGGCCAGCAGTGGTCAAGACCCTGGGAGTCTCTAAGAGTGGTTGAGTGGAGGAATGAACGAGCCTCCTTTGGTCCAGTATGTCCCAGAGATTAGGGAAGTAGTCACTCAGGATCTTACAGGTCAGGCATAGCAAAGGATAACTGAGTTTCTCTTCCATGGCTGGACAGCTTAGGGAGGCAAAGGTGGTACAATGATGTTCTCTGTAACTGCAGTTGCTGCAGACCTGCATATTCTGTGACATAGTATCTTGAGCTTGTTAAGCTCTGTGCCCCTAAGTGAGGAGCAAACAGGTGCCACGTGCAGTAGAGTTGGGAGTAGTGTACTATTTGCTACAGATAAGCAGGCTTCATTTGTGAGACAAGCTCTAAGCCTATACAGTAGGTCAAGCTTTTGGAAGAGAAGTTTGATTACACATTCAATTTAAGGTCTAAAGAATAGTCCCTAGGCTGGCATGAAATCAAGGTACTTTATGGTATCCACAACCCCCAGCTGGGTCTACTGGTAGCAAACTGTAAGAGCTCAGTTCTGTCTGATCCTAGTTTCCTAGACCCAGATAACATTACCTTTGTTTTCTTTGAGTTCAGGACAAGCTGGTTTGACTTGAACCATTTTTCAAGTTCCCTGAAATCCTCTCTTGGACCAGTCTTGATTACCTTTGGGTCAGAGTCTGTTCTATACGGGACTGCATCATCTGTATATAATACTGCCTTAGCTTCAGTGTAATTGGAGGGTAGTTCATTAATGAACAACGAGAAGAGTATGGGTCATGAGGTGGAGCCCTTTAGTACCCCATCAGAGATCTCACACATGGAGGAAAGGCAGGCTCCTAATTTAACCATCTGGTTATGTCCCATGAGATAGCTTCTGAACCATGCACAGGAGAAATTATCTAAGCTCAGGCTCCTTAATGTGGACAGCAGGAGTTCCTTATTCACAAAGTTGAAGGCCTCGGTTAATCAATGAACAACATTCCAGCAGTTTTGCCAATATTGATGGCACTAAAGATGTTAGTAGTGAGGCATACCAGGACTGAGTCAGTACATGGTGCTTTTGAAATCCTTGATGAACATCCGTAAGCAAGGAAATTGACTCAGTATAAGCTACCAGTTGGTTATGTACTGACCTGTCTTGGACTTCTGCCACACTAATAAATATGTACAGTATATGGGATAGTAGTTTTCAATTAGCTGCCTGGCTCCCCATTTATGGACAGGAACTGCATGTGCCACCTTCCATTTTTGAGGCCCTTTGCCATGGAGCAGGGACAAGTTATAGAGATTAGCCAGTGCAAAGGCATGGATTGGAGCAGTGAGTTTAAGGAGCCTGGGTTCAAGTTTGTCATGGCCAGTGGATTTGTTGGATTACATTTTTAGCAAATGCTTCAGGATTTCTTTTTTGGTGACCAACCTGAGGTGGACGTTTGGATGGCCAGTTAAAATAGGGGAGGAGTGGGAGGAACAATTTATGGAATCTTTAAAAGCATCAAGATCCATAAAGAATCTATTGAATGCTTCAACAATCAGTTGTGGGTCACTAACAGAGTTACTGTTATATAGAATTTATTGACTGGGGGCACAAGTCCAGCCTTTCAGGAGACAGTTTACTTGGGACCAAAAGCATTTTAGGTTTTGCTGGTTGTTAGATTTCAGGTCCTTCATGTAGTTAACCTTGGCCTTCTTGAGATAGGACTTGCATGAGTTTCACAGCTGTCTGTAGGCAAGCCAATCTTGCTGCTGACCAGAGGATTTGAATGCACCTCAGGCCCTGTCACTCAATTTCATTAGGTTGTGGGGTGAGGGGTAAACAATTTGCAGCAAAGGCCTTTAACCCTTCTTTGAACCAAGGCAGCATGTTTATTTACTATGGTGGTAAAATTGTTAATCAAGAAAACAAGGCATTCTTAGTTTTCTGTATAGACCCTATGTCATCCCAGTTTACTCTTGCAATGTTTTCTAGAAAGGCATTGTTGCCCATCATGGGGTAGTCTCTGGATTTTATGATCCTAGGAGAGGTCTTGAGATAGTTATTATTCCAAATGCAACACATCGTCCTTAGCCCTACCACTTTTCAAACTGTTCCAGCACCACTGCTCTCAGGGTAAATCAGGGCTGTACCTGACCAGAAAACTGCAGTACTATTGTATAGAGTTTATTTATTAAACCACTGTATATAAATGTATAGCTTCATGTTACAATGCAGCCCTTGTATATATTCCTTTTTCTGTATATTTGTACAAAACCATTGCTCTGTACAGCTATAACTACGTATTGTTACCCAGCTACTTCTCTGTAACCAGTTGTTACTATGTGTTTACATGTACCTGTATTACTGCTTGGATATGCACTATGTACACCTGCTATATTGTCCATCTTTGGCTGAAATCAGTCCTTTGGATCAGCCCACCTACCCGGTTATCAAAGACATAAATAAATGAATAAATAAATAAGTATATGTACTGAATCTATTCAGAGAGTATAGAGACCATTGTCTAGTACCTCAGTGCTAAGAGCCTTAAAGAGCAGTAAACCCAAAGTCCAGTGAGTAGTACACAGGAAAAAGAGTCCTTTACAGCTTCAATCTAGCTGGGCAACATGGATGGCCACAGGCTGCCTCCTTAGGCTGACTGCCTTGAGTAGACTCCCATGTCACCCTTTGCACTGCGACTCCCTTGGACAGATTTCCCTGTTGCCATTTCTGCTGTGACTTCCTTAGGCAGACTCTTCTGTCGCCCTTTGTGCTGTGGCCCTTTGCACTCTGGACCACACTGAAGAAGACCACTACACAGGAGTCTGGTTAAAGGGAGAAGAGCCTCTACCACCAACAATCTGACTGGCTGTTGCGTCTTGGTGGTAGTCACAGTGAGGGCAGGAATGGCTCCAGCAGTAGGTCAAAGGGGGAGTCCCATTTCTTCTATGACCCCTCATTACCCCAGTAGCAGTGTCCACAATTTGGCAGTGAGTAATCACTGAAAGCTTGCAGGGGAAACTAAGATTTAAACATCAAAATATGGCACCCCCTCTCCTGACTCGTCATCACGTCGATTAAGCCTTTCCACCAACAGCCCAATTGTCTGTTGCATCTTGATGGCAGTGGTGAGTCAGGGAGCTCTCTTTCTTCTAAGCCCCCTCACAAACCCAGCAGCAGTGTCCATGGGTCGGCAGCGAGAGAGCACTAAAAGCTTGGAGGGGGGAAAGAAAGAGCAGGATTTAAGCTTTAAAATCTGGTGCCACCTGTCCTGGTGGGCCATTGCATTGATTACACCCTCCCAACAACAACTCGACTGGCTGTCGCATCTTGGTGGTAGTCCTGTTGAGGGCAGAAACAGCTCCAGTGGCAAGTCGGGGGGGTCCCTTTTCTTCTAAGACCCCTCACAAACCCAGAAGTAAGATGCACAGGTTGGCAGTGAGTGTGCACTGAAAGATTGCAGGGGGAAACAAACAGCAGGATTTAAACTTTAAATCTGGTGCCTCCTCTCCTGACTGGCCATCACAGTGATTACACCCTCCCACCAACAGCCCAATTTGTTGTTGCATCTTGTCTTTCCCTGCACACCACCTGCAAAAGGAAACTGCTCAGTTCCTAGTGAACTGCCTGGTAGTATCAGTGCTGGCAGTTCATAACTATGATACCTAAGATATTTTTTTTCCAGTTCGGTGGTTGCCAACACAGAACTGAGACTTAGGTAGGATGCAAGCAGGCAGGGAGGGAGATGGAAATGGGAGTCCAGGCTCCTAACCAATGTGCAGCAATCAGCAGGTCTTCCACAGTATTCCACCTGAAAATACAGAAGGGGGTTGGTGGATGGGAGAGCTGTGGCTCTATGGAGGAGATTCTCTCAAAGATCTACTGTTACTGGTAAGTAACTAAGCTGTTTTCTTTGAGAAATTTCCCACTATGGAGTCACACATACAGAATGTTTCCCAAGCAGTTCAGTACTGCAGAGCAGGAGGAAGATCATGCAAGGAGGACACGTAACTCTCTAAGAAGGTAGTCCTTGGAAGACAGCAAAGCCGAAGCCAGCCTGTCCATGGGATACCAGATCCAAACTGTAATGTTTAGTGAAAGGATGGATCTGACTCCATGTGGCAGCAGAGCAAGCAGTTGTGTCTCTTGTGACAACAAAATGACAATAAGCCATAGATGTGGCCATGCTATCAAAGGCATGTCCACAGACAGGACTAGGAAGTTCATTGCAATGCGTCTGGTATTATAATAAAATGTAGGATGCCAATTATTTGGAAAGGCATTGCTTAGAAACGGGGGGTCTCACCATCCTGAGGATAAATGTTAAACAAATGCTGTGAGGACTTCTGACAGTCTTTTGTGTGATCCAGATCAAAATGTAATGCCCTAAGGACATCCAGAGAATGCAGGATAACTTCTCCTTCATTTTTTGAAGGAGGAGAAAAAAAACACGGGGAGGTGAATAGTCTGCTATAAGATAAAAGCATCCACCACCTTGAGAAGGAACCAAAATGGGTATGAAGTGAGACCCGATCCAGGTGAACCACAATCCTGCAGCTTGGCAACCTTCCGAGTCGAGGTGATAGCCACCAGAAAAAGTTTTCCATATGAGAAAATGAAGATCACAGGTTGGCAGCAAGTTGCAAAAGAGCCTGAGTAAGGGACTCTATAACCAAATTAAGGTCCTAGACTAGAGCCAGGCAATGGACTGTGGGATGTAGATGCAGGAGACCTTTTAGGAATCTTCAGGACAACTCCAACTGTGTCACCAACTTGCCCTCTAAGAGGGCATGAAAGGCAGAAAATGGAGAGTACTGGAGACAGGAGACTGACAGGGAACAGATGTAGTCCAAAACCCACTACACTGGACAAGAAGAGGGATCCAGGGAGCGAGAGGCACACCAGATACTGAAATATTTCCACTCCAGGGACTTCAAGTGTAGAGTAGATAACTTCCTAGCTGTCAAGAGAATGTTTGAGATAGCAGGGGGAACCATGAACTGGAACAGTTCTACATCTTCAGGAACCAGGAATGCAGGTGCACTACCAGATGGTCTGGGGGAAAGAGGCTGCTGTGGCCCTGAGAAAGGACCCCACCTGTACAAATGGGTGGGGGAGTGGAGTTTTGACTCCAAAGTGGTACAGTAGTGCAAACCACACCACATTTGTCTGAGTTAGAATAAGCCACCAGACTTAGATCGTCTGGTTCCATCCTGAGCTTTACCAATAATATCTGTAGTAACTCCACTGAAAAGATCCTAAAGCCCCAAATCACAAAGAATGGTTTAATATGCTGACAGAATGTTACAGATTAGAAAGAATCTATTACATAAAGGAACAAAAAGAAGAAAGATTCAAGAAGATCTGGCAACCAGCCACAGTCTTCTTACAAAACAAAAAAAAATGAAGTTACTATTCCAAATAGGAAACTTATTAATAAATTAGTCTCAGCTTTCCCCCACTTGAACTGTGATGCTAAAGGATTTCCGATACGGCACAAGTTGAATGCCTGATCAAGAAATCCAGTCTGAGTACAAGGAAAAGACAAAAAAATAAGATATGTAGTAGAGTGATTGTAGGCAATGCATAGGGGAAACCCCTGCCAAGAGAGGGACAATGCATCTCTATAAAAACTCCAGGCCCTGGAGAGAGCGAGTAAAAATGCAGCAGTTTTGCATTGTGCAGGAATGTAAAAGGGTCCAACTCAGGTAGACCCCACTGAGTGAAGAGCTCAGCATCCAAGTCATCCATTAGCTACCGCTCATGGGAGGAGAGACCAACCTGTTGAGAGACTCCACTAGGATGTTCAGAGAGTCAGATAGAAAAGTACCCAAACGTGCATGTTAAGTTTCAGAACCCACTACCAAACATGCATTGTTTCCCTGCAGAGGGAATAGGAGTGTGTATCAGCTTAAAAATCTGACTCAATTTTAGTTGGCATATATCTGTATCCCCCTCCCCCCCCCCCCGGGATGAGGCTGAAAATAGGCAAAACATTGTCTAGTCCTCCTTCCCAGTCAACAAAAACTAAATAAATTGCCTTGGTTACTGAGATGGTGCATGACACACTAATTATTCATCAAAACCAGAAGCAGACATACCTGAATGTGTGGGGTGAAAACCTGAAGGCCAATATGAACAGCACTCATGTCCAGAATGCTGATGTGGAGAGAGTGGTTGGTAAGAGACGAAACACCCTGGGCTCATAAGGAACCCAAGCGTGCACCCCAACCCCACCACATGTCTGAAACATCCATTGTGAGAACCAACTGAGGGAAAGGACAGAGGAACAGGCTCTCCCACAAAGGATGGGAGCAGTCTTGCTAGCAGCAATGATTGCACCATAATAGCAATGTGGCACAGACTATGTGATCCAGAGGCTGAACAGTCTGGATCCACTGGACTTGCAGCATCCACTGGGGAATCTGCAACTGGAGATGGGCAACTGAGACAGTCACAATGGCAGCAGCCAAGAGGTCCAGTAATTTGAGCACGCCTCTGGCCATGGCCAAATCTCTGGAAGCAAACATAATTGCCTGATCAATCAGGCCATAGCCTGTATGATATCCAGAATGCACCTATAAACAGCAGACATTGAAACAGGATTAAAACTGACTTGGGTTCACTGATCAGAATATCCATTTTCTCAAACAACTGGTGAGTCCACTATAATGTCTGTATCACCAGATCCCTAGAGGATGTTGTTAGGAGTCAATCATCCAGGTTCAGGAATACATACATGGCCTATCAGTGAAGGGCCATGCCCACTACAGCAAAGCACCTGGTAAAGGTCTGTGGAGCAAGGATAAGCTAAATTGCAAGACATGAAATTAGTAGTGCTGGTCCTCCAGAAAGACTGCATCTGATCTTCATATACATGTAAGCATCCTGTATATCCAGGGCTAAGCACGAGTCCCCTGCCAATCATAGAGGAAGGAGGGACTGCAGAGAAACCATCTGAAACCTTTTGTACTCTATGTACTTATTCAGATCCCAGCGGTCAAAGACAGGACAGAGACTGCATATCTTTTTCAGAATGAGAAAATAGTGGGAGCGTTGGGTGCTTAGCCCTGATCAGATTCTTTGCAGTCTTGGAAATGCAAAAGAGACACGGACTAGTGGCATATTCAGTAATAAATCTTGTTTATTACAAAAAAGATAACAGTTGCCCTAAGCAGGCGTTACCATTAGACACTGGGAGTCGAAAGTTTCCCAAATACCGCAAGGAGTGAAGATGGTCTCGAGGGGAATACTTAATGCAGCAGGATATGTACTATGATTATTACCATGGAAACTTAGAAGACTAGATACATAAAATAAGCCCTATTGGCCAAATTTACATGGCTCCACAGTGTTATCTATCCTTATACATTATTTGAAAAGTCAAATAAAATGTAAAACAAAGGATTCATACAAGGTACAGGATGTAGTGCAGTAATACAAAAATACACAGTGTGGCAGTGCAGTCTATATGACTTCTCAGAAGATAACAAACACACTAGAGTGCCTTAGCACATTACATGATGTATGTTACTAAGCAAAGTAAAGTAAAAGTAAAATCATAGTGTTTCCATGGCCACTTACGCTTATACAGTAAGTGCCAATGACCTACAAGTTAGTAGTCATTTGTCATAACTTATATGTAACATAAGATTTGTCTAAGGTGCACAGTGGGAGGCCAGTTAGAGTGTGAGGACCTTGCATAGTATTTCCCCCCTTGTTTCCATACTGAAAAAGCAACAACACTATGGGAAAGTAGTGGGAACAATCTCCATCGTTTACAGACCCGACGCACGGCCTTGTAAAGGAATTTGAGTTGTTCACTGTGTTGCTTGAGCGTGCACCTTAAACAGCAGTGTTAGTATCAAAAAGACAATTAAAAATGCTTTTATAATAACAAAACCTTTAAAAGTTCATTCTAACCAAGTATTAGAAAGTGCATCACTTAAATCACCATCATGAATAAAGGTATTAAGAGCATCTCCAGCTTTGGAGATATTGTTGCTAATGTGGATAAAGTGAGTATCCTTTCTATCTAAGAGAGTTTTTAAAGCTAATGTCAATTGGTCAATGTGCACATAAAAAATGGTAAATATTGAGGTAGAGCAAGCAAATATTCAGGGTCACTGTCAATAACATCTGGTTCGGCGATGGGAACAGGAGTAATTACTGTATGACCAATAACAGTAGTTTGATGAGGAATAAAACAAAAGTTAGGGTATTGTACCCATAGGTTTTATTACCATGGGAGAGAGAGAGATTTATGGTTAGTCACAATGCAGTACTGTCTATCAGAATTATATGACATTTTTACAGTTGGTACCCTCCATTTTTGCAGTTGAATTGGGCAAGTGAAAGACTGATTTATGAGTCTTATAGTCAGGCGATGAACCTCTTCAGCATAATTCTGGTAAAGGTGTCCAGTGTTGCCTATTGGTGATGCTGTTGATGGTGTACTGGGATTATCAGTTCCATTAGAGTTAATGTCCAAGTCCATGGTAAAGGACCAATCAATGCTGCCCGGTGAATAACCACATACCGGTTTGATGACGTTGAAAATGTCACAGCGCTACAAGTAATGATATCCTTTCTTTGCACAACAATCTGTGTGACGCAAAACCCAAGCTTCAAGGATTAGATGATAAACTAGTAGAGGTGGAAGATTGATGCATTCTCTGTAGATATCCTCATCAAGGTGCCCAATGGAGTGAATGGAGGCAAGTCTATCAAACAGTGCTGTCTCTGGACCAAAGCGGGACAGAGACACAGTAAAGGTGACGAACATGGTGCCCCAGATGGTGCAGCGATGAGCAGTGTAACAGGGACCTCTGTTGGGGTGACGTGTGACATAACCTACATTTCTAGCAGCTGATAATGGTATAGAAACAGATTGTGACATACACATTGTAATACAAGCAGTGGACCTGCAATGTGGGCAGTACCATTTGGCAAGCCTTCTAGCATGAATAATATTAGAAATACACCCATATTCCAGATCACAGAAGAGATTATTGACAGTGGTTATGACATAAGAGCCATAACCAGAGCACAGGAATTCCCTGGCAATATATTGCTTGTCTGCCTCCTTGTTATTCTGGAAACTAAGTTCATTAATTTTATTCTTAATATCATTAAAACTCTTAGCAATGTCATGCATATTACAGATGGTGTAACATGGTAGCACGTCATTAAGGCGAGGTCATAACGGTGAGTATTGAACGGCGACTGCAACAACGGCGACAGGCACAAAACAGTGACAGGGTGTTTAAGGCAACACCAAGGTAATAACCTGTCTCTGGGTCCATGTGTGCCTTGGTGTTAGAATTCTAGAAATAGCGGGGGTCCAGGGTGCAGCCTGTGGGAAACATGGGGGCAGAGCCCCGTAAATAAAATCCCTCAAGTTGCATTGGCTGGTGCTATATGATGACAACTCACCTGGTGAGTTAGAAGGGGCATCCACTCCTGAATCATGCAGGTTTCCTGTATCGAAGGGACAAGGTGGTACCTCCCAAGACTTACTGGTGATGCGTGGAGAGCCATCGGTTACAATGTG
The DNA here is from genome assembly GCA_016271365.2 of Neoceratodus forsteri. Lineage (NCBI taxonomy): Eukaryota > Metazoa > Chordata > Ceratodontiformes > Ceratodontidae > Neoceratodus > Neoceratodus forsteri. The sequence continues at coordinate 655,320,128 of CM057459.1, forward strand.
CAGCTCTATGTGTGATGGTAGTGCTGTGAGCATATCCCTTATGGTTCAGAGTAACCGAAACATACCTTACACTGACATTTACATGTGCCGTTAATGTATTCACTATTATGGATTCACCGTTTAGTACCTCGCCGTTTTGCATTCACCGTTATGACATGAAGTTATGTATCATTCTTCCTGACTAAGTCCATCTACGCCATGTAATAATGGGGGTAAAGCATGATTTTTCATGCCAGCCTGGAATTTAAGTGTTTGACTCTTAATGGCAGCAACCTCTGCCCTGTTCCAGATGGACATACTGGATCCAAAGAGTCCAGATATGGTGACAGTTCCACCAGTAACATCAGCAGTATCATGTGATGAGGGAGTTTTCTTGTTTGAAGGGTTAGATTTAGGCCTAAATAAACCTAAGTGTTTAATAGTATGTGTACCAGCTACTGGGTCTTGGGTACGTGTCTGATAGGTTGCAAGACTGTCTAGCAACATAGTACTGAAAAACTTAGAAGTGTTGGTTTTAGAACACATGCCAAGTTCTGCCATATTCCAGTGGGTGAGATTAAAAATAACTGGAATGTGCACAAATTGCACATTGCTAATAAGTGTACCTGGGATTGAAATTGCAGTGAGACCACTGGGTGGGCCAGGTTCTTGTGGAGGACATTCAGTAAGTTCTGCTTCAGTAGGGGGTAATACAGACAAGAACATGATTGCTTGGTTCTCCTTGATCTCTCAGCAGCATTTGACACCGTAGATCATGGAGTGATGCTCGTGCGCCTGTGGTTCTTCTGTGGACTAAGGGGGTGTTGTCCACAGTTGGTTTCGATCTTTCCTTGAGGGCAGGACTCAGAGAGTGGTGTCGGGATTTATTCCTCAGCCCCTCACTGCCTGCCCTGTGGGGTGCCACAGGGTTCGGTGCTGTTCCCCATGCTATTTGCAGTGTATATGCTTCCATTGGAGGACATTATAAGATGGTATGGGCTGAGTTTCATTGCAATGCTGATGATGATTCTCAGCTCTACATGTCATTTGTGCCCGAGCAAGAGTCTGATTCAATCACAGTGTTCAACAACTGCCTGCTGGAGATACAGAACTGGATGAATACCATTTGGCTTAGGTTGAACTCAAGTAAAACAGAGGTATTGGTGGTGGATCCAAGGGTGAGGATGTTAGGTTCATTGGCGGGGAAACCTTCAAGTTTATCTCTGGGGGAGACCCCGCTTATGGCCTCTGGCCAGGTGCGTAACCTTGGTGTTATGTTTGATGAGGGCCTGACCCTGAGGGCTCAGGTGTCGGCTGTAGTCAGAGCTTCCTTTTTCCATCTAAGGAATATAGCACTGGTGAAACATCTGGTCCCACCTGAAGATCTACCTACCCTGGTCCACGCTTTAGTTACCAGTCATCTTGATTACTTCAATGCCCTCTATCTAGGGCTACTGGGTGTGGATATCCACCACTTGCAGCTAGTGCAGAACGCAGCAGCCAGGTTGTTGACTGGAAGTCCTAGATCCAGTCATATAACACCTGTATGGCGTGAACTGCACTGGCTGCCTGTACAGTGGCGGATCACCGGCAAGGTCGCGTTGCTGACCTATAAGGCCCTACACAGGTTGGGACCTCACTACCTGAAAGAACTCCTGTTTTCTTACTGCCCTTCTCACTCCCTCCAATCCTCATATAAGGGGTTGCTGGAGATTCCCAGGATAACCCTAAAAACATTTGGAGGAAGAACTTTTGCCTTTATGGCACCTACCCTGTGGAATTCTCTACCTCGTCAGATACGAGATAGTCTGACTGTAGAAGGGTTTAAAAAAGCCCTGAAAACCTTTTTATTTAATCAGGCATTCCTAGAAACTTAATGTCTGTGATGTTTAAATGTGTTTTACTTATTATGGATTTAAAATTTTTATGTTGTAAATTTTTGTAAAGGCACCCTGAGCTCACAAAGGGCACCTTATATAAATAAATTTTATCTTACCTTACCTTTGGCCATGTAGTTCTGGGTACAAAAGGCTTTTGCAGAGTCTTCTGGGAACCTCTCACAAAAAGCAGGTTCAATCAGAGCAGTAAGATTATATAAACCAAAATGTCTATGATTAGCTTGGTGAATGGACAGAGTACCATTTGGAGCAATTCTAGTATTGGGCCAGCCTTGAAAAGTGCCTTTGGCTAGGCAGGCGACAGGGAGTGTCTGTCCATTGTTGTCAGTTTGCCATTCAATTTGTAGGGATAATTTGTCAGGAGCCACAACTGAGGCAGTGAGGTAGGCATCCTTGTCTTCCTGAACAGTAATCAATTTGTTGGGAATATCTATGCTAACTCATTCAGGGATGGTGGTGGGCCTTTGTGCTGGGTCATGTATCTTCCCTGAGGACGATCAAGTAGTGGAAGGAGTTGCCTTAGACGTTGGTTGTTTATGGATACAGTTTTCATTTCCTTGCCATGAACAAAGGGGAATGCTCCTAGTAGAAGGAGTGCCAGATGCAAGCTAGCCACCTTGCAGGAATATCTGTAAGGAAAAAGAAAAGGTCAGTAGGTACAATTCCACCCAACTGGGTTAGGAAAAGTAATTATACTCCTTTATATAACTTCAATTGGTTTGCATGCAACCATTTCTCAGTAAGTTTCTTCTGCTGAGGGAGTCTAACTTGGTAGACTGCAGGACTGAGTTTGTTGACAATGGGGTAGGGTCGTTCCCATTTGCTGGAGAAGGAGTGCGTAGGGTGAGAAATCTGAGTACCATTACTTGATCTCCGACTTGCCAGTCCACTTCTTGTGCGTATTTGTCAAACTGGAGTTTGGACTGTTGCTGGACCTTGCCCATGTGGTGGGCAGCATACAAGTGGGTCTTAACAATGTCATCTCTGAGTTTTACAACATATTTGTCTATGGACACTCTGTCTGCGGTGCTTGTGTGCAAATCAAACAGGTGTTTGGGTAGTCTCATGGTTCTACCAGTCATCACTTCAAAGGGTGTCAGCTGGGTGGTGGCTGAAGGAGTACCCCTAATTGCCATAAGGAGTAAAGGCAAAAGGGAATCCCAATCCTTGGGACTGTCCTCAATAAACTTAGAAAGCATTTGCTTAATCCGTCTGTTGCCTCTTTCTACCTGTCCTGATGATTGAGGGTGGTAGGGTATGTGGAACTTCTGGTGTACCTTAGAAGTTCAAGTGTTTCTTGCATCAACTCACCTGTAAAACTGGTTCCTTGGTTAGAGTCTACCCTGAGAGGTAGGCCCCACCTGGAAAACAACTGTTCCACCAGGACTTTTGCAGTTGCCTTGGCTGTACATTTCTGAGTGGGGAAAGCTTCACCTCACTTGGCGAATAGGTCAGTGACAACAAGTGCATACTTGTTGTTTCTACTGGTATTGGTCAAATGACCAGTAAAGTCAATTTTGATCGCATGTCAGTGACCAGATTGTCTCTGGGGAAGTAGTTTTGCATTTCATTTGGTTGGGGCCGGATTGTTCTGGGTACAAATCAAGCAGTTTTCTATGTAGTGTCTGATATCCTTGGTGATGCCTGGCCACCAACCAACAGATTTGGGTCTCTGGAGATTGTTTTCCACTCCCTGGTGTCCAACAGTTGGGTTGTCATAGACCTGGTGAATGAATTCGGATCTCAGAGATTCAGAGACTACCCACAACTTGTAGTTTGAGTCGTCAGACTTGTACCAGATCAGTTTGTTGTCCTGTGACAGATGCAATTGGTTTGCATGTCTCTTGTAGGGGCTGTGAGTAGGCAATTCTTGTTCAGTCCCTTTGTCAAGGAATCTGAATACATCTCTGAACTAAGGGTCAGACTTTTGTGCAGTGCACAGGTCCAGTGGCACAAAAGGTTCAGGATTCTTCTTTATAGCAGCTAGTTGTATGACTGCCAGATCATCGGGGTGAGTCATCTCCCATGCCCCCCCCCTTTGACCACCCTCTTTAACAAGAGTACATGCTCAATCATTGAAGGCATGGTACCAATCAGATTTGGAATATGCCTTCACTTTTTGGGGCACCTTATATTTTATTTATTTATTTATTGCAATCTTGGATTAACACCTTTGTGAACAAGCTCATTGCACAGGTTCCATGTCAGAGTTGAAGCAAAACAAATACTGTATGTTGCAGGAATTCGTTAAAAAACAATATACATGGTTAGCATAGACAATACAGAATAACATTGTGTAAATGTCGATATTGTACAATGAATACCAACTTTAAAACCATTAAGACTGGACTAACTATAGGATTTACTGGACATGGGAGAATACTTCAGCCCAGAAGGTGTTGTCAGATGAAAGCAAGAGGTGAGGAAAAGACATAATTCATGTTAGTGATGCAGCAGGCATCCGAGACTGCCTGACCCGCTCAGGGAGGGATAGGTGAGGTGGGAAAGAGAGCGGGGGGAATGGGGGCTGGGAGACTGTTAAATGAGTCCTATTGGTGGGTGATATACTGTATATCATCCAAACAGATATTATGGGAATAGAGATTACAGAAAGCAATCACAACTGGAATTTACAATTAGATGATTTCTAAGTTTTCTTTTAAAAGGGCCTATTTTACCCATTGAGGAGATGTCTGGAGGAAGAGTGTTAAGCTATTTAGGAGTTCGGTGCGCAAAGGACCTTTGCCCTAGTGCAGTGGGGGTGCAGGGAATGTTGAAAATCAGACTTTCAGAGCTTCTAGTCCAGCGATTGGATTAATAAGGGATGAGTGGCTTCAGCACCCCAGAGGCACCAGGCCTAGGCTTACCTTTTTAGCCATAATACAGGATTGGTACCTGAGTCTACCTGTGAACTGTAGCCAGTTAGCCTGGACATACAGGTCAGATGTGTGTGTGAGCCAAGCAGCTCCATTTACAAGCCAAAATGCTCTGTTTAAGGCCACTTTGAGGTGGTGGAGGGCCGTGTCAGTAGCAGAGCCATAGATAACTAGGCCATAGTTGACAAGCAAAACCATGGAACTCTGTATGGCCAGACTAACAGTCTCAGCAGTTAGGCAATCCTTATGCCTATATAACAGACCAATGCACTTGTTGACTGCCTTGGCAGCAGTGTCGATGTGTTGGGAATAGAACAAGATGCTGTCCACAGTAACTCCCTGGTATTTAAAGTGCTGGATTAATTCTAGTGGTGAACCCACCACATTTGTGATTAAGAGTGGGTAAGATTTATACTTGCTGTAGGTGCTAGAGAACAACATTGTTTTTGTTTTCTTGTAATTCATAATGAGTTTATGCTCACTGAACCACCTCTCTACCTCCATGAAATTTCTCTGTAAGTATTGTTCCAGTTCTTTAGGGTCGGGATGACTGGTAAACAGGACTGCATCATCTTTGTAAAGCAGGATGAATCTCCGGCAGGAGTAAGGTAGCTGGTTGAGGAATATGCTGAATAACAGTGGACCAAGTATTGACCCTTGTGGAACTCCAGAGCGGACTGGTCTGCTATCCGAAAGAACATTATCAATCTTGACTTGCTGGGAGCGGGAATGAAGGTAACTTTTGAACCATGCAACAGTATCAACAGAGAGACCTAAGGATGCTAGATGTTTGATAAGAAGGTCATGGTTTACCATATCAAATGCTTTCGTTAAGTCAATGAAACCTGCCCCAACTAGGGTACCTTGGCACAAAGTGGTATAAATATAACCCATGAACTCAAGGAGGGCAGTTGTGGTACTGTGTCCCTTATGAAACCCATGTTGCTGCAGGCATAGTAGTTGGTATTTTTCTAAGTACTCTCCTAATTGATCAGCCACTATTCTTTCAAGTGCTTTAGAAAGTGGCGGAAGGATTGAGATTGGTCTATTGTTTCCAGTCAAGGTTCAAATATGAATGAACAGTTTATGTTTAAAGTGTTGGGTTAGTTCATGAATGTATACAAAGAGAGATTTGTACTTAACTGGGGTGCGGTGCCATCAAAAGATCAAAGGAGTTCTTCAGCCAGAAAGGTAAATATTTGGTCAGAGAACAGCAGACCCAATTAGAGTCTATAAAAATGATGGTGTCTTCGACGCCATGTTGTACCAGTTTGAGGGCACAGGCCACTGCTGCCAATTCTGCATACTGAAATGATGCAACACTGCAGTGCTTGGAGGTATAAACAGTGTTACCATTAGGATACAAGAACAGCACTCTATATCAGGCTACCTGTTCTCCTTGATAGTATGAGGCAGAGCCATCAGTAAAAACATGACACAAGGAGGTGTCAGCGAGGAGTTTTGGAGTAGCAGGAAGGAACGGGCCTGGATCAGGCAAGCCAGGGGGATGGAGTACACAATCATGTGGGGCTCCTGGGTACAAAAGACCATGGGCTAAAATTGAGGGAATTTTGGCAGGGTGGACCTGTATGTCATGGTCCTGGAGAAGAAGAGACCAGTGAGTCAGTCTGGTATTGGATACTGATCCATCCTTTACTCTGTCTAATAGCAAGATGGTTTTGGGGGTGTGGTTTGTGTTTAGAATGATAGATGAGTACCCAATGATATACAGGAAATGCTTGATGGCCCAATAGGTAAACAGAAGGTTCCTTTCAAAAGGCTGTACTTCTACTCTACCGGAGACAGCATTTGGAATGCATATGCAATAAGTCTCAAGGTACCATTTACTTTTTGAGCGAGGACTGCAGACATAGCACTGTGTGAAGTGACTGATTCCAGATGGAACGTTAAGGCTGGATTGGGGTTCACTAAAGCTGAAGCACAGGCCAAAGCTTGTTTCAGAAGGGTCACAGCTTGAGTGTGGATGGGGCCCCAAGTCCAGGGAACATCCTTTTCAAAAGCTCATACAGAGGGGTGGCCTTCTGTGCAAAATCACAAATAAAGTCCCTGGTATAGTTGACCATTCCTAGGAAACTTCTGAGTGTCGCCACACTGGTGGGTAGTGGCAAATCTTGTAGGACTTGGATTTTCTTTCAAGCCGGGCTCCTGCCCTGTTCTGTTATGCGCAGGCCAAGAAAGATTACCTCTTTCTGGCAGAGTTGTGCTTTTGCAGGGTTACATTTGAGGCCTGCCCTTTGTAAGAGGGTCAGTAGTTCATCAAGGAGGTCAAAGTGTTGCTCCTTGTTGGAGTTGCCAACAGTAGATCACCCACATACTGCAGAAGGCATTGTGGGGCAGAGAAACCCTCCAGCATTTCCATCATGTGCAGATGGAAAAGGAAGGGGCTGTAGTGGAACCCCTGAGGTAAGCAGGTCAACGTGTACTGTCAACCCTCAAAGGTAAAGGCAAATTTGTATTGACTTTCCAGAGCTAGGGGCAGTGACCAAAAGCCATTGGAGATGTCAAGGGCACTGAACCACTTGTGATCTGGTGTCAGCAGTTTGAGCACATCAGGTGCAGATGCTACTGTGGATGAGCAGATAGGAGTGACTTGGTTAAGTCTCCTGCAATTAATAGTGAGTCTCCAAGATCCAGTGGGCTTTTTTACTGGCCAAATGGGTAATTTGGTGGTCAAGACACAAGGCCTGATCACACCTTGTCTAAGGAGTGATTGTATGGTTTCTCTGCGTGATGGTAAGGCCTCAGCAGGAAAAGGATATTGCCTTTGTCTATCATGTGCTGGGCCTGAGATTTCAATTACAGTTTGCATCCTTCCACAATCATGCTTGTGCATGGCAAAAGCATCCAAGTGCTTCTGTGGGATGGGTAGGAGTTTCTTGAAAAACTCATATGTCTGGAATACAGCTATGACATCATATTCCTTGTCATTAGTGGCATTAGCTGCAACTACATGTAAATCAGAAATCATGACCGTATGGTATTGCCCCCCGATCTGGATCAGGAGCATGTTTACCAGATCCACCACACAGCCATGTAGTGCAAGAAAATTAATACCCAGGATGCTGGTATGATCACGTAATACCATGAGGTCAAAGGTATGAGTCATTTTGGGGTTGCCTATCACCACAGGGAGTACAATAGAGCACTAGGTGTATAGCCTTGAGCCATCCACACCTTGTGTGCTGGTCCTCCATCTGGTGGACCAGGAAGAGTTTGCTGGATCTTCATCATGCAGTACAGGCACAGCCGCACCTGTATCTAGCAAAATAGTCAATTGGCAGCCCCCAATCGTAGCCTCAGTGCAAGGCCTTCCATTTGTGTCAAGGGTGAGCTTGTTCACAATACGGACTGGGGCTTGTAGTTGTCAATCCAAACTGCCGCTACCAGGGAGTTCCTGGAAAAGTAGGTTGGCCTGCTCTTGCTGGACCTCTTCCAGGTCCTGCGTAGCTGCAATGAAGGGTGTGGCCTCAGGGTTCAAGACTGCTGCGGCCTGGTCCAAGGAGGCTCCCATATCTCCTTGGCCTAGTGAGGCCTGCTGCGCTGGGCTAAGGCTACAATAGTACATGCTGGGACTGAGTCAGTCACTGACTGGATGTGTCCAAGGAGATTACGGAGGGCCTGATTGATGATTTTGATTTTCCCAATTGGAATTTGTGTTGTTCCAATTCCATTTGTTATTCCTATTATGGTTCCAGTTTTCACTTCCAGACTGGGAGTGCTGCTTATTGTCCGAGGATCTGGCCTTTTTGTCTTGGGCCTTGCCCTCCACTGTGTAGTGGGTTGTGGACTCACCGGTGGCTTGCACTGTAGCCACCTTTTTCCTAACTGGAATTCAGATCTCATAGGTAGAGCTGGTAGACCTACTTGGTCTTCTGGAGAATGTCTGAAAATTTGTCCATTCGGGGTAAAATCATGGGCTCAACTGTTTTGCAATGGCTGGAATTGTGTTCTGGAGGTACAAGTTCTTGTACTCAGTGAGGTCAGCATCCACAGCTTCACTTGAAAGCTGTTTGCCAGTACGGTAAGTGATCCATAACCTTTGGTGGTTTGTCATTGGGCTTTCCTTGGCAGTTTGTTTTACGGGGTAGGCCAACATCAGGCCAACCATGCCTGGGTTGTGTGCAGAAATAAGTTCCAATGCAATCTCATCAAAAGACACATTCATGGCTTGGCGAGCCTCCTCTGGAAGTTTTGCCCAGAGGTCAGGGTCTATGGTCTGCCAGAGGATCTATACCTGGTAGGCTGCCAACAGACTGAGCATTTTGTATTTGGAATGCACTTTTTCCAAATGGCAACCAAGATTATTACTGGGGCTCATGCAGCCTGTGCTGTCAGTGATCTGCTGTACAGAGTGGGCCATCTGAAGGGGATTATTGTGTGCATGGCTGGGGGAAGGGTTCAGGTTTCATACTCTGAGAAGGGTGCCCTCTGCTGTGGCGTTGGCCACAGTGTAGATGACAGAAGTCAGGGGAGCAGCGTCCTTCATCATCATTTTCAGATGTGTTTAGAAGGCTTCCTTGCTTTCCTCAGACAAACCTGTCTTAGCGAGGGCGGTCTTGATCATCTGATCAATCCCATGCTTGTCAGCCCTTGTCAGAGAGGCAATCAGAGGGGCCATTCCTAGGCCTCAACCTTCCCCCCATCATGGAGGTCGTCAACTCAGTGGCGCACGTGATAGTCGTCATTCCACTAATGACATAGGGTAGTGCTGTCATAGCGTGGGGATCTGCCATCTTGTTAGTGGTGGGAGGACACTGGACCACATTGAGGGTGTGACTGGATACCATATTGGCAGATATCATCACCAGAATCATCATCACCAGATGACATAAGATCGATGGATGTGTAGTGAAACCCGCCCATTGCCTTGACGTGACCAGCCAGCACTTCTCGCTGATGGCGCAGTTTCACCATCCTTAATTTACAACCTTTGTGACTAACTTTTGCTCAACACATTTAGCAACTTCTTTCTGTAACACTCTATATGCGGCGCTCAACTCGCAGTTGTCCCTAAGCTCCCTATCCAATTTGTCACTTACCTGTGTCAGATCCTCTCTCATTTCATCTAGCTCCTGTCGCAACCTCTCATTTGTATCACTCAACACATCATTCATCTGTGAAACCTCTCTTATCCTGCCTCAACCTTTCACATTCATCTCTCAACATACTTAAATCTCGATCATTACCCTGTACAGAACAGTGCAAAAGAGTCTCGTTCTTAGTACACAACAGCTGGAGTTCTGCTTCAAGTTGCTGCTCGTTCTTCAAACTTTCAGATGCCTGCAATCCCATCTCTTTCTTAAGAGACATGAGTTGCAGTTCGAGGGAATGAAACCTCGATTCGGAGGCTTCCAGAGCAGCATAGAGAGCCACGACCATCAGCCCTTTAACATCATGCTTTTTGACTGTTTGCCTTGCCTTGGAGTACTGGGTTGAGATCCCCAGCACGGGGTTTTTGGATTGATGTGCATCTAGCGTGAAATTGTTCCAGCCTCCATGGGAGGTAAGGAAATTAGAGACATGGGGCCCGACTCCAGAAGGCTTACGCAGGGTGCAAAGTGACTTGCGCCAGAATAAATGGTACAAGTAGCACTTTACACCATGAGTTACGCCATTCCATATTCTGAAAGGCAGCCTGCGACACTTCACCAGAGTTGCATTATGCCAACAGTTACCCCTTAACCCACTGCGACATGGTGCTAGGCGGTTTATGCCAGCAGTTGCACCCTATTCTGGGAGGGTGGCCACCGGAAGAGCACAGTTGCTATTCTGAGAGAATTCCCAGAGGACATCTGTCAAAGTAGTTAGACCAGCTAATAGCTTATCTATGTATACTTTGCATCCACCAGGGGTGCCCCACTGTGCCCCCTACAGCTACCCCATGAGTTCACAAAATCCCCACCATCCATCCCCTGTGTGCAACCCCATGATACCCTTTGTGGGCTGCTGGCACTCCAAAGTCCTGCAGGGCTCTGCATGCCCTCACAAATCCCTTCTCCCCAGATCTATACCAATGCTCTGCATGACTATTCAAGTGCCCCCCATTCCCCCACCCTGATGGCAGCTGCCTGGAATCCTGACAGTACCTCAATATCCCTGGTAGTCTAGTGGCCCCACACCTGCTAGTGCCAGTCCACCTGCATTGCGGTCACAGTCAGTGCCTGGCATACCAACTTCTCACCTCCATGGTTGGGTTCCGCCGACCGGAGCTCCTCTGAGCGCAGTAATTACTGTATACAGTACGCGCTCAATGAATGATCATTGAGCATGTACTATATACAGAAGTACATACTTGGAGGGAGCTCAGTCGGTGGCTGGTCGTGGAAGTGAGAGGTGGGTATGCCAGTCGCTGACTGGGACCGGGTGTGGGGGGGGTGGACTGACATTGCTGGGTGGAGGGTCACTAGACTATCAGGGATATTGTGATACTGTTGGGATTCTGGGTGGCTGCCATTGGGGTGGGGGGATGGTTGGGTGCTTGAATAGCTCTGTGGGGCATTGACATGGTGTCAGGGAGCCGGGCTTTGGGGGGGCCTTGCTATTCAGGGATCCGGGATGGGGAGACTTGCATCCTGTTGGAGGGCATTACTGCAGATTGTAGCACCCTGTGTAGGTTCACCCTCCTTTTGGCGTACTGCCTGAGGTGCCACAAGTCATAGGACGTAGCCACCAAGGACCTTGCCTGTTTTGGAATCAGGAGCAGTGTCCCCGGCGTATCAGCATATGGCACAAGTCGCAAGTGCCAGCAACTTGTGCCATGTGTCTTGGAATTAGGCCCATTGAGAATCAAAAGTCTGCACAGATATTAGACATAGAAATAGTGGTACTGGTAAACATTTTGGGACACACAAAAATGTTAACCCTCAGTGATTGTCATGCTGTGTATCAATCCACAGCAGGCAGACCAACAGATGGTAGAGCTACTATACTCTCACTTTCATGCAAAACTGCCATTGAGCAAGGTGAGTTGGTTTGGACCAAGCCCAGTAAGCAGACAGACTTTACAAGATGCTACGGAGTCAAAAGTATGGCCAAGGTGGTACGGGTGTGTACACCTACTTACTACCCGTGAGGGAAGGGTAAGCCAACAAGTCATGACACTTTGCAAATCCAGACTACCTGCACATGGTTGCCAATATGTTAGGGTGTTTAGCCCTAATCAGATTCTTTGCAAGACACAGGGTCCTTAAACCGGGAGTTGAGTCAGGACCTTGCAGCCTTTGAATCCTGGTGTCAGATTAATAGGCTGATCCTGAATAGCAAAAAGACAAAAGCCATGCTGTTTGGCCCAAAAAGACTGGTCCAAAGGAGATCCATCCACCTATCACTCTCCACCAGGTATGGAGTAGGGATAGAAGTTATGGACAATGTGCAATACCTGGGAATGTACATTGACCAGGAGGTCTCATTCAGGAAGCACATCAACCACCTCACAAAGGTGGTAAACCAAAAACTGGGCTTCCTGTATAGACTTAACCCCTTTCTAACCAAGGAAGCCAGGAAAGCAATAGGGAACGGGACAATTCTCCTCACCCTTTTCTATGGAGCAACCTTGCTCCAGTCGCTGAGAGCCACGGAAAGACAACGACTGAGCACACTCTACCACAGGGTCGGCCATTTCACTGACAGGGCAGATAGAATGGAACACCACTGCAAGGTGCTTCAGGCCCTAGAATGGCCATCCTTGGAGGCAAGATTAGCATACCCTTCCCTGTGCATGGCCTATAAGCTGCAGCAACCCAAGGCCTCTCTCAGGTTGCAGGACCTGCTTGTCCCTAAGATAATGAGATGAGAGATTAGATCCACTGATCAGACACTCCTAGAAATCTCCAGGGCTAGATCATCCCTAGGTCAATGGTCACTCAGGATCACCCTCCCCAAACTCTGGAATGAGCTCCTGAGAGAGAGAGAGAGATACAAGACAGCCCCACCATTGAGGATTTCAAGAAAGGACTAAAAGCACACCTAGGGAAAGGACCCCACTGCCTCTGCCTCACCTAGGGTCCTGCCAAGGGACCAAGTGCAGGGTGATAGCCCTGCTAAAGAATGGTGGGACATGGACAGATGGGTCCGTCAGTCTGGTGGTAGAACTGTCCCTCGCACTTATATAGGTTTTACAACTGTCAATTTGGTCTGTACCTAACAAAAGTCTGGAGCATTGGTTGTATCAGTTTCTGTACTGTAATGTTTGTTTGTGTACTCTATGTAAGCCTTGCTGCACTGTACATTTCATTTGCATTGGTTTTTCCCTCCCTCTAGGTACGTGTAACTAAACCCGGTCGCCCCTGAAAAAGGGACCACAAGGTTTCAGTGGGCCTACCTGGTTACCAAAATTTAAATAAATAAATAAGTCTTGGAAATGCAAAACAGACATGGACTAGTGGCATATTTGGCAATAAATCTTATTTATTACACAAAAGATAACAGTTGCCCTAAGCAGGTCTTCCCATTAGACACTGGGAGTCGAAAGTTTCCCAAATACCCCAAGAAGTGAAGATGGTCTTGAGGGAATACGTAATGCAGCAGGTTATATACTATGATTATTATCATCGTAACTTAGAAGACTAGCTACTGTACATAAAATAAGCCCTATTGGCCAAAAGTTAGGTGGCTCCATAGTGTTATCTACACTTATACAATATTTGTAAAGTCAGCTAAAACACAAACAAAGGATTCATACAAGGTACAGGATGCAGTGCAGTAATACAAAAATGCACAGTGTGGCAGTGCAGTCTACATAATGACTTCTCAGTAGATAACAAAGACACTAGACTGCCTTGGCACATTGCATGCTATATGTTACTAAGCAAAGTATAGTAAAAGTAAAATCATAATGTTTCCCTGGCCACTTACACTTATACAGTATGTGCCAATGCCCTACAAGTTAATAGTCATTTGTCATAACATATATGTAACATAAGATTTGTCTAAGGTGCACAGTGGGAGGCCAATTAGAGTGTGGGGACCTCGCATAACAGGAGTAAGAACACCAGCTCTGTTCTATTCACAAAGGGTCGCAGGTTAAATTGCCCTTTTTGCCAACAGAGTGTGCACTTTAACCTGCAGGACTGATAAGTGTGCTGGATGGTTAAGGCATGAGCTGGGAGGATGCACTGGAGGTTGTACCAGTAAGTCCAGAGCATAACCGTCCTAAATAATATCCAGCACCCACCTGTCTGTTATGCTCTCTTGCCACTTAGGTGGGCAAAGGGGGATCCTGCCCCTAACCTGAACCACTGGTAGTAGGATAGGAGGGGTGGGAAGGGAGTCAGAAGGAGAGGCAGATGGGTGGGAGCCCCACCTAGTCCCTTACCTTAGGAGACCTTAAAGGGTGCATCAAAGGACTGCTGTCTCTTTAAGGTTATTGGGCTAGCCCACCTGCCCAGACTTCAGGTGAGAAAGGAGCAAGAGCCCCAATGAATGAGTTGCCATACCTACCATGAGGGGCATGGGGAACAATGGCCTAAAGGAAACCGATAGTCAGCTTGGATGACTGCAGGTCCTGAAGGGTAATTTCCACATTGTGATCAAATAATTTAGAGCCATGGAGGGGAGAGTTAAGCACTGATAGTTGCACATCAGTAGCAAAACCAGCAAAATGCAGCCAAGCAGCCGTGAATATTGATGAAGGTAGATATCAGATGCTGTGACATGAGCAGAAGCATCAGAGGCTTCATTAGCAGAATGCAATAAATGCTTGCTGGTCTCCAAGCCATGCAAAACCCATTGTTTTGCTTCCATCTTGGAGGCTCCATCAGGCATGCTATTCACAACGGTAGACACAGACTCCCACAGCCTGTTCTGATATTTAATTATATATGCCTAGTAGTTGGTGATAAAGAGGTTTATAAAATGGGCAAAACAAATTATCATACCCAGTTGGCTGAAAGCCCTCTTCAGCCGTGTCCTTATCAGGACATATCCATTCAACTGGCACTATTTGTGCCAAGCAAACCACATCACATGATAAAAATCAATGCGTGCCACTGCTCTCCCACTGCAACTCCTCAGCCAGCACCCGACGGAACCAGACAGCGATGGCACAGTCATGTCAAAAATGCATAAATACTTAAAGATTTAGAAACACAGGGACCACCAGTGAAGATAGACAAGCTCCCTCTTCTGCAAAAGCTGCAAATGTATCTTTTCACCTAACATTTTATTTTACTCACTGGCAGTTTTCTCCTCTTGCCCATATGTCCATCTCTCTGTCCTGCTCGTTCGTCCTCTGTCCTCGCAGCACATAATCCCCCTCCCCACACACACCCTCTCTTTGTATTGTCCTGCAAATACCAGCTGCTAGAATTCACAATAAAAAATTGCTCAGCATTACTGTCAGCTGTAAACTGAGACTCATTTATTTTTTTTACCGTTGCAGTTTGAGAAACGTGAAGTAGGAAGTGATTTTGTACGGCGCTCAATGAGGGACATGCTCGCTCCGGGTCTACGCAGTCATTTAGGAGAGACTCATACAAAAGAAACAATAAAAATAAAAAAAAAATGCTTCCCGTGTCTTCTGAGGGTACAAGGACCAGAAACACAACACTACGTACAAAATATGTCGGATACACTGCTCCCGGTTACTGACACTGAAACTGCATGGCGGCACACTCGGTCCCCATTGCTGTACTTCAAAGTGGGTGATAAAAGTAAACAGATATATAGTACAGAAAAACACATGTTTTTTTCAGTGTTTGTGTCTGAGTGGCCTGGGAATAGAGACACAGACAGACACCAACCTCCACTGATTTTAGAAATCCAATCCAAAACAATGAGGACTACTTTTTGTCTTTTTCTAATAATCCTATTTTCTACTCTTTTTTATGTACACTTTCTATGTCCATTTTTTGTAATGAACTTCTTTACTGGAGGGCCCATTTTATAAGTGCAATAAGACACTCTGAGGTGTGGGTTATGGCCTGATAAGAGCACTTCCCAGGTTCTAAAGGCATAACGCACCTGGGGCGTGCTCTTATCAGGCCATAACCAACACCTCAGAGTGTCATTGCTGGCTTAATGAAGCAGAGATGAAAGTCTGTTTGCCCATGGTATTCAGCTTCCTGAATTTCTTGTCAGAGGCTTAATACTTTCATGATGAAGTGCTTTGAACCTATCATGAGATGCCGCAATGATCACAGAGTCCATTTCAGGCTGGACAATGCAATGAGAGTTGGAACAGGGTGTAGGATATGGCTTATCCATCTTCTGAGGGACTTCCTACATAGTGCTGGACCTATGCCAAAATGTCATGGTAGCATCCTCCAAAGCAGGAAAGCTGGGCAAGATGATGACAGAGCAGGCAGCAGGGATGTTCAATTTGTACAGAGTGGATTCCTCCTACTCAGTGATTTCTGCATGAAGGCTTGAAAAGAAGCCTCTTCAGGAGGAGACTTGGTGGTATATAGAAACATAGACAATGACAGCAGGAAAAGACCAACGGTCCATCTTGTCTGCCCATGTTACTCTATCATACCCTAGGACCTGCTGTCCCTGTGGAGTCTTCACATAACCTATTCTCCCTATTGTTGTCCATGTTTCCACCTCCATCATTCCTCTGAGTAGCTACTATATTGTTGCTCTGACCCCGCTGTGTCTGAAATTGTTTATGGCATTTTCACCCACTACATCTGCTGGCAGACCATTCCATGGCTCAACCACTCTTTCTATAAAATAATAGTTCTTTACATCCTTTTTAAACCTTGCACCCATTAACCTCCATTTGTGACCCTGTGTCCTAACTGCTCTGTTCCTGGTAAATAACTCTTCACAGTTCACCTTATTTATTCCTTTCAAGAACTTGAAGCTTTCTATCATGCCCCCTTCCCCCCAATCTGTTTCTGAGTGAATACATGTTCTGCACCGTTAGCCAATCCTCAAAGGATCTAACCTCCTGGCACTGAATCACCTTGGTCTCTCTGCATTGCACCATCTTTAGTCTGCCTCTGTATTTTTCTCAGGTAAGTACTACAGAACTGGGCACAGTACTCCAGGTATGGCCTCACCAGTGACCTATACAGAGGTAACAGTATTTATTTATCTATTACACACAAGACCCTTTAGGCTGGGCCTATTTTCAAAGGGTCTAGAGTCATTCAAAACAGATAAGTGGTGACAGGATATAAAACATATTTACAAGAAATATGCAGGTTACAGAGGTACAGGGTAAGCAGTACAAATGGAATTAATCTTTTACTTTGAATGAGTTATATTGATCTGAAGTCAACAATTAAGGCATAGATAAAGAAGCAAGATATAATATAAATGTACATAATAATGGGTAGGAACAGAGACCATGTGGAGGGCAACGAAAGCTTGGAATCGAGGGAGGATTGGGGTGAGTGGCAGGCGATCAGCGGTAACAGGCACGTAGGTTAGGGGAGCGAGTGAGGCTAGGTGATGAGATTTAAAGTTGGTTAGGGAGTCTGTGACTTTAAGGGATGGGGTAAGGGAGTTCCATAATTTTGAGAAGCTGAAGGAGAAACAGATCTGACCCAGGGAGGTTTTCCTATGTGGGAGCCACCAGGGAGTTATGTTGTATACCTATAGTAGGATATCTGGTGTCCACTAGGCACAACAGGGCCAGGACCCCTGGGGACAGCAATCCAAGCAAGGCTTTTTTGCCAGTGACTAAGGTACTGTATTGTAATCAGGAGTCAAGGGTCAACCAACATTGGCTGTATTATGCAAAGTGCACTTATGGGAATCCCATTTCAGATTGAGTACATAGCGGCAGGCCCTATTCAGAAAGCCTCTGACCCTGGAGAGTACTCTGTCGCAGGCAGCAACATATATCATGAGGCCATAATCTCTGAGACTGAGGATGTAGCATCTGATGAGTAGTCACTTTATATTGAGATGGAAGGCATTCCTGTGCCTGTAGAGCAGGCTGAGTCTGGAATTGGAAGCCTTAGTTAGCATGTCAACATGAGTTGAGTAGGTTAAGCCAGTCTGTAGGATTAGCCCCAGCTACTTAAAGGAGACCACTTGCTCAACTGGGGCACCAGAGGCGGTGGTAATGTCCAGGGAAGGGGGGTAGGGGTTTTGCATCTAGTATAGAAAAGCATGGATTTGGGGGGGTGGGGTTGTATTTAGAACAAGGGGATTGGTTGAGAACCAGTCCTGGATAGCTGAGAAATCGGTTTGCAGGTTAAGCTGGATATTGATTAGGTTGCTGTATGTCACGGAGATAACAGCATCATCAGTGTATAGGAGGAGTTTAGTTGAGTTGCAAGCTTCAGAAAGTTCATTGATAAAGGGACTGAACAGAAGGGGACCAAGGATTGATTCTTGGGGACACCCACCGACATGGACCTATATTCTGAGAGTGACCATAATGCATAGTATAACAGTACCATAGTATAAACCATGGTGTCTTCTCTACCAAAAGAAACAGTGGAACTAGAGTCAAACCCATGATATATGGGGGCTCACCATCTTGGCCCCTTCTTCTACTTCCAACAAGTCTGGATTATAGTCATCCTATTCCTCATCACCAAGCTGAATAGGCTGTAGTGGAACCACAGAAACCACATTCTGGGCTGGCATAGGGAACTGTGGAGAAGAAAACAGAAAGAGGAGGACCAATAGGCACAGATGGCATTGCTGGGAGCAATGACAAGGACTGCACTGATGACTGGGTAGGCAACAGTTTCTAGATTAACTGAAAGAATGTAGCCAGAACTGCAGCATTAGTACTGACAGTACCAGTCAGCGTAGATGATTGCAGCATCAGTAGGATTATGCCTGTTGATGACATGCCAGCAGTAAGCTGTGGACCTGTACAGAACCCAAGCTGGAGCCTGCATTCAACCTTGGTATCTTAATGATGGTCATGCCAGCAATGGAGCAGAATGAAGAGGATGTAGACTTACTTTCAGGATGCATTAATGGAGACTGAGACTGGGAGGAAGAGGCATGACAGAGATGCTCTTTTGAAGAAAACATGTTCATCTTTTCCTTCTGGAAGGCAAGGGCATCATCGAATGGCTAAGAGAGCTATAGGTTCCAAGAAAACCAGCTCCATAAAATACTGAGGAGACATTATTGAAGATGCACATATGGAAGCTGCACACTTGGCATTCTCCATTTTTTTTGCAGAAAATTCTCCAACAACTTTTGACAGCATCTCCTGGTGGCTTGGTTGAAACCTCAGCAGATAGGACAGGACAGGACTTCACATAATCTGAAAGGACCAGGTAGAGAACACACAAGTCATGAGCATCATCATGAAAAATCTTAATGCCCAACAGCACAGACGAAAAAGCAGTGGCGTCATCAACAGCACTAGTGACAGCATATTAACAATAGTGGTGGGCGAAGTGGCCAAAATTTGCTCCGCTGGCCAAAATTTGATTTGCGGAGTAATGCAGGATCCGTAAAGTAATCCGCAATGTGAAGCGGAGTACCTCGTGTCATAATGAGGAATGCAAAGTCCATTGAAACCAATGACTTTGCGTTACTTCGCATTACTCCACCTTCCCCAAAACACTCAACCAATTTTAGGGTGAAGTACATTGAAATCAATGTACTTCACATCACTTCGCCTTGTAATTGAGCTCCAAGGCAAATTTTGCAGTGATTCATGGGATTGCAGGTCACATGGGCTCTAGATTGTTCTGCACAGCCTCAGTTCTGTGTAGTGTGTGTATAGTGGTAGCTGGAGACAGTTTGCTCTCAGAGCTCTGTGATTCAAAACCTTTAAAAGCTATTAAAAAAGCCTTTTGGGGTCATTTTATTCACTCAAAATTTAGTACATCGATTGTAGGAAACCCTCCTGTGCTCATATCATCGACTGTTTATTGTTTGTGTGTGGATTTTGAATGTTGATTTAGAACATTTCTTCTGTGGACTGACAGACATTTGAAGTGTGCTTTGGGGGAGGGGCGTATCTGTGGTGTAAGTAGATTAACTGGGAGAAAAAGGCAGTCTTTCTGTTTTGGTCATTTTTTTTTGTTTAACTGTGTTAGCGTACACACAGAAACATTTTCAGTAATTCTTGACATTTTTTTTGCTGATTGTTGTGCTGCAGCAGTGTATCATTTCAGTTTGTTTAAAAGATTTTGCTATATTAATGAAGTTTTCAATTTGCAACATATTACTTGTAGTGTGTGTGTGTGTGTGTGTGTGTGTGTGTGTGTATGAGTGTGTGTGCGATGTGTACCATCAAATCAGACACCTTTTATTGTGCCACAGAGTAATTGCAGCAGTGTGAACCTGTTATCCACTGCACCAGCATGATTTATTTTGTACAGCTTTGTGGTATCTTTACTGGTAGTGTACTGTTACTGCCGTGCACTAACCCCTCACAATGGCAAAAGGTATTCTCTTCTAGATTTGGATTTGTGACTTGTGAGCACTGGTTAGGTGTTGTTGTGCCTTTGTGTCTTCATCTCTTGAGTGCACAGCGCAATCTTAATCTGTCTGTGCATTTGCATTTCCTTAGGGCCCAATCTCCATCTGTAACTTAAGTCACAGTTGTTTGTTTGGCTTCCCTTCAGAGTACTGATGTAGTGCATATCTCTGTGTGAACATTGTACTCACTGATGTGCATTTTTAAGTCAGGGCAATCATCACGAATCACTCACGATACAAATCGCGTTCTTCATCTTCACAGTCACGACTCACGAATCACAAAACTGTTACTTTTTTTGTACTTAGTTCCATGTAAGCCTGTTTCATAGTATCTCAGGTCTCGGCTTCAATCACCATTGTACTCATTGATATGAGTTTTCAAATCGGAAAGTTTTGTGTGGTGCAGGTCAGGGAAGTACAGCTATAGGTATTTGCGTTCCCTTACAGTTTATTACCATTGGTCATGTCACGCCAGACACTTATCATGACTCTGACTATGAGACAAATCATGTTCTTCATCTTCATGGTCATGATTCACGATCACGTCACAAATCACAAAACTAAGTTATTTTTGTAGTTAGTTGCATGCAAGCCTGTTTCGCACTATCTCGGGTCTCAGCTTCAATCACCATTGTACTCGTTGATATGGGTTTTCAATTTGGGTAATTTTGTGTGGTATAGCCAGGTCAGTGAAGTACAGCCATAGGTATTTGCATTCCCGTACAGTTTATTATCATTGGTCAAGTAACACCAGACACTCATAACGAGACAAATCATGTTCTTCATGAATCATAGCAGTTAATTTTTTTTCCAGTTCTGATGATATGCTGAAGACCTATAAAGATGACCAAAACATTGATGAATCTTTTTTAACTTTTTTTTAAATAATGCCCCCCTCCCCCAAAAAAATACTTACCTTCACTGGCCTGACAGTATTCCAATGCCAAAATTCCTCATCAAGCCAAGAAATGCACACCCCAAGTTCAACTATATGATCTGTGATACAAAAAAAAACGATTATATATATATATATATATATATAAAAACAAAGAACCTCTGTGCGTAAACACTGAGGCAAGGGTTACCCCAAAGAGGGCATTTGGCTGGGAAGCCAAGTTTCAAGAAAATACAAAATCACACATGCCCCCACAATGCAAAGCATCATGGGCTGCATATGCAAATCACCACAGAATGTTATGCTGGTCCAACTTTAAGCAGAATTGCATGGTGCCAGAAGGCCTCTCACACAGTTACCAAGGGTAGTATTAGTGTAGACACAGAGGGCATCCTTCCTGTTGGAGTCAGTGCAGACATTGGGCAACCAACAGCATTATCACATCATCATGGATGGTTAACTCAATGGTTGGGTCATCCTTCTAGCACATGATTTGGCAAGACATTGTGCATCAGCCCAGTCAGGTCAAGAAGCATTACAAGAAATTCCAACAGCAGCAGCAGGGGACATACTGTAGTTCTTATTGGAATGTGTGCACGCATGATTGAGTGTGTCATGAATTAATGGAGACTTTTCTTTCCATTGTATGTTCTCATTTCTTTTCATCTGGAGTCGGGAATTTTCTGGACACATGACAGTAGCATTTTGGGGATGGTGACTGTGTATGACCACTGCGCACATGACTGAGTGCACCATTAATTCTGGGAGACTTTGCATTTCTTGTTATGCTCTCATTTCACTTTGTCAGCATCGGGGAATTTTCTGGACACAAGACAGTAGCATTTTGGGGATGCACATTAATTTTGGTGACTGTGTGTGATGACTGAGTGCGCCATTAATTCTGAAAGACCTTGCATTTCTTGTTATACTCTCATTTCACTTCGCAGCACTGGGAAATGTTCTGGACACATGCCAGTAGCATTTTGGGGATGCACATTCATTTTGGTGACTGTGTGTGACCACTGTGTGCATGACTGAGTGCACTATTAATTCTGGGAGACCTTGCATTTCTTGTTATGCTCTCATTTCACTTTGCCAGCACTGGAGAATTTTCTGGACACAAAACAGTAGCATTTTGGGGGTGCACATTAATTCTGGTGACTGTGTGAGAGCACATATAATGCCATAATGTCTATTTCCAACAATAAATATTTTTGGAGTCTCAGTAATGGTTACTTTCTGTCGTGGTATCATGAAGTATTTGTGAAAAAGCAGGACTGAGCAGTGCAATTATACTGTGCTAAAGTGCATGTGTGCAGACACTGTCCAGCTTCTTGCAAACATGTATATTCTAACTTGTTGCAGTATTTATGGTATAAAGAATAAAGATAAGACTATATAATATATATTTTATTTGTACCATCCGCAGCAGCAGACAAAATTATATATGTTTTCAGAGGTCTTGGGCCAGTGTGCACCTCAGTCACAGTGCACACATGACTGAGACAGGGAGAGTGAGAAAACAGCCACAGCATCCTTGAATCAAGGAGGTTATTTTCTAGACTACACTGAACTGAATTATTACTTTTTGGACCTGTATAAGTAACTAGTATTGATTCTGTTTTTGGAGTGGACTTTTCTTAGTTTTAACTTTAATTTGCCTGGGAGTAACAGTAGCTAGGAGGTATTTGCAGTCAGTTATAACTAGACCTGTTACTTAGCCTTTGTGAAATGGGTGTCTGAAAGAAAGGAAGGCACTCCCCAGGGGGTGAGGGTAAGAGTTGTAGGTGATTGTTTCTGGAAGGCATAGGTTTACTCCCATCCACCCTTACCCATACCCTACCCACCCCAAGCACATAACTTCCTTTATGGCAGGGGCTCTGACATCACTTCCCCAAAACTGCTAACAACATACACCTGTTCATATCCTTAAAGGCACAGCACACTGAATAGGGGGTAGAGACACTCACAAGCTTGCACACACTAAAACAAGAACAAAAACAAAAAAGCATCTGAAACCGGAAGGGACACAGACATGTGGAAAGTGGTGCAATGCACTGGCTGTGGAGCAGCAATCTTCCGGGAGACATTCTGGAGACTGCGTTGTTGCCCTATTTGTAAGCACCTCTCTAGTCTGAGGGAGGAGGTTGTTCATCTCCATGCTGATCTGGTGAGGATTCAGGAAACCTGCTTCCCCACCCAGGGACTACCCAGGCCACCGCCACTACCTCAGAGGTTGCCAAGAAAGAGGAATGGTTGGATCACGGTGGGCTCAGGGAGGGTGAGGGTGGTGGAACTGAGGTGTATCCCTCCAGTTGTGCCTCTCCACAATTCATTCACCACTCTGGTGAAGCATGGTTCCTCTATGGAGGCACCTGCAATGAAGACCAAGGAGGATGCTAGGAACCTCCACAATGGAGACCTACAGGAGGGTGACCCAGGACCCCACAGAGGAAGAAAACAACTCCTGGTGGGGGACTCAGTTGTTAGAGGGGTAGAACTGGGGAGGGAGGGGAAAGGGAGGTAAGATGCCTGCCCGGTGCCAAGGCTTGGAGGAACAGGAAATGAATTCTCAGGATCGTGGAACAGCAGCAAGGGGGAGGGAGCTGGATGTCATTATCCACCTAGGGACGAATGACCTGGCTGAGAATGGGATCAGAGCAGTGCAACAGGAGTTTGTGGAGTTGGGAGGAGGAGTCTTAGACAAGCAACACAGCAGTAACTCCTCTGAAGTGCTACCTGTCTATGGCATGGATGAGGCTAGGCACCTCCGCACCATGGGATTCAATGACTGGTTGAAAAGCTGGTGCAGAGCTCAGAATTTGGCTTCATTGGGGACTGGGGCTCCACCTGGAGGGATGCAGGCCTATACAGGCATGATGGTTTGCATCTATCCTGGAGGGGAACCAGGATCCTAGGTGATAGATTTAAATGCTTCAATGGAAAGCATTTAAACTAGCCAAGGGGGAGGCACTGAAGAGGAGAAGGGAAATCCTATCCCCCCCAAAATAAATCAGGGTAATTAGTGAGGTAAACACCAAGATAGTGCAGTTGATAGGGAGAAGGGCAGGGGTAAATGGAGAAAAAGACAAAGGCAGTAGGGACATGGACGACAAGAAATAAAGCTATGCAAAAATGGAGGGTACGAGTACCAATGCCCGTAGTCTAGGTAAAAGCCCTTGAAATGGTGGGCCTTGATGGAGAGGGATGCCTGCATATTGTGGCAGTCACAGAAACATGGTACACAGGTGAACCATGACTGGATGTCAACATACCAGGTACACAATCTACAGGAGGGACAGGAAGGAAGAAGAGGAGGAGGAGTAGCTCTCTCATGTAAGGGAAAGGATCAAAGCAACAGAACTGAAGGGTAAACAGGGAGGAGAGGAGGCACTGTGGGTCACCCTGGAGCCTGGAAATGGCTCCACAATCTGCACAGGGGTTGTATACAGACCCCCATCTCGGGAGAGGAAATGGACAAGAAAATGATAGAAGGCATCCTTGGGATGGCAGATAAAGGGGAGATATTGCAGATGGGAGACCAGAATATGCCAGATGTTGACTGGAGCACCTTTGCTGCAGCCACATCCAAGAGCAGGGCCATTCTCGATGCCCTACAAGGGGCATGCCTCAGACAGCTAGTTTTGGAACCCACTCGGGAGAGAGCAATCTTAGACCTGGTATTCTCAAATGGGGATGGACAGAGGATCTCTGATCTTGAAGTGGGTAGCCATGTGGGAACAAGCGACCACCAAACAGTATGGTTCACGATAAACTTAGCTGTAGAGTCAAGCCACACAAAGTGAAGGTACTGGACTTCAGGAGGGCTGATTTTGTCAAATGAGAGAGTGCCCAGAAAAGCACCAGCAAACAGGCAAGAAGGTGGGGTGGAGCAACAATGGGGAAACATCAAAACTGCCATCACAGAGGCAACATGCCTTTGTGTGGCAACAAACAAATCAAAACAAAAAAAAAAAACACTATGGTTCTTAAAAGAAGTGGTGGAAGGTAAGGGAGAAAAGATAGTATTCAGGAAGTATATGAGACACAGAAGAAGCAGGACAGAGAACTGTACCAGTTAAAGCAGAAGGAAGCAGGTAAGGCAGTCAGAAGAGCAAAGGCCCAAACCGAGGAAAAGATAGCCAACTCGGTTAAGAAGGGGGATAAAACCTTTTATAGGTACATTAGGGAGTAAAGAAAGACTAAGGCAGGGATATGAGGCTGAACAAAGAGGAAGGTGGCTGTGCAGAGAGTGACAATGAAAAAGCAGGGATACTGAATGAATATTTCTGCTCAGTATTCACAATGGAAAAGCAGGGTGAAATACCTAATCCAGCCAATAGAAGCACTCTGGATGGGGGGGTTTGGTATTAGTCCTTTCACAGAAGAAAGGGTTCTGAAAGAACTCTTAAAACTGAAGGTGGATAAAGCAATGGAGCCTGATGGGATTCATCCCAGAATTCTAAAAGAACTAAGGGAAGAACTAGTAACACCACTGACTACCCTTTTTAATAAATCATGGGAGGATGGTGTGGTACCTGAGGACTGGAAGAGGGCAGATGTGATTCCCCTTCAAAAAAGTGGGAGCAAGACAGAGGCAGGAAACTACAGACCTGTCAGTTTGACCTCAGTGGTAGGGCAAATGATAGAATCACTTCTGAAGAAAAGAACTGTCGAGTACCTAGAGGCCAGTGGGGCACAGGACCCAAGGCAGCATGGATTCACAATGGGAAGGTCATGTCAGACAAATCTAATTGATTTCTTTGACTGGGTGACCAAAGCAGTAGACCAGGGAGGGGCTGTGGACATGGCCTACCTAGACTTAAACAAGGCATTTGACACAGTCCCACACAAAAGATTAGTAGTCAAATTAACCAGCCTGGGAGTGGGTCCCAGGGTGGTAGCCTAGATAGAACACTGGTTTTACAACAGGACACAGCAGGTAATAGTAAATGGAGTCCACAGTGAAGGAAAGAGGGTTACTAGTGGGGTACCACAGGGTTCAGTCCTGGGACCGGTCCTTTTTAATGTCTTTATAAGTGACATTGCAGAGGGACTGGAAGGGAAAGCATGTCTCTCTGAGATGACTCAAAGATCTCCAACAGAGTTGATACACAAGGTGGGGTGGAAAGGATGAAAAGGGACTTGGCAAGGTTGGAGGAATGGTCAAATGTATGGCAGCTTAGATTCAGTGCAAAAAGTGTAAAGTAATGCACCTGGGAAACAAAAACCCAGGGGAAAAGTACACAATGGGGGGTGAGATACTGACAACAACAAAAATGGAAAGGGACCTGGGGGTAGTCATATCAGATGACCTAAAGGTGGGCCAGCAATGTGAGAAGGCAGTAAGGAGGGCTGGGGTGATACTGGGATGCGTAGGGAGAGGCATCACCAGTAGAAAACAGGAAGTTGTTGGCCCTCTGTACAGACAGTTGGTAAGATCACATCTGGAGTACTGTGTGTAGTTCTGGAGACCCCATCTCCACAAAGACATAGACATGGTGGAGGCTGTCCAGAGGAAGGCAGCCAAAACGATGCAGGGTCTGCATCAGAAGACATATGAAGAAAGACTAAATGAACTAAAGATGTATAGCCTCGAGGAAAGGAGGGAGAGGGGGGACATGATAGAAACTTTCAAATACCTCAAGGGAATCAACAAAGTCCAAGAGGGTAGCATCTTTCAGAAAAAGAGATGTGCAAAAACAAGGGGGCACAATTTGAAGATAGAGAGGGGTTGGCTCAGAGGTAATCTGAAGAAGTATTTCTTCACAGAGAGGGTTGCGCATACATGGAACAGCCTTTCTGAGGAGGTCATAGAGTCAAAACAGTGGGGAATTCAAGAATGCATGGGACAGACATAAGGCAATTCTAGTGGGGGGTAGGAGGAAGTAGGCTGTTGGTTAACTAGGATCTGCAGCTCATCCGTTAGGTAGGGAAATGGGCAGACTAGGAGGGCCAAGCAGTCCTTATCTGCTGTCAAATTCTATGTTTCTATGTTTCTAGGAGATACTAGCACAAAAAACTCCTGCTTTTCAACAAACCGTACCCAACAGGCACAAAATAGTGCCGAGGCACCCACAATATTTATGAATACATGCCACAAAAAACATTCAATGATACTGGAACTTTATTGATGGCAAAACAAGGCACACAAATCAATCAATCAATTAAATCTTTATTTATTCAGGTGATCATCATTAAGCAAGGCTCATTTACAAGAGGGACCTGATAAGGTCAAGGTTTGAGTTAAGTGCACAGCAATTACATCACATACTTATGAGACAGTTATACATACAGAAACAAGAAAATGTTATTTATAACACAATAATATACAGAGAATTCACATGTTAAAGCTTGGCAAGAGAAAGTTAAACTAACATCTACAATATGTACAATATATATATCACAATGAGGGCTATGACAGTCACTCACATAATGAGTACAAGGATGGTGAAGGGAATATTGGGTACCATATACTGGCGGTGTCTGGCTGGAAGGAATATGCCATATGTGATTGGAATAAGGTTTTGTGGATGACTATTCTATCTCTAGCGGTAGCAACTGCATTTCTGTGAAGAAGGCTGTACAGTGCTGCTTGAAGGATGTAAATGGAATGATAATGGACAGTTTTAGGGATTTTGTAGGGTGTTCCATGCTTGGCTAGAGAGTAGCTGATTGCTGCCCTCCCTATTTTGGTGTTGACTTTGGGCAATTTGAGCAGGATGATATTGTTGCTTTAGGGCATAGGAGCTGGAGTGGTCAGGTTGAAGCAGTCCAGGATATAGCTTGGGAGTTTTTGATAAAGCTCTGTAGATCCATAGAGCTGCATTTCTGCTCCTGCTGACATGAAGGGAAACCCATCCAACTGAATCATAGAGAGAACAATGGTGAGTATTATATGGCAGGTCTGTAATGAACCTTATTGCTCTATGGTATAAGGTATCCAACTTTTGAAGGTAGGGAGTGGAGCAGTGACTATAGAGGAAGTCTGCGTAGTCAATGACTGATAGAAAGATGACCTGGACTAATCTCATCTTTGAATCTCTATTAAGGAAAGGTTTTAATCTGTAGAGGAGGCCAAGCCTTAGGAGAAGCTTTTTCAGCAGTTGTTCTAGATGCTGAGTAAAGTCAAGTCTGTTGTCAATCCACACTCCTAGGTATTTGAAATTTTCAACATACTCCAGATTTTCTCCAAGTATAGTGCATATCTGGGGGAGACTGATTGAAGAGGATGTGTTGGTGGAGTTTTGGTTGAGGAACATCATTGCTTTGGTTTTCTTTGCATTTAGTGGTAGTTTTTCCCGAGAAGCTGATGTTGTAACAGGGAGAATTCTGCTTGTAGGATTTCATGAGCAACTTTAGGTGAAGGGTTGCTGACATACAGTACAGTGTCATCAGCAAAGAGATGTACTGAGGACTTGGTAAGGGTTGAATCAATTTTATTTATATAAATGGTAAAAAGGATAGGACCCAGAATAGAGCCTTGGGGGACTCCTCTTGACAGTGGTCTTAATGGGGAGCGGTCACCTTCAGCTTTTACCTGCTGTGATCTACCGGAGAGGTAGCATCTGAACCACTTAAGGGAGGATGGATCTAGGCCAATGGAGTGTAGGGATGAGAGTAGCAGTTCATGGTCCACAGTGTCGAATGCTTTGCTCAGGTCCAGGAATACTGCACATTGTTCTTTTTATCCAGTTCAGTTTGCCAATCATTGGTGACCTTGGCTAATGCAGTGATAGTGCTAAATTTGGCCCTGAATCCAGATTGAGCTGGATTTAATAGATTAGCATTGTCCAGATATTCCCTTAACTGAATACTCACTAATTTCTCCAGCATCTTGGATAACACAGGTAGGATGGAAATGGGCCTGTAGTTATTAAGATCCATAGGGTCCCCTGATTTTAGAAGGGGGACCACTTGGGCTGTCTTCCACAGTGTGGGAATAGAGCCAGAGTTTAGAGAAAAGTTAAAGAGGTGAGTTAGGGGGACTGCAGGCACATGACATGCAATCTTTAGAAAGAATGGGTCCAGAAGATCTGCTCCTGCACTTTTTTTGGTATCTAGATGCCATAATAGATCCTCAACTTGTTTCAACAGTATAGGTTTGAAGCTAAAGGAGGAGTCAACTCTTTGTTCACCAGTATAGTGCGAGCTTAAATGTTCCCTTAATAGGTTAGCTGGGGAGGAGTCAAAGGCAAGGCCAGCTGTTGTGAAGTGGTTGTTGAATGCATCCAGGATTTCCAATGTGCCAGTAATGGGGCCATAGTTACCGTGTAAATGTGTTGGAAGGGGGTTGTTAACATCCTGGCCCATCATACCTTTGATGGTGCCCCAAAATCTAGCAGTTTTATGGTAGGAGGAGTCGAGCTGGGCCAGGTAGTAGGCAGCCTTTGCATCCCTAACTTTCCTAGTGCATTTATTCCTGGCTTTCCTAAAGATCATCCAGTCCATGATATTCTTAGTTTTGCTTGCTACTTTCCAAAGTTTATCTCTCTCCAGCAGTGCAGCTTTGAGGTCAGCTGAAAACCAGCGACAGGATTTGTTTTTTATTCGGATACTAGAGATTGGGGCATGGGTGTTAAGGGCATTTAATATAATGCTATTTAACACCTGCTGAGCTTTTTCTACAGAATGTGCAAGATAGAACTTTTGCCAGTGTGAAGAGTAGGCTAGATCATGCAGATATCCTTCAATATTAATGTTTTTCTTGGATCTCCTCATGAGGAATTTTGCAGGATCTGTTTTAATGCTGTTGGATCTTACCCCTGCGATGGGGCAGTGGTTACTTATGTCGCATAGGAGCACTCCAGCGTGCGTGAATAGATGTGGTTTACTCACTAGTATGATGTCAAGTAGAGTACTGTTACTACTATTCCTTGTATTTAGCCTTGTTGGTTCATTAATTAACTGTGTGAGCCCATAGGTGTCACAGAATGATACCAGAGGTGTAGCTGCCTGGGTGAGCCAGTTGAAATTCAGGTCCCCATGATAATGACTTCTTCAGTACAGGACTTGACCAGGTTTCCCAGGTGGGATAAGAGCTTGTGTTCAGCAGAGGGGGGTCTGTAGCATCCAATTAAATGGAAAGCTTCTGTATTGGGAGAGAGACTTTTAGAGATAGACACTCAAATTCCTTGGGCATAGATGTTGTAGCAGTACAGGATACAACTAAACCAGCTTTTACATATATGGCTACTCCGCCTCCCCTTGTTTGGCGATCAGCTCTGAATAGCTGATAGTTAGGTATGTTAACTTCCGTGTCCATTGTGGTGGTCTTGAGCCATGTCTCAGTTATCACAAGAAAGTCTGGCAAGGTATGGGCAACCCAGGATTGTAGCAATGTAAATTTTTTCAACAGACTGCATACATTAATATGCAGGAAACTGAGGCCTTTAATTGAGGATAGGTCTGAGGGAGAGGTGATGCTTTCAAGAGGTCCAGGGTTGATTTCTACATTACCAATACAGAGCAATAGGAAGATCAGTAATTTCATAAGGGCTGCCAGTGATAGGGAGAGGGGCTGTCTTTGTCCTCCTTTTTATTCCTGCACTCTTTGTTTTGGGTGCCCCTGTGGATTTAAGGTAGTGTGTCGGATACCAATTAGCAGTTTGATGACTAGGCTTAGTGGGGATCTATATACCCAGTAGTGGGGCCTTGTCTGAGACATATATGTGGTGATGTGTGTAACTTTATGGTGATTGTACCACTGTAGTCGATGCAGCAATGGCAAGACATATATGAGGGTATGGGTGTCAGCCATGGGGGATGTTCCAGAGAAACTAGGCGGGTTGACCACTTTAGATTGTATAATAGGGTCTTCTTCATTGTGGAACCCTATGGCTATTAGTGACAGGAGTATCAGTAGCAAGCTCCCCATTCTGAGGGGGATATTGATAGTTGGCAATAGGGAGTAGCGAAGTTGCTGATTGGTTGGGTCAGCAAGCTGGTGTGACTGTCTATTGGTTTAGAGAAAAGTGCTGTGGGCGGGAAGAGATTTCAGGGAAGATGCCTATAAATTAACAAACAGGAAGGGGAAGGGCGGTGGTGCAAAACTTATGCCTTTTCTCGACTGCTCCTCACTGTTCCTCCCGCCTTGTGGTTCCCAGGTTCGGCTAGGTGTCACGACGCACCCGGCTGGCAGAGCGAAGCCCTCGGCCAGCTGGTTGCTGTGGGCTGAAGGAAGCAGGCTGGAGAGAGACAGAGGAGGGTGCAGCAATTAATAAAGGCAGTAGCAAGCCTTTTTCTGAGCGTCACTGACCAAATCTGCACTACAAAGGACTGTGGGGGTGGGGTCCTGTGGCGCCTCAGCATCTGGCCCACCTTACATATCCAGACAAGGAGCTGCAATTACTTTAAAGAGCAGTAAAACAGTAGTTTCCCCTTACAATACAATAGTGGATAACAGCACTTTTTTTGATGATTTACACATATAAAACTAGAAGGAGAGTGGTGCCTCAGCGTTTGGCCCACTGCTGCTAACAGAGTCCAGCAGAATTCAACAGAATCAACAGCAGTTGCCCTCTATAGATATCTCACCAGAGTGGAAGCAGCTCTTCTGGGAAACTTGCAGTAGAACACCAGGGGAAGAGTAAAAGACAAAAAGAAAAACAAATTTTCAAGTCCCACACAGATTTCAGCAATGCAAACTGAGCCAGTGTAAGTCAATGGGGCAGAAGAGCCAATCGGCTGCTGTGCCTGGTGGAGCGCTCGCCTACCGATTGGCTGCACCTTTCCCACTGCCAAATGACCACTGCGCTTTGCTCCTTAAGCCTCTATTAGGCACACCATTGAAGGCCTAACCGGCAAAACACAAGGCTCATTACTGCCTTGTTTTGTCATAAATACAGTTACAGTAGCAGTGAAACTTTGTTAGTGGTATCTATTCGTATGGAGTTATGGCTTTCTGGTTTTGTTAAAGGAGTAGTCAACACAGAATTTAAAAAAAAAACATGTTATGCAGAGCACTTCTGATTTGTATGCAAAGTCCTACTGCATCCTTCCCTCTGTCTACTGTTAAGAATTTTTACTAAATTAGCCTGCTACCTTTATGGTAGTTTTATGAGCCCTGTGGATCTTCTTCATGTAAAATAGGTTTATTGCCTTCATCGCTCTGACATTGCACCCTGTGTCATGTGACAGTGATGTAGCATAGCCCATAGATTTATCATATGCACAACAGCAGAGCTGTGTAACTGTTTTTATGCAGTGACAACAAATCATAGCTGTTAATTCACCTCCGACCTAAGTAAGTGGGGTTTCTGTATGAAAACTGCTAGTCAATTACACAGCTCTACTGTTGTGAACTGTGCATTTGGTAAATCAATGGACTATGCTACATCACTGTCACATGACACAGGGTGCATTGTCGGTGGGATAAAGGCAATAAAGTGATTTAACATGACGGCACAATTTACTGATTTAGTAAAAACTCCTAATAGCAGACAGAGGGAAGGACACAGTAGGGGAGGGACTTTACATGCACATCAAAACACACAACATAACATATTGTAACCTCCTTCAAATGGGGGTTCTTGAAAATCTTCCTTGGGTGTGCCTAAATGCCCTCTGCCAGGCTGGTGTCCTGTGTTTTAGCTGTTTAAAAATAAATTGCATAAGAGTGCTTAATCGCCTTTACGCCTGTCTCTTTAAGAGCTGCCAATAATGTGGTGCTTATTTAATCTGGGAAGGGGCTGAGTGTTTCTATCCTCAAGTCCCACCCAAGCTGCCAGATAATCACTCCGTTCTGCCATCGCTATTTGCGCAGAGGGAGCGCTGTTAGAAGCTGTACTTATTTGCTGCTTATCTATTAGCATAGTAATGATGTTGTAGTTTCTCTAACCTGCCTTCTTTGCAGCATGGACAGTTCTGTTTATCAGCACCAATTTGTATCTTTGGGGACTCTAAAATGGAGCCTGTCCCCAGGGGTCTTGTGGGAGCAAATTTCTGTAGGAATTGTAGTTTTTACATTTTGGCACCAAAACAGACCTGAAGGGGGAGCCCTTGCTTTGACAGACAGATGGATCAACCAACCAGAACCTTTTGGACCGAAGGGGAATTCCCAAGCTGCCTGTTGCAGTGAGTCAGTCTGGAGTTAGTGTTTGAAGAGACAGCTTGAGTGATTCAAGCAGCTGCTTTTTTGGCCTGTCTGCCTGCAGTCCCTTGAGAGGGAATCCTTTCAAAGGCTTAGCAATCAGACTGTATCCGAATTGGAGTGTGACAAATCCACTGAAGAGTGACCAGATTTGAACCTGAAGAAGACCGAAGATTTGCTGTATGCGATCGGCCTGTCAGGACATCCATTTACCACAGAATTCCAGGTTTTGCTCAGAGATACTGATATTGCGGCCGGACTGCCTTCCATATTGTAGTATGGTGATTGCTTTACTATAAATGTGCTGTGTGCTGTTAGTGGGTCACAGTTTGGTTCCCCAGTGTGTAAATGTGCCACACTTGCTGGAAGCTGCATCCAGCACAACAGACTCAAAATCCGAACTGTTCCACCTGTCCTGGGCCTTGCCATCTGGCCCAGCCAGCTACTTTAGGCACAGAAACCATCATCGATGAGAGACTCACCCAGGGATCAGCCACCTGCTCAACCATCTCGATCAAGAATGACACCTCAGTGATTCGTGTGGGCCCTGCTTCTCCTGGCAAACCAGGCATCAACCTGCAGTCTCCATTTCGTCTAGCCTGTGACTCATATTGGGTAGCGTGAGTAACAATCAGGGTAGCTGCCTGCAACAACAGCTAAATCTTAAGTGCTGTCATCTGATTGCATTGTTGTTTTTCCTTTCATGAACTGAGCCTTCAGGCTCTGGATCACAAGTTGTGTGTGGTTGTGCATGCCTTTTCTTTTCATAATAGGGCCCCAACCAGCTGCAATGCCGGCCTACCCCGGGCAACGTTCCAGACTAGCCCACCTGACTTCCAGCTGGGTACCCAGAGTGTGTGACTGTGTAGGGACTAAAAGTGCATGCATAATTGCCTGACTAGATTTCGAATCAATCAACCTGATTACACCCCTCCCTTGTTCAATTCCCCTGAATAAATCAGATCTAACTTGTTTTGGAATTTAATCTGACTGTTACTCCAGTTTGTGCCAAAAGCACTGCACTGTTGTTATTTGCTGTGCCTAACCTTGTTTTACAGGGGGGATCTCCAGGGTCGAATTGGTGGAAACAACCCTGGTGGTAAGTGCAAACAGTGTGGGGAATTGTGTGCTGAATAGGGGCTACTGTGAAAGTGTTTGTTGTATATTGTCTAGGCCACTAGAGGGAAACAAAGAGGGGGGTTACAGTGTCCTGGAGGGCTGTACCCAGGTTAGCCTTGTTACTAACAACCCTGTCCTCTGGGTGGAGGCATCTATTTCAGTACCCAGGCCCCTTAACCTGCAACTAGCCACACAGGCAGGGGTAGTAGCCCTTGGGATAGCGCCAGCTAGGGGTTACATATGCTTATTTAAATTTGGGTTGGACTACTCCTTTAAGCTTAAATAATGATGACAGGGACAAACCATTTTAATTTAAAATAAGGAAAATCATAACTGCACACACACCATTAACAGAAGGAAGGGGAGCAGGATACAAAGTATCACGCATACAGAAGACAAGATAAAAAGTGCATAATTAGATACAGGGGGTGGTGGGGGAATACATTTTTATGACGCAGCAGGGAAGGTGGAGGGCACATGATGGGAGGAAAAAAAAGACTAGTGTGGGATCCCATGGTGGTCCAGCAGCAGTTGAAGCATGCACATACTCTAGAACTGATGGCCCTCTATCCACTCCAGCTGCTACACGACAGCACTCACCCTCTCATTCATTGCATCCACAGCATTCCAGAGAACTGCAATGTCTGCCTGACTTACAGACAGTTCTCTGGGGTCTGCAGGTGCTGCAGCTGCTTCTGGTGGTGGTGGGGGTGGTGCTGGTGGAGTAACAGGTGCTGCCATGTCCATCTTCCTCTTAGGGCCACACACAGCTGCACTTCTGCCACAGAAGGGCCAGCAGGTGCAGGTCTGGCTCATTCTGTGACAGCCTGTCACTCCACCTGGTGGTAGTTGATCATGTGGGTGCATTGACCCCAGTCCCCAGGTGAGTTCCCTGGAAGCCACAGCTCACCTCCACCCTACAAATGTGGCACCTGACCAGGCTGCTGTCCCCACCAAAACAATCAAAAAACTCCCAAATTGGGAGGTGCAGGGAGGATCAGGCACAGGTGGTGGGGGGCCAGATGCACTGGAAGCCTGGTCACAATGCTGAGGCTCCACACTTGGGGCCAGAGGCGCAGGCACATCCTTCTCAGGATGAGCTAGAGCTGGCGCTGGTGGTGGTGGTGGTGGTGCCACTGCCTGAGGAGGTGGTGGTCCTGCTTCTGGGAGGGGGGGGATGCAAGATTTTTGTCCAATTCAACATGAATCAGGCACGCCACCCCATGTGTGCGCACTCCTCCCTTGCCACTCAGTCCTGGAACTGCGCCCGCCCCAGACATTCCCTGACCCTGCTCTATCTCTGCTCAACCCACTCGACTCAGGTGACTGCCCTCCCTCAGTCCAAACAATAACACAAAACAGTCACACATAAGACACACACAACAAAGGCACACACACAGTCAGACACTGAAAAACAACTTAACAAAAGTAAGAAAAAAAGGAATTCACAGGAACAAATTAAGTAGAAAGAGTCCACACAAATCACAAACAACTGTAGCTTTTAAAAAAGCTATTGAGTCTCTCTCTCTCTCTCTCTCTCTCTCTCTCTGTCTCTCTCTAAATCTCCTAACTGCTCTCACAATCTCACTGCTTCCTCTCTCTCCCCCTCTGCACAGGAGAAAGTGAAAGTATCTCCTTGTATGTGTCACTTCCTTCCTGCCTGGCTAAAGCATGTGATTTACAGTATTATAAGCCATGTGATATGTGGGAGGCTGCCACTATTGTTGTCACTTCGCTTTACTTTGCGTTAAGGCAGAATGGAAATGCAAAGTAATAATCACAAGGTGAAGTGAGCCTGTGATATTGGCCACTTTACATAGCGGAATGACAAAGCAAAGTGACCACTTCGCAAGTTCGTGGGCACTGTGCTGGCAAAATTAAAATTTGCTGCATCTCTAATTAACAATGCTATAGTATTGGTAAATAAAATAATGAAGAAGTAAACTTCAGCAGCGAAACTGCCAAAGGCATTTCCTCATTCTGACAAATGGTCAATGGCGGGAGAAAAGAAGCTGAGGAGGTGTGACTAGATTGGTTAATAGCGGCTTTTTGAGGTACGTGATGCAGCTAGTCCAACTTTACTGGTACTGTATATCTTAGGAATATTATTCGCAAAAGGTATAGCAGTGGTATAAATTGTGGCTCACCTTCATAGGAATGTTTTCAGTACATTTCCTTTTATTTAATAACTTGATTACACAGGATAGTCCAACAGAGATGCAGTATCTCATTTTCAGGGGTTGTACTTTTCATTCATTTTTACAGCTAAAATCATTGAAAAGTTAAGTGATAAGGTCACATTGTGTGTACATGTTTTTGGCGTTCCTGATTCTTGCACTTTATTTACCCAGGATAGCCCTGCTGAGATGCAACATCTCATTCTCAGTGGGGCCCTGCTTCTACCAATTTCTACAGATGGACAGACTGTAGCATAGGGAGGTTAACTGACTTTCTCAAGGCATGTAGTGATGCCCCCATCCTTCTCCCTAACCCACTGTAGTAATTCTGGTATCCAGCAGCGCCCTCTCCCTGACACACATGGCTGATGATCACTGTTGTGTTGCAACTCGAACCTGGGGCCTAGAAGGTGAAGGAGTCATAGCTGACTGACTCCCCTTATTGTAGTTTACCCTTCCTTGGTATTCAGCAGGGGCATTGGCATCGAGTGAGAAGCAGTCAATCATTTTGCTCCTTCAGATATTTTCATGTGGGATCCCCACTGAATCCTGATCTCCTCAACCAACACGTTGGATTTGATTCTACCCCCATACAGTAAACAGGAATGGTGGGCCACTTCATTGCAGCATTATTTATTTATTGAGAAATCCGAATTACACCCTTTGAGTCAACAGACTCTTTTGCAAAGGCTCCTCGTTGGTAGACATAGTAAAACAACACAAGTACAGGTGCAAGACATCAATCAGTCCATATATTACATTAGTAGGTAAGGTAAAGAACTGAGTAACATTCAGTAGCAGAGGGCAGAAACAGCCGAGAGTCATGTGCGAAACAGCAGCAAAATTACGGAAAACAAAGATACAGATTGTAAGGCAAGGGTTCATTCATAATAACTGATAACGATGCAAGGAGATAATACAGTTAAGAGGTAAAAGAGGACGTGCGCTAAATGTTACAATGCAAAATAACAAGACATAAATACTCTAAGAAAAATATTAGTCAGGGTGAAGGAGGTGGCAGGGGATGAGTTAGTATAGTACTACTAGGAGCAGTCACAAGTAGAGTTGCTAGTGAGAAATTCCTTGAGTGAGGTTTCAAAAGGGTCTATTTTTGTACCAGCAGTCAGAGCAACAGGTAGGTCATTTAGCCAGCTTGGAGCCCTGTGATAAAAGGCTCTTTGACCCATGGATGTCCTGCAGCGGGGCATCAAGAAGGGGACCTTGGAGGTACGTTTGGTGAATCTTTGTGGGAAGGAAGGTTGGATGAGGCCCTGTAGACTAGGTGGGGTGAGTTTCCACTGGATTTTCTTTGCCAGGAGGCATGTGTGGTACTTAAGGCGACATTGGAAGTTTAGCCAGTTAGAGCGACTGTAGAGGTCACACATGTGGGTAGTTCTATCGCAGCCTGTTAACAGGTGACAGGCCTTGTTTAGCGCTGTCTTAATGCGACATAGAGCAGTGTTATCAGCTAAGCCATAGAACACAATTCCATAGTCCAGCACAGAGAGGACCGAGGATGACACAGCAGGGCACAGCCCCTCGTTAGGCAGGCAGTGTTTGATCCGATAAAGGAAGCCAATTCTGGAGTTGATGGTGTTACAGAGGATATGGGTATGTGCATGATAGGTAAGGGAGGAGTCAAGGGTGATGCCCAAGTATTTGAATGCATTTACCTGCTCAAGTGGGGAGCCTTGGGAGGTGTTGACAAGTAGAGTGGAGTCATGGTAGGGGTTCTGACAGTGTGCGAAGATCGTGGTCTTAGTTTTCTTATAGTTTATTACTAGCCTGTGCTCTGTGAACCAGGTCTCGGCTTCAGTGAAAGACTTCTGTAGGGCATCCTGCAATGGTTGAGGCTAACGGTTGCTCCAGAAAATGACTGCATCATCGGCATAAAGAAGTAACTGACCGGAACAAGTTCTGGGTAGTGAGTTTAAGAAAAGGATAAATAGAAGGGGGCCTAGAATGGAGCCATGAGGGACCCCAGAGTGAACTGGAAGGCGGAAGGAGAGGGTAGTGCCAAGACTGACCTGCTGTGACCTGTTGGATAGATAGTTTTCAAACCAGGCCATAGTATTGGGTGTCAGTCCCACATCAGTCAGGGATCTAAGGAGAAGGGCATGATGGACAGTATAAAATGCCTTAGTTAGGTCGATGTAAACTAACCCAACTAAGTGCCCCAGATCATATCCTTGTGGATGTAGGAGGTATATTCAAGGAGAGCTGTGGTGGTGCTGTGGCCCCTGCAGAACCCATGCTGCTTGGGGCAAAAGAGGTTACATTTTGATAGGTGTTCAGTAAGCTGATCGGCTACTATTTTTTCAAGGGCCTTAGAGAGAGGGGGCAGAACAGAGATCATCCGGTAGTTAGTAGAGGCGGTGTGCTCACCACCTTTCAGAAGCGGGGTGATGACAGCCCTTTTCAAGGGGGTGGGGAACTCCCCCAGACAGAGGGAGCGGTTAAGGATTTTAATGAGGGTATAGACCTGAACACAGAGAAGGGTGGGGCTCTTAGAACTTTGGCTCAGCAACAATACAGCCTGCTACAAACCATTCCAGGGAAACCTGGTTCGGCAGAGCTGGATTGAGTCTTAAATTGGACTGCAATTTTTGATGAAGTGAATATTTTTGGATTACTACCAGAGTGAACGGAGGATTGTAAATTGAATACTGATTGGAACGTGAGGCAGATTGTCGTATATATGGTACTATACATATGGTTGCTGGAGTTCTGGGGGAGTAGAGCATGAATTCGCTGATTTGGTGCAGTGAGATTTAGGAAGCCTGAGATAAGAGCCTGCATCTGTTTGCTTCCGCTATGGAAAACTGTTTGTCTCAGGTTTTGGCCCTGGATTTTCTGAGACAGCGTGTTTTGGGGGAGCTGCCTGAGGTGGCTGCTGACGGCTGGGTTCAGGGCGGGCGACGCCAGACTTGGGCCAACTGAAGGGCAGGCACGAGTTGTCGGTATTTCCTAGACTTACCAGAGGGGTCTACCGTGGGTGGACACTGTTCCAGGGTTCGTTGCTCTGGATCTGGCCTGATTAGCGGCCGCTTTCAAGGTATTCTTCCCTCACGTTTTGATCTCTGCACCCTCAGTGCCACTGGTTCTGGACCTGCTTTTTTGACTTTCTGCCTATTTACTTATGGATTATGGTCAGACTTTAACTTTGTTTTCTCAGTGATTTACACTCCTTTGGTTTGAGGCAGTTAGATTGCCTGTTTTCTCTCTGATCTCCCGGGTTGTGAGAGGGTCTGGGGATCTGAAGATTTAAAGACGTTGGCTGCCTAAAGACTCATTATTTAATTTTATGTTTTGTCATCTGAATATGCCTTCTTTCTCCAGGTGGTGAGAGTGTCTGGGGACTAAAAGACTTTGGCTGCGTTGCACTTACTCTCGCTTTTAAGTGAGAGCCTGTGCTTGGAAATCATCTGCACTTATTGCTTTTATTTACAGCTTTGAAGACTTATTATCCACCTCCCTGTGACTTGTGTTTTGCAGACTTATTTGATCTGGACTCTGACTTTAGGCTTAATAATCTACATTTTTAGTGATTTTTAGTTTATTTATTTTGTATATGTTGGGGTGGGTTAGAGGAAGATACTATTTTATTAATTTGTGTGTTTATTATTTCTTTTATAGTTTGTTATTATTATTAGCACAATATTATTTGTTTATGTGAGGGTTATTTATTTTGGGGTTGGGTTTGAAGGTGAGATCGTTAATTAGTCTGTTTGTTGGGTTTGTTGGGTTTTTATTGATTATTTTAAGATGTGTTGGGAGGGCTTTATGATGCTGAGGCACTATTCTCCCACTCTGCTCCGGAGCCTCCGCCCCTTTTCACTGTCCCCGTTTACCTGCCGATGTTTTTAGTAAGTGTTGTGCACTGGGGATAGTGAGAAGGCATTCGAGGGGTGGATGGGCTGGTCTGAGTGGGAGAATGGAAAGGAGTGGGCAGATAGGGATAGTTGGGACTAGAAGATGCCCTGGGGCGAAATGGGATCAGGAAAGGGGTCCTCCCTACCTGATTCCCATACCCAAGGGCTCCGCAGATTGTGGGCAGGTACTGCGCTCCTCCCTGAAAACCCATCCAACCCGGGCGGTGTTATGTAATGCCAGGTCTATTAGGAACAAGACTGCAATTATTGCAGATCTTGTTGCAACATCTGACCTGGCATGTATCACCGAGACATGGCTTGATGAGAATGCAGGCCCTATACTGGCTTCTGCTGCTCCGGCTGGGTTCTCAGTGATACTTCACCCGAGATTATATCGTAGAGGTGGGGGAGTAGCCATCTTTTTTAGAACGGAGCAGAGTCTTGTGGATGTGCCAGTGGGTGGCACTTGATCCTTTGAGTGTATCTTGGGAGCAGGTGTAGGGTTCAGGATCCTCCTCATCTACCGTCCACCCAGTGATGGTGGAGAATTCCTGAAGGAGTTCACGGACTTCATTGTCGACATGGCATTGGAGTTGCCCAGATGGTTAATACTGGGTGACTTCAATGCCTGGGTCGATGATGAACTCCCGCATTTTAGAAAGACTCTCCTCCAACTTATGACTATGTTGGGCCTCTCACAGGTAGTTACCTCTGCTACCCATATAGGGAGTCACTCATTGGATCTAGTGTTTCTACTGGATTTGGAGGTCACGCATTTGGAGGTGGAACCGAATGCGTAAATGGACCATCATACCATAAGATTCAGCTTCGGGGCACCCCCAAATAGGCCTGCCTCTATGGAGATGGTCCAGTATCACTCTTTAAGGGGAGTTACCCCAGAGGGTCTACTGGCAGTACTGGATCTATCGAGTATTTCAGGTGAGTGCATGGGTCCAGGGGACCTCGTTCTTGCCTATAGTAAGGTGGTGGGTGAGGCCTTGGACTTAGTTGCTCCTATCCATGTTCGCCCACTCACTCAGCGCCCAAAGACTCCATGGTTTGATGAGTCTTTAAAGGAACTGAGGAGAGTGGGGCGAAGGCTAGAGAGGGCTTGGTGGAAATCTGGCCTTGATGCGGACAGACTTAGGTTGATGGACCATTATGGTTCCTATCAATCAGCAATCTCCCGTAAGAAGGCAGAATTCCTGTCCAGGGAGATTGCTGCTGCATGGAACCGACTGGCTCAACTCTTTCAGACTGTCGACAGACTGTGCAATCCACTCTGTCTGCAGTCTGGAAGAGATTTTTCACAAATAGAATATGATGAGCTTGCTCACTTCTTCACAGATAAGATTGCCAACATCAGGTCAGGTATCAGCCAAGCTTCCTCTTTAAGGATTTGCGGTGATCGGTGAGAGGAAACAAACACCTCTGCTACCTGGTCTGACTTTGGTAAGCCGGAGCTCATGGATATTGTGAGGATTGTCCAGATTGTACGACCAACCAGCTTTAGTTTGGATCCGGGCCCTACGTCACTATTATTAGGTTGCGTAGATACTATCTGTCCGATCCTTGCTGAAATTGTCTGGAAATCTTTGGAGCAGGGGGTCTTTCCTGATCCCCTAAAGGAGGCGGTCATTTGACCACTCCTTAAAAAGTCTTCATTAAATCCAGACTGCTTAGCTAACTACAGACCTGTCTCTAACCTGCCCTTTGTGGGTAAGGTTATTGAAAAGGTGGTTGCACTACAACTGGATGACCATCTTATAAATCACAATGTCTGTGATACTCTTCAATCGGGATTTAGGAAAAGACATAGCACTGAGACCGCCCTTATCCGGGTTTTAAATCATCTCCTGATTGCGAGAGATCGAAAGGCTTGCACTATTCTAGTCCTTCTTGATCTCTCTGCAGCATTCGATACTGTGGACCATGGTGTGCTTTTGGAGTGCCTGCGGCTTTATTGTGGACTGACTGGTATAGTTCTGCACTGGTTTCAATCTTTTCTCACGGGTCGGAGGCAGAGGGTTGTCACTGGAATTTATTCCTCTGACACCATCTCCCTGTCCTGTGGGGTGCTGCAGGGCTCCATTTTGGCACCCATGTTGTTCACCGTATATATGCTGCCATTGGGAGACAATATTAGGTGATACAATCTGGGTTTTCACTGCTATGCAGATGATATCCAGTTGTATCTGTCCTTCAATCCCGGACAGGAAGATGCGATCTCTGTGCTTAACAACTGTCTATCCGAAATCAAAGATTGGATGAGTACCAGCTGGCTGAAGTTAAACCCGGATAAGACTGAGGTGTTGGCTGTGGACCCTGGTCACCTTGAGGCAGGTTGTAGGGCTGGGATTCCATCGGGTATATGGCTTGATGGTATCCAACTCCCAGCCTCAGACCAGTTACGTAATCTGGGCGTTATTATAGACGACGGCCTGACCCTAAAATCTCAGGTGTCGGCCGTTGTCAAATCCTCATTTTACCATCTTAGGAATATCGCTCGGGTGAAACACCTGGTTCCTCTAGCTGACCTTCCTACCTTGGTCCATGCCTTTGTGACCTCTCGCCTTGTTTACTGCAATGCCCTGTACCTAGGGCTACCAGGGTTTTATATCCGCCACTTGCAGCTGGTGCAGAACACAGCGGCCAGGCTTTTGACTGGGACAGACATCTAGAAATAGTCATATTACGCCTGTGCTGCGTGGACTGCACTGGCTGCCGGTTCAGTGGCGGATCACCTTTAAAGTCAGGTTACTGACCTATAAAGCCCTACATGAACAGGGACCGTGGTATCTGCAAGACCTCCTTACTCCCTACTGTCCCTCTCGCTCATGGGTGTAGGCAGGCATACTCCAAGCACTCCATGGTGTGCAATTTTATTTAAGGGGGGTAGCAAATAGGCTCTGAATTGCTTCCTTTTTCCATGAAAACTAACAAAGAAAATACTGAACCTTTCTGTAATTTTATTCATAGGAGTCAAAACTAGAAGAACTGGTCACTAATACTCTCTTTGCATCCCAAAGAAAATACAACTTTACAAGCTCTGGGCTGGCATGTGGGTGTCTTAGGGAACAATGCATGGCATTTGTATTTACCCATGCATGGCAACAACCCTTGTCATGAGATACAAAAGTTGTATTTATTGTGCCAAATGAGGCAACAAACATGGTCCTGATGTACATTTGTATATTGTCTGGCTACACCCGGGGGGGGGGGGTAGCTCAACCTAACAAGGTGGGGTAGCAATGAGTCCACTTGGTGTGCAGATCTGAAATCCCTGGCTACACCCCTGCTCTCGCTCACTACGATCCGCTGATGAGGGATTGCCAGAGATTCCCAGGGTTCGTTTAAAGACATCTGGGGCACGTGCATTTTCTTACGCTGCCCCCACCCTGTGGAATTCTCTACCTCACCGGATACGAGGCTGCCTGACTGTCGAGAGTTTCAAATCTGAGCTTAAAACCTTTTTGCTTTTAAAAGCATTTGAAGAGTGATTTTATTGTTAATATTATGTCTGTTATTTCAAATGTTGTTATTGTACAGCGCTTTGTTTTGAAAAGTGCTTCAAAATAAAATTTTACTTACTTACTTACTAGGACAGCTTGAGAGA
The DNA here is from genome assembly GCA_016271365.2 of Neoceratodus forsteri. Lineage (NCBI taxonomy): Eukaryota > Metazoa > Chordata > Ceratodontiformes > Ceratodontidae > Neoceratodus > Neoceratodus forsteri. Next base: position 655,364,023 of record CM057459.1, read on the forward strand.
TAGGTGGAGGAGTTTTAAGTCCAGGGAGTCTCTGCTGTGGCGGCTCTTACCCAGACATTAGAGATGTAAGACAGCCTCTTTTAGTGTTATTACTCAAAACCTGAAAGGTGGGGTGGATGTGGGGGGAACATGTGAAGATGAAGAAGCTGTAGGGTGAGGGGGACAATAAAGTTAGGGGGGAGCACACTGCTAAGGTCAGAGAAGGAGGAGTTTAAGGCATTGACAATTTGCATGGGGTCCTGAGATATGGTCCCATTGACTGACAGTTGGGAGGGTGGGGGGAATAGGGTTTTAGCATTTAGTTCTTTGATAGTATCCCAGAATGTATGCCCTGAGCCCCTAGAGGAGGTGAGGACATTCCAATAATAAATGGCTTTGGCCTGACACAAGGCACAGGTACATTTGTTCCTAGCTTCCCTGTACCGTTGTTTGTCCTGAGGCAGTCTTGAAGTGAGGGCTCTGTGCCAGAGATTATCCCGATGGTGCATGAGGTCGAGTAGTGTTTGAGATAGCCAGGGGATATCACGTTTTTTACTACCTGCTTTGTAACTGGGGAAAAAAGGTCACACGCAGAGTTGAAGGAGGTTATGAAATAGGTAAGTGCATCATCTATGCTACTTGCTGTATCAGTGGGTGACCAGTCGCAGTTTGAGAAGTGTTTTTTTAACCTGGCTAGTGATCCTCATTTTAAACACCTACAGTATATGGTTTTGGGGGGAGGGTTAGGGGCCTTACAGGACCACCAGCAGAGTACAGGCGAGTGATCACTGATGGCATCCGGGAGCACTAAGACTTTTGAGATCTGTTAGGGCGGTTAATGAAAATTAGGTCCAGCAAAGTAGTGGTCCCTGTCCTGTGGTCATGTCTTGTGGGGCATTGGACAGCTTGAGTCAGGCCCATGGCCAATGAGGCATCTTTATAGTGGGCAGCTGTTGGCGCTAGCCAATTTGTGTTAAAGTCACCCAAAACAATAATCTCACTGGAATAAGGGAGAGATGAGATGCAGTTAGCAACTGCTTCGAAAGCTGCCTTCTGGTTACGCGGTGGAATATAATAAACCACCAAAACATAGAGGGTTTTACCTGGGTTGCCCAGAGTAAGCTTTACAGTGAGTACTTGGGCCCCATCCGTGAGAGGGGGAGAAAGGGCAACCATTGCTTAAAGGGAGTTTCGAATATAGAGTCATTATATAAGGTGTTGCTATCATCAGGCCCAAGAGAGGCAGACTACACTAAGTACAAATGGGCAGGTAATCTAGGCCATCCTGTTGAACAGGAGGACTGGGAAAAGCTCGCCTAGAAGTACATAAAGTTGCAAGTTTGGGTCTATTGAGAGAATACATGTGAAAACACATGGTTCAGTATTTGCATTTGTATTTACTTATTTTACCAGGAAAAACACCCTACTGAGCAATGTTCATTTACAAGGAGGTCCTGGTTACAACAGATAACATGACAAAAGATAAGGTACCAGATAACTTAATACATGCATTAATAAACAATGGGTGCAGCATTTTTTACATGTCAGAACTAAAACAAGATTAAGAAACAGCAGACGATTAATAGATAATCCATGCTTCCAGAAGGTAGAATGCAGTATTATCCGTGTAATTAAGCAAAATTTACAGAGTGGTTTCATAGCAATTACGTTTGTCAGCACAAAACTGACCAAGTAAAACCTTGAAATAGCAGGGACTGACAAATGAACATAGTTTAAGTGAATTTCACAAAATGTACCCTAGGGTTCAGTTTTGTCACCAATGTTGTTCGTGGTCTATATGTTTCCCCTGGGCAAGGTCATTAGATGTTTTGGGCTGGGGTTTCACTGCTAAGCAGATGACACCTAGCTGTATATCTTTTTCACTCCTGGGACTCAGAGTGCTGTTGATATGTTTAATAAGTGCCTGGCCGAGTTCCAGAATTGGATTGCTTCAAGCTGGCTGAGGCTCAGCCCTGAGAAAACTGAGGTTTTGGTGGTTGAGGCAGGCCAAAGCGGAGGATTAGCAGCTGATGCAGGAGGGACTGGACTTCAGCTTGGGGACTCTGGGCTGTTAGCTGCACCTAGGGTGAAGAATCTAAGAGTCATACTGGATGAAAATTTGACAATGGAGGCCCAGGTGTCTGCTGTAGTCCAGAATGGCTTTTTTCATCTTCAGCATATCTGCCAGATCAGATCCCTCATCCCTTCCCAGGACCTTTCCACAATGATCCATGCATGTGTGACCTCTAGGTTCAACTACTGTAATGCTTCTACCTTGGGGATAGTGGGGATATGCTACAACACCTGCAGCTGTTGCAAAATGCAGCTGCTTGGTTACTCACGGCCATTCCTAGATCGTACCATATCTTTTCTAGCATTTGCACTCACGGCTTGCCAGACTTTGTTACCTCTCGGTTTGTTACTCCCTCCTTTTTATGTTTTGCTTTCCCTCCTTCCCCCTCTCTTTTTAATGCACCTTCTCCCATCCCCTTCATTTCTCCCACCCTGCTTCCTATATATATTTGCATCACAGGGGATTCCACTCCTCTTAGGTTCTCCCTACTCCACTCTGTGGGAAGGGAGTTTCTGCCTCCTCGATCTCCCCCCCCCACTAGTTTAAATGTTTTTCAAAGAAACATTTAAATCATCTACTGAGGACTGTGGTTCCCCTCCCAGATGGATGCAGGCCATGAATTGAAGCTCTTGGTGCAAAGATCCCTCTCCTTCTCCCTGTCACAGATAGGGAGCACCTCAGTGAATAAAGTGCACTACCTTTCTAAGACCCCTCCCCAGCTCCTTAAACTCTTCTTGCACTATCCTAGCCCCACCTCTAGTCAGGTCATTAGTCCCCAGGTGGACAATGACATCCATCTCTGCTTCCCATCTTGCTGCCATAGCGATCCTTAGGATTCTCTTCCCATTCCTCCAGGTCATGGCACAGTGTAGGCTCCTAATCTCCTTCTCCCCTCCTTTTCCTATTGCCAAACCTCTCTCAAAATCGAGTCCCCTACCAGAAGTTGCTTCCTCCTCCTCTGGGGTCCTCTTCCACCCTCCTTAGGGTCTTTGCTATGAAGGATCCTCACATCCTCCCTAGCCTTTACCATGGGTGCCTCTTCCTGGCAATCATGTCTCACCAGAGCAGCACATGAACTGTGTAGAGGCGCCTATTGAAGAATGTGCCTTTGACCCACTACCCCCACCTTCCCAGCCCACCACAGTCCAGCCATCCATCCTCCCTGGCATCATCGGAGGCAACAGTGGCAGACTTGATGGCTCCTGCATGAGCAAAATGGTTGCCCAAATCCCAGCTGACTCAGCCTGGTCTAGTTACCTCCTCCCTCAAGCCAGAGAGGTGCCTGCAGATGGGGCAGTATTGCAGTCTCCAGAAGGTCTTTCTGAAAACTGCCACCCCACAATCACTGCACTGCACCACTCCCAACATTTTCAACTTCTATTCTCCCTGTGTTACTGGGAACTACTTATGTACCCTTACCTCTGATAGGGTGTTTCTAGCTTTCCCTTTTTTGTTTGTTTCTACTTGTGTTCTCCTGTACTTGGTTTAAACCCCCTTAAATTCCTACCCTAGATAGGGTGTTGCTCCTATTTCCAGTTTTGGCCTACCTTTTACCTTCTACCCTTCCCAGCAGCGACTGTTACACAGTAGTGAACAGGTGCCTTACCTTAGTCGACCGACAGAGTCCTCTGCTGCTCTGCTTCCTTCTACTGATGCCTGCCAATGCACAAGTTGCCAGTCCCCTGTTCCACTCCATTGCTCCACTCACTCGCTGAGATACAAGCGTGCTGGGCATGTTATAGTGGAAGTGCTTTTATAGTGCTGTTCTAAGAAGGTACTGAGCCTCTGTCAGCTCCTCCCCCAAGTTGCACACCTGAATCACAGGGCTTTCTGAATCTACTCAGCCCCAAGATTAATCTCCTGAGCTAGTTTCCCCTACACAACATGTTGCAATTCTAAACACAAGTTTCAAAGTGCCCCACTCGCTGCCTACAAAGTTTTAAAGTGCCCCAAAGACTGCCTACAAATGTCTGATTTTCTCCCCACTTAACCTGCTACTTTCAGAATGAAGAGAAATATACATAAATATCAGTATACCTTTAAAGTAAAGCAAGGTGCTTTCACTTCTTTCAGCAGTCTGTTCTTTCACATGTTGAGGTCCATCAGTCTCTCTTCATAGGGCATCTTGTGCAACCCCTGTGCCATTTTAGTTTCCCTCCTTTGGACTGGCTCCACCCTATCTCAGTTCTGAGATGCAATCTTTAAAACTGAACACAGCACTCCAGGTGGGGTCTCACCAGCAAGTGATGGACTGACAGAATAACTAGTGGGCAAAATGGTTGCAGTGGCCAGAAAATGTACTACCAGATCGTGACTGACACTGCAGCCTCTAACAATAGCTGCCTGGTGAGACATTGTGACCAGTATATACAAAACGGAAAAGATTACCTTTTCCCTAAATAAAAGGACTGAACAGTTCACAACAAGGTGGACAAAAATGGGTTATGTACCATATATATGGACCTGTAAGTCAACCTCACATGTAAGTCAACCCCCCCTCCCCATCTTGTGATGTTAAGCAAAATTACAGTCATGATTTTGCTACCCAAATTGGATGGAAATATCTGTTTCGTGACCAACATCAGGCACAGAATCTGTCTTAGTGGCCAGTATGGAACACAGAATCAGGTTACACAGTTGCACAAATGGTTTACCCCTATAAATCCCACAGATAGGTCGACCTCGCAGATAAGTCAAGTTCCCCTTCTTTTGGGCCTCTTTTAAGTATCAAAAGGTAGACTTACACATGAGTGTATACAGTATATGATGTCTGTTGATAATCATTTTGTGCCACAAATGTATACACAGGTGGGTGAGGGGCCTGGTGCTGCCACCTCCCCCTCAGGTTTTAAGTTGGGTGGCTGTCTTCTGTTCCTTCCTAAAACATGTGCCATCCCAACTCTGGTCTCGCTGAGCTTGGATGACCTTCTTGTAATGTATCAGCTTATTTCTGTGAGTATTGTTTCTAGCAATTTGTGATAGACTTGCCCCTTTATAGAAACTTAGGATTAAAAATAGACACCAAAACTGGATCACAGCTGATCCAATAAAATTGATGCAGAAGCAGGACAGATATGGAGATGGTACAAACAGGGAAGTCATCTTTACTGTTCAGTACAAAAGACTGTGTAAATTATGCAAGAAGCAGGTTCAGAAAGCTAAAGGTCAATTATTATCTAACAAAACAATTTGATGAAAGTTGGGGGGGTAGTGAAAACGGGAATGTTTTAAATGAATTAATGGGCAGCACTAAATCTACAATGACTTCATCTTTGACAACCTCTAATGGGAAACTATTTACCCTGCCAGAGGCTGCCACTGAATCGAATAATACCTTTTGTAGTGCTATTAAAATGGCTTTCCTGCTGGCCTGGTGGTGCTGAGGGTTGAGGTATTGGACACCACACCTTGCACCATGCTGGCGACCCGAATTTGGAAATGAGCTTGGGCGCCGGGGTCGGCAGGGGAGGGAGAGGATCGAGCATCAGATGGAATGCTCTCCTCTCCTCTTCTCTCCCTGGGGAGGGATCCAGGGTTCCCCGGTGCAGTAGAGACCCCCAGTGGAGGAGGTACTATCTGTACCTGGAGCAGCACAGGGGAGGAGCACGGCAGATGCCTATGGCTTTTCCGTGCCAGCATCACTGCATGTCTGCGCTCCTAGGGGGAAACCGCGCTCACATAGAAAATTCCTGGCCTTGAGGATAGGCAAATGGGCCTCTAGTGTCCCTGCCACACGTCCACCATTGGGCTCGCTATCCAGGGCTCTCCCCCGATTCCAGCCCGGGGCATTAGATCCTAGATAGAGCACCAGGGTGTAGTCAGCCCCACCTCGGGGGATTCAGAGCTGGAGGATCCACTGGGCTGCGTCGGCCTGGTAGTAGCAAACGTCAGACAGGGAGGTAGAGCCATGGATGAGAGGGGTTGCTGGAGAGAGAGTTCCTCGGGGGACTGGTGCATAAAGAGAGTCTACAAAAAAAATGGCTTTCCTAACTGCCGATGTTAATAATGCTTGGGAATTGAAAGCAGATGATGAACAAAATTTAATTTTAAGAAGTTACTTTTGATGAGTTGTTGCAGTACTTTAATGTAATGAATGTAAACTCTTGAACATGGAAGGATGTATTTGATTTAAAATAGTTTTCTTTAGTGATAGATTTGATGTTTGTTCCTTTGAATATGTTAATTTATTGTTGAAGTTTGGTGTTGTCCATGGGTCTTGGAAGCAAGCAATCTTGGTACCTATCTTCAGAAATCGGGATAGGCCCCAGGTGAAGAATTACAGGCGTACTTCCCTGTTGACTCCCCTGTACAAGGTGTTGGAGAGGGTCTATGACCAGATCAAGGTTTCCTTAGATGCACATGCCAATCTTTCTCCTTACCGACATGGATTTAGTAGGGATTATAGCACATTAACTGCATTGACTGAATTGATGCATTCTCTCCATGGTGCCCTGGACAGGGTTGACACAGCAGTGGCTACTGATTTAGATCTTTCTAAGGCCTTCAACCTAGTTTACCATGGCTGCCTGCTTTCCAGACTCGGGGACCTAGGGTTTTCTAATGATGTTGTGTTATGATTTGAAAGTTATTTGTCTAATCAACAGCAAAGAGTGGGTGCTGCAAGATGTTATATCTTCAGCTTCTAACATTAATATTGGTGTACCTCAGGGCTCAGTTCTTTAATTTAGTATAGTTTTAAATGAGTTACCTTTTTGTGTTAAATGTTCGCATGTTTTGCTTTATGCAGACAATATTGTTTTATAATCTTTTGCTTTTTTCATAAAGGTTTTTTTTTATCTTCCTTAAGCAGGACAGGCAGCTTCTCAGCCCTGTCCCCATACACTGGTGGCAATCTGTTATCTTCTCTCGGATGGAGACTCCTATTTCCTGCAGGTTCCCACCCGCAACTGGGCCAGAAGGGAGGGCCACCCCCAGGTCACATGTCCAGATACATCCCAGACTGGCACAGCACAGCACAGCAGGCCACAGTGCAACAGGCATGGCTTCACAAAGACCGTCCTCCATTTTTCCTTCTGTGTTCTCTCTGGGCCCATGAACATGCAATGAGCACAATGTGCGTGCTCCACCTCCGTGGAGACACCCCCAGCACTCTGTACGTGGGATCTCTTCCCACTGTGTGACTCATTTGTGCTACCGTCCAGATACCTCCAGTTGGCAGTCAACAGTGAGACATGACAACCCCCCCCTCCGGGAGAAGAGCAGTCCTATGGACACTCAATCCTCCCCCACCTGACCAGCCCCCGAGCAACCGTTGTCCATTTCTAAACCCAGGTCCCCAGCATGGCAGGAGGTGAGGTGCTCAGCACCTCAGCCGTCTACGCCACTGGGCCAGCCTATTGTTTTATATTCTTATGGTTTGCATGTTGATACATTTTTTTCTGAGTTACAGTGTGATTATAAATGATTGAAATAATCAGTTTTATTGCTAAATTCTGCAAAGACAAAGGTGATGCATTTTGATTCAAAACTGAAACTAAGGCAATTTGGAAGTACCCCAGAAATTAAATATGTATCTGGAAACAGTATTAAAAAGGATAATTTTATTTATTTATTGATTGATATTTCTGATTAAATCCTTTGAACTATAAGCTCTTTACATAGGTTCCACATCAGAGGATTACACAGCCAACACAGTAGCACAACCCGGCAGCAGTGGGAGGCAACACACAACACCATGTACGATGTACCCCTGGCAATGGGTCCGTGTGCCCATAAGGTGTACCCCACGAACTGGGCACAAGGACCATGGGGCTGAGATGTAAGCAGGCCAGCACACACACACATGCCAGAGAGAGCCCCCCCCCGGACTGTCAACCCCAACCAGCAAGGCACAATGCCCCGGAGTCAATGAACACACAAGGGTGGTAAACAGGCACCTTTAATGCATGTAGGGGTAACACAGAAAATAACACAACTGAGCAACACCCATCCCCAGACACCCCACAGGCAACAACAGCAAAAAACAGGTACCCTGCCCCCCACGGCCTGCACAATGCCTACAGGCACACCCTGATGCACAACCAGCCGGTCCCCCAAGGCTGCAAACAGTTCACCACGTGCAGAATGGGGTCCGCCAATCCACCCCTCCATGGCCACCACACAGCCATGCCCGCCCATGGTTAGGACCTACAAAGGCAAGCATCCCCTCAGGCTGTGGCAGCCATAGCCACGGCCGCGTCAGTGTCGAATGACCACCGTCCAGCTCATCCCCTGGCTCCTCCGATGATGACCACTGTGACCGCCTCTCTCCGACGCATTGCACCATCCTCTGCATGGGTATACAGTAACGCTGTAAGGGAAAAGGAGACACATCAGCACAGCAATAGTCCCACACAGGGGTCAACACACAGGGCACATGCAAGCATACCTACCAGGGAGGGGACATAGATGTCCCAGGCCCTGTAGTCATCATCCTCACAGTATAGGTCCCCTGACACCTTTAAGGATCATGTAGCACAGCAGCCACTCCCTGAACCACTGATGCTGTACCACCCCCTGGACTGCACGATCACATGCGCCCCATCCAGCTGGACCTGTATGGTCAGCTCCAGTCTGGCAGGTATCCACCATGGTCCTGTGCAGGGGAGAAGAGACACATGAGCATGCAGGTCACTGCCACATGGCCAGTTCCCTCAGCCCACAGCACACGCCACTCACCCTGTCAAACACCCTGCTGGCCCACAGGGCACCGTAGCCACTGCCATCCACATGGTCATGCCCTGCCACATGGAAGATGTGCCAAGTGAACATAGCCCTGCGCTCGACCATCTGCCCTGCCATGACACCAACAGCATGCACTGACACAGACCACACGTGACTGTGGCACGTGATGGAGGGCATGCCCCTGCCGTGTGGCCATGCCCATGCATGGGAGTTCCAGTGGGGTGACGCCGGTACAAGAGGCAGTGGCAGCACAGGGATAGTGCTGCACAGATCACCCTATCACAGTCGCGAGATGTGTCCGGCGTGCAAATGCACGTCCACCTACTGGAGGAGCTAGCAGAACGAAGCAGGGGATGATGACACCAACCATGCGTGTTCCACGCCTGCATAGATTCCTCAGCAGTGCGGAACACACATTGCATCAAGCGATTCTGCCTATCATGGGACACCATCAGCATGCTGTGTGACTGCATCCATGGCGCAGTGGAGCCACAGACATGCTGATCATGCGCCATGTCGGTGGAAACGCAGGTGCTGTGTGTCCTTGGCTACTATGCCACAGGGTTATTCCAGCATGTCACTGGTGACACAGCTGGTGTGAGCCAGTTCTCTGTCTCCAGGGCCATGGTATGGGTGATGGACACCCTCATACAGCACATGGGGGTGCACATCGCCTTCCTGAGGATGCCGGTGGAGGTCAGGGCGATGAAGGAGGCATTCTATACAATGCATGGCATGCCGAATGTATGCGGTGCCATCGGCGCGACACACGTTGCCATCCTCACACCCGCCACCTCTGAGGAGGCATACAGGCAGAGAAAGGGATACCACAGCATTAACTGCCAGGTGGTCTGTGACGCATATGGCAAGAAGTTGTTATTCCTCTGTACAGACAGTTGGTGAGACCCCATCTGGAGTATTGCGTGCAGTTCTGGAGACCCCATCTCCGCAAGGACATAGACAGAATGGAGGCTGTCCAGAGGAAGGCAACTAAAATGGTGCAGGGTCTGCACCAGAAGACATACGAAGAAAGATTAAAGGAGCCTAATATGTATACCCTCGAGGAGAGGAGGGAGAGGGGGGACATGTTAGAAACTTTCAAGTACCTCAAGGGAATCAACAAAGTCCAAGAGGGTAGCATCTTTTGGAAAAAAAGAAATGTAGCCAGCCCGGTGGTGTAGAGGATTGAGGCACTGGTGCCTTACCTCAAACCACGCCAGCAACCCGGGTTCAGGAACAGACTTGGGACACCGAGGGCTGGCAGGGGAAGGAGAGGATTGAGTGTCCGTAGGACTGCTCTCCTCTCCTGGGGTGGGTTGTGGGTCGACATCGTGCTACAGCGGCCTCTGGTGGGGACCAGGAGCTCTGCAGATGCACGTAGGAGGGAACAGCAGAAAAGCAGAAAATCCGCTTTGCGACCGACCGGACGACGGCTGCTGGTCCACCATTGCCACTGATGCCCTGAAGGAAATCCTTCACCTCAGCAATACCCTGGGGCCAAGTATGTGTGCTGGGTGCCCCTCCCCCACTGTCTTCCCTCTCGGAGGAGTGGGACCCACCCGGCTAAGGGTTACATCCAGGTTACCCCAAGGATGGCTGCGATTTGAGGTTGGATGGCTCAGGAAGTGACAGGTGGAGCGGATGGGACCTAGGCAGCCTAAAGGAGTGCTGGGTCATGAGGCACGAAGGGAGGAAAACAGATAATACAAAAAAAAAGAAAAACAGATGTACAAGAACAAGGGGGCACAATTTGAAGATAGAGGAGGGATGGCTCAGAGATAATGTGAGGAAGTATTTTTTCAAGAGAGGGTTGTGGATACATGGAACAGCCTTCCTGAGGAGGTAGTGGAGTCAAAAACAGTGGAGGAATTCAAGAATGCATGGGACAGACATAAGGCAATTCTAGTGGGGGGTAGGAGGAAGTTGGCTGTTGGTTAACTAGGATCTGCAGTTTATCCATTAGGTAGGGAAATGGGCAGACTAGGTGTGCCAAGCGGTCCTTATCTGCTGTCAAATTCTTTGTTTTTATGGTCTATGTATCATGGACAAGTGCGCCAAGTCCCCGGGCTCAACGCATGACTCCTACATCCTCGATGGCTCGGGCATGGGTGCATACCTATGTGCAGGGCATCTCAACAGATGGCTGCTCAGTGAGTCTAAGCATTGCACATGTCACAGGATTCCTGCCACTGACACCTCATTCTCCTCCCATGCAGGTGACAGTGGCTATCCATTGTGGATCACACTGATGATGCCGTACCATGTACCATCCAAGCCTGCAGAGGTCACATACAACACAGCACACGGACAGACACAGGCTGTCATGGAGAGGACCATCGGATAGCTGAAAATGCATTTCAGATGCCTGGACCATACCGGTGGCAGACTCATGCTAGGTCCAGCGAAGGCATGCAAGGTGTTCACGGTGTGTGCAATGCTGCACAAAATCATGAAGCGTGTGAATGTGCCACTGCCGGCTGATGCCCCTGATGACCCACGGGGTGATAGGTATGATGATGCTAGGGTGGTGCTCACCCAGGTCCAGGGTACAGCGAGTGGCCGTGCAGCCTGGCAGGCACTCATGAAGGGCACATTCTCATGCTGACAGCACACTATGCATGTGGCGAATGAGTATAGCACTGGCCGTGGCACAGGGGACATGCAGGTGACAGCGCCTGGCCAATGCTGTAGGGTGCATGGTGCAGTGGCCCTGTACAGTGTGACGCACATGCCTGCTGGTACACAATGATGAGGACATGCCTGAGTGCATCACATCATGGGTGGGCGGGTGGTCGTGTCTCCGAGCAGGGGGGGGATGCCAGGGGTTGGGCCGACTCCAGTGGTGCACTTGTGCATGGGTCAGCTCACCCATCATGGTGCCATCTGTGCAGTGCTATGCAGTGTGGAGGTGCTACATTGGCCCTTCCAGCCCCGTGCGGTCCACGAGCTGTGTCAATGCCCTGCTTCCCAGCTAGCAGGCTGGTGGGTGCGTCCATGGCCCAGTGCGTCCTTGACGTCCTTCAGTGGCGTCAGTGGTACTGTGGCCCTACTGTGCATCATATGCCTGTGTGTTCTCACTGTCTGCACCCATCTATGCAGTGTGTGCCATGGGTGTGTGCGACCCTTCGGACGTGTCTGTGCCTGGGCATGGCGTGCCGTCCACTGGTGGCCACATGGTGTCACCATCCTCCCCTGGGCCCATCGGGCATTCTGGGGCTGGTACATTGCACTGCTTGGTGCTGTCCGTGGCCGCCAGCTGTGCAGGTGGACCTTCACCGGCCCTGCCGTGTGTGTGGCAGCATCTCTTGCATGTCCTCCAGTGCCGCCGCACGCCTGAGGATGGCCATGTACATGCTCCACTGCACCGTTGTCTGTGCTTCCATGGCAGTGGTGTTCCTCCAGTGTTCCTCAAGGTGGCCCCGCTCCAGCTGCTGCAGTTGCCGGTACTGCTCCTCCAGGTAGGGCTGTGACCGTGGAGGATAGTACCATGTACGGGTGTGGTCCGAGGGCCCTTCATCCTCGCTGTCACTGTGTGGTGTCGCTGCTGCACCATGGTGTCTGGTGCCAGGGTGTCCATCGGCATCCCTGCATGTGTCGGGGTCTCTGCATGTTGGCTGGTGTGCACGTGCCATTTCACTCGCTCCCGCCCTCGCGCTGCGCGGTGGTCCATCTTTGCTGCTGAGTCACTGCCGGGCCCACCCTTCTCCTCCCGTGGGATGGTTGCACTGTCTTCCTCACTGGACACCTTCTCCTGGGTCTCCTGCTCAATTCCTGTTAGGGTGCAAGGGGCATGTTAGGTCGATGCACACAGCTGCCCCCCCATCCCACACCAGGTTGTGCATACGTACCCTCGTCATCCGCTGGCTGGTGACCGGTCACTGGTGCTTCCACTGTCAGTGCTGCGGGTGTCAGTTCCCTGCTTTGTGCCGCTTCACAGCACCCGGGTCTGGCATCACCTGTGGGAACATTGCAGGGGGTTACTTGGGCTGTGGTCCAGCTGGGTTGTTCTAGCCAGATGCATGCGTCTTGCCATTACCTGCCATTGTGTCTACCCCTTCTGCCTCTCCATGGACGGCGACTGCCATCAGCGTCTCGGCCAACAGTCGCTCAAGGGTAGTCAGACGGCTGTCTGTGCTTTAGTGAGCCACCGTCCATGCTGCGGCGTACCCTCCCGCCTGCGGCTAGCTTCCGCTTCACCACCACCCTCATGTCCCACCACTTATGCCTGATTGCCACCAGGGTCCGTGCCTGTGTCCCAGCGGCATTTACAGTGGCCTGAATGTCCAGCAATGTCCTGGCCTTGACCTCTGCTGGTGTGTTCGGGGCATCTGCACCGTACAGCTTGCTGTAGTGCTGGTGGATATTGGTGACCATGGTGGTGATTTGGCCGCCAATGAAGTTTGTGGCACAGGACCGACTCCCATCCCATGCCTGGCTGCATCCCCATTCATGGGCGCCACCGCCCCTTCATCCATTTCCATCTTCCATGTTCTCTGCTCCCACCTCTGTGTCTACTTGCTGTTCTGCCATAGCATACTGCCCGGCTGCTATGCATGGTACTCACAACTGTGCGACTGCGTGGGGATGTGCCATTGCCTTATATGGCGGGGTCACGGGGCGTTCCCACATAGTGCAGGCCTGCCCGCACTGCCTGCGTGGTACACTCCATGGCTCATCTGGCCCTGCCCACTGCATGCACCTGTCTTCGTGCATACTGCATAGCCACCATCCACTGCACAGCACGGAGCTGTACACATCCCCTAAGTCTGTTTTCGTTGTACTTCCCACACTTTCATGCATAGGGCCCATTGACTGCTTTGGCAATATTGTCAGTATGGAGAGCATAAGACAGGGAGCTGTCAACCATAATCCCCAGGTATTTAAAGTGCTGAACTAGCTCCAGGGGAGAGCCAACAGCATTAGATAGAGAAAGAGGGTAAGATCTATGCCTGTTTTGGGAGCTGGTGAACAGCATAGTTTATGTCTTTTTGTAATTCATTATTAGTTTGTGGTCACCAAATCATCTTTCTACGTCAGCAAAGTTTTGTTGACACTAGTACTCCAGAACCTTGGGGTCAGAATCACTGGTGAAGAGAACAGCGTCATCTGCGTATAAAAGGACGTGAGCATGGCAAGAGTAAGGGAGCTTGTTTAAGAAAACACTAAACAGGAGCAGTCCCAAGATGAACCCTTGAGGGACTCCTGAGCAGACAGATCTACTGTCAGGGAGGACAGTTCCTATCTTCACCTGCTTTGAATGATTATGAAGATAACTTCTAAACCAAGCTACAGCATCATGTGAGAGACCAATGGTAGAAAGCTGGTCAACCAAAAGGGCATGATTTACTGTGTCGAAGACTTTGGTTAAATCAATGAAAGCTGCACCAACAAGACAACCTTGGTCTAAGGAGTTGTGGATGAAGCCCATGAACTCTAGCAAGGCCATAGTGGTGCTATGTCCATTCCTAAATCTGTGTTGTTGCGGGCATTTTAGTTGATATTTTGCTAAATATTCCACCAGCTGGTCAGCCACTATTTGCTCCAGGGCTTTCAAGAGTGGAGGGAGGATAGAGATCAGCCTGTAGTTCCCATGCTGTTATGTACAGGCATCACTACTGCAGATTTTCACTTTTGCGGGAACTGCGAGTACCTAAAAGAAATGTTTTAAATATAGGTCAGGGGTGCCAGGATTTCCTCCAGTATAAGGGTGACAAGTTTAACATCAAGGGTATCACCACTGAATCTTGATTTCCCTAGCACCTTAAGGAAATATTTCCTGGCTTCGCCTATCGAGATGATTCTGAAATAGAATGGTGGGTGAGAAGGAGGCTGGTCAAGTAACCTAGGGCAATCAATTGTATTGATGGGCAGAAGAAGTCAGGAGGGAGGGAGGAGGAGGACATCACTGAGATCCGTAAATGCATTATTGAAGGTGTTCACAATGATACTTGGATGTAGAGATGGGGTACCATCAATATTAAGCATGGAGGGGGCAGATTTGGGGTTCTTCCCTGTGGCATATTTAAGATTACTCCAAAATGTTCTACCATCATTCCAGGTGTGAGAGAGGGCTTCTTTATAATACTGTCTTTTTCTAGTGTGGATAGCCCTAGTACAGTCATTCCTAGCTTTTTTATAATCCTGAATGTCAGCTAGTTTACCCGTAGTCCAAGCCCTGTGCCAGATATGATCTCTGGATTTCAAAAGCTCAATAAGTTCAGGAGAGATCCAAGGATTACAGTGGCCATTGATTTTCTGCATTTTAAAAGGGGCGTGCTTGTCACACGTATCATTAAATTGGTGGATGAAGTGATCTAGCACAACGTCGATGTCACAGGTGGAGTAGACTATTGACCAGTCTTGGTGACGTAGGTCTGATTTCAGATGTTCAAGATGACCACGAATGAGGACCCTATTAATAACTGATCTGGCGGAGGACTTGGAGAATTTATTAGACCAACAAAACCGAACAGGGGAGTGGTCACTAATAGTATGCGGGAGAACAGAGGTGCACAACATGTGCTCAGGGCAGTTTGAAAGTACCCAATCCAGTAGGGTACTAGTTCCAGTTCTGTAGTTCATTCTTGTTGGGGACTCAACAAGATGGGTGAAGTGGACTGCAGAGATTGCATCCTTGAAGGAGCTTGCTTCAGAGGAGAGCCAACTGACATTGAAATCTCCCAGCAATATGACTTCTGAGTTTAGACTCAAGACTGCCTAAGCAATCCATGAGTGAGTCTAAACCAGAGGTCACCTGTCTAGGTGGGATATATACGGACAATACAGTAACGGCTTTGTTGTATGCACCAAGAAGCACTTTTATATCAAGTGCTTGCATGTTTACACCAGTGCAAGGCAGTGGCAGGATGAGCCCCTGAAGGTTGTCCCTAAGGTGTATCGTACAACCGCCACCTCTCTTGGTTAGTCTACCCTGTCTCAAAACCATGTAATCTGGTATAAAAATGGATGCATCTGGTATTTTATTTGAGAGCCAAGTTTTGACTACGGAGAGAACATCAGGGTTGTGTTGTGAGACACAGATGTGGAGATTGTCTAATTTAGAAAGGAGGCTGCAGATGTTAATTGACGCAAATGTGAGTGCCCCTATTTTCCTCTTAAGGGTGTCATACTTTTGAGGTGGTCCAGGGTTGGGGTGAATGTTGCCAGAGAGCAGCAATAACAGCATTGCTAGTCTTCGTAGATATTCCTTTAATTGCTAGTTACTGATTTTACCCAACTTTCTTTGGGTACAACGCATGTTACATTTTTCCTGCACGATGAAGAACCCAGGAAGGATAAACAGGGATGGTTGCCAGTTGGGATGGTGGCCAAGCAACAGGGTGGTGGCATGTCCCTATGCATATTAGTGTAGAGATGAGGCTTAGGGTTGAAGTAATGGTGCTATAAGCACATAGTCGCTATCCAAGGTGGATTGAGCTGATATTAGCACTCCGTCACTTGTTAAACCTGATAGGGTTAGCAGTGCGATCAGCACAGTGCCTTTGGGAAGCAGAGAAGCAGTTAGAATCATTTTTATATCAGTGGAAGGAAGGCAGTACTTGCATCAAGTTCCCTGAAAGAGTCTGAGTGCAGCGATGGTGACTCGGGGTATGCAAGACAGCAAGAGTAGTTAAGGGTGCTTGTGCTGCCAAAGTACAGTGGTATTGGGGTGCCAAAATACAAAGGAGATGGGCACTCGTATGGCTGAGAGAGAGAGAGAGAGAGAGAGAGAGAGAAGACAGGTAAGAGATAATATGCACAAAAAGAAGACAGTCCCTTTAAGGGTAAACCTGCTAGAATTAATCACCAGATTAGGAGACAAGGATAATGGGGCAGAGTCTTGTGAGGGAGGAAGAGTATTTAATAGAGGCTGGGGAGGCAGGAGAAAGTTTCAAAAAAGCACACAGAGCACTATGCTAAGAGCGCTAGCTCCGAGGAAGCCAGGAGAGAAGCAGCAGAGCCAATAGGGAGACAGCAGAAGAAACAGAAGCGGCTAATGGGAGACCGCCTTCAGCCTTCAGGAGCCAATCAGTTCAGCAGCATACAAGTCACTCAATCCTGAAGTGGCTGGCGTACCTGGGTATACTGGGCAGGCTGAAGAAGAGAGTGCAGCCAGCTGGCGGAGTTCAGAGCCAGGGCTGCTGCGGCACAGGGAGCCAGATCAGGGCCAAAGTCCTGAAAGAAAAAGAGAGAGAGAGAGACGGGGGGTCAGAAACATAAGGGGCCAGAAAACAAAGGCAGTCTAAATCAGAGGGAGGGCCAGAGTAGGAATAAAAGCAGAGGAGAGTAGCTGTAAATAGTGGGTGTCAGTGAGGAAAGCAGAAGGAAATTCCTGACTGGGGAGGGGGTCTGGGTTTTGGCGCCAGAGGTGCCAAGTAAAACAAAGAAAGAAAAAAATATGGAAAACAAACTTGAGAGTAGTGAGAGGCAGAGGTGCTGGGTTAGGCAGGGAAAAAAGGTTACAGGCTTGGGAGGTCAGGAAACACCCAGAGGCAGACAGGAGATTATACAAATAGAGAGAGGGCAGGCTTAGAGAAGGCAGGTAGGCAAATATTAAACAGTGTACAAATCAACTAGGCTGTAGTATAAATAAATAAACATTTTCATTTAAACAGTTAAAATTTTAAAATTTCAAAAAAGCACACAGATCTCTATGCTAAGAGCGCTAGTTCTGAGGAAGCCAGGAGAGAAGCAGCAGAGTCAATAGGGAGACAGCAGAAGAAACAGAAGCAGCCAATGGGAGACCGACTTCAATCTTCAGGAGCCAATCAGTTCAGCAGCATACAAGCCACTCAGTTCTGAAGTAGCTGGCATACCTGAGTATGCTGGGTGGGCTGAAGAAGAGAGTGTGGCCGGCCGGTGGAGTTCAGAGCCGGGGCCACTGCGGCACAGAGTGCCCGGTCAGGGATAAAGTCCTGGGTATGCTGGGTGGGTGGACAGGCTAAAGAAGAGAGTGCGTCTGGCTGGCAGAGTTCAGAGCCAGGGGGCTGCTGCGGGACGAGGAGCCCAATCAAGGCTAAAGTCCTGTATATGCTGGGTGGGCAGGCTGAAGAAGGGAGTGCAGCCAACTGGTGGAGTTCAGAGCTGAGTCGCTGCAGCATGGGGAGCCCGATCTGGGCTAAAATCCTGGGTATGCTGGGTGGGCAGGCTAAAGAAGAGAATGCAGAAAGCTGACGGAGTTCAGAGCCAGGGCCACTGCAGCACAGGGAGTCTAATCAGGGTTAACATCCTGGGTATGCTGGGTGGGCAGGCTGAAGAAGACAGTGCAGCCGGCGTTCAGAGTTGGGGCTGCTGCAGCATGGGGAGCCCAATCAGGGCTAAAGTCCTGGGTATGCTGGGCAGGCGGCAGGCTGAAGAAGAAAGTGCGGCCAGTCGGCGGAGTTCAGAGCTGGGGCCACTGTGGTATGGGGAGCCCAATCAGGGATAAGTCCTGGGTATGCTGGGCAGGCAGGCAGGCTAAAGAAGAGAATGGGGCCAGCAAGCAGTGTTCAGAGCCAGGGCTACTGCAGCATGGGAAGCCCGATCAGGGCTAAAGCCCTGGGTATGCTGGGCGGGCAGGCAGGCTAAAGAAGAGAGTGTGGCCGGCCGGTCGGCAGAATTTAGAGCCAGGGCCATTGCAGCATAGGGAGCCTGATCAGGGCTAAAGTCCTGAGTATGCTGGGCAGGCAGGCTGAAGAAGAGAGTGATGCTGGCAGGCTGAGTTCAGAGCCGAGGCTGCTGCGACACAGGGAGCCCGATCAGGGTTAAAGTCCTGGGTATGCTGGGTGGGCTAAAAAGGAGAGCACGGCCATCTGGCAGAGTTCAGAGCCAGGGCCAGTGTGGCATGAGGAGCCCAATCAGGGCTAAAGTCCTGGGTATGCTGGGCGGGCGGGCTGAAGAAGAGAATGCAGCCAGTGGAGTTCAGAGCCGGAGCCGCTGTGGCACGGGGAGCCCTATCAGGACTAAAGTCTTGGGTATTCTAGGCGGACAGACTAAGGAAGACAGTGCAGCTGGCTGGCGGAGTTCAGAGCCAGGGCCCCTGCGGCACAGAGAGCCCGATCAAGGATAAAGTCCCGGGTATGCTGGGTGGGCAGGTGGGCTACAGAAGAGAGTGTGGCTGGTTGGTGGAGTTCAGAGCCGGGGCTGCTGCGGCACGGGGAGCCTGATCAGGGCTAAAGTCCTGGGTATGCTGGGTGGACTGAAGAAGAGAATGTAGGCAGCCAGCAGAGTTCAGAGCCGGGGCCACTGCGGCACGGGGAGCCCGACCAGGGCTAAAGTCCATCCTGATTTTTAGGTTTTTATTTAGATTGAAACATATCATTCTCATATTTATTTACTTATAAAGACTGTTAATATTCATTTTGGTTTATTATATCATATTTGAGACTGTTTATTGTTTGTGTCTAAGAAAGTTTTGATATTGTCATTGGCTTTGTCTGTAATTGATTATGGTTTACCTATATATCCAGCATTACCAGTGACATTGCTTTCCAGAGTTAGGAGTTGTACAGTAATGTTTGTCAATTTTTGTCATGTCCAAAACTGACCCATCACTGTCAACTTTATTCATCAATGAATTGTTTTTCTTTTTCTTTTTAAACACTATAACCCTTATTTGTGAAACTAATTTCTGGCCATCTGTCTCGACTTGCCACTCTACCCCCTCCCAACCCATGTCAATCTATTGCCATTAGTTAAGGCACCTTCCAGCCTGCTACCCCTTCCCAACTCTTGTCTTCTATCCCTGCCCTAAACTCTGAGCAATTTGCACCTCTTTTCCCACTGAAACTTAATCTGCCCACCATTTAATCTGAAGCCTGCACTGTGGAGCATCTATAATTACTTATATCTCTTTCTCCTTCTCCCTCCCTAGGAGCATCCCCTGAACAGGGTGCTTCAGACAACAGCGCTCGCAGCACGGCTCCGAACCGGCTGGCTGCCAGCGTCCCTGAAATGCAGCTCCTCTGGCTCCCGGATCAAGGTACAGTGAGACGGGTTTCAGAAGCCACGATTCCATTGGACCATAGCAGCTTCTGACTGATTTCAATTGGCTCCCTGGCCCAGGCCATCTGCTTTCACTGCTTCAATTTACCAGCCGTGCTCTGTAACTCCAGGCTGGCTGTTGTGCTCCTGCCAAAATTTCAAACCTACCCACCCATCCCCCACCCCACCCCAACCCCAACCAGTATTAAATACTCTCAAACTCCTCCCCCTATTATCCCCCATATTTACTCATTGGCTATAGCTACTCCTGAAACACTTAAGGAAAGTAAGCAAACTTCTCTTAAGGGGGAACTATTCTCTGCAACTTTTTTTTTTTTATCGTTCTCTTCAGCTTAATTTTACTATTTTCCCCTCTTAAAGCTCACTGCAACATTTTGTTGATCATTCTCTTCAACTTAATTTAACTATTTTCTCCTCTTGAATGGGATCTGCTCATGGCAACTTTTGTTGATCGTTCTCTTCAACTTAACTTACTTTTTTCTCTCCTCAATAACTTCCTCCCTTACAAAGGGTCCTATTGACAAGCCTTAGGTCCTCCTGCCATCAATTAGGATGCAGAGACCTTGATCCCAGTACTACACTGATGCACACAGCTCACCAGATCCCTCTGGTTATTAGCTGCCTAGTGGTGTTATCCTACACCACATATCCTCCGTCTTCCTCCCTGGTCTGATTTCTTCTACTTTCTGCATCACAATGTTCCCTCTCACCAAAGGACTACTCATTTGCTTGTCCTTCCTGGCACACCTGCAACCAGCAGATATGATCTCAAACCCTGAATCTGTGCCACCCTCCAATTTAAGATTATCACCACCCAGCACCCTTGGCTTATTGCCCCCTTGCCTACATGGGTCTTTCCCTCACCTTACATTATTAACCCTGGACCAGCGTAACAAAACCATCCTCCTCCTGCAGTGTTCCAAACTAATACACAAACTACCCTTCCTCTGTACACCCTCTCCCCAATCCTGCTCATGCCTCCTACTACTGTCAGGCGATGTCGAACTAAACCCAGGACCCAGTAAGAGGCAAAAACTGAATCACACAATGAGGGTCACTCCTAACCCCTTAACCTCCTGCCCTAATTGGCTTAACTCCAAAGGTCTCAATATAGCTCATATGAATATACAGAGCATTAGGGGAAAAATGGCAGAATTGGAATCCTGGTTACTGTATTGTATTACAAACCAGACATCCTCTGCATTACCGAATCGTGGTTAAAGCCATCCATACTACCTCATGAGGTCGCCCTTCCTGTCTATACCTACTACAGACAGGACTGGATCCCCAGAAAGGGAGGGGGGGGTTAATTTATGTTAGAGATGGATTGGTAGTCATTGAATTAACTGACTTAAAGATCAACTTGGCTGCAGAGTACGGCTTTATCACAGTCACCCTTGACCAAGTCAAGAATGTAACAGTAGGGTGCGTCTATCTACCCCCCCCCCAAATGAAGTGTCCTCCTATGCCGAACTCCTCACTAGCCTGGACTCCCTTCCTAAGAAAGGCACTATAATATGTGGTGACTTTAACCTGAATTGGTTTGGGCCTCTTAAAACACAGTAACAAGCTGCTCTACTAGACGCTAAACTGGAGCAACTCCTCGACGATCCCACAAGACTGAATATGACGTCAGGCAAGCACACTCTCCTAGACTGGATACTAGCTAATAATCCAACTTCTATTAAGGCTGCTGGAATTCTCCCTGATGCACTCAGTGACCATTCTCTGACTTTTTGCATCTGGAAAAATAATTCTCCGCATCCCGCCCAAAATCCATAAAACTAGAGATCTAAACAACTTTGTTCCTGAAGCCTTCTGCTCAAGTATCGCCGCAGCTGACTGGTCACCAATAACCTCACTTCCTGACATAAACCTAGCATTAGAATATCTGGTCAATACATTCACCTCCATCCTTGATCACCATGCTCCCCACAGACTAAGAAGATCAAAAGGCACCCACTCTCCCTGGCTCACACAGGAACTAAGGCACCTCATGCATTCTTGTGACAAAGCATGGCATGCTTTCAGAATCTATAGACTCCATTCTGACTGGAACACCTACTGCCAGCTATACAATATCTGTAAATCTAAGATAGGAAAAGCCAGAAGGGAGCATCTCTTATCACTACAGGAACAACACCTCTCCAACCCCAAATGTTTCTGGAAGGAAATCAACACGCTCCTAAAGGGTAATGAAAGGATCTTCCCCCAGTCAATGACAGCAAAAGGCTCCACACTATCCTCACCCATGGAGATAGCAGCAGGGCTGAATCACTTCTTATGGACCTTGATGCCTACAAAACCGACCTTCCTGTTAATTGTCCTGCACCACCAGCTAGCCGCCCAGAATTTCCACACCCACTCTTCCACTTAAAAACTACCTCTCAAAAAGAGGTCTTTAAATTACTAAGGGGACTTAACTCTGACAGCTCACCAGGGTTTGACTCCCTACCACCCAATTTTTTTAAAATACGTGCACCGCACTTGCCTACCTGATCTCCTGCCTAATCAATAGATCCTTCCTCTCGCAAACCATCCCAAACAAATGGCAAACCGCATTTGTTGTCCCAGTACATAAAAGCAATCCAACCAACCTTATCAAAAACTACAGACCCATATCTATCTTGTGTCCAATTGCTAAAATCCAGGAAAGAATACTTTATAATCAACGATCAACCTACCTTGAATAGACCAATGCCCTCACTAGTAACCAGCATGGCTTTCAGAAATCGCATGGGACAGAAACTGCTCTCCTGAGGGTCACCACTGATATATTCCAGGCTATGGACCAGGGCAAAGCCACTGGTGCAGTCTCTGTCGATCTAATGAAGGCATTCAACCTAGTCAGCCACTCACTTCTCATCTGTAAGCTCCGCCACCTTGGGCTTGACAAAAACTCTCTCTCTTGGGTCTCTAACTACTTAGATAATAGGTTTCAATGTGTCAAATGGGCAGGTACCATCACAACCTCATCTCCTATCACTGACGGGTTCCCCAGGAATTAATCCTAGGGCCTCTCCTATTCTCAATATGCCAGTTGGGGTACTATGCTCCCTTGGACCCATGGTAACGGCTGCAAAGCAGCCTTTCTCAGGGTCCTTTGGTGTGGGTTGCATTATTTCCCACGGAGCGCACCTGGCAGAGAGTAAATGGGTCCAAATGTGGGTGAGACTCTTCAAGCAAAAATATTTTAGTGGATTAACCTCTGGATTGGCTTTTTCTCTTTGGATTAATCTGGTTTTGTGACTTTCTTCTGGATTTGGATTCATCGAACTCTGGGTTTGTATTGAGAGACTGCTGACTCCTTCCCGTGGATTAAAACTTCTTTTGTCGTTTGGGCAATTGGCGGTGAGAGGACCCTGCGTCCATACACTTTGACTATTTATTTATGTTTGTTTGTGTTTGATTTTATAGCTCATGACTTTTTCTGGTAGTGAGAAAGGCCAACATGATCCTTCTCCCCAGCTGTAAGAGGACTGGGGGGGGGTTCATAATTCCACTTCGTTGACTGAAAAATGTTTGATTTGTTTTTATATCTTTTTTTTTTTGGTTATAATTGTTTGGCAGTGAGAGTGCCACCTTACCCTCTTTCCCCGGTGGTGAGCGGACTGGGGGGGAGGGGAATTATACATTGCACTTTGTTGTTTTATTTGTTTTGGTTTGGGTGGTGAGAGTCCCTAAACTTTGCCTTTTATATTTTCTTTTGTGTGTTATTTATGTACTTGGGGGGATTACAGGGTTTTTTTTGATTCAAGCTCAGATTTGATGTTAGCTAACTGGGAGTCGAGTGGGGTTTTAAATTGTATTAGTATTATTTTGGGCTTTGTTTATTGTACTTATTATTTAGTAGTATTGCTGCAGCATGTGCTGGTCCCTAGCCCCCACAGTAGTGTGCTATTCATCCTCTTCTCTTCATGCCCTTCGCCCTTTTTATTTTCCCCCACTCCAGTTTGAGACCTACCAGCACTGTAGAGCGCTGGGTATTATGCGTAGGAGAGGGAGAAGGGCAAGGGGTTATGAACAGGGGAGGTTGGACGAGGGCGGTCACCGTATTGGGATGGTTGGGTCTAGAAGGTGCCCTGGGGTGAAATGGAATCCAGATTGTGGTTTTACATGTCTGGTGCCCATACCCAAGGGCATTACCGAATATGGTGGGCAGATGGCCCGGGCGGCCCACGAGGTTTATTCAACTCGGGCGGTGTTGTGCAATGCCAGGTCCATTAAAAATAAGACTGCAATTATTGCTGATCTTGTTGGTACAGTGGACCTGGTCTGCATCACCAAGACCTGTTTGGATGATAATTCTGGCCCCAATTTAGAGGCTATGACTCCGGCAAGGTACTCGGTGATACACCGCCCGAGATTGGATCACGGGGAGGGGGTTGTGGTCTGTTTCAAGACCGACTTGGCCTCATAGAGGTACTAGTGGGGGGTTGAGTCCTTTGAGTGTATAGTAGTAGCAGGTGTAGGCTTTCGAATCACCCTTACCTACCGTCCACCCAGTGATGAGAAACGATTCCTTCAGGAAGTGACGGATTTTGTCATCGACATGGCGTTTGAATCGCCCAGATTGATGGTTCTGGGCAATTTCAACGCCTGGGTTGATGACGAACTCTCACAGTTTGGTCAACTCTTCCTCCAGTTAATGACAATTCTGGGTCTTACACAGGTGGTTTCCTCTGCTACACATAAATTCGGACACTCTCTGGACCTAATCTTCTTTCTAGGGGTCGAAACATCTGATGTGGGGGTGGAACCCATCGAGTGGTCAGATCATTACACCATGGGGTTTAGTTTTTGCACCCCCTCTAGAAGGCCTTCCCCTGTGGAGTTGGTTAGGTACCGCCCTTTACGGGATATTGATTCCCAAGGCCTTGCGGCGGAGCTTGACCTTTCGTCCCCTGCGTTGGCAAGCAGTGATCCAGAGACTCTCGTGTCGGCCTATAATACAGCCGTTGTGGGGGCTCTGGATTCTATTGCTCCAGTTTGTGTTCACTCCCTCTCCCTTCACCTCAAGTCCCCTTGGTATGATGGGACGTTGAGGGAGATGTGGAGACAGGGGCGAAGTTTAGATCATTGCTGGCAAAAGTCCGCTCTTGCTGCCGACCACCTTAGATTGATGGACTATTATTCAGTCTATCAATCTGCAATCACCCATAAGAAGGCAGAATTCCTGTCCAGGGAGATTGCGGTTGCTCGGAAACGACCAGCTCAGCTATTTCGAACTGTGGACAGACTGTGCAACGCAGCCTGTCTACAAGTTCAGAAAGCCTTTTTGCAGTTAGAGTGCAATGAGCTTGCTCGATTCTTCGCAAAAAAGGTGGCCAACATCAGGGCGGAACTGCTGCCATCACACTCTAGGGGGGTTGCTGTGGACCAGTGTGAGACCCCGGTGCCCCAATTCTCCTGGAGTTCTTTCGGTCAATTGGTGTTCATGGATGTCATGAGGATCATCCAGAATATGCGCCCTACATGCTGTAGTTTGGATCCTGGACCAACTTCCCTAATTTTGGGTTGTAGTGATAGCATCGGTCCAGTCCTTGTGCGGATAGTCAGGTGCTCCTTGGAATCTGGTGAGTTCCCTAGCTCCCTGAAAGAGGCGGTGGTGACACCACTCTTGAAGAAAGCTACTTTGGACCCTGACTGTCTCACAAACTACAAACCTATCTCTAACCTTCCCTTTGTTGGGAAGGTGATTGAGAAAGTAGTGGCAGCTCAACTGGAGGACCATTTGACCATCCATGACATCTATGAACCCCTCCAGTCCGGTTTTCGTAAAAGACATAGTGCCGAGATAGCGCTGGTTCGGGTGCTCAATGATCTCCTGATGGCTAGAGATCGGAAGAGCCATTCCATCTTGGTTCTCCTCGACCTTTCCTCAGCGTTTGACACCATAGATCACATGGTGTTGATAGGACGCCTGAGGCTCTTATGTGGAATATCAGGAACTGTCTTAGGATGGTTCACTTCATTCCTCACTGGGAGATCACAAAGAGTTGTGTCTGGGTTTTTTTCCTCGGGCTCAACAGCTTTGTTGTGTGGGGTGCCTCAGAGTTCAGTATTGTCACCCATGTTATTTGTGGTGTATATGCTACCCATTGGAGACATTGTAAGAAGGTATGGGCTGAGGTTTCACTGTTATGCAGATGATACCCCGCTCTACCTTTCTTTTGCCCCTGACCAAGAGGGAGCTCTCTCAGTCTTTAACTGTCTAAAAGAAATCCAGGAGTGGATGGATTCTAGTTGGCTGAAGTTGAACTCGGAAAAAACAGAGGTATTGGTTGTGGACCCTGGTCGACAGATAGGGGGTCAGGTGGCGTTGCATCCTCTGGAATTTTTCTTCGAGGCGTTCCTCTCCCGACCTCTGAATGGGTGCATAGCCGGGGGGTGGTTCTTGATGACAGACTGACACTGCAGTCGCAGGTGTTGGCTATCATCAAGACTTCCTTTTATCATCTTAGGAACATCGCCAGGGTTAGGCATCTTGTTCCGTCGGACGACCTTCCAACTTTAGTCCACGCTTTTGTGTCCTCACGCCTGGATTACTGCAACTCCCTTTATCTAGAGCTTTCAGGAGCTGAAATCCATTGCCTGCAGCTAGTGCAGAATGCTGCAGCCCGGTTTTTGATGGGTTCTTGCAGATCCTGTCATATTACTCCGGTCCTGCGCAATCTACACTGGCTGCCGATACGGTGGTGGATCACCTTTAAAGTTGGCTTGCTGACTTTCAAAGCCCTACATGGCTTGGGCCTGGTCTATTTGAAAGAACTCCTGGTACCCTACTGCCCCAATCGATCGCTCCGCTCGGCCGACGAGGGGTTGCTAGAGGTTCCAAGGGTGAATTTGAAATCATCTGGTGCTCAGGCTTTTTCTTATGCTGCCCCCACCCTTTGGAACTCTCTACCCCATCGGTTACGGGAGTGCACTTCTGTGGAGGAATTTAAGAGGGGTTTGAAAACTTTTCTTTGGAAAAAAGCATTTTTGGAATACTGATTTGTTTAATGACCTGGTTCTGTTGAATATTTTTTAATGACTGTTTGAATTGTTTTAATTGTTGTTTATGTAAGGCTCTTTGATAATTGAAAGGCGCCATATAAATAAAAATTATTATTATTATTATTAATGACCTTCCTCTGAATTGTGGAGAGACATCGGATCAGTTATATGTGGATGATGCCATCTTATATAGATCCTCCTGTGATGTCTCAAGTATTAACTCTGACCTAACAAATGACTTTCAGACTCTAGAAACATGGTTTAAAAATAACCTATTAGTTCTGAATACAAAAAAGACTAAATCCATGTTGTTCCACCATACCTGCTTTGATACAACCTGACAGCACCCCAACCCAGTTATCAAAACATCCACTAACACTCAACTCAAAAAATGTTACCGCCTTTAAATACCTGGGTGTAGTACTTGACAAGCATCTATCCTTTGATGAGTACATAACCTGTGTCACTAAGGCTACTAATCAGAAACTAGGCCTTCTATATTGCACTGCTGCCTACCTCTCAAGTAGTGCAAGAAGCTCTATTGCCTCTGCCACCCTTCTCCCAGGCCTCTTCTACGGTGCCTCTATAATCAACACCTCTAAGAACTACCTGATTTGCTATTAAGGCCCCAGCTCGCGCCCATCACTGTGACGTGCTGAACAATTTGGGTTGGCCATCTTTCATGGCCAGACATAACCTCCCAGCATATTGCGCCACCTTCAAGCTAATACACCTTTGACCTCCTCTGAGTATATCTAACCTACTAACCCTGAAACCCTTCCCACAAACACTCAGGTCTTCACATCTCCCAATGCTGGGCCTGTCCAAGACTCGCCTAGCTGTTGGAAGAAGATCCTTCTCCTTTGTAGCACCACAAAAGTGGAATGACCTCCCACATTCACTACTCTCATGCAAGACCATTACTGTCTTCAAAAGACAATGTAAGGAAATATTTTACAAGCCTGTAATGGGAACTGTACCTAATGTTCTCTAAACTTCTCCACCTGCTGCCTATACTCTCCTGGTGTGTATGATCAATGTCTAGGGCTAGGAGTCTGTACACAGCCAAATGTCTATACTCTGCACTTATGTACTAATTGACTCTACTACGATTATATTGTATGCTCGTATCAACCTTACTGTTTGTTCACCTATGTTGCAATTGACATCTGTAATTTGTACTGTCTCCCAATGAATGAGATGTCTAGTTTAGTCCGTGAATGTATGTAACTGTCCAATGATATTTGTACATAATTATCTATATCTGTACTGTTTTCTTATGCTTGGAACATTTGGTTCCCCAGTCACCCCTGAAAAAGGGACTTGACTGTCTCAGAGGGCCCACCTGGTCATCAAAATTTAAATAAATAAAATTGTGCTTACTTTATTGTTTTTTTCACTCTATCTTTTTACTAAAATCCGAGTATATAAGAAAGCACACATCTAATACAATAGAAGACTATCCTCCATGTAAGGTATAAAATATCACTTAACAAAACACAGTATTTAGAGTAAACATATTGGAGAAGCCTTATATACATGTATTGATGATAAAACACAAACCTAGACAGAATGTAAGTGGACAGCAGATTGTGCTTACTTAGATTAATATCTTTTTGGTGTTTTTGGAAGGCTCCTGTTTTGCTTAAGCAAACAGGCATGACAGGGTGTGTGTTATTGTGGGATAACAGCACACCTCTGGAAGTGAAGCCCAAGTTGAAACCAAGGGCTTTATACACCCGAGAAGTGTCATTATCCTTCCATTACACACACCCTGGAATGCCTGATTGCGATTATAAAATGACTTCGCTGATTGCTTTATTTTATGAAACAGAAACATAGAAACATAGACTTTGATGGCAAATAAGGACTACTTGGTCCACCCAGTCTGCCCATTTCCCATCCTATTGGATAAGCTGCAGATCATAGTTAACCAACAGCCTACTTCTTCCTAACCCCCACCAGAACTGCTTTATGTTTGTCCCACGCATTCTTGAATTCCCCCACTGTTTTTGACCCCACGACCTCCTAAGGAAGGCTGTTTCATGTGACCACCATCCTCTCCGTGAAAAAATATTTCCTGACATTGCCCCTGAGCCGTCGTCCCTCTATCTTCAAATTGTGTCCCCTTGTTCTTACACACCTCTTTTTCTGAAAGATGCTACCCTCCTGGACTTTGTTGATTCCCTTTAGGTACTTGAAAATTTCTATCATGTCTCCCCTCTCCCTCCGTTCCTCAAGGGTATACATATTAAGCTCCTTTAGTCTCTCTTTGCATGTCTTCTGGTGCAGACCCTGCAACATTTTAGTTGCCCTCTTCTGGACTGCCTCCATCTTGTCTATGTCCTTGCAGAGATGGGGTCTCCAGAACTGCACGAAGTACTCCAGATGTGGTCTCACCAACTGTCTGTACAGAGGGATAACAACTTTGTTTTCTACTGGTGATGCCTCTTCCTATATATTCCAGTACCCTCCCCCCACTACCTTCTCATATTGCTTGCTTACCTTCAGGTCATCTGATGTGACTACCCCCAGGTTCCTTTCCATTTTTGTTGTTGTTAGTACCCCCCCTCCATTGTGTACTCGTCCCCTGGGTTTTTGTTTCCCAGGTGCATTACTTTGCACTTTTGTGCACTGAATCTAAGCTGCCATACTTTTGACCATTCCTCCAACCTTGCCAAGTCCCTTTTCATCCTTTCCACTCCCCCACTTGTGTATCAACCCCATTGCAGATCTTTGTGTCATCTGCAAAGAGGCATACTTTTCCTTCCAGTCCCTCCGCAATGTCGCTTATAAAGACATTAAAAAGGGCCGGACTCAGTACTGAACCCAGCTAGTAACCTCCCCCCTTTCTTTGGAGTGGACTCAGTTTACTGTTACCCTCTGTGTCTTGTTGTCCAGCCAGTGTTTTACCCTGGCTACCACCCTGGGACCCACTTCTAGGCTGGCTAATTTGTTTATTAATCTTTTGTGTGGGACTGAGTTAAATGCCTTGTTAAAGTCTAGGTAGGCCATGTCCACAGCCTCTCCCTGGTCCACTATTTTGGTCACCCAGTCAAAGAGATCTATTAGATTCATCTGACATGACCTTCCCACAGTGAATCCATGCTGCCTTGGGTCATGTGCCCTGCTCAACAATTCTTTCTTTCAGAAGTGATTCCATCATTTTCCCTACCACTGAGGTCAACCTAACAGGTCTGTAGTTTCCTGCCTCTGCTTTGCTCCCACTTTTGTGAAGAGGAATCACATCCACCCTCCTCCAGTCCTTAGGTACCACACCATCCTCCCATTATTTGTTAAAAAGGGTAGTCAGTGGTGTCACTAGTTCTCCCTGTAGTTCTTTTAGAATTCTGGGGTGAATCCCATCAGGGCCCATTGCTTTGTTCACCTTCAGTTTTAGGAGCTCTTTCAGAACCCTTTCTTCTGTGAATGGACTGGTATCAACCCCCCTATCCAGAGTGCTTCTATTAATTGGATTAAGTACCTCCCCTCCTCTTCTTTTGTGAATACTGAGCAGAAGTATTCATTCAGTATCCCTACTTTTGCATTGTCATCCTCTGCCTCCACCCTCCCCTTTATTAAGCCTCACTATTCCTCCCTTGGTCATTCTTTGCTCCCTAATGTACCTATAAAAGGTTTTATCCCCCTTCTTAACCGAGTTGGCTATCTTTTGTTCAGTTTGGGCCTTCGCTATTCTGACTGCCTTCCCTACTTCCTTCTGCTTTAACTGGCACAGTTTTCTGTCCTGCTCCTCCTGTATTTCTTTATATTTCCTAAATGCTATCTTTTTCTCCCTAATCTTCCCTGCCACTTCTTTTGAGAACCATAGTGGTTTTTTCCTTCATTTTGATTTATTTGCTTCACACAAAGGCTTGTTGCCTCTGTGATGGCAGTTTTGATGTTTCCCCATTGTTCCTCCATCCCTCCTTCTTGCCCGTTTGCTAGTGCTTTTCTGAGACACTCTCCCATTTTGACAAAGTCAGCCCTCCTAAAGTTCAGTACCCTCACTTTTGTGTGGCTTAACTCTACGGCTGTGTTTATCGTGAACCACACTGTTTGGTGGTCACTTGTTCCTAGATTGCTACCTACTTCTAAATTTGAGATCCTCTTTCTGTCCCCATTTGAGAGTACCAAGTCTAAGACTGCTCCCTCCCTAGTGGGTTCCAACACTAGCTGTCTGAGGCATGCCCCCTGTAGGGCAGCGAGAATGACCCTGCTCTTGGTTATGGCTGCAGTAAAGGTGCTCCAGTTAATATCTGGTATATTCAGATCCCCCCTTCAACCATCTTAGCAAACAGTCTCACTTGGGATCTAGCAACAGAAGGAGCTGTTTCAGGAAAGTGCTTGCTTTTTCTTGTTCTATTTTAATTTTGATACTGGAATTGTTTGTGCTGGAAGGGGAGATGGTGGGGGGGATTTAAAATCAGTACCAGGAGTTATAACTGTTACTGAGGGGCATCCTGGCCTGTGATATTTAATCGTTGCTGTGGAATGTTTGGAGTTCTGGCTGGGTGAGTTTCACTCAGACAGGAAGTTGTTTGTTGGCCTTGAGAGAGGGGAATGGAGTAATTAACAAACAGTCTCACTTGGGATCTAGCAGCAGAAGGAGCTGTTTCAGGGAAGTAGTGGCTTTTTCTTGTTCTATTTTAATTTTGATACTGGAAGTTATAACTGTTACTCAGGGGAATCCTGGGCTGTGATATTTAATGTGTGTTGTGGAATGTATGTGGTTCTGGCTGGGTGAGTTCTTCTCAGGTTTGGACCTCATGCAAGAAGTTGTGTTTGGCTTTGTACCTTTGTGCGGGGATTGAGAGATCTGGTGGGGAAAAGTTCAGGGCTGATTGACTCTCACGAGAGTCAGGGTAGGGCCCTAATCCCACCCTCCCCCATCCCTCCATTTATAGGGAAGGAGCTACCCGACAATTGGTGGACAGGACTGCCAGGTGCAGCCCATTTCATTCCCTGGTCAGAAGTCTGAAAGCCACACAGGGCATGGAAACACATGGCTGGAGTGTAAACACACAGGAGTAAAGGCAACAGGATTTATGTAGTTAAAAAAGCTGTACTGATCTGTTGAGTGGGTGAAAATAGTCAGGAACAAGGGTCTTAAGGAGATATTGCTGCATAGGAAGTGACTATAAGCTGAAGAGGGGGTACGGGCACCACTTAAAGAGTTTAACACGCAAGGGGGTAAGGGCAGTACAGAGGTATGAAAATGGAGAGAGATGAAAGAAGACGTGCCAGAGGGTGGCATTGCAGAAATAGGTGAGGATGGGGACAGTGTAATGGGGGAGGGTACAGAGAGCAGCAAGATGCTAGTGGGGGTTGGCATGGGAAGAACAGTGGGTTGCAATGGCTATGGGGTGGCTGTTTGGATGAGCACATTATGGAAGCTAGATGGGTGTCCAATGTGTTATAGGCTGAGGAGGCTGGAGGGAGAAGTGCAGTGGCTGGGTAAGGAGTTAGAAAGGGTAAAGAGAGGGGGAACTGGGGCAGGTTAGCCTTCGGCACAAGGTAGCTTGATGCCAAGGCATAGGATGCGCATCAGAATGAAGAAGGAGAGGCAGGGAGGAGGGAGAGAGGAGTCAAGACTACTAGGAGGTCTAGTAACAGGGGAAAGCCTCAGGGAGGGAGGGAGGAAGGAAGGAGCCTAGTCTCAGCAACACTGAGAAGGCAGGTAACAGGTTTGCAGTGTTGGCAGAAATGGTGGAGGGGGAGGCACTGGATCTCCAAGATGGGGCAGGAGGGAATAGGGGCAGGGACAGCCCAGGAGACAGCAGTTGGACAGAGGAAGGAGGGAAGAGGGAGTGGGACTCAGTTGGACTGGTGGACGGAGGGGACAGGGGTAATGGGGGAAGGGCAATGTGGGTGAGATAGATGCCAGAGACACAGCAGGAGAGGGATGGGGACCCAGGGTAGAGAGTAAAGAAGGGGAATATAGTGAGTGAGCAGGGAGAGGAGGGGTACAGGCCAGGGGAGGAGGTTGGGAAGATACAGGGGCATCAGATGGAGTTACTAAAAGGCAGGGTAAGGGGGAGTCTACTAATGAGTACATAAAGAAGAGGCTGGGCGGAGGTATGAGGTATGAAGAGGGGTTATTCTAGTGCTGGTCAATTCCATATTGAAGGGAATCAAATGGGGCAGTAAGGAGGAAAGGCATAGCCGAATCCGGGTCGAATCCATACCTGAGCTGACAGCCAACAGGGCAGGGCAGTCTCTTCTTAAATGTGCAGAGAAGAGAAGGAGGAGACCTCATGTCATGGTGCCCATGGGTACGAACGACCTGGCAGGGGAGATGGTGGAAGTGGTATGAGAGAGGTTCGAGGAACTGGGAAGGCTGTGTTAGAAGATGGGGAGATCGGTGGCCTTCTCAGAGGTACTCCCAGTACCCTGCATGAGTACAGCAAGGAAAGGAAGGATAGGTGAGTTTAATACATGGCTGGGGGAATTGTGTCACTCAATGGGGGTACGGCTTGGTGGGTGGCTGGGGTAGAACCTGGGACAGGAATGACATGTACACCAGGGACAGACTATATCTGAGCAAGGAGGGGAAAGCGGTAATGAAGCAGAAGATAGAGGAGTACGCAGAAACAAAGATAAATTTAAACTAGAAGGGCGTGGTGAGTGGTCAGCTGGTAGACAGGGGTTCCCTTAGAGGGGGGGCCTGACAAGCTTACCCCCCCAGTTAATGAGGAAGGCAAAGGGGAGGGGACACAGGGGGAGAAAGGAGGGAGAAGGGTTAGGAAGGGGAAGGGAGTGGGTTGGAGAGTGGTCTCACTGAATGCGAGGAGCCTCGGAAAAAAGTCAGCTGAGTTTCAGGCCCTATTGGCATAGGGGATGGTGGACATTGTGGCCATCACAGAATCGTGGGCCACCCAGTACCAGGACTGGGAGTTGATGGTCCCAGGATATAGAACATTCAGAAAGGATAGGACCAAGGGGGGTGGCAATCTATATACAGAAGAGGATAAGGTGTGCAAAGGAGGAGGGCAGGACAGAGGCCCTATGGATGCATTTTCAGGACTTAAAGGGAAACAATGGAAAAGGTGCAGCTTTACCCAGGCACTACAAACATTCCTGATTAGTGCTTTCAGACAGTAATTTTTTTTTTAATTCCTCTAATTGCTTTTTTACTGATTTTAAACAGTGACCTTCAGCTTTCACTTTCTATTGCTGGCAGCCACCATTTCATGAGTAGCAGAGAGCTTCCTGAACTCACTTTATGCTAATATGACCTGCCAACCAATAGCAGAGGTCAAACAGCATATTAGCATACAGTGAGCTCAGGAAGCTCACTGCTGTTCATGAAATGGCTGCTGCCAGCAACAGAAAGTGGAAGTTGTTGGTAGCTGTTCTAAATAATTTAAAAAAGCTGTTACTGTCCGATAGCACTAATTGAGAGTTTCTGTAGAGTCTGAGGAAAGCTGTGTCTTTTCCATTGTTTTCCTTTAAAAGGCGGGACACTGAGGATGGGAGTAGTTTACAGACCACCAGCTCAGCTGGAGGACCTGGACAGGGAGTTAGACAAGCAAATCCAAAGGGTCTGTAGGAAGGGTAGCACGGTGGTAGTGGGGGACTTCAACCTACCTGGGGTGGATTGGAGTACCCCAACCACCACTAGTGCAAGGGAGCAAGCCCTATTAGAGGCATTTCAGGACAGCTTCTTGATGCAGTTGGTGCACAAGCCAACTCAGATAGGAAATACTCTGAACCTTGTACTGTCCAGTGGGGAGATGGTAAGGGATCTGGGGATGGAGGACCCATTGTCAGGGAGCAATCACTACTCGGCGTGGTTTACAGTCAACATGGTGAGGGAAGCTGGGGGTACAGGTACCAAGGTGATTGACTTTAGGCAGGCAGACTTTAAAAATATGGGGGAAATTCTGGTGGGGCACCTGGAGGATATTCAACCAGGCTGGGACACAAGTCAGAAGTGGGATGTCATAAAAAAGGGGCTAGTGGAGGCTACAGGGACATGTACTAGAACACAGAGCAAGACAGGGAGGGCAAAGAAGCCCAGTTGAATGACTCAGGAGGTCAGGGAGGGGGTGAGGGCCAAGAGAAAGAAGCATTCCAGAGGTTCAAAAAAATCAGGAAGGGGAGAAGACAAGGAGATGTACATGAAGAAATCCAGAGAGGCCACCAAACTGGTCACAGCAGCCAAAGCTTCCAGGGAGCTGAGGCTGGCGCAGAGTATTAGAAATGGAGAAAAAGAATTCTTCAGATACATACGGGAAAGAAGGAACAACAAAGACCAAATGATGATGATAAAAGTGGATGGGGGAGTGGGTGGAGAGAGGAGAGGATCAGGCAGAGGCATTAAATGAATACTTCTGTTCTGTATTCACACAAGAGAAAGCAGAGAAGGTACCATAGGGGAGGGGTGGGGTAACAGATGCGAGGATTACTGAGGACAGGGTACTGGAAGGACTGAGGGCACTGAGGGTGGACAAGGCACCTGGGTCAGATGGCATTCACCCTGGGGTACCCAAGGAGCTGGCTGAGGTTCTGGCAGTGCCACTGGCTGACCTGTTCAATACCTCCCTGGACACAGGATGTGTACCACAGGAATGGAGGATGGCCTATATGGTGCCCATCCACAAAGGTGGCCCAAAGAATGAACTGGGAAACTACAGGCCAGTGAGTCTCACATCAATCATGGGGAAGCTCATGGAGACAATCCTGAAAGAGAGGCTGGTGACCTTCTTGGAGGACAATGAACTCCAGGATGGGCATCAGCGCAGATTTGCCTCAGGCAGATCCTGCCAGACCAACCTCATTGAGTATCATGATTGGGTGACAAGGGAATGAGACAAGGGCCATACAATGGATGTCCTGTATTTGGATTTCAGCAAGGCATTTGACTCTGTGAAGCATGGGAGGCTGGGAGGAAAGCTGGAAGCTGTGGGGGCAGGAGTGAAGATGGTGAAATGAATAACAAATTGGCTAAGAGGTAGGCAGCAGAGGGTAGTAATAGGAGGGGAACTCTCGGCACCGAGGGTAGTGACAAGTGGTGTGCCACAGGGATCGGTGCTGGGGCCAGTGTTGCTCGGGTTATTCATAGCTGATATCTCACATGGGATCCGAAGTAAGATCAGTCTGTTTTCAGATGACACCAAAATGGGGGTGGTGGTTGATGACACTGAGGGATGGAAGGGGCTACAGGACGACCTAACTAAACTGCAGGAATGGTCAGAAATATGGCAGCTGAGGTTCAATGCCAAGAAGTGCAAGGTAATGCACTTCAGAGCAAAGAACCAGGGGAGGGACTATCAGCTGAGAGGGGTACAGCTGGGTAGCACTGTGGAGAAAAAGGACCTAGGGGTGCTTATAACGGGGAGCATAAACAACTCTGCTCAGTGTAGGCAGGCGGTAGCGAAGGCCAACAAGATACTGGGGTGCATAACGAGGGTAATCTTCCCCAGGTAGTCCTCCCCCTGTATAGGTCACTGGTCAGGCCACACCTGGAGTACTGCATGCAGTTCTGGTGCCCATACCTGAGGAAGGATGTCAGATTGTTGGAGGGTGTGCAGCGTAGAGCGACAAAGATGATCCAGGGATTAGAGAGCAAGCCCTACGAGGAAAGGCTGAGCGAGCTAGATATGTATTCCTTGGAGGAGAGGAGGGATGGGGGAACATGATTGTGACCTTTAAGTACTTGAAAGGGATAAACAAGACTCAAACAGAGGGGATCTTCCAATTAAGAAGAGGAAGGGACACGAAAGGGCACAGTCTCAGACTGGAAGGGGAAAGATTCAGGAGGGAGGGAGGTAAGGAGACAGTTCTTCAAGGAAAGGGTGGTGGGCAAGTGAAACACTCTACCACAGGAGGTGGTGGCCTGTAAGATGATGGGCAGTTTCAAGAGGAGATGGGACAGGGTGAGGGTGAGGGTAAATCTAAGGAGGGGCGGAGTGGGAGGGGCAGCTGCGAGATGAGGGTCTAGCTGCACAATCGAGCAGACTCAACAGAATGTGAGGCCTATTTCTGCTGGCATTTTTGTATGTTCGTATGTTAGTAATATCTCCCCTTTTCTACCATCCTAAGGATGCCTTCTATCATTTCCTTGTCCATTTCCTCCCCCTGAGACGAGGGTCTGTATACAACACCTGTGCAGATTATGGTGTCATTTCCTGTCTCCTTGGTGACCCACAGTGCCGCCTCTCCTCCCTGTTTATCCTTTAATTTCGTTGCTTTGATAACTTTCCTTACATAAAAACTACTCTTCCTCCTCTTCTACCCTCCCTGTCCCTCCTGTGGACTGTGTAACCTGGTATGTTAACATCCCAGTCATGGTTCTCTGTGTACCATGTTTCTGTGACTGCCACAATATCCAGGCATCCCTCTTCCATCAAGGCCACTAATTCAGGGAGCTTGTTACCCAGACTATGGGCATTGATACTCATTGCCCTCCATTTTTTGATGGCCTTACCCCTTTTAGCCCCATCACTGTCCTTACTGCCTTTGCCTATTTCTCCATTTACCTCTGCCCTTCTCCCTATCTAATTCTATGTCTTGGTGTTTACCTAACTAAACCTATTTTTTGGGAGGGGACTGGGATTTCCCTGCTCCTTTTCAGTGCCTCCCCCCTTGGCTAATTTAAATTCTTGCCAATGAAGCATTTAAACCTATCACCTAGGATCCTGGTTCCCCTCCTGGACAGATGCAGACCATCACACCAGTATAGGCCTGTTTCCCTCCAAGTGGACCCCCAGTCCCGAATGAAGCCAAAACTCTGAGCTCTGCACCAGTTTTCAACCACTGATTGAATCCTATGGTGCGGAGCACCCTAACCTCACCCATGCCATAGGCAGACAGCACCTCCGAGAAGGTTACTGTGCGTGCTACTTGTCTGAGGCCCTTCCTCAACTTCACAAACTCCTCCTGCACTGATCTGATCCCATTCTCAGCCAGGTCACTTGTCCCTAGGTGGACAATGACGTCCAGCTCCCCCATGCAGCTGCTCCCGTGATCCTGAGGATTCGCTCCCTGTCCCTCCAAGCCATGGCACCGGGCAGGCACCTTACCTCCCTCTCCCCTCCCTCCCCCAGTTCTACCCCACTTAACAACTGAGTCCCCCACCAGGAGTTGTTTCCTTCCCCTGTGGGGTCCCATGCCACCCTCCTGTGGGTCTCCTTTGTGTAGGTTCCCAGCATCCTCCTTGGTCTCCACTGTGGGTGCCTCCATAGAGGAATCACACTCTGCCAGAATGATGAATGAATTGTGGAAAGGTACAACTGGAGGGATGTGCCTCTGCTCCTCCACCCTCACCCTCCCTGAACCCATAATGGTTCAACCACTCCTCTTTCTTGGCAACCTCTGAGGCAGAAGCGTTGGGCCTGGTGGCCCCTGGGTGGGAGAGGAGGTCCACAAATCCTGGTCAACTCAGCCTGGAGATGAGCCACCTCCTCCCTCAGCCCAGAGAGGTGCCTGCAGATGGGACAACATTGCATCCTCCAGAATGTCTCCCGGAAGACTGCTGGTCCACAGCCACTGCACTGCACCACTCCCATCATGTCTTATTTGTGGCCCCTCGACTGTTGTTTTATATGATTACACTTTCCTCTCTCCATTTACTTCTTTTTTTTTCCTCCCTACTTTCCTACTGCCTCTGTGCCTTTAAAACTCCTGCTGTTCCTGTTCTGGGACAGGAAGTTCCTGTATTCTTCAGTAGTCTCCTTCTTACTTGCCCAGAGACAGACCTCCAGCAGCTAAGGGGTGAGGGAGAGCTATTCTTTCCCTTCCAGGATGGTGAGTATTTTGCGCCTTTATGATCACGCTCTTCCTTCTCCCAAACAGGAAGTTCCTTTTGTCAGTCAAATCCACTGCGTATAAAAGTGGAACTGGCTAAGGGAGGAGGAGGAGTGGAGAGGAGGGAGGGAGGGCTGTATAGTCCCAGTAGAGGAGTTCTAGCAGCTGCCTCCTTTCTTTTGCTGCTCTCTGCCAAAAGCTAACTAGGGAAGTTTTAAATACAGACACCTGGCTTTCTGTTGCCACACCTCCTAATTTACAGCGCTTCTCTTCACCTAGCTAACAGCACAGATAACAATTCCCTTCCCCCAACTCAGACAAGCACACAAAATCTTGTTTTTTTTTGTTTGTTTTTTACCCTAATTGAAGGTCCCAGTAGAAGAATTCTAGTTCTTTAGCCCCAGTAGAGGAGTTCTAGCAGCCGCCTCCTTCCTCTTGCTGCTAATGAGGTTCAGACAGTTGAGCATTTCTAACCTGAGCTGTTGTGTAAGCAATAAGACATGACTGTGTGTGCATGAAACATATTTTACCGCACACCCAGGGTTGTAGTGAGGCACAAGGCCACAGTCAGCGTGCCTTTCAGCCCATGGAAGTGTGTTAAACTATGTTTCACACACACCCCACAGTGGCTTATTGCACTTATAAAATGGACTCCTTTTTTAACTTTTTACAGTTGGGAAAAGCATGTTTATATGTAGAAACAACAGATTTACTTGTGTGCATTTATGATAAAATAGTCCTTCCACCCATTACAAATTATGTCATAGACAATGTCATTGTATTGCTGTTGGACAGTTTGTCCTTTGCTGGCATCAAGATTCAAGATATGGAATGTTTAGTCCAGAATTCATTCCATAATGGCAGGCGAGCAGACCCTTCCTCAGTTTGGCTTAAACAGCCCTATACCATGGATTAACATGTAGGTTCCCTCCGGCTCGCCCTTATGGGGCAGAATTTGTTGCCCCCAGCCATCGCCCCCTCATCTCCTTGTTTTGAACCTTCCATGCTATTGTTTATCTCTATATTCATTAAAATTAGGTGATCCTAGTCATTTTATTATAGACCTATCACACTATGAGTGGGATATCAGTGACATCTTATCAATGCTCAATATGGATTTCTTCATGTGCAATGATGTATTATTGCTGAATCCATCCTTGTGTACCATCTATGCTCTACACGATATCAAACCTGTATCCTGTGGCAAAAAAATATTGTCAATAAAAATTTAAGTTTAAAAAAAAAATTATGGAATGTTTCCCATGGAATACATGGATTCAAAATTCTGCTCAGTTCCACTGGCAGAATGTTTCTTTCCTAAATACTGTACGCACACACACAACATAGAGGATAGTGGATGGGCAAGTATGCACAACCGGTGTGTTGTGCCACTGAGGGGTTCTGATTCCCTATGACCTCGAGAGCGAAGCTCGAGAGGTCCATGGGAATCAGAACCCCAACTGGCATAAGCACACTGGTTGGCACAACATTGCCATCCATTATTTTTATAGTGTATGGTGCCCTACGATAATTTAAGTGAGCATTTAATTTTTTTTTTTACACCGTAAAAGGAATTCTTTTTACTACGGTTTAATCTGGTATTCGTCAGGTTGCTAAGGTTAGTGCTGTGGTTGTTAGGAACCAAGCGTCCCTACGTCTGTAGCGTGGTCTGTCATTGGCTGTCAGTTCCCTTTGGGCGGGGATTCCAGGAAAAAAAAACATGGCGGACGTATCTCTCGCTAAGCGAGAGGAGCGTGAGTGAAATGATTCACCTGTTAATGTGAGTAGTTTTAAATATCTGGTTGATCCTGCATTTTTTTTAAATAGTTTAAAGTATCTGGTCAATCCTGCCTTTTTTCATGGTGCCCTGTTCATCATCAGTTCGGTGGATGATCGTGCCGCTGGCTCCAAGTTTTTCTGTGTCTGGTCCAGTTTTAAAATGAGCAGAGCGCGTGCAGCCTCTAGAGGCTTTCAAAATGTTGTTGTAGTACAGTGTGGTACAATCACGTTCCATGACCTTTTGAACTGTAGTACTACAACATTTTGAAAGTCACTGAATTCCATACACAACAAGCCCTCACCATACACTATATAGAGAATAATGTATGGGCAACCATACACAACAAGGCTGTGTTTCCATCGAGGGGCTGAGATGACAGCATATGGACCTCGAGAGCGAAGCTTGATAGGTCCATGCTGTTATCTCAACCCCCGAGATGGAAACACATGCCGAGTTGTGTGTGGTTGACCATATTTTATTTTTTATAGTATATGGTTTTTTTACACTAGAGTGACAGACCCCCACTGAAGTGAAAACAAAAAATCTTGCCATTTCTTTGTTCTACTCACATACTAAAATCAAATTTCCAGACTTTTGAAAGGTATAAGATATGACTTTGGGCACTGGGCAATTAGTAAGTAGCTAGGTATAGAATAAATGAGAAATTTAAAATTGTATGACCTTTGAACTGTGCATAACAACTGTTCGGAATGTGCATAACAACGCTTTAGAATGCGCATAACTGTTTAGAATGTGCTTAGCAAAGATTTTGAGCAGTCTGATTTTTATACATAACAAAGGGTAACCATATACTATAATCAATGTTCTGGAAAGTAATTTAGTAAAGTAACTTCATCTGTGATTACACAGTCTTGGTAACCCATACGCTATAAAATATAATGTATGGTCTTTGGTTAACAACTGCGCTGAAAACACTTCTTGAGGTTGCCATGACATCTGAAATCCTCTCGAGCTGCACTCTTGAGGTTTACAATGATGTCATGGCAGCCTCTCGAAGTGTTTACAATGTGCTTACTAACCAAAGACCATACACCACTGACTACCCTCTTTAACAAATCATGGGAGGATGGTGTGGTACCTGAGGACTGGAGGAGGGCAGATGTGATTCCCCTTCACAAAAGTGGGAGCAGGGCAGAAGCAGGAAACTACAGACCTGTTAGTTTAACCTCAGTGATAGGGAAAATGATGGAATCTCTTCTGAAGGAAAAAACTGTCGAGTACCTAGAGGCCAGAGGGGCACAGGACCCAAGGCAGCATGGGTTCACAGCGGGAAGATCATGCCAGACGAATCTAATAGATTTCTTTGACTGAGTGACCAAAGTAGTAGATCAGGAAGGGGCTGTGGACATGGCCTACCTAGACTTTAGCAAGGCATTTGACTCAGTCCCACACAAAAGATTAATATACAAGTTAGCCAGCCTGGGAGTGGGTCCCAAGATGATAGCCTGGGTAAAGAATTCGCTGGAGAATAGGACACATAGGGTAATAGTAAATGGAGTCCACTCTAAAGAAAGGAGGGTTACTAGTGGGGTGCCGCAGGGTTCAGTATTAGGATCGGTCCTC
This sequence comes from Neoceratodus forsteri, assembly GCA_016271365.2. NCBI lineage: Eukaryota > Metazoa > Chordata > Ceratodontiformes > Ceratodontidae > Neoceratodus > Neoceratodus forsteri. Next base: position 655,405,854 of record CM057459.1, read on the forward strand.
TTCAATGTCTTGTAAGTGACATTGCAGAGGGACTAGAAGGAAAAGTATGTCTCTTTGCAGATGACACAAAGATCTGCAACAGAGTTGATGCACAAGGTGGGGTGGAAAGGATGAGAAAGGACTTGGCAAGGTTAGAGGAATGGTCAAATGTATGGCAGCTTAGATTTAATGCTAAGAAGTGCAAGGTAATGCACCTGGGAAACAAAAACCCAGGGGAAGAGTACACAATGGGGGGTGAGATACTAACAACAACAAAAATGGAAAGGGACCTGGGGGTAGTCATATCAGATGACTTAAAGGTGGGCAATCAGTGTGAAAGGGCAGTAAGGAGGGCTGGGGGGATACTGGGATGCACAGGAAGAGGCATCACCAGTAGAAAACAGGAAGTTGTTATCCCTCTGTACAGACAGCTGGTGAGACCCCATCTGGAGTACTGTGTGCTGTTCTGGAGACCCAATCTCTGCAAGGACATAGACAAGATGGAAGCTATCCAGAGGAGGGCAACTAAAATGGTGCAGGGTCTGCACCAGAAGACATATGAAGAGAGGCTAAAGGAGCTTAATATGTATAGCTTCGAGGAAAGGAGGGAGAGGGGGGGACATAATAGAAACTTTCAAGAATCAACAAAGTCCAAGAGGGTAGCATCTTTCAAAAAAAGAGGTGTGCAAGAACAAGGGGGCACAATTTGAAGATAGAGGGAGGGCGGCTCAGAGGTAATGTAAGGAAGTATTTTTTCACAGAGAAGGTTGTGGATGCATGGAACGGCCTTCCGGAGGAGGTTGTGGAGTCAAAAACAGTGGTTGAATTCAAGCATGCATGCATGGGACAGCCATAAGGCAATTCTAGGGGGTGGGGTAGAAAGAAGTAGGCTGCTGGTTAACTAGGATCTGCAGCTTATCCATTAGGTAGGGAAATGGGCAGACTGGGTGGGCCAAGCGGTCCTTATCTGCCATCAAATTCTATGTTTCTATGTTTCTATAACTCTGCTAACATGCATTTTAGCAATTTAAACTCCACTATTGCACATCCTTCCATCCTTGTACCAATTTAAAGTTATTTTAGGTACAAGATGTGATGGCAGCAGCAGCACTACAGTCCCCATCCCTAAGGTGTGATGGAAGCAGCACTACGGACCCCATCCCTCAGGTGTGATGGCAGCACCAACAGTACTATGGCTCCCATCCCTCTGGCGTGATGGCAGCAGCAACTGCACTATGGTCCCCCTCCCTCAGGTGTGATGGAAGCAGCAGCACTGTGGCCCCCATCCCTTTGGTGTGATGGCAGCAGTACTACGTTCCCCATTCCTGAGGTGTGATGGCAGTATCAGCACTATGGCCCCCATCCCTCAGGTGGTACAGCAGCAGTACTACATTCCCTATCCCTCAAGTGTGATGGCAGCATCAGCATTATGAGCCCCATTCCTCAAGTGTGATGGCAGCAGTACTACATCCCCCATCCCTCAGGTATGATGGCAGTATCAGCACTATGGGCTCCATCCCTCAGGTGTGATGGCAGCAGCATTACACTCCCCATCCCTCAGGTGTGATGACAGCAGTATTCCCTATCCCTCAGGTGTGATGGCAGTATCAGCACTGTAGCCCCATCCCTCAGGTGGGACGGCAGCAATACTACATTCCCCATCCACCAGTGGTGATGGCAGAAGCACTTCGGCCCCTGCCCCTCAGGTGTGATGGCAGCAGCAACAATGCAGTCCATATCCCTTAGGGGTGATGGAAGTAGTGACAGCACTATGATCCCCTTTCTTCAACACCCACACCCCACATGTACAAATTACAAATTACTTGGTCTCTTTGCTTGTTAGAACTCAGATGTGAATTAATCTGAACCACCACCACTAAGGTGGACTACCTTTGTTTTTTCCTATCTACTGTATCATTTAACTGCCTGAATTGGATTTCTGCCTGTGGCACCACTGACCAGGGTTCGGGAACAGACTTGGGTACTGGAGGGCCAGCCAGGGAGTGAAGGCTTGAGTGTCCAATGACCAGTCACCTTCTCCTGGGAGGGAGGGTGGGCTCACGGCTCAGCATTTGCTGGCTCCTGGTGGAGGCCGGAGGCATGGCAACACATTGTCCCTCACCACGGGAGGGAGCATGATGGACTTCGGCTTGTGCCTTGATATCATGTGGCCTGTCATGCTCCCAAGAAAATGGGAAAACACCTGCTTGCCAACCGGAGGACAGCCACTGGTCCCTCCATAAGTCCAAAGCCCCAGACACATGTGTCTGTTCTGACCCCTGCCATGTCTGGGATAAACAGGAAGCTCTTTGGGGCAATTATTCTCCCTTGGTAGCCTCCCACAGGGGTAGGGGCCCATCCAATGAAGGGTTACTTTGGGTTACCTGGTAGCACAGCAATAAGCTGCAGTGGATGGTGGTCGGCACTCAGCAGCGGTGGTAGGGGGCCTTGGCAGGCCTGAAGGAGTGGATGCCCAGGGGTAGGAGGAGCACACAAAAAAAAACTGCCTGAATTTTCTTCTTCAAAATAAAGTGTCTTCACCTAAAAAATCCACAAGTGATTAGTGGAGGACCTTCAAATGGAAAATCATGCATCTCCCAAACATGTGGATGCTTTTTTTACTTGGTCTCCATGAAAAGGGTGTCTCTCAGTTTTCATGTCTAAGCTCAAATGAGAATTGAGCACCACTCTGCCCACTATCATCATACAGCCTCTTTGTGTCTTCTTCCTTTCTGTGTGTCATTGATTGTGCTTTCAATATCTACTGGCCAAGCATAAACACACTTAAACACTTAACATCTGCATTTTGTTCAAGCAGTCTATTAGAAAACTTTTTGTTGTCACAGAGACTGAAACAGCATGTGGGAGAAAAGGTGCAAATGATCCCATTTACCTGAAGGGGTGCTAACTGTGAAGTATTTTTGTAAGTAGTAAGACAGTTTCTTTCTTGTGAACATACTTTCATTCAGACTAGTTTTCATTCAAACTGAGGATTTTGGATGGCCCTGTTGATTACAAACTTGAATAAGCTAGTTGGTAACAGTGATCCTGCGCTTAGCAATCTACAATCATACCTCTCCACTGTCCGTGATTTTCAGGGATGTCCCTGATTTTGCCTCAAAACTGTACTCTGTCCTTCCTAAAATTTGTATTTCCTTACCTAAACAGTGGGGATTGTAAGCACAAAATAATGTCAAACATTAATGTTACAGACTTGTTCTTCTTTAGAAGATGCATTTTGCACTAAGCCCCAAATTCTACTAGCTTTCTGACTGGGTATTTTTTCTGAAGATGTGTTCCTGATTTTGGTCCTTTTTCCCTGATTTTTTAAGCCCTGCCCCTGATTTATGAGGCAGGGGGTTGAGAGGTATGTCTACAACCTAGATGCTCACATGCAAAGACTGCACCAAAACCTGACTAAAGTCTGAAAACAAGCTTATAAAACACATAAAAGGTATCTGAACATTTATCTTTACCTATACAAAATCATTGCAGCCCGAGTAAAACTACATGGAGAATTACTGTATGATGTAATAAACATAGATTGGTATTTTTTAATATTTTTAAACTGGATAAGGCCCACTAGGCAGAACTGCCTGTTTTCTGGGGTGACCCAGGAGCACTGGGGAGGTTAAGTGACTTGCTCAGAGTCACACAGTATGCAAGTGGAGGTTGTGGGAATCAAACCCAAGTCTGCTGGATGTATACATTTCAATCACTGTTTGTTACTCTAACCACTAGGCAATACTGCTAGCCATAATAACACCTATATATAATGTTTTAATATATGATTTCAATAATAGTTCACAGTACCTACAGTGCAAATTATGAACATTAAACACTTTACAACATTTTACTAAAATTGAATTATTTGCCACTCCATCTGCTTATTTTTTCTTACACCAAAGTGGGTGAATAGTTGACAGAGCACTATAAATAGCTTTTGATCATGCTTCATTATTCTATATCCAGAAACAGATACAATTTTTTTATTCTGGATTTATCTAATATCGATTTTCTGTGGCTCGCTAAATAGAAAATATTTAGCACTGTATGAGGCAGATGTTTTTACATTTTGGAAGAAAGGCAACACATCTTATCCGTTTAGGATTCATGTTAGGAACATAACTTTTTCATCATATTTAAAACATATTCAAGTGCCAGTGTATTCATTTAGTAGTTTATGCTGACTAATATGTGCTGCAGAAAACAGTAAAGAATTTATTGTGAAGCACTCAGGGTCTATAGTAAAATGTCATCAATTTCCCAGCAAGTTTTGCAAAAAAAATCTCTGCAATTTCAGGTTACTTTTCCTGCAATTTTCCAGTGGCCCTGCCCATGAGTGCTGATACTTTAATTTTTTTTTTTTTGTATCATCCAGTGTAATATAAATAGTAAAAGACGTTTAGAAACATACTAAATGAAAACTGTGCTTTCAGGAAGGAAAGCAGTCCTCAGCTTATGGAGAGGTTGGTGGGAAGCATGGGTGGTTAATCTGAATGGCTGGCTACAACAAAGCAGTGCGGGTGGTTTCCTTACTGATTCTATATGCAGCAAAGCAGAAAGAATGTGAAGCACAGCAGCATTCATCTTAAGATGCTGAAATCTGGGCCGGCCCGCCAGCACTGTGGTAGCGCTACTGCTTGCAATGCCAGTGACCTGGGGTTGGAAACAAACTCGGGTTGCTGGAGGTCTGGCCAGGGGAGTAGGATCGAGCACCTGGGGGCTGCTCTCCTCCTCTGGGGAGGGTGGGCTGCAGGTCCCACTGCATTACCACCACCTGGGTGACTACAGGTGGTGGTGCAATGGGGCGGCAGAGCTATTGGGAGGGGATGACACTAGCCAGGATCTGGAGCAGTGGCATGTCTCTATGTGCCCTACCTCCTTGGATCGCCTTGAGTACCAGTGCCCTCAGGGACAGAGACCAGAAAATGAGGAACAATCACCCCACATTGGCCACTGGTAGGAGGGACCCAGCTGCCCCAGACTTCATAATCAGGCTCCATGAGGGACTCATTGGGCTGCCCAACACATACTAAGGGACTGTGGGGGGGGTGACCTGAGGTCCCCCTCCCTTTCCACCTGGGAAGGTACAACCCAGGCAGGATGGTGCAGGCCCACAGGAGCTCCTGAGCATTACCTGGAGTGTAGCTAGGGGTTACCCAGCCTAGAGATCTCTGAAAAGTGGAGACTGATGCTGTGAGAAGGGGGCATAGAAAGAGAAAAAAAAGATGCTGAAATCTTAGGGATTCTGTTCAGTGACATGCAATTTCCGTGAGGCACCGGTACAAGAATTCAAAATCCACACACCAAGCAGAATTCCATGATTTTTACCAGTGTTACTGGTAAAAACAGAAAACCAGGTCCTCGGTCATTTATTTACAGGGTGGTTTCTGAATGGAATCATTTGCCTGTTCATTCACATCAAGCAAAGTACTACTTGTCTTTTAAAAGTATAGTTAAAAAATATGGTTTGGAAAAAGTCATCCTGTACTTGTATCTAATGTATTTCTGTAACTGTTGTACTGTTGTACCCTATTAAGTTTTATGTCTGGGTCATCATCTCTGAAAATGGGCATTTAATGCTCATCGAACTAACCTGGTTAAAGGATGTTAAATGAAAATAGCACCTGCTTTTTCCTTGTTTGCACACATTGTAAACACTAATGTGATGTATATGTTGCCATCACTTCTCTTAAAAATAATAAAACTAAAAGTTACAAAAAAGGAAGTATTTTTTCATTGAGCAAATATTGAAAGGGTAGAGTAATCTACCCAGCAATATTGTCAATGCTGAGCCTGTATTTGGGTTCAAAATACAACGGTACCTCCTTAAGGAGGATATTAGGAACCTGTAGATGGTACTGTAGGTAGTAACAACAACAAAAATGGAAAGGGACCTGGGGGTAATCATATCAGATGACCTTAAGGTTGGCAAGCAATGTGAGAAGGCAGTAGGGAGGGCTGGGGGGATACTGGGATGTATAGGGAGAGGCATCACCAGCAGAAAACAGGAAGTTGTTATCCCCCTGTACAGACAGTTGGTGAGACCCCATCTGGAGTACTGCGTCCAGTTCTGCAAGGACATAGACAGGATGGAGGCAGTTCAGAGGAGGGCAACTAAAATTGTGCAGGGTCTGCAAGAGAAGCCATACAAGGAGAGACTAAAGGAGCTTAATATGTATACCCTTGAGGAAAGGAGGGATAAGAGAGACATGATAGAAATGTTTAAGTACCTCATTGGAATCAACAAAGTCCAAGAGGGTAGCGTCTTTCAGAAAAAGAGATGTGCAAGAACAAGGGGACACAATTTGAAGATAGAGGGGGATGGCTCAGGGGCAATGTGAGGAAGTATTTTTTCACAGAGAAGGTGGTGGATGCATGGAACAGCCTTCCTGAGGAGGTTGTGGGATCTAAAACTGTAGGAGAATTCAAGAATGCATGGGACAGACATAAGGCAATTTTTGTGGTGGGTAGGAAGAAACAGGCTGTTGGTTAAATAGGATCTGCAGCTTATCCTCTAGGTAGGGAAATGGGCAGACTAGGTGGGCCAAACAGTCCTTATCTGCTGTCAAAGTCTATGTTTCTATGTAGGATACAGGGAAGACTTTGAGGAGCAAGTTAACTCAAGAGTAAGACATCATAGGCAGTCCAGAGGAGGGCAACTAAAATGGTGCTGGGTCTGCAAGAGAAGCCATATGAGGAGAGACTAAAGGAGCTTAATATGTATACCCTTGAGGAAAGAAGGGAGAGGGGGGACATGATAGAAACTTTTAAGTACCTCAGTGGAATCAACAAAGTCCAAGAGGGTAGCATCTTTCAGAAAAAGAGACGTACAAGAACAAGGGGGCACAATTTAAAGATGGGGGCGGTTCAGGGGCAACATGCGAGAAGTATTATTTCACAGAGAGGGTAGTGGATGCATGGAACAGCCATCCTGAGGAGGTTGTGTGGTCTAAAACTGTGGGAGAATTCAAGAATGCATGGAACAGACATAAGGCAATTCTTTTGGGGGGGGTAGGAAGAAATAGGCTGTTGGTTAACTAGGATCCGCGGCCAATCCTGTAGGTAGGGAAATGGGCAGACTAGATGGGCCAAGTGGTCCTTATCTGGCATCAAAGTCTATGTTTCTATGTTTCTATACGGCATCAGGGCAGACGATGGACTTAACACTTTTTCTGCCCTTACTCTTCCATGTATCTGTGTGTAAATGTGTGTGTGAACAGAATGCAACCAGCACTATATCCAAGAATATGGAACAATTTAGGTGATGGAGGGAAGAGGATGCTGCTGACAAACATATATGTGTGTGTATGAGTGTGTGCAGAGGGGAGTTCTGTCTAGGTTACTGAGACAAGCACTGTATACTAAAATACGTTACAATCCAGGAGATGGAGGGGAGAAAGAAAGAAAAAATTGAAGAGATTAAAGAAAACATGAAACTATGGTACAAAAGATGAAAAGCTAAGTATTATGTATGCAAAAATGTGAAAACTGAACAAGGCAAGAGTAACTAGAAAAAGAGGACTATATATCACACACTGCAGGCATTTTAATATTTTTTTTATTTTTTAAAACTCCTTGGAAATCTTTATACACATTTCCAAATTTGATTTGTTTTAGCCTTTGGGACTGCATTAGCATTTCTCTATTTGAATAATGGTATTTGCAGCTAAATATGGAAGGCCACAGCAAACTGCTATTTGGCTACTGACAGCTTTAACACTGTGTGTGTGTGTGTGTGTGTGTGTGTACAGCCAACAGCTGTTTCTGCATTAGCATGATGTGCCAGGTTTCATTTTTTTTTGTTCTAGTATTGTGATGTAAGTGTGGGATTACTACTATATATCACAGTCAAGCAACTGTGGCATTTTGGTTTGGTCTGCCACTAAAAGACCCTTAGCTTCTCTCTGGTCTGCCAGACCCATCTGTTGCCGCTGGTGTGGACTCCTTGCAGGACTATGCGAATAACTGATGGGCACAGAAAATGATGGATAAAAGGTTTATTCACAGACAGCAGTAGGTACATCTTCTCTCTAGGAGGTTCTGACTCGGACTGACTGACAGATTAGACTAAGGGGTTTCCTAGCCCCTGCTAACACAGTAATTAGCATAATATTTGCTACATAGTTTTGAGAGCACTTAATGGCATGGCAGCTGGCATTAGCCCCATATATAAGTACATAAGTGTACTCCATATCAGCCCCAGGACAGTTAATGTGAGTACCACTCGAACAAAGCAATATCACACTATAACAGCTGAAACATTTTTTTTTTAAGCAGTGCCAGGCATGGCACATTTAAAACAAAACAGTACTCCACTGCGGGAGGGAGGGGGAGAATCTGGACTACACTGGTGACCAGTCAGAGTAGTACCAGGGAAAGGGGAAGCACCATAGCAACTTAAAGCTTGGTCATGCAACAAGTGCTAAAGAGCAGGGAAGGGAGGGAAGGGCAGCAGCTGAAGGATAAACAGTGCAATTAACAAATGCAGCACATTACTAAGACACAGAATTACCATCAGAGAGAAAGAGAAAAAAAAAACAGTTGCAGAACAAGCATTTTTACATGAGCACCAGAAATATGGAAGGTATACCACCACTGAGTCTGGTTAACAAAAGTTCAAGACCTCCGTCGACTTTTCCAGTCAGTGGGAATGGAGGCATGAGTGGCTTGCACCAGTTCCTGACAGGACAGGGTCGGGTCATTAAAAGCGACCCAGGAGTTCTGCAAACTGTCAAATCCGCACCACTTGACTCTGTAAGTCCAGGATCCATTGGTGAACTTCTTCCTTAAGATCTTCTCAATCTGTTACACCAGTGTGTGCATGAGAGGAAGAGGAAGAAGAAGAGGAAGAAGAAGAAGAAGTCCCAGGGAGGTCATCTGGCAAATCAGGCAAAACAGAATCCGACTGGAGAGTGTCAGTAGTGGGAAGATCTGTAGGAACTGGTTGCAAGTTGTCCGAAAGGATCTCAGCTTCAGAGAGGATGGCAGGCTCAAATGCAGCTTCACTGTGTGGTGGACTGGGTCGTCTGGAAGGGTGTTACTCAGGTACCCATGTTTCAGCTGGTTGATGTGGAGTTTGTTGTGTACCAGCTTTCCATCAGACTTATGGCGTAGACAAACATGCACAGGAGGAAGTTTTTCTACAATGTAGAAGGGACCAGTCCAGGGGTGAATCAGTTTCTTGGTGGTGCCCGGAACAAGGACAGGTCAGTGCATGTACACGATGTCCCCAATGGAGAATGAAGGCTCATGCAACATGGCTGCTGACATTTTCTGAATTGCAGATTTTCTCTGGCCCAACATGGTAACTGCAACACGTCTGGCAAGTTCAAGCTGTTCCAGCATTGAAATGATTAAGGAAGAAGCTGACTTAGGAACCTCTAGCAGCGAGAGATCCCTGTCCAGTGGAGTTCTTGGGTGATATCCATGGACTAGAAAAAACGATGTGTACTCTGTACTGTCGACACAAGGGCTGGTATTGTAGGCAAATTGCACAAATGGAACAAAACGATCCCAAGTGTTGTGAGGTTCATCCCGGTACTTGGACAGTGTGTTGAGAATGGTAGACATCATTCTTTCACTTTGACCATTGCATTGTGGATGATAACTGGTTGTGTAAGTCTTTTTTATGTTGGGAGTTTACATATTTCTTGCACAATAGTTAAAAGGTAGTTAGTGCCTCTGTCTGAATGCAGGTACGATGGGGTACCATAATGACAAATGACTGTGTCGAGGAAGGCACTTACCATTGTGGCAGCTTTGATGTATTTTAGGGGGATTAGTTCCAAATACTTAGTTAGGCAGTCCACAAAAACAAGAATGTCTTTTTTACCATGTTACCAGAGTATGTAGGTAAAGGCCCAAGAATGTCTGTGCTGACTCTTTGGAATGGTTCAGTGGTTACAGGCATTGGAATGATGTGTACCTGTGTCAGTTTGGCAGGAGACTTTCTTTGGGAGCATGGCTGGCAGGATTTGACAAACTGGACAATGTCTTTGTTCATGTGAGGCCAGAAGAAGTAAAGCCTCGCCTTTTTGAGAGTTCTGTCTATTACAAGCCACTAGTCTAGCCTCTCAGAGTTACTTAGTGCTGGACAAACTGTATTGTATAGTAGCCGATGTTTGACTGCTTGACCTAGCTACTGAGCAAGACTGCTGCAGTTTTCCATTTCTGCCCTACTGACGAACTCTGCCCCTTCCCCACACTGGTCACCTGCCAGTTATTAATTTCTCTGCCCCACTTGTAATGCTGTCTCTAAACACCTTACTTTCTTCTCTGCCTTACCTACAAACCTTTTACACACCCTCTGCTGCTGCTGCTGTCCTCCCTCAGACATCCCGGTGCCAAAGCACAGACGACTTCCCCATTAACTCTCTTCTAGTTCCAAACAATTGCCCTGCATTTACCACCTCTTTACCCTCATGCTTGTCTTTCCCTATTGCCTGCCCCCCACTGAGCTTGCTATTGTACTCTAGCTGTATTTAACCTCTGTGTTTCCCTCCTTGTTCCACAGACAGCCCATCTGGTGGCTTCCATGCTGCTCCTGTGGCCTTGGTCTCTCCGAGCAGGCCACAGCTAACAGACCACCCGACTGACCCCGGACAGATTCAGGTACGCACTGACCTCGAAACTCGTGGTTTTGAATGCCACTGTTTTGACTGGATGCCCAGTGGAGGAACCAGGCACTGATTGGCAGCTTTACTCCTGGCTGATTTTCTAACGCCTGGCACTTCCTGATCTCAGGGAATCTCTTCTGTGCTGTGTTCTGACTGAATTTTTCACCCACCCCTCCCTCTTCTCCTCCTCCTCACAGTATTAAGTAGACCCTACTCCACTCGTTCTCAGTCTAGCAGCAGATTGGTCACTCCACTGCTGCACATTTTCATGCCATTGGCCTCCTGTCTTCAATACCTGACTCTAACCCACTTTCACTGCCCCTTTTTAAAGCAGTCCTCACCCACAGGATCACACATTTGCTCTCAACCTTTCTCCAGCCACTCCATCTAACTCCTCTCATTACTGCTCTACCTGCTCTATTGTTAGGACCCCACCTCAATTCGACTATATACCTTCCAACTATAAACCAGCTAGCAGTTACAGGCCAGCAACACCAAACAACTACCATGGGGTGCAACCACCTACTACTACCTCACTACCTCTTTTGGCATTGTTGGTACCATACACGCCCTTTTGTTCTGCAAATTTTGGACTCCCGCTGTTCTGTCTGACCCTTTGTATGAATGCCCTTTATTAATCCTCGCTTTCCTTCTCTCCCTCAGCTGAGGAACTGCCACCCAGGCTCCCAGCTCCTAAGCCACGGGATTCCCAGCTACCGGGTGGTCGGCGCCCCTCTAGCCGACGCTCGAGCCTGCAGACACGGACCCAAGGTCCTACAAGGTACGGCAACTGCCGCAACCAACCGGATTGCGAGCGCCCTCTCAGACCACGCTCTGATTGGTCCCTGGTGGAAGCTGGCTTCTGCTGTTTGATTTTAAACCCTAAAAATGTTTATGTTGGGACAAATGTTAAAAAGCCGAAGTGTTAACCCAGTCTGTAATTGAAAGGACTTGAATTGTGGTTTGGGAAAGAAATCTAGCATTTACAGCCCTTTTCCCTGCATACGCACTGGCCCTAGACACTTTTAGGTGCCAGTAATACACGCCCTTTGTTCTGCAAATTTTGACTCCCCACTGTTCTGTCTAACCCTTTATGAATCCCTTTATTAACCCTCACTCTCCTTCTCTCCTCAGCCGGGAACTGTCACCCAGGCTCCCAGCTCTAGCCGCTGGATTCCTGCTACCGGGCGTCGGCGCCTCTAGCCAACGCCGAGACCGCTGACACGGACCCAAGGCCCTACAAGGTACAGCAACTGCTGCAACTTTTGTGCCGCCTCTCCCCACCTCCGCTGATTATTAAATACAGTAGCTCCTGCCAAAATATTAGTCCACGCCCCTGGCGAGTGCCCCACCAATACAGACTTAGCTCGTGATCCCCCTCTTCTCTGTCCAGCCTACGGGATCCAACTCTCAGGGCCTCACCTTACTAAAACGCATAGGCTCTCCTTGGCTGTGCCTTCACCACTAAATATTTTTTAAATGCTATCAAATTCGGGTCGACCTGGATCGGAAAGCTACTGATAAGCTGCATTAATCCAGGAACCCCACTGGCCCCTGGGCTAATTGAGTGGCTCCTTTTTTGAGGTACCATCATGCCGGGCCCTATATGGCTCCTTATACTGCCCCTTTTCTGCTGGGATACCAGCTGCCCAGCATTGACACCTGAACTACCATCATGTTTGGTCTACAATGGCACCTGTGCTGTATACCACATGGCAACTTATCCTTTAATTGCCTCCATAATTCCGGGTACCAACACCGAACCCTGCCCTTGACCACATACCAGTAGTACTTATAACACTCCCCCACCACAAGGCCCACCTCCCACCACGCAGACTTCTATCTCCTCCCGCCTATTGTAGGGTACTAGCTCTTGCTACAACAGATCAGCTCTTCTATGGTGTCTACTTTCCAGTCCCTAAAAACATCAGATCTACTAGACAGGAGAAAGGCAGGAATTAAGTTTATAATTATTGCTCTTAGAAAATCCTACTTATCCTCCTGCTATGTTCAGACAACGTAGAACTCAACCCTGGCCCCAGAAGCTATTGCTTTGCCTGCAGAACTAGCAAATTTAAAAGGAATAAGCTTGCATATTAACGTATGTAGCCTCCTTAAAAGATAACCTTAATACAAACCTGGGTAAATCATACCTCTCCTGACATACTTGTGATTTCCGAAACTTGGCTTAGACCCAGCACCACTGATAGAGAAGTAACATACCCAACTATGCCTTGTTCAGAGCTGATAGGCATGCCAGAGGAGGAGGGGTAGCTATCTAGTTAAAGACAAATATTCTGCCTTCTGCTTATCGTCGGCATCTGTCACCAGCTTAATTCAATGCCTAATTCTCAAAGTGGAAATTACACAGACTACTGCACTCATGTGATTAGGATGCTACAGACCACCGCCTGCTGGCCTACAGCTTGTGTCATATCTAAGTGACAAGTTGGGACAGGGGCTGCCAGAAACTATTATTTTAGGAGACCTCAACTTTGACTGGCTGTCTAACACAGCTGCCCCTTGCATCCTTCTGTGATGAACATGGGCTGACGAACTATTACTGAACCAACACGCCCAAACATGAAGAACCCCAGTAAAGTACACTTTTGGATGTGCTAATGGTGAGCAAACCTCATCTCTCTCCCACGCTGATGTCTTCTTCTCAGACGCCAGTGACCATTGTTTTATTGCGGGAGTAAGATCCACCAACAACCCAGCACCCATCAGCAAGTTCTCTATGAAGAGATCCAGGCGCAACTCCAATGAACATGCCTACCTAAATGAGCTTAAGTACTCCCCTCAGTGGCAAGATTTCTATCTGGCCAAAATGATTACATCAGCTTACAATATCTTCCACAACATTCTATCAAGGGCCCTTAATAATAATGCTCCCCTGATTAAAGTTCAAACTAGGACCAAAACTTGTAAATGGTTCACCCCTCAGATCAAGTCCGTGCTTCTAGAAAGAGATAAGCTCTGGAAAAAAGCGCGCAGACTGAACACTGCAGAGGACTGGAACCAGTTCAGGAGACTACGAAATTTATGTACCAAAACAATCAGAGAATCGAAGGCCACCTTCTTCAAATCCGAACTCGACTCTGCCACAAAGAGCCCAATCAAGCTCTGGAACACAATCAATGATCCGCTGGGCCACTCCCCAGGAAATTCACTCCTGACCAAGATTACCTCTGGCAACTTGACTATAACTGAAAAGATGGATATACTTGACACATTCAATAACTACTTTGCTACTGCAGGCATGGCATTTGATAACTCCCCTGCAAACATACTTCGCTCTCAGACTGCCAGCCAACTGCCTGAAACTGATAGCTTCGCGCTTTCTCACTTCAACTTGTCTCCACTGAAAGAGGTAGAGGACCCTTGCTTCAGTTGGATACTAGAAAAAGTGCTGGGGCCGACACCCTTGACCCTTACTTCCTAAAAATTGCCTACCACGTACTAGCAATAACACTTGTCACCCACCTTTTAACTTATCCCTGTCTCAGGGCACCTTACCACCTATATGAAAGACAGCACATGTCATACCACTGTTCAAATCAGGTGACCCTGGTGATCTCAATCAACTACAGGCCAATTCTCTCCTTCCGGTCCTGTCCAGCCTCAGAGAAAATTGTAAATGCACAGCTGAGGACTCACCTTGAGTCTAGGGAACTGCTAAATCCTATGCAGTCTGGATTCAGAGCTAAACATAGCACTATCTCAGCCCTCGCCAAAGTTACTAACGACTGGCAGCGTAATCTTGAGAGCAAAAACTTTATTTGTGCTGTTTTCCTTGATCTAAGCAAGGCTTTTGACACCGTCGACCATAGTCTGCTCCTCTCCTCCCTTCAAACCATAGGTGTGGACCCCTCCTCTCTTGCGTTGGTTTACTGACTATCTTACAGGGCGCCTTCAACAAGTTAAAGCTGAAGGAGGCCTGTCCCCTTAAAACTCTGCAAAGAGGGGTACCTCAGGTTCTATATTAGGGCCCTTACTTTTGCAATCTACATTAATAACATCAACTACTGTATAAAAGAAGCCAACATCCATCTGTTTGCAGATGATACAGTTCTCTACGTGAGTCGCCCAACACTTGAAGCTGCCTGCAATGACCTACAGTCAGAATTCAACCTTTTGCAAAGCCAGCTCCTCCAAAAAGTTACCCTTAGTGCCAAAAACACTAAAGCGATGGTCCTCTCCTTTATCTGTAATAGCTAACCCTGTGTCCAGTGGACAGTTCCCAAATTACCACAGTTCTAGGTGAAAACTCAATTTGTTACAAAATTCAAGTATCTGGGAGTTTGATAGACCAAAGACTCTCCTTCATTGAACATGTCGAGGACTTGCTAAAACGACTTCGGCAAAGGCTTGGACTGTTTTTTAGAATCAACCTATTTCTCACCAGAGATGCCAAGAAACAACTGGTCGAATCCATTTTCCTATCATTGGTTGATTACGCTGATTTCCTCTACAGCCAATGCCCCAACTCTTACATGGCTAAACTGGACACACTCTACCATCGAGCACTGAGGTTTATAACGGGACTCCCCTTCGACACGCATTACTGCACCCTATATGCGGCAGTGGGGTGGACATCACTAAAGTTCAGGCGCCACAGAAACGCCGCCTCTCGGACCTATAGAGCCATCTCTAATAAGCTGCCTTACTATATCTCCTGCTGTCTTCCCTGAGTATAATTGGGAATACGATTAGAAGTTACTCAGCTATTACACTAAAGTAACCAAAGCAAAATCCCGCTCGCAGGGCAGCCATAAGCTTGTTACCTACCTTATGGTACAATCTACAAAACCCTCAAATTAAGCACTCTAATCGGTATAAATGCTCAAGACGCTTTATTTCCGTGACAATCAGAGAAGTATGTAACTGCTTCACCCACTCAGACCCAGTACCGTGTCTGCACTGTATATAGCCACTCTAGACCCAATTTTAAGTACTGACCCCCAGCTTGCTCCTCACCAGCCTAATTGTTCTCTCTTATCCCCTGTCTTATCAACACTAGGCCCGTCCATCCCTTATTCTTCCTTTCCCAACCTCGGATAGAGCTCACTACCCTGGGTTGTGACATCCTACCATGCCCCATGCTTTATAGCATTCAACTCGGGGCTCACATACCCTTTTCTCCATCCACCTTCTACATCCCATTTTACCAACTTCTCTCTGTGCACGTGCCTCCTAGCCTTTCTTCCCCTACCTCCCTCCCTTCCCCCCTACCTTCACCTCTACCTGGTGTATATATTTTTTTTTTCCTTTACTTCCTCCTGCAACCTTAGATAACATGCTTTATCTTCCTATAGACACTTCTATGTATGTAAATACCATGCAATCTGTACAATATCTGTATAATTCTATGTACATATGAACTTCTTTTTCTTCCTCTCTGTAAAGAGTATTATCTGTATTGCCTTGTAAATACCTGTGTTGACCTGTATATACAATTGTTCATGCTCCACCCAGGTCCATCTTGAAAATGAGCTTCTGCTCAACGATGAACGCCTTGTTAAATAAAGACTTGATTGATTGATTGATTGATCTCCAGAAAGGGGAGAGGCATGAGTGGAGCTTGATTGATTAGAGAGGCTGGCACAGCTAGCTGTACGTGAGTTCTATCCATGCAATGGTCCTTGCCTTCCTTGGTTCAAATGTGGAAAAGCATATCATCATTAAGGAAATATTGCAAAGCAAATAAAAGTACATCCGGCGATGCTTCTTTTGTTGTGGTAAGGTTCCAGACTCTTAAGTAGCTTTTGTCTGACAATTGAGGATCAGTTCTCGGTTGCGTTTTAATTGTTGCCAGGGAAAGGTCAGACATAGAGGAGGTGAGAAGCTCTTCGGCTGCTTGCACTAGATGATAATTTATGTGTCTTTCTGTAGAAGCAGTTGTAGCAGCAAAGCAACATGAGATGTTGTAGGAGTGGCCACAGGAAGCATGTCCATGGCATTAAAGGGAAGAACTTGTAAGCAGGATTCCTTGTTTGCGGAGGATGATGTGGAAGGATATCGTCTCCAGTTTACACCATCATCATTTGAGTGAACTCAACCTGGTCTGTACTGAATTTCAAAGTTGTAGGATTGCAGCATGGTGAGCCATCGGGCAAACTTGCCTACTGGCTTCTTCATTTTGAATAACCATCTGAGGGTAGAGTGATCTACAATAGCTGTAAAGGAGGAGTAGTGAAGGTAGCAGTCAAATTTCTTTACGGCATACACCATGGCTAGACATTCTTTTTCTGTGATGCCATAGTTCTACTCAGCTGAGGAAACTGAATGCCCGGCACTGGAGACAACTTGTTCTGTTCCATCTTGTATTTGACAGAGCACAGCGCCCACTTCAAAGGAACTAGCATCTGAGTAGAGCTTGAAGGGATGGTCAAACCTTGGGTAAGCCAGTACTGGAGAAGAAATTAGGTTTTCTTTTAAGGTTTAAAAGACCTCTTTGCATTCAGAAGTCCAAGTATAGTCACTTCCCTTTTCGGTGAGGGCATACAGTGCAGCTGCAATCTAGAGGGGGGCAAATTCAGAGGCAACACACACACACACATTCTTCTTCACTGAGAGAGTGGTTGATACATGGAACTGCCTTCCACATGAGGCAGTGGAGGTAAAAACGGTGGGGACTTTCAAGAAAGTGTGGGATAGATATAAGTGCACCATAACACTGAAAAGCAGTTAAGGGAAGGGGTAGGCTTATGGGCAGACTAAATGGGCCACATGGCCCCCCCTTCTGCCATCACTTTCTATGTTTGGCATAGTTGCAAATTATCTTTTGGTAGTAGCCAGACAAGCCCAGAAAGCTTGAAGGTCTTTGAGATTGTTAGGATGTGGATAGTTTTTGACTGCTGAGAGCTTGTCTGGATTTGGAGAGATGCCTTGAGAACTAACAACATGTCCCAGGTAATGCATCTGATGCTGTGTAAAACAACACTTCTCTGGGCAAAGCTTGAGACTGGCTTGTCCGAGATGTTTAAACACTTCTTTGAGATGCTGGAGGTGCTCTGGCAAAGTTCTGCTGAAGACAATAACATCGTCCAGGTAGACTAGGCAAGATTTCCAAGGCAACCCACGTAGCACAGCTTGTTTTGAAATGTGGCTGGACTGTTCCGAAGTTTCATAGGCAGACATTTGAATTGAAAAAGTCCCAAGTGGCAGAGTCATGCTGTGTATGGATGAGAAGCTGTATCAATAAAAACTTGGTAGAACACACTCTGAAGGTCTAGAGTGATGAAGTAGGCAGGGCTGGCCCCACCAAGACTCTCTAAGGCATCTTCAGTTGTAGGTAAGGGATGAGCATCTTGCACCGTGTAGACATTGAGTTTTCTGTAGTCTACCACAAAGTGATATCCTTTGTCCGTCTTTACCATCAGCAGGAAGGTGAACCCCAGGGACTTGTAGATTCTTCAACAATGTCTTGTTCCAGCATGTCTTTGATTATGTCCTCTAGGACTTGTTTCTGTTTGTGTCCCACTTTGTAGGCTCGCTGATGGATTGGTTTCTGGTTGGGCTGCACCTTGATGGTGTGTTGCAGGATATCACAGCATCCGAGCTTATCTGGACCTACAAAGACATTCGGTTAATTCTCAAGGAATTTCAATTGTTGCTTTTCCATTGGAGATGCTGGAAGTTTTGAAGAGGACAGTCTCTGACTGAGGTATAACTCTGGTGAAGCCGGAATGGTTGTGATAGTACTGACAGGACTGGAGTTGGTGGAACCAGGCTGAGGTTCTTGCATAAGATGGAGCTGGTCTCCTGTAGACAAGCAGACAAAGTTTCCTATGTTGGCACCCTTTGAGATGACTACTGGCTCATCTGTGAAGCTGCAGCATTTTTGGAAGACTGCGCCACCATGCACTGCCAATAAGGTGTTTCCTGGAAGGAGCCCTGATGAATGCCATGTGGAGGATCCCGTGACAATGCCAACAACACCTTGTGGAAGTGGTTCACCTCGGATCTTGGCAATCAAAACCATCTCTGACTTAGGAGGTACAGTGACTGAGTCTATAGCTGCAAGTTGCCTCCGAGGATCTAGTGACAAGTTTGTTTGAGGCAAAGTCTAGGATGGCTTTGTGAGCTTTGAGGATGTCCAGGCCAAGAATTACTGCAGGCTGTAGATCAGGCACTAGGTGAAACTTGACAGTAGCTTGTTGTGAGCCAAAGTGTAGCTTGAGATGGACCATGCCTATGATAGGTACTGTAGTCAAACTTGCTGTGGTAATGTACTTTAGGTCAATTGGAGAGCAAGCAACCAAGCAAGCAAAACTTTATTTATATAGCACCTTTCAAAATCAAGACATTAGAGACATTAGTTATGTGATGAATAGCTTGGTTGTTCAGAATACTGTTGTTGATAACTGAAATTTCTGCTCCAGTGTCGACCAAGGCATGCGTGGACCAATCTCCGATGGTTACAGGCATATAGTTTGCTAAGAGAGGTGATCTGATGCCAGGTACCTTTGCCCCTGGAAACAAGAGTATGCCTGAATTAGCAGTTGGAGGGTGCACCTTGTTTGAGTTGCAAGAGTCAGAGGGGCAATCAGTTTCTGTGTTCCTCTGATCCTGGGAGTAGTTGTGGTTATCTTGCTTGTTGTACGGTGGTGGGCACCTTTGGTTTTCTTGATTTCTGTTGTGGTACTTCAGCTTTTGGCAGACAGCAGCAGTGTGCCCCCTGAATCCACACCACTGGCAGGTCACTGGTTCTCGTGAAGGCGGAGGTGGATCAAATGGCTGTCGAAATGGTCGAACAGCATTGACAGAGGTAACAAAAGAAGCAGTTGAGCTGCGGTGCAGACTGTTGACAGTTGTGGTGAGCATCTCTATCATTTATTGCTGCTGCTGGACACATGTTGCAAGTGCGGTTAACTGTGACGACTGAGGTGCTTGTACACTGGTGGCCTGGGACATTATTATGGACTCTTGTGCAAGTTTTGCAGCTTGAATTATGTCCATCCAGGTTGTTGGTTTCTGTTGGATTACATAAAGATGGAGCTGAGGAAGCAGTCCCCAGACAAAGGTTGTTATTTGCTCTTTCTCAGGTTTCTGCAGATGTTTGCAGCAAGACTCAATGTCCACTATGAAAGTATCAGGAGATTGAGAGGGTTGCATGGTACGTTTCCACAGTTGTTATTCCAATAACCAGGGTGGATATACTTGGAGAAAATGGCGTCTGGAAGTTGCATACGGGGTGGCAATGTCCCCTTTGATTTGTTCTGGAAATGTGTTGAACCAGGAAATGGCAGTCCCTCTCAGAAGCAAGCGCAAGACATTAGAAATATGCCAAGGATCAGTCCAACCATTGAAGGAAATCCAGGCTGGGAATTGCTTAAGCCAGTTGACAGCGTCTGCGTGAGGCAAAGCCAAGAAGGGTACTAGCTGTAGGCTGGCATGGACCATGGACTGGGATGAAATAGCCTTAATGTAGGCCAGGTCATCTTGAATGGCTTGCACGGTTAGTGCGCCATGAGCTGAGATGGAAGACTGGATATCGTGCAGGATTGTTTCGATCTTGTAACCCAACGCCCTTAAGGTGGGTGAAGATAAACTACGGATGCTCCAGCACCCAGATCTGTATTGTCGTTGGACATTGTGGTTGGAGTTGAGCTGCGTTTCACTGATAGAAGGTCATTCTGGTGAGAAGGAGTTGCTGTCATGCAGGGGACGTGACGTTGTGTAGTAGATGAAGTGCCGAGCAGAAAATATTTTTGTAGACAAAAGTATAATTATTTATAAGCAAAGTTCATCAAATGACGACTTAATAAACAATTCCCACTCAATTCTGTGTTGTCTGTTATTTAAATAAAGTTTTTGTTGCAAACATCAGCTATTTGTTGCTGTGTCCATTCATTTCAATAGGATTGCCATTGATTTCTATGGAGTGAGGTCATTTACTGCCCGTCACAAGATGGCCGCTGAACTTTTACATACAGTTCCTGCATTTTGACTGTTTTGACAGTAGCAAGATGGCCACCAGCAGGGGGGTTAAGCGTCACTTCCTTGCTTGTATCGGTAAACAAAGATGTCTGCTTTGTGCCAGGAGGCTGCTGTGAAGCTACATTATTAACAAGCATTTGTCGGGGGGGCATGGCTAGTGCTGGCAAGATGGCGGTCACAATTTAGCACTGCTCCCTGAGCATCCACTTGATAAGTGTCTTTTTTCCAGATAACCAGTAGTAAATACAATGGCTATTGATAAGAGAGTGATAGCAGTAGTAGATGGCAGCAAGGAAATCTAAAAATAAGCAATTGAAACTGCAATTTGGTACGGCAGACCCTCGACATAAACTGCAGGTGGGCCCAGATTCTTCCACAAGCCAGCAGGCTGACAGGGCTGCACCGAGCGAGTTGAGAATATCTGCCCTAGAGCTCACGCTGGTGGGCATCCCCTCCACCCTCGACAACATGCAACAAGAAATGCAGGTGGGATTTGCAGTGATGTCGGCCCAGATGGGTCATTTGCAGTTGGTGGTGATGGGGCTGACAGAAACCACCACCACACATGGTACCCACATAAGTGAGCTCCAGCAACGTGTAAGCGACCTGGAAGACTCGCTTCATACCATGTCATGGGAGTGCTCCAACTATACTGACATCATCAAAGAGCTGAGGGAGAGAGTAGACGAGCAGGAAAACCGCTCCCGACGATTCAACCTGCGAATAGTGGGACTCCCTGAGGGTACAGAGGGGAAGTTCCCTGTGACTGGATTGCAGCAGTGGCTGGTGCAAAATCTCAAGCTCCCCCCGGAGGCCGCAAAATTTGAGTTTGAACAGGTGCAAAGAGTTGGCCCCCCACCCAAACCTAATGAGCAACTGCGGCACCACCTAATTAAATACCTGTGGTTTATCAACAAGGAGGCAGTCTTGGCAGCAGCAAAAAAGCAGGGCTCCATCAAATGTGGTACCTCCCAGAGTGGGGATTTATCAAGATTACAGCCGCAAGCTGCAAAATAAGCAACAGAAATGCAATGGAGTGAAAACCAAGCTACACGCTCTTGACTGGCCATTCTCCTTCTACTATCCTGCCAAGTTGAGAGTAGATCAGCCGGGAGGTATGCCTAAAACATTCTACAATTACTTGGAAGTTGAGAAGTGGGTGGTGGATGCCACAAGACAAAGAGGGAGAGAGATCCCCAAATCATTGGTTGTTAAGGTACTGTTTATTCTCATATTTACTCTCAGGGTAATTTGTGCACCGGGCTCTATTGTTGTCTCCCCCTCCTATGCTCATCCCCCTTTTGCAGGGTAATGACTTCTTCCCATTGCTCTTACCTTTGCCTTTCAAAGAGAAGGGACACTGGGACCAACAGATTGTGAGGCCCTGCAGCCTAGCCATTACCACGAGGAGCTGAATTTCAATCTGCGTCATACAGTATGGAGGGCATTACATTGTGCCTGAGTGAGGAGTGGGGAGTGAGGAGTGAGCCGAAGTGCATACGAAGAAACCTTTACGCAATGCTCACGTTTTTATGTCTGTAGGGCTTAATAGCAATTAGAGTTTGTGCCTTAAAGTTAATGCTAGCCAGCACTCGCAAGCAGATGAGGGGGCTGGAGACCAGGCTCGGTAATAGTTTTTCTGAAGGAGATGGGCAGATGGAAATGACCCCAGGCAGAGAGGCGACTACACCTGACCATATCTGGGGATGTGGGTACCAATGGGTAAACTGGGAAGTATATTTTCATTCCCCAAGCTGTTTTCCTTCTCTGTTCTCGTGGATCCTATACAGGCCACTCGGGGTAATCTGAGATGGGGACTACAGAGACTTAGGCCTCATGGACCAGCCGTAAATATGATGAGTTGCGTTCTTGCCCTACGTCTCATTGTGTGGTCAGACCCACGAGGATAATACTTGCCGAGGGAGCTGGAACACCCTGGGAGGAGGACTGGTTTTGATCCTACACTCGAGGAAACCTTACACAGGAGACACAGAGACTTGTTGTACATAGTGATGACCTCACCCGACCATATCTGGGGATATGGGTACCAGCAGGTTGGCTACTGCAAATGGGGTTTGGCAAGGGTGGTATTGTTCCCTCAGGGAAGTGCTTTTTCATGTTCTTGGGAAGCATGTCTCCATTTGCATGGACAAGGGGGAGAGAGAGGTCTGCATGGACTGCATGTGAGGATTAGCTCCTCAAAAGTCAGCTGAAGGGGGTCTGCGTGGGGTGGTACCCAAATGCCAGCAGGAGGGCAATGATGCATGAAGGGAGAATAGGATTTATTTGCATGAGCACAGTGATTCATAAAGTGGGAGGGGATGATGTCAGTCAGTTATGTATAAATGTCCTGTAAATGGGGGGGGGGCTAGATGCTTACTATGTCCCTGATTGAGAGAGGGCATTGCATGAGCCTATGTATGAGAGTGTTACAGTTAAGCTATGTTGTTAATCTATGCATGACAGTGCTGGGAATCGTTGGCCAGCACTAAATCGTAAATTTGTTCCGCATGTTTGGGACTAAGGAAGGGGAGGGGAGGGGGTGTCACGGGGACATGTTGTTTGGACAACGGACACTTGGTGTTCTGTTTCTTTTTACAGGGAGAAGGTTGCCAGGAATTTCACCTCCACAGGAACGGTGACTGGACATGTGCCTCCTGTGTGGTACCAATTAAAGAGTGGAACAGCAGGTATGGGTATTTGGCCATAACTTTTCTCACCACTGCCTGCTGTATTGGGGAGCATCTGCTACCAGTTAAATGACTTGCAACTGCTGGGTCTGGTAGGTTATTCATAGAATCAATGCTCAAGTAACCCAAATATTAGCCATCCAAAAGAAAGGGAAATCTGACAGGGCAGTAAGCCCAGTCAAGGGGGGTAAGGGGAGGGGAAGTCTTTTTCTGATTGTCCTGTTGGCACATTTAATCAAGTTAAAGAGGGAGGGTAATGTTAAAGTTGCAGGGGAGGGGTGGGAGCTCTGTTATAGTTGGGAGCAATAAATAATTGATATAAAGAATCCACAGGTATTGAAGACAAGTGACACACTCGGTTTTGTGATATCACACTGCACCAGGGAATTAGCAATGTCAATCTATAAATGTGATAATGGGTAGCCTTACTAAAGTGGTGACGTGGATTGTCAATGGTCTAAAGTCGATATTGAAAAGGTACAGGAGGCCCTAAAAACAGAACAATATATGGGGGGGTCGATGGCTGTCTACCTGTTTTTCCTCTAAGGCTAGAGGCACCTCCATATGGATTCCTAAAAACTTGAGAGCAGAAGTACATAGGGAAATAAAAGATGGAGGAGGCAGGTATGTCCTGGCTCACCTGATGACTGAGGGTGGAAACCCGATCTCAGTGGGCTTGATCGATACCCCTAACATAGAGGACCAGGGATTCTTTCAGAGACTGGCCATGGACATGTTTAGTATGCCAGGTCCATGGGTGTTGGGGGGAGATTATAACTATGTTATTGATGTCACGTTGGATAGGTTTAACCCTACCCCAGTGCCTGTCTCTAAAAATGCATTGGCCTTGGGGGAAATTGAACAAGCATACTCTCTGGTGGACGCTTGTCGGCACCAAAATCCCACAAATAGAGAATACAGTTTCTATTACCATGCACATGCAACATATGCTAGGCTTGATACAGTGTTGGCTGATGGGCATGGGTCCAGCCCAGTACTCCCCAATTATAATATCTGATCATGCATACCTCCAACTTACATTGGAGATAGGTGGAAGAGTACATCCACAGCAGGGTTCCTGGAGATTAGACCCTCTATTGTTGAAGGATAAGGAATTTATTACATTTATGACTAGGTTGCTAGAGGAATTTTGGCAACATAATAAAAGGGGGTGACCTTACATTTGGCCACGTAGGACGTCATAAAGGCGTTCGTAAGGGGACAGGTGACATCTTACTCTACACACCAGAAAAAAGAAGCTCAGGCAGACCTGGAGCAACTCTGACAAAAGATCAGTGCATTTGAAGAGGTCCATATAAGAATCCCTACGCAGGCATTATATAGAATAGTGCAAAAATTAAAGTGGAAATTTAACTTATTAAATACTGCGCAGCCTGAGAGAGCAATTCTTTTAACAGGGGCTAGTGCTGACTTTGACGGGGACAGGGGAGGGAAGCATCTAGCCTGGCAGCTCAAGAAGAGAGAAGGGGACAGGGCAGTTACACAACTACAAAAGGTAAGTGGAGAAACCACTACATCGATGGGTGAAATAGGTGAGGAGTTTATTTTATTTTAACAAAAATTATATACATCAGAGGTGGCCCCTACCACACAACGAGTGCAAGCTTTTTTTGATAGGGCCCCCCTGGTGATTCTCCTCCCCGAGCAGTCGAAGGAGGTGGTTAGACCATTGTAGTGGCATGAGCTCCTTAGTGCCATCAGAGTGCTTGCGGGAGGGAAAGCCCCTGGCCCAGATGGGATACCTATTGATTTCTTCAAACTATTCAAGAACCTGTTGGTGGACCCTTTATATGACGTATTACAAGAAGGGCTGAGTAAAGGATCTTTGCCACCCTCAATGAGGGTGGCCACCATTACTGTCCTTCCTAAGCCAGGTAAAGACCCTGCCCAGTGTGCCTTGTATCACCCTATATCATTATTTACAGCTGACTATAAAATACTGGCCAGGGTGTTGGCATCCCAACTGGAGCCTATACTTCCTGATCTTATACATTCAGATCAGTCGGGTTTTGTGGGTGGTAGGCAGGGGAAGCATAACAAAAGAAGAACCCTCAATGTCCTATACTCTTGGGGTAGGTCAGCCACTAAACATGAGTCAGGCATTCTAGCATTAGATGCAGAGAAGGCATTCGACAGAGTTGAGTGGGAGTATATGTTTGAAGCCTTAAAACAACAGGGGTTGGGGCATAAAATCCTCACTTGGATCAGGACTCTGTATGCCTCTCCGTTGACGCAGATTTTGATGAATGGCTCTTTATCAGTTCCATTTGCACTGGGGAGGGGTACCAGGCAAGGCTGCCCCCTTTCTCCACTCCTGTACATACTGGCCTTAGAACCATTAGCAGCAGCTATTAGAAACCATGTGGGAATGCGGGGGTTCTTGAGAGGGGGCAGAGAACATAAGGTTGCCCTGTACGCAGATGATATCCTTCTCTATCTGCAGAATCCAGTCCAAGACTTACCCCAAGTACACTGCTTACTGCAGGAATAGGGGGCATTGTCAGGATACAAAGTCAACTGGACTAAGAGTAAACTCCTCCCAGTAGGGCAGTTAAATAGACATCAGTTAATGCAGGTGTTGGGGGCTAGTGCTTGTGGATAAAAGAAAATACTTGGGCATTTACATATCTGCTAAACTTAGTACACTCTATACCCAGAACTATATACCGCTGGTAAAGAAACTGGGCCAGGACTGTGAGAGATGTCATGGCTTACCTCTGACCCTCATTGGTAGGGTTAGCACTGTGAAGATGATGGTCTTGCCCAGATGCTTGTACCTGTATCAATCTTTGCCTGTCTGGGTTTTCTCAGTGTACTTTAAACAAGTGAACGCTCTGATCCACTGTTTTATTTGGTGAGGGAAAGTGGCCCGGATCAGAAGGATGATATTGCAAATGCCACCCAGTAAGGGTGGAATGGGGCTGCCCAACTTTCAGCTTTACTTCCTGGCAGTTCAATTGGCATTTCTACCTGTCAGAGAGAATGACACCAGACTGCACTGTGTTGATTTGGAGGAGGAGCAGATTGGGGGTTCTTTAAGGCACACGTGCTTATTGGGGAGACTTGGGCTGAGAGATGGACCTGCCCCCGGCAATCCATGTACTGCTGCTACCCTGAGGGCCTGGCTTAAAACACATGGTAAGCTGAGAAACCCACATGTGTAGCACACTCACCTTATTCAGACCTTACGACTGTCCAGAAGGAGAGAGGAGCATACACAGTACACCTTCATCAGAGAATTAGGGCATGGAATGCCAAATGAATGAGCTATGCCCTGCAGTTATACGACGGTGGGAGATTCTTGGAATTTCCAGAGCTAAAATCTAATTACTCTATTAACCCTGGGGACTATTTTACATACCAACTGGTTCACCATAGACTCGGAGACAATATGATGGCAGAGGCAGGGTGGGCTGCGCCTACCCCATTTGAGGAGGATCTCTATAACCCACCACCAGGGATGAAAGCATTATCTATTTACTATCACACTTTATTGGGAGCAGAGGTAGATCATGCACAACCCATCAGACAGAAATAGGAGTCTGACCTTAACACTAAACTGGACCATAATGTTTGGAAATCAGCTATAACACACCTTAATACTTGCTCTAGGAATAACTGACTCAGACAGGTACAATATAACTTTATGTATAGAACCTACATTACCCCCTGTAGACTGTACACTATGAACCCTGACAATTCCCACAAGTGCCCCAAGTGCCATACTGATCAGACAGACCTCTTACACCTTGCCTTAACTTGTACAAAGGTCGCCCCCTTCTGGTTAGAAATCCATAGGATGATGGAAAAAACCCTCTCACAATCATTACCACGTACCCCTCTAGAAATTATTGTTGGGGTCGGATCTGCCACGGGAGCGGCTATATGTTAATCATCCACTCTGGGGGATTGCACTGGTCAATGCAAGGAGAACGTTGGCCCAAACATGGATGTCAACTGGTCCCACCTTGATCCAACAATGGGCCAATAACATAAAACAATATCTCACCTTAGAAAAGGTACAGCACACTGCTAATGGCATGATAGATATCTTTGATCAATTTTGGGGCCCCCTGGAAAAGGCCATTGGGGAGGGTCTAATACCCATTTAACAGCATTTTGCAATTTTTGGGTTACACTATTCTGAAGGTTAAGTAGTCTGCATTTTGGATCCCCTAGCCTGTTTCTGGGGATTGCTTACTCCTTCCCCTGATAACTCTAGTTACATTTCACTCTATGCCACCTGTGTCAGCCATATCATAACCGACTAGCTGTTAATAGACTTCTATATTTTCTTGCTTGTGATCCACTGAAACCCAATATATACCGATGCATTGTATGACTGTGATCCTGATATCAAAAAAAATATGCATGTAAATATTCTGGATTGTTATACTGTTTTCTCTCAATAAAAATATTCTAAAAAAAAAAAAAAACAAGCATTTGTTAATGGCAAAAGTTTGCTTGCTGATATTAGCATTGGACGTGCAGGAATTAGATGCAGAATTGGAATGGCAGTGAAATACTGAACTCACGCCAACCCCACCTCCACCCTGCAGAGATGGACGGGCATTGGGCTGTGCCTTTGGGTCATAGCTCATAACGCTCACAGCATTTCACCTCACCCTATCCTGCAGACACCGACAAGTGTTGAGGTGTGCCTTGGGGTGTTTGGCTTGACAGTCACCCCATGTCATAAGGACATACACTGAAATGGGTGCAGTATCGGAGAATGGGGTGAACTCTGGGTCCGAAGAGTCCAAGGCACACCTCAATGCCTGTCACTGGCTTCAGGCTGGGGGGGTGGAATGGCATGAACATTACAGCTGGAAATCCAAAGGCACACCCCTGAAGCCTATCAGGCTGTACAGGGTGGGACGTTATGGTTAGGAACCCTAACACCCCGGGCGTTTGTTAGTATTTGCACTACAAATTTTCAACATGGCCTTTTTGTGACCCCCCACCTCAAGAAAGCATTTTGGACCTCTGCTCATGAACAGTAGCACTGTGATTTTGTTACTCTGTCCCGAACATTGATTTCCCACAGAGACCGCACCATTTTGCGCCAGGCGTGCAAAAACACAGTTTGGGCAGGATGTGAAAAATTACAGCTGTACCATTAACCCTTTGAGAACTGAATATATGTGAACGTATATAGATTCTGGACGTATATATACGTCCACAAAAGGGAGCTGTGAAGAGATGGTAATGTTGAAAATCTGGAGTGAAAATATTAAAAATGCTTGAAGTTACGAGCGTACATGGAAACTGCGCAATGCACACTCATAACATAGTCATTTTATGGACTTTTATCACAAAATTTTCAACATAATTATTTTGTGACCTCTGCTCATGAACAGTATCACTGTGATTTTCTTTATCTGTCCTGAACACTGATTTCCCACAGCGACTGCGCTATTGTGCGTTGGAAGTGCAAAAACACATTTCGGCCAGGATGTGACAAATGACAGTTGTACTGTTCATAAGGAGGTGTGAAAAAAATGCCAATGTTGAAAATCTGGAGTGAAAATATTGCAAATGCTTGAAGTTACAAGCGTACGTGGAAACTGCACAAGCACACTCATAACACAGTCATTTTTTGGACTTTTTACACCAAATTTGAAACATAGGCTTTTTGGGAGGTCATCTCATGAACAGTGACACTGTTATTTCGTTAATCAGTCCCAAAAGGTGATTCCATGCAGTGACTGCAAAATCACCTTTCAAGACTGAATAACAACATGACAGTGACTGAATTCATGGGATGGGGTCCCAAGAACCCCATGTTGAAAATTTGGTGATAAAATTTGCAAAAATGGCCATGATATCCACCTAAGTTGAAAATATCCAATTTATATCATTATACAGCTTACTGGCATTTCTTCAGTTCACGGTCGGTTTTGAAGAATGTAGATGTGTTCCTGGTCCACTGAAGATCATTATGCCGGGCTCTGGAGTTAAGTATGGGGTGAAAGGGGGGTGCGGGGATGTGGGGTGCGTAGAGGATGAGTGCAGGTTGGGAGAGCGGGCACCAGAGCCAGCGATGGACCGTTTTCTGTTTTTACAGAAAAAAAAAATAACACAGGAGGCTTTTGGCACACTGGGGTGGGCTCCTAGCATGCCACCTGGGTGTTTGTTGGCAGGGGGGGCTGGAGCCGTGGGGTAACGGGCACCCCTGTCGGTCATACAGTGTGCTTGGGAGGGGTACATGAGCCAAGGGGGATTGGGCACCCCCTTTGGCATACAACAGATGGGGAGACATTATGCTGATGGGGACTGGGCTACCCTGTCGGCAAATGAACTGGGGGGGGTATGCCGACAGGGGGATAGGGCACCCCGTCAGCTTTCTGGGGGACTGAGAGACAGCCGGTGACAGCCACTGCTTGCCATCAATATGCAAATTGCCTACACATTACCACCGCTGATTGCAGCAGTGGTTTTCTTTCAACTGCACGCCACTGCATCTGAACTGCTGTCATAGACAGCTCAGCCATTCATTGGTGCGGTGTGGTCGCACCTGCAAAATGGATCAGGGCATTGGCAGAGCGGGTGACACACCACCAAAAAGCTATATGGTGGCACTATGTTTTTTGCGCATGTGAGCAAGCAAACATAGAAATGGAAATTGTCATGTTGTTGAGCTTCTTCTCCAAACCTGATATAGAAAAATGGTGAGCTTTCCCTTTGTTGTGGTGAGTAGCAGAATGCTGAGAAATTTCTATATTTATTTTGCTGCACTGTTTTGGTTCATGGAGCTTTTGTTTCTTATATTGTTTCTCTGGTCTCCTCTTATATTGTTTCTGTGGTCTCCCAGACTTATACTGTGTTATCTATTTTCTGTGTTGCCCTGTTTTTTTCATGTATTTAGTTATTTGTGGATTGCCCAGATGTGCTGCTAAGCCTTTATTCTTGTTTTTCTTTCTCATGATTATCTGTTTATACTGTGCCCTGCTTGTGCTAGTTTTTTTCTCCTATTTATTTAGTAGTTCATTTATTTTGTTATATGACCCCCTATGTAGCGTGGCCAAGCAACAGCTTTGTAGTGAGTCGGGAAGTAGATTGCTCTGCTGCAGAATTTGTTTTGTGTCCATTTTTGAAGTGTGGCCAAGCAGAAGAGGAGCACTCTGTCATAGTGGCGAAATGAAAGCTGCAGCTGAGAGTAGGGCAGCTGGTTTACTGTGTGGAGATGCTTTTGCTTGTCCCAGAGTGGTCTATTTATTTATTTCAAAAGGTCACTGAGGCTCTGTGCTGTCAGTGCTAAGGGAAGCAGATCACTGAGCTGCAGGTTATGTAGAGCGGCTGTGTCGGAGGACTTGTGCTGCGGGGGCAAGAGAAGTGCTGCGGCTGTTCTGGGTGGTCAGAGGTAAGTCCAGTGTGGCAGCAGTCTTGACTTTGGAAGCAGGCCAGTGTGCAGAAGAACCACAGTCTGTGGTAGGGCAGCTGAAGAGTCAGGGAGCTGCGGTGCACAGGATTGGCTGTTAGCAAGGAACAGAGGCTCCGTGCTTGCAGGAGTGGCTGAGCAGACAGACTGCAATTCAGCCCTGAGCCATGATGTTCATTTGAGAGGGAGCATAAGTTGGGTAGCAGAGGCTCCGTGCGGCTGCAGGGGCAAAAGGAGAGTTGCTGGCAGTTGCAGAGCAGCAGAGTTGAGCCACAGTAAATTAGATTGATCTCAGCCGTGGTTGCAGGGGCGGGAGGGCCCGGAGGTATGCAGTCCCTTGAGACAGCCAGGAGCCTGTTTGAATGGAGCAGAGTTCCTTTGTGCAGTGCATTGATTTATATACAATTTTTCTGAGCTCTGATCAACACTAGGAAGGGAACTTGGTTTGATATGTGCAGCTGGGAGGCAGAGAGGAAGCTTGGATGACAAACAGAGTAGTTTTTTGGTTTTTTTAAAGAAGCCCTGCCACGAGGTGGGAGCTGGGGGTTGCAGCTCCGTGGGGCATATGTTTTGAAAACTGAACTTTTGACAGTGCCTTTATTGAACAGCTGGCTAGCGATGTTAAGCAGTTTTACTTGTAACTTTCTTGTTATCATAGGAGGGCTGCAGGCTGCTATACAACCAAGAGACAGTTCATATTTTCTTTGCAGCCAAGGCTGTGGTGCCAGTAACATTCAGGCAGTTCAGGCATACTGGGAGAAGTGACTTGGGGTAACCAGCGATGCAGACAAGCGAGATGGGGTCTGGGCAGAAGAAGGGTTGCATTCTCCATGTGTGGTGTTTTGGTTTGGTCTGCCACTAAAAGACCTTTACATTCTCTCTGGTCTGCCAGACCCATCTGTTGCCGCTAGTGAGGACCCCTTGCTAGACCATGCGAATAACTGACAGACACAGAAAATGATGCATAAAAGGTTTATTCATAGACAGCAGTAAGTACATCTTCTCTCTAGGAGGTTCAGACTAAGGGGTTTCCTAGCCCCTGCTAGCACAGTAGTTAGCATAATATTTGCTACATAGTTCTGAGAGGGACAGCAGCAGCCCCACATATAGGTACATAAGTAAACTTCATACAACTAATAAATTGCAAGCCAAGCCACACAGTCATCTATAGCCCTTATCAGCTTAACTCATTAGCAGGGATTTGGGCTCTGACCAGAACCTTTCTTTTTTTCTATGAAGATTTTATTTTTTCATGCTTTGTCACGGCGTCAGGTCCTCTTCAAACCCCAGTACTCCACCCCCATTAACCACATTCTCAAAGACATACCCTAGACCTGTATTCCCTCATGGATTTCTCCCTGTTGTGCGGCAAGAAAGGGAGGGCCATCCCCCCCTTGACGACTCACATCCGGAAGTGGCCCCAGTGCCCTGTCAATGATGCCTACAGAAAGATCATGCCAGCTCCATTTTCTCCCATATCTTTGCCCACCCACCTGCCATGCTGCAGCATGCAGTCCTGAGTCTGACCTCACATGCATGGCACAGCTTGTGAGGGAAAGTTCCTCAGCCCAGCACAAGCTGCCACCCATGCAGCAAAATGCTACACCATCCCTCCCGAAGTTGAGAGCATGACAGCACCATCCCCAGCCCCAGGCTGCACAGTCAGCTTCCCAAGCTCATTCCCAAAGCCAAGTCACATGCAGGGAGGGCAGATTGCGCGGACGAACCTAGCCCACTGCAGCAGCCAGAATCACCATTTCTAATGCACAAACCTTCATGTTTGAGAGTACTGTTTCTGGGTTTTCTTGGCTCAGTGTCAAGTTGTATGGATATTTACAGTTCCAATTGTGTATTACCCTTATCAGGGGAAACCACTGTGCTAAGTATATGCACTGTATTTAGTTGGTTGTCTGTATTTACAAGTTTTCTTAGTATACATTATAAATATATTTAGCCATGCATCGTTCATGGATACATGTATGCAGCATAGTAAAGTCTCAGTATGTTATTCTCTGTTTATAGTGTTTTTTTTCCATTGAGTAAATAACATTGCATGTCTTATCATAAAATATCTGGTTGGTCTGGTTCTTTGTGTTTTGACTGTTTGTCGTGTACCTGTCATATTTGTTGTTGGAGTGTTCTGTGTTTTTTCTGTTTGTTCTTTTTGCTAGGGAAGTCTCATACTGGTTTCTCTGACTGGAGCTGGGGGACTGGCCTCCAGCAGACCAAAGATTTATGATCGTGCATCAGCCAATGGGATGACAGAGATTGGATGTCGCTTCGGTGGACAGGGCCACATTTGGTAGAGAGGTGCTTAGGGTGGCTACAGATTTGTACTAGGACCAGGGTTTGTCTCTTCTGTTACCCTCCCATAGTTTTCTGGGCACTGCTACAAAGTCCCATTTGTGAGGATTTAAGAGCACTGGGAAGGCTGCAGAGGATAATGGTATTGGCTCACCTGGTAAAGGTGATTATACCTGCAACCTTAACAGTGCTCATGTTCACTCCCAAGGTGGACGAACCTAGCCCACTGTGGCAGCCAGAATCACCATTGGCTCATAAAAGCCAGGTCACAGATTCAGGCCCAGATGGACACAGAGGCAGTGCTTGAGTGTCTGCAACAGCATGGCTGGATTGTCAACTGGAGATCCAGGCCGTCAGTCAAAGAACCTAGGGGTTGTGGTGATGAACTGGATCCTGAATCAGCAAGTCCAGTCTGTTTGGCAATCACCAAGAAGAGTTGATTAACATAGAAACAGTCGGCAGATAAGTACTGCTCGGCCCACCCAGTCTGCCCATAGGCCCTATACATTGTATGTGGCCACTGACCCTATCTGATCAATGGCTTTTCATCACTCCTTCCCCCTCTCAGGCTTCCCTTGTGCCCTGATTAGTGAGTACCATGCTCTTCTCGGCCAGTCCAGAGCCACTAGCAGAACAGTCACTCTCGTGGGCTCTGATCTTGAGAAGAACTTTTGCTATCCTCGGAATGGGCAGCAAAACATATGCTGTTTGGAATGTCCATGGAGCTGCCATCATGTCCACCTCTTCGGCCTGACTGTCGGGAAGGCGGGAGTGGAAGCGGAGGGCAGTTGGGTAATGTGCCGAGAGGCCATCAGATCAACCTGAAAGGGGACCCTTCTGTGAGTTACAGTCTGAAACACCTCTGGGTGTAACTGCCATTCCAGCTGGCTAAGGGTCACTTGGCTTAGCCAATCGGCCTGGGAGTTCAGTTTCCCAGCCAGATATGTTGCAGAAATCATTGAGAGGTGACTCTCCATCCACCTCAAGGTACGTAGCACTTCCCTGAGCATGGCTCAGTTGTGTGTCCCTCCTTGCTTTTTATGTAAGCCATTGTGACCTGGTTGCCTGTACAGATGAGCACAATCTGGCCCACCAGCCTCGGAGCAAAAAATAGCAGAGCCCTGTACACTGCTCGCATTTCCAGTACATTGATGGGAAGAAGGGACTCCCGTGAGGACCATTTTCCCTGGGTTACATGTTGCCCCATCATGTCTCCTCAACCCAGGAGGCTGGCGTCTGTTGTGATTGTCACCGATAGAGTCAAGGACAACAGGACGCCCTTGTACAGTTTGGTCCTGTTCAACCACCAGTTGAGGCTCCCAAGTGTAACTCGACCAGGCTCGAGGATGTACTCAAAGTCCTGGGATGATTGGTCCCACGTATCTAGAATGTACCTTTGAAGTGGATGCATGTGCAGCCAGGCCCACGGCACCATTGCTATCAAGGAAGCCATCAAGCCCAGCAGTTGAAGGTACAAGTGTACTGGTCTGTGGGGCTGTGCCTGAACTGACTCTATGAGACGTTGGAGGATATCTATCTTTTCCTCCATCAGGAATACTCTGCCCACACTGGTGTTGATTTTGGCCCCCAACTGGGTGAGCTCCTGTGTTGGGATCAACTGGCTCTTACTCCAGTTGACAATCCAGACATGCCATTGCAGACACACAAGCACCACCTCTGTGTCCATCTGGGCCTGAATCTGTGACCAGGCTCTCATGAGCCAATCATCCAGATATGGAATGACATGTATCCCCCATTGCTGAAGGGACACTACAAGCACAATTAGAGTTTTTGTGAAGACTCGTGGCGCTGATGCCAGGCCGAAGGGTAGGTAGGTGTACTGGAAGTGGCCCCCATTGATTTGAAACCTGAAGTAGCGGTGGTGACTGGGGAGAATTGGAACATGCAGGTAAGCGTCCTCTAGGTCTATGGAAGTTAGGAAATCCCCTGGATGAATCACCATCAGTGTGGACTGCAGCGTTTGCTTTGAATTTCTTGTATACCACAAATGTGTTCAGGAACTTTAGGTCGAGCACTGGGCACAGACCCCCCTGTCTTCTTTGGGACCATAAAGAATAAAGAATACACCCGTGTTCCTTTCCTGAGATGGCACTGGTACTACAGCCCCACTCATGAGAAGGTCGCGGAGGGCCTATTGTAGCGGTGCCACCTGTTGAGGTTCCTTGGGCATTGGGGATATCATCGGTTTGTGCAGAATTATCTTTTGCGTGAACTCTATGGAGTAACCCTGGGACACCCAGTTCACGTACTCACTTGTCCTTTATGGTCTGGGCCCATTGATCGGCGAACAATTGGCGGTGTCCTCCCACGGGGGGGGGGTTGTCCACCGGGGCCTGTCTTATTTTATTGGCTTTTCCTCGCAGCATCTCCACCAGATCTGCTGCCATGGAAGCCTCCACATTTGCCAAAGCCACTGCTGAACTTGGATTTTCCCCTGGAACCGAGCCTTGGAGGCTCTGCCTCACTGGGAATTGGACTGGGTCGATTTTGCCTGGCTTTTGTTGCCCCTGTACTTAGGAGATTGATCTCCAGAACTGGACACAGTACTCTAGGTGGGTTGTACCAGCAGTCTATACAGAGGCAACACCACCTGCCTCTTTCTGCTGGTGATACCCCTCCCTATGCACCCCAGTATCCCACTAACCCTCCCAACTTCCCTGCTGCACTGCCTGACCACCTTTAGGTCATCAGATATTGATTACCCTCAGGTCTCTTTCCTGCTTGGTAGTCATCAGTACCATTCCCCCCCAATTTTGTACTCCTCCCCAGGTTTCTGTACCCCAAGTGCATTATTTAGCATTTTTTCTCATTGAAACCAAGCTGCCATACCCTTGACCACTACTTGAGTTTTCTCAGGTCACTGCTCATCCTTTCCACCCCCCTCCCAGAGTGTTCATCCTTTTGCAGAGTTTGGTGTCATCTGTAAATAGACAGACTTTCCCCTCCAGCTCCTCTGCAATGTCACTTATAAAGACATTACAGAAGACCGGTCCTGCCGGCACTGATCCCTGAGGTACCTTGCTGGTCACCGTCACTTCCCTAGAGTGAATTCCATTCACCACCACCCTCTGCTGCCTATTTCCTAACCAATGTCTTACCTTGTTTACCATCTTTGGACCTACTCCTAAGCTACTCAGCTTGCTAACAAGTCTTCTACAGTATGTGGAACTATGTTGAACACCTTACTGAAATCTAGGTAGGGTATGTCCACCACTCCACCCTGATCTAGTTCCTTGGTGACACAGTCAAAGAAATCTATCAGACTCATTTGACATGAATCCATCTTGCCTCGGGTCTTGTAACCCACTGGATTCAATATATCCCACAATCTTTTCGTCCAGCAGTGATTCCATTGGCTTTCCTATCACGGAAGTCTGACTGACTTGGCCTATCATTGCCAGCCTCCTTCCTACTACCACTTTTGTAAAATAATACTACTTCTGCCCTCCTTCAGTCCTCCAGAACCATTCCTGTTTTGAATGAGCTGTTAATTAGGACTATCAGAGATGCAGCCAGACTAAATTTCCAGCCATTTAACTTTCTTGTGCCAAACTTTCCTGTGGCAAACTTTCCTGTTCGGAATTTTCCAGTGCTATATTTGCCATGTCACTCAGCCATTATCTCCCTGAGCTCCCTCTATACCCTTGGGTGGACCTTGTCTGGCCCCATTGCTTGGTCCACTTTCAGATTTGTGAGTCCCTCAGGAATCTCTCCTTTGAAAATGGACTAGTGTCCAACTCCCTCCCTCTCAAATGCTTCTGTTACATTTTTGTGGACCCTGATGTTAGTTTGTATTCTGGGTCATGTTTTATACACAGGAGCACATTTTAAAATAAGATGATGAGTTCAAACTTGTATGATCCTCTATAAAAAAAAACAGGTTCTAGGGACATGGATATGTTGTTCATCCACACTTATTGGCAGGTTCCTTGCTGCTTTAAATCTTGCCGGAAGGTCTTCAAGCTGGCTCCTCCCAACCACCCGGGTGGTAAAACTCTCGGCTCTGCCCCATGACGCCAGATCTTCCTTACCGCTTGGAAGCTCAGGTTCCCTCCTTAGCGCTCATGCTTAGACTGGATCCTAACTCTTGGTTCGTCCGAAACTAGTTTTGAAGTTTTCTAAACGGTCTTCATCATCCTCGTGGCTGCGATGGACAAATCGATTTCGGCTTTCGGAGGTGCCCTTGCGGGCAGAAAATGTCTAGAACGGATCTGCACTCCACGTGCGTCTACTGCCTAGGCCTAGACCACGACCCGAAGGCCTGCGAGTTGTGCCGCTCTTTTTCGGACACCGTCCTGGAGGACCACGCTGCCCGATTGAAGCTCGGGCACCCGGAGAAGCGTTACCCGCTGGTAAAATCTAAAGAGGCTCATTGGGCGGTGTCCACGGCGGCTGGCTCAGCTGAGCAGCTCAAGCAGATGATCGCCCTCGAGGAAGAGGTGGCCCAGGCCGCATCTTCCTCCTCCTCTGCCGCGGCAATTATCCGGCTCTCTCTGAGTTCCTCGTACACAGCTTCATTCAAGGAGCTTTGTCAGTCCCTTTCCATGAAGGGAGAGGAGCCTTCGGGACATTCTTCTCAGCCCAAGAAGAAGGAGTTGAAGGGTAAGTCCCACCATCGGCATTTGTGGGAGCGGGAGAGGTCTCCTCCCCCGGACAGCCGACCGTCGACTTCGGTCGAGGTTGTGGCTCGGGCCGCTGGCTTCACGGTGTCCCCGTCAGGCCAGCCGGCCGAGATTCCCATTGATGCAGGCGAGATTTTTCTCGACCCTTTGGACGGGCTGTCAACTGGTGAAGCCGACAACCCTCCTTCACCGGTTCCCCCGGTGGAGACCGAGGATCTGCCTGTGCCTTCGGGGCCGCAGTCCCCAGATAAAGTGCCCGAGCTGAGGGAAGAGCGGGTGTCACCTGCCCCTTCCCAAACCCACCCTCGGTCCCCCCGAGGGTCTTGATCTCGGACTTCATCTCGGTCAAGCCGTTCCCGCCGACATCGGCGGTCTTGGTCTCGGTACCGAACTAAGCGGCGACACTGTTCCTCCTCGTCCTCTTCCTCGGATGAGGAGAGGCTTCAACGTAAATTACGTCGACGTTATGAGGAGCTTATGTGGCAGCAGTTACTGTTGTCTGGGACCAAACCGACTCCGGTTCAGCCCCCGGCCATCAAGTGGCTGTCGCCCAAACGACCGAAGCAACTGCTCTCCCCAGTCAAGATGCCCATTCCAGGGCTGGTTGTTCAGCCAAAACCGGCTGCTCCACTGATTGTGGTGGAACCTCCGCCTCCACAACCGGAGTCTGGGGCACCGACCAAGGATTCTCAGTCAGGTCAAGGCCTGCCCCACAGGTTGTCGGTCACCCTCACTCCCGACCGTCCTCGGCAGATGGAGGGTGGCTCAGGGCCAGGGCAGCTCTTTGCAGACTCTTCGGAGTCCGATGACGACTCCTCCCTGTTCTCCAGGCAGGTCAACCTGGAGTCCTCCGGGGGCCAGTCATTGGACGATAGCCCATCATCCTTCTTGGGTCTGCTTCGACTCATCTCAGAATCCACCGGGATGCAGCTCGAGCCCGTGTCCAAACGGGCCAAGTATCCCCTGACAGAGATACTGGACCGAGGGGATTCCCCCATGGAGGCCTTACCGGTGGCTGAGGCCATTGTCGGCCCAGCCTTGGAGCTTTGGCAGCGGCCTGCTTCCTGTCCTGTGCCCTCGGCCAGGATAGCCAGGAAGTATGTGGTCCCCACCGGCTCTTTGCCCAGTTTCTCGGAGCACCCCTCTGCCGAGGGGTTAGTCACCGACAGCGTCTTCCGGTGTTCCGGAAACGCTCAGGACGTGGATAAGCCACCTGACAAAGAGTCCAAAAAGTTGGACTTTGCCGGGTGCAAGGTGTACGCTGCGTCCTCCCTCGGCCTCCGACAGGCCAGCTCGGCCATGCTGATGGCACACTTCTCCCACGCCCTCATGGGCTCCCTGGATGAGGTTGTCCCTCATCTCCCGGCCGACCTGCAGACCACGGTCGGTCAGGTCCGGGACCAGGGTAGGGCGGTGGTGAAGCAGCAGCTTCAGACTGCTCTGGACATAGGTGATTCCTATGCCAGGTCAGTAGCGGCCACGGTGGCTATGCATCACAGGGTGTGGCTGAGGATATCCACC
Source organism: Neoceratodus forsteri (assembly GCA_016271365.2). NCBI lineage: Eukaryota > Metazoa > Chordata > Ceratodontiformes > Ceratodontidae > Neoceratodus > Neoceratodus forsteri. The sequence continues at coordinate 655,444,960 of CM057459.1, forward strand.
TTCACGGGGGATACCCAGCACAAACTGGCGGATGTCCCCTTCTTGGGGACTGACCTCTTCGGCCCTGGAGTGGAGGGACACCTCCAGCGGATCGAAAAGTCCAATGCCACTCTGGACTCAGTCACCTCTGCCCAGAGGGACAAAGGCCACCGTCAACAACAGCATAAGTCCTTTCGTCCTTTGGTTCCTGCAGCACGACCGGCCCAACAGCACCAGCAACAGGGCCAGCAGGCTCACGCTTGGCGTCCCAAACCCAAGCCTGCGGCTTCCTCCAACAGGAAGCAAGGAGGTAAAGGCCCAGGAGGTTCCTCGGCTGGTCCCTCTTCCAAGCCTGCCCAGTGACGGGTTGAGGGGTGCCACCCCCAACCTCATCACTCCCCCCGGGTTCCCCCTGTGGGGGGACGGCTCCGCCACTTCCTTTCTGCCTGGTCCACTATCTCCATGGACCGCTGGGTGTTGGAGGTGGTAGGAAAGGGCCTGCCTCTGGAGTTCAAGCAGGCCCCACCCTTCCGAGCAGTCACCCCTCAGGGGCCATGGTTCCGCAGCCTCGCTATTGGCCCACCGAGCCAATATTGCTCTGCTCCTCGAAAAAGAGGTGATCAGGATGGTGGCAGATCCTCCTCCAGACCCGGGGTTCATGTCCAGGTATTTCCTGGTCCCAAAACAGATGAGGGGCTGACGCCCCATCCTCGACCTGCATGACCTGAACAGGTTCCTAAGGTCTCGGACCTTCAGGATGGTCACTCTGGCTCAGATAATCCCATCCTTGGAATGAGGCATGTGGTTCTGTTCCCTGGACCTCCAGGATGTGTTCTTTCACGTCCCGATCCGTCCGTCTCATCAGAGATTCCTCCGCTTCAGAGCGGAGGGATCCCTTTACGAGTTCCGGGCCATGCCCTTTGGCCTCTCTCTAGCTCCCAGGGTCTTCACCAAATGCATGGCAGTGGTGACAGCATTCCTGCAGCGCCGAAGGGTCCGGGTGTACCACTACCTGGATGACTGGCTGATTGCAGCCCCCTCCATAGCAGAGGTGGAGCGATCCAGGGATCTGGCCCACCAGGTTTGCTCTCAGATTGGCCTCCTCATCAAAGAGGCCAAGTCGGAACTCGTGCCGAAGCAGGTGATACTCTTCATCGGGGCAGAGCTCGACTCTCTTCAAGCCAGAGCTCGGCTTCCAGCGGACAGGGCCGAGGTTCTTTCCTCCTTTGCCCAATCATTTCTGGTTGGGCAATCGCGCCCTGCCCAGGACTTCCTGTGCCTCCTGGGCCTTATGGCGGCCTGCACCAGCGTGGTCCATTGGGCCCGTTGGTACATGAGTCCCCTTCAATGGGGACTGGCCAGCCAGTAGTCACAATGCTGCGGTCTGTTGGACCAGCCCGTGACAGTGACCCAGGAGATGTGGAATGCTCTCCAGTGGTGGACCATTCCGGCATATCTGCAGGAGGGCATCCCATTCGTCCCCGAGCCGACGGTCTCTCTATTGACCGATGCATCTCTGATGGGTTGGGGTGCCCATCTGGGGGAGCACAGAGCGCACGGCCTCTAGTCCCCTCGGGAGTCCCGATGCCATATCAACCTGCTGGAGCTCCAAGCGGTCTGCCTAGCTCTCACCGCCTTCGCTCCATTTCTACGGGGTCAAGTGGTTCAGATCCAGACGGACAATACCACGACCATGTACTACCTGAACCACCAGGGTGGGACACGCTCCATGCTGTTATGCAAGGAAGCCTTCCGCATTTGGTCCCTTGTGCGCAGCCTGGAGGCGGATCTCCTAGCCATTCACGTGGCGGGAGCCTCCAACACCCTGGCCGATGCCTTAAGCCGGATAGGGGCCACTGCCTCAAGTGGTCTCTCCTGCCAGAGGTAGTACAAGATCTCTTCTCCCACTGGGGCACACCTCAGGTGGACCTGTTTGCCTCCAGGGAGAATGCGAAGCTGAGACTGTTCCATGCCCGCCCACCTCAGCAGGGCTCACTGCAGGGGGATGCCTTCTCGAGGCCGTGGACCCTGGGCCTCTTCTACACCTTTCCCCCATTTCCCTTGATCCACAAGGTGCTTCTCAAGGTGAGGAGGGACAAGGCACAGGTGATTCTGGTAGCCCCAGATTGGCCCCGCTAGTTCTGGTATCTAGATCTCCTCAGTCTCTGCTCCAGGCTCCCGAGGCGGCTTCCAGCCCGCCCGGACCTGATCTCAGTCAACAAGGGGAAGGTATTCCATCCGGACCTTCAATCCCTGCACCAGATGGCATGGTTCCTGAGCGGCTAGAGTTCCAGGCCTTGCGTCTTTCCGACGAGGTCCTCAATGTCGTTGAGGCCTCCCGTAAGGAGTCGACCAGGAAATGCTACGCCTTCAAATGGAAGAGATTTTCCATTTGGTGTCAGGGGAAGGGCTTGGACCCTTCCACCTGTCCCTTAGCAAGCATTCTGGACTAGCTATGGTCCCTTTCTCAGCACGAGCTTAGGTCGACGACCCTTAAGGTGCACCTGGCAGCTATCTCTGCTTACCGGGCACGGAATGGGAAGCAGTCAGTGGTGCAGAAGAAGGTAGTCTGGTGCTTTTCCAAAAGCCTTGATCACATTTCCCCTCCGGTGCAAGAACCTCCACCTCCGTGGGATCTACTGCTGGTATTGGCCAAGCTCATGGGCAAGCCATTCAAACCGATGCACAGGTGCGATATTTCCCACCTGTCGTGGAAGAACGCCTTCTTGGTGGCTATCACGTCAGCCAGAAGGTTGGGAGAGCTCCAGGCGCTTTCCATAGAGTCTCCTTATCTGGTCTTCCACAGGGACAAGGTTGCCTGGCGCCCCACGGAAGTTCCTTCCGAAGGTGGTGTCGGAGTTTCACCTTAACCAGGTGTTGACTCTCCGCGTTCTACCCCAATCACACCTCAGAGGCCGAATATAGGCTCCATACGTTGGACCCTAGAAGAGCGCTCGCTTATTATGAGGAGCAGATGGCTGAAGTTCGGGGAGAGGTTCGCCAGCTGTTTGTCATCTGTGCTGAAGCTGCACCTGGCAGACCTGCAGCCAAGCGGACGATAAGCAGGTGGGTCACCTCCTGCATAGATCTCTGCTATAGGTTGGCGGGCATGGAGCCTCCCAGAGGGATAAGAGCTCATTCTATCTGCCATACTGCTGCATCGGTAACTGCTTCCAGGGATGTCCCTATCCAGGATATCTGCAGGGCTGCTACCTGGAAGTCGGCACATACCTTTATTACCCACTACCACATCGACCTTGAGTCATGCCGGGATGCTGGTTTTGGGGCCTCGGTTCTCCAGTCTCTATTCCCTAAGTAGGGGGTGTGCGCCTTGCCTCCCTCCTCCAGGAGAACTGCTAGAGTCTGCCAATAAGTGTGGATGAACAACATATCCATGTCCCTAGAAATACAGGTTACTCACCTGTAACATGAGTTCTAGGAATGGTATATGTTGTTCATCCTAAAGCTCCACCGACCTCCCCAGCTTCACGCACAACCTGGCTTCCAGCGGCTAGATCTGGCGTCATGGGGTGGAGCCGAGTTTTACCACTCAGGTGGGTGGGAGAGCCAGCTTGAAGACCTTCGGCAAGACTTAAAGTGGCAAGGAACCTGCCAATAAGTGTGGATGAATAACATATACCATTCCTAGAACTCCTGGTACAGGTGAGTAACCTTTATTTACTCACCTGTAACAGTAGTTCTAGGAGTGGTCTATGTTGTTCATCCACACTTCTGGGCAGAGTCCCTCTCCCTTTAAATCAGCCAGAATGTCTTCTAGCTGGCTCCTCCCACCCACCCGGGTGGTATGACCCTCGGCTCTGCCCCATGATGCCAGATCTCAGCCCGCTGGAAGCCAGGTCTGTGCATCTGGAGCCGTGGAGGTCGGTTGGGTCCGTGTGGATGAACAACATATACCACTCCTAGAACTACTCTTACAGGTGAGTAACCTGTTTTTCTAGGATCGTGGATATGTTGTTCATCCATACTTCTTGGCAGACTCCTAGCAGTTCTCCGGGAGAAGGGAGGCAAGGTGCACACCCCCTGCTTGGGATAGAAAGATTGGAGAACTGAGGCCCCAAAACCAGCAGCCCGGCAAGACTCAAGGTCAATGTGGTAATGGGTAATGAAGGTGTTTGCTGTCTTCCAGTTAGCAGCGCAACAGATTTCCTGGGTAGGGATGTCCCTGGAAGCAGCGATCGATGCAGCTGTGTGGCGGGTAGAATGAGCTCTTATCCTTTGGGAGGCTCCTTCCCCGCCAACTCGTAGCTCAGACTAATGCAAGATGTAATCCATTGAGCAATCATCTGCTTTGCTGAAGGTCTGCCAGAAGTGGCTTCAGCGTAGGTAACAAACAGATGGCGAACCTCTCCGTGAATCTCCACCATCCTCTCTTTATAACAGGAGAGAGCTTGTCTCAGGTCCAAAGTACGGAGCCTGTATTCAGCCTCCGAGGTGTAACTGGGGTAGTACACTGGCAGAGTCAACACCTGGAAAAGGTGAAACTCTGACACCACCTTCAGAAGGCATTTCAGGTGGGGGCACAGGACAACCTTTTCCCTGTGGAAGACCAGATAAGGGGAGTCCACCAAGAGTGCCTGGAGCTCCCCTGTCCTTCTGGCAGATGTGATAGCCACCAGAAAGGCTGTCTTCCATGACAAGTGTGACAACGCACACTTGTGCATTGGTTTGAATGGCTTGCCCATGAGCTTTGCCAGTACCAGCAGTAGATCCCATGGAGGTGGAGGTTCACGCACCGAAGGGGATATGTGATCCAGGCCTTTGAAAAAGCACCCTACCACCATCTCCTGTACCAGCGTTGGTTGACCAACCCACACCCAGTAAGCAGAGATGGCTGTCAGGTGCACCCTAAGGGTCGATGACTGAAGATCCCCTTTGGACTGAGACCAAAGGTAGTCGAGAATGTTAGCCACTGGACAGGGCAAAGGGTCCAGGCCCTTGCCCTGACACCAAATGGAAAACCTTTTCCATTTGAAGGCATAACACTTCCTGGTTGACTCCTTCCTGGATGCTTCCACCACTGTGAGGACATCCTTGGAGAGACCCTAAGCCTGGAACTCTAGCCGCTCAGTTACCAGGCTGTCAGGTGCAGAGATTGAAGGTCTGGATGGAATACCTTCCCCTGATTGAGTGAGGTCAGGTCCGGACATGCCTGTGGGGCCTGTTGCTGAGACTGAGGAGACCTGGGTACCAGAACTGGCGTGGCTAGTCTGGGGCTACCAGAATCACCTGTGCCTTGTCCATTCTCACCTTGATGAGCACCCTGTGGATCAAGGGAAATGGAAGGAAGTTGTAGAAAAAGGCCTGGGGTCCACGGCCTCAAGAAGGCATCCCCCTGCAGTGAGCCCTGCTGAGGGGGGCAGGCATGAAACAGCCTCAGCTTGGTGTTTTCCTGGGAGGCAAACATGTCCACCAACGGTTTTCCCAGTGGGAGAATGGACTGTACCCTACCTCTGGATGGACAAAACACTCGTGGGATGTCTCGCCTATGCGGCTGAGAGTATCCGCCAGTTGGTTTGAGGCTCCTGCCACATGGATGGCTAGGAGATCTGCCTCCAGACAGCTCACAAGTGTCCAGATGTGGAGCGCTTCCCTGCATAGCAGATGGAAATGCGTGCTGCCCTGTTTGTTGAGGTAGTACACGGTCATGGTATTGTCCATCTGGACTTGAACCACTTGACCCCAGAGCTGAGGAGTGAAAGCTGACAGTGCCAGTCTGACTGCTCTAAGCTCCAACAGGTTGATGTGATAATGGGACTCCTTGGGGGTCCAGAACCCATGGGCCCTGTTGTCCCCCATGTGGGCTCCCCAGCCCATGAGGGAGGCATCAGTCATAAGGATGGCCATTGGCTTGGGGCAGACAAGCAGGATCGCTTCCTGCAACCAGTCTGGGACAGTCCACCACTGGAGAGTGTCCCACATCTTCTGGGTCACAGTGAGCAGCTGGTCGAAATGAGTGTAGCACTGAGTCCACTGGACAGCCAGCTCCCATTGGAGGGGGCACATGTGCCACCGGGCCCAATGGACCATGGAGGTACGTGCCGCCATGTAACCCAGAAGGTGTTGAAAGTCCTGGGCAGGGCACAACTGCCCAACCAGAAATGATTGGGCAAAAGAGGAGAGAACCTCTGCCCTGTCCACCGGGAGTCAAGCTCTGGCTTGACGAGAGTTGAGCTCTGCCCTGATGAAGCACATCACTTGAGAAGGCATGCACTCCAACTTGGCCTCGTTGATCAGGAGGCTGAGTTGGGAGCAGGTCTGGAGGGTCAGGTCCCTGGATCTCTCCACCTCCTGCTGGGTGGAACCTGCTAAGAGTCAATCGTTGATGTAGGGGTAAATTCTGACTCCCGGGTGCCTGAAGTGGACTGCCACCACTACAATACATTTGGTGAAGACCTGTGGGGCCGATGACAGGCAGAATGGCATGGCTCAGAACTTCTATAGGGTTCCCTCGGCTCTGAAGCGGAGGAACCGCTGGTGGGATGGACAGATTGGGACATGAAAGAATGCGTCCTGGAGATCCAGTGAGCAGGACCACATGTTTCGCTCCAGGGAAGGTATGATCTGAGACAGAGTGACCATCCAGAAGGTGTGTGACCTGAGATACTGATTCAGGTCGTGCAGATCTAGAATGGGGCGCCAGCCCCCCGTCCGCTTTGGAACCAGGAAGTACCTGGAAATGAAGCCTGGGTCTGCTGAAGGGTCCACCACTGGAGCTACTGCCTCCTTGAGGAGGAGTTGAGCAATGTCATCTTGGAGAGCCGACTGAGTGTGGATGGATACCTTCTCCTCCCGTGGGGGCACGGGCTCGGCTTGGAGGGTACTGCTTGAATTCCAGAGGCAGTCCCAGGCCGACCACTTCTAAGACCCACCTGTCCATGGTAACAGCGGACCAGGTGGAAAAAAGTGGCGGAGCCAGCCCCCCATGGGGAGGACCCAGAGCTGGCTTGACAGGAGTAGGGGTGGCAGTCCTCACCCCATCACTGGACAGGCTTGGAGGCAGAGGATCCAGGGCCTGAACCCCAGCCTCCCTTATGGGCCTGGGAGGGTCCGGGCTTGGGCTGGGGTGCTAAGCTTGAGCCTGCTGCTGCTGCTCCCCCTGAAAGGAAGACTACAGGGCCACAGGGAAAGAGTGCTGAAAAGGCTTCTTCTTCTTTGGCTGCTTCTTGGGACCAGAAGAACACTTAGCTGAAGTGGTGTCCAAGGTGCCATTGGACTGCTCAGTGTGCTGAAGGTGACCAGCCACACCTGGACTGAAGAGATCAGTGCCAGGAAAGGCACCTCAGCTAGTTTGTACTAAGTATCAACTGGAAAGGAGGAGAGTCTCAGCCAAGCCCTGTGGTGAGAGGCAACTGTGGCTGCCAATGAATGGGCATATGAGTCCCCGATGTCCAGAGCCATCTGGAGCTGTTGTTTAGCAACAGCATGGCCTTGGTCCTGGACCTGCTTGACCGTGATCTGCAAGTCCACAAGGAGATGTGGGAGGACTTTGTCCAAAGACTCCAAAAGGGCATGAGAGAAGTGTGCCATGATGATGTCCGAGCTTGCCTGACGGAGGCCTAAAGACGAAGCCACATAGACCTTCCAGGCAGAGTGAACCAAATATTTGGACTCCTTCTCAGGAGGTATGTTGGTATCGATAGAACTACCAATATGCCTGAACACAGAGGCGGTCACAAGGCTCTCAGCTGAAGGGTGCTCTGTGAACCCCGCAAGGGAACCCATGGGCACCGCATACTTGCGGGCCATACGGGCAGATGGAGCTGGACAGGAGGCAGGGTGCTGCCAAAGTTCTAAGGCTGGGCCAACAATGGTCTTGGCCACAGGAAAGGCTTCTGTCAAGGTATCCCCTCTCTTGAGGATGTCAGTGAGAGGTTACTCCACCTTTTTCTGGATAGGTTCCAGGGGCATCCCTGTAGACTCAGAGATGAGGCGAAGAATGCCGTGAAAGGACAAAGGACTTTCCTCCATCTGTATCCCACCAGCCGATTCATCATCCCCCGGATGAGAATGGAGGCCAGTTTCATCAGAATCTGAGGTATCCTGATACAGCGGTCGACTGCCCACATCACCCTCGACCCACCGGAGGCGGTCAGAGGTGTCAGTAACCAAAAGACGCCAGGGAAGCCTGGTGTCCAGTATAGCTTCCTTAGAAGGAGCACCTCCCACAGGCTGCTTAGGCAGCGGTTCCGCCAAAATCGGTGGAGAGACCAGTTTAGGCTGAACCGGAGGTTTCACCGGCTCCACAGGCAGAGGAACTAACTTAATTGGCTCCAGAGCTGTCAGCTTTGGCCTGGGAGGCAAAAGCCACGTAATGGCCAGGGTAGAAGCCGGGGTAGGCTTGTGCCCAGACAAAATCAGCTGCTGCCACATGAGGTTCTTGTAGCACCGATGGAGCTTCCGCCGGAGCTTTTCCTCATCCAAGGAGGATGAGGACGACCAATGGCGTCACCTCTTTTTACAGCGCTTATGGCCCTTCCTCAGTCTTTCATTTGAGGGTGTCCAAGACCTCGATCGAGATCGGGTGGGCCAACTCGGTCGCTCGGGAGACACTGGTGGAACCGGTGACTTCCGGGGACAGGGACCACTTCCTCGGTGGGATTCCCAGCAGGCTGGGTCTCCTCACTGGGGAAAGCAAGGACCGGAGTTCGAGAGAGGGAGTCGGCGACCAGAGTCAGTGACAAAGGGTCGATCAGGTTGAGAATTATCTCAATATCGTCGATCGACACTTCGGTTGGCTCATTAGATGGCGGCCGGTGAAGCTAGTGGTCGAAGCGTACCCTCGACCGAGGTCGAAATGGCTGGTTCCTGGGACCGAGATCTCTTCCGATCCCAAGAGCATCTCTGTCGAGACGAAGACAGTCCCAGGTCCTTCTCCTGCTTGCAGGACTGAGAGGAGTGCGTGCCCGCAAGACTCTCACCCTTAGTCAGGAGAGAGTGGCACAACTTTCGGGAGGAACCAGAGAAGGTGGAGCCCAGGTTGAGTGGAACGAAGAAGCACTGAGAGGAAGAGTAGGCGGCATGAGCCGCTTCCTCCTTGAAGGCCTGCATGCACTCAAATTGCTCAGCAGATCCCATGGCCATGGAAACTGCCCACTGGACCTCCCTTGGATTTCACCGGCAGGTTCTGTTTTTCGGGCCTCCCCAGTTTAAGGCGTGCCAAGGCGGTCGTCAAGGCGTAAGGTTGGAGCGCGGCAATCGCACGTCATGGTGTCATGGCCAGCACCCAAACAGTAAACTCACATGGCATGTGGGGCAGTGCACGACATCTTCTGGCTGCAAGAGCACCGGCGAAATCCAGGGGAAGACTTGTCTTCCATGATCGGGAAAAAACAATCGCTATTGCTAACGCGAACATGGTGAATTTTTGGAATAACCAAAAGTTTTGAAGCCAGGGCCAACAAAATGCAACAGCATGAAGGAGGCAACCTGAATCTTCCAGCGGAAAGGAAGATCTGGCATCATGGGGTGGAGCCGAGGGTCATACCACCCGGGTGGGTGGGAGGAGCCAGCTTGAACACTTTCTGGCTGATTTAAAGGGAAAGGGACTCTGCCAAGAAGTGTGGATGAACAACATATCCACGATCCTAGAATAAAACTTTACTTACTTAGCCGGCCTGGTGGCATGGAAAGCTGAGGTACTGCACGTGCCTTACCTCCTGCCAAGCTGGCAACCTGTGTTCAGGAATGGACGTGGGTTGCTGAGTGTCAGCCAGGGGAAGAAGGATTAAGCATCCGAAGGACAGCTCTCCTCCCTCAGGGAAGGGGATGTCTGTGACTCGCCACTTCACTGCCACCAGGAGGAATCCAGCTGGCAGCATGTGCGAGTTGCACTGTTTGGGAGGCTTCACGTCCAGAGCACCATGGGCATTTCCACAGAGACGGAGCTTGCACAACGTTCTCATTACGTGTTCATGGAGTTGGGGAGAAAATAGAGGAAAAAGTGGAGGAAAGGCTTCATGAAGCCCTATCCATCATGCCGTGGCCTGCTCCACTGCTTCAGGTCCAGGGCCAATCTGGATGTGTTGATTGGGAGGAAGGCCCTCCTTCTTTGGCCCTGCCACAGGGAGCAACCTGCAGAGGATACAGCCCTGGATGCCGGGGGCCACTGGAGATGGTTGTGGCTGACAGGAACAGGGCTGGTATAAGCCATCCGTCCTGCCAGATGGAATAGCTATATTGGTAAAAAAACTTTACATACTTACTAATTAAAGAGCTAGTGTACTGCTTGGGATTAATAGTATTTTTAGAGGCAGTCAGCTATCACTTCTTCTATCTCAAGTATTTTTCCTTTTCTCTTTGTTAATTAGAAGCTTTTCCACTTGGCAGTAGTGGGGTGATGTGTGGAGCAGCATTCTGTCTGGAGGAAAAAAAAAGTCAGTTTTGTTCCTCCCACTACATCGTCAGAAATGAGACCAAACATCTTGAGGCACCAAAATCCTTGCAGCCTGAGCAGTGACTCTCAGAAACTACCAATCAAAATGCAGGAAATTGTGACATCACTAGTAACCAGGGAGAGCCAGTCCCTGCTGCTTCATGTGAAAGTGAAACCTGGCAGTGAGAAATGGTTTTCATTGGTTACTAGTGATGTCATAGTCAGTGTGGTCTCAGTGTTGATGTAGTGGGAGGAACAGAACTGACATCCCCCCCCCCCAAAGACAGAGTGCTGCTCCACACATCATCCCAGTACTGCCAGGTGAAAAATCTTCTAATTAGCAAACAGAAAAGAAAAAATACTTGAGATATAAGAAGTGATAGCTGACTACATCTGAAAGTTAAAATTAATTGCAGGCAGTTTCCTGGCAGTACACTAGCTCTTTAAATGCTGTTTTCTATTATGAAATGTATGATCCCTACACTTTTCATCCCCTACACACACACACACACACACACACATATACACACATACATACACACATGCACACACATGAAGAGGGGGGATCACTGTCTCAGCGTGGTGAGTACATCCCAAACGCACAACTGGCAAAAGGAAGGGGATTTAGCACTCAGTCCTTTAAGTCCACAGGCTTGTACTGCCTGCATGGGCTGTTGCTTTTTACTCAGGGGAAGGGGAATTTCTAATGAAGCACACCTGAGTCCCATAAAAGGAGCCAGGAAGCTGGCCCAGTGGCATGGAGGGCTGAGGCATCGTGCCTTACCTCCTGGCATGCCGGTGACCCATGTTCACAGTGCAAGAGGGTTGTCAGAGGAGGGAAGAGGATTAGCATCCGGAGGACAGCTCTCCTCTCCCGGGGAGGGTGGTTTGGCAGTCCTGCCGAATGACTGGCCCCAGGTGGAGGCCTGAAGGTAGAATGGGACGGAGATGCCAAATGAAGGGAGGGTGTTACGGGACTCTGCAGTGTACGCATGCCTTCATGTACGCACACTGATGTGTCATGTCCCAGCAATGGGGAGGGAACAGGAGAACACCAAGAAAAACTCCCTAGGCGGTGGGATGAAGATTGACCCTCCACAAACTCCGCACCGGTGGCTGGGCACGGCCATGGTCCTGTGGCAGAGGACATGATCAAATAAGTCCCAGAGTTGCTGGGTGACAGGGCTTGGGGGGGTCGATCAGATGGGGGCCACCAGGTGAACAAGGAGAGAGAGAATAAAATGAATATTAAAAAAAGGAGCCAAGAAGGCAGGTACACAACGAGTTGAATAGCTGAGACTGCTGTCTGCAGCAGAAAGACTGACCTGAAAGACTCTACACTCAGTTTGTTTTTTCATTTTTTTTCATTTACTTTTTTATTAAGCTGAATGTAAGCATCTTTTTTACCATTTACTGAAGTAAAGCCTTTATTTAATTAGAAAGTTGTGTCCATATATATTTTCTATCCATAAATGTTCCCCTGAGAAGCCAGATGGTCCATTGCTGTGTCATATCCTCTCATTGTACACATACTGTACACTGATTTAAACAAGCACTGGCCAACGCCAAATGTTCTCTTGCTTGTATTTGCTGTATAGTTGTTGGGCAGAGATAGCGCAGCAGTTAAAATGAACAACTAAATAACGAGTTATAACAGTGAAATTGTCATGATTAGGAAATGAAGAGGTTCACTCATTACATTGTGATTGGGTCAGGACTTCGAAGGGAAAAGGAGAGGAAAGGCAGAGTGCGCAAAATTGGGGAAGAAATTCAGTATTCTGATGCTGTGATAGATGAAGAAGGGGTACATCCCCAAAAGCCCTCTCACATTTCAGATCATTACCATTTAATTCCCATGCTTTGCAAGCAAACATAATCAGCTTGATTCCAAGAACAGGGTAACTTGGGGTATATGATTTGAGCCTTGTTTATTTATGTTGTAATGGCCAAAATGCTTTCATTTTAATGTTCAAAACACATGTAAGCAGAGTAACAGAGCTCCTTATCTAAACTGATCAATGAGTGTAGAAACATGTTGGAACTTCTGTTATACTTTTACTTTTTACCTCAGTATGAGAATGCAGTAATTCTATGAGTTGCAAGCACTGCATAATATAAAAGTTGTCGGCAGGTAAGGACCTTTTGGCCAACCTAGTCTGCCCAGTTTTCCCTGCCTACTGTGCCACCGCAGACCCTACTCGATCTCCGGTCATCTCCTCCCCTTACCTTCCTACATAGGTCCCCTTGTATCTGTCCCATGCATGCTTGAACCCCATCACCATTTTAGCACTCACCATCTCCACTGGAAGGCTATTCCAGGCGTCCACCACCATCTCTGTGAAGAAGTATTCCCTCACATTTCCTCTGAGCCTCCAACTTCACAGCGTGACCCCTTGCCCTCAAACTTCTTTTTCTATGGAAAATGCTACCTTCTTGTACCTTATTAATACCCGTTAGGTATTTTAATGTTTCTGTCATATCCCCCATTTCCCCTCTCTATTCCAGAGAGTACATATTCAGTTCTTTGAGTCTCTCTTCATAGGGCTTTTGATGCAGGCCCCGCACCATTTTGGTAGAAACATAGAAACATAGAAGTTGATGGCAGATAAGGACCGCAAGGCCCATCCAGTCTGCCCATTTGTTTTTCTACCTTATAAATGTGCCATTGGCCTTTGCTCTGTCAGTGGCCTATCTATTCATAGTCATTTGTATTGCTCCTTATGCCTATCCATGCCTGTTTGAAGCCCTGCACTGTATTCATAGCCACCACTTCTTGTGGTAAGCTATTCCATGCATCCACCACCCTTTCTGTGAAAAGAATTTCCTCACATTCCCCTTAATCGGCCCCTCTAATCTCATGCTGTGTCCTCTTGTCCTGCTATTTTCTTATATTTAAACATGTTAGACTCTTTCACCTTGTTAATGCCTTTAAGGTGCTTGAATGCCTCGATCATATCACCTCTCTCCTCCTTTGCTCAAGGGTATACATATTGAGCTCTGTTAATCTGTCCTCATATGTCTTCTGATGCAGTCCCTGCACCATTTTGGTTGCCCTTCTCTGGACTGCCTCAATTTGGTTAATGTCCTTGTGAAGGTGTGGCCTCCAATACTGCACGCAGTACTCCAGATGGGGCCTAACCAGTGTCTTGTAAGAGGATTATTACCTCCCTCTTACGACTTGTGATACCCCTACTAATACACCCTAACACCCCTACCCTTACCTACTGCTTTAGAGGTCTGCTTGGATGATTTCAGGTCATCAGTGATGATGATACCCAAGTCTCTTTCTTCCTTTGTGACTGCTAGCAACTCCCCTCCCAGTCTATAGGTGGCTTCAGGGTTTCTCTTCCCTATGTGCACAATTTTGCACTTCTTTGCATTAAATACCAGTTGCCACTCTTCTGACCATTTTGTCAGTTTATCCAGATCTCTTCTCATTCTGCTCACCCCATCTGGATCATCTACTCTGTTGCAGATCTTGGTGTCATCTGCAAACAGACAAGCCTTACCCTCTAGTCCATCTGCAAGGTCACTAATGAAGATGTTGAAGAGGACTGGCCCTAGGACTGATCCCTGAGGTACCCCACTTGTGACTTGCATCTCTTTGACTGTATACCATTTACCACCACTCTCTGTTTTCTGCCCGTCAACCAGTTTGCCACCCAGTTGACCAACTTCTGACCCACCCTGAGCCTACCCAGCTTATTTATCAATCTTCTATGTGGAACAGTGTCAAAAGCTTTGCTGAAGTCAAGGTAGGCGACATCAACTGCTCACCCTTGGTCCACCACTCTGGTTACCCAGTCAAAGAAATCTATGAGATTAGTTTGACAGGACCTTCCTTTTGTAAACCCATGCTGTCTTAGATCCTGTGCTCCTATGGATTCCAGGTGTTGCACTATCCTTTCCTTACGGAGTGCCTCCATAATCTTGCCCACTACTGAGGTAAGACTGACTGGTCTGTAGTTTCCTGCCTCCTCCCTGCTACCACTCTTGTGGAGCGGGATCACATGAGCCCTTCTCCAGGCTTCTGGGACCTCTCCTGTGCTCAGAAACTCACTAAACAGTTCTGCTAATGGCTCTGCTAGTTCCACCTTTAGCTCCTTAAGTACCCTGGGATGTATGCCATCAGGTCCCATTGCCTTATCCACCCTGAGCTTAGCAAGCTCTTGTAGGACCCTTTCTTTTGTGAAGGGAGTAGTGCTCACCTCCTCCCCCTGTGTCCATGATGCTGAGCTGTGGGCCTGCCCTACCTTCTCTTCAGTAAATACTGAGCAAAAGTATCTATTTAGGATAGATGCCTTTACAGGGTCCTCCTCCTCACATGCTCCCTTTTCTCCATTAAGCTTAGCAATAGCCCTCTTTTGTATCACCTCCACCATATCAATGTCCTTCTGGAGGTGGCACCTCCAGAACTTGACACAGTACTCCAGGGGGGTCTTATCAGTGATCTGTACGAGGATAATATTACTTTCTTTTTCCCACTGGCAATACCCCTCCCTATGCACCCGAGCATCCTGATATAACCTTCCCCACTGCCTTATCACACTGCTTGACTACATTCAGGTCATCAGAAATTATTACCCCCAGGTCCCGTTCCTGTTTGGTGGTTGCCAGTACTTCTCCTCTCAACTGGTACGTAGCCCCTGGGTTTCTGTACCCCAAGTGCAGATTTTTCACTTTTTTGCATTGAAACCCAGCTGCCAAACCCTTGACCACTCTTCCAACATTTTCAAATCATACCTCATCCTCCTCCACCCAACCCCCCCCGTGTATCTACTCTGTTGTAGATTTTTGCATCGTCCTTGAGCAGGCATACTTTCCCTTCTAGCCCTTCTGCAATGTTGCTTATAAAGACATTGAACAGGACCAGGCTTTGTACTGAGCCCTGAGGCACCCCATTGGTCACCTTGTCTTCTCCAGAGTGGACACCATTTACCACCACCCTCTAACTCCAGTAGCTTAACCAACTTCTTACCCAGTTTGTAACTTTTTGACCCACTCCCAGACAGACCAGCTTCTTCACCAGTGTTCTATGTGGAACAGTGTTGAAGGCCTTACTGAAATCCTAGTAGGCCACATCTACCGCTCCTCCCTGATCCACTACCCTGGTCGCCCAGTCAAAGAACTCAATCAGGTTTGTCTAAAATAGAACTGCATACAAATAAAACTGTCCCACGCAAGGAACAACAGATTGATAAAAACAAGTAGAAGAAATCTTCAATTTATACAGGAAACAGTATCCCTCACTTAATCCCTCATTGGAGAGGCTAACAAAATATCAAATTACAATACTGAATTACCCCTAAATGCTGTGGGTATAAGGCCCAAGAGTCCATGGCTATTGCTGCCAATAAATGAGTCTAGAAATGTGGAACTAGTTATCCAACGTTCTGCGGGCTATTGGTGCCATGCATTTCTTTGCATGTAATAGAAAGATTCTGGACCTAAGTAGGGTTATTGTACACTTTCTTACAACTCCTCAGATCCATGCTATTATATAATAGATATTACTTAAACTATAAGCAAAGCATCTGTTAGAGAGAATAGTAAAAACCATTAAAACTGGCAGTAACAATCTGTTTATAATTGACAAGATAACTGGTAGAAAGGAAAAAAACTTCCAGCAGTTACTAACTCTATACTATTCTACCTACTAAACTTTAATTTAAATCCGCCTAGGAGATTGTGTACTTACCCCTCTGACACACATAAAATGTATTTTCAGCTTTAAACTTTAAACATGTTAAACCTTTTCAGCTAATTATTAAGGCTAGGAGAATACAGTGAACTATATACCAGAGGCTCAAAGCATAAAAGATGCGTTAAACGGCTAGCCATCTTGAAGAGAAAATAAAATAAAATAAATTGTTTAGGTGTTATTTTCCCCATCTTTATTAGCAGAGCACCTCATGGCTTTCCTAGCAGTGGCTATCTTCGCTGCCCGTTTACCTGCATCTGATGGATCGGTGAAAATCTATATTTTACTGCCCTGGATAATCCTCAACTTTGCAGGGAACTGAATTATGTGCAGTATGTTCAAGTCTCGAAGCATCGCTCGTAGTCCATCAAATTTTTTTCGGCGGAGTTGGATCGCATAGGAAATGTCTAGAAACATGTGGATTGTGGTACTTTCTAGGCTGAGTGACCCATATCTATTTGCCAAATTCAGAAGCCTATCTCTAGTGCACATGCTGTCAAGTATCACCATAAGTACTCTTGGAAGCTCTGCCAGTGGTTTGGTGTGGTGGGGCAGTCAGTAAGTTTTAACTATGGAAAAGTTCTCCTCAGTAATGTGGGAGCATAACTGATTGAAGAGCCGCTCTTTGACAAATAGTCGAGCTGAATCTCCCTCTGACCACTCCGGGAGCCCCTCTAACATCAGATTCTGGCTACAAACCTGATTTTCCAGAATCTCCAATCTGTTGCTTGTGTGCTCTTGCTCCTTTGCTCTCTGCAGCGTGGTACTTTGGCACACTGTAGAGTGATGCTTCACTTCTTCTAATTCTCCCTGTAAGGTGTCCATGGCTTTCTCTACTGTGGTAATTCTGCCTGTTAGGATTATTTGTGGTTGCTGAGGATGCCAGGAACTGCTGCATTTTTCATCTCAGGGTTTGTAGTGTCCCTTCTGCCTCCACCATTGACAGTGCCACCATGAATAGATCAAGCGCTTGGGCCCTCAGGCGGGACTTTCCTGCCATCTTTTCTGCTATCTCCTGAAGTCTGATTTCTATTTGGTTTGCCCGATCATAATCTCCAGTTCTTCCTCTGTAGAACGTAGCAAAGTTTTTCCAGATTGAGCACTTAAAAATAATAGCTTTTAAAGGTGAAAGTTTTATATGTGAGGAGCCAAGGTGCACAACAACTTCTCGGCTCAGGCTCCGGCTCCACAGTGCCCCCCCTCCAGCTTTTTCTTAGCCTTGGCTGGCTTAGGGTCTTTCTGGGACAAAGCCACAGAATTCAGGATGGCACTGGACTTCTCAGTGCAAGTGAGATGTCCTTCTACCCCCAGGACAAAGACATCTGTGCTCAAAAAGGCACATCGGCCAACTTGTGCTGGGTGTCCACCATAAAGACAGAAAAACTCAGCCAGGCCCTACAGTACCATGGACAAGGCCATAGCTATGGTCCAGGAGCAGGAGTCACCTAGGTCCACGGCATTCTGCAGCCAATGCTTGGCAGTCATGCGGCCCTGGGCCAAAATTATCCAAGTGTCCATTTGCTTGGAGGCCAGGAGCGAGGGGAGGAGGTCCCCCATAAGACTAAACAAGGTGTGGCCATAGCCTGCCATCATCATGGTAGCTGGCCTGCTGGAGGCCCAGAGTGGCATTTGTATATACCTTCTTAGCCATGTATTCCGGTTTCCTGGACTCCTTATCAGACAGCTTGTTCACATCCCCTGGGCTTGTCAACTTATGAAAGGCTGAATCAAATGTTAGTCCCTCCATGAAAGGGTGGTCTGAGATCCCCAAGTGGCTTTCAATAGTGGCTGCATACTTGTGGGCCATATGGGTAGGGTGTGGCAGGCAGGGTGCTGAGTGCTGCCACAGCTCCAAACCCGGCCCCATGATGGCCTCCATCATCAGAAGGGCAACTGCCAGCGAATCATCCCTGTCCAGAATGTCAGTGAAAAGGTATTTAATTTTCTTCTGCATTGGCTCCAAGGGAGATCCAAGGACTCTGACAAGCTCCAAAGCAGAACCCCCAAAAAGGTTGGGCCAGACAGGGATCAACTGTCTGAGTTCTTGGTGACCAGATGGGTTCGGCTCTATGTCATGGATGGCTCTTCTAACTCTGAAGGTTCCTGGAAGACCAACTGAGTCCATTTATCAGGGGTGTAGACCAGCCTAGAATCCTGGGAGACCTCAGATAGTGGATCGGGCAAGCCAGTCTCCAGTCAGACTCTTAAGTGGGGGGACACCTCATGTAGCTGTAGAGAAGAGGGGTTCACAACAAGTGGAGGTGAGGCAGACACTGCAATCGGCAGACCCACCAGGTAGGGGGCAACCCACTGCATCGAAGGTCCCTGGAGCAGAGCCCTGCCTCATCCAGCAATAGCTCACTGTTGCCAAAGCAAGTCTTCATACTTACAACGAAGACAACAACAACATCAATGCTCATCTGAGGAAGATGAGTGTCAGGGTTGTCGCCTATTATTGGAGTGAAAATGGAACTGCAAATGGTGTCTATTGGCAGGGCGACCACTGTGAGCCTCTTGGGGTGAATGAAGGGGTGGACACTGGAGTAGGCACAATCTGGGCTGGCTCAGCCAGGACCACTGCCTGGGCCAAAGTCTCCTGAGTGAGAATCAGAAGAATGGGGATCTGCAAGATTGAGGAAGCCTCATCGGTCTTGACTTTCGACAACCAGTCGACCAGTTCGAGAAAAATATCGACCAGTTGCTCGACCAGAGTTGAGGTTGTAGGCTCCAACCAGACCACTCTGTAAGCGTTGACATGCTCCCTTGACTGGTGGACCTCGACCAAGGTCAACTGGTCAGGGGACTTGAGAAAGTGGGAAGAGTGGGCATGTTCCCAGTCCCACAACAGTTGATGATTACTGTGTTTGTGCTCGTAGGGTAGGCACTCACCACAGATCTGGAGAACCAAGTGCATTTCACGGGACACTGTAGAGACTGAAGTCAAGCCAGCTCCCGCCGGCTTCTCCTCCAAAGCTACATGCTATGCCATGGACCCAGCAGCTACCAAGGGCAGTTTGCAGTCCTTGGGACTACCAAGTAAGAAGCGCGTCATCCATTCTTTGAGTGATGTAGTGTGCATGGTCTGGCAGCAGGTACACTGCTTCACGTTGTAATGTTCCCCCAGGCAGTATAGGCACGCTGTGCAGGTCCATAGCCAACATTTCACAGCTGCAATGCATGCAGCGTTTAAAATTGGGTTTTAGTCTATCACAAGTCATTGATAGAATGTGAACCAGAAGATAATATGCACTTTATGAGCTGAAAGACTCTCAGAAGTGTTGACGTTTACCAAACAAGTTAGTTCTTGAAAACTAGAATCCTCTCATGCATGCAAAGCTGCAAGGAAGAGACCTGTCCCTTCCAATGGAAAATATCTGATGTCAAAGAGCAGAGCCACAGGATGTACATCACAGGTAGTGAGGGGAGCTCAGCCTGAAGATGTCTGTGATTCAGTTGTATCCAGCAAACTGTCACAGTATGGATAGTGAATTGAATCCATGACTTTAGCAAGAATAGTTACCTACCCAACAACAGATCTTCGAGAAAATCTCCTCCTTGGAGCCACAACATGGAACTGTAATCTGTTGGCATCAGGACCACCCAGAAATGTTTTTGAGCGGGGGCCACCTATATAATGTGGACATCCCCAGCATGCCTCTGTTCCCTGCTGGAGGCAAGCTCAGAGGACCATCGGACCAGCAGGACTAAAGTTACCAGGACCACACCAGGCATGCAGGAGAGAATATGGAAACCTTAGTATGGATGCCATAGGGGGCATCAGAATAGAAACAGCACGCGACAGCAGGGAGTACAGTCACCTGTCACCCCCTAAAGGGGGAAGGTGGGAGGGAGAGCTGTGGCTCAACGGAGTGGATTCTCTTGAAGACTACTGTTAAGGTAGGTAACTGTTTTATCTTCTACGAGGATATCTTCCTCCACTGAGCCACAACATGGAATGATTCCCAAGCAGTACCAAGCACTGAGGGAGGACGGGCAGGACCTAATGATCCTGAGTAAGGAGGCCTTGCAGAACAGTTTGTCTGAAGCTGTCAGATCTGCAGGAGATGACATCCAGAATGTTGTGTTTAGTGACTGTATAAGCAGTACGCCAAATGGCAGCAGCACAGATGTCAGCAGCGGACACATTTTCAAAACAAGCCACTGAAGCAGCTAGCCTGCAAGTGGAATGAACACAAACAGGACCAGGAAGCTGCTTACAGCCCTTCTGGTAGCAAACGCAATACAATTGGCCAGCCATTTTGGGCAGGACTTGTTTAGTAATTGGTGAGCCCATGATTCGGGGGGGGGGTAAAAACAATAAACCATTGAGAGGAATTTTTTTACAATTCTTTGTACAATCCAGGTACCAATGCAGCATCCTATGGTTGTCCAGCCTACATAAATGACACTCTCTACTATCTGTGGGAGATAAGAAGTAAACAGGAAGGTCTTCAAACTGATTTAGGACATCTGAGAGGTTTTTTGTTATTAAAGACAACTCAAATGTCCTCAGGAGGTTCTCTGATTTTAAATGGGAAGAGGACATGGTTTGGCTCAGCATCGATGTGGAGTCATTGTACACCACTATTAAACATGAAGATGGCATAAAAGCATACAGATACTATTTAGAAAGGCATGCTGCAATAGATGATACCCCTGTCAATTTTATTTTGACTGCATCGGAGTTCATTCTTTCACACAATAATTTCAAGTTTGGTGACACTCATTACCTGCAGGTCTGTGGTACACCGGTGGGTGCCTCCAAGGGGCCCCTCTCCTATGCAAATCTATTTTTAGGCATGTTGGAAGAAATGTGTACTTTAACATGGACACTAATGTTTCTCTACCCAAGATAAGGAAATTACATTGCTTTATAGATGACATTGTGTGTAACAGGGGGACATATGCAAAATTAAGAGCTTCCTAGACTGGATACATAGCCGGCCCGGTGGCGCTGAAGGTTGAGGCGCTGGACGTCACACCTCGCTATATGAGGGTGACCCAGGTTTGGGAATGGACTCAGGTCACCAGGGGTCAGCAGGGGAGAGAGGGATTGAGCATCTGTGAACTGCTCTCCCTCTCCGGGGGAGGGGGGCTCCCAGCTGTTGGCGCACTCGCAACCTCTGGCGGAGACTGGGGGGGTGGTGTGCTGGCACTGCATGGTAGGGGGTGAGCTTGGGGCATGGTGCTGGGAGGGAGCATGTGCGGACATGTGCCCACTCCCTCCATTGGTAACATTGCACCCCCCAGCCCAAGTCAAGCCGAAAAGAGAAAAGCATGGTGCTCAGTCCCGGCGGCTTGATGGCCGTCTAAGGGAATGCCTGGCCTTGGGAACACCACTGCCCAATACTGGATCCTGTGTCAGTGGGGAGTGAGGGGATTCCATGCTACATCACCACGGGGGGCAAGCCACGGGGGTAGATGGTGGTGGGGACTTCACTGGGGGCCGGGGCAGGACCAGCCGGCAGCCAGAGATGGACGGATGCCAGGACGTGAAGTATGCAGACCAATGGGCCACATAAGGTAAAAAGTACTAACTAAAAAAAAATTGAAAAATAGACTGCATACATGAAAATGACTTTAACTTACACTCTACCTACACTGCTAGTAGGGAAAGCATTAATTTCCTAGATGTGACATTTACTAGACCTATAGACAGGAGAAAGCAGGTAAAAACTAAATGCTATGGAAAAATCACAGCAACAAATTCAGTACTAAGAGCTGACAGTGCTCATCCCACTGCACTGAAAAAACTTTGCCTCCTATAGTCAGTTCTTGCATCTGCACAGAAACTACAGAGACGATGACACATTTCTTGAACAGGCCAGGGAACTTAAATCTAGGTTTTTGGAGAGAGGTTATGCAAGGGAGCTTTTTACAAGAGTCTTTGGAAAGAGCTCATTCCATTAATGGGAGTGAGCTATTAACAGAGAATGTAAGTAACAAAAAGAAAAAAATCAGAGTTGGGACCTGTAACTTTTGTCACAGAGTTTAATAATTGGTCTGGTAAAATAGGCAATATTATTTTTATATATTTATTTATTGAGGTCTAGGAATTATAACCCTTTGAGTCAAGGACTCTTTTTTCAAATGCTCCACATCAGTGCAAAGTGAGGCAGGCAAGTGTTACAGGCATCATGAAACAATGACAGAAAATTATACAAAAAGAGAAAAAAATTATATAATAGGAGCTATTACAAAAGGCTCCACGTCATTACAAAGTGTGGCAGGTAAGTGTTACAGACATCATGACATCATGAACAATGACATTAATTATACACAAAGAGAAAATTATACAACAGGGAGTTATCTAATAACAAAGCATTACAATAAGCATTGACAATTGACATGGGAGCAAAAAAAAATTGTAAAGACAAGTCTGAGGAGAAAAAATAAGTCTTGGAGATAGGAGCAATGGAGCTATGGAGGAGAAAGTAAGAAACAGGCCCAGGAAATGGACCAAAGGAGAGCTGGAAAGGAGTAGAGACCAGAAAGCCGCCCAATGGGTGTTGTCATGTGACCAAGGTGCAGGAGAGGAAATAGTTGGAGAGTTACAACAGTGTTACGGGCAGTCACAGTTTGATGAAACCAGGATGTAGTCCTGCAGTTCTTTTTTGAAAGGGCACAACCTAGGTAAGGAAAGGTGGGAACAGGGGATGGAGTTCATCCATAAAGGGGCCCTATACTTGAAAGACCTTTGTGGTGGTTCTATTGAAGGGGACTTGGAAAGCAGTTTTGTTGGTGTGTCTGGTCACCCACCTGTGCTGCCGTGAAGAGAGGAGAAGGTTACAGCCAGGGGGTGAGTGGCCAATAGAGATTTTTTTTGCTAGTAGGCAAGCCTGATAGTAGAGACACCCTTGGAAATTTAGCCAGGCTGAGCATTGATAGAGATCGCAGGTATGCATCAACCTGTTGCAGCCAGTGGTCAGATGGCAAGCTTTATTTAAGGCAAGTTTAATTTTGCTCAGGGCAGTGTTTGAGGCAGAGCCGTAGATGACTATACCATAGTCAAAGTTGCCATAGATGAGTGCGTTAGGCTCAGGGGAAAGAACACAAGGGCCAAAGCACCCAGCTGATTCAGTTCTAGGGTTGCCCAGGCAGTAAGGAAAAAGAGGTTGAACTATAGAAAATTCAGGAAGACCAAGAGAGAGGTGGATAGGGAAAATTACCTAAGGTTGGATAGTGAGGCAAGTAAGGAAGTCGGGGAAGCAAAGGCACAGAAGGAGCTGCAGATAGCTGAAGGGATTAAGAAGGGGGAGAAGGCTTTCTTTCGATATATAAGTGAGAAAAGGGACAAGAAGGAAGGGACTGTTAGGGTTAAGAAAGAGGTGGAAAGGGTAGAGAACAATGGGGGAAAAGAAGAGATACTAAATGAATACTTCTGTTCTGTCTTCACCAGGAAGAAGGATGGGGCCAGTGCCTTCAGGAGGGAAAAGAGGAGTGGGGGGGAGGTTAACACAGATGTAGTGATAGAGGAGAATAAAGTGAGGGAGGGGCTGCTGGCATTGAAGGTGGAAAAATCACCAGGCCCAGACAGAGCACATCCAAGGGTACTAAAGGAACTGGCTGAGGAGCTGGCAGGGCCACTGGCAGACCTATTTAATAGTTCACTAGAGTCAGGCATGGTACCACAGGACTGAAGAACAGCACATGTAGTGCCCCTCCACAAAAGCGGTCCTAAGGATGACCCAGGGAATTACAGACCAGTAACTCTGACCTCCACTGTGGGCAAGCTCACAAACACACCGGAGTGCGGTGTGCATATTTTATGGAACACATACAAACAAGGGTGAGAAAGAATTAGTGCCTCAGCTGGGACTTGAACTCAGGCCGCCCAGAATACCGGTATTCCTGGTGGCCTTGGTTCAAGTCCCAGCTGAGGCATTTATTCTTTCTCACCCTTGTTTGTATGTGTTCCATAAAATATGCACGCCGCACTCCTGTGTGTTTGTTAGAAGTAAAATATTTGTGTTGCCATTGGGGGTTGTGCATTTGAGAAAGAGCAATGTGCCCAGGGACATCCCAGGTTCCAGTTGTCTCAGTGGCGCAGCTGGTTAGCACAATCGGAATGGTATTCCAGGAGGCCTGGGTTCAAGTCTCAGCTGAGGCACTTATTCTTTCTCACCCTTGTTTGTAAGGGTGCCATTAATCTTCACTTGCTGGGATCTTCCTTGCAGGTAGTGGGTGAATCAGGCGGTGGCCTCCTGGGACACGCCAGTGGAATGGAGGGAGTCTGTGAATCCAGGAATTCAGTGAGTTGGTCAGCGATGATTTTTTTGAGCACTTTTGAGACGGGAAAGAATGGAGATTGGCCTGTAGTTATTATGGGACATTCGGTCATCGCTGTTGTGGATGGGGGTGACCACCCCCCATTTCCACTGAGAAGAAAACTGACCAAGGCATAGTGACATATTCAAGATTTTGGTCAAGGAGGTTAGGTTTGCGTCTAGAGACTGGTTGAGCAGCTTAAGGACTAGTGTATCGCCACTCTATCTGGATTTGCTAAGGAACTTAGAGAGGTAGGAGTGGACACTACTCAAGGAGATGGTCTTGAAATGGAATGGTGGGACGCCAGTAGGTGGAGGGGGAGGAACAGCCCATGGGAAGGGGGGAGAAAAAGTCGTGGGGGGGAGTACTGAGTTAAGGTCAGTAAAAGCCGCATTAAAGGTGTTGGCAATCTGGTCACGATCCTGAGTAGGAACTCTGTTTATGATCGGGGCCGTGGGATTTACCACGGAGTTCCTTAATATTCTCCCAGAAGTTATGTCCCTGCCCCCAGGAGGTGGTGAGTTTAGTTTGGTAGTAAGCAGCCTTAGCTTGGTGAATGGCCCATGTGCTGGAGTTTCCGGCAGCATGGTATAGTTGAAGGTCCGTGGGGCGGCCAGATTCCAGGGCTCTGCGTTATAGGTTGTCACAAGCAGTTATTTGGTCTATTATAGACTGGTTGACCCAGGGTGAGAAATGATCTTTTACCACCCACTTAACAAAGGGGGAAAAGATATTGCAGGCGGTGTTAAAGGAGCTAATAAAGAAGGACAGCGCATCATCGACAGATGCAATGTAGTCAAACGGGGTCCAGTCAAAGTTGAGAAGATAACAGCAGAAATGCCCTAGGGGAGCCTTCCCTAAGGAGTCGGTGTCTAGAAATACGGGTTGTGGGCGGTTTCCAGCTGTTTGACCAGCGGCAGGTGACTGGGGAATGATTGCTAAGCTAGTCAGATAAGACCTGGACCAATGAGGGTTCTGTTGCCTGTGTTTTGGTTAAGCCTAGTTGGAGAGAAAACCAGTTGAGTAAGATTTTAGGCAGCAGCAGTATCTCTGAAATAGGCTGACTGAGGGGCAAGCCAATTTGTGTTAAAGTTTCCCAGTGTGATGATCTAAAGAGTTTTTGTGGAGTGGGGCAGTGATATCTAGAATTGAAGTGAAAGCCTCTTTCTGGTTACGGGGAGGCATGTATATAGACATCAGGTAAACAGTTTTACCAGAGGTCCCAAAGGCAACTTTAAGGGTAAGGGATTGAGCATTAGCAGCGGGAGGGTAGTCGGAACAACATGACCTTGACGTGTATCGTGGAGATAGATGGCACAACCCCCCCCCTTTCCCATTAATCTGATCTGTGTAGGGTGTAACCAGATAGTGCAACAGCTGAGTCAGCGGTATGGTGGAGAAGCCAGGTTTCAACTACCACAAGAGCATCTGGGTTGTGGTGGCATACCCAGGCTTGGAGTTGTGCATGCTTCTTAAGAAGGCTACATATGTTCATGGTGGCCAGGAGGAGGCCACCAGTATGCTTGTTTTTTGGTTTTTTTTATCTTTTAATTATGAGTGTGTAACCCCCCTACAAATGGGAGTTCCCGAAAAGTCTTCCTTGAGCTTGCTTAAATGCTGACTGCCAGGTTGGTGTCCTGTGTTTTAGCAGTTTATATGTGATTGCCAGAGAGTGCCTGTATAGCCTCTGTGTACTGTCTTTTTAAGAGCTGCCTGGATTGCAGTCATAAGTAATCTGAGAGGGAGCTCTGTTGAAAGATGTAACTATTTGCTGAAAATCAATTAGATTGATAATGATAATGTAGTTTGTCTAACCTGCCTTCATTGCAGCAAGGACTGTTTTGTTTATCTCCACTATCTTGGTCCTGGACTGCTGAATTGGACCAATCAGTACTGGTGGGACCTAAAATGGAGCTGGACTACAGGAGCTGTCTGGAGTCAGAATCTGTAGGAATTGTAGTTTTGGGCTTTTGGTGCCATTTTGCACCTGAAGGGGGAACTCCTGTTGTGACTTACAGATGAATCAGCCAACTGAACCTTTTGGATCTTGGGGAAATTCCCATGTTTGCTGGCAGTTGAGTCAGATCTAAGTTGGGAGCTGAAGAAGCAACAGCTCGAGACGGTCTCTGTGGAAAGGCCTGAGTTTTGGCCGGCATGTCTGCCTGCTGCCCCTGAGAGGGAGAGAAGAGAATTATTTTGGACTAAATCCGAGTTTGGGAGAATGAAGTAAGCCACTGATTTTTCACCAGGCTCATACCTGAAGAAGACCGAAGATTTTTGCTGAATGCGATCGGCCTGTCAGGATTTCCAGCTGCTTTAGAATCCCCGGTTTGTGCAGAGACTTTGCGATCGTGATCAGAGAGCGGTTTGCCTGGTACAGTAGAATTTCTTTACATGTAAATGTGCTGTGAGTTGTTAGTGGGTTGTGATTTAGTTCCCCACTGTGTGAACTGTGTTCTGCTTGCTGGAAGCTGTATCCAGCCCAAAATGGACTGTATACAAATTTGTTTCCATTTGGCCTGGGCCTTGCAACACTTGCCCAGCCAGACTACCAGCTGCACAGAGAAAGCCATCGACAAGAGACCTGCCTGGGGATCAGCCCCCTGCTCCACGCTTGAACAGGAAACGCCTCGGTGAATCATGTGGGCCCTGCTTCTCCTGGCACTCCAGATCAACCACCTGCAGTCTCAATTTTCGTCCCTCCTGTGTTCAGTCTTGGGTATCGTGAGTAATCATCAGGGTAGCTCCCTGGAACAACAGCCTAATCTAAAAGTGTGTCGTCTGATTGTCTTGTTTTCTTTTCACGAAATGAGCCTTCCGGCTCCGGATTACAATTAGTGTGTGTGGTGCATGTTGTTTTCTTCCATCACAGGGCCCCAACCAGCTGCAACGTTCCTGGCTAGCCCACTGTTCTCCATCTGGGCACCCAGTGTCTGTGACTGTTTATGGACCCTGAAGTGCATTGATAACTCTTTGATTGATACAGCCTTTAACCAAATTAACCCGATTACACCCCTCCCTTGTTTAAGTCCCTTAAATAAATCAGATCTAACTCTTTTTTTGCGTTTACCCTGACTGTGGTTCCAGTTTGTGCAAGAGTACTGTACTGCTGTTATTTGCTGTGTATAACTTTGTTTTATAGGGGTTCCCCAGGGTCAAGCCAGAGGAATGCCCTGGTGGTAAGTGCAAACAGTGTTGGTACTTGTGTGGTGTATCACGGGTATTGTGAAAGTTATTATTGGGTATTGTTCCGGCCACTAGTAAGGAAAGAGGGGGGTTACAGTGTCCCGGAGGGCTGTGCCCAGGTTAGCTTGACCACTACAAACCCTGACCTCTGGGTGGAGGCACCCATTTCAGAACTCAGGCCCCTTAAAGGGGCACTGTCAGGCTTTGGTGGTATTTTTTCCACCTGACAGTCCTGGTGTGTTTTGCTCCTCACATTCACATAGAAAGTACACCTGGGCACCCGATTGCTGAAAGATATAAAAATAATGCTGTTTTGAATCCAGTATTACTTTTCAGCTGGGATGGCTCATTCTCCCCCTGCCTGCAGCCTGGCGCATTCACAAGTGTTCTTGGCGCCGGAGCGCCTGTAGGCTTGTTCATGAGCACTTTCATTTTTTCAGAAGGCATATGAGTTTATTAAGAAATCTAAATCTATAGGGATCAACAAGACTGGCAATGTAACTCTTTCCTTGAAACGAGCAGTATATCTGTTACTGCGCATGTCAAGGGTCACGTCTTCACTTTTCAAAGTGTTTTTTCTATGAGATATACTGCTCATTTCAAGGAAAGAGTTACATTGCCAGTCTTGTTGATCCCTATAGATTTAGATTTCTTAATAAACCCTGTTAATTGGGACAAACGCCCATATGTTTGGGAGACTGATGCAACTCTGTCACAAGAAACAAGGGCGATGGACTGGGAGGGCCCTGAGAATTCTGACTCTAATCAAGAGGGCCTATGATTTGCAACAGAAACCCGAGGAAGTACACCAGGATGAACCGGTGGGGATTGTGTGGAAGAAGGATCCCAATTGAATGGTACTGGCCCCTAACGCCCAGTGTACCATTCAAGGGGAGGTCCGCCTCTGGAAAGATGTCAAGAACAAAATACTGATGTTGGATGCGCCAGGCAATGGAAAATTGCCAGAGGGATTATTGGTCAAGCCCAGCATCTTGCCTGCTCATGCCCATGCCTATGCATGATGAGTGTTGGTCCAGATTCACAATGTGTCAGATCGGGAGATCTGGGTGAACAGAGGGTGCACCCTAGCTATGGTACACTGCGCAGACAGTGCAGTACTGCCCAGCAACAAGCACCCTGGTGAGAAGGAGAGAGTGACCCCAGACTTGTTTGACTTTGGTAACTCCCCGTTGCCAGCTGAATCGAAGGCTAGAATTAGCAAGAGACTTGCCTAGAGAGACCAAGTGTTTTCATTGAAGGAATGGGATGTGGGATGTGTCCAGGGTGCAGAGCATTACATACGTCTGCATGATGAATGGCCATTTCTAGAGAGGTCCGAACGCCTAGCCCCAGCAGTCATAGATGATGTGAGAAGACACCTGCAGGAAATGCTCACTGCTGGCGTGATACAAGAATCCAGGAGCCCATATGCCTCTCCCATTGTGGTTGTGCATAAGAAGAATGGGTCTGTGAGGATGGGTGTTGATTATCGAACCCTGAACCAGTGGACCATCCCAGACCAATACACTATGCCTCATATACAAGATGCCCTGGACTGCTTGAATGGGAGTAAATGGTTCTCACTTTTGGATCTTCGCAGCGGATACTACCAGATCCCCGATGCCCCCGGAAGCCCATGAGAAAACAGCCTTCATCTGTCCATTGGGGTTCTACGAGTTTCTAAGGATGCCACAGGGGATATCTGGTGCCCCAGCCACCTTTCAGCGACTGATGGAACGTGCGGTGGGAGATATGGATTTGCTTGAATGCCTGGTGTACTTGGATGATGTCATTGTGTTTGGGAGCACCTTAGAGGAGCATGAGAACCGATTGTTTAAAGTCCTAGACTGACTGGAAGACTTTGGCCTCAAGCTGTCCATTGACAAGTACCAGTTTTTTCCAAACCTCCATGAAGTATGTGGGGCACATAGTATCTACAAAAGGAATAGAGACTGGTCCCAGTAAGGTCGAAGCACTAACTACTTGGCCCTAGACCCATAATTTAAAAGAACTACAACATTTCCTGGGGTTCTGTGGCTTCTATCTCAGGTTCATAAAAGACTATTCCAAGGTGATTCACCCACTTTTGAACCTTACCCAGGGTTACCCTCCTTCCAATCGTAAATACAAAAAAGGGGCTGTTAAAGAACCAGAAAAAAGTTTACTTCCACCCAGGTGAACTCTTCGGGCCCCGCTGGATGCCCGACTGTGAAGCAGCCTTCCATGAGATCATACACCAGCTCACTCATGCCTCCATCCTCACCTATGCTGACCCCACCAAACCCTATGTGCAGCATACGGACGCTAGTCTGCAGGGTTTGGGAGCGGTGCTGTATCAAAACCATGATGTTGGCTTGAGACCAGTAGCTTTCGCCAGTAGGAGCTTGACCCCATCTGAACGAAACTACCTTGTGCATAAGTTGGAGTTCCTTGCACTAAAATGGGCCATCATTGACTAGTTTCATAAATACCTCTATGGGGCAAAGATATTGGTGAAGACTGACAATAACCCATTGACCTATGTACAGATTTCAGATAAGTTAGATGCCACTGGGCACCAGTGGCTTTCTGCACTATCAACCTATGATTAGGCTGTCGAATACAGACCAGGCCTGAACCATATTGATGCTGACACCCTATCATGAAGGCCCACTTCTAGGAGTGATTGGGTCAGACTGTCTGAGCCTGACATTCAAGCATTGTGCCAAAAGTTTGATAGAGATGAACAGATGTCTTCGGACATAGTGTACTGTTTAGTAGATTGCTTGGGCCCTTCTGACACCTGCATACCAGCTGCTTATTGCCACTTCTCTGCTCTAGATTTTAGTGTACTACCTCAATTCGACAATTTATTTATTTATTTAGCTTTTGTTAACCAGGTAAGTACACTGACTAGACAAACACATGCCTATTTTCAGGTACAACCCGGGAGAGTACAGGAAATCAAAGAACATACAGAGTACAATTTGAAGCAAGTAGGGCAGATACACAGATGTCAGGAGAAGCATAACATACATAGTAAGATATCTCAGGTCACGACAGTAAT
This sequence comes from Neoceratodus forsteri, assembly GCA_016271365.2. Classification (NCBI taxonomy): domain Eukaryota; kingdom Metazoa; phylum Chordata; order Ceratodontiformes; family Ceratodontidae; genus Neoceratodus; species Neoceratodus forsteri. The sequence continues at coordinate 655,475,533 of CM057459.1, forward strand.
CATAATCAATATGCTAACGTACAGTGTCACTGACACAACGTCACCAGCAATATATATACAGATATATACAAAATTTACACATTTGCAAGATACATGGAATGAATACACTCAAGTATACTGTGCAGAGGACCAGTCTAATCAGGGAGGGTTAAGACAGTCACATACTGACGAGAGCTTCAAGTGGTTCCACAGGGAGGTACGTAGGCCCGACTGGGGGGAGGTCTGGACCTGGACAGGAAAGGAGTTCCGCAGTCTAGGGCCACATGACGCAAAGTCCCTGTCCCCCATTTTGGTATGAGTAGGAGAGACCTTAAGGATAGCAGGGCCCAGTAACCTTAGGGGGTAGGAGCGGGGGCTGCTGGTACAAGGAGCTCCGCCAGTCCGGGGGGGTGCCAGTACCCAGTACCTTACCCGTGAAACTGCCCACAACAAAATTCAAATAATTGGGCGGGGAGAGCCAGTTGAGCTTACTGTACAGATCACAGTGGTGAGTGAGACGAGGGACTCCAAGAGCAAAATGGCAGATGTTATTATAGGCAACGGTCCATCTAGAGAGGTGGATCTTGGAGGTATTGGCAAACAAAAGGAGCCCATAACAGAGGGATGGTAGAAACACCCCTCTAGACAGTGCTAGGTGAGCAGCCGGAGTAAGATTATTCTTTGCCCTGTAAGCTAGACCCAATTTCCAGTTAACAGCTCTACACGCATTTTGGATATGCTGACCAAGATCGAGCTACGGGTCAAGTGTCACCCCAAGGTATTTGACAGAATTGGTGGTGAGAACAGGAGTGCCATCAATACCCGAGATGCACACAGGAACAGAGGAGGCCTTTAACTTGGCCAGTGAACCAAACAGCATGGCCTGGGTCTTTTTAAGATTTAGGACCAGCTTATGGGATGATATCCAGGAATGGGCACTCCTGAAACCCTCACTCAGTTGGTGGTTAATGACCCCAATTACCTTTGAATGAGTGAGGATAACAAGGTCATCAGCATACAGGACAGCCCTGCAGGAGGCTGCCAAGGAGGGAAGGTCGTTGATGAAGATGGAAAAAAGCAGGGGCCCAAGGACTGACCCCTGGGGGACCCCTGAGGACACGGGGGTGGTGTCTGAGAGCACCTTACTATATTTGGTCAGTTGCTGCCTTCCATGAAGGTAGTTGGAGAACCAACTCAGGGCCGGAGTGGATAAGCCCAAAGACCCAAGTTGAGAGCATAGCAAGGCATGGTCAACAAGGTCAAAGGCTTTTGAGAGATCAATAAAGATAGCCCCAGAGAGTCTGCCCTGGTCCATAGCAGCCCTTATCCCAGAAGTGACAGAGACCAGTGCAGAGGTGGTGCTGTGCCCTCTTCGAAAGCCATGCTGCAAGGGAGACAGAAGCTCATGAGCCTGGATATAATCCAAGAGTTGTCCCACCACAACTTTCTCAAGGAGCTTGCTGATGGCAGGCAGAATGGCAATCGGACGATAGTTGTCAAGGATCCTGGGGTTGCCCTGTTTGAGCTCAGGGACAACCCATGCCACCTTCCACAGGTCTGGGATAACCCCAGAGGCTAAGGATAGGTTGACGATATGGGCCACAGGGGAGGCAATGTAGGCAGTGGCAAGGCAGAGAAGCTTTAGTTCCATGCCATCAAGGCCATCACTAGAAAAGGATGAGAGACCAGTTAGCAATCTCTGCATTTCATTTACCTTCACAGCCTTGAGATAGAATGGAGGATGGGGTGAAGGTGCCATTTGAGGCAGAGGGACTGGGATAGAACTATCATGACCAGTGGAGGAGAATAGTGAGGTGAATGCAGACAGGTCCGAGAAGTGAGCATTGAATGCATTTGCGATGGTTAGTGGATTATTACAGCTAGCACCATCAATGAGCATGTCTGGAGCCTCACAGGAGGAGGAGCCACTCACTATGTTTTTAATAGTCCTCCAGAAGTTCCTAGGGTCCTTAGCTGAGGTCTGCAAGGCAGCTTTACAGAAGTCACTTTTGGCAACCCTGATAGCCTTTTTGCACTCATTCCTGAGCCTCCTGTAATGTTGGAATATGGTCTTGGTCCACTGAGACCTTGAAACTGGCCTAACATTTATCTCTAGCCCTCATGAGAGCAAGGAGGCTCCCATGCAACCATTTTGTGACAGCCCCCCTTACCCTCCATCTGACGAGGGGGGCATGCTTATCCTGTAACATCCCGAAGATACTATTGAAGTGACAGACTGCCGAGGAAGCATTCTGGGCATCCATCACTGAAGACCAGTCAAGGAACATGAGATCCTCCTGGAAAGTCCCTGGGTCAAACCTGGAGAAGTCCCTAACCTGGATGATTTTGGAAGGGATCTTGGGGATGGAGATCTTCCATATGCTGTACACCGGGGCATGGTCAGAGATGGAGTCGGGGAGGGTACCTGAGGAGCTAATCCACTCGGGCCTGTTGGTCAGGACCCAGTACAGGAGAGAGCTGTTACCACCTATGGACGACCATCTGGTGGGTTCCTGAATGAGTTGGGACATTGAGAAGCCAGCTAGCAGAGTTTCATACTGCTTGACATTGCCTCCAAGCCAGTTTAGGTTGAGATCCCCTAGGATTATTACCCCATTGTTTCCTGTCCTGGAACCAACAGATTCAAGAAGGGAGGATAAGCCCAGTACACCACCCATGGGGGGATTATAGGTACATACAGTATAATGTGCAGTTTCTTTGCATTCCCAAGTAGCAGAACAGTGTGCAACAGCTCACAGGAAGACGGCTCTGGCTGAGGGCAGGTCAGCACCGACAAGTTAAGGTGGCTCCTGTAGTAAACCAGAATACCACCCCCCCCTCTTTTTTCCTGGACGATCCTACCTGAGGAAGTCAAAGCCGGGAAGCACACAAGCAGAGTCTGGGATCAAGGGTTTAAGCCAAGATTCAGTTATCCCTAGGATGTCAGGCTTGTAGTGGGTGACCCAGGCATGGAGTTCAGCCATGTTGGGCAGAAGGCTACGGACATTAAGATGAGCTATTTTCAGCCCATTCTCTGACTGCCAGCCCACAGGAGAGGAGAGGGATTGACAGGTAGGACCTGGGTTCAACTCCACATCCCCTACCAGGACGAGTGTCACCAGTAGGAGCCAGAGGAAATGCCTCAGAGGGGGAGTGCCTGCCTTAGTGGACATCCTGTGACCGATGCACCTGACCACTTTGATAGGGTACAGGAAGCACCGCAGGTTAAGGCAGCAGATGGGCCAGGAAGTCTGTCTGTCCCTGGTGGCTATTAGGTTAGAAAAAGTAAAGTCCCACTCATCAAGTAATCCTGGTGAGAACCCGAGTTGCCCCATGTGGGGAGCACAGTCCAGAGTGATAATAGGGAGGAACAATACCATGAGCAGCCCTATGTCGAGGGCGTTAGAGATGGGGACTGACGCAGCCCCCCTCCTGGAATGCTTCAGGGCCGCCACATTTCTATCCTGTGATTCAGCCAGCACTTGATGCCCTTCATGCAGGGAAAGATGTGTCCAAGATACGTTCCTCTGAATTGTGAACTGCTTTATTGTTTAAAGAAAGCCCCAGGTTGAAGCTGCTTAATCAGTTGTTGTATAGAGACAATAGATTGGGGTGGCCAAATAGACAAGCAACAATTGGTCCTACCCACAGCCTTCAAAGATTTGGTACTGAGGTCCCTCCACAATCATATGGGCCACCTCAGTATCGACCAGACCCTTGACCTAGTACGATCTTGATTCTACTGGCCTAAGATGGAGGCCGATGTTGAGCACCATGTAAGGACTTGTAGTCGCTGCCTGCGAAGAAAAACCTTGCCTCAGAGGTCTGCCCCCCCATGTCAACATTAATACCAGCACCCCAATGGAACTAGTCTGCATAGACTTCTTGAGTTTAGAGCCTGATCAGTGAAACATTGGCAATGTGTTAGTGGTTACGGATCATTTCACACGGTATGCACAAGCTTTTCCCACCAAAGATCAAAAGGCATCTGCCATGGCCAAGGTATTAGTGGAAAATTTCTTTGTCCACTGTGGTGCTCCTCAGCGGATTCATTCTGATCAAGGCAGAGACTTTGAGAGTTGGCTAATCAAAGAAATGCTCTCTCTATGGGGGGTGCAAAAGTCAAGAACCACCCCCTATCGCCTGCAGGGGGACCCTCAACCAGAACACTTTAACCGCACCCTGCTAGATATGCTAGGCACCCTCCACCCAGAAGACAAGCATAAATGGAGTCAGCAGATTAGCACCTTGGTACACGCATACAATTGCACAAAAAATTATGCTACCGGGTTCTTCCCCTACCACCTCATGTTCGGCAGAGAGGCCCGGCTGCCAGTTGATGTCTGTTTTGGGGTCTCTACAGATGGGGTCCGAGCTGAAAACTACTTGCAATATGTACAAAAACTGAAAGCTCAATTGAACCATGCCTATCAACTGGCCCAGACAATGGCCGCCAATAGGAATCTAGCCAACAAAGAGGCATGATAAAAAAGTAAAGGCTTGAGAGCTTCGACCTGGGGACCGTGTTGTTATGCAATTTGGGACTGCATGGTAAACACAAAATTGCTGATCAGTGGCACCATGTAGTAGTTGGAAAGTTGGATGATTTAACTTTGTACAAGGTGCGCCCAGAGAACAACTCCAAAGTTTTCAAGACCATGGATCGTAGCCACTTGCTACCTATTGGCCAAGTCATAACTGAGGCTGAACAGAGATTTATCCCCTGGGCTAGTGACTAGTGCTGCTGCAAGGAAGAGACAGAGTCAACCTACCCCAGTGGTTACAAGTTCAAGGTTTCCCGTGCAGCAGGTCCAGAATGATAGTGGCTGTCAGTCCACCTCAAACAAAAGTGAATGTGACAATGCCTATTACCCCTCCTGTGAACTGTCAGTTGTTTCGAGGAAATCCTATGACTAATTACGAGGATGAAGCTGGGCCTTCTGGACTGCCTTACCCCCCAGCTTCGTCCTTGGAGCCAATGCTTCCAGAAAGTGAAGTGCAAAGTATCAAGTCTGAAGATGCTGAGTCTCTGTGTATTGTGGAACTGTATGATTTGCCTGAAGGAGGGGCTGATGGTTTGAGTTTTCTGGTGACATACCAGAATTTGAAGAACACCATGAGAGTGCTGACAACCCCCCTTCAGTGCCTCAAAGTTTGATTGTGCCTGAGCCTTCGCAAAATGAGTCAAGTGTTGTAGAAACAGAGCCTGTAGAGCAAGGAGCCGACAGTGCCCCAAGTTTGGATGTTCCCATCCAGGCAGAGGCACCCCTCACAAGTGACGAGAGTCCCCAGACCACTGCTGAGAGTACAGAGATTGTAGTTGTCCCTCTCAGAAAGACTGGCCGAGCTGACAAGCCAGTAGTACGCTTCAGTTATGATTCTCCCGGAAGGCCAATAGATTTGCCTCTCAGTGTGATGCACAAAGGGGTTTATGTTTCTCAGAGGTCACTGCCTAAACTGAGCCTAAATGCCAATTCCAGGTTGATTCTTCTACCTTCTAAGTATGATGCCCCTGCCCCATCTAGCCCTAAGTTAGCTGATAGGGAACGGCCCCCTCTTACATTGTTCAATGTACAAGAAGTTATTACATGATTCCGCATAGTAATGTGTCAATTACCTGTGTGAAATATGCATGATGTATTATCAGAATGGATATATTGTAAAGTGTAGAGAATATGTATAGTAAAAGGTATAAGTTTACGTTGACTGATGCATCAGATGTCACTTGCATAACATGCTAATGGTATAAATGTCTCGTATAGTTTGCATTTGCAATATTGTGATGGTACAGACTTCACGCGGACGCCAAGTTTTCTCCAGGCAGGGAAGGGTGTAACTCCCCTACAAATGGGGGTTCCCGAAAAGTCTTCCTTGTGCTTGCTTAAATGCTCACTGCCAGGTTGGTGTCCTGCGTTATAGCAGGTTAAATGTGATTGCCAGAGAGTGCCTGTATAGCCTCTGTACTGTCTTTTTAAGAGCTGCCTGGATTGCAGTCATAAGTAATCTGAGAGGGAGCTCTGTTGAAAGATGTAATTATTTGCTGAAAATCATTTAGAGTGATAATGGTAGTGTAGTTTGTCTAACCTGCCTTCTTTGCAGCAAGGACTGTTTTGTTTATCTTCACTATCTTGGTCCTGGATGGCTGAACTGGACCAATCAGTACTGGTGGGACCTAAAATAGAGCCAGACTACAGGAGCTGTCTAGAGTCAAAATCTGTAGTAATTGTAGTTTTGGGCTTTTGGCGACTTTTTGCACCTGAAGGGGGAACTCCTGTTGTGACTGACAGATGAATCAGCCAACCGAACCTTTTGGATCTTGGGGAAATTCCCAGGCATGCTGGCAGTTGAGTCAGATCTAAGTTGGGAGCTGAAGAAGCAACAGCTCGAGACAGTCTCTGTGGAAAGGCCTGAGTTTTGGCCGGCATGTCTGCCTGCTGCCCCTGAGAGGGAGAGAAGAGAATTATTTCAGACTAAATCCAAGTTTGGGAGAACGAAGTAAGCCACTGATTTTTCACCAGGCACATACCTGAAGAAGACCGAAGATTTTTACTGAATGTGATCGGCCTGTCAGGATTGCCAGCTGCTTTTGAATCCCTGGTTTGTGCAGAGACTTTGCTATGATGACTGGAGACCATTTTGCCTGGTACAGTAGAATTTTCTTACATGTAAATGTGCTGTGAGTTGTTAGTGGGTCGTGATTTGGTTTCCCACTGTTTGAACTGTGTTCTGCTTACTGGAAGCTGTATCCAGCCCAAAACGGACTGTATCCGAATTTGTCTCCATTTGGCCTGGGCCTTGCCACACTGGCCCAGCCAGACTACCCACTGCACAGAGAAAGCCATCAACGAAAGACCTGCCTGGGAAAGCCCCCTGCTGCACGCTTGAACAGGAATGACGCCTCGGCGAATCATGTGGGCCCTGCTTCTCCTGGCACTCCAGATCAACCACTTGCAGTCTCAATTTTCATCCCACCTGTGTACAGTATTGGGTATCATGAGTAATCATCAGGGTAGCTTCCTGCAACTACAACCTAATCTAAAAGTGTGTCATCTGATTGTCTTGTTGTTTTCTTTTCACGAAATGAGCCCTCCGGCTCCGGATTACAATTAGTGTGTGGTGCATGTTGTTTTCTTCCATCACAGGGCCCCAACCAGCTGCAACGTTCCTGGCTAGCCCACTGTTCTCCATCTGGGTACCCAGAGTGTGTGACTGTTTATGGACCCTGAAGTGCATACATAACTGTTTGATTGATACAGCCTTAAAGCAAATAAACCTGATTACGCCCCTTCCTTGTTTAAGTCCCTTAAATAAATCAGATCTAACTCTTTTTTGCATTTACCCTGACTGTGGTTCCAGTTTGTGCAAGAGTACTGTACTGCTGTTATTTGCTGTGTATAACCTTGTTTTACAGGAGGTCCCCAGGGCTGAGCCAGAGGAAAGCCCTGGTGGTAAATTCAAACAGTGTGGGTACTTGTGTGGTGTATCGGGGTATTGTGAAAGTGATTATTGGGTATTGTTCTGGCCACTAGTAAGGAAAGAGGGGGGGTTACAGTGTCCCAGAGGGTTGTGCCCAGGTTAGCTTGACCACTACCAACCCTGACCTCCGGGTGGAGGCCCCCATTTCAGAACTCAGGCCCCTTAACCTGCTACTAGCCAAGCAGGCAGGAGTAGTAGCCCTTGGGATAGTGCCACCTAGGGGTTACAAGTGTGGTACAGCTTACAGTACATCCAGGCTATTGAATAGGAAAACTGACACATCATATGGTCTTGCATACATTATAAACTTAGGTACTAAAAGTACACTGCATTCAGGGTACTATATCTACCCAGCATTAATCATGCAAATAAACATCCCAATGCACATGCACTACACCTGCCCCAAAAATGTATCTAGTTTTTAAAGTGTACAACAAGTCACAATTTATCAGTTAATCACCCTATGACAAGGATCTAATGGGCATTCAAGAAGAGTATAAGCATGTGCACCAGGCCAGTCTATTCTGGCATTATACCGGCTTCCACCGCTGTCAACCAGGGTTCCCACGTATCATAAACGTAAGGTGTCCTGCCCTGGGCATCCAGCTGTGCCAGCTCAAGTATCATGAAGGATTTCACATTTTGTACTCATCTAGCTACCGTCGGAGCATTAGCAGACATCCACACCAGTGCAATTGTTCTCCTGATATTGATCAAGGCAATGGACCACAGGACATTGGACAGTTTCTGATTTGGGTGTGATGGGTTTGCACCCAGAAGCAGTTCCAAAGGTGACTTAGAGGGAGAGTACCCTAAAACCTGTGGCATTATATTGTGAATTTGGTGCCAGAAAGGAGACACCCTGGGACAGGCGAGGGCCAGATTCAGGAAATCAGCTTCATCCACCATACATTTGGGGCATACAGATGATCTGGTGTCATCAATCCTATGCAGTCATTTAGAAGTTGCATATGCCATATTTTATTTATTTATTGAATTTTGATGACCGGGTAGGCCCACTGAGCCCTAGAGGTCCCTTTTTCAGGGGCGACCCGGGAGTTACAGAACTAGTATGGTACACAGTTAGTACAGATATAAGCAGGAGGAAGAGCTGAATTTGACGCAATTTATTGCTGCGACAGCAATGAATATAATGTGCACATGCCAGGTCCCATGTTTTTTGATTCAAAGGAAGGAAGAGGTCTTCACTCCACTTCTCTGAGCTGGGATTATGCAATTGGGGTCTAGAGCCAGTAAGCAGCTGATAATATGTAGCCAGGGGTTTCCCAACTGGCTGCAGGTGAAACAATTCCTCCTCAATCGGGGAAGGATCAGACCAATTGTTTGCAGCAATAAGATTATCTCCACATCTATGTCTAACTTGTAAGTATAGAAAAAAGACCCCTGCTGGTATGTTCCATTGTGCACAGATCTGAGCAAAGCTCTTTATCAACCCTCCTTCATATAACTGATTAACTACCACAAGGCCCTTCTTCCGCCAAGCCCACAATCTCTGCAGCATCCCAGTCGTATATCGACCTCCCTGACACATAAAGTCAAGTATGCTGAGATTAGGAGAATTACCTCCCAAAAACCCTATTCTTTTGTGGGCCAGGGTCCGGATACCCAAGGTGGTGGCAGTAAAGGGGTTACTGACTTGCCCTTTCTCCACACTCCGCAAATTCCCAACCAGCAGGTCATTCTTATAGTTACCATTCAACATATCCTCCAATCCCACCCATGGGCAGTCAGATCCTGACTCTCCCATTGGAATAAAGGCCAATTGAGCAGCCCAGTAGTAAAATTTAAAGCAAGGGAGTCCCACTCCCCCCCTTTCCGGGCTTCCTTTGGAGCAGAGCCCTTGGGATTTTGGTCTGCCCCCTTTTGCCACAGAAATTTGTGCATGATCGAGTCAAGGTATTTAAAGTGAATTTTATGAATCTTAATGGGGAGGGTTTGATAAAAGTATAATAATCTAGGTAATATCAACATTTTAATGATCCCCACTCTACCCAACAATGAAATAGGTAGGGCCATCCACCTCAGGCACTCCTTAGCAATATCAGTCAAGAGGTGCTTTAAATTCAGCTTATATAGATCCCCTGGTGATAGAGAGATTCGTCCCCCTAAGTAGTTTAAGGTCTGGACCAGCTGACAACCTCCCAATTGTGCAATCAACTGTACTCGGTTCAGAACACCCACCGGCAGAAGCTCACACTTGGACCAGTTAACCTTGTGGCTGATATGGCTCCAAAAAATCACATTAATTGATGTACATCTGGCAGGTCCTCAGCTGGGTTCTGTAGGTATAGTAACTGATCATCAGCGTACATTGCAATCTTATGTTCCCTACCCCCTCCCCAGAACCCCCAATCCCTGCATGTGCTCTCAAAGCTGCCCCCAGGGTTCCAAGGATAACACGTACAGTAGAGGTGATAGTGGGCATCCCTGTCTCATACCCCTACCAAGATGGAATGGACTGGACACGATGCCCCCAGCATTAACCTGAGCTAAGGGACCCTAATGTAACACCCAGACCCATGGCCCAAAAACAGGACCCACCCCCAACCTATTCAGAGTGTAAAATAGGTACCCCCACTCCACACGGTCAAAAGCCTTTTCTGCATTGAGGGTCACCACCGCTGCCCCATGAGTGTTCTTAGTGCGTGTCCATCTGAGTACAAATGTACCCCCTAGGTGGCACTATCCCAAGGGCTACTACCCCTGCCTGCTTGGCTAGTAGCAGGTTAAGGGGCCTGAGTTCTGAAACAGGTGCCTCCACCTGGATGTCAGGGTTGGTAGTGGTCCTGCTAACCTGGGCACAGCCCTCTGGGACACTGTAACCCCCCTCTTTCCCCTCTAGTGGTCTGAACACTGTACAACAATCACTTTCACAATACCCCTGGTACACCACACAAGTACCCACACTGTTTGCACTTACCACCAGGGCTGGTTCCTCTGGCTCGACCCTGGGGACCCCCTGTAAAACAAGGTTAAGCACAGCAAATAGCAACAGTACAGTACTTTGAGCACAAACTGGAACCACAGTCAGATTACATGCGGAAAAAGTTAGATCTGATTTATTCAGGGGACTTGAACAAGGGAGAGGCAAAATTAGGTTAATTAGCTTAAAGGTTACATCTATCAAACAGTTATGCATGCGCTTTGAGTCTCCCCACACAGTCCACCTCTGGGTACCCAGGTAGAGAAGAGATAGGCTAGCCAAGACAGTTGCCCGGGGTTGCAGCTGGTTGGGGGCCCTGTGATGGAAAACACAACATGCACAGTACACAATATTTGTAATCTGGAGCCAGAGGGCTCAGTTTGTAAAGGAAACAAAACAACAAGACAATCAGATGACACACTCAGATTAAGCTGTTGTTGTAGGGAGCTACCCTGGTATTTACTCACGATACCCAAGATTGGACACAGGCTGGATGAAAATCGAGACTGCAGGTGGTTGATCTGGAATGCCAGGAGAAGCAGAGCACACACAAGTCACAGAGGCGTCATTCCTGTTCAGTCGTGGAGCAGAGGGCTGATCCCCAGGCAGGTCTCTCGTCGATGGCTTCTCTGTGCAGTGAGTAGTCTGGCTGGGCCAGTCTGGCAAAGCCCAGACTGCATGGAGACAAGTTCGGAAACAGTCCATTTTGAGCTGGATACAGCTTCCAGCAAGCAGAACACAGTTCACACAGTGGGGAACTAACTCACAACCCACTAGCAGCTCATAGCACATTTACATGTATGAGAATTCTACTGTACCACGCAAAGCACTCCCTGGACACAATCGCAAAGTCTCTGCACACACCGGGAGCTTAGGGGTAGCTGGAAATCCTGACAGGTCGATTGCATTCAGCAAAAATATTCAGTCTTCTTCAGGTTGAGCCTGGCCCACTTCAGTAGCTTACTTTAGTCACACAAACTTGGATTTAGTCCAAAATAATTCTCTTCTCTCCCTCTCAGGAGCAGCAGGCAGACATGGACGCCAAACTCTCAGCCTTTTCATAGTTCTCCCATGCGAATCCACTCAGGATTGCTCTCAGAATCACTTCAGCTCCTTCTTGCTCAGCTTCCAGCTTAGTTCTAACAGAAAACTACAAGCAGCCCAGGACTTCCCCAAGATCCAAAAGCTTTGGTTGGCTGATTTGGCTGTCAGTCAAAGCAAGAGCTCCCCCTTCAGTTGCAAAAAAGGCACAAAAACTCAAACCACAGTTCCTATAGATTTTGAATTCAGACAGCTCCTGTAGTCCGGCTACATTTTAGGTCCCACCAGAACTGATTGGTCTAATTTGCAGTCCAGGACCAAGATAGTGGAGACACACAAAACAGTCCTTGCTACAAAGAAAGCAGGTTAGACAAACTACATTATCATTCTAAATGGTTTTCAGCAAATAGTTACATCTTTCAACAGAGCTCCATCTCAGATTACTTATGCTGCTATCAAGCAGCTCTTAAAGAGACAGTGCAGTGAGGCTACACAGGCTCTGGCAATCACATTTAAACTGCTAAAATGCAGGACACCAGCCTGGCAGTGAGCATTTAGGCAAGCTCAAGGAAGACGTTTTGGGAACCCCCATTTGTAGGGGGGTTACACAATATTGAGAGTGCGCTGAATATTATGTTTGCCCATATGCCCTTTAACAAACCCAGACTGGTCCGGGTGCACTACCTATGGGAGCATCAACTCCAGTCTGGTTGCCATAACTTTCGCAAGAATTTTATAATCTGCCGTGAGTAGTGAAATGGGTCTGTATGATGGACAAAGTGCGGGGTCTTTACCCAGTTTGGGTAACATTGTTATGGTGGCCGACCATGTGGAGGGGGGCAGCTCTCCCCTCTGTAGACCCTCCTCAAGGGCATCAAACATAGGTTCTAGGAGATACCCCTTGAAAGTTTTATAAAAATCAATAGGCAGTCCATCAGGCCCTGGGGCCTTCCCACTTTTTAGGGCTCTCAGGGCAGTCTTTATTTCTTGTACAGTTAAGGGGGAGTCCAGCTTCTTAGCTTTCTACTTACCAACCCTGTTAAGGGGTGCCACTGCAAAGAACTGGTCATATTCCCCCTCACTTAGGGGTACACTCTGAGATGTAAAGCAATTTGTAATAAGTACCAAACATATCCCCTATATCCCTGGTGCCCCTTACCATATTTCCCTGGGGGTCCAGTATCTGAGTTATAACTTTGGCGGATTCCCTCCTCTTAAGCTGCCAGGCCCGATCCACTGATTTTAATATAGTGGAGAGCGTGGTCAGAAATTAAAATGGGTAGATACCCTGTTTCCTACACCAAGGTTGCCAGGACACTAGAGATTAACAACCTATCAATGTGGGCATAAGAATTGTGTGCATGAGAATAAAAACCGTACTCTCGCTCCGAAGGAAAAAGGTGTTGCCAGGCATCGGTGAGGTCAAAATCACCCTGCAATGCCTCTAGTGCTTTTGCATTGTGAGATTTTTGGACTGGGGTAATATTGGAAGGATCCAGTACTGTGTCGAGGACACAGTTATAGTCTCCGCCCAATATCCAGGGACCCTCCCAACTAGACATATGTAAGGCTAGTTTCTGAAAAAAGCCTGGATTTTCTATATTTAGAGCGTATATGGAGCCAACCAGAACATTCCCCTTACCCGGGACCTCTATCTTCGCCAGAATATACCAGCCACAAGGATCTATCACTTTGTCCAAAATTCGCAATGGGGAACCCCTAGGGAGCCAGATGGAAGCACCACGGGCTTTTGTTGAAAATGTTGAGGACACCCAATTGCCACCCACAAAATCAGCAGTTTTTTGTGCTTCTGATACAGAGAAGTGGGTGTCTTGTAATAGGACCAATATCCCTTTTCATCTGCGGATTTCTGCAATGACCCTCTTATGTTTCACTATAGACTTAAGACCATTAATATTCCAGGAGATACAATTAACATCATCCCCCATCATTACAGATCAGTCTACAACAGTATTCCACTCTGGTATGTAACAAGTAAGCCTGCAAACTCTTTTCCCTGAGCTTTCCAACCTCCCCCCCAAAAGCCAACCCAGGTACCCCCCAATTTCACCCCATTGCTTATGCCAAAGTACTTGAGCCAATACTAGTGCCCTTAAAGAAGGCTTCAGTTCAGCTTGCACCTGTGACAGCAAATTATGGTGCCTCCGAAGTGACGCCTCCCCTTCTCTCACAAGTGAAAAGGGCAACAAATTCTGGTCCCCCATAACCCAGGCTATCCCAACCCTCCCTCTGAGAGAGACCTCCTCCTCCCTGCCCCTGTGTACCAAAAAACAGACCCCTATTCACTCCAACCGGAACTGAAGCCCCGCCTTGCGGAAATAAACCCGCCAGTATTCCCATTGTAAATGTAACCCCCCTGCAAATGGGGGTTCCCAAAAGACTTCCAGGAGCTTGCTTGAATGCTCCAAGCCTGAATGGTGTTTGGCGTTTAAGCCATTTATCAGTGAGTGTTTTTAGAACCTCTGGTACTGTCTCTTTAAGAGCTGTCTGCTTGCAGACATAATTAGTTTGTATGGGGGACTGTGTGTTTCTTTGAGTACCACTCGAGCTGCTGCCAATTCACTCCATTTTTGCAGTCACTAGGAGTGCAAAGGGAACCTATCTGAAAGATGTAACTGTTTGCCAGAAACCACTTAGAGACGAATCAGAACTTGGACTCATAATCTGAGCCAGCCACAAGAGGATTGTATGGGCAGTGACTCTGGGAGATGTAGTTTAGGCTTCGGCGCCTTTTTGGACCAACAGCAGCAGTCTATTGTGAGTGACAGCCAATCCAGTCAAGAACTGGGAGGAACTCAAAGGAAGTGCCCAGTTTTGTCTGTTGGAGTTTCAGTTTAGATCTGGCAGTGAAGGAGAAAGAAACCCTGTGCTCCTTCAGTGCACAGTTTCAGTCAAAAAAACGTGTGTAAGGCCCAGAGTTCCGGTCTGCAGCTTGTGTAACTGCTTGTTAGGACTGAATCCGTCCTGTGAAAAGAATCAAAGGATCTCTGAAGAGTAGAAACCAGGCTCACCCTGTAGAAGACTGGAGAAATTGTTGAATTGCACTCGGTCTGTCAGGAACTGAATCTGCTGTGTGTTCTCCCGGGTATTGTGCAGTAATTGCGATCGGGATAGAGAAGCAGCCTGCCTGGTATAGTACTTTCTTTTTTACCATATAAATGTGTGAGGAGTCTCGTGGAGCTCAAGAGTAGCCCTGCTGACATTGAAGGACCCTATCTTGTTTGGAGGTCGTGAGTACTAATTCAGGGTCGCTCCCTGTTGAATTGCCACATTGAATCCAAATGGAATCACTGTACTGCTGACTGTTTAAACTAATTTTTCTTTTCTCTGTGGGAAAGGGCCCCTACCAGCTGCCACGGTTTGGACTAGCCACTAGGGCTTGGGTACCCAGGGACAGTAACTGGTAGGGATAGGCCTATGCACAGAGCCATAAGGTAGAATAGTAAAGTGATAAGCTAATTAACCTGATTTCCCCTGTCCTTGTTATATCCCCTAAATAAATCAGAGCTGCTTGTTTCAGCAAAGTTATACTGCCTGAGGTATTTGTCTATGTTAAAGTACTGTACTGTGATTGTTGCACTGTATCTTATTTCACAGGAGGTCCCAGTGCGGAACTAGTCCTGGGGTAAGTGTATACTGTGAAGGTAATTCTGATATATTGTGTGGGCCACTAGTGGGAAGAAAGGGGTTGCAGTGTCCCAGAGGGCTGTGACCAAGTAAGTTTAACTATTGCAAACCCTGACCTCTGGGTGGAGGCACCGCCATTCGATCCAGGCAGCTCAACCTGTTAGTAGCAAATCAGGCAGGGGTAGTAGCCCTGGGATAGCGCCATCTAGGGTTACATCTTGGAGGCTCACCGCTGGGATTGTGTGTCCTCTAGTGGCCATATTCTGAACCACTGTTAAGGAAAAAATGGGTACCCGACAGAAGTGGCTGTGCACGGCTGGTGGAGTGGTGTACTGGGGAGAGATTGACCCCAAATACCTATGCTTATCCTGGACATCCCCTGGGTATCAATACGGACACTGTACAGGAGTACTTTCCAAGGTGGAAGGTTTACAAAACCCTGTGGTGGTGGGTCGGCATGCTAATCTGCTCACCCACACTTTCCTGGCCCTAGTAGAGTTTAAGGATCCCATAGATAGCTCCAAAGTGCCACAGACCATTACCCCAGAGGAGCCCTCACTGCCTGGAGAGTGATAACTAAGTACAGTAAAGACCGGGGAATGAGCCCCCACCACTGTCTGAAACTTTTGAGGAGAAATTTGCTAAATGGTTGCTGGGGGAAGGGAAAACTGTGGAGGACTTGAAGAAACTATTCTTGCCACCTGGGGATGTTCCTCCCCCAACACCCTCTCCCGCTCCAGTACCCGTAATGGTGGCTGAACCAATGCAGACTCCTATTTCTGCACCTGCCATTAGTCACGACTCTTACCGAAGGTTGAGGATCTTCTCTGGCACCTCCCACCCCCAAGGGGAGGATGACTGGGAGACCTGGATAGACTATGTTGCCCCAAGTGCTAGAATGGCAATGCTCGGAAGCAGCGAAAGAGGGTTAGTGAGAGCCTCTGAGGTCCTGCCCTGGCTACCATCCGTGCTAAGCAGGGCCAGTAACCCTGAAGTGACTGCACAGGCCTATCTTGAGGCCTTGGAGAATGTGTATGGGAGCCCAGATTCTGATGAGGATCTATGGTGGAGAGTAAAAAATGCACAACAGTACCAAGGGGAGTTGTTGTCTGTGTATGTATCTCGGCTGGAAAAATTGTTGCAAGAATGCCTCAGAAAGGGTAGTTTGCCAGCGATTGAACTGGACCGAACCAGGCTGGACAGGATCCTAAGTCTGTCCCTTCTCAGAACTGCTGTTGCTTCAGTTACGCCTGGCAAATCGACTGGAATCCCCACCCTCCTATGATGAGTTAATGAGAGAAATTCGAGGAGTTGAGAAAAGGCGACCTTGGGAGGGACCTGCACCAATAGCTGCGGCTACAACCCGAGTGACTGAGGGTGGCCCATCAAGTGAAGTTCAGGGCCAGAGGTTGGCAGTCAATGAGTGCTCTGATAAGGAAAAAGATATGCCACAATGGGGCGAACTGTTGAGAGAGATCCGGGAATTCAAAAACAGTCCCTTTATGAAGGCCACGCCTGCAAGTATGGCCCGACCTATATCCGACTGCATCTGCTATGGGGGTGGGGATACCCACCCATGTATCTCCTGCTGATAACAGCTCCGAACTCGATTCCTTGACCATGGAAGTGGAGAAACTGACGAGATGTCTCCAAATGCTTATCACGCCGCAGACAGAGATGGCCCCAAGGTTTCCAGTTAGTAATACCCCCGCCCTGGCTCCCAGTGTGGCGCCTTGGCCAGCTCAAACTCCATAAAGTATGTTTTGCTATAATTGTGGGAAGGATGGGCACATGAAAGGGAATGCCAGTCCCCAAAAGACACTGACAAAGTTGCATATAGGCTACAAGGAGAGCTTCGGAGAACAAATCAGTGGTTAAGAGGTGCAAAATGATCCCAGTGAGGCACCAAAAATGCTAACTCACGCCCTTTGTGGCGAGGTCAGTTGCCCAGGCCCCACTACGCCTCTCCAGACTGGTCCAGAATAGTGGGTCCCTCCATGGAGACCACTGTAAGGTGAATGGAGTGTCTGCAAGAGCTGTATTAGACAGTGGCTCCCAAGTGACAATTATGTTCCAAGATTGGTATCAGAAGCATTTGTCAGATGTACCCTTACAACCATTAGAAGGACTGCATGTATGGGGGTTAAGTGAGAAGGCCTACCCCTATTCCGGGTACATCCAAATTTGGCTGTCTTTCCCCACCTCCGTGGCTGGAGTGGCCGAACAAGTAGAGACCCTAGCCTTAGTGTGTCCCCCCACTGGACTGTACGATGGTGTCCCTTTGTTGATTGGAACAAATGCTCATATGTTCAGAAGGCTGGCACAGTTGTGTTATGAAAAACAGGGGTCAAAGACTAGTAGAGCTTTAAGAGTTCTGGCTTTAATTAAGAAGGCCTATGAGGCACAGAGAGATGCTGAAAAAATAGAACCAGAGGAACCGGTCGGAATTGTATGGAAGAAGGATCCTGAGTCTCTGATCCTGGCACCAAATGCCCAGTGTACCTTACAGGGAGAGGTCCGTATCAGAAAAGATGTTAAGAATAAAATATTAATGTTGGATGCACCAGGTGATGGAAAATTGCCAGGGGGACTGCTGGTCAAGCCTAGTATTTTGCCCGCTAGAGCCCATGCTTATGCCAGAAGGGTAATGGTCCAAGTTCATAATGTGTCTGAAAGAGACATTCGAGTAAATAGAGGTTGCATCCTGGCTAATGTGCATTGTGCAGACACTGCAGTGCTACCCAGCAGCAAGAGTTCAAGGAAGAATGACAGAGTAACGCCTGACTTGTTTGATTTCGGCGACTCCCCGCTGCCAGCTGAATGGAAAGTGAGGATCAGTGAGAAGCTTGCCCAGAGAGACCAGGTGTTTTCTTTAAAGGAATGGGACGTAGGATGCGTGCAAGGAGCTGAGCACAATATTCGGCTGCATGACGAAAGACCATTTCGTGAGAGGTCTCGACGCCTGGCACCTGCTGATATAGATGATGTGAGACGGCATCTGCAAGAGATGTTAGCTGCTGGTGTAATACAAGAATCCAGAAGCCCTTATGCTTCCCCCATTGTGGTAGTGAGGAAAAAGAATGGGACAGTAAGGATGTGCGTGGATTATCGCACCTTAAACCGGCGGACTATCCCTGATCAGTACACAATGCCCCGCATTCAGGATGCTTTGGACTGCCTAAACGGGAGCAAGTGGTTCTCTGTGCTGGATCTCCGCAGTGGGTACTACCAGATCCCGATGGCCCCAGAGGACCGTGAGAAGACAGCCTTTATCTGTCCGCTTGGCTTCTATGAATTCATGAGGATGCCTCAAGGTTTCAGGTGCTCCAGCCACTTTTCAACGATTGATGGAGCGTGCAGTGGGGACATGAACTTACTAGAGTGCCTGGTATACCTAGATGATGTTATTGTGTTTGGCAGCTCACTGGAGGAACATGAGAGCAGATTATTTAAGGTATTGGACTGACTGGAGGACTTTGGCCTTAAACTGTCCATTGATAAGTGTCAATTCTTTCAAACATCAGTAAAGTATGTGGGACACATAGTATCCACCGAGGGAATGGAGACCGACCCAAGTAAAGTTGAGGCCTTGACCACCTGGCCACAGCCCAAAAATCTAAAAGAACTGCAAAGATTCCTGGGATTCTGTGGTTATTATCGGCGTTTCATCAAGGACTATTCAAGAGTGATCCGCCTTTACTTAACCTTACTCAAGGGTATCCCCAACCCACAAAAATACCAAAGTCAGCGTCCTCAAGACTGAAGAGTGTATTTTCATCCAGTGAAGTATTTGGAGCCCGCTGGACTCCTGATTGTGAGACTGCTTTTCATGAGATCATATATCAACTTACCCATGCTCCAGTGCTGGCCTATGCGATCCAAGAAAACCTTACGTCCTGCACACTGATGCTAGTTTGCAAGGGTTGGGGCTGTGTTGTACCAAGAGCACGAGAATGGCCTGAGACCAGTGGCCTTTGCCAGTAGAAGCCTGACCCCATCCGAAAAGAACTATCCTGTACATAAGTTAGAGTTCCTAGCTTTGAAGTGGCTATTGTTGACCAATTCCATGAGTACTTGTATGGGGCTAAAATACTAGTAAAACTGACAATAATCCTTTGACCTATGTGCAGACCTCAGCTAAGTTGGATGCCACTGGCCATAGGTGGCTTTCTGCATTATCTACATATGACTATGCTCTGAATACCGAGCAGGTCTGAACCACATAGATGCTGATGCTCTCTCCCGAGGCCTGTTCCCCAGAATGATTGGGTCCGATTGGCAGAACCTGACATTCGGCACTCTGCCGGAGTTTGACAGGGAGGAACAAATGTCCACGGACGCAGTGGACTGCATGGTGGATTGCTTGGGACCCTCTGAGATTGCATACCTGCTGCTTGTTGCCACTTTTCTGCAATAGACATTGGTGCACTGCCTCAGCTGGACAATGACAGTATTCGGCGGGCTCAATCCCGCGATCCCATGATCAAAGCAGCTTTAGAAGCCCTCTATGCAGGAAAAGATGTGTCCAAATTACGCCCACTGATTTGAGAACTGCACTGTTATACAAAGAAGGTCCTAAGTTGAAACTGATCAATAAACTGTTATACAGAGAAACAGTAGACAGAGGGGACAAGTAGACAAACAACAACTGGTGCTGCCCACTGCCTTCGAGACTCAGTATTGAGGTCCTTGCACAACCACATGGGGCACCTTGGTATAGACAGAACACTTGACTTGGTGAGATCCAGATTCTATTGGCCTAAGATGGGGCTGATGTGAGCAACACATTCAAACTGTAGTCGCTGCTTACAGAGGAAAGCTTTGCCCCAGAGGCTGCCCCTTGTTAACATAACCACCAGTGCACCCGTATTGATTTCTGAGTTTGGAGTCAGATCAAAGAAATATCAGTAATGTGCTGGTGGTCACTGACCATTTCACGAGATATGCCCAAGCTTTCCCCACCAAAGACCAGAAAGCATCCACTGTAGCCAAAGTACTTGTAG
Organism: Neoceratodus forsteri; assembly: GCA_016271365.2. NCBI lineage: Eukaryota > Metazoa > Chordata > Ceratodontiformes > Ceratodontidae > Neoceratodus > Neoceratodus forsteri. The sequence goes on from CM057459.1 coordinate 655,495,624, forward strand.
AAAACTTTTTTGTTCACTATGGGGCTCCACAAAGAATCCATTCTGATCAATGGAGAGACTTTGAGAGTCATCTGATCAAAGAGATGCTTTCTCTGTGGGGAGTGCGAAAGTCCAGAACCACTCCTTACCACCCCCAGGGGGACCCACAGCCTGAACGTTTCAACCGCACTTTGCTAGATATGCTAGGCACCCTGCACCCAAAGGACAAGACTAGATGGAGCCAACAAATTAGCACCCTGGTACATGCTTATAACTGCACCAAAGTGATGCCACTGGTTCTCCCTACCGCCTGATGTTTGGAAGAGAAGCTCGACTACCGTAGATGTGTGTTTTGGGTCTCCTGATGGGGTTCAAGCTGACAACTATTTACAGTATGTGCAAAGTTAAAGGCCCAGCTAACTCATGCGTACCAACTGGCTCAAACCATGGCTGCCAAAAGAAATCTGGCCAACAAAGAAAGGTATGATAAAAGGTGAAAGCACAGGAACTCCAGGAGGGAGATCGGGTATTGCTAAGAAATCTGGGACTGCATGGCAAGCACAAGATTGCTGACAGATGGCACCATCTCCTCACATTGTAGTGGGCAAACTAGATGATCTGCCAGTGTACAAAGTAAGGCCTGAGAATAATTCAAAAGATGTAAAACAATGCATAGAAATCATTTACTGCCCATTGGACAAATCTTAATTGAGTCTGAGCCCCTAGAAGATGCCCCTCTGGACCAGTGACTAGAGCTGCTGCTAAGAAAAGATCAAGAAAGTCTGCACCTACAGAAGCAAAGTTAAAGTGTTCCCTCCACAAGTCCCAGTTGAGCATGACTGTCAGTCCATATCGGAAGAAAGTGAGAGTGACTTTGAATACTATCCTTCTTTGAACTGAGTCAATTGTTTCGGGCAATCCCTAGTCAATACTGGAGATGAAGCTGGGCCTTCTGACTGTCAAGCCCCCAGCTTCGTCCCTGGAGCCAGTGCTCCCAGAAAGTGAAGTGCAAAGCATCAGATCAGATGAAATGGAATCATTGTATGGTTGAACTGTTTGAGCTTTCAGGGAGGAAAATGATGGATTGGGGCAGACTGGTGATACACCAGAACAAGAAGAGTATTTTGAGTGCCCTGACAGTCCACTGCCAGTGTCTGAAAGCTCTCCATGCGAGCCAAATGTTGTGGACTCAGAAACTGTAACTCCTAGAGCTGAAAGTGCCCCAAGTTCTAGTCTCTCTACCCCCATGGAGACTCCCCTGACAAGTGAGGACAATGCTGAAAATGAGGCTCAGAGTACAGAGACTGTAACAGTTCCCCCTAGAAAGACTGGTCGAGCTGTAAAGCCTGTGGTGCACCTCAGTTATGATTTCCTTGGGAGGCCTGTGGATTTGCCTCTCAATGTTGTCCATAAAGGAGTGTATGTGTCCCCGAGCTCATTGCCCAAACTGAGCGTCAGTGCTAACTCCAAGTTACTTGTGTTGCCCTCTATATGGTGCCCTTGCCCATCCAGCCCCAAGGTAACTGATAGGAAGGGCCCTCTCTTCAGGTTTCATGTACAAGAGGTAATAACTTGAGTTATGGTACAATGTGTGTGTAATACTTGTAAAGAGTGACATACAATGTTTCAGAAATGTGTTCTTGGTAAAATGATATATTGACTGATGATTACATGTGTGAGCCTAATGCAAATGTATATGGTTGCAGTTAAAACTTATGGGGTACTTGCTTGACGCGACGCCAAGCTTTCCCAGGCCAGGAAGGGTGTAACCCCCTGCAAATGGGGGTCCCAAAAGACTTCAGGAGCTTGCTTGAATGCTCCAAGCCTGAATGGTGTTTGCGTTTAAGCCATTTATCAGTGAGTGTTTTTAGAACCTCTGGTACTGTCTCTTTAAGAGCTGTCTGCTTGCAGACATAATTAGTTTGTATGGGGGACTGTGTGTTTCTTTGAGTACCACTCGAGCTGCTGCCAATTCACTCCATTTTGCAGTCACTAGGAGTGCCAAGGAACCTATCTGAAAGATGTAACTGTTTGCCAGAAACCATTTAGAGTAATAATGAAAATACAGTTTGTCTAACCTGCTTTCTTTGCAGTCAGAACTGTGTTTGCCTAGTTCCCCATTCTAGTTTTGAACTGCTGAACTGGACCAATCAGTGTGGGTAAGCTAGCTCTAAAATGGTGCCTTGGACGAATCAGAACTTGGACTCATAATCTGAGCCAGCCACAAGAGGATTGTGTGGGCAGTGACTTGGGAGATGTAGTTTAGGCTTCGCGCCTTTTTGGACCAACAGCAGCAGTCTATTGTGAGTGACAGCCAATCCAGTCAAGAACTGGGAGGAACTCAAAGGAAGTGCCCGGTTTTGTCTGTTGGAGTTTCAGTTTAGATCTGGCAGTGAAGGAGAAAGAAACCCTGTGCTCCTTCAGTGCACAGTTTCAGTCAAAAAACGTGTGTAAGGCCCAGAGTTCTGGTCTGCAGCTTGTGTAACTGCTTGTTAGGACTGAATCCATCCTGTGAAAAGAATCAAAGGATCTCTGAAGAGTAGAAACCAGGCTCACCCTGTAGAAGACTGGAGAAATTGTTGAATTGCACTCGGTCTGTCAGGAACTGAATCTGCTGTGTGTTCTCCCGGGTATTGTGCAGTAATTGCGATCGGGATAGAGAAGCAGCCTGCCTGGTATAGTACTTTCTTTTTACCATATAAATATGTGAGGAGTCTCGTGGAGCTCAAGAGTAGCCCTGCTGACATTGAAGGACCCTATATCTTGTTTGGAGGTCGTGAGTACTAATTCAGGGTCGCTCCCTGTTGAATTGCCACATTGAATCCAAATGGAATCACTGTACTGCTGACTGTTTAAACTAATTTTCTTTTCTCTGTGGGAAAGGGCCCTACCAGCTGCCACGGTTTGGACTAGCCACGAGGGCTTAGGTACCCAGGGACAGTAACTGGTAAGAAATGAGCCTGTGCACAGAGCCATGGAGTGAATAGTAAAGTGATAAGCTAATTAACCTGATTTCCCCTGTCCTTGTTATATCCCCTAAATAAATCAGAGCTGCTTGTTTCAGCAAAGTTATACTGCCTGAGGTATTTGTCTATGTTAAAGTACTGTACTGTGATTGTTGCACTGTATCTTATTTCACAGGAGGTCCCAGTGCCAGAACTAGTCCTGGGGGTAAGTGTATACTGTGAAGGTAATTCTTGATATATTGTGTGGGCCACTAGTGGGAAGAAAGGGGGGTTGCAGTGTCCCAGAGGGCTGTGACCAAGTAAGTTTAACTATTGCAAACCCTGACCTCTGGGTGGAGGCACCCACCATTCGATCCAGGCCCCTCAACCTGTTAGTGGCAAATCAGGCAGGGGTAGTAGCCCCTGGGATAGCGCCATCTTGGGGTTACATAAACATTTGGCAGAGATAACTAATCCTGCCCTTACCGCTAGCCACTGTGTTGGAAAGGGGGGTGGCGGCTCCCAGGCCACTGTATAAAGTATCAAAACAACTGTATGTCTTAAAATAAGAACAGCATTAAACTTTGGGTTTGACCATAAACAAGGCATGACCTCAGTAAGCATAGAAAGAATATAACAACCACAGTGTTAACAATATGTCTGGCCGGCAATGATTAGCTCAGTGTTCCATGGGACCAGGGCTGGACATCATATAGCAAATTTGTGAGATGGGTCAGAGCTTCAGAGCATGTGCTCTAGCAGAGTTCCATGAATCAGACTCTCTCGGCCCGCTGGTACCCATGCCCCCATACACGGTCAGGCAGAGAAGCCAAGACAGAAGAGGAACCACAGTTTACATCGAGGATCATAGTCCATAGTCCCACAGGGCCCAACGAGGTGTTCTAAATGGTCTTGGACAGCTACAGTTCCTTGGGTCTTAATGAACACAGCTCCTCTCCGCCTTGTTAAAGCACCCATAGTCCTCAGCCTTTGGTCCTGTTGCTCAAAAAAATTCCTATGGTATTGGCCCTAATATTGAGTTTCCAGGACCAGGGTTGCAGATTAGATAAAGAGCCCCCGCTGATACCCAAATCCCTAGATCCTGTCGGGGGTGTCAATATGGGGACTGCACTTCCCTTTACCCAGGCCCATTAGAGCAGGGCACTTGGCTTCAATTCAGGCATGTTTATACACTCGGGCAGAAATAAGAGCCCCAGGGAATAGTAACACAGAGAGGCCAACCAGACATATGGAATCATCAACTGTATCAAGAAAAAAAACACCAACATATATAAATGTTATGCTTTCCTCTACTTAGCTCACTGGTCATTGGGCCTCACTCAGTCTCTCCTGGTCTCCTCTTCCTTGAGCCATTTCTCCGCCAGCTTGTGGCAAGTAAAGGATCGAGGACTCTGGCTGGGCCTATCCACCCGTAACTGCATCGGATATGCGAAAGAAAATTTCCAGCCCAGCTTGTACAACTTAGACTTCACTGGGTTAAACTTTTGTCTCCTCATCTGAAGGTCTCGGCTATAGTCCTAATACACATACAGTGTTGCATTATCAGCCTGTAAGAGGCCTGTTTTCCTGGCCTTTTGTAATACTGTCTCCTTGTCCCTGAATCTCAAGTATTTAATGAGGCAATGTCGGGAACAGTCCCCGGGTTTAGGAGGAGGGCCCACCTGGTGTGCCCACTCAATTTCGTACCCCGTGGCCTCCTCTAGGAGGCCTAATTGCTTTATCAGCCAGAGATGAATCCCCACATTGGGGTTCCGACCTTCCAGACCCTCAGGCAGCCCAATGATTTGGATGTTAGATCTCCGAGAATGATTCTCCTGGTCATCCAAGCACTCTCCGAGATCAGCAATTGTTGATAGTAAGCCATTTCTTTCAGCCGAGGCACCCGCATATGTATCCTCCATATCACTAACTCTCCATTCCACTTCGCAAATTTGCGATGTGTTTGTGGCTGTGGTTTTAGTCAGGGAGGTGACCATGGACTGCAGATGGGTAAACTGTATATTATGATTATGAAATTCTGCCTTCATATCCCTCTGCATTTGCGCTATGGTGTCGGGGACTCCTGCCAGAGTCTTGGTAAGCTCCATTGCACTAGTTTCGTTCTGCATGTCGTCTGAGCAGGCACTCGGTGAGGAAGGCCCAGATCCATGGACAGCATTCTCACCTCTGTTCGTCGATGCCCTGGTTCCAGACTGTAGCGCTGCCTGGCGTTTTTTTGATTTATTAGAAGCCATCCGCCCAAGGAACAGAACTTTCACCGAGAAGGTAACCCAAAGTTAATTTAACAGCTGAGATTAGCAAATTTTGAGCCACCACCCAGGGAGCCAAGTTAGCAAACATCCTTCATGCTTGCTGGCTAGCCACGCCCCCCTATGCTTGAGTTTTTGAGGCAGGGGCATAGGGCCCAGGTTGGGATGAACATTTCCAGAGAGGAGCAGAAGAATGAGAGAGAACCTATAGAGTATATATTTGGGAAGCTTCTTTAAGGTGAGTTGGGTGCCCTGGGGGGGGGGGCAGCTGAGCTGGTTTACAGTAGGGGTTCAGATGAAGCCCAGGATTTCAGGGCCCCAGAGGTGTTTGGGTTGGAACAAATACATTACAGGGGTGCACGGGGGGATGTTGGCAAAACGAGGAAGGCAGGACGTGGTGCCGAAAAGAGGGGTAATGTGGTACATAATGGTAGGATGGTAGGAGAACCAGGGGGGAGGGCAAGTGAAGATGAAGGGGTGTAAGAGGGAAGAGAGGACAGAAGGAGGAGCACAGGAAGAAACAGACCAAAGAGATTCATTTTGGCAGAGAAGGAAACAGGAAGTAAACAAAGTGGAGAGGGGGAACGAAAGGGGAGATGGATAGGAAGCAGATGACACTAGCTAGTGGTGCAGGGGTTGAGTGTCTGCCTTTAAAGCAGAGAGGGAAGGGGGTTAAAGATCAGCAGGGGTAGAGTTGCTAAAAATGGGAGCCAAGGCAGTTTAGAGAGGTGGGAGGAAAAGGCAAACTGGGCTAGTGAGGCAGGTGAAAGTATATAGAGGATAGAGTTAGGGGGAGGAGCAGTGGGCACAATACTGACCCCTAGTGGCCAAAAATTATAACCTGCAAATGGGAGCTGGGGGACTTGTGGGGGGGGGAGTAGACAGAAAGTCACATGATGTGAGTGGGATAACAAATTGAGGTGTGGCTGGGGCAAGTGGGGAGTTGATGCAAAGCGTTGACGGGTAAACACCCTCAGAAACAAGTAAACTGCAGGAAGGGGGCTGTCTTTACCTCTTCAGCCTGATCCAAACTGTTCTCTCCCAGAGAGCTGTTGACAGTATATTCCGCAGTTGGCTTATATAATTAGGGGAGCCACAGTTGTTGGCACTGGACAACAGGTAACATTTAGCAGGTCATCCAGTCTAAGTGACAAAGTGGTCCATAGTAGGTTAACCACCGAAAACAGTTCAAGTACTCATTTAACTGGTTACCCAAAAGACCATCAGGCTCCTTTAAATGCCACAGATGCAACATTTATGGACACTGCCAAAAAGGCGACACTTTGGTACATCCAGCAAATGAGAATTTGAAATTCCAAATTAAGGAGTATATTACATGCAACATTCCATTTGTGGTTTATGTTCTTTGGTCCCCACGCAATTTATTATACATTGAACATAATGTTCAGAGCTTGAAAACAAGAATACAAGAACATGTCAGGTCATTTTCTAACGTGAGGGAAGAATCGCCTGTGGGACTTTACAGTACTTCCTACGGTATCATTCATCTAACCCAGAGGGTTTAAAATTCATGGATCTGGAAAATGTACTTGTACCTAAACATGGAGGTGACAGGGTTAACCTCCTTCTTAGAAAGGAAAGTCAATGGATTTTTAGGCTACAAAGTGCAAAACCAGATGGTTTGAACAATCAATGGGAGTTGAAGCCATTTCTTAGAAACAGGTAAAATGTGTCCCCTAAAACAAAAAAAAAGAGTTAAAATGTACTTTTATATATTAGTTATTTAGGCTGAATTAACTTATTATTTATGTCTATTTCTTTTTACAGGAGGATTCTTCTGCCTGTTGTTCCCTTACCTTTCACTGTTTTCTATGTGGATCCAGAGAAATTCAGAAACTTGAGTAATTTACCTTGAATGGATGATCACATGTCTAACTATGCTACATTTCACTCCTTTGCTCTTCAATGAACTTTGATATGCAGCACGATCATTATGTATGAATTCATAAAGTAAATAGATTACATGATGCTGCGCAAATAGTTGAATGACAAAGTGTGATTTTTTTTGTATTTTGTATTTTTTTTTACAATTCTTTTATTTTGTAGTGGAGTTATTTAAACATTGTGGTTGCCTTTCTTGCCACGCCCCATGACGAAGGCTGTGAAGCCAAAGCATTAGGATTATGGCTTGCAACTTGAGCTTGCACAGATTTAAATAAAACTGCATTAGCATTTTATTGTGCAAATCCTTTTGTTTCTGTACATTCTTGTCCATGAGTGCTGTATCCTTTGGAACTGGTTTACGTTTGTGGCTGGCTGCCCTCTGTACAGCACCGACCATGCAAAGTGAGGTTAGCAGAAACTGCCTTTGGGAACTGTTATCTCTCTAGGACCAAAGTAAAGTCCCACACCAGAACCGGATCTCGGACCAAGGGTGCTAAAGGAGGATACCCCCTAAGGAATCTTTCAGAAACCTCCAGTTGGGCCACAGTTTTGCCCACAGTTTTGTCAGGGCATAAAAAGCCAATGCAGCAGTCATGCTGACCTTTGTAAAAGAATACCTAAGTCGTGACTCCTTAAGGGACAATAGGTTGTCCAGCACTTTAGGAATTGTAGATGTAGAGGGATCCAAGACATGCTGAGTACACCATACAATAAAACATTTCTATTTTTGTGAATAAGTGTACCGAGGTAGATGGTTTTCTAGCCACCAAGAGAACATCAGCTACTGCAGGTGAAACCCCAAAGCAGGAGAGCTCTATGTCCTCAGGAGCCATGTGTGGAGGTGCAGGAATGCAAGATCCAGGTGCACCATAGCACCCCACTCCTGAGTCCGAAGTCTTGCTTGTATGGGGAGCAGGACAGGAGGTTCCACTTCCAATTGTTGGAGATGCGAAAACCAGATTTGTCTGGGCCAATGAGGAGCCACTAGAATCAGGGTGCATGCTCAGCCCGTAGTCTGACCAGAACCCTCTGTATTAGAGGGAATGGTGGAAAAGCATACAGAAATCTCCCATTCCATGAAAGGGACAACATGTCTTGCCAAAAAACTCCAGGCCCTGGAGCAAGCGAGCAGAAACATGACAGTTTTATGCTCTATTGAGATGCGAACAGGTCTATGTCTGGATGACCACATTTTTTGAAGAGTTCCCATTAGTGGCAGAGAGCACGGGACTGAATGAAGTGATCTACCTGTATGTTCAGGGTACTGGGGAGGAACACCACTGACTGGAATATGTTGCATTTCATGCCCAGTGCCAAACTCTAATCACCTCTCTGCACAGAGTGTACAAATGAACCTCACCTTGTTGACTGATGTAGTACATTACTGACATATTGTCTGTGTGAGTCAACATCTGATTACCTGGTAGTAGGGCAGTGATGGCCTGTAGTCCATGTAGAACAGCCCTCATCTCCAAAGCGTTGCTGTGAAGCACCGTATCCAGAGGGCTCCACTGGCCCTGGGTTCTGAAGGGGCTCAAATGAGCACCCCAGCCTTAACTTGATGTGTCTGTGGTCATCACCAGCTGGGGAATGGCCACAAGAATGAGCCCCCCCTCCAGACTGGAGCAGTCCAACCAACAGAGCAGGGAATGACGGAGAGGAGAAGTGACCTGTATTAAATGCTCTGGCTTGTCCAAGTGCTGAGTTCACTGCACTCTGAGGAACAATTGTGGGGTACTCATATGGAGGCAGGTCAGCAGGACAGTCAACATGGTAGCCGACATCAGGCCGATTAATCTTAGCAGACATCTGTCCGATACATAATCGCTGGAGGAAACCAGCTGTGCCTGTGCCACCAGTGGCATGGCACAATCTGAGTATAGGAATGCCCAACCAAGACCTGTGTCCAGAATAGCCCATACGTAATAGAGACTCTGCCAAGGGATAAGCACCGACTTCAGCTCACATACCACTATTTTCAGTTGATTGAATAATTGCCAGGTATGAATTAGTGTGTATACAATGGCTTTCCAAGAAGGGGCTTTTAACAGTCAACTGTTTATGTAAGGGAAGACATACAGACACACCCTACGGAGAGTAGTTGCCACCATGTCAAATACTTTGGTGAAAACATGTGGTGCAGAATACAAACCAAAGGTAAAACACAAAATTGGTAGTGTGAGCCTTGAAGCATGAAACACAGGTATTTTCTGTGTGACTTGCGCATTCTGACATGAAGATATATATCTTTCATGTCCAGTGCAACCACTCAATCACCCTTTAATAGTAGGGGCAGAAGGGGTTGCAGGGAGACCATTCTGAACTTCTTGAATGATATGAAAATATTCAGTCCCCAAAGATCTAGTACTGGCCTTAAATCCCTCATCCATTTTGGAACCAGAAAATACCAGAAGTAATAGTCTTAATTTATTTCCAAAACAGAGACTAATTCCACAGCCTTCTTGTGGAGGAGGGTTTGAACCTTCTCCAGCAAAAGGGCAAGATGTCCTGGAGGATATCAGTTTGGTAACAGGGGACCGGGGTAACTGGAGGAACAATAAGGAGCTCTAGGGCACGTCTGTGCTGAACCACACCTCCAGTACCCAAGCATCTATAGTGATCTTTCTACACTTTGGCAGAAAGTGGGTGATGCAGCCCCCCACCAGAACTTCCAGAGGCAGTGAGGCTGGAGTCTCTGGGAACTACAGCTAGGGCCTCTGGAATAACTATGGTCTGGAAGGGCATAGGACCTGCGAAAAGAACTATGACCACATCCAGGCAGTCTGAGGTTCAAACTATGAAGGGATCTAAAGGCACTTTTACACGGGGCTTACCTGTAATACTCGTTCTGTGATGGACTTAGCTCCACTTGGTCTGCTGTGCTCAGTCTCCCCATGTACATTGTTTTCCTGTATCACTTTCTTGTCCCTTTTGGCATTTTAGTAGTGTTTCCTGCCAGCCAGGCATTAGTGTTCAGATGGTATTGAGTCTAGTCCTCGCCTTCTACTACAGCTGAAATGGAACTTTGGACAGCCATTCTTCCTGGATTTCACTATAAACGTATAAAGTTCAAAGCTGAATTCCTTTTGGGAGGATTTTCCTTAAAAATTCTGAGGAAAGCATTAAAAAATTCATCCTCGTGGAGTTGTAATCCTTAATTTATGTGAAGTCCTCTGAGTTACTGCACATCAAATAATGAATTTAATTTCACAGGGAAGAATTTTCTAATGTTTTCAACAGATTTCGTCAGGGAAAATCCTCCCAAAATGAATTCTGCATTGAATTTTATAACGTTTTGGAGAAATCCAGGTAGAATAGCAGTCCAAAGTTCCATTTTTAGATGTTGCAGAGGGCGCTGACTTGACGTGTAACCAGAGTCAGGCTATGCAGTGAGAAATGAGTGGAAGGGCATGATTATATGGTAGGGTAGAATGGTATAAGAGAATGTGAACCCAGAAAAGCAGGGAATGCGGAATCAGTGAACGCTCACTTCTGTTGTGGAGTGGCTCGCCTGTACATGCATGAAAGGTAACGTTGCAGTTGATCTGTTATGGTGGTTCCAGTACAGATCATTGCATGTGAAAGCCCCTTAAGAGTCATTCTAGAGGACTGCAACTCCCTAAAAGCATTTTCAGTGTCATTGTGAAACGATTGTTATTCTCAGAAAACAGTATTCATCACAGACTGTTGCACAAAAGAGGAATAACCAACCACCCTATGCCAAGAGTGACGATGGGGACAAATTCCAGAGGCAGCAGCTCTGGCTGCAACATCAGAGGCATCACAGATTGATCTGAGTAGGTGCTTACCAGCTTCCTGGCCATTAGATATAGTTTACTGAGCCAGTATTTTGCCCTGGCTGTCCGAGAATTCTTTAGCTAGGGTGGCCATTGCCTTCCAAAGGCAATTCTGATGTTTAATCATATATGCTTGAGTGTTAGCAATTCTTAGACTCAGGAAAGCAGAAGCAAATGTACTCTTCTCTATCAAATCCAGCTTCCTCTACTCCTTGTCTGGAGGAAGAGAGCACATGTGCTTGGGAGTCCTGGAGCTGTCATAAGCAGCCATAATTACCACAGAGCTTGTTTCAGTCTGTGAAGAATGATATGGCTTTGCAGTCGGTGCTGCTATGATTTATCCACCTTCTCGATAACTGAAGGCAGTTGAGCAGGTCTATGCCAGGCTGCCAGAGAAGCATCCTCAAGTGCAGAATGCACAGGAGGAATAATCACAATAGGGGAGGCTGAAACCTCCAAGAACTCAGAGATTTTTCTTGGAAGAATCCTCATCTTCAGCTTGGAACCCCAGATTAGCCTGAACCTGTTTAAGGAAGGCTTGAAAAGAAGCATCTTTACGGGGAGAGCTAGGTGTCTTTTTTCATACTCTCTTTTGAGCAAGAGGATAGAATGGAGCTTGGGCTTACCACATCTATAACCTCTTCTTACTCATCTATGACCTCTGCCTCCTCCATGTATTCTGGACTATATTCTAGTTCTTCATAGACATTGACCAACACTGCCTGAGAGTTGACAGTACAAGATACAAAAAAGGAGGAACCGATGACTGGAATTCCACTGATGGCAGCCCTTCTAGGCCTGGCAAAGAGAATGGGAGTGTTGATGGTAATGTTAATGACAGGCCAGCTGGAGGCACCAACAGAGCAGGTGTCAATGGTGGGAGTGGTCACAGGTGCTGAAATAGCTCTGACATTGTTTGATACAATGTCTGCACACTGACAGAGCCTGACGAGGTCATTGATGGCTGAGCCATTGATGAGCCAGTGCCCAGCGAGGATGACCTTAATGTCTGAGAAATAGTTGAGGGGGGTGGCAGGCCCCCTGGCCAGAGACTGGGACCCATCTGTATCTGTACATAGATACATAGATACATAGACAGTGTTGGCAGATAAGGGCCTATGGCCCACCCAGTCTGCCCATTTGAGCTTGTAAGTTCAGTTTATGTTTTCCTAGAAGCCTGTTGCCCCTTACTCCTGACCTCCAGAATTCCTTTATGTCTATCCCATGCATTCTTAAATCCTGTGATTGTTTCAGCCCCCACCACTTCCTCTTGGGCAGGGTGTTCCACTTGTCCACCACCTGTCTTCTGTGAAGAAATTCTTCCGCACGTTTCCTCTGAATCGTCCTCCCTCCAACTTCATCCCATGCCCTCTAGTCCTGGAACATCTTTTTCACTTAAAAATAGTGTATTCCTGCACCCTGTTCCTCCCTGTAAGATACTTGTATGTCTCTATCATATCTCCTTTCTCCCTCCTATCCTCCAGGGAGTACATATTCAGTTCCTTCAACCTGTCCTCATAGGACTTGTGATGCAATCCATGTACCATCTTTGTTGCCCTCCTCTGAACCTTCTCTACCCTGTCTATGTCCTTACGTAGGTAAGGTCTCCAGAACTGTACACTGTACTCCAGGTGGGGCCTCACTAGTGTCTTGTATAGCGGAATTATGACCTCCCTTTTCCTGCTGGTGATGCCCCTGCCTATACATCCCAGCATCCTATTTGCTTTACCTGCTGCCTTGTTGCACTGTTTCCCTACCTTGAGGTCATCAGAGATGATAACCCCAAGATCCCTTTCCTGCTTAGTGCATGCTATAGACCTACCCTGTCTAACAAGTGAATGGGAATGGTCCAGAGAAGCATCCTTTATCCTTTCAGTGCTTATGCTTCTCAGTGTGGAAGTGTTTTTCCATGATTCGAAGACTAATCCTTTTTCTTTGATGAGTCAGTAATGGCTGCCATTGACCTTGGGAATCGATGGACCAACAGTGAATGGGAACAGAAACGGGCGATGATGGTGAAGCCATGTTCACCAAAACCTGTTTCTCCATTTCTTGAAGCATCAGAAAAACTTCTAAAGCCTTCTTGTGATGTCTCCTGGTTGCCTGGTTAAAGCTCTGGCAAACTGAAAAGGATATGGTGTCCTGGTTTGTGCAGAGGCAACAGATACAAATGCAATGGTCATTGTCTTTATGAATCCTTGCATTGTCGCAATGGCAATAACGGAACAGCAGTTCCTTGTCTTTCAACAGTGGCATAAATAATAAATTCCTTCATACTTATCTCCTTTTCTGTTAGCTCCAACATTGTCAATGGGTAGTTAATACATATGGTAATGTGCACGCCTACTAGAGGAAATGGCACAGCCCAAATCTGCAAAACAGCATAGAATCCGGGACACATGAACATTTCAAACACCAAGGACTCTCCAGTCACATTTGTCCTTGCAGTGCCTATGCAGTTATATATAAGCAGGGTTTCCGGTTTTCGGTTTTAACCGATAAAACCCCACCAACGTCTTTTTCTTAATTTCGGTTTAAACTGAAAAGCACCGAAATACCTTCCCAAGTCTAAATCGCATCTTAACATAACAATACTCAGTGAGAGATAGCGTTAGAGATACTCATTTAATAAAACTAGTAAACCCAGTCTTGTGAATTCTATGAACCTGCATCTGCATGCTTAATTGTAATTCCAGCTTCTCACTACAGCATCTATACACATCACTACACATCGTAGAAAACCTTCTAATGCAGCTGCAATCAAGTACCTCTGATACTGCCCCTCACATACTTTGTCTGCCCATTATGCATCTCTCAATTCCTGTTGCTAGCCTTGCTTGTAGAGCAGAAAGCAGCTAACTAAAAGAAGCTACATTTTCTTATTAATTTAAAACTTATTTCTCAGCAGGAGTTAGTGTCTGTTGAGATTAAGTAGACAGATACTTTATTAGAAGTAGAAGGGGTCTTATTTAGGGTTAAAAAAAGAAAGAAAAGAAAGAAAGTTAGTGTGTGTTCTATGCTTGGAAGGGTACTGTATCAGCTGACTTTGCTAAACCAGTAGGAGGAAGGAGAGCTTAATTGGGGGTGTGGCTTAGACACTATAAAAGCAGGTGACTCAAATTACAACTTCCTGTTGCTAGCCTTTTTTCTTACTAATTGCCCTCCATCCCACCCACCCAAAGCCAGTTCTACTTTTATAGCCACTGGATTTGACTGTCAACAGGAACTTCCTGTTTGGCAGTAGGAAGGGAAGATCCATAGAGAAACATAGGTTTTGTCAACCCTAAAGGAAAAAAGTAGCTCACTCTCCCCCAGCTGCTGGTGGTCTGACATTGAGCAAGGAAGAAGGAGGCTACTGAAGAAGATAGGAAGTTGCTGTCCCAGAACAGGAAGGGTGAGAGTTGTAAGGAGAGGAGAGAGTAAGCATACAGAGAAACAGTAGAGGGGACACAAAATAAGACATGATAGGAGTGGTGCAGTGCAATGGCTGTGGGGCGGCAGTGTTCCGGGAGACATTCTGGAGGCTGCGATGCTGCCCTATTTGCAGGCACCTCTCTGGTCTGAGAGAGGAGGTTGCCTGTCTCCAGGCTGACCTGGCTAGGATTCGTGAAACCTCCTCCCCCACCCAGGGACCACCAGGGCCAATGCCACTACCTCAGAGGTTGCCAAGAAAGAGGAGAGGCTGGACCAGGGTGGGCTCAGGGAGGGAGAGGGTGGTGGAACAGAGTTGCATCCCTCCAGCTGTACCTCTCCACACCATTCGCTTCTGGTGGATAGTGGTTCTCTATGGAGGCACCTGCAGTGGAGACCAAGGAGGATGCTGGGAACCTTCACAAAGGAGACCCACAGGAGGGTGGCATGGGACCCCACAGGGAAGGAAACAACTCCTGGTGGGGGACTCAATCATTAGGGGTAGAAATGGGGAGGAAGGGAGAGGAGGTGCAGTGCTTCCTGGCGCCACGGCTTGAGGGACAGGAAGCGAATCCTCAGGATCGTGGGAGGAGCTGCACGAGGGAGGGAGCTGGATGTCATTGTCCATCTAGGGACAAATGACCTGGCTAGGAATGGGATCAGAGCAGTGCAAGAGGAGTTTGTAGAGTTGGGAAGGGGCCTTAGACAAGTAGCGCATACGGTAACCTTCTCGGAGGTGCTGCCTGTCTATGGCAAGGGTGATGCTAGGGCACCCACACCAGGGAATTCAATGAGTGGTTGAAAAACTGGTGTGGAGCTCAGGGTTTTGGCTTCATCGGGGACTGGGGAGCCACCTGGAGGGATGCAGACCTATACTTGTGCGATGGTCTGCATCTGTCTAGGGGGGAACCAGGATCCTAGGTGAGAGGTTTAAATGCTTCATTGGCAAGCATTTAAACTAGCCAAGGGGGGAGGCACTGAAAAGGAACAGGGAAATCCCAGCCTCCCCCACAAAACATGGTAATTAGTGAGGTAAACACCAAGGTAGAGAAGTTATTAGGGAGCAGAACAGAGGTAAATGTAAAAAAAGGCAAAGGCAGTAAGGACAGGAATGGGGCTAAAAGGGGTAAGGCTATCAAAAAGTGGAGGGTGATGAGTACCAATGCCCGTAGTCTATGTAACAAGCTCCCTGAACTAGTGGCCTTGATGGAAGAGGGTTGCCTGGATATTGTGGCAGTCACAGAAACATGGTACACAGAGAACCATGACTGGGATGTCAACATACCAGGATACACAATCTACAGGAGGGACAGGGAGGGTAAAAGAGGAGGAGGAGTAGCTCTCTATGTAAAGGAAGGGATCAAAGCAACAGAACTAAAGAGTAAACAGGGAGCAGATGAGGCACTTTGGGTCACCCTGGAGACAGGAAATGGCACCACAATCCACATGGGGGTTGTATACAGACCCCCATCTCAGGGGGAGGGAATGGACAAGTAAATAATAATAATAATAATACAATTTATTTAATTAAGCACCTTTCAGAATTTCAAGGCTCTATACATAAAGCGTAAGAACACCAGCATCAATGAATACAATAAACAGAACAACAAGTATACAAGTAAAATAACCAATTACAATAAAACAGGGAATGCCTTATCCCACAGAAAAGCCTTTAAGGCCCTTTTAAAACTGTCCACCATTGTACTCTCTCGGAGCTGACGGGGCAGAGAATTCCAGAGGGAGGGAGCTGTGAAGCTGAAGGCACGGGCTCCCAAGGACTTCAAATTAACCCTCGGAATCTCCAGCAACCCCTTGTCAGCCGAGCGAAGCTGTCTCAGAGGGGTGTAGGGCACCAGAAGTTCTTTCAAGTAGTCAGGACCAAACCCATGTAGGACTTTGTAGGTCAAAAGACCCACTTTAAAGGTGATCCGCCACTGTATTGGCAGCCAGTGCAGAGTGCGCAGCACTGGGGTAATATGAGACCTTCTAGAAGCCCCAGTCAATAAACGTGCTGTTGCATTCTGCACTAGCTGCAGGTGGCGGATATCAACCCCAGCAAGCCCTAGGTACAGGGAGTTACAGTAATCAAGACGAGATGTCACAAAGGCGTGGACCAAAACTGGCAAATCACCAGGTGGAACCAGGTGTTTAATCCTGGCGATGTTTCTAAGATGAAAAATTGCAGTCCTGACAATTGCAGACACCTGATAATGAAGGATCAGACCAGTGTCAAGCTCCACACCCAGATTACGCACCCGTTCAGAGGTAGGGATCTGGTCCACCCCTAGAATTAATCCAGAGGGAGACCCCACCCCTAAGCCCTAACCCTGCGACCGGGGTACACCACCATAACCTCGGTCTTTCCCAGATTCAACTTTAAACCACTGGTATTCATCCAGTCTTGGATATCTGCGAGGCAGTTATTCAGCACCAAGATAGCACTAGCCTGGTCAGGTGCAAAAAAGAGGTGGGTATCATCAGCATAGCAGTGAAACCTCAGCTCGTACCGTCTTACAATGTCTCCGAGGGGTAGCATGTATACTGTGAATAACATGGGGGAAAGTACCAAACCCTGAGGTACCCCGCAAGGCAGAGAGAAAGCCCCAGATGAATATAATCCAGAGACCACTCTCTGCTTTCTCCCCTCAAGGTAAGATGAAAACCATCTGAGGACCACACCTGAAAGTCCGCAAATGGACCTCAGACATTCGAGCAAAACCCCAAGATCCACAGTATCAAAAGCTGATGACAGATCGAGGAGAACCAAAATAGAACAGTGTCTCCGATCTCTCGCCATCAGGAGATCATTGAGCACCTGAACCAGAGCAGTCTCGGTGCTATGCCTGTTACAAAACCAGACTGGAGAGGTTCATATAAACTATGGATGGTCAAATGGTTATCCAATTGAGCTGCCACAACTTTTTCAATAACCTTCCCCACAAAAGGGAGGTTAGAGATCGGGCAGTAGTTAGCTAGGTCATCCGGGTCTAAGGAAGCTTTATTCAGAAGGGTAGTCACCACCCCTTCCTTCAGAGAGCTAGGGAAAACTCCCGTCTCCAAAGAACACCGGATAATCCGAGCAAGGACTGGGCCGATAGACTCACTACAACCCATAATCAGGGAAGTAGGACCCGGATCCAAACTACAGCATGTTGGGAGCATCTCACAGACAATCCTCATAGTGTCTACGAAATCCGGTAGATTAAAGGAACTCCAGGAGACCCCAGGCTCTGCGACAAAACATTGATTGACGGTAACAACCTTAGAGTGGGGTCAGGGACATTGCCTCCGAATGTCTTCCACCTTATTCGCGAAGAATCGAGCGATCTCCTCGCAGTCATTCTGCGTAAAAACGCGACGGATCTGCCGACAGGCTGGGTTGTACAGTCTGTCAATAATTCTGAAGAGCTGAGCCGGTCAATTCCGAGTGACAGAAATTTCCTTGGACAGGAATTCTGCCTTCTTATGGGAAATTTCTGCTTGGTAGAGCTTATAATGCTCTAGCAAAATAAGGTGGTCGGCCTCAGAGGCAGTCTTCCTCCAACGCCGCTCCAACCTACGCCCCAACCTCTGCAACCCTCTCAGCGCCCAGTCAAACCAAGGGGCAACAGGATGGCGGAAGGGGTGAACACGGGTTGGTGCAATCTGATCAAGAGCAGCCGAGATGGCCCCATTATAGGCCACCACCAGCTGCTTAGGATCAGAGCACAATTCATCAAACAACGAGAGGTCAATAACCGCCATCAGGTCTTCAGGGACAACGTCCCGCAATGGGCGGTACTTGACCAACTCCACAGGGGCCGACCTACCCAGGGGGGCCTCAAAATTGAACCCAACTGAGTAATGATCAGACCAACCAACTGGCTCCACCACCAAATCGGATGCCTCAATCCCCAGGAGGAAAACCAGATCAAAAGAGTGACCTCCTTTGTGAGTAGCTGTAGAAACAACCTGTGTGAAGCCCAGTGATGTCATCACCTGGAGGAAATGTTGACCAAAAAGCGAAGATTCGTCGTCGACCCACGCATTGTAATCGCCCAGCACCATCAATCTGAGCAATTCCAAAGCCATGTCTGTGGCAAAATCTGCTATTTCCTGCAGGAAAAGCTTCTCATTCCCTGATGGACGGTAAATGAGAGCAATCCTGCACCCCACCCCAGCTACCACAGTACACTCAAATGATCTGGCCTCCTCAACTGGAACTCCAGTTAGGCCCAATTCGGTCTTAAAACAGATCACCACCCCCCCCCCCGCGATCCAATCTTGGGCGATGTATAACCTAGAACCCGTCGGGAACAGAGGCCTCTAAAACCGGGGCTGCATTCCCATCCAACCAGGTCTCGGTAATGCAAGCCAGATCTGCCCTTACAACAAAGTCCACAATAAGACCAGTCTTATTGCAGACAGATCTGGCATTGCACAACAGCACCCGGGTTGGATGAGGTTGACGAGTTGTCCCAACCACTTGCCCTCCAGAACCGGAGGTGCCCTTGGGTATGGGTACCAGAACGGGAAAATGATAGAAGGCTTCCTTAGAATGGCAGAAAAAGGGGAGATATTGTTGATGGGGGACCTGAATATGCCAGATGTTAACTGGAGCACCTTTGCTGCAGGCACGTCCAAGAGCAGGGTCATTCTTGATGCCCTACAGGGGGCATGCCTCAGACAGCTAGTATCTCGGGAGGGAGCAATCTTAGACCTGGTACTCTCAAATGGGGATGGAGAAAGAATCTCAGATTTAGAAGTGGGTAGCCATCTGGGAACAAGCGACCACCAAACAGTGTGGTTCACGATAAACACAGCCATACAATCAAGCCATACAAAGGCAAGAGTATTGGACTTTAGGAGGGCTGACTTTGGGAAAATGAGAGAGTGCCTTAGAAAAGCACTAGCAAACAGGCAAGAAGGAGGAGTGGAGGAACAATGGGGAGTAATCAAAACAGCCATCACAGAGGCAACAAGCCTTTGTGTAAAGCAAATCAATAAAACACAACGAAGGAAAAAAATGCTATGGTTTTCAAAAGAGGTGGCAGGGAAGGTTAAGGAGAAAAGGATAGCATTCAGGAAATATAAGGAAACACAGAAGGAGCAAGACAGAGAACTTTATCAGTTAAAGCAGAAAGAGGCTGGGAAGGCAGTCAGAATAGCAAAGGCCCAAATCGAGGAAAGGATAGCCAATTCTGTTAAGAAGGGGGATAAGACTTTTATAGGTACATTAGGGAGCAAAGAAAGACCAAAGGAGGGTTACTGAGGCTTAATAAAGGGGAGGGAATGTGGGTAGAGGGTGACAGTGAAAAAGCAGGGATACTGAACGAATATTTCTGCTCAGTATTCACAAAGGAAGAGGAGGGGGAGGTACCTAAACCAAACAACAGAAGCACTCTGAAGACGTGGGTCGATACCAGTCCATTTACAGAAGAAAGGGTTCTGAAAGAACTAATAAAATTGAAGGAGGACAAAGCAATGGGGCCTGATGGGATTCACCCAAGAATTCTAAAAGAACTAAGGGTAGAACTAGTGACACCGCTGACTACTCTCTTTAACAAATCATAGGAGAATGGGGTGGTACCCAAGGACTGGAGGAGGGCAGATGTGATTCCTCTTCACAAAAGTGGGAGCAGGACAGAGGCAGAAAACTACAGACCAGTTAGTTTGACCTCAGTGGTAGGGAAAATGATGGAATCACTTCTGAAGGAAAGAACTGTTGAGTACCTAGAGGCCAGTGGGGCACAGGACCCAAGGCAGCATGGATTCACGATGGGAAGTTCGTGTCAGAATAATCTAATAGATTTCTTTGACTGGGTGACCAAAGTAGTAGACCAGGGAGGGGCTGTGGACATGGCCTACCTAGATTTTAGCAAGGCATTTGATACAGTCCCACACAAAAGATTAATACACAAGTTAGCCAGCCTTGGAGTGGGTCCCAAGGTGGTAGCCTGGATAAAAAATTGGCTAGACAACAGGACGCAAAGAGTAGTAGTAAATGGAGTACACAGTGAAGAAAGGAGGGTTAGCGGGGTACTACAGGGTTCAGTTCTGGGACCGGTCCTTTTTAATGTCTTTATAAGTGACATTGCAGAGGAACTGGAAGGAAAAGTATGTCTCTTTGCAGACGACACAAGGATCTGCAACAGGGTTGATACACAAGATGGAGTGGAAAGGATGAGAAGGGATTTGGCAACTTTGGAGGAATGGTCAAATGTATGGCAGCTCAGATTCAATGCAAAGAAGTGCAAGATAATGCACATGGGAAACAAAAACCCAGGGGAAGCGTACACATTGGGGGGTGAGATACTGACAACAGTAAAAATGGAAAGGGACCTAGGGGTAATTATATCAGATGACCTAAAGGTGGGCAAGCAATGTGAGAAGGCAGTAAGGAAGGCTGGGGGATACTGGGATGCATAGGAAGAGGCATCAATAGTAGAAAACAGGAAGTTGTTATCCTCTGTACAGACAGTTGGTGAGACCCCATCTGAGTACTGTGTGCAGTTCTGGAGACACCATCTCCACAAAGACGTGACAGAATGGAGGCTGTCCAGAGGAGGGCAACCAAAATGGTGCAGAGTCTGCACCAGAAGACATATGAAGAAAGACTAAAGGAGCTTAATATGTATACCCTTGAGGAAAGAAGGGAGAGGGACATTATAGAAACTTTCAAGTACCTCAAGGGAATCAACAAAGTCCAAGAGGGTAGCATCTTTCAGAAAAGATATGTGCAAGAACAAGGGGCACAATTTGAAGATAGAGGGGACAGCTCAGAGGTAATGAGAAAGTATTTTTCACAGAGAGGGTTGTGGATGATGGAACAGCCTCCCTGAGGAGGTCGTGGAGTCAAGAACAGTGGAGGAATTCAAGAATGCATGGGACAGACATAAGGCAGTCCTAGTTGGGGGGGTAGGAGTAAGTAAGCTGTTGGTTAACTAGGATCTGCAGCTTATCTGTTAGGTAGAAAAATGGGCAGACTAGGTGGGCCAAGCGGTCCTTATCTGCCATCAAATTCTATGTTTCTATGTTTCAATTACCACTACACATCATGGAAGCTCTTCTAATGTAGCTGCAATCAAGTACCTCTAATACTGCCCCTCGCATACTTCGTCTGCCCATTATGCATCTCTCAATTATCATTACAGCATCTCTCAGTTAACACTACAGATCATAGAAAACGTTCTAATGTAGCTGCCATCAAGTACCTCTGATACTGCCCCCTCATACTTCGATCAATTAGATCTGATTAGATTAATAGAAGTGCAGGTTGTCAATACTTGATCAACCTTGTTTAGCTCAGTTGTGTAGTTGTGCAGTTAGCATTACACATTCACTTGCCCCTGGTGCTTGCGATCGTTTTCTGAATTTCGTTACGGGTGCTCCGGATTCGAATTAAAACTGCCTAGAAGATCAAAAACGGCAGAGCTACACAGCTATGTACGACAAATGGCAGGCTGTAATGGCCAGAAATATCCCAAATCCAACAATGGGATTTGAATTAAATGAATCCTCTCTGTGGTAGTCAGTTCAAGTGTTAGATCCATTTAGAAAAAATGAATTCTCTTCTAACTTTGAAAATTATGTATTTATTTTTGATACTTTTAACAAACATGATACTGAATTACTATGTGTACAGTTTGATGAGTACTTTGCAGAACCATTGCCAAGTAACATTGAATTAGAAGTGCACACATTTTGAGGGTAAATTATAAATGGCCAGAACTGAGTGAATAAGTTCTGTCAATTTTGCACTGCCTGTCTCAAGTGTTAATGTAGAGAGGGCCTTTTCAGAGATCAGGCATTTACTGCCTGGAAAGAGAGAGGAAAATGTCAAAACAAGTGCTGAAAATGCATTGCATGATTTATTATAACAAATTTAGTATTTAAAGTTATTACAGTATGTGCTAATAATGGGGTTATGTGCAATTCTAATTACTTTTGATATTTATTGAACATGAACATCAATGCACACTGTGCTTTAAAAAAAAATTATTACAATAAACACAGATAAATACTGAAATTGTCTAATGATTTTTTTATTTACACCAGAATACACAGAATTTTGCTACTTGAAAAGGGAGCGAGAAAAGCTGAAAAATAAACACCTTTTTTTCATGATTAATAAACACCTAAAACCAGAAACCCTATATATAAGCAAAAAAAAAAAACTAAGCATGTCCAGGATATACTGCTCCCTCTTGCAATAATCCACTGTATCAATTTTTTTTCAGAACCTCACTTTTGTCTTAAGAAGAAGAAGAAGATATAATATTCCTTACCTCATTCTGTCAGGTGGAATGATGGAAGAGTGTTTGCCTTCTGCGTTTCTCCTGTGCTGAAATCTTCTTCAGTTTTCTTAACCAGCTAGTATGAGACTGGTTAAACTGTTAACATACAAGGTATATAACAAACTGAATAACTGCAAAGTGTAAGCACCACTCTTTAACCTGATAACCTGCCTGCAATCCAATATTTTGTAGTTTAAGTTTTGTATCAGCAGGTATATTAGAGATGCATGTCAACACCATTTACAAATCAAAATTTCTGAAGAAAAAAAGGACATCCCAGGAGCACACCGGACAAGATTTTCCAGCAGAAGCCAGGCTCCCGAGAGAGGTCCCATTGACATTACTGGGGCTAAAAGAAAGGAAAATAATGGTATGAATGAATTCCTTCTTTCTGTAGCGCTCCACATTGTCAATGGGTAGCTAATACATATGGGTTCTAAGAAAACATTACTTACCATAGTAATCTTGTTTCTTCCAAGGGAATCTTACTGTATTCTGACAAATGCAGTATGGTCTCACCATAGGACTTCCCCGGAGCCAAAATGGTTAACAGACCCTATGCAAATAGTGGAATACTAGGCTCGAGTTCGGTTTTCAAACCACTGTCCCTGGTTGCACTTCCTGCAACTGTTAGATTCTTACGAAGCATGCATAAGCTAAAACAAATTAACTAAGCTATTATAAAAGAAAAATCAACACCCTCTTCAGACCACCCCCCACCCCTTTCAAACAGCAGGGTATCTCTAAGACTCCAGTCCCAACAGGTTTGCCATAGCATATGGACAGCAGACATGCAGTGCCCACTAGGTTCTAGTAGGGTAGGTGGGGTAGGAGCTCAGAATACAGTAAGATTCCCTTGGAAGAAACAAGATTACTATGGTAAGTAATGTTTTCTTCAGGCTCCAGGAAATCTTACTGTATTCTGACAAATGCAGACTACCCAAGCAGTACCTTTGGAGGTGGGCAGAGAACCTATTTAGGAAACAGGCTCTGCAGGACTGCAGTGCCAAACCTGGCATCACTTCTAGCCTGGTTATCCAAGCAGTAGTACTTGGTGAATGTGTGAACAGTTTTCCAGGTAGCTGCTTTGCAGATTTCCAGCAGAGGAATGTCTCTAGCAGCTGCTATGGAAGCAGCTGTTCCTCTAGTAGAGTGGGCTCTGAGACCCGTTGGAGGCTGTTTGCCCACTTTGCTATAGCAAAACTTTGCACAGGCAACAATCCACCATGCAATGGACCTTTTTGTGGCTGGTTTGCCTTTTCCCACTTCCCCATAGGTCAAGAACAGTTGGGTACTGTCGCCCCTGTGACCCTTTGTGTGGTCCAGGTAGTAGCCGATAGCTTTCTTAACATCTAGGCTATGCAGTCTATGTCCCCTTGAAGTGGAATGGTCAGAGAAAAAGACTGGCAGTGTAATGGACTGATTAAGGTGGAAATTAGATACCACCTTAGGGAGAAATTTCTTAGTAACCCTGAGGACAACCTTGTCCTTGTGGAATGCAATGTAGTCAGTCTCCATGGATAAAGCCTGGAGCTCACTAATCCTCCTAGTAGAGGTAATTGCCACCAGGAACACAGTTTTCCAGGTTACATACTTGAGATCTGCTGAGGACAAAGGCTCAAAAGGTGGCTGCATGAGCTGTGCAATACATATGTTGAGATCCCACACTAGGGTAGGATTCTTGTGTGGGGGATGCAAATGCAGCAGCCCTTTGAAGAACTTTCTGATTACTGGGTTCAAAGCCAGGGATGATACCTTGCTTGCTGACAAATAAGCAGAGACAGCTGCCAAGTGCACTTTCAGAGTAGATGGTCTTAGACCAAGGGAATGAAGGTGGGTCAGGTAATCCAGGACAACTGGCAAGCCCACCTGAGTGTGATCCATATTCTTGCTCTGGCACCAAATAGAGAACCTTTTCCACTTGAATGTGTACGTCTTCCTAGTGGAAGGTTTTCTAGAAACCCTGTGAACCTCCATGACCCCTTCAGAGAGATGTAAGTTAGCATACTCTAGGTCCTCAAGAGCCAGGCCTTGAGCCTGAGGGACCAGAGGTTGGGGTATAGGATCCTGCCCTGGGAGGAGTTCAGTAAGTTGTATTTCCTGGGGAAGCTGATTGGCTTGGCCATGGACAGAGCCAGAATCAGGGAGTACCAGGGCTGCCTGGCCCATTCTGGTGTAATAAGTAACACTGTCACTGATTGGAATCTGAGCTTGTTCAGGACTCTTAGTAACAGTGGAAATGGAGGGAAGACATACAGGAACTTCCCTGTCCAATCCAACAGTACTGAATCCAGAGGGACTGTGTCCTTCACTGGAGGTCTGCAGCAAAACTGGGGCAGCTGATTGTTGTCTGGGGCTGCAAAAAGGTCTACCTCTGGAGTGCCCCACCTTTTGAACATAATCTGCAATGCCTGCTTGTTTAGAGACCACTCGTGGTGGTTCTGGTTGATTCTGTTGAGAGCATCTGCCAGGACATTGTCCTTCCCTGGTAGCTGGACTGCTGAAAGGGAAATCCCCAGGAAGTATGCCAGACTCTGAATTTTCAAGTCTCTGTGCATAGGGGGGTTGACCTTGTGCCTCCCCGTTTGTTTATGTAATGCATAGTGGTTGTGTTGTATGTCTTGATCTGCACCACTTTTCCCTGCAGCATACTGGTGAAGGACTGGATATGCAGGAAAACTGCTCTGAGCTCTAACAGATTTATATGCAACAGTGACTCCTGCTTGAGCCATGTGCCATGAGCAGTGTGCTCCTCCAGATGTGCTCCCCATCCCAGAAGAGAAGCATCTGTGGTTAGCACCAAGGAGGGGTGTACCCATAGGAATGGTACACCCTGTCTGAGATTGTCTCTTTGCAGCTACCACTGAAGTTCCTGAAGGAGTGTTCCTGTAACTGGCACTAATTTTGATAGTGAGTCTCTTTTTTGATGCCAGTGCAACTTGAGATGAAACTGAATGTCTCTCATTTGGAACCTTGCTCCTGACTCTGCTGCTGTGAAAGCTGCCATGTGACCCAGCAACTGTAGGAAGTACTTTGCAGGCCTTAGGCTGTGCAGTTTGAAGGTACTTGCCAACTGTATGAGACTGTTAACTCTTGTCTGTGGAAGGAATGCCCTTCCTCTTGCAGTGTCCAGTTCGGCTCCTATGAATTCCAGGAGCTGTACTGGCTCCAACACTGACTTTTTCAGGTTGACTATGAATCCTAATGAATGCAGAACAACCAGAGTAACTGTCAGGGCCTCCCTGACCTGTTGTGGTGATTGCCCTACAACTAGCCAGTCGTCCAGGTAGGGGAACACTGCCACGCCCTGTCTCCTTAGGTGTGCCACCACCACAACTAAGCATTCTATGAACACCATTGGAGCAGAAGTCAGTCCGAAAGGCATTGTCTTGAACTGATAATGGCCTGATGGAAGTCTGAATCTGAGGTATTTTCTGTGGGACTGCCTGATGGGAATGTGTGAGTAAGCATTCTTTAGGTTCAAGGATGTCAGCCAATCCCCTTGCCTTAGAGTTGGGAGGATTGTTGCCAAGGGTCATCATTTTGAACTTTGGTTTTAACAAGTGTCTGTTTAGGTGCCTGAGATCCAGTATGGGTCACCACTCCCCAGTTTTCTTTGTTGTGAGGAAATATCTTGAATAAAGGCCCTTTCCCCTTTGTGCTTGAAGAACTGGCTCCACTGCCTTCTGAGACAGGAGGTTGGATACTTCCCCATCTAACAGGGTTGCTTCTGATGGTGTAGAATGTCTGAACACCCTTGCCTTCTGCTTTGGCATGAACTTGAAGCTAAGAGCTAGGCCCTGGCCCACTACCTCCAAGACCCACTTGTCTGTGGTAATGGATTGCCATTCTTGGAGGTAGGGGACCTGCCTACCCCCTACTGAGTTTGGGGAGGTGACCCGAGCAGACATCTCAGGGTGTCTGCTTGGCCTGGGCTGTTGCCTGTTGCTGGAGCTAGTACGGCTGCTGCCTCTCCTGCCCCTGAAATATCCTCTCTGCTGTTAAAACGGGGGAAAATCTTGCGGCTGCAAGAATGACTTAAAATGGCCCCTACCTCTACCCCCCCCAGCTTGGTACTTCTGGGATGTAGATGCCCTTTCTTTGGTAGTTGCAATTTTGTAGGCTGTTTTGTAATCATCATATTCTTCATGTAAGCCTCTGTTTGTTCCCTAGAGATATAGGCTCACATGGAAAATCCATAGCCTTCGATTGTGTGTCCTGGATCAGATTAGTAGTTCTGAACCAAGGAAATCTTCTGAGTGATACAGAAGCAGCCATCTGTCTGGTAGCAGTGTCATTATTGTCCACTGCCATCCTGAACTGGGCTTTAGATGCTTCTATGCCCCTTTTAGCAGCCTCTTCTAAATCAGCTGCAATGGGGCCTGGGACAGATTTGTTATCTCCAGAACAGTATTCTATTGTGTGTTCTAATATCTTGTGACATAAGCCATATAAGAGTCTTGTCTGATAGTTGGAGGACCCCAGGTAAACTTTCTCAGCTACAGAATCTATTTTCCTGGAGTCCTTGTCCAGAGGGTGTTGATGCCAAGGGTATGCCAGCTTTATCACAAGCTGCAGCCTGCACCACTCCTTCATGGTTTGGGCGCCCAAAGAGGAATTCTGCTCCTCCCTTAGCAGCCCAATGTTTTGTGTCCAGTTTTCTATCCACAGGTGGTGCAAAAGTGGGTGTCTGCAATATTTTATTCACCTGTTTCTTCAAGGACTTATGGATGGGCAGTAGTAGTCTTTTAGAGACTGGGATGTCCATCATCTCCATCCATCATCTCCATAAAGTCCTATTCTTCTTCCAAGTTGTGTAACAGGGTGTGCTTTGAAACAACTGAGAACCTGCATGGGATATACTATATTGGACTAGATATCTGCAACACATCTCTCTCTCTTGCTTACATCTGAGGGAAGTTTTCCTTACTTTACAGTCTTACATTGGTATTGCTTTGTGTTTAATTATTTTAGCTTTTAATTCAGGAAGGGGGTTTTCAAAACTGCTTATCTTGTGAACATCTTCAGAAGGGTTGAAATAACTGCCTATTTGATTTTCCTTTGTGGCCAACAAACCATCAGGCTGTTTTGGGGCTGGGGAGGTTTACCTGTGTCTGACTTGGATGTCTGGATTTTTCTCTGTTTGATTAGCAGGGTATTTTCTCTGTCAAATTGTTGTGTAGGGCATCTTGCTGACAGAAAGGCACTCATCGCAGCGGTGGGTCAGAGCTTTTAGCTGATTGTTTCGTGAGGGCACAGTTTAGCCCAACCCCTGCCCACCCCTCACCCCACCCACCCCTGGAAATAGTTCCTTTATACCTGGGGTTCTGACATTGTCTCTGACATTGTCTGAAGAGTGCAAGGTGCATATCACTGTCATATCCTCTCTAGCACACTGCACTGACGATATAAGCATACACATTGTATAATATATACATTTCTATATAACAAACCAATCACACACGCACACAAACACAAACAAAAAAAAGTAGATAAACATGTGGGGAGTAGTGCAATGTAATGGCTGTGGGGCAGCAGTCTTCCGGGAGTCTTTCTGGAGGCTGAGATGCTGCCCTATTTGCAGACAACTCTCTGCCCTGAGGGAGGAAGTTGCCCGTCTTCAGGCCACACTGGACAGTAGTAAGGGAACCTTCCCCCAGGCCACACTGGACAGTAGGAAGGGAACCTCCCCCATCCAGGGAGCACGAGAGCCACCACCACTACCTCAGAGATTGCGAAGAAAGCACAGCAGTTGGACCACAGTGGACTCAGGGAGGGTGAGGATCATGGAACAGAGGCACACCCAGTCAGTTGTTCCACTCCACAATCCATACACCATTCTGGGGGAGCATAGCTCCCCTATGGATGCACCCACAGAGGAGACTAAGGAGGCTGAGGACAACTGTCACAAGGGAGGCCCAAGGGAAGGAGGCAGAGGACACCACAGGGAAAGGAAGCAGATCCTGGTGGGGGACTCCAATTATTAGGGGATAGAACTGGGGGAGCAGGAAAACTGAAGTAAGGTGCCTGCCTTAGTGCCATGGCTTGAGGGACAGGAAGCGCATCATCAGGATCACGAGAACAGCTGCACGGGAGTTGAGCTGGACGTCATTGTCCACCTAGGGACAAATGACTTGGCTCATCATGAGATTAGAGCAGTGCAGGAGGACTTGTAGAGTTGGGGAGGGCTCTAAGACAAGTAGCACACACAGTATCCTTCTCAGAGGTGCTGCCTGTCAATGGCATGGGTGAGGTGAGGGTACTTTGCACCATGCAGTTTAATGAATGGTTGAAAAATGGTGGAGCACAGGGTTTGGCTTCATTGGGACTGGAGTTCCACCTGAGGGACACCAGCCTATACTGGCAGGATGGTCTGCATCTGTACAGGAAGGAACAAGTCTTTTGAGCAATCGGTTTAAATGCTTCATTGGCAAGCTTTTAAACTAGTCAAAGGGGAGGCACTGATAAGCAGCAGAAAAATCCCAGCCTCTCCCTACAAAACAGGGTACTAAATGAGAAAAGACCGAGGTAGAAAGGTCAGTGGGCGGATGCTGCAACAGAGGGTAAAGCCATCAAAAAATGGAGAGCAATGAGTACCAATGCCCGTAGTCTTGGTAACAAGCTTCCTGAATTAGTGGCCTTGATGGAGGAGGAACATCTGGATATTGTGGCAGTCACAGAAACATGGTACACACAAAACCATGACTGGGATGTAAACATACCAGGATACACTATCTACAGGAGGGACAGGGAGGTAAAAGAGAAGGAGGAGTAGCTTCACATAAGGGAAAGAATCAAAGCAACAGAACAAAAGGGTAAACAGGAGGAGGAGAAGAAGCACTGTGGGTAAATTTGGAGACAGACAATGGCACCACAATCCGCACAGGGTTAGACATAGACCTTTCTCAGGGGAGGAAATGGACAAGGAAATGATAGAAAGTATACTTAGAATGGCAGAAAAAGGGGAGATATTGCTGATGGGTGATCTGAATATGCCAGATGTTAACTGGAGTGCAGTTGCAGTAGCCACTTGAAGAGTGGGGTTATTCTAGATGCCCTACAGGGGGCATGCCTTAGACAACTAGTATTGGAGCCCACTGAGAGGGAGCAATCTTAGACCTGGTCCTCTCAAATGGAGATGGAGAGAGGATCACAGATGTAGAAGTGGTAGCCATCTGGGAACTACCGACCATCGAACAGTATGGTTCACAATAAACACAGCAATAAAGTCAAGCCATACAAAGGCAAAAGTACTGGACTTTAGGAGGGCTGACTTTGCCAAAATGGGTGAGTGCCTAAGGAATGCACTAGCAAATGGGCAGGAAGGAGGGGTGGAAGAACAATGGGGAACAATAAAAACTGCCATCACAGAGGTAACGAGCCTTTGCGTGAAGCAAATAAAACAAAACGATGTAAGAAACCACTATGGTTCTCAAAGGAAGTGGCAGTGAAGGTTCAAGAGAAAAAGAAAGCATTCAGGAAGTACAAGGAATCACAGAAGGAGCAGGACAGAGAACTGTATCAGTTAAAGCAAAAGGAAGCTGGGAAGGCAGTCAGAACAGCAAAGGCCCAAACCGAGGAAAAGATAGCCAACTCAGTTAAGAAGGGGGATAAAACCTTTTATAGGTATATCAGGGAGCGAAGGAAGACCAAGGGAGGGATAGTGAGGCTTAATAAAGGGAGGAGGGTGGGCAGAGGGAGATCAGTGAAAGGCAGAGATACTAAACAAATATTTTTGCTCAGTATTTACAAATGAAGAGGGGAGGTACCTAAAACAAACAGTAGAAACACTCTGAATACAGAAGTTGATACCAGCCGTTTACAGAAGAAAGGGTTATGAAAGAACTCTTAAACTGAAGGTGGAAAAGCAATGGGCCTGATGGGATTCATCCCAGAATTCTAAAAGAACTAAGGGTAGAACTAGAGACACCACTGACTACCCTCTTTAACAAATCATGGAGGATGGGTGGCACCCGAGAACTGGAGGAGGGCAGATGTGATTCCCTTCACAAAAGTGGGAGCAAGGCAGAAGCAGGAAACTACAGACCTGTTAGTTTAACCTCAGTGATAGGGAAAATTATGGAATCACTTCTGAAGGAAAGAATTGTCGAGTATCTAGAAGTCAGAGGAGCACAGGACCCAAGGCAGCATGGATTCACAGCAGGAAGGTCATGCCAGATGAATCTGATAGATTTCTTTGACTGGGTGACCAAAGTAGTAGATCAGGGAGGGGCTGTGGACATGGCCTACCTAGACTTTAGCAAGGCATTTGACACAGTCCCACACAAAAGATTAATATACAAGTTAGCCAGCCTGGGAGTGGGTCCCAAGATGATAGCCTGGGTAAAGAATTGGATGGAGAATAGGACACAGACAGTAATAGTAAATGGAGTCCACTTGAAGAAAGGGGGGTTACTAGTGGGCAAATTTAGGGTTCAGTATTAGATCGTCCTTCAATGTCTTTTATGTTTACATTGCAGAGGGACTGAAGGAAAGTATGTCTCTTTGCAGATGACACAAAGATCTGCAACAGAGTTGATGCACAAGGTGGGGTGGAAAGGATGAGAAGGGACTTGGCAAGGTTAGAGGAATGGTCAAACGTGTGGCAGCTTAGATTCAATGCTAAGAAGTGCAAGGTAATGCAACTAGGAAACAAAAATCCAGGGGAAGAGTACACAATGGGGGGTGAGATACTAACAACAACAAAAATAGAAAGGGACCTGGGGGTAGTCATATCAGATGACCTAAAGGTGGGCAAGCAATATGAGATGGCAGCAAGGAGGGTTGGAGGGATACTGGGATGCATAGGGAGAGGCAACACCAGTAGAAAACAGGAAGTTATTATCCCTCTGTACAGACAGCTGGTCAGATCCCATCTGGAGTACTGCATGCAGTTCTGGAGACCCAATCTCGCAAAGACATAGACAGGATGGAAGCTGTCCAGAGGAGGGCACTCAAAATGGTGCAGGGTCTGCACCGGAAGACATATGAGAGAGACTTAAGGAGCTTGATATGTATAGCCTGAAGGAGGGAGAGGGGACATGATAGAAACTTTCAAGTACCTCAAGGGAATCAACAAAGTCCAAGAGGGTAGCATCTTTCAAAAAAAGAGGTGTGCAAGAACAAGGGGGCACAATTTGAAGATAGAGGGGGGCGGCTCAGAGGTAATTTAAGGAAGTATTTTTTCACTGAGAGGGTTGTGGATGCATGGAACGGCCTTCCGGAGGAGGTTGTGGAGTCAAAAACAGTGGTGGAATTCAAGCATGCATGGGACAGTCATAAGGCCATTCTAGGGGGTGGGGATAGGAAGAAGTAGGCTGCTGGTTAACTAGAATCTGCAGCTTATCCAGTAGGTAGGGAAATGAGAAGACTGGGTGGGCCAAGCAGTCCTTATCTGCCATCAGATTCTATGTTCTATGTTTCTTCCTCCTCATCGGTGGACTCTTGAGTTGGGAGGTTTAGAGTTTGGGCCACTTGCTTCATGAAAGCAAAGTGGGATGTATAGTCCTCAGATCCCTTGTCAGGGGAATCGGGACATTGGGGATCAGGAGAATTTGGTTTAATTGGCTCTCCATATTCCTTGTCTTCATCCTCATCCTTTCCAAAAGGTTCTGCATCTTGTTCCAATGAACCAGGAACTGAGGAAGAACTGGAGGTTTGTGACTGCAACTGTCTCTCAACCGGAGCCGGGGTACTCGGATGAAGCGATTGTTATGATTTTTATAGCATTTACTATCTCTTCAGTGGTTGGAACCACTGTCTTTTTCGGTTGTGGTTCATGTGCTGTGTGTTTTTCCTTTTTCTTTCTTTTCTCTGCAGTTGCTGGTTCAGCGGCAGTTTCCGCGGGCAATTTTTTCCCTAAGGAACCATCACCCTTGTCAGACGGCTATTCCTCCAGTTCCTTATGACTGGGAGCCAGTTTGTCTGTGGCCGGGTCAGCGGCTTTTTCTGACATCTTTTCCTGCAGTTGTTTAAGTCATCTCTCAAGCGTTGATTGTGGAACGTTCTTACAAATATCACAGTCTTCTTTAAGGACGTCAAACCCCAAATAAAAAACACAAATCAGATGAGGATCTGTTTTAGCGAACAGTTCCCCACACTCGGTACAATGTTAGAAACATGTAGGGCCCATTCTTTTCTTGGTCTGTGACAGTTAGCCAAAAACATTTTTTTTTGGTCAGTTTTAAAACCGAACAACTGAGATTCACACAGGTAAAAATTAACTAAATGTGATCCCACCTACCTTATAAGTCGAATTAGGCAATAATACTGAGATTTACCTCAGAAAATAAAAGAGAAATATCGGTTCCTTCTCGGCTGAGTAGAACCGATAAGGAACCCAAAAAACTTACCTAATCAACATTATTCTAGACTAAGTCTACCTGTGAACCAGGGAGAGTGTTTTAAAAATCGAAATAAATAAATGGAACTTTGATAAAACTGAGAAAAAAACTTTCTTCAAGTAAGTGAAGAAGAGCTCTCCAGAGATGTCTTACTGAGGCAAGCAGAGTAAAGAATCTGACGGTTGCAGGAAGTGCAACCAGGGACAGTGGTTTGAAAACAGAGCTCCAGCCTAACATTCCATTATTTGCATATTAACCATTTCGGCTCTGGGGCAGTCCTATGGTGAGATCATACTGCATTTGTCAGATTACAGTAAGTTTTTCTGGGGCTTGAATAAGCAGTACTCATTTCCAACAAGGTGAGGAAGAATACTGTCCCATATACAACCTATACGAGAAAAAGTATTTATCTGCTGCCACCTGCAAAACTTTGCAACCGAAGGCTGCATCGGCGAAGCTTTGAACATCCAGTCTGTAGTGCTTAGTGAATATGTGGACACAGGACCACGTTGCTGCCTTTTTTTTCCCCCAATTGTTTAACCAGGAGTGGTACACTAAGCTGAAAGCTTGTTTACAGGTGTGACCTGGGAGCACAGGGAAGTTATGTGACTTGTTCAGGGTCACACAGTATGCAAGTGGGGGCTGTGGGATTCAAGCCCAGGTCTCCAAATTTGCAGCTCAGAGCCTTAAACCACTGTGCTATACTGCCTCCTTGCACAATTCCAACACAGATGCCTCCCCTCTTTCCGGCCAGGAAGCAGCCAGAGCCCTGGTGAAGTAAGCCTTGATGAGAGCTGGAGCTTTCTTCTTTACTGCCACATAGGCTTTGGTGATACACACCCTCATCCACCTTGCCAAGGTGACCATGGAGGCTTTTTGACCTTTTTTTGCTGCTCTGAAGAGGATGCACAAACTTTCCGATTTTCTGCACTCTGCAGTCTGCTTAATACTATGTTCAGTTCTGGCACCCATACTTAAAGAAAGACATCATGCTCCTGGAAAGGCTTCAGCGAAGAGCAACCAAGATGATAAATGGGATGGAGGGGTGGAATCCTACGAGGATATGTTGGGGGAGCTCAACATGTACTCCCTGAAGAACAGAAGGGACATGATAGAGACTTTTAAATATTTAAAAGGCATAAATAGTGGGAAACAGGACACATGTTCAGGCTAAAAAGGGAGGGGGTCACAAGGGACACAGCATGAAGCAGGAGGAGGGTAGATTCAAGAGGGAACTAAGGAGAAACTATTTCAAGGAAAGGGTGACGGAGGAGTGGAATAGGCTACCAGAAGAGCTGATCTCACAAAAGACAGTGGACGCCTTCAAAAGAGGGTGGGATAGTGTCAGGGGTAAAATAAGTATAAGAGGAGACCCATCTAGGAGAGGAGGTGGGGAAGAGTAAGTGGCGGTACAGACCATAAGATGAACAATCGAGCAGACTTGGTAGACCAATATGGCCTTTATATGCTGGCTTCTTTTGTATGTTCGTAATATATGTCCTAACTGCCCTCTGTAAATCGATGTTGTGCAGCTGTTGCTCTTTTGGATGAATCAGCTTCGGACAGAAGTACAGGAGACCTATCTCTTGATTTATATGACAAGATGTCGGTATTTTCAGGAAAAAAAAAAGACTGAACCATCCTCAGAACCACCTTGTCCTAAATGAAACTTTAAAAAATATAGGCTGTAGAGCTCTGTGGTGTACCACAACACTAGAGAAGTTACAATTTTATTTAAACAGTGCCAGGCAAAGAATTAAAGATGTAGCTATGCAAACAGATTTTAGTAACATCCATGAGATGGACTCAATAAGTGTATATTCAAGGGTTAAACTGAACTGGGGGCAAGAAAAATAACTTAGTTTTTGTGCGAGAATAGTTTGCTTAGAAATATGTTATGTAAAGTAAGGTTAGCTTGTATGGAGAACATTTACTATAATCTAAATGAATGTCCTTATAAAATTTGAAATGGAGGTTGCTCTTGCCAGAATATTTCAAAACCAGATATTATGCATATATTATTTGTTTGCAAAAACTGGTCTGAACAAAGGGAAAAGTGTCTTGATGTCCTGCTCCCTCAGCATATGGTTAAGTAAGATGAGCTCAATAAAAGCCATATTTTAAAAATGGACACTATAAAACCGATGTTTGGATTGGCAAAATTCTTTCTTGGATAATATTAATGATGTAATTGATTGTAAACTTCTGTTTATTATGTTCTAAATTTTATATACAGTGAACATTGTTTTGTAGTTTATAAAGTGTAACAAGCTGTTGTTTTTATACATTTTTCTATCAAAATAAACTGAAACTAAAACTGATCCTTATGAATGACAAGGTACAGTTCCTTGTGGGACAAGGCCTGAAGCTTGCCAATCTTTCTAGCTAAGCACATTGCAATTAAAAAGCACACCCTGTATGACAGAACGTCAAGCGGGACTTATAAATGAGGTTGTAAGAGTACTTTACAAAGAGTATTCAAAACCAGATTCAGATCTCATGGAGGTACTGGCAAACAAAACAGTGGTCTGCTTCTCCTAACCGCTCTTAGGAATCATATGACCTCCCAGCTTGTCCCTAGTGACGAGTCCATGGAGGGTCCCAGTGCTGCTCCAAATGCCGATACCTGGCCTCTCAAGGTGCTCAATGCAATCCTTTGTCCAATCTAAAATCTGTGGAGCTGTGGCTTTTGAAGGCCTGAAAGTTCTCCCTCTGGCCCAAGTCAAAAAGGTGGTCCACACTTGATCAAAAGCTGCAGACATAGAGACTTTCCTGGTGACCATCAGAGTATCCACTACCTTTTCCAAAAATACCTGTTTTAGTAGTCTCCTCCTCCTCTCAGACACCAGGTCACCAGCTGCATCACCTCTGGGTTTGGATGTGGAATGGGTCCTTGGGAGAGGAGTTGGAACGGCATGTGCCAAACTAGATTCATCAGGTCTGAGAACCGTGGCCCTGTTGGCCATTCTGGTGCTATTGAAAGAAAGCTTCTTTTTGAGTGTCTTATTTTTTGAATGATCTTGGGAAGGAGGAGGAAAAGCATATGCCCTGCAGAAATCCATCTGTGACACAGCATCCACTGCTTCCACCTGTGGACACTTGTACTGACTGAAGAATAGTACAGTTACGTAAAAACTTACTGTAACAGTAGATCTTCGAGTGAAGTTCTTGCAGCAGGTAACACCGATAGGACTGTAGCCAGCAGGCACCAGGACACCACAGAAAATTTCTAGCTAGCAGTCTATAGCGGAGATTGCCCCCCAACATCGGCCCGCCTCCGATGTCACGCATGCTATAAAGGGAGGGTGGTCCCCTACATCCCCATAGTTCTCCTACCGGAGACTCCAGCATCGAGTATGGAAGGTGATCTGGAACAGAGAACCCAGGTGAATTCCACATAGAGCAACAACAGTAGTGCTGATAAAAGAATAATGCAGAGAGAGTCCTCGAGGGGGAAGGTGGGTGGGAAGCAGCACCTGCTGCAAGAGCTTCTCTCAGAGATCTACTGTTATGGTAAGTTCTTATGTAACCGTACTATCTTACTTTGAGAGTCAGCCTTGCAGCAAGTAATACTGGTAGGACTGAGTCCCAAGCAGTAAAGGAGAACCAGATTGATCCTGGGTGGAGAAAACAGAGGTAAAGAAAGAGGACAATGCACTCAGGAGAGCAGTCACTGCAGAACAGCAAGTCCAAAACCTGCTCTGCATTTGGAGGCAATATCAAGACTGTAGTGCCTGATGAATATATGGACCAAGTTCTATGTGGCAGCTGCACATATGTCTGCCGTGGACATATTCCTTAAAGTGGCAAAAGATGCCACCACTCCCCTTGTAGAGTGACCCTTCACCTAGCGCGGTAAGGGTTTGTCGTATTTCTGGTAACAAAAAGAAATACAGTTTACCAGCCATTTGGAAAGAGTCCATTTGGCTATGGGAGCCCCACAGATCCTGGGGGCGAAGGAAATAAAAAGCTGCTTGGAGTGTCTAAACTCCTGTGTTCTGGAGAGACAGTAACACAAGATACGGTGGACATCCAACGTGTGGAGAAGAGTTTCACCCTGGTTTGAGCGTTCCGGATAGTAAACCAGGTGAATGTCCTTATTCAGAGTCAATGCAGACACCACTTTTGGTAAGAACTTAAGATTGGTCCGCAAGGCCACCCAGTTCTTGTGGAACACTAAATAAGGCTCTTTACACATCAGAGCCTGTAGCTCGGAAATCCTCTGAGCCAAAGTAATGGCAACCAAAAATAACGCTTTTCAAGAAAGAAAGTGAAGCTCGCATTCCACGACTGGCTCAAACTGGGGGCAAGGTGAGCTTCTCCAGCACAAACAAGGTCCCAAGGGGGGGTCAGAGTCCCTGACGGGGGGCTTCATGTGAAGAATGCCCCACAGAAAGGTGCGGGCCAGGTCCAGCTGTGCCATGGTTCTGCCTTGAACGGGGGCATGGTAGGTGGAAATTGCAGACAAATGGACCTCATTACCGGCCCAGTGGTGCTGAGGGTTGAGGCACTGAACGCCACACCTCGCGTTATGCCGGCGACCTGGGTTTGGGAACGGACTCAGGGTTGTCAGGAACCGCCGGGGGGCGGATGATCAAGTAACCCAAATGGATGCTCTCCTTCACCAGGGATGGGTAACCGGGGGTGTCCTGTGCACCCGACGCTCCTGGGGGCTGGTGGAAGCACCGGTTCACAGGGGTAATGGCGGCTGTCTCCAAGAGCTGGGAAGGGGAGGACGCTCTAGGCGCTAGGCAATGGTGTGCATCAGCACATCGTCTGCCTGGACTTCTATCCTTTGTGCCAGTGTCCTTGGGGGTTCAAGGGGAGAAACCGGGGAAAAAAATCATACAACCCCAGTCCCCCGAGCACAGTGAAGCTAGGATGAGGTGGCCTTGAATAGCCCAGGTGGATGGAGTACGAGAGGGTACGAGGCCCCCTTCAAAATCCGTGGAAGCCGGACAAGTGCCCAAAAAAATGGACCTCATTACATCCTGGTGACACCATATGGTGTCATAAAAAACAAGCCTCTTTTTCCTGATGATGCCATGGCATCCTAGATTATATGCTGTATTGCCTGATGACGCCAATTTGCATCCATGTCTTTCTCTTGGTGCATCTCAAGCATTTGTTTACATTTGATGAATTGAGTTGCACCAGCCAATAGGGGACATCGTACCATTACTGATTTTACCTAACATAATACGTGTTCCCATTGGCTACTTTTGAGAAAACATGCGTTAATAAATAAATAAATAAATTTACTATTTTTGCCTGTGCTGTGAAAAATGTTTATTATGCTCGTTTATTGCCATTACAGTTTGTCTAGTAACAACATATAATCTTGTTTTAGTGTAACATGTTAAGCTGATCAGGTTGACACTATAATTTCATAACTTCTATTTTTTGCATTTGAGCAATCTGATTGGCTGTCACCACTTTTGGTGTATTTTTTTGTCTTTTGGGGTATTTTTCTACAATAACATGTCACTGATATCATGATTGTTGTAACTATTAGTCCATTTATACCACTAAATGAGCTGAATTTTTCTGTATTTAAAAATCGAGCTCTGTGATTGGTTGGATTTTCTGCATCATCAATTTTGAATTTAATTGGTATAAAGGGATTGTCTTAGATGCAGGCACCATCCCCCTGATGAAGCCTTAATTGGTGAAGCACCAGGGAACCTGCACGAAGATCTTTTTGTTGTGCCTTCCACTATTCTATTCAATGTGTGTGCCTGAAATGTTGGAAAAAATCCTTATTTAGCATTCAAGTAAGGACTCTGGTATTTTTTTACAGCTGTTACTGGAGGGGAAAGTGGCTCTCCGGGCTCTGGAGTGTACAGTGATTTTTTTTTTGTGTGTTTCAGTTAGGGCTCGCAGCCCTCACTTGCACCCTGCCCTAGCTCTGTAGTACGGCACCATTTGGTCATATTGATCCTCACTGTTGCCATGCTTCCTCTGTGCTTATTGTACATGTCACTATTTCCATTAACCAGTCAGAGCACACACTGGTGCAAGAAGAGCATGGTGACTGGAAACTTAGTTTCAAGATGGAGGCGCTGCTCTCATCCTAAAATAATTGCTTAGTTTTGGTGCCAAAACCTTAGTTTGTAATCTGTATTTACTTTATTTGTTTTTATTTTTATTTATGACAAAAGTTTTCGCAGTCCTCACTTAGTTCATTTCAGGATAATTTCTGGTCATCCTGTGTGATCACATCTTATTGATCCATCTGGCATTCCCAATGGGAAAGAGTGTTTCTTGTGCATGTACTAGATGAGTTCACATGAATTCAGCACCTTTTGTTATTTTTTTTGAGAGTTTATGTTCGAATTATGGCTATGTTAAAATCTATGTGGCACGTTGCTCCCTGCATTATGGATGATAAACAGGTTAGGGTCAGTAGCATGTTTGTCTCATACTCTGCACTTGAGTTTTCCCCCAATACACAGTTGCTGATTGTTTAAAATGGAAGAAAAAAAAAAAAAGGTGTTGCCTTCAACTCATCTGGCATCAGTCCAGCCCCAACCTCTGCTGCGCTGTAAAGGCCAGTTCAGTTTTGAATCCCTCCACAGTCACTGATGTTGTCCATCGACTCATATGACATCAGTCCAGATCCAACCTCTGATGCACTGTAAAGTGCTCTTCAGGTTCAAATCCCTCCACAGCCACTGGTAAGATCTAGCTCCTTGTCATGCATCAGTCGAGCCCCAAACTGTAGTGAACAGCGAAGTGCATTTCAGGTTCGGATCCCTTCACAGCTGATGGTGTTGTCCATCGACTTACCATGTATCAGTTCAGACCAATCCCATAATGCACTGTGAAGTGCATTTCATGTTCAAAACCCTCCACATCCACTGGTGTAGTCCATCAAGTCATATAACATCAGTTCAGCCCCAACCTCTGATGCACTGTAAAGTACTCTTCAGGTTCAAATCCTTCCACAGCCACTGGTAAGATCTATCTCCTTGCCATGCATTACTCGAGCCCCAAACTGTAATGAACAGTGAAGTGCATTTCAGGTTCAGATCCCTCCACAGCCAATGGTATTTTCCATCGACTCATCTGGTGTCAGTCCAGCCCCAACCTCTAATGCACTGTAAAGTGTTGTTCAAGCTCATATCCCACCAGAGCCACTGATGTAGTTCATCTGTTCATCAGTCTTCAGTCCAGCCTTTATCTCTGACACTCTGTAATGTGCATTACTGCTATGGATCCCTCCTCAGTCACCATAGTGTAGTCCATTGTACACATCAGGATTCATTCCAACACTACCCTGAGATGCACTGTCATGTTCTATTCAGGTTTGAATCACTCCACAACCACTTGTTTAGTCCCTTGTGCTCATCATGCTTCAGACCAGCCCTTACCTCTGATGCACTGTGATGAGACCAGTGCCAATGTATGACTTACACAGTCCATTCAAATGAAACACAGCACATAGTACACATGTACCCATGAGCATCATTCCATGGTGCAGGCATACCCACACTCCCTTCCCAGTCACACAGTGTGTCATACTGAATGCTGCAACATATCACATGTGTATGCAGGCAATCCATGTGACGCAGCACATAGTACACAACCTTTACAGGTGCCCATGTCATCACCCTGTGCGTATACCCACAATGTCTCTGCATAGCATATGAACACCATTACCAGGTGCAGGCAGCCCCACCTGCTTCCCCACAACTAAGTATACCCCAAGAACAGGTGCCAATTCATGACACAAAGTGACTGCAGTGCCTATGAGCATCATTCCTTGGTACAAACAGACCCACCCCCTTCCCCATGACTCAGTATACCCCAAATTACCAGTGCATTTTCAGCTATTTCATCACCCTATACATATACCCACAATGTATCTGCAATGTCTGTTAGCACCATTATTAGATGCATACAGCCCCTCTCATTTCCCCAGAACATATGAAGTGCATCTGAGCATGCATCATGAATGCAGGACCCTCTCCCCCACAGTGCTCCATCATACAGTCATTCACTCACCTTATACCATCCCATAGTACATACATTTGCGTAACATGACATTTATTGAAAGACTGTGAACCTTTCCATGAACATCATGCTTCATTTGCAGTATGATAAAGCACACACACAAATAAAATACAGTTTCCTATACTTATTATGGGATTTTATTACAAAAATACAATAAAACAGTTTATTTCAATGAAATTACACCTTTTAACTACAATAAATATGCAATTAACCATAAAGAGACCTCCAGCACTAAAAATGTATCCATTTCCTGTGTTGGCTCACTGACCTACACTCAAAGTGTTCTTCCTATTTACATCACTTGACCTCACAAAGCACTTCCTTCCTTCATCACTTCCAGATATGTAATTCTAAGGTACTGTGTAAATATGTTCTTACCAAACTAGGGGAAAAACAAATAAAATGATAATCAGATTCATAAACTAAAATCAGTGGGTAAGAAGAATTATACAACAGCAAGAAAGAATCTTGGACTGTGATTGGTCAATCTGGGGCTGGACCCATGGCGTTATCCCAGCATAACACCACAGCTCTAGTGTCCGTCTCTTATTTCGTTCTTTTTTCCATCTCCTGTTAAGAAACAAAAATATTTTTCCATACTAATAAAAACATTCTTTAAAATTATTTTTTTTATTCTATATATAACAACAAGCCACTGTATAATAGGAATAATGCACCTCAGGGTGTGTGTCGTGCTGGGATAACACCACACCTAGAGCACTGGACGCACTCAGCCTGCGGCCTCATGCCCAACCCCCCAGGCATGGCGTTATCCCAGCACGACACACACCCTGTCATGCATTATTCCTTTATTAAACACTTAAAAATGCCAACCAGTGGAGTGGAACAAAAAACTCAAGCTGTAGTAACAAGAGATTCAGACACTGATTTCTGACTAAAAACATTGTAAAATCCTTGCAAAATTTATATTTAGACAATGACAGATGTTTATTGCATATTTTTAACAATTTTAACTAACAATTTTACAGAAATGTAATATTTTTGTATGACTAAGAAGACGGAGCATAATACATTTGCATAAAATCATCAGAATTTATGAAACTATGAAAAAACAACCTTAAACAAAACTAAATCCATTTAAATAGACATTACCAACCTCACTCATTTTCAAAAACTTTTTGTTCTGAAAAACTTTTTTCACAGTTTTAAAATTGGATGTATGGTTTTTAATATACCAGCAACAATAACGACCTCCTTGAATATCGACTGCTCAGAAACTCCTGTAAGAGAGCCATACGCGCCATGAAGTGTGAGTACTGCAAATCTGCCCTGCTAGCCTCGGCCAATAATTCCTGGCGCTTTTGGCAAAACGTTAAAAACCTGGTCAGAGGGTTTGCCAAGGAACAGATCGCTGACATGCATATCGGGGGCACCAACTGCACTAACCCCCAAACTATTGCAACTGCATTTAACTGCATGTTCTCAGACCTGCCTGCTCCTCCTTCTTCCCAACTCTCTGCCCCTAAACCCCTGAGTGGGCACCCCCCCTTGACCACCCTTCTACCTCAAGTGAATCTCAGTTGGAGAGACCCAGGAACTCCTAGCTGGTCTCTCCCACCACACGGGGGCAGGACACGACTGCCTCGAACAAAGCTGCTTAGCATGGGAGGCTCCCCTCCTCGCCCGACCGGTCGCTCATATCTTTAACTCTTCTCTTATCTCGGGGATCATCCCTGACACATGGAAGGTGGCAGAGGTTGTCCCTGTTTACAAACAAGGCAACCCCAAAGATATTAAAAACTCTTGCCCCATCGCCATACTCTCTGCTACCTGTAAGCTCCTTGAAAAGGCAGTTACCTCACAACTCTCCCACTACCTGCAAGGGTATGCTGTTCTCTCCCCTGCTCAGCATGGCTTCAGAAAAGGGCACAGTACATCGATTGCGCTTGCCGTGGTTACCTCTGAGATCAGGTCCGTGACTGACCAAGGCAAACTGACTGGTGCCATCTTCATCGATCTCTCTAAGGCCTTTGATCAGGTTGACCATTCCCTCCTCCACTCCACTCTTCATTCTCTCGGATTCTCCCCCCAAGCCCTTGCCTGGTTCTCCAGCTACCTTGCGGGAAGGCAGCAATACACCTGCTTCAACCATGCCCTCTCTGCCCTCTCCCCAGTTAACTGCGGGGTCCCCCAGGGATCCGTCCTTGGACTCATTCTGTTTTCCCTATTCTTTAATGAACTGCCCTCCGTTGCAACTGATGGGCACCCAACTCTATACGTGGATGACCTCGTCGTACTGTTCAGTTCTCAGGATATTACTATCATCAACTCGTGGCTTAACTCCGACTTCAATCTTATCCAGAATTGGCTTGAGGGCCACAAGCTTACCATCATCCTGGAGAAGACCCAGGCCATGCTCTTTGGCTCTGTGGCCAAAACCTCTTCCCGTCCAGCTCCCCTATCTATGGAACAAATGGCTCCCTCCTGCCAGTCATTGACTCCATCAAATATCTAGGAGTTACCCTTGATCCACAACTGGATCTCAACATGCATCTTCAGAATATATGTAAAGCCACAAATGGCAAGCTCAGACTTGCCTACAGAGCCAAAGATTGCCTCACCTCGGCTGCTCGGCTCGCCATAGCCAGGGGGATACTCCTTCCCACGCTTTGTTATGGGCTCGTAGCCTTTGCCCCAGTCCCAAATTCTAGCCTTGCAAAATGGGACACTGCTTGTAACAATATATGCCGCTTCCCACTCTCTGCCCCTCGCCTTACGCATCGCTGTGAGCTCTACTCACGGCTGGAGTGGCTCCCCCCTGAAAAGCACTGCGCCTTTGTCCTTGGCAACTTCGTAGATAACATAGTTAGAATGGTCACTCCTTCTGCACTTGCCCTTCCCCTTAAACATGGAACCCCTGCCTACCACTTAAGATCCAGTGCTGCACAGGTCCGCCTGGTTCCTAAGACCCGCACCCTCACAAGAGACTGGGCCTTCTCCGTCCACGCACCAAGACTGTGGAACTCCCTTCCCGCCCTAGTTTGTGCCTCTTCCTCCCATCCCTGCTTCAAAACATTACTATGGAACTTCATCAAAACTGCCTCTGCCTGTCTATGTACCATACAGACCCAGCGTAATCTCTCCCTCAACCCCGATTCACTGAGGGAGCTGTCTGTCCTGTGAGCAGTTACACCGGCCTCTGTTAAATCTCTGCTGATAACCAGCATAAAGCACTTTCCACCCTCCTGATGGAGAGGCGCTCTTGTCATATCATTACCTGCTTATAGCTGCATTATTTGATGTTCAATATCTCTCACGATAGGCGCTCATGTCATGCAAATACATGCTTGTACTTTCATTTATTTTGATGTTATTCTCTTTCGTGATGTTATGTGATGTTATTCTACCTCTCAATGTTGTTATGTATCTTGTTGCCATACTGTCTACTTAACCATTTTAAAGCCTGTTGTACCATATGCTGTACCACCCACTTGTCGAAGCTTGTGGCTCCTGTATGTTACCTCGACTCTGTATTATGTTTGTTATGTACTCTGTAACCCTCCCAGGTCGCACCTGAAAATAGGCACTTGGATGTCTAGAGTGCTTACCTGGTTAACAAAAGCAAATAAATAAGCACAGTGTGTTTGTATGAGTGCTTCAGATCTAGAACCCCTTCAGGGACACAGGTGTTCCAGCAGCAGGCAGGGTATACCTGAACATTCTAAGTGACAACAGGCTAGAATGAGTTAATGGATGAGCAGCCC
This sequence comes from Neoceratodus forsteri, assembly GCA_016271365.2. Lineage (NCBI taxonomy): Eukaryota > Metazoa > Chordata > Ceratodontiformes > Ceratodontidae > Neoceratodus > Neoceratodus forsteri. The sequence continues at coordinate 655,540,291 of CM057459.1, forward strand.
AACCCCGAATCTGAGCAACAATAGGTACTCGAGGATCAAGCACACCAGACAGGCCAGGAGGTCTAGATGGCAGGCAGTAGCCCAGAGGCAAAAACGCTTCCATTGCATGGCGTAGGTAGCTCTGGTGGAAGGTTTTCTGACAGCCACCAGAATGCTGTCAACCCTATCCCAGACTCCAAAGTGTAACATGGCTAGGTCCTTAGGAACCATGCCTGGAGATGCAATGACCTCAGGTATGGGTGCACCAAGGTCCCATTGTCCTGGAACAGCAAGTGAGAGCTCAGTGACAAAGGTAGTGGTGGCTCTGCTGCCAGCTGTTTTAGCAGGGGAAACCAAATCTGCAATGGCCACAATGGGGCTACCAGGATCAATACATCCTCCTCTGCCTGTAGCTTGAGAAGTACTTTCTGCAGGAGCGGGAAGGGAGGGAAAGCATAGAGAAACCTTCCCCTCCAGGAGAGGAACAACGTGTCTCACCAGAAAACACCAGGCCCAGTATCTAGCAAGCAAAAATTGGGCAACTTTGCACTGATAGGGGATGCAAAAAGGTCCAGTTACAGTCTGCCCCATCTGTCAAATAGATCTTCTACGGCAGATTGTTGAACGGCCCACTAGTGCACTCTGGACCTTGTTCTGTTAAGTGTGTTGGCCAGGGTGTTTTGTGCCCATAGAACATGAACTGCTGAAATATCCAGGTGATGAACTATGGCCCAATTCCATACCCGCACTGCTTCTCAACAAAGGGGGTATGAGTGAGTGCCTCCCTGTTTGTTGAGGTAGGACACCACCATGTTGTCCATCTGTATCAAGAGGTGTCCCGGCAAGAGAAGCACTGTACTCAACACCTGCAAGGCATAGAGAACGTCTCTCATCTCCAAGACATTGATGTTTAAGAACCACTCAGACTCGGACCAAGTGCCCTGTGTCCTGTGGACGCCCACATTTGCGCCCCGACATGTGTCTGAAGCATCAGACATCAGGATTTGTGTTATTGGCATTCTCTGGAAAGGTAGGCCCTCTGTGAGAGAAGGGGATGTCATCCACCAGTTGAGCTCCTGATGGACCAGTTCCGAGATAGAGACCGATTGGTCCAGATCGTCCCATCGCTGGTCCCACTGGACTCTCAGAGTCCACTGAATTGTACTCATATGCAGTCTGGCTAGGGGTACTGTGGTGACACAGGCAGCCATGTGGGCCAAAAGCCTGATAAGCATCCTGGCTGGTGCCCTTGAGAGTGACAAGACATGGCAGGATAGACTGCGGCATCAGAGTGCCCTGTCCTCTGGGAGGAAGACATTTCCTTGCTTGGTATCGAGCAATGCCCCGATGAACTGGAGGGATTGGGTCAGGAGCAAGGATGACTCTGTTGCACTGATGGTAAGTCTTAGTTCCTTGAACAGAGAGAACAGGTGTCTTGGATTGTGCACTGCAGCTGCTCGCTGGACAGGCCACTAAGAGCTAGTCGTCCAAGTAAGGGAAAACGTAGTGTCCCTTCCTCCGAAGGACTACTGCGACCACTGCCAAACATTTGGTAAAGACCCTTGGGGCTAAGGATAGGTCGAAGGGCAATGCCCTGAACTGGTAGTGCCTTCCCTGAAACTCGAACCTGAGGAACCTCCTGTGAGGTTTGGCTATTAGAATGTGAAGATAGGTGTCCTGCATATCCAGTGATGCTAGCCAATCCCCCTGATACAGCATGCGTAGTAAGCCCTGCAGGGTGACCATCCAGAAATGTTTATACTGGACAAACTGATTGAGGCCACTGAGGTCCAAGATCAGGCATAGGTCCCCCATCTTTTTGGGCATGAGGAAAAATGTGAATAGAATCCTGTTCCCCTCTTTTGGGGGGGGGGGACAGGCTCCATTGCCCTCTTGAGTAGTAGAGCTTGAATTTCCTCCCAAATTAGCTCTACGTGAGCCGGGGAACAACGGGTAGGTGGTTGTGGCCTGTCTGGTGGCATCTGTAAGAATTTGATCGAGTGCCATTTTTCTATCATCTGCAGGACTCATTGCCCAGAGGTGATCTTTCGCCAACCCAAGGCATAAGGAGAAAAGTGACCTCCGACTGCCTCCCCCCCCCGGGCCTACAGGAGGAGGTGGAACCAGCAAGGCACCAGGCTGTGGTGGGAGGGGGAGACTGGGCTGGGCTGGGCTGGTTTGGTGGCCCTAGACTGGAGCCTGTTGAACCTCACAGGGGGCCTTCGCAGCTGTAGCAAGTTCTTTGCTGTTGCTGGAATTTGGACTGTTGTCCCGCTTTGCCATGAAAGCAGGGCTCTCAAAAGGGCCTTTGTTTCAGCTTGTACATGTAGTGAACTGAACGAATGGCCTTGCCTGAATCTTGTAACTTGGTGATTATCCTCTCGGAATCCTCACCAAAAAGAATGGAACTGTTGAATGGTGCGTCCAAGATATTGGTCTGACCGAGAAGCCTGAGACCCAGAGCCATGAATGGTGTAGGACACACACTTCCATGGATGCCGCCCTTCTAGCTGTGTCTGCCGAGTCGTAAGCTGACCGGAGAACATGCATGCCAACATCCGAGCCTGTTTGCAGCAGCTTCTCCAGCTCAGCCTTCTGTGGGCAGGCCGGGATCTCCTTGACAATGTCCATCCCCTGCTCCCAAAGGGCATTTTAGAATTGCACCATATGTGTTAAAAAATTAAGACACCATATGGTGCATGTTGCTGAGGAGTAAACCTTGCGTCCCATAGCGTCCAGCTGTTTAGACTCCCGATTTGGAGGCTGTGTGCTAAGGTGCCGTGGTCTCTGGGATCTGTCATGGGTGACCAAGATGACGACAGAGTCCACCGTAGGCTGCTCACCCAGGAAGGGTTCCTCCTTCTGGGCCCTATATAGGCAATCTGCCTTTTCGGGTACCATGGAGGAGGTGTGAGGGTGCTTCCAGGCCACCTTGGTGATGTCTGCAAACGTGTCCACCAAGGGCGGGATCACTACAGGCTTTGGGTCCTTTTGGCCCAGATACTTGGCCAAATGGAGTCTCTCCGGGTCAAGGTCCTCCTTATTCTCCTGTATGTGGCGCATGATCTCCATTAAGGAAGGATCATCTGGTGGTGATTTGGGAATTTCCCTTGGGTCTATGGAGGTAAGACCTCCAGCAGACAAAGGTACCGAGGAGGAAGAGACAGAGGAATGCTGAGTCCACAGGGGAGGAGGACCAAGACCTTGTGTTCTGGCATTTGCATTTGTGATGCTCGGAGGAGCTGGAGGAACTGTGACTCCTGGTCCTGGAGCAATGCTTGCAGTCTGATCTGCCAGTGCCTGAGACAGGAGTGGACTCCCTCAGAGTTCGAGCCCTAGTATCAAGGGAAGAGTCCTCTGCCCGAGCAGGTTTTCATGGCAGGAGATCCGTCCTGACGGTCTCCCACCAATAGCCAAACAGGTCTTTCACCTGGGACAAGTGGAACTTGGGCTCCTTATCGGACGCTGGTCATGACACCGGCCTAGTTTCATGGTCCGGTAGCAGTACACATCCAGGGGGGACATCAGATCTGTTGGGGTAAGTCCGATGTCAGCAGCCGACGCTAGTCTAAGGCTGACGACGGGTTGTCCCTGGGAGGACTGTGCCCTGAGCATATGACCGGGGGGGAGCCAGTGACGGTGGGGACTGGCCTGGTGGTGCCGGTGGCAGGGCCATCGAAGCAGCAATGACAGTAGAGTGTCATCAGTGGGTATTGCTCGCTGACAGCTGTTTATCCACCAGACGTTTGTCTGATAGCGGCTTATGTGGCTGAGGGGGGCTGTGAGGCTGATCTCCCTGAGGAGGCTTGTTTTCATCCCAGGAGTTGGCACCAGAAACAGAAGCTGACCGGGAGTGAGTTGACATCAGTCCTGAGGCTGAGGCAGACCTGCTGATGTCAGAGCGCCAGCCTGAGGCCTGATCATGTGGCTGGACTTTGAGCAGCTGCAAGGCTGGGCCTGAGGACCCAGAGTTAAGGTCCTTACCACCAGACGCCCGGATCAGGGTGGGTGGTTTCACTACCACTAGAAGGGTAGGAGAACAGGTCACCTGGGAAGCAGAGTCTGAGATACACAGGGAGGCAGAGTGGGAGCCTGAAGACCTGGATTTAGAAGGAGATCTCTCCTTTCCCTCTCCTTCTTCTTCTTCTCCTTATGGTGGTGCTTTCTGGTTGATTTCTTGTGGGAAGAACTCCCCTGAGAAGAGGAATCTTTCTACATAGCAGCGAGTTTTTGCTCTGTGAGGAAAGCTTGAAGGGCTTTTTGGCAGTGGATTCTCATCCTGCTGTTAAATTTTTGGCAGTGCGGGCAGGCCTGAGTATCGTGATCGGGGGCCTAGGCACAGGAAGCAGGCCAAGTGCCCATCCTTGGGTGGAATTTGTTTGCTGCATGCACATTTAGAAGGGTGCCATTTGATGAAGGACGTCAGAGAAGCTGACATACAGAACTATGGAGCCCAAAAAATATGAACATATGAAACTTGCCAGCAGAAACAAGCCTCACATTCTATCAAGTCTGCTCGAATGTGCAACTGGCACCCCTATACTGCAGCTGCCCCATCCCCCTCACCTCGAAACTGTTCAGCATTATTTACCCAGACCCCCTTGCCCTGTCCCATGCTCTTTTGAAACTGCCCACTTTTTCGTAAAAAAAAAAAAAAAAGTGGCGCTACGTATTAGTAAAATGGCAGTTGAACTAGTGAGAGGCATCTGACTAGCGAGAGGCGGCTGTAGAGCAGATGTATGCGAGTCGACAGCGGTAAAAGAACTGAAGGGACACAGGGGACCTCCCTCCATTTATAGCGTGTGTGACATCGGGGGCAGGGTCCCTGCTATAGACTGTCAGCAAGAAATTTTCCGTGGGGTCCTGCTGCCTGCTGGCTTCAGTCCTACCGGTGTTACCTGCTGCAAGAGCTAACTCTCGAAGAAAGATCAGTCAGTATCTCAGCATTTGGTCTTGAGGCACACAGGTCATTCTCAGGACAACCAAACTTCCTGCACAGAAGGTTTAACACCTCCAGATTCAATATCCATTCCCCTGGATGGACAGTCTCCTGACTCAGCCAGTTGGCCTCCTGCCAGGTAAACTGATGAGACAGCTAGAAGATTATCCTCTGCCACAGTAGCAATTCGGCTGCTTCTGCTAGCATCTCCCTGCCTCTTGTGCCTCCTTGATTGTTTATGTAGCCACTGTGGTGGCATTGCCTGACCTTACTTTCATGGCTTTTTGACCATACCAGTTTGTGAAAGTGAAGAACAGCAAGTCATATTGCCCTCATTCCCAACATGCTGATCTGTAGATGCTGTTCCTGCACAGTCCAAATGCCCTGGACTGGAGATTGGTCCAGGACCGCATCCCAGTCTGACAGACTGGCATCGATTATCAGAATCAACTCTGGAGGTACTTCTAAGAGGAAACCCCTTGCTTATGGTGTTGTAGCTCTCCCACCAATCCAGCAATTGTTGAAGAGATAGAGTAAGTGGGATCATGGCCTGGAAAGTCCTCCGAGGCTGGGTTCTAGGCTCCTAGTATTCCATTCTGAAGGTGTTGCATGTGTCAGGATGGCCCACAGAACTAGTTTTGTTGCTACAGTCATCAACCCCCAAATCCATTGTGATCTGTGAGCAGAAGCCGACTGGCTTCTTGATCACTAAACCTCTCTACTCAGGGTCTTCTTCCTGGCTGTCAATAGGAATACCTTCCCCTCATCCATCCTAAGTACCCCACCCAAGTGTTCCAGGTTCTGGGTGGGTTGAGGCAGCTCTTCTGACTACCCAATTGATGTGATTCCAGTATCTTCAGAGTCCTGGCCAACGACTTCCTTGCCAGCTGAGCAGAGGATGCTCAGATGAGCAAATCGTCCAGGTAGGAATATATATGCTGTCCTTCCTGTCTCAGTTGAGCCTCCAGGACTATGAGGACCTTCGAGAATACCCTGGGAGCTGTTGCCAGCCCAAAAGGGAATGCCCTGTGCTGTCCCTGAATCACAAACACAACAAACTTCTGGCGAGACTGTTGAATGGGGATGTGAAGATATGCATCCCTCAGATCTATGGAAGCTAGACAATCCCCTGGCTGGATAGCCTGTATGATTGACTGCAGGGACTCCATCTTCAAGGTCGTGTGGCGGTCAAACTTGTTTAGGTGCTTCAGGTCCAGATTTGATCTGAACACTCCCGACTTTTTGGGAACCACATAGTACATTGAGCAAAATCCACAACTTCTTAGTTGGGGCACTGGGACAACAGCCCCAAACTGTCCGAGGTGATTCAAGGTTTGAGACACCGTTTCTTCACCAAGTCCTTTGGTTCAGGGGACTGCAGGAAGCAGCCGATTGTGGGTACCGTTGCAAACTCAATTGCATAATCTAATGCCAGTATCTCTAGTACCCATGTGTCTGATGTTATCTGGGCCTATGTCAATTAAAAATTCTACAGTCTTCTACCACGGTGGGGGCAGAGATGGGTCCAGGTACCTTCATTGTGAATTGCCACCTCTTCATCCTGTACCTCTGTTATGCTTGCAGGCAAAAGCTCCTAATAACTGAGCCCTCCCTAGCAACACAAATAAACATAATTTACCTGGGGCACCATGTAAATGAAGATGCAAGAAAAAAGTGGAGCCTGAACATCAAGAATTAATGTGGCAGAACGTGGACCCCAAATCCATGCACAACAAAAGGCAGTGGAAATGGGAAAAATATGATAGTTGCTCACCTATAACCATGGTTCTAGGAATGCTATGTGGTGCACATCCACACTCTGGCAGTCTTCCTTTTTCTTGAACTTCATCCGGAACATCTTCAAGCTAAGCTCCTCCCACCCACCCGAGTGGTATACTCCTTGGCTCCAGCCTGTGATGTCCGATCTTGCACGCTGGAAGCAGTTATTCATATGCCACTTGCCAGGGCAAAAGTACAGTTACATAAGAACTTACTGTAACAGTAGATCTTCGAGAGAGGCTCTTGCAGTAGGTAGTCACATATAGGACTAAGCCACCAGGCATCAGGACCCCACGGAAAAATTCTAGCTAGCAGTCTCTGGCGGGGGACCGCCCCCACATCAGGTGATCGGCGTCATCCAATGTCAGTATAAAGGGCAACCACGCCTGCCTTCCAGTTCTTCCGCCAAAGGCCAAAGAAGCGAGATGAGAGGAAGAGGATATTTCCCCATGGAAATGAAGCAAAGAAACTTGCAATGGAGGGTGGAAGGTAATCTACTAAGCCTCCTCTAAGATCTACTGTTACTGTAAGTTCTTGCATAACTGTACTATCTTACTTGAGAGGGCTCTTGCAGTAGGTATTCACATATAGGACCGAGTCCAAAGCAGTCTGGAACAAGGAAAAACACTCGGGAGGAGGTTTGTCAGCCATAACACAAAACCTTAGGGCTGAACAGGTCTCATGAGAGGAGACCTTGTAGGACAGCCAACCCGAAGCCTGCTCTGCGGCGAGAGGCAATGTCCAAACTGTAGTGTTTCGTGAAAGAATGGACAGAAGTCCAAATTGCGGCTGCACAGATATCTGCCACTGACACATTCTTGAAACAAGCAGCAGAGGCAACTACTCCTCTGGTGGCGTGACCTCTGACTTGACTCGGTAGGGTCTTTTTGTACTTGCCATAACAGAAAGTGATACAATTTGCCAACCATTTTGAAAGGCATTGCTTAGAAACAGCATTGCCTTCTCTTTTGTGAGCGAAAGAGACAAAGAGCTGATCAGCCTTCCTGAGATCCTTAGTCTGATTGGTGTAGTATCTCAGGATTCTGTGAACATCCAAAGTATGTAAGAGGTACTACCCTTGATTGGAGTGTTGCGTAAAGAAAGCCAGTAATTCAAAAGATTGATTCAGCGTAGATTCAGCCATCATCTTAGGGAGAAACTTAGGGTTGGTGTGTAGAGTTCCTTGTGGAAAATCAAATATGGGATTTTACACATTAAGGCCTGGAGCCCGGAAATGCGCCAAGCAGAAGTTATGGCCACTAGAAACGGTGTCTTCCAGGAGAAGAACTTTAAGTCAGCTTCCACTGCTGGCTTGAATGGAGGCAGCATGAACTTCTCCAGGATGAAATTCAAGTTCCATGGAGGGGCACGAATGCGAATGGGGGGGTCTCAAATGGAGAACCCCTCTAAGAAAAGTCTTAGAGACTTCCAACTGAGTAAAAGTCCTTTCTCCAAAGGGAATATGGTAGGCTGAAATAGCTGCCATATGGACTTTTAAAGAGGAATGGCTGAGACCCGGCTCGAACAGGTGAAACGTGGTCCAGGACTTTGTTAGCTGGGCACGAAAAAGGTGCTAAGTCTTTAGAGTTTGCCCAGATAGAAAATCATTTCCACTTCATAGCGTAGGTGGACCTGGTGGAAGGCTTCCTCACCTCCGCCAAAATGTCCACTACTAAAGGAGAGACTCTGAAGCGGGCTTTAGCTACGTCTGCAGGAGCCATGCATGGAGATGAAGGGATTTGAGGCCTGGATGAACCAGGGTCCCCTGATCCTGGAACAACAATTGCTGTGACAGAGGAAGAGGAAGAGGTGGTTCCTCTGAAAACTGTTGCAGAAGAGAGAGAGAAACAAACTTGCCTGGGCCAGAAGGGGGCGATGAGAATAATTTGTGCCCCTTCTGATCTGAGTTTATTCGGGACCCTTGGAATCAAAGGAATGGGAGGAAAGGCATAAACTAATCTGTCCCTCCAACAGAGAGACAGAGGTCCTGCCAAAAAGCGTCTCGCCCTGGAGTGAGGGAGCAAAAGGCGGGAAGTTTTGCATTTTGGGGGTAGGCGAAGAGGTCTATCTGAGGTGTCCCCCACCGCCAAAAGATGTTGTTTACTATCTGCTGATCTCAGTTCGAGCACATTTATGTGCAGATCCTGCTCGAACCTGGACCAGCTGCCACGAGTCCTGTGAGACCCTAGGTGGGCACCCCAGCCCTCCCCTGAGGCATCTGTTGTCAGCGTCTGGGAAGGAGGAGCAAGGAGGAGCAATGAAGAATGGAATTCCCAGACACAGGTTCTCCTGAACCATCCACCAGTGCAAGTCCCTTGACAATGGATCCGACACTAGCACCTCTTGGTCTAGATCATCCATGATCTGGTCGCATTGCGACCAAAGCGTCCACTGAGAGATCCTCATATGGAGCTGAGCAAACCGGACTGTTGGAATGGCAGCTGCCATTAGCCCCGAGGAGGCGGAGGATTGACCTGGCTCTGACCAGTCTGCAACCTGACAGAAGACAAGCCTGATTCTGAAGGGTCTCGATCCTGTCCGGAGGCAAGAAGACTTTGCCTGTGGTCGTGTCCAGTACCGTCCCTATAAACTGGAGGCATTGGCAAGGGACCAAGTAGGACTTAGCCTGGTTGATGGTAATACCTAGGCTGGTGAAAATCTGCAGGGTAAGGGAAAGGGAGTGCAGGAGTTCCTCCGTGGACGGGGCCACCAGGAGCCAATCATTCAGGTATGGGAATACCTGCACATGCTGGCTACGCAGGTGGATCACTACCATCGACAGGCATTTGGTAAACACTCGGGGAGCCGAGGAGAGACCAAATGGGAGGGCCTTGAATTGGTAGTGGTCCCCCTGAAAACAAAAACTGAGGTATTTGCGATGGGAAGGGCATATGGGGATATGCAGGTATGCATCCTGCATGTCCAGAGCACATAACCCCTGTCCCAGCTGGAGTAACAGTAGGAGACTCTGCAAGGAGAGCATTCTGAAGTGTTTGTACTCCACAAACATGTTCAGGTAGCTGAGGTCTAGAATTGGCCTCAAGTCTCCCGTTTTCTTTGGAACTAGGAAGAAATGGGAATAGCAACTCATCCCCCAAAGATGAGTGGGGACTGGTTATATCACCACTTTCTACAGAAGGGAAAGGATTCTTCTAGAACCAGAGGAAGATGTTGCAGGGAGTAAGATGACTGGGGGAGAGGTTTTTGCAGAAACTGTATTGAGTGACCAGCTGATGTTAGCTGGAGCACCCAAGCGTCTGATGTTATCCTCTCCCAACCCGGCAGAAGGGAGAAGAATCTCCCCCCTACTGGTTCCTCTGGAATGGTCAGAGGCAGAGGGAGAGTCAAGGAATCAGGAGGTGTGGGGCAGCGGAGCAGCCGAGGCTCCCGCAGACTTTATGCTGGGGCAAGTCTTGGTTGTTGGAAGAGCCAACGTTTGCTGGCGCGCTTTACTTGTTTTTGTCGGGTTTGGCGACGAAAAGGATGTCGCTGCCTCTGAGGTGGTCTGTACAAAGTCTGGACAGACTTTAGTGCAGTGCCCTTCTCTTGCAGTTTGGCTATGATGTCTTTGACATCATGCCTGAACAGCACTGAACCCCTGAAGGGAGCATTCTGTATAGTGGACTGTACCTCAGGGACCAATCCTGACACATGGAGCCAGGCATGACGCCACAGGCCCACAGCAAAAGCTGAGCTCCTGCCAGCTGTGTCCACCGCATTGTAAGTGGCATGAAGCATGTGCCTACAGGCTGAACAAGTGGAATGGACTAGGTCTCCCAGTTCCTGCTTAGTTTGCGAATCAGGTAGGGAGTCCAACTTAGATTCCACCTGGCTAAGGATGGACTTCTGGAAATCCCCCATATGGCTGACATGATTGAGAGCCCTGATGCCTAGGGTCGAATAGGACTAGATCTTCTTCCCGTACTGGTCCAGAAGTCGGGATTCCTTGTCAGGTGGGGACGAGCTCAGATGTTTAGGGTTGGTGGAGCGGCCGTGGGCAGCACTAATAACAACTGAATCCACCTTGGGGTGCAGACTGAGAAAGTCTATACCCTCCAGAGCTGGGTATAGCCTATCCGACTTCCTAGGAAGGGGGGCTAGTGTGGAAGGTTGTTTACAGATGGTGGAAACAAGATCAGCATGAGGCTCTATCCAGGGTGGAATCAGTGTTGCAGCAGTCTCGGGCAGGTCCAAATGAGCAGCGAGTTTCTTACGCTGTGGATCTGGCTCCACTGATTGCCACTGGTGAGTTTCCTGGATCTTCCTTAAGAGCTCCAGAAAGGAAGGGTCCTCTGGAGGGGACTTCAGAGGATCCCTCGACCTTGGGCGTTCTGGAGTATGAGGCTCATCTCCATGATCAGAGTGCTCGGACTCTGAATCCGAGTCAGAAGTCTCTGAGGAAGAAGATGACTCCTCCTTGGGAGGGGGAGGAATGAGGGAGCTCCCAAGGGAGTGTGTCCTCTCTGCCCCAGGTGCTGGAAGGTTCTCCTCTGGAATCGGGTAAAGCGTAAGAGTCTCCCATCTCCAAATGGGTGGTCCGGTGTAGGGACCAACGCTGGAGACGCCACTGACCTCCTTGGTGAGCTAAGCCCTGGCCTCAGCCCACCAGGAGGCCAAGCTCTCCTTCAGATCCGGCGGTGGCTGTGGAGTGGGTGGTGAAGGTGGAGCAGGAGGAGGTGGGGGATACGGGTATTATGGGTACCCGTAATAGGAGTATTCATAACCCAACAGCGAGAAGCCCAGCGTTCGGTGTAGGGATACCGTCGAGCGGGTCCGACGGTCCTGACGGAGGAACAGGTCTTCCGTTGGGCAAAGGGATGCTGGAGGGCAGTGTCGGGACCGGCGTCTGAGGATCCAGTGTCAGAGGGTCTGACGTACGAGGGGGAACCCCTGACGGCAGCGTCCCAAGGTTGTCGGCCTCAACCGGAGAAGGAGGATTAAAATTCCCGGGTGTAAACCGAGGGGACCTCAGTAGGCAACGGGGTTATCCGTTGCGGAGAGCCTGGGGTGTCAGACGTTACGACAGGGTCTGGCACAGGCTGGTTGACCAGGTGGTCATCGGAGGAGCCAGTGGCCGTCTTATTGGCCATGTCTAGGCGGACATCAGAGGAGCTGGCATCTGACTTATCAGACTCCCTGTCCGAAGAAGGCCGTGATGGAGTGGCGACCTTGTCAGAAGGGGGTTGGGCTGTGCGATCACCCGAAGAGGTGAGTGTCTTAGCAGCCCTGTCCAGGTGGGTGTCGGTAGGACTGACGTCTGACTTACTGGACCCGCTTATACCAGAAGACTGTGAAGGAGAAGTGGCCTTAATGGGAGCAGAGGCCTCCTTTGCTCCGGAGGCACCGAGCGCGAGCCTGACTGGAGGGGCAACGCCTTCTTGGTAGCAACCAAGACGGCCGTTGAGGAGCAATCCCCCAGAGTGGATGTTACCATTAGGGCCATGACTCCAGCCGAAGTCATGGCTACTGTGGAAGACGACTCCCGCTCCTGGTGCTTCTCATCACGCTTCTTTTTGTGGCCTTCAGGGGAAGTGAACACCTGCCTAAACTTCTTTAATTCTTTTTCCATGGAGACCATTTTCTTCTTGAGGAGATGGGCTTCCAGGGACTGCTGCCTTCTCTTGTGGGTAGCCGAGTTGAGCTTCTGGCAGTGCTGGTTCTTCTCCACAAGGTGGTCAGGGCCTAGACAGAAGAGGCACAAGGAGTGGCCATCCTTGTGTGGAAGCTGGGAACCACATGAGGCACACTTGTTTTTATGTGATTCGGAGGCCGTTGGGGATGACATACACACCAGATATTGATGAAAATTTCAGAAATTGAGAAAAAAAAAAGTTGAAAAAGTTGAGAACTTTAGGACCGATGAACGAACTGATGAGCGCTGTTCTACCGCGAGGAACTTTCACAAACCGATGGCAGGAAAGAACTGGAAGGCGAGCGTGGGGGACCACCCCTTTATACCAATGTCGCGTGATGCCGGTCACCTGATGTGGGGGTAGTCTCCCGCCAGAGACTACTAGCTAGAATTTTTCCGTGGGGTCCTGACGCCTGGCGGCTTAGTCCTATATGTGAATACCTACTGCAAGAGCCCTCTCAAAGTAAGATCTAGGTGGGTTGTATGGATGTGCACCATACATCACTCATAGAAAGTTTGTTATGTAAGAGCTTACAGTAACAGTAGATCTTCCAGGAACTATCTCTTGCAGTAGGTTATTACACTTGGGAGTTCCACCAGGTGGCGCTATCACATGGCAGCTTCATCCAGCAGTCCTCTTCAGGGGCTGCTCACATGACAGCAGTTCCTCAGGCTGAGTAGAAGTGTGGGCGGCCCCAAGTACACTCTGTTCCCCCCCCCCCAGCTGCAGCACGTAAAGGCCAGGACCGAGGGAAACCGAGGGACCAAGGAGTCTCCACCCAATGTCCTGAGATCCGGGGACCCTGAGCAAAAGGCAGTGAAATGGAGAGTGGGACTGTACCTACTGCAAGAGACAGTTCCTGGAAGATCTACTGTTATGTAAGTTCTTACATAATGAACTATCTTCTACGGACTGGTCTCTTGCAGTAGGTTATTACACTTGGGAGAGTACCAAGCAGTTATGTCCAGAAGGGAGGACAGCCAAGGCAGGAAGCCGGGCAAGATGGCACAGCCAAAGGGTGGGCCATAGGACAAAACAACCTCCAACCTGGAAGGCCAGGAAAGGCAAGGAGTGGAGAAGACAAGGTGGCCAGTCCTGGGTGACAGGGACAGGAGAGGCAAAAGCAGACAGGAACGTCCGAGAGAACAGACAGGAGAGAGGCCATAAGCAGAGGTCAGGTGGCATCCATGGAGGACAGCTGGAAATGTCATGAGACGGCTATGAGAGCCACAGACAGGGATGGTGTCAGAGACAGTCGTAGACATGTCGACTCGCACCACACCCAGGAAGGCAGACATGCATAGGGTGGGTGTGGACAACATGCTCCAAGTAGGGTGTAGAAGACAGAGAGAAGTAGGAGGCCATGCACAGTGATTCATCCTGATGAGCAGGGGTTGAAAGGCCATGGTGAAAAGTCAAACCCAGTAGAGCTCACCAACCACGGAGCATGTGGACAGGAAGTGGAGTTTACCGAGGCAAGAAGCACCAGGCAGGCCACAGCAAAGAACAACTGAAGGGGCTCCAGGGGGAGGACAGCAGGAGTTCCAAAAGGACTGCAGAGAGAAGGGAAGCGACTAGGATGAGGAAGCAGGTCTCGAAAGAAAGGGCAGAGGGACACCCGGATGCCTCCAAGGCATGTGGAAGGAGGCAGGGAGCAAGCCCAGAGCAGCAGTCAAGAAAGGAGGGGCAGGCCCGGCCCTGCCAGAAGGATGGGCACAGGACAGAGGAGTAGACATAGCAGCCCCCCATGACAGGCCCCACAGTGGTCCCGAGCAGCACCCCGGAAAGGGGTCAGGAACGGGACACCCCAGCAGCCGAGGTGGACGATGGGAACTGGGAGCATGGGAGAGGTCCTGGACCAACCGCTGGCTATGACCAGACGGCAGGGCAGAGAACCCAGAAAGGCCTGGGTACCAGTACCAAACAATGTGGCTCCACAGAAGGGGCATCGGCAACCAACAAGTGCACGTCGGGAGCCGAACCCAACATCTGAAGCCAGGCGTGGTGCCGCAAAGCGACGGCAGTGGCAGACAGATGGGCCAATGCTGCAACAGCATTGGAGCCCGCAGGAAGCCGGTGTCGGGAAAGCGAGGAATGGCGGACAGGGGCAGCGCCAACAGGACCGGCCCTGGGGAAGGAGGCAGGGATGGAGAGAAGGTGCTAAAGCAGAGGCACACAGGGTGTGGAGGCATTGGACCACACAGTGCACACAGAGGAGACTGCGAAGCAGCAAGGCACGAGAGGGCAAACCTGCTCACCAAGGACAGCAAGGTGCCGGGAAACCACATCCAGTGGACAAGAAGAGGTGAGTTGGGGCAGAGTGGTCCAGGCTGGAGCCCCCGTGACACTCATGGAGGCAGCCGCAGAAGCAGCGGACAAAGAAGAAAGGACCAACGGGGCACCACGCAGCCAGAAGGCCCACGTGGGTGGGAGTGGGGGGATGCCAAGCACCAGGCATAGTGTCTGCCCCACAGGCATCCCCCACATCCAGACCCCCAGACATGGGGTGGGGCGGGGGGCATCCCAATCCCTGTGGGGTGGCATCAGAGGAGAGGCGAGGATGAGGGGGGGAGACCCAGGAACCCCATATGAGGGCACAAAAGATGGGGCACTTGAGGGGTGCTGGAATGGTGACAGAGGGGGAACCCCCATTGATGCAGGAATAGTGTGCCGATGCCAGGATGGGCTGGGGGGACACAGACAGGGACCCCCAAAATGGGGACGTCCTGGGGTGCATAGCCCCTGCCGTCGACGTGGTAACCAGTCCTGTTGATGAGAAATGCAAAAGGGAACGTTCTGGTGATAGGGGAAGCTGTCCTATAGATGAGGAACACTCCATCGAAGGGAGAAGAGCCTCCGTCAATGAGAGAGAGAGGGACTGGAATGCTCCGTAGATGGAGGAAGCACTTCCATCGACGAGGGAGAGAGCACAACATACATCATCGATGGGGGAAGTCGTCCCGTTGATGAGGAGCACTCCTTCGATGGGGGAACAGTCCCTCTTGATGAGAGAAGCAAAAAGGGGGCTGGCCAATGGGGGAGCTGCCCGTCGATCAAGGAATGTACCATCGAAAGGGGAACAAAGCCCATCGACGAGAAACGGGAGCCAGAGTGCCCTGGCGATGGATCATGACCGGTCAACGAGAAAAGGAGCAATGCAGGCTCCTTCGACGGGGGAGCAGCCCCGTCAATGAGGAACACTCTGTCAGTGGTGGAGAAGCAGGAGAAGCCACCATCGATGGAGAGAGGTGGAGGGAGTGGGAGCAGTATGAGTCCTTTTCCCTCAGCAGCCGGGAACGTGAGCCCTGAGTTGAGGACCCTTACAGCGGGTCCCCAAGCTCCATTTCGGCAGGGCTGCCTGGAAGCCAGAAGAATCCAAGGGCCCAGCAGGAGCGCCGGGCCAAGAAGTAGCAGGGTTGCTGTGAATGGTGCACAGGCCCACACCAAAAGAAGGGGAACCAGGGTAGCTGTGAGTTGTTCACAGGCCCGAGACCAGAGGCAGGAGCCGGGGTTGCTGTGAGTGGTGCACAGGCCTGGTACCAGAAGTAGGAGAGCCGGGGTATCTGTGAGTGGTTCACAGGCCCAGAACAGTAAAGAATCGGGTCCAAGATCATGTCAAAGACTGCAACACAGAAGACTAAGCTAGCTGCTGTGTGGGCTGAAGCCGATGGGAAAATGAACAGAGTGTACTTGGGGCCACCCACAATTATACTTAGCCTGAGGAAGTAATGTCACATGGGTGGCTCCTGAAGAGGACTGCTGGAAGAAGCTGCCACGTAATAGTACCACCTGGTGGAACTCCCAAGTGTAATAACCTACTGCAAGAGACCAGTCCATAGAAGATCTATGGTTACAGGTGAGTAGCCCTCATTTCTAGAGGCATGGACATGCTGTACTATCCACACTTAGGCAGACTCTTAGCTGTTCTCCAGGAGGAGGGGTCAAGGTGCACACCCCTACTTGGCAACCAAGGATTGGAGAACTGAGGTCCCAAAACCAGCATCCTGGCATGACTCAAGGTCGATATGGAAGTGGGAGATCAAGGTGTATACTGACTTCCAGGAAGCAGCCCTGCAGATCTCCTGAATAGGGACGTCCTTGGGAGCAGCGGTATGTCTAGTGGAATGAGCCCTATGGGAGGATCCCTACCAACCAAACTACCCATAGCAGTGGTCGCTGAAGAAGACAATCAACCTGCCAATCGTCCACTTAGCTGCCGGTCTGTGAGGTGCAGCTTCAGTGTAGTTGACTAAGAGCTGGCGAACCTCTCCCTAAACTCCGGCCACATACTCCTTATAGTAATCAAGTGCTCACCTCAGGTCCAACGTGCGGAGCCTATGCTCAGCCTCCGAAGCTGGAGTGGTGATCTACATCAGGAGGTTAATCACCCGATTAAGGCAAAACACTACCACAACCTTCGGGATGGGGATGGAGGACAACCATGTCTTTGAAAAACACCAAATAAGGAGACTCAACCAAAAGGACCTGAAGCTCACTGATCCTTCTGGCAGAGATGATAGCTGGCAAGAAGGTGGTCTTCCACAACAGGTGTGAAATTTCACACCTGTGCATTGGTTCACACAGCTTGCCCATAAGCATTGCCAGTACCAGCAACAAGTCCCAAGGTAGTGGTGGATCGAGCACTGATGGGGACAGCTGGTCAAGGCCCTTAAGGAAGTGCCCAACCACCTTCTCCTATGCCACTGTTGACATACCAGCCCAAACCTGGTATGCAGAGATGACTGCTAGGTGCACCTTGAAGGTTGGAAACCTCAGGTCAGACAGAGAGGGACCAAAGGTAGTCCAAAATGCTAGCCAAAGGGCAGGCTGGGGGTCAAGCTCCCTGCCCTGGCACCAAATGGAAAACCTCTTCCATTTGAACGCATAGCAGATCAACTTTTTCTGGGAAGATTGCATGACACAGAGAACCTCTTTAGAGACACCCAAAGCCTCGAACTCAAGACACTCAGGAACCAGGCTGTCAGGTGCAGGGACTGAAGGTTTGGATGCAAGACCTTCCCCTTGTGACAGGACAGCAGGTCTGGATGAAGGGGAAGTTGCCATGGAGGTCTGCTGCTAAGGCTGAGGAGATATGCATACCAAAACTAGTGTGGCCAGTCGGGGGCTACCAGGATCATCCACACCTTGACCAACACTTTGTAGATCAGGGAAAAGGGAGGGAAGGCATAAAGGAGGCTGGGGTCCAGGGCCTCACAAAGGCATCCCCGAAAAGTGTCCTGCACTGTTGTGGGTGGCAGAAACAGCCTCAGCTTTTCATTCTCCCAGGAGGTGAACAGGTCAACCAAGGGACTGCCTCACTGGGAGAACAGGTGGTTCACCACCTCCTGATGCAGGGAACAGCCATGAGATGTCTCGCCTGCCCAGCCGAGGGTGACCACTAGCTGAAGACTCCCACTACATGAATCACCAGGAGATCAGCATCCAAGCTGTGCACAAGGATCCAAGTGTGGAGGGTCTCCCAATACAACCAGAGGGAGTGTGTTCTGCCCGGCTTGTTCAGGTAGTACATGGTCATGGTATTTTTCATCTGGACCTGCACGACCCGACCCTGGTCAAAAGGAGTAAATTCCATTAGAGCAAGATGCACGGCATAGAGTTCCAGTAGGTTGATGTGGTAATGGGACTCCCTGGGGGTCTAGAGCCCATGGGCCCTGTGGTTCCTCAGGTATGCTCCCCATTCCACCAGAGATGTGTCTGTTGTCATGGCAACTGTCAGTTCTGGGTGGATCAGCAGGACTCCTTCCTTGAGATGTTCCAGACTGAGCCACAACTGGAAGTCATCCCACATTGGCCGAGACACCATAACCAGCTGGTCCAGGTGACCTAGGTACTGAGAGCTCCCACTGTAGGTGGTGCATCTGCCTGCGGGCCCATCTGACCATGCTGGTGCAAGATGTCATGCACTCCAGCAGCCGAAGGAAGTGCCCAACCTAAAATGATCAGACAAAGAGATCTGATGCCCGGTTCGCTGGGAGTTGGGCCTTGACCTGGAGTGAGTTTAGCTCTGCCCTGTTGAAGTGGATAACCTGCAAGGGGTTGAGTTTGAATTTGGCCGGGTTGACCAGAAGGCCAAAGTCTCTGCAGGTCTGGAGGGCCAGGACCCTGGACTGCTCCACTGCCTCCCTGGATGGCCCAGATATCAGTCAGTTGTCCAGGTATGAATAGACCCAGACTCTTCAGCGCCACATGAATGCCACCACTGCAATGCATCTGGTGAAGACCCTGGGGGCAGCAGAGAGGCTGAACGATATGACCTGGAACTGAGAACCCCCTCCACGCAGACAAGTACTGCTAGTGAGACAGACTGGAATGTGGAAGAAGGCATCTTGGAGGTCCAGGGATAAGAACCAAATGGCCTGCTCCAAGGATGGAATGATCTGGTTCGGAGTGAACAACAAGAACTTGCACTTCCTCGGGAACTGATTGAGATCGTAAAGATCCAGTATGGGGTGCCAACCCCCATCAGTTTGGGGACCAGGAAGTAACTGAATATAAAGCCCTGGCTGACCGTGGCATCTGGGACACAGGCTACAACTCCTTTCTCTAGGAGCTGAGCAATGTCCTTCCTGGGGGCGGGCAATGTGTCCTGCGACATCATGGACTCCTGTGGAGCATGGGCTTGGCAGGGCAGGAGAGCCTCGAAAATTGAGAGGCAATCCACTGCCCACCACTTCTAGCACACATCTGTCCCAAGTGATGGTGAACCAGACATGCCAGAAATGAAGAAGCTGACCCCCTAACAGGGAGCCAAGGCAGAGAGTGGACGGGCAGGAAGCAGACACCACCCCAACCCATCACTGAGCAGCCTTGGAGGAGGCACCAGCACTAGCTGCTGAATGGGCCCTGCCTCCCCATTGTTTTTTTTTTTTTAGCCCTGGGTGGTGAACTTAGGCTCAGGGCAGCAGACCTGCAATTGCCCCAGCTGGGGCTGCTGCTGTTTGGGCTGCTAGGATGGAAAGAGACAAACCTGAAAGGACTTCTTCTTCGGCTGCTTTCCTGCCTGGTCTTTCTGGGAGAACGTCACTGTGTCAACAGTGGCATTGGATTTCTTGATCCTCGGAAGATGTCCATCCACCCCAGGGCTGAAAAGGTCGGTGCCCAAGAAGGGAACATCAGCCAGTCTGTACTGGATATCCACTGTGAACGTGGAAATCTGCAGTCAGGCCCTGCAGTGCATCACGACTGCTGCAGCCAGAGATGAGGCACAGGAGTCCCTGATGTCAAGGGTGTCTGAAGCTGGTGTTTGGCCAGTGCTTGAGCCTGGTCTCAGACCACCTTAACCGCCAACTTCAAATCTGCAGAAAGGTGGGGGAGAACATGGTCAATAAGGCCCAGAAGGACATGACCAAAGTTAGCCATCACAGAGATGGAACTCACCTGATGGAGACCTATTGGAACAAATACTTTTTGTTAGTCTCCACAATACTAAAACAACAAATATTTCAACTGTAAAGGATTTTGCCCCTTTCACTAACCACAGTTAGTTTTAAAAGTGACAGGTTCTGGTTTTGGATTTATGTACTAGGGAAAAAAAAAACATACATTACTTTTGGGTACTGAAATCCATATTACTACTGCAGGTTAGGCACAAACAATACAGTTTATAGGACCTTTTTATTAATCATAACAGAAAATGTATTTACTGTATTTGAAACTGTTGCAGTGAGCACCTCACCATTTGGCACACTTGAAGGATACTTTATTCAGACCTCGAGGCTGGTGATGTTGCTTTACTGGGTAAGGTTTTTTTTTTTTTAATTGTGACCAAAGAATTTTATTGGCTAGGCTTATATACACACTTAGTTGTACAAGTGCATGTATCCCAAGGCATGGGAGATGTTAAACCTTGCATGACATATAGGATATAGTATACTTTTTCTATCTGGAGTTTTAAGGAAAGTGTCTATACTTTTTAAACTTTATTTGTGACCATTTATTTTAAAACTGGGTAAACCTGTGCACTGTTTGGACATTACATGACTTTTCGAGCTCTGTTGTCTTGCATCTTGGCTTTACTTCTGGTTTTATTGAGTGGTACCTCTTTTTCACAGTTTGTTTTATAGATGTATTACATTTTGTTTTGACACACAAGCCACATAAGCTTTATTGTTTTATTTAACAATTTTTACAATGACCAAAACTAAATACATCAATTACATCAGAACTACAAAATTCAGTTTAATTATATTTTTACAGCAGCATGAATTTCATTGTTTAGAAACTTTACTGACTCTTTTTAAATGGAATAGACCTCTTTACCTGTGACCATAAGATTTTTTGGCCATAGTTTAGAATAGGTTTAAACCTCCTTAGAAGGTAATTTTTAATTAAGAAATCATTATTTGTTTTGTTTGCAACATACACTGGATGTTTAATTATTCTTTTGCCAAATTTCAGTTTTAATCAAACTTTACCCAAAGTCTTTTGAGCTTCCTTTTTATAACCTACAATTTATATGCTGCCAGGAAGGGTTTTTAGCTTCCTGGAGTAACCTAAGACATTAGTCACTTTATTATAGAGACTTTTAGACATGAGACTTACCTTAGTCTTAGAATCAAGCAAAGCCTTATGATTTAAACTGTTTTTAATGTTTATATCACAGTAACATCTTTTTGCTTTTTTGAGGGGAATTATGTTGCCCAGGCAGAATTTTTTTTTTGGCAACACAACAATTTTATAGTGACATTTTACAAACTGTGGTTGATACTAGCTCTGGGACCCTTTTGAAGAAGGATAATTACAGACACAGTATTTTTAATTTTACTTGGCATTTTATTTTTAAATTTTATTTTAATCTCATTATTTTTTTTAATAATAGCAGCTTTTATAACCATGTTAGCAATAGAGTGAACAGGATTTACAAGTCAAATAGCACTACTAGTTTTATCTGTACTGGGTACAGTTGATGAGGCATTTTTCACAGAAAAATGAAGGTAAAGAGATAACTGAACAGCTTGGAACAATCTTTGAGAATGAGCTTTTAACTTTTTTTTGTGAATGATTAATCTTTTTTTTTTTTTTTTTTTTTTTGTACAACTATGTCTAGACCTGTTTTGAGTTGCACTATTACTTTGCTGATTATAGTCACAACAGCGGTGCTCCTGTGGTCAGTTTTGTTACCATGCTCACTGCCATACCTTGCACCTGGGCCTCCCCCTTTTGAGAGGGACTCCAGTGTTGGTGTTGGTCTGAGTCTTGGTAAGGCTGTTGAGCCACAGTTGGACCAAGCATGGGCTTTAATTGTTGTTTTTGTTTGTCAGGCATAGGTAAAATGTGTTTCCCCTTAGCTGGAATATGAGAAGTGGTAGCCCCCAACACCTTAGCTTTAGGCACAGAGGAACTCCGTTTTTGCCTAATCTTGTGCTTTTTTTGAATGTTTTAGGCTGTGAATTAGAATTACTTTTAAGTCCAGCGGTAATCTTCTTTTTGCTCTGAGGCAATTTATTTTTTCAGTCAGATGATACACCCAATGATATACCAGAATCAAAGAATCTAACATTTTGAATGCTTTCATTTTTTTACTTGACTTTTACTTTGTAACCTTTTATACTACTTTTTAATTTAATAAAATGTTTATTAACCTGTGCATAAGCATTTGCTAGTTAAACTAATGTTGTCATGGCTATGCAATAGTGATTACCAACTTTTACAACAATTAAACCATTTTTTGAACAGTTAAAATAGCAATAACTTTTTACATAATTTAAACAATTTTTTTTGCTGCTTTACTGTTACAGATTTTATTCTGTTCACTTGTAGGCTTTAGCTCCCTTTTCTTTTGCTTAAGGTAGTTTCAGACTCAGAAAAACAAAAATAGAAAAGAATTATATTTGCAATTTAGTAATCTTGCAAATACTAACAATAAAAACATTTATTCTGTATACACTATAAGTGTGGACTATTTACTAACATGTATATCCCGGATGAGCTCCCAAAGATGTCAGAACAAAGGCTATATCATTACTTTTTACAAAAATGCACTTGGATTTATCGTGGGCCTTACCCAAAAATTATTTTTATAAATTACCAAAAAGAATAAAAATGTACATATGATATTATCCTATGCTCTTCAGATTTAAATATAATGGCAACAACACTGCTTTTTACACTTACAATTATATGAATCAATATTTTATTTACATCTATACAATAATTTTAAATATTTTTTATTAGCATAAATATTAAGCATAACTATAAACATTAACAAAATTGTCTTAGATACTTAAGCAAACTAATAAAACTAATTTTAGCAAATAAACAATGTAAATGAATAAGCAATATTTAGTATAATACACGGTAATAGTTATACTTTTATCATACTTAGTATTTAACATAACCTTTATGCATAAGAACATGCAACTAATAAAATTAATTTTAGATTATTTTTGTATAACTTGTTTTAAAACTTTATAACATGTAAAATATATTTTGTATGAGAACGTGTAACAACTCATTACATTAGCATTTTGTACTGTGCTTTTATAAAACATAAGTTTTAACTTTTTAGATTATGCAAAATATTTTTTAGTTTAAAAGCTTTTAAATGATATAACCCAAGTCCTGTAGTTAAAAGCACATTTTTTTGTTACTTTTTTAGATAAGCCAATTTAAATGATTAAACTATTAATTAAAATTAGTAACAGTAACTAAAATTAATACTTAAATTTTTGGTTGCTAGTGTTTTGTGTTTTTTTTTAACTTCAAACTCTTGGTTGAGTCTAGCTCTTGATAAAAAAAAGTCTCTTAGCTAATTTTTTTGACCCTGGAACTTTCTGTCATGGGCAAACACTGCATGTTAAACTTTTCTTGCTAAAAGTCACTTCACCAAAAGTTAGCGTTTTGGTTGTAGAACACAGCTTTAATCTGCACAGTCCATAGCAATACTGGATTTAAAGAACTGTTTTGTGGATAGCAAAGTTGTTTCAATAACTGGAACTTTAATTACTTTTTATGTTATATGTCTGCTATTAACCTTAGACACTGGACTTTCCCTTATTCACAACGCTGTATACAGTAGCTTGTGTGAATTTAAGCCTCTGGTCTAGATATTAGCAGGCAACATTACTTTAGCCAAAATGCTCAGCAAATAAAACACAGACCTTGCTTCATATGCAGTAAGAATATCCTTGCATGTGGTTTTTGTACCTGGACGTTGTGGCAGCACTGCATAAGCTTTTGGCTGTAAACCTTAAGGCTAATTCTAGTACTTAAAATACAGGCATGGCTCAAAGCTTCTTGGCCTAGCTACAGTGATAAAGCCATCAGAATTCTTAGTTAGACCAGCATATGCCCTTATACATTGGATGTTTGGCTCAGACTGAGGTGTTTCCAGAAAAATGCACTAATATGAAACTGACCACAACCACAGTTTGATTGTTTTGAGTCACTAAAGAGGTAGAACATCTCAGATGATAAATGATGACATACAGACAAGCCTTTTAAGACATCTTTTTTCCCAAAACTTGTTTTTCATTTAAAATTATTTTTTAATAACATTTTTATTTAACCTAATTTAAACATTAAACTTACATATTTAGGCATTTTACATCAAGCAGATCATTTTGGTATAAATTTTATTTTTTAGCATTGATATTAAGTTACACTATTAAAGGTTATAACTATCATTTTAATAAAACTTTCTAAAATAAAGTGATAGTCTTGCTCTAAATATTTTAAGCTACAGAATAATACAAGATTTAAAGTCTTTAAAACATTAGTTTTTGTAGAAACACATGAAGTTTTTTAAAGAAAAGTCAAATTTGAAACTGTCAAGAGATTCTTTTAAATGATTATTTCTTTATAACAATAAGATACTTATTTAAGAGTCTTATTTTTAGACTCCTTAGCATGTGAGCTATCATGAGATACTAGATTTATTTTGTTTTTTAATAAAAAAATTATATTAAAATAAGTTTTAGCTGGCCCAGTGGCACTGAGGGTTAAGGCACTGGATGCCACACCTTGCGCCATGCCGGCTACCTAGGATTGGAAATGGACTCGGGCCACTGGTGGTCGGCAGGGGAGGGAAGAGATTGAGTGTCCGGACTGCTCTCTCTTCCTGGGGAGGGCTGTGGGGAGTGCGCCACACAAGTGCGACCTCTGGTGATGGTCAGAGGTGTGCCAGGATTGCAATCACTTAAGTGGGGGCGGAGCTGCAGTGGGCGTCAGCACTCTGTGCCTAGATGCCATTGCACGACCGAGCTCTGGGGGGAAACAGAATAAAGGGGAAAAAAACCTTCCCATTGGTAGGTGAAGGCAGGTCTACTGGTGCCTGGCACCACATCTAATGCTGGGCCAAGATTCTCTCCTGGTTTTCTCGCATCAGTCTCCACCAAACACTTAGAGTGCCGGTAGGAGTTGGCAGTCCTTTGCTCCCAGGAGACTCAGATCTAGGGGGTTTCAGAGATATGGTGTGGGAGGAGCAGGCACCAGTGAGGGCATCAGAGCTTCAGGTGGATGGGAACAGCCCAATCAGCCGAATATCCCAGCTGGAGAGAGTCCAATGAGCTAAGGGCAAATAAATAAAGTATGCAAAAAAAGTTTTAAACATAACTTTTGAACCCTTGGTCCTGCACTTATGAAACTTGGTAAGCTTATTTATTATACTAGTGTATAATAACTGTTTAATTTTTGTAGCGGCAGTACATTGCATCTTTAAACTATGAATAAAACATCTTATTTTAATGTAAAGTCAATAGAGATTTAAACTGTATTTTTTAAGACAAGTCCAGGCTGAGCAAAATACTGGTTGGCACAGAAACCATAAATTTTAATAAAAGTGTCTTTCCTGGAATGTGATTACCATGGTAACCTCTTAGCTGGACTAGCTAACTAGCAGCTATTTAAAGGCACATGACAGTCCTGGTAGTCAGGCAGAGAGACTTGGTAGGAGCTCCCTGTAAGGGCAATGGTTCGACTCTAATGAGTGGAGAGGCTGACACTGAAGACACGGGGCTTAGCAGGACTGGGGGTGACCAGGGAAGCATGGGGGCCATGGCAATGTGCCTTTCTTGCCTGAGGACCCATTGCTGCCATATGAGCTCCTCGTAGCACCAATGTAGCTTGTGTCAGAGTCTCTCACTGTCCAAAGATAAAGAGGAGGAGAAGCAGCGATGGGTCTTCTGGGCTGAGGGCAGAGTACAGGAACGCGAGGAGTCCCTCAACCAATGACGACAGTGGTGACACTGAGGAGAAGCAGGAGGAGGGCTGTGTACAGCACATGCACTGGCTCCTGCCGTGGGACCTTAGATGGAGGTAACTCCTGGGAGGAGACAGTCTGGTCAACCAACTGCTTCTGATCCTCCTGGGAGAGGGTCAAAAGGACCAGAGTCCTTGAGACTAAGTTATTCTTAATTCCCTCAGACAATGTGTCGAGAAAAATGTCGACCAACTGGTCAGCCTGTGTCATGGCCAACAAGCTCAACAGTGGTACTGTGGAGCTAGTGGCCTGACCCTTGACCAATATTAGCTCAGGTTGAAACAGAGTGCTCAACAGCTGTCAAGCGGTCGAGGGAATCACAGAAATGGGAAGAGTGTGCTCGTACTTGGTCCCATAATTGTCGGTGCAATTTCTTTACCTTCTTTTCATCACTACAGAAAGGGCCCTCCCCGAGTGTTTGCAGAGACTGACACATTTCACGTAATGTGCCCATGAAGAACATCCCAATGCTGGCTCCAACTGGGAGCAGTGCGGACACCAAACACCTGCTGCACCCTGGGCCACTGCCTCTTCCATAGATGAAAGCTAAGTGGCCAGGGCCACAGCCATGGACATCATCTTGCACATGTCCTTTGAATGGTCCGGGGCCCATTTATCTTGTCTACCTAGGAGCAGGCAGGCATAACAGTTCTCAAGCGACAAGGATAGAAGTAATTTACATAGGCCACAGGCTGGGGTGTTGTGCTGTGCCTCAAGGCAGCAAATACATGATAAGTGCAGGTCCATAAGGGACATCATCCTGCTGCAAGGGATGTAATGTTTAAATCTGTGACAGGACCAGGCTTCTTCAGGATCGATGGTGGGAATGGAAGAAGAATCTGAAGAACTGAAGCAATTCAAAGATGAAGTGGAAGTATAAAGTACTTTAGGGCCTACACCATGCATGGAGCTGCAAAGGAGGAGACCCGACTTTTCCAGTGGAAAGGAAGATCTGACATCATGGGGTGGAGCCAAGGAGTATACCACCCAGGTGAGTAGGAGAAGCTTAGCTTGCAGACATTCCAGCTAGATTTAAAGGGAAAAGAAGACTGCCAGAGTGTGGATAGTGCACCATATCCGTGCCTCTAGAAAGGCAGATTAGTCAATCTGAAAGTCACAGCTTAACATGCACGTTTTCTAAATTCGGGGTGCTCCCTGTTACAGAAGTGCAGTTCTGTTAAAAAAAATAAATAAATAAATGCCGTGTCTTCAGAGGGAATCTTCTATGCTGCCTCCCAGTCAATGGCACAGCAAAGACTAGGGAGTCATTTTTCGGAATGTTCATGTGTCCATGACTGTATGTTGGTTTGCAGCACTGGGCTGTACCATTTCTCCTAGCAGGAGTGCACATTACCCATATGTATTAACTACCTATTGACAATGTGAAGCACTACAGAAAAGAGTTTAAAATAAACAAAGTAGTAGCAGCATTAGCGAATACTTGCAAAAGTTCAACAGTGCTCCTCAGCAGCGGTGAACTAATGAGCAGTTGATGGTGGGAAAAAGAATTTAGGCATGCTGGGGATGCCTATGTTATAAAGGCATCGACAAGATGTGCTGACGAGGGTGGCCCCAGCCTGCAAATATATCCAGGTGGTCCTGATGTCAACAGCTTACAGTTCCGGGATGTGGCTCAATGGAAACTGATATCTTGCTTTGATATATATATATTGATGTATAATCTGTTTTTAGAGTTTATTCTGATTTTTGTTTATTTATTTACCCTGCAATGTCACTGCTGTTGTTTTTCTACTTAATGTTTTGTGAATTGTGCAGAGTTCTGAGCCTCTGGGAATGAGCGCTATATAAATAAAATATCTAGCTTTATACAATGAGGTGAAGTGATATGGCATCAAGTAAAAAGTCGTATCACAAGTACAGTGTGATAACTAGTTTGTGATGTGTACACTCTGAAGATACCAAGCACAATGTACACGTCATCGCCAGTTATCAACACAGTGTACACATCTCTCCTCCCATGCTGCCAAAACAAAAAAATAAAAGAAAATTAACAAAAAAACAGAGCCCTATTGTACAACACGGAAATATGATGTCTCGTTGTGTGATACCTATGAATCACAACTTGTGGACATTGACCTCGGAAACCTAACTTGTTGTGATACACAGGTATCACACACCCAGCCATCATGTATCCTCTTAATCTATCCTCAAAGAAGATCTGGATATTCTGCATCATGTCACCAGCTATCACTAAACACATCCTTTCTGCACAACCAATAAAACCTTGGAGGATAGGTAAGGAGAGGATGGGGACAAGTGGGACGCAGTACAATATTATAAAGCTTGAGCAATCTATTGCACCATTGGTTCTCCATTTATGGATCTCATCTTTCATATCTATATGCATAGGCTGGCTTATCAAAGGAAGGTTTTCCCAAACTGCTCTTATAAAGTAACTGTCATGTTCAGCATATGAATTTGTTGTACAGGGATTATGCACCAGCCTGTGATATTATGTACACAATTTGCTTAAAATTTTATGAAGTACAAGTATAGAAAAAGTACAGTTATGTAAGAACTTACCGTAACAGTAGACCTTCTAGAGAGGTTCCTGCAGTAGGTCATAAGAAAAAATTACTCACCATAGTAATGTTGTTTCTTCTAATGAAGTCTTGCTGTATTCTGACTATATGCAGTTAGCCCCAGCACTTGAACTGCTCTGGAGAGTAAAGGGTTAACTTTATGCCACAGCATAAAACGTTGAGCTCGAGCTCTGTCTGTGGTACTCTGAAGTGTAACTGTCAGATTCTCACAAACACTAAACTAACTCAATAAGTAGAAATTGCTTCTAAAATTTTATGCCAAAGGGCAATAAACAGATCTTTAGGGTCAAAAAACTCATGTCGAGAACCCCAAAAATAATCTAAACAGGTAATGAAACAACCAAAATAATCATAATAAAAACCAGAGAGCCATTAAAAAGATAAAGGCATGGCAAGTACACCTCTGGGTGCAGCACTGTGCCTGTCAAACCACATCCCAAAACTACTAGGTTCCAGGAGGGGAAGCAGGTCAGAATACAGCAAGACTCCATTAGAAGTAACATTGTTTCTTCAAACAACATGAAGTCTTGCTATATTCTGACTATATGCAGACTACCAAGCAGTACCCCCTCGGAGGAGGGAGTCACAGAACCTATTTTGGGAACAAGATCTGTAGCACAGCTGTGCCAAACCTAGCATCACTTCTTGACCGAATGTCCAGAGAGTAATGCTTGGTAAATGTGTGAACAGTTTTCCAGGTGGCAGCTTTACAGATTTCCACTAAGGGTATATCTCTAGCTGCTGCGACTGAAGCAGCTGTACCTCTGGCAGAATGAGCCCTCAGGCCTGAGGGAGGCTCCTTCCCAAGCTTTGAATAGTAGAACTGGATACAGGAGACAATCAACATGGCAACAGTTCTCTTGGTGTCTGGTTTACCCTCTCCCACTTCTCCATAAGTGAGAAACAACTGAGAACAGTCATTCCTATGGGCCTTAGTAGGTTCTACATAGTAACTAAGACCCCTCTTTACATCAAGACTGTGTAACCTTCTCTTCCCCAGAGGAAAAATGGTCAGTGAAAAATACAGCCAATGACATAGACTGATTCAAATGAAAGTCTGATACCACCTTGGGAAGAAACTTTCTGTTGGTTCGAAGGACCACCTTATCCCTGTGAAATGAAATGAAGTTAGGTTCCACTGATAAAGCCTGTAATTCACTGGTTCTCCTGGCAGAGGTAATGGCTACCAGGAATACAGTTTTCCGAGTCAAGCACTTCAGCTCAGCTGAGGACAGAGGTTCAAAAGGGGCTGCATTAGCCATGTAATACAGATATTCAGATCCCAAGAAGGGGAAGGTTCCCGAAAAGGAGGGTTAACATGTACTAGACCCTTGAAAATGTTCTTGAAAACTGGATGAGATGCTAAGGAAGAGCCCTTGCCAGCAGAAATGAAGGCAGAAACAGCTGCCAAATGTACCTTGAGAGTAGTAGGTCGGAGGCCTAAACTGTTAAGATGCACCAAACAGTCCAATACAGTGGCAATATCCACCAGTTCTGGCTGGATATGCCTCTGGGAACACCAAAATCCAAATCTTTTCCATTTGGAGTTGTCTTTCTAGTAGCAGGGTTCCTGCTAACCTTTAAAATGTCCAAGACTAACTGAGAAAGATGCAGGCTTGCATATTCTAGCTCTTCAAGAGCCAGGCTTTGAGCCTGAGAGTCTGAAGGTTGGGGTAAAGAATCCTCCCCTGTGAGAAGGTGAGCAGACTGAATTGTCTGGGAAGACACACAGGCATTGTCACTAACAGTGACAAGAGTAGAGGGTACCAAGGCTGTCTGGCCCAGTCTGGAGCCACTAGAATCACCTTCCAAGGCTGAGACCTGATCTTGATCTGGACCCTGAAAATCGGAGGAAAAGGAGGAAACGCATACAGAAACCTGCTTGTCTAGTTCAACAAGAGAGCATCCTAAGGGACAGGGCCCAGAAGAGGCGGTCTGCAGCAAGAGAGAGGAAGTTGGTGATTGGGGCTGCAAAGATCTATCTCTGGAGTGCCTCATCTCTTGAAAATGACCTGAAGAATTAGAGGGTTCAGGGTCCATTTGTGGTGACCCTGAGAAATCCTGCTAAGAGCATCTGCTAGAATGTTGTCCTTCCCTGGGAGGCACACAGCCATTAGGGAAGCCTGAAGGGAATAAGCTAGAGACCATATTTTCATGGCCTCTGTGCACAAGGCTGAGGACCAAGTGCCTCCATGCTTGCTGCTGTACCTCATGGTTGTGGTACTGTCTGTCCTGAGCTGCACCACTTTCCCCTGAACAGCAGTTGAGAATGTTTGGAGTGCTAGAAGAAAAAATTACTCACCTTAGTAATGTTTCTTCTAATGGAGTCTTGCTGTATTCTGACATATACAGTTAGGTCCTGCCTTTCAACTGCCCTGGAGAACAAAGAGTTAAACTTTCCATGACCAGCATGGAATGTTCACCACGAGCTTGATTGAAGCCCCTGTCTGCTGTTGTTTAAACTGCAACCATCAGATCTTTACAAAGACTCACTAGGTGTTCTGTGTGGAAACTGTAAAATTCTTACTAGCCAACTGGCAAATATATATAAAAAGTTTTTTGGTTTCAAAGGAAGATAAGCCAGGAAACCCAGAAACAAAACACATCCAAAACACAACCTCTCACCCAAACCAAAAAGAGGGTATAAAAAGGACACTCCTAAGGTGCCAACACTGCTCCTGCCCACCCAAATCCCAAAATCTAGGTTCTGAGAGGGAAGGCGGGGGGGTTCAGAATACAGCAAGACTAAATTAGAAGAAACAACATTACTAAGGGGAGTAATTTTTTCTTCAAACAACATGAAGTCTTGCTGTATTCTGACATATGTAGACTAATAAGCAGTACCTCCATGAAGGAGGGACAGAACCTACTTTGAAACTGGCTCTGAAGTAACAGTTAAAACCGAGCATCACCCTAGCCTGGATATCCAGAGTATGATGCTTGAGAAAGTATGGACTGTTTCCAGGTGGCTGCTTGACAAATTTCTAAGAGAGGAATATCCCTGGCAGCAGCCAGGGAAGCAGCTGCAATCTCTAGTGGAATAAGCCCTCAGGCCTGAGGGTGGAGTTCTACCCAGTTTTTCATAGCAGAATTGTATACAAGAAACAATCCACCTGGCAAAAGATCTCTTAGTGGCAGGTTTGCCTTTAGCAACTTCTCCATAAGTAAGGAACAACTGGAGGGATTCAAACCTGTGACCCTTGGTACGCTCTATGTAGTAGCTAAGGGCTCTTTTAACGTCCAATCTGTGTAGCCTCCTCTCTCCCGAGGAGGAATGGTCAGTGAAGAAAACAGGGAGAGATATAGACTAGTTGAGGTGGAAATCTGAAACCACTTTAGGTAAGAACTTTCTGTTAGTTCTAAGGACCACTTTATCTATGTGAAAAGAGATGAAATCAGATTCCACTGACAGGGCTTGCAATTCACTTGATACGTCTAGCAGAAGTAATGGCTGCCAAAAACACAGTTTTCCAAGTCAAGTACTTAAGCTCTGCTGAGGACAAAGGCTCAAAGGGAGGTTGCATAAGCTGAGCAATGCAAACATTAAGATCCCAAGCAGGAGCAGGATCCCTAAAGGGGGGATTGATGTGAAGCAATCCCTTGAAGAACTTACAAAATACAGGATGGGATAATAGAGAGGAAGACTTGCTCACTGACAAGAAAGCAGAAACAGCTGCCAAGTGTACTTTTTAAGGGTAGCTGGTCTGAGGCCTAAGCCATTAAGATGGACCATATAATCCAGGAACCAGAGGCAATTCAGCAGAGTCAGGAGAAATATTCTTCTTAGAACACCAAATGCTGAATCTTTTCCAGTTGGAGTTGTAAGTCTTCCTGGTGGAAGGCTTTCGAGAAGCCTTAAGGATATCCAGAACCCATTAGGAAAAATGCAGATCTGCAAACTCTAACTCTTCAAGAGTCAAGTCTTGAGATTGAGAGACTGAAGATTTGGGTACCAAATCCTCCCCTGAGAGGATGTTAACAGGTTGTAATTCCTGGGAAGAGACAGGGGAAGATGGACTGCTAGGGATAGCAATAAGGGATATCATGGCTGCCTGGTCCAGTCTGAAGCAATCATAATCACTTTGCATGGCTGCGACCTTATCTTTACTAACACTTTGAACAGGAGAGGGAAGGGGGGGAAGCATACAGAAATTTCCCTTCCCAGTTCAGAATCAGAGCATCCAGGGGGAATGAGCCCAAGACTGGGGATCTGCAACAAAAGAGAGGAAGTTAGTGATTGTCTGGGGTCAAAAGATCTCTGGTGCCCCATCTCAGAAAATCACTTTCAAAACTGAGGATCTAGGCCCATCTGATGGCCCTGGATATTCTGCTCAGTGCATCTGTTAGGACATTGTCCTTCCTGAAGGTGAACTGCTATCAGAGAGGTTTGCAGTGAATAGGCCAGGGACCACAACTTCATTGCTTCTGTGCACAAGGCCATAGACAGAGTGCCTCCTTGCTTGTTGATGTACCACATGGTGGTGGTGGTGTCTGTTCTGACCTGAACCACCTTGTTCTGTACAGATTTGGAAAAAGCTAGCAGTGCCAGAAACACTGCTCTGAGTTCCAAGAGATTGATGTGAAGCAGAGATTCCTGAGGTGACCCACAGTCCTTGGGTGGTAAGATCCCAAATGGCTCCCCCAGCCCAGCAGGAAGCATCTGTGGTGAGTATCACCAATGAGACTGAGTGACAAATGGAACCCCTTGTCTCAAATTGTCCTGATCCTGCCACCATTGCAAGGCTTGGATCAGGGTTCGAGTCACAGGGATTAGTTTGGTAAGGGAATCTTTTCTTTGGAACCAAAAGGCTCTTAAATGGAACTGAATATCCCTCATTTGGAATCTTGCTCCCTGAACCACTGCTGTGGAAGCTGCCATGTGGCCCAGTAGCTGAAGGAAATGCCTTGCTGGTCGAGACACCTGAAGGATGAATGAAGAGGCCAGTTCCATAAGGGTCCTTGCCCTTTCCAGGGGAAGGAAGGCTCTTGCCTTTACTGTATCCAGTTTTGCACCTATGAAGGTGAGGAGCTGTACTGGTTCAAGAACTGACTTTGGAAGGTCGAGAATGAATCCTAAGTAAGTGAGCACTTGCTGGGTCACTTGCAGATGTGACTTGACTTGGTCTGGAGACTGACCTACTATGAGCCAGTCATCCAAGTATGGGAAGATGGAGATATTTTTTCTTCTTAGGAAAGCAACTACTACTGCCAGGCACTTTGTGAAAACCCTTGGGGCTGATGTTAGGCCAAAGGGCATTTCTCTGAATTGATAGTGGCCTGAGGGCAACTCAAACCTGAGGTACTTTCTGTGAGCAGCTCATGGAATGTGAAGTAGGCATCTTTGAGTCCAGGAAGGCTAGCCAATCCCCTGCCTTAGAGAGGAAGGATAATTCCCAGAGTTACCATTTTGAACTTTGGCTTCAAAAGATGTTTGTTTAGATATCTTGGGTCCAGGATGGCTGCCATTCTCCTGTCTCTTTGGGGTTAGAAGTACCTGAGTACAATCTTTGCCCCTGTGTAGGGTGGAACTTTCTCTATAGCTCTGAGAGTTCGGAGAGAGGAAACCTCTGCCTCTAGGGCAAGGGTCTCCGAGAGATTTGCAGGTGGAAAAGATATGGCTCTCATCTTGGGAAATTTTTTGAAGCTGAGAACCAGTCCCTGGCTTACTACTTCCAGGACCCACATGTCTGATGCAAGAGACTTCCAGTCCTGGACAAAGTAAGCCAGCCTGCCCCCTACTGGGATGGGAGAATCGACCCAGGCAGACCCAGCAGGGTGTCTGCTTGGCAGGGGCTTTAGGCTGAGGGGTGGATGCAGACCTGCTCATCCCACTTCTGCCTCTCCCGCTAAAGAACCCCCTGTGCGAAAAGGAAGAAGAGGAGGCCTGAACTTGGTAAAAAGGCCTTTGGAAAGGCCTGCCCCTGCCCCTGGACTGCTGCCTTTGAGAAGTTGCTTGCCCTTTCTTTGGCCTGAGACTCCTGTAAGTGGTCCTGTACTCATCCATCTTTCATGTAATTCTCTGTCTGCTCTCAAACAGAGAATTACCACTATAAGAAAATCCATGGCTTTAGCCTGGGTATCCTGTGAAAGGCTAGTACATCTGAGCCAAGCCATCCTCCGAAGAGCCACAGATGTAGCCATGACTCTTGATGACACATCACTGGAGTCTACAGCAGCATGAAATTGTACTTTCGATGCCTCAATCCCATCTGCAGCCACCTGCTCCAGCTCTTTGGCAAGCTGGTCGGGGGCCTGTTTAGCCGGAGCCAGCACAGTGTCCCACCTGGACTTCTGGTATCGGGCTGTATAGGCCATACAGTTAGCCTGCCTGAGTCCCAACGATGCTGCCATGTATTGTTTCTTTGCCATGGCATCAATCTTCCTGGAGTCCTTGTCTGGGGGGTGTGATGCCAAGGGAATGTTTGCCTTATCACAGACAGCAGCCTGCACAACCCCAACATGGCTGCATTGTTGAAAAAGGAACTCGTGTCTGAGCCTGAGAGATGCACTCTTGTCCATCTGTCTGTCCACAGGAGGTATAGAATTAGGAGACTTAAGAATTTTATGTGTCTGTTTCCCAAAGGATTTGTGGAGGGGAACAGACAGTCTCCTGGACTCTGGGATGTCCATCATCTCAACATAATCAGGCTCTTCCTGATCCTCTACTGCTTCCTTCACAGGAAGCTGGAGGGTCTCAGCCACTTTTTTGTAAAACATGTAGTGTGAAGGGGACTCAGAAAGCCTAGGAGGAGAAACACCTGAAGGTCTGTCTGGGGAGATGTCCGGGTCAACAAGCACATCCAGACTTTCACTATCACCATAATCATCCTGATACTCCTCCTTCTCCTCCGGTTCATAAAATTCTTCAAAGTATAATCGGAACCCGGGGAACGATCGAACGAGCCCTGCCAGATGGAAAGCGGTTCAGTCGAACCTAACTAAGCGATCAGGTCATTCCTTCTCGCCTTGGCTATCTCATCGGCGGTCGGAGACGAAATTTGGGTCCGAACCGTCGATTTGTCTTTTCTTTTTTTTACCGAACCGATTCCTTGAATCGCCTCCTTGCCCGAAGAAGTATCGCCTCTGGTCAGAGGGCATCCTCCTGGT
This sequence comes from Neoceratodus forsteri, assembly GCA_016271365.2. Lineage (NCBI taxonomy): Eukaryota > Metazoa > Chordata > Ceratodontiformes > Ceratodontidae > Neoceratodus > Neoceratodus forsteri. The sequence goes on from CM057459.1 coordinate 655,575,511, forward strand.
TCGGTCGGAACCGAACCGGCTGGCCATCCGGTCAGCGGACTTCTCAGCCTCCTTTCCTCAGTCTACCTAATCTTTTTCCAGGTAGAGTTGGGAAATTTTTACAAATCTGGCAGTCTGAATCGAGGTGGTCAAACCCAGACAATAAACACAGGTGGTGTGGGATCAGACTTGGCAAAGACTTCCCCACACACACTGCAGTGTTGAAACCCAGTGGGCCCGGTTTTTTTCTTGGGTTTCTCAGACATGGCCAATCCTAACCAAAAACGTACCCTTTTTTCGGCAAGACAACCCTATCGGGTCCTGACCGTGTCATGGGTCTTGGAAAAAAATGTAATTATATCCGTTTTTTTAGAACCGATACGGACCGGTTACCACACTCTAAAGTCAGCACAAGTTTTTTTAACCTCAAACTGATCGGTTCAGCCGAACCGATCCACAATTTACAAGTTCCACACAGAAACAGAACAAAAAAACCTATCTAGTACTCACGGTACCAGAGACAGAGACTTGAACTCCTACCTGTTAAAATGCACTGGTAAAACCGACCAAAACTGGACACTTCAACCCACTTTTGAACTGAGCAGCAGGAGAAATCTCTGGAGCGACTATTCAGTGAGACAGAGTACATAATCTAACGGTTGCAGTTTAAACAACAGCAGACAGGGGCTTCAACCGAGCTTGTGGTGAACATTCCATGCTGGTCACGGAAAGTTTAACTCTTTGTTCTCCGGGGCAGTTGAAAGGCAGGACCTAACTGCATATGTCAGAATACAGCAAGACTTCATGTTGTTTGAAAGACAGCTCTGAGTTCGAGAAGGTTTGTGTATAAAAGAGACTCCTGGTGAGACTAGGTTCTCTGAGCTGTAAGCTGATCCAGACGAGTCTCTTAACCTAGTAAGGAGGCATCTGTGGTGAAAATCACTGAAGCAGCCTGACTGATAAAGGGGACACCTTGCCAAAGATTGTGCTCCTCCAGCCACCACTGGAGGGCCTGAACTAGAGTTTGAGACACTGGAACCAATTTGGAGGGTCTTTTTTCTGAGACCAATAAGATCCGAGATGAAACTGAATATCTCTCATCTGAAACCTTGCTCCTTGGACCACTGCTGTGGAAGCTGCCATGAGGCCCAGCAACTATAAAAAGTGTATGGCTGGACGAGAGACTAGAGGATGAAAAGAGGAAGCCAGAGTGACCAGGGACTGAACCCTTGAGAGGGAAGAAATGCTCTTGCCTGAACAGTGTCTAGCTCCACCCCTATGAAAGTGAGGAGCTGAAACCCAAGGAGTATAGAAGCTTCTGAGTGACCTCTAGGCTGTCTTGACTTGGTCTGAGGACTGACCCACAAGAAGCCAGTCATCCAGGTATGGGAAAAGAAGGATACCCTGTCTCCTGAAGAATGCCACCACTACTACATGACACTTGGTGAACACCCTTGGAGCAGATGTTAGGCTGAAATAGCCCTGAATTGGTAATGGCCTGAGGGCAACTCGAACCTGAGATACTTTCTGTGGGAATGTCTGATAGGTATGTGGAAGTGGGCATCATTGAGATCCAGGGAGGCTAGCCAGTCTCCTGGTCTCAGAGAGGGAAGAATTACTCCCAGAGTCATCATCTTGAATTCTGGTGTTAAGTGTTTGTTCAGGTACCTTAAATCTAGGATGGGTCACCACTCCTGTCTTTTTTGGGGGGGGTAAGGAAGTATCTGGAATACAGTCCTTTTCCCCTGTGACAATGAGGTACCATCTCTACTGCTTGTAGAAGCAGAAGAGAGAAGACGTCTGCCACTAAGGTCTTTGTCTCCAAGGGAGAGGGAGGACTGAAGGACCTTGCTCTCATTTTTGAGAACTTTTTGAAACTGACAGCAAGTCCCTGGCTCACTAATTCCACAAACAATTTGTCGGAAGTAATAGACTCCCAGGCCTGGAAGTAGTGAGCCAACCTTCCCCCTACTGGAACTGGGGAGGTGACCCTGACCGACACCTCAGGATGTCTGCTTGGCAGGGGGCTTAGACTGCGTGGATTATGGGGTCCTGGTCATCCCACGCCTGCCCCTTCCCCTAAAGAACCCTCTGCTGGAAAGAGGAGGAGGAGGCCTGAGCTTGGCAGAAAGGCTCTGAAAAGGCCTGCCCTGCCAGCCCTGCAATTGTTGCCTTTGAGGAGTGGCCTGCTTTCCTGGCTGCAGCACTCTATAGGTGGTCTCATATTCATCCATCTTCTTCATGTAGTTCTCTGTTTGCTCTCCAAACAGAGAATTACCAGTTATAGGAAAATCCATGGCCTTAGTCTGGGTAACCTGCGAAAGGTTGGTACACCTAAGCCAAGCAAACCTCATGAAGCTAGATGTATCCATGATCCTGGAATGTACATCATTTGAGTGTACAGCAGCATGAAACTGCACTTTGGATGCCTCTATACCATCTACAGCCACCTGCTCCAGCTCCTTGGATAGCTGGGAAGGGGCATTCTTAGCCAGCTCCAGAACCACATCCCACATAGATTTCTGGTACCTGGCTGTATATGCCATGTAATTTGATTGCCTGAACCCCAAAGAGGATGCCAAGTACTGTTTCTATGCCATGGCATCCACTTTCCTGGAATCCTTATCTGGGGGGTGAGATGCCAGGGGGATGTTAGCCTTGTTACAGGCTGTAGCTTGCACTACACCAACATGGCTGCAATGAGTTGAAAGGAATTCTGTACCAGGACCTGATAAAGCATACCTCCTGTCCATTCTTTTATCCACAGGAGGAATGGATGTGGCAAACTGCATGATTTTTTTGTTTCGGTTTCCCCAGGGATTTGTTCAAAGGGATAGACACACTCTGACTCTGGAACATCCATCATCTCCACATAATCAGGCTCCTCCTGATCCTGATCAGTCTCTTCCATAGGAAGCTGAAGAGTCTCAGCCACCTGTTTGTAAAACAAGAAGTAGGAGGGGGACTCAGAAAGCCTGGGAGGGAAAACATTGGAAGGCCTGTCTGGGGAGATGTCATGCTCGACTGGCTCATCTAGGCCTTCAAACTCTCCATCATAATCTTCTTCCTTCTCCCAATCGCCCTCATAGTATGCCTCCAGATCTATATCTGAAGCAACTACTTCCAACTAAACCAATCGCCTTTGAACTGATGTCGATTCGTTCGGAACCGGGCAAAGCGACTGAACTACTGTAATCGCTTTCGCTATCTCCTCAGTGGTTGGAACATGGGGTGTCAGATCCGAACCAGCTGATTTTCATTTTCTTTTTGACAGAACCGATCTGGCAGAGTTGGCTCTCCTTTTGCCCGAAGAGGTATTGCCCAGGTCAGTGGGCAACTCTTCAGGTTCAGTCGCAACCAAACCAGGCGGGCCATCTGGGTCACCGGACTTCTCTGCCTCCCTTTCCTTCAGCCTACTCAAACGTTTCTCAAGAGTGACTTTGGGAAAGGTTTTACAAATCTCGCAGTCTTCCTTGAGGTGGTCAAACCCGACAATACACACATATGAGATGGGAATCAGCCTTAGCCAAGGCCTCCCCACACTCGGTACAGTGCAGAAACCCAGTGGGACCAGTTTTCTTCTGGGGTTTCTCAGACATGTAGGATTCAAAAAAGTTACCCTTTTCAGTGTTAAGACAGATAACATACACTTAACGGTTCCAACTGTGTCACGGGTCATTTAAAAAAATCTGATTAAATTCCGGACTTTTTAAGGAACCGATAAGTACTGGTAAACCAAAAGAGAATTACAGAAAAGTAACAATTAACAATAGATTTCGGTTCTCAACTGGACCGACTGGGAAAGAACCGAAGAAAAACAATTTCTAGCGATTTTAACAATAAAATAACACTACCTACTACACTACCACTTTCTGTACCGTGACAGAGGTAAGAATATCGAAAAAATATGAAAGCGGTTGAATAAACAGACTGTTTCCAACTATTACCGAACCAAAGCGCAGGAGGGATCTCCGGAGCGACTTCACTGTTAGGCAGAGTAAGAAATCTCACAGTTATACTTCAGAGTAACACAGACAGAGGTTTGAAAACCGAGCTTGAGCTCAACATTCTATGCCTTGGCATAGAGTTAACCCTTTACTCTCTGGAGCAGTTCAAGTGCTGGGGCTAACTGCACACAGCCAGAATACAGCAAGACTTCATGTTGTTTGAACATGTAGGACTGTGCCCTCTGGCGTCAGGATAGCATGGCAAACTTTTGCTAGCAATATCTGGCGGGGGACTGCCCACCTGACGTCACGTAACTGACGTCAGCATTACCCTATAAGTGGGTGGTCCCCACGCCCACCTTCCTGTTCTTCCACTGGAGACCCAATAGAGTGCAACAGGAGAAAAGGATATTATCCCTGGAGCCCAATCCAAAGAGGCCTACAAGAGCAAATGGAAGAAAGGGGGAAGGAGGAAGGGGAAAAGACCTACTGCAGGAACCTCTCTCAAAGATCTACTGTTATGGTAAGTTCTTATGTAACTGTACTATCTTGCTTCGAGAGGGTTCCTGCAGTAGGTCATAACATGTAGGACTGAGTCCCAAGCAGTTAACTGATCAGGACAAACTGAAGCACGGGAGGAAGGAAGGTCTGCAGAAAGACCAGAGCAGGTCTATGACAGAAGGTCCTGCAGGACGGCTAGGCCAAAACCCATCCTATGCCTCGAGGCAATGTTCAGACTGCAATGTTTAGTGATGGTAGGGACTGAACACCAAGTGGCCGCTGCACAAATCTCCGCTGCGGACACATTCCTGAAAAAGGCAGCAGAGGCAGCCACACTTCTGGTAGAATGACCTTTGACCTCTCCCAGAAAAGGCTTGTCATACTTCCGGTAGCAGAAATGGATGCAGTTAGCCAACCATTTGGACAAGCATTGCTTAGAGACTGCCAACCCCAGAATCTTGGGGGCAAAGAAAACAAAAAGCTGATTGTCTTTACGGACGTCCTTGGTCCTGCTAATGTAGTACAATATCCGGTGCATATCTAGAGTGTGAAGAGCACCTCACCCCTGTTACAGTAAGCTGGATAATACACAGGGAGTTCGACAGTTTGATACAAAGTGAACTCAGAAACCACCTTGGGAAGAAACTTAGGATTTGTACGCAGAGCCACCCAGTCTCTGTGGAAAATCAGATAAGGCTCCTTAAACATCAGGGCCTGGAGCTCGGAGAACCTTCGAGTAGAAGTAATGGCAACTAAAAAGGCGCCTTCCAAGAGAGATAGCGTATCTCACAGCTTACTGCTGGTTCAAAAGGAGGTAAAGTAAGCTTTCCCAACATAAAATTCAAATCCCAAGGTGGGGTGCGGCTATGTATAGGTCATTTCAGATGGAGGATCCCTCTCAGAAATGTTTTGGATACCTCCAACTGAGCAGTCATCTTCCCATCTATCAGGGAGTGGTAGGTGGAGATAGTGGATAGGTGGACTTTTAGCGAAAAGTATTCGAGTCCCGAGTCAGACAGGTGCAAGTGGTACTCCATCACCTGGGGCACCAGGCAAGAAAGAGGATCCCTCTCTTTTGAGGTGCCCAAATGGAAAACCGTTTCTACTTCATAGCATAAGTAGCTCTAGTGGAAGGCTTTCTAGCCTCCACTAGAACTTGGGCAACCCTGTAAGACTCCAAAACGGTTAGCGATTATGTCTGAAGGAACCATGCACAGAGGTGTAGGGACCTGAGGCCCGGATGCACCAGTTTGCCCTGATGCTGTGTTAACAGGTCACACTGAAGAAGGAGAGGTACTGGGGTTCCACAGCCAACTGCTGTAGTAGTGGAAACCAAATTTGCCTGGGCCAGAAGGGGGTGATCAACAACAGTTGTGCCTCCTCTGCTTGAAGTTTCAGCAAAACCTTCTGCAGAATGGGAAAGAGAAGGACGGCATACAAGTATCTCCCTGTCTAACAGAGAGGTAACGTGTCAAGCCAGATAACACCAGGCCCCTGAACGAGTGAGCAAAGCTTGGGAGGATTTATGTTGGATGGGGAGGTGAATAGATCTACCGCTGAACTCCCCCAGTGGCAGAACAGATTTTCTGCCACTTCCTGGTGTAGTTCTCATTTGTGAGCTAGAGCCAAGGAACAGCTGAGGCTGTCTGCCAGGATGTTGTGTACTCCTGGAACGTGCATGGCTGTGAGATGTAGGCCATGCTGGACTGCCCTGTACCAGACCTGCATCGCTTCCCTGCACAGGGAATACGATCAGGTGCCTCCATGCTTGTTGATGTACCAGACCACAGACATGTTGTCGGTCTGTATCAACAGTATTCCCGCTGTCAGAAGGTCTGAAGGGCATACAGGACCGCACTCATCTCCAGAATATTTATGTGGAATGAGGATTCCAACTGGGACCATTTCCCCTGGGTTTGGTGGTCTCCCAGGTGAGTTCCCCAACCCAGACCCGATGTGTCTGTGGTGAGGGTCCAAGAGGGCAGGGAGGGTCAGAACGGTGTTCCCCGAGACATTTTCAGAGGTTTCTGCCACCACAAGAGGTCCTTCTTGAGTGCACTGGACACCAAAATAGGATGATCCAGGTCATCTGTACCCTGATCCCACTGGACTCTTAAGGTCCACTGGGTGACTCATGTGCAACCTGGCCAGAGGTACAGTTGGGAATGGCTGCGGCCATCAACCTGAGGAGGCATAAAAACACCCTGGCCTGGGGCACGGCTGGATGAAGCTACCAGTTTGGCCTGCTTCTGCAGAGTATCCACTTTGCCCGCTGGGAGGAAGGCCTTGCCCTGGACCGTGTCTGAATGAATTAGAGACGCTGAGATGGGACCAGAGACGACTTGGGGTAATTGATAGTAATACCCAGTCGTGCAAAAAGGTCCAGGGTGGAGGACAGGGAATCTTCCAGGCTGCTCCTGGATGGAACTGCTATGAGCCAATTGTCCAGGTACGGGAACATAAATTCCCTGGCGACAAAGTGCTGCTGCCACCACCTCTAGGCACTTGAAGACTCTGGGTGTTGTAGAAAGGCCAAAAGGGAGTACTCTGAACTGGAAGTGTTCCTCTCAGAAGGAAAACTGCAGGAAACAGTGGTGGGGTGGGAAAAACTATGTGCAGGTACACATCCTGCATATCCAGTGCACAGAGCCAATGGTCTGTCTGAAGCAGGGGCAGGAGTCCCTGGAACGTTAGCATGCAGAACCTTTTCTAGTCTACATAAAGATTTAGATGGCTGAGGTCTAAGATGGGCCAGAGGTCGCCCGTTCTTTTTGGGGACGAGGAAGAAATTGGAGTAATACCCTTTTCCCTCACTGTACCCAGGGAACTGGCTCTATCGTGGATTTTTGGAGCAGAGCCTGGATCGCGTCCCTTACCAGAGTTACATGGTCTGAGGGATAATAAGATCATCTTGGAGGCGAGTCTGGAGGTTTTTCCAGAAACTCGGTGTGCCCTCTTGTTATGAGCTGAATGACCCAGGAATCCAACATGATGCTCTACCACTCTGTTAGGTGGAGGGCAAATCTTCCCCCCACTGGCTCCACACTATTTGGAGGTGGAGGAGGAGGGGGTCTGAAGGAGGAGGAATGGGCAGGGAAGGCACCGCCTGCTGCTTGTTGGGTCTTGAGGCCGGGGGAGAGGTAATAGCAGGTCCTGATGCTCTCTTCTTATTTTGATGCCTGTTAAACGGCTGCTTGCCTTGGTGCTTTTGCTGGTGCCGAAAGGGCTGCTTAGGCTTAAAGCCCACCTTGTACATGGACTTAACTGATCTCAGGGCCTGCCCACTATCCTGGAGGCCCGTGATGATGTCTTTGGTATCGCCCCTGAAGAGGACAGATCTTTGGAAGGGGCGCCATGTATGGCTTCCTGAACATCCTGAGAGAGTCCGGAAGAAAAAATTACTCACCTTAGTAATGTTGTTTCTTCTAATGGAGTCTTGCTATATTATGACAGTAGCAGTTTGTCCCACCACTAGAACTGCTCCGGAGGTGAAATGGTTAATACCATTCCAAAAGTAGAACTTTGAGCACGAGCTCTAAGAAGCAGCTCTATCTGTGTAATTTCAAACCTGAACTGTCAGATCTTTACGAGCAAAAACTCACTAAGGTCTGTGTGGAAGCTGTAACCTACACTAGCCAAATGGCTACCTAAATATTAATAACCATTGCTGGTCCCAACACCCAAGACTCAAGTCAGGGACCAGAACTACTAACACAATTCTAACAACATGAGAATAAAACAACAGTATAATAAAACACACACACCCAAGCTCCCAAAAGGAGAAACGCTAAAAGGGGCATAAAATAGTGCCCATTAAGTTGCCCAACCCCACCCAAGTAGAAGTTCTGAGAGGGGCAGGCTGTGGAGGTCATAATATAGCAAGACTCCATTAGAAGAAACATTACTAAGGTGAGTAATTTTTCTTCAAACAACATGAAGTCTTGCTATATTATGACAGTAGCAGACTACACAGCAGTACCTCCATGGAGGAGGGCAGAACCTACTTAGGGAATAGGCTCTGAAGAACAGCTGTGCTAAACCGAGCATCTCCTGGCCTGGACATCCAGGGGAGTAATGCCTGCAAAAGTGTGTACCCTTTCCAAGTAGCAGCCTGGCATATTCTCTAATATGAGGATGTCTCTGGCAGCAGCTAGAGACGAGCTGTACCCCTGGTAGAATGAGCCCTCAAGCCAGAGGGGGATCTCTGCCCAGTTTCTGATAACAAAATTGGCTAAGAGACAATCCACCTGGCTATTGATCTCTTAGTGGCAGGTTTGCTTTCCCAACTTCACCATAGGTAAGGAAAAGTTGGAGGATTCGAACCTCAGACCTTGGCACGCCTATATAGTAACTAAGAGCTCTCTTAACATCCAGGTTGTGCAACCTCCTCTCACCAGAAGAGGGTGATCAGTGAAAAATACTGGAAGGGAGATAGATTGGTTAAGATGGAAATCTGAAATCACCTTAGGTAAAAACTTTCTTTTAGTCCTAAGGACTACCTTATCCCTGTGGAAAGAAATAAAGTCAGTTTCCACTGACAAGGCTTACAACTCATTTATGCATCTAGCAGAAGTGATAGCCACCGAAAAACAGTTTTCCAAGTTAGATACTAGCTCTGCAGAAAACAGAGGTTCAAAAGGTTGCATTAACTGGGCAATAGAAACATTAAGGTCCCAGGCAGGGCCGGTTCCTAAAGGGTGGATTAGTATGGAGTAATCCCTTAAAAACTTGGAAACACAGGGTGAGTGGAATGAGGGATGACTTTCCAGCTGACACAAAAGCAGATACAGCTGCCAAATGGACTCTCAGTGTAGCTGGTCTGAGACCCAAGGAATTAAGATGGACCATGTAATCTAATACAATGGGCAAATCAGCAGATTCTGGGAAATATTTTTCCTAGCACACCAAATGGAAAACCTTTCCATTTAGAACTATAAGTAGCCTAGTGGAAGGCTTTCTGAAGCCTTTAGGTTTCAAGAACACCTTGAGAGAGTGTAAATCAGCAACTCTAACTCCTCAAGAGCCAGGCCCTGAGGTTGAGGGATTTGATGTCCGGATACCAAACCCTTCCCTGGGCACAAGCTAACAGGTTGGAGAGAACCTGGGAGGCAAAGGGAGATGGATTGTCAGTGACAGAGAGTAGGGTACCAGGCTGCTCTGGCCCATCTGGGCAATCAGAATCACCCTGCAAGGCTGAGATCTGATTTTGACTAATACTTTGAATAGGGAGAGGGAAGGAGGAAAGCATAAAGAAACTTCCCTCCAATCCAGGAGAAGGGCATCCAGGGGACTGAGCCCAACACTGGAGGTCTGCAACAGAACAGAGGAAGTTTGTGATTGTCTGGGGCTGCAAAGATCTATCTGAGGGTGCCCCATCTGGCAAAGACTATCCCCAGCACTTGAGGATCCAGGGACCATTCGTGATGGCCCTGGAAATCCTAGAGAGCATCCGCTTAGGACATTGTCCTTCCTGAAGATGAACTGCTATGAGGGAAGTGTTCAGGAATAGGCCAGAGACCACAACTTCATTGCCTCGGTGCACAAGGTCGAAGACCAGTGCCCCTGTTTGTTGGATGCACCACAATGTTGTGGTGTTGTCTGTTCTGACTTGTATCACCTTGTTGTGACAGATGCAGAAAATGCTTGAAGAGCTAAAAAGACGCTCTGAGTTCCAGCAAATTGATGTGGAGCAGAGATTCCGGGGGACCACACCCTGAGTGGAAAGATCGCCCATGTGGGCTCCCCAACCCAGAAGGGAAGCATCTGTAGTGAGAGTCAAATTGTGGCAGGGGAATGAAGGGGACCTCAATCTAAATTGCTTTGATCCTGCCACCACTGGAGGGCCTGGATCAAGGTTCGAGTCACTGGGACCAACTTGGAAAGGGGTCTTCTTCTGAGACCAATAGGTTCTCAAGTGAAACTGAATGTCTCTCATCTGAAATCTTGCTCCCTGCACGACAGCTGTGGATGCAGCCATGTGTCCCAGGAGCTGCAGAAAGTGTCTTGCTGGTCGAGACCTGCAGGGTGAAGGAGGAGGCCAGAGTCACTAAATTGGCCACCCTTTCTAAGGGAAGAAAAGTTCTACTAACTTTGTAGTCCAACTCTGCCCCTATAAAGGTGAGTACCTGGACTGGTTCCAGAACCGACTTTAGTAGATTTAGCAGAAAGCCCAGGGAGGTGAGAAGCTGCTGGTAACTTGCAGGTGAGATTTTACCTGTTCTGGGGACTGGCCTACAATGAGCCAATCGTCTAGATAGGGAAAACAGCAATCCTTTGCCTCCTTAAGTGAGCCACTGCCACTGCTAGACACTTGTGAATACCCTTGGGGCAGAGGTAAGGCCGAAGGGCATTGCTCTGAACTGGTAATGACCTGAGGGTAGTTCAATCTGAGGTACTTTCATGGGAGCTCCGATTAGGACGGAAATAGGCATCCTTGAGGTCCAGGAGGCTCAACCAGTCCCCTGGCCTTAGGGAGGTAAAATCATTGCCAGAGTTACCATTTTGAACTTTGGTTTCAAAAGATGCTTGTTCAGATATCTGAGGTCTAATATGGGTCGCCATTCTCCTGTCTTTTTGGGGTAAGGAAGTATCTGGAATACAGACCCCTGCCCTGGTGCAGGGAGGAACCCTTTCCACTGCTCTGAGAGCCAACAGGGCTGAGACCTCTGCTTCCAGAGCAAGGGTCTCTGAAGCACTTGTAGTAGAAAAGTCTGGTTCTCAACTTGGGAAACTTTTTAAGCTGAGAACCAGACCTGGCTTACTACTTCCAGAACCCACTTGTCTGAGGTTAAAGAGCCCAGTTCTGACTGAAGTAAGCCAGCCTGCCCCCACCGGTAAGGAGAATCGGCCCTGGGCACCCCATCAGGGTGCCTGCTTAGCAGGAGCTTCAGGTTGAGGGGTGGGAGCAGGCCTGCCCACCCCTCGTCTGCCTCTGAAGAAGCCCCTCTGAGCATAGGCAGAGGAGGCCTGAGTCTGGTAAAAAGGCCTGTGAAAAGGCCTACCCCTACCCCTGGGGGTATGCCTCTGAGTGGCTTGCTGCTCCTTAGCTTGAGCACTTTTGTAAGTAGTCCTGTATTCATCCATCTTTTTCATGTAATTCTCTGTCTGCTCCCCAAACAGAGAATTTCCCACCACAGGAAAATCCATAGCCTTAGTCTGGGTATCCTGTGACAGACTAGTACACATGAGCCAGGCCAACCTCACGAAAGCTATAGATGTGGCCATGACCCTAGAGGAAACATCATTAACATCCACAGCAGCATGAAACTGTACCTTAGAAGCCTCAATGCCATCAGCAGCCACCTGTTCTAGTTCGCTAGCCAGCTGGCCATGGGCTTGCTTAGCTAATTCCATAACAGTATCCCATCTAGATTTCTGATATCTAGCTACATAAGCCATATAATTTGCTTGCCTGAGTCCCAGAGAGGCTGCCATATACTGTTTTTCGCCATGGCATCAATCTTCCTGGAATCCTTGTCAGGAGGATGTGAAGCCAGGGGGATGTTTTTATCACAGGCTGCAGCCTGAACTACCCCAACATGATTGCTGAGAAAGGAATTCTGTATCAGGACCTGACAATGTGTACCTTCTGTCCATCTTTTATCTACAGGAGGCACAGAATTAGGAGCTTTTAAAATTTTTATTGTTTGCTTCCTAAAAGACTTATGCAAAGGAATAGACAATCTCCTAGACTCTGGAATATCCATCATTTCTACAAAATCAGGCTCTCTTGCTCATCCACAGCTTCTTCCAAGGGAAGCTGGAGGGTTTCAACAACTTTTGTAAAACATAAAATGAGATGGGGACTCAGATAGCATAGGGGAGATTCTAGAGAGTCTGTCTGGGGAAATGTCTGGATCAATGGGCACACCCAGACCTTCCAGCTACATTCATACTGTTCATAATCATCCTCCCTCCTCTGGTTCATAAAATTCCTCAACATCATATTCCTGAACCACTGGAACCGGACGAACCGACCTTTTGCCAGATAGTGGCAGTTCAGACGAACCTGAGAGGTGACTGGACAATTTGTATGGCTTTGCTATCTCTGCAGCAGTTGGAGAGGGTTTGGACCCAAACCTGCTGACTTTCTTGTTTTCTTTACTGGAATTGGTTCCTCAGAACCAGCTTTTCTTTGCCGAGGAAGTCTAGCCCTGGTCAGAGGGCACTCCTCCAGTTCGGTTGGCACCGAACCGGCTGGCCATCGGGTCAGTGGACTTTTTGGCTCTCGTTCCCTGAGCCTGCCCAATCTCTTTTCCAGGGTGGCTGCAGGGAAATTTACATATCTGGCAGTCTGACTGGGGTGGTCAAACCCCAGACAATAGACACATGTATGGTGGGTCAGCCTTGCAAAGACTTCCCCACAGACATCACAGTGTTGAAACCCAGTGGGCCCGTTTTATCTTTTGGGTTTCTGAGACATAATGCCAGCCTAACCAGAAAACTTGCCCTTAACGGCAGTGCCAGGCAAGACACCCTTTATCGGTTCCTAACCGTCACGGGTATTGGAAAACCGTAATAAAATCCGCTTTTTTTTTTTAGAACCGATAAGAACCGGGAACCGCACTCTAAAAATGTTAAACTTTAAAGTTAATAAGTTTTAAACCCAGCTGATCGGTTCAAAACCGAACCGATAAACTTACAAGTTCCACACAGACAAAACCTTTAATTTACTTACGATTACCACAGACAAAGCTTGAACCGAACGGTTTTGCGGTTAAAATAAAACTATTCTCGGTTGAATCGAACCGAGAAAACACTGTTTAAACCGAGAAATGAACCGAGCAGTAGGAGAAATCTCCGGAGCGACTGTTCACTGAGGCGGAGTAAAGAATCTGACAGTTCAGGTTTGAAATTACACAGATAGAGCTGCTTCTTAGAGCTCGTGCTCAAAGTTCTATTTTGGAATGGTATTAACCATTTCACCTCCGGAGCAGTTCTAGTGGTGGGACAAACTGCTACTGTCATAATATAGCAAGACTTCATGTTGTTTGAAATACAGAGCCAAGCGTGCTGCCTGAGGAAGACTGCTGTAGCTGAAGAGCGAGCCACAGAATCTAGAGTGTCATAGGTAGCCCTCAATGCATGCCTACAACATATTGTTGACAGCCTCAGGGTCTTGGTGAGCTCCGATTTAAGGTACGAGTCCTCCACCTTTCCTAGCTCGGCCTCAAGTTGAGCTATGGTAACTTTTTGGTATGAAATCATATGTGCCACATAGTTTAAGAAATGTAAGGCACATGTGGAAGAGAAGATCTTATGGCCGAACTGATCTAACTGCCTTGACTCCTTGTCAGGAGGGGAGGTGCTCATATGTTTAGGTTTGGCAGTCCGGTCGTAAGCTGCAACGATCACGATGGAGTCTGCCTTTGTATGGGAGCATAGATAAGGAGCTCTCTCAGGTGAATAGTAGGCCCGGTCCACCTTCTTGGGGACGGCCGGGATGAAGTGAGGCATCTGCCAGATAGTGGAGGTGAGATCCTTGTGTGGCTCCGTCCATGGGGGATCAGTATGGGTGCTGCCTCAGCTAAGTCCAAGTGTTCCACTAGGCGCTTGCATTTCAAATCCTGTTCCTCTGCATTCTAACCACTGGCATACTGGAGGATGCAGAGGAGTTTGGTGAAGGAAGGGTCTTCGGGAGGAGACTTTGGAAACTTACACTTTAACAGCGTGATTTCCAAAAGGTTTTCAGACCGAGGATTCTCCCTTCTCTGAGGTCTTCATCTCAGTCAGAGGGACCTCTGGAGTATCGTCCCCAGAAATGTGTGCCGTAGTGGAACGCCATGACCTGTGAGAACCCATGGGTGACAAACAGCGTGGGGTGGGGGTCTCCACTGGGGCCAGCAGTCTCTTATCCAAATCCGCCACCAACTCGGATCTGGCCTCCTGCCACCAGGTCTAGAACATGGCTTGGAAGTCCAGCTGAGGATGAGGTGGAGGCTGAAACTGAGGTTGAGGTGGAGGCTGGAAATATTGATAACCCACCCCTGGATAATGGGGGGGCAACTTGGAGCCTGGAAAGGGGCCCCATAGCCTGGCGCCTGATATCCATGGTAAAAGCTGTGGTGAAAAAGGAGTTGAAGTCGGGTAACCTGACGTCGGCAGGCCCAGGTAATGAGAGCTGTCCATGGGTGGACCAAGATTAATACCCTGATGGTCCAAGGGGTGTCCCCGAGGGCCTCAAAGGAGGCAGAACAGAGGGATCTGGTAAGTTATCTGGGGTCAGGAGTCCCAGCATCAGGATAGCTAGCATTGGAGAAGTCACAGGGAAGCCTGGTGTCTGGTTCTCATGCATCAGGAAGAATGGCGACAGACTTAAGGGGTCTGTCGAAGGCTCCAACGGGAGTTGGGCCAATGGACCCGATGTCAGAGGCTCAGAGCCCGATGTAGGAATCCCTAGCATTGGGGCTGAGGGAGGGCCCAACAGGGTAGGAAGGCCCCTAGGAGATTGTGGAGGAACCAACTCCGATGTGAAAGCCCCGGGAGGAATATCCCCGGGGGTCTGGAGGGTTACCAGCACTGGAGTGGGTGAGGAAAGGACCACTTCCAGGTGACCTACTTCCCCCTCCATCCTGGGTACAGGGTTGGGCACAGGTGGATCCACTGGCAAAGGTGGAGGGGAAGGCTCCCTGACAGGCGAATTCTGATGAAAGGGCTGGCCTTGGGAGGTCAGAGTCAGCCCCCGATGGGCAAGCTTCGACCGGGCGGACGCTAGAGATGCTTGCGTCTGACTTATCTGTTGATGGAGGATGAGCTGGGTGGGTGGGAGAGGAGCCCCTGACCGGCTTATCAGCTGATGTTGAGCAGGTTCCCTCCGGACGGGAACTGACTTATCGACAACCAGGCGTGTTCCGGAAGGACTGGAGTCCGACTTACCGGTACTGACCGGGCATCCGCTGGCGGTCCTGGCAGGCAACTTACTGGATGAGGATTCAGTTTTGGAGCCTGTCTTGATGGGCTTAAGGGAGGCAGAGAAACCAGAGGAACTGGACGACGAGGCCCAGACAATCACCAAGTGAGGCAGCTGAGGTGCTGTCTTGTCCACAGGCTTAAACCCCGCGATCTTGCTGGTAGAGGGCTGCTCTCGGTCCTCTAGATGCTCCCGGTGCTTCTTTTCTTTTCTTCTAACCTCGAAAGAAGGGGAAAAAGTGGAGTCCCTCAGCTTCTGCATTTTGTGCTCAAAAGTGGCCATCCTGGATTTCAAAACATGGGCTTCTAGGGCCTGCTGCCTGTGGCCTGGTTGAATGGCTTGCAATCCGGGCAGGCTTTGGTGTTGTGGGCCGGGCCTAGGCAGAAGAGACAGAGCTTATGGCTGTCCTTATGAGGGATCCGCAAGCTGCACTTCTTCTCGGTCTTTGGAGGATCGGATGGAGAAAACACAAAAATTAAGAACTATTAATGACAGAATATACTTATCAAAATGGCGATCGACTGGAGCAATGTTCACGGTGAGGTCCTTGAGCAGGTCAATGGCAGGAAAGAACTGGAAGTAGAATGTGGTGACCGGCCATTTATAGGATCACGCTGACGTCAGTCACGTGATGGCAGGTGGGCGTTCCCCCTCCAGATATTGCTAGCAAAAGTTTGCCATGTGGTCCTGATACCAGAGGGTGCAGTCTTACATGTAATGACCTACTGCAGGAGCCCTCTTGAAGTAAGATCTCTATGTTCCTTTCAACTTAAAAGGAATGTCTGATATACAGCAATAGGCTTTTCAATACCATAGCCCATAATTTAAAGCTGGGGAAAAGTCCCTTGAGCTGATGAGTGAACTTTTAAAAGTGTTCCTCTTTGGAAGGGAATGGATCATAAATTGAAGTGAACTGAACAGACAGGCAGCTGTTCCCTTCCACTTTCCGATCTGCCAGCCACGCCCCTGTGCTCAGACGTTTTGTAACATCTAATCAGGGAGAGCGCGGAGGAGTGCCCCACTAAAGTCTACGGGGCCAATTTTGAAAATAAATTTATGTATGTTTAAACAGTTTTTGATATAAATGAAAGCCAGTGCTTAACTAATAGGGTCACTTATTAGCTCAAAAGACTTTCGATAGCTTTAAATTATGGGCTATAGTATTAAAAAGCTCATTGCTGTATATCGGGATGTATCTTGGACAATCACTTTAAGATTCCAGAAACATCAGGTGTACCTTCCTTAAGAACTCCTACTAGATATGTTCCCTTAAACTGAGCATTTCTGTTTCAACCTGTTCCTGGAAAGAGTCATTGCGAACCAGACTGCTATACAGAACAATATATTTTTGTTTTAACTTGAATTAACTTCAGGTAATCCAGCTTTGATAAAACTACTAAAATCTGTGAAAGATTTGCAAGCCCTACTATGGGGCCACCATACCTCTCAACTGTCCCTGATTTTGCCTCAAAATTTTCCTCTGTCCCTCGTAAAATTTGTGTTTTTGTGACAGAACAGTGGGGATTAAAAGCACAACATGATGTCAAACATTAAAGTTGCAGACTTGTTGTTCTTCAGAAAATGCATCTTAACACAAATCCTTTCATTCTATCAGCTTTCTGAGTGAATAGTACCAGTTTTTAAGATGTGTCCCTCATTTTGGGTCTTTGTCCCTAATTCATGAGGCAAGAGGTTGAGAGGTATGGGGGCCACTACTAGCACCACCCACACATTTTCACATTACGGATACAGTGTGCATGACTGAAGGGCGACCACAGTGAGTTGCATTCTTTATTAACTTGAGGAACTAACAACAGAATAGGACATAATTGTTTAAGAACTGGATGAACAGATTCATATAGTACAATAAAGAGTTAAATAATTTTAAAAATACACTGTTGTCAATAACACATATGGTGCATTTTATTCCCCCACTTGCAGTACAAATACTACCGCTTTAAAATTCCCAAAGCATCACATTTACCTTGCTGTTAGGAAAGCTACAAGTAGACATGTTCCCTTAAATCTGCATGGTCAATCAGTGAGACAGTATTGTAGCCCTATAAAAGGGATTTTTATGATTACAAAAACAACAAATGTGCGGGCCCAAAATAAAGCAGAGATAATATTAATTTCAACAGGATAGATACCACAGAATCCATGACATGCTTACTATTCTGTGCATATCTTCTTAAAAGGAGGCAAAACTATAATCTGTTCACATTTCTGATTTAATTGTGAAAGACTATTAGGCTTACTGATTTAATAGAGCAAAAGTGGGACTTCTGGAAAATGGAATGTCGAGACAGATTTCATCAGGGTTCAATGCAGTCATTGTAGCAAGTCTGTTTATGAACAGACAGACTATGTGAAACATTTCTGAAACACATGCTCTTGGGAGGAATTAACTGATCTTGAAAAAAGGACATCTGAAGCAAATAAAACAATCAGCCTCTGAATATGCTGAAAAACATACATGTTGACTAAAGGAAAACAGAACAGTTAACATTATACTTCAGAAGCAAATTATATGACGTAAAAAATATATTTCCGAAATAAACAAATCCAAGATTACTTAGGAGTACTTTATTATTTTTTTAAAAGGTTAAAGGCGTTTAATATGAAAAGGGAGTTGATACAAATAAAAGGAGGGGAATGCAACTTAAGGAAAACATTTAAAAGGCTGCTATTTCATATGTTAAATTTCTTCTTAAAATTCACAGCAAGGTAGTGAATTTTTTAATACTGAGATTAAAAAAGGCAAAATCTTAGCAAAATAATCTCAAGATTATTTTGTAGGCTTTTTGCAACATTTACTAATGTGTGACTATGAATTCTGTTTCTTTTGAAGCTTTTGCCCACAACAGTTTTAGAGGAATTATACAATGGCCCTTTCCATATTAGTGTACTATATATAGTTCTATGCAGTATGAGCCTTACAACTAATGAAAGGAAAAAAGGACAAAAATGACTGGGAAACAGAAAACACAGAGCACAAATATATAAAGCACTTGGTTGAAGTAACAGGATGCACATTTAAAACCAGGTACAAAGCACTGAACTCAAATATGAGGGCTTCAGTATCACCCGTCCCAACAGGGCATTATGCAGTCATGCAAGAGGTGACACTGGATTGGTATTCTACCCTACATTGCATACTAATGAATGAATCCAGACACACTTCTCGTAGTTCAGAAAGGAATACTACACAGATCAATGTAAATGAATATGAATTTCCTGAATTACTGTCCTACTGATGCAAACAAATCACATTTTCAAACTGTGGCCATGAGATTCACTAAAAAAAAACATTAATACACATTAATGCAAGTAAGTATTTTTGAGGTTTGTTCCAAGTACCTTTTTTTTTTGGTAAAAATAATTGGACTTTCCATGGTAGAGCAACACAATGTACAGCAGAAAAGATCAGTGTGCAAGTCTTCTGTGTTTAGAGGTATTTCAGCAATGTCAGGTAATCAATCGATTAATCTAACCCAAATACACTGCTTTTTCGCTACTACCACAAATGTGACTTGATGATTTTAGCAAGTAATCCTCAATGTATAGTAAAATTAAGTAATACAAATCTGTGGAATGAACTAGCTAATTGTACTTGTGGTTGGAGTGGGGGCAGGACGGCTAAAAAATGAGAAACACCATAATAAACGTTTCACTTGCAAAACAATTAAAAGACTTCTCAGTGTAAAAAACAAACACATGAACTGTTTTAAATATGCCACTAATTTAGTCAAACATGTCTTGGAACATTCTCTGCCCCATCTCTATGTAAACTTCCTTTTCATGTGGGGTCATTTGAGCTACCAGCTCAGGCCGCTGGTTCACTTCACTGTATGAGTATGGACGGCCTGCTACCATCACAGTTGGCTCTTCTGCTACAGTATCAAACTCCTCTTCATCCTCATCTCCCTCTTCCATTCCATAGATTGTAGAAACTGCAGACTGATGGGGTGGAGATTCCTCATCTGATTCGCTGGTCTCACTCTCTGAATCACTAGCTGCAGATATAGATGTTCCACCAGGCATACCCACAGCAGAGGTTGAGGCACTTTTCTTCTCATGTATGAGTAAAGCCCGCATGACTTCTTCATTGTCATCCTGTGCAATTCTATGCTGCTCACGCTCCCGAAGCAGGTCCTTGTCTCGCCCTTTAATACAAAGGTTGGTAAAAATATTACATAAAGACTTTAGAAGAGAAAAGACTACTATTCAAGCACATTTTGTTTCAACAGTGAAGGGGAGTAATTTACAAATCTGTGCAGTATACATCTGTAAAACATAGAAACACAGAAACATAGACTTTGATGGCAGATAAAGACTGCTTGGCCCACCCAGTCTGTCCATTTCCCTACCTATTTGATAAGCTGCAGATCCTAGTTAACCAACAGCCTACTTCTTCCTACCCCCCCCACCAGAATTGCCTTATGCCTGTCCCATGCATTCTTAAATTCCCCCTCTGTTTTTGACTCCACAACCTCCTCAGGAAGGACGTTCCATGCATCCACCACCATCTCCATGAAAAAATACTTCCTCACGTTGCCTCTGAGCCGTCCCCCCTCTATCTTCAAATTGTGCACCTTTGTTCTGGCACATCTCTCTTTCTGAAAGATGCTGCCCTCTTGGACTTTGTTGAGATACTTGAAATTTTCTATCATGTCCCCCTCTCCCTCCTTTCCTCAAGGGTATACATACTAAGCTCCTTTAGTCTCTCTTCGTATGGCTTCTTGTGCAAAGCCTGCACCATTTTTATTTATTTATTTAGATTTTGGTAACCGGGTAAGCCCACTGAGACCAGAGATCCCTTTTTCAGGGGCGACCCGGAAATTGTTACAGAAAAGACCATTACATTTTTCTTTACAGAAGTTACATAAGTTGCACGAATAGACATTAGTGACAGTATACAGGGGTAGAGTAAGGAATACACAGAACAGTCTCAAGCATTAATTACAATAGTTACATTAGATATACAAGTGTAGTATAGAGACAAAATATATTATGAAGTCAAGTTTCATCACCAATTTGTAGGGGAGGGAGACAACAGTAAATTGACAAACAAAGATTAGGAGATACATTCAGGAATGGAGTGAGGTTCAAGGCAGTGCAGCAGAAAAGAGGCTTGGGCTAGGGAGCCAGCAGTTACACAGAGACTGAGATTTAGAAGATATAGTTTGAGACCAGACTTGAACTGGGTGAGGGAGGATGAGGCAGTCAGGCTGGATGGAAGGGAGTTCCATAGTTGGGAGGCAGCAAGTTTGAAGGAGCGTTTGCCTTGGTTGGAGTGAATCCTGGGTATGTTAAGGGGATGATTCGCAGATGAACGCAGTGTTCAGGTAAGTTCTTTGGGAGAGAGTAACCCTCTTAGGTGGGGAGGGCAACCAAGGGTAGTGAAATTGAAGGCAAGGCAGGCAACGGGGTAAGCTAGCTTTTGCCGAAGTGTGGGCCAGTTTAGTTCCTTAAGTGCCTCACAATGATGCCTCCTAGGAGATGAGTTTGTGGTGAAACGAGCTACACGGTTATAGAGCACTGAAAGTTTACTGAATTCGGTCTCACGGAGGAACTGCAGCAGAAGAGCTCCGTATAGGATAGAGGGAAGGAGATTGTAATTAATAATTGCTCTTCGGGCTACCGAGGATAGGGAATTCCCCAGGCGGTAAAGGAGGCCAAGTTTTTGGTGGGTGGTCTTGGTTATGGAGACGATATGGGGTCGGAAGGTCATTTCTTGGTCAAGATGGATCCCAAGATATTTGAAGCTAGCCATGACCTCTACTTTTTTTCCAAGGTTTGTGTAGATCTGGAGCAGCTGACTCCTGTCAGGGCCCAGTCATCTAGAACCAAATAGTACGGCTTTAGTTTTTTCCTCATTGAGTTTAAGGGAGTTTACGGAGAACCAGGCCTCAAGTGTTGAGAGACTTCTTTGCAGTTTCGTAGCTATGACACTAGGTTGGGGATCACTGCAGTATATGACGGTGTCGTCCGCATACAAAATGAGTTTGCTGTGGGGGCAGTTCCTCAATGTTATTGAGGAAGAGTGAGAAGAGCAGGGGACCCAGAATTGAGCCCTGGGGAACCCCTGCCGTAACGGATCTAGGGACAGACTGGGTACCCTTCCAGCGGACTTTTTGGATACGGTCACTCAGATAGCTCTCAAACCATGTGAGTGAGTGGTGATCCAGTCCTAAGTGCAGGAGTTTTGCTAGAAAGAGATTATGACTGACCAAATCAAAGGCCTTAGACAGGTCAATGAAGAGGGGACCCGTTGGGGAGCCTTGGTCCAGAGAGGCAAGGATGTCCGCAGAGAGCCGTATGAGTGCGGTATCTGTACCATGGCCCTTTCTAAAGCCATGCTGCACATCAGCCATAAGAAGGTGCTGCTCCAGGTAGTCTTGAAGTTGGTTAGAGACTAGTCTCTCCTGGATTTTCCCAAGGGGACTAAGTAGGGAGATTGGCCTATAGTTCCCCAGGGCGTCTCGGGACCCACTTTTGTAGATGGGGACAACGGTCGCTACTTTCCACATTTTTGGGACAACACCTTCCAGGAGCGATCTATTTATGAGTAGGGAGACAGGATGGGCAATTGCCGGGGCGGCAGCCCTCAGTAGGCGAGGTTCAAGCTGGTCATGTCCTACCGAGGAAGAGGGGTTAAATTTATTTAGGAGAGGTAGAACCTCTGAGTGACTGACCAGCTTTAAGTGGAATTGGGGCCGGGGGTGCACCCAAATATCTCCATGGGGACGGGTAGGCCTGGAGAGGTCAAGGGGGGGAGGAACACCCGGGTTAGAGAAATAGGCACCGAACGCCTCCACAACTACTAATGGGTCATTGGTCAATGAGTCCCCCACCAGAATGAAGTCTATTTGACTATTAGAGGAGCCTTTGAGGAGAATATTTATTTTAGTTGCCCTCCGCTAGACTGCCTCCATCCTGTCTATGTCCTTGCGGAGATGGGGTCTCCAGAACTGTCTAATACCACAAAAGGTTCTGAGCCAGTAACTGCATGTGTCTTAGTGCACTCTCTGCAGCTTCCATGTTGAATATAATATTGTCTCAGAAGAACTAGCACTTAAAATAACAAGGAGACATAGAAGTTGCGTGCCTTCATCGCATAAGAATATTAAAGAGGACAAGAAATTATTTCTTACTGGTAGCTGTTTGTAATTATCTTATTTTCAGAAAAGGTATTCATAACTCCTTATTGATCCCCCTTTACCTGTACCTAAATAAAAGTTTATATGAAAAACAGTATTACGGGTCCATGAGAAGAACTGAACAGAATGTTGTCCACAATAGGAAAACAATATGGGACACAGTATTTCATATCAATGTTCATTCAGGCACAGTTAAATATCAATAATTATATCAGCAGAAAAGGACCAGAATGGCAGCAGAGGGGCAATGATCAGCAACAACTTTAAATGGGATCAACAATGCAGCACAGCAGCTAACAAAACAAAATTGTGGCATGCATTAAGATAAACTTTGTAAGCAGATGAAGAGATCTTGTAATATCCCTAACAAACCACTGATCAGACCGATTGAGTATGTCACATTGTTCTGGTCTGTATATCTGAAGAAAGATACTGACAGAAATGAAAAGGCCCAGGTCGACTGTTGAGAACATACATCGGACATGGGCCTGCATACGTTTGCTGAACAACAGTGTTATGCAAAGCGCTACAATCAAATGCTGTGACTAATGTTTGCACCTCCTTAGGGCAGAAAGTAACTTTTTTTTTTTACTTTTTATGTCTGTCAACAGCTGCAGGGCAATAATGCAGCTGGCTTGTAACTGCCCAGTGGAATGTTGACACAGCCTAGGTTCATTGATCACATCACAGTTTTGTGAATGTGCCAGTGTCTTTACTAGGATAATGCAATTAGCCAGCAATTATGGATAACTCAGTGGTAATACTGGAACAAAAAAACCCACAGTGGCAATGCCAAAACTAAATGAAACAAGAAAAAAAAAAATTTACAGTTAAGTATGATAACATTCTTTCTTTACATTCTTGCTGGGTCATCAGTGAGGAATGCCAAATCAGATTCTCGTATTTAAAGATGGACTGGTAAACAGCTTTTTAAAAAATTAAGTAGATAAGTATGGCTAATACCAGCTCTTTTAAGCATGAAAAAATAAGCATGCCTCTTACTGGCCCTATACAATAAGTAAATGACATTGTTTGCCCATTTCATATCTTGCAAAATCGTAGTTCCTAGCAGACTGACAAGAGATATTTCTTTCTACTTCCAGTTGGTCAAAAAAAAAAAAAAAAGGACACAAAACAAGTCCAGCTCTACAAGATGAGAAGCAGATCTCCACAGTTTGAATACGACTGATCTGCATTAAATTAACCTTAGTCCTACCTAAAATACCATTCAAAAGAGATTGTATACAACTGCTACCCTGCTTTGGTATGAATCGAATGACAGTTGTTAGCTACATATTTAATTAACTCCATGTCCACACTAAAGTCATTGATTAATAATAATAATAATGATGATGATCCTTGCTTAGCCTAGTGCCCTGGAGAAAGAACAGTCACGCACTTACCATAACAGATCTGTGAGAGAATTTCTTTCATCAGGCCACACCTTTGGAACCTCAGTGCTAGAACCTCAAAGAACTTTTGCAAGCCAAGAACCGCCTATGAAAACGTCATGCACCAAGGTCTACATAAACATGGGCGGCTCTGTCTCTCCTCAGTTTCCCGACAGAGATTATGCTCGGGGGACCTCCCTGTGGGGAACCAGGAGATCATACCAGCACCTAGTATACCAGGCAATGATAGGAGCTAGAAAAGACAGCTATGGAAAGAAGCAATACATGAACTCCATTGGCATACCTTTAAGAGGGATAGAGAGTGGGACGGCATGGCCTGACGAAGGAGTCTCTCGAAGATCTACTGTTACAGTAAGTACGTAACCGTTCAGTTTTCTTTGAGGATATCTCTTTCATCAAGCCACACCTTTGGAACGAGTCCCAAGCAGTACCAAAAAATACCAACAGGCTGGGTGGATGGAATAAATGTGTTCATGAGAGCAGGCCCTGTAGCATAGCCAGGCCAAATCCTGCCCTTCTACAAGACACAATGTCCAGAGTGTAATGTTTAGTGAAAGTGTGGACAGTGCTCCATGTGGCAGTTGCACAGATCTCAGTAGCAGAAGAGCTGCAAAAACAAGCAACAGAAGTTGCCATGCTCTTGTGGAATGACCATGAACCACTCCAGGAAGTTCTTTATCGTACTTCCTGTAACAGAATGTAATACAATGGGCCAGCCCTATTTATACACAGGGCACCCTCTTTCCCCGGGGGTGAACAAAACAAAAACCTCTGAAAACTCTTCAAGCAAAAGTGACTGCAACTAAAAATAACACTTTCCAGGTAAAGAAAGCATAGGTCACAGCTTGTGGCAGGCTCAAAAGGAGCCTAAGTAAGCTTTTACAAAGCAAAACTTGGCTCCCAAGCCAGAACTGAATTTCTAATGGGAGGTTTCATGTGTAGTACACCTCTTAGAAAAGTATGTGATACCTCTAATTGGGCAACTGTACGTTCCATCCACAGGGGCATGAAAAGCAGAAATAGTGGCCAGTGTACCTTGTGTGAGGAAAACTGAAGACCAGAGTCTGATAGGGACAGCAAGTATTCCAACACTGCTAGGACTGGACAGGTAAAGGGGTCTGATTGTTTGGAAGCAGCCCACGATGTAATCCACTTCAACTTCAAAGAGTAAGTATGTATGGTGGAGGGTTTACGGAGACAGAACATCAGCCACCTTAGGTGATACTCCACATTATTCCATGGCTATGTTTTCATGAGCCTGACATGCAGATGTAGGGACTTCAGAGCTGGATGGACCACACAGACCCCTTGTCCTGTGACAACAGGCCCTTGCATAGCAGTAGAGGTAGTGGAGGTTCCATTGCCAACTGTTGGAACAGTAAGGATGAGGGTTGATCCTCCATCTTCAATTTGAGTAGTACTCTCTCGAGTAAAAGAAAGGGAGGGAAGGCATACAGAAACCTCCCTTTCCAAGAGAGGGACAACATGTCTTGCCAGAAAACTCCAGGCCCTGAAGCGAGCAAGCAAAAACACTGCAGTTTTGTGATGTGTGGGGATGAAAAAAGGTCAAACTCTGGGCCACCTTGCGAATATGCCCTCCACTACCAAGGTCATCAGTTCCCATGTGTGCACTCTGGACTGTGAACTGCTTAATTTGTCCATTAAGACGTCTGGGACACCTGGAAAATGTACAACTGACAGTTCTATGCCGTGGTCCAGAGCCCAATACCATACTCTCATTGCTTCCCTGCATAGCAGGTAGGAATAAGTCCCCCCTTGTTTTCTGATGTAATGCATCACACGAACGTTGTCCATCTGTATTACCAGAGAACCTGGAGTCAAATGCTCCTGAAATGCCTGGAGACAGTATAAGATAGCTCTTATCACCATGACGATTATATGCAATTCTATCTCCACCTGGGTCCACGTACCTTGTGTCTGATGTGGGCCCAGGTGTGCACTCCACCCGGAGTCCAAGACATCCGTGGCGAGAATCTGTGTTGGAATCACGAATGGAACACCCAGTAGTAAGTTGGTGCGATCCATCCACTACGTCAGTACGTGCCACTGACAAAGTGACAATGGCAGCTGTCATCAGTCCCAGCAAGCACTGAAAAGTCCTCGCTGATACATAATGATTGTTGAACACCATCTGTGCTTGAGGAACGAGGCATTCGGCCCTGTCCAGAGGCAGGAATATATGACCTCAAGCTGTGACCAAGATCTACCTGTGTTCTGAAGTCTCTGACAAGGGTTCAATACTGATTTTGGCAGACTGACTGTCACCCCTAGGTCAAACAGTTTCCTGGTTTGAGCCAGGATGTGAAGTAGATGGTCCCTGGAGTTGTCCTTTAACAGACAATTGTCCAGGTAGGGGAAAAACATACAAGCCTTCCCTGCAGAGGGCTGCTGCTACTACTGCCAAGCATTTGGTAAAGACCCATGGTGCAGAAGATAAGCCAAAGGACAATACTCTGGTAATGTTTCCCTTCTAGTATGAATCTCAGGTGTTTTCTGTGCTGATTTTTGTATGAAGGTAAGCATTCTTCATATCTAGGCAGCATATCCAGCATTGCAATAGGGGAATCCTGACAGATTCTATGTTTCTGCCTCATTGGGCCTACATATAGTTTTTCCCCTACCTGGATGATTGTCTGTTAAAGGACAACTCCAGTGACCAGCTACTTCACATCCTGGCTCGAACCAGGAAACTGTCTGACCTAGGGGTGACAGTCAGTCTGCCAAGATCAGTATTGAACCCTTGAGACGTCAGAACAGAGTCTGCAGAGAAACCATACGGAACTTCTTGTACTCTATTTAGAAGTTGAGGTCTTTCAGGTCTAGAACAGGTCTCAGATCTCCTGTCCACTTTGGAACTAGGAAGTATCTGGAGTAGAAGCCTCTGTTCCTCTGCCTAACAGGAACCAGTTCTGTGGCAGATTTTCAGATTAAGGCCTGCATCTCCTCCCTCAACAGGGACTTGTATCCCAGGGGATAATTTAAGACAGGTGGTGGATGATCTGGAGGGTATGTAGACGCTCCAGAGCATGCCCTTTCGCAATCATGTCCAGCACTCATTTGTCTGTTGTGATCTCTCTCCACTGACTAAGGTGAAGGGAGCTCTGACCCCCCATGAACACCCCTGGGGGCAATGGTGGCTGGGGTGTATATAGGTATGAGTCACGCTGAATTGGTGGGGGCAGCTCCGCCAGTTCTACCTGCTTTAGGTGCTTTAGAATGGGCACGGGGGGGGGGGGGCTGGCAAGATTCCAGCATCAGTTACTCTGCCTTGCAGTCTATAGACCTGTCTGCCCTCTCTAGCGATGGGCTGATGAAACTGACTCCTGACTCATCTCTGCCTGATGTATGGTACTGGGTGTTCACTGATCTCAAGCTCATTCTGGGTCAACATCATATCTAAGCAGTTTATTGCCTCTGAAAGGATGATTTAACACTGCTTGCTGAACATCATTAGCAAAACCTGCTATTGTAAGCCAAGAGTAGCATCTGAGGCAAATGCCCGATGCAGCTGCCCTGGCAGATGCATCCGAGACATCCCAGGCTGAACAGATTGTTTAACCACTTCAGCCCTGGCAGTCAAAGTTCTGAGTTACTCAGTTTTAGCATTACCTTCACGTAAGGCCTGTGCTGCAGCCTTGGCATTTCTGTACAAGGTATTCGCTCATGTGGGCCTGGTACTTTGCACTTCTGTATGTAGGCCCAATGAGGCAGAAACATAGAAACACAGAATCTGTCAGCAGATAAGGACCATACAGACCATCTCGTCTGCCCATTTCTCTACTTGGTTTGGCAATCCCTGCTCTTATCTGGACTGCCTTTCCCCTGCTAAGCTGTACAGCAGGGTACCTTTATGCTTATCCCATGCACTTTTGAATCCCTGTACTGTTTTCACTTCCACCACCTCCGCTGGTAGGCTGTTCTACAGATCCACCACCCTCTCTGTGAAAAATTACTTCCTAGCATTCCCCCAGCCTCATGTTATGTCCCCTTGTCCTTGTGCACTTTCGTCTCTGAAATATGCTCCCTTCCTGTACCCTGTTTATTCCTCTAAGGTATTTGGAAGTCCCTATCATATCCCCTCTCTCCCTTCTCTCTTCCAATAAATAGATGTTTAGTTCCTTGAGTCTTAAAGGAAGCTTAAGTGCTTTTGCACATGACATCCTGCCTCCTGCATTCCTTGTCAGAAGGAAGGGAACTAATATGTTTAGGTGCCCTGGATCAATCATGGGCAGCAGTGATCACCACAGAATCAGTCTGAGGCTGACTGGCATAATCACCCTTCCTCCCTCCTTTGGGGACCTTCTCCCTCCTGCCCCACCAGGGTTTCGAATCTTATACCCTCTGCATCATAGGCAAGCACCCTATCACTATGCTGTCTTGGCCGCCCTAACATCCTGCGTCGGCTGCCTACCCAAGCATCTTCTCCACCCCACTGGCTCACCATGGCCCCTCTCCCCACCTTACTTCCTCCTCTCTTATTCATCCTTCTCGCCCCCCTGCTACCCTCTTCCTTCTCCCTCCTCAGCACCCCCCAAGCCGTATCCTTCCACATCCAATTCTGTGTCCCTGTCTAGCTTACGTTTGTCCTCACCACCCCACGAGCCCTACCTACCCCCACCTACCCCCTGATCAACCACTACTCGCTCTATCGCATCCACCCGTAGAAATGCCCTAAATTGGCAGCTCCTCAGGACTCTTTCCCTGCTCCTCCTCATATCAGGAACATCCACCCAAACCCTAGACCCCCTGCTACCTGTGCCCAGCCAAGTGTGACAGAAACTGGGCTGCGCATTGCCTCCATTACAACTGTAGTCTCCCCAAAAAAACTTACTGATCTTCAGGTCTGGATAGCCCAGAACCAACCTGACTATCCAAATTGATCCCCGACTCCTCAATCTCCATCCCGGGATACGTGCTCTACCACAATGACAGAGTGGGCAAATGTAGGGGTGGCTGTGCCATCTGTCTTCATGATACCTTCAATGCGCACACCCTCCCCACGCCACAACTTTCCAATGGTGCCCAAGCCTGTCCCTCAATATCTCCCTTGGCCCCTCGAAGGTCCCACTAATTCTCATAGTGGCCTACATTCCCCCATGGGACCAGAAACCCGCTTTCCAATCTCTCAGTAACTATCTCCCCCAGATGCCCCTCAAAGATGAGCTAATCTTGATGGGTGACCTCAATATAAACTGGCTCTCCCCCTCAGACTCTCACTACCGCGATGCCCTTGCAGCTCTTGACATAACCCAACTGGTTACTTGCCCCACTCGCCTCAACCACAAAACTGGCACCACCACCCTACTAGATACAGTCTTGACCAACCGCCCACACAAATTCACAGACATCTCGGACCTCTCTAACACGCTTAGCGACCACTACCCATTCTCTGTACCTGGTCCTGTCTGGTAAAGAAGCCACCTCCCAAAACTATCCTCACCAGGCAGCTCCGACCCAGCATGTCAAGTCACCTGAAAGCCTACCTCTCCTGCTGTGACTGGTCTCCCCTCCTCTGCTCCCTGGACCTTGATGTAGCCCTAGACTACTTCATTCACACCTTTAATGAGGCCTGTAACAGATTTGCCCCCCTTACCAAGAAGATGGTCAAAGAGTTTGACACCCTCTGAATCTCTCTGTCAATCCTGGTCCTTGTGCGGCGGCATGATGACCTATGGAAAAAAAGCCCTAGATTCTGGTACCCAGCGGACTGCCAAGCGTACCGGAGTGCCCGAAATCAGTGTTCCTGGGTCATCCGGAAGACCAAGGCTGATCACTATAAGGCTGCCCTGACTTCATCCTGAGGCTTTGGTCGCAAATTCTGGGATAATATGAAATCACTCAACTGCAAATCCACCCACCACCCCAAGCCCAACTCACTGTGAACGGGTCCACCACTAATGACATAAAGCTGATTGCTGACACCCTCAACACCTCATTCTACGACCTTAGCTCAGTCCTCCCCCAGACTACTTTCACCCTACCACCCTCCCCTTTCATTTCTGGGTCCTCACCTCACAGGAGATTAAACTCTACCTACTCAAAGCCCTAAGTGGCTACCGTCATAGCAGTGACTCACTTGATCTTCGGATACTGGGTGGTGTTAGATGATGTCCTCTCCCACCTCATTAACCTCTCACTCCGACTCAGTAAATTCTCCTCCACATGGAAAATGGGCATTATTACCCCTATACTCAAATCAGGTGACTACCTCTCCCAGACAACTATCGCCCCATTTCTATCCTTCTCCCCCTCTCCAAGGCCCTAGAACGCATCGTCTCGGACCAACTCACTGATTACCACACCAAACAATCTCCTATCCCCTGAACATACATTCTGGCAAGACCACAGTACCTCCACTGTCCTCCTGAAATTTTCCAACTACATCCACTCGGCCCTTGAGAAAGGCCAGGTGGCTGGTGCTGTCTTCCTGGACCTATCTAAGGCATTCGACACAGTCAATCACGCCCTCCTTCTCTCTACTCTCTCCCATCTTGGCCTATCCCAGGATGCAAACTGTTGGTTAGCAGATTATCTGACTGCTCACAAAGGGTCAAAATCTACTTCACTCTCTCGTCACCCCTTCCTGTCTGCTCAGGTGTACCACAGGGATCCATCCTTGGGCCCCTGTTATTCAGCCTTTTCCTGAACCCCTACCCAAGACCTGTCACGGGAGCATCCTACTATACGCGGATGCTGCTGTCCTCTTTACATCCCACACCCAACCTTGCCTCCCTGGAATGCTCCCTATACAGGCCGCTTTTACTGTAGCTGAGTCCTGATTCTCCAGTCATAAGCTTTTCAAGGTCTTGCTTTTCGCTCACCACCAAAACAACTCAGACACTCACCCCTCCATATCTATACCTCCCTCTTACTCCCCTCGAACAAGTCTGTACCTTTAAGTACCTTGGAATTACTTTCAACCCGTACCTTTCCTTCCACAAACACATCCATCACCTCTGCACCGCTGTTAACTCCCATATCGTCCTTTTCTATCGCCATCGGTACTGCCTACCCCCAGAAGTCCTCCAATTCGCCATTTCCTCGTTGTCCTATCTATCATTGATTATGGCATCTTGCTCTATGGTGCAGCTGATAATACTGCCCTACAAAGAGTCAAGGTCACCCTAAACAAGGCCTGCCGCCTAGCCCTAGGCTGTCCCAAAACCACTCACACCTGCACCCTCTACAGCCAATCAAATTGGCTTGACTTTGACAGCAGGCTCCAGTACCACATCTACCTCTTAGCTAAAAAGTTCACCAATGGCCTAACTGCCTCTAGCCTCTCCTACCTCCTGCCACTTGTGACTTTCACAAAATCCACCCATAGCTTTCTCAAACCAACCTACCTAGTGCCTCGCCAAAAATCCTCCCTTGGCCAACACTCCTTCTATCGTGCCCCTACCTGACTCAACTCCCTCCCTCCGCAAATCTCCCTCGAACCCAGGATCGGCTGTTTTAAATCACTACTCTGATCGCACCTGATCTCCTCCTGCTTTTGTAATTGCCCCTAGAATCCCCATTCACCCCCCCTCCGACAATGGACTATGTCCTGCATAATCCTCTATCACAGGCCTCCTGGCCAACAACTCTCTCCCTCCCCCATCCAGTATGACAATGGGCTTGCCCCTGCACCTTTCATCCCGCCCCCCTACCTTGCCCTCAGTTCCGCTGTTCCCTTACGGCACATCTCACCTTCTACCATATCGTGTCACCTACTTTCTAATTTATATTTTGGAACCTCCCCTATTTGTTGACAATTGTATATATGCTTATTTTACCCATTTTTCTGTACCATCATATTACCTACATATGTTATTACCCCTCAACTTGTACTGTCATTGTGTTGTTTCTGACGTGGAGCCTTTGAAAAGGAGTCCCTGACTCAAAGGATTATAATTCTGATACCTTCAATAAAATAAATAAATAATAAGAGTTGTTAGATGGTGCAGGGTACATTCTGTCAGCCTTTCTAGGGACAGCTAGTATGGCATTTAGTCTATACCAGGCTGTATAGGTAGCATCCTGCAGTGCACGATATAATGGAGGAATAACAATGGAGGGGGTTTCCGGGACTTCCAAAAACTCCATGAAATTCTTCTTTGTGGACTCCTCTTCCTCCAAGTAAAACCCACAGTAGCCTGCATTTTCTGCATCAGTGACTGGAAAGAGGATCTTCTGGTGGTGACCTTGGGGTTTTAACCACAGAGTCTTCACTACATGAGGATAAAAGTGGAGCTGGTGCCAAGTAAATACTGGATTTCAGCATACCTGGCCTCCTCCGCATAATCGACCTATAATATGAGGTCTGGACTATATTCAACCTTGCTATCGTCTCCCTCTGTGTGATGGCCCACTTGACATGATCCCAGCTCTAATGGAGGACACCCTGTCTAAGAAGAACCAATCGAACTCCTCGCATTTTGCAGATGAAAAGGCTCTCAAGGGCTCTAGACAGGCTGGATGCAATAGCCTGTCTTCTGTCCAAAAGAGCTGAGCGGGTCGGTTCCTCCCAGTAAGAATGTCCCTCAACAGAAAAGCTGCCTTCTTTTGGGTGATTGCTTTTTGACACTCATCATAGTGAGACACCAGAACAAGTCTGTCCTCCTGGGACCTGGACTTCCTCCAAAAGTGCTCCAACCTCCCCGGTTTTCATCACCCTCAGCTCACCATCAAACCATGGCGAGCCAAAACGTGACACCAGCACATGTACACAGGCTAGTATTAAGAAATCAAAGGCCTCCGTAACAGCTATATTATAGGCTGCCACTCCTGCCTCCGGCCCCCCTAGCACACGCTTTCCACACTTCTGAAGTGTGCAGCACTGCCAGAAGTCCCTCTGGCCGAAGCCCTCTCAAAGGGCGGAACTAGACAACTTCCACAGGGGAATGGACTACAAGGGGGGAGTGGGGCCCTGAAACTGAACCTAATAATGCAGTGCTCTGACCAAGTGATCAAATTAATCTCGAGATTCTCAATCTCGAGCCCCAGAGAGAATACCAGGTCCAAGGCGTGGTTGTGTTGGTGGGTCGTAGAAGAAATCACTTATGCAAGGCCCAGAGATTCCATATTTTGGAGGAAATCCTGACCAAACTGCAAACTTTCATCATCGACCCAGGCATTAAAGTCACCAAGAATAAGCCATCTTGGTGACTCCAACAGCTAATCGGCATCGAACACTGCGATTTCCTACAGAAACTCCCCCTCAGGCCCCAGAGGTCAGTCTGCAGCCTACAACTGGACCTCCACACACAGCCACACATTCAAACGATGAGGTATCCCCTACCGGCTGCTCCACCAGGTTCATTTCAGATCTAAAACAAATGTCCCTGTGATCCCTCTTTGGGCAATGAACCACCAAGGACCCTGCCGGAACCAAAAACTCCAGTACCGGACCAGCACTGTCTCCCAGCCTAGTCTCTCTGATGCAAGCCAGGTCAACCAAGGAAACAAGATCCGCCATAATAGCAAAGTTATTTCTCATTGACCTGGCATTGCAGAACACTGCCTGAAGTGGATGAAAGGAGAAAGCTGGCCCCTCAGCTACCTGCCCACTCAGTCTGGTTGTCTCCTTGGGTAAAGGGACTAAACATGTCTGGCCTCTATCCAGTCCCTTTCTCATTCCAGGGCGTCTCCTGGTCCTTATAATCCTGATAGGAACTTCCCCATCAACCCTTAACCCATCCCTCACTATCCTCCTACTCCTCTTTCCAATCCCCACTTCCCTGCACTGCCAATACACAGCACTCGGCGGGGGTGTAAGCCTCTAAGTAAAGACGGGGAATAACACAGCCTTGGGGTCTGTAGCAGGTAATACATCTTAAGACTACTTAATCTAAAACCACTCACTGCCACCCAAAGTCCTTCAGGAATTAACCCTTGTAACTGCTATCAAACACCCACTAACTAACCAAAAAAAAAAATCTCATAACCTAACATGCACAATCCTCCACACATACTCCCTAGTATTTCCTAACAAACAAATAAATACCTTCTATTCCAAAAAACTCCCACCACCCTTTCAACCCTCACATAAACAAAATACTAAAATAATAAATAAAACACAAAGTGTGAAAAGTCTTGCAGTCTGTGACAGGGTTGAATAAGACCCTGTCCCATTTGTTACACAAAAGAGTTAAACACAAGGATCTGTTCTGTCCTCTCATTTTCTCTTGTCCGTCTGGCTGGCCAACCAAATGTTCTTGTGGCCCATGAACTGATCACTCCAACAGTCTCGCGATTCTCCACCTCTCTCGCTATTTCTTTGTCTTCACTTGCTGCTTCTGTCTTTTCTTTCCCTTTGCATATTTGCGTTTATAAAAATATATGAGATTTTTTTTTGTGAAACTGTAAGTGATATTGGGATCCGTTTGTTTGAAACTGTACATAGTTATACTATTGAAATGATTGTAAAGTTGTTTGAAATTTAGGGGGTTAACCTTAACATGCAGCACAAACTCTTTTGCAGAACTGTCAACAATAGGCCAGTTCTGGGACATCATGTTCTATTTTGTTGCACCTGCAAGGAAAGAAACTTACAAAGTTCTGGTCTCTTAAGGAACCCAGGAGGCAGATATAAAAGCAGCAATGCTTTTGCTAGAGAGAGAGAGAGAGACAGAGACTGAGAAACTGGAACTTGGAATTAAGAGATTCCCTCAGACAAAGGACTTTGTTGTCTCTGTTAGTACTGCCTTTGTAAATAGTTTTATTCAATAATTTTATTTTTTATTTTACTGTTACTGGAAAAAATAAAACGCTGCTTGCGAACTTTATACCTGCTCCTGATCTTACTATGCTTCCTGACCTATGCCTCAATGACACAGTCCCCATACTTAGTGCCAAATGCAAACCGTACATCTTTAAATTTTAGTCTCTCTTCTCTTACAGAAGAAAATGTTAATTTCCTCTTGAGCAGGCTGGGAGAGCTCCAGTCAAGACTTGGCAGAGTTCAGCAGAACTCCCATGATGTCAAAAAATGAGAAGCAATGGCCACTGTTTGCTCTGTCTCCTATCTGGACAGGCTTGTGAGAAGCCAGTTGTCCAGGTATGGGAAGACTTGGAGTCCTAGCTTTCCGAGTTGCACTACAAGCACTGCAAAGCACTTTGTAAAGACTCACGGTGCCAAGGAAAGCCCAAAGGGTAGGACTCTGAACTGGTAATGCTCCTCCTCCACACAGAACCAGAGGTACTTTTGGTGGTTGGGGTGCACTAATTTGTGCTGGTATGCATCTTGCATATACAGAGATTCTAGCCAATCCTGTTGATTCAGGTAGGGTAGCATGGATCTCATAGAAACCATCTTGAATATTTCTTGAGCCTTGTACTTGTTTAGTTTTCTGAGACTGAGAATGGGGTGAATGCCTTCTGATTTTCTAGGTGCCACAAAGTACTGGGAGTAGAACCCTCTGTTCTGTTCTGACTCTGGCACCTCTAGCACTAGTGTCACTGCCCCATTTCTCAGATGGCCTGCAATCTCCTGTGCCAGTATATCCGACACGGGGGAACTGCCTCCTGGGAGGATTGCCTGGTGGGTTTCCAACAACTCCAGGAAGTACTCCTCTCAGATGATCCTTAAAATCCATTTGTTAGTCAATATGGATTCCCACCGACAGTAAAACTAGGTGAGGCACCCCCCCACACCGGGAAGGAATGGTCTACTTTTGGCATCTGAAGTGGACCTGGGACTGGGGCTGGGGCTTCAGATAATAGCACTGCACACTTTCGGTGCCTGTGCTTTCTTCTGTGCCTTCTTATGGCCCTGTAGAGGCTGGAATCTGTGTTGGATGCCCCTCTGCCCTTGAAATAATTGCTTGTTATGGAAAGAACCACGACTTCTACCCCTCTGTGGGTTGTAGGGAACTGGAGGTCTTAAGAGTCATTCTTGTTTCATTACACACCTTAAGAGACTGTTCCACCTGCTGTCTAAACATGTAAGTGCCACTGACGGGCACATTCATGATCTGTTGTTGGTCATCTGGGATGTTGCCAGCAGTCTGCAGACAGGAGTGCCACCTAATGCAAACACCCACAGCCATGGAGAAGGCTGCTGCATCAAAGGCATCTATACAGTTGGTGGCTGTTAGATTCAATGTCCTGTTTAACAGCCCGCAACATCTCTTATTTGGCCTCTGTATCCAGCAAAGCCTTTGCCAGGCATTTAAGCTTGTACCAGAGAGCTTACTCGTATTTAGATCAGTGACCATGGTAGCTTGCTATTCTCATGCCAAGGGGAGATGAGGCACAGACCTACTTGTCCAAGGTGTCTACCCTGGGCGACTCTGCAGTGCCCTCCTTGGGCACTATGGCTTCGTCATTCTCAGCCCCAATGGCATACACTACTGGCTGAATAAAAACCGGGCTTAGACTTAGGAGCTGTGTATTCTTACTCCACTTTTTGAGGGACAGCTGCTAAAGTAGTAGACCTCCTCCAGACTGCCTCTGAAAGGATCTATAAGGCTAGCTGGATGGGAGGAACAAGGGAGACCAGGCTACTTGGCACATTTAGAAACTCCAGTTGGCCAGCCAGGTGGTGTTGAGGCACTGGACACCACACCTTGCACCATGCTGGCAACCTTGGTTCGGGAACGAGCCCGGGTTGGTGGGGGTGATGAGTGGGACTAAACTGCTGCGAGGTGGCTCTCCTCTCCTGGGGAGGAGTGAATGCTTGCCCCACCCCCGTAGTTCCACTCCCATAGGGTGGAGGTCTGATGGGAAGCACAAGCAGAAGGGGCAGAAGGGGCTAAGCCAGTACCTGGCGTGCATGTGCGCCTCCACATGCATGCGAACATGTGTATGCCAGGGTCAAGGGTGGGGAGAAAAATGCAAAAACTGTAAATTTAAAAAAAAAAAAAAAAAACACCTTCTGTAGGAGGCGCCTACCCTGATCTATAGTTGGTGGCTCAAAATTTAAGGCAGGATGTATTTTTTTGAGCAAAGCCTGGCAGCAGAGATCCTCCAGTGCTGCAGTTACAGGAACTAGTTCGGGGTTCTCTGGGTCATAACATGAGTCCTATCTTTCCCACCTGTGACGATGAACTCCAGATCCAACTCACCTCCTTTTAGCCCTGGAGGGGAGTAGGAGGGGACCTTAACAGACAACAGCACCAGCCGTGGACTCCGCAACACAGGTGACACCGAAAGTGGCACCAGAAAAGATCTTGGGAACGGCATCAACAGTAGCACCAAGGACAGGCTTAGTCAGCCCTGAAGGTTCTGACCTTGCACAGAGTACCCACACAGCACCAAGGCAGTGCTTGCATCAGCACCGAGGTAAGCACCAAAGGGCCTGGGGCCTTGGGTCGGGTGCTCCACCAATGACAGTGTCGAGGGTCCTGTCAGCCCTGAAGGAAATGGCAGAGGTACAGTGACAGCCCCCATCCCCAGAGGGGTCGCACATGACACCATAACTGGAGCAGGCACTGGTGGCACTGATCACAGCCCCAAGGCCAGAGTCAAAGTCAGTTGTGTGCTTAAGTCTGACAGCACTGAATGTGGCGCCTGCTCAACAGACTCCGAAGTGCCAAAAGCTGGCACCAACAATGGCATAAGTACACTTATATGCTGCACCCACTGCTCCATAAAAACTGCCTAATGGCCAAAATGCCCAATCAAAGTCCCCTCTTACTGGACAGACAGCGGCTCCAGGACTGAGACTGAGAACCCAAAGACCCAGGCGACCACGGTGTGTCATCAGAGAGGATGGTGGGGTACCTGGGTGGAACGGATGGCCAGGAATGTGGAAGAACGCATCCTGGAGGTCCAGGAAGCAGAAGAACATGCTCTGTTACAGAGATAGTATTATCTTGCTCAGCGTAACCATCCTGAACTTGCGCTTCCTGAGAAACTGATTCAGATCATGGAGATCCAGTATGGGGTGCCAACCCCTTATCTGTTTTGGGACCAGGAAATATACCTGGACATACAGCTCTGGCCTGTGATGGAGTCTGGGACACAGGCTATGGCTTCTTTGTCAAGGAGCTGAGTAATGTCTTCCCTGAGGGTGGACAGCGTGTCTGGTGACACCACGGACTCCTTTGGTGCGTGAGGTTGGTGAGGCAGGAGAGCCTCGAAGCTGAGAGGCAACCCTCTGTCCATCACTTACTAGACTCACTTGTCCAAGGTAATTATGGAACAGGTGTGCCAGAAGTGGCACAGCCAACCCCCCCAAGGGGAGCTGGGACAGGGACTGGATGGGTGGGCGGTAGACACCCAACAACCCGTCACCGGGCAGCTTTGAAGGGGACACCGGAACCTGCTGATGGAGAGGCAGCCCTACCCCTCCCCTGCCCTTTTTGAGGCCCCGATTGGGGAACCTGGTCTTGGGGCACCAAGCCTGAAATGGACCATGCTGGGGCAGCTTCTGCCTAGGCTGCTATGACGGAAAGGGCCAAAACTGAAAAGACTTTATTCTGCTTCTGCCCTTTCAAGTTCTTCTGTGTGGAGGTCACAGAATCCAGTGCGGCATTACACTTCTCAATCCTGGTGAGATGTCCTTCCATGTCAGGGTCAAACAGGTCGGTGTCCAAGAAGGGGACATTGGCCAACTTGTGCTGGGTGCCCACTGTAAAGGTGGAAATCCTCAGCTAGGCCCTGGGATGCATTGTGATGGCTGCTGCCATAGCATGGGTCCAAGAATCATCCATGTCCAAGACTGTCTGAAGATGGTGTTTAGCTAACACTTGACCTTGATCTCGGACAACTTTCACCGCCATCTGCTTGTTGGCAGGGAGTTATAGGAGGATCTGATCCTGGACTCCCATAAGGGAGTGACTAAAGTGGGTCATCATCAGGACGTAGCTCGCCTGATGGAAACCAAGGAGGATGCAGAGTAGACCTTCTTGATGAGTGGTCAAGCTTTTGGACTCCTTGTCGGGGCTTGTCCACATCCCTAGTATTGCCAGACTTACAGGAAGATAGAGTCTGCAACCTGACCTCAGTCGAGGATGGTCCAAAAACCGGAGAAGGTGCTGGTATGGACTGCATATTTGTGAACCATATGGGCAGAGGGTGCGGGCAGAAGCTGGGTGCTACCAAGCTCCAGTGCCTGTCCCAGGATGGCCCTGGCCACCAAGAAGGCAACCCAAAGGGTTTTGTCCCTATCTGGATCTCAGTAAAGGAGTATTTGGCCCTTCTCTGGACTGGATCCAAGGGAGCTTCCATGGACTCGGACATGAGCCTGAGAAGAGCCCCGAAGGACATCAGCCCGTGGTCAGTAGTCAACTCTTTGACTGAGTCATGGTCGAAAGCAGGACTCCTTGAGGACTGCATCGAGGACCAATCAGAGTCATCTGAAGAATCTTCAGAAACAGCCCTCAGCCGTTTGCTGCCGTGCACCACTCAGGATTCATCCAAGTGTGATTTCCACAGACAAGTGGCCTGGCAAGACAGTAGCCGGTCAGAAGTATTTAGAGGGGCTTCCTGCAAGGGCTGTCATGGAGGCAGTTCCACCTGAATCGGTGGCAAGATGCGGTCAGGGACAGCTGTCTTGGCAGGACCGGCACGGGTGGGAACAACTACCTACCAAGTGACAACACAGGGGTCAAGGGCAGTGCCCCACCTTACCAAATCAAGGTCGCATCGCTGCCAAAGGAGCTCTTCAGAAGGTAGCCACATACACTGATGGAGCCTGTCGTCATCCCAGGATGAAGAGGAAGAAGAAGAGCATCGACAGACAGCGATGCCTCCCAGTCAAGTGAGACCAAGAATGCGAAAAATCCCTCGACCTGGACCTCGAATGTCGACATGGCTGACGAAGAGATATGGCTGGAGAAGCAGTATAAACTACCTGAACAGAGTTCAACCATTTGACCCTGGAAGGAGGCAACTCCTGAGAGCAGACAGCTGGGTTCATCGACTTCCCCTGGCCCTCGACTGAGGCCCGATAGGACCGGATCCTAGAGACTGAAGCATCTTCGATCTCCTCCAGCAACGGGTTGGTAGGGTTGAGAAAAATCGATGGCCTGTTCAACCTGTGTTGAAGCTGACAAGTTCAACAGGGGCACCGTGGAGCTACAGGCCTGACCCTCGACCAGAGCAGGTTTGGCTGAAGCTGAGAGTTCGACTGCCATCGAGTAGTTGGGGAGTCGATGGAGGGTAAAGAGTGTGTCCTTTCCCCTTCCCATAGCCAATAGTGGGACTTCTTCAACTTTTTCACCTTACTGTGGCAGGCAGGACTCTACCCAAAAACCTGGAGGGACTTGCACATTTCATGGAAGTTACCCGTGAAATCCGTGCGCTGCCGACACTGGCCCCCTAACGGTAGCAGTGCTGAGACCAAAGAGATGCCTGCCACAGTTTGGCTGCCACCTCTTCCATAGCTGCCAGCTGGGTCATGGACCCCGCAGCTGCAGGGACAGCCTTGGCAAGGCCCTTGGATTTTACTGGAGGATCCGCTGTTGTTTTTTCTACAGGTGTGTGTGGGATGTGGGAGTGTAATACTTGGTATAGTATTGTCCCTGGTGAGTTTCTGGTTGGCAGGTACCCTGGGTTGGAGGGAGGTTCCCCAGTGGGTAGTCTGATAGACAGATTTCCAGGGGCTGGGGATAGACAGGCTGTGGTCCTGACCGGCCGTAGGGGCCACAGTTTTGGTCTATTAGGGCATGCTTTGGGCAGTTCTCCCAGAGCTACTGATTCTCCATAGTAAGATCATAGAGTTCTGGCTGACGCGTCAGCCAATGGCCTCTGGGTCCTTAGTGTTGTCTGCCTCTGCCTGGCATATGGTAGGGAAGAAGGTAGCGTTACCTCCCCATAGGTAACACACAGGGTAGGATGGCCTGGTGCCAGGTAAGGGAATGACTGCAGACAGTCATTTACCTGGCTAGGGGCGAGTGTAACCCCCCTGTTCCCTGGGGTTACTAGAATCCCATTAGAGTTAGTAGTACTCAGGGAAGGCAGCTAGTGATTTACCAGTAAATGGATTTCACTCTGTCCCTCCTGCTGCTGGTCTTAGCTGGGAGCTGGAGAGGTGATGTCACCTTAGAACTCTCGCAGCAGCTTAAGCCACACAGCAGTTGTTGTGAGTGGGGAATTAGAATTCTGAGTGAGTCTTGTTCCAGAGCTCAGTGTGAGCAGTAGTCTGTAGCAGCAGCTCTGATGGAGAGCTGCAGTGTTCCAGTTTTTCTCACCTTAGTGGAGTATAGCATTTCCCAGCTTTGCCTAAGTGGTGGAAACTGTTTCCAGGGATTTTCTGTTCTTCATCCCAGGAGGTGATGGAGCAGGCTGTCACGATTTCAGGGCAATCCTGATCCTACCAGAACTTTGTGAAGCTGCCTTTTGGTCAAGATCTGTGAGTAACTGCTGTTTCTAAGTTTGCCCAGGAGTACCTGCTTTTGGTTTAAGGGTGAATTTGTCTGACAAAGGGACCCTGTCACCATGGAAGTTTAAAAGTTGGTGGACTACAGTGAAGTCCAGTCTCTGACCGTCCATGTGAGCAGAACTTTTACCTTTGACACCCTTGAGGTGTTTTGCTGATGTTAAGTGTGAAATACATTTCTAGAAAGCATCAAGAGTAACGTCTGGTATAAAGTGAGGTGTATTTTCCAGAGGGATGGCCAAGTATGAACTTGGAAACAAAAGGTTGGAGACCCCCCATCTGGAGTGACTAGTTTAGCACTCTGGGTTCTGAAGGGCACCTGTGTTTTCTGTCAGTGCATGTGGCCAATGCCTGAAGAAACTTCTACCCCAGTGAGTGGGTTTTCTCCAGTTGAGCCTTTGGTACTCCGGCGTTAGTCAGTGTGCTACAATTAATCCTATTATAGGAACAGTTCAAATGCTGGCCCAGTGTGCCAAGTCCAGAAGAATGTGTGTGTGTTCACCTGTGGCTAGTCCACATTTTCAACAGTAATCCTATGCCATATGGGACTTCAAGTACTGCCCATGTGTGCCGAGTCGAGGAATTTGCTTGGTGTGTTTTACTCGTGGCTAGTTTCACAATTTCTAGTCATCCTATGCTATATGGGAAATTTGGAGTTCTGTACCTCAGATGTCTGCTTCTTCCGTGTGTGTAAACCCTTGGGGGTCCATCTTTGCTTTGTGTGTTCCTACTTTGTTATGGAATAAAGCTGATCTCTAGAATCCTAATCTAGTATGGACATTTATGTTATTGCTTCTGTGTGGAGTTACTTGGGTATCCCTGTCCAGAAGAGCAAACCTAGCATAGCCCTGAGCAAATGTTTTCTCCCCAGGACCTGGGTTCTGGCCATGGTTTTGGTCCCACCAGGTGTGTGTCCTGTAGCCACACTTGGTTTTGTTTCTATAATGTCTACTGCATCTGCATGTCCCGCTTTGTCTATGGTGGCACTTTGTAACCCCATCCCTCTGCTTCCCTAGACTGTGAGAGGTGTGCCATCTCATTAAATAAGTGGCTGGTGGGGGGTTACACTTCCATAATTTCTTTTGTAATAAAAAAAAAAAGGCGAGGAGAGGTTATTGGATGATAATAAACTGTCCTTTATTTTGTTCCTCTTTAGAAAAATATAATTTGTTGAAATTTTCTTCCCATTTACTTGGGGTGATTGTAGCTATTACTTTGTTGGCATATTGTCCAAAGCCTTGTGAAACCATTAGCCAAAACTGTTTAACATCGTTTTAATTATAGCATTCCCAAGTTTTCCACATCTTTTTATAACATTTTCTTTTTTCTTTTCCAATATTAATTTATAATTGGTCCTTCCTTTGTTTAAGACCTTTTATTAGTTACATTAGGTTCTTCCTATACATAAATACCAAACTGTTAAGTTTTTTCTTTTCTATCTTGCAAGTTTTATTAAACCATGTTATTTTAACACTCTTCTCTGTTGATATTCTAGAAAAGAGGAGCCAAGTAAAATTCCATATCTTTCCATATTTCCACCATATCTTTATTATCGACTGTATCTAT
Source organism: Neoceratodus forsteri (assembly GCA_016271365.2). Lineage (NCBI taxonomy): Eukaryota > Metazoa > Chordata > Ceratodontiformes > Ceratodontidae > Neoceratodus > Neoceratodus forsteri. The sequence goes on from CM057459.1 coordinate 655,618,317, forward strand.
TAATTTAAGTTTCAGGTCAGTCAGATAATCTGATCTTAAAATTTCTTCAGATGAATTTATTGTTGAACCATTCCATTTTATACATCAGGAATTTACAATTATTATTCGTGTTTGCTCACTGTTTTTATTAATTGATCTATTAAATTCTCCACTTCCCATCATGTATAAATGGCCATATGTGATGATTCTGAGCGGGATAGTACAGCTTGGTCTTTACATATTTTAACTGCTTCCAGTTTTACCCAAACTAAATCTACTACTGAAGATCTGTTTGGGTTAATATAGGTAAATTCTCATTCCGAGTCTCTTCTGGTTCTCCCATTCAACAAACTGAGCTGACACTCCTCCATTATTTGGTGTACTATTTTTCCTCTTTTATTTATAACTTTATCCTTATATTTTCTCTCATACCGTAAATACAGGTTACTCACCTGTAACAGGAGTTCTAGGAATGGTATATGTTGTTCATCCACACTTATTGGCAGGTTCCTTGCCGTTTTAAATCTTGCCAGAAGGTCTTCAAGTTGGCTCCTCCCACCCACCGGGTGGTAAAACTCCGGCTCTGCCCCATGAGCGCCAGATCTGGCCGCTGGAGGCTCAGGTTGTACTGGCCGGCGAGGAGGTGGGAATTGTAGGATGAACAACATATACCATTCCTAGAACTCCTATTACAGGTGAGTAACCTGTATTTCTAGGGACATGGATATGTTGTTCATCCACACTTATTGGCAGACTCCTAGCAGTTCTCCGGGAGGAGGGAGGCAAGGCGCACACCCCCTACTTAGGGAGTAAAGACTGGAGAACCGAGGCCCCAAAACCAGCATCCCACGTGACTCAAGGTCGATGTGGTAATGGGTAATAAAGGTGTGTGCTGACTTCCAGGTAGCAGCCCTGCAGATTTCCTGGATAGGGACGTCCCTGGAAGCAGCCACCGATGCAGCAGTATGACTGGTAGAATGAGCTCTTATCCCTCTGGGAGGCTCCATGCCCGCCAACTTATAGCAGCAATCTATGCAGGAGGTGACCCACCTGCCTATCGTCCGCTTGGCTGCAGGTCTGCCAGATGCGGCTTCAGCGTAGGTGACAAACAGCTAGCGAACCTCTCCCCGAATTTCAGCCGTGCGCTCCTTATAATAAGTGTGCGCCCTTCTAGGGTCCAGAGTATGGAGCCTATATTCGGCCTCCGAGGTGTGATTGGGGTAGAACACTGGCAGAGTCAGCACCTGGTTAGGTGAAACTCCGACACCACCTTCGGAAGGAATTTCGGGTGGGGGCGCAGGACAACCTTGTCCCTGTGGAAGCCCAGGTAAGGAGACTCGATGCAAAGCGCCTGGAGCTCTCCCATCCTTCTGGCTGACGTGATAGCCACCAAGAAGGCGGTCTTCCACGACAGGTGAGAGAGATCACACCTGTGCATTGGTTCGAATGGCTTGCCCATGAGCTTTGCCAGTACCAGCAGTAAATCCCACGGAGGTGGAGGTTCTCGCACCGGAGGGGAAATGTGATCAAGGCCTTTGAAAAAGCACCCGACCACCTTTTCCTGTGCCACCGACTGCCCCCGGCCCGCGCCCGGTAAGCAGAGATGGCTGCCAGGTGCACCTTTAGGGTCGTCGACCTAAGCCCTTGACTAGAAAGGGACCATAAATAGTCCAAAATGCTTGCCACAGAACAGGAGGAAGGGTCCAAGCCCTTGCCCTGACACCAAATGGAGAAACTCTTCCATTTGAAGGCGAGCATTTTCTGGTCGACTCCTACGGGACGCCTCAACAACATTGAGGACCTCGCCGGAAAGACCCAAGGCTCTGAACTTAGCCGCCAGCAACCAGGCCGCTCAGGTGCATGGACTGAAGGTTCGGATGGAACACCTTCCCCTGATTGACTGAGAGCAGGTCCGGGCGAGCTGGAAGCTGCCTCGGGAGCTTGGAGCTGAGGCTGAGGAGATCTGGGTACCAGAACTGGCGGGGCCAGTCTGGGGCTATCAGGATCACCTGTGCCTTGTCCCTCCTTGCTTTGAGAAGCACCTTGTGAATCAAGGGAAATGGGGGAAAGGCGTAGAAGAGGCCCGGGGTCCACAGCCTCGAGAAGGCATCCCCCTGCAGCGAGCCCTGCTGAGGGGGGCGGGCATGAAACAGCCTCAGCTTCGCCTTCTCCCTGGAGGCAAACAGGTCCACCTGAGGTGTGCCCCAGTGGGAGAACAGATCTTGTACTACCTCCGGCAGGAGAGACCACTCGTGAGATGCAGCCCCTATCCGGCTCAGGGCATCGGCCAGGGTGTTGGAGGCTCCTGCCACATGAATGGCTAGGAGATCCGCCTCCAGGCTGTGCACGAGTGACCAAATGCGGAGAGCTTCCTTGCAAAGAAGCATGGAGCGCGTCCCGCCCTGGCGGTTCAGGTAGTACATGGTTGTGGTATTGTCCGTCTGGACTCGGACCACTTGACCCCGGAGAAACGGAGCAAAGGCGGTGAGAGCTAGGCGGACCACTCGGAGCTCCAGCAGGTTGATGTGGCATCGGGACTCCCGCGGGGACCAGAGGCCATGCACTCGGTGTTCCCCCAGATGGGCACCCCAACCCATCAGAGAGGCATCGGTCGATAGAGAGACCGCTGCCTCGGTGTATAAACGGATGCCCTCCTGCAGATGGAATGGAACGTCCACCACTGGAGGCGCTCCACATCTCCTGGGTCACTATCACTAGCTGGTCCAAAGGATTGCAGCGCTATGACCACTGGCTGGCCAGTCCCCACTGAAGGGGCATGTGCCAGCGGGCCCAACGGACCACGCTGGTACAGGCTGCCATGAGACCCAGAAGGCGAGGAAGTCCTGGTAGGCGCGATTGCCCAACCAGAAATGACTGGGCAAAGGAGGTAAGAACTCGGCCCTGTCCGCGGAGCCGTGGCTCTGGCTCGAAGAGAGTCGAGCTCTGCACCGATGAACAGGATCACCTGCTTCGCTCGAGTTCCGACTTGGCCTCCTGATGAGAAGGCCAACTTGAGAGCAAACCTGGAGGGCCAGATCTCTGACCGCTCCACCTCCGGCCTGGAGGAGGCTGCTATCAGCCAATCATCCAGGTAAGGGTACACCCGACCCTCGCGCCCAGAGGAATGCTGTCACCACTGCCATGCATTTGGTGAAGACCCTGGGAGCTGGAGATAAGCCGAAGGGCATGGCTGGAACTCAAGAGGATCCCTCCACTCAGCGGAGGAATCTCGATGTGAGGACGGATAGGCGTGAAAGAACGCGTCCTGTAGGTCCAGAGAGCAGAACCACACGCCGTGTTCCAGAGATGGTATTATCTGCGCCAGAGTGACCATCCTGAAGGTTCGAGACCTTAGGAACTTGTTCAGGTCGTGTAGGTCGAGAATGGGCACCAGCCCCTCGTCCTGCTTCGGAACCAGGAAATACCTGGACACGAACCCTGGGTCTGAAGGGGGTCCTCCACGCCGTGATCACCTCCTTTGGAGGAGGAGAGCGATGTCGGCTCGGCGAGCCGCCAGTGAGGCTGCGACCGAGGCCCCGAGGTGCGACGGCTCTGAAGGGCGGGGCCTGCTCGACTCCAGAGGTAGGCCTTTTCCCACCACTCTCAGTACCCACCTGTCCGTGGTAACAGCGGACCAGGCGGAAATGAAGTGTCTGAGCTGTCCCCATGGGGAACTAGGGTGAGGTGACAGGGATGGGGCGACACCCTCAGCCCGTCACTGGGCAGGCTTGGAGGAGAGACCGGCCGAGGGACCTCCTGGGCCTTTACCTCCCTGCTTCCTGTTGGAGGAAGCCGACGGCTTGGGTTTGGGATACCAAGTCGAGCCTGCTGGCCCTGACGTTGTTGGGCCAGGCGCACACAGGCGCAGAAGGACCTAAAGGGCTTAGGCTGTGGCTTCTGGCCTTGTCCTTCTCCAGTGGAAGAGACCGAGTCCAAGGTAGCATTGACTTCTCGATCCTCTGCAGGTGACCTTCCACCCCAGGGCGAAGAGGTCAGTCCCCAAAAGGGAACATCCGCCAACTTGTGCTGGGTATCCGAGGTAAAGGTGGATATCCTCAGCCAAGCCCGACGACGCATGACCACTGCGGCTGCCACAGACCTGGCACATGAGTCCCCGATGTCTAACGCAGTCTGGAGCTGCTGTTTGGCCACTGCCCTGTCCTGGTCCCGCACCTGCCTGACCGTAGTCTGCAGATCTGGCGGAAGATGAGGACAACCTCATCCAGGAGCCCAACAGGCGTGAGAAAAATGTGCCATGAGGACGGCCGAACTGGCCTGGCGAAGGCCGAGAGGATGCAGCATAGACTTTTTCCGGCATAATCCAATTTCTTGGATTCCTTGTCGGGAGGTTTGTCCACATCCCTTGGCGCTCTCGCACGCCGGAAAATGCTGTCGGTAACCAACCCTCGGCCGAGGGTGTTCCAAAAACTGGACAGGGAACCGTAGGGACCTCATACTTCTGGCCAACCTGGTCAAGGCGCAGGGCAGGAAGCAGGACGCTGCCAAAGTTCCAAGGCCGACCCACTATGGCTTCGCCACTGGAAAGGTCGTGGAGAATCCTCGTCCAGAATCTCCGTGAGGGATACCTGGCCCGCTTAGAAACGGGTTCGAGCTTCATCCCGGTGGACTCCGAGATGAGTCGAAGCAACCCTAAGAAGGACGAAGGGCTATCGTCCATTGACTGCCCTCCCGAGGACTCCAAGTCCATGCGCTTGGAGAAGAGGGAGGAACCATCATCGGACTCAGAAGAGTCCTCAAAGAGCTGCCTCGGGCCTGAGCCACCCTCCACCTGCCGAGGTTTATCGGGAGTGAGGGTGACAGACAGCCTATGGGGCAAACCCAAAGCCGACCGAGAATTTTTGGTCGGAGCCCCAACTAATGGCTGTGGAGGCGGAGGTTCCACCAGAATCGGTGGGGCAGCTGGAATTGGCCGAACAACCGGCCTGAGAACAGGCTCCTCGACTACAACGAGGGGTTGTTTCGGCTGCTCCGGTGACAGCCACTTAATGGCCGGGGAAGACGACTGGGTCGGCTTATTCCCGGTCAAAAGGAGCTGTTGCCACACAAGTTCCTCGTACCTCCGACGCAACTTGCGCCAAGCCTCCCCTCGTCCGAGGAAGAGCGCGCGGCGCTTTGGCCGTGCCGAGACTGAGACCGCTCATGGCGGCGGATCGGTTGGACTATTAAGGATGTCCGAGACCGAGAGTCTCGACCAGGGCCGAGGAAGGCGAGGAGAAGTGTCGTAATCGCACTGCCTCGGATGATCCCACCGGCTCCGGAACCGGAGGCACAGACGAGCCGACGGGATCCTCAACTCCACACGGGGAACCGGGAGAGGGATTCTCAGCTTCTCCAGCCGACAACCTGCCAACTGGTCGAGAAAATCTCGACCGCCGACGGGAGTCTCGGTCAACTGGCCTGACGGGGACACCGTGAAGCCAGTGGTCAAGCTGAGGGGTTGACCAAGTCGACTGTCGACAAGGGAAGGGGGATCTTTCCCGCTCCCAAGAGCGTCGACGGAGAGACTTACTTTTGCTCTTTTTGGACCTGGAAAAGGTCCCGATGAAGTTGGACCCTCACCCTTGGTCGAGAGGGTCAGACAAAGCTCCTTAAAAGAAGCTGAGTACGAGGCACCGAGAGAGAGCGGGACAAATGCCGCAGCCGAGGTAGAAGCGGCCTGCGCCGCCTCCTCTTCGAGGGCGATCATCTGCTCTAGCTGATCCGCCGAGCCCGCCGCCACGGACACCGCCAATCGGGCCTCTTTAGATTTCACCGGTGGAATTCTTTTCTCGGGGCGCCCCAGTTGTAATCGGGCAGCACGGTCTTCAAGGACGTAGGTCGAAAAGGAAGAGCACAAGTCGCAGGCTCATGGGTCGTGCTCAAGGCCCAGGCAGTAGACGCAGTGGAGTGCGGATCCGCCCTAGACATCTTCGCCCGCAAGGGCACCTCCAAACCAGAGTCGATTTGTCCATCACAGTCATGTAGAAGACGCATCAAGTCTTTTCAGCAAAACTTTTGATTTCGGCTTTCAAGAATTAGGAACCAGTCTTAAACGCAGCGCTGCTAAGGAGGGAACCTGAGCTTCCAAGCGGTAATGAAGATCTGGCGCCATGGCGGAGCAGAGGTTTTACCACCGGGTGGGTGGGAGGAGCCAGCTTGAAGACCTTCCGCAAGATTTAAAGCGGCAAGGAACCTGCCAATAAGTGTGGATGAACAACATATCCATGTCCCTAGAATCTTTGGTTACCACACCAACTACTGCACTTGATCCCAACTTTTGAGCTAGCTAGCTTGCACTTACACCTGTCTCATTATATACCACAACCCAATATGTTAGCAGGATTTCCTCATTGTAACTGTTACTCTCGACTACTAGGGTATATGTATTAATCCACAATCACCTATGCCTGTCAAACATATGCAGCTGTATTATCTAATTATATGTTTTCAAGGTATAAAGCACGACTTCCCCATGTAATTGCTACTATACTATAAGTCTGGATAAATTGTCATCTACGCCCAACTATTTCTGTCAAATGTTTTCAACTGTATTGTAATTGTATGTATATATGTCAGGACCTGGACTACTCTTGTCCTCTTCCCCATGGTACCCCTCCCGGCAGGTCACACCAGGAGACTAGCAGTTCTTGCTTAGTGTGCTTTTCCTGTTGAAACAATTTCAATAAAGAAATAAAAAATTATAGTCACTCCTGGGTACTAGCTGTATGTGTACTTGTTATTCAAGCATTATAATCTCCCACAAAGATAATGGGGATATTTTGAAAATCTTTTATTAATTGATGTGTTTTTTTCTTTAAATAAATCCCATATGTTTCTGCTCAACAATTTATTAAATGGGGGGGAAATATACATTAATCAATACAATTTTCTTCCCTTTCTTAATTAGTTTTAAGGTCTGCATTTCTTTCATAGTCATAACCATCTGAGTTACTGAGAAATTTAAAGCTGTCTTGACATAGAAACACAGACTTTGACGGCAGAGAAGGACCGCTTGGCCCACCTAGTCTGCCCATTTCCCTACTTACAGGATAAGCAGCAGATCCTAGTTAACCAACAGTCTATTTCTTCCTACCCCCAACAAGAACTGCCTTATGTCTATCCCATGTATTCTTGAATTCTCCACAGTTTTAAACCCCACTGCCTCCTCAGGAAGGCTGTTCCATGCGTCCACCACCCTCTCTGTGAAAAAATACTTTCTCACATTGCCCCGAACCACCCTCCATCTATCTTTAAATTGTGCCCCCTTGTTCTTGCACATCTCTTTTTCTGAAAGATGCTACCCTGTTGGACTTTGTTGATTACACTGAGGTACTTAAACGTTTCTATCATGTCCCCCCCTCCCTCCTTTCCTCAAGGGTATGCATATTAAGCTCCTTTAGTCTCTCCTTGTATGGCTTCTCTTGCAGACCCTGCACCATTTTAGTTGCCCTCCTCAGGACTGCCTCTATCCTGTCTATGTCCTTGTGGAGATGGGGTCTCCAGAACTGGATGCAGTACTCCAGATGGGGTCTCACAAACTGTCTGTACAGAGGGATAACAACTTCCTGTTTTCTGCTGGTGTTGCCTCTCCTATACATCCCAGTATACCCCAGCCCTCTCTACTGCCTTCTCACATTGCTTGCTAACCTTAAGGTCATCCGATATGATTACCCCCTTTCCATTTTTGTTGTTGTTACTACCTCCCCCATTGTGTAATCTTCCCCTGGGTTTTTGTTTCCCAGGTGCATTATTCTGAACTTCTTTGCATTGAATCCAAGCTGCCATACTTCTGACCATTCCTCCAACCTTGCCAAGTCTCTTCTCATCCTTTCCACGCCTCCTTGTGTATCAACCTTGTTGCATATCTTTGTGTCATCTGCAAAGAGGCATACTTTACCTTCCAGTCCCTCTGCAATGTCACTTATAAAGACATTAAAAAGGACTGGACCTAGTACTGAACCCTGCGGTACCCCACTAGTAACCCCTCTTTCTTCAGAATGGACTCCATTTACAATTACCTTCTGCTTCCTGTTGTCCAGCCTATGTTTTACCCAGGCTACCACCCTGGGACCCACTCCCAGGCTGTAATTTGAGAATTTATCTTTTGTGGGACTGTGTCAAATGCCTTGCTAAAGACCACGAGGCCATGTCCACAGCCCCTCCCTGGTCTACTCTTTGGTCACCCAGTCAAAGAAATCAATAAGATTGGTCTGACATGACCTTCCCACTGTGAACCCATGCTACCTTGGGTCCTGTGCCCACTGGCCTCTAGGTACTCAACAATTATTTCCTTCAGAAGTGATTCCATCACTTTCCTTACCACAGAGGTCAAATTGACAGGTCTGTAGTTTCCTGCCTCTGTCTTGGTCCCACTTTTGTGAAGGGGAATCGCATCTGCCTTCCTCCAGTCCTCAGGTACCACACTATCCTCCCATGATTTGTTAAAAAGGGTAGTCAGTGGTTTCACTAGTTCTCCCCTTAATTCTTTTAGAATTCTGGGGTGAATTCCATCAGGCCCCATTGCTTTGTCCACCTTCAGTTTTAGGAGTTCTTTCAGAACACTTTCTTCTGTGAAAGGACTGGGATCGCCCCGCCCCATCAAGAGTGCTTCTATTAATTGGATTATGCTCCTCCCCTCCTCCTCTTTTGTGAATACTGAGCAGAAATATTCATTCAGTATCCCTGCCTTTTCACTGTCCCTCTCTGCTCACCCACCGTCCATTCTATTCAGCCTCACTATCCCTCCCTTTGTCTTTCTACGCTCCCTGATGTAGCTATAAAAGGTTTTATCCTCCTTCTTAACAGAGTTAGCTATCTTTTCCTCAGTTTCAGACATAAGTTATCAAACCAGCACTAGATCTGCCATTTTGACAACAAATTCTGACACTCCAAATCAACCAATTTGGAACTCAGACCTTCTATATTCCATGAAGGAACAGATAGATCGTCCTTTATCTCATTATCCAAGTTACCGGTTTCTAATATTTGTCAATCTTGCTCTAAGGCTGCCAGCTCTATATATGAACTTCCATAATTTTTTTTATAGCAACCTTCTCTTTGGCAAGTCCATTTACACATTTTCTTTCCACTGTCCTATAGTCTATTACGTAGATACCATGGGTGTCCAGTGTAAAACAAGGTCAGCAAGCTTTGCCGATCTAAATGTAATATCTATCTGGGAACAATGTGGGGTCCTAATTCTTTCAGTTACATTTTTAATGATGTTCATATTTAAGACACATAATAAAAAGATGCCAATTTCTGCCTTTAATCTTGTTACAGATTCTGTATTATCTTTTTCCCATCCAAAAGTGTGTGTGTTTATTCTCCCATTTTAAGGTGTTTGAATTGTCATAATCTAAAATTACTTTCAAAGCTTGCTGCCTCATTCCAAATCATCCTTCACAGGAGTGAATATTGTCTATTGTTTCCATTGTCCACTTGCTCTATCAGGGAGACCCAATATGGTGGTTGAATATAAATTCCTTTATTTAAGTCTCTCTCGTCAGCCCAGACCTAATTTGCCAATAACTGGATGTTACAATATAGTAACACACAGTTTACATGTTTTTGAGTAGGTGGTCTCATTATGCAATATTCACTCAGCGAATAGCTTGGTAACTGTAATAACTGTTTAACCCATTCTATTAGTTTCATTTGAGTTTCTTCATAAAGTCTATCTATTCCATAGCTTTCTATTAGATATTCTCCTTTACAGTTTTCCATATCCTTGTTAATCTCAATGTCCTCATCGGTTACTAGCAAGTCATGTGACTCCTGTACATCTGGACTTATACCCTCTGTCTTCCATCTTAATACATTACAAAAAACATCAGCTTTTATAGCAAATTCCCCTATTAACATTAACTCAGTTGCATGTGCTTCATCTCTCTGGTCCCTTTTTGTTTTGTTTCCACCATTTATTTATTCATCGTATTTTTATCTACTGTGTCAACAAATTTTCCTTTTTCTTAGCCCTGTAACAACTTCTCTTTTCCTCGTCTTTTTTTTCCCTTATGGGTCCCATTTGTAACACTTTTCCCAACCTTTTCTTTTGTTCTTCCTGCTCATCATCTTTAGAAAAGGGGGTAGAAGGTTAACCTAAATTGTTTTATTCATGATCTTGGTTACTTTTGGTACTTCACAGTCATTTTCCAATTGTGTTTCTTCATTTATGTTTATGTTTTTGTACTAGATTTTTAAATAATTTAAAAGCACTTGGTTATGAAAAACATCTGTTCTAAGTGCAGCAAGTTCTTCTTTCAATACCCATAAATTTTCCAATATAACCACATTCACATAATATGGGTTTTCAATAGTTTCCAGCATCTGTTTAGATAATGTTGATGTGTCAACAAAATTTCCTCTTTTTACAACGTGCTCTTTGTGATATTTAATTTTATAACCCTTCTCTGGCTTTTCCAAAGTTAATGCTGGTTCACTACCATCGGGAATTAAGATACTAGGGATCGAATTCCTTGATTGATTCAAGGAGGAAAAGAGTGGATGAGAGAGTAACTATTCCAGGTCCTGATGTAATACTTGCTTACATATCAATTGTTTTAGCCCTAAGATAGTATAATTCAAATCTTGCATCACTTGAGCTACACTCTCTCTCTGGACTGGAGTCTTACTTTCTAGCCTTTTGGGCTTATACCCAGACTCATTTATTTTCCTTTATTTTCTGATGTATAGGAACAATTTCCTCATAGGTAGCTTCATAATTAAATTGTGGAGTAGCCTCTCCCTCTGTATGTAATAAGTCAGGTACAGGGCTATCATGATAAGATTCATTAATGGCAGCTATCGGATCTTGAAAATAGCGTGAGCTTAGCTCCATAGTATCCCAGTTACAGCTGCAGCTATTTGATAGTTCACATTCATCAACACTGTCTAAATTTGAATCTGTCGAAATGATGTTTTTATTGGGAGAATTAATAGCATTTTTTAACTGATGTTGATTTTTAGTAGTCCCATTAATGTTCTTATCCAAAGGTGTCGAGGCAACTTTAGGAGTCTCCAAAGCACTAGAAAAAAAAAAATGTGATCTGCAATTGTTTTATTTCTTTTGTTCCTGTTATATCAGTACCCTGAGGTTGTGTTATGTTTTCCTTAGTCTTTGTAATTTGTTTTTTCCTTCCTTTTTTTTTTTTTTTTTTTTTTTTTTTACTGTTCACTGCACTTTGTTTTGTCATTTTGGGAGAACAGGTCAACTCACTTCTAGTTTCTACCATTATGTATCAATATTACCTAAAAAATACTATTTAGTACTTGTGTCAGTCTAGATTAGGATCCAGTACAGTCATGGCCAAAAAATACTGGCGCCCTTGCACTTTTTCAAATAACTCACAATTTCCCTAAACATAAGTTGAAATTAACAACAGTACAGTATTTGGTCTCCACAATTCTTTATTTCTCTGTTAATATTACAGAACCTTTGTTTTTGATTCAGAATTTAATATATCCTTTTAAATCAGAAAATGAAAAGAAATGGCATTGACAAAATTATTGACACCCTAGACTTAATATTTGGTAGCACAGCCTTTGGTCAAAATAACTGCAATCAACTACTTCCTATAGCCATGGATGAGCTTCCTGCATCTCTACTGGCAGTTTGGCCCACTCTTCTTGTGCAAACTGCTCCAGTTCTCCCAGATTTGAAGGGTGCCTTCTCCCAACTGCTGTTTTCAGATCTCTCCACAGGTTTTCAATGGGATTTAGATCTGGACTCATTGCTGGCCACTTCAGAACAGTCCAGCGTCTTGTCTTGAACCATTCCTGGGTGCTTTTTGAAGTGTGTTTGGGGTCATTGTCCTGCTGGAAGACTCATGACCTTCGACGGAGACCCAGTTTTCTGACACTGGGTTCAACATTGCGCTCCAAAATGGCCTGGTAATCTCCAGATTTCATGATGCCATGCACACATTCAAGGCACCCAGTGCCAGAGGCAGCACAGCAACCCCAAAACATCACTGAACCTCCTCCATGTTTGACTGTAGGAAGGTGTTCTTTTCTTTGAAGGCTTCATTTTGTTTTCTGTAAACACAGAGGTGATGTGCTTTACCAAAAAGCTCTAATTTGGTCTCATCTGTCCACAGGACATTCTCCCAGAAGGATTTTGGCTTGTTCAGGTGTGTTTGGGCAAACCCCAGTCGGGCTTTCTTATGTCTCTCTCTCAGCAGTGGGGTCCTCCTGGGCCTCCTACCATATAACCCCCTTTCATTGAGTTGGCGATGGATGGTGCGAGTTGAAACTGTTGTACCTTGTGTCTGAAGGTCAGCTTGAATCTGTTTGGCAGTTGATCGAGGTGCTTTCTTCACCATTCGAACAATCCTGCGCTGCAATCGTTGATCAAGTTTTATCTTGAGGCCACGTACAGGGAGGTTGGCTACAGTGCCATGGCCCTTAAACATCCTGATAACATTACGTACAGTGGAAACAGGAACATCAAGGTCTCTGGAGATTGATTTGTAGCCTTGAGATTGTCCATGCTTAGCTACAATCCTCTGTCTGACCTCCTCAGACAATTCTCTAGCTGTCTTTCTTTTCTCCATGCTCATTCTGCGGTACACAGTGACACAAAACAGGAGAATGAGTCCTTTTCTCTATTCAAACTGGTTGAATGAGTGATTTTTATATTGCAGGCACCTGCAACTCACCACAGGTAAGTTCAATTCCAAAGTGAAGGAGAATCACCTGCTTGAAATCTAATGATTTCTAACTACTTCTAAAAGGTGCCAATAATTTTGTCCGGGCCATTTAAGAATTTCTGTGTGGAATAAGTTAAGACTTAGTAAATTTTTCTGCTTTTTGTGTTTTATTCCACTGCAAACCAAAGAAATACATATGTGGATACCAAAATATTTTTTAATTTCAACAATTTTCTGGAAGGAATCGTGCATTATTAGAAAAAACTGCAAGGGCGCCAATATTTTTGGCCACGACTGTACATATCTTGTTGAATTTAATGTGACAACTAGGGTCCAATATATTTCTCTATCCAAAATAATATTGTTATAGTATTGTTATGGCCAATTGACAGTACCAATTTACAACTAATTAAAACTGTTTTTTTTTCTAGAACCTGTAGACCCTTGATGCAGCTTGTCTTCCTCAAATACAAAAATGCATCAGCGGTGCTAAAAGTATCACACAATCACACCATGATGCCTTATTGAGGGACTTAACAGTTGTGTCAGTTACAGCAGTTAAGACAAAACGATAAAAACAATAAAATAATGTTATAACGTCTTAATATCTCATCACTGATCACGCAACTTTTTAAAACCGTCACACTATAACACACTGTAATATCCTATTGAGGCACTTAATCGTGACAATTTGTGACAGTTAACAAGCATTAAGGCAATAAAGCAATATTATAGTGTCTTAATAGGACCCCATCGCTAATCATGTAATAATGCAGTTAATACGAGAAGCAGATGGTCAAAACAGGCCCCTAGTGCAAAAAATACAAAAAGGTTCTTTATGTAAACCAGGGCCTTTATCAGGGGAGGAGGGACCAAATTATGTAACTCTACCGTAAGTCCAATGCAGTGGTGGGTCTTTAAAACTCCTTATAACTTTTTTTTAGTTCCACCAAAATTTGAGTATTTCATAAAATATTTTAATTTTATTATTTCTCAAAAAAACAGATGGCTGCTACACATGGCTCGTTTCATTATAGACTTGACAAGGGCTAGAACAGAGAAACTAAAAATGTTTTCGTAGTCCACAGCATCAGAGGTACCCAGAAAAGATGAGACAGGTTTGTTAATATTTTAATTAACTGTTTCTGAAACTAGCTTTTTGGGAAAAAACATTATTTATTGCACTGCTGCTGTAAGTCATAGTGTCATCCCTTATTATGGCTTCTACCATTCTACCCACAACCGAGGTTAGGCTTACTGGTACATAGGTGCTGATATTATATTTCCTATCACTCCTGTCAAAGTTATGGGGAGGGTAAAGGGAGGGTAATCTGGGGAGAGTGGGAGGGGAAACGTAACTTTAAGTGCAAGTGCTATGCATTGGGCTGACTCAAAAGAGAAAAAGGCCTTCTTCTACTTGTGAACGCCTATGTTTATATGTACTGGCAGACTGTAGTACCCTTCCAATCATTTGGCATTCTACCCCCCTTCACTAACTGACTGAAAATGTTTGCTAATGGAACTGCTAGATCATACCAGCTCTCTTAATACCCTAGGATACAGCTCATCTGGTACCAGTGACTTGGTGATGCCTCTGCTAACTTCTTTTCAATCACTTCAGCAGTTATTACTGTTGTCTCTGGACCCTGGCTTCCATGATCGCTATCCAAGTTTGTTAAGTCTTTGCCTGCATTATTTACTGAGAAGTAATTATTAAACATATTTGTTAAACCCTGCTATGCAGTTATGGCTGTGCCACCTGCAATCAATGGCCTTACTCTATTTACAGTCCTGCCTTTCACTGTAACATAACTGTAAAAATTACTTTTTATGATTGCTATATTTAGCTGTGATCCTCCTCTCTATGTCCTGGTTTCCCCTTTTTATGCTCTTTTCACAGTCCCTCCTTTGTTTTTCCCTTATTTTCTTTAGATTTTCTTGCTGAAAGCCAGCCCAGTGGCATGGTAGGCTGAGACACTGGCTGCCTCTCTCCCTGGCCACCCGCCACCTGGGTTGGGAAATGGACCAGAGTCACTCGAGAGTTGGCTTGGGAAGGAAGATTAAGCAACCATAGGACAACTCTCCTCCCTTGGGGAAAGGGGGATGCACATCCCTCGGTTTGATTGCCATCTAGGTGACAGCAACGTGGGACAGCCAGGGAGGGGGACCCAACACCTAGATGCCAGGTGTGTCTCTGCAGAGGAGGATCATGCACATCATGTCACTGCACACGCAGGGACCCCAGCATGAGAAAATGGAGGAAAGCATCTCGGACTGCAGTGCAGTGACAGCCCGGTCCCTCGCAGGTTATTCACGGATGACTGGCTGCCTCTGGCTATGTCCTGTGGCAAGGTGTTAGTGGAGACAGGCAAGCCCCAGGGATATGGGATGTTAGGGCCAGGGCACAGAGGAAATTCTGCTACTTTTTTCTAGAAGTGCCATGGGATCTTTGATGTCCACCTGAACAACCCCCCAAAAAGGCAGACAAAACCTCAGTTTAACATCTCATCTGGACGACAGCAGAACCAGACCAGTATGGTATCACTACAGGATACTGAAACACACAATCTCGGCACCCACCAGCTCAAGACCAACATCTCGACGCTGCACTAACCCAACGGTAAGCCCGATAGTGGGGTTTGCCAGGACTTGGAGTTGGTAATCATTATTTTGGGGGGTTTGGGGGCAGAGCCCCCAGATAGACAAGAAACCTGGCATTAGTCCACTGTCGGGTTTATCATTGCCAGGATGGTACACCATTAGGTTACTGCAGCGTTGGGATGGTGGTCTCGAGCTGGTGAGTGTCGAGAATGTGTGGTTCAACATTCAGTAGTAAAAATGACAGTACAGCATCCCCATAGTACAGCACTCGACTGTCAGCATTTACGGTATGAGCAGGGATTAGAACCCATGACTTTCTGGCCCAGAGGAAGATGTGCTACCAACTGAGCCACAACAGGCTGCAATTTCAATACACAACAGTGACTGTGAAGGATTGGCAATGTACAAGATACTGTTATTTTATAATCTGGTAGCAAACTTTTCTGAAAACAGTGACCAGAAAACCTGTTACAACTCTTCTATGGCATACATCATAGATCAGAAACATACCCTCCTTGGTCTCATCAGTTTCACTGTAAGCCCCTTGGACAGTGCTTTCCGTCAACCAGATGGGCCGCTCTTTGGCTGGTTTACCATCAGTTGATGCCAGTCGCTCATCTTCTTGCTCCTCTATGCTGATAGTAACACTTGAAGCGTACAAATCCTCATAAGAGGGACCCTTAGACCGCCACACCTCCCGGTGAGGTCCCCCTGCTGCCGCAGCACCTGCAAGAGCAGCAGCTGCTCGTTCTTTACTGCAAATAGAAGAATGTCAAATATTAACCACTTGGTAGCCAGTGAAGGTAAAGTTTATGAAAAACACAGCATCATCTTTTTTTCTGAGTGCTTTTAAGTACAAATTTTAGAGTCAGGTGAACAAACAAGCTTTATAACAGGACCTTGAAAGATTGGGACATGGGCAGTAGGTTATACAGCTTTGTTCAAATACAGTCCAGTTCAGCAATGGTTGAAACTCATGACCAGCTGAAGGCTATGAGGCGATCTACATTAACTGAGTAGCAATGGTTACTGTCCAGGTCCTATCACAAAACAAACACATCACAGTTGCTGCCCTTCTTGGAAGGCAAGAGTCTGAGAACTGAATGAACATGGGTTTGAACTACCTGCTTAATTAATAGACGTTGCCCCTAAAAAGCAGGACTAAGACCCACAATGGAGAGCCAGGGTTGTAAAGCTAACACAGTAGCTGTATGTGTCATATCCATTAGCTGGATAAAAAGATGATTCAGCTTATAGTTCATTCATTTTCTTTCACTCATTAGGGATTACCAGAGAGAACTGCAGACTAACCAAAACCTTGTTCCTTAGATGACTTTAGCTCCTGTTTCTTGTTACGGAAGTAATCTTTCGCCTGAGACATCAGTTTATTGCTGTGAAAATGATTATATCACACACACACATCATACCAGAATGTCTGGTGTAAACAAGCAACAGGACAAAATTAATTTTAGGGGGCAATGACCTTAATGGCATACAAACATCCTTGAAGTTATTTATTTTGCAGCTTTCCTAGTGCTTTCATTTGAAATTACATCTTTGTTAGAAGCACCATATATATACGAAAGACAGTACTTATCCAGGTCTGTGCCTAATGTTAGGTTGTCCGTGTACACTCATTCCTCCTGGGTGTTTTCTTCACAGCTCAATCACCTAGTCCATTAGGTCTAACAACATAAACCTGGGATCCACACAGTGCTGTAAAGCTTTTCCATAGAGGACCACGTCTTTTAACTTTTAATTAGTGAGCCATATCTCCGTTTAGGCCGAACCATTGAGCAACACCTCTACATTGGTGCTCTGGCGTGAAAAGCGATATGCTGACATTCGAGGAGAGACCTCCTCCTTCAGAACTTTAGGCGCTGTGCGGATCCCAGGTTATGTTGGTAGACCTAATGGACTAGTTGATTGAGCCGTGAAGAAAACACACAGGAGGAACGAGTGTACACGGACAGCCGTTTAACATTAGGAAAAGACCTGGATAAGTACTGTCTTGCATATATATATATGGTGCTTCTAACAAAGATGTAATTTCAAATAAAAGCACTAGGAAAGCTGTAAAATAAATGCACTAAGTGGTTAAAAATTAAATGTGTTTGAGTACCTGTTCTGTGTGCTAGTGAACTTTGCTACTTGGATAGTAAGTTTGATTTTGATATTCATATGACCCTGGCACAAAAGCACCAGCTCCTTAAGGGTCCCTGAAAAAGGACAAATGAACACTGCTATAATTTACTTTAGATTAATTACCCTTAAAGGTAATAAGGCAACAATTTTAAATGTTTACATTTAAATGTCCTCATGTTCTTTTCTCTGTGGTGGTATTTTTGTCAAATAGCTAATACTGCCAAAAACAGCAGACATGAAATGTTTCATATCAGCAGTAGCCAACAATTATTATGTTTCTCGTGAAGCATGTTTTCTTTCTCCTTGAGCTGACAAAGAAGTTTTTCTGTGTAATAGTATTAGATCTGGTGTTCAGGACAATACTGTGTACCTCCAGGAAGACATAGCTAGAGGTATTTCTCATCACAAGTGACCAAGGTAGCAGAAGGTAAGTTTCTGCCTTATAAATTAAAACAACAACAAGCTAACAGTCCAACAGCTGGAATTCGAAACGATCAAGGTAGGGTAACATGGACAAAATGAAATTAATAACCTATTCTTACGGCTTTATGAGAATATTACCAGAGTAAGTTGTCTTGTACCAGGAAAGAAATTGATAACTTATTAGACACAGACCCCCTCCTCTCCTTATCTGAACTTGACATTTGGGATACTGATAAACCAATTACACTTAGTGAAGTAACCTCAGCCATTCAAATGCTTCCAAATGGTAAGGAGATGTCGGCTGATACATAAATGTAAATGTGGGCGGCCCCTCCTCTCTTCAGTTCTCCGATGAGATAATGCTCAGAGGACCTCTCGGCAGGTTCACCACGAGCAAACCCAGTACTCTGCGAACCCAGGCAAGGCAGAGGGATAAGGGTAGACCACAATGGAGACAGGAGTAACCCAGGCTAGAGCCTTCGGCCCAAAAGGGGGAAGGAGGGTGGGATGGCATGATCTGATGAAAGAGATTCTCTTGAAGATCTACTGTTACAGTAAGTACGTAGCTGTTCTATCTTCTTTGAGGATATCTCTTTCATCAGGCTACACCTATGGAACAAGAACCAAGCAGTACTGACAGTGAACAGAGTAACAGTACACCTTAGCACTACACGGCAAATGAAAACTAAGTGTCAGATATTAGTATCCAAAATAATTTAATGTGGCTGGATAGCCCAGAAAAGAACCTTACAACCCCAGTGCTTTCAGACCAACATGGGGCCTTCCTCAGGGGGCAGGTCTGAGGAGTGACAGACATTAGCTTACTTATATTACGGATTTTAAAGACACACACACACACCCATAGTGAGAAAAGTAATTTATGTTACACAACGACAAAATGGGTGGATATGTAAGTACACAAATTGGGACTGGCTATAAGGAGATGCAAGAAATTCCAAATTATATATTCATTTGCATGCACATATCAAGCTCCAGAAACAAAATGTATTAAAAATAACAAGCGGCCAAAGGGCTTCAGTATTTTTGTATGGGGTGGGGTGGGGGAAGAAACATGACTGCAGGGAGACAATTAGTGCAGTTTCAGTTGAGGAGGTAAACAAATAATGCTGGAGGTCAAGGAGACCTGCCAGAGGTTAAATCCTACCAGAAAGGAAAAAATGTTTGACTACTTCTAAACTAGTAGTCATAGGATGGGATGTAGCAAGATGGAGTCAAGATGGGGCTCACATGGGAAATGAAGGAAATCCTATGTAGTGAAATGCCAACTAATGGATTTAACCAATGCCAAGTGGTGCCCAAGTCCATAAGTGTGGTTGTGATCTGTGTGGAAGTGGGTATGCAGGTATTGCAATACTCTCAGACGCAGTTTAACAGATCTCAGGGGTTGTAGGCAAGGTTCCATGTTGCACAACAGAGTAAGCTGAAAACCAAAAAGGGAAAATGTGACGTTCTATAAGTATGGGCTAAAATACACTTCCTAATTCAAACCTAATGGGACAGCAGTTTCAAGTGTTACTATCCATTTTGTTTCTTTCTGGGACAGCACTTGCCCTCTACTTCCCCTTCTGTTTTTTTTTTTCTGTACATGTTCTAGTACTGTAAACTTAAAACAATCTGGTTTCCATTGTGGGATAGAACAAAGTGTGCCGCAACTGCATTTAGGGTGTTACCATGAATGATGGCTCTAACATGTTCTTGGACCCGCAGTTTGACTGGCCAGGTAGTTTTACTTACGTATTATTACTTACATGGGCACCAGCAGTTGTATACAACAAAGGGTGTTGTACATTTTACAAATTCGTTCTCAAATTTTATCCCTTCTTTTGTCAAAGGTCTTCCTAGTATGTGTGTATTGACATGTCGCACCTCTCACATTTGTACATCCTCTTAGGTTTGATGCCTAACCATCTATTATCGGCTTACATATTAAGTGTCTGTGTGAAGTGGCTCTTAACTAGTCTGTCACCTATACTTTTACCCTTGCTGAAAGTGACTTGTGGCTTGTGTTGTATCTGTTCTTTTAAGACTGAGTCACTTAGTATGATTGACCAGTATTTATATACTAGACCTCCCACTTTGCCAGCTAAAAGATTGAACTCGGTTACAAAGGCAGCTATGTTTTTTGTTCTCTGATTGCTCTGTCCTTGGTTGCTCATTGTTTCTCCTACACACCTTGATTTTTTTGGTGTCAACAAATCTTGTCTGTTAAGTCTGGAAACTTTCTTATAGGATTCTTCTAGTGTTTCTGTAGAGTACCCCTTTAAAGTAACGTTTTTTAACTCTACTATTTGTTTAAGGAACTCTTGCTCCTCTGTGAAGTTCCTTTTTAACCTCAACATTTCTCCATATGGTATGGAGGAAATCAATTTCTGGGGATGGCACTTTTCACGTGAAGTACTGTGTTACCGGTTGTTTTTTTTCTATACCCAGCCGTTTTTACATATTCTCCAAGGATGCCCATAAGCCTGAGGTCCAGAAATGTTATGATGTTCTTATCTATGTGAAATTAAATCCCATGTTATTTTTATTTAAGTATTCAATGAATTTTGGAATATTGTCTGTGTTGCCCTTCCAAATTACCATAATAGCATCAATAAACCTGTGCCAGGTGTCAGTCTGGCCCAGGTATTGATTTACTGTACTGTTATAAACCCACAATTCTTCTAAGAGACCCATTACCAGGTTTGCATAAGGGGCCAAAAGCAGCTCCCACTGCCGTTCCACATATTTGTAAAGAATACTCCTTATTAAAAATAAAGTAGTTGTGGGTTAATGCAAACTTTATGGCCTGAAGGAGCAAATGAGTAGGGTTCTCTGGTTTTGTCTATAGGAACCTGAAGACAGCCTTCAATACAACCTGATGTTTGACAGAAATATACAGGCTGGACATATCTACTGTAATCCAGCTGTTGGTTTGTTCCCACATTTTTACTCTGAGTTTGCTCATGAGATCCATACTATCTCTGATATATGAAGGTAAACCCAGTATATGTGACTGTAAAAAAACTGTCAGCATATATATTCAAATTCTCAGTTAAGGATCATAACACTACAAATATAGGTCTCCCTGGTGGGTTATTAATGTCCTTATGTGATTTCGGCAAAATATAAAAAGTGAGCACGACCAAGCAGTCCACCTTAATAAACTCTGCTTCCTGTTTATTAACCCATCCACAGTAAATTGCCAAAACCAAAAATGCACAGAGTTTCCCCTGAAACCTCACTGTCAGGTCTCCTTTCAGTTTAACATATTCTGGTTATGCAATGGATCTAAACATTTCTCTATATACATATTTTCTGGCATCATAACAATGTTTCCCCTTTATCATATTTTTTAATCACAATACCTGGTAAGGCTTCAAGTTCTTTTAGAACTGTAATTTCCTCTACTTTTAAATTATTGTGGTACACACATGGTTTTATGAAGAAATGCTTAGTTTCATCTAACAGCATTTGTTCAAAAGTCAAAATATCTGGGCAATATACCTGTGGATAGAAACATGATTTTGGTTTAAAAATGTGTGTTGCGACCTCAGGCACACTTAGTGGGTCTTTTATTAAGGTGGTATCCATTTCTTCTAAAAGTGCAGAGACATCAGTCCGGTCTATTATGTTAAAATCCCACTCTTGGTATTCCCATGTTTCTTGTGCAGTATTGTCTGCAATTATGTCCACAGCAGTAATATCCCCGCTGTGTGTTAGTCCTTTCGTTATGTACAACATGTTCCACAGTAGAACCTCCCATGTTATCAGTTGAAGGTGCAGCTCTTGCGCTTTTACCGAAAAAGAATTTCAATTTGAGTTTCCTAATCAATTTAAAGATGTCCACATGAAACTTAAAGCAGTCAGGTTTTTGAGTTGGTACAAAGGTTAAGTCCTTTGTACAGGACTGCTTTTTCTTGCTCAGTAAAAACTACATCTGTGAGTTTTACTATATTGTTTACTTGTTCTTCTGAGATCTTGTGATAGTGCCTTTTTTTCATTTGCCTCTTTGATCCTGTCTTGTTTTCTTTGAACCATGTTTTTTGTGGGTTTTGCAGTTTGTGTTACAACGGGTAGTCCTGTTCGCTTGTCTAAAAAAAACATTAGCCAAGGTGGAGGAGTGGGCCGTATGAGATGCATCAGCAATGTTTTGTACTGGTTCAGGCTCTGGAGGTATCTTTTTTTTTTTTTTTAAATTCAAAGTGTATTGGTTTTGACAATTATACAGAAAACCACTGAGAACATGCAGAATCCATCGAAGTGTACAGTTAGTCCCCCCAATCCCTCCTAATAAGCCCACTCAACCCCACTCGATCCTCCCCCCCCCCCACATGGGCATCTCACCACCATAAGACAGTTAAATAAACAGTTTATGAATACCCCACAAGGCCAGACTAGAGGGAGTACAGGGTATAAAAATTACTCCACACTTTTTTTCAAATCAGGTCAATTGGTTTCTGAGGCTGGCAATCATCTTTTCTGTCCGAAGATTAAGCAGCACTTCCTGTAACCACTCATTATAGGATAAGAGGTCCTCATCTCTCCAATGACGTAGTACTAGTTTCTTAACGGACATGGAGACAAGAGCCATGCAGTATTTTCGAGTCTTAACCTCAATATTAGAATAATCCCCTAATATGTATATTTCTGATATAAATAAATCCTCTAGTCCTAACAGGGGGTCTGCTCTAGCTTTAATGCAGGTCCACAGTGATGCCACTTTAATGCAGTCCCAAAAAAAGTGGAGTAAAGTACCCTCTGCTTGGAAGCATTGCACGCACTGTGAGGAACCTGTATTGTTGAGTTTGGCCAGCTTGACTGGGGTCATATACATATTATGCAGGATCTGGATCTGCATTAATCGCAGTCTGTCTTGACTAGTAAATTTATGACAATTATTTCACAAAGGTGCCCAGACACAAGATGCATTTGGCAGTGCCGAGTTCCAATAGGGGACAACTCCATCCACCTCCGAGAAAGTCGTCATATAGCATTTTATAAATATTAGACACAGCATGAGGTGCCACTGCTAAGGGTGCTAATTCTGCCTGGAACTTAATCCTAGTCTCCTGGGGTGGAGAGGATCTGGAGAACTGCACTAACATATGGCCCTAACTGGAATATTTTAAAGATTAAGTTATTCTGAAGATTGCACTTTTGAATGATCCTAGGGGATGTAAGCCAGGAGCCACCCCTAGCCACAAACTGATGAAGGTCTAAGGTGGATAACTGGAGTTGGAGTATCCATTGAAGATGGATGCACCGGCCTCCCAACTTGAAGTTAGAATCGCCTACTAAAGGTTGGGTAAGAAAGATCAAGAGAGTTGATGTATTTTAAGAAAGCACAAAGCTGGGTGTGAATCCAGCCGAAGACTCGATCAGGGAGGAATGTAATGAAGTGGGAAGAATTTTGGGCTTAATGAATAAAAGGGCCACCGGGGAAAGTCCACTCGAAGAGATGAGATCTCGCTCAACTGATAACCAGAGGGGCACATAAACAGCAGAGCGTAATTGTTGCTCGGGCTCGACCCACCTACAGTATTTACTGGCCTGACTAGCCCAGTAGTATAGGCCAATGTGAGGAAGCCATAAGCCACCTCTCTGCTTAGGGGCAGCTAACTTGTGATAAGCCTTCCTAGGAGTTTTATCAGCCCATATAAACATATTAATATACCTATGCGCAGTTTTAAACCACTGAAGAGGCAGCCTCCGGTTCAGGAGATTTATTGGATAAAACAGATGTGGGAGGACATTCATCTTCACTAAGTTAACTCAACCCCATAAAGTAAGCGGTAATAAACTCCATTTTGTTAGATCCTGGCGAATCTCTAGAAGGACACTGTCCAGATTTAATTTCTTGAGCTGGGAGTCACTTCTGGAAAGGTGTATCCCTAAATACCTGAGAGACTTGGGGGACCAGGAAAGCCCAAGGGCCAATATCTCATTCCTTTGCGCCCTATGATTCAAAGGGAAGACTGAAGTTTTCTCAACATTAATTTTATAATTGGACAATACGTCAAACTCCTCGATTATACTTAAAACAGGTGGCACAGATAATCTGGGGTGGATGATATGTAGGAGGAGAAAACCAAGGGGAGAACCAAAATGGGACATTGCCCTGAATAGAAACTGCCAGTCCACTCTGCCAAAAACTTTCTCCGCATCTAGGGACACCAGCACCGCCAGAGCGGCTGCGTCCCTGGATAAAGAGAAAATGTGAGCTAGTTTCCGGATATGATTCATCAACGACCGTCCCTTCATAAAGCCCACTTGCTCAGGACCTATTAGATAGGGGAGGACACCACTGAGTCGGTCTGCCAGGAGTTTTGCCAAGATCTTAATATCCAGATTTAGTAGGGATATTGGCTGGTAATTCGTGACAGCATCAGGATTTTCCCCTGGTTTATGTAAAATAATGAGCAGGGCTTCTAAAAGGCTAAGATCTCCCACTCCTTCTGTAAGGATATACTGAAATAAGTTTTGAGAAGAGGGGCAAGTTTCTCGGTAAACACCTTGTAAAAGATTGAGGAGAACCCATCCGGGCCTAGTGCTTTGTCAATGGGGAGGCTCTTAATCACACTTAGTATCTCAGTTTCAGATATCTGCTTTAAAAGAGAGTGTTTTGGGGCATCCAAAAGGGAGGGAAGGGGGATATTGTTTAAGAACTTCTCTACAGTACTCACCGAGGGTAGATTTCCCATTGGGCTATATAAGCCATGGTAATAATTTTCAAATTCTTTTATAATTCCCACTAGGGTAGTTTCTAATGAGCCATCTGAGGCAGACGGATAGAGGTGATCAACCTAGAGGCTTCTTGTTTTTTTAACCCTGAGGGCCAGAAGACGACCAGCCTTCTCTCCCTGATCGATGTACTTAGCTCTAGATTTTAAGATGGCATATTCTGCTTTCTCCCTTAGGAGATCGGAATATTGACTCCTAAGCTTGATGACCTCTTGCCGGTATGCCTTAGATGAGCTCTGTGACAGTTGGGTCTCCAACCATCTCAGATGGGATAAAATCTCCAATGCCTTCCTATCTCTTGTCTTTTTCCTATTAGAGGCTATGATAATGAAAGTCCCCCTAAGGCATGCCTTCAAAGCCCCAATTCTATATCAGGCTTACCAGTAGAGCCTTGACTGGCACTAAGAAATTGCACTCGGCTATATGCTGGGCTATTCCTACATCCTTAAGGAGTTGGTTATTGAGTCTCCAGATTCCCCCACTGGTGGAAGAGAAGAAAAAATGATCTTGCTGGCTACTACTGTGTGGTCAGAGGGTATCCCTGGGACAATGTTACCCTCCAGGACTCCATGTAGCACTGAGTGACTGGCAAGCAAATAATCAATACACGATGAGGTCCCGTGGACCCCTGACGTAAACGTGAATTCTCAATCTGTGGGATGAAGGGTTTTCCAAACATCACACAGACCCAGATATTCCACCATATCTCATATTGCGCGCTGCGTAGGAGAGAGGCCTCCTTTATGAATACCAGAGCGATCCAAATCAGGATCAAAGGGAAGGTTCTAGTCCCCACCAATCAATATAGGGATACTCAGAAAAGGAGACAGTATGCCTAGTAACTGCATAAAACAAGAGGGAGAGTCAGTGTTAGGGCCATAAACGCACCCCAGGAGGATATCCATCGTATGCAACAAACCCTTTATAAATACATATCTGCCCTAGCTGTCACTGATGGTTTGGGTGCAGGTAAAAGGGACCAAGCGTGTCAGCAAAATCATTAGGCCCTTGCTTTGGGTGCTGTCACCTGATGCAAGAACATGTCCCATTTGTTGCCATCTCAGCTTGCAAGCCTCCTTTTCCAGGAGGTGAATTTCTTGTAGGAAGGTAACATCGCTTCTTAGCAACTGGAGGCGTTTGAGAATTTTAAACTGCTTAGTTTTGTGCCTGGCACCTCTAACACTCCATGTAGTGAAAACCAGAGGACTAACCATCTTGAGTATCTGGCACAGTCATATTGTAAATGCTATCTTGATAAAACAAGTGTAGAGCCGTACAGCTTCTCTGTATGGATGCCATGTCCCCCACCCTCTCTCACCCCCAAGTCTGACTTCCATACTCCCCTCCCTATAAACCAGACCACCCTCCACTTATAACCCACCTGAATCCCCCCCCAAAGCATTACCCTTGTAACAGTAAAACGCAGTGAACAACAGGTAAGAAACTAAATATCCTGCCCCGACCCCCCCAACAGAATAATCGCTTGGCCCATGATGAACCGCACACCCTTACCCCTCCCTCCCTCCAGCCACCCAGCAGAAAAAAGCAACAGTAAAACTAGCAAAATCTTCATTAAAACGCTATCAGTCATCCTACATCTTAAACATAGAAATCCAACATTCCTGAGATCAAATCACAAAGGGCCAACCAAACGGGAGAAGTAACTGTTCACTATAAAAGTAGTCTTGGAGGGAGAAGGTGTTATCTTTAAAGGTTACTGTTTTATCTTTTGATTTGTTTCTATACCAGTTTCAGTGTGAGTGGGACCATGGTCTGCCCCTGCTCACGGAGCAGTTCTTACGCTCCCGAACAAAAACTTCTTTACATTAGAAATCCCCAACATCTCTGTTTAATTTAGTTCTTTTCCTGGCTATTAGTTCATTTTTGTATTTTGTGATTTTCTTAGCAAAATATTTATTAAGTATTTCAAAGTCTCTTGGTCGGCCAAGTGATTCTGTATAATTTTTATTTCTTGGTTTGCTGCAGCTCGTAATTTATCTCTTTTGACTGGTGCTTGGAAGAACTTGTCGGTGCACTCTTTTGAGGCTGCTTCCCAATCTTTTCGAAACTCCTTGTTGTCATCAAATCCCGACAAGGAGGTTTTGTTGATTCTAAGTCCCCTCGGTGATAAACCCAACACTCTAGATACTTTTCGAGGCTAATTTTTTTGTAATAGTGATTTAGTGAAATGATTTTTAGCCATTCCAATTGGACAAACAGCTCCCCCGGTGTACTATCTTCCATATTTAGACTGCCCTCAGCTCTCTCTTGAAAACAGTATGCCTCCGCTGTAGTCGGCATCTTTTGACATCCTCCAGATCCTCTAGGCAGTCAAATTCGTCTTCCTCCTCTGTCAAACTGTTATGTGGACGGTCTTCAGCAGGTAACACCGGTGTAGTGCTCAAGTTGCTCATCTTTTCTAGCCTCACTACTTTGGTATTTCCTCAGTTACTGCGTACAGAACACTTCTTCTGTCCAGTTCATTCATGCCCATGTAAGTACTATTACGTAGGTAAAACTACCAGGCCAGTCAAACTGCGGGTGCAAGAACATATTAGGGCCATCATTCATGGTAACACCCTAAATGCGGTTGGGGGACACTTTGCACTATCCCACAATGGTAAACCAGACTGTCTTAAGTTTACAGTACCAGAACATGTAAAAAGAAACCCCAGAGGGGGAAATAGAGAGCAAGTGCTGTCCCAAAAAAGAAACAAAATGGATAGTAACACTTGAAACTGCTGTTCCATTAGGTTTGAATGAGGAAG
The DNA here is from genome assembly GCA_016271365.2 of Neoceratodus forsteri. NCBI lineage: Eukaryota > Metazoa > Chordata > Ceratodontiformes > Ceratodontidae > Neoceratodus > Neoceratodus forsteri. Next base: position 655,645,627 of record CM057459.1, read on the forward strand.
TGTATTTTAGCTCATACTTATAGAATGTCACTTTTTCTATTTTTGTTTTTCAGCTTACTGTATTGTGCAACATGGAACCTTACCTACAACCCTTGGGATCTGTTACACTGCACCTTAGAGTACTGCAATACCTGCATACCCACTTCTGCACAGATCACAACCATACTTATGGACTTGGGCACCACTACGCATTGGTTTAATCCATTAGTTGGCATTTCACTACATAGGATTTCTTTTGTTTCCCATGTGAGCCCCATTTTGACTCCATCTTGCTACATCCCATCCTATGACTACAAGTTTAGAAGCAGTCAAACAGAGGACAGTTTTTCCTTTCTGGTTGAATTTGACCTCTGGCAGGTCTGCTTGACCTCCAACACTATTTGTTTACCTTCCCAACTGAAACCACACTAATTGTCTCCCTGCGATGATGCCCCCCCAATACTGAAGCCCTTTGGCCGCTTGTTATTTTTTATGAGGGATTTATTTAACTCTAAAAATTGATTAGCATTTTGCTCATAAAAGTGCTAAATCATTGTGAAAATGCATAGCTCTTGCCTCACTGTGTTTAACAAACACAGCACTTCTAGAAAACCTATATAAATAATTTCTGTACAGTTAGTATAGTCCCAAGAAAAAAAACTGCTAATCAATTATTTAAAACCCTGTTTATACATTTTGTTTCTGGAGCTTGATATTTGCATGCTAGTTAATATATAATTTGGAACTTTTTGCATCTCCTTATAGCCAATCCAAATGTGTGTACTTACACATCCACCCATATTGTCTCCCCCCCCAATCTAGAGACTTTATCTATGTCCTCCTTCTCCCTCCATTTTTGGTTACTTTTAAGCTAATTCTTTGGTAAATATGATTTAGATCTGTAACAGTGAGAGCATGCACAGTCTTCGTAGTTTGGAACTTGTACTTAATTCTATGACATGATGGATCAAATGTTTAAAAATATAAAAATGCGATATGTTCATATACAAAAGTACTGGGCTAGAACAGCTTTTTGTTTACAATTGAAAATACTGTAAATGTATGCTTCTAAGTAGTTTTTCCCTTTTTGTAACGTAAATGACTTTTCTCACCATGGGTGTGTGTGTCTAAAATCTGTAATATAAATAAGCAGATGTCTGTCACTCCTCAGACCTGCCCCCTTGAGGAAGGCCCTGTGTTGGGCTGAAGCGTTGGGGTTGTAAGGTTCTTTCCTGGGCTATCCAACCACCTTAAATTAATTTGGATACTTATATCCGAGACTCGGTTTTCATTTGTGGTGGAGCGCTAAGGTGTACTGTTCCTGGGTTTGTGCTTGAGCTGGCAGCCCTTTCCTTTGCACTCACAAGTTCTTCAGTGCACGCCATTCTACTAATTTGTATGCCTGGTTGTTGCCGAGAACACTAGTCAGTGTTTTGAACTATATAAAACCACAGTGAGTACAGAAAAAAAAAAAAGGTAACTTGTGCCTGGATTTACTTGTCTTCCCTTTTGAATGAACTGGACAGAAGAAGTGTTCTGTAAGCAACAAGAGAGGAAATGCCAAAGTAGCGAGGCTAGAAAATATAAGCAACATGAGCGCTATACCTGTGTTGCCTGCTGAAGACAGTCTGCATAACAGTTCAACAGAGGAGGAAAATAAACTTGACTGCCTAGAGGATCCGGAGGATGGCGAAGGATGCAGACTAGAGCAGAGGCATACTATTTTCAATGAGGGAGCTGAGGGCGATCTGAATACAACAGATTGCACATTGAGGGAGCTGTTTGTCAAACTGGAACAGCTACAAATCACTGAACTAAATCATTACTCAATTATATCCGAGACTTAGTTTTGTTTTTTTTGGTACCCCCCTCCAATATGTGCTCCTCGACCCACCACTCTGAGCTACCTAAGCCCTTCCCGATCCAACTATCCCTTCCTAAGCCTCCAACTTCATATAGCAGCCACCCCCCAGGGTAACCCGGCATAAACCTTCACTGGGTGGGTCCCTCTCCTCCAAGGGGAAGGCACCAGGAGGGAAGACCAGCACAACTACTTGGCCCTGGGGTGCTGCTGAGGAGGACAAGGATCCTTTAGGGCTTCGGTGGACCGGCAGCTGTCATCCGGCTAGTCATGGAGCAATTTTTGGTTTCCTGGGTTGTTCCCTTGCGCCTCCCATGCAGTACTCCTGGTCTCCACCAGAAACCACTGTCGAGTGACGCTGCAACACTGCCCACCCCAGGACAGGAGAGGAGAGGAGAGCAGTCCTATGGATGCTCAATCCTCTCCTTCACCTGCCAGCCCCTGGTGTCCTGAGTCCTTTCTCAAACCCCGGTCACCAGCGTGATTCGAGGTAAGGCGCCAGTGCCTCAGCCCTCTGAGGCACCAGGCCAGCCTCATGACTCAGTTTTCATTTGCAGTGGAGTGCTAATATGTACCGTTCCTGTGTTTGTGTTTGGGCTGGCAGCCCTTTCCTTTGCACCCAAACGCTCTTCAGTGCAGTACTCAATTTACTACTCTACTGGGACTATATTGCCCTCAATCCCTCCCCTCCACCCTTAGCTAGTTCTACTTTTATAGGCACAGGATTTGACTGACAACAGGAACTTCCTGTTTGGGAGCAGGAAGGGAGTGATCACAGAGGCACAAATTACTCACCATCCTAGAAGGAAAAGTAGCTCTCCACCCCCACAGCTGCTGGAGGTCTGATTCTGAGCAAGTAAGGAGGAGACTACTGAGGAATATAGGAACTTTCCTGTCCCATAACAGGAAGATCAGGAGCTTTAAGGGCACAGAGGCAGTAGGAATGTAGGGAGAAAAACAAATCAATTAGCTAAAATAAAAAAATAAACAGAGAGAGGAAAGAGTAAGTATACAAGACAACAGTTAAGGAGCCACAAATAAGACATGATGGGAGTGATGCAGTGCAGTGGCTCTGGAGCAGCAGTCTTCTGGGAGACATTCTGGAGGGTGCGGTGTTGTCCCATCTGCAGGCACCTCTCTGGGCTGAGGGAGGATGTTGCTCATCTCCTGGCTGAGCTGGCCAGGATTCAGGAGACCTCCTCTCCCACCCAGGGACCACCAGGGCCACAGCCACCGCCTCAGAGGTTGCCAAGAAAAAAGGAGAGGTTGGACCACAGTGGGCTCAGGGAGGGTGAGGGTGGTGGAACAAAGGCGCATCCCTTCAGCTGTACCTCTCCAAAATTCATATGCTGTTCTGGCAGAATGTGGTTCCTCTATGGAGGCACCCGCAGTGGAGACCAAGAAGGATGCTGGGAACTTCCATAAAGGAGACCCACAGGAGGGTGGCATGGGACCCCACAGGGGAAGGAAACAACTCCTGGTGGGTGACTCCATTGTAAAGAGGGTAGGACTTTGGGGGGAGGGAGGTAAGGTGCCTGCCTGGTGCCATAGCTTGGAGGGACAGGGAGCGAATCCTTAGGATCACAGGAACAGCTGCATGGGGTAGGGAGCTGGATGTCACTGTCCACTTAAGAACAAATGACCTGGCTGGGAAAGGGACCAGAGCAGTGCAGGAGGAGTTTGTGGAGTTGGGGAGGGGCCTTAGATAAGTGGTACACATGGTAGCCTTCTCGGAGGTGCTGCCTGTCTACAGCATGGGTGAGGTTAGGGTGCTCCATGGGATTCAATCAATGGTTGAAAACCTGGTGCAGAGCTCAGGGTTTTGGCTTGACTGGGGACTGGAGGTTCACCTGGAGGGATGCAGGCCTGTACTGGCGTGATGGTCTGCATCTGTCTGGGAGGGGAACCAGGATCCTAGGTGACAGGTTTAAATGCTTCATTGGCAAGCATTTAAACTAGCCAAGGGGGGAGGCACTGAAAAGGAGCAGGAAAATCCTAGCCCCCCCCCAAAAAAAATCAGGGTAGTTAGTGAAGTAAACATCAAGATAGAGAAGTTGATAGGGAGAAAGGCGGGGGTAAATGCAGAAAAAGGCAACGGCAGTAAGTACAGGGATGGGGCAAAAAGGGGTAAGGCCATCAAAAAATGGAGGGTAATGAGTACAAATGCCCATAAGTCTTGGTAACAAGCTCCCTGAACTGGTGGCCTTAATGGAAGAGGGATGCCTGGATATCGTGGCAGTCACAGAAGCATGGTACACAGAGAACCATGACTGGGATGTCAACATACCAGGGTACACAATCACCAGGAGGCACAGGGAGGCTAGAAGAGAAGGCGGAGTAGTTCTCTATGAAAGGGAAGGGATCAAAGCAATGGAACAAAAGGGTAAACAGGGAGGAGAGGAGGCACTATGGGTTACCCTGGATACTGGAATTGGCACCATAATCCGCACAAGGGTTGTATGCAGACCTCCATCTCAGGGGGAAGAAATGAACAAGAAAATGATAGAAGGCATCCTTAGGATGGCAGAGAAAGAGCAGATATTGTTGATGGGGGACCTGAATATGCCAGATGTTAACTGGAGCACTTTTGCTGCACCCACATCCAAGAGCAAGGCCATTCTTGATGCCCTACAGGGGGCATGCCTCAGACAGCTAGCGCTGGAACCCACTTGAGAGGGAGCAATCCTAGACCTGGTACTCTCAAATGGGGATGGAGACAGGATCTCAGATCTAGAAGTAGGTAGCCATCTGGGAACAAGTGACCACCAAACAGTGTCGTTCACGATAAACTCAGCTGCAGAGTCAAGCCATACAAAAATGAGGGTACTGGACTTCAGGAGGGCTGACTTTGTCAAAATGGGAGAGTGCCTCAGAAGAGCACTAGCAAACATGCAAGGAGGAGGGGTGGAGCAACAATGAGGAAACATCAAAACTGAGGCAACAAACCTTTGTGTGAAGCAAATAAACAAATCAAAACGAAATAAAAAAACACTATGGTTCTCACAAGAGGTGGCAGGGAAGGTTTGGGAGAAAAAGATAGCATTCAGGAAGTATAAGGAAACACAGAAGGATCAGGACAGAGAACTATACATAGAAACATAGGAGCTGATGGCAGATAAGGACCGCAAGGCCCATACAGTCTGTCCATTTCTTTTTCTGCCTTATGAATGTGCCATCAGCCTTTGCTCTGTCAATGGCCTATCTATTCATACTCATCTGTATTGCTCCCTTATGCCTATCCCATGCCTGTTTGAAGCCCTACACTGTATTCATATCCACCACTTCCTGAGGTAGGCCGTTCCATGCATCCACCACCCTTTCTGTGAAAAAGAACTTCTTCACATTACCCCTTAATCGGCCTCCCTCTAATCTCATGTTGTGTCCTCTTGTCCTGCTATTTTTCTTGTATTAAAACATGTTAGACTCTTTCACCTTGTTGATGTCCTTAAGGTGGTTGAATGTTTCGATCATATCACCCCTCTCCCTCCTTTGCTCTAGGGTATACACACTGAGCTCCGTTAATCTGTCCTAATATGTTTTCTGATGCAGTCCCTGTACCATTTTGGTTGCCCTTCTCTGGACTGCCTCAATCTGGTTAATGCCCTTGTGAAGGTGTGGCCTCCAGTACTCCACACAGTACTCCAGATGGAGCCTAACCAGTGTCTTGTAAAGAGAGATTATTACCTCCCTCTCTGACTTGTGATACCCCTACTAATACACCCCAACATCCCCTAGCCTTACCTACTGCTTTAGTGGTCTGCTTGGATGATTTCAGGTCATCAGTGATGATAACGCCCAAGTCTCTTTCTTCCCTTGTGACTGCCAGCAACTCCCCTCCCAGCCTATAGGTGGCTTCAGGGTTTCTCTTCCCTATGTGCATGATCTTGCACTTCTTTGCGTTAAACTCCTGTTGCCACTCTTCCGACCATTTTGCTAGTTTATCCAGATGTCTCCTCATTCTGCCCACCCATTCTGGATCATCTACTCTGTTGCAGATCTTGGTGTCATCTGCAAAGAGACAAACCTTACCCTCCAGTCCTTCTGCAATGTCACTGATAAAGATATTGAAGAGGACTGGCCCCAGGACAGATCCCTGAGGTACCCCACTTGTGACTTGCATCTCTTCTGACTGTATACCATTTACCACCACTCTCTGTTTTCTGCCCGTCAACCAGTTTGCCACCCAGTTGACCAACCTCTGACCCACCCGAGCCTACCCACCTTATCAATCAATCTTCTATGTGGAACAGTATCGAAAGCTTTGCTGAAGTCAAGGTAGGCGACATCAACTGCACCCTCTTGGTCCACCACTCTGGTTACCTAGTCAAAGAAATCTATGAGACTAGTTTGACAGGACCTTCCTTTTGTAAACCCATGCTGTCTTGGATCCTGTGCTCCTATGGATTCCAGGTGTTGCACTATCCTTTCCTTAAGGAATACCCTCCATAATCTTGCCCACTACTGAGATAAGACTGACTGATCTGTAGTTCCCTGCCTCCTCCCTGCTACCACTCTTGTGGAGCAGGATCACATGATCTCTTCTCCAGTCTTCTGGGACTTCTCCTATGCTCAGAGACACACTAAACAGTTCTGATAATGGCTCTGCTAGTTCCACGCTTAGCTCCTTTAGTACCCTGGGATGTATGCCATCAGGTCCCATTGCCCTGTCCACCCTGAGCTTATCAAGCTCTTGTAGGACCCCTTATTTTGTGAAGGGAATAGTGCATACCTCCCTCCCCCATGTCCATGGTGCTGAAGTGTGGGCCCTGCCTTACCTGTTCTTCAGTAAATACTGAGCAGAAGTATTTATTTAGGATAGCTGCTTTTACATGGTACTTCTCCTCCTCCCATGCCTCCTTATCCCCTTTGATCTTAGCAATACCCCCTCTGGACTTTCTCCTTTCACTAATGTATCTACAGAAAGTCATGTCACCTTCTTTTACAGTTTGTGCTAGTGTTTCCTCGGTTTGGACCTCTGCCTGCCTTACTGCCTTCCCTGCTTCCCTTAGGGAGGTTTGGTATGCTTCCTTATCTTCACTGTGCTGCGTTCCCTTATATTTCCTGAAGGCCAGCCTTTTGGCTCTGACCTTTTCTGCTACTGTTTTTGAGAACCAAAGTGGTTTCCTTCTTCTTTTGCACTTCCTTTTCTCTCTAACACAATGGGATGTTGCTTCAAGTATTGCATCTTTAATGCTTGCCCACTTTGCCTGTACCCCCTCACCTGTATTTCTTTTTGCCAGGGCTAGCTTAACTCTGTTGGCCATCTTATCAAAGTCAACTCCACTGAAGTCCCATATTTTTGCCATGGAATGGGATGATTTAGTTCTAGTGGCCAAACTGAACCATACCATGTGATGGTCACTGGCCCCCCAGGTGACTTTCTACCTGGAGATCTGTGATCTGTGTGTACCAGTTAAAGTAGAAGGAAGTGGGGAAGGCAGTCAGAATAGCAAAGGCCCAAACCGAGGAAAAGATAGCCAACTCGGGTAAGTGGGATAAAACCTTTTATAGGTACATCAGGAGCAAAGAAAGACAAGGGAGGGATAGTGAAGTTGAATAAAGGGGAGGGTGGGTGGGCAGAGAGGGACAGTGAAAAGTAGGGATACTGAGCGAATACTTCTGCTCAGTGTTCCAAGAGAGGAGGGGGAGGTACCTATTTCAATCAATAGAAGCACTCTGCATGGGGGTGTTGATACCAGTCCTTTACAGAAGAAAGGGTTCTGAAAGAACTCCTAAAACTGAAGGTGGACAAAGCATTGGGGCCTGACGGAGATTACCCCAGAATTCTAAAAGAACTGAGGGAGAACTGGTGACACCACTGACTACCCTTTTTAACAAATCATGGGAGGATGGTCTGGTACCTGAGGACTGAAGGAGGGTGGATGTGATTCCCCTTCATGAAAGTGGGAGCAAGACAGAGGCGGGAAACTACAGACCTGTCAGTTTGACCTCAGTGGTAGGGAAAATGATGGAATCACTTCTGAAGGAAAGATCTGTTGAGCACCTAGGGGCCAGTGGGGCACAGGACCCAAAGTAGCATGGAGTCATAGCGGGAAGGTCATGTCAGATGAATCTAATCGATTTCTTTGACTGGGTGACCAAAGTAGTAGACCAGGGAGGGGCTGTGGACATGACCTACCTATACTTTAGCAAAGGATTTGACATAGTCCCCCACAAAAAATTAATGTACAAATTAGCCAGCCTGGGAGTGGGTCCCAGGGTGGTAGCCTGGGTAAAACACTGGCTGGACAACAGGACACAGAAGATAATAGTAAACAGAGTCCACTCTGAAGAAAGGTGGGTTACTAGTGGGGTACCGCAGGGTTCTGTACTGGGTCTGGTCATCTTTCATGTCTTTATAAGTGACATTGCAAAGGGACCGGAAGGAAAAGTATGCCTCTTTGCAGACGACACAAAGATCTGCAACAGGGTTGTTACACAAAGGGGGTGGAAAGGATGAGAAGGGACTTGGCAAGGTTGGAGGAATGGTCAGAAGTATGGCAGCTTAGATTCAATGCAAAGAAGTGCAAAGTAATGCACCTGGGAAACAAAAACCCAGGGAAAGAGTACACAATGGGTGGGGAAATAGTAACAACAACAAAAATGGAAAGGGACCTGGGGTAGTCCTATCAGATGACCTAAAGGTTAGCATGCAATGTGAGAAGGCAGTAGGGATGGCTGGGGGGGGGATACTTGGATGTACAGTGGCGTGAAAAAGTATTTGCCCCCTTCCTGATTTTCTCTATTATTGCATATTTGTCACACTGGATGTTTTCAGGTCTTTAGAGAAAATGTAATATTAGATAAAGGGAACCTGAGTGAACAAATAACACTTGTTTTTTTATTTAATTTCACTTATTTAATGAAAAAAGTTAACCAACACCAACTGGCACTGTGTGAAAAGTATTGCCCCTTACACTTAATAACTGGTTATGCCACATTTAGCTGCAATGACTGCAACCAAACACTTCCTATAATTCAATATCAGTCTTTCACATCGCGTGGAGGAATTTTAACCCACTCTTCCTCAGAGAACTGCTTTAATTCAGTAACATTTGGTAGGTTTTCGAGCATGAACTGCTGTTTCAGGTCCTGCCACAGCATCTCTATTGGGTTTAAGTCTGGACTTTGACTAGCCACTCCAAAACTTTAATTTTCTTCTTTTAACCATTCTGATGTGGACTTTCTTTCGTTTTGGATCATTGTCTTGCTGCATGACCCAACTACGCTTCTGCTTCAGCTGACGGAAGGATGACTGGACATTCTCCTTAAGAATTTTCTGGTACAGAGCAGAATTCATGGTTCCTTTAATTATGGCAAGTCATCCAGGTCCTTAGGGCAGCAAAGCATCCCCACACCATCACACTACCACCACCATGTTTGACTGTTGGTATGGTGTTCTTACTGTGGAATGCTGTGTTTGCTTACACGAGACATTATGGGATCCATGTTGTCCAAAAAGTTCCACTTTGGACTCTATCTGTCCATAGAACATTTTCCCAAAAGGCTTGTGGATCATCCAGGTGCTTCTTGGCAAATGAGAGCGAGCATTTATGTTCTTCTTTGGTTGAGTGGTTTCCACCTTGCTACTCCTCACGTGAAGCCCATTTTTGCCCAGTCTCTTTCTGATTGTGGAGTCATGAACACTGACCTTAGCTGAGGCAAGAGAAGCCTGCAGTTCTTTGGATGTTGTTTTAGGATCCTTTGAGACTTCTTGGATGATTTTACACTGCGCCTTCTTTGGAGTAATTTTGCAGGCCGCCTACTCCTGGGAAGGTTCCTACTGTTCCAAGTGTTCTCCATTTGGAGATTATGCCTCTCACTGTGGTTCGATGGAGTCCCAGAGCCTTAGAAATAGCTTTGTAACCCCTTTCCAGACTGATAGAGGGCAACAAATTTTTTTTCTGATCTTTTCAGGAACTTCCTTTGATCATGGCATAATGTGCTTGTTGAATCTTTGTGCTGGCAACGTGACTCTGATGGTAAGGCCCAAAATAAGTGAGGTTTATATTGAGCAGGGCTGGCTGTAATCAAGCCTGGCTGTGTTCAATCAGCTGACTCTAATTATCCTTTAATTGGGTTGATTTAACTAGGGGCAATTACTTTTTCACAGTGCCAGTTGGTGTTGGTTAACTTTTTCATTAAATAAATGAAACAAGTAAAAAAAAAGTGTTATTTGTTCACTCAGGTTCCTTTATCTAATATTATATTTTGTCTAAAGACCTGAAACCATCCAGTGTGACAAATATGCAATAATAGAAGAAAATCAGGAAGGGGCAAATACTTTTTCACGCCACTGTATAGGAGAGGCATCATCAGTAGAAAACAGGAAGCTATTATCCCTCTGTATAGACAGTTAGTGAGACCCCATCTGGAGTACTGCGTACAATTCTGGAGATCCCATCTCCGCAAGGACATAGACAGGATGGAGGCAGTCCAGAGGAGGGCAACTAAATGGTGAAGGGTCTGCAACAGAAGCCATACGAAGTGGCTAAAGGAGCTTAATATGTATACCCTTGAGGAAAGGAGGGAGAGGTGGGAAATTATACAAATTTTTAGGTACCTCAAGGGAATCAACAAAGTCCAAGAGGGTAGCATCTTTCAGAAAAAGAGATGTGCAAGAACAAGGGGACACAATTTGAAGATAGAGGGGGGACGGCTTGGGGGCAATGTGAGGAAGTATTTTTTCACTGAGATGGTGGTGGATGCATGGAATGGCCTTCCTGTGGAGGTTGTGAGGTCAAAAACAGTGGGGGACAATTCAAGAATACATGGGACAGACATAAGGCAATTCTTGTTGGGGGTAGGAAAAAATAGGCTGTTGGTTAACTAGGATCTGTAGCTTATCCAGTACGTAGGGAAGTGGGCAGACTAGGTGGGCCAAGTGGTCCTCATCTGCCATCAAAGTCTATGTTTCTATGTTACTATTATAACAAAATTAGCCTTGAAAAGTACCTTGAGTTGGGGTTTATCATAAAGGGGACTTAGAATCGACAAAACCCTCTCGTCAGGGTTTGATGACGACAAGGAGTTTCAAAAAGATCAGAAAGCGGACGCAAAGGAGTGCACTGACAAGTTCCTCAAAGCACTAATTAAAAGAAATACATTGTAAGCTGCAACCAACTGAGAAATAAAAATTATACAGAATCAGCTTGCCAACCACAAAGCTATGAGAGACTTTGAAATGCTTAATAAATCTTTTGTTAAGAAAATTACAAAATACGAAAATTAACTAATGGACAGGAAACAAACTAAATTAAACAAAGATATTGGGGATTTCGAACGTAAAGAAGTTTTTGTTTGGGAGTGTAAGAACAGCTCCGTGAGCAGGGACAAACCAAGGTCCTGCTCACTCCGAAACTGGTATACAAACAAATCAAAAGATAAAACAGTAACCTTCAAAAATACACCTACAGAGCCTGAACCAGTACATAACACTGCTGATACATCTAATACAGCCAACTCCTACACCTCGGCTAACGTTTTTTTAGACAAGCGAATGGGACTACATGTTGTAATACAAACCGCAAAAACCCCCAAAAAACGTGGCTTAAAGAAAACAATAAAAGACGCACTATCACATGATCTGAGAAGAACAAGTAAACAATATAGTAAACCTTACAGATGTCGTTTTTACTGAGCAACAAAAAGCAGGCCTGTACAAAGGACTTATCTTTGTACCAACTCAAAAACCTGACTGGTTTAACTTTCGTGTGGACATCTTTACGTTGATTAGGAAATTCAAACTGAAATTCTTTTTTGGCAAAAGAGCAAGAGCTGCACCTTCAACTGATAACGTGGGAGATTCTACTGTGGAACGTGTTGTACATAACGGGGACTAACACATGGAAGATTACTGCCGTGAACATAATTGCAGACAATACTGCACAAGAAACATGGGAATGCCAAGAGTGGGATTTTAACATAATAGACCAGATTGATGTTTTTGTATTTTTAGAAGAAATGAATACCTCCTTAACACAAGACCCACTCACTAAAAGTTCCTGAGGTCACACGACACAAATTTAAATTGAAATCATGTTTCTATCCACGGCTATACTGCCCAGCAATTTTGACTTTTGAACAAATGCTGTTAGATGAAACTAAGCATTTATTTGTAGAACCATGCATTTACCACAGTAATTTAAAAGTAGAGGAAATTACAGCTCTAAAAGAACTTGAAGCCTTGCCTAGTATTGTAATTAAAAAATTTGATAAAGGAGGAGAACGTTGTTATGACGCCAGAAAATATGTGTATAGAGAAATGTTTAGATCCATTACACGACCAGAATAACTATGCTAAACTGAAGGGAGACCTGACAGTGAGGTTTCAGGGGGAACTTAGAATTTTTGGATTTGGCAATTTACTGTGGATGGGTTACTAAACAGGAAGCAGAGTTTATTAAGGTGGACACTTATTTATTAAGTGCTCACTTTTTATATTTTGCCAAAAACATATAAGGACATTAATAACTCACCAGGGGGACCCATAGTTGCAGGGATAGGATCCCTAACTGAGAATCTGAGTGTATTTGCTGACAGTTTTCTTATAGCCACATGTGCTGGGTTTACCCTAATATATCAGAGATAGTATGAATCTCGTGAGCAAACTCAGAGGAAAAATGTATGACCAAACCAACAGCTGGATTACAATAGATACGTCCAGTCTATATATTTCTGTCAAACATCAGGTTGGATCGGAAGCAGTCTTCAGGTTCCTAAATACAAAACCAGAGAACCCTACTCATTTTCTCCTTCAGGCCATAAAGTTTGCATTAACTCACAACTACTTTATTTTCAATAAGGAGTATTCTTTACAAACATGTGGAGAGCAATGGGGGCTGCTTTTGCCCCCGTTTATGCAAACCTGGTAATGGGTCTCTTAGAAGAAACGTGGGTTTATGACAGTACAATAAATCAATACCTGGGCCAGACTGATACCTGGCAAATGTTTATTGATGAATATTGTGGTAATTTGGAAAGGCAACTCAGACAATATTCCAAAATTCATTGAATACTTACATAAAAATAACATGGGACTTAATTTCACATTTGAAACAAATAAGAACGTCATACAATTTCTGGACCTCAGGCTTATGGGCATCCCTGAAGAATATGTAAAAACAGCTGGGTAAAGAAAAAAAACAACCGGTAACACAGTACTTCACATGAAAAGTGCCCATTCCCCAGAACATGATTTCCTCCATACCACATGGAGAGATGTTGAGGTTGAAAAGGAACTTCACAGAGCAGCAAGAGTTACTTAAACAAGTAGGAGAGTTAAAAAAAAAAGATTACTTTTAAGGTGGTACTCTACAGAAACACTAAAAGAAGCCTATAATAAAGTTACCAGACTTAACAGAAAGGATTTGTTGACACCCAAAAAAATCAAAGGGGTGTAGGAGAAACAATGAGTAACCAAGAACAGAGCAATCAGAGAACAAAGAACATAGCTGCCTTTGTAACCAAGTTCAATCCTTTAACTGGCAAAGTGGGCGGTCTAGAATATAAATACTGGCCAGTCACACTAAGTGACCCAATCTTGAAAGAAAAGATACACCACAAACCACTCGCCACTTTCAGCAAGGGTAACAGTATAGGTGACAGACTAGTTAAGAGCCACTTCATGCAAACACTTTAAACACAAGTCGATAACAGATGGTTAGGCATCAAACCTAAACGGATGTACAAATGTGGGAGGTGCAACATGTGCCAATATGCCCATACTGGGAAGACCTTTGACAAAGAAGGGAAAACATTTGAGAACAATGAATTTGTGACATGTAAAAAACCCTTTGTTGTATACATCTGCTGGTGCCCATATAAGTACTATTACATGGGTAAAACTACCTGGCCAGTCAAACTGCAGGTCCAAGAACATGTTAGGGCCATCATTCATGGTAGCAACCCAAATGCGGTTGGGGAACACTTTGCACTATTCCACAATGGTAAACCAGATTGTCTTAAGTTTACAGTAGTCTAGAACATGTAAAAAGAAACCCCAGAGGGGGAAAATAGAGGGCAACTGCTGTTCCAAAGAGAAACGAAATGGATAGTAACACTTGAACTGCTGTTCCATTAGGTTTGAATGAGGAAGTAGATTTTATCCCATACTAATAGAATGTCACAATTTCCTTTTTGGTTTTTCAGCTTACTGTATTGTGCAACATGGAACCTTGCTTCAACCCATGGGGTCTAGTAAACTGTGCCTGAGAATATTACAATACCTGCATACCCACTTCCACACAGATCACAACCATACAAATGGACTTGGGTACCACTTGGCATTGGTTTAATCCATTAGTTGGCATTTCACTATTAAAATATTTTCTTCGTTTTTAGCCATGTGAGCCCCATTTTGACTCCATCTTGCTACATCCCATTCTATGATTACTAGTTTAGAAGCAGTCAAATAGAGAATAGTTTTTCCTTTCCGACTGGATTTCACCTCTGGTAGGTCTCCTTGATTGATCTCTGGCATTATTTGTTTACCTCCCCAACTGAAACTGCACTAATTTTCTCCCTGCGGTGATGTTTCCCCCCTCCCAATACTAAAGCCCTTTGGCCGCTTGCTATTTTTAATATGGTTTTGTTTCTGGAGCTTAATAATTGCATGCTAATCCTCTGCGGTCCGGGACTCAGGAGACCGCCATCTGGACGACCCTCACTCCTCTGATCAGATTTTAAACAATTTCAGCCACCGAACCACGCTGGTGGTTTGAAGTAGGACATAGGCTCACCACACCCACCTAGGGCAGGACTTGACCCTCCGGCAGCTTTCCTGGTGCTGCTGCCCGGCCCTCTAGAAGCTCCCTTGCAGTCCTGGACACAGGAGACCGCCGCCCGGAGAACCCTCACTCCTCTGATCGGATTTTAAACAATTTCAGCCGCTGAACCACGCTGGTGGATCGAAGTAGGACTCATGTACGGATCCAAGAGATTCGGAGGCAGCTCACAGCTCAGCTCTGAACTTTTTGAACTTTGGCGCCTTTTCCTACTACTCAGCCATTGGTGGGCGCCACCACCAGAGTCTAGTTTTACACAGTCTTCACCTGCCTACTTTGGATGCTAGCCTTAAGTTAATCTTTAAAAGTTTCCATTAATCTTTTTACTCACTAATGCTAAAGCTTATTTCATTGTTTTAATTAATTCTGCCAAAGCTTGTTTAATTGTTTGGATTAATTCTACTACATTTACTAGATAAGCCACTGTTGATTTTGTGCTCGATTGCTGCTTTCCTCTTGTACTGCTTTCTCTGTCCCTGCTAAACTTGTTTCTGCCCCCGGGCTCCACGTTCTCTCCCTGCTACTTGCATTTCTCTGTCCATCAACCCCTGTGCTCGCCTGTTCTTTTGTGTTTGCTAGCCCTGCCTACCGCTGTTTTCTCTTCTAAACCCCTCTCCCTTTCTGTCCTCCATGGCTCTCCACACCTGGCTAGGGAGGCGACATGATCCTCTGTCGGCTTTCCCGGTGTTACCGCCTTCCCCTCTAGAAGCTCCCCTGTGGTCCTGGACTCAGGAGACCGCTGCCCCGATGACCCTCGCTCCTCTGATTGAATTTTTTTTTTAAATTTAAGTTTATTAACAACCAGCGGGTTCAATTAATACATATCTGTCAGGCAAGTTCTATATAGTGATACAGGATAGTCATATAATGTACATAGTCTTCACATTCCCCTTATAATACATTTTTTCTTTATTTAAAAACTGAATCAATGGATATGAATCTCAGGCCAGTTCCAGTAAAGCCCTACTCACTTCTCCCATCCCTCAGTAAGATGGGGCCCCCTCCCACCAAGCCGTTCCTCTACTGCTATACTTAGTCTGGGATCTACCTCAGAGACGGGCTTTCAGAGGAGCCAGGAGGGACACTAATCAGCAGTTGTGCCCTGCCAGAGCACCCATCTAGTCCACCTCCGTATATATACTGGTAGCCCATGATTTATCTTAAATGTCAACTCCTCCATTTCTGCAATTTCCTGGACAATCTGAGTCCAAGTATCTATAGTGGGTACATCGTGTCTCAACCACTTTTTAGTAATAGATTTATGGGCTGCACCAGGAGGAGGGTCCAAAGATATAGTGAGTCTGCTCCAGACATGTTCTGGGGGTACTCCCCCAGTATGAGGCAGGACCACTTCAAAGGAACGACCAACCCAAAAATCTTAGAAAGTGCCCGAGAGACGTCCCTCCAGAAGGGGTCAAGCCGTGGACAAAGCCACAAGATATGGAGGTAGGTCGCTGCCGGTTCCCCACACATTCTCCAGCAGGAGGAATCCCTTCCTGGGCTCCTCCGGTGAAGTGTGAGAGGGGAGAGAAAAAAGCGTATTCTCACCTTCCAGCTATACTCCTGCCAGAAGGGAGAACTAGTCGTCTTGGATGCTAATTTAAATACTGTTTCCCAGTTAATTGCTCCGGGTTCAGTTTCTCCCTCCTCTCCCCATCTATATTTAATTTTTTCTAGATGGTCTTTTTTAAGGCCCATAAGAGCTTTATATAATATAGAAATGAGGCCCGAAGTCTTCTGTGAAGACAATATGGTATACAGGCTCTCCACAAAGGAGGCTGTCCTCTCTGTTGTGGATTTGCCCTACTACAACAGTGAATATAGTCTCTGGCTTGTAGGTAACGGTAATGGTCCGCATTACGTAAACCAAAAATGTTCTTAAGAGACCTAAAATCCATAATCTCATCCCCAACCATGAATTGTTTAACACAGATTAAGCCCATTCTCTCCCATGTTCTAAACGTGTGGTCGAATCGAGACGGTGCGAACGCCGTATCCCATGAGAGTCTAAGAAGAGGCCAGAGAAAATTTTTTATCTTATATTTCTGCCAGGCTCTATGTGTTGCCCTTAAGGTGTCTTTCACGAGGTTAAACAAGGGGGTGGGAAGTTCCCCAATGTCCCCACCTGAATAGTACGTACCCCTAGTGGGGGTCCTCGCTCTTCCTCCTCCTCCGCCCCTTCTATCTCCTTCCAGTTGGAGCTATAGGCGGGGGTGGACCACAGCAAGGCCCTTTTAATTTGTGCCGCTGGATAGTAATCCTCGAGATCCGGGAGTGCTCTACCTCCCTTCGCTCTGCTCAGGCAAAGTATGTGGGCGTTTACTCTAGGTTTCTTGTTGTTCCAAACAAACTTTGTGATTGTTTTTTGCCAGACAAGGAACTGCGTTTAAGGGATAAAAGTTGGGAGGCATTGAAATAGATATAAATATCTGGGCAAGAAATTCATAGCTATAGTTTCTATCCTTGAATACAGTGGGAAATTTATTAGTGACCACCTATCCAGGTCTTTTTTAACTCGATTAAAAAGGGGAACATAGTTAGCCCCAAAAAGTTGGGAGTTATGTTTAGCCAACCAGATTCCAAGATATGACATTTTAGTAGCCGACCAGTTCACCAGTAGGAACTCCGCAACCCTTTGGGAGGGTGTATAAAAGAAAGGCAAAACTTCTGTTTTAGCTTTGTTTAGTGTATATCTGGAGTGTCTACCAAATTCGGAGAGAATTGACCATATTTCTGGGATCGAGTTATCAGGATGGGACAAGCAGAGGAGGACATCATCAGCGTATAACGATATCCTTCGCTGCTGCCCCCCCCCCACCTCAACACCCCTCACCCCTGGGGCGGAACAGACCGCCTCAGCCAACGGTTCTATGTAAATAGCGAACAACAAAGGAGACAGGGGGCAGCCTTGACGGGTGCCTCTATTTAGACTAAACCTTTTAGAGAGTCCTCCATTTACCGACACATAAGCTTGAGGGCCAGAGTATAATGACTTAATACAGTTGATAAACTTCTGCGGGAAGCCCATATGTTCTAAGACCAAAAATAGGAACGGCCAGGAGACTTTGTCAAACGCTTTTTCTGCGTCCAGGCTCATTAGGCGGGCAGGGAGACGAGATCGGTGGATAGCATCTATTATATTGATGGCTGTTCTGACACTGTCTGGGGCTTGACAGCCCGAGACAAATCCTGATTGGTCTGGGTTAATTAATTCTGGCAACATGGGATTCAGTCTGGATGCAAGAATCGAGGTGAGAATCTTATAGTCAGAATTTAAAAGTGAAATTGCTCGTTACGACTCACACCTGGCTGGGTCTTTATTCTCTTTTGGTATTAGTGTGATTGTGGCAAACTGCCAGGAGGGAGGGACCGGACTCGTCTCCTGCCAGACCTCCGAAAACACATCCTTCAGTGTTGGGGTAATTTCTGTAGCAAAGGTTTTATAGAATTCTGCCCCAAAACAGTCTGGTCCAGGGCATTTCCCTCCTTTCAGGGCCTTTACGGTTTCTAGAATTTCTGAGTGTGTAATTGGCTTAAGTAGGAGTTGACTTTTTTCCTGAGAGAGGGTGGGGAGGGACAGGGTCTTAAGATATTTTATAGTATCTTGGGCTGGGGCTGACTCTTGGGAGTTATAGAGTTTAAAGTAATAAGAGGCAAAGGCCTCTGCAACCTGTTCAATCTTGTGGGTTAAGCGACCTGTAGTGGGAGACACGATTTTAGTTATTGCAGCCCTGGCCTTGAACTGCCTCAGTCTGGCTGCCAAAAGTTTAGTGCCTCTGGGTCCCCCCTCATAGTATCTTTGTTTAAGGTAAAAGAGATTCCTCTCAATCTCCTCTTTCTGAAGCTTTTGAATTTCAGTTCTTAGGGATTTAAGTTCAGTATCTCTTTGTTTCTCCCATTTTATTTTTTGAAGTGACTCTAGCTCTCCCAGTTGTCTATGTAGATTGTGTTGTTTCAACTGCCTATCTCTCTTTTTCTGTGAGGCTATGCTTATAAGTTGCCCTCTGACTGTAGCCTTTAAGGTATCCCAAATAATTCGCGAAGTCACCCCTGGTGTAGAGTTTTCGGATAGAGTGCTTACTATGTGCCGCTTTATCTTGTCCACTACCTCCCTGTCCTGAAGTAAGGATGTATTCAGCCTCCAGTGTGCTACCTTTCTGGGCAGGGAGATAGCAACTTCCAAAAATATCGGGTTATGATCTGATAGAGTGGAAACACCTACCCACATTGAGGGCAGGGCGGAGACACTATCTTTAAAGGTAAAAACGTGTCGAGTCGTGAGTACACCTTAAATCTAGATGAGTAACATGTGTACTCTCTCGCTCTGGGATACCTTTCCCGCCAGACATCTACTAGCCCCATCTGGTTCAGGATGCGTTTGACTGCCCTTGCCCTGTGCTGGTCTGGACTTCTAGTGTCCGAAGTGGTGTCAAGGCTTCTGTCCCAATCAAATTCCAGTCCCCCCCCCATGATTAGGAGTCCCCTAGATCTTTCCGTCACCATCTGGGCCAAAGAGGCATAAAATGTCGTGGGGGAACCTGGAGGAGCATAAACGTTAACCAGGGTTACTGGAGAGTCCTGTACCTTTCCCACCAGCATGATGTATCTTGCTCCACTATCCATCACAGTATCCTCCAACTCAAATGGGAAAGATGCTGAGAACAAGATAGCTACCCCTCTCTTACGTCCAGACTCTAGGGATGAATAAAACACCTGTGGGTGTGATCTACTTCTCAATTTTTCGGCTTCTGAGGGAGACAAATGGGTTTCCTGCAAAAAGTTTACCTCACAATTCTGCTTAGTAATGTATCTCTGTAGCTGTTTTCTCTTAACCGGACTGCAGCATCCATTAATATTATAGTAGAGTACTTTTATATTATGGCAAACCATTGATACTTATATTAAGACTGATCTGGAATAAAATATTTCGTATCCACAGACTTGACCTGTCTGTCCTCTTCAAAAAATGTAAATACCCACATAACTTAAACATCAACTGTAACTTGAAACTAATCAACAAGAAAACAGGGTCCCAATCAATAGTCGGGGTCATGCCCTCGGAACTATCCTCCAGTGAGGACCTGGGTACGAGAAAGAATAGGGCAGGCGAACCCGTTAGGGCTCGATATACCCTTCCCAGATGTGGAGTTGTTCGACTTCCTGGGGAAGGCTGGTGGTCGTATTCCAGCCGTGAAGCAAGCGCACAAGCGCAGTTTAAGAGGGAACTCCGTGAATGTGGAGTGTAATTCCCTCTTCCCAGGGGGGGTTCCCCCGATAGGGTTGCTCTTGACTCAGAGGGTGGCACGCTTGACTTTGGCCCGTCTCCTTCCAAGGTTTTGAAGAGTCCATATCTGGACAAATAGATCATCCCTCTAACCATTTTTGGTGAACAGTAACAAGCAAACCAATACAACTGTTTATATGAACAGCCATGGCTGAGACTGGTGCGCAGAAAAGACAAAAGGAAAAGGAAAACACCCCCTCCCGCAGATCACCCGACTCAATCGAGAGAAAAAAAAAAAAAAAGGGAGAAGCTTCACATATGTTATTTATGGGTGTGTGCCACAACATCGCCAGCTTTAAATATTTCAGCTAGAGAGCCTTATCAATCATGGCCCAGTAAGTGTAGCTCACCCCGAAAGGAACTTCCGGTAGATGCACATTTAGTCTGTGAGTCTCGATGTCTATTTAGCCAAATGGCTTGTATTACTTTAACTCGAACTAGCGGTTGAAGTTCCATACCTGATGAACCAGTCTCAATGTCCCTTGAGAGTTCCAGGTGAGTGTAATCTGTATTGGGATGATAATGCTTCATTGTAGGAACTCCCATACCGTAACTCATCCAGCCCGCTTGCCTTTCCCATCTTATTAGAAAATCGCTATCAACCCCCCACCCCCGTGCATTTGACGTGGGCGGAGCCTTGGCGATAGTCCTTTAATCAGGCGGAATAGAGGAAAGGGGAAATTAAAATAAAGTAAAAGGCCCTAAATAGGATGCCATTTGCTGCGCTTGAATGAGTCTCAGCCTTGTATTAGAAGCCAATCTGCGTTTCAATACAGTTTAAGGTAAGCAGAAAGAAAAAATTACTCACCTTAGTAATGTTGTTTCTTCTAATGGAGTCTTGTTATATTATAGACATTAGCAGTTTGATCCAGCTCTAGAACTGCTCCGGAGTGAAATGGTTAAAACCATTCCAAAATAGAATTTTGGCACGAGGCAGCTCTATCTGTGTCATTTCAAACTTGAACTGTCAGATCTTTCGAGCCAAACTCACTAAGGTCTGTGTGGAAGCTGTAAACTACACTAGCCAAATGGCTACCTAAATAATAACAACCATTGATGGTCCCAACAACCCAAGACTCAAGTCAGGGGACCAGAAATACTAACACCATTCTAATAATATGAAAATGGAACATAAGTATAATAAAACACACACAGCGTACACATACACTCCCCAAAGTCCCAAAGGGGACAAAATGCTAACAGGACATAAGTAGTGCCCACACTAAGTTGCCGCACCCACCAAGTAGAGGTTCTGAGAGGGGCAGGTTGGGGAGGTCTATAATATAGCAAGACTCATTAGAAGAAACAACATTACTAAGGTGAGTAATTTTTCTTCAAACAACATGAAGTCTTGCTATATTACGAATATAACAGAATACAAGCAGTACCTCCATGGAGGAGGGCAGAACCTACTTAGGAATAGGCTCTGAAGAACAGCTGTGCCAAACCGAGCATCTCTCCTGGCCTGGACATCCAGGGAGTAATGCTTGTAAAAGTGTTACTGTTTTCCAAGTAGCAGCCTGGCAAATCTCTAATAAAGGGATATCTCTGGCAGCAGCTAGAGGCGCAGCTGTACCCTGGCAGAATGAGCCCTCAAACCGGTGGGGGCTCTGCCCACTCTCTGATAACAAATGGATACAAGAGACAATCCACCTGGCTACTGATCTCTTAGTGGCAGGTTTGCCTTTCCATCTTCACCATAGGTAAGGAAAGTTGGAGGATTGAACCTGTAACCTTTAGTAGCTCTATATAATAACTAAGAGCTCTCTTAACATCCAGGCTGTGCAACCTCCTCTCACCAAGAGGAGTGATCAGTGAAAAATACTGGAAGGAGATAGATTGATTAAGATGGAAATCTGAAACCACCTTAGGCAAAAACTTCCTATTAGTCCTAAGGACTACCTTATCCTGTGGAAAGAAATAAAGTCAGTCTCCACTGACAAGGCTTGCAATTCACTTATCGTCTGGCAGAAGTGATAGCCACTAAAACAGTTTTCCAAGTTAGGAACTTAAGCTCTGCAGAAGACAGAGGTTCAAAGGGGTTGCATTAACTGGGCAATACAAACATTAAGGTCCCAAGCAGGGCCGGTTCCGAAGGGAGGATTAGTATGGAGTAAACCCTTAAAAACTTGGAAAACACAGGATGAGAGGAAAGAGGAGATGACTTTCCTGCTGACACAAAAGCAGACACAGCTGCCAAATGAACTCTCAGGTAGCTGGTCTGAGACCCAAGGAATTAAGATGTACCATGTAATCTAACAAAATGGGCAATTCAGCAGATTCTGGGAAATATTTTCCCAGCACACCAAATGGAAAACCTTTTCCATTTAGAACTCTAAGTAGCCCTAGTGGAAGGCTTTCTGGAAGCCTTTAGGATCTCAAGAACACCCTGAGAGAGGTGTAAATCAGCAAACTCTAACTCCTCAAGAGCCAGGCCTTGAGGTTGAGGATTGAGGTCGGATACCAAACCCTTCCCCTGGGCACAAGTCAACAGATTGTGATTCCTGGGAGGCACAGCGGAAGATGGACTGTCAGAGACAGAAGGAGTGGGTACCAGGGCTGCCTGGCCCAATCCGGGCAATCAGAATCACCCTGCAAGGCTGAGATCTGATTTTGACTAGTACTTTGAATAGGAGAGGAAAGGGGTAAAGCATAGAGGAACTTCCCTCCCAATCCAGAAGAAGGGCATCCAGGGAACTGAGCCAGCACTGGAGGCCTGCAACAGAACAGAGGAAGTCTGTGATTGTCTGGGGCTGCAAAAGATCTATCTGAGGGATGCCCCACCTGGCAAAAACTATCCCCAGCACTTGAGGATCCAGGGACCATTCGTGATGGCCCTGGGAAATCCTGCTGAGGGCATCCGCTAGGACATTGTCCTTCCCTGGAAGGTGAACTGCTATGAGGGAAGTGTTCAGGGAATAGGCCGGAGACCACAACTTCATTGCCTCGGTGCACAAGGCCGAAGACCGAGTGCCCCGCTTGTTGATGTACCACATTGTTGTGGTGTTGTCTGTTCTGATTTGTATCACCTTGTCGTGGACAGATGCAGAAAAAGCTTGAAGAGCTAAAAAGACAGCTCTGAGTTCCAGCAAATTGATGTGGAGCAGAGATTCCTGGGGGGACCAGACTCCCTGAGTGGAAAGGTCACCCATGTGGGCTCCCCAACCCAGAAGGGAAGCATCTGTAGTGAGAGTCAAGTCATGAGAAGGGGAAATGAAGGGACCCCACTCTTAATTGCTCTGATCCTGCCACCACTGGAGAGCTAGGATCAAGGTTAGAGTCACTGGGACCAACTTGGAAATGGGGTCTCTTCTCTGAGACCAAAAGGTTCTCAAGTGAAACTGAATGTCTCTCATCTGAAATCTGACTCCCTGCACAACAGCTGTGGATGCAGCCATGTGCCCCAGGAGCAGAAAGTGTCTTGCTGGTAGAGACCTGCAGAGTGAAGGAAGAGGCCACAGCCACTAAATTCCTTACCCTTTCTGGGGAAGAAAGGCTCTGGCTAGGTTTGTGTCCAATTCTGCCCTATAAAGGTGAGTACCTGGACTGGTTCCAGAACCGACTTTGGTAGGTTTAGCAGAAAACCCAGGGAGGTGAGAAGCTGCTGGGTGACCTGCAGGTGAGATTTTACCTGTTCTGGGGACTGGCCTACGATGAGCCAGTCGTCTAGATAGGGAAAAACAGCAATCCTCTGCCTCCTTAAGTGGGCCACTGCCACTGCTAGACACTTTGTGAATACCCTTGGAGCAGAGGTAAGGCCGAAGGGCATTGCTCTGAACTGAGTAATGACCTGAGGGCAGTTCAGATCTGAGGTACTTCGATGGGATCTTCTGATTAGGACATGGAAATAGGCATCCTTGAGGTCCAGGGAGGCTAGCCAGTCCCTGGCCTTAGGAAAGGTAAAATCATTGCCAGAGTTACCATTTTGAACTTTGGTTTCAAAAGATGCTTGTTCAGATATCTGAGATCTAAAATGGGCCGCCATTCTCCTGTCTTTTTGGGGTAAGGAAGTATCTGGAATACAGACCCCTGCCCTGATGCAGGAGGAACCCTTTCTACTGCTCTGAGAGCTAACAGGATGAGACCTCTGTTTCCAGAGCGAGGTCTCTGAAGCACTTGCAGGTAGAAAAAGTCTGCTTCTCAACTGGGAAACTTTTGAAGGTGAGAACCAGACCCTGACTTACTACTTCCAGAACCCACTTGTCTGAGGTTAAAAAGCCCAATTCTGACTGAA
Source organism: Neoceratodus forsteri (assembly GCA_016271365.2). Taxonomy (NCBI): domain Eukaryota; kingdom Metazoa; phylum Chordata; order Ceratodontiformes; family Ceratodontidae; genus Neoceratodus; species Neoceratodus forsteri. The sequence goes on from CM057459.1 coordinate 655,669,770, forward strand.
GTAAGCCAGCCTGCCCCCACTGGTACAGGAGAATCGGCCTGGGCACCTCATCAGGGTGCCTGTTGCATTGAGGAGCTTTAGGCTGGGGGTGGGAGCAGGTCTGCCCACCCTCGTCTCCCCTGCCTCTGTAGAAGCCCCTCTGAGCATAGGCAGAGGAGGCCTGAGTCTGGTAGAAGCCTGTGAAAGGCCTCACCCCTGGGGGCATGCCTTTGAGGAGTGGCTTGCCACTCCTTAGCCTGGGCACTCTTGTAAGTAGTCCTATATTCATCCATCTTCTTCATGTAATTCTCTGTCTGCTCTCCAAACAGAGAATTTCCCCACAGGAAAATCCATAGCCTTAGTCTGGGTATCCTGTGACAAACTAGTACACCTGAGCCAGGCCAACCTCTAAAGCTACAGATGTGGCCATGACCCTAGAGGAAACATCATTAACATCCACAGCAGCATGAAACTGAACCTTAGAGGCTTCAATGCCATCAGCAGCCACCTGTTCTAGTTCACTAGCCAGCTGGCCATGGGCCTGCTTGCCAATTGCATAACAGTATCCCATCTAGATTTCTGATACCTAGCTACATAAGCCATATAATTTGCTTGCCTGAGTCCCAGAGAGGCTGCCATATACTGTTTTTTTGCCATGGCATCCATCTTCCTGGAATCCTTGTCAGGAGGATGTGAAGCCAAGGAATATTAGCTTTATCACAGGCAGCAGCCTGAACTACTAACATGACTGCATTGCTGAGAAAGGAATTCTGTATCAGGGCCTGACAATGTATACCTTCTGTCCATCTTTTTATCTACAGGAGGCACAGAATTAGGAGCTTTAAAATTTTATTGTTTGTCTCTAAAAGACTTATGTAAAGGAATAGACAATCTCCTAGACTCTGGAATATCCATCATTTCTACAAAATCAGGCTCCTCTTGCTCATCCACAGCCTCTTCTAAAGGAAGCTGGAGGGTTTCAGCAACTTTTTTATAAAACATAAAATGAGATGGGGACTCAGACAGCATAGGGGGAGATTCTAAAGGTCTGTCTGGGGAGATGTCCGGTTCAATGGGCACACCCAGACCTTCCCAGCCACATTCATACTGTTCATAATCCTCCTCCCCCTCCTCTGATTCATAAAATTCCTCAATATCATAATCCTGAACCACTGGGACCGGACGAACTGACCTTTTACCAGATAGTGGTGGTTCGGACGGACCCTGAGACAGTGACTGGACAATTTGTATGGCTTTTGCTATCTCTGCAGCAGTTGGAGAAGGAATTTTGGACTCCAGACCTGCTGATTTTCTTGTTTTCTTTACTGGAATTGGTTCCTCAGAACCAGCTTTTCTTTTGCCAGAGGAAGTCTGGCCCTGGTCAGAGGGCACTCCCTCTGGTTCGGTTGGCACCGAACCGGGCTGGCCATCCGGGTCAGCGGACTTTTTGGCCTCTCGTTCCCTGAGCCTGCCCAATCTTTTTTCCAGGGTGGCTGCAGGGAAATTCTTACATACCTGGCAGTCTGACTGGAGGTGGTCAAACCCCAGACAATAAACACATGTGGTGTGTGGGTCAGCCTTGGCAAAGACTTCCCCACAAACATCACAGTGTTGAAACCCAGTGGGCCCGGTTTTCTTTGGGTTTCTCAGACATAATGCCAGCCTAACCAAAAACTTGCCCTTTTACGGCAGTGCCAGGCAGAGACACCCTTATCGGTTCTAACCGTGTCACGGGTATTGGAAAAACCGTAATAAATCCGTTTTTAGAACCAATAAGAACAGGAACCGCACTCTAAAATAGTAACTTTTAGTTTTAAATGAGTTTAACCCACTGATCGTTCAAACCGAACCGAATTTACAAGTTCCACACAGACAAACCTTCATTTACTTACGGTTACCACAGATAGAGCTTGAGACGAGCGGTTTTGCGGTTAAAATAAAACTATTCTCGTTAAATCCAACTGAGAAAACACTTTTAAACCAAGAAATGAACCGAGCAGAAGGAGAAATCTCCGGGCGACTGTTCACTGAGGCGAGTAAAGAATCTGACAGTTCAAGTTTGAAATGACAAAGATAGAGCTGCTCTCGTGCCAAAATTCTATTTTGGAATGGTTTTAACCATTTCACTCGGGCAGTTCTAGAGCTGGATCAAACTGCTAATGTCTATAATATAGCAAGACTTCATGTTGTTTGAACATGTTAGCTCTTCTTTCTTCCAAATCATGTCTCGTCTGCAGTCTCAGGTTCCTCTCCCGACATAGATTCCTCTTCTTCCATTCGGAGGTGTACTGCTTTTTTGTCTAGCTTCGTAGGGTCTCCCAACTGAGTAATCGAGGAGATGTCTGCCTGGAGGTTCGTGCTAATTTCCCTGGAATGGCACCTTTTCTCACAGAGCCCTTCTGAGTAATCGACCATGCTGAAGTGAGAAGATCCTTTCTAGTTTTCTTTCACCAATGGTGGAAGCAGTTATTCCCAGCGACTCTAAAAGCAGACGCAGATGCAGGTCCCTGGAAGACTTTGGACCTTTTAGTGACAATTTGAGCCGTGCTGGAAGTAAGGATCTGAACCTCATGTTTCGGCTCGTATCTGCCTCATAACAGGCCAGATTAGCTTTCTAGCGTCTTGGACTATAGTAGTGTGGTCATTATCTATATATATCCTGTGACCTTCAAATTTCAATACTCCCTGCTTCCAGGCTGCCTTCAGGATTTCCTCTTTTACTTGATAGCTGGCAAGTTTTGCGATTATAGAGCAAGGCCTCGCATCTGTGTTTTTAGGGCGTGGGGCCAGAGCTCTATGGGCCCAATCCATCGAGAGGTCCATTTCTTGTGGTATCTGGAGTATCTGCCTCAGTTTCTGCAGAAACTGGCGACATTCTGGTGTTTGTCCTCCGATCCCTCAGGAATGGCACAGAACCTAATATTTTGCCTTCTATTTCTTCCCTCGAGGTCGTCCAGTTTGCGGGTGAGCTCGCGGTCTCTAGCCAGTAAGTAAATCAAGAGGTGATCCTGACGATCCAAGTTGTTCCACTAATTGATTAGTGCATAATTCGAGTTGTCCCGTTTTGTAGTCGACTTTGATAAGATCCGATCTGAGATCGTTTAGTGTTGAGTCGATCTTGGTCACGAATTCGGGCTGTCTGCAGTATAACTTCTTTGAGGCTAGCTGGGATTTCATCCGTCGAAGCCTCCGGGCACTGCAGGCCCTGTGTTGCGTCTCTCTCTTGCGAGTCATGTTGCCCTCCTCCTCTCATCATATCTCTTAATTTTTGCATTGGGGTTGTTGGAAGTTTTCCAGTTCTGTTTCTGTTAGCTTTTGCTGGCGAGGACATGCCTCCGTGTGGATGATGTAGATAGATTATATTCAGGAGGGAGATGGAGCTCTAAGTCTATGCTGCCATTAAGTCTCTGACGTCACCGGAAGTCCCTCTGATTGAATTTTAAACAATTTCAGCCACTCAACCATGCTGCTGGTTCAAAGTAGGACACAGGTAGGGATTCATGAGATTCGGAGGCAGCTCACAGCTCAGCTCTGAACTTCAGCACCTTTTCCTACTACTCAGCCATTGGTGGGCACCCACCACTAGAATCTAGTTGTTTCACACGGTCTTCACCTGCCTACTTTGGATGCTAGCCTTAAGTTAATCTTTAAAAGTTTCCATTAATCTTTTTACTCACTACTGCTAAAGCTTATTTCATTGTTTGAATTAATTCTGCCAAAGCTTGTTTAATTGTTTGGATTAGTTCTACTACATTAACTAAATAAGCCACTGTTGATTCTGTGCTCAACTGCTGCTTTCCTCTTGTACTGTTTTCTCTGTCCCTGCTAAACTGGTTTCTGCGCCCCCCACCCCCGGCTCCAATTTCTTCCCCTGCTACTCACATTTCTCTGTCCATCATCCCCTGTGCCCACCTGTTCTTTTGTGTCTGTTAGCCCTGCCTACCACTGTTTTCTCTTCTACACACCTCTCCCTTTCAGTCCTGTGCAGGCTCTCCATGCCTGGATAGGGCATGACTTGACCCTCCGGTGGCGTTCCCAGTGCTGTTGCCTGGTCCTCTAGAAGCTCCGTGGTCCTGGACTCAGAAACTGCTGCCTGGGCGGCCCTCACTCCTCTGATTGGATTTTAAACAATTTCAGCTGCGAGCCACACTGGTGGTTCAAAAGAAGGACACAGATGCGGATCTAAGACATTGGGAGGCAGCTCACAGCTGTCCCCCACACACACACCAAATCTAGGCATTTACTTTTACTTCATAGTCTTTTTGATCAGGTGACTAACAGCCTGAGTCACCATCTGCTCCTTACTCTGATAACTTGGGGTGTCTGACTACCGTGTCCTTACCTCCTCTTGTTCTGGACTATGGGATGCTGCTTCCTCCAAATTGTTGCTGCTTGACTGACCCCACTACTCCGTGTAATCTGATGAAAAACTCTCTACTTTGTGGACCAGAATGACTCATCCAGTCCTGCTGCCTCTGTTAGCGTGTTACTAATTGCCCTTGCTTGGCTGTCATTGTCTCCCTGCTTCTATGCCTGCAACAGACATCTCTGTTCGGCTTATGATTTCAGATTCTCGAACTCGCTAGTTGGGTTTACCAATAAGCAGGACCTTACACCCCTGGTGCTTTCATGCTTCCTTGTATATCTATTAGCTTGTTATTTGGAACAACGTCTTCACCTTGACTTCTTCCTCGCAACACACCACATTCATCGCAAGTCCTGGTATCTCTTGACTATTGCTATCTTGCTGGCTGGTGACACAGAATTGAACCCTGGCCCCACATTTCAACAGCACTGCATAAATGCTCACTGGACAAACTTGAAAGAGCTCCGCATAGCTCATCTAAACATCAGGAGTTTGCTGCATAACTTCACCGAACTTGAGGCTTGGGTCACTCTTCACAGTCCTGATATCTTTTGTCTCTCAGAGACATGGCTTATGCACTCCATTCCTGACTCCACCTGCTCCATCAATAATTATAATCTCATCAGGAATGATAGGCTGCCTCCAAAATGGGGAGGGGGAGTAGCTTTGTTCTTTACATCACATCTAAATATCTCACCTATTAAATCCCACTTCATCTCCACCTGTGAATCACTTCATTCCCTCCTCCTTATGGATGCGAAGAAGCTACACATAGTATGTGTTTACAACCCACCCTACAGTGGCCTGTCTGGGTTTGCCAAACTGCTTTAACACTCTGTTAATATTGCCGGTCCAAATGGAATACTTATTGTAGGTGATACTAATCTCAACTGGCTAGGCCCCAATCATAACACCCTCCTTACCATGGTGCAAAGTCTCAATCTGCATCAAGTCATAGCAATGCCCACTAGGGTAACCTCTAATGCTACATCCAGCACCTTGATCGACTGGGTTCTGACAAACCGCATCGACAAAATTGCTGCTGGTGGCACCCTGCCTGATGACATATCTGACCACTCCCCCATCTACTGTGTGTGGAATCACTCTGTGGCCTTGTTCTTGGCACCCTGATACATCACCTTTAGGAATTATGCCAATCTTGACCAAGTAAAATTCCTGCTTGATGTGTCATCTATCAATTGTTGCTACCTCTACCAGACCCATGATGCCCAAGCTGCATTAGATAACTTTCTTGCCCAATTCAGGGACCTACAAGACAGACATACACCAGTTGTCACCCAGTGGTTAAGTGGTAAACCCACTAGATGGCTCCATAAAGATCTTCTGGCTGCTATCCGTGTTAGAGATAAGAGCTGGAGACGTTTTAAAAAATCTGGCCTATTAGCCGATTACAACACCTACAGGTCATAGAGGAACACCTGTAAAAAACAGATCAGATTGGCTAAAAGCTCATACTGTACAGGACTCCTAGCTAATGCAGCTGGTGACTCCAGGAAATTCTGGGCCCATGTAAGAACCTTTCTAGGGACCAAGCAAGTTCTCTCCACTAATGACATGGTTATAAATGGCACCCATCGTAATAACTCAACAATTGTTGCAAATTCTTTTAACAAGTATTTCACTGACCTCTCATATCTCACATTCTTTTTCCAGTCCGCCTTTCTGCCCACCCCTCAACCTGCTCCCCCACCTCTCCAGCTCAACACCCACCCTTCTACTTTAAGGCTGTATCGAAATCTGATGTACTAAAACTACTAAACTCCATCTCGAACACTACCAGTGCAGGCTCTGATGGCCTTGAACCTAAACTTCTAAAGCTGGCGGCGCCCTTTATTACCCTGCCTTTGTCCAAAATCCTTCCTCTGCCATGGCCATGTCCCAGGCATTTGGAAAAATCTCAAAAATCACTCCTGTCTATAAAAAAGGGGACAAAAAAGACATTGCTAACTACTGACCTATAGCTATACTATCAGTCTTGAGTGAAAAGCTAGTAGCTGCCCAAGTCAGTGACTTCTTGACCAAGTATAATCTCCTGTCACCAAATCAACATGATTTTCGTAAAGGGCACAGTACCTCGACTGCTCTTCTTCACTTTACCCTATGCACTATGGACTCTGGCCTTCTTACTGGTGCAACCTTCACTGACCTTACCAAGGTATTTGACCTTGTGGACCACCCCCTTCTCCTTGATAATCTTCTAGCCCTTGGTTTCTCCCACCACTTGGTGGCCTGGTTTAATAGCTATTTATCAAATAGAGTTCAGGTTGTGAAATTTAACTCCACCTTGTCTGAGCAGTGGTCCACTAATCAGGGGTCCATACAAGGTCCGCTTCTCTTCTCTTCTCGATTTTTATTAACAGGATCACTATGAATATTCTTGACTGCTTATCCATTCTATATGCCGATGACCTTGTTCTATACTATAGCTCCAAGGATGTACTCTAGATTAACCGAACTCTCTCCTCAGCCTTTATCTCCATTCAATCTTGACTATCCAGTCATAAGCTAATATTCAATGCCGCAAAACTCAGCTGATGCTCTTTGTATCTACTGCGAAATGAAAATCTACTTGGAACCTGCTTAAAATATCCTGCTTGGATGGTTCCGTTCTTGAATAAGTGAGCTCTTTCAAATACCTCGGAGTCCTGCTTGATGAAAACCTTCATTTTGATCAGCACAATATGGCTACTTGTAAGTCTGTCAACACCAAAACTGGTGTGGCAAATAGAACCAGCCATGTCCTCACACCCTCGGCTACACTTGCCATCGCCCATGGCATACTGCTTCCGGCACTCTCCTATGGAGCAGTCACCAATCTAAATGCATCTAAGACCTTAATTAGAAAGTGGGACACAACCTACAATAGTATCTGCAGATATGCCTCTGCCTCCCCTCAATTAAAACACCATTGTCAGCTCTATGTTGACTTTAATTAGTTATCCTCTTCTTCTCTTCGGCTCCTTGCTCTTGGCTTCCTGACTGATAATATCATTAGAGCTGGCATCCGTGTCTCTCTAGCCTCCTTATTATCCTCACAGCTCTTCTCCCATGCCCTTCCATCAGCTGATAGGTCTGTACTGCATGTTCCTAAATGTAAAACTCTCAAGGGAAGTACAGCTTTCTCCCATGCTGCACCCAATCTTTGAAACTCCCTACCGCTGGAAGTTTGCAGGGCGCCTAATCCTGCCCAGTTTAAAGCCAAATATCATTCCCTCCTCATCAGCCAGGATTCCTGTTCATGTTTTAACCCTCCTTGATTTGCTACCTCCCCCACTGCCCTCCAGGACCCCTAGACTGCATTTAATTTCCTTTAAGTCTTCCCCGTTAGCTATCTAAATTGGCACTTTGACTCTGCTTATTCCATTCTTAGCACTTTATTCCTGAGTTTGTTCTACTACCTGAATTGTATACGTTGTTGCTTGAACATTGCCTGTTCTGTCTGTGTTTGTACATCCTTACTCTCTTGCTTTTACCTTGATAAAGAACTTACCGTAACAGTAGATCTTTGAGAGAGGCTCTTGCAGTAGGTATTCACAAATAGGACTAAGCCGTCAGGCATCAGGACTCCATGGAAAAATCTCTAGCTAGCAGTCTCTGGTGGGGGACTGCCCCCAAGTTAACTGACCGGTGTCAGCCTATGTCAGTATAAAGGGGCAGTCCCCCACACCCGCCTTCCAGTTCTTTCCTGCCAGAGGCCGAAAGGGCATGACAGAAGAGAAGAGGTTATGCCCCCTAAGAAGAGGAAGAAAAGAAACTTAAGGGGATGGAGGAAGGGAAGGTAATACCTACTGCAAGAGAGCCTCTCTCGAAGATAGTACAGTTACGTAAGAACTTACCATAACAGTATATCTTCGAGAGAGGCTCTTGCAATAGGTAATTACATATAGAACTGAATCCAGCAGGCATCAGGACCCCATGGAAAAATGTCTAGCTAGCAGTCTCTGGTGGGGGACTGCCCCCATGTCAGCTGACCGGTGTCAGCCTACGTCAGTATAAAGGGGCGGTCCCCCATGCCCGCCTTCCAGTTCTTTCCTGCCAAAGGCCAAAAGGCAAGATGAGAGAGAAGCTGAAATTTCCCATCCTGGAAAAGGAGCTGAAAAAACTTAGGGGAATGGAGGGCGGGAAGGTATTACCTACTGCAAGAACCACTCTCGAATATCTACTGTTACGCTAAGTTCTTACGTAACTGTACTATCTTACTTCAAGAGGGCTCTTGCAGTAGGTAATTACATATAGGACTGAGTCCCAAGCAGTCTGGAACAAGAAGAAGCCAATGGGAGGAGGAAAAACTACTCAGTAGTAGACCTTGCAGAACAGCCAACCTGAAGCCCGCTTGACGGCGAGAGGCAATGTCCAAACTGTAATGTTTCGTAAAGGTATGGGCAGAAGTCCAAGTAGCGGCTGCACAAATGTCGGCCGCTGACACATTCTTGAAACAAGCCGCAGAGGCAGCGATCCCTCTTGTGGAGTGGCCTCTGACTTGACCCGCCAGGGTCTTATTGTACTTGTCATAACAGAAAGTAATACAATGAGCCAACCATTTAGACAGGTGTTGCTTAGAAACAGTACTGCCTTCTCTTTTATAAGCAAAAGAGACAAACAGTTGATCAGTCTTTCTGAGATCCTTCGTCTTGGTGGTGTAGTATCTCAGAATCCGGTGAACATCTAGAGTATGCAGGAGGTACTCCCCTTGATTGGAGTGTTGCGTAAAGAAAGCAGGTAACTCTATGGATTGATTCAGCGTATATGCCACTACCACCGTGGGGAGAAACTTAGGGTTGGTACACAGAGCCACACGTTCCTTGTGAAAAAATCAAATACGGGATTTTGCACATCAGGGCCTGCAGCTCGGAAATCCTTCGAGCGGAAGTAATGGCCATGAGGAAGAGAGTCTTCCACGAGAGGAACTTCAGGTCTGCTGAGGCTGCCAGCTCAAAAGGAGACAGAGTAAGCTTCTCAAGAATAAAATTCAGATCCCAAGGAGCGGCAGGAACCTGAATAGGGGGTCTCAAGTGGAGGACCCCTCTAAGGAAGGACTTTGAGACCTCCAGCTGAGCAAACGTCCTGTCTGCAAAAGGGACATGGTAAGCCGAGATGGCCTCCATGTGAACCTTCAAAGATGAATGATTGAGACCCAGATCAAAGAGGTGTAGCAAGTAATCCAGAAGCCGCCCAAACAGAGCATGAGAAAGGCTTGAAATCTTTGGAAGCAGCCCAGATAGTGAACAGTTTCCATTTCATGGCATAGGTAGATCTAGTGGAGGGTTTCCTGGCCTCCACCAGAATCTCAGCCACTTGGGGGGGGGGGGGAGAGAAGAGACCCCGAATTGGGCTTGAGCTACGTCTGCAAGAGCCACACATGCAACTGAAGGGACTTGAGGCCTGGATGGACCAGGGTCCCCTGATCCTGGGTCAGCAAAAGTTGTGACAGAAGAAGACGAGGCTCCTTTGAATAGTGTTGCAGAAGAGAGAACCAAACTTGCCTGGGCCAGAAAGGAGCAATCGGTATCATTCGTGCTCCTTCTGAGCTGAGTTTCTGTAAGACCCTCATAATCAAGTGGATCGGGGAGAAAGCATAGATGAATCTGCCCTTCCAGTCTAGAGACAGAGCGTCCCTCAAAAAAAAATGCCACGTCCTGGAGCGAGCGAGCAGAAGTCGGGAAGTTTTGGGTCGTGAGGGGATGCGAACAGGTCTACCTGTGGTGTTCCCCAACGTAGGAAGATATCGTCTGCTACCCCAGATTCAGTTCCCACTCGTGAGCGTGAGCCGAAGACAGACTCAGCCGGTCTGCCAATGTGTTCTAGACCCCCGGGATGTAAACTGCCGTGAGGTGAAGGTTGTGCTGCACTGCCCGATCCCAAACTCGCATAGCCTCCCTGCAAAGAGGATAGGCGCGAATTCCTCCCTGTTTGTTGATGTACCAGACCACACACATGTTGTCCGTCTGGACAGCCAGGTGCCCGGGAAGCAGATGCAGAGCCTGAAGAGCGCACAGCACAGCCCAAAGCTCGAGCACATTGATGTGGAGAGATTTCTCGAGCTTGGACCAGGAGCCCTGGGTCCCCTGAGGCTCGAGATGGGCTCCCCAACCCTCACCCGAGGCATCCATAGTCAGCGTCTGGGAGGGGGGAGAAAGACAGAAGGGAACTCCCCGTAAAAGGTTCTCCTGAACCATCCACCATTGCAAGTCCTGAGTCATAGGAGTGGAGACCAGAACAAGTTGATCCAGGTCTCCCACCAGCTGATCCCACTGAGACCGAAGCATCCACTGAGAAATTCTCATGTGGAGCCAAGCACGAGGGACTGTCAGAACTGCAGCCGCCATGAGCCCTGAGGAGGCGAAGGACCGACCTTGTGCTGACCCGCCTGCAGCTGGACAACAGGCTGACCTGAGCCTGGAGTGAGGCCGCCCTGTCCAGTGGCAGGAATGCCATGCCAGCAGTAGTGTCCAAGATCGCCTCGATAAACTGGAGCCTCTGGGATGGGATCAAGTGGGGCTTGGTCTGGTTGATGGTAATACCCAGGCAGGTAAAAACATGCAGGGTAAGGGAAAGGGAAAGAAAGCACAGGAGTTCCTCCTTGGACAGGGCTGCCAGGAGCCAATCATCCAGGTATGGGGAAACCTGCATCCCCTGGGTATGCAGGTAGGCTGCCACCACCGAAATACATTTGGTGAACACTCAGGGCGCCGAGGAGAGACCAAATAGGAGGGCCTTGAACTGGCAGTGGTCCCCCTGGAACGCAAAATGTAGGTATTTGCGGTGGGAAGGGCGAATAGGGATATGCAGGTAAGCATCCTGCATATCCAGAGTGCACAGCCACTGTCCCAGTCGAAGACGTGGCAGAAGGCCCTGCAGAGAAAGCATTCTGAACCTTTTGTACTCCACGAACACGTTCAAGTAGCCAAGGTCGAGAATCGGCCTCACATCTCCTGACTTCTTTGGTACCAGGAAGAAATGGGAACAGAACCCTGTCCCCCAAAGTTGGGGAGGAACGGGTTCTATCGCTTCCTTCAAGAGAAGAGCGGATATTTCCTCCTGAACCAGAAGATGATGTTCTGGGGAGTAAGATGAACTGGGGGGAGGTTTTCGAGGAGGTTTCTGAAGAAACTCTGTTGAGTGTCCTTCCGCAATCAGCTGGAGCACCCAAGTGTCTGAAGTGATCCTATCCCAACCCGGTAGGTGGAGGGAGAATCTCCCTCCTACCGGTTCCTCTGGAAGCCCCAGAGGCTGTGGGAGAGGGAAGGAGTTAGGTGGTGTGAGGCAGCACCACTGCTGAAGCCCCCGCTGCTTTTTTTGGCGGGGTGGGGCTTGGCAGCCAGAGAGGCCCGACGTTTATTGGCCCACTTTTCCTGAGGTTTCACTTTTTGCTGATTACGTCTGCGAAAGGGATGATGCTGAGCCTGAGGAGGTTTGTACATGGAGTCAATGGACTTCAGTGCGGTACCCTGCTCCTGCAGATAGGTGATGATGACCTTGACATCGCCACCGAACAGCACCGAACCCCGGAAGGGCACATCCTGGATAGAGGACTGCACCTCAAGGACCAATCCAGACACATGGAGCCAGACATGACGCCGCAGACCCACGGCGAAAGCCGAGCTCCTACCAGCGGCATCCACTGCATCGTATGTGGCACGAAGCATGTTCCGGCTGGCCGAACTTGCAGACCGGACTAGATCAGCCACTTTCTGCTTCGTCTGAGACTCAGGAAGGGAGTCCAACTTAAATTCCACCTCCCTAAGGATCGCCTTCTGGTAATCCTCCATATGACCAACATAATTCAGGGCCCTTATACCCCCCCTTATACCCAGAGTGGAAGAAGTGTAGACCTTCTTTCCGTACTGGTCCAGAAGGTGAGATTCCTTGTCAGGTGGTGTCGAGTTCAAGTGCTTTGGATTAGCCGTCTGGCCGTGAACGGCACTAATCACAACCGAATCAGATCGAGGGTGAGAATTTAGACAGTCAACACCCTCAGGAGCCTGATAAAGCCTATCCACCAGGGAAGGAGGGTTAAAATCCCCGGGGTCAAGCTGAGGAGACGCTGGGGCCTCAGAGGGCAGCGAAAGCTGTGGGGAGCCGGGGACGATGGACAGGACTTTAGGGTTCGGCATCAGCTCCGACGCCGTGCAACCGTCGGAAGGGCCGACGACCGACTCACCGGCGGAGTCTGTGTGGACGACGGAGGAGCCGTCGTCCGACTTACCGGAACCATCGCCCTAGACAGGCTGCGAAGGAGCGGCGGTCTGGTCGGACGGTTTAAGGGCCGTGCACTGCCCCAAAGGGTCAAGCGACTTAGCGGCCTTTCTTGGGCAGACGTCAGAGGAGCCGACGTCCAGCTTACCGGAGCTACTGCACCAGTAGGCTGTACGGTGGTGGCCTTGCTGGGAGTGGGAGCCTCCTTTGACCCGGAGGCACTCGAAGAGCCCGCGAGCCAGACGGGAGGGTTGACGCTGCCTTGGAAGCCTCCAAGACAGCCGTCGCAGAGCGGTCCCCTGGGGGAGATATTACCTTGAGCACAGCGACTCCAGCCTAAGTCGCGGTGGCCGAGGAAGAGGAGTCCCGGTCCTGGTGCTTCTCCTTGTCTTTCTTCTTATGGTGACCCTCGGGCAAAGTTGAGGCCTGACGAAGCTTCTTCAACTCCTTTTCCATGGAGATCATTTTCTTTTTAAGGATGTGGGCCTCCGGGACTGCTGCCTCCGTCTGCGGGTGGCGGCGCTTGAATTTCAGGCAATGCTGGCACTTCTCCATGGGGTGATCCGGGCCTAGACAGAAGAGGCACTGGGAGTGACTGTCCTTGTACGGGAGTTGGGCGCCGCACTAGTAGCACTTATTCTTGTGCTCGGAGGGTGTAGGGGATGACATACACCACCAAAATATTCGACAGAATTCGAGAAATCGAGGAAAAAAGAGACGGTAAAACTACCAATGACAGACTGACGAGCAGTTGAACTTAACCGCGAGGCACCAACATGAGCTAACGGCGGGAAAGAACTGGAAGGCGGGCGTGGGGGACCGTCCCTTTATACTGATGATGCATGACGCTGGTCACCTGACATGGGGCGGTCCCCGCCAGAGAATGCTAGCTAGAAATTTTTTCGTGGGTCCAGACACTGACTGGCTTCAGTCCTATATGTAATATTTGTAAGAGCCCTCTCAAGTAAGATCTACTGTTACGGTAAGTTCTTACGTACAGTAACTGTTCTATCTTACTTCAAGAGGGCTCTTGCATGCAGTAGGTATTCACAAACAGGACTGAGTCCCAAGCAGTCTGAGACAACGCTGAGAAAGGGAGGAGGAAGCATCATCCACAGTAAATTGGAAAGGCTAAATAAGGATTCATGCCAGAAGTCCCTGCAAGACAGCCAATCTGAAGCCTGCTCTACGGCGAGAGGCCACGTCCAAACTGTGATGTTTTGTGAAGGTCTGGACAGAAGTCCAAGTGGCGACTGCACAGATTTCTTCGGCTGACATTTCTGAAACAAGCAGCAGAGGCAGGAACTCCTCTTGTGGAGTGGACTCTGACTTGACCCGGAAGGGTCTCGTTGGATTTGTCATAACAGAAAGTAACGCAATTTGCTACCACTTAGAGAGGCACTGCTTGGAAATAGCATTGCTTTCTCTCGTGTGCAAAGGAAACGAAAAGTTGATCTGTTTTTCTGAGATCCTTTGTTCTGTTAGTGTAGTATCTCAGAATCCTATGAACATCCAGCATATGCAGAAGGTACTCTCCGTGATTTGAGTGCTCCAGAAAGAAGACCAGGAGCTCAGTAGAATGATTCAGTGTGGATTCAGCCACCACTTTTGGAAGAAACTTAGGGTCCGTACGCATGGACACCCGCTCCCTGTGGAAAATCAAGTAAGGGATCTTACACATCAGTGCTTGAAGCTCGGAGATCGTCCGAGCTGAAGTGATGGCCACAAGACAAAGTGTCTTCCAGTAGAGAAATTTTAGATCCACCTCCACTGCCAGTTCAAAGGGAGGCAGCGTGAGCTTCTCCAAAATGAAATTCAAATCCCATGGGGGAGCAGGATTATGGATTGGGGGTCTTAAGTGAAGAACCCCTTTAAGGAAAGTCTTGGAGACCTCCAACTGAGCAACTGTCTTGTCCCCCAAGGGAATCTGGTAGGCCGAAATGGCCACCATATGAACCGTCAAAGAGGAGTAACTAAGGCCCAGATCACAAAGGTGCCTCAGGTAATCCAGGGTTTTGGCTGCAGGGCATGAAAAAGGTTCCAGATCCTTGGAACCTGCCCAAATGGAAAATTGCTTCCACTTCATGGCGTAGGTAGACCTGGTGGAAGGGTTTCTGGCCTCCATCAAAATGTCCACCACTAGAGGTGAAACGCTGAAGCAAGCTGTGGCTACAGCTGCAGGAGCCAAGCATGAAGGTGGAGCGATCTGAGTCCTGGATAGACAAGGGTCTCCTGATCCTGGGTCAGCAATTCCTGCGACAGAGGTAGTGAAAGAGGAGGTTCCTCTGAAAACTCTTTCAGAAGAGAGAACCAAAGTTGCCTTGGCCAGAAGGGAGCAATGAGAATCATTTGCACCCCTGCCCCGAAGTTTGTTCAGTACCCACGGAATCACAGTAATCGTGGGGGGAAGGCATAGACAAAGCTGCCCTTCCAGCACAGAGACAGCGCGTCCTGCCAAAAAACATCTCGCCCTGGAGCAAGACTGCAGAAGGTGGGAAGCTTGGCATTGCTGGGGGAGGCGAACAGGTCCACTTGAGGAGTCCCCCACTGTTCGAAGATATCATTTATGACCTCTTGTTTGAGTTCCCACCCGTGAGATTTGGCTGATGGGCGACTGAGTATCAGCCAGGGTGTTCTGCATGCCTGGCATGTGGACTGCCATCAGATGCATGTTGTTCTCAGATGCCCGATACCAGGCTCTCATTGCTTCCTGGCATAGGGGATAGGAACGAGTTCCTCCCTGTTTGTTAAGATACCAGATTACACACGTTGTCTGACTGGATCAGAAGGTGACCGGGAAGAATGAAGGGAAGAAGAGCCTGTAGGGCATACAGAACAGCCCTCATCTCGAGAACGTTGATGTGTAACCTCTTCTGTAAGTGAGACCAGGTTCCCTGAGTTTTGTGAGACCCTAGGTGGGCTCCCCAATCTGCACTGGACATGTCCGTGGTTATAGTCTGGGTGAGATGATCAGTGCAGAAAGGGACCCCCAGACTGAGGTTCTCCTGAACCATCCACCACTGCAAGTTCCTGATCATTGGGTCCGACACTAGGACTTCATGATCCAGATCATCCAGGGATTGGTCCCATTGAGAATGGAGAGTCCACGGTGAGACTCTCATTTGGAGTCGCACCAGAGGGACAGTTGGGATTGCTGCCGCCATGAGACCGAGAAATCGAAGGACCATCTGGGCCCGACCTGTCTGAGGCAGGACAGAAGGCGAGTTTGGGTTAGGAGCATCTTGATTCTGTCCAGGAGCACAAAGGACCTGCCTAGGATCATGTCCAACACTGCCCCAATGAACTGCAGCCGTTGACAAGGGACCAAGTGAGACTTGGCTTGGTTGACTGTGATACCCAGGCTGGAAAAAACCTCCAGGGTAAGGGAAAGGGATCATTGGAGGTCATCCCTGGAAGGAGCTGCTAGGAGTCAATCGTCCAGGTAAAGGAAAACTTGAACTCCCTGGGTACGCAGGAAGGCTGCCACAACCGCCAGGCCGAGGAAAGGCCAAATGGGAGGGCCATGAACTGGTAGTGTGCCCCCTGGAAACAAAAATGGAGGTATTTGCGGTGGCAAGAGGATATGCAGGTAGGCATCCTGCATATCCAGGGCACATAGCCACAGTCCCGACCGGAGCAGGGGAAGACGACTCTGCAGAGAGAGCATTTGGAATCTTTTGTACTCCACAAACTGGTTTAAAGAACTGAGATCCACGAAGGGTCCATGTCACCTGTTTTCTCTGGTACTAGGAAGAAATGTGAATAGTAACCCATCCCCTGGTAGGGGGAGGGGACAGGTTCTATCACTGCCTTTCTGAGAAGGGAGCTGATCTCCTAGAGTACCAAGGGTATGTGAAGAGGGGAGTATGATGACGTAGGAGGTGGTCTGTGGGGTGGTTTTTGGGTAAACTCTATTGAGTGTCCCATTGACACCAACTGTAGAACCCATGCATCGGTAGTTATTCTCTCTCAGCCCGGCAGATAGGAGGAAAATCTTCCTCCTGCTGGTTCCTCTGGAGGTACCAGAGAAAGAGGGAGAGGCAGGGAGTCAGGAGGCCGAGGGCAGAGCGGCGGCCAGGGCTCTGGGAGTCTTAAGAGACTTACTTGGGGGACCTTTGGCCACTGACGTGGCTCTGCGTTTATTGGGACGCTTAGCCTGTGTCTGCTGCTGTTGTTGGCGGCTTTGGCACTGAAAGGGATGCTTCTGACCCTGAGAGGATTTGTACATGGTCTGGACTGACTTTAATGCCAAACCTTCTCTTGTAATTCAGTGATGATGCCTTTAATATCGCCTCCAAACAAAACTGAGCCCTGGAAAGGGGCGTTGTGTACAGCTTTCTGTACCTCAGGGGCCAAACCCAAAACACGAAGCCAGGCATGACGACGTAAACCTACGGCGAAAGCTGAGCTTCAACCTGCAGTGTCCACCACATCGTAAGTGGCACGGAGCATGTGCATACAGGCTGAACGAGTGGAACAGACCAGACCTCCTACTTCCTGCTTCGTTTGGGAATCTAGCTCAGAGTCCAGTTTTGATTCCACCTGACTCAGAATAGACTTATGCTAGTCCCCTATATGTCCCACAAAATTAAGGGCTCTCACACCCAGGGTAGAAGATGCATAAATGTTCTTGCCATATTGGTTCAGAAGTCTGGATTCTTTGCCGGGGGGAAGACGAGCTGAGGTGCTTAGGCTTGGCAGTTCTGCCATGGTCAGCACTAATAACAACCGAATCTGCCTAAGGGTGAAGACTAAGAAAGTCTTTGCCCTCGGGAGCCTGGTAAAGCCTATCTGCCTTGAGAGGAAGAGGGGCCAATGAGGAAAGTTGCTTCCAAATCATGGAAACAAGATCCTCATGAGGCTCAATCCAGGGAGGGAATAAGTATAGAAGAAGTTTTGGGAAGATCCAGATGAACGGACAGTTTCTACCGTTGTGGGTCTGGCTCCACTGATTACCATTCATAAGCAGCCTGGACTCATTTCAGCAACTCCAGGAATGTAGAGTGCTCCAGAGGGGACTTGGGAGAATCCTTGGGCCTTGGGGTCTCTGGAGTGTGGGGCTCGTCTCCTGGGTCGGAGGGTTCGGAGTCTGAGTCAGTGTCTGAAGGCTCTGAAAAAGAAGAAGAAGAGGAGTCCTCCTCATTATTTGGGGGATTGACTGTTCTGTGGTTACCCCAAGGGTGCGTGTCCTCCCTAGGATGAGAGCCAGAAAGTTCTGCTCTGGCGTCTGATAGAGGTGGACTAGTCACTTACTGCTGACTAACAGTATCTGGCGTATGGTCCAGTGACAGCTGATGATCTTCTGCCTCCTTAGTGAGCTGGGACTTAGCCTCAGCCCACCAGGAAGCTAAAACCTCCTTAAGGTCCACTTGAGGTTGTGGAGGGAGGGACCTGGATACGGGTTAACTGTGGAACCTGTAAAAAGGGTACACATAACCTGACGGCGGGAGGCCCGGCGTCTGGTATTGCGGTGCCGGGTAGTGTGGCATCGGGTACTGAAGCGTTGGATACTGTGGCATAGGGTATCCTGACACCAGGGGCTTCGAAAGAGCTGAAGGACCTGGTGCTGGCCCAGACAGAGGACCGGGCGGGTCTGACATCAGTCCGGATGGCATAGGGGCTGGATTGGGAGATCCCACGGGAGGGTCCGGAAAGACGGGCTCTGCAGGCTGTGGTGGCGCAGCAGCTCTGTTGTTTGGCACTGGTACGCCAGAGGGTGACGGCGGGCTTACCAATGTCAAGTCCGGCATCTTAAGCTCTGGTGAAGGGGAGGGGCACCCCTGATGGCAGCGTCGTATCCTCAACCCCAGCTGGGAAGAGGGGCAGAGTCTGGGGGAGAGTCTGCGGGACAGAGCGCCTCGGACAGCAACAGAACAGACTTTCATTGTGGCGACTCCCAGGCGCCAGGCGTGGCGTCAGTGCCTGATGCGGGGTTGCAGGCTGTGCAATCATCGACGAACTGTCAATCGGCTTAGTAGCCTTGTTTGGGCGAAGCGACAGCAGAGCTGGAACCGACTTATTGGACTCACTGCACCGTAGGCCCAGTAATAGAGGTGGAGCGTAATGGGGTGGGCCTCCCTTTGCCCCGGAGGCTCCCGGTGTGCCCAAGTGCAAGCCCGAAGGGGGAGGGCCAATGTATGCTTGGTAACCACCAAGGCAGCCGTCTAAGAGCAATCCCCCCCCCAGAGGGGAAGATACCTGTAAGTCTGCGACTCCAGACAAAGTCGCAGGGGCTGTGGATGCGGAATCCCATTCCCTATGTTTTTCCTTGTCCCATTTCTTCTTATGGGGGCCTTTGGGGGAAGTCAACGTTTGTAGGAGTTACTTCAGTTCTTTTTCAATGGAGGCCATCTTTTTCTTTAAAATGTGGGCTTCCAGGGACTGCTGTCACCTCTTGCGAGTGACTGACCTGAACTTCTGGCAGTGGTCGCACTCCTCCATGCGGTGGTCCAGGCCTAGGTAGAAGAGACACAAGGAGTGGCCGTCCTTGTGAGGGAGTTGGGATTCGCACGACTCGCACTTATTTTTATGTGATTCGGAGGGCATCTGGGACACATACACAGCCAGATATAAAGAACAATTCAGAGAACAAACTGGTAAGTTTTGTAGAAAAATGAGGAATACTCATCCAAAATGATGGTATAAGTAGCACTGTTCTTCCCGCAGTACTTTTGCAAGGCGGTGGCAGGAAAGAACGGCAAGAGTGGCGTGGGGACCGCTCCTTTATACTGACGAGGCCGGGTCATTGATGTGGGGGCGGTCCCCAGAGACTGAAGAAGGCTAGAGATTTTTCCAGTGGTCCTGACCTGGTGGCTTAGTCCTATTTGTGAATACCTACTGTAAGAGCCCTCTCGAAGTAAGATCACTGTAACCTTGTTTTCGTTTCCTTACTCTGTATCCTTGTAACCTCCCGGGTCGTGCCTGAAAATAGTCATTTTCTGGCAATGGCACCCAGTCGAGTTAACAAAACTAAATAAATACATAATTTGGAACTTCTTGCATCTCCTTATAGCCAATCCAAATTTGTGTACTCATATACCCCCATTTTATCCCCCGGGACTTTATGTCCTTTTCCTCCATTTTGGTTACTTTTTAAGATGATTCTTTGGTAAATATGATTTAGATCTGTAACAATGATAGAGCATGCACAGTCTTAGTATTTTGAAACCTGTACTTAATTCTATAACATGATGGATCAAATGTTTAAAATTGTAAAAAATGTTATATGTCCATATACGAAAGTACTGGGCTAGAACAGCTCTTTTTGTTTAAAATTGAAAAGAAGTTTATGCTTCTAAGTAGTTTTTTCCTTTTTGTAACGTAAATGACTTTTCTCACTATGGGTGTGGTGTGTGTGTGTGTGTCTTTAAATCTGTAATATAAATAATCTGATGTCTGCCTCCTCATACAGGGCCCCTGAGGAAGGCCCTGTGTTGGGCTGAAGCACTGGGGCTGTAAGAGTTCTTTCTGGGCTATCCAGCCACATTAAATCAATTTGGATACTTATATCCAAGACTTCGGTTTCATTTATGGTGGAGTGCTAAGGTGTACTGTTCCTGTGTTTGTGTTTGAGCTGGCAGCCCTTTCCTTGCACTCACAAGTTCTTCAGTGCACCGACATTCTACTCATTTCTGACAGTGAATAGTCTGGGTGGCTGGAGTCTACAGACCTCAGAAAGTAGGCCTTGTAGCACAGCTGGGCCAAAGCCAGCCCTTCTGAGAGAGACAATGTCCAGATTGTAGTAAATAGTGAATGTGTAGACAGTACTCCAGGTGGCAGCTGCACAGATGTCTGCAGCAGACACCTTTTTTAAAAACAAGCAACAGAGGTGCCCATGCTTCTTGTGGAATGACGATGAACCACCCCAGGAAGTATGGCGCAGTGGTTTAAGGCTCTGAGCTGCAAATTTGGAGACCTGGGTTTGAATCCCACAGCCCCCACTTGCATACTGTGTGACCCTGAGCAAGTCACTCAACTTCCTTGTGCTCCCAGGTTGCACCTGCAAACAAGCTTTCAGCTCCTGGTAAAATAATTGGTTAAAAAAAAAAGTTCCTTATCGTACTTCCTGTAACAAAAAGGTAATCCAGTTAGCTAGCCATTTAGACAAGCACTGTTTGGAAACTGGAGTGCCCTTCTCTCCCAGGGCGAACAGAACAAAAAGCTACGAGGACTTTTTACAGTCCTTTGTGCAGTGTATACAGTGCCAGAGTATTCTCTGTACAGTGAAGCCCACCAAGATGAAGCACTGCACTGCAGAGTTCTGCAGAAGAGTTACTGCAGCAAACAATGCAATTTCAATGGGAGTTAATCCCTTTTGTCATACAGTAAACCTGTGGCATTGCACTTCATCCTGGTGAGCTTCACTGTACATCTACAGTATGGAGC
Organism: Neoceratodus forsteri; assembly: GCA_016271365.2. Taxonomy (NCBI): domain Eukaryota; kingdom Metazoa; phylum Chordata; order Ceratodontiformes; family Ceratodontidae; genus Neoceratodus; species Neoceratodus forsteri. Next base: position 655,690,717 of record CM057459.1, read on the forward strand.
AATGGTTCCCCTGGATTGGCATGGTCAGGATAATTAACTGGCAGGTGGATTGTCTGACTTAGAATAAACTCAGACACCGCATTTGGTAAAACCTTACCACTGGTCCACAAAGAAAATGACATAAGAGGCTCACACATTAGAGCCTGCAGCTCTAAAATTCTTGAGCAGAAGTGATTGCAACTAAGAACAATGCTTTCCAAGAAAGAAAGCATAAGCCACATGTTGCAGCTAGCTCAAAAGGAGCCAAAGTAAGCTTTTCCAAAACAAAATTCATGGATGGGAGGCTTCAGATGTAGAATGCCTCTCAGAAAAATATATGGGCCACCTCCAGCTGGCCAATTGTACAACCCTCTGTAAGCATATGGAAAGCTGATATGGCAGCCAGGTGCACCTTGATAGAGGAATACTGCAGTCCTGAATCTGTTACGAACAGCAGATACTCTAGAACCTGACTGAACAGGTGAATGGATCCAAATGGTGGGAAACGGCCCATAAAGCAAACCGCTTCCACTTCATAGAATAAGTGGATCTGATAGAAGGCTTTCTAGCAGCCACTAGAACATAAGCCACTTTTGGGAAACCCTGCAAATGAGGAATGGCTGTCTTTTGAAGCCATGCATGCAGATGGAGAGATCTGAGGTCCGAATGGAGCAGAGGTTCCTGTTCCTGTGACAGCAAACCCCTGCACGGGGCAGAGCCACTGGGGGTTCCATGGCTAGTTATTGTAGTAAAGGGAACCAGATCTGTCGAGGCCACAAGATAAGTTAGTTTCAGAGTTGCCCCCTCCATCTGTAGCTTGAGTAGCACTCTCTGAATTAGAGGGAAGGCAGACAGGAACATCCCTGTCCAACAGAGGAACAACGCGTCTCGCCAGAAAACTCCAGGCCCTGGAGCGAGCGAGCAAAGAAGGTGGCAATTTTGCGTTGTGTGGGGACATAAAGAGGAAACATCAGATATCCCGTCTATTCTGCTTTGCATTTGGGACACAAAAAGGCCCAACTCTGGACGAGCCCATCTGTCGACTAGGTCTTTGATTACTGAGGTCAGTAGTTCCTGCCCGCGCATCCTGGACTAGGACCTGCTTAGCCTGCCTACCAAGATGTTTTGGATGCCTGGAACATGTCCTGCTGACAGTTTTAGACTGTGTTCCAGAGCCCAATACCAAACTCTCATTGCTTCCCTGCACAGATAAGAATGAGACCCCTTGTTTGTTCATGTAATGCAGCACACTGAACTTGTCCGCCTGTACTGGCAGAGGGCCTGGGGACATGAGATAGCTCTAGAAGGTCTTGAGTTCATGCAGGACAGCTCACATTTCTAAGACATTTATATGTAAGGTGCTCTCCACTGGGGACTGTGTTTCCTGCATCTGATGGGAGTCCTGGTGGGTACTACAACCCATCCCTGAGGCATCTATTGTGAGAATCTGGAGAAGGGAGGGAATCAGGAAAGGAACCCCCATTAATAGGTTGCTGGGTTCTATACCCACTTAAGCACTATGCACACAGGGACATGACTAGAACCATTTCTTCTAGGTTGTCTATGAGCTGGTCCCACTGGACTCTCAGGATCCACTGGGAAATTTGGATATTCAGGCTGGCCAAGGGTACTGTCACTATGGCTGCTGCCATGAGACCCAGTAGGCATAGGAATGTCCTGGCTGAGATATCTGCTGTCGTGTACTAGCTGTGCTTGGGCAACCAGGTGGTGGGCCCTGTCCAGAGGCAGGAAGACTGTCCCTGGGCCGTGTCCAATACTGCTCCTATATACTATAGTCCTTGGAACGAGGTCAACACTGATTTTGGTATGCTGACAGTTACCAGCAGAGCATCAAACATCTGGTTGGAGCTAAGGTCTGCAGGAGTTGATCTCAGGAATGGGTTAATAGCCATCATCCACATATGAGAAAACATAAAGGCCTTCCATACAAAGGGCTGCTGCCACTACTGCCAAGCATTTGGTAAAGAACCAAGGCAAAGAAGACAAGCCAAAGGGCAATACTCTGAACTGGTAATGTTCCCCTCCAAATAGGAACCCCAAATATTTTCTGTGAGGCTTCATGATTTTGATATGTAGGTAGTAAGCATCCTTCATATCGACATTAAAAATACAAGCCCCTACTTGCAGTAGTAGGAGTAGGCCTTGCACGGTGACCATTCTGAACTTCTTGTACTCTATGAAGAGTCAGCTCCCTGAGATCCAAGATAGGATGTAGGTCACCTGTCCATTTTGGACCAGGAAGCACAAGTAAAACCTGTGTGATTTTGTTCTAGAGGGCAATGGTTCTATGGCCCTTTTTGTAGCAAGGTCTGTATCTCCTCCAGAAGCAGGGGTAGGTGTTCTAGAGGATAACAGGTCACTAGTGCGGGATGATCTGGAGTTATGTCTAGGCGTCCCAGAGCATGACCCTGTTCTGTGATTTCCAGAACCCATACATCTGTTGTCACCTCTTTCTACTTTTAATTGGAGGAGAGGAGACCCTGCAACCACCCCTGAAGGTAAAGGTGGTTGGGGGCGTACAAGGAGCCAGGTAGGGAGCCAGTTGGGGCAGTTCCCCTGCACCACCACCCCCAGGGACTTTTGATTGGGTACCTGGGGTGGTACTGGGGCGGGCAAGGCACCTGGCTCCCTTGCCCCTGCCCGGTTATCTGTCTGCTGGATGCTGTCTTAACACCAGCTGGATGAAAAGGACCCCTACTACTACCTCTAGCCTGGGTATGGTAGAGGAAAGGCACAGCCTTCAAGTTTCTGCCTGAGGCCTGAAGAGTGGATAGGATATCTTGGACCTCAGCATCAGACAATTTATGTCCTGAAAACTGGGCATTGAGAACAGACTGTTACACTTCATTCACAAACCTGCCATCCTAAGCCAAGAATATCTCCTGAGACAGATGCTCGAGGCGCAGCCCTGGCAGAAGCATCTGAGACATCCCAGGCTGTACAGAGCAGATGTTTGCCCACATCAGCCTCAGCAGTAAAGGCTTTGAGAAGCTCTTGTTTTGGGGTGCCCTCTGGTAAGACTTGTGCAGCTACCCTGACTTTCTTTCAGAGGGTGTTCTGGTACTTGATCATGTGAGTCTGATAGTTAGCAATGTGAAGGCTCAATGATGCTGAGGCAAAAGTTCTTTTGCCAAAACATCCAACTTCCTGGACTCTACTGGGGAGAGAGTGAGGTGCTTAGGTGCCCTGGACCTGTCATAGGCAGTATTAATAACTACTGTATCTGCCTCAGGCTGAATGACAAAAATGTTTTCCCAGAGGGCCCATGTGCATTTTACCTGCCTTCCTGGGTACAGCTGGGATACTGTATGGTCTGTATCAGGCAGCAAAGCAAGAAGCAGAGGTGGCACCACAACTGCAATAGATTCTGGCAGCTCCAGAAACTCTATGAGGTTTTTCTTGGTTTTGTCTTGTTTCTCCAGGTCAACATATATGGCAGCTTGTACCTGCTGCATCATGGTGAGGAAAAGTGGGATCCTCTGGAGGGGACCTTGATGTGTTTATCACTGAGTCCTCAGTACAAGTGGACACAGTGGAGCTAATGTCCCTGTCATAAGGGCTTCAGCACAGTCCCCAGCCTCATCCTGCATTATTAAGTCAGGATTATATTCTTACTTATTGTTCAGTGGGTCAATGGGGAGAAAGGAGTGGGCCAACGACGTCACTCTAGGAGGTGGCTATGGCAAGGGTACATCTTATGGCATCGAGGTGGGAGTAGGCCCCACCGATGGAGACCCCTGGAACCAGTGAATCAGGGCAGACATGGGGAGGCACCCCATCCCGTCACTGGGCAAGCTTGGAGATGGAGGAGGGACTGACTGAGGAAGCAGCAGGGCCTCAACCATCTGGCTTCGGATGCCAAGTAACCAACTCCAGTCGAGGATGCCAAGCATGGGCCTGCTGCCCAGTTGGGGCTGGGACAGCGAGGGCAGAAAGGGCTTCTTCCTTTGGAGCTTAGAGCCTCTGGGATTCCTATGGGTGGAGATAAGAGAGTCCAGGGTGGCACTAGATATCTCAGTGTCAGTAGGTGTCTTTCCACTCACAGCCTGAACAAGTCGGTGCCCAAGAAGGGGACATCCACCAACTTGTGCTGGGTATCTGCTGTAAAAGTCAAGGTCCTCAGCCAAGTCCTGCAACACATGGCCACGGCGGCAGTCAAAGACCAGGTGCAGGAGTCACTGAAGTCTATGGCTGTCTGGGTCTGCTACTTAACCACCACTTGACCCTGGTCTCGGACTTGCTTCACCGTGGTCTGTAAGTCAGCTGGGAGTTGTGGAAGCACCTCATCGAGGGTGCCTAAGGGGGCATGAGTGAAGTGGGCCATCTCACCTGCCAAAGGCCAAGAGAAGAGGCAGCATAGACCTTTTTGGCCATATGATCCAATTTCTTGGATTCTTTGTCAGGAGGCTTATCCACGCCCCGATGTTGCCAGTATGGTGAAAGACCAAGTTGGTCGCCAAACTGTTGGCCAAGGGATGTTTGGTGAAACCAGACAGGGAACCAGTAGGGACTGTGTACTTGTGGGCCATCCATGCTGATGGCCCAGGGCAAGAAGCAAGGTTCTATCACAGCTCCAGAGTGGGACCAAGAATGGCCTTGACGACCAGGAAGACCACCCCAAGGGAGTCACCCTGGTTGAGAATCTCGTCAAAGGTACCTGGCCCGTTTTGGATGAGCTCCATCTGGAGACCCGTAGATTATGAGGTCAAATGAAGCAGGTCCTGAAGAGGTGGGATCATGCTCCATGGACAAATCCTCACCTGACTTGGTGTCCAATGGACAGGAGTGTAGGGAGGACCCCTCAGACTCCGAAGATGTGTCAAAAGGCAGTCAACCGCCAGAGTCCCCGTTGACCCTACGGGTCTGTCAGGAGTCATGGTGACAGACAGCTGAAAAGGAATCCTGGAAGCGCTACGGGCACCCTTGGGGGAAGGGGGGCCCACCAGTGGCTGCTTAGGCGGCGGCTCTGCCTTGATGGACAGAGAGGCCAGAATAGACCGAGCTGGAACTGGCCAAGCCAGAGTAGGCTGTGGCCTGGGTGGCATCCAGAACTGACTTAACCCAGCCATCATGAGCTGATGCCACATGAGTTCTTTGTAGCACTGGCGCATTTTGCAGTGGAGCTTCTCATTTGGGGAGGAAGACAAAGAACAGTGGTGCCACTTGCCTGAATACCGAGAGAGGGACCACCGATGGCAGTGTGGGCAGCTTGACTCCAGACCTGGGACCTCGACTTTGTTGACGCCAATGGTGAGACTCGGAGGGAATCGGCAAAAGCCGAGGATCCTCCGGGGTAATTGGATCCTGAGGGTTAATGACCGGATCAGTGAGCTGGTCCGACCCACCCTGAGAAGTTACAGGAAGGACTGGAGTCCTAGAGAGGGAGGTATCGGCCTCATCTTGTGACAACGTGTAGACTGGCTCGAGAAAAATATCTGCAAGTTGGTCAATGGGCATCTCCATTAACTGGCCTGATGGGAAGACTGTGGAGCCAGTGGCCTGGGCTGAAGGATCGACTGTAATTGAAATCTCACAAGAAGCATGGGAACCTGAGGCCAGAGAGCGCTCACAATTCCACTATCGATGATGAGGCATCTTTTTACTCTCCCAGTCTCTTTTTTAAAGATTTAGAGGATTCTGTGCCCTTAAAAAGGCCCTGGCCAAGGCTGGGGACTGGCACAAATCTCGACATGCCCCTGTAAAGGTGGCACCAAGAATAAGGAGCACAAAGGCCGAAGAGTCATGCTGCGTGGCCTGAGCCGCCACCTCTTCAAAAGCTAAGCTGTTCAGCGAACCTCGCAGCTGCAGAGACCACCCGATGGACATCTTTTTCTTTTAACATTATATTCTTTATGTTCCTCCCTCTTGACCGGTCAGCCCGTTCTTGCCGACCCCAGCCCCATCCCCGACAAACGTCAGGCACGATCCCTTCTTCCTCCATGGTTGTACTGCTCCATGGCAGGGTGGCTGGGACCTCCATATCCCTGCAGAGTAAGGATCCAGATTCCAGGAGTGCTGCTTCTGCCGAGGCGATGCCTGTGAGGGTCGGCAGTCACCCGACTCCATTTGACTGCATTTCCTTGTTTTTCTTGTCCCCCATAGGTGGAACATGCAATGACGGCAATGGTCATGCTGTGTGCGCATCCACCACTGGCACACCGCAGTCTGTTCTGCCTCCCCTGCTTGCTTAAGGGACCTTGTGCTGGCACCCAGGCACCGCTAGGTGTCAGGCTGATACTGGTCCCTCGTCCCTCCCTCCTGGGAGAGGAGAGCTGTTTTCTGGATGCTCGATCCTTTCCCACCATGGCTGACCCCCGGCAGCCCGCTTGTACCATGAACATGGGTCGCCGGTATGGCAGGAGGTAAGGCATCATGCCTCAGCCCTCCACACCACTGGACCAGACCCCCGATGGGCATCTTTTGACCAAAGAGGGGTTATCCCATTCATCAGGGTGCCCTAACAGGAAGTCGAGTGTGCCGGTCTTCTAAAGTACTGGGATGCAAGGTACGACACAGGCTACACACCTGGAGATTGTGTTTGTGACCTAGACAGTAGACACACGAGGTGTGCTGGTCCATCGGGACATCTTCTGTCACGCTCGCATTTATTTAAACCGGCAGACTTTGAGTCATTCATGACAAGTATCTGAAGAGTGCCTGAAGACAAATAAGTTTTGCAATTTTGCAAAGGTTTGAAGCAAAGGGCCTACTCAGTGCAGAGAGCAGTAAGGAGGAATCATCTTCTTCCAGCAGAAAGGAAGATCTGACATCACAGGGTGGTGCCGAGGGAGTTACCAACCGGCAGGTGAGAGGAGCCAGCTTGAAGATTTTCCAGCAAGCCTTAAAGGAAAAGGAACACTGCCAGAAATGTGGAAAGTACATCGCATCCACATCCCTAGAATGCAGCTTTTCAAACAATGATTACTAGCTACGCCTGGAGACCCACAAATTATATTAGACACACCCAAATACAAAGTTTTATTCTGGACCACCATAAGAAATCCCCGCAGAAGCAACCTACACAACTCTTGTCACTCTAGTTCTCTGGATTTTAGAAGGTACCCCTTGGATTCGCTTTATCTTCCACTTGTGTTCTGCCTTGACAGACCTGAAAGCCTCCTCTGCAAAGTATATTCGCTTTAGGTGCAGACAGATCTGGGACTGATACCCTCATGACACAATGGAATCAGTATATGATGTAGACACATAAATCAACATCTTCCCACACTTGGAAGGAATATTCAAGTGTTTTCTCCCATTCCTTCCACCCTTACCGGGAGGCAAAGTATAAGCTAAGATCAGACCATCCTGTTGGTGTATGTGGGGAAGCTAGGGCAGACATTCCCATGCCTAATGGCTAAAAAGTGATCATTAAATCCTGAGAAGTGTATAGTGTTGCATTTTGGGATGAACAATCCTGGATACAAATATTACATGAATGGAATTCCTAAACCAGACAACAGAAGCACTCTGGGTAGGGGTTGACACCAGTCCATTCACAGAAGAAAGAGTCCTGAAAGAACTCCTAAAACTCAAGGGTGGACGAACAAAGGGCCTGATGGATTCACCCCAGAATCCTAAAAGAAATTAAGGAAGGACCTAGTGACACCACTGATCACACTTTTAACAAATCATGGCAGGATGGTGTGGTACCTGAGGACTGGGGAGGGCAGATGTGATTCCCTTCACAAAAGTGGGAGCAAGGGCAGAAGCAGGAAACACAGACCTGTAAGTCTGACCTCAGTGGAAGGAAAATTATGGAATCACTTCTGAAAGAAGAATTGTTGAGTACCTAGAGGCCACAGGACAGCCAAAAGCAGCATGGATTTACAGCAGGAAGGTCATGTCAGACAAATCTAATTGATTTCTTTGACTGGGTGACCAAAGTAGTAGACCAGGGAGGGGCTTTGGATATGGCCTACCTAGACTTTAGCAAGGCATTTGACACATTCCCGCACAAAAGACTAATAATCAAGTTAGCCGGCCTGGGAGTGGGTCCCGGGTGGAAGCCTGGGTAGCAAACTGGCTGCACAACAGGACACAGAAGGTAATAGTGAATGAACACATTCCAAAAAGGGAGGTTACTAGTGGAGTACCTCAGGGCTCAGTACTGGGTCCAGTCCTCTAACATCTTTATAGGTGACACTGCAAAGGGTTCTGAGGGAAAGATATGCCTCTTTGCAGATGACACAAAGATCTGTAACATAGTTGATGCACAAGAGGGGTAGAAAAGATGAGAAGGGACTTGGCAAGGTTGGAGGAATGGTCAGACATATGGCAACTTAGATTCAATGCAAAGAAGTGCAAAGTAATGCACCTGGGAAACAAAACCCAGAATAAGAGTACACAATAGCAGGGAGGTACTAACAGCAACAAAATGGAAAGGGACCTCAGGGGTAGTCATATCAGATGATCTAAAGGTGGGTAAGCAATGTGAAAAGTTGGTAAGAAGAGCCAGGGGATACTGGGATGCATAGGAAGGGGCATCACAAGTAGAAAAAGGGAAGTGGTTATCCCTCTATACAGACAGTTGGTGAGACCCCATCTGGAGTACTGTGTGCAGTTTTGGAGACATCATCTACGCAAGGACACAGACAGGATGGAAGCAGTGCAGAGGAGGACAACTAAAATGGTGCAGGGTCTGCAGCAGAAACCATATGAAGAGAGACAGAGAGCTTAATATGTATACTCTTGATGAAAGAAGGGACATGATAGAAACTTTCAAGTACCTCAAGGAATCAACAAAGTCCAGGAGGGTAGCATCTTTCAGAAAAAGATGTGTAAGAACAAGAGGCACAATTTAAAGATAGGGGGACGGCTCTGGGTACTGTGAGGAATTTTTTCACGGAGAGAGTGGTGGATACATGGAACCACCTTCCTGAGGAGTCGTTGGGTCTAAAATAGTGGGGAATTCAAACATGCATGGGACAGACATAAGGCAATTATAGTTGGGGGTGCAGGAAGTAGGCTGTTGGTTAACTAGAATCTGCAGCTTATCCAGTAGGTAGGGAAATGGGCAGACTGGGTGGGCCAAGTGGTCCTTATCTGCCATCAAAGTCTATATTTCTATTCTGATCGTGCCCCAAACTTCAGCAGTTTTGGGATTACCTGTAGTGCGACCTGAGGAGACGTTTCAACCCAATTTAATGATTACACCACAACTACTATTAGACAGAAAACAGGCAACCCCAAGTTAGAAAACATTTGTCAACTTGAATCTTAACTAATGGCTAAAAAGTGATCATTAAATCCTGAGAAGTGTTTAGTGTTGCATTTTGGGAGGAACAATCCTGGAAACAAATATTACATAAATGGAATTCCATTAAAATCAGTAAATAAGGAAAGAGATCTGGGAGTTACTGTAATAACACCCTTTCCCCTCTGACCATTGTGCTCTGGTAACCAGGAAGGCAAACTATTTGATTCATGCAATCAGACATTCCTTTGTGATCAGAGATTCTCAGTGCACTATGCAATCGCACAACCTTTGTGATTTCTCACCTTGACTATGGGTCCCCATTTTGGAGCATGTACTTAAAAGGGATGTAAACATACTGAGAGACCTCAGAAAGAACAACAAAAATGTTACGAGGTTTTTGTATCATGGACTGTGGTAACAGATTAGAAAAACTGGGCCTGTTTAGCCAGCAAGAATGGAGACAAAGAGGGGGTTTTCTGTTTCTTTATAATATACTGAAGAATGAGGACCTCATGAAGGAACTAGGAATTAAATTTAACGGAAGAACCGTTCAATTACGGTCTCATAATAGGCAACTCATAGCTCAAAGGGCAAATACAAATAAAAAGTTCAATTTTTTCACTTTAAAATTAGCCCATATGTGGAACTCATTACCTGGATTCTTAGTAAACCTTCAGACAATACATAGTTTTAAGCGGGAACTTGACAAATTCATTATCTGCTCTAGGACCAGACAATAACCCACCTGATGGTGGGAGACTATCACGATGGGCCTTTGGCCTTCTTTTGTCTCGATGTACCAAGATACCAAGAAATGGTTAATAAACATAACGATGTGGCAAGAATTAATGATAAATATATATGACATGGAGAAACTCAAGAGTAAAATTGCACCATACTGCATGAGATATTATGGCACTGTTGTGTCTTTCATTTAATTTTGAACAGGATTGATTTTGTACCATGACTTCTGGATTTGACACCTCAGCCGGGTACTATTATCAATACACTGGTCTCTACACTGTGCTTTGTTTATACTGTCCATTTTGTAACACAGCACGTTGGTGTTGTGTTGTATGTGAGATTTAAAAATGAATAAAAAATGAATAAACATGCAATTATTAAAAAAAAAAAAATTGAGCAGCCTAGGGTGGGATCCAAAATGGTGAACTGGGTAAAAAAAGGTAACAAAAACTGGTTAACGGACAGGAGGGTGATGGTTACTGGCACTCACTCTAATGATGGGAGAATGATCAGGAGGTGCCACTGGGCTCAGTACTAAGACCAGTCCTCTTCAATGTCTTAGTAAGTGACACTGCAGAACAACTGGAAGGAAGCTATATCTTTTGCAGATGACACCAAAATTTGCAATAGTGTGGACACTCAGGAGGATGGAGAATATGCAGGGATTTTGGGTATTTGAGGAGTGGTCATGACCATGGCAGTTGGCGTTCAATGCCAAAGGTCCAAATCATGCACCTAGGGCATTGGAACCCACAAGACGAGTACAGGATTGGGGGGTACAGACAGTCATTAAGCAGGAAAGGGACTTTTGGGTTATCACAAATGATGACAACAATGTGGCAGGGCAGTGTGACAAAGCAGTGGGCTAGTGAGATGCTAGGGTGTATAGGGAGGGGCAGCTCCAGCAGGAGGAGAAAAGTGGTGTTGCCACTGTATTGCCTTACTGGTAAAACCCCACCTGGAGAATGACGTCCAGTTTTAGGATTTGCACCTCAGAAAGGACACAGACAGGGTAGAGGCAAGACAGAGAAGGGCAACTAAAATGGTTTAGGGACTGCACCAAAAGCCCTATGGGGAGAGACTGAGGGATCTCAACATGTACACCCTGGAAGACAGGAGAGCGAGAGGGGACATGCTAGAGACCTCCCAGGAGTGAACAGGGTGCAGGAGGGGAGTGTCTTTGAAATTGGGAAGAGCACCAGGACAAGACGGCATGCAATGATGCTGGGGGGATGGGGGAGGAGTTTAAGAGGGATGTGAGGAAGCACTACTTCACTGAAAGGATGGCAGACACTCAGAACAGACTGCCAGAGGTAGTGGTAGAGGCAAAAACAGTAAGGGGCTTCAAGCACACATGGGATAGACCAGTGGTTCTCAAATGGTGAAGTCAGCCTCCCAAGGGAGGCCACAAACTTTTCCAGGGGAGGCCCAGTCAAGTCTGAGATTGTACACTATTTTAAGTTTTGAATGTTTTGTGTGAAAGGATGAGCGAAACTAAATATGGATAATGGCAAGTGAATTTTCTTTACTTATGAATAAATTGGTGATGAGGAAAAGTCCACTGAGCCAAATAATGTTCCTGGATGTGTATGAATAATTAAATTAGTGACTAGGAAATGCACATTGAGTCAAAGCCTGTTACTACAGTGGCAGCCATAGACATGGTCAGATATTTCCTGAGAGTTCTGTGATATCTCTGGAGAAATTTCTTGCCTGCCTGCAGTTCTTGTGTGTGCCAACAGAGAATATATTCAGACACTGCAAAATATCTGGAAATATCTAAACATATCTATGGCTGCAACTGTACAGTAGGCGTCTATTTACATGTAAATTGGTGACTGGGAAAGGCATAGGTTTGTTCCTACCGAGGTGTTTATATGTAAATGAATGAAAAGGCAGACTGAGTCAAGGCTCGTTTCTGCAGTAGTTGTTTATATGTAAACTGGTGACTGGGAAAGGCAATATGAGCAAATGCTTGTTTTCAGGCGTGACCTAGGGCAAGAGTGCAGGAAGTTGCTAAACAACAGAGTAAGGGAGGAAGAGATGAAAGTAGACGGGATGGCTGTTCAGACAGAGGGAAGCGGAGTAACAAGGGTCCAAGAATCAGAAAAGTGGAGTGACAAGGATAACCTTGGGTGTGGCGTTATGGGTGGAGAACAATAAGTAGAATAAAAAGAGAATATACTCAGTCAACTTTACTACTGTGACTTTATTTCTGGTGTACTGTGCAAAGTACTGTGAAGCCTACCAGGATGAAGTACAGAGTCACAGTTTTCGTATGATATATGTTGCTGTGGGGGGTCCAAGATTATTTCTGTTAGATTAGATCAGTTGTCTTAAAGTAGCATTACCTCTTGTTCACATGCCCCCTACCTCCCTGACCCTGGAGCAGTCACCTTACCTACTGCCTCTCCTCACTCCTCTTATCTAAAGCCTGTCCCTACCCTTGGCCCTGGTATCACCATTTGCTGCTATGACACTTACAGGTTCCCCTGCCTACCCTCCACCTCCCTCTTTAACCTTCACAACACCTTTCCTTTTCTTATCAGCTTCCTAACTTCCCTTGTTGCCCCCTCTCACGCACGTTTGTTCTTCTGCCTTCACCACACCAAAGTGTCCAATCTTGACTATAACCTGTATTTATCTGCTCATGTGTGTATACAGTACTCATGTACTACCACTGTCATTACCCTGTGTATTATATTTTGCCCTGACTATGTTAGTCAGTTATTTAAATATTGTGTGATTTTATTGTGTTCAACGTGTGGTGTAATGTTCTTGTGTCCTGTCCAGGTCCATCTCGCAAATGAGCTTTACTCAATGATTTTCGCCTGGTTAAATAAAAACTTTGATTGACCGATTGATTTTCAAATTTGAGGGAGGCTCAAAATCTTTTCCATGGCTTGGGGGGAGACTCGCCATCACAAAGTGTGAGAACTAATGGGATAGACAAAGGGGAATATCAGTAAGTAGGCTGGGAAGAAGGGTCACCAGAGACCAGTTGCGGAGAAGAACTAGGCAGGAAACATCTGGGCAGACTGGGTGGGCCTAGTGGCCCATTTCTGCTGACAAATTTGATGTTTCTATGTTCTATGAGCCATGCCTGGAGATGGAGGGAGCACAGGTTGGAATGGAACACTTTCCACTGCAGCCTGAAAGCATCTTGACAAAAAGCAGCAAACTCCAGATTTCTGGACTGCAACTGATGCAGTCTGGCATAAGACAGATACAAAAAAGCCCATGTCTGGTGTCCTCCACTTGTCAAACAGAGACTGCACAACATCATCTGCAAGGGACCACTGGTGAGGATCTGCTACTATTTGGCTGAGATTGTCTGCCAGTGATTTGGGCTCCTTGGCATATAAACTGCTTGGAGCAGCATCCCCTGCTCCAGGCACCATTCCCACACTCTTAATGCCTCCCTGCAAAGGGGATAAGAGTGTGTGCCTCCCTGCTAGTTGACATAGTACATGACATATTTGTTGCCTGATTGGAGGAGTAACATCTTTTGACTGATCAGGTCCGATAGGGCTTTCAGGCCGTAAAGGACTGCCTGCATCTCAAGCATGTTGATGTGGAGATGCTTTTCTGAGTCATCCCAGACTCCTGTCTAAAGCCCTTGACAATGGGCTCCCCAAACTGCTAAGGAGACATATGTGGTGAGGTTCACTTTCAGCTCCAGCAGGGAGAAGGAAAAACACTGGAGAAGAGTCTCCTTCACTGATCACCGTAACAAGGACTGTACCAATGGTTTTGTTAACTGAATGGGGTAGTTAAATGGGTGTAATGCCCGTGACTATTGAGTACTGAGCATCCCCAGAGTTTTTATGTGCAGCCTTGCTAGGCATATTGCGAATACTGAGGATACCATGAGACCCAGCATGCGCTGCATGAAGTGTGCTGGCACTAAGTGGTGTTCCATGATAAAGCAGGTCATCTGAAGTATCGAGTTCGCTCTGCTATCTGGGAAGAAAGCTTGAGTCCAAATTGTATCCAAGATAACCCCTAATAATAAGAGTTACTGAGAGGGAAAGTACAGTTACATAAGAACTTACCGTAACAGTAGATCTTCGAGAACAGCTCTTGCAGCAGGTTACACCATTAGGACTGAAGCTGGCAGGCGTCAGGACCCCACGGAAAAATTCTAGCTAGCTATCTTCGCGAGGACCCGCCCCGACTCGGTCCGCCTCCGGCGTCAGGCGTGTAGTACATAGAGGCGGTCCCCAGATTCCCTGATTCTCCGCCCGGAGACTTCGGCATAGGCTGACATCAAAATAGGAGACCGAGATCCACCGTCAGAAGACAAGCAGGAAAATTCCTGTTAACAAAGACTTAAGCCATGCTCCTCCAAGGGAAGGTGGGCGGGAAGGTACCACCTGCTGCAAGAGCTGTTCGAAAGATCTACTGTTACGGTAAGTTCTTACGTAACTGTACTATCTTACTAGACACAGCTCTTGGCAGGTTACACCATTAGGGACTGATTCCCAAGCACAGCAAAAGCTTGCAAACACTCTGGAGGAGGAAATAGAAAGAATGTTCCAGGTCCTGAATCTAGGACAGGAGACCCTGTAGCACTGCCAGGCGAAGCCTGCTCTTCGCCGTGAGCGATGTCCAGGCTATAATGCCTGATAAAGGTATGAACAGAGCTCCAAGTGGCTGCAGCACAAATGGCAGAAGTGGAGCGTTTGAAGTGCTGCAAAAGATGTGGCCATGCCCCTAGTGGAATGACCCCGGACTGCTCCTGGTAGGGGCTTTCGTCTGATATCATAACAGTAAGAGATGCACTGGACAAGCCAGCGAGACAGAGACTGTTTGGATACTGGTTGGCCCTTCATCCTTTAGGTAAAGGGAAAAGCTGCTCCGAGTGAAGCTTCTTAGTTCTGCTCAGGTAGTACCTCAAGCTGCGGTGAACATCCAGGGTGTGAAGCAGCCCTCTCCTCTGTTAGAGTAATTAGGAAAGTAGACCGAGCAGGTCAATATCCTGGTTGAGTGAGTGTGGAAACCACCTTAGGCAGAATTTGGGATTAGTCCTCAGGGATACTCTGTCCGGTGGAAAATTAAATAGGGCTCTTTGCACATGAGAGCCTGAAGCTCAGAAACTCTTCTCGCTGATGTAACAGCAACCAAAATAACGTTTTCGACAGAAAGCATGGCTCGTAATCCGCGGCAGGTTCAAAGGGGGGCGTGAGTTGCTCCAGGACAAAGAGCAAGTCCCAAGGAGGCACTGGGTCCTTAATGGGCGGCCTAAGGTGTAACACCCCTCTTAGGAATTCTCGACAGGCATCTAATTGTGCCACTGTGCGCTGTCCCACCGGGAGGTGATAAGCTGAAATGGCACAGAGGTGCACTTTAATCGAGGAGTAGGCGAGACCCGAACGGAAAAGGGAGAGCAGGTACTCTAACACCGCTTTCACCGGACAACCTAAAGGGGAAAGGCTGCGTGCTTGCGACCAAAGACAGAAATGGCGCCATTTCATGGCATACGTCGCATGCGTTGCCGGCTTTCTGGCTGCAGAAAGGACTTCCGCAACCTCTTGCAAGACCCCGTGACGCAAGATGGCTATGTCTCTAGGAGCCATGTGTGCAGGTTCAGTGAGCGTAAGTCCGGGTGGACCAGTGAACCCTTCTCCTGAGACAAGAGGTGGGAGCTGAATGGCAACGGGAGCAGAGGTTCCCGGGACAGCTGAATTAGCAAAGGGAACCAGATCTGCCTGGGCTAGAATGGGGCCACTAAGATCATAGTCGCATGCTCCCTGCGCAGTTTGAGAAGAACTCTCTGGATCAACGGGAAGGGGGGGAAAGCATAGAGGAATCTGTCCGCCCAGGAGAGGGACAACATGTCTCGCCAGAAAACACCAGGCCCTGGATCTAGCGAGCAAAAATTGGGCAGTTTTGCATTGGATGGGGAAGCGAACAAGTCCAATTCTGGAGTTCCCCATCGAAGAAACAGATCCTCTGCTACCTCCTGAAGAAGTTCCCACTCGTGGACTCTGTCCTGGGAATGACTCAGGCCGTCTGCGATTGTGTTGTCAACCCCGGGAACATGTACTGTGATCAGGTTCGCGCCGCGTCGGATTACCCAATCCCACACCCTCATGGCCTCCCTGCAAAGTGAGTGTCTCGCCTCCTTGTTTGTTGAGGTAATACATCACCGCCGTGTTGTCTGTCTGAAGCAGGAGAGTACTGGCGGGATTTCTGACTGAAAGGCCTGCAGGGCATAAGGACCGCCCTCATCTCTGGGGCGTTGATATGGAGGTGGGCCTCCAGAGGGTCCACGACCCTGGGACTTCACCCCGTCCAGGTGTGCTCCCACCCTAGGCCTGAGGGCGTCTGGTGAGAATTACCACCGGGGCGGCGCTATGAGCAGCGCCCATAGAGTGTGTCCCTGGGTCTAGCCACCACTGCCAGTCTCGATCGCGGTATTCGTGATTCTGACCGGATGCTGCATGTGGTCTTGCCTTTGGTCCCATTACCTTGAGCATCCACTGAGTTACCGATGTGGATGCCTTGCAAAGGACAGTAGGAATGGCAGACCATGTGTCCAAGCAAGAGAAGGACCGACCTGGCTGGGGCGGTCTTGTTCGACGAAAGCTCCTGATGAGGGATCTGATGTGTTCCGCTCTGTCGTCTGGAAGAAATGCTCTTCCCTGAACGGTGTCCAGTACTGCGCCTATGAACTGCAGTTTCTGCGACGGTACCAGGAGAGACTTCTCGTGGTTGATTAGGATACCCAGAGATCGAAACAGGTCATGAGTGCTCTGGATCGCCCGTATCAATGCCTCTCTGGAGGTGGCCATGAGAAGCCAATCGTCCAGGTACGGGAACACATAATGGCCCTGTCTCCTTAGAGACGCTGCCACGACTGCCATGCATTTGGTAAAGACCCTGGGTGCCGATGACAGCCCGAATGGAAGGGCTCGGAACTGAAGATGATGGCCGAGAAACTCGAAGCGCAGGAACCTCTTGTGCACTTGAGCTATAGGGATGTGCAGGTAGGCGTCCTGCATATCTAGAGACGCTAAAAAGGCGTCTTGCTTCAGAATGGGAATAAGACCCGGAAGAGTTACCATGCGGAATCTTCTGTAGGCGACCGACAAATTGAGGTCGCTGAGGTCCAGAATCGGACGGAGGTCCCCTGTTTTCTTTGGAACCAGAAAGAAGTGGGAATAGTATCTGTGTCCTCTCTGGTTCTCTGGGACATACTCTATCGCTCCCTTTTGCAGGAGCACGAGCACCTCTTGCCTGATCAATGACTTGTGCCGACCTGGGTACTGGGAGAGCAACGGAGGCCTCGAGGGTGGCTTTTCTGTGAATTCTATAAAGTGGCCTCTTCCGACCAACTGTAGAACCCTGCAACTAGTGGTTATAGTCTACCATCCCGGCAGGAAATTCTCAATCGACCCCCGACCATGACGTCCATTGATCCTGAGGGGCGGGGGCCGGGAAGGAGTCAGGCTGTGGCGGCTGAGGGTCCCGCTGGCTGGACCGGCTTAGGAGCACGCTGGCTCTGACCTGCGGGTTGTTTTCCCTGGGCTCTGTGAAAACTGGAGCCCCTCTGCTGTGGAACGGGTGGGACTGTTCTCTCTGCGTCCGTCCACGAAATCGGCTTTGGTTCCTACGAAAGGAACTAAGCTTGGGTCGGTACATGGCCTGAACCGACCTCACCGCCTTCCCGGCCTCTTGGAGTTTGGTAATTATCTTCTCTGAGGGTTTACCAAACAAAACTTCTCCCTCGAATGGGGCGTCCATGATGTTTTTCTGGACATCCGGGGTAAAACCGGAGACACGGAGCCAAGAGTGCCTCTGGAGGCATATGCCTGAAGCTGCTGCTCGGGCCGAGGAGTCTGCGGAGTCGTACGCGGCTCGTAGCACCTGGGTTCCCATGTCCGAACCCGTACGGAGGAGCTGTAACATCTCCTCCTTCTGCTCACCCGTACGGAGGAGCTGTAACATCTCCTCCTTCTGCTCACCTTCCAGCAATTTCTCAGCCGCATCCAGACCCTGCTCCCACAGGGCATTTTGGAACTGCACCATGTGGGTCAAATAACTCAGGAATCTGATAGCGAAGGTAGCGGAAGCATACGTGCGCCTACCCGCAGAGTCAGCTGCTTGGACTCTGGGTCGGTGACAGGGTGCTCAGATGTTGCGGTCTCTGGGACTGGTCATGAGAGGCTGTTATGACCAGAGAGTCGACCTGAGGATGCTGGGTCAAGTACTGGTCTTCTCTTGGAGCCTTGTACAAGCGGTCAGCTTTCTTCGGCATCGCCGGGAGCGAATGTGGATGCTTCCACGCTACCTTGGTGACGTCCACGAAGGTGTCTACCAAGGGTGGCACCACCACAGGCTTGGGGTCCTTCTGCTGAAGATACTTCGTGAGGCGCAGCCTTTTGGGGTCTAGCTCTTCCGCATCCCATCCCATGTTCTCCTGGATGTGTCTCATGATATCCGAGAATGAAGGGTCATCCGGAGGAGACTTTGGCAGCTCACGTGGGTCCGGAGAAGGGATGGAGAGGGGAGATGGGGATCTGGATGTAGAAAACTCTGATCCCGTGTCCTCCGTCGAAGGCGAACGGCGGCGTCTTCTGGGTCTTTTGGGACTGGGTGACCTAGAAGAGTATCTGGACGGAGGTCTCCTTTGCTCAAGTCTCCCCTTGGAGGGGTCCTGGGCTCCCGGGGATGGGGTAACCGGCCTGCAGACCCAGGCAGGGCCAGGCGCAGGAACGGAGGGAGCAACGGTGTAGGAGGAGGAGGAGGAGGAGGAGCGGAGGTGGAGTGGGGACCATGTCCTTTTGATGGTATCCCACCAGTAAGTGAAAAGCTCCTTCACCTCTGTAAGGAAAAGCCCGATGACGGTCCGGGCGCCGGTGGACGGTCGTTGGGGCCCGGCGTCGGCTCCACAGGGGGCGAGGGTTGCGGCGAGGGTTCCCTGGGAGTCTCAACAGGACCGGGGTCGCCCTTCTGGTCCTCAGGCTGGGTTAACTCCTCCTCAGTGATGGTCTCCTGACCGGCGTCGGGGTCCTCTTCTCGACTGGAGCGGGTGCCGGTCCCCCTACCAGTGTCCGGTGATGAGTAGGCCTGGCGGTGGCGGCCTTCTGGCGAGCGACAGCTCTAGGGACCTGTGGCGAGGCCGGCGTCTGGCGAACAGCGTCGGGTCTGCGGCCTCTTGGTGGGTGAGCTCCTTGGTTTTCGAGGAGGCAAGGAAGCAGACCTGGCGTCGGGTTCCGGATGGCGGGAACCCGACTTGTGGTGATGGTGCGATCCCCGACTTAGCCAGGGCCTTGGAAGGCGAGGAAGGCCTGGGAGTCTTGGCCTGAGAAGAGCAAGAAGATTTTCTCCACCGCAGCGGTGGGAGGAGCTGAAAGCTGGCCGGGAGAGGAGGCGGTCGGACCTGGAGCCAGAGCTGGCAAAGTCGGAGGCCCTAGAAGGGGACCTGGAAGGGAGCCCTCTCTCTGTCTTCAGCAGCATGCTTGCGGGCCTTCATGGAGAATCCCTTGGAAGCCATGGACTTGAGTTACTCCTCTAACAGGAACGCCTGTAGGGCCTTCTACGACGGATCCGGGTTCTGCTGTTGAACCCCTGGCAAAAGAACAGGACCGGGTGTGTGGGTCTGGGCCCTAGGCACGGACACAGGCAGTCACGGATCCTTAAATGGGATCTACTTCCCACAGGTGCACTTGAGGAGTGACCAGAGGTGGGGAGGACATCAGAGAAAACTGAACTCGGAGAACAAATTTCCCATGAGAGAAAGCACTTTACCACCGCGTCGCTAGAAACCGAACAGGAAGGTCAGAGACATGCAAGTCGGCAGTAGGGAAAGAACTACTAGGGAATCTGGTGGGACTGCCCTTATGTGTTACTACACCTGGCGATGGAGGCGGGACCGGCGATGAGGCGATCCCGCTGAAGATGGCTAGCTAGAATTTTCCGTGGGGTCGGACCTGCAGCTTCAGTCCTAATGGTGTAACCTGCTGCAAGAGCTGTGTCTCGGTAAGATCTAACAGAAATTTGAGAGGATCAAGTAGGACTCACTGAAGTGAGGAACTGAGAGGCAGTGGCACTGCTGTTCCATTTCCAGTCAGGATGGGCTTTTTATGAGCCAGTCATCTGGATAAGAAAAGAAATGTAGTCCTAGGCTTCTGAGGTGTGCTGTGAGAACTGCACAATACTTTATAAAAACTCAGCACTGAGGAAAGACCAAAAGGATGGACTCTGTGCCAGTAACATTTTCCTCACACACAGAACTGCAGGTACTTGTGGTATCTGGAGTACACCAGTATGTCATGGTATGTCTCCTGCATGCCAAGGGAAGCTAGCCAATCCTGGAATTTGCAATACAGAAGTAGAGACCCCAGGAAGCCCATTTTGAACTTCTTCTCTCGATCCATACTTGTTCAGTTTCCAAAGACTGACAATGGGTTGTATGTCCCTGGATTTCTGGAGTAAAAGGAAGTACCAGGAGTAGAATTCTTTGTCCTGCTCTAACTGCAGTACTGCCTTCATTACCCTGTTGAGCAGGAATCCTGCAATCTGTCAGCATCAAGGCTCCCACACTCAAGTGTGGGGCTGGTCCCAATGTGCACTTTGTGTGCAAAAGCATTTTGGTTTACTGTAGTATAGTGGATTGTATCAGGCTAATTTTGTTTACTTCTAGGCTGACATCTTCTGTTACTATCGATCTGTGACTCTCCTGCAGCTGACATGAGAATTAGAATCCCCTGCAGATTACATCAGACCAGTAGGCAGCAGTGGGAGATTTAATAGCCTGCAGTTCATGTCAGAGTTTATATAATCTCTGATCTTTTGTTTGCTGGTTCTACTGTTCTCACCGAAATAAGTATGGTCACCGAGGACTGTGCTTAGCCGTGGAGAAAAGCTGAACTGGAAAATATTTGATTGGAGATTATAAAAGCTCTAACATGCACTGCAGACTGTTGAGTCTCCCATTGCTGCCTACTGCTCTGATGTCAGCTGCAGGGGATTCTGAGATTTGTAGTAATAGCAGATGACTGCCTAGAAGTAAACAAAGTTAGTCTGAAACAATTTACTATGCTACAGTAAACAGTTAAGTAAACCAAAATGTTTTTGCACACGAAGTGTACACTGGGACCAGCCCCACACTTAAGTGTGGGGCACTCTGTGGTAACTGTTCCCCTTTAAGGATGTTCCCTAGTGTTTTAGCAACCACATGTGAAATTAATAATTTTTTGTCCAGTACATAATGGATATTTATTTCAAGAGTTTTACCAGGCGAGACATACTGAGCTTTAACAGCTCGTTTCCTGATGTGTCATTAGGGGGAAGGGGTGAAGAGTAAATATTTAAGCAATAAGGCACGACAGGGTGTGTGTTATCATGTAATAATGTCACTCCTGGGGTGGGTTGAAGCACGAGGCTTACTGCTGTTATACAATGGCTCGTTTGGTAATTTAAAAAAATAAAAGAGAAACAAACTTCTTTACCATTGTTCATTTGATTTTTTGTGGGTGTAGGTGAATGTTTTTAAAAAAAAAAAAGTTCGGAATAATATTTCTTCTAGCAGAAGGTGGAGCTGTTGCCAGACTGATGTTGGTTGCGGAGTCCCAAAAGCTTTTTCTTGTTTTATGCTGTGCTGTGTGTTTTACCTTTCCCCTCTGCCCTTCTCAGCCATGTACTAGTGGGAGGAAATTGAAGTGGAAAGTTTTTGGTATTTGTTTTTTTTTTTTGTGTGTGAGTTTTTAAATTGAGTCCATTTTTTTCTGTGTTTCCACTACTGTAGAAACGCTCTACAAAGCAGGCGCGCACTGACACGATCTTACCGGCAACCAGGAGAAGGCAGATCTGTTTCTGTTTTATTATGTTTTAAAATTATTTTTTATGTTGAACATGGCTTTGGGGAAATGCGGCCGACTGCAAGCTCCTTAAGTGGGGTATAATGTGGATCACGGATGCCATCGTGAACCCAGATAGGAGCAGCAGTTACAGGTACAGCTTGCTGTTTTACACAGCTGCAAGCAGTCTCGGAGTTAGGCATACGTTTAAATAAAAAATTAAAAAAAGACAGAGTCTGTGTTTGGAGCCAGTGCGTGAGGTGTTGGATGGGAGGTTTTATGTTGTGCCGAGGGGGGCTTCAGTCTGGTTACAGCGGCAGTATAGTTTGGAGGGGAGACTGGATTTGAAAGTCTGTTATGCGGTCGTGTGTGCACCTGAACTTCATACAGTGATGTTATTGTGTAATAACATCACTGTTCCAGGCACACACTGACCAATCAGAATAAAGGAAATTTCCTTGCCATTGTGTAATACCAGACATACAAGTGAAAATAACAAACTGTATGGTTTAGTAATAATAAAAATAAAATACAACACAAAATAAATGTAAAAGTACATTATAGCTGTGCAGTCATGGTATACAGGCAGATAATCATCGAGACACAAAAAGATGTACAAAAGTGCAAATAAAGGTACAAGTGCAATATATGGCTGGGAGTAATGCCAGATCAGCAGATTACTACCCCAGACTGCAGAGGTGCAAGAGGAACAATGACAGTGCAGTAATGTAGGTGAGGAGCAAAACTTTCCAGATGCAAAACTGACTAGAGTTAAGCCTAGGGTGGAAAGAAATTATCAAGCCTGGGGTGAGGGAACAAAGGGTTAGGAACAGCTGCAGTAGAAGCAGAAAAAGTCACAAAGAAGGAACTTGAGAGAGGAGAAGGATAAGACTAAGTGTGGTGGGGGGGGAGAGAGAGAGAGAGGAATAAAGGACTAGGGCTTAGGAAAATGATACGAGAAAGGAGCTTGGCCCACTGAAGTTTTCCTGGAGAGGAGGAGAGGGAAAGGGAAGCAATGTTATGGAAAGAGAGGAGGATGAAGGTTGGGAAGCAGAGTGTGAAAAGGTAGGGAGGGAGAAATACAAAGCAGAATTTGGAGGTGAAGGTGGCACAGTGGGTGAGGCATCTGGCACCGAAGGAGGGGAGGGAGGAGAGAGCAGTGGTGAGTATGAAGTGGGTAGTGCAAAGCAAAATGGCAGAAAGCATGAAACAGGGAGTCCAGTCTAGCAAGGATGAACTTGGGAGCTGCGCTGCAGACAGTGACACTGTAGTTGAAGACAGGAACATCTTCATGAAAACCTGTGATGGGCAGGAAGTGGGATACTGGCTTTGTTACCATGAGCGCACCCAGTCTGGGGTAAAGCTTGTGGTGGATTCCATCAATGTATGCTGAGATGTCAAAGTGATGGTCCAGCCTGACCCCAAGGTACATAAAGGAGGAGACACTCTCAATCTCTGTACCATCAAGGGTGTGGAAGAAGGGGAGGGGAGAGGAGAGAGACCGGCGAGCCTCTGCCAGGATCCAAAGGTCACGGAGATGGTTTTTGTGGTATTAAGGGAAAGAAGGTTGGAACAGAATCAGCACTGAACACTGCTGAAATCCTGTTGGAGACAGACAGCAAGGTTAGAGCAGAGGATCCAGGAGGAAACAGCACGGTTTCATCTGCATACACGTGGTTATCTAAACATTTAAAATCCACAACAAAACGCTTGTTTTTTTAGTTACATGGTAAGACGTAATCCTTCTTTATGTAAAACGACACGAGTGTGAACTTTCTTAAGGACCAATTACATTTTTCACAAACCATTTTGTTCATGTTGTACTCAAGGCCATGCTACAGAGCTGTGGCCATATCTACAGGTCTGCAACTTCAAGCCATAGGTCAGGAGCCAAGCCACAAAGGTATCACATTTGAGGTAGGACTGCACGCAGAGAAACAGACTTTTTGGGCATAGCCAAAGATCTTTGCTTTGTGGGGTTAAAGGAGTAGACCTGTGGTGCATAGTACCAAAATTGTGGATCGTGCACTCTCCAGAAGCTTGGTACCTTATCCAGCAAATAATAGGAAAAGGACCACTTGTGTGAAAATACCAAATAAACACTTTTATCAGAACAAAATAAGTGAAGTAAAACACTGAAAGAAAGCTGTAGCTGCCAGCCACGCTCGCCCCAGTGCTTCGAGTCTCCAGACTCTTCTTCAGGGGGTGTGGTTAGACAGGGAGAAGCTTCATTTTATATACCTATATAAATAAATATTCATGACATTAAAATCACACCCCAATCACTAATCGGAGGCTACATGGCACAATTCTATAAATATCGTTCCATTAGTTCAATAAATAGTGTCATAATAAAGTGCTTAGTTGTAACAAATATGAATTTCACATTAAACATCATATTTTTATAAAAGAATATAACAGACTAGAATGAACTCAAAGAGGCTTTGAGAGGCTTCAATCACTTTGGTTCTGACAGTGCCACAGTTACCTCATAAACTGATAAAAAGAATAAAGACAGCATAAAGGAATAATACTGCAACCATGATACTAAGATGTAAAAATAGCCCTGCTAGAAGTGCAACGGCTAGAATTAGTAAACACTGTACAGAATTCTTCAAGTGCTTTTTTTTTTTTTTTTAAACTTTCTTTTTATCCCTCCTGTGCTGCCCTTGGCCCTCCACTCCTTCTGGCTGCCCATACCATCCCAGCCCCAGTCACAGAGCCTGCCCTTAGAGTGCCTGGACTACTCAACTAGTCACTTAGGTGCCTAGATAACCCCGGGTGGCGAGGAAGGACCTACCTTTCTCCACCTCAGTGGAATGCCTGCACAGTGGGTCTGCCCGTGGGTTGGTGGCTGGATGGCCCAGAGTGGTGTCATCTGGGGCTGCCTGGGGCTGTTTTTGCTTTTCAGTGGGGCCTCCTTCCCAACCCCTGGGCAGCTGGTGGGGATGTCGTCCAGACAGGTGACGTGCTGGCGCCACGTCTTCCCTGTCAAGCACCTAACAGTGTCTCTCCCCTCCCGACTCCGCCCGAATGGGAGCCATGAAGCCCTCGAGCCTGTGCTTCCACGGCTCTTCTGGGATGTTGGGTGCTTAAAGCACCCTGGTATCCCTCCCGAGGGAGGAGAGCATCCGCTGGGTCGTTCAATCCTCCCTTGCCCCACCAGCCCCTGGCGACCCGAGTCCGTTCCTGAATTGTGGTCGCCGGCATAGCGCGAGGTGTGGTGCCCAGCGCCTCAACCCTCAGCGCCATCAGGCCAACACTTCTTTAAGTGCTTTGTCTGCTCCATAAACTAATGCTACTGCCTATTGCTTGCAGAGTGGGAGATTGTGTCATAAGGAAAGAATCTAACAATTTAATTGTTTCGAACTTCTCATGTGCTGCACACAAGTAAAACTACCTTTTGAAGTAAAGAGTAAACATGCAGGGATTATAAAACTGAAATCATGGCTACCTAAAGAAACTATTGCAGCATCTAGGGAGTGTACTTTAATGAAAAATATCCCACTTGGGGTCTCCTCGGCTAGAGTCCAGAAAAGACTCACACTTCAAATCCTGCTGAAAGAAAAATTAATATAAAAACATTGCTGTAATCATGGTTGCTTAGGAAGTACTACAGTAGCCACTGGGTCAGTACTTTAAATGAACAATCCCTATTGGGTACTACCTGGCTGCTAAAAAAATAAGTGCCAGTATAAACAAAAGACTTGCACTTCAGAACCTGCTGTAGTACTTAAAACACCCTGCTATAAGAAGTGTACTTGTTATACATCTATCAGTCTGGGTATACGCTCAAAAGATAAATTACAATTAGGTTAGAATAAAGACTGCTATTAAATTACCCCACCTTACAAGCAAAATAACAGGAAAATTAAAAATAAACCAATGTCTAAATTAACCAAATTCCTTCATGCTGCTAAAAGAGTTTGTGAGGAAAATAAATACCAGTGAGATGAGCATTCCATGGTAAAACCAAACTCTATAAGGTAAGGTAAGGGAGAGAGGCTGGGGTAGGAAGGGAGGAGAAAACAATGAAAGCATGAGGAGGGAGAAAGGGGGCAAAATAAAGCGGGGAGGAGTTAGGTTGAACCAAAACTGGAATCACTATCATAATAAAGGTTGAGCGAGGGTGTATCAAGGTAACCTGCAAAGAAATACATTTTTTTTTAGTATCAGAACTGAACAACTGAACTGGCACTTTTTTTTTTTTTTTTTACCAGCTAAGTAGCTCAATCAAAGTGACTGAAGCCTTTCAAGCCTCTCTGGGTTCATTCCATTCTGTTATAATATTCTTTTATAAACATATGAATTTAATGTGAAATTCGTATTTGCTACAATTAAGCACTTTATTATGACACTAAAGGAGCACTATTTATAGAACTGTGCCATTCAGCCTCTGATTGGTGATTAGGTGTAATCGAATGGTATGAATATTTATGTATGTATGTATGTACATAAGATAACACTTCTCCCTGTCTAGCCACCTCCAAGGAAGAGTCAGGAGACTCGAAGCACGGGGTGAGTGTGGTGGGCAGCTACAGCCTTCCTTTCTGAGTGTTCTACTTCAGTTATTCTTTTCTAATAAAAGTGTTTATTTGGTATTTCCACACACATGGTCTTTGGAAGTGTTTATATGGTATTTCCACACGTGTGGTCTTTTCTGATTATTTGTTGGATAAGGCGCCAAGCTTCTGGAGAGTGCACAGGTTTTTCGATTTTGTGTTTCCCATTTGGGGCTGGCTGCCCCCTCCCAGAGGGTTGCTCTCCTTCTCTGAGGAGGGTGGGCTGCGGGTCCCACTGCAAAACTGCCACCTAGGTGACCACAGGTGGCGGTGCAGACGGGATGGCAGAGGAAACGGAGGGGAAGATGTCAGCTAAAGGCTCAGAGCAGAGGCACGTCTCAGCATGCCTTCGTCTTCTTGGACCTTCCATGCGTGCCAGCGTCTGCAGGGGGTTGGGACCAGCAAATGGAAAAAACCCACACTGGCTCCTGGAGATGGGCCCCGACGCGGAGACCAGAGTTCTAGGGGGGAAGCTCCACAGTGCAATCCACCCAGCACTGGACGCAGGCGTGGAGGGGATGATGGGGTCTCCTCCCACCCGCTCGGGGTGGGGTGGGGGAGTTATCTGAGGGACTGGAGAGAGGACTCATGAGGTGGAAGTCCCCAAGGAAGGAGCAGGTGTGGCAGAAGGGGCATAAATAAGTTAAAAAATGCTGCTTAATAAATATTTTGTTCCTTTGAGTTAAGTCCAAGAGTGCCCAGCCCTGTTCATTCTGGATGCCCTGCCACTATTTTTCAGTTTGAATCTTAAGTTCATCTGTCATGAGCACTAATTCATTATACAAACTAACATTTTATTCCCATCTGACCTTGCTTGCACATATGGTAGACGACCCTTGTGCTGTGGCTCACAGCAATACTTGCACAAGCAGTAGGTCTGATACTGTAGTGAGGATCCTACAGTGTCTTGCTAATTCTGGTTCTGGCATGAGCCGTATGCCCCCCTCTCACCACAGCTGCTCTGAAAGGACTCATTCTCCTATTCCATGCAGTCAGATCAGAAAACACAACTGGGATTCAATTATGAATCCTCAATCTAACATGTGTTTGTAGGTTTCAAGCTAAGTAAATTAAATACCAAATCCAGACAACATTGTTTAGCACACAGGCTTACTGTACTTACATGTATACTATGTGGAGTGAGAAAATATTTTAGAAATTTGAGAAACTCAGTTCCCTCTAACAGGGCACTTTGATTTAATTTGTATCCTTTTTAGGCCTAAAAAGTCCATTTTCTTTCTTAAACTCGTTTTCCTCCATGCATACGACAGTCGATCTCCATCAGTCACCTGTATATCCCCAGAAACTCTCCTTAGGAGAGACAGCCTCTAACACAATACTGCATTCATGTTAGACTCCCACCTTGCCACTATCCTAATGCGTGCCCTCTCCAGTGGGGCCTCCCATACAGCCAGAAAAAGGAGCGTTTACCAAGAATTCAGTGTGGTTGAGGTGGCGGGATGTGCGGACCTTGTGGTTATGAGCTACCCAACAAAGGAGGTGATGTGCAGGGATGTTAATAGCCAGTGCCCCAACCCATTTTCCTGTGGATGCAACCTGAAACCCTGCTCAAAAGACACAGCAGTGCATGCAGATATCTAGTATCCTGCTGAACCATGCTTGCAGTTCCTCACTCCATCTGACCCTCCCAAGCTGTACTGCCGTGGTCACCCAGCTGACTTAAATCGCAGTGAGAGTCACAGGTCACCCTCCACAATGGAGGAGGGCACCCACTAGGGCACTCAATCCTTCTCCAGCTAGCCCCAAATGAGGCCTCAAACTTGGGATGTGAACCTGTGTTACCAGCATACAAGCAGCACAAAAAACAAATTCTGGTCAGATCCACCATGGCTGCATAATGAAGTTAGTGAAATCGTGTGGAATTGTTAAGGAGGTATGGAGAAATAGCATAATGATTTGTAAGTAGAAAGATTTGTTTTAGTTTCTGTTCTAAGGACGGCATACACATTATTAGAAAAATATATGGAGGTGTACATTTTAATGGCAGGAAGAGGAAGCAATATAGGTTTACAAAAGAACCTCAGAGCAAATGCTACTGAGGTATGTGTTATACCGGATGATATTGGACGGACAGCCAAATTTTAAAGAAAACACAATTGCACATACCCCAATAATGCAAAGCATCATGGGAAACATATGCAAATCCCCATGATGGTACAGAAGGTGGCAGTACATGAAGAAGTAATGGCTGACATATGTTCAGCCTTGGGATTACATAGTTTTTTTTTTTTTTTTATAGAGAAACAGGGTTTTTGTCCATGAGGTGATGTAAGTTATATTTAAGCAGTGTGTTGATGTCAGGAAGTCAGGTGTAATGATGGACTGTTAGCAGAGAAAATGTAACTTTCAGAGGGGGTCGTTTTTGATAAGGGTGAGGTAGTTATGCTTGTGATAATGGGAATATTAGGAAAGTATGATGTCTATGCAGAAGTGGAGTACAAATATGCACAGTTTCATAAGTATGTGCTCAGGGTGCAGGCAAATGTGATATGCAAGTTTTTTTTTAGAAATAGGTAAAAATAGCGACACATGCAATTGATAGAAAGATAGATAATTACATAGACATATAGATAGATAGAGAGAGACAGAGACAGACAGACAGGCAGAATAGGAATGGCAGTGAAGTACTGAAGTGACGCCAACCCCACCCCCAGCATTCAGAGATGGACAGGCATTGGGGTGTGCCTTTGGGTCACTGCCCATAACGCTCACTCATGCCATTTCATCTCACCCTACAAAGCAGGCACAGAGAAGTGTCGAGGTGTGCCTTGGGGTGTACAAGCTTTAAACTCATCCCATTCCCAAAGGAAATAGGCTGAAATGGGTATGGTACTGTATCAGAAAATGGAGTGAACTTTAGGGCTGAAGAGTCAAAGGCACACCTCAACACCTGTCACTGGCTGCAGGACGGGGATGGGGGAGATAAAAATGTAGAGCTTCTCCTCGCTATTTGGGTGGGTGCATCAGCTGTCTGTGTGTGTGTGTGTGTGTGGAGGGGGGGTTATAAAAAGCTTTCAAGAAACAGACTCTCTAGTATTCAATATGATACAGTCTTCTTTGGGTGACACATTTTACTCCTTTGTGGGCTTATACCTTAAGTGTCATTCTTGTGTTGCAAGTGCTTGCTTTCCTCAAGTGCTGTAATTTCAGAATGCAGTTTCACAAGTGCTGTATAAGGATGCAGTTTCAGGCACTCCTTAATTACTTTTTATTTCCTTCTGAACCTTAAGCTCTGATGCCCCAGGCAGCTCTGTTACTCAGTTGTTCCGCCTCATGCCCCTCCCACATGAAATAAAAAAAAAAAAAGTGGGGTGGATCGTTAGGAGCTTCTCAGGTGGAGGTGGATCATACCCCCCAAAAAAAAACTAATGCTGCCTCTTACTACTCAGGTTCCAGTTCTTGCACCTCCTATTTAAGAAAGAAAATAGTGCCCTGCAACCACTGACTAACATGAAAGCGTATTTACTTGAGGGCAGAAAGCATTTCTTGGAGGATGGTAAGGCGGAGGAGACTATTTAATCCTTCAGCCAGTTTCACGGACAGAAAACATGACATCAGCCCTTTTGTACATGTAAAACATCTGCAGGCTCCGCCCACTGCAGCCGTAAAAACAGATTTTCATCACTTGCAAAAGCAGACGATTAGGGGATGGTTATGGGGTGAGTGGAACTGTTTGTAATCCAATTAAAGTTGTAAAATACACAGATGAAACTGTGCTTGATGTTTACTATACTGTATGAAATAATACCAGAATTCAGAAAAAGTTTAAAAACTACCATCTTTTTTCGAAAACTCTGCTTTATTCAAGAATAGGTGACATTCACAGAGTAAGTACATCAGACATTTCGTCCAAACAGTTTGAGTTATAAAATGTTATACATATTTTAAAATAATAACCCTGTAGGTGTAACCTAAGAATAGAACAGTGCTCCTAATATGTAAACAGAGCTGTGAGCGATTAAAATCGGCCATTATACATTATTTGAGTACTGGGAAATCTTCTGGGCACCCTTGGGGTGTAAGGTGGAGCAGGAAGGCAGGTGATAGACAGTAACTGGTGACTCAATAGTTAGATACATGGATAGATACATATGTGGAGAGGATAAAGCTGATAATATGGTATACCTCAGCACTGCCAAATATTTATAATCACCACGTGAACTTGAATGCCTCAGTGGTACCTTCAGGTATAACTCAGCACTTCCAAACTTTTATACGATCACCACTGTAACTTTTCAGGGGCAGGAGTGCAGGATCCACTGGACATGACTGATAATATATTTTTGGGGGGCAGGTAGTACACAGATTGCGGTAGTCCATATAGGCATCAATAAGTATCAGCCCTACATAAAGATTTAGTAAGACTGGTGACAAGTCTCACTCAGCCCCAGTCGCTCTGCAACTCAAAATGTTCTATGTTTAACCTTATTCAAAATAGCACCTGGGGCGGAGTGGAGAATTTTAAGGAGAAAGTCTGCGTAAATTATTTTCTCAGAGATTCTTCCCAACCCAGAGCTTCAGCATACAAACACAAACAAATCACTCTTGTCAATTCATGACTGAGGAGATGGGCACAGGAAAATAACTATACTTTCTAAGATACTGGGACACCTTCCATAACAAACCTAACCTTTATCGTAGTGATGGTCTTCATTTGAACTTTAGGGTAGTAGAATTTTAGGTTTGAGAATCAAGAAGGAAATGACAAACTGTTTAAACTAGTTAATAAGGGACGAGGAACCAGCTTCAAGTTTCAGTCTGGGAAATACTGTTAATCATAAGAGACCCTCAACAAGGAGCAATAAACAAGCCACATTTATGTTCTTTAACACTAGTAGTTTGAATAAGGATAAAATGGCAGAACTTCAAATTCTACTCAATAATACTAAAGCGGATACCATTGGGATTATGGAGACTGGTGGACTGCAGACAGCAGCTGGAATAAGCACTTACCGGGTTATTGTTTAATAAGTAAGGACAGGGTAAATAGGAAGGGTGGGGGCATTACATTATATATTATTAATGAGAACACTGAATGTCTAGATAGCAGTACTAATGAGGATATTGGTCGGACTGAAGTATTGTGGGCAGACATTATCGTCTTGAAGGGGAAAAAAATTCAGATTGGCTGTCTTTTATAGACCACCAGAGACAGCTGTACATGAAACGGAACAATTTATTGAGAATATGGCATCCGTAGGTGAGAACTCTTATGTATTAGTAGGGGATCTGAATCTCCCGGATGTAACTTGGGGAAGGATTTAGGTACTAATTCACTGGGAAGTAGAATACAATCAACCTTATCATCATCTGGGATTGAGCAATGTATAAACAAACCCACATGTGGACAGAACATACTTGATGTCATTAAGACTAATACGAGTGAGAACATACTAGACACTAAGCTTGATCCCTCACTTGGCAATAGCGACCATGACATAATTAGGTTCACTATAAATAAACTGAAAATTTTTACAATGGGAAAAACAATTGGTAAACTTTACACTAAAGCTAATTGCAGTGCTATTCGTCAGGAATTACTACAGCTTAATTGGAAAACATTGTCGGAAGGACTAAATATGGAACAGTGTTGGTACCTGTTCCTTAAAATAATTCACATCAAGGTATGACCCCATAACATCAGCATACAACAAAAGGGGAAAAAAGCCATTATGGTTTAGTGGAAGGATCAGGAGATTTATAAACAAAAAGCGAACAGCATATGGTAAACTAAAGAATAATCCACTGGTCATAAACAGGGACAGGGACAGAAAAACCTTGAGAACATTAAAAAGCGAGATACGGAAATCTAAAATGCATGCTGAATATAAGTTAGAGAATACCAAAAATAATATTAAGGGCTTTTATGCATATATTAATCAGAAGAGGGGTACAGATAGAGTCATAAGACCACTTAACATCAATGGTACAATATATAATACCCTCAATGATATGGCCATGGAGTTCAACGATATTTTAGTTCAATATTCAGTACTGAACAAAATATGGTTTCATCTGACCCACCAGACCAAGCTATGCCAAATGTTAATATCATCAACTGAAAAGGTTTTAGTAAAATTAAGGCCCTAGAGGTGAGCAAGTCATCTGGTCCTGACGATTTGCACCCAACAGTTATGAAAAAGGTGGGTAAGAACTAGCTCCAATCATAGCAGATTTAAGGCAAAGCTCATTAAAAGAAGGTTATATCCCAGAGATTGGCGAAAAGCAACAGTTGTACCAATACTCAAGAAGGGTAGTAAAACAACCCTGCAAACCACCAACCTATTAGCTTAACATCGATAGTGGGCAAAAACATAGGGGGCCAGATATTCAAAAGGGTTACGCCTGCGCAAGTCCAAACTTGCTCCATTCTGCGATATTCAGCAGGAGGCAGTTGCGCCACAGAAAACATGCTGAGCAACAGCACAATGCAAATGAATGCATGCTGAACTGGAGGGGGAGGAACCATGCATAAACTGCACAGCCCGATATTCAGCCGGGCTGTGCAGAGTTGTGCAAGCAGCCCCAACCCAACCTAGCCTGCAGGACTTTGAGCAAAAAAAAAGCTTAAGTCGAGGGCCACCCACAGGTGAGCTGCTGTATTGCAGGCAACACAGCAGCTGCCACCTGTGGCTGGCTAACCCAATCCCTGTACTTGCCCGGTGCGGCATAGTGTCTCCCCCTCCCCCACCAGCCCGATCGCGGGCATCAATGTAGCTCCCGTTCATATCCCTGGTGGTCCAGTGGACGAAATGCCAGATCGCGGTATGTGATAAAACCACCCCCGAACACAGCCCTGGTGGCTGGTGTCCCCACCCTACCCACCCACGAAGCCCCACCACCCCGCTCCCCGGCAGTATCCCACCGCCTGCCGCCCGCCCGACTGACTGCCCGGTAGGGCTGCACGTCCACTGGTGCAGAGCAAGAGCCAATGGGCGTGCAGCCCATACCGTACATGACAGTCCAGATTTGTGAAACAGGCAGTCAGTCGGCGGGGCGGCAGGCGGGTGGGATGCCGCATCCGCCGGGGAGGCGAGGTGGTGGGGCTCGTGGGTGGGTAGGGTGGGGACACTAGCCACCAGGGCTATGTTACGAGAGTTTATCACACATACCGCCCAGCGATCGGGCATTTCGGTCCACTGGACCACCAGGGATATGTACGGGAGGAGGGTGGGAAGCCACATTGATGCCCGCGATCGGGCTGGTGGGGGGGAGTACACTATGCCCGCGATCGGGCTGCAGGGGATCGGTCCCCGACGGCTGCTGCCTGGCAGGGCGCCAGGCGCAAGTCCTCGGGGATCGGCGCACCTACATGCTAATGGCATGCAAATGGAGACATAATCACATGCAAATGGCCCCCCTCGCCTTGCATGAATTATAGCCCCATTTGCATGTCACCTTTTGAATATCGTGATTTTGCACATGGCGCAATGGTACTTGCGTCACCGCAAGTTGAATGCTCCACTCTGTCAACTTGCGGTGGCGCAAGTTCCACTGCGCCATGCACAGTGGCTGTGGCTGGGGGGTGATATTCAAAGGAGTTGCTCAATAGCGCAACTCCTTTGAATATCGCCCAGGACACACCCCAGCACAACTATTTTGCGCAGCTCAAGGGCTTGCGCCTATGAATGGCGCAGTTTGAATATCCAGCCCAGAAAGTCTAATATTTGAGGTAATATGTAGCCATTTGGCTAATAAAGGTCTTGAAGATGTGACACAACATGGATTCATACAAAGAGGTCCTGTACAACCAATCTAGTCAGTTTTACAGTTATGTGTGGAGTAATATAGATCAGGGTAGAGCAGTGGATGATGTTCTACTCGATTTTAGGAAGGCATTTGATATGGTGCTACATAGTGGTCTTGTCTTGAAGTTAGTGGATTTGGGGATTAATCACAAGGTGATAAAATGGATAAAGGAATGGCTTCCGAACAGAATCCAATCAGTAGGAGTCAATGGCTATCTATCCACTGAGGCCAGGGTCACTAGTGGCGTCCCTCAGGGACTAGTACTGGATCCGCTTTTGTTTAATGTGTTTATAAGTGATCTAAGTATCGAGAGTAACAACAAGCTATCTGTGGACAATGTAAAACTGGGAGGTATTGTGGATACCTTCAAAGACAGGCTTAGATTTGGGAAAGATATTGAGAACATCACTGAGTGGGCAAGAAGAAATAGGATGAAATTCTAGATAAATGCATAATTATGCATTTTGGGAAGAACAATATACAGCACAACTATCATATCCAAGGGAACCAACTAAAAACATCAACTTGTGAAAGGGACCTTGGAGTATGTATTAGTATTGACCTCAAGAGTAGTGCCCACTGCAAACACGTCACCACTAAAGCAATGCACCTTGTTAACTGTGTCCACAGATCTTTTTTTCAAGAAACGTTACTGTATTACTTTCCACTGTATAAAACCTATACACAACCACATATGGACTATTGCTCCCAAAGTTGGAGTCCTTATCTTAAGAAAGACAACATTTTGGTTGAAAGACCACAGAGGTCATTTACCAAACTGGTATCTCAATACAAGGATAAACCATATGAAACAAGATTACTTGGTATGGGGCTATGGCATCTTGAGACTAGGCATGCCAGGGGGACTTCTTGTTGCACAAAATTCTAAATGATGAAGTATTAAGAAGGGACCTGCACCTTGTCCATAAAGATATCAGATAAGACTTAAGGGGGCATAATCATCAGATTATTGAGAACCATGTTAAAACAGAATCCTGGAGACAGGGTTATGTTACAAGAGCAGCTGGACCGTGGAATCAGCTACCAGCTAATGTAATTGATGTCCCTGGTGTTAATGCATTTAAGGCAAGACTTGACAGGTTCGTTCAAGATGGCAACATTACTCCACTGTGAAGTGGGGACAACATTAATGGGCAATTGCCTTCTGTTGTCCTAAATCCGAGCATTATCCTCGAGTATTAATATCACCTTTAACAGCATCTGCAGATCTGTCGCTCTGACCCCCTTAAATACCCACCACTGCTCCCTTTACTCGATGCTTGGCTGGATGTCTCCGCAGACTTCTCAGCATTAGGGCTGGCATACGTGAAATGTGGTCCTATTCACAACGTCTCCTTGACCATTCCCTGACTGCAACTAGGTCAGAGCGCCTTCTCCATCTCTGCCTCCAGGCTCTGAAATAGCTTACCGGTCACTCTTCACTCACTAGACACCCCCAGCCTCTTCAAATACCATTTAAAAAATGTCCTCTTAGCCACCACGGTTTGTAAGTGCCCTCTCTGACATGGTATGGGGGCATTGTGGCACTGCCTGCTGCACTTGTTTTTAAGCAAGCTATCTAAATTAATAATGCCTTTGTTTATTTTTCTTATGAGCCACACTATTTACGCATCTGCCGAGTGTAGAATGTTTGGTTGACTTCTGCCTTCACTTTGGTCACTTATCAGTACAAATTATTGACTTACAATGTGTACTGTATGTACCACCTCCATTTCTATGCTGATTTTGACAGGGAGCTCCTGCCACTCTTGAGAACCAACCTTTTTTTACATCTGTTGCAACAGTTCTTCTACTTCTTAGCCTAATCTATCCTTTACAATTTCTAGTCCATAAGGTTGGCCACCTATGGGCACCCTCTTCCCCTTCTTGACTACGCTACAGTGTCCTCTTTAATTTTCCTTTTCCCTCTCAGGTCCTCGTACAGGGAGGTCACTGTTATGACCTCTGAGCTGATATAAAACAGGCTGTGTTCCTCGTTGTTGGAGTTAGTATGCAATGGCACTATGTCATAAAATACTTTAATGTATATATCTTGTGTATAAAACCTGGAAATGTTGACTGTATATTATAGAAACTAAGTTAGTTGTGCTCTTTAAAATGTATGTAAATGCTGTAAGTTGAAAAAGTCTGAAATGTCACGTGATTTACATATATCCCATGATGCTTTGCATTATGGAAGTATGTGTGATATTGTGTTTCTTTGAAACTTGGCTTACTGTCAACGCCTTTGGGGTAACCCATGTTTCAGTGCTTCTGAACTGAGGTTCTTTGTCTTTAGCTTGTTTTTTTTTTTGTTTTTTGAGCTCCACCACCCAAGCAAACAAGGCCTGCATGGGGTGGAGACTGAATCTCAACTGCTAAGTAGATCAGAGATCAAGTGAGTCAGTAGGTGCTGGCCAAGTGTAGAGGAAAGACCAGCATAGTCTGTTGCTGCAATCTGATGTACTGAAGAAGGGATATGCCATTGCTTAAGGTTATCTTCTGCATTTTGAATAAACATCACACAGAGATTGTGTGTTGAACTTGAAGTTGAGTGTCTAGTCCATCTGTTATCCCAACCCCTCCACACTGATCCTAATGTATTATATGTTGAATCTAATGTATTGTATTCTACTGTATTGCATATCGACTCTGCATATCTAGAGAGCAGGGTCAGTAGCCCTGGTGCAGGAGGATCAAACTAACAGCGTGACCATCCTGAACCTCTTGTACTTGATGAATTTGTTCAGGGAACTGGGATCCAGGAGGGACCGAAGGTCTCCGGTCTTTCTGGGAACTAGGTAAACGTGGGAATAAAATCCCTTTCCCCTTTGAGCCAGGGGAACTGGCTCTATAGCCCACTTTTGTAGGAGGGCCTGAATTTCTCCTCCAATCAGGGGAACATGAGAAGGAGGATAGTGGGAGGACACTGGTGGAGTTTCTGGAGGTACTTGCTCGAACTCCAAAGTATGACCTCTCTATGAGCTGTAGAATACAGAGGTCTGTCATTATTTTGCTCCAACCCTCGAGACAGAGGGAGAAGTGACCCCCCCCCCACAACTTCCCCCACTGACTCCGCTGGAGGACGGGGGTTGGACAAGGAGTCACTGTGTTGCTCCAGGAGTAGGCAGAGGGTCCAGGGAGGACTTAGGGGCCCAAGGGCAGAACTTCCAGGAGTCTGGAGGAGGTCTTTCTTTGTAGCCCCCCATGCTGAGGCTGGTTTTGGGGCTGCTGACCTGAGGGCTTCCAAAATGGCTGCTTTAAAGTGTCTTTGGTTGCCTTTATACATTTTTGGATGGACCAAATGGACTTCCAGGTCTTGGAGACAGGTGATCAGTTTGTCTCATCCCAAAGAGGACCGAGCCCTTGAAGGGGAGGTCCAAGATGTCCAACTGCAGCTCCTAGGAGAATCCTGAGACTGTAAGCCAGGCATAGCGCCTAAGGCAGACGCCCGAAGCCGCCGCTCTGGCTGCCGTATCCACAGTATCGTATGAGGCACGCAGAAAATGGGTGATTATATTCGACCCCGATTTGAGGAGGTCCGGGAGTTCCGTATTCTGTGCAGAGTCTGGAAGGGCCTGAGTTTTTCTCCATACCTTTCTCGCACAGGGCATTTTGGTATTGTACCACGTGTGTGAGAAAGTTAAGGGACCTGATGGAGCAAGTGGAGGATGAGTAAACCTTTTTGCCCATCTGGTCGATATATTTGAACTCTTGGTTAGGAGGCCGAGTACTCAGATGTTTAGGCTTCTTCGATTTATCATGAGCTGCCATAATCACCATAGAGTCCACCGCAGGGTGTTCTGCCAGGAAGGGCTCTTCCCAGGGCTCTATACAGCCTGTGCGACTTCTTGGAGATGGTGGAGGTGGTGGATGGATGCTTCCAGGTTAACCATGTGAGGTCCTGACAGGTGTTAACCAAAGAAAGCACCACTAAAGGCTTGGGCTCCCCTCTGCCTCCAGGTACTTTGCCAACCTCCACCTCTCCAGATCCAGGTCCTCGGTCTCCCATCCATTAGAGGCCTGAATGTGCCTTATGACGTCCATGAACATCGGGTAGTCAGGAGGCGATCTGGGGGTGTCCTTATTATCTGGGGAGGAAGGGCGACCCCCAGGTTCAGAACAGTCCAAGCCCGAGGACGAAGAACTGTAGCTGGTGTCTGCCGAGGAGGAGGACGAAAAACTAGAGCGATGTCAGCTATGGGACTGATGACTGCTATGGAACCGGCGCCCGCTGTGGGAGCAATGTGAGACCGGTGACTGTGAAGGCTGGATGAGCGGAAGTACTTGCCATGACACCGCTCTCTGTGTGTGGGTCTACCACAGTGGTCGTTTTGGCTCGGGGTACAGTCCTTTGGAGCAGAAGATGGTTGTGTATGCTCCTGATCCTGGTCCGGCTGTGGCTTGGACTCCACGGTCACAGACTGCTTTGCCCTGGTACCACCAGAAGGAGAAGAGTTCCTGGATCCAGTCTTTGAAGAACTGCGGACCAGATCCGGTGTTGGAGCACCTGGCATCTGGGGGTCTGGAATTAGAGGTGGCGTCAGACTCAGAGGCGAGACGGGGTGCTTAGAAGCCCCATCTGGCCTAAGATTTATCATCGGGGAGCCTCCATTGGGGGAGAGGAGACTACCTCGACCAGTGACAGAGAATGGGCTGGCGAGGAGGTGGGTAACGCC
This sequence comes from Neoceratodus forsteri, assembly GCA_016271365.2. Lineage (NCBI taxonomy): Eukaryota > Metazoa > Chordata > Ceratodontiformes > Ceratodontidae > Neoceratodus > Neoceratodus forsteri. The sequence goes on from CM057459.1 coordinate 655,729,478, forward strand.
CTTTCCGATGTCCGGGAAGGCAACCCCTTAGCAGGCAGCTGCTTGGTGGAGTCTGGGGAGGTGCAGCCATTGGCTTGGTTGGGGTCTTAGGCAAAGTCACCGGAGAACAGGGTGGGGTGGTGTCAGGTGCTCGTGCGAACCTGACATCTGCCCCTGATGACTGGGAGTCTTGTCCAAGGCCTTGGATGAGGCCATCGTCGGAACTGAGCAGGCAGGAGCCGAAGCATCACTGACCTGCTTCTGGCCTGTTCCAGCCCCTAAGGTGGAGGGTGACCCTGCTGGTGTGGCCTTCACCTTGAGGAATGTCAGGGTAGAGACAGAAGCCCCGACCCCAACTTGCTCCCGCTCAACTCCAGGATGGCAGTGGGAGGTTTTGTTGCCGGCTGCCTAGAGGCGGCATGAGCAGGCTGCGAGAATGGTCTGAGCCCCCGTGGGACGAGGAGCCGGACAAAGACTTCTTGTGGAGCAGGGACCTGGAACGGAAGCATCTCCAGGACTTTTCCCAGTCCTTAGACTTGTGTTTCCCAGAGTCCTTCCGTTTCTCCTTGTGTGGCTTCGAGGGGGAGGTGGAGGCTGAAGAAGAAGAAGATGATGAAGAAGGACTCTTCCCCACTGGCTCGTCTGCATGGTGGCAAGCTGCTGCTCAAGGAGGTGAGCCTTAAGGGCCTTCTGGTGCTGGTTCCGAGTCTGGGAGTTAAATTGTTTGCAGTGCTTGCAGGCCGCGGTTTAGGCCTAGGCAAAAAGGCAGGCCTCATGACCGTCCTTTGACGGCAGCTGCTTGCCACAAGCGCACTTGGATTTTCTTCATTCTGTGGATGAAACGGATGATGCCGGAGATGAAGACATGCAGAAAGTAATGAAATTCGAAGACTTTTTCAATAAAAGGAAGAAAAGTAAGAAAAAAAAAATCCACTGAAAGCGGTCGAACTGTTGCGAGAAGGCATCCGAGGAGCCAATGCAAATGGGTCGACGTGGGGAAAAGAACTGAGGAGGGGCTGGGGACCATCCCCTTTATACTGTTGCCGATGTAGAGGGTGGTCCCCGCTGAAAACTACTAGCTAGAGGTTTAAGTGGGGTCCTAGCGCATAGCGCCTTAGTCCTTACAGTTACTGCCTGCTGCAAGAGCTCTCACTCGAAGTAAGATCTACTGTTACAGGTGAGTAACCTGTTTTTCTAGGGACATGGATATGTTGTTCTACCCACACTATCAGGCAGACTCCTACCAGTTCTCCTGGAGGAGAGGGGCAAGGCGCACACACACCCTACTTCAGGAACAGAGATTGGAGAACTGAGGCCCCAAAACCAGCATTCCGGCGTGACTCGGGGTCGATGTGATAATGGGAAATGAAGGTGTATGCTGATCACCAGGTAGCAGCCCTGCAGATTTCCTGGACAGGAACATCCCTGGATGCAGCCACTGAGGCAGCGGTATGATGGATGGAATGAGCCCTTAGCCTCTGGGATGCTCTACCGCCAACCTATAGCAGAAAGTCGATGCAGGATACAACCCAACTGCTAATCGTCAGCTTAGCTGTCAGTCTAGGTGTGGCTTTAGCGTAGGTGACAATCAGCTGGCAAACCTCTCCCCAACTCCAGCCATGCGATCCTTGAAGTAGGCAAGTACTCGCCGCAGGTCCAAAGTATGGAGCTTGTGCTCGGCCTCCAAGGTGTGATTGGTGAAGTACACCAGGAGATTAATCATCTGATTAAGATAAAACTCTGACACAACCTTCGGAAGGAAGTTCTGGTTGGGGCACAAGATGACCAGATAAGGAGACTCCACCGAGCGCCTGGGGCTCACTGATCCTTCTGACTGACGTAACAGCAACCAGGAGGCGGTCTTCCATGACAGGTGTGACATCTCACACCTGTGCATCCGTTCAAATGACTTGCCCATGAGCTTTGCCAAAACCAGCAACAAGTCCCACGGTGGTGGTGGTTCACGCACTGAAGGGGAAATGTGGTCAAGGCCCTTGAACAAGCACAAGACCACCTTCTCCTATGCCACCATCACCGACTGCTGACTGGCCGCACCTGGTTAGCAGAGCTGGCCTGCCAGGTGCACCCTGAGGGTCATCGACCAAAGGCCCAACTGAGAGAGGGACCAAAGGCAGTCAAGGACATGGCTTTATCCATCTAGACTTGGACCACCTGACCCAGAATGTGTGGAGCGAATGCAGTCAGTGCTAGCCGAACTGCCCGGAGCTCCAGCAGGTTGATGTGGCATTGGGACTCCTCGGGGGACCAGAGCCCGTGGACTGTGTGTTCCTCCAGGTGGGCACCGCAGCTCATTAGAGAGGCATCGGTCATCAGGATGACCGTTGGCTCTGGGCGGACAAATGAGTTCCCTTCCTGCAGATGTGCTGGGACTAACCACCACTGGCTAGCATCTCACATCCGCTGGGTCACAGTGACCAGCTGGTCGAAGTGACCAGTGCGATGAGACCACTGGCCAGCCAGCACCAACTGCGTGGAGCACATTCTCCAGCAGGCCGACCACACCACGGTACAGACTGCCATGTAGCCCAGCAAGTGAAGGAATTCCCAGGCAGGCGCAACTGCCAACCGAAATGATTGGGCACAAGAGAAGACAGCCTCCACCCTGTCCACGGAGCTGTTCTCTGGCTCTGCAAGTGTTGAGCTCCGCCCCAATGAGGTTGATCACCTGCGGGGTATGAGTTCCGACTTGGTCTCATTGACCAGGAGGCCAAGCTTGATGCAGGTCTGGAGGGCCAGGTCCCTGGACTGCTCCACCTCCTGCCTGGAGGGACCTGCTATCAGCAGTCAACCAGGTAGAGGTAAACCTGGACCTCACAGCGACTCAGGAAAGCTGCCACCACTGCAATACACTTGGTGAAGACCCTGGGGGCCGAGGAGAGGCCGAAGGGCATGGCCTGGAACTCAAGAGGGTTCCCTTAGCTCAAAAGTGGAGGAACCTTTGGTGAGACGGCCGGATCGGATGTGAAAGAACATGTCCTGAAGATCCTGGGAGCAAAACCACATGTTTTGCTTTAGAGATGGTATGATCTGAGACAGAGTCACCATCCTGAAGGTGCATGTCTAAGGAACTGGTCAGGTCGTGCAGATCTAGAAAGGGCACCAGCCCCCATCCACTGGCACCAGGATGTACCTGAAACAAACCCTGGGTGTTCTAGAGGATCTCGACAGGAACCACAACCTCCTTCGGAGGAGTTGGGCTATGTTGTCTCTGAGAGCTGACAGCAAATCTGCTGAAACCAAGTCCTCCCATGGGGTGTGGCTTGGCAAGAAAAGTACTGCCCAAACTCTAGTGGCAGACCTGACCCACCACTTCTACAACCCACCTGTCTGTGGTGACAGCAGACCAGGCAGAAAGGAAGTGGTGGAGCTGGCCCCATGGGAGGACCCAGGGAGGCGTGGACGGCATGAGGGAGGCACCTTCATCCCGTCACTGGGCAAGCTTGAGGAGGGGGCCCAGCTGAGGGGCCACCGAGCCCCCTCCCCTGGCTTATGGACAACTGAGGCCAATGACTTGGGACGAGGTTGCCAAACCTGATCCTGCTACCAGCCAGTTGCTGGGCTGGCTTGGCAGAAGGAGTGGAGGTGGACTGAAACAGCTTTCATTTCTGTTACTGCTTAAAGCCCTTAGGGTCCTTCTGGGCAGATGTCACAAGGTGGCACTGGAGTTCTCAATGCGTGTGGTGACCCAGGACCCTGGGCCGAAAGGTCGGTGTCAGGAAAGGGGCATCTGCCAGCTTGTGCTGAGTGTCCACCTTGAAGGTCGAGATCCTCAGCCAAGCCTTGCAGTGCATGGTCACTGAGGCCACCAAGGAGCGGGCACAGGAGTCCCCAATGTCCATGGCAATCTGGAGCTGTTGCTTGGCCACAGCCCCGCCCTGGTCTTGGACCTGTTTAACCATAGTCTGAAGGTCTGCAGGCAGATGAGGATGCGCCCCATCTAAGGTGCCCAGCAGGATATGGGAGAAGTGGGCTACGATGGGGCCGCGCTCGCCTGGTACAGGCAAAGCGAGAAGGCAATATAGACCTTCTTAGCTGCATGGTTCAACTTTTTGGACTCCTTATCAGGCGGCTTGTCAACATCCCTGATGTTGCCGGAACACAGTGTCGGCCACCAACTCCGCGGCCGAGGGGTGCTCTGTAAATCCCGAAAGGGATCCAGTGGGTACTGCATACTTGCGGGTCATCCAGGCCGAAGGCGCAGGGCAGGAAGCGGGGTGCTGCCAGAGCTCCACGGCAGGGCCAAGAATGGCCTTTGCCACTGGGAAAGCCTCCATTGTAGAGTCTCCTCGGTCAAGGATCTCAGTCAATGGGTAACGAGCCTGTTTCTGGACGGACTCCATCTTCATACCCATCGACTTGGAGATCAGATGGAGGAGGCCCATGAGAGAGAGGATGGACCTTCGTCCATCGAGAGGTCCCCCACAGACTCCACATCGACTGGATGGGAGTGCAGGGAGGAACCCTCAAACTCTGAAGAGTCATCAAAGAGCAGTCTACCACCAAAGTCCCCGCCGACCCTCTGCAGACGGTCAGGGTTGAGGGTGACTGACACTAATGGGGAAGCCCCTTGACCAGCCAACACTCCTTAGTCAGTGCGCCAGCCATTGGCTGTTTAGGCGATGGTTCCACCACACTTGGCGGAGAAGCCGGAATCGGCCAAGTCGGGAATATTTTAACCGGTTCCATCGGCAGAGTCGGACATTCAGGTGACAGCCAGGTGATGGCCAGCATAGAAACCGGGGACAGTTTGGCACCAGTAAACACCAACTGTTGCCACATCAAGTCCTTGGCATCGATGCAACTCGCATCCAAACCTCTCCTCACCAGAGGAGGACAAGGATGAAGAATAGCGGTGGTGCTGCTTCCCATGGTGCGAGAGGGAGTAGTGCTGATGATGGTGGGACTGGCTCGACCCACGGGAAGAGACGAGGCTCTGGCTGCCAGGGGCCAGTGGCGGGACAGAGGGAATCAGTGATCGCAGAGGCTCATCCTGATCAGGGTCAGGGACCAGAGGTGGCAGGTCAGCTGACTGATCTGTCCCTCCCATGGTCTGTGTCAGGACCAGGGTCCTAGACAAGGAAGCATCACCCTCTTCGGTCAACAACTGGTCAGTCGGCTCAAGAAAAATCTCAGCTGGGACTTCGACCAGCATCTTATGGACGAGGATTCGACCAAAGTCAAATTAGGAGCAGCGTGGGAATCAGAGGCCCTTGACCAAGAGTACTCTCGAGCCCACAAATGGCGACAAGTCTTTTCTTTTTTGTACTAATTTTTTAAGTTTAGATTGTGACCGGGAGCTCCTGCCACTCTTGAGGACCGACTTTTTCTTAAATCTGTTGAAACAGTTCTTCTATTTCTAAACCCAATCTATCCTTTATTATTTCTAGTCCATAAGGTTGCACCTATGGGCATCCCTCCCTTTCTTGACTATGCTACAGTGTCCTCTTTAATTTTCATTTTTCCCTCTCAGGTCCTCATACAGGAGGTTATTGTGTGACTTTAGAGTATATGTAAAACAGATTGTGTTTACTGTTGTTGGATTTAGTATGTAATAGCACTGTTATAAATACCTTGATGTATATACCTTATGTTTATGAAACCTGTAATGTTTAAAATGCCATGGCACTTGGTGTTTTGATAGTGGTAAAAATTGCTGGTGACTGTTATAGAAATTAAGCCAGTTGTGCTATTTAAAATGCATGTAAATTGCTGTAAACTTAAGCCAGAAATGTCATGGTGAGTTGCATATATCCCATGATGCACTGCATTATGGAAGTATGTATGATGATGTATTTCTTTGAAATTTGATTTGTTGCCAATGTCCTTTGGGGTAGCTGTTCTTTCAGTGATTCTGCATTAAGGTTCTTTGTTTATAGCTTGTTTTGTTTGTTTTTGTTTTCTTTTTGAGCCCCCACTACACAAGCAAACAGGGCTTGCATAGGGGTGGTCGCTACATCTCAACTAGTGAATCGGATCAGAGATCAGTGTCAGTAGGTGCTGGCTAAGTGCAGAGAAAGGACATTCATAGTCTGTTGCGGCAAACTGATGTACTGAAGAAGGGATATGGCATTGCAGAAGCTTATTTCTTGTATTTTGAATAAACATCACACAAAGATTGTGTGTTGAACCTGAAGTTCGGTGTCTGGTCCATCTGCTATCCCACAACCCCTCCACATAGATTTGCCAGTGGGTCCCTGATCAAAGGTCGGCAGAGACTGGCACAATTCCTTGAAAGAGCCCGTAAAGGTCGAGCCCAGCTGAAGTGTCATGAAGGCAGAAGCTAAGGAAGAATGGGACGATATCTGGGCCACCTCCTCTTCGAAGGCTGCAAGCTGCTCAGCGGACACTGCAGCTGCAGAGACCATCCAACGGGCATCCTTAGACTTAACCGGCGGGTTCCACTGCGCCGGGTGGCCCAGTTTCAGGTGGGTGAGATGATCCTCCAGAACGGTCGGGTGAAACAAGTGGCAAAAGTCACAGGCCTGCGGATCATGGTTGTGCCCCAGGCAGTAGATGCACGCGGTGTGCAGGTCGGTCCTGGAAATCTTCTGCCCGCAAGGGCACCGACAGAACCCAGGAGCAGATTTATCATCCATTGCGGTCACGATCGAAGATCGAGCTGAAGACAAAAACTTTAACTAAAAGAAGCTACCATTTTCTTACTAATTTAACACTTCTATCTCAGCAGGAGTCAGTGTCTGTTCAGATTAAGCAGACAGATACTTTATTAGAAGTAGAAGGGGTCTTATTTAGGGTTAAAAAAAGAAAAGAAAGAAGGTGAGTGTTCTGTGCTAGGAAGGGTACTGTATCAACTTACTTTGCTAAATCAGTAGGAGGAGAGAGCTTAATTGGGGGTGTGGCTTAGACAATATAAAAGCATGTGACTCCAATTACAACCTCCTGTTGCTAGCCTTTGGAAGACAGAAATCTTGCTGGTAGAGCAGAAAGCAGCTAACTAAAGAAGCTACCATTTTCTTACTAATTTAACACTTCTATCTCAGCAGGAGTCAGTGTCTGTTCAGATTAAGCAGACAGATTATTAGACGTAGAAGGGGTCTTATTTAGGGTTAAAAAAAAAAAGGAAGTCAGTGTGTGTTCTGTGCTGGGAAGGGTACTGTATCAACTTACTTTGCTAAATCAGTAGGAGGAGAGAGAGCTTAATTGGGGTGTGGCTTAGACAATATAAAAGCAGGTGACTTCAATTACAACTTCCTGTTGCTAGCCTTTTTTCTTACTAATTTCCCTCCATCCCACCCACCCAAGCCAGTTCTACTTTTATAGCCACTTGATTTGACTGACAACAGGAACTTCCTATTTGGCAGTAGGAAGGAAAGATCATAGAGAAACATTAGTTTTGTCAACCCTAAAGTAAAAAAGTAGCTCACTCTTCCCCAGCTGCTGGTGGTCTGACACTAAGCAAGGAAGAAGGAGGCTACTGAAGAATATAGGAAGTTGCTGTCCCAGAACAGGAAGGGTGAGCGTTGTAAGGAGAGGAGAAAGTAAGCATACAGAAAAACAGGAGAGGGGACACAATATAAGACATGATAGGAGTGGTGCAGTGCAATGGCTGTGGAGTGGCAGTGTTCCGGGAGACATTCTGGAGGCTGTGATGCTGCCCTATTTGCAGGCACCTCTCTGGTCTGAGGGAGTAGGTTGCCCGTCTCCAGGCTGACCTGGCTAGGATTCGTGAAACCTCCTCCCCCACCCAGGGACCACCAGGGCCAATGCCACTACCTCAGAGGTTGCCAAGAAAGAGGAGAGGCTGGACCAGGGTAGGCTCAGGGAGGGAGAGGGTGGTGGAACAGAGTTGCATCCTCAGCTGTACCTCTCCACAATTTATACGCTCTTCTGGTGGATAGTGGTTCCTCTATGGCGGCACCTGCAGTGGAGGCCAAGAAGGATGCTGGGAACCTTCACAAAGGAGACCCACAGGAGGCTGGCATGGGACCCCACAGGGGAAGGAAATGACTCCTGGTGGGGACTCAATCATTAGGGGTAGAAGTGGGGAGGAAGGGAGAGGAGGCAAGGTGCCTGTCTGGCGCCATGGCTTGGAGGGACAGGAAGCAAATCCTCAGGATCGTGGGAGCAGCTGCACGGAGGAGCTGGATGTCATTGTCTACCTAGGGACAAATGACCTGGCTAGAAATGGGATCAGAGCAGTGCAAGAAGAGTCTGTAGAGTTGGGGAGGGCCTTAGACAAGTAGTGATGCGGTAACCTGCTCGGAGGTGCTGCCTGTTTATGGCAAGGGTGAAGCTAGGTACTCCTCACCAGGAATTCAATGAATGGTTGAAAAACTGGTGTGAAGCTCAGGGTTTAGCTTCATTGGGGACTGGGAAGCCACCTGGAGGATGCAGACCTATTCTGGCGCGATGGTCTGCATCTGTCGAGAGACCAGGATCCTAGGTGAGAGGTTTAAATGCTTCATTAGCAATCATTTAAACTAGCCAAGGGGAGGCATGAAACAGGAGCAGGAAACCAACCCCCACAAAACACGGTAATTAGTGAGTAAACACCAAGGTAGAGCAGTCATTAGGAGCAGGACAGAGGTAAATGTAAAAAAGGTAAAGGCAGTAAGGACAGGGATGGGGCTAAAAGGGCAAGACCATCAAAAAGTGGAAGGTGATGAGTACCAATGCCCATAGTCTGTGTTACAAGCTGCCTTATCTAGTGGCCTTGATGGAAGAGGGTTGCCTGGATATTGTGGCAGTCACAGAAACCTGGTACACAGAGAACCATGACTGGGATGTCAACATACCAGGATACACAATCTACAGGAGGGAAAAAGAGGAAGGAGTAGCTCTCTATATAAAGGAATGGATCAAAGCAACAGAACTAAAGAGTAAACAGGGAACAGATGAGGCCTCTGAGTCACCCTGGAGACAGGAAATGGCACCACAATCTGCATGGGGGTTGTACACAGACCCCCATCTCAGGGGGAGGGAATGGACATGGAAATGATAGAAGACATCCTTAGAACGGGGGGAAAAAAGGGAGATATTGTTGATGGGGGACCTGAATATGCCAGATGTTAACTGGAGCATCTTTGCTGCAGGCACATCCAAGAGCAGGGTCATTCTTGATGCCCTACAAGGAGCATGCCTCAGACAGCTAGTATTGGAACCCACTCAGGAAGGAGCAATCTTAGACCTGGTACTCTCAATGGGGATGGAGAAAGAATCTCAGATTTAGAAGTGGGTAGCCATCTGGGAACAAGCGACCACCAAACAGTGTGGCTCGTGATAAACACAGCCATACAATCAAGCCATAAAAAAGCAAGAGTATTGGACTTTAGGAGGGCTGACTTTGGAAAAATTAGAAAGTGCCTCAGAAAAGCACTAGCAAACAGGCAAGAAGGAGGGGTGGAGGGACAATGGGGAGTAATCAAAACAGCCATCACAGAGGCAACAAGCCTTTGTGTAAAGCAAACTAACAAAACACAACGAAGGAAAAAAATGCTATGGTTCTCAAAAGAGGTTGCAGGGAAGGTTAAAGAGAAAAGTACAGCATTCTGGAAATATAAGGAAACAGAGAAGGAACAGGACAGATAACTTTATCAGTTCAAGCAGAAAGAGGCAGGGAAGGCAGTCAGAATTGCAAATGCCCAAACTGAGGAAAGAATAGGCAACTCTGTTAAGAAGGGGGATAAGACCTTTTATAGGTACATTAGGGAACGAAAAAAGACCAAAGGAGGGATACTGAGGGTTAATAAATTGGAGGGAATGTGGGCAGATGGTGACAGTGGAAAAGCAGAGATACTGAACGAATATTTCTACTCAGTATTCACAAAGGAAGAGGAGGGGGAGGTACCTAAACCAAACAAGAGAAACACTCTGAAGATGGGGGTCGATACCAGTCCATTTATAGAAGAAAGGGTCTGAAAGAACTAATAAAATTGAAGGTGGACAAAGCAATGGGGCCTGATGGGATTCACCCAAGAATTCTAAATGAACTAAGGGTAGAACTAGTGACACGCTGACTACTCTCTTTAACAAATCATGGGAGGATGGGGTGGTACCCGAGGACTGGAGGAGGCGATGTGATTCCTCTTCACAAAAGTTGGAGCAGGACAGAGGCAGGAAACTATAGACCAGTTAGTTTGACCTCAATGGTAGGGAAAATGATGGAATCACTTCTGAAGAAAGAACTGTTGAGTACCTAGAGGCCAGTGGAGCACAGGACCCAAGGCAGCATGGATTCACGATGGGAAGGTGCGTCAGGCGAATCTAAAGACTTCTTTGACTGGGTGACCAAAGTAGTAGACCAGGAGGGGCTGTGGACATGGCCTACCTAGATTTTAGCAAGGCATCTGATACAGTCCCACATAAAGATTAATACACAAGTTAGCCAGCCTTGGAGTGGGTCCCAAGGTGTGTAGCCTAGATAAAAAATTGGCTAGACAACAGGACACAAGGGTAGTAGTAGAAAGTCCACAGTGAAGAAAGGAGGGTTACTAGCGGGTACCACAGGGTTCAGTACTGGGACTGGTCCTTTTAATGTCTTTATAAGTGACATTTGCAGAGAAACTGGAAGGAAAAAGTATGTCTCTTAGCAGACAACACAAAGATCTGCAACAGGGTTGATACATAAGATGGAGTGAAAAGGATGAGAAGGGACTTGGCAAGGTTGGAGGAATGGTCAAATGTATGGCAGTTCAGATTCAATGCAAAAAGTACAAGGTAATGCACCTGGGAAACAAAACCCAGGGGAAGAATACAATAGGGGGTGAGATACTGACAACAGTAAAATGAAAAGGGAGCTGGGGGTAATTACATCGGATGACCTAAAGGTGGGCAAGCAATGTGAGAAGGCAGTAAGGAAGGCTGGGGGGATACTGGGATGCATAAGGAGAGGCAGCAATAGTAGAAAACAGGAAGTTGTGATCTCTTTGTACAGACCCTATCTGGAGTACTGTGTGCAGTTCTGGAGACCCCATCTCCGCAAAAGACATAGAAAGGAGGCTGTGCAGAGGAGGGCAACCAAAATGGTGCAGGGTCTGCACCAGAAGACATACGAAGAAAGACTAAAGGAGCTTAATATGTACACCCTTGAGAAGAAGGAGAGAGGGACATGATGAAACTTCAAGTATCTCAAGGAATCAACAAGTCAAGAGGGTAGCATCTTTCAGAAAAGAGATGTGCAAGAACAAGGGGCACAATTTGAAGATAGAGGAGGGCGGCTAGAGTTAATGTGAGAAGTATTTTTCATGGAGAGGGTTGTGGATGCATGGAACAGAATCCTGAGGAGGTCGTGGAGTCAAGAACAGTGGAGGAATTCAAGAATGTATGAGACAGATATAAGGCAGTCCTAGTGGGGGGTAGGAGGAAGTAAGCTGTTTTGGTTAACTAGGATCTGCAGCTTATCTGTTAGGTAGGAAAATGGGCAGACTAGGTGGGCCAAGCGGTCCTTATTTGCTGTCAAATTCTATGTTTCTTGTAAGAGTTGGTTTGAAAGTAATTCTGAAGAATTTAAGCATTAGGGCCTACTTAACGTGGGAAAGGTAAGGAGGGAACCTGCTTCTTCCAGCGGAAAGGAAGATCTGGCATCCAAGGCAAAGTGGAGGAGTTACCACCCAGGTGGATGGGAAGCCAGCTTGAAAACTTTCCAGCACATCTTAAAGGGAAAGGACACTGCCAGATAGTGTGGATAGAACAACATATTCACGTCCCTAGAATGACCTTTGGCCGGGCCTGCTAAAGGCTTGTCATACTTGCGGTAACAAACAATGCAGTTAACCAAACACTTGGACAAACACTGCTTAGAAATAGGAGACCCTTCTTTCTGCGTGGCGAAAGAAACAAATAACTGATCAGATTTCCTGATTACTTGGGTGTGATCCAAATAATAACGAAGCACCTGATGGACATCCACAGTACGTAGTAGTGCCTCCCCTGGATTCGTATACTCTGGGTAATACACAGGCAGGTGGATGCCTTGAGTAAGCATAAACCCGAACACTACTTTAGGGAGAAACTAAGGATTGGTCTGCAAGGACACCCTGTCCTTGCGGAAAACTAAATAAGGCTCTTTACACATCAGAGTCTGAAGCTCAGAAATCCCACGAGCAGAAGTAATGGCAACTAAAAAAAAAAAACAGAAAAAAAAAACAGGTTACTCACCTGAAACAGTAGTTCTAGTAGTGATATATGATGTTCATCCACACTTTCTGGCATTTGCCTTTCCCTTTAAGACTGGACAGAATGTCTTCACGCTGGCTCCTCCCACCCACTCGGTGGCGCTCACTCTCGGCTCCACTCCATGATGCCAGATCTTGCCAGCTGGAAGCAGTTGTGTGCAAAAAGCCAGGGAGGTTGGGTGGGTCAGTGTGGATAAACATCATATACCACTCCTAGAAAGTACAGTTTTGTAAAACTTACTGTAACAGTAGATCTTTGAGGTGTCTCTTGCAGTAGGTAATACTTTTGGTTATCCAGCAGAGGCCTCTCTGCGCATGGCAGCTCTTCTAGCAGTCTTTTCCAGGGATCACCCACATGTGACATCAGCTTCCTGTTTCCTATATAAGTGTGGGCAGCCCCTGATGTCCTCAGTTCTCCCACCAGATTCAGCTCGCAAAGCAAGGACCGAGGGGAAGCCGAGGTACCAAAGGAGTCCCCAACCCTAGTCACTGGGCCAGAAGTTGTTTCCTTAGAGAAGGAGGGGGATGGAGGATGGGAACCGACTTATTGCAAGAGACACTCCTCAAAGATCTACTGTTACGGTAAGTTTTTATGTAACTGTACCATTTTCCACGGAGTGGTCTCTTGCAGTAGGTAATATTTTTGGGATTAATCCCAAGCAGTAAAGCCCATGTATGAGGCCAGTTATGATAGGAGACCTTGTAGGACTGCACAGCGAAGGTCGTCCTGCGTCGTGAGGCAATATCCAGATTGTTGTGCCTCGTGAATGTATGAATGCGTGGACCAAGAAGCTGCAGTGCAGATATCTGAAATGGAGCTCCTTTAAAGTAAGCCACAGTAGTGGCCATAGCTCTAGTGGAATGGGTTTGGACAAGTCCAGGTAAAGGCTTGTTGTAACAAAATGTAATACAATTTGCCAACCAGGATGAAAGCGTACATTTAACAACCAGGAAGCTATCGCAACCTGGGGCAAAGGAGATGAACATTTGAGACGTCTTTTTAATCAATTGCGTCTGATTAGTATAGTAGCGTAATATACGATGGACATCTGAAGGAGGTAATGGATCTTCACCCTGACTGGAGTAGTCAGTATAGTAGACCGGAAGCTCCAAGGACTGAGTTAAAGTATGTTCGGAGACTACTTTAGGAAGGAAGGAAGGGCTGGTATGAAGGACCACCCTGTCTTTGTGGAAAATCAAGTAAGGTTGCCTACACATGAGGGCATGAAGCTCAGAACTACGTTGAACGGAAGTGACAGCCACCAGAAATAGGGTTTTCCATGAAAGAAAATGGTGTTCACAAGTGGCTGCTGGCTCAAAAGGCTCAAGGGTAAATTTTTCTATCATAAAATGGAGAGCCCACGGAGGAGTGGGTCTTCTAATAGGAGATTTAATATGTAACATTCCTTTCAAAAACATCTTGGCTAGATGATGCTGGTACAGTAACCTGCCATCCAGAATGTTGTTCTTGCCGATGACTGCTGTTTTCAGAAGTTGCTCTAGCTGCTGCATGTGAGCTGAAGATGGCAAAAAAGGGAACTGAGGATACCAGGGACTGCCCACACTTACATACGGAACAGGAAGCTGATGTCATGTGTGGGTGGTCCCTGGAAAACCTGCTAGAAGAGCTGCCATGTGCCACAGTGACCTCTGCTGGATACCCAAAGGTATCACCTACTGCAAGAAATCACTCCGTGGAAGATCTACTGTTACAGGTGAGTAACCTGTTTTTCTAGGGATGTGGATATGATGTTTTATCCACACTTTCTGGCAGACTCCTAGGAGTTCTCTGGGAGAGGGAGGCAAGGTGCACACCCCCTACTTGGGAAATAAGGATTGGAGAACTGAGGCCCCAAAATCAGTATCCCAGAGTGACTCAAGGTCGATGGGGTAGTGGGAAATGAAGCTGTGTGCTGACCTCCAGGTAGCAGCCCTGCAGATTTCCTGGATAGGGACGTCCCTGGAAGCAGCCACCAAGGCAGCGATATGGCGGGTGGAATGAGCTCTAAGCCCTATGGGATGCTCCCTTCCCACCAACCTACAGCAGAAATCAATGCAGGATACAATCCACCTGCCAGTCGTCTGCTTGGCTGCTGGCCTGCCAGGTGCGGCTTCAGTGTAGGTGACAAATAAGTGGCAAACCTCTCCCCGAGCTCCAGCCTTCCACTCTTTGTAATAAGCAAGCGCTTGCCTCAGGTCCAGAGTATGAAGCCTGTGCTCAGCCTCTGAGGTGTGACTGGTAAAATACACCGGAAGATTAATTACCTGATTAAGGTGAAAATCCAACACAACCTTTGAGAGATACTTTGAGTTGGGGCACAGGACAACCTTGTCCTGTGGAAAACCAGGTAAGGAGACTCCACGGACACACCTGGAGCTCACTGATCCTTCTGGCTAACATGCTAGCTACCAGGAAGGTGGTCTTCCATGACAGGCGAGATGTCACACCTGTGCATCGGTTGGAATGACTTGTCCATGAGCTTTGTCAAACCAGCAACAGATCCCAAGGTGGTGGTTAGCACTGGATTGGAAATGTGGTCAAGGCCTTTAAAAAAGCACCAGACCACCTTCTCCTGCACCACTAACTGCTGACCAGCCTGTACCAGTAAGCAGAGATGGCTGCAGGTGCACCTCGAGGTCACATAGACGAAGGTCCAACTGAGAGAGGGACCACAGGTAGTCAAAATGCTAGCCACTGGACAGGACAAGGGTCCAACCCTTGCCCTGACACCAAATAGAGAACCTCTTCCATTTGAAAGCATAGCACTTCCTGGTTGACTCCTTCCGAGATGCCTCCCAACAGTGAAGACATCTTCAGAGACCCAAAGCCTGGAACTCTAGCCTCTCAGGAACTAGGCTGTCAGGTGCAGGGGTTGAAGGTCCAGATGGAGTACCTTCCCCTGATTGATGGAGAGCAGGTCTGGGCAGAAAGGAAGACGCCCAGGGAGCCTGCTACTGAGGCTGAGGAGATTGAGGTACCAGACTTGGCGGGCCAGTCCGGAGCCACTAAGATTATCTGTGCCTTTTCTTCCTTGCCTTGAGCAACACTTTGTGAATCAAGGGAAGTGGAGGAAGGCATAGAAGAAACCTAGGGTCGCATCAGAAGAGCATCCTGCTGAGGCGAGTTGGGCACAAAACAGCCTCAGCTTTGCGTTCTCCTAGGCCGAACAGGTCTACCTGAGGGATGCCCCACTGGGAAAACAGACTGTGTATTACCTCTGGGTGGAGAGACCACTCCTGAGATGCCTCCTCCACATGGCTGAGGCGTCCGCCAGCTGGCTGTAGGCCCCTGCCACATGGATGGCTGGGAGAGTGGCCCCCAGGTTGCGTACGACGGTCCACATGGAAACTTAATTGCACAATGGCAGGGAATGCGTCCTGCCCTGTTTATTTAGGAAGTACATAGTCGTGGTGTGTTGTCAGTCTGGACCTGGACCACCTGACCCCAATGTGAGCAGCAAGGCAGTCCAGCAGGTTGATGTGGCACGGGACTCCTCAGGGATCCAGAACCTGTGTACTCTGTGTTCCCTCAAGTGGGTACCCCAGTCCATAAGAGAGGCATCGGTCAACAGGATGACCGTCAGCTCTGGGTGGACAAACAGGATCCCTTTCTGCAGATGTTCTGGCACTAACCACCACTGGAGAGTGTCCCACATCCACTGGGTCACAGTGTTCAGCTGGCCGATGTGACCCTTGAGCTTAGACCTCTGACTGGCCAGCCCCCACTGTAGACAGTGCATTCTCCAGCTGGCACAACAGACCATGCTGGTGCAGGCTGCCATACAACCCAGCAAGCGAGGAAGTCCCGGCACAGGGTGCAATTGTCCAACCTGAAATGATCAGGCAAAGGAAGAGAGAGCCTCCACCCTGTCCACCAGGAGCCAGGCTCTGGCTCTGCAAGAGTCAAGCTCCGCCCCGATAAAGTTGATCTTCTGCGAAGGCACAAGTTCCAACTTGGCCTCATTGACTAGGAGGCCAAGGGAGACGCAGGTCTGGAGGGCCAGGTCCCCGGACCACTCCACCTCCTGCCTGGAGGGATCTGCAATCAGCCAATCATCCAGGTAGGGGTAAACCGGGACCCCCTTGGCGCCTCAGGTAGGCTGCCACCACTGCAATGCACTTGGTGAAGACCATGGGGGCCGAGATGAGCTGAATAGCATGGTCTGGAACTCGAAGAGGCTCCCTCTGCTCAAGCGGAGGGACCTTCCATAGAGCAGACGGATGGGGCGTGAAAGAGCGTGTCCTGAAGATCCAGGGAGAAAAAAACACATGTTCTGCTCTAGAGATGGTATGATCTGTGACAGAGTTACCATCCTGAAGGTCGTGACTTGAGAACTTGTTCAGGTTGTGCAAATCTAGAATGGGGCACCAGCTCCCCGTCCGTTTGGCACCAGGAAACACCTGGAGACAAACCCAGGGTGTTCAGAGGATCCGTTACAGGAAGCACGACCTCCTTGCGGAGGAGCAGGGCAATGCTGTCCAAGAGCTGATAGAATGTCTGCGAAACAAAGTCCTCCCAGGGGTGTGGGTTTGACAAGGAAGGTACTGCTCGAACTCCAGAGGCAGACCCTGACCAACCATCTTGAGAACCCACCTGTCCGTGGTGACAGCGGACCAGGCAGAGGTGTGATGGACATGGGGAGACACCCCTCATCCTGTCACTGGGCAGGCTTGGAGGAGGAGGAGGGCCTGGCTGAGGCGCCACGGGGTGTCCCTCCAGGCTTCGCGGACAACAGAGGCCACTGACTTGGGCTGAGCTCGCCAGGCCTGAGCCTGCTGCCCAGCTTGGGGCTGGGCTAGTTTGGCCATAGGAGTGGAGGTGGACCGAAGGGCTTCTTTTTCTGCTTATTGGAGCCCTTGGGGTCCCTCTGGGCAGATGTCATGAGTCTAAGGTGGCACTGGACTTCTCAATGCAGGTGGTGGCCCTTGACTCCTGAGCCCAAATAAGTTGGCACCCAGGAAAGGGACATCCGCCAGCTTGTGCTGGGTATCTGTCATGAAGGTAGAGATTTGCAGCCAAGCCCTGCGGTGCAAGGCCACTGAGGCCGCTACAGAGTGGGCACAGGAGTTTCCAATGTCCATGGCTGTCTGGAGCTGTTGCTTTGCTACAGCCTGGCCCTGGTTCCGGACCTGCTTAACCGTGTTCTTGAGGTCCGCCGGCAGATGAGGAAGCACCTCATCCAGGGTGCCCAGCAGGGCACAGGAGACATGGGCCATGAGAAGGGCTGAGCTCACCTGGCGAAGGCCAAGAAAAGAGGCACCGTAGACTTTTTTGACCACATGGTCTAGTTTCTAGGACTGTATCAGGTGGCTTGTCTACGTCCCCGGTGTTGCCAGAGCACCTGAACACAGAATCGGACACCAAGCCCTCAGCTGAGGGGTGTTCTGTGCATACTGACAGGGAACCAGTAGGGAACGTGTACTTGCGGGCCATCTGGGCAAACAGCATAGGGCAGGAAGCGGGGTGCTGACAAGGCTCCAAGGCAGGGCCAAGGATGGCCTCTGCCACTGGGAAGGCCTTCCCAGGAGTATCTCCCCAGTCCTTCAATGTATTTTTTGTCTCAGATATTTAAAAAATTAAAAAAGCTTTAGCTAATTTGCTAATTTTTCATTAATGGCTCAGATCATTATAGATGGTTGCCACTCACAAGTTCTAAAACTCTCTTCCACTGACTTTACTTGTTAAATATATACACTAGATTTCTACTGTGGATATATTAGGATGGTAATAACACGTTTCTAATGGTAAAACAGCAATGCACTGTACCAAGATATTAAATTTTTTTCATGCAGATTTGGCATGTGAACTTTTAAAACTGTACCATCCTATATATTACTTTAGGAATAAAGAAAACAACAAGCCTCTGCCAGTGCGAATGTTTGCTGTTTGTATTTGTTAGCTGCAGCAGATGGTACAGTTACTCTCCGACCCAAAGGGCAGGCAGCGGGGTCAGGAGAGGACAGCTGTCAATAATAGCTGATGGGACAGTTGCTCCCTACCGAGGGCAGGCAGCGGGGTTGGGAGCAGAGGACAGCCACCAATGGTGGCGAGAAGGACAGTTATTGCGACAGCAGGGTCAGGGAGGACAGCTACCAGTGTATTAACAAAACAAAAACTTTCTTTCAGAATTTCAAAATTCTGCTTCTGATGGAATTCCGCAGAATAGGTGGACTTTTCAAAATTCTGAGGATTTGCAGTTGAAGCAAAATTTAAAAAGTCTATAAAGGTCTACTTCTTTGCTTAATCTCTCAGTGATGTTTCTCTGTACTCCACAATATCTCTTCGTGCTGTTTGAATCTCCTGTTCTCCTAATGGCAACCACATTCTTTCGTCTCCCTTTCCTGCATTGTTAAGTGCTTTGACAATGTGAATTACAGGTTGTACTGTATATAAACCCAAATGCCTTCCTTCCTTCATCCCCATATACTGCCATTTCCCAGAGGGGCAAGTACACTTTCAGTATACAATATAAGCCGACTCTGTGCATGCAAACACACTTCATTATTACTTCCTTTGACTGATTTCCGACTCCGCTGACAGCATGTTTTATTTATTTGTAATTTTGACCTAACCAGGAAAAACATTAAGTTGTGCAAGTTCTTTTTTTTTTTTTTCCATATACAGGTTTTTATCCTCCAGGCACATTGCAGGCAACTGTTCAGCCCTGTCCCTGCCTCCCGCATGACTACTGTCTCTCTGGTCCACTAAGCAACATTCCCCACAGACCCCCACCCCCCCATGGCAGGCGGCCGTCCTTCCCCCACCCATAGATTATTCGTCCAGACTGGGAAATCGGCGAGCTGGCAACAGTGAGATGCAAGGGCAGGCAGGGCTTCATGTAGCCTGCAACTGCCATTTTCCTTCACTTTTCTGCCCTTATTGTGGTGGGCCATATGTGCGTGGAAGCACACACACATGCTAACTGCGGCCCTACATCTGCACTGCTTGAGCTCTACTGCTGCCACCCAGCCTTCACCAGATGGCAGCCAAGGAGTGAGAGAGTTGTTCACTCCGTCCTGGGAGAGGAGAGCAGTTCGTTGGACGCTTGATCCTCTACCCCATGCCAACCAAGCTCGCCCCAAACCTGGGTCACCAGCTTGGTGAGAGGTAAGGCACATAGCACCAGCACTCGCCACTGGGCCAGCTTAAGTTATGGTAACATTTCCAGGTGTGCCCTGGGGGGGCTCCATGGACCCATTTTATTAACAAGGGAATGTTGGTCATGACACCAGGAAAACTCACCTACTCTTCTTCAATAAGTGCCACGGGATCTTTACTTCCACATGGCCAGTGACCAGACATGGGCATAAGGGACATCTCATCCAAAAGATGGCACCTTAACAGTGCAGCATCCCACTCCCAGTACTGTACTACAGTGTCAGTCATGAGTAGTACCCCAAGTACCTGGTGTGGGGCTAGAATCCACGATCTGCTACTCTTCCAGCCCCAGAGGCTCGCGTGTTATTCTACTGAGCCACAGACATTGACATATTAAGGTCCAGCCCAGTGATATTGTTGGTAGCACATTTTCCTATCACGTGGGACAGAAAGATTCAGACCTGAACATCACTCTCGTGCTATACTCCCAGCTGGAGGACAGTCTCTGGCTCATGCTTAGCCTCTGCATGGGAAGAGTTTGGCCACTCTGCTGCTCAAGCAACTCTTTTGGAGGACTGTACAGCAGCCTTGGTACCCTGGGTGACTGACCACTCAACATCAGCCCTCTTCTTTATAAAAGGCCCAAATCGGCCTCCTGATGTGGGGTGTGTAGGGGCTATATAGTGGACACAAGTCTATGCCAGTGAGTCATGGGGCTGTTAGGCACCTATTCACAGGGGTATGGGATCAACCCATTTTCATGAACATGTGACCTGGCTCCTTCTCACTGCTAACCCCTGCTGCAAATGGGAGGGTGTCTCCTGCAGGATGTACAGAGTGGTGGAAGTGGTCTTGAATGGAGTGCTGGGGTTACCTAGGACTAGTACCCTGACTGGTACATGGCCATTGCATGGACAAGCTGAGCAGTGCAGGAATGTGAGTACAACAGCCCGTAGAGATAATTCAAGAATTACCTTTTGATAGCCAAAAGTTACATGGGAATCCATATTGTTATATTTCAGTGGTCTCACAGTAAGTGCACTGCACAAGCGCCTCAGGTACAAAATGCGCTGTGGAAGATTTCCTGATCTCATACAGGGCTTACTTATGACATCACAGAACCTTTCATAGGAAATCATCAGATTCCAAGTCAAATAACTGTAAATCATAATTCCGTATAGAAATCTGGATTTAGGATATAGGATTTCAATGCCATTTTCCAATTCTGACACCAATGTCCTTTTCAGAATCAGAATTGATTTGAAAATTTCTTACATTTCTAAAATTCCAATCGGATCAGATTCGGGCAATTCTGATCATCCCTAGTTTACATGACAATTGACCATGATGAAGTCACAAACCCAGGACCTGCCGGGGGCAGCTGGAGTCAATCCAATGTGTTTGATAATCACAGACTGAGAACTGGAATAAAGACAATGGGACACGAATCATGTACCCAGAGTCCCAAATGCGGCAGCTGTAACCCTTCAAGTACAGGGAAGTCCCCACAAGCTGTGAGGTGCTTTTAACTTTACCACTTGCTTCAACATCTCACCTGGAGAGTGCTGCCATTGCAATTCCTCACCACTACCTAACAGGACTGTGTTACTGCTGTATTTCACATCTACTGTATATGGCAGTGCTCACTTAAAGAGTCATTTGGTCTCTGACACCCCCACATCCACCACTCTTTCTCCTTCGTGACCTCTAAATTTATCATCAGCGTGAGGAAGCGTATACTGTACAGTATCTGATTAAACATGATTTCAGTCTCCAGCTGTCAGTCTCTCACTTTTCATAAGCACTACATTCATCACACTGTGGGGATGCCTACCCTTAGCCATTTTCTAGATGAACGTATGGCTTCGGTATTTAGTGCTGTCAGTCCCTCATGTTCCATCAGCCCTACATTCATTAGTGGGAAGCCTGCTGCGTATTGTTATCCAGTCTATGGATAAACCTGTGGCTTCAGTCATTAATGCTGCCAGTCCTTTACCTTTTGCCAGCACTACAGTGAGAAAGCCTACCCTGTACCCGGTCTCCAGATAAACTGGCTTCAGTCTCCGGTACCGCAGTCCCTTACCCTCCACCAGCACTACATTCATCAGAGTTTGGGAAGCCTACCCAGTACCTGGTCTGAGGACAGACATTTGGCTTCAGTTTTTAGTTTTGTCGGTCTCTTACCTTTCACCAGCATTATGCTCATTACAGTGTGGGAAACTTACCCTGTACCTGAATGCTGGATAAAATAGCTTCAGTCTTTAGTACTGTCAGTCCCTCACCTTCCACCAGTACTATATTCATCACCGTGGGGAAGCCTACACTGTACATGGTCTCTGGATAAACAGAGGGCTTCAGTCTTTGTTGATGTCAGTCCCTCACCTTCCACCAGCACTATATTCATCACAGTGCGAGGAAGCCTACACTGTTCATGATCTCTGGATAAACAAAGGGCGTCAGTCTTCGGTGATGTCAGTCCCTCACCTTCCAACACCACTATGTTCATTAGAGTGTGGGAAGCCTTCTGTGTACTGGGTCTCCAGATAAACATATGGCTTCAGTCTTCAGTGTGGTCAGTGTCTCACCTTTCACTAGCACTATGGTGTGAGAGAAGTCTACCATGTACCTCGCCTCCTCATAACCTGGATTCAGTCTCCAGTGCTTTCAGTCCCTCACTTTGCAGCTGCATATGTTCATCACAGTGTTGGGAGGCTTACCCTGTACCTGGTCTCTAGATAAATAGAAGGCTTCAGTGCTGTCAGTTCCTCACCTTCCAACAAATTAAGTTCATTTTAGTGTGGGGAAGCCTACACTGCAGTCAAACGCTGGATAAACAGAGGGCTTCAGTCTTCAGTGCTGTCTATCCTTAACCTTCCACATGACCACCAGCACAATGGTCACTGCAGTGTGGGAAGCCTGTGTACCAGGTCTCTGGATACACTTATGGCTTTAGTCTTTAATGCTGTTAGTCCCTCATCTTTCACTAGCACTACGTTCATCAGTGTGGGAAAGTCCACCTTCTACCCAGTCTCTGGATAAACATTTGGCTTCAGTCTTCAGTACCATCAGCCACTCACTTTCCACCAAACCAAGTACATCACAGGGTGGGAAGCCAACCCTATACCAGATCTCTGGTCTTACACAGGCATTTAGATTTCAAATCCAAATCCTAAATTCAATTTATAGATCCTTTTAGAATTTGAAATGGAATTGGATTTGGAAAACCTAAATTTGAAAATCAGATCAGAATCAGTGGATTCCAAGCATCCCTACTCTAGTGCTGTCGGTGCCTCACCTTCCACTAGCACTATGTTCATTACGTAAAATAGTCAGTGGCTGCAGTGGAGCTACACTGGGCAGTGCAGGAAGGGTGAGGCTCTGTGGCGCTGACTGTAACTGACTAACCTCGATTTCATTCAAATTTTCAGGTTTACAGGGCCAGCAGATTTGCGTGTGCAGCGGGGGGATAGATGAAGGGATTCAGGGCTATACCTCCAGTTATAGTCTGAGCTGTTACAGGTAGCGACGGAACGTGGAGCTGGGAGGTAACACTATTCCTTACCTTTCAGTTGCTTAGTATTTTGTTGTTGCCCCTGTATAGCAGAAACGGGAGCTAGCTGTTTTTATTTTTGTGTTCTTGTTGTCTTGTTTTGATGAGGGGCCTTACTCACCCACCCATACTCCTATCCCTCCCACCCCGGGCTCGTCCACTTATATAGGGGCAGACCCTTT
Source organism: Neoceratodus forsteri (assembly GCA_016271365.2). NCBI lineage: Eukaryota > Metazoa > Chordata > Ceratodontiformes > Ceratodontidae > Neoceratodus > Neoceratodus forsteri. Next base: position 655,752,443 of record CM057459.1, read on the forward strand.
CTGCATGTTCTACTTCCGGCTACACATAAGAAAAGGACAGCAACACCATAACATAACACAACAGGAGGGGTACTACATAAACATACAGGAGAGAAAGAGAAAAGAAAGGTAAAAGGGTGGAAAAGAGAGAAAGAAAAGTTACTTGGGGGACCAGAGCTCGGTAAGGGAGAAAGCAAACTGCAGACATGAGGGGAGTGGTGCAGTGTAGTGGCTGTGGGACAGCAGTGTTCTGGGAGACATTCTGGAGGCTGTGGTGCTGCCCTATCTGCATGCACCTCTCTGGGGTGAGGGCGGAGGCTGCTCGTCTCCAGGCAGAGTTGGATAGGATTCAGGAGACCTCCCTGGACTACAAATACCACCCGCTGCCTCAAAGGATGCCAGTAAAGAGGGAAAGATGGACAGCAGGGGCCCAAGAAGGGTGACGGAGGTTGGGCAGAGAGTGCATACCACCTGTGGTTCACTCCCTCCTCCTATGCCATTCTGGCTGGTGAAGCTATCCCATGGGGAACCTGCAGTGGTGGACACGTGGATGCAGGAACCTCTGTAGTGGAGACCCCAGAGGGAGAGCAGCGACATCAGAGGAGAAGGAAGCAACTCTAGTTGGAGACTCTATTATTAGGGGGGTAGAACTGGGTGTGAGCAAAGGAGGAGAGAAAAAGGTAAGGTGCCTACCCAGCACCTCAGCTTGGAGAGATAGGAGGCGAATCCTAAGGATCACAGGGGCAACAGCACAGGAGGGGGGAGCTAGATGTCATTGTCCACCTGGGGACAAATGACCTGGCTGACACCGAGGTCGGGGCAGTGCAGAGGGAGTTCACGGAGTTGGGGTGGGGTCTTAGAAAGACAGAGATATAGAAACAGTTAGCAGATACAGACCGCTAGGCCCATCCATCCTGCCCGTAGGCCCTATACATTTTATGTGGCCACTGACCTCTATGTGATCAATGGCTTTTCATCACTCTCTCCCTCTCAAGCTTCCCTTGTGCCTGTCCTAGACATACTTAAACCCTCCATTACCTCCTGTGGCCGACTATTCCAAGTGTCAACTACACTTTTTGTGCAGAAAAACTTCCTCACATTACCTCTTAATCTATCCCTTCCAATTTCATATTGTACCCCCATGTTTTAGTACTTTTTCTACAATGGAAAAGGTCCCCCACCTGCACCTTGTTTATGTCCTTGAAGTACTTGAAAGTTTCAATCATGCCCCCCCCCCCACCGTCTCCTCTCCTCCAGCGAGTACATATTGAGGTCCCATAGCCTCTCCTAATATGTTTTGTGGTACAAGTCCTGCACCATCTTTGTTGCCCTTCTCTGGATAGTCTCTACCTTATCTATGTCCTTGCGCAGGTGTGGCCTCCAGAACTGCACACAGTACTCTAGGTGAGGCCTCACCAATGTTTTATACAATGGCATCACCGCCTCCTGCTAGCGATACCCTGCCTGCACCCCAGCATGCCACTGGCCCTCCTGCTGCCTTTGTGCACTGCTTTGATACATAAGGTCATCAGAGATGATAACCCCTAGGTCCCTTTCCTCTTTGGTGACAGTCAGCCCCCAAACTGTACCAGGTGCATTGTGTACGCTTCTTTGTGCTGAAGGGGCGAAGAGGTGGGCATTGAAGGGCATAGACAGGTGGCACATGCACGTAACCTTCTCGGAAGTGCTATCTGTCTGTGGCATGGGAGATGCCAGGATGCTCCACACCTAGGGATTCAATGAATGGCTGAAGAACTGGTGCACAGTTAAGGGTTTTGACTTCCTTGGGGACTGGGGGCCCACCGGAGAGATGCAGACTTGTATCGCGAGAGATGGTCTGCATCTGTCAGAAGGGAGGACCAGGATCCTGAGTGAAAGTTTAAATGGTTCATAGGCACACATTTAAACTAGTCAAGGGGAGGTGGGGAATATGCAGGAAAAACTCAACTCGCCCCCTGGTGAGGAAGAAAAATTACTCACCTTAGTAATGTTGTTTCTTCTAATGGAGTCTTGCTATATTATAGACATTAGCAGTTTGATCCAGCTCTAGAACTGCCCTGGAGTGAAATGGTTAAAACCATTCCAAAATAGAATTTTGTACGAGAGCAGCTCTATCTGTGTCATTTCAAACTTGAACTGTCAGATCTTCGAGCCAAACTCACTAAGGTCTGTGTGAAGCTGTAACCTACACTAGCCAAATGGCTACCTAAATAATAACAACCATTGATGGTCCCAACACCCAAGACTCAAGTCAGGGGACCAGAAATACTAACACCATTCTAATAATATGAAAATGGAACATAAGTATAATAAAACACACACACGCGTACACATACACACCCCAAAGTCCCAAGGGGACAAAATGCTAACAGGACATAAGTAGTGCCCACACTAAGTTGCCCGCACCCCACCAAGTAGAGGTTCTGAGAGGGCAGGTTGGGGAGGTTCATAATATAGCAAGACTCCATTAGAAGAAACAACGTTACTAAGGTGAGTAATTTTTCTTCAAACAACATGAAGTCTTGCTATATTATAGACATTAGCAGAATACACAGCAGTACCTCCATGGAGGAGGGGCAGAACCTACTTAGGAATAGGCTCTGAAGAACAGCTGTGCCAAACTGAGCATCTCTCCTGGCCTGGACATCCAGGGAGTAATGCTTGGTAAAAGTGTGTACCGTTTTCCAAGTAGCAGCCTGGCAAATCTCTAATAAAGGGATATCTCTGGCAGCAGCTAGAGACGCAGCTGTACCCCTGGTAGAATGAGCCCTCAAACCGGGGGGGCTCTGCCCACTTTCTGATAACAAAATTGGATACAAGAGACAATCCACCTGGCTATTGATCTCTTAGTGGCAGGTTTGCCTTTCCCAACTTCACCATAGGTAAGGAAAAGTTGGAGGGATTCGAACCTGTGACCTTTGGTAAGCTCTATATAATAACTAAGAGCTCTCTTAACATCCAGGCTGTGCAACCTCCTCTCACCCGAAGAGTAGTGATCAGTGAAAAATACTGGAAGGGAGATAGATTGATTAAGATGGAAATCTGAAACCACCTTAGGCAAAAACTTCCTATTAGTCCTAAGGACTACCTTATCCTGTGGAAAGAAATAAAGTCAGTCTCCACTGACAAGGCTTGCAATTCACTTGTCGTCTGGCAGAAGTGATAGCCACTAGAAAACAGTTTTCCAAGTTAGGTACTTAAGCTCTGCAGAAGACAGAGGTTCAAAGGAGTTGCATTAACTGGGCAATGCAAACATTAAGGTCCCAAGCAGGGGCGGTTCCCGAAAAGGAGGATTAGTATGGAGTAATCCTTAAAAACTTGGAAAACACAGGATGAGAGGAAAGAGGATGACTTTCCTGCTGACACAAAAGCAGACACAGCTGCCAAATGAACTCTCAGGGTAGCTGGTCTGAGACCCAAGGAATTAAGATGTACCATGTAATCTAACAAAATGGGCAATTCAGCAGATTCTGGGAAATATTTTCCCAGCACACCAAATGGAAAACCTTTTCCATTTAGAACTATAAGTAGCCCTAGTGGAAGGCTTTCTGGAAGCCTTTAGGATCTCAAGAACACCCTGAGAGAGGTGTAAATCAGCAAACTCTAACTCCTCAAGAGCCAGGCCTTGAGGTTGAGGATTTGAGGTCCGGATACCAAACCCTTCCCTGGGCACAAGTCAACAGATTGTGATTCCTGGGGAGGCACAGGGGAAGATGGACCGTCAGAGACAGAAGGAGTGGGTACCAGGGCTGCCTGGCCCAATCCGGGGCAATCAGAATCACCCTGCAAGGCTGAGATCTGATTTTGACTAGTACTTTGAATAGGAGAGGAAGGGGGAAGCAGAGGGAACCTCCCTCCCAATCCAGAAGAAGGGCATCCAGGAACTGAGCCCAGCACTGGAGGCCTGCAACAGAACAGAGGAAGTCTGTGATTGTCTGGGGCTGCAAAAGATCTATCTGAGGATGCCCCACCTGGCAAAAACTATCCCCAGCACTTGAGGATCCAGGGACCATTCGTGATGGCCTGGGAAATCCTGCTGAGGGCATCCGCTAGGACATTGTCCTTCCCTGGAAGATGAACTGCTATGAGGAAGTGTTCAGGAATACTCCAGAGACCACAACTTCATTGCCTCGGTGCACAAGGCCGAAGACCGAGTGCCCCCTGTTTGTTGATGTACCACATTGTTGTGGTGTTGTCTGTTCTGACTTGTATCACCTTGTCGTGGACAGATGCAGAAAAAGCTTGAAGAGCTAAAAAGACAGCTCTGAGTTCCAGCAAATTGATGTGGAGCAGAGATTCCTGGGGGGACCAAACTCCCTGAGTGGAAAGGTCGCCCATGTGGGCTCCCCAACCCAGAAGGGAAGCATCTGTAGTGAGAGTCAAGTCGTGAGAAGGGGAAATGAAGGGGACCCCCGCTCTTAAATTGCTCTGATCCTGCCACCACTGGAGAGCTAGGATCAAGGTTTGAGTCACTGGGACCAACTTGGAAAGGGGGTCTCTTCTCTGAGACCAAAAAGTTCTCAAGTGAAACTGAATGTCTCATCTGAAATCTGGCTCCTTGCACAACAGCTGTGGATGCAGCCATGTGCCCCAGGAGCTGCAGAAAGTGTCTTGCTGGTCAAGAGACCTGCAGAGTGAAGGAAGAGGCCAGAGCCACTAAATTCCTTACCTTTCTGGGAAGAAAGGCTCTGGCTAGCTTTGTGTCCAATTCTGCCCCTATAAGGTGAGTACCTGGACTGGTTCCAAGAACGACTGGTAGGTTTAGCAGAAAACCCAGGGAGGTGAGAAGCTGCTGGGTGACCTGCAGGTGAGTTTTACCTGTTCTGGGACTGGCCTACAATGAGCCAGTCGTCTAGATAGGAAAATACAGCAATCCTCTGTCTCCTTAAGTGGGCCACTGCCACTGCTAGACACTTTGTGAATACCCTTGGGGCAGAGGTAAGGCCGAAGGGCATTGCTCTGAACTGGTAATGATCTGAGGGCAGTTCAATCTGAGGTACTTTCTGGGATCTTCTGATTAGGACATGGAAATAGGCATCCTTGAGGTCCAGGGAGGCTAGCCAGTCCCCTGGCCTTAGGGAAGGTAAAATCATTGCCAGAGTTACCATTTTGAACTTTGGTTTCAAAAGATGCTTGTTCAGATATCTGAGATCTAAAATGGGCGCCATTCTCCTGTCCTTTTGGGGTGAGGAAGTATCTGGAATACAGACCCTTCCCTGATGCAGGGAGGAACCCTCTACTGCTCTGAGAGCTAATAGGGATGAGACCTCTGTTTCCAGAGCGAGGGTCTCTGAAGCACTTGTAGTAAAAAGTCTGCTTCTCAACTTGGGAAACTTTTTGAAGCTGAGAACCAGACCCTGGCTTACTACTTCCAGAACCCACTTGTCTGAGGTTAAAGAAGCCCAATTCTGACTGAAGTAAGCCAGCCTGCCCCCACTGGTACAGGAGAATCGGCCCTGGGCTTACATCCAGGGTGCCTGTTTACAGGAGCTTTTAGGCTGGGGTGGGAGCAGGTCTGCACACACCTCGTCTGCCCTGCCTCTGAAGAAGCCCCCTCTGAGCATGAGCAGAAGGGCCTGAGTCTGGTAGAAGGCCTGTGAAAGGCCTACCCCACCCCTGGAAGCATGCCTTTGAGGAGTGGCTTGCAGCTCCTTAGCCTGGGCACTCTTGTAAGTAGTCCTATATTCATCCATCTTCTTCATGTAATTCTCTGTCTGCTCTCCAAACAGAGAATTTTCCACACAGGAAAATCCATAGCCTTAGTCTGGGTATCCTGTGACAAACTAGTACACCTGAGCCAGCCAACCTCTGAAAAGCTACAGATGTGGCCATGACCCTAGAGGAAACATCATTAACATCCACAGCAGCATGAAACTGAACCTTAGAGGCTTCAATGCCATCAGCAGCCAGCTGTTCTGGTTCACCTAGCCAGCTGGCCATGGGCCTCTTGGCCAATTGCATAACAGTATCCCATCTAGTTTCTGATACCCTAGCTACATAAGCCATATAATTTGCTTGCCTGAGTCCCAGAGAGGCTGCCATATACTGTTTTTTTGCCATGGCATCAATCTTCCTGGAATCCTTGTCAGGAGGATGTGAAGCCAAGGAATATTAGCTTTTATCACAGGCAGCAGCCTGAACTACCCCAACATGACTGCATTGCTGAGAAAGGAATTCTGTATCAGGGCCTGACAATGTATACCTTCTGTCCATCTTTTTATCTACAGGAGGCACAGAATTAGGAGCTTTTAAAATTTTAATTGCTTGTTTCCTAAAAGACTTATGTAAAGGAATAGACAATCTCCTAGACTCTGGAATATCCATCATTTCTACGATGCTTGAGGCCTGATGAGGACCGCCCTGTCATGGTGTATAGCTGGCACTCGGGACAATCAAGCAACTGAAGCACAAGCAGCTCACCTGAGTAGCTGAGGAAGCCAAATCTCCAGCCTGATAACTTTCGAGGCAGCTCCCCCCCAAGCTAGGCACTCGGGACAATCAAGCAACTGAAGCACAAGCAGCTCACCTGAGTAGCTGAGGAAGCCAAATCTCCAGCCTGATAACTTTCGAGGCAGCTCCCCCCAAGCTAGGCACTCGGGACAATCAAGCAACTGAAGCACAAGCAGCTCACCTGAGTAGCTGAGGAAGCCAAATCTCCAGCCTGATAACTTTCGAGGTAAAGAGAGCCTCTTCTCTTCGTCTGGACGCCTGCAGAGGGGTGCTACCTGATGAACACTTATATTTTATGAACTTTGTTCCTGTTCACCACTGGGTGGGCTTGTTATTTGATTCTCTTTGTGCTACTGATTGCTGAAGTGTAAAGCTAGGGACTCACTGGCTTTTCTAGAGTTGCCTTGCTGATTTCATCTTAAAGCCAGATCTACCAAGCAGCTAATATAGATCAGACTTGTTTAATATGGTGGTATTTGGAGCTAATTGCTGATTTCATCTTAAAGCCAGATATACCAAGCAGCTAATATAGATCAGACTTGTTTAATATGGTGGTATTGAGCTAATTGTGCTTGTTACTGAAGGCATTAGGTTAGCTGGGTCCTAGTGTGACCTCATTTTGGAATAGCCCTGTTTGCTTAGAGTGGAGCTCCTTTGTGTAAGTCACAACATATTCTCCGCTGCATAGTAATGGGAGGCTTTGTTTTCTCCACAACATAGGCAGCCCCCAAGCTAGGCACTCGGGACAATCAAGCAACTGAAGCAACAAGCAGCTCACCTGAGTAGCTGAGGAAGCCAAATCTCCAGCCTGATAACTTTCGAGTGAAAGCCTCTTCTCTTTGTCTGGGCGCCTGCAGAGGGTGCTAGCCGGCGCTGTCAATTTAAGGATCCACCCCGTGACATCACATCTGGTGATATCACGTCCTGTTGCCCAGAACCTATCTCCCCACTTTCCCATTTGCAGGTTATACCTGCTGGCCACTAGAGGGACCTATGCTCCCTCACTACTTCCTACTCCTACCTGTACAGCACTACTTCCCTGGGATCTTGCTCACCACAATGTATTGGCCCTGCCTCACGCTCTGCCTGTGCCTATCCCCACTAGCAGTGCACTTACCCACTTACCCATCTGCTAGTCCACACTGTGCCTGGCACCCTCCCTCCTTGCTCCTGAACCTCCTCTCCTGGCCCTTGGGACCTCTGTGTCCCCGTCCCCCTGCCCTCCCCTAGCTTTCTCTTCACCTCAGGCACATCTGGGTGTCTTCTTATTCTTGCTTTCCCTCCTGTACCTCCCTGCCCACCCCTGCTCCCTTAGCCTCCCTCCCTCCCTCTCATGTCAATCGTAGGAAAACCTCTCACCATCTCCCAGCCAGGGTGTTAGTCATGCTACTACTCCTGTCAGGGAACATTCATCAAACCTGGCCCGGTTCCCAGGAGCCCCAAACTCGCACCACAGGCCTATGCATGGTCTCCATGAATATTTGTAGCCTCCCAAAAAGTTTGACTCACTACAATGCCTGGTCACATCAATTAACCCTGATGTCATCACCCTGGTTGAGACTTGGCTGTCAAAATCCTCCCCTGACTCCCTAGTCTCCCTTCCTGGTTTCACCCTTTCCGGTCCGACCGTGTTGGGAGACGGGAGCGGGGCTGCGCCTATTTATGTCAAGGAATCTCTCCCTGCATCTAGCCCTGCCCACTCCCATCCTTGACCCAGGGGCCCAGGCGCCACGCTGAAACTAACCCTGACCCTTTAAAGGACCCTTTATCTGACTACTGCATACGTGCCCCCAGGGACCAAACGCAGGCCATTGCCTCTCTTACAGAATACCTTACCTCTCTACCTCCTTCCGCTGATCAAATTCTGGTGGTGACTTAAATGTCAACTGGCTCAGCCCTCCTCCTCCTCTACCCAAGACTCCTTTTCTGCAATAGACCTACACGCAACTAGTTACCCACCCTACCAGGACTAACCCCAAGAGAGGCTCCAGTACCCTGCTTGATGTGGTACTCACCCACCGCCCCAATCGGATCCCCAATGTACAAGTCCTCCCAGACTCTCTCAGCGATCACTCCCCATTCTATTCCACTGGTCAACCTCAGTCCCCAAACCCATAGCACAGTCCACATGCCGGACGTCTAATACCTGGTGGACTGATAAAACTTAAGGAACTTCTGTCCCAAATTGACTGGTCTCCTATACAGGCAACTCCCTGACATCGACACAGCCTCTCCTTCTTTACCCAAACTTTTAATAATGCCTGTGATATCTTTGCCCCAGTGTTGACCCGCTGCTCTAAAAGGAAGAATGCCCCTGGGTTACCCCAGCTTTGATCCACCAGCTCAAACATAGGACAACCTATGGCACCGTGCCATTGAGACTGGCCGGCCCAATGACAGGCGGTTATATGCTGCCGCCCGAAACAAGTGCACTCGGGCCATCGGAAAGGCCAAGTCTGAGCACTATCGGTCCTCACTCACTGCCTCAAGGGAGCCTGCAGTGTTTCTTACCCTGTGTATAAACAGAGGGCTTCCATCTCCAGCACTGCCAGTCCCTCACCTTTCACCAGCACAAAATACATCACAGTGTGTGTAGGCCTGCACTGTACCTCCTCATGGTGTACCTAGCCCTGTAGATGAACACAGATTTTCAGTTTCCAGTTCTGTCAGTCTATCATCAGTTTCAACCCATGCAAATTCATCCCACTTTGCAGTGGTCATGTTGTACAAGCACAGCCAGAGGGGTCACGATAGCCTCCAAATCTTTAATGAAGAGCATCTTGGTGGCACACAGGTCACACAGAACTGTATATAGTGAAGTAGGTCCCAATAAATACATAATACAGACAATCATTAACAAACCCACAGGCTTAGCCCTCATTGGGCAGCTGAAGCACTCCCTCGGCCAGCATCCTGCAGCTGGCAGGAGTCGCCCCGCTGGCCGCAACTGCAGCTCTCCCTTCCCACTTCCCTCAACAGCTCAGGCCGCTCCAACAACACCCAGGCTTAGCTCCGACTGGGCAGCTGAAGCACCTCCTCAGCCAGCATCCAGCAGCGGCAGGAGCTGCCCCACTGGACGCAACTGCAGCTCTCCTTCCCGCTTCCCTCGACAGCTCAGGCCGCTCCTCCAACATCCAGGCTTAGTCCTGATCAGGCAGCTGGAGCGCCTCCTCAGCCAGCATCCAGCAGCAGTAACCGCCTCATTTGGCCGCAACTGCAGCTGTCCCTTCCTGCTTCCCTAAACAGCTCAGGATGTTCATCCAACATCCAGGCTCGGCCCTGATCGGGCAGCTGAAGCACCTCCTTGGCCAGCATCCAGCAGCGGCACGAGCCTCCCCGCTGGCCGCAACTGCAGCTCTCCCTTCCCACTTCCCTTGACAGCTCAGGCTGCTCTTCCAACATCCAGGTATGGCTGTACCTCTGGCTTTTAGCCTGGAGACTCCATTGGCCACTGAACTCTTTAGCAATAGCTGCTATTGGCTTTCTTACTGGACCTTTGCCGACTGGCCACAGCATCTGGCATTGACTGGTCAGCCCTCCGGGGACCTGAATTACAGCTTTTCAGCCTGATCTCTTAACTTTGGACTTTTGAAAATTGCCCATCCCATCACCCCACCCCATCCTTCTTAAATACACTTTCTCCCCACCCTTCTGCCGAAAGATTCCTATTGGCTTACTCTTGAAACCGAGATTATACAGCTATTTGCAGTATTAGAACCTCTTGCACAGACCAACAGTGATGTTTAACATCTTCCTATACTGCCAGCTAGCTTTTATGCTCTTTATATTGCTTAATCACAGCACCGATCCTGAACAGACTTTTGTAACAGACCATGCAAGGTGTGATATCACCAGCCCCTTTCACCTAAATCGTCCTTGTAGGTATAAGACATCAACACTTTGTATCCTACAGCAATATGGGCTTGTCACAAACCATATCTGGCAGGTTTTTTTTACTAGTATTGTCAGCTCGCTATACACAGCTATCTCTTATTTTCAAGGTTAGGATGCTCCTCCTTGCATCATTAGGACCTGTTGGATCTTGACTAGCTGATTCCTCTACCGCTCCGCTCACAACCTCAAAGGGGCACTAGGCTACTAAGAATGTTACTTGATACTTTAAAAAATATATTGTTGATCTCCTTAGTCTGCTCGGGCGACACTGAACTGAACCCAGTTCCACCTGCCCACATCAATGCACCTGCTGAATTGGTCAACTTAAAGGGGATGAGCCTGCTCCACGTGAATGCCTGCAGCCTTACAAAAAAAATCTGATGCTATACAAAAACTGGCTAAATCATACCTCCCCAAATGTACTGGTGGTTACTGAATTGTGGCTAGAACCGACCACCCAGGACTTTGAAATTAATATCACCTCCTACAAGATTTTTAGAACTGACCGACAGGTCAAAGGGGGAGAGGTAGCTATCTACCTACAAGATAGATTTCCTGCGCCTATTGCTAACTCCACTACAGAGTCTAAGGAGTTTGAATGCCTTACCATTAAGGGTCAAATCTCGCCCTCACAATAACTCCTGGTAATAGGGTGTTATAGACCTCCTCAACCAGGCTTAAGGTCATAGACCAGCTGAGCAACTTACTGGATACTTCCTCCTCAGAGACTATTATCTTGGGTGACCTAAACCTTAACTCCACTTGAGGAGTTATGTGATGCCTTTGGACTCACACAACTCATCATGGAACCCAACCGTCAAGCGAAAAATCCAGCCTGTAGTACATTGCTTGATATCATGCTAGTAAATAAACCACACCTGTTCACCCATGCGGATGTTTTCTTTAACGACCTAAGCGACCACTGTACTATCGCATGCATCAGGTCCTTTGCAAAACCAATCTTGACTTCTAGATATGTTTTTAAGAGGAGTTGCCGCAACTTTGACCATCACGCCTTCTCAACTGATTTGCAATACTCCTGCTGGTAATATTTTTATCTTGCGCCTACCGTCAACGAAGCTTATGATGTGTTCCACAACATACTCCTAGAAGCTATAAATCGGCATGCACTCCTTGTGAAAATATGAACCAAGAAAAATTTGTGCCCTCGGTTCTCTTCCAGTCTTAAATCTGAACTACTTCATAGGGATGCCCTATGGAAAAAGGCAAGGAAGACTAAACTACCCGCCGATTGGACAGCCTTCAGAGTGGCTAGAAATCGGTGTACAAAGCTTACAAGGGCTGCAGAAAACAGTTACTATAACAATAAACTGGACAGTTCCACCAGTTGTTCTGCCCAATTCTGGAAAACGCTGAGAAAGAGAGAGAGTCATAGATCTCCTAATTCTCTCCCTATAAAAATCACAGCCGGAAGCTCTACCCACACAGACAAGCATGAGATTCTTAATTTACTTAATAACCACTTCGTTACAGCAGGGCTGGCTTTTGGCACATATCCAACCATCAACCTACATAACCAGTTGTGTGGACAGGATATGGCCGTTGCCACTTTTTTTTTTTTTATTGTTTAACCAGGAGTGGCACACTAATCTGAAAGCTTGTTTACAGGTGTGACCTGGGAGCATAGGGAAGTTAAGTGACTTGCTCAGGGTCACACAGTATGCAAGTGGGGGCTGTGGGATTCAAACCCAGGTCTCTAGGTTTGCAGCTCAGAGCCTTAAACCACTGCGCTATACTGCCTCCTATACTTGCCACCTCTGGGCCTAAGTCAGTATTCCCATTGAGCCCAATATCCCTAAAACAAGTTGAGGATTTACTCCTTAAATTAGATACTAGGAAAAGCACTGGAGCAGATATCATAGACCCATACTTCTTAAAAGTAAGCTATCATATTCTGGCTGTTCCCATTACCCATCTGTTTAATCTGTCTCTTACTCAAGGAACCCTTCTCACTATTTGGAAAACCACTCATGTCATTCCCCTCTTTAAATCAGGCGATCCTAGTAATCTCAATAATTACAGGCCTATCTCTCTGCTTTCTGCACTCTCCAAGTTGCTAGAAAAACTTGTAAATCTACAGATTATGAACTATCTAGATTCTTGTAACCTACTCACTCCAGTACAACTGGGATTGAGACCATGACATAGCACGATCTTAGCACTTGTCAAAGTATCTAATGACTGATTCAACGCCTTGGATAATAAACACAATGTGTGTGCCTTCTTCTTGGATATAAGCAAGACTTTCAAGATGGTGGACCATGCCCTACTTCTGGACTACTTCATAACTTTGGCCTTGAAGACACGGCCCTTAAATGGTTCAACAGCTACCCGATTGGCCGTACTCAACAAGTGAAAGCAGAAGGACACCTCTCCCCTCCAAAAACACTACCAACAGGCGTACCTCAGGGCTCCATATTGAGCCCTCTTCTGTTTGCCATATATATTAGCAATATTCACAATGGAATAAAGTCTGCGAGTATACACCTATTTGCCGACGACACTGTATTGTACATTCCAGGCCAATTCTTAAAAAACAACTGCCTAGACCTACAATTGGAGTTCAACTGCCTCCAGAAAAACATGCTCCAACTAAAGCTACTTCTAAACGTGAAAAAAACTGAAACAACACTCTTCTCATCATATTCCAAGACTTCTTATACCACTAACCTGAGTGCCCCACCCCCAGATCACCACCATCCTTGGCGAACCTCTAGAATTTGTGTCCAAATTTAAATATTTGGGGGTCTGGATTGACAACAAACTGTTACTTTCCGATCACATAGATGAACTAGCAAAAAAAACTCGAACAGCGACTTGGCATATTCTTTCGTATTAAGCACCTAATCAAGTGGAAGCAAAAACTAGACTTGTCCAAACAACATTTCTCTCCATACTGGATTATGCAGACCTCTTATATGTACAAAGTACTAGTACCTCTTTAAATAAACTCGACACTTTATACCACCGCACTATAAGTAGAAGAGAGGAGGTTATACTGCCCTTGTACAGGTCACTGGTAAGGCCGCATCTAGAGTATGGAGTTCAGTACTGGTGCCCACACCTCAAAAAGGACATTAACCTCCTGGAGAAGGTCCAGAGGAGGGATACAAAGATGACAGCCAGTCAGCAGGGCAAGGCTTATGAGGAGAGGTTGAGGGCACTGAACATGCACTCTCTGGAAGACAGGAAAGAGAGAGAGGGGACATAACTGGGACCTTCAAGTACCTGAAAGGGCTAAATGGGGTTGATAAGGAGAGTCTCTTTAAGCTGAGTAGCAACCATAACACAAGGGGGGGCACAGTCTTAAGCTGGAGGGTGGGAGATTGAGGAGGAAGGTCAGGAAGCACTTCTTCACAGAGAGGGTGGTGGACACTTGGAATGCACTGCCGGAAGAGGTCATCTCATTGAAGACAGTGGGCAGCTCCAAGAGAGGCTGGGATAGGCATAGGGGAAGGGTAAGGATCATGGGTAGGGAGGATGGGAGGAGCGGGGAGGGAGGGCAGAGACATTAGCTTAAGCTGTGGACCCTGCAATATGAGTAGACTTGATAGACCAAATGGCCTTCTGCTGGCTTCTTCATATGTTCGTACAAGATTCATTACAGGGGCTCCTCATTCTACTCGCCATTGCTCTTTATACAGACCAGTAAGTTGGACATCTCTCAACTACAGACAAAAAAATGCAGCCCTTTGGACATTCCAAGCCATTACTAAGAAGCTTCCCCTATACATCACTGACTGCCTCCCTATATGTTCCCCTGGAAGCTATGCATGAGAAGCCTTACATACATATCTCTTGTTATTCCTAAAGTCAGAACTCGCTTTACGCTCCATCAGTTATTCCCTACCATCCTTGTGGAACAAACTGCAAAAACCTTAAAATAACCACGTCAGTTAAACTGTTCACCTTTAAGACATTGTTTTCTCGAACCTTTACTGAATCCTGCGACTGTAGGACCTGAGGCATCGTGTACAGTATCATGTTACTTGCCACCTCCTGGCACTCCTTCCTGTATAAACTTGACTGCCTGTCTCCTCTCTTCTTTCGCACTTACTAATCCTTGCAGCTACAACAACCCACAATATTACTTTTCCTTTATGTTTGGTCATGTTGTGCTGTCACATCTTGCTTTATATTCTTATATGCTATGTAAAATTATGTATTGTATCTTGTTAGACCTTTCCCCTAGTTGCTCCACTGTTGTTATTGCTATTTCTCACATGTGCAGGTCCATCCTGTAAATGAGTTCATCTCAAAGATGTTTTGCCTGGTTAAATAAAGACTGATTGATTGATCAAATGTATCTGTTTTAAAAAGATCACCTGACTGGTGTTGATGGTGCAATACAGACCAGCATATGATGGTACCATCAGCCCCACAACCAAACACTTGCTTACATTTTAAGGGCTAGTGTATTCATGGATCAAAGTTTGAATCAGTCCGAATCTCTTAGTTGGCTGATTAACTGCTTTTCTCAAACTGACCCAACAGAATGAAAACTTCCATATACAGTAAAAGAATGGCCAAGTTCTACTTACTAGTATCCTTCAGTTCTTATGACACTCCCCATGCAATTCCTGTAAGGATGACATGAGATTAATCCATCCCCAGTGGTAAGATGAAACTCAAGGTATGAGATGGAAGGGTTAAAGTAAGGCAGCTGAGAGGTTAGGTCCAGGGGAAGGAGGTGTTCTCCAGGTGTGAATATTGCCCTGCTTCCTGGTTGAAGTCCTCGGTGCAAAGGAAAGGGAAATGACCCTGACGGAGGGATTCACCAGCGTGCTTCCAGCTGACAGAATCTCTTTCTGGAGCAGAAAGACATAATCAGAGTGTAAAAGTAGTTGACAGCAAAACTGGCTCGGTCGGTTGAGTAGGCTTTTCTTTGTGTCTGACTGGAACTAAGCAGGTCAGGTGGGAGGGTGGATACTGACGGCGGGTTGGGGAGGCTCTCAGAAGCTGCAAACTGCTGAGTCAGGCAGCAGAGAGACACCATTATTGGTCAAAGGGACTCTCAGAAGCTGCCCGCAATTTCTGGGTCAATCAGGAGGGGCTCTAAGAAGCTGCTGGCGATTGCTGGGTAGGCTGGAGGGTTCTCAGAAGCTGCTGGTGACTGCTGGGTCGGATAGAGCGGGATGATATCAGTGCAAATGACTGAGTTCCACTTATGGCCTCAATTCTTATGACCAGGACTGGATTTACATGGTTATGGGCCCAATGTGCAGAAGTATCCACGGGCCCCCTCCTGGCTCCACACCACACTACCCTTAAGGCAGTACAGTAGTGTATGCACCTCATTCCTTAAAATGCGCAAGATGCTTAAATTTGCTAGAAAAATATATGTTCTGGAAAACCAACCCACTTAAATCCTCAAAATCAGATCATTACAAAAACCTGGGCCTCAACTGCGCAAGGTGATCCTCTTCCCTTCTAATGCTTGGCATACACATCAAATATGTCCATTCTGGCTGCTATCCATCCTCACTCCATCTGACCAGGTCCTCCAGGCCTGTCATCCATCTATGCCATGGTCTGCACTCCCCTTCTTTGTCACGCTGTCTCCGCCTGGTATGCACAGCATAAGTGTGATTGTGGAAGTGTGCCTCTCTCTCTCTCTCTCTCTCAGCAGGAGGGCTCCAAACCTGTCCACTCCCACTCCTGATCTGATAATGGCTCCTTCTCCAGTCGCCAAGTCTCTCCTGGTGACATTGGTGCTCCAACCTAACCTGACCTCAATAATGCAGACAGTGTCGGACACCATTCTGCAGCTGCCACTCTGATCACTCTGCACAGCTGCCAGTTACTTTCACTCAATGCTGTTACTAATTCATAGTTCAGGGTTGAGGGCAATCCATGTGGGTGGCGGTAGAGGCGGTGTGGGATAGTCTCCCCTCCCTTAAGACAGACTAGTGAGAAGACCATCCAGACAGGAGGCAGCATGACAGTGCCCCCACAGGAAAAGTCAAATCTGAGCAATGTTCACATGCAGGCAGACAAAACAGCTCAGAAAAGGCCCCCCCAGAAAACAAGGGCCCCATGCACAGGAGTATTTTGGATAAACGTAAATGTGGCCCTGCGCATGACACTACCAGACACTGGCATTGTCTTCCTCTACACAGTGCACTGTCAGAGGCAATAGTAAAATGTGTATTAATGTGTGGGCAAGCGGCTGAGCCTACTTGGTGGGGGAGTTATCTGATTGCAGCCCAGCTTATCAATGGCTGTCACTGTGAAGTTCAGTGCAGCTTGAGCTGCACTGGATCCAACAGTGACACACCTCTGAAATGCAGTTCTTTATAACAAAATATTTGGTGGTGCATGCATGTGCACACAAACGTAAAATGGGTATATAGATGTTTGTGTCACAATAAACATTATTTGCTAAAAAAAAAAAAAAACATAGTGACCAACAAATACTTTTGCTTTAAAATACAAAATGAAATCATAACTGTCAAGTGAAAGGACACATCTCCAGTGTAAGCTACAGCAAGCTCTGAAAAGAACTGTTCCGGGTTGAAGGCCCCTAGTGAGGGAGTCAGCTGGAGATAATGGAGTAGGCCTCCGCTTAGTGAATCCAGCCTCAGATCTGCAAGTCCTGTATTTAACATCTGGCTCTCCTGTGTGAGACCCACTGCCGTTTGTCTAGTATAACTGGCACATGACAGCAGCAGATCCAGGAAAGCTGGAACTGTATTTCATCGGGCGCACTCAAAAAAATGCATAAAATATGTTGTCTCACGTCTAATGTTCTGAGCCAAATCAGACTAAAAGACACAGCAGACACTCTTGGTAATTATGTGGTAACCGTTTTTCTGCCACTCCTACAAGCAGAGCAATGAACTATAAATGGATGTTCAACTGGCTAGAATTTAGTGAAAAGCTCCCGCATGAGCATCATTGAAATGTCATGCAGGGAGCTCAACTGAATGACCTATGTTCAAAGCTCTAATGCTATGTGCTACCCAGTTTACAAAAATCAAAGTATACTGCAGCAAATTACGTTTAGTCTGTGTTCTGTGGCAGTTAAAAAAAATAAAAAAAAAAAAAGACTTTTTTTAGGTCACTTTTCTTTAAAATTAATATCTAACTCTATTTAGTTTCCAGTTCAAAATCAAGCTCAGATTCGCAGTTTTTTTTTTTTTTGTTAAATACACTTTTAAAAGGCAATCTGAAACAGCTATGCAGAACAACTTCTGTACATCTGCAGATGATCCCAAACAACCTGCCCACTTGTTTGTGTTTGAACTGTGCATTATACAATGGGGAAACTAAAACTTCTGGTTAAGTTGTTCGTTGGGGTTTGATGATTGTTACCATCACTGAAAGTTAGGTAATCACTTTCCTGATCTATTTACGTACTATGCCTTTTGGTCAGCATACCGCTGCAGGCTCATCTTTCTTGACATTCAATCCATCGGCCCCAGGGTCCAGAGTCTTACCTGAACCACAGGAAATAGGATGCAAACCCACAAGTATCTTGGCCTTAGCTGGCTGTGTTGCTTAGCTGTCAGCACATATGGTTCAGAGCTAGTCCCAGATATTATAGTACTGCCCACAGTGTCTTCACCATTACTGGGTGTGAACAACACGTGACAGCAGGTAGATTCAGTCACGTTCCTGGCTTGAAAAAGCACAGCATGCAGAGGCATCCCAGGCAATATTTCTGGTTTTAAAGCAGGGTTCACTATGGAGCTACTTTTATACCACATCAGCAGGGATACATTTTGCCAGATAAATTATGTTATTTTATTGATGATGTAGCTATCAAGATTAAATGTTTATTTCAATAGTAGATATGCTATAGTTAACCACTGAGAGAGCAGCTGAAACAATGCTTGCTTACATCACTATGCAGCATTCTAACCAGAGCAGTAAAGTCAAAATAAACAGCAACAGCTCCAAATGAAGCTAATTTCAGTAGCCTACATTTGAAAATGTGTGGTATGAGATGGACATGCAATGGCCTGATTCAGAATATGCCATTTATCTTCATACGTAAGGTAGAAGACCTTCATAATGGTCCTGCTCCCATAATCATGAAGACAAATGTCAGACTCATCCTTCTCTTGTGATGTTTGTGGCCCTCTGCTCCTTTACCGAATTTAAACTTGTGGCCTGCAGGCCTGTCCTGCTTCAGGTAATTTCAAGATACTATTTATTCATTATTCTTAACTGCACCAGTTGTATAAATTGTCGTGTATTGCCACCACAACTTCACTGCACTCATTGTCTCAATATTTCCCACTGTATATGTTGGCATGGATTTTGCCTATTGCCCACACATGTCTGTAACATCCCACTGTTTATTTTGTTTGTATTGACTGTACTTAAAAAATTGTCTCTGTATCCTCCGGATTAAACCTTGAAATGATCCTTGGCTTAGCGTGTCCTTCCCAGTTAAATAAATAAGTAAAATACTAAATACACTAACAAAATATGGAGAGATGGGTATATTAATTGAATGCTGCTATGTCTTGGAACAGGTTGAGTTTTGTACAAGAACTAAATTGACATTCAATCTGTTTCAAAAGTCTGTTATTACTGAACTAAAAATTGCCTGTGACTGTTAAATATTTTTGTACGTTTGTAATTTTGTAATGATGGTGATGAATGTGTAACTGTATGAAAACAGGGATACACCTGAAAATAGGCCAATGTCTCAAGCATATATTTACTATCTAAATATACAATTTATTGCATACATACACATTCTGTGTCGGGCCACTATGTACCTCCCATTTAGTAGTTTTCTGCACTTCTTTGACCAATATCGACTTCTAGTGACTGTGGGACCCATTTGGAAAAGTACTGTGGTGGGATGTAGTAACCAGGCCCAAACTCCCTTGATAATGACAATATTCAATTTACAATCTGTATTATACAAACTGAGCTATGGTCTACTGCTCCACTATGACATTACTATTGTATCTCCTCGGTACTTATTCAGGAAACGCTTTAGAAAGGACCCTCGAGACCCCTTATTTAGTCAGCAACAGATTGTATAAACTATTTGGGTATGTTTCTGTCCGTATGTATTGTCTTAATATATGGGTGCTTTTTTATCTTTGTGTATATTCTGTTTTCTTTTCTATTTCTGTTTTAATTATATATGTTGTAATAAAAGAAATGCTGATGAATAACCTTTTTACTACTATTTACTCACATTTAGTATTTTTGGCGTTTGTGTGGTATAGAATCATTGATTACTTACATATCTACAAGAGAATCTCAAATGCTATATTCTGCTATATCAATTAAGTTTACACTTTTTATACTGAATATGGAGGTGTGTTCAGTTCATTCCTGTCTGCTGTCACTCTTCCAGCTCGCTGAGTCCTTAAATACCATGGCTTATTTTGTGCAATCTGTAGTATCGGCAGCTTTTTTTTTTTCTTGTTTACAGTCACCGAGTGTTTTCCTGTGGAACCGTGTATATGATTCCTGTGCCCTTTACTGCACCCCTTTTTTCTTTAATCCATTATCACTGTTTTCTATTATTTCTTTTTCTCATTTTATTCCTCCCTAATGTACCTGGAAATGAGTCTCGGCTTTCTGCACCTTTCCCTTCAACAACTTGTAAGTATATAAAATAAACATTTATTTCGCTTGCCTTAGCTTCAGTGCTGGTATTTCAGTTGGTTCTGGCTCAAGGATTTGTCAGCTAGGTTGATGTCTTCAGTTTCCTCGAACAGTGCGTGGATTGGCTCAATCTGCTCATTAAATCTCGCCACAAGGGTTCTTGCATCTTTTGGGCATAGCAGACTCATCCTCCTCTACTTCTGTCTGACAGAAAGTACATCAAATGTTCCTTAAAACAGAAAGCAGGTTTTGGGGTGGAGGTGGAAAAACAAAAGAAAAACTGTTTTGAGAATAATCTGATAAGATACAGGTCACATACAAGAAATGTTTATCACTGCTAGAAAAACAAGACAATACAGTTCTGTCTCAAGGACTGATATTCCTGCATACTTACATTTCACCAAGAAAAAAAAATTAGCATTTTTTTGTTTAGGTCACCATTAGCCATATTCAGTTACAGCACTTGCAAATCCTTTACCTTTACATTAACATACAGTAATACAATGAAAATAACAACTGGGAATTGAACCAGGGCCCCCAAAATAACATCCAGGCACTTTATTAACAGAGCTTAAATGATTACTGTCAAGTCAGACTAGTGTGAAGAAATAAACTCTTCGCCAATCGATAGAGATGTAGCAACATTTTAATTCACTAGCGAAGCTGGTGGAAATTCGTGGAAATTCGCACTTTACAAATTTCCGTGTCCACACCAACTTTGCCGCATGAATTACTTTAAAGAAAAACACCTCAAACTGTAATTAAAAGAAACTCTCCCCACACACTGTGCTGTAATATGCCCCCTACCTCCCAAAACTTTGCAATCATATACTGCCTTCCCAACCCTGCTGGCATCCCCTGCTGGCAAAGTTCGACAAAAAGTAAGGCAACATAGTTCAATATACCAAAATTCAAAAAAGTTATGTGTAGCTAGTATTAGTGAACTTGTCACAGAAAGGGAAATAATGTTATGCTTCTACCTTCCCAAATTAATGAAGGGTTCCGTGAGTTAGTAAAGATGTCCACCTGGACACCTAGCTGCCAAGGACCAATCACTCCTGTCATAATCTTATTCATTTTACATTGTTTTCAAATAAACAAGCCCTGTCAATTATCAAATGGACAACACATATGATTCCAAGTCGGGATAGGAGAGCATCGACAGCTGTCATGGGGTACGGATGATCCTCTCAGATGGTGTCACCACCACCGACGAGAGAGAGTTCAGTTACTTACTGAAACAGCAGATCTTCAAGAGAATCTCCTCCACTGAGCCACACCTGCAGAAATTAGATGCTGTCAGGACCACTCTGCACCTTTTGCCTAGCTGGGGCAGCCAATGATAACGAGTATCACTGGCACCTATATAGTGTGGGCTACCTTATACTCCTCAGTACATTCTACCTGCCTCAGATGCACATAAATGGGAAAAAAAACACAGCCCCTCAGGTCGATGACACATCAATAGGAGAGGCAATGGGGTGGGAGCACAAGAAACCCAGCAGAGTGTACATAACAGAGAACGAATCAGGCAGAAACAGAAACATCACCCACACAAACTATGCCATCCACAAGTAAGGAGGAAGGCTGGAGGGTCAGCTGTGGTTCTGTGGAGGAGATTCCTTCACTTTTATGGTATGTAACTGAAACATCTTCAAAGATATCTCTCTCTACTGAAACGCACCTGCGGAACGATTCCCAAGCAGTACTTTAATAACATGTGGGAGGGAGGCAAGGGAGATGGGGTAGATAAGATTCTGAACCAGGCAGGCCAACAGGTCAAAAGCCAAATCAGTAAGCCATGGGAGCATTGACCAGGAAAACCATGCGATGATCCTGTCAGGAAAGGGCAGAGCCACAAACCACAACAGGAGATATGTGGCAGCAAGTGATGCCAGGAGCAGTGATGAAAAAGCAACAGCTAAATGACAAGTAACACTGCAACAAATTACGGAGGCCAGAGGCCAAACGCAGGAGCACTGACGGCACAAAACCAAATGGAGAACCTTAAGCCAGAGAGCAAGAAGACTCCAGCACCAAAACAATGAAAATGCTGACAAGAAAACAACAGGGTATCAGCCAGACAGGAAGAATTCTGACCAGGTAAAATCCTTCGATGAGCAAAGCAGGTGGCGAACACCAAATAAGGAGCCAAGAAACTAAAGACGGACTCTGATAGATAGCAAAAACCAAAGCAAGCAGCCAGAAAGCCAATGTGACAAATCGAAATGATTATCAGCACAAACATCAACAGTTAGCACAGCAAAGAAAATGCGAAAGGGCCACTGTGCAAAACAGAGTAGGACTGTGCATAGAACAGGAGTGGCTACGAGAGCAAAGCCCAGCAGAGACGATGCTGGAACTTGTGATGACAAACCGGAACAGGCTCCATGGATAAGACTGAGAACCATCCAGACAGCGAAAAACATAGATGAGGCATAGCCAAGTGATGAACTATGTACATGGTGATAAGGAACAGTTGATGGAGAAGACAAACAGCCACTGCATAAAAATGAAGACTGCACAAGAAATGTCAATCAGGCAAAGCCAAGTGACAACCAGCTGTACATAGGACACCCTGCTAGGAAGAACGTCAATGAGACAAGGCCAGGCAACGGAGCTTGAAGGAGCCACAGGCACCTCGGAAATGGTGATGGCGGTGTGTGCTGGCTAAAAGCCAGGAACCAACCTTGGAGTCCCGAAGGATGATCAGAATGTTAACAGAGGTCAATACAATGGCCTGAACTCACCCTTTTACATCAACAGAATGGGATTCACAGGGAGGGAACCATAAGCCCATCAACAGAGGTACTACAAGCAGGGAAGCAGGGAAGCTGACACTGGAGGCCCCATGGCAGGAGACCAACCAACGATAACCATGGATAGGAGACCAACAGCAACCATAGGCAGGAAACCAATAACTTTGGATGGGAGACTAACAATGGTGAGAGGGCAAAGGCTGCCAGGAGAGCAGGCAGCGATGCCACAGTAGCAGCAGACAGGAAGGGCCTGAGGACCCTGTGCATCAAAAGGCAGGGAAAAGAAAACACAGGTCCCAAACAGTGTTGCATTTAATGCAACAACTGAAGATTTAATAACAAAACTGTAATGAATTCCATAAATTAAGGATCTGAGGCATGCTCCTTTGGTTCAACATAGAGTGGATGACGAAAGAGAAAGAACTGAGGAGTATGAGGCCACCTCTGCTGCACAGGCACTGATGATACCAATCATTGTGAGTGGCCTCAGCTACGCAAAGGTTTCAAGCAGTCCTGGCATCAAGGGCATCTGAGCTTTTACAGGCGTGACTCAATGGAGAAAGATATCCTACAAAAGATATCAGATTTCAGTACTCAGGCCTAGAGTCATTAGTTGGGATGCACAACATTGGCTGTGGATGGGGGCTTAACTAGCATAGGTCAGTGTAGCATGGCTGGCAGGGTTACAGGGATCTGTGAGGTGCATGGCCAAACTGGATGCCAAGAGAGGCAGTCAAGGCCTCAATAGGTCTAAGGGCATTGCCAATTGACATCAGTCCTGTACAAAAGGTCTGTAGTCGCACTGTTACCAGGCCTCACTCTCTCATTTGACACTGGCTCACCGTCCAATGGCAGGAGCTAGACTACAATAAGGAAGAGCTTGATGTTTTTTTTTTTATCTTTTATTTATTTCATACTAGGATTACAAGTACCTTTCAGCCAAGGCTCTTTTACAAGGTTCTGTGTCAGTGTGATGTGGACCATCTATGGTGATGTCAATGTAGATAATGAAGAATAGGACTGCAAGCTTGACCTCAAGTGTCAAATCTGAGACTGACATGGCACTGGTGACTCCGAGGCTGGGTACTCCAACAAGGGTACACATGGTATGGTCAAACAGAAGGCAGTATTACAGTGTGGGTGACCAGTGTCTAGTTAACCAATGTGGGTCTGTCTAGGAGCTTAGTGGAACCCGATCCACTGCGCCTAGTCTGGGAAATGGTCAACACTAGGGTCCTGGTGAAAGAGGAGTTGTCCCCTTCAATGGATTCATCCTCAGCTTTATCAACTACCAGGTTGATCGGCATCGACTCAGTCTGCTGCTCTAATGGTAATTCCACAGGCAGACCAACATGCTCTACTCATTTCCGATGAGGGCGACCGACCACATGGACCCTCCCGTTAGTAACAGTGTGTGCAGGCCCCCAACCAACAGCAGTTCCATGACCAAGTACTCTCTTGTGTTTTCGATTATGAGATGGAGACTCACCTTGAAAGAGTGAAACAGAGAAGAAAGTGTTCCTGAGGAACCAACTCCATGATGTGCTCCTCTCAACCAACAGAAGGGTCAGGACCAGAATATCCTTGCATAATGCAAAGCATCATGGGACGATACTCAAATCACCATGAAAATTTAGGCTGGTTCTGCTTTACAGGAATGCCTGGTGCCAGAGGGCCTCTCACACAATCTGCAAGAGCTTAGAACAGCAGATCACGGACACGTGTTTCATCCTACTCAGGACTCAGTATGCCTCTACTGCATCTCACATCAGGGGAAAAACAAACCGGGCTTACGTGATCTTATCGGTTTGAGTCATGGTGGACCCAAAATAAATCACGTTAAAAGACAAAGAACCTCAGCACAAAAGCACTGAGACAAGGGTTATCCAAAAAGGGCATTGGCAACATAGCCAGGTTTCAGAGAAAGAGTAAATCACACATACCCTAATAACGCAAAACATCATAGAATGTATATGCAAATTGCAAGGAAAATTTAGGTTGGCTCTGCTTTAAGCAGGAATGCATGGTACCTAAAGGCCTCTCACGCTATCTACACAGGCTGAAAACAGAAGAAACAGATGCGTGCTTTGTCCTACTCAGGACTCATCAGTGTGCCTCATCTGTATCTCACCCCAGGAGAAACACAAACCAGCCATTATCTTGTCTTACAGGTTTGGGTCACAGTAGGCCCAAAATATGAAAACAAACTAAAAAGACAAAGAATGGGCTAGCTCATTGGCGCAACTGCAATGCTACTGCTCGCGACATTGATGATCCGGGGTCAGTAACAAGCCTGGGTCATCAGAGGGCTGGCCAGGGAAGGAGGATCGAGTGTCCCACAGGACACTCTCCTCCTCTGGGGAGGGTGGGGGAGGGGGATTACTGTCACTGTGTGACCGCCACCTGGGTGATCATGGGTGGCAGTACAAGGCAGGAGTGTCTTTCTGGGGCTGGGGACTGCATATTGGCTAGATGGACATGCATGCTTTGTGTGATCACGTCCATTGGCCAGCGTCCCTGTACACAGAAAATAAGAAAAAGCAGTAGAGACATATGATGGCTCCACAGACCCTGCCCCCACAGACACAGGCACACTCCGTGAGCACCAAGGAATGCTTACTTGGGGAACTGTTTCAGCCTGAAGTCCTCCAATCGAGGGAGGGAATACTATGGGGCTACACTCACAGGGCCACGCCAAATCCTAGAAGATGACGAGGGAGACAGGGTTGGGGCTGCTTGAAGCCCTGAGACAGACTGATGCCAGCTGGAGTATAAGTTTAAAAAAAAAAAAAAGGAGCCTCAGCACAAAAGCACTGATTCAAGGGTGACCCAAAAAGTGCACTAGGAACTAAGTTAGGTTTCAAAGAAACACAAAATCACACATAAAGCATCATGGGATGTACATGCAAATCACCATGAACAACAAGGCTGGTTCTGCTTTAAGCAGGAATGCATGGTGTTAAAGAACCTCTCATACAAATCTGCAAAGGCTGAAAACTGAAGACACAGACATGTGTTCCATTCTACTCAAGACTCACAAGTGTGCTTTATTTGTCTCTCACTAAGGGGAAAAATTAACCACCCCTTATGTGGTCTTATGGGTTTGGATCATGGTGGGCACAAAATAAGAAAACAAGCTAAAAAGACAAAAGAACCTCAGTGCAAAAGCACTGAGGCAAGGTTACCCAACAAGTGCACTGGCAGCAAACCAACGCTTCAAAGAAATGAAAAACCATACATACACTCATAATACAAAGCATCATGGGAAGTATATGCAAATCACCATGACAATTCGGGCTGGTTCTGCTTTAAGCAGGAATGTATGGTGTCATAGGGCCTCTAACACAATCTGCAACGGCGAAGAACAAAAGACACAGACATGTGGGTATGTAAGTGTTCAGCAGGAATGGGGGAGTACCATGTCAATTTTGTTGCTTGCAGTCTTCCGATTTTGCTAATGTTTCACTTTAATTGTGAATGTAAACAGTATTATTACTATTATTAATATGTTTCATTATTTCATGGTGGGCATGACAAAAGAGCATGAATTTTAAAAATTTCAAAAGTGCAGTACGATTTTGGTTCTGGAACAAAATGGAGGGAAAGATGGATGCTTATGTTTTGCCAGAAATACATTATTAGGCCAGAAAATAGAGGTTGCTTACCTGTAACCATCATTCTACTACCGGTATTCAGTTCACATCTACACTTGGGCAGATTGCTGGGCGTAACACAATCAACGGACATCTTCAAGACCGGCTCCTCCCACCACCCTTTATGTCATCCTCTGGTTCCATCCTGTCTAATGTCAGATCTTGCATGCTGAAAGCAGGGATCTGTTCACCACTTATCAGGGGAGGTTAAGTGTGTTGTGTGGGTGTGAACTAAATAACAGTAGTGAAACTATGGTGACTGGTAGGTAACCACTATTTCTACCAACTGGGATTCAGATCATTAACCACACTTAGGCAGACTTCTTGCAGTTCTCCAAAGGTGGGGGCAAGGCACACATCCATTTGGTGAATACAGATTGGGAGACAGAACCCCTAAATGCAGCATCACAATGACTGAGCACATCGGTGCTGTTGCTGGATATGAACGCGTACATGAACCTGGTAGCAGCACTGCAGTTTTCTCGATCAAGCTGCACCTGGCATCAGCCAGAGAGGCAGCGGTATGCTTGGTAGAACGAGTCTCAAGTCTGCGGGCCCCTCCCAACAGCCAACCGGGAAGGGAAAGCAGTTAATATGACAAAGCAGTTATACCTTACCAGTGGATAAATATGGCACACATGGGGAAGGAAGAGACTTAATGACAGTTACAGGTGTCTTTTATTTTGGCTGAACTTAGCGATTTGTAGAAGTTTATTGAAACTGTGCTAAGTTAGTTTCAGCACGGTTTATAATTGGTTCCAAATGGAAGGAAGGGCATATGTATAGCACGCTTACCAAAGGAGGTCCGTGATCCTTGGTATGTCAAGCATAATAAAATCAGATTTTCTTAGCAGTATGCACTATGTGAGATACTAATAAAGGGAAGAGAAAGCGTAGCAATTTCTGCAGGACCAGTTTAAGAGTTCATAGCCCAGCATGGAGCAGGCGTCTAGTAGTAAGGGATGTCCAACCAACAGCTGCATATAAGTCACAGTGGTGCGAACGATAAGGGGAGTTGGTAATGAACCGTAACGCACGGTGATAAAGGATGTCCAGTTTACTTAGATTTGCAAGAGTGGTAGAGGAATAGATTACATCGTCACAGTCGAGTAGGGGGAGAAAAGTGGCCTGTACAAGCTTGTTTCAAGGGGGAAAAGGGGCCTATTTCTGTAGAAGAAACCTAACCTTGCCTTTAACCTTCTAGAGACATCTTCGACGTGGTCATTGAAAGATAATTTATTGTCGCTCCAGATACCCAGATATTTAAATTTGGTTACAACTTCCAGAGGCTCGTTTAGCATGGTGACAATGAAGTCTTGGGCAAGGGTATTGGGGGCCTGTGACAGCACTGCGGAGAATATCATCGCTTAGTCTTCTTAGCATTGAGCAGAAGCTTTGCCTTTATTAGATTATGCTCGTTGTGCGAAGTCCGCTTGAAGCACTCCCTTGACTTCAGATAATGATGAGCCAGAAGTATAACACAGTATCATCTGCAAAAGTGCAGATTGGACGTAGATATGTTAGCATCTAAGTCATTAATGTACAAAGAAAACAAGATAGGGCCTAAGACAGATCCTTGGGGGACTCCTCTTGCAACTGGCAAGGCAGCAGAAAAAAAGCCTTCTGCGTTTACTTTTTGGAATCTTCCAGTTAGGTAGCTAGAGAACCACTGGGTGGTATGGTACATGGCACCCAACTCTGCAAGGCAATTGACTAATAGTTTGTGATCAACAGTATCAAAAGCTTTACTGAGGTCCAAAAAGACTGCGCCACTTACGTTCTTAGCATCTATAGCAGAGATCCAATCATTGGTTACTTTTGCTAGTGCAGTGATTGTGCTATGATTAGCCCGGAAGCCAGATTGAGCTGGGTTAATGAGAGAGAAGGTTTCCAAGTGAGATTTTAACTGAATATGGATCAGTTTTTCGAGAACTTTAGAAAGGATAGGCAATATGGAGATAGGTCTATAGTTGTTTACATCGCATGGGTCTACAGATTTAAATAGAGGAGGATATGTGCTGATTTCCAGCAGGACGGCACAGCAGCAGGTGTAATGGAAAGATTGAAGATGTGGAGAATTGGGGCAGTGAGATGGGCGTAGCCTGACCTTAGGAAAAAGGGTTCCAAGCCATCGCCCCCGCGCTTTTTTGGTGTCTAAGTTAAGAAGAGAATCTTCTACTTCTTTATGTTATCTCGCGAGTTGGAAGGGGCTGGGTGCAGGACTAGATGCAGGGGAGGGTATGCTGGCTCACCGCAGCACCAGCATAAGGTGACGAGTCAAAGCTAATCCAGCTGTGGCAAAGTGGGAGTTAAGTTCCTCCAGGATTAGGGACTTGTTTTCCACAATCTTGCCACTTGCAACTATCTTTGTTGGGACAGAGGGGCCATGGGCGTCCTTCTATAGCTTTGATAGTCTTCCATATTTTTATGAGGGTTACCTTTAGCTTGTTCGAGTAGAAATATAGTAGTTAGCTTTAGCAGAGCGAAGTTTTTCACACAGTTATTCCTGGCTGTTCTAAAGGCCTGCCAATCCGAGATTCTTTGGAATGTCTAGCTTTAGCCCAGAGCTTATCTCGAGCTACAAGGGCTGCCTTGAGATCCGAGGTGAACCAGGGGTTGGAATTGTTCCGTACCCTAACTTTGATGAAAGGGGCATGCTTATCTATTATTGTAGTGAGTTTGTCATTAGGGATGTAAGCTGCCTTGTTGACATCTTTGGCTAGGTAGAGATCTTGCCATCTGATCATGCTCAGGTCAGATAGGAAGTTTACTACACTGAATTTTCGAAAGGATCTTTTTGTTATTAAGATGGGTTGCGGCCGGGCCTTAATTTGAGATCTTATGCAAACAACAATTCCATGATCGCTCATGTCGTTGTGAAACACTGCCGAATGAGATATTTTGTGCTTAGCTGCTGGTCTGCTTGGAGCAGCTTCATCGTAGGTCACAAAGAGCTGATAAGCCTAATCACCCACCGCTGCTGTGCAGTCCTTATAATAAAGGAGGTCCTGGTGTACATCCAAGGTATGGAGCACAAACCTGGTACCTGAAGTAGGCTTCAGAAAGAAAACAAGAAGGCACATCAGCTGGTTAAGGTGAAACTCTAAGACTATCTTGGGCAGGAACCTTGCATGCGGCGAATGGTGACCTTGTCCTTGAGCAAAACCAAACATGGATAATTATCGAGCGTGTTTGGAGCTCACTCACCTATCTGGCTGAGAGGATAGTGACCAAAAATGCAGTCTTCCATGACAAGTGTAATATCTCACACTTGTGGACTGGTCTGAATGTTTTCTACCATCAGCTGCACAAGAACCTGTAGTAGGTACCACAGAGGCAGTGGTTTATGTACTGGAGGAGGCAAGTGGTCTAGGCCTTTAAAAAGTACTCAGCCACCTTTTTCTGCACCAATTACAGCAGCCTGGCCCGCACCTGATATGCAGAGATGGCTGTCAGATGCAAGCTAATGGTCATGGTTTGTAACCCAGACTGAGACAGAAACCAAAGCTAGTAAGGAATCTGCACCACTGGACAGAGGAGGGGATCAATACCTTGCCCAAGCACCAGAGAACCTCTTCTGTTTAAAAAGGCATACGCTTTTATGAGTTGCCTCCATGATGTGGAGAATGTTTTCCAAAAGACACAAAGCTGGAAACTTTAGCCACTCATGTACTAGGCCAAGAGGCAAAGGTTGAAGGTCCAGGTGCAGGAGTGTTCCCTTGTCCGAACAGCAGATACAGATGGAGTGGAAGTCGCTGAAGAGATCCTGGTACTAGACCTGCATGGGCCAGTTTCGCACAATCAGGTTGAGGTTCACCTCGTCTCTCACCACTCTGTGATCAAGGGGTAGTGAGGAAAAGTGCACAGAAGGCATGGGGTCCCAGGGCCGGCAAGAAGGCATCTCCTGTCAGCATTCCAGTCCGGAGGAGAAAGGTACAGAAGAGCCTCAGCTTTCTGTTCTCTCAGGAAGCAGTTCCATCAGAGGTGTGCCCCACTGGGGGAACAGCTGTGACACCACATCCTGGTACAAGGACCACTCATGAGACATCTCATCCACACGGCTGAGAGCGTCTGCAAGCTGGCTGTCCTATGCCACTACATGCACTTCAAGGAGATCTGCCTGTAGGATATGCAACAGTGCAGAGAACCTCCTGACATAGGGGAAAGGAGTGTGTCCTGCCTTGTTTGTTCTGGTAGAATTTGGTGGTCATGTTGTTGGTCTGCACCTGGATGACCTAACCCCAAATTAGCAGAGCAAACTCCACCAGTGCCAGTCCCACTGCATGGTACTTCAGCTGGCTGAGGTGTAGGTGGGTCTCGCTAGGGAAGGCAACAAAAACCCATGGGCTCTGTGGTTGGACATGTAAGCCTCACTAGAATTCCACCTGAGATGTGTCCATGGTCAAGGTGAGGGTCATCTCTGGGCAGACGAAAATAGGTTACTCAACTGTAACTGAAGTTCTAGTAGTGGCATACATTTTACATCCACACAATGGCAGTTCTTCCTTAGGAGTTGATTCACTACAACATTGTAAATAAAACTCCTCCCATCACTCGGGTGGTATATCCTTTCGTTCCACCCTGTCACGTCAGATCCTGCATGCTAGAAGCAGGGATCCGTGTGCCACTTTCCAGGGGAGGTTGGTTAGGTTGTGTGTATGTGAATCATACACCACTGCTGGAACTACAGTTACAGGTAAGTAACCCATTCTTCTAGGGGGTGTGGATATGGTTCAATTATCCACACGATGACAGACTTCCAGCAGTTTTCTGGGAGGACAGTGGGCAAGGCATGCACCCCTACTTGGCAAACAGATTGGAGAACTGAGGGCCCAAAAGCAATATCCTGGCGAGACTCAAGGCCAATGCTGTAATGGGAGATGAAGCGTGTTGACCTCCAGGTGGCAGCCCTGCAGATCTCCTGAATAGCGATGTCCCTGAAAGCAGCCACCAAGGCAGTGGTGTGTTTGGTGCAATGGTATGGAGCAATGAGGCCTGAGCCCTAGGGTAGGCTCCCTATCAGCAAACCTATAGCAGAGGTCGATGCAGGAAGTGATCCACCTGCCAACTGTCTGCCTAGCTGCCGGTCTGCCAGGAGCGGCTTCAGTGCAGGTAACAGAGCCTCACCCCGAACTCCAGCTGTACGCTCCACGTAGCAGGAGGGCACCTGCCGCAGGTCCAAAGAATGGAGCCTGAGTTCGCCCTCTGAAGATGGGCTGGTAAAGTAAATTGGAAGGTTCATCCACTGATTAAGGTGGAACTCTGAGACAAACTATGGGAGGAACTTTGGGCAGGGAGGAAGGACTACCTTGTCCCTATGGAAGACCAGATAAGAAAGTTCCACTGAAAGCACCTGGAGCACACTAATCCTTCTGGCTGACATGATGGCCACCAAGAATGCTGTCTTCCTCAACAGGTGTGACATCTCACACCTGTGCCCATGAGCATTTCCAGTAGCAGCAATAAATCCCAAGGTGGTGGTGGCTCCTGCACTGGCGGGGCCGAGTGGTCAAGGCCCTTAAAGATGTGCCCGACCACCTTCTCCTGCACCATCATCTGCATATCAGCCCGTGCCTGGTATGCAGAGATGGCTGCTAGGTGCACCGTCAGCATATCAGCCCGCACCCGGTATGCACAGATGGCTACAAGGTGCACCTTGTGTCGATCACAGTCCCAGCCGAGACAAGTGCCAGAGGTATTACAAGATGCTAGCCGGAAGGCAGGCCAAGGGATCAAGCTCCTGGCCTGAACACCAAATGGAAACCACTTCCATTTGAAGGCACAACACTGGCAAAGCGTACTTTTCAAGAAGCCCACAGTGTGAAGAACATCCTCTGAAAGAGCCAAAGCCTGAAACTCTAGCCACTCAGGGACCAAGCTGTGAGGTGCAGGGATTGAAGTTCCAAGTGCAGGACCTTCCCTGTTGTCAGACCAGCAGATCTGGGAGAAAAGGCAACTGCCATGGAGGTCTACTGCTGAGGCTGTGGAGATCGGGTACCAGAACTGACGAGGCCAGTCTGGAGATATGAGGCTAATCTGTGCCTTGTCCCTCCACGATCTTGACCGCCCCTTGGAGCAGGGAAAAGGAGGAAAGGCATACAGGAGGCCAGGGTCCAGGGCCAATGAAGGCATCTCCCACAGCGCCCAGACTGTGGCGGGTGGGCACAAAACAGCCCTCAGTCTTGTAGGTTCTCCTAGAAGGCAAACAGGTCCACTAGAGGGGTGCCCTACAGGGAGAACAGGTAATTCACCACCTCCTGTGCAGGGACCACTTGTGCGACATCTTGCCCTCCCAGCTGAAAGCTTCTGCCAGCTGGCTCTCTGCTCCTAGGCTATGCATAAGAGTCCAGGTGTGAAGGGCCTCCCAACACAACGGAAGGGAATGCATTCCGCCCTGCCTGTTCAGGTAGAACATAGTTGTAGTGCTGTCTGTCTGGACTTGCACGACCTGACTCCTGACTAGAGGAGCAAACTCCATTAGAGCTAGCTGCACTGCATAGAGCTCCAGCAGGTTGATGAGGTGATGGGACTCCCTGAGATACCAGAACCCATGGGTATTGTGGTCTCCCACCAAAGACGGGTCCATTGTAAGAGTGGCAATTGGTTCTGGGTGGACAAAGGGGACTCCTTCCTCCAGATGTGTTGGAATCAGCCACCACTGGATGGCATCCCACATCAGCTGGATCACTGTGGCTGTTCCAAGTGTCCTAAGCGTTTGGACCACTGACAACCCAACTCCCACTGCAGGTGCTGCATCTGCAAGCAAGCCCATCAGACCATGTTGGTGCAAGATGCCATCTACTCCAGCAGCCTCAAGAAGTCCCAGGCAGGGCACAAGGGCCCAAGTAGAAGTGATCAGGCAAAGGAGGTAAGATCCAATGCCCGGTCCACAGGGAGGCAGACTCTGACCTGTAGGGAGTCTAGCTCTGCCCCAATGAAGTAAATCACCTGTGAGGGGATTAGTTTGGTTTTGGCCGGGTTGCCCAAGAGGCCCAAGTCTCTGCAGGTCTGGTGGGCCAGGTCCCTGGACTGCTCCACTGTCTCTTTGGACAGCCCGGCTATCAGCCAGTCATCCAGGTATAGATGAGCCCCGACACCATGCCGCCACAAGAAGGCTGCCACCACTACGATGGATTTGGTGAAGACTCTGGGTGCCAAAGAGCAACTGAATGGCATGATCTGGAACTGACAGAGCACACCTTCTGCGTAGAATCAGAGGTACTGCTAGTGGGATGGATGGACTGGGATGTGGAAGAACATATCTTGGTGGTCTAGGGAGCAGAACCACATCCCTTGCTCCAAGGATGGTATTATCCAATTCAGTGTGGTATATCAGGTATTGCCTTTAATATCTATCTATTTTTCCTTGCATATTACAAGTCTCTTATTGCTTTTTTTTTGTCTGGCATTACTGGTAGCACTGGAGCTAGATGAGGGTGCTGTTCTGTCTGCTTTAAAGCAGCCCTTCTCCACAGATGATATAATCTGGTACAGTGTGACCATCCTGAACATGTCCTTCCTTAGAAACTAGTTCAGATCGTGAAGATCCAGTATGGGGTGCCAGCCCCCCTGTCCGTTTTGGGATCAGGAAGTCTGGGACATGGGCTATTTCTCCTTTTACGAGGAGCTGAGCAATGTCTTCCCTGAGGGCGTATAGCATGCCCTGTGACACCGAGGACTCCTTTAGAGTGTGGGATTAGTAGGGTGGAAGGGTCTCGAAATCAAGAGGCAACCCTTTACTGACCACCTCGAAACCCACTTGTCCGTACTAATGATGACCAGTGATGAAACTGACCCCCCACCAGGAGCAGAGTCAGGAGTTGGACAAGCGGGAGGTGAACCCCCACCCCACCCTGAGGTGCACAACTTCCTCTATACCTGCCAATTTTGGGCCCCTGGCTAGAGAACTTGGCCTTGAGGTGCCAGGCTTGAAACTGTCCCTGCTGTGGCTGAAAGGGCCAAACCTGAAAGACCTTTCTTTGTTTTTGACCTTTCTGGTCCTTCTGGGACAAAGCCATAGAATCTTGGGTGGCAATGGACTTCTCAATCCTTGAGAGATGCCTATCCACTACTGGGCCAAAGAGGTCAGTGCCCAAGAAGGGATATTGGCCAACTTGTGCTGAAGGTCCACCATGAAGGTGGAGATCCTCAGCCAGGTGCTGCGATGCATCTTGATGCCTGCTGCCATGGCACAGGTGCAGGAGTCACCAATGTTCAAGGCTGTCTGGAGCTGGTGTTTAGCCAGCACTTGACCTTGGTCTCGGATGAGCCTTTACTTTAGGCTGCTTGTCAGTAAGTAAGTAAGGGAGGACATTATTGAGCACTCACAGTAGAGAGTGACCAACGTGGGCCATCATCAAGGTGTAGCTCACCTGGCGGGGATCAAGGAAGGATGTGGCGAGACTTATTTAGCTGCATGGTCAAGCCTTTGACTCCTTGTTGGGAGGCTTGTACATGTCCCAAATATTGCCAGACTTCCAGAAAACTGAATCAAAGACCAGTCCCTCAGCTGAGGGGTGGTCAGAAAATCCATACAAGGAGCCCCCCATAGGGATCTCATATTTGTGGACCATATGGGCTGAGGGTGCAGTGCAGAAGGTTGGATGCTGCTTAAGTTCCATAGCCAGTCCCAGAATGGCCTCGGCCATGGAAAAGGCAACACCTAGGGATTTGTACTTGTCCAGGATGACAGTGAGGGGGTGTCTAGTCCTATTCTGAACTGGCTTCAAAGGAACATCATGGTCTCCGACATAAGTTGGAGAAGCGCCACAAGAGACACTGGCCTGTGATCTGTGGTCAGTTCCTCACATTAATTACCCATTCAATTTATGCATCCTCGAAGACTGCATGGAGGACCCATCAGAGTTGTCTGAGGACCTCAAGGATGACCCTTGGCTGCTTACTGCCATGGACCACCCTGGAATCTTCAGAGTGAGTAATTTCCACTGATAACCAGCTGGCAAGCCAGAGACTGAAAGAAGTCTTTCATTAGAGCCCCCCCAACAAGGGCTGCTGTGGAGGCGCTTCCACCAACAACAGTGGAGAGACACGTGTTAGGGGACAGCTATCTTGGGTGGACTGGTGTGGGCTTGACCGGTACTGACTAGTTGACCATAGGGGTCGGGCAGAGCCCTACCTGGCTCTGCCAAGGTCCACTGCTGCCAGAGGAACTCTTCATAGTGTCGCATCAGCTGGTGGATCCTCTCCCTATCTGAAGATGAAGAGAATGAGGAATGTCAACGATACTTCCTGGTTGATAGCAATTAAGAACTTAAGGAGTTCCACGACCTGTACCTTGACCACTGACCTGGGTGTGGCCGATGTTGAGGAGATGCAACCAGGGATGCGGTGTAAATCACTGGCACTGGTTTCGACTGCACAACCTCTGGGGGAGGCTGGTCCTGAGCAGGGACAGCTGGGGATACTGACCACTCCACATCCTCCTGAGTGAGGACTGGGATGACCGAGATCTTGGAGACAGACTCTTCATCAGCCCCCTCTGACAACAGGTCAACAGGGTAGAGAAAAATCTTAACCACCTGATCGACTGGCATGGAGGTCGACAAGCCTGATGGGGGTACCATGGAACTAGTGAAGCACCCTTGAACAACAGGGGCTCAGCTAATGCCCAGCACTCAACAACTGTTGAGCAGCTGGGGGGAGTCAAGGGAATGGAAGGAGTGTGATGTCTCCAGACCCCATGACTGCTGGCAGTGCTTCTTGCGCTTCTCATCATTGTGGGAATGGCTCTTCCTGAAGGTCTCGAGTGCTCAACACAAATCACAGAACTTCCCCATGAGGGACACTCCAATGCAGGCCTCAGCCAGATGCAGCACCGAGATAGATGAGGTGCCCACTGCAGCCTTAGCCACTGCCCATTTCACTGCTGCTAAGTGCGTCGTGGATCCTGCAGCAGCGGATGCTGCCTTGCGACCACCCTTGGCCCACCACTTTGGGTACAGTTCTGGAGACCTCACCTCCAGAGGGATATTGATAGTGGGGAGACAGACCAAAGGAGGGCGACCAAAATGGTGCATGGTATGCATCAGAAGACATATGAGGAGAGGATGGAGAAGCTTGAACTATATCCACTGGAAACCGGGGGTACAACTGAAACTTTTAAATACCTGAAGAGAATCAACAAGGTGAGGGAAGGGTGTATATTCAATATGAAAAACAATTCAAGAACAATGGGGCACAGCTTGAAACTGGAGGGTGGTCAATTCAGAGGTAATAAGAGTGGGCACTACTCACTGAGAGGGTTGTGTGCCCCTGGAATGGACTACTGAGAGGGCGGCTGAGGCATCAACAGTCGGTGGATTCAAGAGTACAGGGGATAACTACATGAGTTCAAACAAGAGGAATGATAGACACCCTGATGGGAAAAGGGTCGGGAATGTATTGGGGGGACATGTGAGTGGTATGTAGGGTGGTAGCGCCAGGGCTACCCATGGCTGGGAACAAGGGCAGACTGGATGGGCCAACGGGGTCCTTTTCTGCTGACAGACTTCTATGATTCTATGAGAGGCCATATATTGCTGCACTCCAGAAGCTGAGCTATATCCCTCTGCACTGCATCCAGTGTGCTGTGGGCACCATGGCCTCTTTGGTGTACAGGATCAGTACAATGGGAGAGCCTTGAACTCAAGAGACAGAACTGGGCCCATCACTTCCAGTACCCAGTTGTTCAATGTAACAGGGGACCACTGTGGAAGGAAGTGGAGGACACGACCCCCAATCAGGAGTTACAACAAGGACTGTGCAGAAGAGGGCATGGGACCTCACAACCTGTCAGCTTTTTACCTTCAGAGGTGGCTCCAAAAGACTGACCTCTGGACACATCCCCCCCCCCCCGGCCCTGACTGCCAAAACTGGACTTCACCTGACAGTGGTTCTGGAACTGCTGGCTCTGTTGTTAGGGCTGCTGCTAAGGCTGATAGCCTGAGCTATGAAAAGAACTCTTCTTCAGCTTAGGAGTCTGTTTAGCCTGCTGGGACGAGGCCACCAAATCAAGACCAACACTCGACTTCTCACTCTGGTTTAGGTGGTCCATTATCCCAAAGCCAAAGAGCGTTGGAGACCAAAAAGGGCACCTCCACCAATTTGTGCTGCGTCTCCAGGGTAACTCTGTGACACGCAGCATGGCCCTTCAGGGCATGGACGCTGCAGCGGCCCCTGCACAGGTGCAACAGTCGCTTGTATCCAGATCTGTCTGCATCTGCTGCTGATTCAAACAGGTAGGAAACTATGTTCCCAAAACAACTACTGTACAGACCTAAGCACAATTGTTCAAAGAAACTTAAAACACCTACCCTGAATAAAGGTCCATTCACTGAAAGTGCTAAACAGTACTCACAGTAAAAAAAAACAAAAAACATTGCCAGTGTACAATGCTATGGTGAATGAACTGGATATGCAGACAAAAAAAAGAAATTCACACAACACCCTTAAGTATTTTAAATCGGCAATGCTGCGACTGGCGGCCATCAGACAGTGTGCATGCTACCAATGGGTGCATGCACAGAATGTGCTAACGTTTTGACGATTCCCACCTTCCTCAGCGCTAACTGGCCTACACCAAAACGGCCACTAAATACATCACTTAATGCATATTAAAATAGGTGGGTGTGTGGCCAAACTCAATATGCGAGTACTAGCCCAAATACAAGTGTAAGTTTGATAAAACCTGTGGAAAAAAGTTATGTATTAACTAAAACGAGCATGTTTAAAATACAATATTACATAAAATTGGAGGGTGACAGAAAATGAGGAAGAAACACTAGGAAAGGAAGATGAACAATACATGTAAAATGCCACGAGAGGACTTGGGGGATGGAAAGGTAAACAACCTAACATAACTGTCCAAGGTAAAAGACTTGCCAAATCACAAAAGCAAAAGGTCATCATTGAGTCCCAGGGGGCTTCCGGTGACGTCAGCGAGCAAATGGCCGCTTAATCCCATAGCTCCGTACCCGCGGCTTTATAAATCTATAATCATCGCCTACAGAAATAAGGTCTTCTCCGGCCAAAGCGACGAGAATGAAAGCTGGGAGGCTTCAGAGCACCCCCGTGCAGAAACTAAGAGAAATGCTGCAACTGGAGCAACAGGAGACCCCGGAGACTTCAGACCCTGCAGATGGCCTACAAACAGGGACATTGCATGAGGCGGGTCGCAGAAGGATCTAGCCTCGTAATAGTGCAAATGGCCTCAAACTGTCCAGAAAATTGACCGCGATCTCTCAGAGCTCAGATCGGACATTAATCGTATTGAGCACAAAACAGACCAAATGGAGCTGTTTGACACAAACCTCTGAGCAGTCCGACAGACAAGATCGCTTGGTGTTATACTTATTGGCAAGGGACAGGGAGTTAACCAGACAGATGGATGACCTGGAGGGCAGAAGCCGACGGCAAAACATTCGCTTATATGGAGTCCCCCAGAGGGAACTGAGGCAAATCATGAAGACACTATAACTTTCATACAAGAAATGCTCCACGAACTCCTGTCCCTTCCAGAAGATTTTGATCTAGCAATGGACCGGGCCCACAGATCATTAGGACCTAAGCCCCACAACCCTGAGGCTAGGCCTAGATCGTTGATTGTCCGCCTAACTTCATATTGGTCAAAGGAGAAGCTTTTGCGTCGGGCTTGGCAGCAGGGCACTCTGCAATATAAAGGCTGGAAAATCACAGTAGATAATGACCATACCTCCTCGGTCCAGGAGGCCAGACGAGTACTTTGGCCAATAATAAAGCAACTCAAACCAAAGGAGTGAGAGCACAGGTTCTCTACCCGCTAGATTGAAAGTGGAAAACTGAGACAGGCATTAAGGTATTTCCGATTTACTGGCAGCCTCAAGAGACCTTGGTATTCCCACTCCACCACTGAACAAAGAAAAGATGGAGCGGATTGCTCGCCAGCCTGGTCAGTAGCCCAGAAGGGTGCTGTGCCCGGTTCATCACTGAGACCTCTCAGTCCAATTTAAGAGCCGATATAGCGAATTCTACTAAGAAAACATGGAGAACCTCAACAGTAAACAAAAGCGGCACACTTAAGAGAAGACAAAGAGGATCCCAACCTGCTGTGTGTCTCAGGGACCTGAGGGGACCAGTACCTGGAAACTGAATTAAACTTTATTTGCCCATTTTCTTGTCGTCCTCCATGGATTGCACCTGGCTCATGCACCTGCCCCCTGGCAGCTGAAGTATGTAGACATGTTAACTCCTCAGATGAGCGATATGGATTGTGAACCTGAGACATTTTGTGACTAATATTAAGAACTGGGGTGGGGTTGTGTTTTCTCTTCCTTCTCCTCCTCTCCTCACTTTGGCCATTTACTGATTGGTTCACTTACAAAAGTAAGGCCCATATGGAGGTTTTTGTGGGCCGGGAGGAAGTGGGAAGGGGCTGGGGGTCGGGGCCGAGACATCCGCTTGAGCACCGGCCACTGAGAGGTAACATCTGGGAGGGTAAATAGGAAGGGACCCCTGTTTTCTACACAGGCACCTGCTTTCATAGTTAGACACCACACAACCTGGTGCCCCCTCCGGACTGAGTAGCCGTCTGTTGCGAAGGTTCAAGGCCCTACTCTGGAGGTCAGTTAAGGGAATCGGAAGGTCATCCCCTTGCTCGCAGTAGGCGGTGACCTGATAAACATAATGGAAGGAATACGAAAGCTTGGGATGCAAATTAGTAGCCTGTGGGGGATACAATTAGGCCTGTGCATTATGGGGGACTCCTAAGATCGACGAACGGAGAAATAAGTCTGCTTTAGGAAATCAAGCGATGATGACCAGGCCTGATGACACAGGGCCGTGGGGAGAGATATCAAGCTTTGGTCAGAACGGTCTCGCTGACGTCAGAGGGCTTGGCCCATACAGGGAAACCTCCCTTGGGCTTCTAGGGAGCCTCATCTTCGGGTTCAGCCTCCTATCCTCGTCACGTACGGGGTGGCCCATAAGCCACAGAGCTTTCAGCTTAACCATGGAAGTCGCTTTTTGATACTTGCGCAAGGTAGGCCCTCCAGCTCTCAACCTGGGAGGTCACCTGCGTGTCACCTGTTAGCCCCCTTTTTATGGATTGGGGCGTTGAGTTCCATTTGCACCCACTGTTGGGTCACTCAGGTTGAAGGTTTAACATTACAGTTATTAATTGTTGTTATAAATGGATACGCAACTGATTGTAAAAAGTTTCTTGTTGTAAAGCTGCACAACTTGGTCCACCACAGGAAAAATTAAGATTTATGAGCTCAAAGATTGGAAATGGCTAGCCACAACTCCAAAATCCTCTTATAATGTTAATGGAGCACAAACCCGTAAAGAGAAAACAGATATTAAGATATCTGACGGCACAGAGGTGTGACGTGCTTTCTCCAGGAGACCCACTTATTACCTCCTGAGGCCCTGAAGCTGAGATCTAAGAACTTCCCAAGTTTTTCACCTCACTGCCGGGCGGGCAGGAAGAGAGGGGTTGCCATCCTTATAGCACCCTCCTTCCCCTTTGAAGTGGAGGAGGTCGTCGAAGACCCAGGTGCAAGATATATCCTGGCAATAGGGTGGGTCCAAGACACGCTGATTACCCTGGCAAATATTTATGCTCCCCCAGGCTCTCCTACATCCTTTTACTCCTCCCTTGCTCAGTTGGTGGCAGAAAAGACGAAATGAGTGCTGATTATGGGTGGGGATTGGAACCTAGTGTTCAACAGGACCCTGGATACCACATCTAAGATATAAAATCCAGACCACAGAAAGGCAAGAACAGTTAAAAAGATTTTTGAACAGGTGGCTCTGGTAGATGTCTGGTGGGCAAGATACCCCACGGCTACAGACTACACATATTACTCTCCTCGTTTTAAAATATTCCCTAGGCTAGATACCTTTTTCACCTTTTCCAGGGACCTCCCACGTTTTTCCTCTATGTGAGTGGGGACCTCCTCCTCCCTGTCAGACCATAATCCCCTTTTCTTAGAAATAGATCTCAGCCTGCCACGACAAAACACAGAGTGGAGGCTGAATTGCTCCCTACTCCGAGATCAGGCTACAGTCAAAGACCTTAAGCAACACAAAGCTACCACAATAGAGCAAAATAATTTAGGGGAAGTATCCCCACAGATTTTATGGGACACCTTGAAGGCCACAGTCCGAGGAAAAATTATTGCCATCGCCTCTGCTAAGAAAAGATTGGCAACACAAAGGCACCAGGAACTTATTACACAAATTAAAGTACTGGAGGATGCTCAAAAGGTTAAATGGGAGTGGACCAGGGACTTAACTCTAAAAAAGAATAGGAAAGAGCTGAAGAATTTACAACAAGCAGAAATAGAAAAGGCCCTTTTCTATCTAAAACAGAAATATTATGAGG
Source organism: Neoceratodus forsteri (assembly GCA_016271365.2). Classification (NCBI taxonomy): domain Eukaryota; kingdom Metazoa; phylum Chordata; order Ceratodontiformes; family Ceratodontidae; genus Neoceratodus; species Neoceratodus forsteri. Next base: position 655,794,139 of record CM057459.1, read on the forward strand.
GGGGAGCGAGGGGCTCCCGCCTGCTGGCCTTCCGCCTGAGGCAATATGCAGCCAGGGCTACAGTTACCAAAGTTATATCCCCTGCCTCGGGGCACCTGGTCAGTAGGCAGACCCAGATTGCAGAGGCTTTTGTCTCCTATTACACCAACTTATACACTCCCCAGAGAGAGACAAGGGAAGAGAAACTGACATTTTTGGGCTCTCTGCCCATTCCAACCCTTCCCCCAGCTAAGGGTCTAGCCCTAGTCCAACCAGTTACACAGTCAGAAATTCTTCGAACCATTAAGACCCTCAAAATGGGCAAATGTCCTGGACCAGACGGTTTTAGTGCCGAGTTCTATAAAGTCTTTGGGAAGGAGATTGTTCCCCTCCTGTCAGAAGTCTTCATGGGGGTCTGGCGGGACGGGAGCCCAGTCCCCCACTCGTGGCAGTACGCGACCATTTCCCTAATACCCAAGGAAAACAAGGGTCCCACTAGGTGTGTCATACAGACCCATCTCCCTACTTAACTCAGACTATAAAATTTTCACTTCTATTATAGCCTCTAGATTAAACTCCCTTCTGCCGGACTAGGTGGCTTTGGACCAGACGGTCTTTGTCTATGGCCGGCAGGCCCCAGACAGTGTCCTAGCAGCCCTAAATGTAGTAGACACCATACATCACCGCGGCATTCCATCTTGCCTAATGAGCCTGGACACAGAGAAGACCTTTGACAAGGTTTCTTGGAATTTTCTGTTTCTAATTCTTGAGACTATGGCCTTCCCGCAGTCTTTCATAGATAGCATCAAGGTACTATACACTGGTCCCCAAGCTTATGTTAGGGTAAATGGTGGCATTTCCTCACGATTCAGGTTGGGACGTGGCACCAGACAGGTTGCTCTCATCTCCCCTCCTCTTTGCCTTTACATAGAGCCCTTGGCGTAGCTATATGCCAATCAGAGCGGATTCAGGGGTAGAGGTGGGGGTTGGTCCGAAAATATCCTTATGCTGGATGATATCTTGCTCTCCTCTCGAATCCAGAGGAATACATCCCACAGGTCTGACAGTCTTGGAGGAATTTGGCATACATGCGGGCTATACACTTAATAGAACAAAGACAGAGGTCCTTAGTTTTTACTATACACCTACAAATAGGATAAGGGAATGTTCCCACTGGATTGGACAGCAAATAAGATGAAATACTTGGGTACTTATATTACTAAACATCTTTCTCAGCTATTCAAGGCAAATTATAATCCTCTCATAAATCAAATGACAAAAGACTTTGGAAGGTGGTCATTAACAAATCTCCTATGTATGCTAAAATACAATCAATCACCATGAATATTCTTCCTAAGTTTCTATACTTGTTCCAGTGCCTCCTCCTTATATATGCAAGGCACAATTTCAGGCCTGGCATAGGAAGTTTCATAGATTTATTTGGAATAATAAGAGACCAAGAATCAACTTATGATATTACAAACACATAAGAAACATGGAGGCCGTTCTCTCCCTGATCTGGAGGATTATTATCTGGCAACACAACTAAAGATGGCCTTACACTGGTCCACTCCGACCTATGTTTCTAATTGGAAGCTAATGGAACAGGGTGAGGAGGATGGGCGTGGCCCTCCACTGGACGCCAGGGTTATGATCCCCTCTGGATAAATACTGGACCTCCCCCCCTCTGCTGATGGTAGTCAACAACACGTTGGCTGCCACACGCAGAGTGTGGCAGAAATATAGAATTGGGAGATCCATTTGGCCCCTGTGTGGATTGCCATGGTCCCCGAATTTTATGCCAGCCCAGCTAGACCATACTTTTAAGGTTTGGGGTAGGCGAGGTCTGACGTGTTTTGGACAGTTTGTACAGGGAAATACAGTCCTGGACTCTGAGACACTCCAGAACACGAGGGACCTCCGGAGCTCTGACCATTTTAGATTCCTGTAGGTCAGAGCATACATTCACAAATGTCAGGAGGAGGATCCAGATCCAGTGCAGCAACACCCTTTCTTGAATGTATGAGGGAGTGATGGTCGGACAGGTGCAGAGGGTCACATATCAATATTGTATAAATTGCTGGGCATTGAAGAAGGACCCTCTGGATAAAATTAAATCCAACTGGCACAGGGAGTCGAGTGCTGAAGAGAGGGAGGTAAATTGGGATAGAGCGTTCTACATCATCACTAAAACAACTAGATCCCCACTCTGGCAAGAATTCAGCTGGAAAATGAGGGTACGTTATTTTCTTACCCCAGCACTTCTTCACAGGAGGACCCTACCCGCCTCATTTGTGCTGGAGACTTTATGGGAGGGGATGCACATCACCTACATATTTTCTGGGCGTGTCCCAAGATAAGGCCCTTCTGGAACGGGGTGATAGCGATCCTAACGGATCTCTTCATGCTGGATCGACCACTAGACTGGCCGGAGGCCGTTTTGGGCATTCCTCCCCAATCTGTAGGGGGAGCTGATTCATCGTACCTCTGGGCCATACTGGTGGTTGCAGCACAGAAGACCATTACTCGCGCCTGGATGAAACCAGAGCCACCTGTTTCTGAGACCTGGATACAGATCATACAAGAAATCTCTGTACTGGAAGAACTAACCTTTAGAATCAATCAGCACACACATATTTATATTCGCAGGTGGACAAGATGGCTAGCCTGGCTGGATGTACATCAGAATCTGGTCTCTGAGGCAGGGCTAGCCTGAGGCATAACAACCCCCTGGTGTAGGGGTGGGGGGTGAGAAATGATGCTTGGGGCTAGAACCCTATTAGAGAGATGGGAGGCGGTAGCCTTATAACCTGGTTTAGTGAGATAATAGGGAGTTTGACCACAGTGAAAGGAAGCGGCACTCTCAGAACACTCCTAGCAGACATAATCAATTGTCTTTGTATTAACTGATAAATACCCTGCTGATTGGATCTGTGCTTCTCATGTCTATCAACTAAATGTGTACCCACTTGTTGTCAATAAACTTGAATTTAAAAAAAAAAAAAAAAAAAATCATTGAGTCCCAGGGATGCAAGGTCTGTAATTTATAAATTTAAAAACACTCTTATTGAAAGAGTTTCTTCTGAAGATCACCATCACAATGTGTGAAAGGAACTTTTCAATGCCTGTAAAGTGGAGAGCTGCTGGAGAACTATGACTGTATTCCATATAGTGGCATGCCACTGCTTTTGCCATCACCCCATTATAAATAGCAGATTTATCCTTGGCAATGCGATCCTTAAGTCTCCTGGTTGTCTGCCCCACATTTCCAAATCAACAGAGGCACAAAAGCAAATAAATAACTGAAGTAGTTGAACAATTTAAAAAATAATTTATAGTAAACTTTCTGCCAATTTTAGATGCTTGAAAAAATACAAGTCCACTGTATTCCCACAATGCACACAGTTCCCACAACAATAGTCGCCTTTAGGTCTATTATGTGGCCAGTCTGATTGAGGCATAAGTGCTGGGTAGTAACCGAGTACCAAGAAATTCCTTGGACTGTGACCCCCTGGTATATTATCCTTGGTTGTTGAAATCTCTTTCCTTCAAATGCCACGTCGCTTCTCAGAACTGACCAATGATTTCTGGTCACTGCTGCCACTTGAGCTGCTTGTTGACAGTGTGTAGTCAATTTCCTATCTGTTTGGGTTCACGGTCTGTCAACTACTGGCACCATACTGGTCTCATCAGAGAGGTGAGTGTTCCCCCATTACCACTGTGTTTTGCATCTACTGCTTGGATAGCAAACATCCGAGGTCACTAAAGGCCTTAGCTTCTGCCTGGCTGTCTGCTGGGAGCATGTCAATCAGTTTGTTTAAAAGCGTATGACAAAACCAGCCCATCATGGCCCAGTGGTGCTGAGGGTTGAGGCTCTGGACGCCACACTTCGCGCTACGTCGGTGACCTGGGTTCGGGAACGAGCCCGGGCCGCCAGGGGTTGGAAGGGAAGGTACTGAGCGTCTGGCGGACAGCTCTCCTTTCCATGGGGAGGGTTCGGGGGATGCGCCACTCTGTAGTGGCACCTGGCGGTGGTCGGGGGCAGCACAGTCTGGTGGCGCACGCTGTAAGGGGGGAGGAGCTTGGCGGGCAGTGGCACGCCATGCCCAGCTGCCATTGCATGTCTGAGCCCTTGGGGGGAAAGAAAATACAGAAAAAAGCCCTCTGCGTAGCCGAGAGATGAAGGAGACTCAAGGGGCAAGTCCACATCCCATCGCCGACTCAGCGCATCAGTGGACTCCACGACCCGACCCGACCTGGTAGGCCCCTCACTACAGAGTGGCCGCAAGGAGGGTGGGCCTAGGGGGGTGACCTGGGGGCTGGACCTGCCTGGTTAGTCGGGGAGGACACTGGAATGTGAGGGTTCAGGCTGGAGTACAGACTTAGCCGAGTGGGTACTCTGGAAGGATGCCCGCCTGCAGAGTGAGAAATAAAGAAAGAAAGAAAAAAAAGAAAACCAGGCCATCATTATTGCATAGCGGCCTGGCGTGGCCCAAGGTAGCCGGCGCATAGTCCTTCAGGAACTTCTACTTTTTGGACACCTTGTCACATGGCTTATCTGCATCAATCTGGAGCTATAGTTTTCTGAAGGCTGCGTCTAACACAAATCGCTCATCCGAAGGGTGCTTCGAGAACCTGGAGAGATCCCAAATGGGGACTACTTACTTGTAGTCTAAATGGCAAGGGGCACAGGGCAGAATGCAGGAAATGTCAAATCCAGAGCAGAAGGATCAGAACCACCTCTGCAATGAGAAAGGACACCCCTTGGGAGTCATCCAGTTTCAGGATATTTGTCAATGGGTAGGTCTTACGCTTCTGGACCTCTTTCAAGGGGATGCCCAGGGTAGTGGACATGTGCTGCAGAAGGGCAGCAAATTGGGTCAACTTTCCTTGAGAAGAAGGACCATCCAACAAGTTGAGGTCCCTCAAGCATGGGCGGAGGATGCCATGGAAGACTCCTCCTCCTCCTCCTCCAAATCAGTGTCTTGGTCCTCAAACAAGGGCTGAGACTGCTTCTCAGAAGTGTGAACCACCCTGCTATCCAGGGTGACAACCACCCACAAGCACAAATAACCCAGGTCCAGACTGAGAATCCTTTGTGCAGGGGCCTTCACCCACGCTCACGGGAGTAGAGGATACACCACAATCTGTCGAGCTGGAGAATCTGAGGCAATGGGACCCCCAACCAAGGGGGGCCCAGGAGGTGTCGGCACCCAAAAGAGTGACGATGGGGCAGAAAGCATAGCCCTACATGGCCTGAAAGGATCCACTACTGTCAGAGGAAATCCTGTACTTCCTCCTCAGTCACAGCTGTCGAGGGTCTCCTGAGACAGAAGAGAAGAACTGGTGTTGACCAGGGTGGAATTTAGTTCAAGAACCTAGATTTCTACCTAGCTAGATCCTGCCTAGATTTCAGTAAGGCATTCAACATTGTTCCACACAGGAGACTATTAGGCTGGGTAGCTTAGGAGTGGGACCAAAGTTGGCACACTGGGTAAGAAATTGATTAGTGGATGGGCAACAGAGGGTGGTAGTAAACTGACTTCACTCTGAGGAGAGATGGTGACAAGGGGTGCCTCAAGGATCATCGCTGTGACCTGTCCTCCCTCAATGCTTTTATGAGGACACTGCAGATGAGCTAAAGGGGAAGGTCTACCCTTTGCAGGTGACACCAAAATCTGCAATAGGGTGGACATTCTGGGGGTGGGTGAGAAGAATAAGCAGAGATGTGAGAAAACCTCGAGGAGTGGTCAACGGCATGGCAGCTGGTTTCAACAAAAAGTGCAAAACAATGCACTTCGGTACAAAAAAATCCAGGATCAGAGTACAAAATGGGAGGAGTGTTACTGACAACACCAAGCAGGAGACAGACTTGGAGGTAAATATCTCTGATGATCTAAAGGTGGTCAGGCAGTGTGACAAGGCAGTTGAGAGGGCTAGTGGGATGCTGGGGTACATAGAGACAGTTATCACCAGCAGGAGAGAGGAGGGAGGTGGCAATGCCTCTGTATAGACTGCTGGTAAGACCTCACCTAGAATTAGAAATACTATATATAGTTCTGGAGGCCATATTTCCAGAAGGGCACAGACTGGAGGTGGTCCACAGGAGGGCAACTAAAATGGTGTGGAGTCTGCATCAAAAGTCCTACAAGGGGAGACTAAAGGAACTCAATGGGTACACCTTGGAGAGGAGGGAAGGGAGATATGATAGAGACCTTTAAATACCTCAAGGGGGTAAATAAGGTACAGGAGGGAAGTATTTTTCAGAAAAAAAGGTGCACAGCGGGTTGGGTGTTAGATGCAGCGGCAGCTCACTGGTGGCAAAGTGCGACTAAGTGCATGGGAATCCATGGGAGCCGTTGGAGACTGGACCAGTCACTCTGCTAAACCTGATTTAGTATTTACTGGTTTTAGTCAGTATTTAAGCAATAATGCTAGAAGAGCACTTCATAGAGATTAACCTAAAATTTATTTTCGGACTATTCAAATTCATAGCTTTAGAAAAGTTGTTAATATTGCATTAAGTGCTGCTTGGTCTTCAATTGATTAGTCTTTATAGATTCAGTTCACAATATTATTTATTTTATTTTATTTAGTTTTGTTTACTGGGTAAGTGCCATAGCCAAGACATGACTATTTTCAGGCACGACCCGGGAGATTACAATAGGTAGGCAGGGAATAACTTTTGATATCAGAGAGAACAAAATACAGAGCAAACAAGATAGACAAATCATATGTAGGAACAAATCATAAGTAGGAACAAGATTAAACAAATTACAATGAGTGGGTAACAAGAATGGGTCAATAGTTCACTAACAGTAACAAAAATGCTAAGATTACAAACACATATGGTTCAGCAACAAATGGGTTAAGAGCACCTGAAGGCAAAACCAAATAAAGACATAAGTGCCTAATAGCAATAACCAGGTAGGTAGGCTGAGTCGGAAGTTTGAAGCAGTGACAGTGAGAGCGAGGCCCCGAGCAAAAATTCAGGAGGTTTGAAGCAGGCACAGGAGACCTGGCTGAAGAGGAAATAGCGACAGTTGGTTTTAAACTGGGCATGGCAGGGGGCCAGGCGAACATTAAGAGGCAAGGAGTTCCAGAGCTTAGCCTCTGAGTAAGAGAAAGCAAGGGTTCCTTTGTTTGACTTGCACCTAGGTACTGTCAGCAGCAATTTGTCGGATGATCTGAGGCCATGGGAAGGGGACAGTGGAGTTACTAGGGAGGCCAGTGATACAGGGATCCCTGTTCTTATAACATTGTCAGTCAGGGAGCCAAGGGCAAGAGTTCAAGCTGAAGCAGGGGGTAGCCAATTTAAGTCGGCATAAAGCTGACAATGGTGTTTTGACCAGGGTGAGGCTGAGGCATACCTAGAGATGCTGTTATAAGTTAATCTACCCTTTGACTTCTTCTGTAGGCAGTTAATTCCAATTCAGAACAAACTGCTTCCATAAAGTATTTGAAGAATTTGTGAGGCTATTACCTAGTGGTTCCCTAGTGACGTTAGAAAATGGACAAAACAGAAATTTGGCTTGGAAAGTTTAAAACTGTCCCTTTGTTTCTCTGTTGAATAAATACTGTTCTTTAAGAAACAAGGTACTGGTCTTGCCTTGGTCAGGTTCACAGCCGCAGTTCTTAAGGGTTCTGCTGATGGCCTTGTGACTGTAGTTGGATCTGACCAAGGCATTCAACCTAACAGATCATGTCCTACTTTGTTCGAAACTTAGTTCTGTCTTTTTTTATGAATATCGTGTCTAAGGTTAAAGACTATTTGACTAATCATTCTCAGTTTGTCAGCATTGAGTCAGCAATGTCAAATATGTGCACTACAGGGAGGGGTCCCTCAGGGGTCCATATTAGGCCACTTGATGTTTTCTCTTTCTGTCAGTTACCTTTATTATGCAAATCATGTGATTATTTTCTTTATGCAGATGACGATCATTTTTTCTAGTGGTATGTCTTTAATAGCTAATCTTGAACTGGATCTCTTTATTGTCCACAATTGTTTTTCTAATAATTCACTTGTGCCGAATTCAAAACAGTCTAAGTCTGTGTATCCTGGTACTACCTCTATGCAGAATGAAAATCCTTGTCTATAGCTATAAGATAATTTTGGTGTTCCTATTGATCAAATGTATCAATTTAAATATATGGGGGTATTACTAGATCCTGGGCTTACTTTTTCTGCCCTGGTAAGATTAGAGTTATACTACTGATCAGAAATTAGGTGTTTCTTTATAAATTAAAAAGTTTTTCCCCATGGAGATTTGTTGATCTTTAGCCACTAGTTCCCTTCCCCTGCATTTTTACTACGTTTCGAATCTCTTTTTTTAATTTGGGTTGTAAAAAGCGAAAACTCCTTTCTGTTACATATAAGGTTTGTCATTTTGTTTTATCTGCCCCACGCAAACTCATTATTATGATTTGTATTCTATTAGGGATGGTTATCTCCAAATGCCCATATTGAATATTTTTGGGGTATATGTTTTTTTTTTTTCCCCCACATACTCTAGTTCCCTTATCTGATTTGGTATCTTTAAGGACTGTTTATTCAAGCCTAAGGTCAGCAAAGGGTGTGTTACTGAAATATGTTTCTTATAAATCTAAGGCTGGCTCTCACACCTTTTCCATAGCAGCACCTTCTTATTTGAATGGCTTACATGAATCATTTCGATATGCAAGTTCTTTGCAAACTTTTTTCCTTTTTTTTGCTAATTCTTTTCTCTCCCTCCCTGGCCCTGGTCAGCCCCTGTCTGGCTGCCATTCCTAGCCTCTGCTCCTTCAGGCCCTCACCCTTATAACCCCTACAGCTTACCCCCCATGGCAGGGCGATGGGGAGCCCCCTACTCACCTGCCCATTAGGGTCCAGTTCAGGGTGTTACCTCCGGAGACGGAACGCCTGGGGACAGCCATCAAGCCACAACGACCAGCCACCAGGGTCTTTCCCCTTTTTCTCCCTTGCAAGAGCGCGGTGTGCAATGACAATGGCGGCAGGCACACGCACGTCCCTGCCAGGTGTCTGCCGTGCTCTTGTCCCTATGTCTTAGTGGCAGTGCTCCACCGAGCCCCAGCCTCTGCCAGGAGTCAGACGTGCACTGACTGCAATGCACCCCCCTCCCTGGAGATGGACAGCAGTCCATCGGACACTTGATCCATCTCCTCCCTGCTGACCCCCAGTGGCCCATGCTCATTCCCGAACACGGGTTGCTGGCGTGGCGCAAGGTGTGGCGTCAGGCGTGTCAGCTCTCAGCGCCACTGGGCCAGCACTTTGCAAACTTTTAAAACTAATTTTAAACAATTTCTGCTGGATTAGCAACTTTGTAATTGTTTAAACTAATCATGACTGTTTTTAACATTTGTTTTTGTTTTGTCGTATTATATATTTTGTACTGTACTTCCAGGTCAGACCTGAAAAAGGACCTTTCCAAAAGGTACAGTTAAATTAATGAGCAATAAATAAAGAACAAGGGACATGCTATGAAGTTGGGGGGGAGATTCAAGAGAGATGCAAGGAAGTATTTCTTCATAGAAAGAGCGGTGGATTCCTGGAACAGCCTACCCACCGAGGTGCTGGCGAAAACAGTGAAGGGGTTCAGAATATAAACTGACTGCACCTGTGGAGTTCAGAAAATAAAAAGTCAGCCAAATCCATACGTCCTTCATGCCAGTGTCCTCAGGGTGGGTGTTGAGGAAACCAAGCAACAGCACACAAACAAAAAAAGCTAAAACCCCATCCTCAAGTGCCACGTAGCCTGATCCCCGAAACTGAAGGGGGACGGAGCAGATGGTCGGTATAACTGCCACCATTGCTCTGCTTGGCAGTGGAAGAAAATACTGTAACAAAAATCAAAACAAACAAACAAAATATCAAATAGATTTAACTGTATTTATTCCAGCACAAAGAGACTCCCCATCACTTCTACCCATACACTTTGTCTGAGGTGGGGCCCAACCCTAACAAAAGACCCTGTATAGGTTGATATGTTGGGAACTGGTGCTAGCTGGGATCTTCTCTGTGTTGGAATAAATACAGTTAAATCTATTTGATTTTGCTTTATTTTCTGAACTCTGCAAGTGGAAACAGTTTATATTTTACTCACTGGCTTGCTGCCAAGTGTGCCCTTTCTCTATGACACAGGACGCGCCATTTGTTAATTAAGTCTGAAGGGTTCAGTTAAAAAAACACATGCAATAGGCATAAGGAAATATCAGTGGAAAGGAACAAGGGAGGGAGATAGAGCTAGACATCAGGTAGGGTCTACGGCGATACTGTAGGAAGGGAAAAACGGGCAGATGGGGTGGGCCAAGTGGTCGGTATCTGCTGACAAATTTTATGTTTCTACGAGAATGGGACCTTATTGTCGACCTCCACGAGGTTGATGAGGGTGCATCAGTGGTGCTATATAGAACACATGCTGAGGCAGTGTAACCACTTTGGGAGAAATTGTGGAAGACACCTGCGGCAAGAGCACCAGTGGAGGGTCCACTGGGGTCAGCTCAACAGGGAACACTGGCAGAGTCTCTTCCTCTGACAGGGAGGGCCCAGGCAGACTGGGGTCTTGGAGAACGATAAAGTCTCATCCATATCCAACCCGTGTGCATCCAGGTAAAAAGGTAAAATAAAATCCCAACCGCACATCAACTGGTGTGTCAACCGACTCAACGCTGACTGTACCATCAGGGTGCCGTGAAAACACTGATAGATCTCCCATCCGGTGGTAGCTTGACAAAGGTTGACCAATCGGAACAGCAGGTATGCTCCCTCTCCCATGGCTGACAACAGTAGCACCTTTTATGTGAGAAACACATGCCTTAATTCAGAGCAATTCAAGGAGTGCCAGAGGCCTACGCCACCAAGAACAAGGCCAATGAAGACCCTACTGCTAAAGCCTCCTCTTCCATTGCTACCATCTGGTCTGTTGACCCTGGAGCTGCAAAGGCCTGTTTTTGCTCCAACGGCCTACCAAAGAGGAGAGACACACACACTTCAGCGGTCATGCAAAATCTGGTGCATGGCTCAACAATGCCCGCACTGCTTGATGTCATGATCAGCTCCCAGGCAACAGAAAAATGCGTCATGGGCATCTGTGACTTACATTTTTGTTCACCAGATTACACACCTTTTAAAACATGGCTTTTTGCATTTCATAATTTCTGTGTGTCGACAGAACAGTAATCAGAAAATGAGACGCACAAGGTAAACTGAAAAAACAGAAGTAACTTTGTTTCACCAAAAAATTAGTGCTTGACAACCAGCATTCATCTTGCTGCAAGTGCTGCAAAAGACACCTGTCCTTTTTGCAGGAAAAGAGATCAGACTTCACATAGGTTGGACCAGGAGGAGGACACTACAGGTGGTGGAAGGAGCCAAGCTTGAAAAGCGTCCGTTGACTGAGCTAAATCCAGCAATCAGCAATCTGTTAAGTGTGGATAGTGAACTGAATCCTGGTCGGTAGAAAACGAATAGGCTGATCCTCAGATTTTTCTAAGCATTTTCCCAGAGCCACAAGCAAAATTTTTAACGTCGGTTTTCCTTCATGCTGAAATTTGTTAGTTATAGTAAAAAATAAACAAAACAAATATTTTATCCATGTGAAATATTGTGGTCATAAACTTCCATGTTTACTTCCCATGACATGATAACCTGGTAAATGTTCATATAAAACACAGTCTAGGTAAAAAAAAAAAAATAATAATGTTTTTTGAGAACAAGAACAGGTGAATTTTGAGGATCAGGTTATTTTGGTTTTTATGCCCTTACTAAAAAGAATTTTTGATGAAATATTTTGCCAACAAATAAATACTGCTGTTTTACTGAATACAATTCTCTGTTCTCTCTCTCATCCCTTTCCCTCACTTAACGTTTCCAACTAGTTTCCTTATTTCTATGAAATATGCTCATAGCAACAATTGCCTCTTGGGGGCGTGGGACGGGACTCCCCCTCCGAAAAAAAAATGTGTGTGTGTTTGTTTTTTTTGGGGTGACGACCAAATTCTGGAATTCCCACACTGTTTCTTTAGAGCTGCTTTGGTATGTCCTATTTCAGTATGGGCAGCACTGGATTGTGGCTTTTACATCCTGAGATGCTGGCAGTGGGTCCTATGGACTTTCCACAATGACAAACATGCATCCTGACAGACTACCAGCGTGTCAGAAATGTGGAGCCCTGCACCTCCCAGACCAGTGTTCCCTATAAAGCTATATCATATACAGAAAAATAGAGAATTTTAATGACTGGCTGAGGAAATGGTGAAGGGAGGAGATGCTTATCTGTATTGGGGACTGAGAGGAGACCTGGTCAACAAAGCACTCTTTTTCACCAGACAGGCTACACCTCAGTAGGGGAGGGTTTCAGGTACTGGGACAAACTGGGGAAATATATAACCACTGCACTTAATTTAAACTACTGGGGTGGGGGGGGCAGTGGCTGTGCAGGTCCACAGACTCGGAGGAGGAGGAGGAGGGTCAGTGAACCTCCCCCCCCACAGTGATGGAAGAGGTTTGGAGGGAGGAGGTGGAAGGGACGAGAACATAGTTAGCAAAGGGTGGAGGGGGTGATGAACACATAAGGGTATGTGGAGGAGAGCATGCAAAGGGGATAAATGTGAACAGAAGAATAGAGGGAAGAGAAGGAAGGTCAGATTCTAGGTGGAGGGTGGTGTCTCTGAATGCGTGGAGTCTTGGAAACAAGATGGATGACCTGCAGGCACTATTAGCAGACAGGAGGGTGGACATAGCTGCATTAATTGAGACTTGGGCATCATCATCACACCATGACTGGGACCTTGCAAACCCTGGATATAAACTATACAGGAGGGACAGGGTAGCAGTTTATATCAGGGAGTGAATAACTTGCACAAGGAAGGAGTTGGAGGAAGGGGAGGAGGAAGCATTATGGGTTCAATTAAGGTCCAATAGAGAGGGAGAAAGGTGAGGCTGGGGGTGGTTTACAGACCACCCAATCAGGATGAGGAGAGGGACAGGAAACTGAGCTCACAAATATTGGAAGCTGCGGAGAAAGGAGAGGTGGTAATTGTGGGGGACTTAAACCTGCCCAAAGTGGACTGGAGCATAGAATCCACAATATGTGCAAGGAGTCAGGTGATCCTAGAAGGACTGCAGAGTGGGTTCCTGATTCAGGGTATCACAGAACTAACAAGAGCTGAGGCAATTCTTGATCTGGTGCTCACAAATGGGGAGCATGTAGAGGAAATAATGGTCAGGGAGCCACTGGGTGGAAGTGACCATTGCACAGTGTGGTTCCAATTGGATATGGGCAGGGAAAGCATCCAGACTAAGACCAAAATCTTGGATTTCAGGAGGGCATGGGCAAAGTGCTAAGAAGCCATCTGGCAGGCATCAAAGCATATATGGGGGTGGACCAAAGGTGGTTCATCATTAAGGATGGAATATGGTTTGCCACAGATGAGCGAGTTAGGCTCAGGGGGAAGAATACAAGGGCCAAAGCGCCCAGCTGGTTCAGTTCTGGGGTTGCCCATGCAGTAAGGGAAAAGAGGTTGGCATATAAACAATTCAGGAAGACCAAGAGAGAGGTGGATTGGGAAAATTACCTATGGTTGGGTAGTGAGGAAAGTAAGGAAGTCCGGCGAGCAAAGGCACAGAAGGAGCTGCAGAAAGCTGAAGGAATTAAGAAGGGGTGAAGGTTCTGTTCACTATATCAGTGAGGAGTGGGTGGAGGATAATGGGGAAAAGCAGAGATACTAAATGAATATTTCAGTTTTGTCTTCACCAGGGAGAAGGATGAACCAGTGCCTTCAGGATGGAAAAGAGGAGTGGGTGGGGGGATACAGATGTAGTGACAGAGGAGGATGGAGCGAGGATGGGGCTACTGGCATTGAAGGTGGACAAATCACCAGGCCCCGACAGAGTACATACAAGGGTACTAAAGGAACTGGCTGAGGAGCTGGCAGGGTTGTTGGCAGACCTATTTAATAGTTCTCTAGAGTCAGGCATGGTGCAGCAGGACTGGAGAACAGCACATGTGCTGCCCCTCCACAAAAGCAGTCCCAAGGATGACCCATGGAATTATCAGACCAGTCAGTCTGACCTCCATTGTGGGCAAGCTCATGGAGACCATACTAAAGGAAACGTTAGTGAAATATCTAGAGGAGCACGGCCTCCAGGACGTGAGGCAGCATGGGTTCATTGGGGAGGGGAGGATTGTGACAAATTAATTTGATTGACTTCTCTGACTCTGTCACTAAGACAGTATACAGGGGCCAAGCGGTAGACATACTCTATCTTGATTTCAGCAAGGCCTTTGACTCTGTGCCCACAAAAGTCTGATCTGGAAGTTTGTGGATTTCGGGTTGAGAAAAGATGGCTAGTTGGGTGGAAAACTGACTGAGGACAGAACCCAGAGGGTGGTTGTGGGGAAAGTTATCTGGCACCAAAGAGGTAACAAGTGGGGTCCTGCAGGGCTCGGTGCTGAGGCCAGTGTTGTTCAGTGTCTTCATCAATAACATTGGGAATGGCATTAAAGGCAAAATGTGCCTATTTGCGGATGACACCAAGCTCTGAGGGAGAGTGGACATACCTGAAGGGATACAGGATCTTCAGGATGATCTGGAAAAGCTGGGGAGGTGGTCCAGGATCTGGCAGCTTGGCTTCAATGTCAAGAAATGCAAAGTTATGCATATTGGAGCCAAAAATCCCAGGACAGAGTACTACCTGGGTGGAGTCAGAGTATCTGCATCAGAGGAGAAGGACCTGGGAGTGATAATCACTAGTGACCAGAAGCACTCCACGCAGTGCAAGAAAGCAGCAGTAAAGGCAATCAAGATGCTGGGATGCATATCTAGGTGGATCAGTAGTAGGACAGAGAAGGTTATACTGCCCTTGTACAGGTCCCTGGTAAGGCCTCATCTGAGAGTACGGGATCAGTACTGGTGCCCACACCTCAAAAGGACATTATGCTGCTGGAGAAGGTCCAGACGAGGGCTACAAAGATGATAGTGGTCAGCAGGATAAGGCATACGAGGAGAGGTTGAGGACACTGAATATGTACTCCCTGGAACACAGGAGAGAGAGGGGGCATGATTGGGACTTCAAGTACTTGAAAGGGATAAATAAGGTGGATAAGGAGAGTCTCTTTAGGTTGAGTGGCAACCATAACACGAGGGGCACTGTCTTAAGCTGGAGGTAGGAGGTTTAGGAGGGAGGTCAGGAAGCACTTCTTCACCAAGAGGGTGGTGGACACTTGGAATGCGCTGCTGGAAGAGGTGATCTCGTTATTTAAGAGAGACTGGGATAGGCATGGGGAAGGTAAGGATCATGGGTAGGGAGGGAGGATGGGAGGGTGGAGAGGGAGGGCAGGGACAGTAGCTTGAGCTGTGTACCCTACAATACGAAAGCAGACTAGATAGACCAAATGGCCTCTCTTCTGCTGGCTTGTTCATATGTTCATATGTCACCCTTTCCTTTCATTTTTTTTCTATCCCAAAACTAATAATATAGTGGATATTGATTAGGGATCAGGTGATAACCATGCTGTAATCATTTCGTGGTTGCTAGGGCAACATGGTAAACCTCGAGCGCAGCTCGAGAGGTTTACTGTAGCCCTAGCAACCATGAGAGGTGATTTCAGTGGGCTGTCACCCAATCCCCAGAAATCATATTTTTAGAAAATGGGCTTTTTATTTGCTGGACTCTGATTGGCTAATACCCCTGCCGGGGGGGGTACATTAACTTTCAATAGACGCCCAGCAAATAAAAAGTGCCAGACCAAACCTGCCTCATGCCCACTCAAATATCATTGTGCCCAGTCTGCTTCCTTATTGGTTGAAGCACTGGGCACAGAATTCAAACTGCCGCCATTTTTTTTAAACAGCGAGTGAATAGGTCCCCTCTCTCTCCCCTACCACCCAACACCATAAAATAGCAATCAGTACACTGCCAGACACCTAATAAAACCTTGATTAACAATATCAGCCTCCTGTCCTTGCTCTTGTGCCCGAGTCTCTACACAAAATGCCGCCTGTAATAAAAAAAAAAAAACCTTTTCACGCTTTCCGTCAACCGAACGTGTGGATGTGGCAGTTCAGTTCCCTAATACATTCCTCCACAACTGTATTGTTCCCTAGTTCTCCCTGACTGTTAAAAAAAATGCCACAGTATGCAGATCCCCTTCCCACTACGCACACAGTCCAAACTTACAAATGTAGCCATATTCATCTTCTTGTCAGCTGCCTCGGCGTGTCCTCCACTTTGGTATGCAGGATCGTGACTGGCTGGGCAAAATGGCACTCGCCTTTGCTTTACTGCATTGAATCCATTTGTTCCCGGTCCTCAGGACAAGCAGCAGGATCGGGAAAAGTGAAGCACTGCTAGGACCGAAAAATCCTTTCCCGCTTCGCCGCTGCTTAACGTGTGGACTGTAAATCAACGGAAAAACTGAAGCACTGCTAGGACCGAGCAAAGTGCATATATGGGGTGGGGCGGGGGCATGAAACAGTCTGATTTGTTCTCGATCCTCAGGGCAGGCAGCGAGGATCGGGAAACTGAAAATAAACAAACAAAAAAAAAAAACACGAAGCAGAGCTAGGACCGAGCAATGTGTGGGGGACAAAATAATTGTAATGAAATATAACAGCTCCCCCTACTGACCACTAGTGAAGCCACTATTCCAACACTACAAGGGACTACTTTAACAAAAAAGGACTAAAAAAATAAATTTTCAGTCATTTTTTACTAGATTACTTAAATGTTTTTGTAAAATGACACATGTACCCCATTTTCTAAGCGCAATAATACCCTCCAGGGTGGGCGGTATGGGCAATACCGGACCTTCCAGGGGCTATAAGGCCCTCCGCCTCGCGTCGCTGGCCTCATTACTTCCTCTAAGGGGTCCGGTATTGTCCACACCGCCTAATTCTGTCGGGTGTTATTGGCTACATAGTGTATGGGCCGCAAAAACACTGTTTGCATTCTATGTGTGAGAATTATGAACTCTGGTGCATTCTTTTTGTTGTGCCACTGTTTGGAAGTTCTGAAGTGTGGTTAACTTTTAAAATTCAAACAGTGCATAACAAAGCTGTGTGACTGCTGATTATGGTGGTTAATAGGCACTTACCATACATTATATAGAGGATAATGTATGGTCTCTATCGTTAACCGGTCAGTTAACAGTCGAGAGGTTGCCATGGTGACCATGTAAACCTCGGGAAGCCTTCGAGAGGTTTACGCCGCCATGGCAACCTCGAACGGTAAAACTGACCGCTGCCGATAGAGGGATTTACATTATTTTTATAGTGTATGGTCCCACTATCAAAAAAAGGGCTTACGTTTTTAAAAGTCAGCATGACCCTTCAGTCCTTCCGTGGTTTCCCTTCAATTCGGTTTCGTGTCGAAAAGCGCGACATAGCAAGAGACTACTGCTGTTGTTAACTTCCATCGATGTGACGAGGATCGATAGGTTAACAACATATCTACGTCACATCGATAGGTTAACAACCTTAGGAAATGATGATTTCCTAAGGTTAACAGCGTTCTAACATACATTATAATATGGTTACTGTTACTTCGTTTAAAACAAATAAATTGCATATAGTTCCCATGATGCTTTGCATTATTGAGGCATGTTTAATTTTGTATTTCGTTATTACCTAGTTTTACACAAGAACAGTGGATATGTGAAACAAAAATCAGACCAAGGGACCCTTAAGTCTATGCCCTGCCCTCACAGTAGTCTCTGCATTGCATCAGAATTTGTCTGAGAATTGTGCACTTACCTTTCATTTCAAATCTGCTATCCAATGATATTCTGCTCAAACACAAACTCCTCTAGCCACATTTTAAAGCGATCCATTCTTCTTGCTGCCGATTCATGATGGTTTGCCATCCTCTGTGAAAAATGTTTCCAATGCTTTCCTTACCCCCTTAGTTTTTGCCCAATTGTTATGCAATCATGTACTGGTTAAAGGAAAAACAAAAAAAACCTTGCTGACATTATCAACGCAATTCAAAATGTCAAATATGGCTGCCATGCCTCCAATTACCTTTCTCTACTCCAGTATTAACATACTGTACCCAAGTGTTCCAGTCTCTACTTGCAGTTTAGCCCACCTAACCCAATAATAATTTTTGTTCCCCACCCCAACCTTCCATTATCAGCACTTCAGAAATAATTAGAAACAAAGAATTTGTTGGCAGAAAAGACCACTTGGCTCACCCAGTCTGCCCAGTTGTTACCTAACTAATTTGCATCTGTAAACACTAACTGATCTCCAGTGACCTCCTCCTTCTGTAATACACCCTATGTCTATACCACATGCTTGAAGTCCCCCACTGTTTTCGTCTCCACCACCTCTGCTGGCAGTCTGTTAAAGGCACGCCCACCACTTTTCAGTGAAAATAAAATGTCCTCACAGCTCTCTTAACCACCCTCCCACTTAGCTTCTTCTTTGATGTCCCTGGTCCTTGCCACAATTCCTAATGACAAAATCTATGATGGCCCAGTTTATAGTTTGTTCAATCACATACAGTACTGTGTTATAAAGCACTCATCAAAGACACCTGTAAACCTTCTGCTACATACAGATCTTTTTCTCAACTTCCCAGTTAGTACCATCCCATTGGTACTAAATTAACATCAGTGACTGCTTTCATGGAAGCTGGCCCACTGGTGCAGTGCTTGCGCTACCACTTGCAGTACAGATGACCAGAGTTTGGGAGCAAACTGAAGCTGTTTGAGGGTTGGCCAGGGGTAGGAGACTGAACATCTGGTGAACTGCTCTCTTCCTTCAGGGAAGGGGTGGTGTGGATCCCGGTCCCCAGCTGTGGCTGGGGGCAGGACGCAGATACCACTATGAAGGGATGGAGCGGCGGTTCTGATGAGCCACACAAGGAAACGTGTGGTGACATCACTGACGCCATTGCATATCACTCCAATGGGAGGGACCGGAAACCATGGAAAATCTCTGGTCAGCAGGGTGACTTCCGACCACCCACAGGCCCACACCTGAAGACCAGGCATTGCCACAGAACTAGATCCATTTCACAGGAGGGGTTGGGGAACCCCGCTGCCCCTGCCAGGGGGTAAGACCTGGAGCAACTTGCTGGCAGGGTAAGCCCTGGGGATGTTGGGGTGATAGGGCTGGAGTGGTCCACAAGAAGGGTCTGTCTGGTGCTCAGGGGATAAAGGGCACCAACTACAAAAATAATTATTTCATGGATTAGGAAACCAATATCTTTCCATTTCCTAAGCCTAGTGGGTTATAACATACCACCCACATGTACTGTGCCCCTAGATTGCCTGATGCTTGCAACCATGATGGTTCCACTCACACTGTTTTGATGTTGACATCATTCCATAACTTTCTATACGCACTTAATGTACAGTGCACCCACCCCCTTCCTGCTCTGTCCCTTTTGTACAGCTTAACCACCTCAATATATTCCCATATAACATTCCTCTCCCTACTATGTATTTGACATACCCAAGGCTGTCTTTCTTGTCCCCTAGCCTCCGGGAATTAGAGTACAGATTCTTACTGCAGGTTGTGCACTTTCAGAGCACCATACTGCTCCTTCCTTCAAAAAGTAAGAGTGAAAAGGATGCAGACTCACACAGGAAACAAGAGTAAATACCACCTTCTCCTTTAGTACTTTAAAAATAAGCCATCTTCATGAGCAACGTCTACTAAATCCTGATCTTCCTCTCTCAATGCCTGTCAGTTAGTACCACCAATGTTAATTTATTACTACTGGGGAGGTACTAACTGGGAGGTTGAAAGAGGAAGATCAGGATGTAGCAGAGTGTGACTACAATAAAACAGGTCCATGAAATTCCCCCCCCCCCCCGACGTGCCTGGAAATGGGCTATCACAGCTCATTGTGCCTTTCTGGTTAAAAATTAAAAATAAATTATTTAAAAAAATAAAATAAAAACAACAGGATGGTACCAGATGGGATGCTGCCACCCCTCACAAATGTAAGCGGGAGGGGCACAGGAGGTGGGCACATTATGTTCTCCTGAAGATGGTTCATTATTACATTAAGGGCAAGAGAGAGAGAGAGACCGACCAGGGGTGTGATTTAGTAAGGGGAAGGGAGAAGAAGGCACTGTTTAACTAGTGAAGGGCATGAGACATTTGAATTGGGCCCTAATTTCTCCTGATTCTTACCACTGCAAATGCCCCTGACATTCAGGGCATTCGGGATTTGGAATCATGTCCAACGCTACTCCTTAGTATGGTATGCCATCGTTTAGCAATTCTAACCACCTTGCTTAAATATTACAGACATAGCCTTTTATTTTTACAAATTCAAGCAATGCAACAAGCATGCATTAGAAATCCTCATGGCCCCAGTGTAATTACCTCTACTACCACCACCTTGGGGCATATATAATTTAATGGCTAGATATTTTCTCAACCTGTCTCCAGAACTAGGATTGAAAGCAGTCTATTCAGCTTTTTTTTTTTTTTTTTTTTAACATTTGAACAAGATGGATGAGTACATGTTACAGTCCGTAATCTATCGCTTGTCAGTCAGATTATGATCCCAAGATGGCTACAATTTCACTTCCCCAAAGCAACTTACAATATGCTGAGGAACATTAGAAAGAAATGGGAGTCTTGCTCCAAGGCAGACTGTGCTTCAGCTGTCAAGTACTTGCATTTGCGATCTGTGAAATTTTGCAGCGATCACCTATTACCAGCTGGTAGGGGTTAGCAGCAGCTTGCTGGTTCCAATAGTATTGAAGTATTTAGAAAGAAAAAAATGCATAAATCAGGAGTGGTAACACTTGTTTAGGACCAGAAAGCAGTTCTGCCTTGTTTGGCTGTACTGTATTTTTCATTTCAGCTGTCATGGAAGAGTTTATTAGCACTTTACCCTGATAGACACAGGTTTCTCTCACTTGCCTTGATGCATACTGCTTGAAGAGTGCCAATGAGGATTGGAAATTCTTTCAAAGCAATGTTGAACAGCAGTCTACAGAAGGCTCTTGGCCTTTTGAGACGTTGCAAGAGTGCTAGTAGACTATTTAGTGTAATATAGAACCTGCAGTTTGTACAAGAGGCTCAGGGGTACATGTTACAATCCTGACAAAACAGCAAAGTGAAGCCAACTGTAAAATATAAGAACTAAGCAATACAACTAACAGCATTTCACTACTCTTACATTTGCAGCTTTATTATATTGTCTATTTGCAACATGTTACTGACATCAATTATTCAACAATTTCTATTTTTACATTTTATGATGGGACTAGACCACATAAAATTTCTTGTGAAGTCACATTCGAGGATTGTTACTTGGGTGGTTATGGAAACCACTTAAAGGATCACTGTTAACCTTTTTTGCACCTTATTATTTCTAGGTAAAAACTCACATTTTATAATTATTTACCTTATCTGAAATTCATCTATGTTACTGGTTGTTTTATCTGCCTCCTTCCTTGGTAGAACTGAAATGCATGGTAATGTATACTTATACCCAGCTTCAAACCCTTTAACTACTCTTACTGGCATTAAGGACAAAATGTGCCTATTTGTGGATGACACCAAGCTCTGCAGGACAGTGAACACAGCTGAAGGGATACTGACCTACAGGATGATCTGGAAAGGTGGTCCAGGATAGCAGCTTGGCTTCAATGCCAAGAAATGCAAAGTTATGCATACTGGAGCCAAGAATCCCAGGACAGAGTACTACCTGGGTGGAGTCCGAGTATCTGCATCAGAGGAAAAGGACCTGGGAGTGATGATTACTAGTGACCTGAAGCACTCCACAGTGCAAGAAAGCAGCAGCAAAGGCAAACAAGATGCTGGGATGCATATCTAGGGGTATTATTAGTAGAAGAGAGAGGTTATACTACCATTGTACAGGTTACTGGTAGGCCGCATCTAGAGTATGGAGCTCAGTACTGGTGCCCACGCCTCAAAAAAGACATTAACCTTCTGGAGAAGGTCCAGATGAGGGATACAAAGATGATAGCGGGTCAGCAGGGTAAGGCATATGAAGAGAGATTAAGGGCACTGAACATGTACTCCCTGAAAGACAGGAGAGAGAGGGGGCAAGATTGGGAACTTCAAGTACTTGAAAGGGATAAATAAGATTGATAAGGAGAGTCTCTTTAAGCTGAGTGGCAACCATAACACTAGGGGCACAGTCATGCTGGAGCGTGGAGGTTTAGGAGCCGAGGTCAAGAAGCACTTCTTCAGAGAGAGGGTGGTGGACACTTGGAATGTGCTGCTGGAAGAGGTCATCTCACTGAAGACAGTGGGCAGCTTCAAGAGAGGCTGGGATAGGCATGGAGAAGATAAGAATCATGGGTAGGGAGGGAGGATGGGAGGAGTGGGAGGAGGGCAGGGATATTAGCTCAGGCTGTGGACCCTGCAATATGAGCAGACTCGATAGGAAGAAGCCAGCAGAAGAAGGCCATTTGGTCTACTGCATACTTACTGAACATTAGAAACACCCACAAACAGTGCAGTCACTCATGAAGCAACAGTCTCCTCTACTCCTACTGCATAATGAGTGGTTAGACTGTGTTGGGGGTGTTCCTAAGTCTAGGAAAGGTGCAGTGGTAGTTGATCAAGGAATGTAAACAAACATGTTTCTGTGTGGTAACACCAGTATGGTGGACAGTCAGTTTTTCATTTTTTGAAGGAAAAACAAACAGTATCAAACTACCAGCTGCATTAGCCATCTACACAGAATGTGAAGAATCATAAAATGTGTTACTTAAACTAGGGACACTGAGGCCTAAGAGAGCCGACAGTGTCCCTTTAAATATGTTATAGGGCATAACCTGATCAGAAAGCACCTTCAGCATGGAACATTCCTGCTATATTTTTTCATGTTAATTTAAAATCTTTTGAAACACATTGATTTAAAAAAAAAAATTACACTAGCAAAAGTTTGCCCTTGCAGAATATGGCTATGCTTTAACGGATATATTATAATTGCAACACTATCCAACTAACAAAGTGAGCCGGCCCGGTGGCGTTGAGGTACTGGACACCACACCGGCGACCTAGTTCGGGAGCGGACTCGGGTCGGCAGGGGGAGGAGAGGACTGAGTGTCCGGAGGACTGCTCTCCTCTCCTGGGGTGGGTTCTGGGGATTCCCCCGTATGGTGGCAGCTCCTAGTGGTGACTGGGGGCACTTTGCACCATACTGGGGCAGCCAATGAGGATGGTGGTGGCAGACGACTGCAGGAGGGGGCAGGAGCATGTCCATGCGCTGTTGCCACTGCGCGACCGCTCCATAGGGGAGTAAATGATGTAAAAAGTCCTGCCTGCCGGTAGGCGAAGGCGGGACCAATGGTTGGTCCCACGTCCAATGCCGGGCTTCCTAGCCCCCGCTTCTGGTTCTCCCTCCAAGTCCTTGGTCGTTCTACTAGTTTGTAGATAGAGGGCCAGGAGGAGTTCGGCGGTCCTGCCCCGGGGGACTTAGAGCCAGGGGGACGCGCGGCTAGGAGAGGCAGAGAGGAGAAGGGCCCAGCTGGAGACTTCAGGCAGGCGGGACAGCCGTGCCGAGTGTTCATGCTGGAGAAAATCTGCAAGGTAGGTGAATAAACAGAGTAAAAATAAAAACAACTAGAAGTGGCTAAAACCAATGTTATAAAATGGAGAGTGAAAATCCTGCTTTTTTTGATCATTACCTGTGCATGAAATCTGTTCCATGCACAGGTAAAACAAGTTCAGGAAAGCGAGACTGCATTAAAAAGTAAGAGAATTCACAAAGACGCTAGAATGCTGCTCTTTTTAACGCTGCCATTTTCTTTTATGCTTGCTAACGTGGCTCATAACAAACTTGTGGTTGATCAGGAAACTCTGGCCTGCTAGCAATCATAATCATTTCTTTCGAATAAAATAAATATGAAGGGAATGAAGTACTCATTTATTTTCCTATTTTGTATCACAGTATTTGTGGCTCACTTGTCCCCACCTACAATCTTCTAATTCTTTCTAACCATTCTGCTCTGACTCGCTCTCTGCCTGCTTAACCACACATCTCTCTGGTCCTTGGCCACACATATCAAAATAAATGTAAAAAGCTGCTCTGTTTGTGATATGCAGTCACTCCTACTCTGCCCAGCTGCTCCACGCTGCTTCCTCTCTCGCTGTCTGCCCACCTGACCATGCTTCACCCACTCTCTCTCTCTGAGAGGTGCAACTTGATTAGTCAGTCATGGTATTCAGTCTGACTGATTTCTCCTCATGACTTCACTGCATTTTTCAAGGTACCTGTGCCTTCAGAATTCATTTCATCCATCACAGTTTCATTAAAAAAAAAAAATGACTCTCTCTCTCTGTCCGTCCAGTCAGTCTACCCAATTTCTCTGCATGACTCTGCTATGCTTTTCAAGGTACCTGTGCCTCCAGAATTTGTTGTTGCCTTGTTTCCATCCACTGCAGTTTGATAGATTAAAAAATAAAAGAAAAAATTATTTCTCAGTCCTATCCAGTGCAGTACAAAAAAACACACACACACACATATATACATACACTGAGGGTGTAGTGCTCCTGTATCAGGCTGTCAGTACATTTTTCTACTGATGCCAGTTCAGGACAAACACTCTGCAGCACATGCATGACGACCTCATTGTCTAGTGGGCCGAAGGACTATTTTATCATAAATTTATATAAGCAAATATGCTTTTTCTACATATAAACATACTTTTTTCTGACTGTTAAAAGAAAATAAAAATGCAGCCCATTTTATAAGCGTAATAAGTCACAGCGGGTGTGCACTGAACAGATGTTACCACACTTCCATGGGCTGAAGGCACTTGGCCTGTGGCCCTCACATCACTACGCCCCTGAGCGTGCAGTAGAATCTGTTCAATGCACACCCCATCATGTCTAACTGCTTACTTGCTGGCCAACAGTTGCTTTTGGCGGTGAAGTTACACTGGACTATCTAGGTGGTTATGGCACTAGACTGTTTTAATCATCATCAGTGACTTAGCAGGTGGTCAGTGTTTTGTTTTTAAATCTTGACTACCGACATACCAAGCATTAGGTACTGCTATACATCTATGATAAGAAGGGGTGTGTGAATACTCCAAATTCAGTAGTCAGTCTGGCTTCTAAACTGGGTACCTAGTCTGATTTTTTCCATTAAGAAATGGTTTCTCTGAGCACCATTCACCAACCTCAACCCACCGTCAGTGTTATTCACATGCCTGTTGTCTGGCAAGTGCACAATCCATTGGGCAATACAGTACATTCTGCCCTGAGACTATGAGAGTACTGATGGCTCCCCTCTGCTCGTGAGTGCTGGCTCTGACCAGCCAGCTTGTGGGTAGGAAGATTCCTGGATTTTAGACCACAGTCACTGTGAGAATCACAGAGGACAGGCTTCAGCCAGGATGAATAACACTAAAGGTAGGCAGCTGAGGATGGGAAATGTTGCAAGCCCATGAATAAGGTGTGTGGATTCAGGAGACACCATGTTTGTTCTATGACCCCAAAAAAAAAAAAAAAAAATAAAACAAAGATCCACCCCTAACAGGGCAGCGGGAAAGCAGTACTAGCCTGTGGCAGCACTGAGCTGGCTATAAAGACCAGAAATTAGATATATTATCTTTGTGTGGGACAGTGTGTATCTGACTTGGGAGACCAGAGAACACTGAGTTGGGGCAGAGAGTGAGTCCCAGGCTGCGACTGCCATCTGCGGAGTGCTGCATTTTTTTCCCCTTCTTCCTTCCAGGGGTATTACTGAACACTGTTACAAATGTGGTGATGTGGGAGTGAGAAGGGAAGGAAACTGGGAGGGCTTTAAACACATAATTTAATGGCAGATAAGGACCGCCTGATCCATCCAGTCTGCCCATTTCTCCCTACCTACACTATTACTGCAGACTGTTCCCAATCTACAGCTCTTTCTCCCTCCTCCCTTTCCACTATGATTCCCTTGTGCTTATCGCATGCATTCCTGAACCCCACCACTGCTTTCACCCCCCATCACCTCCGCCGGAAGGCTGTTCCAGGGATCCACCACTCTTCCTGTAAAGAAGTACTTCCTCACATCTATCCTGAATCTATCCCTCCAGCTTAATAGCATGTCCCCTTGTCCTAGAGCACCTTTTCTTCTGAAAATACTTCCCTCCTGTACTTATTTACCCCGTGCGGTATATAAGGACTCTATCATATCCCTCCGCTCTGAGTGTACATGTTAGAAACATAGAAAGTGACAGCAGAAAACGATCAATGGTCCAGCAAGTCTGCTTATGGGTCTCTACAGAGCCCTGCAACCTGCCACTGATCAGGGTTTAACACCTGCCGAATGGTTTTCCTGTGTCATTCCCCTCCCTTGTCACTCACAGTAATGACTATACCTTTCATTCTATTCCAAGTACACCTGAATCCACCCATGGTTTTGACTGCCACCACCATGACTTGCAGGCAGTTCCATGGTTTCGCCGCCTCTTCTGCACAGTAATGCTTCCTCACATCTCTCCTGAACCTTCCCCTGTCAGTTTCCAGTCATGTGCAAATGTTGTCGAGCTGGTGTTCCTGGTAAACAGTTTCTCTGAGTTCACCTTGTTTATTATTCCTTCAGGAATCCGAATGTCTCTATCATACCCCCCCAAACACACACATATTCAATGCCCTAAGTCGTTTGTAGGATTTTCCTTGTTGGCCCTGACTCATCTTCATTACCCACACTACGTTTCCTATCTATCTTTGTCTTTTTCCAAGATGGGGTTCCAAAACTGGACACAGTACTCAGATGTGACCTCACAAGCAACCACAGAGGGGAGTATCATCTCCTTTTTCCTACTGTCAGTACATCTCCCTATACAACCCAGCATCCTGCCTGCCTTACTGGGAGCCTTGTCACATTAGTTAGCTGCTTAAGGGTGTTGCTGATATTGACTCCTAGGTCACGCACCTCAGTTGTTAGTATTGAGTTTACTCCATCCATCTAGTATTCTGTCCTGCGGTTGTTTCTCCCTAGGTGCATTACCTTACACTTTCTGGCGTTATCTGGTGTTAAAATTCCATTGCCAGACCCCTTGACCATCTCTCTAACCTCTGTAGGTCCTCTTCTAGTTCTCAACTTCTCTCTGTGCTAGCCACTCGTCTGCAGATCTACTGAGGTCCTTTAGTCTCTCCTTGTAAGTATGGTGCTGAGGGACTGAGAAGGGAGGATTGGTGGTGGGAAGCATTTCTGTGTGATCTAGGGGGTGCAGGTTGGCAGCCACCTCGGGATGCCATTTATGGAAGGTCAGGCCACATAGCTGCCTAGTACCAATAAGGCACTAGCAGCACTTCACTGAAAAAGACCACAACGGTGACTCTCCTGCAGTGGACAGCAGGGGCCAGCTGTGGCAGCAGTGTTGAAGGCTATTAAGCCCACAAATTAAGGTCATTCACCTATTACCGCAGTTCTAGGAGTGATATATGGGGCACATCCACACTCAGGCAGTCTTCCTTTTCCCTTTAAATCTAGTAGGAATGCTTTCAAGCTAGGCTCCTCCCACCCACCCAGGTGGTATACTCCTCAACTCCACCCCATGATGTCAGATCTTGCACACTGGAAGCAGGGATCTGTGTGCCACTTGCCAGGGGAGGTTGTGTGGCTGTGCACCATATAGCACTCCTAGAAAGTATTGTTACATAAGAACTTACCATAACAGTAGATATTCAAGGAACTGTCTCTTGCAGTAGGTTATTACTCTTGTGAGTTCCTTCAGGTGGCGCTATCACATGGCAGCTTCTTCTAGAAGTCTTGTATGGGGCCACTCACACATCATCACTTCCTCAGGCAGAGTATAAGTGTGGGCGGCCCCAAGGATGCTCTGTTCCCCATCAGCTTCAGCTCGCACGGCGAGGACCAGGGGAAACCGAGGGACAAAGTAAATCCCACCCACCGTCCTGAGTTGCAGAAAACCGAAGCAAAAAGATAGGGGGGTGGAGGGTGGGACTGTACCTAATGCAAGAGACAGTTCCTCGAAGATCTACTGTTACGGTAAGTTCTTATGTAACAATATTGTCTTCTATGGACTGGTCTCTTGCAGTAGGTTATTACTCTTGGGAGAGTACCAAACAGTTATAATGAAAGGGAGGACAGCCAGGGCAGAAAGCTGGGCAAGATGGCACGACCAAGAGTTGGGCCACAGGAGAAAAGAATCTCCAATCTGAAATGCCCGGAAAGACAAGGAGAGAGAAGGAAAGGTGGCCAGGCCGAGGACCGGACAGGCAAAATCCACAGGAACGTCATGTGGAACGGACAGAAGAGAGCGACAGACAGAGGCAAGGCAGCAACAGAGAGGAGGTTTATGAAATCCCAGAAACAGCCGGTATATCCTGAACAGGGACGGCGTAGGCGCAGACGCGCCAACTTGAACCACACCTGGAATGGCAGAGAAGCCAAGGGTAGGCGAGGAAGGAGGACTCCACGAAGGTGGGCCTGATCCACCCAGAGGGACGGGCACGGGATGAAGGGGCCTATGAAGCTGCCCCACAAGAGGCCCCAGTGCCGTCCCAACCAACATCCCAGGAAGGGGGGCAGGAGTGGGGCATCCCATCAATCGAGGTGGAAGACAGGAACTGGGGGGCACGGGAGAGGTCCTGGACTGACCATCGGGCATGACTGGACGGCAGTGGCAGAGAACCCAGAAGGGTTGAGTATCAGGACTAAATAACGTGGCACCACAAAAGAGATGACGGCAACCGGCAGGTGCAGGTCGAGAGTGGAACCCGACACACAAAGCCAGGTGTGGCGTCGGCAGTGGCAGACAGACGGGCAAACGCCCCCATGGCATCGGAGCCCACAGGAAGGCAGTGTTGGGAAAGCAAGAAAAATGGTGGACATGGGCAGCTCCAACCAGGCCAACACCCATGAGGGAGGCAGTGGTGAGGAAAAGGCCACAATGCAACAGCATACGAGGCGCGGAGGCAATGAGCCACATGGCCCACATAGTGAACACTGTGAAGCGGCAAGGCATGAGGAGGAAACTCCCATGCCAAAGTCAGTTGGGCACGGGAAAACACATCGAGTGGACAAGAACAGGCATGAGGGAGCCGAGTGGTCTGGGTAGGAGACCCCAAGGTGGCCGCAGGAGTGGCAGCAAACAGGAAAGGCCCAAGCGGGGTAAGAAGAGTGGAAAAAAAGGGGGGGGAATGGCAGAAGGGTTCCCCCCCTGCAAGGAACCCCCAGGGCTGAACCCCCAGGCAAGGACTCCAGGGAAGCGGAGGAGAGGGCGAACAGCCCGACCCTCGTGGGGTGTCACGGGGAGAGGGACGAGACCCAGGAACCCCTGGGCCCGAGGGCACAAGAGAAGGGATGCCCCACGGATGCAAAAATGGCGGCGTATGGGGAACCCCAGTAATGTAGGGAAGAGTGCATCGGTGCCAGGAGGCGCAGGGGAATGGAGGGACCCCTGGACAGGGTCGCCCAGGCGCATAGCTCCTGTTGACAACTGGGGAACCAGCCACATGGAAAGGGAGGAAGGGAAGGGGAATATCCCGTCGACGGGGAAAGCAGCCTCATTGATGAGGAATGCTCTGTCAATGGGAGAAGAGCCTCCGTCGACACAAGAGAGAGAGAGAGAGCAAGCAGTATGCTCCATCGACAGGGGAAGTGCGCCCGTCGATGAGGGAAGGAGGAAACATGCTCCGTCAACAGGGGAAGCCTCCTAATCGACAAGGAGTGCTCAGTCAATGGGGGGGCAGCAGCATGCTCCATCAACAGGGGAAGAGCCCCCATTGACGAGGGAAAGAAAGCAACATGCTCCATTGAAGGGGGCAGCCTCCTCGCCGACGAGAAACATTCCGTCGAAGGGGAACAGTGCCGATCAAGGAAACATCAGTAATATGCTTCATCTGTGGGGTACGGCCAGTCAACAAGGACTGGAGCGACGAAGGCTCCATCGATGGTGGGTGCTTCTTGTCAACAAGGAAGGCTCAGTCGATGGCGGAGGAGCCACTGTCAATGGGCTCTGTTGAAGGGAGAGTGAGGAGGGTCAGTCCTGCTTCGTCCGAAGCTGGGAATGTGAGCCTTTGGCCGAGGAACCTAAAACACGGTTCCCCGAGGTCCGTTCCGTCAAGGCCACCCAGGCAGCCAGAGAGGAAGCCCCCCGGGCCCAGCAGGCTGGATCTAGGAGCAGTGGGGGTGCTGTGAGTGGCTCACAGGCCCACTGAAAACAAGGAGCAATGGAGGTACAGTGAGAGGATCACAGGCCTGCCCCAGAAGCAGAACAATCGGGTTCAGGTTCTCGTCGGAAACTGCAACACAGAACAGTGAAAGAGCTGCTTTGCGAGCAGAAGCCAACGGGAAAATGAACAGAGGGTCCTTGGGGCCACCCACACTTATACTCCGCCTGAGGAAGTGATGTCGTGTGGGTGGCCCTCATGCAAGACTGCCAGAAGAAGATACTGTATGACAGCGCCACCTGGTGGAACTCCCAAGAGTAATAACCTACTGCAAGAGACCAATCCGTAGAAGATCTACGGTTACCGGTGAGTAATCCTCATTTCTAGGGGTGTGGATATGGTGCACTATCCACACTCTGGCAGACTCCTAGCAGTTCTCAGAGGAGAGGGCAAAGCGTACACCCTATCTGGCAAACAGGGATTGGAGAACTTAGGTCCCAAAACTAGCATCCCGTGTGACTCAAGGTCGAGTGGCAGTGGAAGATGAAGAGGTGTACTGACATCCAGGTAGCAGCCCTGTTGATCTCCTGGATAAAGGCGTTCCTGGAAGCAGCCATTGAGGCAGCAGTATGTCTGATGGAATGATCCTTAAGCCCTACGGGAGGCTCTGCATGGTAAAGTTTCTTGGACTCCTTGTTGGAGTGTTTGCCCACATCTCCAACACTGCCTGTCTTACGGAAGACGGAGTCTGCCACCAACCTCTCATCTGAGGGATGGTCAAAGAAACTAGACAGAAAATCAGTCAGGATCGCATACTTGTGAACCATTCAGGCCAAGGGTGCCACACAGGAAGCCAGATGCTACCAGAGCTCCACAGCAGGTCCCAAAATAGCCTCCGCCACAGGGAATGCAAGCCCTGGGGAATCATCCCGATCCAGGAGCTCAGTGAAGGAGTATTTGGCCTGCTTCTGGATCGACTCCAATGGGATCTCCATTGGTTCGGAGATCAACTGGAGCAAAGTTCCAAAGGAGACCAGCCTATGTTCAGTGGTCAGTTCTTCGGCTGATTCACGGTCAAAGTCTGGGATCCTCAAAGGCTGCATGAAGGACCCCTCAGGGTCTGAAGACTCCTCAAGGATCGCCCTCAATGGTTTCCCCATGGACCATCCTGGACTCATCTGAGTGGGTCATCTCAATCGACAGCCAACCGGGAAAGCCAGAAGCTAGGCAGGAGGCCTTGCTAGGGGCTTCCTTTTTTTGCAGGGCTCCCTTGCCAAGTATCCACCCTGGTCATGGCCTCGGTCTTCCACCTGCTGTCAATACAGCGATCCCCCGGTCACCCCCGGAGGGAGTGGCCGCAGAGCTGGGGCCCCTATCCAGCCCCCGCTGAACTAGAATCTAGTTGGGGGATCCAGTGACGTGGGCTAACTGAAGCCCGGGGAGGGCTTCATAGAAGCGAGAGGATGCTTGAATTTTTCCCCCCCATTTTTCCCTCAGAGAGTCGGACGTGCAATGACGTCAACACATTGATGTGCAGACGTCCGCCGGCTCTCTCCCCCAGTGTAGATGCCTGCACCCTGCCAAACACCCAGCCTCCGCTGGGTGTCAGTGCAGCGCAGCACATATCCCTCGCCCACGCCCGAAGGAAGGCGAGCTGTCACAGGACGCTCAATCCTTCCTTCCCCCTGCCAGCCCCCAGCGGTCCAAGTCGTTCCCAAACCTGGGTCGCTGGTGCAGCGCAGTGTGGCGCCCAGCGCCTCAACCCTCAGTGCCACCGGGCCAGCGTTGGTAGGGGCTTCCTGTAACGGTTGCTAGGGCAGCGGTTCCACACTAATTAGTGGAGAGACTGATGCCGGAGACACTAGGTGCAGCAGGACCAGGGTGGGCTAGACTGCGGGTGACCAATGAAGCACGGGGGCTGGGGGAAGGGGCCTACCTTGCTTGAGGACCCACTGCTACCACATGAGCTACTCACAGTGCTGATGAAGCCTGTGATGGTGCCTCTCATCATCCGAAAATGAAGAGGAGCTGATGGTCCAGTGCTGGGAACATGAGGAATTCCTCGACAGCGATCTCGACCGATGACTGCAGTGTTGATGGTAGGAGAAGCGGAGGAGGGCTGTGTATAGGATATGCACCGCTCCTGCAATGGGACCTAATAAGGATGTAACTCTTGGGAGGAGACAGTGGGTCAACCAATTACTATCGACCCTCATGGAAGAAGGGTGAAAGGACCGGAGTTCTTGAAACCAGGTCATCCTCAATTCCTCAGACAACGGGTTGACGGTTCAGAAAAA
The DNA here is from genome assembly GCA_016271365.2 of Neoceratodus forsteri. NCBI lineage: Eukaryota > Metazoa > Chordata > Ceratodontiformes > Ceratodontidae > Neoceratodus > Neoceratodus forsteri. The sequence continues at coordinate 655,826,490 of CM057459.1, forward strand.
TCTTGACCGGCTGGTCGGCCTGTGTCACAGCCAACAAGCCCAACGAGGGTACCATGTAGCACAACCTGACCTCAACTAAAAACCGCCTCGCTGAAGTGCTCGGACGTGTCGGTGAGCGTCGATCGAGAAGCAAGAAGAGCATACGCTCATTCCTGGTCCCATGATCGTCGGTGGGATTTCTATGTCACCACAGGAAGGTCCCTCCTGAGTATTTGCAGAAATTAGCACATTTCTTGGAACATGCCCATGAAGGACACCCCTCCACTGGCCAAGATCAGGAGCAGTGTGGATGCCGAGGAAGCACCTACTGCATCCTGGGTCATTGCCTCTTATATAGCCCACGAGCTGAGTAGCCGAGGCCGCTGCCAGATAAAGCCTTCGCGCATCCTGTGAGTGGCCCAGGGATCCCATTCATCTGACCGATGGAGGAGACGGCTGACGTGACAATCCTTGAGTGACGATGGTGAAGTGATTTCCAGGCCTAAGCATTGTGCTCTGCCCTGAAGCAGTAAATGCACAATGAGTGCAGGTCCATCTGAGACATCTTCTGGTTGCATGCAACGCAATGTTTAAATCTGGGACTGGACTTAGCTTCTTTGTGATCCACATTATTGGAACAAAGAATTCTAAGAAACTGAAGCAAATGGAAAGCTAAAGTAGAAACTACTTTGGGCTTACACTGTGCACGAAGCTACAAAGGAAGAGACCTGACTCTTCCAGCGGAAAGAAAGATCTGACATCATGAGGAAGCCAAGGAGTATGCCACCAGGGTAGGTGGCAGGAGCCTAGCTTAAAGGCGTTCTCACTAGATTTAAAAGGGAAAGGAAGACAGCCAGAGTGTGGCTAGTACACCATATCCATGCCCCTAGAAATAATGTTTATCTCTGTGTGGGGTAGGAGGAGCTGATTGGAGAGATGGGGGAACATTAAGTTTGGGGCTGAGAGAGTCCCAGACTGGGACTTTTATTTACTCAGGGTTGTATTTCTGTACTGTGTGGGACTGGTTGGGTAGGCTGTGGAACACTCAGTTGGGAGGCACAGACCGGGTTCTAGGCAGGGATCACCATTTGTTGAGTGCTGTATTTTTTCTGCCCTTCTACTTCCGCAAGTATTTCTGACCACTGTTATAAATACAGTGCTGAGGGAGTGAGAAGGGAAGTACTGGTGGTAGGCAGGCATTTGTATGTGGTCTCAGGGGCGGAAGTCGTGGTAGCCAGCTGCACCATTTGCAGACAGTTGGGCCACGTAGCTGCCTAACCCCAATCAGGCACTAACAGCTCGGTATTTAATCCCATAGGGCACAGCAACCCAGACACTGCTCAGGACATGAGGGCAATGGAGGAGTGCGGTGACTGCAAGGACCTCTGCAGAGAGTCTGCAGTTCTGCAGGGAACGCTACCTGAGAAACCAGTGAGGAATATTAGGGGAGTCAAGGTAAGTGTAGCAGTTAAGAGGGAGGGGCTCCTAGACAGGGTGAGCAATGCAGAATAGTGGTGACAAGGATACCAAACAGTGCAAAGTAGGAATAATACACAGAGGCCAAAACACTGTCTAGGGTAGGCCAACATACCAGGATGGGAGCATTTGAAGGAGGTCACAAACACCCTATCTTGAGTATGCCAATACATCGGACAAGGAGAGTAGTACCTGAGGAGGCTGCAAACACCCATCTAGAGCAGGTCAATATATTAGGCCAGGAAGGAGAAGTCACTGAAGGATGCCACAAACTCCTGGGCAGGGCGAAGGTTCAAGTCTGGGGGTAAACTCGAAGCACCCAGTACTCACAATGCATGGGGGGGAGGCATCATGAGCTGTAGGGGTGTGTGGTATGGCCATCTTCCTGACAGTGCTCTGGGAGATGGGACGGAGCCTGGTCTGCAGAGGATGGAAGTTTCTTAGGGCATAAGTGAACAAGTTCAGGGCTGTGGTAAGCAGACACGTTTATGTGGACGGTGACATCTGAGGTCATCATGGGCGACCCCTGGCTGACAGACTGCAAAGGTTTCTGTGTGGTCCTAGTGCCTGGCGGCTATAAGTTCCATAGATGTGGCCTGATGAAAGAGCTATCCCCTCAAAGAAGACTGCAGTGACCTGGATGCTGCTCCCCCAGAGATCCCAAAGGGTCCCTGGAGAAGTATAGTGTACAGTGTGGCAAGGGGGTGCGATAGGGGAGGCTGGAGTGGGAGTCATCACATTCCCTGGAGGAAGTAACCAAGAAACACCAACAGATCCTTGAGACCACAGAATGAGACAATACCCAGGGGCCCTGAGGTAATGGGCACAAGGCAGATAAGAGAAACTGGGAAAGAAACTTCCAATACACTGCAGGTTAGAAAGGGGCAGAGGTAGGCTACAAAGGGGCAGTCTATTGGGGCAGCAAGAAAAAGTGACCCAGAAACTACATAGGGAAAAAAGTTGGGAGACAAGAACAGAAAGGGGTAACTAAACTAGGCAGGAGGCGATTGGGGGCGTATGTTGGAAGGGGTCACGTGGTGCAAATGCTGATTTAAGAGTTGGGACTGTAGCACCCTACCGCCACCCAGCTCTTATCTGAGAGCTATGGCTGGGAATTATAAGTTAGATATTTATTTTATTACGTTCATTTTCAAATCCTGGCTAATTAGCTCTTCTGGGCAGGCAACCTGGTATGAGTTGCCTGCCAGTCATATCAGCTGCTGTTTGTAAGTCTGTATATGATGGTTTTGTGATGTAAACTTCATATCAGAGTCAACATCACCATTAATTTCACTTGTGATCCTTGGAGAGATTTGAACACAGGCGCTAAGCAGCGCAAATATCCACTACTCCATTCAGCTGTCCAGGGTACAATAACAACATTACTCACATGGACATATATTTCATGATAACTACACTGTAATTTTAGTCCATTGCAATTGTCTTAATCAATGGTTACCAGTGTAAAAGAAAACTCTACTTGATGGACAACAATATAGAACAATGCATAAAACGTAACATTAGATACCTTAGCCTTTACTGCTTCAGAGTTCTGATTTATGCAATATTAAATTTGCAATCCACATGCAAGAATGGACCAGTCCACATACAAGACATACCAGATATGAAAATCTTTAATAAGTGGAATATCTTACAGTATATGGTTATGGCTCTTTCATAATGCAAAGCAGTCCTTCAAAGTTCTAAGCTGCTGTGCAAATTCTAAAAAGTTGTGCACGCTCCATCATCCACTGCATATGTGTCCCTTGCTTGTGCTGGGGCTCCTGCTGCTTTTGTTTTCAAGAGGCATGCTTATATCGGTACAAATCATTATAAAACCAGTCAAAACCAAAAATATCAGCAATGGTTTTCTTTCTTCTTTCATTTGCAAATTACTGCAAACTTACATATATCGTACAAAAATCGCATTCCATACTGAAAATGTTTTTTTTTTCCCTTTTTACTCATTCAGCCTGAATACTGAAGCAAACATATGGTAGCACATAACTACCTCACTTGTCTTTATTATGTAACTCCATACATGGTACTATAAAAAATAAAACGTGGTCGGCATACAAAGCTTGCCTTGTGTTTTCAGTCTTGGGGTTGAGATAACAGCATGAATCGCTCCGTCTTCGCTCTTGAGGTCCATATGCTGTTATCTCAACGCCAAGATGGAAACACTGGCTCATTGAGTATGGCCAACTATACATTATACTACTGTACATATAGAGTTAATGTAGATAAGTCTGCTGTGTTCTGCAGCACTATAAATTTAATCTGGAAAAGGAAATGTACACAATGTAAATACAAATCCCAATTTTGTTCCATAATATCAAGACACCTGGCATAACATGAGTATTGTACTGTTAAAAAAAAAAACTATACAAAATAGTAGTCTTACAACCCACTGGAGTCCCCTCCCTTGTAGTGTGAAATGTATTAGTAGAGTTTAGAACTCCACATACTGTATGTAGCCTGTTTTTAGGTCAGGATCTACAGCCAGCCATAGCTCCCTTCCAAATATTTCAGAACTCCTTCCCTAATCTTTTTCCAGTCCAAATTGCCATCCACAGATGAAATTAAGGTTTAATGTGCATTAGCTGAGATTTTAATAAGGTATCAGAAGCCTGAAGAGCTGAAGACACACTTCAAACAAATGGCATGTGGCTCTGGAGTCGCTGGTTTCCGACCCCTGCTACTGGCTCCGTTAAGGAGCCAAAGCGATGTGCGTTTGTGCAAAAGAGCATGTACAGCATGTGAGTGTAAATAAATTAATTTTTTAAGACATTTTCATGTGCTATTTAAGCTCCTATTCCTTCTAAATGTTTCTCTCCAACTGACTCTTAAAGAGCAGGTCTAGATCATTCTCAGGCTCTGCCACAGATACACTCCATCAATGACAGTATTTGGATTATAGACATGCAACACAATGAGGTAGAATGAGAATCATGCCCCCACCCAACTAACACACACACACACACACACCCAATCAACCCACCTACCCTTAGTGGTAAAACGATCATTACCCCCAAAAAAGGTATACCTTGTGTAAACAAGAAAATTAAGCTTTTCCATCAGTTTTCAAGTTTCAGTATATCGAGAAGCTGAAATTAAAAGTACTGCACAGAGTTTCAATTTTCTAAAACAGGGCTGAAATTAGATGTTACTTTTTTGAGCTGTTACTGTGCCTAACCTAAGAAAATTACCCCGTCAACCCTTTTTGCATCACACTATTTGTAGCTGAAAACCCACATTTTATGAATGCTTACCTTCTTTAAAATTCATTGGTGTTGCTGGTTGTTTAAACTGCCTCCCTTTCTTAGTAGAACTGAAATATATTCTAATGGTGTAATTACACCCAATCTTGTTTTGTTTCAAATCCTTGATTTACTTTTATTGCATACTTCCTGACCATTAGGACATCATCAAACAGTGCAGTCACTCATGATGCAATAGTCGCCTCTCTTTTCACTGCATCTTGAGTGGCTAGACTTTGTTTGGGGGTCCCGAGTCTGGGAAAGATGCAGTGGAAGGTGCAGCTGGTGGGGACCTCAACCTGCCAGATGTAGGTTGGAGCCTCCAGCAGCCGCTTCAGCTAGAAGCAGAGGCATCCTGGAGTCTCTGCAGGGGGCTTCCACAGGCAATGAGTCAGTGAACACTGTGATAGAGCAATACTGGACCAGGTACTCACTAAAGGGGACAGTGTTGCAGACATCAAGGTGAGGCCACTTGGGAACCAGTGATCACCGTGACAGCATAGTTTAATATAAGGACGGCTACAGAACTGAACCACAAGGGCAATGGTCCTGGACTTCAGGAGTGCAGATTTTATTAAGATGGCTAAATGCCTCAGGGATGACTTGGTGGCGGAAGGGGGGATGGCATGGGTGAGGTGCAGGAACAGTGGGCAAAGAGAAAAGGGAGCATAGTAAAGGCAACAAACCCCACAAGTGAGCAAAAAGCAACAGGAAATATTATTCTATGGTTCTTGAAAGAGGTGGATGAAAAAGTAAAGGCTAAAAGGGCAGCATTCTGAAGGTATAAGGAGATGCAGAGGGAGGAAGATATGAAGGTGTAGCAGGGAAAGCAGTAAGGAGCACAAAGGCACAAACCTGAAGAGAGAATAGCCCTGGAGGTAACAAAAGGGGACAAGACATTTTTTAGGTATATAAGTGAAAAGAGGATGACAAAGGGTGGGATTGTAAGGTTAAAAAGGGAAGGGGGGGCTGTTTAGAGGGGGACCAGAAAAAAGGCACACATCCCGAACAGATACTTTTGTTCAGTGCTCACAGAGGAAGGAGAAGGGGAGGGACCACAAACAAGTAACAGAAGCTTTAGAGGGAGGGGACACTAGTCCTTTTTTTGGAGGCAAGAGTCCTGAAAGGACTGGCTAATCTAAAAGTGGACAAAGCAAAGGGCCAGATGGGGTGCATCCAAGGGTACTGAGGGGAGCTCAGGGAAATACTGGCTGCACCTCTGACAGTTCTATTTAACAGCTTGCTGGAAAACAGGAGTGGTTCAGAGGACTGAAGGAGGCCAGTTGCAGTTCCACTACACAAAAGTGGTAGCAGACAGGAGGCTGGCAATTATAGGCCAGTTAGCTTGACATCGGTGGTGAGAAAGTTAACAAAATCGCTGCTGAAGGAAAGGACTGTAGAATATCTCAAATCCAGTGGGTTAAAGACCCTAGGTAGCATGGTTTCACAGGCGGGAGGTCCTGTCAAACAAATCTGACAGATTTCTTTGACTGGTAACCAAGGAGGAGTGGTGGATCGAGACCTGCCTAGATTTTAGTATGGTATTTGGCATGTTTCACATAGGAGACTAGTAAGCAAGCTGGGTAGTATAAAAGTGGGTCAAAGGTGGCAAACTGGATAAGAAATTGGTTAGGGATAGGTGAAAAAGGGTGGTGGTGGTAAATTGAGTTCACTCCAAGGGAAGACAGGGTGATCATTGGGGTGCCTCAGGGATCAATGCTGTGACTGGTCCTCTTTAATGTCTTTATCAGTGGCACTGCAGAAGAGTTGGAAGGGAAGTTCTGCTTCTTTGTGGAGGACACCAAAATCTGCAATAGGTTGGACACTCTGGGGTGGTGGAAAGGACGAGCAAAGACCTGCGAAAACTAGAGGAGTGGTCAAGAGTATGGCAGCTGGGTTTCAATGTGAAAAAATGCAAAAATAATGCACTTAGCACACAGAAACACAGGGGCGGAGTACAAAATGGGTGGAGTGGTTTTGCGATCACCAAGCAGGAAACAGACCTGGAGATAATCATATCAGATGACCTACAGTTGGCCAGGCAGTGCGACAAGGCAGTAAGGAAGGCAAGTGGGATGCTGGGGTGCATATGGAGGGGTATCACTGCAGAAAGAGGGAGGTGGTGTTGCCTCTGCATAGATCACTGGTAAGACCCCACCTAGAGTACTGTGTCCAGTTCTGTAGACCACATCTCCGGAAGGACACAGAGAGTGAGGCGATTCACAGGAGGGCAACTAAGATGGTGCATGGTCTGCATCAAAAGCCCTATGAGGAGAGACTAATGGATTTCAATATGTACACCCTGGAACAAAGGGGGGGATATTATAGAGACCTTTAAATACCTCACTGGGGTAAATAAGGTACAGGAGGGGAGTATTTTTCAGAAGAAAATGCTCAAGAACAAAGGGACATGCTGTGAAGCTGAAGGAGGATAGCTTCAGAAGAGATGTGAGAAAGTACTTCTTCACAGGAAGAGTGGTGGACTCCTAAACAGCCTTCCAGCTAGGCAGCAGGGGGCGAAAACAGTAGTAGGGTTCAGAATGTATGGGATAAGCACAAGGGAATCATAGTTGAAAGGAAAAAGGAGAGGGCAAAAAGCTGTAGATCGGGCACTGTCAGCAGTAATAGTGTAAGTAGGGAGAAATGTGCTGAATGGATGGACCCCATCTGCTGCCAAATTCTATGTTTCTATGATTAATGATGTAAACTAAAACATTTAAGTGCGGTAACACCAGTATGGTGGGCAGTCTGTTCTACAAAATGTGAAAAATCAGAAAATGTGTTTTTAAACAACAGATGTTTGTGGCTGGGGGGGCTTGACAGTATCTCTTTAAATACTAAAAAATGCAGTATTTGTTAGTCAGCAAAACATTCCATTCTGTAATTTGTTTTAGCAATAAAGTACTTTTGTCATCTATAGATTCATCATTAGTGTATTTTTATTTCCCTCAGATATCTCCAAAAAAAGGGTAATTTTTAAAACACACAGTCTACTGTCTTGATAAAAGAATTAAGGTCTATGACTTGGCGATCCCCCTGCCGACAATAAACTTGTACATCCATAAACTAACAAAAGGGTCTCACTCCAATAATTGTAACACTTTTTTTTACATTTTTATTAGATTTGTCTTGGTGCCAAAAAGGCCATATATAAATACAAGGAAAAGCAGGGCAAGGCAGAATGGGAGGATTATCTACAGAAAACGGAGGCGAAAGCAGACATGGAGCTGCACATTGATGGGAGCGTCAAGAATGAAGAAAAACAGTTTTATAGATATATCAATGAACAAAAGGAAAAAGGGAGCAGGGCATCACACATCTAGTTGAGGGGGGTAGGGTGATAGAGAAGGATGAGTTAAAGGATGCCATTCTGAATGACTACCTTTGCAAAGTATTCACGAAGGAGGACTGCGGATCCTTGCCAGAAAGTGGCATCAAAGCAGCCACTAAAAGAGTCCCGGAAATGAGGCAGCCAATACTTACTAATTAGAGGGTCCTGAAAGGGCTGGCAGCCCTTAAGATAGATAAGGCCCCAGGACCAGAGGGGCTACATCTGAGGATACTTAGGGAATCAGCAGCAGAACTGGGCTGAACCATTGGCTGGGCTGTTCAAGAGTTCACTTAGGTCTAGGGAACTTCCAAGGGATTGGAGGATGGCAAATGTCGCATCGGTTCATTGGGGGTGGGGTGGGGAGTGTCTGAGCAACCAGGAATTATATGCCTGTCAGTCTGACCTCCATCGTGGGGAAGCTGATGGAATCACTAACAAAAAAGAACCTTGTGGATTACCAAGACAGGCTCCAGAATAGTAAACAACACAGTTTCGTGGTGGGAAGGTCTTGTCAAACTAACCCGATTCTTTTCTTTGACTGGGTGACCAAGGAAGCAGACAGGGTCCACACTGTGGATATACTGTACTTCAGCAAGGCTTCTGATTTGATACTGTACAAAAGGTTGCTCAAAAAGATGGAAGACTTGGGTGCAGCTAAAACCGTAGTGAACTGGGTAGGCAGCTGGCTAGAAAGGAAGCAACAGAGGGTAGTGGTCATCAGGGTTAAATCAGAGGAAATGGAGGTTATGAGCAGGATTCCACAGGGATCTGTCCTGGGGCCAGTCCTCTTCAACATGTTCATTAGTGACACTGGTGAAGGAATCCAGGGCAGGCTGAGTCTCTTAGCAGATGACACAAAACCATGTGGGAGAGTAGACAGTGACAAGGGAATAAGGGATATGCCAAGAGACCTCCAAAAAGAATAAGTACTTACCGTAACAGTAGATCATTGAGAGAATCTCTCATTAGGCCCACCTATGGAACTATTGCCACTAGGTACTAGGACCACACAGAAACTTTTTGCAAGCAGTCCGCTAGGGGCCGCCCATGATGACGTCCTACATCAGCTCTTCCCATGTAAAGATGGGTAGCCCTTCTCTCTCAGTTCCCGCTGGAGATCATGCTCAGAGGACCTCCCCCCAAGGAAACCAGGCGAGGCAGAAAACAGCAGGTAACACTTCCTGGAGAAAGAGACAGGAGTTACAGAGCTCTAAGTCCTCGGGGGAATTGAAGGTGGGACAGCATGGCCAGATGAGAGAGATTCTCTCAAGATCTACTGTTACGTTAGTATGTAACTGATCTTTCTTGAGGATATCTCTCATCAGGCCACACCTATTGCGTGAGTATCAATATCAAGCAGTACTGATAGTAAGACAGTCTGGGTGACTGGAGCCCACAGGCCTGAGAGGAGGCCATGAAGCACTGCTAAGCCAAAGTCTGCCCTTTTTCTGGAGGCAATGTCAAGACTGTAGTGTTTAGTACAACTGTGGACAGTACTCCAGGTGGCAGCTGCACAGATCTCTGCAGCAGACACATTCTTTAACTGGGAAATGAGGTGGCCATGCCTCTAGTAGAATGGCCACACACAACCCCAGGAAGTTCCTTACCGTACTTCCTGTAACACAAAGTACAGTGCTCCCTCGCTATAAGACATGTTTTGGGAGCTGGCTGCCACATTCGTTACAGTGGTTTGTTCGTTATATCGAGGGGCACTGTTTGTGAATATAGTATCAGGTACAGTGTTTGCAGATATATATATATATATATATATATATACACACATACACACACACACACACACACACATATATACACACAGTATATGGAGTCTGCAAGTGCACACTGAACGTCTGGTGTATGTTTTTTTCCTTAGTTTGTTCTTAGTTTCTTAATGTAGTGTACTTAACTCTAAAGAAATCCTAAATGCCGAAAAGCTGAACAGGAACTGAAACTGCGCCTCCACCTGCCCGCTCCCATTCCAACTCCCCGTCTGCCTGCTGTAACATAACTGTTTTTTAATTTTTTTTTTAACTTTGTTCAACAGTTAAAACAGATGAGTTCCATTTCTAAACTCACCTCCCCTCACTCGTTTCCGCTCCATTCCCCCGACTGCATATTTCTGCCACTTTACAAACTTCTATTGAAGTATTTTTTATTTTTTTTCTGTTTATGATTTTTATTTTTACCTGTGAGGATGATAAGTAAGGGAGATCAAGTGAGGATGAGCTTGAGTGAGAGAGTGGTTGCTGGTACCACTAATGCTATTTGCTAGGCAGCGTCTTATAAGTTGCTGTGACCACTACAGAAGTGGAGTATACAGGAGGAGCAATAAAAGAGTGGTAACAGCTTGCTCCGGCTGTAAGTCTCCTATGTCTCAGTTTTAGGAGAGTTTTGGTGGTACAGTAGTTTCAGTTGTGAACTAATGTGAAGATTAATGCAAAGATTGAGCAGTTGATATCGGGGAGCCAGGGGGCTATTAGTAATAGCCAGGAATTCCGCCAGTGGGGCTCACTATAGCGAGGGAGCACTGTAATACAGTTAGCCAGCCATTGGGAGAGGCAATCTTAGGAACAGGAGCACACCTCTTTCCCAGGGAGAATGAAAGAGAAAGCTGTGAGGATTTCCTGCAGTCCTTCGTACAGTGCATAGAGTACCAGAGTATTTGTTGTAGATCTAAAGAATGAAGCAATGCTTCCCCTAGATTGGTATGCTCAGGAAAATAAACTGGCAGGTGGATGGTTTGATTCAAAGTAAACTCAGACACCACCTTTGGCTGAAACTTAGGACTGGTACATAAAGACACCCTGACTTTGTGGAAAATCAAATAAGGAGGCTCATATATTAGATCCTGAAGCTCTGAAATTCTGCAAGCAGAAGTAACAGCAACTAAAAATAACGCTTTCCAAGAATGGAAGCATAGGCCACAAGTTGCGGTCATCTCAAACGTACCAAAGTAAGCTTTTCAACACTAAATTCAGGTCCCAAGCTGGGACTGCACTGCAGATAGGAGGCTTCAAGTGCAGAATGCCTATCAAAACATACTGAGCCACCTCCAGCTGAACAACCATATGATCACCAATAGGCACACAGAAAGCTGAAATGGTAGCCAAGTGCACTTTGATAGAAGAGTGTTGCAGGCCTGCATCTGACAAGGACAGCAAGTGGTCCAGAACCTGTTTTACCGGACAGATAAATGGATCTAGTAGGTCAGAAGGGCCCACAAAGCAAACAGCTTCCATTTCATGGAATAAGTTGCCCTGGTGGAGGGTTTTCTGGCAGCCAGCAAAACACCAGTCGCCTTTTGTGACACCTCAAACCAAGCAATGGCTATGTCTTCAGGAGCCATACATGAAGGTGGAGTGGTTTGAAGTCTGGATAGACCAGGGTTCCCTTTTCCTGATAGCAGGCCTTGGCATAATGGCAGAGGTTCTGGTGGTTTCACTGCCAATTACTGCAGTAAGGCAAGCCGAATCTGATGAGGCCATAGGGGGTCAATGAGTATCAGAGTTGTGCCCTCCACCTGGTGCTTGATTAGCACTCTGATTTAGAAGGAAGGGAGGAAAGGCGTACAGGAACCTCTACTTCAAAGACACGGACGTGTCTGGTCAGAAAACTCCAGGCCCTCGAGTGAGCAGAACCGTGGCAGTTTTGCGTTGTGTGGGGATGGAACAAGGTCCAACTCTGGACAACCCCACCTGTCGAACAGATCTTCTGCGACAGATGTCAGCTGTTCCCACCGCGCATCCTGGACTGTGAGCTGCCTAGTCTGTCTGCCAGGGCATTTTGAACCCCTGGAACATGCACTGTTGACAGTTCCAGACCGTGTTCCAGAGCCCAATACCAGACTCTCATTGCCTCTCTGCACAGTGGGTAGGAATGCTCATCCTTGCTTGCTGATGTGGTACCATGCTTATGTTGTCCATTTGTATTAACAGAAGACCTGGGGATAGAAGAGTCTGGAAGGCCTGTAGGCCATACAGAACAGCTCTCATTTCTAGGACATTTATGTGGAGGGTGTTCTCCACTTTGGTCCATGTACCCTGTGTTTGAAGGGGCCCCAAATGTGCCTCCCAGCCTGTCCCCAAAGCATCTGGAGTGAGAATATGTTGCGAGGGAGGAATCATGAATGGAACCCCCTTCAATAAATGGCTGGGTTACATCCAGCACCGAAGTACCTTTCAGACAGGGGAAGGCACTAGAACCTTCTGTTCTAGGTTGTCTGTATGTTGGTCCCACTGGAATCTTAGTGTCCACTGCGGAATTCTCATATATAATCTGGCCAGTGGCACTGTGACAAACAGCAGCTGCCATCAGGCCTAGGAGTCTCAGGAATGCCCTGGCTGTGACATGCCTGTTGTTGTGAACCAGCTGGTCCTGTGCAGAGCAGATGTTTGGCCCTGTCCTGGAGGCAGGAGAGGCTAAGCCTTGGGCAGTAATCAGGACTGCCTCTAGGTGCTGTAGACGCTAACAAGGGGTCAAGACTGACTTCAGCACACTGACAGTAATCCCTAGAGCATCGAACAAGTGTCTGGTGCATGCTAGGGTGTGAAAAAGTTGCTCCCTAGAGTGAGCTCTGAAAAGATAGTTGTCCAGGTAGGGGAAGACATATACATGTAGTCCTTCCCCATGAAGGGCTGCTGCTACCACTGCTAAACATTTGCTAAAGACCCAGTGCAGATGATAATGCAAAGGGCTATACCCTGAACTGGTAGTGTTAACCTTGAAACAGTAACCTGTGATGGGGAACAAATCTTCATATGCAGGTAGGCATCCTGAATATCCAGGGAGCAAATTCAGTCCCTTACTTGCAGTAGTGGGAGTAGGCCTTGCAGTTTTACCATTGTGAATGACTAGTATCAAGGAAAAAGTTCAGGTCCCAGAGATCTAGAATGTGACTCAGATCTCCTGTCCACTTTGGGATTAAGAAATGCCAAGAATAGAACCCTGTGTTCCTTTGTTCCCAGGGAAGAGGTTCTATGGCTCTTTTCTGGAGCAAGGTTTGGATCTCCTCTTGAAGCTGTAGATGGTCTACAGGTAATTCCAGAAGCTCTAGAGTGAGACCTTGTTCTATTATCTGCAGGACACAAGCATCTGCCCTACCTTCTCCTCAGTAAATACTGAGCAGAAGTATGTATTTAGGATAGATGCTTTTCCTTGGTCTTCCTCCACACACTCCCCTTATCCCCTTGATCTTAGCAATACCCCCTCTGGACTTTAGCCTTTCACTAATGTATCTATAAAAGTCTTGTCCTCTTCTTTTACTGTTCGTGTTAGTGTTTCCTCAGTTTGGGCCTTTGCCTGCTTCCCTTAGGGAAGTTCGGTATGCCTCCTTATCTTCATCCTGCTGCGTTCCCTTATATTTCCTGAAGGCCAGTCTTTTGGCTTTGATCTTTTCTGCTACTGTTTTTGAGTACCAAAGTGGTTTCCGCCTTCTTTTGCTCTTGCTTTTCTCCCTAACACAATGGGATGTTGCTTCAAGTATTACATTCTTAATGCTTGCCTGCTTTGCCTGTACCCCCTCACCTGTATTTTGTCTCGCCAGGGCTAGCTTAACTCTGTTGGTCATCTTATCAAAGTTAGCTCCTCTAAAGTCCCATATTTTAGCCTTGGAATGAGATGATTTAGTTCTAGTGGCCAAATTGAACCATACCATGTGATAATGGTCACTGGCCCCCAGATGACCTACCTGGAGATCTGTGATCCTTTCCCAGTTAGTCAGTACTAGATCCAGGACAGCACGATCTCTTGTGGGTTGTTGTACCAATTGTTTGGGACCCTCCCCCTGTAGGGAATCCACTATATGTCTAGTTCTGGTGGATGTTTCTGCTGGTACTGACCAATCTGTATCTTGCATGTTCAAGTCTCCATTAATAGAACCTCCTTTTAGCTGTCATATTTTGTATATCTTCTAACAGTAATGTCTATGTCCTCCCTGGTCTGGAGGCCTGTAGACAACGTCAGTTTGTATGGCTGTCCCATTTCCTGTTTCCAGGGTGACCCACAGTTCTTCTGGCTCCTTACGTGTATTCTGAATTTCCGCAACTTTGATGTTTTCATTGACATAAAGGGCCACTCCACCCCCTCCCCTTTGCACCTCGGTCTCTTCTGAACAGTACATAGCTGAGTACTAAAGTCTCCCAAGCGTGGTTACTGGTGAACCATGTCTCGCTAATGGCTACTATGTCCAGTTTAGCCTCTGTCATTGTTGACTCCCGGTCTGGGATCTTGTTTCCCAGACTGTGGGCATTTGTGTACACGATTTTCCATTGGCCAGATTTCAGTGCATTAGTTGCTGGGCAAAGTCTGGCGTTTCCCATGCGCATCGTATGGGGAGCTAGACCTTTTTCCTTACCTGGTGAAGCAAATTAACTATAAACATGCTGAACTCCTGTCTGAACACTAGCTGAGGGGAAGGGGCGTTCTTCCCGTTCGATGTATTGGGTGCTGCACCCCTCTCCATTTGCTAGTTTAAATATTCTGCAAAGATATCAAACGTCTGCCCCAATGCATGGACTCCCTCCTTAGTTAGATGCAGTCCATCGAATTTAAAGAACTTTTGCTCCCAAAACTACTGCCAGTTATCTACAAATTTGTGTCCTTTTTCCTGGCACCAGCCCTTGAGCCACATGTTTAGCTCCCTGTCTCCCCTTCTCTGATCTTCTGTCTGTCTGCCCCCTCTCCCAGACCGGCAGGATCTCACAGGAGGAGATGCCAGATGAAATGGATGACAGTTTGTCTCCCAGCCTAGTCAGGTGTTCCTTGGTTTGCACAACTGACCGGGTTGGCCTAGATCGTTAGTCCCTATGTGTACCAGGATGTCTATGTTTTCTCCTGCTTTGTGCATGATTTTAGTAATACGGTCAATGTCTCCACGCTGATGCACCTGGGAGACATCTGACCATTATCCCGCAGGTGGTAGGTATCAACTCCGCTAATCATGGAGTCTCCTATGATCAGAAGTGTTTTGGATTTCCTTTTTGCGTCTTTTGTTTTGGTCCCTGTTTTGGGTGAACTTTGTAGTGCTACCTCCTGTGCTGCAGTGTCCTCTGCCCCTTTGTTTGATTTTGGAGATAGAGGCAGATAAATGTTTGTGGTTTTTATATGGTTTGTGGAGGTGATATATTGGTGAGCACTGAGTGATGGGGCACCTGATTTGCCCCTCCTAGTCACCTGCCAACCTCCTGGACCAACTACCCAGTGCGGTCCAAGTGTTTCATTTGGATATTGGGGAAATGGCAGGCGGTTCTTGTAATATATTTCCTCCTGAATATGCGATTTATGGCACGCAATCTCTGCCCATGCTGCTTGGAGCTGAGCCCTTAGATCTCCGATGGTCCAGCATTTAGGACAGCGTCCTAAATTCTGTAAAACTGCCCTATTGAAAAGTGTCCTGCAGTATCTGCAGTTAGTAATATCCATTCCAGTTGGGTTACTGAGTTTATAACCAGGTCCAAGTAATTAGAAGGAAAATGAAAGCAAAAGATTTTTTAGTTTGTTTTTGTATAACTTTTTATAACAAGTTAAATTAATTGTGCCCCTGTACGTGAGGTCACTGTGTGGACACCCCTCTGATCCTTCCCTTAATGCTTTGCTACAGGAAATGTCACAACTGTGCTACTCTATAAAGAAGTGTAGCACAGGGTGGTTGGGGAGGGGGTTGGGTGGTTGAGCCCTTCCCCAGCCAAAAAAGAACCACAGACGAAAGAAACAAGAAGGTAAGAGCAGAAACAATCAACCAACAACAAATGCAGTCGCTATCCCTCACTCTGTATCTTGTATGTGCTCCTGTAATTAGCCCTGAAAGCTTAGCCTAATGATAGATAAAAAGTCACAAAACCTGTAAGACCACCTGTAACAATTTCACAGAAGGTATACCCTGCAAAGGAACACATTGTTACAGAGAAAAATAAATTAGTAAAAAACTAACACCACCTGTAAGCACAACCTGCAGAACACTAACAGAAGATATACCTTGCAAAAAACAAGTTGAATCAGAGAAGATTACAGCAGTAATCTGTAAGCACACAACAGTAACAAACCTATAGGCACACCCTTTAATAATGCAGCTGAAAGTATCCCCTGCAACAGCAATTTGAATCAGAGAACAATAATGCAAAAAAAAAAAAAAGCAAAAACAGTAACAAAACTTGTGAACACAAAAGAAAATAGTAACAGAGTAAATCTGATTAGCCAAAACAAGCCTTAATCTTTTTCCTTGCTTTGATAATGTTGTTCTTTGCTCTGTCCTTACAAGAATCCTAGAATAATGGAGCACAGGTGAAGCTAGGCACCTTTGCCAGCAAACCTAGTCTTCCACCTCAAAAACACCATCTAACATGACCTTTTAACTCCTCCCTCTGTTGGAAATTACTAAAACTTTGTCAGCTCCACCCCCCAGTTACACTCCTAATCCCCTGGAAGAGCTGTGGGAAGAAAGCAATTAGCTCCTTCAATGTGAGAAGGAGACTGCAACACCTTTGAGACCAAAATAAAAACCTTTCAGCAAGAAATAAAATAGTAGCAAACAGTAATTCTGCTTAGCCTGATAGATAAAAAAAAGTCACAAAACCTGTAAGCACCACCTGTAACAATTTCACAGAAGATGTACCCTGCAAAAAAACACTTTGCTACAGAGAAAAAAATAAAGCAGTAAACAACTAACCCCACCTGTGAGCACAACCTGCAGAACACTTTAACAGAAGATATACCTTGCAAAAAAAAGTTGAATCAGAGAAGATTACAGCAGTAATCTGTAAGCACAAAACACAACAAACCTGTAGGCACACCCTGTAATAATGCAGCAGAAAGTATACCATGCAACAGCAATTTGAATCAGAGAACAACAAAGCAGTAAAATGTAAGCAAATAACAGTAACAAAACCTGTGAGCACAAAAGAAAATAGTAACACACAGTAAATCTGCCTAGCCAAAAGAAGCCTTAATCTTTTTCCTTGCTCTAATGTTGTTCCTTGCTCTGTCCTTACAAGCAAACCTAGCTAAAAAAGAGCTCAGGTGAAGCTAGGTGCCCTTGCCAGCAAACCTAGTCTTCCACCTCCTAATTCGGTAAACCCACTGCACACTTGGTGCAAAGCAAGTTTGAAACTGTGGGTTAACTATTTTGCTGCAAAGTCCCTAGCATTATCTCCGAAGGCCGACTCTGGGGGACCTAAGAGCCAGATATTGTTTGCCCTAGAAAAGTTTTCAATGCTCTATGAACAATACCAAAGAGCCATGTTCCCCTTAATGAGTCCTGCTGTGGATGTGGAAGGTCTCGGTGCTGTGCTCACCACCTTCTTAGCCTCTGCTATAGACTAAAGCTCACATGCTTGCAGTCTGTCCGGAAGTCAGTAACTTGCTGGTCTACAGAAATCAAGCATTGTTCTTGGCCTGCACTGCCTAGAGCACTTCATCGCTGGTGACACATACGCCTGGTCGCCAGCACTAGTCCTAGGCTTCTGAGACTCTTTTTCCACTCTGTTGGGTGCAGTTGTCTTGGGGTTACCCACTTATGAGACTCTGCAAACTTGGTTAGTCGACTGGAGGGTAAGAGGTATAATTTAATCAACAAAAGAAACACCATCTAGAGCAGAACTAAAAATATAAGACAAAAAAGTGTGGACTGGGAGGGGGTGCCGTAATGTGGGTGAAGGCACTGGAGTGTGAGTGACTGGGTCGTGTGGGATTTGAGGGCTCTGTGTTACTGTTATGTCTTGTCAGTTGGACATTGTGACAGGTAACTATCTTTAGAGCACTGTGTGCCTCAGGGATGGTGCTTGTTAGCAGTGGTGTCTGTCGGTGATGTGTGCATTGTGTGAAGCAACCATCACAGTAATAAACTCATGCTGTCTCCACCATTACACACCATGACTTTTGATTCACCTGCCTCATAATTTCCTACAGGTCCTCTACAGCTCAGACCTGTAGTTGGTTATGTAATTGTTTATACAGCCCCCTGCAACATGAATGTTCGACTTATGTACGGTACTCTGTACTATGGGGTGGATGACTTGTATTTGTACTGCAGGGATGCGATTTACCAAGTCTTTTGCTGAAATTAACTTGCACTGTATTTGTATATTTGTGAAGTGGTTTGTGACGTTATTCCGCACGGCATAATGCTGGCACCCTAAAAGACATCACTCGTTAACTGCACCTATCATGGGTGGAACCGATCAGGAGAATATTGAAGCACATCCATTCCTGATGGTGCCTAGCTCCACCCCGCACATTAATATTCTGTCAGAAAAATATTGCTAAAAACGAAATGACGATTTTTTTTTCTATTTATGCATACTACTACTGAGAAACAACTGATCTAACTACATGTGTAAACCCTAAGGCCCTCATGTTTACTTACAGGCCAAGACTTACAAAGTGCAATTTTCATATTTTCCTAGGGGAAGGGATCATAAATCCTCGTACTGAGGAGCTGGTGGACAGATCCCTTCTCCTTCCTGGCACCTTACAATGAAAGGTCTACCCCTGTGCTCAAAATTTTGTGATACGAGTCTGTAGAGTGCGGGGGCATGCTCCCTTGATTTCAATGGGTGGCAGATTTCAATTAGTTTTTTTATTTTTCATCTATTTTAGAGGTTTAACAAGTTTTAATCAATGCTCTGCTCATATTAGTTGAGCGGGGACACTGATTTAAAAAGCAGCTTCCTACTGCTGCCCCCCCCAAAAAAAAACATAAAAAAGCATACTTGGCTGCAAGTGGACTGCAATACAAATTTTCATTTATTTTTGCCAGTTTTAAAAAAATTAAAAGGATCGAATTTTCCTCTATAGAGCCCAAAGTCAAAACACTGCTGCTTTCTTATTGTTGAGACACGCCTGTGTTAGCACATTTTGTGATGTCAGTAAATGGAGGTGTGGCTGCGTGCTCCATAGAGTAGCATATGAGTCATTTTTTAAATGCACTTTTATTACAATTTAGAGTCTTGAGTTTAATGAAACTGTTGCCACTACCCACTAACAAGGACCATGTTAGTCAGGCAGTAACATGATTTGTTATAATCGCACTTTTGTAATAAATGCATTTTAAACGTTTTATAGTTACTTAAGGAGCACACCGCGTTCCTCTTATTTACTGACATCACAAAACTTGCTAGTGCAGTAGAGTGTCTCAACAATAAGGAAATTGCAGTGTTTTGGCTTTGGGCTCCACGTGAGGAAAACACTTCTGATTTTTAAACTGGCAAAATAAATGAAAATTTATACTGCAGTCCATTTGAG
The DNA here is from genome assembly GCA_016271365.2 of Neoceratodus forsteri. Classification (NCBI taxonomy): domain Eukaryota; kingdom Metazoa; phylum Chordata; order Ceratodontiformes; family Ceratodontidae; genus Neoceratodus; species Neoceratodus forsteri. The sequence goes on from CM057459.1 coordinate 655,845,771, forward strand.
CCAAATAAGCTTTGTTATACGAGGGGTGGGCAGAAAGAGAAAGTAAGAAGCTGCTCTTTAAACCAGGCAAACTTCTAAAATGTATAACATTATTTGAAACCCCCCAGTGAAATCAATACAGTGCACCCATGTTTCTACAACCTCATACATCACAAAACGATGAGCAGCATGGGAGCTGAGCTTACTGCAGTAACTAGGAAGGGAAGGGATCTAGCTACAGCTCCTCAATATGAGGATTTAGCAATCCCATCCCTTGGAAAAATATTAAGAAAAAATTATGAAAATTGCACTCTGAAGTCCCTGGCCAGTAAACCAACACTGGGGCTTCGAGATGACACCAAAAATTGTGCTGTTTAAGTTTTTTTCACTTCTGGATTTCCACTCATAATATACAGTATTTCTTTTTGGCGTCTAGCAAAGGATTCGTATTCTTCATATCTGTTTGCCACAGCAGTAAATGCAGTGAGGTGTATTAGCATCTGAAGCTTTAGTAATAATGTCAACAAACAGAGAAATGTTATCCAATAACCAGACAGGATACCTGTCCAGAAACAGTTGATTACCAAGTAAATTATAAAACTATTGCCATAAGTTAAACTTATAAAAGCTAGCTACCATCACCTTGCAGTCACATGGGATAAGCACAAGTTCGGATGTCGACAGAAATGTGGGTGCACAGAAAACTCAGCAATGTTCAGTTGTTTATTTTTTGTTAACTTGAAATTTATTTAACAATTTTGTTCTGGGATTTGTTATTAATAATTGCAATACTGTAACAATAACAACAACTGAAGACCTTACTGCATTTCAGTACAGTGGTAAGACCCAACTGACGTGAGGGAGGGGATCCATTCACAAATTATTTCACCCCAGGCAAACAGCACAAGGGAATGCCTTTGCGCACTGCAGAGTGTGCATGTCTGTTTGAGGATGTAATGGTGTACTGCTACAATGTAGTCTTGCATGTTGGGAGCCATGCTGATTTTCCCATAGAGGAGAGTGCTTTAGGGTGTAGGTCGGGAACCTAAAAGGAGTCCATCACATACTGTACCTACTGAGGGCAAAGAAACTTAACCTGCTTAACTCCAGAGTAGTGCTTGCTGATTTTAGCTTCAAACAATTTAGCCAAGCTGGAAACTTCCATGGTGGAGCTCAACTACTGACATGCAATGTGCATGCATGAAATGCCTTGGAATGGTTTATAAACTGCAATTTTTGTAGTCTATGAGGTGTCCTTGAGTATCCCAGAATCTGCTAAGCTGTCATTACTGAAATCAACATTAACATTTCAAGGCACTGAAAAAAAATGCAATTAAGTAACAACCCTACCTCATGGTCATGCTGCTTTGAGCAGTCATTCACTGCAAGGCAGAGATTTGTGAACCATACTGCAGAAAAGAGGCTAGCCTTGCACATCTGTCCGTGTGTTAAAAAACATGTGGAATGGAGTGTCAGGGGATCAGACATTATGACAGAGCTACGCTGGCTGTGCTCAAAATGTTCCCTGTGTATTTTCTGCATTCCAAGTAACATTTACCAAAACACCTGGAGGCAGCTTTTAAGAAAACTACTTGTTCTGGTTTGCTTCTGCCAAGTAACAGGCTGTCATTTATAAAGTTTAAGACCTCCAGTAGGTTTGACAGGATTGTAACTAAAGGCAATGGAACCAAATGCAACATCAATTGTATCTTTTGCTCTAAGGAGACCTAGTAGTGTATGTACACAGGTTGTAGCATAGAAAATGGTCCGTAACTAAATACAACTAAAACGCAGTGAACTGCACTCAGTTGGCAAAAATAAAAAGTGTTCTGCAGAAACACTGAGGAACTGAGGAAAACTGAAGGCTGGTAAAACCAGTGCTTCTCTTCCCAAGTACTGTAGTACCATTACTGTATGAACGTGAAATCACAGCAGTTAGTGCTACAGCACTTAGAGGGACACTGTCAATTGTTTTGCATCATATTATTTTTGTTTGAAAACCCACATTTTGTAATTGCTTACCTTCTCTAAAATTTGCTGGTAATGGTGGTTATTTCATTTGCTTCCTTTCTTAATAGAACTGAAATGCATACTAGAGGTGTAAGTAAGCAATAATACCCAACAGGGTGGGCGGTATTGCCCATACCACCCACCCTGAAGGGTATTATTGCACTTAGAAAATGAGCTACGTGACATTTTCCTGTACACTTGGGAAAATAGAAAACAAAATATCTAAAAAAAAAAAACAACAAAAAAATATGGTAAATACCTCGACTCCGCCACATGACGCCAGATCTAGCCCACTGGAAGCCAGGTTGTGCGCCTAAAGCTGGGGAGGTCGGGTGGGTGCGTGTGGATGAACAACATATACCACTCCTAGAACTACTGTTACAGGTGAGTAACCTGTTCTTCTAGGAGCGTGGATATGGTGTTCATCCACACTGTCTGGCAGACTCCTAGCAGTTCTCCGGGAGGAGGGAGGCAAGGCGCACCCCTACTTAGGAAACAGAGATTGGAGAACCGAGGCCCCAAAACCACATCACGTCGTGACTCAAGGTCGATGTGGTAATGGGTGATGAAGGTGTTGGGCTGACTTCCAGGTAGCAGCCCGACAGATTTCCTGGATAGGGATGTCCCCGAAGCAGCACCAAAGCAGCAGTATGCTGGGTAGAATGAGCTCTTATCCCTTGGGAGGCTCCTTGCCCGCCAATTCATAACACAGACTTATGCAGGATCTAATCCATCTTGCAATAGTCTGCTTAGCTGCAGGTCTGCCAGAAGCGGCTTCAGCGTAGGTGACAAACAGCTGGCGAACCTCTCTGCGAATTTCCGCCATCCTCTCCTTATAGTAGGAGAGAGCACGCCTGAGGTCCAGAGTATGGAGCCTGTACTCGGCATCCGAAGTGTAGTTAGGGTAATATACCGGCAGAGTCAACACCTGGTTGAGGTGAAACTCTGACACCACCTTCGGAAGGAATTTCGGGTGGGGGCGCAGGACAACTTTGTCCCTGTGAAAGACCAGATAAGGGGAGTCCACCAAAGCTTGAGGTCCCCTGTCCTTCTGGCTGACGGATAGCCACCAGGAAGGCAGTCTTCCACGACAAGTGCAAGAGCTCACACTTGCATGGGTTCAATGGCTTGCCCATGTGCTTTGCCAAAACCAGCAAAAAGATTCCACGGAGGTGAGGTTCATGACCGGAGGCGATGCATGATCCAGGCCTTTGAAAAGCGCGCCCATCACCGCCTCCTGAGCCAACGCTGGCTGACGCCCGCGCCTCGTAGGCAGAGATGGCTGCAAGGTGCACCCTAAGGGTCGAGGACCGAAGACCCACTTTGGAGAGAGAATAAAGGTAGTCTAGAATGTTAGCCACAGAGCAGGATAAGGGTCCAGGCTTTTTCTGACACCAAATGGAAAATCTTTTCCATTTGAAGGCATAACATTTCTGGTCGATTTTTCGAGATGCTTCCACCACGGTGTAAATCATCCTCAGAAAGACCCAAAGCCTGGAACTTAGCCAGGAACCAGGCTGTGAGGTGCAGGGATTGAAGGTCCGAGTGAAAGACCTTCCCCTGGTTCAGTGATATCAGGTCCGGTGTGTACATAACCGCTGTGGGGCCCTGCAGCTGAGGCTGAGGAGATCTGGATACCAGAACTGGCGTGGCCAATCTGTGGCTACAGAATCACCTCTCACCTTGTCCCTTCTCGCTTGAGTAACACCTGTGGATCAAGGGAAATGGAGGGAAGGCGAAAAGAGGCCTGGGTCCACGGTCTGAGAAGGCATCCTCTGCAGCGAGCCCCTGCTGAGGGGGCGGGCATGGTACAGCCTCAGCTTGGTGTTCCTGAGGCAAACAGGTCCACCAACAGTTTGCCCCAACGCTAACAGGTCGGAAGCTACCTCTGGATGGAGAGACCACTGGGATGTCTGGCCTAGCGCGGTTGAGAGAATCCGGCCAGTTGAGTCCGCGACTCTGCCACATGGATGGCTAGAGATCCGCTCCAGCTGGCTGACGAAGGTCCAGATCCGAGTGCCTTTGCACAGCAGACGGAGTGCGTGTCTCTGTTTGTTGAGGTAGTACATGGTCGTGGTATTGTCCGCCTGTATTTGAACCACTTGACCCTGGAGCTGAGGAGCGAAAGCCGAGCAGTGCCAGTCTGACTGCTCTGAGCTCCAACAGGTTGATGTGGCATCGACTCGGGGTCCAGAACCTGCGCCTGTTGTCCCCATGTGGCCTCAGCCCGGGAGAGAGGCGCCGGTCGAAGGACGACCATCGCTCGGGCGGCAAACGGAACTCCCTTCCTGTAATGACTGGACGGTCCACTATTGACAGTGTCCCGGATCCTCTGGATGACTGTGATCAGCTGGTCAAGAGACCCAGACGCTGAGACCACTGGGCAGCCAGCTCCATTGAAGGGGGCGCATGTGCAGTCTGGCCCAGCGGACCACTGAGGTGCACGCCATGTAACCCAAGAGGCGCAGGGAAGTCCCGGCAGGCAAGTGCCCAACCAGAAATGATTGGGCAAAGGAGGAAAGAACTCCGCCTCTGTCCACCGGGGCCGAGCCTGGCTTGACAAGAGTTGAACTCTGGCCCATGAAGCCCATCACCTGAGAAGGCACGAGTCTCATTAGGCCTCATTGATCGGAAGGCCCGGGTGAGACAGGTTCGAGGGTCAGGTCCTGGACTCTCCACCTCCTGAAGGGAGGAACTCGCCAGGAGCCAGTCGCCTCAGATAGGGGTAAATATGAACCCCTGACGCCGTAGATGGGCTGCCACCACTGCGATGCATTTGGTGAAGACCCTTGGGGTCGGTGACAGGCCAACGGCATGGTTTCTGAACTCGCACAGGGTCCCTTCGACCCTGAAGTGGAGAACCGCTGGTGGGATGGATTGATTGGGACGGGTAAAAAGCGCCCTGAAGATCCAGTGTAAAGAACCACATGTTCGCTTCCAGGGATGGTATAATCTGGTTCAGAGTTACCATCCGAAGGGGCTAGACCTGAGATACCGATTCAGGTCTGGAGATCTAGAAGGGGCGCCAACCCCTCCGCTTGGGCACCAGGAAATACCTGGAGACGAAGTTTCGGTCTGAAGGAGGATCTGGCACGAGGCCACCGCCTCCTGAGGAGGGGTAGCGATGTCGCCCGAGGGCAGACTGGATGCCAACTGAGATCCTTTCCTCCGTGAGGCACGGGCTCGGGCTGGGAGGGTACTGTCGAACTTTAGGGCAGACTCTGCCCCACCATTTCCAGAACCCACCTGTCCGGGCGATACCGACCAGGCGGAAAGGAAGTGGCAGAGCTGCCTCACGGAGGACCCAGAGATGGCATGATGGGTGCGGGAAGGCCACCCCGACCCGTCACTGTGCAGGCTTAGAGGAGGAGGAGGCACCTGACCAGCACCGGCCTCCTTTCCCGGGCTGTTGGAGACCTTGCTTGGGTCTGGCCCAAGCTTGAGCCTGCTGTTGTTGCCTCCCTGGAAGGGGTGTCTGACCGCAGGGGAAGAATGCCGAAAGGGCTTCTTCTGCGCTCTGCTGGTTCTGCCTGAAGAACCCTTAGCAGAGGTGCATCTATGGTGGCATTAGACTGCTCAATGCACTGAGATGACCTGCCACCCGGGATCAAGAGGTTGGTGCCGAGGAAGGCATGTCAGCTAGTTTGTGCCGAGTATCCACGGAAAGGAAGATAACCTCAGCCAAGCCTCCTGCGGCGAGAGGCTACCGCCACCGCTAGTGAACAGGCTTAGGAATCACCAGTGTCCAGAGCTGTCTGAGCTGTTTGGCAACAGGTCGGCCTGGTCCCGGACCTGCTTGACTGTGGTCTGTCATGTCTGCTGGGAGGTGAGGAAGAACTTCATCCAACGACCCCAAAGGCATGAGAGAAGTGTGCCATGATCACTGCTGAGCTTGCCTGACGGCTGCTGGGATGATGGCGCAGAGCTTTTGGGCCGAGTAGTCCATAAGTTTGACCCTTGTCCTAAGGGCAGTCAGTATCCGCAGAGCTGCCCATTCACCTGAATACTGAGGCAGTCACAAGGCTTTCTGCCGAGGGTGCTCAGTAATCCCCGCCAAGGACTCTTTGGGCACCGGTGACTCATGGGCTGCATGCAGGCGGATGGAGCCTGGCAGGAGGCTGACGCCGAGAGTTCCAGAGCCGGCTAACTATGGCTTCGGCCACTTGAAAGGCCTCTGTCGGTATCCTCTTTAAGAATATCCGTGAGGGATATTCTGCTTCTTCTGAATAGGCTGCAGAGGCATTCCTGTGGACTCTGAAATGAGTCGAAGGATGCCCTGGAAGGAAGAAGGTCCTTCTTCAAGCCTGAGCACCAACAGCTCATCATGAGATTGAAGGTCAGTATTATCCAAATCGGAGGAGTCCAGATACAGGCTTCCACCCAGTCCTCTCCGCTACGCCTAGGGGCGATCAGGGGTGACCGTAATCGACAGTCTGTGAGGAAGACCCAAGACTGTCGGTCCCCTTAGAGGAAGCCCTCCCAGGGGCAGTTTAGGTGAAAGTTCCACCAAATTGGTGGGAGCCTGTACCGCCGAGCGGAAGGCACATGGGGCCCCGAAGGGACCGGAGCCTTAGAAGATGAAGAAGTTGGTGTCGGTCAAGAGGCTGAGGCCAAGACATAGCCTGAACCGCCGGGTAGCCGGTTCGGCCTGTTAGCAGAAATTGCTGCCACATAAGATCCTCATAGCGCCGGGCGGAGTTTGCGGCTCTCCTCATCAGGAGGAGGATGAGGAACGGTGGCAGCGCCTTCCGGAGTGTTTGTGTCCTTCTTGGTCTACCGACCAAAGAGGACTTACTCTCGTCGAGAAACTGACGGGCGCCGGGCTCTGTTGGTCAGGGACGCTTGGACCTGCAAACCGAGGATCCGCTCCTGCTCCTCGATCAGGATACCCGCAGGAGGGTTCTTCGTCGGGAAAGAGAGAATAGGCGCTCTTCCAGAGAATCATCGACGACGCCCGCGACAACTGCTCGATCGGGTCGAGAGAAACTGCGTCCGGCCCAGCCGTGTCCTCGACTTCAGTGCCTTGTCCATACGGAAGGTCTGAAAACTGCAGCCGAGGGAGGTGATCTCGACAGTAGTCGAGACCCCTTGTCCTGGAAGTCATCAGCGCGCCCTGTCCCAGGAACGCCTTCTTCGTTAGAAGAAGATGGTTTTTGATCCTCTTGGATCGAGGAGGCTAGCCCGAGGGCGCCACCCTTAGTAGGGAGAGACTGGCACAACTCCCGAAAAGATCCTGTGAAGGTGGAGCCCAAGTTGAGCGGCACGAAGAAGCTTCGGTTGGCCGAAGCTTGGGCAGCTTCTTCCTCGAAGGCCGCCATCTGCTCGAGCTGCTCGGCGGATCCCGCAGCCGCGGAAACCGCCCACCTGGCCTCCTTAGATTTCACCGGTGGATTGCGAAGCTCCGGTCTCCCCAGCTTCAGGCGAGCCTGACGGTCCTCCAGAACGGTGGGATGGAAGGCAGAGCAAATAGTGCATTGCGAGGTATCGTGCACGGTACCGAGGCAATAAACACACGAGAGGTGGGGGTCGGTGTGCGACATTTTATGTCCACAAGGACACCGGCGAAACCAGGGGACGACTTGTCATCCATGTCCGAAAAGTTCGATCAGAGTCACTTCTCTGAGTTTCAAAGCGAGAAGATGCGGTGAAAACGTCCGATTAGACTCCAGGGCCTCAATCGCTGCAAAAAGCACGAGGGAACCTGTATCTTCCAGCGAAAGGAAGATCTGACATATGGGGCGGAGCTGAGGTATTTACCACCAGGGTGGGTGGGAGGAGCCAGTTGAAGACTTCCGGCAAGATTTAAAGGGGAAAGGGACAATGCCAGACAGTGTGGATGAACAACATATCCACGCTCCTAGAATAATAATTACAATAATAATAACTACACTATTAATTATAAAAATAATAGAGGAACTTCCTTAACATCCAAAAAAGGGGCCTCCAACTGGAGGGCAGAAACATATGAAATGCCCAGCACACCTAAAAAGGGAAGAAGGACAACAGTAGTGATTACAGTCACAACATGCATGCCAGAAATAGCATTTTTTTTTTTTATCAATTTTTTCCTCCGGTCATGGATGCTGGAGCCTCTCTCAGCATGCTGCCTGTTCCTGTCTGCCTGAGATCCTCTCGTCTCAAAGTCTCCTTTCTCCCCCACTCTCCATCTACAGCCAGTACCCCAGGCTTAACCGCTCCGGGGTGGGGTCGCCCCTCCTCTTGGGTGCACTTCAAGTCAGACCCTGGCTGTAGTGGAGGGGCTCAGGTGGAGGAACTGAAAGGCTGGATGAGCTGAATCCGGCAGTGGGCATGGGGGTCAGGTGCCGTCACCTACCCCCACAGAGCCCGTATTTGCCTTGTTCTCCCTTGTTGCTTCTCCCTGCTCCCCACCTTTGCATGGGCACCCATGATGCCAAGCGCACGGCAACCCTGCCGATGTCGGCCACGCCAATTTGTGCTGTCTGCGTACTGCAGCGCCCCCGATCTCCACCAGGAGCCGCTGGTACACTGGACAATCCCCAGCCTTCCCCTCAGGTCCTTCAGACGCTCAATCCTCTCCCTCCCCTGCCGACCCCCGCGGTCCGGCTCATTCCCCACCTGGGTCACTGGCGGCACGGTGATGCCCACGCCAACCTCAGTGCCACCGGTCGGCTTAGAAATAGCATTTCTAGGAGGGAGGGAAAGTTATGAATACCTGAGTATCACTTGGAAGAAACAAGATTACTATGGTAAATAATTTTTCTTCTAACCCCAGTAATACTCAGGTATTCATAAATTTATGAGACTACTAAGCAATACCTTTGCAGGTGGGCACAGAACCTTATTTTGGGAACAGGACTGTTGTGTCGAACCTAGCATCAGCCCTGGAGAGAATATCCAGACTGTAATGCTTTGTAAAGGTGTGTACTGTTTCTAGGTAGCTGCTTTACAGATGTCGATTAGCATAAAAAAAACTGAAAATGCTGTACTATCCAGTGAGAAAATGATCTTTTGATGCTGGGTTACCCTTTCCACATTCTCATAGGTCAGGAACAGCTGTTTTCTGTTCTGCCTATGGACTTCAGTGGTTACCAAATAATAGCTAAAAGCTTCTTTGACATCCAGACCATGAAGACTCTTTTCACTAAAACTAAAGTGTTCAGTGAAAAGATAGATAAGATGGGCAGACTGGGTGGACTGTAGGCCCTTATCTGCAGACACTGTCTATGTATCTATGTATTTAAGTATAATGGTTGATTCAAATGGGAATCGAAGTCATTTCAAAGAGAAACTTATTTGTTCTCAGAATAATTTTGTCTCGTGGAATGAAATGTGGTCCTATTCAATGCAGAGAGACTTAAGGTCACAGATTCTTGTGTCAAAAATCATTACCACAAGGAAAAAAGTACATATACATATATATATATATATATATAAAATATATATACACATACATACACACACACACACACACACACATATATATATTTAAAATAAGCTGAAAACATAGGCTCAAAAAGGGGGACCCCTGAGCCTAACTATGCACACATCTAGGTCCCATGCTGGCACTGGTTTCCTGTGAGGGGGTGCAAATGGACCAGGCCTTTAAAAAACCCTTTGACGACAGGGTCTGAGGCTTGAAAAAAACATTCTGTCCAACTGATAAGTAAATAAATACTGAGACCAGGTGTACCTGTAAGATACTGTTCTGCAAGCCCAGTGAAAGCAAATAGATAAAACAGTCCGGCACAGCTGGAACACCAGCCTGTGCTGATATGTGCCAGGCCATAAAAGAACCTCTGTGAGGCTAGGATCTGGGGCCATTAAAACAGTTTGTCCAGCTAATATGCAAGCACATACTGCAGCTAGGTGGACTTTGAGGATGCTGGACTGGAAGTCCAATGACTACAAGTTAGTCAAGCACTGCTTGACCCAGCATGTGCTGGAAACAGTTTTCCGGTTGAACAGCAATAGTAAACCTTTTCCCTTCTGAAGCATACAGTTTCCTAATGGAGGGCTTCCTGTAACCACATACAATGTCTAGACACTGTGAAAAGGCTGCAAGGCTGCATACTGTACAGTAGACCCTCGAGAGGCATGACTTGGGCCTGAGAGACCCAAGGTTTGGGTACAAAAGCCTCCTGGTTGTAGATTAGCTGGTTGTGCCTCTGAGAAAAGGTGTACTGGTTTAGATCCAGACATGGAGAGTAGTAGAGAGGACCATGTCTGCCTGGACCAGGCTGGCGTTATCAAGATCATTGATACTGGTTGGGACCTGAGCTTGAGAAATGCACTGTATGCCACGGAGAAGAAAGGAAAGCGTACAGATGCTTCCCTGGCCAACTCAGAACCAAAGAATCCAGGGGGATTGGTCCCGGATCTCTGACTGACTTAGTACTGTGGCAGGTGGTAGTTGTGGTAGGATGCGAACAAGCCTACCTCTGGTATGCCCCACCTCCTGAAGATAACTTGCACCACCTGATTATTCAAGGTCCATTCCTGATGGGACTGGTTGATCTGTGTCAAGGTGTCTGCCAAGGTAGTGCCCCTACCTGGCAAATGAACATCCTGAAGGGACTCAAGGAGCATGCTAGACTCCATATTTTCTTAAGTCCTGAACAGGAAGGACTTAACCATGTCCATCCCTATTTATGGATGTAATACATTTGTGGTGGTATTGTCTGTTCTGACCTGTACCACCTCTGTATTAGTTGTGTGAAGACCTTTGGCGCAGTGACACTACTCTTAGTCCCTGCAGGTTTATGTGCAGGAGTAAATCTGCACTTGACCATGTGTCTTGGGTGGTGTGAACCCCAGATGGAAGCCCCACTCTAGTAGGGATGCATCTGTTGTGAAACAACTGATAGGGCTTTTGTGAAACGAAGAATCCCCTGCCTTAGACTGTTTCCCTTTCCTCCACTGGAGTCTTGTAACAATGTCCTTGTTACTAGAATTAGTTTTAAAGAGGGTCCTGTCTTGATACCATTGAGCCATAAGGCTACACTGAATGGCCCTAATCTGTAACCTGGATTCCAAGAATGTGCTAGTGGCAGATGCCATGTGGCCAGAAGTCAAGAAAACTGTCTTGCAGTTTTTGGTTTATTCAGCCTGAATGAGCCCGCTATTAGTGGAATATTTCTTGCCCCGCGAGGGGCAGGTAGAACTTGCCTTGCAGGGTATTTAGCTCTGCTCCTATGAACTGGAATGCTTGAACAGGCTGAAGGTCAGACTTTCTTTACATTTACAAGGACCCTAGAGAGTCCAGGAAACCTTAGGTGAGTTGCAGACTCACTTACTGGAGTGATTCTACCACCATCAGCCAGTCATCTAGAGATGGGGAAACTACGACACCTTATCTTTGAAAGTGATCCAACCTCTGTGTACACTCCCAGAGAGTGACCTGATGAGAGTCTGAACTTGAAGTACTTTCTGTGAGACTCCTTTATGGGAGTGCGGAAATAATTTAAGTACAGTGATGCCAGGAACCCCTTTTGGTTTTTCCTGGGGTTCGACATGCTTTGTCTTTTCGGTTTTCATGGAGGGGACCCGAGTAACAGCCGGACCACTCACCCACTTTTTTTTTTTTTAAACTGAATTACCCTTCTCAGGGGTGTGTAAGTAAGAGACAGCAGTTTCACATGCAGATTTGGAGGGTGTTGGCTCGTCAGAGCCTGAAACGCCCTTATTTGGTCTCTTTTGCAACGTTTCTAGTCCTTTTTTCCATGATTGTTAGTGGAAGGAATTTGAATTCAGAGACAATCACTGACTCACTACATCCAGGACCACTTGTCTGTGGTGCCAGAAATACCCTGCTGTGTGAACTGCTGATACTGAGGCGCAGCCCCAGCCTGATGAAAAAGGGGCTTGCTGTGGTGTGTTCGTGTGTGTGTGTGTGTGTGTGTAGATATATGTAGATATATATATATATAGGATACATGATGGGCGACTGTGGAATATGGAAAATATTTGCCGAGTGCAGAGTGAACTGTGATAATATCATGAGTGCCGAAGGCACGAGTGATATTATTGCAGTTCACTCTGCAAGAGTTCAAATGTTTGCCATATTCCACAAGTCGCACATCATGTGTGCGATTTATACAATAGGGCTACTATCCTTTGGGAACATTTTTTTCCTGTGCTTTCTCCCTATTTACTCTGTTTTTTATTTTTTATTTTGGTAACTGGGTACGTTTTAAGGGGGAACCTGGGAGCACTGGGCAGTTACATGATTTGTTTAGAGTCACACAGTATTGAAATGGAAGTTGTGAGAATCAAACACTGGTCTGGGCTGCTGGATGTAAGAAGTTTGTTAATTGCTTGTTACTCTAAACTCTAGGCTTTACTGACTTCACTGTTTGTGTGGTCTGAGTGTGTGTGTAAGTGTTTCTGAATGGGCTGAGACTGTTAGACACTATGAGAAACAAGTGCATGTGATTTGCAATGACAATTGTGTTACCTGCAGCTAGGCATTAGAGACTGTTTATTCAGTAGGTTGCAGGCTTCACTGAGACAGAGAAACTGTTGCAGTCAGCACTCAAAGAGAAACTGGTTTATGAAGGAGGCTGGTCTGAAGTTTAGAGCAGCACAGTAATGGGCTAGGATTGTCAGAAAAACTATGGGACACAGGTGATCATCTTTTGCAATGCTAATTGAGTTAGTTGCAAGATTCAGTGAGAAAGATAAACTGTGAAGCTACTAAATGCAGGCTGCAGTGTAGATGGTCTCACTCTGGTGACATCACCATTGTTGAATATTTGCTGGTGATGTAGACACTGTGGGTTTATCAGAAAATAAATCCACAGTGGTGATGTCATCACAGTGGTTATACAACGGCTGTGCAAATAACACCATTTACTTCATAGCACATCACCTCACCCCTATTGTATAAATAAATATATATATATATATATATATATATATATACACACACACACACACATATATATATATATATATATATAGTAATAGATATACCACTCTGAGGTGTGCGGTCACGCCTGATATACGCACGCTTGATGTGAGTTGTACGCACGAGGTCACGAGGTCGAAAGGCCAACCGCCCAAGGCATGGAGATATCAGAGCGCCGATCGCACACCCTCAGAGTGGTATATCTATCTTATAAAATGGCTATAGATTTTTGGGGCTGGGTGGAAAAGTAGTCCTTCTGTGTAGTTGGTAATTAAATGATATGTTGACAGAGGTAAAATAAAGTTGTATTGAAAATGAGGGAGGCAAGTATGATTGGGAGCACTTTTTTGTGAAAAAACTGTATTTGTAAATGAATTTAACTTTACTAGCTCTTTGGTGTGAAAACCCACGTTTGTAAGGACTCACTTTCACTGTTGAATAAGGGTGATCGAGCGGGTGCTCATTTTAGTGAGAAGGTTATTGAGCGAGTAAGTCATAAGCGTGTTTGTAATCGTAGGTGATCGCCTTGGTGTTAGTTTTGTTGCCTTCGCAACAGCCCACATTGCATGCGTGAAGGAGCGAGATGATCGAGCCAGCCCAATTTTTGTAAGTTGCAGAAGGAGCGAGAGCGAGTGTTGCCATAGCAACACCCGCCTCCGCCCGCTCACGCTTTCTAAAATTACCACTCGCCGCCTTCATCGCCTGCTCCGCAAACATGCAGCTACTATTACCGAAAGGAAGAGAAACTAACACAAGGGAGTCACTTTTCTGATTTTTTAAACACAGCAGGGCTATTTTCGCTTGTAACAGCTTCTCAGTTTCTGAATGTGCACCGCCGTCACGCCAATTTCAGCATTGAAAGTGAAATGTCGCAGGATCGCGTATTCTTAGTGGAAAGGCAGCTTTTTACAGAAATGAAGAGAAGACAACAAAGAATGTATGTTCTACTTTTATATATACAGTTAGGTTTCTGTTAATCAGACTGATTGGGCACAGTGGTTACAGTAATAAAATTGGTTGTACACTGTGACACTGTGAAAATGGCAGGCAGGATTTGATTTTAAATTAAATTTTAAGTAAACATTACTGGTAGGATGAAGAGATCTGTTTCTACAGTGGGGCTACTACTGGTATATTTACTTATGGGTGTGGGTGTCAGTTGCATAGGTGTGTTAGTGTGGGTGTCTAGCTGACCAGGTGTGGAGTGGTCTTGCTGCTGGTGAAAAGGTTTTGAGGACTGGAAAGTAGAAGAGCGCAGTGGTCAGAGTGAAGGTGTGCGGTCGTTGGGAAATAATGCACGGGTCATGTGACATGTTTTGTCCAATTGTATAAGTGGGATTTTTATGATTTTACCACACCATTTTATAAATATATATATATACATACATATATATACATCTTCACCTTTTCCATGTAAGCCTTTATCATTGCAGTGTCAGTGGCTCAGTAGGTAGCACACTCGCCTCTGAGGCCGGGAGATCAGAGGGCTGTGGGTTCAGTTCCCACATCTGGCACTTGGGTTAATATCCCAGTACTGACACTGTAGTGCAGCATGAGAGGGGTGCTGCACTTCTGAGCTGCTGTCTTTCGGATGAGACGTTAAACCGAGGTCCCATCTGCCTGGATTGGTGGTAGTTCAGGTGGATGTTAAAGATCCCATGGCACTTATCGAAAAGAGTAGGGGAATATCCCGTGTCCTGGCCAAATTTCCCTCATTCACTAAAAAATACCACCAACAGCTTAATCTGGTTCAAGGTCAGTTGGCATTCATCTGTATCCCCTCCCCGGTCGGTCTCTGAAAATAGGCAGGATTTGTCTAGTGCACTTACCGGTCAACAAAAACTAAATAAATAAATAAAATAAAAATTCTCCAAAGAGGAATTACCCTCGACTGGAAAGTCTATAACCGTGGTTTAGGTATCCTGAGTGAGGTCTGTGACTCTGAGTCAGGCAAACCTCCTCTGAACCCCTGCACTTGCCATCCATTCTGGCAGCAGCCACTTGAACTGTTATTTGGTTGCTCTCAAATTAAATTTAGCTGTTTCGACTAGATCATCTGTCGAGGGAGTCTGGGCCTTGGCTGACACAGCTGAGGCTGAATACCACAGTGACTTTGGTATTGACATAGGCTTGAGATGTGTCCCTACCTGATGGCCAAGGCACCTGATAAATATATATCTTTTTAAAGCCATGTTGTCAATTTTTCCTGGAATCCTTTTTAAGAGGATAGGATGCCAGGGGTATCTTTGCCTTGTCACACGCTGTCACTTTAACCACTCATTGGTGGACAGGGTGGGGGAATAAATACAGGTTACTCACCTGTAACAGGAGTTCTAGGAGTGGTATATGTTGTTCATCCACACTGTCTGCCAGGTTTCTTGCCACTTTAAATCTTGCAGAAAGGTCTTCAAGCTGGCTCCTCCCACCCACTCAGGTGGTAAAACCCTCAGCTCCACCCTATGACGTCAGATCTAGCCCGCTGGAAGCCAGGCTGCGCATCAAAGCCGGGGACGTCGGGTGGGTTGTGTTGATGAACAACATACAGTATACCATTCCTAGAACTCCTGTTACAGGTGAGTAACCTGTATTTCTAGGGACATGGATATGTTGTTCAATCCACACTTACTGGCAGACTCCTAGCAGTTCTCCGTGAAGAAGGAGGCAAGCGCCACCCCTACTTGGGAAATAAGGACTGGAGAACAGAGGTCCCAAAACCAGCATCCCGGCGTGACTCAAGGTTGATGTGGTAGTGAGTAATGAAGGTGTGTGCTGACTTCCAGGTAGAAGCCCTGCAGATTTCCTGGATAGGGATGTCCCTGGAAGCAGCCACCGAAGCAGCAGTATGGCAGGTAGAATGAGCTCTTATCCTTCTGGGAGGCTCCATGCCCGCCAACCTATAGCAGAGATCTATGCAGGAGGTGACCCACCTGCCTATCGTCCGCTTGGCTACAGTTCTGCCAGGTGCAGATTCAGCGTAGGTGACAAACAGCTGGCAAACCTCTCCCCGAACTTCAGCCGTCTGCTCCTTATAATAAGAGCACGCTCTTCTAGAGTCCAAAGTATGAAGTCTATATTCGGCCTCTGAGGTGTGATTGGGGTAGAACACCGGCAGAGTCAACACCTGGTTAAGGTGAAACTCCGACACTACCTTCGGAAGGAATTTTGGGTGGGGGCGCAGGACAACCTTGTTCCTGTGGAAGACCAGATAAGGACTTAATGGAAAGCACCTGGAGCTCTCCCATCCTTCTGGCTGACGTAATAGCCACCAAGAAGGCGGTCTTCCACGACAGGTGGGAGATATCGCACCTGTTGCACTGGTTCGATTGGCTTGTCCATGAGCTTAGCCAATACCAGCAGTAGATCCCACGGAGGAGGAGGAGGTTCTCGCACCGGAAGGGATATGTGATCAAGGCATTTGAAAAAGCGCCCGACTACCTTTTCCTGCGCCACCGACTGCATTCTGGCCTGCGCCCGGTAAGCAGAGATGGCTGCCAGGTGCACCTTAAGGGTCGTCGACCGAAGCCCCAGCTGAGAAAGGGAACATAGGTAGTCCAGAATGCTGGCCAAGGAACAGGAGGAAGGGTCCAACCCCTTATCCTGACACCAAATGGAGAATCTCTTCCATTTGAAGGCATAGCATTTTCTGGTTGACTCCTTACGGGATGCCTCAACAATGCTGAGGACCTCGTTGGAAAGACCCAAGGCCTGGAACTCTAGCCACTCAGGAACCAGGCCATCAGGTGCAGGGATTGAAGGTCTGGGTGGAGTACCTTCCCCTGGTTGACTGAGATCAGGTCCGGGCGGGCTGGAAGCTGCCTCAGGAGCCTGGAGCTGAGGCTGAGGAGATCTAGACACCAGAACTGGCGGAGCCAGTCTGGGGCTACCAAAATCACCTGTGCCTTGTCCCTCCTCGCCTTGAGAAGCACCTTGTGGATCAAGGGAAATGAGGGAAAGGTGTAGAAGAGGCCCGGGGTCCACGGCCTTGAGAAGGCATCCCCCTGCAGCAAGCCCTGCTGAGGGGGGCGGGCATGAAACAGCCTCAGCTTCGCATTCTCCCTGGAGACAAACAGGTCCACCTGAGGTGTGCTCCAGTGGGAGAACAGATCGTGTACTACTTCTGGCAGGAGAGACCACTCGTGAGATGCAGCACCTATCTGGCTTCGGGCATCAGCCAGAGTGTTGGAGGCTCCTGCCACATGGATGGCTAGGAGATCCGCCTCCAGTCTGCTCACGAGAGACCAAGTGCAGAGAGCCTCCTTGCACAGAGGCAATGAGTGCGTCCCGCCCTGGCGGTTTAGGTAGTACATGGTCTTGGTGTTGTCCATCTGGACCTGGACCACTTGACCCCGTACAAATGGAGCCGGGCGGTGAGGCTAGTCGGACCGCCTCGAAACCCAGCAGGTTGATGTGGCATCGAGACTCCTGAGGGGACCAGAGGCCGGCGCCTGAGCTCCCCCAGATGGGCACCGCGAACCCATCAGAGAGGCGTCGTATTAGAGTGACCGCCGGCTCTGGGCAGACAAGCGGGATACCCTTCTGCAGATGAGCTGGAACGAGCCACCACTGGAGAGTGTTCCCCATCTCCTGGGTCACTATCACTGACTGGTCCAGAGGACTGGAGTGCTGTGACCACTGGCGGGCCAGCCCCCACTGCAGGGGACACATATGCCAGTGGGCCCAACAGACCACGCTGGTGCAGGCCACCATGAGGCCCGGGAAGTCCCGGGCAGGGCGTAACTGCCCAACCAGAAATGACTGGGCAAAGGAGGAAAGAACCTCGGCCCTGTCCACCGGGAGCCATGCTCTGGCTTGAAGAGAATCGAGCTCTGCCCAGATGAACTGAATCACCTGCATTGGCATGAGTTCCGATTTGGCCTCTGATGAGAAGGCCAATCTGAGAACAGCCTGAGGGCTGGATCCTGACCTCCGCCCAGCCTGAGGGGCTGCAATCAGCCAGTTGTCCAAGTAGGTACACTTGGACCCTTCGGCGCCGCAGGAATGCTGTCACCACTGCCATGCATTTGGTGAAGACCCTGGGAGCTGGAGAGAGGCCGAAGGGCATGGCCGGAACTCGCAAAGGGATCCTTCTGCCCTGAAGTGGAGGAATCGCAGGTGAGACAGACGGATTGGGATGTGAAAGAACGCGTCCTGGAGGTCCAGAGAGCAGAACCACAAGCCTCGTTCCAAGGATGGAATGATCTGAGCCAGAGTGACCATCCTGAAGGTCAGAGACCTTAGGAACTTGTTCAGGACGTGTAGGTCTAGAATGGGGTGCCAGCCCCCCGTCCGTTTTGGGACCAGGAAGTACCTGGACACAAACTCTGAGTCTGGTGGAGGATCTGCCACCTTCCTGATCACCTCCTTCTGGAGGAGCAGGGCAATGTTGGCTCGACGAGCTGACAGAGAGGCTGCGGACCCTGTAACCCCCCCCATGGTGTGACGGCTCGATAGGGTGGGGACTGCTCGAATTCCAGAGGCAGACCCTTTCCTACCACTTCCAGCACCAAGCGGTCCGTGGTGATATTGGACCAGGCGGAAAGGAAATGGCGGAGCCGTCCCCCCACGGCTGGAACCTGGGGAGGAGTGACGAGGTTAGGGGCGACACCCCTCAACCCGTCACTGGGCAGGCTTGGAGGAAGGGCCAGCTGAGGGGGCCTCCTGAACCTTTCCCTCCCGGCTTCCTGCTGGAGGAAGCTGTAGGCTTGGCTTTGGGATGCCGAGTGCGAGCCTGCTGGCCCTGATGCTGGTGTTGCTGGACAAGACGTGCCGCAGGGGCAGAAGGCTGAAAGGGCTTACGCTGCAGTTGGCCTTTGTCCTTCTAGGCAGACATGACAGAGTCCAAGGTGGCACTGGACTTCTCGATCCTTTGCAGATGACCCTCCACCCCGGGGCCGAACAAGTCGGTACCCAAGAAGGGAACGTCTGCCAGCTTTTGCTGGCTATCCGCTGTAAAAGTGGAGATCCGCAGCCTAGCTTTGCAGCACATGGTCACTGCAGCCGCTACTAACTCGGCACACAAGTCAGCTATGTTCAAGGAAGTTTGGAGTTGCTGTTTGGCCACCGCCATTCCCTGATCCCGCACCTGCTTGACTGTTGTCTGGAGGTCAGCCGGAAGATCAGGAATCACCTCATCTAGGGAGCCCAAAGGGCGGCAAGAAAAGTGTGCCATCAGAACAGCTGAGCTGGCCTGACAAAGGCCTAGGGAGGAAGCAGCATAGACTTTCCGTCCGAGTAGTCCAGTTTCTTGGACTCTTTATCGGGTGGCTTGTCCACATCCCAAGCATTTCCAGAGCACCGAAAACGCTGTCGGTCACTAGCCCTCTGCGGAGGGGTGCTCCGAGAAACCGGAGAATGAACCAGTGGGAATAGCATACTTTCGAGCCATCCTGGCCGAAGGTGCTGGACAAGAAGCTGGCCACTGCTATAGCTCCAGGGCCGGGCCAACAATGGCTTCAGCCACCAGGAAGGCCTCCGTGGGGGAATCCCCCTCGGTCCAGTATCTCCGTGAGGGGATACTTGGCCCATTTTAAAACAGGTTCGAGCTTCATCCTAGTGGACTCTGAGATGCGCTGAAGCATTCCAAGGAACGAGGATGGGCTCTCGTCCACCGACTGACCCCCAGTGGACTCCAGGTCGAGGGGCCTGGAGAACAGGGAAGAGTCATCATCAGACTCAGAGGAGTCTGCAAACAGCTGCCGAGGGCCTGAGCCATCCTCCACCTGCCGAGGCCGATCGGGAGTGATGGTGACCAACAACCGATGGGGCAAGCCCTGACCCAACCGAGAATCCTTGGTCCGGGCCCCAAATTTAGGTTGTGGAGGCAGGGGTTCCACCACAATGGATGGCGCAGCCGGTTTCGGACGAACAACCGGTGACGGCTTCGGCTCTTTGATTACAATGAGGGGTTGTTTTGGCCATTCTGGTGACAGCCACTTAATGGCCAGGGAAAGCAACGGAGTCGGCTTATTCCCGATCAAAAGGAGCTGCTGCCACATCAGCTGCTCGTAGCGCCGACGCAATTTGCGCCGGAGCCTATCCTCCAAAGAGAATGAAGAAGAGGATGAGCGGTGCCGCCACTTTCCACGGTACAGAGACTGAAACTGCCAATGTTAGCGGGATCGGCTGGACCGGGAAGAGGTCCGAGACCGAGACCTTCGGTGTTTCCGAGGGTGGGTCTGAGAGGAAGCGGGGGAAGCCCGCTCCTCCCTCGGTTCAGGGACCTTAATCGGGGACTCCGGCACAGGAGGCACAGGCAAGTCCTCGGTTTCCACCGGGGGTACCGGTGAAGAAGGGTTGTCGGCTCCTCCAGTCGACAGCCCCTTTGACGGGTCAAGAAAAATCTCGACTGTGTCGACGGGTGTCTCGGCCAGCTAACCTGATGGGGACACCGTGAAGCCAGCGGCCACCGCAATACTCGACTGAAGTCGAGAGTCGACTATCCGGGAAGGGACCCTCCCGCCTCCCATGAACGTAGATGGTTGGACTTACCCGTGGAGTCCTTCTTCTTGGACCAAGAGGAATGTCCTGAAGGCCCCTCTCCCTTGGTGGAGAGGGATTGACAAAGCTCCTTGAACGAAGCCGTGTAGGAGGAGCCCAAAGAGAGTGGGATAAATGCTGTGACCGAGGAAGATGAAGATGCGGCCTGGGCCGCTTCCTCCTCGAGGGTGATCATTTGTTCGAGCTGTTCAGCTGAGCCCGCCGCCGCGGACAGCGCCCAATGGGCCTCCTTCGACTTGACCGGAGGATAATGTTTCTCGGGGCGCCTAAGTTGCAATCTGGCAGTGCGATCCTTTAAGACCATGGCCAAAAAGAACTTGCACAAGTCACAGGCCTGCGATTCATGCTCAAGCCCAAGGCAGTACACGCACGTGGAGTGCGGATCAATCCGGGACATCTTCTGCCCACAGGGGCACCGACGAAACCGGAGACGATTTATCCATCACAGCCGCAAGGAAGATAAAGACCAAGTCTTGTAAATTTTAAAATTAGTTTTGGGTAAACCAAGAGTTTGGATCTAGGCCTAAAATGCAGAGCGCAAAGGAGGGAACCTGAGCTCCAAGCAGTAAGGAAGATCTGGCATTATGGGGCAGAGCCGAGAGTTTTACCACCCGGGTGGGTGGGAGGAGCCAGCCTGAAGACCTTCCGGCAAGATTTAAAGCGGCAAGCAACCTGCCAGTAAGTGTGGATTGAACAACAAATCCATGTCCCTAGAAATTTCAGTTCCCTCCCTGTCCAGCTGAAATTTCTTATACATCCTCTTATCCAGAGGGAGAACATCGCTTGGAGTTTGTAAAATCTTTAAAGCATCTTTCCTGAAGAATTTATTCACAGGAATGGGAAGCTTTTAGTGGGTGTCAGCCCGTGAAGAATGAGGAATGTTCTGTGGGGAGAGACAAACTCGTGTTCAGAGAAAACCTCAGATTCAATCACTTCTCCTCCATTTCATAATATTTACACATTCTTCCTAATATTTAAAAGGAAGACTATGTTGCAGAGGTCTGCTGCTGAAAGACAAACAGCCCTTGTAAGCCTGAAAATGTTTTCTTTAGACATTTCAGGCATTTCTCCACACTTTTTCCCCCCAGGAAAGTTTACATATTTCACAATATTCATTTAGGTGATCATAGCCAATGGAAGCAATACACAACTGTGCTTACCTATCTTGGAAAATACTTCCCCAATCAGAACAGCCTGCAAATTTTTTTTTTTGTCTGTGATCTATTTTTCCGCCCCATGCTCGCCAGTCCACCACTCCTTCGGGCTCTGCCAAGTCCCCCCCCAGCCCCTACTGTCCTTACCCAGCCCTCCTCTGATCCTCATATTGCAGCCGACCCCCGGGATATCCTGGCGTATCCCTTCACCAGGCGGGCCCCTCTCCTCCGAGGGGGAAGGCACCGGGAGAAGAGGAGGACCCCAGCACATACTCCTACTGCCCCGGGGCCCCAGGGATGCTGCCGAGGAAACAGGAGGCCCTGGGAAGGCGCTTGGAGGCCCTCAGGGAACAGAGAGCGTCAGCGGCCAGCGAACGATTTTCCCTGGCTTAAGGTGCATGACATCCGACGCCAAGGCAAGAGCCGACGCCTGTCACGCATACTCCCAATGACCCTGACATGTTGCTCTACCCCTGGCCTTCACCAGTGGTCGCTTCAACACTGGGTCGCAGCCCCTTCCCTCCCTGAAGACAGCAAGCAGTCGTGGGATGCTCAAGCTGCCTCCCCCCGGCCGGCCCTCCAGCGACCTGAGCTCGCTCCTGAACCTGGGTCGCTGGCGTCACAAGCGCAAATCCAACTGCTGCGCAGACTGCAATTTCTGAAGGTACTAGCAGCCTTTATAGCAGACACAGAAGTCCCCAAAATGCTGTCAGTAGGGGGTTGGTCATGTGTGCTTAGTTTTCTTCAATTTCACTGAGGGAACCAGGGAGTCAGCCAGTTCAACAAGCCTCTTAAAAACTGCTTACATAGATACATAGACAGTGTCGGCAGGTAAGGGCCTATGGCCCACCCAGTCTGCCCATTTGAGCTTGTAAGTTCAGTTTATGTTTTCCTAGAAGTCTGCCCCTACCCCTGACCTCCAGAATTTCTTTATGTCTATCCCATGCATTCTTAAACCTGTGATTGTTTCAGCCCCACCACTTCTCTCTGGCAGGGTGTTCCACTTGTCCACCACCTGCTCTGTGAAGAAATTCTTCCTCATGTTTCCTCTGAATCATCCTCCCTCCAACTTCATCCCATGCCCTCTAGCCCTGGAACATCTTTTTCGCTTAAAAATAGTGTATTCCTGCACCCTGTTCCTCCCTGTAAGATACTTGTATGTCTCTATCATATCCCCTCTCTCCCTCCTCTCCTCCAGGGAGTACATGTTCAGTTCCTTCAACCTGTCTTCATAGGACTTGTGATGCAATCCATGCACCATCTTTGTTGCCCTCCTCTGAACCTTCTCTACCTTGTCTATATCCTTACGTAGGTAAGGTCTCCAGAACTGTACACTGTACTCCAGGTGGGGCCTCACTAGTGTCTTGTATAGTGGAATTATGACCTCCCTTTTCCTGCTGCTGATGCCCCTGCCTGTACATCCCAGTATCCTATTTGCTTTACCTGCCGCTTTGTCACGCTGTTTCCCTACCTTGAGGTCATCAGAGATGATAACTCCAAGATCCCTTTCCTGCTTGGTGCATGCTATATCCTCACCCCTCAACTGATATATTGTGCCAGGGTTTTTGTGCCCCATATGCATTATCTTGCACTTCTTTGCATTGAATTTCAACTGCCAAACCCCTGACCATTCTTCAAGTTTCTGCAGGACCCTTCTCATTTTGTTTACACCCTCTGATGTGTCTACTCTGTTACAGTGCTTTGTGTCATCAGCGAACAGTGAAATTCTGCCTTCTAGGTCCTGTGCAATGTCACTGATGAAGATGTTGAATAGGACCGGTCCCAGCACTGATCCCTGTGGTACCCCTCTGGTCACTCTTCCCTCTGTGGAGTGACAGCCATTTACCACCACCCTCTGTGTCCTGCCGCCCAGCCAGTTACCTGCCCACCACACTACTGTCCTGCCCATCTCAGGGCAGCAGTTACAGTATTTGTTGTGGAGTCACCCACAGTAACTTAGGGTGTCAGCGGGTTAGAGCTGGAGGGACCCTTAGGTGGTAAAATGTTTTATTTTTTTTTCCTAAGCCTTATCCAGGCATTTCAGTAGTTTTTCCAGGACATGTAATGCAGATTTCACTCTGCTTTTAAATGTTCATGTCCAGATAGGCAAAACAAGAGAATGTTTGACTTAAAAGTTCACCACACGAAATACAAGGTTTGAAACTGGGATCACCAGTTTCTTTTTATAACATGTTCAATGTAAACCAATAACAGTTGCAACCGCTAAAAATAAATATTTAAATTTAAGTTTATTTTGCAGTTGCGGTCGGTTCCGGAACAGTTGCAGGACCGGGAACCGAGATAAAATGAACCGAGGCTATTGGTCCAGGAACCGAATTAGTGGTTCTAAAACAAATAATTTAATAAAATAAAGATAACTAATGGAGTTTTTAGTCAGAAAACTCCGATAAATATAAATTAAACCTCGGTTTACTCCCAGTTATACCAAACCAGGAGAAACGGAGAAAACTTACAATTTAAACATTAAAACTATGGGTTTACCTAAATAACAAAAAGTAAAAGGCAGCAAATGAAATATAAAGAATACTTATATTTTATAAGGTTTCTTACGTCAGTACAAAAGATGAGGAGAGGATCTCTGAGCATCTAGACTTGACAGGCAGAGAGAGAAATCTGAGGAGTTTAGAACAAAGGCAGTTAGTATAAGGCAGCATTTGAAAAGTGGCTCATGCAAAAGATTCCATCATTTGCATGTGTTCCAAATTCTCTCTGGGCAGTTCTACTTGCAAGGATGACTGCATAAAGTTATGAATACCAGAGTATTATTGGGGTTAGAAGTGTGTTTTGTTGGTTAAGTAGTTCCTCTGTGCTGTTCTGTCTCCTACTACCCCCTCCCCCCGGTCAGGAAACCATTCTGTTGTACTACCCCCCACACACACTGCGTGCGCTTACGCACATCCCAGACAAGTTCTTTTTAAACTCTTAAGCCACTGTGCAACAGTATTTTTTTTTTTTTTAATATATTTACTTTTCTTTTAACTGTTACTGCAGCACAATGTGGCCGGTGATTCTATCGTGAGTGGGACGGGACCCACGACAGAAGATCAGGAGCTGCACATCCAGGGAAACAAGGTCTTGCTTTTTTTTTTTTTTTTCGAACGGTCCGTTTCTGGTCATAAGAATCGGGTCCAGTGTAAAACAAGTCTGCTATTTCTGGATGAGAAGCCTGGCTAGGAAACGAGAAGCGGGAACTGTCTGAAGTGGCTCCACAGACAGAGTTGCACTGCTGGGTCGCGGTTGTGGGAGCGGGTAGAGTGGATCAGGACTTGTTGACTGACTGCGTCAGCTGAGGGTTTTATTTGGGGAAAAAAGTAGTAAGAGGGTTTTTTTTGAAGATGCGACTGCTTTTGTTTGTGTACACTGGTTCGAAGAGTGGGGCTTCTTGCTCGCTCTCGCTTACCAAGCAAAACAAATTGGCAGCTGTTTGAATTTGTGTGCCCAGTGTTTCAGCCAATGATGAAGCAGGCTGGGCACAAGGATACTTGGCTGGGTATTAGGCAGGTTTGGTCTCAGACTTTTTATTTGGTGGGCATCTATTGAAAGTTAATGTACCCCTGCAGTGTCAATCAGATGCCTCCAAATAAAAAGCCCATTTTTCTAATTATACAGAACCTTGTTTTGTTTTGAATCCTTGATCTGCTCTTATTGCTTGCTTACTGAAAATTAGAAACACACCTAAACAATGCGGCCACTCATGGTGCAACAGTCTCCTCTCTTCCCACTGCATCATGAGTGTCTAGACTGCACTGGGGTGTTCCAAGTCCAAGAATGATGCAGCTGAAGTTGATCAAGGAATGTAAACAAATATGCCTTAGTATGGTAACACAATTATGGTGGGCAGTCAGTGTTTTACCTTTTTTTTTTTTTTTTTTCACTTTTTCCCTCCTGACTCCTCTTGGTGCCCACTCCTTCTGTCCGCTCATTTCCACCACCCCACCATCTTGGGATCTGCCCCTAGAGTTCCTCCTTCTCTTACCTCCTTCACAGTGGGGTTTGTCTCTTTTTGGTGGCCTTGGATAGAACTGGAGCGGCTTTCATCTAGGGCTGCCGAGAGGTGTTTCTCCGTTTTTCTCCCCTGTAATCCCCTACTCCCTGAGATGCCTGGTGCGTGGACATACGTCCGAGGGTGGCGTGCTGACGATGTCTTACCTCTCATGCGCCGTCCAACATCTCCCCTCCCTGACTCTGCAGAACAGAGCCGCCTCCATCCCTTACTACTGTCAATGCTTCCACTGGCTTGAAGGGATGCAGAACGCTAGCAAGTTCTTGGTCTCCCACCCCTGAGGGAGGAGAGCATCCGCTGGGATGCTCGATCCTCCCTCCCCAATGACCCCTCGCCACCCGAGTCCATTCCTGAAACCGGGTCGCCGCATAGTGCGAGGTGTGGCATCCAGCGCCTAACCCTCAGCGCCACTGGGCCGATGTGTTTTACTTTATAAAGATACAAGAAATCCAAATCAAACAACCAACTAAATCAGCATTCTCAACAGAATGTGACCAATCATAACATGTGTTTCTTAAACTAGGGACACTGAGGTCTAGGGGTTGACAGTGTCCCTTTAATAAAGTAAAGAATGATACTGCCACCTGATGGCTAACAACGTAATTGCTGCAGCGCCTTGTGTAGTGAACTCGGGTTGTCACACAGTGGGTGGCAGAGGCAGTGCAGAGTGCGCCTGTAAATTGGGTGGGTGTTTAGTGTGGTTTGTAAATTTAAAGAGCTGGTGACATGTTCAGGAGAACTTTAACAAAACCTAATATTTAGACACAGTCCAGCGTGTATTTACCATTAGTGCTGCATTCCTCCTACCCATTATTTATTACTGATGTCATTTGTATGAAAACAGGATCTTTGCTCCGAGGTGTTTGTCTATTCCTGCTGTGTTCTCCCTACCTGAAGTCATAGAGCACAGCTTGTGATATCCAGATTATTCCCATGGCAACAATTGTGATGTCACAACAGAGGATATGACTTGAAGTAGGGGTAGCTACTAGAGTCAGATGGACTCTAAAGGAACTCTAAGGGATAAAGATCATACATTCGTGCAAAATTCCTTAGTAATAAATAATGGGGTGGAGAAATATATAAAATATAAATGGAATGCAGGCAGAATCATACCCAATTGTTATGTTTTTTAAAGTTTTCTTTGAGGAGTCAGCAACTCTTTAAGGTAATTGGTTGCTGCAGTCCCCACTCTCCCCAGTCTCTCGCCTTATCAGCTGTCCTCAACTCCTGTCCACAGTCTGTATGATACCACTGGATTCCTACTGCCCCGATACACAACAGTGAACTGTAATTTCCTCTTTCTTGATCACTGCTCCAAGTTCTCTATGGTTCGCCTCATTGTCATCTTCACTATCAACAATAACCCCAAGCTTGGCATCATCAGAAAATGTTTTCATCCAGGAGCCCTCAGTACACTGCATTTTTGACACGTAAACTTTAAAAAGGACGGGCCCCAAGTACAGAACCTTTTATTTAAAATTTAAAGATACTGTTAGCTGGCTCAGTGGTGTAGAGGGCTGAGGCACCTAGCACCTTACCTCTTACCAAGCAGGTGACCTGGTGTCAGGAACGAGCTCAGGTTGCCGGGGGTTAGTCGTGGGAGGGGAGAGGATTGAGCATCTAGAGGACAGCTCTCCTCTCCCGGGATGGAGTGGGTTGTGGTTCGGCTTCCAGTGACTCTCAGCGGCTGTGTTTGCAACAGCGAGTCACGCTGGAATAGGGAAGAAGCGATTGGGGATGTCTGTAGGAGCATCATGTAGTGGAGGTGGCTAGCCCTGGGCAAGACTGCAGGTAAGGCGTAGGCTGGGGGTTCGAGGCACCGGGGGTTCAGGATGGGAGGGTCTCAGGCTGGATGGAAAAACCCTCAGGCGATGTCTGAGGAGATCTCAGAGAAAAGAAGTTAAAAAAAAAGATACTGGTTTCTCTAAATATGGGATTTGTCTAATTTTTTGTTTCACAAATTAGGGATTAAGTAGCATAATAAAAAACCTATGTTCTTTATACAAATGTGTAAAACGTGATCAAATCTCAGTGAATTAGTCAGGGTTGAACTTGTTATGCCCATATGACTTAAATGACCAGGAGAGGTGTGGCCTTCTTGTGCTCAGCAAGTTCCCTAATGGTCACCTGTGAGCCCCTTATGAGGCAGCACTCTGTTTTAATAAATGATGCCAGAGAGTGTTTTACACATCTGACAAATATAGAAAGCAAGGGTAACACAGCTCACATTGACATGCTAAATGAAAAAGACTAGGGACCTGACCTATGAAAGGGAAAGGGGGAACTGTTTAACCAGGAAAGGCACACTAAGTCGGAGCTTGTTTCCAGGCGTGACCTGGAAGCACAAGGAAGTTAAGAGACTTGCTCAGGGTCACATAGTATGCAAATGGGGGGCTGACGGGATTCAAACCCAAGTCACCAGATTTGCAGCTCAGTGCCCTTAACCACTATGCTATACTGCCTATGAGGGGCCACCTTTCCTTTGGTGGTCAAACTAACAATAAAGAAGTCACAAAGTGTTTCCATATACCACTGTATGGGGGCTAAAAAAAATTTGTTCATAATTTTCTCCTATTAGTGATCACTGTGACAGAACCCTTTAAAATTATTAAAACAAAATGAACACAAACTTCCCCTCTCAGGAGAGCTTCATTTGTCTTTCAAACGCAATGACAGTTCCTGATTAATTCTGATAGACACCAGTAGTTAACCAGCCCAGTGTCCCCACCAGGATGCAGAGAAATCTGCCCTGCCATCTGCTCCACGTTTTATTTTTAAATCAGGCTCCATTCTTCATGCGCAATGAGCACAGCGAGAGCTGTGGCTCCCTTCTGATCGGCCCCTCAGTGGGAGAAAAGAACGCAAGTCCATCTCATGTTCATTACAAAGTGTGGCGGATGGAAAACAGATGGATTAAACACTGGGATATGCAGGGTGAGAAAAGAGAAACCTGCTTCTCTTCCATATGGGCAACCTCTACTGATCTTTCTTTTAAAACAGATACAGATCTAATTTTCTCTTACAAGGGATACAGAAAACTCTGCTGCACTGATCACACCCCCAAAGCACAAACATTGTGGTAGCTTAGAATTCATACTGTAGTCACTAAGATTCTGTGGTTTAACACTAATTTTACCTAAAAAAACAAACAAAAAACACCGATTTAGAAATGCAACACCTATTTTAGTTTAATAATAGCATTATGACACCCCAGGGATTGGTCACCTTAGCTAATCTATCTCTACAGGTATAAGGCCCTTAGCTGTGCCGTGTGCCTCATGATCCCATGGAGATAACACAACCCCTGACCATGCCTTAATGCTTGAATATTCCCTGACTTTTGAAGTAATGCACACTAGTAAAACTGCTGCAGAAAATGAATTTCATAAAGCTGTAACACTTGATGCAATTTAAAATGCATAAAATAGTGCCAAACTACAAATTAACAGTGACAGAAGTGTCAGTAGCTAACCTGCTGCTCTAAATTTAAACTAAAACTATCATACACTGCAAAATTAGATCATTCTAGGAAAATGATACCATGTATGCTCTTATGAAACCCTCACAGGCAAAATACAACTTTACATTTAATCTGATTTTGTAATGCTGAGTTTAGCACTGTTTTGTCAAACGCTAAAGATCAGAACTACTTTTTCTTTTCACATTTTCTAGCATAATTCCTCTAAAACCACAGGTGACAAATGTTTCAATTTAATAAAACAATAGGAGCTATCGTACCACATCTACCAAATTTAGCTAAATCTACTTCTGGTATATAGCGTTTTTTAGGGGTTTAAAGGAGGCTAGACTGAACACTCAATTCCAGCCATTTTCAGCCATCAATTTAAATCCAATGTTACAAGGCAAAAACACAGTGGGTATACAACACAATTTCTAAGTTACGAGACAGAGGCAATGCTACAGTAATATTGTACTGTGATGACTAAGGGTCCCATCTTGTCAGCCCCTCCATCATTTTTTTTTTTTTTTTTGGTAACTGGGTAAAGCCTGATAGGCACAAGTGCCTGTTTTCAGGGGGTGACCCAGGAACACTGGGGTGGTTAAGTGACTTGCTCAGAGTCACACAGTTTGCAAGTGGAGATTGTGGGAATCAAACCCAGCTCTGCTGAATGTATCACGCTCATTCACAGCTAGTTACTCTAACCTCTAGGCTATACTGCCAGACCCTTCTGTACACAGTGGGTCAAATTCAGTCTGTTTTGCTGCCTGTAGTCTCTCTCTGCCTTTGTATATGAGACTATTGTCCACCACTTACTCTGCCACGCAATAAAGAACTAAAAAAAAAAAAAAAAAAGAGGAAACGCAGGATTTGCATCAAACCCATTTGTCAGCACAGCTGCACCAAAAACTTCACTGCACACTGCACCCAATTCAAGAAGATCGGGCACACTTACGAGAGTTTTCCTGAATTACGGCAGCTTGTGCCAAGTATTTTGTGCAAGCCCCATAAAAAGGTTACCCAAGACTGCCTCAAGCTAGACCAGAAAAAGTCAGTCTAACTAGGGGCAACTGGCACACAGTGGTATAGATTAGAGCATCAAGCTGTTAAACTTAGTGACCCAGCAACCCTGAGTTTGAAATCTACAGTCACCACTTGCTTACTGTGCAACCCTGAGCAAGTTACTGACAGGGATACTGTCAGCTTTTCTGACAGATAGATAGTGTCCCACTTTTGTAGCTGTGCCTATTTACAAATATGAGGTCAATAACACTCTGCACAACATTTTTTTCTGTAAATTTTGAAGATAGTTTCAGATATACTGTATATATACCTGAAATTGTTATTACTGACATATAGTGTTTAAGTATCACTGTTTCGGAGACCACGTTCACTAAACCTGTTTGTATTACTGATTTATACATAATTACTGTACATATTCTTTTTCACAAACTGGCCATTTGGTTCTCTGTATATGTTCTATACTTATTTCCTCTCGTAATTTACCTCGAACCCTTGCCCAGCCATGACTGTAACTGAATTTTCACTTGCCCCCATTAATTAGCTCTGTTTTGGTACTTGCCCTTCCATGAAATTTACTTGCCCTGGATAGGGAGCAATGGGATTTGCACACCCCTGTGTACTATATACCGTATGCATTATATGCATCTGATGTGTTTATATTTTTATGCTGTTCTTACCAGGACCTCTTTGAAAATGGTCACTGCTCAATGGAGCCTTTTCCTGGCAAAACAAATACTACATTGCCTATATAAAGTTAAGGAAGGGACAGACTGGGTTAAAAAAGAACTATGTTCAAAATTTACAAAACTAAATTTTGTGTAGAGTGTTTTGATACGTGTGTGTGTGTGTGTGGTCCTTGTGTGTTGTTTCTTTCTTTGCTGTTAGGCGTTTCTTTTCCAAATTTGCCTACTTGTTTCATGGCCCCTGAGGATCTCCAAGTCTGTATGTTTTGTTGCCTTTACTTTTCCTACAGTGCCTCTTGTCCCATATGACAGTGATGCGTTTTGAATTACTTCTGGGTCCTTCCACCTTCCAAATTTTGCTACCCACCTTGTTAGCTCTGCCCTCCCACTAGTTATCCTAGCTTCTTGACAGACTGTCTGCAGGGTAGAGAGTCCAAGGTCTTACTGAAATCTAGATACAGCACTTTGTCTGGCCCTTGGCCACAGCTCTTGTCACAGAGTCGAAGAACTCAATCAGGTAGGTGTGGCATGACCTTCCCTGCACAAAGCTGTGCTGCCTCCTGTCTTGGAGCCAGTTCCTTTCAGGAAACTTCACACAGCTTCACTTAGCTTCTTTTTCTGGTGTGATCATCACTGTCTCCTGTTCAGTGTGCACCTTTCACACGTAACCTTTTTACCTAGCAGGCCATAGCAGCCCCAACTTGCTGGCTTAACACAGACACTAAGTAGTAATTCGGTGACTCTGCTATTCTCTCTTGTTCAATGCTCCCATAACAACAAAAAAATACTGATTTCAGGCATTGCATTCATGTGAACAACGTATATATCTGCTGCATTTTATGATTCCCTTATATGGTGCTGACGAGTCTTCTGCGTTGTTTTAAGGTCTTTGTTGCTCCTGAAATGGGAAAAGTTTGATTGTTTTTCTGACACCTACAGAAGCTTATGTTCTGGCTTGTTTTTTTATTTTCCGCTGTAATGTGTATAGGACGTCATTTGATGTGCAGTCAGGACTGTGGCAGGGCACTGACACTGATACTCAGTGTGTGCCATTTGATTCTCTTTCCTTAGTAAGAGAACCCACTGCAACACGATACTTGTAGTCTGGTGCCAGCCCCATCCCTCACTTTGTTCCACTTCAACACTGAAAACTAACTTTAGAAAGAGAGATCTGTAGCTCCAGTTTTCTTGTCTGAATGCCTCAGCACAATTCTGCTGTACAGAGGACACGCCAATACACAGCATAGCCCCCGATCTGCCGAAAACTGACAGTTGCTTGGAATGTGCATTTTTGGACCTTGTCGTATAGCAGATGTTTTCCATAATCTGGTAAAGCGACTCTTCACTGGAAGCGAGCACTAGAAACCTCTAGATCAGCATTCGTAAAAGCGGAATCATGAATTGGCACATGCTCAACGGTGTCAGCGATGTTGCAAATGGGCCAATTGGCTGAATCATGGCTCCGCTTTTAAAAAATACTGATTTAGAAGCTTCTAGTGTTCATTTCCAATGAAGAATCATTTTACCAGATTATGGATAACGTCTGTTATAAGGAGAGATATTTCTCTAACAGAGGTCCAAACATGCAAATTCTGAGCAGCCATCATTTTTTTGCACATCAGGGGCTATGTTGTGTAGTGGTTCATCCTCTGCAAAACAGAAGCGCGCTGAGGCATTCAGCCAAACTGGGGCTGAACTACTCTTTTTAAACAGCTTGCAGCATTGAATGTGATGTCTTGAGGATGGAGCTGGTACCAGACTACAGGGACTGTTTGCAGTGGGTTCACTACTCAGGAAAAAAGTAGAATGGCACAAAAGAACAGTTACATAAGAACTTATCATAACAGTTGATCTTGAGAGAATCTCTTGCAGCAGGTCACACTTTGGGATCCTTAGTGAAGTCGGTGCCAGGATCACATGGAAGCATTTTTTGCAAGCAGTCTTACTGGGGCCGCCAAACAACGAAGTCACCCGTAGTCATCCCCTATAAAGCTGTGGGCAGCCCCACGCCCTCCTCAGTTCCCTGCCAGTGACTATCCAGCAAGGGCGTGCCTCGAGGGAACCGAGAAGAGCTACCAGAAGGAGCATGAGGAGCTGAAGGGTCACCATCCTGCAGAGGAGAAGGAGAACTCTGAGGAAAAAGGGGAAGGAGGGAGGGATGGCAGGACCTGCTGCAAGAGATTCTCGAAGATGTACTGTTACAGTAAGTTCTTACGTAACTGTTCTATCTTCCTTGAGGATATCGCTTGCAGCAGATCACACCTTAGGAATGAGTCCCATGCAGTACCACAGAGGAGACTAGAATGGGAGGCTGGAACATGGCAAGCTAGGAGAGGAGACCCTGCAACACCACCAGGCAGAAACTGGCACATCATCTACAGGTGATGTCCAGACTGTAGTGCTTCGTGAAAAAGTGGATGGTCCTCCAGGTGGCAGCAGCACAAATCTCTGCTACTGCTGAGACACCCCTGAAACAGGCAACAGAAGCGGCAATGCCTCTGGAATACAGGCCGCTGACATCCCAAGGAAATTCCTTACCACACTTCCTGTAACAAAAAGTGATACAGTTGGACAACCATTTGGACAAGCACTGTTTTGAAACTGGCACGCCCTCTTTTCCAGGGGCAAAAGAAACAAACAGCTGCGAAGACTTTCTATAGCCCTTCATACAGTGAGTATAGTAACGCAGGATTCTATGCTATGGACATCTAAAGTGTGGTGCAATGCTTCCCTGGATTGGCATGCTCTGGATAATAAACAGGCAGGTGGATGGACTGATGCAAGGCAAACCCAGACACCATCTTAGGAAGAAACTTAGGATTCACATGCAGACACCCTGTCTTTGTGGAAAACCAAATAGGGATGCTCACACATGGCGCCTGGAGCTCAGAAATCCTTTGAGCAGAAGTAATAACAACTAAAATAACACTTTCCATGACAGAAAGCGTAGCTCGCAAGTTGAGGCCAGCTCAAAAGGAGCCAAAGTAAGTTTCTCCAAAACCAAATTCAAGTCCCAGGCCAGGAGAGGATTACGGACCGGAGGCTTCAAATGCAGTATGCCTCTCAGAAAAGTACAGGCCACATCCAACTGGGCCACTGTACGTCCCTCAACAGGCACATGGAAGGCTGATATAGTAGACAAGTGCACTTAGAGTGAAGAATACTTTTTTATTTTATTGGAGATTCGGAAATACCTTTGAGTCAAAGACTACTTTACAAAGGTTCCACGTCACAAATATTATATACGAGAAGAGAGGTTACATAGCAGTACAGCAGTACATAGGTAGTTACATTATCAGTTGTTACAGAAGCATTTGTGGGTCTCGAGATGGAGACCTAGGTCAAGTTAGAGCAAACATGCAAAACAAATGGCATATCAGTGCAGAGCTAAAACAAGAGGGACGCAGTTTGTGGCAGGGTTATGAGGGGGGGTGCAGGCCGCAGTCTAGGCCGGTCGTTTAGATGAAGGATTGGTCAGAGGCAATCACAGTGGTTCAAGGACTGTAGGTGGGCTCTGAGGGTGGTTTTGTATGATCCTAGTCTGTTCTCATTTGCAAGCGGAGTGGGCAGACTGTTCATCCAGGATGGGGCACTGTAGCTGAAGGGCCTCTGGTATAGGGATGTACGACAATGGGGACAGAGAGGAGGTGCTTACCATAGCTACGAGGTGTGCTTAAGTGACTGGGCGGTCTTATTAGTGGAACGGAGACCTGATGGGCAGAGACCAAGGGCAATTTTTTTGCCATGAGGCATGTGTGGAACCTAATCCTGTTGTCAAGGTTCAGCCAGTTGGTAGCACTGTACAGTGTGCATGTATGAGTTAGCCGATCACAGCCCAAGGTGAGGCGGCAAGCTTTATTTACGGAGACACGTATCCTGCTGAGTGCCAATGAGTTAGCTGCCCCATAGATGACTAGGTCATAATCTAGTAGGGAGAGGACTGAGGAGGAGACAGCTAGCCTTAATGCATTTGGGGTAACGCAGTGTTTGAGGTGATACAGGAGCCCGAGCCACACAATGAGGGCAGTAGATAGGAGATGTATATGTTGGTGGAAAGTGAGTGCAGGGTCAAGTGTTAAGCCAAGATATCTGAAGGAGTCCACTTGGTCAAGGGGGGTATGGCTGGCAGTCCTCAGTTGTGGACAAAGTACCTTTCTAGTATTAAATGGGTGGGAAAAGTACATAACCTTAGTCTTGGAATAGTTCAGGATAAGATGATGGGAGGCTAGCTATTTTCCGGCGGAGCTGAAGGAGGACTGGAGGGAGAGGTGGAGCTGTAAAGGATCAGTGTTGGATGTATAGAGTATGGCATCATCCGCATAGAGGAGAAGGTTCCCGGAGCAGGTCTTGGGGAGGGAATTTAGAAAGAGGCTGAATAGTAACGGACAGAAGACAGACCCTTGCGGGACACCTGAGAGGACAGGTAGCCTACTGGAGACTGTGTCTCCTATCTTTACCTGCTGGGAGTGGTTTGACAGGTAGTCAGAGAACCAACCAAGTGCATCCGGAGAGAATCCCGTGCTGGTCAGAGTGGATAGCAGGAGCGGGTGGTTGACGGAGTCAAACGCCTTAGTAAGATCTATGAATACAGCCCTGTGATTTGTCCTCTATCTAGAGTGGAGTGGATGTGCAAGGCAGTTCCAGGAGGGCAGTGGTGGTACTATGGCCCTTCCGGAAGCCATGTTGCTGTGTACTAAGCAGGTTGTATTTGTTCAGGTGGTCCGTTAGCTGGTCAGAGACTATACTCTCAAGAGCCTTGGATAGGGGAGGGAGAATGGAGATAGGTCAGTAGCTGTTAGTGAGGGCATGGTCTCCACTTTTGAAAATCTGCGTGATATGGGCAGATTTCCAGCGGAAGGGGAATTTCCCCTTGGCATAAGGAGCTGTTTAGTATATGGGTGAGGGAGTCGAGCACTTCAGTGAGAGAGAGAGAGAGAGAGAGAGAGTAGAAGTAGTTTCAAGTCTTAAATGTCACTACTATACCGGAGTGACTTAGTGCCCTCCCGAGAAAAGTCTCGGCACCCTTGGAAGAGATGACACGCAGCGAAAGGTTGGGGTTGATGGGAGGGGGGGGGGTGACTGGGGAGAGTCAAAGAGTTAGTGGGGAGAACCAGGCTTAGATTGGAGAAGGCGCCACTGAAGGCATCGGCCATATGGACTGGATCAGAGGTAAAGCACCCTTCAACCCTGATCTGGCTAGAGGTGGTGTTGGGAGCTTTTCCACAGTCTTTGATATTGTCCCAGAACTTTCGTCCTGAGCCCCAGAGTTGGTGAGTGAGGTCTGGTAGTACTCAGCTTTTTGCTTTGCGCAAGGACGATGTACATTTGTTCCTTGCTTCTCTATAGTTCTGCATGTCAGCTGGCAGGCCAGTCTTGTTAGAGAGGTGCCATAGGACATCTCTGGTCCGCATGAGATCCAGGAGGTGCTCACTGACCCACGGCACTGGGTTTCCTTTGGCCACTCTTTTAGTGATCGGGGCAAATTTGTCACAGATGGTGTTAAAGGTGAGGATGAAGAGGTTTAGGGCTATGTCAGTGATATTCGTGACAATGGACCAGTTCATTGGCCGTGAGATAGATTTTGAGTTACATAAGTTTCTTGGGCCAAGTTTGCGCCGATAGATTAATCTGGGGAGGGATTTGGGGGATTTGCACGTCCAACGGCAGAGTACCGGGGGATGGTCACTAAGGGCATTTGGGGGTACTGTTGTACTGGTGATTTTTGTAGGGCAGTTGGTGAACACCAAGTCCAGCAGGGAGGAGGACTCGGTGCGCTGGTTCAATCTGGTGGGGGATGTGATGACCTGTGTAAGATCCTGGGCAGTAGTGGCATCTACGAATTTTGCGGCAGCTTTGTCCAGCCAGTTAATATTAAAGTCCCTAGTACGATTTTCTCCAGCTTGTGGCGAAAGTATAGCTAGGTAGGACAGAAGCGGGGGAAGGCCACTTTCTGTTCCCTGGAGGGATATAGACAGTGGTGATAAGGAGTGGGGGATTTAGTTGTTCCCAGAGTGATTTTTATAGTGAGGGCCTGTGGGCCAAGATGCAGTTGGGGGGTGGGGAGCAGCTGACCACGTAGGACCTCTTTAGTATATACAGTGCAGCCTCCCCACGATTTTACCTTTACGATCCGCCTGGTATAGGTTGTAGACTGTGAGATTTAAAGACGAATCAGGGGTCAATGGGGAGAGCCAGGTTTCAGTGAGCGCAATAATGTCCGGCTGGTGTTGGTAGACCCAGCCCTGGAAGGAGTCCCACTTTTTTAATAGGCTGCAGACGTTAAGGGTAGCAATACATAGTCCGCTGGTTGGGGGGAGAGTAGGTATGTTAGCTGTGGCAGGGCCAGGGTTTGGGTGCACATTACCTGATGTGAGCAGGAGGAGAAGGAGGAGGAAGATCCTGCGTATAGGGTGCCATTTAGATGTCTTGTGGGGATGTAAGCTACCACCTGGGGGCCCTTTAGGAGTCGGGAATGTGGGGATAGGGAGGCTGGCAAGTAAGGGTGTGGCCAGTATTAGTGGACAAGGCAAGGGGACAGAAGGTAAAGGTTGGGGTCGTGGGGAGGACTCAAGTGTTGAGTTGAGAGGTGACTGCCAGCCAGGCAGCCATAGAGGGAGTATAAGTGGTGTGTGGCCCTGGAAAGCGGTAGGTGCAGTTGCTTGATGAGGTATGTGGACGTTAATCAGGAGCAGGGTTAACATGGTAGGCAGAGCTAGAATCACTGCCATTTGAAACCTCTGTTGATGAGGTAAAGCAGTATGCCCCTAGTGGCTGATCAATATAAGCTGCAGATGAAAGCAGGGCTGATTGGTTACTGAGCCTATAAAGGAGTGCTCACCAAGGGTGGGGGCGGTGGGGGAGCCAAACTATGCCGCAGGGCCTCCACAAGCCTCCTGAGTCCAAGAGCATGAGCACAAGCACGCCTACTATTTGTCCTCATGCACTGTAGTCAGCAATAGTGGGTGGGGAGGGTTGTCCAGGGACCCTCACGACTCCAAGTGGGTCCAACGACCTTGTTGGAGCAGAGTTCTGAGGAGAAAGGAGAGAAGTACACTGATTAAGTACTTTTTGTGGTTTTAGGGGTGGGGGTACAGAGATGAAGAGTGGCGTGGCTCTGTGGTATTCTGGTTTAAAGTTTTAAACAGATGAAAATCAGGTACAAGCACTCAAAGTTCTCGGCTTTCCCTAGAGTGCTGCCGTAAAAATATCAGTGCACTGAAACATTCCGGATTAGAAACTTTAACATTGGCTGTTTGGTAAGCCCTATACAAGCCCTACGCATTTAAATTCAAGTACTAGCGCTTCTAAAGGTTCACAGCTTTCCCGAGAGTGCTGCACATTCAAGTGTCAGCTCCCTGTAGGATTCCGGTATGGTAATTCAGACTGCGCAAGAGACCGGTGCTTCCACTAATTTTCATTAAGGTGCTGGAAAATTGCTTACAGAGAGCTGAATTTCAGCAGTATACAGATAGAACAGAAAACATTATTAGGCTGTGATTTAAAGCAAAGAATCCATTATTAAGGCTGAGATTTAAAGCAAAAGATCCGGCATTTACATTAAATTTGCATTAAGATGCACCGAATTAGATTGTTACAGAGAGCTGATTCAGCACAATAAAATATAAAAATAAACAGTCTTCACATCTGCGCCAACATCCAACAGGGATAGCAAGTACTCTAAAATCTGGTTCACTGGACAGTGAAAGGATCCAGATGATGGGAAGCTGTCCACAAAGCAAAGTGCTTCCACTTCATGGAATAAGTCGCCCTGGTGGATGGCTTCCTGGCGGCCACCAGGACATCAGTCACTTTAGGAGACTCCAAATCTGGCAACAGTTACGCCTTCAAGAGCCAGACATGCAGGTGAAGGGGCCAGAGGTTTGGATGGAGAAGGGTCCCTGCTCCTGTGACAGCAAACCTGAGCACAAGGGAAGCGGTACGGAGGCTCCACTACCAACTGCAGCAACAGTGGCAACCAAATCTGCCAAAGTCAGAAGGCTGCCACTAAGATTACTATGGTGCCCTCCATCTGGAGACTTGATCAGTATCTTCTGGAGTAGAGGACAGGAGGAGGAAAAGGGTAAGGCCTCCCTTTCAAAGAAAGGGACAATATGCTGCCAGAAAATTCTAGGCCCTGGACTGAGCAAGCAGAAAAGCAGCAGTTTGCGTTAAGTGGAGATATGAAAGGGTCCAACTCTGGACAACCCCACTGGTCGAAGAGGTCTTCCACCACTAAGGTGAGCAGTCCCCATTCATGCATTCTGGACTGCAACTGGCTTAAGTTTTGGGTGCCTGAAACATGGACAGCTGACAATTCCAGGCCATGGTCCACAGCCCAGTACCAAACTGTCATCGCCTTCCTGCACAGGTAATAGTGAGTGCCTCCTGCTTGTTGATGTAGTGCACCATACTGATATTTTCCATCTGCACCAGCAGAGGGCCCAGGGGTGAGTGGGACTGGAAGGCCTCGCGCTGTATAGGACTGCTCTCATCTTGAGGACACTGATGTGCAGTGAGGCCTTGAGTGGAGACTGCATCTCTTGAGTCTGGAAAGGACCCAGATGGGCATTCCAGCCCATCCCCGAAGCATCCGAGTTGAGGATTTGGCAAGGAGAGGGAATGAGGAAAAGAACCCCTGCTAGTAAGTGGCTGGGTTCCATCCACCACTGGAAGACCTTCTTGACATGGGAGGAGACCAGAACCATCTGCTCCAGGTCATCCATCTGCTGGTCCCACTGCACCCTCAAGGACCACTGACGGAAGCGCATGTGCAATCTTGCTAGGGGAACAGTGGCAATGGCCGTGGATATCAAACCAAGTAGTCTGAGGTACGTTCGGGCCATGACATACCAGCTGTGAAAGATTTCCGGCCTGCACAATTAACGCCTCCGCTTCTGATCTGGAGGCAAGAAAGCGAGCCCTGGGCCATATCCAGAATGGCTCCAATGTACTGAAGATGCTGACCAGGTTGACTGTAACCCCAGCTGACTGAACTACTGCAGAGAACGACCTGGTCATGGACAATTGCTCCTGGATTGGGCCTTGAGCAGCCAGTTGTCCAGGTAAGGAAATATATAAAGGCCCTCCCTCCTGAGGGCTGCCGCAACCACAGTGAGGCACTTGGTGGAGACCTGAGGTGCCAAATACAAGCCAAAAAGGAGTACTCTGAACTGGCAGTGTTCCTCATGGAACAGGAACCTCAAGTTGAACTCATTAGCTACTGCTAGCGGGTCCACTACAGGGAAGCCACCAGTGTTACTGACTGGGGTAGGTGGCTGGGATGGTGGGTGAAAAGCGACTGAACCACCTTCCAAAATTTAGAATGGTGATTTATGTTGAAATGGAAGGTAGATCGGAAATAATTTGATTTTGCCAGGCAGATTTGTCTAGTACATGCATTGCCAAGAGTGTGATACTTTTGGTAGTCCAAAAGGGAGCTGGAGACTTTATGGGCCTTTCAAGCCTGATCACTTGCTCTGAAACTGTCCATGACATCAGCTGTTATCCAAGGTAGATGAGCCCCTACATCCTGGTGTGCCTTAGAGGTGTATGAGTCCCAAATTGGAGAGGAATTTGGTCCTGAAAAAGTTCAATGCGGAGTCGACGTAGGGGGCATGTGGGATGTACGACCAGTATGTATTAGCCAGTCTATTTAAGAGGGACATTAGGTACAGAGCTTTGTAGGACCTGACCAGCAGTGACCTGGGAGGAGGTGCCTTAGGCCTGTGGATTTTTCTTACTGAGTAGATTAGGTGATGGTCGCTTAGTGAGTCAGGTAAGAGACCTGCAGAAATTATGCGATGTGGCCGGGAGATAAGAGACCAATTAAGTAGTGAGTAGTTCTGGGTTTTGGTGTTCAGGTGGCTGGGTTCCATAATCAGTTGAAACAGATTTAGCGCCATTTTGAATTCTGGAGCTGGAGGACGCAAGCCAGTTCACATTAAAATTGCCTAGGACATGAAGCTCACTGCTCGCTGTGTGGATTTGAGGGTGGTTAGATGGTCCTTTATGGAGGATATGAGGGAAATCGGGAGGCGGTAGGCTCTGCTACAAAAATGGGGACAGAGTGAGGGAGGGAGATTCGCATTAGCAAGGCGTTTATGGACTGTGATGATGGGAGGGAAAGTGACACGGGTGAATTAAAGGCGGAGCTGCTATACATGGCTATGCCGCCCTCTTTGGTACAAGGGACGATCGAGCCTGATGACAGTGTACCCAGGGATAGCGATGCTGGCATCCTTTGTGTGCAGTTTTAGCCGTCTCAGTGATGATCATAATATCCGGTTTTAGGGTTAGGTCAATTGTTTGAGCACTGCAATTTTGGGAGGAGGAGGTTGCAGACGCTCAAGTGTGCCAGCCTCAGACCTCGAGTGTAGTTGTAGGGAGAGAGTAGGACTAGGGTTGGGTTCAATGTCCCCTGCCATTAGCAGCAACATGGTTAACAGGGTCTTGGTCAGGGCTAGCTTGAGTTTTCTGTAACTTGAGTGAAGCTGATGAGGAACTGCAGAGGTAGGCTGATGGGGAACCTGAAGGTGAGCAGGCCAGCATGGAAGCAAGGGGCACATGAATGGGCCCGGTATCCAGGAGTTGGGGTGGATGTCGTGTGGCAGGGGAAGGGAGGTGGTAGCAGAGTCAGGTGGGGGAGGAGGCACAGAGTGGACCAGTAAGTGGTGGTCCAGATCCATATGGTAGGTGGAGGGTGGGAGGGACACTAGGGGCATAAGGATGGAGAGGAGTGTGATTGGGAGGATGGGCATGATGAAAGAGATACTGCTGCAGGATGGAAGCAAGTCAGCAGGCAACAGCAAGCGCAAGGAGAAGGAGGAGCTAGGTAAAATAGTAGTGGAGAGATTTAGTGACCGCTGGTAGTGAGCGGCGATATGCTGCACATAGGAAACTGGGCTGACTGTTTTTTTTGAACCCATCACGTGGGACGTGCCCATATAAATAAGGAGGTCGCTAGGTAAAATAGTAGTGGAGAGGTTTAGTGACCGCTGGTGGTGAGCGGCGATAAGCTGCAAATAGGAAATTTGGCTGACTGTTTTTTTTTTTTAGGACCCATCACGTGGGACGTGCCCGTATAAATAAGGATGCTCACCAAGGGTGGTGGTGGGGGGAAGCAGTTGACGCGAAGCGTCAGCAGGGCAAAATTTGAACAGCACCAATAGCTGCTAGCAACAGCCATGAACATATCTGGTAGAAGAGGCGTTTCCAGCCATTTGGGGGAGGGCGGACAGACCACGTTTCGGTCCCTCTTAACTGCACTAGACAGCTGAGGAAAAAGGAGAGGAGCAGGGATTAAATACAGGTACGAATGCGGGAGGTGCTGAGCAAGGAGAGGGGAGATCTAACAAGCAGGCAGGAACAGGATTTGCTGGGAGAATTACTTGGTTGAACCAGTTTTGATTCAGATCAGCTTAGTTCCAAAATCAAAAGAGGGCAGAGGAAGACCGATTTAACCGGATCCTACCTAAATCTGCTGGGAGATAGCGGAACCTGAATTTGATCTGATCGGCTGCTTCCCTTAAAACACTGCTTAGCTCCAACTTAGAAGAGAAGCAGATGAAGAATTAATTTAAAACCTCACCCTCATAGATGGTAACAATTAGGGGCACAGCTAATTAAGTTCCCGAGACTCTGTAAAGCAGTCCTGAAATGATTCAGCAGGTGACTCAAAGTGCCAGAACTCAGATCCACCAAGGCTCCCAGAAAGAAATCAAACAGGCAATCTAAAGCATAATTGGAACTGCAGGGACTATAAGACAAATATACACCAGAAAATAAATTCAGAAAGACATAACCAGATATACAATTTGTAACTGCAGGACTTTAAGCAAAAGACAAAATCAGACTGAAAATAAACTATCTTCTCTGTTTTGCTGACAGAATAACACAGACTCACAAGTCCTTGCATTCCAAAGTCCCTGTACTGAGAAGCAGTGCAGCCCTTAATTCTTGGCACCAAAATTCCAATTCAAAAATTTGAACAATGGCTGCTAGCACAAGCCACGAACGTACCTGGTAGAAGTGGAGTTTCCAGCCATTCGGGGGAGGGCGGACAGACCACATTTCTGAGCTAGGAGTGGCACATGTCTACTGCTTAAGTTCTGGCTAAGGCATCTACAGCATTGTAGGCAGCCCTCAACAAATGTCTGCCCACATCAGCAATAGACTGGAGGGCCTTAAGCATCTCTTGCCTTTGGTGACTGTCCAGAAAGAGACTAAAGATACTACAGAACCTGGTTCTCTAGCCTGCCTTGGCGCCCCATTTTCCCCGTTTTCTCCCCATTAATTTCGGAATCAAAGGGAGCAAGTTGCGCATTATTAAGGGCATGCATGCACTAGGTGGCTCCAGTGATGGCCCCTTCCTCCCATCCAGCCTAATCCCTGGTCTCCTTTGTGGTTTGGCATTGCCACCTGGTGGCTGCCAAGAGAAAAGGAAACCCACGTCTCTCTCCAGGAGAGGAGAGCTGCCTAGCAGCCACTCAATCCAGCTCCTCGCCTTCCCCTCCCCCTGGCTGACCCCTGATGACCCAGGCACATTACAAAACCCGGGTCGCCAGTGTGGGAGGAGGTAAGATGTCCAGCGTCTCAGTCCTCCACATCACTGGGTCAGCTCATCAGTGATCTTCTGAGACACTCCAAGCCGAGCAATGACTAAGTCCTCAGGATTC
The DNA here is from genome assembly GCA_016271365.2 of Neoceratodus forsteri. Lineage (NCBI taxonomy): Eukaryota > Metazoa > Chordata > Ceratodontiformes > Ceratodontidae > Neoceratodus > Neoceratodus forsteri. The sequence continues at coordinate 655,889,166 of CM057459.1, forward strand.
ATGCATGCAGATGGAGGAACTTGAGGTCCGGATGGCCCAGGGTCCCCTGAGCTTGTGTCAACAGGTTCCAGCAAAGAGGCAGGGGTACCGGAGGTTCCACAACCAATGGAAACCATATCTGATGAGGCCAATATGGAGCCACCAGAATGAGGGTGGCACTCTCCATGTGTACCTTGACTAGCACCCTCTGAATCAGAGAAAAGAGAGGTACGGCATATAGAAACCTCCCTTTCCAGGAGAGGGGCAATGCTTCTTGACAGAAAACTCCAGGCCCTGGATAGAGCGAGCAGAAATGTTGCAGTTTTGCATTGAGTGGGAACACAAAAAGGTCCAACTCTGGACAATCCCACTTATCAAACAGGTCTTCAGTGACTGAGGTCAGCAGTTCCCACTCGTGCATTTTGGACTTTGACTGGCTGAGGCTGTCCCCTAAGGTGTTTTATTTTTTATTTTTTATTCTCTTCTTTTTGGTGCCCACAGCCGCCGACACACCTGTCCCAGTCACGGTCCCCTGGACCCCACTTCCACACTGGCAGCGACGCCCGATCAACCGCAGGCTTTCTGGTGGGGGTGGCGCCACCTGAGCTCAGTGCCGCAATCCAGGGCAACGCATACATGGTGGTCATGAGCAGGATTTTCTAGAGTTCCCAGGGTGTGGAGATGCAATGATGTCCAGCAACCGCCCTCAATGGATTCAGATGCCGGCACTTACAACTCCTCCTGGCCTCTTCCAGGAGTCCCACATGCTGGACATTCACTCAACCTCCCCGGAGAAGGAGAGCAGCACTGAGTGCGCCAGTCCTTTCCCCAGCCGCTCTCCAGCTCCCTGGGTCCATTCCCAACCCGGGTTGCTGGCGCCGCAAGTGGAATTCCAACCGCCACGCCAGCATCCCATGGTGTTTAGGTACCTGGCACAAGGACAGCTGACAGTTCTGAGACGTGGTCTAGACCTCACTGCTTCCCAGCACAGGGGTAGAATGAGCCCCCCTTGCTTGCTGATGTAATAAACCACACTGAGATTGTCCGACTGCACCAGCAGGGGACCTGGAGAGAGATGTTTCTGGAAGGCCTGTAGACCATACAGAACTGCTCTCATTTCTAGGACACTTATGTGAAGGCGAGTCTCCAACTGAGACCACAGGCCCTGGGTCTGATGAGGACCTAGTTGGGCTCCCCAACCCACATCTGAGGCATCAGTGGTGAGGATTTAGTGAGGAGTGGGAATAAGGAATGGAACCCCTTCTAAGAGATTGGTTAGGTCCATCTACCAGTGAAGCACTCTGCAGACTGGAGAGGAGACAAGAACCAACTGGTCTAGATTGTCTGAGCGTTGTTCCCACTGGACCAGGAGGGTCCACGCTGGGATCCTCACATGCAGCCTGGCCAAAGGGTCCATAACGATGGCCGTGGCCATCAGGACTAGGAGCCTCAAGAATGTCCAGGTTGGGACTGGCTCTGTGCCACTTCCTGAGCCTGGGCAATGAGGCAATCTGCCTTGTCTTGGAGGAGGAAGGCCTTGCCCCAAGTGGAGTCTAGAACCGCTCCTATGTACTGTAATCTCTTGGATGGGGACAGCACTGACTTGGGCCAACTGACCGTGATGCCCAAGGACTGGAACAACTGCAGGGTGCACTCTAGAGTCAACAACAGGAGCTCCTTGGTCTGGGCCTTCAGCAACTAGTTGTCCAAGTATGGGAACACAGAGGCCTTTGTGGCAGAGGACTGCTGCAACAGCTGCTAAGCACTTGGTAAATACCTGTGGTGCAGAGGATAAGCCAAAGGGCAACACCCTGAACTGGTAATGTTCCCCTGGAACATGAACTGCAGGTACCGCCTGTGGGGATAAACCATGATATACAGATAGATTCCTGTATATCGAGGGAGCATAGCCAGTTGCCATACTTGAGCAGAGGAAAATGCTAGGCAGAGTAACCACCCACAACTTTCTGTATTAGATAAAAAGATTCAGCTCCTTGAGGTGTAGAATGGACCTCAAGCCCTCTGTTCTCTTGGGAACTAGGAAGAACCGGGAGTAGAACCCTCCTGTTCCTTTGACACATGGGCGCTGGTTCTATGGCCCTTTTGTGCAACAAAGTAAGCACCTCCTCCGTGAGCACATCTGTGTGGTCCAGAGGATAAGAGGTGGGGACTTGGGGAACATCTGGAGGCTGTTCTAGAAGTTCTAGAGCATGGCCCTTTTCGATTATCTGCAGGATCCAAGCATCTGTAGTAATGGTTCTCCAGTGGGGCAGATGGAGGAGATCCAGACTCGACCACCACCTCCTGGCTTGGAACAAGAGGAGGGTGTCTGGCAGGAGTCAGGCTGGCGCCAGGCTGGTTTTGGCCGTGCCACTCCCCAAGTGCTTGACAGAGGAATGAGTAGTGGAGGAGGGGTAGGCAAGACAGTGCTGGCCCTGTGCTTGCAGTGGAGCTTGGATCTGGAGCCAGACTTTTGAGAGACCTTACGTAAGGAGGGCCTCAGTCTACTACTGGGCTGAGTGTGACAGAGGGTGGACGGACCTAATAGCCTGCCAGAGGCCTGCAGGTCCACTGATAATATCCTGCACATCAGGGCCAAAGAGTTCATGACCCACAAAGGGGCATTCAACTCCCTCTGGGACGCCAGCTGCAAAGCCAGAGACTAAGTCAGGAGTGCCTCTAACGCAAATGCCAGAGGCAGCTGCCCTGGCTGTGGTATCAGCAATATTATAGGTGGCTGTGAGGACATGCTTACTGACATCTTCTGAGGTCTGGGGAATTTTAAGAAGCTCTTGTCTCTGGGAACCCTTAGGAAGGGCCTGAGTAGCAGCCTTGCCCTTCTTCTGGAGAGTATTCTGGTACTTGATCAAATGAGCCAAGTAGCTGGCAATCCAAAGACCCAAAGAGGCCGAGGCCAAAGTTCTCTTTCCCCAGAGGTCAGGCTTCCTGGATTCCTGGTCAGGGAGGGAACTATAGGCTTGGGCACCTTAGTTCTGTCATGAGCAGCCTTGATTACTACCAAGTCTGTTTTGGGATAGGCTGCATAAAGGGCAGCCCCTGAGGTGCCTGGTAAAGCTTATCAGCCTTTCTAGGCATGGCAGGTACCACGTTAGGTTTATGCCAGGCAGCAGTGGCAGTATCATTCAGTGCTGGCAGCAGAGGAGGAATAACCCTGGGAAGAGATTCAGGGATCTCCAAGAAATCCACCAGATTCCTCTTGGTGACATCCTCTTCCTCAGTCTGGAACACCATAGTGGAGGAAAGCTATTTCATGACATTGAAGAAAGATGAAGAAAGAGGGATCCTGGGGACCTGGGGATGTGTTTATCCATGGCCTCACTCATGTAGGAGACAGCAGACCTGTCAGAAGAGTCAACTTCAAGATCTTCCTCTTCATCCTCTTCCTCGGGAGGAGCCGAGATCTGGGCGGCATTCCTCTGCGATGTCAGCCCGTTCTGAAGCAGGGGCCAATGGCGGAGAACCAACAACCTTCTACAGGGCACAGAGCAGATGGGTCAAACTGGCGCAGTGAGGCAGATCCCAATGGCATGGGTGATGATGGCCCGGGCCGTGGAATGAACTGTTGCATGAAAGTCAAGGTAATGGAGGAAAGGATAACATTAAGGTCCACGACACGATAAGGGAGCATCGTCGACACAGGACTCGACAGACAGGGGGCAGGACCCAGTACAGATGATCTGCTACTAGCCGTAGTAGAGGCGGTGGGGCCCACTGTCTGTGGACCTCGAGATTCAAGAGGTCTGGACAGCGGGGCTGGAGCTGACGAACCAGAGGCTGACGGGCCCTCTGCAGCCCTGAGAAGGCTGTGGAAACTATCCTCCATGAGGGGCTTGATAGGAGCAGAGGTCTGCATTGAGCAAGGTGTCAATGACGAAGCTGTCAACGCAGCAATCCCAGAAGAGGAGTAAGAATCCAACAGGGACCGGGATCGCAGTCAGGGGGAATGTTACTTAGGCTAATCCTCAACCTGATGAGCGTATTTCCCCTGAGAAGTTGTCTCGGGCCTTGGCAGCCTGAGAGCCCAACGAGGGTGCCAGTGACTGGGGGGAGAGGCGGGAGACCCCTGCTCTCTGCTGGCTGCCTGTTGCTCCATAAGGAACTTCTGCAGGGCTGTCTTGTGTTAGCACCGGGTAGTGAGGTTGAACTTCACGCAAAACTCACAGGGGAGAATGCTGTGACTAGGCCTAAGCAGACAGAATTTGTGGCCGTCAGTTGAAGAAATCATCTTTCCACAGCAGCAGAAATGGAAAAGGGTTGACAAAGGTGTAGTTCTGACATACAAAGGCAAAAAGAATCACTTTAAACTAAAGTTACAAAATCCAAAACCAGAGAAAAAGGAAAGTATTTTGGTAGTCGAACTGAGCAATGAAGCTTCTGCAGAGTCCGCATACGAGACGGCCGATGGAAGGAAAAACTGAGAGGAGGGGGGCCACCCACGCTCATGTAGAGCTTGTGACATTGGAGCCTAACATTGGTGGGGACAGCCCTACTAGGCTGCTGCAGAAATGCTCCATGGGATCCTAGTGCCTGACAGCTGAGTTCCATAGCTGTGACCTGATGACAAAGATAACCCCAAAGAAGATCTGTTTACTATGCAATTTCAGGGACACTGAATGGTGATCAGGGGTGGGAGCACTGGAAGGATCAGGTTTACTACACAGTTTTGAGGCATGGACTGCTAATCAGGATGTGGTGGACCAATGGACAGCAGGATCAGTTTACTACACAATTCTGGGGAACAGAATGGAGATGGGGTGGGGGGATCATTGGATACCAGGGACTGGGTTACTACACACAGTTCTGGGGACATGGAATGGACAGCAGGAGGTGGGGAGAGCACTAGATGCCAGGGATTGGTTTACACAATTTCTGAGGCCCAGAATGATGACTGGGGATGGGCAAGAATCTGTAATGACTGACAGTGCCTGCTGTCAATCGTTACCTAACTTACTTGGCCAGGGGCTATGGGTAGGATGGGTGTTTGTGAGCGACACAACCCTCTGCTCTCCACCTCGCAAGCTGCCATCAGAGTGTCAGGGTGCAAGCACATGCCTAATGTAGAAACAGCATAAACAGTTCTGGGGACCTGGACTAGTGATTTGGAGACGAGGAGTCCAATAAACACCAGGGATCGGTTTCATAAACACTTTTAGGGACATGGACTGGCAATAAAGGAGTAGGAGGAACCATTAGCCAGGGATCAGTTTACTACATAGTTTTGGAGATATGGACTGGTGATTGGGGGTGTGGGTGTATCAGAATAGTTCTGTACAATGCCTCTGCACAGTCATGCATTGTCCATGGTGCAGAGCTTCTAATAAGCACATAATGGCATGCAAAATGCCTCCTAATGCCTTGCATGCATGGATAGCGTTAAGGCTGTGCTCCATGCTCTGAGCACAGCCAGTGATTACAGAGAGCACACTTTGTTTGTAAAATATTCAGTTATATGTGCTCCTCCTGCCTTTTGGAGCACAGTTAATAGTGACGGAGATCCTGCAACGGGGTGGTGGTGGTGGTGGGGGTGGCGTCAGCAGCGGCACTGGGATACAAATCAGGCTTTTTTTATTACTAGGTGGAGTTCAAAGTTAGATCAGCAAGCGACTGGGTTAGCGGGCAGCTGCTACGTTAATTGGTGGGCTGACAAGATCAAGTGTGTGGGTCGCCAGCAAGTTAGTGTGCACTTTGACATGCTGGCAAGGAACAAGCATACTGGCACAAGTTAGTGGGTGAGTTGGTAGGCAGGTGAGGAAAACACAGGTGCAGCTAGCAGACTTATTTGCATATGTGCAGGCAGGAGGGACTATGCATGCATGGATTAGAGCGAGTTTATGGGTGAGTGGCAAACAATAGTGGGAAAGAATAACAGGAGGGAGACTGAGTGTATTGACCACAGGTGGATTAAAGTAGGTGAACAAGCAAAGAAGAAGATAATATATTTTAAAGTCCATAGACAAAAGAAAGAAAAAAAAACAGTTGACACAGGAACAGAGGAATTGTGGCCAAAGGAAGATGAGAGAATGAGAGCAAAGGTGAGGCAGAAAGACCAGAGTAAGAAGCAAAACAGGAAGAAAAGACAAAGATCACAGAGGGATACAAATGAAAATTAAAGACAAATCACAGAAACAGGTAAGCCAGAAGAAGCAGCAAGACAGCGAGACCACCAATCATGGGGTGTCCTGCATGTATCGAGGAAGCCGATAGGTATTTCCATGTGTGTGTTTAGAAAGTTGCCTAATTTCAACAGGTTGTCTTTGGAATATTGAAAAAAAAAAAAAATACTGCCTTTTGTTTTATACTTTGAACTGTAGGCCACTAAAAGTTTGAATGATCTGTAATTGATGTAATGTATGCTTTTGTTGGAAATTGGTATATGGTGAATATGAAAGACTAGTTCAGGATATGGAAGATGAATTGCTTGGTTTACATCTCTGTGTACACAACACAAGTCTCTGGATACAATTTTCCCGGACACAGTTTCTCAATTTACCTTAAAGCAACTGACACGTTTGGGGCAGGCAGCTTGTACCAAATGGCTGCCTGCCGAGGAGCTTTCTAGACCAAAATTAAAATTTTTAATTAATTAATAACTTATAATTGAAAGCTTGGCTCGTAACTTAAAGCTGAGGCAGTCATAACCGACGCTGCAGCCCGACCCTAAAAATAGCACTTGATGACATACTCAGGAATGGGGCTGCAGGCACACTATATAAATAACATTGAGACAGAGGGAGGGGCCGTCTAAATATACATACAGTACCTTTGTCTGCAGTTTTACATGTATGGGTCTAGAGTATATATTATATATTAACCCCACATGTAAAACTGCGAACAAACTGCTATTGCTCTATTTAGATGTACCCCTCTGATCTCAATGTTATACATATAACATGCATGCAGCCCTGTTCACGGTATCGTCATCATCAAAGTGGTGTTTCTGCTGCAGCACTAAGCTGACAGCTCGGCTGTGCTCAGGCGTTATGAGCAGAGCTTCTAATTGTAAGTTATTATTTTTAAGCAACTAAAATTTCATTTTGGTCTACAAAAGTTCCTGTAGCAGGCAGCTACTCAGTATGAGTTGCCTGCCTAGGCCTGAAGATGTCAATTGCTCTTTAAAAATACAAAAATACTTGTAGACTTGGTAGTCTTGCTGGGGTCTCTACCGAATGCAGTTGGTCAGCACATGGGATGAAGTGGTGCAGGGCTCCAAGATCTATAACATATCCCTGCATTTTATAGGCAAATGTACAGTAGCAGTCTACAGGAAACTGTTCCAGATCTAGACCTGTATTGTTTACATGGGAAAACAAAGCAATTCAGAACAATCATGCCACAGTTATAGGGAGGGAAATGTTAAACTGATATGGGAGCCCGGGTGGTGTGGTCCGGACAGGTGGCTGTGGACTATGAGCCAGAGGTGGGTGAAGAAATCAGTGGTGTGTGTGTCTGTCCATCTGTCTGCAGGTGACCATGGTGCTTGGAGATTCAATGTGTAGCAGTGATTGGGTGGGTGCATTTAACACTTGATGGCATCAGTAATACACACTAAGGTGTCACACTGCCGTGTGCTTAGACCTCAATAACACATGGGCAACGGGCACAACATGATTACTGCACATAAACTACTCAGAACCTTTTACACAAGCAAGAAATTGTTAATGAACTAGTAAATTAAAAAGAAGATGGGTAGGAGCACAGCCAAGGTTTAAAGGAGCACATATTTTAGGACACAATTTAGAGTTTCTGTGCTCCTCTATTTGGGAGCAGCACATGCTAAATCCTCAACACCACCCTGCTTGCATGCCACATGTGCACGATTAACATGCCTGTGGTTGAATATGGCTCACAGGAGCAACGGCGTTATCAAACTATTCAGTCCTGCTGCCCTTATTCCTATATGGAGCTGTGAATAGTCACTGTGTGATGCACCAGCACAGCCCCATATTCAGACAGGCAGCACGTTCCCACTGTGGTGTGCTTCCCATCTGAATATGGCCCCAGGCCATCTACTGTATGTGCCATCTCAGCACACTGCTGAAGGGTGCATGGTGAAACTAGTTAGCACTGAATAGAAGGTCCCACATCTCCTCCATGTCAATGAATATGGAGGAACTGTGCTATTAGCAATACCAGAAACAAAAAAGTAACTACAATTTGTTTTTAATGAGCTAGGTTTAATAATGAGGAATATCTGGGTTCCTAGGCTATTGCTAATTTTGACTCTAGCAGTACAGTACTTGCACAACATTTTCAGGGAAAAGAGCCGCACTGAAACATTTACATCTTATTAGAATAATCCCTCTTGGACTTCGGTATCATATCTACTCAAATTTCTAGTCAAATTAGATTCATGTTAGTCTTAGCCCTGCAGATTAACCTAACATACTGTATGAGATGAGCTTCAAGCTGCATTCTACTGGTTTACATCAGGAATAAAAAATGGGAGAGCTGTGCTCTATTTTGCACTAGTTAAAGAGGAACTTCCCCAGTCCCTCGCATGAATTACCCCTTCTTGCATTGATTCTGGAACTGTATTTCATTACTGTCTGCTGGAGTTAGTTTTTGCATTCTGAGCTGCTAAAAACTGCAAGGTGTACCACAGCTTCTATAGCAAGCCTGGTGTTGCTGTGGGCACAAGATTAAACTGCTGACATCACTGTAAAGCAGAGTCAATTTCACAAAAAAACAAAAAAACAAACTGACAAGTCATTTGGATTTTGGCACAACGCATTGCTAACAGGATGTCTTGGGGAAGAGGAAACACAGTATGTACACTAAGTACTGGTAGATTTCCATTGCAGCACTGTTGCAACTGCATGGTACTGCGCAGTGTGCGAGTCACTCCTCTACTCTATAGTGATGTCATCAGGAGCTAGCTGCCCAGCAGCAGTACAGCAAAGGCAAGTGCAGCAGGGCTCAAAAATAAATCCAAATTATGGAAGGCAGAGTAAACCTTGGCCAAAATAACAAATGCACACACCTTTCAGGTCTAGTACTGCATATAATGACTACATGCTACAACTTTGGACCATCATGAAAGTTCCTCTTAAAGCCTTTTCAGCTATTGGTGCATTGATGTGAAGAGAAGCAAAGGAGCTCACCGTAAGTACTAGAACATCTACCATAAAACAAACCACTGGCCAGTGCTGTTCCTTGGTTAGCTGGCAGAGGGTGTGGCATGAATGCTGGGTGGCCCATAGCCTGCCCTGTGAGCCCGTGCTTCACCAGCACTGTTGGATTACTGGGCGTGTTAGTTGACCGGTGTCCTTCTTTACTGTCCAACTGGCCATCCTGAGGCATAAAAACAACAGGAAAGAAGCCCCATTCACTCCAATGGGAGGACTATAGCACTTAAAATTGATCAGACAACCCACCTGAAACAAAACTTAAAGTAACATTTCTAAGGTATGGGCAACAATTATTAATTAAAACATGACTAGAATAACTGTCACTGAGGGCGGCAATCACATCGGAGTGGTAGCTGTTTAACTAGGTCGAAATTTACTTTAACCTGGCTCACAATCCCTAGTGCTCTCCCACTGAATTTGCTATGCCAAAGGACTGAAATTTATGTCTATTAGTATGTGCAGTACTACAAAAATTGGATGAAGTTAAAACCTGGGCATTACATACCAGTCTGGATATAATTCTTCTTATTGAAACCTGGCTAAATGACACTCTGCACTCTCATGAGACTGCCACTCCAAACTGTCATCTATTCCACCTAGACAGACCATTGATGGGGAAGGGAGGTCTAGCTCTCTATATCAGTGATAGGTTCACCTCCGCCTTGTATAGCTCCCTCTTCTGTGCCAAACGAATTTGAGCATCTGGCTGTTAAGATGTTGACCTGTTATATACTGACCAAATGTAGCCTGGCGCTCCTGCACCACATAACCAGCTTGGTTAGCGCCTTCCCAAATGAAACCCTATCACTTGGAGACCTAAATATAGAATGGCTCTTGCATAAATCTGCTAACCTAAAAAAAAAACTGATGAATTCGGTCTTGTTCAACTTATTACAGAACTGACCAATTATTACTAACTGACAAGACCTAACCCATCAAATCCCACAAAAGCCTCCTTGTTAGACCTTATTCTAACAAACCAGCCACATAAATTTACTCACTCGGCTGTTTTCCACAACGATATTAATCATCATAATGTGGTTGCCTGTGACAGGGGGTTTAAAACCCATACGCCTCTATCCAAACTTATTCTCAAACGACATTTTATCAACTTGAATATCCAGAATTTTCTACAAGATATGACCGCCTTTCAGTAGCAACAGTTTTGCCTTGCCCCTTCAATTCACGAGGCAACAACCAACTTCAATAATCTACTTCCGAGGGTTATTAACAAACATGCACCCCTGGTCAAACAGAGAGTAGAGAAGGTTTCCTGCCCTGGGTTCAATAAAGACCTAAATGAGGCACACAGGGAAATGGACGTACTTTGGGCTACTGCCAGATGCACGAAAACTGATATGGGGTGGGCTCTGTTCAGGCAGATGAGAAATCACTTCACCAACTTGATTACAGCCACAAAGTTCAAGTACCACCTTAATTCCATGGACTATGCAAAAAAATGTTGCAATATTTTGTAAAACAGTAAGATCAATTGAGGTACCACATCAACGCCTCCCTGCCACTACATCAGCTGGTGAAATGCTGATCTCAGAAAAGCAACTCATCTTGGAGGAAATAAATCGAAATTGAAATACCTGTAAATTTTCCTTCTCAGACGGCTGGTCTCCGGGCTTCCTTACACATGGGCTATACCTCAATGCAGATAGGAAGGCAGGAACTTGATATCTGCAGCTGGCGATATCCAGCCAACCACTGTTTCCCTCAGTTCTTCGAAAGCAGTCCAAATGTGGCAATACAACATGAATTTGGAAACAAAACAAGAAAATTAAGGTATACATGGCCAATTGGCCAGCCAACTATGTACATTTTAGGAGGAAGTAGAAGCCTGGAGACCACCTGGAGAAAGAAGATTTACAGGTATTTTGGTTTCAATTCCTTTTCTAAACTGGTCTCTGGGCTTCCCTTACACATGGGATATAGAAAAGCAGTACATCCCCAGGTATCCTGGGTAGGAAGAATATCATGAGCCTTAAGGGTCCCACCACTGCTTAAGCATGCGGTGGCCAAAGGGCGCCTCACGCTGAGGACATTACTTCCAGTTTGTAAAATTTTGTAAATGTGTGAATGGATGACCATGTGGCAGCTCTGCATAGGTCTGCTGGAGATGCTTCTCTGAAGTCCGCCACAAAGTGGCCATAGCTCTGGTGAAATGGGCTCACTGGGCCAGGCAAAGTACTCCAGCCTGATCATACGCCATGGTGATGACATGACATAAATCCATCTGGCTACAGAGTCATTTGAAGTTTTTTACCTATATTTTGACCTGTACTTAGAATGAACAAACTTGATGTTTTGCGACTAGAATCTGCTTTATTAATATACACTTTCACCACTTTTCTCGGATCTAGCATGTGAAATTCCTTCCTTTTCATTTCTTGGTGTTGGCAGAAGGAAGGCAGAATCAGCTCTTGGTTGCAATAGAAGGGTGACATAACTTTTGGCAAAAAACCTGGATCTGTTCGGAGCACCACAGAGTCCTGATGAATAACAGTGTAGGGCTCTTTGGTGGACAATGCTCCTAGTTCGCTGATTCTCCTGGCTGAAGTAACAGCTATGAGAAAGGTGACCTTCACTGTGTGAGATGCATGAGGGCTGTCTCCTTGAGAGGCTCAAAAGGAGCCTTGGTCAAAGCCTTGAGAACCAGATTAAGTCTCCAAGGCGGTACTGTTGGCTTGACTGGAAAACGTTTTGATGTTGCTGCTCTTAGAAACCTCCTGACATGGGGATGTGAGCCCAACGATTCCGCCTGAATCCGCCAATAAGAGCGCACTCAGGGTGGAAACCTGAACTTGTAAGGTGGCTGGTTGCAGTCCTTGTCAAACCTATCTTGAAGGAACTGTAGTAGTACAGGCAATGATACTGGATGATTCTGTATGTGTTTGGATTGAAGCCAGTACAAGAATTCCTTCTAGATTCTATAATACACTTTAGAGGAAGAGGGGCGACACGAGTTCACCATCATTTCAATAACAGGAGCTGTGTAGCCTAGCTCTTTGAAAGTTTCCCGCTCAACCTCCAGGCCAAGAGGGACAGATTGTTCTATTGTTCAAACTGGGATGCAGAACCAGACCTTGATGGAGAAGGTCCGGGCTGATCTGAAAGGTTAGAGGTGGCCACCTTGACAGGTGAATGAGAAGCGGGAATCATGGGCAATGAGGCCATTGGGGACAGACTAGAATCATCTGTCCCTGTCCAGAGCCACTTTGTGGAGGACTGTGCATGGAAGCAGTATTGGAGGAAAGGCATACAGGACATCAAACTGACCCCAGTCTAGGAAAAAGACATCCTGAGCCACCGCTAGTTCATCCTAGGCCAGGGAGCAGAACTGCTTTACCTAGGAGTTTCACCGGCAAGCAAAAAGATCTGAGGATTGCCCCACTGGTCTGTTAGGATGTGGAAGGCACTGTCCTTCAGCTCCCATTCCCCTTGTAGAACATACTTGCAACAGCCAGTCTGCTGTGACATTTTCCTGTCCTGGACTATACACCGCTCTTATGCTTGCCAGGTGGTGCCTGGCCCACTGAAAGAGAAGAAGGGACTCCCGTAGCATTTTTGTGCTTCTTGTGCCGCCTTCATGGTTGACTTATTCCATTGTTGTCTGATTGTCTATTAGAATCGGTAAGTCCTAATTGAGGATTTGCTGTTCAAAGTGCATCAGAGCAAGGTGCACTGCTCTCACCTCAAGAGTGTTAATGCTGTACCTTGTTTCTAACAACGACCACTTGCCCTGTTGTGACAGCTGATGCAGGTGAGCCCCCCCAGCCCTCGAGGCTTGCATCGGTCATGATTTGGATTTGGTGTGGATGGCCCAGCTTGTGACCTCTCATGACATTTGTCCTCAGAGTCCACCACTGGAGGGAGAGTTCTATCTGCTGAGAAACTGAGATCAGTTGGTGCTGGCTGTTTCTGGACTGTGACCACAGTCTGAGCAATGGGCCGCATGTGGACTAGAGCTCAAGGGAATAAATCCGCTAGTGATACTAGAGTCCCAGTTAGCTGCATGAAGGATTGAGTAGGCAGCTGAGGAGCGTGTGAAACTTTTGATGAGCTTCAGCAGGTTTTGAATTTCGTTTCCGGGAAGGACCTTGATGGCTTGTGTCATGAAGTCTGCCCTCAGGTGGTTCAAGGTCTGCTTGGAGTTAGAGAACTCTTTCTACAGTTGATGACAAATGCGTGCCGACAGGCACCGACTACCTCCCAGCCACTGCTTGGTACGAGCTGGGGCCTTGATTAGAATATCGCCCAAGTAAGGGAAAAAGTTGTATCCCTGGTTCCAAGGTGAGCTATGACCATTATTAGTACCTTTGAGAATGTCCTTGGGGCTCAAGAAAGCCCGAATGGCAGATTTTTGAATAGCAAGTGCTTCTCTCCCACCTTGAACCTGAGATATTGCCTGTGTAGTCCATGAATGGGAATATGCAAATAGGCATCTTGCAGATCGATGGATGTCAGAAAATCCCCTTGTTACAGCTCCCTGATGATCGATGACAAGGTTTCCATCTTGAAGGGTCTGCTATGGACAAACGATTCTAGGAATTTAAGGTCTAGGACTGGCCTGAATCCCTGTGCTTTGGCACCTAAGAAGAACAGGGAGTAGACTCGTCCCCCAACTGATCTCTGTGGTGGAACTTGCTCGATAGCCACTGCTTGCAGAAGGTCTATAATGGCCTGTAACATCACCTGTCTTTGGAAGGGTTGCCTGAGATAGGGAGGGCACCATATGAGGTAGTGTGGGCTTGGATTCTAATTCTATTAGGTAACCCTCGCTGATGATGTCTAGGGTAGTCTGTACATCCTGTGCCAAACCGGACATCCTAAGCCAGGAGAGTTGGCGGAGACAGATTCCAGTGGCTGCTGCCCTAGCCACAGAGTCCACTGAGTCGTACGTCACTCGCAGTGTGTGATGACACGAGGACTTCCCCATCCTGACCTTGTCCAGGATCTTCTTCCTAAGAGTTTCGTTTTGAACCTCAAGTAGATCTCTTTCCAGCTCCGAAAGAGTAGCTTTCTGGAAAGCAACCATGTGCGAGACATAGTTGAGAGATCTTATGCCACAGGAGGAAGAAGAATTAATTTTTCACCCGAACTGGTCTAACTGGAGAGAGTTCTTATCTGGAGGTGAGGAACTCAGGTGTTTCGGCTGGGCTGACCGGTCATGGGCGGCAGTAATGATCATGGAATCAGCCTTAGGATGGGAGTTAAGGTGCTGAATCCCTTCCGGGGATAATAGGTCCGGTCTTCTTTCCTGGAGACCGCTGGTATGGAGGATGGTTGTTGCCATATAGTGGTGACCAAGTCCTCATGGAATCCCATCCACAGGGGAATGGGGATGGGATCTGAAGTAGTAAGGTCCAGGTACTCCTCAAGTCTTTTGTGTTGCAGATCAATCTCTTTTGTAGGCCAGCCTCTGGCTGCCTGTATGGAGTGCAAGAGCTCTCCAAAGGATGGGTACTCCGGAGGGGACTTAGGAGACTCATTTGCTGGAAACTCAACTGGAGATATGGGATCCGAGGGATCGGAGTCAGACTCCGTGTCAGAGGGTTCTGAGCCACTAGGGATGGAAAGATCCATACCCGCGGTACCCGCAGTATGAGAACCCTAGGTCCCGCCCGCTGGAGGCAGTGGAGGGGGGGGCCCTGGGTTGGGGGATTTCCCTTACCGACTGCCTGAGATCCAACAGCAACTAGGTTTTGGCCTCCTGCCACCAGTGGGGTGCTTTTTCCGGTGCCGGTGGTGGTGGAGGAGGAGGAGGCTGGTAGGACAGATAAACTGGGTACTGAGGCCAAGAGGGGTAATGATAACCCATCTGCGGATAGTAGAAATACCCAGGGTGTCCCAGTGTTGGGTATCCTGGCGTTGGAGGCACACAGCTCGGCATTGGAAGATGTGGGGTCGACAGCGGGCCACCCGAAGGTGGGGCAATGGGATCCGAGCCCAGAAACCTGCCCAGAGGATCTGGTTCTGCCGGGGCAGTGCCATGGCGCCTTGGGAGGCTCGGGATCTGGAAGACCTCGAAGGTCCCGAAGGAGGAGACTCCATAGAAACTCCTCAGCCACCATCGGACAAAAGTCTGGGGACCCGGAAGGCCTGGTGGGGGTAATTCGAAGGAGCCCCAATGGTGGTCCGAATGAGATTTCGCTGGAAGAAAAATCAGCGGATCAGGTGGCGTGTCCCTGGGATGCAACACCCTACAGGACGAAGGGTCACTCTGCCCCTCACTCTGTCAGACACCAGAGGTTAAACTGGAGCCTGATGGGAGAGTGGAATTATCCGGGCGGGCGACAGAGGAGCCGTCATCTGACTGATCGGACCGGGCTGGAGGTAGTCCGGAGACCGCCGCTAGACTTGTCAGCAGAGGCTGTGCACCCTTCAACAAAGTCAATGGGTGTCTTATTGGCAGGGCAGGTAGACAGAACAGATACCTCTAAAGAGGCGACCTCCAGCTGCCCGCTCACCTCAGCAGGAGGGGGAGAAGGTACCTGGCCTAAAGAAGCGGACGGGACACTGGCAGAAGTACTCACAGTTTCGGAGGGCCTCCTGCGTGGTGACGGACTCCTCTCCCGGCGCTTTTCTTTGCTTTTCTTCTTTTTTGGGCCCAGCGACGACGACCTATCCCGCAGTTCCTGGAGCCCCTTTTCCATCAACGCCAGTCGGGTAAGGAGATGGGCCTCGAGAGTCTGCTTGCGCCTGGTTCGGGTCACCTGGTTGAAGGCCTGGCAGATGGAGCACTCCTGGGAGTTGTGCTTAGAACCGAGGCAGAGAAGGCAGCGGGAATGGTCGTCCCTGTGTGGGATTTGGGCGCCGCACTTCGAGCACTTCTTCTGTCTAGAAGACATCAAATAGAGCAAAACAAATTAGTCGAAACTAGTTACGAAGTGAAGAAAACTCTGACAAAATGGCAGACATCTGATTGCTGTTCTATCGCAAGCCGAATGTTACTGAAGCGTCGGTGGGAAAGAGCTGGAGAGCGGGTGCAGGACCACCTTCTTTACAGCAGGGCTGATGTCACGACGCCCGACGTCAGGGGCAGTCCCCGCTGATGATTGCTATCTACAAGTTTGCCGTTCAGACCGGACGTCGGGGGCGCAGTCCTAATGTGTGAAGACCTACTGCAGGAACCCTCTCGAAGTAAGATCTTCCTGTTTGGCAGTAGAAAGGGAAGGATCACTGAGACACATATGTTTCATCATCCTTGAAGGAAAAGAGTAGCTCCCTCTCCCCAGCTGCTGCAGGTCTGACTGAGTAAGGAAGAAGGAAACTACAGAACAATACAAGAAGTTCCTGCTCCAGAACAGGAAGGGCGAAGCTGTAAGGGCACATAGGCAGTGGGGGGACAGGGAGGGGAGAGTAAGCATACAAAGCAACAGCGAGGGGTCACAAAATAAGACGATGAGAGTGGTGCACTGCAATGGCTGTGGGTCAGCAGTCTCCAGGAGACATTCTGGCGCCGATGCTGCCCTATTTGTAGTCACCTCTCTGGTCTGAGGGAGGAGGTTGCTCGTCTCCAGACTGACTTGGCTAGTATTCGTGAAACCTCTCCCACCCAGGGACCACAAGGGCCACTGCCGCTACCTCAGAGGTTACCATGAAAGAGGAGCGGTTGGACCCAGGTGGACTCAGGGAGGGAGAGGGTGGTGGAACAGAGGCACATTCCTCCAGCTGTACCTCTCCACAATTCATACGCTGTTCTGGCGGAGAGTGGTTCCTCTATTGAGGCACCTGCAGTGGAGACCAAAGAGGATGCTGGGAACCTCCAAAAAGGAGACCCACAGGAGGGTGGCATGAGACCCCGTGGGGAAGGAAACAACTCCTGGTAGGGGACTCAATCATTGGGGGGGGTAGAAGTGGGTGAGGAAGGGGAGAGGAAGGTAAGGTGCTTACCTGGCACCACGGCTTGGAGGGGCAGAGAGTGAATTCTCAGGATCGTGGGAGCAGCTGCACGAGGGAGGGACCTGGATGTCACTGTCCACCTAGGGACAAATTCCCTGGCTGGGAATGGGGTCAGAGCAGTGCAAGACAAGTCTGAAGAGTTGGGAAGGGGTCTTAGACAAGTAGCACGTATGGTAAGCTTCTCGGAGGTGCTGCCTGTCTATGGCAAGTATGATGCTAGGGTACTCCGCACCATGGGATTCAATGAATGGTTGAAAAACTGGTGCAGAGCTCAGGGTTTTGGCTTCATTGGGGACTGGGGGTCTACTTGGAGGGATGCAGGTCTATACTTGTGTGATGGTCTGCATCTGTCCAGGAGGGGAACCAGGATCCTAAGTGATAGGTTTAAATGCTTCATTGGCAAGCATTTAAACTAGCCAAGGGGGGAAGCACTGAAAAGGAGCAGGAAAACACAGCCTCCCCCCACAAAATACAGTAGTTAGGTAAACACCAAGGTAGAGACATCAAAAGGGAGCAGAACAGGGGAAAATGCAGAAAAAGGTAGTGAGGAGAGGGATGGGGCTAAAAGGGGTAAGGCCATCAAAAAACGGAGGGTGATGAGTACCAATGCCTATAGTCTGTGTAACAAGCTCCCTGAACTAGTGGCCTTGATGGAAGAGGGACATCTGGATATTGTGGTAGTCACAGAAACATGGTACACTGAGAACCACGAATGGGATGTCAACATACCAGGGTATACAAACTACAGGAGGGACAGGGAGGGTAAAAGAAGAGGAGGAGTAGCTCTTCATGTAAGGGAAGGGAAGGGATCAAAACAATGGAACTAAAAGATAAACATGGAGTAGAGGAAGCACTGTGGGTCGCCCTGGAGACAGGATATGGCACCACAATCCACACGGGGGGTTGTATACAGACCCCCATCTTAGGGGGAGGCAATGGACAAGGAAATGATAGAAGGCATCCTTAGAATGGCAGAGGAAGGGGAGATATTGTTGATGGGGGACCTGAATATGCCAGATGTTAACTGGAGCACCTTTGCTGCAGCCACATCCAAGAGCAGGGTTATTTTCGATGCCCTACAAGGGGCATGCCTCAGACAACTAGTGGTGAAACCCACTCGGGAAGGAGCAATCTTAGACCTGGTACTGTCAAATGGGGATGTAGAAAGGATCTCTGATTTAGAAGTGGGTAGCCATCTGGGAACAAGTGACCACCAAACAGTGTGGTTCGCGATGAGCACAGCCATAAAGTCAAGACATACAAAAGCAAGAGTACTGGACTTTAGAAGGACTGACATTGGGAAAATGGGAGAGTACCTCAGAAAAGCACTAGCAAATGGGCAAGAAGGAGGGTGGAGGAAAAATAGGGAAAAATCAAAACAGCCATCACAGAGGCAACAAGACTTTGTGTGAAGCAAATAGACAAAGCAAAACGAAGGGAAAAATACACTACGGTTCTCAAAAGAGGTGGACAGGAAGGTTAAGTAGAAAAAGGTAGCATTCAGGAAGTATAAGGAAACACAGAAGGAGCAGGACAGAAAACTGTACCAGTTAAAGCAGAAGGAAGCAGGGAAGGCAGTCAGAATAGCAAAGGCCCAAACTGAGGAAAAGATAGCCAACTCAGTTAAGAAGGGGGATAAAACCTTTTATAGGTACATTAGGGAGCGAAGAAAGGCCAAGGGAGGGATAAGGAGGCTTAATAAAGGGAAAGGAGGGTGGGCAGAGGGGGACAGTGAAAAAGCAGGGATATTGAATGAATACTTCTGCTCAGTATTTACAAAAAAAGAGAAGGGGGAGGTACCTAAATCAAAGAACAGAAGCACTCTGGATAGGGAAATTGATACCAGTCCATTCACAGAAGAGAGGGTTCTGAAAGAACTCGTAAAACTTAAGGTGGACAAAGCAATAGGGCCTGACAAGATTCACCCAAGAATTCTAAAAGAACTAAGGGTAGCACTAGTGACACCACTGACTACCCTTTTTAACAAATCATGGGAGGATGGTGTGGTACCAGAGGACTGGAGGAGGGCAGATGTGATTACCTTTCACAAAAGTGGGAGCAAGACAGAGGTAGGAAACCACAGATCTGTTAGTTTGACCTCAGTGGTAGGGAAAATGATAGAATCACTTCTGAAAGAAAGAATTGCTGAATTCCTAGAGGCCAGTGGGGCACAGGACCCAAGGCAGCATGGATTCACAGCAGGAAGGTCGTGTCAGAAGAATCAAATTGATTTCTTTGACTGGGTGACCAAAGTAGTAGACCAAGGCGGGGCTGTGGACATGGCCTACCTAGATTTTAGCAAGGCATTTGACACAGTCCCACACAAAATATTAATATACAAATTGGCTAGCCTTGGAGTGGGTCCCAAAGTGGTAGCCTGGGTAAAAGATTGGCTGGACAACAGGACGCAGAGGGTAGTAGTAAACGGAGTTTACTCTGAAGAAAGGAGGGTTACTAGCAGGGTACCACAGGGTTCAGTACGGAGACCGGTACTCTTTAATGTCTTTATAAGTGACATTGCAGAGTGACTGGAAGGAAAAGTATGTCTCTCTGCAGACGACACAAAGATCTGCAACAGAGTCGATACAGAAGGTGGGGTAGAGAGGATGCAAAGGGACTTGGCAAAGTTGGAGGAATGGTCGAATGTATGGCAGCTTAGATTCAATGCAAAGAAGTGCAAAGTAATGCACCTAGGAAACAAAAACCCAGGGGAAGAGTACACAATGGGGTGAGATACTAACAACAACAAAAATGGAAAGGGACCTGGGGGTAGTCATATCACATGACCTTAAGGTGGGCAAATAGTGTGAGAAGGCAGTAAGGAGGGCCGGCAGGATACTGGGATGCATAGGGAGAGGTATCACCAGTAGAAAACATGAAGATGTTATCCTTCTGTACAGACAGTTGATGAGACCCCATCTGGAGTACTGCGTGCAGTTCTGGAGACTCAATCTCTGCAAGGACATAGATAAAATGGAGGTTGTCCAAAGGAGGGCAACTAAAATGGTGCAGGGTCTGCACCAGAAGACATATGAAGAGAGATTAAAGGAGCTTAATATGTATACCCTCAAGGAAAGGAGGAGAGGGATACATGATAGAAACTTTAAGTACAAGAGGATAGCCTTTTTCAGAAGAGATGTACAAGAACAAGGGGGCACAATTTGAAGATAGAGGGGGGATGGCTGAGAGGCAATGTGAGGAAGTATTTTTTCATGGAGAGGGTTGTGGATACATGGAACAGCCTTCCTGAGGAGGTAGTGGAGTCAAGGACAGTGGGGGAATTCAAGAATGCATAGGACAGACATAAGAAAAAAATTACTCACCTTAGTAATGTTGTTTCTTCTAATGGAGTCTTGCTGTATTCTGACTACTGCAGTTAGGTCCTGCCTATCAACTGCCCTGGAGAACAAAGAGTTAACTTTCCATGGCCAGCATGGAACGTTCAGCGTGAGCTCGGTTGAAGCCCCTGTCTGCTGTTGTTTAAACTCCAACCGTCAGATCTTTACGAGCAATACTCACTAGAAGTTCTGTGTGGAAACTGTAAAACTCACACTAGCCAACCGGCAACTAAATTTAATAAAAAGAGTTTTTTTGGTTTCAAAGCAAAGACTCAAGTCAGGAAACCCAAAAAACAAACACAACACACACCCAAAGTAAAGGAGGGTGAAAGGGCACCACTAGGGTGCCAACACTGCTCCTGCTCACCCACATCCCAAAAACCAGGTTCTGAGAGGGGAGGCGGGGGAGGTCAGAATACAGCAAGACTCCATTAGAAGAAACAACATTACTAAGGTGAGTAATTTTTTCTTCAAACAACATGAAGTCTTGCTGTATTCTGACTATTGCAGACTACCAAGCAGTACCTCCATCAAGGAGGGACAGAACCTACTTTGGGAATAGGCTCTGAAGTACTGCTGTGCCAAACCGAGCATCACTCCTAGCCTGGATATCCAGAGAGTAATGCTTGGTGAATGTATGGACTGTTTTCCAGGTGGCTGCTTGACAAATTTCTAAGATAGCTATATCCCTGGCAGCAGCCAGAGAAGCAGCTGTACCTCTAGTAGAGTGAACCCTCAGGCCTGAGGGTGGAGTTCTACCCAGTTTTTCATTGCAGAATTGTTACAAGAGACAATCCACCTGGCAACAGATCTCTTAGTGGCAGGTTTGCCTTACTACCTCTCCATGGGAGGAACAACTGGAGGGACTCAAACTTGTGACCCTTGATCAGCGCCTATGTAGTAGCTGAGGGCCTTTCAATATCCAAGCTGTGCAGCCTCCTGTCTCCAGGGGAGGAATGGTCAGTGAAGAAAACAGGGAGAGACATAGACTGGTTAAGGTCAAAATCTGAAACCACCCAAGGCAAAAACTTCCTGTTGGTTCTTAGGACCACTTTATCTCTGTGGAAAGAGATGAAATCAGGCTAGACTGACAGGGCTTGCAATTTACTGATGTGCCTGGCAGAGGTAATGACCACCAAAAACACAGTTTTCCAAGTCAAGTACTTAAGCTCTGCAGAGGACAAAGGCTCAAAGGGTGGTTGCATAAGCTGAGCAATGCAAACATTAAGGTCTCAAGAAGGAGCAGGGTCCCTAAAGGGGGGATTGGTGTGCAGCAATCCCTTGAAGAACTTACAAAACACAGGGTGGGCTGACAGAGGAGAGGGCTTGCCTACTGACAAGAAGGCAGAAACAGCTGCCAAATGCACTTTTAAGTGTAGCTGACCTAAGTCCTAAGCCATTAAGATGGACCATGTAGTCCAGCACTGTAGGCAACCCAGCAGATTCTGGAGAAATATGCTTATTAGAGCACCAAACAGTGAACCTTTTCCATTTGGAGTTGTAAGTCTTTCTGGTGGAAGGCTTTCGAGAAGCTTTAAGGATATCCAGAACACCTTGAGAAAGGTGCAGATCAGCAAACTCTGACTCTTCAAGAGCCATGCCTTGAGATTGAGAGACTTGAGGTTCGGATACCAAATCCTCCCCTGAGAGGATGTCAACAGGTTGTAATTTCTGGGAAGAGACAGGGGAAGGTGGACTGCTAAGGACAGCAACAGGGGGTACCAGGGCTGTCTGGCCCAGTCTGGAGCAATCAGAATCACTTTGCATGGTTGTGACCTGATCTTGACTAACACTTTGAAGAGGAGAGGGAAGGGGGGAAAGCATACAGAATTTCCCTTCCCAATTCAGAACCAGGGCATCCAGGGGGACTGAGCCCAAGACTGGGAGTCTGCAACAAAAGAGAGGAAGTTGGTGATTGTCTGGGGCTGCAAAAAGATCTATCTGTGGAGTGCCCCATCTCGAGAAAATCACTTTCAAAACTAGGGGATCTAGGGTCCATTCGTGATGGCCCTGGGATATCCTGCTGAGAGCATCTGCTAGGACATTGTCCTTCCCTGACAGGTGAACTGCTATCAGAGAGGTTTACAGAGAATAGGCCAGGGACCACAACTTCATTGCTTCTGTGCACAAGTCCATAGACCGAGTGCCTCCTTGCTTGTTGATGTACCACATTGTGGTGGCATTGTCTGTTCTGATCTGGACCACCTTGTTCTGAACAGATTTGGAAAAGGCTTGAAGTGCCAGAAACACTGCTCTGAGTTCCAAGAGACTGATGTGAAGCAGAGATTCTTGATGTGACCACAGCCCTTGGGTGGTAAGATCCCCCAGGTGGGCTCCCCAGCCCAGCAGAGAGGCATCTGTGGTGAGTATCACTGAATGAGACTGAATGACAAAAGGAACTCCTTGTCTCAAATTGTCCTGATCCTGCCACCACTGCAAAGCCTGGCTCAGGGTTCGAGTCACTGGGACTAGTTTGGTAAGGGAAAACTTTCTTTGGGACCAGAAGGCTCTTAAGTGGAACTGAATATCCCTCATCTGAAATCCTGCTCCCTGGACCACTGCTGTAGAGGCTGCCACGTGGCCCAGAAGCTGCAGGAAATGCCTTGCTGGTCAAGACACCTGAAGGGTGAATGAAGAGGCCAGTTCCATAAGGGTCCTTACCCTGTCCAGGGGAAGGAAGGCTTTTGCCCTTATTGTACCCAGCTCCGCCCCTATGAAGGTGAGGAGCTGTACTGGCTCGAGAACTGACTTTGGAAGGTTGAGAAGGAATCCTAAGGAAGTGAGCGCTTGCTGAGTTATTTGCAGATGTGACTTGACTTGGTCTGGAGACTGACCCACTATGAGCCAGTCATCCAAGTATGGAACGATGGAGATCTTTTTTTCTCCTTAGGAAAGCAACCACTACTGCCAGGCACTTTGTGAACACCCTTGGGGCTGATGTTAGGCCAAAGGGCATTGCTCTGAACTGATAGTAGCCTGAGGACAACTCGAACCCGAGGTACTTTCTGTGGGAGTACCTGATGGGAATGTGAAAATGGGCATCTTTGAGGTCCAGGGAGGCTAGCCAGTCCCCTGGCCTTAGAGAGGGCAGAATTATTTCCAGAGTCACCATTTTGAACTTTGGTTTAAAAGGTGCTTGTTCAGATATCTTAGATCCAGGATGGGCCACCATTCTCCTGTTTTTTGGGGGTTAGGAAGTACCTGGAGTACAATCTTTTCCCACTGTGTAGGGTAGGAACCCTTTCTATGGCTCTGAGAGCCAGGAGGAAAGAAACCTCTGCCTCTAGGGCAAGGGTCTCTGATGGATTTGCAGGTGGAAAGGATCTGGTTCTCATCTTGGGAAATTTTTTGAAGCTGAGAACCAGTCCCTGACTTACTACTTCCAGGACCCACTTGTTTGATGTCAGAGACTTCCAGTCCTGGACAAAGTAAGCCAGCCTGCCCCCTACAGGTATTGGAGAATTGGCTCGGGCAGACCCATCAGGGTGTCTGCTTGGCAGGGGCTTTAGGCTGAGGGGTGGAAGCAGGCCTGCTCATTCCCCGTCTGCCTCTCCCTCTGAAGAACCCCTCTGAGCATAAGAAGAGGAGGAGGCTGGGCTTGGTAAAAGGCCTTTGAAAAGGCCTGCCCTGCCCCTGGGAAGCTGCCTTTGAGGAGTGGCTTTGCTTTGGCCTGAGCACTCCTGTAGGGGGTCCTGTACTCGTCCATCTTTTTCATGTAGTTCTCTGTCTGCTCCCCAAACAGAGAATTACCAATGACAGGGAAATCCATGGCCTTAGCCTGGGTATCCTGTGATAGGCTAGTACGTCTGAGCCAAGCCATCCTCCGAAGGGCCACAGATGTAGCCATAACTCTTGATGAAACATCACTGGAGTCCACAGCAGCATGAAATTGCACCTTGGATGCCTCAATCCCATCTGCAGCCACCTGCTCCAGCTCCTTGGCAAGCTGGTCAGGGGCCTGTTTAGCCAGAGCCAGCACAGTGTCCAATCTGGACTTCTGGTATCTAGCTGTGTAAGCCATATAGTTAGCCTGCCTGAGTCCCAAAGATGCTGCCATGTACTGCTTCTTTGCCATGGCATCAATCCTCCTGGAGTCCTTATCTGGGGGGTGTGATGCCAAGGGAATATTTGCCTTATCACAGGCAGCAGCCTGCACTACCCCAACATGACTGCATTGCTGAGAAAGGAACTCCGTGTCCAAGCCTGAAAGGGTGCACCTCTTGTCCATTCATCTGTCCACAGGAGGTATAGAGTTAAGAGTCTTAAGAATTTTGTCTGTTTCCCAAAAGATTTATGGAGGGGAATAGACAGTCTCCTGGACTCTGGGATGTCCATCATTTCAACAAAATCAGGCTCCTCCTGATCCTCTACTGCTTCTTCCATTGGAAGTTGGAGGGTTTCAGCCACTTTTTTGTAAAACATAAAGTGGGAAGGGGACTCAGAAAGCCTAGGAGAAGAAACACCTGAAGGTCTGTCTGGGGAGATGTCCGGGTCAATAGGCACATCCAGACTTTCATAATCACCATCATCATCCTCATACTCTCCCTCCTCCTCCTCCTCCTCCGATTAATAAAATTCTTCTGAAGTGTAATCCAGAACCAGGGAACTGACCGAACCGAGCCCCTGCCAGATGGTGCCGGTTCGGCCGGAACCGAAGTTAGCGACTGCACTATTCTTATCGCTTTGGCTATCTCATCAGTGGTCGGAGTATGAATTTCTGGATCTGAACCGGACGATTTGTCTTTTCTCTTCCTTTTAACCGGAACCAACTCCTCAGAATCGGCTCTCCTTTTGCCTGAAGAAGTTTCGCCCTGGTTAGAGGGCACTCCCTCTGGTTCGGTCGAAACTGAACCGGGCTGGCCATCTGGGTCAGCAGACTTCTCGGCCTCCCTTTCCCTCAGTCTACCTACTCTCTTATCCAGGGTAGCTTGGGAAAATTCCTACAAATTTGGCAGTCTGAATCAAGGAGGTCAAACCCCAGACAATAAACACAGGTGGTGTGTGGATCAGCCTTAACAAAGGCTTCCCCACAAACTGCACTGCTGAAACCAGTGGGCCCGGTTTTCTTCTTGGGTTTCTCAGACATGGCCAATCCTATCCAAAACTTACCCTTTTTCGGCAATCTGCCAGGCAAGACTCTATTGGTTCCTGACCGTAGCATGGGTCTTGGAAAAACGAATGAAACCCGTTTTTTTTTAGAACCGATACGGACCGGTCACTACACTCTAAGTAAATTCAGAAACTTTTTTAAACTAAACTGATCGGTTCAGCCGAACCGATCTGAAATTTACAAGTGCCACACAGAAACTAAATATAAAACCTATCTAGTACTCATGGTACCACAGACAAAGACTTAAACTGACATATTTGGTAGCAGAAATTTGGTAGAAACCGAGCGAAAAATGACACTTTAAACGACTTTTTTGAACCGAGCAAAGAAGAAATCTCCGGAGCGACTGTTCAGTGAGGCGGAGTAAAGAATCTGATGGTTGGAGATTAAACAGCAGCAGACAGGGTTTCAACCATGTGCTGAACGCTCCATGCTGGCCATGGAAAGTTAACTCTTTGTTCTCCGGCAGTTGAAGGGCAGGACCTAACTGCAATAGTCAGAATACAGCAAGACTTCATGTTGTTTGAAGGCAATTCTAGTGGGGGTAGGAGGAAGTAGGCTGTCAGTGAACTAGGATCTGCAGCTTATCCATTTGGTTGGTGAAATGAACTGACTAGGTGCCCAAGCGGTCCTTATCTGCCGTCAAATTCTATGTTTCTATGTTTCAAGCTGGCTACTCCTACCCACCCAGATAGTATCCTCTATGGCACTCCCCTGTGATGTCAGATCTTACCTGCTGGAAACAAAACCAGTGTGCCACTTGCCAGGGGAGATCGGGTGGGTTGTGTGGCTGTACACCACATACCACTCCTAGAAAGTACAGTTACGTAAGAACTTACCGTAACAGTAGATCTTCTGAGGACTGTCTCTTGCAGTAAGTCATTACTTCTGGAGTATCCACTAGGTGTCGGTGTCGCATGGCAGCTTCTTCTAGCAGTCTTCCATGGTGGCCACCCACACGACATCACATCCAGTGGTTCTCAGTACCCTCTGTTCATCCCTGGCTTCAGCGAGCACGACCTGGAACGAGGAGAACGAGGGCAGAAAAACAGAGGATAGTGATCCCACCCAATGTCGACAGGGAAGGAGTGAGGAGTGTGAATCCTCTCCTCCTATGCCTGGAACGACAGCCGCTGGCCGGGAAGCCTTTAAATGACCCGAGTCCGTTCTGGCCTGGCTGAGCTGTGGTGGTCAGCCATGAGAAAAACCTAGGACCCAGCAATAAGTGCCGGGGCTGAGGGATAGCAGGTGTACCATGAGCACTAATGGAACACCAGGCCTGCTGTAAAAGAAATGTGCTTTGCCAAGAGAAACTCCAGGCCTAAGCCTTGGAGCAGCAGGGGTACTGTGAATGGGTCACAGGCCTGCTATGGGAGTCCAGGGGTGCTGAGAGCATGTCCCAGGTCTCGGATCCAAAGAAAGAAAACTGGTTCAAGTTCGAGTTGAAAACTGCAACCCAGGAGGTCAAGAAAGCTGACTGTGTGAGCAGAAGCTGGCAAGAAAATAAACAGAGTGTACTGGGGGCTGCCCACTCTTATACACATCCACAGGAAGTGATGTCGTGTGGGCGGCCCACATGGAAGACTGCTAGAAGAAGCTGCCGTGCGACAGCGTCACCTGGTGGATACTCCCAGAAGTAATGACTTACTGCAAGAAACCAGTCCATAGAATATCTACAGTTACAGGTGAGTAACTTGAGTTCTATGGGCGTGGATACAGTGTACTATCTACACTTCTGGCAGATTCCTAGCACTTTGAGAAAGGGGGTAACGCACATACCCCCTATTTAGGGAACAGAGACTGGAAAACAGAGGCCCCAAAACCAGCATCCCAGCATGACTCAAGGTTGATATTGCAGTGGGAGATGAAGGTGTGTGCAGACTTCCAGGTAGCAGCCCTATATATCTCCTGTATAGGTATGTCCCCAGAAGCAGCCACCAATGCAGCGGTATGTCTGGTGGAATGAGCCCTAAGCCCTATAGGAGGCTTCCTAACCGCCAACCTATAGCAGAGGTCGATGCAGGAAACTATCCATCTGCCAACTGTCCACTTTGCTGCTGATCTGCCAGGTGGGGCTTCAGCATAGGTGATCAACAGCTGGCGAAAATCTCCCCGAGCTTCAGCCGTGCGCTCCTTATAACAGGCAAGCTCTCGCCTCAGCTCCAGTGTATGGAGCCTGTGCTTGGCCTCTGAGGTATGACTGGTGAAATACACCAGAAGATTTATCACCTGGTTAAGATGAAACTCTGAGACCACCTTCGGAAGGAACTTTGGGTTGGGGCGAAGGACAACCTTGTCCCTGTGGAAGACCAGGTAAGGAGACTCCACCGACAGTGCCTGGAGCTCACTGATCCTTCTGGCTGACGTGATGGCCACCAGGAAGGTGGTCTTCCATGACAGGTGTGACATCTCACACCTGTCCAATGGTTCGAATGGCTTGCCCATGAACACTGCCAACATCAGCAACAAGTCCCAAGGTGGTGGCGGTTCACGCACAAGAGGGGAAATTTGGTCAAGGCCCTTAAAGAAGTGCCCGACCACCTTCTCCTGTTCCACCATCAGTATACCAGCCAGTGCCCGGTATGCAGAGATGGCTGCCAGGTGCACCCTGACAGTCTTCGACTGAAGGCCCAACTGACAGAGGGACCATAAGTAATCAAGGATGCTAGCCATGGACAAGACAAGGGTCAAGCTCCTTGCCCTGGCACAAAATGGAGAATCTCTTCCATCTGAAGGCACAGCACCAAGTCGACTCCTTCGAGAAGCCTCAATGACATGTAGGACCTCTTCGAGAGACCCAGAGCCTGGAACTCTAGCCACACCATAAGAAAAATTACTCACCTGTAGTAATCTTGTTTCTTCCCGCATCCAATAATATTACTCTTTGCAGTTCTCTTTGAAGTCAGGATTGCCCCAGAGAGAGAAAGAGAATGATATGCTAATTATGGAATGTTTAGCTAATGCATCTATTTTCAAACATACTTGTGCCAACTGCCTACATTCTACCTCAGATTTCTTAGAAGCCTGCAAAGAGGTCATAACAACATGTGAATTATAATTAAATAACCATAAAAGAATTTTAAATGCCCAACAGGAGGAGTAATATTATTAGTGGATGCCTGGGAAGAAACAAGATTACTACGGTGAGTAATTTTTTCTTCTAACCCCAGGAATCCAGTAATATTACTCTTTGCAGACTATGTATCAATATCACTAGGAGGTGGGCAGAATCTATTTAGGAAAAAGACTGCAAAACAGCTTTGCCAAAACTGGCATCACTACTAGACTAGGTATCCAGACTATAGTGTTTAGTGAAGGTGTGGGCTGACCTCCAGACAGCTGCTTTTACATATTTCCAATAGAGGTACTCTCTGGGCAGCTGCAATAGTGGCAGCTGTGTCCCTTGTACAGTGGGCTCTAAGACAAGGAGGAGGAACCCTGCCTGCTTTTGAGTAACAGAACTGAATACATTGAACTATCCATCGAGATAGTCATTTTCGAAGCAGGAGTACCTTTACCTACTTCCCCATATGTGAGAAACAGCTGTTGTCTGTCCTACCTATGGTGTATGGCAAGAGTCAGTATAGTTACTCAGCGCTCTTTTGACATCCAGGCTGTGCATTTTACACTCACCTGAGCTGGAGTGCTCAGTAAAGAAACTGGCAATGTTACTGACTGGTTCAAGTGGAAGTCAGGGACCACCTTGGCGAGGAACTTCCTATTAGTTCCCAACACTACCTTATTCCTGTGAAAAGAAACATAGTCCTTTTCCACACAAAAGACCTGTAGCTCACTAATCCTCCTTTCAGAAGTGATTGCTACCAGGAAAAAAGACTACCTTCTAGGTAACAAATTTAAGCTCTGCAGATGCCATAGGCTCAAAGGCTGGAAGCATAAGCTGGGAAATGCAAACATTAAGATCCCATGGTGGCACTGTTTCCCTGTGACGGGGGAAACAAGTGACACAGCCTCTTAAAGAACCTCTTGAGTATGGGATTCAATGCCATTGAGGTATCCATTTAGGTGAGAGGTACGCTGAAACTGAAGCCAGGTGCACTTTCAGAGTCTAGTGCTGCAGCCCCAAGGAGTGCAGGTGAGACAAATAATCCAGAAGAGCTGGGATCCCAACCTGGGCTGGTGCTACACCCTTATCATTGTACCAGATGGAAAAATATTTTCCATTTTGAGGCATAGGTTTCCTTAGTGGAAGGTTTCCTGTAACCCTTAAAGACTTCCAAAACTGCTTCAGAGAATTGGCAGGCTGCATTTTCTAAGTCCTCAAGAGCCTTGCCTTGAGCATAAGACCTGAGATTGGGAAACACTACCCTCCCCTGAAAGGAAGTCAGTAGATTGTACCTCTGAGGAAGGTGACTCAGCTTGCTCACAGGCACTGAAAGCATAGGGAGTACCAAGGCTGCCTTACCAGTCTGGTGCTACCAGGATCATTGAGCTGGTTATGACCTGGACTTGATGAGAACCATGAAAAACAGTGGAAAGGGATGAAAAGCATAAAGGTATCTGCCTGTCCAATCGAGAATCAGGGCATCCATGGGAACTGTCCCTTTCAATGGGGCCTTGCAACAATAGGGAGGCAAGTGGCGATTTTGGTGGGAAGCAAAAAGGTCCATTTCTGGGATCCCCCACCTCCTGAATAGAGCATTCACCACTTACCTGTTCAATGCCCATTCATGATGGGCCTGAATTATCCTGTTCAAGGCATCTGTCAGAGTGTTGTCTTGCCGGGCAGATGAATTGCTTGTAGACAGGTGTTTAGGGAGAAAACAAGGCTCCATATCTTCATTACCTCTGTACAAAGAGGAGTGGACCTTGTCCCTCGTTTGTTGATGTAGTACATTGTTGTGGTATTGTCTGATCTGACTTGTACCACCTTTCCCAGAAGACGATAAGAGAAAACCTGCAGGGCCAGGTATACAGCCCTCAGCTCCACCAGATTTATGTGCAGAAGTGAGTCTGCACTGTCCCAGGAGCCATGAATGGTGTGATCCCCTAAGTGGGCATTCTATCTTAATGGAAGCATTGGTTGTGAGAACCTGAGAAGGAGGCTCCTGCAGAAATGGAACCCCTTCCCTTATGTTTTCTAGTTCCCTTCACCCTTGGAGGGCCTGTAGCAAGCTTTTTGTTACTGGTACTGGCTCTGAGAGTGGGTCTCGCCTCTGGCACCAGTGTGCTCTGAGGTGGAGCTGGATATCTCTATCTAAAATCTGGCACCTATGACTGTGCTTGCTGCTGAAAGCCATGTGCCCCAATAGCTGAAGCGAATGTTTTGCTGGCTTTGGCCTGCCCGAGGCGAATGAGCCTGCCAAGAGCGAATAGCTTCTGCCTCTCTTGAGGCAGAAAACTGTTCACTGCATCCCGTTCTGCCCCTATGCACTGCAGAACTTGCACAGGGGTCAGCACTGACTTTTGGTATTGAGAAGGAATCCCAGGGACAGCAGCATATCCTGGGCTACCTGTAGGTGGTCTGACACTTCTTGGTGGGATTTCACCATTAACCAGTCATCCAGATAAGGAAAAACTGTAACACCCATTCTTCTGAGGTGTGCCACTATCACTGCTATGCAAGTGGTAAAAACCCTTGGCGCAGAGATGAGGCCGAAAGGCAGTGCTGAAAACTGGTAGCGGCCTGAGGGGAGTCTGAATCCGAGGTACTTTCATTGTTAGGAAATATCTGGAATAGAACCCTTGTCCTCTTTGGTTGTGGGGAATAGGCTTGACTGCTTTTGCCCATAATAAGGTTTGTACCTCCTGCTCCAGCAATTCTCTTTCTGAGAAGAGAGCTGGTGTAAACTGTTTAAGTCCTTGGAGGAGGAAGGAGAGACCCATACTCACTATTTCCAGAACCCATTTGTTAAGTTTGATCATTCTTGGAAATAGTGAGTGAGTCTACTCAAAGGATGGGGAGAAGCATTGTGAAGGGAAAAGGCAGGGTTCTATCTGCTGTGGTTAGTCCTGCTGCTGAGTGACAGCTATAACTGTAAGAAAGGTTTACTAAAGGAAGATCTGTCCCTGCCTCCCTAGAATAAGAAGTCGTCGAAGGAGAGGGTCTGTCTCTAGCCAAGTTACTTTTAAAAGCAGCTTTAAATTCATCTATTTTTTTATTAAGCTTCAGTCTGGGCAGCAAAAGAAGGCCTCGACTGGAAAATCCATGCCTTAGTTTGTGTGCTCTGGGTGGGGTTGGCAGCCCTCAGCCAGGCAATCCCTCAGGGCTATTGCACCAGCCGCCCATCTTGCAGCAGTATAATTAATGTCAGCTGCCATTTGAAATTAGTATTTGGAAGCCTCCAAACCTAATTTTGCTGTATCCAATAGCTTTGGCACAGTTAAAGAGGGTTTGCCTCAGCACTGTTGACAACTGACTGCCAGAGAGCTTTCTGGTAGAGGGCTATAGGCCTGGTAACAAGCTTGCTGGATTGCCAGGGATACCGAAAGGTACCCTTTTAGCTGTATAGCTGAATTAGAAGCCTTAAAGATTTCTAACATCAATTTTTATTTTAATTTATAGATAGGTAAAAGAGACCTTTTGAGGGTGCCAGCCGTAAGCTCCATATATTGTGCTTCCTCTTCATCATGGATCTCTTCAGCTGTTTGCAGATCCAGGGTCTCTACCATTTCCTTCACAAAGAGAAATGGGAAGCAAATCTTCTGTGGTTGGGGGTAAGCAAAATCCTGTTCTGGTGACACCTCAGGTTCAATTCCTTCTCATCCTGGTTATAGTTATCATCATCACCACCACCACCTCCATATGCCAAAGTAGCAGTAGGTACCATGGGGCAACAACAGCTGCTATTTCAGCAAAAAGTAATCAGAGGCTGATAACGAGGAAATAACCCCTGCAGCACCTGGAATAAAGCTAAGGCCTGAGTTAGATCAGCAGGAGAGGGAGCGTTAATAGGCACCTGAGGGACCCCTTGAGGCGTTTCAGCTGGGGTGTCAGAGTGCTTTGTTTTCTTCAGCTTTTTTGGCAGACACCAGAGAGTCAGCTGGCTGACTGCCTCTGTTGCCAGAGCCCTCACCCGTATGAGGGGTGGAATTAGAGGCTCTGGAAGGACCCCACACACTCATGGAGGGTGGCTTGGTTACAGCCCAGGTACCTCTCCTCAATCCAGAGCCCGCACTGCATCAGGGGTGGAATTAGAGGCTCTGTAAGGCTTGCCACATTCATGGAGGGTGGACTGGTTAGAGCCCAGGGACCCCTCCTCTAGTTTCCTTTTAAACCTCTCCCTGCATTTTTCCCCACTGTTTTACCAGGGAAAGATTTGCATATATCACAATCTTCATAAAATTGTTGTTGCCAAAGGCAGATCAAGCAAATATCATGCTTATTTGGCTTAGCGAACACTTTGCACACTTCAACAATTCTTAAAACCAGAAGGTCCTGTTAAAAAACTTGAACATTTTAAGCAGGGTTTTATTTATTCTAAAATTGATTAGCTTTTGGTCATAAAAGTACTAAAACATTGTGAAATGCACAGCACTTGCCTCACTTTGTTAAACATAACACTTCTAGAAAACCTATATAAATACTTTCTTTACAGTTAGTACTGCTAATCAATTATATAAAAACCCTGCTATGAGGAAAAACAGTAAATAACAACAGACACAAGGCAGTAATGAAAAATTAGACAAAAATACTTAAGTCTTTTTGGTCAAACTGTAATCGGATGATCTTGATTGAGAGAGGGGATCTCTAGGACATTTGATCCTTGTAGCAGAGAGAAGAAATCTGAGGTAGAATGTAGGCAGTTGGCACAAAGCTGTTTGAAAATAGATGCATTAGCTAAACATTCCACAGGGTTTTATTTAACTCTAAAAATTGATTAGCGTTTTGCTCATAAAAGTGTTAAAACATTGTAAAAATGCATAGCACTTGCCTCATTGTGTTTAACAAACATAACACTTCTAGAAAACCTATATAAATACTTTCCGTACAGTTAGTATTGTCCCAGGAAAAAAACTACTAATCAATTATTTAAAACCCTGTTCCATGATTAGCATATCATTCTTTTCTCTCTGAGGCAGTCCTCACTTCAAAGAGAACTGCAAAGAATAATAATATTAGTGGATTCCTGGGGTTAGAACCAGGCTATCAAGTGCAACGACTGAAGATCCAGGTGGAGGACCTTCCCCGAGGGGCACGAGAGCAGGTGTAGGTAAAGTGGCAGACGTCACAGAGGCCTGCTTCTGAGGCCGAGGAGATCAGAGTACCAAAACTGGCAGGGCCAGTCCAGAGCCACCAGGATCATCCGTGCCTTGTCCCTCCAAGCTTTGATCAGAACTTTGTGGATCAGAGGAAAAGGAAGGAAGGCATAAAGGAGGCCAGGGATCCAGGGACTTGCAAAAGCATCCCCCTGCAGTGTACCCTGCTGAGGGGGCAGGCACAAAACAGCCTCAGCTTGGTGTTCTCCTGGGAGATGAACAGATCCACCTAAGAGGTGTCCCACTGAGAGAACAGACAGTCTAGTACCTCATGATGAAGGGACCACTCATGAGACGCCTCGCCCACTCGGCTGAGAGCTTCTGCCAGCCGACTGGTCACACAGGCCACATGAAAGGCCAGCAGGTCAGCCTTGAGGTTGAGTACGAGGTTGGAGATGTGGAAAGCTTCCCTGCACAGAGAGAGGGAATGTGTTCCACCCCGCTTGTTGCGGTAGTACATGGTCATCATGTTGTTTGTCTGGACCTGGATGACCTGACCCTGGAGATGTGGGCGAAGGCTGTCAGGGCCAGGCGAATAGCCCAAGCTCCAGCAGGTTGATGTGACATCAAGTTCCTAGGGGACCAGAGGCCATGGAACCTGTGCTCCCCAGATGGGCATCCTAACCCAGCATAGAGGCGATGGTCGTGAGGATGACCCATCGGCTCTGGGCAGACAAGTGGGACTCACTTCCTGCAGATGTGCCTGGATCAGCCACCACTGGATGGCATCTCACATTAGCTGAGTCACTGTCACTACTTGGTTGAGGTGTCCCGGATGCTGAGACCACGGATGGGCCAGCCCCTCAGTGCAGGGTGCGTATCTCAAGTGGACCCAAGGAACCACGCTTGTTGCAGGCCGCCATGCAGCCCAAGAGGCTCAGAAAGCTGCTGGCAGGGTGCAACTGCCCAACCTGAAATGATCTGGCAATGGAAGAAAGATCGTCCACCAGGAGCTGGGCTTGGCAACAGCCAAGCTCCACCCGATAAACAAATCACCTGTGAGAGGCGGGTTCCGACTTTGCCTCACTGACCAGGAGGCAAGGCTTAAGCAGGTCTAGAGGGCCAGGTCCCTGGACTGTGCACCTCCACTTTGGAGGGGCCTGTAATCAACCAGTCATCCAGGTGCAGGTACACCTGGACCCCTGAGTGCAGTAGGAAGGCTGCCACCACTACTATGCATTTAGTTAAGACCTTGGAGGCTGAGGAGAAGCCAAAGTGCATGGCCTGGAACTCAGAGGTCCCCTCCATGCAGAACCGGAGGAACCACTGGTGGGATGGATGGATGAGGATATGACTGAAGGTGTCCTGAAGGACCAGGTAGCAGAATCGCATGTCCTGTTCCAGG
Organism: Neoceratodus forsteri; assembly: GCA_016271365.2. NCBI lineage: Eukaryota > Metazoa > Chordata > Ceratodontiformes > Ceratodontidae > Neoceratodus > Neoceratodus forsteri. The sequence continues at coordinate 655,924,215 of CM057459.1, forward strand.
GACAGAATGATCTGGTTCAGAATGACCAACTGAAAGACGCGCAACCTCAGAAACTTGTGTTTTGGAACCAGCAAGTATCTGGAGACAAACCCTCGACCAGCTGGTGGGTCTGGGATATAAACCACCCCTCCTTCTGGAGGAGCTGGGCAATGTCCTCCCGAAGGTCGGACAACATGTCTGTGGATACTACATCCTCCTGAGGAGCGCAGGATCAGCTTGGCGGGAGATCCTCTAACTACAGAGGCAAGCTCTGGCTGACCACTTCTAGCACCCACCCATCCGTGGTAATACTGGACCAGACGGAAAGAAAGTGGCGGAGCTGTCCCCCCCAAACACATCACTGGGCAGACTTGGAGGTGGAGGCAGGGGTCAGTAGAGGATGCAGCTGGGCCTTGACCACAGGCTTCTAGACAACAGAAGCAGCAGACTTGGGTATGGGATGCCAGGCCAGCTGGTGCCCAGCCAGTGAACTGGTACAGCTTGGCTGCAGGGGCAGAACAGGGCCAAAGGACTTCTTCTGGGGTTTAGAGCCCTTAACTTCGTTTTGGGTGGATGTGACAGAGTCCAGGGTGGCAATGGACTTCTTAATCCTGGTGAGATGATCATCCACCCCTGGCACGAACAAGTCGTTACCCAAGAAAAGGACATCCGCTAATTTGTGCTGGGTATGTGCTGTGAAGATAGAGATCCTCAGCCAAGCCCAGCGGTGCACAGTTATGGCTGCAGCCACGGACTTGATACAGGAATTGCCAATGAACATGGCTATCTGGAGCTGCTGCTTAACCACAGCATGCCCTTGGTTCCAACTTGCTTGACCATCATCTAAAGGTCAGCTAGGAGCCGAGGGAGCACCTGGTCAAGGGTACCCAATAAGGCATGAGCAATGAGGGCCATCATTAAGGCTGAACCAGTCTGCCGAAGGCCAAGATATGAAGCCGCACATACCTTCTTGGTCGCGTGATCCAGTTTCTTGGATTCTTTGTCTGGGGGTTGACGACATCCCAGGTATTGCCCATCCGCCTTAACACCGAATTGGCAACCAATCCTTTAGCCGAGGGGTGCTCAGTAAACCCAAAAAGGTAACCTGTAGGAACCGTGTACTTGCAGGCTATACAGACTGATGCCATAGGGCAGGAGGCTGGGTGTTACCAGAACTCCAGCGTGGTCCCAAGAATGGCTTCAGCCACTGGGAAGGCGACCCCAGGGGAGTTGTCCCAGTCGATGATTTAGGTGAGGTGATACCTGGCCTGTTTCTGAATGGGCTCCAGCTGGATCCTCGTAGCCTCTGAATTAAGGTGGCGCATGGCCTTGAAGGAGGTAGGACTATGGTCCGTCAACAAATCTCCAACAACTCTAGGTCAATAGGAGAGGAATGCATGGTGGAAGCCTCCAGTTCCGAGGTTACAAAAACCGCTGACCCCCACAGTCCCCGCTAACCTACGGGCCTGGGCTTGGCCTGAGTGACTATAACCAACAGCCATCGTTGAAGCCCAGGGGCAGTATCAGTGCCCTTAGGAGAGGGGCCCTCCTTCAGCTGAGGTGGCAGGGGTTCCACCTGAATGGGCGGAGAGGTCGGGAGTGGCTGAGCCAGAACAGATTTGGGCAGAGGTGGTGGTAGGCATGGAAGCAATGGCGTAGAAGCTTGCATCAGCTTAGGCCCAGAACCCAAAAGAAGCTGCTGCCACATGAGTTCCTTGCAGTGCCATTACAACTTGCGGTGAAGCCAATCCTCCCCAGAAAAGGAGGAAGAGTGGCGGTGCCACTTTCCCTGAGTATCGAGAGTGAGACTGGTAATCCCGATGAGAGCTGCTTGACCTCGGGCTGCAGGACCTTGACTGCCAGAGGACCGGACGGTGAGAGGAAATGGGAACCGGTGAGGGATGCTTAGGGTCCCCCATAAGCTTGGGGTCCTGAGGGTTATGGACCAGCTCAGGAAGCTGATCTGACCCACCCTGGAACTGGAGGGGTAGGATCGGAGTCCTGGAGAGGGAAGTATCCCCCTCATCCTGCAACAACAGGTCAACTGTGTCAAGGAAAATCTCGACAGCCTGGTCAGCCCGCATCTCAGCTGATGGACCCAACAGGGACACCGTGGGGCCAGCGGCCTGGACTGAAGCGTTGGCAGATGCCAACTTGTCGATGGAACAGGAGCGTAGGAATCTGAGACCTGAGCGCACTCGTGGTTCCATGACCTGCGACGGGACTTCTCAGCTTTTGCCTTGGAGTTCTCTCTGAAAAATCTGGACCCACAGGAAGGGCCCTCCTCGACGGTAGGAAGGAACTGGCATAAGTCCTGGAAAACCTCGGTGAAAGAGGTGCCAAAGCGGACACTGATTAAGCACCCAGCACGGCCTGGGCTGCAGTTTCCTTGAAAGCCTCTTAACTGTTCGGTGGACCCTGCAGCCACAGAAAGTACCCCACGGGCATCCTTGGAGCGAATGGGAGGATCCTGCTCATCCAGACAACCAAGCAAAAGTCACGCGTACCGGTCCTCCAATGTGGAGGAGTGTAAAGTGTAGCACAGGCAGCAAGCCTGAGAGTCGTGTTCCTGGCCCAGGCAGTATACGCACATGGCATGAGGTTCTACGCATAATATTTTCTGCCTGCACAGACAACGCTTGAAATTGGGCGCCACTTGGAATAAGTGGAATCCATCTCACTGCAACAGTGAAAACCACAAAGCAACATGAAGACGAAGATTTCTGAACTAAAGAACGAAATAGCCTACAAAAATGCAGAGCGCTATAGAGGGATCCTTCTTCTTCCAGTGAAAAGGAAGATCTGACGTTATCAATCAATCAATCAATCAAAATCTTTATTTATTCAGGCGAACATCATTGAGCATAGCTCATTTACAAGATGGACCTGAGTGGTCATAACAATATAAGGTTACAAATTTTACACAAAAACATGGTACTGAATAAACACAAATACAATGATTTATGAATGAGACAGATATACAAATATTTACATATATACATGGCAAAATGACAATAAACCTAAATCATAATAAAAGGAAAGAAACAAACAGTATAGTAGGGATAAAGCTCGGGTAGTTGGACTTGGGTGGGCATTTTTGTATGAAGTAGGTTGGAGAACAAGCTAGAAGAACGATGGAGAAATAGGGGGTAGCATAAAAGGGGGAAGGAGGGTGTGAGAGGACTGAGGCCTTATGGAAGCAGTTGCATGATTCTGGGAATAGACTAGTGTACAGTTTTGAAGGATGTTAAAGGAATGAGGGTATCCAATTTCAAGGTCTTTTGAAGAGAATTCCAGATAAGTGCTGGGAATAGCTGATTGCAGCCCTTCCATAAGTGCAGGTGATAGGAATCTTCAGCATGATGAGTTTATTGATCCTTAGGGTGTAAGGCCTGGATGTGATCCGTTGAAACAGTCTGAGATGTAGGAAGGAGTTTGTTTGTCAGAGCTTTGTAGATCCAGACAGCAGCATTTTGTTTCTTCTATGTTGTAGGGATGTCCAACTGACTGCATTGTAGAGAGAGCAATGATGGGTGCTGGAGGGAAGATCTGTGTGAATCTAATAGCTCTATGATACAAGGTGTCTAATTTATTTAAATGGAGAGGAGCAGTGGCCATAGAGGAAGTCAGCATAGTCAATGAGGATAGGAATGATGCCAGGATTAGCCTTTGTTTGGAATCTCTGGTCAGGTAGTGTTTGATCCTATAAAATAGGCCAAGTCTTTGTCTAAGCTTTTCAGGAGCTCTTCAATGTAGCTAGTGTAGTCAAGTTTGTCAATCCAGACTCCCAAGATATTTGAATTTGTTCTGATTCCAGATTTTCGCCAAGGATGGTAGATAATTGTGGGAGGGTGAATGAAGGGACAGTGGAAGAGCAGCTCTTGGTGGCAAAGAACATAGCTTTCGTTTTCTTGGCATTTAGTAGTAATTTCTTTTCTAATAAGTTGTGCTGTAGGAGGAGAACTCAGACTGTAAAGCTCACAGGCTTTTGATGGTGAGGATTACTGACATATAGTACAGTATCATCTGCAAAAGGTGAATATTAGATTGTGAAGATTGGAGTCAATATTGTTGATGTAAATGGCAAGAGGATGGGGCCCAGGATGGAGCCTTGCGGTACCTCTTAGGAGTGGTTTAGAGGTAGATAGGTCACCTTCATTTTTACCAGTTGTAATCTTCCGAGAGATAGCATCTGAACCATTTAGAGAGAGTGAGTCAAGGCCTATGGAGTTCAGAGAGGAGATTAGTAGTTCATGGTCACAGTGTCAAAGGCTTTGCTTAGATCCAGGAACACAGCACAGGTGTTATTCTTTTGTCTAAGGCAGTCTGCCAGTCATTTGTAACTTTGCTAAGGCAGAGATGGTGCTATGCATAGATCTAAACCCAGATTGAGCTGGGTTAAGGAGATTGTTGGTATCAAGGTAGGCACTTAACTTAAAGTTTACTAACTTTTCAAGCATTTTGGACAGTACTGGTAAGATGGAAATGGGCCTATAGTTGTTGAGGTCCATGGGATCACCTGCCTTAAGTAGTGGAAACACTTGAGCTGTCTTCCATATTGAGGATAGAACCAGTGGCTAGGGACAGTTGAAGAGGTGAGTGAGGGGGCAGCTAAGGCATGCAGTGCTACTTTTAGAAAGTAGGGATCCAGAGTCTGCACCTGCACTTTTAGTTGTATCTAGTTGGAATAGAAGGTCTTCTACTTCTTTAAGAGTATTGATTTGAAGGAGAATGTGGAAGCAGCCTTTTGTCCCTCAGTAGATTGTAAATTTAGTGATGATCTCATTAGGTTTGCAGGTGAGGAGTGAAAGCTAGCCAGCTATAGTGAAATGATCGTTGAAGACATTTAAGATTTCTTGCTTGTCAGTGATTTCAATACTATTTAGGTGCACTTTGGGTGGTAAGACAGGGTAGAAGTTTGACCTAGGATCCCCTTTATGGTACCCCAGAACCTGGAAGGGTTGTGATAGGAAGCATCCAATTCAGCTGTGTAGAAGGCAGCCTTGGCATTTCTTACTTGTTTTGTGCAGGAGTTTCTGGCTTTTCTGAATTGAAGCCAGTCATTTGGATCCTTTGTCTTTCTTGCCCTTTTCCAGAGTTTATCTCTGGCAAGCAGCAGGACTTAAGGTCAGCAGAGAACCAGCGACAAGATTTGAGTTTGGTTCTGACACTGGGAGGGGTGCATGTATATGAGGGCACTTGTGATAATATCACTTAAGATCTGAAGAGCTGTCTCTATTGAAGCTGTGAGATAGAATTCTTGCCAACGTGTGGTGTGGCACAAATCATGGAGATATCCTGAAATATTAAAGTTATTTTTTGACCTTCTTGGGAGAAATTTTGCAGGGTTGGGTGGCTTGATTGTTGATCTTATGCCAGCTATGGGACAGGGATCACTTATGTCACTGAATAGCACTCCAGCATGAGAATACAGATGAGGCTTATTTACCAACATGATATCCAGGAGTGTGCTGTTGAGATTATTCTTTGGGTTAATCCTTGTTGGTTCTTTGATTAATTGAGTGAATCCATAAGTGTCACAGAAGGTTACTAGGGGTGCAGATGCATTGGCTAGCCAATTTAAATTCAGGTCACCTAAAATGATGGTGTCTTCAGGGCCTAGATTAAGTATAGATCCTAGGTGGGATAGGAGTTTGAGGCCTGCAGAGGGGGGCCTGTACCAGCCAATCAATTGAAAAGATGATATGTTGGGAAGGGTTATTTTAATTGATAAGCATTCAATTCCTTTGGCTGTGATGTAATATTGAGGCAGGATGCAGAGATGTTTGCTTGACATAGATGGCTACCCCACCACCCTGGATGGACGGTCAGATCTGAAGAGCTGGTAGTTGGGAAGATTTATTTCACTGTCTTTTGTTGCAGATTTGAGCCATGTTTCAGAGATAACCAGAAAGTCAGGTAAGGTGTGTGCAACCCAGGCTTGTATTAATGAGAACTTTTTTAGGAGGCTGCAGGCGTTGATGTGAAGAAAACTCAGGCCATTTATGGAGGCTAAGTCAGATGGGGAGATAGAGCTTTCTGTGGGTCCAGGGTTGATTTCAACAGTGCCAACACAGATCAGCAGAAAGAAGATTAGTTTGATGAGGGCACCAAGTGATAGGAATAGGGAGTAGTCAGAGGATTTTCTCTTCTTGCTTAGGATCCAATGTATAGTGGGTGATGATCCTGCTGTGTGGTTATAGATTTTGTCATAAAGTACCAACTTAATGGACAGGCATAGGGGTCATTGTAGTGCCAGTAGGGAGCAGGGGCTTTGGAGTGCCGAACTGGTTGTGAGCCTTTTGTGGGACACCCAAGGATTACAGTGCAGAGCGGCAGTATATACTTGGGGATGAGAGCATCCACTGGGGACAGCAGGGGGACAGGCCCGTGAGCGCCCTAATCACCATGGCATGAGGCTACATCAGTTTTCTCTTCTGGATCCGAGGAAGGTGAGAGGCAAGCAGCAATAGGAGGCACAGTAGCATGGTGGAGGTAGGTAGGTAGGGTTAAAGACACTAAAGGTGATGTGAAGAAATGAGCTCGGGAATTGCTAGGAGATTAGCTATGGGCGGGGATAAGAGGTCGGTAGGGAGGTGTGTATAAAAGAACACCCAAGAAGGGGGAGGGGGGGGCAAAGATTTTGCGGCTTTCCCTGACCTTTCTGGCTGTCTCCCGGCCTCCTGGTTCCCTTCTCGGCTAGTGCGGTGGCGCCCGCCCGCTGGCGGCCTGGAGCCCTGGCTGGTCTCTGGGTGCCTCGAGGGCAGGGCCGGCTAGAAAGGAGGGGACAGAGGAGAGGCAGTCAGAAAGCACTTAGTTGCAGCAATCTGCAAGAGGTGCTAAAACCAGATTTACACAACAAAGACTGGGTGGGTGGGGGGTTAGGCGCCTGGCGTCTAGCCCAACACAAGTCTCCCAAAGACTGTAATCACAGAGTAATCAAGCAAGAAGGCATTTCACAAAATGTACAATAATAAAGTAAAACAGCTCCTTTTAGAAATTTTACATTAAAGAGCAGTAATCCCGACCAGTTTTGGTGGTGCAAGTACAGCAAAGTCAATGAAGGCGCACCAATCGAGAGGCAAGGCAAAGCTGGCGGTCGCCTTCCGATTGGCCTAACAACTCGTACCTTTCTGGCTGTCTCTCGGCCTCCTGGTTCCTTCTCAGCTGTGTGGCCGCCTGCCCGCTGGCGGCTCGGAGCCCCTACGGTCTCTGGGTGCTCGAAGGCAGGGCCAGCTAGAAAGGAGGGGACAGAGGAGAGGGCAGTCAGTTATGGGGCGGTGCTGAGGAGGATACCACCCGGGTGGGTGGGAGGAGCCAGCTTGAAGACCTTTCGGCAAGTCTTAAATGAGAAAGGAATTATGCCAGAAGTGTGGATGGTGCACTGTATACATGCCCCTAGAAAGGCTGAATCTGTGATACAGTCAAGGCAACGGTACAGCATTGCAAATCGCTTGTTTACTGTTTTGATCATAGTATCTATATGCAAAGAATAAGTCAGTAGGGTATTAAATAAGCCATAAATACTGATTAGCAGTTTGCAGGTAAAAGTGCTAATCAGCTGTGAAAATGCATAGTGAAAGGTACAGATTGCTTAGCAAAATGAAAATGCTTTATTTTAATGTGTTTTGAATGTGTAAAATGAATATAAACATTAAAAATGTTCAGCAGAGGCCCGGTGGCACTGAGGATTGAGGTGCTGGATGCCACACCTTGTGCCTTGCTGGAGACCCAAGTTCAGGAACGAGCTTGGGCTGCGGAGGTCAGTCTGGGGACAGGAGCTGGAATGAGCTACCAGGTAGCTCTCTTCTCCCAGGGAGGACTGTGTCTCCGGGCTCTTAGCTGCCACCAGGTGGAAGCTTGATGGCAGCATCAGCCCAAGGGGAGACTCGGCATTACGCTGGGCAGGGGTCATTACTGAACTACAGAGCGCATGCTCATCACGGGCATGCGCAACCATCTTCTGCTGCCTCAGGGCCAGATGGGAGAAAAACAGAAAACGGGGCACTGGGTAGGCTGAATGATGCCCCAAAGGTGCAGATCGTAGATGCTCTAAGAGAGGACCACAGCGGTGCCTGCCCAGAGCCTCGATGGGAAAAAAGCTATATGGTGAGAAATAAAAAAAAGTTTAGCAGTCCTGTGCTATGCAACTCAGAAAATGGTTAGCAATACCCTTTGATACATATAGAATTTTGCTATACTATACCAGCTATTTAATACCCCCGAGTCAGGGCCCTGTCTAGCATCAGTCCTGAGTACTTAAATAATGTCAGAGTTTCAAGATATTTATTTTTTTTTATTTATTTTAGTCTTTGGTAACAGGGTAGGTCCACTAGCACAAGTGCCTGTTTTCAGAGGCGACCTGGGAGCACTGGGCGGTTAAGTGACTTGCTCAGAGTCACACAGTATGCAAGTGGAGGTTGTGAGAATCAAACTCAGGTCTAGTCTGCTGGATGTATCAAGCTTGTTCACACCTCGTTCCTCTAACCTCTAGGCTATACTGCCAGCCCGTATGTATTGTCCAATGACGGATTAGCATTTGAAAATTTTCTGCTTATAGGTATGGGCACGGGCATAAAGCATCACTTTAATTTCTTTGTGTATTTAACATAATATGGTGCTCACGATCCATTTTTGAAAATGTCAAAGTCGCTGTAGACTCTGCACTGCATCCCTACCATCCCCTCCCAGCTGTAAAATATACTGTAACTACATCATCCGCATACAGTAATACAGATGAGTTTGTGCAAATACCTGGCAGGTCACTGATGACAACACTGAACAACATTCTTATGTATGAAGACATTGAAGAGGACAGGTCCCAGCACTGAGCCCTGTGGCACAACACTGGTCACTCTCCCCTCATCAGAGTGAGTGCAGTTACCAGGATTATGCCAACAATTATAATGGCCCCCCCTGCAAAATATTTTGTGGGGCCCATCTCCCCATCAATAAATGTAAAATAGCTATTAGCGGAGCTGGCCCGGTGGTACTGAGGGTTGAGGCGCTGGACGCCACACCTCGTGCTATACTGGCGACCTGTGTTCGAGAACAGGCATAGATCGCTGGGGGTTCGGCGGGAGGTGGAGAGATCGGCGTCCAAAGGACAACTCTCCTCCTCTGGGAGGGTGAAGTCGACCGCCAGGTGCGGCTCCTGGCGGCGGCTGGGGACTAGTGCAGCTTTGGGGCCAACAGCAAGGGATGGTGTTGGTGGCATCCCGTGCAATGCACGGAAGCGTGAGTTGTAGCATCGATGCCACTGCACCCCAGCACCAAGGGGAGCTACCTAAAGAAAAATCTCAGCAGCATGACGGGCTGCTCCACGGTGCTGCCATGGTCACACCCAAGTCAGTTCTCCTGGGCCTGCGCTCCAGGTCTCCGCAGTGGTGGGGTGGGCACCACTGCAGTGCAGTCTGGGAAGGGCTGCGGTGAGAGGTGGAGCTCTGGCTGCGACTAGGGCAGTGGCTGAAGGCTGGCCAGAGAGGATAACAAAAGGCACAACCCCAAGCTGAGGGCAAGAAATTAATAAAATAACCATTAGGCGCCAACGGGTGCAGGAAAATTCAAGCACCCAACCCCCACAAGGCAGAAAAACTAGAACAGAGGAGCAGGAAAATAGTGGATGACAGGGACACCTGTACCAGGCATAAGCAGAAACGCAGAGTAATTAAAGTAGCATAAGAAAGAAAACTGGGGAGGAGGGAAGAAGCAGGTGAGCATAAACAGAAGTAGAGGTAGGACAAGCAGCAAAACATGGAAGGCCATGGTTATAAATGCCAGCAGCTTGGGAAATAAAATCCCAGACCTGGAGGCCTTGCTAATAGAGGCAGACCTGGACACAACAGCATTAACAGAGACTCGCTACACCGCTAATCATGGATGGGACATAAATGTACAAGGTTATGCTCTGTTCAGGAGGGATGGGGGGAGTAAAAAGGGGTGTGTGCCCTGTATGTCAGAGAAGGTATAAAGGCAACGGAGGTACAGGGTAGACAGGGGGATGCTGAAGCACTGTGGGTCACCCTTGAGCCTAGTAATGGCAAAGCAATCCACAGGTGATCTACAGGCCTCCAGCACAAGGGGAGGAGGTGGATAGGGAGCTAGGGGATGAAATGCATGAGATGGCAACAAAAGGGGAAGTTCTGATGCTGGGCAAATTTCAATATGCCAGATGTGGATCGGACCACCCAGGCAGCTGCTTCAACCAGGAGCTGAGACATCCTAGATTCCCTACAGGAGGCAGGCCTCAGGCAGCTAGTGCTTGATCCCTCCAGAGACACGGTGATTCTGGACCTAGTACTGACCAATGGTGACAGAATCACAGAAGTCTGGGAAGAAGGTCAATTTGGGTCCAGCAACCACCACATAGTGTGGTTTAACATGCGGACAGGGACACAGTCAAGTCACACAAAGGCAAAGGTCTTAGATTTCAGAAGGGTGGACTTTGCTAAGATGGGGAGATGTATTAAAGAAGTACTAAGGAGTAGCGAGGTAGGAGATGGAGCTGAGGCACAGTGGGAACACCAAAGGAGCCATAGAGGGTGAAGAACCAATGCATCAGGATGGTAAACAAAGGCAAGATAAGGAGGAAATCACCTTCTCTTGCCTTTGTTTACCAAAGTTGCAAGTCTGTCCATGAGAAAAGGTTTTCTTAATGCTGACCTCAGAGGCAGTGGGCCCTTTAACAGTGTGGGCCCTACTGTAACCACAGCTCTTGCACCCCCCCCCGTTACTGCCCTGGCCGTTACCCACCACGATCTGTTGCCTATCCAATAACTAGTTCCTTATTCAATTCAACATTTTGTATCCCACTTCTAAGCTGCTCAATTTCTTTATCAGTCTCCTGTGCAGTACAGTGTCAAAGGCCTTGCTAATGTCCACTGGTACAGTGACACTCGTGGAGCTCTGTGTAGAACTTCCAAAAATCAAAAGGCTTTTAAACATCCTGCAGTAAAACTCTGGAACAGTATTATCTCCAGAAATAAGAAACGCTTTTAACGTTCAAAAATGTAAAGCTCAATTTATTACTTTAAGCTTGGTGCTATTGTCCATAAATACTGTAGTTCTGTTTAGTGTACTGACTTTTACTGACTGTATAATTCAGTCTTGTACATCAATTGTTGTACTAATAGGTAGTAATTTTTTTTTTTTTTAATATGTACACAGGTGTAAGCCTGTAAAAGGGCCATGTGGCCCTGTGCTTCCTTACCCAGTTTATCAAATCTTGAAAACAAAAAATGTATAGGCCACGCCCATTGCCCTCCCCTGATATACTTCCCTGGTCAACAAAATAATTTAGATTTGTCTGGTGTGACCAGTTCCCTTCCCCCATCATGAATCCTTGCTGTCTTTGCTCTTGTAGCCCACAGGATTCAAGATACTCTACCAAGCTTTTCTTTAACAGGGTTTCCACTGATTTCCTCCACTAATGAACACAAGGTATTATACAACCAAATCCATGATCTTTGCGCACCTCCAAAATCCCTACAGTAGCACCCACCTACACATCTCTAGCTACCAGGGCATCCAAATTGAACAGGTCCCACACTTCAAATACCTAGGCATCACACTTGACACTTCCCTTACCTACCACACACATATCAACCACCTCTCCTCCTCAGTAAACACCAGACTAGGGATTCTCTTTAGGCACAGACAATGCCTCCCACCACAGGCCCTACGGCTGGCAGTAACTAGCTCAGTCCTATCACTAGTTGACTACGGGATAATAATATACGGGATGGCTGACCTCACAGCCCTTAATCGCATCAATCTTGCCCTCGATAAAGCCTGTCGACTGGTCACAGGAAGTGACAGACTTACCCACACCTCGACCTCTACAAAAGAGCAGACTGGCTGACCTTCAAAGGAAGGCTAAAATATCACACTTGTCTCCAAGCCAAGAAGATACTCATGAAGCTTGCACCCACTGGCCTACACTCCCTCATCCAACCTAACCCCCACAGGAGCACCCCCAGGTACCAGGCAAGCACTCCCATCCTTGTCTCCCACTGCAGGACTCACTAGGACAAAGGTCTTTCAGCTATCAGGCTCCCACCTGGCTCAACGAACTCCCTTCTCCCATCTCCCTGGCCCCTAGTCTAGGCCAATTTAAAAATGGAATCAAGAGACATGTCATTGACTCTGAGATGTGTGGCTGCAACTAATCTCACTACACCTCGACGACCCAAGCTCTATAATCAACCCTAGAGAGACAAACCAAGTACAGTAAATGTTTGACGTAATCATGTAAAGTACCAGTGTTTTATTCTAATTAATGACGTTTGTTCAATCTGTCTTAAAGAAATTTGTCTTTGTTCTGACGTGGAGCCTTTGCAAAAGAGTCTCTGACTCAAAGGGTTGTAATTCCGAAACTTTAATAAATAAATAAATACAATAAACAGTAGTGGAACATTGGGTAAATTACAATACCTATCCAAAATCATACAAAAGAACATATGTATGAATGAATGTACAAAACAGTAATAATGCGATAGAACCATTTATAGTGCATGAGTGTACCCGAAGCAGGCTTAAGGTAGTATGCAAGTGCTGCTGGAGTAACAAGGATGGGGTTAGGTTGTGCACACTGGTGACCCAGAAGGATCAGAATGATGCAAGATAGACCAACCTGTAGTTACTAGCCTCCTTCCTGCTGCTGCTCTTATGAAGAAAGACCATGTCTGCTCACCTCTGGTCTTCCAGACCCAGGCCTGTTTCCAATGAACTGTTGAATAAGGCTGTCAGTTGCACATCTAGCACCTCCATGAGTTCCTTTAGTACCCTTGGGTGTATTCTGTCTGGTCCCACTGACTTGTCCACTTTTACAGCTGCAAGTCCCTTCAAGACTCTTTCCTCTGAAAACAGACTTGTGTCCACTTCCCACCCCCTTTGTTCCTGTTGCTCCCTAGTGGTCCGTATCCACTGTAAAGACTAAGCAGAAGTACCTGTTCAGGATGTCTGCTTTTTCTTGATCCTCTTCTATGCAGTCTCCCCCTGACACCCTCCAAGATAAACTACAATCTTTTCCTTTAAACAGGGTTTCCATTAATTTCCCCTACCACTGATGTGAGACTGATCAGCCTATAGTGGCTAACCTCCTCCCTACTGCTGCTCTTATGAATGGGGAACATGTCTGTTCTACTCTGGTGCTCCAGAACCATGCATGTTTCCAGTGAGCGGTTTCCCTTGCTTTCCTCCTCTCACTTGTAGAAACATAGACTTTGACGGCAGATAAGGATCGCTTGGCCCACCCAGTCTGCCCATTTCCCTAACTAGAGGATGAGCTGCAGATCCTGTTTAACCTACAGCCTATTTCTTCCAGCCCCTCCACAAAAATTGCCTTATGTCTGTCCCATGCATTCTTGAATTCACTCACAGTTTTAGACCCCTCAACCCCCTCAGGAAGGCTGTTCCATGCGTCCACCGCCCTCTCTGTGAAAAAATACTTCCTCACATTGCCCCTGAGCCGTCCCCCCTCTATCTTCAAATTGTGTCCCCTTGTTCTTGCACATCTCTTTTTCTGAAAGATGCTACCCTCTTGGACTTTGTTGATTCCACTGAGGTACTTAAACATTTCTATCATATCCCCCCTCTCCCTCTTTTCCCCAAGGGTATGCATATTAAGCTCCTTTAGTCTCTCCTCGAATGGCTTCTCTTGAAGACCCTGCACCATTTTAGTTGTCCTCCTCTGAACTGCCTCCATCCTGTCTATGTTCTTGCAGAGATGGGGGTCTCCAGAACTGGACGCAGTACTCCAGATGTGGTCTCACCAACTGTCTGTACAGGGGATGATAACTTCCTGTTTTCTGCTGGTGATACCTCTCCTATACATCCCAGTATCCCCCCAGCCCTCCCTACTGCCTTCTCACATTGCTTGCCAACCTTAAGGTCATCTGATATGATTACCCCCAGGTCCCTTTCCATTTTTGTTGTTGTTACTACCTCCCCTCATTGTGTAATCTTCCCCTGGGTTTTTGTTTCCCAGGTGCATTACTTTGCACTTCTTTGCACTGAATCCAAGCTGCCATACTTTTGACCATTCCTCCAACCTTGCCAAGTCCCTTCTCATCTTTTCCACGTCTCCTAGTGTATCAACCCTGTTGCATATCTTTGTGTCATCTGCAAAGAGGCATACTTTTCCTTCCAGTCCCTCTGCAATGTCACTTATAAAGACATTAAAAAGGACTGGACCCAGTACTGAACCCTGCGGTACCCCACTAGTAACCCCTCTTTCTTCAGAGTGGACTCCATTCACAATTACCTTCTATGCCCTGTTTTTCAGCCAATGTTTTACCCAGGCAACCACCCCGGGACCCACTCCCAGGCTGGTTAATTTGACTACTAATCTTTTGTGTGGGACTGTGTCAAATGCCTTGCTAAAGTCTAGGTAGGCCATGTCCACAGCCCCTTCCTGGTCTACTACTTTGGTCACCCAGTCAAAGAAATCAATTAGATTCGTCTGACATGACCTTCCCGCTGTGAACCCATGCTGCCTTGGGTCCTGTGCCCACTGGCCTTTAGGTACTCAGCAATTCTTTCCTTCAGCAGTGATTCTATCACTTTCCCTACCACAGAGGTCAAACTGACAGGTCTGTAGTTTCCTGCCTCTGTCCTGGTCCCTCTTTTGTGAAGGGGAAATCACATCTGCCTTCTTCCAGTCCTCAGATACCACACCATCCTCCCATGATTTGTTGAAAAGGGTAGTCAGTGGTGTCACTAGTTCTCTGCTTAATTCTTTTAGAATTCTGGGGTGAATTCCATCAGGCCCCATTGCTTTGTCCACCTTCAGTTTTAGGAGTTCTTTCAGAACCCTTTCTTCTGTGAAAGGAATGGGATCGACCCCGCTATCCAGAGTGCATCTGTTAATTGGATTAGGCACCTCCCTCACTTCCTCTTTTGTGAATATTGAACAGAAGTATTCATTCAGTATCCCTGCTTTTTCACTGTCACTCTCTGCTCACCCACCATCCATTCTATTCAGCCTCACTATCCCTCCTTTTATCTTTCTACGCTCCCTGATATACCTATAAAAGGTTTTATCCCCTTCTTAACCGAGTTAGCCATCTTTTCCTCAGTTTGTGCCTTTCCTATTATGACTACACTCTCTGCTTCCTTCTGCCTTAACTAGTACTGTGTTTCCTTATACTTCCTAAATGCTATCTTTTTCTCCCTAATCTTCACCGCCACCTCTTTTGAGAACCATAGTGGCCTTTTCTTTCATTTTGATTTGTTTATTTGCTTCACACAAAGGCTTGTTGCCGCTGTGATGGCAGTTTTCATATGTCCCCATTGTTGCTCCACCCCTCCTTCTAGCCTGTTTTCTAGTGCTTTTCTAAGGCACTCTCCCATCTTGCCAAGGTCAGCCCTCCTGAAGCCCAGTACCCTCACTTTTGTATGGCTTGACTCTGTAGCTGAGTTTATCGTGAACCACACTGTTTGGTGATCAGTTGTTCCCAAATGGCTACTCACTTCTAGATCCGAGATCCTCTCACTGTCCCCATTTGAGAGTATGAGGTCTAAGACTGCTCCCTCACGAGTATGTTCCAAAACTAGCTGTTTGAGGTATGCCCTTGAAGGGCATCAAGAATGGCCCTGCTTTTGGATATGGCTGCCGCGAGGTGCTCCAGTTAACATCTGGCATGTTAAGGTCCCCTATCGACAGTATCCCCTTTCTGCCATCCTAAGTATGCCTTCTATCCATATCCTTGTACATTCCCTCCCCCTGACATGGGGGTCTATATACAACCCCTGTGCGGATTGTGGTGCCATTTCCAGTCTCTAAGGTGACCCACAGTGCCTCCTCTCCTCCCTGTTTACTCTTTTGTTCAGTTGCTTTTATCCCTTCCCTTACATAGAGAGCTACCCCCCCGCCGTCTCTGTCTGTCTTGTAGGTTGTGTACCCTGGTATGTTAACATCCCAGTCATAGTTCTCTGTGTACCATGTTTCTGTGACTGCTACAATATCCAGGCATCCCTCTTCCATCAAGGCCACCAGTTCAGGGAGCTTGTTGCCCAGACTACAGGCGTTGGTACTCATTACCCTCCATTTCTTGATGGCCTTATCCCTTTTTGCCCCATCCCTGTCCTTATTGCATTTGTCACTTTTTCCATTGACCCCTGTACCTGAAGACGTCTTATTGCTTTTAGCTACCGCTTTGGCTATCCCAAGCTTTGTCTGCGCCTTTGCTCACACCTAGCAGCTACCTGTCAGGCTATGACTCTCTTATTCTGGTAAGACACACACATTAAATGACCAGTCAGATGCCAGAAAACTGGCAGAAAAATTAAGACTTTGCTGCCTGATTGGAAGAAGTTACCCGGGACTCTTCAGATGACTGACAGGTAGTCTAACCCATTAGTAAAATTATGCACAGACAGTAAATGTTCCTACGTTACCATATCATCAGTGCAAGAGCTCTGGCTAGTCTTGCGTTTGTTTCCAGAGGCACCTGGAGTATGTTGCGTGGTTACTGAAGTGGGAGTTATGGGTGCTTTTAAAAAACTTTTATCTCTTAGGAATCTATCTTGAGTACCCTTTCTGCTGTTTCAGAAACAAATGGCAGCCTCCCCATGGCCTAGAAACCTCTGTAAGGGCATTAGGTCAGGGGGGTAATGTAGGAAAACCTATTCAAACAGGCTAAATGGACAGCTGAGATGACAAGACAAGCTGACTGGCAGGAAGCCTATAAGCTGGGTGTTTGGGGTGACTCTCCCTACCAGCATGCTCCAATTACTTTTTCTAATGCCATATACCTTAGGTTTACAGCCCATGTGTTACATTTAACCCTGCGTAGTAATCTGTAGTTACAATGCCAAAACAGTTATAAGAATCATCATTACATGCTAAAATTGGGTATATAATGCACATCTTTGGTCTGTATGCTTCTCATTTTGAATCTGTAATGTGTATTTTTGCTTAGAAACACAGAAAATGTAGAATTTGACAGCAGATAAGGGCAGCTTGGCCCACCCAGTCTGCCCATTTTTTTTCCTATCTATACTATCACCGCAAACCCTACTTGATCTCCAGCTCCACCCACCCAACTTGCCTCTCACTAAGACTCACCTGTGCCTATCCTTTGAATGTTAGAAGTCTACCACTGTTTTTTGCCCCACCACCTCCAATGGAATACTGTGCCAGGCACCCACCAATTTTTCAGTAAAGAAGTATTGTATTTCCTCACATTTCTCCTGAATTTACCACCTTCCAGTTTCACTACATGTCCCCTTGCTCTTGTGCATCTTTTCCTCTTAAAAATATACCCCTTACAATACCTTATTTAATGATCCCCCCATGAGGTATTTATAGGCCTTCTGCTGGAAAGACCCCCTATGAACTCCCCAACATCACACTAGACCTACTAACTGCCTTGTCACACTGTCTCACCACCTTGAGGTCACAATATGTGATAACTGCCAAGTCCCCTTCCTGTTTGGCGACCGTCAATACCTCTTTTCACATTTTGTATTCATGCCTCTGGGTTTCTCGCCCTAAGCGCATGATTTTGCACTTTTTCACACTGAAACCCAGCTGTCATGCCCTTGACCACTTCTCAAGCTTTCTCAGGTCTCTGTCAATTCTTTCCACCCCCTCTGCAGTGTCCACCCTATTGCAGATTTTGGTGTAATCCACAAAGAGTCAGACCTTCCCTTCCAGCTAAAGTAATGTCACTTACAAAGACATTAAAGAGGACTGGTCCCAGTACTGAGCCCTATGGCACCCCACTGGTCACCCTCCCTTCCCCAGAGTGAACTCCCTTTACCACGACCCTCTGCCTTCTAACCAATCTGTTACCCAGTTTACCACCTTTGGACAGACCACTAAACTACCCAGTTTTCTTAAGAGCCTCCTAAGTAGAACAGGATCGAAAGCCTTACTGAAATCTAAGTAGGCCATGTCCACCGTTCCATCCTGATAGATTTCTCTGACTGGATGACCAGAGAAAGTTATCAGATTTGTTTGACATAATCCATGTTGCCTCTGCGTCTTGTAACCTGCTTTATATTATAGGAGTTGACTGATAACTCATTTAATAAAAACAGCTATCAGTACCACTAAACAAATTCCTTATAATGATGTGCAGACAGGCAACAAGAACTGCAAGTTATCAGCACTGTCATTACATAGGTGCTGGTATCAGCCCTGTCTACAGGTCATTAATAGCATCAATGCCGAACTACATTCAGTAGTAATGCTGCCGGTAATGTTTCAGCTGCATTAACTTACAAACTTGTAGTGAAGCAACACAGAAGCACAAATGAAACCCCCAAATACAGCAGAAAACTAGCAAAATAACCACAGAAATACACAACCAAACGACACAATGACGTCAACCCCAATAATATAAAAGCGAATCGTGATGCTGCATCATCTGATAGCTATTTATATCAACAATCGTGGCAAAGTGAGCTCGGGGATTAAGCACTCATTGGCTCCACTTCACGAGCCACTCGTGATAACCCCGAGCTCACTTGCCACCTTGCATTGATAAAACTGCTATCAGATGCTACAGTATCATGTATCCCCTTAGTATTTAAGATACTCCACAATCCTTTCCTTTAGCAGTTACTCCATTCGCCTCCCCACTACTGATGTCTGATCTGACTGGCCTATAACTGCCAGCTTCTTTTCATTCCTACCATTTTTGTGAAGTGGGATTACATCTGCCCTCCTCCAGTCCTCCAGAACTACTCTTGCTTGTAGTGAGTTGTTATAGTGGACTGTCAGACTGGTGTAGCCAGCATCTTCCTGAGTTCCCTCAATACATTTGGGTGTACCCCATCTGGTGCCACAGCTCTGTCCACTTTCAGATCTGTAAGTCCCTTCAGCACTCTCTCCGATATAAAGGAACTTGTATCTACCTCTCCCCTCCACTGCCCTTGTTCCTTTTATGGGGTCCATTCCCTTCTCCTTCCTCTGTGAAGACCGAGCAAAAGTATTTGTTCAGGATCTCTGCTTTTTCCTGGTTCTCATCTGCACAGTCACCACCTGCCCTTCTTAACCTCACAATCCCTCCCCTAGTCTTCCTCTTTTCATGTGTGTACCTATAAAAATGTCTTGGCCCCTTTCGTTACCCCTTGGGCTAGTCTTTTCTCAGTTTGTACCTTTGTGCTCCTCATCCCTTTCCCTGCCTCCCTCTGCTTCCCCTCCCTGTACTCTTCCCTCTACATCTCTTTATGCCTCCTGAAAGCTACCTTTTTAGCCTTTACCTTTTGAACCACTTCCTTCAAGAACCACAGAGTTCTTTCTTCCTCTTGTTTTTGCCCACTTCCTTTGTGCAGAGGTTTGCTGCCTTCCAGGGCAGGGACTTGATGGCATTCCAGGTGAACAAACCTGTGGCGCTCCTTCACCCTTGCACTCTCCTGCCCTCACCCCACATTCACCCTTGCCCTGCTCACGTCCACTCATGTCACAGAAGTTGTAAGAATACTGTAAAGAGTTGCACTTCTTTTTTAAATATATTGGCACTTTATATATTTAAAAACTGCAAACCTAAACCTCCCCTGCCCTTACACAGCTGGCTCCCCCTCCCAGACACAGCCATCTCCCCCACCCCAACAGTGCCAGCGCTCCACAGATACACCCTGTCCCTCTCAACACAACACAACCATTCCCCTGCACCAATACAGGCAAGGAGTCCCACCCCATCCAAACATCCATCTCTAAACAAATAACACAGCCAGCTCCCCTCCATCCCAACATAGCCAGCCCCCCCGACATAGCCACCTCCCCACATATGCCTAGTCCCTCCCATCACAACACACCCAGTCCCCTGCACCAACATGGCCAGTGAGTCCCCACCCCAATCCAGGAATCTAGCTCCCTGCCAACATAGCCAATGAGTCCCCCATACAAGAATCTAGCTCCCACCCTACATAGCCATAAACCCTGAAACAACATGGCCAATCCCTCTACCCCACCAGCATGAATGGCCAGTCCAGTCCCCCCACCCAAGTGAACCTGGCCACAGTGGCCAGCATCCCTACCACACTGAAGCAAACCTGGCCAGCATCCCCACCACACCAGCATGACCAGTCCATCCTGACACAGCCAGTGCCCTCACCACACCACTGCAGCCAGGTCACACACCATCCTGCTCCAACAAACCGCTCCCCCACCACACCAACATGGCCAGCACTCCCCCCACCAAACATCAAGTACAGGCCAGAGACTTGCACTAATGGTGGGATCTATTCTTGGTCCACAGCAAATCCCCAACTGCAGAGAAGACACTTTGTGTGGCTTCAGATCATAAGCATTTAACCCCCGGACTTTACATAACTAAATATAAGTAACTGACAGCACTATGCTGGCATTCCTAGGACGCGACCCCGCCCCTCATCCCCGAGTGGATCGACACAGCAACGGATCATTCAGCGGTATGGTAGGCAATAAAACTGATCTTTATTTTGGATAATTTAGCTGTAGGCACTAGTTTTTCCATACCACCTCCTCCCATACCCCCCCTCCGGTGCGTGGAGATGGTGGTGGCTCAGCTCCTTCAAGTCGCACTCACCACACCAACAGAATAATTTTAGATTTAATTAAACTAACTTACAGAGAAGTTCGGTTCAGGAGATAAAGATCACTAAATCTGAGGGCTACATGTGGGTCTCTGTGATTTTGTCCCTTTCTCCATTGTAGGTCAGGAGGCAGCAGTACACATAAACAATAAAAGGGCCATGCACGCCACTAGTGCATATTTAATACTGCACTGATCTCCATTTTGGCGCTGGCAGAACTTTAAAATTCCACGGGCCAATCATGATTTGCATAAAACCAATGTCCCTGCTCATATGCCCTGTGCTGGCACCCGAAGTGGCCAAATGTTTCGTATGTGCCAAATGCTGCTGCTTCTGCCTTCACTACGTCTTCCTTTAACACAGCCCACTGTTCTTACACCAGACTCAGGTCACCCCACCTCCCTCGGCTAGGTCATCTCTGAAACATTCACCAATTTTTAAAAAGTCTGCACTCCTGAAGTCCAGGACCCTCATCCTTGTGTGGTTCGCTTCCAATGCCATCCTTATGCTGAACCACACCGTTTGGTGATTACTGGTCCCCAGGTGCCCCCGATGGCTACAATACTGTTGTCGTTAGTTAGCTGCCTAAGAAACGCCTCGTGCAGGGAGTCCAGGATGTCTCTGCTTCTAAAGGAAACTGCGGCTGGGAGGCTCCAATTTACATGTGCCAGACTGAAGCCCCCACGTGTAACACCTCCCCTTTTTCTGCCATTGTGCCAATGGATCCACCAGTGCCTTATCTAAATGTTCCCCTGTGCTAGAGGTCTGTTGATCACACTACTGCAAAAAATGACTCAGCCATTTCCAAGGTGACCCACATTACTCCCCCCCTTCCCCCGATTCCCTGTGTCTGTCCAATATTTGAACTATTCTTGACTCTTCCTGTACCCACCCAGGGTCACACAACTGAAAATAGGCATTAAATTGTCTGGTGTATTTACCCGGTCACCAAAAAACAAAGAAATAACTGGAGATGTTATTTGTTGTGCTTTTTCGTGTTCATACTATCTGAAATGCGTTAAAAATTTGCTTGATCATTTAGTCACATGCATACCATGACTGGCGGTTTTCTTTTAATTTCTGATGCAACACTTGTCGCATAGCATTCAGAGCTTAGTCCACAGTCTCACTACTACTGAAGCTCATTTGAGGATCTTGGACTACCCCCCAGTTAGTAACAATCTACTGGAAGCTGCATCATACGGTTATACTGTAACAGCTTAATCTGGTTCAAGGTCAGTTGGCATTCATCTGTATCCCTCCCCGGTCGTGCCTGAAAATAGGCAGGATTTGTCTAGTGCACTAACCCTGTCAACAAAAACTAAATAAATAAATAAATATTTTATGTTCTATATTTACGTTACATCACCTCTGTACCAACTGTACTATTTTTGAAACTAATAAAGTTAAAAAATGGCATGTACATTTCTTGACTCCATCCGAGGTACTGTAATTCAGCTCTGTTGTTTTTTTGTTTGTACAGGACTGAAATTGTAGCCCCCACCACCACCCCAATACCTCCAACACTGGTATGATGCTCAAAAGTCTGTGCAGAAACTGCCTTTACCCTTTTTTGTGATACTTCACTGCAAAGAGCTTATGTGGCTGTGGTCCCAGGGGTATGCAATACTGGCATTTAGGCCAAACGGTATGTCCCCCACCTTCATGGTGGCACAGGCCCACAAATATACAATCTGTTTCTAGCCAGAAGGACAAAGTGATATCATTATCAGTTACATATGCACACTCCTTCAGTCTTTTTGATTTAATAGCATCTTCCTTAAAGAGCAGCTTCTATGGTACTTTCAACAATGAACAGGGAGCTCCCTTACCTGAATGGGAGCTCCTCTGTGGTCTTCAGTAATTTTTTTGTGCAGCTCCCCAAAAGAAGGGATGGGATCGTAATTTGCCCCCAGGGGGCTAGCAGCATGATTCCTTACCATTTCCTACTAGTCTGCCCGGCCCCCTGATGTTTTATGATGTCTACATAGGGAGTGTGGGGGTGCTCCATGCCTCCACTCACTTCTATGGAGCGTCATTTCTAAAGCATCACCGATTTTAAATCAAGTTTTGGTAAAGATCGATGCCAGGGTTCAACTAATAAGTCTCTTATTAGTTAAACCTGGCTTTAATCTTACTAAAACCAATTTAAAATCTGTATATCTACTTTAGAAAAGACTCTCCACCTAGTGAATGGAGCGCCCCCGGCATTCTCCTATACAGACTTCATACAAAGTCAGAGTGTAGGAGTGGATCCTGTTGCAGACCCTAGAGCCAAATTACTACACCCTTCTTTGGAGGCTGCATTAAAAAGATTTAAGATCACAGAGAGTTCCCCATTCAGGTAAGGGAACTCTCTGTTCTTTGCTGAAACAAGAGAACATTTTCAAGAAAGGTGCTCTTTAAATCCAACAAAAATATCAGACTTCATCCAGACAGTCCCACTCGGCCTCAGATACAAATTTTTTTGTATTTGATGTTCATAAAGATAATTACGAGGAAAGATTCATTATATAATTATTACTGACTGCTCTTCAGGCATCTCGCTGAGGTAATCCGAGCATATCAACAATCAATCATAACCGACTATTTAATCAACACAGCTCTACTCTGAGCACCCTGAGTGCTAAACATGCAGATGCAAGCTAGATTTACTAAATGTTAGTGCTCTAATGTAACATAATTTAATAAGCGTTCAGGTGACAGATACAGATCTGTAGAAAATAACTACTCTTCTACCTCGCATACAGAGGTCATAAAGGTGAGAACGCTAAGGAACTTGTTTCCAGCAAAACATTTACAATCTTCAGAAGTTGCATATTTTCCATCAATGCTGTCTGGGCTGGAATCCAAACATGCTTCAAAAGGTGCATTTAGACACTGCATGAATTAGAACAACCCATTTATGGACTGCAAAGAAGTTTTGGTTACAGAGGTACAGCAACAAAAACATGCACGTGTGGCATTCACACACACAGACACACAGACACACACACACACACACACACACGCGACAGAGAACCGGAGAATGTTAATTCAGATTTGATGTTTATTTTTGATTCATGTATAAGGGGTGGGGAAATCTCATGGTGCTCCCAGGTAAGACTTCCAATTTAAATAATTCACATTGCAGCACCTTGACACAAGGGTGAAATGGCGATTTTCTTTGGTCTCCCAGTTATCACATATCCTTCCATTCAGCGGTCTGTCACTTTGGTGCTAAACCCATATTCATATTGAAATGGAAGCATAACCACAACAATTACTTGCAGCTGGTGCTTTCCCAATACACATGCCTGCTGTTCCCACCATATCTCATTTGCCTACTGCTTTAACTAATGAACTAAAAAAATGTAAAACATTACACCAATCATACCAATACAATCTATAATTCCCTGCAGGGCACGTGAGAGAAAAAAGTTAAATAAACAATCAAGTCTAAACCACTGAAGGACAGAGAGTGGATGAAGAATATGGCATACTCTGGGGAAAGTTAATTTTCAGGTAAGAAATTCTCTAATCCCTATATCTTCCTATCCATCACTCTGTTGCTGTAGGGATTTAACAGAGAGACTCAGGAGACAGGGCTGGTGCTAGGGTTCACCATGGACAAGAAGCAGACACAGTGGATCAACGAGGTAGGGACAACAGAGCACGGGAGCAACCAGAGAGATGCCCCACAAGGAAAGGGAGGAAACATAGATGGGGCGAATATTCTTACTTGCATGCAGGCCAATATGAGCAGCACACTAAGCAATAAGGGCACACCGGACAGCCTGACGTACTTTGAAGGCTACGACTTAGTGGCATTCACAGACCAGGAAGGGGAGGGAGGTAAAGAAAATGACTAAGATAATGGGATACAGGCGAATCCAAATGGAGAAGTCTGACACAAAAGGGGGTGATGGCTGTCTTCATAAGGAGAGTCAATATGGAGGATAAAGGGTGACATCGGTGAGGGAGACAGCTCTATGGTCCACCGATATAAGCTAGGGAAAGGGGGCAAAACAGTAACCTTTGTGGTATACTACAGGCCCCCAAAAAGCTCAGTGGTACATGATGCCAAGCTGGATGAGAAAAACTGTAAGGGCACCCAAATCAATTACAGTGGTGATGGGGGGGGGTGCTAGCAGGCAGAGACTGACAACGTGAGAAGGCTAATGGCAGGACTGAGATGGAGTTCTGTTCCTGTACATGTTTAAGTACTGCTTCCCAGAACAGCATGTCCAACAAGAGATTAGGTTAAATGTCATCCTTGACCTTGTTCTGGACAGTAGGGATGGGATCATCTCCAGTGTGAACATCACTGAGCCACTGGAAGTCGCCACAACTAGGTAACCTACTCCCTGGTGAAAGGGAAGACTAGTTTAGCCTCTGCTACCAGGACTAGCACCAATAATATTCCATTTTCAAAACTGGTCAGTTCCATTAGACAAAATCTTGAAATCCATTTTGCCCCCCGTTCTCCCCCACCCACCAAAACAGAGTAAAGATAGCATGATTTGTACAAAAATATAGCTCAAATTGAAGGGTTTGCACAAAAAGCTTGTGAAACATGGGGGTGTTTCTATTTTAAAATGGTGCCAATACTGGCCCAGTGGCGCTCAGGGTTGAGGCACTGGACGCCACACCTCACGTCACGCTGGTGACCCAGGTTCGGACGTGAGCCCGGGCCGCAAGGGGTTGGCAGGGGGATCGCGTCGAGCATCTGCAGGACTGCTCTCTATCGGGAGGGATCCAGGAACCATCGCTCTGCTGGCGGCCCTGGTGACGACTAGTGGACACTATCAGGTGATGGCAGCAGAAGAGCAAGCGCAGCAGACGTGACGCGTGGTGCCTAGACGTCATGCAGATCGCACTCCTGCAAGGGAAAGCAAAATCAGGCAGAAAAACACGGGCGAGTCATGATCTCTCGGCTGATGGCCACGCCTGGTGCCCCTGTTTCCGGCGAGGATCCTGCCACACAGTATGAGCCCTAATTGGCCGGCTCTGTGGGGGTGCCAGACCAGGCCCGGAGGGTACGGGTGCTGGTGGCCAGGGATCGCCTGTGATCCGCGCTGCCAAGAGAGGAGAAATAAATAATAAGATTAAAAATAAAATGGTGCAAATAAGGACAATGGACCTAGTGTCTCTTCCAAAATTTAAATTACTAGGTTACCATGAAGAATGACTGCCTGTTGGTAGAGACCAGCCTGTGTAACTCAGGAAAAGACCCTGAATCAACCTGGGAACTTCAAAGTTACTATCTGCATTCAAAATTAAAAATGCAAACAAGACATCCATCTGGATAAACAAATCTCTACTCTTTCATTACTACTTGCAGGTAACCAGCGAATTACTTACCATGTCACCCTGCCCTAAGCCTGCACATGAAGCTTGTAGTGCCTGGTGAACATATGAACTGATGTCCATGCTGCTGCCTTACATATGTCAAATGTAGAGGCTATTCTCTGCTCAAGATGCAATTACGGCTTTTGTCATGTGACCTTTCACAACCACTGACGCTGGTTAACCAGCTGAAAGTACAACTCTTAAAACATATTGCTAATCATCTGGAAATGGCTGAAGCCAAAACTTTCTTGGTCTTCCACATTTTCTGAACCAGAGAACTGAACATGTACTCCCTGAAACAGAGGAGGGCGAGGAGGGACATGACTGAAACATTCAAGTACATAAAAGGCATCAATAAGGTACAAGAGCAGGAACTCTTCCACTTCAAAGAAGGAAGCAGAACAAGGGGGCATGAACTGAGGCTGAAAGGTGGAAGGTTTATGACAAATGTCAGGAAGTTCTTCATGGAGAGCGTGGTACATGCATGGAAAAGCCTGCCACCGGGGGTCGTAATGGTGAGGACGGCAGGGGGTTTCAAGAGGGCATGGGATAGGCACAATGGTACAATTGTACCAAAGGACAAATAAGGTAGGGGGGGTAGGCAAGGAAGTCATCTTGGGCAGACTAGATGGACCTAGCAGTCTCCTCCTGACATCACATTCTAAGTTTCTGTGTTTCTATATTTCTATGTTTAGTGCAATTGACTTACGAACTGAAGCCATGTGATTACAATAGTATCTCAAGGCCCTGATCAAGCCTATGCAATCTATGTTCCTTCTTGCTAGATTTCAGACACAGAAAAGGAAAAACAAACTCCTGATACATATGAAAACAAATTTACATTTGGAAAAAATGTCATTCATTACTTACAAAACTAGATCCTTGAGACAATTTTCTCTGCAGAACCACGTGCACTGGACTGCAAGCTGGAAGCATTAGCATCTCGGGAAGGAACATCTTATAGCTGAGGCCACCTACATTGGTACGCTCACATATAACGTTGGATGGTTGAGCAGAGCTTATATAATGTCAATGGTCCACATCCTCTTCAGTTTCCACCACTGATTAAGGGAGTTCCAGCATCTATCAACCCACAGGAACAAGGAATCCATCCTTGGACAATCATATAGAATTGGCAGGGACATCAGCTCATTAGAATCTCCCCAACCCAAAAAAAAAAAAAGCTGCAGAAAATCCTGGTTTCACCTGGTATACCCTCTGTGTGGCAAGAAAGTCTTTCTGCAGAGAAGACCTCTGTCACTACTGTGTGCAAGCAAAAGATAAAGATGGGCCTCTCATTCACTGCTTTTAAGTTTTCTTTATTTTCTCTCTTTATAGCTATCATCTGTCAATTACCTAAGATTTCGGTGTTTAAGCTGCCACTCGACAAACTGCATTTTGCTATTCATTTCTGGATCTGGCTGTTTTTTCTGGTCTCTGAGTCGCCAAATCGTGATGCCGAAGGCTGCTGTATGTGTATCAACCTAAATGAAATGTTAAGGTTTGGCTACAAACTTGGGGATTTCACTACAAAATTTCTGGGTTCCATGTCATTTTGGCAAATGCTAAACGGCAATAGTGAAAATGGCGCCAGCTTTACAGCACCTTGAAATACAGTGACGTTTGTATTTGCAGGGGACAATGCCCCCCCCACCCTCATTGCGTGGGCTCTGTCCCCTGCACCCCCTTTCTATAGCTACCAACTCCGAGGTCATACCACCTTGGGAAGGGGGAATGTGAATGTCGCCATGATTCCGGTCGCTATAAAGTCAGCACCATTCTCACTTTCCCCATTTAGCGTTTGCCGACATGACACGCTACTAAATTTCAGTACCAATTTGCCATCAAGTTTTACATTTCCAGCTTACACCCTGCATTTCATGAATCCTCTCCATTTATTCATGGTTAGTGGTTCCTCTTTCAGTGTTTAAGCTGCCTGTCTCCAAATCATATTTTACTATGTTATTTGGATTTGGCTTTTTTTATGGGCTCCAAATCGCCAAATTTTGATACTGATTGCTATGCGTGCATGTCTAAGATATTAAAGGAAATTTCCAACGTACCAGATGGCCGCTACAGTACCACTCACATAGTGTGGTAGCTGCCCTCAGCGATGGTCATTTTAGCCAGGATGTAATCCGCTTCTTGAAGTCCTGTTTTAATAAAATCGCTCGTAATTTAGTTTTTCCAAGGGGCTGGCTGTTCATTCTCACAGCCCCAGTCCAGCTGACACACCCCCGCACTCAAGGACGTAATGCCGTGTGGCCAGGGAGGCTGAGGCATGCCCCATTAAAATGAATAGGGCTCAATTTCGATTCCATTTTAACTAGAAATGGTCATGAGGATTAATAGAAGGACACGCTAGAGCAAACATGCCCTTGTTGGTCAAGCGGTGTCCTTCATTATACAGTGACCATTCTGTAGCAAAACAGAATGGAAATTGAACCCCATTCATTTAATGGGGCGCTACCAGCGCCACCTGGCCACACGCTATTACATCCTTGAGCACAGGTCATGTTAGCAGGACTGGGGCTGTGAGAATGAACAGCCAGCCCTTTGGAAAAACTAAATTACGAGCAATTTTATTAAAACAGGGCTTCAAGAAACGGATTAAATCCTGGCTAAAATGACCGGGGGACGCTACCATATTACAGTGAGTAGCTCCTCGTATCGGAAAATCACTAAGTTTGTCTGCATAGTTGCTGATTTCACTAACAAATTCCAGTAGAAATTCACAAAAAAAAATACAAGTTTCAAATCTGCAGCTTATATCCTGCTTTTTCCTGTTTACTTTTTCTTATATCCACATCTTTTTTTTTTGTGTATTTATTTATGTGCCTATCCCCGGGAGCCCCCATTGGCCCGACCGGCCCCCACAGCTCCGACTCCTGGAATTACCGGGACTTACCTTATGCCCGGCCTGAGAGCGATGCCTGCGGGAGACTGGGCTTCATCCAGCCGCCGGGGAATTTTTCTCCTCCATTTTTCTCCCTTGTTAACCCCGGGCCCCAGGAGTAGAGACGCATGCGCGTGGAGGTACGCATGCGTACTACAGCCCCTGTGACAGCCCCATCCACCCTATGGCTGAATGCCTGTGTGCTCCCTCAGCTGTTCCGCTCCCAGCCTCCACCAAGAGGCAAACCTGCACCGAGGGATTCACCGATCCTCCCCGGAGAAGAGAGCTGCCTTTCGGCTGTTCTAGCCAACTCCGTACCTTCCCCCCCACACCCGACGGCCCGAGCTTGTTCCCGAACACAGGTGGCCGGCGTGGTGCGAGGTAAGGCGTCCAGCACCTCAGCCCTCTGCGCCACTGGGCCGGCTTATATCCACATTTCTGACACAGTATACCCACCCCTGCAGTGTTCAGTCACTCTGTTGTAGTCTTTAAATTTGGGTCCAGGAGCTGTTGTTGTGCTCCTATGTATAGGATGTATGTGTGTTTCTTGGGGGACAAAACAAGCAATCTGAAAGACAGACTATGCAATATCCTGCAAAGTTAGCAGTCATTCTCACCACGGGAGGGAACTGTGTGACTCTTTGAAGGAGACTGTCTTGAAGATTTTCTGTTACAGATAAGTAATGAACAAATCTTTTTTGAGGATATCGCCTCCACAGATTCCCACACACTGGAGGAATACATAGCAGTACCAAATCCCCCACACAGAAGGGAAAGTACATATAAGGATACCACTCAACAAGACAGAAGGCCTTGCAGTGCAGACAGGCCAAAATCAGCTCTCCTACAGCACACCAGATCCGGTCTGCAATGTTTGCTTAAAGTACGGATCTTACTCCAGGTAGTGGCTGAACAGATTTTTGAAACCTAAACTAACCTGAAGCAAGCCACAGAAGTGGCGGCTTGTAGCATGCCGGTCTCCATAGTATATTACAGAGGAAGAACTGCCTGTCCCCTAATGGGAAGGGCCCATTCCTCAGGGAGATGGAA
Source organism: Neoceratodus forsteri (assembly GCA_016271365.2). NCBI lineage: Eukaryota > Metazoa > Chordata > Ceratodontiformes > Ceratodontidae > Neoceratodus > Neoceratodus forsteri. The sequence goes on from CM057459.1 coordinate 655,953,997, forward strand.
GGGCAAACAAGCCAACAAAAGGCTATGACCAGAAGAGGGCAAACCTCCTCCTGATGACAAGGTACAAATACAGGAGACATTGAAGGTTGGCTCACTCGTGGTGCTTGGCTGAACCCGGCAGGGCCCTGAATGGGTGTGACAGTCTGGTCAAGTGGTGCAGTAAGCCAGTGAAGGAATGCAGTAGATACTGAGATAGCAGCAGTACAAGAGTCAGAAGCATTAGTAGCTACAGCTGGAGTTAAACTCTAGAAAGAGCCAATACGGCTGTGGTGAGCTGCCAAATTACCGAAGGTACACGTGTGCGTAGAAAATTTTGAATGCCCAGGTGTAGTTCAGCCAGTTTTTGCAGTAGTTTCACCAAATTTACAACATGGCCGTTCTGGGACCCCACCTCATGAAGAGTGCTGCTTTCATTTCATTCACTTGTCCCGAAAGGTGATTTTGCAAAGCGAACAAGCCATTCTGTGCCATAGGTGCAAAAACATGTTTCGGGAAGGATGTGAAACATGACAGCTGTACTGTTAATAAGGAGGAGTGCAAAAACGTCAATGTTGAAAATCTGGAGTGAAAATATTAAAAATTGGCGAAGTTAGGAGTGTGTGTAGAAACTGCAACGTGTGCTCGTAAGAGTCATTTCTGGAATTTTTTCACCAAATTTGCAACATGGGCTTTTTGTGACCCCACCTCATGAACAGTGGCACTGTCGTTACGTTAATCAGTCCCAAAAGGTGATTCCGCACAGCAACCTTGAAATCACCTTTTGGGACAGAGTAATGAGATGACAGTGATAGTGTTCATGAGGTAACGCCCATGTTGAAAATTTGGGGCCAAAATTCCCCAAAATGGCTGATATATCAACATAAGTTGAAAACTCCACTGACTGCCATTATACCATGCTTACCTTTGATTCTTCAGTTTGCGATTCGGCTCTGAAGAGTGCAGGCGTGTCTCCAGTCTAGAGAGGAATGACACCGGACCTCCAGAGAAATTAAGTATAGAATTAAGGGGTGCGTGGAAGTAGGTGCTGGGTGGGAGGGAGATGGGGAGGGGGGACTGGGTGACAATGAGGGACTGTTTCCTTTTACAGGCAAAAAAAAGATATTTGGGACGGTTTCTTTATTTATAGGGAAAAAAAGGCATACATTTGGGCACATTGGGGTGGGCTCCCAGTGTGCCACACGAGTTGGGGGGGTACATGATGCTGACACTGGGATTGGGCACCCCAATGTCTATGTGGGAGGGGACCATAAATGTGGGCACACTGCGGTGGGCTCCCAGAGTGCCACATGATTTGGCGGGAGGTACATGATGCAGACACGGGAGTGGGCACCCGATGTCGTCATGGGCAAAAAAAGAGAGAAAAAACAAATTTGGGCACTGGGTGGGCTCCCAGCGTGCCACATGAGTTGGGGGGTACACGATGCCAACACGGGGATTGGGCACCCTGACAGTGCGGGGACAGGGAAAGGAGGGAACGGGGAGGACAGCAGCAGTTGGGGGAGAGGAGTTTTTTTGTTTTATTTTTATGCTGGTGCTGGGAGGAAATGGAGGGAGTGGGGAGGACAGCAGCAGTGGGAGGGTGCAGGAGGAGTGCCATTCAGAAGATGGTGGCAGCACGCAACTGTGCATGCACGGCATTCCAGCATGCATACTTGCGTTGGTGGTATTCTGCCATTCACAATATGGCAGCACCATGTGCATGCACAGTTCTTGTCCCGAATCTGGAGTAACCAGCGAAATAGTGCGGCTGTTGCTTCCGTGAACCCGATAATGGCAGAGTCTTACAAGCTCCGTTGGACTTTCGAAGGATACTTCCAAAGTCCAAATGGAAGGTGCCACGATCAGCCATTTTAAGGCAACAGACGGTCCCAAAACCCCTGAGCAGGTGCATGAAAGGTTAGTAGTGGTGGGGATGCCACCACTGGTACTTGAAGCGACAAGCCTTCCTTCAGTACCACAACTAACGATACCTCAGGAAACTTCATCACAGGTGTAAAAAACTGTCTGTGCTAAAGACACCGGTGTCAACAAAGTTGGCATGTTCAGTGACAAAACGCCATCCTGTGCCAAAGCAACATTCAGCAAAGACGAAACACTCTGCAGCCATACTGAAACCAGATTTGGTGATGCTGGCGAGACATTTGTTGACAGTGCTTAAGGAAACCTCACTGCCAATGATGCACCGGCTCAGAAGATGCTGCTATGGGCTAACCAGTTGAATCTCCAGAAGAAATGGAAAGAGGGGGTGTCCGACTTGCCTCCTGCAACAGCTCCTTGAAGGAATCCACTGGATGAGGACGAGCCATGCTTCCAGAGGGGCACGCTCCCATGGTGGTGGCTGTCATGATTCCTACAGAGGAAAGGAAGAGCCCACAGAGTTGGAGTTCACCAAGATTTGTATATCCCTGTACTACACAGATGAGCTGTCCCTGAAGCCATCTGTGAAAATCAATGCCAAGCTGTCAAGTCTCAGCAGACAACTGGTCTTTAAGTTTCCACAGGCGTTGCAGATCCCGTATGTATCTATTTATTTGAAATTTCTTCAACCAGAGTAATCCCATGAGACGCAGCAAGGGAATACAACAGCAGGCAGCAGTACAATGTAGCACAGAAGAAAGTAGTTACAAACAATATGCATGTACAATATAAAAGCAAACAAGATACAAACAAAACACAGTTCACCACAAGGTGATACAGGTGTTTTAGGTGGATTAACAGTAGTATAGATAAGTGTGTCTTAAATATATTGTGTACCGTGACAGAGAATGGGCAACACTGGACCAAAACAGGTATAGTACAAGGAGTTCTCAGGTGGTGTGAGACTGGCTTTGAACGCTTGTCAACTAGGGGCATTCCTCAGTTGAAGGGAAGAGTTTATTTCAGGAACTGGGGCAGAATATGCAAAGGCCCTCTAGTGCAGAACAACAGAGCACTACAGGCTGAGCCTGATGCCATGCAGTGCTCTGGCACCAAACATCTGAAACACTGGCCGTGTGAGTTGGTACGGTCAATCTTGTTTCTGAATCAACAAAACCTGAAAGAGAATCTTCCTTTTTTCATCACCATCATATACAAAAACAATAAATGCGCATATGTGGGCATGACCCTGAAGCTTTATGCTCTCCCAAACTGAAGGGTTTGGATTGCTGGTGCCGCCAATCTCCACCCGTGTGTGCGCCATGCCTGCCCATTCTGGTGGTGCTGACAGCCAAAATGGCTTACTCCTAGCACCTCTGACTCTAAGAGCCAATAGTGCAATTCCATGGAGTAGACAGATTTTTGCAAGACAAGACAGGTTTTCTGCTGGAAACCGGCATGGCACAGCCTACAATGCACCTTGGGGGTCAGACAGACTAACTCCAGGGCATAACCTGACTGCATTACTTCTAGTAACCATTTGTCTGCAGTAATGTTCTTCCACTGGAGTAGAAAAAGAAATCGTGACCCCTACCAGAATTCCTGGAGGTGGGACAGCAACAGGAAAAAAGGAATCAGAAGGAGGTGGAAGGAGCAGCTTGATGCTGACCTAATGCGTCATGATCTTCTGAGGCTTTGTTGGGGGGGGTACCCATAAATTGCTGCTACTTAACCCCGACCACCGTTATGGGAGGAGCAGAAGAGTGGAACTTGTCAAAAACCGCCATATCTCTGTGCCTCTGGGCTGTTGAGGGCCAAGGGCCTTGATGGATCTAATGGTCAGTCAAGAAACAATGAACTAATTCAAAGTGGCCTCTACTGAGGAACCAAAGAACACAGGACAGACTGCTGCACATCAGGGGCAAACCCAGCAATGTTAAGCCAGGAATGTCGGCACATGCAGGTACAGGCAGCCACAGTGCTGGCAAGGACTTGGAAAGCATTTCTGACAGAGCTGTACAGGCTCAACCCCCGTGTATTGTGCCAGTCAGAACCAAAACAGAAACAGCTGAACACCAAACCAGATAATCCACCTACACTGATCCCGAAATACTTAACACATACAACTGTAATTAAAATTTGTAACTCAAACTGTAATTAGGGAGGGCTCCAGCCATGTAACCAACAGTCAGGGAAAGTCATAATGCTATCAATCTGATGTCAGATTGATGCTATTATGACTTCCCAACGTCAGAACAATACCATTATGATGTTTAGTGTGCAGTACATTCCTATGGGGAAAACAATCTAACCATGTAATACAACAGCAGTGATACTAAAGGTATGCACAAGGGTGAGCTATGTAAGAGCAGTTTTGACTATGTACTAATTACTGTTTCTAATACCTGCAGGTCAAAGGGTGTTCAACTCAGGCTGTAGCCATCACTCTCAAAGAACGGGTTCTCCCTGGACCCCGGTAACCTCACAGCTGCTCTCTGATATGCCTGCAAAAAACCAATAAATAAATCACTGAGCTGCTCCATCTTGCAAAAGTGTCCACTGATGTGTGCTTGCCTTGGATTTGATCTGTTGAAAGGATCAGCAGGCTTTACAATTTCGCAAACTGACTTTAGGGTGCAAGTAACATTTCCGTGCTTTTCTGGGATTGAGTGTGTGTAGGTCTCTTTTCTCGACGTTGCACGGTTTTGGACAAAATGAAGGTATAATTACCGTAGTTCCTGACTACAAAGAAAAACAGAGGTGCTGGCCAGTGGCGTGAGGCTGAGGCATCATGCCTTACATCCTGCCACGCCAGCGACTCCCGTGTCTTGATGCTGACGGGCCGCCGGGCTCTGCTGGGAGAGGAGGATCGAGGCATCTGAAGGACAGCTCTCCTCTCCTGGTGAGGGTGGGGACAGAGTCCGGTGGCTGAGAGGCTGGAGCAGTGGGCCCACATGTAGGGGGTGGATGTGGGGCAGATGCCCAGTGTGCTGCATACAGAAGCGTGCGCGGCTCGGCCATTGGCATTACTGCATACCACCGCACTTGGGGAACAGGAAAAACAAAAAACGGAGGAGAAAACGCCGACCAGCAGGATGAAGCCGACCCCTCGCAGGCTCCGCACCCGGATAGCTGGCACCTCGCTAGTGCAAGAGAGGTAAGTCCAGTGGACACTGGGGTAACGGGGCTGGGTGCAGGAGCATAAAGAAATATAAAAAACAAAACAAGAAAAAACAGAGGTGACCTACGACACAAACTCTGGATTTGTGCAAATGACTACAGAATCCTGGTGGAAAAGCATGCATGCCTCCCTCCATGGAGGACAGGACCTCCACTACCATTACTGCAAAGATGACAGGATGGTAAACAGGAAGGTGACTTTGAACATGAAATGGAAAAAGAGAAGCAGCCCCTATGGGTTCCAGAGGCTCCAAAATAGATCATACAGTACCAGAGTCCAACCCCACAGTGGAACTACAGGCTAGGGCTCTGAGGAATCAGCCTACATGTGGGAGCGATCAAGAGGTTCTCCCATCTCCACCAGGAGGAGGATCACGAAGGCTGCCTCATGTACTTTAAATATCGCTGGTTTAAGTTAATTGTCCTTCCTTGAGAAACTGAAGAACCAGTGGAATGGATATTATATGTCCATCGTTTCCTGATCTCAGAGTCAGAAAAGCAAAATAATAGTTAGCATTTATATAACCCTCTCCAGACACACTGTGTTTCAAATTGTGGTACAAGCAATGACAGACTGGTAATGAAATGACTGATACAAGTAGTGACAGCCAGTTTTAACCTCAACACCCACACACAGCCTTAAACAACTGCATGAACCGGAAAAAGGATGTCCATCAAAGCCTTAAATATATCTTTCGTGTAGAAAATATATTTTTCCATGTAGACTGGTGCCAGGATGCAATTATGAGGTCCATCATTATCCCATAAGCACCCCACATGTCCTATGATGGTTCTTTTTCCTTTCCATGCAGAGGGGGACAGGTTGCATATGTTCAGATGACTTATTGATCCTTGGTGGAGAAGTTCCCACTCGTAGGAAAGTCAAATGAGCTTCTATACTCCCATTTGAACCTAATGAGGGAACTATGGTCTCTGTGGCCAGTACAGACTAATTATTATCACCAGTGCTGTGTCCTGCACTTATTTGCATAGAAATTTGTAAGCACAGGGGCTGGTGGAAAGGTGTACAAGATACTCAACTGCCCCCAGAATGGGTAGAATGCATCCCAGTCTACCTTCTTGTCGTCCCTGGCCTGGGAGTAGAAAAGAAGCAGCTTGCAGTTGTTCCTGTTGGCAACCAAACTACATGTGGATGTCCGCATGGTGGAATGTTGGTTTGAAAGGCACGATTTAACTTCCATTGGATATATGATGCTGACAAAATGAACTGATAAACTTCTGACCAATTAAAAGGGTGGTGTTGAGTATTCTGTGGCTCCTGTTGCCTCCCCGTCTGTTGATGTATATTATCATACTTCTAGTGCCATGACATGGAATTTTCACCGATTTGTTTTTTCTTTATACCATGTAAATATGCCAAAGTCTTGTGTAAAAAAACGTAATAAAATTTGAATTTAAAAGCAAAAAAAAAAAAAAACTTCTGTTGACTGTCAGTAGCAAGATATCTTTGTGTATAATTGAAGAGATGTAGGTCTAAAGTGTGAGGCGAACACTCATTTCTTGGATGTGGCTGCAGAGTCAGAACCCATGCCATGTCAACCTAACCTGTGCTGCAGTATGTCAAGGAACTCTCTGCACCCCAGGAGGTGTGTTACTGGATAGCAGCTGGAGAGGTTGTAACCGTCCCAGTAAGCAGCCCATCCGGAGTTTTGCCCATCCAGACTGGGTTTCGTTTGTGGTGACCCTCGAACTCAGTAGGGTTTGCTATCCCAGAGTGGTAACCATTATCTGAGCAGGATTGACTATTTAAGGCCTTGTGCGTACTGTGGCACCATGAGAAGTGTTCGTTAGGGAGAATCAGACAGAGAAGAGGTTGGGCCCGCTGCTCTGATGAAGACTAGAAATGGTTAATGATCTCTATTAAGTCCTGGAATTTGTCTTCTATCGGGAATCACTTGCCTTGCAAGATGCAGAACTCCGTTCTCAGATGCACATTTGGTTGGGATGGCTCCTATGATAGTCACTAGCAGTTTTGAAAATACTCAAGTAGCAGAAGATAGATCAAAAGATAGATAAAAAGGTAGAGCCTTGAACTGAAGGAAGATGATGTCGCTGTACCTGAACTGCAGATACAGTCTGTGATATTCCTGTTTGGATATATTTGGGTTTGCATCCTGCGAGGCCATGGATGCTAGGAAATCCCCAGGTAGCACCTCTCGGACACGCATATGAGGGGTGTATGTTTTTGAACAAATATTCTCTCACAAACGGATTCTGGAAGTTTAAGACCAGCACAGGCCTGAATCCCCTCCCGTGTGCTCTGGTACACTGAAGAAAAGACAGACATACTTCTGTTCTGTTCTGTCCCCATGGTGGCAACGAATGGTGACATTGTACAGTATATGTCTGTTGTAGAGTCCAGGAATGTTAACTACGATAGAGTCGGAAAGTGATGGCACTGAAAATCAAATGGGGATCCGGTGGCACAGATTAAAACTCTGTGAGGTCTCCCTTTCTACAAGTTCTCATACCCCACTGTTTGTAGTGGGGTGGACCCATTCCTGAAAAAGTGAAAGCCTTCCTCCCATTTGGAGATGGGTCTAGACAGTCTCCTGGTGAGAATTGTTGTGATTATCTGCCAGAGTACTGGCTACTATTGCCAGCTCAAGTTCTGGGAAGTGAACCACGGCTACGGTGTGTTGAATCCATTGCACTGTGAGCTGATCTAGTGTAGGAGTCTTGTCCATGAAATGGCTTCTTAGAGAGGGTCAAACCAATTTCTTTCTCTACCCTTGGATTGTCAGAGTCCTAACCTGGTTATTTTACTGATGCCTTGACTACTTCCAGAAAGGATGCACCCGATAGATAAGTTTCCTTTGTTTTGTGAGGGTGCCAAATACATTTCGCAGAAGACGTTCATCTACCAGGCCCTCAGCCAGAGGTGTCTGTGTCTGATTTGAAAGACAGCCCTTGCAGAATATCTGAGGACTCTTCTGGTACAGCTGCCAAGTATGCAGCTTGATACTCCCAAGCAGATGTTTGTCCAGGATTTTGTGGTTGTTCTCGGACTCCTTGACTAGTCTAAGTGCAAGGGATAGAGCTGCACAAGTCACCAAAAATGTCACTGTTACCACCCTGAGGGAAGCCACCATGCTTGGCCTGCCTTCTTCATAGAGTTTTCCACCCTTCGGTCCTGAACACCTCTGAGGTTGGCTCCCCCTTACACAAGCATTGCTGTGCTGATCGTCAAAGACAATGTCATCAGGGCAATCATGGAGATGTTCAGCCAGGCCTCTGAAATTTTTTCTCGTCAAAATTCCTTAAACTGTTAGCAGCCATAGTGTGGCATATTCTGTGTCCAGTCCTTGTCACTCCTCCATCAGCAAATCTGCAATGCGCACTGGGATAAGGAAGACAGGGCCTGACTGTTGATCTGAATAGCTTGAGGATCTGCTCCTCCTTCAAAGTAACATCTGCCAGGGTCAGTCTGAGTTCAGCTATATCATCTTTAGTCATCTCATGTTCTTGATTGAGACTGCAGTGGTAAAGAGATTATAGCGAGTTGTGCTGTTTCAGGCTTAAGTCCTGGACAGTGGGCACTGCTAAGGCAGATCAAAGAGCACTGCTGCCACCTCCCCTCCTCCTCAGGGCCAATGCAGTCAGCTGACTGCATATAGAAAGGAAGTTGTGGACACCATCAGTCCATCAAGATCATGTTGGGTCCCAAACATGACACCGAGCCTGCCCTGTCAAGCTTTTCCTCCAGCCCTACCTGTTTCTTGCTAGTTATCGAAATGGGCTGTTTGGTGTACTCAGGCGCAGAGATTAAGTGGCGATACCCAAAGGGTTGGAACCTAGGTATCCTGGGTTCCCAGCATGGGGTATTCACCACTAGACCACATTAATTTTGCCCCCACTGACAATGTGCCCTGGATCTCACGCTTCTTACAACCTGTCCTATGGCAAAGCAAAGGAGATCTGACATTTCATTTGCAGCATGCCCACTGTTTTATGGCATGCAGGCTGAGTCATGCAAATTCCTGTAGTTATAAGTGGGCTGTTAACAACTCAAATCATGCTGGGAATACGCATTTCAAGTACGCAGGCTGTTTTGTCTCCAGCAATGCCAGCAGAATGAACTCCGGTCTTCCTGCCAAAACTGCACCTCAGCAATGACACACCATCCAGACTGATCTGCATTCTGGGGCTTAACGGGCTGCACCCGCTGCCGTCTGGGACTGACCCAATGAAAACGTTCCCAGTCGGAACGTGACCCCTGCACGTCCCGTTCTTTTGTTTAGCAGCAGGTGAACAAATTAGTTTTGCAGCATGCATGGTCTTTAAAACTGCCAACCTGCACTTATGCAAGAAGGCTGATCCTCTCTCGCCTGCTGTGGTTGGCAACTTACCTCTATCTGTATGCCCGAACACTCAATCCAACTGGAAGAGAAATAAAAATTCACCCTGACAGACCTAAAATCGATCGACTTGCCACTCAGAATTGGCGGTTGGATGCATGGTTGTACTGTGCATTTGCAGGAGAGGTGGTACTAGCGGGAAATGACCAGCGCAGCCTGCCGCTAATTTGCCACTAGAAGCAGGGCCTCAGTTGTCTCAAAATAGATCTGGCCGCCACGTCCCACCCTGGGGTCCTCTGTACTCACAGTGAAGTGGTTTGCCTTAAAATTGATCCCGCTCTGTGGGTCTGCTGCTGCTGCTGTAAAATTCTGCAGTGATGTCCTGGGGTGCTGTGCCCTATGTTGGATATGCAGTCCTCATCTGTGAAGCCAAACTTCTCAGTCCTTGCTTGACAATCATGAAGTCTTCCCCAACTGTGCAGCTAAACTCTGGGAGCTGGGTCTCGTGGTGCATTCTGTCTCCAGTTCAACTGCCAGATGATGCAGGGAGGGGTGTGCAGATCGGGGCAACAGGGTCACGTCTAATCAAAGGATAGCAGTATGCACTGGTAGACTGTACAGGGTAGCTGCATGTGGGAGGACTTCCTCACAGTGCAGCTGCTTTCTGTAGTGCTGATCAATGGAAGGGAAAATAAAGAAAAAGAAATCTGTGCTGCTGTAACCCCATGACAGCCTATGTCCTGTGCTGCCTGTCTCCACAGAGGAAGGAAGAAGACTGGCACCATCCACAAGGGTTCCATGTCATGACGGCGATCGAAAGGCGATCATCATTATGGCGAGTATACATTTCCGCAATTTACACCCCCAGCAACAAATAAAATGGCAAAGGACTCTCTAATTTATAAAGTTATGGGGGCTTGCCTCGCAGACCTCCTACAAGATTTTCAACTCCAGGGGTTGCAACAGTGTAAAATATAAAACAAAACCTCGTGGGTCGGGCACAACAAAACATACCTGCATGGACCGAACCCAGCATCCTGGCCACCTCAGCCCAGCACCCACCCACCACGAAGCCAGCTCAGCAGCTCACCGCGGCACCACCCCTCACAAACCCTCCTGCCCCTCGCTCAGCATACACATATTCATATGGCAACATCCTGTCACTATTCGTGAACTCCCCCCATCCGGTTGCCTTCCCTACTCCCTCGCCCTGTCGACATGCATCGCAAGTGGGTCACTGTTTCAGCAGGCGCCCACTTGTGACTAGCGCATGTCACGGGATACCATCCACAAGAGGGCAAGCCTGTGCACCTGTCAGAAGTCTACATCCTACCTCTACGGAAGCCTACAAGGGAAGAGTTCAGTGGTATGACAGCCCTGCAACTAGCACAAGGAAAGAGAAAATAACACTTCTTATCCCTTGGCACAAGATTTTGCTTATCTACCTTCCTTAGAACAGCTGGCAAGGTGCTCGGTCTAAGTCAGGCAGTCACAGTGGCATTTTCCAGTGCAGAAAATACTGAAGCGACCACAGCAGAAGTAGTTGATGGAACGTCTATAGAATCACATACATCTTTCATTAGGGACATCTCCACCTCCATCTCCATAGGAGAAAGTAGCCTCCTAGAAGAAAGGAATCTACTGCCTCCTCCATAGGAAACTGCACAGTCCCCTGCACCAACCTTATCAGAGTCCAAAAGCAAGAGTCCTCAGGAGGAGACCTGGGGATAAAATACACTTTGTCCACACTGTCAGAGGATACAGCGTACCCTGAAGAGGGCCTGACGGGAACATCTCTTCATCCGTCTCTCTCCAGAAGTCATCCTCCAAGTCTGAATTACACTCTGGGGAAATGTAAATAAACTTTGCACACTGAAATACCAGCAGATGCACACCCAAGACAGTAAAGAAGCATGTACAGCTGCAGCTAAAATCATAAAGGTACAAAATGCACTAGGTCAAAGTGCTAAATGCAGAAAAAAATGATTAGATGCAATATATGCTGGGAGTATGGTACTAAAGCCCCTATTTTCTGGGGTCTGACAACGTGCCCCCTGACAAAGGGAAGGGTCACACTGTCAGACCCGAAGCACCGAGGCTTTAGTGTCACACTCACAACATGTACTGCATCTAATTGTTTTTTTCCGCATTCAGCACTTTTGACCTAGTACATTTTTTGCTTTCTTGATTTTTGCCCTTTTTTAGTGCAGCCATACGTGTTTTCTGGATTACAATCCTCCTCCTCCTCCTCTACAGGAAGAATGGGATGGGGCCCCGCCCTGGACCAGGAGCCAGGACCCTGATGGGAAGAGGCTGAACAGGACCTGCTGGCATCATTGGGCCTGGCACTACTGTGGTGGACATCAATTGAGGCAGCAGTCTCAGTATCAGGTCAGAGACTTTGACCAAAATGGTAAGCTTACAAGAGTCGACACCATGGTGTCAATGTCGGTTTCTTCTATCCTGAACCAGAGTTCAGCGACTCATGCCTTGCAATGACGCAGAACTTGTGGACTGCCCATGCACCACTGACTGTGGGGAATACCTTCGACCTGGTTCTAGCCATTTAGTGGCTAAACCAGAAGTCCGTGTGGATTGTCCGGCATCAGTCCGATCTTCCCAGCTAGGGTGCAGGGAAAGTGACTGGATTCTCAGCAAGTTGCACACCACTTAGCAGATGATGACTGTGGCCTCAAAGCAGAATGCTCCATGACCTCCTTTCTGGTGTACCATGACTCAGACTTTGTCAACTAAGTTGACAATTATTTCTTACCTCAAATCAACGGAGAAGATATGGATTTACAAACAACTGCATGGTCATTCTCCATGCTTTCTGCTACTACAGAATTGACTCTAAGTACTTCCACCTGCATCTCTTATTGGCCTGGCTAAACTACTGGCAAATGGACACTGTGACCAACCTTGAAGCAAAAATCCACCAGTTGCACTTGTCCTTGCAGTAGATCTTGCTACTGCAAGGACAATCCTGAAAAACTGGTACCTTAGATGGTGATGACAGGCTCAACAACACACAATTTTGTGAAAATCGGTCAACGGCCTACTCACAGAATGGTGTCACTGAACAATGACAGTGAGACAACCTCTGAACTGGCGTGAAGAAAAGACTTGGTGAATAAGCAACGATGAACTAAAGTCTCCACTGGTCCAACATGCACCTGACGGTGAGCATAAATTAACTGAAGTATATGAGGGCTGCCTACAATATTTAGGTTAACACCACGGCATCAATGGATGTCAATGAAGTTGATCTCAGCTATGGAAAAGTTTCTGCAGTTAACTTAGTCAAATGACTTCTTTTGCAACATGTGTAAACCGTGTAACCCATGATGTTTAACCTTTGTTATGACGTGGAACCTTTGTAAAACAGCCCTGGGCTCAAAGGTAATTGTAATCCTAGAATGAATAAATAAATAAATAAATAAAATGTGTGTGGCTATATGGAGGGGCTATCAAAGATGATTCAGTTTATTTATCAAACAAACAAACAATAAACCTATGAACCGAGCTGGATTGGATTTCTATAAAAAAACAAAATGCAGCAATTACTGCACCATCACTTCAGTCAACTGCATGTTTAAACAGTGAAGAAAACAAACCACTAAGCAATCTGATTAAGCAAAATGTTAATGTCACATGTCACCAGTCGGAGCTGGTGTGGTGTAACACTAACTCTTGGCTACGAGGTTGTTTTGTTGTATGCACAATGGTATTTCTCTAAATAAATGTTAAGAATATTACTACTGTTTTGTGTGACCGTGAGTCCTTACTGCAGGGTGCTTAGTGGTTTGTTTTCATGCAGAGTACAGCAGTTCCAAATCCTGGAGCTTGCCCACTGTAGTTTATCATGTTTAAACATTCCAGATGCCTCCTTTAAGGAGCGGTTTTACAGTATATAGTACTTCAAATAAGGAGAAAGTTGAAAAATCATTATTTTAATTCCTCAAAGTAGTCACTTCCTTATATAGAGTCTTGAGAAAGTCGCTTGATATCCTCCTGCTTCAGTCTTGTGAGCTGTACAAACTGGGTAGAAACAGGACCTCACTGAAAATAAGATGATCAACGCTGAGTTAACTTAGGGGAATTCTAATAAAAAAAAACTTGTAGGAATATACTGACAGCGGAATTAATTCTAAAAGAAACAAGTGAGCATGCATTTGCCAAGTGAAATCCTAATGAGGGTTATGAAAAATTGGTAAAGACTTGTTCCTTCACTAAAGTGACAAGGATACCTGTATTTGTAAGCTACAGTACTGTCTTAAGAGAGACTGCAGCACATTAGGTATGGGTCTTTTCTTATACAACACGGCAGTGTCCAGCTGCTAGCTTATAAGGATAAATACCATAAAAATTCATAGATTCCTAATGCTATGAAAGGGGATGGAAATCGAGAACATTCTATGCCTGCACAGTATCTGTCACGCTGGCAGGATGAAAAAGCAAACACACTAGCACTAGCTGAGTTTATTTACCATGCTGAGCATACGCCCAGCAAGAGGGAAATTATTTCTGCTTTTCCTTCTAGGGGTCAAAATTTACAGATTGACCGCACCGCAGCAGAGAGGGTAAACATAAATCAATCTGCATCAGTCCTAAAGTTTCCTCTCTAGAATTTACCGTAAGCATAAAATTATCCTTGCCTTTCACACTATTTCATTCAATACACTGTAATGAGAGCAAAATGCAGTTAAAAGCTCCTTCAAGGCTGAAAATTCACTTTTCAGACATACAACAATATAGAATTTAAACAAAGACAGAGTAATCACTGCAGGACTTCTCTGCTCAACAAACAATAAGAAAACCAGACATTTCTTTACCATAAACTATTTTTCTTCCAACACAGACTCCAATGAGCCAGACACCACTGGGTTAACACCTGGTATCCTGCACGCACTTGTTAAAGTTTCGGGGTCCAACCAGTGTTGGCGCTAGATGCCAAAAATAATTAGCAAGTTGGTTAAACCTCTATTTTTTTAGCCACCACCTCTTTTGTTTAAATCATTATTCCAAATGGACACCTGCAAACATGGCATACAAAGCACTAGCCGACAGGCGTTAATTACATTCTTTGGCAGCCACCAATTAACAACAACAAAACAAGCCATATCGCTCTGTGGCTACCTTAGAACCAACACTGGGCTATACCCATGCACATAAGACTCTGGAATTATTAATATTTAATCTATCTGTTTATGATACTTTCTAAAACAAATGTGTTTACTAAGAAAAAGATGGTACAAGAATTGATTATACTGGGGTCTATGTTCTGGGTAATTTTATACTATATTATGACTGGATTGGTAGATGTCATGCCACTACATACTGTACATGTATTACCTGGAAGCACCAGCATCAAGAAAGATTACCTCTGAAGGTAAGCCACAGTTGCATTCTTTTGCAATAAAGTTTTGGAGACTACAAGAAAGGATCCAAGCAGCTATATATAATACACTACTGAGAAAGGAAACTCTAGCTCACATCATGACTGAGCCTCCCTAGCAAACCCTCCCATTCAAATAAAACTAGAGAAAAAAAAAAAAACAAAGCTATCCTTTATGAAAAAAAAAAAAAAATCAGAGGACTGAAACACTTCAGTGATACACTGGGTGAAAAAATTTATGAGAATTACCCTTCCTTCAGTACTGACATCCAATGGGACAGACACCATATGACATACAGTACTAAAGAAGTCCTTGTATCAAAATCCGACCTATGAAAACCGGTTAACCACAACTATATAACAGATTAATTTCAGTCTGCTGGGGTTCACAACGCAAATATGAGGGATGAAAACTATTCACAACAAAATAAGCACCCAGACAACTGGTTCCGATGTATTCAACCACAGGCTGCAGAAAATACAGTTGTGTAACTTACTGTAACAGTAGATCTTTGAGAGAGGCTCTTGTAGTAGGTAACAAGCATTTGTCAATGCCGAATGTTGTCTTGCTGGCACTGGCATTGGTAGCGCAGGAGTTAGAGAGATGCATAATAGGCATGGCAGTGAAGTATTGAACTGATGCCAACTCACTCCCACCCTACAGAGACTGACAGGCATTGGGGTGTCCCTTTGGGTGTTTGGTAGTGCAGTGTGGGAAAACATTTTGGGCAGGATGTGAAAAATGACAGCTGTACAGTTCATAAGGAGGTGTAAAAAAAATGCCAGTGTTGAAAATACGGCATGTAAATATAACAAATTCTTGAAGTTACAAGGCTGTGGGAAATATACAGCACACTTGCAACACTGCCATTTATTAGCGTTCGGCACCAAATTTTCAACATAGGCATTTTAGCACCTCTGCTCATGTACAGTGTCACTGTTATTTCCTCAAAGTGTCCCAAGAGTGATTTCACACAGCGACCACGCTATTCTGCACGGGAAGTGCGAAAACACATTTTGGGCAGCATATGTGAAATTACGGCTGTACTGTTCGTCAAGAGGTATGGAAAAATGGCAATGGTGAAAACCCAGAGTGAAAATATTACAAATGCATGACGGTGCGATCGTGCATGCAATCTGTCAACGCACGCTCATAACACAGTCATTTTATGGAGCATCACCACCAGATTTTCAACATAGGCATTTTAGGACCTCTGCTCATGAACTGTGTCACTGTCATTTTCATAATCTGGCCCAAACACTTATTTCCCACAGCAACTGCGCTACTGTGCAGCAGAAGTGTGGAAACACATTTTGGGCAGGATGTGGAACATGACAGCTGTAATGTTCTCAAGGAGGAGTACAAAAATGGCAATGCTGAAAATCTGGTGTTAAAATATTGCGAATTGCGAAGTTACAAGCCTGCACTAGCAACTGTACAACATGACGCTCGTAAAACAGGCATTTTTTGGATTTTTTCCACCAAATTTGGAACATACTGTACACTTTTTGAGAGGCCACCTCTTGAACACTGGCACTGTCATTCAGTTAATAGGTCCCGAAAGGTGATTTCGAGCAGTGACTGTGAAATCACCTTCCGAGGCCAATTAACGCCATGACAGTGATAGAATTCATGAGGAGGGCCCCAAAACCCAATGTTGAAAATGTGGTGCCAAAATTCCAACAAATGCCCGAGATATGCAGCAAAGCTGAAAAAACCCTATTCATTCCATTATACAGCTTACTGGCATTTCCTCAGTTCGCGGTCTGCTTTGAAGAGTGTAGACGTGTTCCTGGTCCACCGAAGATCATTACGCTGGACTCGGAGGTAAGTATGGGGTGAGGGTGTGTGTGGGGAGGCAGGGTGTGCAGTGGGGGGGCAGGAGACTACAAGGGACCGTTTTATGTTACAGGGGAGAAAAAAACTAACATCGTGGGACAGTTTTTTTCCCAGGAGACTCAGCACACAGGGTGGGCTCGGTGTGCCACCTAACTGTCTTGAGGGGGTTGCTGCAGCCGATGGGGATTAAGGCACCCTCGTCGGCAGACAATCGAGAGGTTAATTGTAAGCAGGATTGGGCACCCGCTTGGCTACAATGACAGGAGCCCAGATGGGATTGGGCACCTCCTCGGCATATAAGAAATGCGGGGGGATGATTTTTGCTGACAAGGAGTGGCTTTCCTGTCAAAGCAAATGTGTGCGCCACAGTAAGCCAGCTGGGGGATTGGGCGCCCCCGAAGTCGGCCCCATGCTGCTAATGTGGCAAGCATGCAGTAAGGGTCCGCTGCGTCTGACGAACTTTGCTCGGATTGCAGCTGACCTTTCCTTAGATGTGCTTGCACCATTAGCATGCATGGTGGGGCTGCCGGCATGCAGGCTGATTGGGGAATGAGGGACGCACCTACTAATGCGTGCCCTGCATTCACCCAACAGTGGCCGCACCTCCAAAGCTGCACTACCACAAGATGTTGGCAGGCGCGGCAAGCCAACATAAGAAAAAATTACTCACCTTAGTAATTATGTTTCTTCTAATGGAGTCTTGCTGTATTCTGACAATTGCTGTGATTCCCAACCTTTGAACTGCCCCGGAGAACAAAGAGTTAACTTTCTATGCAGGGCATAGAATGCTGAGTTCGAGCTCGGTTGAAGTCTATGTTGGACGGATTCAAACCTACACCATCAGATTCTTACGAGCCCAACTAAACTAAAAATTCTATGTGGAAATTGTAAAAATTCTTACTAGCCAACTGGCTGAAAAAAGTTTTGGATTCCCAAGGAAGACTCAAGTCAGGAAACCCAAAAACCAAAAAAAAATCTACTATAAATAACAATAATAAATCAGCACCCAAATAAAAAAGAGGAGGGTGCAAGCAAAAAACACCCCTGGGGTGCAACACTGCACCTGCCCACCCACTTCCCAAAAACAGGTTCTGAGAGGGGAGGCGGCGAGGGAGGTCAGAATACAGCAAGACTCCATTAGAAGAAACATAATTACTAAGATGAGTATTTTTTTCTTCAAACAACATGAAGTCTTGCTGTATTCTGACAACTGTAGACTACCAAGCAGTACCTCCAAGGAGGAGGGACAGAACCTACTTTGGGAATAGGCTCTGAAGTACTGCTGTGCCAAACTAAGCATCACTCCTAGCCTGGATATCCAGAGAGTAATGCTTGGTAAAGTTATGGACTGTTTTCCAGGTGGCTGCTTGACAAATTTCTAAGAAAGGAATATCCCTGGCAGCAGCCAGGGAAGCAGCTATACCTCTTGTGGAATGAGCCCTCAAGCCTGAGGGTGGAGTTTTTCCCAGTTTTTCATAGCAGAACTGTATACAAGACACAATCCACCTGGCAACAGATCTTTTGGTGGTAGGTTTGCCCTTTCCCACTTCTCCATAAGTGAGGAACAACTGGAGGGAGTAAAACCTGTGACCTTTGGTACACTCTATGTAGTAACTAAGGGCTCTTTTGACATCTAAACTGCGTAGCCTTCTCTCTCCTGAGAAGAATGATCAATGAAGAAAACAGGGAGAGACATACACTGATTTAAATGGAAGTCTGAAACCACTTTGGGCAAGAACCTTCTATTGGTTCTAAGGACCACTTTATCCCTGTGAAAGGAGATAAAATCAGGTTACACTGACAGGGCTTGCAATTCACTGATACACCTGGCAGAGGTAATGGCTACCAAGAACACAGTTTTCCAAGTCAATAACTTAAGCTCTGCTGAAGACATAGGCTCAAAAGGGGGTTGCATAAGCTGAGCAATGCAAAGATTCAAATCCCAGGCAGGGGCAGGGTCTCTAAAAGGAGGATTGGTGTGAAGCAATCCTTTAAAAAATTTACAGAACACAGGATGGGAAGATAGTGGGGAAGACTTCCCCACAGACAAAAATGCAGAAACAGCTGACAAGTGTACTTTGACAGTAGCTGGTCTGAGGCCTAGGCCATTAAGATGGACCATATAATCCAGAACCGTAGGCAATCCAGCAGTGTCTGGAGAAATATGCTTCTTAGAACACCAAATGCTGAATCTTTTCCATTTGGAGTTGTAAGTCTTTCTGGTGGAGGGCTTTCGAGAAGCCTTGAGGATATCCAGAACCCCTTAGGAAAGATGCAGATCTGCAAACTCTAACTCTTCAAGAGCCATGCTTTGAGATTGAGACACTGAAGACTGGGGTACCGAATCCTTCCCTGAGAGGATGTTAACAGGTTGTAATTCCTGGGAAGGGACAGGGGAAGATGGACTGCTACGGACAGCAACATAGGGTACCAGGGCTGTCTGGCCCAATCTGGACCAATCAGAATCACCTTGCAAGGCTGAGACCTTATTTTCACCAAAATGTTGAACAGGAGTGGGAAGGGGCCGGGACGGCATACAGAAACTTCCTTCCCAATTCAGGATCAGGCGTCCAGAGACTGAGCCCAAGACTGAGGTCTGCAAAAAAAGACAGGAGTTGGTGATTGTCTTGGGCTGCAAAGAGATCCATCTCTGGAGTGCCCCACCTTGAAAAAATCACTTTCAACACTTGAGGGTCCAGGGACCATTCGTGATGGCCCTGAGAGATCCTGCTCAGTGCATCTGCTAGCACATTGTCCTTGCCTGGAAGGTGACCTGCTACAAGAGAGGTATGCAGGGAATAAGCCAGGGACCACAACTTCATGGCTTCTGTGCACAAGGCCGTGGACAGAGTGCCTTCCTGCTTGTTGATGTACCACATGGTAGTGGTGTTGTCTGTTCTGACTTGAACCACCTTGTTCTGTTCTGTACTGACTGAGAGAAAGCTTTTAGAGCCAGAAAAACTGCTCAGAGCTCTAGAAGATTGATGCGGAGAAGGGATTCTTTGGGGGACCACAGCCCCTGGGCAGTGAGGGACCCCAGATGGGCTCCCCAGCTCAGGAGAGAAGCATCTGTGGTAAGGACCACTGAACAAGGCTGAGTAACAAAGGGAACACCTTGTCTTAAACTGTCCTGATCCAGCCACCACTGGAGGCTTGGATCAAGGTCAGAGTCACTAGGATCAGTTTGGTAAGGGAATCCTTCCTCTGAGACCAGAAAGCTCTCAGGTGGAACTGAATATCCCTCATCTGGAACCTTGCCCCTTGGACCACTGCTACTGAAGCTGCCATATGGCCCCAAGGCTGGAGGCAATGCCTTGCTGATGAGATACCCGAAGGCTGAAGGAAGAAGCCAGTTCCATAAGAACCCTTGCCGTTCTAGAGGAAGAAAGGCTCTTGCTCTGAGTGTGTCCAGTTCTGCCCCCTATAAAGGCAAGAAGCTGGACTGGTTCGAGAACTTACTTGGGAAGGTTGAGAAGAAATCCTAGAGAAGTGAGCACTTGCTGGGTCACTTGCAGGTGAGACTTGACTTGGTCTGGAGACTGACCCACAATTAGCCAATCATCCAGATATGGAAAAATGGAAATCTTTTGCCTTCTTAGAAAGGCAACTACTACTGCCAGGAACTTTGTGAAAACCCTTGGGGCTGAGGTTAGGCAAAAGGGCATTGCTCTGAACTGATAATGGCCTGAGGGCAACTCGAACCTGAGGTACTTTATGGGGGAGCACCTGATGGGAATGTGAAAGTAGGCATCTTTGAGGTCCAGGGAAGCTAGCCAGTCCCCTGGCCTTAGAGAGAGAAGGATTATTCCCAGAGTTATCATTTTGAACTTTGGTTTTAAAAGATGTTTAGATATTTCAGGTCTAGGATGGGTCACCACTCTCCTGTCTTTTTGGGGGTCAAAAAGTACCTGGAGTACAGTCATTTGCCCCAGTGCAGGGTAGGTACTCTCTCTATGGCTCTTAAAGCTAGGAGAGAAGAAACCTCTGCAACTAGGGTAAGGGTTTCCAAGAGATTTGCAGGTGGAAAAAGATCTGGCTCTCATCTTTGGAAATTTTTTGAAGCTGAGAACCAGCCCCTGGCTTACTACTTCCAGGACCCACTTGTCTGATGTAATAGACATCTAGTCCTGGACAAAATAAGCCAGCCTGCCCCCTACTGGAATGGAAGAGTCAACCCGGGCAGGCCCATCAGGGTGTCTGCTTGGCAGGGCCTTTAGGCTGTGGAGTGGCTGCAGCCCTGCTCATCCCCCTTCTGCCTCTCCCTCTGAGAAAAGGAAAAAGAGGCCTGTGCTTGGTAAAAAGGCATTTGAAAAGGCCTGCCCCTGCCCCTAGACTGCTGCCTTTGAGGAGTTGCCTGCCTTTCCTTGGCCTGAACACTCCTGTACGTGGTCATGTACTCATCCATTTTCTTCATGTAATTCTCTGTCTGCTCTCCAAACAGAGAATTACCCACTACAGGAAAATCCATGGCCTTAGTCTAGGTGTCCTGCGAGAGGCTAGTACATCTGAGCCAAGCCATCCTCCGAAGAGCCACAGATGTAGCCATGACTCTTGATGGGGTCACATCATTAGAGTCCACAGCAGCATGAAACTGAACCTTAGATGCCTCAATCCCATCTGCAGCCACCGCCTCCAGCTCCTTAGCTAGCTTTGGGGAGGCCTGTTTAGCCAGTGCCAGTATAGTGTCCCACCTGGACTCCTGGTACCTGGCTGTATAGGCCATGTAATTCACCTACCAGAGTCCCAAAGAAGATGCCATGTACTGCTTCTTTGCCATGATATCAATCTTCCTGGAGTCCTTGTCAGGGGATGTGAAGCAAAGGGAATACTTGCCTTGTCACAGGCAGCAGCCTGCACCACCCCAACATGGCTGAATTGCTGACATAAGAACTCCATGTCTGAGCCTGAAAGTGTATACCTCTTGCCCATTCTTCTATCCACAGGAGGTATAGTGTTAGGAGACTTTAGGATTTTTTATGTCTGTTTCCCAAAAGATTTATGGAGGGGAACATACAGTCTCCTGGACTCTGGGATGTCCATCTCTACATAATCAGGTTCCTCTTGATCTTTCACAGCCTCCTCAATAGGAAGATGGAGGTTTCAGCCGCCTTTCTGTAAAACATAAAGTGAGAAGGGGACTCAGAAATCCTAGGAGGAAACACCTGAAGGTCTGTCTGGGAGATGTCGGTTCCACAGGCATCAGACCCTCAATTACGTTTATCATCCTCAAATTCCCTTTCTTCTTCAAATTCTGGTTCATAAAAATCTTCAAGGGTATAATCTTGAACCGGGGAACCAACCGAACCAAACCCCTGTCAGAAGGAGCCGGATCGGTCGGAACCGGATGGAGCGATTCCACAATCTGAATTGCTCTGGCTATCTCTTTGGTGGACAGAACATGAACCACTGGATCCGAACTGGTCGATTTGTCTTTGCATTTTCTTTTTGTCAGAACCAATCCCTCGTAATCGGCTCTCCTTTTGCCCGAAGAAATATCGCCCTGATCAGAGGGCACTCCTTCTGGTTTGGTCGAAACCGAACTGGGCTGGCAATCTGGGTAAGCAGACTTCTCGGCCTCCTTGTCCTTTGGTCTACCTAATCTCTTCTCAAGGGTAGATTTGGGAAAGTTTTTACATATTTGGCAGTCTGAACCCAGGTGGTCAAACCCCAGACAATAAACACAGGTGGTGTGGGGATCGGCCTTAGCATAAACCTCCCACACTCACTGCAGTGTTGAAACCAGTGGGCCCGTTTTTTCCTTGGGTTTCTCAGACATGGCAAACCTAACCAAACTTACCCTTTTTTGAGCAACCACCAGGCAAGACTCCTTATCGGTTCCTAACCGTGTCACAGGTGTTGGAAAAAAGTCTCAAAACATGTTTTTAGAACCGATAAGAACCAGTAACCACAGACTAAGTAAAACACACAAATTTCACATCAAATGGCGGTTCAGCGAACAAGCTGCACTTTTACAAGTTCCACACAGAAAAACAGAACAATTCCTATCTAGTACTCATGACACCACAGACAGAGACTGAACCGACTATACGGATACTTTTTGGTTTAAAAACAACGAAAACTTTAACTTTAACCAACTTCGAACCGGACTGAAGGAGAAATCTCCGGGCGACTGTTCAGTGAGGAGATAAAGAATCTAGCAGTTTGGGTTTGAATCACTCCAGACAGAGACTTCAACAGAGCTCGAGCTCAGCATTCTATGCCCTGCATAGAAAGTTACCTCTTTGTTCTCTGGCGCAGATCAAAGGTTAGGAATCACTGCAATTGTCAGAATACAGCAAGACTTCATGTTGTCTGAACCATTAGGACTGCTACCCATGGCATCAGGACCACATGGAAAACTTTAGCTAGCAGTGTCTGTCGGGGGACTGCACACCGACATCACATGATGGAGTCAATGCGTGCCCTATATAGTAGAGAGCTTGCCCTCCAGTTCTCCCAGAGACCAAAGAACTAGGTGGCAAGAGAAAGGAGTGGGCTCCCTTGAGCCTAAGAAAAGCTAGAAGTAGTAGAAGCAGAAGCTAGGGGAAGGTGGGAGGGAAAGTCATCTACTGCAAGAGCCTCTCTCTCTAAGATCTACTGTTACCATAAGTTCTTACGTAACTGTACTATCTTACTTTGAGAAGACTCTTGCAGCAGGTAATAACCATTAGGACTGAGTCCCAAGCAATGTTAATCAGACAAGTCTGAAGCAAGGAAGGCAGGAAAGATCTGCAGAGATAAAGGGAAAAATTATGAACGGAGGCCCTAAAGGACAGATAGTCCAAAGCCAGCCCTGTGCCTAGAGGCAATGTCAGACCGTAGTGTTTACGTGAAAGTGTGTATGGAGCTCAGAGTGGCTGCACACAAATGTCAGCAGCAGACAAGTTCTTCAAGGAAGCAGCAGATGCAGCCATGCCTCTGGTAGAATGCCCTTTGACTTCCTCCGGCAAGGGTTTGTTGTATTTCTGGTAACAGAACACAATATAATTTGCCAACCATTTTGGTAAACACTGCTTAGAAACAGCAGTACCCTCTCTATTGGGTGCAAAGAAGCGAAAAACTGATCTGTTTGCGGACTGACTTTGTCCAGTTTGTATAGCGTAAAACTGGAACATCAAGTGTGTGCAGAATTGCCTTCTCCTGATTAGGTTTTCATTTATTTATTTATCTGAATTTTGATGACCGGTGGGCCACTGGGACAAATGTGTCCCTTTCTCAGGGCTACCCAGGAAACAGAGGCATTCAAGTATATAGAGTAAAAAAGCACATTACAAAGGGAAACATGAACAGATCTGTGAAGTACAATAGTGATAGTCAATGAGGACATGGAAACAAATCAGTATTTCAGAAACACAATATACATTGTTGTATGGTATAATTCAATGTAACACAATATATACATAAATACCATATAATACAATATATTACATAGGTATGGACAGAGAGGAGCAAAAGATGAGGGTCAGTGGATGGGGCAGAAGAGGTGAGGATAGGGTAGGGGGGAGGAGTGGTTAGGATCGAGTACTGGGTAGGGAGGTGCTATAGCAAGGGGGGGGGAGTTAGAGGAGGCACCATTTAAAACAGGCGGGTTAGAAACAATGATCAGGAACAGTATTCAGGGTAATACACTGATTCAACATAAACTCAGAAACAACCTTTGGTAAGAACTTAGGATTTGTACCCAGAGGCACCTGGTCTCTGTGGAAAATTAAATAAGACTCCTTACACATCAGAGCCTGGAGCTCAGAAATTCTTCGAGCAGAAGTGACAGCAACTAAAAAGAGTGCTTTCCAAGACCGTGAGCGTATGTTGCAACTTGCAGCTGGTTCAAAGGGAGGCAAAGCAAGTTTCTCTAAAACAAAATTTAAATCCAACAGTGGAGCAGGGTTACGCACCGGGGGTTTCAAATGGAGCATTCCCTCAAACATTTTGGAAACCTCCATCTGAGCACAGTTTTGCCCTTTACTGGGAGGTGGTAGGCGGAAATGGCTGAAAGGTTGACCTTCAACGAGCAGTAACTCAGACTCAGGTCAGACAGATGCAGCAAGTACTCCATGACCTGAGAACAGGTCACGAAAGGGGTCCCAACCTTTCAAAGTGGCCCAAATGGAAAACCTGTTCCACTTCATAACATAAGTAGTTCTCATGGAAGGCTTTTGGCCTCCATGAGGACTTGAGCCACCCTGGAGGAAGCCCCATAGGCGAGGTAGATATGTCAGAAGGTGCCATGCGTGAAGGTGAAAAGACTAAGTTCCAGATGGACCACAGCACCCTTCTCTTGGGTCAGGAGGTCATGACAGATGGGCAAAGAAATGGAGGCTCCACTGCCAGCAGTTGCAGAAGCCAAATTTAGGCGCAGCCAGCGCAGGGTGATCAGGATCCTTATGAGCCCCTGCCGCACAACGACCAGCGCCCACTGCAGGATCGGAAAAGGGAGAAAGCGTTCAAGAACCTCCCTGTCCAGCAAAGAAAGTACATCTTGCTAGAAAACACCAGGCCCAGGAGCGAGCAAAGCGGAACTTGGGAAGATTGGTGCTGGGTGGGGAGGTGAACAGATCAAGATCTGGACAATCCCGTGGAGTTGAAGATGCTTTCGACCACTGACCGATTTAGTTCCCACTTGTAAGTCTTGGCCCATGTTTGGCTGAGACTGTCACCAGGAACGTTCTGAACTCGGGACATAAATCACAGCAAGGGAGATTTTTTTCACTTAATTTTATTAGTGAACAGATGAATACAAGTACAACTTGGAGCTTAGAACAATACACTGACAATATTAACAGTATTGATACACAGAGCATTAAACATGTAAATATGTCCTTTATTGTTTCTTGCAGGTGGACAATGAATGAAGATCCAAAAACAAGGAGCCACCGAAGTCCAAAGCATACAATGTTTCATGAACATAAACTGGACTGAATCGTCTGTCAACTGTTTCTAATCGATGTGAAGACAGAGAAAGGTCTAATAGCTCTGTGACTGTTTTCATCACTAAGTGTCGAGGCAAGATAATATCAATAAAAAAGATCCAGCAAGGGAGAGCTGATGCATAATCGCCCAGTTTCAGACTCACACTGCCTCTCGGTGGAGGGGGATAGAAGCGAGTTCCCCCTTGTTTGTTCAGATACCAGACCACGCACCTATTGTCTGTTTGGACTCGCAGTGGACTGGGACGGAAGAGGTGCTGAAAGGCTTGCACAGTGTACAGCACCGCCCTTACCTGTAACATACTGATGTGTAGAGACAGTTCTGCTGAGACCACAGTCCTTGGGTCCTGTGGACCTCTAGATGGGCCCCCCAATCCAGGTCCGAAGCATCTGTGGTCAGGGTCTGGAGGGGAGGAGAGGACTGAAAAGGAACCCCCTTGCACAGTTTGCCAAGATACTGCCACCATAGGAGATCCGGACATCGATGAAGAGACCAAGACCTTGTGGTCAAGGTTGTCGATCTCTTGTCCACTGAACCCTGAGCATCCAGTGCGAAATCCGCATGATGGAGCCTGGCCAAAGGAACAGTTAGGATGGCGCTGCCATAAGGCCCAGAAGGCGCAGCACTGACCTGGCCGCAATCCAGCAGCTGGAAGCCACCAGCCGTGCCTGCTGTTGCAAGGTTTCCGCACTGTCCAAGGGGAAGAAAGCTCAACCCTGTGCCATATCCATCACTGCTCCAATAAACTGCAGGCGCTTGGGGGGGGGGGTAAGGTGAGATTTGGGGTAGTTTACCGTAACCCCTACTCGACCAAACAAATCCAGGGTCACCAAAACTGCTCCCTTGACTGGGCCGAAATCAACCAATCGTCGAGGTACAGGAAGATATAGTGGCCCTGGCACATCTAGGCCACTGCCATTACTGCCAGGCACTTGGTAAAAACCCTGGGCGCCACGGACAGGCCAAAAGGCAGGGCTTTGAACTGATAGTGTTCTCCCTGAAAGGAGAACCTGAGGCAGCGGCAGTGGGCCTGAAAGACCAGAATGTGCAGGTACGCATCCTGCCTATCCAAAGCACAGAGCCAATGTCCCTTGCAAAGCATGGGCAGCAGGCCTGGAAGGGTCAGCATTCGAAATTCTTTGTACTCTATGTACAGCTTTAGGGTGCTTAAATCTAGTATCGAGAGCAGATCTCCTGTCTTTTGGGAACCAGGAAGTGAGGTAATACCCTCTTCCTATCTGGTTTAGAGGAACAGGCTTGATGGCTGCCTTCCATGAAGAGCCCCATCTTGTCTCTGATGACAGGAGCGTGTGCCCTTGGATAAAGGGATGGCTCGGAGGGTTGTCTGGTGGTCTCTCCAGAAACTCCAACATGTGGCCCTGAGAAATCAATTGAAGGATCCTCAAGTCCGCTGAGGTTGCCTCCCAGCCTGCCAGATAACTGGTGAATCTTCCACCAACTGGCTCCTCCAATTGAGGAAGAGGAGGGAGAGCAGGCCATGAGTCATGAGATGGAGGAAGAGTTAGGAAGGGCTGCCCATGAAGTCCTCTGGTTCTTGGTTGGAGGGGAGGGCTTTGTGGGGGTGGCCTGATGTTTGGTCGGATGTCTGGCCTGATGTGGCCGTTTCATCCGCCATCTCTGCTGGTGACTAAAGGGCTTCTTCACCTGGAAGCCTCAGCGGTACATGGTCTGCACCGATTGTAATGCCTGGAGGTTCGTAATGATGTCTTGGGCATGAATGACCACAGAGTCTGCTTTAGTATGGACGTTCAGGTGGTCTTTGCTCTCTAGCGTATGGCAAGTCCTGTCCACCTTCTTGGCCACAGCTGGAACGGAGGAAGGCATTTGGCAGATAGTGGAAGTGAGATCTTCGTGAGGCTCCAACCATGGGGGCGTGGGGACTGGGGACAGCTCAGGCATGTCCATTGGCTCAGCCAACTACTTTCGCTTGGGATCCTGGTCATCAGCCATCCACTTCTGGGCCTCCACAATCTTTTAAGAAGGTCCAAAAAGAGGTCCTCCAGAAGACTTAGGGACTCCTTAGGCTTAGGTTCCCCGGTGGGCGTCTCTATGCCAGAGACTGAGAACTCTGAATCTAAATCCGAGTCCGATGACTGAATCGGGCCTGGAAACATGTCTCCTGAATGGGGAACCACCTTAGGGAAGGAGCTCTCCTTATTCAAGAAAGCCATGCCCTTTGTCAGGCCTGACACTGAGGGCTGGTGTTCCCCTGATGAGGGAGGCTGATGCGTCTGATCCAGGCACATTGTGGTAGAGGCTGCTACTGGACACGGCTTTCCAATTTTGAGACAAGCAGAGTCTTAGTCTCAGTATACCAGGACTGGCGAACAGCCCGAAAGTCCACCTGTGGTTGTGGAGGCACAGGGGATTGGTAAACTGGCTGGAAACCGGTGCCGTAACCCAGTGCTTGGTATCCCATCTGGTATCCTGATGGTGGGAAGCCCCGCATAGGATAACCATAGACGTAGCCTGGCGACAAGTACCCTGACGAATGAAGACCTGATGCAGGATATCCAGGGGCATAGAAGCACGGCATCTGGAAGCCTGAGGGTCCGGCCCTGGTCTGGTGGAGGAGCTCTTGGGCCAGACTTAAGACCCCGAGGAGGCCTGAAAGGCGGAACAGAAGACCCAAAGGGGCGAGAATCAATCATCCGATCCCTATGAAGGGGGTCTGCCATTGCCCCAGAAGCACCCTCTGACGGAGGTGGAGGTGCTGAAGGTCCTATCGGAAAGACCATCAGGGATGGGTCTGGAGGGTCAGCCAGGGAACTCGTGGTGTCACCTGGTTGAGATCCAGTAGTGCCATTATCTGGCAGATTTTCTTCTGGTTCCGGCTCCAAGTGTTCAGGGGAAGCCAGAGACAAGTAGGAACCCTGGCCGAGTGAACCTGCCAGGGTAAATTGTGGAGGGGACTGCAGCGGCGCTGAGTCAACGTCAGGCCGCTCATCTAGGCCTGACAAAAGCACCTAGCCTGGGCACTCGTCAGAGTCTATGGCGAGTGACTTATCAGCCCTGCCAACAGACTCAGACCCTGGTGTCTTTAACGGCCTAAGGATGGCGGAAGCCTCAGACACTGCTGAGGCAACCACCACCACCACGGCCGGTGGCAGTGGAGGGGAGACCAAGTGCTGCTTCCGGGAAGTCGAAGCAGCCTCGTCTGCTGAGGCACTCTTTCTGGAGGAAGTGGACCAATGGTCATCCGCAGCCCCCGGAGGGTGCCGCTGGTGGGAAGGGAATCCTTACTGGCCGTGATGCTTCTCCTTCTTTTTCTTATGGTGGTGCGAATCCGATGAGAATGAGGAAGAGGCACTCCTTAAATTCTGCAACTCCTTCTCCATCGAAGCCATCTTTTGCTTCAAAATATGGGCATCATGGGCCCTCTGCCAGCTTTTCTGTGTGGCTTAACTGAAGCTCAGGCAGGCCTTACAGTCCATGGTCTGTTGTTCCAGGCCCAGGCAGAAGAGACAGAGAATTTGATTGTCCTTATGCGGGAGTTGTGTGCAGCAGGACTCGCACTTATTTTTATGTGATTCGGAAGGTGTTGGGGAAGACATACAAAGAACTAAGAAAAAACTGAAAATAAATCTAAGAATACTCACCTGAAATGGCAATCAAACTGTAGCAGCGCTCTATGCGAGGTCCAACATGCACAGGTTGACGGTGGGAAAGAACTGGAGGGCAGGCTGGGGATCACCCACTATACAGGGTCATGCTGATGTCAGTCACGTGACGTCTGTGGGTGGTCCCCGACAGACACTGCTGAAGTTTTCTATGCGGTCCCGATGCCAGGGGACGCAGTCCAAATGGTTACCTACTGCAAAAGCCCTCTCAAAGTAAGATCTTCACAATACCAAACAAAAGTTGTGTCTGCCAATGCTACAATATTCACTTTACATACTAACATACTAAAATGCCAGCAAAATAGGCCTAATGGCCTTTCGTGTCTGCTTGTTTGGTCGGCCCCACCCTGGGAGCTGACCTTGCTGCCCCTCGCTTCTCCCTTCCCAGTTCCGGATAATCTCGTTGCACTGGATGTGGCTTCCAGAACCCTTCTCCTGTACCTGTCCAATCCCTCTTGAACCCCTCCACCGTCTCTGCCTTCACCAGCCCCTCGACAGCGCATTCCATGGCTCCACCACCCTCTCAGTTAAGTAGCGCCTCCTCCTTTCTCCCTGATCCCCCAGCTCAGCCATTCCACCTCTAATAATAGTCAGAACCAAATGAACTTTATTATTCGGACTCAGTGTGGTGATTCTGTAAATTCTGTTTTAACCATCTGCATATTGGTTCTAAAATATTATTGCTCTAACATTTTTGTTCTTTCCTAGATCCTAGAAAAGATAAGTTGTTCCAATCATAACATACATTTTGAATTGCATTTGGGTAATAATTGCTCCTCCCTTTCCCTGTCTTTGCTTTCCTTTCCCCGCACCTTAGTGCTTGTGGCATGGCCAGCCTCAAGTGCTATGGTGTCCCCCCTTCCCCTGGCATTACACTGACTGGCCACTAGTGTAGTCTAGAATACCCCCCCCCACAGCAAGGTATTGTGCTTATCATTCAATTAATCAATTGCCTCCTCCCCATGATGTTGATAAATGTTCATACTAATGTTCAATAAGGTAGTAATGTTCACTAAGGTTTTGATAATTTTTACTGTTGTTTCATGCATAACAATGTCTTACTTGTTCGAGTGGTACCCACATTTGCAGTACCTGGGGTGATGTGGAGTACAAAGTTAAGTATGGGGCTTAGGATTAGCTGCCTTCACTTTAACTAGGAACAGTAATGTGCAGCCAGCCATGGTCATGTGTTATGCTAATTATTTTCTAGCAGGGGTTAGGAATTCCCAATTTGCGGTCTAGCCAGAGTCTAGTCTGTACCTTGTGCTGATGAGATATCCCTACTTATGGTCCTGAATAAACCTTATTTTGCTTATTATTTTATGCGTCCGACTCAGTTCATTCAGTACCAACAGTCGACTATTGCAGAAGCACCAGATGGGAAAGCAGAATACTGGAGAAGGTAAAGGGTCCCGTAGCAGACCAAATACCAAAATGCCACCGTTTCTTGAAATATTCTCATGACAGGGCCTGCTAGTAGATCTGCCAGCTCTTTTACTACCCTCAGGTGGACCCCGTCAGGAGCTGGTGTAACATATTAAGGTTTACTCTATGTAACCTTGCTTTTATATCCCCAACTTTCACCCTTATCCCTGCTATATTAACATTGTAATCCCAAAAGGAGATATTGCTTGAGTTGTTGTTTAATACAGAACAAAAATACTCATTAAACTTATCTGCTATCTGTTCTTCAGCCGTGGTTACTGTACCATTCCCATCATCAACAGGACCTATCTGTACTCTATTATTCCTCTTGATTAATGTAATTATAAAAGGCCTTGTGGTTATTCGTAACCCTTGATGCCAATGTTATTTCATAGTCTCTCTTTGCTTTCCTAACACTACTTTTGTACTTCTTGGCCAGTGTTTTATGTGCATCCCTGGCTGGAGCAAAATTTGCTATCCTAGACTTTTTATATGCTTTGCTCTTTTTTTATTAACCTCTTTATCTCATTTGTCATACATTGTGGTTTTTTTCTTGATTTATTTTATTTGTATACACTTGGCACATAGCTATTCAACAAGCTCTCTAAATTTATACTGCAATATATTCCACATTTCCTCATAGTCTACTGGTTGAAAGTTCCTAGTCCAATTCCAGGTTTTAAATTCCTTCCTTGTGGCCTCAAAGTTGGCTGTCTCAAAGTTCCTTACTTTTGTAATTCCTAATAAATGTTTTACACCCGTAATGATGGAAGAAAGAAGTCGAACAGTTTGTCACCATGTCTCCCATATTACTGAGTATGAGGTCCAGGATGTTCAGCTCTCTGGTTGGAGATTTTACATATTGATTCAACTCCAAGTTGTCCACGCATTCCAGAAACTCCTTATTAGCTCTGGTGGTCCCTTCCCATGTTTCCCAGTTTGTTGTTGGCCTGTTAAAATCTCCAACTAAAATTATATTCTCCTCTGGGTCTATGTTTTTAAGTTTACTGTGTCTGGGACGCTGCCACCCCATCTTTCCCATCTAAAATTGTTACCTTCCCTAACCTCTCCCAACTAAGCGTGGATGCTTTCTCAACTGATCTAAGCCTGGTTGACTGGTCTCCTCTCTACGTAACCGAGTACATTAACTATGCAACTGATTATTTCAACTCCGTCCTTCTTTCTCTACAAAACCAACATATCCCCGTCACCACACACAGGGTGGCAGAGAAGGTGACCAAGTGGCTCACCGCCCCTACTTCCAACTACTGAAACGCAGGGACAAACTTTGTAAGTGGAAGGTCTCTCATTCGCAGCGACTTGAAGCCTATAGAGCCTTGCAGAACAATTGCAAAAAGAAATATGCCTTACAAAAGCACTCACTACAGAACCTCCTAAAATCCTCTTCCGACAACCCTCAAAAATACTGGGCCCAAATTAAGGAAATTCTTGGCAATGATAAGCCGCAGACTCCAACGGACATGAATATTCAAGGCGTTCACTGTAACAACCCGTGCACCATTGCCAATGCTTTTAATTCTCTCTTTTCCTCGCTACCTGCTGAAGTTCCGGCTAGGACCCAAGCATATACTCCTCCTGCTCCCTCCTTGACCCCCACTCCACCCACCCTGGTGCTGGCTCCAACCATGTACCGAAAAGTATGTAAGGTACTCAATACCCTACTTGCCCGCAGTGGCCTGGGACCGGATGGCATCCATCCTGGTATACTCAAGCAGTTTGCACCCTGGCTGGCCAAGCCAGTCACGAGGCTTTTCAACCTTTCAATCAGCACTTCCACTGTCCCATCTACTTGGAAAATGGCCAGAACTATCCCAATTCACAAAAAGGGTGATGTCAAACTAATGTCCAACTACCAACCCATTTCTCTCCCTCCCATTCTCAGTAAGCTTCTTGAAAAAGAAGTCCACCACCAGCTCTCCGAACACCTCGCCAAGTTCAGTCTTCAAACCTTCTGCCAACAAGGCTTTAGGTTTGGACACAGCACCACCACAGCTCTGACCCAACTCACCAGCGACATCAAAAGCAATATGGATTATGGCCTACTCACCGGAGTTGTTTTCGTGGACCTGTCCAAAGCTTTTGACATGGTTCATCACCCACTCATGCTGGTGAAGCTCCAATCCATTGGAGCCTCTGACCCCACTTTATCATGGTTCCACAGCTACCTGGACAATCGCACTCAGGTGGTAGCTTTTCACAAGGCCCTATCCTCCCCCAAAAAGATCACCTGTGGCGTCCCACAGGGGTCCTCTCTCGGACCTCTCCTTTTCTCCCTTTTCCTAAATGATATTCTCTCCCTTT
The DNA here is from genome assembly GCA_016271365.2 of Neoceratodus forsteri. Classification (NCBI taxonomy): domain Eukaryota; kingdom Metazoa; phylum Chordata; order Ceratodontiformes; family Ceratodontidae; genus Neoceratodus; species Neoceratodus forsteri. The sequence goes on from CM057459.1 coordinate 655,986,907, forward strand.
CCCGACATAGCTGCACTCTCATGTACACTAACGACCTGGTTCTCTACTCAGGATCTAAATCAATAGAAGACATCAACTCCACTCTCTCAAATTATTTTCAAGTCCTTCAACTATGGCTCTCGAACAGCCATCAATATCTTAACCAGGACAAAACACGCGCCATGCTATTTGGTTCTTCAAAATATCTTCCCTCCACTGCCCCTAAGATCTTGGTTCACTGCCAGGATAGTTGCCCTATCACCAACACGGTGTCCTTCAAATACCTGGTGGTCATACTCGATCCCTCCCTCGACTTAACATTACATGTCAACGTGGTTTGTCATGCTGTTAATGCAAAAATTGGTGGTGCCTACCAAGTGCACCACTCCCTCATACCTTCAGCCAGATTATCTGTAGCAAGGGGAGTCCTCTTGCCCCAGCTCCAATACGCTCTACCTCTCATTTACTCTGCCAATTCTAGCGTGCTCAGTAAATGGGACACCTCCTATAACAATATCTGCAGATTCGCCTTAACTGCCCCTCGCCTTACTCATCACTGCCTCCTCTAGTCTGGTTTAAACTGGCTGTCACCTAAGGATCTACGGGCCTACTCCCTGGGATGCTTTATTGGCTCACTAACTAGACCCCCTAGCCTGGACTACCTGGCAAACTTGCTGACTCCTGCCTCCCAAACTCGTACCCTCAGGTCCTCCTCTGTTCCTATGCTCTCAACCAAACCTTATGCTACAAAATTGGGCGAACAGGCATTCTCGTACTTTGCACCTAAGTTCTAGAACTCACTCCCCCTACAGGTTAAAAATTCTGCCTCCCACCGTGTATTTAAAAGCTCGCTATTCTTTCACCTTCAGACCCTTGGTCACTGCAAATGCTCATAACATAACTACACCTGACCGCCTGCCTGTGGCACGGACCTACTCCCATTTCTTGCTACAATATGGCTTTTAATGTACTGTATTCTTTGTACCAGATTTGTTGCTCTAACAAATGTGCATGATGTTAAATTGTTTTGTTACCTTATGTTTTATTTGATTTTAAGATGTACTACTATAATTTGTGTACCAATGTCCTCTGCTCTCCCGGGTCGTGCCTGAAAATAGACAGGATTGTTGCCTAGTGCACTTACCCGGTTACCAAAAGCTAATAAACAAAAAAATAAATAAATAAGTTGCTCTAACAGAAGATTATTCAAACTTTCCTCCTGAGAAAGTGACCTGTACACTAATCCCAGTATGATCTTCTTGCCTTTTACAGGATTTTCTTCAACCACATCTGATCTAATTCAGTCCCTTTCCCCTAATCCAATTCCTCCACTCTAATTTCTTTGGCTATATAGATAGCTACCCCACAGCAATTCTGTCAGTCCTCTCTCTACTAGAGCAATTGTAACCTTTTATACTTCAGTCCCATTCATCCATCATAGAAACATAGAATATCATGGCAGATAAGGACCAACCGGTCCACCTAGTCTGCCCATTTCCCTCCTTGGTTTGGCAATCCCTACTCCTATCTGGACTACCTTTCCCCCACTCTGCTGTGCAGCAGGGTGCCTTTATGCTTATCCCATGCCTTTTTGAATCCCCATATTGTTTTTGCTTCCACCACCTCCACTGGTAGGCTGTTCCATGGATCCATCACCTTCTCTGTGAAAAAAAACTTCCTTGCATTCTTCCTTGCATTCCCCCAAGCCACACTCTCTCTCCAGCCTCATGTCATGCCCCCTTGTCCTTGTGCACTTTCTTCTCTGAAATATGCTCCCCTCCTGTACCCTGTTTATTCCTCTAAGATATTTGAAAGTCTCTATCATATCCCCTCTCCCCTCCTCTCTTCCAGTGAACAGATGTTAGGTTCCTTGAGTCTTTCCTCATAAGGCTTTGGGTGCAGTGCATGTATAATTTTTGTTGCTCTTCTCTGGACTGCTTCCATTCTGTCTTTGTTCTTCCTGAGATGTGGTCTCCAGAATTGAACACAGTATTCCAGATGAGGCCTCACCAGTGATCTATACATTGGCATCACCACTTTGCTCCTCCTACTGGTTATGTCCTTTACTATGCACCCCAGCATTCTGTTTGCTTTCCCCACTGCCTTTTCGCATTGTTTGGATGACTTCAAGTCATCAGATATGATAACCCCAGTCCTCTCTCCTGACTTGTGCTGGCTAGAACCTGCCTTCCCATCCTGTATTCCTCTCTTGGGTTTCTGTGTCCCAGGTGCATTATCTTGCACTTCTTAGCATTGAAACCCAACTGCCAAACCCTTGACCATTCCTCAAGTTTTCTTAGGTCATTTCTCATTTTATCTAGCCCCTTCTGTGTGTTGACTGTGTTGCAAATCTTGGTGTCATCTGCGAACAAGCATACTTTCCCCTCCAGTCCCTCTGCAGTTTTCTGACCTCAGTTCTATCCACCCCCCCGACTTCTTCTCTGCATCTACTGGTCAGTTCCCACCCCCCACCTTGTGCTCCACCTTTCCTCTTAAGGATGGTCTCCCCTAGCATTGCCTGCACCTATTTCTCCAAGTTCCTTGGTAAAACCAGACAGAGTGGTGACTCCCTTGATGCAAAGCTGCTCACCTAGTGCTTGATGCAGTACTAACACCCCTAACCAAAATACTCAACATGTCTCTGTGTCTAGGGCAGTTCCTTTCACTGTGGAAAAGGGTAGTTATAACTCCAGTACATAAAAATGGAGATTGTACCACCAGTAGCAACAATAGGCCCATCTCCATCCTTTCTCCTCTATCAAAAGCGTTGGAAAAAATTGTTGCAGATTAACTTACTAGATACTTAGACTTGCATCACCTGCTGTGCCAGCAACAGCATGGTTTCAGAAAGGGCATAGCACAAAAACAGCAATCCTGGAGTTTACCTCCTTTATCCATGATGCTCTAGACCAAGGGGCCTTGGCTGGATCTGTCCACATCGACCTTTCCAAGGCTTTTGACAAGGTTACTCACATTATGCTCATCAACTCCCTCCTCTCTGTTGGCGTATTCCAGGAGGCTGCTGGCTGGTTCTCCAACTATCTCCACGGACATACCCAGCAAGTGAAGATAAATAACACACTATCCACAAAGCTTCCTGTCTGATCGGGTGCCCCCCCAAGGATCCATCCTTGGCCCACTACTCTTCTCGCTGTACTTAAACTCCCTCCCTATGGCCTCCACTGGAAATCTCCTCCTTTATGCAGATGATGCAATGATCTTTCTCATTCACAGAAATTGAATTCTGGTTTGCTTCCCACAAACTTATCCTCAACCAAAAAAAAAAAAAGGTCATGCTATTCACCCACCCTCAACATAAACAAAACTTGACCATCCTATGTATACAACACTCCCAGAGTACCACTCTGGAACCAGTTGCCAGCTTTAAATACCTAGGGGTCACCCTTTACTCAGCCCTTACCTTCTGTGAACATATAGCTTCAACATGCTCTGCAATTAATACCAGAATTGGCCTCTTGCATAAACTCCAACCCTGTCTCCCCTCCTGACGCCCTCAGACTGGCCATCTCCAGTTCTATGCTTTCCCTGGTAGACTATAGCATAGTCATCTATGGTGCCGCCTTGGACACTGTCCTGTCCACTATCAAACGCACCGTGAATAAGGCCTGCTGGCTAGCCACAGACAGTGAATGGCTCACGCATACCTGTGACCTCCACCAACGTTTGACATGGCTTAACTTTCAGGGGTGTCTACTGTACCAGACCTGCCTTCTGGTCAAAAAAAATCCAATTGGGTCTATCCCCCTCTGGCTGTCGCCTGCTTCTCCAACAGAATTTGCTGAGATGGGCCACAAGACACTCTGACACTACTGCCTTTCACATCCCTTTTGTCAAGACCAGTGCTGGCCAAAGCTCCTTTCGCTATAGGGGGCCCCACTCTGGATGAACTCAATATCTGGGCCTACCCTAGCAATCCCCAGACTGGGGCCATTTAAAACTGAGCTACGTGACTACATTATGATCAGCTCCAACTGTGGCTGTAGATAACTCTTCATTCCCTGTTATGACAAGTTCATATCCTGAATATGTACTTGACTCTATTGAACGACTGTACTATACTCACTACTGATGTTGCTCTATGTATTGGTATGCACTTTGCCTCTGTATTTTATTCACTGTATTTGTCATTATGCTCTGTATTTCATTTTCGGTATGATGTGAAGCCTTTGTAAATGAGTCCCTGACTCCAAGGGTTGTAATTCCTAGACTTTTAATAAATAAATAAATGTCACTTATGAAGACATTGAATAGGACTGGACCTAACACCGATCCTTGTGGCACCCCACTGGTCACCTCCCCTCTTTGGATTTAATGCCATTTACTACCACCCTCTGGGTCTTGTCTTTTAGCCAGTTTCCAACCCATTTTACCACTTTAGAGCCCACACCCAGATTCCCCAATTTGTTAAGCAACCTTCTATGCGAACAATGTCGAAAGGCTTTGCTGAAATCCAGGTAGGCCACATCCACCACCTCTCCCTGATCCACCACCCTGGTCACCCAGTCAAAGAAATCGATAAGATTAGTCTGACAGGACCTTCCTTCAGTGAAGTCATGCTGCCTTGGATCTTTTGCACTGCTTGACTCCAGGAACTTCACTGCCATCTCCTTAAGCAGGAACTCCATCAGCTTCCCCACCATTGAGGTCAAGCTTACAGGTCTGTAATTGTCTGCCTCCTCCCTACTTCCACTCTTGTGCAGGGGGACCACCTCTGCCCTCCTCCAGTCCCCAGATACCTCCCCCATCTCTAGTGATTGGTTGAAGAGGGTTGTCAGTGGACTTGTAGGACTTCCTGAGTTCTTCAAAACTCTAGTGTGAATCCCATCTGGCCCTTTGCCTTGTCTGTCTTTATTTTCCTAGTTCCTCCAAGACTCTATCCACCATAAATGGGCTGGTGTCCACCTCTCCCCCTGTAAACCTTTCCTCGTGAGTCTTGGCCCCTTCCCTGCCTCTTTCTTGGTAAATACTGAGCAAAAATACTTGTTCAGTATCTCAGCTTTTTCAAGATTGTCCTCCACCCACACACCCTCTCCCTTCTTTAGCCTAATAATATAATTTCTGGTCTTCTTCCTCTTGCTAATATAATGGAAGAAAGTCTTGCCTCCTTTCTTAGTAGCCTGTGCTATTCCTTTCTCCGTTCTTGCCTTTGCCCCTCTGGCAGCTTTTCCAGATTCTCTCTGCTTCTCCTGATATTTCACTCTGTCTTCTTCTTTCTGTGTTTCTTTGTATTTCCTGAATGACTTACTTTTTTCTTACACTTTCTCTGCTACTGACTTAAAGAACCACAGTGGCTGCTTCTTTTTTTTGCTTTTGCTAAGCAGTCTGACACACAGACTTGTCACTCCTGCTGTGGATCTCTTGAGCCTAAGCTACTATTTTTCTTCCCCCTCCCCCCATATCTTCTGCTGCCTGGGCATTTTGAGCTGTTCCCTCAACTCCATGAAGCTGGCCTTCCAGAAATCTAGGACCTTGATCTTAGTATGGTTTTCTTCTGCCAACGTGTTGACTCTAAACCACACAGTTCTGTGGTCACTGGTGCCAAGGGGACTGCCCACCTCAACATCCATGATTCTGCCCCCATTTGTCAGCATTAAGTCCAGTCCAGCCCTCTCCCTGGCGGGCTCAACCACAAGTAATTCTTTCTCTTTGGCTGCCATATTATGGATGACCTTCACCAATGCTAGATCTATATCCTCCCCCTGCATGGGAGGCCTGTAAACTTCTCCAGCATGGATGGTTGTTTTTTTCCCTGACTCCAGAGTGACCCACAATGCCTCTGCTTCTTCCCTGGTTCCCTGAGCCTCCATAGCTTTAATCCCTTCCTTCTCATACATAGCAACCTCTCCTCCCCTCTTCCTCTCCCTATCCTTTCTAAAAAGTGTATACCCTGGTGTGGCAGCATCCCAGTCATGGTTCCCTGTGTATCATGTCTCTGTAATAGTCATTCTCCACCACATCACAGTCACTGCACAAATATGATAATTTTCACTCTGAAGGATGAGATCCAGTTCATCCTTTTTGTTTTTTAAACTGTTAGCATTACTTAATAAGTATTTCCATTTCCCTTTGTCTCTTTTTGATCCATGAGAATGTATTTTACCTGTTTCATTGTCAGACAATATTATTGCTCCTCCCCCTTGCCCCCTTCCACTTAGTTTCAAATTATATTTATAGCATGTCTTATCCTGGCCCCTAGCAAACAAGAGCTTCACCTAATTAAATGAAGGCCATCTCTGCTATGGAGTGCTGGGTCTAAATTCCTCCCAATTTTGTAGGAAAATAAACTCTTCCCTATAGCCCCACCTTTTTAACCATCCATTTAGCTTTGCAATCTCTTCAGTTTTATAATCACATGCCCTTGGGACTGGCAGTATCTCTGACACTATCACTTCACAGTTTTTTGCCTGCAGTTCTCTCCCCAGTACCTCAAAATCTCTCTGAATGGCAAGTGGATGTCATTTACACACATCGTTTGTGCCCACATGTATAACTGTAACAGGTTTATCTGTTCCACGAAGGAGACAATCCAAATTATCTTTAATGTCCTTATCCTTACCTCTGATAGTGAAGCTACCATACAATGGTCCTTTATCCTGTACATACACTGACTTTAAATTGTCTGTTGGAAGCTGAGAAAGTAACTGCAAAGAACAAACCAACTCCATTAAAACCTGGAAACCTGATTAAGGCATAATACTGCAGAGCATTTGATAAGAAAAGGGAGCTATGCTTTCTACAAAATTTTATTTTTATTTTTCCTTATTGGCATTAAGCAGAAATTGGGATTCCATTAAAAGTGTAGTAATTTTATAACCAGAGGGAGTGAGATACAACTGAATTTGCTTGAGTGCTGGGGTTGAGACCCAGAATTTGGAAGGATATTTTGTAACATTTAAGTGTCCTGCTGGCTGAGAAGTTAGTTCATTTTCATCCCTGACGCAGTAGAGTGGTTTCTGTAGGAGCCGTGGTCTAGTAAATTGTGGTGTATGTTGTATTACTATAAAGGACAGTACTTACCAGGGTGGTGGAGCAGGTCACCAGTGGCTGTGCACTACCCACCCACCCTTCCCCGGCATTTCCTTTATAGACACAGTTCTGACATCACTTCCTCAACAGTTCTTGGGGCAGAACTGTCATATTCCTAATAACCCTGCAACGGACATAGAGTAGGCACACAAAACAAGTAGTAATACGTATATAATTACATATTGTATATAATAAGGGAGCGGGATATGTGGGGAGTGGTGCAATGCACTGGCTGTGGGGCAGCAGTTTTCCGGGAGACATTCTGGAAACTGCATTGCTGTCCTATTTGTAGGCAACTGTCAGCTCTGAGAGAGGAGGTTGCCCACCTCCAGGCTGAACTAGCAAGGACTAAGGAGGCCTCCCTCTCCCAAAGAGCACCACTGCCACAACCACTGAGTCAGAGGTTTCGGAGTATGAAGAGCAGTTGGACCACAGTGGGTTCTGGGAGGGTGCGGGTGGTGGTGGACCAGAGGCGAAGCCCCCCAGTTGTACCTCTACACAAATCATATGCCATTCTGGCAGAGCAAGGTTCCTCTATGATGGCACCCTCAGTGGAGACCCAGAAGAATGCTGAGGACATCCACAAGGGAGACTCACAAAAGGGTGGCAAGGGACACCACAGGGGAAGGAAACAGCTACTGATAGGGGACTCAATTGTTAGGGGGGTAGAACTGGGGAAGGGAGAGAAGGAAGGAAGTAAGCTGCCTACCTGGTGCCATGGCTTGGAGGGACAAGAAGCGAATCCTCACAATTGCAGAAGCAGCATCACAGGAGAGTAAACTAGATATCATTGTCCACCTTGGGACAAATGACCTAGCTAGGCATGGGACCAGTGCGGTGCAGAATGAATTTGTGGAGTTGGGGAGGGGCCTCAGACAGGTAGCAAGCACAGTAACCTTCTCAGAGGTGCTACCAGTTCATGGCAGGAATGAGGCTAGGGTACTACACACCATGCAGTTTAATGAATGGTTGCAAAACTGGTGCAGAGCACAGGGCTTTGGCTTCATTGCGGACTGGGGGTCCACCTGGAGAGATAAAGGTCTATACTGGTATGACGGTCTGCATTTGTCCACAAAGGGGACCAAGCTCCTAGGTGACAGGTTTAAATGCTTCCTTGGCAAGCTTTTAAACTAGAAAAGGGGGGAGGTACTGATAAAAGGCAGGAAAAGTCAAGCCTCCCCACAAAACATGGCAGGTAGTGGGTAAACACTGAAGTACAGAGCTCAACACAGGGCAGGACGGGGTAAATGGTAAAATGGATAAGAGCAATAAGAGCAGGGATGGGGAAAAAGTATAAAGCCAACATTAAATGGAGGCAATGACTACCAATGCCGTAGTCTGGGAAACAAGCTTTCTGAGCTAGTAGCTTTGATGGAAGATGAACAATTGGATATTGTGGCAGTCACAGAAACATGGTACACTGAGAACCATGACTGGGATGTCAACATACCAGGGTACACAATCTACAGAAGGGACAGGGAAGGCAAAAGAGGAGGTGAAGTAGCTCTATACATAAGGGAAGGGATCAAAGCTACAGAACTAAAAAGTAAAGGGGGAGGACAAGAGGCACTTTGGGTCACCTTAGAGATGGGGAATGGCATCACAATCTGCACAGGGGTTGTATACAGACCCCCATCTCAAGGGGAGGAAATGGACAAGAGAATGATAGAGGACATTCTCAAAATGGCTGAAAAAGGGGAGATACTGTTGATGGGGAACCTGAATATGCCAGATGTTAACTGGAGGACATGTACTGCAGCCACATCCAAGAGCAGGGTCATTCTCGATGCCCTGCAGGGGGCAGAGCTTAGACAGCTAGTGCTGGAACCCACTCGGGAGGGAGCAATACTAGACCTGGTACTCTCAAATAGAGAGAGGATCACAAATTTAGAAGTTGGTAGACATCTGGGAACAAGCGACCACTGCACAGTGTGTTCAATGAGCACAACCATGGAGATAAGCCATACAGAAACAAGGATACTGGACTTTAGAAGAGCTGACTTTGGCACAATGGGTGAACACCTGAAGAATGCACTAGCAAATGGCCAAATAGGAGGGGTGGAAGAACAATGGAGAAAAATCAAAACTACCATCATAGAGGCAACAAGTCTTTGTGTAAAACAAATAAAGAAAACAAAGCGGAGTAAAAAACCACTATGGTTCTCAAAAGAGGTGGCAGAGAAGGTTAAGGAGAAAAAGGCTGCATTCAAAATGTATAAGGAATCACAGAAGGAGCACGACAGAGAACTGTATCAAGTAAAGCAGAAAGAAGTAGGAAAAGCAGTCAGAATAGCAAAGGCACAAACCGAGGAAAAAATAGCCAACTTGGTCAAAAAGGGGGATAAAACCTTTTATAGGTACATTAGGGAGCATAGAAAGGTTAAGGGAGGGATAGTGAAGATTAATAAAGGAGAGGGGAGGTCGGCAGAGGGAGACAGTGAAAAGGCAGAGATACTGAATAAATACTTTTGCTCAGTATTCACCAAAGAAGATGAGGAGCAGTTACCTAAACCAGACAATAGAAGCACTCTGGGTAGGGGTGTTGACACCAGTCCATTCACAGAAGAAAGAGTACTGAAAGAACTCCTAAAACTCAAGGTGGACAAAGCAATGGGGCCTGACGGGATTCACCCCAGAATCCTAAAAGAACTAAGGGGGGACCTAGTGACACCACTGACCACACTTTTTAACAAATCATGGCAGGATGGGGTGGTACCTGAGGACTGGAGGAGGGCAGATGTGATTCCCCTTTACAAAAGTGGAAGCAAGGCAGAAGCAGGAAACTACAGACCTGTAACTTTGACCTCAGTGGTAGGGAAAATGATGGAATCACTTCTGAAAGAAAGAATTGTTGAGTACCTAGAGGCCAGCGGGCACAGGACCCAAAGCAGCATGGATTTACAGCAGGAAGGTCATGTCAGACTAATCTAATTGATTTCTTTGACTGGGTGACCAAAGTAATAGACCAGGGAGGGGCTGTGGATATGGCCTACCTAGACTTTAGCAAGGCATTTGACACAGTCCCACACAAAAGATTAATAATCAAGTTAGCCAGCCTGGGAGTGGGTCCCAGGGTGGTAGCCTAGTGTGAACTGGCTGCACAACAGGACACAGAAGGTAATAGTGAATGGAAACATTCGAAGAAAGGGGTTACTAGTGGAGTACCTCAAGGCTCAGTACTGGGTCCAATCCTCTTTAACATCTTTATAAGTGACATTGCAGAGGGTCTGGAGGAAGGTATGCCTCTTGCAGATGACACAAAGATCTGTAACAGAGTTGATACACAAGAGGGGGTAGAAAAGATGAGAAGGGACTTGGCAAGGTTGGAGGAATGGTCAGACATATGGCAACTTAGATTCAATGCAAAGAAGTGCAAAGTAATGCACCTGGGAAACAAAAACCCAGGAGAAGAGTACACATTAGCAGGGGAGGTACTAACAACAACAAAAATGGAAAGGGACCTGGGGGTAGTCATATCAGATGACCTAAGGGTGGGTAAGCAATGTGAAAAGTCGGTAAGGAGAGCCAGGGGGATACTGGGATGCATAGGAAGGGGCATCACAAGTAGAAAAAGGGAAGTGGTTATCCCTCTGTACAGACAGTTGGTGAGACCCCATCTGGAGTACTGTGTGCAGTTTTGGAGACCTCATCTACGCAAGGACATAGACAGGATGGAAGCAGTCCAGAGGAGGGCAACTAAAATGGTACAGGGTCTACATCAGAAACCATATGAGGAGAGACTGAGAAGCTTAATATGTATACCCTTGATGAAAGGAGGAACAGGGGGACATGATAGAAACTTTCAAGTACCTCAAGGGAATCAACAAAGTCCAGGAGGGTAGCATCTTTCAGAAAAAGAGATGTGTAAGAACAAGGGGGCACAGTTTAAAGATAGAGGGGGGACGGCTCAGGGGTAATGTGAGGAAATTCTTTTTCACAGAGAGTGGTGGATACATGGAACAGCCTTCCTGAGGAGGTTGTTGGGTCTAAAACAGTGGGGGAATTCAAACATGCATGGGACAGACACAAAGCAATTATAGTGGGAGGTTGCAGGAAACAGGCTGTTGGTTAACTAGAATCTGCAGCTTATCCAGTAGGTAGGGAAATGGGCAGACTGGGTGGGCCAAGTGGTCCTTATCTGCCATCAAAGTCTATGTTTCTATGTTTCTATATCACTGTGTCTATGTATCTGAGCATGGAGTTTCCCCCAGACCACAATATCTCTATTTATTTGTATTTATGCTTCCCATAGTCACATTTTCCTGCAAAGAAGGTATTTGAGACCTGTTGTTGCCTACTCCATGCTATTGTTCATCAGGGAAATTAGTTAACCTTTCCTACAATTCTGAGTTCCCCTCAAACCTCTCTGAATTATTATCTTGCAGACTACTGTAACAGTTTCTCAGTTCCAGTGGGACCTTCCCAATAGTTTGCTTCTTTCTCTTTTAACTGTTTTTGAACCCTGCACCCATCCTTTTCATTCACCTCTGTTCCTGTGTCTGCTCCTCCTCTATATTTCTTTTCTTTTATTCCTCCATTTCTCATTTTCCATAGATCCCCAGGAATTGGTATTACCACCTTCATGTAACCTCATTGCTGAATTATCTATAACATTTTCCTACATAGAGATCTAATTTTGTACCTCCTCTCTTTCTTAATATAGTTCTTCATACATTTTTCAATCAGGACACAGTTTTTGCAGATAAACCCTCTACACTAGTCCCCTTTTCATATATTTTACAGGAGTTACACATATTGTAGGTCACCTTCATGTTGCCTCATCTATGCATTCTGGTTCAAGGTCAGTTGGCATTCATCTGTATCCCCTTCCCCCGGGTCGTGCCTGAAAATAGACAAGATTTGTCTTGTGCACTTACCCGGTCAACAAAAGCTAAAATAAAAAACAAACAAAAAAAAACCATTTCATTCCAAGAGACTATTAATATATTACCTACCAACTCAGACTTTATCTATTTGGGACTTAGTTTGCCTGTTTATACCTCTGGTATTCGAAAAAATAACTTATATTTTAACTTGGTGGAGTATCAATCAACTATAATCACAGGCCTTCAGGCCCTCCTGACCTGATATGACTCGACATGCGCAGAGAAACCCACTTGTCTGGACGCGTCTCAATGTGCTGCCCCACTCACCATGGAGTGAATATTATGCTGAGTGACTCTCTTGGATATCTTTTCTTTCCTATCCCAACTGTTTTCCCCTGTTGCCCAGGAATATATCCCTTCCTTGTTAGTCGAGCAGTAATATAATGTATGCAGAAACAGGGAAGCAGTAACTAGGGGCGGATATTCAAACTGCGGCCAATAATGGCATAATAGGGCTTGAGGAAAGTCCATTGCACATGCGCAATAGACATAATATTCAAACATGGAGCAAGGCAATTAGCGCAACCAGCCAACGCCTGAATATCGCATAACCCGCGCCATAGCGCAACCAGGAAGGGAAGCTGAGCAGATATGATGCGCTATAGTGCAACAAGGCCAGCCCAGCTGAGCAGTCTAGAGGTGCCATAGCGCAAGCAGAGAGCCCCCAGCAGCAGAGCAATGGAACTGCACAACTAGGGAGGTAGGCAGGGCCCACCACCATGCCACAGATGGGCACAGGAACACACTGCAGAACTAACAATGCACCCCACACCCCAAGCACAGCATAAGTGGGGAGGGACGGAATATCCACTGGCCCATGGGGACAAGCCAACAAAGCACAGCCAGGCCATGGTGCCCCAGCACACCCACTGGCAAGCTGAGACTGCCACACAAAGGGGGCGGACAACCCCAGTGCACATCAGCCCCCCCTGTGCACAGCACACCCTGCACTGTGACCCCAAGACACCACCCATGAGCAGTGACTGTCACTGCAGAAATCCCCATGCATTCCCCCCGTCACACTGCAACCTTGCGTACCACAGAACCATACAAGCCAGACCCACCATGAGCACCCAGCAGTGGGTGGCAGCACACGGCAATACCGACTGAAAGCCACTCCCACACCAGAGACACCTCCCCACGCACACACACACATACCCAGGACAATACTACCCCTGATGCCATGCACACCACTGCAACTGAGCACCTATAGCCAGCTGCAAATCAGAGACCACCACAGTATTCATAACAAAATATATATTTATCTAATTAATATATGAACAATAACAATATGAACAGACAGAACTATATACAAATATATACAATACAAGGGTGGGGGTACGGGTACAAGGTAAGGGTGGGTAAGGGGCAGGGGTGAACAACTGGGAGAGGGAAGGCAGGGTGTGAAGGATGGGTAAAGGGGGGAGATGATGGGCAGCTACTGCCTGCCAGTCCGCTCATCATCTGGCTGCTGCTGGTCCCGGGGCCTCCTCCTGTGCCTGATGCCATGCGCTGCAGGTCCCTCAGGATGTCAAGGGACTCCATGGATACCTGAAGGAGCTGGTGGACTGACCGCTCAAGTCTCCACAGGATCCGGACACCTAGGACAAGGGATCAGAATTAATGGCTGTGACTGTCCATATCCCTGAAGCCCACCCAACATGCATGGCATACAGCCAAGTGCCCCGCTCCTGTGATGGAGTGCACCCACCCACAGTGACCGTGCACAAGACATGCCCAACCAGGCAGCAACAACCATGTGTGCCACTGCACACACACACCACCCATGTCCAGCACAGCACAACCAAGGCTGTATAGTGATGTGGCTACGTGGTGGGAAGGCAGTGCCACAGCCATGTGCCCAGTGCATGCATGGGCCACCATTGACGTACTCCCAGACATGCAGTGCCACTAGACAGTGCTGACTATCACATGTTGCGTGCATGGCAGTGTCGTCCATGGATGGTGGCCATGCCCTGCCCCCCCTACAGCATGCAATAGCATTCATGATGTCATGACACTCAACCTCATCGTACTGCTGCTGCTGCTGCTGCCATGGTTCATCACCACCACCACCAACACCACGTGCAGCCACCACTGCCACCCTTGCTGTGCCTCAGCCCGGCCCTCCTCCGCTCCGCCACACCTGTGGGAAACAAAAGGTGAGAAACACATCAGTGAAATCCCAAAGCAGACATTCCCCTGCCCCAATGACTGTGCCCGCCCACCCATCCAGACCCATACATCACATATCCTGTAAACACTGCCACAGCCAACCATAGACCAACCCTCCCCCATGTGCTGGTCACAATACACAGTGTTACCCATATGGACAATACAGGTGCATAGACGGCTCACCCACCTGGCTGAGGCACCATGCCCCTCCTGGCACGTGAACAAAGTTGTGCCAGTAGTGCCTGCTCCCTCCTCCGCAGGTCACCGTACCGGTGCCTGCACTGCTCTGCTGAGCGCCGCTGGCCAGTGGCCTCCTCCAGGGCAGTGGCCACCTGCTGCCACATGTGTCCTCGCCATATTCAGGGTTCATCGTCAAACAGTGGGCCATGGTGAGGCTCCACTATGGCCACTAGGTTGGCAAGTTCCACTGCACTCCATTGTGGGGCTCTCCTGTGTGTCATCCTGCATGTATATAGTAGGCAATATGGCCCGCAGCACAGCAACCCACGTGGAATTGTTGCGCAATACAACTCGTTAGTCTCATATCGCTGTTTGTTATAGCGCCGCTAAGTACCTATCGCGCTGTTACTGAACAGCGACAGAGCTGCAGACATGCCATAACGTACAGCGCGAAGGGGGCAAAGGTCGGGCACAGGGTCATGGGTCTCTGGCGCAAGGCCATGCACAGCACCATCGGATGTCTACACATCCAGTGCGATTGGTCACCTGTGTGTCATTGCCACAGTGGACTATTGCGCAGTTGTGCCACAGCACCATGTGGTGACTGTTGCTGTAGCACCACTGGCACAATGGTGGCCATGTCCTGAATTGCCTATTGCGCACAGCACGTCATCAGCGCGGCAGACACCTGCGTAAGTTACCTGGGCATGCGCAGTGTGGTGTACTACGCAGTCACAGAACTGCGCCATTGGCTCAGCCGGTTCAACCGTATTGCACAAAGCGCAACAGCGTGATATTCAGCCGTCATATGCAAATCAACTGATCAGCCATTCAATGGTGCAGCGGCGCGATTTGCATCTCATTAAAGTTGCTCCAGTCCTAATTTGCATGCATTGCGCTATAAATCTGCGACACTGTTCTGCAGTGGCCATATTCGGTTGCTGCAGTTGATAGGTGAGTTGCATGCATTGTGCTGTTCTGGACCATGGCCCCAGAGAATTGCTGTGTACTGCACAGTCACAGGTGACCACTCTCACCCATACAGGCTGTGAAAAGACCAAGCGAGGACTGGGTGAGGAGGATGATGGTGGGCAGAAGAGGAGGCCCAACTTTACGAAGGCAGAGACACAGGCACTGTTTGAGGCCTACCTGGCTGAGGAGCCACTTCTCGGTGGATGGCGGGGCACCCCTCAGGCCCGTGCTGCTGCATGGGAGGGGGTGGCACGTGCCATCAACCTGCACAGCAGCCACCAGCGCTCTGTGCAGGAGTGTAAAAAGAAGATGGGGACCGACAGGAGGAGGGTGAAGGAGAAGGTTGCAACCATCAGGGCAGCATGTGCTGCAACAGGCAGTGGACAGCCGGAGGTGGTGCAGCTGACCTCGGCGGAGGACATGCTCGCTGCAAGCATGCAGCGCAGCGCCATTGAGGGTGTTCCTGGAGGTGGCTTCCAGACAGGTGGTAGCCCATTACTGCATGGTATGTCATGGTCGGGGGGGTAGTTCACATGCACTAACATGTCCTTCCTTTCTGTTACAGATCCTGTGCATCTGCAGGGGTCAGCAGTGGAGGGCCTGTCCACTGCGGACAGCAACCCGGAGTTGGAGGAGGGACCATCCACTTCCGCAGATTGTCGGCGTGCATTGCGGCAGTGTGCATGCCCGGCTACCTTCACTGATGTTGGGACAGGTGTGGGGAGTGCCCTTCCTGTTTCCCAGCGGTCTGACATACAAGCATGCCAGCATGCTGCGGCTGTGGCTGTGGCTGTGGCACAGATCTGCACCATCGATGATGTACTGACCACTATGGGCATTGAAATGTGTGTGTCTGGAATGGACACACAGCAGGACAACTCACGCCATGGATCTAGCTGGTTCCGGCGTGTTTGCCAGCATGTCAGCACAGTCCCAGGCTGCGCTGTCAGCACCGGTGGGGCAGCACCGGTGGCTGTACAGGTCACTGGCACTGTTGCGGCCACAGCAGTGGAACCACTGATCCCGTGGGCACAGCAGGGGAGGGGTAGCAGCAGCAGTCACCCACCGGGACTGGGGTTACAGGGCTCAGTGGTGATGTAGGTGCACTGCCTGTGAACATGCCCATATCTGGTCCTGGTGAGCAGCGCCCACCCTCAAGGGGTGCTGTACATCAGGCCCTTCCAGACCCTGAGGGACAGGTTGCCGATGTGGCAGACAACCTCTTTGATGAGCACACCCACCTGCTGCAGGCATCAGTACAGCAGCAGATGCAGGTTGCAACATCCGTGGAGGCACTGTGTGTGGCTATGGGTGGCACAGCAGGGACGCGAGGATTCTGTCCCGGATTGACCATTTGCGGGTGGATTTGACCACCGCCATTGACAGCTGGCCACAGGCAATGGTGGGTGTTGTGGCGCGTGGGCACTGAGTCAGAGTGCCCCTGTGCGCTCACACCGTGCAGTACGCTATCCACTCCCCATTCCCAGCATCATGCGACACCCACCCTGTCGACGCCGGGTTCAGCTGTGGGCATCCCGAGCACCCCTGGTGCAGGTATGTTCGGTATGCTGCAGACCCCTGTGTGGACAAGGTCGCATTCGCGCAGTGGGACTCCTGATGGTCCATCGGTGCCACCTCATATGGCCCATGCTCAGCCTGCCAGTGCTGCTGGGTCTCGGTGGGGCCGCCCATGCATCCGAGGTGGCCGTGGCACTGTGCCGCATGACTGAGCTGTCTCCCAGTGCAGGCCCTGTCTGGTGCTGCCCTGTGTGCAATGTGTGCTTTGGTGGGCAGTGCACCAGTGGGTACCCTGCCCTACACACCAACACACGGACCACCTGCACACCTCCCTACTGCTGTCCAGAGGTGCATGTGCATGATGATGCCTGCATTGCGTTGTACACCAAAGTGCAAGGGTGCCCAGCATCTGACACACGTACATGGACAGTACAGGTGGTGGTGGTGGTGGCCTGTGGACGTGTGTGTATTTAATGTCTGTGTTCCTGCTCTGTTGTGCACCTGACCCCTGTGCACTTTGTGCCTGTTGTGTGTGTGTGTGTGTGTGTGTGTGCGTCTGTCCATGTGGCGTGTTACTGTTCACCCCTCCCTGGTTGTGTGTGTGTGCTTCTGTGCCCTGCCACTTCCCTCGCCATCATGCACCCCTGGTGTGTTTCCGTGTGTATGTGCGTTGTGCTCTAGCCACTGTTGGTTGCACATGGCCCCATGACTTACCTGTGTTGGGTGAAGTGCTCCTCTGTGATGGTGTTCCAGTGCAGCTGGGCCAGCCGGATCAGTCAGGGGTCACGCCATCCAAGGGGGGGCTGCTCATGCCCACCATCACTGGCGTCACCAGTGTCCCCATCGCTGTCCCCCTCTTTGACCTGTACAGCTATCCCACAGTCTTTGGCCATGTTGTGCAAGATACAACAGGCTAGGAATATCCCACAGGCCTTTGAGGGGCTATTCTGTAGGGCACCGCATGCCTTCAGCATCCCAAACACCCGCTTGATGATGTTGCGTGTGGCGGCGTGTGCCTCATTGAAGTGTTGCTGCGATGGGGTCGTGGGCCGCCGGTAGGGTGTGAGCAGCCAGGGACGGAGTGGGTATTCACTGTCACCTGTGTGGAGATAGTGGAGGTTAGTGTCATGTTCAGGCTCATATTGCCCCTAACCCTGTGTGCCACTCCCATGGCACCTGTGCCTTACCCACCCTTGCCCGATTGCCAATCCACATGCATACTCACCCACTAGATGTCCTGTGGGGATGTCCCACTCTTGAATTGATGGCACAGTGCTGATTGGTACCGTATGAATGAATCGTGTGCTCCGCCAGGTGTGTGGCACAGACATTGATGATGCGCCCACTGGCATCACACACCACCTGGCAGTTGACACTGGAAAACCCCTTCCGATTATGATAGGCAGCCCCATCGGGGCCAGGTGGTGTGCAAATGGCCACATGGGTGCAGTCTATCACCCCTAGCATGCCAGGCATATGTGCTACCCTGTGGAACTCCTGTATGTTTGCTGTACACTCTGCCACGGTGCTGGGGAAATGGATGTACTCCGCAGCATGTGGCAGCAGTGCACTGAGGAATTGGGTGAGGATGCGTGACGTGGTTGACTGTGTTATGCCTGTGGTGTCCCCTGTTGGTCTCTGGAAGGTACCCGTGGCAAGCAAGCACATGCAGGCTGTTACCTTTGTCTCCACTGACAGAGTGTGACTCCGTCGTGAGGGTGCCTGCATCACATCACTGCTCAGCTCACAGAGCCGCCTCAGTATTGCCCTGTTCAGGCGGTAGTGGCCCACAATCTCTAGATCTGAATACAGCTCAAAGCTGATGCAGGCACGGTACTGCCTGTTGGGAGCGTACCACCGACAGGCCCTTCCACGGCTCGATCCCCTGCAGCATGCCTTCTCACCCTCTCATTACAGCTTCCATGTGGAAGCTGGCACTGTCCATCTCCCTGGCTTGTTCCCCGGCTGTTGTTGATCTGTTACCCCACTGTCCTGACTGCTACCTCCACTGCACCGGTACACCTACAGGCCTCTGCACCTGTGGCCCCACACCTTCCCTTGCCCTCTTCTGTCCTGTGCACTACCTGGCCTGCACTGTTTACTGCTCTGGCCTGCTCTGTCTCCCCTGCCTCATGTGGCTTCCCTGTCGCATTCTTGCGCCTCTTCCTTGAGCCTTTTTCTTTTGGCTCATTTCCTCTGTGGCACAACTTCCGCCTGATCCACTGTTGTGCATTGCGCAAGCCTTTGAATATCGCATTGCGCACTTTATGCATGGTTCCACTCCCTTCGATTGTGCATACCTTCATTAGCATTACGCTGTTGCTCAGCATGTTTTCTGTGGCGCAACTGCCTCCTGCTGAATATCGCAGAATGGCGCAATTTCAGACTTGCGCTGGCGCAACCCTATTGCACATGGAGCAACCCTTTTGAATATCCCACCCTAGATGTATATTTCCATTTTTTTGCAAATGAAAAACAGTGTAGCAGAATTACAGCAGAATTCCTAGTACGTTCTGTAATTTTGATGACAATTGACAGACAACATGTGACACACTTCTAGTTAGGTTAGCAAATGTTTTCAGGTATTTGTCTATTTCTTATATATTTATAGTAATAAGGCACAGATTTGATATTGAACAGCACTGATTGCACTAAATGCAGTATGTGTTTGTTATGCAATGCCCTATTACTGTTGTGTACTCTAGTACTTTCTTTTTGCAAATAAGTTTATTTTAATATCTACAAACATGTTACACAACAAAAATAATAAACCCCTACTATACAAGTAAGGAACCCCTAAAGCGTATGAACAGCCATAATCATGTACATAACATGGTCACAAGAGGATGAAAGAAAAAAAAAAAAAAAACAACAAAAAAAGGCACCACGCCCCCCCTGGCAGCAAACATGTGTACATGAGTTAACAACACATCCTAACTGAACATCTTGGAGACATCAACTACCCTGGTCTGGGGAGGAGAGACAAGAAAAACAAGACATCTAAAACCATGTAAGCAATAGAGATAAACCAGGGGTACCTAAAGAGGAAACCTCTAGTAAGAACAAACCCATTACTTAAACCACCCCCTGCTAATAACCATACCTTTCCTTTAGACTAAGGAAGAAGCTCCCCCAACTTTTCTGAAATTTCTCGGCCGAATTAAAAAAGGTAGCAACCGACCTTTCGGCATTTAAGGCTTTTAACAGTTCATCCCACCATTTCTAGTACTTTCTATGAGGATTGATGTTCTGTGGAGCCTATGGGAATTGAAAGGTGGGATTTTTCTTCTAAAGGAATCTCAGCTGACTGGGACTTGAGTCAGATGGTGTCTGGTCATTGCAGTGGAAAGATTACTTGGAGGCACTACTGAGGGATGGAACTTCTACAGATTGCTTCACAGAGTTCAGACTTGCCACCAGTATCCAAGAAAGATTCCACAGCGCCCAGAATTTGATTAAGGTTTATGTGATACTCCAGTCTTTTATTTGGTATTTTATTTTGCCTGTTCTTCAAATAAATATACACTTGCTGCATTTTCCTTGAGATTTGTCCCTCTGTGTGTTTCCTGAACTGCCATGTTGTGACATACCTACATTGTATACATAGTAGATATACAATGGCCTGTGTTAAAATACTGCATTTATTTCCATTTGTAAGGGGGCGGGGCTTTCATAACTCACTTGTGGCTTTACCAGTTATGAATTATGGTCCCGCCCCATCATTCATGGAAATAAATGTCATATTTTAACACAGGCCATTGTATATTTGCTATTTATGCAATACGGGTGGACGCTAATTAGTTTAGATAAATAATTTTTCGCACTGCAAAACAGTAAGCAGTGAGCTAAATGCATTTATCTAAACAGTTGCATTTATCTTAATAGTTACCATGTCATCAGAGCTGCCCCCCTTCCCCACCCACCAGTACTATTGTTCGCAGTCTTGTCCATCAACTCCGTTACAAACACCCAACATTGTTTACAACAAACAAAAATACAGTAATACCTTATGTACTCCTTTCCAAGCATATTTTAGGAAGTAATTTTTCTTTTCACAAACTCTGTCTTGAACTTCTGTCACACTCTGCTCAGTTTATCTATTTTTGTCTACCTTACATTGTAACAACGGATCTACTACTGAAGACAAAACCCTTTAGCCTGACACCTGAAGCCCAAGATGAAGATCCCAACACGAAAATCCTGACAGTGGGATTTTGCCTGTAGCGACTGTTTTTCATGTTTTGAGGGCTTTGCCCCCCCACCTCCTGTGATTATTATAACTAATTCCACCATAGGCAAAATCCCACTGTTAAGATTTTGGTCTCAGACTTATGGGTGTTGGGCAAACAAATTTCAGTCTTCTGTAGTGATACTGTGAAAAATCCACCCCCAGCAGTCAGTCATAAATGCTTTTCTTTTTCTTTACTGTTCCCGCTTCTTTTATTAATACTCCCCCGTTACCCACAAGCTTTAAAACAATGTGCAATAATATTTTTATTTCTTTTATGCCTGCTACTAATATATTTTTATCTGGCCGCTCTATACCACAAAAAATACAGTGTCTTCCTGCTATACGTGAACTCCACCAACCTTAGCTAAGGTCCAATTCAGGCATGAACGGCAAATTATGAAAAAATAAAAGACTTCTCTTTGTACTGCATGCACACTGCAACCACCATAAGCTCTCTGAAACTCCTCAAATGAGCCATGGTCTCCATAACCTGTTCAGGCTGTAGCTGCTTGGTAAAAGGTGCAGCCTTTTTTTTTCAATATGTTTGAAAACCCATGCAATCAAACAATGCAAAGCCATGTTAATATTATGGCGCCAGCACAGTGCACCCCATCCAGTATATGTGCTTCTTCCATACCCTAGTGGAAGCTTAGCAACTACTGAAGCAACTAGATGTCTCACTGGACTTGATTTCACCCCCATGTCAGCCCTGGACAGCTTGCCTGAAGTCAGAGTCTGGCAGAAGGTCTCAAAGATATGCAGGAGAAATCAGCATCAAAGTAAGAGCTCCATAGCTTCGGAGGGTCCCAGATCAGGAGCAACACAGATGAAGGCCTTGCCACCTGCATCCACATCCACTTCCACTACCAACCTGCATTGATCTCTTAGAGACTGGCAACTGAACATTCAATTGGCCGATAATTGGCTGGGATTCATCCTCTCCTTATGACTGATTGGACTTACTGACGGCGAGGTATGAGGAACTGTTTGAGAATCAGAACAGTGATCCGCCTTGTTTTCATAATGGGGGGTCACCCCCGACATAAACTTGCTGGGTCTTTTGTATGGTGGGAGGGATAAATTCCACCATTGCCAGCTGAGGAGGGGGGATAATGTGAGAAACAATGGGCATAATTTGCTGTTGTAATCTAGGGCTTAATTAAGGTTGAGAAGACAAGAAGACTCATCAGCTAGCTGGGCTTTATGTTATACTGTGGGAACCCCTGCTGGGTTGGTTGTTATGGCTGTGGGATGGGAGTGATTCCTGCAGGTACAGGCCCAATACTCACAAGCAGCTGAGCCTAATTAGTATGTGGCCTAGTGGGCCTTCTCAGACCCATCAATATACGATGCTGGAGTAATGTTTGTCTTGACACTGGCCACTGGAAGGGTAGGGTGCTCAGCATGGTGGTCAGGTAGGGGGGGTATAAATAAATAAATAAATAGATAAATAACTAGGCAGCCATGACAATGAATGAGATCCCTCCTTCTCTTAGGGTGCTGTTTACCTGTGCATTTCTAGGAAGGATATGCAATCTTAATTCACAAGCCTCTGCCATCTGCCACCCTCATATGAAATAAGAGGGTCTCATTCACTGCCTTGGCTGCCTATTTATTTATTTAAAATTTGATAACTGGAAAGGCACCATGAGCAACAGCTCATTTCAGGTGTGACCGAGGAAGGGGTGCAAATACAACAGAGGGATAACAAAATGCAGTTACTGAGTAATGCAAAGTACATAAAGCTATTTACGTAATGATAAATACTTATATAATGCATTTAATAGTTACATATATACATAGATATACAGAATGTAGATATACAGTATATAGCATCTAGGTGGAACAAGTCATTCAGAGTATGCCTAATGACCCTCACTACAGTAAGGAGATGCCAGACAGTGGCAGAAAGGAGAATAAATCTTATGGGAGAGGAGAGGTGCTGGATGTAGTATGGGTTGGTCTGAGTAGGCGCTTAAGGGCAGGAAAGGAGGAAGTGAGACAGGTTTGGGGGAGAATGTTGTTCCAGAGGGAAGGTAGCCTATAACAGAAAGCAAGTTTTCCAGCTGAGGAGCAGACTCATGGGAGGAAGCGAAGTGAGCACTGATTGTCCACGAGTTGTAGGGGTGGGGTGGCAGGATTGAGGACAGAAGCAAGGTAAGATGGAAGAGTCCCAAACCAGTATTTAGATATGAAAGTGGAGCAGTGGGATGCGCAACTCTAGGAGAGGATTGGAGGGATAGGAGAGAAGCGGTCACAATGGTGAGTCAACTGTGGAGAGTTTGAGGCGAACCGACAGAAGGTGTGGAAGAGGACATCAAATTTGGCAAGGGAGGTAACAGGGGCAGCACTGAAAATTATGTCTGCATAATCAAAGGCAGGGAGGATCCATCTGACCACTAGATCATGTCTAACAGGGAGGGAAAGACTAGCCTTATGGTGGTAGAGTAAACCTAGTTTAGGGCGCAGTTTGGAATGAAGGGGGGAGAGAAGTCTAGTGAGGGATCAAGCCAAACTCCAAGGTATTTATAGGCAGGGATGTTGTCAATGGAGTGTTAGCTCTGGAGAAGGAGGAGGGTAAAGCTGGTAACCTTGCCAGTTTTTGCTTGGAACCAAAGGTCATGGCTACGATTTTCTTTGTGCTTAGCTTCAAGCAAATTAATGTTGAACCATGAGGTAACCACTGAGAAATCATTTTGTAGTGGAGTTTGGATGGCTGGGACAGATGAACCAGACAGGAAAAGTACGGTATCGTCTGCATACGTGTGGATCTTGGCATGGGTACATATGGAAGGGAGGTAGTTAATGAACAGGGAAAAAAGAACAGGCCCAAGGAGTGAACCCTGGGGTAAACCTGCAAGGATAAAGAGGGAGGAGGATAGAACATTACTGATTTTTACTGACTGGGACCGGTCAGTTAAATAAGAGCTGAACCAGGACACAGTGAATGGGGAAAGGCCAGAGGCACTTAGTTTATTTGGGAGGAGGGGCGAGAGATGGAATCGAAGGCCTTTGCCAGGTCAACGAAAATGGCTGAGATGATCATACCGTGATCCATGGCAGAGTGAATGGCATTGGTAAGGTGAGAAGGGAGGACGAGGTAGAGTGAAACTTCCTAAAACCTGATTGGACAGAGGAAAGGGTATAGAAGGCATGTAGGAAATCATTTAGCCTAGAGAGGACTAGGGCCTTGGTGAGTGAGGGGAGAATTGATATAGGGCAGTAGTTGCCAGGGACACCCCCTTTGAGAAGAGGGAGGACCATAGCGGACTTCAACATTGAAGGAACAGTAGCAGAGGAGATGGACAGATTGAAAATGTGGGTTAAGGGGGTGACAATAGAGAGAGCAGAGATTCTAAGGAGCTTAGGGTACAACCCATCAGGGCTGGATTTAATGGGGTTGGGGAGACAAGAGCTCTGAGGACTTCAGAGGGAAAGCGGTGGTAGTTGGAAGCCAGAGGACTGTGGGGAGGGGTGTGCGGTTAGGAAATGAGAGGAGCTTGAAGAATGGCACAGGTTGTGAAGTACTTATTTAAGTGCCTCTGCAAAAAGGGTAGGATCTGAAACTAGTGACCCTGAAATGCTGAGAGTGGGTGGGAGTTCTGAGGAGGGGTGCAGGAGCGATCGGAGATCATGCCAGAAAGAGGACAATGTTTTACTTTGGGAATGCAGAGTGTAAGGCAATCGCCAACTGCTGTTCCCTACCCTTCCTGGGAGAGGAGAGCTGTCCTCTGGATGCTCAATCCTCTCTCACCCTGGCTGGCCCCCGACAACCCACTTGCCCTGCGAGCATGGGTCACCAGCGTGGCAGGAGATAATGCATCGCTGCCTCAGCCCTCCATGCCACTGGGCTGGCTAGGGCACCCCAGAATTTTAGGAAGGTAGATGTGAAGTGGGTTAGGGCAGCATCAACTGAGAGGAGGAGAGGACTGAGCCCTGTTGGCCATGGCCAGGTCTTGAAGCAGTTTGCTTGAATTGAGGGATTTGAAGGGTCGATGCTGGATGGGATCCATACAGTTGCCCGCAATGTGTTTTCCAACATTTATCGCACCGACTATAGTTGCCTGACATGTCATGTTTACATAAAATTTCTGCCTGTTCACCATTTGCCCGACATTGCCCACATTAAGATACATACAGCATTTTGGCTACAAACAAACACCAGCTGTAGTAGACCGAATAATGAAACAGTCTACATCAAACATGAACATTTTTTGCATAGCTGTCCCACATAGCAATCAGCGTAGCATAGCAGATACCAGTCTAGCATTAGTAAAATAGATACCTGTCTAGCATTAGTAATTATGTAAATGAAGCATCAGGGGAATGGTTGTGGTCAGCAGTGCTTTGTAAATTATGTTGCCCTCCAACCAGGACCATGGATGCACGTCCATGACACCCTGATGATTTTCTTTGCTGGCAGCATCAATAAAATAAATCACCTGGCTCCTTTCTTTAACATACAAGTATCCAGCAATGGACAGCTTGTCATGTCCGTGCTTTGAAGGAACCACTGGGCAAACAATAGCCTCTTCACCACTCATGCTTACAAACTGCTTGCAAAATTATACTGGACAGAAAAGAGGCTGCATGACTACCATTTTTTTTGTAGTGTCCGCAGTGTCCATATGTAATTAGGTGTAACTGCAGTCAACCACCTGAGCTTACTCCTGACGTCAGAGATGCACCTGGACAGGCACTGGCAGGTGTAGAACGTACACAAAGTTATGGTCCTGCTCCAGCTTCAGTTTACTTTTTAGCACAATTTAGACAATATAGGGTAAGTAAAACAAGCAAACTGTGTTTCTACCTAGACTGGTATCTCCACTTCTAAGCTCGAATGTGGGCTTGCTATGTGGGTCAGTGATGCAAAAATGTAGCTTGCGTAATTGCTCTTGTTTGATGTGATGCTTGATGAGGCTAAGGTGTCGGTAAAGAGTATTATGGGCAAAATCTATTGTGGGAATAAAGAATGTGGGCAACCGACACTGGGCGACTGCTTGTCGGGAGAATGTGAGTCAGGCAACCATACCAGACCCTACTGGATGTATATCAGAGGTTTAGGAAGAGGATGAATCTTCCTAATACAGAAGGTGGGACAATGGTCACTGAGTGTGTTGGGTAGTATGCCTGCAGAGCAAATGTGGAGTGGGTGGATAGAAAGCACCCAATCGAGCAGGGAGTGAGACTGAGAGCAAGGGTTGGGGCTAGTAGGATCTTTGATTAACAGGGTCAGGTTTAGCGCTTCTGTTTGATGACATGAGTTGAGTAATGAGGGGGGAGAGACAGTCTAGATTAAAGTCTCCAAGGAGGATTGGTTCACCTGTAGTTGTGAGGGTAAAGGCTGCGGTGATACAGGAGACAAGGGATGAGGAGGGAAGTTTCGGGGAGGCATAAAGAGCACCCACAAAAAGGGGCATTGAGGATGGAAATGTGAGGGAGGCTAAGAGGAGTTTATAGGAATGAGGGATCACTTACTGATAGGAAATAGTGCACATTAAGGAGTTACGGAGTAGATAGCAATCCCACCACTTCTTTTGCCACGGTCTTGCCTGTAGAGGTTAAAATCGGGGAGGGCCAACTGATTGTCTGGAATGCATGAGAACAGCCATGTTTCAGAGATACATAGTATGTTAAAGAGTACTGAGTGACCCATACTTTTAATTCGTCTAGTTTAGGAAGCAGGCTGCGAACATTTATACAGATGATTCTCAGACCTTTAGGAAGTTCCAATGGGGAGGATGGGGGGGTTGGGACTGGAGGGACCAGGATTTAGTTCAGTGTCCCTAGCTAGAAGTAGGAGAAGGATTAAAAAGTGGGTGGGAGGCATGATGTTCATGCTTAAGGTGGTAGCCATGCAGTGGGAAACATGATGGGGGTGTAGGAGAACATAGACAACAAATCGCTTCTATATTAGTGAGAGAACTGTTGAGTAACCCAGGGTGAATTAGCCACGTGTGGTAGAGGGAGCTGGTGAGATGGGGTGTGGGGATACAGTGGAGGGGAGGTTGCAGAGGGCAGGCAGCAGAGGGGCAGGCAGCAGAGGGGCAGTGCTGGGTTGGGACAGGGAGAGGGGAAAAATAGGCAGAAATATAAGGAGGGCTAGGAGGGGTGGGGAGAAACCTGAGGGAGGCCATGGGTTGCTTTTTTTTTCTCCCCAGATTGCTGCCATGTTAGCCTTTCCTTGGGTGAGCCAAGGCTTCCATCAACCCATCCTGTCCCCTGAGCCTTCGCTCTCAAATGACAGCCACCCCAGGGTAACCCGGCGTAAATCTTCACCGAGTGGGTCCCCCTCCTCCAAGGGGGAAGACACCAGCTAGGGTACCGCAGACCAGCACAACATCTTGGCCCTGGGGTGCTGCATAGGCAGAAGGCTTCAGGGGCATTGACGGCCTTGGAGAGCTGGGCAGCCATCATCCTGCGTAACGTGGAGCATTTTCACATTTTCTAGTGTGTACGTCTCTCCTACGCCATCGTGCAGTGCTTCTGGTCTCCAGGAGGGGCCATTACCGACTGACGTCTCCCTAACCCACCCCCAGGAGAGGACAGCAGTCCCTATGGATGCTCAATCTTCTCCCACTCCTGCCAGTCCCCAGAGTCCCGAGTCTGTTCCCGAACCTGGGTCGAGGTAGGTGCCCACACTCAACCCTCTATGCCACCGGCCAGCATGGGGTTGCTGTAGAGTGCAAGTGAAGTGACAGTGTCTTCTATTGGTCTAAAAGAACAACTATATAAGCTGCAGAGGAGTGCTAGGCAGGTTACCAAAAAACAGCTGCAGCATAGCACAATGTAATATCAATTTTGTTTGGTTCTTGACCAGAAGAATGATTATGTGTAACAGGGAATGGGGCTTTGGTTACGAGAGACTGGCAACTATGACCCTCTAGTGGTAACAGATTATAACAAGCAATGGAAAAATTGGTAGACAGTATTTGAACTCTGATTGGTTCTCTTATTGTATATAAGCAAACGCTCAGACAGGGTGGACGGGTGGAGACACGCCATGCAGTGGCGTTGGGAATCACTTAAATTAATGCCAAACACTGAAATTAGATTTAAAGCCCTTAATGCTGTTATAGGCATGATATTTAGATTAAATAGACTCGAGGTAACAAGCTCAGGCTAAATAAATGAAATACCAGCTTGCTGCTTCGATTAGGAACTGAGCTGACTTTGCCATTTAAAACAGTCAGGTCGTTTCTTGCTGCTATAGTGAGTAAACAGTCCTTTTGACTTTAAAATGAAGGTCTGTCCTGAAGTGCAACAGTGAATTAAGTGAAAGCTTTAAAATAGCAACAGGTTTGAAAATTCGAAGGCTGTGTACCGTGGGTTGCAGATCCATACCTTTCCTGGAGTGTCGGTGGGTGAGGAGCAGCTCCATAGGGGCAGACTGCCCGAAGAAGCAAGGAGTCTGAGGAGAGAGAAGAGGTGTTATAAGTTGGGGATGAGCTGGAGGGGCAGGTGGCTCAGATAAAGGTGACAAAGACAAAGGGATCATCAAGTTTCAGGAGGAGTGACACAGTGACATGGAGAGAAGACAGAACAGGAGGGCGAGAGACTGAGGAGGCTGAAAGCAAGTTTAGGAATGAAGAAACGCTGATGAGGAGAAGACAGAGGAAAAAAGAAGAAAAGCAAGAAAAAATAAAAAAAAACAGGCAATGTACTGTAACTCTGTCACAGTTACTAGCTCTACAACCGTAAACATAACAAGCACTTAAATTAATGCCAAACACTGAAATTAGATTTAAAGCTCTCAACTCCGTCTATCTTGTGTGGCCATTTTGGATCAGGTTATGCAATGGGTGGTTCCGATGCCATATGATGCATGGGGTCATAATGTCGCAAGATATTATGCTGCATGGCAAAATTGCGCTGCCAATACAGCGCAATATTGCCATGCGGCATGTCTTTTTCCTGTGGGGAGCTCTGCCCCCCACCCCCATTACGTCAGGCTGCACCTTCCCGGACCCCCCACTAAAGATTCTCAACTCCGGGGGGGGGTCTAACTCGGGGAGCACACAATTTGTGGATAAAAATAAAATGTTTGGGACCGGGAATCAAACCCGATCTCTGATGCAGCGCCTGGGTTCCTGCTGCTGTGGCTCAGTCCAGTGAGCCATGGCAGCTGCTCGGCAGAACCCACTCCCAGCAGAGATCTTATCCTCTGCCTGGGAGTGTGTGAATGGTGCAATACTGCGTACAGCAGTATACACGGTATTGCACCATTCGCTGTCATGGACAGCGCTGTTTCGGGTTAGCTATAATGTCGTACGCTATTAAGCGTACGACATTATGACCCGGTAGAGCCATATGACGCTACCAGTAAGAATGGGTTAATGCTGTTATAGGCACTGTAAATTGATTAAATAGACTCGAGGTAACAAGCTCAAGCCAAATAAATGAAATGCTGACTGCTGAAAGAATAAAATGCCAGCTTGTTGCTTCGATTAAGGAACTGAGCTGACTTTGCCATTTAAAATAGTCAGGTCGTTTCTTTGTGCTATACTGAGTAAACTGTCCCTTTTGACTTTAAAATGAAGGACTGTCCTAAAGTGCAACAACAAATCAAGCGAGAGCTTTAAAATGGTGCCAGGTTTGAAAATTCAAAGGCTGTGTACCACAGGTCGCAGATCCATACATTTCCTGGATTGTCAGAGGGTGAACAGCAGCTCCGTAGAGGCATACTGCCCAAAGGTGGGGAGGGAGTCTTTCCTGGAGTGTCAGCGGGTGAGGAGCAGCTCCGTCGGAGCGGACTTCCCAAAGGGAGGGAGGGAGTCTTTCCTGGGGTATCGGCGGGTGAGGAGCAGAGGGGTGGACTGCCTGAAGGGAGGGAGGGGAGTCTTTCCTGGAGTGTTGGTGGGTGAGGAGCAGCTCTGTAGGGGCGGAGAAAAGAGAGGCCAACTTGGGGCTCTCCAGAGGGTGGACAGAGCAAAGGGATAGGGGTCCAGCAGAATGTGGCAGAGACATGACCACAGGATGAGAGATAAATGCCGCTCTCCAAGCAGAGACCGGTCAGATACCGGGGACTGATTATGAGAATCCCCATTTTAGCGATTGGCCCGGAGCCGTCAGGGGTCAGTAGAGTGGGGGACCATGGCAGCCCTGCAGCACCTACCCCATACACACAATTAGTCATATGAGGTGGGTACCTTAGGCAATGGCCCACTGCCAGGATTATTGATCCTTCTGATGAGAGAATGCAGCGGCTCTGCAGTGGTGCAGTTCATAACATGTCCTGTTGGTGCTGTCCCATCTCTCTGCCTGCAGCCAGCCACGGATGGCTACACCCTAGTGGGGGCTGATGCAGATGAGGAAGGTTTACTAGATGGTGGAGTTTGGGGGTGATCTGGGGGCACACTGGTCAGGGGCAAGGGGTCCCTTGGGACCTACTGTGCAGAGCAGGATACTGTGATATGCCAGGGGGGGGGAGGTTTAACTGTAGTTGTTGTAAATCACTTGCCAGAGGAGAAAGGTAGAATATATAAAGCTGCCTGGAGGAGAGTGAAAGGTAGGTGGCTCTGCTGGTGTCAGGTGGGCACACAGCTGGCTTTCAGCCAACACCACCCGGACTGAACACAAAGACCATCTTCCTAAGTCCCTGCTGAATGAAGAGACCACAGAGTATTTTCAGGCTCTGAGCACATTTCGGTCCCCTCCCAACTGAGAACCTTGCTTCATTCCATTCCAGGTTAAACAAACAAAAAAAGTGAAACTGTTGAATGAAAACTGATCTGGGGCAAACAGAATCTCAGTTTGCGAATGCTCGTTCCTCAAGTTTAAAAACTGCAGTGCTTCTATTTTATACTGACACTGCTCTCTACCCTCTGCTAATATGTGCTGTAGGCAGTGCGAGCACTGAAAACTAAGATCAGTCAGGTCCAGACTTAACCCTATGCTGACGTAGATCCATGCAAGACAATGGAGCAAACCTGGATATTGGGTAAATCACATAGTCGATTGACGTTTGTCCCTGGTTACTTTGCTTGTTTTGTCCATATCGGTGCTGCTGTTATTAGAAGGTGACAGTCAATCTGTTTGTGAGATCACAGGATTAAGTCTGGACCTGACTAATCTTAGTTTTCAGTGCTCACACTACCAACAGCACATATTAGCAGAGGGGTAGTGAGAGCAGATGTCAGTGCATAAAATAGAAGCGCTCCGGTTTTTTAAACTTGAGTAGAATGAGCATTCACAAAGTGAGCTTCGGTTTGCCCTGGATCAGTTTTCATTCATTCGTGTTTAATTTTTTTTGTTTGTTTAATGTGGAATGGAATGAAGCAAGGTCCTCAGTTGGGGGGACAGAAATGTGCTCAGAGCCTGAAACTACTCTGCAATCTCTTCATTCAGCAGGGGCTCAGGAAGATGGCCTTCATGTTCAGTCCCAGAGTGTGAGCCAGGCTCAGTGAAGAACACCTACAAATGACGTAAGTTGCGATTTAGGCTGGCAGCCATTGGCAAACCATGGGAAAACCATACAGAGAGTGGGTAGCATGACCACTGCAGTCAGAACAAGGAACAGAAACTGTAAAATACAAAGTAACAGCTACCCTATTAAAAATGTGTCTGAAGGTGCCAGGATCCACAAAAAGACAGATATATCTGTAGCTCTTTAAGGCTAACAGAATCACATGGCTCCTGGGAGCTGTGGGCATGGCATGAGCTGGAAGAACACAACTTCTGTCGCACAGAGCCATGGCACCAATCTTGTGGCCGAGAAGGCCATGATCCTGGATCCTCACAGAGCCGAGGGGCTCAGAATAGCATTTTTATAATGGCACAGACACAAGTTAGTCTCTTCTCACTTCTTGTCCTCTCAAACCACTGCTTGACACAAGGCCTACTGCTCTTTAACTCACACGTTACGTGGTGGCATCTCACAGGTTGCAGCACTTAGAATCCATTCACATTCTTCCTGAAACTCAGGGCCTAAGGCGCCCAGGCTCCTGGCATCCCCATGCATACCAGAAATGGGTGATCAAGGGACGTACCAGGCACAACCAATCGCTCCTGCAGGCTGTCTCAGATGGTAAGGATAAGGGTAAGGGGCCAGCTGCTACCTGCACCATTACTGTGATGGAGTCTGCCACCACACTGCCCCCCCACTGCACCATAATCCTAATGGGCCAAATTTCATGGGACTGGGCCCAAACTCTCACCCAGTGCCACGGTACACATGGTAGGCTCCAAAACTCCCCAGGCCATGGCTCCCACTGATGGGCTCAGTGCTGGATGCACTGCAGATTTCTGAGCCACCGTCACACCTTCCAGTGGACTCCTCATGCCAAGCCACAGAGTCCGAATGGTCCAAGGCTGGTGACGGCGCCCCGACCCACACTGGATGTTCCGCTCTCTCCTTCTCCCACTGGTCTCCCCCCTGGTGGGCAATAACTGCCCATTAAATACCCCAAGAAGGATTGACTCCACCCGACCAGCAGGCTGGCCAGCCCCAATACCAAAAAGGGAAACAAAGAGGAGAGGCTCACTATAGTATGCATCACCAATAGGGGGTGCTTATACTCTCCCCCCTTCAAACCATTTACCTCCTGTTGAATGGGACATCAAAACAGGGCAAAGGGCAACATATGCACACTCCCCCCATGGGAAAACCAGCTGCAAAGTTTACAAAGGGACACAGGACCCCAACCCCAAAAGATACAGCACTGCTACCAAATTGAGGACCAAGCATACAAACAGTTATAGTAACCCCAAACCCACAAAGTCCCCCCAAATTAATACAACAGCAACAACAGTAACAAGATATTTTATAAATGCTGCAGGACAATGAAATACATTTTTCCCCTTATTGCCCCCTTTCACTCCCAAGGCACATACGCAATCACATGCACACACACACACACACCCACTCACATACTTAAAAGGTATCAAAGCACAACCCACTCCACACCACCAATCAATATCCATGTACACAGACTACTCTCTCACCTTCTCCCCCCTTCACTAAAACCAGGGGCACATTACCTCAAAGTCCATATGGGTGGCAAAGTCCAAAACAGCTCAATTTTATGAGTCCAGGGCATGAAACCATCCTTCCACTGATCACATTACCAGCCAAATAACAATTTCCTCAGATTAAAAGATGAACAAGAACTGTAACAAGAACTACATTTAACAGCTACCAGAGGGAAAATTGAAAAGGTCTCACCCATTCGAAAAGTCCTAAACAGCCCAGGGTGTCCAAATGACAGTCCTGAGCATATAAAGAATACTCAATCAGTTAACAGTAGCTGGCACCCCTCACAGGGTGGGACCTCTGCCACTGAACAACAAAACTGCAGGTCAGGCTTGATTGGTCCAGCACCAAGAAAGTCAGTGGAGACGATGGAACAGTTGATGGCACCCTCCCATGACATCTTGAATCAGAGCAAAACACTTAAATAAAGTGAGTCCAGTCCAGACTATGGAGTTGCAGAATGACCCTGCTCCAGTAATCACAGAGTCTGCAGGGGGCCCCACCTGGTGACCTTCCAGCTGGTGCCTGTCCACCGCTCCCCCAAACATTGAATCAGACTTCCTTTTCTAAACCACATCCCACACTCTTTCCAGCATGTATGGATACCCCTCCCTGGAACACTCCAGTCAGATCCTCCCGCGGACCAACCTCTAAGCCTGTGACCACTCTGGTTGCCACACACACTAGTCCAGGGGCCATTCCCTCCTCCAACCACACCCTGGAGTGATATTACACAATCAGTGGGTCACCAGGCAAAAGTCCATCCATCCATCCTCCCCCGGAGAAGAACACGTAACTGGGGCAGCCTCAGGGTGTCGCCAGGCAGTACAAGCCATGGATGTCGGCAAGGCTAGGGAAATGCCAGCCCTACACCCTGCTCCCGGAATGTCACTGGTGTAGGCAGCTGCCTCAGCCAATCAGCAGCCACCAAGGCCTTGTCAGCATAGGATTGCCTATACAAATGTGTCCCCACACTGGCACCAAGGGAAGAAAAAGGCGTGAAGCTCCAGGCAAGATGATGCAGTCCAGGAATGACGTACACAAAGAAAACCCAGGCCTCAGTCCTCACAGATGCTGCAGCTGCCCACAAACTTAAAGTACAGTCCTACACCCCCAAATTTTTTTTTAAATCCTGGATGTGCCCCCCAGATTGTAGCCACCCCCTCCCCAACTGTCTAGGGGCCTGGTGGAAATTTAGGGGAGGGTGCACCAGTCAGCAGCAGAACCACATCCAGAGAAAGTAATAAAGATGCCACATACCTGGGCACAGATCATGGGTCCCACAGGCAGTTGCTGAGCATGGCCAGAAAATTGGGGTGCAGGCAGGTGAAGTCCCAAGCTGTAGGGGCAAGATGGTCACTAGCAAGCAAACGCCACAGTTCATAAATCAGCAGGAGGCCACACTGAAGTAAAATTTAACAATAACAAATCAATTTATTAAAGGCCAACACAATCACATGGCTCCTGGGAGCTGGGGGCATGCAGAGCAGGGAGAACACAGGCACCAATCTTGTGGCCAGGAAGGCCGTGATGCTGGATCCTTGCAGACCCAAGGGGCTCAGAATAGCATTTTGGTAGCAGCACAAACACAGACCAGTCTCTCTCTCACTTCTCAGGCTCCCAAACCACTGCTTGACACAAGGCCGACTGCTCTTTAACTCACACGTTACGTGGTGGCACCTCACAGGTTGCAGAACTTACAATTCATTCATACTCTTCCTGAAACTCAGGGCCTAAGGTGCCCAGTCCCCCCCGGCATCCCCATGCATACCAGAAACAGGTGATCTGAGGGACACACTGGGCACAACCAGTCGCTCCCTACAGGCTGTCTCAGATGGTGCAGAGTGCCATACAGATAAGGGGAGGCAGACTGCCATCACCACCATGACTGCAATGCAGGCTGCCCCCACTGCACAGCCTCCACTGCACCATAACCCTGAATAGGCCAAGTTTCCTGGGACTGGGCCCAAACTCCCACACTGGTGCTGCGGTACACATAGGTAGGCTCCCAAAGACTCCCCAGGCCATGGCTCCCACTGATGGGCTCAGTACTGTATGCAGTGCAGATTTCTGGGCCACACTCACATCCCTCCAAGCAGACTCACTAATGCTGAGCCACAGAGCCCGAATGGGCTGGGGCCGGTGCCCCGACCCACAATGGAGGTTCTGAGCTCTCCTTCTCCTACTGGCCTCCCCCTAGTGGGCAATAACCACAAATTAAATACCTCAAGAAGTACTGGCTCCACCCAACCAGTAGGCAGACCAGCCCCAATACCAAAAAGGGAAACAAGGAGGAGAGGCTCACTATAATAAGCATCCCCAAAAGGGGGTGCTTACACTCTCCCCCCTTCAAATCGTTTACCTTCTGGTGAATGGGGCACCCAACCACCACCAAAACTGGGCAAAGGGGCAAAATATGTACACTCTCCCCCGTGGGGAAAACCAACTGCAAAAGTTTACAAAGGGACACAGGGCCCCAACCCCAAAAGATACAGCACTGCTACCAAATTGAGGACCCAGCATACAAACAGTTATAGAAACCCCAAACCCACAAAGTCCTCCCAAATTAATACAACAACAACAACAGTAGCAAAATATAAATAGTGCAGGACAATGAAATACATTTTCCCCTTATTCCCCCTTTAAATCCCAAAGCGCGTGCGCGTGCGCGTGCACACACACACACACACGCAGCGCACACACACACTCTCACATAGTTGAAATTTATCCAAGCATAATTCACTCCACACCACCAATCAATACCTATCTATACAGACTGCTCACTCGTCTAATCCCCCCCCCTTCACTAAAACCAGAGGCACATTAGCTCAAAGTACATACGGGTGGCAAAGTCCAAAACAGCTCAATTTTATGAGTCCCAGGGCATGCAACAATCCTTCCACTGATCACATTACCAGCCAAATAACAATTTCCTCACATTAAAAGATGAACAAGAACTGTAACCAGAACTACATTTAACAGCTACCAGAGGGAAAATTAAAAAGGTCTCACCCATTCTGAAAGTCCTAAACAGTCCGGGGTGTCTAAATGACAGTCCTGAGCATATCAAGAACATTCGGTCAGTTCACAGCAGGTGGCACCCCTCACAGGGTGGGACCTCTGCCACAGGAACAACAAAACTGTGCATCATTGCTCCAGCGTCAAAAGAGTCAGCGGAGATGATGCAACAGCTGATGGTACCCTCCCATGACATCTTGAATCAGAGCAAAACACTTAAATAAAGTGAGTCCAGTCCAGAAAATTGAGTTGCAGAATGACCCTGCTCCAGTAATCACAGAGGCTGCAGGGGGCCCCATCTGGTGACCTTTCAGTTGGAGCCCGTTCACCGCTCTCCCAAACATCAAGTCAGACCTCCTCTTCTCAACCACATCCCAACACTCTTTCCAGCATGTATGGGTATCCCTCCCTGGGACACTCCACTCAGATCCCCCTGCAGGCCAACCTCTGAGCCTGTGACCACTCCTGGATGCCACACACACTGGTCCAGGAGCCATTCCCTCCTCCAACCACACCACAGAGTGGTATCGCACAATCAGGGGGTCACCAGGCAAGACTCTATCCATCCACCCCTGGAGAAGAACACAAAACTGGGGCAGCCCCAGGGTGTCGCCAGGCAGTGCAAGCCATGGGTGTCGACAAGGCTGGGGAACTGCCCGCCCCACACCCCAGTCCTGGAATGCAACCGGCAAGTGCCATAGTTCATAAATCAGCAGGAGGCCACACTGAAGTTAATTTAAGATCTAATCAAGGCTTAATTCTTGTTACTCCTGCAGTAAAAATTAAGTTTGATGATCAATCTTTTTCTAAAGCTGCACCTAGTCTCTGGAGCGAATTACCATTATCTCTGTGTAGTTGTACTTCCTTGTCTATTTTTAAAACAAATTTTAAGTCTTTTTATTGCACAATTATGTATTTGTTGATGTTAATTGTTTTTCATGTTTGTTATTTGTTGATTATTTGCCTAATTTTTTCATGTTTAACATGCCTTTTGCCCGGGTTGGTCCTGAAGAAGGACTCTGTCCAGTGACCTTACCTGGTTAACAAATAAAACAAAACAAGTAAAATTTAACAATAACAAATTAATTTATTAAAGGCCACGCACGGGTCCTGGGAGCTGGGGCATGGCAAGAGCAGGGAGAAACACAATGGCTCCAATCTTGTGGCCAAGAAGGCCGTGATGCTGGATCATCACAGAGCCGAGGGGCTCAGCATAGTATTTTGGTAGCAGCACAAACACAGGCCAGTCTCTTCTCACTTCTCAGCCTCCTAAACCAGTGCTTGACACAAGGCCTACCACTCTTCAACTCACACGTTACACAGTGGCACCTCACAGGCTACAACATTTATAATCCATTCACATTCTTCCTGCATCTCCGGGCATTAAGCACCTGGGCCTCATCATCCCCATGCATACCAGAAAGAAATGGGTGATCCGAGGGGTGTACCGGACTACACCAACT
Source organism: Neoceratodus forsteri (assembly GCA_016271365.2). NCBI lineage: Eukaryota > Metazoa > Chordata > Ceratodontiformes > Ceratodontidae > Neoceratodus > Neoceratodus forsteri. The sequence continues at coordinate 656,024,347 of CM057459.1, forward strand.
TCTCCCCTCAGGCTGTCTCAGATGGTGCAGAGTGCCACGCAGGTATGGGAAGGTGGTCTGCCACCACCACCATCACTGCGACATACCCCTCTGAGGAATGCTGGGATAGCCGAGGCGCCGGGAGAACTCATTGTTGGAGTTGCTGTATGAGGAGAGAGAGAGAGAGAGAGAGAGAGGAGAGAGAGAGAGAGAGTGAGCAAGACAGCCAGAGAACCTCTGCACAGCAGACTTTTGGGCTCCATTTCTGCATTAACACTTTATTGTTTCAAATGGTTTCACATACTTGCTGCTGCTGATTTTGCTGCTTATTTTGCTGTTGTTCTCACTGTCTCCCGTCATTTTACTGTCTGCAACCTTTTTCACACATTAAACTTAGTATTTTTACAAGTATTGTTTGTGTGTCTTGTCTCTTACAAGTGTTACAGCTCTGTTGGAACCACCACTAACCCTGTGATGCAGGTTGCCACCACTGCACTGTCCCACTTCACCATAACCTAAATAGGCCAAATTTCCCAGGACTGGGCCCCAACTCCCACCCATGCTGCAGTGCATGTAGGTGGGCTCCCAAAGACTCCTCAGGCCCTGGCTCCCAACGATGGGCTCAGTACCAGACACACTGCACATTTCTGGGCCACCCTCACACCCATCCGAGCGGACTCATTCATGCCGAGCTGCAAAGCCTAAACGGACTGGAGCTGATGCCCTGATCCACACTGGATGTTCCAATCTCTCCTTCTCCCACTGGCCTTCCCCTGGCAGGCAAAAACTGCCCATTAAATGCCCAAAAGGACTGGCTTCTCCCGACCAGTGGGCAGGCCAGCCCCAATGCCAAAAAAGAAAACAAGGAGGAGAGGCTCACTATGGTAAGCATCCCAAAAGGGGTGCTACACTATGAGACCCAGAAATGTGTAACTTGGGTATGTGGAGTATTGAAGGAAGGTGATCACAGTGCTGCCACTATTGCCACCCCTGAGGGATGGGGGTGGCACTATTGCTACTGTTGTCATACCTGAGGGATAAGGGTGATTGTGTTTCTGGCATCACCCTTGCAGGATGAGGGCTGCAGTGTTGCTGCTGTCACACCTAAGGGACTGAGGCTTTAGTGCTGTCACCCCTGAGAGATGGAGACCATAGTGCTGCTGCCGTCACATCTGAGGGATGGGGGACATAGTGGTGCTGCTGCCATCACACCTGAGGGATGGGGATCATAGTGCTGCTGCTTCTGCCATCACCTCTCATGGAATTGTCGGCTGTAGTGCTGCTGCCATCACACCTAATGGATGGGGGCCATAGTGCTGCTGCTTCTGCCATCACCTCTGAGGGACTGTCGGCTGTAGTGCTGCTGCCATCATGCCTGAGGGATGGGGGTCATAGTGCTGCTGCTTCTGCCGTCACCTCTGAGGGATTGTCGGCTGTAGTGCTGCTGCCATCATGCCTGAGGGATGGGGGTCATAGTGCTGCTGCTTCTGCCGTCACCTCTGAGGGATTGTTGGCTGTACTGCTGCTGTCATCACACCTAATGGATGTGGGTATTAGTGCTGCTGCTTTCACCCCCGATGTGTGAAGACCATAGTTACCCCTAACGGATGGGAGCCACAGTCCTGCTACCATCACCCCTGAGGAAGTGGCCATAGTGCTGCTCCTGTTGCTATCACTGCCACCCCTCGGGGTGGGGCCATAGTGCTGCTACTGTTACTCCTGAGGGATAGGGCCATAGTGCTGCTGCTGCTCAGCCTTGAGGGATGGGGGCCATAGTGCTGCTGCAGTCACCCCTGAGGGATGGGGACCATAGTGCTGCTGCTGTCACGTCTGGTCAACTCAAGATGCCAAAGATGAGGTCACACACACACACACACACACACACACCTTCAAGATCTGTACACTTTAATCACTGGGACAGATAAGTATTGATAATAGTGGGAGGATTGTGTATATATAAGACACAAAACCAAAGTAACGTACACATTGAATGTATCATAGATTTTGTTATTTTTAATAACTACAAGGACTGATGCACAATAGTAGCAAAATTGCTAAACCGCATGATAGCTGACAAAAAAATGTTAAACAAGGATCACAAAACAAAATACACATAAAAAACATCTGTCATGTTCATGCGCTGTTGTAATAAAAATAGAACACCTGTAAAAATTACATTATTCTTATATCACCCTGATCAAGGTAGGGTTGTATCCTGACACTGTTCCCAATCCAGACAACTGCTGCTATCATGGAATGGCAAAAAATCATGGTCGCTGGGCTGGGTGTGCCATTGGCTGCTTTGGCAGCTTAGCATGTATTTTTGGTTCGTGCGTTCATTTGCCTGTTTTTCGCTTTCGGATTTTGGATTATCGATTACTGATATTTACCCGATTTTATTAGTCTGTGCGTTTTTCTCTGCTAGTCTTGAACTTTACTTTCCTACCTTGCTGGTTCTTTTTCAAGTCCTGCTGGAGTTCTGTTGAGTGAGTGGATTAGACAAGTATTCCGAGTTTGGGAGCGATACTGAGGCATTACCTGGGACTTCCTCAAAGTGTGCACTGGGGCCATCCGGTTCAGCCCCACTGCTGCCCCCATATACCCGGTTGTCAGGCCTGCTGCCTCTCCCATTACTGGATTTTGTCATCGGACTTTGCATGACTCTATACTATTGAGCGCCTCTGCTTTTGGCTTTCTGGACTTAGATATACTGTAGATGCTTAGAATAATGGTGTCCATTATTTGTGCCAGCTTGGATTTATTTGGTTAGCCTGCTGACGAAGAGGTCGGATGTCAGTTCAAGGAGGGGAACTGTGGCTAAGGTGATTTCTGCAGTATAAGAGAAAACACTGGATTACTGACTATGAATGCTTTCTGTGGAGTTTTGCAGTCCTGAGACTGCGTCAGGTTGGTGGACAAAGAGGAACAACTTGATTTGGAGCAGGGAGCAGTTAGCCCTGATCTTATGGGTTGGTCTTATTGTGAGTGTGTGGTGGTCACGGACCTGGCCTTACTTCGTCGGGTAGCTGGTGGCGTGGGCAGGTGGTTCCTAAGGTTTCTCCATTGGATCTACTGGTTGGTGGGTCTGGTCAGGGATCCGTAGCAGCGACCGTAGGCTTCACTGTTGGTCACCCATTTAGAAGTTTTAGAGCCTGTTCCGGCTTCAGGTTGTCAATTGATCAAGAAGAGGATTTTTTTAACTTCCCTCCTCTCTCATCTATGGTCAGACTTCCTAATATTATTATTTTACTTGCTTAAAAGGCAGTGAGAGTACCTTGCTTAAACCCGGGCAGTGAGAGTGTCTGGGGATTATAGCGTATTTGGATGCATCTTAATTCAGTAATTTCCCCCTTTTCAGTGAGAGTGTTCTGGGGGTTGGAGAAATTACTAAGACATTTTCCATCTGTCCTGCCCAGGAGGTGTGAGCTCTTGGGTTTTTTTTAGTCTCCTCGGGTGGTGAGAGGCCTAGTGGGGACTGTGAAAGCTGGTTTTCTCCTGTTTTTAATTCAATTTATATGTGGTGTTAAAGACTTATTAGTCTAATGCGTGTTCCATCCAATCGACTGTCCTGGACTCAATGACTGCCATGCTATATTTTATTTATTTTTATAGTGATTTTAGAATTTTTTTATTGTTGCGGTGGGTAGTCAGGGGTTTGTTTTGTTGAGATTAGTAGTGAATTTAAAGATATTTATTAGTTTTATTTTTTGATCTTGAAACTTACAGTTGGATGGTCTGGAAAGTGTTGTCTGGTTCACCAAAATGTGTTGGAGTCGTGCCCCTATGGTTGTGCGCTATTCGTCCTCCGCTCTCCACGCTCTCCACCCTTTCTCCTCCCCTCCACTTCAGTCTACAACATACCTGCACTGTAGGGCATTGGGTATTGTCTGGAGAGGATGGAGAAGGGTGTGGAGGTGTGAACAGCGGAGGATGAATGAGGGGGGCCACCGCATTGGGGTAGTGAGGTCCAGAAGACACCCTGGGGCAAAATGGAACCCAGAACGTGGTTCGCCATGCCTGGTTTCCATACTCAAGGGCACAACAAATGATGGTAGGCAGATGGTCTGGGTGAACCGAGAGGTTCATCCAACTCGGGCGGTGTTATGCAATGCTAGGTCCATTAAGGACAAGACTGCAATTATTGCAGATCTTATTGAGTCAGTGGACCTGGCGAGCATCACCGAGACCTGGCTGGATGAGAACTCTGGCTCCATTTTGGAGGCTGCAACTCCGGCTGGGTACTCGGTGATACACCACCCGAGATTGGATCGCGGGGGGGAGGGGGTAATGGTCTGTTTTAAGACCGAACTTAACCTCACGAATGTACCAGTTGGGGAAACTGAGTCATTTGAGTGTACTGTAGTAGCAGGTGTAGACTGTAGGATTGTTCTCATCTACCATCCACCAGGAGATGAGAAACAATTCCTTCAGGAAGTTGCAGACTTCGTTATCGACATGGCGTTTGAGTCGCCCAGGCTGATGGTCCTGGGCGACTTCAACCCTTGGGTCAACGACGAACTCTCGCCATTTGGTCAAAACTTCCTCCAGCTGATGTCATCTCTGGGCCTTACACAGGTTGTTACCACTGATACTCATAATCATGGTCACTCTCTTGACTTAGTCTTCCTTCTGGGGATTGAGGCCTCCAACTTGGGGGTGGAACCAGTTGGATGGTCTGATCACTACACCATGGGGTTCAGTTTTAGTGCCCCCTAGGTAGGCCTACCCCTGCGGAGATGACACGGTACTGCCCTTTGTGAGACATAAATTCTCACGGCCTAATGGCAGTGCTGGATCTCTCATCCCTCTCAGAGACAAACAGTGACCCAGAGGTCCTCGTAGTGGCTTATAATTTGGCCACTGTGGCAGCCCTGGATGTCAATGCTCCTGTCCATGTTCATCCTCTCTCTCTCTTCACCCTCGATCCCCTTGGTTTGATGGGACTCTGAGGGAGTTGCGGTGATTAGGACGAAGATTAGAGTGTTGCTGGTGGAAATCCACTCTTGATGCTGACCACCTTAGATTGATGGACCACTATCAAGTCTATCAATCTGAAATCTCCGGTAAGAAGGCAGAATTCCTGTCTGGGGAGATTGCGGCTGCTCAAAATTGACCAGCTCAGCTGTTCTGAACTGTGGACAGATTGTGCAACCCAGCCTGTCTACAAGTCCGGAAAGCCTTTTCACAAGAAGAGTGAGATGAACTTGCTCGATTTTTTGCAAATAAGGTGGCTGACATCAGATCGACTTGCCATTCAGCATGCTCTATGGGTGTTGCTGTGGATCAGTGTGGGATCACTTATCCTCGGTCTTCTTGGAGTACCTTTGTCTGACCGGCTTTCATAGATGTCATGCAGATCATCCAGAGTGTGCATCCTACATGCTGTAGTTTGGACCCGGGACCTACTTCCTTGATTTTGGGTTGTATTGATGTTATTGGTCCTGTCCTAGCTCAGAGACAGGTGAGTTTCCAAGCTCACTGAAAGAGGCGGTGGTGACACCACTCTTGAAGAAAGCTTCTTTGGACCCAGACTGCCTTGCAAACTACAGACCAATCTCAAACCTTCCCTTTGTAGGGAGGTGATTGAGAAAGTTGTGGCCTCACAGTTGGAGGACCATTTGACCATCCATGACATCTATGAACCCCTCCAGTCCAGATTTTGAAAGAAGCATAGTACTGAGACAGCGCTGGTTCGGGTGCTCAATGATCTCCTGATGGCTAGAGATGGGAGGAGCCGTTCTATTTTGGTCCTCCTTGATCTCTCATCAGCATTTGACACTGTGGACCATGGGGTCCTGCTTGATTGCCTGAGGTTCATTTACAGACTGTCGAGTACAGTCCTCAGGTGGTTTACATCATTCCTTACAGGAAGATCTCAGAGGGTAGTGTCTGGGTTTTTTCCTCGGACCCAGTCCTTTGTCTATGAGGGGTTCCTCAGGGTTCAGTGCTGTCCCCATGTTGTTACTGATGTATATGCTGCCCCTCAGAGACATTTTAAGAAGGTATGGACTGAGGTTTCACTGTTATACAGATGCTATCCAGCTCTACTTTTCTTTTGCACCTGACCAGGATAGAGCTGCGTTGGTCTTTAATAGCTGCCTCACTGAAATCCAGGAGTGGATGGATGCCACCTGATTAAAGTTGAACTCCGATAAGACTGAGGTATTGGTTGTGGATCTGGGTGGCCGGATAGTGGGGTTGAGTGGGGATTCACCACGGTCTTTATCTTGGGGTGCGCCACTCTTGACCTCTGAACAGGTGGAACCTGGGGGTAATCTTGATGAGAGGCTGACCCTGCATTCACAGGCGTCGACTGTTGTTAAATCCTCGTTTTACCATTTGAGGAATATCTCCAGGATTAAGCACCTGGTTCCATCTGGTGACCTTCCCACTTTGATTCATGCCTTTGTGACCTCGCATTTGGACTACTGCAACTCCCTGTACCTAGGGCTACCTGGGGTGGAAATCCATCACTTGCAGCTAGTGCAGAACACTGCAGCACGGCTTCTAATGGGATCCTCCCAGTCCTGTCATATTTCGCCTGTGCTGCGCGGACTGCACTGACTGCCAGTTCAGTGGCAGATCACCTTTAAAGTCAGTCTTCTGACTTTTAAAGCCCTACACAGACAGGGCCCGGACTATCTGAAAGAGCTCCTGGTTCCTTACTGCCCTGGGCGATTGCTCCGCTCAGCCGATGAGGGGTTGCTAGAGATTCTGAGGGTATGTTTGAAATCTTCTGGAGTGAGAGCATTTATGTGTGCTGCCCCTACCCTTTGGAATTTTCTACCCTGTCGTTTACATGAGTGCTAGACCATAGAGGGCTTTAAACAAGAATTAAAAACTTACTTGTGGAACCAAGCTTTTGGTGATTGATTAAGGGATGCTATCAGTACTATCATTTTGTTTCATGCTGAGATGTTTTGTATCTATATTGCGATTTTAACTATTGTTAAGACACCTTGGTTTTTTGAAAGGTGCCATACAAATAAAATATATTATTATTATTATAAAAACACCTGTCATGTTCATATGCTGTTGTGAAAAATACTGTCTTGAAAACCTGGAGTCATAATCTAAGAAAACAACATTATGTGCAAACTACTTCATTTCCCAATCCTGAAATTCACAATTAAAACTCCTTTTATTAATTTCTTAATTTTAATTGCTACACTATTCATGCTCAACAACTACGCAGCAAATACAAGCAAGCAAGCAGGATTGACGCTTGACAACATTTGTTTTTTTCAGCTTTTGTTTTGATATAATTACATGGAGATTAAAATCTTTTTCTACAAATTTAGATAATTCCCTCTCTTTTGTACTATGCATCATTTTCTTTTTGATGCTTCAAGGGCTGCCTTTTTCCATTTTATTTTGTAAGTTTCTTTCTCTCTCTCTCTCTCTCTCCCCTCTCCCCTCTCCCTCCTGCTCTCTCTCTCTCTCACCCCTCCTGCCCCTCTCTCCCTCTCTCCTCATGTTACTTGTGAACTGATTAGATTCTTGTTTGATTAAAACTCCTCTGCATGCATCTCCACTTGACTATAAGAAATCCTTTTCTTTCATTTTAGTCTCCACTTCCAGGTTTCACATTTAGTAAGGTGAAAGGAGAGGATAGTTGTGCACCATGCTTTCATATACAGACATATCACAGTGCTTTACAACCCAGGAAGACTTAGTTGCAGCAGTCAGGCACACCTACTGCAGAATGGTTAAGGCAAGGTGACTGGGTTAGGTACTGAGAAAGAAAGAGAAAATTAAGCATTGGGATGTTAAGTGACATGCTCAGGGTCACACTGCATAAGTAGCAATTATAGGAATCAAACCTGGATCTGCTGCTTCTTTAGGTTCACAGCTGTCTGGTGTACCCCAGTGCTCCCAGATTGATTTGGTATTTCCTGTAACTCCAGGGTGTAAATTTCTTATTACAGCTGCAGTGGGTGGAGCCTGCAGATGTTTTGTATGTACAAAGGGCTGATGTCATGTTTTCTGTCCGTGCAACTGGCTGAAGCTGTAAATAGTCTCCTCTGCCTTACCCTCCTCCAAGAAATGCTCTCTGCCCTCAAATAAATATGCTTTCATGTTAGTCAATGGTGTCAGGGCACTATTTTCTTTCTTAAATGGGAGTACAAGAATTGGAACCTGAGTAGTGGGAGGAAGCATTAGTTTTTTTGGTGGGGGGTAAGATCCACCCCACCTCTACCTGAGAAGCTCCTAAAGATCCACCCCACCTTTTTTTTGGTTCATGTGGGAGGGGTATGAGGTGGATCTATCATGTTGGAACAACCGACTATCAGAGCTGCCTGGGGCACCAGAGCTTAAGGTTCAGAAGGAAAGAAAAAGTAATTAAGGAGTGCCTGAAACTGCATCCTTATACAGCACTTGTGAAACTGCATCCTGAAATTACAGCACTTGAGGAAAGCAAGCACTTGCAACACAAGAATGACAATTAAGGTATAAGCCCACAAAGGAGTAAAATATGTCACCCAAAGAAGACTGTCCCATATTGGATACTAGAGTGTCTGTTTCTTCAAAGTTTTTTATACCCTCCCCCCACACACACAACTGAAGCACCCACCCAAATAGCTAGGGGAAGCTCTACATTTTTATCTTTCTGGGACCTGAAGTTTAGTAATAATGTGTGAAGAGAATAAAGTCTTGTGTTTTGTGCATTTGAATAGGTTTAGAGCATTTAAGTTTAAAAAGATATATATATATATATATATATATATATATATATAGTGTCATGGGCACCTGAAAAAGAAGGAGATACTAATGAAATAAATGTTATTCTGATGATGTATTTATTTATTTATGTGTAAGATTTTAAGTGTAATTCTGCCTAGGTCACAGACACATAATCTATAAAAAGTACATTTAAGGATGGATGTATTAGTCAAAGCTTGTAGTATAAAAAAAAGCAAGAAAAATAATATACTGTGTTTTTTTTTCTTTCAATTGTTTACCCAGGAGTGGCACACTAAGCTGAAAGCTTGTTTACAGGGGCAGCCTGGGAGCACATGGAAGTTAAGTGACTTGCTCAGGGTCACCCAGTATGCAAGTGTGGGCTGTGGGATTTAAATCAGATCTGCAACTCAGAGCCTTAAACCATTGTGCTGTACTGGCTCCCTAGTTATGGCAGTCATCTGTTTTATGGTTCATGATGTTGGTGTAGTAACGGCAGTACACTGCATAGCAGGTGTAAAATGTCAATAAGTAGGTCATGCAATAGATGTGCTGAGGAGTTACTAAAGCAAGAAATGTATTTAGGATAGTAAAATATTCCTGTTAGAAACCTGATAAATGTGTGCATCTCAGTTTTGAAGGAGGTCCTTATGGGTGTCAACGCATAATATAAAGTAGTTATAGTTTTCAAGTTGTCTGGATGTATTGCTTTGTACTACCACTGTTACTAAATTTAAATTATTCTATGAAGAAAATTAAATTTATGTAACTGTCTTTAAATTTATTAAAAACATTTACTTGTCCTTATAATGTAATGCATTAAATGCTGTTGCTAGGTTAACAAGTCACATAACAATGCCCAGGGCATCAGGGTTTCTGACCATAACACCCTGCTCTGTAGGGACTGACAAGCATCAGGGGTGTGATTTGGGATTGTCAACAGTAATGCTTACGCCATTCCACCCCCCCCACCCTGCAGCCATTGACAGGTATTGAGGTGTGCCTTTGACTCTTCAGCTCCAAAGTTCACTCCATTTTCTTATACAGTACTGTACCCATTTCAGCATATTTCCTTATGGAATGGGATGAGTGTAAAGCTTGAACACCCCAAGGCACACCTCAACACTTGTCTGTGTCTGCAGGGTAGGGTGAGGTGAAATGGCGTGAGCGTTATGGGCAATGACCCAAAGGCACACCCAAATGCCTGTCCATGTATTAAAAACATTTACTTGTCCTCATAATGTAATGCATTAAATGCTGCTGCTAGGTTAACAAGTCACATAACAACACCCAGGGCATTAGGATTTCTGACCTTGACACCCTGCCCTGTAGGGACTGACAGGCATCAGGGGTGTGACTTGGGATTGTCAACAGTAATGCTCACGCCATTCCACCCCATCCCCTGCAGCCAGTGACAGGTATCAAGGTGTGCCTTTGATTCTTCAGCTCCAAAGTTCACTCCATTTTCTTATACAGTACTGTACCCATTTCAGCGTATTTCCTTATGGGATGGGGTGAGTGTAAAGCTTGAACACCCCAAGGCACACCTCAACACTTGTCTGTGTCTGCAGGGTAGGGTGAGGTGAAATGGCATGAGCATTATGGGCAATGACCCAGAGGCACACTCCAATGCCTGTCCATCTCTGAATGGTGGGGGTGGGGTTGGCATCACTGATACTTCACTGCCATTCCTAGTCTGCCTCTGTCTGTCTGTCTGTCTCTCTCTCTCTCTCTCTCTCACTATCTATATGTTAATGTAATTATCTTTTATCAATTGCATGTATCGCTATTTTTACCTATTTCTAAAACAAACCTGCATATCACATTTGCCTGCACCCTGAGCACATACTTATGAAACTGTGCATATTTGTACTCCACTTCTGCATAGACCTCAAACTTTCCTAATATTCCTATTATCACAAGCATAATTAGCTTACCCTTATCAGAAGCTGACTCCATCTGAAAGTTACTATCACATTTTCTCGGCTAACAGTCCATCATTACATTTGACTTTCTTACATCAACACATTGCTTAAATATAACTTACATCACTTCATGGACAAAACACTGTTTCTCTAAAAAAAAAACAAAAAAAAAAACTGTGTAAATAATCCCATGGCTGAACATATGCCAGCCATTACTTTTTCATGTACTGCCACCTTATGTACCATCATGGGGATTTGCATGCGTTTCACATGATGCTTTGCATTATTGGGGTATGTTCAATTGTGTTTTCTTTAAAATTTGGCTGTCTGGCCAATATCATCCAGGATAACACATCTCTCAGTAGCATTTGCTCTGGGGTTCTTTTGTAAACCTATATTGCTTCCTATTCCTTCTATTAAAATGTACACCTCCATATATTTTTCTAATAATGTGTATGTTTTCCTTGAATATATGTTCAGAACAATGATTGATACTGTTTTATTGATTACAGAGCATCAGGCGTTTCAGCTTTGAATTTATTTGTCCTTTCTTCGTAGCTTTATGCCATGCTTCTGAAGAAGGACTGGGTAGGTTCAAAAGCTAGAGCACTTTTGTTCTTTCTGTAACATCCATGTTGGTCCAATAAAAGGTATCAAATCATTTGTTTCTGGATCTGTTCTTAAAAGGACCAATACAGCATCTACAACATTTTTTGTGTTCCTAGAACAGAAACTAAAACAAATCTTACTACTTACAAATCATTGTGTTGTTTCTCCATACCTCCTTAACAATTCCACACAACTTTACTAACTTCATTATGCAACTGTGGTGGATCTGACCAGATTTTGTTTCATATGGAAGCCAAATTGCTCTGTTTTGCTGTATAATCGTGCAAGTCTAGGGGAAGAATTTCCTGTAGATGGCTCCAAATCTCTGTAAAATACAGGAATTCTTGTAGATCTAGGAGCCCTGATACACACTAGACTATACCGCTTCTGCAATCTTTATTCTCAGTCTATTTCTTTTGAACATTTCCCCTCTGTTTTGGATTTTTTGTTCCTGTCTTGCAATCTGACAGAGCTGCAGGTTGCGTAAGAGAACTAGGACATCTGTGTTTAATTAAAGTCACACAGAGTAAAACTTTAAACCAGCTCCAAATCTATCAGAGCTTCAGCCTTTCTGAGCCAGTCAACGTGTGCCTCTCCTATCTGGCCACTCTCTACATCCCGATAGTTTTAAAATTTTTAGGCTTACCATTTTGCTGGATTTTCTTAACAGCTTACTAGAGTCCTACGATCTCTTGGTACCAGTTAACTGACATTTGATCTTCAAGCAGGGCAAGGGGAACTGAAAGCAATGGCAGAACTGAAGGTAAGCAGCTGCAATCTTTAACTGGACAGCTCTGGAGTTCAGGGGTCATTGGTATTTCTTGTATTTCTTTATATTCCACGTTTCATGGAATAAGATTTGCAGACTGTATTGAAAGAGGAATACTTACAGGTCTAAAACATTTAATGCATAAATTGCACATGTCTTTTTATAAAGCATTCTGGAAACTTATAGTTGCTTTAAAACATATATGTCTGTGTGTGTATGTGTGTTTGTGAGTTTGATGCTATTTAAATTTCTCAGGCAGATAGATATAAAAAAAACAGTGCAGAGCTTAGCTTACAGGGTTAATAGGGTTTTAGAGGGCGTTTCTGAATTAGCCAATTGGATGTCTCCCTTCACAGCTGCCCAGCTGTGCGACTAACCCTGAACGGGATGAAAGGTTGGACTCAGATTTTTAGCATAAGCACTCACAGTAAGGTACATCAAGTAAAGGCATGACTGATGGGACTAGTTTTGCTTTACTCTCCTTTACATTACCTCCCCCCAACAACAAACTAGTTGCAGCTTGCAATGTGTTTGATTCCTGTGAACAACCTTTTAGAAATGTCCCTATATCTGAAGCTGGACTGCAAGTTCTGAAACTGTAGCTCATGTAATCATTTATGTAATCAGAAGATGCCTCCAATGTCAATGATTACATTTTCCAAGAGGGTCTGATGTCTTTTTTTCATTTGGGTTTATCAGAAACAGTTCTCCAAATGAGACTGTTTCTGTGCTTGATTATGATGAGCAGTTCATCAGGAAATTTTATACTTACAGTCACACAAACATACATATTTGAGAATGAAGTAAGACCACCAGCACATTGTGTTCTCTGCCCCCAGCAACTCTGGGGGAAAACAAACACCCATTTTCATGTTTGCTTGTGTACACAGCATGAAGCAAACATCTTGCTGAAGTAATAGGGCTTCACAGGTGTATCACTGTCAGGTCCAATGAAGCTCCAGTTACAGTGGGCACAACAGTGACGGACCAGTAATTAGCCAAGCTGATCATGGCTGTGTTTTCAGCTTCCTGGCAGAAACTTTGTGTAGTTCAAAATAATGAGCCACTCTATCCTTGCCCAGGAAGCAGAGACCACCCCCACCACCAACCTGCTCATACTTTTACTTAATTAAACTTCTGTTCTGTCCTCTCTTTCCTCTCTCCTGCTGCTGCCTATCTCTTTTTGCAGCTGTTGAGAGGAGAGCTATAGGCTCATTGTAAAGTTCTCCTTCCCACTGCCTGACAATTTGGTGGGTGAGGAATACCTGGAGAGTGCTCACAGCACTTTCCTTCCTAGCACAGGCTGCCTCCTCTCACCCACTACCATCACTTGACTTTCTGTGGTACCACTGGGGAGAGAAGAAGAGAAAAGAAGTGGTACTTACCTGAAGATCAAAGGCAAAGACAGAAAGTGAATAGCTATATTTCAGTCCAGTTTTGACATTCCTTAATAAATAAATAAAACTATCAGTAAACCAGTCTATGCTATGGTCAGAACAGCTGCTGAGATGCCTAAAGACAATGATTGACTTTTTCCTGGCAAAATTTCATAGTTTAAGTAATGTTTTGTGACCACATGTAGATGCTTTCTACAGCACAATAAAAATAAATAAAAAAAATCCTACAGCAGTCTGTCAGTGTCGCTGCTCCTTGCTAATACCGACTGCCACTCTGTTCAACGTGGAACACTGTTTACATATAACTGCATAAAGTTCATATAATACTGTTCTCTAAGACCAAACCTGAACACCATATCAGCATAACAGTATCATGGATCCTGAACTGAGCAGTGCCAATTGTAATATAGGAAGGACAAAGACTCCCGGTGCAACAACACTCAAAAATAGAGGTGGTAAACAAAGTGCAAGCAGACAAACAAACAGGTTAACTGCACTGTAAATAAATGGTGCTAGAAACAAGTTATGCTGTAGATCGCGGTTTAGTACAAACCAAGCCAGTGACATAAACAAAGAGAACAATGACACTGTATCCCAGTGCTTCAAATCTCATGATTCTTCCTCAGGGAGCCATGACGTTCGAAGCACTGGGGTACTGGTGCCGTTGTTCTCTTTGTCTCACTCAGCTTGGTTTGCATTAAACTGCACATCTTCAGCAAAACTTGCTTGCAGCACCATTTATTTACGGAGCAGTTTATCTATGTTTGTTTGCTAATTGTAAAATAGAAGGAACAGGTACCGAGAGCGTGATTCTGAGATAAATCACAGTAACAGTTTTACAGCTCACTGGCACTGACATCTAGAGCAGCACTGGGCCCTTCAGGGTGTATATGTAACCACTGTAGCTGAGCTCTGTCACAGGACTGCATGTTGTCCTTAACATGTGAACCACACATGCGGCATATACATTTTTGGATGGGGGAGGGTGGCGGGATGATTGTGTTCAAGGGGATCATTCATGCAGTAAGGCATGCCTGATCAGACACCTCGTGAACTAAACTGAGCAAAGAGGTACTAATAAATATCACCCACTTGTATATTTATTGACAGACTGGTTGGGCCAAGCAGCCCTTATCTGCTGTCAGATTCTATGTTTCTATTTGAATTTACAGTGTACGTTTGTATATTTCAAGGGTTTGTGTTCCCTGTAATTGTGGTTTCAACTTGCTGCAGTGGATTCCTGATCAGACCCTCCATGGACTGAATTGAGCAGACAAGTGCTGTCTAGATGCAGTGAAGTAAAATTCCACCTGCGAAGTGGATGCGAAGTGGCCCACTTTGCGTTACCATTCCGCTACACGAAGTGCCCATTTAAAACCCTCACTTTGCCGCTCTGCATTGTAATTATGACTTCGCTTTGCTCACTCCGCCTTACTTTGCTTTAAGGCGGAGTGAGAATTCACAGGCTGCCCACACACATCACATGGCTTACACAGTGTAGGTCACATGCTTCAGGCAGGCAGGCAGGAAGTGACTCATGCTTGAAAGAGAGTTTCACTTTCTCCTTGTAGTAGGAGAAAGAGGTTGTGTGTAGAGATGCAGTGAAGTTAAATTCCACCAGTGCAGTAGACCACTTTGCATTACTTTATGGCTATTCAAAGTGCCCATTGAAAGCGCTAATTCGCCACTTCGCTTTGTGATGATGGTGATAATGACTTGGCATTGTGGGTGGAGTGAGAATTTACAGGCAGCTCACCCACATCACATGGCTTACACAGTCTAGGTCACATGCTTCAGGGAGGCAGGAAGTGAATCATGCTTGAAAGAGAGTTTCACTGCAGCAGCAGCCTTTGGCTTCAACAACACCTGGGCCCCCCCACCTGTGCCTGGTCCTCCCCGCACCTCATTAGTGTGGGAGTTCTTTACTATACTGCCTGGGGACAGCAGTGTAGTGAAATGTAATCTGTGTGATGTGGAGGTGTGTCGTGGCCCCAAAGGATCTCACCTTGGCACAGGTAGTCAGCACACCCACCTGTACAACCACCACCATGTACAGTGGCAGGCCAAGGTTGCAGAACAGGCAGTACTGCACCTGCTGGTCCTGCTAGGGAAGAGAGGGCAGCACGGCGTCCACCTGTGCATGGTGGTGTGAAGCGGGGGAGGGCCATGCATCAAGCAGCAGCTCCACCACCACAACCTGCAGCAGGTGATGGTGGCAACCCTGCCCAACTACCTGCCACACAGGCTGATTTGAGCCTGATGTGGAGTGTGTTGGAGGCTGATAACCACCGTCTTGACAACGTTGAGCAGCAGTTGGAGCGATTTGAGGTGCACCAGCTACAAATTATGGGGATGCTTCAACTGCTGCTGTCCCATCAGAATGTTGATCATTAGTTTTATTTTTTCCTTGCACCCACCACCCCCTGTGTGAAAAAATAGTTCCTGATGTTGCCCCTGATCCCCCCCATCTTCAAATTTTGGGCCCTTCCTCATGCACACCTCTTTTTCTGAAGATGCTACCCTCTTGTACGTTGTTGATTCCCTTTCGGTACTTGATATTTTCTATCATGCTCCCCCAGGTCATCGTCATCATCATCATCATCATCATCAACAGGAGCTGCTACATCACAACTTTTTTGAGGAGGGGGGGAGGATTTAACACTAACAGACCCAGACAGAGCTACCTTGACTTTCTTTTTCTCCGGTTCCCAATCAGTGTATCATCAGAACTGAAAAAAAAATATTTAATTGCTGTGATTCGTGAAGAACGTGATTTGTCTCTTGATGAGTAACTGGTGTGACATGACTAATGAACTGTATGCAAATACCTACGGCTGTACTTCCCTGACCTGTACCACCCCAAACACCCTGACTTGAAAACACATATTAATGAGTACAATGGTCAAGCCGAGATACTACAAAACAGGGTTACATGCAACTTACAACCCAAAAACTTAAAGTTTTGTCATTCGTGAATCATCATGAGCATGAAGATGAAGAACGCGATTTGTATCATGAGTGACTCGTGATGATCACCCTGACTTAAAAACGCACATTAATGAGTACAATGTTGACGCCGAGATATGCACCACACGATACTCTGAAGGGAAGCCAAACAAACAACTGTGACTTAAGTTACAGATGGAGATTGGGCCCTAAAGAGATGCAAACTCACGGACAGATTAAGATTGCGCTGTGCACTCAAGAGATGCAGACGCAAAGGCACAACAACACCTTAACCAGTGCTCACAAGTCACAAATCCAAATCTAGAAAAGAATACCTTTTTGCTGGTTGGGGGGCAGTGCACTGCAGTAATAGTCCACTACCAAGATACCACAAAGCAGTACAAAATAATGCAGGTGCAGTGGATAGCAGATTCATAGGGCTGCAACTACTGTGTGGCACAATAAAATGTGTTTGATTTGCTGGCACGCATCACACACACACACACACACACACACACTACAGGTAATGTAGGACAAATTGAAAATGTCAGCAATATAACCACATCTTTTAAACAAACTGAAATTATGCACTGCTGCACCACAACAATCAGCACAAAAAATGTCAAAAATTACTGAAAATATTACTGTGTATACATTAATACAGTTATACAAGAAAAGTAAAACCAAAACAGAAAGCATGCCTTTCTCCCAGTTTATCTACCTCCCTCCATCACAGATACGCCCCTCCCCCAAGCACACTTCAGGTGTCTGTCACTACACAGACTGAATGTTCTAAATTAACAGTCAGAATCCACAAACAAACAATAAACACTCGATGATATGAGCACAGGAGGGTTTCCTACAATCGATGTACTAAATTTTGAGCAAAAAAAAAGGCTCAAAAAGGCTTTTTTTAACAGCTTTTAGAGGGTTTGAATCGCAGAGCTCTGACAGCTGTCTCAGGCTACCACTACACAAACACTACACAGGACTGAGGTTGTGCAGAACAATCTAGAGCACATGTGACCTGCAATCCCATGAATCACTGCAAAATTTGCCTTGGAGCTCACCAACAAGGTGAAGTGATGCAAGGCACATTGATTTCAATGTACTTCACATTAAAATTGGTGCAGAAGTGGTTGGGGAAGGCGGAGTAACGCAAAGTAATTGTTTTCAATGGACTTCACGTTCCTTATTATGATGCAAAGTACTCCGCTTCGAGTTGCGGATTACTTTGTTGATTCTGCCTTAATCCACAAATTGCTTCACAGAGTGAATTTTGGCCACTTCGCCCACCTCTAGTGCTGTCTACCCGCACATGTACCATACGTTTTGGGGGTAGTTGTGTTTACTGTGACCGTGAATGTAGAGATTCATTCCTAAAAAGAATGCAAAGACAAGACAGGCCAGGCCACTCAGAATACTTAAACGGTGCACCATGGTGTGAGCTGCACAGTCTAAATCCGATTGGGCACTCATTACATCCACTAATGATACACTACAGGATCAGGTGTAAAAGTTTTTATGCAATAACAAAACAGCAAATTCAACATACACCATCTATCTGACATACATGGCCCATGCTGTTGTGTCATTGTATATGTATTTATAAATAAAAACTTTTTGTACCTGATCCTGTGGTGTAGTGTTGGTGGATGTCACGAGTGCCTGGCTCTTTTCTATGATTCATACTTAAAATAACTTGTCATGGACTGATGGAGCAGAAAGACTCAGAGTATCTACCATCCACCACCCCTCTCCCTCCAAAAAATATTTGTCTAGTATTAACACCAAGAGCTCCAACTAGTTAGTTACAGTTTAAGTCCAAAGTGAAAGTAATGATATTTTTTGTATAGTTATTTTAAACTGTATTTGTTATTAAAAGGGTTGGGTCTTTGGGGGTATGTTTGTTTATTCTCTGTACTACTGCTACAGGTTCTATTTCATTATGGGGTTTTCTATAAGGGCTTCCTTTTAAACTAGTCTAATTTATTGGCAACATAAAGGGCAAACCTATGATCAGGCAAGTACCTCGCCCTTTGTCCAAACTCTCCAGTGCCATGATAAATGAGGTCCGTTAAAATTACTAACCCTCAGTTCCACCCAGAGCAGTAGACAACAATCAACATATCGGGCTGCAGTCCATATATGCAGGGAATGTTTGTCTTCTCTGGTTGTGTGTGTGTGTGTGTGCCTGCGTGTGAACATGTGTATGTTGGTGATGGCTGCAATCAGGGCTGTGTGAGTGAGTTTCATGTCCCCCCTCCTTTGCACCCTGACTTCCCTGTAAGAAACAACACGCAGATAAAGAAAAGCACAAATGCTATATTTCTTATATCCAAAACTGCTAGACATTTTTAGCAACATCCACATACTGCATTCCATCAAGTATTAACAAAACAAAAACTGATTGGACTGTTTCAGACAGCTATAGAAGCAGACATTCTTCAGCTAGTGTTGAGAGTACCATACTAGATTAAAAAAACTCACATGCAATTGAGGCAACCTCCCACCCCAAAAAGCAACATAGAAACATAGACTTTGATGGCAGATAAGGACCGCTTGGCCCACCTAGTCTGCCCATTTCCCTACCTACTGGATAAGCTGCAGATCCTAGTTAACCAACAGCCTATTTCTTCCTACCCCCCACAGGAATTGCCTTAATGTCTGTCCCATGCATTCTTGAATTCTCCCACAGTTTTAGACCCCACAACCTCCTCAGGAAGGCTGTTCCATGTGTCCACCACCCTCTTTGTGAAAAAATACCTCCTCACATTGCCCCTGAGCCGCCCCCCCATCTACAAATTGTCTCCCCTTGTTCTTGCACATCTCTTTTTCTGAAAGATGCTACCCTCTTGGACTTTGTTGATTCCACTGAAGTACTTTAAAGTTTCTATCATGTCCCCCCTCTCCCTCCTTTCCTCAAGGGAATACATATTAAGCTCCTTTAGTCTCTTCTCATATGACTTCTCTTGCAGACCCTGCACCATTTTAGTTGCCCTCCTATGGATTGCCTCCATCCTGCCTATGTTGTTGCGGAGACGGGGTCTCCAGAACTGGATGCAGTACTCCAGATGGGGTCTCACCAACTGTCTGTACAGAGGGATAACAACTTTCTGTTTTCTGCTGGTGATGCCTCTCCCTATACATCCCAGTATCCCCCAGCCCTCTCTACTGCCTTCTCACATTGCTTGCCAACCTTAAGGTCATCTGATATGATTACCCCCAGGTCCCTTTCCATTTTTGTTGTTGTTACTACCCCCCCCCCATTGTGTACTCTTCCCCTGGGTTTTTGTTTCCCAGGAGCATTATTTTGCACTTCTTTGCATTGAATCCAAGCTGCCATACTTTTGACGAACAGTGTTTTGTGCTGATTTGTTTGTCGTTCATCTTACGAGCATTAGAGGACTATAGCAGCCGGAATTCAGTACATAACCTGTGCATCACAGACTTATTGGGTGACAACCGTAACTCTGCACTCATAAGATGTTAGTGTTTTTTGGGAGAATCTTAGGCTTTGTTTTGCATTTGTACATCAGCGTTACCTGTAGCCTCTTCATTTCCCAGTCATGACAATTTCTCTGTTTACTGTCGTCATTAATTCTTTAATTTTACCCTCTGCTTAGCTGTATCCAATAAATACACATCAGATACAATTCTAGGGCCTACGGTCAGACTGGATGGGCCTAGCGATCCTATCTGCCGACAATTTCTAAGTTTCTAAGTAAGCGAGCAGGCAAATGCTTGTTCTCCAAGGTACTTATCCACTTTGTGTTGAAAGGAAACAGTGTCGGCTGATGCCACCTGCTCTGAAAATCTATCTGCTACTCATCATAGGAAGTACTGCAGCTCTTCTGGATATTTCCCTCGAATCTTCCTCCTTTCAGCAGCACACATTCCCATTGATCATTGATCCTTGAATATCCTGAAGAGCTGCATTTGGTCTGATCCTTTCAGATACTTCAATGCTGTAATCACGTCACCCCTGAATCTTTCCTTTTCCATGGGGAGCAGTCCAAGTTATACCAGGTGGTCCTCACCACCCATGTTTTCCAAGACTTCAGTAACCATGGTCCCCATTTTCTGCACATTCACAATTATGTTGATATCAGCCCTTCTGAATGGGGGCAGAATTATACCTTATAAAAGTGAGTTATTCACTTTTGAGAAAACTTTCAAAAACATAGTATGTAAACAATTCAGCTTTTATTTTATATTCATTGCAAAAAAAACCAAAAAAACAAATAATGTTTAGGCAACAATAACAGCAGTAAAGGTTACATTTAATGCCACAGAAGTATGGAAATGCAACATTAGGGGAAAAAAAAAACTTTCCCTGAGCCTTGGTAAGTACTGTATGTGGTATGGTATTTCTGAGGGTTTGAACAAACATGTGCTGCAGCGTTGTCATTGCCCTGTCTTTGGCAGTGTCTTCCTAGGCACTGAAAACTACATGCCAAAGCTTGGAGATAATATGTTGAAGTTAGGGCAATGCCAACGCTACATCATGTGATTGTACAAATCCCTGCAAACATCACACCACAAATTCACAAGGCCCAGGGGAATTGCTTTTTACCCTAATATTGCATTTCCTTATGAACCCCCTCCCCCCCACTTTACTTGATTTACCGACTGGAACTGTGCCTGATAGGGGTGGGCATGGCCCAGGGTATTCCTGTGTCTAGGGGTATTTCTTGATGGAACATTCTGCTCCCAGGGAGCCCCATGCAGACAATCACAAATATGACTGGTTCACCAGTTTCTCCTTTTAACCAGAACTGCTAAGACAGGTTTCTAGATGAAAATAATAAACACTGGGACCCACAGATTGCCTCTGATTCTCCATTGGTAGAGGCATGGTGTTACATGGGGCACAACAGTTAATTCATATGGTCATGGAAACCTGATTAATTCAACATCTAAGCAGTTAATTATAGCACTCCAGTAAGTATTCCTTGAACCCAGCACTGAAGCCACAGTCTGACCTTTAACAGCAGTTGCTGGACTCTGTTGGTCCCTGTCATTCCTCGGCACACCTGCCCAAGATGGGCACTTTTCCAGTCACAGCACATGAATCTTAGTTCCCAAGGTTGCACTAGATCAGGCTAGAGATTCCTGATAATGTGTCTATGCATGCCCAGTCAATACCTCTTTTCTGGGAACATGCAACACTTTTTAGAGATAATGTTCTACCTGTTTCCTGGAGACTGTCTCCGTACTGCAGTGTACAGCTCTGGTTTTCAGTCACATCCTTGCCATTCTACTCTAGGACTTCATGACTGCATAGGCCTACTCTGCACTCACCCTACAGCCATGCTGCTCCAACCCTACTTCTCGGACATCCCACTCAGGCCCACAGGCCATCAGTCAGTACTCCTTGAGGGCATACCATCTGGGATCCCTGCCCTCCCTCAGGGACCTACTAAACTATTCTGCTAAGGTCACTGGTTCAGTTCCCTTCTGTGCTATTCTTAGGGTCAGGACTTCTGAAGTTTGGGTCCTTTCCTGACCATGCCAGGTGCCAGATGAACCACACAATTTTGTCTTTTGCTCAAGGTTTGGACATAATGCCACCCTTGACATGAGAGTTGCCAATCTCCTGGTTCTAGGTGAGAACCCATTTTGAGAACCACACATGCCTGGCTCTCCCAGCTTTTGACAGCTACACAGACAAATTGCCTCCTAGCCCACCCTCATGGGAGCATGTTACTATCCTGCTGTGAACCTGTGATTCTTCTGAGCTTCCTGCCAGCCAGCAGACTGGCCAAGGGCACTGCACTGGCTCCTTGTCTTTTGACAAACCTCCCTGCGCTGTGATGCCCTCCCTCATTTCTGGGCTGGCAAGTCCTTCACTCCTCACCATTCATTTTCATGTAAAATGCACTCTTCTTGCTTTTATATTACTATGCTCTGCCAACTGTCACTATCCTACAGAGCCTGGAGAGTGGCCACCAGATCCCTGTATGGGTACAGCTAGTAAAAACCACTGCACCTTTCATCAGGGAAAAGGGGTTGTTACATTTACTTTTGTGGCATTAAGGGGCAACCCTAACTGATGCATAAAATTATTTTTTGCAGTAAATTTCCTTACTTATTAAAAAGGAATTTAATAATAGATACAGTATATACTAATTTGTATTGACAATACTGGTGTTTGATTGGCATTGTTTGTTGTTTTAATTTAATGGCACGTAGTATCTGGTCACAATGCCACTCCCTGCCTTTATGCCACCATGTCCCAAATAATTCCAGTAATATACTTCCATGTCTCCCTTCACCCCACCTAAGCAATTCCTAGTGTCAACTGGTACCCTCCTCCCCCCCTCACCCAACATCTGTACCAAGCAATCCCTAATGTCCAGTGGCACCCCACTCCCACACCCTGCCCCATATCCAAACATCATTGGTGTTCAGTGGTACTCCTTCTTATACCCTGTCCCATGTATGGCATACTGTAGCTGGTGTCTAGTGGTCCCACCCCTGACACCCTGCCCCATGTCCAAATAACTCTGGTGGGGAGTGGTACCTATCCTAATGTCCAAGTATCTCGGTGTCCAGCACCCTCCCTCACCCTGCTCCTATGTCCAAGTACTCCTACTCAGCAGTGGTACCCCTCCCATGCTCTGCCCCATGTCTAAATATACATGGTGTCCAATGGTATACCCTCCTACTCCCAGTACTACGTCTAAGTATCCTTGGCATCCAGTAGTACCTCCTCCTCCACCCTGCCCCATGTCAAACCATCTCTGGCATTTGCTGGTACCTCCTTCCACACTACCTCCTGTCCAAGTATCACTGGCACCTAGTGGTACCTCTCACCCTCAGCATGGATTCCCTTTACCCATTAAGACACTCAACCCCAGTGCTGGATAAAGTAATAAAAAGTTATTTTACTTCCCTCACCCAGTAGCACCCACACCTTCCTCTTCCCCACACAACAAGTTGTGCAACTCCCCTTTCTCCAATTCTGCTAGCACTCTAATCAGTTCCCCACCCCATGCCATCCATAATTAAAAGATAGACAGTGACTGGCACAGCCCTCCTTTCACCTCCATTGTCAATCACCATATAAATGAATAATAAATGCAATCAGCAGTAGAATTCTGAAGCACTTGCGATCACACTTATTGACTGTCAGATATGCCTGGCCAAGGAGGTGAATGGGTGGCTGTGCGGGTCACCCATCTTTTGCAGTCAAACTAGTGTCCCGAGGGTGGGGTGCAGGGTGTGGATCCTCAGCGGGTGGGGGATGACACTCATTCAGGATGGGGGCCGGGTAGACTACAAGGAAATAACTCTTACATTATAACATAGGGATCGGGAGGGAGTCCACAAGACTAACAGGGATATCAATGTTAGTTTAACACATGGATGATTGAGGGAAGGGGTCCATAAGACTACCAGAAATATCAATATTAGAATAGAATATGGGCGATTGGAGGAAGGGGAACCACTAGACTACCAGTGATATCAATGTTGGTTTGAAACATGGTTGATCGAGGGGGTGGGGGAATACTAGGTGTCAGGGTTGCTATAATGTTACTACATGGGTGATCAAGGGAGCTGCACAGCATGCAAATGAGCCAATAATGGCCATGCAAATTGCCCCTTAGTGCCCTGCATGCCCAATGGGCTCATCTGCATGTTAGAGCTGAATATGGCCGACAGGAGCTGTGGCGCTATCCCATTTTGGGCAACGCTATCTCTGGTGGGCTCCCTTGTGGGCCATATTCAGCCTTGGTCTGTGTCAGCGCAGCACATAATCACTGCGCACTGCATTGGGAGAGCACCATGTTTAGACAGCACACACTGTCAGAGCATGCTGACAGTCTGAATATGATTCAGCGCTAGCCATGCACTAGTTGCTGTGCATTCTTACTGGTTGCGTGGTGCTATTGGCTGCCACTGAATATGGGGGCCTGTAATTTCAGTGAAGGACTAAACAGCAGCAGTAGATCAAATGTATTTATTTATTTGAAAATTGGTGATGGGCAGAGGCACTCTGAGCTGAAGCTCATCCCCAGGTGTGACCCAGGTAGGGGTTTCGAAGAGAAGGAACACGTACAATCCATAGAGATGTACAGTACAATCACAATTAATAGGTACTATAACTAAAGTGACGGTGATGGTGTGAATATAAAATACTATATGTGCAAAGAGAATACAAAGGAATGCAAATGTGCAAGTAATTTAAGACAAAATTCATTGACAGTTAAAGATCATGTGCAATGGTTTTTACATATTTTTAATAAAAGCTTAAAAAGTTGTAGTTCAAGTCCTTGTGTCATGATTAGTGTTTCCTGAAAATGTTATGCTGTTTGATTTTGTGGTTTTCTTTAAATCAGCATTTGTTAACTTGATCTACAGTGGTTGAAAACAGTGGAGTTATTTTTGTCCTCTCAGTCAAGCTTAGAGTGTGATGACATCATTCTGGAGTAGCTTGCTGTTTCAGATTCTCAATCAGAGCAGCACTCTGTAGAGTTTATGGTTTGCTGGGCTCTCCAGGTTTCTTTCAGATCCAGTCTCTGGTTTGTGTTTAGATAGATCAGCTTAAAATATATATTTCTCTTCCTTTAAAAAGCTGATCATTTCAGTTTCAATGCTGAATTAAAGTACTGGAAATATTTTTCTGTGAGAAATCAGCGTGTCTGTATCACAGCTCTGTTCTTTCTAATCAAACCTCAATTTTTTTTTCTAACTATATAACACAAGGCTGTTTAATGGATATAAAACAAATCTAAATTGTGTTCGTTCACAGAAAGTTTGTCTTTGATGTAGCCTTCATAAATACAATCATGTAAGAACATTTTTTTTCATGTCAGATTAACAAACAGATGCTTGTCACACTCTGCTACAGTATTTCACGCACAAGTACTGTCAGAGCTCACAAATTTCATTTCTTTGGTGGTTTCTGTGTGAAAATACATCCTGTATGTGTATAACTAGAAACACTATATGACATCCCAATGCACCATGTGTGTGCCCCACAATTGAGGCAGCTGCACTCTACTGCCACCAGTCTCCTGCCCCACAAGCCTGCTGCCTTCTGATCCACATTCGAGGCTGCTGCACTCTGGTGCCCACTGTCTTCTCCCACAGAGTCAGGGATTGTGCACCCTGCTGCCTCCATCCTCTGCTTAAAGAATCAGGACTACTGCACCTTGCTGCTGCCGCCCAAACAGCTGGGTTTGCTGCACCCTGCTGCCCTCCCCCCACCCTCACAGTTAGGGATGCTGTACCTGTTGCCCCATTCATGTCTCCACAGTCAGGGCTGCTGTACTGTGCTAAGCCCTAGAGTACTAGGTTTCCTGCCTCCACAGCTGGGGCTGCTGTACCATGCTGCCCTAGCACCAGAGGTGGGGCTTTTGCTGCAACCTGCTACCCACTTCCATTGCTTCAGATGGTCAGGGCTGCTGCTCCACATGTACCCCATCTCACAGCCAGGGCTGCTGTACCTTAATGCCACATGTGTCTTGCCCCCACAGTCCAGGCTTCTGCATCATGCTGCCTTCTATCCCCTGTCACCACTGACAGCCTGCTGCACACTGCTCCTTTCTACACAACTGGGGTTGCTGTGGTGTGCTGTGCCCTAGAGCCCCATGCCTCTGCAGTTAGGGCTGTTGCACCATGCTGCCACTTGCCATAAGATTCAGGGTATTTGCTGCACCCTGTGGCATGCCTCCACAGTTGAGGCAGTTGCACCCTGCTGTCCCCCCATCACCAGAGTCAGATCCTTTGCTACACCCTGCTGAGACAGGAACAGGGGGCAACATGTGCAGTGTCCCTGACTGTGAGGGTGAGAGAGAGAGGGTAGCAGGCTGCAGCAACCCCAGTTGTTCAGGAAGGGTGCAGCACAAGAGTAAGGGCATTTGCTGCACCCTGTCCCCTGCCTGTGGAAGCAAGGGGCTCTGTGGTGCAGCAGGGCACAATGGTGGCAGGGGACCAAGGACATCATGGTGCAGAAGACTTGACTGTGGGGCAGGACACTGGTGGGCATCAGGGTACAGCAGCCTGACAATAGCACAGGGAGTGCATTGTGCAGCAGCCCAGTCCATTAGGGAAAATGGAAGTACATAGCAGGGTTCAGCAGCACCAACTGTGGATGCAGGCAGCATGAGACTCTAGGGTGTAGCACAGCACAGCAGCCCTGACTATAGAGGTAGGGAACAGGGGCAACAAGGTGCTGTGACCCTGACTGTGGGGTGGGAAGAAAGGGCAGCAGTGCAGCAGCTCTGAATGTTCAGGCAGGAGAAAGGGGTGGCATCAGGATACAGCAACCCAAACTGGGGGACAGGGTGCAGCAGCCATGTCTGTTTGGGACAATTGATGTGGGCAGCAGGGTGTAGCAAAGGATCTGACTCTGGTGGTGGGGGGACAGCAGGGTGCAACTGCCTACACTGTGGAGGCATGCAATAGGATGCAGAAAATGCTCAGAATCTTATGGCAAGTGGCAGCATGGTGCAGCAGCCCAAACTGCAAAGGCATTGGGCTCTAGAGCACAGCAGGCCATAGCAACCCCGACTGTGTAGAAAGGAACAGGGTGCAGTAGCCCTGTCTGGTGATGGGGGACAGAGGACAGCATGGTGCAGAAACCTCAACTGTGGTGCAGAACACAGGGGGCATCATGGTACAGCAGCCCTGACTGTGAGATGGGGTACAGGTGGTGCAGCAGCTCTGCCCATTTGGGGCAATGGAAGTGAATAGCAGGGTGTAGCAAAAGCCCTCCCCCCCGGTGGCTAGGGCAGCATGGTAAAAGCAGCCCCAGCTGTGGAGGCAGTGAACCTGGCACTCTAGTGCTTAGCACAGCACAGCAGCCCTGACTGTGGAGACAGGAACAAGGTGCAACAGGTGCAGCTTCCCTAACTATGAGGATAGGAGAGAGAGGGCAGCAGGGTGCAGCAACACCAACTGTTTGGGCAGGGGGTGGCAGGGTACAGCAGCCCTGATTCTCCAGGCAGCAGATGGAGGCAGCAGGGTGCACAATCCTTGACTGTGTGGGAGAAGATGGTGGGCAGTAGGATGCAGCAGCCTCAAATGTGGAGCAGAAGGCAGGGGGACTTGTAGGAGCAGGAACAGGTGGCAGTAGACTGCAGCTGCCTCAGCTGTGGGGCAGAGACACGGTGCATCAAAATGCTACAGTACATAGTGTTTCTAGTTATACTTAACATGATGTATTTTCACACAGAGACCACCAAAGAATTGAAATTTGTGAGTTCGAACAGGTACGTGTCACACTCTGCTACAGTATTTCAAGCACATGTACTGTTTGTCAATTTGTCATGAATAAATGTTCTTACATGAATGTATTTATGAAGGCTATATTAAAGAGAAACTTCCTGTGAATGAACACAATTTAGATTTATTTTATATTTATTTAATAGCCTTGTGTTATATATATTTTTTTTACAATTGTAATTTTTATTGACATTTTTAACTTAACAGTCACAGTTCATTTGGATATAAAACGGCTTTGATACATTGCTTAAGCTGAGGCTGATAACAGAAGTTGATCAAGAGTTAATAATGACACAGAGATATTATAGTCTCTTTTGCATATCTGCAATATACGTCCAACTAGCAGTTTCCTTATTCTAAAGCCTTTTCCCTCTTTCTCCTCCCTTTCTTTTTTTACCTTGCATCTTCCCCTCTTTTAGAAACAGAAAGGGACAACTGCTCCCGAGACTCTGTGTCCACCTCTCCCATCGCCTCTCCCAGTTATTACATCCCCTCCTCACCTTTTTCATTACTGACTGAATAACTTCATGGCTCTGGGGGAGGCACAACATAACTGATCTAAGCAGCCTGGCAATTCACACGGGTATTAAGGTACAAGGTTGGATCCTTGGCCATTATGTACATAATCCATCTTCTCCATTTCAAAGAGACCAATTCCACCTTTTCATTTAAATTGTAAGTGATACTCTCAGACCTGTATATAGTATTAACTATCTGTCTCCATTTCAGGGAGGTGGGGACCGTCCTGGCGCCAGTGTTTGGTAATTGCTTTCATCGCTGCTAGTAGCAAGATATTTAACAAGTACTGTGTGTGAGGGTCCCATGCACCCTGTGGGAGGAGGTGCAATACAAATAAGTCCCTGTTAAGGGGTAGCCTGAGCCCAAAGAGAACCTCTAATTCCTCAAAAAGGTCCTGCAGAAAGGGCTGCAACTTTGGGCAGGACCACAGAACATGGGAGTGGTGGGCAGATACTTCCCCGCATAAACGCCAGCAGGCAGCCGTGTTAGCGGCAGAATAATGTGAGGTTATTACTGGAGTTCGGAAAAATCTTATTAATAATTGCCATGAAAATAATCTCCACATATGGGAGTAAGTGATTTTCGATGTCATGCGGCATATAATTTCCCATTGTTAGGGTGTTATTTGGGTATTCAGTTCTATGTTCCATTTTTCCCTAAACCTCAGAGTGTTCCCGCCTACATCTTGCATCAGTGATTTATATATACTGGAAATAGCATGTGGTAGCCCGTGTGACTTGATTGCCCGCCACAGCAATTGAATCAGTTGGGGGTGTTCATCAGGTGTACGGATATTAAAAGGGAGAGAGTCAAAATAATGTCTAAGTTGTAAGTAAGGAAAAAAATCTGATTGACGAAGGTGGAACATTTGCCTAATCTCAATGAATTCCTGAAAAAGGGAGCCCCTCAGAAATTACGGGAGCTTAAGGAGGTGGACATGACCCCAGTTACGGAACATATGATCCATAAGAGCTGGGGCAAATCCTCTAGTAGATCTATTGGGCAGAGCATGGTCAAATAGGGATAATCTTCAAGACTCCATGGATCGAATACCACACTTGCATTTGATATAACCCAGGGCTCCAGGCTGACTGATCAGTCGGAGGGGTTTCTATAGAGATACTCTTTGATATTCCTGAGTGGGAAGGAAACTTTCTCAATTTCACTCCATCTGGCTGAGGTCATACCGGCCAGCTGTTGTATAATCAAGGCCAGGTGTGCTGCCCAGTAATATAGTTTTAAATTAGGGCAGACCAGACCCTGAGCCCTGGGGAGGCATAGAGTGTCAATCTTTATTCTGGGTCATTTACCTGCCCAGATAAACTTAGAGATAGCCTTGTTCCAAATTCTGAAGAGGCTATCCGGTAAATTTAGAGGACATTCTGGAAGAGATAAAGAGCTCTAGGCAAGACCACCATCCTTACTATCTCAATCGTTGCATCATATTCAGTGTTAATACCCCATCTCCCAAGGTCCTGTTTCATCTGGGATGTAAAGAGGTGGTAATTGTTCTTTAAGGTATCGTTAGCTTGATGGGATAAATATACCCCTAAGTACTTTAACTTAGAAAGACCCCAACGGAAGGGGTACCCCTTCGCCAATGATTCAGGAGGAGTGAAGTGGAATGTGAGGGCGTCCGTTTTTCCAGTGTTCAACCTGTATCCTGAACAGGCTCCAAATTCCTCCAGGAGCTGAAAAACTGCAGGAATGGATTGTTCAGGTTTAGTAAGGAATAACAGGATGTCGTCCGCATAAAGGGCTATGCGGTGTTCTGTTCCATCAACATTCACCCCCGAGATCCCCGGAGCGGTTCTAATCGCCTGGGCCAGGGGTTCAATAAAAATGGTGAACAGACCAGGGGACATTGGACAACCCTGTCGTGTGCCCCAGAGAAGGGGGAAAAATTCGGAGTGATGGCCAGAGACCTTAATGCAAGCCCTTGGTGAAGAATAAATTTTCCGCATAATAGATATAAAGGGAAGTGGGAAGCACATCTCCCATGTGTAGGCGAAGAGAAGAGCTATGAGACCCAATCAAAAGCCTTCTCAGCATCGAGGCTGGAGGAGGACTGATGGGCCCCCGAGACTGCATAGCATGCACCAAATGCAGTGCTCTCCGAGTATTGTCCATGGTTGATCTTGAACTCACAAAGCCGGTCTGGTCAAGACCTTCAAGCTTGGCAGGATAGCATCCAGCCTCTGAGCCATGATGGACATAAAGTATTTATAGTCCGAGTTAAGGACTGATATCGGTCTGTATGACCCGCATTGTAGGGGGTCCTTACCTGGCTTGGGTATAACTGAAATTGTTGCATACTCCCAACTGGGGGGCGGGGGCTCACCAGTGAGAACCACATTGAAGACTTCCAGAAGGGGCTTGTTAATCGACTGAGTTAAGGCTTTATAAAACTCAGCACTATAACCATTGGGTCCAGGGGCCTTCTGAGACTTAGATTTGGAGATGGCCAATGCTAATTCCTCCGGGGAGATCGGCCTCACCAACCTGTTTTGCTGATCTGGACTAAGGATGGGCAGCTTTAGGGCCGATAGAAAGGAACCGATGCGGGTAGGGTCGGTCGTGTGGTCTGGGGAATAGAGGGTTTTATAATATTCATAAAATACCTTAGATATGCTTTTAAAATTAGTGTGGTAGTGTCCTGTGCTGGGGTCTCTTATTGCTGCAATAGTGGCCTGTTTACATTGCTGGCGAAGCCGGTACGCCAGCAGTCGTGAGCCCTAAGGGCCAATCTCCCCATATCTCTGGCGTAAGTATGCCAGCGCTATTTCCGTCTGCTGCTGGCATAGCGAATCTAGATGTCCCTTAACCTGTTTTATTTGATCAAGGACCGACCTATCACCTTGCTGGTGAGCCTGCTGCAGGAACTGGAGAGTTTGTTCCAGCTCCTTTTGCCTCACTTTTCTTTCCCTTGCCAGCCTAGCTGTATGTTTTATCAAGTGACCTCTCAGGACTGCTTTCGGGGTATCCCATAGTATTGTTGGGGGAACCTCTTGGGAAGAATTCTCCTGTATAATCTCCTTGACTTTATCACAAAGGAACTCTCTAAATTGTTCATTTTTTAAATGGAGAGGGTTGAATCTCCAAGTAGTGTTACACCTCTCCCAGCCCAAATCCCACACCGTGACTAGGGGGGCGTGATCCGTATGGGCTATAGGGCCCATGGAAGCCTGCACTAAGGAGCTCAGATGTTCCTTCTGAGTGTAACAGTGATCTATTCTTGTGTAGGTTCCATGGACTGCTGAGTAGAAGGAATATCCCCTGTCCCTAGGATGAAGAGCCCTCCATGTGTCTATCCACCCAACCCCCTCCAAACTGCTTGAAAAATTTATGTGAAGACTGTTGTGTGCTGAGCCAGGTTCTAGTGGTATCCAGCCCTGGGTTTGGGGTGATGTTAAATCCCGCCAATATCAAGTACCCTGCGTCAACTCTAATACCTTATCCATCAAAAGCGATTGTAGGGTTATTTGAAGCCGGAGGAAGATATCGTTGGCCAAGGTCACCTCCGATCATGCAATGTTCCATTAACTATAATTAGTCTTCCATCAGAGTCTGCCCATTCTCTTACCTTCTGAAATGGGAGGTGAGACGCAATCATTATTGCGACCCCTCTCCTCCTACCACCGGGCATAGCCGAGAAGAATGTCTGTGCAAAACCCCTTCCACGGAGCTTCCCATGCTCGGCTGGATTCAAGTGGGTTTCTTGCATAAACACTATCCCCGCTTTTGACCTCTTGGCCAATGCCATCATTCTGGTTCGCTTTACCGGGCTGCTCAGGCCGTTCACATTAAGTGAATATACCCTTAGATATTTTCGAGCCATTTATCTTCCCATATAAATACTTCCACTGCATCAAACCATCTAATATCCTGGGTCCATACTACAACCTCTACATAAGTGTCCAAGAACATGTGACTGTTTATGTGGATCTAGTAATGGTAGCACATAAGGCTAAATTTTAAACATACTTTACAAACTCTAAAACCAAACAGGCAGTCCTGTAGGACTGACCAAAATCTATTACAAACATAAACTTTAAGTATCAATAATACAATGCCCGATTCCAGGCTTACATTACCCCCTGCCTCCCACCCGTTCTCTGAGAGCTTCTGAGGCAGGGTAATTCTCCCACCCCATCGGTGCCATTCAGGCTCCGAAATGGATCCCGGGAGGTGGTGAGAATCAGTGGGTGCGGATCCAACAATAAGTGTGAATTCCATGGGGGTTGCCCGTGAGACCTGGGCAGTTTGCATCGCACCCTGCCAAGAACCGCAGGGCGCAATAACTATATACAATACCCTAAGTAGTATTAGGGTCGACCAAAACTGTGGAGGTGGAGTATACAGGATAATTTGGTCCTGCATTTCTCCCTCCAAATCTAGGTTTAAATGACTTCCAAGGGAGTCGCTGGTGATTTTTCTCCAGCAGCAAGGCAACTGCAAATGCGCAGTTAAGGGGGTGCTACTACCGTAGCGAGGGGTCCCTCTAACTCTAGGGAATAAATCCCCTATTGAGTTTGCCTCATGGTCAGTGACAAAATAACTCTATCCAGGCTGCTCCACCCTGAGTGGGCCCCAGCCGCATCTACTGCTTCTAACAATTTAGGAGATCACTCATATGTTATGCCTTGCTGGTGTTAAATAAATTATGATGCCAGTTCAGTGAAGGGGAACTAAGGCCAAAAACAACAGCTTAACAAACAGGTGGGGAGGGGGAGAAGGGCCTCCTCCAGAACAGTTTCCCAAGGGGGGGGCCGAGCACCACCCCCCGAATGAGAAAAGCCCCAGTGGGTCCGGATGCCTAAGAAGCCGCAGGAGCCCCCTCAAATTATACACACAAGTGACTGGCGAAACCATCTCTCAAATTTAATGTGTCCCTTTTTGGAGCCATAAGTTTAAGCTTGTCCGAGATATAGGAGGAGGTGTCTTATGGGTGGGAGAGGGGTCAGAATGAATCTCCTGCAGGCCACCCTGGTCTAAACAGCGCCCGCCGATCCAGAGGGGTCACCAGGCCACGAGCTCCAGCCTCGATGGCTGCAGCGAGCCTGCCAGGTTTCCCGCGGAGCTCCAGAAATCCAAAAGTCTGCCCAGAAGTTAAGAGTGGCCATCCACCCCCGCCGTAGAGAGACCCAGAAATAACACCCACGGTGGTCCAGACCTTGACTACCCAAATGCAGGGAAGGGCGATGAACAGCCAAGACCCATGCTGCACACCACAGGGCCTCCGAGGCATGCTGCACATCTGGGGACCTTCAAGAGGTCCACTCGCCCATAACAGAGGCCCGCATCTCTAGGAATGGGAGGAGAAAAAGAGAAAAAACAAAAGCGGGGGGGGAACAGGAATCCAAAGTTCCCCATCATAGGTACATCAATGTGGCCTATCAGGCTCAGACACGCATCGCCATGGTCCTGACGTTGGCAGCCCACCCTCCCATGGCCTCAATTCGGCACCTTCCATACTAGCTTGAAAGGGGCTAGCGCTTAATAGTGACTCACAAGCAGTCTTATATTCACTAAGGGCTACTTTTCCCTGGATCAAGAAATACTGTAACCAGCGCTGTGCAAAGCCGTCGAAGCCTTCCTAAGGGGGAAAAACAATAACAAGGGCTCAATGGGGGGGGGATAGGAAAGAGTGAGGGTGAGTCTCACAAGTTACACAAAGGTAAATTCCTGCCAGAACAAGAAAGGCTGCTCTAAAGCATTCAGGTGGGCCGTGCTGATGAACAACTGTCACTTAGAGACTGTCCCTGAGAATCGTCCAATAAGTGCGCCGCCTTCCGGTTGATCATGGAGGAGTCGTCGTATCTTCTAAGCAAAGAGGAGACATCCAGCTCGCAGATTGGTTGTGGGGATCAGTGATGTTCCAGGCTTGAAAACCCTTCTGTACCTGACCATGCAGAAGCGAGTAAGTCTTTCTCGAGTCTTTCTTTTTGAAGGGAAGGTATGGTTATCCCCAGAGTTTCCAGGAAACTTGAGGCTGCCAGTAGGTCCTGAAAGATTTTTGGCCCAGATTCGGTTATGACCTTCAATCTCGTCGGATACAAGATTTGGGATTTAACATTTTTGGCCCGCAGTTGCTTTAACACTGGCCACAAGGATCTCCTTGTCTCTTGTACTGCAGTAGTGTGGTCGTTATCGACAGACACTCGGGAGCTGGAGTAGCTCAGCGGGCCCTTCTACCAGGCTTTTTGCAATATCTCCTCTTTAACTTTATAGGACGTGATCTTAGCCACTATAGATCTGGGTTTTGCTTCAGGGCTACGCGGTCTGGGTGCAAGGGATCTATGCGCCCGGTCCATCTCTATGTTGTAATCTGCTCGTAGATCGAGGATGTCATTAAGGAAGCCTTGGAGAAAATCGGACATTGTTGTATATATTTATCTTCCGCACCCTCCAGCACCCCATATATCCGTATGTTTTGCCTCTGACTTCTGGCTTCCAAGTCGTCCAGATGGTGAGTCAGCTCCAGTCTTTAGCTAGAAGGTACAAAACCAGGCGATCATGCCGATCTGATTGATCAGATATTTGAGAGACACACAGCTCCAGCTGGTTGGTTTTATGACTTATGTTGTTAATATCTTCTTTTAATTCGGCTAGTGTTTTGTCTATCTTTGTGACCGTTTGGGCGGTTTGTTTTATTGCCTCAACAAACTCCAGTGTGGGCCTTCTTGCGGGCGTACTGCAGCGAGTCGATCGAGGAGCCTCAGATGCATCCATCGCATCCCCCTCCTGCCCCTGGATCAAAGCTCTTAATTTCTGCGTCGGAGTGGGCAGGGGCTTCCCCGGTTTATTTCTCTTCATTTTGGCAGGTGAAGACATGCTGAAATATAGTGATTTCCGATAAATGTTGTCGGCTGGGGATCAGAGCTCTTGGGCTAAGCAGCCATTACAACGCTGACATCACCGGAAGTCCGTTTTCGCCTTGTGTTATATAGTTAGAAAAAAAAATCTGAGTTTTGATTAGAAAGAACTAAGAGCTGTGATACAGACAAGCTGATTTCTCACAGAGAAAGAGTTCCATTACTTCAATTCAGCATTGAAATTAAAATGATCAGCTTTTTATGAGAGGATAATGATATATTTTAAGGTACTCTATCTAAACACAAGCCAGAGACTGGGTTTGTAAGAAACTTGGGAGAGCTCAGTAGACCATTAACTCTACAAATTACTGCTCTGTTCGGGAATCTGAAAGAGCAAGCTACTCCAAAACATACCTCTCAACCTTTCGCCACCAAAATGTGTGACACGATGTGCGACAAATGAGCAAAATGTGTGACACATCATCTAACATGGCACTGGAAGCTCAGAACACTATAGCTATCAGTGCACTAATGTTCATAATGTTTTTGTATAACTAAGCATAATAGATTATTATTAATTTCTGCTTTAAAGTCTCAGTGGGGAATGTGGAATATCACCTTCCTCATGATGGACAAAGGGTTTCTGAGAAGTAAAATGAGTGACGTACCTCATAATGTGTGACAGTTGAGAGGTATGCTCCAAAATGATGTCATCACACTGCAAGTCTGACTGAGAGGACAGAAATAACTCCACTGTTTTCAGCCACTGTAGAGCAAGTTAACAAATGCTGATGTAAAGAAAACCAAAAAAACAAACAGCATGAAATTTTCAGGAAACACTAATCATGTCACAGGGACCTGAATTTCATCTTTTCAAGTTTTTATAAAAAATATGTAAAAACCGCTGCACGTGATCTTTAAGTGGAAGCAACAGCAGCAGCAGTAGTAAATAGAATTACAGTTGCCAGGGTACAAACATTTATTAGTAATTCCACAGATTGTAAGAGGCTTGGAGCAGCTACAATGCACCTGATATTGGCAGTTCAAGATACAAGATTGTACAAAGGATCAGACTAGTTTGGTGAAAAGGGAGCAGCTCATGACAGTCTAGGAGCAGCAGCAGGAGTGGGGGGGCAAACTGGGTTCTGAGGAACAGTGTGAGTGAGAGCAAGAGGAGAAGTGGATGGGGGAAGGGAGGTAGTTTCAGAGGTAGGACAGATACACCGGAAAGGTAGTTTGACCAGAAGAGGTGCTGTAGTGGTGAATGCTAAAGGAATGGGAGTCAAAAGAATGAAGCAGGAAAGACAGGAGGACAGGGATATAGAGGAGGTCTGAGAGACAAGGAGGGAGGTGAGTCAGTACTAAGTGTGGAAAGTAACACAGTGAGAGAAACACTGAGATTTATCAGAGGGGCATCAGATCTGGTAGAGGGAGCAGTAGTGCTGAGAAAGGGGTGGGGAATCAGAATCAACAGCAGGAAGAGTGGAAGAGGGGATCCGAACTGGCCAGGAGGATTTGTGGGTGGCACCAAAGACCACATCTGCATAGTAAAACATTGGAGAGATCATTTTAAGGATTATCTGACTACAGACCACAAGGGACAGGCAGGGCTTTTTCCTGTACAAGACACAGAGATTAGGGTGGTGTTTTTGTGGGTGGCATCAATGTCGGTGAAGAAATCCAGATTTCTATCCAGCTACACACTGAGGTACTTGAGTGAGAGCTCTCTTCATAGGAGCACCATCAAAAGTTTGAATATAAGGTGGGAGTGAGCATAAAAAGTAGGGCTGACTACAATATGGTACACAAAATTGGATCCATTGGATTCTGAGCTGTTTTCGGTACCTGGGTTTTCGGAATTAAAGGCCAAAAATCCTAATTCTAACGAAAAGGTCGGATGCATTCTGCATCTAGTTACATGTTAAAACCTTCCCACCATCACCTTTTTGCACATGGTAAAAGATTTCCTGTTAGTTGAGAAAACGGCCTCCCCCTTTCCCCACTGTTGTTTCTTCTTTAACTTATACTACTGCTGGGGGTTCCATCCATTGGCTGTGCACTTGCTGTACTGTGTAAATTCATAGTCTGGAGCTAGTCTTAATGTGCTCAGCTGCTGGTGCTGGTGACACTGTTGAACTGGAAGCACTGATGGTCCTCTGGCTTCCAAAGCAGTAAAGACCACAGCAGGCAGTTATCTACAATCCAGAGACCCTCCACAACAACTGACTGACCGACCACCTCACCACTATGTTGCCCCCAAATAGTAGCAGCTCGGTCCTTCTGAGTCCTGACCCAGAGCAACTGGCACTGGTATAGAAGAAAATATTAATTTTAATTAGAGTCTGACATAAAACAACAGCCCAGGCCCAGCCATCACTGTTCTCCCTGAGTAACACGGGAAAACATACCTACAAAGTGGGTGAGTTTTAATCATATTTATTATATATTTTTATAAATTTTGTAACAATGCTACTAGTGTTTGGCCAGTATTAAAACAAACAATAACAGTGCATCCCCCAATGCTGTTCAAAGCAGCCCTCAAATAATGTTAAAGCATTAGTGGAACCAAAAGAGACAGACAGGAAAATGAACTAGTCAGCTGTAACATTTTATTTCTGAAGTATTTTTCTTTTCCTTTGCTCAATAGAAAGTTTTCTATGCAATAATATTTGGCTGGATATCTGGATAGCTCACAGCCTGGCAGCTGACATATCTCTCTCTCTCTAGTCCCCACTAAATCATCAGAATTGAGATCTTGTTGACAATGACATCACAGGTGACAGACCTAGAAGCTACTGAGTGGCTGTTCCTAAGCAGCAGTGATGTCACTGTAGGTAAGATCAGAGTACTGATGATGGGTGTGTGTGTGTGTGGGGAGGGATAGAGCTAGATATGTCAGCTGTCAGGCAGACTCTCATTCACACATTACACCTACTAACATCAAGCAAAGAATTTTCTGATTAACTAGAGGAAAAGAAAAGTACCTCAGATATAAAGGTAATGGCTGACTGCTTTTAAAACTAATAATACTTTTAGGCAGTACGCTAGCTCTTTAAAGTTGTTCTACTTTGTAATCATGTTCTTCATTCCGTGATTTTAAAAGGGGTTTTAGTTTTATAAAGAGTCACTGAGTGGCTTTCACATAAGACAGA
The DNA here is from genome assembly GCA_016271365.2 of Neoceratodus forsteri. Classification (NCBI taxonomy): domain Eukaryota; kingdom Metazoa; phylum Chordata; order Ceratodontiformes; family Ceratodontidae; genus Neoceratodus; species Neoceratodus forsteri. The sequence goes on from CM057459.1 coordinate 656,062,375, forward strand.
TATGTGAGGATGGAAAGAAAGGAGTACAAAATAATATAATTTTAAAATGATTTGCATGCTCCTTGTCTAAGAAATGTGATTAAAGCTCAGTGGACGAGCCAGGGTTAAGCATGCTGTGTCCTTAATTACCAAATGATCTGGCAAGATGTGGCCATTTCCTGTTTAGCATGCTCTGCTCTGGCCACCTATGAGCCCCTTATGGGTCAGCATTCTTATTGAAAACAAAGCCAGAGGGTGGTCTTTACATAAAATGGAGAAAGCAATGGGACGGCGGCTCATACTGGCCTGTTAAAATTGAAAGAGTAGGTAACTGGTCAAAGAAGGTGTCACCGTGTTGTTGGTGATCAGGCTTATCACAACTGGTAGATTTATGAAACCCCATTAAAAATCATTGAGTGCAGAAAGAAAGTGATCATTGTGCTCAAAAGGCTGTGCTGGATGTTCAAATCAATCAATCAATCAATCAATCAAAATCTTTATTTATTCAGTCGAACATCATTGAGCAAAGCTCATTTACAAGATGGACCTGAGTGGTCATACAAATGAGGATACAAGTATTATTACATAGACAAGAATAGAATAAATAGCAATACAATGGCATGAAATGATTTATATACAACAATTTACATATATACAAGTAACAATAGAACCATTTAGCCTGTAGGAAAAAAAGAGGACAAAGGTATAGCAGTCCTAAAATATAAGTTATATGGTCTAAACTAGTTTTAAGTGAATATAATAGGTGATTGAAGAAAGAAATTGAGTTAATATAATGGATAGAAAAAGGAGGTTTAGTTGGGTCAGATTGGTGGGGGATTATGCTTTATAAAAGCAATTGCAGAGCTCTGGAAAAAGAGGAGAACAATCTTTTGAAGGATGCCAGAGGTAGTAGGCTATCTAGCTTCATGGATTTTGGAGAGAGTTCCATGCAGCTGCTAAGAATAGCTGAAAGCAGCCCTCCCATACCGGTGCAGGCATTGGGGACCTTTAATGTGATGAGTTTACTGATCCTTAGGTGTATGGCCTGGTTGTAATTTGGGTAAAGCAATCAGTGATATAGGTGGTAGTTTGCCTGTTAACGCTTTGAGTATCCAGATAACAGCATTCCTATTTCTTCTGTGTTGCAATGATGTCCAGTTGACTGCCATATAAAGGGAGCAATGATGGGTGTTGGAGGAAGGTCAGTAATAAATCTTATGGACCTGTGATACAGAAGTGTCCAGCTTATGTAAGAGATGACTTGAACAATGGCAGTAGAAAATCAGCATAATCAATGAGGGATAGGAATGAGGCCTGAATTAACTTTTGGAATCACTGTTTAGATAATGTTTTATTCTAAAAAGAGTCCGAGCCTCTGTCTTAGCTTTTTAAGTAACTCTTCAATATGGACAGAATAGTCAAGCCTGTTATCTATCCAGACTCCAAGGTATTTGAAGTTATCAACAAATTCAAGTTTCTCCCAAGTAAGGTGGATATATGTAGGGTGTTGGATGCTGGGGTAGTGGTAGTACAGCTCTTTGTGGTAAAGAACATAGCTTTTGTTTTTTTTGCATTTAGAAGTAGTTTTTTGTCAAGTAGATTGTGCTGCAGAATGGAGAATTCGGATTGTAGAAGTTCACAGGCTTTGAAAGGTGAGGGATTGCTGACATATAATACAGTATCATCAGCAAACAGATGAATGTTAGATTGATGAGGTTGGCATCAATATTGTTTATATAAATAGCAAAGAGGATAGGGCCAAGAATAGAGTCTTGTGGTACACCCTTTAGCAGAGGTTTTGAGGTGGATAGGTAATTCATTTCTAACCAGTCAGCGACCTATCTGAAAGGTAATCCTTAAACCAGTTGAGTGATAGGGAATCCAGGCCAATGAGTTAAGGGAGGTGGAGTAATAAGTCATGATCCACTGTGTCAAAGGCTTTACTCAAATCCAGAAACACAGCACAGGTAAAATTTTTTGTCCAAATTAGTCTGCCAATCGTTGGTTACCTTGGCTAGCAGTAATGGTGCTATGCTTTGATCTAAATCCAGATTGTGCAGAATTTAGAAGGTTATTGTTATCCAGATAGTCCCTTAACTGAGAGTTTACTAGTTTTTCGAGCATCTTAGATAGTACTGGTAGGATGGAGATCAAAGCAGTTAGGCTCCTCCAGTCTGGGTATTGCTAAGCAAAGATGTAATATTTGAGTCTTGTGTTGACTTAGTGTGTGTCACAGAGATCTGGTTGGATGACTACAGGGGGCCTGTCCAGGTGTAATTGATCCCACTGGGTTCCTCCATGATACACTGGGACTGGAGTATAGGGTTCAGTGTGGCCTTCTTATTAAAATTGGAGTTGGGTTGCATGGTGTCCAAAGTTGAGAGGGAAGGTGATTTAAGTTAGCGGCCCTAGAAAGCTTGGTGGTCTGAGTGCAGGATTGTTCTGTTCTATTGCCCTCCCAGTGGTGGTATAGACTTCCTACACACACAGCTACTTATCAGCCAATAGCTTTGGTAACAGACCTGAGAACAACAGTATTATAAGCAAGTGTTTTATAACAAACTCATCAGAACAGCTAATATTTTTCAAGTCAAACTACAGCTTGCTGGGAGCTGCAATACTGAACATAGGATTTGCAAGAAAGCGAGTTGTGCTCACAACAGAGCGAGTGAACCTTACAATTGTCTTTGGTTTGTAGCAGATATTCTGCAGGTGGAGGCTACTTCTAACTGAAAGGTGAAATAAGGAACTTAGAATTATCAGGAAAAGACAGTCTTGTTACAATTAAGAAGATTTTCAGTGCAGGAAGAGTTTAAAGTACAGCTGACTTATTTGGGGCTGACTGCTTTCAGAGCACAAACCACCAGGCTGTTTTGGGGCTGGGGAGGTTTACTTGTGTCTGACTTGGATGTCTGGATTTTCTCTGTTTGATTAGCAGGGTTTTCTCTGTCAAATTGTTGTGTATGGTATCTTGCTGACAGGAAGGCACTCATCGCTGAGTGGTGGGTCAGAGCTCTTAGATGATTGTTTTGTGAGGGCACAGTTTAGGCCCAACCCCTTCCACCCCACCCACCCGGAAATACTTCCTTTATACCTGGGGTTCTGACATCATTTCCTCAGGAGTGCAAGGTGCATATCAATGTCATATCCTTTGTAGCACACAGCACTGAAAATATAAGCATGCACATTGTATAATATATATATTTCTATATAACAAACCAATCACACACACAAACACACACACACACACACACACACACACACACACACACACAAAAAAAAGTACATAATCATGTGGGGAGTAGTGCAATGTAATGGCTGTGAGGCAGCAGTCTTCCGGGAGTCTTTCTAGAGGCTGAGATGCTGCCCTATTTGCAGACAACTCTTTGCCCTGAGGGAGAAATTTGCCCGTCTTCAGGCCACACTGGACAGCAGTAAGGGAACCTTCCCCCAGGCCAGACTGGATGGTAGGAAGGGAACCTCCCCCATCCAGGGAGCACCAGAGCCACCACCACTACCTCAGAGGTTGCAAAGAAAGCACAGCAGTTGGCCCACAGTGGGCTCAGGGAGGGTGAGGATGGTGGAACAGAGGCATACCCAGTCAGTTGTTCCACTCCACAATCCATACACCATTCTTGGAGCACAGCTCCCCTATGGATGCACCCACAGAGGAGATTAAGGAGGCTGAGGACACCTGTCACAAGGAGGCCCACAGGAAGGAGGCAGAGGACACCACAAGGAAAGGAAGCAGCTCCTGGTGGGGACTCCAATTATTAGGGGATAGAACTGGGGGGCAGGAAAACTGAATAAGGTGCCTACCTGGTGCCATGGCTTGAGGGACAGGAAGCGCATTCTCAGGATCACGAGAACAGCTGCACGGGAGTCTGAGCTGGACATCATTGTCCACCTAGGGACAAATGACTTGGCTCAACATGAGATTAGAGCAGTGTAGAAGGACTTTGTAGAACTGGGGAGGGGCCTAAGACAAGTAGCACACACAGTATCCTTCTCAGAGGTGCTGCCTGTCAATGGCATGAGTGAGGCAAGGGTACTTTGCACCATGCAGTTTAATGAATGGTTGAAAAAATGGTGTGGAGCACAGGGTTTGGCTTCATTGGGACTGGGGTTCCACCTGGAGGACACCAGCCTATACTGGCAGGATGGTCTGCATCTGTCCAGGAAGGAACAAGTCTTTGAGCAATCAGTTTAAATGCTTCATTGGCAAGCTTTTAAACTAGTCAAGAGGGAGGCACTGATAAGCAGCAGGAAAATCCCAGCCTCTCCCTACAAAACAGGGTACTAAATGAGAAAAAGACCGAGGTAGAAAGGTCAGTGGGGGATGCTGCAACAGAAGGTAAAGCCATCAAGAAATGGAAAGCAATGAGTACCAATGCCCATAGTCTGAGTAACAAGCTTCCTGAATTAGTAGCCTTGATGGAGAAGGAACATCTGGATATCGTGGCAGTCACAGAAACATGGTTCACACAAAACCATGACTGGGATGTAAACATACCAGGATACACTATCTAGAGAGGGACAGAGAGGTAAAGAGGGGAGGAGGTAGCTTTTACATAAGGGAAGGAATCAAAGCAGCAGAACAAAGGGAAAACAGGGAGGAGAAGAGGCACTGTGGGTAAATTTGGAGACCGCAATGGCACCACAATCCGCACAGGGGTTGTATACAGACCCCCTTCTCAGGGGGAGGAAATGGACAAGAAAATGATAGAAAGTATACTTAGTATGGCAGAAAAAGGGGAGATGTTGCTGATGGGCAATCTGTATATGCCAGATGTTAACTGGAGTGCAGTTGCAGCAGCCACTTCGAAGAGTGGGGTTATTCTAGAGGCCCTACAGGGGGCATGCCTTAGATAACTAGTATTGGAGCCCACTCGAGAGGGAGCAATCTTAGACCTGGTTCTCTCAAATGGAGATGAAGAGAGGATCACAGATGTAGAAGTGGGTAGCCATCTGGGAACTAGCGACCATCGAATAATATGGTTCACAATAAACACAGCAATAGAGTCAAGCCATACAAAGGCAAAGGTACTGGACTTTAGGAGGGCTGACTTTGCCAAAATGGGTGAGTGCCTAAGGAATGCACTAGCAAATGGGCAGGAAGGAGGGTGGAAGAACAATGGGGAATAATAAAACTGCCATCACAGAGGTAACAAGCCTCTGTGTGAAACAAATAAACAAAACTAAGCGATGTAAGAAACCACTATGGTTCTCAAAGGAAGTGGCAGTGAAGGTTCAAGAGAAAAAAGCTTTCAGGAAGTACAAGGAATCACAGAAGGAGCAGGACAGAGAACTGTATCAGTTAAAGCAAAAGGAAGCTGGAAGGCAGTCAGAACAGCAAAGGCCCAAACCGAGGAAAAGATAGCCAACTCAGTTAAGAAGGGGATAAAACCTTTTATAGGTACATCAGGAAGCGAAGGAAGACCAAGGGAGGGATAGTGAGGCTTAATAAAGGGGAGGGAGGGTGGGCAGAGGGTGACTGTGAAAAGGCAGAGATACTAAACAAATATTTTTGCTCAGTATTTACAAAGGAAGAGGCGGAGGTACCTAAAACAAACAGTAGAAACACTCTGGATACAGAAGTTGATACCAGCCCATTTACAGAAGAAAGGGTTCTGAAAGAACTCTTAAAACTGAAGGTGGACAAAGCAATGGGGCCTGATGGGATTCATCCCAGAATTCTAAAAGAACTAAGGGTAGAATTAGTGACACCACTGACTACCCTGTTTAACAAATCATGGGAGGATGGGGTGGTACCGAGGACTGGAGGAGGGCAGATGTGATTCCCTTCACAAAAGTGGGAGCAAGGCAGAAGCAGGAAACTACAGACCTGTTAGTTTAACCTCAGTGGTAGGGAAAATGATGGAATCACTTCTGAAGGAAAGAATTGTTGAGTATCTAGAGGCCAGAGGGGCACAGGACCCAAGGCAGCATGGATTCACAGCAGGAAGGTCATGCCAGACAAATCTGACAGATTTCTTTGACTGGGTGACCAAAGTAGTAGATCAGGGAGGGGCTGTGGACATGGCCTACCTAGACTTTAGCAAGGCATTTGACACAGTCCCACACAAAAGATTAATATACAAGTTAGCTAGCCTGGGAGTGGGTCCCAAGATGACGGCCTGGGTAAAAAATTGGCTGGAGAATAGGACACAGAGAGTAATAGTAAATGGAGTCCACTCTGAAGAAAGGGGGTTACTAGTGGGGTACCGCAGGGTTCAGTATTAGGACCGGTCCTCTTCAATGTCTTTATAAGCGACATTGCAGAGGGACTGGAAGGAAAAGTATGTCTCTTTGCAGATGACACAAAGATCTGCAACAGAGTTGATGCACAAGGTGGGGTGGAAAGGATAAAAAGGGACTTGGCAAGGTTAGAGGAATGGTCAAATGTATGGCAGCTTAGATTCAATGCTAAGAAGTGCAAGGTAATGCACCTGGGAAACAAAAACCCAGGGGAAGAGTACACAATGGGGGGTGAGATACTAACATACTAACAACAACAAAATAGAAAGGGACCTGGGGGTAGTCATATCAGATGACCTAAAGGTGGGCAAGCAATGTGAGAGGGCAGCAAGGAGGGCTGGGGAGATACTGGGATGCATAGGAGAGGCATCACCAGTAGAAAAACAGGAAGTTATTATCCCTCTGTACAGACAGCTGGTCAGACCCCATCTGGAGTACTGCGTGCAGTTCTGGAGACCCAGTCTTGGCAAAGACATAGACAGGATGGAAGCTGTCCAGAGGAGGGCAACTAAAATGGTGCAGGGTCTGCACGGAAGACATATGAAGAAAGACTTAAGGAGCTTAATATGTATAACCTCGAGGAAAGGAGGGAGAGGGGGACATGATAGAAACTTTCAAGTACCTCAAGGGAATCAACAAAGTCCAAGAGGGTAGCATCTTTCAAAAAGAGGTGTGCAAGAACAAGGGGCTGATTGAAGATAGAGGTGGGCAGCTCAGAGGTAATTTAAGGAAGTATTTTTTCACAGACAGGGTTGTGGATGCATGGAGCGCCTTCCAGAGGAGGTTGTGGAGTCAAAAACAGTGGTGGAATTCAAGCATGCATGGGACAGTCATAAGGCAATTCTAGGGGGTGGGGGCAGGAAGAAGTAGGCTGCTGGTTAACTAGGATCTGCAGCTTATCCAGTAGGCAGGGAAATGGGCAGACTGGGTGGGCCAAGCGGTCCTTATCTGCCGTCAAATTATATGTTTCTGCAGAAGTTTCTAGAGAGGCTGTCTGCCTTGATTCTGGAATTGCCAAGACTTAGGGGCCATGGCAACATCACTGTCTGAGTGGACATCTCTGATAAATCTGTCATTAAAATCCTCCAGTTCTCAGAAGAGTCAAGATGCACAGAGGAGGTCATACACTTAACCTTGTCTTCTTGACTGTTGGACATAAACATCATCTCAGTGGAGTCAGTCATTGGGTTGGACTACTGCACCATCTGGCTCAATACTAGGCCCCCAACAAACCACTTTCAACTATGGAAGTTATCTAGTATTGTGCTAAACAGGACTGTAGCTGTCAAGGCCTGTAGTATATTATGGCCTTGTCCACTGCACTGGATTCCCTGGCTGCAATTCATTCTCATCTTGTGAAGGCACACTGTACATAGCCTGGTTTTCTAAAGAACCTAAGTGGTGAAGGTCCAAGTTTGGAGACTAGAAAAAGGGTTAAAGTGGGCAGGAGTCCACAGGAACTTAGTTTCACCCAATCTTACAAAACTGTGAGAGTTTCTGCACATCTGTCCTCTTTCTCCATTGAATACTATGAGGGCTCCACTGCCTATATATGACAGATCTTCATTGAGGACATCTCCTACATTGGGCCACATCTTTAGAACTATATGCTATTGTTATCAGGATGACTCAGAAGTTTTTGCTAGTTGGGGGCTGCCCACAAAGCCGTGCGACATCGGCTTCTATAAAATGTGGGCAGCCTCATTGCTTCTTAGTTCTCTCCCCTGCTGCTGACCACTCATTGGACCTGTAGAGATACACCACAGATTACACAACCTTATTATTTTCTAACTTTCTTATACTTACTTTTCTATGTTGTAATTTTGTGCCGCCGTTGGAAGAACTTTTATGTAGATTTTGTACCTGCAGTTACAAGATATACAAAGATGATGCCCACATGGTTCATGTTCACTATTTGGGCGTGTCACACAATGTGAGGTTCTGCAATATCTCTCAGGGAATTCAACCAACCCACAAGGAGATAAAAAAAGAAGGTTGTTGAAACCTTGATTGCTGTCAAGGCAATGGAAGCTGCTGCCATGGCAGCATGCTCCAAGCCGGTTTCTTCTTCTCATTCAATGTCCACTGCAGGGAAGGATACTCCCAGGCATTCAGCAACTTTTTCACCCATGCGGTCGAGATGGAAGGATAAAGACAAGGAAAAGTTGTTGAAGTTCTCCCTTCCAGCCATCACCACAAGCATAAAGATATAACTCCTGTTTTGCTGGTGAGGTTGAGGTCTCCACTGAAGAAGGGTATGTCCTTGTCATTGCCGATTTGGTGGTGATGACTACAGCCCACCCCGACTATCAATGAGACACCAAGGTCAGGGAGGAGCTAGCTCTGGCACTGCCATATGTACTATTGATGATGTGCCTACGTCATTAGCATCTGCCCCATCCATAACAGTCACTCTACTGAAATATTGGACCCTTCACAATGCTTATACCAAAGCCAGTAGGGTAGTGAAATCCGATTACTTCGCATCCACACTCCAGAATGACCTTAATCACCCCTCCAAGTTCTGGAAAATTAGCCACTGCCTTTTCTTTCCTCCTTCACAGTCCTCCCTACCCTTCCTCAAGGTTTCAACTCCCACATCACTGACCCAGCTGCCATTTTTGCAGCATTCAGCTCCCTTTTCACTATCTGTTCCCTATTTCTCCTCCCCCAACCTCCCTCCCACAATCCTCCCACCCACCATCCCCTGCACCCTTCACACTTCTTCTCCTTCTCTCCTACCATTCCATCTGCCACCCTTAAGGCCCTCCTTGCTCTAGAGCCCCATAAGGGTATGAGCCCTGGCTGCTTTGATCCTAAGTTTCTGTACCTCTCTGCACCAGCCATAGCCTACCCTATCTCACTCTTTCTTAACTTCTCCTCCTCTGTCTCTGTCCCTGATAGCAGACTACTGTCATTCCCCTCCCAAAAGGGGGGGGGGTGATCCTGCCACTGCTACCACTCCTGGAAACTTCCATCCAATTTCCATCCTCCCCACAGTGGCCAAGCTCCAGGAACATCTTGTCTCCTCACAATTCACCCCCTTCTTTGATGTCAGCTCTTTTTTCACTTCTTCCCAGTTTGGTTTCAGGAAGTCTCACTCCACTTCCACCTCCTTCCTCCAGCTCACAGATTCCATCCTGTCCAGTAGGGACCAGGGCCAGATCACCTCCAGCATCTTTGTTGACCTGGCCAAAGCCTGTGATACTGTGTCACTCCTCCTTCTCCTGGACAAGCTTAAGACAGCAGGACTCTCTGCAACCTCAATCAGCTGGTTCCACTCTGACCTTGAGGGCAGGTCAGAAGCTGTCCATATGGGAGATTTCCTCTCCCCTGCACTCCCTATCTGCTCTGGTGTCCCCAAAGGATTTGTCCTGGGCCCTTACTCTTTTCCACTTTCCTAAATGACCATCCCTCTGCCCATTCCTTTGTGTTCATCCATAGGTACACCAATGACACTGTGCTGTTTGCTTATTGCTTCTCTGCTGCTGACCTGCCTGGCCATCTCCAACAGGACTTTGACAGTGTGCAGCACTGATTCTGTACAACCCTTATGTTCCTCAACACCAAGAAAACTCTCCATGACCTTTGGCTTCTGCCAGAGTCTAGCCAGACTCTCTCCCCTCCTTCCACACCCTTGATGGCACTACACTTGCTGATGCCCCCTCATTTTAGTACCAAGAGGTCTAGCTTGACCGACACCTTGACTTATTCAAGCAGATTGATGCCATCCATCATAAGCTTCACCCCAAACTGGGTGAATTGTTCAGGAACAAAGCAAGCATCCTTCTCCCCACCCACAGTGAGCTAGTCATGAATATGATCCTTCCCATCTTTGACTATGGCGACATTGTCTATAGCGCCCCTCCCAAGTCCTTCCTAGCCAGACTGGACCCCCTCTTCCACTCTTTCTGACGTTTTGACTTGGACTGCCCCCCTTATACCCTGGAAGCACCTGGAAATAAACATTGGTTTAGTGTGCCTTTCCTAGTTAAACAATTTCCCCTTTCCCTTTCCTTGTACTCACCACTACTCTCTCTACTCCTCTCTCTCACTCCCTTCCCTCGCAGACTTTATCCACTGTACCACCTTCACCTTCCAGTTCTGGTTTGCCTCACCCCCCACCTATCCACCCTCTTTTCATCTCCTCCACTTCCTTCTACCCTCTCCAGAATATTGCTTCCCTCTCCTTCTCCCTTCCTTCATGAAAACTTCCAAGGCCAGGCTGCCTTCTCATATCATTTTCCTAAATTCTCTCTCTCTCTCTCTATCTGTCCAACCACTCAGCTCATCCTTCTTGTCCTTCAGGACCCTAACACCCTCACCTGCCTTGTTCTTGATCCTTGACCCTTGTATTCCTTCTTCCCATGCTGTTGTCCTCCCCTTTATATTCCTTATTTGTATGGTGGTCTTCCCCCTTGCCCCCCCCCCACAGATGTGAGCAACATCTCCCACCTCCTGGTTATTAGTGTCATTTTTTGGCATTGGTATTCCTGAGTAAACCTCTGGTCCTGTATAGTTAGCCGCTCCTGTAGTCTGGTGGTTTAAGCTACTACCATCTGCATTGCTCCCTGCACTGTTTAGCATTTTTCCCTACTGTGCATCCATCTCATTACTGTGACTACGCTTTGATATCTATTTAATTTTAATTTATTGTATACATTATTATTTGTACTTATTTTACTACTAAAGCACCTTGCACAGTGTATTTTAACTGTTCATCTTGTACAGTTTACTCCCCAACCCGATAGTTCATCTGTAAACAAGCTGCTACGAGCTGCAAGCGGTCCACCTGGACCACGAGGATATAGGACAATTCATTTTGCTATATATATGCCTGTGATCGGGCATGGGGGTGCTACCCAATGGAGGTGCCGATGGAGCTCGGTGGACACCCACAGCTGGCAACTGCTGCGTGTTGTGTCCTGCAATTTGGCAGCTCACCTGTGGGTAGGTGGCCGGCTGTTGCTCCTTTATTTTTTAAAACAATTGTATGTGGTGCTTGTAGGGGTTGTGCCTGCATGGGCTCCGCACATCCCAGGCTGAATATCGGGATGTGTGGGGGTATGCATGGGCATGCCCCCCCTACTTATGCTGCATACATTACTGATGCACCCTGGCGCAGCGGGATTCATGCCACGCACTTACCCCTTTTGAATATCATGCCCGGGCACAACCCTTCTGAATATCCCACCCTAGGAATACAAATTTGAGACCACATAAAAAAAACAATTGGTTATCTTCAAGGCTAACACAATCAAGAGGATCAGTTTCTTCTCTGTGCATTTGGCCATTTCATGGAATAAACTTCTAGAAGATTTGATCAACATAATTACATTTGTTAGTTTCACATTAGGGCTGGATGATTATTTGTTATCAAATAGAAGCATTTATTAATTCACCCACTGGGAGTGGGAGGCAATCTTGATGGGCCTCAAGGCCTCCTTTTGCCTTATCTTACCATATAAACCAAGTTGTGGGCAAGAGAACTTATGCTTCTGCATCCTTAGGCCTCAGAATAGCTAACTACCAGGCATATATGTTTAAACATCATACTAGCCTGTAAAAGTCAGCCATGTCCACTTTTCAGGCTTTGCCTGACAGCCCTGCCAAGGCTAATTTGCTTAAAGCTGTTTCAGGAGCTAGTTAACATCGGCTGTGTTCTGCATATGATGTCTCAGATACTTTGGCCAGGACTACTGCCTCTGATATATGCCTTCAGAGATACTCCATGCTACATGTAGCTGGGTGTGCCACTGATGTACTGTACTGTGCTGAATGCCCCTTTTAGAAGTTGTAGACTGTTTAGTGGTGATATTGAGAATGCTATTCACCGGCTTGAAACCTCCAAGATGACCTTTTAGTCCCTTACGTTAATACCCTCTCAGCACATAAGAGGGTGAGGTAGGGGCTCATTTCATTATCCTGCTGCCTAGGGTGGCCATGCCTCCTGTCAGCATGGGTTGCACCTGAAAATAGGCATCTGTTTTGTCTAGTGTACTTACCTTATCAACAAAAGCTAAATAAATAAACCCTGTGCCTGTGGCAGAGGTGCCCTCCCAGTTCCCCTCCATCCTGGTGCCCATGCCATGGCACCCAAAGGTATTGGTCAAGATGAACCCCTGCTGCCCCGGTATCTTCTGACTCCTCACCTCCTCCCCCTCTGCTACTGCCTCCATGGGTGCAGGTGGTGGTGGTGGTGGTGGGGTGAATCGCTCCTCATCTTCAAAAGTGGTTGGAGATCACAATGGATGAGTGGGTCTTGCAAATAGTGGAAAAGGGGCATTCTCTAGAGATGCTGGCAAACCCTCTGGTGCATCCACTGCCTCCTTGTCATTATCCTCCAGGCCACTTGTCCCTTCTGCCAATAGAGGTTCAGTTGCTTATACAAATGCATGCTATTGAATCCATTCTCCATCAAGAATGAAACAAGGGGCTGTGCTCCAGATACTTCCTGGTTCCCAAGTGGACGGGGGATCAACATCCTATACTGGACCTGAGAGACCAAAACATACGAACATACGAAATTTGCCAGCAGATAAAGGCCTAGAGGTCTATCAAGTCTGCTCGAATGTACAGCTAGCACCCCTTATTCTGCAGCTGCCCCTCCCTTCCACCCTTCCCCTTCATTAACCCTCCCCCTTGTCCTGTCCCATCCTCGTTTGAAGCAGTCCACTGTTCTACTGCATACCACTTCTGCAGGCAACGCATTCCACCCAGCCACCACCCTCTCTGTAAAAAAGTGTCTCCTCATCTCCCTCCTGAACCTTCCTCGCTCCAGTCTCATATCATGGCCCCTGGTGGCCCTCCCCTCCCTTACTTTGAACATTTGAACAAAACCTGTTCATTGTACACAGAAAGTTTCAATTGGTGTTTCTGTCAGCCTTAACCCCCCCTACTGCAAAAAGATGATTGGCTGTGTGCTCTGGATATGCAGAATGCATACCTTTATGTCAAGATTTGCACATGCTGCAGGCTGTTATCACCAGCACCATGGGTATTTACCAACTATTAGGTGTTTGTAACAGCAGCTCTCAGGAGGGAAGGGCTTTATGTCTTCCCATATCTTAATGACTGCCTACTGAAGGCCCCGTCCAGGGAAACAGTTCTGTACACACTGTCCAGAACGAGACAAATGTTTGAGGAACTGGATGTCACAGTTAATATACCAAAATTCATACTCATTCCTTGTCAGTGCCTCCAATATATTGGTGCACTGCTGGACACAGCAATTGTCAGTGCTTTTCTGCCTGTAGACAAAGGAGGGCTCTTGTCCATACCCAACTTGTACACAGAAGCCATTATGTGGCAGCTCAGATGATGTTATGTCTGCTATGACTGATGGCTGTGTCCAATATTAGCACTCTCTTTACCCACCTCCATATGCATACTGCATTAGACTCTTTGGGTACAGTGGGATCAGCTGACAGATGAGTTGGAACAAATGGTACTCATCACATTCCCTCTCTGTTGTGCTCTAATATGGTGAGTGGACTGTCTGAACCTGTTACAGAATGTTTCCACTCTTTTCCCCAATTCCCATTAAGATCTTCACATGGATGCCTCCGGTCCAGCTGGGGTGTTCACCTTGGGTCCTATTAGATCCAGGTTCCTGCATGGATCTGGGTCCAACCTCCATATACATGTTCCAGAAATGAGGGCTGTTCTGCATGGTCCCCAGGCTTTTCAAGAGCATCTCACTCCCTGTCCCTTGCTAATTCAGACAGACGATGTCAGTACCATGCACTACATAAACAAACAATGGGGTACTCTCTCTTATATCCTGTACAAGAAAGTGATGAGAGCGTGATACTGGATCATGTCTCATGGCTTTCAGCTTTTGGCTGTGTTACTCCCAGGTGTCCAAACCATCTTGGCATAGACTCAGCATGTCTCAGTCCCTGATGCATAAATGGAAACTGCTGGCCTCCATGGTAAATGACCTCTTAGTAAGATGGGATCATCCAGAACTGGACCTTTTTGTATTCCCACACAGACAAAACTGCTGCATTTTAGCTTGTTTGCTCCAGGGCCTGGAGTTTTGGTGAGAGCGATTGTTCCTCTCCTGGAAAGGAGGTTCTTTTGCACCTTTCCTCTGTTCCGTCTCATGCAGGGGTTCTGCTCAAGCTGTGGGTGGCACCCATATGCTAGTGACTCTTTTCTGGCCTCATCACATTTGGTTTCCTTCTTCTGCAGCATCTAGCAATTGAGCCTCCTGTTCAGCTCCCCATTGTCGGGGTCTGCTGTCATAGGCTCAGGGATCCTGGTCCAACCAGACCAACAGTCTCGACATCTGCATGCCTGGCTCCTGAAGACTTAGCCATTGCACATTTTTGAGGTATCACCCCAGGTGGCTGATGTCTTGTTTGTGGCTAGAAAGCCTTCTATGTGACACATTTACTCTTTGAAGTGGAAGTGCTTCTCCAAATGGTGTGCTTGCCATTCAGAGGACCCACTTACATGTCCTGGCATTACTGTAGTGGACTACCATCTGTCCCTCTCTGACTCCAGTCTCCAGTACTCGTATATTAAAATGCATCTGGCTGCTGTTTCAGCTTTCTGTGCCCCAATTGAAGGGCTCATGGTGACACAACTAGAGGTGTCTCATAAGTTTCTTAAGGGTATTCTGCACATACACCTCCTGATTTTTAAACCAATTCCACCTTGGGGATCTGAATTTCTTTCCTGACAAATTGACTTTGGCTCTGTTTGAGCCTGCTGTGACCTGTGAGATGCCTTTCCTTTCATGGAAAACACTGTTTCTGGTTGCCATGACTTCTGCTCTTAGAATTTCTGAGCTTCAGGCTCCTATGCATAAGCCTCCAAATTTGACATTCCACAAGGACAGGGTGTCTTTGTGGACCAAATCTCATTTTCTACCAAAAGAGTTCTCTGATTTCACATTGAATCAGACCATACACCTTCTTGTCTTCCAGTCCTGGACCTCTCTTTGTGTGTCTGGTTCTGGTCTGGTCTCCTGGTTTCTCAAGGTAAGATGCCTCAAGCTTGTCTCCAGCAGGAACTGAGAAGCAGTGGGGCCACCCACATTTATAGGTGCCAATGTTGCGCGATATACGTGAGTGGAGTGATTCCCAGTGTTTCCCAGTGGTCCTTAGGCCAATGACTTACAGTTCCAAATGTGTGACCTAATGGAGGAGATTCTTTCAAAGCTCTGTTGTTACAATAACTGCCCTTTCTCCCACCTACAAATCAAAATGTGTTAGTTTCCCCACCCAAGCATTTTCAATTTAACCACTGGATTAGCGCACAAGTGAATGAAATTGTAGGTGCATGCCAACAAGCTTGTTCTAGTTGCCCACTTAAATGGCTAACAAGGTGCATTCCACTCAGAAATGAATAAATATCTATCTCTCTCTGGGCTGACTGCAGCTGAGAAGAACACGTCTCCCACACTTCACTGCATGGTGGGCAGTCTTCTTCTGATTGTTTCCTGTGCAAGGCTTCAGCCTCCTGGGTGGGTGGTAGGTGGTAGCAGTTCAACCTGTTCTTCAAGAACAGGATTTTCAGCATCCTGAATGACATTTTATCTACTGCTGTAGAGACTAGCAACAGTAACAGAAGCTTGAGAAGTCAGTGAACTATCATGTCCTATAGTATGTTTCACCAGGTTGATGAAATGGACATCTGCTGAGTTGTTTTGGCATGTGGAGCAGCAGCTGTATTCTAGATCCTGCCCTGACTGTACTGTTCAAGACTCAGATTGGGTCACTGACTCCAGTTCTGGTGGGAATTGTTAATGCTTCATTGGATGAGGAACTCTTGCAGCTGTGAAGGGAGCAGTGGTGAGGCCCCTGCCCAAGAAGCAGGGTTTGGATTTCTTGGATCCCACCAATTTTAGATCTATCTCCAGCCTGCCATTTTTATTAAGAAAGGGAACATTGTTTAACCAGGAGTAGCACACTAAGCTGGAGCTTGTTTCCAGATGTGACCTGGGAGCACAAGGAAGTTAAGTGACTTGCTCAGGATCACACAGTATGCATCTAGGTGGCTGTGGGATTCAAACCCAGGTCTCCAGATCTGCAGCTCAGAGCCTTAACCCACTGCACAATACTGCCTCCCAGTAGCAAGTGACTCCCAGTGGTCCTTGGGCCAATGACTTACAGTTTCAAGTGTGTGACCTAATGGAGAAGATTCTTTCAAAGCTCTAATCTGTAGGTGGGAGAAAGGGCAGTTATTGTAAATGCCACTGTTGCAAAGCAAGGAGTGCAAGGAAAGAGTGGTTGCTGAGCAGCTAGTTGATCACCTGGAGAAGAATGATAGACTGGAGCCATTCTCAATGTTTTTATGGAGGCATCATAACACCAAAACATCAATTGTTTGAGTATATGATGATCTCCAGTGAAAAAGGGTCAGGAGATGTGTCCATCTTGGTTCTTCTTGATGTATCCACCAGTTGAGGCATAAATAGGACAGACACAAAGTTCACAGTTTTGAAGAACTTTACTCGATTTTCTTCAATACGGCATGCACTGGGTTTTCACCATCTTTTGTTAGCAGTGAGGTTTATACAAACATGACCAGTGGAGGCAAGTGAGCACTGAGGCAGACAGAATGTCAGTCGGCGCTTCACTTTCAGTACAGTGAGGCTTCATCAAGGATAAGTTGCCAGTCTGTTTGTGGCTTCTTTTATGTTAGTACTAAATGCCACTGTTGCAAGGAATCCTTCACAAATCAATTAATTAATTATTTGGTCTCAAGATTTGTTGTTTGAAGTACCCATCAATCAGTTTAGGGTTTATTTTTCTGATTCATCTTTAGATTAAACAAGAGGCATTCACAGTTAAGGAGACCTAAACAGACATGATCAGGCTTAAGACAGAAACATTTTTTAAAAGTGCATAGTAACTTCCTATTAACAATGCAAACACATACAATAAAACCTATATTTATTTCCTTCCAGGGTTCCTGTGCATTATTTAAATTTTGACAATTAATAGCTTTTTGGT
Source organism: Neoceratodus forsteri (assembly GCA_016271365.2). Classification (NCBI taxonomy): domain Eukaryota; kingdom Metazoa; phylum Chordata; order Ceratodontiformes; family Ceratodontidae; genus Neoceratodus; species Neoceratodus forsteri. The sequence goes on from CM057459.1 coordinate 656,079,579, forward strand.
GTTCTTAATTTTTAGTGAATCTGCCTTAGATCACTTTGTACTCAGTTTATTGCTTGTCTGTTTTGTGCCACTCGTCACTTTGTTTTGCACAAAGACGTTTGCACTTACACGTTAGTCAAATTGTACTGTCTTTTTAAATGTTTGTTATATATGTCATGTGTCCAGGGGTGCACGCCACTCTGAGAAAGCCATAATTGGTAACATTCAAATGTTACTGCGTGGCAGGGAAGTGCTGCATTGGCATGGAAGGCCCTTTTTGAAAGTGTACTAATGGTTTCCTTGCAGTTTCAGGCCACTGAGCAAGTATAGGTTTCTAAAACTGACTGAAAAGTGTGCGAGTCTCTGCTGAACTGAGACCTCTACAAATAATTGCAATAGAATTACTGGCCTTTTTTTTTGTTTCATCTGTCTGCTCAGCTGGCTCCACGTCTGCTGCATCCTCCCCAGACCTGTCACCTGCCATCATTTGAATGCACTTACCTGCCTGCTACCATGTCTCATAGTTTCCCCCCCTGTGGCAGCACTCTCCAAGGTTCTCCAAACCTTAGAGAGAATTTAGCCCGGATGCGGTAGACAGGGAAGACCAGTAGAGGGTACAGGGCCTGTGGAAGGATGCTGCATCATACTGCCTCAGCCAGCAGTCTTTCCTATGCTCTTTCCCCTTCCTTGGGCACTTTGTGGGTGTGAACTGTAGTGATGTGAGCACACTTGTATGTTCTGTTTGAGTTACAATCAGGAAGTGCCCATCCTCCCTTCGGTACCCCACTTGTACCACCACCTGTGATCACTTAGGTGGTGGTAGAACAGCAGAGTGCATGTCTGTCCCACCCCGATGGAGGAGTGCGTCCTGTTGGATTCTCAGTCCCCCCCCCGGCTGGCCCCCAATAATCTGAAATCACTCCCGATCCCAGGTTGCTGGTACTGCAAGCAGTAGCACTACCTCTGCGCTGATGGGCTGGCTAGAACTACTTGCCTTGATGATGGAAAGTTTATGTAGCAGATTATCTCTACGGACTACGTATGTGGTATGCCATGATCTTTACATTTTAATGTCTCAGTTGTACAGGCTGCAATGTCATGTCACTAGGCACTAGCTCTGATGATATTTGTAAGAGAGTGATACTAAAAAGTAATAAAACAGTGCCGGTGGCAGTGCACATTGCATTTCTCCAGTGGCGTACCATTCCTGTCGAACATTACTGTATGTCAAACAGGGCGCACACTGGAGGAATGCAGTGTGCACTGCCACACTGAGCACAATACACTAATATCTCTCTTACAAATGTCATCAGAGCTAGTGCCTAGTGACATGACATTACATCTCCCTACTCTTTCTCTGTCCCATACTGTGTAGTAACCCTCTGTCTGCCTCTGCCTCATCATATGCAATAATAATAATTCAACTTAGTTTTAATATGAAAATGATCCACTATCATCACTGTCAAGATCATGCACATAGGGAAGAGAAACCCTGAAGCCACCTATAGGTTGGGAGGGGAGTTACTGGCAATCACAAGGGAAGAAAGAGACTTGGGCATCATCATCACAGATGATCTGAAATTATCCAAACAGACCACTAAAGCAGTAGGTGAGGCTGGGGGGGTGTTGGGGTGTATTAGTAGGGGTATCACAAGTCGTAAGAGGGAGGTAATAATCCCTCTTTACAAGGCACCGGTTAGACCCCATCTGGAATACTGCATGCAGTACTGGAGGCCACACCTTCACAAGGACATTAAACAAATTGAGGCAGTCCAGAGAAGGGCAACCAAAATGGTGCAGGGACTGTATCAGAAAACATATGAGGACAGATTAATGGAGCTCAATATGTATACCCTAGAGCAAAGGCGGGAGAGAGGAGATATGATTGAAACATTCAAACATCTTGATGGCATTTGCAAGGTGAAAGAGTCTAACATGTTTCAATATAAGAAAAATAGCAGGACAAGAGGACACAGCATGAGATTAGAGGGAGGCCAATTAAGGGGTAATGTGAGGAAGTTCTTTTTCACAGAAAGGGTGGTGGATGCATGGAACGGCCTACCTCAGAAGTGGAGGATATGAACACAGTGCAGGGATTCAAACAGGCATGGGACAGGCATAAGGGTGCAATACAGATGAGTATGAATAGATAGGCCATTGACAGAGTAAAGGCCTATGGCACATTCATAAGGTAGAAAAAAATGGACAGACTGGATGGGCCTTGTAGTCCTTATCTGCCATCAACTTCTATGTTTCTATGTCTAAAATTGGAAAATATACCAGCAAGAAAAAATAATAAAACAGTGCTCAGTGGCAGTGCACATTGCATTCCTCAGTGGCATGCCCTGTCTAAGATACAGGAATGTCAGATAGGGGCATGCCACTGGAGGAATGCAATGTGCACTGCCACTGGCCACTGTATTACTTTTGTTTTCTTGCTGGTATATATTACAGTTTTAGACAGTGGCCATTTTTATATTAAAACTAAATTGAATTATTATTATTGCATATGATGAGGCAGAGGCAGACAGAGAGGTTACTACACAATATGGGACGGAGAAAGGAGTAAGGACAGATGTAAGTATAGTTGTAGGTCTGTTCAGCAATAAGATAGATATGTGACAGTGTTTATTATTTTTTTATACTTAATAATTTATTTCTGTGACTAACCTCCAAGGTCTCTCAGACCAGGGACAGCACAGGAGGACAAACTTTCACTCACATCTCAGCTAATCCAATTTGGAAACAAGTTAAATAATTAAACTTTTTATGAGGTGTGGTGACAAAATAGAGCCTGGAGTGCTGATGACTGGTGGCACTTATGTGAATGAATTGGACGCTCATCTCTGGGATCGCCGCCGAATGACTTAGTACTTACTGAGTGGTCTGTCTCACAAGTTTTCATTTGAGTAAGTGCAGCAACTTCAAATGAAACAGTCCACTTAGTAAGTATTAAGTCATTTGCAGTGATCCCGAGCGATGAGCAGTCCGATTCACGAGGATTCTTTCAGCAATCCGTTCCTTTTGTTGGCGCAAGAAAAAAAAAGTTGCTCCGAGTGCCAGATGGAGCAGGAGCAATAGCTCGAACTGCTCTTAATCGATTTGCTGTAATCCTTTAATTGGTAATGGTCTCGGTCTTTACAGTTGTTCACTCGTCATCTCACAGACATCATCAGGGAGCGAGCAGGCGCAGCCAGGTCAGCAGCATCTCATAGCATTAGCTAATGACTGAATGATGATTATTAATGAATGGAAGCATGAGATTCATTGGGTGGATGGGAGGGCCTTGCTGGAAGCAGGGGCTGGGAGCTGAGCATGGATGGTCTGAATATGTTGCCAGGCAGCAGGCAAGCGCAGCTTATTCAAAACAAATAAAACAATCAATGTAGCAGCAGCTTTGCTACCATGGCACTCAAGGCAGGCCTCAACGTGCTGCTGGGGCACAGCTGCCATGGTGCTAAGGTCAGCCCTGTGTGGGTTGCGAGTACAGACACCTCCATATTTTGGGACTAATGATAGTGAAATCATGGTAGATTGGGAAAAGATTTTAAACAAATGTAGCTCTGATTAGATGCGATTAATCATAAAAAAAAAAAAATAAGAAAGGAATGTGAAGCTGCAGCTGTACAGGTTAAAGAATTAGAAACAAAAGCTAATGTAAGTTTCACTGCCAAACAATTAACCACGCTTAAAGAAAAAAAAAAAACAACTGGAGAGCCAAACTGCCAAATGAACTTAGGAAATCTAAGAAGAGTAAATATGAAAGGGACGCTGTGGACTACATAGACAGAGCAGTCTATGCTTGCCATGGTCCAGGAAAAAGTTTTCATATAGAAATATGAATAAAACTGTACTTGGAACTGAAAGAGGAGATATTTGATCAGGTTTGAATAGTGAACCAAATAATGCATCAGACACTGAAAGTACAAACAGATGCTGTAACTACCCACATTTTTTTAGATCAAACAGGGAAAGGGCAACAGGCAAACTGTGGCTCAGATAACTCAAAATCTAAATTGAGAAAAAGCAAAGGCAACAAGAGGAAGAGGCGAGAACAAAGGAGACAAAGGAAAAGGGAACTGTGGCTAGAACAGACACCCGTGGGGACAAGTGGGACATTCCTCATGCAACACAAATCTGAATTTGGAGGTCATAAATGTCACTGAAAAATCTTTTTCGAGTGAACAACTTTAAATGCTTAGAAAAGGCCTTGTTGTCATCCTACTAATACCTTTAGCCTGCTTAATATTAAGGTGGATTTATTTAAATTCTTTCATCAGTTACAGCTGTGGGAACATTTTATTTTGGGCCATGCAGACACAATTTCAGTAAGAAATGATGCAACTCATGAAACTATTGTTAGTCTACAAAATAATATAATTGTTAATGAAAACCAAACGGACATAGTCAGAGAGCCCATGACCCTTTCAGAAATATCCACTGGCTGTTCAATGACAGCAAGCCCTGCCCACACAGCTATTGCTGACTTGTGAAAAATGCGTGGAAAAAATGTTAAAAGAATACAATGGTAATTATGTGCAAAATATTACCCTGGAAATATATACTCCATTAAATGACTTATCAAGAGTGAGAAATACTGTGATCCATCCAGCTGATAAAGGAGGATCTGTGGTAATATGGGGACAGACCAATATATTTTACACATAAACTGACAACTAAATGATTATTGTATATATAATACTCCCAAGAGACCCAACAAATGACATAAAACTAAAAGTAAAAAAAGATGATTGATGGGGCATTACATAATGGTGGATTATGGTTGGATTACAAATAAGGAGTTGGAATACCTTATGGTGGAAAACCCTAGGAAACCAGTATTGTATTTATTGCCTAACTACATGAAAATAAAGTCCCAATACCAGTCTGTCCTATTGTTTCGTCGATTGGAGTGGTCACAGAAGCCATGACAAAATGTGTGGACAAATATATTAAAAAAACTGTTCCCCAGATCAAAGTCATATGTTAAAGATACAAACCGTATGGTCCAGATGGCATCAGAATACATGAGAGTGATTTTCTAGTGTGTACACAGCTGAGAGTCTGTACAGAGACATCCCCCATGAGAGCAGGTTGAAATTGATTACAAATATACTTCATTATTGGGCATCAAATACAGTTCTACTTAGCCCATTAATTGTAAAAATGGATAGATTTATCCTTGAAGCAAATTACTTCATTTTTTTATCAGAAATTCTATGCTAAAAAAGAGTACCTCAGTGGGCAACATGTTTACCCCAAACCTGGTGAACCATTATGAGCGGATTGGAGACTGAAGTTATATACAAAAGTGAACATAATGAATTCTTCCCATTCATAAAAGTATGAAAATGCTGCCTGGATGTCATTTTATGTTGCTTGCGCATGTGCAAGAAACATAGTGCCATCATCGGAGATTGGGTGTGTCACCTCCTCCTCCAATTCAGTCAGTGAGCTGGCAGGCGCCCAGCCTGTAAGCCAATGCATTTGGAGCTGTCTATGACACGCTCAAAATGCAGTAACACTAGATTGAAGGGACTACGCTTCAGTGAGCAGCGATAGGCGTAGCTCCCCCACACACAGGCGTGCTCGCCCGCACCTACTGTGGCCGATGGTGCCCAATCCCGTTGGCTGAGCTGCGCCCACCCCCCTCCAGTTAGGTGCCACGAGGGAACCCCCTCAGCGTGGCAATCAGTCCTTGGGCCAATGGGGTGACCAATCTCCCGTCGGCTGAACGCCCCAACATCCTTGTGCCATGCTGAGCCCACCCCAGCATGGCAATGACCCCGATGTCTTTTTTTTATTTTTAACCTGAAAAAGCAGCGGTCCCAGGAGTGTCTCCCAACCCCCTCCACAACCCGCACCCACCCACTGAGCACCCAGCCTCCCGCCCCTCACCTCATACTCCTCTGGACTCCGGTACTGACGGTCTTCGGTGGACCGGGAACACGTCACACTCTTCAAAGCTGACCGCGAACTGAGGAAATGCGGTAAGCTGTATAATGGGCTAGATAGGGGGTTCAACTTTGTTGCATATCTCAGGCATTTTAGAAATTTTGCCAAATTTTCAACACATGGGGTTTTGGGACCCCTTCTCATGAATGATGTCACTGTCATGGCGTTATTGGGGAAGGGTGATTTCACGCAGTGACTGTGAAATCACCTGGGACCTGGAATACCACCATGACAGTGACATCATTCATGAGAAGAGCCAAAACCCCATGTTGAAAAGTTGGTGCAAAAATGACTGTTTCTGATGTGCGTTCTGCGCGGTTCCTACGCGGCTTGTAAGTTCGCGAAATTTCAATTTTCACTCCAGATTTTCAACATTGTCATTTTACCACCTTCTTATGAGTAGTACAGCTGTCATTTTCACATCTAACCCAAAATGTTTCCACCCATGTAGTGCCAGAATGGAAACGGTCGGTGTCTGAGAAATCAATGTATGGGACAAATTAAGAAAATCACAGTGACACCATTCATGAGCAGAGGTCTTAAAATGGCTATGTTGAAAATTTGGTGAAAAAATTCCTAAAATGACTGTTTTACTGCGTGTGTTGTGCGGTTCCTCGGAGCTAGTAAGATTCGCAAATTTTCAATATTTTCACTCCAGATTTTCAACATTGCCATTTTACTACACCTCCTTATGAGCAATATAGCTGTCATTTTCATCCTGCCCAAAACATGTTTCCGCCCATGTAGCACAATGGCGCAGTCGGTGTATGCAAACTCAATGTATGGGACACATTAACAAAATCACAGTGACACTGTTCATGAGCAGAGGTCTTAAAATGGCTATGTAGAAAATTTGGTGAAAAAATTCCTAAAAATGACTGTTTTATGAGCGTGCGTTGCGCAGTTCCTACGCATGCTCGTAAGTTCGCAAATTTTCAATATTTGCACTCCAATGACTTCCAAATACCTAAACAGCACATAGAAGCAAGCAACATTTGGCATTGACAAATGCTTGTTGTTGTCTGATCAGATACTGAAATGGACCTCTGCAGATTTTTGCAATATATTAATACTACCAACACCCATTTAAAATTCACGTCGACAGTTAGTCAAAGTAATTATTTTTCTGGACCTGATGATCTTTATGAACTGAACAAGTTTAAAAACATAGATTTACAAGAAACAAGTTCAAGAAACAATATTTAGAGCATACAGCTGCCACCTGGACTTCTTCAACAGAAATCTATCAAAGGGCCAATTTCTCTGCCTAAAACAAACTTGTACAAATCAGGTAGGCTTCAAAGGCAGCAGCAAAGTGATGGCAAACAGATTTTCAGCAACACTGTATAGAAAAGAACATACTAGAACATTTTTTTTTGCTCTTTTCCAGGCTCCCCTGGCCAGCCACTCCTTCGGGCCGCTTAAGTCCACCTCTGCCACTCTACCCCATCGCCATCTACAACCCCTCAGTGCTGCAGCTCCCAGGTAACCTGATGTAACCCTTCATTGGGAGGGTCATCCCCTTCCAGGGGAGAAGTGCCCATAGGCACAGACAAGTATCCTGGTCGTGGCGGAGTCAGCTTGGACACTTCTGTGCTTCATGGTGGCAGGGACGGTGGCCATCATCTGGTTGACCAGGGGCAGTTTTACACTTTACAGCCCTCCCTCCCCTCCTCCCTCAATGGGCTGATCACAATAGTATCCTGTGGTGGGGACGTTTGGTGGTGTGTTGAGGTGTTGAGGCATCACACACCAATAATGTCACCCAAGCCACCTCAGGTGCCAAAGGCCCACCCCCCTCCGGGAGGAAGCATCCAAAGGACACTTTGGACTACCTGCCTGCCAGGCTTTTCTCCTGACACTCAGGCTTGGGGCTGTGAACTGGGTTGCCAGCAGCAAGTCAACCTCTTTCTCTCTGCACCACAGAGCTGGCTTATACTGTAACATTTAAGTATATAGATATGCACATAATAGGGATAGACATGTCAGTTTACAAGGTAACCAGCAGAGGAACACTAACACGGATGCCTAACAACCTGCATTTGTGATGCAGTATAACCCTGAGGCACTCAGGATTGGACAGATTATACAGAGGTACTGGTCAGTTTTAAGAGCAGATGCAAATCTGATATCTCTCGTCTCCACTACCCCTCGAGTAATATTCTGTCATGGTAGAAATATTAAAGAAATGGTTGTCCATTAATTTCTACCAAAGGCTCCAAATGACACCTGGTTGCCACGTCCACCAGTGGGCAACTGCAGGGGCTGCCACTGTAGTTAATGTTCCAATGCATATAATACCACAACATTTGTACATCCCAGGAATAGGAAAATGTTTCAAATTACTCGAATATAAATTGCAGTTCAGCTGGAGTTATATGCGTTCTGTTGCGTTCATGTGACTTATTGTATATTGGTCAAAGTAAGCGTGAACTGAGAGTTTGTACTAGCAAACACAAAGCAGTGATTTATACACAGAATCACCAGTATGCCATAGCAGAACAGTTTATGTAGGTGGTGCAAGGATCAACTGCCTATCTCAGATTCATGGGCATTGAGAAGGTTGAGATGGGGGTCAGAGGTGGAGATCTAGCAAGGCAGCTTCTGCAAAGGGAAGAGTCTTGGCTCTCCACACTGAGTACACTGCAGCCAATGGGACTGAATGATGAGCTACCACTACATGCATATCTAGAAAGGAACATCTTTCTAGTTCCCCTGCAGTTGGATCAATGTTTCTTGCTTGAACCTGTTTTTTGCCATTAAACTATCTGACATTTGGATGAACATTTGAAACATTGCAGTGAAAGTAACAATTCGCTTTTTGCTGTTATTTTATTAGCGAAAATTTTTTTTAATGCTTTAGTATATATGGTCATTTTTTTACTGAGTCACCAAAAGGTTTCTATCTGTGTATTTGCAATTCCTGTGTTATTAACAAATATATTTATTTCCTTACAAGGTTCCTCTGCATTATTTTAATTTTGAGCATTAATAGCTTTTTTGGTATTCTCTGTTTTTAGTGAAACTGCCTCAGATCACTTTGTATTCTGTTTATTGTTTGTTCATCCCGTTTGTGTCACTGTTCCACTTATTTTGCAAAATGTTTGCACTTGCACATTAGTCTGAGTGCCCTATCTCTTCAACTGTTGTAATAAACACGTCTTGTGTTCAGGAGTGCATGCCACTCTGAAGAAGATGCCATTCATAACATCAAAACAGTGCATAGCTGGGAGGGGCTGCACTGGCTTGGATGGCCCTTATTGAAAGCATATTACTGGTTTCCTCACAGTTTCAGGCCACTGTACAAGTACTTGTTAATAAAACTGATAGCACAGCCTGTGAGTTTACCTTTCTGCTGAACTGAGACCTGTGCAAATAATTGCAGTAGGAACTACCTGCTGTAATGATGCAACATTTATGCAGCACATTATCTCTATGGACTATGGACTATAGAGGTGGTTTGCCATGATCTTTACATTTCAAATAAACAGATTTGCACAAGCATTTGTCGATCATACTGTATATGAGAAGTGTTGCTGTAATTCTTTGGTGCTGACCCCTCCAGGACTGCTGCCTTGTAGTCAGTGTATTAAAATAAAACTAGACCAATGGAAAGGTATGCACACACCAGTGAACCTAGGTGCAAGCTTGGGGGGGTGCCTAACCCTCTGGATAAACAGAACAAACTGACTGGAATGGCCCACACTCTCAGGTTGTTGATGCATCTGCAGTAACGAAAGACACGAGACAAAGATCAATGCTTAAAGTGTTAAAAACACTTAGTTAGATGTAGTTCAACTTCATACTAAGCCAAATACTACAGGTGTGTGAGACAACACTAAATTATTATTTAGTTATTGAAAGTTGGTAACTGGGAAAGACACACTGAGTCAAGGCTCCTCACTGCCAAGTGCGACTCAAGGGGATAGGGGAGGGGAGTACAAGCAAACAAAACATCAGTCCACCTCAGTGAGCAAAAGACTCTACACTAGGTGCCCCGACGCTTCGATCGGTAGAGTTTCATTAGGGGACGGGTGCCTGGGCAGACTGACACCCCTTTTATACTGACATAGCAGTCACATGATTATCACAGAATTGGCAAAGTGGACTTGTATACATTAACAGTCAGTGGCCATGGGGTGACCGGAACATACATACATAAGCTCTCTGTACAAAAGATCAATTCACAATATGTACAGTTAATACAGAGAGGTGTGAAGTCAAAATAAGTAAAGTAAATAATACACAACTGATAGGCTAGAGGGGTGAACGGACCAAAGTAACAGTGCCCAGTAAGGTACATTGTTTAAGCATACAGATTACAGCAGGCTATGCATACTGATCATACCCTGTAAGAGATGGAGCAAAATGGTTGATGTGATGGAGTTGGGAGCTGCACCCCAAATATGCCCATTGAGAACGCTTCTATGCAAGCATGGGGCCAGAGGCAGAATAACTGTGTTGCTGATTACATACGACATCTGAGGGAGGCAGGGAGAGAGCGAGAGAAAGAGAGAGAGAGAGAGAGAAGAGAGAGAGAAAGAGAGAAGAGAAAGAGAAACTGTTGTTAAATAATTAGAAATATAACACATTAGCAAATCACACTCACTGCAGAGTCTGCAACCCCCAAAACAAACAAACATATAATGTGAAAACACTGGGACATGACACGACTACAGTGCCAAAGAAAGAAATGGTGGGAAAGAAACATGGGGTGGGGTGGGGTGGGAGAGGAAGGAAACATGGAAATAGTAAACTGGCACTGGGCAGTGAGGCCCATTAGGGCATCTTTTATTTTTATTTCAAAATATTCGGGATAAGGATTACCAATGTTGAATAGGGAAAAGGCTAAGTAAAACTTTAATGAATACATGACTGGGAGGCTGTAGGGTTAATCAGACCAAAGTAACAGTGCCCAATAAAGTGCATTGTTTAAGCATACAACAGCACAGACAGTACATAGTGATCCGGCCCCTGTAAGAAACAAAGAAAAGTAGTGGATATAATGGAGTTGGGAGTTACACCCCATGTAGGGTTACCTTTCTTGTGCTCCCAGGTCTCTCCTGGAAACACGCCTTGGCTTAGTGTGCCTTTCTTGGTTAAGTAATTTCCCTTTCCCTTCCTATGCAGAATCAGGGTCAGAAGCAGTGTAACTGTGCTCGCTGAACCTCTTCCAGCATCTAAAGAGAGAGGAAAGAAAATGGGAGATATAACACATTAACAAATCTCATTGCCAAAAATCAGCAGAAATAAAACATATATTGTCAGCATTAAGACATGACACAAGTACAGTGCCGGGGGAGGAGTGGTGGGGAGGACATGGGTAAGATAGGGGGTTTGGCGAGGAAGTAAAGTAGGGAAATAAGAGAAATGGAAAAGTGGCACAGTGTAGGCAGGCCCATTGGGGCATGATTTTTTCCCAGATATATTTAAACTATTATATGGAATTGCCAATGTTGCATAACTGGCTGTAGAATGACCAAATTGAATATCTAATAACTTTCAAAGTGGAGCAGACTTTCTAGCCCATTGCCTCCATGCATACCGCTTTGACACATTCCAGATTCATGAATTTAACACAGGCAAGATCTTGACTGTGATATGAGTAATAAAATGTTCTGATACAGGACTATCTAGGCTGCCCTTTTTAATGTCTTGGACATGCTCCTGTATGTGTTGTCAAAAGGCATACCATTCTGCCAACATACAACATGGGCACTTACACCCACAGGGCATAAACTATAAAGTTGGGGCCACAAGAGATGAACTGCCTAACTGTAACAGACTTCTTGTAGTTTTCTAGTGAAAAAATTGCTGATTTGATGACAGTACATTCAAATGTTGCAGCTCCCACATCGGAATGTGCCATTTAGCCTCACAGGTAACCAGGTATTGTTAATAGTCTGCTGGTGTACTTTAAATTGGCTCATGACTAGCCTGTACATGGGATTGGGAGCCCTGCTGAAAGTAATTCTAGGCCCTTCAGTAAGGCATTCTACAAGGTAAGGGTCCCCAAGATGCAGGGGCCCATAATATTTGACCTGGTTACCTGTGAGGCTAAATGGCATATTCGATGTGAGAGCTGCAACATTTGAATGTACTGTCATCAAATCAGTAATTCTTTCACTAGAAAACTACAAGAAGTCTGTTACAGTTAGGCAGTTCATCTCTTGTGGCCCCTAACTTTATAGTTTATGCCCTGTGGTGTAAGTGCCCCATGCTGTATGTTGGCAGAATGGTATGTCTTTTTGACAACACATACAGGAGCATGTCCAAGATATTAAAAAGGCAGCCTAGATAGTCCTGTATCAGAACATTTTGTTACTCATATAACAGTCAAGAACTCTTAAAACTGAAGATGGACAAAGCAATGGGGTCTGATGCGATTCATCACAGAATTCTAAAAGAATTAAGGGTAGAACTAGTGACACCACTGACTACCCTCTTCAGCAAATCATGGGAGGATGGGGTGGTACCTGAGGACTAGAGGAGGGCAGATGTGATTCCCCTTCACAAAAGTGGGAGCAGGACAGAAGCAGAAAACTACAGACCTATTAGTTTAACCTCAGTGATAGGGAAAATGATGGAATCACTTCTGATGGAAAGAATTGTCGAGTATCTAGAGGCCAGAGGGGCACAGGACCCAAGGCAGAATGGATTCACAGCGGGAAGGTCATGCCAGATGAATCTAATAGATTTCTTTGACTGGGTGACCAAAGTAGTAGATCAGGGAAGGGCTGTGGACATGGCCTACCTAGACTTTAGCAAGGCATTTGACACAGTCCGACACAAAAGATTAATATACAAGTTAGCCAGCCTGGGAATGGGTCCCAAGATGACAACCTGGGTAAAGAATTGGCTGGAGAATAGGACACAGAGGTAATGGTAAATGGAGTCACTCTGAAGAAGGGGTTACTAGTGGGGTACCATGCAGGGTTCAGTATTAGGACCGGTCCTCTTCAATGTCTTTATAAGCGACATTGCAGAGGGACTGGAAGGAAAAGTACAGTATGTCTCTTTGCAGATGACACAAAGATCTGCAACAGAGTTGATGCACAAGGTGGGGTGGAAAGGATGAGAAGGGACTTGGCAAGGTTAGAGGAATGGTCAAATGTATGGCAGCTTAGATTCAATGCTAAGAAGTGCAAGGTAATGCACCTGGGAAACAAAACCCCAGGGGAAGAGTACACAATGGGGTGAGATACTAACAACAACAAAAATGGAAAGGGACCTGGGGGTAGTCAAATCAGATGACCTAAAGGTGGGCAAGCAATGTGAGAGGGCAGCAAGGAGGGCTGGGGGGATACTGGGATGCATGGAGAGGCATCACCAGTAGAAAACAGGAAGTTGTTATCCCTCTGTGCAGACCGCTGGTGAGACCCCATCTGGAGTACTGCATGCAGTTCTGGAGACCCAATCTCCGCAAAGACATAGACAGGATGGAAGCTGTCCAGAGGAGGGCAACTAAAATGATGCAGGGTCTGCACCGGAAGACATATGAAGAGAGACTTAAGGAGCTTAATATGTATAGCCTCGAGGAAAGGAGGGAGAGGGGGGACATGATAGAAACTTTTAAGTACCTCAAGGGAATCAACAATGTCCAAGAGGGTAGCATCTTTCAAAAAAGAGGTGTGCAAGAACAAGGGGCACAAATTGAAGATGGGGGCAGCTCAGAGGTAATATAAGGAAGTATTTTTTCACAGAGAGGGTTGTGGATGCATGGAACGGCCTTTTGGAGGAGGTTGTGGTGTCAAAAACAGTGGTGGAATTCAAGCATGCGTGGGACAGTCATAAGGCAATTCTAGGGGGTGGGGGTAGGAAGAAGTAGGCTGCTGGTTAACTAGGATCTGCAGCTTATCCATTAGGTAGGAAAATGGGCAGACTGGGTGGGCCAAGCGGTCCTTATCTGCCGTCAAATTCTATGTTTCTATGTTTCTATACTTGCCAACCTTACCTGCAGTTATTCTTGATGATAAAACATATGGGAGGATTTGACTGTTGGGTTCTTTTGCAGGGTTGGAACAGGATAGATCTGTCCAAGTCATGTGCTTTGTTGAGTGCTTGGTCCAATGTAGCTGTTTTATATCTTTGAGCTAAAAACCTATTATAAATGCCTTCTGCCTGAGTCTCAAATTCCTTTTATTTTTTTATATTTTTAGTCTTTTTGTAACTGGGTAAGGCCCACTAGGCACACATGCCTGTTTTCAGGGGTGACCTGGGAGCAGTGGGCGGTTAAGTGACTTGCTCAGAGTTACACAGTATGCAAGTGGAGGCTGTGAGGATCAAACTCAGGTCTGGTCTGCTGGATGTATCAAGCTCGTTCACACCTCATTCATCTAACCTCTAGGCTATACTGCCAGCCCCAATGTGATAACAATTACATCTAAGACGTAGAAATTGCCCCAAGGGAATGGACTCTTTGAGGACTCTGGGATGGGCCCTCATGGCCTGTAATAGGCTATTTGTGGTGGTGGGCTTTCTGTAACTTAGAGTGTACACAATATTATGTACATCCACCTCAAGTGTTATGTCAAGAAAGTCTAGCTTAGTACTGTTTCATGTGCTGGTAAAATGAGGGTTCAGGTCATTAGAACACACAGAAGAGCTGGCCTTGTACTTTTATGACTAAATTTGAAGCTACTTGCTGCAAGCTGTCCTGATCAGGCTTAATGTCTAATTTGTCGCTTTTGTGTTTGCTGTGATGGGATTTGCAGTGCACTGGGTAGGAGTAAAATTGGATTGCTCAAGAGAACTGCTTTGGGCTGGGATACTCTGGGCTAATTAAGGGCAGCTGAGTTAGCTAGTCTGAAATCAGAAGAAGAATGGTGTAACAAAACAGTTTTGGGCACACAAGCCTTAAAGAGGATGCATGCTTCAAAATAAGTTAACTTTCCATATTTATTAAGCCTAAAACAACAAACTCAGCACAGCTCTTGCCTGACATGTTTCAGATTGGTGTCCTTTTCAAAGGCTGAAATCATATTACTCTCTTCAGAGTGGTCTCTAGCAACTCTGAAATCACATTTGAGTAGTCTTCAGCTGTTTTGGTTTTAGGGTGATCCTGGGCTAAATTCTGGGCAAACTGTCTGCAGGCTTAAAACTGCTTAAACTGGATAGTTGGATAACACATTTGGAGCTAGCTTGATATTGCATTGCTTTAGGCTGATTTGATCTGCCTTGGTTCAACCTGCTGCCTGTGGCAGGGGAGTCACTGGGTAATAGGTGGTACCCTTGTGGAGACCAGGGCAACATGGCTGCACTTAGTTGGGGACATACTAGGGGAAATTGGTATAGGGGGAGGGATGTGCATCATGCGGTGACTGACAGTGGCAGCTGGTCTGTGCAGGATCACTACTGGATGGGGGGACTTCGGTAACAGGATGGAGGGGGAAGCAGGCTGGTGGGTTGCAGTGGTTGTGGAGCTGCAGTGGCCTTGAGTACACTATGGAAACTAGGGCACTGACCTATATGTGCCAGGTCAATGGGTTTGGAGGCTGAGTTGTGCAGGCTCAGGTATGAACTGGATAGGTTGGCGAAGGGCATGAGTGCAGGGGATGGGAGGCATCTAACTACAGACAGTTGGGGGGAGGGTGCCTGCAAATGTGGGTGCAAGAGGATGGGGGCCAACAGAACTCATGCTAGGTCTGACCAGCCCTGGGGGCAGAAACGAGGGGGGTCAAGGAGACTGGACAGGAGGAGGGTGAAGGATGGCAGAAAGTGGGGGCTATTGGCAGATGGGCAAAAGGGCCTCCAAGGACCATGGCAAGGGGGCTCATCTCACAGGAAGGGATCACTGGTAAGCAACCTGCTGGGGGATCCTGGTCTCAAATAGGTGAGACACCATGGAGGGGCCTCGAAGATGTGGGAGTGCAGCAGCAGGGCAGAAGGAGAAGGGGATGAAAGTGAGGGGGTTAGGAGCATGGGCACTGAGACTAATAGAGGAGCCAGGGATGGCACGAGAAGGGAAGATGGGAGTAGGGAGTGCCAGGGAAGGGAGGATGAGGGGACAGTAAGGAGGGAGCATGGATCCCAGGGGGAAAGGGACCAGCAGGGATTGAATATGGGGGAGAGCAGAAAAAAAAATGAGGGGGTAGAAGCAAGAGCCTCTGATAGTCAGGAGGGGCCACAAGTTAATAGGAGTGCTGCTGAGACAAACCAGAGTGGTGAGGCAAGGTGGGGGGAGCTACGAGTAGAATGGTCAGACAGGAGAAAAAGCTGAAATGTGGGGGTAAAGTCATCCGATTGCAATCAAATTGTTGGGGTGGCCAGAGAAAATGGTGAGGTAGTAGGGTGGGAGGGGTGGAAGAGAAAGGAGGTAGGCTCAAGGGGAAGGAGGAGGTTAAAGTGCTCCTGCTGGGGGACTCCATAATCAGGGGTATTAAGAGGAAAGGGAGGAGTTGGGGCAATGCTGTGCTGTCAGATTCTAGAGTATCTGGCTTGAATGTGCACAAGGCCAAACACTTGGTCTATGCTTTGGCAGCAGTGTCAGTGGCTCAGTAGGTAGCACACTCGCCTCTGAGGCCAGGAGATCAGAGGGCTGTGGGTTCAGTTCCCACATCTGGCACTTGGTTTATTATCCCAGTACTGACACTGTAGTACAGCATGAAAGGGGTGCTGCACTTCTGAGGTGCTGTCTTTTGGATGAGACGTTAAACCGAGGTCCCATCTACCTGGATTGGGGGTAGTTCAGGTGGATGTTAAAGATCCCATGGCACTTATCAAAAAGTGTAGGGGTAGTTTTATTAAAGAAAAACATAACATCACAGAAGGAAAATACAAGTATAGACAAAATACCATATTGTATAACAGAAACACAAGCAATTCAGAAAAAAAAGAAGAACATCCAAAAGATACATATCATACCAATTCATTATATAGGTATAAAACTTTGCCAAAATATATCAACCTTAGATTTGAAGAATTTTTCCAAATCCCTAGCTTTAACAGAAATTAAACCATTCTCAATTTGTACAAACAAGGTATGAGATAAAATAGTTTGTTGCTGAAAAATAAATTGGCAACGAGTTTGCCAATGATAATATTGTATAAAGGCAAAAAACACATTCAAAGTACTTCTATGATAATGACGCCATATCCCAGTATAATTGCCTAAAACTATGGTCTGATATGTAACGGTGGCTAAAAAAGGGAGGTTCCAATGCACAGCAGCGTCCTGCCAAAATGTTTGACTAAAAGGGCATGAAACAAAAAAATGAACCATAGTTTCCTCGCAATTAATACATGTGGGTCGTAAACAAAATCTTTCCATAGTAGGCTTGTATTTCAAGTTACCACAAACCCCCAACCTTCCCTGTATAGAGAGCCATACAACATCCCAGATATGTGGGGGGATCCTGTAATCTGTCAGCTTCCTAAAGGAAAAAAATCAGCTGAGAAGGGATACATTCTGGGAAAAGAGGAACACATTTCTGCACTTCAAACACAATAAACTTATAAAAGGTTTTCCTGGAGAGAGTGAGCAAATATGGAAACGATATCTTCCATTGTTGTAATTTCTTAAAAGAAGCAACACCATAAGAAGGTAAGAAATTTGACAATAATATTTTAGGGGGTAATGATGACCATTTATTTAAATATGTAGACCACAAAAATTTGGACCAGATTTGCCAAGACATAGTGGGAGAAGACCAAAGATAAGAAAAGGAGTCAAATAAGAAAAAGGAGTGATAAAAAACAATGGAGTTGATCATGTTCAATCCACCCTTATTAATGGGGAGATAAGTAATATCTCTGCGCACAGGGTTCAGTCTGTTACCCCACAACATCTGAAAAAAATACTAAACAATCTAGTTTCCAGGTGAAGAGGAGATGGAAAACATAACTTAAGTATAAAACACAGGTAACACAAATTTTTAATAATTGCAACCTTTTTTCTTTCAATTTCCACCTTTCCATCGGTGGATTTTAAATTCACCAATGTACAGTTGTTTTTCCCAATTATGGGTGGCTAAATCTCCTGCACCAAACCAAATACCTAAAATCTTATGAGGGGCCAAAGCTACCGGAATACCTGCAATAACAGAAGGATCTAAATGAGTAGACTGTAGTATAAAAATAAAGCTCTTATGCATGTTAAGTTGGGCTCCGGACAGAGCCTCAAAAATAGAAAAAATGTGCAATGCATTCAGCAAAGAAGGAATATCTCCCAGTAATAAAGTGATATCATCTGCATATGCAGTTATTTTTTCCACTGGCAAAGTAGAGGAAGGTGATAATCCAATAATATGCATATCCCATACAATCTGTCTAACAACAGGGTCTAAAACAAAAGAATACAAAAGTGGGCTTAATGGGCAACCCTGTCCAACCCCCATTGACATAGGTACCTCAGCGCCAAAATATTCATTAACCTTAGGTACACAACTAGCATTCTTATATAGAGTGGAAATCCAATTAATAAATGGCGGAGGAATGCTGTAACGTAGAAGAATGGAAAATAAATAATTATGTTTTACTCTATCAAAAGCTTTGGCTTGATCCAAAGCAACAATATATCCAGAAATATGGCCTTTATTACTAAGTTCAAATAGATCTCTTAAAAGATATAAATTATGTTGAATGCGTCTATGAAGAATGGCACATGTTTGGGCTGGGTTGAATAAGAGACCCGGCTACCAGTAATAATCTATTATTAAGAATTTTAGTAAGGATTTTGTAGTCACTATTTAACAAACTCAAAGGTCTCCAATTAGATAGTAGGGTCTTGTCCTCTGATTTATATAGAAAGAAAAGTATTGAAGTATTAAACCCAGAAGATTCTGCAGAAGAAAACAATAAAAAATTGAACACTTTAGGCAAAAAGTAAATCATGTGTGGTAAAAAAAGTTGATAAAACTCATTAGGGAGACCATCCCACCCTGGGGAGGTATCCTTACTTAATTGTGATATCGCCTGTTCAACTTCCTGGGAAGAAATAGGCTGAATTAATGGAACTATTTGAGAGGAGATAGGTGAGGAACAGGAGCAGTGAAACTAGAAAGGTCAGGCAAAATAGGGTAGAGTCATCCTGAAAAGAGACTGCAACATGTTGTTGAACTAGAGTCAACATATCCATATCTTTGGAAAGCAAAATACCAGTAGGTGCAACAAAGCTGAGTCATAAGGGTAGCCTCTAACCTGTGTTTACATACCATAAAGGTCAGAAGCAGGAGTAGTCTTAGTTCCAAATTTAAATTCTAGGTCCAGGACTTTGCTCTATCATATTGATAGGATTTCATCTTTTCCTTCAGAATCTTAATTTGAGGAAGCAAATCTGAACCTTCAAAGGAAGGACATCAATTTATATAATTGATTACGGGCAAGTAAATATTGAATATATTTAGAATTAGCTCTAGCTTTTCCAAATGAAAGAAAAAGCTTCTTCAATTCCGTTTCGTGTCCATCCACCAGTTCAAAGAATCTGAGTATGCACAGAAAACAGATTCCTGTATGCGAAAAAAAAGTTCAGTCTGAGAATATAAAGAAGGGGTATCAAAAAGGGACATATTCAATCTCCAGTGATTATATTTGGAAAAAATTTTGGGAGGGATAAAATGCAGACTAAAAGAACAAAAAAGCAGATTATGGTCAGAGAACTCTGATGGTTGAGATTGACAAGAAATGGGATGTAAGTGCTGGGAAAAGAAAAACATATCAATCCTAGTGGCATAAATAAACCTATGATAAGTAGCACCAAGTCCCTTGGGGTGTAATTTTCGGAAAGCATCCTGCATACTTGAGTCAATAAGGATTTGTTTCAGGGCATTAGAATCACAATATATTTTCTTCTGAGTGGCTCCGGACAAAGGGTATCTAATGTACAATTAAAATCCCTCCCAAATGACATGCATTTTGGTGAAAAGAAATGGTTTAATATCTCCAAATAATGCAACCCTGGCAGACTTTGTTTGTAGGCGTAAAGGTTAATGAGACAGAAGGAAAAGTCTCCTATAGAGCCGTCCAAAATCAAGGCCCTACCGGGACACACATCTATTAAACGAAAAATATGAATATTGGCAGATTTAAAAAGAATGCCAATCCCATCTGCAGGTTCCAGTCCAAAGGACCAAAAAGAGGGACCCCAGTGCCATCGCATTTTAATGTCATCTACCTCAGTTAGTGAGGAAAGACAACATTCTTGAAGAAAAATAATATCCACAGAGAGGGTTGAAAAATAGGCCAATACAGAAATGTGCTTCCTATATGTTTTTAAACTGCAGATATTGAAAGATAGGAGTCGAGCGCCATAAAATGTCATATTTCAGCCAAGTCCCCTTTCAAACTATTGCTTGCTTTTCTCTTTTTACCTTTCTTTCCTTTCTTTTCCTTAGCCAATTCTGTAGATCTACTGTCCTCATCTTCCGTAACTATCTCAGATCTATAGGATGTATTGGATTCTAAGTCCGAATCCCCCAAATCGTCTTGTAGAGGTAAAAAAATGTTAGAAGTTGAAAGAGGGCAGGGAGTGGGTAATTTTAGCGAAGATCTGGTAAATCTCCGGCCTTTCACAGTCTCAAATGTAGTAGGGGGGGCATTGTAGGTCTGTCAGGAACATTTCCTAGGTCAGAGGCTTGAGGTATAGTAGAAAGAAGGTCAGAGGTAGCTACGAACGGTGCAGAGGTAGGTGTAGTAGATACCGAAGGACCAGGATCATGTAATTTATCCTGAGCTTGGAGTACTAATTCATCATGATCCCATCCCTCTGGTCTATTGCGCTTAGCCCAGGGGCATTGATGAAATGCATGCCCCTGTTCATCACACAAGCTACACTGGAAAATGTTCTGACATAAGTCCATCGAATGGCCAAACCCCCCACAAAGTGAACATTTCATCATGTCACAAGAGCTACTAATGTGAGTGCGGGGAACTGCATTTATAGCAAGCTCGGGGCTGACCGTTATAAAAACACACACCCCTGTCCTTTCCAAGAAAAAAACTATTAGGAAGATGTATTATATCAGAGTTTACTTGAAACAATTTAACTTTAAATTTCCAGCTCCCAGTCCAAATACCCTCTAAATCTAATAAGGCTTCAGGAGGTCCTAGGATATCGCAACACTTCTGTAGCCAATGGTAAATATCACTAACCTGCACCCCCTCATTCCTGAACATAACAGTGATATACCTAATTTGTGGCCTAGTAAGGGGAATGGCTAAAAAAGGAAGCCATAAAGGGGTAGTTTTAAGAGCAGAGTATTTTTCCCAAAATCTTTCCAGACTATTATTGAGTCTGAAACTGACATCAAAAGAATCCTCCCCTGAAACATGAATAAGTGCAAAGAGGTCTGAAGGTAAAAAGGACATAGAACCTTTAAGCAGAGTGTTAGCAACATAATACCTATCAGGATGAGTATTTAAACCGCCTCTATATCTTAATCGGACAGCGTTTCTCCTGGTAGCCTGTTCAGGTTTGTGTTTGAACAGGTCTGCCATAGGAATGCGAGGAGGGTTATCAGAGCCTTTACATGAACCAAACATGTCTGATGCTGCAGCAGAAACCGTGAGTCCCTCCCCCCCCACCACAGGTACACAGAGGCTACTAGTAGCCATTGTCCTTCAACACTAGGTGCGCACCACTATGGGAGAAGCAACAGGAGGAATAAATGTCAGTATCTGAGCTCAGAGAGTTGGCATGCGTAGGTGAAGTATAAGACACAGGCTTCCAAGCAGGGTCAGGCACCCAAGTTCCTAAAGCATTCTGTGTCCAACCAGCATTTCGCAAAGAATCTTCCTCCGACCAATCTTTAGAGTCAATAGAAGTTTGAGTTTGTAAACCGAATTGTTCTTTCAGAGCCTGTGAAGTAGTAGGAATCCGCACGGGAGCAGCAAGGGGCTTCCGAACCAGTGGACCGTCTGCTGGTGCACTCGGAAGTGTACGCCTTTGAAAATCATCCGTAGAGGAAACAGGGAGCGCGATATCCAAAGGTCCCACGGCAGAAGAAGTGCACACAGTGTCAGCAAATGTAGGTTGAAAATTCTCCCGAATCGGCAGCAAACCGATCATCTCCTGAGCAGCAGACGACTTCTCCAGGTCAGTATGAAGAGTAGCCACACTCGTAGTGGCATTCGTAGAACAAACAAGAGCATTGCTAGCAGGAGCGTCCTCGCTAGTGTCCATCTCCTCACAGGAGACTAGAGCTTCTGCCATAACGTCGCTATGTCGCAGCCACGGAGTGCCAGCAGAGTAGGGGAATTCCGGTGTTCTGGCCAAATTTCTCTCATTCACTAAAAATACCACCAACAGCTTAATCTGGTTCAAGGTCAGTTGCCATTCATCTGTATCCCCCTCCCCCGGGTTGTGCCTGAAAATAGGCAGGATTTGTCTAGTGCACTTACCTGGTCAACAAAAACTAACTAAATAAATAAATAAATAAAATAAATATTAGCGCACCTAGGCACAAATGACATAGAGGAAAATAGTGTGGAGGAGATACAGGCAAGGTTCTGGGAGCTTGCCAGGGTGTGTCATGCTGTGGGTTGCATGGTCTCTTTTTTGGAGGTCCTCCTGATGCCTAGAACTAGCGTGGGAAACAAACAGATAATCAGGGAGGTTAGTGAATGGCTCAGAGCATGGTGTGTGGCTAGGGGGTATGGTTTGGTGGGGGACTGGGATGCAACTAGTGAGGACAAGGAGCTGTATGCTAGGGATAGGCTCCACTTAAAAAAACTGACCATGTTCATCGAAGCTAGGTGGGGTTTAAACTTGTAGGGGAGGGCTGGGGCTTGAGGCTGCTGCTAGCAGGCACATCAAGGAGGACTTAGCCTCTCCAGTGGAGGGAGGGGTGCCAGACCAGGCACCACCGTGCTAAGGGACCTCAGGAGCATACAGTTAACTGGGGATTTCAGGTTGGGGATGGGGTGAGGGCAAGGGCAGGGGCAGGGATGGAGGCTGGTCCGATTAACGATAGGAGCATGCCCAGGCTTCAAGTGATGCCAGCTGAAGGGAGGTGGATGTGGTGGCAGCCACTGAAACTTGGGCCCTCCTTGACATGACTGGGACCTGAACCTGATGGGGTATACTGTGTTCAGGAAGGACAGGGCTTTGGGCAGGGGAGGTGGGGTTGCACTCATCATTAGGAATGGCATCAATATATGCAGGATGGAGCTAAGAGGGTAAATCTGGGGGTGGTTTATAGGCCACCCATGCAGGCGGGAGAACTTGAGAAAGGCCTGGTGGTGAATCTCAGGGACCACTGTGGTCATGGGGAGGGTGTAACTGTGGTGCTGGGTGACCTTAACATGCCAGGGGTTGATTGGGGGAACTATGACATCCTCATTAACTAGGAAGCAGCACTGGCTGGACATCTTCCAGGATGCATTCCTTTCCCAAATGGTGGCTGACCTGATGAGGGATGGTCGTATCCTGGATGTGGTCCTACTGGATGGTGATCTGGTTAGGAACCTAGTGGTAGGGGACCCACTGGTGGGGAGTGATCATGCCATGGTTTGGTTTTCTTTAGACCTGGGAGGAGGGGTAAATCACACTAAAACAGTGGTGGTTGACTTTAGGGGTGCAGACTTTATGGGTATCGAGGGGATCCTCAGGGGGCATTTGGAGGGGATCAGACTGGACATGGACACAGGGAACAGGTGGGAAATTATTAAAAAGAGGGCTCCTGAAAGCTACCAAGATCTGCATGAAGGTCCAACACAAGTTTGTTAGAGCCAGAAGGCTGAACTAGTGGACCAGGGAGGTCCAGAAGGTGGTGAAGGCGAAACTGCTTATAGATGATACATGCGCTTGTGTGGGGTCATGGACAGGGGGAGTACAGTATGATATCCTAAAAGGTAACCAGAGGTGGTAGAGATTGGCCAAGGCGAGGATGGAGCTGAGGTTGGCACTGGGATCAGAAGCTGGGAAAAAGGGTTCTTTAGGCATATCAGGGAAAGAAGGACAGTGAAGGGGCAGACTAACAGACTGACGTCAGGGAGTGGGTGTGCCGAGGAGGCCAGAGAACGAATACTTTTTCTTGGTCTTCACTAGAGATGATGGAGGGTCAACGCCTTATGGGGGAGGCGGGCTAGGAATGAAGAAGGAGGGGAGGTCATGGATGTTGAAATTCCTGTCAGTAGGGTTACGGAAGCCCTTAAGTCCCTGAAAATGGATGAGGCACTGGGTCCGGATGGCCTTTATCCCAGGGTGCTAAAGGAGATGGCAGATGTCCTTGCTGCACCTCTGGTGGATCTTTTCATCTCCTCCTTCAGATGGGGTGGGTGCCTCAGTATTGGAGGATGGCTCATGTCATGCCTATCCACAAAAAGCAGCTCATGGAGGCCGGGTAACTACAGGCCTGTCAGTCTGACATCAGTGGTATGCAAAATGATGGAGGCCATCCTGAAAGAGAGGCTGGAGGTGTTTCTGGAGACACGGGATCATCTGGATGATCAACATGGCTTCATCCAGGGCAGATCATATCAAACTACCCTTGAGGAGTTCTTCAATTGGGTGACAAAGGCGCTGGACCAGGGCAGGCCATTGGATGTCCTCTTTCTAGACTTCAGCAATGCGTTAGATTTGGTGCCACACCCTGGGTTGCTGGATAAACTGGGGGAATGGGGGTGGGGAAAAGGATGGTTAGGTGGATAGGAAACTGGCTAACTGGGCAGTTTCAGAAGGTAGTGGTTGGGGGGAAGATATAATTTCCTAGGAGGGTCATTAGCGGGGTCCCACAAGGGTCAGTGCTGGATCCACTCCTGTTTAATGCTTACATCTCAGACATCAGGGATGGTATCAGGAGTGAGATGAGCCTCTTTGCTGATGTCTCAAAGCTAGGGGTGGTGGTGGATGGGGAGGAGGGTAGAAGAGCCCTACAGGAGGACCTGGAGATCCTGGAGAGATGGTCACGCACCTGGAAACTGTGGTTTAATGCCAAGAAATGCAGTGTTCTCCACTTGGGGCTAGGAACCCAGCTCATGTGTACCTTTGGATGGGGAGAAACTGCAGGTTTGGGAGGAAAAGGATCTTGGGGTGGTTGTGGATGCCAAAATGAATAACTCTGAGCAGTGAAGGAGGGCTCGACTAAAGCAAATAAAATGCTCAGATGCATCGTCAGAGGATAACCTCGAGGAGATGGAAGTGCTTCTCCCTCTGTATAACTGCCTGGTTAGACTGCACCTAGAGTACCAAATGCAGATTTGGCACATACTCTGAAAAAGGACATTGCACTTCTTGAGAGGGTCCAGAGGAGGGTGACTAGGATGATACAGAGTCTGGGGGAAAGATCCAATGAGGAGAGACATGAGGAGCTCAACTTGTACTCTCTGGAGGAGAGGAGGGACAGAGGGGATATCATTGAGGTCTTTGAATATCTAAAGGGAGTAAATAGAGTCAGCCTAAATAGGGTGTTCCAGCTTAGGGAGGAGGGGGCCACCAGAGGGCACGCCATGAAGCTGGTTTGGTGGGAGGCTCAGTGGGGATACTAGGAGATGCTACCTCACCGAGAGGATGGTGGACTTCTGGAATGCACTGCCTCATGGAACTAGTGGCTGTTAATACAGTGGAGTTATGATCCCCATCAAACTCAGTAATTATGTTCAGTATGAAGTCAAGGGTCTCTAAGATGAAACTGACAGATGTAACATCCTTCAAGGGTTAAGCTAAGCAAAAAAATGTTTACATGTATAAATCCTTGATGATGCTGGATTGGCGTATATAGAGCCTCAACCTTTATCCCAATAACATGATTGGAAATTGTTACATTTTCTAAGACATGGATTGTGTCTCAGAGGTAGGATCCTGACTGAGCACACTTTTTCCAGGAAGAAATCCAAAAATTTACACAAATTATCAGTCAAGGATCTTACCCGGACACAATGGGAGGTCTGCTGGATTAAATAGTCTTTGTGGACCTTTGAGAGAATGTGAAGCGTCAGTCCCACTTGGAATTTGGGTCACAAGAAATCAAACTCCACGGTCAGAAATACTGCCTGTAATACAAGCACTCTCCAACAGAATCATGAGCTCCCCCTGAAAATGTTGGTAGGTCTGAGATATGCTTTCTGTAGTTGTTAACATTCTCAAGTAGCTCTAACGCTTTAGTCCCATGAAATTCATGATGTTTCATAACAGTATTCCCACCCTTGTCAGCATCTTTGAATACAGTGTTAGGGAGACCCTGTAATTCAGATATAGCTTGCACTCTGACAAGCTCAAATTATTCTGGTTCATTACTTGTTCCTGGTTAAACAATTAATTCACTTCTTTTAGTATTATTTTTATGGTTCATACATGCCTGTGCACAGGTAATGAGGGCGACATAGTTTAGGGCACAGGAAATATGTCACCTGGAATTATTGTGGGTGACATTGTGCCACCCAGCAGTTGCAGTGGCAAAGCATTGTCCCCTGAAACATGCAGATTTTGTGGGGGTTTTGTCCCGCACCCTCAACTAAATACAACCACCTCCAGGACAGGCATGCCATGAAGGAGAAGTGAATGTTGGAGTCGCCCAACAGGGTATGAATGTGGGATGATCTAAAATCCAGATTGCCCTGTCACTCACGCCCTTGTTGTGGCACCACATTACAGCGCCTAATCATGGTGCCCTAACAACGGTGCACGCACACACACACACACACACACACACACACACACACACATATATATATATATATATAAAAATTGAATTTGCATTGGTGGGGCAGAAGTGTGAATTAGGACTAAAATATGATTTTCTCAAAGATTTGAATTCAATTTTGTTAGTATTAAAAATCATAGCATGATTGCCATCATTACCTGACACCAAACCGTGATTTCCCAGAAACAAAGATTCAAGTATCCCCAAATTATTTAAGTCCTATAATGTCCAGTCACTTTCAGCTATTGATGTATCTACAGAGTTAGGAACAAGCAGTTTTGCTGCACCTTTGACTGAATGTCCTATGGGTGCTAGGACCCAGCATCTGACCGTCCGGGTTGAGAGGAAGGAGGAACACGACTGCAGCATCAGGATGTACCCCCACCCCGTGTGACTAGTGTAGATTTACCTCTTTGGCGAGAAAAGGTATCACCTTACCTGATTTCTCTGTCTATGTGGGTGATTTGTTGTGGAGGGCAGGAGACTGGATCACTCAACAACGCACATGCTGTTCATCATTGCACATGTGCAGTTGACATGTTCTTGCTCTCCTCCACTTTACGTTTCACATTGTCTCAGTGAAGGGATGCAGCATGAGGAGTGCAGTAAATGGGGAAGGGGAGAGATTATAGCAGGCAGTAGGCTAAGAGATGGAGAGAGTGCTAAGAATTTGGGCACTGACTGGGGGGAAATGAAAAGCCCTGTCCAGGGCTAGGGGAGAGAAGAGAGCTAAATAAACAAGGAAAGGATATTAAAAAAAAAAACCTGAAAGGTACTCTAAGTGAGGAGGGGGAAGAGACAGGCAGCAGAGATGTTGTGGTTTGAAGCCCTGTGTGAGAGTCAGATATTCAACATTAGAAACCCTTTTCGAGCTTTCTTTGTTTTTTAAAAAGGAGAGAGGTTTAAAGGGTAAAAAAACAAAGAACAAAACAAACAAAAACAAACAAGCAAAAAATCAAACTCCTGGAAGGGGAAAGAAGAGTATTGAGATTTGATGTGACACAGTGGGGGGCAGGGAATGAGTGGACTGGTCTAAAAAAATACTTGATCTTAAGATTTGTCTTTTGAAGTACCCTCAATCAGTTTTAGGGTTTACTTTCTGATTCATCTTTAAATTAAACACAAAGAGCCAGATATTCAAATACATGCAAAGCAGAGACGCAATCATTGCACTGCACCTTGCGCCTGTGTGCCGAATCTGCTATATTCAGTCAAATAGCACACCAGGGCTACTGGACTGAATATAGGCGTCAGCCCTGCACTAAGCCACTTAGCACTGCCCCAACAGGGCTCCCAAAGCACGCCGCCAGAATGGAAAGCTACAGAGCGCTATCTTCAGTATTCAAACGAATCCATGCAAATGAGTCCATTAGGCATGCAAGGTGCTAAGGAGCCATTTGCATGTCCATTATGGGCTCATTTGCATGGGTAGCAAGGCAGGTTAGAACTGCACTGCCCCCCCAATTGCCCAGTCCCAGACGTGTATATATCCCTGGTGCTAGTGGTCCCACCCAGCCATCCCCAGTGCCATAAGTAGAAATAAATTCCCTGGTGTTAGTGGTGCCCTCCTCCTCTCTCCTCCCTCCCTCCCTCTGACCCCAGTCCCAATGTAAAAGTTTATATCCGTGGTGGTAGTGGTCCGCCCCCAATCATCAGCCTGGAAGTACAAACAACCCCTCCTGGCGTCCAGTGGTTCCCTCCAGTGCACCAGGCACCCTCCCACTCACCATATCCTCATTGATGGTGCCATGGGTGCATATGGTGACCAGCACAGCTGTCCTCACACCTCCTCAGCTGGCCACTGTATGTACAGGCAGGGAGCGCGCCTCTTATTTATAGGACAGGGTGACATGCCATGCAAATAAGCCCATTGGGCATGCAAGGCACTAAGGGGCTATTTGCATGCCCATTATCACACTTCAGACACAAACATGTTTTTAAAAGTATGAAGTGATGTCATATTCAAAAATAAAAATACATACAATAAAACTTATGCCTTTAGGATTCATCAGTGCACGTAAATGTACCATGGTGATTTAAATTTCAATGAATTCCTATTTAGTGCTTATTTAATTGCAAACCTGTTTTTTTAAATTTTGATCTAAAGTGTGTAGTATAATTCTTGAGTTAGTACTTGTTGTTCTAAAGTTTGTGAGGTAAAGACCAGTAAGTATTATTTAACTTACAGATTTACAACATGACAAACAATCCATTTTGCTAATTTAACCTAGTCAGGCAAATAGACATATAGGGTTATTCTTATCACTGTAGCACGATCTACAAATATTACATAACAGAAAATATAGAAAAAGTGACTGGGAAGTTTAAGATAACATTTTAAAGAAACAATGTCGTATTCATTATTTCATTCGGGCTATTTGGTGCTACAGTATTCAGTCTACAGACCCACTTGCATTCCCTTCTTTCGAGCTTTCCATCTGTCTGTCCACCATGAGGATGGGCAATGATGTGACCAGTAATAATACATCTAAGGAACTTTGGATTAAAATGATGTATGGTTTCTTCTTGACCTGTCATCCATTTTTGAAATCCCGGACCACAGGGAACTGGCGGACAGACTTGGGGAACATGGGGACTGTTCTCAAGTGGTTCATGTCTTTCCTCACAGAGAGGTACCAGTCGATAGTGACTTGGCGTTACTGGTCACACCCAGTTTTCCTTAACAGTGGTGTCCCCCAAGGTTCTGACCTTTTGCCTGTGTTGTGTATATGTTGCCATTGGGCTTTTGGGGAGATCATAATGTGTTACAGTGTGGGGTTTCATTACTGTGCTAACTGATTTGCACTCATACCTGGTAAGACAGAGCTGCTGCTGACTGGTCTAGATCCTTAGATACCACCACTGCAGTGTGGCCTCAGACACTCCACATTTGGTAGGGATCTGGGAAGCATGCATTCTGGGAGTGGTCCATGACAGATGTCTGACATCTGACATCTGACATTTGAATCTAAGGTTTCAACTGTTGTCAGGGGCTGTTTTTATCATCACTTTAAAATTATTTCCAAACTCTTCACTATCTTGATACTGCTGATCTATGCATGTCTTTTGAAGACTGGACTACTATAGAGCACTCTGTAGGGGCTTGCCTTATAATCTAATCAACTACCAGCAGTGGGTGTAGAATGCTATGGTAAGACTCCTGACCTTCATCTGAAGGTCATATCATATCATATTACCCCATCACTTTGGTCTCTTGGCTTGTTGCAAGTAAAGTGATGAGTGGACTATGGATTTTGTTTTTATTCATTCTCAAAGCCCTGAACTAGTTGGACCCCCTGAACAGCCATGATCTCCTGACACCTTAACACCTACCAGGATGATGAGATCCAGGAGTGAGGGCTTTTATGGGTGCCACCAGCAAGGTTAAAAGTTGTCAGTGACAGAGCATTTGGATGGCAGCTCCTGTCCTCTGAAACATATCCCAGCAAGTTGCCGACTGATTTTTGGCACCACAACAAGGGCAACAATGCAAGGGGTGATCTTGATTTTAGATTGCCCATCAGTCATGTCACCCTTTGTACTTGCACAATTTCTGCCCCACCAGTGCATGCTTGCCCTGGAGGAGGTTATATTTAGTTTCAAGGGAGCGGGGGGCAAAGCCCCTGTGAAAACTGTTTCCCAGGAGGGCACTTTGGTGCTATAACTCCCAGGAGACAAAATGTCTGGCACTGTAATGCTAGGTGGCATGTTGCCTGTGCCGTAATTGGTGTTGGCAATATGTTTGTAGCTGCAGCATGGGTGAACCCCTGTGAAATTGCTTGCTTGTTGACAATCAACTGTACACTGCTTTGCATGGTGACATCATTGACACCATTGCATGCTGCTCCAAGGATGGGACAAACAGGAACACAAGGAAAAACCCCAGTTAGCAGGATGACTCTGACCACCTGCAGGCCCCATACCTGATGACTAGCCACTGCCATGGAACCAGATCCGTTGTTAAAAAAAAATGTAGAAAATCATTTCAAAAGGCACATTCTTTGCAAAGTAGTCCTGCCATTGGTGGAGCTGCCAGTAGAGGGCACTGCTTCTAGAGGGCACTGATGCTAACAGTATTGTCCGTGTGACAGACATTTGTTATCTAGTTTTAACTATTGTTTTTCTTTTTGATCTGGTTTTCTACTATGGTACCTGTGAGGGAGCCATTTCAAACTATACACGCTCAGTCAGAAGTGATCGTGCCTCCACCTCTGCCCACACATCTGTCACTGGTGAGAATTGCTACTTCTGACAATTCAGGAAGATGATAGGACACAGCCCTCCCCCCAACATGTCCACCATTGGTGAGAATATCCGCTGGTGAGAAATTGGTAAGGAGGAGACTGCCAGCTGGTAAGACATTAACAGTTACAAGACAATGACTGTGAGGCAGGTTGAGGTGATCAGGGAATGGAGCCAGCAGTTGTAAATTTAGTGCAAGTGTGACTCCAGCGGTAAGGAAAGCATGTGACCTCAGTGTGTTGTCACTAAGAAAAAAAAAGAAATAATGCTTTGGGTGCCACTATTGGGAGAATTCTTTTTTTCAAACAGCTGTTTAGCATAGACCATCACCTGTGCCTTTCTTCAGTTCCCCTGCCAGTCCCCAGCCCCGACTGCCACCCTTTCCTCCACTGTTGTAGCTGGTGGGGATCCACACAATGCAAAGCCCGAGGACCATGGTGACTCACACTCAGCGGCCACAGTTACGTAGGTTTTTTCCCATTTTTGTTTGGTCCTTCCCTCCACTCCAGATGTCCAGCATAGCCTCTGTCAGCCTCAGACGCAGCAGTGCACATTGGGCAAGTGCCACCCCTCACGAGGGAGCAAGCTCCTCAGCTCACCATGAGGGGCTGGTGTTGCACTGGAGCTGGGCCGTCTCCCTCTTCGACAGGCTCGTGCTCCCTTCAGGAGTACTCTCCAGCCAGGCTGCCCGACCATTGCGGACCCAGGCTCGCTTCCCAACCAGGGTCACTGGTATGGAAGCATGGAACACTACTATTGAGCCATCAGGTGGCCCCATTGGGATACATTTTGAAGAAGGCTGGCATAGTTTTATTTGGCATGTTCTTTTTACTATAGTCGAGTTGGGGGTTTGATCATGGGGGGGGCTTGTACGCTCACTAAATGAGCAGAAAAAAATAACTGTGGGCCAGTTTGCTACTGTTCTATGGGGTACAGTTATTTTCATAATTAACAGGCAGGTTGGCACAGGGACTAGTTATTCATTAGTCTTTGTTACCTGATACCGACCCAGGTAGAGGATGCTGTCAGCCAATCAGAAAACACGATTTCTCTAACCAATTTTCTATCAGTAAATATACACTAAAGGAGTTAAGTGCAACAGAAATAGCTTTTGAAATAACATATTCTCCCCATAAACTGGTTCCAGATCAAGTCAGCTGGTAAATGGATCCTGGATCAGCTCTTGTGGGGACTGTCTATTCATGTGGCTCTATAGCATAAGAACATTATCCTGCTCAAGTTTGGGTGGCCAGAGCCTCTCACCCAAATGTGAATTGCATGAATGAGACTCTAACCATAAGAGATTCATCTCAGTGCCCCTATAAACATATAGCCTAGATTTCTCCCAAAGCAGTACCACCGCTCCAATGTTCTTGCATAATTTTAGTTTGGTTAACATAACAATGTATAACAATAAAAACCCAAAGGAATCTGACATGGCTGATATAGTGACTTTCTACAGCTACAACTATGTTAACAAGAAGCAGATTTGAGGTCCATGACTGTAATTACATCGTGCTTTTTTCCAGATGCGCTTGGGAACTGCATATCATAATGACTCAGCAGATTCCCTCTGCCAAAGCTTGGCACTGCAGCTCAGGCAGTAGGCTGAATCCTTTCTACTTTTCTATTTCTCAGCTCCATGCATCATGTTGGGGAAAGACTGTAACACCCCCACCCTCACCTGCCCCCCCCCCCGCAAAAGTAACATATGGTAAGATTTTCTGCAAGGTGAATGATGTTATCAGTCTTGGATGCATATTATTCAACTAGTTTAAAATGACTCCACAAGTGAAAAGTGCAGACATTAAAAGGGTAGAATTCCGACAAGCTGGCCTGGTGGTGCTGAGGGTTGAGGCAATGGATGCCACACGTTGCAGCACGCTGGCAACCCAGATTTGGAAACGACTTCGGGTTGTTGGGGTGCCGGCACTGGGGGGAGGGATAGAGCAGGATCGAGCAGCCTAATGGCAGCTGTCCTCTCCTGGGTGGTTGTCGCCTCCCCTGTGGTTTTGCTGCCACTGGGTGGTGGTCTAGTGCAGCATGGGTGGAGGGGTGGCAAGTTAGGATGGTGCCTTGGAAATGCAGCATCTTGGCTGCGCACAGGGAAGGGGTGGAGCCGAAAAAGGGGACACTCCAACTAAAAACATAATAGAAAAAGAAGAGTAGAATTCCGACAGCCAGTTATATTACATGAGAGGTCTGTTAGCTGTCCTGTACAGGTCACTCTATCATCCTGACATAATTACAGCTGCTTGAGGAGGAGGAGGATGAAGGGGTTCTGTCACATTCTGCCATACTGGGTGAAAATTGGAAGCCAGATTTTGTGATCCACCTGGGAACTAATGTTCTAGGAGGATGCAGGGTGAAGGCTATCCAGGAGAGATTCAGGGTTCTGGGCAGAAGAATAAACTTAAAGAAAGTGCAGACTCAGTAGCCTTCTCAGAAGTGTTACTGGTGTCACATGCTAGAAAGTTGAGGATTTTGCAGTTCAGCATGCGGCTGAAAGTGTGGTGTGGTGAGCAGGGGTTTGAGTATGTAGGGAATTTTTATTTATTTATTTTGTTTTTGTTTACCAGGTAGGTGCACTAGCCATGGACATGACTATTTTCAGGCACAACCTGGGAGGTTACAAACAAGTGAAGAAGAACAAAGTCAAGTACATTATACATAGGGTAAAAACATGAGCACAAATAACAGTATATACAAAGGAGGAACTTGGTACAAATAGTAAGATACAAATACAGCCATGGCAAGGCAGACAGCAGTTTACAGGCAAATTTGCAGAGAAGAACAGTGTCAAGTACATTATACACAGGATAAAAACTTAGCACAAATAGCATTATATACAAAGTAAGGAACTAGGTACAATCGGGTAGATACAGACGTAGTCATGGCAGGGTAGAAGGCAGTGTGATAGGTAAGTTAACAGGGTAAGCAGAGTGTGAATTTACAAGAGTATTCTGAGTAGGCTCCAGGGTGATTTTAGCCTGGAGCCAAAATAAAGTACAAGTCCATTAGTAAGAAATAGTGCAAATTTAAAAATAGCAAGGCAAGGCCTCAGGATACAGAGTAGTAGAGACAACAGTACAGGAGAAGGTGTGGTACCGGGAGATTTAAATCACCTGCAAGAGGCAAGGTGAATAAGAAGTTCCGATACTTTTTAAAGAGGGTGTGATTTGGGGCTAGTAGTGCATCTTCAGTAGGGAGGGAGTTCCAATGTTTAGGAGCAGTGTGGGAGAATGCACAAGCACCCTTAGGAGTTTTGCATCTTGGCATGCATTGACGGAATCTATCGACTGATCGAAGGCTATAGGAGGAGGACTGCGGGAGCAGCATGGAGGCCAGTGAGACAGGGGTTCTACTCCTAATGATGCTATCTGTCAGTGTGCCCAGGAGAGGAGCCTATGTGTAGCAGGCGAAGGTCAGTTTAGATCAACATACAGCTGGCAATGATGTTTGAGCAGCAGAGAGGCAGAGGCATACCTACAAATATTATTGTATGTTGTATCCCATTTCCTGAGAGTGGTCTTTGATGCATTTAGATAGGTGACGGCACCACAGGTGAGTGTAGAGAGTAATATGCCACGAGCAATGGTCAGTCTAGTGGAGGGTGTAAGGACGTGACTAGTTTTGTATGCAAATCCAATTTTGCTATTCACAGACTTACAGGTAGCCAAGATACGTTGATAGAAGTCCAGGGCCCCATCAAGTAGGAACCCCAGGTCACCGACTCCAAACTGGAGCCATCTGGGCAAAGTATCTTGAGCTGATTCTGACAGATTTTTAGCTTGGTAGCAGAGCCAAATAGCATTGACTGAGTTTTTCTTACATTGAGTATGTTTGTGCCTGGAGAGCCAAGAGTGAATGCAAAGGAAGGCCGGGGATAGGTTACGGTTGATCTCAAGTATATCCCTGGAACTTGAATAAAGCACAAGATCGTCTGCATAAAGGATGGAGGAACAAGTGGGAATATTCAGTGCAACCTGATTTCTAAAAATAGAGAAGGGAAGAGGACCCAAAATGGATCCCTGGGGAACTCCTACATTGATGGATGTTGGATCAGATAAGGCTGAGTTGAATTTGACAACCTGAATTCTGTTTGATAAGTAGCTTTTAAACCAGGCCACCAATTGGTCCGAGAAACCAAGGGATCGAAGGTTAGCCAGTAGTAGGGGTGGTCCACAAGATCAAAAGCACAGTG
Organism: Neoceratodus forsteri; assembly: GCA_016271365.2. Classification (NCBI taxonomy): domain Eukaryota; kingdom Metazoa; phylum Chordata; order Ceratodontiformes; family Ceratodontidae; genus Neoceratodus; species Neoceratodus forsteri. Next base: position 656,114,535 of record CM057459.1, read on the forward strand.
AGTACACTGCTAGAATTGTCCTTTCATTTCTTTTCCTCCTCCCGTTGTTACTGCCACAACAAGCCAAGTGAGCAGTAGTAGGTGAGAAGAGATGCAACTTGCTTTAGAAAGGGAAAGTGAGAAGTGCTTTCCCTGTTCCTTCCCACGAGCTGGAGTTAGTTTTTGCATTCTGAGCTGCTAAAAACTGCAAGCTGTAACAGAGCTTCTGTAGCAAGCCTGGTGTTGCTGTGGGCCCAAGTTGAACTGCTGACATCACCGTAAGGCAGAGTCAATTTCACACACACACAAAAAAAAAAACATACTGACAAGGCATTTGGATTTTGGCATAATACATTGCTAACAGGGTGTCTTGGGGAAAAGGAAACACAGTATGTACACTAAGTACTGGTAGGTTTCCCTTGCAACACTGTTGCAACTGCATGGTACTGCGCAGCATGAGTCACTCCTCTACCCTATAGTGATGTCATCAGGAGCTAGCGGCCCAGCAGCTGAACAGCAAAGGCACGTGCAGCAGGGCTCAAAACAAATCCAAATTATGGAAGGCAGAGTAAACCTTGGCCAAAATAAACAAATGCACACACCTTTTCAGGTCTAGCACTGCATATAATGACTACAAGCTGTAACTTTTGGACCATCATGAAAGTTAATCTTTAAGGTACCAAGGAGTGGTTGAAGTCCTGAGCCGAAGTCACATACCCTCAGCACATTAGCATAGCATAATCCCCCTCTGTCATGCCCTATTCCTTACAAATTATTAGCCTTATAAAGTCATAGTTTTGTCTAACATTAATCACTCCTGATAAAATTGTTTATGTTGCTGCGTAGGGTGTGTTGACATATGTCTGTAGCCTCTACTGCACTGCTGTGGTGAGTACCCCACACACCTGTTTTTACGTAGCACTTTTCAATGCACTTAAATAAATTATATAACTGTATCCCTGTGTGTGCTGCTTCTATTTGGATTACAGAGGGTGGGAGGAAGTATGGGGGACATTCACAGGACAGTCACAGAACAAACTGGTACAACAAAGGGCACTGCCAGGACAAAGCAGACATAGCAGGCAGAATATACTGTAGCCAGTGTAGGATATAGTCACAAACAAAAGTAGAATGGGGCATCAGATTCCCTAGAAAACAACATGTGTTGATGCCAGGAGCCTGGGAAACCACACAGGGGACCTTCAGGCACTGGTTTCCGATGCTCAGTGGGACTTAATGGTGATGACCGAAAACTGGGTCATGCATCATAACTGGGACCTCACAATCCCAAGGTATGCAGTTCTTTGAAGGGATAAAGATAAAGGCAAAAGGGGAGGTGCTGTATATGAGTGAGGGAATCACGTAACCCAGGATAACATCAAGGGCAAGAACCCAGTGACAGAGCCAAGGGTACAGCTGGAAACAGGCAAGGACAGAAAAGTGAAGATGGTGGTAGTTTATAGGCCACTGACTTAACAGTGCGAGGCAGACAGGGAGCTAGAGGAGGAAATCAAAATGGCAGCATCACAGCGGGATGTGGTGGTCAAGGTGGACTCAGTTTTCCTGCTGTGGATTGGAGGACCCTGGGGCAAGCAGCACCAGAAGCCAAGCACTCCTGGAAGAATTCCTGGATATCTTCTTGGTTCAGGGGGCCAGGGAACCAATGAGCAGAGGGTCAACCTGCACTTATATCAGGGATATACAAGGAGAGAGAACCCTGGGTACTAGTGACCAAGGATAACGTTTCACTATGGTTCACTATTGAACTTGGCAAGAAGCACTCCAACTCCAGAACTGGAGACCTGGATTTCAGAAGGGCAAATCTGGTGGAAATGAAGTAGAAGCTTAGCAGCAGGTTGGAAGAAACAGGGGAGGGGCTGTAAAAGTTAACTGGGAGGTCACCAGCTCCTGCTTGAGGAAAGTGAAAAAGGGCAAGAATAATAGGAAACCGATTTGGTTTACAAGGGAGGTGGGGATAGCAGTGAAAGAAGAAAGGGTGATTCTCAGGAACTTTAAAGGAAGCTATACAGAAGGAGACAGGGAAGCAGATCTATGGAAGCTAAGCAAAGCCAGCTGGGTGTTGCAGAAGGCCAAGGCTGAAGCAAAACTAAGGATAGCAGAAGGGATTAAGAAGAGTGATAATGCTTTCTTTTGCTGTATTAGGGAAAAGCAACAAACAAAGGAGGGCATAGTCAACCTGAGGCTGGGTGAACTGTGGGTGGAAGATAATTAGGGTAAGGTGGAAATACAGCAACTATTTCTGTTCAGTATTTACAAAGTAGAAGGAAAGTCCACTACGAGAGGGAACAGTTAACACCAAATCAAATTGTGTGTGTGTGTGTGTGGGGGGGGGGTGGAACTGTTCATGGAGCCAATAGTCATGAACAAGTTGTTTGATAGCTCATGTCCCTAAAGGTCAATAAATTCCTTGGGCCAGATGGAATACACCTCATGGTGCAAAGAGAGATGGCACAGGTCCTGGCAGTGCCCCTGGCAGATCTATACAACTGCTCACTGAAGTCTGAAGAGGAGCCTGCAGACTGGAGAGCAGCAGATATTATGCCACTGCACAAAAGTAGTGGAAAAGGTGAGCTGGGGAATTATAGATCAGTCAGTTTGACCTCAGTAGTGGGCAAACATCTGGAATCTAACATCACAGAGAGGATAATGGAGCTTCTGCTAGCAAATGGGCAACAGGACGGAAGACAACATGGTTTTGTGGCAAGTAGATCTTGCCAAGCAAACCAGATTAATGTATTCAGCTGGGTGACAAAGGCTGTTGATAGGGCTAGACGGTTGATATACTGTATCTGGACTTAAAGAAGATGTTTGACTCAGTTCCATGCAGGCGGCTGATCAGGAAACTAGGGGATCTTGTGGTAGGGGATAAAGTATTATGATGGTTTGGGAACTTGTTATGAGGAAGAACACAGAGGGTAGGGTTAAATATGGAGCACTTTGGGTGAGGATGGCCATAGTGTGCCGAGGAAGTCAGTCCTCAGGATGGTACTCTGACATCTTCATCAGTGACAGAGGAGAGGTATCAGAGGAAGAATCTGCCTATTTGTGAATGGCACCAGGCTCTGTGGCAGGGTAGATTGCAGAAGTGTGCATGGGGGCACCGACCCTGACTCTGCCCCTCCCCCATTAAGTTACATTCCATTCTCAAATTTTTAAAAATCCAATTGCAGGAAAAGGCTGGATTGACTTTGCAGCACAGCCTGTGCTGCAATTAGTCTCCTTCGCTGCCACTTGTTGCCCACCAACCCAAACTGCCGGTTCATCATCAGTCCTGAGTCCCAACTCACATCACTGTAGTCTATCTTACCACCCACATCCCACCACACACATGGCCAGCCAAGTCAGATGACACTGTCACTGACCAGAGGGACGCAAAAACTGAGGAGACTACAAGTTCCAAACAGTCCTGGCTTCCAGTCCTCTGAGTCCTGTGTGCTGCTTGTTGTCCCACCAAGTCCTGTGTTGTATCCTTGCCCCTCTGAGTAACTTGGTTGGTCCACTTTGGATTCCTTTCTTTTTATCATGTAATATTTTATTGAAATTTTCCAATTTTTAACATATTGCTTGCATAATACACAAAGCAAATATACCATGAGCCTCAATCCCTGACAAACAAAAACAAGATGATATAATACTGCCATCTTAAAGGATACAACCAGGATACAGGGTAGCACTAAACTACATCACTATTTATCAGAGTCCAAATCTTGATTGGCCTTCAGAAAGGCATGTGCTACGTGAAGGTCAGACTGATTGCAATAAGCTTTAATTAGACACAAAAACTTGCAGGGATAAGGATTCAAGGAGAAAATTACCTTGCAGTTGGATTCCCTTTCTTCTGATCACTTTTCAGGCTCAGCCTCATTCTGTGGGGTCAGCAATGGTGACTTGGGACCCAGGGAGGGATTGTCAGACTAGTGGGGGGAGGCAGAGACAGACTCAACTGGTGTGGTCAGTGCCGGAGTCTGGTGTGGGAACTGGGATTGGGTTGGGGCAGGGGGCTGATTCGGGTGATCCAGACTGTGTGGGCTTAACTTAGGGCCACAGTTAGGAGGAGTCATGTGTGGTCCAGTCATCCAGAGCCCAGATGGAAGGCAAGGTTTTGCTGCTTGCAACAGTTTTCAGATTAGACTGCACTGTGGCCATGTCCCATATCTGGCATGCCTGTGTTCCTGCCCCACTGAGTAACCATGTTCATACCCCACATTTGGTGTTCCCATGTTCCATATCTTGCATGCCTGTTTCCATGTCCCACATTTGGTGTTCCTGGATTCCACATCTGGCATGCCCATGTCCTTGTCCCATATTTAGTGAGTCTGCATCACAAATTTGGAGTGCCCGTGTTCCAGATATTTTTATGCCTGCATCCCACATTGTGTCAATATCTGTGTCCCACTCATTCTGTCCTACAGTGCTCCTGAGTATTTAACTGGGACAGTCGAGAGGTATGCATTTCAGCAACAAAAGGTTGAGTGGGCTGGTAATGTTTATTTAGCTCCTCCATATCAGCCGGCCTTCCTTCCTGCCTGTCCTCACAGCCATCACCCCACTTCCCCAGGGCTTACCTCTCCTGTATTCTCCTATGGCTTGCCCTCTGTGGAAGGGTGGCCAGGAGTCCTCAACCCACCAGGACAAGATCCAGATTCTGGGAGGAGCCTAAGTCACTGGGTGCAGGGCGGAGGAGGACGGTGATCATCCTGCTCGACTGGGATTTTTTCCATTTTCTCCCCATTGAAACATGATGTGTGCTGATGTCAAAGCGCATGTGCCGATGTTTGCCACATTTCCTTCTTCTTCTTCAGCTTGGGCTGCCTCTCCCTGGCTACCGCCAGGGACCAGTCAAGCACTAAGCTCTTCCCCCTCCCCCAGATGAGGAGAGCAGTCCTGTGAATGCTCAGTCTTATTTCCTGGCTGGCCCTTTGACACTTTGGGCTTGCTTCTGAGCCTGGGTCATTGGTGTGGCAAGTGGTAGCACTACTGCTATGCCAGTGGGCTGGTGGTAATGTTTATAATAGGTGAGGCTGGCTACCTACTGGAGCTGCTCGCTCTCTCCGCTGAGATGTCCTGGCCCACTCGGGTCTCCCTCACTCAGTGGTACAATCCCTATGGCACCCTCACCCCTCAGGGAACTCTCAGCTCCGCTCCCATTGATGTAACACTGTTGGGATGCCACCTGGTACCAACCCTAGTCTTGTCTATGCAAGTTCTGCAACCCAGAACACGGAGTTGGAGTTTGACTGATCACAGCCTGTTAGGGATTCCTGTGACAGTTTTGCCCCGGAAAAACTATGACTCCTTTGTTTACTGAAAACTATAAGCACCAGCAGCACCACAGATTTGTTTGAACATGCTGTGTGTTCAAATCCATGGTGCTTGAAGCTGCATTCAATTTAAAAAAATACTTGCTTTGCATCAGAAAGGGAAGGGAAGGGATCTAGTTGGATCAGGTGGCTCCACTGATTTAAATGAACTAAAGAGTAGGGATTGCTCAGTCTCTTTAACTGAATGAATGCTGTCAGAGCTGAGCAGGCTGCAAGCTACTGAGCTGACGCAGCTCTCAAGAGGTGGCTAATCAGCGTGCTGCACGGGTACAAGGTAACGTGACTATTCTAAGTGCATCTGGTGACCATCCCTTACTGTAGTATGCACGGAAACCATCAGTATGTCAAGAGGTAGTCACTGGCACAGATGAGCATCTGATTGGTCTGTGACTAAGTGAGCAGTGACTTGACCAATCAGAGCTGCATCTTCCTCAGTGATCTGAAGTGGAACACATGATCTCTTTCACTCATGATGGAGAAGGCAAGCTGGACAGTTGGAATTTTTCTATGTTCTGTGTGTTGTAGCTTTGTGGACTTGTCAGTTCTTTTCCTGCTTGATTGCTACTCAGGTTGTTCAAACTTCAGTCTTAACTTGTTCTTGTGAAAAAAAAATACAAGGACTTCTCTTGAGCAGATCTCAGTGACTGCCCAGGAAAATTTTGAGGAAGGAGAGCAGATACATATTATGTTAAAAATTGCCCTGCTGCTGCCTCTTCAGTTTTAAAAGCAAATTAGTGCAAGTAGGCAGGCCAGCCAGGCTATTTTTTTTCTGGCAATCAGGGAGAAGGTTGTGTGGGGGGGGGGGACATTTTCAGGCCACACACATAGAGAGGAGGAGGATTAGGCATTGCTGAAAGAGGGAGAACTCAGGAAACAGAAAAAGTATAGGGAGAAAGTTATTCATTTGAAAAATAAAATATCAGGCAGGCGTCTTTTGCAGTGCAACAGCCACCAGCATGGGCACAGCCAAGAGGGAAGGAGGGCACATGCAGGCATCCTAGAGGGAAAGAGATCAGTTGATCCACTGGAAAAAATATATATATATATTTTAAGTAGCTTGCAGTCTAGTGTGGCCATGTGTATGTGTATTTAAGATTTTACAGTTATATACTATAAAACAGCAAGCATACAGGCCTTTTGCAGCCCCAGCACTCAGAACAGGAGGTCAAGTGGCAGGTGAAGGTAACCTAGGCGAGAGAGAGAGAGAGAGAGAGAGAGAGATCAGTTGATGCACTAGAAAAAATAAATATTTTAAGTAAGTCTGCAGTTTAGTGTGTGTGTGTGTGTGTGTGTGTGTGCGTGTGTGTTTGGAATTTTATGGTTACATACTATAAATCAATCACTCAATGCAGACAGGCCTCTTGCAACACCCAGCACAGGGATGCATATAAAACAATAACTCCCCTAAACAAACTCTAGCCTGAGCTAATAGGGCTGCAGAGGAGAAATCTGGGTTAAAAATATTGAAAATTGTTTTTTAATATTTTATACCAGATTTTAAACACAGACTTGTTTTGACCCTGCCTCATAAAGAAGGGCAGAGAATGATCAACTCTGGCCTAAAGATGATGTCATGCAGAGACATAAAATCAACTTTTGGCCTGCAAACACATTTTGGGCAGGAGTTATAAAAGGACAGCTGTCACATTCATGAGTTGCTGTACTGAAATGGCTATGTTGAAAGGAAAGACATCTAAGCGGTCTTTACACCTGCTGGAACTTGATGGCATCACAGTTTTGTATAAAAATATTTGTCCTAAAGTAACTTATGTACATGTAGTTTTTGTAAAATTTGAGTTTCTTCTAGTATGGAAGGAGAAAGAGGAGACAAGCATTGGGAATGGGTGCTTTTTCTTACACAACAGAATTTAAAGACTATGCAGGGAGGAGTAGGAGTGCCAGTGGTAGTGCCAGCAGTAGCACCAACATGACTTTCAACTCATGAAGACAGGAGAATATAGCTGATCATCATTAATAATACACAAAAAAGGAAAAAGGAAACAGGAAGCTCTTTTTTGAACTGGTACTCTGTAGGTAGTAGTAGGTACATTAATTTTGTTATAATGTGTGTGTGTGTGTGTGTGTGTGTGTGTGTGTGTGTGTGTGTGTGTGGGGGGTTACAAGCAGGATCAGTTGTACCTGTGTGTTGTATTGCCCAGTATGTGTTTACTGAGGAAGAAAATGGGATATATTTTAAGGTTGTGTACTGGCCTATGAATTTGTAATCAAGCCAAATATCAGATGATCATGCAGCGAGCTAAATTGTTGCACAATCGTGTGATTACACCAATTAGCGTGCAACTGCATACGTTGAAAATTAATAACATCATCTGCCCACAGTGCTATTATTGGTGCTACTGGTTCTATAAGTAAAACAAATTCCAACAGCTGAGACTCGGTTTCAATCTGTGGAGAACCAATGACTCTCTAGTGAGGTACAGTATAGGGTATTTTATTTTGTTTATTGGTGCAGGAAATACAGTGTGGGAATTTGCATCTGTGTGTAATGTTCCTGGTTTCAACAATTGTATTTATACTTCCTCCCCCATCAGTGTGTAACTGTTCCTGATCCTAAATAAAAGATGATGTAAAACTGTGTTTTGTATTGCTTTCTTTTTAGGAGCAACTTTCTGTATATTTTGCTTCATGCAGCCAGGAATATAAAACACACTTAGTGAGATAAAATGCTTAGAAGGCATGCTACAGTAATACCCACAACACCAAGGCTTAAATGGGCTCCCAAATATATGTTGTCTAAAGGTTCTATACTAATTAGGGCAGGACTGGGAAGTAGCAGTATGGCAAAATAGCAACAGAAAGAAGAAACATCTGAAGAGTGCTAATTGCTCTAAATTGCACTACAGGTAATTGTAGATAACGTCTAGGTGTTTTGTTTTGTTTTGTTTTAGAGGCGTTCTATAAAATTTCATAGGATCAGATCTGCACCAATTCCTACACAATACCTACACCTCTCAGTACCAAATCCTACACACATTAAAATACTCAGACTGGGTTAGAAAATAAGGAAAGAACTCATGGTGAAGAAATATAATGTGGACAGTAAAGGATCTACATGTGGGCTGTCTTTCTCTTGATAGACTAGCAACCCGTATGGCATGATTTAATCAAAAATCTTAAAATGCAATCTTAAGCTATAAATTTATAAATAATGCTGTTAAAAAAAAATGACCAAACAAAAATAACGCCTAAAACAGAGCGCTATAATCTAACAGTGAGTTCTCCCAGATGAATTAAGTTAGCACAGCTGATTAAATGGAAAAGAAACCCATTGTAGTTTGAAACAGTCCTGATTAACACAGCTATTGACTTAATTTATATAATTAATGTAATGAGACCATCTGCTGAAACTAAGTAAAAAAGGGAGCAAACTAAGTTTAAATTCGTCCTTGTCCAATTGTATAAAACTAAGGGAATGCAAACTGAATTACCTATGAGAGTACTGGCAAACTCCTAGTGAAAAACAATGCAGAACAGAACATATTTTGACAGTCAGTAATCAATGTAAATGTACGTGAGCAGCATGCAATGACTGCATGTCTGCCAATAGCTCCCAGTGATTTTCATACAAACAAACATGCAGCTCAAGCACTAAGCTAAATAGCTATACAGCGGACATATAGTAAAACCGAGCAGCCATAAGAAAGTAGATGAACTAGAATGCAAAAGTAAGTGTTTCAAAAGTTAATCAAAAAAGTTAGTTAATGACCCAAAAGAACCTCAGGTATGTATAAAGCTTTTCAATACAGAATACTATGGGCCAGATATTCAAAACTTTGCCCCGGGGCTAAATTAGCACTGCCCGACGTGCTAAATTAGCCAGAAACCAATAGCCCGTTATATTCAAAAGGGATAGCTCCGGTGCAAAACCTGCTGAATATAGCGTGCAAAGGAAGCTGAGCAAACAGGTCTGTAGGTGCAGTGCTATATAGCCCAGGAAATAAGACAGCACTGAATATAGCAACCAAGACAAGTGCAAACTGCAACAGTGGACCAGTGCACACAGAGGTGGAGTTAATGAATGCCGAACAACGTGAGCAACATGTGTGCTTGCAAAGAAGTGGATCACAGCAACAGTGCAGAGAAAATACTGCAGAACCATGTAATGGTACAGTATTGTCTTGCACGGCGCTAATGCGTTTGCAAGGCACTGCAGGTTTGCCTGGCGCAATCCCATTTGCCCGGCGCTAATGTTTGCCATATTCAAAACTTCTGTGGAAATGAGCCTACCCAGACAATCCCAGGGCAAACAGCCTCATTAGCATCTCATTACAGTCTGCCTTGCATGTGGATTGCCCGGTGCTATAACATGGTGCACACAGCTCCACTTGTAGGTCCAACTGGAATTACAGGATGGTAGGCACTTTCCTGGCTGTGCTCACAACTCCACCTGTAGGTCTGACTGGGATTACGGGCTGGAAGCCACATTCAATGTGTGCTCACAGCTCACAGAACAGTAGCTGCAGTCTTGGTGTGGAGAAAGACGCAAAGACTAATGTGGCCCAGGGATGTAGCACTACAAGAATGGATGGTCGTGCTGCAAGCTGCATGCCAGAAGCACATCGTTGTTCCTGCCACTGTGTTTATCACGTGGTACAGTACCATAGTAAGTGATAATGTGAGGTACACAGTAATGCCTACAGTGTGTTAGGGAACAGTGACTGGTGCTATCCACACAGTGACATGCACAGCTGAATGGTGTGTTCCAACAGTGGACATCACAGTTATCCTGTCCTGAGACCCACATGTGCTTCACCAGTGGCATGGGATTACTACACTACCATACGCATGGGTGTCCATATGTGTGGGGAGCTTGGACAGGTGTTGGGTGTGTGCCCCGGGGGAGGGGGCACACATACCAACATGCTGGCACACTGCTGTCAGGAGCATTGTGGTCAGTGAAAGTTTGCACTGTGTGGATGGCCCCTGCTGTGTGGCAGTACCCACTATGTGGTGCAGACTGGCTACCTGTACACTCTCCAGTCCCCCAGTGCAGCATGTGTCCACTAGATCATGTTGGTGTACACCAGTGGGGGACATGGAGGTGTGTGCTGCATGGACAGACTGCCATGGTGTCCACTGAGCACTGGGGCAACCACTAATGCCTGTCAGGGTTAGGACCAGTGCCAGATGATGGCAACATGGGCAGTGCCTTCTGTGTTCAGCATGTCACAGCCATGTATGTGTTCTGTACATTGTTCTGTCTTACCATGTTCACCAGGTGGGCACACTGGGTCACAGTCCAGTGTTGGGAATGACCCGGCGATACTAACTGTGCGGCTGCAATGCAATGGTGCACGATACAGACATATAATGCACAACAGCACGCAATACAGAAAATGTCACATTAGGTATACATTACAGTACATTACATTACATAACGAATAATGCATGGGGACGTGTGGTTAACTCAGACATTATGCAGATCCAAGGTGTATGATGCCTCGTAAACCCCGAGGGCAATGCCCGAGGGATTACTCTCTGGGCATCACACACCGAGGGTGTGCATTGCATACGAATTACCAGACATCCCCATGTTTAATATGTATGAACTGAGAAGAAGCCAGAAGGGAAGGAAACCTATTCAATTCAGTGCTTTAGAGTAACTGGTAATTGCTACTTTTCTTTTAAACTTAGATTGTGGGCTTTTAGTGACACTATACTTTCTTTGTTGTCTTTACTTATAATTGTTTTGGGCTGTTGAAAATTTAAAACATAGTGGTGGTGTAATTCTGTGCTGTCTTTAATTGCTGCAAATTTTATCTTGGCTTGTCTGACTGCCCTGTAGTTGGGTGAAGGGTGTTAATTGTCTGGCCTCTGACCTCAGCTACGTGATAACTGGAGGTGGGGCTTAGTCAGAGTTAAAGTAGCAAGCAGAGTTTTATTTCCTCAGAAGAAGCCAGAAGGGAAGGAAGGAAACATATTCAATTCAGTGCTTTAGAGTAACTGGTAATTGCTATTTTTCTTTTAAACTTAGATTGTGGGCTTTTAGTGACACTATACTTTCTTTGTTGTCTTTACTTATAATTGTTTTTGGGCTGTTGAAAATTTAAAACATAGTGGTGGTGTAATTCTGTGCTATCTTTAATTGTTGCAAATTTTCGCCCCCTTCCCCAACTCTTAATTATATGCCCTGTTAAATCTGATTGACAGGAGCTAAACACAGGGTATAGTAAGGTGTGAAGTAGGAGGGCATAAGGGGAAGAAGCCCACCCTCAGCACAACAAGTGTTTTGACTCATTTATTTATTTATTGGTTTCTTTTTTTAAAAAAAAATTATCTGAGGATCAGTGGCAGGATTTTAGTACAGTAAATTAATAAAGGAACTAGGAGAGCTTCAGTAGCAGACAAGTAGTGGAATTGCAGTATAATGTGGGGAGTGGTGCAATGCAGTGGCTGTGGGGCAGCCATATTCAGGCAGACCTTCTGGACACTGAGGTGCTGCCCTATCTGCATGCATCTCTCTGGACTGTGGGATGAGGTAGCCAGACTCAGAGCGGAAGTAAACTGGGTCAGAAGTACCATCACCCCTATCCAGGGACCACCCAGTCCAATGCAACTGCCTCAAAGAATGCCGAGAACGAGGAGCACTTGGATGACAGTGGGCTCAGGGAGGGTTAGAGCTGTCAGGCAGAGGCACATCCCAGATCCTATTCCACTCAAGAACTCATATGCCACACTGGCAAATGAGGACAACTAAATAGAGGTACCCAGAGAAGTGGAAGGAAAGGATGTGAAGGTTAGCCAAGGAGGTGACCTCAGCGGGGAAAGCAGTGGACCCCAGAGGAGGAGGAGGAGGAAGTGAATCCTGGTGGGGACTCCATCATAAGAGGGATCCAGCTAGGAACACAGGAGGGGAGGACAGGGGTGAGGTGCCTACCAGGTGCCATGGCATGGAGGGATGGAAGGAAGATCCTGGGATCACTGGGAAGGCAAGGCGGGAGGGTGAGCTGGATGTCATTATCCACCTAGGTACTAATGACCTGGCAAATGGGGGCAAAGGAAGCTCAGGAAGAGTTTAGGAAACTGGGGAGGGTCTCAAGCAAGTAGCTACTTCTGTCACTTTCTCAGAAGTACTACCTGTGAGAGGCAAGGGACAACATAGAGTGCATGCACCAGAAACTTTAACTCATGGTTGAAGAACTGGTGCTGTGAGGAAGGGTTTGGATTCATTGGTGACTGGGACCCACCTGGAGGGATGGAGGTTTGTTCAAGCCTGGCTGCATCCATCCTGGAGGGAATCAAGCACTCAATGATAAGTTTAAATGCTACATTGACAAGCATTTAAACTAGCAAAGGGGTGGCAGGCCAGCAAGGAGGGTACCTACTTGCTCACCCCCACAGCTAGCAGTGGAACCAGTGAACCAGAGGAGTGGCTATCTCTGCAAAGTAGTGTGCAAAGATGGAGATTAGTGCCCAAGAGGTGGATAAGCAGAAAAGGGCAAAATTCAGCAGAAGGGCAGACAGCAAGGAGAACCAGGGATAAATGACAACCAAGGAAGAGGCTGGAGTAGAACAGTGAAACAGTCTAGGGAGGTCAAATCATGGAAAGCCATGTGTGCAAATGCCAGGAGCCTTAGCAACAAGATGGAAGATCTGGAGGCTGTCAAGGTACAGTCAGACCTGGACATTGTGGCTATCACTGAAACCTGGTGTAATGATAACCACAACTGGGAGATGGCCATACCTGGCTACAACATATTCAGAAGAGACAGAGCAGGCAGGAAGGGAGGAGGAGTGGCATTGTATGTGAAAAATGACATAAGCGCCACAGAGATCCAGGAGGAACAAAATGGGGGAGAGATACTGTGGGTTAAGCTGGAAAGGAAAATAGGGACAGCCATCCGCACAGGTGTGGTCTATAGACCACCAGCCCAGGAGGAAGAAACAGACAGGGAGCTGATGCTAGCCATCCAAAGGATGGCAGACAAGGGTGAGGTAGTACTGGTTAGAGACTTCAATATTCCAGACGTGGACTGGAGCATCCCAGCAGCAGCATCAACTAGGAGCAGATTTATCCTGGACTTCCTTCAGGGTGCCTTCCTCAAGCAACTGGTCATGGAACCAACTCGGCAGAAGGCAATACTGGACCTTGTGCTCACAAACAGGGACAGTGTGATGGGGTAACAGTGGGGGAGCACCTGGGAAACAGTGACCACCAGTCATTGTGGTTTGAAATCACAGAAAGAGCAGAACCAAACCACACAAAAACACGTATCCTGGATTTTAGGGGGGCAGACTTTGGGAAAATGGGGAGATACTTGAAAGAGGCATTAAGGGGAATGGGACAGGAATCAGGGGTTGAGGAACAGTGGGCAGTATTTAAAATGGGGATTACAAGAACAACCGAATTATGCATTAAGCAGGTTAGCAAGAGGAAAAGGAAGAGGAGACCATTATGGTTTTCCAAAGAGGTATAAAGAAAGTGAAAGCCAAAAGATTGCATTCAGGCAATACAAAAAGACACAGGCAGAAGGGGATAGGAAGAAGTACCAGGAGAAGCAAAGGGAGGCAGGGAGGTCAGTAAGGCAAGCCAAAGCTCAGACAGAAGAACACATTGCAAAATCAGTGGGTAGAGGTGACAAAACCTTTTACAGGTCCATAAGTGAAAATGAAAGACAAAGGGAGGGATAGTGAGACTGAAGGGGGAGGATGGGGGCCGCGTGGAGGATGACAACAGTAAAGCTGACATATTGAACAGGTATTTCTGCTCAGTCTTTACTGAGGAAGAGGTGGGTAATGGGTCTAAAGGGAGTACAAGGGGTGAGAATGGTGCAGAAATGGACACAAGTCCCTTTACACGAGAAAGGGTCCTGAAGGATCTGGAAGTAATAGAGTTGATAAAGCAATGGGGCCAGATGGGTGCACCCAGGGTCCTTAAAGAACTAAGAGAGGTGGTGGCTGAACCTCTGGCTATCCTGTTTAGCCGATCACTGGAAACAGGGGAGGTACCCAAAGACTGGAGGACATCAGATGTAGTCCCCTTATACAAAAGTGGAAACAAAGAGGAAGCAAGGAACTACAGACCAGTCAACCTCACCTCGGTAGTGGGGAAGATCATGGAAGCACTACTGAAGGAGAGATTGGTGGAACATCTGGTTGTCAGTGGACTACAGGACCCAAGGCAGCATGGTTTCACCAGGGTGAGGTCATGTCAGACCAACCTGGTTGAATATTTTGACTGGGTGACTAGGGAGGTGGATCAGGGGAGGGCAGTGGACATGGCCTATCTGGACTTCAGCAAGGCCTTTGACACTGTGCCACATAGAGACTATTACACAAACTGGGGAATATGGGTGTGGGCAGGACAGTAGTGTGGTGGGTAGGTAACTGGCTGGGTGGCAGGACACAGAGGGTGGTGGTAAATGACTGTCACTCACAGAGGGAAGAGTGACCAGTGGGGTACCACAGGGATCAGTGCTGGGACGGTCCTATTCAACATCTTCATCAGTGACATTGCACTTGGGACCTAGAAGGCAGAATTTCACTGTTCGCTGATTACACAAAGCTCTGTAACAGAGTAGACACACCAGAGAGTGTAGACAGAATGAGAAGCGACCTGCAGAAACTTGAAGAATGGTCAGGGGTTTGGCAGTTGAAATTCAATGCAAAGAAGTGCAAGATAATGCATATGGGGCACAAAAACCATGGCACAATATATCAGTTGGGGGTTGAGGATATAGCATGCACCAAGCAGGAAAGGGATCTTGGGGTTGTCATCTCTGATGACCTCAAGGTAGGAAACAGTGTGACAAGGCAGCAGGTAAAGCAAATAGGATGCTGGGATGTATAGGCAGGCATCACCAGCAGGAAAAGGAGGTCATAATTCCGCTATACAAGACACTAGTGAGGCCCCACCTGGAGTACAGTGTACAGTTCTGGAGACCATACCTACGTAAGGACATAGACAGGGTAGAGAAAGGTTCAGAGGAGGGCAACAAAGATGGTGCATGGATTGCATCACAAGTCCTATGAAGACAGGTTGAAGGAACTGAACATGTACTCCCTGGAGGAGAGGAGGAGAGAGGATATGATAGAGACATACAAGTATCTTACAGGGAGGAACAGGGTGCAGGAAAACACTATTTTTAAGCGAAAAAGATGTTTCCAGGACTAGAGGCATGGGATGAAGTTGGAGGGAGGGCGATTCAGAGGAAACATGAGAAAGAATTTCTTCACAGAACGGGTGGTGGACAAGTGGAACACCCTGCCAGAGGAAGTGGTGGGGGCTGAAACAATCACGGGATTTAAGAATGCATGGGATAGACATAAAGGAATTCTGGAGGTCAGGGGTAAGGGGCAACAGACTTCTAGGAAAACAAACTGAACTAACAAGCTCAAATGGGCAGACTGGGTGGGCCATAGGCCCTTATCTGCCGACACTGTCTATGTATCTATGTTGGTTAGTGCTGTGCAACAGTGACATTGTGCAACCTTGTGCGACTGTGCTTCTCTGTCCATGTCCCCGTCCTGGGTTTGCCCAGACATAAGACTATCTTTTCATAGGTGGTAACTAGTACCGCGCTCAGTGTTGTGTTATTGTGCCTTGTGCTGTGCTAAATGTTTGAATATCGCACTGCACCTGTATGCATGGTCCTGCCCCTCACTTTGCCCCATGCATACATTATCTTTTTGTGCCGGTGCTATTACCAGTTTTGAATATTGCAGTCCGGCACTAACCTAGCACTTGCTCAGCGCAAACTGTTTGCGTGTGGTGCAAAGCTTTGAATATCCCAGCCAATGTCTCTTTTTAAAATACAAACAAAGGTGATTAGCAAGTAGGACATATTCATGTGATAAGTACATTTTATAACACACATCAATGCTTTGTAGCTGAATTTCACAACTAAGACTCCAAAAAGCCAAAAATGTGTACACCATAGGCTATTAAAATGTCCTTGAGGAAACTAAATAAAAGATGTAAAATCAACAAATGCAGCACTCAAGATTTAGAAATTTCTAGCAGTGAGAATCAAGATGCCTGGAGCTCCGTAATGTTTTGTATTATTATAGATGACAAGAAAAAATATTCAAAGTTCCCAAGTGAATAGAAATAGCTTAGAGGTAAGAGAAGCAAACTGTTAACCTGGTGAATCGGTAGACCTGGGTTTAAATCCCACAACTTCCACTTGCATGTCGTGCCACAAGCAAATCACTTGTACTTCCCTAAGCACCAGGAAATGAGCTTCAGCTTAGTGGTCTGAGCTTCGAGTGCCTTTTCTGGCAAAAATTCTAACAAAAATAAATAAATAATAGTTCTGGTAAAATGTGTCAGCTAGGGAGATAGAGCTGTTCAGGCTATACTGTTTAGAAGTAGCATGGGGTTCTGTAGTGCAGCCTTGTTGACTCTGCAGCAGAGCCAGGGCTGAGAACTGGCTATTAGATTGCTCTGGGTCACACATCAGCTTTTTTCAGTTTGACTTGCTCTCTACCCATCTATAGGACTTACCCAGGCTGTGAGTCACAAGTTCATTGGGGGGGGGGGGCGGAGTACCGAACTGGGAAATTGGTTTGAGAAAATTCCTCTGGGCACCATGCCATTGACTGTACAATGATCAATTTATTTAATTAAGGCAAACTTACATACTCATTTCTGCTCCCTTTTCAGTCCTTTGTGTTATTGGTCTATGGCTGCAATGTCTTAGCTTGCCTGTTGCTACTGCCTATGTGCCTTGCTACAACTTGGTACTGTGCTGGATGCCTGGCTCATAGAAGTAGAATCATTAAAGGAGTCTTGACTCTTTTGGAAAGCGCAGCTTAGGTCTCAGATGGACGGTGGAGCATCCAAAGCAGGGCTGGGGCAGACTGCATAGGACTTGCTAGTTTATAACTCATCACTGCTCTTATGTTTTACTTAGAACAAAAGAGAAGCAATGGGATAGTTTACAAACATAGCCGGGAGGAAGCAAGTGCCTGGCAGCAGCAGAGGTCAAAGCCTTGCTCAGTCGGCTGCTGTCCTAAGGTGTGAAATGCTGGGGGAAGGGGGGTTGGCTTCTTGTGGTATCTTATCCTTTCCTTAGTGGAGGGGGAAATGATGTGATGATGTATATTGAGACTGTTTAACTCAAATTATCTATCATGCAGCTCATTATGGACCCCTTTACAGCAGTATTGCTTTTTGAATATTGGTTAAGAGACCTCTCTCAGTCCCCCACAAGATGTATGGTTATAGCAGCATGAGCTAGACTATCCTTTTAGAGTAAGAGGAGTAGTGCCCTCCTATTTGTAACCCAGTATGTACACCATGTGATAAAATACATGTATGTTTTTTAACTAATACACATAAAATAGAGAATAAAGAGAGAAATCCCCCTACTTGTCACAAATTTTGCTTGTAAAGACAGAAAGTTGGCAAGCTGACAAGTGCGACTCTTGTTCACTTAAACATGCTGTCACACTTTGCCATGCTTTTAATAATAGTCATTTTCTTTAGATGTCCAGCTCTGGGATACTGCTGTGAACCCAGTCAGTACCCATTTTTTCTGCTGCTCCTGGGGCAGCTAGGGAACATAAAATTATCAAGTAAAGTAACACGGATACAGTGGGGAAGGGAGGCTGCTGTAGTGACGTGGGAAGCTCAAGCCTAAACTTACATTATTTTAGTTCAGGGGAGAGGTGGACTCTGTGATGCAGTGTCCTCTATCTGCACCCTAAAAATATACGGCTCCAACACCAGTATATCCAACCAGGTCATTTTAATTTCATACAGTTTGAAAATAGGCCCTTAATCCACTACAAGTGATTCTGGCATTTTAAGTGAAGTTTTGTCTTCGTGTTCCGTGGTAGAAGTTTTTAAAGGTGCTTTTCTTAGCTCATTGCCTAATCCATAAATATGTTTGCATTGCGTTCTCCATCCTCTGTAGAATCAACTTCCGTGGGTGGCCATTCACCTATGCAGTTCCCAGAGGGTAACCTACGGCTTCAGCCACTCCCAATCCACCTCTCCTCAGGTGTGCTTATGGGAATGCATGCTGACAGCATGAATCCATCCTCAGAGCTGACACATGGTGGAGTAAGTGATCACTTTATGCTCCCTTATATCCTTGGAAATTATTTATGTCATATGTAGCAAATCAATCTAGACGCTTCATAAACATTTAAACATTTAAATCACATTCTCGTAACTGTACTGTTTTTCTACATTCTCAGGGCCTCTCTATTTAAACTAGATCTTAATGGCTGCAAATGTTATCTCTCTCTCTTCCTTTACAAATATTCATTCAAAAATTACAAATAGCTACTGTAATTGTGATCCACAGATTGGAATACTGTACTACATTTAGATAGCCATCACCCAAACAAGCACACTAGAGAAAACATACCATTTGGGAAAATACTTATAATAAAAAGAAATTGCTGCAAGGAACAGATCAGGAATGAAGAAAGTAACAGAATGCTTTTTTAAAGAAAAGAATGTCTCCACAAGAGAAGTAACTAAGCAGCATAGTATTACTAAGAGATAGTGCCCCAGAGAATGTAGAAAACCAGTACAGTCATCAGAAAGTGATTTAAATGTTTAGAAAGCATCTTGATTTATTTGTTGACGACAAGTGGATTGGGAGTGGATGAAGCCCTAGGTTACTCTCCAGGGAACTGCATAGGTGAATGGCCACCCACAGAAGCTGCTTCTACAGAGGATCGGAGAATGCAGTGGAAAACACAATGGATTAGGCAAATGAGCTGAGAATAAGCACCTTTACAAACTTTGATCACAGAACACGAAGACAAAACTTCACTTAAAATGCCAAAACCACAGGTAGTGGATTAGAAGCCTATTTTCAAACTGCATGAAAATATATTTGCACTGCTGAGTCCAATGTTTTCTTATTTTTTTGCACTTTACTTCAAGTCGCTGGCCTGCATTTAATGAGAATGTGATGGTCATCATATCAGCAACTCGCTACTTTACACAGAACTGTTACTGCTGTATAGTAATGGAATTAAAGGAACTCCAAGCTTGTTTATATTGTGAGACTGCCTGCAGTGAAATTAAATGCAAAAAAATGATTGCAGGCAGCTTGCTCTGGAAAATTATGGCAATGCTGTTCATTTGTGCACTTATGCGAAATGGTAGTATTTAAGTTATTTTTAAACCACCATCTAAAACTGGGAATTGTGAGTAACTGTAGGAGAAACATTGTCTTTTCTGGAACTGCTTGTACGTTCTGTTGGGCAGCCCAATCCCCTACACCATCCCTCTTTAACTTTAGCAGCTCACAGTTTATTTTCTTGAAGAGGTGTTAGTAGCTGATGGACGGGTTACGCTCCTTGATTGACCAACACTTTTATTTATTTTTTCTTGTTTTGTATGGGAGTGGGAAGAGGTGGGGTGGACTCACTAATTCTAGCTGCTGCATTTTATCACATTTCTGTTATGCTCACAAGTACCTCTTTACAGATTCAGACAACTGTATAATAGTAATTAAATTTAAACGCAGACTGTCACTAACAGGAGCATGCAGCAACTGAGATGACACTGTGACTGAACTGTCTCTTTAGTGCCCTGTTTCCCCCACACTGTTGCTTCCTGTACTGTTTGTAAACTTCCCCCCGAAGCTCACACCATACTGCTGATCTAAGCCGCAGCTCTTGTAAGTAATCAGTTTGAATAAAAAAATGAAGATACAACATTGAAACCGTGGGATAGCATGTAACTTTTGTGACTACATATCCACATGCCACATCAGAATATATAATTAACTGATCGCAATCCACTAGCTCTTTAAGTAAAGTATGCCAAGGAGAGAGGTAAAGCAGGACAGTGTTGTGGAACAGCCTTCTGATATTCCTCCTTCCAACAGCAGCGTTAGCAATTAAAAAGATGTTCTGGTACAGGGAATCTTCTAATAAAAAAGTAACTGCGCAAGTGTGGCAGTCGATGGGGGGGGATGTCAACAAATTCGACATCAGGACACTGGGGATCAGCATCCCCAATGTCACTATTGTGTTTCTTGGGAGGAGTGAGGCAGTGAGTGCTGAGGCATGGGTTGGATCTACGAGTTTTGTGAGAGTTTCTACAAAACAAAAAAGCGATCACGGCAGACCACTGAAAAAAAAAAGTGTAGTGTGGAGTGCTTCTGGTTCTCATGCTCAGAGGGCACTATTGACACCTTATCAAGTTGTACAGTCACAAGGAATGACGTAGTCATTTTCTCAGTGCAATAGGTCTGCATGGCTATTCCCACTGCAGCCCTAAAAAGAACACAAATGACAGGCTCAGTCTACTTAGAAAAAAAATTATTGACTGAGGTTAAACACACTCACATTACATACAATAGCTTAGAGAAGGAAAGCCCTGTATAAAATAATAATAATAATGTAGTGCTCCATTACATGAAAAAAATGGGCAAAAGACAATTTTTCAAAGTTAAAAATAATGCTAACAGTTCTCCAGAGCAGCAGCATTGTAATCTTATGATGCATCATGAAGCTGTTACAGTACCCATATCAGGTTCAGTCAACATGTAGAACCACAGGTACCACATCAGCAACCACTAATTTTAGAACAGAGCCTCTATGATTCTGAAAGCAATCCAAGCAAACCACCTCCAGCAAACCATGAACTATGTGATTTAACAATTAGAAAGGGACCATATCAGCCAGTGTTATCAGAATATAGAAAAACATCACACGGTGCAGGGAAACATTCACAAAGTTTTCAAAAGGTGTGGCACAGTGATTATCCATGTCTAGAGTATTCACCTGTAACAGACAAAATGACTGTTTTTATTGTAGATGCATCAGTAAAATGTTCCATGTGGTATATCATCAGTTGTTTCTCATATACCCTGTAACCTCCCGGGTGCACCTGAAAATAGGCACTTGTTGTCTAGTATGCTTCCTGGTTAGCAAAAACAAATAAATAAATAAATGGGCGACTGCAAATGAGCGACTCAAATATGAATGACTATTTGCCACCTGGCGGGATAGTGAATGGGTTTACATAGTGATGGTAAGGATAGTGACTGTGAGAGGGTTCTAATGGCAAGAGCGAATGCTGGGAGAACTGTACTGTACTGTACTGTACTGTACTGTTGTTTGTGAATACAGCAATGAGGCCTACTACTACTGAGCTGTCTGCCTGGCATGGCAGGTACGTTCATGGACAGTGGTAGTGATGGTCCCAGGTTTGGGACTGCCAGTAGGTACATTTTTTTCTGAATGGTGTTGGCTGTTGGGATTTTTGTTTTTCCTCGCTATGTTCCCTGGACCGATGGTGCCCCAGCCACGGTACTCCCTCCCTTGCATTCCCCTTTTCCCCAGTGTCCACTCCCCCTGGAGTCGATTATATTAATTTGTGGGTGCGAGGGGACATAGCCCCTACAATAAATCTTAATTTAAATGTCCATCTGGTCGCCGTATTAGCGGATGATTATGTGGGTTAGGGGCTGATTTTTCTTTCGTCGAAATGTACTCACTATTGTGTGAGTTGCCGTAGAAAAATTGCCCTTATGACATGGAACTGTTCCATGTTCAGTGGGCCATGTGAATACTTCATTCACCACTTTGGGAACACAAGCAAGTGATTGGAAAGATGCTAGAGGCACATTACAAGAACATGAAAGTTCTGCGGTTCACAAGCATGCAGGACTTTCATACGCCAGCTTTATGAAATCTGTCCCAAATGACAGTCAATTAGATGTTCAGGTGACTGCAGCATCTTCAGCTAGAAAGAGATTACAAAAAGAAAATAGAAATGCAGTGAAAAGATTGACTGATATTGTGGTAACACTAGGGAGGTACTGACTGCCTCTGAGAGCGCATTATGAACATGCAGAATCTTACTACAAAGGACTTTTACAGATAACACATTTGCTAGCTCACTATGATCCTATGCTAAGGATAGGGCTTGATTCTAAAAAGATTTGGAATGCTGCAAGACCCGGGTGTGCTGAACACATGGCGCCAGGGGACTTGCAGCATTCCCTGGCCATCAATCGGGATTCTCGATCCAGTGCACCACATGCAGCGAGTTAGACCAGCCTTTGATGGTCTAACTTTGCAGACTTTTTTATGGGGTGTGAGCCAAATATTTGGCACAAGTCACTGTAAAAAGGGTAAAATGCTGCAAGTGCGTGCGACCTTTGAGAATAAGGCACATGGTGTGGCAAAGTGTCTGGGGCAATGCAGGGTTTGATGCCGGGCTTGTGCAAGCCCTGTGTCAACCTTTGAGAATCGAGCCCTTAGCGTCTGCTCCAAAAAATGCAACATATCTTTCAAACAGAAGTCATAATGATATGATACAGGCAGCATATGGAATACTGTTACATCAGCTTCAGAAAGGGTCCCCCATGCAGGTGCGACAGTCATGCTGCTGATGCCAATTACAGTGCAGGCAACATGCTGCCTGGCATTACAGTGCAGGTAACATGCTGACTGACATTACAGTGCAGGCAACATGCTGCCTGGCATTACAGTGCAGGCAACATGCTGCCTGGTATTACAGTGCCAGGCAGTATGCCTCCCTGAAGTTACAGCACCAAAGCACCCTCCCAGGAAACAGTTGGCTTCTGTCCCCCGAAAATAAATATAACATCCTCCAGGGAAGGCATGCCCTGGAGGGGGCAGAAACTGTGTGAGCGCAAAGGACGGCATGAGTAAGGGGCATTCTAAAATCAAGATCGCCCATCTTTTTCACCCTTTTTGCAACCTCCTAATTGTGGCACCAACATTAAGTCACTGTGCTAATGGAGTACCCCTCGAAATAGCTCAGCAAGGCTCAGTTTATTACAATTTTAATGGATGGAGGCAAGTAATGTAAGCAGTGCTGAGCAAGCCTGTATCGTGATGTGATATGTGGACAGTAACTGCAATATCCAGGAATGGTTAGTTGATGTTAGAGAAAAGAAAAAATGATGCTAACACCTGGTTTAACATTTTTGGTCAACACAGGATTGTAATAGGGTGGGAGAAACAGACACACACAGACAAAGGATTCAGTGCATAAAATAAATGTGGAGTTGCGTTTATAATTTTATTTTCCAAATGGATCTAAAATTATTTACAGAAGTCAAAATAAATTCAGTGTTAACAGCACACTAAAATAACAAACAAATCTCTAGATTGCAGCTTCACTTTCTTTCCAGTGAAAATTAACTTACTGCTGGTGTGAATTAGGGAAAAGGGGCAGGGTCTGAAGTTTAAGCTCCACCTCCTCTTATGACCTCATACCCATATTTCCTATAAAGGCAGCCATTTTGGGGGCTGCCAGCCCTATAGCGGAAACTTCCCCATGTTGACATCATTCAGGTACACAGCATTTTAAATGGAAATATTCAAAAATGTACATATTGGCAACATTTCAAATATAAATATATGCATAACCCTTAATATCACTCAATACAAGCATTTCTGTCCTTAAACACTTCATTTTATTATTTTTATAAGCTGTACCAGTCCCTTTCTGTAATTTTGGCAGGCTTCCATACATTATAAATAAACCCAAATGGCTAAAATTCCCACTGACAGCTGTTTTCAGATAGCCTAACTCCACAGCTGTCATTTCCTTTTTAATTCCATCCGCATAAGCCTTATTCCTGTGTTAAAAAAACATTTCTTTATTTCTGTCTTACATTGTCCTGATGGCTGCAGTTTCAGCTGACAGCTGTTTGCTTTTGGCTTGGTGCCAGCTTATTCGAGTGCAGCTCTGACTACAATATCTACTACACCCCACTTTTAGCCTGCTTGTTCATTCTCCTGCTAAATTGCAACAAGCGGTTGTGATTACTTTGTTGTGCTACTACAATTCGGAAGGTTTTTCCTTCACGAACATGCGCACTTTTCCCTTGCAATGGTGCGATCGTGCGCACACATTGCCGCCACTACCGATCGCTACTTCAAGGGACATCCTCTTCTAGAAAATAACAGGGGGTTCCAAATACAAAAACTGGATGATCTTTTCTATTAAATGGAAAACATGGCTTCAAAGAAACAAGGGACAGCAAAGTGTTAGAATTGTTTTGTCAGGTTGGCCACCCTAACAAAAGAAGAAAAAAGGGATAGTAACAGAATAAGTATAAGTATATAGGACAGTGTGAAAGGAATAAACATTTGCAGATTTATTATATACTTTATCCTGAATTGCTCCAGACAGGGAAAACTATGTTATTTAACAGGGGACCTGTTACAAGGATATGCTAAAAATAGATAAGAACAAAATTATTGCATAATGCTATGATGGAGAACTGTTATGAGTGGTGCAGTGAGTGATTTGCATTCTCAAGGGACATATTTACTACCAAAAGTCTTATATTTGCACTGCTTTGCTCCCTGTTTGAACTTGGTTTTAGTTTCAACAATGACAAGACATATGCAAGTAACTTCTTTGCTACTCTGCAAGCTTGTTATGTTTTCATTGAGGGAAGTCCAGAAAGACACAGTGTACTTGTGAAAACACTAAGATCTGTAGATGGTTCAACCACTGCTGAAGAGTCTTTGTGATACCTGGTGGAGTTGTCCAAGTCAAGCTGTCACTGCAGTAAATGGAAAAACTTGGAAGGAATTATAAAGGCCTTGGAAGAAATTAAAGAAGTCTGCAGAATTCCTAAAGTTTATGCAGATGCTAGAGATGTATTGTCTCATATTAAAACTTTTGAATTCATTCTTTGTTTAGAAGTGTTGAAAGATTTGGTTGGGCAAATGCCGCACTATCAGCAACTACTTGCAAAAAACTGAATTAGATATTATCTGTGCAATTGAAATAATTAATGTTCTCAAAATATGGATAGAGAGTAGCCGAATGGAAGAAAAATTTCTCAGGTACTTACAAGCAGGACAGAGATGTGAAAATCATGATATCAACACTGAAACATGAGTGTCAAGACAGAAGAAAGTGTCAAGGTGTCTTGATAACGGGGCTGTGACAGAACATATATTTCTGTCTCAAGAGGATGAAACAGAGGAACAATGTTTCACAGTATTCTTGATCATGTTGGAACAGAACTCAAAAAGAGATTTAACTTGGAGACTTGGAAGTTCTTTTGCCCATGGGGTTTCTTTCGAACAACAACAACAACAAAAACTTCCAGAAAGAAATAATTGAGACATTGGCAGATAGGTTTGGTGTGCCAAGGACTGAACTTTGCTCACAGAGGGAACTGTTTATCCATGACTCCTTATCATGCATAACAGTGTCTCAATGCCTTTTTCTCTGAAGGACGAGCCCAAGTACACTATACCCAGCTGTGTTTAAACTTTTGCAAACCTTAGGTACGCTGCCCATTACTTCTGCAAGCTGTAAGTACAGTTTCTCCAAAATGGGAATTTTGGAAAAATAAACTATGCTCTACCATGAGCTGGTCACCTATGCACACTTTGATGACTTGTGTATAGGACAGGACCTGGTTGATGCTCTGAGTATCAAGGATGTTCTTGGTGACTTTTCTGTTACTGCAAAACATACTTTATACCACTCTGTACACATGAGCAAACTGTTTTGTGGGTTGGGCATTCTGTCTCCTATTTACTGTAAGCTCTCTAACAAAAAGAACTCAATACAATAGTTACTGTATCTCTCCTGTTCTGCTCTGCCTTCATACACTGTTGTGATTCCCCCCCCCCCCTTGGCTTCTGGCTCTCTATTACTCTCTCCTATGCTTGCTCTCAGTTCCTCTGTTGTTGCTACGTTCCATGGCAGCTCTCTTGCTGTCCCACATTCGGTCGAAGCTTCTTTGAGGCATTTCCTGGTGTGCTGCTGGGGGGGGGGGTTACTTCCATAGGGTGTGCTGCCCGACATTGTCAGTCACGCAAGAAAGTGTAACATCCTTATAATACAGTGTTTCATCATGGTGGGCTGTAATATAGATTGCCTAACTCTAAAATCAGGGCCCCGTGTTTTCTGCGATTCTGCGGTTGCAGCAACTGTCGCAGAAACATGGTCCTGCTGCAGAAACAAGCCTCTGCTGCAGAGACAGCATTTTTGGTGCAGTAAAATGGCCGTGACCACTGAACCCCCAACTAAATGGCTAAAATGATTGTGAGCAAGCTTAAAATGGCATTAGTGTGAGTTATTGGCAGCTCCATTATACATCCATCCCTCACCCTGGATTGCAATAGTCAGTGGGGGCCACCGCTTTCCAATCCACTGGCACTCAGCCCTGAAGCTTATGACCATTATGGCCTTCTATGAACACTGAGGGAACTTCAGAAAATCTATTTCATGACAAAGAATGGTGGTTCTGTTTGCCAATTGCAGAACTGTGGAATGAAAAAAGTATTAGTAATTATTGCTGACAAAAAATAGGAGGCTTTCTGGACCTTTGTCTAATGTAAAATAGTTCAGCTAGTCTCTAATCTCAAAGTAAATCCTAACAGAGTGGCAGAGAAGAAGATATGGAATCCAAGTGACATTGACACAAGCAACACCACAGGTGTTGAACTGCGTGAGCAGGAGGAAGCAACTAGAGCAGCTTTACAGCACAAACCATCACCACTGGGCTTCAAACAAGTGGGTGGGAGGGAGCCATTGGAGCAGCACTGGTTTGTAACCAGGCAATACTGGTCTTCTACTGGAGCAACTGGGCAGGCTGGGGGAGAAATTCTCAGGAACAAAGCTGTGGTAAAGCAGCACTTGGCAGGTGGGAAGGAACAATAGGACAGTAAAACAGACTGCAGTAAAAAAGAAATAACCCTTCATTGTGATTGGTTGACCATCCATGGCACTCCAGACATTACCTCATGGGTTTTAGCCCACCTGATAGGCTAGTGTTGCACATGACTCTAGGATCAGATTTCTACCATATCCAGGTCCCAGAAACCCCTGCTCTCCAGTTCGAAACGTGCATCTGATCAGGCAACGAGCACACCAGGATCCCTGCTGCTTCACTATAAGGTAAGCATGTCCAAGATCTCAGAGAAAAGCTAAATACATTGCCTAATTTCTTGTTCTGGTTTATTAGTTCATGCTGAAATCTGGTATGTTTAAAAAAAAAAAAAAACATTAACTGGCCAGCTGTATGGACTACACACTTTCTTTCTTCCTATGGTCTGGAACCTTGAATCTTTAACTAGTAATTTGAGGGCTTAATTTCAGCATACAAATCAGTTGTTTTTGTTAATACTGCAATGTAAAAGTTTTAAAAGGATTTTATTTGCTTGTGGTTATTGCTACCTGTTACAAATCAGTTGTTTTTGTTGAGCTGGAAAGGCGCTGGAATAATACTGCAATGTAAAAGTTTTAAAAGGATTTTATTTGTGTGTGGTTATTGGTACCTGTTGTTCACACAGCGATTATCTTCAGGCTCCCCTCACCTTAGGGCCGCATGGCCCTGATGTTGGCGTTTGTTCCTGCCCCCTCGTCTCAGCTTCCAGCTGCCAGCTCGATCGCCTTGCGCTGTGAGCTCCCTTCTCCCCCAACCACCAGGCCCCATGCGGACAGAAGGAGGTCCCCTCCCCGATTTTCTTGGTAGCCTCCGCCTAAAGCGAGGCCGTGGTGGACCGGGGAGGGCCCTTGCTGCATGTCAGCGGCCTTCTCGGCTCCCTTTTGCTCTCTGGCCTACCGCCCTCATGGCATGCTCCCACGAATACAGGGAGCGTGCGCCGACTGCCCCCCACCCACGAGGGTTGACCTCCTCTTTCTCCATCACCTGCCACAAAATGCGGTTCGCCGTTTACTCTTGGGCCTCTGCCGGCTTCCACCTCACCAGGACCCGGTTCCCGACCACCTGCTGGGGATCTACAGTGCTATCTGTGCCTCAGCATTCTTTTCGGGCCTGCTGGCCTGGTCTTTGGGCCCTACTCACACCCTCCAGCATGGCGAGGTTCCCCTCATTCGTGTGTGCTCCTCTCGGCCCTTCTCAAGGCCCAGCACTGCAGGAGGAATCTCGTCATTGGGTGGGGGCTAGAAAAGTGGCCAGACAGCACATTCAGCATAGCAAGGCCTCACCAGCTAGTCTCTCCTCCCTGCCATGCCAGAGGAACACCATGGGCCTTCCATCTCACTGGGAGTGCTCCAGCCACCGGAGGAGTGGAGTCTGGGTGCCCCCCCCAGTTCCAGAGGGATATTGGCTCATTCCTTAGGAGACAGATGAAGATGACAAAGGATGCCTCTTGGGATCCCGTGCACTGTTTGGGGGACACAGGACAGTGGGAGTAGAGCCTTTTTAGTGGCATTACAACAACAGCATCATGGTTCGTAGGCATATGGGGGTCCCTCACACAGCGACCCTACATATGGCCCAGGCGTTACAAGGTTTCTCCTCCCCCCTCCATCACTTTCCACAAGGGTCCCTCTCCATAGCGACGTTTGTTGCCGCCAGTCTCCATGCGGGTCCCTCTCTATAGCGACCCCCATGTTCAGAGACAGCCTGCATATATATATATATATATATATATATATATATATATATCTCTCTCTCTCCCTCTGCTTACATGCAGCACTTTTCTAAAATCTCCTCAACGTGGGCTACCTACTTTGAGGGGCCACTTGGTACCTCAATCTAACAAATGCTCCAATCTTTTGTCTTCCCCAGATGGTCAAGGCCAAGAAATGCACCGCATGCAGCGCAAATCTCCTTCCCCACGCCCCTGGCCCTTTATGCGTGGCCTGCATCCACGACTGACGATGATCTGCCACTGGAACAGACCACAGACATGGGCCCTGGTAATCCGGGCCCCAGCAACTCCACTTGGTTGGACCCGGGAGCTTTCCTGCTACAGAACCAGCAGGCCACAGTAGCTATGATGGAGAGTGAGCAGAACTTCATGCTGAAGGTCATGGAGAAGTAGGAGTCCCTCACTCAACACAGGCTGCCGCCCACTCAACCCTTGGAGCCAGACATAGGGGGAGGAGCCAACGAGAACCACTCGGACCCACCGGAACCAGTACCAGATACCCACAAGCCTGACTCCGGAGATGACAGGGACCTACCAGATGAGGAAGAAGGAGCAGACTCAGAGGAAGAAGACATGGAACCGCACTCCGTCCCATCCCTCACTTCAAAGCTGTGTTCCTTTGATATGGTCCCAAACCTCATGAAGATCATGAAAGCCACCATGGGGTTCGAGGGTGAGGAGTCCAAACCAGAGTCTAAGCTGGACCCACTAATCCAACAGAGATCGACTGTCAGAGAAACTTTCCCGGTCTGTCCGGCGATCGAAGACATTGTTACCAAAGAATGGCAGTCCACTGAGCCCAGCCGCATGTCAAACATAAGAAACCTGGACCGTATGTACACTGTTCAAGAGGACAAGGCCAACATGTGGTGCACAGCCCCTACAATTGACTCGCAGGTGGCTGCACTGAGTAGAAGGATTGTCCTACCATGCGGGACCATCTCCCTGAAGGACCCCACAGACAAGAAGGTGGAAGACATGTTAAAGAAGATGTTTGAGACTGAAGGAATGGTGGCAAGAGCCTCCACAGCAGCTATCTATACAGCTCGGGCCCAGATTCGCTGGCTCAAGGAGCTTTTGGAACAGGCAAACCCCAAATCCCGAGAGGCAGAACTATTAGAATGCACTCTCGATGCATCAAGATATCTAGCCGACATGGCAGTGGACACCCTGGAAGCTTAACGCAAGGGCCACTGCCATCACCAACAGGGCTAGAAGGGCACTAAGCCTAAACTATGGGAAGCAGATAACAAATCCAAGACATTGCTGCTCAATCTTCCCTAAAGGGAAACATGTTTTGGGAGGGCCTATTGGGTTCCTAAAGCAGAAGAGGAGGGCAAGAAACTCCTTAGGAACAAGGGTCACCACCCTATCTTCCATCCTCTAGATGGAGGTTTCAGGGGCAAAAATCATATTCATCATGTAGGAGACCACATACACCCCTCGTCCTTTCGCGGAAGAGGATCCTACTCCTCTCCACCCCCCCTCACCCAACCCTACCAATCATCTTCCTTCAGGGCCCATGGCCCCAGGTTTTGGAGGTAGAGGTAGAAGTTTGAGGTAAGCAACAATGGCTCACACCCAGCTCCAAGCGGGCAGAAGGAGGTCCCGGTGGGCCAGAGACTGTCTCTTTTCCTACACCAGTGGCTTCACACCACTTCGGACAAGTAGGTTCTCGAAGTCGTGTCAAGGGGTTACTCGATAGAACTATCACAGACCCCCCTGACACACAGATTCATCACCTCACCAATCACCAAGAAGAGGCCACAGCCATCAGGTGCAACACATCCTGTGGAACCTCATCCACAACAAGGCGATACAACCTGTGCCACCACACGAACACAAGTTGGGGGTCTACTCCATCTTTTTCTCTCATTCCAAAGAAAACTGGCAAATTGCACCCCATTCTGGACCTCAAATACCTCAACTGACACGTGGTCCCTCAAAGGTTCAAGATGGACACACTAAGATCCACCCGCAGCATTCGTAGGTGACTTCCTACGTCCATAGATCTCCGGGACCTTACCTCCATATCCCATCAGACCGAAACACAGACAGTACCTCAGATTCATATTCTAGGTCAACACTTCCAATACCAGGCTTTACCCTTGAAGCTTACCTCAGCGCCAAGAGTGTTCACCAAGGTTTGGTGGTACTTGTGGCCAGACTCCGAGAGCAGGGCCTCGATATTATCCCCTACCTCGACGATTGGTTGATCCAGGCGTGAAGCAAGGAACGCTCCCTCCAACACACCACCCTTGCCCTACAGGCCCTCGAGGTGCACGGATGGGTGGTAAACCTAGAAAAGAGCCAGCTGGTGCCCACCCAAGAAATAAAGCACCTAGGGGCAAGCATCAATGCATCAAAAGGCTGGGCGAAGCCATCCGAGACAAGGATTCTCAACTTAAGCAGGCTAGCATGCCAATTGCGCAACTCCCATCAGGTGTCCATGGCGAGCCTAGCCCAGCTACTAGGATACATGGCATCCTGTATAGACCTGGTCCCCTGGGCCATGTGGCACATGCGACCACTACAGTCGTACGTCCTCGCTTGGGAAGATCGAGCAGGCACAACCCGAAGGTGACACTTCCGTTACCACCATCCATGAAAATCACTGACTTGGTGGATGGTTCACACCAACCTGACCAGAGGAACCCGCTGGAGGCAGCATACCAGGTCTCCATCGACACCGATGCCAGCCTCCTGGGCTGGGGTGCTTGCCTAGGTGGCAGAACAGCACAGAGCTGGTGGACCGCCTCGGAATCCCGATTGTCCATCAACATCCTAGAAATGCAGGCAGTTTACCACACCCTCATTGCCTTCTGGACTGCCATCTCCGGACGGTCGGTGCTGATACGTTCCGACAACCAAGTCACGGTGGCCTACATCTCCAAGCAAGGCTGTACCAGGAGCAGAGCTATGCTGAGAGAAGCAGCGAAGGTCCTCAACTGGGCACAACTCCACCTCTCCCATCTCGGCACACTTCACCTCGCCGGGAAGCTAAACACCGGGGCGGACTGGCTCAGTCGACAACAAGTCCATCCCGGGGAGTGGCGTCTACACCCCAGCCTCTTCACACTGATTCAGGACACCTGGGGCCCCATTTCCATGGACCTCATGGCCTCGGCACAAAACACACAGGTCCAGAGCTACTATTCCAGGTACAGGGAGAGCCAGTCTCAGGGAATCGATGCCTTGTCACAACCCTGGCTCTGGGACAACGCCTACAACTTTCCTCCCATCCCCTTACTCCCACAAGTCCTCGCCAAGATCCGTTCTTGCCGACGGACCATCATCCTAGTGGCACCCTACTGGCCACGAAGGACATGGTTGCCACGGTCCTGGCAATGGCACTGAACAACCTCAGACTGCCCTACAGACTCGACATGCTGACCCAGGGTCCGATTCAGCACCTGAGCCCCAGGACCTAAAACTCACAGCGTGAGCTCCTGAGAGGAGAAGACTGATGAGCGCGGGTTATCACGACTCGGTCATCTCCACGATACTGCAGTCAGGCGTTCCTCAACCACGTCCACTTATGGCAGGCAGTGGGCGGTATTTACCAGGTAGTGTCAAGACGGGGCTCGGATCCGGTCGTGTGGACATGGCTACCACCCTGTTATTTCTTCAACAAGGACTAGATAAAGGATTGGCCCACTCATCCTGAGTGCAGTTGTCGGCCATAGGAGCAGCCATCGGGCCCATAGGCGGCCACAGTCCTGTGGCCCACCTGGATGCATTGCACTTTCTAAGGGCGGTCGAGATTCTCACCCTGTGACACGCCCGCCTGTGCCCCTGGGACCTTTCTCTGGTTCTAGACTCCCTCGGCACAGCCCCACTCGAACCACTACAGACTGTGGACCTGTTCTGGGTAGGTCTGAAGACCTGTTTCCTAGTGGCAATATGCTCAGCACACAGGATCAGCAAATTAGGGGCACTGTCCTGCAGGGAACCCTACACTGTTTTCACCCCACATGGGGTGTGTCTACGCACCGTTCCAGCCTTTCAGCCAAAGGTCTCCTCCGCCTTCCATAGGGAGCAACCCATCGAACTTCCCACATTCATGGGAGACTCTCACTCGGGAGACAAGGCCATTCCTCAACACTTAGACGTAGGCTCCACCCTGTCCACATACATAGCTAGGACACAACCTCTGCACAAGACCGAGAGGCTGTTCATCATCACAAGTGGGCAGAGAAAGGGAAAAGCAGCCTCCAAGACAACCATTGCGACCTGGTTACGGAGGACCATTCAGGAGGCCTACAAATCGAAACAATTGACACCCCCCCCGGGCATCAAGGCACACTCTACCAGGGCAGTAGCTACTTCCTGGGTGGAGAGGGCCAATGTTTCAGCAGAAGATATCTGCAAGGCAGCCACGTGGACGTCCCTACACACCTTTGCCAGGCATTACCGCCTGGATCAGCTGTACCACACGCACCCAACCTTTGCCGCCCAGGTACTATCGGCTGCCACCAACCTTTCCTTTCACTCCTGAACCACTCTGTCTCCCTCCAGGGTACAGTACTGCTGATTATCTACCCATGAGGTAATGTCTGGAGTGCCATGGATGGTCAACCAATCACAATGGGTGTTTACTCACCTGGTAAAGGTGATTGTGTTGGTTGACATCCATGGCACTCCACTGCCCTCCCGATACAGTGTTCAGAAGAGATCAGGAACCACAGGACAATGTAGGGAATGAAGTTAACTGATTGCATACCTTCTCAAAGTACATCCAGGATGTCCACCGTCGGCCCGCTAGGGGTCGAGTTTAGTCTGTACTAACAGGAAATAAAGTTAAAGCCTATGGGCTAATCTACTTCCTCACTGTCGCACTTCCTTGTCATACGTATGATCGCTTTCTTTTCTTGGTATTTGTCCATAATAACCTTACTTTCAGCTTTGGAAGATTCAAACTGGAGAGCAGAGGTTTCTGGGACCTGGATATGGTAGAAATCTGAACCTAGAGTCATGTGCATCACTAGCCTATCAGGTGGGCTAAAACCCATGAGGTAATGTCTGGAGTGCCATGGATGTCAACCAACACAATCACCTTTACCAGGTGAGTAAACACCCAATTCTCCCATGCCCTACATCCAGTCCAAATCATGATGCCATAATTGCTTTGCATTGCTTTGCCTGTGCATCCACCAAACTGACCCATGCTGCCTTTTTCCTAAGCATTCTTTCTGAATAACTAGATTTTATTTTGAGGCTCATTTGAGTTACCAGAGGTATAAAGTCCATCACAGCATTGCCACGAGAATCACCACAGAATTGCTCATAGCCTGGCTGCACAAAGCATGAGGTCCTGCCACAGAATGTAGGTCCAGTTTGCCGCAGTGAACATGGGGTCCTGACTATAAGGTGTTCTCAGAGTGGTAGCTGGTGCAACTATAAGGTGTTCTAATAGACGTACCTGGAGTAACTATAAGGTCTTCTCATAGAGATACCCAGAGAGGCTATAAGGCATTCTAAGAATTATCCAGTGCAACTGTAGGGCCGTCTCATACAGGTATCCAATGCAACTATAAGGCATCCTTATAGATGTACCTGGTGCAACTATACAGCATTCTCAAAGAGGTAACTGGTGCAACTATAAGAGTTCTCATAGAAGTATCTGGTGCAACTATAAGGCATTCTCATAGAGGTGTCCGGTGCAACTATAAGGTGTTGTCATAGAGGTATGAGTAACTATAAGGCATTTTCATAGAGGTATCCTTTGCAACTATAAGGCTTTCTCATAGAGGTATCTGGTGCAAATATAAGGCGTTCTCATAGAGGTACCTGGTGCAACTATAAGGCGTTCTCATAGAGGTACCCGGTGCAATTATATGGAGTTCTCAAAGAAGTACCTGGTGCAACTATAAGGCATTCTTATAGATGTACCTGGTGCAACTGTACGCAGTTCTCAAAGAGGTACCTGGTGCAACTATAAGGTGTTCTCATTAAGGTATCTGGTGTAACTAAAAGACATTGTCACAGAGGTATGAGTAACTATAAAGCGTCTTCATAGAGTTACCTGGTGCAACTATACAGTGTTATCATATGGTACCTGGAGAAACTATAAGATGTTTTCATGGAGGTATCCTTTGCAACTGTAAGGCCTTGTCATAGAGGTATCTAGTGCAACTATAAGGCGTTCTCATAGAGATACCTAGTGCAACTATAAGGTGTTCTCATAGAGGTACCTGGTGCAATTATAAGGCATTCTCACAGATGTACCTCGTGCAACTATAAGGTGTTCTCATAGAGGTACCTGGTGCAACTATAAGTTGTTCTCGTAGACGTACCCAATAAGACTATAAGGCATTCTCACAGAGGTACCTACAGTAGTACAACTATAAGACTTTCTCATAGAGGTACCTGGAGTAACTATAAGGTGTTCTCATAGTGGTACCCAGTGAGATTATCAGGCATTCTCATAGAGTTATGTGGTGCAACTGTAAGGCGGTCTCATACAGGTATGCGGTGCAACTATAAGGCATCTTTATAGAGGTACCTGGTGCAGCTATAAGGTGTTTTCATAGAGGTATGCAGTGCAACTATAAGGCATTGTCAAGGAGGTATCAAGTGCAACTATAAGGCGTTCTCATAGAAATATCCAGTACATATATAAGGTGTTCTCATAGAGGTATCCAATGCAACTATAAGACATACTCATAGCTGTATCCAGTGCAACTATAAGGCATTCTCATAGAGGTATCCAGTGCATCTACAAGGCGTTCTCATAGCGTTCTCATAGCGATATCCGTGCAACTATAAGGCATTCTCATAGAGGTATCCGGTGCATCTATAAGACATTCTCAAAGTGGTATCTGGTGCAACTATAAAGCATTCTCACAGAGGTATCTGGTACAATTATAAGACGTTCTCATAGAGGTATCCAGTGCAACTATAAGGCATTCTCATAGAGGTATGCAGTGCAACTATAAGGTGTTCTCAAGGAGGTATCTGGAGCAACTATAAGGCGTTCTCATAGAGGTATCCAGTGCATCTATAAGGCATTCTCATAGAGGTATCTGTTGCAACTATGAGGTGTTCTCATAGAGGTCTCCGGTGCAACTATAAGGCATTCTCAAAGAGGTATCCAATGCAACTATAATTCATTCTGGAGGAGGTATCCATTGCAACTATAAGGCTTTCTCATAGAAGTATCCGGTGCAACTATAAGGCGTTCTCATAGAGCAATATTTCTTAGACTTTGTCACAGTGAGCCTCCCCAAATCCATGGAAAAGATTTTGAGCCTCCCCCAAAAATTGAAATAATCTTGAGCCTCCCCAAAGAAAAATAGCATACTGTACTTTACGCAGTACACCATGAATAAACTGAAACCCCTTTGAGTACTTGGCTCACATTCAGTTATTTGCCTTATACTGATATGGAACCTTTGAAAAAGAACTCCTGTGCTCATGGGTCAGACTACTTTCTTATTTCCTCTCCATATGAAATAATCTTCCTACATACTTTGCCTCTCCCCCTCCTTCCCTGATCCTAAGCAACTTCTCTGGGATTACTTTGCTCCTTCCTGCTGTTGTTCTTAGCACTTTTATACTCAACCCTTGTATTTGGGCTACTCTGCCATCAGTGTACAAATTGATCAATTACCACCACTCATTATCAGTTTATTGTTCATATTTGTTTTCACTATCTACCCTTCAACGGGTACACCTGAAATGAGCCTTCACTTATTCACCTTCTCTTGTCACTTATTAATAAATAAATACATAAAACCCACTTACAATTATCCTTTTTCAATTTGCTTCATCTCTTCAGACAAAATATATAAAACTCAAAATTTATATACAGTACTTTTACAGACTTGCTTGAGCCTCCCCTGGAACAGGTTGGGGCCTTCTCAGGAGGGCTGGCCTCACCCATTGAGAACCCCTGTCATAGAGGTATGCGGTGCAACTATAAGGCATTTTCATAGAAGTATCCGGTGCATATATAAGGCATTCTCATAGAGGTATCCGGTGCAACTATAAGGCGTTCTTATATGGGTATCCAGTGCCACTATAAGGTGTTCTCATAGAAGTATCCAGTGCAACTATAAGGTGTTCTCATAGCGGTATCTGGTGCAACTGTAAGGATTTCTCATAGAGGTATCCAGGGCAACTATAAGGCGTTCTCATAGAAGTATCTGGTGCAACTATAAGGCGTTCTCACAGAAGTATCTGGAGGAACTATAATAGTATAGAGGTACCTGGTGCATCCATAAGGCCTTCTCCTAGAGGTACCTGGAGTAACTATAAGGCATTCTCATAGAGGTACCTGGAGTAACTATAAACTGTTCTCATTGAGGTACCCGGTGAGACTATAAAGGCATTCTCATAGAGGTACCTAGTGCATCTATAAGGTGTTCTCATAAGAGGTATCAGTGCATCTATAAGGCATTCTCATAGAGGTATCCGTTGCAACTATGAGGTGTTCTCATAGAGGTCTCCGGTGCAACTATAAGGCATTCTCAAAGAGGTATCCAATGCAACTAAAATTCATTCTGAAGGAGGTATCCATTGCAACTATAAGGCTTTCTCATAGAGGCATCTGGTGCAACTATAAGGCGTTCTCATAGAGGTATGCAATGCAACTATAAGGCATTTTCATAGAAGTATCCGGTGCATATATAAGACATTCTCATAGAGGTATCCGGTGCAACTATAAGGCATTCTCATATGGGTATCCAGTGCCACTATAAGGTGTTCTCATAGAAGTATCCAGTGCAACTATAAGGTGTTCTCATAGCGGTATCTGGTGCAACTGTAAGGATTTCTCATAGAGGTA
Organism: Neoceratodus forsteri; assembly: GCA_016271365.2. Taxonomy (NCBI): domain Eukaryota; kingdom Metazoa; phylum Chordata; order Ceratodontiformes; family Ceratodontidae; genus Neoceratodus; species Neoceratodus forsteri. Next base: position 656,151,993 of record CM057459.1, read on the forward strand.
TCCAGGGCAACTATAAGGCATTCTCATAGAAGTATCTGGTGCAGCTATAAGGCATTCTCACAGAAGTATCTGGAGGAACTATAAGGCGTTCTGATAGAGGTACCTGGTGCATCCATAAGGCCTTCTCCTAGAGGTACCTGGAGTAACTATAAGGCGTTCTCATAGAGGTACCTGGAGTAACTATAAACTGTTCTCATTGAGGTACCGGTGAGACTATAAGGCATTCTCTTAGAGGTACCTAGTGCATCTATAAGGTGTTCTCTAGAGGTACCGGTGGACTAATGAAGCATTCTCAAAGGGTACCTGGTGCAGCTTATAAGGTGTTCTCATAGGGTGCATAGAGGTACCTGGAGGAACTACAATGCATTTTCATAGAGGTACCCGGTGAGATTACATGGTGTTCTCATAGAGATCTCTGGTGCAACTAAAATACATTCTCTTAGAGGTACCTGTGCAACTATAAGGAGTTCTCATAGAGGTACCTAGAGTAAAAGGAGTTCTGATAGAGGGACCAGATGAGAGTATAAGGTGTTTTTATAGAGGTATCTAGTGCAACAATAAGGCAGTCTCATAAAGGTATCTGGTGCAACTATAAGGCATCATACAGGTACGAGTAACTATAAGGCATTTTATAGAGGTACCTGGTGCAACTAAAAGGCATTCTCATAAGCACAGGGTCATTATGTCGTAAGACATAGCACTGCAGCAATGTACTGTGCTGTAAATACTGCGGATACATTGCTGCCACTGAGAGAAACTGCCGAAACACATTTTGGATAAAGAAACTAACTTCTTTGTTTTCTGTGGGGGAGCACCCATTAACTCCCCTATTAATATAATCAATTCCAGGGGGGTTCAAACAGTAAAAGAAGGTGACAAGACTTTCTATAGATACATTAGTGAAAGGAGAAAGTCCAGAGGGGGTATTGCTAAGATCAAAGGGGATAAGGGGGCATGTGAGGAGGAGGACCATGTAAAAGCATCTATCCTAAATAGATACTTCTGCACAGTATTTACTGAAGAGAAGGTAGGGCAGGGCCCACACCTCAGCACCATGGACACAGGGGGGAGGGAGGTGTGCACTAGTCCCTTCAGAAAAGAAAGGGTCCTACAAGAGCTCGAGAAGCTCAGGGTGGTCAAGGCAATGGGACCTCATGGCATACCTACTAGGGTACTAAAGGAGCTAAGAGAGGAACTAGCAGAGCCATTATCAGAACTGTTTAGTGAGTCTCTGAGCACAGAAGAGGTCCCAGAAGACTGGAGAAGCGCTCATGTGATCCCGCTCCACAAGAGTGGTAGCAGGGAGGAGGCAGAGAACTACAGACCAGTCAGTCTTACCTCAGTAGTGGGCAAAATTATGGAGGCACTCCTTAAGGAAAGGATAGTGCAACACCTGGAATCCATAGCAGCACAGGATCCAAGACAGCATGGGTTTACAAAAGGAAGGTCCTGTCAAACTAGTCACAGATTTCTTTGACTGGGTAACAGAGTGGTGGACCAAGGAGAGCAGTTGATGTTGCCTACCTTGACTTCAGCAAAGCTTTCGATACTGTTCCACATAGAAGATTGATTAATAAGTTGGGTAGGCTCAGAGTGGGTCAGAAGTTGGTCAAGTGGGTGGCAAATTGGTTGTCGGGCAGAAAACAGAGAGTGGTGGTAAATGGTACACAGTCAGAAGAGATGCAAGTCACAAGTGGAGTACCTCAGAGATCAGTCCTGGGGCCAGTCATCTTCAATATCTTGATCAGTGACATGCAGAAGGACTGGAGGGTAAGGTTTGTCTGTTTGCAGATTAAACCAAGATCTGCAACAGAGTAAATGATCCAGATGGGGTGGGCAGAACGAGAAGAGATCTGGATAAACTAGCAAAATGGTCGTAAAAGTGGCAACTGGGGTTTAATGCAAAGAAGTGCAAGATCATGCACCTAGGGTAGAGAAACCCTGAAGCCACCTTTAGGCTGGGAGGGGAGTTGCTGGCAGTCACAAGGGAAGAAGGAGACTTGGGCGTCATCATTACAGATGACCTGAAATCATCCAAGCAGACCACTAAAGCAGTAGGTAAGGCTAGAGGGATGTTGGGGTGTATTAGTAGGGGTATCACAAGTGAGAAGAGGGAGGTAATAATCCCTCTTTACAAGACACTGGTTAGGCCCCATCTGGAGTACTGTGTGCAGTACTGGAGGCCACACCTTCACAAGGACATTAACCAAATTGAGGCAGTCCAGAGAAGGGCAACCAAAATGGTGCAGGGACTGCATCAGAAAACATATGAGGACAGATTAACGGAGCTCAATATGTATATCCTAGAGCAAAGGAGGGAGAGAGGTGATATGATCAAAACAGTCAAACACCTTAAGGGCATTACCAAGGTGAAAGAGTCTAACATGTTTCAATATAAAAAAATAGCAGGACAAGAGGACACAGCATGAGATTAGAGGGAGTCCGATTAAGGGGTAATGTGAGGAAGTTCTTTTTACAGAAAGGGTGGTGGATGCATGGAATGGCCTACCTCAGGAATTGGTGGATATGAATACAGTGCAGGGCTTCATACAAGTATGGGATAGGCATAAGGGGGCAATACAGATTAGTATGAATAGATAGGCCATTGACAGAGCAAAGGCCGATGGCACATTCATAAGGCAGAAAAAGAAATGGGCAGACTGAATGGGCCTTGTGGTCCTTATCTGTCATCAACTTCTATGTTTCTATGTTTCAACACAGGGCTGGGAGAAACACCAACAGGAGCAGAAAAAAGGAACTGCACAATGTGATTTCACAAATGTCTGGGACCAGGATTGAACCTCGGTCCACAGATGCATAACAACCCTGCACTGCCATGGCTAATCCCACTGAGCCATGACGGCAGCATGGTGGACCACCTCCCCAGAGGTCTTGACCTCCGCATCATTCCTCCTCCCCACCCATGCATCACATGATACAAAACTGCGTGTAACATATGTGTCTTGTGGGGTTTTGTACACTGCCGCGCTACTACACCACGCTATTTGTTCCGTGTGGTATTCCATGCGCACTTCTGTCTGCACTATATACACCCAGTACCATTCTCCTATGGTACCTGGAGCAGCTATAAGGTGTTCTTGTAGAGGTATCTGGTGCAACTATAAGGCATTTTCATAGAGGTACCTGGTGCAACTATAAGGCATTCTCAGAGAGATAACTGGTGCAACTATAAGGCATTCTCAGAGAGGTACCTGCTGCAACTGTAAGGCATTCTCACAGAGGTACCTGGAGTAACTTTAAGGCATTCTCATAGACGTACCTGAAGCAACTATAAAGTTTTTCATAGAGGTACCCAGTGAGTCTATAAGGCATTCTCATAGAGGTACCCAGTGCAACTATAAGGCATTGTCATAGAGGTATGTCGAGTAACAATAAGGCATTCTCATAGAGGTACCCTGTGAGACTATAAAGATCTCTCATAGAGGTACCCGGTGCAACAATAAGGCATTCTCATAGAGGCATCTGGTGCATCTACAAAGCAGTCTCATATGGTACCTGGAGCAACTGAAAGGCATTCTCATAGAGGTACCTGGTTCAACAAAAAGGCATTCTCATAGACATGCCCGGTGAGACTATAAGGCATTCTCATAGAGGTACCAGAGGCAACTATAAGGCATTCTCATAAAGGTAGCTGGAGTAACTATAAGGTTTTCTCATAGAGGTACCCAGTGAGACTATAAGGCATTCTCATAGAATTATCCAGTGCAACTGTAGGGCAGTCTCATACAGTTATCTGGTGCAACTATAAGGCATTCATAAAGGTACCTGGTGCGGCTATAAGGTGTTCTCATAGACGTATCTGGTGCAACTATAAGGTGTTCTCATAGCGGCATCCAGTGCAACTATAAGGTGTTGTCATAGAGGTACAAGTAACTAGAAGGCATTTTCACAGAGGTATCTGGTGCGACTATAAAGCATTCTCATATGGTACCTGGAGCAACCTTAAAGCATTCTCTTTGAGGTATCCATTGGAACTATAAGGCATTCTCATAGAGGTATCTGGTGCAACTATGAGGCATTCTCATAGAGGTACCTGGTGCAACTATAAGGCATTCTCATAGAGGGACCTGTTGCAACTACAAGGCATTCTAAAAGAGGTACCTGGTGCAACTATAAGGTGTTCTCATAAAGGTACCTGGTGCAGCTATAAGGTGTTCTCATAACGGGACCTGATGCAACTATCGGGCGTTCTCAAAGAGGTACTTGGTGCAGCTGTAAGGTGTTCTCATAGAGGTACCTGGAGGAACTATAATGCATTCTGATAGAGGTACTCGGTGAGGCTATATGGTGTTCTTATATAGGTACCTAGTGCATCTATAATGCGTTCTCATAGGGGTACTTGATGCAAATATATGGTGTTCTCATACAGATACCTGGTGTAACCATAAGGTGTTCTCATAGAGGTATCTGGTAAAACTATAAAGTGTTCTAATAGAGGTACCTGATGCAACTATAAGGCATTCTCATAGAGGTTCCTGGAGTAACTATAAGATATTTTCATTGAGGCACCTGGTTGAACAATAAGGCATTCTCATAGAGGTATCTGGTGTGACTATAAGCAGAGCGCGTATTTTCTGTGATTTTGTGGTTGCAGCAAGTGCCGCAGAAACATGGTCCTGCTGCAGAAACAAGCCTCTGCCACAGAAACAGCATTTTCTGGTGCAGTAAAAATGGCCATCACCACTGAAACCACCAACTAAATGGTTAAAATGATTGGAGCAAGCTTAAAATGGCATTAGTGTGGGTTGTTGGCAGCTCCATTATACATCCATCCCTCACCTTGGGTTGCAATAGTCAGTGGGACCACCCCTTTCCAATAGGGTTACCACCTTTTCAGAAGCCCAAAGTGGGACATTTCTTACTGAAACTGGATTTTTCGCAGGACAATGTGTCATCTCAACTAATGCAACAGACATGTTTTCTCTAAATAATCAGAATTAAGACTGAGTGTTGTAGTTTTTTAGTTGTTTCTTGTGTTTTTTATTATTTTAAGGTATTTTAGTTAAGGAATTATAGTTTTTTTACAACATTTAGAGGAAAATCAGAAAATATTTTTCCTACTATAATGTCAGGACATTTAGTATTTTTCATGTTTTTCTGCAGGACACAGCTGCTCAAATCAGGACTGTCCTGCGAAAATGGGGACAGGTGGTAACCCCACTTTCCAATCCACTGGCACTCAGCCCTGAAGCTTATGACCATTATGGCCTTCTATGAACACTGAGGGAACTTCAGGAAGTCTATTTCATGACAATGAATGGTGGTTCTATTTGCCAATTGCAGAACTGTGGAATGAAAAAAGCATTAGTAATTATTGCAGACAAAAACTAGGCTTTCTGGACCTTTGTCTAATGTAAAATGGTTCAGCTACTCTCTAGCTTCAAAGTAAATCCTTACAGAGTGGGAGAGAAGAGGATATGGAAGCCAAGCAGCATTGACACAGACACCAACACTGGTGCATGAGCAGGAGGAAGCAGCTAGAGTAGCATTACAGTACAAATTGGGGCAGCTCTGTTTTGCAACCAGGCAATACTGATCTTCAAGCAACTGGGCAGGCAGGGCAAGAAATGCTCAGGAGCATAGCTGTGATAAAGCAGCACTTGGCAGGTGGGAAGAAACCATAGGACAATAAAACAGACTGCAGTAAAAAAAGAAATACCCCTTCAGTTCTCCCATGCCCTACATCCAATCCTAATCATGATGCCACAATTGCTTTGCATTGCTTTGCCTGTGCATCTGCCAAACTGCCCCAGGCTGTCCTCTTTTCCTAAGCATTCTTCCTGAGTCACTAGATTTTATTTTGGGGCTCATTTGAGTTGCCAGAGAGTGTAAAGGCCATCACAGAATTGCCACAGAATTGTCTCATAGCATGGCTGCAGAAAGCATGAGGTCCTGCCAAGAGAATACAGGTCCAGTTTGTCACCGTGAACACAGGACCTTGTCTAAAATGCTAGAAAAATGCACCATTCTTAGTGATTTTAAAAAGAATTTATGAGGGCATGCTCCCAGACCCCCTCTACATTTGTCAGGATTTATGGCCCCTTGTTACGACTCCTCTGTTCACCTCTGGTAGATTGTGAGGAGGGTATCTGTGAGATGATGGAGGATCTGGAGAAGCTGGAGAAATGGCTGAATATCTGGCAGCTATGTTTCAGTACCAAAAGGTGTAAGGTCATGCACATAGGCATCAGAAACCCTGCGGTTTAATACAGTCTGAGAAGTGTGAAGCTTTCTGTGACTAAGGAGGAAAGGGATGGGGTGTGATTTCCAACAACCTCAAAATCAGCAATGCAATGTAACAAGCATTGGGAAAAGCAAATAGAGTGCATGGATGCATTTGTGGGGGTTCTGCAGCTGGTGAAAAGAGGTCATTTGCTCCTGTCCAGAACACTGGTTATACTGCACCTGGAGTACTGTAGGCAGTTTTGAAGCCTCTACCTCAGAAAAGACACAAACCAACTGGAGTCTGTGCAGAGAAGGCTGAGCAAGATGACATCGGCCAGCACAGTAGGGTGTCTGAGCAGAGACTGAAGAGCTACAGCATGTACTCTCTGGAGGCCAGGAGTGAGAGGGAGACATGATTGAAATATTTACATTAATCCAGGAATAAACAAAGTGGATGCAAACAAGTTGTTGAAAAAAGTGTCAACATTAATACCATGGGGAACAAGAGAAATTGTTGGTGGTGGTGGTGGCTATGAGGGGCTAGGTTTAAAAATGACATTACACCAAAAGTACTTCTTCACAGAGCAGGTGATGGAAAATGGAACAGGCTGTCCATTGAGGTGGTCAGTGCAGGAAAGGTGGAGGGATTCAAGAGGGAATGGGACAGACATTAAGGGCTAGTTAAGAGAGCTAAGCAGGATGGGGTCGAGGGGCTGGTTGTAGACACCACAGCTTGCATATAGTACTCACAGGGCAGACTGGATAGTCTGTGAGGCCACCTTCTGCTGGCAGTTTTCTATGCTTCCATGCTTCTGTTTGTATGAAGTTGTTCTTCACCCTTCCTACTTTCTTTGGTGCGTAGTGTTTCTTTTGAGGAGGTGAAGTTTGTAGGTCAAGGAGCTTCATTTCTCGTTTAATTTGGTGGACTCCAAACATGAAGCAAAAAGTATGCTGAAAATTGTTACTCTCAGTGGGGGATTTTGGGTTTCATTAGCATTTTGACTTCATTTTATCAATTCTGTGCTAAAATGCTGACAGTCACCTCTCGTGTGATTGAGTGGCATTTTAATTCATCAGCATGCCAATTAACACATTTAAAAAGCTGCTGTAACAACTTTAAGGAATGTTAATCCAATCTGCTTTTCTGAAGACATGTTGCATTGGATTAATGCAGCAGCAGCCCATCATACCTCTGAACCTCCTGCCTTGCAAATCAGGGACAGGGCCATACCTCGTGCCTTGCAAATCAAGGACAGGGCTAACCACTTGCCTTGCCAGTCAAGGACAGGGCCTAAAAAGATCATCAAAATCAGATGATCAAAATCAGGGACAAATCTTAAAAAATTGTAATAACAAATCAAGAAGCCTCCTACAATGAGTGGTTTAATATGAAAAGCATTATCTGATGGAGAACTGGACTTTAACGCTACTATCTGATAGTCTTTAATGCTTCACAATTTACATCACCACTTTTCAGTGACAGACATGCACATTTTAGAAGGGACAGAGGAAATTTCTGAGGCAAGAGCCTCGTTCATATGGCATGTATCTGGATTGCTGCCATACCCCATGTCGGATCCACGACTGTATCATAGCTGCTGACCTGCGTTCACACAATACGGCTGTTTACTGTTGCAGGATTGCTTCCTGTGTTGCCACAGTCTTCTGGAAATTGCAGCCTGGTATTCAGCTGGCATCATTGTGAGCAGTGCCAGGTGTTCAGACAGCTGCAAAAAATGGTGCAAAACACTCGCACCACTACGCAATCCCAAGAAAAGAGGAATCACGGTCACAATGAAACGTTACCTGAAAACGGCAAAATGGTGGTGTTCAGACATGCATTGAAGCATCAGGGTAACTACTGGGTCAGTTCCCTGACCTGACTTCCAAGAATTGTTCCGTGTTCTGGAAATGATCTCTCAGAACCAGCAGAAACAGCCACTCCATTCAGAATTTCAGCTAGAATAGGGTGAAGTCTAAGTGGGTGTGTTGGTGATGCACATGGCTGAGTGTCCAATTAGGTTATTATTTGAGCAATAATGCCCGACAAGTGTGTGTCATGCTGGGATAACATCACACCTCAGGTGGTTGGGTACGAGACCGTAGGCCGAGTGTGTCCAGCGACTGAGGTGTGACGTTATCCCAAACGACACACACCCTGGAGGGCATTATTGCTATTATATAATGGCTCGTTGTTATACAAAATAAAAAAAATAGTTTTAAAGATGTTTTTGTGTGGAAAAATATTTTGGTTTTTTAAGAGAAGATGAAACAATCAATCAATAAATGCTCATCTGCAGGTTCACAGTGAGGCTGAGACTAGACCTGTGATGTTGCACTGATTAACATCCTGGGTCCAGCCTAAGACTGACCAATCAGAGTACAGGATTTTTTCTTGCCATTGTATAATACTTTATAACCACTCTACTTCAATCATGGTCTAATTTATCCACCTGATTGAAATTACCTTATCCTAAACCTTTGTAGTTATTTCTTTTAATATTTTTGTACAACTTATATAGCAATAGTCATAATTAAGTTTTACCCTGCATTGTAAGGCAACAACTTTATAAGAAAATATTTAATCAGAAAGAAATGCCAGTAATGTCATATTGTCTGAATTCTTTACTTAAAACTTGTATACAAAATTAACATTATTTTGATCAGCAGTGCAAACAAACAATATATTTTCAACTGGAGAGGACGTCTCTCCACTTTCAGATACAATCGTACAGAAAAAAATAAAATAAATGCAAGGATCAGGCTTCTCTGCTCCTAATGTCAGAGATATAAGCAACTCTTACCACACAGAGCCATAACATGATGTCTCAAGTGAGGTCCTGACAGAAGGATGTGCTTTCACAGCTCCCTTCTCTCTTCTGCTTACCTTGGCTCAAATGGGGTTTAAATTTATACGTTTTTGGGTGGAAGTCACCTGATGGACCTCATGTTCCAAAACCCAGACTAGTGTAATAATTACACTTTTTGTACTTTTCAGACACATGTTTGGCAGGAAAACACCTGATGGACCTCATGTTCCAAAAGCTAGACTAGTGTAATAATTATATATATATTTTTTTAAAGTATGGTAAGTGGTTTTTACATTTATCTTGCTATGTTGCCATTTTAAATTGTGCAATTAATGCATTAGTTGAACTTTTCAGACACGTGATAAAACTTACATTTGCAATAGGTGGCAGAAAATGTATTGTTGTAGAAGTGAAATGTCATGTCACATTCTTACTTCATAGAAGAGTGGTTTGTAACATCTTAAATCTCTGTAGCTAGCTCTAAAGCTCTTGTTGCTGTAGAGAAAGTACCTTGTGGTTAGCCTGCATTCTGTCTAACAGGAAACTTTCTGACTTAGTAAAAAAATGTGTTCTTTTTTACTTCCTCAAATAAATGTCACCATTCTACACCAGTTCCAAAGTACAAAAGATATTTTTGAAACTTTAAAATGTTAATGATACAACTTAATATTGTAAAGGAGCTTGGTATGATTTTGAAGTTAGTCTTCCAAAGAAGATCATGAACACATACTTTGAAAAAAATACATAATTAAATAATCATTCTTGTTTTAAATTTATCTTTAAACTATTTCGAAGTAAGGCACACTTAATTTATTATTGGCTGAACAGCAGCTTAAGTCTAAATTATGCTTGGCAATAAGGTTTTATTTATTTTTATTCAGAAAAAGCAGAAGCAAAGCATTTTTCAATTGTCATTGTTTAGTTCAGAAAAGAGACGATAAGTCAGATCTATCTGTCGATTTGTCTCTGGAAAATAGAGAGTTCTTGTTCAATCATGTCCTCTGTTTCTAGGAAAAGCTGCTTCTCTGGAATATTTGGATCAGGTTGTCCTAATATGGACTCGGGGGGGGTTGTAGTTTCTGCAGCAAGGGCAGCAACAATCTCATTGCTGTGCACCACCAACGATGGCCCAGAATTGGCCATGTGAATGGGGCTAAAATTAAGGACAGCTGAGAGATATGCAATCCATGTTAATGGATGGTAGTGCAGCCAATGCAATTTTAGAAAAACATATTTGTGGACTTTAACAGTGATTAACAGTGCCATGAAACATTTAAGAGCAGCAATGAGTACAGTACTGTCTTCCAACGTTGGAAGTGCAAGCAATTCAGTGGGAGAACCTAACACTTGTATAGAAAGGAACATCTTTGGTGGGTCTTTTTCTCCATAGAATGACACTTTTTTTACATTTTATTTTGTTTAGTTTTTATGTCATTAGGGAGTGCATTTTTCACTGTAGTAATCCACATTTACTGTTTTATTTGAAATCAAATCAGGCTTTTAAGTTTACTTCTTAAGCTGAGTTCAGATCCTTCTCAATTTTCACTACTGCAAATCTCTTCTAATTATGGCAGACCCCAATGTGTTTTCTGTCTCACTCTCTCATCCCTGCTTCTTTCTGACCTCCTCCCATTTGATACAGAGGTCCTATGGGGTGTGGGATGGAGGGAGGCAAGGGGTTGGGGGAGGAGGGAGGCATTCCTCCCAGCTCTTTCTTTTGAGGGGGACCTGCCACTTTTCCAGAAAACAAAAGCTGGCTGACCAGGCAAGGATAGTTGAGCAAAGCTGCAACCGAAACTGCCGCTGTAACAACTAAAATAAAACAAGTTAAAATAAAAGCAAAAGCATAATACTGACCTGTAACTATATATCAACTGATAAACTGCCAGTTTACATTTTCCCCAACCATCTTCAAATGCTGCTTTAATAGCAAAACCCAGAAGTTAGAGAAAAAGTTTGCTTTTTAATTAAAAACATCACCACATTCCAAGTTTCAAAGCCGAACATTTGCAGTTCCCTAGGCAACAGAACCATTGCTATTGTGAAAGGGTAAAAACAACTTTGATGTTTTATATTCATTCAATTAGGAAAGTACTGTAACTTTGGTGTTCAATGCAAAAGTATGGCTTAACATTTGTGAATAATGCCTTCCCTCTCAGTAGCTACTGTTATTGGGCCAAAGCCACTAGAAAGCAGGTTCTGCTTTCAGAGTTGATAACAGAGGTAAAGCCTTGGGAAATATTAATTGCAGGGAGAAAGAAAATCCAGGAAAAAAATAGCAGGCATTCCTATCTAAATTATTAAAAGAATACCTTTAACAAAATCTTCACAATCTGCAAAATGACATAAACATGATCAGTGCATTTATTAACCTTGCCTCATCTGCAATGCATTTAAATTTTGTACCATTTCTGTACATTGATTCACAAAAAGGATGTGGCTGCACTACATGTAAAGATAATTATGGTTCTCTCCAAAACAACAGCAACATATAAAACAAGTGATGTTTGCATTACATTTTCCTAAAGTAGCAGTACTGCAAAGTTTCACTCTCTCTCTCTCTCTCTCTCTCTGGGTAGCATAATGGAACATTTCACAATCAGTGCAAAGCGTGTTTGCACAGTACAGAATCACTGTGACTGGCTTTGCGTTCACAGGGTCATGACAAAAGGCATGCAATTACACAGAGCAAACCATCTGCACTCTTATGAAACATAGAAACATAGAATTTGACGGCAGATGAGGACCGCTTGGCCCACCTAGTCTGCCCATTTCCCTACCTAACAGATAAGTTGCAGATCCTAGTTAACCAACAGCCTACTTCCTCCTACCCCCCCACTAGAATTACCTTATGTCTGTCCCATGCAAAAGCAATAGTTTGTGCAGACAAACACAAGGCAAAGTCATGCATACCATGCACAAACATATAAATCATTTATTTAAAAGTTTCACCAGGAAGATATGCTGAGCAATTTGTCCTGGGTGAAGGGTATAGAGGATAAGGTGTAACAAACCAGGGGTGTAACAAAAGCAATAAGTGCAATAGCAAACATAACATTGGGTACAAGGAATAATTTACAATAGCATTGGATACAGAGGAGATAACTTGAGGACATATAGCAGTGGTACAATGATCGCAATGACACATAGATACTAACAACAGAAACAGGCTTGGATGTGCCAAGTGCTTGTTAACACAGACAATGTAGAAGTGCAAAAAAGACCTTTTAACAGTGAACTAAGTGTGGAGCAGAAACAGGAAGGAACAAAGAAAAGTTGAAACAAGCTGGAAATGGCCTTCTAGACAGCAATACTGCAATGGGTATATATTAATAATGCTCCCTACACCAATCAATCCCATCATTGCCCACAGCTGAACAGGTTTTGGCAGGAGTTAGACTAGGATTTGAATTAAACCCCTCTTGCTTTAGAGTTGGCGGGAACTGAAGTCAAAATGTATAAAAAAAATGTTGCAAGAATGGCTTTCATTTGCAGGTGTACTTGTAGTTTGTCCTTCCCTTTGTTTACTGAAAGTATTTTTTTTTTTCATATTTTCTGCTACTTTTATGGTCCCTGGGGATTCTGGGGATCTCTGTGTTAGTGATTTTATGGCTCTTCTCTTTCCTAAAATGCCTTCTGTTTCATGAGATGGGGATGCATCTAGGGCCCCTGAGTAAGAGAGCAGCAATCTCTTGTCAGGAGCCTGATATTCTAGCTAAGTTAAGTCTTTTTAAGCCACACTTTCTGTTTTCTAGGTGTGTGTCTAGGTCTTGCCAGTAGCAGTGAATGCTTTGTTTTTAAAGCTTTTCATTTTTATTAAACTACACACAGCCATGAAAAAGCACACAAATCACTCCTGGTAATCAGTACTATAATTATTGAAGACTCTAGCTGTTTCCTTACAGAAATGCCAACTCATTTATCCCTCAGGTGTCTGAGATCTGTAAATTTAGCCATCAGTTGCCAGGGCTGCCTGCAGGTTGAAAGGTTTGCTCAGCAGAGCAGCTGTAATTGCAAACTGGCCTGCAGCCAAACTGAGAAGTGGCTGGGTGGATGCTGTTTCCATTTAATGTGCCAAATGCTCAAGGTGGGCCGAGGCCTACTAACCAGGGATGCCTGTTTGGCACCAGGAGTCAGTTGCCTTGTTGGGCCAAGTTGTCAGTCAGCTGGAGGCTTTCACCAGCCAAAAGAACTGAACTTTGCCAGAAGTGTTTTATCCGACCTTGGGCTCATGCCAAATCTGGCCCAAGCCATCTATTCCTGCACCAGTTACAGTTTTCTCAGTGAGAGACCAGCTTGGGGATCTAGCCCCTGCACAGTAAGGTTTTGTAAGTTGCAGCCACCTTGAGGGAAAGACCACGAAGTGGAGGTGAGTCATTGTGGCCCAGCTTCCCCATGCTCTTCAGTGCTCTGCAACAGGTCTTCATTTCACCAGGCCTTCTTCTACCTACTAGTGCTTTGAGTAAACCCAGGGTAGCTCCCTGCAACAAACTCTTAAATTATTCTGTGGTACCATCTGATTTCACTCAATGTGTTTTACAGGGTTTCAGTGGTCTAGGCCAATGGGCCAAGAATACAATTAGTCAAGGTCTTTGTGCATGTTTAACCATCTTTTCTTCCCATCAAGGGTCCCAACAACAGCTGCAACCCCGGGCACTGTTCTGGCTAGCCAGCATCACAGTCTGGGTACCCAGCAGTTGCAAGACTGTACCTAAGGGACTAAAGAAATTGCATGCAAAATATCCTGGCTAATACCAGCTTAGCAATCATTTATCCAGATTTGCACCCCTCCCTCGTTCACATCCCTTCAATAAATCAAATTCATTGATTCACTGTTAAGCAGACTCAGGAGCAAATTATTGTCTGGTTAAACTTCACTGTGACTTGGGTAAAAGCAGTTGAAAGTGCATGCTTGCATGCGATATTGCTTTACTGGGGGCTCCAGGGCATTTGCCAGAAGACCAGACCCTGGTGGTAAGTGCAAGGGGTGTGAGCATATTATTAATGAAAATTGCTAATTGTGTTTCCCTGCTGAAAAAGGTTGTATCCATTGTGAAAGTACTTGGTCACTAGGTGAGCTGCTGGGTGGTTATAGCTTCCCAGAGGCTATACCAGGTTGGATAGACACCTCCATGTACCTTACTCTGGGTGCAGGCACCAAATCATTGTGTTTACTGAGGGTAGGAGAACCCTGGTAATTGTTAATTTGGAACCCAGGCCCCTCAACCTTGTCTTAAAAGGACAGGCAGGGGTAGTAGCCCTTGGAAAAAGCCAGAGACTGAACTGGAAGAACCATTTTGTAAAGCTGAATGCAAGCTCTCTCTCTTTTTGTTTGTTGCTGAATGTAAAGTTTTCATTTAATTTAAACTGGTGTCTGGAGTGCTCTCTCTGTCGGTGTTCCCTGAGAAGCCACTCAGTTTGCTACCCTGTCACACTTTAGCTGTGCACAGTTTAGCCTTGTTTTGGCATATTGACATTAATATTAAGTTTTATTATACATGTCCACAATGAAAGCACCTACTGTACTGTGTGGTCATCACCTTTCCCATGTGGGGCAGATATAGAACTAAGCAATTTCATGGGTGGCAATTAGGGACATTCCTCATAATAAGGGAATATTGAGAGATATTGTGCTGTGTACTGAGTCCTTTGTCAGACCAGTACCACTGTCAACCACAAGCTGCAATGTGGAGCACATGGCCAGCACAGTTTTGGAAGAGTTTGATCTTCATATTATAATGAGGTTATAATAACTGGCCATCATTTTTTGCAGTTTTGATTAGCAGTTATTATTTGCCATAATAACCAGCTAGAAACTGAGTGTATTTGATTAAAACATGTGTTGTCTCCTCTGGTGAGCAGTTGCTACCTACTCTAGACATGGAGTGAACCTCTTAAGCTAGGCACACCTCTAGGCTCTGCCTGATGCCAAGAGACAGTTATTATATGTCGTCAACACCCAGTTGAAAGAACAGAGACAACAGCCAGAGCTGGATGGGATTCTTGGACTGTACTCCATCTAGTAAGGGGAGTTAGGGTACAAGAGGGAGAGCCAGAGTAAAAAAGGGGTTTACACAAACAATTTGATGGCTGTCTCACAATAAGTAGATTTTGAAAACTGTTGCACAGTGTGTAGTTTTGCAAAAACCTGCACAAAGGATTTTTATGAACATTTTGTGAAAAATGCAGTGTAGCACATAGATTTTCAAAACTGTCATGTGGCGTGTAGATTTTGAAAACCATCATGTAACAAGATTTTAATTTTGGTGCAACTAGAAATTTGGAAGATGCCTGGAATTTTATATAATGAAAAAACAGGTAGGGTTAAATTCCTTGGCAAAACTGTGTTGCACTGCTGCTCTGAGACCGTATAAACCTACCGGGCTATATCTTTTTTTTTCAATTTAATATACCTTATTAAGCATTTTGAACTTCCAGGCTATATCTAATAGAAGCTGAAACTTGTATCATTCCTGTCACAGAATGTTACAGCATGCAGTACATATTATTTATATTGCCACTATATAGAACCTACATTCATCCCCACTTGGATTATGCATCCCCCTTCTGGAGTCCATATCTTAAGAAAGACATAGATATAATAGAGAGAGTCCAGCAAAGAACAACAATGCTTATCCATCATCTCAGAAGATTAATATACACAAACAGATTGGCTGCAACTGGTCTAGTCAGGCTCAAAGACAGATGAAAAAAGAGGATTTATTACAGTTACTGTATATAACATTCTCCAAGATCCAGAGCTAACATCAATGTGTGGACTTGAATATAACAATAGAACTCTGACCCTTAGATTCCATGACAAACAATAATTCCCCAGGGCCAATGTCAACAAAAGGAATAATTTTTTTGCAATAAGGGCAGCCGCAACCTGGAATAGGTTACCCAAGGAGGTGGTTAACTCACAAGCATTTAACAGTTTTTAAACAAGGTTGGATAAACACTTCAATTGGACTACTACCAGGGCCTAATCCACACACTTGGAGTGGGAGACAATCAAGATGGGCATATACTGTAGCCTTCTTTTGTATTAAATACTAAGTAATACCAAGTAACAAGCTTAAGCTAAACTGATAACCTATAGCTGCTACTACAGTAGGTGTCAATGCATAGTTAACAATATCCATGTAAAGTAAGAATGGCTGCAACAACTACTGTATGTGCATTTATCCTAGTAACTCTGCAATATTGGATTAGTATAAAACAGAGATCAATTAACCTGTGGGAAAAAAGAGAGACAACAAACACAGAACAAGCAGTCGTTCAGTTCTTTATATGAGCCCATAATAAAGTCATAGTACAGGTGATTGGCCAGTGTTCCAGTCTCCAGGCTGCCAGCATGAATGCACAGCATTACAAAGCCTTTTGATGGCACAAAGTTGATTGTAAAGAAAGGAGAAGGATCCACCCCCAAAGTTCCCTCTAAACCAGGAGGTCTCACCATTTAGTCCTGTACAGTGCAGGTTCAATTATAGAATAAAGTATAGGCATTCTTGGACACAAACATATTACATTTCCATACCTCCAAGTCTGCCATACTTAGGCTCTCTCAAAACAGTTTTAAAATGTTCCAACATGGAGTGTTGAAGCTGATCATATCTCCTATAAGGTACTGCTGCAGTTAGAACTGTACCTGGCATTAACTCTCCTCTGCATCCACTTCAGTGTCCTGGTTTCTTGTACTCAATTCTTTTTCAATTTTGTCTGGTATTTTGGAGTCTTCCTTAGGCTCTGAAAACTGGTAGGTCTTGACCCATAGGCAATTTTCAGACTGGCCAACATGCGCTGTAAATGGTGAACCCCCAGTTGTGTTAACCTGGTCCTCACCCCATTAAAACTCTTCCATCTTTGATGAGTTTCATAGCTGAGATCAGGAAATGTGCACTTTGTTATGCCTCTTTTGAGATGGACCTTTCTGTTTGGCTTTAAGAAGGATCTTGTCCCATTCAAGCAATGACCCTAAAGCATCCAATAACATCTGTGGTGGAGGCTTGTTGGTAGGGAAGTGGTCACACATGACCCTGGGAGTCATATAGAACACTGAGAATATTGAAGACATTAGTTAGCTAGTACTGATTACACAACCATTTTTTAATACAATCTTTTGGCTTTTCATCTTTGGAATCATCCGGCAAGCCAATATCTGAATACGAGTTGCCCATACTGTATTTTCTAAATTTTCAAGTCATCATCATCATCAATAAATTTTATTGTTCGGCACAAAGCCATTGCAATTAAACATGATACAATAAACCGTCAATACATTAAAAACAGATTTTAAATAATTTACATGTCATATAAAATCCTTTTGCTTTAAAATCTTACAGACATAATATAGGAAATATGGAATATGCATTTTGTATATCTTTATTGCAATGGCAAGTATTTATAGTTAGACAAGAAGTATCTTGACTAGCAATAAGACAATATATTCTTGCATACAGTCTAACACCCTTCTTGTCTTTGATAACCAACATGTAATATTACAATTTTAGTGAGATCAGAAAGTGAGACAAAACATTCAGAACTTCTATATCCTTAGAATTAAAAAGTACTACAAGTAATTGGTCAGAAGGGAGACAGAGATTCATAAGGATAGGGCCTAGTCAAAACCTTTGTTTTTCTTATATAGTGGACAATTTAATACAACATGTTTTAAATCATCTAGTACCTTCATATTGCAGTGGCAAAGGTATTTTTTTTACACTCAGTCATCTTTGATTAAAGTGAATATAATTAGCTGTATAGAGCTTCATTCTACAGTATATCTTGTGAGAATTCTATATCCCAGTGAATCATTTATAAGATATAGATAAGATGCAAGATTATGGTCCCTTCTTTGTATTACTTTGTAATCTTTTGTGTGAACAGCATCTTTAGTTCTCTCCTTTAGGTAAAATAAAATTTCTTTGAAAGGTCTGTAATAGATCTGATAGAGAAGGTATCCCAAGCCCAGTGGGAACAGATGAGATATAATATTTTTCATCATAGGGAAAACTAAGCCCTGACTAAGATATTCTATTTCCTCCTTGAGGCAAAATCTTGGCACTTGATGTTCTGGGAGGAAAAAATGTTTTAACAAAAATTTTATTTTCTTCTCCAGTAGAAACGCAGAGAGGGGCAGCTGTCCTAGTTTGGTCCTAAGTATCTCTGCTGGTACCGATTGTGGCACCTGTAAAACATATAGTTTTAGCTTTATTTATTACCAGTCTTTCCTTTATACATAACTTGGCAAAATGATTCGCCTTACACTGTAAACCTAACCATGATGTTGACAATAGAACAAGATCGTCGGTGTAAGCCAAAACTGGATTTTTTTTGTTTTTAACTGTAGGAGAGTGAAAATCAGGAGAATCCATTTTAAATAATGTAGGAGCCAACAGACAGCCTTGTGTGACACCGTTGAGGTTAGTTTTAATTAATGAGAAGAACTCACCATACTGACTATATTGAACCTTTATGCATGTGTCTTCATGAAGTCCTATGATAGTATCTAGTAATGCAGGATCAGTATTATAAAATTGGAGTTTTTGCCCCAACAATGTACATCTAATTGAGTCAAAAGCCAACTTCAAATCTACAAAACAGCAATATAATTTAGCCTTCTTGATCTTGACATATTTCCATATTATGTGAGACAGCGTATAACAGTGTTGTGTTGTTGCAGTTCTAAAGCCATTTTGGAACTGAATAAGTACTTGATTTTCTTCAACCCAAAGCTGGAGACTATTTAGAATTATTCTACAGAACATTTTCTGCAAAGTATCTAGTAAACAAATTGGTCTCGAAATTGCCAGATCTAATGGGCTTCCCTTTTTCTTAAAAATAGGGCAAACTACACTTGTTTTTCAGCTTTGTTGTATTTCACCCCTTGAACAATCTTGTTAAAAATAATATGAAAGACAGGTGCCCAACATACCGGAAAAAATTTATATATTTCAGCAATAATTCCATCTGGGTCAGGAGCTTTATTGTTTTTTAATTGAGAAAAGGCCGCGATGATTTCTTCCTGAGAGATACAGAGAGGCTTTGGAAGATAAGATTTGCCGTATAAACCTTCAGGACACAAATTTTCCATTGGTAAATAATATAAAGCATGAAATAGTGCTCCCAGGCTTGTGGAGTAACGGCTGCTTCTATGCTTATTGAAAATTGACTGTATCCTTGACTGATTAGGGTCCAAAATTGTTTATTATCCTTTCTTTGAACCGTGTTCCTGAGTTTATTCCACATTTTCTGTTGCTACTTAGTTTTCTCTTTCTCCAATATGTGTTTGTATGTTTTCCTTTCTTGATTTAAGGCCCTATAATTATTTTTTGTTAGGATTCATTTAACATGTCGAACTAACTTATTGAAGTGTTTTTTTGCTTTTTTACACGTTTTATTATTAAACCATGTGTTTTGATCTGGTCTCACAGTTCATTGTTGTAATAGAAAAGGTCTAATATTTTATTTTTGTTGACTGGGTAAGTGCGCTAGACAAATTCTGCCTATTTTCAGGCACGACCCGGGGGAGGGGCATACAGATGAGTACCAACTGACCTTGAACAAGACTAAGCTGTTGGTGGAATTTTTAGTGAATGGTGAGAAATTTGGCCAGGACACTGGGGAAATTCTCCTACTCTTTTTGAGAAGTGCCATGGGATCTTTAACATCCACCTGAACTACCACCAGAACAGGCAGATGAGACCTCAGTTTAATGTCTCATCAGAAAGATGGCACCTCAGGAGTGCAGCACCCCCCTCATGCTGTACTACAGTGTCAGAATTGGGATTTATCCCATGTACCTGGTGTGGGGATAGAACCCACAGCCTTCTGATCGCCCAGCCTCAGAGGAGAGTGTCCTACCTGCTGAGCCACTGACACTGCCATTTAGTTGTTATATCGTCCTCTGATCCATCATTTATAATTATTTTGAAATGAAGGTTGCAAAGATACTCTGTAGATAAAATATCCAATATCATTTTAGTTGTGTCATTTTGCCATCTAATCTCACATAAGTTTAATATTTTGTAATTTTGCCTTACAACATTATTATTTTTTGCATGATTATTTATTAGATTTTTTTTGTAAAATATTTTTTATTGAAGATGAAATAGCAGTACAAAAAAGGACAATGTAAGTTTACATAGATATTTTGCTTGGCTTCAGGATCACAGGTAACAGAATACATTAGAATAACAGTTCCATAAACATCAGGTTCTATAGTTAATTATATACAGCTGTTCAATTTTATTCAGGATTACAGGTGATACTTGTATATTACATATTACAAGTGACAGTGGTTGGAATGTAACAGTGTTTCCTGGGAAAAAGAGGGGTGCGGCCCCAGAGAAATAGAAATGGGCACATGCAAACTCATAGAGATTCAAACATTCTATTGACCAAGAGAGTGCTATGTCAGTATTATGCCAGCCTCAATAGCTCTCTCCAGAGGCCCTCAAACATTCTCAAAGACACCTTTGGTGCCATTAGCTGAATGTTGTACTTTTTCCATTGTAAGACATTGTTTTAAATTATTAACCCATTGCTGAACTGTCAGAGACTTACAAGGCATCCACGTCTGGGCTATTGTTTTCTTTGCATTGATCGCAGAAATTCCTCATAGGGGATGTGTAACTTGACTCCTGCCTCCCACTGGTTCCACACCCAATAGCAATTCCAAATGAGTACATGGCAGCTTAATTGAGAGTTTTGTTTTCCATTGTTCTGTGGATTTCAGCCCAAAAGGGGGCCACTTTCACACAGGTCAGGGCCATGTGCAGAAAATAAGCCTGATCATGGTGACATTTAGGACATGTATGAGGGTTGTCAGGGCTTATAACATGAAGCCTAGAGGGGGGTAAGTTCTGTATAAAAGGTTATATTGCACCTGCCTCAGCCTGTTATTCCTAGAGCATGTGTTGATGTGCTTCACAGCCAAATTCCATACATTGTGGTCTAGTTTTACATCAAGGTCACTTTCCCACTTCACACTAATAGCTAGTGCCTGATCTGGCTCTGCACCTACTAACGTGGTAGAAAATGGATAAATGCCTTCACCCCTGGAGGTTGGTTGTAAAGTCCTTCCTCAAAAGGGGTGGGCTCAGCCCATTCAAACTCTGCAGTCTTGTACCACTAAACCTGTTACGTATTTTTTGGTATATGAAATAATCCCCAGGGTCAACTAAGTATTTAGCTCCAACTTCAGTGAATTCTAGGATCCTCCCACCTTCATACAACTGCAGGACAAACCTTATTTGCTTGACATACCATGCCCTCAGTCTCTCATGTATAAATACGCATTGGTACCTCTGTCTTTTAGGACTGTGGATAAGTCTGCATACGGCGAATGGTTTACCCCATTACACCTCCCAACCTACTGTGTGTGGTATGCCAAACCCTCAGTGTTGTTAATGTACAGGGGTTGCTGATGGCCAGTTTGCCCCCCGGTCCAAGACCACCCGACAGGCACTTGTGCTTAAGGGATCCCCTGATCTGCTCCTCCTCCTCCAGTTCAATCCAGTCTAACCTCTGAGGGCTCATACCACCAGGTAGGAATGCCAATTGCACAGCCAGATAATAGAACTGGAAGTTGGGCAGACCCATTCCACCTTTACTGACCGGCATTTGTAGCACCGTCCTTTTCATTCTAGCTGCCTTCCCCTCCAAATAAAGCTGTGAACTAATGATTTAATCTACTTAAAGTGTTTCGTAGGTACCCAAATGGGCAAAGACTTATATAGATATAGGCACCTCGGAAGAACCATCATCTTTACCATGTTAACTCTACCAATCAGGGTTAGGGAAGATTTTGCCAGCTTTCACAATCTGAACCCAATCTCTTTACTAACAGGCTATAATTTGGGGCATACAATGTACCAATCTTGGCCAAAATTAAGATTCCCAGATATTTTATTCTGTCTACCATCAGCAACCCCCCTAGTATCGCTCCCTTATCAATAACGCTTGTAATCGCTGCTGGATCTCTGGAAAAGGGCTCTTATTAAGTTGATGCTCTGGGAGCAGTGCTAAATCATGACTGCCATCTAGCCTGTGCTAACCACACCCTCCCCAATTATTTATTAGTTGCATTTGAAATTTAATTTCTATAGGAAAATGTGCAGAATCTGGGTGATCCAAAATTTTAAGAGAGATCAGCATTTTTATTGTGTCTGTATTGGCCCAAACTAAACCTATTGTTGAGGAGTCCATTAGGCCATTAAATGTATGGACTCCTTCAGCATCCCCCAGCAATCTGCCATTCATAAGGCAACAATTAGTATTTTCCATAGTCTGTAATAAATTTCTACCTTGTTTATTAATCTTCAAATCTTTATCTTGCCCTATATGGCTAATGTTGGGATTTATTACATTTAAACATTGTAGGAGTTCTGAATGTAGATTTACTAACATGTTTTCCTGTGAAACCCTGGCAAAAAGGTGTGAAATCCATATTTATCTGTTATACTTTCTATAAATGTTATGCATTCTGTCCAGTCATGAGCTAAAGATGTCTTTTTTGTTAAAGATGGAATATATACCTTTAAAAGCATATGTTTAAGTTCCATTGATTTTAATATAAGAGGGAGTGCTGTTTTAAGACCACATCTAAAAAGATAATTTTTGTATTCAATGAAGTCTTAGGGTGGGATATTCAGACATGCACCAGGCAGGGGCACAAGCCAGGCGCAGTGCAACTGGGATGCACCAGGGAGTGTGCTAGGCAATATTCAATGGTGCTGCGCCATGGCTCAGCAACACTGAACATGGCAACATGGCCTCCCGCATTGCGCATGGCACAATGGTACTGCACCAGCGCAAGTGAGAAGAGAGGAGCAGGGGGATGCACCAGCGCAAGTGTGGTTGCACTAGGCACAGGAACTGCGATATTCAATGGTGGATATGCAAATGGGGCCATAATGCATGAAAGGCGCAACTGGGGCCATTAGCATGCCATTATGGCCCCATTTGCATGCAGGTGCGCCGATCCCTGGTGACTTGCTGCTGGCGCCCTGCCAGGCTGCAGCCGTCGGGGACCGACGTCCACTGCACTGCGTGGCAAAGTGCTCAAATGCCTGATCACGGGCATATGTATGAATCAAATAAAGTCCCACATCCCTGGTGGTCCAGTGGACCACTTCCAGCCTGACCGCGGGCATATCTATTAAAATAATAAAGTCCAATATCCCTGGTGGTCCAATGGACCACTTCCAGCCTGATCGCGGGCATATCTATGAAAATAATGAAGTCCGATATCCCTGGTGGTCCAGTGGATCCATTCACATATCGGGACTGTGTAGTACGGTATGGTCTGCATGCCCATTGGCCCATGCTGTGGACCAATGGGTGTACAGCTGTACTGTACACAGTCAGTCAGTGGGCGGCCGGCGGTTGGGGAGCTGCCGCCCACCACTGACCGGGGAATGGGGTGGCGGGGCTCAGTGGGCAGGTGGGGAGGGGGGTACCGCTGGACCACCAGGGTTAGTTTAAACTGTTCTAGTCTACGTGTGCCCATGATCGAGCTGGAAGCAGTCCACTGGATCACCAGGGATATCGGACTTGTTATTTGTAATAGATATGCCCACGATTGGGCAGGAAGTGGTCCACTGGACCACCAGGGAGTTCAGTACAGGTACAATGCCCGTGATCGGGAGTGGGGGGGCATGATGCCAATGGACCCTGGCACAGGAGCTTGGGTGGCCACCCACAGCTGGCAGCTGCTGTGTTGTACCTTGCAATATGGCAGCTCACCTGTGGGTGACCAGCCCTTGCTCCTATTTCTTTGTGGCTCAACTTTGAGCACCAGTGTGCAGCGCGAGTAGAGGTTGCACAAGCATATATGCTGCACATCCCAGGCTGAATATTGGGATGTGCAGAATATGCATGGGCACCCCCCCGCACTTGCGCTGCATACATTACTGGTATGCCCCAGCACATCGGGATTGGTACAGTGCAACATCCTCTTTTGAATATTCTGCCGGGGAGCATCAGTGGGTTGCACATGGCACAACACTGTTGCGCCATGCACAACCCCTTTGAATATCCCACCCTAAATATACATTGCTAGAGTTGCACAACATCTACCACTGTTTTTAACTTTAACAGCAGGAATTGCACAGCTTGCATATCCTGGAAGCAGGAGCAGGTTCACATCTTTGAGCCATGTCTCCTACAGACATAATATGCCATTTGTTATTAAAATATTTTACACTCCACATTTGCTAGCTTGTGTGTTAACCCCTCAATATTCTATGAAAGAATGCATATATCATTTGACTGATTTATCATGATCTCTCTGTCCTTTATGCAGGGTAGTTGTCAAGTTAATATTTCTGTTGCTATTGGGTCAAACTGATTTTCCATAAGAACATGTTCTATATCTTGTGAAGATGGTGCCCGGGTTGTTAGAGTGCTTACATCTGTCATGTAAATCTCCAAACTATCTAATATCAGTGCTATTTCTTGAACTACTACAGCAAATTTGGGGTTCCTAAACGTTATGTCTTTTTATGGAATTGATGTCATAAACTTATGTACTTTTATCCACTCTGTAGTACTCCTACCCCAAGATCTGTTTAATGTTCTGGAAAAAAGGTAGCCAAGTCACTCAATTTTGCCACATGAATCATGCTGCAAAATGCTCCACCCAAAAAGTGTTATATTCATATTTTCCCAAGATGACAATTGATTAGATGTATATCTAGAAATAACACCTAAAACCTTACTAGGCCAATTATCTGACCTGTTCCGGACTGGGGACACCTCCTCTAAACTTAAGAATATCAATTGGGGTGGAAACATGTTAATGCTTATTAGTTTCAGATCTGATTTTCTTTGACAAATCTCATTCACTAATTGAGATGAGCTGCAATACAAGAGGACACAATCTTGATCATTTGGATTAGGAGGATGAGTAAGGAATATATCCTTATTAATATGTGATGTATGTAATAGTTTAGCCATCCAATCAAAAAGCTTACTGGGAGTTTCCTAATACAGCTGGTGGGCTCCATACATCTCAATTAGATGTTCCAAGTTAGCCTCTGAAGTTTGTTCAAAATGGGAACCTTCTTTCCTTTGGGTTTGATTCCAAGGTCTATTATTCCCCTTACCCCTCTGTGGGGATGAATAAGTTTCCTTGGCCTCCCTCTGGGCACCTTTATCTATCTGTATTATCTGAGTTTCCTACACTAGTGGAAATGAATAAAGTGTCTGTACTAATCCTATCTCTTCTGAGAGTAAGTTGTTCTGAATTTCTTACGCTCTATTAGCATCTGTAACATTGATCACATTCCTATGTAGATTTTCTATATTCACTGGAAGAGGGCCAGATGGATCCTTATTTCTTTGAATTTACTGCTCTGGTTTAGAAATAACATGTTTCTGGATTGTACCCTTCCCATTGCTGTATCTTTTTTTCATTGACTTGTGTCCTATTATTTTTGTGCTTGGGTTTAATTTTGATTTAGCCACTGTAGCTTGTATTGCATTATCCAGATCTGTCTCCTCATCCTGTCTTAATAAAAGGTTGAGGTAAGTTTACCTGTATTGCTTTGTTTGCTTTAATAGGGCTAGTGGGCTCAGTGTATACCCCGATGTAAAGTCCTGCCTCAGATCATCCCTCCTCAGACTATCCAGGATGACTTCGTTATAAAATACATCTGTCTGCAGATTTACAAGTTCCTCCTTCAATACCTAAAGATTTTCTAATATTAGTATATTTGTGTAGTATGGATTTTTTTATTATCTCTAACATCTGCTTAGAAAGGGATGAACAAGAAGTAAAATCCCCTTCATTTGTAAAAACCTCTCTATCTAATGCTATGTCATCCTGACTTATTAAAGGTTTAATGTTTGATGTTGAAACACTGGGTTGCATACTTGATGGAGAAAATTTTAATGATGGTGCATAGCTTATCCGGAGTCTAGTATTAGTTATCTCTGGGCCGGATTTTCAAAACTTGTTCTCAAGCTGTGACAATGGCAACTTGCATCGAGTGCCACTGCATCAGGGACCCTGCACCTGATTCAGTATTGGACAGGGTCCTGGAGCCTGCACCTTGTAGCTTGCGGCATCAGTGACAGTGTGCAAACAGATGGCGCATCCACCAGATGTGCTGCAAGCTGCAGGGCAGTCAGGCAGCAGTTGCATCCTTGCAAGGGAGCATGGTAGTGCCCCATGCAGCCTTGTGCCACATGTATGGTGTACTAGGAACCTCACTGACAGCCCTGGTGATCTAGTAGTCCCCCAGCCCCAATATGCCAGCAATATACCAAAGAAGAAATTAAAAGTCCCCAGCAATTGCACAAGATCCTCCCCAGCCTGAGATGCCTGTCTAAGAAAATGCATGAAACCCCTGTACCCTGGTGGTCTAGTAGCCTTCCACCCCACCTCAGCAGGTAGTGCCCTCCACCCTGCTCCCCCAGTCCTGAACCCCAATCTGGTGACCAGTATAGCCCTCCTCACACCACCACAGCTGGCTGCCAAATGAACTGAGCACGTACTGTATACTGTATATGGTATGCTCTCTGACAGTTCATTCAGTGTTTTCATAGATGGGCATCTAGGGCTGGGGGGAACTTGTGCAATTAGTGGGACATTCCTAATATCATATAATAGTACACCATATGGGTGGCACAGGGCTGGGGGGGGCATGAAGGCAAACAGTAGACAGCCCTCACAGATGATGTTGCAGTCATGTTAGACCAGCTTCTCGTTGGTCTAACAGGACTTAGGCATTTGTCCTTGTGGGGGGGGGTCTGAATGCCATAAAAAGGGATATGGCAGCCTGCATCTGATGCAAGTCCCCTTACACCATGCTGCAGCACATTTTGTCGCACACAGCAGGAGCAAACCCCTTTGTTAGATGCAGGCTGCTTTACGAATATCTCCCAGCCACATCTTTTGATGCAAGGTGCCAGATGCATCAGGGATGTTTGATGCAACCACATTGCATCTGTCTTGGGTCATTGAAAAGCCCCCTCCATCTGTTCTATGATCCACCAATTTTTTTTAACCCTTCTATAATATAATTCAAATTGTGGATCACTGAGGATAAACTGTCTGAGGCAGGTGCGAGCTGAGCTGAGCTGAGCTAAGTCAGATTTCCCTTTTTGTTTTTCTCCATCCAGACAGTTGGAGGAAACCAAAATGGGTGACAACTCCCTCCTTCTGGTAGTCTCCAAATTTATCACGGATTCAGGGGACAGAGTAAACAGTTTTATTTCTGGAACCTCTAAAGAGTTTTCCTCAAGGGAACTCATATTATAGGAGTCTAATGTTATTGTTTCCATTTGTGAGGCAGAACATCTAGGAGAACTAGAGCCCCTAGCTGAAATCTCATAATTATACGTCTCAATGTCTAAAACAGAAATGGAAGCTACCAGAGGGGTGGACTGCTGCATAAAATTGTTATTTTGAGTTGTTTAGAGTTAATCTTACCCTCAGGCTCTATTGGCATTTTATATAAATTTTGATTTTCTATAGCTTTAATAGTAATGCCATCTCTGAGTTTTTAGTCTTCCTCTTTGGCTTTATCTCATGATGATGGTTAGTATTACCCATTGGCGAGTTAAGTTTGCCACTTCTTGTATTAACCATATTGAGACAGTGGGAGTTTTATGTTGCTTTATTCAGAGGCTACATTGTTTTACTAATGAATTAGAGCAATCTATTATAATAAACAATACTGATAATAATAATAGCTGCTAATGCTTATAAATTTGACTGACAACAGAAACTTCCTGTTTGGAAGCAGGAAGTGAGTGATCACAGAGGCACAAAAGACTCTCCATCTTAGAAGGAAAATAGTGGCTCTCCATCCCCCCTAGCTGCTGGAGGTCTGACTCTGAGCAAGTAAGAAGGAGACTACTGAGGAATATAGGAACTTCCTGTCCCATGACAGGAAGATCAGGAGCTTTAAGGGCACGGAGGCAGTAGGAAAGCAGGAGAAACATTGTATATATATATATATATATATATATATATATATATCATAAAATAATTTACAGAGAGAGGAAAGAGTAAGTATACAAAACAACAGTTAATGGGCTACAAATAAGACACAATGGGAGTGGTGCAGTGCAGTGGCTGTGGAGCAGCAGTCTTCTGGGAGATGTTCTGGAGAACGCGGTGTTGTTCCATCTGTAGTCACCTCTCTGGGCTGAGGGAGGAGGTTGTTCATCTCCAGGTTGAGTTGGCCAGGATTTGGGGGACCTCCTCTCCCACCCAGGGATGTCCAGGGCCACCACTGCTGTCTCAGAGTTTGCCAAGAAAGAGGAGTGGTTGGACCACAGTGGGCTCAGGGAGGGTGAGGGTGGTGGAACAGAGATGCATCAATCCACTTGTACCTCTCCACAATTCATATGCCATTCTGGCAGAGTGTTGTTCCTCTATAGAGGCACCTGCAGTGGAGACCAAGGAGGATGCTGTGAACCTCCACAAAGGAGACCCACAGGAGGGTGGCATGGGACCCCACAGGAGAAGGAAACAACTCCTGGTGGGGGACTCCATTGTTAGGAGGGTAGAACTGGGAAGGGAGGGGAGAGGGAGGTAAGGTGCCTGTCTGGTGCCATGGCTTGGAGGGACAGGGAGTGAATCCTTAGGATCACAGGAACAGCTGCATGGGGAAGGGAGCTGGATGTCATTGTCCACCTAGTGACAAATAGCCTGGCTGGGAAAAGAATCAGAACAGTGGATGAGGAGGAGTTTGTGGAGTTAGGGAGGG
This sequence comes from Neoceratodus forsteri, assembly GCA_016271365.2. NCBI lineage: Eukaryota > Metazoa > Chordata > Ceratodontiformes > Ceratodontidae > Neoceratodus > Neoceratodus forsteri. The sequence goes on from CM057459.1 coordinate 656,180,716, forward strand.
ACCTTAGACAAGTAGCATGCATGGTAACCTTCTTGGAGGTGCTGCCTGTCTATGGCATGGGTGAGGCTAGGGTGCCTTGCACCATGGGATTCAATCAGTGGTTGAAAAACTGGTGCAGAGCTAAAGGTTTTGGCTTCACTGCGGACTGGGGGTCCACTTGGAGGGATGCAGGCCTATACTGGTGCAATGGTCTGCATCTGTCCAGGAGGGGAACCAGGATCCTAGGTGACAGGTTTAAATGCTTCACTGGCAAGCATTTAAACTAGCCAAGGAGGAAGCACTGAAAAGGAAAAGGGAAATCCTAGCCCCCCCAAAAAATCAGGGTAGTTGGTGAGGTAAACAACAAGGTAGAGATGTCAATAGGGAGAAGGGCAGGTGTAAATGGAGAAAAAGACAAAGACAGGAAGGACAGGGATGGGGCAAAAAGGGGTAAGGCCATAAAAAATGGAGGGTAATGAGTACCAATGCCTGCAGTTTAGGTAACAAGCTCCCTGAACTGGTGGCCTTGATGGAAGAGGGATGCCTGGATATTGTGGCAGTCACAGAAATATGGTACACAGAGAACCATGACTGGGATGTCAGCATACCAGGGTACATAATCTATAGGAGAGACAAGAAGGGTAGAAGGGGAGGAGGAGTAGCTCTCTATGTAAGGGAGCAATCAAAGCAATGGAACAAAAGGGTAAACAGGGAGGAGAGGAGGCACAATGGGTCACCCTGGAGACTGGAAATGGCATCACAATCCACACAGGGGTTGTATACAGATCCCCATCTCAGGGGGAGGAAATGGACAAGGAAATGATAGAAGGCATCCTTAGGATGGCAGAGAAAGGGGAGATACTGTTGAGGGGGACCTGAATATGCCAGATGTTAACTGGAGCACCTTTTCTGCAGCCACGTCCTAGAGCTGGGCCATTCTTGATACCCTACAGGGACATGTCTCAGACAGCTAGTTTTGGAACACACTCAGGAGGGAGCAATCTTAGACCTGGTACTCTCAAATGGGGATGGAGAGAGAATCTCAGATCTAGAAGTTGGTAGCCATCTGGGAACAAGTGACCACCAAACAGTGTGGTTCACCATAAACTCAGCTGCAGAATCAAGCCATACAAAAATGAGGGTACTGGACTTCAGGAGGGCTGACTTTGTCCAAATGAGAGCGTGCCTCAGAAAAACACTAGCAAACAGGCAAGAAGGAGGGGTGGAGCAACAATGGGGAAACATCAAAACTGCCACCACAGAGGCAACAAGCCTTTGTGTGAAGCAAATAAATTTAAATTAAAGAAAAAAACACATATGGTTCTCAAAAGACATGGTGGGGAAGGTTAGGGAGAAAAAGATAGCATTTAGAAAGTATAAGGAAACGCAGAAGGAGCAGGACAGAGAACTTACCAGTTAAAGCAGAAGGAAGCGGGGAAGGCAGTCAGAATAGCAAAGGCCCAAACTGAGGAAAAGATAGCCAACTCGGTTAAGAAGGGGGATAAAACCTTTTATAGGTACATTAGGGAGTGTAGAAAGACAAAGGGAGGGATAGTGAGGCTGAATAGAGGGGATGTTGGGTGGGCAGAGAGGGACAGTGAAAAAGCAGGGTTACTGAATGAATACTTCTGCTCAGTAGTCACAAAAGAAGAGGAGGGGTGGTACTTAATCCAATCAATAGAAGCACTGGGATGGGGATCAATCCCAGTCCTTTCACAGAAGAAAGGGTTCTGAAATAACTCCTAAAACTGAAGGTGGACAAAGCAATGAGGCCTGATGGAATTCACCCCAGAATTCTAAAAGCATTAAGGGAGAACTAGTGACACCACTGACTAGCCTTTTAACAAATCATGGGAGGATGGAGTGGTACCTGAGGACTGGAGGAGGCTGGATGTGATTCCCCTTCACAAAAGTAGGAGCAAGACAGAGGCAGAAAACTACAGACCTATCAGTTTTACCTCAGTGTTAGGGAAAATGATGAAATCACTTCTCAAGGAAAGAACTGTTGAGTACCTAGAGGCCAGTGGGGAACAGGACTCAAGGCAGCATGGATTCACGGTGGGAAGGTCATGTCAGACGAATGTGATCGATTTCTTTGACTGGGTAATCAAAGTAGTAGTCCTGCTCCTATAAAAGTAGTCCTGTAAATACAAATAGTTAAGCATTAACTTCTGCCTTTGATGATACCATAATATCTAAATTCGGCTTTGCGATGCCAGTTGGACAAGAAACACGTAGACCGGCATTACAGTGCCAGGCTCCATGTTGACAATGATTTGCAGTTGGCATGAAGCCGCACACATCGGTGTATGTTTTTTCTTGAACCCCCCCACACCCCCTGTACTTTAGGATTCTAACTCCAGGTCAGAGTTACTTTGGGGAGGGGGTGCAGATCAGGGGAAGGGGTTGCCCGATCCCAGCGGCACTTCTACAGTGGCTTGGCACTGTTGTCGATATCGACGCATGTCGCCGTAGAAATGTCGCTGTTCAGGGACATACCTCTAAATTCTATAGGCAAAGCCAGAAGAGCACAATAGTTTTTAATTAACTCAGATTAATTGATCAATAAAAATTTGATCTACAAGTTATTGGGAAGTTAAACGGTCCTTAATCAATTCAACATTAGCAAGTATAAGAATGTTTGATAATCCAATCAAATCTGTGCCATTTATATTTATTCTTGACTCCTTAGCTCCTTGACATTTATTAATATCTGACAGCTAATATAAACTTATAACAAATTAAAAAAAACACAAACCAGGACTGATATATCCATCCAGAATTCCTGTACGTTCTGGTTCTGTCGGCAGTCTAAAGATTAAGTAACACATCCAAACTGCACAGCCTGACAACTGTTTTTGCTGATGTACTAATAAACAGCTCTAAATAATAAGTTTACTTTCTGGCTACAGATCTATTTATTTATTTATTATCTAGGAAAGTACCTGTGAGCCAAAGGCTCTTTTACAGCGGTTCCACGTCATAGTAATCACATATATACGAATTCAAAATACAGAGGTTACATATATACAATCATCAAATGTTCAGTTTACAGTAGGGCAATGTTAGAACTAGTAAAAGTAACAAATGAGGAGTACAACATACAGAGCAGAAAATTCTAGAACAGGTTTAGTTGGTAAAGTTATGCACTTTTGCAGATATAGACAGTTGCTTTGGGGTGAGGGTATCACACAGTAGTATGACCAGGACAAGGTCACTTGGCCCAGTTAAGAAAATAAGGCAGTTAGCAATATAGGATGTTTCAGGGAAACACAATGTGTGTCAGAACTAAGGCCTTGTTCACACTGTGCTATTTAAAATGTTTTATCAGTGGTAAAACATTTTAAATAGCTGCTAGCACGGTCTGCGTTCTCACTCAGCACGACTTATGAACCGTTTTAGTGAACCATGCTCAAACCCTGCTAAGAGGTAGGCTTGAGCATGGTTTTCAAAAAGGTTCCGATTGTAATTTGATTTACCGTCAGTGAGAGCAGGACGACATGGTTTCCAGAGCAGATTCTGCAGCTTTCAATGTCACCACAAAGCATGATGGTAAGCAGCTTTCGGGTGCTGTGAGTGCCAGAAAATGGATGAAAGACACCAGTACCACTGCAGCGAGAACATGCTGACACATATTGGTTAAGGCACCAACACGTTTTCAAACTCACTTTACGCAGTGAAGATGCTTTGAAATGGTAAGCTTTAATCTGTTTCTAAGAACGGTTTAAAGAACCGTTTTCCAGCGTCCTGCAGTGTGAACAGGGCCTAAAATTAGTTAAGCTATGAAAACGCTTATCTAGGTTGTCAGAACATGTTAAAGCAACAGTTCTGTTGTCTGAAGTGCTAATAAGACTAGACAGCAGGGATGCCCACGTTACCAGGGTGAGAAGTGACAAGGCAGAGACCCTGAAGCCTGGGGGGGACTTACCAAGGTGTGAGGTGAGATGAACACAAGTAAAATGAAGGAGATGGTAAACAAAAGAAAAACTGAGGAGATGGTGAACAAAAGAAAATGAGGGAGATGGGAGAGTCGGAAATGAGAAAATGGGGGAGGGAGAGAGGTGGATGGAGAGGGTGGAGGGAGGGACAAAGGGATGACCATGGGCAGAGAGGGGTGGGGTGGGAGGATGGGAGAGCATGGGAAAGCTGGGGCAGAGAGGGGTGGGGTGAAAGGGAACAAAAGAAAGGAAACAGGGAGGAGGTACAGGAGGAAGGAGGGGATGAGGGAACAGGAGTGTCACTGGGATGCAGGACAGCGGGGTGAAGGGGAGAAAGGGGAGGAAATGAGAGGGAAAGGAGAAGGAGGAGGTGGAGAGCCAGGGGGTAGAACAGAAAGTAGGGAGAGGAGAGGAGCAAGATTAGAGGGCAAATAGGAAGGTGGAAGGCTGATAAGAGGAGAGTAGATAGGATGGGGATCAGGTCCCACAATCGCAGTTGCTGTTTGAGGCTAGGGCTGTACGGAGTTTAGATTTAAAAGATCCTAGCGTTACTTATTTCATAATGCCTATGTCAAGCGCATTGAGGCATAGCGGCGCCCGGTACTAATAGGATTGTTGACCATGCATGGTTCAGCGGAAGGGGGTGCTTAGGGTCAAATTGTTTACCCCCCTGATGCATCTGGTAGTGTTAGGCTGGTTAAGGAGGCTTTGCAGTCCTGGAGTGGTAAGTCCAAGAGTAGATTTCTTGGTGAGAAGTAGAGATGTGCGAAATGGGAAAATTTCGCCTAGCAAAATATTTAGCGTAATTCTCACATTACACAAAATTTTTCGCCAAGGCGAAATGTAATTTCACCACTGATGTTGCTTTTGCATAATGCAAAATTTCGCCATTATGCTGAATTTCGCCAATGTTTTTGAATTTCGCCAGTGAAATTGCAATGTACTGGGGATAGATAGCTGAAATATCACGTACAGGCTGTTTCCAGCACAGTATATTGTCTGTTGAGTCGGAGATCAGTTCAGTGTGGTGCATCACAGCCAATAAACCCTTCAAAAACCTCTTTATTTGTGATTTTTGAGAGTTAATTGCTCCCAAAATCTCAATTTAGTTCCTAGTGCTGCTAGTGAATCTTTTTTTTTTGTTTTGGTGTCTTTGGATAATATCTAGTTAAACTTAGGTAGTGTTTTCAGTTTTCTCTGTGTCTATGTCTATGAGGGAGTTGAGTTGGGAAGGGTCGACCGTGTGTGTGTGTGTTTGTGTGTATGTGTGTGTGTGTGTGACAGAGAGAGAGTGTGCATGTGAAAGTAGAGCAGGCTAGTTCCTAATATTTGACAGATTTCTCACAAGTTGTGAGTAAGTTTCTGTAATTTCTTTTAAGTCTTAATATTTGTGTTGGTGTGTTACTTATTTGTTATATTTTCCTTACATATTGACCCTTTTTGGGTAACTTTATCTGAACAGTTACTCATTCTGAGTAGTTCTGTTCCTGTTTCCCTTTGCTTAATCACTTTTGTAATTTATTTTTTTATTGAAAGTATTCATGTACATTGACCACTTGACTTGTCCATATCCAGGTACACTGCATTGTTGAATTGCTCACAGAAATTAAAATAGTGATCTAGCCTCTGCATTGCAGTGTTCCTGTTTTTCAATTTAATTTGCTTACCATATTAACCCTTTCCTCCCTGTTACGCCACTGTTGTTTACTACCTGACCCTACTATATAAAAAATAACATGGTTTTCAAGAGAGTGGTGGTCCCTGCATGATTTTTGGAGGTGACTTTGTTCATTTCAAATCTTGTCCCTTCTGTCTGATATTTCTATAAGCCAAAATTGTATTTAGCAAGGACTAACACATAGCAGTACTAGCCTTATCCAGACACCACTTATCCGGACCATAGTTCATATTTTGACTGTGAGGTGTTCTGTGCGGCTGGTTTACAGTTTAGTTTTCATGAACGTACCAGTACCTACCCAGTTATTATCAAGTTGTGTAATAATCATTCCATTTAAAAACTGACATTTGATTACGAACTACTGAAGTATTTTTTCAGATTTACTGCACATCCTTGCTATGGTGGTGTTCTCTGTCGGTTTTGTACTGAAAGTCTCTTACTTCTGTCCTCCTGTTACCCCATGTTACTTAACTCGTGTTTTGGTAATTGAAAAAATAAGATAGTGTTTTAACACTCGAATAGGCTACAGTAGCAGTGGTAGGTAGTTATATACGCTACAGTGCAGCTACCTGTTCTGATTTCTGTTTGCCCTTTGTAAACAGCACTGCAGGTGTTAACTCACACTTATTTAATAGAAATACATAATAATATACTTCCGGAGGAAGCCAAATGAAACAAGCACATAAATATGCCTGCCAAGAGATGTTCAACTTCAGGTAAAGGTGCCAGGGTAGGAGGTGACTCAAAGAAGTTTGTTGGAATAAGCAAACCTATTTCTTAATCAATGCCCTCTGGCTGCTGCTGCTGCTGTGGCAGCCAGTAGCAGAAAAATCAAAGTTAGAAGTGGCTTCAAGTCTGTGACTCATTTTTTTTACTGCCCAGTCTGTAGCTAGCATGCTTGTTGGGGATGACACTGGGAATAAGAGAGACACTCATGCCACTGGAGGCACAGAGGTCTAGGAGGAGGTTGAAAAAGTTGTCAGTGTGACTGTTCTTCCTGCTCAAGGAGGAACTGATGGTGGTGAGGGTGATAGTGTCCAGCTTCAGTCTGTTTCTCCTGGAGAAGGAGATAAGGAAAGTCATCCCCCCCCCCACAGTGAGGAGATGCCAGAGAAGGGATAAGTTTCTCTGGAAGTAGACAATGATAGGGAGGAGGAGAAGGATATAATATGATTCGGTAGAGGATGACAAGGTGTTTGATCCCCTGCGGGAGCCAGAAGTGAAAAAGATGAGGGGTGATGATGTAGTCCATTTAGATGACAAGACTGAGGGCGAGGATATCAGCAAGCCTACAACAAGCAGTCCAGTCACCCCATCTCCCAAATGTAGCATGATGGAAATCATGCAAGTGGCACAAAAAGCATAAACGTCCACACCTTTGGCTCCGCTGTCCAAGTCTCAGTGCCATGTAAATCTAGAGGTGCAAAGTCCCTAGTCTGGGTTTTTTTCATGCTTGTTGCAGCTGATGACACCATGGCGATATGTCAGCTGTGTCAAGCACGTGTAAGTCTTGGAAAAAAGGGCAGCCACATAGGCACCGGTGGCCAGCATGCCCACTTGAAAAACAAGAACCCATTGCGCTGGCACCAACACCAGAAAGATACCAGAGCTGTTGGTGGGACTTCCCTTGTCAAGCTTAATGTTAGTGACAGCAGTGCAATACAGCAGGAGGAGGGAGGGCTGAGTGGGTTGGTGGAGGAGGAGTGTGAGGAATTATTTTCCCTCTCGAGCAGTGGGCATAGTAGCAGTGGAGCTGCCACTCCCTCGAGTCATAAAAGTACAACACCAGGCACCAAATCCACCAAAATAACCAGTTTTATACATGCTGCACATCCCAGGCCCCAAAAGTCACCTGGCACCCAAGCAACAACAACATTGGTGGCACAAGTAAAGCATTTTTGTTTACCTGCTCCCAAGATCCAGCTCACATTGAAGAGTGTGTGTTTCAGCGGCATTCAAAGTACCCCCCCCAATCATGCTGCTACTCCTCAGCTGAACGCAGTCACTGCTGAAATGCTCACCATCGATCTGTTGCCCTTCTCTTTTGTGGATAATCCATGATTCCACCGTTTGATGGCCTGTGCATGTCCCAAATGGCAGGTGTCATTGTGAATGTATTTCTCAAAATGTTCCATGCCTGAACTCTACAGCAGAGTTTCACAGTCCATCCTACATGCCATGAAGCATTCTGCCTCCAAATATATCCACCTTAGCATGGATATGTGGACAAGTGGGCAAACAGTGGGCAGCTCATATCTGTGCATAACAGCAGACTGGGCACAGGTACCTAGAGGGGTTGTTGCTTTGGGGCCTGGCAAAAGTTGGGGCCTGTACTGCACTAGCAGAAACAAGATGTGTCCTAAAACCAATTGTAAACAGTGGCCAAAACAGCATTTTAATGTCTGGGTGCCAGGGGGCACCATTAAACATCAGGACTGACACCAGATTTCCATTTCTGGACTTATAGACCCTGTTTGGCATGATCAGCACCAGGATTCTTGCTGAAATACTTGGCAAACATTCCCAAAATTAGCTATTTAATGTCTGGGTGGTGTGGGGGGGGGGACCACATCACATCCTGACTCAGACCATATTCCAGTCTCAATTTTATTCACCATTTTTGCTGTCACATTTCTGGACAGTTACAGCTTGTTCTGCGCTCACAGCACAGAAAATAAGCATGAGGTGACTTCTAAACAGTGGACCAAAGACCAAGTTTTTGTTTGGGTGGTGGCTTGGCTGCCATATAACAGCATGTCTGACACCTGATTTAGGTCTGAATTTACTGTAACATTTTTTGGGAAACATTTCTGGAGGGGTGGAGCAACAATGGGGAAACATCAAAACTGCCATCACAGAGGCAACAAGCCTTTGTGTGAAGCAAATAAACAAATCAAAATGAGAGAAAAAGCCACTATGGTTCTCAAAAGAGGTGGTGGTGAAGGTTAGGGAGAAAAAATAACATTTAGGAAGTATAAGGAAACACAGAAAGAACATGACAGAGAACTGTACCAGTTAAGGCAGAAGGAAGCAGGGAGGGAAGGCAGAATAGCAAAGGCCTAAACTGAGGAAAAGACAGCCAACTCAGTTAAGAAGGGGATAAAACCTTTATAGATACATCAGGGCGTAGAAAAACAAAGGGAGGGATAGTGAGACTGAATAGAATGGAAGTGGGTGGGCAGAGGGATAGTGAAAAAGCAGGGATACTGAACAAATACTTCTGCTCAGTATTCACAAAAGAGAGGAGGAGGAGGTACCTAATCCAATTAACAGAAGCACTCTAGATGGAGAGGTCAATCCCAGTCCTTTCAAAGAAGAAAGGGTTCTGAAAGAACTCCTAAGACTGAAGGTGGACAAAGCAATGGGGCCTGATGGAATTCACCCCAGAATCTAAAAGAATTAAGGGGAGAACTAGTGACAACACTGACTATCCTGTTTAACAAATCATGGGAGGATGGTGTGGTACCTGAGGACTGGAGGAAGGCAGATGCGATTACCCTTCACAAAAGTGGGTGCAAGACAAGAGGCAGGAAACTACAGACCTGTCAGTTTGACCTCTGTGATAGGGAAAGTGATGGAATCACTTCTGAAGGAAAGAATTGTTGAGTACCTAGAGGCCAGTGGGGCACAGGACCCAAGGCAGCATGGGTTCACAGTGGGAAAGTCATGTCAGATGAATCTAATTGATTTCTTTGACTGGGTGGCCAAAGTAATAGACCAAGGAGGGGCTGTGGACATGGCCTACCTAGAGTTTAGCAAGGCATTTGACACAGTCCCACACAAAAGATTAATAATCAAATTAACCAGCCTGGGAGTGGGTCCCAGGGTGGTAGCCTGGGTAAAACATTGGCTGGACAACAGGACACAGAAGGTAATTATAAATAGAGTCCACTCTGAAGAAAGAGGGGTTACTAGTGGGGTACCACAGGGTTCAGTACTGGGTCCAGTCCTTTTTAATGTCTTTATAAGTGACATTGCAGAGGGACTGGAAGGAAAAGTATGCCTCTTTGCAGATGACACAAAGATCTGCAACAAGGGTTGATACACAAGGAGGTGTGGAAAGGATGAGAAGGGACTTGGCAAGGTTGGAGGAATGGTCAGAAGTATGGCAGCTTGGATTCAATGCAAAGAAGTGCAAAATAATGCACCTGGGAAACAAAAACCCAGGGGAAGATTACACAATGCGGAGGAGGTAGTAACAACAACAAAAATGGAAAGGGACTTGGGGGTAATCATATCAGATGACCTTAAGGTTAGCAAGCAATGTGAGAAGGCAGTAGGGAGGGCTGGGGGGATACTGGGATGTATAGGGAGAGGCATCACCAGCAGAAAAGGAAGTTGTTATCTCTCTGTACAGACAGTTGGTGAGACCCCATCTGAAGTAATGCATCCAGTTCTGGAGACCCCATTTCCGCAAGGACATAGACAGGATAGAGGCAGTCCAGAGGAGGACAACTAAAATGGTTCAGGGTGTTCAAGAGAAGCCATACTAGGAGAAACTAATGGCGCTTAATATGTATACCCTTGAGGAAAGGAGGAAGAGGGGGGACATGATAGAAACTTTTAATTACCTCAGTGGAGTCAACAAAGTCCAAGAGGGTAGCATCTTTCAGAAAACGAGATGTGCAAGAACAAGGGGACACAATTTGAAGATAGAAGGGGGACAGCTCAGGGGCAATGTGAAGAAGCAGTTTTTCACAAAGAGGGTGGTGGACGCATGGAACAGCCTTCCTGAGGAGGTTGCAGGGTCTAAAACTGTGGGAGAATTCAAGAATGCATGGGACAGACATAAGAGCAATTCTTGTGGGGGTAGGAAGAAATAGGCTGTTGGTTAACTAGGATCTGCAGCTTATCCTGTAGGTAGGGAAATGGGCAGACTAGGTGGGCCAAGCGGTCCTTATCTGCCGTCAAAGTCTATGTTTCTATGTTTTTGTGTGGCATGTTAGGCAGTGGCAGCACCATGGTTAGGCCTGAAAAGCATTTTAAACAGTGCAGAAAACAGCAGATTTGGGTACTGATGCTGGATGTTAATCATGTAACTGTATGTCTGACACCTGATTTAGGCCTGGATGTACTGTGTAATTTTTGGGGAAACATTTCTGGACTTCTGGGCCATGTTAGGCAGTGTCAATGCCATGATTAGTCCTTAACCCACTGGTAAACAGTGGGCCAAACAACATGTTTTGGTCCAGGTGGGAGGCGTGCAACATATAACAGCATGTCTGACACCTGGTTTAGATCTGAGTGTACTGTAACATTTTTTGGGAAACATTTCTGGACATGCACTGCCTGTACTGCACTTGCAGAAACAAGATGTGGTCTAAAACCAATTGTAAACAGTGGTCAAAACAGCATTTTAATGTCTGAATGCCGGAGGGTGGGGGGGGCACCATCAAACATCAGGACTGACACCAGATTTCAGTCTTAATTTGATCTAGCATTTTTTAGGAAACATTTCTGGACATGTACTGCCTGTGCTGCACTCGCAGAAACAAGATGTGCCTAAAATCAGTTGTAAACAGTGGATCAAAGACCATCGTTTGGTCTGGATTGGGGTTTGGGCACCTAAAACATCATGGCTGAGACCAGATTTCTGTCTGAATGTACTGTAACATTTCTTTGAGAAACATTTCTGGACTTCTGGGCTGTGTTAGCCAGTGGCAACACCAAGAATCTAAGATGAGGCTTGAAACCATTGGTAAACAGTGGGCCAAACATCATGTTTTGGTCAGGGTGGAAGGCATGCAACATTTAACAACATGACTGAGACCTGATTTCAGTCTGAATTTACTGTCAAATTTTTTGGGGAAACATTTCTGGACTTCTGGGCCATGTTAGTCAGTGACAACACCAAGATCAGGCATGAAACCATTGGTAAACTGTGGGCCAAACACCATGTTTTGGTCCAGGTGGAAGGCGTGCAACATTTAACAGCATGACTGACACCTGATTTCAGACTGAATTCAATGTGCTATTTCTGTACTTATATAAACCCTGCTCTGCACAGCAGAGTATGGACTGGAGGGGAGGGACCCAACTTAACATTTGTGGCGTGTGCAGGACACATGTGTTAAGCACTGAAACCATATTTATGTTCATCTTCGCAATGAAATTGGTTATGTTTCTTTGATTGCTGTTGGACATTGGACTGTTGCTGCACACAACCATGACTGCTGCAACATCGCATATTTTTGGAAAAACATTTTTGTTCATAGAAGCAATACCTGACATTTGGGGATAGGAGGAGAAAATAAATGAATGAGTAACACAAAAGAAAAACAAAGTTAAGGAGTTTATGGGTACAACACTACTGACTATGACACATGAGTATGACTGGGGAGAGGGACAGGCTGGGTCAGGGGGTAGGGTAATATGAGAGGGGAAAAAGAAATTAAGGAACAAGGAAAAGGACTGAATACTATGGGGACCATAAAATGACGCATAATTAACAGACGACACAAAACCACTGGACAAAGACATATATTTATGACAACAAAGAAATAAGAGGATATACAGTATGGAGGAAGATTAGATGACTGAAAAGATTTTTTTTTTTTTGAGGGTAGAGAATGGAGAGAAGAGAAGAGAAGAATATCAAAACACAGTGACAGGACACAGGAGGATAGGATTCAGAAATAAGAAAAAACAATTAACTTGCTGCTGACTTCCAATACTTAATTTAAATCTGCCCAGAAGTGCCACCACTACCACCACAATGTAAGTCCACCAGGAGGTTGAGAACTTGTTGCTGGTCCTCCATTATTTTGTTGATATCCCCCTGGCCTCTCTGACCTCCTGGCGGAACTGTTTAAACTCATGCTATAGTGCTTGCACTTCAGCCCACACAGCTGCCAGGTCTTCACTGGTGACCATCTGACCACCAGCTGCAGCCAGTGCAGGCTCAGCATCCTGATGCTGGCAGCTCCAGTGACTATGGGGTAATTGTGCTGCTGCTGCCTCCTGCTGCTTCTGTGTCTGACTACTGCCCCCCCTTACACGGATGCCGACTCACCACAGACACAGAAGGGCTGCATTGCTCCTACTGGCCCCCTTCCACTTCTCTGTGTCCAGCCATGCCTCCATCCAGCTCACCCACTTCAGTGCATACACCTGCACTGCTCCCCACACCTGCACTTGCTGATGCCGCCACCTCACACAATTTGATGTTCCATTGGAGCGGGTGGTGGTGCTCCATGTGGCTATGCTGGCCGGTTATCCTGAAGTGGGATCCACACTTTCCCTGATGCACTTCCTGCCTGCATAGATTGCAGGTAACCACTGAGTCACCTACCAATATTACACAGAAAAAATCCCAGACAGGAAAACTTTGGGGTTGACGGGGCCATGGGGGGGACACAGATAATGCCCTAGGCACTAACTCCTATGACTGCTTGGGAAGGAGCATGATCTCCTGCTGCCTGGGTAGAGGAACAGTATCCTTTTGGTGCTGGGGAGGGAGCACTGTCTCCAACTGCTGCTTCTGCTGCTGTGGTGGTGGGGCCACAGTCGCCTCCTGCTTCTGGAAAGGGGGCACAGTTGGGTGCTGGATGCTGGTGCTGGAGCCAAAACCCTCCTGCTGTGGTGTTTCATTGGTAATAGTTAGCTGAAATGCATGTACAGATGCCCCACTGTCTTCATCCTTTTCCATTATGTCCACAATCCACAAACACCACCAATTCAAACAAAACAAAAAAAGAACAGAAACAGAGACGCTAAGAGAGCCGGGGATCACACACACACACACTAACACAATCACCAGATACTAAAATATGAACTAGAACAAAGACAAACAAGAAAAAGTTAGAAAAAAAATGCACAAATTAGCAATTTATCTGTAAAAGTACACTCTGCAGTCACAGGGAGTATAAATGCTGCCTGCTTCCTCAAGATATGTAGCACAGGAAATGAACCACTCACTTCCTGCCTATTTAGACTCAACCATGTGAACACCAGCATAGCGAAAAGACCAATTTCACCTAATTTCGCCTCCGAAGTACAGGTGAACTTTTTCGGCGAAATGCCGAGAGGCCAGAATTACGTGAAATGTTTTGCTGGGTGAAATTGGCAATTTCACCATAATTTTGCTGGTGAAATAAAATGTCACTGCATCTCTAGCAAGAAGGCAAACTTGATACTGAATGCAGCAATCAAGGTTGAGCCACCCCGTCTGAGAGTATAGCTCACATGTGTGGGTGAGGCGGGGTACACCTAGGACTAGATGACATGCTTTGTTAAGCACTGTTCTGATATATTTTAGTGAAGATTGGGAGGCAGCCCCATATACTGCTAGCCTATGATCACTGAGAGCACTGAGCTGTTTACTGCAATTTTTAGTGCGTCAGCAGTAAGACACTGACAAAGTCTGTACAGTAGTCCTAATTTTGCATTGGACGACTTTGCAACTGAGTTAATATGTTGACTGAATAATAAGGTGCTGTCTAAAACTGTCTAATGATAAAGTGCAGACAGTATTCAGGCAGCACTGAGAACATGGTTGTAATGAGCTTAACTTTAATTCTAGAGAGCTCACACCCTTGCTGTTAAGTCCATAAGGCACACACTGGACCCTCAATTCCGAAGCCTTTATAGTAGGATAAATGTTTTTAGTTCTAACCCTTCCCTCTAAAAATAGAATACATTTCCACCTTCGGAATATATTGCTGTATACAAGTTACTGCAGTAAGGTATTAAGGTGCTAAATTGTAAATATCTTACCATAGCGGGCTTGTTTTTGCAGGGTATTTGGTTTAAGTTCGGAATCGCTTTCTGAGCAAAGAGTGATGTTCTGAGGTTAACTGCGTGTCAAAACCTAAAAATGCCAAATGCACACCAGAATGTCATGCATGCACTTTTAACCTAAATAGTCAGGCAATAGGTAGTAGATACAAGATCCCAGTCTTAACAACCACGTGCTCCACATGTATGGCCAAATACTAATCAGCCAGTTAGTGACCTGATAAATCAAAATCAAATCAGATCAAATCCTTATTAGCTATTTATTTATTGGCTGTCCCTCGAGCGAGAACAGATCAACTCAAGTCAGATCCTTATTTATTTATTAATTTATTCACTACTTAATTGTGATCAGCTGACTTTTCTAAATCAAGTACATGTGATCAGACACATTAATTAATGAGGCTGTGAATGTAATTAGAGAGTTTTGATTAAGTTCCTTAAAGGTAGAGTGAGTTATTATAGGAACAAATTGTTTGATACCTTTTATTGGACCATGAGAGATGTTACAAAAAGAAAACACTGTAACATCTATGTTGGCCCAATAAAAGGTATCAAACCATTTGCTTCTGGATCTGTTCTTACAAGCACCAATACAGCAACTAAACTAATTCTGTATGTTATAGTAACAAACTCCCCAATGGCAAATGCAATCAAAACACTGGCACATATTTAACTACATTGAATACAAAAATACACAGGCACAATATACACTTAGAGGGGAATTTCCCTTTTGGTAAATAAAGGTTTTTAACCAGACTGCAATCTCTAAAGCTAACAAATGGCAATTAACCAAGGGTAGTTGAGCTTCAAAAAAAAAGTAGCACCCAACATCCCATTAATAATAATGCTATAAAATCTCTGTTCGTCTATGTTAATAAAATCTCTGTTAATAAGATCTCTGGATTAAAACCAACAGGTTAAAACAAATATAAAATGTTAGCAGATAGATGCAGCGTAAATACAAATGTAGCTTAAAATGTTAAAATGTGAAAGAGGACTCTGGGGAACTGGGAGGATAGTCAAAGTTCACTAAGTAAATAAGTCCAAGACACTTGTCAGTGTTCTTTTATCTGTGTAACTGCTGCGTTCACCCTATGTGAGGTTTACTGCTGCTCAGGGGGGGCTCCTGCCACCAACCGACTCCCAAGCCCTTCTCCCATAAGTGCAGAGCAATGCAGGACACAGCAAATAATACAGGAGGCACAAGCTGCACTGGACAGGCTCTGGCGCTGATCTCACACTACCTATAAACAGGTAACTGGTGGCATACCTGTTTTAGGTAAATAGAACGCCTTTCCAAAGTTTTGCTCCCATGACTTCTTCCTCAGTAGTGTAGCGTGCAGCCTCCTACTCACAGTAATCAACCAGAATCCTCTCCTTTCTTTTTTGACTTGGTACTCAGTGCTTCCGCATTTTTCAAGTCTCTTTTTAAGCTGGCATGTTTTCCTTTGTTAGTCCTGTTGAGAACGTGAGAGCTCTCTTGGCTGTCTGGGAAGTTTTTGACAAGTATGAGGTGAGGTTTCAAATTTTGTAGTCCATATGAGTTTGGAAATCTTACATCTTTTTGCCCAAAGGCTGTATATAAAGACAAGATGATTATTAGTAGAAATTATGAAACAGAATTTATTACACTATTGTCATAAATCATATATTGACCAATACTATTGTATATACTGATCACCAACGTTAGTTTGGTTGCAAGATGGTGGACTCAATTTTTATAGCTATATGGTAGCTTTTAGTTCAAATAAGGAATATGGGAGTACAGGTTACAATACACTGGTTAGGTAATGTAGGTACCCAGAACCAAACCCTTCTGCATCCTGTTTACATTCTGAGTAAGAATTAACCAGGCTGAGTTCCACCATTTTACAACCAATATCACAATGAAAAAATGAAAAAGTGTTTGTTTCTAAGTTTATTTATGTTCTTAAAGTGCTAGTGGATTGTATCTTTTCATTTAATTTATTTTTTATTCTTGTAGGCCTGATGAACACAAGTGCCCGTTTTCACAGGCGACAAGTAACAAACAAATAATACAAAAACAACATAAACTTAATATAATACAGTACAATACAATACCATAAAACAAAAAAGAAACAACAATTAACAACTACATAAAACACTCACTACACTATACACTACATTTACATTCCTGATTATCCTTCAACAAGTTAGCTAATTTTTTTTGAAAATTGAGGACTGTTCTGCAGTTTACTATATCTCCTGGCAAGGAATCAAAAAAAACAGGGGCACAGTAAAAAAGAGATCTCTGACCAACTACTTTTTTAAACAAAGGAACTTTAAGAGTTATTCTATACTGGGATGTGGTCCCATGACTATTAACAAATTGGGTAAAAAAATTAGATACAGAGTCAGGAGCATTATCAGAGATTATTTTAAATATAAAAGTGCCCACTTTTAAAGATACTCTGATGTCCAAAGACAAACAATTCGATTGACTATACAGAAAGCAATGGTGTGTATGAAAAGGAGCATTTACCATAAGTCGATTTATTGCATTATAAGTTACCCGATGTCTATAAAGAAGCTTAATACTAACAGCAGAATAAACTATGAGATCATAATCCAAAATACTAAATAAAAAACTATGCGCCAATAAGTACCTGGATTCTTTAGATAAACAATCTTTAACGCTATATAAACCTCCCAACCTCTGGTGAATAATCTTTCTGGCACTATTAATATGCGATTCAAAAGATAACTTTGGATCTAGACCTAATCTCAAATATCTAAAGTTTTCCACAAATTCTGTTACATTCCCATTAAGATCTAAAACTGATGGAGAATATTTAAATTTTTGATTACTCGTAAACACCATTGGTTTTGTCTTCTTATAGTTTAATACCATACAATGTGAAAGTAACCAATGTTGTAATAAATCAAAATCAACCTGAACCATCTCTAGGGCACTTATAGAACTTGGACTTACCTCATATAACACTGCATCATCAGCATACATAATCAGGGAGGTCTTAGTACAGACTCTGGGTAGTGTATTCATATAAAGAGAAAAAATAAGAGGCCCCAAAAATCGATCCCTGAGGAACACCACATAGGATCGGTTTGGACAACGATGACCCTCCACCAGTAGTGGTAACATGGAACCTGTTCTTCAAATAGTCCATAAACCATTTAATAACATCACATGAAAAATGTAATTTTTCTAAAACCCCAGACAATAAGCTATATGCAATTAATCGAAGGCCTTGGTGAGGTCCACAAAAACAACTGCAACAGAGTGCCCCTTATCAAGGGCACCCTGAAGACAGCTGGTGAACCCCACCAAAGCCATCTCTGTATTATGTTTGGCTTTAAAGCCATGCTGCTGTTCAGATAAAAGTTTATACTGACTCAAAAAATCCGTAGTCTGATTGAAAATATTTTTTTCAAAAATCTTTGCCAAAGGAGAAAGTAAAGAAATAGGACGATAATTTGAGACCAGACTAGGATTACCACCTTTAAGAATGGGCCTTAAAGTTGCTAACTTCCATTGATCATGGAATATTCCATAACACAACGAGGAATTAAATATCATAGATAACGGTAAGGCAAAAGATTTCACTGCCAGCTTTATAATCCTACAATCTATATTATCATGTAATACAGTGGGGTGAGGATCATTTTCTAAGATATATTTAGCCACAATGTCAGGGGAAATTATTTTAAAATAAAATTTAGGTAAAGAACAGTCATCTATTACCTTGTAAGGATCAGGTACTGAGGGAGAAAACAATGACCTGTAACTCTCTAGATTTCCAAAATAATCATTAAACATCTGAGAGACTAGACCTGGATCACTTGTTATAGAATCATCTTTTTGTAGGGAAATAGAGTTAGATCTTAGCCCCCTACCTAATAAATTATTTAAGGTTTTCCCATTTTTTTGTTTTGAATCCCCAAATGCTTTTTTTTGCTCAGACAAAAAATATTGTATCTTAGCCCTTCTTATTTCAGTCTTACACCTATTTCTAAGGATTCTGTAGTTCTGCAATGGTATAGCATCTTTTTTTACTTTATACTGTTTCCAACTTTTGTCCCTAGAGCGCATATGTTGTAACAGTTCAGATGTTATCCATTGGTGTTTGTTGTGCCTTATTCTCATCCTTTTTAATGGGGCAATGGTATTCACTATTGCTTGAAAACAACAAATGAATGACTTTAAGCATCAAATTGGGATCATTAACACATAGAAGCTGAGTACAATCAACTTCCGAGAAAGCAACATCGATGGCCTCCAAAGATAGTTTTCATAAGTATCTCAATTCAATATACTTGGGAGGATTTTGTTCCAATTTTGCAGACAAATCACAAAAAAATGGGCAATGATCACTAAGGCCTTCTGCCAAAACTCCAGAGTTTTTTATCCTAATTGGATTTGTGACCAAAAGCCAATCTAAAATTGTCCCTGTACCTTTCTTGTAACACCCAAATCAAATAGGCACTCTTTAACATCACTTTTTAAGTCACCTCCACAGTCACACTTAAAGTTTACCATTATCATCCATTCACAATTTGGGGAAAGATATTTTCTTAGGTTTAACAAATGATCTAAACCCTGCTTACTAAAGACAGGGGGAGAATATACAGAACTAATAATTAAATGTTTCTCTTGACCCAAAAGTATCTCAACTGAGACCATATCACTAGCCAGATCAGAATGAGAAGAGGAAAAAATTATGGCTTTTAACCGATGGGATGCACAAATCATTACCCCCCACACCCTTTTTTTCCCCAATCTATCCTTTCTAAATAAATTATACTCGGGTAACAAAACCTCTGAGTCAGGAATTTTAACATTAAGCCATGTTTCAGAAAGATAATAATATCAAAATTATTCTGTTCTATCCAAACTAGAAACTCAGACCATTTAGACAACAAACTCTGAATATTAAGATGTACAATCTTCAGAGTTGATTGTGAACTTTCATTAAATTGGATTGGAATACAATTATCAAAACCTTTATCTAAAGAAAAAGGATGAGGATGAGGGTGCATAGAACCTGAAATAAGTAAAAGAAGAATCAACAATCTTCAAAACTTTGTTTTGTCAAAATAAATCTTCTCACATTTGGTTACCATCTTCAATGACTTAAACACAACTTTAGGGAAGTACTGGTTAAAAGGGAGATAAAATAGGTTATCATGGAAGGATGGTGACTGTACCAACAAGCATTTGTCAATGCTGAATGTTGTCATGCTGGCATTGGCAGTGCCAGAGCTAGAGATGCATAATAGGAATGGCAGTGAAGTATTGAAGTGACACCAACCCCACCCCCACCCAGTAGAGAGCGACAGGCATTGGGGTGTGCCCTTGGGTCATCAGCTATAACGCTCATGCCATTGTACCTCACCTTACTCTGTAGACACTGACAAGTGTCGGGGTGTGGTTTGGGGTCTTTGGGCATTATACTTACCCCATTCTATAAGGAAATACACTGACGTGGGTGCAGTATAGGAGCGTGGGGTGAACTTTGTGGCCGAACAGTGCAAGGCACACCATGATGCCTGTCAGTAGCTGCAGGTTGGGGGGTGGAATGGCATGATCATTACAACCGATGATCCCAAGTGACACCCCTGATGCCTGTCAGTCTGTACCGGGTGGGGTGCTACAGTTGGAAACCCTAACACTGTAGGCGTGTGGTGGTAATTTCACTCCATATTTCAACATGCGCTGCTTGTCAGGCCACCTCATGAAAAGTGGCACAATCGCTTTGTTAGCTGAAAGGTGGTTTTGCACAGCGGCTGTGCCATTTGGCAACAGAGGGATGAAAACACATTTTTGGGCAGGAAGTGGAGATGACAACTGTATTGTTCATGAGGAGGTGTAAAAAAATGGCAATGTTGAAAATCTGGAGTGACAATATGAAATATTGGTGAAGCAATGAGCATGCATACAAACTATGCAACACAAGTCTGTAACCCAATTATTTTTGGGAGTTTGTTAGCCACATTTGTAACATAAGCATTTTGGGACCTCCCCTTATGAACAGTGGCACTGTGATTTTGTTAATCTGTCCCAAAAGTTGATTTCCCACAGCAACCACGCCATTGTGTGCCACAGCTGTGGAAACACGTTTTGGGCAGGATGTGAAAAATGACAGCTGTACTGTTCATAAGGAGGTAAAAATGCCAGTGTTGAAAATCTGGCATGAAAATATTGCAAATTTGCAAAGTTACAAGG
Organism: Neoceratodus forsteri; assembly: GCA_016271365.2. Taxonomy (NCBI): domain Eukaryota; kingdom Metazoa; phylum Chordata; order Ceratodontiformes; family Ceratodontidae; genus Neoceratodus; species Neoceratodus forsteri. The sequence continues at coordinate 656,201,252 of CM057459.1, forward strand.
GTGCGTGGAAACTGCGAAACGCACGCTTGCAACACAGTCATTTTAGGGACTTTCAGCACCAGATTTTCAACATAGGCATTTTAGGACCTCTGCTCATCAACAGTGTCACCATCATTTCCTCAAACTGTCCCGAAAGGTGATTTGGCACAGTGACCGGCTATTCTGCGCCGGACGTGCGAAAACACATTTTGGCCAGGATATGTAAAATGACAGCTGTACTGTTCATCAGGAGGTGTGGAAAAATTCCAATTTTGAAAATCTGGAGTGAAAATATTTCAAATTCACAAAGTCACACGCTTGTGTGGAAACAGCATAGCGATACACTCGTAAAACAGTCATTTTTTAGATTGTTTCACAAATTTTCAACATAGGCTTTTTGAGAGTCCCCCCTGAACAGTGGCACTGTTGTTTCATTAATCAGTCCCAAAAGGTGATTCCATGCAGTGACTGCGAAATCACCTTTCGGGATTGATTAACACCATGACAGTACCAGAATTCATGAGGAGGGGTCCCAAAAATCCCATGTTGAAAATTTTGTGTCAGAATTCCAAAACATGCCTGAGATATTCATCAAAGTTGAAAAAAACCCTATTTATGCCATTATACAGCTTACCGGCATTTCCTCAGTTCGCGGTCGGCTTTGAAGAGTGCAGACGTGTTCCTGGTCCACTGAAGATCGTCGCGCCGGACTCCGGAGGTAAGTATGGGGTGAGGGTGGTGGGGAGGCAGGGTGCACAGTGGGTGGAGTGCGGTTTTGTGGAGGCGGGCAGGGAGATCGCGAGGACAGTTTCCTTTTCACAGGTTAAAAAAATAAAAATAAACAACAGGGGATGGGTTTTTTGCAGGGGCTTTGGCTTACGCTGGGGTGGGCTCCCGCGTGCCACCTATGTTTTCTTGGGGATGCTATGCCGATGGGAGATTGGGCACCCCTCTCAGCACACAATGTAAGCGAGGGGCAAGAGCCGAGGGGTTGGGCACCCCTTGCACATAAAATGGGGAATGCATTATGCCGGGCAGGGAGTGGCTCTCCATCAGCATATGCATTACTAGGGAGGCGTCGACAGGGATTGGGGCACCCTAAAGTCGGCAGTATGCTACCATGTTAATTCTCCTTTTTCACCACCAGGGAAAGCACGTCAGGAGGTCCGCTGCATATGACGATCTTAGCTTGCATTGCAGCAGAGCTTTCATTTGATCTCAACACCACATTAGGTATGCACAGTGTGGTATCAGCACGCAGGCTGATTGGGGAATGAGGGACGCACCTACTGATGCATGCTCTGCATTCGCCCAACAGTGACCGCGCCTCCAAATGTGCACTACTGCAAGATGTTGGCTGCGCAAGTGCACCAACATAAGAGTTACATTACTTAAGTTAACGTATATCCAATGAATATCATTGCAAAACCCCTTGTCTATTTTTGGTAAGTCACCTAATGAACCTGTATGGGAAAAAGATGGTTCAGAATATATGACAACAAAACCTAAACACAGGATTGATAGCAGAACAGACCTCAGAAGCATCATTAAAATAACTGAGTATACCTGTTACAATAATAAAATGTGCTCCCCAGCCTACAAAAGCAAAGCAAATACTAAACCCCTTAATAATCAATTATAGGCTGCTATACACTAACCTACAATTTATTTTTCTAAGGTGGGTGCTCCATGCGTCATTCACTTCGCACCAGCACGCCGATGCTTTTAAATCTAAAGCCCATCTTCTTTGGTGACATGTCGGCTGTCAGCCCCCAGTCCCCTCCACACTGAGTAAATAAGTTTTCAAAGTGTCCCAATAGCCAAATAAGAATTAAGCAGCTTACAGTACCTGAAAAGTGCAGGGTGCTGCTTGGCAGATGAACAATTCGGGTGTAAGCAGGAAAATGCAGCACAGTAGATGTAGCGTTGACTGCTTCCTTGCGAGTGGCACATGCTATTAAATCTAAAGCCCCTCCTTCTCTGGTGACATGTCGCTCAGCTGTTGGCCCCCTTGAACCCCCTGCGCACTGAGGAAATAAGTTTCTTGTTCCTTTAGCTCTGGAGTAATGTGTTACAGAAGATACATGTTCTTACATAAATACTGATGTTTCATGACATTATACTATGTAGCTGATTACTCGCCATAGTACACGCATTGTTCCTGTTGTGAAACAGGGGGAGAGTGGACATACGAGCATAAAGTGGAAGTGATGATTCAAGAGGGTAAATCAGGCAGCACTGAGACAGATCTGCCTATCAGAAATTAAACAGATACGATGCATTTACTGTGCAGTGTCCTTCAAACAATTTTTATATACATACTTATTTGTAGGAAATAACAGAAGTTGGCAATATTTTAAAAACTATGGATAGTATTTGTTAATGTATTAGGTACAGTATGATGGTTTTCTCAGTTCACATTGAGTTACAATGTTATGCAGGATTTAACTTTGTATTGTAAAAATTGTCTAAATGTATTCATTATAAATCTTGTCAATATTGACTGATGTTTAACAGTGGTAATGACCATGTAAAGTTGATTAATAAAATGTGAACTTGAACTTGACAGGACTGCCTTCAATAGCATGGTGTTGGTGGCCAGAGGTACATCTCACAGACTGTTGCTCTTGTTGTGTTCTGGGCTGCTCTTCTGCTGGGCTTCCTCTCTCTCACCACCTGCCTGCTTTTTGGCCTCAACATTATGGCTTTCAGATGTGCTACCAGAATCAAAAATAGTATCACCAGACTCCACTAGATGGGAGCTGTTGAATGCATAGAAACGTAAAATTTATCAGCAGATAAGGACTGCTTGGCTCATCTAGTCTGCTCATTTTTCCCCTGCTTATACTGACACTGTAGAGCCAATATGATCTCTGCCTACCTCCCCTTTTCTTCCCTACCAAGATTCCCTTGTACCTATCTCATGCATGCATGAAGCCCACCACTGTTTTCACCCCCACTACCTCTACTGGAAGACTGCTCCAAGCATCCACCACTCTTTCAGTGAAGAACTACTTCCTCACACTCCACCTAAATTTCCCTCCTTCCAGCTTTAATGCATGCCCCCTTGTTCTAGTTCACATTCTCTTCTGAAAAATACTCTCCTTCTGCACCTTATTCACCCTGTGAGGCATTTATAGGTCTCTATCATGTCCCACCTCATCCAGGGTGTATATACTAAGATCCCTCAGTCTCTTCTCAAAGGGCTTCTGTTGCAGCCCCTGCACTATTTTAGTTGCCCTTCTCGGAAAGCCACTACCCTGTCTACATCCTTCCTAACATGTGTTCTACAGCACTTAGCTTGACTCACACAATGCTGTCAAGCTCTTAGTCACGTGAGGCATATAAACATGCTGCACTTTTTATGTGTTTCAGTCTGCTAGGTCTGCAGATCATTTCGGAGTTGCTGCTCCTTGCTCAACAGTTGGCCACCCTCCCCCCAAATGCAGTCTCAAAAGCAGAAATTCATAGTATTCTAAGATGCTAAATCAAAAATTAACTTTGCACATATAAACCCAATGGTTCCCACAGTGTTCTAAGGCTGTGTCTCCATGTTTGAGGATATGTCCCTCATTGTCCTTTATTTTGAGTGTCTGTGTCTCTCATTTCAATGTGACAGAAGGTTGAGAGGTATGTACAGCTGTCTTAAGCTCATCTGGCTGCTCAGTGTTAGTGTCTGTGCAACAAAACAGGAGGCACAGACTTGCATCCTTTAACCTGGGTTTGCATAGTCTGAACTGCAGTGTAAATGGAGTGGCATATTCATCCTCCATGGTGGATTCAAATACTGCCTGGCATGTGGCACACTCCAGTGACAAAGAGGCAACAGTAATCACAGAGATCAGTCAGCCTGGTCATCTGATCCAGTGGCTGTAAGTGGACAGGATCTCCAGATGTCTTGTTGGCCAAAGACACTTAAAGATGGTGGACAAGGCTCGGAATACTGGCCTCAGGCTAAGGGGCCAAGGTTCTCTGCTGCCCTGGGGACTGGGATGGGGTGTAAAGAGACAAGAAAATGAGAACACTGTAAAAGTAAATGTTTTTCTCCAGTGTTAAAATTCAGTCACTTTCAGTTACCTTTTGTTAAACTTTACAAAAAAAAGTTTTAATTATTGTTTCTAGGACTGCTGTGTCTCTTGGGCATCATGTGCTCTGAAATCCTATATTATTAACTGACTTTTTTAACCTCTTCACACTGATGAGAGCTAAGATGAAGTTTCTAATGCTTTGGTGCCTCCCCCCTCATCCCAGTGTTATTTTGGGACTTTGCCAACTTGATGTATTTATTTATTTAGTTAATTTTTAATTTATGTGATAAGTTTTGGATAGTCACATTGAGACTCAGATTGTTTCCAGGTGTGACCTAGGGAAATGGGAGGCATGGGTGCTGACTAACAGGGGGCTAAATGATTCAATTCCCCCCAAAGTTCCTAGGTTTCCTCTGTAAACTGGTTATGAGTGCCTTTAGACCCCCTCAGCCTATAGTGACCCCCCGTCCCCCGTCCAAACTAAAAACAAGCAACCCTGGTTTGGAGAAAGGGTGAGAGTTACAGATAAAAAGAAATATAAAGGTCATATAATACAATAAAATACAAAATAACAATATACTGCAACACATTAGAGTTGTATACCACTGATATATCCTGGTTTATTGAACTCTGTTTAAAGTAACATATTTACTGTAGCTTAATCAAACAGTGAAAGAAAGAACAGCAGCATGAACCTGTAATAGCAGTAGAACATCTCCAGAGAAGACATTGCAAAAACAAAGCCTTTGAATTGGTAAACATAGTTTAAAGTTTGTTGACATACAGTTAGATATTAACTATTCAGACTAAAAGGTCAGCCCAACACCAGAGGTCACAACCTCAAGCTAGCGGGATGAAAATTTAGAAAGCACATGATGAAGCATTTCTTCATGCGAAGAATGGTGGACCAGTAGAACAGGCTACCTAGAGAAGTGATAAATGTTGGCACTGTCTCTGACTTTAGCAAATGGGATAGACACCACAGAAGGAGTAGTTTGGATCAAATAGGAATACGAGAGTTCTGAGAATGCAGAGATGGTAGAGGGACTAAATCGGTAACTCTAGGTAGCAATGCAGGGCAGACTAGATAAATGCTAATTCTTATCTGACCATGCTTAAACATAGAAACATAGACACTGTTAGCAAAAAAGACCAGTGGTCGATCCACTCTTTTGTATTCTATTACCATACCTTACTCCATGGCTTACTGTTCAGGTGGAGATTTCACCCCCCATGCCCCCGAGTCCCCGAATCTACCATATTAGTTCACCTCAGTGTAATTACCAGGCTCCTTATTCTGTCCCAGATGTGCTTGAACCCATCAATGGTCTTTGCTCCTCCTGGCAATGACAGTAGGCTGTCAACCACCCTCTCTGTAAAGTAAGATTTCCTTATATCCCTCCTGAACCTCCCTCCCACCAGTTTCCATTCATTGATACTGACTCCTGATTCCTATTGAATAATTCTTCACTGTTCTCCTTGTTTATTCCTCTCAGAAACTTGAAAATCGCTATCATGTAACCCTTCTTTGTTCTGGCCTCAAGAGTCAGGGCCTCATGCCATTGCTCATAGGATCTGCTCTGTGGGCTCTGAATCATTTTGATGACCCATCGCTGTACCAATTCCAGTCCATTCCTGTCTTTTCTCAGGTGGATCTCCAGAACTGGGCACAGTATTCCAGATGGCACCTCCCCAGTGATCTACATAGCACCAATATAGCCTCCTCCTCCTTCCTACTGTCAAAACCCCTACCAATGCAACAAAATATTCTGGTTGCCTTGCTGCAGTCCTTATTGCATGACTGGTTCATTTGAATAAGTCACTTATGATGACTCCCATGTCTCTTTCTTTAGAAGTAGTGGCAAACTTGACCCCCACATCCAGTATTCTAAGGTTCCTGTTCCCTAGGTGCATCACCTTGCACTTTTTGTCATTAAAACTCACCTGCCAAATCTTAGACCATTTCTCTAACCTCTCCAGGTCCCTTTGCAAATTCCCGCAACCCCTCACCACTGTCCACCTTGCCACAGAGCTTTGTGTCATCTACAGAGGCACATCTTGCCCTGTGTACCTTCCCCTATGTTGCTGATAAACATGCTACAAATGACAGGTCCCAGGACTGACCCCTGCAGCACTCTGCTCATGACCTTCCTGGCCCCTGCTTTGATTCTGTTAAACACCATACTTTGTTGTCTCCCCTCAGTCACTTTCCCTTCCATTTTACTAGCTCTGTTCATACTCTCAAATTCTCTGACTTCTTCAGTGGTTTCCAGTGTGGCACCAAGTCAAATGTTTTGCTGAAGTCAGAGCAGAGTAGATCTGCTGCTTGTCCCACATTGACTGTCCTTGTAACTCCCTGTCCCAAGCCATGCTATTTACTCTCCTGGAGCCAATTGCTTTCCCGTAAGGTCACCAGGTCTTCCTCGACAAGTATCTCCATCAGTACCCACAACAAAAGTAAGACTGACAGGTCTGTTATTTCCCAGATCCTTTCTATCCCTCCCTTGTGGAGCAGAACCACGTCCACTGTCCTCAGTCCCTTGGAACTACCCTGGTCCACAGAAAAGTATTGAATAGCTCCACCAGGGGGTCAGACAGTTCTGATGCCAGTTCCATGAGTACTCTTGGGTGCATCCCAATCTGTGAACAGTATGTATGTATGTATTATGTATGTATGTATGTACGTATGTACTGATGTATTAAAAGAGGACAATATACTATATCTTTATATAGTACCATCTGAATCAATGGCACTTCTTATATGGTGATGCTCCTTATTTATTTTATTTATTTATTAACATCTTGGATTAACACTTTTGAGCTAAGAGCTCGTTTACAAAGGTTTCCACATCAGAGAACAAATATAGACATACAACATAACAAAAATACTGCAAAGAAAAATAACATAATCCAGATTCATATTTGATTGACAGACAGGTAGAACTAAACAATATTAGTTAGCTTCTGTTAGCTATTACTGAATGTTAATAACCAAACAGCTAAGGCATATCTTTCGGGTCTCAAATATGGATGAGAGCACTCCCGGCTTATGATTTATCAGAAAGGATAGTATGCAATAAATCCTCCCAATTGTTCACTGTATAATATAAAAGTGTACCTGCTTGGGACATTTAAAAAGTGTGAGAAGATGTACTCTGAAAGCAGAAAGAATAAGAATTTATTAAAAGCATATCGATCAATCAATCAATCAAAATCGTTATTTATCCAGGTGGGCACCATTGAGCAAGGCTCATTTGCAAGGTGGGCCTGGTCATGAATACATCAAAGTACAGTACAGAAGCAGGTATACAAAAAGCAATAATATACAAGGAAGAAAAAGTATATACAGTGTATATAGTACAATACAATGTTGAAATAAATAAATAAAAAAACAGCATTATTTTACAATTGAAGAAGTCAGCAGATGTACAATCAACCATAGGCATACAGGGGTTATAAGCAGAGATCTTTTGAGTGAGGCAGCCAGCAACTACACATATAGGGGAAAGAGGCCGTGTATGGGGTGGCAGGTTAGAGAGGTAAAGAACAGAAGGGATATATTACCGATGACTAGGGGAAAAATTGAACTAAACCACAGAAAGTGATGACGACTGTCATGTACTTGTTTATTATGATAATGACAGAGGAGGGGTAGATAATTGGGACACTACTATGGATGGGGTGGGACTTTAGCCTGGCTGGAGTGGACGGGGAAGGGTGGGTGCAGCAGGAAGAGTTAATAGGGAAAGAGTGAGAGCCAGGGGTAGAAACATGGTGAGCATCAGGATGGAAAGGGGGAGTTGAGGAATTAGTGGGCTAGCGGTGAGGATAACATTTGCAAGGTGCTTTCATGTAGCGATTGTAGAGTGCCTTGAAGATATTCAGGCTAACAGGGCAGCTCAGCTTCAAGTTCGTTTGTAAACCGATCCACGATGTGGGTAAAGAGAAGCTTAGAGCAGCTTTGCCGAAACGAGTTTTGACCCTTGGAACTTGGAGGGCAATTAGGGAATAGCTCCTTGAGATGTAGGTGCCAAACACACTCTGGGGAATACAATCTGAGGCATATGAGGGGAGCTTGTTGGTCACCGCTCTGAAGGCCCATAGGATGGCATTTCTATTCCTTCTATAGTGAAGGGAAGTCCAGCCTAACAATGAGTACAGGGAGCAGTGGTGTGTGGAAAGTGGAAGGCCAGTAATGAACCTGATAGCTCTGTGGTAGAGGTTGTCCAACTTAACTAGGTGCAGAGACAGTGCAGTGGCTGTAGAGCAGGTCGCGTAATCTATTAAAGATAGGAAGGTAGCTTGAACCAGTTGAATCTTGGCCTCCTTTGTGAGCAGGTGGTTAATTCTGTAGAAGAGTCCTAATCTTTGCCTTAGTTTCTTCTGTAGTTCTTCGAGATGGTTGGTGAAGGAAAGTTTATGATCGAGCCAAACTCCTAGATACTTGAATTTAGCTACATACTCTAGTGTTTCTCCAAGAACAGTGGTAATTTGTGAGATAGCTCCCCCCAGCAGGAATTGCCTCTTGCAAGGAGGGGGAGAAGAGCATGGCTTTTGTCTTTTTTGCATTGAGCAAAAGTTTTTTGTTTATGAGCTGGTATTGTAGAAGGTTAAATTCAGCTTGGAGGTCTTCACAGGCTGCTTCCAGCGTGGGGTGACTCAAGTACAGTACAGTGTCATCTGCGAATAAGTGGATGATGGCTTTTTTGATGGGGTCATTGATGTTGTTAATATGCGCAGGTTGGAAAAATAACGAGGGGACTGTGCATTTTGAAATGGCCCAGATACGGTTGAAAGCACTCCCGGCTGATGAACAAACAGCATGTGAAAAGTACTCCCTTCTATTAGCTACATTAAAGAAGATAATATTTATTCTGATGAGGAGTTGTAAGCTGCTGTGTTTGACAAGTAAAATGGGGTGAGACCCAAAGTAAAAGTAATAGCAAGGGCTGAGGTGGTGTGAGAGAGGCGAATGTCATCAGTCTTTTTTTGGATTGAACTTACTGCTCCGTAATTATGGCTGGTGATTAAAGGACCCAGCGCTGTTTCTTGCAGCTATTTAGAAACCTTGGAAATTGTTTCTGGAAGTATAAATCAGGTCTCAATGGATGAATTAATATAGCACCCTTATAAACTAGAAAATGAAAATATTGGAGCAACTGCATCATTTTGTCTGCTATAAAAGGAAGAACGGTGTAGCTTTGAAAATTGCAGAATCAACTGTTTAAGATTTTCTTTTATTAAAAAAACAGGGTGGCATTTTGTGTTTGAAGTCTAACCTGCTCTGGACCTTAAACTGTGGGGATATACAAAAAGAATGGAACTTAATACGCATTTATATATATATTATTTCTTTAGAAAAATCAAATAGGATTTTAGGCATGAGCATATTATTGCATCTGACCTTTTTGACCTCTGATATTTATTGTTTGAAATGTTAAATTAATGGCAGTAACTCAAGTGGAAATCATTATCATATCAATTTATATGTTCTATTTTGAGTATGTGTATATTTTTCTTACTTGACCTTTTTGACCTCCCTATGGTAAAATCTTGTTACTATATTTAATTATTAAATTGACCACTCAGATATATTAGGATGTATGGTCAAGTGTAGTTTGGTCCTAGGACAGATCTAAGTTTGAGTTTATGAATACGAATAATTGTTGTATCTGCATTGTCTGGCATCACTGAATTTTATGTATTTCTTTTTAATTTATTTATTTTAATTAATGCACAAGCACATCTTTATTGTGATTCACATGTGATAGTTATATGAATAAGATTCACCTGTTGTTATATATATAAAACATGGATTGCATGTAGGACTGGCCTCCCTGAGGAAGCGCGCAAGCGTGAAACCGGTCAGGGCAATTAGTTGATGGAATTCACTGCTGCTGTAACAGGCATATTGTGCTGAACTTGTTATTACAAGGACTTGTCACAAGAATATCATTGTCAGTGCTGATTAGGGCTACTTGGGGTTGATATCCACCGCCTGAAGCTAATGCAGAATGCTGCAGCATGATTGTTGATGGGGACTTCTCGATTTTCTCATATTACCCCTGTGCTGCGCGATCTGCATTGGCTGCTGATTCGGTGGCGGATCACTTTTAAAGTCAGATTACTGACTTATAAAGCCCTACATGGACTTGGCCCTGACTACTTGAAAGAGCTTCTTGTACCTTACTGCCCTGAGCGACAGCTCCATTCGGCTAACGAGGGGTTGCTGGAGATTCCGAGGGTGTCCTTAATATCTTCTGGAGCCCGTGCATTTATGTACATGGCCCCTACCCTCTGGAATTCTCTACCCCATCAGCTTTGGCAGTGCGTAACTGTGGGGGGATTTAAACAGGCATTGAAAACTTTTCTATGGCATCAGACCTTTAATGGAATGGACTGAAAGGACCCCCAACAGATTACTTTAATAAACTGTTGCATTTGCTGATTTTATCATTGTTGTTTTAACTTTACTGTACAGCGCCTTGTTATTTTTAAAGGTGCTTAATTGAAATAAAGATTATTATTATTATTTTATGGATTTACTAATATCTTGTTTCAGGCTAGCATCTTTAAATTGTGCATAGGAAAATAAGTAGCATACCATGAATGTGACAAGCTATAAATTGCCCAGTCAGGCAGGGTGGTCTAGTGCTGACTTGGAACCAGGAGATTACAGGCTGAAGCTGTATCACAGCCAAATATACACTGTATGACCTTGAGCAAGCCACCTACCTCTCAGTTCTCCAGTCCAGCCAGCAGTCTAAATAGGTATGAGAAGAACCTCACTGGACACCAGATAATGCATTTCAGCTGGGCTACCCTGAGTAAAAAGTTATAAAATAAATATCTAAATCAGAAGCTAAAAATCTCATATCTACCTGTAGAATCAAACGTTAGGAAGTTCACACACACATTCATTAAAAACATTATATGGGTTGAGAGATCACCTTTCTCTTTGCCGTTATGTTTGGGTTCGTCTATTGATTATTTGGCTTTGTTTTCATTTTAGTACATGTCGGGCTTTGGCAATGAGTTTACCTCTGAGGATCCACGATGCCCTGGAGCACTACCCGAGGGACAGGTATTGTACTGCTTATGTTTGTTTTGATATGAATGCATGTTGATGTGCTAACCAAACACAGCCATGAACCCTTGAGTCATTAAAAAGCATGGTATTAAAATGCTACTGAAGGCCTTTTGCAGAATGTTTTATTTTATTTATTTCATGATATGCTGCCAATGTAAGCAGAGCTAAAAAGCCACCTCCAAACTTTTGCCTTGAAGAGACTCAGACTCTGAATGGTCTGATTCCATAAGACCAGGGCTGCAACTGAGAGAGCCCTGTCCCGTGCAGACTTTAATCTTGAGTGGGGGACCACAAACAACCTAGGTCTCTGGACTGAAGTACTCTACCTGGGCAGCAGCTAAGTTTTTAATTACATTTGCCAGAAATTTACTGTCACTGTACTTTTGCATTGACATCAAAGGTGCTATATAAACTTTAATGATATGGTATTATATCATGCGAGCTTGTCATGATATGTGCCAATGAATACAACATTGTTAATATAGTGTCCTTTCACAGTAGATAGCTTTGTTCTATTTAGAATGGAAACTACAACAGTAGACGCCTGCCCAGACAACAAAACACCTCCTTGACTGGCAGTGACGTAGTTCTTGTAATCAGTTACATGGGAAGTGATGGTCTGGTGGAGATTTCTGTCATCATTCACACTATAATGTTACTATTAGGCATCAGCAACAGAGAGGTATTGTAGAGGTACGGCATACATTTTGAATATGTCTGCACCTTGCTGACCTTGCATAAATTCACGGGCACTCAGGCTGCCTGGTATAGTTGAGACTACAGGGTCCACATCAGGATTAAAAGATGGCTGCCTCTCCTACTCTAGGCTAGCAAGAAGTGACATCTAGTTATACAGTGTAACTTACTAACTTGTGTATCAGCTGTGGATGACTTGCAAGGTGAGCTGAAGCATAAAAACAACCTTGGCCATGACTTGGGGGTTGTGTTGCAGAATGTGAGCAATGGTGGACCACCAGTCATTTTCCAAACAAATTCAGTCTTTCTGTAATACTCTTGCAGATCTCATTTAATAAATGAAACATTTTATGAAAGTATGCTCATAGATAAAAATGGTTTCACTTTTAAGCCGTATAGGTGAAAATATAAGGAGTTTAGACATTTACTTAAAAGTGGAGCCATCTGAATTGCTTATAAATTCAAGTTTACTTTAAATACAGACACTTTACTGGCTATAGTAGTAATTTACTTTTTTTTTTTTTTTTTGTCGACTTTCTTTCACTCCGGTCGCGGCCCGAGGAACCTTCTATCAGACATCCTGTCCGTGTCCTACCCGCCTGAGGCTCCCAGAACTGCACCTCCTCTCTCCTCCACTTTCCACAGCCAGCACTCCCGGTTTAACCCATCCAGGGTGGGTCACCCTTCTCCTCTTGGGCACTTTTCTAAGGCAGTCTCTGGCTATAGGCAAGGGCTGGCAGGAGGAACTGGAAGGCCAGTCTGGGTAAGCCTGGCAGAGGGCATGGGGAACAGGTGCCATTGCCTGTTCCTCAGAGCCGGTGTTTTCCCTGTTCGAACCCCCCCCCTGCATGGGCACGCCTGATGCAACAGTGAATGGCAACCCTGCCAGTGTCAGCCACGTTGTGTAATGTGCAGCCTGTGAATTTCAGCGCTCCCGATCTCCACCGGGCCGCTGGTGCACTGGGTATCCCACCACCCACCCACCCAGAGGAGGCCACCCATCAGGTCTCAATCCTCTACTGTCCTGCCGACCCCCAGCTCCCGAGCTCGCTCCCAAACTCGGGTCACTGGCATGGCGCGAAGTGTGGCGTATAGTTCCTCAATCCTCAGTGCCATCGGGCGGCCGAGTAGTAATTAACTTGAAAAGAAAATTGAGGAACATGTTTTCAGCATTCTCAGATTGTTAAGATTTTTTGTGATGTTTAGCAGCTTGAAGCGGTTACAAAATGGCAAATAAATATACCTAATTAGGAGTGTTTTTTTTATTTGTGACATGTAAATGCTCAAAATGAAGTTATTGTTCTATTTCCATTGCACTCTAGAACAACCCACAGGTTTGCCCATATGGACTGTATGCAGAGCAACTCTCGGGGTCTGCATTCACCTGCCCTAGATCAACAAATAAAAGAAGGTAATTCATGAGACAATCTCTGTCAAGCATGCCCCTGTGTATCATTTATTGTATGGCTAATCAGAATCTACTCCTTAAAGCTTAGTGATCCTATAAAGTGCCTTATGATAACAGAATGAAAGAACTATAAAATGAACTGCAACTATTTTCTTAATATTATTACTATGGCTACATTGCTTATGCATCCAACAGTTAATTAAAAGCTGATTTAAGAAGTACGTACCATACATCTTTTGATTTTCCTTGCACTGTAGGTCAAGGATCACAGTCACATGGTTTTGTGATATTTTGTATAGAATCTCGTCAGCAGTAGCTATCAATAATTAGAAACTTTTCAGGAAGTAAAATATAAAGAATGCTAATGTGACTTACATACTATTTTTTTCTACAGTTTTTTACCCTTCTGAACTATCACATCATGCCTTCAGGCAAAAAAAAAAAACTTTATTCTGTGCAGAAGTGCTATGAAATGTACAATGTGAAAAAAGTAGAAGCAGGACCATCAGGTGAGGCGACAGGTGAGGGAGCTCCTGCTACTACTGTTTCTACTATGCCCATTTCATAGCACTTCTGCATAGAATAAGGGATATTTGTTTCAGCAAAAATTTTACTGTCAGTGCTTATTCTAAGTGCCTGGTTTTGCAGTGTAGTGTACTGGCTCCTCATGTCTAACTTCAAAGCACCGTTTTTTTGTAGCGTTGTGTACTGGCTCCTCATGTATCTTCAAAGCACCAGTTTTGCAGTGCATGGTACCGTTTCTCATGTGCATCATCAAAGTGCCAGGTTTCTCTGTGCTAGTTACTGGTTCCTCATCTCTGCTGGCAACTGGCAGCCAGTAATCACCCAGCTCCATTAACCACTAACCCCACTTCTGTGCACCACCACAACTTGCTCTCCATGATGGGGAGGGGGTGTCTTGGGGCTGTCATCCCCACTGCCCAGCTACAGACTCAGATAGTGGGTGGCAGGGGTACATGGCATGGGGTCTGAGTATTTCTGCAGCCTTCACTCTGACAAAAGCTAGGAGTTTCTTCCCAGCTCCTTCCTGACTACTCTCCTTAACATGGGCATAGCCTATGTCTCATGCACGCATAGCGCACCCCTGTGGAAGGAGCAAGCTACCTGACCCAACTACAGGGGTTGCTGTGGTGTCAAAGCCTATAGCCAGCCTTCCCTGGCTGTGGCACACAGCCAAGGGGAAGTTATCTCAGTCAGACCTGCCTCCTAATGTGGCATCTTAAGTTCACTCCCAAACCCAGGTTATTCTGCTGCAGGTCAACTGATGTACCTAGTAACACAATAATTTCAAGTGAGAAGGAACTCTAAGGCCATCATGTCCACCTCTTGCTTCATGAGCAGGGATGACGGTAGCATACTGCGCAAGTACATACCAATTTAAGGGGAGTTCCCACCTACAATACTCCCTAGGGTGTCTTGTGATTCCTTTAGTGAACAGATACAGTATTTTTCCTGACTTACCTTAAAGGCCTGTACTGTCTTCATGCCTACTGTCTCTGTTGGTAGGCTGTTCCGTAAGCTTGCCAACCTCTAGGAGAAAAAGTGGCTCCCAATGTTACCCTGAATTTACCACCTCTAAGGCTCAGGGCATGTTCCTGTCCTGCTGCTGGATGCTAAATGAAATACATCCAACTGTACAATCTCGATACCATTGAGTATGTGGAAGACAGAGATTATGTCTGTCATAGCCTTTGTCACCCATACTGCTGATCATTGTGGAGGCTCTGCATTGCATCCTCTTGACTGCCTCGATGACCCTTTTGTGTTAAGGAGAGCATTACTGCATGCAGTTCTTGAAGTGGGAACTGACCAGGATCTTGCAAAGTGGCAGGATTACTTCTCCTGCCCCTTTGATCACCTCCTTCTTGATGCACTGCAGTATTCTGCTGATCTTCTTGACAGAGGCCATGCTGTGCTTGTCCTGCTCCTACCCCTCATCTATGAGGAAGCCCCAAACTGAACCTGTGCTCTGCCATGCAGGAGTCGAGGTGAAACAAGAGGGTCTGAAACCCCTATATAGCAAACAAGAACAGGAATGGTGCACTCACAGGAATAATGGTGCTAACAGATTAAATGCAAACAGTCAGAAATAGGTTTATGCTAGATTCATTTTATTACATTCTGTTAAATCAGAAATCCCTTAGTATGGACACTGGCTAGGTACCATAGTGCTTTGACTAAGTGGGTCTTCATCTAGGGGCAGGTTCCTTAACTGGTTTCTCCCCTTTTATAGTTGCTTGAGGAACTGCAGTCTCATTTCATTGGTTGGGACTGCTTACATGGTTTGAATGGACAGATTAAGTTGCTAGTGGCTCTGCTGGATTCAAACTCTTACACTAAATGCAATAAAATATTCACAATCCAACAAAAACACAATGCAAATATATAAAACTAATTTCTCAAATCAAACACTGTAACAACTGCGAGTTAATATAAAAATAAAGAAGGAGCACTATAATAAAACAGTTTAACAAGATACAGAGTAAATGGTCTACAGTACTGTATTGTAGTCAGTTAGGCAGTTCCTTAAGTTGGAATTCAAACAGGTAGTCTCTGGTGCTGGTGTCCACTGGTTGGCTTCCATGCCTGCTCCTACCTTCTGAACTCAATTAATCTCCATTCCTACCACCAGAGATCACAGTCCATGCCATCCTTTCACCTATCCTATCTGTCCATGCCAATCATCCCCAGGCCTAGTGCTCATAACCATAGACTCCTCTCCTCTCATCCTCCTCAGCTGTCTGCTCACCTTGTACAACCCCATAGAAGCTTACAACTGCCACTCCAACCTGGCAATGCACTTCTTAAAGCATGGACCACCCACAGTGGCTACATGTATCCCTCTGTCCTCTATAAGCCAGATGGTGTACATCACATCAGATGTGCTTCCCTTCCAGTGTCCTAGATGTTAATCTCCCCACTCCCATCCATTGCTGAGGGTCCTCAGCTTTAACTTCTCGCCATGCCCCAATAGCATAACTAGTTGCCTAAGAGATATTATTCCTCAAACCCCCCTTTGCTGGCTGAATTTAAACTACCCTCCATAAATTACAAATCTGTCTGTCCACAAATGTCACACTATTCACTTCTCTTGCAGGAGGTGAGTGCCTTAGAACACTTTGTGAGTTACTTACAAGTTCTTCTTTGTTGAAAATCTTACAGCAGACACACTGGATGACACCAAAGTCCTTCCAAGTGGTCCACTAGTCTGATATCTAACCATACTACTTAGTTGGGAGGCAATATAGAGCCTAATGGTTAACAGCAGTGATCTGCAAATCTGGAGAACTGGGTTTGAATCCCACAGCCACCAACTGCATACTGTTTGATCATGAGCAAGTCAATTAACTTCCCTGTCCTCCCAGGGCACACCTGGAAACAAGACTCATCTTAGTGTGTTATTACTGGCCAAAAACTGTAAAATAAAGTAAATAAATAAAGATGAAGGTCAGAGTATAGTCCGTAGCTTCCTTTTCACTCATGGAACTGTATGAGGAATGTTAAGTAATGAGTTTACTGTGGTTAAAAGATACAACAGAGAACTCATAAATACAATATAATGTGGAAAACTTATAAATGCATATAGACAATCAATTCCTAGTACACAGTTGCATTTCTTTTAAAGGGAATCTGTACGTTTACTTATGAAATTGTTGTAAAGGTTACTATGAGGATCCAGTATGTAAATTGTTAGATTATATTTAGAAAATGTTTTCAGTAAGACAGAAAAATGATTTTTACATAGGGATGTAGAGGCATCCATTTTGTGGATAGGAAGAGTGTTGTGATGATGTCACTGCCTCACCAGTGTTAACAGTGCGCAGTGCAGCAGGTGAAAACAGTTTGACTGTGCTGTCAGGGATTCTATTATATTCTGAACAACACCAAAGATTTTATGTTTGGCAGAGTACAAGAAAAGAACGCAGTGCTTCTCTTCATGATAGAATAGGATCCCTGTCTGTAGGAGCAGTTTGTTTTAATATGCTTAATTGCATACTGTTAGAGCTGGTGAGGCAGTGACATCATCACAGCACCTTTCCTGTCCACAAAATGGATGCCTCCACATCACAATTTTAAATGTATTTTTATGTCTTACTGAAAACATTTTCTAAATATAACCTAGCAATTTACATACTGGATCCTCATAGTAACCTTCAGAATAATTTCATAGGAAACATACAGATTCCCTTTAACTGTCCCTAAACTCTTTAGAATTTATCAAGAAGCAGCAAGATTAATTCATTTAAAACAGTTATAAATTTCTCTTTAAAATTATAGCTACTGTAATTACTGAGCACAATGAAGCTCATACTGTACTTTACATTAATAGATATGGTAGTCTCTAGCATTGGTAAATTACTGATTGCAAGAGTGTATTAACTACATATGTACTCATATCAAGTTTTAAAGAAACTAACTGAAAATATTAAAACTTGAAAATACACAGATGTGACTTTTTGGCTTAGTGCATGTCCTATGAATTATAAATAGTTACATTATTTCAAGCCAAACAGCATTAGAACCACAGGGACCCTTATCTTCAATACAGTTCTCATCTCCTTTTTTTCCAAATATGCTTTTTATTGATTTAAAATATTCCTATGACATACATATATAGACAATGTTTAAACATTTATAACTTCAGAATAAACACACACAAATACAAATAACACATAACCCCACCCCTTCCACTCTCTCTTTTAACAAGATATAGTCCAAAAACACAATAAATTTAATAAATACACTAGAGTACTCTTTGAAAATATATTAAATTTCTATTCTCAACAGTGGCAGAATATTTAATTCAACTTCTCTTCACCTGGTTCCAAAAATATCATCATAATCATCATTATGTTCATAAATTAATTTATCATGTAGAAGGGTTTCATGGAAGGCGTTACACCATTCATTAAAGCAAAGTCTTTAAGTGTCTTTTCCTTCTAGTTAGACAGAACTTGACACTTAAAGGGACAGAAACATTGCAGGGATTACTAAGACTGTGAAAGCCCATGAAAAGTTATTTTGAGTGAGATATTTGGCGTCCTTGTAGGCATCAAATGTTCCAAGATATGAATATTTAAATCACCTGTAAATCACAACAAGGCAGTATCCATTTCTTGCAATCCTAAAACAGAAAGTGATGTCACTGAGGGACAAGCTGTAATTAACAACATACAGCTTGCCCCTAAGTGACATCACTTCCTGTTTGTAAGACTATGTGAAATGGCTGTTGCTATGATTTGATTTACACATTACTTAGCTATTCATATCTCAAGACTCCTGACACCTACCGGTAAGCCCAATATCTCATTTGATAGATCTTTTCATGGGCTTTCACAATTTGAGTCACCCTGCCATGTTTACTTCCCCTTTAAGAACCATTGAAGCCTATGCTATTATCTTTTTCTGTAAGGGGAATTTAAAATATATATTCCCATTGTAAATGGAATTGCTATTTCCAGCCAATTGGATATAATTGTATTTACTTCCTTCCACCATATCTGAATTATAGGGCATGTCCACAAACAATGAATAAGATCTGTTCTTTGATTACAGCCATGCTAGCATTGATCAGAATACTGGTTACTGATTTTATTAATTTGGGCTGGTGTATAGTAAGCCCAATCTATTATATTACTCTGAATGGACTTATTCTTTGCAGAAACATATAACTTATTAGCACTGATTCTTAACTAAGCCCACTGATTATGTGTAAGTGTAATAGCAGCCGCTTGGTTCCATTTCATATTTATCTTTTTATAACCTTGGTGACTGTTTTAACCCAATATTTTATCATAAAAATATACCAATAATTTTTTACATTTTTGTGATATCAACAATGATTGTTGTTTTAACATAGGGACAATGTATTCATTGAATTGCTAAAGATTCCTGAATTTTCTGGAATTTCTTACATAAAATATAATAATATAAGATGTTCCATGAGGTAAGATGTAAAGCTTCAACAGTTGTTGATAGGAAGGAAATTCATTATCTACCAGAATGTCTTTCCAAAGAATTATATTATTCTCCATCAAGACATGAAGGTTAGCCATATCTTCATTGTTACCCACATTCTCTTTCCATTTGTTATTCTAAAAATAACCAAGGAAGCTCTAAGCGGGATGGACTTTTAATCAATCTGTAAATGGAGCGAAACCAATTGAGCAAAAATCTAATTTGCCCTGTATAGATTTCAAGGTTTAGCCATAAATCTTTAACTCTTCTTCTTTATCATCACTAACATCACTAAATATTAATTTCTTGTATAACATTTGATATGAACCAGGAACAAATGTCCATTGGTAAATCATGGACAATGTATAAGCCATGGTATAATTATATGGGTCTGGACACCCAAATCCACTCATTTTTCTGGGAATAGTCAGAGCATTCCAAGCTATTCAGGGGTTGCCCCCTCTCCCAATAAACTTTCTAAAGATCCTCTTCACCTCTTGGAACCATTTCTCTGTGGGAGCACCTAAAATATTCTAAATTGTATAAATTAAATGGGCATGGCCAACATCTTAATAGTGTCTCTGCAACCCCATAAAGACAGCAATAGGTTTTTCCAGCTATTCAATAAGGATTACATTTTTTCTTTTGCTTTATTAAAGTTAATTTTAATATTAACATCTTGATTAGAAGTTAAATGTATACTCAAGTATTTTACATACTCTTGTACTTTGAAATTCTGAAATAAATGTGTTTCTGAATCGGGTTTATGATTTGATATTTTCATTATTACAACTTTTGTCTTATTAATTGCATAGCCTGAGACTAATGAGTATTTCTGAGCTTCTAACAGAAAAGATTCCAATGATTGGGATATATTTTTCATTATTAAAAGATTGTCATCTGCAAAGGCGCTAAGTTTTACTTGTTCTTTATTTATTTGGGCTCCCTCTATGAGGGGGTTTAATCTAATAGAATTCAGAAATGGTTCCAAAGTAAGGATAAACAGGGTTGAAGAGAGGGGACAGCCTAGCTGTACCCCATTATACATCTCAAATTCATCAGACAGAGAGTTATTTACCTGTACTTTAACCTTATTACTATAATACAATTTCTTTCTTTTTTTTTCACTCCCCTGTCCTCGCAGCTCTCCCCTTTTTGGGAGACACCTATGGCCTTTTCAGCCCTCACTCACCTACCTGGTGACTGGTGCAGTCCATCCCCCATGGAGCTGTGGTTATACCACCCAGGCCGGTATGGGGTGGGGGCCCTTACACCCCGATGCATCTATAGTTCGTTGGGATGCTGTCCCAGGGCTAGTAGGGGCATTGAAGGTCGAGGGCCTGGTGCTCCGTCTACTGGGAGAGCTCGTGGTTCTTTTTCCCCATGTTCTCACGGTGTGCCATGTCCTCAGATGTCAAGGCACTGAAGTGCTGATGTCTGTACGTTACCCCTCTGCTAAGCATTGGGCTTGCTGTACCTCAGGTCTCCTCCGGGGCCAGACAGGAGCTGAGCTTTGGTTACTCCCTCCCCAGAGGATAAGCAGTCCCTAGGATGCTCAAGTCCTCTCCCCGGCCAGCCCTCAGCTTCCTGGGCCTATTCCAACCCGGGTCACTGGCATCAGAAGCGGAACTAACGTTGCCGCTGTAACAGCTGCACAATACAATTTCTTAATAATAGAAATCAGTTCTTCTGGTATTACCCAAGCTTGTAGAACCTCAAACATAAAATGTCTATCAATAAGATCGAATGCCTTGGTGGCATCAATTGCTACAGTAAAGAAAGTATCTTTTTCATACTGTTTATTCGTATTTATTAGTTTAATAATCGCCTGAAGTTTACAATTTGTTTGTGAAATTTTCCTTCCAGAAATGAACCCATATTGGTAAAAATGTATATGATTCTGAATAAACATTTGTATTCTATTATTAATCAATTTAGCTATTAATTTGTAATCAGAATTCAATATTGCTATGGGACGGTAGCTTTCAGGGTTATCTCGTGGTTTATCTGGTTTCAATATAAGTATTAATTTAGCTTGTTGCATCATTGGTGGAATACACATTTCTTCTTTTCCTAATACGTCTGATATACAACCAAGGAGCTAGAGATTTGGCAAATGCCATAGAAAACTCATTTGTAAAGGCATCTAACCCTGGTGTTTTATTTCTGGGAGTTTATTAATAGTGTCAATAATTTTTTTCTTTTACATTAGTAATAGTAGTCAAAATGAAAATGGTTTATATTTACTTTCTGTATATATTCATTAATCATATCTAAATTTAAATTGGTTGATTTTTGTTTATTGTTCTATAGTATTCAATAAAAATCTTTGAAATTTGAGAATCAGAATTAAATATATGTCCTTCTTGATCTTTTATACTGGAAATAATGTTTTTTTTTCTTGTCGTAATAAGGAAGCTAAAATTCTACCAACCTTGTCTGTAGGAAAGTATTTGTTTTTATAATAGCTTTAGAAAGTTTGGAGGTTTCTTTGTATATTAATTCCTGTTTAATCAACCTTAATTGTTCCCATTTTCCCCATATACCTGGTAGACTTCTATTACTAAACTGTCCAATTGTTTCAGTCTTATATCAATTTCAGAGACTTTTTTCTCTCTAGCTCTTTTTAATTTAATCTGAAATGAAATCCCCCCCCCAATTGTAGCTTTGAAAGTGTCCCACAGATGAGTAACAGATTTTTGCTCATTTATGTTGAAATTCCAGTATTCCTGAATTCTGTTATTAATCAAATCAATAAAATGGGGATCTTTAAGTAAATTGTTATTAAACCTCCACTGACAGTCTTTTGTTCTATACAGGTTTTCTAAAAAGTTAATATTTACCATGACATGATCTGAAAGGCAAATGGACTCAAGTCATGTCTTTTCAATGTATTTAGAAATATTGTTTGAAATAAATATATAATCTATTCAGAATGTTTATTTTATTTTTTATCAAAGTGAGTGAAATATTTACTTGGTTACTTGGTGAAATGGACAAAAGGGGGCCGTGGCCCATCGGGATTGTCCTCCACACATGTGGAATATGTAGTTGATGTGAATTCTGTATTTCCCCGGTTTTTTATTATTTCAACAACCATTTATCTAGTTTGTTTTTAAAAGTGTTTATTTGTGTATAGTCTATAATATCTTGTGGTAGAGCATTCCATACTCTGGGAGATCGAACAGTAAAATAGGATTGTCTTTTATTAGTTCGTGATCTTTCAATTACAAGCTGTTTGTTATGGCATCTGTCCACAATTTTTCTAGAGGTAAAAGATATTCCACAATGAACCATTAAGGTTGGATTTTGAATTATTTTAAAGAGTTGAAGAATGTCACCTCTTACTCTTCTTAATCTAAGCGGATATAATCCTGTATGTCTCAACCTTTCTTCGTAGTCTAAGAGAGCAAGATGAGCGACTAGTTTTGTTGCCCTGCATTGAATCTGTTCCATTCTCTTAATATCAGAGATTAAATATGGGCTCCAAAGGGGTGAACCATAGTCTGTGTAAGGTCTAACATGAGACCTATACAAGGTCATAATACATTCTTCAGATTTAGAAATGAAGGTGGAATTTATTCTATGAAGAAGAGCGTTGGTTTGATTTGCTATTTTGTTACAGTGTTCTGAAAATGATAATTTGTTATTAATTAGTATTCCCAAATCTTTTTCTACACAAGACTCCTTGATTCTAATATTATTTAGCAAGTAAGTCTGTTTGGGGTTATGTCTACCCAGGTGCAATACTGCACATTTGGATACATTGAAAACATATTAGCCTGGATATTCAAACTGTGCCAGGCTGTAGCGCAAGCCTGGTGCAGCTCAACTTTGTTGCGCAGGGAGGTGTGGCCTGGGTGATATTCAACGGAGCTGTGCTATGGTGCAGCAGCTTTGAACATCACACCCTGGCCACCCCTCACTGTGTGATGGTGCAGTGGCACTGCACTATGCAAGTGGCCACAGTGGAGCATCGAGATGCGCTAGTGCAAGTGCCATTGCACCATGCACAGCACCTGCAATATTCAAAAGGGGACATGCAAATGGGGCCATAATTTATGCAAGATGCACAGGGTCCATTTGCATCTCATTATGGCCCCATTTGCATGCCATTAGCATGCAGGTGCACCGATCCCCGATGACTTGTGCCTGGCACCCTGCCAGACAGCAGCCATCGGGGACCAACGCCCCCTGCAGCCCGATCGTGGGCATTCATGTAAAAGAAAAAAAAAAATTCAATATCCCTGGTGGTCCAGTGGACCTCTCTGTACCCAGTCATGGGCATCGGTATAGTACCCCCCGTCCAATATCCCTGGTGGTCCAGTGGACCTCTATGTGCCCAATCGTGGGCATCGGTATAGTACCCCCCATCCAATATCCCTGGTGGTCCAGTGGACCGATCGCCACCTGATCATGAACATCTGTAACACATAACATACCCCTACTACCCTGGTGGTCTAGTGTACCCCTCACCCACCCCCCACTGGCCCCACCACCCTCCCCGTCAGCCGGTGGGTGGCAGCACCCCACCTGCCTGTTGCCCGCCGCCCACCAACTGACAGCTCAGTAGGGCTGTATGCCCATTGGTCCACAGTGTGAGCCAATGGGCATGCACCATACCTACTACTCAGTCCAGATATGTGAATGAATCATTCATATATCTGGACTGAAATAATATGGTATGGGCTGCATGCCCATTGGCTCATGCTGTGAACCAACGGGCATGCAGCCCTACTGAGCTGTCAGTCAGCAGGCAGCGGGTGGCAGGTGGTGGTGCTGCCGCCCGCCGCTGACGGGGGAGGGGCGGTGGAGCTCAGTGGGTGGGTAGGAGAGGTACACTAGACCACCAGGGTAGTAGGGCATGTTATATGTTACAGATGCCCACAATTGGAGCAGTGATCAGTCCACTGACCACCAGGGATATTGGATGTGGGGGTACTATACCGATGCCCACGATCGGGCACATAGAGGTCCACTGGACCACCAGGGATATTGGACAGGGGGATTTCACTCCAAGGATGCCCGTGATGGGGCATGGGGGTGCTGCCAGGTGCAGCAGGAACTAAGGTGGCCACCCACAGGTGGCAGCTGCCATGTTGTGCCCTGCAATGTGGCAGCTCACCTGTGGGTGGCCATCACTTGTTTTTTTTTTTTTTTTGCTTAACTTTGTACAGGCACAGGTAGGGGTTGTATGATGACTCTGCACATCCTGGGCTGAATATCAGGCTGTGCAGGTTATGCATGGGCACCCCTACCTGTGCCTGCATACATTAATGCGTCCGCCGCATCGGGATTTGTGTGGTGCACTTTTCCCTTTTGAATATTGCGCCGGAGCATATCAGTGGGTTGTGCATGGTGCAACACTGTTGCACCATGCACAACCCTTTTGAATATCTGGGCAAGTGTTTGTTACTGCCCAATGTTCAATGGTGTCCAAATCTGCTTTTAACTGG
This sequence comes from Neoceratodus forsteri, assembly GCA_016271365.2. Taxonomy (NCBI): domain Eukaryota; kingdom Metazoa; phylum Chordata; order Ceratodontiformes; family Ceratodontidae; genus Neoceratodus; species Neoceratodus forsteri. Next base: position 656,225,888 of record CM057459.1, read on the forward strand.
TTTCTATTTATCACATTATCAACACAGACCCCTAGTTTGGTATCATCTGCAAATTTAACAATAGTGTTTTTTGATAGAATTGTCATATCACTAATGAAGATGTTAAATAGTGTTGGTCCAAAACAGAACCCTGGGGGACACCACTAGTTATATTAACTATGTCTGAAAGTTCATTATTTACTCTAACTCTCTGAGTTCTACCATTCAGCCAGTTGTAAACCCATGAACCTAGTTGTGCTGAGAATCCAAGTTTAATAAGTTTGGTCACTAATAAATAGAGAGAAACTTTATCAAACGCCTTACTGTAATCAAGTAAGATGACATCAACTGAAATATTGGAGTCAAGATTTTTACTAATGATATTATAAAAGGAGATCAAGTTAGTTGTACAGGAATAACCTGTTTTAAACCCGTGCTGTGTGGAATCTATGATGTTCACTGAATTCAATTCAGCTTCAATTAATATTTAAATTTTTTTCTCCATTAGTTTACAGGGAATTGAAGTTAGACTAATTGTTCTATAATTTTCAGTTTTAGAGTGGAAACCTTTTTTGAATATTGGTGTAACTATAGCTGTTAACCAATCAGATGGTATTTTGGATTCTTGGAGGGACTTATTAAAAATGATGGTTAATGGGAGAGCAGTGGTATCAATTGCTCCCAGCAGGAATCTGGAATTTAAATTATCTGGTCCTGGACTTGTTGTTTTTTTCAAGGTGTCTAATAGTTCCTTGATTTCCTGAAGTGAGAAGTGATAACTGAAAGTGTTAAAAAGAGTTAGTGTAGATGTACTAAGGGTGTCCTGTTCAAATACAGAGCAAAATAATTTGTTAAATTCATTAGCTGTCTCTATATCAGAAGTAATAGTGGTATTATCTTTAATCAGTGGGCCCATTGTTCTTGTGTTCCCCTGTTTCCATTTAAATAGGAGAAAAGAGATTTGTGGTCCTTGGTATGAGCAATGCAGAATTCAAGATTCCGTTTAGCTAAGATGATTTGCTTTTTAAATCCTTAACTGCTGCAGTATATTTATCTAGAATTTCACCTTTCTGAGCCAATGGACATGTCTTCAGTTGTGAAAATAATTTCTGCTTTGGGCCCTCAACTTTTGATAGATTGATTGTACCATGCTGAATTTTCCTTTATTATTATATTTCTCTTTTCTGGGATGTAATGATGTTCTAGGTCATAAACTATCTGCTTAAGGTTATTCAAGAGTCTTCAATGTTGAGGGGAGAGAGAATTTGGTCCCATGGAATAGTCCCAAGATGATTATTAATCCATTGAAAATCAGCTTTATTGTATTGTCTAAGTATACAATTTTTTTAGAAGTATGAACTTTAGGGTAATGAAAATAAAATGGACATGTGGTCACTGTTACCTAGGGTTTCAGTGATACATAGGTTAGTTATAAAGGTATTCATATTGGTTATTATTAGGTTAAGTATATTTTCTTCATGGGTAGGCTCTTTGATTAACTGAGTGAGAACAAGATAAATTATTGTTGTGGTAACTGTATATCATGCTGAATAGATTCAGTTAGGGCAGTGGTTCTCAAATGTGAAGGCCAGCCTCCTGGGAGGCCCAACCTGTTCCAGGGAGAGCTCAAGCAAGTCTGAAAAGTACTGTATTTAAATTTTGAGTTTCATATATTTTGTGTGAAGAGATGAAGCAAATTGAAAGAGGACAATAGTAGATGAATTTTATGTATTTTATTTACTAATAGGTGGCAGGAAGGTGAATGACGAAGGCTCATTTCAGGTGTACCCAGGGAAGGGTAGGGAGTGAATACATTTTAAAAGGTAACTGCCAAACAATCAAGAAATACACAATGAACAATAGTGCAAACAAATATGAACAATAAACTAATAATGAGTGGTGGTAATTGATTAATTTGTAGACTGATGGCAGAACAGCCCAAATACAAGGGCTGAGCATAGAAGTCCTAAAAGCAATAGTAGGAAGGAGCAAAGTAATGCCAGAGAAATTGTTTAGGAGCAGGGAAGGATGGGGAGAGGTAAAGTATGTAGGAAGGTTATTTCATATAGAAAGGAAACAGAGAAAGTAGTCTGACCCATGAAGGTACAGCAACAAGGGGTAACAATGGTTCAAGAATGAAAATAGTGGAGTAAGTAGGCTGGCCTGTTTGTGTGTGTGTGTGTGTGTGTGTGTGTGGGGGGGGTGTTACAATAAGCTGAATAATAATATTTGTTTATTTTTTTCAAAGGTTCCACATTAGTATAAGACAAAGAGCTGAATGTGAGCCAAGCACTTAAAGGGGTTTCAGTTTATTCAGGGTGTGCTGCGCAAAGTACAGTATGTTATTTTTCTTTGGGGAGGCCCAAGATTATTTCAGTTTTGGGGAGGCTCAAAATCTTTTCCACAGATTTGGGAGGCTCACTGTGACAAAGTCTAAGAACTATTGAGTTAGGTATACCAGTTAACAGATGGAAAGTTAAAGTCACCCAGGATAAGAACTGTACCCTTATTGGCAAGAAGAGAAATTTCAGTTTTAATTAGTTTAGTGTAGGAAATATCATGAGCAGAGGGCAATAGGTTGTCAGCCAAGATCTGCAGGAGTCCTATGGGATGTATATACACCCAAACACTCTCAGTTTGTACATTAAAGAGGATTCATAGGAGGAATGGTGTTTTTAACGTAAAGGCTCACCCTCCCCTTTTCTATTGTCAGTTATATTTTTGAGTAGTGCTTAAAACCTGGGATTTAGAAATCCATTGTTTATCTGAGTTACCCCAGGTTTCTGTTATAGCAGTAAGTGCCAGTTTATGAGATAAAATTTTAGTTTCTAGTTCAGCTACTTTTGTTATGGTAAGAGATCTGGCATTCAGTAATAAAGCATTTAAGTAGTCAGAAGACTGCCCAATATTTAATTTAAGAGACTTTGATTTTAACAGCTCTCCCTTCAGTATTAGTTTAAATGATTGTGTATAAATGTTGTAATTTGCGACCTAAGAATAAATCTCTCTTCTGCTGAGATGGAGACCATCCCAGCAGAAGAGAGAGTAATTATTATAAAATCTTCCCAATGGGTAAGACAGGTAATGTTTTGACTGCAACACCATTTTTGAGCCAGTCATTTTATGCTTTGATTTTGGCTGTTGTATAATTTGAAGCTCTGGGACTGGTAATATTTCCGATATGCAAATGTCACATCCTCTTTCTACCAAAAAGTTGCATAAGGCCATATAATTCTGTTTGAGTTGATGGAGCGGTGTTCTTTTATATCGCTTTGTCCTTCACATGGACGATCAGGAGTGGGTTTTCACCTGCTGCTGAGAGTGTTGTTTTAACATTGAGGTTATGTCCGATATCATATGGGGCCATAGTTGTGATCAAATAATAACTCTGTGTCAACAAAGACAACCTCCTTCTTCCCCTAAGCTGCTTGCAAAACTTCCATTTTGGTCTGGTAATTTAAGAACTTCATCACGAGTGACCTGGGACATGCTTTTGAGTCGGTCAGGCATAGAGCAACAGTGCAGTGCACCCTTTCGATAACAAGAAGATCCTCCTTTGTCCACCCAAACCCAAACAGCTCTATAAGAAGTGACTCCACATGTGCTGCTACAACCCCCTCTTCAGTACCCTCCAGTAAGCCATGTATGCAAAGACTGTTTCTATGGGATCTAAGTTTCAGATCCTAAAACTTTTCTGCTACTGCTCAGTCTCTTTTAAACAAGTACCAGAGGGCCATGTTAGGGTGATCAGTCTGGGTGTCTGTTCCTGTCAAGCCATGCTCCAGGTCCGCAATCTGCTCTTTCACCTCATGCAATGTCTGTTTTATAGAAACACAGAATTTGATGGCAGACAAGGACTGCTTGGCCCACCCAGTCTGCCCATTTCCCTACCTAATGGATAAGATGCACATCCTAGTTAACCAGCAGCCTACTTCCTCCTACCCTCACCCCTTAGAATTGCCTTATCGCTGTCACATGCATTCTTGAATTCCCCCACTGTTTTTGACTCCACAACCTCCTCAGGAAGGCCACTCCATGCATCCGCAACCCTCCCTGTGAAAAAATACTTCCTCTGATCCGTCCCCCTTCTAGCTTCAAATTGTGCCCCCTTGTTCTTGCACACCTCTTTTTCTGAAAGCTGCTACACTCTTGGATTTTGTTGATTCCCTTGAGGTACTTGAAAGTTGCTATCATGTCCCCCATCTCCCTCCTTTCCTTGAGGGTATACATATTAAGCTCCTTAAGTCTCTCTTCATATGTCTTCTGGTGCAGACCCTGCACCATTTTAGTTGCCCTCCTCTGGATTGCTTCCATCCTGTCTATATCCTTGCGGAGATGGGGTCTCCAGGACTGCATACAGTACTCCAGATGGGGTCTCACCAGCTGTCTGTACAGAGGGATAACAACTTTCTGTTTTCTACTGGGTATGCCTCTCCCTATGCATCCCAGTATCCCCCCAGCCCTCCTTACTGCCCTCTCACATTGCTTTCCCACCTTTATGTAATCTGATACGACTACTCCCAGGTCTCTTTCCATTTTTGTTGTTGTTAGTATCTCACCCCCCCCCCCCATTCTGTACTCTTCCCTTGGGTTTCTGTTTCCCAGGTGCATTACTCTGCACTTCTTTGTATTGAATCTAAGCTGCCATACATTTGACCATTCCTCCAACCTTGCCCAGTCCCTTCTCATCCTTTCCACCCCACCTTGTGTATCAACCTTGTTGCAGATCTTTGTGTCATCTGCAAAGAGGCATACCTTTCCTTCCAGTCCCTCTGCAATGTCACTTATAAAGACACTGAAGAGGACCAGTCCTAGAACTGAACCCTGTGGTACCCCACTAGTAACCCCCCTATCTTCAGAGTGCACTTCCATTTACTATTACCCTCTGTGTCCTGTTTCGTGTCTGCTAGTGAGCTTTCGATTCAGTGCATCAAAGAACCCAGACTCTAATTCTTTGAACAGTTTTTTAAGGTAATTGTAAATTGTAGCTTCTCTTCTTCTTTGTTGGAGAGGCCTGTGTCAGGACAGTGAGGCACCAGGCTGCAATGCAGGCCACCCACGGCTCCTTCCCATTTTCTTCATCGTAGTCAGTTTCGCCATAAAATCTTTTAGTTTATGTTTTGCTGCAATGACTATGGTATCAAGTTTCCTCTTCTCCATCACAGGGTTTTATTTAACTCTAAAAATTGATTAGCGTTTTGCTCATAAAAGTTCTAAAACATTGTGAAAATGCACAGCACTTGCCTCACTGTGTTTAAGAAACATAACACTTCTAGAAAACCTATATAAATGCTTTCTGTACAGTTAGTATTGTCCCAGAAAAAAAAACTGCTAATCAATTATTTAAAACCCTGCATCAGTTTGCAAGTTGGCTAGGAGAGTAAAATGAGTATTTAATTGGTGGCTGAGGGGGAACACTAAAATGTTGCTTGAACATGGGCTTGCACCAGAACTGGAAGTCGGGACAGAGTTCTTATCAGCTACAAAGGACTGTTTCCTTCATTGGTGTTTCAGGCAAAGGTAATTTTCATTCTTTTTCAACGTTATCTGCACAACTTAACATTACAGAACTGTATTTTTTTCTTATGGAACATTATAACATGGGTTCAAAGCAGCCGGCAATGTGAGTGGCTAAACACCATCACCTGACGATGGATTAAATTCCCTATTGAATCCACAGTTCAGCGGAAGGAGTCAGGCCAAGTGCTGTCAGGACTCATTCGATCCTGCAGATCCCCAAAGTAAACAGAAGCCATTTAAACCCTCGCCCGCCCGTACATCATCACTGAGCACCCGCACTGGCACCAAGAGAGTGAGACCGGGACATTGAATGCACAGTGCCTGAAGTACACTCTCTGTGTCTCTCTGTCTGTCTGTCTGTCTGTCTCTGTGTCTGCCGGTGTCACACATTGGATTGTGCCATGTAAGCAGTGACAGCAAGCGATTCAAACAGTAAGGAAGTAGGTGTTGCAGGACAGAGTAGCGACAGCAGGCTGGAGATATACAGGTGACTATATGAAATCTGGGAGTGAGATGCGACCCGCTGTCACTGTGTTAAAGTCCTGCTTAGAGACAGAGAGAACAAGGCAGGCAGGCGGTTGTGTGCAGCGAGTGCCAGTAACACTATCTGGCTGTCTTCTGGGGAAAACAGTCACACAGTGTTCCGAGCAGCTCAGCGCGGTCCTGCCAAGCCATGGAGAGGAAGCACAGAGAGAGACAGACACACACAGCCAGTGCATGGCACTTCGGTGAGAGACAGCACTTCACCCTGCTGCTGCTGTGATACCCCGTCCCACATCATTGATGGCTGCGTCTTGTGGAAGCATTTGTAGGGAGTGGGACACAACGAGGTGAAGTAGCTCTTACTTGGGTGTCCTGCACCAATATTTACACCCCACCACCACCACCACACACAGCAATTAAGTGTTTTCTACAGGTGAGGCCCCCGGCAACTAAGTAGTTTCTTGAGTGTGAAACACACCACAATTCCCTGATTCCCATAGAAGGAGAGAGAGAGAGATGGTGTCCTGTATCAAGAACCCCCCCAGCAACTCAGGTCTTTGCTTCGGAGTGAGAGCCTCCCCCATCACTCAGCACCCACAGCTAAACTATAAGCTCACCCAGCCACACCAAGATAGGCAAGTGACACAGCACTGCTGTACAGCTTTGCAATCCATAAGTAGTGTTTTGTGGGCAGTGCAAGAGACACACAGAGAGAGAAAGAGTAAGAGCGACTGCAAGATGCAGAACAGAATTCCTTTTCTTTCTCTCTCTCTCTCTCTCATTCTCTCTCTGTTTGTGATCGGCAGCTGTATTCTATGTGTGTGTCTGACCTGCAGCTCAGATATGTGTCTTTGTCTGCATGTTTGTGATCAGCAGCTAAGATCTTTTGGCTGCAAACTAGATGTGTGTGTGGGTGTGGAAGAAGACAAGATAACAGACACCATTTCAAGTGTCACAAACTATATTATGCAAAAGAAATGTCACAAATGCTCTCTGTACTGTATTTCTGACATTTCTATGTGCATAACAACAATGACATACACATCATTTGTTGGGGACTGTTTTACAAGGTGGCAGGATACAATAACTTTCTTGCTCTTTAAATGGGGAAACCCCTTTCAGTGCTTTTTTTCCATGTTTTACACAGAACCCATGCTATAAGCATAATAACCCACTCCAGGGTGTTGGGTTATAGGCATAAAATGTATGGTTGAATGTTGTTATCCATGAAAATCTAACATTTGCAGGTTTGTTATACCATCGATGTGACGTCACAATGTTGTTAACCCATCAGTGGCACATTACATCGATGGTATAACAAAGTGTATCGCTCTGTGCATGCGTGGTTCTTGAACAGAACGCCTTCTTGAAATGGCCGCAGCGGTGAAAGCATGACCGGGAGCGGCGGTTACTGGAATGAGGGAGCCACAGCTGACAAAAGTGAGGATCCTGCTTTATAGTACCATACACTATAAAATATAATGCATGGTACATAGATCGGCAGCCAGTTTGTTAAACCATCTCGAGGTTGCCATGGCGACGTAAACCTCTCGAGCTTCACTCTTGAGGCTTACACGGTCCACCCCAGCAATCTCTCGATGGCTAACAAACCAGTTACCAATCAATGACCATACATTATCCTCTATATAATATATGGTTGGCCTTTGTTCTGTATGAAAATCAGCCTGTTCAAAAACCTTGTTGTGCACATTCTAAACTGTTGTGCACATTCCGAGCAGGTGTTAAGCACAATTCAAAGGTCATAACATTTATAAATACCTCATTCACCCAGCACTTAGCTGATTACTAACCACCCAGTGCCCAAACAAAATTGTACCTTTTAATTCATAAACGTCTTTAAATGTAATTTCAATCATAAAACAGAACAAAGAAATGGCAAGTTTTTTTGTTGTTGTTTTCCTTTGTTTTTATTTAGGGTAGGAACATGTCTGTGATTCTATGTGTACAAAACCATATTCTAGATAAAATAAAATATGGGCAACCACACACAACTCGGCAAGTGTTTACATCTTGGGGCTGAGATGACAGCATGGACCTTTTGAGCTTCATCACGAGGTCCATATGCTGTCGTGTCAACACCTCAATGGAAACACAGCCTTGCTGTGTATGGTTACCCATACATTATTCTCCATTTAATCTATGCCTTGGGTGCTGTAAGGATACTTGGCCTGCAGCCTCATACCTCAGACTGCACCCGAGGCATAGATTAAATGCCTACGAGCCCACACCCTATCATGGGTTATTGCTAACTTATAACATGGTGTGTTTTGAGGCAATGGTATAGCTGAGCTGAGTGCCTTCAAGTGCCTGAAAGGTAAGTTAACTCTGCACCATGCATGCTTTGAGATGAGTTATTGTTATTGTAAAATGGGTCAATATAGAGTAATTACAAGAGAAGAAAACAACGAGGACATTAATAAATTGATGAAAGCATGGGCTATGTAGGGCTAACAGTTCCAAGCAACCTACACTCAAGAGTATAAAGGCAAATCACTCAAGTAAATGCTGGACAGTGCTAATTTATCAACAGCACAATACTGAAAATCTTACACTAGATCATCCAGAAGAGGCGTGAACAATAATATAGCAGATAAAAAGTAAGTGCCTTGGAGCAAGAACCTGTGTCCACTACGCCCGAGCTTCGGCTATGAACTTCGTCAGGGGGCAGGAATGGTTGGTTTGTGTGTGGGTCTGGCTGCCCTCAATACCTGCACTGCTCCTGCACCGCAGTATCGCTGCCCAAGCTGTGGAACTGCTACATAGAGCTACACAGAGCTACAAAAATGATTAGTGGATTAGAGAACCAGGCTATGTGAACAGACTTAAGTATGTACATTAGGTATATTCACATGGGAGAAAAGAGAGGTGAGATACGAGACTCAGGCATCTGAACTTATTGTTTTCCAGGGTAAAAAGGAAAATGTGAAGGTTGTACAAAAGATGGCATTAATCTTCAACTTCCCCCTCCATGCTAAATGGTGACAAGGAGTCTTCGAACATTATTTATTTATTTTGTTTTTATTTATTTGTTATAGATCGGATTTGAAACTTTTGAGCCAGAGGCTTGTTTACAAAGGTACCTCATCACAGAGAGGACAACACTGTTACAGATTTACAGGACTCAGACATATGGGTTCACATAGGTTATACGCATAACTTTACACAGAGTTTACATATAGTTGAAATAAACAATATAACAGAGTTTGTACATTTCAGATAATTAGTTGAGTACCTAACAGGCACTTGGCAGAGGGGAAGGGAACCTGGTGGGAAGGGGGGGGAGGAAGAGTCAGTCCAGGGGACGTCTAGTGCATTTGGAGAGCATCGGGCCACCTGTTAGAGACAGGTGCAGCAGCAGACGTTAAATAGTTGATTCCAAAGAGTAGTTTTGAAGGAGGCAATTTTGGCAGAGTTTGTGATGGTTGCGGGGAGAGAGTTAAACCAAGAAGAGGCCCTATAGCAAAAAGACCTCTGGGCCATGGAGGTCCTAGTTCTTGGTACCAGGAGGGTGGCCTTGTCCGAGCTGTGGGTAGAGACTGTGGGGGAGTTACGTTGGAGGGAGGCAGTAACCCTGGGGGTGGCAGAGCCCAAACAGATTTTCTTAGCTAGCAGGCAGGTTTGGTAGTGAAGACGTTCATCCAGGTTAAGGAGCCTGGCCCTGGAGTAGAGTTGACAGGTGTGGGTGAATCTGGGGGCACTGCTCAGTAGTCTACAGGCCTTGTTTAGAGTGAGATGGATCTTACTGAGTGCCATATGATCTGCAGCACCATATACTGATGGTCCATAATCTACTAGGGACAGCACTGAGGTGGTGATGGCCAGTCGGAGAGCATCAGGCGAGAGGCAGTCCCTATGGTGGTATAGGAGGCCAATCCGCGTGTTTGTAGCAGACGCAAGGGCAGTGATGTGGTCATGAAAGGTGAGAGTAGTATCGGAAGTAATGCCAAGGTATTTGCAGGTGTGCACTTGTTAAAGAGGGTGTAGTGTGCTAGGGAGGATAAGGAGGTTTCTTTTTTCTGGCTTTGTTCTGGTGGTGGGAGAAGAGCATTGATTTGGTCTTTTTGAAGTTAATGATCAGTCTGCACTCCTTAAACCAGCTTTCTGCTTCATTGAAAGTGTGCTGGAGGGAGGTAGAGTTACGGTGGGTGGCATAAAGGATGGCATCATCCGAGTACATAAGAATTTTGCCAGAACAGGCACTGGGCAGGGTGTTTGGATACAGACTAAAGAGCAGGGGGCCCAGAATGGAGCCCTGGGGAACCCCTGAGTGGATAGGATGGGTTTCCGAGAGTGTCCCATTGATTTTGACACACTTGGAGCGAGCTGATAGGTAGCTCGAATACCAGGCGAGGGGGCCAGCAGAGAAGCCGATATGGTAGAGGGTGTCAAAAAGGCCTTTGAGAGGTCAATGAACACTGCTCCAGCTAGGTTACCAGAGTCCAGAGAGGAGTGCAGAAAGTTGAAGAATACCAATAAGGCCGTACTGGTGCTATGGCCTGCACAGAAGCCATGCTGCTCTGGGCAAAGAATGGCATATTTAGTCAGATACTCTGTTACTTACTATACATGCTTTAATAATCTAATATGTATGCCATGTAATGAGATAAAGAGACTACACTTTCACAGTATGCCAAAGACAGACTCCTGTGAGACCAGCTTGCCCATCTGCACAAGCTCAATGACTTTATCTCCAAACTTTCTCCCAGTCTGTGCCTACAAAGTCAAAGTCAAATTTTATTTATAAATGGCGCTTTTCAACACCGCTAAAAAATTCTTCAAATTGAAATCCCAAATCATAAAATTCTAAATACCTGTTAAAATCAGATCATATAAGGAAATGCTGGCTCAAATAAGTATGTCTTCAATGTAGACTTAAAAGACTTAGTGGACAGGCACTCTCTCACCCAATGAGGTAGAGAGTTCCATAGGGTTGGGGCCATGAAAGCAAATGCTCTGTCCCCCGAGGTCTTCAAATGGACCCTAGGAACCTCCAGCAGTCCCTCTTCGGTGGAACGCAGCAGGCAGAGGGGGCAGTAGGGACAAAGGCGGTCTTGCAAATAACGCGGTCCCTGTTTGTGTAGGGCCTTATAGGTCAGCAAGGCGACCTTGAAGGTGATTCTCCACCACACCAGCAGCCAGTGCAGTTCACGGAGCCAGTCAACTGCCTTGCAGCTGCATTGTGCACCAGCTGCAGGCAGCGGACATCCACTCCCGGAAGCCCTACGTATACAACATTGGAATAGTCAAGGTGGGAGGACACAAAAGGGATGGACCAGCATGGGAAAGTCCTCAGGCAGAACAAGGTGTTTCACCTGGGCGATGTTCCTCAGATGATAAAACAAGGTCTTGACAATGGCTGACACCTGAGCTTTAAGTGTCAGTCCGCAGTCAAGCACAGCGCCCAGGTTACGTACCCATTCAGAGGCCCTCAACTGGTTGTCTCCCAGTATAATACCAGATGGCCAACCAGGAGGTAGCCCCTCTACACCAATGGCCTGGGTCCACCACCCACACCTCAGTCTTTTCTGGGTTTAATCTCAACCAGCTGGCACTCATCCAGTCCTGAATCTCAACGAGGCAGTTATTAAAGACAGAGATAGCATCACCTTGCTCGGGCACAAAGGACGTGTATAGCTGAGTATCATCAGCCCATACTTCCTTATAATGTCTCCCAATGGCAGCATATACACCGCGAACAACATGGGAGACAAAACGGAGCCCTGCGGTACCCCACATAATAGGGGAAGAGGGGCCAAGGAAAAAATCCTCAACACCACTGTTAGAGACCTGTCCATCAGGAATAAGTGGAACCATGTGAGGACTGTTTCTGACAGCCCACAGATCAACCGCAGGTGCTCCAGTAATACCCCATGGTCCTTGGTGTCAAATGCCACTGACAGATCAAGGAGAACAAGATTGAATGGCTCTTCCAATGTCTCGCCATTAGGAGATCATTAAGTACCTATACAAGGGCCGTCTCAGTACTATTCTGGAAGCTGGACTGGAGAGAATCATAGGCCTTATGTGAGGTAAGATAGTCTTCAAGCTGCAGCGCGACTACCTTCTCAATAACCTTGCCCAAAAAGGAGGGCAGGTTAGAGACTGACCTGTAGTTTGCGAGACAGTCTGGGTCGAGGGAGGATTTCTTCAAAAGGGGTGTTACCACCACCTCTTTCAAGTGGTCTGGGAACACCCTCTCCAATAAACACCAGACAATCTCAGCTAGGACTGGTCCAATGACATCCAAGCATTCCACAAGGAGGCGGATTGGGCGGATTGGACCCAGATCCAAACTACAGCAAGTTGTCCGTAAGCCCTGGACTATCTTCACAACATTAGTGATCGCCGGCAGGTCAAAAGTCGCCCAGACAGACTGGGTGCCTGTGCCCTTCCACCGACAGTCACAATACTCAACTGAACATGCTAGCTGGATCTCAGACCTAATGGTGGCCACCTTATCTGCAAAAAATCGAGCAAACATATTTATTTGGAAAAAGGAACTTGTGATTGGCTGCAAGATCAAAAAACATTTTTCTTTGGAGTGTACAAAGAAATACAGACATTGTTTCAAAGAATAAAGTAAACCAAATGCATAATTCCTACTCATATATGTCTTTTCTTGGAACTTCGATCATCAGTCTGAAACTGCATCATGGGGAATTTTGTACTTTTAGTCAACGACATGGAGGAACATCTTTCCAAATTTTTCAGGACTCTAAAAAAGAAAAAACTTCAATTACTATCCCGATAACATGTCTTTGAACACAAAGCCCAAATGTTCAATGTTTCTGCACTGAAGACATCATCAAGTTAGCACTATATCACTTAGCAATTCCATACTGAGTGGGACAATCCACATTCACCCCCTTAGCAAATCAGTCTATTTCACATAGTTTACAAAAAGAACTTGCCGCTTGTGAAAAGCTGAACTGCAGCACTGGTTATCAGTAGGGGTGTGCACAAATCTGAATCACCATTGAATTAAAGGGGACGGGGTGCAGTGACACAGCCACCACAGTGACATATTAAATGCTCCAGACGGTGACATCATCAATTCCAATCATTCGATGATACTGATATGACTACTGGCATGGGCCACTACAGTTGTGAATGTGGTGCAGCTCCTCAGTGAGCTCAGTGTTAGTCAAATAGCAAGTCTTGCAAGTTCTGTAGTGGTATCACATCAGCAGCCAACTGCTGATTGCAAAGAACAGTCACATACCAGTAAAGTACAGTTACGCAAGAACTTACCATAATAGTATATCTTCCAGAAGAGCTCTGGCAGTAGGCAACATCAGTACGACTGAAGCCACCAGGCGCCAGGACCAGATAGAAAATGTTTAGCTAGCAGTCTACCACAGGGGACCACCCCCGCTGTCAATATGCTGATGTCTGCCTATCCTATAAAGGGGGCGGTGCCCCAGACCTACCTCAGTTCTCCCGCCGGAGACCCCAGCACAGGAAGCAAAAAAGGGAGAACTGAGGCAGTACCTCAGAGTCAAGGAAAAGCAGAATATGTGTGAAGGAGAAGAGACCATCCGCGGAAAGGATGGATGGAAAGCAGCGCCTGCTGCAAGAGCTCCTCTTGAAGATCTACTATTACGGCAAGTTCTTACATAACTTTACTATCTTACTTCAAGGGGGCTCTTGCAGCAGGCAACACTGGTAGGACTGCATCCCAAGCAGTACCAGGACTGACTGAAAGAGCAGCCAGAAGGAGGCAGAAGGCAACAGCAAAAGGCTCAGGAAAGAAGGTCCTGAAGGACGGCAAGTCCAGAGTTGGCCCTGCACCTAGAAGCAGTGTCCAGACTGTAGTGGTAAATGAAAGTGTGGACAGAACTCCAAGTGGCAGCTGCGTAGATGTCCGCAGCAGACATTCTTGAAGCAGGTAGTAGAGGCAACCATACCTCTGGTGGAGTGGCCCTTAAAGGCCGCAGGCAAGGGCTTGTATTTGCAGTAGTAGTAAACAATGCAATTAGCCAACCATTTTGACAAACACTATTTTGAAACAGGTGCCCCTTCTCTCTTGGGGCAAACAAGACAAACAACTGGTCAGTTTTCCTAACATGTTGGGTGCGGTTAATATCGTAGCGAAGCACCCAATGAATATCCAAAGTATAGCGAAAGACCTCCCCCTGATTAGAATACTCGAGGAAGTAAACAGGAAGGTGGATGGACTGGTTTAATGTGAACTCAGACACCAGCTTAGGTACAAATTTAGGATTAGCACACAAAGACACCCTGTCTTTGTGAAAAAACAAATACTTTTTTTTACACATCAGAGCCTGAAGCTCGTAAATCCTCCAAGCAGAAGTAACAGCAACTAAAAATAATGATTTCCACGACAGAAAGCCCAGCTCATAGTTTGCGGCTAGTTCAAAGGGAGGCAGAGTGAGCTTTTCAACATGAAAAGAAGGTCCCATAGGGACGAGGTCCAGAACAGGAAGCTTCAAATGCAGTATACCTCGTGGAATATGTCCAGCTGGGCAACAGCTTTGCCCTCAATAGATGCATGATACGCAGAGATGGAAGAAATGTGCACCTTAAGAGAATAGTATCCCAGTCCTGAGTCTAAATGGGAGAACAGGTACTCCAAAATCAAATTCACTGGATAGCTGCAGGATCCAGGTGGCGAGCAGCAGCCCACAGGGAGAAGCGCATCCACTTCAAGGTGTAGGTGGCTCTAGTGGAAGGTTTTCTAGCAGCCACCAGGACATCGGCAACCCTGGAAGAAACCCCAAAGCAGCCAATAGCTAAGTCTAGAGGAGCCAAGCACGAAGATGTAGAGACTTGAGGTTGGGATGGATCAGGGTGCCCAGTTCCTAGGAAAGCAAGCTAGTGCACAAAGGCAAAGGTACTAGAGGTTCCTTCCTTCCTTTCCCACTCCTGCAGAAGGTTCTTCTCAAGCTTCAGTCAGAGGGAGCAGAGATAATTCTCATAGCTTGCCCATACTGGCTGCATCAGATTTGGTTCCCCCTACTGCAGCACTTATGGACACCCCCAGACAATTCAGTGGACAACAGCCAGTAAATGCCTCACCAACAGAGAAAGAGGGAAACAGGGTGGGGGCACTATAGCCCAATGGAAGAGATTTTCTCAAAGATTTACTGCTACTAGTAAGTAACTGCTCTATCCTCATTGAGGACATCTTCACCGGGCCATACCACTGGAACAATTTGCAAGCAGTACATAAGATATCGAGGGAGGATGGCAAAGTTTGACATGCAATCAGGACAGAAGGCCTTGCAAAATAGCAAGATCAAAGCCAGCACGTCTATGTGAGAAAATGTCCACACTGTAGTGCTTAGTGAAAGTATGTACAGTGCTCCAGGTAGCAGCAACACATATGTCACCTGCAGAAACATTCTGATAATAGGTAACAGAAGTGGCCGCATCACAGGTAGACTAGCCACACACAGCGCCAGAAAGTTCCTTACTGTATTCCTTATTACAAAACTCAGTACAGGGAGTCAGCCATTTGGACAGGCACTGTTTGGTGACAGGTGTGCCCTCTTTTCCAGGGTCAAATGAGACATAGAGCTGAGAGGACTTTCTGCAGTTTACTGAGACTGAGATAGAAATGCAGTGTTCTGTGCACATCAAGTGTCTGGTGCAACGTCTCACCTCTGTTAGCATGCTCAGGGTAATACACAGGAAGGTTCGTGGACTGATTCCAAGTAAAATCAGAGAATTTGTTTGGTAAAAAACTGTGGACTAGAATACAAGGACACCCTATCCTTGTGGAAAATCAGGTAAGGAGGCTCATGCTGAGGACTTGAAGCTTGGAAATCTTTTGAGCAGCAGTTATGGCACCAACAAAAAAGTGTTTTCCATGAAAAGAAGTGCATTTCAGAAGTTGTGGCAGGTTCAAATGGAGCCAGAGTCAATTTTTCAAGTGTAAGCCCCAGGTGGCGCTATCCCAAGGGCTACTACCCTTTCCTGATTGACTACTAACATGTTGAGGGGCCTAGGTTCTATGGCGGGTGCCTCCACCCAGAGATCAGGGTTTGTAGTGGTTAGACTAACTTGGTCACAGCCCTCTGGGACACTGACACCCCCTTTTATCCCCTCTAGTGGCTTACACAGCACACCGTAGTTACAGCCCCAATACCCCACGTTTACACACTGTTCACTTATATAGCTACCACTTACCCTCGAGACTGATTCAGCAGCATGTCTCTGAGGACCCCCTGCAAAGTAAGGTTAATCAACATACACAGCAAAACACAACACTGTTTCCATAAGTACCACCACCACAGACAGTATATAGTATAACAACAACAAATCTGACTTATTCAGGGGACAGTAACATGGGAGGGGGAAATCAGGTTAATTTTTGGCATTAAATCACAGTACTGTGCACACATACAGGGTCTGAAAATCACCTCTGGGTACCAGGTTGGGGGGCTAGCCAGGTCCGTTGCCCGGGGTTGGCGGCAGGTGCAGATGGATAGGGCCCTGTAGAAGAAAATATATGCACAACACCCAACTGTAATCCGGAGCCGGAAGGCTCAGTCCATGAAACAGTGAAACAACAAGAATTAGATGACACACTTGTGATTGAAAAAACAAGCTGCAGGGGAATACCCTGATTTGTACTCAAAACACCCAAGCTGAGGATCGGATGGAGAATGTCCCTCTGGATTGCCAGAAGACAAGGGCTTGAGGACAAGGTCCTTGTGACTGGACCCCACTGCAGTTGATAGCAAACGGATATAGTCCGAATTAAGCTGGGGTTTACTTCCAGCTTCAGCACACAATTCACTGCACAGGGGATTTGAAATAGCAATTCCCCACAAGCACTATGCACATTTATATGTAAAAGGAAAGTACTATACTAGGCAGGCTGCTCCTCGATCCTGATCGCAATTACTGCAAAATACCCAGGAGCACACACAGCAGCTTCAGTTCCTGACAGACCGAGCGCGATTCAGCAATTTCTCCAGTCTTCTACAGGGTGAGCCTGGTTTCCACACTTCTAGTGCTTCTTTCTCCTCACAACTCGGATTCAGTTCAAACTGGCACTCACAAAGGCTGCAGACTGAAACTCAGGGCCTCACACACGCTTCCCATGAAAATATACACCACAGAAGCACACAGCTCCTTCTCTCTTCACTGCCACAACTGATCTAATCTTTCCAGTCACAGAGCAGGGCATTTCCTTTAACTCCACACTATTCTGTTGGCTGATTCAGCTGTCACTCACAATAAGACTCCCTCTGTTGGTAGAAAAAGACGCCAAGGTCAAAACTACATTTCCCAGAGTCACTGCCCATACAGTCCCCTTGTGGCTGGCTCAAATTAAGAGTCCAAGTTCTGATTCATCCACAGGCTTCATTTTAGGGCTCTCTTAACCCAATTGGCCCAGCACAGCAGTTTAGGTCCAAAATGGGGAGGTAACACACACAGACTCCCAGCTGCAAGAAAGGCAGGTTAGACAAACTACAATTTTGCTAATGCTTTAAATGATTACAGGCAAACAGTTACAGGTTTCAGATGGGCTCCCTTTGCACTCTTAGCGACTGCAAAAATGGAGTGATTTGACAGCAGCTCAGGCAGGATTCAAGCATTAAATACACAGTCCCCCCCCATACAAACTAATTAAGTCTGCAAGCAGACAGCTCTTAACGAGACAGTACCAGAGGCTCTAAAAGCACTCACAGATAAACTGCTTAAACGCTGAACACCATTTAGGCTGGGAGCACTTAGGCAAGCTCCTAGGAGGCTTTTTAGGAACCCCCATTTGTAGGGGGGGTTACACAAGTAAGAAATTAAGGTCCCAAGGCAGAACCAGTTTACGAATATGGGTATGCATGTGCTGATGCATGTACTGAATACCTTAAAGAAATGAACAGGACACTTCTAGGTATACTACCGTGTGCCCATCAGTAGGGGTATGGAAAGCTGAAATGGCAGCCAAATGCACCTTAATGGATGAGCACTGGAGACTGGAGTCAGACAAGAAACAGGAGGTAGGCCAGTACAGAATTGATAGGACATGTAAATGAGCCCTCTGAATGGGAAGCACCATATGGATAAAATGCTTCCACGTCAATGAATAGGTGCCTTTGTGTTGCCACCAGAAAGACATCAGCCACCTGGGGAGCAACCCCAAAATGGGCAATTGCTATATCTTCAGGAGTCATGCATGCAGATGCAGGAACAACAGGACCAGATGGACCAGTGACCTCTTGTCATGTGACATTAGACCTCGACAAAGAGGCAGCAAAACAGGTGGCTCCATTGTCAGATGCTGTAGCAATGAAAACCATATCTGGCAAGGCCAGAAGGGAGCCACTAGTATTAGGGTGGCATGCTCTGCCTGTAGCTCGAGTAGAAACCTCTGAATGAGAAGGATCAGCAGGAATGCAAAAAGGAACCTCCATTCTCATTTACCATGGAGGTCAGCAGTTCTTACTCATGTGCCTGTGACTGGGACCAATTTAGCCTGTCTGCTAAGATATTCCGGACACCTGGAAGAAACTCATTTGACAGCTGAAAGCTACCTTGCATGGGGAGTAACAGTGAGTGCCCCTTTGCTTATTCATGTAGTTCGTCATGCTGACATTGTGTGTCCTTATCAACTGGGGACCAGAACTGAGGTGTTCTTCTTGGAGACCAAGCAGGACAGTCCTCATCTCCAGAATACTGATGTGGTGATCTGAGTCCAGGTCAGTCCACAACCTTTGGGTCTGAAAATGATCTAGATGGACACCTCATCTTGACCCTGAGGCATCTGTTCTGAAGATCTGCATCAAAGCCTGGAAGAAGAATGGTACACCCTACAACAGGTGCTTGTGGTCCATCGACTGTTTCAGGGCACTGCGAAGAGGAGACGTGAGGTGAATCATCTGATCCAGCTCGTCAGTCAGTTCATCCTACTGTAGCTGAAGTATCCACTCTGGATGCCGGCAAAGGGGACAGTCACAGTGGCAGCTGCCATAGGTCCCAGGAGATGGAGCATTGTTTGGGTGGACACATAATGATTCCTGTGTACCAGACAAGCCTGTGCAACCAGAGCCTCAGTCCTGTCTGCAGGCAGAAATGCATTGCCCACCACCGCCAAGCTGACCATTACACCCAATTGTAGTAATGTGGAAGGGAAAACTCGGAATAAACATAATTTTGATAAACAATCAATACAGTGCTTTGTCTTTTCTGTGTTTCGCTTCCCCTTTTTCAATATAAAATGAAATCTGGATCAGTTTCACATTGAAGACCTCCTCTAGACACTGTCAGCTACAGTACAGCTGCTTGTCAACTACAGCTGACATCAAAATTCTTAGTTTATGATATCATAATAATTTCCACAGCAACAGATTTATGTCACAAGCAGCCAAAAGAATATACAGTATGTAACCCCCCTGCAAATGGGGGTTCCCGAAAGTCTCCCAGGAGCTTGCTTGAATGCTCCAAGCCTGAATGGTGTTTGGCGTTTAAGCCACTTATCTGCGAGTGCTTTTAGAGCCTCTGGTACTGTCTCTTTAAGAGCTGTCTGCTTGCAGACATAATTAGTTTGTATGGGGGGACTGTGTGTTTTCCTGCTTGAGTCCCATTTCAGCTGCTGCCAATTCGCTCCGTTTTTGCAGTCGCTAGGAGTGCAAGGGGAGCCTATCTGAAAGATGTAACTGTTTGCAGAAATCATTTAGAGTAATAATGAAAATACAGTTTGTCTAACTTGCTTTCCTTTGTAGTCTGAATTGTTTTGTCTAGCCCTCCATTCTAGTTTTGAACTGCTGAACTGGACCAATCAGCGTGGGGGACCTTTTGAAGTGGAGCCTGCTGCTGGCAAATCAGAACTTGGACTCTTAAGTTGAGTCAGCCACAATGGGACTGTATGGCAGATGCTTCTGGGAATTGTAGTTTGGACTTGAGCCCTTTTGCACCAACAGGGGGAGTCTATTGTGAGTGACAGCCAAATCAGCCAACTGAACTGGGAGGGACTCAAAGAAAATGCCAGTTTTGTCTTCTGGAGAGTCAGTTTAGCTTTGGCAGTGAAGAATCAAGGAGCCCTCTGCTTCTTCGGTGTGCAGTTCAGCACGGGAAACGCATGTAAGGCCCCAAGTTTCGGTCTGCAGCTTGCACAAGCGCTTGTTCAGACTGAATCCGACCTGTGAAGAGAATAAAGAAGATCTGAAGAGCAGAAACCAGGCTCACCCTGTAGAAGACTGGAGAAATTGCTGAATCGTGCTCGGTCTGTCAGGAACTGAACCTGCTGTGTGTTCTCCTGGGTATTGTACCGTAATTGCGATTGGGATAGAGAAGCAGCCTGCCTGGTATAGTACTTTCCTTTTACATATAAATGTGTATAGTGCTTGTGGGGAATCGCGTTTCAAATCCCCTGTACAGTGAGTTGAGTGCATGAAACGAAGTAAACCCCAGCCTAATCCAGACTACATCCATTTGCTCCAAACTGCAGTGGGGTCCAGTCACAAGGACCTTGCCCACATGGTCTGCTCCTCTTGGCAATCCAGGACAATCTGCCTTCCATCCAGTTCCCAGCACTGAGTTTGTGAGTACAAAGCAGGGTAGCTCCCTGCCATCTGTTTATCGAATTGCAAGTGTGTTATCTAATTGTTATGTTTTATTTCTTCACGAACTGAGCCATTCGGCTCCGGATTACAATTGGGTATTGTGCAAGTGCTTTTCATCCCCACCTAGCTGCACCAAATAGGCTAGCCTTCTATTGCCTGGGTGCCCAGAGACAGTGACTTATAGGTTAGGCCTGTGCACAGTGCCCTAGTGTGTGTGTATATATATATATATACATACATATATATATATATATATATATATATATATATATATATATATTAGAGTAGTAAGCTAATTAACCTGATTTCCCCAGTCCTTGTTATCCCCCTAAATAAATCAGATCTGTTTGTTTCAGCAAAGTTACACTGCCTGTGGTATTCGTTTATGTTAAAGTATTGTACTGTGGTTTTTGCACTGTATCAACTTGTTTTACAGGGGGTCCCCAGAGTCAAGCTGACCGAACCAGTCCTGGGGGTAAGTGTATACTGTGAAGGTAATTCTGATATATTGTGTGGGCCACTAGTAGGAAGAAAGGGGGTCACAGTGTCCCAGGGTGGCTGTGATCAAGTTAGTTTAACTATTGCAAACCCTGACCTCTGGGTGGAAACACTCGCCATTAGACCTAGGCCCCTCAACCTGTTAGTAGTTAAGCAGGCAGGGGTAGTAGCCCTTGGGATAGCGCCACCTAGGGGTTACAAGTACATCTGGGGGACAGTGTCCCTGGTTTCAGATCAGAGTGCAAAGTTATAAATACTGTACTTCTGCTCTCGTACTATTCCCTTTTACTCCTCCGTGACTCTGTCTCTCCTCTCGCTGTTAGTTTCTTGTATTATCCTAATCTGTTACTCCTTTGTTTTCCCCGGATCTGAACAAACATAGCTGTCTACCTATCACATAAATATCGTTGTTATTTATTTCTAACTGGAGTTGGCAGTATAACCTAGAGGTTACAGTAATGAGTTTCGTAAATCCAGCAGACCTGAGGTTTGATTCCCACAACCTCCACTTGCATACTACATGAGACTCTGAGCAAGTCACTTAACCTCTCCAGTTCTCCTGGGTTGCCCCTGTAAATGAGACTTGTGCCCAGTAGGCCTTACCAGGTTACCAAAAGAATTAAAACAAAAATATCTCTGCTTCCCTCCTCTAGGACTGCTGACCCTTTGTGTCTTGCCAGCCTACTATTATCTTGTTTTTCAAATCCCATATTTCCAATGTCTTCAGGATTCCCTGACTCAATCAGAGCAGGCAAGTCCTTTATTTTAATTCATTTCCCATCTGTCATCTACTAAGCATATCAATTTTACTATTAAAACTTGCAAGCACACATTATTGACATTGCTTGTTTTGTGAGCCATGGTGCGGCTGATTAGCAGGTCTTATCCTGGTCAACTGTGTGGCACCTCTCTATCTGTTCTATCTCTGCTGCTTGCTTACAAACTCTACCTTAGGAGTGCCTCCAGCATGCAGTTAATAAGAACTTTATTACTTGGCAGTACAGAGTTAAATGCAGTTCACTTCTCAGCAAGCATACAATTTAAATGCCTCGCACGGTATTAAAATCTTTACAAAAAAATATATTGTTACAGTACCAGTCTAAAATCTTGTAGGCCCAGCAAGACCTCTATCCTTAGCATGGCTTTAATTAACAATATACTGTAGCTTAGTCAACCCCCCACTGGATCTCAGAATGCAAACCCCAGTATTATATATAGTTAACAAGAGCCGTGAGACCTGCAAGCATTTTGCTGGTGAATAATTAAAACACAATGTATTGGGGCCAAAATATTAACAGCAGCAAGCTAACTAGGAATTATGCTCAGCAAATCTCGACTCTGACTCCATGGTAATTAAAGAATAGGTGTTTTTTTATACATTGGTGAATCAAAAAACTAGTGTGCATCAGCTCTAACTTGGGCTATACGATCTCATGCATGGCAGACAGACATTCTTGGGCAACAGTGGGATTCCCTGGAATACAAGGTGAAAAAAAAATGTGAAAGACCTGTGCTAGAGTCTTCCTTCCTTCCCTGGCCCATCTATCCCCATGTTTAAATTTTTTTTTTGTGGTGATTGAACATAATAGAATTGAAGACTGCAGTACTCTGTGAAGGATGCTGCAAACATATACTGAAACCACATAACTTTACCACTGCCAGCTCATTCAACAGGGCTGGTAAAAGCTATGCCGTGCAATTAATGCAAATTGTGCTTTCTATCTCCTTCGACTTGCTTTTGCATACCATGCTGTAAAAAACCTGGAACTCCATTCTCCTGTCTATGCAGAATACTTCCTGCCTTTTACAGCTTCAGATATTTTTAAAGGCTTTTCTATTTCTGCCAGGTTCCTGCATGTGCACATCACTGGTGCTCCTTTGTGGTTGTAGTTGTTATTCTTATGCCATCTAGCCTACTACTGCATACTGCAAATACAGTAGTTGTTAATGAATTAATTGCTCTACCAGTTTTGTTGCTAATGCTCTGCCTCTTCTAGCCAGTATCTGCAGTTTTCTTATCTGTTTTACGCTGCACAGACAACATATGAAGGCAGCTCAAAAAGTCAATGGTAGTGTTCACTGCATATATTAAAGTCAGTCCTGCAGAAGAAGCGGGGTACCTACTCGTCTGACATCCATCCAAATAGCAAGAGACAATCTCTCTGTTCAGAACACTCCTTTATTATTAAACATGACACAATATAGCAGCAGCAGTAAGTATGACCTCCACCACATTGTTCTAACCAAAGAGATCTTCTCTTGCTATCTGGATGGATGCCAGACCTGTAGGTGCCTCACTTCTTCTACAAGACAGAGTTCTATCTTGCACCATCCTTAACTTGCAATGTCTAGCATTTGTTATATGTGCTCTATCGGCATGCCTGTAGCATATTTTGGTCACGTAATGTCTATTTGCAATGTTGTTATTCATTATGTACTGCCTTGTTTATTTGCTTTATAGACAATGGGCTAAGAAATTCCTGGGCTCTGACTGGCTGATGCCCCTGGCAAGGTGGGCATCTATCAGACAAAAGAGCCCAGGCAAAAAAGTGCCAGTCCCAACTGACCTGATTACCTATATCACAGTGCAACTCATTTTCAAAAGTGGATCTGCCACCTTTTTTTTTTGCTCGCAAAGCGAGACAAGTAGAAATTACACAGAATCTTGTCTCCCCCATTTCTGCTAAAACATTAAATGTACTATATACCAAGACAATATACAGCAAAGCTGTAAATGGAGTGGCAGCTCAGCTTGTAATGTCTCTGCCAACATGAAAATGCTGCTCACATATCCCTCGCTGTACCGATGAGCCTCTCGCTGATGAATTCCTGCTGCTGCCAACCAATCACAAATGTAAGTCACACACCATCAAAGTATAAATTTTAAACATAAAGTGAACAGTTAAAATAAAACGAAGTTGGTCCATTGAAGCCTTTCGCTGTTTGTCTCATTGCGGGTGTCCCCTTGCACGTACGCACCACCTAACAATCGCATCTTCCACATTAGGGGGGAAAAAATGCCCAAACACATACCTAGCAAAAATAAAATGATGTTACAAATGAATACTCAAGGGTGACCATGGGAGAGGGTGGAAACCGCTGTTGGGGGAGGAGGGGGAGGAGACAGAATCTTCAACACACTGGCAGTTAATGTTTTTAGTCATTAAAAGGAATTATTTTCATTAATTTTTTTTAAATTTTTTCCTAATATTCAGCCTATTTCCCATTTTCTATGTGCAATAATACCCTCCAGGGTGGGTGGTATTGGGCTATACCCACCCTTCCAGGGGCTATAAGACCCTCCACCAGTGGTGTTGGGCATCACTGCACCCCTGGCTGGACAGGTATAGCCCAGTACCGCCCACCTTGTTGGGTAGTATTGCCTGTGTAACTCTCCCAGATTATGCCTAAAAACAGGCATCTGTTTGCCTAATTCACTTAACTGGTAACAGAAATAGTGGGCCACGTGAAGCCCTGGTGGTCCACCTCTCACAGCCTCCAGAGGTGGCAGGCCTGAGTTCCCTACAGTAGTCAGTGCTACACTGGGTAGATGGGCCTAACGTGGTGTTGTGCCTCCATCTTGGGTGGCAGTATTGGGTACCTGGATGCTGACACACAAGGCAATTACACCCAAGGAAACTGTGCATAATCTGCCCACACAGTCCCACCCCCACAACAAGTGACACGGTACAGCAATAATTGCTCCCAAACCAAGAAATGCAATTTAACAAATTATTTAAAATGGAGGGTACAGTAAAGACAAGGGGGCAGATGGATAAATGTGACCAATGGAGTAGCAGGAATATTTAAACTCTATGCAATAAAACATGCAGTTCAGCTCCACAGAATCTGTCCACCTGCCCATCAGTCCTCAAACCCCCCCAATGCGGGTGCATCCATCTTAGTTCCCCTCAAAGGCCATGGATGAGAGGGTTGCAGTGCGTACCACACTGGGGATGCAGATGCTGCTATCAGGGTGAAGCTCGATGGCGCACTTTAAAGTGTTGCAGGTAAAACACATTTTAAACACAACTGCCACAGGACAAAGAACTGCAATTATCTGGAAAGGGGGCCCCGATTTGAAATCCACAGAGGATGGATGGCCGAGTGGCCTCCACCAGTGTTCTGCTGGGACCTCTCATACTGGCAAAGTCCCACCCCAGACTTCTCACTTGGTCCCTGGTACAGTATCTTTCTCCCCAGTTGCAAGCCAAAACCCCAGTGTTCACTCACAGTTTGATGTGTCAAAAATTACCTCTGGTGTCAGTTGCCTAGACGGTCTCTCACTGTGTTGTGTTGCTGTTTTTCTCTCTCTCTTGAGATGGGAAGAGCATCTGCCTAGAATTCACACCGTGACATAGACTGCAAGTGAGGATGGAGCTCGCTGGTTGCAACGCAAGGAAAAAGGCCCAGAAAAGACAATCTCGGCGGCTGCTGGGGCTATAAACTGAATACTTTGGAACTGCAGGCAAATGCAACTTGCGGCATCAGGCTGATCAAGTTTTCAGCTGGGGATGGCTTCAAAAAGTGTAAAAAAGCGACTTAAAGATGGGACTCAATGGGATGTGGCTGGTGAGTATGGTGGGGAAGGAGGAGGAGTAGGAGTTGGAGTCGGGTAACTGTGAACATTAAAATTAACAGAACAAAAATTAAAATTATGAGCTGAGAGCACTCTCAACTCCCTGATTTGGAGTTCAACCCTCCCTCTCCCTCCCCCCCCCCATTACATCTTGGGCTGTAGACACTGCAGGAGTGTGTTCCCAAAGGGGAAAAGTCTGTGCTGATGGCAGGAAAACACCAGCACCCAACTTGCCTCCACTCTGTAGTTTTTTTAAAATGGCTGCTTTTCTTCACATAAACAACTCTCACTGGGATCCCAGATGCTTCAGGTCTGCCAGATCTGCAGTGCCTGGAAAGAGAACAGCATTATGGCCCACACTCCAATGCACAGTCATTCATTCTGGCAGTCTGGCTGAGCTTGCCTCGATCCCTGGGAACAGCCCCTTTTATATTGTATGAAACTTGACACCTGATTGGTCAGTTCCATTCCTGTGCACAAAGTCTTTGAAATGTTGACCAAACTGTGCTGAACTTGCATTACAGGCTCCAGATGTACCAAGATTCATGGGGAAATCTAGTGCCAACCACTGACCCCCCTTCACAAAAGTCTTTGCAGTAATGAGGAGACATGGGGGTTACTTTCATTTTTATGGCTGTGGGCAGAGCCCACAGCCATCCTGCTTTCTCTTGAAAAAAGGTGTTTCCATGGAACACATCTTTTATGAGTTTTCAGTGTATCCTTCCATTCTGCAAATCTCTATGGCAGTTAAAGAAATACTCCTTTATTTCTGTTTAATTAGAATGATGGACACAGAACTCCAAGCTGCTTTTCTCTTAGAGCAAATGTGCACACCTGCCAAACACATCTAAATATCTTTAAAACATTCACGATGCACAAAAACAACCAGTGTGAATGTTATTCAGGGCAAAAAGACATTTCTCATGAGGGTAGTCACTAATCTGAATTCTTTATATTTTGTAAAATATGGTCTTCCAAATAACCTCATTTTTTTCTCTCTGAGTGAACACAGAAGGAGTCATGCCAAACAAATGTAAATATCTCAGAAAGTATACAAGTTACCAATATATAACCAGCATAAAAGTTGTTCAGTACAAAATGACCTTTCAAATGAGAGTAGTCACTAATCTGAATTCATTAGATTTTTATAAATATAGCCATCCCAAAGGTGAAAATTGTGATGAAAAATGAAAATTCCGGTAATCAGATGGCCATAGTTTAAAATATATAATTACTGCAGCTTAATGAATAGGTTCACTTGAAAGGTCATTGTGTCCTGAACAACTTTCATACTGATGGTTTATGCATAGCTCGTATAGTTTTAGAGATATTTATATTTGTTTGGCATAACACCTATGAAAAATGAAAATTGAGGTAATCAGATGGCCATAGTTTAAAAAATATAATTTGTGCAGCTTAACAAATAAGATCATTTGAAAGGTCTTGTTGTCCTGAACAACTTTCATACAGGTTTATTATTTGTAAGTTGTATACTTTTAGAGATATTTACATTTGTTTAGTATAACTCCTGTTGTACTTCTAAACAGCACAGCTTTGCAAATTACTACACCAAGACAGGATTAGTTCCATCAAAAGAAAGCTATCCCAAGGTTAAATGTCACTGACTTGAAAGTTCACTCCCTAACACAAGCTACAAACCAACTGAAGATTAATTTTAAAACCCTCTGTGTGAGTCTGTGCTAGCATTAGTAAATGACAATGATTAAAAACACAAGGAAAAATAAGCTTAAACAGCAGCTGACACCTCCAAGAGAACTTTAACAAAACATAATATTTAGATAACGTTCAGCTTATATTTTGCATTAGTTCCTTATTCCTCCTCCACATTATTTATTGCTGAGGTCATTTGCATGAAAACATAATTTTGCTCCTGAAGAGTTCATCTATTTCTGTTGCTGTCTCCCTACCTGAGGTCATAATGCACTGCTTGTGACATCACAGTTACTCTCATGGCAACAGATTGTGATGTCACAACAGAGCATTATGACGAAGTAGGGAGTAAGCTATAGAGGCAGATTAACTTTAAAGTAACTGCAAGGGATAAAAATCATGCATTCATGCATATTTTCTCAGTAATAAATAATGGGGAGGAGAAATCTAAAATATATATGCAACACAAGCAAAATTTTACCTAATTATTACGTTTTTCAAAGTTTTCTTTGAGGCGTCAGTAGCTCTTTAAGCAATACATACTAAATAATGTTAAAAGTCTTATAAATATGAAAATATATACATGTTAAGGAAAAAATAGGCTAAAAAAACAACCTGCTCTACTGTAAGTTAAGCATTCACCAGCTGTTTCACACAGTGGTGTCGATCACATTTTACACAGTGTACTGTTCAGATACATTTTTCTTAAACTCTGTGTGCAATAAGTCCATATCACTCATGAATAGTCAAACTTACACTATCTTAGACATTATATATCTGCAATTCTGTAACAAGTGACTAGTGTATGTGTACATTCAAAACCCAAACCAAACACGGTTTTATGTGATAAGGGCGCCGCTGTTTAAGCGAGTCCCCAATTGGTGAACGCAGGAAGCAGAATACAGAACGGATAACGGGGGAACTATGGCGAGCAGCGGAGAGAGCGCAGGCAGGAGGCAGAGGCTGCAAGGACGCATCGCACCGTGCACCTACGCTATGGGACGACATGCACTAGGAGAACCCACTGTGGTGACGGAAACAGAGTCTGTGCACCTGTGTGGCAAGACTAGAGCACCCCGTGGTGGGCGAGGGGATGGGGAGAGCAGCACATGGCACCATGCAGTGGGTAACCAGCGGATGGTGAGGGGTATTATATGCTGCACATACAGGTCGCCTCTGTGTCTGTGCCTCAGTGGGGGGGGATGCTGACATGGACAGCACGGGGGGAGGTACAGGAACCAGGGGTGGATGCCAACAGCATGCAACCACCCATGCATGGAGCAGGCATGCCACTGTGTCCCGCAGCATACGGCAGGGGCAGAGACTGGCACACAACGGATGGCCATGTGGGCACGAACAGTGTGCACGGTGTCCCTTCCCACTCTGCTCCCTATTGGTATCAAATGTCTGGAATTGCCCCCCCATGTTGCAGCAGCCATCACTGCTGCATCCTGGTGGTCTTGCCAACAACACACCCTCAAGGGCTGCTCTTGGGCACTGGTGCCGCTGCAGGTGTGTGACTGTTGGACTGGAGGGGCATGCAGCTCATGTGAGGGGCCTCTGTAGCAGTGCAGTGTGGGTGTGGAACATTGCCCAGTCATGGTGGGGGCTCCCATGGGCCTGCTGATTGGGGGGGTTCTGCTATGGTAGTGGTCTGCTGGGCTAGGGGTGCAGTGGTCATTGCCATTGTGTTGTGTGTGGCCCTATTTCGGGTCCTGTCTGCCATGCCCCTCGTTGCCAGCTGCACAAGCCTTCCCAAACCCTGGTTGGCAGGGTTTTGCCTTTCCTGCTGCCCACACCCAGGCCTCGCTTCCATGACGCAGGGGCTTTGTGCACTCGCAGTATGGACTGTAGCTGCTCCGGGTTTTGTCCTTATGGAGCGGCAGCTACAGTTGCTATTGTACTGCCGTTCTGCTACATTGGGCATTCGCCGTTTAGGTAGCTGCTCTTTCGGTAGCGCCCACCCCAACTGTGCTGTTGTTTTAGCGCTCTTCCTGGCTGCTACCCCAACACAGACCCCCCTTGTAAGTGAGATACTGTTATCCTAATATGTTCATGTATCAACATGTGTCCATATGTACCTAATCTGCTGTTGAATTAAATAACGTTTCTATAAATCTAGAACCAAAACAAAACACAACTGACAGCTTTAGCTTTTATTCGGGCAAAGTTAAAATAAGGATCCTTTAGAGGTATGAATATCATTTATAAAAATAGAGATATTTCAAACAGCTGCACATAAGTAATCAATTCCCGTCCCCTTTAACTCAAGGGGTCATTTCTAAAATGTGCAGGCGAGCATGCCACCACTGGCAGAAACCTTTTCAAGACTACTGCTACCTTCTTCTAATACAATCTGGGGAAAACCAGAAGTAGTCTACCAGCATTGAGATCAATATGGTTAAGGCACATTTACCAAAAATTACTCCATAGAAAAGAATGAGAAAATGACTGTGATGACGAGCAAATACAAGACCAGATCTCTACTTTGTTAATAGTCTCCTCCTGAGTCTGATTTTTATGGTTGTGTGGGCCAAGCTCCACAGATGTTATGCCATCATCAGATTTGTAAAAGAGCACTGTGGAAGCACGTAACCGGACCGCTGTCTGATGTTCTGCCCCAGTGCTCCAGCAGCTTCCAGGGTTTCTGTTTATGCAGCCCTTTCCTCTGCGGGCTGCATAAACACCTACTCTGGTGCACTACTTTTCCTTTCATAGTAAGCGCAATACTGTGGGCAAATATGGTGCTGCAGACTTAACTGTGCATGCAATGAAAGTATCGTGTATATGTATGTAACCCACACACCACCTCTGACTAGCTGGCACCCCCATTAAAAGAACTACTGACAACTACATGGCATACAATTGCCTTTTGGCAGAACTACACTCATGGCACCACCCCTAGCACTGGAGTATATACCAAGCTCATTATCTAGAAGGTGGGAGTACATACTAAACTGGACCTTTTTATTTACAATCAGGTCCAGGGGAGAGGATGCTAGGCATTTGCTAGACCTAACTGCCAAGGAGCCCCAATAACGTTCACATTAGAAGCAATAAGCAGAATGTCCAAAGCAGTAACTGGGATTTTGCAGTATGGCTTTATTTACAGGTTACTTAAAGCAAGGGTGATCCCCCAAATGTGTATCATTGCAATACAGGCACACTCTCTTTTACAGGACACTTTGCTAGGCAGTACTGTTTTCCACAAAAAAAAAACATCTCTTTCTCTCTTTCAAAGTTTATAACTGTGGGATGTGCCACACACTTTAAAATCCTCCTGGTGCAAGGTCATTGCCCAGGGAACAGTGGTGCCCATCCACAACCCACTTTGCCCTGCCTGAAACTCTAGATGGCATTCCTCACCCTTTGCCATTTCTTCAGGGTTATACCAAATGAATCTCCATTCCCCAATGAATTGCTAAAGACTCCCAACTTTAAATTCAACACAGTTGTGTTGAAAGGGATCCTGACCAGTGTGATCTAGCCTTATGTAGGGCACACACACCTCAGACAACTCCCTCAGAGAACAGTCTCAGATTCTGTACTCACAGATCAGTTGTTCCTTCCTCCTAGTCATGGAAAGAACAAAAGGCACCTTTCTTTCTCTGGTAGCTGTCAGATTCTACTCACTGTTCTTCCTTAAGGCAGCTGTGAACTTCAGAGGATTGCCCCTTGGATCTACAAGAGTTGCATTCCCTCTCACTCCCCCTGGAGTGAAACTAAAGAGTCCTGCAGGCAAACTGAAGATTTTACCAAACTAGGATGAGAAATACCAGGGCTCCCTTTGACAGAGCCCCAGTGACAGACCTCCTGCCAGTCTAACTGCCACACTTGAACTTACTGATGAACATTCTAAGCTTCCCTATAGAAGCTGACTCTAAAATAGTTATGCTGCTGTGAGAGTTCTAAATGACATAATCATCCTTCTCTCAGGCTAGCTAAGTAAACAATGATGTCATTATGTAGAAACCCCCTAATGACCTCCCCACCAGCTGTCTTTTCCTATCTGCCTAAGACTAGTACTAATGAGATTCTAGTAACCTGAGGGGACTGGGTTGTTACACGTAGTTATGTCAGCATCGCCATGTTGCGCAAGGCTGACTCCAGGGAAAACTGCACATGTGCGAGTATCACGCATGCGCAGTACTACATCTGACTCCTGTGCAATGAGAGCACAGCATATTTAGTTCATTGCTCTTGCCACTCCTAAAAGCTCTCCACAGCCATTTTGGCTCTGACCAGATTTTGTTTACACTGATGGACAGTCTTTCTCAACATGCTGCTGCTTCCCTTTAATTCCATCTGTGCTGCTCCCACCCTGCCTTGGTCCAGATGCCGGTCCTGAGGCCAGGGAGGTGGCTGCCAACTTGGGCACTTAGCCTCTTTTGAAGACAGAGCTCTGTTTTGGGGTCAGAGCACTGAGAGTTGCTCCCCAGTTCTGTGTGCATATGCACTGTGTTCTCTTCCCAGTTTCTGGCCCATTGCCTGCCCTAGACAAGGAAGCCTTTTATGTGCACCTGATGGTATTCTTTATCTTTGGTTTTGGCTTCAGTGCCTACCCTAAAGCTAGGATTTTCCTTTGATGCAGGTGACAGACCAGTTAAAGAATTAGAGTTACAGCTCTGTGTCAGAGCGGCAGCGTTGACTGTGGTGGTTGCTCTTTCCCACTCATTCTCAACTTGCTGCAAGCACAGGGGATGAGGGAGTTGACCATTTCATCTGATGCCACTCTTACACCCTGTCTTGGCCCCAGAAGGCAGCCCAGGGACCCGAGACATGAGTGTTATGTGCCTCTCTGGTCATGAGGATTTTCAAGAGAAGCCCTGGCATGGATCCTGTCAGGCTCCTGCCTGCACACTCAAGTGCCCTGCCAGTACCCCGTCAGCAGTCCTGGGGGACTGAAGGGTGAAGCTATTGCCCTGATGGCTGGAGGAGGCAGCAGGTAAGCCCCCAGATTTGAGAGGGCTTACACACTCCCCCTGCCAGACTCCTGGTGTCTTCATCAAGATCATTTTTCATATGATCCAAATGTTCTAATGGCAGTGGCATGACTGAGCATTCATATCAACAATATATACAGTTCTAACACCTGATACCCAACTTCTCAGGGCATTTATCCATATTTACACAGCATAACATTTCTTACTAGACAATTGCTTCCTATTTACCTATGAGATGGTTAGCAAAACTTTTATAGGCAACATCCCATTGCATTCCCCATCACTGGACTTTATCTCTGAATGGTACCTGGGAAAAATGGGCAAGGTACACACAGTAGGCACTATCAGCTTATGTGCCAGAGGAAGTACAGAGGGTACCATAGGTGAGCTTGATAATAGGCTTAGGCTGACAACCAAACTTTCTCAGTAACACTACTTCTTCAGAAATAGAGATGGGCGAAGTTGGGAAACTAATCCGTGAATTAATCCACAAATTTAGCGTGATTCGCAGATTAATTCATACATTCAAAGTGCAAAGTTCCACCTGCAAAGTGCAGAATTTCATCAGTGAAGTGTGGAATTTCACCCTCGGATGGCAGAATTTCACCACGAATGGCAGAATTTCACCATTCGCGAGTGAAATTCTGCAGTCCATGGATAAAATTCCACACTTCACAGCCAAATTCCACAAAAACCAAAACTGGTGAAGTCACATAGGCGAATTTTAAGCTTAATAGCAAAAATCTGTGGCTTGCTCTGTGGAGGCAAATTTGTAGACTTCACCGGAACTTCATCAGCGAATTTAAACTTCGCAACAACTATATTTAGGAAAAGGCTGCACATCTCCCTCTTCTTGCTCTGTGTCCAGCACAAGGATGTTGTCAGGAGTTACATCAGTTTCTGGGACTGGTCTCTCCATGTCCAACTCCATATCACTGTCCATAACTGGATCTTAAAGTTGCTCAACTGCCAATTAATCTGGCACAAATGGTGCTGCATCTGGGTTCAGACTTTAAGAAAGCTCATGACTTGCCACATCCTCAGTTGGAGTTGTGCTGAGAGCTCTGGATGTCTCCGTTCCATTTGCAAAATAGACCACTCAGAAATATGTCTGGCACTCTGGTGCAACATACAATGTCATTGTCACAGTCATCCAAACTATTTTCAATTGGTTTCTTATATAGATTCTACATTAGAAATACTGCTATCCATTCTAGGCATCTCAGTTCTCTGTGGATTTGTTTGACTCCAAGTCTTTGGTCTGTTGGCCACTGGGCATTCCATCTCTGAGGCAGGCCCAGGCACAATCTCTCCAATGGATAGGAGGTGGTTCCCGTATACAGTCTTTTCTAGGCCTCTACCTTGTTCTTGGCAAATTTTATAGACTGGCAAGTCAGGCATTTGTTCAAGTATGATACAGGATTCTGGCACCCAATGGTTCAGAATTGTCCCTGTAGGCCCAAGTTGCTCAGGAGTACACAATCTCCAGCTTGCAATACCTGGTGTCAAATGCGTTTGTCATAACTTTTGTTTGCTTGCTTGATTCAAGTCCAGAGTGCAGTCAACTTCCAAGTGACCCACGTCATCGTGTAGGGATCAATGGCTATTCGGTACATCCAGGGTAATACCAGATGTCGCGGGAACTCAGGGTGTGCATTGTCATGACTTGGTCTTATAAGCAGTCTATCTTTTAAAGACAATTTGTTCCATTCTTGCACAATGGGGATATCTGGGTGAGTTTTATGCACCTGACTTGCCTCATGCCTCTTCTCCAGAGCATATACCACACCATAAAATACACAGTCCTTCCATTGGGCTTGTTTGAGTTCAGGATGGCTAGGCTGGGGCAAAGATGAACAGTCCAAACCAGTGAAATTAAGATATGCAATAGGAACAGTATCTGAAGAGGTCCCCCGGATGTTGATTGCTCTGTACAGATTGGCATGAGTAGCAAGATCTGTAGTTTCAAATTTCAAACACATTTCCTTTACTGTTAGACTTGGAACTGTAGTACTTTGGCTTAACTGACCAAGGTGTAGACACTGGGATAAGGCATCAGCATCAATGCTGCTTCAGCCACTGCAGCATTCCAGACGGTAACTGAGTGGATAAAGGTGAAAGCCACTGATGACCAGCTGCACCCATCTCGGGTGCTGCATTTACGTAAATGAGAGGAATATTGTCTGTCCACACTGTAAACTGGCCCCCATACAGGTAGTCTTGGAATTTTTCAGTGACAAAACAATTTAGTGCTAGAAATTCCAGTTTGTGCCCAGGTAATGCTTTTCAGATGGAGTCAAACTTTGGCTGGCGAAAGCAACTGGACAAGGTCCCTCAGGGTGCTCTTAGTACAGGAAACCTCCCCTAAGTCACTTTAAATTGGCATTGTGGCAGGATATATACTTTGGTAGAATCAGCAAATGCCAACACAGGCAGCTCACTTAGATGTTTGATCATCTCTTTGAATGCCACTTCACACTATTCAGTCCACCTGACAACAAATGGTTCATTCACCTTCTAGTACTCTGTGCAAAAACTGCCCCTCCCAGAGTGGACTTCCTTTTTGTGGGTAGGTGGGTACCCCTGAGTAAGGTTGTTCAGAAGGTGGATAATGATAGCACAGTCTTTTACAATCTGCCTGTAGTAGTCACAGAATCCAAGAAACAACTGTAGTAACTTTAGGTTGTGTGGTCTAGGTCAATTAGTGAGTGCTTCTACTTTTGCAGGGTCAATCTGTACTCCATTTGCTGAAATGATGTGCCCCACATATTTAACAGATGGCTAACAAAACTGATGCTTTTCAATGGAAACTTATACCAAACTCTTCCAATACGTGCAGCACTTTCATGAGTCAGGTTTTGTGCTCTTCCACTGTCTGGCCAAACACTATCAGGTCATCTAGGTACAGCAACATCTCCAGCTGATGCGTTATCCCCCACCACCTTCTCCTTTATCATTTGAAAAGCATCAGGGACCCAGATATACCTTGGGGCATCCTCTCAAACTTGTAGAACTACGGGGAAAACAAATATGATATGTTCTTTATCTTCTTCCACCATGGGGATTTGGTAGTAGCTGCTGTGGAGATCTAGTACTGATACCCACTTGTCTCCCATACCATTTGACTCTCATTAAGCTCACCAGGGCATCTTCGACTCTGGGTAGCATGCATTACTTGGGCACCATATTCTTGTTGGGTGTGCAGTAGTCTATGCACATACAAACTGTTCCATTTTTCTTCCTGGCCACCACAATAGGTGATGCATATGGATTGTGTGACTCTTTGATGATATGTGCTGCCAGTAGTTCTTGTAAGTAGTGCAGGGCCAGTCATTGGGATCTTTCCCAAAAGAGTCTGTTGCCCTAAAGGAGAATGTGGTGCTCTTCCTCCCTGATGCATCCCACATCCCAGTTATTCAAGAACACTTTCCTAATCTTGGCTAACTTGTTACTTAGGTTCTGTATGGGTGAGTCTCTAAATTCAAATAGTCAGGGGTTGATTTCTGTGGTACAGTAGTGGCAACTTCAGGGTCTACTCAAAATATACTGTCTGCATAGAAGATACTGTCAATGCTCACCATCTCCACAAGATGATGAGTTTTTTGGTCTTGTTCTTCATCCTGACTGTGACTTGTCTTGCCCAAGGGGTGGTAGGCAGTGGCACCACTCTTTCCTTGATCATCAGTCCTTCTGGTAGGCTGCTGTTATGTGGTGGATCAATGATGAGAGCAGGACCCATTGACTGATGCTTGAACTTGGAATTCTTGATCACCTGGCACACTGCATAAGGCATCAGGACCACTTACCAGCTCTCCACTTGGCGGATCACTCCAGTGGGCTCTTCTTGCACTGCTGGCTTTGGGGCATCAAGTTTCAGTCTCACTCTCTTTGCAACTGCTTGCAGTGGTGGTCCTGTATGCACTGTGCTCCTCCCCTCTCTTGACACATTTTGGTCAGCCTCCCTAACATATAGGCATTGGTACTGATCAACACTGGAGTGCCTTCCATGCTCTTGAATTCTGGACTGATCAATGCTATGGCATCAGTCTTGTGTAGCACTCCCTTGCTAGCTCCAAGGAACTCAAACTGCACAATGCTATAGCCATCATGGGGTAGCTGGTGTCACTCAGGCCTCACAGAGCAAGTCTTTTCAGGGGCATGAGAGGCAGGTGTTTTAAGTGGATGTTGTAGAAAGCACAGTGGACAATGGTAACCTGTGACACACTGTAGAGTAATGCTTTGCTTGGTTTTCCTTCATCAGCTCTGGGGCCCAGTAGACCAGAGGGCAACTTGCTTCCCTTGGGAGATTTCAGGGTCAGTCCATTCTATGGACCATTGCATCGTCGGAGACCCAGGTCACTCCTTCACTGAGCTCCACTGTTATTTTCCTGCTAGGGTGGCTGGCTTTCCCACTTCTGGTTCAGAAACTATGGATTTTCTGGATGACTGCAACCTCAGGCTATCTGTCCACCCTGTCCACATCTGTAGCAAAACACAGTGTTCCTGGGCCGAGCTAGGGCTTGAGGCCCATGCAAGACGTAGCAGAAAATCTGGGGGCACTTCCTCTACCTGCAGGTCTGGAGTCAACACTTGCTCACTGTTCATGTACTGTAGGCTATGCTTTCACTCGGTCCACCAGTTGCTTCATTTGCACTCCAAGCTCAGGGGCATCCATCTGAGGTATTTTGGCTATGGCTAGTTTCAGGAGGGGGTGGCTTTCCCCATAGACAGTTGCAGTGATTCTTTCCATTATACCTGTGACTCTTCTTCTCACTCCTCTTCCAGTAGCTGTTTCAAGTTGGATGGTGTGGCCTTCTGGTCCTTTAGCCAAAGTGAAAAAAACAGTCATTTATCAGTATGGCCCCTTTCAGCACTTGCTCTAGTCTGGGCATGTCAGCATGGTCTAGAGTGATTCTGCCAGCCTTGACTGTTCACTGGATAACTATCTCCAGTCGGGTCAGGTAATCAGACAGTTTCTCTCCCTCTTTCTGGATGGCTGCCCATAGCTGGAAGAGCAAGTCTATGCTACTCTCAATGGGTCCATAAGTTCTCCTTAACATGGCCGGATAGTCCTGCAGAGTACAACTGGGCTGGTTTGTCCACAAGGATCAGATAATGTCCAAGGCATTTTGCCACAGACTCCATTACTCACTTCCTTTTCTTATCTTCAAAGCACTTCCATTCTTGCAGTATCAGGGTTGTCCGACTCATCCAACTGTAGTAGCTGTCCTCCTCATTGGGGGTGGGGCCAGTACCCAAGAATGTGTGTAATCTTCTGTAGAAGCTGGTATGATAATGGGATACAAGAACAGCTGTCCATCCTTGTCCTACAAGTAGAGAATTTGCAGGATGCTCAGGGGGTGCCACACTATCTCTCCATAATAGGTCACTCACAGCCTTGGCAGTCTTTTCCTCTGTGCTGAGAAATGACTGGAATTTAATTTCAAAGTCTGTGGGAGCATGGGTGCCCGTGAGTGAAGGATTCAGACTGTCACTTATCGGTACTGCTTGAAAGTCTTGTACAGTCTTTCCTTCATTAGCCAATTCCATCTTGACTTTTGTCACCCAATCTGCTGTCTGCACTGGTGGTGGAGGGGGAACAAAAGGCAAATTATTTCCCCTGACAAAAAGGGTGCCATATCCCTTCCGAGCTTAAAGGGTCGAGTGTGGTAGGCAGATTACGCGCATCACTTTCCAAATCATTTTCAAGTAAGGCAGTCATGCTTTAGCTAGTATGGTCATAACTCACACTCCATATTTTTAAATTACCCAAACACTACAAAGCGTCCAATGGATCCAATATGCTCGCCCTGTCAGTACCTTCAGGGATTCCTGTGACCAGAATTGTCTATTTCAGGTCTAGGCATTCCCCTTGTCACCAATCTTCCAATTCCTGAAGTGCCATGGTAACTTTTAAAATTGCAGGGGGATGGGTGTTCATTTTTTCCCACAAAGTCACAGTTTGGGGGTCCACACGTGTGGCAGAGATATTCCAACGATGCCTCCAATGTAGCGTGCTGCCCAGAGCCCATGGGACCACCTCTCACAAACTCCCGGGGCCAGCCTGGGTTCCTTGCAGTAGTGCTACACTGGGTACAGAGGCCTAATGTGGCATGGTGCCTTCATCTGGGGTGGCAATATGAGGTATCCAGATGCTGACACATAGGGCTGTTATACCACAGAAAACAGTGCATAATCTATTCACACAGTCCCACCCCCAAACCAAGTGACACAGACAAGCAATAACTCCCAGCCAAGAAATGCAACTGAACAAATAATGTATTTAAAAGAGAGGGTACAAAAAGGACAAGGGGCAGATGGGAGCAATTGGATGGCAGAAATACTTTATGTAGTAAAACACTTGTACTCTATGCAGGTAACTTGTACCCTAAGTAGGTAAAATATCTGTACTCTTGGCAGGCAACAAAACAGTTTCAACAGTTTTGCCCCATAGAATCTGCTCACCCCTCAGCAGTCCTCATACTCACAATGCGGGTGCACCTATCTTAAGTCCCCCCAAAAGGACATGAGCAAGTGTTCTCTATATTATTGGGATTGCACTGGGTACCACACTGGTGATGTGGATGCTGGTAAAAGGGTGGAGCTTGGTGGCACATAGGCAGGTAAAACACACTTTAAAGAGAACTGTTGCAGAACAAAGAACTATGACTGAATAGGGACTCCTACAGTATTTGTAGTCCACAGAGGATGGATGGCAGAGTGGCCTCCACTGGTCTTCTGCCAGGGGCTCTCACACTGGCAAAGTCCCACCCCGAACTTCTCCCTCAGTCCCTGATGCAGTACTCTTTCTTCCAGTCATAGGGCTGAGACCCCAGGGTTTACTTACAGTTCAATACCTCTGGTGTTGGTTGCTGGGACTGGCAGGATGGATGCAAGTGCTGCCAGCTGGGACACAGGCTTAACCAGGATCGCTGGTGGCCTTTCACCATTTTCATATCTCTCTCCAAGGCTCTGATTCTGAGGGTGCCATAGGTCAAGGGACCTGGAACAAGACTGTGACCTTCTCGGGCTGTAGACACTGCAGGAGCTTTTATCCCAGAGGGGAAAGTCTGTGGGGGGCAGGAAACTCCCAACTTGCCTTCACTCTGTAGTTTTATTTAAAACTGATGTTTTTCTTCATGTAAACAACTCTCATTGGGATCCCAGACAACAGCACACTGGCCCACACTCCAATACTCAGTCAAGCACTCCGGCAGTCTGGCTGAACTCAACTCGATCCCTAGGAGTAGCCCCTTTTATACGGTATGAAACTTGATGCCTGATTGGCCAGCTCCATTCCTGGGGGCATAGTCTTTAGAATACTGACCCAGCTGTACTGGGCTCGCACACAGGCTGACTTGCATTGCAGGCTCTTGACTGGCTGAAATTAATTGGCAAATCTAGTGCTAACCCCTGACCTCTTCCCAGAAGTATTTCCACTGATGAGGAGCCATGAGGACTGCCATCTTTGTTTACATTGGCAGTCTTTTTCAACATGCTGCTGTTTCTCCTTTAGTTCATCAGTGCTGCTTCTACCTGACGTGGCCTAAATGCCAGTCCTGAGGCCAGGGAGGTGGCTGCTAACTTGAACATTTAGCACATTTTGAAACCGGGGCTCCATTTTGGGGTCAGAGCACTGAGAGCTGCTCCCCAGTCCTGTGTGCATATGCTCTGTGCTCTCTTCCCAGCCTGATGCCTCCCCTGGACCGGGAACACTAATAACATGTGCCCAATCGCATTCTTTATCTTTGGTCCAGGCTCTGCTGCCTACCCTGGAGCCTGGATCTTCCCTTTGATACTGATGACGGCCCCATTAATGAATCGGAGATACTGCTCCATGTCAGAACAACCATGAATGCACGTCACCACTGGCTATGGTGGTCATTCTTTTCTACTCATTCCCCTTACCCACTGCAAGCATAGTAATCAGGGAAGTTGACAGTTTCACCCGATTGCACTCCTACACCCAGCCTCAGCCCCAGAAAGCAGTGCAGAGGCCCAAGATTTGAGGGCTATGTGCAGTACCCAGCAGAAGGATTTTGAGAAGAGCCCTGGCAAGGATCCCACCAGGGCTCCTGGCTGCACACTCAAGTGTCCTGCTGGTCACCATCTTAACAGTCCTGAGGGACTGGAGGATTAAGACAGTGTCCTGATGACTACAAGAGGCAGCAGGTAAGCCCCCAGATTTTTTTGGGGAGCGATTACACAAACTAAATTATTAAATAAAATGCAATTACTTGTCAGACTTTTTCCTTCTAGTACTCATATAGGCACTAGACACAGCTTCCAGCACATTTTTGTTATTGGCATTCTGCAGCACTTCATGCTTTATTTGAGTCTACAAATTAACTCCTATCTGGATTCATTTTCAAAATTACAAATGTGGCTTCAAAAGCAGCTATCTCTAGCAGCCATGTTTTGTTTAATATCAGGAGCCCAAAGATTATTGACAGAAATGAAAAACTTGGTTACAATACAGTATATGCAACTATGTACTCAAGCAAGGAGCATTCCAAACTGTTTTATTTACCACAGACCAGTGCTGGAAATGGAAAAAATTCATTGGGTAAACCCATCACCTTTAATTAAGAATGGGGCATCTCTGATGGGGTCAAATGATTTTTCTTAATTAAATATTTAATTTTTGCATTTTTTGTTTTGGTCTGTTTTATGTTTTTAAGGGGTACAATTTCAGACAGGATCATTCCTTCCCTATTTTACCCCTGGAACTGAGTCAGCCTTTTAAGTTTACTCCCAGAATTGAGTTCCCTTGGTCCCCCCCCTTCCCCCATGTCCACCACTGGCTGCAGACACACATAATTATAATAGTACGGTGGCAAAAGAACACACATCAACTGCCCAAAAGATACTCCAGTAAGGTGCAAACATCAGTAAAACAGAATGAAACTGGGCACACACCAAAACTGGCTGAGCTAAATTAACAAAGCTGCATTTTTATTGGAATTACAGCATGTCTGAAACCGGGGCTAATACATATGTGGGGGAGATTCAGTGAAGATATTTTGATTGTATGGAGGGGAGATGAACAACCAATGGATTTGTTTG
Source organism: Neoceratodus forsteri (assembly GCA_016271365.2). Lineage (NCBI taxonomy): Eukaryota > Metazoa > Chordata > Ceratodontiformes > Ceratodontidae > Neoceratodus > Neoceratodus forsteri. The sequence goes on from CM057459.1 coordinate 656,267,182, forward strand.
TGCAGTATTTGAACCAGAATGATATTGGCTTGAATTTCACACACACAACTGATCCAACTAGCATTTCATTTCTGTATTTAACTTTAAAAGGAACACATGGTGAACCAGCACAAAGTTTAACTTACAGAAAACCTACTGCAGGCAAGATGCTGTTACACACATCTAGTGCACATCCATCATATCTCATTAGATCAATTCCATTTGGGCAGTTTACCCATATTAGAAGGAATTGTTCAAATTTAGATCATTACATGGAACAAGCAAAAGAGCGAACAATTTTTAATGAGGGGTTATTCTGAAACTATATTAGAGGAAGCTCCGAACAGAGCTAAACATTTGAATAAGTTAGATTTATTAACACCTCAGAATAAAGTAAGTGGCCAGAAGCAGCCTGTAACATTAGTCACTGCCTACAATTGTAGGTCCCAAAATATTTTATCTATAATTAACAAACATTGGGATGTACTAAAAGGGGTTCCTGTTTTGTACCAAGCAGTTGGTGATGCACCTCAAATTACTTACCGTCGAGGCAGACATTTGAAAGATGAATTGACATCAAGTTTATTTGTCAGGGACAGAACAACCATTAGACCACAGTGGATGCCACCAGCCCCCACTGGGTCGTATAGATGAGGCAGATGTAATATATGCCGCTTCTGTACACAGAGTAAAATTTATGAACATCCTGTTTTGAACCAAAAGGTGACTATCAACCAGTTTATTAACCGTATTACTGCTTTTGTCATTTAAGTTCAATCATACCCTTGTCCTAAAATTTATGACTCGGCAGTAACAATACAGGGTTACAATGTCCACAGGCTGGACTGGATATCCAAAAAAGGCAGTGATTGTGCAATCTATATCAAAGACTCCCTGTCATGGCACCCTGTAGAGCAACTCCATCACTTTCTGCCTCGGCCCAGATTCTGCCAATAAAAATCGTCCTAGGTCCCAGCCATAAAGCCCTGACTATTATCTCCATATACATCTGTAACCCCTCACCCCTGCCTTTCTAGCAAAATGACAGGTGGCATGCTGTTGAAGCTGACAGCAGTACCTAGTGGGGACTGGGTTCGGGGAGGGTGAGGTTACTCGGCACAGGGGACCTAGGTTTGGCTACTCTGAACAGGGGCACCCAAGTAAATCTGAACACAGGAAGCAATAACTGTAATGTTCAGAACCAGGGATGGGATTCTTCAGTGTGGCTTTTATTCACATACAAGCTGACCAAACAAAGCATAGACGGACCCCCATGGGGCTACATTTCCTGGTAATGCAGATTAGAGACAACAGAACACTTTATCACTATTTCTAGCCCTCAGGATCTAAACCCACCAGGCACACAGCCCAGACTTGCACGCAGCTTTGGGTACACAGCCCAACTTGTACACTCTTGGGTTTTCCCCACTGGCCCGGCTCCCCTGCCGGCCACTTGTTCCGTGGTCCATTGGAAGAATGAACCAATTATCCCATTCACAGTCCATTGGAAGAATGAACCAATTATCCCATTCACGGTCCATTGGAGGAATGAACCAATTATCCTGTTCACGGTCCACTGGAGGAATGAACCAATTATCCTGTCGTGGCTCCCCAAACCACACTAGAGTCTGTGACTCCTAGAGAGAATTTTCCTTACAATCCCATGGCTGGGTACTTCCCCCATCACTGGCCAAGTGCCTGAGGCAAAGTAGAAATCCACAGAAGAAATCCGTAGAGGTGGACCTGGTCACTAAAGATGGGGGACCACCCACTTCCAGCTCCCACAGCACATACCCGGCCATTTCTCTGGAAAACTGAACAATTCCTTTACAGAACTTTTAAATGTAGATTAAGGGTAGACGTCTGTCACATCACCTCTACATATTATTTGCATCCCAACAAACTCTGGAACTTGAAACTACTTTTAACTTGCTTAGCCCATTACTCTAGGCTTCCCAATTTTTAGTATTTCAATCCCCACATTGTCACACAAGTCCCAGGGTGAAAAACATAGGCCCTTTTAGCCAGAGCAGACACTCACCCTCACGTTGCAGGTGCCCCACAGGCGACTCACAAATCATCTTTTCTCCCAAATAAATACTGGAACGAACAGGCAGCTTTTCCTCCACAAGCAGAACTAGGGGGTTGCCCCAGGAATCTGCAGGGAAACCTTTCCTGCCCTCCCCCCGAAGGGAGGGGGCACTGAGACCCGAAAACAGCGGTCTCCACCACTTCACTTATCTTTTGTGTCTCTCTTTAAGGTGGAGACACACACCCTATTTACTTAAAAGTAGCCCTCTGTCAGGGCTGAGGCTCCTAGAGCCTTCACTGAGCTGCTTTTTCAGCAAGCTCCCAACTTCACACTCACTCACTGAAGACTAACTGAAGACACTGACTTCAAAACTCCCAACGTTCTATCTAACTCCCTTTTCTGCAGATTCCAATGTGGCTCATGAAGCTGCGATAGTTCTACTGGTGATGTCATCCCTCAGTCTCAGCTGAGACTGAGAATAGAGTGAGACAGTGTGAAACCCATTTATCTGGAGTTTCACAAGCTGCCTTCCCTGCCTACCACTAGGTCTTACTGGGATTCAAGTAACTCCGGGTAACAAGGGGGTTACACTCGCGTTGACCAGGAAAATGACTGTCCGCAGTCATTATTTACCCGGCCTTAGGCCATCCCACCCTATGTGCTACCTGCGGAGGGGGGTGATCAGGCCCCCTCCTACCATGTGCAAGCACAGGCAGGCAACACTAAGGGCCTAGAGGCCTTTAGCTGACATATCAGCCTCTACTCTATCCACTTGCTATGGATGCCTAGTGGCTCTGGTAGAACTATCCGGAGCATAGCCCTGATAGATCAGCACTGCGGTCCCAATGGCCATTCAGGACCACAGCCTGTCTATCCCCACTAACCCTCTAGGGAAAACCTATCTGCTTCTAACCTAATACCCCCAAAACAAAAACAACCTGGGGACCTCCCCGACCTTGGGCAACCTGCAACTACGCACCATTAAAATACCATTTTATACCATGTTACTGTCTCCTCCCTACCCCCACAACCACACCTGTGGAAGGAAAGGGTTAATACAGTAATAACAACAATAACACCACAGTACTTTAAATTTCCACACACTAAAGTACTAATGAGGAACTCCGATGAGCCCCTCCTCCTCCTCTTCTTGTCTTCTCTTCTATCTTCCCAGGAACACCTGTAAGAAAAAGAAAGACAACACAAACTCCTAATCTGCATACACAGTCTACCTAAACCCCTACCATCAAAACACTAAAGAATCCCAAAAAGATTTTTTTAGAAAAGGTAGGAAAACAGTATTTACATTAGAAAACAATGACAATATTTACAATACACATTTGGGGGATGAAGTGCCCTAAAAGTCCCAACTAGTGACCACAATGCCCGAAGGCTAGTCCAATAAAGAGTCTCTCCTGGGCCGGAGCCCGGTGAAGCACAGTTCTAACAGGCCAAAGTCCCGAAGGGGACAGTCTTTGAGGACAGTTCACACATTTTGAAGTCTGCTAGTGTAGGGTGTGTACTGCAATGTCATAAAGATAGAAAAGTTTGGACTTACCAGCCACTTGTAGTACGAAATTTTGGGACCAACCTGCACCTCTGGTGAAGACTCTCCCTGGCAGCCTTTCTTCCGATACAGCTGGGCGGACATCTTCCAGGAACCACAGGAGGGCACATCTGAGAACAGCTGGACTGATGTCATCTCTGGAGATGGAACCTTAGAACAGGAACAAAAAGAAAACAGCTGGTCCGACGTCATCCGATTACCAGGCGATGAACAGGATACAGCTGGGCTGGTGTCCTCTCTGGATCTGAAGTCATCTGGTGGGCCAGTCGATGGTTTCTGGAGAGGCCAGTACACTGTAGACTGATGAATGTGGGGCACCTGAGTCCTGGATGTTCATACTGGCGGATCAATAAAGGCACTTCACAGTCTGGTATGGCAGTATTGACTACCACTGCTCGGCCTTCCATTTTGTAGGCACAGGCACATTTGCTGGGAGAGTCCTTGCACTGAGGCCAATAGTACTGGGGTCAGAGCTTGAATTATTACCTGCCTGGGCTTATTACACCACACAGTGGGAGATTTCACGCCCCTCCGTCCACTATTCTCCTCTGTCTATAAACAGTGTCCTGCCTCTCTTCCACTGGGTATACTTTTCGTGGAACAGTCTATTTTTACATGCTTGTTGGCTTCAGGATGCACACTTTTCATTGCTTCATCCCAGATCCAGGAATTCCTGCAGTTCTCAATCTCCTCCCAGACTTTCCGAGGAAAGGTAGGAAAGGTCATACCATAGATCTCATTTGCCTTCCTTGAACAGTCTCCTCTTTACTTGCTTTGGTCAATCCCAGATCGCTGGCCTGGCTTGGGGTGTGGCCAGTCCTGGTTCTGCCAGCTATGCATCCTTAAAGAAATTAGAAACAGATCCTGACTTCTTCCTCTTTGGATACAGGGCAGTGGCATCACCACTTTCTTCCATACATTCCTCCGAGGCAAGATCTTGAGGCTGTGTACCTGTTCCTTTTCACAAGGCCACATAGGTTCCCCTCATCTTCCTCTTCACTGAGGATCTGAGCCAGGGTGAGCAGTGTTCTCACTCCTGAGACTATCCACTCATCACTAGGCGTGAGGTCCACCTCCCACTCAAAGGCCTCCCGCATCTCATCTTCGTCTAGAGACTCTGGGCTGACCCCCCCAGGGGTCTATTGGTGCTTATCTGAACTTTCTTTCTGGGATCCAGCATCCGAAACTTCAATTTCTGGTTCTGTCTCTAACTCTGCACCTTCCAGCTTTGTGCCACACTCTCCCAGGGGCCTTCCTCCATGAGGCTCCGCCTGGTGCTGCATGCTGCCAACTACAGATTCCTGAACCTTTGTCCATGTGGGAGCCAAACAAATTTGAGGTGCTTTATACAAGCCATATCTTTGTAGGCATCCAGCACAGTGAGGAATCATGAAGATGTCCCTTCCAGCTCTCAAGCATATTTGGCATACATGCACTGGATAACTAGGAATCGCCACGAGAGGAGGCAGTTGTCCTCCATAGCACCACTTTTCAATATCCCTCAGTCTAATTACTGCTCCTGTTACTGCAACCTGGGCATGATCCGGGTAACGAGCTGGTCCTGAGGCCATAACTGCAGAAAAACAAACAAAAGTTCACTGTAACTGAAAGTTCCAACTTTACTAAACACACTCTTTAGTTGTAAAATGGCTCCTCTGCTGCTGTGTTTACTTTACTACCCCACCCTGTAATGGCGGCGGCCGCACTCCTGTGCATCAACATTTAGAATCTGGGTCAAGCCACTGCGCACCCGATTTACACACACTACTGATAACTTTTCTCAAACTGCACAACTTGCTCTATTCTTGCTTTAAACACATTTACAGGATTTTCCACTGACTTTTTACATGCTGGTAACATTTTTTTTTCCACCGTCCCTTAAAGCTTCAGGTTTTTAGCACAGGATTGCCTGTATAACTAGTGCTGCACTTTGGCTACAACTCACAGTCTCTCTCTGGCTTCAAATTTTAAACTGAGGCTAAATTCATTACTATGCACACAGTCAATGGCTTAACAGACTTGCACTTGCTGGCAGGACTTTACACAGTCATTACTTACAAAGCGATTACACTGCTGCACACATATTTACATGGCATAGGGCAGAAAATCACTGTTTGAGCAGTTTTCATGGTTGTTACTTACTATTATCAGTAGCAGTTTGCTGCGATGGAGAAAAACGGCCTGTAGCCAGTTCTTGGAGACCTCAGAACAGAAACGGGCGGGCAGTCCTATCAATCGTCTTTTCAACCACCAAACTTGCAATTCCGACAATCGATTAGCGGGTTGAGCCCGATTTTAAACTAGATAGTCTATTTTTAACAAGTTTTACAGCGATTTTAACACTGCGACACTCCTCCACTAGCCAGTACACACACTCCACTCACACTCCCTCTCGAATGCTGGGGCAGTCACTCTAGAGCTGGCTGAGGGGCGGGACTGAATGCAGCCTGACCAATCACACGACGCCATGCAAATGAGCCTCTTCTTCCTTGTGAGGGCTCTTCTTCTCACGGCGATCGTCGAGCAGGCAAATTTAAACTGCAGAATGGAGCTTTTTTTTCACCAAGCGGACTCACGGCGGAGCCCATTTCACCATTTAACATAGCCATTTACACTGCAGTCTCTCAGTCAACTCAAAAGCATTTCCACGTCCGGGGCACAATTTTCCTGTTGCTACCCCTAGTCTTCCACCTTTTCTTTGCAACAGTTTATTTTAAAGCAGGCAAAAATGCTGTAAACAATTTGATGCAGGACAAGGGCACACTCTTTGGCTTTACTGCTCCTTGGTAAACAGTTGGCAATTTTAAACAGCAGCACAATATCCACAGCACACAGCAACACACACTAGTTACTTGCTTCAGCTTTTTGGGCTACCCACTGCCAGACAGCCAAAACGCTAGCCCCCTTGCCCAAGTACCTTCCTCCCTGAACAAAATCCAAAGAGGTGCCTCCATTTTTGTAACCCCTCACCCCTGCCTTTCTAGCAAAATGACAGGTGGCATGCTGTTGAAGCTGACAGCAGTACCTAGTGGGGACTGGGTTGGGAGGATGAGGTTACTCGGCACAGGGACCTAGGTTCGCTACTCTGAACAGGGGCACCCAAGTAAATCCGAACACAGGAAGCAATAACTGTAATGTCCAGAACCAGGGATGGGATTCTTCAGGGTGGCTTTTATTCACATACAAGCCGACCAAACAAAGCGTAGACGGACCCCCATGGGGCTACATTTCCTGGTAATGCAGATTAGAGACAACAGAACACTTAATCACTATTTCCAGCCTTCAGGCTCTAAACCCACCAGGCACACAGCCCGGACTTGCACGCAGCTTTGGGTACACAGCCCGACTTGTACACTCTTGGGTTTTTCCCACTGGCCCGGCTCCCCTGCCGGCCACTTGATCTGTGGTCCATTGGAAGAATGAACCAATTATCCCATTCATGGTCCATTGGAAGAATGAACCAATTATCCCTTTCATGGTCCATTGGAGGAATGAACCAATTATCCTGTTCACGGTCCATTGCAGGAATGAACCAATTATCCTGTTGTGGCTCTCCAAACCACACTAGAGTCTGCGACTCCTAGAGAGAAATTTCCTTACAATCCCATGGCTGGGTACTTCCCCCATCATTGGCCAAGTGCCTGAGGCAAAGTAGAAATCCACAGAAGAAATCCGTAGAGATGGACCTGGTCACTAAAGATGGGGGGGCCACCCACCTCCAGCTCCCACAGCACATACCCGGCTATTTCTCTGGAAAACTGAACAATTCCTTTACTGAACTTTTAAATGTAGATTAAGGGTAGACGTCTGTCACATCACCTCTACATATTATTTGCATCCCAACAAACTCTGGAACTTGAAACTACTTTTAACTTGCTTGGCTCATTACTCTAGGCTTCCCAATATTTAGTATTTCAAGCCCCACATTGTCACACAAGTTCCAGGGTGAAAAACATAAGCCCTTTTAGCCAGAGCAGACACTCACCCTCACGTTGCAGGTGCCCCACAGGCGACTCACAAATCTTCTTTTCTCCCAAATAAATACTGGAACGAACAGGCAGCTTTTTCCTCCACAAGCAGAACTAGGGGGTTGCCCCAGAAATGTGCAGGGAAACCTTTCCTGCCCCCCCCCAAAGGGAGGGGGGCACTAAGACCAAACAGCGGTCTCCACCACTTCAGTTATCTTTTGTGTCTCTCTTTAAGGTGGAGACACACGCCCTATTTACTTAAAAGTAGCCTTCTGTCAGGGCTGAGGCTCCTAGAGCCTTCACTGAGCTGCTTTCTCAGCAAGCTCCCAACTTCACACTCACTAACTGAAGACACTGACTTCAAAACTCCCAGCATTCTATCTAACTCCCTTTGCTGCAGATTCCAATGTGGCTCATGCAGCTGCGATAGTTCTATTGGTGATGTCATCCCTCAGTCTCAGCTGAGACTGAGAACAGAGTGAGACAGTGTGAAACCCATTTACCTGGAGTTTCACAAGCTGCCTTCCCTGCTTACCACTAGGTCTTACTGGGATTCTAGTAACCCCGGGTAACAAGGGGGTTACACATCCCACCCAGGAACCCTAAACATGGCTTCAATGATGTCCTAAACTTTATCAACTCTCATCCTCCTGAAGCTGAACTTATTCTAGTAGGGGATTTCAACATAAACTGGTTAGCATTGGGCACCAGTGCCTATAAAGACTCCATCTCAGCTGCTAACCTCACGCAAATGGTAAACTCCCCTACTAGGATTAACTACAAGACTAGCAGCAGTACCCTCTGGGATTGGGTCCTCACCACTCACCCCACAAGGATTTCTCGTACGACCATTCTCCCAAATTCTCTCAGTGACCACTCCCCAGTCATATGTGCATGGTCTAACAAATTCCTCAAGCCCCCTCCCAAAATTATCGCTAGAAGAGTCCTTCCTCATGGAAAACTTCCACATCTCAAACAATACCTGCTTCTACAAGACTGGCTACCCATCTATGAAGCAACAGATGTTAACTTGCTCTTGATCACTTCATCTCAATTTTCAACAAAGCCTGCAACCTCTTTGTCCCTGCTAAAAAGCGCAAAACAAAATCTCTCTCTAACCCATGGCTCACCGCGGCTCTTCTCTCATAGCCGAAACTAAGGGACCACTTCTGGGCAGTTGCCAGGGCCACTGGCAAACAACTGGACATCCAAAATTACAAACAAGCATGAAATACCTGCACAAAAGCCATCCGGCTAATGAAATCCACCTATTGCAAAGATGCTCTCACCAATACATGGGGAAAGGGTCGTGCTTTCTGGGACAATATCAAGGATGTCACAGGGAAGCAGCCAAAAACCTCTCCAGCCATGTTAATGGTTGATGGATCCTCAACCCTCGACCCCAAGGTGATCGCAAACATCTTTAACACGGCTTTTTCAGACCTTAGTGCTGTCCTACCCCATGACTTTTTCGAAAACAGGACCTACTACCCAAATACCTCAGCCCCACAGTCTAACCATCCCCTCTTCTACTTCAGGGAGGTAAGGCTGAATGAAGCTCACTGCTATATTACTGCAGCTATCTCTAAATCTAGATCAAGTAGCGACACGCTGGACCTTAAGCTTCTGTTGCTCACCCTAGATGAGGTAATTCATCCATTAACAAAAATCCTAAACCTCTCTCTTTGCTGTGGAAAATTCCCAGACTTATGGAAAACAGCCACTGTAACACCTGTCCATAAAAGTGGGGATAAGACGAATCACTCAAATTATTGCCCTATCTCCATACTGCCCCCACTCTCTAAGGCACTCGAGCGCATTGTGGCTGATCAGCTTACCGACCACTTGGATAAATACAATATACCTTGTCACAACAACATGGTTTCCAGAAAGGTCACAGCACCACCACAGCCCTTCTTGAGTTCACTGGAGCTTTGCACAAATCACCGTTGACAAGCGGCCTTCTCACAGGGCGTTTTCGTCAACCTCTCAAGGCCTTCAATACAGTACCATGGACTACTAATTGACCAACTACTGAATGCCAGGCTGTCACCTGACTCTTCTCTCTGGTTTAAAAGCTACTTAGAAAACCGGTCACAGAGAGTAAAAATTGCTGACGCTCTTTCTGACACCCTGCCTGTTCACTCAGGTGTCCCACAGGGGATCCATACTGGGCCCCCCTCCTTTTTTAGCCTTTTCTTAAACTCCCTCCCTTACCACAGCTCTGAGCAGATCATACTATATGCCGATGATGCTGTTGTATTCTCCACTCACAAAGATCCTGCAACTCTTCAACACAACCTTCAACTTGGTTTCAGTTCTGTAGAGACATAGTTTCTTAATCATAAACTGGTCCTCAATGATGAAAAAAACAAATCTATTCTCTTCTGCAGCTCTCATAACCCACACAAACTACACCACTTGGCTATCTCCACTACCTAGGGGAACACTCTAGATCAGGTGGGGTCCTTCAACTACTTAGGGATACAGTTTGACCCTATTCTCTCCTATGGACCTCATATAGATAATGTAGCTAGAGCTGCTAATACATGGCTTGGTCTCCTCTACAAACACAGACAACATCTCATGCCAGAAGCTTTGAAGGTTGTAGTCCTGAGCTCTGTGATCTCTATAATAGACTATGGTCTCATAATTTATGGCTCGGCCACAACCACAACCCTTAGACACCTCTCAACTGCCTTAAATAAGGCATGTCAGCTCATCACTGGTGCTCACCGTCTCACCCACACATGTGACCTGTACACCCAGACCGGCTGGCTCCAACTATCAAACTGCATAAAGTTTCTCACCTGCTCTATGGTGAAAAAAATCTACCTTGGTCTTGCACCTTCTGGGGTCTCAACTCTGTTACAACACTGAACCAACAAACCGTGCCTTCGGAGATCCATGCTACAGCTACTGAAAGTCCCCCACTGTCACACTTCACAAGGACAATGCTCTTTTGCTTATCAAGTGCCACTCTGGTTCAATGGCCCCAGCCCCACCATCTCCTCTGCCCTGACAATTGGTATGTTTAAAACTAGGCTCCAGGACTATCTCACTACCGACAGCTCCTGTGACTGCCCAACTTAACCTTGTTTCTCCACTTCCCTGCCTGCTCTAGTGGTCCCCCCCCCTACCCTCTTCACTGGATTCTACCCTCACATCTTTGTATACCCACTGCTGCACTTTTCACCCTTTCCCCACCCTACATACATTCCTCCCCCCCACTTCCCTCTCCCTATGACTATGGCACTTCTTATCTCTTGTCTGTTTTCTCTGACAAATGCCACTGGCTGCCTTGCTTACAATGTTACCCCTGAGTTGTATTAATCTGTAATCTGTTTGCAATGTCCACATTGTTGTAATGTCTGTCTTGATGTTCCCCATAATTTGTATTTCTCTGACGTGGAAACTTTCTAAAAGAGCCTTGGCTCAAAGGTATTTGTAATCCTACACTTGATAAAAAAAAAAAAAAAAAAATTATGTTGGATGTACAACAAGACCCCTGAAGGACCAGATCCTGGTGCATGTCCATTCAATCACTAATAGGGAATTGGAAAGCCCAGCAGGTATTCACTTTGCTGAAAATCATAAGTACCCTTGTGTTGTGCTGAGGCTCACTATCCCGACACTGACCTGCCCAGGCGGTATTGCCTGACAGGTTCAGTATCTGGACAGTGAGCATCCTGGCATAAGGAATCCCGAGGGACGTCGACAGGAGTAAGGTAGCAGATGTGATGGCTTGCTACCTTACCCCTGTCCCTGGGACTGTAATCTGCGAGGAATCTGGAGGCTGGCCGAGCTGCCCTGGTGGTGTTGTGGACTACACCATGGCGGCTCAGCCAGCGTGCTGTGGAGGCGTGGGTTCTATCTGCACTGCAGGTGATAACAATTTTACCCATAACTAATTTATTTCTAACTCTGAGGTCTGCTCCCCTCAGAGTTAGATATTTAATTCTGGGGTGAATTAGAGGACAGACCCCCCACATGGGGGTTTGGTGGGTAAGCCCCCAATTTGCCTTAGTGGTTTGCAGATCAGATGCCCGAAATCATATTTTCGGGCATCTGATTGATTCGGCAGGCAGGAGTTCAGACCAGTGGGGTCAGTATCCTGAGACTCAGGATTCTGAGTTTAGGGATATCATAATATATCCAAATCGTAATGGCAACATTGAATGGTTTCAGTTTATTGGGCTTGAACACATTGCAATACACCTTCGGGGAGGTAACAGAAAATGCAAATTGTTACAAAAAGAAGCCAAATGGATTTTTACTTTAAGGGCCCATTCTATTTTGGGTCTAAACAGCCATAATAATATTGATACTACACCATATTTGTGGAGAGGGACCCTTCTGCCCCCTCTTTTTGCTGTATTTGGTTTGCAAATATGACCTGCTTGCACTAAGAGAATATGTAATTGAGTTGGCACAAATTAAAATGTCCTGCGTAGACACGTGTGTCCCCAGCCTTGGTTTGTGAATATGTATATGAATATTTGAATTCGCTTGGACTTGGTCTTTGTGGAAGCTGAATGGCACAATCTAACATGGATTTTTAACAGATATTTTCTCCTGTAAACATATTGTAAGCGACGCTTTTATTAGCAGCTTAAATTTACACTTCAGTAATAAATTCTTGTGGTTATGCCATCAACTATCCGGAAATTTGGGGTTGCATCCTTTGTCCATCAAAAAGGTACCATTATGGTCTACAGTAGCAATATGCATTGTATCTATTGTAAAAATATTTTTTTAACATTAATGTACATTTTCTTGCAATCCTGTTTAAAGTCACATTTTGCACTTTTGGGTGTTTTTTATGTTTTACATTATTTATGATAGAAACTTTCAAATGGTATTAATGTAGGGCACTTTATAAATCGTGTTTTTATATGCTTAAAACAATTGTGGACTGTCACTTTAAAACTTGTAAGATTTAAATGGGGCCAATAAGTGGCTACACTCCACCTCCTGACAAAGCGTTGTGTGTTAGACATGAAGGGCCGATGTAGTGAGTGCTTCTATGGGCTGTCTCAATAAAAGACTGCAGCAGGTATTTTGCCTTAGTTATACTTATTTCAAAATGGACTTTCTGGACATCTTGGAGTGCACTGTGGTGTTATTGCTACAAGAGAAGCCACAGAAAAATACTCTGCTTATATATAACCTCCAGAATAATAAACTACCCATGTAAATTCAGTAAAGCTATCAATTCTGTTTTTGATCCCCCCATGTCAATTACAATAATCCTCAAGCTAGCAAATTCTTCTGATTCTGACCCAGCCAAGGTCACCTCCGCTTTCAATGATTTCTTTACTTACTGTGTTCTTTCACTGCTGTTCTCACCCATGCCCCCTACCTCCGACGCCTTCCATATCCTCTCTATTTTCCTCTTCCTCCCTTTACCTCCTCTCCTCCCACTCTGTCCATGGCCATCACTGCCTTGCTGTCCCTTAATCTGTCTAAAAGTCATAGCCGTGATGGCCTTGCCCCAACGTTCCACTACCTCCCTGTTCCTGCCATCACCGTCCTTATCGCTTCCCTCCTCAGTTTTTTATTTCATCTAGGCAAAGTTCCTAAGGCATGGAAATGCATTAAAATTCTCTCTTTCGACATGTATGGAGGTCCCTTTATCCCAGGGAAGTACTGCCTCATTTCCCTTTTTCCCACTCTTGCAAAAGTGCAAGAGAAGCATGTTTTCTCTCAGCTCTCCTCCTATCTTGACTTTTTGACATTTTTCAGCCTCTTCCAGTCCAGCTTCCACAAATCCCACTAAACCATATCCTTGCTCCAATGGTTTCTTGGTTCCATTCTTCAGGGGCTGGATCAGGGCCAGTTTACTTTTGCTATCTCTGTTGATATCACTAATGCCTCTGACACTGTGTCCCAACCACTCCTACTGGATGAACTTGCCAGGGGTGGCCTTTTGAACCTTTCAGTTATTTGATTCTGCTTCTACCTTTCCAACCAAAGCAGTTGGTCATTGTATGATTCCCTCTCTCACCATCTTGAAACAATTAAGCAAACCTGGGGGCTCTATCTTGTGGCCTGTTCCATAATATTACATTACTAAATGACTTCCTCTCAGTCTCTGTCACCTTGTACATTAACACGTATGTAGAAGACACCAGATCCTCAGCCACTGAGTTGGATGTGGAGATCCAATGTGATTTTGAAAACCTACAATGCTAGCCTAGTTCTGTTCCAACCAACTATACTGCAATGCTAAAATGATCTCATTGGCCTTTGGTAGCAAACAGAGGCTTACCTGGTTCCAGTCATTTCAGTCTTAAAAATTCTGGATGCCTCCTCCTTGAAGAGGTTCCTTTCTTCAAATATTTTGGTGTTTATTAGGACCGATAGCTCAACTTCTGCCACATCAGTGCCATCTACAGAAAACACCTGCTCAACCTTGGTGTACTGTACTGCAACATATATTTGTAATCAGCTTCTCTCCTCAGTTGGCTCAAGGCAGGTTATCAGACAGCATTCAAAGGGTTAAGCCTAACCCTGAAATCTTGTTCTGTTGGGGGCAGGAATTGCTTGAAGAAAGGATGTCTGGCTGTTCATGCTGTGAGTGGCCTGACTTAGTTAAGAGCAAGAAACTAGAGCATGACCAGGCATAGTTCTGCCCTTTCCCCAATACCTTATATAAGGGGGAGGCACTAGGGCGGTTTGCACTTTTCCTGGATGAAGACAAAGAGAGGGAGCAGTCCAACCTCTCCAACTTCAACTGGACCTTGGCGGCCTGCGGTACAAGGGATGGTGGCAGGGTCCCTGGGATTGGGAGGCACTGGCCTTCTTGTGCCTGGTCTCCAGAGAAGAACATCAGGAGCAGCTGGAGAGATGAAGGCCTCAGGGACTAACCTCAGCTAGGACAGTGGTGGGCCACCCCTCAAGGAGGTCACCAGAACTTTGCAGGTTCACTCCTGGTAGCTGTACAGAGAGAGAGAGAGAGAGAGAAATAGGAAAAATCTGTGTTTAAGGAGATAGGAAATTAATTTGTGATGTTCTTGGTGGTTAAATAAATCATAAACATGATACCATACCCTCTGCATGTCTTTTTTTCTGGAATGAGTGTTTAAAATATGAATGTGTAGGCTCCTTTCCAGTTTTCAAATGGGGACTGGCTTGACAGTGTATTTTTGTTTGTATCAGGGGTCAGTACGTACCAAGGTTTGAACTGATCACATCACTGACTCCCAATACAGCGTGCAGTTAACTTGTAACTGAAACATGTGGCAGTCTGACAGGTTTCTTTTCAAGACTGATGCCACACTCAATTACATGAAATAACGCTGTCACTGCACCACTTTCTTTTCTAACTTCTTGTTCAGCTGCCTCCTCGGTTTTCTCTCCAGTTTTCTCTAACCTGCTCTCCCCTCCTCCTACTCACTCAGATCATCTGGTTCCGATTTCTTCCTCATTCCTCGCCAAAGGACCTCAGCGGGTTAAGCTGCATTCTCCTGTCTCCCACCTCTCATCTGAAACAACTTCCCTTCCTGTCTCCATTTCTTCTCCTCCTTCCCTTCTCCTCTCTCCCTCTTCCCTCATCTTATCCTGTATTTCTATACTAAGGGGCTCCCCTCCATTATCCTCATCAGAATGTACAGTATTTACAGTAGCAGCCACAGACATAGCCAGATATTTCCAGATATTTAGTGACATTTCTGTAGAGTTTCTCTGCTGCCCCTACTGTGGAAATGTAGAAAACAGGAGATTCTCTAGAAATTTTGGGAAATAGCTGGCTATGTCTCTGGCTACTACTGTAAGTGTATGCCCGTAATGGAGTTCTGTTTGTATCTTCCTTTATGTTTGTGGCCCTGCCCCTGTATTTCCTCAGTAAATCTATCATTCAACTATAACCCCTTGCTCTCCTCCACCAAACTTAGGATACTCTTGCTCTGCTGCTTTCATACTGAAGTACATGCTACCTTTTTGCATCACTGTACTATTTTTAGATCACTGTATTATTTATGCCTTGTGCATATTTCTTCTGTACTATATTTAGCTTTCTATTTAGTCTCCTGCCTGGAGAATTTGTATTTAATTGTGCTTTACTCTTGTATATTCTTTTTTTTCCACTATTGCAGCTGCTACCATCTTTCCCCTTTTTGGACACCCCCTCTCCCAAGAAATGAGCTTCAACTAATGGGCAAAATGTTTAAGTAACAAAAAAAAAAAATATCAGTTAATCTTCGGTGAGTCTATTCTAGTAGGCCATATTATTGTTTTGGTGCCTGCAATATTTCCCTTTCATAAATCTTTTACTGGGGCCAATTTGTAACAAACCTCATCTTTTGCAATACATCTTTTTTTTTTTTTAAGAAAAAAACTAATCCTGAATCTTTAACAGTTTCTATCAGCTGTTGGTGGCATTACAATTGTCATGTAAAAGGAATCTGCCAGCATGCTGAGCTTTAAAGTCCGTCGTTCATGCGGATTATGTATGGCCAGTTTAGTAGTGCAGAGTGACTAAATCTGTACTTCTGCAATCAGACACGGCAGCCTCCACCACTGCTTGGGTTTTAAAAACAGGAACCCAAAAGCAGACAGTGGTGTGCCAGAACAAATAAGTCTGCCAAGAAAATAACATAAAGACAACTTCAGTCAGTTTCATATGATATTAAGCTGTATATGAAAACAAATTAAAACATTATAGTATATGCCTAGAGCTCACTGTGTATAGAAATAAATGGTTCTCAAAAGTTGTTATGCATAGTCTAAAGTTGTGCATGTTCTAAAAGTTGCTCTACACATTCCATGATCAGGTACCTGTGCCCACATTCACGGTCATTGCATACCGCCTGCTCACTGTCATTTTGTTTTCGGCACTTCAGTTACCATCGTTACAGCGCTGTGCCAGACTTTCCTTTTATCTTATCTGTTCATAAGAGTGTGGTCCTATTAGGTGAATCGAAACAGTATTTTGTGAAAATAATGTCCCAGAGTTTTACATTTTAAGCTTTTTTCTTTCCTGAACCCGGAACTAGTGCCTTGTATCCAGTGCCACTATACATAATGTGTGCTGTTTTGAGCAGTAACCATGCCAGCACACAGCGCTTACCACTCACAAGTGCTTAATCTCTCTTTACTTCTCACTCATTCTAATTGGGACCGTCAGAAACAACACTAACATATATAGCAAAACACAGCTGCTGATTTTGAAGTAATTCAGAACTGGTTTATCTCACATATATTGGTATTAAATGAAAAAAAAGTAAGATAATGATTTTCTGTAACAGTAAAAAGTGTTGTCAGAACCTGTTCTCCAGCTTCACACAATTAATGGGGGGGCGTGTCAGAACAGGTTAAGACCTTTAAATATCATGGATTTACAGTGGATGATGACATGATGCATGAACATCACTTACTATATACTGTATGACTAAAGTTGTGCATCAAAGGTTAGGGGCACTTTGTTAATTCCATCTACCACACCACTTCTTTCACAAAGTTTTCTTATTTCAGTGACAGACTATGGATTAATATTTTATTAGGCTGCTAGGGTGGGAATATTGCATAAGGTAAAAATCCTCTTGAATCAGATTGCACGCTTTGCAACTCCGCTACCATACAGGACTCACCACTGCACTGTGATTTGTTAGAACAAGTGGGATGGCTCTCCCTCAAACTTAGATATAAATTTCAATTGGGATCCTTGCAAAAAACAGTTATCACTAAGAAGGTTCCAACTTTTTTCAATTCGATTTTCAAATCACATAGTAGCTCTGTTGTTACATGTGCATCTGGTCATCAACATGCTCACTTCCCTAGAATGAAAACATCAGCTGGCCAAAGAACTATGTTTTATAACCTACCTACTTTCTTCAATGTTATTTCTACTGCTTTTGACTGCATCAATGTCTTTATCCATAGCTTTAGGCATGTCTTGAGAAAATATTTTTTCTCTTTGAGTCATTGTAAATGTTTTAACAACTAGTTGGTATGAATGATGGCTGCAATGTATGTTAAATAGTTTTATTTATTGTTTGTAATGTGGATCTGTAATTGTATGTTACTCTTGTCCCCCGCAAAAATGGGTCTTAGGGCCCATGGATTTACCAGATTTTAAATAAAGAAAACAAACAAACAGGCAGAACTAAAACAAGCATTTGCCAATGCGAATATTGTCTTGCTGGCATTGGCATTGGCATCAGCAGTGCAGGAGTTAGAGAGATGCATAATAGGAATGGCAGTGAAGTATTGAACAGCGCCAACCCACCTCCATCCTGCAGAAACTGACTGGCACTGGGGTGTGCCTTTGGGTCATCAGCCATAATAATCATGCCATTTTACCTCACCCTACCCTGCAGACACCAACAAGTGTCACAGTGAGCCTTTGGGTCTTCGGGCTATACGCTCACCCCATTCCATAAGGAAATACGCTGAGATGGGTGCAGTATTGGAGAATGGGGTGAACTTTGGGGTCAGAGAGTCCAAGGCACACCTCGATGCCTGTCACTGGCTACAGGGTGGGGGTGGAATGGCATGAGCATTACAGCCAACAATCCCAAGTCACATCCCTGATGCCTGTCAGTCTCTACAGGGTGGGGCGTTACAGTTGCAAACCCTAACACCCCAGGTGTTTGTTGGTATTTTCACTCCAAATTTTCAACATGGGCTTTTTGTGACCCCATTTCATGAACAGTGGCACTATCAGTTTGTTAGCCAGAACATGATTTTGCACCGCGACGGTGCCATTTGGTGCCACAGGTGTGAAAACATATTCTGGGCAGGATGAGAAAAATGACAGTTGTACTGTTCATAAAGAGGTGTAAAAAAACGGCAATGTTGAAAATCTGGAGTGAAAATATGAAAAACTGTTGAAGCCACGAGCGTGCATAGAAACTGCGTAACGCACGCCATAACATAATTATTTTGGGGATTTTTTTAACCAGATTTTCAATATGGGCATTTTGTGACCGCTGCTCATGAGCAGTGTCACTGTGATTTTGTTAATCTGTCCCAAACATTGATTTCCCACAGTGACTGCACCATTGTCGTCACATGCATTCACAACACATTTGGGTAGGATGTGAAAAATGACAGTTATACTGTTCATAAGGAGGTGTGTAAAATGGCAATGTTGAAAATCTGGAGTAATATTAAAATTATCGATTCACGAGCATGCGTGGAAACTGCACAACACACACTCAGTAACACAGTCACGTTTGGAATTTTTCACCAAATTTGCAATATAGGCCTTTTGGGATCCCACCTTATGAACAGTGGAACTGTTGATTCATTAATCGGTCCTGAAAGGGGATTCCGCACAGTAACCTCAACATGACCTTTCGGGACCAAATAACGAGATGACAGTGCATGTGTTCATAAGGTGGGGTCCCAAGAACCCCATGTTGAAAATCTGGAGCCAAAATTAAAAAAAAAAAGGCTGAGATATCCACCTAAGTTGAACCCCCATTTATGCCATTATACAGCTTACTGGCATTTCTTCACTTTGCAGTTCAGCTTTGAAAAGTCCAGACGTGTTCCAGCTCCACTGAAGATCACAGCGCCAGACCACTGGAGGCAAGTATGGGGTTAGGGGTGTGTGGGGAGGTGGAGTGCACAGAGGGTGGGTGCAGGCTGGGGAGGGTGCCACGGACAACTTTCTTTTTCAGGTAAAAAAAAAAAAAACGGACACTACAGTGGGATGATTTTCTTTCTTTACAGGTGAAAGAAAAAATGTTAGCCACACTGGGGTGGGCTCCCAGTGTGCCCCATGACTTTCGGGGGGGTGATGTTGGCCACACTGAGGTGGGCTCCCAGTGTGCCACACGATAGGGGTGGGGCTGGGGGAGGAACATGCCGACATGGTCGGCTTTCTCTCAGCGGAGGCACACTGGGGTGGGCTCCCAGTGTGCCACACAATGTGGGGGGAGGTGGCAGACATGCTGACATGGGGACTGCACCCCAATTTTGGCCTTCTTTCAGGATTGTGTGGCAGTGGCAGGACCCACCTCCATGTTTATTGAAATGTTTCACCAGAAAATGCACATTCGGGAGGCGTGTCATCTCTGCCGCTGCATGACGAACTTGTCTCCAATTGCAGCAGCAAGTTTGTTTCAAGTTGGTGGCACTTTGCACAATACTTGTGTCAGCGCTAGCATGCTGGCTCATTGGGGAATGAGGGACGCACCTACTAAAGTGTGCCCTGCATTTGCCAACACTGACACCTCTGCATTTCTCCTACTACCAAAAGATGTTGCTTGTGCATGTGCAAGACAACATAATAAAGTACTAAAGTCATATTTATGCCCAACAGATTATTACTGAAAAAGAATATGACCTGCTTTATTAAAGTGCCACATAGAGACAAGGAAAACTATTACAGTACTATTTTTGCTAAAAACATATACAGTACTATAAAAACTAAAATATGGGCGACCATACACAACTGCCCTTGTGGTTCCATCTTGGTGGTGGAGATAACAGCACAGCCCTCTCAAGCTTTGCTCTCGAGGTCCAAATGCTATTATGTCAACCCCTCAATGGAAAAACAGGCTTGTTGTGTACCGTCACCCATACATTATTCCTTACATTGTACTTCATCACAGTAAAATAGACATTACTGAGACAGACAGCAGTTTTTGGTATACTACCCCCATACACACACACACAAAAAAAAAACTAATAAAATACCAAGGATACCGTTTTTATGTTTTTTTAAGTTAATGACTATTCTGTGTGTTAATCATAACTGCTGGAAACTGCGTCATCCACTCAGGTTGGCTTTAAAATCACTACAGTACCCTGTCTGCACCAACATTCCGTGACAGATTGCTCAGTTGGACTGTGTTAGCAGAGGAGATGCTATTAGCCCTCGGGGCTTCTCAGTCAAGACTTGCTTTACAACTTTAATTTGTTTTCTCCTTTCAGGAACTTCGATGATAGAAAGTTATGTTAAAATCTACAACAAACAGTCTTTTGCTAAATTCCAACTGTACCTGTTTTACACTTCTAAATGGATCTGCTGTCTTGATCAACCCTGGCTCCAGGGAGCCCCATGTGTTCTACCAGTCTTCTGCCTACAATGTTTCAGGCTAATAATGTGGTACTTTCAGGTTGGAAGGGACTCATTTCTGCCCACTGCTTCATAAGCAGGTATGAATAAGTATGTTGTGTAAACCCATATACTAATTTAAAGGGATTCAAATAAGTATTTTAAAATTAAAGAAAGCCATTTCTTTCTGTGGTCTGCCATCTAGCCTGGTATCTGATGTAAGTCTGAACATATGAACATGTGATTTCTGGAAAGAAAGCTCACTGGTCCTCCAAACTCTGCCCCCACCAGCTCAGTGGGAGTATCCTCTCACCCCAATTTCTTCAAATTACCCAGCAAGGGCCACTCGATGGCCCACTGGGGAGCACGTCATGCTCCCATGCTGGTGAACTGGTTTTGGGAGAGGACTTGGGAGCCAACTTGGGTGGCCAAGGGGACAGAGGGCACACCTATGCAACAGTTCTCCCAGCCGGAGAGGGTTGGTGCCATGTTTCCTCAGCTGCAGGGACTCCTGTGGTGGGCTGTGGAGTTTGCACTCCCACTGGGCATCACTGCATGCTTTCATTGCCTACAGGCAATGGCCTCTCACCAAGCAGGAGGCACGGGGGGGCAACAGGAAGAAACCAGTGTAAACTTTACCAGTCTACTGTATAAGTATAAATAGGAAATTACTTAAAGGAGAAGTCCACCCAAAACTTGAAAAAATATATGTTGTGCAGAGTGTTTTTATTTGTATGTGAAGTTCTAGTGTTTCCTTCCCTCTGACTGGTATTAGGATTTTTTTCTAAATTAGCCTGCTAGCTTTATACTAGTTTTATGACCCCTGGGGATCTTCATCCCTGAGAGCTTAATTGTATTTCTTGTTCCCACAGTGCATCTTGTCTCATGTGACAGTGATGTAAGAGAGACCCAACATTCAGCACACGCATGTCAAACAAACTAAATATCTTGGAAGCTGTACAAGCTGCACAAAAATTACCAGCAGCAAAGTTTTTCAGGACAGTAAGACATTTACAATGAGGGTGGTCACCAAGCTGAATTCTACAGATTTTAAAGTATAGCCATCTCTACTGTTGTGAACTGATTGTAAAGCAATGCTTTCTGCTAGATTTATTGGGCTCTGCTACATCACCATCACATGAAACAAGTTTGCATTGTAGGACAAAAATACAACTAAGCTGTTTGATATGGAGATCTCAGGGGTCATTAAAACTACTCTAAAGCTAGCCTAATTTAGGAAAAACTCTAATGCAGTCAGAGGAAGGAAACACTAGAACTTCACATACAGATTAAAACCTCTGTACACACTTCTTCTTCAAGTTCTGGATAAGACTTCTCATAACAAAATATCTCATTGGTATCTTCTAATGTGCAAAACCAATTGTCAAAAGATTTCTACATATCTCTTTAGGTTTTTTTTCCCTCAGTTGCACATTACCATATAATATTCATTAGGCAATTATGATTAAATATGAATTTTTAGCTTCCTACTTGTATTGCAAGCAATATTACTACTATATATACATACATAAAAGTCTAGTTTTAGATGCTAAAAATAGGCTCCAAAAGGGGACTCGACTTACCCATGAGGTTAACCTATCTGTGGGGTTTACGGTGGTAAACCATTTTTGCAAGTGGGTCACCTAATTTTGTGCCCAGTTCTAGCCACAAAGACATATTCTGTGCCTGATGTTGGTCACAAAACAGACTATTCCATTCTTACTGGCATGGCTGCAAATGAATGCCTGTAACTGTGATAAACTTGACATGGTAAAGGGTTGACTTATATGTGACGTTGATTTATAGGCTGTTTACAAAATGGATAGGGGAAATACTGCATCCTGATTGGTCCAAGCCTGTGCATTGGGACAGCACAATGCACGGGTAAAAAAATATGTTAACAATCAGGACACAGCACACTAATAATAATAATGCCTTTTTCAAAAATTCCCATATGTCAGTACAAACATGGCTGCCACATTTACTAATACACTGATTGTGGAACTCAACCCTTTTAAAAAATAAATCCAAAAGGTTTTTTTATGTTGTATCTCATTTATTTAGCGGCCATTCAGTGCTCATTCATTTAACTTTATGTTACATTTCAGGGCAACCCTGTCCCTTCTTCAGACATTAACTGAGTTTCTTTATTACAAAAGTACAGAAAAGAAAAAGTTTTAACTTGTTATCTAAACTTTGAAGCTTCTATTATTACATTACATGCAGTTCCCTGCACAAACATATGTATATGCATTTCATGAACTGTAACTGTAGGAGCTTCAGGTTAGATAAAAAGTTAAACGTTTTCTTTCAGTAATTTTAGTAACAAAAAAGCTCAGCTGATGTCTGAAGAAGGGCAGGATTGACCTGAAACGTGGATAAAGTGAAATGAATAAGCTGAAGAATTCTCACTACGTGAAATATATAAAATAAATAAATAAGAAGCCATCACATAAAAAACCTTTTGGTTTATTTTAAAGGTTTGCATTCCACAGTTAGTATATTTGATTTATGGATATCCCATGGTGGGATACTCCCCTTATATTTGAAAAAATCTCCATATCACATGACAAAGTGAAAAAGGAAAGAGAAGATATACATATTAAGGACATAAGGAACCTTGGGAGCCTAGAGGTGGACCTTGATGCCACATTTTACTCACACAAAAAAATCAACTAGGCCTTGAAAGTAAAACCTCTAAAAATAAAAAATTAAAAAAATTTATGTTCTTTTCATATATTCCCCTTCTCTCTCTCACACACACACACACACACACACATTTAAAATAAATGAAGTACTACTGTCAGTTTTTGTTAGCTTTATTTCTGACCATAGATCCCCCCATCCTTATCTGCCTATCATGGAAGTGTTTGCCACTTGCTTTTCTGACCATGGCGCCTGCCCCCAAATCAGGGAAATGTTTGCTGCTTTGCCAGCAACAGATAAACTTAAACCCCTGGCTTTACTAATGCCTTCTGATATGTGTGTGTGTGGGGGAGGGGGTAACATTCAGCCAGCAGAATTCTACATAAGTTTGAAGTCCTGAATTCCATGATAAACAAATATTACATCTATTAAATGTGTGGACAGGCAGATGTTTGATAGCTGGGGAGGGACTACTTTTCACTAGTTACTTTTAACAAGGAAAAATACTTGTGTTTAATAAAAAAAAGTTAGCTTTTTAATGTTATCAGATTTCCAATTTTATAAGCACAGTAAGACACTTTAGATACTTTGGAGGTGCACATTATGCTAATATAACCACACTTCCGGGGCTGAAGGCTTCTGCCTGCAGCGTTGTGCCTCACTAGTGCCCATGAGTATGTGGTTAGAGAAGCATGATGCATGCTCCTTCATATCTTACTGTTGACATATTTACAGTATGTATGACTTTATAGCTAATACCTATTGTAACTATGCATTCTGTATTTTGTGTTATGCTACTGGGTGTGTAACTTACCTTTTAAAAAAGGGGGATACTAAGTGGCTTTGTTTGATTCCTGAAATCAGGTGGCACTGACAGGGTCAATATTCTAGCCTGATCTTAAACATAAAATGTTGTTTTATGTTATTATAACTTTCTGCCCTAATAACATGGTGTCAGTGTGCCTCATATACAGCCTGCTCCCATGGGCTCAGTACTTAACTGGGGTTTTCTCCCTGCCTATCTGGTACTTATAAAATGGACCTCAGCCCACTAAAGGTGGAGTCCCAGAAGTTTCTCAACTAGTTGTTCAGTATCAGAGCTCAGGAGCTCGGCACCAACTAAAAGTGCATTTCTCTGGCTAATGGCTTCCAGAAAGAGTAATGTGCTCTAAGACAGCCCAGTTTCCAGTTGCCTTGGTGGCACAGCTGGTAGCCCAACCAGAACAGTATTCTGGGTGGCCTGAGTTCAAGTCCCAGCTGAGGCATTTACTTTTCTCTCCTCTGTAAGTGTACCATATATATGCACATCGCTCTCTTGTGACTGAAAACTCTGGCTAATGGGGGCCTGTGGCCCAGGATGGTAGCAGGATCCCTGGGTCTGCAGTGGCCTTGTCTATAAAGTGCTTTGGAATCGATGTATAGAAAGGCACACTACACAAGTCCATTAACCTTTTCTTCCTTCTTGAATAAGTATTTGCCAGGTAAAACCCTACAAGTCAAGGAGAATGGTACATGTAGTAGATCTAGAACTATTCTATCAAACAAAGTTACTATAAAAAGAAATGGGAGAAAGCAGGCAAAGGTGCTGCAAGGTAAGCCTTCTACTGTTGTACAGTTTATAGTTATATTCTCTGCAGAAACCTGAAATTTTGCACCACAGCCCAGAAGCAGATCTTGCAAAGTTACCTGACAGCATGCAAATTAAATGTCAACAGCCATTCAGCTTTCTTGTCTAGTTCTACAGTGAAAAGTCATGCTACACACCTTGGAACCACATACACAGTCAAAATATCTACTGACACAGTTCTGCTGCACCAGACCAAACCCAGAAAATCAAAACTCCACGCTAAGTTGCAGGATAACAAAACTTTTATTGTAATACAGCAGATGGCTCTGACATTCCCCAACCACCAACAGTCAAACATTTTCGCACCTCTGCAGGCACTTTGTCCATAGTAGTTCAACTATTTAGTCACAAAATCGAGATTTGTCAAGTACTGCAGTGTGATTGTGATGAATAAAACTCTATGTGCCAGGAGAGGAGAGGAGAAGGAGGCAAAGGGAAATATATTGAAAAGGTCTGTTAAAGAAGGTCAGGGGCCAAAGAGGATAAAAATGAACCTTGTGAAGTGTGTTAAGTAATGGCCATACTGGATGAACACGAAGGACTAAATAAAGTTTAGCCACTGTGGCTGAAATGCACCAAATTTTGTTATGTGTGAGAGGCCTTTCGGCACCATGCAATTCTGCTTAAAGCTGCACCAGCTTAACATTCTGTGGTGATTTGCATATGCAGCCCATGATGCTTTGCATTGTGTGGGCATGTGTGATTTTGTATTTTCTTGAAACTTGGCTTCCCAGCCAAATGCCCTTTGGGGTAACCCTTGCCTCAGTGTTTGCACACAGAGGTTATTTGTCTTTTAAATAGTTTTTTTATTTTAATGGATTCACCACAACATATCCAAGATACACTGTCTTAGGGTAGCTGGTCCATTCCACTGGGGTGTCAAACAGACGAGGCATACTGATGAGTCCTGGTAGGATGAAACACGTGTCTATGTCATCTGTTAGCACCCTTTGCAAACTGTGTGAGAGGCCTTTCGGCACGATGCAATTCTGCTTAAAGTTGTACCAGCTTAACATTCTGTGGTGATTTGCAAATGCAGCCCATGATGCTTTGCATTGTGTGGGCATGTGTGATTTTGTATTTTCTTCAAATTTTGTTAGCCACATGTGAACTGGACTAGCCACTATCAGGTTAACCGAACAGTAAAATTCATAATGTCCAAGTGCCTTGGCCAAAGTGGTGACTGGGAACAAAAGCGAAGTAAGCCATACTCAATTTATTGAAGCTACTGATAATGGTGACAGTCCTTAGTGCACACTGAGTCTTTATGAGTTATAGGTAGAGAACCTGTAGGACACACATTGACTAAAACAATTATCTGCTGTAGTATCTGCAAATCGCAAATAAAAAAACATCAACTGACATGAAGCATTTAACAGTCACTTTACTGGGGGCCACACAATGGTGCAGCAGCTTGAAAAATGTTTCCACATTGACAATGCGAGTTTGACTCCTGAGCTCAGAACAAAGCTACTACAGTCACAATTTGCAAAAATATATAGTTGTGCAGAGTGTTTGATTTGTGTGTTGTGTATTTAGTCCCTTTGTCTGTTATAAGTTTTTTCTAATGCCTACTAGTTTTATGGCCTCCGGGAGCTCCATGTTTGCATGATTTATCACTCTTCTTTGTCCTATAGTGCCTCCTGTCTCACGTGACAGTGACGTGTCCATGTGTCTGGGACAACTGATTCGGTGAGGGAAAGTACTGCAGCAGTAATCTGAAGACAGAAGCCTGATGTTCTGGCCTCAACTAAATAATTCAATATTTTTGTATCCTATATGTTTGTCTAGGTCTAGCCAGCAGTAGTAAATGTTTTGCTTTTAAAGCTTTTAATTTCATCAAACTACTCCTAGCCATAAAAAGCACACTAATCACCCTAGGTCATCAAGACTATAGCTGTTTTCTTACAGAATACCCACTCAGTTAGACCTCAGGTGATTGATAAGCTGTAGATGTAGCCTTTAGTGCCTACTTGATGAGGAAAGTGACTTAAAACCCATTCTTACCAATAGCACTATATGGTGTCGGAACCATCCATTGATTAACATGACCCAAAATGGCCACACACAATAGAAAGAGTTAAAATCACAGCTGTACCATTTTAAAATTGACTGTAAACCAGTACTTTCTCAATCTACGATCCCAGATGCATCACTGTCACATGGGACAGAAGGCATTGGAGGAAAAAGAAGAGCAATACACACCATGATAATATGGAGATCCTCAGAGGCCATAAAACTAGTAGGGAAACTGAGAAAAAACTCCTTATAGCAAGCAAAGGGAAGGACAAATCAGGACTAAGCACACAAATCAAAACACTCAATACAACATGGCCCGGATATTCAAACTGCGCCAGGCTGTGGCACAAGCTTGGGTGCAGCTTAACTTGGCTGCGCAGGGGTGTGGCCTGGGCGATATTCAACGGAGCTGTGCCACGGCTCAGCAGATTTGAATATCACACCCTGGCCACCCCCAGTGTGCATGGTGCAGTGGCACTGTGCCAGCGCAAGTGGCCAGAGTGGAGCATGGAGATGCGCTAGCGCAAGTGCCATTGCGCCATTCACAGCACCAGCGATATTCAAAAGGTGACATGCAAATGGGGCCATAATTTATGCAAGGCGCACATGGGGCCATTTGCATGTCATTATGGCCCCATTTGCATGCAGGGCGCGCCGATCCCCGACGACTTGCGCCTGGCGCCCTGCCAGGCAGCAGCCGTTGGAGACCGACGCCCCCTGCAGCCCGATCGTGGGCATCTGTGTAACAATAGAAAATATCCTGTCCTATATCCCTGGTGGTCCAGTGGACCGCTATGTGCCCAATCGCAGGCATCTATGTAATAATAGAAAATATCCTGTCCTATATCCCTGGTGGTGATTCACATATCTGGAATGTGTAGTGCAGTAGGGGCTGACGCCCTTGGCTCACGCTGTAGAACCATAGGTCGTGCAGCCTACCGAGGTGTCAGTCGGGCGGTGGCGGGCGGCAGGCAGGTGGGTGCTGCCACCCGCCGCTGACGGGGAGAGGGGCGGTGGGGCCTAGTGGGCGGTGGGGAGGGGGTACCTAGACCACCAGGGATATTGACCTTTTGTTTTCTGTACAAATGCCTGCGATCGGGCACACTGTGTCCACTGGACCACCAGGGATATAGGGCAGGATCTTTTCTATTATTACACAGATGCCCGCGATGGGCACATAGGCGGTCACTGGACCACCAGGGATATAAAGACTTCTATCTTTTCATACACAGATGCCCTTGATCCAGGCATGGGGGCGCCGCCAGGTGGCGGGATCGTGTGGCCACCACAGGTGGCAGCTGCCATGTTGCGCCCTGCAATGTGGCAGCTCACCTGGGTGGCCATCAGTGTTCCTTTTTTTGGCTTAACTTTGTGCTGGTGCAGGTAGGGGTTGCACATGCATGGCTCTGCACATCCTGGGCTGAATATTGGGCTGTGCAGGTTATGCATGGACATCCCCACCTGTACCTGCATACATTACTGATGCGCTCCGGTGCATGAGTTTGTCCGCACCTTTTCTCTTTTGAATATCGCGCCGGGGTGCATCAGTGGGTTACGCATGGCAGAACACTGTTGCGCCATGCGCAACCCTTTTGAATATCTGGGCCCATATGTTTTTGCTAATTTTGACTGTAGCAGTCCTTTAAGTCCCACAAAAGGAACATCCCAGTGGGGTGTGCAAACACCTTCTGTTGAATCAATTAAATACAAGTTGGAGCACCAAATAGCAGGTAGAGTGCCTGATAGATACTTCACACAATGCTGTCACAACTTTGTCACAGGATAGCTTTAGCCACAAGCTTTATTTCTCTTTCATGTACTGTATTCCAGGTCACTAGAGGCCAGAAGTTTGTTGCATTTCAATGCCTCAGTCACATATTTTTCAGTCTGGCACTGCAGTCAGATATGTGCTCTTATCTGAGCCTCACTGATCCAGATCTGTTGAAGTGGTGAGTCCAAAACATTTTCTAGCTTCTGGTGAATATTTTCCAAGTGTTTATACTGTATATATTTTTTTAATTTCTTTATTGTATCATCATATAACAATCCTGTACAAATAACGCCTTGAGGGAAACCCTCAAATAAACAAGAAACAATTCCTGGCAATAAATGGAAACACTTACAGACAACTATCTCCATCTAGTCAAGTATGTGGTTAACAATGAATTAAGAACTATATACAAGAAAGCACACCATGCTACTACTACGAAAATAAATGAGGAAATAGTAATTAGCTTGGCTCATCTCATGTCTTTTTGTGATACTGATTATTTGTGTTGGTACCACCTTGCACCATATACATACCTTCAGATTCGGGTATCATTCTGCCGCAAGTTGTGAGTGGACTAAAGATCCATCCACTTCCTCCATCCAATTTCAAAATGGTAACCTACATGCTTGAATTGCTCCTTCTACAGCCTAAGGTCGGCTGTGATAACTTCCATTTGTGTAACACTTTTTATAATTTGTATCCATATGACAAGAGACTGAGGGACCTCAATATGTACACCCTGGAAGAGAGGGGTGAGGAGGGACATGATAGAGACCTATAAGTACCTCACAGGGTTGAACAAGGTACAGGAGGGGAGTCTTTTTCAGAGGGGTAGGTGCATGAGAACATGGAGACATGAAGGAAGCTGGAAGGGGGAAATTTTGGGAGAAGTGCTTCTTCACTGAAAGAGTCGTAGATGCCTAGAGCAGTCTTCCAGTGGAGGTGGGGGAAGGCAAAAACAGTGTTGGGCTTCAAGCGTGCATGGGACAGGCACAAGGGAATCTTAGTTCGGAGGAAGGGGGTAGCCGGAGAGCAGGTGTGGTCTGCGATGACATTATAGACAGCGACAAATGGGTAGACTAGATGGGCCAAGCAGTCCTTATCTGCCATCAGATTCTATGTCTCTATGTTATCCAATCTGCTACTCTTGGGAAAGGGGGCATCAACCATTTCCTCATGATAGCCTTGTAAGCCACAGATTATAATTCCAAAGGAACATGTTTTTCCCCTATTAGTTTTTATGGTTCAAGCCATCTTCCACAACAACAGATATACAGGAGCCCCAGCAATTCTGCAGTTTTACTGGACACGCCTTGCCAAAATGGGTGTATTACTGTGCACCCCAAAAGATGTGGCATGGAGTCCTACCTCATCACAAAACCTCCAGCAGAGGTCTGAACTCCCCTGCACATGGTGTTTCATTCTGGTGGGTTCAAAAATATCAAGCAACCACCTTCCAATGAAACTCCCTCCAGTTATTTGAGGCTGAGGTGTGGAAGACACCCTCCCAAATCCTTTTCCAGTCTTCCTCTCCGTACACCTCCTCAAACTCTCCTTCCCATGCTGCTTGAATAAGGACCACCACTCCACCTCTTCTATCTTGATATATAGTTACCAAGCTTTTTTTTTTTTTGAATCTTTTTCCCTCGGTCGCAGCTCGTGGGAACTCTCTCAGGCAACCTTATCCTTGTGCCTGCCCACCTGAAGTTCTCTACGGTCTGTGCCTTCTCTCCCCCCCCCCCCGCAGCCAGTACCCCTGGTTTGACCCACCCAGGGAGGGTAACCCGACTCCTTCCTTGGGCTCTCTCGAAAGGCAGACTCCGGCTTGCAGGTGGGGCCCGGGTGGAGGAATAGTGATGCCAGCCGAGACGAACCCGGTGCTGGCATGGAGGATAGGTGCTGTCGCCTATCCCAGGGAGCCGGGGTTTTCCTTTGTTCTGTGCTCCCTACCCTCCCTCGTGTGTGCACCCCCAACGCTTGGCACACAGCAACCCTGTCAGTGTCGGGCATGCTGTTACGTGCCGCCTGCGCTTCTGCGGTGCCCCCTATCTCCACCAGGGGCCCCCTGCGGGGGCTCAATCCAATCCCTTCCCTGCCAGCTCTTCCCTGCCGACCCCTGGCACTCGAGCTCGCTCACAAACTCGGAACGCCGGTGTGGTGTCCAGCGTCTCAACCCTCGGCGCCATTGGGCCGGACATATAGTTATCCAGCTTGAGATATGTTTCTTAGTAATACTACCATTTGTAACCCACTTGAAGAACAGTATGAACGGATGGGGGTCTTTCTCCAATTCTTCTATGTGGGAAGAGTGTTTCTCAAGAAAATAAGCTACTTGTAAAGATCAGATGTCTCAATGAGGCAACATATACTCCCCCTTTAACTGTGCTAACCCCTTATTTTGTCGACCTAGTAGTAACTGTGAAAAGTAGGTCAGGCCCAGACTTTGCCATTATCTAAAACACACATCAAGCTTGGTGGGGGTACAAAGTCTTCACAGTGAAGAATGGGAGTAAACTAAGTCAGTCCCTCTGCAATTTTCAGGTCTGTAGAAACCAATTATTTATCACTTGCTTCACCCATGGGTTACCTATATCTTTGCTTTGCATGCCACTCATCCCTCTGATGTTATCCCCACTAAATCAGTTCCCAGTGTAGCCCCTTTCTCCATTTCAAACCACCCACTGTCCGTATTAATTTTTTCAATATTCTAATAGTGGCAGCAGATGGGACATTCTACAGTTGCTCTTTAAATCAAGGAGCCCCAACTCACCAAAGTGCCTTGGGGTAAGCAAGACGTTCCTTCTGATGTGGGGCCTGGTACTCCCCCATATACAATTGCGCAGGGCTTTGGTTATTTAAGGAATAAGGCATGACAAGGTGTGCGTTGTACTGGGATAACAGCACACCTCAGGTGGGTTGAAGCGCGAAGCTGTAGGTGGAGTGCTTCCACCACCTGAGAAGTGCCATTATCCCAGCACAATCCACTCTAACTCTGGAGTGCCTAGTGCGATTATGAAATGGAAAATTTAGCTTAAATTATTACAATCATTTTTTTTAAACATACGGACAATAACATTTGTGGAAAAAAAAATTAAAAGTTGAATAAAAAAACAGGTTGGGCAGCAGGTGGCACCCAGTACACCTTAACATCTTCAGGTCTAGGCAGGAAGCAGCTGGCAGTTAGCTGGTTGTTATCATGAATGCTGTCAGCAGTTCTAAATCTAAAGGCAGCAGGATAGCGAGGAGAACAGAGTTCTCAATGGTAGGAGCTCTGCTATGCATGGAAACCAGCGAGCCATGCTGGCAGGAGTCTGTGACAGTAAGGAGTGTACCAAACAGGCAGCGGGAACCATCATTATAGGCACTTTCCTTTCAGAAGAAACAGGCATATGATTTCTTTGTTTTAAAATGTAGGCTGCTGGGTGCAATCCAAGAAGGAGAGAGACCATTCTTATAGTTGCTAACCAAGGGTTAATAGGGCAGCAGTTGGCAACACGCAGACGGGATTTGTTTTTTTCGACATTGTTTCTTTTTAGAGTGGGTTTGTGAGTGGGAGTGAGTGGCTGGTTGGTTGGCAGAAGCCAGGAGTGATAACGCAGAGGCTGAACAGGGGGTAAAGGGGACTCAGAACGTCTTTCCTCGCTTTTGTACTGGGTTATCAGCACAGGGTTCCGAGGTCCTCAACCAATAAGGTGTCTAGATTTTCTGGACCCATTTCATAATTTCTTCCAATCCCCAGTCTGCATTGATAATGGAAGGGTATGAAACCAAAATAAAAATCTGGGAAACACATTCATTCGGACCATCTGAATTTTTTCCCCATTAACGATAAGGTAACACTGCCCATCTCTTAATGTTCATTTACACCTTCTTAATTAACTCTATAATTCCCCAAATAAAGTTAAGATAAATTAACAGGGATGTGGGTATCCAAATACCTAATTTTACTAGTCATCCATTTAATCAAAATTAGGGACTCGGCTCTGCACTCAACTGTCCACTAACCAGCACCACCTTCAGTTTGCTCTTCATCTATTTTAAACCCAGATAACTCCCCATTAAGTTTTTTGTATATGTTCCAAAATGAGATAGGTCACTTAGTAGATTTCTCAAGTACAGCACAGTATCTTCTGCCTACAATGAAATCCTATTACCCACCTCTCCTATATTAATATCTTCAAGTAGTCACGGCGAGCAAATCATTGCTGCTAGTGGTTCGATACTCAGTGTGAACAAAAGGGGAGAAATGGGGCACCTCAGTCTTATTCCCCTAAAGATGTTATGAGGAAGTAAGAACATCCCATTTACTTTCACCTGAGCGATTGGGTATGTGTACAAGTCTTGACTATAATAAAAAAAGGTCATCAAAATTATATTTCAAGTGTTCATATTTGAGACCCACATTATTTGTTATTTAGGCTGACATAGGTAAAACGGCTTTAAACATCCCCACACAATGTGGCTATGTCTAGTCCAGTGGTTACTCATCTCCCTCAGTCATTTCTTATCTCTGTTCCCAGTTTTCCCAATATTATATATGTATATACATACAGTGGTGTCCCCAGGATAAACCCCACTTTTAAAGCACTCTGTAGTATGCTGCAACAGACCTACTGAATAAAGCAATATAATTTCAATGGCAATTAGTCCCCTTTGTCGTGCAGGAAACTGTGGCATTCACTTCATCCTGGCAGTGTCACATTTTCCTGAATGACAATAGGGACTAATTACCATTGTAATTACATTGCTTTATTCAGTAGGTCTGCTGCAGTATTCTGCAGAGTGCTGCAAAATGCTGCAGAATTGGGTTTCATCCTGAGGGATGCCACCATATATATATACACACACACACACATATATATATATATATATATATACACACACACATACACACCAGACCATTACTCCTGCCAAACCCTGAAAGATTGCTGGAGTGGGCTAATCTGTCAATTCTTCCCATGTTAGGGAGGAGGTCAGAAGGAGAGAAAGTAGAGAGAAGGTAGAATGGTTTGAGGCTGGCAGTATAGCCAAGAGGTTAGAGTAATGTGCTGTAAATGAGCTTGGTACATTCAGCAGACCTCAGTTTGATTCCCACAACCCCACATGCATACTGTGTGACCCTGAGTATGTCACTTAACCTCTTCAGTGCTCCTGGTTGCCCTGAAAACAGGAATTGTGCCTAGTGGGCCTTAAGGTACCAAAAGTAAGATGGTTGATGTCACCATGCCTCCACTGCACAGTCAGGCTGGGCCTCCTTGCTAATTACATTTGTGCTCAGGTGGCTTAAGAAGGAAGCTGTTCCAATCTGTCAGGAGGGGTAGATCCTGGGGGTTAGAGAAAGTCAAAAGAAGTCCATAACGACAAGCAGCAAGCCCTGCTGGGTGGAAGATAAGGCTCAAGTCAGACAAAAAGAGTGTCTGGCCTGTCTTGGGAAGGTGAATAAACAGAACATTTAAAACAAGCATTTGTCAATGCCGAACGTTCGCTTGCAGGTATTTGCAGTGGTGTTTGGCATGTATGGTGCCTTACCCTAATGCCCTGTAGATTGCTGGTATTTGCACAATAAATTGTCACATGACCTTTTGTTACCTCCATTGTATTACATAGCGGAAACATGTTTTGGGCAGGATGTGAAAAATGACAGCTGTACTGCTCATAAGGAAGTGTGGTAAAATGGCAATGTTGAAAATCTGGAGTGGAAATATTGAAAATTCGCAAACCTAGGAGCGTGCGTGGGAACTGCGCAACGCACACTCGTAAAACAGTCATTTTTAGGAATTTTTTCACCAAATTTTCAACATTGCCATTTTAAAACCTCTGCTAATGAACAGTGTCACTGTGATTTTCTTACTGTGTGCCATACATTGATTTTGCACACCGACTGCGCCATTGTGCACTACATGGGCAGAAACACGTTTGGGCAGGATGTGAAAAATGACAGCTGTACTGCTCATGAGGAGTGTGGTAAAATGCCAATGTTGAAAATCTGAGTAGAAATATTGAAAATTCGCAAACCTCAGAAAGCATGCGGAACTGTGCAACGACGCTTGTAAACAGTCATTTTTAGGAATTTTTTCACCAAATTTTCAACATTGCCATTTTAAATCTCTGCTAATGAACAGTGTCACTGTGATTTTCTTACTGTGTCCCATACATCGACTTACTCACCGACTGTGCCATTTATTACTACATGAGGCGGAAAGGCGTTTTGGGCAGGATGTGAAAATGACAGCTGTACTGCTCATAAGGAGGTGTGGTAAAATGGCAATGATGAAAATCTGGAGTGAAAATATTGAAATTGCAAACTTACGAGCCGCAAGGAACTGCACAACCACACTCGTGAAAACAGTTATTTGTAGGAATTTTTCACCAAATTTTCAACATAGCCATTTTAAGATCTCTGCTCATAAACAGTGACACTGTGATTTTCTTAATGTGTCCCATACACTGAGTTCGCACACTGACTGTGCCATTAGCGCTACATGGGTGGAAAACGTTTTGGGCAAGGTGTGAAAATGACAGCTGCAGTGCTCATAAGGAGGTGTGGTAAAATGGCAATGTTGAAAATCTGAGTGCAAATATTGAAAATTCACAAACTTACGGAGGCAGGAACTGCACAACGGACTCAGAAACAGTCATTTTTAGGAATTTTTCACCAAATTTTCAGCACGGCCATTTTAAGACCTCTGCTCATGATCAGTGCCACTGTGATTTTCTTAATGTGTCCCATACATTGAGTTTGCACACCGACTGCACCATTGTGCGCTACATGGGCAGAAACACATTTTGGGCAGGATGTGAAAAATGACAGCTGTACTGCTCATGAGGAGGTGTGGTAAAATGGCAATGTTGAAAATCTGGAGTGCAAATATTGAAAATTCGCAAATGTACGAAAGCGTGTTTAGAACCGCGCAACGATGTTGAAACAGTTGTTTGATTTTGACCACCTCATGCGACCCTTCATGACGATGTCACTGTCATGGTAGCATCGAGTCCGGCGGTGATTTCATGGCAGTGACCGCGCAGTGCCTACGTAAATCACCCTTCGGTCCTGAATAACGCCATGACAGTGACATCACTTATGAGAAGGGGTCCCAAAAACCCCATGTTGAAAATTTGGTGCAAAAATTCCAAAAAATGACTGAGATATGCAATAAAGTTGAAACCCCCCTATTTAGCCCATTATACAGCTTACCGGCATTTCCTCAGTTCGCGGTCGCCTTTGAAAAG
Organism: Neoceratodus forsteri; assembly: GCA_016271365.2. Taxonomy (NCBI): domain Eukaryota; kingdom Metazoa; phylum Chordata; order Ceratodontiformes; family Ceratodontidae; genus Neoceratodus; species Neoceratodus forsteri. Next base: position 656,303,030 of record CM057459.1, read on the forward strand.
TGCAGACGTGTTCCGGTCCACTGAAGATCATCACGCCGGAGTCCGGAGGTAAGTATGGGGTGTGGGGAGGCTGGGTGCGCAGTGGGTGGGTGTGGGTTGTGGGAGGGTCTGGGAGACGCTGCCGTGGGACCGTTTTGATTTACAGGTTTTAAAAACAAAAACGACGACGTGGGACGCTTGCCATGCTGGGGTGGGCTTCAAGCGTGGCAGAAGATGGCTGGGGCGAGGAGCCGATGGGGATGGGGCACCACCGGGCAAACTACGTGGGGGGCGAGGAGCCGACGGGGATTGGGCACCCCGCCGGCAAAACAAAGGAACGCTTGCCATGCTGGGGTGGGCTCCGCGTGGCAGCAGGATGGCTTGGGGGGCCGTGGAGCCAACAGGGGATTGGGCACCCCGTCGGCAACAACGCTTGCCATGCTGGGTGGCCCCAGCGTGGCACCAAAGCTTTGGGGGCGCGGACGCTGCCGGGGAGTGCGTGACGCGAGGGGGGCTGGCGTGATACGGCAAGCTCAGTATGGCAGCGATGCCTTTAAGCAGAGGAACACCGCTGTCATACAGAGCTCCTGCACCCATTGTGCAGGACCGCCACGCCTGCTCAAGGGAGCAGTGCACTGGATGGGAAGGCACACCCAAAGTGTGCTACTCTCCCAAAACGCCCTGCGCATGCGCATGCTTAATGTAATAAAGGGTGTACTTCTTAACACAGTGTTGACAATTAGGAATGTCAGAATTACCACAATGAGCACAGGATGGCAAGCTGCAGTAACTCAATGAGCAATAAGGGCTTTTCCATGACAACAAGTTATGTTATGTTACATTACAGTATTGGTTCACTTTTTTAATTAACACTGAGAGTAATGAAAATCTTTCAGAAATGGATGAAAAAGTAGGAGCAGCTCTCTAAGGCAGTGACTTGGGGTAATCAATGTTGATGCAAAAAATGGCTAGACTACCAATCCTTTATTCAGAGTGTTAATTTTCCCTGTTGAAGTCCACCCCCCCCAATGGACAAGATTACCCCTGCACTTCAACTTGCTTCAAAAATTGCATAGTCCACAGAAGGCTACTCATTAGGTGGCCATGTAACTCCACTCTGGAGACTGAACTTGCCACCTCTACAGAACAGCTCTGCACCCAAAGACTCAAGTCCTGCAGGTCGAAGTACAGGCTGCACGACAATGTAGTGCACAGTCACTATGCTTTCAGACCACCAATACTGCATCTTTCAGAAGAAAAAAGAATGGTTTCCCAAAAGGGACATAGCCAGACCTCATTACAGTCCTCAAATGGTCTTTAGTTTGAAAAAAAAAAAAATGTAATAATTATTTACACGCCAGCCCGTGGCACTGAGGGTTGAGGCACTGGATGCTACACCTCGTGCACGCCCGGCAACCCGAGTTCGAACGAGCTCAGGCCAAGGGTCAGCAGGGAGGGAGTAGGAATGAGTGTCTGATGGACTGCTCTCCTCTCCCTGGGAGGGATCCAGGTGCCCCGCGCAGATAGTGTCCCCAATGGAGATCGGGGCATAGCTAGAGCTGGAGCAGTTAGGAAGAGGAAGCGCCGCAGAAGCCTATGGCACAGCCGCATTGGCATCATTAACGAATGCACTCCTCGGGAAAAATACTTAATCCTACAAAAACTCCGATCACTGATAGGTTGGCGCTCCTCCGAGCCACGCCGCCATTACGACCGACACTGGACCTTGTCTCTTGCCCCTCTGCCACCCCGCCAGCACACTTGATTCCAGATAGAGTGCTGGAGTGGTGGCGGGCCTACTCCTAGGAGGCCCAGAGCTAGGGAGTCCGATGGCTAGGATGGTGTTGAAGGACAGCTTACCCTCTAAGGAGATGGGGACCAGGTGGGCGGTAGAGCGGCATCAGGCCAATAGGAGTTGCCTGAGACAGCTCGGGTAAGGAGCATAAATAAAGTATACAAAAAAAAATAATTGTTTACATCTCTGGAATTTGCAGATGTTGTTGCTTGTTTTGTACCTGTTTTCCCTTTCTTATTATAGATCGTGGGAGCATCCCTGACCAATCACAGCGTCTCCTTCAGTTGCGCGTGAGGTACTTTTATTACAAGAGTACCTCATGCACTGAGTTATTGTAACGGGCTTCTCCCTGACTGCTCATGCTGTTAGCACTTTAAATGTTTTTTAAAAAAGGATATTTTTTATTCAATAAAGTTAGTGATCTATAATAATTTCATGAGTCCATTTGGAGGTTCTCTTATGGATCTAAAAGTATTGCCTCTTGTGTCCCCAGGACCACAGAACGTGCTTACCTTTGGTTCGCAGTCCTTTTGTCCTGACAATGTGCAAGTTGACACTCTCATATCCATAAGAGGCCCTCCAACTGGACCCATAAACTTATAATAAAACTGAAAAATTATCTGTCCACCATAGTGTTGCTACACAAAAACGAGTTTGGTTACAGCCCGTCATCTATTACTGCAGTTTCTGCATGTCTCTCAACCTTTTGTCACCGAAATGTGGGACACTGATACTCAGAATGTAGGTGAATGTGGGGCACATCAAAGTTCGAGATACAACCTCAGAACGCTGTGGAAACTAGTGCCTTTTTTTCTGCAAACTAAATTTGATTTGGCTTTGCATCATAAAGCAGTATCAGTTTCAGCTTTGACCAACAGGGATATTACCAAAAGGCCTCAAATTCTTCCTCACACAAGAATTTGGCAAAATCAAAATCTGTGATAAGATGGAGGATTACTTCAAAGAACTCAGCCTAAAGAAATTCTTTTTTTTGACACAAATATCACAATATAAGAACAACAACACAAATCATCTGACTGACTCCTTCAAGTGGACACAGTTCCAGATTAGATGCTTATACTGATTGTTTCTGTCAAATGGTAAACAACCAGATTCTCAGCAAACAACAAACATTATGATGCAATCACTCACCACTGGAGAAAAGAGCAACAGTCACTGAAAACTAGCCCCTATGTCGCTATAAAACCAACCAACAAAGGTGGTGCAGTGGAGTAAACACAGAGGATTATACTAAAAAGATGGCAGCACTCATACAGGTATTAGAGCCCACTTTTTACAAACAGCTGAGTGAAAAGCCCACAACAAGGGACACTGGGGCATTCTTCTCCAGGGTTATGCTCTGGAGGAGGGGTCACTGCCCTCTTTGCAGGACCTTTGCGGAGCTCCATACTCAGGTGGTAGGAGTGAGAGAAGTATATCTCTTGCAGCACTGGTTCAGCTAGAGTCCATTCACTCCCCCAGAGGCCCACTGGTCCAGCGGGGTGGGAACTGGTTGGGGGGGAGGAGGGTGGCTGGGGCAACCTTGAGATCAATCAACCCCACACCGTTCTGAGGGCAAACTGCATTGCATCCTGGTGGAGACTAATGCACCCAACTTCAGTGTGGGGGGGGGAGACTGTGGGTCAGTTTGGGAAGTGGGAATGATGAGCGGGTGGCACCCAGAGGTGAAAGTGAGAAGAAGGCAGTTAGGAGAGTGTTAGTGGTCAGGATTGTATGATCAGGGGAGCTGAGAGGGTGGGGGATGGTTAGATGCCTCGTGGGGCATCAACCATCTGGGATGTAGAATAGGGAGGATAGCAAGGAGGGGGGAAGCTGGGAGTGCTGGTACACTTGGGGTACCAACGATCTGGCGAACCACTGTGAAGCAAGTGAGCGCAACTTTCACAGGCTAGGGGACAAATTGCAGACACACTTGGCCTTCCTGCCTTTTTGATGTCCTCCTGTGTGGAGTAAGAGGGAGGGAGGAAAGAGAATAAGGAGGAAGAGAAAGGAATTAAATGGGTGGTTAAGCGATGGTGTCAGGAGAAAGGGTACCACTGAGGGGACTGTGGGGACATCTGAGACAGGATGCTCTTCAAAAGTGACAGCCTTCATCTGGTGAGAGAGGGACCAGAGCACTGGGTCAGAAGTTTAACGTCACATTAAACAGTTAAACTAACTGCAGGGGCAGCGAGGCTAGGTGAACCATGGTAAAGGGAGTGAGGGAGGAATTTAGCTAGTGCTCCCTATACTGGGACTGGTAGCAGTAAGTAGGTAAAACTAAGGTTGAGGTTCAAAAGGTGTAGTAGAAGAATCAAAGGGGGAAGGCTCTTGCGGTCTGTTAAGCAATAGGAGAAACAAGAAGGTAAGGAGAATGGGAAGGAATGCAGATGTATGATCACAAAACTACAAAAGGGGATTTGGAGCTAGTTGGAAGGGTGTCTGCCTTAATGGCTGGAGTCTGGGTAATAAAATCAGTGAGCTTCAGGCATTGGTGGAAGGACACTGAGACAGACCCTGTAGCCATCACAGAAACCTATGCCACACAGAATAATGACTGGGACTGTCAGTTGCAGGTTATACAATGTTTAGACAGGGAAACACAGATCTCCAGCACTCATCACCTCTTGTAGTAAATAACACTACTCACATATAGTCTGTAAAGTTCAGTGCTAAGCTTTATTGCAGGCGTGTAGTAATAAAAACACAGCACCCTCCTGACGTGTTTCAGAGTAATTAAACCCCTTTATCAAAAGATGAGCATACAATGTCTAGAAGCCTCCTTTATAGTCAGTGTGACATCACAACAAATCATGGGGTTTATAAAATACACAGTATTTTGTTTAAAGATATTATAGCTGCACGGTAGTGCAGCTATAGTAAGGGTTGGCAGGCCACTTCTATGTTAAACCACAAAGTTTGCACTTTAATAACTTTGCAACCGTTTGTCCGATTTGCCTGACATTTTGCATGCCCAGTGTCCAACCATAGATCACTGGATCTGAAAAATTTCGTTCTGGTCGGATGTACGGTTGCAGAGCTGCGGAGTATCAAACGTGAAAAATCCACAACTTTTGTGCAATTCTTTGTCAAGCTCCAGAGAGCGAACAGTGCATCTGCCTGGCTTCAAATTTGTATTTGTATATGTGTCCTGCGTCAAGGTCATGCCTTTTGAAGATTTGGTAAAAAAATATTAATCCGTTCAAAAGTTATGTAAGTTTATCATGTCTCATTTTAGCCTACGGAAAAATGTATATGGGCGACATGAAAACTTTCGCAAAAACATTTTTCTTTTCGTGCTCCGGATATTTGTTTTCGTGCTGCAGCCATCTTGTTTTCAGTTAGCGAGAGACAAATAAACATTGTAAATCAAAAAATACTGGGCCTTGGTAAACACCAACACTTTTGTTTACCTAATCAGACACTAAGGAACTCGCCCCTGGCATCAGTTTTTGTGCAGGTAGCCTGGAAATATGTTTTTCAAAAATTTCCACCATTTTGACATTTTGTTTTTGCACAAAGAATATTTTTGTGAATGGCTAAAAAAATAGTTGCGCGACAACATATTTTTGTTGTAAGGCAACATTTTTCTTTACACGACAACATTCTATTATGACGAATAGGAGTGCCATGAAAACAAAAAAAAGTTTTCTTGAAAACAATGGCTGTAAACACTGTCCCATAAGCTGTTTCTTTGTAAGCTCACTGCAAGTAAATAGTTAGGACTTTTGTGCTGTAATTTTCAGGTTGGCAAGCTCTGGTCCCACAGATGTGCATTTTGGTGGTTTGGTCACAAAACATTCAACGGCCCCATAGTTACAGTGCTCCAAAGTTCAGAAATTTCCCATAGGCTAACACTGCAGCGACATTCAATGCCCATATCTTGGAGATGATTCGAGATACGGATTTTGCACTACCTGCTGTTTAGTCCACCTTTAGGTGGACTAAGCCTGTGTGGAGGTTTCAAAGTCATGATTACAACTGCAGTGGAATTTTTTTCATAGTTGCTACTGTTGCTGAGATATTGCCAATTAAGTGTTACAAAGGTTCCTTTTCAGTACTATAGGGCTGCTGTCTGGCTCCGTACTTATGTGTAAGTGGGAGCGCAGGGCCCAGAGGGCCTGTGCTCCCACATATGTATGCCATTATGCAAAAATGGGCAGCATGAAGGAAGCGCAGTTCCCAGAGGGCCCATGCTCCCACAAACACATACCAGTTTCATTACACTTTTTCAAAAAGAAGGGAAATTCATTGCAAAAAACGTTGTTATGCAGCAGTTAGGGTTGATAGCACAGTGACAAAAGTATAGAAATGTGATGTTAGGGTTATCCCCTACCACCCCACCTCCACACACCAACAGCCGTCGGGGGTGTGCCATGAGAGTCATCATGCCTCACCCCATTCTCCTATACTGTAGCATGTCAGCTTGCTTACACATAGAATGGGATGAGAGGACCGATGACCCATGGCACACCTGACGCCGTTGGGTGTGAGGGTGGTGGTAGGGGGATAACCCTAACATCACATTTCCATACTTTTGTCACTGTGCTATCAACCCTAACTGATGCATTAACAAAGTTTTTTACTATATATATACACATACACACACACAAATAGTTAAATACCATCTCACACCAGTGCATATCTGTAAATATCCTACTGATCTAGACATAAATATAATCTATCTATCTAAAAAGGTCTAAATAACAATAACAATTTTTAACACAGTGTTGTAATTTCATCTTTTTTCATCTTTTTATAGATCTGAAAGAGAAATAAAAAGATTAAAAAACAACTTCTGATGTTAATTTCAGTATAATTCTCTCTCTCTCTATATCTTTCTCTTATCTCTCTTCTATTCTTTCTCCTATATTATTGCACTTTCAAACATTCTAAATATATCAATATATTATAAATTTATGTTTCTAATTCATGGCTACTAGAGTGATATAGAAATATGCTTTCTTTATTTATTCAGACTTTTTCCAAAAATAGAGCAATCGCAAACATGTCATTTATTCCAGGATACTTTACAGGCACCCAGGGTATAGCTCCATAAACCTTCCCTTTTAAGCAATAAGTTATCAAAATCGCCACCACGTGGCTTTTCACAGACGGTCGACATTGCTGTGTCCCAGACAAGGGCACGGCAGGCCCTATGGCAAATCCCAGACCAAAGCTCTCCCAGCCATCTGTACGTTTCTTCACAGGCAGCGTGTCATGCGAGTAAAGCCCTCCAGAGGTGCCTTGCTACAGTTCTGCCACCACAGCAACAATCCCATGGCCTAGGTACCCCTTACCTTAAACGAGGTAACCGGGACCCCTAATGCTCTGACGTATTGCTGCTTGCCCTTAGATCTTGCTCCTACTACTTCCTGACTCCTTGCCCATCACAGCAGATGTGCAAAACTCAAACAGGGGAAAATCTCTCTGGCACTCACTTGACTGCTGCTACCTTTTGCACGCCCTCCCTCGGAGCACCATCCTCCAACTCGCACCAACATTGCTGCTTGCCTGACCTACCAGGCCGAAGAGGGGGGGCTCTTCAGACATTGCCTGCCACCACTCCTGACTCCTACTCGCTTCTTCTCGGCAAAACCAGGGCCTTAAATACCTTCCTTCCTGCTGCCCCAGGGTGACAGCATGAATTACAAGGTCGGGGGACTCCCAGACTAAATGGCACCAAGGGGGGGCGCCAGTCAGAGAATAAGTACAGGCTAGTAAGCCCATCTGGGAAGGAGGGGTTTACACTGGCTTTTGGGACCCCACCTCATGAACAAGGGCAGCAAAATTACTAAATCTGGCCCGAAGGGTGATTTTGCACTGGCGACAACAAAATCAGCTTCCAGGCCAGTTCAACAATGAGAATTACGTACCTAATGTCGACAGTATAAACTGTGGTCTTTAGAGGGAGAACATAACAGAGTGGAGGGAGAACACACCTCTGACACTGAGATTTGGGCACCCCAGTGTCAGCAATACACTACCCAGACACCAGGAATTGGGTCCCCTGGTGTTAGTAAGTATAAATTACAGGCATGGGGGGACATTATGGAGGTGAGAGGGGAATGAACCAGCATCAGGGGTGGCCATCCCTGTGACAGACTTCATTATTAATTAAACTGGCACCTGGGACTGGGCACCCCAGTGTCCAGTTCAAATAAGTAAAGCTGCTTATGCAGCTAATGGCAGACATAGACACACACACACACACATGCACCATGCACAGCATGCTCAGCAGGTATGGGGCTACACACTGGCATGTAGCTCCATCCCTGCGAATGAAACAGTGGGGATGGCATTTGCTAGCAGGGATCTGGTACTACAGCTGATAAAACGACAGCATTTTTATAATATGACAATATGACTTCATGTTGTTGCAAAATTCAGTTATCTGTAGAACACTGGTTTTAAAACTGTGCGTGCTCAAAAACAAAACAGTTTTTCTTAAATATTTTAAAACTACTTAACTTTGGTCGGCCCAGTGGCGCTCAGGGTTGAGACGCTGGATGCCACCTGCGTCATGCCGGCACCCAGGTTTGGGAGCGACCTTGTGTCATCGGGTGCTGGTATGGGGGAAGGGAGCAAGATTGAGCGGTGGCTCTCCTTTCCAGTGAGCGGTTCACCCTATCGCAGTCCCGCTGTCACCAGGTGTAGGCCCGGTGGTGGCACAAGTGTGTCGGGTGATGGGTGGGGTGTCCCACAGTGCACGCATGCTGCGCCCCGCATGTACGCGCAGCACTCAAGATGTATGGGCAGGGGGACGGGAACAACAGAAAAAAAAGCACCATAAAGAAATAATAGAAAAACACTACTTAACATTTGGAGATAAAAGTACAAATCACACACATTGAACTAAACTCTATAAAACCTGCAATTTTCAGTTTCAAATCCTACTAGTTTTTGATTATACCGAGAAAAAAAAAAGGTCTTATTTTTAGTGATTTGGGAGTCTTTGCCCTCTATAACTTTGCCCTAGTGAACTGACTGCCACGAAGTTTCAAAATCCAGAGATCCTGGCACCATCTCTGTTCTTTCTAAAGTTCATGTAAATTGGTTGAACAGGAGGAATAGAAAAAATGAACCAAGCACCAGGAAGTTGACTGCTATGGTGCTACATGAAGAAACACACAATCCGAAGGAGACAGTTCAAAGCACCCGTAGTACCAAACAAAACATACTGACCAGATGTGCGTCAGTAAAGACAATAATTTATTGCAATAACTGGCCGAGTGGATCAAATGCAAGTAAAAAAAAACTAACGTTTCTCCTGGTGTGCTGCCAGGCTTCTTCAGAGCCAGGAGAAACGTTAGGTTTTTTTTTTTTACTCGCATTTGAGCCACGGCCAGTTATTGCAATAAATTATTGTCTTTACTGACACACATCTGGTCAGTATGTTTTGTTTGGTACAACAGGTGCTTTGAACCGTCTCCGTCACATTGAACAGGAGGGCAAAGTTATTAAGGTGCAAAACTAGGGGTTTAACATTAAACTTCTTAATCAATCCTAATATACAGGCACTACTCTGCCTGTATAATATATACATCGCACAGCATATGTTGCCTAATCCAATTTTTCCTCAGTTGCCTTTTACTCTTTGTTCCCTCTTTTAAGTGTTATTTTTGTTCTTTATATATTATTGTTGTTTCAGTTTTTGTTTACTTGATTACTGTGGGTGGTTACTGTGTGGGAGGGAGGTGAGCAGACAAATTTCATTGGGAGTGAAGGTCTCAGTGGCACCACATCATTGTAAGTAAAAGAATGTTAGGCTGCTTGCAGCCCAAACCCAGGCTGGTCCCCTCGGTAAGGCAGAGAAGAAGGAGAAGAGGAGCCCCCGAGGGTTCTAGGATAAGACAGAGAAGCCACATCTGGAGACACTTCCACATGGACCACTCAAGCCCCCCTACTGATTCATACCATCCAACTGTACCGTTTTGGCCTGTACAATACCAGATTTCTTACAGTGGTAACAGATGCAGGCTAATTCTCAGTGTGTACCGAATTTCGACCGCCTAAGAAAATACTTTATTATTGTAGTCTCGAATCTTGTCTGCTGCAGTGAGTGAGTGTGTGGTCATCTGAGATGGGAAAGCGTCCATCCCGTCCCCACGGTAACCACACTAGTGACACATGCGCCGTCTGTATGTGATGAAGTTAGTTCTTGATATAGCCATGAATTTTCTTCTTTGATCCACCTGCATGTTTCAGGCAATGTCCTACCTGAGGTCTAAATAAAATAAATAAAACGTTTTCTTTCTCGTTTCCAGGACCCTGATAAAGCAAACATCAGACCATACTAGGTACCATTATCATGCAGCAGTAGCACTACGCATTACAAAAGGGGGTATGATCCCGGAAGATGCCTTGAGTCCCCAATCAGAGTTTTAAAAGACAGTAAAGTCCTATGCTAAAGCTATATTGAGTTCAGTCAGAGAAAAAACTATCACATTCACAACCTCCATAGGGTGTTATAAGGCAGACTGGGTGGACTTGGTATTTTTCTGCCATCATTGATTGTCCATTTTGTCATGTGCTTATCTGGTTCCAGCTTAGTTAATTAAATTCCAATACTGGCTTGTGTGTGGTCCGTGAGTTGCCGTGGATCAGAGACACTCGTCCCCACACTGCACTCAGAGAGCTCGGCTAGCAAACTTGAGCAAAAGTGTGGGGTGGTCTTCCCCCACCCCCCACTCACTGCAAAACATGTGTACCTATTTTCATCTGTTAAATGTTGAAGGATCTGCTGATTGTGTGCTCCCAGTAGTACAGTCACGACTGTTATACAGAAAGGTAAAAGGGAGTGGGAGCACTGCAAGAGGGCAGTGACTCGCAGCCTGGATATTCAAGACTACTGTCCCACTCAGAATCATGCATCAGGGTCTGGAGAAGGCCCACTATCGAAAACTTTTATTTAGGGGATGGACTGGGGATTAGACAAGGGTGGAAGGAATCTTGTAAAAGACACTGCTGGCTCCTGGCAAAGTGCCAGGAGACGGCAGTGTTTCTAAAATTTGCAAGAGAATGGGGGAGGAGTGGACGGCAGACAATGACTGGAAGGAGTGGACACAGGACTAGCCCTGGCCACATAGGGATGGCTAGAGGTTTTCCTACACTTTATTCATTCAAAAGGGCAAAGTAACCCAAAACTTTGACATCCCATTTCTGGAGTAAAATTTATCAGTCTGCAACCTCTTCACCAAAGGCCGATTTGGCTTTTGCTCACCTAACCCTCAATAAATTGTGTTGCTTATACAAGTATCACATCATTTCCTTTACTATGCTTCCTGGAATGAAACAAACATGACTTTGCTATGTCCCCTGGGGATTAATACCTGTTGCCTCACTGTAGGTTTTATTTCTTTTACAATTATATTTTGAGTCTGCTGTATTTGCTTCTTGTCATAATGTGATATTTCTCTCTAATTTTCTGAGTTTTCTGATTTGAGATCAAGAACTTTAGGGCTGGCTGTTTCATGCCTGTTGCGTTTCTAGAACCACTGCAGTTTCAATATAAGCAATACGTTTTCACTAAAATCAATACAGTTTCACTGAAACCAATACATGCACACTGAAACCAAATAATCATAATGAAACAATACATTTCCACTGAAACCAACATATTTTCATTAAAATCACACACTAGTGCATATATTCTGCATGTAATGCGGGGGGGGGTGGAGATTTAGGGGAGAAAGGAGGAGGAGGAGGTGCTACTTCACTGAGAGGGTGGTGGAGCCATGGAATGCGCTGCCCCGGGGGTGGTGGAGGCAGAGACGGTGGAGGGGTTCAAGAGGGGGTGGGACAGGTACAGAGGAAGGGTTCTGGAAGCAAAGTCCTATGCAGCAGGAATATCCGGGACTGGGAAGGAGAAGCCCAGAGAGGGCGAGGGCAGCAAAGGTTAGCTCCCAGAAGGGTGGGAGCTGACCAAAGCGAAACAGACACGAAAGACTGTTAGGCCTATTCTGCTGGCATTTTAGTATGTTAGTAATAGCTATTGGATAACCATACACAGCAAGGCTGTGTTTCCATCCAGGGGTGAGAAGACATCATAGGGACCTTAAAAGAAGCTCATTGGGTCCCTGATGATCTCCACCATGAGATGGAAACATATGCCGAGTTGTGTATGGTTGTCAATATATTATTTTCACAGTACATTCAAAGCTGCTTAATCAGGACATCTCAGTGGAGACAGTTTTGTCCCGATTAACAGCCATCCCAATAGTCAGAGGAGCTTTCATTGCTTTACTTCATGTGCCTTTGGTGTCTGTGGAGTGTCCTATATGCTTAACCTCACCAGTCACTGTTTTTTCTTTTTATTTTTCTTTATCATAGGTAATTGGGGCATTAGGCAGCAGACAAAGTTTAAGTGGGAGTGAGAGAATTCGGCAAACTGAGGGAGCAAAGGAGGCAGCACAGGACAGTCACTGTCTGTGTTTTTAATAAATGTGGCAAAACTTAAATGCCACTGAAGACTGAAGGTGCTGTCTGTGTTTTCTTGGTGCTTCACTCTGTATGCATACTCCTTGCCTCTCTCTCTCCCCTACCTATGTCATGAGCATACTCCTAGCCCCTCTCTCATTCCTATCTATCTATTGTCCCAACAATTTGCTCCATTTGCTCTGGCTTTGGGTTCAGGGAGAATTTGTCTCACTAAAGTAGTGGGGACAGTAAAAGGTGGCCCGATTAAACACTGACAAATACTATTAGTTTCATTGGAAAAATCTGTTCCCAGCGAGACGTCCCACTTGCTGCCATCCCGCTAAGCACCGCCTCATTTAACTGGCGTGGACTGTATATGCTCATTTATACTGAAAGCTGTCCATATTTATTCACTACCACAGCTAGACAGAGTTAACACACTGCACAAGCTGTCACTCTTGTTTTGCTTTTGTTTGGCATGTGCACAGCATCACTTTGGAATAAGCACACTGCGATCTTTACCATGCCCTGTCTTTCCCTTCTCTAGCCAACAAGCACCTCTCTCATTGTGCCAAACTCATCTCTAAATACTGACTAGATGCCCTACTTTCTTACCTATCCTCCTCTCTCTCTCTCTACCCCTCCCCCTCACTTCTTGAGATCCTCTGACTCACGCACCTTAGCAATCCCTCGCTGTTCTACCCTTGCTGGCCAGTTCATGCTTCATTCGTTGGTTCTCTAAACTCTGGAATGCTCTCCCTCAAATCCATCACTCCTCATCTTCATACTCCTCTCCACGATACAAACTAGCTTCCTTACCTCTAACTGCACCTGTTCTCTGAATTCCTAATTGATCCTATTCTCTCTCCCTATTTCTTCAATCGAATTGGTACTAGTTCTACTTGACCCTAGGGCATTCTCTCTCTCTCTGGGGTACCTCCTCCGTTAACAGTGACAGTAAAATATCACAGCGGTGCACTTAAGTATTACAACTCGCACCTATTTGTTCATATTTTATTGAACTGATCTAGCCACTTATTATTGTATTCTGATTTTTGTATTCCTGACTGCATAGTGGAATTGTGTACTTCAACAACTGCTCATACTGCTGTTGTCTATTCAACTATGTTGTTAATGTACTGCTGCTTTCTATTTAAATTTCTGTTGATGTATCTCCCTATAACTCCTTCCCCCAGGTCGCATCGGAAGACAAGCAACTTGTTGCTCAGTGTGCTTTCCTGGTAAAACATTTCAATAAATAAAACAACCATTTGAAACATGCACAACTAGGATTTTGAGCTGTCTGATTTCCATGTACAAGGGGTTACCATAGTTTGCTTGAAACCAGTTCTTTTTTTAGTTACTGGTGCACTTTTATTTAAACCAATACATGACTTCTGGAGCCAATGCATATTTTTTTTTAAACCAATACATTTTACCTCAAACCAAAACATACACACTCTTTCTCCAGTACATGTACACCTATACCACTATATTTATATTTAAACCAAAATGTACCTAAATATATGCAAATTAAGACATGTTCACCCAAACCAATATAGTTAAAGATGAACCAACATGTCATATTTCAATCTACACTCCTGCATAGTCAAACACATCAATATAGGTATGTGGCATTATTGGATTTTTTTTACTGTTCGGCACCACATACAAAATGTTACTTCCTGTTTGCAGACATTTTGGTGCATTTGCGACAGTTTTCCTACTGTATGGTCACTTGCAAGTCCAATAATCAGGTCAGAGGTCCTGAAGTAAATTTAAACAGCAGTTCATGTTAGCCATAAAAGGCACTGCCTGCTTTTCATTTAAGTAAGGAATCATCTATGTTCTCTTACTGAAGTAGACTACAGTAAACAAAGCGTAAGCCCCTTTGGGAGCTTACTAGTTTTGTCCCTGGTTGGTTGTCTGTCTGGTCTCCTGGGCCACCTGCTGGTCTGAGGGGTAGGAGGACAGAGGGTATAAATAGTGGAGTTTTGGCAGCAAAGAAGAGAGAGTGGGAAGGAGGAGTGGCTTAGTTTCAGCCAGGAGGGTCAAGGTTCAGAGTCGGTGTGGGCAGATTGTTACCCTGGCACGCCGCCCTCAAAGCACCATGTCTTGCTGCTTTGGAGCAGTCAGGGGTGCTGGTTGTAATCTTGGATTTGGCTGCATTTGGAAGGACTCTCACACTGGGGAGGATGGGAGCCAGGGCCTGTGGAAAAGGAGCATCTGCACCATGATCTCTGGTGCCAGTGCAGGCTGGCCTGAGGGGTCCTGTGAGTGTGTGGTCGGTCTGCCTGCCACAGGGTCCGGTATGCATTGGTTGGTGGTTGAAGCCCGATTTGTGGGGAGATAGTGGTGGCAGTCTGCTTCCAGTTCACTGTGTGGACATGTCCTGTGTCTGGATGAGTTTCTGTAGCATGGAAGCTGCTAAGTTTCCCTAGCGCTGAGGAGGAGGAGGAGACTGCCGTGGGAGCAGCAGGCAAGTTTGGGAGTTACTCCAGTGGGGTGCTCCATCTCAGCCTTTTTTTAGAGAAAGGAGCCCTTTGTAGAAGTGGTGGGAGGAGACTTTGGGGAGCCGTGGCTTCTCCGGTTTGTGGTGCCACCGCAGTAGTGTAGCTGCCATCAAATTTCTGAGCATGATTCGGCTCTGCAGGAGAAAAGTGCATTTGATCCCTCTATCAAGTATAGCTGTTATCTTGGCTATGGTAATGTTTTCTGACCCCATGTACTCACGTACTCTACCTCAAGCTCCATGGAGTATCCTGTTGTTTTAATGTGCACAATTAAATTTGCTGCTGAAACTTTTGATTCAGAGTAGACAATGGACTACATTTCTATGCATGTGAATGGATTAACCAAGCTTTGCCCCCTGCAGCTGCCAGCACCCCGCAGAGAGCTGCCTGTGCCACCATGATGCACTGCAGAACCCAGGTAACATGTTGCAATTCTGTGACTGTGTTTCTGCTGTGAGTGCCCCTCCCTATTTGTACCCCTGGCATGCCCCCAGACATAGGAGGGGGGCTTACAAAAAAAAAGCTTTAGAAAACTTTTTTTTTTATACTTATTTTTTATTTCTGGCTTAGAGTAAACTCCTGGTCCCTGGCCCAGAGCCTATCATGATTAATCTTAACACAAGTGGGAGCCACTTTGTTAGACTAATGATGACAGATGTCCTTTTCAGATTCAAGTAACATCCCAATGTTACAACTCTCAGCTTTCTGGACACTTTGAAGGCTATACTCTGCTTTTTTTGGAAGTTGCTCAATGAGGAACCTAGACAGAGTTCTGCTGTAAACAGAGGTTTGTCAACGAGTGCCTTCCTCTTTTTTTTCATTAAAACCTTTGCTGTACACCTTCTACTCAATAGGTGGAACTGCACACTGTAGTTATCAAACTGTAATGCTATGCTGATCTGTTTAGGCATCTGCCTGTAGTGCTCTGTGACCAAGCTACAGTTCAAGAAAAGGTTTTCCACAGGCCTGTGCCTTTAAATATCTTACTTTTGGAAATGCATAACACCTCTGATCAAAGAATACAACGGGACATCTTGTCTGCTGTAGTTCTATACACTAATTGGGAAAAAGTGCAAAGTATTACTTGACTAGTTTGGTGGGTAACTAAGCACTGCATGTAAATGAATGCCTGCTAACAGAGGTAGAATGCTTATTGAACAAAAGTGCTAGCTAGAATGCTTGTAATGTAAACCGAGTGGATATGCAATGTGCAGTAGATTTGCCATTCTCCACAGGACAGAACTGCTACCCTTTTAAATGCTACCATAGACCTAGAACATGTAAGCCAAGGAACCTTCTTGGGGAGGGTTCCACCCCAGTGGTGTCAAACTCAGTATATTTTATTAACAACATAATTTTCAACCGTATAGTTGTTAGCACAGTTTAGAAGCTACTAGCCTGCTCCAGAGTTAACAAGTGCAGTGAACATTAGGACACTTCCCTAAGTATTTTTCTTCTTGGTATGTGTCATCCTCATCTCAGTACAATCTGTTTTATTACACTCATTTGAAGCATGACAAACATATAGTGTATGTTATCTGCAGGATTTGCCTCTTACTGTGAGCATGAATATTTACCACATTATCACGTCACAGAAAGGAAGCCAACATCAACACAATGTTCCCTCTGAACAAATTATGTTTTTATATGACAGCTAAAAAATTTAAACCCAAGAGGGGAAAAATATAATTTTGACTTTAATGATCCCTCTTTGACAATTAATACTGTAAACTGTTTGTGAGACTGGAGTGTGCCTTTTCAGTCATACACAAAATTATCAATGTCTTTTCAGACCTATCACCTAGGAAACAGTCCTCATTTTCAGAATGATGATTGGGAAGCACATTCTGGAAGGAGACTAAAAGTCGTGAGCAATCTTTAATCCCAAGGTAGGCCCCTAACTCAAAAGTCCAGCATCCATGGTCACCATGTGAGTGCGCAGGCATGGAGGTGGCACACCCATGCACATAGTAGGCCTGTGGATACACCAGTACAGACTCATAACTAGCGGTAGGAGACAGAGCCAAAACTGCAAGGCTAGATCCCAGGTGTGGAGTGAAAAAAGCCACAGCTCCTGCATATGAAGTCTTGACCAAGGCACCAAGTCACTGCATGTGGTAATAAGTCCCAGTAAATGCATGCAGTGATGTGCAGTTACCACCACAGAGTGCTAGGACATCAGGCACCTGTGCATGTTTGTGGTGCAAGGTAATTTTAGAGACACTGAACAGAGTGCCATACTGAAGGATGTTCTGAGATGAACTAATGTTCGCCAAGGCAGTTGTGAACTTCTGGTGAAGTTGATCCACCACCGAAGATCCTGAAGAAAATGATATACATGCTATACAGCAAACAAGGCAATGTTTAGCTATCTGCTTGGATGAGCCAGTTATCTAAATAAGAGTATAAATGATGTCCTCGAGATCTGACCGCAGCCACCAACACCATCAGCACCCTGGCGAACACTCTGTAAGCCATGGTCAGCCCAAGCAGTAGAGTCTAAAATTGGCAGTGACACCCCGGAATGCAAAATCTGAGCAAATGCTGGTATGTCAGTCTTATGGAAAATGTATGGGCAGAAGTAAGTGTCCACTTTCTGATCGATGGAGGAAAGAAATTCTACCAGTTGTACTACCAGAAGAATGGATCTGAAATGCTCAGTGATTAAGTAAGGGGTATGTAATCTATGATACAAGTATTTAAGGTCCAGCACTGCCTAAAAGTCTTAATGAGCAAAATTAAAAAAATGGAGAAGACTCCTTGACGGAGTTCCGCATGCAGAACCAGTACAATAACTCCTGAATGGAGGATCTGTTGAATGCAATGTATGAATGTCTTGTACTTGGCCAGTCTGCAGGACATTGTCCTATAATGGGAGGAACTCAAATATAATAAAATAACCGTAAGAGATGATGCCTAAGGCCCAATGTTCTTGAGTAGAAGTGGCACATCATTGGCAAAGTGCAGCAATCTAGCTCCTATGAGATACTGCGATTAACAGGTGGTCCCAACTCAGTAGGATGGAAAGGACTTGCCTCCCCCCCACACACACACACACACACACACACACACACACACACACACAAACACACACACAACCACTCCTTTTGCTTGCCATAAAATGGACAAAACATTTGTTGGGCAATAAGGAATAATGGTTAGATTGAGCAATACTGCTTGATTTCTTAAAACAAACGACTGGAGTTTTTGTCAGTAGTACCATAGCTAGCCTTGGGCTTGGGTAGGGCTAGTTTGTGGTCCATACTACATGACAAGGGACGCATTTGCTCACAAGAGAAAAAGTGCTACCACAGGGTTTGGCAACCTAAAGCAAAACCAACACAATAAAACAACACTCATCTAGACCACACAGGTCTGTACAACCTATGCATTGAAACACAGAAGTTTACCAATGGAAAAAGACTCATGGTCCATCAAGTCTGTTTGATTCTTACCTAAATCCCAACCAGTCTTGCACTGGCAAGTCCTTATGTGGAGCAACGTGGCCAATCCAACTGCCCCCATTAGTATCACTGCTTCCTCTAGTCATTTTTAAGAATCCCATTTGCCTATCCTACTCTCTCCTAAATCCAACAACCATCTTAATGCTGACCAGCTCCTTTGGTTGATGCTACACTTTTTCACCATCCTCTCCATAAAGAAGTGCCTCATCATGTCCCCTCCTAAATTTTCCCCTATCAGTTTAAAGTTGTGATCCTCTGTATTGGACCCCTCACTAAGCCTAAACAGTTGCTGGTCATCCACCCTGTTTATATCCCTCAGATATTTAAAGGCTTAAGTCACCCCCGGCTTTGAGAGAGTACATGTTGAGGACAGCCAATCTTTCCTAACAGGTCTTACCCTGCTAGCTGTGAATCATTTGGGTAGCTCTCCTTTGGACCACTTGGTTGTCTGTTTTTAGGTGACGGTTCCAGAACTGCACACAATAGTCCAAGTGCAGCCTGACAGAGAACCGGTGGCCCACTGCACAGTGACAACGCAACAGTGAAACCCAATAAAAGACCTTTACAGCGAAAGTCACTGTAATGGTCCAAGTTTCACTGATGCAGCGTCTCCCAGTGTTCTGCCCCTTCCCCAAAATAACTCTGACCTGGAGTTGATAATATATAATTGCGGGGGGCAGAGTCCCCTGCATGGGGTGTAACACTTCCTTTCTGGATGACACAATACCAGCGTGTCGGCATTGTGCCATCACTGTAGAGGATGTCAGCAGATTTGCTGTCAGCGAACAGTGGTGCTTCCACAGAGAACTTAATGCATAAGGAAGAAGAGAGGAATGCTGGACTACAATGCAGTGCAGCCAAGCTCCTGGCAAGGAGTGGAAAGACATTTAAAGCAAGAAAAATAGCACACCAAAGGACTCTACTCAAAATCATTTAATACATTTTAAAGCACACAGGAGCAACTGAGTTGTGCAGTGGTCTTTGACAAAACCCAATGTTTTGTGAATGTGCTCTGCTTTGACGGGGAGCCCATTGGGTATTAGAGACCACCAATTCATACATTAAATCAGTCACATGTTTTTGTTGTCAATAAAATCTTATTAAATTTAAAACCAACAAGTACAAACATATGTAGTTACTGTACACTGCCTTGTAATTAATTCAGGAATATGTACATGCATTGAGGATAAAAATCTAATAATGTAGTCAGTTTCAAGCTATATGTTATTATAATATAGCTATCCCTCTAAGTATTAACAAGCAAGAAAAACAAATCTAGGAATTTTTATCTTAGTGTAACCCCTAGGTGGCGCTATCCTATGGGCTACAACCACTGCCTGTATGGCAATGTACAGATTGAGGGGCCTGAGTTCTGTGAATGGGTGCGTCCACCCGGAGGAATAGTATTGGGGTAGCTTAATTGCTTTGGTATAGCACTCCGGGACACTATAACAACCCACCAACCCTTCTAGTGGACTAAACAGTAACATAACGGAACATTCACTGAATAACAGTAATAATATGCTCACACCCCTTGCACTTATCACCAGGGCTGGATCTGCATTGCAGCTGTTGTTGGGGCCCTTAGGGAAGAAAACAGTTAACATGTACACAACCCAAATAGTTGTAATCCCGACCCAGATGGTTCAGTCTTTTGCAATAACCCAAAACCATCATATGGTACACAATGATCTGTTGCTGTCATTGCAGGGAGCTACCCTGAATTGTACTCAGGCTACCCAGAGCCAGGATGCAGGACAGGCAAGATGAAGACCTCGTGATGTTGTTCTGGAAGGCCTGGGGAAGCAGGGCTGACACGACTTACCTCCTGGTGGTTGCTATCTGGTTGATGGTGTTGAGCAGCAGGCTGAATCCCCAAGCTGGTCTTTTGCCGAGATGGTCTCTGCAGTGGGAGTAGCAGCCTAGGCTGAGGTGGCTGGGCCCAGGCAAGATGAAGAGTTCTGCAACAGTTCATTAATCTATGCTGGCAAAGCTTCCAGCTGCCATGCAAGATTCTGCCGTGGGGAACCAAATTGCGACCCACAAAACACATTCAGCACATTTATATAAATTTTTTCTCAGAGTCACAATTTGGATACAGTCCAGTTGCTAATTACAGCTTCACTTCAGCCAAACCTTTCTGTCCAAGGCTATCTCTTATCAGGCAGGCCGTCATTTCTGGAGCAAGTCTTTAGTCCAAAACTCAAGTCGCAACAATAATTCTCTTCTGTCTTCTGTTGCAGATTTAAGCCAGCAAATGGAAAGATCCAACGTCTGCAATGGGCAGTTTAAAGGCTGGAGAACGTGGCAGGCTGGCCAGCAGAGCTTTTCCACAGATTCCCCTATGCTCCTACTAGGAGCAGCTGCTCAAAGGTTCGAGCTGTTCACTCTTCAACTTCCAATCTTAACTGAGACACTGCTTCAGGCAGTTCTGGAGATTTCCCCTGTGATCCAAAAGGTTCAGTTGGCTGAGTGAACTGTCACATACAAGGCTCCCTATCCAGGTCCAGTTTAGGCACCTACAGTTAAACTACAAAAAATACAGCATTTCCTTCACACAAGACCTCTGGGGACAGTCTCCATTTTAGGTTCCCAGAGGTTCAATTGGTCCAACACTGGAAGTCCACAACCAAAATGGTGGCTACTATTCAAATGTTCAAGCTGCAAATGAAAACAGGTGAGACAAACTCCTATATCTTTACTGTAACAGCAATTAGACAGTAAATAACCACATTTCCTAGGAGGGCTCCTCTGTGCAAATAAGCGACTTCAAAATGGAGCAGAATAACAGCCTGTTTGGCTGATCGCGTGCCTTAATTACTCAGACCCAGCCCAGACTGATTTTCTAAACACAGATAAACTATTTCTAAAAGAAACAGGTGCGGAGGCTTGCTAGGGCACCCTCACACAAACAAACAGAACTACTGCAGACAGGACACCATCCTGGCAGTGGGCATTTCCGGAGCCCAGGAAGACATTACAGTAGACCCCAATTGGTAGGGTGGTTACATTAGCAAATTATGTTTTATCCGCAATCCCTTTTTTACAGGTAAAGATCGGATGTAAAACTGCAGGTACACAAGGTAGAACAGTGCAAGAAATCAAGCAAACGGTGTAATACCTTCATGAAAAACCTATATAACTTCACATTTAAACTGGGAGTCTCAAAAAAGAAGAAAGACTATGAAACACCATACCCTAGAACCTAGAAATAATAAAATCAGATACAAAAAGTGTAGCTATCAAATCCACATGAAGGAAGAAAGGAAAAGGAGGAGGCACAGGAGGGAGGGGAGGAGAGGGAAGGTTGGGGAATGGTGAAAAACTGGGTAAGAGAGAAAGGAAATGAGGAGGGAATTGACAAAGATAGGGGATGACGGGTAAGAGGTGGGAGGATACAGGAGATAGGAAAAAGAGTGGGGGTTACAGGAAATGTAGGGGTGGAAAGGGGGAAGGGATAATACAGGAATAAGTGATGATGAGGGGAGAGCTGAAGAGGGAAAACAGGCAGGTGGAGCAATTCAAATGACCAGGACAATAGAAAACAGTATAGTTATAGAAACACCTGCTAGGCAATTTGACTGTGACATATGTATGTGTGTGTGTGTGTGTGTGTGTGTATATATATATATATATATATATATATATATATATATATAGTCCTTGAAAGAGGCAGTGGTGACACCCCTGTTGAAGAAAGCTTCTTGGGACCCAGACTGTCTTGCCAACTACAGGCCTATCTCGAACCTCCCCTTTGTGGGGAAGGTGATCAAGAAAGTAGTGGCGGCCCAGTTGGAGAACCACTTGACCATCCATAGCATCTACGAACCTCTCCAATCAGGTTTTCAAAAGAGGCACAGTACCGAGACTGCTCTGGTTCGGGTGCTCAATGATCTCCTGATGGCGAGAGACCAGAGAAAACGGTCCATTTTGGTACTATTAGATCTGTCATCAGCATTTGACACCGTTGACCATGGGGTCCTACTTGAGTGCCCGAGATGTATTTGTGGGCTTTCTGGAATTGTTCTCAGATGGTTCCCTTCATACCTCACCGGAAGAACTCAGAGGGTGATGTCAGGGTTTTTTTCCTCTGATCCCATCTATTTTGTGGGGTTCCTCAGGGCTCTATATTGTCCCCCATGTTGTTTGCAGTGTACATGCTTCCCCTCGGAGACACTGTGAGATGGTATAGGCTGAGGTTTCATTGCTATGCAGATGATACCCAGCTATACCTGTCCTTTGCACCTGACCAGGAATGAGCTATCTCGGTATTCAACAGCTGTCTCAATGAAATCCAAGATTGGATGAGGTCCAGCTGGCTGAAGTTGATCTCTGGGAAGACAGAGGTGTTGGTATTGGATCCAGATTGCCAGATAGGGGGTCCAGGGGCCGGCTCCCCATCTGGATTGTTTTTTGGGAATGTCGAGCTACAGGTCTCTGAACGGGTGCGAGACCTGGGGGTGATATTAGATGCAGGGCTGAGACTTCGGTCCCAGGTGTCAGCGGTGGTTGTCATCTTTATACCATCTAAGAAATATCACTAGGATCAAGCAACTTGTTCAGTTCAGTGATCTGCCAACTTTAATCCATGCCTTTGTGACCTCGCGCCTAGA
Source organism: Neoceratodus forsteri (assembly GCA_016271365.2). Lineage (NCBI taxonomy): Eukaryota > Metazoa > Chordata > Ceratodontiformes > Ceratodontidae > Neoceratodus > Neoceratodus forsteri. The sequence goes on from CM057459.1 coordinate 656,325,813, forward strand.
CTACTGCAACTCGCTTTACTTTGGGCTTCCGGGTTGATATCCACTGCCAGTAGCTGGTGCAGAATTCCACAGCCCGGTGTTGATGGGTACTCCTGTCTTCCCATATTACACCGGGCGCCATGGAACTGCACTGGCTGCCAGTTCAGTGAGATCACCTTCAAAGTCAGATTACTGACTTTTAAAGCCCTGCAATGATCTGGGCCCTGATTACCTGAAAGAACTCCTGATCCCTTATCAACCTGTGAGACCGCCCGCCAGCTAATGAGGGGTTGCTAGAGATTTCAAGGGTGATTTTAAAATCTTCTGGGGCCCATGCTCTATGTTTGCAGCCCCTTCCCTTGGAATTCTCTACCCCGTTGGATTAGGGAGTGCACGACTGTGGGGAGTTTTAAATAGGCTTTGAAATCCTTCCTGTGGGAAAAAGCTTATGGTTTTACTGTTCATTGATTTGTTTCTGTCTGTTTTTATAATATTGATTTTTATATTTTTATCTTATTTTATTGTATTGCACCTTGATATTTGAAAGGCTCAAAATAAAGTATTATTAATATATATATATATATATATATATATATATATGATATAGTCGTGTATGAATGGGTGGACTCTAAATGACAACAATACTGTATATCTCATGTGACATATTTGATGTATGAATGGGTGGACTTTAAATGGCAACAGCCATGTTTGTAATGGCATTAAATATTTTGAAAAAGGCATTGATACTGTTAGTGTGTTGTGTTCTGACTGCCAGCACTTATTTTATGTGTATATTCAGCAAATCTAAGACACAGGAGTTAACCAATCAGGATGCAGGATTTTCTACCCATTCTATAATACATTGATAGTCTCACTTTAGGTCCAAGACAATAAAAATAACTGAGTTATTTGGTGAAGTTTATTTTCACGGGTGTCTATATACATAGGAATGAATGAAAAACTTTAGGGTTGTAGTTTCAGGAGTCTTGGTGAATTAGTGGTGTGGTGTTCCTTGGGCTTGTCAACCTAATGCCTCCTTCCCCCAGCCTGTAGCCGCTTGCCCAAAGCACAAATACAGCTCCTAGCCAGTGCCTCCTAGCCATATACTTTGAAGGTAGAGACGATGGCTTACCAGCATGTGGCCAACAAAACCATTCATGACTTTCTTCATGCAGTGCCTACATGATAGCATGTATAACCCTGTTTGCACATGGGAAGGGATGAGCATGAGGACTGACAATCCCAAGGAACACAACAAACTGATTTGCTAAGACTCCAGAGACTATAAACACTGATGTTTCTCATTTCTTACTTTGTGCACTTTTGAGTTCTTCAATCCGAACTTATTTATTAATTTGAAAATTGGTAAGCGGGACAGGCATGCTGAGCCAAGGTTCATTTCAGGTGTGACCAGAGGGGAAAGGGAAAGACAATACAATAATAAAGCATATACAGTAAGTAATAAATTGGTACAAAGTAACGTGCAAACAGTGTACAATGCATCATGGTACAAGTGTAATAATAAAAAGAGCCAAACGATGGTGCTATGAACTACTTTGATGTACAATAAAGGGACAAGAGCAGATGAAAGCATTGCAATGCAGTGGTAGTTGGGAGGAGATAGATTCAGGCAGACGTAGAAACCAAGAGGAGGCCCAACAGCAGGGGTGGAAAGGGCTCTGTTTTATGCATTAACATAGTTTTTGCAATTATTTGCCCTTTCCTTTCCTTTTCTGATAGTAGAATTACATCTTCATTCATGTAGGTCCTGACAAGGTAGCTTAGGAGAAGAATTGGCACTCAGCACATATATTTTGTGTATGTGACTTTAAGAGCCTGCTATTTAAGAAGCGGACTGTAGGGGCCACACAACCTTGACAAAGCACCAGGAGTGGCAGGTGTGAATGCTGGGCTCCAGTGGGGCCTCCCTCCTTAACACACTTTTGCACTTGGGCTGCAGTTTTATATTGCATTTAATAAAAGTGTGAGATTTTTTGCACAGAACTTGTGTTTGTGCCTTTATGGGCTGAGTGCCAGATCTTCTCCTACACTGCTTGGCACTGCACTGAGGGCACCGCTGTGAGTGAGCGGTCTTTTCCAGCTAGGTCCTAACAGAACCAACTTAAAATGGAATAAAACAGTATAACTGAGTTATTTCAAGCCCCATATTTCATGCCAGACCACTTCTCCCAATGCAGTACATGGACCTGTCAGGTTTTAACACGCACATCAACCCCTTGTGAGGGAAGGCTCCCTGGCCTGCCACAAGGTGTTGTCTGTGTGGCAGAACTCTGCATAATCCCTCCCCAGACAAAGAGCAGTGGCGCAACAGTGCGGTCTCATACTCGTACTTCCCAGCCAACTCCATAAGCCTGTCCCCAAACTCATGTCGCCAGCACAAGAACACAATATGCTACTTGCATGGCCAACGCTCAACCCTACATTAGTTTCTTGCTAACTTTTTTGATATTTTGACCACAAATTTTCAACATAGTCTCTTTATGACCCTCCACCTTCAGAACAAGACAGGTGTAATTTATAAAATACTGTGCGAAATGTCATTTTGCACCACAAGTGTGAAAATACATTTTGGTCAGGATTTGAAAAATTGCACCTTTCACATTCATGAGGATGTGTGAAAAAATGGCCATGTTTAAAATCTGAGGTCGAAATATTGAAAATTACCAACGTTATGAGTGAATGTTGAAAAATTTCAACAGACCTTCATAACTTTGTAGTTTTTTTAAGATTCTGACTGTACACTTGCAACAAAGTCATTTTATGACCCCATGTTATGAACCTGGTAGGTGATATTATTCAAATCCTGCCCAAAAGGTGATTTTGTGGAGTGAGGGTGAAATACATTTCAGGCCACTTCTGAAAATTTTCACCTAAGGGTAGGTTCCCAAAAGGGCCATGTTGAAAATTTGGTGAAAAAAATATAAAAAAATGACCAAGTTATGTGTAAAGTTCAAAATGCATTGAAAATACATTGACTTCACATACCTTGTTCTATTCAGTTCCGATCGACTTGAAGGAGAAGGATCGCGTTCTTCAAGAGAAAGTGGTAGAATTTTTTTTTTTTTAGGCGAGTTGGGGGTGTGAGGTGGTGCGTGATGAGTGGGTGGTTGGAGTAAGGTGAGAGTGGGGGCATGAGATATTGCCAAGAGATGTTTTTCATCTTTGCAGGGGACTTAAAACGAGGGACAATTTTCTTTGTTTCAGGGATACCAATGCTAGGGATTGGGTACCCCACCGTCAGTGGGCTGATTGGTTGCACCAGGAGTGGACACTCTGGTGTCACAATGTATTGGAGGGGCTGGACATTTCTCCTGGGGGGGGATCTTTAACTGCAGTGGCACTGACATCCGGCACCCCAGTGCTGCTCATTATTGGCAAGGGGGATGTTAGCTGGCACAGGCGGCTGGTCACTCTGGTGTTGGAAAATGTCTAATTCATACAGTGCTGGGACTGAGCATCAAACGTCATTCAGGTCAGGAGGTTTGTACTAAAATAGCGTTGGGAGCAGGGTGAGAATACTGGCTGGCAGGATTGTTGCTTAAAACAGCGTCGGGAGGTGGGAGTGTTCTAAAGATAGCTTAGGTGAAAGTAGTGTTACCAAAAGAGATTTATTTCACACTGCTTTCATCACAGGATAATGTCTATTTTTGTAATTAATGACTCAAGTCCTTAAAGGTGGTGACCTCTTGTAACTTTTAAAAATCTTTTAAGAACAAGTAGGGATGGAGGGGGCATTGCAAAGGAACAAGAAACTGTAAAACTTCAAAATCATGTACCTCAGTTAAGGAATGGAAAAGGAATAGAAAAATTGGTATATTCAGGTTTTGTTAGAAATACATTATTGCTTAAAAACAACATGATGACTGACAGCTATTGCTGCTGTAAATTACATCCACTCTCTTTTTTTCCTGGCTGTACTTAGCTACCTCAAGTACAACCATTTACGTGGGTTTTGTTTTCCTTTTAAAAGGAATCTGTCAAAACACATCAAGAGGTCTCATTTCATTACTTGCATCAGGATTTGAATCCCTATGAAATAATCCTACCTATATATATCTTAAAAAAATGTATTTTCTAAATTACCTTTTATTGGAATTCCATCCTCAGTAAGGTTAATAATAATTATAAGGCCACAAAAGAGGAGGGCTTGACATGTCCCTTATAGTTTACTGCAAACAGCCAGGGGCCAGATATTCAAAACTTTGCCCCGGGGCTAAATGAGCACTGCCCGGCGGGCAAACTTAGCCCGGAGCACAAAACAAGCCATATTCAAAAGGAATAGCCTGGGGCAAACAGCTTCTGAATATAGCATGGGAATGAGGCTGGGCAAACTGGGCTGAGAGTGCAATGCAAACTTAGCCCTGGAATAAGACAGCTCTGAATATGGCAACCAGGAAGTGCAAACCACAACAGCAACACAGTGCACAGATGTGAAGGTAGGTAGAGGTGAACTATGTGGCCAGTGTGCGGTGCCAGCAATTCGTGGACAGTACAGCTGCAGGCAGCAGCTTATGTGAAAGTACAGTGTGCAAAACTATAAAATATTCCCTGAACTGCTTGCGCAGTGCTAACATGTTTCGCAGCGGGTTTAGCGCGAAGGGCTAAACCGTTAGCCCGGTGCAAACGCTTGCCTGGCGCTAAACTGTGCCGTATTCAAAAGTGATATGCAAATGAGCCTACTTAGGTAGTCTGTGGGCAAACATCCAGATTAGCATCTCATTATGCCCTGATTTGCATGCAGTTTGTGCCGGGCTAACTGTTTAGCCCTGCGCTAAACCCGCGCAAACATGTCAGCACTGTGCAAACAGCTTGGGGAATATTATACAGTTTTGAACACTACTTCCACATGCACTGCTGCCTGCAGCTGTACTGGGACAACACAGCATAGGCACAGATTGTGGTGCTGCATGCAACTGTCACACCGTATGCTTCCGCTACAGTGACAGCAGACACTACAATAGCAAGGGGGCAAGGGGGCCAGTAGTGTGTGGACACAGCAATGCCTATGGTGTGTAGGGCAGTGATGATGACTGCACTATACACAGTGAGAGGCCCAACCTGCAGGTGTTTACTGACAGTGGACATTACTGTTATGCTGTTGTGTGACACACAGATGCTGCACCTCTGGCATGGGATGCTCACAGTGACATATACATGTCCGGCTTTGTGTGCTGTGGCAGCTGTACAGCTGTGCGGTATGTGGAGGGGGGGCATATATTATCCGAAAGGCACACTGGTGTTGGGGTATTCCCAATACTGGCCCATGTACACTGCATGATGTGTCCCAGCTTTGTTGCCACACCTGGTCTGTGGCACAGCCTGGCCACCCATACACTCTCCCCTCAACATCTTCCATGCCCACAGTGTTGCATGTGTGTGCTGGCATCTGTTGGTGTCCACAGAAGTGTGGTCCACAGGTGTGTGCTGTATGGCCACACTGCCATGCTGTCCACTGGCGGCAGGGTCACCACTTACTGCCTGGCATGGCTGGGACTGGTGACAGGTGATGCCATCAGTTAGCAGCATGCTTCGTCTATGTTTGGCTTTGTCTATGTGTCATATTTATTTGTTAGGGTTGTGCAAAACCCGCGCAAAACCCACGCAAACACCACGCAAAGCCATATTGTCACGTAAAGCTGATTGCCCAGGGTTAAGACAAGCTTCTCCTGGGCGGTAATGTGCACCACGCTAAGTGTCGCGCAAAACCACTTTGCACAGCGCTAGATGCTGAATATAGCATTGCGCCTGTATTCATGTCAGTTTGCCCCTTGCATACATTATGACTTTGCCCAGCGCTAATGCAGTTTGCCTGCACTATTTGGCCTTTTGAATATAGCAGACCCGCGCTCATCCTGCACTAAACCTGCGCAAACGGCTTTTGCCCAGCACAAAGTTTTGAATATCTAGCCCCAGGAGTCTTCTCATGCTCAGGAGTAAAGTATTCTCTCTCTTAAAGACATATCACAGATCATCAGCACGTGACAGTTTATGATAATAATTATCCATGTCCTTTGAATAAGGCTCAGCCTAGTAAGTACAATTATAAGACCGTTTCCCCACATGAGACACAGTCTGTGAATTTCTCTTCTAGTCCCTTTTTAAATACAGTTGAATATTAACTTCTATTTTTCATAATTCCCACTTAGGTTATCAAAGTGTATCAAATACATCTATACTGGCGCCAGAGATATGTACAGTAACAAGTTTCTAGCCCAATTTTTTTTTATCTCATGATCAGTCTTATCTGGTGTTTTGTATTTGTATCTTACAAGGAATGCCTGGTATTCTGATCACATTTCTGCTGGCTTGCTTACTTATGGTTAGGCAATAACCTCCCTACAACAGGACTGCTCTTGCTGCATAGTGTTCTGCCAAGATCCTATTAGGGCTAGAGTGCCAACCAAGTGACTGCTGTATTGTATATGATGTCACAGATTGGGCTCAGATCCTTTTTTTTGTGTTTTGGTTTGTTTTGTTAATCAAGTTTTTCTGCTCTCTGTGTCACCTGACATCACCTCCCAGCCCCATCACTGACCTTCCCAAAGACTTACTGTTTATCTACCTCTTGCCCAGGGCCATGACAGTGGTGGGTGGCCTGCCATGTCGGTCATGCGCTGGCCTGCCAGGGTGGCAACACAACAGCAGATCAGAGCTTTCACTTCCGGCTGTCTTGAAAAATTGGGGTGGTGGAGCTCTACTGCTTTTTTCCAAAAGCTGGAAAAAAACAGCCTTCTCACTATCCAATTCTTTGTTTTTTATTTATTACAAGGCGTCCCAACAATTCACATTATAAGGTCTTCTTCAGGGGACTGACATTTTTTATGCAATGGCATGAACAGTTTGTAGTTCCTTTAAATTCCACGGCTCACCCATCTTCGGTATCTCTGTTTTCTATAAGATTTCCTGACTACATGCTATATTCTGTTTTTTTCCACACCTTTCAGTACACTTGGCTTTGGCGCTAAATGCTCTTTTCTGGTCTTTGCCTTCACAGGGTGATCTCTTTCATCCTACATGCAGCACATAGGAAGAAAGTGACCATACTGTGAAGGCAAAACCCAGAAAGTGGCATTAAGTTCCAAAGTCAAGTATACTGACAGGTGAACAAAGTGTGAAAGCTGTACTTTTTCAGCTTTTTGAAAAAAAGCAGTAGAGCTCCCCCACCACCCATTTTTCAATATACCAGTTATGGATGCCAGAGGGTAGCTCACTAATGAGGGCAGCTCACCAATGAAGGACTGTACAATCTACATGGTGCAGATAGCTATAACAGCACTTTGTTCTTTTTTCTCCTCCAGCTCCTGGCCCCCCCCAAGGGTGCCAGCATGCAATGACGTGCACTCATGCAAGCTATGGCACCCATGAGTGCCTGGAAGCCACTGGCTGCCACTCTTGTCGTCTAGCTGCTCCCACTGTGATGCCACCTGGTGTCAGTCAAGTAGCGAGGTGCAGTGTCCCCTATACCTGAGGGAGGTGAGCTGTCCTTGGGATACTCAATCCTCCAACTTGGTTCAGCTCCCAAGCAACCTGGGTCCATTCCTGAAACTTTACCAGCATAGTGAGCGGTAATGCTACCGCTGCATTGCCAGGCCAGCTGGCTCAGAGATCTAAAATGAGATTCAATGTAAAGTAAGACACAGTTATACACTTTGAGCACAGAAATGCACATGTACAATATTATTTTAATGGAGAAATGTTACCTGCAAAGAGGAGATCCCTGGGTAATTGTTTCCAACACATTTAAACAGGGACCACAGTGTGACACTGTAGCATAAATGTACAACCAGCTGACATGGAACATTAAAAAAAACTTTGTGAGTAGACATAGAGACATGATTATGCTGCTGTACAACTCGCTCGGGAGACTGCATATGGACTAGTGTAGTTCTGGACACCCTACAATAATGTTACTGTGTTTGAGAGTGTGTAGATGCTACCAGAATAGTTAAGGGGCTTGTGGGCATGGAATTTGTTTATTTTTTATTTATTTATTTACAAAGTTTCACCAGGAAAGACCTACTGAGCTAGTAACAGCTCATTTTCTGATGTGTCCTGTGCAGATGGAAGAAGAAGAGCATGCAATACAGTATGTGCAAGTGACACCATATAATGTAAGGAACAATAGTAAAAGCCAAAATACAATAATACAATAAAATACAAATTCATAACAGTGCGCAGCCATGATTTACAGACAGAGTAGTCAAGACAACACAAAATAAAGATGATTAATCATGCAAATGAATACTGGGAGCAGTGTAAGATAGTAGCAGATTACCACCACCCAGACTGCTAAGGTGCGAGCCATGCTGGTGCAGGAGATAGGCTCAGAAGCAGAATGTTCCCAGATATGATTAACTGAGTAGGCACAGTTAACCTGGGTGGGGGGTAGTAACTGCTCACAGGTTGGGGAGGACATCAGCAACATGTGGAGAAGGGGATATGAGGGTCAGGCACAGTTGCAGAAGGGGCTGACACAGTCATGAAGAAGGGAATTGAGGAAAGAGAAGGAAATTGCTGAACAGATAAGACAGAGGGAGAAAGGACCAGACCTTAGAATTTAGCAAAACATTGTCAGAGCTGGGACTTCTTCCACTCAAGAAAAGAAGAATAAGGGGTGATGCAGTCTAGTATATAAAGCTATTAAGAACTGTGACTTGATGGGCTGCCTCAAATTAAATACCAGGGAGATACAGTAAATCAGAATCCGAGAGGCCACAGATCTTAATTAAAACTTAAAAAGGTGAGCATTTTATAACAGACAATGAGGATGGCGGCAATGTGGAATGCTTTGTATAGGTTGGGGTCAAAAGTTAATCTTTGGAAATTTTTAATGGATGTCTGGCCTAATAAATGGAAGATCAAATCAAATCAAATCAAACTTTATTTTTAAAAAGGCGCTTTTCTTAAAACCAAAGCGCCTGTACAATTTCATAGATGCAGGAATCTCTGATTACATACGTTGAAAAGTGGTGGACAATCTAGAAGGGAGACTGCCTACTTTTGTCCGTATTTTTTATCTATTGAAATTTCGGATTTACACCTTTGAGCCAGAGGCTCTTTTACAAAGGTTCCATATCAGAATGCATAGATAGTAGGACAAAGTTGGTAAAATTAGCAAGGTAAGTAGTTCAGGAAACAATTCACAGTAGAGGGTAACATAAATTAAAAACATTGCGTATGTATACAGATTATTGAAATCACACAGACATAATACGTACAGTTTAATTATGCAGCCAGCACAGCATTGTCCAGAAGAACTGACAAGAGAACTGCCTCAGACCTAGTTTGAAATTATACCAGGGCAGGCTGGGCCTGAGGGAGAAGCAGGTGGAGATGAGGGGGAGGTCAGCAAAGATGAAGGGGAGTGGATTACTGGCGACTGGGAAGTAATTGGGGGGGAGACAGACATGTGGGAAAGAGAGGTAACAGGAAGGTGGTAGAAGAGGGTGGGGGAATGGGAGACAACAATCAGGGGGACTGCCCAGCAGGAAGGGGTGAGTGGACAGTAATTTGGTGGGGGAGAGAAGGTGATGTGTGTATGGTATGGATAGGCACCTGGCTGGGATGGAAAGGAAGGCAGGGGTAAGGAAGGCGAGTGGGGATAGGGGAGGGAGGAGGGAGGGGAAGGGAGCAAGAATAGAGGTGAAAGAGGTGACCATCATGGAAAATTATGAGAAACAGTTGCACATGGCCCTGAACACAAGCATCTGCTGAAGTTTATGTTTAAATGGGCTAAGGGTGTCTAAATTGGTGGTTTCACCACTCAGGGAGTTAAACATCTTAGGAGCTCTTCCTACAAATGACCACTGGCCTTGAGAAGTGCGACAGTGGGGTACAAGTAGTGTGTAATGATCTGAGATTCTGGTGTTTCGAATGTAGCCAGCTGGGGTGAGGAGATTCTGGACCCCCGAGGGCATGAGACCGACATATGCTTTTTTTACTACTAAGCAGCTTTGGTATGCGATAATTCACTGCAGTTGTAGCCAGTTTGCCTGCTCATAGAGGTCACAGGTGTGTGTGCAGTGGGCAGCTCCAGTTAGACGTCAACAGGCCTTATTCAGTGCTAAGGAGATTCACCATAGTGCTGTGACAGTGGCCGCTCCACAGATAACAAGCCCATAATCTATTATGGCGACAACGGAGCTATGTATTGCTAGACTGAGGGCTTCGGGTGTCGAGCAGTGCCTATGTTTGTAGAGAAGGCTGATGTGGATATTCACATATTTGGAAATCATGTCAATATGACTGGAGAAAGACAAGAGTACTGTCCAAGGTCACATCAAGGTACTTGAAAGTTTGCGTCTGGTCTAGAGCAATACCCGAGCAGTTTCTAACAGTCAACTGTTTGTTTTTATGTTTGCTATGTGTGCCATGGAATAGCATAGTTTTGTTTTTTTTGTAGTTTAGAACTAGTTTCTGCGAGACGAACCAGGCCTCAACTTCCATGAAACTTGCTTGCAGCTAGTGGTCCAAGTGAGAGGGATCTGGGTTCATGGCAAAAATCACTGCATTATCGGCATACAGTATGAAGTGTTCACTGCAGGTGGTAGGGAGTTTGATCAGAAAGATGCTGAAAAGTAGGGGCCCCAGGATTGATCCTTGGGGGACACCAGACTGGACAGACTGTTTGGAAGAGAGGGTATCATCAATCTTAAATTGTGAGCAGTCTGAAAGACAACTTTGAAACCATTTTAGGGTATCATAAAACAGTTCTAAATTTGCCAGGTGTTCAAGTAGTAATGGATGGTTAACCATATCGAAAGCCTTTGATAGATCGATAAAGGTGGCACCAATGAGTTGTCCTTGGTCAAGTGCTTGGTGGATGTGTCCTGTAAATTCAAGGAGAGCAGAGGTGGTATTATGGCCTTTTCTGAAACCATGTTGCTGTGGACATTGCAGGTTGTATTTCTCCAAATACTCCACCAGTTGGTCGGCAACAATTTTTTTCAAGTACTTTGGATAGTAGAGGTAGGATGGATATCGGCCTGTAATTACCGTGTATTGCCCTGTTCCCAGACTTGTGTATCAGGGTCACCAAGGCAGTCTTCCAATTGAGCGGGAACTGGGAGAGTGTAAGGGACCGGTTGATAATTTTGGTAAGGGGGGGCAGGACAGCCTCAAGGGTGAGGGTGATAACCTTCATGTCCAGTGTGTCCCCACTTATTCTGGTTTTTCCAAGCACCTTAAGGAGATATTTCTTGGCATCCCTTTCGGTGACTGCCTCGAAACAGAAGTGTGGATGACTTAGCTCTTTATCTGGTTGAACCTGGGAAGCAGTAGTGGGGTTAGTGTCAAAGAAGTTAGTGGGAAGTACATGGCTAAGGTCGGTGAATGCCAGGTTGTAAGTACTGGCAATTGTGGAGGGGTCCAGGGTGATGGTGCCATTTAAGTTTAGCATGTTAGGTGTTACTTTGGACTCCTTCCCTATGACTTTCAATTCCAGAATTTCCTACCATCCGACCAGGAGTTGGATAAGGCATTTCTGTGGTAGCTGGCTTTTTGCAAGTGAATGGCTCTAGTACAGGCATTCCTGGTGGCCCTGTATGCCTAAATATCTGCTTGACTGCCTGAAGCTCTCACTCAAGCCCATAGGTGATCCCGTGTTTTCATTTGTTCTAGGAGATTGCCCGTAATCCTGGGATTGTCAAGGCCCTTGATTTTGCATTTCTTGTATGGAGCATGGATATCAGAAGCTGCATTGAACGGGGAGAAAAATTATTGCAGTGTGGTATCTACATCTGGAGCAGTATCAATTGGTGACCAATCTTGTTGGCAGAGGAGTGACCTCAGTGGCTCAAGGTGTCCCATAATAAGTATCCTACTGTTGATAGTTTTTGCTGCGGGGTTAGAGAATTTATTAGTCCACAAGCACTGGACTGGAGAATGGTCACTTCTTGAGTCAGGCAGAACTTTAGTATGGGTGATATAATCAGTGTGGTTTGAGAGAATCCAGTGCAATATGGAATTGGTCCCATTTCTATAGCTGACCATTGTAGGTGAGGTAACAAGTTGGGTGAAATTTGCTGCCGATAAGGCATCCTTGTAATTGCTTGTGATGGGGGCTGGTATGTCCTACGTTCCTGTGTAGGAAGAAATTGTGGCATTAGAGTTGGACAATGAAGGGGAATTCCCACAGGCATATTTTGTCAGTAGGACTTCACTTTAATAGACCTAGAGTACTCTAAGATGGACGTTGCCTATACAGAGAATTGCCAGAGTTAGCACCCAGCCTTTACTATGATCTCAGTAGTGTGTGTTCACTTGATAACTGGTGAGAATTGTATGTAATAATAGAAGACCACTTGTTAAAGGGGAACTGTCATGTCCCCTAAACTAAAGTGTAGGAACCTGGAGGTCCCAACTGAGAAATCTGCCAGGAAAAATAATTGTTTTATTACTCACTTTTCTTCCAGCCTTTTAAGATTTAGAAAATTAGATGAGTACGAGGAGTGTCAACACAGAAATGTTCTTGTATACCAGTGATATTTAAACAACTCAAAGGGAGCTCGGTGGAGGCAAACAAAGCAGAGTCAGGTGAGTACTACGTATTAAAAAAAAATCCACCTACATATGTCAGTTGTGAGGTTATAAACTAAGACAGTACACGAGAAAATCCAAATTTTTATTCAAAAGTACATGAATCAAAGTTTAGGAGTAGATGGGGGGGGGGGCAGGGAACCATTTGTTTGTTTGTTTTATTTAAACTGGAAAGTCAATGGGCCAAAGACCCATTTTCAAGGGTGACCAGTGCACATAAAAAAAGTACACAACCAGTAAAACAATATCATAATACAATTAGCACACATATTTCCATTAACAGTCTAATGAATATTATGTTATACAAAACATCTACATTCATTTTCAACAAATAAAAATCCTTACAACTTCAAAGAGTTAAAAACGTGTGGAAGGGAGTATGGTAGAGCTTTCTTGCCTAATGAAGTTTTCATTCTTGGAATGGTGAAAAATAATCTAGCTGAATACCGAGTAAGACTGAAGTATTACTTTCTTTAAAATTACCACTAACAGTAGTGGGTACCAGGTTTAATTTAACCTTTTTAGCCAAACGTTCCAACTGGAATTTATATCAATATTCCAGTGGAAGCCATCCAGCCTGCTTCAATATGACACAATGGTGTGTCATTGAACGTAGCAGAGTAGAAAATCGGACTATCTGATTTAATAGTACTCTGACCTTTGATAAAAACCCCTCCCCAGCAGAAAAAATAAAATAATAAACCATAGTCTATAATAACGGGAAGCAAAACTCTCTGGGCCAATAACACTTTTAATAATGCCTTCATGGACCTGAGTGGTGTCCTGCCACCTGGCTACTTCTCTCACCCCCTCACAAGTGACTACTCTGGGAAAGAGACTCGGCACTCTTCTCATCCTCTTTTCTACTTCAAAACTCTCTCAGCCCAGGAAGTCAGGAATTACCTACTCAAGGTGTTAGGGAAATCAAGCTTTAGTGGTGACACCCTGGATCTTAAGTTTGTAGTCTTTACGTTGGATGAAACTCTGTCACCTCTAACACATATTATTAACATGTCACTTAGTTACTCTCAATTCCCTCAGAAATGGAAATCTGCCACTGTGACACCAATTCATAAGTCTGGGGATCGCACAATTACTGGGAACTACAGGCCTATCTCTATTGTGCCCCGACTCTTGAAAACTCTTGAGAGTATAGTGGCTGACCAACTGGTTGAATACTTAGAAAAATATCAGCTACAATGCCCGCAACAACACGGGTATGGAAATGGTCATAATACTGTACCACTACCGCCCTTCTGGAGTTCACAGGCTTTATTCGCCACTTCTTAGATCAAGGACACCTGGTCGGTACTGCTTTCATTGATTTAACCAAAGCTTTCAACACAATGAATCACGCTCTCCTGGTCGAACAGCTTACCACCATTGGCCTAGCTCGTGACAGCGTAGCCTGGTTTGAAAGTTACCAGCACAACCGTACACAGCAGGTGAAGATTGGTAACACCCTCTCAGATAGCAGACCTGTCCTATCTGGAGTTCCTCAAGGGTCCATCTTGGGCCCTCTTTTATTTAGCATTTTCCTCAACAACCTTCCTTACTCCTGTCAGGTGACGCTTGGCCAGCTGGTTATAATTGCTGTCTGATATCTGTAATATAGAAATATAGTATGTGAGTCTGTGCTCCATGGGTGTCGTTCCCCGGTTTCAGTTACAGGAACTAAACAGGAGAGCTCTGTAATGTAATTAACTTCCTTGAGAAACTGCATTTTATGGCCATTTTATAGCCTGTTGCTGCCTCTAAAGTTGGGACACTAAATATGCATTTTATTACAAGACAGGACATGGTTATATCGCATCTAGGTGACAAACTTCAGAGTTGTAAAAACCTTTGATGTTCCTTGAGAAAAATGGAATTAGCCACTTGTTCAAAGGAAAGGCTTAAATTAAAGACTGTCATAATTTGTGAACTGAGAATAGAACACTGAGGAACACCCAATGAGATAGACGCAGAGGGGGAACAGTGACCATTAATTTTAGTAACTTAAAGCTTTTCAGAAGCTACTCAGTGCATTGTGGGAGCTGTGGTACCCCAACGGGGGAAGGGGGGGATAGATAAGATAGGAAGCAGAGAGGATTCTGGGTTGTGTAGGCAAAAAGGTTTTTAAGTTTAAGTTAAATAAAATGTTAAAACAGAAACAAAAAAATATTTTAAAAGGTTGTAAAATATTCAAAAAGCATTCCTGTGAAGATTTAATGCTTTTGTGGACTTTTTAGTTTATTTTAAATCTGCAGTTGGTGGGAAGAACTAGCCAAATAGGGAGTAAGTGGACCACAGGTCCCCTATAAAATGTTACTCCAGTGAGCAGAGGGGAGCTCAACAGAAGCAAAAGAGGAAGAGAAGACTACTATTTCACTGAAGTCAGCCAAATGAGGAGGTGAGGAGGCCAGTCAAACTGCTGGAGTGGGGACCAAACCAATGAACTAGGTAGGTACTGTAGTAGTCATTGTATAGAGAACTTGTACTAGGATTTTAATGGGGGAGGCTAAACTAGTACTATGGGAAGTGGGATGGGTATGAGGTGTGGGAAGTGTGACATGTATGTGTATGCACTGGTAGAGCACGGTACAGATAGGAGGGGTTTTATGTGCAAGGAGTAGTCCAGTCAGTTATGTGCAGGACAACTTGCTAGCTAGAATGCATGACATTAGGGCACTAGAGACATCTGAAGACCAGTCCCTACTGAGCATGCATGAGGAAAAAAGTAAGCAGGTGGAGGAGTTTCTTACAAAGGGGCAGATACTTGGGGGAGGAAAAGACAGCAGGTAAAGGGTGAGGATAACGACCATGATGAGGAATGGACAAGGGTGCAAGGCAGAAAAGGGGGTGCAAAGCACAATGTCCAGTAGTTCAGTAACAGTTCTGGGGTCTTGACAGACTTGGAGGAACAGGAAGAAGAAGAAAGGGGAGCCAGTCAGGTGGAGGCATCTAATAAAAGATGAGCAAAACTAAAGTACAGAGGGAGCTTAGGTTAGAGGCACCTTGTGTTCATGGGGGATTCTATAGCTAGGTTCACATATGGCACAGTGTGTAGCAAGGATAAGGAGAATAGAGAGGTGAGTTGTTTCGTGGGAGTTAGGCTGGATCGCTTACAGAGGTTAGGAGATGGAATTCTCAGTGGTACTGGGGAAGAACCTGTAGTGGTTGTTCATGTGGGTACAAATAATATAGGTAGGAGCACAGACGAGGACCTCAGTTAAGGTTTTTAGTAGGGGGTGCAAGGTACACGCCTTCTGTTGGCTCAAAGTTTTTTACTGCCGTTAATTGATTTCAGGGTTTTGTTTTACTATTCTGCAAGGGAGGGGCTGTTATCTAAGGTAAAGGTGTTACTTAATTCAGTCGCTAGATTTGTAGTGAAATCCCCACAAAGGGTCCATCATTGTAATCTCCTAGAGCATGTGGGTTGGCTTCCTTTGGTTGGAAGATATAAACTCCAATTAGGTATTTTGGCAAAAAAGGTGATACTTAAAGTCCCAGACTGTTTTTCTCTAATCTTTAAAAAACAGAACTCTAGGTTGAAAGAGTATCTTTTTACAGAGTGTAAATGTTATTGAATGATAATGTTGAGACATATTTATATGTATTTGTAAAAAACAAAAACACGGCGCTGCGTCAGCATGTGGTGTAAAAGCAAAACAAAATGGTTATATTAAATGCATGCTGAAAATAGAAAATAGAGTTAAAAATCTACGTTTTGACCTTAGGTCTTCTTCAGGAAATATCTAAAAGAGAAAAAAAAACAAGTTAGTGAAGAGGAGAGGTAAAATGAGAGAGATATATATGTGGAGAAAGAAGAAAGGGGAGGCTCAGGGAGAAGAAGTGATAAATGGTAAGATTAAGAGAGAATCTGTGAAACAATAAGGTGATGATGGGAAAGATAAAGCATAATGGGAGTGAAAGAGCTGGGAAAGTTCTCAGGTGGAGACTAATTCACAGGGCCTAGTAAGAAGGCTGAAAGATGACAAATGTGTGGGAAGGAGACAGAAATGGAGACACATGGTGAAAATGAAAAATAAATTAAATGAGTACAAAAACAAATAGACTTTAGGGAAAAAAGGAATGGCTGAAAGATGTTAGTGGAAAATAAGTCTATCATTTAAACCAGAGGGCTGCTGGGAGCCAAGACGGATGACCAGCTTGGCTTCCATGTTTTTTCTATGGTCAGGAACCCAGAAGCCCTGCTGAAAGACACAAACAGAAAGGTCATTGACATTGTGGTCCCTGGAGTTAAAGTGGGATACAATGGGTTTAGCAGTTTCACCATTCCTGACTGCTCTGTAATGTTCTCTGAAATGGGCAGCAAGACGCCTACCAGTTTCTCCGATGTAGATAGCTGTACACTCCCTGCAAAAAATACAATACACCACGTTAGTGGAGGTGCATGAGAACTCCTTGGTGATGTGAAAAACAACTGTAGTCCCCCGAATCTCAGTCACACTGGAAATAAATTTGCAGGTGTAGCAACGAGTGCTATTGCAAGGTTTGGTACTTGGGAGGGAGGAACTGTTAGGAGTAGGTAGGCTGCTTTTATGTATTTGTATGTGTATATTTCTTTTTTGTTATTTGCATTTTCTTTTTAAGTTGTATGTATTTTATACTGTACTTAACTGTTATTTGTACAATGATCGACCATGATAACGGGTCATATTTGGCCCATGGTCCTATCAGTATAAATAAATAAAACAAATAAATATCTTAGAGAGCCTACCTGAGCCAAAAGACAGATTACTGGTTGCATAATTGGGCCAAGGATGAAGGTGTTGACTTTCTGCAGAACTGGGAATGCTTTTGGCACAGAGATGACCTCTTTAGGAGTGATGAGTTGCATTTGAACGTGAAGGGGGCATGGGTATTTAGAAAAGAATAAGTAGAATTGCACAGGGTCATTTAAACTAAATGAGGAGTGGGTTATGGCACTGGGAAGAACCCTACAGATAACAGGAGGACATGACCCACTCATCCAAGTATTTTAGAGTAATTTTGTTTATTCAAATATATAAAAAGATGACAGGCATGATCTGTGAATACCATGATGGGGAGAAACCAGCCATGTCAAACCAGTAGAGACCAAATACTTATGAACACTCAGGAAACTGTGGATGGAAAAAAAGATTGGAAAATTGAGAAAAAAACAGGTTAAGCATGGTAATAAAAATGGGAAATGTATAATTAATACTAGAAGCATCAACGACAAAATGGGACAATCAGAAGAATTGGCATAAAGGGAGAAGTTACATATAATAGCAATAACAGAGGTATGTTGGGTGGAAGAAAATCCGTGAGAATAATCCAGAGGGTATAAGCTTTTCAAAAGGGATTGAAAACACAAGAATTGAAGAGTGCTTGCAGTCTGCACAAATTAGATTATAAAAGCAAAAGAAAAAGTATACATAAAAGAAGCAAACTTTGAAAAGTTTAGTTTCTTACCATAACAGTAGATATTTGAGCAAATCTCTTCTATTGAGCCACAGCTTTGGAAATGTAAGCTGCTGGCATCAAGACCACTCAGAAATGTTTGCTAGCTGGGAATGCACACACTAATGTATACTGATGTTGCCTATATAATGTGGACAGCCCTTCCTCTTCTCAGTTCCCCATCAGAGATGAGCTTGGAGGATATCCTATGGTCAAGGACTAGGAGATCAAAACCTGGCCCATAGGAGAGGTGACTGGAAGAAAGAAGCCCATGATGGCAAAGGGGAAGAACCCAACACATGACAGCATACATGACTGCCAGCAAAATACCACCGAAAGTAAATAAGGGGAAGGAGAAAGGGTGAGCTGTGGCTTAATGAAGGAGGTTCTCTCGAAGATCTACTGTTATGGTATGTAACTGCACTATCTTACATAAAAACATAGACAATAACAGCAGAAAAAGACCAGAGGTCCATTCAGTCTGCCCAAGTTCCCTATATGCCTGGAACCTACTACTGTTCCTCCACAGTACTAACTCTTCCTGCCCTCTCTCCATTCTCCTCCTTGGCGCTGTCACCCCCCATAACCACTATTCCCTTCATTATGTACCAGCCCTGCTTAAAGGTGATAGGAAACAGTTATTACACCTCTAGATGTCCCCCTGTTGTTCTTGTATTGGCTATCCAGTATTATGGTATGTTTCTGACCTTTTTTGCTAAATTGGTAAATTGGTAATCCAGTTGTGTTGCCTTTGTAACTACCCTGAATCCACCTCTATTTATGAGTTGTTGCTCTCTCTCGTTTCATACTGCCTGAACATTCTAGGATATCAATAACACCATTCCAGACCATTCAGATGAATAGCATGGAATGGGAGTTATTAATGACATAGAATGTCTTAGAAATATGAAAATCAAGAGCAGTAGCAGTGAGTAAAGTGGAACTCTATGTAGATCTGAGGGCACCCCAAAGCTGAATTATTTATTTACAAAAAATCATCAAATTGTGTCAGAATACATACCTGGCACGGAAAGGACGATGGAAAACCAGTTAACTATGTAAAAATCATTTCATATCTCCTTTAAATACCCTGATTGTTTTTGCACCCACCACTTCAGCCAACAGACTGTTCCTAGGTTCCACCACCCTTTCCGTAAAGTAGTACTTTCTCACATCTCTCCTGAATCTACCTCTTGTTAATTTCTATTCGTGTCCACGTGACCGTGAATTGGTATTGAGGATATCTTCTTCAAGAACATCTGCTTCCATTGAGCCACACCTTTGGAATGATCCCCAAGCAGTAAAAAAGGTATCCAGAAAGGAGGAAGTTATCAATAATCCACATGACTATGACAGAAGGCCTTGAAGGACAGCAAAACCAAAGCCAGTGTTTTCTAGAGATGATATTCAGATTGTAGTCTTTAGTGAAAGTGTGGAGAACACGTCACATGGCAGCAGAACATACAGTATGTTGGCCATGGAAATATTAAGAAAACATTCCACAGAAGTGGCAACGCCATGTGTGGAGTGGCCACAAGCAGAAGCCTTCCCATGCATTCAGTAACAGAAAGTAATAAACAATGTCAGCCAGTGAAAAAACAAATAGGATGGCACAGCAACTACAGCCTGCAATTCAAACACTCAGTGTGCAGAGATAATAGCTATCAAAAACAACATTTCCCAGGATATGCAATGCATGTCACAAGCGGCCACCATCCCAAATGGATCCCTTGTCAGTTTCTCCAAAACAAAATTAACGTCCCATGACAGAACCAGTTTACAGACCAGGGGAAGAATATGTAGAATCCCTTCGATGAACTTGTGGGATACTTCAAGTTGTACCACCAACTTGTCATCAATGCGGGCATGAAAAGCCAAGATGGCTCCCAAGTGCTTCTTCACTAAACAGTACTGGAGGCCAGGGTTCAGTAAGGACAGGGGTAAACCATAACATGATTCACTGAGTACATGAATGGGTCCAGGGAACGGGAGGCACACCCTATACTGAAACATTTCCATTTTAGGGAATAAGTGTGCCTAGTAGATGGTTTGCATGCTGCTAAGAGAACATCAGCCACTGTGGAGGAAACTCCAAAGCAGAATTCTATGTTTTCAGGAGCCAAGTATGAAGGTGCAGAGAGCTGAGATCAAGATGCACCAGACAGCCTCAGTCCTGTGACAGGAGTCCTGGCTGTAAAAGAAGCAGGACAGGCAGGTCTACTACGAACTACTGAAGCAGGGGAACCTAAATTTGTCTGCGGCAGAAGGAGGCCACCAGTATTAGGGTAGTCAGTTCCATCTGAAGCTTGACCAATACCCTCTATATTAGACAGAGAGCTGAAAAAAGGCATACAGAAATTTCCCTTTCCAAGACAGGAACAATGCATTTTAACCCAAAACACTATGCTCTGGAATGAGCAAGCAAAAATGTGGCAGTTTTGAGTTGTGTGGGGACACAAAAAGCTCCACCTCTAGATAACATCACCTGGCAAAGAGGTCATGTACTACAGACTCTAGATGTTCCCACTCGAAGACTGGAGCTTGAGACCCACTGATATTTAATCAGTTAATTAGTTAGTTAGTTTCTGTTGATCAGGTAAGTGAACTAGACTAACAAAATGCCTATTTTCAGGCATGACCCGGGAGAATTACAATAGTAGGGTAACAATAAATAACAACAAGAATAGGCAAACCAAGCAGAATACACAAAAGCATACAAAGAATTTTCAAAACATCTGCCAAAATGGATAAGCAGTGATAAAAATACAAATAACTTAATACAGAACATATAGCAATAACCATGAACAAGCAAAAGGCAAAAAAAACAAACAATAAGTGAACCTAAAATAAATACGTGGATTCAGGAACGGTAACAAGGGAACAGGAAATAGGAAACAGCAAGAACAGTGCATCATGTATGTAGTGGCAGATGCATCCAAAGTAATCAAATATACAAGTAGGCAAAGAGCCAAAAGAACAAAACAAAAGTAAGAGGAAAAATAAGCATCACTAGAGGATAAGGGCCGGAAGAGGATTCACAGTAGTGTTCGGAAAGGAGCAGGAGCATACTGCACAGGAGGTAAGATAATTGAATAATTCTCTGAATGTGAGGTGGGACTGGTAGACCCTGAGGTGATAGGGTAAAGAGTTCCAAGCTCAAGAGACAAAATGGCCAAATGTCTGCTTACCCATTTTAGAGAAGCACTTGTGAACAGCCGGAGGGCCTGATCTTTAGAGCATAGGGGTAGGCAGAGTCAGTAGGAGTGAACATTGAGGCCAGTGAGGCCATTTTAGAAGACCCAAGGATGTTATCAATCAAGCAGCACAGAATACTGAAGCACTGGTGGAGGGGGGCAATTTAGATTGGAATAGAGCGAGAAGTGGTGGGAAAGAGTTAAGGAGCAGACAGAGCAAACCTACACATGTTGTTATAGGAGACATTCCATTTGTGGAAGCAGCTCGCATGGGCCTGATCAATGGAGGTAAGCCCATAGCATAGACTGCAAAGCAGGACTCCCTGGGCAATAGCCACCCTGGCTGCAGGAGTGAGGGCATAACAGATCCTATATGCAAGTTCGAGTTTGGTACTAACAGACTTGCAGATGTTTGAGATGTGGTGCGAGAAGTCCAAGGCAGGATTAAGTGTAACACCTAGATATTTTAAATGGTCAGTCACAGAGATGAGGGAGCCATCAAGACATTGGATGTCAAGACCGGTGGCACAAGCCTGAACCTCTTGAGGAGACCCAAAGAGCATGGCCTGGGTCTTGCCAGCATTCAGTACAAGGCAATTTTGGGTCAGCCAGTTTTGGACTTTGTGGAAGTCAGAGGTGAGCCAGGAATTAATGTCAGTCAGGGACTTGGGAGTCAGAATAGAGCACCAAGTCAGCAGCATATAGAAGAGTATGACAGTGGGAAGTGGTGTTGGGAATGTCGTTGATAAAGATACAGAATAGGTGCAGGCCTAGGATGGAACCTTAGGGAACACCATTATTAATAATGGCAGGGGTAGAGAGGGTCTTATTAAACAAAATGAATTGTTGATGGTTGCAGAGGTAGCTAGATAATCACTTTGCAGCCGAGGCTGAGACTCTGAGTGTTGCCAAATTGTGTTGCAGAAGAGAGTGATTAACTAGGTCAAATGCCTTTGTAAGGTAAATAAAAATGGCCCCAGTGAGCATACCTTTGTCCATGTCAGATTTTACATCACTAGAGAACTGGGCAAGGGCAGTAGAGTTACTGTGAGAAGATATGGGGCTCGATTTTCAAAGCCCAGAGAATGACACAAGGTGCCTTCATCAAACGTAAATGATGTAAGTGGCACCATGCATCAAAAGACGTGGCAGTCCCTATTTTGGAACACAGTTTGCATCAAAAATGGGAGCCATTGTGCCATAGTGGCACTGTGCTAGCGTTGCGACCCAAATTGGAATGCACAAGGTCGCAACGGGGCTTGTGCCATGGCGGGGCTGCAACATCACCTTTTTTGTGATCTTGTAAGCTCTGCCATGGACGCAAGTGGCTCCACTTAGACCGGCCAGGAGGTGGTCTAAGGGATGTGTGCCAGAGCCACACGGTGTGGCAAAAGGGGCTCGGGTCTGAAACTGGGATGCCAAGGCAGAAGGGATATGAGGGCGTCATGGGGGGGTCAGAGGAACTGAGGGCACAGCAGGTTGTAAAGTGGTAGCCAGTGGGGTGCCATTTTCTGAGCCATACCACCTAAAGGATGGGACCACTGGGGGGGTCCAGGGACAGACATTGGCATTGCCCCAGGTTGGTACAGCCCTGGCAGTTGCCCCATTTGTAGCCAGCTGCATATGCCTGTAAAAGGTAAGCGGGAGGTGCAGGGTAAGGGATGCCAGTGGTGAGGGTAATGTCTCAGGGCACCACCACAGTCCTCTCCTACCCACCCTCCCACATTGTGGCAGACTGCCTCCTGCCTACAGGCTTATGCGTGCTGGCTACCTATGGGGCAGTTGCCAGGGCTGTGCTGTCCTGGGGCCATGTCAATGTCTGTCCTTGGACCCCCCCCCAAGCGGTTCCATCCTGTGGGCAGCATGGCTCAGCAAATGGCACACCTGCTGGGGGTCACATCATAACCTGCTATGCCCACAGTCCCCCCTGATCCCCCATGGCACCCTGCACCCCTTCTACCCTGGCCCCCTCCTCGCATGCAGATTCACCACCTCCCAACCATTCCAGCCCCTCTAGTGTTGCACCAGGGGGAGGCAGATCTCTGCAGCAATTCCTACCAGTGCACCATATGTCCAGTGCTAGCCTGCAGCTATGACAACTCCTGGGTTTTTGGTGCAGCCCCCCCCCCATTATAAAACTGGTTACAGGGTCCCTGATGCACCCAGAGTTCACCGCAGCCCTAGAGTGATGCAACTTGCGTTGCTCTAAGAGTTCTCTGAAAATTGAGCCCATAGTCTGCTAAGACATTTTGGGAGCTGAAAATAAATTTGCTGCTAGAAACACACCATGGTCAATCACCCAGTGCCACACTCTCATCACTTCTCTGCACAGAGGATACGTTTAAGTGTCCCCTTGTTTGTTTATATAGTACATTATACTTAAAATGTCCATTGTGATCAGGAGGGGCCCATCCCTTACTGTATATGAGCCATAAATATTTGTAGGCCAAGAGAAGCAGCCCTCTTCTCTGGAATAATAATGAGAAGAGAGTTATCCATCTGGGACCAAAGACCTTATGTCCTGAGAGACCCAGATGCACACCCCCAATGCATCCATGATGAGCATTAACAGAGGCATCTGGTCAAAAAAGGGCACTCCTACCGTGAGATTGAAGGATCCATCCACCATAGGGGGGGCACAACGTAGGGGAGATGTGACCATAGTTAAGTGGTTTGGTTCATCTAACTGATCCCACTGCATATGAAGCATCTATTGTGGGATGTGTTGTATGCTGATGGAACTATTATTATGCCAGCAGCCATTAGGCCCAGAAACCTTAGCATGGATCTGGCTGACACATACAAACTTTTCAAGATGAGCTTGTGCTATCAGAGCATCTGCACAGTCCTTTGGCAGAAATGCCCAGGCAACAGTCATCTCCAGCATCACTTCTACAAACTGCAGGTGCTGTATGGGATCAATACTGAATTTGATTCATTCACCATGTTGGCCAGCTGACACGTGGAGAAAACCTGTGGTACTGAGGACAAGTCAAAGAGCAAGACATGACATTGCTACGCTCCAGAATAAATCTGAGATACTGTCGGTGATAGTGACAGATTTTGTTATGATGCTTAGCATCCTTCATGTCGAGAACACACATCCAATCCCTTTGTTGTAATGGGGAATAAGACTGAAAGGGAAACCATGTGAAACAGAAACAGAGAAAGTGACGGCAGAAGGGGACTGCATGGTCCATCTAGTCTGCCCATAAGCCTAGTCCCCCTCCCTTAACTGCTATTCAGTGTTCTACCTTTGTGCCTATCCCATGCCTTTTTGAATGATCCAACTGACTGAATCTCCACAACCTCTGGTGGAAGGCCATTCAAAGTATCCACTACCCTCTTGGTAAAGAAGAACTTCCTTGTGTTACTCTTGGACTTGCCTCCTTCAAGCTTCATGCCATGCTCCCTCATCCTTGCATGATTCTTGATCTGAAATAGGTCCTGAACCTGGACCTTGTTTATTCCCTTCAAGTACTTGAAGGCTTCAGTCGTGTCCCCCCTTTCTCTGC
This sequence comes from Neoceratodus forsteri, assembly GCA_016271365.2. Taxonomy (NCBI): domain Eukaryota; kingdom Metazoa; phylum Chordata; order Ceratodontiformes; family Ceratodontidae; genus Neoceratodus; species Neoceratodus forsteri. The sequence continues at coordinate 656,350,489 of CM057459.1, forward strand.
GCTGTTCCAGGGAGTACATGTTTAGGTCATGCAGACTTTCCTCATATGTCTTGTTGTGGAGTCCAACTACAGTGGCAGCCACAGACTTTGCCAGCTATTTCCCAAAATGTCTGATATTTCTGGATAAATCTCCTGCTTTCTGCATTTCCACAGTAGAGGCAGCAGAGATAAACTCTAGAAATTTTGTGAAATATCTGGAAATAGCTGGCAATGTCTGTGGCTACTACTTTTTGTAGCTCTCATTTGCACTGTCTCCAGTCTGTCTATGTCCTTTCTGAGGGGAGGTCTCCAGAACTGCACACTGTTCTCCATGTGAGGCCTTACCATTGATCTGTACGGTGGCATAATCACCTCCCTCTTTCTACTTGTAATTCCTCTTCCTATGCAGCCTAACATACTGTTCGCCTTTAATGCTGCTTTTTCACACTGCTTGGATGTTTTCAAGTCATCTGTTAAAATCAGCCCCAGATCCCTTTCCTGCTTTGTGGCTTCCAATTTCACTCCACACAGGAGGTATTCCTCACAAGAATTTTTCCTCCCTAGGTGCATGACCTTGCACTTTTTGGCAACGAAATTTAATTGGCAAGTTTTTGTCCATCTTTTTAGTCTTTGAAGATCAGCCCTCATCCTTTCCACTCCCCCCCGGAGTGTCTATCCTATTACATATCTTTGTGTTGTCTGTGACTAGACACCTTGCCTTCTAGGCCCACAGATATGTCACTGATAAAAATACTGAAGAGGACAGGCCCCAGCACCGATCCCTGTGGCACACCACTAGTTACCTCTCTCTCTCTCTCTCTCTCTCTCCTCTGATAGTTGGCTGTTTACCAGTATCCTGAGTCCTTCCACTAAGCCAGCTCTGTACCCAGTTTACCACTTTATGCTCAACTCCTGTACTGGCAAGTTTGTTCAATAGTCTTCTGCGTCAAAGGCTTTGCTGAAGTCTAGGCATATTACATCCACAGCATTGCCCTGATCTACTGTCTTTGTTACCCAATTGAAGAAATCTATTAGGTTTGTCTGGCATGATCTTCCTGTGGTGAAGCCATGCTGTTCTGGGTCCATTATATCATTTTCTTTGAGGATATAATTCTTTCCTTAATTAGAGTTTCCATCATTTTGCTGGCAACTGAGGTCAGGCTTACTGGGTGGTAATTGCCAGCACTTTCCTTCCTGACATTTTTATGAAGAGGGACGACTGTGGCCTTCCTCCAGTCCACAGGAAATTCCCTGACCTTAAGCGAGAGGTTGAACAGTTCAGTCAGCGGTAGCACCAGGTCTTCCCTAAGTTCCTTCAGTATCCTGGAGTGTATTTCATCAGGACCCATGGCCTTGTCAACCCTAAGTTTTTATAGCTCCTACAGGGCACTATCCCTTGTCAAAGCTGCAGAATTCATATTGCTGCTGTCTGCAGTTTTTTCTGTCCAGGTGAGACCACAACCTTCTTCTTCCTTAGTAAATACTGAGCAAAAGTATCTGTTAAGGATTTCTGCTTTGTCCTTGTCATCCTCTGAGGCTTTCTTCCCCTGTTGAAACTGCCGCCCGGGATCCTCCGAACTCCGGTTCTTTGCAGGGCCCAGAAATCTACAGAAACAGCCAAAAGCCGTATACTCCCTCAGGTACATTGGTATTTGGCGCCTTTGGACATTCTGAATTTTCAGCGCCAACACTCTGATTGGAGGATCTCAGCCTCACTGACTTCTTCCTGCTGGTCTCCATTTTACCTTGATTCATTAGAGATGTTTATCAGTGCTGCTGACCCTGGGTCTATCCTTTTTTGTAAAGCAAGAATTTCATTTTTTTCCTTTTTTATAAAGAAATTCTCAAATTATACTACATAGCCACTAGAGGGCTACAACAGCTGTCTTTTCTGTTAAAGAGGAAACACATTATATTTTCTACTTCCTCTTCTGCTCTAGTGGACCTGGGATACCTCTCTTTCTGAGGACCATCCCCAGGGTTTTTCTGCCTGTTTCTCAGGCTGAACCATGCTCATCCACTAAGGCTGCAAGACTTGAACGCCTGTCCCCACTCCCATTCTTTACTGGTGGAGCAGGGCCAGAAGCAGAAATGAAAGCTACAGACCAATCTTGCCACACTGGATTCCAACCTTGAACCACTTCACTGGTTCAGCTGCAAAGAGTTGCTCCACAGGTACGTTCAGCACCAAAACCACCTCTCAGCCAACAAAAGGATTTTGAACTTATGACACCTGATCACCAATTTGTCTAGGCTTCTAGTGACTTTTACTGCCGGCTGTTGTGGCATTTAGATCTACCATGGGAAGTTATAGCTGGTTCCTCGGTGTGTCACTAGCTTTACTAGTGCTCAGCTCAATTCTTCAGAACCCTCATCCCTGCCTAAAGTGGAATGACCCTTGTGCTTCTTCCTGCCCCGAGTCCAACAGCTCCTTTTAGGTAGCCATTCTGGACTATTGGGCTTCTCAGTTGTCTCTGCCGGTGAGTGGGACATCTCCTGAGCTGCCTCTGCAGATTACTCCCCCGTCCAGACTCGAGACTTCCTACTCATGGCAAATTCCTGCCAGGACACCAGTAGCTGCAACACTAGGCCAGTATAACACCAGAAGTGGGTATAGGCCTACCCATCAACACTGCCTCCCCTATCGCCCAAAAAATAGTGTTTACAAATTACAGTTCACTGCCTTAAAAAGAATCCTACTTCTTTTACTATTGTGCTCAGGCAATGTCGAACTCAACCCAGGACCATTAGACACCCTTGCTTCTCCATCAGACCTGGCAGGTATCAAAGGAATGTCTTTTATGCATCTTAATGCCTGTAGTTTGCTGAAAAAGTTGACCCTTATCCAGGCTTGGGTGAGCCACACCCTATCTGACATCCTAGTGATCACTGAGACCTGGCTTAAGTCAGCCACCCCAGACAATGAAATCAATATCCCAAATTATTTACTCTTCCGAGCGGATAGGCAATCAAGAGGAGGTGGGGTGGCAATTTATGTAAGGGACAAATACTCAGCCACATGCATAGATGCATCATCGTCCACCAAAGAATTTGAGTGCTTGACCCTAAAGATCGAACTTTCTCCTTCCAGTGCATTCTGTGTAATAGGCTGCTACTGGCCCCCTTCTGCTGGGATTCATCTCCTGTCTCACCTCAGTTCCGTACTGGGGCTCAGTTCCTTGGAAACCATTATTCTTGGCGACCTACACTATGATTAGCTATCAAGTGCATCAGCTCCCTTGAAATCCTTTTGTGACACTCTAGGGCTGGTGCAACTCATTGGTGAGCCTACTCACCCAAATAAAAAGAACCTTAACAACAGCTCCCTCTTAGATGTAATTTTGGTTAGCAAGCCACATCTGTTCTCTAACGTCAGAACATTTTTCTCAGACATTAGCAATCATTGTATAATTACCACCATTAGATCTGTGCACAGCCCACAGTTTGTGGCAAAGTTCTCTATCAAGAGATGCAAACGCAACTTCGATTTGTTTTCATATATCCACAACTTGAAACATTCACCACGATGGCAGGAATTCTTCCTAGCCAAAACGGTTAACAGGGCATACACTCTTTTTTATGATATTTTAAGTGAGGCTTTAAATAAGCATGCATCCTTGGTTAAGGTGCAGGTCAGGAGCAGCACCTGCCGTTGGTTCTCGCCTGAGCTCAAAGCTTCCCTGTTAGAAAGGGATACTTTATGGAAAAAAGCCCAAAGAAGCAAGAATGACTCAGATTGGTGTCTTTTTAAGAGCACGTATTTCAAGTGCACCAAGTTGGCCAGGGCAATAGGCACCTACTATCGTTCAGAGTTAGCCTCTGCCTCAAGAAATCCTTCAAAGCTCTGGAAAACATTAAAAGACATGTCTGGACGCACACCTGGTAATTCCATTCCAGCAAAAATTAAGTCCGGTGGCAGCGTTATCTCTAACCGATCGGAGATATTGGAAGTCCTCAATAACCATTTTGCAATGGCAGGGCTAGCATTTGATACTTCCCCTGCCAATGACCTCTGCAAAGCTCAGGGCCCACCAACCCACAAGTCCCCCCCCTACTGAGGAGGCCTTCTCCCTCCTGTCTGTCTCTCTAAAAAAGGTGGAAGACCTACTGCTGCAACTGGACACCAGGAAGGGAGCAAGCTCCGACTTCATAGAGCCATACTATCTGAAACGTGCCTACCATATGCTTGCAGTGCCAATCACCCATCTATTCAATCTGTCACTCTCCCAGGGTAGCCTCCCCCCTCAATGGAAAATAGCCCACGTCATCTCTCTATTAAAAGCAGGTGACCCCTGCGATCTAAATAATTACAGACCGGTCTCACTCCGCCCCATCCTGTCTAAATTACTAGAAAAAATAATGTGTGGCCAGCTAGGGGTATACTGAGAATCCAGAAGCCTATTAAACCCAGTTCAGTCAGGATTCAGAGCAAAGCACAGCACCATAACAGCCCTAGCTAAGGTGACCAATGACTGGCTCCTAGACCTTGACAACAAGAAGCATGACTGTGCCGTTTTCTTGGATCTTAGTAAGGCATTCAACACAGTCGATCACAACCTGCTTCTTTCCTCCCTAAGCACCTTAGGTCTGGACCATAAATCTATGTGCTGGTTTGCAGACTACCTCAGAGAACGGAAACAGCAGGTTAAAGCTGAAGGTGATCTTTCTCCATTAAAACCTATGCTGAAGGGCGTGCCCCAGGGCTGTATCCTTGGTCCCCTCCTCTTTGCAGTCTACATTAACAATATTAATGATCCCATCAAAAAAGCCAACATCCACTTATTCGCAGATGACACTGTATTGTACTTGAGTCGTCCCACGCCGGAAGCAGCCTGTGAAGACCTCCCAGCTGAATTTAACCTTCTACAATACCAGCTCATAAACAAAAAGCTTTTGCTCAATGCGAAAAAGACAAAAGCCATGCTCTTCTCCCCCTCCTTGCATGCGGCAATTCCTGTTGGAGGGGGGCTACCCCATAAATTACCACAGTTCTTGGAGAAACACTAGAGTATGTAGCTAAATTCAAATATCTAGGAGTTTGGCTCGCTCATAAACTTTCCTTCACCGACCATCTCGAAGAACTACAGAAGAAACTAAGGCAAAGATTAGGATTATTCTACAGAATTAACCACCTGCTCACAAAGGAGACCAAGCTTCAACTGGTTCAAGCTACCTTCCTATCTTTAACAGATTACGCGGACCTGCTCTACAGCCACTGCACTGGCTAAGTTGGACACCCTCTACCACAAAGCTATCAGGTTCATAACTGGCCTTCCACTTTCCACACACCACTGCTCCCTGTACTCATCATTAGGCTGGACTTCCTTTCACTATAGGAGGAATAGAAACGCTGCCCTATGGGCCTTCAGAGCGGAGACCAACAAGCTCCCCTCACATGTCTCAGATTGTATTCCCCGGGGTGTGATAGCACCCACACTCTAAGGAGCTATTCCTAATTGCCTCCAAGTTCCAAGGTCAATACTTCGTGTCGGCAAAGCTGCTCTAAGTTTCTCTTACCCACATTGTGGAATGGTTTACAAAGGAACTTGAAGCTGAGCTGCCCTGTTAGCCAGAAAATCTTTAAGGTGCTCTACGACTGCTACATGAAAGCACCTTGCAAATGTTTTCCTCACCACTAGCCCACTAATTCGCAACTCCCCCTTTCCATCCTGATGTTCGCCATGTTTCTACCCCTGGCTCCCACTCTTTCCCTATTAACTCTTCCTGCTGCACCCACCCTTCCCTGTCCGCTCCAGCCTGGCTAAAGTCCCACCCCATCCATAGTAGTGTCCCAATTATATCTACCCCTCCTCCGTCATTATCATAATAAACAAGTACATGACAGCCATCATCCTTTCTGTGGATTTAGCCCAATTTTTCCAGTAATGATAATATATCCCTCCTCTTTTTACCTCTCTAATCTGACCCCCATACATGGCCTCTTTCCCCTATATGTGTAGTTGCCGGCTGCCCTCACTCAAAAGATCTCTGCTTATAACTCCTGTATGCCAATGGTTGACTGTACATCTGCTGACTTCTTCAATTGTAAAATAATGCTTTTTTTTAAATTTATTTCAACCTTGTACTGTACTGTATACACTGTATATACTTTTTCTTCCTTGTATATTATTGCTTTTTGTATTACCTGCTTCTGTACTGTACTTTGATGTATTCATGACCAGGTCCACCTTGCAAATGAGCCTTGCTCAATGGTGCCCGCTTGGATAAATAAAGATTTTGATTGATTTCCCATCTTCCCCTTTAAGTCTGACTATACCTCCACTGGTTTTCTTTTTCTCTTTGATATATCTAAAGAAGGTCTTGTCTCCCTTTTTGACCTACAAGGCAATCCTTTATTCTGTTTCTGCCTTAGCTGCCCTGATTTGCTTTCCTGCTTCCATCAGTTTCTCCTTGTATGTGTCTTTGTCTTTTTCACATCCTTTTTGCTTATATCTTTTGAAGGTCATCCATTTCTCCCTGACCTTGGCAGCCGCCTTCTTGGAGAACCATAAGGGTTTTCTTCTCTTCTTGGCTTTACTCACACATTTCATACATTGTTTTGATGCTCCTATGATAGCTTTCGTTAGAGATGCCCAATACTAATCTACTCCCTCTTCCTATGTTAATTTAGCCAGGTTAAGTCTGAGCTTTTCCCTCATTTATCAAAATCCGCACATCTGAAGTCCAAGATTTTAGTTTTAATGTGCTTGATTTCTTTTTCTGTTTTGACCTGGAACCACACCATCTGGTGGTCGCTAGATCCAGGTTATTCTCGACTTCTACCCTTGATATAATGTCACTGTTGGTGAGCAGCAGGTCAAGGATGGTCCCCCGTGGGTTCCTTGACGAGCTTGACGAGCACCTATTGGGCCTATAGATTAGGCCCAATAGGTGCAGAGTGTCAAGGAAGTCTTTGCTTCTTGTTGTAGCAGTGGAATGGTTTCCCCAACTTATGTCTGGAAAATTGAAGTCGCCCACCAATACTACGTCCCCCTTAATACTCATACTGTAAGTGAATTCTAGTATATCCTTGTCCCCTTGCAAGCTGATTGCTGGGGGTCTGTACAATACTCCTACTCTGGTAACTGCACCTGTTACGGCTTTGACAGTAACCCAAAGAGCCTCAGCTTTATTGTGAGTGTCCTGGGCCTTGGTAGCTTTTATTCCCTCCCTAACATACACTGCCATCCCACCCCCTTTTCTTCCAGGTCTGTCCCTTCCAAAAAGGCAGTAAATGTTTTGTAGTCAATTAACTCATTCAGATCCTAGTGGTCCACAACAGGATGTAGGTCCCCTATCCATTTTAGGGCAAGAAAGTAATAGGATTAAAATACCGGATTTAATTTTGAGATAGGAATGGTTTCTATTACACATTCAGTTAGAATGGCTGTACTTCTTTTGGAAGAAAACACATGTGACCTAGAGGATAATGACAGGAAGAGAAAGAGGATGCACTGGACAGCAATTGCAGTGCATGTCCCCATTTTGTTATCTCCAGGACCCACTCATCTATAGTGATCGCCCTTCATTTTGATAGAAAAAGGGTGATGCTGCCCCAACCTGTATCCCCCGATCTTGAGGGGAAGGTGGGAGGGAGTCAGAAGAAGTCACGGGTGGCAGGAATGCTGCCAGCATCTGCACATTTGGGACTGTGCAATGGGCTCCAGGGAGCAATGGAGATGGTGCAGGAGTAGGCCCTGGAGTATGGGTTTGTAGACAGTAGCCATGGGCCAGACAAGCAACTGGTCTCCAAAATATACTCCTGGCATGACCATGATTGGGCTGCAGGGTAAAAAGATTACAAAGACCATGAGTCATCTTTGGAGACCAGAGTTCATGCAGTCTCATTTCTACATCATAGCCAAACAGTTTCTGTTCATGAAATGGTAAATAGCTTTCCTCAGGTTCTAGCATTCTATGTCAAACCATTTGTTCTCTTTAGGGACGCCACCTTGCAATACCACTCTGTCCTCTTCACAAGTAAATCTAAGAGTCTGCTGATCATTCCGTCACATTCATCAATACAATCTTGCATATTAGCATCAGCTGCAAAATTCATCTAAGCTGGTGCTTCACATTTCAGGTTACTTCCGAGACTAAGGGTACCATGGAGTATATCTATCACTTTTTGATTTGAAAAAGGGATACATCTTATTTTCTTGTGACTAGCTATGCTGCTTCACTAACGTCTTGCTCATTTAATGGCTGCTGGTTTAATCCATTACTTAATTTTATCTGCAAAGTAACCAGGAAGTGATCACTATGCAATTCTTCTAATATATGCAATTTAGCTATAACGGGTATGAAAAAAACCATCAGCCAGTTCCAGACCTGTTGGTTGGCTGGCAACATGAAATAACGAAACCTGCAGGATTTTACAGATAAGTGAAAATTAAAAAAATATACAGTATATATCTTTATATATATATATTCTTTGCAAAACACTCTGTTAACTCACCAGTTAGAGTAACTTAATGCCACTAAAGCTGGGAAATGTGGTGTTAGGATTTCCAACCCTAACTCTCCCCCCCCCAAATCTAAGCTGCAAAAGGAAAAAAATACTAGGGTTTGGGGTCTCCAGAGTCTTGGTGAATCAAACCTTCATGCTCACCACATTCCCTGAGCAAACAACATCACACATGATTTCCTTTCTTTATGTAGGGTCCGTAGAGCAATACATGAAGAAAGCTACAACAAACCGTTGATAACATGAGATGACACATACTTCTCTACCTTTGAAGAGTGTATCACTATGAGACACTGCCTTGGACCTGTACCTTGTGCTTCGGACTGGAGGCTATGGGCTGGGGAGGGGTGAGCATTACAGTTGACAATCCCCAGAAAGACCCTAACACTGATTTGTCAAGGCACCAGAGACCCACAACCCTAACATATTTTCTTTTTGCTGCTTGGGGGTGGAAATTAGGGTTGGAAACCTTAATGTCACAGTTTCCTACTTTTGTGCATTAAGTTATCCTAACTGGTGCATTAATGATGTTTTGTGCAAAGGATTTCTTTTTTTTTTTGAGACAGTTGAATAATTTCCTCATTCATGCAGGTCCCAAAGGGACCTGTGTGAACAAGTGCAGATGTGCAGGGCCCTTTGGGCCATGTGCTATTAGAAGATTCCATCTGCCTACAGAAGTGCAAGGTGTGGCACATTCACTCTTCAAATATTCACTCTTTACACATTCAGTACACAGTCACTCTTCATGCAGTCACTCTTTACACATTTACTTTTCACTCATTCACTTTTTTTTAATTTTGACCACAAATGTTCAAGATAGTCATTTTAATGTTCAAGATAGTCATTTTATGACTGCCCTTATAAACATGACATGTATCATTTAGAATATTTTGGCAGAAATGTCATTTCACATCACAAGTATGAAAACAGGATTTAAGAAATGACACCTGTCACATTTATGAGGTGGTGTGAAAAAAATAGATATGTTGAAAGTATGGAGTCCAAATATTAAAAATTAGTGAACTTACGAGTAAACATTGAACTACTGCAATGTTCAGTCATAATCTGGGCATTTTACCATATCTGTACACGAAATTTCCAGCATAGTCTATTACCCCACCTCATGAACCCAGTAGGTGAAAATTTTCAAATCCCCACCACTGAAATGTCACTCCGTGCCACAGATATGAAAACACAATTTCACCAGGATTTGAAAAATGACAGCTGTCACGTTTGTGAAGTGGTGTAAAAAAATGGTTATGTTGAAAATTTGGGGTCAAAATATTTTAAAACTAGCAAAGGTACGAGTAAGGGATGAAAAATTTCAACTTATGGACATAACTTTGCCATTTCTACATATTCTGACCCCAAATTTTCAACGCAGCCTCCTTATGACCCCATCTCAAGAGCAAGAGCAGTGAAAATTTTTAAATCCTGCCCGAATGGTGATTTTACCAAGCGACTGCGAAATTGCATTTCAGGCCTGATTTGCATAATTTCACTGCCATTGGTCATGAGGTGGGATCCCAAAAAGGGCATGTTGAAAATGTGGGGTCAAAATATGTAAAAGTGACAAAGCTATGCATCAAAGTTCAAAATCCCACTGAAATACATTGAACCGCACTTACCTTAGTTTCTCATATTGTAGTCGGCAGTTCCAGCAGCAAGACACGTCTTGGATCACAGAGTGGATCTTCGCCCTGGGACCTGTTTATGTTAGTGAGGGTATGTGGGGGGTGTGTGGTGGTGGGTACTGAGTGAGAGGTTAGGGTGGCGGGTATGGATCTGTGAGGGACCATTTTCTTTTTACAGGTTTAAGCAAAATACAAACAAAAACAATACACATTGAGGGACGGTTTTCTTTATTACAAGGAATATCAATGCGGGATGGCAATCGGAGGGTATGGGGTGTCACGAAACACCAGGGAAAAAACATAAGGGGACAGTGATCCGATGGTAGGGGGGTGCCACTAGACACCAGGAAAAAAAATACATAAGGAGACAGTGATCAGAGGAAGGGGGCACCACTAGACACCAGGGAAACATTATAATTCATAAGGGAACAGTAATGGAAGGGTGGAGGGTGCCTCTAGACACCAGAGAAACATTAAATAAATAAGGGGACAATGATCAGAGGCTGGGGGTGCCACTAGACACCAGGGAAATGTAACATTCATAATGGGACAGCAATTGGCCTTGTGATAAGTGTTTGTCTCACTAGTTTTTTTTTTTTTCTTGGAGCAGATTGCTGCTAATCTTTGCAAAGGGGATAACACCAATAGTAGGGGTCATGGGGGATTCTCAGCCACACTCCCAACTACCTCCATAGGGTGCAAAATTGGAACCTATGATGTAGCACAACTGTCCAGAGGTCAGGGCTTGGCAGGGTGTTCTACTGCAGAGTTGGTAGCAGTGATAGTGGGACAGGCAGCCCTACTAGGGTAGCCTCTACTGGGAGCTGTTGAGAAGCTGCAGATGGAGAAGTGAGCTGATAGGCTCAGGAGCGCATGTGATCTACTTAATATAAGCTTGAGTCCACCAAGGGTGGTGGTCGGGGCGGTGGGGCAGCTGACACAAAGAGTCAGCGTGGATAAACCATGCCCAGTCAACGAGTGCAGCGGTGTTGCATTCAGACCGCGTGGACCGCTTGGCATTTTGAAAAGTTCTCCCCGTACCTGCAGCAGCTTGTAGTGAGGGCTCCTTTGTATGGGCCCTCACGACCTTCCTCCTGTTCGGGGGGCAGGGGGTACATCTGCAGTGGTCTATCGTCGGTTCGCCTGTGGAGGAGCGCAACAAAGAGTGGAGTTACATGAGGCGAGCTCCTTTTGTGTTTTCTCAGGCGGAGGGGATGAGCACAAGAGAGGGAGGGCTACAGTTACAAATGTCCTGACATAGAGAAAAAGGAAAAAAGATGTTAACGCTGCTGTTTACTCTTATCTCTACTCTCTACCCTGTTATTTACTCCTCGCCGTAATTAAGGTAACTTATCTTGCTATCACACACTTTGGAGGCATGCAAGGAGACAATACAAGTAGGCAAAATAGGGAATCCAGCCAAGATAAAACTATCTCCACATGTGTGGGGACAAGTTCAACAAATTAATGAAATTAAAGGCATGGTTAGAGTCTTGAGAATGGCGCCAATAAACTGTGCCCAGTCAGCGAGTGCAGCGGCGTTGCGTTCAGACCGCATGGACCGCTTGGCATTTTGAAATGTTCTACCCGTACCTGCAGCAGCTTGTAGGGAGGGCTCCTTTGTATGGGCCCAGACGACCTTCCTCCTGTCCAGGGGGAGGGGAGGAGAGCATCTGCAGGGTCGATCATTGGTTACGCCTACAGCAGCTTGTAGGGAGGGCCTTGTATGGGCCCTCGCGGCCTTCCTCCTGTCAGAGAGGTCAGGGGGTGTCTGCAGAAGTCGATCGTTGGTTCGCCTGTAGCAGCTTGTGGGAGGGCTCTTGTATGGGCCCTCATGACCTTCCTCCTGTCGGGGTGGGGGCGTCTGCAGTGGTCGATCATCGGTTCACCTGCAGTAGCTTGTAGGGAGGGCTCCTTTGTATGGGCCCTCACGACCTTCCTCCTTTCTGGGGGGCGGGGGGGCGTCTGCAGCGGTTGATCATCGGTTCGCCTGTAGCAGCTTGTAGGGTGGGCAATGGATTTGAAAGTGGGGGGAAAGGGAGAGGGGGGAAGAGAGAGAGAGAGCCAATCTATACCTCTTCAAGATGCACAAAACCCTGCAAGGGGTCAGGATTAGAAAGTGGGGGGAATGGAAGAGGGGTAGAAGAGAAAGAGCCAAGATCTATACCCTTTCAGGATGACAGAGAACCCTGCAAGTGGGACAGCACCAGGCAGAAAAGGAGAAGCAAGAAAGAGAGGCAGGGAGGAGGAGTGGAGTGTGTCGAGTGACAGAAGGGGAGTAGAGAGATAAGGAATAGGGAGGCTGGAGAAAATAGGCATAGACTAGGAATGGAAAAAGGGATGGCATCAATGGGGGAGAAGTCGTAGTGGGGAAGACAGCAGCAGAGTGTCAAAATAGCACAGTAGGTTGTGGACGGTGAAGAGTGTCAAAATGGCACAGTAGGTTGTGATGGGGGTATATTAGGTGATAGCATGGAGGTAGTAATCAGAGGAAGGGTTCGTTTAGGAGAAAAGAGGTAAGTCAGGTATGGAGGGTGAGGGATGAAGATGCATGAGGAGGTAGGAGGGTTGTGAGGGAGCTAGGAACAAGTACAGTTAGGAGAATGATGTAAAAGTGGGCAAAGGATAATGCGCCAGGGTGAGGAGGGTTGAAGGGGGGCTAAAAACAAGTGCAGTTAGGGGAACAGAAATTGTGAAGGGCTAAAGAGATTGAAGATGGGGAAGAGGAAAGTCTGATAGGAGGTGGCAGTGAGTTCCAAAGCTTTGGGAAGCGGTAGAAGAAAGCTTCCTGGCCTATGGAGGTAGAGCGACAAGGAATAGCTAGACTGCGTGCGTCAGTGGATCTGAGAGGGCGGGAGAAGGGAGGTGGAGCAGAGAGTGAGGAGAAGAGGTAAGAGAGGAAAGTTCCAACCCAGAATTTAGAAATGAACTTGGCGCAGTTAGAGAGACACCTGCACTCAAGTGAGGGGAAAGCTAGAGAATAGTACAGGTACAGTGATACATGCAGGAGGTGGAGTCAAGAGCAAAGAGACAGAAAGCATTGAAGAGAGTATCCAACCCGGCAGGGAAGACTTAGGGAACAGCACTGGAGCGATGTCGCAATAGTCATAAATAGGGAGTATCATTTCTGAACAAGATTATGCCTATTCGGTAGTGGTAAGAAACTATGGTTCCTGTAAAGGCGCTAAGCTTGGGGTGCAGTTTTTTCAGGATGGCATCAATATGTACAGAAAAGCTAAGGTGTTGGTCAAGCCAGACACCCAGGTATTTAAAAGAGGTGGTGTCCTCTAGTGTTGACCCATCAAGGATGTGGAAGGAGGTAAGGGAAGGCAGCCTAAAGAGTCTCTGCCTAATGCTGAAGGTCATGAAGACTGTCTTCTTGGTGCGGAGGAAGAATTGATGCGAGCTTAGCCAGTATTGAGCATTATTGAAGTCAAGCTGTAGTCTGGAAGTCACATCGGAGGGAGACTGGCCAGAGGTGAACAAGACCATGTCATCAGCATACATATGGATAGAGGATGAGGAGCATACTGATGGTAGGTCGTTTAGAAAAATTGAGAAAAAGAGTGGGCCAAGTTCAGAGCCTTGAGGCACACCAGTAGAGATGGGTAGTAGAGGGGACGTAGAGTCAGCTATCTTAACAGACTGAGTTCTACCTACCAGGTAGGCTCTGAAGCAGTTGCAGGCAGACAGAGACAAGCCAGCTGATGAGAGAGTTTCAAGGAGGAGGGAGTTGGAGACTGTGTCAAAAGCCTTGGCAAGGTCAACAAAGATAGCAGAAGTGATGTGACCTTGTTGTGAAGTGATTCTTCCGAAAACCGGATTGAAAGGGGGTGAAGAAGGAGGAGTCATCAAGAAAGGATAAGAGTTGGGAGAGAGAGCACAACGTGTCCCTAAAGTTTAATCAGGGTGGGTAGAAGCGAGATGGGGTGGTAGTTCCCAGGAGATGAGAGATCACCTCAATTTGGTAGGGGGGGGAACTGTAGCATGTTACCAGGCTTCAGGGATAGTCATGATGTGGAAACACAGGTTGAGGAGATCAGCAAGAGGGAGAAATAGCCAGAGCAGAGAGGTGCAGCAGCTTAGAGTCAAGGCCATGAGGAACTGCCCTTAGTTGGGTTGATAGAGTAGTGCCTTTAAGGTGTTGTTGGGAGATGGGTGAAAAGGCAAAACTCTCTATGTTGGTGGTGTTAGGAGGAATCAGGAGGCAGGGAGGATGTAGTAGGGTAGGGTGGGAGGGAGGCAGGGTAACAGGGTGGAGGTGCAAGAACTAAAGCAGGAATTGAATTCCGCCACTACTGTAGGATTGTCGGCAATGAGTTGGTTGTTTATTTTGAGTAGCAGGGATGGGGGTTTAGTCTGGGGAGAGAAAAGTGAGACAGCTACTTTCCAAAACTTTGATGGGTTGTTTATGTTAGTATTAAGGGTGGACCGGAAATATTCCACTTTGGCCAGATGGATGACTTTGGTACAGGCATTTTGGAGTGCCCGGTAGATAGCGTAGCCATGAGGGAATTTGGAGGATTGTGGGTATTCCATACTTTATCACTTGCTTGTTGACAGGCCAGGAGTTCAGGGGTTACCCAGGGAAGGTGACTACCATGCACTCTAACTTGCTTCAGGGGAGCATGTTTGTTCCAGACGTTGATGAAATTATCTTTGAAATATGCCACGGCGTGATCAATAGTTTGGCTGAGAATATAGAGGCCCAGTCAGCGTGAGTTAAGTCATAATGTAGAGGGGCAAGGTCTAATGTTTTGTAAGAGCGGATTATTAGTAGTTTGTGGGGTCTGTGTACTTTCCTACTAGGTAGATCATATGATGATCGCTAAGAGCATCTGGCAGTAGGCCCGACTGGATTACCCTGTGAGGATGGGAGGTAAAAGCCCAGTCTATGAGAGTGTGATTATGGAATTTTTGGTTTAGGTGAGTAGGTTCCGTGATTAATTGAAACAGGTTAAGGGCAGATACGTCAGTACGAGTCTTATCTAGGGCGGGTGACAGCCAGTTCAGGTTTAGATCCCCTAATAGGTAGAGCTCACCAGAGGAGGTAAGAGACCCAAAAGTGGTGATTAGATCAGTGGCTACAGAGTGGTGTAGACCAGAATGAGAATAAGCTCCTGCAATAAATATTGGTATGGAAAAGGGTAAAGATAGTCTAATGATGAGTGTTTCATAGGCATTGGGGTCGGTGGCCGATAGAACATTGGTGGTTTGGAGAGAGGAAGAGGAATAGATAGCTGCGCCCCCACCCCTACCAGTGTGATCCTGGTGGGTAACAGCATATCCAGAAACTGTGATAGAAGCATCAGGGATTTTGTTTGTTAGCCAGGTCTTTGATACAATGAGGATGTCTAGATTGAGGATCCTACAAGTGGGAGTAGCAGATCACGTTGGGAGGACTGCAAATGTTAGGGTGGAGGTTTTGAAAACAGGGGTAGGAAACTGTGGTTGAAGCAGTGGCTGGGGAAGGGGAGTGGATGGGGTAGGGCTACTGAGTGTTAGTCCGGGTTGGGTTATGTCTCCTGCAGAGAGGAAGAGAGAGATAATGATGAAATGCAGCTAGTACTTTGAACCAAGGTTGGCTAGATGATTTAGGGAATGGGTGAATAACTGAAAGTGGAGGCTGAAATTTAAGGATGCACAGAAAGTAGGAGTATAAAGACATGAGGGCCAGAAGGCCATGTAGAGATGTGGCCCAGGTATGATAAAAGGCACTGCATGCCACTTGCTTGAAGCAGGGTAGTAGTGTTTGCAAGGGATGTGTGGTGGCGAGTGGAAGTATTTAGTAATTGAAGGGATGGAAGAGAGAGAAGGATGAAAAGTATGAGGAAGAGGTGCAGGGGAAAGATACAGAAAGAGATCATGTTTCCTGGTTTAGAGTAAATGCACAGCTATGCTGGGAGTGCAGACCCTGCAGATGTGATTTTTAACACGTAGTAGTATGAGGAGACTTAAGGGGATTGGAATAAGAGAAAGAGTGGGTTAAACAGCTATGAGACTGACTGACTGAGATCTAGTGGTGGTCAATACGGGGGGGGTTAGGTGGTACAAGGCGGAGCTTAGGCATACTTACTAGAGGACGGGCCAGAGAGAGGCGGAGAAAATAAAACAGAAATATAAACTAAGATGGCAAGATGGAGAAACCAACAGAGTCCTGGGCTTGTGAGGTGCACCAATCAGGGAGCTCCTGGCCGAGAATGCAGATAATCAGAGAGCTGCGACTGGAGAGTGCCGAAAGATGAAAAAATACCGGCTCTTCACTGGGTTTGTACTTGGCTGAGGGAAGTCCTGAGGTGCAGTAAGGTGTGGTGGGTGGTGGTGGAGTTCAGTCAGACCGCAGGCAAGGGAGTGCCCTGTCAAGGGCACGAGAGCTGTGGGGAGAAGAAGAGAGCAGAAATTAAATAGTACAGATCATAGGCGCGGAGAAGAAGAGAGCAGGAATTAATTAAATAGTACAGATTGTGGGTGGAGGGAAGACAAGATGGCAATGTAGTTTGAAGAGGGGTGGGTGGGAGCTGTACAGAACAGGCAACAGCAGAGCAGCAGGGGGCTGGAGGCATAGCCCAAGCACAATAAGCCACTCTGGGGTGTGTATCAAACAAATTTTACCATACTTCCAGGAGCTAAAAGGCACTCGGCCTGCAGCCTCTTACCTCACCATGCCCCTGGGCATGCAGTAAGATATATTTCATAAACACACCCTCGTGACTTATTGCTTACATAACATAATTCCTGCCATGTCATACTGCTTAACTCTACACTATTCTGCATTCACAATGAACTCCTAGCGGCAGCTTTGCTATGACATTCCTAAGTCACTGTTCAGAACTCTATGCACATTTGTACACATTTCAAACAAATCTAAATATCTTGAAAACTTTACAAGTTATGCAAAAACACCCAGCAGAAAAGCTGTTCATGACAAAAAGACCTTTACAATGAGGGTAGTCGCTAAGCTGAACTCTGTATAGTTTTTAAAATATAGCCATCTATTTAACCAAATTTCCATGGTTTTTTTTAACCAAATTTCCCACTTGGGATGGCAAATATTTTACAAAAACTGTAGGAAGTTCAGCAGTACTACTCGTGTAACAATCATTTTGTCCTGAACAACTTTGCCGCTTGTTGTTTTTGTGTAGCTTGTATAGTTTTCAAGATATTTAGATCTGTTTGGCATGTGTGCAGATGCGCTTACAAACAGCTGATGTTTTTTTTTCTCTCCAAGTGAACACTCAAGTAGACATGCCAAACAAATGTAAATATATTGAAAAACATACAAATTACACATACACAACCAGTGACAACATTGTTCACAACAAAAAACCTTTACAATGAGGAAGCAAAGATGACTTTGTAGCTATTCGTACAAAACTGCTACAGTGGGATTTGAAGGAAGCATTTAATAGAAACAGCTTGGATAAAATGTGGGCCACATTGGGAAATAAAATAAATGAATGCATCCAGGAATGTATACCCACTTGGAAAAAAAATAAGGCACAAAATCACCAGGTTGGATGAATTCTAAATTAAAAAAACTGATCAAACAAAAACAAACTATTTAGATCCATGAGACACAATAAAACAGGAAAAATGCTTAAAGCTTAAACAACTGCAAAGTACAGTTAAACAGGAGGTCAGAAAAGCTAAAGCATCCTATGAAATCAAACAAACAAACAAAACAAAAGATCATTTTAAAGCCTTTTATGCGTATATAAATGAAAAAAAAATGTAATGGTCGAACTATAGGACCACTAAGAAAAGCAGATGGACAAATGGCTACTACCAATAAAGAAATGACAGACACTCAAAATACTTACATTGCATCAGTTTTTAATAAAAACGATAGCTTAATCACAATGGGCGCACAGAGCCAGGACCTCCCAAGTTCTATAAATATTGAAATCAATGAGGTCAAAAACAGGTTATTATCATTAAATATAAACAAATTAGCAGGTCCTGATGACCTACATTCCAGATTACTAAAGGAGGTGGCCAACGAGTTAGCACTACCAATTAGCTATTTATTCCAGCAATCTTTAAATAAGGGAGAAGTGGTCTCTGCTTGGAGGGAAGTGATCATCATACCATTATTTAAAAAAGGAGATAGGAAATGTCCATCAAACTACAGGCCAGTAAGCTTAACTAGCATATTATGCAATATCTTAGAGGACATAAGGACTTCATCTACACTTTTCTGTCTGAAAACGGATTGGAAGGTGACACACAACATGGGTTCAGAAAAGGGAGATCATGTCAAACTAATAAGCTTGAGTTCTACAATAAAGCAAGCAAGCATCTGGATGCGGGAAAATCAGCTGACGTGGTCTTCCTGGACTTTACAAGGCATTTGACTAACTCCCACACAAACAACTGATCTCTAGACTACAGACTACAGGAATCCCAAAAAAAACATTGTGGCTTGGGTCTCTTCATGGTTCATGCAAAGAAAATAGAGAGTTAGCATAAGAGGGGCTCTATCAAGTTGGACAGAGGTACCCAGTGGGGTGCCACAGGGTCAGTGATGGAGCCATGGTTATTAATATATATGTCTCCACACTGCAATTTAAGCATAAGAAAGTCTGGCTGACCAAATTGCGATGACTGTTGTTTGGGTGCAGAATTATCAGAAAAAAAGATGATTACACAATACTACATGTAACCCCCCTACAAATGGGGGTTCCTAAAAGCCTCCTAGGAGCTTGCCTAAGTTCTCCCCCTGCCTGCTGACGTTCAGCGTTTAAGCCATTTGAATGGCACTGTGAGTGCTTGTAGAGTCTCCATATGCTGTCTCTTTAAGAGCTGTCTGCTTGCAGACCTAATTAATGCTTATGGAGGGGGACTGGTGTTTCCCTGCTCAAATCCCACCTGAGTTGCGGTGTAATCACTCCATTTTGCAGTCACTGAAAGCGCAAAGGGAGCCCATCCGAAAGATGTAACTGTTTGCCTGTAATCATTTAAAGCATTAGTGAAATTGCAGTTTATCTAACCTGCCTTTATTGCAGCTGGGACTCTGTGTGTGTTGCCTCTCCATTTTGGACCTGAACTGCTGTGCTGGGCCAGCTGGGTTTAGGGGAGCCCTAAAATGGAGACTGTTTGGCCAACCAGAATTGGGACTCTCACTGGAGCTGGATTACAAGGGGAATGCATGGCTAGTACTTATGGGAATTGTAGTTTGGACCTTGGCACCTTTTTGCACCAACAGAGGGAGCTCTGGAGTGACTGACAGCCGAATCCACCAACTGGACCTGTTGGAACCTAAGGGAAATGCCCTGAACCGAAGCTGGAGAGGCAGATCGCTGTTGGCAGTGAAAGGAGTAGGAGTTCTGTATTTTCTGCAGCGTACAGTTCGCGGGGAAGCACGTGAGAGGCCTTGAAATTGGCCTGCAGCAGTTGTAAGCTATAATCGGACTGAATCAGAGTTCTGAGGAGAAGGAAGGCTGAAGAGTGGAAACCAGGCTCACCCTGTAGAAGACTAGAGATATTGCTGAATCGCACTCGGTCTGTCAGGAACTGAAGCTACTGTACGTGCGTGCGTGCGTATTCTGCAGTAATTGCGATCAGGATCGAGGAGCAGCCTGCCTGGTATAGTACTTTCCTTTTACATATGAATGTGCGTAGTGCTTGCGGGGAATTGCTATTTCCTGTCCCCCGTATTGTGTGCTGTGTGTTGAAGCTGGAAGAAAACCCCAGCTTGTCTCAGAATAAATCTGTTTGCTATCAACCGCCTTGGGGTCCAGTCACAAGGACCTTGTCTCCATGCCCTGTTGTTTCTGGCAATCCAGAAGAACATCCACCATCCGGTTCTCAGCTTGGATATTGCGAGTACAAATCAGGATATTCCCCTGCAGCTGGTTATCAATTACAAGTGTGTCATCTAATTTCACTTCTTCATGGACTGAGCCATCCGTCTCCGGATTACCATTGAGTGTCGTGCATGTATTTTCTTCTACAGGGCCCCACCCATCTGCACCTGCCAGGCAACGGACCTGGCTAGCCCCCCCCCCCAACCTGGGTACCCAGAGTGTGACTTTTCAGACCCTGTATGTGCGCACAGTACTGTGATTCTAATACTGCAAATTAACCTGATTTCCCCCTTCCGTGTTCCATTCCCCTAAGTAAACCAGATTTGATGTTATTGAACGTTATACTATCTGAAGTGTCGGTACCTATAGAACAAGCACTGTATTGGGTTGTGGATGTTGATTAACCTTGTTTACAGGGGTCCTCAGAGACATGCTGCAGAATCAGTCTCGAGGGTAAGTGGTACCTCATGAATGAACAGTGTGTATATGTGGGGTATTGGGACTGTAACTCCTGTATACTGTGTGACGCCACTAGAGGGAATAAAGGGGGGGTCTCAGTGTCCCAGAGGGCTGTGACCAAGCTAGTCTAACCACTACAAACCCTGATCTCTGGGTGGAGGCACCCGTCATAGAACCTAGGCCCCTCAACCTGTCAGTAATCAAGCAGGCAGGGGTAGCAGCCCTTGGGATAGTGCCACCTGGGGGTTACATACAGAAAGCATTGGATCAAATAAGCAATTGATGCAGCACTTATCAATTATACTTAAATCCCGAGAAATGCACCTTGGACACAAAAACCTAAAAGCTAACTATCATCTGGGAAATATTAGTCTAAAAACTACAAATGAGGAAAGGGACCTTGGAATCACCATCTCAAATGACCTAACATTTGGCATCCATTGCAATAAAATCAGCAAAAAGGCAAATGGGGTGCTAAATTGTATACTTAGGCATATTGGTAGCAGAGAGAGATCGGTCATGGTTATACTGTACAGTTCCCTGGTAAAACCTCTGTTGGAGTCTGGCGCTCGAGTATGGGCCCCATTTCAAAAGGCTGACATACCAGGACTTCACACACAAATCAAAACACAGCACAACATGTGTTTTTACAAATTCTGGGTGTACCCAGTGCTCTAGATAACTTCAGCACTCAAGAGTAATGTACTCACCATTTTTGACATTAGGTGAGTAAAATACAATTTTGAGGAGAGAAAGTGCTTTAAATGTGGAAAAAACTGCTTCCTTTGACGTACATATGGAGCATTTAAAAGGGCTGAAATAAGTATCAGTATTCAACAAAAACATTTTTAAAGAGTATTTCTGAAAAAATAATGGACTAAAATAGGCCAGTACTCATCTTATCTGGAGCACTGGGTGTACCACTCCTTTAAACGGGACTGAGTCTCAGAGGTGCAGCGCTGAGGGAAAACAAGGAGGACAATAGATGGGCGCAATCGGGGGCTGGGTCACAGGCGTAGACAGGAGGAAGAAGCTGGAGGCAGGGCAGGTCAGCGCCAATCTCCAAAGGGAGGTACGTAATCTGCACTAAGTAAGCAGACTACAGTGGAACAATGAGACTTATGGTGCCCCTAGTTGCTGAATGCTATGATGAGCAAATAGGAAAATCAGTACTTTAAAAAAAAAAAAAAACTCAGATAAACCTAACCTGCATCGTGACCACCTTTCTTAAGCCTGCAATTAATGCAGCCTTTCATAAATTCAATACAAGAAAAGCAGGGAGCCAATAGAGTCTGCCAAAGAAAAGGTATCAGATTTCGAAAAAAAAGCAGGGCTTTACTGAGCAGCACTCATACCTATTCCGTGGGAGGATGGGCAGCAGCGGCTGTAGAAGGAAGCTGTGCTTGGAGATGGGCACCTGTTCAGGGCTAGAAAGCCTATTCCGTGGAAGGGCAGGCAGCAGCAGTTATAGAAGGAAACTGCGCCTGGAGCTGGGTGCCCATTCAGGGCTGGAAAGCCTATTCCATGGGAGCACAGGCAGCAGCGGCTGTAGAAGGAAGCCAGGCTTGGAGCTTGGAACTCAGAAAGAATAAACACATTCATGAAAAGACTAGTTACAGGGTGTATCTACAGGAATCAAATGTTACGAGGCATTATCACGGAGGGTCATTTTAATGGGTGACATGCCTTTTGTCATCCAATTTTTCTATGTTAGTATTATGTAGGGGCATAACCCCCCCCCCCCACTCGTGCCTAAGCCCATCATTTGCACTAGGTTTCAGCCATAGATTCAGGTAACTGGGAGATGTAATTTGGCAACATGGTGGGTGGAGCTTAGCTGGATCAAACAGACATTAAGTACAAAGCTGGAAAAGAAAAAATGAAAAAAAAAAAGAAGAAATTCGCAGTGGACTTCATAATCATGACCTTTAGGTCCCTGTATATTAGTTTAGGAGACATGAGAATTCCCCTTTGTGGTGTCTATTTTTTATTACCTGGCCTATATGAAAATAGCACAAAATGCTGTATGACAATAAACAGAAGTATGTACGGCAGCCTTATTTTAATTTTTTTTTTCAGACCAGCAGGCTTTTGTCGAGACACAGGTTGCACATTTTGTTTCCTGACCCTAGTCATCTAATTGCCTATTTCAGATTTACAGCTTCCTCTCGGGGTTTATCTGAGCCAGGTCTCACTGGGAGTCAGTCCTGACAGTTTGTATAAACAGAACTGAATTTAGGCTAGTTTTAGTTTGCCTAGGATCATATCAATTGTACTTTTTTTCTCTCAGACTAGCTATATTTGGGGCCAGTTCAGCCACAATATGGGGAACTGCAAACTGTGGTACAGACAACTTTCCTGTTGTGACCCACCCCCACACTGCAGCTATCCACAGAGGGGTTCCCACTATTACTAAGTTGCAATGCAAATGAGGGCTGCCAGCCTATAAGTAAGATTAAATCCTGACATGCAACACCCACAGCCGCTGAGGATGGTACAGCACCGTGAGCACAGGCTCTACCACCTAACTTGTCCCTATGACCAGTACCTTGAGACCTCTTGTGGATCACAGTAAACTTCCTTTGACTGTCTAGGTGGTCGAATGATCACTCTCCCTAACCCCAGCCCCATGTTCTGTCCCTTGTCTAGTTGCCTATGTTTTTGCAGACAAACAAAGCTATCCATAGACATTTTTCGTCTTCCCTCCACTATTCTGATCTCTGTTCACGACAACTTCATCCCACAAAACGAGGAACACTCATCCTGAGATAACTGCCAACCTAGGATAGGGGTACCAGCAGCTGAGGTGGGATAGCCAGGTAAGCCTAGAAGACAGGGAGCTGATTCGCAAAGCCCTGGTTAGATTGGTACGAGTTGTAGCACACAGCAGCTTTCTCCAATCAGTGGTGCACCAGGGGCCCTGCACCCGATTCACAAGTAAGTTGGGTCCCAGCGCCAAAGCCCCACAACTTGTGGCAAATGTTGTCATGTGCCAAGGCAAGGCAAAAGGGAGAGGTCTGCCACAAGCCACAAGGGAGTCATGCAGCATCAGTGCTTGTGATGGAGACCAGCCTGGAGGCTGGCAGGGTCAAGAGGGACAGGACGGGGAATGAGGAGGGCAGGTAAGGCACAGACGGGTGGCAGGGTGTGGCAACAGGTCCCTGATGGAGACATTGCAGGGTGCTGCTGTGCCTGTGCTGTCTAGGCAGGGTGGCTAGTGCATGCCTGTCACCATGGGGGGACAGGACGGGGGTGCCTATGGGCGACGCACCACTGACTACTCCAGGTGTTGTAGGGGCACAGGATATCATGTTCAAGCAGTGGCACAGGTTCCCTCTCACCCAGTGACAGCTCTGGTGGGGGTGGGGGCTGCACAGGCCGTTAGACCAGCAATGGTCTGTTTTAACTGTCATGTCCTTGCATCCTGTGGAGGGTTTTTTTCTGAATCCATCTTAAGGGGATACTACAGCTTGCATCTGCCACAAGCCCCCTGTTGCCATGGCGCACCCTCAGATCAGGTGCAGGGCTGACTCAGGCCCAGTTTACCACAAGGGTCCCAAGATTGCCACAGCCAGTGTTCCTGAATCACGGTTGGTGCGATTTTTGATGCAAGGTTCCCCATGCATGAAATCCAATTGACGCAGACAACGTCTGTCAAATTTTCAGGTTTGCGAATCGGGCCCAGGAACTTTATTAAAATTCCCTAAACCAGTAGGCCAGTCAGACTTGGCTAGGATACCCATACAGAAATGTGTGTGGTTGAGCATTTACCAACACTTCATCCATAATAGGTTGGGCATCAACTAAAAATGCATTGAAATGAAAAATTTAGTTAAGTGTTAGGTGTTGAGCACTTGAACTAAACCAGCACTTAACAAAAACTCAACTTGCACAGTTGAATGCTTGTTGAGTATTTAAATTAGTAACTGAGAACTGGTTGAGGATTTTAGTTTCAGAATATGTTAATTAGAGATGCAGTTGAGCACTGATTGAGATCTTAAAGTTTCAGAAAGCACTCAACAAAAACTCAACTTGCAGTTGAATGCTTCTATTTGTAGTTTGTATAGGTTTGATGCAGTTGAGCAGTGCTTTGGCACAGCTGCCACTGCTGCTCTCCTGATGAAGCCTCGTCGCCTCCAGCTCCTGATGGCTAAATGATTTTCTCTTTTGCGGTACCTGGATAAGAGAAACTGGGGCAAGACAAAAATGGGGCACCATGCACTACACGAGAGTTTCCATGGAAAGAGGAATGTGAGTGGCAGCTGGACGGACATCCAGGCAGTAAATATTCAGAATCCACCACACATTCCCCCAAAAACTTTTATGTTCGAGAATGGACTTCCGGTGACGTCACGGAGAAGCTGACAGTCTAAGGGAAGATCTCCTCTCCCATCAGAATTACAAAAACAACTCCTTACAGCCAGAAAATAAAGAAATAGAACAAAAAATGGCAGCAAAAGAAAAAGGAGGCAAGAGGAACACAAGAACAGACTCCAAAAATGTAAACATATCTAACAATGGCTCGAGATATCGAATCCTGCCTCAGGACCGCAGCCGCAGTGCATCGCCAAGCAGTGAAATAGGCCACGGCTACAATACGGATAGGGAGGAAGAAAGACTAACAAGGCAGAGATCTGAAATGATCCTTTCGGAAATCCAAGTATTTAGAGCGGAGAATAAATCCGAGTTCACAGAACTTAAGAAAAAATTCTTGGACTTTGAAAAACGGATCAGGACTGCTAAGTGGAAGGTGGCAATTATGACAGAAGGAAACCAGCAACTCAGACTAGCAATGGAGGCCCTAGTAATGTACACAGAAAAGCTGCAAGAGAAATGCTTGGATCTGGAAGCCAGATCCAGATGGGACAATTTAAGAATTTCGGGTTTCCTGAGGACAGTGAGAAATAAGACATGTGTGAGTTTCTTCAAAATATGCTGAGGAGGTACTGGGGCTGCTAACGGGTATGAACTGTGACAGGAACAGGCACATATGCCTTGTACCTCAAACTCACAGACCCAAATGCAAGGCCCAGGATGATTATTATGAAGTTTCAAAGTTACAAAATTAAGGAGGACATTCTGAGACAAGCATGGCAGAAGGGTATGGTACAGTTCCATGGATCGCGACTTTACTTTGATCAAGATTACCCAAAGAGATACAAAAACAACAAATGCAGTACCTGGACTTGGTGAAGGCGCTTAAAGTGAGAGGAATCAGATGCCAAACGTCTTATCCAGCCAAACTGAGAATCCTTGGAAGGA
The DNA here is from genome assembly GCA_016271365.2 of Neoceratodus forsteri. Taxonomy (NCBI): domain Eukaryota; kingdom Metazoa; phylum Chordata; order Ceratodontiformes; family Ceratodontidae; genus Neoceratodus; species Neoceratodus forsteri. Next base: position 656,376,096 of record CM057459.1, read on the forward strand.
GGGCACACTAACTACCACACACGGAGGATGCAACTGCAGCTCTGAAAGAGCACCACATTCCACTTCAGCAAAGCCCAGGCCACGGGAGGATCGGAACAGAGAGAGGACAAAAAGCCAGGTGCGGTTTGTGAGGAATTTCTGGGAAGACGGATGGAGCACAGCACCCGCTGACGATAGAGTGTATAGATAAAACTGAAACCATAGAGCATCTGTTATTGGAATGTTCATATGTTACAGCATTGTAGGATTTCTAGCTCTAAAGTGGAACATGAGGTGGATCAAGTATCTGACTTATGAGATACTTGTCTTGGAAATATTAAGGCTGGCACACTTTCATCAGGATACATTACTGGTTTTCTTTTGTTGTATTCGATATTATTTATATGCCAGCTAGATGTCAATGGTTTTTATATCAAAAGAAAATGACGTATGAAGGCCTAAGCTTTCTGGTATCAAAAGAACTGGAAAATGTTTTTGCTAAGGACATATCTTTATATTCGTCACAAAAGGTGCTAAAATGGTGTAAAGGGTTCAATTACTTTATTAAATATAAAAAAAGGGATATAAGGACAATAACTAGACAATCTATACACAACTGGACAAACTTGATTGTATGAGAATATGTAATGCTTTGCTATGTGTGTAGTTTCACAATTCTATAAGATATACTCACAGAAACTGATATATGTGTTTTTACAGTAAAATCTCCCCTACTCTTTTCAAGAAGTGCCATGGGATCTTTAACACCCACCTGAACTACCACCAGAACAGGCAGATGGGACTTCGGTTTAATGTCCCATCCAAAAGACAGCACCTCAGGAGTGCAGTACTGCAGTGTCAGTATTGGGATATTAACCCAAGTGCCTGGTGTGGGGATAGAACCCACAGCCTTCTGATCTCCCGGCCTCACAGGCGAGTGTGCTATCTGCTGAGCCACTGACAGCACGAAGGATGTTATTACCAGAAGGTCAGGAGTTAGTACAGATCCAGTACGCAATATAGCTACAGTGGGGAGATAGTCAGCTACATGGATTATGGTGTGCTTTTCTCCAGTTTTATGGTCAGCAGGATGGGACACTGTCCCATTAGCAAGACCATTATGGAGCTCCAAGCTCAGCTAGTAGCAGCAAGGGAATGAGATATCCCAGATGCAGCACCGGCTCACCTGTTGCTCACACCCTACACCCATACACTCCTTCAGAGACCCACTGGCATGGGGGCTGAACTGTGGTGGGGAAGGAGGGAAAGAAAGGAGGAGCAGCGCAATGGGGGTCAAACAATCCCACATTATCCAGACAGTAAACTGCTTTGCACCCCTGGAGGATGCAGAAGTACATGACTCCACTGGGGTGGGGGACTCTGAGTCAGTTCAGTTGGGGGGGAGGAGGCTAGAAGAACTGGTGGCAGTCGAGGGTAGAAATAGAAGGAAGTAAGTGAGAGGAGTCTTAGTCACTGGGGACACAGTGATTGGGGAGTAGAAAGGTGGGGAAGGGCAGAAGTGGTGGAAGATGGACAGGTGCCTTCCTAGTGTATCATCTGTCCAGGATATACACAGGATAGGGAAGATTTATTTATTAGCTTTTGTTTACCGGGTAATCACACTAGACAAGGAATGCCTATTTTCAGGTACAACTCGGGAGATTACAAGAACATGGTTTAGAAAACAGTGCAAGGGAATTACAACAATAGGAAATACAAGCAATGAGCAGGGTGATACAAATAAACAGGTACAGGATGAACAGATAAGCATAAACATCAAGGGTAAGAACAAGCAAACAATAGTTACATTTCATGGAAATAACACAAGTGCAATTTGTTCCATTTTGAGGATGGTAAGTGCTGAGGTGAAGGGCATGCAGGGTAGATAATCCCCCTTACTAGAACTCAGAGAGGGTAGGGGGCCAGGGAAGTGGAGGGTACACACCAGGGTCCAAGCAGGGGTAGGGGATATCAAGCAGCCTTGAAATAGTTACAGGCTGAGGCAGACTTCAGGTGCAGCCAGAAAGAGCTCCTAAAGATGGGATGGGTATGGGTACATCTGATGGCTGCAGGTAGGGAATCCAGAATCTAGGAGCACAAACAGCAAGGCACGATCACCTGACAGTATACGAGTTTTGGGACAAGGAGGGGTTGCAAGTCAGCTGACCTAAGCTGGTACAATGGTAGAGCTGCTCGAAGGAGTTTGGACAGGGCAGGTCAGGTGGCACTGCGGACGATTTTGTCGGTGAAGCAGCCCAAGACAAATGAGCAATAATTACCCAGGGACAACCAGTGTAGTTCTGTATAAATTACAGTGATGGGTAAGTCGAGGGACAAATGGTGGAGAAGGGAGAGGGGGAGCTGGGGGTGATGGTACACTTGCGTACCAATGATCTGGTGAACCAGCCTATGGAAATGGTGAAGCACAACTTTCAAAAGCTGGGGAACAGACTGATATTTAACTCAGCTTCACAGGCATTTTCCAAGATCCTCCCTGTGTTGTGCAGGGGGAATGGGATGGATAGAATGATGAAGAAGGCAATCAAGGCGTTTAAGGGATGATGCCAGGAGGAGGGGTACTGCTTTGTAGGGCACTGGGGCTTCTGTGACAGGAGGCTCTTCAAGGGTGATGGCCTTCACCTAATAAGAGAGGGCCAATGCACAAGGGCAAATGTTTGACATCTATTTTGGTAGACAGTTTAACTGACTGCTAGGGAGGTAAAGGCCAGGGGAACCACTGAAAAGGGAAAGAAGGTGGAGTACCTAGCTAGCGCTCCTCCTGGCCCAGGGACAAGTTGCAGGGAGGACGGAATCAGAAAGGTTGGAGTTCATTTAGATTAGGGAGAAAGCTAAAGGAAGCAGGGCTCACAAATCCTATAAACAACATAAACAAGAAGGAATTAAGGAGGCTAGGGAAAAATAAGGGGGTCCAGTACAGCAAGACAGACAATGGTCTGCTTAAATGCAAGGAGCCCAGGAAATAAATTCTGCTAACCTTAGCCAATGGTGGCAGACACAGAGATTGATCTCAAAGCAATTACTGAAATGTGGGCCACAGAGACAAAAAACTGGGTCCCAACAATCCCAGGATACACACTGTCTAGGCATGACAGAGGGAAATTCATAGAAGGAGGGGTAGCCCTCTATGTCAGTTAAGGAACTGAAGCAGTGGAGGATGAATCCATCAGTAGAGGGAACAGGGATATATCATTTCTGCGGGTTCAACTCACAGTGGCCACACAGGCAAAAATCTTCGGATGGAGTGGTTAATAAATCAGCAGGACAGGAGAGAGAGAGATGTAAAGCTAGAGGTAGATATAGGCGAGAGGATGGCAAAGGAGAAGGTGGTGGTAGTGGCTGATCTCAACCTGCCAGAGATAGATTGGGACATTCCTGCAGCTAGAAGCACCAGAAGTCAGGCCCTGCTTGACGCACTGCAGGACTGTCTGCTGGTGCAGCTAGTTATGGAACCCACAAAGCAGCTGACCATTTTCAATATGGTGCTCACCAACTTAGAACTGGTAGGGGGGGGCGCTAGAGAGGTTGAAGGAGAAAGATGTGCATTTCAGAGCTCTGCTACAGGCAGTGACTAAAACCTGCTAAAGTCCTGCATTTTTGCTGACTTTCATTTTAAATAAGCACAATCAAAGAAAGTTATGGACCTAGCAGAGGCTAGGCTGGACAACATAGAAAAATTTCTCCCGCCACAAATGGGGAAAGTGCATCAGCTACGCACGCCGAACACTGAAGTATCTGTTTTGATGAGGTGAATGGCTTCCCCTGCATCAATGCATCCTGAACCGGTGCCAAGTCAAAAGCATCTGTAAAGCCAACATTTCAATCCATACAAGCTCTGCTGTTGGGATTCTAGGAAGGATCCCATTCATCATTTAAGAAAGTCCATGGTTCTTTGGCCGACATTTCATTAGAAGCTCCCAAATAGGCCGCCCAGTGGCATAGAAGGCTGAGGCACTGGCACCTTTCTCGACCCATGCCGGCGACTCCAGGTTCGGGAATAAGCCCGGGTCGCCAGAGGTCGGCACGGGAGCAGCGTGTGCTGGATGGAGCTGCCTGAGTTGGGGAAGCGGCATCCCTCAGCAATGGCTGCCCCCTCATGGAGACCAGGAGACAGTGCAGGCCACAGGGTGCCCAGCATTAGACCAATGGGGTGGGCAGAAGCGGGTCATTACCAGGGCTTAAGATGCATGCGCACCTCCACGCACATGTGCCATTCTCCTGGGGCCCTTGGGAGAAAATGGAGGATGAAAATGCCGGCAGCAGGATGGGAACTGACTCCCCGCAGGTGCCACACCCAAGCCAGGGCAAGGTAAGCCCTGATAATTCTGGGTGAAGGGGCTGGGGGAGTCGGTTGGATGGGGGCCATCCGGGGGTGAAAAAAATCGGACATGATAAAAAAAAAAAGAAGCTCCCAAATAAAGAAGAAGTTAGAGATTTGCAATGAGCGAGTGACCGTAATGGAGAAAAACGCTGAGAAACTAGCTGGAAGGGTAACGACTCTACAAGGTGCAGTGACCGTATCCTTGCACGAACAGTTGTCAAAAACATTGCTAAGTTTGAAAAAATCAAAAATACCCTACTACTGAAAAATCTTCACCTGATAGGTTTACCAGCCGACAGAAGGCAGTCTTTTGCCTGAGATGAGGGGCACTGCGTGGAGCAAGTAAGTTGAAAAAGATGCAAAGACACCAAGTTCTATCCCAGAACATGGTTTAATGAAAGCAATGAGCAATTGAGCTCCATGTAAGAATAGGCAACAGCAGCCGCTTTCAATTCATGAGGACAATTGCCAAAGATACATTAGATGTGGTTTTCCTAGCAAGATTATACTATTAAGTGGATAAAAATTTTGAGAAGTGAACTGGCCCATTTTAGAGTGTGACCAGATGGTAATAGGAACAGGGCAGAATGGTGCTCGTTTTGAGAGTAATGCACCAGGACTTCCAGATCAGTGGAGTTCAAATAAATGAAAATTAAGTGTCAACGCTGTTCATATACGATTGGCCTGAGGAAGTGACGCTAAGCCACGAAACTGTTGCCTCATGCATATGGGTGTGAAGAAAAAGAGTTTAATAAATATATGAGTTTTGATGGACTTTGGATTATATCTTACTTTTTTATAACATTTTTGAACATTGAAGCCTATAAGTAAGATTGTCCAGAATTACACTATATGTAAGGGCATCCTGTATCACCAGTAGTTACCAGTGGACATACCTGGGACTGAACTGAAATCACAGGTGGAACATGTGATTGCTACAGGATTTTTCCCTGGAGTCCCCTTTGATATTGGAATCAGTCTTTCGTCCACAATCACAGAACATTAAGGGGAACACAGGAGCCAGATATATAACTTGTACTTTTACATCCATCTTACAACAAAATTATATCCTTATAGCTTGCGGACAGAGGAAAGGAGAAAGCTCTTGGCTGTTAGAGCAGAGTTTATCCAGGCTGGAGTTACTGCCATCCTACAAGCACACTCAAAGCTTAAAGTCAGTTTCAGGGAAAGATTATTTTTCCTTGATGTAGATGTAGCCCATGAATTGTTTGAAAAAATGTGGCAATACCAGTGGATTTGGGATTGATCTAGATGATGAGGAAAACGCAGAGCCACTCAGTATATGCTAATGATGTCAACATGCTTTTCCTTTAATAGTCTGGAATACTGATATTCTAAATTTATATCCATGGACTTTTCATGGATTGTATGGACTATAATTAAATTACAGCTTAATGTTTACCAGAGGTTTTTGCAAAGTGACTTTTCTGTATATTCTTTTAGAGTGATGTTAAAGCTTGGAGCATGAAACAGATTGGAAACAAAATAATGTTTGATAAATTATATGACTTTGACATTAATTACTTAATAATGCATAAATTCTTTACCCCCAAAAGTAAAAAAAAAAAAATACATATATATATATATATATATATATATATATATACACACACCATGGGTGAGACCAATTCCAGTGAGATAAATGATGTTATTATCACTGGAGTGAAATAAATCCTGATGACATCAGCAGAGTTAAAATACATACCATTTATACCTACTCTGCTGACATCACTCACCTGCATCTGAAAACACTAAGAAACACCCCTGTAGAGGAGGGCTGAGCCAGTCGCCGGCTCCATTCTGGGAATCTGGTTTGATGGGCGGTTGTCACTGCAGGGGGGACCACTAGACTACCAGGGAAGATGAGTTTGTTTTTACACCAGGGTCGGGAGCAGTGCCTGGGGGCACTAGACTACCAGGAAGATGAGTTTGTTTTTACACCAGGGTCGGGAGCGCTTGCTATGGGGAGGACCACTAGACTACCAGGGAAGATGAGTTTGTTTTACACTGGGGTCGGGAGGCGGTGCTTGGGGGGACCACTAGACTACCAGGGAAAATTAGTATTTTGTTCTACACTGGGGTCAGGAGCGGTGCTTGGGGGAGGGGGGACCACTGGACATAGTTCTCAACTGTCCCTGATTTTCAGGGATGTCCCTGATTTTGCCTTAGAATTTTCCTCTGTCCCTCATAAAATTTGTGTTTTTGTGACAGTAGAGTGGGGATTAAAAGCACAAAATAATGTCAAACATTAAAGTTACAGACTTGTTCTTCTTCAGAAAATGCATCTTACAAAAATCCCCTTATTCTATCAGCTTTCTGAGTTAACAATACCAATTTTAAAGATTTGTCCCTGATTTGGGGTCTTTGTCCCTCATTTTTTTAAGCCCCGCCCCTGATTCATGAGGTAAGAGGTTGAGAGGTATGCCACTGGACTACCAGGGAGTGGAAACAACACAGGTGGAAACAGGGACCATGACGGCTGTGAAGGGCTGCCTGGCCCAGCCTGTCTGCCCAGGTCCCTATATGTTGGCTGGCTGCGCTGCACAGCCCAGTGACCCTACAGCTGACAACCCACCCCCATCCCCAGCAGGTTTGCCTTATGCCTGCCCCATGCATACTTGTGTTCCACCCACACCTGCTGTGGGCTGCCTCTGTTGGTGTGGAGTGGGGTCATCATCCAGGGCATGTGTGGCCACTGGGTAGTGTGCGTGTATATAGCTATATATATATATATATATATATATATATTTATAAAATGGTGTGGTAAAATCATAAAAATCCCAGTGATACAATTGGCCAAAACACATCACATGACCGTGCATTATTTCCCAACGACCGCACACCTTCCACTATGACCGCACGCCTGAACTACTTTCCACTCCTCAAAACCTCTTCACCAGCAGCAAGACCACTCCACACCTGGTGCAGCTAGACACCCACACTAACACACATGTGCAACTGACACCCACACCCATAAATAAATATACCAGTAGTAGCACCACACTGTAGAAACAGATCTGTTCATCCTACCATTAATGTTTACTGAAAATTTAATTTAAAAATCAAATCCTGCCTGCCATGTTTACAGTGTCACACTGTACAACCACTTTTATTACTGTAACCACTGTGACCACTCTGACTAACAGAAACCTAACTCTATATAAAAAACTATAACATACATTCCTTTGTATTCTTTTCTTCATTTATTTAAAAAGATGCCTTTCCACTCACAATACATGATCCTGCAGTACTTTCACCTTTCAATAGGGAAATGTAGCGTGACGCGGTGCTCATTTAGAAAGTGAAGCTGTTCTGAAGTCAAAGTAAGATGTGGTGTGTTTAAAAATCAGAAAAGTGACTGCCTTTTATTATTTTGTGCGGTTTTCTAATATTAGCTCCATGTCACGATGAGGAAGCAGCGAGGATAAATAGAAGCGACTCGGTCATTTAGAAGACGTGAGCGAGCGGGCGAGTGTTGCCATAGCAACACCGCTCTCGCTCCGTGCTTCAAAATTACCAACTCACTGATCATCCTCGCTGCTTCCGCATCGCATATGGAACTAATATTACGGAAAACCGCACAAAATAATAAAAGGCAGTCACTTTTCTGATTTTAAACACACCACGCCTTACTTTGACCTAGTAACAGCTTCTCACTTTAAAATGAGACACCGCTCGTCACGCCACATTTGGGCAATTAAAGTGACACTGCTTTTACAGAAATACTTTTTTCACACCAAAATGACTACATAAAGTTAAAATCATTTACAAATACAGTTTTTCACACCAAAAGTGTCACCTCTGCCAACATATCATTTAATTACTAACTCACAGAAGGACTACTCCCCAAAAAAAAATCTATAGCCATTTTATAAGATAGATATACCACTCTGAGGTGTCTTGGTGGCGCTCTGATATCTGCGCCTTGTGCGGTTGGCGAGGCCGCATATCAGAGCCGACCACCTCAGAGTGGTATATCTATTACATATATATATATATATATATATGTCTATGCATGTGTCTCTGTATCGATCTATAGTTATAGATCGCTACGGATCTATATATCTCATTATGTACTGCTTGCAGTGCTACATAGCTATGTTGTATGCACTGCTCATACCTGCCAGCGCACAGTTCCTGCTGCTTCCAGCTTGTACATCCATTCCAACCAACAGCATAACATAATGTCAGACATTACTGTTACAGATGTGTTCTTCCTTAGAAAATGCATTTTATACTACACCACTTATTCTACCAGCTTCCTGAGTAGATACCTCCAATTTATAAGGCGTGTCCCTGATTTTAAACCTTTGTCACTGATTGTTTTAAGCCTTGTCCCTGAGTTATGAGGCAGGAGGTTGAGAGGTGTGTTTGCAGTAGCTGTGCGACATCTCTGTGCAATCACACACAATGTTCTCCACCTGCAACACTGGCTTGCTACAGAGCCTAATAAGCTGCAGCTGCAGTTTGCACTTCCCTGTTGCTATATTCAGTGCTGTCTTAATCCTGGGCAATGTTTGCCCTGCACTCCTGGGCCTGTTTGCCCGGCTTCCTTCGCTTGCAATATTCAGCTGGTTTTGCACCGGGCTATTCGTTTTGAATATAGCTATGTTTTTGCTCTGGGCACAGTTTGTCCGCCAGGCAGTGCTAATTTAGCCCCGGGGCAAAGTTTTGAATATCTGGCCCGTAGTGCCTTACTTGAAGGAACTGGCAGAAGTCTGCCCATTATAAGTGAAGTTTTGTTTGTAATTTCAGAAAAAATATTGCTACTCCCCTGGAAAATAATTGATGTATTGCAATGAGAGTTTCTTCCGTACAGGGAACCTATTATCTTGCAGAGGCAGGGCAACATTCTTGAGATATGGTATGGGGCATAGGAGAGGTAAAAATGGGGTAATGTATAATATGCATCTTAGGAATTGCCACACCTTTTATCAGTTTATGTAATTGTTGGTCACTGTTTTTTTGCCCTGTCACTGTTATATGAAAACGGAGTTTGAAAACTGGCAGTCTGTCTATTCATTTATTTGTAATCACAAAAATATGAATAAAGTTGGTGATTTGATACCTTTTACTTGACCAACAAAAGATTTAGAGAATTTAAACTTTCGACCTACACAGAGCTCTTCATCAGAAGAGTCTGATGAGAATCTTCTGACAAAGAGCTCTGTGTAGCTCGAAAGCTTAAATTCTGTAAATCTCTTGTTGGTCCAATAAAAGATATCCAATCACCCATTTTTTTTTTTCATTTTTCTGTGCAAGGACCAATACCACAACAAACGATTCTTTGTAATCACAGTAAGAAAAATCACAACTTTCACAAAACTAATGTTTGACTGTTTAAAAACTCCAACAAGTTAAATATCTTTGTTTTTTTTTTACAATCTGCAAAGCTGAGAAACCAGGTTTCCATAGTGATATGCTAACTAGGGCTTCAGTGTCTGCGGTTTCCCTGAGCTAGTTAGGGACTTCCAACTCAATCTGTGATATAGTTGAGTGGAGAAGTGATGAGGTGAGTTATCATGGAAATGAAGACAGACACTGGCTTTTTGGTGTGGAAAAGTTTTTACTTCAATTACAGACAAAAAATTGTTGTGTGAACAATTGTGTGCTGAACATTCAGCGTGAGCCTTCCATAACAGATGTTAGCATATGTTTGTCATTATAACTCATGGGTTGTAATGGTGAATTATGAACAGCTTTTCCTATGGAAAAAACAGTGACCAGTTATTACAATCCTTTACAATAGTTACCGAAGATTGAAAACACAATCTGTTCTTTGTCAAGTAATACTTTTTATGCAATAGGTGTAGACGCTGAGTGCTCCTGATAAATAGGGGAAACATGATGCCCAGGAGCGTGATACGGAAAACATTCTTACTCCTGCAGAGTGAGCTCTGGATACTCACGAGTGCCAACGCACGAGTGAGTATCCACAGCTCACGATGCAGGAGTAAGCATATTTTCCGTAGCACATGATCTGGGCATCATGTGTGCGATTTATACAATACGGGCCAGGTATTGTGCTATTTTAAACATCTATTTTATGGTTCTGTGTTTTGTAGGTTTAAGTATTTGCAGGTGTAACTCGGCTGCTTGTCTGGTATGACTGCGAGATTTGTGAATGGGTTCTATGTGTAGGTTTTCATTGGCTGTATAGATAAATGGGGGTGTTTTCATTGGGTATTGCACTAGGGAGTTGTGGTTGCTATGGTATGATTGGTTGTGGTGTGTTGTATGTTGATAGGGTAGTGAACTCAGGTGTCTCTTTTAATTGGCTCTGTAGTACTTGTGGGAGGGGCATCACTGAACTGGAGTGCCGAGTACATAGTGTTAGTATGGGGAAAGATTTAAATTTTTTTATTGTGTATGTTATGCACTTGATGTTCGGCAAGTTTTTCTGATTGTAGAGCTTCCTTAACGAATGCCATAGTAGTAATTTTTTATTTTGTATTGGAGTGCTCGTTTCATGTATATGCTGCAAAGAAGTCGAGTGCTGAACTCTACCACAGAAACTAGGTCATAATAAGGTATGTTCCTCGTGATTTTCCCAGCTGTTTCTTATTATCGTTCATTACAATTAGATCTACTGCAGCTGTTTAACGTTTTGGTAGCTAAACAGATGTGACGTATGCACAATGGTACTTTGATGTGGTGACGTACAGACTGTGTGTATAAATGTAACATTTGACATTTATACATATGTGCTGTGCATCGGTAAGATGTTTATTCAACTGGGGTGAGAGATACATGTTTTTATTTCACTGCATATCACCTCACCTGTATTGTATGAATCCATTTATCAGAGCAACTATATGAATACACCAGCGACCAGAAATTTATTACTATAGTACTGTCATCAGCACCGATTTATTCATATAGTACTGTCATCATGACCAGGCTGACTGACCCCACCCACCAGCACTTCTTCCAGCTGAACTCAGCTTTCATTTCCAGCATCGGTCTCCTTACTGCCCCCCTGAAAATTAACACAGTTCAGTTTAGTTAAAATAAAAACTCTCCCCAGCAGCTATCCTTGCTATTACTAAAAACAGCATTCGATTCCAAATAACTTTATCGAGACACAATGCTCATCAGCATCTTCAGAAAGTAAAAAAAAAAAAGTACCTTTTTTTTTTTTTACCCTTTGCCACTGAACTGCATTGACACTCCTACTACTCATCAGTGCTGGCTCTACAATGCTCCTCATCAGTGCTGGCTCCACCACGCTCCTCATCAGTGCTGGCTGTACCAAATACATCAATCTCCTTTAAGTTCTCCATCTTCCTAGGTCCATGAAATGCAGCAGTCCAAAAAACATTTTTTTTATTAAAACCTAAACCACTGACACTCTCATGCTCTCTTCACATTCCAGCGCTACTCGGGAAACCACTTCACGCTCTTCTGTTGCTCCCCTCGATGTTTCTGGACCCGGCACATACAGAGTTGAACAAATAAAAGCTTAAACTTAAGAAAAAAACTCATAAAACCCCTGCTCCCTGACTGCTAAAACACTGGGCTTACTGTGTCTCTTGCTTAGAACTGCACTATCTTCCTACTAAATTTTTAAAATCTCAGGTTGATCATCCAATCTGTGTTCACATCAGAATATCAGCATGACGTCTACACATGGCATCTATAGCAATGTCCCTTGAAACTACACACTGCATGAAGCACATTAGTGCTTTCTCAAAAAAAAATCCCACGAACTCTGCAAACTTTAAAACAAAACATAAACTAATGAAAACTATTAGACTTACACACAAGGTCCAAACCTATTGCATAAATAAAATATGTGATGGGGACCTTGTGTGATACACCATTTATCTGCAGTTGGGCAGTTTGACCTTGGGCATATTACTCATGGCTTACACCACTTGTAAGGTTACCCAAGATCAAATTGCCCTTGTGCTGATAAATGATGTATTACATAAGACCCCTTTGCATATCCCTTATTTATTATAGCATTTTGAGATTTCTTTTATCAGGCATGATTTAATTGTCTGTTCAGTAAAAAATAAACATATCTGATTAATAGCAATTATGACTTCAATAATCCTTTAGCCAAATGTAAGGGTATTAGCTGGCAATTATAGTAATTTGTTGTAATTTGGGGCTTTGACACAAGATTTATCCATTAAAATTATACTGTATATGGTTGGTATGTACAGCCAGGTAATGCTGTCCCAAATAAGGGGCGATATTCTAGATTGTAGAACTGTAACTAAGTAATGCATTTTGAAATAGATGCAATGTTGATTATTACATAATTAAGTAACTATCTAATGACGGCCATACTTTGGGTTACACAAGCAACTTGAGCAGTGCCACACTGGGCACAACTACCGTTGAAAGAAATGAGTGATGCTTAAAATAGTTTTCACCAGTTTTTCCAAGTAAATTGTTCCCACCCCATGTCACCACTGTAAATAAGCTTATGCTCACCATTGCTATCCCCATTACCAAATGTTTAATAAAAATGAAATGAAGATTGCCCTGCAGAGGTTTTGCAGCCGGGGAGGGAGAACAAAATGGGTGTTGGACAAGTAAAGGGAGAAGAAGTAAGGGAAGGATGGGGATAAGAGTGGAGAGGTAATACAGAAGGGAGGAGTAGCAGTATTTAGCTAGCAAGGAGGCACAGCAAGAGAGGTCCCTCCTGTGTATTCTTCATCCTAAAGTTCAGGCTTGGCTCCAGTCCCCCATATATCATCTCCCTCCATAGTTATTCTCCATCTCTGCCACACGCTCTTTCTTTCTCAAACTCCCATTCTTTCCATCTCACTGGATGCAACACTTCTGTAGGGTAGTCAAGTTTTCTCCTACAGATCATTCATGTTTTTTGTCCTAACGTCACTCCTCTTCTCCTTCCCTCCACCTCTTTACTGTGCTGTTTGAGAACCCTGCTGGGGGAATTCACCAATGGTGTCTGTACCTGTAATTAATATTCTGCTCAGATCAACCCCTTTTCCTATCTACCTCTTCTTTCTTTTCTTCCCCTTTCTTCTTCGCAGATCCTTCTCCAGTAACTCACTCCCCCTCATTGCCCTTAAAACCAGTGCATCTACTCCTCCTTCAGAAGTGTGACCCCACATCTGTGATGATTACTTACCTGTAACAGCTTTTGTACTTTCAGTGACTTCAGTGGGCTTACAGTTCTAACTTCTGGGTAACACTACCCTTCTGGTTCAGCTCCCACATGGAAAACTCTCAGCCTCTAAATTGGTGGCACATCAATGTCATGACTTTTCTAATGTCCAGCACTGGTTCCATACATACAAACCAATCCTCAACACCAGCAGCAAAGGCTTAATTACATTCTTAACAAGGCAATGAATGTGAATAATCTGTGCCACCAAGATATTGAATACCCTTGATGACTACACAATGGAGGACTTTTCTCCTTTGAATATCTGGTGGTGTCATCAAACCGTCACCTAAATTTTTCATGCTAACTAGAAGACATTGACAAGGTCATACAAAAAAAATGTAAGTACAGCATATGTGGTCAAATCTGGTATCCATCTCCCTCCTTGTTGGGAGATTTATGTGAACATGATACCCTCACCATTTTACATCCTGACTGTGCTTTACATGACTGCCTCCAACTACACAGATTATGACATGTACCCTGCCCCCTACACGCATGCACACATGTTCAGCTCACAACTGACACTGTCACACCACACAACACATATATCACCAGTCAGTGACAGACCGCCACACATGTATGGAGCACATCAATAATATGGTCATCCCCACCCCATCCCACATACATTGCAGCACTACTTGCATGGCCCCAACAAACCAACACATTCAGTACACCATCAACTTTGTTGGCATGGCACATACAGATGTTAATATGTTCTATATCATGCTCCCACCACATACATGTACCAGACAACTAACTCTGTCACACAACACCCCGTAGACATCATTGCTGTCTATAGCAAACCACACGTATATAAAGCAAGCCACTTACACTGTCACCCCATAAGCCGACACACATCATCTCAATCCATGATGGACCACCTCATCATGCCCTGTAAAAGCATCAACGTGGTTTATGACATGCCTCTATTACATACATGCACAACATCACTAACCCCTTCAGCACCACAGTACATATAGCAATGTGGTCTCTGATGGATCACCACACATACAGTATCTGTAGCACATCGATGACACTGTGACAGTAACTCACCCCATGGTCTGTGACATCCCCCTATATATGCACAACATCACTGACACTCCCCTCGACCCCCCACTTACACATATCACTTACACCTTCACCCACACATCACTGTGGACTATGATATGGCCAATACCCAACACTCAACCCCAATTACTGTAACCCTTCTACCACACACAAGCATAGTCACAAAAGCAATAGAAAATATACGCAGTCCTTGGCTACGAGTAACATACACATCTGACATATACAGTACAATGGTTGTGAGAAGGAACTGAAGAGACATAAATCTGACTATTACAAAAATAAACAGCTGAGCTCCAAAACTCCAAAGCATTTTGGAAATCATTAAACAAAGTCTGGGCCCTTTGGCTAATACACTGAAACATAGAATTTTAAAAGCTGGAAAAGACCCTTGGTCCATCGAGTCTGCCAATCTCCATCTTAGTCACCCCAATCTAGCACTAATATGGCCTCTTAAGTGCTCCCAACTTGTAGTTCCAATTTGCTAGTCGATGACCCCCCCCACTCGTACCCTCTTCCCCCATCATGTTACCATACTCATGTGTCTAGTCCACCTTTTCTTGCAATCTGTAACCGTCCTGACATTAGCCACCTCTCCAGGCACATGGTTCCACCAGTCCACCATGAAGAAGCATTTCTTCACACCCCTCCTAAATTTCACCACCACCAGCTTATATTATACCCTCTTGTGGAAGACCTCCCCCCCCCCCCATGTTGCCAGAATGGTTGCGTGTTGTCCATCCTGTCTATTTATTTTAATTTTTTATACTGGAGAGCAAGATAAGCTACATATCTCTTTTCCACAAGTGACCAGTTGTACAGAAGGAACAGGGTACAGAGCAGACAACATCACAAGAAATGCAAGGGTACAGTAATAAAATTAACAAGTGGATAAAAGGTACAGTTTTTGTATGTTTATTCCCTTCAGATGTTTGAAGGTTTCAGTCATTGTCCTCCTTTTCCTTCTGGCCTTCAAGGGGCACATATTCAAGCTAGTCAGTCTTTCCTCATAGGCCTTCACCTGTTGCTCGTGTATTATTTTGGTAGCCCCTTCTAGGCAGATTCTAAGTGGTCCTTGTCCTTTTTAAGGTGAGGGTTCCAGAATAGTGCACTGTACTCAAGGTTCTGCTTCACCAAGTACCTTTAGGGGCAGGATTCCTTCCTTCCTTCCTTCCTCCTTCCTTCCTTCCTCCTTCCTTCCTTCCTTCCTTCCTTCCTTCCTTCCTTCCTTCCTTCCTTCCTTCCTCCCTCCCTCTAGAAAAAGTCTTGCCTATGCACCCTAGTATCCTTCTTGTTTTCTTATATGTCTTACTGCAATGGACAGTATTCTTGAGGCTGCCACTTATGGCAACCCTGAGGTCCCTTTCCTCTGAGGTCTTGTTTAACCTGACCCCCATCCAGTACTCAGTTTTTGGGTTGCCTTTTTCGATATGCATGACCTTGCACTTTTTGACATTACATTTAAGTTGCCAGATCTTGGACTACTTTTTCAGTTTTCTCTAGGCCCTCATTAATGTCCCTAACCCCTTCCTCACTGTCCACTCTGCCACATATCAAAGTGTTGCCCACCAGGGGACACATTTTACCCTGGACCCCTTCTCCAATGTCACATGTAAACAGATTGAAAAACACAGGACCCTGGACAGACCTCTGGGGCACCCCACTTGTCACCCTCCTAACCTCAGAGTGCCTTCCATTTAGCTTTACACTTTGGGTTCTTACACCTAGTCAGTTCTCTATCCAGCTTGTTACGTTTTCCCCTGCCTCCAAGCCACCCAACCTCTTCACAAGACATCTATATGGCACTGATTCAAAGGCATTGTTGAAGTCCAGATACAGAACATCCACTGCCTGGCCCTTTCTCTTTGAGGTTCTTTTGTCAGGACCTTCCTTTCATGAAGCCATGCTGTTTGCCATCCTGGAGGCTGTGATTTCTGAGGTTATCTACAAAACACTCCTTGACAACAGTCTCCAGCAGATCCCTACAATGGAGGTCAGGCTGACCAGTCTGTATTTGCTGTGGTCTCCCCTTTTCCCACTCTTGTGCACAGGCACATCAGCCACCTTCCAATCCATGGGGACCATGCCTGTCACTAGGGAGCAGTTGGACAGGTCTGCTGAGAGTGCAGCCAGAGCATGACCCACCTTCCTGAGCACCTAGAAATTTAGCTCAACTTCAACCCTCAGAGACCCTTTGCACTTTGTCCTCAGTGATGGTACCTGTCACCATTTTGTCTCCTTCCCAACTTTAATGCCACATTCTGGCAATGGCCCTACTAGTTCAATCACGAAGACGGAGCAGAAATATTTATTTAATATGTATGCTTTTGCAAGCCTTCCTCCACGTCCCCCCTACTTCAGCCTTTTGATTCCCCACCTGGTTTTTACTCTTCTCCCTGATATACCTTAAAAAGGTCTTGTCATTTTCCTGCACACCAGCTGCTATTCTGAAATAAACCTCTGCTTTAGCCTTCCTCACTGCGTTACTGGCCTCTTTCAGTTTACTAAAGTAGAGCTCCCTGTTTGCCTCTGACTGATCAGCTTAATACCTTCTGATGGCTAATTTCTTGGCCTGGGTTGCTTTCCCACCTCCCTGGAAAACCAAATCGGTTTCTTGTGCCTTTTTCCCTTTGTATCCTCCTTTACGCATTCCTTAGATACCTGTTTGATCACCTGCTTGATGGCATTCCATTTATTTTCTACCCCCTCTGACTAGTCTGACTCCTTGAATATCTCCCTAAGCTCTTCCTTCATACCCATAAAATATGCCTTTGTAAAGTCCAGAACTAGCAGCTGGTACCTCTGCTTCTGGGTATCAACAGCTATGCTGAACCACACTGTGCTGTGGCTGCTTGTCCCAAGAGGATTTTCCACTGTTAACCCCACATGTTATACTGATTTGATAGAGCTAGGTTCAGTAATGCACCATCTCTAGTCTGTTCTTCTGCACACTGTGGTATGAAACCATCCTCTAAGGCATCTACAAGCACTTGGTTCCTAGTGCTTATTGCCCCAGGAATACTCCAATCCATACCTGGCAAGTTGAAATCTGCTAGCAGGACAACTTCCTTCCATGCCCCTGCCTTCCTGATCTCCCCTGTTAGTGCTCTGTCCATCTCTTCCTGACTGGTTTGGGAGTCTGTATGCCTGCAGACAACCCACCCACATCACGGTATCTTCCCGAACACTTTCAGCTGGCCATAAAGTTTCCAGCCTAGCCCTTCCCCCTATCTCCTTATCATTCAACACTCTGATGCTCTCCCTTGTGTACAGCTCAATCCCTCTTCTCCCTGTCTTTCCTGAACAGAACATAGCCAGGGACAGTGAGGTCCCAGTCATAGTTGGCTGTCACCCACATTTCTTTTATAGCCTTTACATCTGGACTATCCTCTGCTGCTACAGCCTGGGGATGCTCTTTTTGTTCCTGAGGCTTTTGGCTTTATAGAGACCACCTTTCAGGAGCTCTGCCTCCTTCCCTTACCCCGTCCGTTGACCAGTCCTTCCCTGATCATCTTCTGTGCCTTTCTACATCCTCTACCACCCTCCCTGGGTGTTTTAATTCCTGCTTTCTGGTGGACCTCACTGCCACATACCTTGTCTGAATTATTCATTGTTCCTCGAATACCCCCTCTAGTTGGGAGAATTCTAACTAGGTCTCCCACACCTAAGTTCCCACTGAGGATTCCCCAAGCCTTATCCACCCCACTTGCTAATTTAAACACCCTTGAATGTATGCTTCAAACCTCTGCTCCAATGCTTTTGTCTGCTTTTTATTCAGATTAAAGCCATCTGGTTTAATAGGCCTTATCCCTTCAAAAAGCACCCCAGTTGTCTAGGAAGCAAAACCCCTCTTCTGTACACCACTCTTTCAACCAATTGTTAAATAGGTAGATGTTCGGCTTCCTCAACTCCCTCTGCCTGTTTACTGAGAGGACCTCTGAGAATGTCACAGTATCCAGCCATTACCTTTCAGCCTGGTACCCATCTCTCTGAAACTGGCTTTCACTACACATAAAGGACTCAGTGCCAGGTCATACATCCCTTTATGGATAGTTGTGTCCGGCTTCCCACCATCATGCCAACAAACCTCTCAACCCTGAGGAGAACCCTATCAGCTGTCACCTCAGGAGGCAGTGTACTTCCCTCCTCACCAGGTCTATGGCACAGACCACATTCTAGGCACCTCTCACTGTAGAAGCTCCTATGACTAGTACCCTCTTTCTAGCTCTCATCACTGCTTCAGTGGCCTCAAGTGATCTGGGTACAACAGGATACTCTCCTGGGGAGGGGAAGTAGCAAGTGCCACCATACTCAGTGGGAAGAAATGGTTACAGAGTGCAGTTCTAGTGCCCCTCGCATCCCTAGTTGTTGCTGTCCAATGACCCTCCTTCCTGCCTACTACTATCCAGTCTCCATTGTGGAACCTAAGGGGTTGCTGAGGAAGGGAGCAGAAGTAGGCACCCCCAGCCACTCTCTGACTGGCACCAGAGCAGTTGTATTTCAGACCAGGCTGCAGCTTGCTCAAAGTTGAGTGCCGACAACCTTCTGTAAACTGGACAGCCACTGTACCTCCACTGTGTGCCCTGGAAGAGTACCACACTACAGTTTCTGCAGCTAACTAAGTCTCCCCCTAGGATCTTTGTGCCTGTCCTGTAAACAAAACTGTTTCTGTCCTGCAGTCCTTCCTCTACAGTTACCTTGGGCATCCACCCAGTCACTGATAAGTTCAGGGAGTCAGGCTACCCTAGTCAGGAATTATGACTATTCCTTGATTACACTTTAAAGTTATGCACAGTAGGAACCCTAGATACAGTTTTGCTGTGACCTTCTTAGTACCTGATAACTGGGGGGGGGGGGGCTCAGATTCTCTGGAATACATTATGTTTGCATTCTGAGGGAGAGCAGAAATTCTGATTCTGAGCCTGATTCTGATCTGAGTTTGACTAAGACACTGAAATGGAACTGGAGGAAGAATCTTAAGTTTGATTCCACAATTCACATCCTAAAACCAGTAAAACAAAACCTCTGCCCACTCCGGTATTAGGTACAAAAACATTGCTGTACAAAAATCACATCAGTAGTACACTACTACACACACATCATGCACAAACACAATAGTGTCCCACCTTCACCCTTCCAGTGACTTCTCCCCCCTTGGGTTCACTGTTCCCCACTCTTCATCCGTACCCTAAGTCATTTGGGGTTGGGGTCTTAACTCTTGACCCCCCCACCTTCCTCTGGTTTCTGGTCCAGTGCTGTCAATCCTTTAGGTGTCCTCACAAAAACAGTTACACTCACTATCTTCTACACCACCTGTCTGACCTCACCACCTTGCCACTCCACCAACCAGCTTGCCATTGCCCCTTATGGTGGCCTGGCATACTTCATCCTGTGGATGGCTATTCTGGCTACTGAACTACTAGCCACTGAGGAGTCCTCATCCATGTCACTGTCACTATTGCTGACCTGGGACAATTATAATTATCCTCCCAGTCCCAGCCCGCCCACTAGTATCCACTCCATCCCCTTAACTTAGGTAAAAGGTAGATAAAATTTTTATTTTTATACAGGATATCACCTGTCATTAGGGATGAAATCCCTGTTTACAAGACAAGTCCTGTTTGATGTCACGAAAAATAAAACTTATGTGGTATATTACAAATACAAAGATTGTGCAAGATTATGTTAAATACATCAACATACACTATGCAAAATACATATTATCAACCTATCAAGTACCACGGACAACTAGTGAAATTACAGATATACTGACAGGTTTAAATACATTGAGTTACATAGTCAAAAATTTCTACAGGAGGCATACAGGCAAATGTAAAATGCATTACGTTATGTAGTCAAAAATTAGTACACAAGGTAATAACCAGATAACATTAATTATTAAACTAACAATTACACACAACTTGAAAAATTGATTTCAACCCTGTTCTAAATGAATTTGAAGATGCCACTCTCATTGAGTATGGAAGTATATTCCGCTATTTTGCTGCTTGGCTAAAAAAGTAAACTTAAAGCTTCAGTCCAGCATATTCAAATGGTAACATATAGAGGTTCAACCAAAGGCCAGTCTAGCCATTACAGTCCTCCAGTGTCTGCTGGGAAAATTGGGGTGGCCAGCCCAACCTGCAACAAACCTTGGGTTGCCCAGCGAACACCTTACTCCTAGTCCAATAACTATGGTTAAAAACCCATTGCTTGCTGCTCATAGTCTGGCTTTAGTCCCCAATTTTCCCAGCAGTCTCAAAAGAGGACTGTGATGGCCAGACCAGCCTTCAGTTCCACTTGCTGGAAGTTGCTAGTTGCTTACAAGACACTTGGACTTGTGGTCAGACTAATTTTTTTTTTACTGATAATGGTTAGTAGTGGACTGACCAGGACTAGTCATTCCATTCTGGCAGCACCTTGGGGGAGGATTCCTCAGGGGCTAGCCTTGAAATAGCTCTTACCCTGTAGCTGTCTTGCAGTGGCCAATATCCTAGAGCACATAAATGGTGACTGCACTGTGATACGGTCAGAGTGTCAAGATGGCGGGCTGGGGAAATGGGCCCACTGTACTCCAACTCCTTATTTTTGGCAGCAGAACTGGTGAGTCAATGACTGTAGATGTCCAGATCAGTGGTAGCAGGGGTGGACCTGCATGGATGGACTAAGCCAGCTGGGAAACCACAGCAGACCTGCAGCAGCACTTAAGGTTAAGGGAGGGCGAAACAAGGATGGGAGAAGCAGGGAGGATTTTATTTGATAAGTGTGATCTGTGATGTCTCTTGTTTCACTGGATGTGAGGAGGTTTTACTTGTGTTTACTACAGTTAGCTGTGGAACCTGATTCAGATTCTACATTGATTCCCTTTTTTTTTAATTTGGATTTTTGTCCTTTAACGTGAAATTCTGAATTCTGGGGGGGAAAAAACAAAGTCTGATAGATTGGATTCCATTAGACAGATTGCAGGCAACCCGACTAATAACAACAGTGTATGTTAAGGTGCCCAAGATGGAGTTTTTCTGTGGCCTCTTGGTTCCTGACATCAGCACAAGACTATGTTATGAGGTACCCTAAACAGTGATTTAACACAACTCCTATAGCCCTTCTGCAGTTCCTTCATACTTCAAGGTACCCTAGGGTAGGCTGTCGCTATAACAAAGCAAGTGTGTCCCTAGCAGAGAAAATACTAAACACATTCACAGCAGCATTTACAAATGACCAGTGAAGAAAACCCTTAGAAGGTATAATCCTGGACACAAATGGGCAGAATTTCCTGCAGACGCCCTGCGGATGTCCTGCAGATGCTCTCCTCCTGCTGTGTAGTCCTCATACTAGGGGTCACTTGTACCTGTAGGATTTAAATACTGGGCTGCTAACACTCAAGTGGGTGCTAGCAATCATAGGACTACCCACACCCACAATGCCACCCCTATTGCTGCTTACTGTCTTACTTATTGTTCACACGTCGGTTCACTTCCTGCTGGCTGCCCTCCAAATCCCTACACCCTGGAGGCAGCTGCTCTATTATACTAAGATCGATACAATTAAATATGAAGGAACCCTTTACTACTCAAATAAACACATCTGAAATGTGTTCAACTGCTCCAATGTTGTGCAGCAATACCAAGCTCATTTGGGGCATCTAGGGACAAAATACACAGTGCATGATACAGCTGTACCCCTTACTGTATACCCCCTTTGTTTAGGTATAATTTCTTTGTGGTCAATAAAAAGGAGGTATTTGATTTTGCTCTATAATCTAAATGCTAACAAGAGTAGTGGTCTTGATGATCTACAGCCAAACATCTTAAAATGGGCTGCTTACATCTTGGTGGAAGTTAACCGTTCACTTACAGTACATATTAACTTATTCAGAACCACTGAAAAAAGGTTTTTTTGTCTAGTTCCCCTAGCTGATTCCAATTACCAAAACTTAACTAAATACCAAAGATATGGAAAACTGAATAAATGTCATCAATTTTTAAGTCAGGTGACACAGCATGCATGAACAGTTATAGACCAGTTTAGGTTCTCCCTGTCCTGACTAATGTATTTGAAAATATTGTTTTCTCCCAACTAGAAAATTATCTAGAGCACCATCCTACTCACCTTGAAACAACATGGTTTTAGAAAGAGTTACAGTACCACAGCAGCTCTAAAATCACTAAACTCAGAGATCAGTGATTCACTGGACAGTCACAATAATTCACAGTTGTGGACCTATCAAAGTCTTTCAGTCTAGTGTATTATGACCTGCTGCTGCAAAAACTTGCTAATATTAGCATGGTTCAATATGCTCTCAACCAATGTAAGAATTGTTTCAGTGATTGCCAGCAGTGTATCAAAACTGAGTTACACATCTGAGTTTTTGTACTTGTCAGTAGGAACGCAACAAGGATCAGTACTTGCGCTACTAGTGTGAACCATATTCATAAACAGGCTACCAAATTAATGCCAATTTGGCAATGTAATACTGTACCCTGGTGATACAGTAATCTTTAACTCAGCCCCCAAAGTAACAGGACTCACAGTAACAGAAATGCAGACTAAGTTACAGGTCAATTATAACACTCTCCAATCAGTTTCTCTAAAACAAATTAATCCTAAACTAATCAGGAAAAAAGGTGATACTTTTTGGCAAACCTCAGAAACTGGTGAGAGTCAAAGATGACTGCCAATTGTAAGAGTGAACCGGCTGAAACTGGAAAATGTTCAAACTTCTAAATATGTGAGTGCTAATGTGAAAAGTATCACCAGTTAGACTGAATTTAAAAACAAAATCAAAAACTGGTACCTGTGCAAAAACAGAAATTCCCTCACAAATGACAAATGTGCCATTATTGCTAGACACGTTCTAGTGTCTACATTGGATTATGGAAACTGTCTTTTTCACAGGACCCATGACTCCACCATTAATAAAAACCTGTACAAGGTGATCTCAAACAATATCTACAGTTTCATCTTAAAGGTTCACCCCAGGATGCATCACTGCAACCCATATAAAGAATTGTATATCTTGTTTCTTTTAAACTCGCCCATAGAATATGTGTTAATGGTGCCCCCCACACACACACACATACACACTCTAACTGTTAAATTGCAGGATCAAGAATCTGACATTCTGCATCAAACAAAGTCAGCACATTCAATATGATTCTAAAAGAAGAGGTACAATACTAAGTCTGGAGAGCACTCTTGTACATGATTTGGGCTCCTGCACTTCAACAATCTCCCTAGTAGAATAAAAATTGATATGTCCCCATATTGTTGCAAAGTTAACTTTAAAGCACACTAAATGAACCCAAATGTTGTTGTAACTGGTCTGAAGAGAAGTGGGCTCCAGGATTGTAAGCAGCATGGCTTCATGGTGGGGAGGCCTTGTCAGAGCAACCTGACAGCATTCTTTGACAAAGCATAGAAACATAGAATTTGTCAGCAGATAAGGACTGCTTGGCTCACCCAGTCTGTGCATTTTGTCCCTGCCAATACTGTCACTGTAGACCCTACTTGATCTCCAGCTACTCCCCGCATTCCTACAAAGATTCCTTTGTGGCTATCCCATGCATGCTTGAAGCCCAACACTGTTTTCACCCCCTACCAACTCCGCTGGAAGACTGTTCCAAGTGTCCACCCCTCTTTCAGCAAAGAAGTACTTCCTCACATCTCCCTAAATTCCCCCCTTCCAGCTTCATTGCACAGCCCTTGTTCTCGTACAACTTCTCTTCTGAAAAATATTCTCTTCCTGTACCTTATTCACTCCCGTGAGGTACTTATAGGTCTCTAACATGTCTCCCCCCCACTCCTCCCTTCCTGGGCATACATATTGAGATCCTCAGTCTTTCTGGGTAACTAGGGCAGTAGATAAAGGACATTCAGTGGATTCACTGTACTTCGACTTCAGCAAGGCATCAACTTGGTGCCACACAGAAGAATGCTAAAGAATTTAGAGGATCTAGGTGCAGTGAAGGATCTATTAAGATTGGTGGGGAGCTGGTTAAGGGGGAGACAGCAGAGGGCTCTGCAATTGAGAACTTTTGATAGACTGTAAGGCCCTCTTCTGCTGGCTGTTTCATATGTACACGTGTTCTTATGTAGAGGGTGGTGGTAAACAGGGCCAAGCCAGAGGAGAGGGAGGTCACAAATGGTATAATGTAGGGGTCAGACCTGGGACCAATCCTTTTTCAACATGTTAGCAACAACATAGGAAAAGAAATACAGTATAGCATGTATCTCTTTGCACATGGCACTAAACTGTGTAGCAGGGTAGACTGTGAAGGGGGCGAAGAGAGATGCAGAGGGACTTGCAAAGGTTAGAAAGGTGATGCAAAATTTGGCAGTTGAAATTTAACTCTAAAAAGTGCAAGATGATGCACTTTGGGAACAACATTCCAGGAATACTGGATGGGAGGGGTTAAGCTGAACACTGCTTCTGAGGAAAGGGGCCTGGGTGTTATCATAAGTGACTTCCTAAAACAATCCAGCAAATGCAACAAGGCCTACAGCAAGGCCACTAGAAAGCTGAGTCTTATTGGGAGGGGTTCTGATGGCGTGAGGTAAGAGGTAATACTACCTCTCTACAGAACACTGGTGAAGCAGCAACTGGAATACTGTTGACAGTTCTGGAGTCCCCACAGAAGGGAAGGCAAAGACAGAGACAGTGTAGTGTTGAGTAACCAAAATGATTCAGGGCCAACAGGGAAGATGCTATGAGGAACAACTTACTGCACAGAACATGTACTTGCTGGAAGCCAGAAGGGTGAGGGGAAGACATGATAGAGACCTTCAAGTTCCTGAAAAGGAATGAATAAGCTGAACTGTGAGGAACTGTTCAGCAGGAGTGTCAAAAACACAGGGACATGAGTGGAAGCTGACAGGAGGGGAGATTCAGGAGGGGCAAGAGAAAGGTTTACTTTACAGAAAGGGGTTGAGCTGTGGAAAAGCCCATCATCTGATGTGGTGGGTGCAAAATCCATTAATGGTTTCAAGCTTTTCAAGGACAGAGTTAATGGAATAATAGTTTCTCAGTGGGGTAGCAGTAAGGCAGAGGGTAATAGGGTGAGCAAGGGCTAAAGCCCATCTCAGCATTAGGTCACATGTAGCATTTGGTATAACAGGGCAGACTGGATGGACTGATATCTTTTTCCTGCTGACATTGCCTATGTTTCTATGTATCTAATCCCATGTGGCCTATTGATTCCATGTGCCCTGTGTAAGCACATGTGCTCTTATGCAATAAACAATGTATTACTACTATTTGCTATCAGTGTCAGGTATGGATGAAAAGAGGGCTTTGACTCAGCCACCTCCTGGTTAAGCAAAAAAATGAAATAAAGACATGACCAGGCACACCACCACCACACCACCACCACCACCACTGCCACATACGTGCAATCTCAGCCCACAAATACAATCAATAACTGCATTACAATAACCATAACACATGTGCACCACACTGGTGCCATGTGTTCACTGACTAACAACATAATACAGAAATTCAGCATGTGTCACAGAGACAACAAATTAATAAAGTGAAAGTCACATAAGTTGTGACACCCTTCCTTCACTTCATGTTACAATTGTGTTACTCAGAAAAGCTGCTTTGAAATTACTTTCAGTGTATGAGAATAGGGGAAGAGATCAGCCCTAACTAAAAATACTTTTTAGTAATGCAAATAGTAGTAGGTTATAATAAAATGAAATAATTAAATACTGATGTAATTATACAATGATTATATTAGATACAGTAGGCAACTTGCTTGAGAAAGGTACCAGGAAGCCTGGGCACTTCATAGGGCTTAATAAATATGCAGGTTGGAGGAATTCTGACTGCAGGAATTTGGGGAATTCATGGCTGGCCTGACCTTGGAATACCCTAGGTGGCTAGTGCTGGGGATGTCAGTGTTTGGGCCTGGACAGTATTTCCTTTGACAAATGGATTTGTTTGGCTTCTCACAGGTGGTTATTCCTGTGACTTACCAGTTAATGTTGAGATTGATCCGGTCAGTTGGTTAGATCATCATGCTGTACAGTTTCTTGTCAGGGCTCCCCTAAACACCCCCCCAGTGGAGTTAGTTTGGTACAAACATTTACATATTTTGGAGTCTTCTGGGCTCCCATTGGTGCTGAGCTGCTCAGGCCTGTTGCTAATGTGTGCAGAGAAGGTAGAGGTTGCAGTGGGAGCTTATAACACTGCAGTCATTGTGGGGCCTGACTTCCTTGAACCCTTTCTTGTATGCCCAAGAGTCTCCCATCAGAGCTCCCCCTGCTTTAGTGAGGAGCTTAGACAGTTAAAGGCCAAAGCGTGGAGGTTGGCATGCTCTTGGGGGAGATCAGGATCGATGAAGGATAGATTAACCCTCAAAGCACATTACAAGGAGTATCAGGGAGCAGCCACCCTGAGAAAGGCAAAATGCCTGTCACAGGTGATTGCTGCAGGGGAAAACAGACCTGCTCAACTCTTCCACACTGCAGACAATCTGTTACATCTGACTTGTCCACAATCTGGAGGAGTATTCACACTTGAGTAATGTGAGGAGTTCGGTCATTTTCTCCTAGATAGAGTATCTTCTATTCCATCATCGGTCACCACGAAAGGGCTGCTGGGGCCCAATCAATCCAATTTATAACTAGTGGGGGCCTTCCGTCAGTCTGGAGAAAGTTTCAGCCAACTCCACCTGGAGAGGTTCTCCACTTGATCTCAGAGCTGCATCTGCCCTTCTGTTCCCTTGACCCTGGACCAACTCAGCAGTTGGTGGACTGCTGGAAGTCCTTGAGACTGGAAATGTTCAGAGATATTCCAGTGTTCCGTTAGAGAGGGTGTTGTTCATTTAGCTCTGAAAAGGGCTGTGTGAGACCCCTCCTCAAGATATCATCTTTGGACCCAGACATCTTAGGTAATGATGGTTGTAACGTCCCCGCTCTTTCTGTAACTGTATGGAACTGTAATTCTGTTGTGATGTACCACTACTTATACAGTATCTTTTGAACTGTGTATTGTGTGCCATCTTGATGGCCCGGGTCGTGCCTTAAAAAAGTCCACTGGACCAGTGTACTTACCCGGTCAACAAATAAATAAATAAAATTTCGGGCCTGTCTTGATCCTTTCCTTTTTATGGAAGGTGTTCGAGAAGGTGGTAATGATGCAGCTGGAGGCTCATTTGGGGATTTTTTCTATTTATGAGCCATGTCAGTCAGGATTCAGGGGCCATCACAGGAAGGAGACAAATGGCAGCAAAATATTATCATGTTACATAGAAAGTGTAGATCTGAACCTGAGACCTTTTGAGTCAGAAATGTGAGTGCTGCTGCTACAGCAGCACCTCTCATTATCATGGCATGTAAAATAATCCATCCTGTAAGATAAAGTTAGTGTCAATATAACTTTCAAACCTGCAAATAATGGGTGAGTTGCTAATGTGTACCCAATTAAGCAATCAGCGGGAGGTGGACATAGCACATAGCCCCAGCAGATGCAAAAGATGGATTTCCTGCCTTTGCTTTCAGTCAAGATAAAATGGAACAGACAGATAAAACTGGAGTAGTGTGCCTGCTACTACAGTCAAGACATGTTCCCGTCACCATGAATAACCTACTACTTAGAGAACTAGGGTGAGGCTTATAAGTGCACAGACATCGAGATTTGGAAGCAATGCAAGGCAGCTAATTAAGCCTATTTATATACAGTACAATGGAAAATTAACTTGGCTGACTGCCTGTGGTGGTCTTGGATTTCGAGGCTGGTGCCCATAGCCCTTTTACAATTACATGTTAATTAATATTTCACTGGTAGAAGATTATGAAAAATGTCTTTGTAAATGTAAACTGCTGGATACTCTATCTAGGATTTTTCTAAAAATGTGGTTTTAAAGGGGAACTCTTATCTACCCCAAAGTAATGCTGTGGGTCATAGAGATCCTGATTAAGCAGAACAGCCGTAAATTAATTTTTTTCATTTACTTACTTTTTTGCAGCTTTAGTTTGTATCCGATTGATCTTGTGACCCCCCCCCACCATGCAGTTAACAGTGTCCCCCGTGGCCTGCCCTCTAATGACGCAGACAATGGCTAAGTCATAGAGATGTCTATGTGCTGGAATGTCAGTTTTAAGTGTCACATTGTAGTACAGCATACTTTTGTGCTTATTCTACCGGTTCCAACTGTGCTGAGCTCAGTGCAATCGGTACCGGTAGAATAAGAACAAAAGGCTGCTGTTCTACATTGTGACACTTAAAACTGACATTCCAGCACGTAAGCCCATCGTCCGCATCATCAAAGGCTGGCTGCAGGGGACACTGTTAACTGCACCCTGTAAAGAAAAAGGTTCAACCATGTGATCTGGAATGTGGACAAATCACATACAGGATTCATGAGTTAATTCACTTATTACTGATTTCCATTTCAAACATGGCTGCCATCTTTAACATAAAAACCTTCAAATAGGCCCTAAAAACAAAACTTCCTTAAACAAAATAATAATAATAAACAAATGTTCTTTCCACTGATGATCTCCTCCTTGCCCACATAAATAAATGTGCTTCTGCACAGTAGATATGCTCCAAGGGCCTACTTTTCTGCAAGGTAATGTCCTTTCTCATCTTATTCTTCACTATCACCTATCAGGCACCTGCAGTAGTGGGGAAAGGCACAGCCCCTCTTTGTGCCATCAGTCCATTTTACTGCCTGTTATCCTTTGGTATCGATTATGCGGCTCCTTCCTTTCTGGGGGTGGCTCCTTTCTTTCTCTGAATGAATTCCATAAGTCCTATTATAGCACGTTCTGAGTTGGGCAGCTGAACCATTTCTTTGTCATCAGCTCAGTGTACAACTCCCAATGGTTCTTCCTGTGCGTTAGGTCTTGTGGTCTTTTGTTGCTAGTCTGCTTCCCTCACCAGGGTGTGGATTGGGGGACTCTTGAGGTACTCAACTGTTAACCTCCAGGTCACGACTCAGCTGAGTGTTCATCATTGTACATGGTTAAACCAGGGTTATACATGGAGGCCACGGTCATGTACCCGATTACCCAGTAAACAAAATCTAAATAAATAAAAATGTATGTCTGTCGATAATTTTAGCTATAGTTATCCATTGACAACCACTGACAGTACATCATCTAGGGACAGGTGACCATATAGTTTGAGAATTATTGATGTCGGCCGTGGTCATTCATGCTTGATAATTTCAAAAGTTTCCTACATTAAAACAATTTCTGCACTGCTCTGGTAATTTAATTTTTCCCAGCATCATTAACATTCTGTTATGAATGTGGATTATTCACACATATTTTGAAATAACCTTCATTTACTTACCCATTACTGCTGCTGTTCCTCTTTCTAGTGGAGTCTCTCCTTATTCATAATTGATAGAATGGACTAATTACTGTATACTTACTGTGAGCATTTTTTCCATAGGGAAACCTGGTTATAATTTGCCATTATAACCAGCTGGTTATAATGGCAAACACATGTGGAGTTCTCCTCGCTCCACACATGCAACACTCACCGTCTTGCCATTGCCATGCTGGACACTTCACCGCCACTCGCATTCGGTGGTAAATAAAGTTTAAAAAAAATTAAATTGCATTTTTTTAACCTTTTCTACCTTTTAACCTTTACTGAACTTTTTTTTTTTAAAGGAAAGTTTTCAGCAGCCACTTCAACCCAACCATGGACCGCGCTTAAACCCAACTGGACCACAACTGAACAGTGATGTATTTCTATTTCATATAATTGCTGTAGTGAAAAAACACTCTCCAGCAATTATTAAAAAAAAACATGGGGTGGTGCGTAAAACTCAAATTTTACACACTCCCTCAGTGTTGGATGCTTAAATAATTCCCTCGAGCTTCGCTCTCAGGGTTTATGTAGCATCCAACACTGAGGGTGTGTGTAAAGTCTTGTTAAACACACCACCACATGTATTATTCTATATTTATATTGTATCACCCAAAAATGAAACACCTTTAAGATGTGGAGAGTTCTTATGTTAATTTTGTATGATAAAACAAATTATTTCATAGCACCACCACAGCTATCCTCAGTTTCACTGGTGATAACAAAGTGGACATGGAAAATGGTTACCTCACAGGTACAATTTTCATATACCTTACAAAGGCGTTCGACCTGGTTGACCACTTCCTTTTCAAATCTAAAATGTTATCCCTAGGTATCTACCCCAATGTGATTTCATGGTATAACAGCTACTTCTTAGACAGGAAATAATTTAAGTCCAACTCTGCTACATCTAATCTATCTACTGTTAACACTGGTGTTCCTCAAGGTTCTATCCTTGGTCCTCTCCTCTTTACCATCTTCATAAATGACTTATCCTAATCTACCCCATCGTGCTCCTCCTTACTCTATGCCAATGACCCTGTCCTTTACCATAGCTCAGTGTCTTGCTGACATTAACACCATCCTTACCTCTAACTTCCACAATATCCAATTCTGGCCTCCCATAACAAATTAGTACTAAACTCCGGTAAAACTTATTCCTTGCTATTTGGCTCTGCTCCCAGGCTAAGGAAGTGCACCAAACCTCGATCCATATCTAGCTGTGATGGCTCTGTACTTAGAAATGTTACATCATTCAAATACCTAGGGATTACACTGGACCCCTCCCTTGACTTTTCCTTACACATCTGCAACTCCTGTAAAACTGTTAACTCCAAGCTTGGCCTAGCCTTTAAGACTAGCTATGCCCTTACTGCCTCTGCCAGAGCTGCCATTGCTCAAGGTATCCTTCTCCTCACCCTCATCTATGGAGCTGTTACCTTCAAAAGGTTTCTGAAGTCAATCTCCATGAATGACAAATATTCTATAACAGCATTTGTTGTTTTGCTCTGGCATCTCATCAGTTTACCCACTGCTATCAGCTGTATCAGTTTAAAATGGCTACCCCAGAAGCCTGCCACTCCTATGCTCTTGGCACTGTTAATGAATAATATCACTAGAACTGGAGTGCCCTCTTCTCTAGCCCTATTATTGTCCCTTCCTAGCTCTAACTACCTTCTTCAGTCCTGTGACCAGTCCCTTATAGCAGTTCCTAGATGCAACACAACTATGGGAACCCAGTCCTTCTCTTACTCTGCCCCCACCTACTGGAACTCCCTGCCAGTATCCATCCGACTCTCCTCTTCTCCTGCCCATTTCAAAAAAGAGCTACTCTACTACTTGCTAAACTGTAAGCCCTGTACTTGTTTCCTCCCTCCTTGAATGCCCTGTCAACACCAAATAACCACAGTTTGTGCCCTGTTGCCTATAGATGTACTTACCCTTATTGTGTTCTCATCCCCCCCCAGTTCTACTGCTCTGCCACTGATTTCTCTCTTATTATATCATTCCTTAGTCCTTACCACTATTTGAAGCTGTATTTACATTGCCGTTATGCCCCACTCTGTACTTCAATGTGGCATGTATGACATTTTTTATCAGGAAGACTGTACTTTGTATTATACTGCATCATGTCCAGCATATATATTATGTTACTAGCTTGACTGCTTGAATTGTTCACTTTAATTGTTCACTGGTCTTATATCTTGATTGTATTTGTTTTGACATGTATTCTCCTGGGTCATGCCTGAAAATAAGCATATTTAATGTCTAGCGCACTCACCCAGTTATCAACAACCAAATAAATAAAAATGTCCTTATATAAACCTTATTTTTCCTTTGTAAATTGCAAAATAAATGTTAACATCGTGATTCTTTATAGTAAAGTGTAAAAGTCGAAATTCTGTTATGCAACTAAATATACACTTTTGGTTGCTATCCCATGCTTTTATGAACATGGACAAGCCATTGTCAAACATGATTGAACCATGGTTGACCGTGGTGTATCCAGAACACTCAGAAAACATACTGGAAAAGATAATAATACAGGGAGATCGTGCTTGAAGAATGTTAAAGTAACTTTGACAAAAGTAATAGCAAGATGGAAATCAAACTTTTTTTTTTATTAATTAACATAGTCTATTAATAAACTGTAGATTCTTGGAATACAGCTACAGCTTGTGAAGCATTTTTTTTTGTGTGAAAACAAACATACCCTAGGTACTGTAGCTGTCATTTACAGTTGCAGTTAGAGATGGCGTAAGAATGTTATTTGAGAATTAAACTGGTCCTGGAAAGGCTTTGCATGGATTATGATTAGCTGAAATAACAGATGGCATAAACTAAGAAAAGAGGCAAACTAGGAAGAAATTAAACCAAGGGAGCTGTATCTTTCAATTTAATCTTCACGCTTGGGGATGTTGCCTCTAACACAACTTAAAATTAATTAGAACCCTGTAAGGGCTTAAGTGGACCCAGCTCAAAATGAGGATGAACTGGTAACCAGAAATGTTTTACAGAACTTTGCTGTCAAATGTATACCTCAAGTAGTTTTAATGATGGAATTACTAATGTGATAAATTTTTATTTCTTTATTTAAAATTTTGGTGACCGGGTAGGCCCACTGAGACCACAATGGTCCCTTTTTCAGGGGAGACCCGGGATTAATTACAGGCTACAGGAGAATAAACGTTAGGAACAGCTCAAGGGAAATTGAGAAATACAGACATTACAATCAGGACATGATGTATGATTCACAGACAGGTTAGGTACATTTGAAGAATAACACAATAAGAAAAACCGTTGCACATGAATGACAGTTACACATTGTTCATTGAAATGGAACAGTTTCACAAGAATTACAGTTACAAGTGCCTCATCAGGTGGTAAGGCTCCCAGTATGGGAGAAAAGGCATGCCAGGCGGCTGACAGTAGCTACGGGGGTAGTCCTAATGTTGTGTATTGATCCTCAGCGGTGGCATGCACAGAGGCTTAGCCCCAACAGGTAGGTCTTGAGGCCTTTTTTAAAGCCACCAGGAGAGCTGCAGTCTTGGAGATTACTAGGAAGGCCATTCCAGAGGGATGGAGTGTAGGCCATGAAAGACCAAAGACCTTGACATGTCGGACTCTAGGGACATGGAGGAGTTGCCGATTAGAGGACCTTAAGGTTCTTCCAGGCTGCTTAAAGGTTAAGGTGCAACTCAGACTAGGGAAACAATGTTTATATTTTAACCTGTAAATGTCCATGATATACTGTTAAACAGGACTCAAAGACAGTTAATTTGATTAATGCAATAATTAAAAAACAACCCATAAAAACATTATCCTTCAAGCATAGACACAAAAACATATATAAATCATGCACAGTCATGGCTACTACCTGACATAGTTCATTTTGTATCAACAGTTTTTATTCATTTACCAAATTGAAAATTGATTTAGTTACACTGATTAGTCTTTCTTGATTGTGTACTTTTCTAAGCATGTATGCATGTTCATCAACCATGGACAATCTTCCCCAGGAATCATGAACAAAACATGGATGAAATTACAGGGATTTAAATAATTGATTAGCAGTATTTTTCTTGGGACAATGCTAACTGCACAGAAAGTATTTATATAGGTTTTCTAGAAGTGTTATGTTTGTTAAACACAGTGAGGCAAGTGCTATGCATTTTTACAGTGTTTTAGCACTTTTATGAGCAAAACACTAATCGATTTTTGGAGTTAAATAAAACCCTGAGTTATCATAGGCACAGATCATGTACAGGTCAGGGATTACCTTGTACCACCGTGTTTGTCTATAGAGCAGGGAATTAGTTGGCAGAAAAGGACCGCTTGGCCCACCTGTCTGCCCAGATGTTCCCTACCTAATCTGTTTCCGCAGACCCTAACTGGTCTCCAGTGACCCTTTCTCCCTGCCCATTTACTAATATATCCCACCCATGCTTAAAGACCCCCACTGTTTTCGCCTCCACCACTTCCACTGGCAGACTGTTCCAGGCATTTACCAGCATTTCAATGAAGTAATATTTCCTTACATACCTCTTAAACTTCCACCCCTCTAGCTTCATTGCATGCCCCCTGGTCCCAGTGCTCTGTTTCACATGAAAGAGACACCCCTTCTGCACTCTGTTCACCCCTGTGAGGTACTTGTAGGTCTCTTATCATGTCACCTCCCACTCTCTTCTCTTCCAGTGTGTACATGTTGAGATCCCTACCAATCTTTCATTTAGCAGGGTTTCCATTACCATCCCCACCACTGAAGTATACTTACCAGCCTATAATTGCTAGCCTCCTCCCTGCTGGCGCTCTTATGCAGAAGGACCATGTCAGCTCTTCTCCAGTCCCCTGTAGCCATGCCTGTTACCAGTGAACTATCGAATAGGGCTATCAGTGGGTTAGCTAGTACATCCATGAGTTCCTTTATTACCCTTGGGTGTATCCCATCTGGTCCCATTGCCTTGTCCACCTTAGCAGCTGCAAGTCCCTGCAGAACTCTTTCCTCTGTAAATGGGCTTGTGCACTCCACCCCTCCTATTTTTCCTGCTTCTCCTTGGTGGCCTGTTCCCCTCCTTCCACTGTAAAGAAGTATCCATTCAGGATGGCAGCTTTTTCTTGGGTCCTCTTTGATGCAATCTCCCCCTACTGCTCTCTTTATCCTCACTATCCCTCCCCTTCTTTTCTTCAATAGCCTTATCCACCTTCAGAGCTGCAAGTCCCCTCAGGACTCTTTCCTCTGAAAATTGACTTGTGTCCATATCCCCCCACCCCATTTCTGTCACTTCCTAGTGGTACATCCCTCCTTTCAGGTCTGGAATTTTGTTTCCCAGACTTCATGTATCGGCACACATGGCTCTCTGTGCTTTATTCTCTCCCTGCCTGCTTCTCTGCTTTCGCACCCCCTTCCTGCCTGTGTTGTTCCCTGACTCTCCCCTTGACCCACCTCTTCCCTTTTTACCTTTTACATTCCCTATCTCCTTTAATCCTTTACTGTTGCTTACCTGATTTATACCCCTCTTTTCAACTATCCAGTCCCCACCCCTGTCTTTTTGCCCTCCTGTCTTTGGGAAGTTTACTCCCCTCTGGCCCTCACTCCCCGCTGCTCCATCATCCAGTGGGGGCATTTGTTACATCTGTTGGTTTTAAAGCCTCCCCCAGTTAGTTTAAATGTTCATCCAAGTAGTATTTTTTTTTATACTTTTTATTTATGTGTTTTATACATTACAACGCAATGCATTGACATTCCATAAATCATGCCATACATCATACTTGCTCCTTATACATTTGATATGCGGAGTGAAAGACATGACTTCATTAGGTACAAGATAGGGGGGACTAACAAGTTATAAATCATTATACAGTATTATGAACACTTAGGCCAATGCTGTTAATACCCTTATGGATTTATTTAACAAAGTTGATTTCCCCAACTTACTTAAACCGGCATTTTTGCCTTTGTTGAATCTCTCTATAAGATATAACTCTTACTCTCCTTTTCAGTAAGCTCATTTATTTATTTAATTTATTTAATTTTATTTTACAATTTTTAGCCAGGAAAAACAAACTAGGCTGAGGCCTGTTTCCAGATGCATTCTAGGAACACAAGAAAGTTAAGTCACTTGCTCATGGTCACACTGTATGCAGGTAGTGGCTGTGGAATTCAAACCCAGTTTTCCTGGTTTGTAGCTCAGTGCTGTTAATCACTAGTGAGGACTGCAGCTGGTCCCTTGTGGTGGGGCAGTTTAAAAAGAAAATAAATGAGCTTAAAAATGGTTGCTTAGGTGGTTCCTGAGTATGAAAGCAAAGTATTCAGATTTAGGAGTTATCAGTTACCAAAATCTAACCCCTCCCAACAAAAACATGTAGCCAACTAGCTGTTCAGTAGGTGGGCATAAGTGAGCCATGCCAAGACCTTTTGTGGAATTCTAAATAAGAGGTTGGCCTTTTTAGCACGGTGATTGGGCTGGCTGGCAGGTGCAATCCTCCACCGCAGCACTGACCACTGCAGCCCCAGGGAATGTGGAGCTGACAGAATGGAGGTGTTTGGAGATTAGTGTGAATGCAACTGAGACTCCACCTGGGGAATGGGAAGAAAGAGACAACAAGGGATAGGTCCGCCCTGCAGAAGACATCCCTGCAACTGAACCCACCTCCAATTTGACCTGGCCAAGAGATCTGGCTTCTGTGTTTCCTCCACTCTCCCCTGTCCAATTTAGTACAGCATCTTCATATGCGCCATAAAAAGGAGAACTCTGTCAAAGAGGATATACTCTGGGAGTTTAATGGGGAGTTCAATGCCACATGGGTGTTGGAGTCTAAGTCCAGACCCTACAGAGAAGTTGGGGGAGGATCGTGTGAAGGACTGAAAGAGATCTGAGTGGGGTCCCATGGAGGGAGAAAAAACAGAGTAAAAAAAACAGAAATAAAAAATCCATCCCTGCAAAACTGCTTGCCCAACCCTTCGAGTTGGAGTGAACATAAAGGAAGGTGGGAAGGCAGTGAGGTTCATGCACAGGACAGTGCTTCTGTCTACCCAGCTGTGAAACTAGGAAGAAGCTTGACTCCAGAAAACAAGATTGCACATCACAGGTGGACCATCTTGGGTATATAAATTGTAATAAATTAATGAACAACCAATGTGAATATTAATGACTGGCCACCAAAGAAAGTTCAAAATTGCATGTTGTGAACACATTTCTGTAGGCTGTTCTAGTTTAATCCAAAATATTGAGGCTGAAGTACAAAAGTGTATGATTCCTTATAATCCTGAAAGCACAGATTTCCCAGACACTGGTCCAGGACTTCAGGAGTGTGGACTTTATGAGTATGGAGGAGGAGGAGCTTAGGGGGAGGCTAGTGGGGTATCACAGACTGGATGGGGCAGGGAACGGGTGTGAATACATCACAGAAGGGATTCTTGCCATATTAAAAAGCTGCCTTAGGCAAGTGGGTAAGAGGAACAAGCATAAGAGGCCTATGTGACTTTCCAGGTAGGCTGGCACAGCAAAAAGGGCAAAGGAGGTGGCCTTTGAAGTGTGTAAGGCCAAACAGACAGAGGCAAGCAGGGAGCTCTACCTCTCCAAAACAAAAGAAGCAAGCAAGGCAGAGAGGAGATCCAAGGTGAAAGTGGACATTCTTTATCATGCTGATTGTACTTTGCCCCATTTACTATTGTATGCACACCCTGTAACTGTCTGTTCTCCTTTCTCTGTAGCAGGACAAAAATCGAATAAAACACAAGTTTAATAAAAAGATAAGACCTTCTTTAGATATGTTGAGGAATGGCAAAAGAACATGAGGAGAATAGAGAGGCAAAAAGGGATGAGGCAACAGTGGAGGAGGAGGATGAGCAGAAAGCTGTCATTCTGAAAGAATACTGCTCGATCGTCCCAGTCAAGGGAAGGGGGCACTGCCACAATGCAGCGTTGAGGGTTGGAGGGAAATAAATATGGCAATGGTAGTATTACAGAGGAAAGTGTGCTTAATGTCCTGAAGGGTTAAATGTGGTTAAATCCCTGGAGTTGGATGGACTGCCCCCACGGTTGCTCACGGAGATGGAGTTGGCTCTGGTAGTTAGACCATTCCAGCAACTGAGCATGTGAGCTGCTAATTGTCAAAATATGGGGACAGTGCACTGAAACAGGGGGAGGCTAGTCCCCAATGCATGTTACAACCAACTACAAGAAAATGTGTAATGCGCACGCAAGATGGGATACTTAAACCGTTCACACTCTCTGTCCAATGGGAACCTACCACCACATCGGGGTACCATGAAGGCAAAGGAACCCTCTTGAGGAGGGTTCCACCCCTAGACATGCTGCAGGAACATGCTTCCTTCAGGCTAAAGGTACCGTAGGAAGGAGCCCCAAGGAGAGAGGTTCACCGCTGGAGGAGGAGGGGAAGATGGCAGGGCAAAGAAACAATGCTTCTGAGTGAGGCTGGAGAAAGCTGACTCAACTAGCTCAGGAAGTGGGGTATGGCTGGTTGCTCCCACCCACTGAACTGTAGGCATAGCCTTTGAATTCAGTGGACATATGCAACTTAGTGAGACATTATGCTTGTATGTTGTTGCTAGTCTGAAGGTATTTGAATGAATGTGTTGTTGACTGTTATACATGGATAATTTGTCCGTTTGCATTCTCTGTCCCATGAGGAACTACCTCCCAGTCGAGGTACAGAGAAGGCAAATGAACCCTCTTGAGCAGGGTTCCACCCTAGAGGTGCCATTCGAGTGAGACTGTATGGATTCTTCATTTTGCACACTTATCAATTGTAGTGACACATTCACAGATCCTGCTTTCTTCTTCCTTTATTTCTTGTGTAATATACGAGGCTTGTGTGCAGTTTGGTGTATGTTCACTTGCACTATTATGGATAAAGAATAAACTTCTGGCTCGGTAAAGTCCTGTTTATGTCTACATGTGAATTTTTTAGAGTTAAGCTAACTGAGATTTCAGATACCCATTTATATTCCATCTAGAGTGCACTTTACACATTTTCTTGGAGTCAGCTCTGGTAGTTTCCCCTAGCAGACCTTTTCAACTGTTCAGTCAAGATGTGTGCATTCCTCAGGAACTAGAGTAGTGCTGTGCAAAAATAAAATTCTGCCAGTGGAATTACTGAAAGTTGAAATTTAACTTTTGTGAAATTTTGGAATTAGGGCTGCAAGTTTGGTTCCGCCATTCTGTCAAAATGGTCAAACCTACAGTATTCACAAAAGTCCACTGCTGCATGAACAGACCAGTGAATATTGCAAACTCTGGTTCGCTAACAAAAAAACAAAAAAAATGCCTCTCCCATATGCACGGTGCACATGCTCCGGCGTGTCTTCCACGTCTCCACTCCTGTGCATGCCTGTTGATCTTGTAGAGAGGGGATAGCACATGATGTCATGCCTCTCTCATACTTTAGCAACAGCCCTCCCTCCATCAGATCACTCAGATGGAGCCAGGGTAAACCGATGGGTGATTGGTTTGGTGCTTGTCATGCCTCTCTCATACTTTAGCAACAGCCCTCCCTCTGTCAAATCACTCAGATGGAGCCAGGGTAAACTGACGGGTGATTGGTTTGGTGCTGGAGGCGATCAGAGAGATGGCTGACTATTGGATATGTTCTCAGCCACTCATCAGACTGGGCAGCAGTCGATTCTCATCATCATTGCATCGTTCATCACTCAGTTACTGTGTTACTTGAGTGAACAGTTAGTTCACGTCTCTCTGCACTGTTCCCTCTCCATGGGCAAAAAAGAAAAAGGATTGGAAGGGTAAAAGTGTATAGACAGTACTTACTGAGCACTGAGGTAGAAAATATAGAGGATGGGAGTCAGGAGGAGGGAGGAAGGGAAACGAGCAGGAGGAGAGTCAGGTGTATGAGTGTCAGCTGTGATCAGAGGTGACTCGAGTCCTCAGTCCTGTGACGCTCATCATCTGTCTCACAGTTGGACTCAGAGGGAGCAATGCAGCATTCACCACACAAGCCTTGCCCCCAGATAAAAAAGAATAACTAAATTAAATAAAAAGTTTTGTTGGTTAAAAGAAAAGTAAACCAAAGAAGAGATAAAAATAATTGCATAACAAGCAGAACAGTGTGACTAACTGGTGGTGGTAGAGAATCTAATACAGAAAGTTCCTCCTCAGTCTGTGTGTAGTGCCCCCTTCTCAATGTCTAGGGGTCTGATGTCACAAGTGGAAGGGGGGACCCAGACTCCAGAATCTCACCAAGCTCTTCTCAGATTAAAAGCAGCATTTAACATGGGTGTCTTACCTGAAGACGTCTTCAAACCCAATGACACCAAGCCCCAAGAGGTGTTCACATCTCCCAGCAAGCAAATCTGGCAGGCAGTCTAGTGGATTCTTCCTCAGGCTTCTCAAGACCAACCGGACCCAGAGCAGGAGGGTGCAAGAAATTCTAAAACTTTAAACCCCAGGGAGACTGCAAGAAACCCCTAAAAACTAAAGGACTTAAAATTCATTAAAATTCCCTTCGTGGCAATGATCAAACTGGACTCTGATTTCTCCCCATCAAGTCTCTTTTATCCTCCTGAGCTCCTAAAATGATTCTCTGAGCTCAGGGTTCCAGTTACTTCAAGCTTTGAAATGTTACAGCTCCACGTGGCTAACTTTTTACACAAACTTATCGTTTAGAGAGAAAGAGCAATGGGCATTCTTAGGCTTAGATTTTCCGTACAACGAAACCAGCAGCAAACACTTTACCCAGGACCAGAAATTAAATTCCAAATATTCCAGAAGCATGAAGCTATAACTAACCCACTGACATTGGTAAGCACCTTACTCAGTTACTGCTTCCTTTAAACTGAGCTTCTTCCCCAAAGTTTTTCCTGTTACTGCCTCCTTTAAAACTAAGCTTCTTCCTGAATGATTTTCCTTCATCCTCATCAGGTGAGCGATGTACTCGTCTTCCACCACTGAGTTAATTCATACTCGGGATGATGTTTTAGCAGCCCAATACCTCCGTGACTGCTCCCTGGAAATCATTCCCCACTTTAGTCCTGGACCGGCCTGGTCTCTGGTACTCTCTCCCAAACTTGCTCCCACAACTGTCCTTGGAGCTGAGCCTCCCAACAGTTGTAGTGGCTCTCTCCTTCCAATTCCTGTTGCCCGAGCTGAGCCATGGCCTATATTGGCTTAAAGGCCTACCCTAATGTAGGCCCTAGGGCCTACCCGTGACATGGGCATGGCAGGCCCCTGTGACAGGGTGAAATAAGACCCTGTCCCATTTGTTATGTAGAAAGAGTTAAAAGCAAGGATCGGTTTCATACTCTTCTGTTCTGTCTCTTGTCTACCTGACTTTGCAGTCAAATTTTCTTGTGAGAGCTAGGAACTGGATACACCGACAGTCTCGCTATTCCCCCCACCTCCCGCTATCTCTCTCTCTGCCTTCACTTGCTACTTCTATCTTTTCTTCCCCCTTCATATCTGAAATTATAAAATATGTGTGAATCTTTAGGTGAAATTAAGATCCCTTGGTTTGAAAATGTATATATGGTTATATTGTTGAAATGATTGCAAAAAGCTATTTGGAGCTCAAGGGGTTAACCTAAGATGCTGGTTTGCAAACCCCTTGCTGAACTGTCAACAGGAGGTCAGTTCTGGGACACCATGTGCTGTTTTGTTGCACCTGCAAGGAAGGAAACTGAAAAGAATATTTTCAAAAAAACAGGATGTTCTCCTTAATGAGTTCTCTGGCAGAGGCTTGTCATAAAAAGAGCAGCAATATTTTTGTTGGAGAGATTGAGATTTTGAAACTGAGAAGGAACACTCAAAAGAAGGACTTTGTTTTCTCTGTTTGTACTGCCTTTGTAAATAGTTATACTGAACAATTTTATTTTTTTATTTTACTGTTATTGGAAAAAAACACTACTTGCGAATTTTATACCTGCTCCTGGTCTTCCTATGCTTCCTGACCTGTGTCTCAATGACAGCCCCATCGAGTTCAGGCTGCCACCCACTCCCACCTTCTCCCAGAGCCAAAGTGCCACTGGGGAACAGGGTCGAGGAACTGTCACCATCCTCCGAACTCCCTGCTGAGGCCCTGCCACCACCTCTGCAGCCCCCGACAACTCAAAATCACCACCTCCAAAGACTGGGCCTAACACCCCAGGGTCCTCCACCACCTATGCTCCGATGTTCCCTGGATGCTCTCACCACCCAGTCCCAAGGGGACCCAGGACCCAAACGACTGCAACTGCCTTTCTGCTCACCTCCCTAGGAGTCCCCAAAACCCAGGATCTCGGTGCACTGCCGCCAAAACTGCCAACCTGCCTAAGGGGGGGGCCTCCAAAGTGCCCTGCTGCAACACCCGCAGTCTCTCAACTCTCTCTCTCCCTCCCATTCCCTTCTATACACTCCCTTTATATAGAAGCCCTCTCCCTGCTGCCCCCAAGTGGCAGCAACAGAAAAATACAGCTCTCACAGATGCTTAGACTCCCCTAGGCACCAGGGGGTCCCTAAGTGTGAGATTAAGTTTCACCATGAGGGGGCTTACACTTTCCCCCCCACCAAAAAACATTTCCTCTTGGAAATTGGAGCAGAGAGCTAAGCACTCCCTCCAACCAAACACCAGGTATGTGCACTCCCCAGCATGCCGGAGGGGACACCCATGTAATTTGACCCGAAGGGGAAGACCTTCCCCATCTACCACCAAACTCTACTGAAACCCAGAAAAAATCCTAACTTACCTGAGCCAGAAGGCCTAACACTTTGAACAACCTTTAGAAACACTATAGATATTCTGATAATTGGAAAAGCATTTTGTTTAAGAGAAATGTACATATATAGAGGTAGATATGTTTATAGTTCCCTCCCTATACCACTCACCAATTCAAAGAAAAAGACCAAAAAATTTTAATAATAAATCTCTTCATATTCATCCACACTCACTCTCTCATTCACACCCACACAAGGAAGTGCTTAAAATCTCAGCTTTACTTAATAAAGCTCACAGATGGCTGGGGCTTAAATGGCAGGACCTCCACCTTGTGTGAAATAAAAGTCAGGATCTGGCTTTGTGGTAAGGTCCCCAAACGAGCCTCTGGCAATTATATAATATTTCATTCAGCATCCTGCCAAGTCCTGAACTAGGGCAAAATGTTTTAACAAAGTCAAGCCAGACCAAGGTGCAGTGAAACATATGGCACAAGCTTTTTGGAAAAGTTGCTGAGATGGTTGGGAACTTCCAGGCTTGGACCTTAGCTTCTGGAGTTGCTCTTTGTATACCCATTCTTCACGCATTTCTTCAATTACATC
Source organism: Neoceratodus forsteri (assembly GCA_016271365.2). Classification (NCBI taxonomy): domain Eukaryota; kingdom Metazoa; phylum Chordata; order Ceratodontiformes; family Ceratodontidae; genus Neoceratodus; species Neoceratodus forsteri. The sequence goes on from CM057459.1 coordinate 656,419,241, forward strand.
CCACGTCCTCTTTGATAAATATGGATAATCTACAGAAGGGAACTCTATGTGGACTCTTCTCTTTAGCCACCTCTCCGCCTGGGACCATTCGGGTAGCTCCCTTACACTGGTCCTCCTGGCCAGTCCAGGCTCCAGCCATATTCCATTTTGGTAGGCCACATTGAGAGGGTCACTTCATAAGCCCATCCATCTGGACCCTCAGAGCTTTAGAACGCACTGGCATATGTGGGGTCTTATCTGCCAGGGTAATAACAGGGCAGTGGAAGGGCCAGGGAATAGCCCGCTGAACTTCGTAATCAGCAAACTGAAATCTTTTGAAGAGCAGTTTCTCTTCATCAGACTCTATCTCCTCAGGGGTCTCCTCTCACTCAATGGACTCTCCGGAAACTCCCAACTTAATCACAGGATGAGTTTTCATTACAGGCGATACCTCTGCCTTAGTTGAAGGGGCCGGTGGGCTGCTTCCAGACAGGGATGCTGCTGGGGACCCCCTGGGCCCTGGGAGTCACCCAATGGTGAACGCAGCCCCCTGCCCCTCCCTCTGCCATGGGGATAGTGGGGAGCCGGTGATGAGGACCTGGGCAGATGTCCGTGCCCCTTACCACTCCCCTCTCTCACTCCTTCCTCTTCCACTGCTTCTACTACAACGTCTGGGGAGGGTTGTCTTGGCTTTTCCCCCACATCTCCCTTATCCTGCAGCATGAGCTTCTCAAGGCCTCCAGCCTCTATACTCCCTTGAGACCATACGGATGGCGTTCCCCCTGAAATGCTGGAAGGGTACCCCCAATAAAAGATAGGGGGAGCACGATCAAAAATACTTCCAGGGGCAGAGCTGGATCAAATTGAACACACAGGCAGTCTGACTACACCTTCTCCTGTAAATCTACATCTGATGCATCTTTCATCCAACTGACCCCTCCCTCCTGAATTCCACAGTCAGTTTAGGAGGGAGGTGGGAATCATAGCCTGTGGTTCCCACGGGGGAGTAAACTCTTCAGCCACCTTGTACCCTCTGCCTGTCATCTCATAACTTTTGCTCACTAAATTGCCTTCCAACCCTTTTGCTTTCACTCCGGCGAAGGGGGGAACACAAATTGTTTAGGATGTAGGCCTCTCATCCACTGAAACACCGCTCAGGAGTTTTCAAAACAAACTACACTTTCCAATATTCTCCACAAAAATGGCACTTAGCTCACAGTCCTTCTCTTTTTTTACACCTCAACAGCAGCCAGTCAGATAGGCTGAGATGTACACGTGACCTACAAGTCACGTCCACGTGCACTAGAGACCGGAGGGAGGTTGGAGGTCTAGCCACCCCAAATAGGCCTACCCTGCACCTCCACCCCACCAAAACTGTGTCACACCAGCCTATGTCCAAAGAGGCCAGTCCCGCCAGCTCCTCCAGGCTCCGAAAAAGGGGGAAAAAACATGCTGGGATCGAGAAAGGCATCCTGGACGAGCCCCCACAATCTATTCCCCCCTTTCCCAGTGTCAAGGGGCCTGATGTCACAAGGGGAAGGGGGATCCAGACTCCAGAATCTCACCAAGCTCTTCTCAGATTAAAAGCAGCATTTAATATGGGTGTCTTACCTGAAAACGTCTTCAAACCCAATGACACTGAGCCCCAAGAGATGTTCACATCTCCCAGCAGCAAATCTGGCAGGCAATCTAGTTGATTCTTCCTCAGACTTCTCAAGATCCAGCTGACCCAGAGCAAGAGGGCACAAGAAATTCTAAAACTTTAAACCCCAGGGAGACTCCGAGAAACCCCTAAAAACGAAAGGACTTCAAATTCATTAAAATCGCTTCGTGGCAATGATCAAACTGGATTCTAATTTCTCCCTAACAAATCTCTTTTATTCTCCTGAACTCCTAAAATGATTCTCAGAGCTCAGGGTTCCAGCACCTGACTTGGTTACTGCCTCCTTTAAACTAAACTTCTTCCCCAAAGTTTTTCCTGCTACTGCCTCCTTCAAAACTAGGATTCTTCCTAAACAAATTTCCTTCTTCCTCATCATGGGAGTGATGTGCTCCTCTGCTACCGCCAAGTTAATTCACACTCAAGGCAAAGGTTTTAGCAGGCCAGTACCTCTGCGACTGCTGCCTGGAAAACATTCCCCACTTTAGTCCTGGACCAGCCTGGTCCCATGTGCTTTCTCTCAAACTTGCTCCTGCGACTCTCCTTGGAACCGAGCCTCCCAACAGTTACAGTGACTCCCTCCTTCCAGTTCCTGTTGCCTGAGCAGAGCCATGGCCTATATTGGCCTAAAGGCCTACCCTACTGTAGGCCCTGGGGCCTGCCCTTGACACGGGCACAGCAGGCCCCATCGAGTCCAGGCCACTACCCACTCCCACCTTTCACACAGAGCCGAAGTGCCACTAAGGAACAGGGTTAAGGAACTGCAACCATCCTCTGAACCCCCTGCCAAGGCTCTGCCACCACCTCTGCAGCCCCAATGGCTCAAAAACACCACCTCCAAAGACTGGGCCCAACGCCCTCAGGGTCCTCCACTACCTGCCCTCCGATGTTCCCTGGATGCTCTCACCACCCAGTCCCAAGGGGACCAAGGACGCAAATGACCACAATTGCCTTTCTGCTCACCTCCGTCAGAGTCCCCAAAACCCAGGAACCCAGTGCACTGCCGCTGAAACTGTCGACCTGCCTATGGGAAGGGGATAGAGACCCACTTCCAAACTGCCCTGCTGCAACACCCACTGGTCTCTCCCCTCTCTCTCTCGTTCCCGCCTATACACCCCCTTTATTAGAAGCTCACTCCCTACTGCCCCAAGTAGCAGAAACAGAAAATACACCCCTCGCAGTGCGCAGACTCCCTAAGCACCAGGGGAGGGGGTCCCTAAGGGTGAGGACTAAGCCCCCCATTAGGGGAGGCTTAGATGTGAATGACCTAAATTAAAAGAAAAAAATTAATAGAGGCTATCAAAGTCTATATAAGGCACTGGGCTTGGCACTTAGGAAGCAATAACCCTGATATCTTGTTCTATCTGAAACCTGGTTGAAACCTACTGTTTCAGACCATAGCTGTGCACTACCAGGCTATATCATGCACCGGGCAGACCGACCTTCATCCAAAAGAGGAGGAGGCCTGGTGCTGTATTACAAGGCTCATCTGAATGTCTCATTCCAGCCTACCCCCTCAGAATAATAGTGAGGTATTACACATGCTTCTACTCCTTGGTGGGGTAAAGAAACTGCACATAGTTGGGGTATATATACCTTCCACGTAATAGCAAGCTTGGTCTTGAGGAACTTATTGCGCTGATTCCTGCCTTAACCAAAAACAATGAGGTGATCTGTCTGAATGATTTTAACCTTGACTGGCTTGGACCTAACTCATCCTCCCTTGCCTCTACTATCAGCAAGGACAACCTTTTTCAACTCATCTCTTCCCCCACTCAGATATCACAGAATAGAAACTGCCACTCTATGATAGACTGGATCCTCACAAACCAAATGGACTGTTACTCCCTTGCTGGAGGTCTGCCTGATTCGATCAGTGACACTGCCCAGTCTACTGCATGCGAGATGCTACCCCTTCCTCACATCCTCCCAAAGATTTATCATTTGCAAACTTTTCCAGTCTTGTTCAGGCAGACTTCCTATATGATCTAAAATTTGTCGACTGGTCTCCCCTATTTACTACCACTGACATCAACCTGGCTACAGACTCTTTCAACACGACGTTACTTGCCTTACAGCACAAGCACATCCCATACTCTGCGCGTCAGGTCTGAAGGAGGGTGACCAAGTGGTTGAAACGCCCTCTCCTGAAACTGCTTAAGCAGCATGACAAACTTTGGTTAAAATAGAAGTCCTCTTCCAATCAGTCTGACTTTGTCAAGTATCATGCCATGCGAAACACCTGCAAGAAGGAAATTCAGGTGGCCAAGAGCAACTACTACCGTGGACTCCTTCACTCTTCGGCCACTGACCTCAGGAGATATTGGAACCAGATTAACGAGATCATGGGGAATACCAAATCACTGATTTCCAAAGACATGCTAATAAATGACTCCCTCTGCAACAACACCCGCACTATTGCAAATGCCTTCAACTTACTTTTCAATGAGGTTCCTAAGATCCCCCCTCCAACAGCTCAGGGTATCCAACCACATACTGCAACCTCTGCTGCATGCTCCTCCTGCCCTGGTGCTTTCCCCCATCTCACGCCTAGATGTTCTTAGGTTGCTACAGTCCATTCCTGCTCACGGCAGCACTGGACTAGACGGTGTTGAACCTAGGATTCTTAGACTTGGTGCCTCGCTCCTAGCTACCCTCATTACTTGGCTTTTCAATTTGTCTATCAGCACCTCCATGGTGCCATCAGCCTGGAAATCTGCCAGGATTATACCGGTCTTCAAGAAAGGAGACCCTAAAATTCTGTTCAACTATCATCCCATTGTGTTACTGCCTACCCTTAGCAAGACTCTTGAAAAACGAATACACCGCCAGATCTCAGGCCACTTACAAAATTTTAATCTTCAGTCCCCGGTTCAACATGGCTTCCGGGCATGTCACAGCACCACTACAGCTCTCACCCTATTAACCAGTGAGATTAAGTCCAACATGGACAAAGGTCTACATACCGGTGGTGTGTTCATTGACCTCACCAAAGATTTTGACTTGGTTAGTCACCCTCTGATCCTGCACAAATTGCATTCTCTAGGTGCTTCCAGATCCACCATATCCTGGATCAGCAGCTACCTAACTAACCAATCTCAATTTGTCTCCTTCAATAAGGTCCTCTCGTCTTTGGCACCTATGACCTGTGGTGTCCCTCAAGGGTCCATATTGGGGCCCTTGCTTTTCTCCATCTTTGTCAATGATAGTCCCACTTCCTTTAACCACTGTCATTCCATCATGTACATTGATGACCTGGTACTCTATGCAGCCTCTCGTTCTGTTGTTGACCTTAATGCTCACCTGTCATCAGCGTTCCGACTGATTCAAACCTGGCTGTCATCAAACTCCCTAATCTTCAATCTACCTAAGACTCAGGACATGCTCTTTGGTTGTACAAGAAAAGTCCATGCTGAGACCCCTAAGCTTTGTGTGCTTTGTTGTGACAGGTATGCTGTCATGTCCACTGACTCCTTCAAATACTTTGGAGTGACATTGGATCTCGCACTTGACTTCTCTTCCCATATAAACGAAGTATGCAAATCTGTCAACTGTAATCTTGGTGCTGTCTACCGTGTGCATCACTCCCTCATCCCTGCTGCCAGGCTCTCCGTGGCTAGAGGTGACTTGCTCCCTAAGCTACAGTATGCCCTTCCTATCCTTTCCCATTGCAATGCTTGTATTCTTCATAAATGGGACACTACCTACAACAACATCTGCATATTTGCCCTATCTGCCCCTCGCCTTACTCACCACTGCCTCTTGTACTCCTCCCTACACTGGCTGTCCCCCAAAACTCTGTACTCCTACTCTCTGGACTGCTTCATTGACTCCATAACTAGAAATCCATGCCCCGACAGTCATGGGGCTATGTTCACACCTGTGCCTCACTCCCACCCACTGAGGTCCTCAAACTCATTGCTGCTCTGTCCTGCACTGTTCAATAAGAATGGGTGAGCAAGCTTTCTCTCATTTTGCCCCTAAATTCTGGAACTCTCTGCCTCCCCACTTTAAGTGCTCCTTATCTCACTCTTCCTTCAAGACTGCACTTTTCTCCTATCTTTATGCACTTGATTCATGTGACTGTACCTAACCTCCCCATGCTCTCTGCTCCTGCCTCTTTATGCCTAGTATTACTTGGTTTCTGAAATATGTATGTATTGCCTGGATCGTCACTTGTCCCTGCCATCCCTGCGAGGATGGGTACACCTGTATGTTTAATCCCATTACAATCCTCTGCGTGGATATTTGTTGTAAGCACTCTGAAACCATTTGTCTTCATCTGTCCCTTCCATCCCTGTGAGAATGGTTATACTATGTATGTTAAAATTCCCTGACTATCCTTGTGAGGACATCTGTGTTAATCATTTGATATCTGTTTGTATTCCTACCTTGTTTTACTATTAGACTGTATCTTGTACCCTCCTGGGTCGTGCTTGAAAATAGGCAGATTATTGCCTAATGTACCTACCCGGTCAACAAAAGCTAATAAATAAATAAGTGTTATAAATTGGACTTGGGGTGGAGGTGGGGGTGGGGAGAGGAAAACTGAGCAGTACAGTGTATACTGAGCTGAGTGACTGTAGACAGAAACTTCTATAGTGTTGCTTTACTGTCTCAAACTCAAAAAAAAAATTATAAGTAAAGTGAAGCTCAAAGATTTAGAAACCCTAGGAAAAACTACCACTACTTTGCCCCTTATTTTTCACCACAGGCCCTTCCTTAACCAACCATGCAACCTGAACCAACAGTTTAAACAGCCTACAGACAGTTGTTCATTGCCCCATTTGGGACAGTTCTCCTCCAATCCAGTGTTGCCATATATGTGACTAAATCTCCCTGTGTTTTCACTACCTGTGGTTTTTACGTAAAGTGTCAGACACACATGCTTCCTGTCTTTCCATAATAGATTTTATAAATGTTCCTAATTAAATTTTGTTATAGCAAATAGTGGTTGTGTCTCTAGGTACAAATTCAGGGAGATTTATTCCCAAACAGGTCAGCACAGCACTGCTGGCTGCATTGAGTAGCTGCAACAAAAAACAGGGAAATTTATTGCCAGACAGGTCAGTAAAGCATTGCTGGCTGGGTCGAGTTAAATAGTTTTAGTAGTGAAAACACAGGGAGGTTCTACAATATAAACCAAGTTCTTCCTTGTTCTACTTGAGTAAAAAATCTAGTACTAAGATTCCAAAATTGGTACGCTTTGCAAAGTTTAGGTGCACAGAGACAGAATCCTAGTACCAAAACTTTGCAAAACATTCCATTACTTAGTACTACATGTAATTTCCAAAACATGCAAAAAAATACTTCTGTGGATTTCTTAATTAAACAGAACCAGATAAAACATGATTATATATTGTAGAACCTGGTTATACCCAATAGAACATGGTTTTACTTGGTGGAACCTGGCTTTACATGGTAGAACTTGATTATAGCTGGTAGAACCTGATTATAGCTGGTAGAACCCGGTTCTACCTAGTAAAACCTGGTTCTACCTGGTAGAACCAGGTAGAACCTAGTTGAACCTTTTTGGGTTCTACTCAGCAATTTTGTGAGGTACTTCTCCTCATTGTTCTTTAGAGAGACACATTGGTTATTATTATCTAGAACTTTTTGGTCCATACAGGTAAACACAGTAGTCCTGCACACCTCTATATGTCTGAACCATTTCCTTTTTAAGCCTGTGACATCCTCTGCTCTAATTAATAGGAGTCCTTCATTTCTGTGGAAGCTGTTACACATTTTTTCCCATTACTATAAGTGATTTATTATTATGCTACTGGAATGTCAAGTAACTCAATTCTCCTTGTAAGCATACTTAAACCCTCACTTATCTTAAAAAAAAACATAAAGCACATATTACTTTCTTACAAGAAATTAAACTTTTAGTGGAGGACGTCTCTAGACTCAAAAGCGATTGGGTTGGTCAAATATATGCATCTTCTTTTTCCTTTAAAAAACATGAGGTGGCTATTTTGATACACAAAAGCCTCAACTGGTCTCTCATAAAAACTATTACTGACTCGGAAAGACAGATGGGTAATAGTTATTTTAAATATCCCTACAGGCCCCATTATGTTAATCAATGTTTATGCCCCCAACTCTGACTCCACAGACTTTTTCCATAATTTTGCTTGACACATTATGTTAAATAATACCAATAATTCACCAGTTTTGATAGGTGGCGATTTTACCCTTGCCCTGGAGACCTACTTAGATAGAAGTAATTCTTCCCTTGATGCCCATCCCAGAAGCATTAATGCCCTATCAGTGTTATTGAAAGATTTTGGCCTATCTGACATTTGGAGACTTTATCATCCTAGGGATCGTGACTATACCTTTTACTCCTCATTCCACAAATCTTATAGCAGAACTGATTATTGGTTTATATCCCCTCTCATTACTCACAAAGCAATCGAGACCTCAATCTTTCTGATCACAATCTCCGATCATTCCCCTATCCAACTACATTTACTATGGGGTCCACCACCCTCTAAATCTCTGTCTTGGCATCTTGACCCACTTCTACTTAGAGATCCTGAATTCTTACCCCGGGTGAAAAATAAAATTCAAGAATTCCTCTCCCCTAATAATACCTCTGATACCTCCAGCACTATTTGGGAAGCATTAAAGGCCACAATCAGAGGTAAAATCATCAGCTATGCTGCCCACAGAAAGAAGTTCAGAGAATATCAATTGGCTGATCTGGAAGAATTATTAAAAGACAAAGAAAATCAATATTTTAAAACCAGTAAACCCAATCCTAATTCACAACTCTATCTTGAAATCCTACAGTTAAGAATAAAAATCAATGACCTTATATCCTGCAAAGCTGAATTAGTCCTCTTCAGACTTAAGCATAACTACTGGGAGCAAGGTGATAAATGTGGGAAGTTGCTTTCGTATCAACTTAAAGCTCAGCAGATGGATAGGCATATTCCTTGTTTGAAAGACCATTTAGGACAAACTCATACTGATAACCCCTCTATTAACCACATCATGAGATCCTTCTATCAACAGCTACACTCTCAACATAATACTACACAAAATAGACAAATACAGCTCTTTTTGGGTAATGTGTAGCTTCCACACCTCTCTGAACAAGACACAGCAAGTCTAGATGAACCCTGTACTCTTCAAGAGATCCAAAAAGCACTGTCTTCTTTAAAATCCGGTAAATCTCAAGGGGGAGATGGTTTCCCTGTAGATTTTTGTAAATAGCTCTCAAATACTGTGTCCCCTGCTTTATAATGTCTTTCTGGAATCAACAACAAATGGTAAACTCCCTCCCACAATGACCGAAGTTAACATCACTGTTCAACCTAAAAAATATAAGGATTCATCTCTCCCATCCAGCTATAGCTTCATTTCATTACTTAAAGCACATGGCAAAATCCTCGCAAAGCTTACGCCCCTATTCCCCACCTATCCCTACATTATGTGCTTGATATCTTCTATCTGGTATGCCAACCCTCTCCCTAACATTTTCCACTACAAAATGCACAGTTTTGGGGCTTGGATCCAGCATAAGTTAATTATCCATGACTCCTTGTAGTTCTATGTTCAATGTATATTACCTGTAAATGTGCATTTTTACTATAATAGCAGCTATTTTTTCTGTTTGTACTATTGTAACTTGTCTTTCTGTATTATTACTGTAGGACCGCAGATCCACCTTGTAAATGAGTTTGCTCAATGGTGCCCGCCAGGATAAATAAAGATATTGATTGATTGACTGATTGATTGATTGATTTTAACCCTTCATTTAGAACCATTAATCTCTAAGCTAGACCACAGCTCTCAAGTTGGCTTTATCAAGAACAGATCCAGCTCCAACCACCTTCATTCATTATTTTACTTAATTCATAAAGCAAAATCTCTTAAATCACCTGCAGCTGCCATCGCTATTGATTTTTAAAAAGCATTTGACTCTTTAAACTGGAATTATTTATATCTAGTAATGTCTCACTTTGGCATTACTATATTTTATGGTACTGTCCCCCTATAAAGAATCTCTGGCAAACTATTCATCATTTTGCAATTAAAGTAATCAGTGATTTTTTATACTAGATCTTAAACATATTATATTAGGCATCTTCAATTTCTATTACAATACAATTTCCCATGCCCAAAATAGATGGCTGACCATATTATTTCTGCAAGTTAAGCGTCTTATACTTATGCATTGGTAATCTGTTATAATTCCTAGTTTCTCAGATATTCTCAAGAATCTGTCTCAATATGCCTCCTTAGATCATATGACTTACACTTCTTCAGGCCGACTCAAAGCATATAATAGATGTTGGCAGTACTATTTTAAATATTTAGAATCATCTAACCCTTCTAGGGTTTATAGGCTTACAGATGTACAGTATGCTGTCATTCTCTGATGGCTCAGTCGACAGGCAGCCGTGGCAGTGTGCAGGCAGATTGTGCTGCCTGCTGACATGTTAGCCATGCTGGGATGGGGGGAGCGGGGAAGGGTGGGGGCTGTCAGTGGGTGGGGGTTGGTTGGGGTCCACTGGACTACCAGGGAGGTCTACGGTTAGGATTTTCACATTACTGATTGGGGCTGGGGGTGGGCACTAGATTACCAGGGACTTTTGAATGAGGATTTATTAATTGGATGGGGTTTGGGGATGGGAGGAGGCATCACTGGACTTCCAGGGAATTTCAAACGGGGATTTATTAATTGGATGGGGTTTGGTGCTGGAAGGGGGGGGGGTGCCACTGCACTGCCAGGGAATTTTGAATGGGGATTTATTAATTGAATTGGATTCTGGGATGGGTGGGTGGTAACACTAGACTACCAGGGATGATCAGAGGATCATTTTAATACACAGACAGGGTTCGCGTATGGGGGAGGGACACTAGACTACCAGGGAGATGTGGGGTCAGAACTTTATTTTACAATCGGGCTGGGGGGGCCACTAGACTACCAGGAGGATGTGGTGTTTCTTTTTTTAACCGGACTATGCAGGGTGCCTGGCGCATTCTTGCGGGTGCATCCCTGCCCCAGACATGCAAATGGGGCCATAATGACATGCAAATGACCCATTTGCGCCTTGCATGCATAATGGTTCTATTTGCATGTCGTGATTTGAATATCTGGAATTTGCACCCGGGGCATAACGAAGATGTGCTGCGTGATCCCCATTCCAGGTATTCAGACCATACAGGGAGATGCACCGGTGCATCTTTGGTGGCCCCATGTGTGCCACCTGCATCCTTTACTATATTCAGACAGGATGCATGTTACTCATCCTGTTTGACTATAGCAAGCTTGCGCTCTAGAGCAACTCAGTTGCGCGGCACACACATGTGCACCCTTTCTGGGTGCAGTTTGAAAATCCTGGCCATGGTGTTCTAAGTGAAAATAAATATGTATTCCAAAATTGCGTGATTTATTTACCCAGTTTGTTCACCACTCGTGTGGTATATATGTATGTATTGTGGACTGATGTATTAAACTGTGTAATGTATTTCCACAGAACTGATAACTCATACATAGAAATGCAGAATAAGTGCATGTATTGTGGACTGATGTATTAAATTGTGGAACAGAATTCCACAGAACGGTCATTCCACAGTTTATGTGTATAATTCCATGAGTCAGAGGGAGTTTCAGGGATCATCACAGGTAGAAAGTGGGGAGGAATGGGGGGGGGATTGCAGGTAGGGCAGAGCAAGGTTTGGAGAGCCATGTGCGACAATGCAAGGAGTCTAGGAAATAAAATTCCAGACCTGAAGGCAGACCTGGACCTGGTGGCCATAACTGAGTCATGGCGCACTGAAAATCACAACTTGGATATGGTCATCCTAGGCTGCTCTCAGTTCAGAAGAGACAGGGAAAGAATAAGGGGAAGATGGTTATGTGAGGAAGGGTATAAGGGTTATGGAAGTGCAAGGGAACCTACAGGTAAAGGAAGGGCTGTAGGTGCTGGGGGTCATTCTGGAGACAGGGGCCACTGTTTGTCCTAGGGTGATATATAGACCTCCAGCACAGAGGGAGGATTTGGATAAGGTATTAGGGGAACCATCAGTAGGATAGCTAATAAGGGGAGGTGCTGCAGGTTGGGGACTTCAACCTACCGGGTGTGGTTTGAAGCCATCTAGCTGCAGCTTTGGCTAGAAGCAGGGCTTGACTCCTTATATAGGATGTGTTTCAGGCAGCATGTCAGCAAACCCACTAGGAATGGAGCAGTACGGGACCTGGTCCTCACTAACAGAGACAGTATTGCAGATGTCATACGGGGAAGTCCCTTGGGGAACTGTGATCATCATACAGTGGAATTCAGCATTGAAATGGGTGCAGAAACAAACCACACAAAGGCAAAGATCCTGGACTTTAGGAAGGTGGATTTTAAAGAAATGGAAGACTGCCTTAGAAGCAGCTTAGCAGAGATGGATTGCCACGGGGGTCTAGAGGAGCAGAGGGGGAAATTAATGGAAGGCATAGTGAAAGCAATCCACCTCTGTGTGAAGGAAGTGAACAAAAACAGGAGGAAAAAAATACCATTATGGTACTCTAGGGAAGTGGCAATGAAAGTGAAGGAAAAAAAGGTGGCACTCATGAGCTAAAAGAAAACACAGAGGGAGGAGCATAGGGAGGAATACCAAGCAAAACAGAGGGAAGCAGGGAGGGCAGTGAGGCGAGCAAAGGCACAAACTGGGAAAAGGATAACCATGGGGGTAGCAAAGAGGGATCAGGCTTTCTTCAGGTACTGTACATAAGTGAGAAGAGGAAAGCAAGTGGAGGGATAGTGTCGATAAGGAGGATGGCAGAGGGTGACTGCACAGAGGAGGATCAGGAAAAAGCAGACATCCTGAACAGGGACTTCTGCTCAGTCTTCACAATGGAGGGAGAGGGGGATGGACCACCGAGGAGCACTAGGAAAACTGGCATTGGGGAGGTAGACAGAAGTTCATTTACAGAGGACAGTCCTGAAAGATCTTGCGAACCTGAAAGTGGACAAGGCCATGGGACCCGATGAGATACACCCAAGGGTGGTAAGAGAACTCATGGAGGAGCTTGGTGCACCCCTGACAGCCTTATTCAACAACTCACTGGAAACTGGAGTGCTTCCAGAGGACTGAAGGAGAGCTGGCACAGTCCCGCTTCTTAAGCACAGCAGCAGGGAGGTGGCTAGCAATTGTAGACAGGTCAATCTCACATTAGTGGCGAGGAAATTAATGAAAACCCTGTTAAAAGAAAGGCTGTATTAAATCCAGTGGGTTGCAAGACCAAAGGTAACATGGATTCATGGGTGGGATTTTATGACAGATTAATCTTTTTGATTTCTTCGACTGGGTGACCAAGGAAATAGACCAAGGAAGGGCAGTGGGCTTGGTCTACTTGGACATGAGCAAGGCTTCGACACTGTGCCACATAGGAGACTGACAAAGACATTTGGACAGTCTAGGGGTGGGATCTAAGGTGGAAAACTGGATAAAAAACTAGTTAATGGATAGGTGACAGAAGGTGGTGGTAAATGGCACTCACTCTAATCAGGGGAAGGTGACCAGTGAAGTGGCACATGGCTCAGTATTAGGATCAGTCCTCTTCAATGTCTTCATAAGCAACATTGCAAAAGAGCTGGAAGAGAAGTCATGCCTTGTTGCAGATGACACCAAAATCTGTATTAGGATGGATGCTCAGGAGGGGTGGAGAGAATGAGTAGGGACCTTAGAAAAGTAGAGCAATGGTCAAGGATTTGGCAACTGGGGTTCAATGCCAAAAAGAGCAAAATCATGCACCTAGGGCACAGAAACTGGGGAGCTGAGTATAAAATGAGTGGGGGAGGGCAATGATGCTCACTAAGCAGGAAAGAGAGCTTGGGGTTATAATATCTGATGACCTCAAAGTGGCAGGGCAGTGTGACAAAGCAGTAGGCAGGGCCAGTAGGATGCTGGGGGGCATAGAAATATGTATTACCAGGAGGAGGAGGAGGGAGCTGGTGTTGCCACTGTATAGTTTGCTGGTGAGCCCCCAGGTGAAGTACTGTGTTCAGTTCTGGAGGCTGCATATCAGAACAGACATAGACAGTGTGGAAGCAGTCCAGAGCAAGGCAACTAAAATGGTGCAGGGGCTGCATAACAAGCCCTATGAAGAAAGACTGAGGGATCTCAACATGTGCACCCTAGGGGAACGGAGGGAGAGGGGAGACATGTTATAGACTTACAAGTACCTCACTGGGTCAACAGGGTATAGGAGGGAGGCTATTGCAAATGAGGATGTGCACCACAACAAGAGACTATGCAATGAAGCTCGAAGGGAAGAAGTCTAAGAGGGATGTTAGAAAAACAGTACTTCACTGAAAGAGTGGTGAATGCCTGGAACAGTCTGCTAGCAGAGGCAGTAGGGGTGAAAACAGTGGGGGGGGGGCTTCGAGCATGTATGGCATAGGTACAGGGGAATACTGGTAAACAGGCAGTGAGAGGGTCACCAGAGACCAAGTAGGGTCTACGGAGACAGACTAGACTGGGAACATCTGGGCAGACTGGGTTGGCCTAGTGGTCCTTTTCTGCTGGTAAATTCTGTTTCTATGTTTCCTTGCCATGCTGATGGCAGTGCTGCCTCCCAGGCAGCACCTTTCTGTTGCATATATTCTTTTGACAGCTAACTCCTTTCTCCTATATATTTACTATTCTAATACCATGCCACCATGGACCACCACTCAAGTGAAATTCACCTTGAGGCAGCAGAGGAGGAGAGAATAAAGACCTGCTCTATCTGGGGTGCAGAAGCACTGTCGGAGGCAGATGTCCCTCTGAGTCAACCTTCAGGGAAGAAAAGTTCCTCAGCATGGTACAGCCGGCCATCAAGTGATGATGTCATAATGTAGATCATGGCATGACATAATCTGCCAGAACCCCACACTACTAGTGTTATAATGCAAGCCTCTGTTTTGTGTGCCACAGTCAGAACTGACCCCCTGAACAACTTGGCTTCATATAGATGAACATTTAGGCATTTTACTGCAGTGCAAGTAACAAAATAACCTTTTCTCTCTTCGTATATTGCCTGCTGAAATTACAATCTTTTATTCCATAACAACCATTCTGTTCAGAACAGATACAGCGATTGTAACACGGGCTTCCGGCAGGTGACGTCAGGATGCAAGCGACATCATGACATCATCATGTAATGCCCGACTGCCTCACAATGTCAACATGGCAAGGAGTACTGAAGGAAGGCAAGAAGAGAACAGCAGCAATTTCATGGAGCAGGTGTGGCATTCTAGGCAGCATAGTAAACTTTTGTAATATGCAGAGCACCTCCTTTTAAAGGAGGACGGTGAATTTGTCACAGCACAAAGTGCTGACTTGATATTTTTATAGTACTGAGAGACTTTTAGAAATATTCAAATATGTTAATACTGTGTCAATGTAACCCTCCTACAAATGGGGGTTCATAAAAAGTCTTCCTTGATCTTGCCTAAATGCTCACTGCCAGGCTGGTGTCCTGTGTTTTAGCAGTTTAAATGTGATTACCAGAGCTTGTATAGCCTCTGTGTACTGTATCTTTAAGAGCTGCGTAATTGCAGCTTAAGTACTCTGAGAGGGAGCTCTGTTGAAAGATGTAACTATTTACTGAAAATCATTTAGAGTGATAATGATAATGTAGTTTGTCTAACCTGCTTTCTTTGTAGCAAAGACTGTTTTGTTTGTCTCCACTATCTTGGTTCTGGACTGCAAATTGGACCAAACAGTACTGGTGGGACCTAAAATGTAGCCAGACTACAGGAGCTGTCTGAATTCAAAATCTGTAGGAACTTTAGTTAGGAGCTTTTTTGTGCCTTTTTGCAATGGTAGGGGGAGCTCTTGCTTTGACTGACAGCCAAATTAGCCAACCAAATCTTTTGGATCTTGGGGAAGTCCCGGGCTGCTTGCAATTTTCAGTTAGAACTAAGCTGGAAGCTGAGCAAGAAGGAACTGAAGTGTTGCTGAGCAGCAATCCTGAGTGGATTTGCATGGGAGAACTCTGAAAAGGCTAAGTTTTCGGCCTGCATGCCGGTGTGCTGCTCCTGAGAGGGAGAGAAGAGAATTATTCTGGACTAAATCCAAGTTTGTGTGACTAAAGTAAGCTACTGAAGTGTGCCAGGCTCAACCTGAAGAAGACCGAATATTTTTGCTGAATGCGATTGGCCTGTCAGGAGTTCCAGCTACTCCTAAGCTCCCGGTGTGTGCAGAGACTTTGCGATTGTGCCCGGGGAGCACTTTGAGTGGTACAGTAGAATTCCCGTACATGTAAATGTGCTATGAGCTGCTAGTGGGTTGTGAGTTAGTTCCCCACTGTGCGAACTGTGTTCTGCTTGCTGGAAGCTGTATCCAGCCCAAAACAGACTGCTTCTGAACTTGTCTCCATGCGGTCTTGGCTTTGCCAGACTGGCCCAGCCAGACTACCCACTGCACAGAGAAGCCATTGACGAGAGACCTGCCTGGGGATCAGCCCCCTTCTCCACACTTGAACAGGAATGATGCCTCTGTGACTTGTGTGGGCCCTGCTTCTCCTGGCATTCCAGATGAACCACCTGCAGTCTCGATTTTCGTCCAGCTTGTGTCCAGTCTTGGGTATTGTGAGTAAATACCTGGGTTGCTCCCTACAACAACAACATAATCTGAGTGTGTCATCTGATTGTCTTGTTGTTTTGTTTCCTTTACGACCTGAGCCCTCTGGCTCCAGATTACAAATATTGTGTACTGTGCATGTTGTGTTTTCCATCACAGGGCCCCAACCAGCTGCAATCCCAGGCAACTATCCTGGCTAGCCCATCTCTTCTCCACCTAGGTACCCAGAGGTTGACTGTGTGGGGACTCAAAGCGCATGCATAACTGCTTGATTGATATAACCTTTAAGCTAATTAACCTGATTTTGCCCTCCCTTGTTCAAGTCCCTGAATAAATCAGATCTAACTTTTTCTGCATGTAATCTGACTGTGGTTCCAGTTTGTGCTCAAAGTACTGTACTGTTGCTATTTGCTGTGCTTAACCTTGTTTTACAGGGGGTCCCCAGGGTCGACCAGAGGAACCAGCCCTGGTAGTAAGTGCAAACAGTGTGGGTACTTTTGTGGTATACCTGGAGTATACTGAAAAAGATTTTTGTACAGTGTTCAGGCCACTAATGGGGCAAGAGTGGGGGGTTACAGTGTCCCGGAGGGCTGTGCCCAGGTTAGCTTGACCACTACCAACCCTGACCTCCGGGTGGAGGCACCCGTTTCAGAACTCAGGCCCCTTAACCTGCTACTCGCCAAGCAGGCAGGGGTAGTAGCCCTTGGGATAGTGCTACCTAGGGGTTACAGCAACAAAACAGCATGTTTGTAACATGACTTTATATTGTATGTACTTTAAAAATTACAAGGCACTTTGTTGATAAAGCCCTCGGATGACAGGTTAAAACATTGGAATTATGGTGGCCAGAGAAATAAAATAAGAAATAAAACAGCAAGCTTATGAAATCCCATGTTGCGAGTCTATAATAAAGACTATCCAGTCAACAGATCCCTGAGTCCTGAAGGATACTACCCATTTGGGCTGAGCATGAGAGCAGTGAGGAACTTTAGTGAAGCATTTGAAACATGATTGAAACCTTTAAGTGTCTAGTCCTCATTTCCCAGTCAACCAAAACTAAATAAAATAAATAAAAAAATAAATAAATACATACATACATACATAGGATGGACAGCCAGCAACTGTTTAAGCTTAGTGAGGGACCGTCACAAGGGGCCACAACCATAAGGTGATTGGGGGGGGGGGGCAAGGGGATTGAGGAGGGACACAAGGAAATGTTTCTTCACAGGGAGTGTGGTGGTAAAGTAGAACCATCTGCCTGAGGAGCTGGTCAGTGTTAAGGATGCTGAAAGTTTCAAGAGGGGGTGGGATAGACACATGAGGGTGGTGAGGATGATGGGGAGTCGGGATGTGGTTAGTGTTGATGGGGGGTTAGTCCAAGTGTGTCTGAAGGATGGATGATTAATCCATTTAAGGCCTGTCCAGAGCTAGGCTGGCAAGGACCTAGGTAGGAATCATGGGGACTAGACTGACCACGAGTCTTTTTCTCTCCATAAACATCTAGGTTTCAATTATAAATCCCCCCCCACCCTCCATGCTAACCTTTTTGGCTCCACTGATCCCAGCCCAGCCTGCTGCTGCCTTCTGCCTGCTGATCCCCAGGACTCCGAACTGGGAACTGAGGGTGAGAAGAAGACCCAAGACCTCTTAGGCACTCTGCACCGTTCTGTTAGTACTGTTCCCGCTGCACATCAAAGGTGGCATATGGCGACCATGTACAACTGGCACTCACGATGGAGCAGGACTTTCTCAATCGCTGCTCCATTCAACCGTACCCTTGTTCAACTGTGCATAACCCCAAAGTAGGCACTAATAAAATGTTTGAGGGCAGGAGCCCTTGGAATAATTATTGTTGGGGCCACTGCTCCTGAAGTAACATAGAAACATAGAATACGACGGCAGATAAGGACCGCTTGGACCACCTAGTCTGCCCATTTCCCTACCTATTGGATAAGCTGCAGATTCCAGTTACCCAACAACCTACTTCCTCGTACCCCTCGCTATAATTGCCTTATATCTGTCCCATGCATTCTTGAATTCCCCCACTGTTTTTGTCCCCTCAACCTCCTCAGGAAGGTGGTTCCATGCGTCCACCACCCTCTCTCTAAAAAAATACTTCCTCACGTTGTCCCTGAGCATTCCTCCCTCTATCATCAAATTGTGCCCCCTTGTTCTTGTACATCTCTTTTTCTGAAAGATGCTCCCATCTTGGACTTTGTTGAGTCCCTTGAGGTACTTGAAAGTTTCTATCATATCCCCCCTCTTCCCCCCTTTCCTTAAGGGTATACATATTAAGTACTTTTAGTCTCTCTTCGTATGGCTTCTGTTGCAGATCCTGCACCATTTTAGTTGCCCTCCTCTGAACTGCCTCCATCCTGTCTATGTTCCTGTGGAGAAGGGGTCTCCAGAACTGTACGCAGTACTCCAGATGGGGTCGCGCCAACTGTCTGTATGGAGGGAAAACAACTTCCTGTTTTGTACTGGTGATGCCTCTCCCTATACATTGCACTATCACTCAGCCCTCCTTACTGCCTTCTCACATTGCTTACCTACCTTAAGGTCATCTGCTATGACTACCCCCAGGTCCGTTTCCATTTGTGTTGTTGTTAGTACCCCCCCCCAATTGTGTACTTTTCCCCTGGGTTTTTGTTTCCCAGGTGCATTACTTTGCACTTTTTTGCACTGACTCTAAGCTGCCATATTTTTGACCATCCCTCCAATCTTGCCAAGTCCCTTCTTATCCTTTGCACCACCCCTTGTGTATCAACCCTGTTGCAGATCGTGTCATCTGCAAAGAGGCATACTTTTCCTTCCAGCTACTCTGCAATGTCTCCTATAAAGACATTATACTGATCCCTCTGTTATCCCGATAGTAACCCCCCATTCTTTAGAGTGTACTCTGTTTACTATTACCCTCTGGGTCCTGTTGCCGAGCCAGCTTGTTACGCAGGCTACCACCCTGGGACCCACTCCCAGGCTGGCTAACTTGATTATTAATCTTTTGTGTGAGACTGTGTCAAATGCCTTGCTAAAGTCTAGGCAGGCCATATCCACAGCCTCTCCCTGGTCTACTACTTCGGTTACCCAGTCAAAGAAATCTATTAGATCCGTCTGACATGACCTTCCTGCTGTGAATCCATGCTGCCTTGGGTACTGTGCCCCGCTGGCCTCTATGTATTCAACAATTCTTTCTTTCAGAAGTGATTCCATCGTTTTCCCTCCCACTGAGGTCAAGCTAACAGCTCTGTAGTTTCTTGCCTCTGCCTTGCTCCCACATTTGTGAAGAGGAATCACATCCGTCCTCTTCCAGTCCTCAGGTACCACACCATCCTCCCATGATTTGTTAAAAAGGGTAATCAGTGGTGTCACTATGTCTCTCCTTAGTTCTCTTAGAATTCTGGGGTGAATCCCATCAGGCCCCATTGCTTTGTCCACCTCAAGTTTTAGGAGTTCTTTCAAGACCCTTTCTTCTGTGAATGGACTGGTATCGACCCCCCTGTCCAGAGTGCTTTTATTGTTTAGTTTAGGTACCTCCCTCTCTTCTTTTGTGAATACTGAGCAAAAGTATTCATCCAGTATCTCTGCCTTTTCACAGTCACCCTCTGCCCACACCCCCTTATTAAGCCTCACTATCCCTCCCTTGGTCTTCCTTCATTCCCTGATGTACCTATAAAAGGTTTTATCTCCCTTCTTATCTGAGTTGGCTATCTTTTCCTTGGTTTGGGCCTTCACTATTCTGATTGCCTTCCCTGCTTCCTTCTGCTTTAACTGATACAGTTCTCAGTCCTGTTCCTTGTGTTATTCCTTGTACTGCCTGAATGCTTTCTTTTTCTCCCTAACCTTCCCTGCCACCTCCTTTGAAACATAGAAACATAGAAACATAGAATTTGACGGCAGATAAGGACCGCTTGGCCCACCCAGTCTGCCCATTTCCCTACCTACTGGATAAGCTGCAGATCCTAGTTAACCAGCAGCCTACTTCTTCCTACCCCCACCCCCCAGAATTGCCTTATGACTATCCCATGCATGCTTGAATTCCCCCACTGATTTTGACTCCACAACCTCCTCCGGAAGGCCGTTCCATGCATCCACAACCCTCTCTGTGAAAAAATACTTCCTTAAATTACCTCTGAGCCGCCCCCCCCTCTATCTTCAAATTGTGCCCTCTTGTTCTTGCACACCTCTTTTTTTGAAAGATGCTACCCTCTTGGACTTTGTTGATTCCCTTGAGGTACTTGAAAGTTTCTATCATGTCCCCCCTCTCCCTCCTTTCCTCTGAAAACCATAGTGTTTTTTTTACTTCATTTTGTTTTTTTTATTTGCTTCACACAAAGGCTTGTTGCCTCTATGACTGCCAGGTTATCTGGTTGGGGTCCACTCCCCTCCATGCTGACTGTACAGAGCCCACCTGGTTGAGGGGCTTGGATTCATTCTTTCTCCTGTGGGAGGGGGATTTGTCCCAGAACAAAAAATGAATAGCGTGGTGCCTCCACCCAGAGAAAATAAGTGGGCCAGATGTGTGCAGTAGCACCCTCTGGGATGCAGTGCATACCCACCTCCCTACACTGGACTGGCTCACCCTCTAAAGTCCCAGTGCAGGCCTGGTAGCTATGTTTCCTGGGTTATTTCTGTTGGGCACTTGATGAAAATTAGCAAACTTGCAGTTTAACCCCCAATAGGCCATAGGACGCTAATACAGTTTAAAGAACTTGAAATCTAAATTGAAAATGCTCAAAAGCCAACTTGTAAACCAAATGAGTTCATTGTAATCCTAACTAGAAATGTACAAAAGACCTGCCAGCAGAGCCAACATTCATGTGACCCATGGATGCAGCATCTCAGTCAAGATGGGGAATAGTACACAGTAGCAGGTCAGACAGCAGTCTGGAACTTATTCCACTGGCCTGGGGATTAACTACTTTGAACTCTCTCAGATGTTTTGACACAGCACAGTCTTTCTGGCTCACACCTCTCAGGACACAGCCCTTTTTGCTTAGCTCTCAGTCACTGGAGCACTACACTGTGGCTTCCCAGTTCCCAAGGAGCCCAGAACCCAGTAGCGACCTCTATGGTCCAACTTCCCTCCAGATCGAGAGTACCCACGTACTCAGGGCATGTGCTCAATGCCCCCCTGCTCCCCAATCGACCTCACTACTTAAGGGCTAGCATGCCCCTTAGCTAGCTCCAAAGCAACCTAGGTAGGATGCAGGACTCTGTCTCCCCTTTGTATAGCTTGGCAGCTTTGGTCTGCAGCAGTGGCCCAAAGACTCAAACTCTCAGTGGTCTCTTTCAATGGGTGCTCATCTGGCACAGTCTCAAAGCTTTCACTAAATAGGTGCCTTTCCCTGGCACAGTCTCAAACAGTACAAGCCCAGACAAGACCCAGATAAGACTCACAGTGATTTTGTAGAAAGAGCCGTGGTGTGGACTCACAGAATTATTGGCCTGGCTAGGCCTGTAGCTTGATCTCACCAGCAGTAGATCTGAACGCTGCAATTTCTCTCTCAGACTACCACAAGAACTCAGAAACTTCTTCACCCCATTTCAGTGTCCCATTGAACAGGCAGGACTGTCCAGCCCTTCTGCTCTGTTCTGCTCTGACCTGTGATTTGCTCCCTAAGCCCACCAATCCATGTAGGAGGGTGAGGGTCCCTGATTGCATCATACCTCCACAATCCTTGGTGGCTGTTTGCTGGGCATCCCAGCCCTCTGATTGACTGGCTGGTGGGGTTTGGAGATCAGTAAGCTGGCTGCGCTTATGTCAGAAAAGAGCCTTTGCTCCAAACAACTTTATTTCCTTGATTTACTGTACCCTCTTTATGTGCTGGTCCCTTGGGTTCTGTGGAAGCCCCTTTAGGCTGTCCTTTGGTGTGTGTAGATTGGTTTTGGGGCAGTGGGTCTGGGCATCATCAGCCAAGAGTAGAGGAAGCGCTGGGGAGGAGCCCCTTGCAGCATGCGCTCCCCCTCTCATGCCATCAGCAGTAGCTGGTGGAGTCATGCAGGAGTTGATGAAAACAGAGGTGTCCCCAATATTTCCTGTTCCCCTCTGCCAGATTCAGGGGACTGGGATACGAAGCATGGCCACAGCCACAAAAAAGAAAGCTGCAGGAGGTGCCAAAAATGTTCTGCTGTACCTCTCTCTCTCTCCACACCACACACACACATGGTCGAGTGGGAGACAGCCTGCCACTGCAGCAAGAGAGCTTGGCATTGCCAGAGGCCTTGAGAGGGTGGCAGCAGCAGTCCAGGTAAGCCCCTTCCCGAGGAGGGGTTACATACAAAAGGGGCAGCCATCTTGCTTACACTCCAGCCTCTATCAACATGGCACCCGGGGCCAGAGGACATGCAGCAGCCAGGCAGGCTCCAAAGCCTATGAGGGAGCCTCAGTGGGCTCAAAGGACTTTGAAGGACTTCATTATGCATTTGGGGGTCAGGCAACCAATCAGATATTGAGTGACAGCCAGCCAGACTCTCCCAAGACATGGACAAGAGGAACTGGTCAGTCATGAGGCTGGTCTGCTGCTCTGTAACAGAGGAGTCTTCCATCACAATCCCAGTCTGTTGTGAAGTCTGAATCTGCTGGACTCAGAGACTGCTTCTGTATTCTGCTATCAGAGTGAGAGGGGAGCAGACCTACCATTTGCAAGTGCGAGCCTGCACTGCACAGGCACTTTGCAGGGAGAAGTTCTGTGGAAGCCCCTTTAGGCTGTCCTTTGGTGTGTGTAGATTGGTTTTGGGGCAGTGGGTCTGGGCATCATCAGCCAAGAGTAGAGAAAGTGCTGGGGAGGAGCCCCTTGCAGCATGCGCTCCCCCTCTCATGCCATCAGCAGTAGCCAAAAGCACAAAAGTGTGCTTTTACAGTCAATAAGGAGGAGACTGCTGTTTGTAGCATATGAGATAGAGAGCCTGAAGCTGCAGCTGAGGATTTGGGCCTACAAGAGTAAGCTGCCCTGCAGCTGAGCCTCATTGTACAGCCTGAAATACTTTTCCTTATCGAACCTGAGGGGCCTACAGCTGCATCATTGCCTGTGAGCCCAAGACCTCTGTGCTGATCATTCCAGCCTGGTGAGCTGCAGAGGCCTGGGATTCTCAAGACCCTCAAAAGATCAGCAGAGTAAGAGCACAGCTGAACCATTGTGAGGCGGCAGAGAAAGCGACTGACAGACGAGAGCTAAGGTAGCTGTCAGAGGTGTAGTATCGGACTGCAGAACAGAGTGGGTACATCCAGTCAGGACTGCAGTCAGAGTTCTGCCAGCCTCAGTATAACCTTGAGTACTGAATCAGGGCCTGTGGGTCTTGCGGCTTAAAACCAGTGCATAGTTCTTCAAGGCCCAAGCAGTTTTAAGTTTTTTGGACTAGACCATCTGGACAGGATTACAATTTGGGAGGATTGCTACCAGTCTACTGTTTGTTGAATCTTGGCTCAGCCCCAAAAATTTCTAACAAGTGCATCTCTATCCCCGGCTTCACCATCATTCGCCAGGACCATGCCAATAGGGGAGGTGGGGTAGCTATGTACCTCACATCCACTATTAAATTCACTACTATCCTGGTTTCTTCGGTCCCTTCCTTACATGAACAGGTACTAATAAAATTCCCCCCCCCATTTCCCCCTATCTTCATAATAGGAGTCTACTGCTGTCCTGCCCGTCCCGATCCTCCATCACTGACCTACTGGCATCCCGTTCGACCCTTGCCTCCTCAGGTGAACTGCTTATCCTGGGTGATTTCAACCTGAATTGGCTTACTACCTCACACTCCTCCACCCGTTCTGAAATCATCACCCTAAACCTAACTCAACTTATTAATGAACCCACATGCCTCAACCTTAAAACCCACAATCACTCCCTCATAGACTGGGTTCTGGCTTCACACCCTGACTGCATCATAAATTAATGAGTCCTGCCAGATGTGCTAAGTGACCACCACATCATCTACTGTGCATGGAAAATTCGGCACCCTAGAACTCCCCCCAAATTCTTACAAATCTGTTCATTTAAAGCCCTAGACCTTACACCTCTACTTGGAGACCTGTCTAATGCAGATTTAGCTCCTGTCAGTACTGCCACCTCAAGCGGTTCAGCTCTTGCTTATTTCAGGTCAACATTCCTCAGCATCTGGAATCACCATGCCCCTCTCCTATGCACCAGGGTTCATGGGTCCTATCTCCCATGGATCACATCTGATCTCTTGGCTTGTCTAAGGATGAGGGACCAAGCATGGAAAGACCACAAATGCTCACCCTCCACTGCAGCCTATCAAAGATACTGCCACCTTTGAAACACCTGCATAACTCTAGTCAGACAAGCCAAAGCCAATTACTTCTCTAGCACTTTACAAGCAGACATAAATCACCCATCCAAATTCTGGAAGGTGGTCAAAGCCCTATTCTCCCTTCCAAATAGTCCCCCTGCCCCTATCCTCAAGGTGTCTGACTCCATCCTGTCGGACCCTCTCTCAGTAGCAAATGAGTTTAATACTTTCTTTACCTTCTGTGCCTCCTCCCTTCTCTCCTCTTTCTCCATTTCACCCCTCACCCATACCCCCTCCCACCCCGAGCTTTCTACTTCTTCCTTGTTTTTCATCCCTCTATCCCCCTTCACTGCCCTCACGGCGCTCCTTGCCCTGAACCCTGCCAAAGGCAAAAGCCCTGATGACCTTGATGCTAAATTACTCTGTCTGCTCCTGCCATCTCATGCCCCATTGCTGCACTACTAAACCTCTCTTTTACTCTAGCCTGTGTCGGTTGCCTGGAAGCATGGAACTGTCATCCCTTTCCATAAAGGTGTTGATCCCTTGACAGATGAAAATTACCACCCTATCTTCCTCCTTCCCATCCTGGCCAAACTCCAGGAACACATTGTACTCTCCCAGCTCTCTCCTTACCTCAATTCCACCTCCTTTTTCATCCCTTTCCAATCTGGCTTGGAAAGAACCACTCCACATCCACCTCCCTCCTCAGACTCCCTGATTCCATCCATTCCGGAATGGACCCGGGACTTATCACGTCCACTATCTTTGTTGATCTAGCCAAGGCTTTCAACACTGTCTCCCATTCCCTCCTGTTGGACAAACTCTCAGCCACAGGGCTTTCTGCTGCTGCCACCAGCTGGTTCAGATCCAATCTAATGGGCAGATCCCAGTCTGTCAGAATCAGGGACTCAGTTTCTCGGCCCTTTCCTATCCACACGGGGATCCCACAAGGCTCAGCCCTTGGTCTGATTCTCTTCTCCAACTTCCTCAATGATCTCCCCTCAGTCTGCTCATCCGCATCTATCCACGTGTGTGCTAATGACACCGGTCCTTCCTCTCCTATGGTGGTGTCCACTCTTCAGCAGGACCTTGATAGTGTCCAGCACTGGCTATGCTCCAACCAACTATTTTTATTTCTACAGGTGGGAAATAAGACTGTCATTCACGCTGGAGTGGTTTACAGGCTCCTACGCAGGGGGAGGAAACAGATGAAGTTCTGGTGGTGACCAGCCACAAAATGGCAACCAAAGGAGAACTGCTGCTAATGGGAGACTTCAACCTGCCAGATGCAGATTGGAGCACTCAGACTGCAGGTACAACAAGCAGCAGGGACTTCATGACCATCCTGAAAAGGGGAAAACTTAAGGCAGTTAGCAGTAGAACCCAACTGGGAGGAGGCTATATTGGACTTGGTGCTGACCAACGGAGATAGGATCACAGGTGTTGAGGTGGGCAGTCCCCTTGGTTCCCTTGGTTCCAGCGACCATAGGACAGTATGGTTTACTCTAACCACAGTGGTAGAGGAAAATAATACAAGGATTAGGGTTCTGTATTTCAGGTGGGCCAACTTTAAGGAAGGGGGAACAACTTCAAAGTGCCCTAGCAGCAGAAGGTACAGGGGCAGATGTGGAGGAACAGTGGTCTAGGCTCAACAGTGTCATAACAGAAGTAACAAGACACTGTGTTAGAATGCAGAGTAAGAGTAAAAGAAAGAAATGGCCACTATGGTTCTCGAAGATAGTGGCCGAAAAAGTAAGGGAAAAAAGAAAGGCCTTTAGGAAATACAAGGAGACTCAAAAGGATGAGGACAGGGAGAAGTATCTGGAGAAACAGAAATAATCTGGGAAAGCAGACAGAAGGGCTAAGGCACAGACAGAGGAAGGTATAGCACACGTTATTAAGGAAGGAGACAAGACCTTCTTCAGATACATTAGTGAGAGGAAAAAGACCAGAAATGGTATTGTTAGACTGAAGAAAGAAGGAGGAGGGTGGGCAGAAGATTACCTAGAAAATGCTGAGATACTGAACAAATACTTTTGCTTAGTGTTCACCAGGGAGGGAGAGGGGGAGGGACCAAAGCTCATTAGGAGGGATAGTCAGGGGAGGGAGGTTGACACCAGCCCATTCACTGTGGAAAGTCTCAGAGGATCTCTGGGAAAATAAAAACAGACAAAGAAATGGGGCGAGATGGGATTCACCCCAGAGTATTAGAGGAACTCAGGGACATACTGGCAGGTCCACTGACTGACCTTTTCAACTCATCTCTAGAGACAGGGGAGGTACCTGAAGACTGGAGGAGGGCAGAGGTGGTCCCTCTCCACAAGAGTGGTAGTAGGGAGGAGACAGGCAATTACAGACCTGTAAGCCTGACCTTAGTAGTGGGGAAGCTAATGGAGTCCCTACTTAAGGAGAGGACTGTGAAGTTTCTGGAGACTAGCAGGGCACAGGATCCAAGGCAGCATGGATTCTCAGTGGGAAGGTCCTGTCAGACACATCTAATTGATTTATTTGTCCAAGTGACCAGGGTGGTAGATCAGGGAGGGCGGTGGATGTGGCCTAACTGGATTTCATCAAGGCCTTCAACACTGTCCCACATAGGAGATTGCTAAATAAATTAAGAAACATGGGAGTGGGCCCTATGGTAGTAAACTGGGTTGAGAACTGGCTAAGGGACAGGACTCAGAGGGTGGCAGTAAATGGCATGAAATCAGAAATGAGGGAGGTGACCAGTTGGGGTGCCACAGGGATCGGTGCTGGGACCAGTCCTGTTCATTGTCTTCATTAGCAACATTGCAGAGCATCTGGAGGGAAAGGTATGCCTGTTCGCGGAGACACCAAGATCTGCAACAGAGTTGACGCACCGGAAGGGGTGGAAAGAATGAGAAAAGATCTAAGCTTATTGGAAGAATGATCAGGTATATGACAGTTGAGTTTCAATGCTAAAAAGTGCAAAATAATGCACCTGGGTCACAGGAATCCAAGAGAGGAGCACACGATTGGGGGGTTCTGACCACCACAAAGCAAGAGAGAGGTCTGAGGATCATTGTATCAGATTACCTAAAGGTGACCAAGCAGTGTGAAAAAGTGATGGGGAAGGCAAACAGAATGCTGGGATACATAGGTAGGGGCATAACCAGCAGAAAGAAAGAGGTGGTGATGCCACTGTACAGATCACTGGTAAGGCCTCACCTGGAGTACTGCATCCAGTTCTGGAGACCGCATCTCAGGAAGGACATAGGATGGAAGCAGTCCAGAGAAGGGCGATGAAAATGGAACATGGGCTGCACCAGAAGCCATAGGAGAAAAGGCTCAGGGACCTTAATATCTATTCATTGGAGGAGAGGAGAGAAAGGAGGCTATGATTGCCTTGGGTGCTTTGCTTGTCTTGCTTCAAGCACTTATCCTGTTCAATCTGCTGCTGATGATGTACTGTATGCCTTGACCTGCGAGCCTTATTATGACTTGCTCAAGCACTTATCTTTACAATCTGCTGCTGATAATGTATGTCTTCTGTAGCCATTACATTCACTGTGTCTCTGCTTGTATGTCTGCATTGTTAGTTGCAACCCATGTTTAGGTATCTGTCCCTGTGAATTCTGTTAGTGATATTGTAGGTATTCTGTGCCATTGCATTCAATGTATCTCTGCTTATATGTCTGCATTGTAACTTTCACTGTATTCTACTCTAGGTATCCTATCACCTTGTTACCCTGTATCCTATGCTATTGTATTTTTGCCTATTGTTCCTTGAATTCTCTTCTGCTCCAAGCTTTTTTCCTTCCCCCAGGATGCATTTGGAAATGAACAACTTACTCAGTATGTCTTCCTGGTGAAACTTTTAAATAAATAAATAAATTATTGTTTGATTAACTTAGCCCTTTTGTTTCTCCTAGGACCTCATGCCTTACTCCCAATAAACCCTTATGCTATTTGTTCACAATTCCTGACTCGTGAGCTTATTATTATTCGTATGCATATTATTAGTGATTTACAAAAGTATTGATTTTTGCCAAATGTTAAATTGCCTCATGTGGGAGCTGGGATGACAGTACCAGTGGATAGCTTAGTGGGTTGGTATTGTTTACCAGGGGCAGTACTGGTATACTACCCAGCTCACTTATATTTTCCCTGGGTGGAAGCCCCACACAACTTGCCGTCTTGAACTTTAACTCAACATCTTTCGGCAATGAATCCCCACAGGAGTTATCAAGCCATGCCCCTCAAACTTGTTTAAGTCCTTAAGGCAGGGTAGTGTACTGTCACCTACAGTGACCCCATACACTATGTTTCTATGTAGCTTTTCAAAAAAAAAAAAACTGTATCCAGTGTTTTTTTGTTTTTTTTTTTACTTCAAGGTAGCTGAGAAGAGCATCTCCTATTCCATGACCAATTTGGGATTCTGTGCTTCAGTGTACTCTGATCTGTGGATAATTTTGATCTCTGTTCTCAAGGTAAGACTGGAAATGCAGAGCTGCTGCATGCTATTTAAAACTATGAATACACATTTGCTCATAAACATACATGTGTATGCAATATACATTATATTATAAATTATGACATCATTTTAAGCCAGTCAGGATTGTTTATGTCTAAACATTCCATGTACTCTTACAACCATAAGAGGGTGTTTCACGTACACAGCTCTAAAATCTGAAGTTCTAAGTTCAGTTGACACAGTCCATTTCCTACAAAGGGGATTCTCTAATGGCCTGCAAACTAAAATATTTTGATTTAAAGCAGCAGTGCAACAACACTGGACAAAAATGTGACCCTACTTTTTTATTTCACTATAAAAGATTCCAGCCATCTTCCAATTTTATTTGGTGGTAACATTTTCTAGTGCCATCAAAATGTAGGTATTTTTATGTTTTAATTTAGGTTTTTCTCAAGAAAAAAAAAAGATGGCCTCCACATTTAGCTAAGAAATATCATTGTAAACCTGGCAGGGGTCAGGATCGAGAAAATAAAAAAATATAAAAACTCATGGTGTGCAGCATCAGTGGTACCTTCCCCCCTTTTTTTCTTTTTCTCACCCCTGTCCCCCCCCCCACCCTTCCACATAGGTATTTCCCCGGTATGACCAGGGTTGTGACTTCTACTATTGTTATACTTTATACGATTGCTATTTACTGCATGTAACTTTATTCCGTAAACCACTGTTACATTGTGTTCTTTTGTTATCTGTATTGCACCTGTGTGTTACCACTGTTGTATCTCACGCTGTAACCATGTCTACCCTCCCTGCGATGAGGTGCCTTTGTAAATGAGTCCCTGACTCAAAGGTTGTAAATCCGACTTTCAAAAATAAATAAATACCTAGAAAAGCAGATTTGACGGGTATGCTAATATTTTTATTAATGGTAGCTGGAACTAGCATTTTAGAAACATATTTTTCATTGTACTGCTGCTTTAACGAGGACAGGAAATCATTTATCATTGGCAGCTTATTATAAAGTTCATATTTTCAGAAATGATATTCATTCTCTTAAATTATTCACATTTAACTGTAGCTGACTAAAATGTTATATAAAACTGTATTTTGCATTGTTTTGTGTTTCTGGGCAGCATTCTGTCACAGTTCTCTTAATGGAACCTGCGATCTGGAGTTTTAACTACAGTATATCATGGTTTGTAAGTAGAACTCTGAGCATGGCTCTGATAGGTCAACAGCTCATAATTAGCCTTCTTTACGCAAACCATGACATAGTAAAAACTCCAAACTACCGTTTTGATGAAAAGAACTGTGCAACATGTCCATAAAACAGACAAACAAAACAAAAAACAGTTGAAGTACAGTTTATCTCATCAGTGTTTATTCGGGTACAGTTAAAGTTGGATCATTTGGAGGTACAGTATACATGTAATTACTGTAAATGGGAACATTACTAACTGCTGCCAGTTCGCACACATTCCTATGCCCTTTAAATTTAAAATTAAACTTTTTTAAACAATGGTCTTTAACATGATTTATAATATTGTTTTTATGTGCAGTTCCTGTGTCTCTTATGGTTGCAAGAATCTCTTCTCAACTCCTTTGTGTGCCAGAGGCAGCCATTAGCACAGTGCAGCCAGTAGCACTGCATGGCAAATAGCACTCAGCCTGCCCTGTGCAGTCAGCTAGTGACTGTGCACTGAGCTGATGCAGCCCAAGGCTGAGTATGGCAACAGCAGAGTCCACTTTAGACAGCGCTGCCCAAACAGGATAGCGCCAGGGCTCCTGTGGCCCATATTCAGCCTTAGCAGGCTAATGAGCCCACTGGGCATGCAAGGCGCAAAGGGGGCCATTATCATGCCAATTATGGGCTCAACAACATGCTGCACGGCCCTTAGCTCCAATGTTGGCCATGTGTAAAGGTAGAAAAGACATTCCCTGGTACATAGTGGGCACCCCTGATCACCCATGCTGTCACTATTTTCAGTATCCCTAGCATCTAGTTGTTCCACTGCCACTGATAACACATGATGTGATTAATGTTAATATCCCTGGTGGCTCATGGTCCCCCCACCACACAAACAAGTATCAATACCCCCTCCCAACCTGCCTACTCCATATCCACTGCCTCACACCCCTTCACACAGGACACTGGTCCATACACATGGACAGGATGGCGACCTGCACAGCCCTCTGCCTACCTCCTTGGCCAGCTGCCATCTGACTGTCAGTGAGCAATCGCAAGTGTTTTGTACCTGAGACAATAAGAAGTCATTCTGAAGTAAGGAAGAGAACATGAAAGCAGGCTAGTTCACCTGGGAGATTCAGTTCCAAAAACAAGAACACTTGCTGGGGTAAAGTCCTTTACCCCAGCAATGATTTTGTGTCAGCTCTATAAATAGTCTAATATGTACTGGGGATATACAATGGTTTGCACTGTGATCAACACATTTATCTCCATGTGTGAAAAGAAAACACATTTTACCTTTCCACGGACACTCTTTCCAAGGAGTTTCCCTGATTTTGCCCATTTTATGACATTCCCTAGCTTTTTAGGACACCATTCTAGTTAGCCAGCAATGATCAGAATCAAAGGAAAAATTGCTCCTCTCAGGGCTGCCCCCAGATCTTTACAAATGATATGCAAACTTCTAAAAATATATTTTCTGAGGCAGCACTGCCACCAAGCATTGCCCATAGGATGGTCCCAGCTGAAAGCCAGTGTGCAAACTATGGTCATTTAATGTACGCAAGTTGCGTGCTGCAGGCGGCCTTGGCTGCTCATATCTTTAATTGCAATAGTACTGTACTGCTACCATTTTATGTTCAGTCAGGTACTCAATTAGGACCCTGTGCAAATCTCCCTTCTTCTAGTGGTCGGAACCAGGAGATCTCTTTCATTTGGGCATAGACTTGGAAGCTCCAAGGCACTGAGAGTTACTCAATATGATGAATAGGGGGTACCATTCTGACTAATAAGCTTGGATATATGCCCAAATTGGGTCTAGACGCTGCCATGTGGCATGAGGGGAGGACAAGATTCTCCCTAAAACCTTTCAGTCATCATCTTACTGTGTCAACTCCATAAAACACTTATGAGTGATAAATCCCAAAAGTGTCATGAAAGTCTTATCTTCACTAGTGGGGATAGTTAAACAATAAATGACATGTAATTTAATTATGGTGAGATAATGGCTTGCCTCAGGTATTTTGTTAGGCCCAAGGTGCAGCCGAGTGATGTTAAATGCAGCTAAATAATGGGCTTTAAGCTTACATGGGAGAGACACAAGGGAATCTTAGTTGGGAAGTGGGGGGCGGGGGGAGCCACAGATCAAGTAGGTTCTGCAGTGACAGGATTGGACAGGCAGGGAAAAATGGGCAGAGTGGGTGGGCCAAGCGGTCCATATCTGCCATCAAATTCTATGTTTTTAAATATCTCACCGTAAATAAGTGCCCTCTAGTGTTTTATTGTGCTTAACACCCACTAGTGTCTTATTGTGTTTATACAATCTTATTTTGAAGATGTCTGCTTTAAAATGCATGAACAATAAACTCCCATGCCAGTGACCAGAGCATGGATGTGAACTCTGGAGCTGGGTCAGACAGGCTCAAAGGCTGGGGAAATGCTGACATTTGGCTGTGCTCCCAACACAAGGAGGGAGTATGTCAGGTTCCACTGCTTGTGTGACCCTCTGTGGTTTTTTTCCTCCACAGGGGGACACCAGACACATAACAAAGCCAGTTAAGGACTGTGCCTGACATCGATGAGGTGGATGGGGTGAAAAAAAAGCCAAAGAAAAAACCTTGATTGAGCTGAGTGAAGGCTTGGTCCACTGCAGGCCTTGTACCTGCTGACTAGGCACTGCCTCCTGATCTGAATTGTGCTCCGGGGGACATCATAACCCCCAGCGCCACCCAAAGGGGGAATTCTTGGGAGACCTCAGAGGACAATGTAAGTCCTGAGGATGTCAGGGTGACTGGGCAAGACAGACTGAGAAGCCCAATAGGGCCTATCGGGTGTGAGGGGATATAATGTATAACCAAAAAAATATAAAAATGAAGACATTTCATTGAAATGTGCTTTCATTTTAACTCAGGAAGACAGACAATAGTCCCAATGCTGGTAAATAACGGATAGCTTAAAATTAGTATGGCAATGAAAACCTGGGGCTCGATTTTCAAAGGCTGATGCAGGGCTTACATTAAGCCCTGCATCAAACCTCTTCATTGGCACAGCTGAGCCAAACTCCTTGGATGCAACTGCACCCAATATAAGTGAAATTGGAACACAATAGAGTATGAAAAAGGCACTGTTAGGTACAGTATTAGAGTATAGATGGAGGCAAATTGAAGGGTGAATGAAGTGTTTGTGCTTCATTCAGCAGGTAAGGATGGAGGAAACTGGGAGATGGGGGAAAGTGCTTGTACAGTGTAGGCTGATCACTTTACCCTCCAGGGCACCAAACAGTTTGAAGTTTAACAGAGGTCAGGTTGATGGGGGGATCCTCTTCAATGGCTGCACCCCTCAGACTCCACAGCAGGAAGTCCAGGATGTAACATGCAGTCCAACAGAACCAGTGTACTATAAAAAGTTGAATGGGGTGCTACTCTGTGAAGAGACAAAGAAGAGCAGCAGACCAGTACCAGTACCAGGCAGCCCAAAGGTGTCTCATCTGGTGGGTAACTGGGTGTGAGGTCAGTGATATAAAACTAGAACTCCCTTGAGGATGTTCTGTTTACTGACAATAGTAATACTGTCCTCAGCCTTTGGCTGTGGCAGTATAACAATTGTCAGTCAACTGAACATCATTTGATGGTTCTAGTTTTATAGTATTGACCGCCACTCTGGTCAATATTTGTATATTGTTTTCTGCAAACAACTCACACATTAGCAGTAAACCTGCTAGTTCCTCCTAGTTACTCCAGTGGTAGAGGAACTATTTTACATTAAATTAGAAATATATTTTCATTTTTTAAATTGTTCTAAACAGTATCATTTTCTAAATGTTTTTATTAACCTTGTTGCCCATTTTATAAGTGCAGTAAGACACAACATCATTTTGGTAGAGCTTCTTCGAGGGCATCTCTTTCATCAAGCCACACCTTTGGAACTATACCTGCATCAGTGCTAGGACCACACAGAAACTTTTGCAAGCAGTCAGGCAGGGGCTGCCCATGACAACATCACACATCAGTGTCTACATAAACATGGGCGGTCCCTTCTCGCATCAGTTCTTTCCCATCATTGATCAGACTAGTCAGACCTGCCATCAGAAATGTCACTGCACAAAGTTACTGTTTTATAGTGATTTTCGGTGACCTGTATGCCGCCAAAAGAACTGTACAAACTTTGCTAGTTCTGCGAGTGCAGAGAGAAAATCTACAAGAACAACACCCTCAATGTGTGTGTCTACTACCTAGGCCTCTCTCACAGTGTGAAAGCCTGTGAGATTTGCCAGGGATTTAACTCACTACCAGGTGATGCAGGATCAGAAAACCGTAGACACAATGCAGAAGTAACTACCGGGTAAATCTGTGTCACTGACCCCATTGAACAAGTTGCAATCATCAAAGTCCCAGGAAAAATCTTCATTAAGGAGCCACCAACACAAGCACTGGGACAAGGTCGAGGCCTCCCCAGTGATATTCAGGTCACCCCTGCAGACAACTGGTATGATCTCTACTACAGTATGAGACCATCCACTCCAGTAGTGGTGCTGATCGCCTGCCTGACCATCAACCAGACACCAAGATCAGGGCTTAGTGTAGGCACTGTTGGGTGTATTATGGCTGGCATGTCATCGACAAAGATCCAACCTCTGTTGACTACTGCAGTTGTACCCACTACCCAAAGCGGCACCGACACATGGGCAGTACTCCTATCATTTTAAGATATGATATGGCATCTACTGCCAGGCTTTCCTGCTGCAGGGGGTCCATCAGCAGGGTTTCCTACAACCATCCCGTCAATGTTGCAAGTTAATACTTTGCAGAATGGACCTCCTCAGCCACTGCCGATGTCGCTTGTACAGTCTTTCATTCCTGTAGATGAAAGAGTCAATCACAAATATGAATATAATCCTGACCTCATAATGGTTGAGCATGAGGAGGAGAAGGAGGAGGAGGAGGAGGAGGAGGAAGACTATGCTGAAGAGAGCCAGAAAGGATATGGCATCACCTCCACAGTCTCCTCCTGAAGTGATGACTCTGTAGTGAATACACCAAGATCACCTCCAGAGGATCCCTCATTTTTACCATGATGCAGCAAATGCAGGCTGCCATGGACTTCACCTTAGAGGAGTCAGATTCTAGCAAGAAGAAACTGCTGGAGGTTCTGGAGATGCCAGAATCTTCTGGTGCTGTTGTTCCTCTCATTTCCAGCTTTGGAGAATGCTATTTATGCAGCCTGGTATAGGCCAAACAACATACCAGCCGTGCTCAGAAAGGCAGACAAAATGTATTCTGCCCTTTCTGGAAAACCCTATTATGCTAACCAGCCTGAGACTGACTCGGTGATACAGCTGCCCATGATAGGTCCAGGGCACCTAGGCACCTGAGCTCCCTTTCTCCTCCTGATAAAGAATCCAGGAGGCTGGATGTCCTAGCTAAACATACATATGCCTCTGCCTCGCTGGGCCTGCACATTGCCAGTTACCAGGCCCATGTGATACAATATCAGAACACCTTCTGGAGGAAGGCTAAGGCCTTGCCTGAGGGTTCTGCTTAACAGGAGTTTATTAAAACTCTTACTGCTGGTGCTGATATGGGGAAACATTTGATCTGCACAGCATATGATATTTTTGATGCTTCTGCCAGAGCTGCAGTCTCTGGTATTTGTCTCAGGCAGTACTCTTGGCTCGTGGTAGCAGGTTTGCAACTGATGTGCAGCAGACAGTTCTCAATTTCCCATTTAGGTGGCAGAAGCTGTTTGACCATGAGGTAGAAGAAGCATTGAGAAACCTTCAAACATCTGACAAGACTCTGAAGTCAGTGAAATCCCTGTACATTACCCAGAATAGGGGTAGGATCAGGTGTACTTTTCACCCATCAGCTGTCAGAGGACACCATCACGTCTACCGACAGCAAGGTAGAGGCAAAGGTACTGGGGTCTTTCCAGTCCCCTTCCCAACTCCAGGTGCCCATACAAGAGTGCCTAAAAGCAGTGGAGCTAGTGGCTCTGCCCCCCTGGCTCAGCATGACTCCTTGTACACCCTCAGTCACCATTACCTTCTGGGGTGGTTGTAGGGGGTCGCCTGTCCCTCAACCTGGAGCAGTGGAGGGTGGTGACTGTTACAAACACATTCAGCAGGTCAGGCCCTCTGCTCCCACAGTGTCAACCTCCAAGCGCAGTATTGTGAACAGGTAACAGACAGGGTAACCCTCCTGTCTGCTTGTGGGTCTAAATCACCTTTAGTCTCAAGTTCTACGGGGATTCAAACTGTGAACCTTATGCTAGCATACCCAAATGTACAGGGTCAGATAAATTCTCTTCAGGAGATGCAATATAGCTTTTGCCTAAGGGCACCTAACCAAGTATCCAAAATGAACCTTTAAAACTCTATAAAAGACCTTAGGTGTATTCTTACGTTTTCCCAGTTTAGTAACACCATCAAGATTTTTGAACAGTTTTTGTCAGTCTTAACCCTCTATATGTCACATGCAAAAAAAAAGAACTTGAGCAGACACCCATGCAGTCTTTCCAATAATATTTTTACTAAAAATGGATAAAAATATGAAAATTGTAAACACAGAACAATATATCAAAAAGCATACAATCACTTAAAAGAAAAGCAAAGAAAACTACAGGCAAACTCCTACCAACATACAGTTAGATACTTTTCTATCTAATGTATTACCTCTAAGTGCTTATCAAAGAGTTGTGTGTTTCTCTCTCTCCCAAGATTAAATATAACTCAAAGATCAGACACCAGTATAGTTTAAACTGTGTCTCTCCATACCCCTTTCGATGAGTCATCTAGCTCCTCCTTTTAGAATATAAAAAATATACAAACAGGATGTCCTGTCAGGAGGTATATTAAATAAGGTGACAGCAGCAAAGACTCATTTGCCAAATATGACTCCTTAATTAAACATTTTCTCTGATCTTCAGCAGTTCCTGTTTTCCCAAGGAACATCAAAGGTTTTTACAACTCTGCAGTTTGACACCTAGATGCGAGATAGCTATATCCTGCCCTGTAATAAACTGTATATTTAGCTTCCCAACTTATTTATTTATGTTTTTTAGTAACCAGGTAGCTGTGCTGATCCAGAGGACCATTTTTAGTCACGACCTGGGCCACAAGGTGGCGGTACATAGATACAAGCAGTAGATATAATATACAATTTAAATATACTGTACAAGCATCAATAGACAACAAATAGACAGAAGCTTACTTATGGTAACCAAACAATGGTAAGTGAAATAGCCTAGGGATACCAGCAGCAGTACAATGGGAGAAAAGTTACAGGATGACAAGGAGCAGTTTAAACATAACAGACTTATCAATATCTGGTCTAGATAACATGCCTGTCCTGAGAAAGAGAGCAGATTGACCTGGGGAGCTTGTGGTAATAGGTAGGGCAAGGCTTCTAGACAGTGCACTGAGATTAAGCAGTGAGGGAGCATTGACTGTGTAAGCTGAAGAGCAGGATAGTTAGTGATATGCCCTACTAAGTCCTGGTGTATCCTTAAGCCACGGCCTAGACCAGGTACAGTGATGTGGGAGGAGGTCTCACAGGTAGGTTTGAGAGGCAGCTTGAGAGTCAAGCATGTGGGTTAGTGCTTTAGGACAGTGGTGGGGGGGAGAGTAGGATGAGCAGAATGCGCTTGACAGTGATAGGATTATGGTGGCTTTTGGTCTCCTGTGCTGCCCTGTGTGCATTTGCAGGTGCAGCCTTTCCCTAGCCAGGCCTTTAGGTAAGCTTTGAAAGACGCATTGGAAGAAGATGTCCAAACAGGCACTGGGAAACAATTCCAGAGGGAGGGGCAGAGACTGAGAAGGCCCATCGCTGTACAGACACGGGGAACTTCCAAGGATTTGCTGGAGGATGCCCTAAGAGGTCTCGTGGATGCTCTGTGTATGAGTAGGGGGGCATATGGGGACAGCTGGTTAATTCTGAGGGCATTGTCTGCTAGGCAGCCTGCAATATAGTTAAAGCGCGCCTGGAGAGGGAGCCAACCAAGGGACTGGTAGAGTGTACAGTGATGAGTTAAGGAGGGGGCTTTGAGAACAAAGTGACAGATGGCATTGTATGTCGTGTTGAGGTGGGAGTGTTGCTTTGTGGACACGTGGGAGTAGATGGGGGAGCAGTAGTCAAGGAGTGGGAGGAGGTTTCCCTTTGTAATAGCGAGACGAGCTTCAGATGATAGCAGGTGGCTTTTGCGGTACGCCGTTCCTAGCTTCTTGTTTATCGTATTTATAGTCAGGGTTGTGTGATCATTATAGGTGAGCGATGGGTCGAGAGTAACACCGAGATATTTGAAAGAGCTGACCTGTTCAAGTGGAGGTCCTGCAGGTGTATATATGGTGAGGGAGGAGTTTAACTTGGTTGACTTGTTTAGGAAAGGCTTTGATCCGAAGAGCATGGACTTCATCTTTTCCCCATTTACAAGCAGTTTTCTAGATGTGAACCAGTAGACAGTGGCTGCATAGCTGTCAGTGAGAGTGGAGGAGATGGCCTCTAGGGCCTTATTGCTGTGGTATAGGACTAGGTCGTCCACATAGAGGAGTGTGTTGCAGTTTAGGCTATAAACCGGTAGAGCATTGATAAATATGCAGAAAAGAAGGGGGCCAAGGATTGATCCCAGAGGAACTCCAGTGCTGGTAGGAAGGGAAGCTGAGGTTACTTTACCTATAAGCATGGACTGGGACCTGTTTGTGAGGTAGCTATGAAACCAGGCTGCAAGTCCAGGGGCACAACCAAATTGTTGAAGTGAGGAGAGGAGAAGTTGGTGGTCAAAAAGGCCAAACACCTTTGATAAATCAACATAGACTGCACCCATGGGCATACCCATATCCATATTACTGAGGACATGGTTTGAGAAGACTGCCAGGGCAGAGGAGGTGCTGTGGTGTTTGCGGAAACCATGTTGAAAGGGACACAGGAGGTTATATTTATTGAGATGTTCACTTTTGTTGGGAACGGACTACTTTCTGAAGTAGTTTGCTGAGGTGTGGAAGCAGGGAGATGGGCCAATAGTTTTTCCGGGCAACTGGGGTCTCCAGCCTTGAAGATGGGAACCACACTTGCATGTTTCCAGGTGTCAGACACTGTTGATGTAGACAGGGCAAGGTTCAAAATGTGTGTTAGTGGTTTGACAAGGGTTTGGGAGATGATCCTCAGGGAAGCAGGTACAGCCTGTCACTTCTAGGGCTGCCGCTAGAAAGGGAGGGTTTCCAAGAGTTTTATAATGGTCTTGGGAGTAATTGCCCTGAAATAGAATGGAGGGGTGGAAGCTTCAGTGTTTGTGGGAGTGGAGGGGCTACTGTTACTGTTTGGGTTGGAGGGAGGGTGAGGAGGGAGCTTGCTAAGATAAGGTGTCAGGTCGGTAAACATAGTGTTGAGGAGGTCAGCAATGAGAGCAGGGTCATTGATGGTGCCTGCTGAGGATGCGAGTTGTGTTACTTGTTTACTGATCTTTGGGTTTAGGATGGACCCAACTGAGGCCCAGAAACTACGTGGATTCCCTAGGGTATTTTTTTGGAGCTCAGTGAAGTATTTCTTTTTTTTAGTGACTTTGCCAGCTGCTTACAGGCATTTCTCAGTTCCCTGTAGGCATTCCATAGTTGTGGGGGATGGAATGCTCTCCATTTAGAGTCCCTGACCTTCATTTGCAGTAACAGTTCTTTTGTTATCCAGCGTGTGCAGCCTCCCCTAACCCTTCTGGTTTTGATGGGAAAATACTGGTCCTGAAGTTTCTGAAGGGTGCTAATTAAAAAAGGGGCCATAGAACCTGTACTTCCAACACAGACTTCAAAGGCAGGAGGTCATAAAAGACTATAAAATGCAACTTCTCAAGGAAGTTAATTACATGCAGAGATCTCCTGGTCATTTTAATACATCCTGTTAGCTTCACTGAAACCTGGGGGGGGGACACCCACAGCACAGGCTGTCCCATGTGAGACAATCACACACTATCCTTCTACGTTACAAATATCATAGAAGAATCATAACCAGCTGGCCAAGCATCACAATGACTACAAATGAATGGATTCTGGAGGTTATAGAGAAAGGTAATGCTCTGGAACTTCTGGACAGCCCTCCAGATCATCCACCGTTTGTGACAATCTACCCACCAGGGCACATGTCCCTGTTGCTAGAGGAAGTGCAGAACCTAAGTAAAAAAGGGGCCATAGAACCTGAACTTCCGACATAGTGGCACAAAGGCTTTTACACCAGGTACTTCGTCATCCCAAAGTGGACAGGGGATCTGAGGCCTATTCTGGATCTGAGGAATCTAAACTTCTTCATAGAATGCAAGATGTTTTGGATGGTCTCATTGCAGGGTCTCCTTCACCTACTGCAAACAGGGGACTGGATTTGCTGCCTGGATATGAAGTATACATACCCACACATCAGAATCCAGAAACCACACAGGAAATATCTGAGATTCCTGTTCCAAAGGGAGCATTACCAGTTCAGAGTGTTGCCATTTGGCTTTTCTTCTGCGCCACAAGTCTTTAGCAAAAGCTCGGCAGTGGGGACAGCAGCCCTTTGCAGGGAAGGCCTGTATGTTTTTCCTTACCTGAACCACTGGCTATTAAAAGCCCACCCCAGGGAACAATTGCTGCAAACCTTAGCTTGAACCAGACAGATGTTTGTAGCTCTGGGGGGGCGACAGCATACCAAAGTCTGTACTGACACCCTTTCAACGACTGCAGTACATTGGGGCAATTCTGGATATGGCCCAGGGCTCTGCATTTCTGCTGCTGGACAGGGCAAAAAGGCTGATTGTACAAGCACAATTGTACATGACAGACATTATGTCTCAGAAAGGATGTTTCTATGCCTTCTGGATCTTATTGCAGCAGCCATTGTCTTAGTGCCAATGGGCAGGCTGCACGGATCCCATAGTGGACCCTATGAAATCAGCTGATCTAGAACAGATGGTTCTAGTAACATCTCCCTTGCACAGAGTGCTCACATGGTGGATGGAGTGCAGTAACCTGCTCAAGTGCATCCCATTCTTGAGTCTTACCTCACATCACATTCTCACCACGAATGCCTCAGGATCAGGATGGGGAGCCCACATGGGATCGCTTCAGACACAAGGTACGTGGACCAAGGTAAAGCAGGCTTTGCATATAAATGTTCTGGAAATAAGAGTCATCCTATATGGACTCCAGGCATTCCAGAACCACTTGTCCCCAGGTCCTCTGTTAGTACAGACAGACAATGTCAGTGTGATACGTCGTATCAACAAACAAGGGGGCACTCTGTCTTACCCGTTGTGCAGGAAAGCAAAGCGAATATGGTATTGTGCTATGGAACACAGTCTAGAACATTCAGCAGTACGTGTTCCAGATGTCCAAAATGTCTTGGCAGACAAACTAAGCAGGTCACAGGCCAGGATGCACAAGTGGGAACTGCCAACCTCAGTGGTAGATGACCAATTCATGACAGGTTGTCAGAATTGGACCTTTCAATCCACACAACACAAGACACTCGTTTCTTGCCTCACTCCAGAGCCTGAAGTTTTCTGGCAAGATATGTTGTCCCTCTCGTGGAAAGGGAGGTTTCTGTTTGCCTTCCCTATTTTTCCACTAATTCAGAGAGTCTTACTCAAACTGAAGATGGAGGAGGCAACTCTGATACTCATTGCTCCCCATGGCCTCGACAGATATGGTATGCCCTGCTGCAACAGCTGCAGCAGAACCCTAAGTACCTCTGCCCTTGTACAGGGGTCTACTGTTACAGGAACAGAGTACCTAGTCCACCCAGAACTGAACTCCCTACATCTGCATACATGGCTCCTGAAGACATAGCCATAGCTCGCTTTGGGGTATCACAGAAAGTGGTGCATGTTGTGGTTGCTGCTAGAAAACCGTCCACCAGATACACTTATTCCATGAAGTGGAAGCAGTTTGCTTTGTGGGCCACTTCACATAAGCCGGATCTGTTTAATTGCCCAGCCAATCGAGGTTCCTAGGTACCTTCTGTCCCCACACAACCAGTTCAGGCCTGCGATGTTTCTCAATCAACGCGCACTTGGCTGCTATATCAGCTTTCCACATGCCTGTGGATGGCCATACAGTTGCTAAGCTGAAGGTAGCCCATATGTTCTTGAGAGGCATTTTAAACATAAAGCCACTCACTTGAAATCCAGTCCCAGCTTGGCATCTGAATTTTATTTTGGAAAAACTGACTTTGGCTTCCTTTGAGCCAGCCGTGAGTTGTGGCTTACGTTTTCTTTCTTGGAAAGCATTATTTTTAGTTGCTATCACTTCAGAGCTGCAAGCTTTAATGTGTGAGCCTCCTTATTTGATTTTCCACAAAGACAAAGTGTCTTTGAATACTAATCCTAAGTTTCTTCCTAAGGTTTTGTCTGGGTTTACTTTAAATCAAACCATCCACCTACCAGTGTACTACCCAGAGCAAGCCAATCCAGGTGTAGCATTGGTCCATTCCTTAGATGTGCATAGAATACTCCGGTACTCTACGTGGTTCTAATGCCCCTCACAAAAATACTGAATATGTCACTCTGTCTTGGGCAATTCCCTTCATGGTGGAAAGCGGTTGTTGTGACACCAATCCATAAGAGTGGAGATAGGGCCCTTCACACCAGCTACCACCCAATCTCCATGCTGCCTCCCCTCTCGAAAGCCCTGGAATGGATAGTTGCTGACCAGCTCTCGAAGTACCTGACCCAACATAACATACAATGCCATGAGCAACATGGCTTCAGGAAAGGTCACAGCATCA
This sequence comes from Neoceratodus forsteri, assembly GCA_016271365.2. Classification (NCBI taxonomy): domain Eukaryota; kingdom Metazoa; phylum Chordata; order Ceratodontiformes; family Ceratodontidae; genus Neoceratodus; species Neoceratodus forsteri. Next base: position 656,462,062 of record CM057459.1, read on the forward strand.
CCTCTGTTCTCCTTGAATTTACCAGCTTTATCCACAAAGCCTTTGATCATGGGCACTTAGTGGGGTCAGTGTACATTGACCTCACTAAGGCCTTCGACACGGTAAACCACTCTCTCCTTATTGACTCCATTGGGTCCATTAGGGCCTCCACTGGGACTGTGGGATGGTTCAAAAACTACCTTGAGGGCCGGTCCCAGCAGGTAAAAATCAGTGACACACTATCCATCAGCCTACCTTTCTGCTCCGGAGTTCCCCAAGGCTCCATTCTGGGCCCCTTACTATTCAACCTTTTCCTGAACTCTCTCCCCCAGGCCTGCCCTGGGAATCTACGCCTTTATGTGGATGACATGGTGTTATTCTCCAGTCACTCAGACCATCACTCTCTAACTGGTATTCTTCAAGACAATTTCACAGTTCCTGAACTATGGTTCGCGCAGCACAAACTAATTATGAACTATAAAAAGACGAAGTCCATACTTTTCGCTAGCCCCCACAACAGGCTAAAATCCACCCTGCTCTTCATACTCAACAACCTCAATGTTCCTATTGAGCAAGTACAGGCCTTTAAATACCTGGGTGTTACCCTTGACTGCGATCTGTCCTTCAAGGAACACATCAGGGTAGCCTCCAAAACGGTCAACTGTATATTAGGTATCCTCTATAGGCATAGAAGCTGCATGAACCATGAGGCACTCCTAACTGCAGTCTCCAGCTCCATACTTTCAATTGTGGACTATGGCCTAGTCATTTACGGCACTGCATTTAACACAACTCTCAAAAGAGTAAGTACTGCCTTCAATAAATCCTGTTGCCTAGTAATGGGTGCTCATAACCGAACACACACGTGTGAACTTTGCTCTAGAATGAATTGGCTGAACCTTAGAGACAGGGTCAAGTACCACACCTGCCTGTACTTGAAGAAAATAAGCTTGGGCCTTACTCCCCCCCAACTCTCAGCACCTACACTCACGCACCCCTACTCTCATAGCACTAGGAGCGCTTCAAGAAATGCCTACCAAGTCCCTTTCTGCTGCACCTCGCAAGCCCAGTGATCCTTTAGCTTCCAGGCTCCCAGCCAGTGGTCCAGATAATTTTTGAGACTAGGAAGTATTTACTGCTAGCTTTTTCAGCTAGGTAGTATTTTCATCTTAAAGGCAGTAATGCTATTCACAGCCATCGCAGGGTTTTAAATAAGCTGAAAAAAATGATTAGCAGTTTGATGCATGAAAGTGCTAATCAGTTGTGAAAATGCATAGCACTTGGCACAGACCGATAAGCAAAAATTAAAAAAATGATATAGTTTTATTAATGCTGTGTACTGTGTCATGGATTCACTCATAAAATGGTTAGCAGTCTACTGCTAAGCATTCCTGAAAATGGTTAGCATTACCTCCTGTTTTGCTATGCTATACCAGCTATTTAAAACCCTGTATTGTCTCAAACCCCCCACCCAACCACCACCACCTCTAAACCAAGTCTCTAGCCCACTGAGCACCTGCAGTCACTGAGATTCTTTGTTTAATCCTGGAGACAGAGACTTCCCCAGTGCTACTTAGTACTGTGACCTTTTTTTTTTTTTACATATTGCAAAGTTTTAACAGCACATCTTCGGGTCAACCAGTGAGAAACTCATGAAACCATCTCCACAATACACATTTTTTTTTCAACTTTATTTATACACCTTCCTCAGGGAACTCTCTCCAGCAACCTCACCTCCTCCAGGCTCTACTTCCCACCTGAGACACCTCCTACTCCTTGCCCCAGTCCAACGGACCCCCAGCTCTGAACCCCCTGAGGTGGGGCCTCTCTATCCGCCCAGGGCACTCTATCTACAATCAAGTGTGTCAGGCTGGGCGATTGACCCTGGAGAGGAGAGTGCCCGGTATACGAGAGTGTGGCCTGGTGGGGCATATCCCTGAGGACAGGGATTTTCTTGTATCGTTTCCCCCGGAGTACAGACATGCAATGGCGTCTGTGCAACAGGGTCACTGACGTCCGCCGCCACTCCGCCCCTTGTACAGCTCAGTGCCAGTGTTACCTCTGGTCTCCACCAGAGGTTCCTACTGCACTGAGTAGGCCCAGATCCCACCCTGGGAGAAAAGAACAGTACATCAGACTCTCGATCCTCTCCTTCCCGTGCCCACCCCTGATGGCCCGGGCTCATTCCTGAACCCGGATCACCAGTGTGGTGCGAGGTTTGGCATCCAGTGCTTCAACCCTCAGTGCTACCAGGCCAGCTTCCACAATACACAGTTGATATTAATAATACAGCTACTGCCTCCACTTAGCTAGTGTGTGGTGCCATTGCTGCTAGTATCACACGGTGGTATCAATTTTGTGTGCATTTATCAACATATTGTAAATGTATTCAGGGTGAGAAACAAATTCCTAAAATCAGAAAGTGGGAGTACACCATGCAAAAATGGTAGTAAAATACTCCTTTACACCCCTTATTTGTTCCCCTGCTCCCAGCTGGCTAAACAGATTCCCAGTAGATACTCTTGAGGTTCTGAAGCTTGGTCCTTTCAAGCATTTCCTTAAACAACACCTTGTAGCCCATAGCAGTTGTGGCTGCCCTGCTCAGCCCTCCTCCTATCTGTCCTCCCTTCCCTCCCTTGTCGCTGTCTCTCTACCCATTCTTGTATTCTCCTCTGCCCTGCAACTCCAATTCCCCCTAACTAGTTCTGCCCCTTGTTCTGTGCTCGACAAAGCCAACTGCTGGCTGTTTTGCTCAACTGACAAAGCCACCTTTGGCTGCACATCCACACCTGCTTTTCCCTCATATGTATGCCTCAATGTTAACTTTGCTCTTACTTTAGAATTTGAATTATCCTTGTTTTGCATCATGTGTAACCCTTAGGTAGCACTATCCCAAGGGCTACTACCCCTGCCTGCTTGGCTAGTAGCAGGTTAAGGGGCCTGAGTTCTGAATCAGATGCCTCCACCCAGAGGTCAAGGTTGGTAGTGGTCAAGCTAACCTGGGCACAGCCCTCGGGATACTGTAACCCCCCCCGCTTTTCCCTCTAGTGGCCTGAACACTATACAATAATCACTTTCACAATACCCCTGGTACACCACATAAGTACCCACACTGTCTGCACTTACCACCAGGGCTGGTTCCTCTGGCTTGACCCTAGGGACCTTCTGTAAAACAAGGTTAAGCACAGCAAATAGCAACAGTACAGTACTTTGAGCACAAACTGGAACCACAGTCAGATTACAAGCAGGAAAAAGTTAGATATGATTTATTCAGGGGACTGGAACAAGGAAGGGGCAAAATCAGGTTAATTAGCTTAAAGGTTATATCAATCAAGCAGTTATGCATGCGCTTTGAGTCCCCCCGCACAGTCCACCTCTAGGTACCCAGATGGAGAAGAGATGGGCTAGCCAGGACAGTTGCCCGGGGTTGCAGATGGTTGGGGTCCTGTGATGGAAAACACAACATGCACAGTACACAATATTTGTAATCCAGAGCCAGAGGGCTCAGTTCGTAAAGGAAACGAAACAACAAGACAATCAGATGACACACTCAGATTAAGCTGTTGGTGCAGGGAGCTACCCTGGTGTTTACTCACGATACCCAAGACTGGACACAGGCTGGACAAAAATCAAGACCACAGGTGGTTGATCTGGAATGCCAGGAGAAGCAGGGCCCACACAAGTCAAAGAGGTGTCATTCCTGTTCAAGCATGGAGCAGGGGGGCTGATCCCCAGGCAGGTCTCTCGTCGATGGCTTCTCTGTGCAGTGGGTAGTCTGGCTGGGCCAGTCTGGCAAAGCCCAGGCTGCATGGAGACAAGTTCGGATGCAGTCCATTTTGGGCTGGATACAGCTTCCAGCAAGCAGAACACAGTTCACACAGTGGGGAACTAACTCACAACCCACTAGCAGCTCATAGCACATTTACATGTATGGGAATTCTACTGTACCAGGCAAAGTGCTCCCCGGTCAGAATCGCAAAGTCTCTGCACACACCGGGAGCTTAGGGGTTGCTGGAACTCCTGACAGGCCAATTGCATTCAGCAAAAATATTCGGTCTTCTTCAGGTTGAGCCTGGCCCACTTCAGTAGCTTACTTTAGTCACACAAACTTGGATTTAGTCGAAAATAATTCTCTTCTCTCCCTCTCATGGAGCAGCAGAAGACGTGCAGCCAAAAACTCAGCCCTTTCACAGTTTTCCCTTGCGAATCCACCAGCCTGGCAGTGAACATTTAGGCAAGCTCAAGAAATACTTTTCAGGAACCCTCATTTGTAGGGGGGTTACACCTTTCCCTGCCTGGAGAAAATTTGGTGTCCGCGTCAAGTCTGTACCATCATGCATCAGTTAACATAAACTTATTACTTTACTATACATATTCACTACACTTCATGTTAGTATATCCATTCTGATGACACATTTTGCATATTTCACATGGATAAATTGAACATTACTATACTGAATCAGGTAATAACTTCTTGTACCTTAAACAATGCAAGAGGGAGCCCTTCCCTATCAGATAACTTGAGGCTAGAGGGGGCAGGGGCACCATGGTGAGAGGGAAAGACAAGTAACCTGGAATTGGCTGTCAAGCTCAATTTGGGCAGTGAGCTTGGTGAGACATAAACACCTTTGTGCACCACACTGAGAGGCAAATCCACTGGCCTCCCGGGAGAATCATAACTGAGGTGTACTACTGACTTGACAGCTCGGCCAGTCTTTCTGAGGGGGACAACTACAGTCTCTGTACTCTCAGCACTGGTCTGGGGACTCTCATCAATTGTGAGGGGTGCCTCTGCCTGGATGAGAATGTCCAAACTTGGAGCACTGTCAGCTCCTTGCTCTGTAGGCTCTGTTTCTACAACACTTGACTCATTTTGCGAAGGCTCAGTCACAGTCAAGCTTTGAGGCACTGAAGGGGGGTGGTCAGCACTCTCATAGTGTTCTTCAAGTTCTGGTATGTCACCAGAAAGACTCATTCCATCAGCCCCTCCCTCAGGCAAATCATACAGTTCCACAATACACAGAGACTCAGCATCTTCAAACGTGATACTTTGCACTTCGCTTTCAGGGAGCATTGGCTCCAAGGACAAAGCTGGGGGGTTAGGCAGTCCAGAAGGCCCAGCTTCATCTCCACAATTAATCATGGGGTTACCTCGAAACAGCTGACTCAGTTCATAAGAGGGGTAATAGGCACAGTCACACTCACTTTCGTCAGAAGTGGACTGACAGTCACTATCATTCTGGGCCTGCTGCGGAGGAAACCTTAAATCTGTGACCACTGGGGTAGGTTGACTCTGTCTCTTTCTTGCAGCAGCATGAGTCACTGGTCCAGGGGGCTCAGTTTCTGGGGGTTCAGCTTCAATCATGACTTGGCCAATAGGTAGCAAGTGGTTATGGTGCATGGTCTTGACAGCTTTGGAGTTGTTCTCTGGGCGCACCTTGTACACAGGCAAATCATCCCACTTTCCAACTACTACATGGGGAAGATGGTGCCATCGATCAGCAATTTTGTGTTTACCATGCAGTCCCGAACTGCGTAATAACACACAGTCTCCAGGTTGAAGCTCTTGAGCCTTTACTTTTTTATCATGCCTCTCTTTGTTGGCTAGATTTCTTTTGGCGGCCATTGTCTGGGCCAGTTGATAGGCATGGTTTAACTGAGCTTTCAGTTTTTGTACATATTGCAAGTAGTTTTCGGCTCGGACCCCACCTGGAGAGACCTCAAAACAGACATCAACTGGCAGCCGGACCTCTCTTCCGAACATGAGGCAGTAGGGGGAGAACCCAGTAGCATCATTTTTCATGCAGTTGTATGCGTGTACCAAGGTGCTAATCTGCTAGCTCCATTTATGCTTGTCTTTTGGGTGGAGGGTGCCCAGCATGTCTAGAAGAGTGCGATTAAAACATTCTGGTTGAGGGTCTCCTTGCGGGTGATAGGTGGTGGTTCTTGACTTTCACACCCCTCATAGAGCGAGCATTTCTTTGATTAGTCAACTCTCAAAGTCTCTGCCCTGGTCAGAGTGGATCCACTGGGGGGACACCATAGTAGACGAAGAAATTTTCCACTAGCACCTTGGCCACGGTAGATGCCTTTTGATCTTTGGTGGGAAAGCTTGTGCATACCATGTAAAATGATCTGTAACCACTAACACATTGCCAATGTTCCGTTGACCAGGTTCTAAACAGAAGAAGTCTATGCAGACTAGTTCCATGGGGGTGCTGGTAGTAATATTAACAAGGGGGCAGCTCTCTGAGGCAGTGCTTTTCTTTGCAGGCAGTGACTACAAGTCTTTACATGGTGCTCAACATAGGCCCCCATTTTGGGCCAATAGAAGCGAGATCGCACCAGGTCAAGGGTTCTGTCAATACCGAGGTGCCCCATGTGATTGTGGAGGGACCTCAGTACCAAATCTTAAAAGGCCGTAGGTAGGACCAATTGTTGCTTGTCTACTTTGCCACTATGATATATTGTCTCTGTGTACAACAACTGATTGAGCAACTTCAATCTGGGGCCTTCTTTAAACAATAAAGCAGTTTGCAAGTCAGTGGAACGTAACTTAGACACATCTTTTCCAGCACGCAGGCATCAGGTGCTAGCTGAATCATAGGATTCTGGGACTGAGCCCACTGAATGCTGTCATTGTCAAATTGAGGTAGTGCACTAATATCTAGAGCAGAGAAGTGACAATAAGTAGCTGGTATGCAGCTGTTAGAAGGGCCCAAGCAATCTACTAAACAGTCCACTGTGTCCGCAGACATCTGTTCATCTCAATCAAACTTTTGGCGCAATGCTTGAATGTCAGGTTCAGATAGCCTGACCCAATCACTCTTGGAAGTGGGCCTTCGTGATAGGGCGTCAGCATCAATATGGTTCAGGCCCAGTCTGTATTCGACAGCATAATCATAGGTTGATAATGCAGAAAGCCACCGGTGCCCAGTGGCTTCTAACTTAGCTGAAGTCTGTACATAAGTCAACGGGTTATTATCAGTCTTCACCAATATCTTTGCCCCATAGAGGTATTCATGAAACTGGTCAACGATGGCCTATTTTAGCGCAAGGAACTCTAACCTATGCACAGGGTAGTTTCGTTCGGACAGGGTCAAGCTCCTACTGGTGAAAGCTACTGGTCTCAGGTCATCCTCATGGTCTTGATACAGCACCACTCCTAGACCCTGCAAACTAGCATCCGTATGCAGCACATAGGGTTTGGTGGGGTCAGCATAGGTGAGGATGGGGGCGTGGGTGAGCTGGTATATGATCTCATGGAAGGCTGCTTCACAGTCGGGCATCCAGTGGGGCCAGAAGAGTTCACCTGGGTGGAAGTATACTTTTTCTGGATCTTTAATGGACCCTTTTTTGTATTTACGATTGGTAGGAGGGTAACCCTGGGTAAGGTTCAAGAGTGGGCGAATCACCTTTGAATAGTCTTTTATAAACCTGCGGTAGTAGCCACAGAACCCCAGGAAACATTGTAGTTCTTTCAGATTATGGGGCAGGGGCCAAGTAGTCAGTGCTTCAACCTTACTGGGATCAGTCTCTATCCCTTTTGTAGCTACTATGTGCCCCACATACTTCACAGAGGATTGGAAAAACTGGCACTTGTCAATGGACAGCTTGAGGCCGAAGTCTTTCAGTCGGTCTAGGACTTTAAACAGTCGGTTCTCATGCTCCTCTAAGGTGCTCCCAAACACAATGACATCGTCCAAGTACTCCAGGCATTCCAGCAAATTCATATCTCCCACCGCACGTTCCATCAGTCGCTGAAAGGTGGCCGGGGCACCTGATATCCTCTGTGGCATCTGCAGAAACCCGTAAAACCCCAATGGACAGATGAAGGCTGTTTTCTCACGGTCTTCCAGGGCCATCGGGATCTGGTAGTATCCGCTGTGAAGATCCAACACCGAGAACCATTTGTTCCCACTCAAGCAGTCCAGGGTATCTTGAACACGAGGCATAGTGTATTGGTCTGGGATGGTCCACCAGTTCAGGGTTCAATAATCAATACACATCCTCACAGACCCATTCTTCTTATGCACAACCACAATGGGAGAGGTGTATGGGCTCCTGGATTCTTGTATCACGCCAGCAGTGAGCATTTCCTGCAGGTGCCTTCTCACATCATCTATGTCTGCTGGGGCTAGGCGTCGGGACCTCTTTCGAAATGGCCATTTATTGTGCAGGAGTATGTGATGCTCCACACCCTGGACACATCCCACATCCTGTTTCTTCAGCGAAAACACTTGGTCTCTCTGGGCAAGTCTCTTGCTAATTCTAGCCTTCCATTCAGCTGGCAATGGGGAGTCACCAAAGTCAAACATGTCTGGGATCACTCTCTCCTTCTCATCAGGGTGCTTGTTGCTGGGCAATACTGCAGTGTCTGCACAGTGTACCATAGCTAGGTTGCACCCTCTGTTCACCCGGATCTCCTGATCTGACACATTGTGAATCTGGACCATCACTCGTCGTGCATAGGCATGGGCATGAGCAGGCAAGATGCTGGGCTTGACCAATAATCCTTCTGGCAATTTTCTATCACCTGGCACATCCAACATCAGTATTTTGTTCTTGACTTCTTTCCGGAGGCGGACCTCCCCTTGAATGGTACACTGGGCATTAGGGGCCAATACCATTGAATCGGGATCCTTCTTCCACACGATCCCCACTGGTTCATCCTGGTCTATTTCCTTGGGTTTCTGTTGCAAATCATAGGCCCTCTTGATCAGAGCCAGAATTCTCAGGGCCTTCCCAGTCTGTTACCCTTGTTTCTCGTGACAGAGTTGCACCAGTCTTCCAAACATATGGACGTTTGTCCCAGTTAATGGTGGGACCCCATCATACAGTCCACTGGGGGGCACACTAGGGCCAATGCCTCTACTCACTCCTCTACACCAGTTACAGTTGCAGGAAAAGACAACCAGAGGTGGACATTGACCCTAGGTAGGGATAAGACTTGTTGCTCAGGCCCCACAGATGTAGGCCTTCCAGGGATTGCAAATGCACATCAGATAAGTGTTTGTCATACCAGTCCTGGAATATAATGGTCACTTGAGACCCACTGTCAAGCACAGCCCAAGTATGAATATCATTCACAGTCACCATAGTCTCCATTGAAGGGCCCACCATTTTGGACTAGTCTGGAGAGACAGTAGCAGAGGCCTGGACAGACGATTTTGCCACAAAGAAATTTGAGTTAGGGTTTCTCAAACCCTCACTGCTGTCATTTCGGGCACGCCTTGGCCATTGATTTGCTTTTCAGAGCTCCCCTTGGAGTCTGTTTACTACTCTTTCTAAGTCCTTCTGAGACCGGCAGTCTATGGCCATCCTTTCCACAGTTGTGACAAATGATAGACTTCTGGGTCATCCTGGGAGAGAACATCGTATGAGAAACTGAAGCAGCAGTAAGAGATTGGGGTCTAGTATCTGCTTGCAGCAGTGAGAGTGGTGCAACATATCTTAACAGTTCCTTTAGAGTGGCAGTCAATCCAGTGATCTCAGCCTTGGAGCCACCCTCGGTAGCGGACGCCTGAGGGTGCATCCCCACACCCATGGCAGTCACGTCCTGAAAGGGACCAAAATCTTGTTCCATGGGGGAAACCCTTGCAGAAACACCCATCTTCAACTCTTGGACTTCTTTTAGTAGCTCGTCTTTCCAATGCTGGTCCCAGGGCGGGAAGTCCTTTGCATTCTCAGAGGGCTCGTTAAGTGCCGGCTTTTGCCCCTGAGCCTCACTTGGCTGATCACTCTCGGTCACTTGCGCAGCAGCAGCAGCTATAGGTGCAATTCCCCCATGGGGTCACCTTTGCTCAACCCCTCGAATTTCTTTCATCAGCTCATCATAGGAGGGGGGCGATTCCAGTCGGGTGGCAAGGCTCAACTGAAGCAGTAACAATTCTGAAAACAGAGCAGACTTAAGGATCCAGTCCAGCCTAGTTCAATTTAATTCATTTGATGGCAAACTACCCTTTCTGAGGCACTCTTGTAGGAGCTTTTTGAGCCGAGGTACCTACATGGACAGTGGCTCCCCTGGATACTGCTGAGCATTTCTTACTCTCCACCACAGATCCTCATCTGAATCCGGGCTCCCATACGCATTCTCCAATGCATCAAGATAGTCCTGTGCAGTTGCTTTGAGATTATTGGCCTGCTTGGCATGGATGGTAGCCAGGGCAGGACCTCGGAGGCTCTCACTCAACCTCTTTTGTTTCTGTGCTTCTGAGCATTGCCATTCAAGTACTAGAGGGGCAACATAGTCTATCCAGGTTTCCCAGTCATCCTCCCCTTGGGGGGTGGGGAGGGTGCCCGAGAAGATTCTCAGCCTTCGGTAGGAGTCATGACAAAATGGCAGGTACATATATAGGGGCCAGCATTGGCACGGGCACAGAAGGTGGGGCAGTAACAGGTACTGGAGTGGGAGGGGGTGTTGGGGAAGGAACACCCCCCCAGATGGCAGGAATAGTTTCTTAAAGTCCTCTACGGTTTTCCCTTTCTCTAGCAACAACTTAGCAAATTTCTCTTCAAAAGACTCAGATAATGGTGGGTGCTCATCCTCCCCAGGGTCTTTTCTGTCTGTTATTATCACTCTCCAGGCAGCTGGAGCCCCTTCTGTGGCAATATTCTGTGGCACTTTAGAGCTGTCCACGAGGTCACTACACTCTACGAAGGCTATGAAAGTTTGGGCGATCAAATCAGCCTGTCGACCCACCATCACAGGGTTTTTTAAACATTCAACTTTGGAGAGTGCTCCCTCTACAGTGTCTTTACTGGTACCCAGGGGAATATCCAGTATAATTAGAGCATTTTGAGGTCAATCTCCTGCCCAGTACACCACCCCACCAACTGGTGTACAGTCATTTCTACTGGGGTAGCCATTAATCTTTAACAATAATTCATAATTTTTGGCCACTAGAAGGCACAAAATCCCAGCGGTGAGCCTCCAAAATGTATCCCCCAGGTGGCGCTATCTCAAGGGCTACTACCCCTGCCTGCTTGGTTAGTAGCAGCTTAAGGGGCCTGAGTTCTGAAATGGGTGCCTCCACCCAGAGGTCAGGGTTGGTAGTGGTCAAGCTAACCTGGGCACAGCCCTCCGGGACACTGCAACCCCCCTCTTTCCTTACTAGTGCCCGGAACAATACACAACAGTCACTCCCACAATACCCCCAACTCACCACACAAGTACCCACACTGTTTGCACCTACCACCAGGGCTCTCCTCTGGCCCGGCCCTAGGGACCCCCTGTAAAACAAGGTTATACACAGCAAATAACAGCAGTACAGTACTCTTGCGCAAACTGGAACCACAGTCAGGGTAAATGCAAAAAAGAGTTAGATCTGATTTATTTAAGGTACTTGAACAAGGGAGGGGCTTAATCAGGTTAATTTGCTTAAAGGCTGTATCAATCAAACAGTTATGCATGCACTTCAGGGTCCATAAACAGTCACACACTCTGGGTACCCACATGGAGAATGGTGGGCTAGCCAGGAACATTGCAGCTGTTGGGGCCCTGTGATGGAAGAAAATAACATGCACAACACACACTATTTGTAATCCGGAGCCGGAGGGCTCAGTTCTTGAAAAGAAAACAACAAGACAATCAGATGACACACTTTTAGATTAGGCTGTTGTTGCAGGGAGCTACCCTGATGATTACTTACAATGGCTGGACAAAAGTCGAGACAGCAGGTGGTTAATCTGGAGTGGCAGGAGAAGCAAGACCCACACGAATTGCAGAGGCGTCCTTCCTGTTCAAGCATGGAGCAGGGGGCTGATCCCCAGGCAGGTCTCTCGTCGATGGCTTTCTCTGTGCAGTGGGTAGTCTGGCTGGGCCAGTGTGGTAAGACCCTGGACAAATGGAGACAAATTCGGATACAGTCCGTTTTGCGCTGGATACAGCTTCCAGCAAGCAGAACACAGTTCATAGAGTGGGGAACCAAATCACGACCCACTAACAACTCACAGCACATTTACATGTAAGGAAATTCTACTGTACCAGGCAAACCACTCTCCGGTCGCAATTACAGAGTCTCTGCGCAATCCGGGAGTTCAGAGGTGGCTGGAAGTCCAGACAGGCCAATCGCATTCAGCAAAATCTTTGGTCTTCTTCAGGTATGAGCCTGGTAAAAAATCAGTGGCTTACTTCATTCTCACAAACTTGGATTTAGTCCGAAATAATTCTCTTCTCTCCCTCTCAGGGGCAGCAGGCAGACATGCAGGCCACAACTCAGGCCTTTTACAGTTCTCCAATGCAAAACTACACAGAACTCTTGCCCAAATCACTTGAGCTGTTACTTCTTCATTTCTCAGCCCAGAACTAACTGAAAATTGCAAGCAGTCTGGGAAATCCCCCAATATCCAAAAGGTTCAGTTGGCTGATCTGTCTGTCAGTCACAACAAAGGCTCCCCCTTCATGTGCAAAAAGGCGCCAAAAGCCCAAAACTACAATTCCTACAGATTTTGACTCCATACAGCTCCTGTAGTCTGGCTTCATTTTAGGTCCCACCAGTACTGATTGGTCCAATTCGGCAGTCCAGGACCAAGATAGTGGAAATAAACAAAACAGTCCTTGCTGCAAAGAAGGCAGGTTAGACAAACTACATTATCATTATCACTCTAAATGATTTTCAGCAAATAGTTACATCTTTCAGCAGCGCTCCCTCTCAGATTACTTATGACAGCAATCCAGGCAGCTCTTAAAGAGACAGTACACAGAGGCTATACAGGCACTCTCTGGTTAGCACATTTAAACTGCTAAAACACAGGACACCTGCCTGGCAGTGAGCATTTAGGCAAGCTCAAGGAATACTTTTTGGGAACTCCCATTTGTAGGGGGTTGCACAAGTCACAAGTGGGGTACCTCAGGGATCAGTCCTGGGGCCAGTCCTCTTCAATATCTTCATCAGTGACATTGCAGATGGACTGGAGGGTAAGGTTTGTCTGTTTGCAGATGACACAAAGATCTGCAACAGAGTAGGTGATTCAGATGGGGTGGGCAGAATGAGAAGAGATCTGGATAAACTGGCAACATGATCGGAAGAGTGGCAACTGGGGTTTAACGCAAAGAAGTGCAAGATCATGCACACAGAGAAGAGAAACCCTGAAGCCACCTATAGGTTGGGAGGGGAGTTGCTAGTAGTCACAAGGAAAGAAAGAGACTTGGGCATCATCATCATCACAGATGACCTGAAATCATCCAAGCAGACCACTAAAGCAGTAGGCAAGGCTAGGGGGATGTTGGGGTGTATTCGTAGGGGTATCACAAGTCGTAAGAGGGAGGTAATAATCCCTCTTTTCAAGACACTGGTTAGGCCCCATCTGGAGTACTGAGTGCAGTACTGGAGACCACACCTGCACAAGGACATTAACAAAAATGGAGGCAGTCCAGAGAATGGCAACCAAAATGGTGCAGGGACTGCATCAGAAACATATGAGGACAGACTAACGGAGTTCAATATGTATACCCTTCCTAGAGCAAAGGAGGGAGAAAGGTGACATGATTGAAACATTCAAACACCTTAAAGGTATTAAAAAGATGAAAGAGTCTAATGTTTCAGTATAAGAAAAATAGCTGGACAAGAGGACACAGCATGAGATTAAAGGGAGGCCAATTAAGGGGTAATGTGAGGAAGTTCTTTTTCACAGAAAAGTTGGTGGATGCATGGAACAGCCTACCTCAGGAAGTGGTGGATATGAATACAGTGCAGGGCTTCAAACAGGCATGGGATAGGCATAAGGGAGCAATACAGATGAGTATGAATATATAGGCCATTGACAGAGTAAAAGCCTATGGCACATTCATAAGGTAGAAAAAGAAATGGGCAGACTAGATGGGCCTTGCGGTCCTTATCTGCCACCAACTTCTATGTTTCTATGTATATGGTTTGAAACATAAAATCAAAAAATGCTGCTTTCTTTCTTCTCAAGAAACATTTAGTTTAATTTTTAACTATTAAAAAAAAAAACAGGAACTCATCCTCACCAGCTGCTGAAACCCCATCCTGGTGATGGTAGGAGTCTATTTTTTAAAACGATGAAACAACAGAACATTTTGTGTTGGGGGAGGACTCTGATTTCTGAGCCTGATATTCAAAAATGGGCAAATAAGAGCACAAAGTTTTGCGGTGCACTTGAACATTACCCACGACCCCAAGGATGCTACATTTAGTCGCGTAGCACACCCACACTATGCGACCGAATATAGGTGCATGTTGATGCAGTGCTAAGTCCAGTAGCACCACCCCACCATGGAACCCTGCAGTGCAGGGAAGAGCAGCCCCGGACCCGACTGGGCTGGGAGCTCTGGCATGATATTCAGAAGTCCCCATGCATATGAGCCCATTGGCCATGCAGGGTGCTAAGGGGCCATTTGCATGGCCATTATGGGATGATTTGCATAAGAAGCAGCTGCAGGTTTGCGCAGCGCCACCCCAACACCAATAGCCTGACACTATAAGGAGCAGGAAGTCCCTGACCTCTAGTGGTCTCCCCTGCCTGCTGACTGCCATCCCATACAGTATAAAAGATATTCCTGATGCCCAGTGGTCCCCTCCACCACCAATTTCCAGCTCCAGTAATTAAAAAATATTCCCTGGTGCCTAGCGGGTCCCCCTGCCCTCCAATCACCAGCCCCGGTCATGCATAATGTTATCTGTGGTGCCTAGTGTTCCCCTCCTCCAGTCACCAATCCCGGTAAGTACATAAAAGTCCCTGGTGCCTAGCAGGCTTCCCTGCCCTCAGATCGCCTGCCCTGTGCCATTCCAGAGGATAACCACAGTAAAACGTGTGCAGGACATAGAGGAAAACCAAATGAAATAACTCTCAGCTCTGTCGTCTAGTGGCACCCCCCCATCCACCTATCCCCATACTGCAGGAAACACTCCCTGGTGTCTAGCAGCCCCCTCACCGCAGGCACTGACCACCCCCCTGCAACCCCTCCCCCTTACCTTAAGCCAATGTCACGGAAGTCCATACAGCAACTGGCACAGCCGTCCTCTCACCTTCTTGGCCAGCCCCCGTATGGCTAGCAGAGGGTGCGCATCATTTGTACTGTACTATACAGGGAGCATGCAGCTTTTGTCCCCTCAGTGGGGACCATTCCGCACCTGGGCTTATATTGGGACATGGGGACAGGGGATCGGAGGGGGGGAGGGGCCATGAGACACAAGTGACATCATTATTTTTTTAACAGGGCCAGAGTTCAGTGCCACGGTCCACCAGAGGGCAGGTGTGCTCCCCGACTGTCACTGTGGCTCTTGACTGCAGTTGTTCCAGCAGCTCCTAGGGTTGCCCATAGTAAGTTGAGGTTTTGATCAGCGGTATTTTCCCTGAGCAAATTAACCGCTCTAACCCCTTTTGTGCAGCACAAATGCACAGAATATTTGGTTGCACAGGTATTCCTGCCCCCCCTCCCCTTGCCCACCTGAATACATTATTTTTTGCATGTGCACTAACCCTGTTAACACCCTCAACTGCCCCTTTTGAATATTGCACTCTGGGGCAAAACCCTGGTTTACGTGGGCAAATACTCATTTGCACCTCTGCAATCCTTTGAATATCAGACCCCAGGTGACATGAGTTTCCATTCTATTTTAAAAAGCTGTTGTACCACACATCATTCTATGATCTTTGAACTGTGGTACAACAGCTTTAAAGAGCCCTTGACACCATTGTGACAACTCTGACAAACTGTAATATGTAGACACAGTTTAGCTTATATTTAATATTTTTTTTCTTTAATTCTCACCCTTACTTCTTTATTACTAAGGACATTTGCATGTAAACAGGATCACTCCCATATCTGTTCTGGCCACTTGCCTACACCTGACATCACAGTTCTGTTTATGACATCGCAGTCTGTTGCTGTGGTGATAATTATGATGCCATAAACATGGGATTATGATGTCAGGTGTAGACAAGCAAAAAGAGCAGATAAGGTCTAAGGGACAGTAATCCTCTTTCATACAACTGTCCTCAGTAATAAAGAAAAAAGGGAAAGAAATATAGAAAATATATGATATATAAACTGAATTGTGTCTAAATCTCACATTTTTTCAAGATTTTCTAATGGTGTCAGGGGCTCTTTAAATAGATTGGAAATATATATACAACACACTGTAACCATATACTACATACATACAGTATATGTAATAGATAAACAAAATGGTTATATTAAATGTACACTGAAAATGGAAAATAGAGTTATGTAATAGATAACCCACTCTTAGGTGTGCAGTCGCGCTCTGAGATACGCACACCTTGGTATGCGTTGTACGCACGAGGCTGCAGGCCGAGTGCGCCAACTCACCAAGGCGTGTGTGTATCAGGCGTGACCATACAATTTAGAGTGGAGTTATCTATCTTATAAAATGGCAAATTGTATTTGGGGGTAAAGTGCAGGTGTGCGTCACACTCTGATATATGCATGGTCAGTGATGGGATCCAACAAATCAGCAGACATAATTTTTCCTACCCATTTTATAAATATATGTATATACACACATATATACAGTATATATATATATATATATATATATATATATATATATATATATATATATACAGTATATATATATATACATACAGTATATATATATATATATGGATATGCCATGGGCTGGCTACAGATATCACATTCTAGTGGCTGAGCCATGAATGAGGTCTATGGAGGTCAAATTCTGCAGACAAAAATAAATTTGATATTTTTAGTCAGCCCATGCCATATGTCTTTTATACAATGGCAGTGCCTCTTTAGCAAGGTAGATCATATTGCTCAAATCCTAGTATTTTATTCAAAAATACTTCAAAAGCCTTGATTCTGTTTCCCTTTCACAATGGGTTAATCAACAGTTTTCATACATATTCAAATAAGTACATTCCATTAACACATTCAAATGAATAAAGTATTTCAAATTTGCCAGCAAGTCCAGGTAAGAATTTACATCATTTAGGAATTCTAACAGGTGTTTTGGAATCTGATGATGCTCCTGATGTGGAAATGCCCATTATGACACTCCTGTAATAGAAATAAATGATTTTTATGGTATATGTTTCTGTGTTGTAGTATACAGAAATCCATATACTGCCAGATGCTGTTGCACCACAGTAGTGATGTAAGACTGCTGTTGTGCCAGAGCAGTGATGTCCGACTGCTGTTGTACAGCAGGAGCTATGTCGCTGCTGTGGTAGGACAGCATAGAATCCTGTGTCTATTAAGATTCTTCATGCTTGCCTACACTGCAGATTCCTCATAAGGAAGATATCAGCAGTGCTGAAAACTCTCCAAGTTAACTGCTTTGTTGGAACTTGGAAGAGGAAACATTGCCAGCTCGTGTAGCTGTTACTTAAATCACATTGAATGTGCTTAAGTTTATCCTGTTGTTTTCTGTTTATTTAACTACAGTTCAAGACAGAGTTAGTGAGAAGGTAAATTACTTAAAAAAACATGCTATACAAAATAATGTATGTGCAACAATATACAAGGCTGATGTTTCCATCTCAGGGTGCAATGGCATCATCCAGGCCTTCGATGCCATATCACCCCTTGATGGAAATACAGCCTTGTTGTAGATAGTTGCCCATATATTATTCTCTGTACGTTCACTTCAGGTGCAATATAAATACATTTATCTGGCAATTTCTATTCCACCATCGTATAAAATGTTTTTTCTTGTTTTATTGATTTTTTTATCATTTAAATTCTAATTGTTCCATTAGCAAAACCCAATGGAATGTGAGTTAGCCAATTAGAATAGCGTATGCGTGCATGCGTGTGTTTGCATCTGCGTCCAGGTGTGCGTACACACGTGTGTGTGTGTGTGTGTGTTTGATTTTTATTTCCTGCACTTCCTGTACTTCTTGTTTTCTCATTATTTCTTGCTTGTTCCTTTCTCATGCAAAAATGTTTGTTTTGTGAAAAGCCCAGTAAGGGACTCATGATTTCAGGAGTGCTTCTCTAAGGCTATTATGCAAAAGTAGGATCTTTCCGCATTACAGGGCATCTCCTCCAGCTGTATGCATTTTTGAATTCATATTCCTTTGTATGTCATTGCATGTTTCCCAGTCTGGTACTGTGGCAATTATTATGATGGCCCATTTTTGTATTTTATAGTTTCTTGACCCAGGGCAGCACTAGTGTGACAGTGTCTCATTTCAGTGAGGTCCTGCTTCAACGTCATTTACAGCTAACCTGTGATCTCCAGCTTCACAGTTCTGTATTCTTAACTGTTAGAGCAAACTGCCTTTAAAGTCAAACGTAGAGGAGCATGCCTTGAAGTGGGGATAAGCAGCAAAGACTCATCAGTTCTAAGTGACAAATCCTGTTTTCATTTCAGTTTACTTGGTAGCAAAGACTGTGGGAAACAAAATACAGAAAATATGCAAATGAAAAGCAGAACTGTGTCAAAATAGTATTTGTTTCAGCATGTTCTTAAAGGCAGGCATCTCTAGCTCTTTAAACTTCCACTCTTCGGGTGAAACTAGGTAATTGAAGCTAATTGTACACACAAGCACACACATACATGTGCTCAGGTTAAAAATACATCTATTACTTTCAGCCTTTCTAGAAAGCATAATAGGATCGGTACACTCCCGTGACATTAAAGTGCCCTGTCAGTAACCTTTTTCAGAGTGCGTAAGTGCAGGAGAGGCGTGTTGTTTGTAATGAGACTCTTGCTGATTTTTCAGTCTTTGTTCCCTATGTTACTGTATTTTCACTTGCACAGAGAGAGTAAG
Organism: Neoceratodus forsteri; assembly: GCA_016271365.2. Lineage (NCBI taxonomy): Eukaryota > Metazoa > Chordata > Ceratodontiformes > Ceratodontidae > Neoceratodus > Neoceratodus forsteri. The sequence continues at coordinate 656,480,764 of CM057459.1, forward strand.
ATGATCTCAATAATTGTGGTAAATGTCAGAAGTCTTTCTGATCATGTCCCCACCTCAAAAAAAAATAATAGATTGCTGCTACAGTCTATAAGCACAGTTACTTTTGTTAACCTCCCCTTCCCCTCACATTTTGTTTTTCTTCTTGCCAAGGATGTGTAATCCTTAGGTGGCGCTATCCCAACAGTTATTACCCCTGCCTGCTTGGCTAGTAGCAGGGCAAGGGGCCTGAGTTCTGAAATGGGTGCCTCCACCCGGAGTCAGGGTTGGTAGTGGTCAAGCTAACCTGGGCACAGCCCTCCGGGACATTGTAACACCCCTCTTTCCTTACTAGTGGCTGGAAAAATACACAATAATCATTTTCACAATACCCCTGATACACCACACAAGTACCCACACTGTTTGCACTTACCACCAGGGCTTTCCTGGGGCCCCCCTGTAAAACAAGGGTATACACAGCAAATAACAGCAGTACAGTACTCTTGCACAAACTGGAACCACAGTCAGGGTAAATGCAAAAAAAGAGTTAGATCTAATGTATTTAAGGGACTTGAACAAGGGAGGGGTGTAATCAGGTTAATTTGCTTAAAGGCTGTATCAATCAAACAGTTATGCATACACTTCAGGGTCCATAAACAGTCACTCACTCTGGGTACCCAGATGGAGAGTGGTGGGCTAGCCAGGAATGTTGCAGCTGGTTGGGGCCCTGTAATGGAAGAAAACAACATGTACAACACACACTATTTGTAATCCGGAGCCAGAGGGCTCAGTTCATGAAAAGAAAACAACAAGACAATCAGATGACACACTTTTAGATTAGGCTGTTGTTGCAGGGAGCTACCCTGATGATTACTCACGATACCCAAGACTGGACACAGGCTGGATGAAAATCGAGACAGCAGGTGGTTAATCTGGAGTGCTAGGAGAAGCAGGGCCCACACAAATCGCTGAGGTATCGTTCCTGTTCAGGCGTGGAACAGAGGGCTGATCCCCAGGCAGGTCTCTCGTTGATGGCTTTCTCTGTGCAGCAGGTAGTCTGGCTGGGCCAGTGTGGCAAGGCCCCGGCCAAATGGAGACAAATTCGGATACATTCCATTTTGGGCTGGATACAGTTTCCAGCAAGCAGAACACAGTTCACACAGTGGGGAACCAAATCACGACCCACTAACAACTCACAGCACATTTGCATGTAAGGAAATTTTACTGTACCAGGCAAACTGCTCTCTGGTCATGATCGCAGAGTCTCTGCATAAACCGGGGATTCAAAAGCAGCTGGAAATCCTGACAGGCCAATCGCATTCAGCAAAATTTTCGGTCTTCTTCGGGTATGAGCCTGATAAAAAACCAGTGGCTTACTTCGTTCTAACAAATTTGGATTTAGTCCAAAATAATTCTCTTCTCTCCCTCTCAGGAGCAGCAGGCAGACATGCAGGCCACAACTCAGGCCTTTCCACAGTTCTCCCGCTCGAAACTACTCAGACGGCTGCTTGACTGTCTCAAGCTGTTGCCTCTTCGGCTCCCAACTTAGATCTGACTCAACTGCCAGCAAGCCAGGGACTTTCCCCAGAATCCAAAAGGTTTGGTTGGCTGATCTGTCTGTCAGTCATAACAAAGGCTCCTCCTTCAGGTGCAAAAAGGCGCCAAAAGCCCAAAACTACAATTCCTACAGATTTTGACTCCAGACAGCTCCTGTAGTCCAGCTCCATTTTAGGTCCTACCAGAACTGACTGGTCCAATTCGCTGTCCAGGACCAAGATAGTGGAGAGAAACAAAACAGTCCTTGCTGCAAAGAAGGCAGATTAGACAAACTACATTATCATTGTCACTCTAAATGATTTTCAGCAAATAGTTACATCTTTCGACAGAGCTCCCTCTCAGATTACTTATGACTGCAATCCAGGCAGCTCTTAAAGAGACAGTACACAGAGGCTATACAGGCACTCTCTGGCAATCACATTTAAACTGCTAAAATGCAGGACACCAGCCTGGCAGTGAGCATTTAGGCAAGCTCGAGGAAGACTTTTCAGGAAGCCCCATTTGTAGGGGGTTACAGATGATTTAAGAAACAATATGTCAGTGTCCATGTGTCATAGAAACGTAAACATTAAAAAGCATAGTTGTCAGTAAATAAAGACCGCTTTGGCCCATCCAGTCTGCCCATTTTCCCTCCTGCATTGACACCACACCCCTTGCACAATCTGCAGTCGTCCCCACCCGTTATGTTCCTTCCAAGGTCCCCATGGATCTGTCAAATGCATGCTTGAATCCACTGGCTGTTGTGACACCTACCACCTCCACTGGGAGGCCATTCCATGTTTCCACTACCCTCTCTGTGAAGAAATATTTCCTCATATCCCATATGAGACTCCCTTCCCCCAGCTTCATAGCATGACCTCATGTCCTTGGGTCTGTCTTTCTGCGGAAAATGCTACCTTCCTGTACCTTAGTAATACCCGTTATGTATTTAAATGTTTCTATCATACCCCCCTTTCCCTTCTTTCCTCCAGCAAGTACATGTTCAGTTCTCTTAGTTCCTCCTCATAGGCCTTTTGCTGCAGTCTCCTACCTCTGTACCGCCTCCACCCTATCCCTGTCCTTCCAGAGGTGGAGCCTCCAGTAGTGGACACAGTACTCAAGGTGTGGTCTTAGTAGTGAACTGTACAGGGGCAACACTTCCTTCTTCTTCCTACTAGTGATACCCCTCCCTATGCACCCCGGCATTCTACTAGCCTTTCCCACTGCCTTTTCACTCTGCTTGGCTACCTTCAGGTCATCAGAAATGATTACCCCCGGGTACCTTTCCTGTTTGGTGCTTGCCAGTACCTCTCCTGCCAATTTGTATGTAGCCCCTGGGTTTCTGTGCCCCAAGTGCATGATTTTTCACTTTTTAACATTGCAACCAAGCTGCCAAACACTTGACCATTCTTCTAAGTTCTGCAAATCATTCCTCAATTATTCCAACCCCGGTGTTTCCACCCTGTTGCAGATTTTTGTGTCATCTGTGAACAGGCAGACTTTCCCTTCTGGCCCTTCTACAATGTAACTGATAAAAACATTGAAGAGGACTGGGCCTAGAACTGAACCCTGATGCACCCCGCTTGTCACCCTGCTTTCTCCTGAGTGGACTCCATTTACCACCACCCTCTGACTCCTGCCACTCATCCAAATTCATACCCAGTTTATTACTTTCTGTCCCACTCCTGGACAGTAAATCTAAACAGAAAGCAGCTCTAGCTTCTGTTGTGCCAGTGCTAGAAACAATAAGCAAGCAAACAAAGCCTATAGTGTAAACAGAATTTTACTCACAGATATACAACGCAGAGTAAATCGCAGTGGCGCCATGCAAGGTGACAACAGCTCCCAAACACATAAACCGTCCGGCCGGTTTCGCACTGAAGCACCTCCTCAGGGACTAATGTGGTAATCACAATTAATCATTTAAATAGTAAAAATCTTTAAAGTGACAGTACAACACTTATACCAATGATATATAGAACTGTGAAAGATATAAATTAATTTAGTATAATAATACACCACCCAACAAAATAAACAATTTATGTATGAGTGCAATGACCTAATATGCAAAATAAATGTCCATAATCTAAATTTAATAATAATGATTGGACATATTGCTATCAGTCAAAGTACTACAATACTAATAATAAGTAACTTATGACTTTTCACGGGCAAAATAATATAGAAATTGCAGGTACAAGATGTATATACCAGGGCTGCTGAAGTAAATTCAACCTGAAAAAGAAGAACACATGGAAGGGGAAAGAAAAAGGGGTAGAAGTGTAAAAAAGGAAAGAAGGGACTGGAAGAAAGGGGGGAAGGGAAAAAAGGGGGAGGGGAAGAAACAAAGGAAAAAGGGGGTAGAAAAAGAGACAACAAAGAGCGGAAAAAGAGAGAGGGGAAAAAATGAAGAATAGCAAGGCAAAAAACAAAATTAGAAACAGAATATATGAACAATGCATATTACTGTCTAAAATATTTGGACCTCCTAGACAGGCCAGCTTGTTCACCAGTCTTCTATGTGGAACAGTGTCAAAGCCTTCCTGAAATCCAGGTATGCAACATCTACTGCTCCACCCTGATTCACTTCGCTGGTCACCCAGTCGAAGAACTCGATCAGATTTGTCTGGCAAGACCTCACCGCTGTGAAACCATGTTGCCTTTAATCCTGTAATACACTTGTTTCCAGGTATTCCACTATCCTTTCCTTCAATAGTGATTCCATAACCTTGCCTACTACCAAAGTCAGGCTGACAGGTCTGTAATCTCCTACATCCTCCCTATTCCCACTTTTGTGAAGTGGGACCACATTAGTCCTTCTCCAGTCCCTCGGAACCACCCCTGTATCCAGTGATAAGTTGAACAAAGCTGTCAGTGGTGCCACCAGCGCCTTTCTGAGCTCCTTCAGTATCCTAGAGTGAACCCCATCTAGTCCCATTGCCTTGTCAACGTTTGATTTTTCTATTACCTTGAGGGCCCTGAGGACTTCCTCCTCTGTAAAAGAACTATTGTCTGCCCCCTACCATTTCTGCCCCTGTTCTTTACTTTTGGCCCGTCACCTACCCCTTCAATTGTAAATGCTTAGCAAAAGTATCTGTTCAATATGTCTGTCTTCCCTTGGTCCCCTTCCTCACAGACACCCCCTTCGCCTTTTATCCTTGTTATCCCCCGTTGGTCTTCCTCTTCTCGCTAATATATCTAAAGATGGTTTTATCCCCTTTTTTTATTGACTGGACAATATTCTCCTCCATTTGTACCTTTGCTCTCCTCACTGCCTTCCCTGCCTCCCTTTGTTTCTTCTGGCAATTTATCCTATCCTCCTCCTTCTGTGTCGTTTTGTACTTCCTAAATGCCATTTTTCTCACTCTTACTGTCTCTGCTAGCTCTCTAGAGAACCATAGTGGTCTCCTTTTCTTCTTGCCCTTGCAGACCTTCCTGACACAGAGATTCATAGATCTTTCCATGCCCTCTTTTATTTTTGTCCACTGGTCTTCGACTCCCCCTTGCATCCCTATCCCTGCCAGGGATGGGTCTAAAAGTATCTTTACATGTACTGTACCTCTCTGCACCACTGCAGTGTGGTGTAACTGATCCGGTTCCATCTTTACATGTCCTGCACCTCTCTGCACCACTCCAGTATAGTGTAAGTGATCCAATTCCATCTTTGCATGTACTGTACCTCTCTGCACCACTGCAGTGTAGTGTAACTGATCCAATTCCAGCAGGTGAAGTGTGGGCAGGTTTGAAGTACTGCAGAGCCATCCATTGCTGGTTTTTTTTAATTGCTGTGGTGGTGGGGAGCAGAAATGAGTCCTCCAGGAAATCTTCCCATCCCATCTCCCTCTGACCCCTTCACCAGGACACAAAATGCTGACAGTGGTAGCAGCACAATGCAATGCTGAAATGCAGGGGCCTTCAGGGTGGACGTGAAATGGGAGCAGTCAGTCCAGTGTATATTTCCATCACATCATAACAGCAAGCATACCAATGAATAATGTTAACGTACCAAATGTAATTACACTCTCTGCATCAAAGGGTATGACTGCACAAAGGGCAATTGTCTTATATCCATGGATGAGTGACAGCATAGAATAGTAGAGCTTTGTCTGTGGTTCCGAGGAGCAGCAGGCACCGCTCTCCATGCCCCCCTCTGATCTGTATTAAAACTACGCATGCTCAAGCATCCTTTGGACACTCAGTTTTGATTGTCGCCTCAGGACTGCTCTTTCCCTCCTGTCCTGCCCATACTTTGCTGCCATGCAGTGGTTTCTTTGCACCCTGCCGTTGCTGTCTCTATTGGCGCTGGTTGCTTCTGTTCCTTCCTACCACTCCACGTGGCTGCTCCATTGCATCGCTGCTATGCATCCTGCGCTGTTTTATTTTGCTTATGTTCCTCCTCCCTCCTCTTGCCCCCCACCTTCATCTGTGACCCCACCGGCCACTTTGTGTTTGCTGTGCATTTGACTCACTAGTTTCTTCCTCCATATGACATAAAGCCCCATTCCTCCTTGGTCCAGTGTGCCTTTTATTCTGTTGTTTGCCCCTGTGTTTTTCCATCACTGCCTGTTTACTTGATCTGCCTTACCTAGCCCTCTCCTCCATACTGTCGGTTTAGTCCTGCTCAGAGGTACCACTGATGTGTCAATCATTGCTTTGTTGTACTGCATGCATTTGCCTTCAGCTATCAGCCACCTTTTATTGTGGATTTTATTTGTTATTGCTCTTGCTCCTTACTGCGTTTTATTTTCTCTTGCACATTTGTATCGTTTGCTCCTTCCCCCCACCGGACACATCTGGAAATTAGCTGTTACCAGCTCAGTATGTCTTGCCTGGTAAAACTTTTGAAATAAATAAATCTGTATACCCTAGCAAAGCACTGCTTTAGTCCTGCCTTCAAGGTTTCAATACTTTAACATTCATGTTCGCTGTACTCCAGGCAGTTCCCCCTTCAATCTTATATCTACTTTTCACCTCTGTCAAAGTTTGTCCTTCTCATTCTGCCCCTTTCCTATGGGCTCAACGTGCTCCTGCTGCTGCCAAGGCCTGTTCCTGGAGGGTGAGGCCCTCATGAGTCTGAGCGGGGATCCTTCTGGCTGAGCAAATAGACAGCAGCCCCTTTTTGCATCCACCCACTGCCAAGCAGCTTGAGGCTAGAGTTTTCACCGGGGGGGGGCCCTTTATCTGTGCAGATTGACTCGGCGACATATTCAGATGTTGTATTTATGACTTCTACTACATGATGGTGAGACCCACTTCTGGTGGGGTGGTCTCTTCAGTTATGTAGATTGACTTGGTGACATCTCCTAAACCAATCCTCCCTGCATTTACCTAAAAGTCACCTGGTCTGTCTTTGGTTTCCTTCCCTTTAGCTTCCATTCAAGGATAGGCTGTTGCAGTGTCATGCCAGGATGACCTCTGTACAGTATATGCTACTCTCCTCAAGTCATTCCTTGTGGGTGGGTTTCTTTCTGAGAAGGGAGAGGGCCAATTTAGCATCACCTAAGCATTTGGCAGCACCTCATGGAAGTATCCTGTTAGATGTACAGAGTGAGAGCCCTGTTCTCTAAAATGTTTACACCCATATTGGGTTTCTAATTTCACAGCAACTGAGTAGTCACTAATTATGCCCCTTGCCTGGAGGTACAGTGACCTAGATATTGGTTCCCAATAGGTTTCTTCCACACGGGTTTTTTTTTCTCCTCCATGCCAAAGGTCTTTATATGAGATTTCCGCTGAGAGTTGGTGCTGGATGGCGGTCATTTTCCTTTGTTTCCATTTGTCGCTTAGTTTGGTTACATCCCTTCCTCTCCATGGGAAGCGTGTGTTGTGACTTTCACTGTTGTTTCTTTGGGCTTTTTTCCCCAAGGTGCCTGGTCTTGAGGAGCTCATCTTTGTATAATTGCTTAACTCATCCACATAAATAATTAAGGGAAGAAAATCAACAACTGAATAAGTGTTGATGAAATTGTCCCTAACTACAGAAAAGGAAGCCTTTACATATACCAAGACCCCCAACACACACACCTTTTGCCTTACAATCACAATGATATAAATTAAAACCGTCTAGGTTAACAGCTGAATCAGGTGTTTTACAAAATAACCAGGACTCTGAAACAGTAATTACATCAAACCCACTGCTGGTGGCCCAAGCTCAAAATTCATCAGTCTTGAATAAGATGCTTTGCATGTTAACATGAACAAAAGAAATTGCATGTTTGACACTAGCCTGCAAAGCATCCATGCCAGGATCAGTGCCTGTAGATCCTGGGTTGGGTTGCACATTTCCAGCCTGCAGCAGCAGCAGCACCAGTAAGACCAAAGTTCATTTCCTAATGGACATATTTAATCTTAACAGGTCTTTTCTAGTTAATACAAATTTCCCTGTAAGGAACCTAAAGGAAAGAATCTGCCTGTGCAGGTGTAACCCCCCTGCAAATGGGGGTTCCCAAAAGACTTCCAGGAGCTTGCTTGAATGCTCCAAGCCTGAATGGTGTTTGGCGTTTAAGCCATTTATCAGTGAGTGTTTTTAGAACCTCTGGTACTGTCTCTTTAAGAGCTGTCTGCTTGCAGACATAATTAGTTTGTATGGGGACTGTGTGTTTCTTTGATTGAGTACCACTGAGCTGCTGCAATTCACTCCATTTTTGCAGTCACTAGGAGTGCAAAGGAACCTATCTGAAAGATGTAACTGTTTGCCAGAAATCATTTAGAGTAATAATGAAATTACAGTTTGTCTAACCTGCTTTCTTTGCAGTCAGAACTGTGTCTGCCTAGTTCCCCATTCTGGTTTTGAACTGCTGAACTGGACCAATCAGTGTGGGGTAAGCTAGCTCTAAAATGGTGCCTTGGACGAATCAGAACTTGGACTCATAATCTGAGCCAGCCACAAGAGGATTGTATGGGCAGTGACTCTGGGAGATGTAGTTTAGACTTGCGCCTTTTTGGACCAACAGGAGCAGTCTATTGTAGTGACAGCCAATCCAGTCAAGAACTGGGAGGAACTCAAAGGAAGTGCCGGTTTTGTCTGTTGGAGTTTCAGTTTTAGCTCTGGCAGTGAAGAAGGAAGGAGCCTTGTGCTTTTTCAGTGTGCAGTTTTAGTAGAGAAACGTGTGTAAGGCCCAGAGTTCTGGTCTGCAGCTTGTGTAACTGCTTGTTAGGACTGAATCCGTCCTGTGAAGAGAATCAAAGGATATCTGAAGAGTAGAAACCAGGCTCACCCTGTAGAAGACTGGAGAAATTGCTGAATTGCACTCGGTCTGTCAGGAACTGAATCTGCTGTGTGTTCTCCCGGGTATTGTGCAGTAATTGCGATCGGGATAGAGAAGCAGCCTGCCTGGTATAGTACTTTCTGTTTTACCATATAAATGTGTGAAGAGGCTTGTGTGCCTCAAGTGAATCCTGCTGCCATTAAAGGACTTTTGCCTGTTACTGTTCACCATATAAATGTGTGAGGAGGCTTGGTTAGCTCAAGTGAATCCTGCTGCCATTAAAGGACTTTTGCCTGTTGCAGTTTGCCATATAAATGTATGAGGAGTCTCGTGGAGCTCAAGAGTAGCCCTGCTGACATTGAAGGACGCTATCTTGTTTGGAGGTCGTGAGTACTAATTCAGGGTCAGCCCTGTTGAATTGCCACATTGAATCCAAATGGAATCACTGTACTGCTGACTGTTTAAACTAATTTTTCTTTCTCTGTGGGAAAGGGCCCTACCAGCTGCCACGGTTTGGACTAGCCACTAGGGCTTGGGTACCCAGGGACAGTAACTGGTAGGGATAGGCCTGTGCACAGAGCCATAGGTAGATGAGTAAGGTGATAAGCTAATTAACCTGATTTCCCCCTGTCCTTGTTATGTTCCCCCTAAATAAATCCGAGCTGCTTGTTTCAGCAAAGTTATACTGCCTGAGGTATTTGTCTATGTTAAAGTATTGTACTGTGATTGTTGCACTGTATCTTATTTTACAGCAGGTCCCAGTGCCTGAACCAGCCCTGGGGTAAGTGTATACTGTGAAGGTAATTCTGATATATTGTGTGGGCCACTAGTGGGAAGAAAGGGGGGTTGCAGTGTCCCAGAGGGCTGTGACCAAGTAAGTTTAACTATTGCAAACCCTGACCTCTGGGTGGAGGCACCCGCCATTGGAGCCAGGCTCCTCAACCTGTTAGTGGCAAATCAGGCAGGGGTAGTAGCCCCTGGGATAGCGCCATCTAGGGGTTACACAAGCATTCAAATAATAAATTAACAGACTTGCAGAAGCTTAGCCAGGTTTTGTCAGATTCCTCTGTTTCCTTGGAATGCAACCATGCATGCAAGAAAGCACAGGAAGCACAGGTGGTCAGGAGGTCTCCTGAATGCCGTCCCTCGGCATCTTCTGAGATGGAAGGAGAGTCTTGCCCTTCTACACAGTGACCTAAGGCCTCAATGCCATAGGTTTCGCAGACTGGGGGCATCCTCTGCAGATTCTGTGGGCTCCAACTCCTCGGAGGATTCCTCCCTGTCATTCTTGTCCTCAGCAACAGAGGACCTCCAGATTTCAAGTGACAGAGCATTTCAGTACTCAGACCTTCCTGGCTTGATCAAACAGATGGCCCTCTTTCTGGACCTGAAAGACTTGGGACCTGGGATGGATCCCAAGGGCAGGCTGCTCCCATCTGGAGAGTCCCAAGCCAGGGCAGTTCAGGTCCATCCTAACCTCAATCAGATGTAACACCTAGGTGGCGCTATCCCAAGGGCTACTCCCCCTGCCTGTGTGACTAGGCGGAGGTTGAGGGGCCTGAACTTGGTGAACGAGTGCCTCCACCCAGAGGGTTGGTTTAAGTGTAGCGTACTGCTCTGGGTATAGCCCTCCGGGACACTGATACCCCCCCCAACCCCTCTAGTGGCTTACACTGGTTAGCAGATAAACAATCACAGTTAACATAGGAACACAATATTGAGCCCACTCTTGGCACACTTACCACCAGGGGTGGATCAGCTGCACTGGCCCTGGAGACCCCCTGTAAAACAATACCTGCACTAGAACATGGCAATGGCAATACAGTAGTCCCTCCACAAAGGTACACACTAGTCAAGATAAATGTAAAAAGAATAGAATCTGATTTATTCAGGGGACATGAACAAGGGTGGGGCAGCAGTCTAGCATTTTATTCCAGATCTGATTTAGTCAGGTTAAACATGCATGCACTAAGGGTCCATGTAGCACAGTCACACACACTCTGGGTACCCAGTTGTTATTCAGGCTAGCCTGAAGTGTTGCCCGGGGTAGTCTGGCATTGCAGCTGTTGTTGGGGCCCTTAGAAAAGAAAACAAACATGCACTTTAACCCACAATTTGTATTCTGGAGCTGGATGGCTCAGTTCATGATGATCAACCCCATCAATAAAATCAGATGACACACAATGATTTGAGCTTTGTTGCAGAAAGCTACCCAGATGGTTACTCATGCTACCCAGACCAGGAGGCAGGATTGATGAGATGAAGACCTCAGGATGATATGCTGGTTTGCCAGGGGAAGCAGGGCCCACACAACGCACCATGGTGGTTGATCCTGTTTGATGGTGTTGAGCAGGGAGCCGAATCCCCAGGCGGGTCTTTCGTTGGATGAATCTCTGTGGTGTGAGCGGCAATTTAGGCTGAGATGGTGAGGCCCAGACCAGGTGGAAAGTTTAGATTTCAGTCCATTTAAGTGCTGGAGCAGCTTCCAGCTAGCGTGATACATTCGAAGGTGTGGGGAACCAAATCATGACCCATACCGTACATTCAACACACTTATAGTCAAAACAGCCAGATACCACAGTTCGGATGACAGTCCAGTTGCAATTAGGCAGTGTCTCTGCGCAAACCATACACTCTGCAGTTCTCTCCAAATTCCTGACAGGCCGATCACTCCAGGAGCAAGTCTTCGGTCCACACCAGGCGAAAGTCACTCTCTCTCTTTCTCTCTATTCAGAATTCATGTCACAAGAGCAGATTTGGATATAGTCCAATTCAGTTTGCAGGCTTCTTCACACTGGAAGATGGTAGCAGACAGGCCAGATGCAGTCTTCCCCCCGAATCCCTGCGCTACCACCCAGGAGCAGCTGCACAAATTGCTCGAGCTGTTCACTGTCCAAACTCCCCAACTCTTGACTGACACTGTGCTGCAGGCAGCTCTGGGATTTCCCAGCTATCCAAAAGGTTTGGTTGGTTGATCCATCTGTCTGTCACATATGGGGCTCCCCCTCCAGGTCCATTTAGGTGCCAAACAATAAAAACTACAATTCCTACAGAAATTCACTCCCACAAGGCCTGTGGGGACAGTCTCCATTTTAAGGTCCTCCAAAGTACCGATTGGTCCAAACTGTCAGTCCAGAACCAAAATGATGGCCCTAAGCAGAACAGTCCATACTGCAAAGGAAGGTAGGTTAGACAAGCTTCTATATTATTATTAATAAAGCAGATAATCAGCAAACAATCACAGATCCTGTAAGGGCTCCCTCTGTGCACATAGCAACGGCAGAATGGAGCAGCTGTACCACAGTCCAGGAGGGACTTGAGCCTGAAGCCACTTGGCCCCCACCCAGATTAATTATGGCCTACAAAATAGATACCCCTTAAAAAGACAGGCATGGAGGCTAACAGAGTACTCTCATGCAGGCATATTCAAACTGTTTAGACACAGAACACCAGCCTGACAGTGAGCATTAGGCAAGCCCAGGAAGACATTTTAGGAACCTCCATTTGTAGGAGGTTACACAGAGATTCCACAGGGAATGAGACAACATAGTGAAGAATCCATATCTGCCCTGGTCACTTCTCAGACTGCATAAGTTTGACAATGCTGACTTGGAGGCATTCTTTTAGGTGCCTTCTCCAGAACCAGTTTTAGGATCCCTTGTGCAGAAGTCTTTCTTTGCAGAGAAGGTTAATTCCAAAGGATACCCATGATAAGAGGTTAGATGCATTGATGCATTGTTCTGCAAGTCCCATGACCCAGCAGTCATGTTCCTTTGGGTGACAGTCTATTCAGCCTACATGATCAGGGCCTCAGAGAGACGGTTCCTCCAACTATACCCAGCTGTTGAACACCATAAGTGGAAGGACATACCGGTAAGGAAGCTCCAGCAAAATCTGGCTACACCAATGTCGTTTCTCCAGGATCCGGCCTTGGACATGGCTACCTGGTGTACAGATAGGTATCTACATCAGTTGTAGCTGCATGGAACATTTGGGTCCATTGCTGGTCAATTGACCAGACTACTGAAGGTCAGCTGATCCATTTTCCATTTGATGGCTTCGGTCTCTTCAGGGACCTGCTAGGCAAGTTGATCCATAAGCTGTTTGACATCAAGGGATGTGGTCTTCACATGAGGATCTGCCAGTGCTAGACTGGTTTGACCTAGGCAAGAACCAAAGAGACTTGATGGACTGTGAGTCTTTTTCTGTTCGTAAATTTCTTTATTTCAGTTTCTATGCATGGGCCTGATGTCTCCTAGAGTAGGTCACTCATACATAGCATATTTTATAATGCATTGGATTTACAGGGCTAATGTATTTAGCAGGACTAATGGGATTAATGTATCCATTGCTCTAAGACTCACCTATTCAGCTCTCAGGAATGCACAGGATTAGTCAAGCTAGTTCCTTGAGACTCGTTGTGTTAACACGCTTGCAGTAGATTCATGTTGAGGCCTTTTATGACGTCATATACTTAGCAGCCAGAATTTCTAGTAGGATACTTCTTTGTAGCCAGAGTAAGTAGCAACTATTTTTTTTATTTAGCATCTTTGTTGAGACGTCATTTTAGCATCATCCTACCAGCCCATACACGTTAACTACACAGCTGTATTTTACTGCCATTGTAATGCACAGGAAGCCTACGTTTTAAAACATTTTCCCATTAACAAACCAATTAGTCTCATTGTTTGAACAAAGGATATAGTTCAGCAAAGCAATAAAGTACAGGGTGGGACTGGGACACTGTGCCAGGTACATCTAAGGCGCAGTGGCCTTGGGCTACAGTACTTTAGAGTTCACATTTTATCTGCATTACAACACACCATAGAGTGCTGTGATTTTCTTTTCCCTGAGGTTCTAAAATGTTCCTTTCATGCATTCTTTTTTGGACTATTATTGTATTTGTATTTTCCTCTGATCTCCTTTCTCTGGTCCTCCCAGTGCTTGACAGCCTCCTGCCTTAGCTGCTGTCCTACATTGCTTGCCCTTGTTGCAGACCTTCAGGGGAGTTACCCATCTGGAGTACACACCCAGTGCAGTTGAGGCAAGGTGCAGGGCCCAGAGTGCCAGGTGCCACCATCCATGACTAGTGCTTGCTTTTTCCTCCAGTTTTCTTTTCTGCCCTTCCTAAGGATGCCAGCAACAAGGGCCCCATGAAAACAAATGCAATGATGTAGTCATGAAGGCCACCAGTCCACCCCTCCCCCATGAGGTGCTGAAAACACTCTTCACCCCAGGCCACCAGTAACTGACACAGATCAGGACAAATCTGACACCTTCCCCTTGAGGCTGTGAGCTTCCAATCTAGCTGAGACTATCACAGCCATTTGCCAACCCACAGCTAGCTCTGACCCAGGCTTGGGGCTTTATCTCAGAACATCAGCTTTGCAAGTGACTCCACAAGCTGCTATGTGAACAGGACAACCCATAAATAAATTGTTGAAGAGTAAAAATGCTGTCTGGTCCTGATGCAACAGCACTTTATACTGAAACCTGAGAGGCTGAAATCTGCAGGTATGTCCACCCCCTCTCTGTTTGAGCAAACGCATGTCCAGCCACTGCTAGGAATCAAACCTGGGACCATGAGTCCCAAAAACAGCAGTTCTAATCATCCAGCTAAAGAGAAATCCTTTTTAGCTGCTCCTTTGACTTTCATATACTTGCTATCCCATGTACTACCACTAGATGGCTGTATTGCTTTTGGCAGTTATTCACATACCGTGGATCACCACTAGGAAGGTGAGGGAGGCCAAAGTGCAGATGGCAGAAACAATAAAGGGTGATCGAGCCTTTTCAGTCAATGCCCAAAAATCTTGGAATGATCTTCCTGATGATCTATATAATTGTACAAGTCATGACACAGCTTTAAAAAAGAATTGAAGAAATACCTTCTTGGAAATTTGGTGTGCCAGTGTCCCTCTTAGCTGACTTTTATTTTTAAAATGTACTAATTGTATGTCATTTTGTACTGTATTTGTTGTATTAACTGTTATATGTAACATCTAGACTGTCCTTGTAACAGTCCCAGGTCGCACATGAAAAAGGGCCTACGGCTCATGTGCTTACCCGTCGAACAAAAGTTTAAAATGAAAAAATAAATAAATAAAAAATAAAAATTGGCAACCTGGGTTAAGAAACAGGATAAGACGTTCTTCTGGTACGTCCAGGAGAAACCAAGGTCAAAGGGGTATAGTGAGACTTAGGAGCAATGATAGGTAGGAGGAAGGTGATAAGGGGAAGGCTGAGATACTTAACAATTTTCTTTGTGCAGTATTTACTAAGGAGAAGGAAGGCCACTGCCAGATTGTGGGGTTCGAAAAGGAGACATCAAAGATACTGGTGCAAAGGTTCAGATAATGGAGAAAAGAGTGATTGAAAAGCTAGCAGGGTTGAAAGTAGATAAATCTGTGGAACCTGATTTCTTACACTCAAGGATGCTAAGGGAGGTAGCATGGGTTACAGCAGGGCCACTAGCTGTCATTGTCAGTAGCTTACTAGCCACGGGGTGGGGTCCTTAGAGACATGAGGACAGCGAATGTGGTTCCGCTACACAACAGAGGGAAGAGCGATAAGTCAGGAAACTATGGGCCAGTCAACTTGATGTCTGTAGTGGTAAAGATTATGGAGTCTCTACTGAGGGAGGACCTGGTGGACTTCCTAGAAGGAAACGGGCTGCAGGACCCTCGACAGCATTGGTTAAGAGAGGATGGTCTTGTCAGATGAATCTGGTCGAGTTATTTAACTGAGTTACCACAGCAGTAGACAAGAGGCGGGCAACTGATATAGTATACCTTGACTTCAGCAAAGCCTTTTACTCGGTCCCCAACAGGGGGCTGGTAAAAAAGCTTAGGGACCATGGGGTAGAGGAAAAGATGGCGAACTGGGGAGAGAGCTGGTTGGGAGGTAAAACATAGAGGGTGGTATTCAATTGGGAGTTTTCAGAGGTGAGGGAAGTGACTAGTAGGGTACCTCAGGGGTCAATACTTGGACTGGTCCTCTTCAATATTTTCATCTGTGACACTAGTGAAGGTATCAAGGTAAGGTAGGGAGGGGGCCAGAGCCTACTGTAATCTCAGGATCAGGGACTTCCACAATTGAGTAGACTCAATAAACTGTAAGACCATCTTCTGCTGACTATTTCATATGTTTGTATGCTAGCAAGAGCTGTCTCTGTACAGGTCACTGGTGTGGCCTCATCTGGAATACAGCGCAAGGTACTGGAGCCCATACCTGAGAAAAGACTGCAACAAAGTGGAGGCAGTACAGTGCAAGGCAACTAAGGTGGTGCATGACCTTGGGGATTTGACTTATGAGGAGAGGCTACAGGACTCAAACATATTCACCCTGGAGAATAGGAGGGAAAGGGGGTGACATGATCAAAACATACAAGTACCTGCATGGGATAAATAGAGTAGCTACTGAGGAACTATTCTCCTTGAGTTCAAACAAAGGTATGAGAGGACTTCACTAGAGCTGGCGGGGGTGGAGATTCAGAAAGGATGCCCAGAAGCATTTCTTCACGGAAGTGGTGATGTATAGGTGGAATAAGCCACCAAAAGAGGCTGTACAGGCTAAGTCAATTAGCAGCTTCAAGCAGGGATTCAACAGGCAGGTGAGTTTAGTTAGAAAAAGGGGGGACAGTTTAAAATGGAAAGATTGCCATGAGGGCAAGGCAGAATAGTTAGGTAGTCTGGGCAGACTAGATGGCCCAAGAGCCTTTTTCTGCCATCGACGTCCAAGTATCTATGTAGATGGCTGTATTGCTTTTGGCTGTTATTTACAGCCTTCACAACTAGATGGCAGTACTTTGCACAAACTGACCTTTTCTCATACGTAACAGCATGGAACCCCAGAATCCTACACTGGTGGCTGGGCACTGAGCACATTGCAGAGTTGAGGTGTTCAGCTCCTCACCAGGGTGGTAGGGTGCAGGTTGCTTGGCATTTGCCTAACCACCACTAACTGTTCAAGAAACAGCATTTGTGTTGACTGCCAAGGCAGCTGCTCAACCACTCTTCCATGTGGAACATGGGTGTAGACAAGATGACCACCCAAACTGTTGGGCTGAGGAAAAGCATAAAAAGATTATGTGTGAGGAGGTTCTGTGACATAGGCAATGTGATATTTTGTTGTTGTAACCTCCCTCCGCAGAATGGAACTTATTTGGTTGATGTTGTGGCAGGGAGTTTTGAACACATTCCCACTGTGTATTTATACAGTTGTGTTGGACTCTATGGGAGTTGGACTCTATGGGAGCTGCCTCTGATCCTTAAGAACAGCCAGTCAAAAGGGTTCCTAGGAAAGTTACCCAAAAGTCCTCTGGGAAAAGGTGGGACAATGGATTCTGGTGCCTTTTCTAGATCTATGGGACATTGTGGTTTGTCAGTGACAGTTTGTGGACCAATGGGAGCTGCTTTGCAACTGCTGTTACATAACAGGGACTGTGCTAGAGGTTGTCAGATTTGGGAGAGAGGCAGGACCTGCTGTTGTCCGAGAGAGTCCATGCTGTGCCATTCCAGGCCTTGTGTCTTGGCGATGAATGGTGAAGCAAGCTGCTAAGCCTTGTGAGAAACGGAGCGGCATTCACATGCTAGCCAGCACGAGTTATGATGCTGACAAGACAGTGCCAAGAGAAGAGGCTGAACCAAAAGCTGCTGGCACAGGTCCCACTGCAGGCACTGAAGCCAGCTGTCATAGTGCCACCACCCTGAGGATAGACTTGTGGCTCAGTTCAGAGCCTCTGCAGTCGAGAGAGAAAGACAGACAGCTGAACCACTAAAAGGAAGACTGAAGCATCAGCCCCTGAGAGAGGTGGAGTAAGCCTGAAGTATCCAGAAACACCACAGGAGGTCAGAGTTCTAGAGGCTTGTAGCCCCAGCAGGAGATGTCAGGTTGGGGAACCATGAGTACCATCAGGGCTTGCCCTGCTTCAAAGAGAAAAAAAAAATACATTGTTTGTTGTGATTTGTTTGCAAGTGGGCCATCAGGCTGGATTACAAATACCTCATGTGCAAAATCTGAGTTTCTAGCATTTAAGCATACGCATGCCTTTAGGGAGCTGCTGTTTTGAGCATGTTGCTCTGTTAATTTAAAGTGCACCACCACTGGCCAACCAGCGGCAACATCAACCAGCCGGCTCTGTTCCAGCCCTGGGTTCTCAGGAACTGTCACAAGGGGAATTTTATTTGAGCAAAATAAAAACTGATACAATCAACAAACAGACGTGTTCCTCTTAAATCCAAGAAAAGAAAACTAAAATCATTTCTCAAAAGATGAAAAACTCCTTATTTATTAACCACCCTCAGTTTTTTCAGTGCCTTGAATAATCACCTCAAATCCTTTCTTTAAATATCATGTAGTAGTAGTAAAATTTTTATTCATTCTAAACAATGAATTGGCTACTCAACTGAGTCGAAACTCATTTCCAGTGAGATCCATCATTAAGATATTCCAAACAATACTTACAGATTCACGATATAAAAAATAAATAAATACAGAGTTCACATAATCCAAGTACAAATATGCAGACATACATACAATACATTACATGTGCACACATACAAATCTTACAGGAAAAATATTACATCACTTCAATTTATCAGGAATATTGCAACACCTTTCCTAATTATTATTTAAAAACATTTCTATGCCCTACTTAGTCTAAACTAATTTTTAATCTGACCCACCTTCCTTCTACCATCACCAGTCCTGATCTCCACTGGTAGTATATTCCAAAGAGTTGGCCCTTGATGGAAAAAATGGCCTCTGTCCATTTTTGTATTACATTTTGGTGGAAAATATTCTATTCCTCTCGTTGCCCTGAGACTTGATTTAATCCTTCTTTCCTGCAAGTCATCTTTTATATATCCTGGTACTTTATCAGAAAAACATTTCTCCATATATAACAGTATATGTAGAGGCCTTCTATCCTTTAATGCATACCACCCTAAATTATAATATAAATCCTGCCTATGTGTCCTTCTAGGTGCCATTGTAATATACTGTGCCATTTTATTATATACAATATCTAGTTTCCCCATTAATGTTGAATTTGCCCTTACATAGATTAAATCTCCATAATCCAATAAGGGAATTATTGTGGTATTTATTAAATGATTTCTGATTTCATTTGTTGTGCAATGTTTAATCCTATATAAGGCCTCCATCCGTCTATTAATTATCTTTATCAAATACTCTATATGTTTATCCCATTTTAGAAAACAATCAAAATAAACCCCCAAATATTTATAACAATCCACCTGTTCCAAAATATGGCCATCTATAGTTTTTATCCATAGGACTCCCCCAGACATCTCTCGCCCAACTTTTCTTTGGAAATACATAGTTTGTGATTTTTTTGAATTTAAGATTAATTTGGATAAACCTAAAAAGTTCTGCAGTTCATCAAAAGCTGTTTGTAATTTATTTTCTATCTGGGCATTAAATGTCCAGAGAAATAAATTATCGTATTAGCAGCATATAGGTGAAACTTTATTTCGGGATTGGAAAATCTTATGGAATTAACATATACATTATACAGCAATGGTCCCAATAGGGAACCTTGTGGAACACCCTTGTTTAATTTACCAGTTTTTGATTTCCACTGATCAATTACTACATACTGGCCTCTATCATATAAATATGCTCTAAACCAGTCCACAACCTGTCTTGATAACCCCATATGTTGAAGCCTGGACAGGAGAATATCGTGGTTTAAGGTATCAAAAGCCTTTGAGAGGTCCACATAAACGGCTGCCACAGATAGACCCCTGTCCAGGCTTCCAGCTATGGAGCAAAGTCACGTGCAACAATGCCGAAGTTGTACCATGTACAGCTCGAAAACTTGATTGGTATTTATTTAGGGTTTTCTCTTTCTCAAAAAAGTTTTGAATCTGCTTAGCAACCATCCCCTCAAAAACTTTTGCAATCACTGGCAGAAGAGAAATATGTCTGTAATTTCCCAATAATTCTTTTTTACCAGATTTGTATATCGGAACTACTTTTGCAATTTTCCACATTTTTGGGAAATTTAATTGAAATAATGACATATTATATAGTTCTGTTGATGGATGAGCAATCACAGGAGCCGCATATTTTAGCAATAAATTAAGTATACCATCATCCCCTCCCATCTTATGTATATCAATCTTTCCTAAAGCTTCCACAACTTCATAAACTTCAACAGGTGTAAATTCAAATATATTTGATGTTGTGACAATTTCCTCTATGGGACTTCCAAACTGTGAATTGCCTAGGGTTCCCTGTTGGTTAACTTTTGATGAAGAATCCTGAGCTATCAATCCTGTTTGTGTAAAAAGCTCATTAAACTCATCAACCACCTTTGTTCCTAATGCTACCTCAATATTATTAATCTCAAATTGTTTTGGGTACTCAGAATTATGTACACCCTGAACATTTTTTGTAGTTTTCCAAAATTTACGAGAGTTATTTGTCAAGGTGTGCGGAAGCTGATTTTTATAATAAGCATGTCAAGCCTGTCTTAATTCTTTTGTATATAAATTTCTAAGTTGCTTATATTTTAACCAATTCTCAGGGTTTACAGTCTGTTTAGCAATTTTCCATATTCTATCTTTCTGTCTTTTTATTGTATGTCATTTTGTATTATACCATGGGCATTTTTCTTTTTAGTTTTCCTAATTGTTTGAGGCGCATGTCTATCACACACTGTTTTGAATTCCCAATATATAAAGTCCCATACGTCATTCACTTCAGGAATTAGTTTTACTCTTTCTCACTTTATTTTTTCTAGATCTAACATAAACTCCACGTAATTAAATGCTTTATAATCCCTAGTAATTATGACCTTCCCTGGAATGACCTGTTTTGTCATTTTTCTAATACAATAAATCAACTGGTGATCAGACATTGCATCTGGCAGAGTCCCTGAACTCAAATACTGTTCAGGATTAGAAACAAATATTAAATCCAATACTGTTGAGGCCTCTGAATATTTACAATTTACCCGAGTGATGTCCTGAATTAGCTGCATCAATCCAAGGGTAATTGACATCTCAGTTAGTTCAGGACACTGGTCCACCTTTTCCTAATCCACATTGAGATCTCCAATCAACATCAAATCATGACTAACTACATAATTCCCCATTATTTCCTCCACCTGTTCAAATACTAAATAGTTTGATGTTGGTTGATGATACAAACCTAATAGGAGTAATGGTTTACTAAAGGCCAATTTGATTTCCATCAATAATCCCTCTGCTCCAGTCCAAATTACTTCTGCAGCATTCCTAATAACATCCAAATTGCTATTTGCATAAATAAGCACACCAATCCCTCTTTTTGTTCTATCATAGTGCCATCAATTAAAGCCCTGTATACCTATTTGTTCATCTGACATTGTATTATTTGACCAGGATTCAGTAATTACAACAGTATCTGGTTTATATGAATTAATCCAATCCTTTAAATAATCTAACTTTGACAATAAACTACATATGTTAATATGAATTACCTTTAACCCTTGAATTTTTAAAAGATCAGTTGTCACATCTTTATTACCTTGTAAATTTCCACTACTAGGGCCTGGGTTTGTTTGAACATCACCACTAAGTATCAAAATCAAAGACATAAACAGTTTACTACATTTGTATTCTTTTCTCTGTTTGTATATATAATATTTATTTGGAGTCCTCCTGCTAACATCTAGGAATCTCTTAAGGAATAAACCCCTCCTAATTAAAGGCCATTTCCCTAATGTATTTTCCAGATGGTCATGTGTTATACCTGCAGAAATCATTCCTTGCCAACCTAACTTGTTCTTATTACATACTGCCATTGTACCCCCTTCCCTAGAAATGACAAAATCATCCCTAGTTATTCTCCCAGCACAGGTCTGGGAAGATAAACTTCGAGAGGCCAAAAGGGGGAAGAATGTCAGTAAAAAACAGGCTTTATACATATTCATCTTCTTAAAATACAATCAGTCAGGCTAAAGATGAAATTCTTGGCATGCAGATTAATTAAGGTAAATATAATATCAAATTACCTAATTACTAAATTGCCTCTAAAAAATAATACACTACAAGTGCATTATTCAGTTAAACTCTTATCAGCAATCGTATAAAGGTAATACTATCAATGCTTTATCAAACTTTCAATTAACTGGTTCAGAGTTAACTAAGTTTATTCATGAATAGGTTTAAAACTGATCTAATATACACAGAGAGTCATCCCCTCCTTTAAAATTAGCTACCCTATATGTATGCTTATATTAAACATTTATTTCACAGATTATACTGTTCCCCCCATAGCCTTAAAATCAAATTCCATCAGATTTGTGGTCCTTTATAGTACACAGAGTAACTAAACAATCAAGTAATGATCTCAATAAATAGATACCTTACTCTGCACGATCAGCCCCCTGCTTATTTTATTTTATTTTTTTTTGCTACCGCACTCACGCTCACACGCTCACTCTAGTGAGCGGCGCAGATTTAAAGCGTGCAACTCCTCCTCCTCCTTCACCTATGTCAGCTGCTGGTTTAGCCCCCTCAGTTAGTCAGTTTCAGCAATGTCCCAAACATTTAGCAGGTAAAGGAATTATAAGACAGTGCGTGATCTTTCTGTTGGGTAGCGGAGCTTCTCCCGACCTAATGCTCACCAGTGTCAGAAGTTACCGCTGCTTCAGATGCAGCGAGCAGCGGCAGATTTAAAGCGTGCAACTCCTCCTCCTTCACCTACATCAGCTGCTGGTTTAGCCCCCTCACTTAGTCAATTTCAGCAATGTCCCAAACATTTAGCAGGCAAAGAAATTATAAGGCAGTGCGTGATCTTCCTGTCGGGTAGCAGAGCTTCTACCGACCTAATGCTCACCAGTCTCAGATGTTACCACTGCTGTTCAACCATTTTTAGTTCATATCAAGTAACAGCTGCTATTTCAAACATTGCAATAATTCATCTAAACAAGTTATGCTTTTTTCTGTAGGAGAAACTGGCATTGAGCCATCCAAATACACCATTTAATACATGCAGCTATGACCATTAGGGTACTGTGATTGTACTGATTCCATTCTGGGGGAAAAATCCCTTTATCAAAGCTTTAGAAGTCATTAACTCGAAAACCTTTAATTTTTTTTGCTTGTTTTGTTTCATTTTTCCCACGCAGTACTGTATCTACTTTTCTACACAAATATTTAATAAAAGAGCCAGTAAAAAAACAAGTGTTCCATAGTCTCCAACTGTTGCATTCACACTTCCTATAAACAAACTCTTTCCTGGACAGATTTCTTTTTTAGGAAGTTTTTGACATTAGGTCTGTCATGGAAATACAGAAACAAAGTATCTCACATTTTGAGGGAATCCTAGGGTTTCATACTAACTCAATGACGTTAGATTCAAGACTACCTGGGGTAACTGTGAAAACAGGGTAGACAGAAAAGTGGCCATGTAAAATGGCATAGTAGCATGAACTGCCACAAGAGGAGCTCCCATAGTGCACAAGTGTAAATCCTGATATTAAGTGGGCGAGGTAGCAACCCCCTATGTATCTGTGCTGTGAACAACAAAGTGGGGGCAGGTGGACAGAGTGGAAAGGCTGTGCATGGCAGGGATTGTCTAAAGCAGCCAGGGCAACTTGTTATCTGGCTGAGCCTGCGCAGGGCCTGATTATGGAAGTCCATGGGAAGAGAGGGTGCTTCAACCCCGCCTAGTGGGGCACCTAAGTGAGTCACTGATTGGGCCCATCTGGAAGGAAGCCTAAGAAGGACCACGTCAAAAGAAGTGGTTGCACTAACTGCTGTGCTTTTCAGGCTCTATGTCCTGGAAAAAAAGTTGTGTTTTACAGTTAGTCCAGCTCACATTATTGACTGCAGTAATCCTGTGCATGCTGCAGTGGTAGTTGTGCAAAGGTTGACCAGTAGCATGGTGCAATGCAGCACTAGCAATTGAAAAACATAAATTGTGCTACCGCAAACACTGCGATATGCTATGCTACCAGTCAACTTTTGCACAACTGTCATTGTAACTGAGGGGGAACTGCTACAGTTTTATGGGGTTTTGTTGGGTTCGCAGGAGGCATGACCACAGTGTAGATGGGTAAGCGGGTACATCGTTCTCAGGGTTGTACTGCCCAGACATTAGGACCACTTAAATCTTTCTCTGGGTGGAGACACCATGCATTTCTAATTCTTTGGACATGCCTCCTGTACCACCACAGCTGAGGGAGAAAAGAACCCAGGGACTACCTCAGCCATCTGCAGCAGCTTGGTGGTGGTGTAAGGTAGCAGCATCTTGTGTCCTAAGCCAGTTGGGAGGGTCACCTACCCTACAGAGACATTAAAATTGTATTATACACTCAAGTGGTCACTGCTGGCAATATCTGGAAACAGAACTTTGAACCAACAGTCATTATCTCACTTTTATACATTTACTGACTTTCAAATTTTGACTCTGCAGCTGAAAAGGGTCAAAGAATTTTGCCTTATTTAGACACCTCCTGTGCCCACCAGCACCCCTCTCCTTTGGGCCTCTTCACACTGCCCTCACCTTCCACCAGACACACCACACCCCTTGCTGCGTGCTATAGAGACCACGACTGACCTGCAGCCACATAGCTGAGGACCCTCTTCAGTTGTGATGGAGCAGCATCCCCTGAAGACCACAGCTTCTGGTCTTTCATATGGACTCATCCCTGCCAGGGGCCTCCCTGCAACCTCGAGAAGGAGAGTACACTATCAGTGCTAAGTATAGGACTCCAGTGCAGGTGCTGCCATCTGATGATGTGGGTGGTACTGCAAAGGTGTCATTGAGCATACAGGTGTGGGCATTTCTGCTTTTTCTCCCTCCCTCCCTTTCTCCTCCCCTTGCTTGTGCATGCTACAACTGTCTCACAGAGGTGCCTGACATCACTTGGTCACCCACGCAGTGATGCCCCTTCACCATGCTACCACCAGGATCCACTAGAAATTGGTGCCTCGATATCCCCCCCCCTTGGGAAGAGAGCACCTTTGGGGTGCTGTGGTATCTCCCCTCTGGCCTCCACTCCTGATGTCCCTGACTTGTAGCATGAACCCAGGTAACCGATATACTAGAGCCTTCCCATTACTCAATGCCATGGCAATATATATATATATATATATATATATATTCCCCACCAGTAGTCTCAACCTAATTGGGACTCACCACATGGGGATGGTTGTGGGCAGCCAATCAGTGGCAAAGGGCGAAACGACAGTCTGGAACATGAGCTGTATGACACAAATGACATCAAACAATTATAAACAGGAAAAATAAAGAGCATAAAGAACTAAAGGGAAAATTAGAGAGCACCCCCCCAAAAAAAAAAAAACTGGACTGCATGTCTCAGTGGATGGGCAGTGTATTACAGGTGTCCATATTGGAGGAACTGTTACCACAGTTGGTACTAACATACTAACATACTATTTGCCAGCAGATTAGGCCTTACGGTCTATCGAGTCTGCTCGAGCCTCAGATCCTTAGTTGGGTGCCGAGGCCCTCCCATGCCTTGTGCTCCAGAAACCCCTATCATCCATCCCCACTCCCCTGGGACAGTCCATCATCTGATACATCCACTTTCTGTGTCTGTCCCACCCTCTCTTGAAGCCCTGCACTGTGGATCTCTGAACCAGCTCGCCAGGCAGTGCATTGCAAGGGTCCACCACCCTCTCAGTGAAAAACCTCCTCCTCTTTCCCCCCTCACCCTTCCACCTTCCAAGTTCAAACCATGCCCTCTGGTGATACCTCCCTGCTTTAGTCTAAAGATCTCCTCCATGTTTACCCTATTTATTCCCTTGAGGTACTTGAAGACCTCAATCATGTCCCCCATCTCTCCTCTCCTCCAATGAAAACAGGCAGAGCTCCTCAAATCTGTCCTCATCCGTCAAATCCCCTAGCCCTTGTTCATCTTGGTTGCCCTCCTCTGTACCCTCTCCAGGAGCTGTATGTCCCTCTTCAAGTGTGGTCTCTAGTACTGCACACAGTACTCAAGGTGTGGTCTAACCAGTCCATTGTATGCCAGCAGAATCACTTCCTTGCTCCTAGAGGTGATCCCCTTATGATGCATCCCAACATCCTGTTTGCCTTGCTAGCCGCTCTCCTGCACTGCTCAGAGTTATTCATACATGCATCCACCATGACCCCTAGGTCTTTTCCCTATTGAGGCCTCCAGCCTCCCAAGGTGTACCTGTGTTTAGGGTTTCCCTGACCAAGATGCAACACCTTGCACTTGGTGATATTGAAATTTAATTTCCATGTGTAAGCCCAGCTTTCACGGTGTCCAGGTCCCTTGCAGGCCAACCTCCCTCTTCTCCCTCAACTACTGCTCCCATCTTGGAGTCATCTGCGAAGAGACTCATTTCACACCTATACCCTCCTGATGTCCGATATGTATGCATTAAACAGGATCGGACCCAGGACCGAGCCCTGCGGGACCCCACTACCAACCTCTCTAGGGTTCGAGAGCTCCCCACAGACCACTACTCTCTGGGTGCATCCAGCTAGCTAGTTTTCAATCCATCTGACCATCAAAGGGCCTACTCCTAACCCCATCAGTTTCTCCACCAGACCATTGTGGGGGACAGAGTCAAACGCCTTGCTGAAGTCCAAGAATAATACATCCACAGGCTTTCCCCTGTCCAGTTCTGATGTTACCCATTCATAGAAATCCACAAGATTGGTTTGACATGATCTACCTGGCACAAACCCATGTTGCTGACTATCCAGACCTCCCACCTCCTCCAAGTACACCCCCAATCGTTCCTTTAGTATACTCTCCATTAATTTTCCCACCACCGAGGTCAAACTGATGGGTCTGTAGTTACCTGGTACTTCCCTCGACCCCTTTATGGATTGGCACCACATGTGCTCGCCAAATCCTAGGTACCCTCCCTGTCTCAAGTGACCTGTTGAAGAGCTCAGCCAGGGGTGCAGCCAGTATGTCTGCCAATTCCCATAGTACTCTCGGATGAATGCCATCTGGCCCAGGAGATTTGTCTTTCTTTAGGGCCTTGAAGGCCAACCACACCCTTTTGGAGGAGATAGCATCATCCGTCCCCTCCACCTTACTTGCCTTTTTATCCTTATCCAGATGTGACACCCCTGGGGTACCTCTCCCTCCCTCTTGCTTCATTTCTGTTGCCCCCCTGATCCCACTTACTGCCGCTTCTATCCCCTTCATGCCTTGCTTTGTAGATATCCCATCCCCCTCCCTAGTGAACACAGAGGCAAAGTACTCGTTAAATACCTTTGCCTGGTCCCTCGCCTCTTCCACCCACCCTCCTTCTGATCTCAATCTGCTGAGATGGCCCTTAGTTTTCTCTGCTCCCAATGTGCGGAAGAACCCTTTTCCCTCCATGTATCCCTGTGCCAGCCACTGCTCTTTACTGGACTTTGCTCCCCTCACCATCCGGGTGACTTTTCCAGATGCAAGATGGTACATTTCCTTATCCCTATCCCCTCTTGTTGTTTTACATTTTTTGTAGGCCGCTTTCTGTTCTCTGACCGCTACCTGTACCTCACTGGACCACCAGCATGGTTTATGTGACCTTGCTCCCTTATGTTTCAACTTAGCGCAGATCCTGACTGCCTCATGAAGTCCCCGTTTTATGACCTCCCATCTCCTTTCCACATTTGTTATTGATGTAATCCCCTTCAAGTGATCCTTGAGAATATTTCCCATGCCCACAAAGTCTGCCCCCCTGAAGTCCACTGCCAGTGTCCTAGATCTCACCCCCCCCATACTTATTTGAAACCAGACAGTATTGTGGTCACTCCCAGTCAGGGGGTCCTGTATAACCAGGTCCCTTACCAGATCCCCATCTGCCAGAACCATGTCCAGGACATCCCCTCCTTATGGGCTCCATCACATGCTGTGTTAAGAACACATCCTGGAAGCCATCCAGCAGCCTCTGCTCCTTGGCCACCTTAGAGGACATGGTTCCCCAGTTTGTACCTGGCATATTAAGGTCCCCATCAACACCACTCCCTTCCCCTTTGGTCCACACTGGGCAGCAATATGTTGTCCAGCAAACCATCCTCTAGAACATCACTCATCCCGGGGGGCCTATATACTACACCCAGCTTGACCTTATCTCCTTCTGGGGATCGTAAGGTGACCCATGAGGCCTCCACGTTTCCCTCTGCTTCTTCTACCCTAGCAATTTCTATGTCATCTCTAATGAACATAGCCACTCCACCCCCTCTCCCCCTTTCTATCCTTCCTAAGTATAGTGTACCCCTTGCGTTTAGGTCCCAGTCATGGTTTTGTTGGCCCACGTCTCCGTGACCACCGCCATCCACCTCCCCCAAACAGCATGGCCTGGAACTCTGGCATCTTGTTTCCCAAGCTCCTGGCATTTACTAACACCAACCCCCACCCCTTATCCCTGATCCTCTTTGTCGAACCCCACCCAGATTCCTTATACTTCCATCCTCCCTCTGCTCCTCCTGAAACCTCCACCCCCAGTCTGTTTCCCCCCCCCCCCTTTGGGCTTGAAGGCTACTCCCCTCATCTGGAGGAGAGGGCTTCTGGCCAGCCTCTCCCTTATCCCTTCCCCTCACAAGTTTAAACCCCACCTTTCTTGAATGTAGTCAGCCATCCCCTGTTTAAGGACTTCCTTCTCCTAATGGGGCAAGATGAAGCCTGTCCTTGGCATACAGTCCCTTATCCTCCCAAACTCCTTTCCAGTTCCCTAACACCCCCAACCAACTCTCTTCACCCCACTTCCTGAGCCAGTCATTAACCTCTGTGAGCTTCATTTTTTTCTCCCACCAATTTGGGACTTTTGGTAGTCTCACATGATGCATGGGACTAGGCCAGGAGCCTGAACTACACTTATGCCCTCTAGAGGTGGTGGTCCCTAATAACAGGTTTGAGGCACATGTATGGGAAAGTGGGGAATAGCTTTCTCTGCAACCAACTGTGTGCTACCTGTCATGTAGCTAAACAGAGGGCTTCAGTCTCCAGTGTTGTCAGTCTAGCACTTTTTACAACAACTAAAAGACATTAAAGAGGGACGCTAGCCAAAAGTGCTGCAATGCAGAATTAGAATAAGCATACCCCCAATAAATCTCATTCCAAAAATTAGGTTTCTATGTTACTTCGTTTTAAAGCTATGAGCTAATTTGTAACCCTGATTTCACTCCCTGTTCCAAAAAGCCAGTTTCAGTGAAGAGCTGCTGCTGATGTCATCTCCAGAACTGACAATCTAGTCCTCCCTGTCAGCAAGCTTATACAGTGGGACCTGTTTCTCCAATGTTTAAAGTGATTTATGGAAAGTTGCCATAGCAAATGGGCATAGTAACCTGTAGGAGTGGTGATTCAGTCTCCTACCATTCAAACTGACAAAAAGTGTTGTTTTCCATGAAATAAATGCTTTATATTTCTATGCTGTGCTTCATTTGCATAACCCACCCTTTTTTTCTCAGTGCTGCAACCCCCAAGCATGACATCATGCAAGGGAAACAAAGCTGTTTTGAAACAAAGACCTCTGTTGGTCAGTCTTGGTATTGCAGACATCTACACTACCAGCATACAGTAGAAGATTACATCTCTCAGTAAAGAAATCTTGTCATCTAGATACTATATGCACAATGCCTTGTTTTGCAAGTAAACATATGAGAGCTTTTATTGTTGAAGCCACTGCAGAAATATGAGACTGCACCTCACAGTAAGGGAATGGAAAACAACTTCCTATTGTACCCACAATGCTTTGCTACAGAATGTACATCTGCATATTAGGTGCAGTCACCACCACTAAAATAAGGGACTGCTCCTCTGAGTAACTAACATTTACATCAACATTATAATTTATCCACAATTCTTTGATATTGTATGTAAAACATTGACAGAGCTCTTGCATGACATCATTCTGGGGGTGTGGCCACACACAGAAAACTGGAGGGGGGGCAGAAGCAAAATGCTGATAAAACATAAAAAAATTGACTATGACAGATTTTTATTAGAAAACAAATTGCAGATTCAACATCTGAAACACTGGTGGCAATGGCATACTATGTGAAAAAGGCATTTGCAGAATGTCAATAAATCACTTTAAGTCAACTTTATACTTTACCCAGAATTCCTTGTTGCTGTATGTAAAACATTGACAGCTCCCTTGCATGACATGATTATGGGTGTGTGGCTGCACAGAGAAAACTGGAGGGCAGGCAGAAACAAAGTGATGATAAAACAAAAAAAATGACTATGACTGATTTTTTTACAAAACAAATTGCAGCTTCAACATCTGAAGCATGGCTGGCAAAGGAACAAGGCATTTGGGGAATGTCCATAAATTACTTTACACTTTGAAAAAACAGGTCCTATAAGCTTGCTGACAGGGAGGACTAGACTGAATTCTAGAGATGACATCATCAGTAGCTCTTCACTGAAACTGTCTTTTATGAACAGACAGTGAATTTAGGATTGTAAAATTACTTGTAACTTTTAAACAATGTAACTTAGAGTTCTCATTATTGGCATGAGGCTGATTGGTTCTATGTCGATCCAAATTCTGAATTTACTGATGCCAGAAATTTTGACCGTAGTCCCTCTTTAAAGGTAGAGTGCTAAAGGTGGGAATGAAGAATACTCATTCCAGTTGTCCAAGATTTGCTGTCACAAAGTGGCCTGCAAAAAATAAGTGTCTCTAAATGTTATCCACAGAGGTAATGCCTAGATATAATTGTTTTACTTACTGTTTCATTAATTGAGGATTTATTAGCACTTGCTATAAAATAAACTGCAGCAGCTGGCAGTGCTCTTCTTTTTTTTTCACCATACATTTTTATAAAAAAAGTTTCAATGACATTACATAAAAATTCCAGTCAATAAAACTCAACATATATAAATGTCACATATCAGATAAAATAACAAGAAGTTACAGAATATCAGCTAAAATAGAACAAAACCATTCTAAACTTATAATAAAACCATATAAGACTAAGGGCCAGATATTTCAAGTTTAGCTAGAGGCGCAAATCTAAGTACTGGACTAGAACCTAATTCATGCCCGACTGTTATATTTAAAGGACATTTAGCGCCAGCGCTAGGTGTTAGCGCTGATGCTAAATTATAATGTATGCCAGGGAGGGACTGAGGGGAGGGGCCCCGAATGCTGGTGCACCGGCATATTCAAAGGTATAGTGCCACGCTACAGGCATTAGCGCAACCTATAGCATGGTGCTGAATACTTCTGAGAAAAGGCCAGTGGTAATGTGTCAGCAGTGCCCCTCCCCCAAAGCACGATTCCCAATCCCCGGTGCACATATTTAAAGTACATATTCCCTGGTAGTCTAATGGTCCCCCCACCCCCACGCCACGTATCCGACCCCAGTGCACATAATAATTACAATTATTCCTGGTAGTCTAGTGGTCCCCACACGCACTTATCCGACTCCAGGTGCACATATTTAAATGACAGTTCCCTGGTAGTCCTAGTGGTCCCCTACCCCACACCGTATCCGACTCCTGGTGCAACATTACATATCCTTTCCCTGGTAGTCTAGCGGTCTGAGCTGGTGCGACTCTGTTCTCAGACATGATTTGGATGAGCGGGGTGTCACCACTGGGTGGGGTGCTAGACTACCAGGAAAGGATATGTAATGTGTTTGCACGGGGTCGGAGATCGTGCTTGTGTGGGGGACCACTAGATCCAGGGATAATTGTCATTTAAATCTGTGCACGGGATCAGGATATGCCCTTGGTGGTGGAAACCATCAGACTACCAAGGAAACTGTCATTTAAATATGTGCACCAGGGGTCGGGATACGTGGGTGGGGGGGGACCACTAGACTACCAGGGATAATTGTAATTTACATATGTGCACCAGGGGTCGGGATACGTGTGTGCGGGTGGAGGGACCACTAGACTACCAGGGAAAATGTCATTTAAATATGTGCACCGGGGGTCGGGATATGTGTTTGGGGTGGGGGACCACTAGACTACCAGGGATAATTGTAATTTAAATATATGCACGGGGTTCAGGATATGTGTGGAGGTGGGGGACCACTAGACTACCAGGGATAATTGTAATTTAAATATGTGCACCGGGGTTCGGGATATGTGTGTGGAGGTGGGGGGACCACTAGACTACCAGGGATAATTGTAATTTAAATATGTGCACCGGAGGTCAGGATACGTGCATGGGGGTGGGGGGACCACTAGACTACCAGGGAAAATGTCATTTAAATATGTGCACCGGAGATCGGGATATGTGTGTGGGGTGGGGGACCACTAGACTACCAGGGACATACTTTAAATTCTATTGTCAATGGGTCAGGATGCACCGACTGTGCCTGGCAGCACACAGTTCCTGCTACTTCCGGCCTGTACTTCTATTCCAACCAACAGGGGATGCTGTGGGTATGCCTTGGTCTGCAGTGTCCAGCCTGTACTACCATTCTGACCAAAAGCAGGAGCTTTGAGCTCCATGCAGTAGCACCGGGCAAATTGTATGGTAATGTATGCTAAGCAGCACTTAATGAGATGCAAATGTACCTGTTTGCCCACAGATTACCTAAGTAGGCTCATTTGCATAGGAGCTTTGAACATAGCTCCCATTTGCCCCGGGCTAACCAGTTTGCACAGGGCTAATGTGTTAGCACTGTGCAATCAGGTTAGCCCCAGCCAGACTTCACTTCAGCGTAGCACAGTTCCGCAGTGTGTGGCTTACGTTGTTGTTTGCAGTCATACCTCTCAACTGTCCCTGATTTCCAGGGTCGTCCCTGATTTTACCTCAAAATTTTACTCTGTCCCTCCTAAAAATTGTGTTTCCATGGCCAAACAGTGGGGGTTGTAAGCATAAAATAATGTCAAACATTAATCTTACAGATGTGTTATTCCTTAGATAATGCATTTTACACTAAACCACTTACTCTACCAGCTTCCTGAGTGGATATCACCGATTTTTAAAATGTGTCCCTGATTGTAAACAATTATCCCTGATGTTTTTAAGCCTTGTCCCTGATTTATGAGGCAGGGGATTGAGAGGTGTGTTTGCAGTAGGTGTGAGACATCTCTGTGCAATCACACACAATGTTCTCCACCTGCAACACTGGCTTGCTACAGAGTCTAATGAGCTGCAGTTGCAGTGTGCACTTCCCTGTTGCTATATTCAGTGCTGTCTTATTCCCGGGCTATTTTTGCCCTGCACTCCCAGACCAGTTTTCCTGGCTTCCATAGACTGCTATATTCAGCAGGAATAGCACCGGGCTATTTCCTTTTCAATATAGCTTGCTTTGTACTCCGGGCTAAGTTTGCCCACTGGACAGTGGTAATTTAGCCCCGGGGCAGTGTTAATTTAGCCCCGGGGCAAAGTTTTGAATATCTGGCCCTAAATCTATTAATAAGAAAATATGAACAGACTAAGCTGTGTAAGAAAGAGTAATACCATAAGTAAAGCTAAAGAACGGAAAGATAAAGGAAAAGAGAATAGAAAGTAAAGGTTCAGTAAGTTCTAGGCAGCTAATTGATATTTGCTGTACAATATTACAGTAAGGTATCTCATTTATTTTTAAGTTTGTTTTTCCTGTCATTAAAGCCATGAGTGAGTGCTTCCAATTTTAAAGCTTCCATTACCTTTATCTTCCATTCAGATAAGGAGGGCGCATCGTTAACAAACCATTTCCTTAAGATGAGGTTCTTGGCAGCTATAGAAATTAAAGCTAGGGTACAGTTGTCTGAACATGATAAATTGTTGCTAGATGGAAAATAACTAATAATACAAGAGAAGAAACTGAAATCTGAAAAAAACTCATATAGTCCCCGCAAGAAGTGATGAATTTGGGACCAAAAAGTTTGTATCAAACAGCAATACCAGAATAGATGTTTAGCCTCTCTCTACAGTTACATTTAAAGCAGTTATCCACACATTGTAGACCCATTGTTTTCATATGATAATAGTGGGGGCTATAAAATAAGTTGTTTAATAGTTTATATTGAAGTATCCTGTAATTAGACAACATGAAGGTTTTGTGGGGAAATGACCAAACTGCCTCCCGGTTCCAACTTGCAGCCTCTTCATTTGTAACGACACTCAAGTAATTCAGAGTCTGTCGCATGACTTCTAACAGTACCAAGTAAAAAGCAGAGATAGTTGGTTTAACTTTACATATAAATAAGAAGCACCTAGTATTTTCATTAGTAACAAAGGGAACTTCATTTCTATTAAAATTTCTCATTGTTACACTCCTCACTGTATTTAAAAATACAGCATCATTCTGATTTAAAATGGGATTTTCAATCCAATGGTCCACTATTTCCCCAGTGTTACTTCTCATTAGGTCTTGAATCGTTTTAGTCCCTGGTGCTTCTATCTGTTCATTAAAAATAGTTCTATTACCAATCATAATACTCATGTTGCCCCAAAGAGGTTGCTATGGTGACCTGTCAAGTTTTAACTCTAATAAAGCTGCGGTTTGCACCATCTTCCTATTAGAGTCTGCAGTGATTTGGTTTTTGACCAATAATTTTTTAAGCTTAGAATTAAAAAATAGGAGCTGACCCAGTGGCGTGGAGGGCTGAGGCATCACTGCCTTACCTCCTTCCACACCAGAGACCCATGTTCGTGGTGTGAGCGGGTCGCTGGGGGTCGGCTGAAGAGGGAGAGGATCAAGTGTCCAAAGGACAGCTCTCCTCTCCCGGGGGAGGGGTGGATCATGCCTGGCCCCTAGTGGTGGCTGGAGGCTGGCACACAGGCTCTAAAGAGAGGGAGTGGAGATGGAGCAGACACCTGGTGTGCCACATGTGACAGTGTCCTCGGCTCAGTCATTGGCACCATTGCATGCATATGGCTCTGCTCTCAGGGGACCGGAACAAACTGGAGGCTGAAAATTCTCTGACCAGTGGGATGATACCGGCCCCATGTAGGCGCAGCACCCAACCAGCTGGCAACACATAACATCTAGGAGGTAAGTACCAGTGGACACTGGGGTGACGGTTCTGGGGGGGCCGGTTTAAGGGGGCCAGTCAGAGATGGCGAGAAAGACAATAAAAAAAAAAGAATTAAAAAATGAGAGGGAGTCTATACTAACAAAATAGCTTTAACTGTATCAGTTTCTATTTTAATCCAGTCCGGAATATATAAAATCAAGGTTTTAACGCCTAACCATCTACTGTATTATATTACTCTACAAGATAGATACTATAAGTAAAAGTCTGGAAGGGTTGTTTTTTTTTTTTTCATACATATTGTGTGCCCCATATTTTTCCCTGTTTTTCGCCCATCTCTGTTCTCGGTCACGTGCATATGTAGGCATGTGCACGTTGTGGCTCAAGACACCCTCCTGTGACTTGCCGCTCCCTCCCACCTACGCTAGCCACTGGACCTCCACTTGGTGGCAGCAGAACTACAGGGGAGTGACAACCACCCTGAAAGAGGACAGCTGCCCCACGGTTGCTCAGTCCTGCTCTCACCCCCCCGTGCCGGCTCCCCAATAACCCAAGTCCATATTCAAACCTGGGTCATCAACGTGACAAGAGGTAAGGTGTCCAGCACCTCAGCCATCTGTGCCACTGGGCCAGCCAAAGTCTGAAAGTTTTAAACCTCCTTTTTCTTTGGCCCTTTTCAATTTATAATAGGCCTGTCTAGGCCTCTTATGAGACTGTAAAAATTTATTTATGGAATTTTGTATAGACAGGAACCACTGTTTGTGGTAAAATGTGTCATGAGCATAAGGTGATATAATATCTAGGGTAATACAATCATTTTTACAGAATCAGTTCTACCCCAAAGATTTAAAGGCAATCTATGCCAGCTGTCTAAATAAGATTCTACCACCTCTTTTAAAGGGGAACGGTTCTGTTTAGTGAAAACGTATAGGTCTTAGTAAGTTTTGCCCATAAATAATGAAATACATCCTTAACTAGTTCTAATCTCAGTTCTTTGATATTTTCCTTCATAAGAATCGAATTTAAGGAAAGGACCTGAGATTTGTTTTTATTAATCTTACAGCCTGAGATGGCCCCAAAATAATTAAGAACATCTGAAATTTTTAGCAATGTGGTAAGTGGGTTGGAAACTGACAGCAGGATGTCATCTGCATAAGCAGAAGCTATATATTTCTTCCTTTTTATATCCACCCCCAGTATGTTAGTATCATGTTTAAGTTTAAGTAGAAGAAGTTCCAGCGAAAGGATAAAAAACTTAGTGAAAGCAGTCACTCTTGTCTGGTCCCCTTGCTAATGTTAAAGTATACTGTAGTAATTTTTAATAATCTGATGAAATTGCCTAGACAATTAAGAGCCTTCAAAACCCTGCACAAGTATTGTCTATCTACCCTATCAAATGCTTTCTCAGCATCAAGTGAGATGAGTGCAAAAGGTTTATTTATATTCTCTGACAATTTAACAACATGTAAAATCTTCCTAACATTATCCACCGCATGTCTTCCTTTCAGAAAACCTGTCTGATGGGAACCTATCAACTGTTGTATAATCTTACCTATCTAGTTAGACATGGTGTTGCCAAAATTTGAATATGAAAATTTATTAATGACATGGGCATGTAACTGTCACACAATTCAGGATCATTCTCTTTTTTGTGTAACACAGTTACGCCTTTATTCATGGATTGCAGAAGTGATCCATTATCCCAAGCCTCTAAGAAAACTTTATGAAGAATAGGTACAATTTATTTAATAAATTGTTCATATAAATTTATAAGGAAGCTGTCCAGGCCCAGGAATTAATTTTTACTAAAAGAATTAATAGATGCCATTACTTCCTCCATACTAATTTGCTTAGTAAGCTCAGCATTTAAGTTTATGCTTATCTATGGAAGAGACAAATCATCAAAAAATGTTTGGAAGTTACTTTCTGACCAGGAAGTGTCTTTTTATTATACAAACTCTGAGTAGAACCCACTAAAGACTCTACTAATTCCATTAGCATTCATAACCAAATCCCCCCGAATTAGGATCTTTTGAATATTCCTAATTCTGATTCCTAATAATTTTGGGGACTTGGAACCCATCTCAGTATACCTGATCTTGACTTTCCTCATGTAAAAGATAGCACCATCTCTAAGGAGCTCATCATATTTATTTCGAGCAGAGGACCACTGTTCCCATTTGTTTTTGGAATTATCTATTAGCAATTTCTGTTCTGTTTTTTTAAATGCATTCATTTTTCTGGAAATTTCAGTCTGTTTTGCTTTTTTTTTTTTAGGAAAAAACAATAAATATTCCTCTTAGAATGCATTTTAAAGTAACCCAAATAGTGACCCAAGAAATTTCACTAGAGCTATTCAGATGTAGGAATCGAGCTATATCTCTGGAAATGTTTCCCGTAACTAAAGTGTCATCCAGTAATGAGGTATTTAAGTGCCACTGATTAGGGCCAGAGTTCCCATGAAAATTAGTTAGTGAAATTGAAATATGGGCGTGATCCGAACAGGATGGGCATTTAGCGTATGTGAAACATGCGGCTACTTATGGCGCCAGTGTGCACCAGCCTGCTGTCCCCAGTCTCCAAATGTGTGTGTGTGTGTGTGTGTGTGTGTGTGTGTGTGTTGTCCTTACATCATCCCTGAGTGAAAAATAATGATGGCCAAAGCTGGTGTCTTTTGGGGGGGTGATGACTAATACCCAGCCATGTTCTGCCTGCCTGCCTTACCTACCACCCGTGGATCCAAAAGCACAACACAGTGTATTCTGGCACTCGCCAAATAAGAAATGACAGATTTAGAGATGAAAATTTGGTCAATCTGAGACCCAGTTTTATGAACAGGGGATCAAAAGGAGAATTCTTTGATATTTGTATGTAGGATTCTCCAAGCATCTACCACATCTAATGCTTCAGTTAAGAATTTTAAGTCTTTGTCTGCTTTGATTATTCTGTATCTGGATTCTGAAATTAGATGGATCTAGGATAGGGCCCAGGATGCAACTGGTATCTTCTGCTGAAATTATGGTGGAATTCAAAAGATGGTTCAAGTATTCTAATATCTCCAAAAATGCTGGATGATTAGATAAGTTTGGACCATGTATATATATTAACTAGCATAGTCCTGTGAGTTTTAAGGTGCCCACTAATTATCAGATAAGACCCATCTTTGATACAGTTTCATCAATTAAAAATCTGGACTTTTTATTAATAAGGATAGCTACCCCAGATTTGTTGTTGCTAATGCCTACGCCAGCAGCTTGTCCTACCCCCCTTATCTAATATGTGTTCTTAAATCTGTTTTTACTACTTATTAATTATTAATAATTAGCTTATTTATGTCTGAATTTTAAATTTCTGTCTAACCCTTTATAGATTTTATTCTACTATGTATTGCTTACCCTGCCTGTTTTTGATTGTGTAAGGTGCACAGAGCCTCTGGGATTGGGTGCCATATAAATAAATATTACCTACCTTACCTACCTATATAAGAGTGACCTCTTCCTGCTTAAGATGGGTTTCTTGAAGAAATGCAATAGAAGTGGCTAACTGTTTCAAATGTTTTATAACTTTATAACATTTGATTTTTATTACTGAGTCCCCTCACATTCCAAGTTACATAATTAATAATGTGACTCATGAGAACAGCTGGGATGAAAGTGACTGGCCTTGTGGCAGAAAACGAAAATGAGCAGTATTGAACAACAAGGGTTGGATGTAGCTAGGAAATGGCCAGTGACAGTAACCATCACCACTATAGGTGAAATAAGTATCAGAAAGCTTCACAGATACATACAGAAAATAATACGAAAAGTCAGACAAGAAAGGTGTAAAAAAAAAATTGAATAAACAAGAAAAAGTCAACAAAAAACATAAGTCTAAGTAGCTACAAACCTAAAATGAGATAACATTCATAAGCACTCTGTCCAAAGGAAGAGTGAACTAACCCAGTATAGGAAAACCCCCTAACTAAAACCAAATGCCAGCCAAAAGAGTGTCCTCGCTATTGCTAATAGCCCAACCCCACTACCACATAATCAAAACTTGTTAACTGTAGAGTAAATTAAAGTAAAAACTCTATGTACATTCCAACCTCAGTACTAAAATCATTGCATTATAAACTTTTTATAATATTTAAAACAATACTTAAGTAATAGCAGCACTCATAACATTACACAACCAATTCCTAACTAAAAGTTACCTTAACAAAGATAAAATTAGAAGTTTTGTCTGATATAGTATATAAAACTATCTAGTATAATTAGGTAAAATACAAGGACCTACTACCTACTTGCTTCCTTTCGGTCATCAGGCTTGGAGGTCCCCAATCTCCATGGGAGTGCAGCACCCGAAAGTAACAAAATAATCTGAGTTAATTTATGAACGGAAGGTGTTCTCATCACAAATTGGTTGGCATCATCAGAAAGAATACCCATAAGAAAGTAAAATGAAAGGTAAGAAAAATCTGAAACACATGCCATAACACAATTTCCACCAGTTAAACAGAATCGTACAGTATGTGCGCAGTGGGGTTTAACCCGTAAGTCAAAGAGAAAATGTTTCAACCAAATGAAAATTATAGAATCCTCATCGCGAGATGAGCTATGCATCACCTGTCACACAGTTTTACGGGGATTTTGAAAAGCAACAACTAAAACCTAAGGCAAAACAGAAACCTAATTTTTTTCATACAGTCCTTCGTCATGCTGAGTTAGTTTTCAACAAGCCAGGGAATTAAGTTTTACACCTCCAGCACAAAATCATCCTAGCATACATTTAAACTTGGGCATGGCCTGGGTCTTGTGAGGTGCTGACCCATCTACCTTGTCTTTGGTAAGACCATACATACTGTGACAGAGGTGGGAGGTTAGGTGAGGTAGCAAGCCTCAGTTAACTAAAGGCAAAATGCTAGCTCCATGGTTGGAAGACCAAGTATGAGCCGAGTGTGCCATGCCAAGACATGGGTCACGTGCAAAAAGGGGAAAACCATCTAATCTGGGACTTCATACTTCTGTTGAAAAGTATCAAAACCTCTACGTTTATTGTCAAAGGTAAGTTGCTTGACTCTAGTGATCCCCATATCTTGCCAAGTTTGCTGGGTAATAGTCTTCCCATCTATTCTTCAGTTAGAATTTCATAGTTGGAGTTGCAAGGGATCATGCAGTGTTTGTAATTTAAGTAGGTGACACAACTGATGATAGGCTTGGACCGAGGATTTTATTTAGTCTTTTGGTTAATGGGTAAGACCCACTAAGCCTAAAGCCTGTTTTCAAGGGTGACCTGGGAGCACTGCGGAGGTTAAATAACTTGCTAAGGGTCACACAGTATGCAATTGGAGCTTGAGGGAATACAACCTAGGTCTGCTGGATGTACCAAGCTCATTCCCAGCTCATTACCCTAGCCTCTGGGCTATACTGCCAGCCCTTGCCAGTGGCATGTTCTTAACACACTTAGGAAGTCATTTAATGCTAGTGTATATGGGTGGCTTAGGGTCTATGAGTGCCTTAGAGCACAGGAAGTATTCAGTTTGCAAACATAGTGGCATGTATGATGTGCTTTGTGCAGGGGAAAGCTCCCTAAGCCATTGCAAGTATTTGCTACAGTTAATGGCCATGTAATAAATGTAAAGGTCCAGTAATTTCAGCCTGCCTAGAAGCTGAAGTGCCACTTGTTTATAATACGCACTATGGAAGGTTTTCCTGGCCCAAATATATTTAGGAATCAATCTATGTTAGTTAGCAAACCATGCCTTAGGGACCACGTTATTGATCATGATCATGCTGAGTGGGTATAACTACCCTAAGAATCAGGTTCATTTTAATCATGTTTACTTTACTAAAAACATGCCACAGCCACTTGGCAGTACATCCACAGCACACTCATACAGGAAGTGGGTGTGATGCACTAACAGCAGCACACGTGAGTTGTATGGTGTCCCTGCCCTGGGCATGACTGGTCATACACACTAGAACCATGTTTACATCCACATCCACAGCATGAGATACATCCTTGCCCATGAATGTGCACACCTGGGGGCTGACTTAATTTGCCTACTAAGCCGCATGCTTCTTTCAGTGGTGGTCCCCATGGAGGCCATGCCATGATAAACCTTGGTGACATACAATGCCCCCCTGTTTGTGGTGTACTTGGTAAAGGTGGTTATGCTACTGAAAGGGCTTAGCACCAGAATCTTGGGAAGGACCACTTTAATTAAAGTTTGGGGGTGCTATAGATGTACTGTATTCATGCATACAGGTATTCATGCATACAGCATTAGTTTGGTTGGTGTTGTACTATATGTGCCCTTTTCCCACTATTGTCCATATCAAATAGTTGTCAGCAATTCATCCCATGTGTGACTGGTGCATGGCTGTCCTTCCTGTGCTGCTCCTTCTGGGGTGTCTCTTCTCTAGCACACGTAGGGGAGAACATGCATTAGTACATACTGTATATCTATAGTGACTGTGTGAGAAACTGCTAGGTCTGTGCCTCATGCTGCCTGCTAGCCAGCAGGCCTTGGTGTGGGTATGCCACCAAGGTTTACCTCCAGCTCATCTAGCCAATGGCCTAATTAGGAGTGTTTGTCCTTACAACGTGCACTTATATGTGCATGCAGATCCCTTAACCAAAAACAAACATCTAGAGTTTCACTCCAGAAAGTGCAGACCAGCACTGCTTGAGAATGGTGAAGTTGGCAAAATGCGCTCCGTGACTTAATCCACGAATATAGTGCAATTTATGGGGTGCAGATCGATCCACGAAGAGTGTAGAATTTCACCCATGAATGGTGGAATGTCACCCCGAACGGCTTAATTTTGCCATTCATGGATGAAATTCTACCATTCGCGGGCAAAATTCCGCGTTCACAGCAAAATTTCTGGTGAAGTCACATTGGAAAATTTTCAGCCTAACAGTAAAAATTTGCAGATTGCTCCATGGAGGTGAAGTGTGTAACTTTGCCGGAACTTTGCCAGTGCATTTAAACTTCACAACATCTCTAGCTACAACAAACCAGAATTGACAATCTGTATTTTTGTTAAGCATTAGAAACAGTTGCATGGATAGCACAAATTTAATGACTGTATTGTATTTATTGTACTGAATATACCTTTGTGTAACTATTGTTATGAAACTATGCATTCCCTGTTGGCAGTGTAACCCCTAGGTGGTGCTATCCCAAGGGCTACTACCCCTGCCTGCTTGGCTAGTAGCAGGTTAAGGGGCCTAAGTCCTGAAACGGGTGCCTCCACCCGGAGGTCAGGGTTGATATTGGTCAAGCTAACGTGGGCATAGCCCTCCGGGACACTGTAACCCCCCCTTTCCCCTCTAGTGGCCTGAACACTGTACAGTAATCACTTTCACAATACCCCTGGTACACCACATAAGTACCCACACTGTTTGAACTTACCACCAGGGCTGGTTCCTTCGGCTCGACCCCGGAGATCCCCTGTACAACAAGGTTAAGCACAGCAAATAGCAACAGTACAGTACTTTGAGCACAAACTGGAACCACAGTCAGATTACATGCAGAAAAAGTTAGATCTGATTTATTCAGGGGACTTGAACAAGGGAGGGGAAAAATCAGGTTAATTAGCTTAAAGGTTATATCAATCAAGCAGTTATGCATGCGCTTTGAGTCCCCCCACACAGTCCACCTCTGGGTACCCAGGTAGAGAAGAGATGGGCTAGCCAGGACAGTTGCCCGGGGTTGCAGCTGGTTGGGGCCCTGTGATGGAAAC
This sequence comes from Neoceratodus forsteri, assembly GCA_016271365.2. Taxonomy (NCBI): domain Eukaryota; kingdom Metazoa; phylum Chordata; order Ceratodontiformes; family Ceratodontidae; genus Neoceratodus; species Neoceratodus forsteri. The sequence continues at coordinate 656,523,099 of CM057459.1, forward strand.
ACAACATGCACAGTACACAATATTTGTAATCCAGAGCCAGAGGGCTCAGTTTGTAAAGGAAAATGAAACAACAAGACAATCAAATGACACATTCAGATTAAGCTGTTGTTGTTGTAGGGAGCTACCCTGGTATTTACTCACGATACCCAAGACTGGACACAGGCTGGATGAAAATCGAGACTGCAGGTGGTTGATCTGGAATGCCAGGAGAAGCAGGGCCCACACAAGTTGCAGAGGCATCATTCCTGTTCAAGCGTGGAGCAGGGGACTGATCCCCAGGCAGGTCTCTCGTCGATGGCTTCTCTGTGCAGTGGGTAGTCTGGCTGGGCCAGTCTGGCAAAGCCCAGACCACATGGAGACAAGTTCAGAAGCAGTACGTTTTGGGCTGGATACAGCTTCCAGCAAGCAGAACACAGTTCACACAGTGGGGAACTAACTCACAACCCACTAGCAGCTCATAGCACATTTACACGTACGGGATTCTACTGTACCAGGCAAAACGCTCCCCGGGCACAATCGCAAAGTCTCAGCACACACACCGGGAGCTTAGGGGTGGCTAAAACTCCTGACAGGCCGATCGCATTCAGCAAAAATATTTGGTCTTCTTTAGGTTGAGCCGGGCACACTTCAGTAGCTTACTTCAGTCACACAAACTTGGATTTAGTCCAAAATAATTTTCTTCTCCCCCTCTCAGGAGCAACACACCGGCATGCAGGCCAAAAACTTAGCCTTTTCAGAGTTTACCCATGCGAATCCACTCAGGATAGCTGCTCAGAAACACTTTGGCTCCTTCTTGCTCAGCTTCCAGCTTAGTTCTAACTGAAAACTGCAAGCAGCCCGGGACTTCCCCAAGATCCAAAAGATTTGGTTGGCTGATCTGGCTGTCAGTCAAAGCAAAAGCTCCCCCTTCAGTTGTAAAAAAGGCGCAAAAACTCAAACCACAGTTCCTATAGATTTTGTATTCAGACATCTCCTGTAGTCCGGCTACATTTTAGGTCTCACCAGAACTGATTGGTCCAATTTGCAGTCCAGGACCAAGATAGTGGAGACAAACAAAACAGTCCTTGCTACAAAGAAAGCAGGTTAGACAAACTGCATTATCATTATCATTCTAAATGGTTTTCAGCAAATAGTTACATCTTTCAACAGAGCTCCATCTCAGATTACTTATGCTGCAATCAAGCAGCTCTTAAAGAGACAGTACCCAGAGGCTGTACAGGCTCTGGTAATCACTTTCAAACTGCTAAAATGCAGGACACCAGCCTGGCAGTGAGCATTTAGGCAAGCTCAAGGAAGACTTTTGGGGAACCCCAATTTGTTGTGGGGTTACAGCAGTATGTCTTTTATAACTTGAAATGCTTATGGGACGTCACTGAAAATGGACCTTTGGTTCAACTGAGCTTTATCCCTGTTCATATTTCTTGATATGAATAAAAATATTTGCTACTACTGCTAATCTAACATACAGTGTGACTCTGTAGTCAAACATCCATTTAAAGGACTCTGCTGTTTGTAGCATTTCAGCATATCACTTGCCATCAATACATAAAATGAGCTGTGCTGCAAATCTGTAAAGTGCTTTTGTGTGCTGCTTCAGCATACCTTTAGCAAAAAATATTTTTTCTTGTTGATTAAAAGTCTGTAGACAGCGGCATGAAAAAACTGAGAGACTCTCAAGTCGGTGAATGGAGATGGGCATGCCAGTGATTAAGGCCATTTATTGTCATCTGCCAGTTCTCCCACTCATGCAGTGTTCACATCAGTGTATGCAGTTGGTACTCTGTGCTTGTAAAGGCAAAGCTTTTCTTAGTGGAGAACTTAAGAAACTACCACATGTAAACTTTTCTGCTGCAGTGAACATCCTCAGAGACAAACTGAGGAGGCACAACCCACAACAATAAGTGCTTACATTTTGGGGCAACACCTCTTCTTAGCTCTAAGGAAGGGGCGTTGCCCTAAAACATAAGCATGAATCATTGTGGGTTGTGGCTCTCTGGTTTGTCTCTGAGTGGAGTCACTGAAGCATGAAGGTTTACATATGGTGTACTGAGTACAGTACCAACTGCCTACACTGACACGGAAGCCTGCATGATAGTGGGACAACTGATAGGAGACAAGGAGTGGCCTTAACACTTGCATGTCTACCTTCATTCACTGACTTGTGAATATCTCAGATTCTTTTGCTTCTGAATACAGACTTTTAATCAACCAAAAAACCGTGGGGCTGGTCCCAATGTGCCCTTTGTGTGCAAAAACATGTTGGTTTACTTAATGTAGTATGTACTGTAGATTGTATCTGAGTAATTTCGTTTACTTCTAGGCTGACATCTTCATTTACTACAAATCCCAGAATCCCCGGCAGCTGACATCAAAGCAGTCAGCAGCAAGCAGTGGGAGAGTCAATAGTCTGCCATGCATATTAGAGTTCATGTAAGCTGTAATCGTTTGTTTGCTGGTCCTGCTGTCCTCCCTGGGTTAAGTACACTAACAGAGGACTCTTAGCCCCTGGAGCAAAGTAGAACCAGAAAACATCTGATCAGAGATTATAAAAGTTCTAACATGCATTGCTGGCTATCAATCTCCCACTGCTACCTATTATTCTGATGTCAGCTGCAAGGGATTCTGGAATTTATAGTACAAGAAAATGTCAACCTAGAACTAAGCAAAATTAATCTGATACAATCTACTATACTACAGTAAACATTATGTAAGCCAAAATGGTTTTGCACACAGAGTGCACATTGGGGCCAGCCCCACACTTGAGTGTGGGACCCTTTGTACTGACTGTTCCCCTCTAAACACATTTGTTGAGTAGTGACACTATCACAGAGGACTGGGCCCAAAGCAGAGGGTATTAAATAGCTGGTATAGCACATCAAAACACTACGCAAATCAGAGGGTCCTGCTAAGCATTTTCTGAATCACATAGCTCTAGACTGCTAAACATTGTTTTGATATTTTTATTCAGGTTTACCTAGCCAAGACACAATAAAAAGGAAGTATTTTTAATTTTGCTAATCAATTTGTGCCAAGTGCTATGTGTTTTCAGAGCTGATTAGCACTTTATCGTACAAAACTGCTAATTAATTTTCTCCACTTATTCAATACCCTGAAACACATCTTATGCAGTGCTGTAACAAGGATCCCTCATAAAAATGTGAGGCGAGCTCACCATCTGCAATATTTGATGCAAATTGTAAACAAACAATAAATACAGCACATGCTGCAGTTAAATAATTTTCATTTGACAGTAATGAACCGGGATTTGAGCTGCAAAGGGCACTGACCTCAGGAATGACAATGAGCTTTAAAGGAAAGCTGCCCTTTTGTAGAAACTCCCACCCCAAATCGTTACCCCCAATTTGGCTTTTCGTATAATAAAAAAAATGTGCCCATGGAAACGTGCTTTATTTTATTTTTGAAAGTCCACAATCGGCGAACATGAGGACACTCTGCGCAGCTTCATTTGCTCTAAAGAAAGTGCCACACCACACCGCTTACCTCAATACACATATATGTATGTGAGTGGTGGGTGCCACATTTTCAGAGCAAATGAGTTTGGCTGCCTGCCATGTTTGCATAATGCAGACTTTTTAAAAATAACATAAAGTAAGTTTCCATGGGCACATTTGTCTTATTATAGCTGAAAAGCCTAATGGGGGTAACGCTTTGGAGGGTGGGGGGAGTTCTACAAAAGGACAGCTTTCCTTCAAATAAGTTCTCAGTGAATATTACATTCCATTTGGCAAGGCATTTTCTAACAGGAACTGTGTTAGCAATGCACCCTGTGAAACTAAGTATTCTAAGAAGCCAGTTTGAAACACATTGCATCATCTTCCTGCTAATCAGTTGAGAATGTAGTGCAAAGTTACTTAAATGCAGTCTGTTCTGTAAATGGGCAACGTAAGTACAGTGTGGAGATGTTGAGAGGGTGATTCAAAGGAGCTCTTGAAGCAGCCATCGTTGACTAGGAAAAGTGGGCAGATCCCCTGTGAAAAAGCACTAGTACTGTGATATTCAAACCCCAAATCCAGAGGGTTTCAAAATGAGGCCACCAGAATGTGCTGGTGGCCTTGCTTTTTATTTTTTCCATCCCACACCCATTCATACAGATACTCTTTTTGTAGACAGTACTGATGCCTCCCCTTTCCTATCATGCACATGACTCCATTCATTAGCAGCTGCTGAGATGGGGTCTTTAGGTCTATGTGAAATGGGCCCTGAATAGGTTGATGTTGCTTGAATTCTCACAGATTACACACTGGTGGGGCCTCCCCAAGAGAGCCCTTTGACTTGCTGAACATCACTTAGGTGACTAGACACACTCTGGAAAATACTACTCTGGTCTGCAACAGACCCTCCCCACTGTATGCGCAACAGCAAAAAAACAAAACAAAACAAAAAAAACAATAGTATGATAACACAACAGAACAGAAAATAACAGAAAACAGTAAATGCAGTCAAAACAGGGGTTAGGTTTTTTTTGGAGTGAGGCTGGAACAAGGTTCTGGGGAAAGAAGGTTAGGCAGATATTGTGGCAACATATCAAAGCCCAAATAATGTACTCACAGGTAACCTCCTAGAGTGCTCACTGAATTCCCACCAAAATACAGTCCCAACACAAGGTGGCTATAGTACACTGGTGTATTGGTACTAAATATAATCCTATTACCCAGGGAGCTCACTTAAGCAGTTAGTTAGTGGTAGGTACCACAAAGCTTCAGTTGATGTATGGTGCAAGACTGGTGGAGGATGATGATGTAAAAGCAGTCGCTAAAGTAAAGAATACTAGCAGTTCAAATAAAACAGTTTGGATTGTGATCCAAAAAAGGGTTTAAATTGCAGGTCTTCTGCATGAGCCGTGCCCCTCCAGTACAGTCTTTGCATTACTCAGGGTGTCTGGCAAACACACCGGCCCTGCTCTATCTAACTAGCTATAACAGAACTGTTGCAGAGCCTGAGCTCTGATATTTTAGTCATGGTTCAGGCACCTCAGGGTGAGACAGGCTGAGAACACTGCTGTTGTTCTCTCAGTTGCTACAGACCTCAGGATTAAGCAGGTAAACTTGGATCATGGAATCAGGATCATAGTCTGGAAGTACGCAGCGATCCCTGCACATTGTCGACTTGTACAGGAGCAAGCTATATAAACACCTTATAGCCAGAGTGAATCTCCTGCCAGCATTGGGTCTTCAGTCATCACCACTGTGGAAGGGATCACTGCACTTCTTACTCTTCTTCTGCCCCTGCAGTATAAGGGTCTTCCTCAAGGACAGCTCTTTACCGGTGGGCAGGTAGCACGGTGTCAACGTTGTCAATGGTTCATGTCACAGGTCATCCAGTTTTTTACTCAGCTCTGTATCTCAGTAGCACTTTTAGGAATTTACCTGTCATTTCTGCACATTCACTGCGTTGGCCTGTCCCTCTGTCCAGAAATTCTCACCGCCGGGCATCTAAAACTATGCAAGACTGAAGCCAAGGCCTTCTTCATGCATGCAGCTCAAAAGCTGACTCTCTCCTCTCATAGAGATCTTGCTTCTTCACCTCCCAATATAGATCTGGTTCGCGCTGGGGATGGCCAGACACGCGTCATCCCAAACTAATTTCCTTATTGGTTCTGTCACAAAATCGGTGTTGCTGTATCACAAAACTGCTGCTCAAATTGGCTGGATCCTTTGCACCAGTCTTGTTACCAGTACTGCATGTCCATTATTTCAATTCGCATCAGTTCTGGTACTCATGGCACCTTTTCAGTCAATTGCTGGCAACTGTGCCCTCTACCCCTTATGAAGAGCATTGCGAGTCAAATATATCTGCACCCACAGACTTTACTGACATTTTCACATTTCTTGTAAATGAAATCTGGTCTGTGTCCCTACTGCCAGCCCTGGAGTTTAAGTTTACATTATCTGGTTCCTCTAGTAAATAAAGAGTAAGGCCTTCACCTGCAGCTGAACAAATAGATTGCAAACTCCCATTCTTGTATTATAATCCAAGGGCAGTGCTCAGTCAAAGTCACAAGCACTTACAAAGAAGTAAGCACTTTACAGTATCTATAGTATCGCATTTCAATTGCCTTTTCCCTTTAAATGCAGCTCCTATTTTTTTCTATTATGTTTTTTGGCTCCCTATTTTTCCCCACTTTACTCCCCGCCCCTCCTCGGATGCACATGCGTGCATGTGGAGGCACGCGCATGCCGCGTGTTGAGGTATCCTCCCACTACTTGCCGTCCCCTCTTGCCTACATGGCCAATGGACCTCCACCCACTAGCAGCAGAAATACAGAGGGCAACGACCTCCCTGGGAGAGGAGAGCTGCCATTAGGCCACTCAGTCCTGCTCCCCCCTCCCCCCATGCCGGCTCCCCGATGACCCGAGGTTGTTCCCTAACCCGGGTCGCCGGCATGACATGTGGTAAGGCATAGTGCCTCAGCCCTCTGTGCCACCAGGCTGGCCCCGCAGCTCCCATTTTAAAATAAAAAAATTGCCAGTTTCTTGACTATTGGCCAGGCAAAATGCTTCTGTCCTATAATGTAGGACAGCTTCTCCAAGTGATGCTATTCACAGCCAACTTTCTCCATCTCCTCCTTCTTCTTCCTCCCTTGTGATTTCTCCCATGGTGCAAACTCCATAGCAGCTGAAGGTAAACTGCAGTGTAATCGCATTATGGATGACATGTAAGTTAACATCAACTTTGTATGCATATTAATTCAAAAGACATTTTGTTTTTGCTCTGTATATATTGTTCTGCTAAAGCAAATAAAGAGAAAATATAGAAAACGTATTCTGCTAAGAAACGTTTATGCAGTCATTATAGATGAGGTATGTTTGTAGTCCACTGTTGAGTGTAAGCCCCATGCAGACAAGATGATCCCTTTCATGGGTTATACTGGTAAAAAAAAAAAATATTAACTGAAGCATGGCTAGGTGATGCCAAAGGAAAGTCACTGTGCTTCCATGGGTTAAGACCTGGGTATGCAGCCAGAAGCCAGTCTCCCACCGTGGTCCAAAAGAGTCAAGGGAGCATTGTGGAGGCACAGTGCTCAGACCCTAGGGGGAGGATGCTGAGTGCACCCCCCCGCCACTCACAGCTTCCTACTGCTAGTGCCAGGGTAGATGTGGGTGACGTTATACTGTCCACCTCCTGTTGCTGGGTGTAGACCACAACAGAGACAAGGGTGGGAACTTACACTAGGAACTGCCCAACTGTGGAGGGTTTGGGTATCTGAAGGGATATCATAGAACAGCAACTGGGTTCCTGCCAAGTGGTGCTAGAATGGGAGTAGAGTCTGCAGTGGTGCTAAATGCAAGACACAGGACCCAGAAGATAAAAGAAAAGAAATGCAAAAATACTAAAGCAATTCACTTCTCTTGCTAATTATAATAACAACTTTTTCAACTTTTTCAGAATTTTGGTTCATCTTCAGACTATTTAACTGTGTCCTACAAGATTTTAAAAAAACAGTAGGAAACAGCTTAGACTTTAAATTGTGTCTGGCCACATACATCTCTTTCTTCTCCCTTTACACACATCAGATCTGGAATATAATAATGTAGTCTGGTACATCAAAAGAAAATAACCTGGGCACTCACCGCAGTAAATCACAAAGAAGACCCAGTATCAAATTCATTAGGTTATTCTTTATAGCAGCAGTACAAGAATCCAGTGAAAATGTTGACCTGCACTTTTTTTTTATGCCACAGTTTTTCCACCTTGGTCGTAGCGGTCCCCTTCGACCCCCGGCCACCGGCACCCGCACCCTGAAGTCAGTCAGGTGTGCAAATCCATATGCCCCATCACACTAGCCTGGCCAGTGGCAGGATCCCCCCTCATAGGGACCCACGGCATGGAGCCGGCCAAGATGTCAAACGACTCCAGGGGCGCAGGGCCGACCATCAGCCGCCGAGGTTGCCCCACTGATTTTCCACAATTTTTCTGCCCACTGAGGAGCTGGTTGTGCAGTAACATTGACACACATACATGCAGACATCTGCCGCGCTTCTCCCCCACATATGCCCACGTCTGTGGAGCACCCAGCCTCCACTGGGTGTCACTACAGTGGGCACATGTCCCTCACTCACCCCAAAGGAAGGAGAGCAGTCATGGGATGCTTGAGCCTTCCCTCCCCCTGCCATCCCCCAGCGACTCGAGTCCGTTCCTGAACCCGGGTCACCGGCGCGACGTGAGTTGTGGCATCCAGCGCCTCAACTCGCGCTGGTGTGGCATGAGTTGTGGCATCCAGCACCTCAACCCTCAGCACCAATGGGCTGGCAACCTACACTTTTTTTATTCTATTTTAAATTGCTCCTTATCTACTGACTTATATGATACCTTCTTTCCAAAATTTGAGTCTGCTTTAGCACTTTTGTTTTACATCTGAAATATTAAAAGAAGCTTTCCTTTTCATATTGCTGAGACAAGGTTTTCATTACTATTTCCAGCTGTTTTTGAACACCTACTGTTCCATAAGGTCATGGTGCACTGCCTGATGCATGCTAGTTCATTTTAGTCACAACAGAAATGATTTTAAATAAGTAATTGATGTACAAAAACGGCTGAGAATACTAATGAAATCCTTGTCCTAGCCATATTAAAAGCACTCACTTTTATTATTTCAGATGTAAAATACTAAAAACGAACTCAAAAATAATGAAAGGGTATCATGCAAGTCAGTAGATAAGGGGCGATCTAAACTAGCATAAAAAGATATAGGTCAAAATTGTCACCAGTTGATGCACTACTGCTTTAAAATTCATAGCTCCAATACACAGACAGTAGCAGGACATCAGTAGGATGACAGCCAATGTTTCACTGCTATCTGGGGCTATGTAAAGGAATACCATAACAATTGAACAGACCCCTTTTACACTCACAGTGCAGTGCATCATTTGAATATTTGAAGTGACAAGGTGCATATAAAAAGTGTATTGTAAACACCGCTGCATTAAACACACAGCCACCCTGGATGGGACAAGGCTAATATATCCATAGTTGGCAAAGGAATTAAGTTTCAAAAACTGCCTTGCCTCTCACCTAGTTTCTTAAATCAGAGCTTATTAAAAATACAACACAATGGTAAAGAAGTGTCATGGCCTTCAATTTCCACATAAAACATGTGAAAAAAGGAAAGCAAATAAACATATATCTATAAATAAATGTCTTGAAAGACAAGATCGGGGGGGTGATCATATAGGAAAATTTTAGCACTTGAAAAGCAGTATTATACTAACACAGGAACACAAGGTAGAAAACCCTGGAAAAATTGGGAAGCATAGAAAAATGGTTAATTTCTATTTGGTCAGTGATACATCAGTACAGTAGAGTACAATAGCATAAACTAGAGAAGAGTACAGTAGAGTAGCATTGAGTAGAATAGTGTAGAGTAGCACTGAGTAGAATAGTGTAGAGCAGCATACCATAGAGTAGCATAGAGTAGAATAATGTACAGTAGCATAGAGTAGAATAGTGTAGAGTAGCATTGATCAGAATAGTGTAGATTAGCATTGAGCAGAATAGAGTAGAGTAGCACTGAGTAGAATAGTGTAGAGTAACATTGAGTAGAATAGAGTAGAGTAGCATTGAGTAGAATAGTGTAGTGCAGCATAGCATAGAGTAGCGTAGAGTAGAATAGTGTAGAGTAGCATAGAGTAGAATAGTGTAGAGTAGCATTGAGTAGAATAGTGTAGAGTAGCATTAAGCAGAATAGTGTAGAGTAGCATTAAGTAGAATAGTGTAGAGTAGCATAGTAGAGTAGAATAGTGTAGAGTAGCATTGAGTAGAAGAGTGTAGAGTAGCATAGAGTAGAATAGTGTAGAGTAGCATTAAGCAGAATAGTGTAGAGTAGCATTGAGTAGAATAGTGTAGAGTAGCATAGAGTAGAATAGTGTAGAGTAGCATTGAGTAGAATAGTGTAGAGTAGCATAGAGTAGAATAGTGTAGAACAGCATTAATTAGAATAGTGTGGAGTAGCATAGTAGAGTAGAATAGTGTAGAGTAGCATAGAGTAGAATAGTGTAGAGTAGCATTGAGTAGAACAGTGTAGAGTAGCATAGAGTAGAACAGTGTAGAGTAGCATTGAGTAGAATAGTGTAGAGTAGCATTGAGTAGAATAGTGTAGAGTAGCATAGAGTAGAATAGTGTAGAGTAGCATTGAGCAGAATAGTGTAGAGTAGCATTGAGTAGAATAGTGTAGAGTAGCATTGAGCAGAATAGTGTAGAGTAGCATTAAATAGAGTAGTGTAGAGTAGCATTGAGTTGAATAGTATAGAGTAGCATTGAATAGAATAGTGTAGGGTAGCATTGAGTAGAATAGTGTAGAGTAGCACTGAGTAGAATAGCGTAGAGTAGCATTGAGTAGAATAGTGTAGAGTAGAATAGAGTAAAGCAGAGAAGAAAAGAGAATAGTACAGCAGCATAGAGTAGAGTAGAGTAGCGTAGCATATGGTAGAGTAGAAGCTGATCATGACATCATGGATACATCCCCTACTCCTGTAAAGTGCCATGGCATCTTTAACTTCCACCTGAGCAGCCCCCAGAGCTGGGCAGAAAGGACCTCGATTTAAAGGGGACAGGAAATGTGTGCTAATTGGCAGCTCTTATGTAAAGTTTTTATTTTCAGAAATTATATGCATTCCACTAAATTATCCATATTTAACTGTACATCAATAAAAAGCGATATGAAAAACTGTATTTTATATTATTTTGTTTTATAGGCAGCGTTCTGTTACAGTTCTCTTTACAGAATCAGTCATTTGGAGTTTTTACTATGTCACGCTTTGTGTATAGAATGCTAATTATGAGCTGTTGATCTATCAGAACTATGATTAAAGTTCTGTGCACAAACAGTAACTTAGTTAAAACTCCAAATTACTGGTTCCATGAAGAGAACTTTAACAGAATGCTGCCCATGGAAACAAAACAATACAAAACATGGTTCTTCATATTACTTTTTATTCAGGTACAGTTAGATATGGATAATTTAGGGGAATGCACATACTTTTTAAGAATAAGAACTTTATAAACAGCTGCCAGTTAGAAATTATTTCCTGTCCTCTTTAATGTCACTTATGCAGAATGACACCTCCAGCAGTGCAGTACCCTCCTCATGAAGCATTGCAATGTCAGGGTTGGATAGTTGCCCAAGTGCCTGGAGCAGGACTTGAACCCACAACCACCTAATCATACTGGCACTGAGGTGAGAATGCTACCAACTGACCCACTAACCCTTGTAATTAATTATTACAATAATGCAGTCAAAAACCTTTGCAAGAACTATCAATATACAGTAGATACATTAATGAGGGTAAGGCAGTTGTACTATGCTATGTCACCAGATACAGAGCCTGTAAAGGACACTGGTTATGTGTTTTCTAAAAGTGAAAAAATGTCAGCAGCACTATGTGTGTGCAATGCTATACATGTCATTCAGCAAAAGTAATGAATGCATTCATCTAAAGGTTGTCCACTCTCTGCCAGGGCCTTCATAAACTAGCATACTGGTGATTTATGCTGGACATTCCCCCAGAAAGCCTGAGTTCCTCAGCATGCACAAAAAAAAAAGTTCCATGTTGTGCTTGATTTGTTTTACACTGCTTTTTATACAAGGCAAGGCAATTTTATTTTTCAGGAGTCCTTTCCCTGAGGATCAGGGCACCATACAGAGAACATATAGAAAATACTGAATAGGCAGCTATGCACAACCAGTGTATTCTGCCACAGAGGGTTCTGATTCCCTCTGACCTCAGGAGCAAAGCTAAGGAGGTTCATGAGAACCAGAACACTGAAGTGGCAGAACACAATGATTATGCATAAAGTTGCTCATCCTGTTATTTTTAGAGTGTATAGTATTATGTGATGTGTGCATTGTGCTTTTTCTCTCACAATGAAACTGACTTGTGCAGTGTCTAGAGGTTCTAGAATGCTGTTCCACCACAGAAGTGTACAATCACATTCCATGACCTTTCAATCAATCAGTCAATCTTTATTTAACCAGGTGAGCATCATTGAGAAGAACTCATTTACAAGATCAGCCTGGGCATTCACATATATAAGTACAGGCAACAGTATATACAATGTTACGGCAATTGGGAGTCCAACAACACAGTAATTCAAAAAAAGAACAGACAAGAAAGTAAATACATGATAGGTACAGTGAGGGATATATATATATATATATATATATATATATATATATAGTGTTACAACAAATTAGTGTTCATATCATGCAGTAATGCAGGCATAAACAAGGAGAAAGTGCACATATCTTAGATGAAAGTAGCATGCATATTATGGTACAAAACCTATGTACATTAGCTGCGACAGAAACCTTTGCAGTAGGAAAGGGTAAGGAAAAGGGGGAGTAGAAAGCGGAAGGGAGCAAAGCCAGAGGGAGAGGAAGAGTGATATGTTTGGGGAGGGCATTACATAGTTTAGTGAATAGGTCACAGTAAAGCTACAATGTGAAAAAGGGCAGGGCGCGGAAAACAAATAGGGGAGAGGAGCTTAGAATAGAGAGTAGGATAGGTGCGGTAAGAGTGCCATTAATGGAAGCAAGTACAGGTTTCTGAAAAAGAACGTTGGTAAAGGGATTTGAAGAAGCTCAGTTTCTCAAGGATTACAACATTAAAGTTTTCTGTATTGTGTTCCAAATGACAGGAAGAGCATGACTTATTGCAGATTTGCCATATCTGCTTCTCACCTTAGGGATGAATAGTGAGATGTAGGAGAGGCTTCTCAAGGTGTAGTTTCCAACCCTACAGGTGAGCAGGCAACTCACAATATAATGCAGGAGCATCTGGAATCGAGCAGTACTCTGCTCAGTATGCCTTCCTGGTAAATCTCTTAAATAAATAAATAAATAAATAAATAATATTAGTGATTGATCTGTAGGTCCAGAGCACTGCGTTCTTTTGTCGTCTGAATGTTAGTGAGCTCCACCCTACCTTGGCATAGAGCTCACAGTGGTGTGTGGCATAAGGGAGACCAGTTACAAATCGAATAGCTCAATGGTAGAATATATGCAGGTTAGAGAGGGAGAGCTTTGGGCCTTGGCCATAAAGGTAATCGGCATAATCTAAAAGAGGCAAGAATGTAGTCTGGACCTACCTAGTTTTAGCTTCTGGTGTAAGTTGATTTCTAATACGGAAGAAGAGACTAAGTCTTTGTTTCAGTTTTTTTGACAGTTCATCGATATGATGGACAAAGGACAATTTGTGGTCTATCCAAAACCCAAGATACTTAAATTTCTCAACAAACTCCACTGGCTCACCCAGTAATGTGTATACGAAGGGAGCAGAACCAGGGAAACAGTGTTTAGTTGCACCAGGAGAGGAAGCAAATATCATAGCCTTGGTCTTTTTTGCATTTAGGAGGAGCTTTAATTGAAATAGATTTTTCTGTAAAGGATCAAAGTCTTGCTGGAGATCACTGCAGGTAAGATCCAGAGTAGGTCTGGCAATGTACAAGACAGTATCATCCGAAAACAGGTGGATGTTTGCTCTGGAGATACCAGTATTAATCCAGTTAATATGGACAGCAAATAACAGCAGGTCTAAAATGGACCCTTGAGGGACACCCCTTAACAGGGTTTTTTGAGGAGAGAAGCCCCCTTCAACCTTAACTAGCTGTTGACGCTCAGTAGGGTAGTTAGTAAACCAGTTCAAGGCTGGTTGGTCTGCTCCAATATTACTTAGAACACACAGGAGTAAGTCATGGTCCACAGTACCAAAAGCTTTGCTCAGGTCAAGAAACAAAGCACACACATAATTTTTTTGTGTCCAAGGCAGTCTGCCAATCATTAGTGACCTTAGCCAATGCAGATACAGTGCTATGGCGAGGTCTAAAGCCTGACTGAACTGGATTCAACAGGTTGTAGGTCTCCAGATAGGACCTAAGTTGCTCATTGACCACCTTTTCTAATAATTTGGATAGGATGGGCAACAGTGATATCGGTCGGTAGTTATTTAGGTCACTGGGGTCCCCGGAGATTTAAACAGGAGCACAACATGATCTATCTTCCAGACTGGGGGGAGTGCTTCCTGTGCAAGGGACATAGTAAAGAGGTGAGCAATAGGGTGTGACAGAATGTAATATCCCAGCTTTAGGTAATAAGGTTCAATATTGTCAGCGCCTGCTGACTTTCTGGTGTCAGGGCTCAATAATAGATCCTCTACTTGTTTTAAGGTAATTGGAGTGAAGGAGAATACTCCTTCATGGGAGAGGATAGCTGAGGCATGGCACACCAGGTCATGGCTGCTCAGCTGCAAGCAAATTTTAGATGCTGGAGAGGTGTCAAACACCAGGCCAGCTGTCGCAAAGTGGTTATCGATAAGCTCAAGGATCTCTTTTTTTGTCCATGGTAGAAATACCACTAGATGTGATTTTCTGGGGTAACGAGCTGGCTGGGCGAAATCCTTCAATGTCCCTGAGTATTTTCCAAAATGTGGTTGAGCAATTAGATGTGGATTTGAGTTCAGCATGGAAATAATTAGCTTTCTCAGTCCTGATTATTTTAGTGCATATGTTTCTTGCAGCTCTAAATGCCACCCAGTCCACTGGTTACATAGATTTTCTTGCCCTTTTCCATAGGTAATCCCTGTTTAGTAATACACTTTTTAGGCTAGCCATGAACCATGGGCAGGACTTCATTTTGGTGCGTACTTTGCGCAAAGAGGCATGTCAATTTATAGCATCAATGACTATGGATTGGAAAAACTCATATACTTCGGATACCGTGCTAGCCAGATAGAAATGTTGCCAGTTAGAGTGTTGGAGTTCAGAAAAGAAGGCATAAGGATCAAAGTTCCATTGACTTCTTTTAAAGACAAACCTAGACATAGAGATCACTTTCGGGGTAGACCTCACACAAGCAATGGTGCAGCGATTGCTAAGGTCATTAAAAGTGTGCCAGAATGAGAAATAATGTGAGGCTTGTTCATTAAGATTAGATCCAAAAGTGTACTGTTCTGAGGATTTTTCCAGTTTGGCCAGGTAGGTTCCTGAATAAGCTGGGTGAGCCCAAGCACATCACAGACATCCTTCAGAGGCTTAGAAGTAGCAGATAGCCAGTCCATGTTGAAGGCACCCATGATGATTAATTCAGAGGCTATTGTAGGTAGAGTCTCACTGAAGAAGTTCAGGATTTTTTGCCCTGCTGAAGGAGGCTTGTAGCATCCAAGTATGTGAAGGGAGGTTGACTGGTGTAGTTGAACCTTTACAATAACACACTCATATTCTTTAGACAGTGAGGTGGACTTAACTAGATAAGATCTACATTTGTCAGCAACATAGATAACCACGCCTCCTCCCTTAGTTTGTCTATCCTTCCTGAATACGTTATAGGAAGGAATATTGAACTCATGATCCTGGTTCGTAGGTTTCAGCCATGATTCCATAACCACCAGGATATCTAGTTGTTCATGACAGATCCAAGATTGTATAGTGTCAAAATGCTTTAGCAGGCTACGTGCATTAATATGTAAGAGGCCCATACCCTTTAAGCAGGGCCCCTAGTGTTCTGCAGCATTTTTTTATTTCTGCGGCAGGGCTCATAGACTTCTGCAGCAGCATTTTCTGATTTCTGCGGCATGATTTATTTATTTCTATGGCACAATGCAGTCCTACCATTGGCTAAAATATTATGTGATGTCATTGATGACATCACATGTCAAGCATAGAGGAGGGGGTTTCAAGATAAACAAGCATTATAAGGTGCTATCTGCACACTCGAGCAGACTCGATAGACCGTGAGGCCTGTTTCTGCTGGCATTTTCATATGTTCGTATGGGTACAAGAGCCTGGCACAATGGAAAAACTGTATACTTGAATGAAAATTCACCAAAAACAATTAATTCTGCGGTGCAATATGAATTCTGCGGCATGATGCAAATTCTGCTGAAAATTCCGCAACCGCAGAATCGCAGAAATCCAGGGTCCTTGCATTTAAGTTAGCCAGTTCGTTGGGGGCTGCTATAGGAAGAGTTGAGCCAGGGTTCAAGTCCACATTACCTGCGCAGATGAGCAGCAGAAGAAGAAGCTTTTTGATGGCATTTAGTAGTAGCTTGATGAGATGCATTCTTCTCCTTTTATAGGTACTGGCATGCTGCAGTGTCTGAGAAGTGCGAGGCCCATAAAGGTCCAGAGAAGCAGAAAGCAACACCTTGACAGAGATACTGCAATAGTGTAAAACGCAGCGAGTAAGAATCACTTGTTCAGTGAACCTCCCGTGGTATAAAAATTGGGTGCCACGGGGCACATGGAGATAGGAGTTTCCATTGAGGGTAAACAATGCAGCAGATTCAACAATATCAGGACAGGAGCATGTGCAATAGAATGTATAGAAGCTGCTGCTGCTGCTGCTTTCGGAGGAGCAGAACAGGGTATCAGGGAGTAAAGAAGCATACCCAGTAGTAATCGAGGAGCCATGGTTGTACAAGGCATTTTGTCTGCATAAGCTAACTATACCAGAAGATTTTGCAGGCTTGCAGTAGATAGGTGAAAATAATATTGTTAGCTGCACAGGTCACCAAGGCTTGTAGGTTACACAGCACTCAGCTAAAGCGAGAAGGTTAGCTTTGTGAGAGCACATGTGCAGCTTGGGAGGAGAGTGTCCCTTTAGGTAAGAAGAGCAGCCGACTGCCAAGTGACTGCCCAATTGAGACTATCTCCCTCAGAGGTGGGAGGAGCTATTGTGTATTTAAAGGAGGCCTGGGAGGGGGTAGGGGGAGGTACAGGGCTGTCTGGTTGCTTTGCTAAGGACGCAGTATTTCAATTATACAAATCTACAGTCAGCTTCAGTATAATCAGCAAGCTACTGATGAAATATGCAGGCTCCTTAGCTCAGAACTGCAGGCTCCATATAACTACAATCAATCAAAGGCTACTTCAGGATCGGCAGACTAATTTTACAATAATTACTAAAGTTTGGAGCATGTTCAACTACTTTTGTTTTACACACACTCAAAGTGGAGCAAATTGTCGCGTTACTGTAAGGGAGACTACATCTGAATAGCCAATAAATCAGAGCGAGCATGGGTAGGAAAATTAATTTAAAATGAATTAGCAGCACTCAGTGTCCCAGAGAGGAATTAGTAGTTAACTCTAGCAGTCGAGGTGCCGAGCTCTGAGCATGATGCAGGAGGGCTACTAAAAAAGGTGCCAAATTTGAAACAGGCAAGTATTGTCCAGGCAGGACATCTCAGTTTGTAACTTCATACCTTCAGTTGCTTAGCAGGTGGCGGTCGGGGAGCAGCTCCAACTGGGCATGTAGCCCAAGGCGAAGTAGAGCAGCTTCAGTTGCTTAGCAGGTGGCAGTCAGGGAGCAGCTCTAACTGGGCATGGAGCCCGAGGTGAAGTAGAGCAGCTTCAGTTGCTTAGCAGGTGGTGGTTAGGGAGCAGCTCCAACTAGGCATGGAGCCCGAGGTGAAGTAGGGCAGCTTCAGTTGCTTAGCAGGCGGGGGTTGGGAAACAGCTCCTACTGGGTATGGAGTCCGAGGCGGAGTAGGGAAGTTTCAGTTACTTAGCAGGCGGCGGTCAGGGAGCAGCTCCAACTGGGTATGGAGCCCGAGGCGGAGTAGGGCAGCTTCAGTTGCTTAGCAGGCAGCAGCCGAGGAGCAGCTCCAACTGGGCATGGAACCCGAGGTGAAGTAGGGCAGCTGAGGAGAGAAAAGAAGTTTTAACTGTGGTACAACAGCATTTTGAAAAGGATGGATTTCTATACAGAACAATGCTCTACTATACATTCTGTAGAGGATAATGTATAGTCTGCAATCCATAAGAAGTGTATTTTTTGTCAAGAGGTTACCATGGTGACAGTTTGAACCTTGAGAATGCAGCTCGTGAAGTTCATCACCATGGCAACCTTGAGATGAAGACATATGCTTGGCATGGACTGTAGACCATACATTATCTTTTATTGTGTATGGTCCACTATCCGAGGGTTTAAGATTAATGAAATAGCCCTTACTTTTCCTTTTTTTCTCAGACCTGCTCTCCTCCGCTCCCACTCTCTTCACTGTGGTCACTTCCTGACAGACCCTCCATCCGCGGTGTTAGTATGACGAGCATGCACGAGCACGTTACATGTTGTTATGCTGCAGTAGCTATGTATCTAGTGCAACAAACAGCCATGATGATGTAGCTACTACAGCATAACATATAGAATAGTGTATGGTTGCCCATACACAAGGCTATATTGCCATCGAGGGGATGTGATGACTTCATACAGACCTTGACAGCGAAGCTCGAGAGGTCCATGTGACGGAATCACATCCCTGAGATGGCAACAAAGCCATGTTGTGTTTGGGCAACCATATACTAGTTTATATACTGTAGTATATGGTTCCCCAAAGTGTAGGAAGTTAAATTTCTGACAAGGTTCATATCTTGTGAATATGCTCCCACTTCCTCCTGGTCTTTGACGCATTCCCCGCTCCAGTCCCGACACCAAAGATACTGGTGCTTTCTGCAGTCCCGCTGTGCTGTGACCTGGAGGATTAACTGCACAAGAGATAAAAAACTGGCAAACTGATAGTTTGGCAACACAGAGCCGAGTATGGCAGTCCATGTCCAAACTATCTGAATGAATGGCACAACCGTTTGTTAAGCACCTCCGCCATTTTAGAGCACATTTTTATCTGCTCTGCTGTCAGCCAATCATGTAGCAGTTCAAGGCTGAAAAGTTGTACTATTGATCTGACGTCAGAACGGTAGTACAATTTGTTTGACCTTTGAACTGTCCTACAACATCATTTGGGAAGCCACTGTTTTCCATCTAAAATAAGTCCTAGCCATATACTATAGCACTATTATAGTTATGGATTTGTATCCATAACAACGTTCCGCCATACACTATAAAACAATAACAATAAACAATAAACATAAATATCAAACAAATAAATGAGAATAATAAAATGATTTAACCTGATACAGTACATGATTTTACATATAGTCCTTGTATGTATGTACAGTATGTATGTATATATTTAATGTCTATACACCCGACTCTGGATCCTTTGAAAATAGGCACTTGTCTGAAAGATTTTATGTAGAAAAAACCTAAACTCAAAGGAGCAGATTGTTCACTAGCAGTAGTTCAATGAATGAAATAATAAACTTAACTCAGGCAATACGCTAACTCAAAAAGATGGGTTTTCAGGGCCCTATGAAGGCTACCATCATGCTGGCAGACCGAATGTGGAGAGAACGGTACTTCCAACATAGAAGCAGCCACAATAAATGATCAGCCCTCTGAAAACTTCCACGTTGACCGGGGTATGGCAACAGGCCAGCATCGGTGGAGCAGAGAGGGCAGATGGAGGTGTGTGGGGTCAGGAGGTCTTTCAAATAACCAGGCCCCATACTGTGTGGGGCCTTGTGTACCAACAAGCACATCTTGAAGCCAGTACACCACAGAACAGGCAGGCAGTGGTGTTCTCCCAGCTCTGGTGTAACATGAGCTGTATAAGAGGTCTAGGAGATCAGGCATGCCGCTGCATTGTGGATAAACTGCAGGGGGCACATTATGCTACCAAATAACCCTAGATAGAGAGTGGTGCAGTAATCCAACCTAGATGTGTCAAAGGCATTTACTGTATGTAAATAGTGCCACTGTGACCATGCTTACAGTTGTACGAGTTTTCTCATGCACATTCTTAGGTTATGAGAACCATGAACTGGAAGGTCCTAATGTGCCCAGTAGGACAACAATTATGAAAAGCATATCAGCACGTGATATCACACAGTGCATAAAGCATGGGATGTTCCGGCCGCACATGCCTCCCTTTGACACTGCACTGATAGCCGTAGTGGCCCCGATACCCATAAATCTGGTTACCTGCCAAGGGATTTAATATGAGCTATCTAGGACTTTACACAGTGAGGATTCTATTTAGCAAGGTTAACTTACAGTTTGCTCAGAACACAGACTTTTCCCATTTCTCTCTCTCTCTGTCTCTCTCTCTGTCTCTCACTACTGCTACTGGGAGTGAACTTGCAAGAATTCTGGTGACTTCTCCTGAGGAGTGGCCCACCAATCTTTCAGTTTTGCCTTTCAGGGATGATGTCTCTGCTCCTCTTGAGGCAAGTCCCTTGGAACCCCATCCCTCCTGATTTTCTTTTTCTGTGGATACCAGACACAATGGGACCAATATCACCTAATCCCAGGGTCCCTGCTACCATCATAGGGATCACAGGCCACCAAGGCCCAGTCACACCCAGACAGGCTCGACTGCTCCTCTCTCTTCCTATCCACAAGCTGACTAGGCCTAGCTGCCTAAGTGCCTTCCCCTTATATAAGGTATTGGGGAAGGGGCAGACCTATGCATATTCATACTCTAGTTTCCCACTCTCAGCCAAGTCACAGAGCATAAATATCCAGACATCCTGTATCCAGGCAATTTCCCTCCAGAGAGCAACTCTCAGGATCTGACTTAACCTTTCAAGTGCTGTCTGGTAACCTGGGTCGAACCAGCTGAGAAGAGAATCAGATTACACTCTCCCCTGCAGAAGAAAATCCTTGCATCACTGTGAAGCTCCTGAAACTGGTGCCACCTCCTTTTCTAAGCGGTACTGTCCTGCTGACACCCTAATGATGTGACCAGCACAGGCTAGAACATTCAAGAGACCATGTGGACCTATGAACAATAAATCCTGCCCTATGGGGGGTGCATACTAACTACATACTTCATAACACCACATGACTTTACATGATCTAAAACACTAGCATGCTTAAAACCAGCAATGAAGTGCCTAAGGACTGGAATGTATCCAAGTGCCCTGCAGCAGCCCTCACCTTCACTAAATCTTTGTCCTCTCTTCCTTTTGCCCTTTTCTACATTCCTTCTGTTTCTTTCCAGGGACATGATGGTGAGGCTCAGCTCCACTTGAAAGAAAACAGAAGAAACTCTCACACACACACACACACACACACACAGCAAAATCCAAAAAATACCTTTCGTATTATTTTTTTCAAAATAAAAAACTTCTGGTTTGAACTAGGTAAATAAGGAAGTCCATTACTGAGCACAGTCTCTGTGAGAGCAGCATCTTGTGTAGGCATATCTCCCTTGAGAGATCAGCAAGTGCTTCAAATGAAGTAACAAGAGGTAGCTCAAAGTGACCTTCGGCTGCACTGTCATTTATAGGTGCACCAGGCAAACTATAGGAACCTGGAAAGAAAGGCCACACACTACTCCCATAGTGGAGTAGCAGATTTCTTTCCCCCTTTTTCATGTAGGAAGAAGGCCCAACAATTAACCTTGCAATGTTATAAGCTTTGGTACCACTTGTCTGCAGTCAGTATCCCTCCAACTCTGGTTGATTTGTAGACACACAGTGGCTTTTATTCTCCAAAATCCAACATTTCTTTATACATAGTGGTATGGCCAAGGCTTCTGAACTCATTCTCCATTGAGACTAACTACCCAGACAAAATAACTAGTCTGTTGTTCATCAGTGTCAGCACATAGTAGATGACCTCATGCATATGGAGACTCCTTCCAGTGTCCAATGTGGAAACTTAAGCTTTAGCAATTCTATTTGATCTTTATGAGTCAAAGAGTACAATAGTACATATGGTCCCCTCAAGCAATGTCTTTCTTTGCAATTCTGAGTAAAATTCTTTTACAGTGAACTTCCACAATCTCCCAGACCCAGGCAGGCCTTACCGAAAACAGAACCCATATTTTATTTCTAACCATCTTTTAAAGGCTCTGTCTACTTGACATATTTTTCCAAGCTTGAGGATATCTCCACAGGCCAGTGGCAACCAAGGTCCATGGTTCCACTTTTTCATTTTGCCCTGTAAAGCCAATTGATTCTCAGTCTTTTGATCTACCTGGGGCTCAGGGAACCCAACTGTTGCACTTGTCACAGGCACTTGTTTTGGGACCTGGTGTGGCTGTACTTGGAAATGGTGAGGGGGAGGACATAGGTGATCTTTGCAGAAGATTAGTGCTTAAAGACTCTGCTTCGTTGTCCTGGTCTTTTGGTTCCTCAGCATTTGCAACCACATTTAGCTCTTCAGTAACAGCCTGGCTGCTGCCCTTCTCTTCTCAGCTCTGGCAGTGCCAACAAGGGAGCAGCCTCTTTACCAGTCTCAGGAATGGCATCTGCACTAGTGCATGAAGTCATAAAATCAGAGGGCATCATTAGGTCCAGTATGCGGCTACACCACTCCAGGTTGCTAGCCAGACTTGCTTTTTTTTGTGGGGTTCAGAATATTCATTTATTCATCAGTTTACTTTCAGTGAAGGCATGCCCTAGAGCTGGGATTGTATGCCCTCTATTTCGAAAGTGTTAATTTTGCATATATGTAGAGCTTCATCATAAGCTCTTCACTCCCCCCCCCATTCTAACTACTCTCATTTATTCTAAGGCCTAGAACCCCACCCTATATACTTAAATATACTATTGAATTACTGTTAGTAAAGGACAGATTACATCTTGATGTAACTGTGAAAAAATTAATAATGACTCATTATAGGTTACTAGTCCTGAATATTGGTATGCGAAGGGTGAGAGTATTTATCTTAATAAAGTTAAATAACCATGGACTCCAAAGCCTTGGTAAATTGTGTCCACATAGAATTATAGTAGTTTATATGATTGCATGTTGTGTAATGGGCTTTTTCTATCATATGGGTAGATATCATTAAATTTAACCACGTTCGGTAATCTGGAGCAGTCCGATCCTTCAATTTTAGTAAAATGCTTTTTATGGCCATAATGATGCCTAAACGGAGAAGTCTTTGATAAGACATAGATATTCTCATGTATGGGCCCCCTTTACCTAACAAAATCCATTGTGTTTGTTTAGATAGAGTGGTACCTGTGGCTTTAGATAAAGTAGCTGTACCAGAATATGTTCAATTTTGGACACATTACCCTCAAGTGTTCCAATATACCAATTCTATTTGAGCATCCAGGGCAAGCATCCAAGCATTCTTGATTCATTTTATTTAATCTATGAGGGGTGTAGTATGTCCTATGAATAATATTAAAGTATATTTGTTGTAGTTTAGTAGATTTTAGTCCTGTCTGCTGAAAATTTATGATGTTATGCCATCTCTAGTGTGAGATTTGGGAGGTCAATTTTTCCTGCCAAGTGGATTTTAAATTACTGCGTTCATTTTTTGAATGGTAGGTTAATAGATTATATATTTTTGAGATCAGTTTGATACCTTTTTCATCAGTTAACACTTGTTATAGTTCATTGAGATCTGGTGCTGCTTGAATGTTCCAGTTTTTTTAAATAAAATCTCTAAACTGTAAGGATCCATAAAAATGGGATTAAGGAAAATCATACTTGTTTCTAAAGGTCTCAAAGTCTAATAACCTGGTTTCATTGAAAAATTGTCTAACCGCTGTGAGACTCCATTTATACCAAAGCTGAAATGTACGATCTTGTATTGATAGGATGAAATAACTGTTAAGATATATTGGTGAAAATGGGGAAATATCTGAGATGATTTTTATTATTGCTGTTACTTTGTCCCAAATTGTACAGGTGGTTATGGAGCATAAACTTAGGTTCATTTTGTTACGGTATTGGCCAGTATACAGTTGACATCTGATCTTTTTGTACAGAGTTTTAGATATTTCCATTTTAGTAGACACTTCAAGTTGATCTGGTTGGAACCAGTAATGGACCCAAGCCAGATTAGCGGCATAATAATATAATTTAAAATTTGGTAAGGATAATCCTTCTTCCTTAATAGAGTTGCATCATTTGTCCATTTTGATCCGGGGCTTTTTACCCTTCCAGAGAACTTCTTTATGATTTTCTCAACTTCATTAAAAAAATTTTCCTTTGGGAAATGGACAAGGAAATGATAGAAGGCATCCTTAGGATGGCAGAGAAAGGGGAGATATTGTTGATGGGGGACCTGAATATGCCAGATGTTAACTGGAGCACCTTTGCTGCAGCCACATCCAAGAGCACTGTGATTCTTGATGCCCTACAGAGGCATGCCTCAGTCAGCTAGTGTTGGAACCTACTCTGAAGGGAGCAATCTCAGACCTGGTATTCTCAAATGGGGATGGAGAGAGGATTTCAAATCAAGAAGTGGGTAGCCATCTGGGAACAAGTGACCACCAAACAGTGCAGTTCACGATAAACACAGACACAGAGTCAAGCCATACAAAAATGAGGCTACTGGACTTTAGGAGGGCTGAATTTGTCAAAATGGGAGAGTGCCTCAGAAAAGCACTAACAAACAGGCAAGAAGGAGGGGTAGAGGAACAATGGGGAAACATCAAAACTGCCATCACAGAGGCAACAAGCCTTTGTGTGAAGCAAATGAATCAAAACTAAAGAAAAAAACACTATGGTTCTCAAAAGGGGTGGTGGGGAAGGTTAGGGAGAAAAAGACAGCATTTAGAAAGCATAAGGAAACACAAAAGGAGCAGCACAGAGAACTGTACCAGTTAAAACAGAAGGAAGCGGGGAAGGCAGTCAGAATAGCAAAGGCCCAAACTGAGGAAAAGATAGCCAACTCAGTCAAGAAGGGGATAAAACCTTTTATAGGTACATTAGGGAGCAAAGAAGGACCAAGGGAGGGATAGTGAGGTGGGTGGGCAGAGAGGGACAGTGAAAAAGCAGGGATACTGAATGAATACTTCTGCTCAGTATTCACAAAAGAAGAGGAGTGGGAGATACCTAATCCAATCAATAGAAGCACTCTGGATAGGGGGGCCGATACCAGTCCTTTCACAGAAGAAAGGGTTCTGAAAGAACTCTTAAAACTGAAGGTGGACAAAGCAATGGTGCCTGACTGGATTCACCCAAGAATTCTAAAAGAACTAAGGGGAGAGCTAGTGACACCACTGACTACCCTTTTTAACAAATCATGGGAGGGTGGTATAGTACCTAAGGACTGGAGGAGGGTGGATGTGATCCCCCTTCACAAACGTGGGAGCAAAGCAGAGGCAGGAAACTACAGACCTGTTAGCTTGACCTCAGTGGTAGGGAAAATGATGGAATCACTTCTGAAAGAAAGATTTGTTGAGTACCTATAGGCCAGCGGGGCACAGGACCCAAGGCAGCACAGATTCACAGCAGGAAGGTCAGGTCAGACGAATCTAATAGATTTCTTTGACTGGTTGACCAAAGTAGTAGGCTAGGGAGGGGCTGTGGACATGACCTACCTAGACTTTAATAAGGCATTTGACACAGTCCCACACAAAAGATTAATAAACAAATTAGCCAGCCTGGGAGTGGGTCTCAGGATGGTAGCCTGAGTAAAACATTGGCTTGACAACAGGACACAGAGGATAATAATAAATGGAGTCCACTCCAAAGAAAGGGGGGTTACTAGTTGGGTACCGAAGGGTTCAGTATTGGGTCTGGTCCTTTTTAATGTCTTTATAAGTGACATTGCAGAGGGACTGGAATTAAAAGTATGCCTCTTTGCAGATGACACAAATATCTGCAACAGGGTTGATATACAAGGGCGATGGAAAGGATGAGAAGGGACTTGGCGAGGTTGGGGGAATGGTCAAAAGTGGGGAAGCTTAGATTCAATGCAATGAAGTGCAAAGTAATGCACCTGGGAAACAAAAACTCAGGGAAGAGTACACAATGGGGGAGGAGGTAGTAACAACAACAAAAATGGAAAGGGACCTGGGGGTAATCATATCAGATTACCTAAAGGTAAGCAAGCAATGTGAGAAGGCAGTAGGGATGGCTGGGGGGATACTGGGATGCATAGGGGGAGGCATCACCAGTAGAAAACAGGAAGTTGTTATCCCTCTGCACAGACAGTTGGTAAGACCCCATCTGGAGTACTGTGTGCAGTTTTGGAGACCCCATCTGTGCAAAGACATAGACAGGATGGAGGCAGTCCAGAGGAGGGCAACTAAAATGGTGCAGGGTCTGCAACAGAAGCCATACAAAGAGAGACTAAAGGAGCTTAATATGTATACCCTTGAGGAAAGGAGGGAGAGGGGGGACATGATAGAAACTTGTAAGTACCTCAAGGGAATCAACAAAGTCCAAGAGGGTAGCATCTTTCAGAAAAAGAGATATGCAAGAACAAGGAGACACAATTTGAAGATAGAGGGGGGACGGCTCAGAGGCAATGTGAAGAGAAGTATTTTTTCACAGAGAGGGTGGTGACGCATGGAATGGCCTTCCTGAGGAGGTTGTGGGGTCAAAAACAGTTGGGGAAATTCAAGAAATGCATGGGACAGACATAAGACAATTCTTGTGGGGGGGTAGGAGGAAGTAGGTTGTTGGTTAACTAGGATCTGCAGCTTATCCAATAGGTAGGGAAATGGGCAGACTAGGTGGGTCAATCGGTCCTTATCTGCCATTAAAGTCTATGTTTCTATGCAGTAAAATTGGAATGTTTGCATAGGGGCCGGAACAGCACATCAGGAAGTTGAATGGCTCCTCAAGCAGGCTGTTCGATTCAAACTTATGATTCCTTTCCTCTGTAAAAAAAACTAAAATAAAATAAAGATTCAGTTCAAATTAAATGACTCCTTTCCTCTCGCAAAGGTAAATCAGCTTACTGTGAATCTGAAATAGCAGCAAAACTGGTAATGCATCATCATGGAAAAGTCATTTAATTCCTGGAGCTGCCACTGGTGTCCCGCATGGTAGCGTGACGCATTGCCCCCAACAACACTACACTGAGTCAGTTGGTTGATTATAGATGAATTCTTGAAAGGGTTCTCAAGCATTTTGGAACACAACTTACAGATCAAATGAAACTGTATCTACTCGTATGTCATGTTTCATGCATCCCTTGTTCAAGTGCAGCACAATATGACGTTAACCATTATGACTGTGCTCCCTCTTCCCAGCCCAGGGACTGTATGATGTGTTTCCTGATGATGCAACATCTGTTTCACCTCCATTTTAGGCTCTTATGGCCCAATAATTACGTTACCAATCTGATGAAGAGGCAGGCTCTGAAATTATATTCAAATGTAAAAGAGGAAATATCTCTTTCTGCAGTTTATTATCCTGAAAACCATCAGCCTGACTAAGAGTTGATCTGGACTAGATGTTTAAATGCAGATTTTTTTCTTTGAATAAATACCAAGCTTGTTAGGTTTTATCTATTTTAAAATTGCAGTGTAGCAAAGACACTGAGCTGAAGCTCATTTTCATGTAAGTTGGGGGAGGGCTTACAATGGGAATAATGAAAACAACAAACCAGAAGAAAGCACAGTATTACAAAGAAAAATAGAAGCTAACAGAAATACCTCTGAACAATACACTGGGTTAGAGAAGCAACAGTGCTGTGTATCTTAACCATTCCCACCCAGTAAGTGGTTGGATGGATGGATGGATGGATAGATACCCAGTAAAGTTGTTGAGATTGCAGTCAAAATCTAGGAGACACTGTTGCTATGAATGACAAGTGTAAAATGGGAAGGCAGAGCAATAACCAGCAGGATGCAGAGATCAGCTGCTAATTTAACAACTGTAGTTTGAAATGAGAAGCTTGCAAAGATTAACTCATCAGCTCTCATTCAGTCAGCCATCGTACATGCATTATTCAAAACATCATTCAGCGATGTTCAGCTGATTGAATTTAAAAAGCTAAGAGAAGTAATTGATTGAATTTTGTGGTGTCATTTTCTAAATTATGCGTTTCTGGATTGGATTTTAAAATGCAATAACCAAAAAGGCACTAGTCTTCAAATTCAAGAAGCTGACATGCTGTACATTTTACCAACAGTGCATAAAGCCTTAACATTTTTTTTCTCTCCCCTGTTTTCTAATCCAAGGGCAGTTTGTTGCTGTATGGCACTTACCTGGCAGGACTGACAAGTAATGTGAGCTCCCCTCCTGTAAACCAGTCACTGACTATCATTGTGGGGGTTTATCTCATCGCACTGACCACCCTGGTCAGCCTTCCTGTTGCACGCTCCTTCTCTGCCTGGCCCAACCTGATATATGTGCTGATCTCAGGAGGAATCTTCACCTGCACAACAACCATCAACTGTCTTATCTTCATACCGCAGGTAAAAGCATGCCACTATTTAACAGGGGCTAGCTGCACATGTATCGACCTAAATTGCATAGCTCTCCTCCTAGTACTGCTAAGTTGTGTAGTGCTGTCCTGTAAAGAAAGGATCAGTTGGTCAAAGTGTGTAGTACAGTTCTTCATGTAAAGAATGGAAAGATCAAATTTAGGGGGAGCCATTTTGTAAGTGTTAAGAAATGTTGCTCTGAAGTTAGCTGCCCCCTTATCTAGTTTGTATCATATGCTCAGAACTAGCTCCATCACACTGAGGAACATCAGTATCTATTTTTTTTTTTACATTTCAAACATTTTATTTTGGCAATCTCAAAAATTAGCTATCACAACAAAAGTGGAACAAAATGATAACTTTCTCATTCAGTAAGATAGCTGAATTTTCTAAAACTAGTTATATGCACTTGTTTATAACATGATGTTGTTTTTCTCGAGGTAACAATAACGCATCAGAACATAAACCCAGAAAGAATATCTGAATAAAGTTAATAACTGCAGGAACTTCATTACATGCAAAGCGTATTCCATATAAGCAGAACACTCTAGTCTAGTGCAGTTAGAATGAACTGTCTAACTGCACTACTGACTGCACCTCGTAGCATGGTTTGCTTGTATGAAATACCTCAGCCATCTAATGGAGTTCCTGCAGTAGATCTTCTGATCTTCAAGAAAAAGCAGCTGAGGATTCTTTTCTTTGTATTGCCTTTATGGTGGTTCATAGTGGGTGCGCTGTTAGTTTTGATTGTAGTTATTTGCTCTGGTAGCACCACCTGGCTTTCTCACCATGGCGAGGTTTTAGGGTGTTTTTGTTAATATAGTTTTTATTGATTTTTTCAGTATGCATATAAAACATTATAGACCAAAACATTATGTGTGCTACAGGCAAATGGTATTTTGGTTTGGTCTGCTACTAAAAGACCCTTACCTTCTCTCTGGTCTGCCAGACCCATCTGTTGCTGCTGGTGAGGACCCCTTGTTGATACTGTGATGAACTGAGTCAAGACACAGAAAACAGGTGCATAAGGCCCTGTACACATTACAACTGAAGATTTGTACCGTTTTAAATAACGGTTTCAAAACGTTTTCAAACTCACCACAGCAGCCCTTCCACATTATTGTTCACCGAGTTCGAACTCGGTTGTAACACGGTAAACTCCCGTCTGCATCAGCAGCAAGTAACGTTTTTAAACCCGGTAATCCTCACGATTGTATCACGGTTTTGTTGGCACTGTAATAGAGGGAAAAATCGCACGCCCGTCCACACTACAAGGTAACACGCTTTCCTCCTTCAAACCGTTTTTAAAAACGGACTTGAGACTAGCTTGCAGCAGGGTTTAAGCACGGTTTCTTAACACACTTTGAAACTGTGCTTAAATGCGGACGGGCGCCGTGTTTGCGCTAGTTAAAACATTTTAAGCACCTTAAAACGTTTTAACTAGCCTGATGTGTACAGGGCCTAAATGGTTTATTCAGAGATGTCAGACAGAAATCACATCTTCTCTCCATGAGGTTCAGACTCTGACTGCCTAGCTCTGACTGACAGGCATGCATGGCACTGCTAGGCAGTGCAACAAATTGTTACATGCAAGTTCTAAGTGCTCTTAAAGGGGTGGCAGCTAGCATTAAGCCCCATGCTTAATGTGGGTTTCACATCACTGCCGGAACAGTAAATGTGAGCACACTCTGTGACAGGGAGCTCCTGCCACACTTGAGGACTGACCTTTTCTTAAATCTGTTGCAACAGTTCTATTTCTTAGCCTAATCTATCCTTTACAATTTTTAGTCCATAAAGTTGGCCACCTATGGGCACCCCCTTCCCTTTCTTGACTATGCTATAGTGTCCTCTTTAATTTTCCTTTTCCCTCTCAGGTCTTCATACAGGGAGGTTATTGTGGTGTCCTCCAAGCGTGTGTAAAGCAGGTTGTGTTTATAATTGTTGGATTTAGTATGTAATTGCACTATGTCATAAAATACCTTGATGTATATACCTTATGTTTATGAAACCTGTAAATGTTGAAAATACCATGGCACTAGATGTTTTTGATAAAGGTAAAAAGTACCAGGTGACTGTATATTATAGAAATTAAGTTAGTTGTCCTATTTAAAATGAATGTAAATTGTTGTAAGTTAAACAAGTCTGAAATGTCATGGTGATTTACACATATCTCATGATGCTTTGCATTATGGAAGTGTGTGTGATGTTATATTTCTTTGAAACATGGCTTATTGTCAATGCCCTTTGGGGTAACCCTTGTTTCAGTGCTTCTGCACTGAGGTTCTTTGTCTTTAGCTTCTTTTCTGGTTTTATTTGTGCCCCCACCACCCAAGCAAACAAGGCCCGCATAGGGGTGGAGGCTTAATCTCAACTGCTAAGTTAGATCATAGATCAGTGTCAGTAGGTGCTGGCTAAGTGCAGAGAAAGGACATGCATAGTCTGTTGCTGGAAAGTGATGTACTGAAGAAAGGATATGCCATTGCTTAAGGTTATCTGCTGTATTTTGAATAAACATTACACAGAGATTGTGTGTTGAACTTCAAGTTCGGTGTCTGGTCCATCTCTTATCCCACAACCCCTCCACAGACTTGGTGTCAGGATCTGGACTGGATGAAGAGGGATGTTTTCTGGTGGATATTGACCAGGTGGACCAAAGCACCAGGAGTTGCCAGAGGAGAACCCAGAGAAGAAAGTCTGTGGAGTTCTGACCAGAACCATGGCAGACAGATGGAGAGAAGCTGCTGCCTGGACTCAACCTGGGAGCTCAGAGGAAGGCCAAGCCTAAAGATGATGAAGAGATGCAGGTTGAGGCAGACTGGAGCTGTGATGGACAATACCCAGGATGAGGATGATCCACTGGATGAGTAGGCAATGGCTGGAGGCAGGCCAACTATGCAGAGAGGTGGAACACTGGTGCCAAGTGCTCGAGAGGTTCCTGCCAGAGAGTTTGGATAAAGAGTCAGAGGAGGATTTTTCATGGGCTCAGTCTGAGGAGGACCCCCTGACTGAGCAGGATATTCCTTTGTTTCCTGTGTTCCCAGGATGTTACCTGTTAGAGGTCGGAGATGCAAGTATGGAACTTGAATGTGAGACCCCAGGTAAGACTGTGCCTAGTGATATTGTGCTGGGGTTGAAGACTCCAAGCAAGCAAGAAGAAGCCTATGAGACTGAAGGGACTTTTTCTTGTAGTGATGCAGCTAAATCTATTAACAGTATTGACTGGGGTATACTACAGGCTAACGATGCTAATATTGCCAAAATGTTACCATATGTTACAATCAAGGAGGTGGTACATGTGTTTTATTTTTTTGATGATAAACCTACAAAAGAGGAGATGAATGAAAAATGGATGTAACACCTAGAGTGTCTACCCTCAGCTGTCTGTATCATGTGTTAGCACTGCCCCCCCAACACAGTTTTGGTTTGAGTAGAGATCTTTTCTTTCTGCTTTATATCTTTCTTTCTAGTCTGTTGCACAACAGCACCTTTTCTGCCCTTTGCTTTTCCTTGTTGGATGGCCACCTACAGTCTCCCTACTCATTCATATCTATATTTTCTTTCCTGTTTCTCCCTCTCTCTCTCACCCTTTCTCCCGTGGGTGTCCTTGCTGCCATGCACTGGGTATGCAGTTACCTTCAGTAACTAAGAAGGCGGTTAGCTCTGTTGTTTAGCTCATTATGAGCTACTTCATTGTATGGCAGCCCTCACTTACGATCCTACACCAATATGCGCAGGTTCGCAGTGCCGCGCAGGTATTGTGCACAGGTTCACAGCGTTGCCCAGCTGCCGTGCACTAAAACAAAAAGTTACAATATTTATATTAAATCCCTTCAGGAATGTAAAGCCCTAGTTAGTCCATTTGAATTGGTTTATGCATTACTCACTCTATTGTGTAGCTTAGAGTGAAAATGCATTTTGCAGAATTGCCCAGGTCTGGGTTGCAGGAGTAATTAAGGGGAGCTAGTGTTTTCTGCTCCTATCAACTCTGCTGAAAAGCATTTTCAGTTTGTCGGTCCTCAGCCCACCTTCAGGTATAAAAACTTACGGAATGGCAGGACAGCGAGTTCTACAAGTTAAGAATTAAAACTTACACTATCCATTGTTCCTTTTGGTTGTCCTTAAAAATGCCACCCTGCAAGGCATTGGTCTGCCTAGGGCGTAGCCGTATGTACAAGCTTGTCTGTTGATTATCAAAAAACATCCTAAATAAAGCCAAAAATAGTTATTCTAATAGAAAGTTGCTAGCTTGGTAGACATTGTTTTATTTTAAACAGTTTAAGCTGCGTTTAAGTGTTCTTTGTGAGTTGTTTGCCCTATGAGTGTTTTAGCTGACACCAAAAAACACTCACAGAGTTGCAGAGTCACCTTATAAACAACATTTAGGAGACTAAATAAGTGTTCTACAGAGGAATTGTATACTGCCACCAGGAAACACAGCTCCCTTACCACCTGGTAGCTTGTACTGTTTATACATATGACTGTTACTGCTAAGTTGGTCAAGATTTGTGTAAACAGTTTAAAGAAGCTGCATATAAATGCCTGCAAGTAATAAGCCTGCAGTAATATTTAGCCCTGCACCTTTTTATTTCTGTTAACCTGTGAGCAGTTTATAGAATGTTGTGGCTTTGTTCTATTCCTGGTGCACAGGAATTGTAACAAATGTACACACACTTACCTTGCTCAGTTGTTCTGGTTGCCTCTTTAGGGCCAGTGCCCCTTTTTCCTTCTGTTTAAATACAAGTGTGCTTGTCAATCACAGAAGGTGGGTGGAGTCTCAGGAGACAGAATATTGAAAATGGAATTAATTCACTTATTTATGTGTATCTAAGGTTCCCAATACATAACGATGATGAATGATTATGTTCCAAAGTATGTAGTATGTATTTCTGTAGTAGTTTAGTAACTTTTGTCAAACCAGGAGGCGGAGCCTTTTTGATCATGTGATTTCATTGTATAAAAGAGAGCTGTTCCTCAGTTTAATTAGGTTAGTTCAGCCTTGGAGAGGACTGATGAAGCTCAGATGAGAGACCAAAGCTGGGTCTCAACTGTGTATTGCTGTTTTGATTTATTCTGATTTCTTATGTAATTTTTTTTTTGTTTAATCAATAAATCTGCACTCTGAGTGGTTTTTGCACCTTACTCCTGTGTCTGTGCTTTACACAAGAGATCCACTGTCACACTTTGTGTGAGAAGTGGGATTTATTGGTGGGCAAGTAACGAGGGGGACCCCAATTACGATATTAGACCTGATATTAAGAGTAAACACAAGGAGTGGTGCCATGGCAGAGAAGACCGCGGAGTTGGAGGAGGAGAGAACAGAGGACACCAAAAGAGTACAGACCAGACATATGGTGGCCCAGACTGGCAAGAAACTCCTAGCTGGTCTAGGACCAGGTGCCTGTCCTAAGCAAAAGGCCGAAGCGGTGGCGATGACGAGTCTTTCGGACCAGAGCAAGGATGATTCTATGGAGGACCCGGCCACAGATGAACCTCCAACTGATATAGCGGACTTGTTGCAATGGTTGGCTATGTGCCAACATGAGATGGAGAGGCAGGAAGAGATCGAGATGCAGCGTCAGGACCAGAGATGGGCCGAGGCAGACCAGAGATGGGCTTAGACCTTGAGAGCTATCCAGAGCATCAGCATAGGTAATAGAGGGCAAGACAATGGCACAAAAAACATTAAGTTAACAAAAATGGCCCCACTGATGAATGAAATAGAAGCCAATCTCACAACATTTGAAAGATTAGCGAGAGCTTGTGGGTGGCCCCAAACTCAATGGGTTGTGAGACTTAACCCTTATTTGACAGGAAAAGCACAACTAGCATATAGTAATATGGATCCCATTATACAGAGAACTATGAATTAGTAAAGAAAGAAATTCTGAGGCGATATGATATTAACTCAGAAACATGTAGGCAACGGATTCAAGCCTTGCACTACAAATCTTCATGTACGTCCAGAAAGACCTCTATTAGATTAAGGGAACTAAGTGTCAAATGGTTGCAACCCAAGGAAAGATCATAGAAACATAGAAACATAGAAGTTGACGGCAGATAAGGACCACAAGGCCCATCCAGTCTGCCCATTTCTTTTTCTACCTTATAAATGTGCCATCAGCCTTTGCTCTGTCAGTGGCCTATCTATTCATAGTCATTTGTATTGCTCCCTTATGCTTATCCCATGCCTGTTTGAAGCCCTGCACTGTATTCATAGCCACCACTTCTTGTGGTAGCCATTCCATGCATCCACCACCCTTTCAGTGAAAAGAATTTCCTCACATTCCCCTTAATCGGCCTCCTCTAATCTCATGCTGTGTCCTCTTGTCCTGCTATTTTTCTTATATTTAAACATGTTAGACTCTTTCACCTTGTTTATGCCCTTAAGGTGTTTGAATGCCTTGATCTATCACCTCTCCCTCCTTTGCTCAAGGGTATACATATTGAGCTCCTTTAATCTGTCTTCATATGTCTTCTGATGCAGTCCTGCACCATTTTGGTTGCCCTTCTCTGGACTGCCTCAATTTGGTTACTGTCCTTGTGAAGGTGTGGCCTCCAATACTGCACGCAGTACTCAGATGGGGCCTAACCAGTGTCTTGTACAGAGGATTATTACCTCCTCTACGACTTGTGATATCCCCTACTAATACACCCTAACACCCCTAGCCTTACCTACTGCTTTAGAGGTCTGCTTGATGATTTTAGGTCATCAGTGATGATGATGCCCAAGTCTCTTTCTTCCTTTGTGACTGCTAGCAACTCCCTCCCAGCCTATAGGTGGCTTCAGGGTTTCTCTTCTATGTGCATGATTTTGCACTTCTTTGCATTAAACCTAGTTGCCACTCTTCTGACCATTCTGCTAGTTTATCCAGATCTCTTCTCATTCTGCCCACCCCATCTGGATCATCTACTCTGTTGCAGATCTTGGTGTCATCTGCAAACAGACAAGCCTTACCCTCTAGTCCATCTGCAAGGTCACTGATGAAGATGTTGAAGAGGACTGGCCCCAGGACTGATCCCTGAGGTACCCTACCTGTGACTTGCATCTCTTCTGACTGTATACCATTTACCACCACTCTGTTTTCTGCCCGTCAACCAGTTTGCCACCCAGTTGACCAACTTCTGACCCACCCCGAGCCTACCCAGCTTATTTATCAATCTTCTATGTGGAACAGTGTCAAAAGCTTTGCTGAAGTCAAGGTAGGCGACATCAACTGCTCCCCCTTGGTCCACCACTCTGGTTACCCAGACAAAGAAATCTATGAGATTAGTTTGACAGGACCTTCCTTTGTAAACCCATGCTGTCTTGGATCCTGTGCCCCTATGGATTCCAGGTGTTGCACTTCCTTTCCTTAAGGAGTGCCTCCATAATCTTGCCCACTACTGAGGTAAGACTGACTGGTCTGTAGTTCCCTGCCTCCTCCCTGCTACCACTCTTGTGAGCGAGATCACATGAGCCCTTCTCCAGTCTTCTGGGACCTCTCCTGTGCTCAGAGACTCACTAAACAATTCTGCTAATGGCTCTGCTAGTTCCTCCTTTAGCTCCTTAAGTACCCTGGGATGTATGCCATCAGGTCCCATTGCCTTATCCACCCTGAGCTTAGCAGCTCTTGTAGGACCCTTTCTTTTTGAAGGGAGTAGTGCTCACCTCCCTCCCCTGTGTCCATGATGCTGAGCTGTGGGCCCTGCCCTACCTTCTCTTCAGTAAATACTGAGCAAAATTATCTATTTAGGATAGATGCCTTTAGGGTCCTCCTCCTCACATGCTCCCTTTTCTCCATTAAGCTTAGCAATACCCCTCTGGCTTTCTCCTTTCACTAATGTATCTATAGAAAGTCTTGTCACCTTCTTTTACTGTTTGTGCTAGTGTTTCTCAGTTTGGGACTTTGCCTGCCTTACTGCTACCTGCTTCCCTTAGGGCAGTTTGGTATGCCTCCCTATCTTCATCCCGCTGTGTTCCCTTATATTTCCTGAAGGCCAGCCTTTTGGCTCTGACCTTTTCTGCTACTGTATTTGAGAAGCAAAGTGGTTTCCTTCTTCTTTGCACTTCCTTTTCTGTCTAACACAATGGGATGTTGTTTCAAGTATTGCATCCTTAATGCTTGCCCACTTGCCTGTACCCTCACCTATGTTTCTTTTGCCAGGGCTAGCTTAACTCTGTTGGCCATCTTATCAAAGTCAGCTCCTCTGAAGTCCCATATTTTTGCCTTGGAATGGGATGATTTAGATGTAGTAGCCAAATTGACCATACCATGTGATGGTCACTGGCCCCCAGGTGACCTTCTACCTGGAGATCTGTGATCCCTTCTTTGTTAGTCAGTACTAGATCTAGGATAGCCCTGTCTCTTGTGGGTTGCTGTACCAGTTGTTTGAGGCCTTCCCTGCAGGAATCCACTATGAGTCTAGTTCTGGCAGATGTTCCTGCTGGTATTGACCAATCTGTATCCGCATGTTGAAGTCTCCCATTATCAGAACCTCCCTTTAGCTGTCATGTTTTGTATATCTTCTAACAGTAATGTGTCTATGTCCTCCCTCTGGTCTGGGGGCCTGTAGACAACCCCAGTTCTTATGGCTGTCCCATTTCCTGTTTCAGGGTGACCCACAGTTCTTCTGGCTCCTTATGTGTATTCTGAATTTCTGTAGCTTTGATATTTTCATTAACATACAGGGCCACTCCTCTCCTTTTTGCACCTCGGTCTCTTCTGAACAATACATAGCCAGGTACTGAAGTTTCCCAAGTGTGGTTACTGGTAAACCACGTCTCACTAATTGCTACTATGTCCAGTTTAGCCTCTGACATTATTGCCTGCAGGTTCAGGATCTTATTTCCCAGGCTGTGAGCATTTGTGTACATGATTTTCCATTGGCCAGATTTTGGTGTGTTAGTTGTTGGGTGAAGTTTGGCATTACTCCTGTGTGTCGTATGGGGAGACAAACCTTTTTTCTTACCTGGTGATGCAAATGAACGGCAAACATGCTGAATTCCTGTTTGACCACTAGCTGAGGGGGGAGGGGTGTTCTTCCCATTCGACGTATGGGGTGCTGCACCCCTCTCCCCATTTGCTAGTTTAAATATTCTGCAAAGACGTCAAACTTCTGCCCCAATGCACTGACTCCCTCTTTAGTCAGATGCAGTCCATCAAATTTAAAGATCTTTCGCTCCCAGAACTGTTGCCAGTTCCCTACAAATCTGTGTCCTTTTTCCTGGCACCAGCCCTTGAGCCATGTGTTTAGGTCCCCTATCTCCCCTTCTCTGACCTTCCGTCCATCTGCTCCCCTCTCCCAGACTGGCAGGATCTCAGAGAAGGAGATGCCGGACGAAATAGATGATAGTATGTCACCCAGCCTAGTCAGGTGTTCCTTGGTCTCCACAACTGACCGGCTGGTAGATCATTAGTCCCTGCGTGAACTAGGACATCAATGTTTTCTCCTGCTTTGTGAACAATTTTAGCAATGCGTCAGTGTCTCTCCATGCTGATGTACCTGGGAGACATCTGACCATCACCCTGGCTGGAGATGGTATCAACTCCCCGAATCATGGAGTCCCCTATGATCAGAAGTTTTTTGGATTTCCTTTGTGCTTGTTTTGTTTTGGTTCCTGATCTGGGTGAGTTTTGTTGTGCTAGCTCCTGTGCTGCAGTGTCCTGCTCTGCAGTGTCTTCTGCCTCTTTATTTGATTTCAGAGATAGAGGCAGATACCTGTTTGTAGTGTTTATATGGTTTTGGAGGTAATGTGTGGAGAGCAGAGAGTGATGGGGCACCTGATTTGCTCCTCCTAACCACCTGCCAACCTCCTGGACCAACTACCCTCTGCGGTCGAGGTTTTCTGTTGGATGCTGGGGAAATGGCGGGTGGTTCTTATAATGTATTTCCTCTCAATATGAAATTTGAGGCGTGCAATCTCTGCCCATGCTGCCTGGAGCTGAGCCCTAAGATCTCCAGTTGCCCAGCATGTAGGACAGTGTCCTAAATCCTGTAAGACTGTCCTTCTGAAAATTGTTCCACAGTACCTGCAGTTAATGAAATCCATTCCAAATAAGGTTGCTGGGTTTGTAACCTAGTCAGAGTAATTAGAAGGAGAAAAAAGGAAAAAAATGCAAGTAATGGTTTAATTGTGCTTTGTTTAACTTGTTATAGCAAGTTAAATTACTAGTGCTCCCTGAAATGAGATCACTTGTGGAGGCCCCACTGATCCGCCTCTTCCTGCTCTGCCACAGGAAATGTTACAACTGTGGTACCCTATAAAAGAGTGTAGCGGGGTGGTTGGGGATGGGGGTGGGTGGCTGGTCCCTTCCCTGCCTAAAAAGAAGAACCACTGACGAAAGAACAAGGAGGTAAGAGCAGAAACAATCAGTCAACAACAAATGCAGTAACCCTGAAAGCTTATCCTAATGTTAGATAAAACTGTAAAACCTGTAAAGCACCACCTGTAATAATTTCAGAGAAGATATAGCTGTAAGAAACACTTTGCTTCAGAGAAAAATAAAGCAGTAACAGAAGATATACCTGCAAAAGACAATTTGAATCAGAAGATTACAGCAGTATTCTGTTAGCACACACCTGTAGGCACACCTTGTAATAATGCAGAAGAAGGTATACCAGCAACAACAATTTGAATCAGAGAAAAAATAAAGCAATGAAATGTTAGCAACAAACAGTAGCAATCCCTGTGAGTAAAAATAAAACACCACCACACAGTAAATCTGCTTAGCCAAACTAAGTCTTAATCCTTTTCCTTGCTCTGGTAAGTTTCTCTACTCTGCCTTTCAAGCAGTCTTAGAAGGAAAGAGCTCAGGTGAAGCTAGGTGCCTTGGCCAGCAAACCAAGTCTTCTACCTCCAAGATATCAACTAACCTGACTTTTTAACCCTTCTTTCTGTTGGAAATTACTGACAGTTTGCCAGCTCACCCCCACATACACACCTAATCCTTTGGAAGAGCTGTGGGAGGAAAAGCAATTAGCTCCTTCAATGTGAGAAGGAGACTGAAACACCTCTGAGACAACAAACCTTTTCAACAAACAAGAATAAAATAAAACACAGTGTCAAACAGTAATTTTGCTTAGCCCAATGATAAAAAAGTCACAAAAATGTAAGCTCCACCTGTAATACAGTAATTTCAGAGAAGATATACCCTGTAAGAAACACTTTGCTCCAGAGAAAAATAAAGCAGTAACAGAAGATATACTTGCAAAAGACAATTTGAATCAGAAGATTACAGGAATAATCTGTTAGCACACACCTGTAGGCACACCTTGTAATAATGCAGAAAGGTATACCAGCAACAACAATTTGAATCAGAGAAAAATAAAGCAATGAAATGTTAGCAACAAACAGTAGCAATCCCTGTGAGTAAAAAATAAAAACACCACCACACAGTAAATCTGCTTAGCCAAACTAAGTCTTAATCCTTTTCCCTTGCTCTGGTAAGTTTCTCTACTCTGCCTTTCAAGCAGTCTTAGAAGGAAAGAGCTCAGGTGAAGCTAGGTGCCTTGGCCAGCAAACCAAGTCTTCTACATCATCAATCAAAATTGTTGAGACTTTGGTATTAGAGTAGTTCTTGCAAATACTTCCTAACGAGGTACAATTGTGGGTGAAAGAACACAATCCTGAATCAGCAGAAGTAGCTATTACACTAGCAGAAGATTTCTTGTCAGCCAGACCATCCCAGAAGAAAAACCCCTCTGCAGGAAAACCCACACCCTCTCCTTCCCCTTCCACCACAGGGCCAGGCACCTATTGAAATGATGTGAGAGCTGGGAGAGGAGGGAGGATGTATTCTTCAGATGTGATTTGTCATAACTGCAATGAAAAAGGACACATTGCTAGGCTTTGCCCTAAAAAGAAGGTTCCAGCACATCTGGCTTTGCTTACAGATGGGTATGCAGTGATTGAAGTGACAATAATACCCCTTTGTTAGGTCTCCTGGACACAGGAAGCAAGTATAGTCTTATACACTCAGAATTATTGGATACTGACTATATCCCCAAAACACCTGTGGACATAGTTTGTATCCATGGAGACACCCATACATACCCAATGTCAAATATAAATATTACTGTGAAAGATAAAAACAAGTCATGTGTGTGCAGGAGTAGTTCCTAACCTACCTATATTGGTGGTTCTGGAATACGACTTTCCTGGGTTTGAAACCCTACTTGGTACCAAGCAACAGCTGGCAACCATTATCACCAGGGCCCAAAGCTGGCAGGAGAAACTAATAGGGGAAATCTTCCCTTTTTTAGATGGCATCATGGGTATCCCAGGATGCGACTGGAAGATTAAATGAATGAAAAGGACTTTAAAAGCCATATGGAAGGAAAAAGGACAAAAAGACTTACCTGTTCAAATGAATGTAACTAAAAATGTCATTGCTGTTGACCAGAAAACTGATTCCTCATTAACCAATTTTTTTCAGCAGGTGGGTAAGGTACCCAAAGAAGGGGCCCCTTGAAATGGTTGAAAAAAATGATAATCTGTATAGGAGGTGTGTGCATCCCAAAACAGGGGAAATTGTGGATCAGTTAATAGTTCCTACAAAATATCAAGAACAGTTGCATTTGGCACATGATTTGCCTTGCGCAGGTCACGTTGGCAGAGACTGAACCCTGACCCGTTTATTACAGCGATTCTATTGGCCAGTTATTCATGACCAGGTGGCTGCATACTGTAAATCATGTCTGGAATTCCAAAAAGTTGTTCGAATAGGACACCATGATCTGGTCCCCTTGGAGCTCTTAACCCTTGTAACAAACCCATTTGAACGTATGGCAATGGATATCGTGGATCCAATGGAAAAGAGTTCCAAAGGAAACAGATTCATACTAGTAGTTTGTGATTATGCAACCCATTATCCCAAAGCCATACTCTTACATTCTGTCACCACCAAAAGAATTGCAGAAGAGCTGGTGAAAATTTTTAGTAGGCTGGATATCCCAAAGGAAATTATCACTGATAGGGGCAGTAATTTCAATTCAGCATTACTGAAAGAATTATACTGTCTGATGGGAGTGGTAGCAGTAAAAACATCACCCTATCACCCCCAAACAGATGTGCTGGTGGAGGGATTTAACCAGACTCTCAAGAGAATGTTTAGGAAATTTGTGACAGATGAAGGGAAGAAATGGGATCAGTATCTCCTATTACTACTCTTTGCATATAGAGAGGTGCCTCAAGCTTCAACTGGGTATTCCTCATTGGAATTGTTATATGGTCATAATCCTCAGGGACCTTTTGATGTCATAGAGGAGTATTGGAAAGATGGTAAGGATGTGGGATCCACCAGTATTTCAGAATATATGGTACAGCTTAGAAAACGGCTAGTGAAATACACTGAGGTGGCACATGCTAATGCTAGTCAGGCCCAACAAAAACAAAAACAATATTACGATCAGAAAGTGTCTGACAAAGAATTTCAAGAGGGGGATAAGGTGTTGCTCTTACTACCTACCACTGAGAACAAACTTCTAATGAAGTGGTAAGGTCCATATAAGGTCCTTAGATGAGTAGGTAGTGTCACATATGAGGTAGAGACACCTGATAAACGTCCTGGCAAAAAGATATATCATGCCAACCTGCTGAAAAAAAATGGCAGGAAACCTCTGGGCCCACTGTTAGCTTATTGATCATGCCAGAGAAAGAGAAGTCAAAGATAGACATGACCTATAGCCTTTTAGAGGAAAAAGACCAGATGGGAGTAGAGGAACTAACAATTAACCCAGCCCTTGATAAACAGCAGAAGGAGGAGTTACTACATATTGTCAGGCAATATGCTGTAGCTTTTACGAAGGTACCAGGGAAAGCAATCGGGGTTGAGCATCATCTCCATACCTCGTCCCCTCCCATTAGGCAAAAGCCTTATAGGCTCCCTGAGTCGGTTAGATCGGAGGTGCAACAGGAGATACAGAGATTAAAACAACTGGGTATTATTGAACCCTCAAAAAGTCCCTGGGCATCTCCGATTGTTGTGGTACCAAAGAAGGAAGGAGGTATTAAATTATGCCTGGATTTCAGGAAACTGAACCAGGTGTCACAGTTTGATGGGTACCCCATGCCAAGAATTGATGACCTGATTGACCACATAGGGCATGCCAGGTATATAACAACTTTGGATTTAACTAAGGGGTACTGGCAGATTCCTCTAAGTCAATCATCCCAAGAGAAAACAGCATTAATTACCCCTGTGGGACTATTTCATTTTGGGACTATGCCCTTTGGTCTACATGGGGTACCCGCAACCTTTCAGAGGTCTATGAATCACCTTCGAGCCCCGCATATGGCATATGCTGCTGCCTATCTAGACGACATTGTCATCTTCAGTACAGATTGGCAGATGCATCTGAAACATCTTGCAAGTGTTCTTGAAACCATTACTGGAGCTGGTTTAGCCATCAACCCCAGTAAGTGTGCTTTGGCCATGAATGAGACCAAATACCTAGGATTTATTCTGGGTAATGGCCAAGTAAGACCTGAAATTTCAAAAATTGAAGCAGTTGTAAAGTGTCCGGTACCACAAACAAAAAAACAGGTATGATCGTTTTTTGGGCTTGCCAGCTACTACAGGCATTTCATGCCTAACTTTGCAGCTGTTGCAGCCCCTCTATCAGATTTGACCAAGAAAAGGTGTGGCAACATGGTCAAATGGACACCTGAATGCAAAGAAGCATTCCAGTCCATTAAAAGTGCTTTATTCTCCTCTCCAGTATTAAGGAGCCCTGACTTTAACAGACCTTTTGAAGTCCATACAGATGCTTCCAGTGCTGGAATTGGTGCTGTTTTAAGCCAGAACATAGAAGGAGAGGAACACCCAATACTATATATATCCGGAAAACTCCATGACAGGGAACAGAAATATGTCACTATTGAGAAGGAGTGTTTGGCTATCAAATAAGCTATTGAGGCATTACGTTTTTATCTTTGGGGCACTGATTTTGTGCTAGTTACTGATCATAATCCACTGTGTTGGATGAATCGGATGAAAGGTAAAAACTCCAGGATACTTCATTGGTATCTAACTCTACAGCCTTACAAATTTATTGTTAAGCACCAGCCTGGCTCTCAACATAAGAATGTGGACTTTATGTCCCATTATGCAGCAGCCATAGAAGCAGACCCTACAAGATTATAAATATGTAAATAGTATTTGTAGATTAAGTTATGGGTGTGTTGAATGGTTAAGGGTATGTGAGGATTGTGAC
Source organism: Neoceratodus forsteri (assembly GCA_016271365.2). NCBI lineage: Eukaryota > Metazoa > Chordata > Ceratodontiformes > Ceratodontidae > Neoceratodus > Neoceratodus forsteri. The sequence goes on from CM057459.1 coordinate 656,566,278, forward strand.
ACTTGGCGAGCTGGTTATTTATTTATTTAGTTTTTGTTGACCAGGTAAGTGCACTAGACAAATCCTGCCTATTTTCAGGCACAACCTGGGAGAGGGGGCTACTCTTTTTGAAAAGTGCCATAGGATCTTTAACATCCACCTGAACTACCACCAATCCAGGCAGATGGAACCTCGGTTTAGTGTCTCATCCAAAAGACGGCATCTCAGAAGTGCAGCACCCATCTCATGCTGCACTACAGTGTCAGTACTGGGATATTAACCCAAGTGCCAAATGTGGGAACTGAACCCACAGCCCTCTGATCTCCCAGCCTCAGAGGCAAGTGTGCTACCTACTGAGCCACTGACATTGGCACTGGTTATGATTGCTGTATGATATTTGTAATATAAAAATATAGTATGTGCATCTGTGCTCCATGGGTGCTCCTTCCCCCAGGTTTCAGTGAAAACTACAGGATATATAACTGACCAGGAGATCTCTGTAATGTAATTAACTTCCTTGAGAAGTTGCATTTTATGGCCTTTTTATGACCTCCTGCCTTTGAAGTTGGGAAGCTAAATATGCATTTTATTACAGGATAGGAAATAACTTAGCTGATTACTGTTGGCTATATTTGCACCTAAGTGACATATGGCAGAGCTGTAAAAACCTTTGATGTTCCTTGGGAAAATAAGAAACCAGCTCCCAGTTCAAAGGAAAGGCTTAATTAAAGACTGTCATAATTTGGGAAATTAGTTTTTGCTGATGTCACCTTATTTAATATTCCTCCTGATAGGACATCCTGTTTGTAATTTTTTTAATATTCTTAAAGGAGGAGCTAGATGACTCACAGAAGGGGTGTGGAGCGACACAGTTTAAACTATACTGTGTCTGAACTGTTGAGAGTCATATTTCCATCTTGGGATGCTAGAGAGACAGAGCTCTCAGCTCTCTGATCTAACTATAGGCACTTAAAGATATAAATTAGATAGAAAAAGTTTAAATGTATGGTGGTAGGAGTTTTTGTGTTGTACTCTTCCTTGTTTTCTTTTAAGTGATTGTATGCTTTTTGGTATATTGTTCTGTGTTTACATTTTTCATATTTTTATCATCATTTAGTAAAATCTTTATTTGAACGATACTGCCTGGGTGTGCCATCCAAGTTCTTTTTGCATGTGACAAATAGATAGTTAAGTCTGACAACTGTTCAAAAGCTTGATGGTGTTACTAAACTGGGAAAAGGTAAGAATATACCGAAGGTCTTATAGAGTTTTAAGGGTTCATTTTGGATACCTGGTTAGGTGCCCTTAGGCGAAAGATATATTGCATCCCCCGAAGAGAATATTATCTGAGCCTGTACATTTGAGTACACTAGCATAAGGTTCACAGTTTGAATCCAGAGACTAAAGGTGATTCAGACCCACAAGCAGACAGGAGGGTTACCCTGTCTGTTACCTGTTCACAATACTGTGTTCAGAAGGTGGCACTGTGGGAGCAGAGTGCCTGACCTGCTGAGTGCATTTGTGACAGGTATAGGGTGTTGTATGTCTCCTGTCCTTAGCCAGAATAAAAAAGTATAGTATTAATGATTTTACACCCCAGGGCAAGTATTTGTTATGTATAGAACACTTGTGGTTTTGTACCCATGAATGTTTATGGTGTTATGACACCATTTGCTTAAAGGTGCCCTGGGGTGCGACTTCTAGAGATGGTGGGTGGAAGTCCCAACAAACACCCCCTGGGTTATTTCAGGGGTGGTGCCCTAGTCTGGGTATAGGTTATTTTGATATAGGAAACTAGTTAGCGTGGCCCCTGGTTTCCTTCTGGAGATGATGGTGTGTGGTAGCACTGGACCCCCCCTCCCAGTTTGGGTTTGAGTAGAGAGTAGCTTTGCTTTCTGCTTTATATCTTTCTTTCTAGTCTGTTGCACAACAGCATCTTTTCTGCCCTTTGCTTTTCCCTGTAGGATGGCCACCTACAGTCTCCCTACTCATTCATATCTATATTTTCTTTCCTGTTTCTCCCTCTCTCTCTCACCCTTTCTCCCGTGGGTGTCCTTGCTGCCATGCACTGGGTATGCCAGTTACCTTCCATAACTAAGATGGCGGTTAGCTCTGTTGTTTAGCTCAACATGAGCTGCTTTATTGTATGGCAGCCCTCGCTTACGATCCTACACCAATGGGCGCAGGTTCGCAGTGCCATGCAGCTATTGTGCACAGGTTCACAGCACTGCGCAGCTGCCATGCACTAAAACAAAAAGTTACAATATTTATATTATATCCCTTCAGGAATGTAAAGCCCTAGTTAGTCCATTTGAACTGCTTTATGCATTACTCACCCTATTGTGTAGCTTATAGTGAGAATGTCTTTTGCAGAATTGCCCAGGTCTGGGTTGCAGGAGTAATTAAGGGGAGCTAGTGTTTTCCGCTCCTATCAACTCCGCTGAAAAGCATTTTCAGCTTGTCAGTCTTCAGCTCACCTTCGGGTATAAAAACTTAAGGAACGGCAGGACAGCGAGTTTGACAAGTTAAGAATTAAAAGTTACACTATCCATTGTTTCTTTTGGTTGTCCTTAAAAATGCCGCCCTGTGGGGCATTGGTCTGCCTAGGGCATAACTGTATGTACGAGCTTGCCTGTTAAATATCAAAAAATGTCCTAAATAAAGCCAAAAATAGTTATTCTGATAGAAAGTTGCTAGCTTGGTAGACATTGTTTTATGTTAAACAGTTTAAGCTGCATTTAAGTGTTCTTTGTGAGTTGTCTGCCCTACAAGTGTTTTAGCTGGCACCAAGAAACACTCACAGAGTTGCAGAGTCACCTTATAAACAACATTTAGGAGACTAAATAAGTGTTTTACAGAGGGACTGTATACTACCACCAGGAAACACAGCTCCCTTACCACCTGGTAGCTTGTTCTCTTTGTACATATGACTGTTACTGCTAAATTGTTCAAGATTTGTGTAAACAGTTTAAAGAAGTTGCATATAAATGCCTGAAAGTAATGAGCCTGCAGTAATATTTAGCCCTGCACCTTTTTATTTCTGTTAATCTGTGAGCAGTTTATAGAATGTTGTGGCTTTGTTCTATTCCTGGTGCACCAGGAATTGTAACAAATGTACACACACTTACCTTGCTCAGTTGTTGTAGTTGCCTCTTTAGGGCCAGTGCCCCTTTTTCCTTCTGTTTAAACACAAGTGTGCTTGTCAATCACAGAAGGTGGGTGGAGTCTTAGGAGACAGAATGTTGAAAATGGAATGAATTCACTTATTTATGTGTATCTAAGGTTCCCAATACATAATGATGATGCATGATTATGTTCCAAAGTATGTAGTATGTATTTCTGTAGTAGTTTTGTCACTTTTGTTAAACCAGGAGGCGGAGCCTCTTTGATCATGTGATTTCTTTGTATAAAAGATAGCTCAGTTCCTCAGTTTAATTAGGTCAGTTCAGCCTTGGAGAGGGATGAGGTAGCACAGATGAGAGACCAAAGCTGATTCTTAACTGATTATTGCTATTTTGATTTATTCTGATTTCTTATGCTATTTTTTTTATTTAATTAATAAATCTGCACTCTGAGTGGTTTTTGCACCTTACTCCTGTGTCTGTGCTTTACACAAGAGACCCACTGTCACACTTGGTGTGAGCAGTGGGATTTATTGGTGGTCCAAGTAACGAGGGGGACACCAATTACGATATCAGACCTGTTACTAAGAGTAAACACAAGGAGTGGTGCCATAGCAGAGAAGACTGCAAAGCTGGAGGAGGAGAGAATGGAGGACATCAAATAAATCTGCACTCTGAGTGTTTTTTGCACTTTATTCCTATGTCTGTGCTTTACTCACGAACATACGAACATACGAAATTTGCCAGCAGATAAAGGCCTAGAGGTCTATCAAGTCTGCTCGAATGTGCAGCTAGCACCCCTTATTCTGCAGCTGCCCCTCCCTTCCACCCTTCCCCTTCATTAACCCTCCCCCTTGTCCTGTCCCATCCTCGTTTGAAGCAGTCCACTGTTCTACTGCATACCACTTCTGCAGGTAATGCATTCCACCCAGCCACCACCCTCTCTGTAAAAAGTGTCTCCTCATCTCCTCCTGAACCTTCCTCGGCCCAGTCTCATATCATGGTTCTTGGTGGCCCTCCCCTCCTTACTTTGAACAGCCCTCTGTACCTGTCTTGTTTATTCCTTTCATGTATTTAAAGGTTTCAATCATGTCCCCTGTCTCCTCTCCTCCAGTGAGTACATGTTCAACTCCTTCAACCTCCTCTCATATGATAAGTCCCCAGACCCTTGATCATCTTTGTCCCTGCGCTGCACTCCCTCCAGTAACTTAATGTCCCTTTTCAGATACGGGACGCCAGAACTGCACGCAGTACTCCAGGTGTGGTCTAACTAATGACCTATACAGTGGCAGAATCACCCTCCTCCTTGAGGATATACCCCTTGCAATACAACCCAGCATTTTGTTGGCCTTTGCAGCTGCCTTCCTACACTGTGCCGAGTTGTTCATGGACCCTGTGATGAGCACCCAGATCCTTCTCCTCCTCTGTCTGGGCTAGCTGCACTCCCCCTAGCTGGTAAGTCCTCCTTGGGTTCTTCATCCCAAATGCATCACCTTGCACTTTTGGCATTAAAGCCCAGTTGCCAGGTGTCTGACCAGGTTTCAAGCTTTGCCAGATCATCCTGCAACCTCTGCCATCCCCTAGGTCATCCACCACCGCACAACCTTGGTATCATCAGCAAACAGACTGATCTTGCTCTTGATGTCCCATGATATGTCTGCAATGAATATCCCAAACAACACTGGTCCCAACACCGAGCCCTGTGGGACACCACTGCCACTGCCCTTGGGTGTGAGAGCTCCCCACCCACCACCACCCTCTGTTGCCTTCCCTGCAGCCAGTTTCCTACCCATCTCACCAGCATTGCACCTGCCCCTGTGCCTACTAACTTCCTTCCCAGCCTTCCATGTGGCACTGAGTCGAATGCCTTACTGAAGTCCAGATACAGGACATCCACTGCATGTCCCCCGTCCAGTTGCCTAGTTACCCAGTCATAGAACCCGACCATGTTGGTTTGGCAGGATCGGCCACGTATGAAGCCATGCTGTCTGCTGTCCTGTAGTCCTTTGGCCTCTAAGAGGGCCACCAGCCTCTCCTTCAGGATAGTCTCCATTAGCTTACCCACGATGGATGTGAGGCTCACTGGTCTGTGACGAGACACACTATCACATATCAGTAGCAAGTGAAATGAATGACTCAAGAGCCATAGTGGATTTATGTAGAGGGGTTGAACCTAGGACTGTGCCCCTGCTTAAAACTGACATGTCTGGTGGGGTTGGAGCAGGTAATTACTCACCCCAGAGAAAGTCTTTCTATGGTACTGGACTTTACAGCCATCCAGATTTTTGGTTAAGAAATATGACAGACTTTCGCTAAAAGGAGATGGGAAGATAGTGTTAGTCTCTGTTGAAAAATGTGTTAATGCCTCAGGATAAAGAATGATGATATCCACTATGTTTACCGATAATAGGGACCATCAGACAGAGCTTCTGAAGATGGATTGGTGGAAGCTGCATCCCTTTCTGGGACAGGAAGGTAGTAAGCAGTCTGCAGTAACTGCTTCCCTCTTAAGGTGGGGAATATGTGACAGGGAGCACCTGCCACTCCTGAGGAACGACCTTTTCTTAAATCTGTTGCAATAGTTCTTCTATTTCTTAGCCTAATCTATCCTTTACAATTTCTAGTCCATAAAGTTGACCACCTTTGGGCACCCCCTTCCCTTTCTTGACTATGCTATACTGTCCTCTTTAATTTTCCTTTTCCCTCTCAGGTCCTCATACAGGGAGGTTACTGTGGTGTCCTCCAAGCATATATAAAACAGGCTGTGTTTATCACTGTTGGATTTAGTATTTAATAGCACTATGTCATAAAATACCTTGCTGTGTATAAGTTATGTTTATGAAACCTGTAAATGTTGAAAATACCATGGCACTAGATGTTTTTGATAAAGGTAAAAAGTACTAGGTGACTGTATATTATAGAAATTAAGTTAGTTGTGTTATTTAAAATGAATGTAAATTGCTATAAGTTGAACAAGTCTGAAATGTCAAGGTGATTTACATACTGTATATCCCATGATGCTTTGCATTATGGACATGTGTGTGATGTTATGTTTCTTTGAAACTTGGCTTATTGTCAATGCCCTTTGGGGGTAACCCTTGTTTCAGTGCTTCTGCACTGAGGTTTTTTGTCTTTAGCATATTTTTTTTTATTTGTGCCCCCACCACCCAAGCAAACAAGGCCCGCGTAGGGGTGGAGGCTGAATCTCAACTGCTAAATTAGATCAGAGATCAGTGTCAGTAGGCGCTGGCTAAGTGCAGAGAAAGGATATACATAGTCTGTTGCTACAAACTGATGTACTGAAGAAAGGATATACCATTGCTTAAGGTTATCTCCTATATTTTGAATAAACAACACACAGAGATTGTATATTGAACTTGAAATTTGGTGTCTGGTCCATCTGTTATCCCACAACCCCTTCACACACTTAAAAAAGCAATAACACTGTACACAGTTTCTAAGAAATTTTAAAGTAAAAAACATGTTGAAATAATTCTATGTAGTACACATTTAGAACATGACAGTGCTCCACTGTAGGAAGAGGAGGAAATAATCTGGACTACACTCCTTACCAGTCAGAGTAGTGCCAGGGGAAGGGGAGAACACCATAGTGACTTGAAGCTTGGTCATGCCACAAGTGCTAAAGTGCAGGGAAGGGATAAGGGAAGGGAGGGAAGGGGAACAGCTGGAGGATACCCAAATACATAATAACATTTCAATAACAGTTTCAGGACAATCAAAAACATATGAACTGTCTAAGGGCATTCCTGGAAGAAAAAAAAGTGTTAATGCAAGTATGCCGTACCATAGCAACAGGTGCAATGAGATAGGTAGAAGAAGACATTTACTGCAAAACAGTTAACTCAGAGACTACTACAGCAGTAGAAGAATTAGTCCCAAAACACACTGAGTCTGGAAACACAAAAGTTCCAGACCTCTGTCGACTTTCAGGGTCAGTGGGAATGGAGGCATGTGTGGATTGCACCAGTTCCTGACAGGATGGGATCAGGTCATTAAAAGTGACCCAGGAGTTCTGCGCACTGTCAAATCCACACCACTTTACTCTGTAAGTCCAGGATCTGTTGGTGTATTTCTTCCTTAAGATCCCCTTGATCTGGTACACCAGCGTGCATATGAGAGAGTCCTGAGAAAAAGAAGCAGGCTGAGAAGAAGTCCCAGGAAGGTCATCTAGTAAATCAGGCAAAATGGAATCTGGCTGGAGAGTGTCACGAGTGGGAAGATCTGTAGAAACTGGTTGCAAGTTGTCTGAAGGGATCTCAGCTTCAGAGAGGATGGCAGGCTCAAGTGCAGCTTCATTGTTGTGCTGGGGTAATCTGGAAGGGTGTTACTCAGTTACCCATGTTTCAAGCGATTGATGTGGACTTTATTGTGTACCAGCTTTCCATCAGACTTGCGGCGTAGATGAACGTGCACAGGAGGAAGCTTTTCTACATTGTAGAAGGGACTAGTCCAGGGGTGAAGCAGATTTTTGGTGGGGCCCAGGACTTGGACAGGTCGGTACAAGAACACAATGTCCCCACTGGAGAGTGAAGGCTCATGCGACTTGGGTGCTGACATTTTCTGCATGGCACATTTTCTCTGGGCCAACGTGGTGATTGCAACAGGTCTGACAAGTTCAGTCTGTTCCAGCATTGGAATGATGAAGGAAGAAGTTGATCTAAGAATTTCTAGCGGCAAGAGATCCCTGTCCAGTGGAGTTCTTGGATGGCATCCATGGACTAAGAAAAATGGTGTATACTCTATACTGTCGACACAAGGGCTTGTGTTGTAAGCAAATTGCACAAATGGAACAAAATGATCCCACATGTCGCAAGTCTCATGCAGGTGCTTGGAGAGTGTGCTGAGAATGGTAGGCATCATTCTTTCACTTTGTCCATTGCATTGTGGATGATAACTGGTTGTGTGAGTCTTTTTTTATGTTGAGAAGTTTACATGTTTCTCGGGCAATGATTGAAAAGTAGTTAGTGCCTCTGTCTGAATGCAGGTATGATGGGGTACCATGACGACAATATGACTGTGTTGAGGAAGGCACTTGCCACTGTGGCAGCTTTGATGTCTTTAAGGGGGATTAGTTCCAAATACTTAGGTAGTCCACAAAAACAAGAATGTGTTTGTTGCCAGAGTTAGAGCATGTAGGTAAAGGCCCAAGAATGTCTGTGCTGACTCTTTGGGATGGTTCAGTGGCCACAGGCATTAGAAAGATGTGTGCCTTTGTCGGTTTGGAAGGAGACTTTCTTTGGGAGCAGGGCTAGCAGGATTTGACAGATTGGACAATGTTCTTGTTGATGTGAGGCCAGAAGAAGTGAAGCCTTGTCTTTTTCGAGAGTTCTATGAATTCCCATATGACCTCCAGAAAGGGGAGAGGCATGAGTGGAGAGAAGAACTTGATTGATTAGAGAGGCTGGCACAGCTAGCTGTACGTGAGTTCTATCCATGCGATGACCCTTGCCTTCCTTGGTTCAAATGTGGAAAAGCACATCATCATTGAGGAAATATTGCAAAGCAAAGAAAAGTACATTCTGGTGATGCTTCTTTTGTTGCGGTAAGGTTTCAGACTCTAAGTATGTGATTAGGTCTGTGAACTGAGGATCAGTTCTTTGTTGCATTTTGACCATTGCCAAGGAGAGGTCAGAAGTAGAGGAAATGAGAAGCTCTTCAGCTGCTTGCTGTAAGTGGGGATTTGTGTGTCCTTCTGTAGAAGCAGTTGGTTGCAGCAAAGCAACCTGAGGTGCTGTAGGAGTGTCCACAGGAAGCATATCTGTGGCATGGAAAGGGGGAGCTTGTAAACAGGATTCTTCATTTGTTGAGGATGATGTGGAGGGATATAATCTCTGGCTTACACCATCGACATTCGAGTGAACTCAATCTGGTTGGTACTGAATTTCAAAGTTGTAGCTTTGAAGCATGGCGATCCATCGGGTGAACTTGCCTACTGGCTCCTTCATTTCAAATAACCATCTGAGGGCAGAGTGATCAACGATAGCTGTAAAGGAGGAGTAGCGAAGGTAACAGTCAAATTTCTTTACGGTAAATACCATGGCTAGACATTCTTTTTCTGTGATGCAATAGTTCTGCTCAGCTGAGGAAAGAGAGCGCCCAGCATAGCAAACAACTTGTTCTGTTCTATCTTGAATTTGACATAGCACACTGCCCACTGCAAAGGAACTAGCATCTGAGTAGAGCTTAAAGGGTTGGCTGAACCTTGGGTAGGCCAATACTGGAAAATATATTAGGTTTTCTTTCAAGGTTTCAAAGGCCTCTTTGCATTCAGAAGTCCATGTATAGTCGCATCCCTTTTTGGTGAGGGTGTACAGTGGAGCTGCAATCTTGGAGGGGCTCTGGCAAGGTCCTGCTGAAGACAATAACATTGTCTAGGTAGACAAGGCAAGATTTCCAAGACAACCCATGTAGTACAGCTTCCATAACACATTGGAATGTGGCTAGACTATTCCAAAGTCCCATACGCAGACATTTGAATTGAAAAAGTCCAAGGTAGCATTGCCATGCTGTGTACGGATGAGAAGCTGGATCAATGGAAACTTGGTAGAATCCACTCTGAAGATCTAGAGTGATGAAGTAAGCAGGGCTGGCCACACCAAGACTGTCTAAGGCATCTTCAGTTGTAGGTAAGGGATGAGCATCCTGCACTGTGTAGGCACTGAGTTTTCTGTAGTCTACCACAAAGTGATACCCTTTGTCCTTCTTTACCACCAGCAGGCAAGGTGCACCCCAGGGACTTGTATTTACTTGGTTTACTTGGTAGATTTGGACAAAAGAAGGCCGATGCCCATCGGGATTGTCCCCCACAACATTGTGGGTCATTATTCCTAAATCCAATTTAATTTTAACCATTTATCTAGGCCTTTTTTAAAGGCAGTGAAGGTATTGATGTCTACAAGTTTTTGTGGGATCCTGTTCCACAGTCTAGGGGCTGTCTTATTTGTTCTAGCTTTACTTACTTCAATTTGTTTATTATGAAGTCTGGGAACTATCTTTCTCTGAGAGAATGCTAGTCCGCATTGCTACATCTGTTCTGGTGAGTGATGGATTTTAAATAGAAAAAGAAGATCACCCCTGCATCTTTTGGTTTGTAAGGAATGGAGGTCCATTCCTTGGAGTCTCTCAGGATAATTTTTAGATGCCAAGTGAGGGAGGCAGTATGGTGCAGTGGTTTAAGGCTCTGAGCTGCAAATCTGGTGACATCCAGCAGACCAGACCTAGGTTTGAATCCCACAGCTTCCACTTGCATACTGTGTGACCCTGAGTAAGTCACTTAACTTCCCTGTGCTCCCAGGTCACTCCTGTAAAAAAGCTTTCAGCTTAGTGTGCTACTCCTGGTTAAACAACTAAAAAAAAAAAAAGTGGGGAACCATCTTAGTTGCTCGTCTATGTATTAGTTCAATCCTATTAATATCCTTTATAAGATATGGACTCTAGAAGGGAGACCCATAATCAGAGTAAGGTCTAATATGTGTCCTACAGTATATAGTGGGATTATGCATTCTTCCATCTTTGAGATGAATTTGCAATTAATGCACCTGAGAAGCACGTTGGATAATCTGGCCACTTTCGTGCATTGGTCAGTTGAGGAGAATTTATTATTAACCATTACACCCAGATCTCTGTCACTGTGAGATGCTTTCGGGGGGGTGTTGTTTAGGTTATAGATCTGTATAGATTGTTGACTCTTCAACAATGTCTTGTTCCAGCATGCCTTTGATTATGTCCTTTAGGGCTTGTTTCTGTTTGTGTCCCACTTTGTAGGATCACTGATGGATTGGTTTATGGTTGGGCTTCACCTCAATGGTGTGTTGCAGGATATCACAGCATCCAAGCTTGTTATCTAGACCTACAAAGACATCCGGGTAATTCTTCAGGAATTTCAAAAGTTGTTGCCTTTCTGTTGTAGATGCTGGAAGTTTTGAAGTGGACAGTCTTTTATTGAGGGGTAACTCTGGTGAAACTGGAATGATTGTGATAGTACTGAGAGGACTAGAGTTGGTGGAACCAGGCTGAGGTTCTTGCATGAGATGGAGCTGGTCCCCTGTAGACAAGCAGACAAACTTTCCGATGTTGGTACCCTTTGAGATGACTACTAGCTCATCTGTGAAGTTGCAGCATTTTTGGAAGACTGTGCCACCATGTACTGCCGATAAGGTGTTTCCTGGAAGAAGACCTGATGAATGCAGTGCAGGGATCCCGAAATGATGCCAACACCTTGTGGAAGTTGTTCACCTCAAATCTTGGCAATCAAAACCATCTCTGACTTAGGAGACACTGTGACTGAGTCTATAGCTGCGAGTTGCCTCTGAGGATCTAGCAACAGTTTGTTTGAGGCAAAGTCTAGGATGGCTTTGTGAATTTTGAGGAAGTCCAGACCAAGAATTACTGCAGGCTGTAGATCAAGCACTAGGTAGAACTTGGCAGTAGCTTGTTGTGAGCCAAAGTGTAGCTCGAGATGGACTACGCCTGTGATAGGTACTGTAGCTGTACTTGCTGTGATAATGTACTTTAGGTCAGCTGGAGAGTCATTAGGTGTGTGATGAATTGCTTGGTTGTTCACACAATACTGTTGTTGATAACTCAGATTTCTGCTCCAGTGTCAACCAAGGCATGCATGAGCTAATCTCTGATAGTTACAGGTACATAGTTTGCTAGGAGAGGTGATCTGATGACAGGTACCTTTGCCCCTGGAAGCGAGAGTGAGCCAGAGTTAGCAGTTAGATGATGCAGTTTGTTTAAAGGGTGCAGTTTGTTTGAAGTGTGACAGTCAGAGGGGGCAGTCAGTTGCTGTGTTCTCCTGCCCAACAAAAGTCCCATGTCTGTTGGGTAGTGCTCGTATGCCTGGTCCTGGGAGTAGTTGCGGTTATCATATTGATTGCGCTGTGGTGAGCGCCCTTGGTTCTCTTGAGTCCTGTTGTAATACTTAAGCTTTCTGCAGACATTGGCAGTGTGTCATCTGAATCCACACCACTGGCAGATTACAGGCTCTCAGGAAGGCGGAGGTGGATCAGGTTGCTGTCGAGGTGGTTGCAGAGTGTTTACAGATGTTGCAGAGGAATCAGTTGAGCTGAGGTGTAAGGTATTGACAGTTGAAATAAGCTTGTCAAGCACTGCTTGTTGCTGTTGGGCACATGTGAGTGCAGCCAATTGTGAGGACTGTGGCGCCTGTGCACTGGTGGACTAGAACATTGAGATAGACTCTTGTGCAAGTCATGCAGCTTGGATTGTGTCCATCCAGGTTGTTGGCTTTTGCTGAATGACATAAGTATGGAACTGAGGAAGCAGTCCCTGGACAAAGGCTGCAATTTGATCTTTTTCTGATTTCTGCAGATGCTTGCAGCATGACTCAGTGTCCACTATGAATGCTTCTAAAGACTCAGAGGGTTGCATGGTGCATTCCAACAGCTGCTGCTCCAATAACAATGGAGGATGTGCTTGGAGGAAATGGTCTTTGAAGGTTATATACAGGGTGGCAGTATCTCCTTTGACTTGTTCTGGAAGTGCGTTGAACCAAGAAATGGCAGTCCCTCTCAGAAGCAAGCACAAGGCTTTGGAAGTACACAAAGGATCAGTCCAACCATTGAAGAAAATCCAGGCTTGGAATTGCTCAAGCCAGTCGACAGCATCTTCGTGAGGCAAGGCAAAGAAGAGTACTGGCTGTAGGCTGGTAAGGACTGTGGACTGTGGTGAAATAGCTTTAATGTAGGCCTGGTCATCTTGAATGGCTTGCATAGCAGGTGCTCCTTGAGCTGAAATGGATGACTAGATGTCATGGAGGATGGTTTCGATTTTGTAGTCACACGCCCTTGAGGTGGGTGAAAGAAGAACTCCGGACACTCTGGCGCCCATATCTGCATAGTCATCTGACATTGTGGTTGGAGATGAGCTATGTTTCACTGATCGAAGGTCATATGGGTGAGGAGGACTTGCCGTCATGCAGGAGACGGGACGTCATGTAGTAGATGAAGTGCCAAGCAGAAAATATTTTTGTAGACAATTATTTTTAAGCAGAGTTCATCAAATTTTTTCATTTCATTTCATTTCATTTTTATTTTGTTAATCGGGTAAGTGCACAGGACCAAGTCAATTTTCAGGCTCCACATGACCAAAAAAGGCAATCCATATAAAACAAACACTGCAATACAATAGAAATACATTACACACAGGTACAAACATCACAAGCCAACAAAAATTTCTTTAAATTGCACTTAAAAGTTAACAATGAAGAGGCAGATCTAACATTTTCAGGCAATGAGTTCCACAAAAGGGGGGCAGCATATGCGAGAGCGGGAACCAACTTTCGTCTTAAAAGGGGGAGCAAACAAAAGGGTCCCTTTGAAGGATCACAAATTTAAGGTTGTATCATGAATTGACACAAGGTGACACAATGACATCTTAATAAACAATTCCCACTCAATTCTGTGTTGTTTGTTATTTAAATAAAGGTTTCTCCGCAAAAATCAGCTATTTGTTGCAGTGTCCATTCAATTCAATAAATTTGCCATTGATTTCAGTGGAGTGAGGTCATTTAGTGCCCTTCACAAGATGGCTGCCGAACCATGACATGCAGTTGGCCAGTAGTATGTGACTGTAGCAAGATGGCAGCCAGCAGGGGGGGTTAAGGGTAATTTCCTGTCTTACAAAATCACACATACCCCCATAATGCAAAGCATCATGGGCTGTATATGCAAATCACCGCAGAATATTATGCTGGTTCAACTTTAAGCAGAAATGCATGGTGCCAAAAGTCCTCTCACACAGTTTGCAAAGGGTGCCAACAGAAAGACACAGACACGTGTTTCCTGTCTTCTTGTTTTTGTAACAAAGATGGATGTTCTTGCCATAAGGCGGACTGGATTGCTTCACAATGCTCAAAATGACGATTGCCGTGTTTCTCTGCTTCTTCCCCAGCTAAAATGGTGGGATTTTTCATTTTGTGGTGAGTGGCAAAAATGGGGAACTGCATTTATTTTGCTATGATTTGTCTAAGTGCTCATTTGTTGATTAGGCTGCTGTTTCTTTGTGCATTTATATGTACTGCCCCCAGCTTATATTTTGATGAATTGCTATGCCTGTCTGAATTCCTGGAGCACTTTGCTTTTCCCTGGTCCATTTTTTTTGATTGATTTATGTGTTGTTGACCCTGTTTTGTTTAAAAGTGACTGTGCTTCCAGTTGGACATTTCTTGTGCCCCTCAAGTTGCTTGGCCAAGCGGCAGCAGTAGTGAAAGGGAAGCTGCAGTTTAAAGAAGACAGAGTGGCCAAGAAGCTGCAGACAGAGCGGCAGTCCTGCGTGTCCCTTCTGAGCGTGGCCGGGTCATGAGTAGGAAGTGGGCACTCCATTGCAGCCCTGATTTATTTGTTGTGCAACTGTGAGGAGCAGAGGCTCTGTGTAGCTGTGAGGAGGTCAGAGCAGGCGTGGGCAGATCAGTGGAGGATGAGCTGCGGTCTGTTGCAGCAAGAGGGCCAAGTGTGGAGTGGAGCACTGTGAGCTGCCGGATTTGCATTCCAGGAGAGATGGGAAGAAGCTCTATATTGCGGTGGTTCAGTGCTGCTCAGGAAAAGGCTGCAGTCATGCAGAGCATTTGTTGCCACCACAAAGCCGTAATTGTGCACAGTAGCTGATGCAGCAGTTTTGGGGGGGAGAGCTCAAGGGGGCCATGATGCACAGAAGTAGAGCTGGAGCAGCTGAATCAGGAGCTGCAGAGAACAGGGCTGAGGCAGGTGTTTTGCTGCTGAGTGGGCGAATTGCCATTGTGGAGGCTCCTTGTGCAGGGGGAAGGAGTGGCTCAGAGCCATGGAGAATCCATGGCGCAGCTTAAGTGAGGTGAGGGGCCTGAAGATGAAGAGCCAGGTCTATGAGCTGTGGTACAGAGTACCGCACTAGAAGCTGCAGTTTTCTTTTTGGATCCAGAGAGAATTTCTTGGTAAATGGGGTAGTTTGAATTTTGTTCCGACAGGCAGGGATGTCATGCAGGCTTGCTACCAGGAGGGAAATGCTGCTGATGAGGGGTTGCAGTTGGGAACTCTGTGGTGCTAGGGCTAAGCAAGATTGGCAGTACGGTTAACAATTTGCTCTGCATATAATGTCCCACTGTTGTTTCAGTCTCTGTATTGCAAGAAATGCTGCTAGAAGGGTAGGAAGCAGTCTTTGGCAGCCAGGGCTGGAGTGCATGTAATATTCAAGCTGTTTAGACATACAGGGACAAGTGACTTGAGGTACCCAGCGATGCATACAACAAGATAGGGTCTGAGCAGAGGAAGGACCATATTCTCCACCATGTGTGGCATTTTGGTTTGGTCTGCTACTAAAAGACCCTTACATTCTCTCTGGTCTGCCAGACCCATCTGTTGCTGCTGGTGAGGATTCCTTGCTGGTACCGTGACGAACTGAGTCGGATGCAGAAAATAGGTGCATAAATGGTTTATTCAGAGATGTCAGACAGAAAGCACATCTTCTCTCCATGAGGTTCAGACTGACTGCCACTGCCAGGATGTGCAACAAATTGTTACATGCAAGTTCTAAGTGCTCTTAAAGGGATGGCAGCTAGCATTAAGCCCCATGCTTAATGTGTGCTTCACAATACAAATACCATCGAGTTGAAAACCTTTTCCTAACAATATCAGAAAGCTAGACTTCTAAATAGCATAATAGTTACATGCTAATAAATACAGTGAAGTGGTTCAAAACAACAACAAAAATGCAAAGCAGCGAGATATTAAATTCATACAATTCAAGCAATATGGAAACCATGAATGGAATAAACATACCTTACTAGGCCATATTGTTGATGTGTATACCCTATACATTAAGTGAGCCCTCTTTCTCAAAAGCTACCTTCCTCAGTCGCTTTTTGGACTGGGGCCCATAATTCTCAGTGTTTTATTATTTGCTTTTTATTGTAATAATATTTTTTCCAGCCTCATACACTCCTGAAACATTTTTTTCCATAATTCAGTACTAGGAAATGTTGGATCTTTCCACATATGAGTAATACATCTTTTTTGTATTTAATAAATCTATGTGCAATAAGAATTTATTCTTATCTTTAGGAATATTGGGTTGGATATTCAAAAGGGTTGCGCCCCAGTGCAATATTCAAAAGGGGATGTTGCGCTGCGCAGATCCCGATGCACCGGGGCACACCAGTAATGTATGCAGCACAAGTGCAGGGGGTGTGCCCATGCATAAACCGCACATCCCGATATTCAGCCTGGGATGTGAGGCGCATATGCTGGTGCAGCTCCTACTTGCACCGCACACTAGTGCTCAAAGTTGAGCCACAAAGAAATAGGAGCAAGGGCCGGCCACCCACAGGTGAGCTGCCATCTTGCAGGGCACAACACAGCAGCCGCCAGCTGTGGATGGCCACCCGAGCCCCTGTGCCAGGGTCTGTCGGCGTCACCCCCTGATGCCTGCATGCATCAGTAATAAATAAAGAAGTCCGATATCCCCAGTGGTCCAGTAGACCACATCCAGCCCAATCGCGGGCAGTAGTAAATATTAAATAAGTCCCATAGCCCTGGTGGTCCAGTGGACTGTATCCAGCCTGATCGCAGGCAGTAGTACAAGTCAATGACGTCTTATATCCTTGGTGGTCCAGTGGACTGCTTCCATCCTGATCGCGGGCAGTAGTAAAATGAAATAAGTCCTACATCTCTGGTGGTCCAGTGGATTGCTTCCAGCCCGATCGCGGGCATACATATGCTGAAGCAGTTTAAAATAATCCTGGTGGTCCAGCGGTAGCCCCCTCCCACCGCCCACTGGACCCGCCCCACCACCCCTCCCCCGGTCAGCGGCGGGCGGCAGCTCCCACCCTCCAGCCACCCAGCTGCCCAGCCAACTAACTTCGTGCAATGCGGCTGTACACCATTGGTCCATAGCATGGGCCAATGGACATCTGAACCGTGCCAGTACTACACAGTCCCTGATATGTGAATGGATCCATTCACATATCAGGACTGAATAATATCAGCTCTGATCTGCATGCCTATTACCCACGCTGTGGACCAATGGGCGTACAGCCGACTGTACGCAGTCAGTCGGCTGGCGGCTGGACGGCTGGAAGGTGGAGAGCTGCTGCCCGCCGCTGACCGGGGGGAGCGGGGTGGTGGGGCTCAGTGGGTGGGTGGGGAGGGGATTCACCCCTCCCCCTAGCTCATAGCCTCCTGTTCAAAGCACAAGCTACAGCTGCAAGCCAGTGCCTCATACTGGTACACTCTTCAAAGGTACCGAAGTATGTCTCACCACATGTTACCAGTGCAATGTGTTTTAGCTTTCTTCACACAGAGTCCTGTGGGCCTTGCATGAAGAAAGAAGATCACATCTGACCTTGTTTGCTTAGGAAACAAGGTGGGCATTAGGCTTGACAACCCCAAGGAAGACCCCACCACTGATTCACCAAGACTCAAGAGATGCAAAACCCTAATGTTTTTCTTCCTTTTGCTGCTTGAGGGGTGGGGAGTTAGAGTTGGAAACCCTAATACCACATTTCCCTACTTTTACAGCCTTAACCTGAATTCTAACTGATGTATTAATGATGTTTTTTTCAAAGAATTGCCTTTCTTTTTGAGACAGTGGAATCGTATCTTCTGCATGAAGACATATAAATGTGCAGGGCCCAAGGGAAGAAAGGGAAGACTCGATCTGCCTGTGGAAGTTCAGGATCATGCATGCCCAGCAGTTCTATGCAGCGACAGAAACATAGAAACATAGACTTTGACGGCAGATAAGGACCGCTAGGCCCATCTAGTCTGCCCATTTCCCTAACTACAGGATAGGCCGCAGATCCTAGTTAACCAACAGCCTATATCTTCCTGCCCCCCACAAGAATTGCCTTATGTCTGTCCCATGCATTCTTGAATTCTCCCACAGTTTTAGACCCCACAACTTCCTCAGGAAGGCTGTTCCATGCATCCACTACCCTCTCTGTGAAATAATACTTCCTCACATTGCCCCTGAACCGCCCTCCTTCAATCTTTAAATAGTGTCCCCTTGTTCTTGCATGTCTCTTTTTCTGAAAGATGCTACCCTCTTGGACTTTGTTGATTCCCTTGAGGTGCTTGAAAGTTTCTATCATGTCCCCTCTCTCCCTTCTTTCCTCAAGCGTATACATATTAAGCTCCTTTAGTCTCTCCTCATACGGCTTCTCTTGCAGACCCTGCACCATTTTAGTTGCCCTCCTCTGGACTGCCTCTATCCTGTCTATGTCCTTGTGGAGATGGGGTCTCCAGAACTGAACACAGTATTCCAGATGGGGTCTCACCAACTGTCTGTACAGAGGATAACAACTCCTGTTTTCTGCTGCTGATGCCTCTCCCTATACATCCCAGTATACCTGCCCTCCCTACTGCCTTCTCACATTGCTTCTTAACCTTAAGGTCATCTGATATGATTACCCCAGGTCCCTTTCCTGTTTTGTTGTTGTTACTACCTCCCACCCATTGTGTATTCTTCCCTGGGTTCTTGTTTCCAGGTGCATTATTTTGCACTTTTGCATTGAATCCTAGCTGCCATACGTCTGACCATTCCTCCAACCTTGCCAAGTCCCTTTTCATCCTTTCCACACCTCCTTGTGTATCAACCCTGTTGCAGATCTTTGTTCATCTGCAAAAGGCATACTTTTCCTTCCAGTCCCTCTGCAATGTCACTGATGAAGACATTAAAAGGACTGGACCCAATACTGAACCCTGCGGTACCCCACTAGTAACCGCCTTTCTTCAGAGTGGACTCCATTTACAATTACCTTCTGTGTCCTGTTGTCCAGCCAATGTTTTATTTAGGCTACCACCCTGGGACCCACTCCCAGGCTGGTTAATTTGACTAATAATCTTTGTGTGGGACTGTGTCAAATGCCTTGCTAAAGTCTAGGTAGGCCATGTCCACAGCCCCTCCCTGGTCTACTACTTTGGTCACCCAGTCAAAGAAATCTATTAGATTCATCTGACATGACCTTCCCACTGTGAACCCATGCTGCCTTGGATCCTGTGCTCACTGACCTCTAGGTACTCAACTATTCTTTCCTTCAGAAGTGACTCCATCATTTTCCCTACCACAGAGGTCAGACTGACAGGTCTGTAGTTTCCTGCCTCTGTCTTTGCTCCCACTTTGTGAAGGGAATCACATCCGCCTTCCTCCAGTCCTCGGTACCACACCATCCTCCCATGATTTATTAAAAGAGTAGCCAGTGGTTTCACTAGTTCCTTCCTTAATTCTTTTAGAATTCTGGGGTGAATTCCATCAGGACCCATTGCTTTGTCCACCTTCAGTTTTAGGAGTTCTTGCAGAACCCTTTCTTCTGTGAAAGGACTGGGATCGACCCCTATCAAAGAGTGCTTCTGTTAATTGGATTAGGCACTTCCCCTCCTCTTTTGTGAATACTGAGCAGAAATATTCGCTCAGTATTCCTGCTTTTTCACTGTCCCTCTGCCCACCCATCGCTCATTCTATTCAGCCTCACTATCCCTCCCTTTGTCTTTCTACACTCGCTGATGTACCTATAAAGGTTTTATCCCCTTCTTAACTGAGTTGGCTATCTTTTCCTCAGTTTGGGCCTTTGCTATTCTGACTTCCCTCCTGCTTCTTTCTGCCTTAACTGGTACAGCTCTCGTCCTGCTCCTTCTGTGTTTCCTTATACTTCGGAATGCTATCTTTTTCTTCCTGACTTTCACAGCCACCTCTCTTGAGAACCATAGTGCTTTTCTTTCATTTTGATTTGTTTATTTGCTTCACACAAAGGCTTGTTGCCTCTGTGATGGCAGTTTTGATAATTCCCCATTGTTCCTCCACACCTCCTTCTAGCCTGTTTGCTAGTGCTTTTCTGAGGCACTCTGCCATCTTCCCAAAGTCAGCCCTCCTAAAGTCCAGTACCCTCACTTTTGTATGGCTTGACTCTGTAGCTGAGTTTAACGTGAACCACACTGTTTGATGGTCACTTGTCCCCAGATGACAACCCACTTCTAGATCTGAGATCCTCTCACTGCCCCGTTTGAGAGCACGAGGTCTAAGATTGCTCCCTCATGGAGTGGGTTCCAAACTAGCTGTCTAATGCCTGCCACCTGTAGGGCATCAAGAATGGCCCTGTTTTGATGTGGCTGCAGCAAATGTGCTCCAGTTAACATCTGGCATATTCAGGTCTCCCATCAACAGTATCTCCCTTTCTCTGCCATTCTAGAAATGCCTTCCATCATATCCTTGTCCATTCCTTCCCCTGACATGGGGTCTGTACACAACCCCTGTGCGGATTGTGGTACCTTTCCAGTCTCCAAGGTGACCCACAGTGCCTCCTCCTCGTTTACCTTTTGTTCAGTTGCTTTATCCCTTCCTTACACAGAGAGCTACTCCTCCCTTCTTCTCCCCTGCCTGTCTCTCCTGTAGGTTATGTACCCTTGTATGTTAACATCCCAGTCATGGTTTTCTGTGTACCATGTTGCTGTGACTGCTCGATATCCAGGCATCCTCTTCCATTAAGGCCACCAGCTCAGGGAGCTTGTTGCCCAGACTACAGGCATTGGTACTCATACCTCCATTTCCTGATGGCCTTACCACCTTTTGCCCCATCCTGACCTTCTTGCCTTTGTCACTTTTTCCATTTACCCCAGCCCTTCTCCCTATCGACACCTCCATGTTGGTGTTTGCCACACTTACTACGTGATTGTTTGGGGGCTAGGATTTTCCTGCTCCTTTCCAGTGCCTCCTTGGCTAGTTTAAAAGCTTGCCAATGAAGCATTTAAACCTATCACCAGATCCTGGTTCCCTCCCGGACAGATGCAGCCCATCATGCCAGTATAGGCTTGCATCACTCCAGGTGATCCCCAGTCCCCAATGAAGCCAAATCCTGGAGTTCCACACCAGTTTTTCAACCACTGATTGAATCCCATGGTACGGAACACCCTAGCCTCTCCTATGCCATAGATGGTTAGCACCTCCAAGAAGGTTACAGTGCATGCTACTTGACTAAGGCCCCTCCCCAATCTCCACAAACTCTTCCTGCACTTCTCTAATCCCTTTCTTAGCCAGGTCATTTGTCCCTAGGTGGACAATGACATCCAGCTCCCTCCCTGTGCAGCTGCTCCGCAATCCTGAGGATTCGCTCCCTGTCCTCCAAGCCATGGCGCCAGGCAGGCACCTTACTCCCTTTCCTTCCTTGCCCAGTTCTACCTTCCTAACAATGGAGTCCCCACAAGAGAGTTGTTTCCTCCCCAGCCACCTCCTGTGGGTCTCTTTGTGGAGGTTCCCAGCATCCTCCTTGGTCTCCACTGTGGGTGCCTCATAGAGGAACCACACTTTGCCAGAATGGCATAGGAATTGTGAGAGATACACGAGGATGCACTTGTTCCACCACCCTCACCCTCCCTGAGCCCACTGTGGTCCAACCGCTCCTCTTTCTTGGCAACCTCTGAGGCAACGGCAGTGGCACTGGTGGTCCCTGGATGGAAGAGGAGGTCCCACAAATCCTGGCCAACTCAGCCTGGAGATGAGCAACCTCCTCTCTCAGCCCAGAGAGGTGCCTGCAGATGGGACAACACCGCATCCTCCAGAACATCTCCTGAAGACTGCTGCTCCACAGCCACTGCACTGCACCACTCCAATCATGTCTTATTTCTGGCCCCTTAACTGTTTCCAATCCTTACTCTTCCTCTGTTTTTCTCTCTCTCCTTACTTTCTGCCTGTGTGCCTTTAAGCTCCTGATTGTCCTGTTCTGAGACAAGAATATTCTATATTTCTCAGTAGACCACTTACTTGTTCAGAGGCAGACCTCCAGCAACTAGAGGGGGCCGGAGAGCTACTCTTGCCCTTCTAGGATGGTGGGTCCTTGGTGATTCTGTGATCACTCACTTCCTGCCCCTAACAGGAAGTTCCTGTTGTCAGTCAAATCCTGTGCCTATAAAAATAGAACTAGCTTTGGGTGGGGGAACGAGGGCAATATAGTCCCAGCAGAGAAGTTCAGTCACACAGAAGTCCTTCTCCTGGTGTCTTCTGCCAAGCTATATGCCAAGATGCCAAGAATTCATGGGGCTGTCGAGTGGGCTGTGGAATCACAGGGCTTTATGTTCTCTGCACTTCCATGTAGCTGCAGATACAGATTCACAGGGGATACAGTCATGAGAAGAGTTTTCTTCACTATATGTGCAATTAAATTTCATGGTGAGAAACCAATTTAATTCACAAAACCAAAAATTATGATGTGCAATCAAATTTCAAGTTGAGCAACCAATTGTTGCCATGAAATGAAAAATCATGGTGTGCAATCAGATTTAATGCTGAGAAACCAAAATGTTAACATGGCCATTTTAATGAGGTAGATTCATTTTTTTTTTAATTATGGCTGCTGCAGTAAAAGTTTGCATTAGTAGCTTGTTGCCGAGGTGAGAAACAAGACTGGAGCTGTCATGAAATGGAAAACATTTTTGGTGTTGTGAGCACATCTCATGAAACTAAAAACTATCTCATGACACCAAATTGTTGGTGTCTTATCAGAACTTTATCCCAAAAACCCTACTGAGTAAGCTCAGAATAGGAAAAAAAAAACTTTAAATCCTTATAACTCTGAAACCATTTAATATTTTTTCACTAAACCTTCTAAAAGCACTGGCTTGCCACAGTACACTTCAACCCCAAAAGTTTAATGCAAACAATTCCATTCCATGTAGGTTGTAAGTAAGAGCAAACCCAAATCCCATGTTAAGTATAAGGGAAAAAAATTAGATGTCAGCAGGAAAGTGACATACGTGGATCTCAGAAACTGCACAAGCTTCCATCACAAAACTTTCCAAAGATTTAAACCTTGCCTCCTAGATTACACTTGCAAAATTTCTGCTTGTTTTGTCAAACACTGCTAAATCCATTAAGGTGCAAAGTTTGGGGTTTAACATTGAACACCCAACTCAACCCTAACTATAGGGGCATTACTGTACTCCTATAATAACTAAGTGATATAATTGGACAAATGTATGCCTAAATGTATCAGGCCCTCTTTTTTTATGTTGCAGGAAATTTTTTGATATTTAATTTACATTTTTCAGGGTGTACTGGGAGTGCCTCAGACTTTTTCCAGTTCACAAGATACCCAGATTAATCACTATTCTCTTTTACCACCTGTAAGATAGATTCCAGTTCCCTTCATGTGTTCCTTAGATACAACAAGATGTCATCAATGAAAAGGGATAGTTCTAAGACCCTCCATTCACTATATTCAAATCCCTTTACCATAGGATTCTCTTTTACTGCATCTCCAAGGGCTCAATTACCAGGGCAAAAGCAACAAAGAAAGAGGACACACATGTTTGTACCCATAAATAAAGGAAACATAGGGGGATGTAATGCCATTGGTCAGAATTTGGGCTTTAGGTGCTCTATATATTGCTATAATCCATTTTTTAAAATTTGGAGACAAAATATGCAGTTTTTAATAATGCAAAAAAGTAGGGTCACTGTACCTTATCTAGTGCCTTTTCAGCATCCAAGGGCACCACCACTGCATTACGATCCTTAGCATTGATAAATTGTATTCAAGGCATTTCTGATATTAATGTGTCCTCTCCTTTTCTTAATGAAGCCTGTCTGATCATCCTCTATTAGAGAAGGCAATATGCTTCCCAGTTTCATAGCTGAGATTTGAGAAATTATTTTATAATCTTTCATTGAGCAGTGATATTGGATGATAAGCTGTACATAATGACTTGTCCTTACCCTTTCTTGGGATGACCAGAATAAGAGCCTTATCAAAGCAAGGAGGGAGGTTATCCTTGAATGAACTGAACAATACACAGAGTTTTGGTAGTGGTACTTTACTAAATGTTTTGTAAAAATCTGTGCCATCCAGCCCTGGTGCTTTACCTGGTTCTAACAAACAAATTGCTTTTTCAATGTCACGATGGTCAATTTTTTCCGCAAAAAAGTTGTTGCTCCTCAGCAATTGATGTTATATTTAAATTTTTTTTTATTAATCATTGTGGTACTTTATGATCTGTAAAGCTTTGCAGACTCAGAGTTTATCTCTTCTGAGGTTTTACGCTGATTACTATCCTCGGATAATTTAATTTTCATTATAATTCTCTCTGCCTGTTTCTTCTGTAAATAAATATGCTAACAATTTTTTGCTTCTCTCTACCAGAGCATAACATCTAGACCAAGTAAACAGCATCATATGCTCTTAATTTTTTTTGGATCTGATTATTTTCATGTTTAAGCTTTTCCAATTTTTTTTATGTATATTGAGATTTGCTTCACTGTGTCACTTTCATACTTTTACTATGTCTTTTTTCCAGATCCTTTAATCTTTCTGGTTCTTTTTTGTTATTGTTGTTGTTTGTGTATTTTAATAGCTGTACTTGAAATATATACATTTATTTATTTATCTGAAGAGTTTCCCCAGGAAAGGCATACTGAGCTGAAACAGCTTGTTTCCAGATGAGCCCTGGGGGGAAGAGGAGGAGGGATCACAGTAATACGAAATAGTGTACAATAAATACAGGAAAATAAAATATACAAGTAATATATAGGCGATTATACACATGTATACAAAATGTACCCATAAGTACACTGGAGCGGCAAATTCAGGTAATAAACAGATAATACACATATGTAAACTGTAGCAGTAGACTGGTAAATGAGAAAACACGGGGGAGGTAAATGGAGAGCCAACTGATATAGTGTAGAAACTGAAAGCAGAGAAGTAGGGCAAAAGCTGAAGATGAGACGGGGTGCAGATTGGTGTGATCTCATGGAAGGGGAGACAAGATTGTAAGATAAGGGACAGAGAAAATTGGTAGGTGGGGAGAGGGAGGAGAGAAGAGGTAGGAGAAAAGGGTGATGGGGATTGGAGAGAGGAGGGAGTGGGCTTCCATCCCTCTGGGATGAAATCCTGTCATGGGTTCACAAGGTACGAAGCACATCCAGCCTATGACAAGGACATAAGAACTGGATAGGCAGGTGAGAAGTTCAAAAGGGCTCATGAATTGTGGGCCTTCCAGGTTGAGTCAGTGCATGCAGATGAAATAGGAGGTATCAGTAGCAGTTACAAGAGGGCATAGTGAGTACAGACAGGAGGGGGGCAAGAGAGAAGGAGGACCAGACATTCCAGATGCATAATGGGACAGAGTTCCAGAGTTCGTGGTAGGAGTGGAACCAGTTAATGATGGGGATGGAGAACCCTGCTGCAGAAAGTGTGGTGAGGAGGAGGTGGTGGGAATGGTGCCAAAGACTTTGGCCAGGTCGACAAAGATGGCTGAGGTAATTTGACCCTGCTCCATACCAGAGAGTATAGAGTCAGTAAGCCAGAGGAGAGAGGTGGAGGTGGAGTGGGACTTATGAAACCCAGACTGGTAATGGGTCAAGAAAGATGTAGAGTCAAGGAAGGGGAAAGTTGAGATAAGACCATATGCTCCTGTAGTTTAGCCAGAGTGGGAAGGAGAGAAATAGGGTGATAGCTGCCCTGGTTAGAGGAGTCACCACCTCTAGAGAGAGGTATTACGGTGGCATGTTTCCAGGCTGCAAGGACAGAGCCAAGGGAGAATAAGAGAGCAAGGAGGGATGAGACAGGGACAGCAATCACTAGGGCAGAGAGATGAACGAGTCTAGGGTCGAGGCCATCAGGATCCCTACCCTTGTGGGGGTTGAGGGCTAGAAGAGCCTTGAAGGTGACAGCTGGTGAGATAGGAGAGAAGGAAAATGAAGCGGATAGAGAAGGGGGGTTTGGGTGGGAGACAGTGGAGATGCAGGAGGAAAGAAGGAGAGAAGAATGGAAGCACAGGAGGAGAAGTAGGAGCTAACCTCATTGGCCACTGAGAAAGGGTCGGAGATGGGGACATCATTCACTTTAAGGATAGGGACCGTGGGCTGGGCCTTAGGGGAAAATAAGGCATGAATGACCTTCCAGAACTTGGGGGGGGGGTGGTTAATGTTGTTTTGGAAGTTATCGGAAAAGTGTTATGCTATGGCTAGTCTGATGGCTCTGGTGCAGGCCTTACACAGAGTGCAGTATTTGAGCTAGTCTTGGGGAGAGCCTAAAGACTTGTGAACCTTCCAGGTGGAGTCCCTAGCCTGCAGATAATCAAGGAGTTCTGCAGAGATCCAGGGTAGGTGGGTGCCTCTGACTCTTCCTTTCCTTAAGGGGGTTGTGTTTATCCCAGATGGATAGATAGGTGGACTGGAAGAAGACCAGGGCTGAGTCAATGGAGCTGGAGGTAGAGATAGGCAACCAGTGAGCATTTGACAGGTCCTCATAGAGGCCAGATAGGTCTAAGGATGTAAATAACTGGATCAAAAGGATATTGGGAGGAACCTGGGGGTGTTGGAGTTTTCGAATGCAGTATACCATGTGGTGGTCACTGAGGGTGTCCAGAAGGGTAGCAGAAGCAATAATGTGATGGGGTGGGTGGTAAGTAGTAAGTACCCAGTCCAGCAGGGTGTGATTTTGGTGATGAGTGGGGTCATTGATCAACTGAGATAAGTTCAGAGATGAGGTAACATGGAGAATATTGGAGTTGGAGGAGGAGAGCCTGTTCATATTAAAGTCCCCAAGGAGGAGCAGTTCATTGAGGGAGGAGTGAGAGGAGAGGGTGGTGAGAAGGTCAGTGATTGAGGAGGAGGGGAGGCCAGGGCAACAGTAGGCACCAGCTAAAAATATAGGGAGGGAGTGGGGGAGGGAGAGTTTTAAAAGGATCTTCTCATAGGCTGAGGGGACAGCGATAGACAGGAGAGTAGTGTATTGGATAGCAGAGGAGATACAGATGCCATGAACATATGCTTTGCATGCATCCCAGACAATGTTAGTAGTAGTTTCCTGCACATTATCATTAGTGAAATAAGAATGAATGTCTTCTGTTATTTATTTCACAAATGCTGAATCCTTTAATAACAAAGGGTCCAACTTCCAGGAACTTTGGTGGTCTCCCAGGGTGCTAGCATATAACTTACTGGAGCATGGTAACATCGGTATTTCTGTGTGGAATAAAAGTGCATTTAGATATAAGGGAGCTGGATTTTTAAAGCTTTGTGACATCTTTTGTGTGGTTGTGCTACTTGCACCAAAAATTATTAGACTACGTAAAAGGTGTTCAAGTGGCACATCAAAAATGACACTTGCATCAAAAACATTACATATGCATAATTTCTGTGCCAAAAAGTGTGGAAATTGTCGCTAATGCATCAACACATTTGAAAATTGCTCCTCAAGTTTTTGGCCCTTTAATATGAGGCAGGCTGCACCCAAAATTGGGAACTGTGCCTGCATTATGTATTTTGAAAATCCAGGCATAGATACAGTATGTAAGATGGCCTAGTGGTAAATGCATGCACTCACTATGAAGGAAGGGTTCATGTCCTAGGTCTGGTACTCCCATCAGGACCAGCAGAAGGCTAGAGTCATTCCTCATAGGACACAGGACACCCTCTGGGAAGGGCTTTTAGCAACTGCTTTTATGTGACTGTCTACTGCTGGCCAATAGGGAGGGGCTTCTCACATAGCAGAGCTTCCCTTTTCAACCTTTTCTCAACTTTCAGTGATGTGGTGGTGCAGGCCACATAAGTAGCCTGTGCTTATCCCCTTGTGCTGACATCACATGCAAACCAAACACAGTTTTTTTTTTTTTTCCTGACTGTCACATTGGATATATTGACCCTTCTGGGGGATCTGCCATGGTGGAACAAGTCATGGGGCAATTATCAGTAGAGGAAGCAGTATGACCCCCTTCTACTAGCCTGCAGCATGGATACAATGGGTTCAGGACAAAAGAAGTACTGAGGGGTGGGTGTGGAAAAGTGGGACATAAGGGGAAATAAATTAACTGCATAGCACTGCATTGAACATACACCACAGAGCATGCAGGAGATATGTAAGTTAGACTGTGTTTCTCACAGTTAATACGACAAATGATGGTAGAATTGGTGAAGCCAGACAAAGATGATATTGGAGAGCTGAGATGCCAAGAGGTAAGAGTGCTACTCCTCAGATCAGAGGTTGGTGTTCTGTACTCCACCTCTAGTAGACAAAAGTGGACATTACAAAACCATGGTGGCATGTCAGTTCATCCTGGTCAATGTGCTCCGTGACAACTCGCACCTGACTATTAGCTCTGGTGTCAATTAGCTCCCTGCACAATTTGCTCCTAAACTGTGCTCTACTGGAGTTGATTTTATTAAGTTTATATGGGGAGCGAATTGTCCGGGAATGATTTATACAGTGGGGCTGTGACACCAGAACTAATAGTATGGCACAAGTTGTCACAGAGCCCATTTATTCATTCACTTAGCTAGTTAGTCAGTCAGTCAGTTAGTTAGTTAGTTAGTTAACATTTGGTAACTGGGGAAAGCACACTGAGCCGTGGCTTGTTTCCAGGTGTGATTCAGGGAAGGGGGAGATGGAGCAAAACAGTGGTAGACAATAGCAAAACAACATCTGATCAGACAAGCAGTGTGTTACAATAGAATAAATAAAGAGAATTTGCATATGCCACAAGTAAACAAAGTGCAGTGAACTTTAGCAGTGCTTAGAATCATGACCAAAAACTTGTATGGGTTTATTTATTTTATTTATTTATTGAAATGTTTCACCAGGAGGGCACACTGAAGTACAAGTTGCTCATCTCACGGTGCGACCTGGGGGGTGAGGGTTACATGGGGATAGAATAGTGAGTGATACAGAAACACAATTTACACAATAGATTAGCATACAACTGAGAGTCCAGTACAGCTTCATTATACAATAACATTCAAGCATAAAACAAGAGGTAGGAACAGACAGGTAGTGCATAAAATAGAGTGCAGTCAGACAGGACTAGGCAGGCTAGTGGCAGCAACACATTAGTACAGTGAGCTACAGTTCCACCTAGCACCTGCCACGCTATCATACAACAGAAGTACAAGTTAATATTAAAGTTGCAAGACAAGTGCAATTAGGTTTGGGGGCTAGCTGGTTTAAGCACAAGAGTACAGTGGAGGAGGATAGAGGTGGGGACAAAAAAGGGGGGGTGAAAGGGAGGAGGGGAGCATGCCCAGATCAGACCCCCTCAGGATGCAGTGAACCCTGCCAGGGACAGAAACAAGGTGAAGTAAGGGGATGTCATGCCAGAAGCAGAGCAGACCCCTTCAGGATGCAGTGAACCCTGACAAGGGCAGAAGCAGGCAAAGTTAGAGGAGTGCATGCCATGGAACAGTCCCCTTCAGGGTGCTGTGAACCCTGCCAGGGGGCAGAAACAAGGCAAAGATAGAGGTGTTGGAGAGAAGGATTAGATAGGTAAAGGGGGGCAACAGGTTGGTAGGGAGAAGATACAAAGGGGTGAGGTTGAGGAGGGGGGGAAGGGGAAAAGAGTGGGACTGTGAGGGATGCATTTCCCAGGATGGGCCCCTGCAGGATCCTGAGAACTCTGCCAGTGGGTGAAAGGGGTTAATGAAAGAGGAGGGTGAGAGAAAATGGTAGGGGGTGCAGGGGGCTGATGGGGTGGGAGGGGAGAGAAGGTTAAAAGTAAAAAGAGGGAAAGGCAAGGAAGTAAAATTGTCGGAGTGTGAGTTTTGGGGTGGAATAATATGGAGCAGGCCTGTGGAAGGGAGGAGGTTGGCGGGTTAAAGCAGGGGCAGCTAGGGGAGAGATAGTTGTGTAGGGCAGATCTGAGGGAAAAGGAGGAGGAGTGGCATATTTGGGGTGGGAGAGTTCCAGACTTTGGGGAAGCGGAGGGAGAAACCAAACTGATCGATGATTGTGGAGTGGCGCGGGACCTCCAGTGTATGATTGTCCGTAGTTCTGAGGGAGTGGGAGGGAGGAGAAAGACTAGAGAGGGATGCGGTGAGGTAGGGAGGGAGTTCACTGAACCTCAATTTAGATGTGAGATTGGCACAATGTGAGAGGCATCTGCTTGCGAGTGGGGGAAAAGACAGGGCATGATAGAAATCACAGTGATGAGTCTGGGGGCTAGCATCAAGAGCGAAGCAACAGAAAGAGTTAAAAAGAGTGTCTAATCTGGAGAAGGAGGACTTGGGGGCGGCACCATAAACTACACCACAGTAGTCAAAAATGAGGAGTATCATCTTCTGGACAAGTTCACACCAGGCCATAGGAGGAATGCAACTACGGTTCCTGAACAGAGTTCCCAGCTTGGGGTGCAGTTTTTTCAGGATGGCGTCTGTATGTCCAGAGAAGTTGAGGTGCTGGTCCAACCAAACTCCAAGGTATCTGAATGAGGTGGAATCCTCTAAGGTTGTCCCATCCAGGGTGTGGAATGTGGGTAGAAATGGGAGCCTTGAGAGTCTCTGCCTAGTGTTAAAGGTCATGGAGACTGCCTTCTTGGCATTTAGGAAGAGCTGATGGGAGTTAAACCAGAGCTGGACCTGATGGAAGTCCTGCTGCAAGGTGTCAACTATGTCAGCTGGGCATTTACCGGAGGTGTACAAAACTGTATCATCAGCATACATGTGGATAGAGGAGGAATGGGAGAAGACTGAGGGAAGGTCATTAAGGAAGATGGAGAAAAGAATGGGACCAAGCACAGAGCCCTGTGGGACTCCAGTGGTGATAGGGAGGGAGGGGAGGGAGGGAGATGGAATCCTGGACCTTGACAGATTGAGAACTGCCTGTGAGGTAGGACCTAAACCAGGCTGTGGCAAGGGTAGACAGCCCAGCTGTCAGGAAGGAGTCAAGAAGGATGTCATAGGAGACGGTGTCGAAAGCCTTGGCAAGGTCGACAGAGATTGCTGAAGTGATTAGGCCATTGTCCATCCCGGTAAGGATGGAGTCAGTGAGCCTGAGAAGGCAGGTAGTGGTGGAGTGATTTTTCTGAACTCCAGAGTGGAACGGGATGAAGAAGGAGGAGTCTGTTAAAAAGAAGGTGAGCTGGGAGAGAACTAAGTGTTCTTGGAACTTAGCAAGGGTGGGGATGAGAGAGAGAGAGATAAGGTGAAAGTTTCCAGGAGAAGTGAGGTCACCGCTCTTAAGGAGAGGGAGGACCACCGCATGTTTCCAGGGCAGAGGGACAGTTGAGGATGAGAAATAGAGGTTTAGGATTAATGAGAGAGGATAGGCAATGGCTGAGGCTGAGAGGTAAAGGAGCTTTGGATTGAGGTCATCAGGTGAGGAGCCTTTGGAAGGGTTGAGGGAAAGAAGGGCTTTTAGTATCTCATCAGGGGTGACTGCTGCAAAGGAGAAAGGGGGGAGGGGTTGGTGCCTAGTGTAATTGGGTAATAAATTACCTTCTCAGATTCTTGGGGGAACAGCACAAAAGGAAGGGACAACAGACAAGTGGTACTCATGTAATAAATGGAATTTATTACAGATCACTAATACAAGCTTACTACCAACAGTGTAATCACTGGGAGAACTACCAGTTTTCCTTACCTAGGTAATGCAGTCTTTCTTCTCAGAGAAGCTACGTGCTACAGAGGGTCTTATACCCCAATAATAACCATAGCAATGGCTAAAGAAGATACATAACATGTATATAATTGGCCAAAAACAAGTGGCCTGAGTAACTATCCTAACTAGTATAAGAAGTTGCATAGCTTGCAGAAGATAACACAATACAATGGGACCACTTATTATCCCAAGGTCATTTGCACTTGTAATGGTGCACAATTACTAAAGATGGCACTGTTGCCTTACTTATAGAGAATATAGTAAAAATAGAGTAAAAAGCATCTCTTATAGCTAAAATATATCAGTAAAACATAATAAAGCATAATATGCATTAATAGAACATGGATCCTGACACTTATGCTTATATGATAAGTGCCTTCGCCCTAAGGTTAGTACATGTACCTACATATAGGTTGCTGTCCGGGAGGTGGGGGTACAATCAGGGGTGCTGGACCATGGATAACATTCCCCCCCTTGTTGCTGTCAGAAGAAAAGGCACCAACCACAGGAAAGTAGTTGGATGGAGCTACAAAAGTCGTTTACAAGCCCGACGCACGAGCCTTGTAAAGGAATTCGAGTTGTTCGCGATGTTGTCTCAGTGTATGTCACAGTCAGCAAAGGGTTAGTATCAGAAAAACAATCAAAAATGCTTGGATGATAACAAAAGCTTTAAAAGTCAATTCTAACCAGGTATTGGATAGCGCAGTGTTTAAATCACCATCATGAATAAGATCATTAAGAGCATCACCAGCCTTAAAAATATTATTGCTGATATAAATCAAATGTGAATCCTTTCTAGCTAAAAGAGATTGCAAGGGTAGTGTCAAAGGGTCAATGTGTACGTTAAACACGGGCAAATATTGAGACAAGGCAAGCAAGTATTGTGGATCAGTATCAATAACATCTGGTTCAGAGAGAGAAACGGGGGTGATCATGGTGTGACCAATAACTGTTTTCTGCTGTGGAGTAAAACAGAAGTTAGAAGCATTAATAGCACAAGTTTTGGCACCATAAGCAAAAGACTGATGATTTGTCACTACACAGTACTGCCCATCGGAACTGTAGGTAACTCATACAGTTGGAACCCTCCATTGTTTTAGATGTATAGGACAGGCGAAAGACTGGTTGGTGAGCCATGAAGTGAAGCGATGTACCTCTTCCAAGTAGCTTTAGAATGCAGCTGTTTTGGTGTCAGGCGCTGAAGATGCAGCTTGCAAAGATTCAGATTCATCAGTCAGGTTAGATGACAGATCATCACCCAAAGTGTAAGACCAGTCGAGATGTTGCAGGGAATATCCACATATAGGTTTAACAATGTCAAACACGTCACAGCAGTACAGGTAATAATATCCCTTCTTGGTGCAGCAGTTGGTATGTGGTGCAATCCAAGCTTGTAGAACAGAGTGGTAGACAAGTAAAGAGGGTAAATCAGTTTGTTCTCAGTAAATGTTCTCATCGGGATGTCCGATGGAATGAATAGCAGCCAGTCTGTCAAAGACAGAAGTTTGGGGATCAAAGCGAGGTAGTGACACAATAAAAGTAATAAACATGTTGTCATGGATTGAGCATTTCTTACTAAAGTAACAGGATGCCTGGTTTCAATAATGTGAAATATATCCAAGATTTCTAGCAGTAGACATAGAAATATTAACATTGTTTGACATACATACAGTAATGTATGCAGTAGACTTGCAATGAGGACAATACCATTTAGACATTCTCCTATCATGAATAAGATCTGGAATATGACCTGTTTCCAAGTCCCTGAAGAGATTGTTAACAGTGGCAATTACATAAGAACCATAGGCGGAGCATAAAAGTTCACGGGCAATATATTGCTTGTCTGCCTCCTTGTTATTATGGAAGATCAACTCATTAATTTTGTTTTTAGTATCATTGAACCCTTTGGCAATTTCCTGCATATTATAAACAGTAAAGTGTTCTTCTTTACTTAAACCATCTACACCATGTAATAGTGGTGTTAACACATCATTTTTAATAGCTTGTTGAAAATTAAGTGTTTGTGCTTTAATAGCAGCTATATCTATCTGCTCTATTCCAGATAGACATGCCTAAACCAAAAAGGACAGAGACGGTGCCTGCTGCATCGGTAACATCTGCAGTATCACATCTAGCACATGATATACTTTTAACATTAGGTGTGAGTCTAAAGACTCCTAAGTGATCAGTGGCATGAAGTCCACTAACTGGATCATTTGTGTGAGTTTGGTAAGCAGCTACAGTGTCTAAAAGCATCATACTGAAAAATTTAGAAGGGTTGGTCATGTGACAGAAACCAAACTCCACCATATTGCAGTGTGTAAGATTGAAAATAACTGAGACATTCATGAATTGTACATTATTAATCAAAGCTCCTGGAAGGGAAGTGGCAGTCAAACCACTAGGAGGACCAGGCTGTTGGAGAGGAGATGCAGTCAGTTCTTCTTCGGTGGGTGGGACTACAGAAAGAAACAGCTTCAGTAGCCACAGTTATGAAGACAGAAAGCATGTGATCCTCAGAGGTGAGGCAGTCACAAAAGGTAGGATCTATTAAGGCAGTCAAGTTATAGAGACCAGTGTGTCTAGGAGACATTTGTAGAATAGAGAGCGTACTGTTTGGTGCAATCCCTGTGTTGGGCCATCCGTGAAAAGTACCTTTGGATAAACAAGCTACAGGAGTGTGTAACCATTAAAATCAGTTTCCCATTGTATGTGCAATCAGGGGTCAGCAGGCATATGCACTGTACTCACCAGAGTACAGTAAAAAATCAGGCAGGGGCAACAAATCAGACAGGGGCAACAAAAAGAGGAAAGCAAGGACATTGTGAGTCACATTGTGTCTGTGTCACGCTGAGCCCTTCTGCCTTTGTTGTTCACTATGGGGCACTGGCCACCAGCCAAATTTACAAACAAAAACTTACTAGGCAGGCAGAAAAACATAGGAAGAAGGATTACAGGAAGAAACTGATTACTTGAACTTAGACATGGCAAACACTTGACCTTAGACATAGCAAACAGAGGGTCCTATTGTTGATGTGGCATGGCAGTGCATTTTTTGGTGTATGTTTACATAACGGGGGGGGGCAACAGTGCATCAGTTTTGAGTACAAGTTTAAAATTCCTGGCTACACCCCTGTGTGCAATGTAGATTTGTCTAGAGCTACAACCATGGCATTCAGATAGGCATCTGAGCCTTCCTTAACAGTAATCATTTTGTTGGAGACATCAATGTGAACTCCCTGTGGACCGGGGATATCTCTAGCTGAATGTTCAAGTTTATCAAGCAACTGTGCTGTACGTTGTCTGTCTTCAGTCGAAAGAGGTTTGTCTTGAGAGTAAGTCAAAGAAAATAGTCCCACAAGGATGAGGATGTGCAAGATAGCCATCTTGCCTTGTATCTTAAAGAAACAGAAAAGGATTATTAAGTGAGGGGTACTCTTCTGCATTAAGATGGTTGAGAAAAGTAATTTGTCACCTTTATACATCTTGAGCTGATTAACATGGAATCACTTGTTGGTGGACTGTATTTGCTGTTGAACTCAGACCTGATAGACAGCAGGACTGAGTTTGTTGACAATGAGATATGGGCCTTCCAATTTGCTGACAAATGAATGAGCTGGTTGTCTGTACAGGCTGTCGTAGCACCTGTGACATTACAGGTACATTTGTACCCATTGCAAGACATACAGAAGACCTTGGAAAACCCTGCAGGCCTTTGGTTTCAGGAACAGGATGACAATGCTGATTCTGAAAATACCGATTGACAATTACAGGCCCCAGTCCGGATTGTGAGCGATTTGATTGTTGATACAAACGGATGGTCTTGCGTAAAGGCCACAGTCAGGGGCCGCCAACTTACCATGCTTCTGGATACTGGAGCAGCCATGTCATTCCTCCATGATGAGGATCCAATCTCATCTGATTGGTCTACCGGCTGGAAGACCAGTGTGCAGGGTGTAGATGGTACCCAGCTACACACCTACCCATCTATTCCTCTACATGTGGTGGTAGGCCACCTCAGGACTGATTTTGCTTTTGACCTGGCCTGGCCAGTAACTGGTGCAACAAAAGGATCCCCTCAGCTTTTCGAGCATTCGACAGCCGAGGTCAGGAAAGGATTTCCTCGGCGACTTGTCTGTTCAGGTCGAGGACTGCCGCTACAGTCCCTGGCCCGAGTTTTCCAGCGATTCCGTGGGTACGACAAACCGTGGAAGTATCCGCTTGAATTTGCTGTCACCCCCCAGGTCAGCAACCACCCTGGAACAAAGCGTGCCCCCCTCTGAAATAATGGTATGCCGCTGGGAGCCCACCCCAGCGTGGCCAAATCTTCATTGCCGGCCAGAGGTGCCCAATCCCCGTCAGTTTCACTGCCCCCAAATGTTTCTGTGCCATGCTGGGCCCACCCCAGTGTGGCAAAACTCCTTGCCAATGAGGGTGCCCAATCCCTGTCGGCTTCATCGACCCCCCCAAGCTGCCTGGTGCCACGCTGGGAGCCCACCCCAGCATGGCAAATGCTTCATTTGCCGACAGGGGTGCCGAATCCCGATCAGTTTCACTGCCCCCCCAAATGTTTCTGTGCCATGCTGAGCCCCACCCCAGTGTGGCAAAACCTCCTTGCCAATGGGGTGCCCCAATCCCCTGTCGGCTTCATCGGCCCCACAAGCTGCCTGGTGCCACGCTGAGCCACCCCAACATGGCAAATGCTTCATTAGCTTGACGGGGTGCCCAATCCCCCGTCGGTTTCACTGCCCCCCAAATGTGTCTGTGCCACGCTGGGCGCGCACCCCAGCATGGCAAAACTTTCTTTGCCAATGGGGGTGCTCAATCCCCCGTTGGCTTCATCGACCCCTTCCAAGCTGCCTGGTGCCATGCTGGGAGCCCACCCCAGCGTGGCAAAAGTCCCTCCTTGTGTGAGGCTTCCAACACCCTGAAAATAAATACCTTCCATCGGTGATTCTTTTGCCCCCCCCAACCTGCACCCACCCTCTGCGTACCCACCTCCCCACACCCCCACCTCAGCCCATACTTACCTCCGGAGCCCAGCGCGATGATCTTTTGTGGATCGGGAACACGTCTGCACTCTTCAAAGTCGACCGCGAACTGAAGAAATGCCGGTAAGCTGTATAATGGCATAAATTGATTTTTTGCAACTTTAGTGCATATCTCAGCCATTTCTAGAAATTTTTTCACCAAATTTTCAACATGGGGTTTTTGGGGCCCCACCTCATGAACGGTGACACTGTTATTTCGTTAATCGGTCCCGAAAGGTGGTTCCGCAGTCACTGCACAGAACCACCTTTCCGGAATGATTAACGAAATGACAGTGTCACAGTTCATGAGGTAGGCTCCTAAAAACCCTATGTTGAAAATTTGGTGACATTATTCCCCAAAACGACTGTTTTATGAGCGTGCGTTGCGCAGTTCCTATGCACACTCGCAACTTCGAGCATTTTTAATATCTTCACTCCAGATTTTCAGTATTGCCATTTTACCACACTCCTTATGAACAGTACAACTGTCATTTTCACATTCACCCAAATTGTTTCGCATTGCATTAGGCGTTGTCGGTGTCTAAATCAATGTTCCAGACAGAGTAATAAAATCACAGTGATACTGTTCATGAGCAGAGGTCTTACACTGGCTATGTTGAAAATTTGGTGACAAATGCCCATAAAATTACTGTGTTACGAGCGTGCGTTGCGCAGTTCCTACGCACGCTCGTAACTTTGAGCATTTTTAATATTCTCACTCCAGATTTTCAGTATTGCCATTTTACCATACCTTCTTATGAACAGTACAACTGTCATTTTTCACATTTTACCCAAAATGTGTTTTCGCACATGTAGCGCACAATGGCACGGTCGGTGTGCAAAATCAATGTTCTGGACAGATTAATAAAATCACAGTGATACTGTTCATGAGCAGAGGTCTTAAACTGGCTATGTTGAAAATTTGGTGTCAAACACCCTTAAAATGACTGTGTTACGAGCGTGCATTGTGTCGGATTGGTACAAAAAAACAAAAAAAGGAAAAAAATGAAGGGTAAAAATGTGCCGCAGAATTGCCTCAGAAATTGGTGCTGAGTGCCTCAGAAGTTCTGTGGCAAATGATAACCCTGCCCCAGAACTTTGCTCTGATGTGCCGCAGAAAAATCGGGCCCTGGCTATAGTTCATGTAGCTTTAGCTTCCCTCTCGGCATGGAACTCCTCCAACAGCTTGTCGAGGATCTTGTTTTCGTCTTTGATCTGTTGATAGCTGGAACCATTGCAGTTCTGGCTATTCTGCTGGGCATTTGGATTTTTCCAGTTACCTTTGTCTCTGTTCCTGTTGTTTCTATAGTTACGGTCCTCCCCCTTGTACGACTGCTTGTCATCAGAAGGGGTGTCATTTGTTTGGTTATTTCCCTCTACCGTATAATGGGTAGGGGTGTCAGGGGCAGGCTGTACTACAGCCACTTGTACTGCAGCCACCTTGTTGGATTTGCCGGCAGTAAGGGTATGGAGCTAGACCTGATAGGCATGCTCTGTCTTAGTGAGGATGGCCACAAACATATCGGTACTCAGGTAAACATTAAGCTCGACCTTTTCCCGCAAGGCCAAAGTCATATTCCAGATGTACAAATCTTTGTAGTCAATTTGGTCTCCATCTGCATCTTCATTTGCGAGGCCTTTGCCAGTGCTACATGCGAGCCATAACTTTTGGTGGTAGGCCACAGGACTTTCTTTTGTGCTTTGCTTAACCTTGTAGGCCCAGCA
This sequence comes from Neoceratodus forsteri, assembly GCA_016271365.2. Classification (NCBI taxonomy): domain Eukaryota; kingdom Metazoa; phylum Chordata; order Ceratodontiformes; family Ceratodontidae; genus Neoceratodus; species Neoceratodus forsteri. Next base: position 656,604,503 of record CM057459.1, read on the forward strand.
AGCTCCTACAACACCCAGGGAATTGGTGGATATAATTGCTGCTGAAATGTCATCAAAAGCGAGGGTATCAGAGTTACGTACTGTCTCTGAGGGTTTGGCCCAGAGGGTAGGTTCAATCGTCTGCCGCAAGACTTGAACCTGGTACTCAGGTTGGAGGGAGAGCTTCTCGCAAAGGGAGCACCCTTTCTCCAAGTGACAACTGAGATTGTCAGTTGAGCCTATCTGTCCGATGCTCTGTGCAATTTGCTGGAGAGAGTGAGCAACTTGTAGGGGGTTGGAGGTGTGCATAGTTGCATTTACTTCATTACGTTCCCAAGCTCCGCGAAGTGCAACTTTCACTGCCGCATCAGCAATTGCCTTGTATGTGTGATCCTGAGTAACAGAATCATTTAGCATTTTGTCAAGTTTGGTATTGGATGACCCTTTTTTGGTCTTCTGGTACAGTGATCCAACTAATCACATCCTTAATTATGTTGGGAATCTTCGACTCATCTCCCCTGGTGAGAGGAGTGAGTTTAGGTGCACCATGGAATACAGGCCCTCCGCCTGTGTCATGGGGGCTACCATCTTGGCATTGTGCGTGGCATCCGCCATGTTTATGTAGATGTGGCGATACAGTGTGTGTGCCAATGTTGGCGCCATCTTGTAGATGGCCGGCAGAAGTTGCTTCACCACAGGGGTTGGACTTGCGTGTGATGTGGCATGCCTTGTCATCAAAGTCAGAGTCATCATCGCTGGATGACACTCAATGGACGTATACTGAAACCCGTTCATGGCCTTAACATGGCCAGCAAGAACCTCCCGTTAATAGTGCAACTTCACCATCTTTGGTCTACATTTCTTGTGACAGACTTTTGCAGTGCCCTGCTCAATACCTCTCTCAACCTCTCTCTGTTACACTATATGCGACACCCAATTCGACGTTCTCCCTAAGCTCTTTATCCAGCTCACAACTCACACGCTTGTAATCCTCTTTCAACTCAGCATTTTCCTCTCTCAAACCTTCATTCGTATCACTTAGAATATCATTCAAATATGCTAACTGTTTCTTATCACATTTGAACCTTTCATAATCATCTCTTAATAAACATATCTCTCGCTCAGTGTCACTACAGTGCAGTAGTCTGGAATTTGCATCATGGAGTGACTGTGTCTTCTCCATTAGTTTCTATTCCTTTTTCTGTAACTCCAATGCCTGCAAGCCCATCTCTTTTTTTGGAGATGCATTTTACAGTTCAAGGGAGGCACACCTTGCTGTGAGACTCTCAACAGCAGTATGTAGAGCCACAACCAAGAGACCTTTAAGGTTGTATTTCTTGGCTGTTTGTTTGGACTCTAGGTATTGGTCAGATATTAGCAGCAATGGTTTTTCATCAGATTTTGCATCCAGCATGAAATCTGTCTATCTGCCATGGGATGTGAATTAGTTTGAGACATCGAGTCTCGGTTCTGTGCACAGGTCAGACATAACAAAGAAGGGATATACAAACAAACAAATAAGCAGTTGGAAAACTGGTCAAAATGCCTTGGCACCATCACCAACCATTTTCCAGTCCCCAGTGGGTGAATGGTGATGCCAAGGTGGTATGCTGTCACTCACAGAGGGAGTGTAATGGGGGTCCAGTGTGGGTCTGCCACACCCGAGACCAAGACAGTGTGGGTCCACCATAACCGCTACCACTGTAGGCACAAGTAGGTCCAAGTAAGTGAAAGTCGCACTACACTACTCGACATTCAAAAATAAATTGAATGTGAATCTTCTTTTGTCCCTTCCAACCTGCACACGGTCACTAAATGTAAGTTGGTAATAAATTACCTTTTCAGGTTCTTGGTGCAACGGCACAAAAGGAAGAGACAACAGACAAGTGGTACTCGTGTAATAAATGGAATTTATTACAGATCAATAATACAGGCTTACTACCAACAGTGCAATCACTGGGAGAACTACCAGTTTTCTTTACCTAGGTAATGCAGTCTCTCTTCTCAGAGAAGCTACGTGCTAGAGAGGGTCTTATACCTCAATAACAACCATAGCAACAGCTAAAGAAGATACATAAAATGTATATAATTGGCCAAAAACAGGTGGCCTGAGTAACTATCCTAACTAGTATAAGAAGTTGCATAACTTGCAGAAGATAACACGATACAATGGGACCACTTATTATCCCAAGGTCAGTTGCACTTGTAATGGTGCACAATTACTAAAGATGGCACTGTTGCCTTACTTATAGAGAATATAGTAAAAATAGAGTAAAAAGCATCTCTCATAGCTAAAATATATCAGTAAAACATAAGAAAGCATAATATGCATTAGTAGAACACAGATCTTGACACTTATGCTTATATGATAAGTGTCTTTGCCCTAAGGTTAGTACATGTACTTACACATAGGTTGCTGTCTGCAAGGTGGGGGTACAATCAGGGGTGCTGGCCATGGCGGACACTAAGACGGTGGAGGCGGGGCAGGGGAGAAAAGGGAGGAGGGACTTTAGGAGGGTCGAGGCATACAAGGTATAACAGGAGTTAAATTCCTTGGCCACTATGCCAGGCTCAGATACAAGGGAGTTGTTTATATTAAGCACAGGAGGGGGGAATGGGATGGAGGGGAGAAGAGGGCATAAACCATTGTCCAGAATTTGGAAGGGGAACTGAGATTAACGAGGAAAGCTGATCTGAAGTACTCAGACTTTGCTAATCTGGTTGCTTTGGTGCATGAATTTCTTAGCATACGATACTTAGCATAGTCGGTGGGGAGTTGGGAATCCTTTTGCTGCCTCCAGGCTTTGTCACAAGCCCGGAGGCAGGCCAGTAGTACAGGGGTGATCCAGGGAGGATGGTTGCCATGAACTTGAGTTCATTTGAAAGGTGTGAATGTGCTCCAGGTGGTAAGGAATTTGTCTTTAAAATAGGTGATAGCATGATCGACAATGGGGGCAGTGGTGCGAATGTGTTCCAAGTGGTAAGGAATTTGTCTTTAAAATAAGTGAGTGCATGATTGACAGTGGGTGCAGTGTTGAGAGGGGTCCATTCAGAGAGGGCAAGATCTTGTAATAGGGGATCTAGGTCTAGGGAGTTGTAGGAGCGACGTTGCAGGAGTTGTGGTGGGGGTCAGCCTGTGGACCTTCCTAACCAGGAATATGGGGTGATGGTCACTGAGAGCATCTGATAAGAGACCGGATTTAATGACTCTGTGTGGGTGGGAGGTGAGTGCCCAATCTATCAGGGAATGGTTTTGTGTTTTATGATTCAGACGGGTGGGTTCTTGGATGAGTTGGGTAAGATTTTGGGCTGCTATGTCATTACAAGTCTTAGATGTAGTGGGAGACTGCCAATTTATATTAAGGTCGCCCAAAAGATATAACTCACCTTTGTGCGAGAAGGAAGTTATGGAGGTAATATGGACTGGTGCAGTAGTGGGTTGGATATCGGGGTGGCAATAAGTCCCTGCTATAAAGATTGGGATGGAATAGGGCAAGGCAATTCTAATGACAAGGATTTCATAGGCAGCAGGGAGGGAGGCAGAGAAAATGGTAGAGCATTTAAGTGAGGCCAGGATAAACATTGCGACTCCGCCACCTCTACCGGCACTGTCCTGCCTGGAGATAGAGTAACAGGGGATAGAGAAGAAGTGGTTGGGGATCTTGTCGTTAAGCCATGTTTCTGTTAAAATTAGTATGTCTGTTGTTCAATGTCTTCATCAATGACATTGGAGATGGCATTAAGGGCAAAATGTGCCTATTCACGGATGATATCAAACTCTGTGGGAGAGTGGACACAGCTCAAGGGATACAGAACTTACAGGAAGATCTGGAAAAGCTGGGGAGGTGGTCCAGGATCTGGCAGCTTGGCTTCAATGCCAAAAAATGCAAAGTTATGCATATTGGAGCCAAGAATCCCAGGACAGAGTACTACCTGGGTGGAGTCCAAGTATCTGCATCAGAGGAGAAGAAGGACCTGGGAGTGATGATCACTAGTGACCTGAAGCACTCAGTGCAGTTCAAGAAAACAGCAGCAAAGGCAAACACGATGCTGGGATGCATATCTAGTAGGAGAGAGGAAATTATACTGCCCTTGTACAGGTCACTGGTAAGGTCGCATCTAGAGTATGGAGTTCAGTACTGGTGCCCACACCTCAAAAAGGACATTAACCTGCTGGAGAAGGTCCAGAGGAGGGCTACAAAGCTGGTAGCTGGTCAGCAGGGTAGTGCATACAAGAAGAGATTGAAGGTACTGAATATGTACTCACTGGAAGACAGAAGAGAGAGAAAAGGGGGACATGACTGAAACATTCAAGTACTTGAAAGGGATAAATAAGGTTAATAAGGAGAGTCTCCTTAAGTTGAGTGGCAACCATAACATGAGGGGGCACAGTCTTAAGCTGGAGGGTGGGAGGTATAGGAGGGAGGTCAGGAAGCACTTCTTCACAGAGATGGTGGTGGACACTTGGAATGAGCTGCAAGAAGAGGTCATCTCATTGAAGACAGAGGGCAGCTTTAAGAGAGGCTGTGATAGGCATGGGGGAAGGTAAGGATCATGGGTAGGGAGGATGGGATGAGTGGGGAGGGAGGGCAGGGACATTAGCTCAAGCTGTGGAACCTACAAAACGAGCAGACTTGATAGACCAAATGGCCTTCTTCTGCTGGCTTCTTCATATGTTCAGATGTTCGTAATCGCTGCAACCATTGTCTGTACAAGGTCAATCTTTGAAATGATGCTGCAGATGTTAAGGTGTATGATTTTCAGTCCATTTTGGAGGACAGTAGGGATGTGAGAGTTAAACAAGTGTGTGGTGGAGGTGCTAAAGGAGTTAGGGATGAGTGGGCCAGGGTTAGGATGGATGTTGCCTGAGGCAAGGAGGAGTAGGGCAATAATGAGGAAGTGGAGTTTGGGGCATTTGTGGCAGGACATAGATTTGAGACAAGATTTGGGGGAGAGGGGGCTGGTTGCGAATGAGATTAGTAGATGGAGAAAAGCAAAGTGGCTAGGCACTGAGAGAATGTTAGCCGGGGGGAGGTAGTGAAAATGGGACCAGAGTTTAAAAGAGGGTGCCAGTGTAATTGCAAAGAGAGGAGTAAGAGATAGGTGAGAGAGGGAGTAGGGAGCAGCTGGATTTTCAGGCTTGGTAACTTGAGATACTGGAACAGATAAGATGAGCCACAGAAACAGAAGGGGTGGAGTAAAGGAGAAGTGAGTTAGTTTTATGGGGAGTAGTTGGGGGGCATAATCTGTTGAGAGCTATAATAAATGTTAAGAAACTGAGATGAAAGCATAGCAGAAGGACTTTTAGCCACAGGGAATGCACAGTGAGAACTAGAGTAGTAGGAGCCCTCTAGTGGCTTGGTTTAGGAACTTGCAAGTTAGTAGAAGAATTAGGGAAGTTGAGGGGAGGATTGAAAGGGCACAGGAGAAGGTACAGGATGGGGGAGGAATTGATTAGCCAATAGGGGAAGAAGGTAAGGACAGGGCGGTGCTAGTGTGCATTTAATAGAGGCCTGGGCCAGGGAGCGTTGGCAGGACAAATTAATAGATAGTGAGACTCCTGCTGGCTAGTGGCCTGGAGGGAATGGCACCAAATTTGACTTCAAGGGTGACCGGAAGAAGGGTAGCAGCAGCGGGGGGGGGTTGAAATTTCAGCAGGCATTTGAAGGAGTTAAAGGATGGGGAGAGACAGAGGGAGGAGTAGAGTTAGTTCAAGAGAGAGGGAAGCCTATAGCAGAATGCAGATTGTCCGGCAGAGAAACGTGGTGAGGAATGTCAAAAGTGCAATGGTCCATAGAGCAGATGGAGTGGGAGGCAGGGGGGGATTTGGGGATAGGAGCAAGGAGAGGTAGGAGGAAAAGATGTTAAACCAATATTTGGACATGCACATAGCACAATGGGCCTGTCAGCGAGATGGCAGAGGGAGGTTGGAAAGGGAGGAGTAAAGCAAGCAATGATGTGTGCATGGAGAACAATTAGATGCAAAATGGCAGCTGGAGTTCAGGAGGGTATTCAGTCTGGCAAGGAAGTTGAGGGGGCAGGGCCATAGACTACATACACATAGTCAAAGACAGGCAGCACCATTTTGGTAATCAGCTCCCTGTGGATATGTGGAGATAGGTAGTCCTTGTAATGATAGAGGACACCAAGCTTGGGCTGGAGCTTGGCATGGATGGCATCAATATGGGCTGAGAAGCCAAGCTTACTGTTAACCCACATCCCCAGGTACTTAAAGAACTGAACCACTTCAAGTGGGGTGCCATCCAGAGTGGTAAAGACGGGAGGACAGTGCATCTGGTTAGTTTCTGACTGGTACTAAAGGTCATGGAGACTGTCTTTTTAGTGTTCACTCTAAGTTGGTTTGAATGAAACTAGTGGAGGCATTGTTGAAGTCCTACTGGAGCAAGTTTTCTACAGCTGCAGAGGAAGGACCAGCGTTGAAGATGACTATGTCATTTGCATACATGTGTACATGTGAGTTGACACAGGTGGAGGGGAGATCATTGAGGAAGACTGAAAAAAGGAGGGGTCCAAGGATGGAGCCTTGATTGGATAGGAAGGGGAGGTGACAGGGAACCACCAACCTGTACCAATTATAGATGGCCAGTTAGGTTAAGAGTTGAACCAAACAACAGTGGCCAGCATTTCTCAGATTGTCCAGGAGAAGCTGGTGAGAAGCAGAGTCAAAGGCTTTGGCAGGATCAACAAAAATTGCTGTGGTAGTGAGCCCCTGGTCCATCCCAAAGAAAATAACATCAGTGGCATGCAACAGGTAGGAGATTGTGGAATGGTGCTTCTTGAATCCAGATTGGAAAGGTGATAGGAAGTTAGTAGATGAGAAGAAACTGAGGAGTGAGGGAGGGGAGGAAGAAGATGAGATGATAGTTACCAGGAGAAGATGGGTCACCCCTTTTGTGAAGAGGAATAACTCTAGCCATCTTGCAAGACTGGGGAACAGTGCAGAGAGTAAAGGAAAGGGTAAGCAGATGAGTAAGGGGAGCTGCAATAGCAGGAGCTGAGAGGTGTAGTAACTTGGGGTCGAGACCATCAAGACTGGACGTTGATGGGTTGAGGGAGAAAAGAGCAAATAAGATTTCCTGGACAATGACAGGGGGGGAAGTGGTAACCTGGAGGGGTATGAGGGAGAGGGGAGGAGTAGAGGGAGGGAGGGGGAGTTAGTAGTAAAGGAGGGAAGAAAAGCACAGGTTGTGAAGAACTTGTTAAAAAGAGCCACAACAGAGGCATGGTCAGACATAGGTGAACAATTTCCCATGAAAATGGATGGTGGGGGTGGTTGGGCTGACTGGGCAGGGGGGTTAAAAAGGGAGCATATACTGTAACCTTCCAAGATTTAAATGAGGAATTTAGTTTGACTGGAGGTTGGCTTTGAAATACTGTGATTTCACTGACCGGACAGCCTTAGTGCAATTGTTCCTCAGAGCCTTGTAGAATATGTGGTTAGAGGAGAAGTGGGATAATTTATAACGGGCCCAAGCATGGTCCCAGGACTTACACAAGTCTATGATATCAGGGGTAATCCAGGGATAGTGAGATGTTTTTACTCTGAGTTTCCTGGGGGGGGCAACCCCTCCACCACATTTACCCCATCCTGTCTGAAAAGATGTTAATTAGGAAGTGAAAGGTTACAGTCGAGAATCCTGGAGGAGAGCCATAGCTCAGGGATATACAGGACATCAGGAGAGTGTAATTGCAGCAAAACAGAGAGGAGGTCAAGTTTTGGCAGCAGGTTCTTAGCATTTAGATGGAAGACTCTGACAGTGACTGGAGCGAATTAAAATGTAGCCCAAAACCACGGTGTACAGTTCAGTATGATCACTGTAATAGTCTTGGAGATTGAATTAATCCACTCCAGGACAAGTATGCAAACTAGGTAATGTAAAACCTTTTATTTGACCATTAAGAAATATTCCATACACAAGCTTTCAAGCATAGACAGTGACCTTCTTCAAGAAATGTTCTGCCCACAACCTTTAAACCCTACGCAGGCCCTTCTTCAGGTGAAGAAAGGCCCTGTGTAAAGCAGGCCTGAAATCATGTGTACTGAACAGTATCCCATGATATGGGCAAAGTAAATGAGCGACTCACATTTGAGCAACTCAATTTGCGCACCCGAAGAAGTAGCAACCCTCAGAGGACAAGCGGTGGAAGGGAATAGTGAGTCAGGTTGGCTATAACAGAGAGGGTGAACAATGGTGGTGTGTCTAGAGGGTGAATGATGGAGGTCTGTCTAGTGGTGTTGGATGAATGGAGCAGTGCAACCTGCTGTTGCTGAGCTGGCCACCTGGAGTAGTGGATGTGGTCCCTGGTTCGGGACTGCCTGTAGGTAATTATTTTGAAGATTGTTGTGGGAGTTATGTTTTTACGGCTGAAGGGGGCCGAGTCTGCAGATGTTTTGCATGAACAAAAGGGCTGATGTCATGTTTTCTGTCTGTGGAACTGGCTGAAGGTGTAAATAGTCTCCTCTGCCTTACCCTCCTCCAACAAATGCTTTCTGCCCTCAAATAAATATGCTTTCATGTTAGTTAATCATTGCAGGGCACTATTTTCTTTCTTAAATGGAAGGTACAAGAACTGGAACCTGAGAAGTAGGAGGCAGCATTATTTTTTTTGGGGTAAGATCCACCCTCACCTCCACCTGAGAAGCTCCTAAAGATCCACCCCCGCCTTTTATTTTTGTTCATGTGGGAGGGGCATGAGGTGGATCTATCATGTCGGAACAAGTGAGTATCAGAGCTGCCTGGGGCATCAGAGCTTAAGGTTCAGAAGGAAAGAAAAAGTAGTTAAGGAGTGCCTGAAACTGCATCCTTATACAGCACTTGTGAAACTGCATCCTGAAATTACAGCACTTGAGGAAAGCAAGCACTTGCAACACAAGAATGACAATTAAGGTATAAGCCCACAAAGGAGTAAAATATGTCACCCAAAGAAGACTGTACCATATTGAATACTAGAGAGTCTGTTTCTTAAAAGCTTTTTATACCCCGCCTCCCACACTCACACATATACAGCTGAAGCACCCACCCAAATAGCTAGGGGGAAGCTCTACATTTTTATCTCTCTGGGACCTGAAGTTTAGCAGTAATGTGTGAAGAGAATAAAGTCTTGTGTTTTGTGCATTTGAATAAGGTTAGTGCTTTGGAGTTAAAAGATATAAATATATATACATAGTGTCATGGGCACCTGAAAAGGAAGGAGATACTACTGAAATAAATCTTATTCTGATGATTTATTTATTTATGTAGAAACATAGAAACATAGAAGTTGATGGCAGATAAAGGCCGCAAGGCCCATCCAGTCTGTCCATTTCTTTTTCTACCTTGTGAATGTGCCATAGGCCTTTGCTCTGTCAATGGCCTATCTATTCATACTCATCTGTATTGCTCCCTTATGCCTATCCCATGCCTGTTTGAAGCCCTGCACTGTATTCATATCCACCACTTCCTGAGGTAGGCCATTCCATGCATCCACCACCCTTTCTGTGAAAAAGAACTTCCTGACATTACCCCCCTTAATCGGCCTCCCTCTAATATCATGCTGTGTCCTCTTGTCCTGCTATTTTTCTTATATTGAAACATGTTAGACTCTTTCACCTTGTTAATGCCCTTAAGGTGTTTGAATGTTTCAATCATATCACCTCTCTCCCTCCTTTGCTCTCGGGTATACATATTGAGTTCAGTTAATCTGTCCTCCTATGTTTTCTGATGCAGTCCCTGCACCATTTTGGTTGCCCTTCTCTGGACTGCGTCAATTCAGGTTCTGCCTAAGTCACAGACACATACGCTATAAAAAGTACTTTTAAGGATGGCTGTTTTTAGTCAAAGCTTGTAGTAGCAAAATAAAGCAAGAATAATAATATATTGTGTTTTTTTTTCTTTCAATTGTTTAACCAGGAGAGGCACACTAAGCTGAAGGCTTGTTTACAGGGGGCAACCTGGGAACACATGGAAGTTAAGTGACTTGCTCAGGGTCACCCAGTATGCAAGTGGGGGCTGTGGGATTCAAACCCAGATCTCCAGATTTGCAGCTCAGAGCCTTAAACCACTGTGCTATACTGCCTCCCTAGTTATGGCAGTCATCTATGTTATGGTTCATGATGCTGGTGTAGTAAGGAGCAGTACATTGCATAGCAGGTGTAAAATGTCAATAAATAGGTCATGCAGTAAATGTGCTGAGCAGTTACTGAAGCAAGAAATGTATTTAGGATTGTAAAATATTCCTGTTAGAAAACTGATAAATGTGTGACATTTGCATCTCAATTTCAAAGAGGTCCTTATGGGGTATCAATGTACAATATATAGTAATATATAGATTTCAAGTTGTCTGGGTAATTGCTTTGAATTACCACTGTTACTAAATTTAAATTATTCTGTGAATAAAATTTAGTTTATGTAACTGTCTGTAAATGTATTAAAAACATTTACTTTTCCTTCTAATGTAATGCATTAAATGCTGTTGCTAGGTTGAGAAATCACATAACAATGCCCAGGGCATTAGGGTTTCTGACCATAACACCCTGCCCTGTAGGCAGGCATCAGGGGTATGACTTGGGATTGTTAACAGTAATGCTCACGCCATTCCATCCCCATCCCCATCCTGCAGCCAGTGATAGGTATCAAGGTGTGCCTTTGACTCTTCAGCCCCAAAGTTCACTCCATTTTTCTATACAGTACTGTGCCCATTTCAGTGTATTTCCTTATGGAATGGGGTGAGTGTAAAGCTTGAACACCCCAAGGCACACCTCAACACTTGTCTGTGTCTGCAGGGTAGGGTGAGGTGAAATGGCATGAGCGTTATGGGCAACGACCCAAAGGCACACCCTAATACCTGTCCATGTATTGAAAACATTTACTAGTCCTTATAATGTAATGCATTAAATGCTGTTGCTAGGTTAAGAAGTCACATAACAACGCCCAGGGCGTTAGGGTTTCTGACCATAACATCCTGCCCTGTAGGGACTGACAGGCATTAGGGGTGTGACTTGGGATTGTCAACAGTAATGCTCACGCCATTCCACCCCCATCCCCACACTGTAGCCAATGACAGGTATCAAGGTATGCCTTTGACTCTTCATCCCCAACGTTCACTGCATTTTCTTATACAGTACTGCACCAATTTCAGCATATTTCCTTAGGGAATGGGATGAATGTAAAGCTTGAACACCACAAGGCACACCTCGACACTTGTCTGTGTCTGCAAGGTAGGGTGAGGTGAAATGGTGTAAGCGTTATGGGCAAGGACCCAAAGGCACAACCCAATGCCTATCCATCTCTGAATGGTGGAGGTGGGGTTGGAGTCACTTCAGTACTTCACTGCCATTCCTATTCTGCCTGTCTGTCTGTCTGTCTCTCTGTCCCTCTCTCTCTCTATCTATATGTCTATGTAATTATCTTTCTATCAATTGCATGTATCGCTATTTTTACCTATTTCTAAAACAAACCTGCATATCACATTTGCCTGCACTCTGAGCACATACTTTTGAAACTGTGCATATTTGTACCCCACTTCTGCATAGACATCATACTTTCCTAATATTCCCATTATCATGAGCATAACTGCCTTGCCCTTATCAAAAGTGACCCCCTCTGAAAATTACTATCACATTTTCTCTGCTAACAGTCCATCGTTACACCTACTTACTGACATCAACACATTGCTTATATATAACTTACATCACCTCATGGACAAAAACCCTGTTTCTCTAAAAAAAACAAACTGTATAAATAATCCCAAGGCTGAACATATGCCGGCCATTACTTTTTCATGTACTGCCACCTTCTGTACCATCATGGAGATCTGCATATGTTTCCTATGATGCTTTGCATTATTGGGTTATGTGCAATTGTGTTTTCTTTAAAATTTGGCCCTCTGGCCAATATCATCTGGGATAACACGTACCTCAGTGGCATTTGCTCTGGGGTTTTTTGTTAACCCTATATTGCTTCCTATTCCTTCCATTAAAATGTACACCTCCATATATTTTTCTAATAATGTGTATGCCTTCCTTAGAACAGAAACTAAAACAAATCTTACTACTTATAAATCATGGTGTTGTTTCTCCATACCTCCTTAACAATTCCACACAACTTCACTAACTTCATTATGCAGCCATGGTGGATCTGACCAGAATTTGTTTTTTCTTGTATGTTCTCTAGTTCCCCTGACTGTGTTGCCCCCAGACACGGTGTCCCCCTACATACTTTAACCCCCCCCATGTATTCCCCTTGTTCCTAGTGTCTACACCCCCCCCCCGGAGTTGATGATTTTAATATGGGGGTGTGAGTGACATAGCCCCCCACATTAAATCTTAATTTTGATGGTCCTGTATTGCAATGTGTAATGCCATCGCTGTTGTAACTGGTGCTGTGGTTGCTGTGTTGCCAAATATGTTTTCGGCAAAATGAACTTGCTGTTATGTGAGTCGTCACAAATTTTTCACTATTATGACATGGAACCATATTGAACATTTACTGTTAGTCCTATAAAAGGTAGCAAGTCACCTAGTTTGTTTACCTGTTTGTAGAAGGACCAATATGACTACAAAAAAACATTTTCTTCCCCTTTCTCAAGAGAAATAGTCCCTCTAAGTCAGTACTGAGGTGCTCTTGTGGAGCAGTGTGAGAAGGCCTGCAGTAGCCCTGCCTAAACTGTACATTCATTTAGACTTCTAGTGACATCTACTAGGCATGAAGTGCCAGAGGACATTCATCTCTTGGTGAGAAGGTTCTGTGTTTAACTCCCACACCAGACACTTTGACTTAAATCCAGTATTGACCTTGCTGTGCCGAACTAGGAGGGTGCTGCACTCTTGGAGATGCTATCCTTCAGATGAGATGTTAAACCAAGGTCCCTTCTGTCCACTTCTAGCACAAGTCCCTGTAAAAAGAAAATATCCTATATCACTTTTCATCAAAGTATGGGATTACCTCCAGTGACCTGAGTAACTGTCCCCCTAACTACTGAACAAGTAATGTAGTTGTCCGTGTGTGTGTGTGGAACTGGATATATATTTTAATGTTTTACTTGTTTAATCTGGAGGTGTGCTAGGTATCCAAGACACATATTCAGTTGTGCCTGAATAGGATAACAACACACAGTAAATGATGTGATATGATATATGATATGATATGATCAAATAATTCATAGCTTCAAATGATTGCCTGCTTTCCTTGCACTGCCCTTGTAGAACTCATTGATTTGTAAAGGCTTTTGAAGTACACTGTGAAAGTATGAAATGCACAATATAAAACCAGAAGTTTATTCATTCCATTACACATCAGTCCTATGCCCTTTCTAAACACTAGATTCAAGGTCCAAATATAAAGAAGACATTGTAATTGCTTGACTGGCAACAGTACTGTGTGATGTACTCTTTTCTCTCTGAGGCCATAAGTCCCTCTCACAGGGTCGGACTGGGGTACAGGGGACCCACCTGGAAAGAGGATACAAGAGCCCACCTGGAAAATCAATACAGGAAGGCCCAGGGTGACACACTCATATCAGTATTCCACTTCAATTTGCTACATTAGCTCTGTGATTACATCTTACATTTATCTACAGTGTCCCAGATACCCTATTTAATTAGAAAAAAGATGATAAATACAAAAGTTTTCAGAGTTCAGAAGGTGACCAGGTACCCAACTGAGGGGGGGCCCACCTGGAAATTTCCAGGTATCCAGGTGGGTCAGTCTGACCCTGCCCTCTCACAGGAACTAGGAGACCCACTTCCCTGAGGCAGTAAGGAGAGAACAGTAGAAGTCATTATCATTATCAGGAATTATTAGCAGTAACAACCTTATAGAAACATAGAAGTTGACGGCAGATAAGGATCGCAAGGCCCATCCAGTCTGCCCGTTTCATTTTCTATCTTATAAATGTGCCATCCGCCTTTGCTCTGTCAGTGGCCTATCTATTCATACTCATCTGTATTGCTCCCTTATGCCTATCCCATGCCTGTTTGAAGCCCTGCACTGTATTCATAGCCACCACTTCCTGAGGTAGGCCATTCCATGCATCCACCAACCTTTCTGTGAAAAAGAATTTCCTCACATTCCCCCTTAATCGGCCTCCCTCTAATCTCATGCTGTGTCCTCTTGTCCTGCTATTTTTCTTATATTTAAACATGTTAGACTCTTTCACCTTATTAATGCCCTTAAGCTGCTTGAATGTCTCAATCATATCACCTCTCTCCCTCCTTTGCTCAAGGGCATACATATTGAGCTCCATTAATCTGTCCTCATATGTCTTCTGATGCAGTCCCTGCACCATTTTGGTTGCCCTTCTCTGGACTGCCTCAATTTGGTTAATGTCCTTGTGAAGGTGTGGCCTCCAATACTGCATGCAGTACTCCAGATGGGGCCTAACCAGTGTCTTGTAAAGAGGGATTATTACCTCCCTCTTACGACTTGTGATACCCCTACTAATACATCCTAACATCCCCCTAGCCTTACCTACTGCTTTAGAGGTCTGCTTGAATGATTTCAGGTCATCGGTGATGAAGATGCCCAAGTCTCTTTCTTCCTTTGTGACTGCCAGCAACTCCCTTCCCAGCCTATAGGTGGCTTCAGGGTTTCTCTTCCCTATGTGCATGATCTTGCACTTCTTTGCATTAAATCCCAGTTGCCACTCTTCTGACCATTTTGCTAGTTTATCCAGATCTCTTCTCATTCTGCCCATCCCATCTGGATCATCTACTCTGTTGCAGATCTTTGTGCCATCTGCATACAGACAAGCCTTACCCTCTAGTCCATCTGCAATGTCACTAATGAATATATTGAAGAGGACTGGCCCCAGGACTGATCCCCGAGGTACCCCATTTATGACTTGCATCTCTTCTGACTGTATACCATTTACCACCACTCTCTGTTTTCTGCCCGTCAACCAGTTTGCCACCCAGTTGACCAACTTCGACCCACCCCAAGCCTACCCAGCTTATTTATCAATCTTCTATATGGAACAGTAGCCGAAAAAGCTTTGCTGAAGTCAAGGTAGGCGACATCAACTGCTCCCCCTTGGTCCACCACTCTAGTTACCTCGTCAAAGAAATCTGAGATTTGACAGGACCTTCCTTTTGTAAACCCATGCTGTCTTGGATCCTGTGCCCCTATGGATTCCAGGTGTTGCACTATCCTTTCCATAAAGAGTGCCTCCATAATCTTGCCCACTACTGAGGTATAGGGTTGCCACCTTTGGATGAGATGAAAACCGAATACTAAACCACACCCCCAAACTCCACCCTTAACTCCGCCCCTTTTATGACTTATGAGGGCATCGCTTGGACTCTGATTAGCTTGATTTATTCAGAATTGCTGCTGATATAACATTGTGTACAACTTATTTAAAGTATATCATGACTATTATTTTTGGTTTATTTGATTTAGATTTAAATATTTTAAATTTCAGTGTGTGCTTACATTTGGTGGGGTTAGAGAAGGGGTTCAGGGGACTTTCCATCCTGTGTACACAGCTTAGCTGACACATTGAGTGACTACAAGGACACCTCTGACAACCAGCTATTTTGGAACAGGTGGCCTTTTCTGGTAAAACTCTTTCAATAAATAAATAAACTACACCAGTAATGGTGGACGAGCTATAATTACAAATATCATCTGCCATTTTAAGATGTGTTACTGTCCTTCCCATTGCTCCTACTCTAAAGCTATTTGTAATGTCACAGAAGTTTTTAAAAGTGGTAGGAACTATTCTATGCTGTTAAATACCCTATTTTATTTCCATATCAGTCATACATACCAGATAGCATGATATGTAGTGTGGAGGCAGTATAGCTCAGTGGTTTAAGTTTCTGAGCTGCAATTCTGGAGACCAGGGTTTGAATCCCACAGCCCAGACTTGCATACTGTGTGACCCTGCACAAATCATTTCACTCCCTTGTGCTCCTGTAAACAAGCTTCAGCTTAGTGCATCTCTTCTGGTAAAAAAAAAAAATAGTGTTTGATAAATTACCTAAATTTGCAGCGCCATCAAATCTAGATTGTGTTCCTTTCTCCTTACCAGCTACTGCTCGCTCTCGCTCTCTCTTCCTTTTCTCATTTCTGTGACATTAGCCACACTATTCTGTGCTGTTCATCTGAGATGACTGGAATGGTTTTCCTGGAATATCCAGGTAGTATGAAAATAGACAGCAATAACTACTGAGGAGAGAGAGGTGTGGTACTGCTAGAAATGAAATAAAATATTAGATTATTAATTTAACAGCAAATAGGGTAACAAATATTAAAATATAGGACAGACCCTAAAAGAAAAAATGGTGAGCATTTAAAGACATAAAAGTATTCCTTATCACAGCAGTCAAAGACCACACTCACAATGCAGCTTAGAAAGGATTA
Organism: Neoceratodus forsteri; assembly: GCA_016271365.2. Classification (NCBI taxonomy): domain Eukaryota; kingdom Metazoa; phylum Chordata; order Ceratodontiformes; family Ceratodontidae; genus Neoceratodus; species Neoceratodus forsteri. The sequence continues at coordinate 656,620,846 of CM057459.1, forward strand.
GGTTGATTTGCTGCTAATGGTCTTAATAGCCCTACTTTACACCTCTCAGATTTACTGATATACAAACAAAGGTTTACATGACATCAGAATTTGTTTGTAATATGAACATGCAAGTAAAATGGTGAAGGATTTAACAGAATCTGTTTTACAAGTATGTGAGCATTCAAAATGACTGAAAAAGTACTACCTCTGAATAAAACTGGATTAGCAGGTAAAGTTTCTGAAACACATTGTACAGTCCACACTGGACAAGAGGCTACCCTAATGTGGTGCCTGTCTGAATGTCTAAGGGTTTCAGAAAAATGAAGGTGTTAATTAAGGAGGTATTGTTTACCCTTCCCATGAATAATCTTCCAATTTGCTGGTGTGAAGTTAGAGGTGACAACTGAGCAGACAGGGACACATTTGGCTCTTTAAGTGCCATGCACATGAAGACACTTCCTGATTAGCATGCACTGCAAGCAAGCACACTTAAATGTCAGACACTTGCTTACAGTCAGATGAGAAGAAAATGAAACAGTTAGTGGGGAATCTCACAGGTGCTGCTTGACCCACCATAAAAACCGAATTTGCAATGGTGAAAACAGGAGGACCGAATCTGGACCTTGAAAACCGAATCATTCGGTCAAAAACCGAGTAGGTGGTAACCTTACTGAGATAAGACTGATTGGTCTGTAGTTCCCTGCCTCCTCCCTGCTACCACTCTTGTGGAGCGGGATCACATGAGCCCTTCTCCAGTTTTCTGGGACCTCTCCTGTGCTCAGAAACTCACTAAACAGTTCTGCTAATGGCTCTGCTAGTTCCATCCTTAGCTCCTTAAGTACCCTGGGATGTATGCCATCAGGTCCCATTGCCTTGTTCACCCTGAGCTTAGCAAGCTCTTGTAGGACCCTTTCTTTTGTGAAGGGAGTAGTGCTCACCTCCCTCTCCCCTGTGTCCATGGTGCTGAGCTGTGGGGCCCTGCCCTACCTTCTCTTCAGTAAATACTGAACAAAAGTATCTATTTAGGATAGATGCTTTTACAGGGTCCTCCTCCTCCTCACATGCCCCCTTTTCTCCTTTGAGCTTAGCAATAACCCCTCCGGACTTTCTCCTTTCACTAATGTATCTATAGAAAGTCTTGTCACCTTCTTTTACTGTTCGTGCTAGTGTTTCCTCAGTTTGGGACTTTGCCTGCCTTACTGCCTTCCCTGCTTCCCTTAGGGCAGTTTGGTATGCCTCCCTATCTTCATCCCGCTGTGTTCCCTTATATTTCCTGAAGGCCAGCCTTTTGGCTCTGACCTTTTCTGCTACTGTATTTGAGAACCAAGCGTGGTTTCCTTCTTCTTTTGCACTTCCTTTTTGTGTAACACAATGGGATGTTGCTTCAAGTATTGCATCCTAATGCTTGCCCACTTTGCCTGTACCTTCTCACCTGTGTTTCTTTTGCCAAGGCTAGCTTAACTCTGTTGGCCATCTTATCAAAGTCAGCTCCTCTGAATTCCCATATTTTTGCCTTGGAATGGGATGATTTAGATGTAGTGGCCAAATTGAACCATACCATGTGATGGTCACTGGCCCCCAGGTGAGCTTCTACCTGGAGATCTGTGATCCCTTCCCTGTTAATCAGTACTAGATCTAGGATAGCCCTGTCTCTTATGGGTTGTTGTACCAGTTGTTTGAGGCCCTCCCCCTGCACTCAGCCCAGTGCAACAAGGCATATGGAAGATGCTGGGGTGTACAGGTAGAGCACCAGCCAAAGGAAGGAGGTGATACTGCCTCTCTATAGGTAAATGGTGAGCCTGCACCTAGAATGATATGCCCATTTCAGGAATCCCCTCATTGGAAAGGACAGGGACTGCCTGGAAAAAGTTCAAGAGGAGGGCTAAGAAAATGGATAATGGGGCAGGGGAGGGGGATGTATGATAAGAGGCTGGAAAACATGGATATGTACTCTCTTGAGGCCAGAAGGGAGAGAGACATTACTGAGACCTACACATTCTTGACGGATATGAACAGGGTAGACTGCAGGGATATTTTCATGATAAATTAAAACACAGTAATCATGGACATGGCTGATGGGGGAGGTTCAAAAAGGACACTAGGAAGTACTTTTTAATGTAGAGTGGTAGATGCCTGAAATAGTCTACCAACGCTAGTGTCTAAAGCCAGTTCAATAACTGATTTTACACATGGATGGGATAGCCACAAAGGAATAGTAAGGTCTGTGTTTGGGGGCGGCAGCAAAGAGGTCACTGGGGAACTGGAAAGCTAGGAGCACAGTAATTTAATTTCTTCAGATTTGACACTGATTTAGGTAGGACATGGGCAGGCTGGGCAGACCAGGTAGTCTTCATCTGCCTTCAGAATCTATGTATCATTATAAGTTAATCATTCATGAGCTCAAGCAGCTCACTTATTGGCTGCTGTGCTGGTCTGAAATCTCCTACAAATGATCAGCATGGCAACTACACATCTGATCACTGGCCATACCCTGATAGCAGCAGCAGCAGCAAAACAAGAAGTGTTTTCACTGTTGCTGTCAATGTACACTATCAGTAAGGAACGTGTCGTAGTAGAGATTGACATAAAACAAAAAAAACAACAGCGCTCCAAAGTCAAAGTGCCAGCACATCAGCATTGCTGAGAGACATTAAGACTAGCACCAGTCTTGCCACACGGAATTCTCAGCATGTGCTGCCACACACAGTAAAAAAAGACACGTACAAAAACCTACAAAAAATGTCATTATTGCGATTAGACTTACAGTGTAATGGCAATACTGACTGACCTCACATCCAGTCATTTTCTGGGAATTAATGACCAGACGGTGGTGGTTGGGCTTTGGTTATGCATCAGGCCACCATGCACCCCCAGATGGTCATTAATCCCCAGGAAATTACTGGCTGTGAGGTCATTATTGCTTAAATATAACTATGAGTCAAACCCGAACAAAGCAGCTGTCAGCAGCTCTGATGCCTGTAATTGCTCCAGTCCACTCTGTCTGCAGATGTCTCTGTGTACCAGCGAGAACGGAGGTGACTTACTGAAGAATTTCAGAAGTAAAGTTTCCTTTTGTTTGTTTGTTACTTTGCACTTTCAGATAATGAAAGAAAATTTATTTTGCTCTTCAGATTGCTTCACTGTCACATTGGATATTTGAAAAAAAGATTTTACTGTTACCCTGACTGTTTTACTAGTTCAAGTCACATCAGATTGGATCACTGTCAAATTGGAGAATTTTTTTTAATTTAGATGTTTATGGGTTTTCTGCCCGTCCACCCACCCCCTCGGGGCCCCGGCACACGGCCATACGTGTGGATGGAGGCACACATGCACACCGGATGCCATCTCATCCGCTTCCTCCCACCCTACATGCTGCCCCCCCCCCACTGCCTAGGTTACCCCACCAGACCTCCATCCGGTGGGGATAGGACTACAGGAGGGGCGACAACCCACCCCTACTACTCCCAGGATAGGAGAGCAGCCTAATGGCTTGCTCAATCCAGCTCCTCCCACCACCCCCCATGCTGGCTCCCTGATGACTCAAGGTTGTTCATGAACCCGGGTCACCAGCGCAGTGCAAGGTAAGGCATTAAGTGCCTCAACCCTCAGCACCACTGGGCCAGCCTTCAAATTGGGAGATTTGAAAAGGATTTTTCTGTTTCCCTGACTGTTTTACTAGTTCAAGTCAGGCAGCTATGTTTGGTTCCCAATAAACCTTCTAGTATTCCTTCCCCCCCATGGCATCTCAAAAATCTCATTTATTCCCCTTGTTAACATATTGATTATTGGAATTAACCCAGATAAGATCACCGTCTTGTTCCACTGTTACAGGCTAGGACCGTATCAAGGGCTGACTGCAGTGATAATGGAATTTTTAAATGGTACTCCTGCTGATAATCAGGCATTGCAGATAGTGCTGTCCCCAGGGAAATCTGTAGCTGCTAAACAGGGGCAGCCTTACCTTACTAGAGTCCAGAGTCCAGTATTTTCACAGCACTTCAAACCTTATGGATGTCTTTTACTGCTGGAGAGATGGGGTTACAGTCTCAGTTCTGGTTACGCTAAGTAAGGAACAGCATATGTTACAGTGTCTGATAAGTGGTCCCATAATCACACACCTTGGATGTTGCCAGGCACAAGGCATAGTCTTGTCCCTTGAAAGGCCCAAGAAGTGCATTTATGAGACCAGAGTTCTACACCCTGAAGTATGTTCTTGCACTTATAAAAACAGATTGATTCAGATTATTGTAAAAGAGATTTCATCTATTTTTTAAATTATTATATTAATGGCAAAAATCATTACACCATTAAAAATACCCCCCCAGTATAGTATCCTATGTAACTAAATCATTCAAAAATAGTTATTTAAATAAATTTATAATTAAAATATTCTTTTCCACCTCCAGCTACCTAGCAATGTCCAAGTTATCCCAAATACTTTCTATAAATATTTAACATGCATCCTACGCTGGCCCAGCAGATTTGGGAACAGACTCAAATTGCGTGGGTGCCAGTCGGCGGGAAGGAGGATCAAGCATCCCAGAGACAGCTCTCCTACTTTCGGGAGGGGGTCAGCATACAGCTACATAACTGCTACCTGAGTGAATCCAGGTGGTAACACGGTCAGAGGTGTCAAGCTGGGGTGGGCATACTGCCAGACGCAAGCAAAACCTTGAGCATGTGCGTGGAAATGTGTGTCACTGCCCACCAGTTCTCCAAGGGAGAAAATGGTGGGGAAAAAACCTAGCAGGCAGGATGGTGCAGCATCACACAGGCTCATGCTACCAGCAAGTGCCTGCCTGGCGGTCCAGTGCAAGTGGCGAGGTATGTCTTGGAGAAAGTAGGTGTCGACGCTGGGGGTGGTCAGCAGAAGGAGTTATGCCAGCATGCCTAGCAGACAAAATGCATATGGAAAAATAAAAAAAGCATGCATCCTGCCCCCACCCTTATCACACTGGTGCTCAAATCCGCAGCTCAGAATCCTAATACCATAACAGAGAAACATAGAAAAGTAGTGGATACAAAAAATGCCTCAACCGTCCAGCCTGTCGCAAGATTCCCTACTTGGAAACCCTGAAAAAATAAAGCTGTGTAAAATCTTCTTGGTGTTTAATTTAGTTTAGTTTAGTTTATTGGTCTAGGAATTAATACCTTTGAACCAGGGCTCTTTTACAAAGGTTCCACGTCAGAGCGAACATCAACAAATACAATAGACATTACAGGTAATACTAAAATGGAAAAGTTACATACTAAGTTTGCTATTTACAGTTTAAGGCAGAAAGTTATAGAGTTACATAATAAACATGCTTTCAACAGTTTCATGGGAGTAGACAATTTTGAAAAATAAAGAAACTTCCAGTGAGAGGGGAGATCATTAGGATCCAAAGGGAGGCAAGACAGGAGGGAAAAGCGGTGGGCAGTAGAGTGAGTGAGAGGGGACAGAAAAAAAGAAGAAAGGGGGGGGGACGAGTGAGTTGGATGGCAGACAGGGATAGTAGCGGTACGTGAGGACTCATTAAACAAGGAGAGTAGGCCTTGGATGTGAGGATGGCCACTGAGGAGGTGTAGACTTTATCGAATGCAATCACAGTTGCTAGTGTTGGTGAGGTGGGCATAGAGCATGGTTTTGAAAGCTCCGAGTGAGGTTGAGGATAGAACAGGTGGACTTAGAGTACTGAACCACATTGGGGCCCTGAATGCGAACAATCTTTGTCCCTGTGTGGTCCAACATCTGGGAACCAGGAGAGGTTGGTGTACAGATCTGGTGGAGGGTCGTATGCCAGGATTCGGACGGAGTTGGTTTTGGATACAGAGTGGGGTCAGACCCATGTTGTGCCACAGATGCTGCTCACTGCTGACTCCGTAACTTGAAAGACTCGATCTGACAGCATTACATGCAGACAGGTACTGTACATTAGTGCCACTCAGAGTTCCAGTTTCCCAGTAACACTTACACACTCTGCTGAAAGTATGGCTTTCAGACTGAGCCACTGATATTATGAAGTTGGCAGTGAGCAACAGTACTGGCACAGTGCTCCCAAAATTATTAGAAACCAGTTTTCAGGTACTGGGATACTGAGGGTGGGTTTGGGTCAGTGGGTGGTAATGGTGAAGGGATACATGTTTTTTTTAAAGTCATCAAGCTTCACATACTGTATATACAATGTTTGTGTGTGTGTGTGGGGGGGGAGCAGGAATTCACATAGAAATAAGGCTGATAACCCATTTAATAAAGTACAGGGAAATGGGAGGGCTAGTTCTGAGTTGCAAGATACCTGAGTTGGAGCTGGGAAATGATTTAAGTACAATTACAACGTATGTAGAATAATTTAAATTAGTTTGTTAGAAGGTATTTCACCAGGAGGATTGTGCTGAGCTAGGAATAGTTCATTTCCAGGTGCGTCCTGAGGGGAGGAGTTTCAGAAGCATTTGTCATATGCTAAAGCAGCAGTGCAATGAAAACATGGTTCTCCAAAAATCTAGTTAGTCAATAAAAATATGACATACCTGTCAGATTTACTTTTCTAGGTACCTCTTACAGTACGCACCATGATTTTTTTTATTTTCTCAACCCTAACCCTTGTAAAGTCTTCCATGCTCTTTCTAGGACAAATGTGGCAGCCATCTTTTTTTCTTAAAAAAAACTACATTAAAACATAAATAAAATACTGAAATGTTGGTGGAAGTAGAAAATATTTACCAACAAATGAAACTGAAGGATGTCTGGAAACGTCTGTAGTAAAAGAAAAGATAGGGTCATGTTTCCCCCCAATTTCATTACACTGCTGCTTGAAATACATTTTCTTAGGATGGGTACAGTGGTACCCTGTGATGATGGTGACCATGATTGAGCGCTTTCAAAAAGGGTGACTCCGTCATGACGCCTGTGCATAGGGCTACCTGGCAGGGGGGCAACCAGATGGGGGGTTAGGTGAATATAGTGACAGGATGTCACTTTGTATACATGCACACAGATAGGGTGAGGAGGGACCATGCCATGCGATGGGTCAGAGGTGAGGGAGGGTTTGTGGGGTGTAGTGCAGCAGTGGGCTGCCAAGCTGGCCGTGTGGCATGGTGGGTTGGTAGTAGGCTGGGGTTGGGAGGGTGCTGGGTTCGGTTCTGGGCACACTTGTTTTTTGCTCTGGATCCGGGATTTTCTTTTTTTTACTTTTGCACCCCCCCCCCCAACATGACCCCTCTGGAGTTGAGAATCCTTTAGTAGGGGGGGGTGCATGGATGAAGTAAAAAACCTAACTGTCAAATAAGCCCTTATGATCTTACGCCTCCGGTGTACATCGCCAAAATTTATTTTTGGCGTGCTATCTGCAGCAAATGGCGATCACTATTTCAGATCGGCAAGATGACATGGAATCGGCACAGTAGTTGCTGGTGGAAAACCAGCAACCATAATGCCCTTGGAAATGACAGGTTACTTTTTCTCTGTTGATGTAGTGATCTGTTTGGTGATGTACTGTAGACATGAGTTTGAACCTGTGCATTTACAGTCACATAACTGAATAGATTGCAATGTTCATTAACCATTCAGGATTCAGGAATTATCCTAACCATTTTAAAAGCTGCATCATCCCACCGCATGTGACCAGATTTTGACTACTTGAGAAGTAGAACTGTGTCACATCCATTTTATAAATGCACTTTAGCCATTCATGATTCTGGATTTATTTAACCATTCTAAAAGTGACTTTTTCCCCATTACATGTGGCAGAGTTTTGACTGCTTAAGTAGCAGAACTGTTGTTTCCTATGGCACAGTTGGTAGCCTTTGCACATGCAAGACCCCTGGACTGAATTAGTATGGAGATATAAATCCCCTTCACAGCTAGGACCTGTAGCCCCTCCAGGTCTTCACTCAAGAGTATGGGGCATCAACAGCTGCTGGGGTAAAAGCATGGGACTCTCTTACAACTTGGTTAGATGACTCAGTTTCTGTCTAGAAGGCAGGTCTTAAGCTGTCTGCATAGAACCCCCCCCCAAATCCCTATTTACTCAGGTGTTGCCCAAGTTTCCACCCTTGGCCCTATCCCGTTCTTAGTATTTCTCAACAACCTACGTAAAGCCTGTATCTCTTCAGACAGTCATGCATACACAGATGACACTGTGCTTTATGTCTCCGTCTCATGTGTTCTTGACCTGGCTGTTAAGTTTCTGAAGGATTTCATCAATATCCAACTCTGGTCAATCAGCTTGCCCTCAATGCCAAGAAAAATGGTTCAGTGACCTTTGGCACCTCACAACAATTAACCAGAACACATCGTATCTGTTTTAAAACCCCTAGATGTCACTGAAATTGATGAGGTCACTTCATTCAAGTACCTCGGGGGATGGTTGAGCTATAATTATTTTGACTTCTCCAGCCACGTGGACACCATCCATCAGAAATTCCATCCAAAGCTTGATGCACTCTATAGGAACAAAGCACATATGCCACTCCCTGTCCAAGCAGAGATCTTTCATCAATATGATCCTTGCAGTCTTTGATTAACTGCAGGTTAGGCTGCATTTGATGCCAGAGTCTCCAGACTTTGATCCAATCTTCCATTTGCTATCCATTCTGAATGCACGCCTTCAGCTCTAAAAACCCTTCTCCTAGACCTCACAAAACACTGTTGTAATTGCAACTGACCCTGTCTGGTCCTTTTCCTTCACCTTGGATCCTTAAAGCAGCAATGCAACAAAAAACGATTTTCCAAAAAAGTTAGTTTCAGCTACAATTTATAAAAATATTAGCATACCCATCAAATCTACTTTTATAGGTATTATGTATCTCTTATGCTGCGCACCACAATTATTTTTTTCTCAATCCTAACCCTTACCAGGTTTACAATGATATTTCTGAGCCAAATGTGGTGGTCATCTTTTTTTTTGTTTCCCTGAGGAAAAAAAAAAACTAATATAAACTATTTGTAAAATACTGAGACTTTTTTGGAACTAGAACATTTTACCACCAAATAAAACTGGAAGATGCATGGAATCTTTTACAATGGAAAAGGGAAGGGTGAGATTGTTGCCCAGTTCCATTGCACTGCTGCTTTAAGTTCATCTAATCCCTTTAAACTTGCTATGGTCTCCTTGAACTCTACTTTAGACTTGCACACAACAGCTGCTGTTTTATTACAGTTCAGTGTGCACTTTTCTGTATTATTTTCACTGAACTGTAATGTGGCTTACTATGCACCTTGGCCCCATATTCAAAGGAGATGCATGGCGCATCTTGGCGGAAAAGGGAGATGTGCCATGCAACTCCAACAATGCGCCACAGTGCAATATTTATAAGTGTGGGATGCACCGGTGGCAAGGGAATGGGCCAAGGCACATAAAAATGTATGCTGCACAAGTGAAGGGGGCATTTCCATGCATATGCCGCACAGCAGTATATTCAGAGGGAATGCACTCCACAAAGGCTGGTAATGCGCAGCGCACAGTTAGATCTCTGAAAGCTGGCCTAACACAGTCAACCACCCACAGGCAGGCTGCTGAAGTGCAGGCAGGTGCACAGCAGCCTGTCAGCCCTGGTTGTCTAATGATTCTTCCGCCCCATCCCCGTACGTACCATAATGCCCTCCCTACCCTGTACCATAGTGTAGGGACCCTCCCCCAATGCCCGATCCCTGATTGCAGTAGAGGTATCCCCCAACCCCCTTTCCATAGTGTAGGGAACCCCCATGCCATATCCCTGATCGAATCAGTATTATGCCTGATCCCATTACCACAGTGCTGAGGTACACCCCCACCCATTTCCAATCCCCAGTCACAATAAAATCATCCACCATAAGCTACGCCATAATGTTGTTGCTCCCCACCTCATCAGAACTTGACCCCCTGACCCTGCTCCCCCCCAACCCATCTGGAGCTGGCGACTGGCTCAGCCCTCCGCACACCACCATGGCCAACCACCGACTGAACTGTCAATAAATGCATACTATACAGAGTACATGCTCATTGGCTAATCCAATGAGCACATACTCTGTACAGTATGCATTCATTAACAGTTTAGTCAGTGGCTGACTATGATGGTGTGCAAAGGGCTGAGCCAGTCACCACCTCCAGGAGGGGTCAGGGGGGTCTGGTCCTGACAGAGTGGGGGTGCCTTGTGTTCTGTCACCCTAACGTTCACCCCATTCTCCTATATTGCACCCATCTCAGCTTATTTCCTTATTTGATGGGGTGAGCATAAAAGCCGAAGATCCCAATGCACACCCAGACAGCTGTCGCTCTCTGCAGGGTGGAGTGAGGTGGAATGGCGTCAGTGTTATGGCGTCAGTGTTATGGCCAATCCAAAGCCACACTCCTGACACCTTTCAGTCTCTGGGGGGGGTGTTACTTCAATACTTCAGTGCCATTCCTATTTTGCATTTCTAACTCCTGCACTACCAATGCCAATGCCAGCAAGCCAACATTCGGCTTTGACAAATGCCTGTTTATTACTAAGGTCATTTGAATTAAAACACAGTCTTTGTTCCTGAAGAGTTCATCTATCCCTGCTGCTTTCTCCCAACCTAAGGTTATAATGTGTAACCCCCCTGCAAATGGGGGTTCCCAAAAGTCTTCCAGGAGCTTGTCTGAGTGCTCCAAGTCTGGGTGCGTTCGGCTAAATGCCATTTAGATGTGGGCACTGTGAGTGCTTTCAGAGTCTCCACGTACTGTCTCTTTAAGAGCTGTCTGCTTGCAGACTTAATTAGTTTGTATGGGGGGACTGTGTGTTTTAATGCCCGAGACCCGCCCGGGCTGCTGTCAAGTTGCTCCGTTTCTGCCGTCGATAAATGCGCAGAGGGAGCTTTACCGAAAGGTGTAACTGTTTGCTAGGAATTGTTTAAAGTAATAATTAAAATACAGTTTGTCTAACATGCTTTTCTTTGCAGTCTGGACTGTTTTTTGCTTAGCCCTCCATTCTGGTACTGAACTGCTGAATTGGACCAATCAGTGTGAAGGGGTGGTTGTTAAAATGGAGTCTGCTGACAAATCAGAACTTAGACTCTCATTGTGGAGCCAGCCACCTCTGTACTGTATGGCCAGTGCCTCTGGGAAATGTAGTTTGGACCTTGGCGCCTTTTTGCACCAACAGAGGGAGCCCTACTGTGATTGACAGCCGAACCAGCCAATCGAACTGGAGGGAACCCAAAGGAAATGCCCTGCACTCTTGCTGCGGTGTGTAGTTCGCGCGGGAAGCGCGTGGGAGGCCCTGAAGTCAGCCTGCAGTCATTGTGAGTGCTAGCTTGGACTGAATCTGAGTTTGTGAGGAGAAAGAAGAACCAGAATTGTGGAAGCCAGACTCAGCCTGAAGAAGACCGAAAGTTTGCTGAATGCGATCTGCCTGTCAGGGACTGCTGATGCTGTGTGTGTTCCCAGGTATTTTTGCAGTAATTACGATCGGGATCAAGGAGCAGCCTGCCTGGTGTAGTACTTTCCTTTTACATATAAATGTGTCTAGTGCTTGTGGGGGATCGTGATTCCATTTCCCCTCTGAGTGAGTTGTGTGCTGAATGCTGGCAACCCAGAAACAACATCCTCCAGCTCGAAATCTGCATGGGGTATTGTGAGTACAATTCAGGACAACCCCCCTGCAACAATTTGTAAATCAGAAGTGTGCCATCTGATTTATGTTTCTTTCTACGAACTGAGCCACCCAGCTCCGGATTACAACTGGGGTTGTGTGTGTTGTTTTCTTCTACAGGGCCCCATCTAGCTGCACCAGCCGGCCTACCCCGAGCAATGGATCTGGCTAGCTCCCCCCTTCATCCTGGGTAGCCAGAGAGTGTACTGTTGGACCTTGATTACATGCATAATCCTTTTTACTTATGTGGCTTTACTCAAATTAACCTGATTCCCCCATCCTTGTTATATGCCCCCTAAATACATCAGATTTGTTGTTATTGAACTATATGCTGTCTGTGGTGTCAGTACATATCAAACCAGCATTGCATTGTATTGTGTATGTGCTTAACCTTGTTTTACAGGGGGTCCTCAGAGACATGCTGCAGAATCAGTCTCGAGGGTAAGTGGTATCTATATGTGTAAAAAGTGTGCATATATGGGGTATTGGGAAGGTAATTCCCGTGTACTACGTGGCCACTAGTGGGAACAAAGGGGGGTCACAATGTCCCAGAGGGCTGTACCCAAGCTAGTTTAACCAGTACCAACCCTGACCTCTAGGTGGGGGAACCCATCACTGGACCTAGGCCCCTTAACCTGTCACTAGCCATACAGGCAAGGGTAGTAGACCTTGGGATAGCGCCACCCAGGGGTTACATCTTGGAGACACCACTGGGATAAGCATCCCCTAGTGGCCACATTTATGAATCACTGTTAAAAATAAATGGATACCCCAACAGAAGTGGCTGTACACCAGTTGGTGGGGTGGTGTACTGGGCAGGAGCTCGACCCCCAAAATGCTATGCTTATCCTGGACATCTCCTTGGGTACCAAAAAGGACTCTGTAGAGGGAGTACTTTCCAAGGTGGAAGGTTTACAAAACCCTGTGGTGGTGGGTCAACATGCTAATCTGCTCGACCACACTTTCATGACCCTAGTGGAGCATAAGGACCCCATAGATAGCTCCAAAGTGCCACAGACTATTACCCCAGAGGGAGCCCTCACTGCCTGGAGAGTGATAACTAAGGACAGTAAAGATCTGGGGGGGAATGAGCCCCCCCCACTATCTGAAACTTTTCAGGAGAAATTTGCTAACTTGTTGCTGGAGGAGGGGAAAACTGTGGAGGACCTGAAGAAACTATTCTTGCCACTTGGTGGTGTTCCTCCCCCAACACCTTCTCCCCTTCCAGCACCCATTATTGCTCCTCCTTCTACGCCCATGCAAATGCTGGCCCCTGTGTCTGTACCCGCCATTAGTCATGACTCTTACAGAAGGCTGAGAATCTTCTCAGGCACCCTCCCCACCCCTCAGGGGGAGGATGATTGGGAGACTTGGATAGATTGTGTTGCCCCTTTGGTGCATGAGTGGCAGTGTGCAGAGGCTGAGAAATGAAAAAGAACCCTAGAAAGTTTGAGGGGGTCCCGCTCTTGAGGCCATTAGATTTTTGAGGTCCACGAACCCTGATGCATCTGCCCAGAAGTACCTATCTGCCCTCGAAGGTAATTTTGGAAGTATTGGCAGACTGGGTGGGCCATAGGCCCTTATCTGTCAACACTGTCTATGTATCTATGTATCTATGTATTGAGTCAGGAGAGAGCTTGATGTGGACATTTCAAGGTATAAAACAATGGCAGGGGGAAAGTTTGTCCACATATGTTACTCGTTTGAAAAGAGCCCTGCAGAAAGCTTACTGAAAAGGTGGGTTAGCCGCCAGTGACTTAAACCAAGTGAGATTGGGGCACATACTGCAGCATGCAAAGCATTCTAAATTGCAACTCCTTCAACTAAGGCTCCCAGATAGAAGGGGTAACCCACTGGACTACTGTGACTTGATAAAAGAACTCCAGGAGGTTGAAGACGAAGAGGGAGATTGTAATTCCAGGGTGAGTGCGGCCCAAGTGATCATGGCATCAGAAGGCCCTTCTGAAGTGAGGACCAAGGAGGGTATGCCATCATGGGTTAAACAGTGGGAAGAACAGTTGCTGAAGGAGGTCAGAAAGGTACAACCAGATGTTTCCCCTGAGAATTCCCCTGTGGGACCAGACTCTAATTCTGCTCAGGCCATGACTGCCATGGGGTTGGGGGTGCCCCCTCAGACACCCTATAACAAGGATAGCCCTCAGAGTGATATCAAAGAATTTACTGCCACCATGAAGGAACTGTTGAGACATGTTACACCCCTCCCACTGTCACCAGCCACTAATGGACCCCCACCCCTTGCCAATCCTCCAGTTCCTCTGGAAATGTTCTCTCCAAGGATGACCCAGGGGCCTATCATGTGTCATAACTGTGGAAAGGACGGCATATGAGGAGGGAATGTCGGTCTCAGAAAGACTTAGAGAGAGTGGTGAGCCGGTTGCAAGGAGAGCTTTGGAGAACAAATCAGTGGTTAAGGGGTGCATGAAATGACCACCAAGAGGGCCCGAGGAATTCTAACTCCAATTTTTATGTGGCAAAATCATCTGTCCAGACCCCTGCTGCTGTCCCTCTGGAATGGTCCAAGGTGGTGGGCCCCTCCATGGAGATCACTGTAATGGTGAATGGAGTGTCTACAAGAGCTGTATTGGACAGTGGCTCCCAAGTGACAATTATGTTCCAGGATTGGTATCAGAAGCATTTGTCTGATGTGCCCCTGCAACCATTGGAAGAACTGCATGTCTGGGGTTTAAGTGAGAAGGCCTACCCCTACTCTGGCTATATCCGAATTTGGTTGTCTTTCCCCACCTCTGTGGCTGGAGTGGCAGAGCAAGTGGAGACCATGGCCCTAGTGTGTCCTCCTACTGGACTGTATGATGGGGTTCCTCTACTAATTGGGATGAATGTGCATATGTTTGGACGGTTGGGACAGTTGTGTTATGAAAAACAGGAGTCAAGGACTGGTAGAGCTTTAAGAATTCTGGCCCTGATCAAGAAGGCCTATGAGGCACAGAGAGATGCTGAAAAAGTGGAACCAGAGGAACCGGTTGGAATTGTCTGTAAGAAGGATCCTGAGTCTCTGATCCTGGCGCCAAATGCCCAGTGTGCCTTACAGGGAGATGTCCGTATCAGAAAGGATGTCAAGAATAAAATCCTCATGCTGGATGCTCCGGGCGATGGGAAATTGCCAGAAGGACTGCTGGTCAAGCCAAGTATTTTGTCTGCCAGAGCCCATGCTTATGCCAGACGGGTAATGGTCCAAGTTCATGTGTCTGATAGAGAGATTCGAGTAAATAGAGGTTGCACCCTGGCTAATGTACATTGTGCAGATACTGTAGTGCTACCCAGTAACAAGTGTTTTGGGGAAAATTACAGAGTGACGCCCGACTTGTTTGATTTTGGTGACTCCCCGTTGCCAGCAGAATGGAAGATGGGAATCAGTAGAAAGCTTGCCCAGAGAGACCATGTGTTTTCCTTAAAGGAATGGGATGTAGGATGTGTGCAAGGAGCAGAGCACCACATCTGGCTGCATGATGAAAGGCCATTTCATGAGAGGTCTCGACGCCTGGCACCCGCTGACATAGATGATGTGAGATGGTATCTGCAAGAGATGCTTGCTGCTGGTGTAATACAAGAATCCAGAAGCCTGTATGCTTCACCTATCGTGCTAGTGAGAAAAAAAATGGGACAGTAAGGATGTGCATGGATTATCGCACCTTGAACCAGCAGACTATCCCTGATCATTATACAATGCCCCACATTCAGGATGCCTTAGACTGCCTGAATGGTAGCAAGTGGTTCTCAGTGTTGGATCTTCACAGTTGGTACTACCAGATCCTGATGGCCCCAGAAGACCATGGGAAGACGGCCTTTATCTATCCGCTTGGTTTCTATGAGTTCATGAGGATGCCTCAAGGGGATTTCAGGTGCTCCAGCCACTTTTCAATGACTGATGGAGCATGCAGTGGGGGACATAAACTTGTTAGAGTGCCTGGTATACCTAGAAAATGTCATTGTGTTTGACAGCTCACTGGAGGAACATGAGAGCAGATTGTTCAAGGTGTTGGACCGATTGGAAGATTTTGGCCTTAAACTGTCCATCAACAAGTGTCAGTTCTTCCAAACCTCTTTAAAGTATGTGGGACACATCGTATCCACTGAGGGAATAGAAACAGACCCCGAGTAAAGTTGAGGTCTTGACCACCTGGCCATAGCCCCACAATCTAAAAGAACTGCAAAGATTCCTGGGATTCTGTGGCTACTATCACCAGTTCATCAAGGACTACTCAAGAGTGATTCACCCTCTACTCAATCTTACTCAAGGTTTCCCTCCTACTAACAAAAAATATAAGAGGTTGGCTTCCCTTGAGGCTGAGAGAGTGTTTTTGCACCCCAATGAAGTCTTTGGAGCCCGATGGACACCTGATTGTGAAGCTGCTTTTCATGAGATTATATATCAACTTACCCACGCTCCTGTCCTTGCCTATGCAGATCCAGTAAAACCCTATGTCCTACACACTGATGCTAGCTTGCAAGGTTTGGGGGCTGTGTTGTACCAGGAGTACTAGAATGGCCTGAGACCAGTGGCCTTTGCCAGCAGAAGTCTGACCCCATCTGAAAAGAACTATCCTGTGCATAAGTTAGTTTCTAGCCTTGAAGTGGGTTATTATTGACCAATTCCATGAGTACTTGTATGCGGCTAAGATACTGGTAAAAACTGATAATAATCCTTTGACCTATGTGCAGACTTCAGCCAAGTTAGATGCTACTGGCCATAGGTGGCTTTCTGCATTAGCTACATATCATTACGCCGTTGAATACAGAGCAGGCCTGAACCACGTAGATGCTGATGCTGATGCTCTCTCCCGGAGGCCGGTTTCATGGAATGATTGGGTCAGACTGTCAGAACCTGATATTTGAGCACTCTGCCAGAAGTTTGACAGACAGGAACAAGTGTCCACGGACGCAGTGGACTGTCTGGTGGATTGTTTGGGGCCCTCTGAGAACTACATACCTGCTGCTTATTGCCACTTTTCTGCATTAGACATTGGAGCACTGCCTCATTTGGACAATGACAGTATTCAGCGGGCTCAATCCAGAGATCCTATGATCAAATCAGCTCTAGAAGCCCTCTACAAAGGGAAGGATGTATCCAAGTTACGCTCCACTGATTTGAGAACTGCATTGTTGTACAAGTAAGGTCCTAAGTTGAAACTGATTAATCGACCATTATACAGAGAAACAGTAGACAGAGGGGGACAAATAGGTAAACAGCAACTAGTTTTGCCCACTGCTTTCAGAGACTTAGTATTAAGGTCCCTACACAACCACATGGGGCACCTTGGTATAGACAGAACACTTGACTTGGTGAGATCCAGATTCTATTGGCCAAAGATGGGGGCTGATGTTGAACAACACATTCAAACTTGTAATCACTGCTTACTGTGGAAAGCTTTGCCCCAGAGGTCTGCCCCTTTTGTTAACATCACCACCAGCGCCCCCATGGAGCTGGTCTGTATTGACTTTCTGAGTTTGGAGCAGATCAAAAAAACATTAGCAACTGCTGGTGGTCACTGACCATTTTACGAGATATGCCCAAGCTTTCCCCACCAAGGACCAGAAGGCATCCACTGTGGCCAAAGTTCTTGTAGAAAACTTTTTTGTTCACTATGGGGCTCCATAAAGAACCCATTCTGATCAAGGGAGAGACTTTGAGAGTCATTTGATCAAAGACATGCTTTCTCTGTGGGAAGTGCGAAAGTCCAGAACCACCCCTTACCACCCCCAGGGGGACCCACAGCCTGAACATTTTAACCACACTCTGCTGGACATGCTGAGCACTCTCCACCCAAAAGACAAGCCCAGATGGAGCCAGCAAATTAGCACCTTGGTACATGCCTACAACTGCACCAAAAGTGATGCTACTGGGTTCTCCCCCTACCGCCTAATGTTTGGAAGAGAAGCCCGACCACCGGTAGATGTTTGTTTCAGAGTTTCTCCTGATGGGGTCCAAGTGGATAATTATCTACAGTATGTGCAAAAGTTAAAGGCCCAGCTGAATCATGCATACCAACTGGCTCAAACCATGGCTGCCAAAAGAAATCTGGCCAGCAAAGAAAGGTATGATAAAAAGGTGAAAGCCCAAGAGCTCCAAGTGAGAGATCCTGTGTTGTTGAGAAATCTGGGACTGCATGGCAAACACAAGATTGCTGACCGGTGGCTTCATCTCCCTCACATTGTAGTGGGCAAACTGGATGACCTGCCCGTGTACAAAGTAAGGCCTGACAACAATTCAAAAGGTGTTAAGACAATGCATCGAAATTATTTGCTGCCCATTGGCCAAATACTGATTGAGTCTGAGCTCCAGAAAGTGCCCCCCCCAGACTGGTGACAAGGGCTGCTACAAAACAGAAACAGAGAAAGGTTGCCCCTGCCGATACTGACCTATGTGTTCCCCCCAGCCAACACAATTTGAGCATGACTGTCAGTCTGATTCAGATGAAAGTGAGTACAACTATGGGTACTACCCTTCATATGAACTAAGTCAGCTGTTTCAGGGTAACCCTCTGGTAAATTACGGTGATGAAACTGGGCCCTCTGGACTGCCTAAGCCCCCAGCTTCGTCCTTGGAGCCAATGCTCCCTGAGAGTGAGGTGCAGAGTATTAAGTCAGATGATCTTGAATCACTGTGCATGGTGGAACTGTATGAGCTTTCAGAGGAGGAAAATGATGAACTGGGACAGACTGGTGATATACTAGAGCAAGAAGAGTATTTCGAGTGCCCTGATGGTTCACTGCCAGTGCCAGAGAGCCCTCCCTGTGAAACAAGTGTTGTGACTCGCGAAATTGTAAATCCTGGGGCTGAGAGGGCCCCAAGTTCTAGCCTCTGTACCCCAATGGAGACTCCCCTGACAAGTAAGGACAATGCTGAAAATGAGGCTCAAAGTGCAGCGACTGTAACAGTTCCCTCTAGAAAGACTGGTCAAGCTGTAAAGCCTGTGGTGCACCTCAGCTATGACTCTCCTGGGAGGCCTGTAGAATTGCCTCTCAATGTTGTCCATAAAGGAGTGTACGTGTCCCCGAGCTCATTGCCCAAACTGAGCATAAGTGCTAACTCTAGCTTACTTGTTTCACCCTCTAGGTATGGTGCCCCTGCCCCATCCAGCCCCAAGGTATCTGATAGGGAAGGGCCCCCTTTCTTCAGGTTTCATGTACAGGAGGTAATAACCTGAGTTACGGTACAATGTGTGTATAATGCAGTGCAAAAGGTAATGTGCTGAAAAGTATCAGAAATGTGTTTTTGTATTGAAGTTTATGGGGGTACTTACTTGACGTGGATGCCAAGTTTTTACAGGCTAGGAAGGGTGTAATCCCCCTGAAAATGGGGGTTCCCAAAAGACTTCCAGGAGCTTGTCTGAGTGCTCCAAGTCTGGGTGGCGTTCGGCTAAATACTGTTAATATGTGGGCACTGTGAGTGCTTTCAGAGCCTCCACATACTGTTTCTTTAAGAGCTGTCTGATTGCAGACTTAATTAGTTTGTATGGGGGACTGTGTGTTTTAATGCCCGAGACACGCCCGGGCTGCTGTCAAGTCGCTCCATTTCTGCCGTCGTTAAATGCGCAGAGGGAGCTTTACCGAAAGGTGTAACTGTTTGCTAGGAATTGTTTAAAGTAATAATTAAAATACAGTTTGTCTAACATGCTTTTCTTTGCAGTCTGGACTGTTTTTGCTTAGCCCTCCATTCTGTTACTGAACTGCTGAATTGGACCAATCAGTGTGAAGGGGGGGTTTGTTAAAATGGAGTCTGCTGACAAATCAGAACTTGGACTCTCATTGTGGTGCCAGCCACCTCTGTACTGTATGGCCAGTGCCTCTGGGAAATGTAGTTTGGACCTTGGCGCCTTTTTGCACCAACAGAGGGAGCCCTACTGTGATTGACAGCCGAACCAGCCAAACAAACTGGAGGGAACCCAAAGGAAATGCCCTGCACTTTTGCTGGCAAGCCAGATCTGTAGTGACAGTGAAGAGAGAAGGAGCCCTACTCTTGCTGCGGTGTGTAGTTCGCGTGAGAAGTGCGTGGGAGGTCCTGAAGTCAGCCTCCAGTCATTGTGAGTGCTAGCTCGGACTGAATCCGAGTTTGTGAGGAGAAAGAAGAACCAGAAGTGGAGAAGCCAGGCTCAGCCTGAAGAAGACCGAAAGTTTGCTGAACGCGATCGGCCTGTCAGGGACTGCTGATGCTGTGTGTGCTCCCGGGTATTTTTGCAGTAATTGCGATCAGGATCAAGGAGCAGCCTACCTGGTGTAGTACTTTCTTTTTACATATAAATGTGTTTAGTGCTTGTGGGGGATCGCAATCATTTCCCCTCGCGCGAGTTGTGTGCTGAATGCTGGCAACCCAAAAAAACATCCTCCAGCTGTGACCAGCGGGCGCAAGCGGTGATTTCCGCTTGCGCGCTGGCGACCGGTTCGGGAACGAATCCTGGTCGCCGGAGGACCGCCAGGGGAGTAGGATCGAGCCCCCGCTGGGCGCTCCTCCTTCTCCGGGGAGGTGGTAGTATCAGCGCTTAGGGACTCCTGGCGGAGCCGGAGTTCCCACGCAGCTGACGCTGACAACCCATTGGAGGCGGGCGGATGGTGACGCCATGGCACGCACCCCGCCTCCCCAGAAAAGCAGAAATGGAGGAGCTGCCCGCCGCACATGAAGCTCGCCGCCGCTTCAATGTGCTCTCCAGGCCAAGCCCCTGACCTAATCCCAGTGCCTGTGGCATATGCCGAGTGCCGCAGGCCCCACCGTGGGGGCAAGCCACGTGCACGAGGCTGTGGCTGATTTGGGGTGCAGATGCCCGGTGACCGGGCTGGATAATTGGGCTGCAGGTAGTTTCCGGGAGTAAAGAGCAAAATAAAAAAAAATAAAAAAAAAAAACCATCCTCCAGCTCGAAATCTGTGTGGGGTATTGTGAGTACAATTCTGGGCAACCCCCCGCAACAATTTGTAAATCAAAAGTGTGCCATCTGATTTATGTTTCTTTCTATGAACTGAGCCATCCGGCTCTGGATTACAACTGGGGTTGTGTGTGTTGTTTTTTTCTACAGGGCCCCATCTAGCTGCACCAGCCAGCCTACCCCGGGCAAGGGACCTGGCTAGCCCCCCCCATCCTGGGTCTCCAGAGAATGTACTGTTGGACCTTGATTACATGCATATCCTTTTTATTTATGTGGCTTTACTCAAATTAACCTGATTTCTCCCGTCCTTGTTATATGCCCCCTAAATAAATGAGATTTGTTGTTATTGAACTATATGCTGTCTGTGGTGTCAGTACATATCGAATCAGCATTGCATTGTATTGTGTATGTGCTTAACATTGTTTTACAGGGGGTCCTCATAGATGTACTGCAGAATCAGTCTTGAGGGTAAGTGGTATCTATATGTGTAAAAAGTGTGCATATGTGGGGTATTGGGAAGGTAATTCTCATGTACTGTGTGGGCCACGAGTGGGAACAAAGGGGGGCCACAGTGTCCCAGAGGGCTGTACCCGAGCTAGTTTAACCACTACCAACCATGACCTCGGGGTGGAGGCACCCATCACTGGACCTAGGCCCCTTAACCTATCACTAGCCATACAGGCAGGAGTAGTAGCCCTTGGGATAGCACCACCTATGGGTTACAAATGTACTGCTTGTGACATTACAGTTACTCTCACAGCAACACACTGTGATGTCACAGCAGAGGATTGTGACTTGACGAAGGGAGTAAGCTATGGGGCAGATGAACTGTAAGGGAACTCTAAGGGATAAAGATCATGTATTCATGCAAATGTACTCAGTAATAAATAATTGGAAAGAAAAATATATGGAATATATAAGGAATGCAAGCTGAATTGTACCTAATTATTGTGGTTTTCAAAGTTTTCTTTGAGGTGTCCGTAGCTCTTTAAAGATGTCATACTTATACTTACTCATTGACCAATTGCACTGAACATTTTCAGTGGCATTTCCTCTTGCCAAAAATGCTGAAATGACAGAAATGTTGAAATGCTGCTTGGGCATTGACTGTACATGAAATGTAACAATGTGTTCTGTACATCCAATACATGCTGGCTTAACAAAAGATATCAGAATTCATTTTAATTGTTGTATTGACTTCTACTGACCTCATTCGTGGCTGTGCACATTTTTGAGGTCAAAGGTCAAGTTCAGCTCTTGATGATATTTCTGATATCTTCTGTTAAGCCAGCACATATCGTAGCTCTAAGGGATATGCCATGTCCCTACCACAAATATCATTGATATTTTCCCCAAGTGCAATCTGACCTTATGACATCGTGAGTGGTGAAGCTAAGAGTGATGTCATAAGGTCGAACTGAGCGGCGGGGAAAATATCAGTGATATTTGTGGTAGGGCCATGGGTTATCTGATATATGCAATGCACCCTATTCCTTTTTATGTTTTTCTTTTGTTTGCTGTTCAGAATTTATATATTTTCTTCGTTTACGGATGACCGAGCGTTGTTCAGGATGATCGAGTTGAGTTTTTGTCATGTGACGCGTGTGACTGTTTTGCATGTGTCAGCGTGTCACTTTGTCTTCTGAGAGGTTCACGAGTGAGCTGGGTGGTGCTGCCCAACTGATTGGTTGGTCATGGCAATGGAGTGAGCCAGCATAGCCCAATGGAGAGGCCAGGGAATCAATGTTGGTAGCTGGCATGTTGCATAAGAGAGTGTCGGTTAGAGAGAGCTGCAGTACGAGGTGCAGCTGTGGAGGAAGGTAAGAAAGTGGGAGTTTTCTTGCTGATGTTCAATTGACACTCGGAGTAAAAAATACCTGAGTGAGATGGTTTGGGGGCAGACTTTTGATTTTATGACTTAGAAGTTATTAAAATAAGATGACAGAAAATGAAAGTGTCTTATATGCAGCGGGAGTGTAATGAAACTGCCGAGCAGGAGCCAGCATGCAGCTGAGCAGGTGCTTTCTAGTTGTGCTGCTCGCACTGCCAGCTCTCACCAATCGAACCTACTGTATGGATAAATTCTGGCATGGGGGACCTACTGTGAGAATAAACACGATATCCTCACTGTAGGTCTGACCAACTTCTGGATATGATAAATATTTGCCAGAATTCAAAATGAATAATTCTGAGCAGTGCAGGAGGGCCATGGCCAGGGCCGATAGAATACTGGGCTGCATCACCAGGGGAATTACCTCAAGAAGCAGGTAGGTGGTTTTGCCACTGTGCAACAGCCTGGTTAGACCACACCTCAAGTACTGTGTGCAGTTCTGGTGACCGCACCAAAGGAGGGACATCCTGCTCCTGGAGAGGGTTCAGAGGAGGGCAACTAGGATGATCCGGGGTCTGGGGGATAAGACATATGAGGAATGACTTGAGTAGCTCAACCTGTTCTCGCTGGAGGAGAGGAGGGACGGGGGATATGATTGAGGTCTTCAGGTACCTCAAGGGAGTAAATAAGGTAAGCCTGAATGGGATCCTTCAGATGAAGGAGGGTGGAGTCACTAGGGGGCACAGTTGGAGGCTAGAGGGTGGAAGACTTAGGGGGGAAAGGAGGAGGCAGTACTTCACAGAGAGAGTGATGGAACCATGGATTGCACTGCCTGGGGAGCTGGTAGAGGTATCTACAGTGAAAGAGTTCAAGAGAGGCTGGGACAGGTATAGGTGGGGGGGTGAAGCAGAGTAATGCTTGCCGGGGGACTTTGATGGGGGGATGGGGTGAACATGGAAGAAGCCAGGTAGATGTTTCTGGTACCCACTCAGGGTACTGACTCCTGAAACATAGAACATAGAAACATAGAAGTTGATGGCAGATAAGGACTGCAAGGCCCATCCAGTCTGCCCATTTCTTTTTCTACCTTATAAATGTGCCATCGGCTTTTGCTCTGTCAGTGGCCTATCTATTCATAGTCATTTGTATTGCTCCCTTATGCCTATCCCATGCCTGTTTGAAGCCCTGCACTGTATTCATAGCCACCACTTCTTGTGGTAAGCCATTCCACACATCCACCACACTTTCTGTGAAAATAATTTCCTCACATTCCCCTTAATCGCCCCCTCTAATCTCATGCTATGTCCTCTTGTCCTGCTATTTTTCTTATATTTAAACATGTTAGACTCTTTCACCTTGTTAATGCCCTTAAGGCGTTTGAATGCCTCGATCATATCACCTCTCCTCCTTTGCTCAAGGGTATACATATTGAGCTCTGTTAATCTGTCCTCATATGTCTCTCTGATGCAGTCCCTGCACAATTTTAGTTGCCTTCTCTGAACTGCCTCAATTTGGTTAATGTCCTTGTGAAGGTGTGGCCTCCAATACTGCATGCAGTACTCAGATGGGGTTTAGCTAGTGTCTTGTAAAGAGGATTATTACCTCCTCTTACGACTTGTGATACCCACTAATGCACCCTAACACCCCTAGCCTTACCTACTGCTTTAGAGGTCTGCTTGATGATTTCAGGTCATCAGTGATGATGATGCCCAAGTCTCTTTCTTCCTTTGTAACTGCTAGCAACTCCCCTCCCAGCCTATAGGTGGCTTCAGGGTTTCTCTTCCCTATGTGCATGATTTTGCACTTCTTTGTATTAAATCCCAGTTGCCACTCTTCTGACCATTTTGCTAGTTTATCCAGATCTCTTCTCATTCTGCCTACCCCATCTGGATCATCTACTCTGTTGCAGATCTTGGTGTCATCTGCAAACAGACAAGCCTTACCCTCTGGTCCATCTGCAAGGTCACTAATGAAGATGTTGAGGAGGACTGGCCCCAGGACTGATCCCTGAGGTACCCCACTTGTGACTTGCATCTCTTCTGACTGTATACCATTTATCACCACTCTCTGTTTTCTGCCCGTCAACCAGTTTGCCACCCAGTTGACCAACTTGACCCACCCCAAGCCTACCCAGCTTATTTATCAATCTTCTATGTGGAACAGTGTCAAAAGCTTTGCTGAAGTCAAGGTAGGTGACATCAACTGCTCCCCTTGGTCCACCACTGGTTACCCAGTCAAAGAAATCTATGAGATTAGTTTGACAGACCTTCCTTTGTAAACCCATGCTGTCTTGGAATCCTGTGCCCTATGGATTCCAGGTGTTGCACTATCCTTTCCTTAAGGCTTCCATAATCTTGCCCACTACTGAGGTAAGACTGACTGGTCTGTAGTTCTCTGCCTCCTCCCTGCTACCACTCTTTGTAGGTGGGATCACATGAGCCCTTCTCCAGTCTTCTGGGACCTCTCTGTGCTCAGAGACTCACTTAACGGTTCTGCTAATTGCTCTGCTAGTTCCACCTTTAGCTCCTTAAGTATCCTGGGATGTATGCCATCAGGTCCCATTGCCTTATCCACCCTGAGCTTAGCAAGCTCTTGTAGGACCCTTTCTTTGTGAAGGAGTAGTGCTCACCCTCCTCCCCCTGTGTCCATGATGCTGAGCTGTGGGCCTTGCCCTACCTTCTCTTCAGTAAATACTGAGCAAAGTATCTATTTAGGATAGATGCCTTTACAGGGTCCTCCTCCTCACATGCTCCCTTTTCTCCATTAAGCAGCAATACCCTCTGACTTTCTCCTTTCACTAATGTATCTATAGAAAGTCTTGTCACCTTCTTTACTGTTCGTGCTAGTTCTTCCTCAGTTTGGGACTTTGCCTGCCTTACTGCCTTCCCTGCTTCCCTTAGAGCAGTTTGGTATGCCTCCCTATCTTCATCCTGCTGTGTTCCTTATATTTCCTGAAGGCCAGCCTTTGGCTCTGACCTTTTCTGCTACTGTATTTGAGAACCAAAGTGGTTTCTTCTTCTTTGCACTTCCTTTTCTGTCTAACACAATGGGATGTTGCTTCAAGTATTGCATCCTTAATGCTTGCCCACTTTGCCTGTACCCCTCACCTGTGTTTCTTTTTGCCAGGGCTAGCCTAACTCTGTTGGCCATCTTATCAAAAGTCAGCCCTCTGAAGTCCCATATTTTTGCCTTGTAATGGGATGATTTAGATGTAGTAGCCAATTGAACCATACCATGTGATGGTCACTGGCCCCAGGTGACCTTCTACCTGGAGATCTGTGATCCCTTCCTTGTTAGTCAGTACTAAATCTAGGATAGCCCTGTCTCTCGTGGGTTGCTGTACCAGTTGTTTGAGGCCCTCCCCCTGCAGGGAATCCACTATGTGTCTAGTTCTGGCAGATGTTCCTGCTGGTATTGACCAATCTGTATCCGGCATGTTGAAGTCTCCCATTATCAGAACCTCCCCTTTAGCTGTCATGTTTTGTATATCTTCTAACAGCAATGTGTCTATGTCCTCCCCCTGGTCTGGGGGCCTGTAGACAACCCCAGTTCTTATGGCTGTCCCATTTCCTGTTTCCAGGGTGACCCACAGTTCTTCTGGCTCCTTAAGTGTATTCTAAATTTCTGTAGCTTTGATATTTTCATTGACATACAAGGCTACTCCTCCCCCCCCCCTTTTTGCACCTCAGTCTCTTCTGAACAATACATAGCCAGATACTGAAGTCTCCCAAGTGTGGTTACTGGTAAACCACGTCTCACTAATTGCTACTATGTCCAGTTTAGCCTCTGACATTATTGCCTGCAGGTTGGGATCTTATTTCCCAGGCTGTGAGCATTTGTGTACATGATTTTCCATTGGCCAGATTTTGGTGTGTTAGTTATTGGGTGAGGTTTGGCATTACCTGTCTGCGTCGTATGGGGAGACAAACCTTTTCTTACCTGGTGATGCAAATGAACTGCAAATATGCTAATCCCTGTTTGACCACTAGCTGAGGGGAGGGTGTTCTTCCCATTTAACGATGGGGTGCTGCATCCTTCTCCCATTTGCTAGTTTAAATATTCTGCAAAGAGCGTCAAACTTCTGCCCCAATGCACTGACTCCTCCTTAGTCAGATGCAGTCCATCAAATTTAAAGAACTTTCGCTCCCAGAACTGTTGCCAGTTCCTACAAATCTGTGTCCTTTTCCTGGCGCAGTCCTTGAGCCATGTGTTTAGCTCCCCTATCTCTTTCTTCTGACCTTCCGTCCATCTGCTCTCTCCCAGACTGGCAGGATCTCAGAGAAGGAGATGCCGGACGAAATAGATGATAGTTTGTCACCCTGCCTGGTCAGGTATTCCTTGGTCTCCACAACTGACTGGCTGGCGAGATCATTAGTCCCTATGTGTACTAGGACATCAATGTTTTCTCCTGCTTTGTGAACAATTTTAGCAATGCGGTCAGTGTCTCTCCATGCTGATGTACCTGTGAGACATCTGACCATTACCTCTGGCTGGAGATGGGTATCAACTCCTGAATCATGGAGTCTCCTATGATCAGAAGTTTTTTGGATTTCCTTTTTGCTTTTTGTTTTGGTTCCTGATTTGGGTGAGTTTTGTTGTGCTAGCTCCTGTGCTGCAGTGTCCTGCTCTGCAGTGTCTTCTGCCTCTTTGTTTGATTTCAGAGATAGAGGCAGATACCTGTTGTAGTGTTTATATGGTTTTTGGAGGTAATATGTTGGAGAGCAAAGAGTGATGGGGCACCCGATTTGCCCCTCCTAACCACCTGCCAACCTCCTGGACCAACTACCCTCTGCGGTCGAGGTTTTTCTGTTGGATGCTGGGGAAATGGCGGGTTGTTCTTATAATGTATTTCCTCTTGAATATGAAATTTGAGGCGTGCAATCTCTGCCCATGCTGCCTGGAGCTGAGCCCTAAGATCTCCAAAGGCCCAGCATGTAGGACAGTGTCCTAAATCCTGTAAGACTGTCCTTCTGAAAATTGTTCCACAGTACCTGCAGATAATGATATCCATTCCAGATAAGTTGCTGGGTTTATAACCTAGTCAGAGTAATTAGAAGGAAAAAAAAAGGGAAAAAAAAATGCAAGTAATGATTTGATTGTGTTTGTTTAACTTGTTATAACAACAAGTTAAATTACCAGTGCCTATAAATGAGCTCACCTTGTGGGCCCCACTGATCCACCCTTCCTGCTCTGCCACAGGAAATGTCACAACTGTGGTACCTCTATAAAGGAGGTAGTGTGGGTGGTTGGGGATGGGTGGGTGGCTGGCCTTCCCGTCGAAAAGGAAAAACCGCAGACGAAAGAACAAGGAGGTAAGAGCAGAAACAATCAGTCAACAACAAATGCAGTAACCCTGAAAGCTTATCCTAATGTTAGATAAAACTGTAAAACCTGTAAAGCACCACCTGTAATACTTTCAGAGAAGGTAATATGCTGTAAGAAACACTTTGCTACAGAGAAAAATAAAACAATGAAATGTTAGCAACAAACAGTAGCAATCCCTGTGAGTAAAAAATAAAAACAACACCACACAGTAAATCTGCTTAGCCAAAATAAGTCTTAATCCTTTTCCCTTGCTCTGGTAAGTTTCTCTACTCTGCCTTTCAAGCAGTCTTAGAAGGAAAGAGCTCAGGTGCAGCTAGGTGCCTTGGCCAGCAAACCAAGTCTTCTGGACTTCTGAGCAGATACAATAGACCAAGAGGCCTACTCTGCTGGCATTTTAGTATGTTAGTATGAATTTATCCTCACTGGCATTACATACATATCTGTACACACAAATACTGAACAGAGTCGAGAGTTATAGTGGGAAGAACTTGACCCCAAGGGATGAACCTGACAGTTGTTATATTGCCCGAAGCCAAAGGCTGATGGCACTATGACTGTCGGAAGACAATAGTTCATCCTGAAGGGGTCAAGATTTTCACACTATAGTCCAGAACAACTCCGGTCAATATCTGTTTTATAAAACCTTTTGAGTTTTGAGCCAGTGTTCTGTGCAAAAGTTAGCTGGTAGCAATTCTGATTTAAACTGAGTTAATTTTAAGTTAAGTTTCTCTCTCACTAATACAGTTCTTTTTAGGATGGGGGTCAGAGGGGAGACACTCAGTTGTGGGGACTGTGGGGTACTCTTCTCCAGGGATGTGCTCTGGAGAAGGGGGCACTACCCATCTGCAGGACCACAGCAGATCTCCATGTCCAGCTGGTAGCAGTGATGGTAGAAATGTCTCAGCTGTGCACTCCACTCAGCAAGAACTCACCCCCCCCCAGAGAACCACAGGTCCAGGGGGATGGAGAGTGGTGAGGCATGAGAGGGGTAGCCATAAGGAGAATGTCCAGATCAGTACCATCAAAACAACGAATCACTTCACACCCCTGGAGGAGGTCCAGACACCTGACTCCACCAGGTGGGACTCAGGGTCAGTCGAAAAGAAAGGGCAGGACAACATGATGGCATCATGGCACTCAAGGGGGGGCAAGGCTGCCAGGAAGGTCCTAGTGGTTGGGAATTCAGTAATTAGGAGAGCAGAAAGGGTGATAGAGGAGGGGGTCAGATGGAAGGGGGATGGTCTGATGCCTGCCTGCAGCACCAGTCATTCAGGATTTAGACAGAATAGGGAGGATGGTGGGGAGGGAGTGGGGGGAACTGGAGGTGCTGGTACACCTGAGTAACAATGATCTGGTAAACTAGTCCGTGGAGACGGTGCAACAGAACTTCCATAGAGTAGGGGACAGGTTGGCAGCACACTGAGCCTCCGTGGTCTTTTCTGAAGTTCTCCCTGTGTGGGGCAGGGAAGGGAGTCAGGATAGGATAAGGAGTGCTGAAATCCTAACAGTTGGCTTAAGGGTTGGTGTCAAGACATGAGGTACCACTTTGTAGGGGACTGGAGGAACTTCTGGGACAAGAGACTCTTCACAGGTGATGGACTTCACCTGATGAGATAGGGTGCCAGCGCACTGGAGCAGACGTTTGACGTCTGTATCCGACATACGAACATATGAACATACAAATGTGCCAGCAGAAACAGACCACCTGGTCTATTTAAATCTGCTTTAGTGTGCAGCTAGCACCCCTAGTTTGCAGCTGCCCCACCCCCACTCCTCTTTGTCATCCCACTGCCACCCCCACCTCTCCCACCCTCACTCTCCCCTGTTCCCTGTCCATGCCCTTTTAGAGCTGTTCACAGATTTATATGATACCACCCATTCTGTTAGTGCTTTCCATTGTGCTACCACCCTCTCTGTGAAATAGTGTCTCCTCATTTCCCTCCTAAATCATCCCCCTCTATTCTTAGCCTGTGCCCCCTGGTGTCCCTCTCCCATCTTAGCTTAAAGATCCCATCTGCCCCATCCTTATTGATCCGCCTCAGATACTCGAATGTCTCTATCATGTCCCTCCTGTCCCTTGTGTCATCCAGGGTGTACATATTCAGGTCTCCCAGCTGCTCTCATAATCTCTGCTGTCCATTCCGCATTTCATCTTTGTTGCCTTCCTCTGCACCCCCTCCAGCAGCCTGATATCAGGCTTTAGGTATGGCCTCCAAAACTGCACACAATACTCTGTGTGTGGCCTTACCAGTGACCTGTAGAGGGGCAAGATCACCTCTCTTCACCTGGACAAAACCCCCTCGCTATGCACCCCAGCATTTTGTTCACTTTTGCAGCTGCTCTCCTGCACTGGGCAGTGTTGTTTATGGTCCCTGTTATCATCACCCCTAGGTCCTTCTCCTCCTCAGTTATCCCTAGCTTAACCCCCCCAGCCAATATTCTCTCCTTGGGTTCTTCACCCCAAAGTGCATAACCTTACACTTCTTTGCATTGAACCCCAGCAGCCACCTCTCTGACCACTCCTCTAGCTTGTGCAGGTCCCCCTGCAGCTGCTTCCACCACTGTTCCGATTTTGGTGTCGTCAGTGAACAGACTTACCTTGCTCACCACCCCGTGTGCAATGTCTGATATGAAGAGCCCAAATAATACTGGGCCCAGCAGAGAGCCCTGTGGTACCCCACTTGTTAGCGGCCTTGGAGTTGAGAGCTCCCCTCTCACCACCACCCATTGCAGCCTCCCACTCAGCCAGCTTGTAAGCCAGTTCATCATTTTGCCCCTACCCCTACACCAGTTAACTTCCCCCCCAAGCCGCAAATGAGGCACTGAATCGAAGGCCTTGGTGAAGTCCAAGTAAAGAACATCCACTGCATGACCCTTATCCAGCTCTCCTGTCACCTAGTCATAATATTGTATCAGGTTGGTTTGACAAGATTTCCCTGAAATGAACCAATGCTGCCTCACATCCTGGAGGCCATTGTCCTCCAGGTATGACACCAGTCTTTCCTTTAGTATAATTTCCATGAGTTTGCACACTATGGAGGTGAGACTTACCGGATGATAATTACCCAGTTCATCCCTTGGTCTGCTCTTGTGTAATGGTACTACATGTGCCATCCTCCAGTCCAGTGGTACACATCCCGACTCCAGTGAGATGCTGAACAGATCTGCCAGCAGCTCCGCCAAGACCTTCGCCATCTCTCTCAGCACCCTGGGGTGGATACCATCTGGCCCTGGTGCCTTGTCTAGCTTCTGTGACCTCAGTCCCTCTAGGACTTTACTTGCCTCAATTCTTCCATCTGCTGCCTCCTCTCCCCCCATCCCTACCCTCCCAGCCCATGGTGGTAGCGGTTTCACCTTTTCTTCCCTGAACACTGCGCAAAAGTATTCATTCCGTCCACTCCCCACCCCTTTTTATCCTCACTATTGTCTCCTTGCACTTCCTTTTCTCCCTGATGTATCTGAAAAAGTCTTTCTGCCTCCCATTAATTCCCTGCACTAATCTCAGCTACCTATGGCCCTTGGCTTCTCTCACTTTTCTGGTCACCTCCCTGGACCATCTTACATACTCCTTCCTGTCCAGTTGCTTCGCCATCCTCCTATACCTCTGGTGTGCCTCTCGTTTTTCCCTCACCACCTCCACTACCTCGCTGTTCAACCAGCATGGTTTTCTTGCTCTACTCCTCTTACTCTGTTTCTTGGTGCAGGCTTCTGTTGCCTCTGTAACCTCCCCCATTTAATAATATCCCATTTCTGCTCCACGTCCATCTCCTGCCTTATGCCCTCTAGTTTCCTTTTCAGTACTTTCTGCATCCTCCCAAAGTCCACCCCCCTGAAGTTTACCACCCGAGTAACTGATTTCTCTGGCTCCCCACACATTGTGATATTAAACCACACCGTTTGTTGATCGCTGTAGGCTAGTGGGTTCTCCACCTTTATTTCCCTTACTGCCTCCCCATTCAACAATACCAGATCTAAAGTGTTCATTAGCCTACTAGGTACTCTAACCAACTCTGTCAGGAGACCCTCCTGGATCGTGTCCAGGAGCACTTGCTCCCTAGCACTGGAGGTGACCAGAATGCTCCAGTCAACCCCCGGCAAGTTGAAATCCCCCACGATGACCACCTTCCCTTTCCTACACACCTTTCTTATTTGTCCAGCTAATTCCCTGTCAAGCTCCTCAGACTGGGACGGCGGCCTAAATACCACCCCAAACCTCAGTTTCCTACCCCTTGAGTCTAGGAGCTGCAGCCAGATTGCCTCTGTTCTCCTTTCTTCCCCCTCGTCCCTTGTACATTTGATCCCGCCACTCACATAGACTGTCACCCCACCCCACCCCACCCCACCTCCTCCTTAGGTCCTTCCTATAATTTGTATCCTGGGATTGCCAGATCCCAGTCCCGGTACTCAGTTGCCCACATTTCTATGACAGCTGCAATATCCACCCTCTACACTACTAAGAGTGCCTGTAGCTCAGCTGATTTGTTGCCTAAGCTTCTTGCATTTAGTGAGACCACCCTCCATCCTGCCCCCTTCCCTTCACTGGCCTCCATCTCCTCCCTTCTACTCCCTCCCTTTTCAGCCACCCCAAGTCCTTCCCTGCTAGCTTGGGGAGTAGGCTGTGACTTCACTCTATCAGATCCCTGCCTACCTGCTGTCCACTTGCCACTCCCCCATCTAGTTTAAATCCACCTTTGTCGCAATATACCTCCCCAGTCTTTGCTTTAATACCTCCTTCCCCTCCCCACTCAGGTGCAGCCTATCCCTTGCAAACAGATTGTTATTATCACAGGTACTGCCCCAGCCGCCCACAAACCCATACCCCTTAGTTCGACACCATTCTACCAACCATGTGTGCAACTCTCTAATCCTCTCTTTTCTGACTGTCCTTGCACAGGGTACTGGGAGCATCTCAGAGAAGGCCACAGACTCCCCAGTCTCTTCACAGAACCTGCCCACTTCCTAAGTCCTCTCTCTTGTTACCTCCACTGTTTCCCCCGCTAGGTCATTTGTCCCCACAAGTACAACAATGTGTGGGTTCCTCCTACCCCTCCTTACGCACCTTAGGATTGCCTGTGCTGCCTTGTTTGCCTTTAATCCTGACATAGACTCCACCCATATCTGACTGTGCCTCTCCCCCTTGCTGCCCCATCTGATCCCCTCTTGTGCCTGTTTCCACCCCCCCACCCAGGTTCTCATTCCTAGGGTCACTCAAGATGGGGCTTGTACCATTTGCCCCAGTGTCTTTCCCCCAACCGCTCTCAATTGAGACCCCTGCCCCTCCTTCTCCTGTTTGACTGCCAGCCTCCCTCTCATTCCTCATCTCTCTGAGTATGATTCCTCCCCCCTTACACCATGCTCAATCTCTCCACTAGTAATGCCCCTCACTCCCTCCTCTTCATGAGTACTATCCCATGTGCAATCTCCTCCTGTATCCTCTTTCCCATATGCTGCTACTACAGCAAACATGTTCTCTACCCCCTTTGCCTTACTATGTGTTTTCTCCTCCTTCCTGCCTACTGCTGCTCCTCTTTTTCTAGGTCCTAGTAGAGTCCACCCTTCATCAACTGGCTTCCTGTCTAGTTTGCCCCCTCCCCATGACCCCTCCCTTGACCCACTGTTCCTTCTCTGTGGTTTCCTCACAATACTCTCAGATGTCAGCCCGCCTACCCACGCAATCCTCCCCTCATCCCTCAATCTCTCCAGCTCCCTTCCAAGCCACTGAACCTTTTCCTTGAGCCTTCTTAGCCTGTGACATATTGGGCACCCTCCCAGCTCCCACAATATGTTCATCCACATTGCTGCCACACAACCATTTCACCCCACAGTCCTACCCATGGTCCACACTACCTATACAGAACAGTGAAGTACAGTTTCTCTATATTGACTGCAGTTGTTTACAAACACAATTACAAACCCAGCAATAGCATTCCCAGGTCTCACAAACACATACAGTCCGGAAATTAGATGTTTGCCTCAGGTCCTCTTTAGGACCCTCCTCCCGGATTTAAGTAATGCCGCTGTGCCTCCATTGAGCTTAATTCCAAAAAACACAGCCCGGGGGCCTTTAAGGTAAATTCAAAAGACACAGCCACATAAACCTTTAAGCTTAATTCAAAAAAACACAGCCACAGAAACCTTTACGCTAAATAAAAGAAGAAGAAAAAATTAGCAAAACTTACAAAAATCCTCTCCAACCTAACTCTCCCTACAGCAAGTAGAATTAACTAATCCTAGCCCAGCATCTAACAGAAATGTTAATCCTAAATGCCCTTGCATGCAGCATAAGACAGCCAACTACAGTACTAACTGGAAACCACAATCCTACTCATAAGAACTACAGACCTACTCATAAGTTATATTTATTTATATATCTTCAAGAATTAGCTCATATGGCTGTTCCTTTTTTCCTCCTTCCTGACCTGCTCTGAGGGCTCAGGTCAGTTTGAAGCTCCCCAAGCTCCTCCCACACAGCCTTTAAACCCAACCCCCAGTGGTTTTCTTCCGTTACTTCCTCCTGCAACCTTAGATAACCTGCTTTATCTTCCTATAGACACTTCTATGTATGTAAATACCGTGTAATCTGTACAATATCTGTATAATTCTATGTACATATGAACTTCTTTTTCTTCCTCTCTGTAAAGAATATTATCTGTATTGCCTTGCAAATACCTGTGTTGACCTGTATACAATTGTTCATGCTCCACCCAGGTCCATCTTGCAAATGTGCTTCTGCTCAAGGATGAATGCCTGGTTAAATAAAGACTTGATTGATTGATTGATTGAGTGGTTTTTCAGTATTTAAGAAAAGCTGGTGGAAGGGGTGGGTGGCAGGGCTTTCTCAACAGCAAGTACAATTAACTAATCCGCTCTCTCATAGTTTAAAAAAAAAAACAGCAAAACTTACAAAAATCTTCTCCACAGCAAGCAGACTTAACCAATCCTTCTTTCCTGCAGTTTGATGGCTCTGCCAGAATTTAAAGGCTTTGTGGGTGGGAAAGTCTGGGCATGCCCTGTGCAGTCACTCCAGCCACAGAAACCTTGAAGCTAAATTCCACCTTAAGCTAAATTAAAAAAAATATATATATATATCAAAGCTTAACAAAAATCCTCTTCACATTAACTCTCTCAACAGCAAGTAGAATTAACTAATCCTTCTCACCCGTAGTTTAAAAAGCAATAGCAAAATTTACAAAAATCTTCTCCACAGCAAGCAGACTTAACCAATCCTTCTCTCCTGCAGTTTGATGGCTCTGTCAGAATTTAAAGGCTCTGTGGGTGGCAAGTCTGGGCATGCCCTGTGCAGTCACTCCAGCCACAGAAACCTTTAAGCTAAATTCCACATTTAAACTGACTGCGAGGGAGTCTGGGTCTAGGGGAACCATGGTGGATGGTGAGCAGAAGGGAATCCTAGACAGTGCACCCCCACATCCGGGGGACTGTAGCAGCAAAGAGAGTATGACAGTAGCAAAGTTAGAGCAGGGGTCAGATGAAAGGGGGAATGCCTTAATGCTAGAATCCTAGATAACAAACTCAGCAAGCTCCAGCTGCTGATGGCAGATGATGAGGTGGACCTTGTGTTCATCACAGAAATGTGGACCACAGATAATAATGACTGGGAGATGATGATTCCCAGTCATTCACTGTTCAGGGAGTATAAAGATACTGGTAGAGGGGAAGGAGTTGCCTTTTGTCAATTAGGGCATTGAGGTGGTAGAAGATGGGTGCATTAGGGGTAGCAATGGGGAGTTTGAGTCAGTATGGGTGCAACTCATGGCAGCCTCTGGCAGGGAAGTCTGCTTGGGGGTGATATACAGGCCTCCAGGGCAAGGGAAGGAAAGGGACATAGAACTCAGAGATGAATTTGAAAGAGGGATAGAAAAGGGGAAGTAGTGGTATTAGGAGACCTGAACCTGCCAGACATCAATTGGGATGTCTTGGAGGCCAAAAGCACCAGGAGTCAGGCCTTGTTGGATGCCTGCCAAGATTGTCAACTGAGGTATCCGTACAAGATCCTGACACCCAAAATCCCAATGATCGAAATCCCAACACCAAACTCAGACAACCACAATCCCAATGGTATGGCAGACCTCCCGACAGCCACATTCCCCATGGTATGGTGACCCTGAGGTGTTTATGTATATTTTATTGGGGTAGGGAGGTGAAGCCCCCAGCAGAACAGTATCAGAAATTGTGCTGCTGGCATATTCTCACCATCGTGATTTGCCGTCAGGATTTTGATCCTCGAGATTTTGGGTGTCGGAATCTTGTAGCAGAACCATCTACTGGTACAGTTAATTAAGGGACCCACCAGGCAGACACAATCCTTGATGTGGTGCTCACCAACTCAGAGACGGTGGCAGCTGTGGGAGTAAGGAAATCGTTGGGGAACAGTGACCCTAACTCTGTTTGGTTTTAATTTGCCCTCAGGGTCGGCAAGCCACTGTTGAGAACTGACATCCTTGACTTTAGAAGGGCAGACTTCAATAGGATGAGGGAACTGGTCAACAGTAAGTTAGCAGGGGTGGAGGAAATAGGTGGAGTGGAGGAGAGATGAGGGCAGTTAAGTGAGCCATCCTTGAGACATCTAAGATATGCATAAGAGTAGTAACAAAGAAAAACAGGTTTAAGAGACATCAAGGAAGTGGTAAGGGTCAAAAAGAAGGCCTTCTATAAATACAAGGAAAAGCGGGGGGAGGTAGAATGCCAGGGCTATCTACAGAAAAATAGGGAGGTAAAGAGGGCCATTAGGGAGGCGAAAGCAGACACAGAGCTACGTACTGTGGAGGGGATCAGGAATGGAGAAAAACTATTTTTCAGATATATTAGTGTAAAAAGGGAAAAAGGCGGGGCAACCATAAGGCTAATTGAGGGGGTGTAGGGTGATAGAACAGGATGGGCAAAAGGCTGTGGTCCTGAATGACTACTTTTGCTCAAAGCAAGCACTGAGGGAGTCCTGGAACTGAGACAACCATTGCTTACTAGTGAAAGGGTCCTGAAAGAGCTGGCTGCCCTTAAGATAGATAAGGCTGGTAGGTCTGTTCAACAGCTCACTTTGGTCTGGGGAAGTTTCAAGGGATTAGAAAGTGGCAGACTTTGTACCACTTCATAAGGGAGGGGGATAAGGAGCAACCAAGGAACTACAGCCCTGTCAGTCTAACCTCTATCGTAGGGAAGCTGATGGAGTCACTGATCAAAGAGCACTTCATAGACTACCTGGAGAGCAGTGGGCTTCGGGGTAGTAAACAACACAATTCTGTGGCTGACATTGTACCACTTCATAAGGTGGGGGATAAGGAAAAACAGACCTGACAGTCTAACCTCTATCATAGGAAAGCTGATGGAATCTCTGAACAAAGAGGACTCGTAGACTACCTGGAAACCAGTGGGCTCCAGAACAGTAAACAGCATGGTTTTGTGGCAGGAAGGTCTTGTCAGACTAACCTAATAGTTTTCTTTGACTGCATGACAAAGGAATTAGACAAGAGCCATGCTATGGATCCGCTGTACTTTAACTTCAATAAGGCTTTTGACTTGGTACCTCACAGACGATTGCTCAAGAAGATGGAATACCTGGGTGCGGCTAAACCCATAGTGGACTAAGCGGGTAACTGGCTCGAGGGGAGGCAGCAGAGGGTTATAGTCAATGGGGTTAAATCAGATGAGAGAGAGAGAGAGGTTACGAGCAGGGTTCCACAAGGATCTGTCCTAGATCTGGTCCTCCTGAACATGTTCATTAGCGACAATGGAAAAGGAATCCAGGGCAGGCTGTGTCTCTTCACAGATGACACAAAACTATGTGGGAGGGTGGATAGTGATGAGGGATCAAGGGAAATGCAGAGGGAGCTACAAAAACTAGAGGGGTGGTCAAAGGTCTGGCAGTTAAAATTCAGTGCCAAAAAGTGGAAGGTAATGCACCTAGGGAAAACGAACCCCAGGAAGGAGTGTACTGGATGGGAGGGCAGAGACTTAGCACTACAGCTGAGGAAGAGCATCTGTAGTCATCATCAGCAACTCACTCAAGCAATCGAGTCAGTGCAACAAAACCTATTGCAAGGCTAACAGGATGTTGGTATGTACTGGGAAAGGTATTGATGTATTGTTAGCAGAAGAAAAGAAGTAATACTTCCCCGCTACAGATCCCTGGTGAGGCCTCACCTAGAGTACTGCGCCCAGTTCTGGAGTCCTCATCTCAGAAAGGATAAGGATAAGTTGGAGACATTCTAGCACAGAGTAACATAAATGATTCAGGGCCAGCACAGCAGATCCTATGAGAAGCGCCTCATACTATGTAGGGGAGATATGATAGAGACCTTCAAGTTCTTTAAAGGAATTAACAAAGTGAACTGTGGGGAACTATTTTGCCTGATTACTAACTCGCAGTCACATGGACATGAGTGGAAATTAACAGGAGCGAGGTTCAGGAAAGACATAGAAACATAGAAACATACAATATGACAGCAGAGTAGGACCACCTGGACTACCTAGTCTGCCCATTTCCCTACCTACTGTACCTAAAAACTGCAGATCCTAATTAATCTGCAGCTTACCCTTTTATCCTAATACTAGGGTTGCCTTCAGTCTATCCCATGCATTCTTGAATTCGCCCACTGTTTTTGCCCCCAAGACCTCCATAGGGAGGCTATGTCATGCATTCATCACCCTTTCTGTGAAAAAATACTTTCTCATGTTACCCCTGTGTCTCCCCCCCACCCCAGCTTCATATTGTGACCTTGTGTCTTTGCACATCTTTTCCTTTGGAAGATGCTTCCCTCCTGTACCTTGTTTATCCCGTTGAGATATTTGAATGTCTCTATCATATCCCCCCCTCCCTCCTTTCCTCCAGAGTATACATATTAAGGTCTTTCAGTCTTTCCTCATACGGTTTATGGTGCATTCCCATTGCCATTTTCGTTGCTCTTCTCTGGACCACCTCCATTCGGTCTATGTCCTTCTGTAGATGTGGCCTCCAGAACTGAACACAGTATTCCAGATGTGGTCTCACCAATTGTCTGTACAGTGGCATCACCACCTCGTTTTCTACTAGTGATGCCTCTCTCTATGCACCTCAGCATCCCTCCGGCCCTTCCCACTGCCTTGTTATGCTGCTTGACTACTTTTAGGTCAACCTTTATGAGTACCCCATGTTTTTTGTCCTTAGTATCTCCCCCTCAATTGTGTATTCCTTTCCAGGATTCCTGTGCCCAAAGTGCATGACTTTGCACTTCTTTGCATTGAATTTAAGCTACCACACTCTTGATCACTCCTCCAACTTGCCTAGGTCTCTTGTCATTCTTTCCACCCCGTCTGGAGTGTCACCCTATTGCAGATCTTGGTGTCATCAAATCAAATCAATATTATTTATATGGCACCTTTCAAATTATCAAGGCACCTCACAAAACAAGTAAAACAGCTACAGCATAAAATGACATACATTATAAATAATATAGTCATCTGCAAAGAGGCTTCCCTTCCCTTCCAGCCGCTTTGCAATGTCGCTTATGAACACATTGAAGAGGACAGGCCCCAGCACTGAGCCTTGCTGCACCCTGCTGGTCACTCCCCTCTCCCGGGATTGAACTCCGTTAACCACCACCCTCTGCGTCCTGTTGCTCAGCCAATGTCTAACCCAATTTACCACTTTAGATACCACTCCCATACCGCCCAACTTGTTTACTAACCTCTTGTGTGGGATGGTGTCAAATGCCTTCCTAAAATCTAGGTAGGCCATGTTTATCGCCCCTCCCTGATCAATCACCCTGGTTACCCAGTCAAAGAAATCTATCAGATATGTTTGACAAGATCTACCTGCTGTGAATCCATGTTGCCTCAGGTCTTGTGTCCCGCTGGCCTCGAGATATGCCACAATCCTTTCCTTCAGCATGGATTCCATTATTTTTCCAACCACTGAGGTCAAAGTGACTGGCCTGTAATTCCCAGCTTCCAACTTGCTCCCACTCTTGCGCAGCAGTATCACATTGCTGTCCTCCAGTCCTATGATACCACTTCTTCCTCCAGTGATTTGTTGAATAGGGCTGTCAGTGGAGCCCCAATACCTCTCTGAGCTCCTTCAATATTTCATGATGTATCCCATCCAGCCCCATTGCCTTGTCCACTTTTAGTTTCGAGAGTTTCTTTAGAACTCTCTCCTCCATGAATGGACTGGTGTCCACCTCTCCTTCATGTGCATTTCTACCCTCCTATTTTAAATTCCTCCCCTTCCACTGCTTTTGTAAATACCGAGTCCCCCTCCACACTCCCCTTTGTTAAGCCTCACAGTCCCTCCCTTGGTCTTTTTCGTTTCCCTAATATACCTGAAGAAGGTTGTGCCTCCTCCTTTTACTGATTGGGCTATTCTTTCTTCAGTTTGCACCTTTGCACTCCTGACTGCTTTCCCCACTTCCTTCTGTTTTGCCTGATACAGTTCCCTGTCTCCTCCTTTTTGCTTTTCCTTGTACTTTCTGAATGCTGTTTTCTCCCTAACCTTACCTGCCACTTCTTTTGAAAACCATAGTGTTTTTTTCTTCTGTAGCCCTGGTGCGATGTCTACAGAGAGCTACAACCCCAGCCTTGCTAGCTAGACCAAGGTTGAGGGACCTGGGTTCCCATTATGCTGTTATGGGGGTTCTTTCCCAAATTGAAAATAAACTATCACAGTGCCTCCACCCAGAGTACATTTTAAGTGGCTCTGATATTTCACAGTACAAGCCCCTGGGATGCTGTACCAACCCACCTCCCACACAGTCACCCCAACACATGGATTACATAAACCAAACTCCTCAATTTCAACTCTTTGAATTAAAGACTTGCATTAATAATATGCTCGCTAAAAATATGCTCACGAGTCAAAATTTTCCAAAACAGTCAAACATCTTTTATTTACAGGGGAATGGTTAGGAACGGGTAGAATGGAGTAGAGGTTAATCAACATTTACATTGGGCAAATGGC
This sequence comes from Neoceratodus forsteri, assembly GCA_016271365.2. NCBI lineage: Eukaryota > Metazoa > Chordata > Ceratodontiformes > Ceratodontidae > Neoceratodus > Neoceratodus forsteri. The sequence continues at coordinate 656,661,402 of CM057459.1, forward strand.
ATTTGTTATTTGGCTTCAGCAAACAATCAGCTGCATTCTTTAGTTCAAACACACTTTTTAAAGTAAGCCACCCACCATCCTTGAGATGGTTCAGATTCAGCCCTCTTACTAACTAGCTGCTGCAAGTTTTTTCCATTAAACAAACCCATAATGGTATCAGCTCCCTGGTTCAGATGATGCCCCAGAATCTGTCCCTGGGTACCCAGTACTACCTATGTTGCAGGCCTGTGGTGCAGCTGGTTGGCCAGCGCTGGTGTGCTTACTTGAATCACATTTTACCTTTCTGTACATTTTAGTGACTTTGGGTTTTAACTATGCCACTGGGCACAACTTGAAACAACTATATACAGCCCCCAGGTGCAGGACAATCACTGCCTTTACTCACAGTTCTGCTGACAGTCTCAGGTGGGGCTGGTACTGTAATCCTGGGAGAGATGGAACAGTAAAACTCAGGATCTTTGAACAATTTGAGATGTGGAGCCGGCAGTCTGCAGCTTGAACCTTCTGACTTGTTTGACGGTCTTGCAGCTTGTCACCGCTCGCCTACTTGAAGGTCTCACAGCTTTTCACCTTCAGCCTGCTTTCAGGCCAGTTGCAGAGCACAAATGCAAGGCTTTCCAATCCACAAAAGAACCCAGACCCAGGAGTGACCCCATGGTCCAGCTCCCCAATGGATCCAGAGAGCCCTAGCACTCAGGCACGAGCCCATGGCTCCCTGTGGCCCAGTCAGCCCCACTCAATAGTGGTTGTTTGTTTCCCTACCTGGCTCCAGGTGGCAGATGAGCAGATTTTAGTCTCTTTTAGCTCCATGTCACATAGCAATTTTAGTCACATCCAGCTATTAAAGGCATCTTCAGCCACACGACCACTGTGACGGCTGTGACCCTTTCAAATCAGGTCACAGTCTCTTGACTCTCACTGAGCACACAGTCTCAGTGAGCCTTGGGCAAATTCATCTGGGCTCCTCCGAGGACCCTGAACCTGCATTGAGAATCAGACCTTTACTCGAGCAGTCCCAAACTACCAGTAATCACTTTCCTTCAATGTGCAGGTGCTGACAAAACAGAAGAGGCTTTGTCTCCTCCTGTTGAAGACTACCTGGTTTTACTGGCCAAGCCTCCACGTGTCCAGGAGACTCCCATACCAAGTTTCCATAAACCTTTTCCTGTAACCGTTTTCCATAAACCTTTTCTTCCATAAACCAGAACCATTCCTTTCCATACCTTTGGCCAAGTGTCTTTTCCCCCTTTCCTTGAGGCATTGAGTCAAACCAGGGAACAGACAGAACCTTTTTCCTTCAAACCATTGGACAAAACCTTCACTGCTGTGGTGAAGCTTTCTCCCACAGCTTACTGTTGCAGGACCTTGCAGCTCTCTCTCTCTCTCTCTCTCTCTCTCTCTCTCAGCAGAACTGCGAAACCAGACTCCTTGAATCTTTGAGCAGAAAGTCCCACTGATAAAGTGTAGATTCTCACTGCCCTGTACATGCTTGCATCTCTTATCCAGCTAAAACTGCAAAACTAGATTCCTTGATCCAATTGCCTCTGCAAATGGGGAAGGCAAACACAGGCCCTTGGGGACAGGTGTCTGGCAACCCCCAGACAGGCCCTTCCCTCACTTTGCAACCCCATCTTTCTGCATAAGGACTGGAGCCCCCTCCGTCTGGTGAGGCTCCTGCTGAACTGAGTCCAAACCAAACAGTCCTTGGGTTTTGGGATCTCTCTCTCTCTGGCAGCTCCTCACTGGCTGAATTAACTGTCCCTTCTCAAAATTAATATGCATGAATCTCCTTCGATGCCTGATTGGCTGCGCAAAAATGTGCCAAGTATTTCCCCAGCTTTTTCCCTCATAACTCTTTGGCACAGTTCCACAAATCCTTTGGTAAATCCTGGCCCTCCAACTGACTGACACAAGGGTCAAAGGCTGCAAACATGGCTGCTGAATAACAATTTCAAACACAGTCCACCCAATGCCCTCACGATGATGCCCCGGTGCATCCAGCAGAAACACTTTCATTTTCATTTACCCTCAAAGTCTGGTTATCAGTCCCTGTGACCTGTAAAGTGACTGCACAATTCAAAACACTTTCCTTTAGTCTTTTTCCCATCACTATGGCTGTTTTGGACTATACCCAAGCAGCCCATACATAGTCCCACTGCAATCCATACCATGTCCCACTTTACGGTCCTCCTACAGCCAGAATAAGTGTTTTTATTATACAGCAGCCCCTCAGTATTGTAGCAGCCCATCTGCCGTTTTACACAATGCCTGGCCTGAGTTTAAGATTTCCATACAGCCCCCAGCCTGTCGCTAGCACCGATTTACAATGCCCCCCTGTGCTAGGCAGGCTTACTCAGTATCATTCATAATGCCTCAATAATATTCATGAGGCTGTTCCCCCAAGCTCTCATAGGCACTCTCTGTTTACAAAGAACTGTAGCTCCTTCTGTGTCTCCTCCAGGTCTCTGGTCCCTGATTAGCTAAATTTCTGGACTGGGACTACTAAAGAGGCATCCATGCAACTGTAGCAACGGCTGCAAACCTACCGTGCGCCACGGCACATGCACAGACTATCGGACTGTGCAGAAACAACAAGGCGGCTCTGCGATTTACTCCTCTGGCCCCATTCTGAGTCAAAATACATTGCCAGGGCTGGACAGAGACTCTAGGGCACTACTGGGACTCAGGCCAGGAAGCAAGGAGCATTATGGGGGAAAACAGGAGAAACGGGGCAGCCCAGCGGGGCAAACAGCCCAGGACAGGGAGGTTACATTTCTTTTTGCTTTATTTACTTATCTTTACACAGAGGCTTGTTGCCTCTGCTATGGCTCCTTTAAGTTTTTCCCACTGTTCCTCAACCCCCTCCTTACCCCTTTTCCAGGATTTTCTTGAAGTGTTCCCCATTTTTGCAAAGTTGGCCCTCTTAAAATCTATGACTCTTACTTTTGTGTGGCTTGACTCTTTCCCTGCCTTCACCTTAACCCATACTCTATGGGGATTGCTGGACCCACTGATAAGTATGTTATTCTGTCACTGTTTGTGAGGATCAGGTCTAATATTGCTCCCTCCCATGTGGGTTCCACCATTAGCTGTCTGAGGCATGTCCCCTGCAGGGCATCCGGGATGTCTCTGCTCCTGATAGTGGCTGCAGCATAGGTGTTCCATTTAACATCTGGCATGTTCAGGTCCCCCATCAGCAGCACCTCACCTTTTTCTGCCATTTTGTGGATGGTCTCCACCAATACCCTGTCTGTTTCCTCCCCCTGTGCTGAAAGTCTGTAGACAACTCCAGTGCGGATGGTGGTACCATTTCCTCTCTCTAAGGTGACCCATAGTGCCTCCTCCCCTTCCTGTATTCCCCTTAACTCCATTGCTTTGATCCCCTCCCTAATGTAGATAGCTACCCCTCCCCACTTTTTACCCTGTCTCCCCTGAAGATTATGTACCCTGGCATGGTAACATCCCAATCATGTTTACTCGTGTATCACGTTTCAGTGACCATGACAATGTCCAGGTCTTCTCCACCATCAAGATCGCTAGGTCTGGGATCTTGTTACTCAGGCTATAGGCATTTGAACACATGGCTTTTCATGTTTTGCTGCCTTTGCCTGTACCACCTCCCTCCTTTTCCCTACGCCTTCCCTCTATGCCTTCTCTGACTTTACCCCTACTTGTGGATTCTTTGTTTGATTCCTCGGCCCTAGTGCTCTTTTGTTTGTTTACCTTAACCTGGGGGGGCAGTTGATTTTTCCCCTGTAAACCTTTCACTGAGGATCCTGCCCCCCCCAAATGAATGCAAGCCATCCCTGCTGTACAAGCCTGCATCCCTCCAGGTGGTCCATCAATCCCCAATGAAGCCAAATCCCTCAGTTCTGTACCAGTTTTTCAGCCATTCGCTAAATCCCTTGGTGTGGAGCACCCTGGCCTCACCCATGCTGTAGGAAGGTAACACTTCTGAAAAAGTTACCATGCATGCCATCTGTCTAAGACTCCTCCCCAACATCGTGAACTCCCTCTGCATTGCCCTCACCTCGTTCCCAGCCAGGTCATTTCCCCAGGTGGACAATGACATCTAGCTCACCCTCCCATCTTGCTGCCCCAGCAATCCTTTGGATTCGCTTCCCATCCCTCCAAGCCATGGCACCAGGTAGGTACCTGACCTCTCTGTTTGCTTCCCCCAGGAATTACCCCCTAATAATAGAGGAGGTGGACGTGAGGAAGAACTACTTTATAGGAAAGGCGGTGGAACCTTTGAACAGTCTGTCGGCTGAGGTAGTGGGTGTGAAAACAGTCATTGGGTTCAAGCAGGGCTAGGATAGAATGAAGGGAATAGTGGTTTCCCAGGGTGACAGGACCAAGGAGGGGAATGGGGAGAGGATGAGAAGGGTTAGTACCCTGGAGGAACAGTAGATCTTACTTTGAGAGGGCTCTTGCAGTAGGTACTAACAGGTAGGACTGAAGCCATCAGGTACCAGGACCACACAGAAAACTTTTAGCTAGCAGTGGCTCGTGGGGGACTGCCCACCCTACGTCACATGACCAACATCAGAGTGGCACAATATAGTGAGTGGTCCCTACAGCCGCCCTCCAGTTCTTTCCCGCCATCAATCTGCGCACGTCGGACCTCGCTGGGAATGTTGCTTCCTTCAACGCCATCTTGGATGAGTATTTTACTTGTTTTTCTCTAAATTTAACTTGCATTTTTCTCTGAAAAGTATTTGTATATTGATCGTGCATGTCATCTCGGATGTATTCCAATTCGCACAAAAATAAGTGCAACTCCTGCGGGATTCAGTTCCCTGACAAGGAAGGCCATTCCCTCTGCCTTTTCTGTCTGGGCCCAGATCACTAGGTTGAAGACTGTGAGACCTGTCAAGGTTTTAACCAGGCCACACAGAAGTGCCGTTATCTGACCCTGGAATCCCATTTATTAAAATTGAAAATGGCATCCATGGAGAAGGAGCTGAAGAAACTCAGGAGCTCGTCTTCTTCTCCACAGGGACATTGTAAGAAGAAGAAGGACAAGGAGAGATATCGGGACTGGAAATGGTCTCAATCCAGCCCGGGGCCCCTGTCAGGAGCCATGGACCGGAGGAGCTTCCCCCTCGGGGGGGGGTGCCCCTCATCCCAAGGCCGCTCCTGTTGCTACAGATTGGTGGTTGGGCCCCCTGCTGGAATTGGTTTTGGTTCCGACTGGAGTCTCCGGGGTAAAGGAGACACCCATTACCCATAGGCCCCTCAAGATTAAGAGGCCTAACAGCATTTCTGCGGGGGGTTTACCCCAAAATAAAGATAGGGCTGGCATCCTTAGGACCTAATTAGGTAAACACAACAGTCAGTGTTTACCTAGGGGGTCCCAAATTTAAATGCCAGGCATTTTTCTATCTCACTAACTGAAAACAAGATGGCGGCAGCATGAAAGTAAAAGGGCTGTTTGTAAAAGTAAAATGTACTGGCGGCAGGTTTCGTGAGGGACATATATTTTTTTCCCATTGACTATAATGGGAAACTTGTTTTTTTAATAACTTTTGAACAGTTTAATATTTTGTCATCAAATCTTTGAAAGGCACATCAGTGATCCAGACTGCATATTCCCTGAAAATTTCAGACCAAACAGACAAATCGTGCGGGCTATAGGCATGAGCAAAAAAAGTGCAAAAATAAATTTTTTTGTGTTTTTTGGCATTCTGCAGCTCCACAATCACTCATTCAACCATAATGCAACTTGCCAGATCCAGAGATCTATGGTACCAGACTGCACATGCAAACTTTCAGCCAAATCTGTAGTGTGGTGACAGAGTTATTAACGTGTACAATTTTGGGTTTAACATTAATGTGCTGACTCAACTCTAACTATACTGCCACTACTGCGGCAGTATAATACATATATATATATATATATATATATATATATATATATATATATATATATATATATATATATATATATATATATAATATGTATGTACTGTATATATAGATACAGATGTATAAGGATTATGTGATCTGGCTGTCGTATAAACAATTTATTTTCATGAGTCCCCGGTGACCTCAGGTAACTTCATGAGTGGCAGAGTGTAGCAGAGCACGAGTGATTTACTCGAGGTCACTGGGATGAGTGAAAATAAATCCTTTATATGACTGGACCCCCTATCACATATTCGATCTATGTGTAACCCCCTTGTTACCCGGGGTTACTAGAATCCCAGTAAGCTCTAGTGGTAGGCAGGGAAGACAGCTTGTGAAACTCCAGTTAAATGGATTTCACACTGTCTCACTCTGTTCTCAGTCTCAGCTGAGACTGAGGGATGACATCACCAATAGAACTATCGCAGCTGCATGAGCCATAATGGAATCTGCAGCAAGGGAGTTGGAATAGAAGAAGAAGAAGAATCAGTATTTATATAGCGCTTTTCATACATAGTATCCCAAAACACTTTACCAATGCTAGACTGGTAGTGAAGTGACTGAATGTGTGGTGGCGGCCATATCGCACATCATCACCCACACACAGCCTGGATGATTGCATGAACCGGTTTATTGGAAGGGGGATGTTGGCCAGGACACCAGGAATGTTCCCTGCTCTTTTACTAAGAGTACCCTGGGTTTTTTTACTTCCACCTGGACACCCACCAGGACAACACCAGGATGGGCAGAAGGGACCTCAGTTTTAACGTCTCATCTGAAGGACGGCACACCCCAACAGTACAGCACTCCCGAATACTGCACTCGGATGCCAGCAATTTTTAGGTGCAAGTCCATCCCGGTGTGGGACGAGAATAGAATGTTGGGAGGCTTGAACAGAGTCTGTAGTCAGTTGGTGTTGGGCGCTTGCTGTGGAAGCAGCACAGCAGCTCAGTGGGCTCTTGGAGCCTCAGCCCTGACAGAGGGCTATTTTTAGGTAAAAAGGGTGTGTGTCTCCACCAAAAGAGAGACACAGAAGATAATTGAAGTGGTGGAGACCGCTGTTTCAGGTCTCAGTGCCCCCTCCCTCCGGGGATGGGGGCAGGAAAGGGTTTCCTGCAAATTCCTGGGGCAACCCCCTGGTTCTGTTATTAATGGAGAAGTTGCCTATTTGTTCCAGAGTTTTGGGGAGAACAAGAAGACTTATGAATCGCCTGTGGGGCACCTGCAGCCGTAGGGTGAGTGTCTGCTCTTCCTGAAAGGGTCTATGTTTTTCACCCTGGGACTTGTGTGACATGTGGGGATTGGACTACTGAAATAGTGGGAGGCCTAGAGTAATAGACTTAGCCAAAAAATAAAAGTAGGTTCAAGTCCAGTGCTTACTGGGAAATTCAAGATATGTAGAGGAGATGTGACATACGTCTACCCAGGAATCTACATTGCCAAGCTTTCAGTAAAGGAATTGTTTAGTTTCCAGAGAAATGGCCGGGTATGGACTGTGGGAGCCGGAGGTGGGAGACCCCCCATCTTTAGTGACCAGGTCCACCTCTACGGATTTGCTCTGTGGATTTCTACTTTGCCTCATGCACTTGGCCAGTGATGAGGGAAGTACCCAGATGTGGGATTGGAAGGAAAATTCCCTCTAGGAGTCGAAGGCTCTGGTGTGGTTTGGGGGAGCCACAACAGGATAATTGGTTCATTTCCGAAATGGACCGCTGATCAAAGTGACGGCAGAGGCGGGCCCGTGGGAAAAACCCAAGTAGTGTACAAGTGGGCTGTGTTCCCCAAAGCTTTCACGTGCAAGTCGGGCTATGTGCCTGGTGGGTTCAGAGCCTGAGAGCTGGAAATAGTGATAAAGTGTTCTGTTGTCTCTAATCTGCATTACTAGGAATGTAGCCCGTGGGGGTCCGGTTTATGCTTTGTTTGTTCAGTTTGATGTGAATAAAAGCCACACTGTAGAATCCCATTCCTGGTTCTGGACATTACAGTTATTGCTTCCTGTGTTCAGATTTACTTGGGTGCCCCTGTGCAGAGTAGCCAAACCTAGGCCCCCTGTGCCGAGTAACCTCATCATCCCCGAACCCAGTCCCCACCAGGCACTGCTGTCAGCTTTAACAGCATGCCACCTGTCATTTTACTAAAAAGGCAGGGGTGAGGGGTTACATATGCAATAGGGCTCTTTCTTTTTTTGTGTTGTGTGTTTTAATTTGATGTGGTTCTGATGTGTATGTTGTATTTTGTGGGACTCTTTAGTATTGTTTTTGTGTTTCTCTGCATTGTTAGTGTAGTTCTGAATGGGAGTTTTGTAGTAGGTTTTGATTGGCTGGTTAGTGTGAATGGGCATACGTCATCATGCTGTGATTGGATAGCAGATCATGAGAAAAAGCATGTGATTGGTCAGAGGGTGTGTTGTTGGATGTGAGGGGCATGGCTGATGGGTATGGCGGAGTTTCCTTTCTGTTGGGTGTCAATGGTTGTTGAAGGAGGATCTTCGGAGTGGCGCGTGCAGAGTTGGGTTGTTTGGCATGGTTTGGGCCTGGAGGACCATGGGAGAAGGCATTGGAGCTGCAGAGGGATGGTATACTGGGGTCGGGGAGTGGATCATTAGAGTATCGGGACCATCAGTGGAAGTTGCTGCTGAGTGTAGATTGGCAGGTTAGCATTACTCAGTTAGGAACTGGCCAGATGAGAGACTTTTCAGTTGAAAATAGGTGTTGTTCCTGTGGAAATTCCATAAGGTTGGGATAATATGAGAAGGGACCAGAGTTTCAGAGTGAAGTATGTGTGTGGGGGTGTGAGTGCTGTAAAAATGCTGTACTAAGTTGGAGAAACTTGCAAACAAAACATTTTAAGAGGTAGAAAGTAGGAGAAGCTGTTAAGAGGCTGCTCAAGTTTCTGGTGGGATCGTCGAGGGGGGCATAGAGGTAAGACTGTGTGACGGTAGCAAGCTTCAGGATGGGCTGCATCATGGATAAAAAAAACAGAACAAGGTACCTATTTCATAAGGGAAAAGATACTTTGGGGCATTAACTGAAAGTGTTTAATAGATACATAGATACATAGATACATAGACAGTGTCGGCAGATAAGGGCCTATGGCCCACCTAGTCTGCCCATTTGAGCTTGTAAGTTCAGTTTGTTTTCCTAGAAGTCTATTTCCCCTTACCCCTGACCTCTAGAATTCCTTTATGTTTATCCCATGCATTCTTAAATCCCGTGATTGTTTCAGCCCCCACCACTTCCTCTGGCAGGGTGTTCCACTTGTCCACCACCCGCTCTGTGAAGAAATTCTTTCTCATGTTTCCTCTGAATCGTCCTCCCTCCAACTTCATCCCATGCCCTCTAGTCCTGAAACATCTTTTTCGCTTAAAATAGTGTTTTCCTGCACCCTGTTCCTCCCTGTAAGATACTTGTATGTCTCTATCATATCCCCTCTCCCTCCTCCTCCAGGGAGTACATGTTCAGTTCCTTCAACCTGTCTTCATAGGACTTGTGATGCAACCCATGCATCATCTTTGTTGCCCTCCTCTGAACCTTCGCTACCCTGTCTATGTCCTTACGTGGGTATGGTCTCCAGAACTGTACACTGTACATCGGTGGGGCCTCACTAGTGTCTTGTATGGTGGAATTATGACCTCCTTTTCCTGCTGGTGATGCCCCTGCCTATACATCCCAGCATCCTATTTGCTTTACCTGATGCCTTGTCACACTGTTTCCCTACCTTGAGGTCATCAGAGATGACAACCCCAAGATCCCTTTCCTGCTTGGTGCATGCTATATCCTCACCCCCAACTGATATATTGTGCCAGGGTTTTTGTGCCCCATATGCATTATCTTGCACTTCTTTGCATCAATTTCAACTGCCAAACCCTTGACCATTCTTCAAGTTTCTGCAGGTCCCTTCTCATTCTGTCTACACCCTCTGGTGTGTCTACTCTGTTACAGAGCTTTGTGTCATCAGCGAACAGTGAAATTCTGCCTTCTATATCCTGTGCAATGTCACTGATGAAGATGTTGAATAGGACCGGTCCCAGCACTGATCCCTGTGGTACCCCACTGGTCACTCTTCCCTCTGTGGAGTGACAGCCATTTACCACCACCCTCTGTGTCCTGCCACCCAGCCAGTTACCTACCCACCACACTACTGTCCTGCCCACACCCATATTCCCCAGTTTGTGTAATAGTCTTCTATGTGGCACAGTGTCAAAGGCCTTGCTGAAGTCCAGATAGGCCATGTCCACTGCCCTCCCCTGATCCACCTCCCTAGTCACCCAGTCAAAAAATTCAATGAGGTTGGTCTGATATGACCTCCCCCTGGTGAAACCATGCTGCCTTGGGTCCTGTAGTCCATTGACAACCAGATGTTCCACCAATCTCTCCTTCAGTAGTGCTTCCATGATCTTTCCCACTACCGAGGTGAGGCTGACTGGTCTGTAGTTCCCTGCTTCCTCTTTGTTCCCACTTTGTATAAGGGGACTACATCTGCTGTCCTCCAGTCTTTGGGTACCTCCCCTGTTTCCAGTGATTGGCTGAACAGGATAGCCAGAGGTTCAGCAACCACCTCTCTTAGTTCTTTAAGGACCCTGGGGTGCACCCCATCTGGCCCCATTGCTTTATCAGCTCTTATTACTTCCAGTTCCTTCAGGACCCTTTCTCGTGTAAAGGGATAGAGCGTTCTTTTTTTGTGGCATTGCATGGATAAAGAGCTACAGAGGGAGATATTGAGGAGGCAAGTTGCTGGATGAGAAAGAAACTGAAAGTGATTGGAAGTAGTGCTGGGGGGGAGTTGATGGACAGGTTGCATTTATCACACATATGTGTGATAAGTTTTGAGTTCTAAAATTGATCACACATTTGTGAAAATAAATAGATTTATCATATGGCTTTTGACTTCACACCTATTACATAAATAGGGCATACATGATGGGCACGAATGGAATATGGAAAATATTTTCACTCCTGCAGAGTGAGCCTGGATATTTCATGAGTGCCAAAGGCACGAGTGGAATATACAGTGCTCACGAGGCAGGAGTGAAAATATTATTCATATTCCACGATGTGCCCATCATGTGTCCTATTTATACAATGGGGCCTCACTGTTGCAAAATGTACAATTTGCGCGGCTTGCACGGGGTTAGCGTGGGTTTAGCGTGGCTTTGCGCGGCTTTGCACAATTGCACGGCTTTGCGCGGGTTTAGCGCGGGTGTAATAAACATTATTTATTTTAACTCTGCTGACGTCATCAGGATTATTTCACTGCAGTGAAAATAACATGGTTTATTTCACTGAAATATGTCTCACCCCATTGTATAAACAGATATATAACATATATATATATATATATATTTATCAAGATATACTATATACATATATATATATATATATATATATCTTGATAAATATGGGGTTCCACTTTCCATTGCCAGTCAGTCATAGAAACATAGCAGTTGACGTCAGAAGGAGACTGCTAGGTCCATCTAGTCTGCCCATTTGTTTAGACCTATTTTGACACTCTAGTTGCCCTTTGTAGTCAGGGATCCCTTGTGTCCATCCCATACATTCTTGAATCCCCCCACAGTGTTGACCCCCACAACCTCTTGGGGAAGGCTGTTCCAGGCATCCACCACTCTTTCTGTGAAGAAGAACTTTCTGGTGTTGGTAGAGAACCTCCCTCCTTGCAGCCTGAGGTCATGTCCCTGGTCCTGGAGCCCTTCTTGAAGTGAAAAGGTTCCTGTGCCTGTACATTGTTAATGCCTTTTATGTACTGTACTTGAATGTTTCAATCATGTCCCCTCTCTCTCTTCTCTGTTCCGGGGAGTACATATTCAGTTCCCTAAGTCTTTCCTCGTAGGACATGTACTGCAGACCCTGAATCATTTTTGTTGCCTTTCTCTGTACCCAGTCAATGTCCTTCCTGAGGTGAGGCCTCCAGAACTGGACTCCGTATTCCAGGTGGGGCCTGACTAGCAATCTATACAGTTGTAGTACCACCTCTCTCCTCCTGCTTGTGATTCCCCTCCCATTGCAGCCAGCATTCTGTTGGCCTTCAATGTTGCCTTCTCACACTGCTTACTAACCTTCAAGTCATCTGAGATTATGATTCCCAGATCTCTTTCCTGGTTTGAGGCTGCCAATCTTTCGACTCCTAGGTAATACTCCTTTCTTGGATTTTTCTCTCCTATGTGCATGACCTTGCACTTTTTGATGTTAAATTTCAGCTGCCACACTCCAAACCATTATTCTAGTTTCTTGAGGTCAGTTTCCATCTTGCTCACTCCTTCTGAGGTGTCCACCCTGTTACATATCTTGGTGTTGTCTGCGAACAGACACACCTTCCCTTCCAGTCCATCAACGATGTCTGCTATAAAAACATTGAAGGGCAGAAGCCCCAGCACTGAGCCCTGGGGTACCCTGCTGGTCACCCTGCCTTCTGTTGATTGCTTTTCATTAACCTGTACCCTCTTGGGTTCTGCCTTGTAACCATTTTTGTACCCATGTGACTACTTCTGGACCAACCCCTGTGTGGTCAAGCTTCTTTACCAGCCTTCTGTGTGGAACCGAGTCGAAGGCCTTACTAAAGTCTAGGTAGACCACATATACTGCCCCACCGTCATCCACTATTTTCATAGCATATTTGTCTGGCATGACCTACCTGCTATGAAACTATGCTGTTTAGGGTCTTGTTGGCCACTAGTTTCAAGGAATGCTATGATCCTGTGTTTGAGTAGTGTCTCCATTAGTTTCCCTACTATAGATGTGAGGCTCACCAGTTTGTAATTACTAGCCTCTTTGTACCTGCCTGATTTGTGAAGTGGAACCACTATTGCCTTTTTCCAGTCTTCAGGTACCACACCACTCTTCAAGGATTTTATGAACAGAAGTGCCAGAGGGTCTGCTAATTCTGCCCCCAGTTCCTTAAGGATTCTGGGGTGCATCTCGTCTGGTCCCATGGCTTTGTCTGCTTTTAGTTTATTTAGCGCCTCCCATACTTCAGCTTCTGTAAAGGGACTCGTGTCTACCCCTGGTGTTGTGTTTTTTCAGGGCTGGGCCATCCCCTGGGTCCTCTTTGGTAAACATCAAGCAGAAGTGTTTGTTGAGGATTTTGGCTTTCTCTGGGTCATGTTTGGTGCATTTCCCTTCCTCAGTGGTAATCTTTACTATCCCCCCTTTTGCCTTCCTACTTTCCCTAATGTATCTAAAAAATAATTTGTCTCCTCTCTTTGCCCCTTCTGCTGTCTTTTCCTCTGTCTGGGCTTTTGCCTTTCTAATTTCTTTGTTAGACTCTCATTTTTTCCTTGTACGACTCCCAGGCTTTTTCAGTTTTGGTTTCCTGGTATATGCTGTACGCCTTCTTTTTTTCTTTGACTGTGGTAGCCACTTCCTTGGAAAACCATAGAGGATTTCTTTTTCCTTTTGCTTTACTGACCCATCTGGCACATTGATCTGTGGTAGTCTTTATTGCTCTCTTGAGTCTCCCCCACATGCCCTCCACCTCCTCAGCCTCTATTTCCATTAACTGGCTACTTACAATATGTTGTTCCTCATTTTTTGGAAGTCAGCCTTTCTGAAATCTAGCACCTTTATCTTTGAGTGGCTGATGTCCTGTGTTATGTTTACCTTAAAGCTTGCCATGCGATGGTCGCTGTTGCCCATATGGCATCCCACTTTCATCTCCTGATTTCTGCACTTCTTGACTTCTATTTGCCCAATACTCCGGTTTCACAACTGAAAAAGGAAAAGCAGATTACCTTACCAGTGATCTGATGACATGCAACTTTGCAATTAGATGAGAATGCGAAATTTGAAAAATATGAAAATAAAATATGTGAAAATAAACAAATCCCTTGTCCACGGTGCTGAAAGAGACTAGTGAGGCTCTAACTGCACCCTTGGCTGAACTGTTCAGCAGTGTTTTAGAAACCAGGGAGGTAGCTGGCCCAGTGGCACTGAGGGCTGAGGGGCTGGGCACCTTACCTCATGCCACACTGGTGACCTAGGTTCGGGAATGGCCTCGGGTCGTTGGGGTACCAGCACAGCGGGGGGGGTGGGATTGAGCAAGCTGGCAGGCTGCTTTCCTCTCCCGGGGGTGGTCGGTTGTCGCTCCCCTCATAGTTCCACCCCAACCGGGTGGAGGTTCGGTGGGGTAGCATAGGCGAGAGGGGGGGCGGCAGTATAGTTGGGTGGATGGGGCTGAGCTGGTTTCCAGTCTGCATGTGTGCCTCCGCAAGCACATACGATAGTGTGCCGGGGCCTCGGGCAGGGGAACAGTGGTAGAAAAACTACAGAAAATGCCATAAAAATCTCTATTAAAAAAAAGAAAGAAACCAGGGAGGTACAGAGATATTGGAGGGTAGCTGATACAGTACCAATCCATAGGGAAGGGGATGAGAGGGGTAAGGAGGACCTTGCATTTTCCAATTTTGTGACTGGGCAAGGATGTCAAAGGAAAAGGAGGAGAAAGGCAAAGAGTAGTTGGAATTAGGGAGGAAATTCAGCATTCTGGAGCTGTGATAGGTGGGGGAGGGACACATACCCGAAACCCTTTTAACAGCTCAGACTGATGTCAGTATGCTTGCATGCTTACGAATGAACATAAAAAGGATGTGAGGAAGTATATCTTTATGGAGAGGGTGGTGGAAAAATGGAATAGCTTGGCTGTTACAGTGGTCACTGCAGACACCATTACTGGGTTCAATGGAGGCTGGAATGGTTTCAAAGGGCTTATTAAAGGGAGGGAGTGGGATGAGGGCAAAAAGGCAGCAGTTTCAAGGTAGAGTCCCAAGACAGACAGGATGGACTTTACATTTTTATGTGCCCTTACCTTTCTGTGTTTCTAAAGTTCATCGCCCAGGCTTGGAACCTGCTAATAGCTGCTAACAGCCACTGAAACCTTTAGGACCTGTTGAAAAAATATAATATCTGAATGCAATTCAGCATGTATTTTATTATATATTTTCAGTTATTCTTTTCCTCGTTTCCTTAACTACTGAGGGAATTTGCATGAAAACAGGATCCCATTCCCCTACTTCATCTGTTCATGTAGTTTGTCTACACCTGGCGTCCTCTGCTTGTGGCATCAGAAAACTTCCCACGGCAACAAGCCTGTGATGTGACAAGCAGGGAATTGTGATGTAAGATGTAGAACAGCAACCAGAGCAGATGAAGCCTACATGATAGAGATCCCTGTTTTCATTCAGATATCCTCAGTAGTGAATAAAGAAGGTGGAGAATTACATTGAAACTATTACATAAAAGCTGAATTAGGACTAAATATTAAATGTGTCAGTTTTCTCAATGGCTTCTGGGGCTCTAACAACTTTAGAGGGCTCCGGCAGGGTGCTTGAGAAAACTCCATGTCATAGTTTAGAACAGTGATCTGCTAAATCTCCATTGACTAGGCTGAGTTATCCCCTGATGGCGTTGGGAAGTACTAGTTGGTGAATTAAAGTGCAGCCTTGTCCATTTCCATTTGTGCACATGCCAGTATTTCTACTTTGATATAGTTCCTTGCCACCAGTGCACAGTGACACCTGTTGACAGGCAGAGGTGCCATGCCATGCTCTCTGGAGGTCCCTTCTAGTGCTGGCCATGTGCCAGTGCTATAGCTACCTGTGTAATGAGGTGTAGGGGGCTCCTAACTACTCTATCTCTCTCTATTGCTGCAGTGCAATTAGTTTCAGTTCCAAGCTGTACAGGATTTGACTGTCATCCCACAATGAGGTGAAAACTCTCTATCCTAGGGTAATAGAGTGGTGAGACAAAATGTTGGCTCTAGGAGCCTTTCCTATGTGGAGTAATACTTGTTCAATGCTTGCAGGCCAATAGCCACACCCACCCCTACAGTTATTTCTAGGAGTTGTTTTGAATTACAACACCTGTAAAATAGGAGTGGGCTGGACATAAAATAATCATGATAATTAAAAAAAATACATTTTCTTTCCTTTTCTAATACATATCCTTTCCCTGTGTGCTTTTGCTTTTCGATATACTGTATGGGGTAGGACTTTCAGTAGTCTCCATCTGTCAGTCAGCTGGGTGGGATTTCAAAGTGGCCACTCCACCACTGATCCACTTGGTGCAATTTTCACCTGCGAGCAAGGGAGGCACTGGATTCAAGTGCTATAGTACTTCAGTCCATCATTGATAACATGTTAAAATCCAGACACAGGCACACACCATAACTTGCATCCAATTGTTTCAATCAAATGCAGTCTAGAAATTAGCACCTGCTGCATCCAAGTGTGTGCCGGATGCTTTGGGTGCTGCCAGATGCAAAAGCATCCCATGGACGCATCATCTGTTTCAAGGCTTTTGCAATCAGGACCCCAGGCCATGTATACTGCTTCTTTGAGCCTATCTGGTTCAACTAGGATGTGTCTTGCTTCTGACCGGGGGAGAGATCTGTAAATGTTGTTTATTTAAAGGGACTGATATGTATTGTATCAGGTTTGAGATTGCCTGACCATCCAAAGTTTTAAAACTGCATTAAAGACCTTTCTTTTTAGTGTGGCATATGGCAATTTTTAGTGCTGCGGCCATGGATTTTAATATGTTTATTATGGTTTTATTAATTGTTTGATTTTTAATGAACTTGTACAAGTGCCTTGATTTTTGAAACACACTTTTTTTATAAATAAAGTTGATTTGATTTGTATTTTGGTGCATTTGGCCTAACATTCTCCATGCCCACCAGACATCTTTTTTTTTCTCTTTTTTGTTACTGTATTATTTCTTTCCCTCCTGGCAAGCCCCATTTAGCCTGACCGGACCCCCAGCACCGACCCCCAGAATTACCTTACGCTGGTCCAGGAGCGGTGCCTGCAGAGGGTCGGGCATTAGCTTGCTGCCGGGATTTTTCGCCTCCAGTTTTTGTCCCAATTACCCGGGGCCCCAGGAGTAGAGACGTATGCACGTGGAGGCATGCATGCACATTTCGGCCCCGATGACAGCCCCTTCCACCCACCCATTGCCCTAGTGCTTGCACCGTCTAGCTTGTTCTGCACCCTGGCCTCCACCAGGAGACAGACAAGAGCTGAGGGGTGCAACCAGTCCTCCCCAGAGTGGAGAGCTGCCTTTCGGCTACTCCATCCAGCTCCATACCTCCCCCCCCTTGCTGGCCTCTGGTGGCCCGTGCTTGTTCACGAACATGGGTCATCACCTTGGTGCAAGGTAAGGCATCCAGCGCCTCAACCCTTAGCACCACCGGGCTGGCCCCCCAAACATCTTTAGCAAAGTGCCACTATGGGTGTTACAAGTGTTCAAGCAGGGTTTTTTTTTCCCATATTAAATTTCTTTTTAAGTATCAACTCTGAAAGCCAACCATTCATGCTACCCTGAGCAAATCCCACCCTACAACACATCAGGCAGTGTGAGTATGTGCCCCGGGTATGTGCCTGTATAGCAGCAGCTGCTCACATAATTCCACTTGATTCATACTAGGAGCAAAATTGGGTCAGGGACACATGCAACATCAACCTTGAAAGCAGACTGCTTAGTAATTAAAACATACATTTGAGTTACACCCAATGTCCATTGTATACTGCTTTTGGAGGTTAAAGGCACACTTTAAAAGTTGCTGGTGGACAGTGGAGAGAATGCTGCAATTGCTATTAACTAGTCCCCAAAACAATGACAATGTTCATTTAATGCATCTAGGGTTTGAACCATAACCTCAGCTTTTGTAACTAAAAAAAAACAGCAAATGCTGGTGCACCACTTAAAACTCATAATACAGAGTATCTTACAGGCCTGCATTATACTATGTAAGAGTGACACTGCATGCTGCAGCTGAGTACCAGTTTATGATTACCGCTGCATAGCACCCCACTTCAGAGGCATGCTAGGTTGCCAACTTCCACCCTGTTGGGCAGTATTACAAACGCAGTTCTCACTCATCTGCAGTTATGGAACGAATCATGCAAACTTTAGGAATTATGGAGGCCACGTCTTGAAAATGACTTCTCTATTATGCATGAACTACTGGGTTCTCACAACAGAACTATGAGGGTCAAGCTCATATGTGTGCCCCCACCCCATAATTCTGACCCTGTCTGTGAGGTTAAAGAATCTAATAAACTATGAGATCTGGTAAGGTAGCCTACCTGTAGCACTGCCCAAGTAACATAGTAAATTACATATAGAATAATGCATGGGGTGGTGTGTTTAATGAGATTTTGCACACACCCCGAGGTGCTGGACGCTACATACACCCCGAGAGCGAAGCTTGAGGTTTTTAAGCATCCACCGAGGGTGTGTGTAAAATCTCAAGCTAAACACACCAATTCCATGTTTTATTTTATATAATTGTTGGGAGCATTTTTCACCCACAGCAGTTATATAAATAAACTGCAGCAGTTCAGGAATGAAGCGTAGTCGGCAGTCTTTTCTTGGTCAAGGGCTGCCAAAGAAACGTTTTCCCTTTTCTTTTTCTTAGGCTACTTCAGCCCATAACAGTAGTCTGGAAAGTCAGCAGCTGAGGCAATTTTTTTTCTTTATTTACTTACCACCGAGACTGTGATGCTGGAGTGGTGGTGTCCCGTCGACGGTGGCCCAAAGTAAATGGAGAAGTGAGAGCGGAGGCAGACATATGCATGGAGAGAGGAAACCCCTCGCAGGTTATAACGGTGAATTATAACCAGGGTTTCCTATGGGAGAAAATGCTCCCCAGTTTTATAAACCAATAACTTTCCTACCTTCCATTAATTAATTTGAAGCATGGAAACAATGGTCAATCAACAAAATATGAGGAGAACATATAAAAATTATGGGACAGCAACTAAATATAGAGGATCGGGTGCCCGCCATACTTTGCAAGATGTCTAGACATATAGTGGCAGAATTTTAATAACTCCAGTTTGTTCACTTGACAGCTGAGGCAGTGGAAACGGTTTGAAGTTGAAGAAACCCAGACAGTCAGTCAGATGGCAAAATATTTGAACAGCCCCAGTAAGAGTTTCATGTACAGCGATGAGCAGATCTTCTACCTGCTGGGAGAGAATAACACCATGAAACGACTCCTTACTGAGGTAAGCATTGTGCAGCATATTTATTTATACTGTTTCTCTAGTCATGATAACGCAGTACTTGAGTGTATCTCTGTGCTTGGTACTGTATATGTGAGTTTATAAAATTGATCAAGATGGCTGCTACAAATACCACCCTCTGATAGGATGAACCAGGTCACCTGCCATACCTATAGTGTACTCACCAAGACATCTTGCTGCATTTTTTCAGACAACGTTTTTAATACCAGTCAGTTTTATAAATGCAATGACACATTCCAAGGTAGTACATTCACTAAGAAATATAAGTACTCCTCTGATGTGTGCTGAGAGCACTCGACTTGTGGCCTCATGCTTCAGCACACACTGGACAGGTGCTTGTATCACCCATTGTACACACACCCTTTTTGTGTTTTTGCTCACATATACTGTACTGTTGTGATCACCCCATCCCACGAGCTGAGTGACACAGCCGGGTAGTTGGAAGGGAGTGGCTAAGTATTTAGGCCTTTGGATGAATGGCATTGAGGTTCATAATGGTAGTGGGATTTAGATGTGGTATGGCTCCTCCATCTCTAGAGATCCTTTTGACATAAGTTGCCAGGGTGCTGCCCCACAAATAAATGTTATGCTGTTACTGCAGCTTTCCTTCCCCTATATTCCTTTGTCCTCCTGTTTTTTTCCTCATATTTTCTACATGACAGATAATGACACTAATGATGCAACCACCACTGGATGCTAATAGGACTCACAATAATTGTCAATAATTTTCAGAAGCCCATGTCACATGCACATGCTGCCGCACTAGTGCCGAGGTGAGAGGGAATCAAGAGAGAGGAGTAAGACCGACACCACCCAGCCACACATCCTTGACAGACCCTCACGTCTCCTTACTGGGAGACACAGAGAGACCTGGAATCTTACACAGTAGCCTACTTCACTTTTCACTCACTGACTGACTGGCTGGTTGGCTCACAAACAAGTGAAAATGAAAATAAAAGGATGGATTATCTGTGCCCTACACTGCCAGCAGTCAGTAAGGGTAACCCATGTGGAGATGCTTAAGTAACATAGTTGGAGTTATTGGTAGGGCAAATGATGTTAGGTACTAAGCACATTTAACTGAGTTGAGGAAAGAAGTACAGTTGTTGTATAGCAGTCAATTCTGAATGCTTATGGGACTGTCCAGACCTTGCAGGCACAACATAGGAAAATTTGGTTTATTGTGCGTTTGACAAAAAAAGTGGACCCATTGGAATGACAGCACTTTATGTGTTCTAATGGCTTGTATCAAATGGTACATTTGGCACAATAGGTGCCTTTTTGTCATCAGGAATTGTACTGTTAAGGGTTTTTACTGTAAAACTTCAAGGAGAGTTATGGGCAGTGTTTCATAGGGAATTTACTCATTTACCTAAAATGAAATTCCTGGATTATTGGATTAAAGTGAAGTGATTACGCTAAAACTATATTGTGACTCTGAGAGGTGTCACACCTAGAGGATCTTTGTGATGGGATGGTGTTATGTAAGTTTTCATTTTGGGGGCAAAGGGTGTTTTGTATGTTTGTTGGGTTATAACACTTTTTTTTAGTTTGTATGTTTAGTTTTTTTTTTTATTTTTGTGTATCGTATGTTTTTTAACCATTAAAAATCCCCCTACTCTTGCAAAAAGTGCCTTGGGGTAATTTACCTCCACCCTGACACCGACTAGGGCAGCCACAGAGATGGACAGAAGGAACTTCACTTTAACGTCTCATCCGAATGATTGTACCTCAGTAATACAACATTCTTCTAGTACAGCACTTGTGTGCCATGAGCCAAAGTCCCTATGTGGAACAAGAATACATGATCTTCTGGTCCAAAGGAAGTGTCAAGCCGAGGAGCAGGAGGTAGCTGGAAAAAAAAAGGGCGAGACACGTTTAGAGAAACATGCAGCGTTGAAGCTAGTGTGAAAGATGAAAAAATGTGAAGATGAAAGTGGTGGATGGGGAACGGAGGGATAAACAGGATTAGCATGCCTGACTGAGATGGGAAAGTGAAGAATAGTCGAGATGAGTGGAGGGAGCTATGAAAGGGACTGACTAGCAGCAGCAGCATGTGGACCAGGGTAGGACCAACAGTATGGTGAGCTACTTGGAGGAGTGGGAACTGGACAAGCTGAGCAAGATGCAATGGAACAGAGAAGATAGAGCTTGCAAGCCGCCGCACACCAGCAGCAATGAAAAATGGGTGCTGGAGCACACATGGGTTAAGCACCACTCAGTGGAGAGCATGGCATTCATCACTCCTGCCCCACTAAACCCCAGCAAGCTGACAATTATTTTATGAAATCCCCCCTGCCCTTTTTCCTGTCTGCTGAAGTCACTGTACAGCAGGCACAAAGTACCCTATCCTCTGGAACAGCACAAAATGTTACTGTCCTGCCTGCCTGAAAATACAGTTAACTACTGCTAACTAGCTAGCTGGACTAATAATTCATGATTCTCTAAGGATTTAAAACTTTCTGATCACAAATCCCTCTTCTAGCAAAGAAATGAAGAGCTCTTAGTCTTAGACTTCGTACTCTCAAATGGGGACAGTGAGAGGATCTCAGATCTAGAAGCGGGTAGCCATCTGGGAACAAGTGACCACCAAACATTGTGGTTCATGATAAACTCAGCTACAGAGTCAAGCCATACAAAAGTGAGGGTACTGGACTTCAGGAGGGCTGACTTTGTCAAGATGGGAGAGTGCCTAAGAAAAGCACTAGCAAAGAGGCTAGAAGGAGGGGTGGAACAACAATGGGGAAACATCAAAACTGCCGTCACAGAGGCAATAAGCCTTTGTGTGAAGCAAATAAATGAATCAAAATGAAAGAAAAAGTCACTATGGTTCTCAAAAGAGGTGGCGGGGAAGGTTAGGGAGAAAAGATAGCATTTAGGAAGTATCAAGAAACACAGAAGGAGCAGGACAGAGAACTGTACCAGTTAAGGCAGAAGGAAGCAAGGAGGGAAGTCAGAATAGCAAAGGCCCAAGCTGAGGAAAAGATAGCCAACTCGGTTAAGAAGGGGGATAAAACCTTTTATAGGTACATCAGGGAGTGTAGAAAGATAAAGGGAGGGATAGTGAGGCTGAATAGAAAGGACGGTGGGTGGACAGAGAGGGACAGTGAAAAAGCAGGGATACTGAACGAATACTTCTGCTCAGTATTCACAAAAGAGGAGGAGGGGAAGGTGCCTAATCCAATTAACAGAAGCACTCTGGAAGGTGGGGGTCGATCCTAGTCCTTTCACAGAAGAAAGGGTTCTGAAAGAACTTCTAAAACTGAAGGTGGACAAAGCAATGGGGCCTGATGGAATTCACCCCAGAATTCTAAAAGAATTAAGGGGAGAACTAGTGACACCACTGACTACCCTTTTTAACAAATCATGAGAGGATGGTGTGGTATCTGAGGACTGGAGGAAGGTGGATGTGATTCCCTTTCACAAAAGTGGGAGCAAGACAGAGGCAGGAAACTACAGACCTGTCAGTTTGACCTCTGTGGTAGGGAAAGTGATGGAATCACTTCTGAAGGAAAGAATTGTTGAGTACCTAGAGGCTAGTGGGGCGCAGGACCCAAGTCAGCATGGGTTTACAGCTGGAAGGTCATATCAGATGAATCCAATTGATTTCTTTGACTGGGTGATCAAAGTAGTAGACCAGGGAGGGGCTGTGGACATGGCCTAACTAGACTTTAGCAAGGCATTTGACACAGTCCTACACAAAAGATTAACAATCAAATTAATCAGCCTGTGAGTGAGTCCCAGGGTGATAGCCTGGGTAAAACATTGGCTGGACAACAGGACACAGAAGTTAATTGTAAATGGAGTCCACTCTGAAGAAAGAGGGATTACTAGTGGGTTATTGCAGAGTTCGGTACTGGGTCCAGTCATTTTTAATGTCTTTATAAGTAGCATTGCAGAGGGACTGGAAGGAAAAGTATGCCTCTTTGCAGATGATACAAAGATCTGCAACAGGGTTGATACACAAGGAGGTGCGGAAAGGATGAGAAGGGACTTGGCAAAGTTGGAGAAATGGTCAGAAGTATGGCAGCTTGGATTCAATGCAAAGAAGTGCAAAATAATGCACCTGGGAAACAAAAACCCAGGGGAAGATTACACAAATGGGGAGGGGGTAGTAACAAAAACAAAATGGAAAGGGACCTGGGGTAATCATATCAGATGACCTTAAGATTAGCAAGCAATGTGAGAAGGCAGTAGGGAGGGCTGGGGGGATACTGGGATGTATAGGGAGAGGCATCACCAGCAGAAAACAGGAAGTTGTTATCCCTCTGTACAGACAGTTGGTGAGACCCCATCTGGAGTACTGGTGTCCAGTTCTGGAGACCCCATCTCCGCAAGGACATAGACACAGGATGCGGCAGTCCAGAGGAGGGCAACTAAAATGGTGCAGGGTCTGCAAGAGAAGTCATCACGTGAGAGAATAAAGGAGCTTAATATGTATACCCTTGAGGAAAGGAGGGAGAGGGGTGACATGATAGAAACTTTTAAGTACCAGTGGAATCAACGGAAGTCCAAGAGGGGAGCATCTTTCAGAAAAAGAGATGTGCAAGAACAAGGGGACACAATTTGAAGAAAAAGGGGGGATGGCTCAGGGGTAATGTGAGGAAGTATTTTTTTCACAGAGAGGGTGGTGGACACGTGAAACAGCCTTCCTGAGGAGGTTGTGGGGTCTAAAACTGTGGGAGAATTCAAGAATGCATGGGACAGACACAAGGCAATTCTTGTGGGGGGAAGGAAGAAATAGGCTGTTGGTTAACTAGGATCTGCAGCTTATCCTGTAGGTAGGGAAATGGGCAGACTAGGTGGGCCAAGCGGTCCTCATCTGTCCATCAAAGTCTATGTTTCTATGTCGTCTGCTGAGAGAGAGAGAGAGAGAGAGAGAGAGCTGGAAATGGCACAGAGGCATGCGTGGCAGAGAAGTTCTAAATCTTCAGCATCGCTGATTGGCTGCTGTAAGTCATGTCACTTGCATAAGCTCAGCAGTTGATCCCTGGCAAAAAAAACTCTACATCGGTGATGTCAAAGTGCAAAAATACCAAAGCAATGCTGAGTCCCTTCAGTCCTACTTCACTGGTGTCAAAGCTCCAGTTTTCAACGTTTCCACCAAACTTCCATTTCGCATTGGCTCACCCTTACATTGGAGTCAGACACTAACAGCATAGGGAGTGCCCAGCCATGTAAAATACATTACAGCCACTACGCTTGCATCACTGACCCCACCCCTAGAGGGGATACCTAAGACAAGTGCAACTGCACCATGTACTGTACTAATTCCCTGATGGGCAGCATCTCCAGTTACTATATGCCTGGAAATGAGTTACCTCAAGTGGAAGCACCATGCACCACTTGAACCTTAGACATTTCCAGACATGGACCCAGGGCCAGCTGTCTAAAGGGCAGACCCACTAAGACCCACATACTGCCTATTATTCCCAGGTTTAGACCATAATTGTGGGCTGGGGTTACACAACTCTTGAATCTTTGTAACTATCCCATTGATTTTTTTCTGTAACTGCATCTGATGCAGCATTCTTGACCTTTCACTAGCATCTGTAAAACAACCAGCACTGAATTCCTCACACCACTTTTGTGCAATTGCAGTGCAGTTTGTTAGATTTTCCCTCACTTGTTCAGCCACTACACAGCCAGTTGATATGCAGTACCAGTTCTTGCCATTTGCTGTTTCTCTGAAGAGATGGAGTGTTGCTCCAGTACAACTGTTCAGCTTCTGTAGATCTTCATTAAACTTTTGTATCCAATAGAACTTCAGCTAATGGGTTACATCTTCTATAGATTCAAGTCCAGGTTGTGTAGGTAGAGTTCCGACTATCGCACTATGCATGGCTTTAGCAATCCTCCATCTCCAGTGAATTCCAATAGACTGTCCAAAACCAGCAATACAGGCCCTATTAGTTGAGATGTCACCTCTTTTTTCAGTGTTTATTCTAATGTCTGCCAACCGGCGTTCTTGAAAAATCCTTTTGGAGTGCACGTTACTGAAAATCTCCATTCTTTTTTTATTGAAAATCCTCCATTCTTGAGCATTGCCATAGCACCAGGGTGTGTTTTCAATAGTTAGCATATTTAAACATCTGGCCATCAGTCTAGAATAATGAGAGCAGTTTGTGACAAAGAACATGGAGCACATTTTACCTAAAGATTATGTAAAGAGGTCCACTTCAGTTGTGCCACGTGTTCTGCTGAAAATATACAATAGGTACTGTACTTCACCAGATCAATGTAGACTCAGCACCCACAACTGTCCTGTGTTTCCATGCTTCCCAGGCCTTGTATCCTCAGTGAAGTTCTCATGTTCTTCCATAGAAGTGAGGTACTGTTGTGAGCCTTCAATTCTTGTAAGAGACTGTTTAGATGTATTGTTCTTCAGGCCATCCTGCTGGCTTAAGACATCATCTGGAATAGATTCTTGCTCCTTCAGAAAGCTGCAGAAATGCAACAGATGGAATGAAGTTGCAAACTGTGTGTGCAGTTGCTGACACCTTTTGAAGCATTCTCCTGAACTAAATTTATTTAGTGACCCTCAAGCCAGACCTGAAGTGTCCATATGGACCTATGGTCCTTCTGACTCTTCTTACAAATATCCTAAAGCACCCAAATATATAGAATAATACACAAGCAGCCATACAGTACAGTGAGGCTGTATTTCCTGCGATGGGTTGAGATAACATCATATGGACCATGAGAGCGAAGCTTGAGAGGTCCATGATGTGATCTCAACCTTGAAATGCAAACAGAAGTCGGGCTAAGCATGGTTGCCTATGTTTTATTTATTTTACAGTACAGTATATGGTTTTACTTTGTGTCAAAAGTGAAATTTTCTGTTTATAAACAGTAGTAAGCTGAACCTATTTGCTCCTCTCCCACCTGCCTTTCATCGCTCAAAGTAATTATATTAAAGATACAGTAATTATTTACAGTATGTCAGAGGGCTAAACAGGAAATAACCTTACACACCAGCTTTTTGTGACCTTTGAACTGTGCACTACAACTTGTCCTGACATTTCAACTGCACGCAACAACTTATGACCTTTGAACTGTGCACAACTTTTGCCCATGCAACACAAGGGTTTTGCGATATGGAAATCCATACACAGTGGCACTTAACCATGTATTATATGCCAGCTGTATGTGAAATGGGCAACCTGAATGAAAACATTGTCAAATCCGGGAGCTTCCTGTGCTTAAATTGGCAATGAGATTTGGCAATAGCAAGCTCATAATGTTTCAAAGTGTATCTTTCCCCACCTTCAGCAGCCAAACTCTGTGAAATTGCCTTGATTTTTGCTGTTAACATCAAGTCTGTTTGGGGTGCTAATAATAAGCTGGGGGAGCAGCTCCACCATGACTGGAGAGTTTCACCCCACTCACATTGGGGTTCTCTTTAGCAAAACACATGAGATTAACCATGGAGTACCTCTCTCCTGAACTTCAACTAAGATATCTGTTTTTTTCAACAGAACTTTTAACTCCATAATCAGACTTCTTAGACTGGAGCTTTTCTTCTGTGTGATTCATGCCGGGATTCTGATGGTTCAGATCTTTTTTACTTTTTATCTTCAGTCTGTAGGCTGTAAAGTATCTGCAGCTTCAGGCTGTGCACTTTGTGGGAACGACACTAAAGGAATATTCACATAACTTGTTCCTACGGTGTAATTTATCTTATTTTAGCTTTTGTTTACTAAGTAAGCACACTGGGAGGGATCCCCTTTGACAGACATGACTTGGGACCCGTGTCATGCACAGTGTTATGTGTTTCATCCAGAAAGGGTTTCTGTGCTCTCATCATAATTGTCCCAAGCAACAACACTGGACAAACCTGGCTGCTGCAGAATGCCATCTGGAGTTACACAATCCTTTTCTGTCTCTAGCATGTTAATTGCCAGGATGAGGTCATTGAGAAATATTGATATGAAGTCTAGACATACAGTAGTACTAACAAAACAAAACAATACAATCAAATCTTTTGACCTTAGACACAATATTAAATGCCCCAAATATTCTTGATCAACAAGAAGACCCAAAATATAAATGGTAGTAGCATGGTGGACTAAGTGCTGAAACCTGCTACAGGCAACATACTGCAATTAAACAAAGACGGACAACATTTTTTTTATAAAGCACCTTTCTAAAACCCATGCTCCTGTACAACAGTATACAGCATTCACACAAAATATAAAGGCAATTTGTGTATTTCAGAAGCTGTCTTGCACAGAAATGTCTTAAGTACATTTTAAAACAAGTCAGCGAAGGGGTTGTGCAAACAGTCTTCAGTAAGACATTCCATAGGGTGCATTCAGTCACTGAAAACACCTGACCTCCTGCTAATCTCTGCCTGGAGTGTGGTTGTCTCAGTAACAGATCCCCAAATGATCTGAGCAGCCACAAAGTGAATGACATATGTGCTTAGGGTGTTGTGAAGATAGAGGGGACGCATTCTGTATAAGGTTTTAAATGTCACAAAATATGGGCCTTGAACTGTATTCCACCTAGTAGGTAACCAGTGCCAAGTGTGTAAAAGATGTTGCACCACTGAGTTATTCTGAGCACTATCAATATTATTCAGCATGGAGCTGTAAAGTAAATCTGTAAGTCTGTATTTTCCTGTTCATTCTAGCTCCAGCATAATTCGTGTGTGTGTGTGTCTGGCAGTAGGCTCATGCCACTCCTTCAGTCCAGCCAGTTGTGCTGCTACATAATAATAGAAAAAGTGTGGGGCTCAGTTATGCTGCTACATAATAATGGAAGAAGTGAGGGCCTCCTAGCCTTCCCTTGCCTGAGCTTTGTGTCAGTTGTTTATACTTCATCCGTGGTGTGTTTTTTTGTTCCAGATTGATGATGCTGCACAATCCCGAAGCTGTTAAAAAAGTTGTTACGGATATTCAGCGGCAAAACCTGAAATAGAGGAATTTCAGTACACTGCAATTGCCATGTTGAAAACATTTCAGCAACCAGAGAGAGACAAAGTATTCCACCTAGTGCATAAATTCTTAACTGCCTTTAAGATGGGTGGATAATTAGCTTCAAGAAGGTCCTCTATTTTCCTTCTAACACTCACCCCTAAATACTTAAAACCCCTCCATAGTCCAGGTGAATGGTAGCTCCTGCTTTAGTCTGCCATGACTGCAGCCACATAGGGGCATCACTACGGTCTTATTAAAGGTTATCTTATAACCGGTGTGGGCCTCAAAGTTGGTAAGTGTTTCCATAAAGAGAGGTAGGGATCGTTCTGGAATAGTCACACATACCAACAAGTCATCTGTGCACAGGGAGACCATCGTAGAGACCTTTCCCAGTGTAAGTCTAGTTATTTCCTAGTGGTCCGTTATTGCTTGTGCTAGTGACTTCAGTGCTATATCGCATAGCAAAGGAGACAGGGGGCAGCCCTGGTATGTTCCACAACTTGTCAGGAACTTACCCCAAATCCCATGTATCTCATCATGCTCCAGAGGTGGTCCCACTCTATCCAATCAAAAGCTTTTTCAGCACTGAGTGAGACCACCACTGGGCAGTCATCTTAGTTGTGCTGACCCTCACCAGCACTTGAATTAGTGCATCAGTGTTCTGTGATTGGACTGTGCTCCCATCCCCTTCTGAAAGTCTGCCTGATTGCCGTGCACTAATCCTGGTAGGACCTGTTCTAGCCTGCTTGCCAATAATTTAGTGTATTTTAAAATCTGCATTTAGCAGAGAGATTGGGCTATATGAGAATACTTGCTGTTTCAGTTTTCTTGGTCTGGGAGATACATTATTCTTGCCTCCAACAAGGTCTGGAGGAGTTCTCCTGTCTCAAAGTGCTCTGTCAATGTGTCAGACAAGAGGACCCAGCAAGTCGAGTGTCATTTGTTATATAACTGGATCGGTAGGTCATCTGGGCCTAGGACCTTCTCTGAATTTAGCTGCTCCAGGGCCTCCAGAATCTCTTGCTTTGTTAGATCTCTCTGATCTGTCTGAGTCCTGGCCTCTTAGTTTTTGTACGTTCTTATAAAAGTGAACTACTTCTTCCCCAAGGCCTATTTGTGGGTTTCCATCCCCTGCAGTATATAACTTTTTGTAATATTTGGCACTTTCATCATTTAGGCCTTTTTGGTTTACAACTATCCATCACTCTGACATGGCTATATTCTCTGTGTGGCGTTATATGCTTTGTGTTTTAATTGGTAAGCCAAAAATTTGCCACATGTATTACCAGACTCACAGAACTTAGCCTTCTGGTATCCTAAAGCTCATTCTAGTACCCTGGTACTTATCTCATTATAATTACTGGTGAACGTGACCCCCTTTAATACACAGACTCGATACATGTTTCCAATGCAGTAATAACCAAGTTACCCAGTTATTATGGCATTTGTACAACTTTTTCTCCACCTGCGCTCGAGCGAGAGTGCCTGTCTCAAGACTCACAGAGACTCTCTGTGAACTGCACTCACTGTTAGTACCAGGCGGCAGTTTCTCTCCGAGCCTTCTCATAAGAACGCCCTCTCATCCAGCCGATGATCACTAAGGCTACAAAATATGAAGGAAAGAAAACTACTTGCAAGTCGGGTAAAAAAATGCTCCCTTACTTTTTTTTTTCACATAGCTCCTGACCCTGAATGATGACCTGTTTCCCTGACAATGACAACGAACCACAGCAACGGCAATCTTTCCCTGACAAAATGCAAACCAGTTTAGTTAAGTGTTTCACCAATTCAAATTGCATTCCACAAACTTGAACTGATTTTCTTTCACAAGGTGCAACAACCTGAAAATCGGAAGACCTCCTACTAATAAATGGTTCAGTGCAGTTAAAAAAAAAACCTCCCTGCACCAGTAATTATAAAACATAAAGCATAGACAGCTGTGTGTTTAAAGATTTTTTTACACACCCTCTGTGTGTGATGAGTGACCTAATAAACCTCTCGAGCTTCGCTCTTAAGGATTATGGGTGATTGCATGCCTTGGGTGTGTAAAAAAATAAATCCATAACACACTGTTGCCTTTACATTATTCTCTATATAATTCGCCTGTAACTTGACTGGTTCCCTGTATAATGTGGGGTCCCTTTGTTGTCTGAATCTTTTTTCAGCCTCTTTGATTTTGGTTTCCAGATTCTCTATGCTTTACTATCATTTTATAATTTGCATGCAAGTGCAATCACCCTCCATCAATATAGGCCTTTAGGGAATCCCACGCAACCTCAATATTGTCTACTGAGTTCTTATTCTGTAGCCAGTATTCTTTAATCTCAGTACTAAGTTGTTCTATGAGATCTTGCTTTTGCAAACTCAGTGGGTCCAAATGGCAAATATTTTATTGGCTCTTTCATCTTGTGACTGAACCACTAGCTCGAAAAGTAAGTGATGTGATATTAGTATTGGCAGATACTTGGCCGATATTTGTCCCTCCAGTATACCTCTAGAGCTAAGTAACAAATCTATTCTGGTGTAGTTTTAGTGCACCGAGTAAATGGAGTAGTCTTTTACAGATGGGTGAGTGTGTCTCTACAGATCATGCAGTCCCATGTCAACTATTTGCATTTTAAGGTTCCTAGCTGCTTTAATTAGTTGATAGGGTATGGAGACAGACCTATCCACGATGTCATCAAGTACCATATTTAAATCTCCTCCCCAAATAGTCTCTCCTCTAGTGGCACTTAGTTTACAAATCAGCTCTTGATGAAACTGACTGTCATAGTTTGGAGTGCAAATAATGAGAAACACTAGAGGTAGCTCGTGCACCATTCCCTCCATCGTAACCCCCATGCCCAGGGGTCTACTGCTGTTTTCTGGACTTGTAGTGGCACTCTTTTCTGTACCATGATTGCCACCCCTCTCATGTGGGGAGTATAGGATTCAAAATGCAACTGCCCAACCCATTCCCTTTTCAGTTTTGCATGCTCTGGACCTGTCAGATGGATCTCCTGAAGAAATGCAACCTCTGTCAGGTGGCTTTTGAGGTATTTCAAAACCTTTTTTATGCTTAATGGGGTAGTTCATGCCCTTTACAGTCCATGTTGCTATGTTCAGTAACACCCCCATGATAATATATGTATGCTGCCTTCTCTGCTAGGTAATGTTGACAAATGCCACACCATGTCCTCCACCTTTAAGCAGAAGTCCTCCATAACTATGCTGCATCCCAGTTTTTCATAACTGTACCAAGTCTGACCCCTTTTCAGTATTCTTAAAAGACATTAAACAGACTAAACAAAAATAGTATAATGGTAACAAGAACATAAAACATTGATCCATTTTTCAACTAACTTGTGAATTGAAATAGCTGCATATTTGAGCTGTGAATTTTCTGTGGAAGGCTAGGAGAATTACCCCCTTGCCAAAACCATTTGGCTTAAATAACCTGCACCCTGTTCCAGAGGTTGTCACCAAGATGGTGTAAGCTAAGGTTCTTCAATTATGGAACGTGTGACAACTTATCTAGAACTGTCCGTTGCATGATCTCCATTTGATCAAGCCCTTCAAATCATAGCACAACATTGAATGAGCATGCTGTAATGTTCCTTTTATTGTGTTTCTTACCAATCTCACTATATAGTGGTTTACACCCTTCCCTCTGGGGTAACAGTCACCCTTGGCTAACAAGTCTCAGACGGGATGTCACAGTCAATATTTACTTGACATGAATACCCCTCTAGAAAGTGAGTGGACATTGAGGCCCCCAGACCAGCTTACTCCTGCCCCGACATCTCTCAGGGTCACCATACTTCGGTGCCTATTCAAATCTCGGGCTTCTGACTGCGACCATCCTATTCAAAATAGTAAAAAGCACGACTGCACAGTTCCAAGTATGCTGATTATGCGGGAGACTGTCTCCCCTGAATTGCTAAGTGTAGGCCATTTGATTCTCCCCATCATGTGCCCATTTTGCAGCATTTCTACCTTTCCCTAACCACCAACCTGTGGTATAAATACCTACTACCAGGTGATGAAATTAATGATCTCCCCCCTCCCCAAAGTTACTACTGCTGGTCCCGGTTCGGATCCAACCTTGAACATTTTTTATTCAAATATATCCTGGGAACCCCAGTACACATGCATTCAACAGTTTAGTGTGCTGTGGTTTGAAGTGAGGCAGGAGCTGAGCTGAAGATCCCAACTGTGTTATCTCAGACAGTGCCTGATCTCAAAGTCCCATACACAATTCCCGCTCTGTTCATAGTCTGGAGGGAACATGGTATTGCATCTTCTTCCCTGCTATAGTTCAAAAGGAAAATGGCAGGACCACACCAGCCCTAAACAGTTGCCATGTCATATGTTTGTCTCAATTGCTGAAATTAGCCCCCACCAGCATCCAAATATTTGTCCAAGTACGAGATTGTAAACATTAAGTCTGGCTAATAAGCAGCTCAAAAAGGGAAGGGAAAAATCTTAAATTCAGGCCTAGAGTTCAGTCAAACCAACCATACATTCGGTAAAGCACCTTGCTCTGTTAAGCAATAGCACAAAGTCTTGGTGTCTGTTCACCCCTCTACTCCTTGCACAGACATTATAGAACTGTTACCTTCTTGTCTCATTTCAAGAACTTGACGTATTCCATTGCTTTTCTGGGCTTCATAAAGAACATGTGCTTCCCATCTTATGTAATCCATAGTCTTGCTGGCATCAGTAAAGCAAACTGCAGACCCTTTAGCTTCAGCTTTACTTTAACGTCTAAGAATTCCCTTCATCAGACAAAAAGTTCAGTGCTCTTTTCTGGATAATGCTGCTACTTGATGTTTTTTGTAAGTGATGCCTCCCTGCTTTCTGGCTCTTCTCATTATATACTCCTTGTCTGTATATCTATGGAGTTTTCTCAGAATGAGTCTCGGCTTCTCTCATGGGGTGGTCGGCCAGTTAGTTTTCTGTGTGCACGATCTATCTATACTTGTTGCTTATACCCCTCAGATGCAAGAACTTTCGTGAACAGCTGGGAGACAAATTTTTCAGGGTCATCTCCCTCCATAGAAGCAGCAGGAAAAAACTCCCTAGAGCTCAGGTGTGCATGGAAACACAATACTGAAACAAAGCATACAATTCCAGCACCACCAACTACAAAAGACCAGTCAAAGAGCCAGTAGTAATGCAAACTGCAAAACTGTAAAAAGATTTATTATCCAAAAGTTTGCTACAATGCCTCTTACCGGGGAGAACACAGGAACAAACTATCACCTCCTACCAGTTTCACCAACAAGGCACCCTTTGGTCTTTTGCGGTTGGTAGTGTTGGAAATGTATGCTTTGTTTCATCTCCCTCCAGACCCTCTGATAATCTCACCACCTTTATGTTCTCTCCCCTACTTTGATTTTTCAGGTTATGGATTTTCTGTTGTGAAAAAGTAATGGTTCTCTCATGCTTAGTGACGTGCGAGCCCTGTGATGCCAATGAGTCCTCGTTCGTGCTCACTCTTTGCTCGACATTAGTGAGCCTCCTGTCGAGATCAGTCAGTTTGTTAGATATTTGGGCCAGATTGGTTTGTATGGGGCTCAGTTTATCAGTGAGTGTTGCAAATCCATCACTCTTGCAAGAGGGTGCTGTTTCCCGGTGTGCCTTCCGGGCCACTCCCAGCTGCGACTCCTCCCATTCCATTCTGCTGTTGAGTCCCTTGTTATTCTGCCTGTACTAGAGCTTGTTTTGGTAACATGTTGTTCATAGCTTCTCAGAAGGCAGCTATGTTTTTAGAGGTAACCGTTTGTTTCTTCAGCTTTGGGATTGCTTTTGGCTCACCGCTCACCAGCTTGCCCCCTAGCAGGTCACTTTTGAAGGGTTTAAGTATTTAGCAGGTTCAAAGCTCTACATGGTGCATGGGTTGCAGACTGCATTTTGCTCCCCCCCCCATTTGTACATTTAAATTCAAATGTTGAGCATTATGAACAATATACTGTTAGGCCCCGATATTCAGAATTGCACCTGGCAATGGCGCAAGTGGTGGCGCAGAGCAACTGAGTTATGCTGGTGCAACCTAGGGTTATATTTAAAGGAGATGTGCCATGGTGCATCCCCTCTGAATACAGCAGGTAATGTGCACTGCGCAAATAGGATGTGCTGGCACATCCCCCCAGACAGGGCTGAATACCAGGAATAGGAACTGCACCAGCGCAACAGAGTTACGCTGTGCCAAATTCCTGATATTCAGCCGGCAGTATGCAAATGGAGCCATAATGTATGTAAGGCATAACTAGGGCCATGTGCTTGTCATTATGGACCCATTAGCATGAGTTGTGCAGGGCAGACCAGCGAAATGTGCATTGCACCCTGCACAGCATGTGGTGCTGCCAAAGGGAGTCCAGTGGCACCCCCCCTCCTCGTAGCGGTGATCGCATAAAAGAAATGTTTCCAATATACCTGGTAGTCTAGTGACACCCCTATGCCGCCCCGTAGCTGAGATCACAAAAAAAAAATGTTTCCAGTATACCTGGTGGTCTAGTGGTACCCCTCTCCCTGTAGCCGTGATCATAAAACAGACATGTGTTAAATATACCTGGTAGTCTAGCAGCACCCCCCTCCCTGCCTGTATCCCTGATCAGTGGTGAAATCATTGTACATATTGCCCTGGTGGTCCAGTGGCACCCCTACCCCCCACCCACACAGGACCCCCTGCCCACCCAGCTCCACCCACCTGTCTTCAGCAGGCAGCTGTACACCCACCCACATGCCACCATGGCTGCCCACCAAATTATAGCATACGGTAGCAGCTGTAAGTCCATTGGTTGACATAGTGGACCAGTGGGCTTGCAGTTCATACTGTAATACTCATTCACAGATATGTGAATGAATGACTTCATTCACTTATTTGTGGATGAGGAGGTACCGCTAGACTACCAGGGATATAGGTAAATGTATATTTACAGGGATCAGTGCATCGAGAGGGGTGGGGGGACCATTAGACTACAAGGGAAATAGGTAAATGTATATTTACGGGGATCTGTGCATTGGGAGGAGTGGGGGGACCACTAGACTACCAGGTATATTTAGAATGTGTCTTTTATGTGATCGCAGCTATGGGGAGGGGGGATACCACTAGACTACCAGGTATATTGGAAACATTTCCATTATGAGATCACGGCTACTGAGGGGGAGGGCCACTGGACCACCAGGGACATCATGGGTGCTTATGCAAGGTGTGCTGGAGGGGCGGGTGGCCATCCACAGCTGGTGGCTGCCATGTTGCACCTTGCAGTACAGCAGCTCGCCTGTGGGTGGCCACCATTTGAGCCTTTCATTTCAGGCTCAACTTTGCCCAGCAGTATGCGGTGCATCTCAGGGTTGTGCCAGCATATGTGCCACACATCCTGGGCTGAATATCGTGATGTGCCGCATATGCATGGGCACGCCCTCTGGAGATGTGCTGCATATATTATCTTTGCACCCCAGTGCATCAGGAATTGCGCTGTGCAATTCCATCTGTTGAATATTGCCCCAGGCTCATTTCTGGAGTTGTGCCAGGTGCAACCCCTTTGAATATCTTGACCTAGATGTGCAAAACTTTGGAGTTTCAGGCCCTTGTTGAAAAGCATACATGGAGTTAGAAGTCAATCAACAATTCATTTTTTTCATTGCATGTATATCAGGCCTGATAATAACATTATTTGCATAAATGAATTTCTGTTCCTGGAATTTCAGTCCAGCAGTGCTGAGTACCAGGCTGAGCAAGAAAATTGGGTACTTGCCACATTGTCTTACCAAAGTCTCCAGATAACTATAGGATAATTTTGTATTTTGTATTTGTACAGTATGTATTTATTTCACCAGGCAAATGTTCAGCTGAGCAAGCTCATTAACAAGGAGGTCCTGGGTAGAACAGCACACAGTGTTATAAAAAGTGAATGTCGGCCGGCCTGGTGGTGCTGAGGTGCTGGATTCCTTACCTTGCAACACGCCGGCGACCCGAGTTCAGAAACAAGTTTGGGTTGTCTGAGAACCAGCAAGGAGAAGGGAGCAGGATCGAGCAAGTAGCTCTTCTCTCCCTGGGAGGACCCTGTCACCCATTGTAGTTCTGCCCCCAGGTGGAGGTCCATGGGCAGTGCAGGTGAATGGGTGGCAAAAATAGTGGGAGGGTGTCCTGGTACTGCAACATGCACGTGTCTCCACATGCATGCGTGGCTGGGCAACTGGCTGGGAGAAAAGTGGGGGTAAAAAAAAGCGCAAAAAAAAAAACAAAGAAAAAGGCAATGTCACAAGATACAGGTATACAAGGCATAGAGCATTGTTTGCAAAAGCAATACCACAAGGAATGAAGTCTCTGACAGATGTATATAGAAAATAAGTTATATAGAAAAAAAATAGTAAAGGATATAACATAGATACAGGCTCGTTTGCTCAAAAGTTTTCAATTTCACAGTGGGGGACTATCCCCTTTTATTAATAGTTAGACAAAGAATAGCACTGGTGAATGTAGCTTAACCACAAGAGCAGAATTTGGTATATAATTGTTTGATTAGTGCCTTACAGGTGCTAGGTCTGACCAGAGAGGTGAGTTTTAGTGAGGCTTGCACTGAAATCCATATAGTGGGGATGAAGCAACTAATTGCAGTTTTTCCCATTTGAGTGGCATGTTTTGGAGTGTCCAATAGTATATAATCATTTTTTGTACATGAGTAGCTACTGTGTGATATATTGAATAGGTCACTGATATAGCGTGGGAGATCTTTTAGGAGTACTTTGTGAGCCCAGGTACACAGATTCAAGTAATCTCCTGGTAGTTAATGAGGGCTAGCCAACCGTGGTGTATAAAACACAGCGGTGAGTCCTGGGTTCTAGTTCACGCATGAAACTATGGGTTCTGTGATACAGTACATCCAGCTTGGCTAGGCAGGTGAATGGGCAATGGTAGTAGAGTAGGTTAGCATAGTCTATAATTACAAGGAAGGTGGCCTGAACCAATTATTTATGACTGTCACACGGGAAACAGTGTTTATGTCTAAAGTAAAACCCAAATCTGACCCTTAATTTTTTGCATTGTGCTTTTATGCGGTTAGCGAAAGAGAGATTGTTGTCTAACCATACTCCTAGATATTTGTATTCTTCTACAACTTTAGTGATGGCTGGTGTAGGCGAACAATGTGATATTGCACTGTGTGATGTGAAGAACATGACTTTTGGCCTGGGTGCATTAAATAGCAATTTGGAGTGGAAGAGGTTAAGTTGTAGTTCATTAAATGCCAGTTGGAGGTCACAGCAGACTGCATTACTATTAGGTATGGAAATATACAGTGAAGTGTCATCTGTGTAGAAGTGCAATTAGGCATCAGTGATGGTCTCACCCAGATCAATAATATATAGCATAAAAAGTGGTGGATCCACCTTGAGGGACACCCTTGGGGGGTACAGGAAGAGTGGAGATATTTTGCTTTTACTTGTACTCAGCCAGTCATATACTTAACAAACCATTGTAGCGAGGCAGGCCTATTCCTGTGTTAGCCAGGTTGTTGCTCAATATACTGTAGTCTGCAGTATCAAGGCTTTTCTGAGGTCGAGAAGGATGGCTCCAGTGGTCGATAACCTGTAACCAGTCATCAATAACTTCAGCCAGGGCAGTGACAGTAGCATATTTGGGTTTAAAGCCTAATTGTAGGGGAGTTATAATATCAGATGGCTCCAAAAAAAGTTCTTAGTTGCACATTAACAAGTTTCTCTAAGAGCTTTGCCAATATGGGAAGAATAGATATGGACCTGTAATTGTTGAGTATACGGCGTCACCAGATTTTAGGAGGGGGGGGGTGATATGTGCTGTTTTCCAAATTAGCAGTATCTCTTGACTGGAGAGTGACAGATTGAAGAGGTGGATTATTGGAGCCGTGAGGTGCTTGAAGCCAATTCTGAAAAGGGGTCTAGACCATCAGCACCTGCCCTTTTCTTAATATCTAGTCCTAACAGGAGTTGTTCCACTTGTCTTTATGTGATGGGCTTGAAGACAAATGGGCTGGTAGCTAGGTTAACCTTTCTTGATGAAAATTTACAAAAAGAGCAATAGCTGCGAAAACCCCAATATTCCATGCATCTAGTGTGCTTTAATTAGTAATAGGCTGCCCTCAAGTTACCACTCTTTTTATAGTATCTCCTTACAGGGGCCATAGGCCAGATTAACACTGGGGAAACAGACACCAATGTAGTGTAAAAAGCAGTGCAACATTTAAAAACAGGAACATATCTAATGGCCAGGAATGGAGGCTTGGTATAGCATACAAAGTGTCATTGTCCAATGACATCATATTAAGATGCTTGAAAATGATATTGTGAAAAGGAAAAAGAGAGGAAATGACCAAAATTAATACATTATCATTATAGATGCTGTTATTTAATCATAAATGAATATCTGGATGTCTGAGGTGTGTTGGGCAAAGGTCTCTGTTTTCTTCATATAGCAAAAAGTATGCACAGAAGCTGTATGGAGGCTGTCAAAAGTTCATGCTACTACATAGAATGGAAATGCTCTCTACCTCAGCCAGGCAGACTATTTGGTAAGGCATAAGCCACATGGCACCTGACTGACTTCTAAATAAGCACTCAGTGTTGCGCTGCCAAAAATGTTGACGTGCTTTTAAAGCCACTCTCTCTAGTTGAATAAAGGCATCTGAGGTTGTTCATAGCTTTCACAGTAGCGAGACTCCATGCACTTGGCTCCCAGTGTCTCCAGTTGGCAATTATCATTGTGGCAATTGTAAATGTTCCTGCCGTATGAGGAAAACAAAGACCACCTCAAACATCCAGTTTGAGATTTCCAGATTCATCAATTACAATGCAAATTCGGTTGTTTGTTTAGCATTCTGCGGACTTTGGAGCATTTAACATTTTTATTTATTGCAGATTCAGATTACATAACCTTTGAGCTAGAGAGCTCATTTAAAAAGGTTCCACATCAAAACTCAATGTTCAGAGAGACTTTAGAGTTACAACTGTACAGCAGTTCCTCAGGGAACCAAACAAAGTTGTACAGACAATTGTGGGTAGTACATAGGACAAAGAAGTGCAGGTACAGTAGGTCATAAAGGTGCAAGTAAGCAGCCAGCATGGTGTTGTCATGTCATTTTAGGGAGGGGGGAGCAGGTTAGATATATTGCAAATGGCGAGTTGGAGAATGCACTTACCAGACATGTTGCCGTGTCTGGCGGTGACTAACTTTTCTTATTTTAGAGGATTGAAAAGGTTGTTACTGGAGCTAGGGGTGGTGACCATGATAATCTCTTATTGCAAAGGGAAGCCTTTTAGAACTTCACACTGGAGGCCTAAAGGCACCCAGGATTGAATGAAAGGGTTGAAATGGCACTATTTCTAAAATGAATTGGCTTACTGTGAACTGTTTATGGTCCTTCTAAGGATGTCCTCTTATGATAATGTATTCACTTTGCATACCGGGTCATACTGTCGTACACTTAATAGCGTACAGCATTATGCTTGAACCCTGGACCTGTGCACTCTCCATGTTGGATCCCCCCCAGAGTTAGAATCCTAAGTGGGGGGTTCCAGGAGGGTTGGGGGCGGAGCAACCCACAGAATAAAAGCTATAAAGCAATCATGGAATGCGATTAAGTCACACTGCATTCTGCCATGCGACATTTTGACCCCGTGCCTACACTTTGATCTCATCATCATTTTTGTCTTTTTCAGAATTTTATTTTTCAAGCATCTTAATATGATGGCATTGACACTGATGCTTTTTTTATGCTATACTGAGCCTGCATTGCTTTGCATTAGATATTTTCTTATTTTTAAATGTTACACTGCTTTATACACTACACTGGTGTCTGTTCCCCCAGTGTTAATTTGAACTGTGGCCCCGTTATGGGGCTACTATAAATATAGTGATAACTCAAAGGCCTGCTGTCCCTAGTTAAAGCTCACAAGATGCCTGAAACGCTTGTTTTTTAGTGGGAGTCTCACTGATATTTTTCTTTTTGTGAGTTTATATCAGCAGAGATTATTATCCTGCAGTCATCAGGAGACTTTATTAAGACAGTGTGTGTAGTAAGTGCATGATTTTCTTTCTCTGCCTGTTCTTTGTTTTCGAGAGTACTGCCATTCATTGAGTTGCTTTTTCTCCTTGTTTTTTAGTGCTGAATGTCACCCTGCATCTGAGGAAATCAGTTGTTACCAGAGTCCCTCAGATGCCTGCTTAAAGAGCCAGTGTTATGGATCTATTTTAATAAACTATTTTGATTGGGCTGTGTTGTTATGGTTATTCATTTAAACCAGAGGGTTTGTAGCATGACTTACTGAGTACATTTTATTGATGCCATTTTTGAGATTCTGCCCGATTCCCTCCTGAGCTGTGTACCACACGCACCAGCAGCTCCTAATCAGAAATTATGAGGTGGAGGTAAAGTTTGAACTGTCTCAGGGTACTTTACCATTGTCTGACAAGAGCTATTTGTCAAACTTGGAACATTAAGGAGCATGCAAGCAATCATTTTATGGGCCTTTTTTGTGTCTGTTTGATGAAATTCAATATGTAGTGTAGTAATTTCCTTTTTTTTCTTTCTATTTTTTTTAAAGAGAGAATGGCAATATTTGGAGAGGCTCCAGTGGTTGACTCTAAATTGTTGAGCACAGCAGTCTGGAGTCAGAGTCAGTCACTGGAGTGGAGGGGAGACTTCAAATGCTGTTGCTCTCTCTAAAAAGAAAAGTGAGATTACTACGCCACATATTGACTGCTTGACTGTTTCTTACCATTCTGAGTTTGATTAACAAAATGGGTGATTTGATACCTTTTACTGGACCAACGAAAGATTTACAAAATGTTTAAGCTTTCAGATTCATAGAGTCCTTCATCAGGAACATGGCAGTTAAGGAAAGATATCACTTTAAATACTCAGAACAGAATTAGTAACAAAACCTTCACATGTGGATTGAAGAGCTTGAATGATCTAAAACAGAGACCAAAACCAGAGATAAAACACCAGTCCTAGGGAACCTAATTAGGTGTATATCACACATTTTAGCAAGATGACAGCAGAAATCTATAAATTATCAAATCCTAATTACCGACCTGAAAAGCACAACTGTGTGTGTGTGTGTGTGTGTGTTCAGCATATCAGTATGTCTGTGTGTATGAATCTGAGACAAGAAAAAGGCAGTTGAAGTTCAGATTGTGTAATGGGTCATACAACCAAGGTCAATATTCACCCCATCAGTAAATGTATTAAGAAGAAAAATAAATTTGACCTCATGCAATCACCTCTCATGTGCATTCCTGAAATGTCCATTGAGAACCAAAACAGAGAGGTCAGAAATGGAGTAATCAGATTGAGAGAAATGTTATCCCACTGATTTTACAGTATTTTTCATTTTAATGTCATGTCTATGTGAGTTCATTCGGGTTCAAAGGCGTTGTCCGGTTTCCCCTATATGACCTACATGTGGACATTTCTTGCATTGGCTGTAGTAAACAATGTTCTTAGATGTACATATATAGCTCCCCTGTATCTTGAATTGTTTGTTTTGGGGGATGTTAATAGAATCTGAAGTGAAAATGTACTCTCACATGTATTACTGTACATTTAGGACTATTTCAGGGTTTAGTGCCACCCACTGTTCTATTGTTTTGGTCAGATATAAGTTTGCTCCTGGCAATCAGGTTGGATAAATTCTAAGTTTAGGAATTAGATCCTGTCATGGGACGCCCTGTCAGCCTTTTAATTTCTGGAGGCTTTCTTGTCCTGGTTAAAGAATATATATTGCAATCAACGAGCATATATCTGGATTAATGGCTCTCTCACATTCCCTATAGCATTATATCGAGACACAAGACAGGGCTGT
Organism: Neoceratodus forsteri; assembly: GCA_016271365.2. Lineage (NCBI taxonomy): Eukaryota > Metazoa > Chordata > Ceratodontiformes > Ceratodontidae > Neoceratodus > Neoceratodus forsteri. Next base: position 656,703,096 of record CM057459.1, read on the forward strand.
CCCCTCTCACCATTCTTGTTTACCTTGTATATGGAGCCCTTAGCAGCTGCATTACGTGGAGAGGGCAGGGTAGAGGGCATTCCATTAGGGCAAATAGAATACAGAATAGCATTGTTTACAGATGATGTGATTCTCACTGTACTATCCCCAGAATTGTCAGTCCCAGCTGTATGGGAAATATTAAATAAATTTGAAAAAATAGCTGATTTTAAATTGAATATAGTTAAGACGGAGATCCTCTATTTAACTTTGTACCATCAGATACCCTCAAGCGTAGGTATCCTTTGAAATGGCTACATACAGAAATAAAATATTTGGGAATCTACATCACCAAAGATTTCAACAACACTGATGTGGTGAATTATGAACCACTAACACTGGTGATCCAAGAGGACTTAAATAGATGGGGCAAATTGATTTTAACTTTTTTACAATGAGTGGAAATCATTTACATAAATGTTTTACCAAGATTATTATACTTATTCCAAACTCTTCTGCTTCCACCAATACAGTTTTACTATACATCATTAAATAAAATGATTGCAAACTTCATATGGGAGGGGGGTCAATGTCCTACAGTCCATATATCAATCCTCCAGCTGTCACTAGCATGGTGGGGTGAAGCTGCCAAGCCTAGAGCTATATGCTAAAGCTACTTATCTTAGGGTAGAGCTTCTGTAGCTAACTTCACAATACAGAGCGCCATGGAAAGACATTGAATTCATTATCAATGATCTTCATGATATAGAAGCTATTTTATTTACCACCAAGAAGTACATGCCCCCATTATGACATTTCACACAATTTGCCTCTAAAATCTTGAAAGTCTGGTACCAGCTCCAATCAAACCCAAAATTTACTGATATATTTTTTTACTTCAGATTGATTTTGGATCCAAATTTTCTACTGGGTCGAATGGACACGGCATTTAAGCAATGGCATTGATTGGGCTTACAGTTTATTTATCAGGTCTTAGGTTTGGTGGGTGCCCTCTCCTTTGAATCTCTACAAGGGAATCTTGAATTAACTACAAGAGAACAGTATAGATATTTGCATCTTAGATATTATATTCAACATCAACAATCACCCTTAACTAGGCTACCGACTCTGAAGCCCCTCCTACTAAACATATTAATGGATCATATTGGAAGGAACCTGGGAGAACACTTGATCACACAACTGTATAAGGTCTTGAGATATGTTCCGGGAGATTCTACCCAGTCAGTGTCAGAAAGCTGGAATAAGGACCTGGGTCTGTCAATAGCATTAGAATCTTGGTTAAAAACTGCACTTCCAGTACTTAAAATAACTTCAGCTGTGATTTGGTGAGAGTATGCATGGAAGTGCAGATACAGATATTTTAGATCACCAGTGGTATTAACTAAATATTTAATGCCAAGCTATGGTATCTGCTGGAGGGGTTGTTAGTGCCAAATGGTTGACTTGAGTCTTGTGTTCTGGTTCTGTTACTCTTTGACTCCGTATTGGTGTACCCTGCAGGATGAACTACGGGATTGTTTGGGGGAGGTGGAAGAATTAACTGACAAAATGGTCCTACTAATGATTATGCCCCAACATCATTCCTCCTGGTACAAAACTTTACTAATCTTTTTATTAGCAGCTAAAAAGCTATTACCAGGAAGTGGATGAAGCCAGTTATTCCAACAGTTGTGGACTGGAGACAAATTGTAATGGACATTTATCAATTAGAAAAATGAATGGCAAGTCTTAATGACAAACATCCCTTATTTAACTTAAAATGGCAGCAGTGGATATTGTACATGGCACAACTTGATGAAGGTTTTGTCCACTGAAGAGTTAATTCTGCAGACCGGGGTAGGGTGCCACTTCCATTGAGGAGGGGTGGGATGGGAAATGGTTATTGACTCACAGGTTGACATAACTCTGAAATAACAATGGATTCTATGACGATATCTTAGAAAAGTGTGAAGAATGTTACTATTTGATAGACATTGTTGACTATGTACTAGCTGAGCCTGTTGTTCAACTATAAAGTAGCATTTGCTTTGCTATGTATTTTTATATATTGTGTCTCGTCTCTTAATAAAAATTATATTAAAAAAAAAAAAGAACTAAATCCTGTCGGGCAAACCTAAAGACAGTTCAGTCTTGATGCTCCTATCTCATCAGGTTGATAGCACCAGCACTGTATCAACATGTTCTGGCCAGAGCCGATAGGGCTGCAGGTGAGGAACTTTGAGGCAGCAATTTTGAAAATTACCAAAGTTATGAGCCTGTGTTAGCAAAATGTAATGTAGGCTCATACATTTGTTGCTTTGTAATATTTGTACACCAAATTTTCCACATAGTCTTGTTTTGACCCTGCCTCATGAAGAAGGGCAGAGCAAATGTTCAGTTCCTGACTAAAAGGTGATTTCGCTCAGGGACTGTGAAATCAACTTTCGGGATGCAAAAAGACATTTTGGGCAGGAGATGATAAATGACTGCTGTCACATTCATAAGATGCTGTAAAGAAATAGCTATTTTGAAAATTTTTCATGAAAATATTGAATATTACCAAACTTATGAGCCTGCATTAGCAAAATTTAACTTAGCCTCATAACATTTTTGTTTTTAAATATTTTTAAACCAGATTTAGAACATAGCCTTCTTATGACCCCGCCTCATGAACAGTGGTAGAGAAAATTTTCAACTCCTGCCCAAAAGGTGATTTTGCACAGGGACCGCAAAATCACCTTTCGTGATATAAAAAAAACATTTTGCCCATGATTTGAAAAGGTGCTGTAAAGCTATGGCTATGCTGTAAATCTGGGGTAAAAATACTGAAAATTTTCAAAGCTACAAGTCTGCATTGGCAAAATTCAATGTAGGTTCATAACTTTGCTGTTTTTAAATATTTTACATCAAATGAAAATGTTCAACTCCTGCCCAAAAGGTGATTTCATGCAGGGACCACAAAATCACCTTTTAGGATGTAAACAAAAACACATTTTGGCCAGGATTTAAAAAAAAATGACAGCTGTCACATTCATGAGGTGCTATACAGATATGGCTATGTTGTAAATCTGAGGTAAAAATATTGAAAATTACCAAAGTTATGAGCCTGCATTCACAAACTTCATCATAGGCTCATAACTTTGTTTTTTTAATATTTTTACACCAAATTGTCAACATCTCATGACCCCACCTCATGAACAATAGTGGAGAAATGTTCAGCTCCTACCTGAAATGCGATTTCATGCAGTGACCGTGAAATCACCTTTCAGGACAGATTTTCCTAACATCACTTGCGTTGTTCATGAGGTAGTATCCCAAAAAAGGTATGTTAAAAATCGGGGGCAAAAATATTGAAAAATGTCCAAGTTATGCTACTAAGTTCAAAACCCTATTGAAATACATTGAAGCACATACCTGTTTCTTCAGTTCGCGGTCCGGCTTTGAAGAGTGAAGCCATGTCTGCGGTCCAGAGAGGATTACGGTGTTGAACTCCCAATCAGTAAGTAAGGCTTGGGGAGGGGTGTTCAGTGGGAGAGTTGGGTGGGGGGATCTAATGGCTGCAAAAGACATTGATGGACATTTTTCATCTTATAGGGTTTAAAAAAAAAACAAGGATTCCGGATCGCGACACTGGGGATTTGGCACCCCCAGTGTCATTCTTCTGTTTCTGGGGGGGACACTGAGAGGAAGGGTTGGGTGGTGGAATATCAAAAGAAAAAAACATGGAGGACTCCTGATGGTGACACTTAGGGATTTGGCACCCCCAGTGTCATTCTCATGGATTTTTGGAGGGGGTGGTGCTGAGAGGGAGGGTCGGAAGGGGTGACATGTATAAGTTTTATAACAAAATCAATGACATTGACACTGGGGGATTGGGCACACCCAGTGTCACTCTTCTATTTTGGGGGGCTGCTGTGAGGGAGGGTCAGGTGGGGGGTATCTATGATTTAAAAGTAAAAAATGAAGCAAAGTTTGGAACGTTGATAGCAAGCGCATACTTGTGTGGGAGCCCTTGCACGTGGCTGCCATTACGGAGGTGCATAATGTCTGCAGCATTATGAGACTGCTCTGTTGGGGAAAAAATTATTTTAAACACCTAGTTTGCCAGCTTCATAAATTAAAATAGTTTTACCAGTCACCTTTTGTCACCCTGGGAAAATTGGGGAGGATTGTAAGTGGTTGCAGATTTCGTGAGTCCACTGCAATCAACAGGTTACCCAGGCAGCTCCCTGGGTGGGTGGGTCTGGTGCAAGCATGATAAGGAGGTCCCTTGCCAGGTTATCAAAGGTGCCCACCATCTTTACTCTCCAGCAGTGATCGGGAACCGGACGAGGATATACTGCAGCAGCCTTCGCTCCTGCAACATCGCTTGCACCTTGTGTGTCGCTGACAGAGAAGCTTTAAAAGTTTTTTAATTAGGAAAAAATGGAAGCCCACTTCACTGATTCAGTTGGTTTTGGTAGATGCCTTTAGCTTGCTGGCAACTGAGAGCCCGGCTAGAGGTACTGACCCTTTTTTTGCTGTGGAAGGCCTGAACTCCCCACTGGCTTCTCCATCTCGGGACCAAGCAGGCAGCCTGGAATCAGGATACTAAACTCTGACAGGTGAGAAGGAATTGAACAAATGGGTGGGAGGGGTGCCGAAGGGAAAGCAGCCACGATAGCATGGGGTGGACTGCATGGCAGGCAGGGCAAGGGGCGCGGGGTGGGGTGTGTGTGTGTGTGTGTGTGTGTGTGTGTGTGTGTGTGTGGAAGTGACCTCAGACTTTTTTTTTAAAGAGAGAGCAGCCAGGCTGGTGAGAGCCAGTGACCATGAGTAGCTCAGACCGAGCAAGGGAAAACCAGCAGGCTCAGGAAGTTGGGTAGCTGGCTGCTGCTGGACCGTGTAAGTGCAAGCAGGGAATGACAGGTGGAGTAAAGAGGAGACAAGTTAGTAAGAAGGAGACACTGAGCAATGGTGACCTCTAGCTTACCTGCAGGGGAAAGTGGCCCCGTTGACTCCCTGGGTAATCCTGCTGATATTGATTGATTGAGTGATTGATTCATAAAAAAAATTTTTATACAGGAAACAAACATTAGAGGAAAAAAATTATATTTTCAATATGAATGTCCTGTGCACATACACATTTAACAAAACTAATAAATAATTAAAAGTTAACAAATTCACTGTTATGCAGTGCAACTCATTTTCATATGCAGCAGTTACAAGATGCCCTGTAAGTTTTTCTCAAAGCTGTTTAAAATTCCTTTACAGAATTTTTCACTTTTAGTTCTGCAGGGACAGTGTTCCATGAATTAGCCAAGCTTGTTTGAAGCATCATATATGATATGAGCTTCCTTGGATCACGGTAGTGAAATCCAATGGCCAGCAGCAGTTAAATCTGCATTCCCTCTTACTTTTTTTAAAAGCAGGGCAGCCAGGCCAGTGAGAGCCAGCAACTGCAAGGAGCTCAGGCTGAGCAAGGGAAAACTGAAGGGCTCTAGGAGTTGGGTAGCTGGCTACTGCTGGACCTTGTAAGTGCGAGCAGGGACTGACTGGTTGTGTGGTGTTGTGTGTTGGAAAGGTAATCCGCAGGACGGCACACATTATCTGACAGTAAAGAGATCCCAGCAGCAAAATAGTGTCTATGGGAAGACTGCATTGACAATGCAGAGTACTCCACGTGGAAGTGACTGCGGGGCAACTCCAATGTGGTGTGCATTCACAAAGAATACAAGGAATGCAGAGTCCCTTTTTGAAAGCAAGAGGTCTGCAGGGCTCCACCCACTGCAACCCTAAAAGGGAGCTGAAGAAACCGTCTATTACCTATCTCATAGGAATCATGGGAAGACTACAAGTCCAAAGCCTAAAAGGCCAATAGTACTTGAACTACAATATTCACTAACCTCCCCTATATTCAATACATCCTCTTTGTGCCATATATATGTGTCTAGCTTATATTTAAATATACCCATACTACCACTCTGTATAACATCGCTTGGGAGCCTATTCCATTCTTCAACAACTCTTTGGTTGAACCACTGGCTCCTGTTGTTTCCCCTGAATTGCTCCCCCTTGAGTCTCAGATGGTGACCCCTTGTTAATCTTTCAGTCTCTCTGCCTTCAAGTGCCAGGCATTCCCACAGATCTTTATTCAGTGTAGCCTTATATACCAAGCATAGATCTCCTCGGAGTCTCCTGTATGTTAGTGGGTACATGTTTAACACTTCTAGCCTCTCTGTGTATGTCAAACATCCATTTCCTCTCACCATTCTTGTTGCCATTCTCAGCAATCTCTCCAGTCTGTCTATAGCCTGTTTACCATGTAGCACCCAGAACAGTACACAGTACTCGACATGGGGTCTCACCAATGAACAATACAGTGGCATGACAACCTTCCTATCCCTGCTCTTAACGTTTCTCATTATGCAGCCCAGCATTCCATTCCTATTTTTAAGTAACCCTCTACAATGTCTATCAAATTTTGAGAACCCTTGTTATGGTAACTCCCAGATCCCTTTGTTCTTCCACTGACTGTAACTGTTCACCATTTAGGTAATAGGTGGCTTCAATATTCTTCTTCCTAAAATGCATTATTTTACATTTATTAATATTAAAATCAAGCCCTTTATTGATAGCTCAGTTAGCAATTGCCTGAATTTCCTTCCGGGAAGTTGCGAACATCTGTGATGTTGTTTACCAAGGCCGCCATCTTAACATTGTCCCCAAATTTGCCGAGCCAAGCTGTATTTCCACAGGTTAATGAAGCCACAAAAATGTTAAACAGCAGGGATCCCAACACTGACCCATGTGGCACCCCACTCATCACCTCAGCCCAGTCAGAATGAAATCCTGGCACCACCACCCTCTGACTCCTATCATTAAGCCAGGATGCCACCCATCTGAGAATATGTGGATCAGTGCCTAGTTCTAGGAGGGTATCCAACAACTTTCTATGTGGCACAACATCAAAGGTACAAGAGAAGCCCATGTGTAGTACATCCACAGGTATCCCCTGGTCCATTACCCTGCTCACTGACTCAAAGAAATTGCTCAAATTAGTAAGACATGACCTTCCCTCCCTGAACACTTGTTGGCTTTGATCTAATTGTCCTGAGTTATTGAGATATTCAATAAGATTCTCTTTTATTATACCTTCCAGTACTTTACACAATATGAGTGTAATGCTAACTGGTCTATAATTACACATATTTCCTCTCTCACATTTCTTGTATATAGGGATTACGTTTGCCTTGGTCCAGTACTCCACTACCATACCCATATCAAGGGATTGCTGAAAACTAGCTGCCATTGAAGGTGCTATATACACTGCAGTATTCTTGAGCAAAGCTGGGCGCATACCATTGGGCCCCTCAGATTTATTTGGGTCTAGAGTTTGAAGTCTTGTATTAAAATCTTCCACGGATATCCTAATATTGCTGGGTCCTAATTGACAATTTTCCATAGAATTATCACCATACCTAGGTTTGTTCATGCTAGTGAAATATTTGTTCATCTTATTTGCTATTTCACCCTCATCTGATATCAAACTATTTTGCACCTTCAAGGGTCCCACGTGTAATTATTCATTTTTCAGTCCCCAGTGTAGTTAAAAAAGGCTTTTTTATTACCTTTAGTTTTTGTTGCTAAATTATATTCATATCTTCTTTTAGCTTTTCTAATTAACCTCTTACAATCTTAAACCCTTTTCCTCTATACAGTCCAAGCCTCCTCAGTACCCCTCACGTTAGCTATGTGATATGCTCACTTTTTTTTGTTTGATTGCCTTTTTAATACTCTTAGAGAATTAATTAGGTACCCTTCCTTTAATATTATATTTTCTCTTGGTAGAGAGGTAGTCATTAGAATATTTAAGCAGCATTCCTCTGAAGCAGTCCCATTTTTTTTTTTGAAGTGTTAACCCTGAAAAGTCAGTTTTTCAGTTCCCATACTTAAGACACTCATTTATTTTATTGCAATTGGCCTTATTATAACATTTTACAGTTATAACCTCACCCTGTTTTTCCTGTTGAAAATTCATTTCAAACTCTATCCTATTGTGATCTGAACCCAGGATTGCTTCCCTAACCCTGCATTTATGCTCTACCTCCTCCAAATTTGAAATGACCAGGTCTAAAAGATTGTTTGCTGTGGTATTTGCAGTCACATGGTTAGTAAGTCCCATATCTTCCATTAATTCCAGAAAGTGTCTCTCCATGTTTGTATCTGATTTCTTCAATTCCCAGTCTATCCCTGGAAGATTGAAATCCTCCAGTAAGACCACAGACCCTTTTTCGCACTGTGTCCTCCATACTTCTAATAAATTCATCCAATTTCCTGTACTTAATGACGATGCCCTGTAGCATAGTCCCACCACAATTTTGCGTATCTTCTGTGGAACAAGCTTTACCCAGAGTTGTTCATGTGACTGTATTTTTACATTCGCTTGCGCACATGCGCAAGGAACATTTTGGGAGAGTAGCACACTTTGGAGGTGTGCCTCTCCCTTGCAATCCAGTGCTCCATTGAGCAGGCATGGCAGTTCTGCACCAATGGGTGCGGGAGCTCTGTATGACAGCGGTGGTCTTCGCTTCAAAGAAAACCACTGCTGTCATACCGAGCACCGCATCACGCCACCCACCAGTGTCACCGCTCCCCCGCGCCGCGTCCGCGCCCCCAAAGCTTTGGTGCCACGCTGAGCCCACCCCAGCGTGGCAAACATTGTTTGCCGACGGGTGCCCATCCCCTGGCTCCCACAGCCCCCCAAGCCATCCTTCTGCCATGCTGGGAGCCCATCCCAGCGTGGCAAACATCTCGTTTGTTTTGCCAGCGGGGGTGTCCAATCCCCTGTTGGCTCCTCGGCCCCCCCGTGTAGTTTGCAGATGGGGTGCCCAATCCCCCGTTGGCTCCTCGACCCCCCCAGCCATCTTCTGCCACGCTGGGAGCCCACCCTAGCATGGCAAGCGTCCCATGTAATCCATTTTTTTTAAACAACCTGTAAAGAAAAAACTGTCCCATGTAGTTTCCCAGTCCCCCCTCCCACAACCCGCACCCACCCACTGTGCACCCAGCCTCCCTATACCCCCCCTCACCCCATACTTACCTCCGGAGCTCAGCGCAGTGATCTTCGGTGGACCGGGAACATGCCTGCACTCTTCAAAGCCGACCGCGAACTGAAGAAATGCTGGTAAGCTGTATAATGGGCTAGATAGGGGGGTTTCAACTTTATTGCATATCTCAGTCACTGCGCAGTCACTGTGCGAAATCACCCTTCAGGCCCGAATAGCGCCATGACAGTGACATCATTCATGAGAAGGGGTCCCAAAAAACCCCATGTTGAAAATTTGGTGCAAAAATTCCAAAAAATGACTTTTAAGAGCCGGTCCATCGGCGCAGCGGTTGGATTTCTGCTTGCGACGCCGGCGACCCAGGTTCGAGAATGGACCTGGGTCATTGGAGGACCGGCCGGGTTGGGAAGGATTGAGCGTCCTATGGGTGGCTCTCCTTCCCTGGGGGGAGGGCAGGGCAGCAGCCGGTGTATGAGCGGCACCTAGTGGAGACTGGGTGCACGCTCCACGTCGGGGCTTAACAGAGCTCTCAGGATGGGGTGGACGCTGGCCGTCATTGCACGTCCCCATCCTGCTTAAAGGGGGGAGGACAAAAATCCCATGCCTTGCGTCTTGGTGACGCTCTGCCCCAGGAAGCCCTGATTGACCATCGGAGCCGTTCCCCCAACCAGTCACAGTTCCGCGGTCCGATATCGGGGGTCGGAGCCGCGGCCCCACTCTCTGGGGGGTAAGCCAGGGATGACCGGGGGAGACAGCAATATCCGGTGGTCGGGGCTCCTGGGGTCTGTGACCAGAGTTGATGGTCGACGAGAGGCATGGGGAAAAATAGGAAAAAAAAAATGACTTTTACGAGCGTGCGTTGCGCAGTTCCTATGCAGGCTTGTAAGTTCGCGAACTTTCAATATTTTCACTCCAGATTTTCAACATTGCCATTTTACCACACCTCGCTATGAGCAGTACAGCTGTCATTTTTCACATCCTGCCCAAAACGTGTTTCCGCCCATGTAGCGCACAATGGCGCAGTCAGTGTGCAAAATCAATGTATGGGACACATTAAGAAAATCACGGTGACACTGTTCATTAGCAGAGGTCTTAAAATGGCTATGTTGAAAATTTGGTGAAAAAATTCCTAGAAATGACTGTTTTATAAGCGTGCGTTGCGCAGTTCCTACACACGCTCGTAGGTTTGTGAATTTTCAATATTTCTACTCCAGATTTTCAACATTGCCATTTTACCACACCTTCTTATGAGCAGTACAGCTGTCATTTTTCACATCTCACCCAAAACGTGTTTCCGCCCATGTAGCGCACAATGGCGATGTCGGTGTGCAAATCAATGTATGGGACACATTAAGAAAATCACAGTGACACTGTTCATGAGCAGATAGTTTAAAATGGCTATGTTGAAAATTTGGTGAAAAAATTCCTAAAAATGACTGTTTTACGAGCGTGCATTGCGCAGTTCCTACGCACGCTCGTACGTTTACAAATTTTCAATATTTGCACTCCAGATTTTCAACATTGCCAGTTTACCACACCTCCTCATGAGCAGTACAGCTGTCATTTTTCACATCCTGCCCAAAATGTGTTTCCGCCCATGTAGCGCACAATGGTGCAGTTGGTGTGTGAACTCAATGTATGGGACACATTAAGAAAATCACAGAGACACTGATCATGAGCAGAGGTCTTAAAATGGCTGTGCTGAAAATCTGGTGAATAAATTCCTAAAAATGACTGTTTTACGAGTCTGCGTTGCGCAGTTCCTCTGCACGCTTGTAAGTTTGTGAATTTTCAATATTTTCACTCCACATTTTCAACAATGCCATTTTACCACACCTCCTTATGAGAAGTGCAGCTGTCATTTTTCACATCTTGCCCAAAACGTGTTTCCGCCCATGTAGCGCACAATGGCACAGTCGGTGTGTGAACTCAGTGTATGGGACACATTAAGAAAATCACAGTGTCACTGTTCATGAGCAGAGATCTTAAAATGGCTATGTTGAAAATTTGGTGAAAAAATTCCTACAAATAACTGTTTTACAAGCGTGCGTTGTGCAGTTCCTACGCACACTCGTAGGTTTGCGAATTTTCAATATTTCCACTCCAGATTTTTGACATTGGCATTTTACCAAACCTCCTCATGAGCAGTACAGCTGTCATTTTTCACATCCTGCCCAAAACATGTTTCTGCCCATGTAGCACACAATGGCGCAGTCGGTGTGCGAAATCAATGTATGGGACACATTAAGAAAATCACAATGACACTGTTCATGAGCAGAGGTCTTAAAATGGCTGTGTTGAAAATTTGGTGAAAAAATTCCTAAAAATGACTGTTTTATGAGTGTGCGTTGTGCAGTTCCTACGCACACTGGTAAGTTTGCGAATTTTCAATATTTTCACTCCAGATTTCCAACATTGCCATTTTACCACACCTCCTCATGAGCAGTACAGCTGTCATTTTTCACATCCTGCCCAAAATGTGTTTCCGCCCATGTAACGCACAAAAGCGCAGTCCGTGTGCGAACTCAATGTATGGGACACATTAAGAAAATCACAGTGACACTGTTCATGAGCAGAGGTCTTAAAATGGCTGTGTTGAAAATTTGGTGACAAAATTCCTAAAAATGACTGTTTTACGAGTGTTCATTGCACAGTTCCTATGCACGCTCGTAAGTTTGCGAATTTTCAATATTTTCACTCCCCATTTTCAACATTGCCATTTTACCACACCTCCTTATGAACAGTGCATCTGTCATTTTTCACATCTTGCCCAAAACATGTTTCCGCCCATGTAGCGCACAATGGCACAGTCACTGTGTGAACTCAGTGTATGGGACACATTAAGAAAATCAGAGTGCCACTGTTCATGAGCAGAGATCTTAAAATGGCTATGTTGAAAATTTGGTGAACAAATTCCTAAAAATAACTGTTTTACGAACGTGCGTTGTGCAGTTCCTATGCACGGTCGTAAGTTTGCGAATTTTCAATATTTTTCTCCAGATTTTCAACATTGCCATTTTACCACACCTCCTTATGAGCAGTACAGTTGTCATTTTTCACATCCTGCCCAAAACGTGTTTCCGCTCATGTAGTGCACATACGGTTGTCGGTGCAAATCGATGTATGGCACACAGTAAGACAATCACAGTGACACTGTTCATTAGCAGAGGTTTTAAAATGCCAGTTTTGACAATTTGGTGAAAAAATTCATAACAATGACTGTTTCACGAGCGTGCACTACACAGTTGCCACGCACGCTCGTAGGTTTGCGAATTTTCAATATTTCCACTCCAGATTTTCAACATTGCCATTTTACCACACTTCCTTATGAGCAGTGCAGCTGTCATTTTTCACATCCTGCCCAAAACGTGTTTCCACCTATGTAGCGCACAATGGGGGTAACAAAAAAGTCATGCTGAAAATTTATTGTGCAAATACCAGCAATCGCACAGGGCATTAGGGTAAAGCACCATACATGCCAAACACCACTGCAAATACCTGCAAGCGAACGTTCGGCATTGACAAATGCTTGTTTTCATTTGTGATTAGTTTAGCCTCCATCCCTTGTCTAACATATATTGCCTCCACCTTTGCTTGTGCCGCTGTCTTTATGAAAAAGCTGAAATCCCTGTATATTCCTATCCCAATCCTTGCTGTCCCACCATGTTTCAGTGATGCAACAAAGACCTATATCATCTTTTAGCAGTATATGTTCCAGAAGATGTTTTTTATTTCTCAAACTATGCACATTTAATAGAAGTACTTTCAAATAGTTTACCTGTTTAGTGGACACCCTCTGTGTTACTGTGCCATTTAAGTCTCCATTTCGATATCCCCTCCCTTATCAAGTTTAAACTTCTAGTATTTTGATATTAATTCTCTGTGCCAACATTCTAGTTCCGGCTCTATTTTAAGTGTAACCCATCAAATCTGTACAGGTGCTGCTTTCCATTAAGGGACTCCCAATGTTCCATAAAACAGTGCCCCTCCTGTTGACACCAGTTTTTCAACCAGTTATTTAAATTCCTTGTGTCTTGATTTCTTGCCACACTCGCTCTCGGAACCCTTAAAATTCCAGATATAATTAAATCCCCCTTTCTGTTTTTAATCTCAGCACCAATTTTTGAAAAGCTTTGTGAACTTATGTAATGTTCTCTTGTCCAATATCATTTATCCCTATGTGCAATACAATTAAGGGCACTGTTGTATTGTTCAAGTGATCATTAAGACCTTTCAGTACGGGGGCGCTGCTGAGCTGTTAAGAGTAGTACATGTTTGTTTGGAGCTCTGCAATTTCATGCTAAGAACTCACTTCTAAACCTGTTTATTTGGATATACTGCATTCCAGTGGGAAATAGAGATAATAGTGTAACCCCTAGATGGCACTATCCCAGGGGCTACTACCCCTGCCTGATTTGCCACTAACAGGTTGAGGGGCCTGGATCCGATGGCGGGTGCCTCCACCCAGAGGTCAGGGTTTGCAATAGTTAAACTAACTTGGTCACAGCCCTCTGGGACACTGCAACCCCCCTTTCTTCCCACTAGTGGCCCACACAGTATATCAGAATTACCTTCACAGTATACACTTACCTCCAGGACTGGTTCAGGCACTGGGACCCCCTGTAAAATAAGAAGATACAGTGCAACAATCACAGTACAATACTTTAACATAGACAAATACCTCTGGCAGTATAACTTTGCTGAAACAAGCAGCTCTGATTTATTTAGGGGGATATAACAAGGACAGGGGAAATCAGGTTAATTAGCTTATCACTTTACTCATCTATTTAGGGCTCTGTGCATAGGCTTATCCCTACCAGTTACTGTCCCTGGGTACCCAAGCCCTAGTGGCTAGTCCAAACCGTGGCAGCTGGTAGGGGCCCTTTCACACAGAGAAAAGAAAATTAGTTAAACAGTCAGCAGTACAGTAATTCCATTTGGATTCAATGTGGCAATTCAACAGGGAGCGACCCTGAATTAGTACTCACGACCTCCAAACAAGATAGGGTTCTTCAACGTCAGCAGGGCTACTCTTGAGCTTCACAAGACTCCTCACACATTTATATGGTAAACAGTAACAGGCAAAAGTCCTTTAATGGCAGCAGGATTCACTTGAGCTACACAAGCCTCCTCACACATTTATATGGTTAACAGTAACAGGCAAAAGTCCTTTAATGGCAGCAGGATTCACTTGAGCTACACAAGCCTCCTCACACATTTATATAGTAAAAAGAAAGTACTATACCAGGCAGGCTGCTTCTCTATCCCGATCGCAATTACTGCACAATACCCGGGAGAACACACAGCAGATTCAGTTCCTGACAGACCGAGCGCAATTTAGCAATTTCTCCAGTCTTCTACAGGGTGAGCCTGGTTTCTACTTCAGATATCCTTTGATTCTCTTCACAGGACAGATTCAGTCCTAACAAGCAGTTACACAAGCTGCAGACCGAACTCGGGCCTTACACACGCTTCCGACTAAAACTGCACACCGAAAAAGCACAGGGCTCCTTCCTTCTTCACTGCCAGAGTTCAACTGAAACTCCAGCAGACAAAACCGGCACTTCCTTTGAGTTCCTCCCAGTTCTTGGCTGGATTGGCTGTCACTCACAATAGACTGCCCCTGTTGGTCCAAAAGGTGCCAAGTCCAAACTACATCTCCCAGAGTCACTGCCCATACAATCCTCTTGTGGCTGGCTCAGATTACAAGTCCAAGTTCTGATTCGTCCAAGGCACCATTTTAGAGCTACCTTAACCCACACTGATTGGTCCAGTTCAGCAGTTCAAAACTAGAATGGGAACTAGGCAAACACAGTTCTGACTGCAAAGAAAGCAGGTTAGACAAACTGTATTTTCATTATTACTCTAAATGATTTCTGGCAAACAGTTACATCTTTCAGATAGGTTCCCTTTGCACTCCTAGTGACTGCAAAAATGGAGTGAATTGGCAGCAGCTCGAGTGGTACTCATGCAGAGAAACATACAGTCCCCCCATACAAACTAATTATGTCTGCAAGCAGACAGCTCTTAAAGAGACAGTACCAGAGGCTCTAAAAACACTCACAGATAAATGGCTTAAACGCCAAACACCATTCAGGCTTGGAGCATTCAAGCAAGCTCCTGGAAGTCTTTTGGGAACCCCCATTTGCAGGGGGGTTACAATAGTAAACGGGTTCTTAGAGGTTTGAAAATGGATAAATTTGTTTCTCCCAAAATTCAAGGAAGAGGAGCTATGACATGAGGGCCTGAGGGCTCTCTAGTCATGGCCACAGCAGAACCCTCTCCTGGTATGAAGACTCACTCTGATCCACATGCAAAGCCCAAATCACAGGCAAAACCAACTTTGGCATCTATCCAGTCTCTCCTGGCTGAATTCCAGGCAGAGGCCCATCAGTCAATGCTCAGGATTGAACCCTCGCTTTATTTATTTATTCAAGAGATTTACCAGGAAGGCATGCTGAGCGGAGTACCGCTCGATTCCAGATGTGCCCTGGGGGTAGGGGGTTACATGGGTGAAGTAATAAGATGAGAACAGTTCATACATATGTGAAAAGGTTATGACAGACAGTGGTACAGTAGTAAGTAGAAATACAACAATATAAGTGAGAAAATTGTATATACAAAGTGGGTAAGGCGTACGTACAACTTACAACAGTAGTAGGTTCAGCAATAAGCATTTAAATAGCACTATGTGACAATATCGAAAAGAAAACGGGGCCCAGACTAGAACAGATAGTTGATAGAATGGGTAGGAGTTGTGCAGGTAGCTGAGTAGATTGGCTAGGCGTTTTCCAAGGAGATTCAGAGATGGGGAAAGCAAGAGCATTTGGTAGCGAAATGTGATTTGAGAAGGGCATTTCATTGGGGAGTACTGGTGGTGTGTCTAATGTCAGCTGCCAGTGAGTTCCATAACTTGGGCAATCTGAAACTGAAAGCTACCTGACCTGATCAGGTGGATCTGTGTGGAATGTGCAGGAGCCTGGAGTCAATGTTCCTGAGATCGTAAGTAGGTGGGGAGAGGGCGATTAGGGACACAAATAGGTAGGAAGAGAGCGTATGCGACCAGAATTTGGCAGTGATTCTAGTACCATGCAGCAAGTGCTGGTTTTGGAGTGATGGGAGGTCAAGGGACTGGTATAGGACACAGTGGTGGGTATTGGGAGAACTGTCCAAGGCGAACCGGCAGAAGGAGTTGTATAGGGGGGTCAAGCCTGACTAAGGACGTATGGGGGGCGGCACCGTAGATGACGTCTCCGTAGTCAATAGTTGGGAGGATCATTTTTTGGACAATAGCTAGTCTGGTTGGTAGAGGGATGTAATACTTGTTTCGATAGAGAGCTCCTAGCATGAGATGCAGTTTTTTGTGCAGAGCGTCTATGTGCGCTGAGAAGTCAAGGTGCTGATCTAGCCAGATGCGACTCCCCCCAGATAGCGATATGTGGTGCAGGTCACAAGCGGTGATCTGTCCAAGGTATAGAATGTGGGTGGTTCGGTAAGCCGGGATAGTTTGGCCCGGGAGCCGAAGGTGAGGAGACAGTTTTTTTTGAGTTTAAGAATAGTTGGTTCCCGAGGGAACCAGTGTTGGATGGAGTCGAAATCCTTTTGTAGACAAGCTGTCACGGCGGTTGCAGTTGGGCCAGAGGCGAATAGCACCATATCGTCCGCATACATATGAATGGCAGTTTGTGTGCAGATAGCAGGCAGATCGTTGAGGAATATTGAGAATAGCAGCGGGCCGAGTACAGACCCTTGGGATACACCACTGGTGACAGGGAGAGGGGTTGATCGAGCTGTTCCAATGCGGACTGATTGTGACCTCCCTGATAGGTATGAGTGGAACCATTTTTTTGCTACCGTAGACAGACCAGTTTGGGCAAGTTTAGACAGCAACAGGGGATGCGAGACTGTCGAACACTTTTGCCAGGTCTATAAATATGGCTGCTGTTATTTCCCCTTTGTCCATGCCTGTAAGGATGGAGTTTGTGAGGCGAAGGAGGGAGGTGGTGGAGTGATTTTTTCTGAACCCGGCTTGGTAGGGGGTGAAAAAGGAGTTAGTATCCAGATAGTGGTGTAGCTGGGATAGAACAAGGCGCTCTTGAATTTTGGCTAGGATGGGGAGCAGAGATATAAGCCGATAGTTTGAAGGGGAGGAGGTCCCCTTCCTTGGGAAGAGGATGACTGTGGCTTGTTTCCATGCTGTGGGGACTGCCCTAATTTAAGGACAGATTATAGAGCATGGTTAGAGGGTGGGCTATGGCGGTGCTGAGAGTAGGAGCATTTGGAATCCAGGCCCGATGGACATTAACTTTGGAAGGGTTTAGTAAGAGTAGGATTTTTAGCACCTGGCCAGGAGCGACTGGGCGGAGCGAGAAGGAGGCCGGGGGGTGCATTTGGGGGCACGGGGGGGTACATTGGGGAGCACGAAGGGTAGGGGGTGGGGTTAAGAGGAGAGGAGGGAGAAAGTAGTGGAGGAGAAGTAGGAATTAAACTTGGTGGCAACCAGACTAGGAGCTGTGATGATTTTACCTTCGAGGTTTAGAGTGGGGGTGGGAGGTTGGGACGGTGGGGTGAGAAGGGATTTTATGGACTTCCAAAATTGAGAAGTGTGGGTGTGGTTAATGTTGAGAGCCTTTATGAAGCAGTTTGATTTGGCCTGCCTTGTGAGTCTTGTACAGGCATTACGTAGAGACCGGTATTGTTGCTGGGCCGCATGAGCACCTGTGGCCTTGAAGGATTTCCAGGCATGGTCTCTGGCACGGAGTTTTTCCATAAGGTTTGTTGTTACCCAGGGTAAGTGGAAACCTCTGACTCTGGATCTCCTTAGTGGGGCATGTATGTCCCAGATGGCAAGGAAATTTGTAGAGAAATAGTTCAGGGCTTCATCCATGGAGATGGCACTAGGGATGAAGGACCAGTCTATGGTGGTAAGTTCGTTTAGGAGAGCAGTCTGATCCAGTAATTTATAAACTCTGCTGTACAGCATGCGGGGTGGGGGGGGCTGGAGGTCGGAAGATTTTGCGCACTAAGAAAATCATATGGTGGTCGCTGAGGGAGTCCGGTAGAAGGCCAGCTTTAAGTATCCTATGAGGGTGGGTAGTGAGTGCCAAGTCCAGTAGTGTGTGTTTATTTGATTTGTGATTTAGGCAGGTGGGTTCCCCCATTTGCTGGTGCAAGTTTAGTGTGCTTATTTGACAACGCGTTTTATAGGCAGCACAGCCTAGCCAGTTCTGATTGAAATCACCAAGGATGTGGAGTTCGCCGCCTTCTGTAAGGGCCCTCAGGTTGCCCAAATGTTCAAGGATGCTAGTTGGTGGTGTGTCCGGCGGACAGTAAGACCCAGCTATGTATACTGGGATGGAGTGGGACAGGGGGATTTTGATCAGGAGGAAATCTATAGATAGTATGGGCAACGACGGAGTGATTACAGAGAACTGGAGATTTGTGGAGACATACATGGCAGTGCCACCACCCTTCTTTCTCCCCTGTCTGTCTTGGCGGATTAGAAAGAAGCCGGGTATTGAGAATTCTTCATCCCAGTGATGGGGCTTCAGCCAAGATTCAGTGATGATTATAATATCCGGGCGAAGGGCCAGAACAGTTGTTTGTAGGGCAGCCATTTTATTTAGGATGCTGCATATATTGAGGTGGACAATTTTGAAACTTTTGGGGAGGGGTGTAGGTGGTGCAGTTGGTTGGGCAGCAGTGGGCGCCTGGGGTCCTGGGTTCCATTCGATGTCCCCGGCTAAGAGGAGAAGAAAAAACAGGGTGTGCCTTAGAAGGCACATGAACTTTACTGGTGCACCCCTGCGGTTGGGATGATTAGAGGTTGTTAAGCTTACCTTTGGGACTGAAAAGAGTGGGAGATATAGGACAGGTAACGCAGCATGGAAAGAGGGGGGAGGATAGAGGCCCCAGGGTCCATTTGTGCCCATGATGCCAGTTGTGATTCACTGGTGCCGAGGAGGAGTGGGGGGTAGGCTTGGTAGTTAAGGAGTGGAGTGGTAAAGGGTCTGGTAGCCTAGGATTGGATGAGGGTGGAAGGGAAGCTGCAACTATGCAAAGCAAAGTGATGGTTGCAGTGAGGAACTGCATTTTGTTTTTTATTTTCCACTCAAGCAGTGGAGGATTTTTGACAGATTGTTCTGCGGTGGCCGCTAGTGGTGAAAAAATAAGGGACTAATGGGAAAGTGGGCTGAGTGGTTTAGGAGCTCACGAGGTCTGCTCTATATAAGGAGGAGCCGACCAAGGGTGGTGGTGGGGGTGGTGGGAGCCTGCGGCGTGGCTGAGTGGGGCTAAACTCCTTTCCGTTAGCAAGCTGCAAACACTCCGGTGGCTACCTGGCTCGATTCCCTTCAGCGTGGTCACGGAGGTCTCTCTGTTGTGGGGAGGGCTAGGGACTCCTGCCCTCGTGACCCTCTGAGCTGTGGAAGGCAAGAAAAGGCTTCTTAAGTAAGGTATGTGGTTTGTAGGAGGAGTTATTCACAAAATGCAACCAGTTCAAGTGTAAAATTAAAGCTTTTGAAACTTGAGCTATGGCGCGGTATTACAACAGCCTGGGCTCGCTTTACAATTGAAAACAGTTAACGCTGCACACTTTACAAAATTCCCCTAAGGTAGCAGCAGACTTTCTCAGCAACTAGGCACTACTGCTTCCTTCTCCTTTATAAGTCATGTAATTTAGGTAGAAACCCCAGTTAAACAAGTTTGCAAAATTAGCAAAATTCCCCTTTTAGCAAAATTTAGACCAGGTAAAGGTGCTGTCTAACACACTATGCTCCACCGGCAATTTCTACAATCTGAGCTGTACACAAAAAAGGCACCATATTTAAATTTTGTGGTGTAGTAGAGCTCCTTTCAGTGAGCAGCTGCAAACACTCCAGTGGCTACCTGGCTCCGATTCCCTTCAGCGTGGTCCGCGAGGGGGTCTCTCTTGTTGTGGGGAGGGCTAGGGACTCCTGCCCTTGCAACCCTCTGAGCTGGCTCCGATTCCCTTCAGCGTGATCCGTGGGGGGGAGTCTCTCTTGTTGTGGGAAGGGCTAGGGACTCCTGCCCTCGTGACCCTCTGAGCTGGCTCCGATTCCCTTCAGCGTGGTCCCGGGAGGGGTCTCTCTTGTTGTGGGAAGGGCTAGGGACTCCTGCCCTCACGACCCTCTGAGCTGGCTCCGATTCCCTTCAGCATGGTCTGCAGGGAGGGTTCTCTCTTGTTGTGGGGAGGGCTAGGGACTCCTGCCCTCACAACCCTCTGAGCTGGCTCCGATTCCCTTCAGCGTGGTCCATGGGGGGGGGTCTCTCTTGTTGTGGGGAGGGCTAGGGACTCCTGCCCTCACGACCCACTGCTTGCTGAGATTAATACTAGGTGTGCAGCTGTGGAGCTGAGGGTCGAGAATGAGGAACAGGCTGTCAAGAGTAATGAAAAGGAGCTTAAAGTGTTATATGGCAGAACTCTTACCTTGGAAGGAGCAGTAAATGCCGTGCTTCATGAACAGTTGTCACAGGCATCTAGGTTGGAGTGTTTGGAAAACAACGCTCTCAGAAGAAACCTAAGACTTATCGGATTCCCTGGAACTGTTCCTGTAGCTGATTTAAAAGTTACTATCAAAAACGCATTAACAGCAGCATTTATTTTGAGTCCCTGCTTGAATTGGAGAATGTGTACAGAACTCCATCTCATTCAGCTGAGGAGTCCCCTATTGAATCTGAGATGGCAAGATTTGTCATACTTACTTTTATAAGCTTGGTAGAATGAAATAAACTCCTTCAACTAGCGTGAACAAAAAAGCAATGTTTTTATGAAGGGCACCGCCTCCACTTATCTCCAGACTTTTGCATACAAACTCAGTGCAGACAAAAGCGTTTTTTGCTGATTATGTCTGAATTTAAGGAAGCGGGATTAATAGCTAGTCTTTTAGCTCCAGCACATTTGCAGGTGCAATTCAAGGGGAAAATGCATTATTTCGAAGATATTGACTCTGCAAAAGTTTTTTTGGGGGGCAAATATTAAGCTGCCAGAGGATATCGGCTCTGATCTGGAGGAAGATGATACAGAACTTAAGGAATACTGTCCAGTTAATATCTGAAGCTGTTGGTGATTGACTGTCCAAAATCTCTACCCCATTGAGGATTATTCTTTTGGTTTTTGTTTTTTTTTTTCTGGTGCTTCTGTAATGGATTTAGTCGGGGGGGGACAGGAAATTTGTAAAGTGGGTGAACTTTAATATATTGGAATTGATTTAAGGTTGGGAAGTAAAAGCTTGGAGCACTCTCAAAGTTTACTTAACAAAGATATTGCTTATTAAGCTCTGAGAAAAGATAATAGTGTTGGTTTTCTTTTTAACCCCCCTAAAAAAATTTTTAAATTCCTTTATACTTTATTAAGTATATTCTATTTGTAAAATTCTTTCTTAATGTTTTCTAAAGGATGTAAAGTGCTTTTTTCTTTTTCTTCTTTCTTAAGGAATTAAAAATTAAAGTATAAAAAAAAATATTTAAAAAAAAAAGACGTTTCAGTACATCATGTACTCCTGACAAACTGCTTACTCTGCTGGTACTTTTCCTAGCATTACATATAATAGAGTCCATGTACTTCAATACTGAGTCTCCTACGACTACAGTGTACCTGATGTTTTGTCTGTAGCTGTCATACTGTTTTTGCTACCTATCTGTAGCTGTCACATTATTTCTACCCCCTATACCACCTGAAGCAGTCTCTCTCTCTCTCTCTTTCTGCCCACTCCACCCTGGGAGTGAAACATAGAAACATAGAAACTGATGGCAGATAAGGACCACTAGGCCCACCCAGTCTGACCATTTTCTCTACCTGCTGCAAAAACCACAGACCCTACTTGATCTCCAACTTTATTCTCTTTCCTATCGCTAGGGTTCCCCTATGCCTAGCCCATGCATTTTTGAATCCCCCTACCGAGTTATTCCCCACCACCTCTGCTGGGAGGCTGTTCCATGCATTCACCACCCTTTCCCTGAAGAAATACTTCCTCACGATACCCCTTAGTCTACCCCCTTCCAGCCTCTTGTCATGTCCCTTTGTTGTAGAACATCTCTTTTTCTGAGAGATGCTACCTTCCTGTACCTTATTTATGCCCTTGAGATATTTGAAGGTCTCTATCATAGAGCGCAGAGCCCACTTGGGCTGCAGGACTACTGCCGCCTCATCAGCTTCAACTGGACCTGGGACCCGGCTACTCCCGCGAGACCTTCCCCAGGTTGAGAGTCAGGGTTCCCACCTGACACACTGGTCGGACTGCTCTCCCCCAGAAAAGCCACAACTCAAAAAGACACCAGTCCTTGCCTGAACCACACTGGTGGATCTGGGCCAGAGACACTGCTGAACAAGCTTCCCAGCCTGGACAGCAACTTCGAGCCTCACCGCTGGCTTGGTTGCAAAAGCCATAGCTGCCCAAACTTAGAGTGAAGAGCCCACCTGGGCTGCAGGACTGCCGCTGCATCATCTGCTTCAACTGGACCTGGGACCCTGCTACTCCAGCATGACCTTCCCCAGGGTGAGAGCCACGGTTCCTGCCTGACAGACAGGTCGGACCATACTGCCCCAGAAAAGCCACAACTCAGAAAGACGCCAGCCCTTGCCCAAACCATGCCAGTGAATGTGGGTCAGAGACACCACTAAACAAGCCTCCTAGCCCAGACAGCAACCTCAAACCTCACCGCTGGTTCAGCTGAAAAACCAAAGCTCCCCAGACTCAGAGCGCAGAGCCCACCTGGGCTGCAGGACTGCTGCCGCCTCATCCGCTTTGCGTGGACCTGGGACCCTGCTACTCCAGCAAAACCTTCCCCAGGTTGACAGCCACAGTTCCACCTTACACTCAGGTCAGACCGTGCTCCCCCAGAAAAGCCACAACTCAGAAAGACACCAGCCCTTGCTCGAACCACACCAGTGGATCTGGGCGAGAGACACTGCTGAACAAGCCTCCCAGCCCGGACAGCAACCTCGAGCCTCACCCCTGGTTCAGTTGGAAAGCCTCAGCTCCCCAGGTACATTGTAGTGTCAGGCCACCAAGCTAAGCAAACAAAGTACTATTTGAATTTTGGCACCCAACCACTGACTGGTCCAGGCTTGCAGTGCCCCTTCTGGATTTGCTAGTGCTAGGTACTGCCTTCTTTTTTGGCCATCTTACAGATCCCAAACTGACTGCATCTCTCTATACCAAAAGCTGCTTTCTGTTTTTCAAACTTTATATCCAGTTGTTAGAGTAATTAAGGATACCATTGCACTGTTTCTTGCCATATTTAAAGGCCTAAAAATGTGTAGTTAGCTCTGTACCTGAAACCGCCTTTGTCTCTCTGACCTAGCATACAAGGTGTAGATTTACTAGTGATTTACAGCTCTTTCCATGTTTTAGTGCTCAAATTTACCTAGCCATAGAATATTAAGTTAAAGCTATCTCTGAGCCTGAATCTCTCCTCCCTTTCAGACTATTCTAACCTACACCTTTTTTTCTAAGTTAACGCCCTAAGCTATTGTTCTCCTAGAAACTTTCCCTAGCCTACCTGTACTTAATGTTCCTCCCTGTCTCCCCAGACTCAGAGTGCAGAGCCCACCTGGGCTGCAAGACTGCAGCCACCTTGTTCACTTTGAGCGGACCTGGGACCCTGCTACTCCAGCGAGAACTTCCCCAGGTTGAGAGACATGGTTCCTACCTGACACACAGGGTAGACTGCGCTCCCCCAGAAAAGCTTCAACTCAGAAAGATGCCAGACCTTGCCCGAACCGCGGAGGTGGATCTGAGTGAGAGATGCCGCTTAACAAGCCTCCCAGCCCAGCCAGCAACCTTGAGTCTCACTGCTGGTTTGGTTGCAAAAGCCACAGCTCCCCAAACTCAGAGTACAGAACCCACCTGGGTTGCAAGACTGCCACAGCCTCATCTATTTGAGTGGACCTGGGACCCCGCTACTCCAGTGAGAACTTCCCCAGCTTGAGAGCCATGGTTCCTGCCTGACGCACGGGTTGGACCGCGCTCCCCAAGAAAAGCCACAACTCAGAAAGATGCCAGCCCTTGCCTGAACCACGCCAGTGGATCTGGGCCAGAGATGCTGCTGAACAAGGCTCCCAGTCTGGACAGCAACCTCGAGCCTCACCACTGGTTTGGTTGCAAAAGCTGCAGCTCCCCAGGTACACTGTAGTGCCAGGCCATCAAGTTAAGCAAACAAAGGACTGTTTGAATTTTGTAACCTAACCCCTGGTTGGTCTAGGCTTGCAGTGCCCCTTCTGGATTAACTAGTGCTAGGCACTGCCTTCATTTTTTTGGCCATCTTACAGCTCCCAAACTGACTGCATCTCTATACCAAAAGCCGCTTCTGTTTTTCAAACTTTATATCCAGTTGTTAGAGTAATTAAGGATACCATTGCACTGTTTCTTGCCATATTTAAATGCCTGAAAATATATAGTTAGTTCTGTACCTGAAACTGCCTTTGGCTTTGTAACCTTGCATACAAGGTGTAGACTTGCTGGTGATTTACTGGTGCTCTTTCCATGTTTTAGTGCTCAAATTTACCTAGCGATAGAGTATTAAATTAAAGCTATCTCTGAGCCTGAATGTCTCCTCCCTTTTCAGACTATTTGAACCTAAGCCTTTTTTTCCCTCCCTGTCTCCCCAGACTCAGAGCACAGAGCTCACCTGGGTTGCAGGACTGCCGCTGCCTCATCCACTTCGAGCGGACCCGGGACCATGCTACTCCAGCAAGATCTTCCCCTGGTTGAGAGCCACAGTCCCACCTGACACACAGGTTGGACCACATTCCCGCAGAAAAGCTGCAACTCAGAAAGACGCCAGCCCTTGCCCGAACCACGCCAGTGGATCTGGGCCAGAGATGCCACTGAACAAGTCTCCCAGCTCGGACAGCAACCCCCAGCCTCACCACTGGTTTGGTTGCAAAAGCCGCAGCTCCCCACGTATGTTGTAGCACCAGGCCACCAAGCTAAGCAAACAAGACTTTCTTCCCACCAGTGCTTTGTGCCGGCTCCCCACCCACCCTCCACCTCACCCACCCTGGGTAGGCATTTCTTTATATAGATACAGTGGGATCAGGTGTCTTAGTGTCCATTTCTCCATTGGTCCATTATAGGATCTAACCACTAGAGTCTCCAGTCACTCCTGTCTCCTCAATGTGGGATTTTCCTCTGACTGCACCAAATAAGAATAGCAAATTGTAACAACTTTAAAAATTGTCAGCACGAAAGTGCCTGTCTAGCAACCCTCTTCCTCTTCCTTGTTGGCTTGCTACTCTGCTAGTGGATACCCTATACCATGGCTTATCCTGAGTTCCTGGTTATTTTAACTATGCTCTTTCTGCTGATTTGTTTCCCTGCCTTAACATACCCTCTAGCTCTGTGGACTGCTCCCCTGCACCACCATCTACTGATGAATTCCGTTTCTCCAACCTCCTTGTCCTTGCCTCTGCACAGTGTTACTCCACCCCTCTCCTAATGAAATGGGGCTTTATCTATCTAGCTTTGTATGCTCCAAAGAAGTGCCTCCTTCATCTATTAACCCTCTCACCATTTATTCACCAGAAACTGTGGTGTATTTTGCCTTTAGCCCTCCTTCTCTCTAGCGACACTGAGACAAACCCAAGCCCTACAAATCACCTCTCTCTAATGATATTTTGCTAAGCAACACAAAAGGTCTCCTTATAGCCCATCACAACATCAGAAGCCTTGAACATAACTTTGCTGGACTCGAAGCTTGGGTGACACTTTACCAACCTGACATACTCTGTCTATCAGAAACATGGCTTAAATCCCCTACTCCAGACTCACTATTCTCCCTACCCACCTATAGCCTCCTTAGAAGGGATAGACCATCCTCCAAAAGAGGGTGTGGAGTAGCCATCTATTTCAATGAACACCTGCACCTTACTGCCATGTATACGTCTTCCCTATCCCACTGTGAATCACTACATATACTCCTTACCCTTGGGGCAAAAAAGTTACACATAGTCTGTGCATACAACCCCCCAAACAGTGGACAAGCAGGGCTAGATGAGCTACTAAACCAAACATCCTTAATTACTGGAAATAACAATGTACTTATCCTTAGGGATATTGTCACACTTGGACCACTGATTCTGATCCATGTATCAATTTTTTTTTGCATTACATATAATTTACGTAAGGGAAGGGCAGTCAGAAGACCCACAGTCTTGCTGAACTGACACATCCCAAAAAAACCAGGGATAAGTTCAAAGAACAGGACCTAGCTAAATCTGCAGCTATTTAAAATGCAATTTCTTTGTTAAATTTTCTTTGAAGGCAGGAGCCAAAGTATCCACTTTATAATGCCCTCAGGGAGATCCTTTGACTTGCAATAGTTTCCAGGAAGAACCTGTGTTGGGAGGCATGTCTCATGGAGCCCTTGAATTACATCAGAAAGACCTTTGATGTGTAGATAACAAGGATCCAGACAAATTTGGAAGGTCCAATACACATTCCCAGGCTGCTTTGGAAGGACATCATAGAAACTGTTTATGTGTGTGTGTGTGTGTGTGTGTGTGTCAGAACAAAAAAACAGTTCTGATCAGTTAACCTGAGGAGAGGAAATTGAGTATGTCACTTATTTTTTTTTAAATCTTGTTGGGATATCCTGTGCTGTAAAATATAACTTTTAATACTCCAAGGCAGAGTTTAATGACCTCAGAGAGGAGGCCGGCTCAGGACTGCTTTTATCCAACTGAGCAAGCCTTAGAGAGATACATTTGATTTTATTTCTGACTGAGAGAAGGACAACATCAGCGCAGTAGGAGATAAGTATTATGTGGATAAGAGAGCTTAGTTTGTACTTTAAAAACCTGTTTTGTTTTTAAGATTGTATGTGTTTGGGATATTTGTTCTGTATTTATTGTACTGTTTTGATATTTTAAAGTAAAGATATATTTTACAACGGAAACTGCCTGGAGTGCCTTGACATTTTTTTTTATTTAAGTGGAGCTTTTAAAGGTTACAGTTAACACTGTGTATGGGCTTATTGATATACCAAACTGGGAAATGGATAGAGTTCTCTAAAGTTTTGCATAGAGTTCTAAGGGTTCATTTGAAAGACCTGGTTGGGTGCCCATAGGCAAAGATATCTGGCCCCCCCAAAGACAGAATTATCAGAGCCTGATAATTGGGTATGCTAACAAGAGGTTATCAGTTTGAATCCCTCCAGAACTTGAGACTAAGGTGACTTGAACCCACAAAACAGACAAGAGGGTTACCTTGTTCTGTTCACTGTTCTCAAATCATATGCTCAGAGGCTGGCACTTTGGGAGTAGAGGGCTGACCGACTGAACAAGTTTGTGACTCTTATCCTTGGGTATATTAACCTAAACTGGCTGGGGAAATGCCAAGCCACATCTCTCTCCAAAACTCAGAGTCATAACCTACATCAACTGGTCACTGAACCCACTAGGATTGCTCCCCACTCTAACTCCAGCACACCTATAGACTGGGTACTAGCTAACTGCATGGAACACATCTCAGCCGCAGGTGCACTTGCTAACGCTATTACAGACCACTCCCCCATTTTCTGCATCTGGAGCATGGGTGCTGCCCCACCCCCTGAACCTCACTACATTACTTTCTGCAACTTTCCAAACTTTGTTCCACAAAACTTCCTTCATGACATATCTAACATTGACTGGTCCATTCTATATAATGCGCCTGATGTGCAGTCTGCCCTCGACATTTTCCTGGATAAATTCAAAGAATTACAGGATTTACATTCCCCACATATAACACATCGAGTAAAAGGCAAACAAACCATGTGGTTAAAAAAGAACCTACTCACCAAAATAAAAGAAAGAGACAAAAACTGGAGTTGTTTTAAATCCTCTTGTCTTCAAACTGACTACAACATCTACAGGACACAGCGGAATGCCTGCAAGAGGGCAATAAGAAGTGCTAAAAGCACATACTGTAAAAATCTGTTAATCAATGCCTCAGGAGACCCTAAAAAGTTCTGGTCTCATATTAAAACTTTCCCGGGAGCATCCCACTCCTCGACCCCCAATGATATGATCCTTAATGGAGCTCGCTGCAAAAACCCTCAGACCATAGCAAACTTTCTTCAACAATCAATTCTCTGATTTAACCAAATACACTTCCTCCTTCACTGTGTCGCAGCACATGGGCACTTGCTGTGACCGCCAGCCCTGAAGACATGGTGCCCGCTTTCCATTTTAAGGCCATTACGCGTTAGGATGTTCTAAAACTCTCAGCTCCATCTCTGTTAGCACGGCTGCTGGCTCAGACAATATTGAACCCAGGCTACTAAAGATAGCCACCCCATTCATAGCCACTCTACTAGCTAAAATATTTACCCTCTCCCTCTGTCAAAGTAATGTCACTGACATTTGGAAGGTGGCCAGAGTGACCCCTGTTTTTAGAAAGGTGACTCCAAAGACCCATTACATTATAGACCTATAGCCATCCTATCAGTTCTAAGTAAAATCTTAGAGAAACTAGTCGCAACGCAAACTATTGAATTCCTTCTTAAAAATGACCTTCTTGCAACCACCCAGCATGGGTTTTGTAATGGTCACAGCACCTCCACCGCCCTACTTAAATTTACTACTGATACCCTCTCTGCTAATGGATTCGGGCCTTCTGACTGGGGCAGTTTTCATAGATATGATGAAGGCCTTTGATCTCGTAAACCACTTCATTCTCCTCAACACCCTACAATTGATGGGTTTCACCCCAAATGTTGTAACCTAGTTCAGTAGTTACCTATCGAACAGAATCCAAGTCGTCAAGTTCAATTCTACCTTCTCAGATCAGGCTATGGTGAATATTGGCGTACCCCAAGGCTCCATTTTAGGACCACACCTATTTTCTTTATTCATAAATAACATCACATATAATCTTACCTCCACCTCCTTCCTCCTCTATGGCGATGATATTGTCCTCTATGTCAGCTCCAAAAATGTATCCGACATAAACCAGTGGCTCTCCACCGACTTCCAGAGGACCTATGCTGGCTCTTAAATCACAAACTCCTCTTAAACGAGGCAAAAACCCAGACCATGCTATTTGGAACTAACTCAGAACTTGAGCTTTGTCAACACAATTTTGTGGTCTCCTGCTTTGATGGCTCACTGACTGGCATTGTGACCTCTTTTAAATACCTTGGGATCATGTTAGACCAACCCCTATACTTTGATCTTCATATACAGAGCATGTGCAAATCTGTAAATTCAAAACTAGGTATAGCCTACCATACCAACCATGTCCTCACTCCCACCGTGAGACTGGTTATTGCTCGTGGAATTCTGCTACCCACCCTGACCTATGTTGTTGACACATGTGCTGTCATACCTAAGTCTACTCTCCACCATTGGGACATCACCTACAATAACATCTGTTGCTACACCCCCTCCTCCCACCGACTGAAACATCACTGCCTCCTCTACTCGGATCTAAATTGGCTCTCTCCAAACTCCACCAGAATATACTCACTTGGCTCCCTTATGGACAGCATTGTGAGGGCTCAAACTCCCAAAACTTTAGCTGACTTACTTATACCGCAAGCATCCAGCTATGGCCTGTGTTCTGCTGATAAATCTCTCGTTTGTGTGCCGAAAAGTAACACTTCCAAAGGTGCCAGTGCTTTTGCCCACTATCCTCCCCAGCACTGGAACACCCTTCCATTAGTGATTCGCCAAACACCTTCTCATGCTGCCTTTAAGAAAACGCATCACAACCACCTTATCTCCTCAAATCAGTGCTCGTGCTTTAAACCCCCTCTTAGTCCTGACACTTACTCTATGTGACTTTTCACCTAGCTACTGTACATGCCTCCCTGCTTCCCTTTGTTTGTCTGTAGCTTTTCTGCTTGGGCTACCCCTCCTTTCCTGGATTGCCACCCCCTGCTGGTTTCTGTATAACCCCACCTATCTCTTGGTTATCCAGAACTGCTTCACACTGAGCCCCGCTCTGTCCTACCACACCTAACTTCCTTAATCTCCCTAGCTCCCTGTAGTGCTACTCCCTTTTTTCTCTCTCCGAGTGGTTCCATAACCAGTCCTCTGTCCTTAAGTTATGCCCCCCCATGAACTATGCCTGAAATACTGTTTTATCATAGTTTATCCCCACTACTTCTATTTTGCTCCTTTGCATTCTTATCCCAGCCACAACATTTCTCCCACCCCACAGTATCACTCTTCTGTCTCAATACTAAGTATCCCTGATTCATGTTTAGAATTGTACTTGCACTTGCTATAATATGCCTGCTATTATATATTCTGTTATCATACTGTTGTGTGCCTTCCTGATGATACCACTGTTTTTGTATCTCTGCTGTCAAACACCTTGTTTTGATTTATGTTTTGAATTGTACTTGCACCTGCTGTTATTTGCCTGCTATTGTATATGTTGTCATTATTTGATATTATACTGTAGCATGCCTTGCTGACAGTTGCCACTGCATTGTGTTCTCTGCTTTTAAATACCCTGATTTTTAGTTCTCTGTTTTGCTACCTTGTAACCTCCCAGGTCATGCCTGAAAATAGTCATCTTTATGGCTAGCGCACCTAACCCGGTTAACACAAATGAAATAAATAAATAAATATCTTGCTTCTCTCTCCTCTCCTCTCCTCCAGGGTGTACATATTAAGGTCCTCCAGTCTCTCCTCACATGACTTTTGGTGCAGACCCTGCACCATTTTTGTTGCCTTTCTCCGAACTGCCTCTACCCTGTCTGTATCCTTATGGAGATGCAGCCTCCAGAACTGGACACAGTACCCCAGATGGGGTCTCACCAATGATTTGTAGAGTGGCATCACCACCTTCTTTCTTCTGCTGGTGATACCTCTCCCTATGCACCCCAGTACCCCACTGACTCTCCTCACAGCTTTGGCTCATTGTTGGGCCACCTTTAGGTCATCTAATATGATAATCCACAGATCCCTTTCCTGTTTGGTGGCTATCAGTATCTCCCCCCATCATGTAAGCCTCCCCTGGGTTCCTACGCCCCGAATGCCTGATTTTGCTCTTCTTTGCATCAAATCTTAGCTGCCACACTCTTGATCATTCCTTTAGTTTACCTAGGTCTCTCCTCATTTTTCCACCCCTCCCAGAGTGTCTACCCTGTTGCAAATCTTCGTGTCATCTGCAAAAAGGGCTTACTTTTCCTTCCAGCTCCTTCACAATGTCACTTATGAAGACAATAAATAGGACTGGCCCCAGAATTGATCCCTGTGCCACCCTGCTGATCACCCTCCTTTCCTCAGATTGAGCTCCATTCACCACCACCCTCTGTGTTCTATCTCTCAACCAATTTCTAGCCCAGTTTACCACCTTGGGACCCATCCCCAGGCTGCCTAGCTTGTTTACAAGCCTGCTGTGTGGAACAGTGCCAAAGGCCTTGCTGAAGTCCAGGTATGCCACATCCATGGCTCCCCCCTAATCCACTTCCCTGGTCACCCAGTCAAAGAAATCTATCAGATTTGTTTGACATGACCTTCCTGCTGTGAATCCATGCTGCCTCGGATCCTGTGCTCTGCTGGATTTAAGATGTTTCACAATCCTTTCTTTTAGCAGTGATTCCATTATTTTCCCCACCACTAAGGTCAGGCTGACTGGTCTATAGTTTCAGACCTCCTTCCTGTTCCCACTTTTGTGTAGAGGGACTACATCTGCTTTCCTCCAGTCTTCTGGAACCACTCTTGTTTCCAGCAGTTCATTGAACAGGGCTGCCAGTGGTGCTGCCAGCACCTCCCTAAGCTCCTTTAATATTCTAAGATGCGTCCCGTCTGGTCACATTGACTTGTCCACTTTCAGTTTTATGAGTTCCTTTAGAACTCTCTCCTCCGTAAATGGACTGGTGTCCACCTGCCTTCCTTTATTGCTCCTGTCACTTAATTGTGGTCCCTCACCTTCCCCCTCTTCTGTGAATACTGAACAAGAATATTTCTTCAGGATTGTTGCTTTTTCCAAGTCCAATTCTGCACACTCCCCTTCTTCCCACTTAAGCCTTACAATCCAATCCCTTGTCTTTCTTCTTTTACTAATGCACCTAAAAAACATCTTGTCCCCTTTCTTTACTGCTGGGGCTCTGTTTGCACCTTTAAACTCCTGACTGCCTTTCTTGCCTCCCTCTACTTATCCAGATACACTGCCCTGTCCTCCTCCTTCTTCTGTGTTTTCTTGTACTTCCTGAAAGCAAACTTTTTCACTGTTACCCTCCTGGCTATTTCCTTTGAGAACCATAGTGGTTTCCTTTTTCTCTTGCCTTGTGTTTATTGGCCTAATGCAAAGGTTTGTTGCCTACACTGTGGCTCCTCTTCAGTGGACGCACTGTTCCTTAACTCCCCCTTGGTCCTCCCTCCCTGCTGGGGCTTTCCTGAGATATGCCCCCAGCTTTGCAAAGTTTGCCCTCCTGATGTCCAGGACCTTCGCTTTCATGTGGCTTGACTCTGCCACTGTACTCATACTGAACCACACTGTGCAATGATCACTGGATCCCGGGTGTCCACCGACCAAGACATCTGCAGTTCTGTCCCCCTTGATAAGTACCAGGTCCAAAATTGCACCCTCATGCGTGGGCTCTAGCACTAGCTGCCTGAGGCATGTCCCCTGCAGGGAGTTCAGTATGTCCCTGCTCCTGGCTGAGGCTGTGGCTGGGGTGCTCCAGTCAACATCTGCCATATTGAAGTCATCTACCAGCAGTACTTCCCCTTTAGTTGCCATTTTATGGATGGATTCCACTAGAACCTTGTTCAACTCTTCCCTTGTGCTGGAGATCTATAGATCATGTCCGTGTGAAAAGCAGTGCCACTGCCCTTCTCCAGGGTGACCCATAGGGCCTCCGCCCCCCCAAATCCCTGTACCTCAGTTACTTTTATACCCTCCCTGATATAAAGAGATATCCCTCCTCCCTTTTTACCCTCCCTATATTTCCTGAATAGAGTATAACCTGGTATAGCCACATCCCAGTCATGGTTCCCATAATACCGTGTCTTGGTGATAGCAACGATGTCCAGGTCAGCCTCTGCCATCAAGGCCACCAGATCCGGGATTTTATTTCCCAGGCTGTGAGCATTCACACACAAGGTCTTCCATATTTTGCTGCTTCCCTTCCTGTCATCCCTCTTTTTATCCTCATGCCTTCCCTCACTATCCCCTGCCTTTAATCCCCTTTTTGTTTTTCTTCGCCATTCTGCCTTTTCCTAATTTAGTTACCACTGGCAATTTCCCAACCTTAAGGTCTTCCGTGAGACTACATTAACATGTGGGGGTGGGCAGTTTGATTTTCCCTGCTTCCTTCCACCACCTTCTTTGGCTAGTTTAAATGCTTGACAAAGAAGCATTTAAACTGCTCACTAAGGACAACGGTCCCCTCCCTAGATGGATGCAAGCCATCACCCTTGTGCAGGCCCATATCCCTCCAGGTGGGTCTGCAGTCCCCAATAAAGCTGAAACCCTTCTCTCTGCACCAGTTCCTCAACCATGCATTGAAGTCCCTGGTGCAGAGATCCCTAGCCTACCCCTTGCTGTGGACAGGCAGCACCTCCAAGAAGGTCATGGAGCTTGCTACCTGCCCAAGGCCCTTCCCTAACTCCCTGAACTCTTCCTGCTCGCTTCCTATCCCTACCTTGTCCCTAGCTAGATCATTTGTCCCCAGATGGACAATGACATCCATCTTCCCCCTCTTTGCTGCCGCCCTAGCGATCCTCTGAATCCACTCTCCATCCCTCTGAGCTGTGCCTCCCGGCAGGCACTTAGCCTCCCTCTCCACCCCACAACCTGTCCCCATCTCCACTCCCTGAACTATGGAGTCTCCCTCCAGGAGTTGCTTTCTCCTCCTCTGTGGTCCTCTGTTATCCCCTTGAGCTCTCCACCCTGGAGGATCTCCACATCCATCCCCACCACTACTTCAGGTGCCTCTGTGGGACTGTCCCACCCTGACAGTGCAGCGTAGGAGTTCCATGGTGGTATGGGATTTGGGATGTGCCTATGCTACTCCACCCTAACTCTCCCCGAGCCCACCATTGTCCATCCGTTCCTCCTTTCTGGCATCCTCTGAGGAAGTGGAGGTGGACTTGATGGTCCCTAAGTGGAGGTGTTGTTCCTCTGAATCCAACCCAACTCAACCTTAAGTCTGGTAACCTACTCCCTCAGCCCAGAGAGGTGCCTGCAGGTGGGGCAGCACCAAAGTGCCCAGAAGGTCTCGTTGAAGACTGCCGCCCCATAGCCACTGCACTGCACCACTCCCATCATAGTTATACCCTGTATGTAGACCTTACCAGCTCCACTCCGCCAGGTCCCATGATACAATAATAAACCTACAGGTTAACAACTCACCCTCCTTTCTTTTTTTTTTTTTTGTGTCTCTTCCCTCTCCCCTTCCCCCTTTTACTACCTGTGTATACTATCTAACCTTGCCTCACCAACTCAATCTCTAACCCCCAATGCACCTGATACAGTGTTTAAATCCTCTAGCATCCGGCTAACAGCTCCCAGGTACCCTGTTTACCCACACCCCCTTGGAGCTACCACTTTC
The DNA here is from genome assembly GCA_016271365.2 of Neoceratodus forsteri. Classification (NCBI taxonomy): domain Eukaryota; kingdom Metazoa; phylum Chordata; order Ceratodontiformes; family Ceratodontidae; genus Neoceratodus; species Neoceratodus forsteri. The sequence continues at coordinate 656,737,637 of CM057459.1, forward strand.
TCACCTCTGACTTGTTCTGGTGAACCTGCAGTTCCTGCTCCCACAGAAAGGATCTGTTGTCAATCAGTCCTGGTGCCTATAAGATTGGAGTGTATTTTCTGAGCTGACGATATCTGAACCGAAAATCTGCATCTTTATTTGACCTTAAATAATTCATCAAAATGGCCTTAACACTAACATTAGACTAACATCTAACTGGAGTATTAAATATAACTGAAATTTCAGTTTAAATTTAAAATAAGTTCACATGGCATCTCCTCTCTTGACAGTTTGTTTCTCACTGAAATGGAACAGCATCCTCTACACACCAGTCTCTCCCTCTCTCTCTCTGCTTGCTCTGCACTAAAACATTCACATGCACCAAAAAACACAGTAAATGCATAGAACTTAAATGCACAGGGGTCTTTATTGCAATATGGTGATAAAACATCAAATAACATTACAGGGTGTCCCTTTTCGACTAATTTTTCTAAAAGATCAGAAGATGTGAGGCAGATAATCAACAGTAATTGGTCCATACTCCAATTAGAACCAAGGCTTGAAGCCATAGTGAAACAAGGGCCTAGAATAATATTTTGCAAATGTAAAAGTATTGGAGACATGGTAGTTAGCAGTATACTACCAGGACGAGAACCACTAAGACAATCTTTGCTTGCCCCAGCACCTGTAGGCACATACTGCTGTGGCAGGTGTACTTTTTGTAAATGTGTACATACATGTAAGGAGTTTCCACACCCCTCCACAGATAGGATGATACAAATTAAGGATTTTATAACATGAAACAGTGGTGGCATCATTTACATGTTGAATTGTACATGTGGGGCTTTCTGTATTGGCAGAACAATTCGAACATTCCACATTAGAATGGGGGAACATGTGAGAGCTATTGAAAAGATTTGTCTTATGCAATAGCTAAACACATAGCTGGTGACAAATGCAACCAACTCATTCAACTTACTGGAATTGAACAGGTCAAAGTAGGAGTTAGAGGGGGAGACCTTAATAAACTTATAGGACAAAGGGAAAGTTACTGGATATTTGAACTGGGGGCACGTAGAAATAAAGGTCTCAATGACAGCATTGATCTGTCTGCATTCTTAAAAAAGTACAGGTGCTAGTTTAGATAGGATGGAACTTCTTGAATACATTCCTTAGATTTTACGTTTGATATGTGAATAATTGGTTGCCATTTAAATATAAGGCTCCATTAATAAACTATAAGGGGTTGGAATCTCATGTTTGTAATGAACAAAGTTAGTGCCTGGAGCTGACATGATATTTATATATATGTATTAACTATAATAGTCAGATAATAATAAGCTACAGAAATTTGATAAAGATGTGTAACAGATGTTTTTGTATTTGACACACAAGTGAAAAGAGGGCTCATTTGGTGTTGTATAAAAAACTGGAATAAGCTTTTACGATTTCTGTGTATGATAAGATTTGACATAACAAAATTTAAATGTCTGCTCCAAGTTTATGATTAAGCAAAATTCACGTTTTGCCTTTTGCACTTTAAATAACTGGATTGCTTGGAAAATTAATTAGCATCTCACTGATTCGCTTGTTGTTGACATGTGATTTTTTTGAATTTGTATAAATGCAGCACATTAATCTTTATTATAACTACTCTGAAGAAGCCTAGCAGCACACTAGGGGAAATGTTAGTTTTTTGTACTTTTGCCAGTTAATACGTTTACAGCTTTTTATAAAACAAGACCACATTAGAAATACTTCGGGTCTGTGTGGTTTGTGTTTGGTGTGTTCGGTGTTACAAGTGCTACGAGCCTTTAAACTTTGATTCAACTCCCTGCTAATAGCACCGCAATGAAGTGTCCTGGTGCTCAGTTCTCACTGTGATTTCTATTGTAAAATAAAAATCACGTGCATGCTGGCAGAAACCACCTTGCACCTATACCTCTCGTAGTTTGATTACCTAGTGCTTCAGTCCCTTTCAAGCACCCGGTGTATTTGTACCGATACATTTGACAGATGATTGATGTGGTTCCCCCACCACATCATTGCTACTATTCAAGTATCTGTATGGCAATGGTCACCACCTGTGGTACCATAGATGAACAAAATGAGTATCAGTAAAAAAATGGTATAATACCCAAATATGAGCTTGCTAGTATTAAGAAAAGTCACATATGATCACTGTATGATATAGGAGAGTGAAGCAAACTGTATTGATTCTGATACACTAGCTCTTTAAAATAAGTGTCTTTCAGAAGTGTGACATCTTTAATGAAATAATGAACCCCTCTCACATTCTTTGTTCCATTGTTTATCCGCTCCACCACAACTGGCCACAGTCTGCTTCATGCTCAAACTCAGGAGTCAGAAACCCAGAGGAACCTTTAGATGCCATCCCTATATAAGCCAACCAGGGTACCTAGTTCCAAGAAGGCCCTTAGGGTGAGCACATGGTGTGTGGCCCTGAGGAGTGTCTGGTGGTGGTGTCAACATACAATAGTCAAGGCTGGCCCAGTGGCATAGAAGGCTAAGGTGCTGTGCCTCACCTCTCACCATCCCGGTGACCAGAGTTCGGGAATGAGCTCTGGTCAGCCTGGAGGAGGTAGAGGATTGAACGCCTGGCAGACAGGTCTCCTCTCCCAGGGTGGAGAGTCTTGCTGACTCGGCACTTGGCTGCCCGTGGGTGGAGGCTTGGGGGGGTAGCACCAACAGCTCGAGTGACACGAAAACAGGGCCACAGTTCCATAGCATGTGTGTGCTTCCACATGCACACGCTTGTGTGCGGCCACAGCAGGGGACTAAAGAAGGAAATGGAAAACTGGTCAGTGCAGGCTTCATGAAGCCATGCCCACCTACCTCTGTCCCATGCCATCACCTGGCCCACTAGCCCAATGTGGATGAGAGTCACCAGGTAGAGGGAGGATGGCCCTCTCCTTCCCAGCCCTGCCATGGAGGGGTAATTCATGGGGTATCTCAGGCTCAGTAGTCCAGGGGAGAGGTGAGTGCCAAGTGGGAGGACATGGGGACAGGGCTGAGAGCCCAACTGCATCAATCAGCAAGGTCAAAAATGTTAAAAAAAAATACAACAGTCAAAAAATATCAATGTTCACTCAATAGGTAGAGTTCTCAAGCAGGGCATTTATTCAGTATTTACTATACCTTCTCCTTCACCAGTGATCATACAGCACCTCCCTACAATCACTGCGATCAATAGTTCCCGCTGTACCTCACTACTCCATCCTACCTACATGAGGCAGATCAAGATACGAGTTCTCAGTAGGCAACTGATAAATCCAGGTCCTAATCTTGTGTGGCCATGCTGAGCACGTCAATCAGTTTAGTTCAGAATCAGTCTCAGCTATGGACATACTGGGCACATCAGTCAGGTCAGTTTGAAATGAGCACCTGATCACAGACCTAGAGTCCTGATCCCAATTTACTTTTAGAAATTTTGCGTGATAGCAGGTTCCCACATGAAATAATATCCTTGCCTCAAACGGTGCTATGTACAGTACATGCATTGTTCTGAATCCAGATGACCCATTTACTTTTTTCAGTTCTCATGAGACAGTCTCCATGCTACTTATTGTCAACTCTTAACTTGTCCCTTAGAGGGGTAACAAGGTGTTAATGGCCTTCACCACCTCAGTCAGTTGTTTGGTACTCTGCACTAATCAGGAAAAAAGTTCTGGAATTGGGTTGGGGGCAGAGAGACATCCATCTGAGGGCCTCTCTGCCAAGAGAACCCTCTCCCCCCACCGCTCTCCTTCCCCTTTTTTCACTCCACCCCATACCAAAATGCAAGTCACCTTTTAACCCCTTCCATCTGTCAATCACACCCCTCTTGGGACAGAATTAAAGAGCTATTGACACTTCAAAGAAAACTTGAAAAAACATAATAATTAGGTACAATTCTGCTTGCATTCCATTTATATTTCATATATTTCTCCTTCCCATAATTTATTACTAAAGAAATGTGTATGAATATGTCATTGTTGTCACAAAGTTAATTTTGAGTTCATCTGTCTTTATAGCTTACTCCCTACTTTAAGTCATAATCCTCTGTTGTGACATCCCAATCTGTTGCCATGGGAGTAACTGTGAAGTCACAAGCAGTGCTCTGTGATTTCGGGTAGGGAGAAAGCAGCAGGAATAGACAAACTCTTCAGGAGCAAAGATCCTGTTCTCATACAAATCACCTCACTACTAAACAAGCATTTGTCAATGCCGAATGTTGTCTTGCTGCCATTTTTGGCAGTGCAGGAGTTAGAGAGATGCAGCATAGGAGTGGCAGTCAAGTATTGAACTGATGCCAACCCACCCCCACCCTACAGAGAGTGTGAGGCATTAGGGTGTCCCTGTGGGTGTTTGTTAGTGCAGTGCGGTAAAACATGCTGGGCAGGATGTGAAAAATGACAGCTGCACAGTTCATAGGAGGTGTAATTAAATAGCAGTGCTGGAAATGTGGCATACAAATGATACTGAAAGTTACGGAGTTGCAAGGGTGCATGGGAAATATGCAAGGCACGCAGCACTGCTCAGTTTGTGAGTTCAACACCATTTTCAACATAGGCATTTTAGCACCACTGCTCATGTACAGTGTCACTGTCATTTCCTCAAAGTGTCCCAAGAAGTGATTTCACACAGCGACCATGCAATTCTGCGCCGGAAGTGCGGAAACACATTTTGGGCAGGATATGTGAAGTGACAGCTGTACTGTTCATCAAGAGGTGTGTAAAAATGGCAATGGTGAAAATCCAGAGTGAAAATATCACAAATGCACGACGGTACGAGCATGCATGCAATCTGCCAATGCACGCTCGTAACACAGTCATTTTATGGAGTATCAGCTCCAAATTTTCAACATAGGCATTCTAGGAGCTCTGCTCGTGAACTGTGTCACTGTCATTTTCATAATCTGGCCCAAACACTGATTTCCCACAGCGACTGCGCAGTTGTGTGCCGACGTGTGGAAACACATTTCGGGCAGGATGTGGGACGTGACAGCTGTACTGTTCACAAGGAGGTGCACAAAAATGGCAATGCTGAAAATACAGCGTTAAAATATTGTGAATGCACGAAATTACGAGCCTGCATAACAACTGCGCAATGCACGCTCGTAAAACAGGCATTTGTTGGATTTTTTCCACCAAATTTGGAACATAGGATTTTTGAGAGGCCACCTCATGAACACTGGCACTGTCATTTTGTTAATGGGTCCCGAAAGGTGATTTTTGCGCAGTGACTGTGAAATCACCTTCCAAGGCCGATTAACGCCATGACAGTGACAGAATTCATGAGGAGGGGCCCCAAAAACCCCATGTTGAAAATTTGGTGCCAAAATTCTAAGAAATGCCTGAGATATGCAGCAAAGTTGAAAAAACCCTATTCATTGCATTATACAGCTTACCGGCATTTCCTCAGTTCGCGATCGGCTTTGAAGAGTGCAGACGTGTTCCCGGTCCACGGAAGATCATCGCACCGGAGTCCGGAGGTAAGTATAGGATGAGGGGGGAGAGGAGGCAGGGTGCACAGTGGGTGGGTGTGGGTTGGGGAGGGGCATGTAGACTACAAGGGACGGTTTTCGTTTTGCAGGTGGAGGAAAAAAGCAAAACCATCGTGGGACAGTTTTTGTATTACAGGGCATTTGGCACCACCTAAGTGGGTTTTGTGGGGGGTGTCACTAGCCGATGGGGATTGGGCACCCTCGTCAGCACACAACATGGGGGGTAATGTCGGCGGGATTAGGCACCCACTCGACAAACAAAGGAGGGAACGCCGAGCCGAGGGGATTGGGCACCTTGGCATTCAACAGTTGGGAGTGATGCCGACGGGGAGTGGGCTCCCGTCGGCAGGCAAAGCAAGGCGTGAGCTGAGGGGATTGGGCATCCCCTCAGCATTCCACATTTGCGGGGAGGGATGCCGACGGGGAATGGGCTCCCCTGTCGGCACACAAACAGGGGGGGGATTGCTGACAGGGGGATTGGGCACCCCCGATATATAGGAAACTGTGAGGCGGCCGTGATCATAATGGCGGTGAGCACGGCAAGCAAAGGACCACTGCGTAAGACAAGCTTTGCTTTGGGCAGTGCCTAAATATTCTATTTTGATAAAGTTCCCCTTAACGTGTCACCAGCTCTTTAAAATAGAAACAGAATTTGCCAGTAGATAAGAATCGCTCTGCCCACCTAGTCTGACCATTTTTCCCTGCCTGTATTATCACCACTATCCTACTTGATCTCTGGCCCATTCACCACTCCCTTCCATTTCCCTAAGATTCCTTTATGCCTATCCTATGCATTCTTGAACCCCACCTTTGTTTTTGCCCACACAACCTCTGCTGGAAGACTGTTCCAGGAATCCACCACTCTTTCTGTGAAGAAGAACCTCCTCACATCTCTCCTGAATCTACTCCCCTCCAGCTTCTTATTGTGCCTCCTTGTTCTTGAGCACCTTTTTGTTTCTGACAAATACTTCCCTCTTGTGCCTCATTTACCCCCTCCGAGGAATTTAAAGGTCTCTATCAAATCCCCCCTCACCCTCCACTCTCCCAGGGTGTACATATTTAGGTCCTTAAGTCTCTCCTCATAGGGCTTCTGATGTAGACCCTGCACCATTTTAGTTGCCGTCTTCTGGACTTCCTCCACTCTGTCTATGTCCTTCCAGAGATGTGGTCTCCAGAACTGGATACAGTACTCTAGGTGGAGTCTTACTAGTGATCCATACATAGGCAATGCTGCCTTCCTCTTTCTACTGGTGATACCCATCCCTATGCACTCCAGTATCCCACTAGCCATCCCAACTGTCTTATTGCACTGCCTGGCCACCTTTAGGTCATCTGATATGATTACCCCAGGTCTCTTTCCTGCTCGGTGTTCATCAGTACCACTCCTCCCATTTTGTATTCTGCCTCTGGTTTTCTGTGCCCCAAGTGCATTACTTTGCACTTTTTTGTGTGTTAAAACCCAGCTGCCATACCCTTGACCACTCCTCAAGGTTCTCAGATCTCTGCTCATCCTTTCCACACAGGCCCCCCCCACACCCACATCCACACACACACACACACACACACACACACACACACACAGAGTGTCCACCTTTTGCAGATTTTTTTGTCATCCACAAAGAGGCAGACCTTCCCTTCCACCTCTTCTGCAATGTCACTTACAAAGACATTGGACTGGTCATCATAGCACTGATCCCTGAGGTACCCCGCTGATCACCCTCCCTTTCTCTGAATAATTTACCACCACCCTCTGCCTCCTATCCTTTAACCACATTCTTACCCAGTTTACCGCCTTTGGACCCACTCCTAAGCTACCCAGCTTGCTTACTAATCTCCCATGTGGAATAATGTCAAAATCCTTACCAAAATCTAGGAAGACCATGTCCACCACTCCACCCTGATCTAATTCCTTGATCCCCAAGTCAAAGAAATCTATCAAATTCATTTGACATGACCTCCCCCCATAAATTCATGCTGCCTCTGGTCTTATAACCCATTGGATTCAAGATATTCTACAATCCTTTCAGTGGTGACTCCATTAATTTTTCCGCCACCGATGCTTGGCTGACTGGTCTATAATTGCCAGCCTTACCAACCTCTTCCCTGCTACCACTTCTGTGAAGTGGTACTACATCTGCCTTCCCTCAGTCCTCCAGAACCACTCCTGTTTCCAATATGCTGTTAAATAGGAATGTCAGAGGTGCAGCCAGTACCTCCCTGAGCTCCATCAGTACCTTTGGATGACGCCATCTGGTCCCATTAATTTGTCCAGTTTCAAATTAGCGAGTCCCTTCAAGACACTCTCCTCTGAAAATGGACTTGTGTCTACCTCCCTCACTCCAGTGCTCCTGTTACTTTTTTGTGGCCCCTCCCCTTCGTCCTCTATGAAAACTGAACAAAAAGTATTTGTTCAGGATGTCTGCCTATTCTTGGTCCCCCTCTGCACATTTGCCCTTCCCTTTTTATTCTTATGATCCCACCCCTGGTCTTTCTACTTTCACTTACATACCTAAATCTTGTCCCCCTTCGTCACTGCCTTAGCTATTCTCTCCTCAGTTTGTGCCTTCGTGCTCCTTACTGCTCTCCTTGCTTCCCTCTGTTTCCCCTGTTACACCTCCCTATCCTCCTCCTCCCTCTGCATCTCCTTATACCTTCTGAATGGTACCCTTTTAGCTTCTACCTTTTCTGCCACCGCTTTCAAGAACCAGAGCGGTCTCTTTTTCCTTTTGCTTTAGCTCACTTGCTCAATGCAGAGTTTTTTGGGGGGGGCTTCCCTATGGACCTTTTTAGCTTTGCCCACTGTTCCTCCACCCACCCAGGTCATCCCCCACCTGCCAGGCACCTGAGGCATTCACCCATCTTTTTTTTTTTTCTTCCTTTTGTTCCACCACCACCTTGAGTACTCCATCTCCAGTCCACGGACCCTGCTCCTCACTCCCACATGAGCCTCAACTCCCCCAGATTCTCCCGGCTTTTCCCCAGGGCAGGGTTGTGGCACTGGCTAAGTGCCACAAATGTCAGGATAGGTTGGGGGAGCTGGCCTTGGAGCTAATCAGAGCAGCGAAGTGGACAGCATCAATGCAAGGGCAGTGGTATTTTTTCCCCGTTGTAAGGGGCGAGGACATGCAATGATGATCTGCATCTGCCCGGCCCCTGAACGTGTCGGTGTCAGCACGTGCAGTGCACCCAGCCGCTGCTAGGTGACCTCATAGCGTCAAACACTCTAGCCCCCTTCCCCTGGAGAAGGAGAGCAGTCACTGGATGCTCAACCTTCTCCCCCCGGCCAACCCTCTGATGGCATGGGTCCATTCCCGAACCCAGGTTGTCGGCATCACAAGCAGAAATCAACCGCTCCATCGATGGGCTGGCCCCATTCACCCATCTTTTTAAAATCTGCCCTCCTGAGGTCCAGAACAATCACCCTTGTGTGGTTCAGTTCTGCAGCTGTCCTTATATTATACCACACTGTATGGTGATCACTGTTTCCAAGGTGGCCTACTACAATGCTCCCTCGCTCTAACGAACAGAAGGGGAGCCATAACCTGTGTTCGTTATAGCTCCCTGTTTGTTATATCGTGGGACACTGGAAAAAACAGTCAGACACTTAGTGTGTGTGTGTGTGCTGTATTTAAACAACCACCAAAGTCCCAAACTGAATCCTATACATTCATTTTCCTTTTATTTCTTTTAAATTAAAACCTAATTGCCAGTTACAGTGCTTTTTTAGGTATACTGTACTATATCTACATAGCTAGCACAGTTCAGCCTTGGTTACAAAAACCCCTTTTGTTCACCTGCCCACACCGATCCCCCGACTGTAGCTCAACAGAGCCCCCCTTGACCCTACACACACTGATCCACCCACCCAACAGTTGAATTGCAGTACTATATGTTACAGTAATTAAAAAGTCTCAGCCCGTTCAGCACTCCAGCTTGTATCACCATGAGATTGAGTAGCTTCCACCCTTAATGACCATGACTCCATATCGGTACTGAGAGTAAAAAATAAAAACAATTGAAATCTAGTTCCAAGGAAATAAGAATCGGCTTCATCACTGCTTGTCCGCTTGTCATATTGTACTGTATTCAGCACAGTTTAGCCTTGGCTGTGGGGGCTTTTTTTTTCACCCACTCGTACTGCTCCCCCAACAGTGGCAGATGCCCCCCCCCCCCAGACTGGTGTTTCCTTGCATGTTGGCAGTTGGTTTGCAGAACTGTACTGTACTGTAATTAAAACATTTCTTTCTCTCTGTATGCTCAGTATGTTCAATGCTCCTTGTTTGTTTTATATCTCACTGATGAGTTATGTAACCTGGCAGCAGGAACAGCTGATTACTGGTCAGGAGTCACGGTCCCTGTTCATTGTACCCAAGGTTTCGTTATACCAAGGTTCGGTATAGCGTGGGAGCAGTGTACCTTGATGTCTGCAACACTGTCCCTGTTAGTGAGTACCAGGTCCAGTATTGCCTGATCACAAGTGGATTCACTGACTAGTTGCCTGAGGAATCCCCCCTGCAGGAGGTCCAAGATGTCCCTGCTTTTAGTTGAAGCCGCAGCCGGGAATTTCCTGTCTACATCTGGCAGACTTAAGTCCCACACCAGCAGCACTTCCCATTTTCTGGCATCTTGTCAATAACTTCCACCAGTACCTTATCAAACTCCTCCCCCTGTGCTGGAGATCTGTAGATCACACCAGTTCCAATAGAGGCTCCATTCCCCGTCTCAAGGGTGACCCACAGTACCCCTGCTTCCCCCTGTATTCCCTGTATCTCCAATGCTTGTATGCCTTCCCTCAAATAAAGCACCACACCCCCTCCTTTCCTTCTCACCCTGTCCCTGCTCAGTGGAGTGTAGCCTGGTATAGATATGTCCCAGTCCTGGTTTACAGTGCACCATGACTCAGTAATGGCCACAGTACTCAGGCTGGCCTCTGCTATTATGGCCTCTAAGTCTGGAATCTTATTTCCTAGACTTCTAGCGTTCACACACTTCACCCCACAGATTTTGTTACCACTTTGCTTAAAACCCACCTGGACACTGAACATCCCAGAGGATCATTTCGTAGAGTACCTAGGGCATCTACCTTGGAACACCTCATGGCCCTGGGGGTTACACCTATATTCTGGTGTAACCCCCATACAAATGGGGGTTCCCAAAAAGTCTTCCTTGAGCTTGCCTAAATGCTTACTGCCAGGCTGGTGTCCTGAATTTTAGCAGTTTAAACGTGATTGCCAGAGAGTGCCTGTATAGTCTCTGTGCACTGTCTCTTTAAGAGCTGCCTGGATCTACAAAAAGGGATAGAAACTGATCCCAGTAAGGTTGAAGCACTGACTACTTGGCCTCAGCCCCATATTCTGAAAGAATTACAACGTTTCCTGGGGTTCTGTGGCTACTACCGCAGGTTCATAAAAGACTATTCCAAGGTGATTCGTCCACTTTTGAACCTTACCCAGGGTTACCCTCCTACCAATCATAAATGCAAAAAAGAGTCCGTTAAAGAACCAGAAAAAGAATACTTCTGCCCAGGTGAACTCTTTGGGCCCTGCTGGACACCCGACTGTGAAGCAGCCTTCCATGAGATCATATACCAGCTCACCCACACCCCCATCCTCACCTATGCTGACCTCACCAAACCCTATGTGCTGCATATGGATGCTAGTCTTCAGGGTCTAGGAGTGGTGCTGTATCAAGACCACGAGGATGGCCTGAGACCAGTAGCTTTCACCAGTAGGAGCTTGACCCCGTCCGAATGAAACTACTCTGTGCATAAGTTGTAGTTCCTTGCGCTGAAATGGGTCATCATTGACCAGTTTCATGAATACCTCTATGGGGCAAAGATACTGGTGAAGACTGACAATAACTCGTTGACCTATGTACAGCCTTCAGCTAAGTTAGCCACCACTGGGCACTGGTGGCTTTCTGCATTATCAACCTATGATTATGCTGTCGAATACAGACCAGGCCTGAAACATATTGTTGCCGACACCCTATCACAAAGGCCCACTTCCAAGAGTGATTGGGTCAGGCTGTCTGAACCTGACATTCAAACATTGTGCCAAAAGTTTGATAGAGATGAACAGATATCTGCGGACAGAGTGGGCTATTTAGTAAATTGCTTGGGCCTTTCTGACACCTGCATACCAGCTGCTTATTGCCACTTCTCTACTCTAGATATTAGTGCACTACCTCAGTTTGACAATGACAGCATTCAGTGGGCTCAATCCCAACATCCTATGATTCAGCCAGCACGTGATGCCCTGCATGCGGGGAAAGATGTGTCTAAGTTACGTTCCATAGACTTACAAACTGCTTTTTTGTTTAAAGAAGGCCCCAGATTGAAGTTGCTCAGTCAGTTGTTGTATAGAGAGACAGTAGATCACAGTGGCAAAGTAAACAAACAACAATTGGTCCTGCCCACGGCCTTTAAATATTTGGTACTGAGGTCCCTCCACAATCACATGGGGCACCTCGGTATTGACAGAGCCCTTTACCTGGTACAATCTCGCTTCTACTGGCCCAAAATGGGGGCCGATGTTGAGCATCATGTAAAGACTTGTAGTCGCTGCCTGCAAAGAAAAGCCCTGCCTCAGAGGGCTGCCTCCCTTGTTAATATTACTACCAGCACCCCCCATGGAACTAGTCTGCATAGACTTCTTGTGTTTAGAACCTGATCAGTGGAACATTGACAATGTGTTAGTGGTTACGGATCATTCACATGGTATGCACAAGCTTTTCCCAGTAAAGATTAAAAAGCATCTACCGTGGCCAAGGAGCTAGTGGAAAATGTCTTCATCTACTCTGGTTCCTCCAGCGGATCCACTCTGACCAGGGCAGAGGCTTTGAGAGTTGATTAATCAAAGAAATGCTCTCTTTGTGGGGGTTGCAAAAGTCAAGAACCACCCCCTATCACCTGCAGGGAGACCCTTAACCAGAATGTTTTAACTGCACCTTTCTAGACATGCTGGGCACCCTCCACCCAAAAGACAAGCATAAATGGAGCCAGCAGATTAGCACCTTGGTACACACATACAATTGCATGAAAAATGATGCTACTGGGTTCTCCCCCTACTGCCTCATGTTTGGAGAGAGACCCAGCTGCCAGTTGATGTCTGTTTTGGGGTCTCTCCAGATGGGGTCCGAGCCAAAAACTACTTGCAATATGTACAAAAACTGAAAGCTCAATTGAACCATGCCTATCAACTGGCCCAGACAATGGCCGCTAAGAGAAATCTAGCCAACAAAGAGAGGCATGATGAAAAAGTAAAGGCTCAAGAGCTTCGATCTGGAGACCGTCTGTTGTTACGCAATTTGGGACTGCATGGTAAACACAAAATTGCTGATTGGTGGCACCATCTTCCCCATCTAGTAGTTGGAAAGTTGGATGATTTACCTATGTACAAGGTGCGCCCAGAGAACAACTCCAAAGCTGTCAGACTATGCACCATAACCACTTGCTACCTATTGGCTAAGTTATAATTGAGGCTGAACAATCAGAGTTTGATTCCCCTGGGCCGGTGACTTATGCTGCTGCAAGAAAGAGACTGAGTTGACCTATCCCAGTGGTTAAAAGTTCAAGGTTTCTCCCGCAGCAGGTCCAGAATGATAGTGACAGTCAGTCCACCTCAGACGAAAGTGAATGTGACAATGCCTATTACCCCTCTTATGAATTGAGTCAGCTGTTTTGAGGTAACCCTATGACTAATTGTGGGATGAAGCTGGGCCTTCTGGACTGCCTTACGCCCCAGCTTTGTCCTTGGAGCCAATGCTCCCAGAAAGTGAAGTGTAAAGTATCACGTCTGAAGATGCTGAGTCTCTGTGTATTGTGGAACTGTATGATTTGTCTGAAGGAGGGGCTGATGGTTTGAGTCTTTCTGGTGACATACCAGAATTTGAAGAACACCATGACAGTGCGGACAACCCCCCTTCAGTGCCTCAAAATTTGATTGTGCCTGACCCTTCGCAAAATGAGTCAAGTGTTATAGAAACGGAGCCTGCAGAGCAAGGAGCCGACAGTGCCCCAAGTTTGGATGTTCCTATCAAGGCAGAGGCACCTCTCACAAGTGATGAAAGCCCCAAGACTGTTGCTGAAAGTACAGAGACTGTGGTTGTCCCCCTAGAAAGACTGGCCAAGCTGTCAAGCCAGTATTGCATTTCAGCTATGATTCTCCAAGGAGGCCTGTGTACTTGCCTCTCCATGTAGTTCACAAAGGTGTTTATGTTTCACCAAGCTCACTGCCCAAATTGAGCTTGACGGCCCATTCCAGGTGACTTATTCTACCCTCTCACCATGGTGCCCCTGCCCCATCCAGCCCCAAGTTAGCTGATAGGGAAGGGCCCCCTCTTGCATTGTTCAAGGTACAAGAAGTTATTACCTGATTTAGTATAGTAATGTTCAACTGACTTGTGTGAAATATGCCTAATGTATTGTCTGAATGGGCAAAGTATTGGGAAATGTAGTGAATGTGTATAGTAAAGTAATATGTTTATGTTAACTGATGCATGATGGTACAGACTTGACGCGGACACCAAGTTCTGTCCAGGCAGGGAAGGGTGTAACTCCCCTACAAATGGGGGTTCCCAAAAAGTCTTCCTCGAGCTTGCCTAAATGCTCACTGCTAGGCTGGTGTCCTGCATTTTAGCAGTTTAAATGTGATTGCCAGAGAGTGCCTGTATAGCCTTTGTGCACTGTCTCTTTAAGAGCTGCCTGGACTGCAGTTATAAGTAATCTGAGAGGGAGCTCTGTTGAAAGATGTAACTATTTGCTGAAAATCATTTAGAGTGATAATGATAAAGTAGTTTGTCTAACCTGCCTTCTTTGCAGCAAGAACTGTCTTGTTTAACCCCACCCTTTGACCCAGTACTGCAAATTGGACCAATCAGTTCTGGTGGGACCTAAAATGGAGCCGGACTACAGGAGCTGTCTGGAGTCGAAATCTGTAGGAATTGTAGTTTTGGATTTTTGGCGCCTTTTTGCACCTGAAGGAGGAGCCTTTGTTGTGACTGACAGACAGATCAGCCAACCGAACTTTTGGATTCTGGGGAAAGTTCCAGGCTTGCTGGCAGTTGAGTCAGATCTTTTTTTTTAATTATATTTCTTTATTATTTTATATAAAGGTAATATACCTGAGAGAACAGAACAGGGATTGCACAATATGACCAATGACATAAACTGTATAGCAGCTGCAGAATGACAATATACAACATTTTACAGAAATCCCTGAATCTGGAAAAACAATGGGAAATACTCCCCTACCCCCCTCTCACTCAGACCCCCAGGCCCCCATCCCCCTTCCCCCAGGATGTGCCTTCTATAAAGGAAAAAGAAAAAAGAGAGTAAAAAGGAAGAAAGGGAGCTGATCCTGATACATATGAGATACATAAAGATATATCAGCTGCCAAGGTAGCTAGAGGTGTACTCAACAAGACATTAATTCAAATAAAGAGCATATAATTTGCCCCATTTCCGCTTAAACAAAACCAAACAATACCGAGAACTTGCTATTAACCTTTCAGTCTGAAAGCAGAGAGAAATTTCACTGATCCATTCTGCATACGAGATAACCAATTGGTCCATCCAATGCCTAAGGACCAATCTTTTGACGACCATCGAGATTAAAGCCATGTGGAATCTGCGCTCCATCACTTGTATATTGGAAAGCATCCCTAAGATACAAACTTCTATAGTGAATAAATCATCATGGCCCAAAAGAGGGTCTAAGTTAGATTGGATGGACTGCCATAAAGGAGCCACCTTCTCACAATACCAAAAAATGTGTACCAGGTTCCCTTCCACTGTGCCACACCTTGTGCATAGAGTTGAAGATAATCTATTTAATTTCACCAGTTTAACTGGGGTATAATACATGTTATTCAATATATGGTATTGAGTGAGTCTAAGTCTGTCTTGAGAGAGATACCGATATGTATCTACCCAAATTTGTTCCCAGTCTAGAAGGGTGTCTGGCAGAAGAGAAGACCAGCATTTGGAACCAGTCAGGGAGTCCAGGAATTTAGTGTCTAGTAGGAAAGAATAAAGCTTAGCAATACTATGGGCATTCATTGCCTGTTCCTGTATCTGGTTTAGGAAGGGTTTAATTTGAGACGGTGTGGGGTTAGAGCCGAAGCTGGAAGCCGCTAGGTGTCGTAACTGAAAAACTTTAAAAATGTGTTTCTGAGGAATATTATACTTGGTCAGAACCTCCCCGGAGGGTAGAAGAGAGTTATGCAGGAATAAATCATTGACACAGCAATCTCTCAGCTGAGGAAGCCAATCCAGAGAAAGAGGGAGACCCCGATCCTAATATTTAAATTAAGGATAAGAGGTTGGGAAGTGTCTTTCCTGGGAGAGAGATTGAAAAAATGCCAGCATTGATTCAACACCTTAATAGAAGTACCAATGACACTCCCCTGTAAAAGTGGAGGCAAAGTGGATAAGTTATAATAGAGGAGTCTGGATGGGGGAAGGCCAAACTCGGTTAGAAGCTTTTTCTCAAGTTGTACCCAAATTGGTAGAAACTCGTCCACCCTCTGGTCGTACCACCTCCCAATTTTCACCATGAGGTTTGCCCAGTAATAGAGCATAAAGTTGGGAAGACAGAGCCCTCCCTTCTCTTTGGATAAATTAAGTTTTAAGAAGGCTTTCCTGGGCTGTTTACCCTGCCAAATAAACTTGGAAATGGACCTGTGAAAGTGATGAAAATAGGACATCAGCAGGAAAATGTTCATTAGGCTAAGTGGGTAGAAGACCCAAGGCAACACATTCATCTTAACAATATTAGTACGACCCCACAGCGATAAAGGGAGGGCAGACCACCTCTGAAGGTCTTGTTGAATTTTAATCAGTAGGTTGTCTAGGTTAAGCTTCCTGGAGAGTTCAAGGTCTTTAGTAAGGAAAATGCCTAAATATTTGAGAGAGGAGGGGGCCCATTTCATACCAAACTGGGAAAAGTTAACCTGAAGCGTGTTAATATTCAGTGGAAATATGATTGATTTAGCTAAATTCAACTTGTAATTAGCCACTTGGCCAAATTGGGCTATAATGTGTAGTATATATGTTAGAGACACTTCAGGGTTAGTCAAGTGTAAGAGAATATCATCAGCATAGGCCGAGAGAACCAGAGACTGCTGCTAAATGAAACATCCCATGACTAGTGGAGAGTTTTTGATACTGAGAAGGAGAGGCTCCAGATATAGATTAAACAGGAAAGGTGACAGGGGGCAGCCCTGCCGGGTGCCTGTAAATAGCGAAAATCGAGAAGAAAAAACCCCGTTACAATAAATTCTGGCAGGAGGGGATTGGTAGACCGATTTAATCCATTGAATAAAAACCTCCGGGAAGCCCATTCTCTTTAATATAATCCAGAGAATTCCCAATGGACTCTATCAAGGCTTTCTCCACATTTAATGATATCAGAGCCATAGAGATTTGAGAGTCCTGGGCGGCTTGAAAAATATGTGAGAGAGTACGCAGGTGGTCTATAGAGGACCTGCCCTGCACAAACCCTACTTGTTTGGGGCTCAACAGGTTAAGCCTGACCCATTTGAGTCTAAGGGATAGGATTTTCGTTAGGATTTTAATGTCATAATTAAGAAGTGAGATTGGGTGGTAACCAGCAGGGTCGGTCAGGGATTTGTCTGGTTTCAGTATCAGAACAATAGTGGCCTCCAGTAGGGAAGGGTCCAGAGTGGAAGTGTTAAACATGTATTCAAATAATTTCGTGAGGAGAGGGGCAAGTTCCTTCCCAAAAGTTTTATAGAAATTGGAGGGGAAGCCGTCAGGTCCCAGAGCTTTGTCCGGAGCAAATTCCTTGATCACCTCCTCCACTTCCGTTACCGTGATAGGAGTAGTCAGAGCTTCTCCTAGGTGAGTTTGAAGGGTAGGAAGGGGCAGGCCCTCCAAAAATTGGTCCACAAGGGAATGAGAGAGGTGGAAGGCACCACTGCCGTAAGGTCCTTATAAAATGACTCAAAATTCGTGAAATATCCTCGGGAAGTTTAAAGGAACCATCGGAAGATAATAATGAGGGAATCCATCTCAATCCCTCGATTTCCCTCAAACGTAGGGCTAGCATTTAACCCAATTTCTCCCCTTGATCGAGATAGAGGGCCTTTGTTTTCAGGAGAGCATACTCTGCCTTGTCTCTTATCCAATCTGAGTACTCATTTCTAAGTTTCATTAGGGTTTCTAGATCAGCTTGGGAAGAGGAGGAGGATAACTTATTCTCTGCCAACCTAATTTGGTTTGACAATAACATGATCTAGGCCTCCCTCTGTTTTTTCCTCCTAGATGCGAGTTTAATAAATTTGCAGCTGATGAAGCATTTAAGGGAGCACCAAAGCAGATCCTCCCTCTCGATTGAACCTGTGTTGATCTCAACAAATGAGGTGTTTAGGGATCTAATATGGGAGACTATGCCCTTGTCCTTTAAAAGCTGGGTGTTTTAGTTTCCAGGCGGTGTCTTTTTGCACCTGCGGGTTTGGGGAGACCAAAATCCAAGCCACCGAGTGGTCTGACACAACTATGGGCTCAATACCAGACTGGAGTACCCCTGACAGAAGATTATTGCTGACTAGTATTAGGTCAGTTCTGGACCACGTCTTATGTACTTGGGAATAATAAGAAAAGAGTTGTCTTGTTGGATTAAGTAGGCACCAAGGGTCACACAGGCCCAGTAGGTCCATAAAATTCCTCAAGGCTAGCTGTGAAGAGGAGAGTGGTTTCAGGGGTCTATAAGATTTATCCAAATCTTGTGGGGGAGCTATATTCCAGTCCCCCCCCCCACTTATTAACATTGAAGGTAAGAGTCCACTCAACTTTTCAGCCAAGGTCATGAGGAAGTCTGGGTCCCCCCCTACTGGGGCGTAAATCGCCCCAATGTTATCTTCGCATTATAGAGCGAACCTCTCACAATAATGAATCTACCTTCATGGTCTGATAAAAGCTCTTCTGCCAGAAAGCGAATGTGCTTCTTAACCAGAATGGCCACCCCACTACTAGAGGACGACCCCGCGAGGCAAAAACCTGAGCATAACCTTGACAGCGAAACCCATTGACTTATGATGAGAGCAAATGGGTTTCTTGCATCAAGAGAATATCGACATTCAATAAAGTACAGTTTTTGAAAACCTGGTACCTTTTAGTTAGGTCTCTGACACCTCTTACATTCCACGTAGCAATTTTAAGCGCTGTAACACTCATTATCAAATATACAGTACAGCAATGGAATATGAAAACATGAAAAAGCAGAGCACCCTAGAAGGCACATTCTGCCCTCCCCAAAAACCAACCACCAACCAGATTCCTCCCCTCCACCCCCACTCCCCTCGAAACCAGTAAAGAAAAACTGAAGCAGTGTAAATTCCAGGTATTGCAGCCTTTACCGAATCATAAACTAAAAAAGAGAGACCCCTCCCTTCCCTTCTCCCCTCCTCATCCCTGAAACTATGTACAATTGTTCTCCCGACTGCTTCCTGAGGATAACTGAAAGTGATATTGCTTGGGTCGGGGAACAAAGCCTTAAAAGCCACCACCAGATGGGTGTACCAGGAGGTAATCGTGAACTGGTACCCTGAGGAAGTGTCGGCTGATAAGTAGAGAGTAATTCCCTCATAAGTACTGAGAACTTCCTGGCTGAAGAAACCCCCATCTGGGGTGCTCTCCCCCCTCTCCTTGGTGCATTTAGCAGTCCCACCAGGGCCGACCCTCCCACGGAGCCCCCCCCCCAAGACAGATAAATCAGAATAAGCCTACAAAAGGAGTGGGAAAGTTGAGAACCTGACCAAAATCTCGGGGTTATTCGGAGAAAGCCCCATTAGCCTGGGTTCGATACAACCAGAACACTAGAAAATGAGAGCTCACCAGGGCCCCCTGGATTCTAGTCCTCGCCATGAGAAAATAGCCCCTGATCAAATTGCTGGTTGCTGGTTCATCACCTGCCTCCAACCTCCCAACTGCCATCTGAACTCTGTAAACCCTCAAGAGAGATAACTGAACTACATTACCCGCATAGGTTTCGAACTAAATAGGATAGGGGATAATAACCCTGAGACCCTAATGATAGTACTAAGAAACAGAATCTGCCCCCCCGGCCCAGGGGGCCAACTTCAGACTTCACCTCCATCAAAACTGTCAGCAGTAAAAAATTATGTTCCCAAATATAGGAGTGTGTTAAGGCACAAGCAGGGTCAGACTGACGTCTTGCTAACTCCCTTCCAGAATGTTCACCATAATGACAACAGTCCTCATTGCCTAATATCGACCCAGCTTATCCATTTTCTCAAAAAGCCTCCCCAACCCACCAACCACACCTGATGAATACCCCAGGATATACTAGTGACTGCTTTTGTCCTACTTGCTGTAAAGTTAAGCAAGCCTAATTACCTGAGCCGGGGAAGCACAGGAGGAACCAGGGGAGCAATAGTTACTAGGGGGACCAAAAGGTCCCACCAGTCCCACATCATATAGAAACCGCCTCTACACCCCTAGTTCCACCCCCCAGCGAGCAGGTTCTGACGAATCCACCAGACAAACCGAGCCCATCCAACCCCCCAACAGACCGTTCCAAAGCCATTCCCCCCCACCACCAGAAAACCCAGATGAGAGAGAAGAGAAAAACCAAAAACAAAAGGTGAGAGTCCAAAAATGCAGTATGTAGCAACAGGAAACTTCTTGGCGCTGTGTCAGCGATTCAGCCCAGTTTAAACAGGTGAGGTAATTTGATTGAGAGATCTGCACCAGAGAGTCCAGATGAGAGAAAAAAGAGGAATCAAAAACCAAAAGTGAGAATCCAAAAGTGCAGCATATAGTAAGAGGTGACTTCTTGGCTCTGCCTCAGTGATTCAGCCCGGTTTAAATAGGTTAGGTAACTTGATTGAGAGATCTGATGCCGCTTTGTTTGGGGATTCGTAGGAGAGCCAGGAACCATCGATGGCAACTTGTAGCTTGGCAGGGTAGTTCATTTTGTAGCGAATGCCCGCTGCGATCAACTTGCTGACTGTAGAATGGAACGCTGAGTTTTTTTGCCTCGTCTCGTAGGGAAGATCCTGAGTAATACGCAGCTTGGAACCACTCCATAGAATTGCCTGTAATTCTCTTGCCTTTGATAATACATGTTGTTTTTTCCAAGAAGCTTAGAAATTTAATAATGATAGGTCTTGACGGGGCTCCAACGGCAGGTTTCGGTCTAAGAGAGCGGTGAGCACATTCAATATGATATTGTGGATTAAGAGGGGAAGGCCCAACGACTTTGTTTAGAAACTTCTGGAGAAAGAGATTAATGTCAGGGCCCTCCTCGGACTCGGGGAGGCCCAGGATCACCAAGTTGTTGCTTCGACTCCTTCCTTCCTTCTAAGTCCTCCATTTTGAGTTGCAGTTTACTGGTCTGTCGTCTGAGGTGAATGATTTCTGGGTCTATCTTTTACCTCCAGGTCTCCAAGGAGGAAGTTCTGACTTCCGAATCTCCCATTCTGGTGGTTAGGGTACTGAGATCTCCCCTTAGTGATTTCAGCTCAGCAAAGATATCATCCAATGTTTCCTTAAAAGGTATTAGCTCTTGCAAGAAATGGTCCTCGGTAAGAGGAGTTGGAGAAGTATTGGAAGAGGGTGGTTTTACTGCAGACCCCGAATTCTGGTTTTGGGATTTTTTTGAAGATTTCTCCGACGTAGATGGTGGAGTGTGCTTCATGCCAGCAGGCCTCATCTCTGCTTCCATCTCAATCTGCCTGAAAAGTACATTAATATGCACATCGCAAGATGCTGCCAAGTACTGAAGAGTGTTATCTATAATCTAAGTGTAGAATAGAAATTTAAATGTCGAATTTGTCGGCTGAAAATAGTTAAAAGACAGGTGGGTAACGGGAGCTCCGCGAAAATGCTGCCTCTAGTTGCACTGCATCACGTGACAGCCCAGTTGAGTCAGATCTAAGTTGGGAGCTGAAGAGGCAACAGCTCGAGACAGTCAAGCAGCCATCTGAATAGTTTCGTACGGGAGAACTGTGGAAAGGCCTGAGTTGTGGCCTGCATTCTGCCTGCTGCCCCTGAGAGGGAGAGAAGAGAATTATTTCGGACTAAATCCAAGTTTGTGAGAACGAAGTAATCCACTGATTTTTTACCAGGCTCATACCTGAAGAAGACCGAAGATTTTACTGAATGCGATTGGTCTGTCAGGATTTCCAGCTGCTTTTGAATTCCTGGTTTGTGCAGAGACTCTGCGATTGTGACTGGAGAGTGGTTTGCCTTGTACAGTAGAATTTCCTTACGTGTAAATGTGCTGTGAGTTGTTAGTGGGTCGTGATTTGGTTCCCCACTGTGTGAACTGTGTTCTGCTTGCTGAAAGCTGTGTCCAGCCCAAAACGGACTGTATCTGAATTGTCTCCATTTGGCCGGGGCCTTGCCACACTAGCCCAGCCAGACTACCTGCTGCACAGAGAAAGCCATCGACGAGAGACCTGCCTGGGGATCAGACCCCTGCTCCACGCTTGAACAGAAATGATGCCTTGGCGATTCGTGTGGGCTCTGCTTCTCCTGGCACTCCAGATTAACCACCCGCAGTCTCGATTTTCATCCAGTCTGTGTCCAGTCTTAGGTATCATGAGTAATCATCAGGGTAGTTCCCTGCAACAACAGCCTAATCTAAAAGTGTGTCATCTGATTGTATTGTTGTTTTCTTTTCACGAACTGAGCCCTGCGGCTCCGAATTACCAATAGTATGTGTTGTGCATGTTGTTTTCTTCCATCACAGAGCCCCAACCAGCTGCAACGTTCCTGGCTAGCCCATCATTCTCCTTCTGGGTACCCTGAGTGTGTGACTGTTTATGGACCCTGAAGTGCATGCATAACTGTTTGATTGATACAGCCTTTAAGCAAATTAACCCGATTTCGCCCCTCCCTTGTTCAAATCCCTTAAGTAAATCAGATCTAACTCTTTTTTGCATTTACACTGACTGTGGTTCCAGTTTGTGCAAGAGTACTGTACTGCTGTTATTTGCTGTGTATAACCTCGTTTTACAGGGGGTCCCCAGGGCCAGACCAGAGGAAAGCCCTGGTGGTAAGTGCAAACAGTGTGGGTACTTGTGGGGTGTAGCAGGGGTATTGTAAAAGTGATTACTGTGTATTGTTCAGGTCACTAGTAAGGAAAGAGGGGGGTTACAGTGTTCCAGAGGGCTGTGCCCAGGTTAGCTTGACCACTACCAACCCTGACCTCTGGGTGGAGGCACCTATTTCAGATCTCAGGCCCCTTAACCTGCTACTAGCCAAGCAGGCAGGGGTAGTAGCCCTTGGGATAGCACTACCTAAGGGTTACACTGTATTGCACAGATACTCACACACACCAGCAAGGTCAAAGTGACAGCAGCATCCTATCAATACAGGATGGTAGAGATCCACTGTGGGCCTTTATTCTGGTCCATGAGCGTGGGGGTGTCATCCTCGCCAACATGATGACATCCATACTTCTGCTGTCCTGTGGGGAGGTGCCGACATCATGTGATCTCCCATGACATCTGTGCTCCTCTCTTATCACAAGAGATGCTCGAGTAGCAGGAGAGTCCTCCTTCCCTCTCCCTCTCCCCCAGCTGAAATGCAATAACTCTTCAGTGTGCCCATGGATCCTCCGGCTTGGGCAGGGATGGAATCAGGGCAGCAATACTAGCTCTGTGTGTCCTGCAAGGAAGTGCAATGTACTTCACCGGTGCCACTAAGCAGGGGATGAGAACTAATTTTTAATTAAAAAATATGTATGTACTATACATGCAGATTGAAATCATTTGAAGTGTTCCTTACTATTTATAGTAAAGGGATACCAATATAGTCCAGGTGTCAATGCACTGACCTACAAACTGAAGGATTCACATTTGAGTCCCACCCCAGGAAATTTGGTTCATCATCAATCATGTTTCTTGAAGGTCTTGAAGGTCAATCACGACTGATCATGGGTCATTATCAAATGTCACCACATGATTCTCAAGACAAATCATGATCTAAGAACATCATCTAGATCATGATTTAATTATCAAACATTTAACTTTCAAATCACCAACTGATGATTAATGATTATTTTTGTAAGTTTAAATCAGTATGATGATTTTTGATCATTTGTAAATGATCAAGTGATGATTATTGAGGATTATATCAGTTCCGTGATATATACTATTGTAAGTCTAATGAGTAATAGTAAACAAAGTTTTATTTGTCACTGATATGAGATATGAATATGTCATATGTCTAGCAAAGAAAAATAGACAATTAATTATAAATCATGCAGATCAATTGTTTACCTCTTTAGGAAGAATAAGTTTGGTATAGTTTATGCATTTGCATACCAATTTTGCATATTTCAAAACCACAGACTATGGACCAAAATAGTGGTAACTTCTATTTTTTAAATAATTTTGACTTGACAATATTACTTTGTAGACAGTAAGGAAGGGTTTTGAAAACAAACCAGGGTTTTTTTCTTGCCTGTTTTGTTTTTTTTATTCTTTGGTAACCAGGTAAGACCCACTAGGCACAAATGCCTTTTTTGGCGGGTGGTCTGGGAGCACTGGGGAAGTTAACTGACTTGCTCAGAGTTACATAGTATGCAAGTGGAGGCTGTGGGAATCAAGCCCAGGCCTGCTGGATATACCAAGCTCATTCACAGCTTATTACTCTGACATCTAGGTAATACTGCTAGCCACAAAGTATCAGCTATGTCAAGTATTTGTACACACAATCAAGAAATGAAGCACTTTGCAGAGTTATATGAACCAATCTGAACATTTAAAACAAGGGTAAGAAGTGAGGTGTAAGCGTAAGTATAAATAAAATCAGTGTGTTTAAATAGAAGATGCACAACTGATTATTCTACTAAAAATGTCCAAATAGAAGACAAAATACAGTCCAAAAATGCAATAAAAGATAAACTGAAAAGTATTGTAATTTTTTTAAAGTTATCTTAACCATGAGCAATTACGAAATATAATGCTTTTATGACATCATCATTAATCACAATCATCATTTCCATAACGTCAAGGTTTTTGTTAGGCAGCTGTTTCACATTTATTTTTTATGGCATAAAGGAATCTTGGTAGGGAAGCAGTGGCATGGAGGTAGCTGAAGATCAGGTTCAGTCTACAGTGACAGCATAGGCAGGGGAAAATGAGCAAACTGGGTGGACCAAGCAGTTCTTATCTGCTGACAAATTCTACATTTCTACGTAGTTGTTAGTCATAATCCCAATGATGGCTTTTTAAGACTGAACATGATCTTTGCGCATTACTGTTAATGATCATTTGTGATACATCATAAATCATTTTTCAGCTGGTTCATTGTGTGACCTCAAGCATGTCGCTTGACCTCCTGTGCTTCTGTCTGTAGAAGTGGAGACTCTAAAAAAATGAGTAGCTGCTTTTCAGTTGAGCTGCTCTTCATCAATAAACTGTAAAAGCAGTAGCTATTTCATTTATAACGTGCTTTTCCAGTGCTTAGAGCACAGTAAATAAAATGCAAAACAGGGACAGAAAGTAAGAGCAAACAAAGCAAATGACAATAAATAAACCTACGCATCTAAAACTCTGACTGAAAACTAGTACAGTAGGACTGATTGAATGGATATGGCATTAAGTCTGATAACTTGCAATGCATTCCATAGACACAGTGCTGCAACAGATAAAACACAATTTCCTGTGGATTTTAATTGTGATGATGGTGCTCACAACAGTCATAGGACCATAGATCGGTTGCCTCTCCCAGGGACAGATGGAGACTTACAGCAGTAGAGGTGGCCCTGCCTGTTCAGGGTTTTGAAAATGAGCAACAGAACTTTGTTTTGAATCTTCTGTCTGACAGGCATCCAATACAGAGCAAGTAGCAACTATCTAATATGTTATGACTGTAAAATGGATGCCAGAAACCTTGCTGCCACATTCTGTACCACTTACAGTTCTCTGCTCCATCCAAAAATCAAGCTATTGTACAGCACATTGCAGCAGTCCAAGGGCTATAATGTGATAAGTGTGCCTCTGTTGGTATCACGTCTGCCTCTGGGCCAGAAGATTGTGAGTTCTAGTCCCACACAGGGATTGGGTTCCTACCATAAATGCTGGCACTCGAGTGCAGTATTACGGAGATGCCATACTTCTGGAATGTACTGTCCTTCAGATGAGAGGTTAAACCAAGGTCCTGTCTGCCTTTTCTGGTGGTTATTCAGGTGGACATTAAAGATGGCACTTCTCTACTAGACAGGGAATCTCCCTGGTGTCCTGGCCAAATTTCCTCCATTCACTAAAAATACCACCAACAGCTTAATCTGGTTCAAATTCAGTTAGCTTGCATCTTGTGTTTCTTCCCCCAACTCACCCCTGGGACGTGGCCGAAAATAGGCAGTCCTCTCTAGCCCTCCTTTCCCAGACAATAACAATTAACTAAATAAACAAAAGTATTTCTGTATCCAGCTGCACACCATTTGTAACCTGGTCACCGTGCAGATGGTACAGGTGCTACTTTTTCAGTTGCTACCCCTGCCTTGCACCTGTTGGGGCCAAGCAAGGTTGAGGGCCCTACACTTATTAAACTCCTCACATGGGGGGGTTTGCTTCCGAAAGGGAATAAGGGGAATAACACGGTGCCTCCGCACAGAGAAGGAAATAGTGGGCCTGCTGACCAGTAGAACAGTACCCACTGGGATGCAATATCAATCTACCTCCCCGACAACTTTAGGACACCACCCCTGGGATACACTAGTACCAGAACATACACTGCAATTACAGTTTCAAACACCTTTGTACCATATAGGGTAGTTCTCTAATAATGTGCTCACGCACCAAATTTTAGAAACAAACCATAGGATTTACTATTCAGCAGCTGTGGTGCTGTGAAGGAAATAAAGGTTACACCAAACAGTTTAAAGAGTTATCTTAGGCAGTAACACACAGTTGCTCTTTTCAATAATTCAGATGTATCATTCCAAGCATTGTGGTCTCATATATCTAGGCCTTTCCACAAACTTTGTGCAAAAGACCTCCCAACACCTACATACAAGACGGCAACCAGGCCAACTGTACTGTGAAACCCCCCACTGTTCTCAGTAGTAGAATCCCACAGTTCAAAATAACTTTCAAAACAATTGCATTCTTTAACTGCACTTTAGTCCTAAATGCTGGGTACCCATATAATTTAAGTACTGTTGCAGGCCTGATGTCACAGTGCCCAGGATCTTCTGTTGGTGCATTTACAAACATGAAAGCTTGCTTTAACCCCATCGGACTGACTTTTTGTCTAGCAATTTTTGTATAAGTTAACAAATTGTAATCCATCAGGGATTTCAGAACAAATTGTAATCTAACAGAAACTCTCAGGCAACGGCAGCAGTCTTTCTGGCTGGCAAGCCAGTACTCGAATGTCCTACACCAATGAAAGCAGCCACTGATGCTTTGAGATGGATAATGTCACAGCAACAGGCAAATGGTGGTGTAGGTAGTGGCTAGACCACGTCTCTATGGTGCAGCTCCTCTTCCTCTTGATCATCACATGGCAAATTGACAAGTTCAGCAAGGCCAAGACATATGAGCTACCTCTCCTTACCCCAGTGGGTACTCCTACAATCAAGGGTACAAGTACCCTGGAGAAAAGCTTTTGACCACCTCCTCCTTGAACACTCCACACAGGACAAAACAGCTTGTTCTCAGCTCTGATATTAACAGTCTGTAGATGGTTTCAGCAGATTCAGTCTCCAACAGCAGGCAGGCTTCTCAGCACCTCTTCTCAGCTCAAATGGAACTTGCAGCAACCAGATACACTCACACCAGATCTTCTGGCTCTGACGCCTGGCTAGACCCTCAGATCTCCTCCTCAGCACTTCTGTTCTTGCCCACTGTTTGGGAAGGACTGCCCTGAACTCCTCCTAGGCTGAGGGAAGGGTTAAATTCAGCTCCCTCCTATCTCGGATTCTAATTGGATGTCATTCACAGTCTGACTCCCTCAGTGGCTACAAAAAGGTGCCTTGCACTTGGTAGCAAGTAACAAGGTAAAATGCATGCCTCTTCATATGAAGGCTGGATGAGCCAAGAGGGGATGTCCATTGAGCTGTGAGGAGAGTGGCAAGATGAGTGGCATCTACAGAGTAATGACATTGCCATCGGGTGTGCTGCGAGGACTCAGGAGAAAAAACAATTTTTTTTCACTTCGGCCATTTGAAATCACAAACCAGCCATGTCTCTGTCCCTTGTACAGCTGCCCATACACTATACAGAATAAGGTTCTGCTTCCTTGAGTCAAGGAGGTTATTTTCTAGATTACACTGAACTGAATTATTACTTTTTGGACCTGTGTAAGTAACTAGTATTGATTATGTTTTTGGGGTGGACTTTTCATAGTTTTAACTTTAATTTGCCAGGGAGAAACTGTAGCTGGGAGATATTTGCAGTCAATTGTGACTAGTCCTGTTACTTAGCCTTTGTGAAATAGGTGTCTGAAAGGAAGGAAGGCACTCCCTGGAGTAGAGGGTATGAGTTGTAGGTGGTTGTTTCTGGACAGCATAGGTTTACTCCCACTCACCCTTCCCCTCACCCCACCTGACCCAAGCACATAACTTCCTTTATAGAAGGGGCTCTGACATAGATACATAGATACATAGACAGTGTCGGCAGATAAGAGCCTATGGCCCACCAAGTCTGCCCATTTGAGCTTGTAAGTTCAGTTTATGTTTTCCAAGAAGTCTGCTGCCCCTTACCCCTGACCTCCAGAATTCCTTTATGTCTGTCCCATGCATTCTTAAATCCCTCCCCAAAACTGCTAACATACACCTTTTCATATCCTTAAAGGCACAGCACACTAAATAGGAGGTAGAGACACTCACAAGCTTCCACACACTAAAACAAGAACAAAAACCAAAAAAAAAAGCATCTGTAACTGGAAGGGACACAGACACGTGGGTAGTGGTGCAATGCACTTGCTATGGAGCAGCAGTCTTCCGGGAGACATTCTGGAGACTGCGTTGCTGCCCTATTTGCAGGCACCTCTCTGGTCTGAGGGAGAAGGTTGTTTGTCTCCATGCTGACCTGGCAAGGATTCAGGAAACCTGCTCCTCCACCCAGGGACCACCCAGGCCACTGCCACTACCTCAGTGGTTGCCAAGAAAGAGGAGTGGTTGGACAATGGTGGGCTCAGGGAGGGTGGTGAAACAAAGGCGCATCCCTCCAGTTGTGCCTCTCCACAATTCATTCGCCATTCTGGCAAAGCATGGTTCCTCTATGGAGGCACCTGCAGTGGAGACCAAGGAGGATGCTGGGAACCTCCACAATGGAGACCCACAGGTGTGTGGTCCAGGACCCCACAGGAAAAGGAAACAACTCCTGGCAGGGGACTCAGTTGTTAGGGGGATAGAACTGGGGGAGGGAGGGGAAAGGGAGGTAAGGTGCCTGCCTGGTGCCAAGGCTTGGAGGGACAGGAAACGAATCCTCAGGATCGTGGGAGCACCAGCAAGGGAGAGGGAGCTGGATGTCATTATCCACCTAGGGACGAATGACCTGGCTGAGAATGGGATCAGAGCAGTGCAACAGGAATTTGTGGAGTTGGGAAGGGGCCTTACACAAGTAGCACACACGGTAACTTTCTCAGAAGTGCTACCTGGCTATGGCATGGATGAGGCTAGGGCACTCTGCACCATGGAATTCAATGACTGGTTGAAAAGCTGGTGCAGAGCTCAGGAATTTGGCTTCATTGGGGAGTGGGGCTCCACCTGGAAGGATGCAGGCCTATACAGGTGTGATGGCCTGCATCTATCCTGGAGGGATACCAGAATCCTAGGTGATAGGTTTAAATGCTTCAATGGCAAGCTTTTAAACTATCCAAGGGGGAGGCACTGAAGAGGAGAAGGGAAATTCTAGCCCCCCCAAAAAATCAGGGTAATTAGTGAGGTAAACACCAAGGTAGAGCAATCAACATGGAGAAGGGCAGGGACAAATGGAGAAAAAGACAAAGGCAGTAGGGACAGAGATGGGGCAAAAAGAAATAAAGCCACAAAAAATGGAGGGTAATGAGTACCAATGCCCGTAGTCTAGGTATAAAGCTCCCTGAAATGGTGGCCTTGATGGAAGAGGGATGACTGGATATTGTGGCAGTCACAGAAACATGGTACACAGAGAACCATGACTGGGATGTCAACATACCAGGGTACACAATCTACAGGAGGGACAGGGAGGGAAGAAGAGGAGGAGGAGGAGGATTAGCTCTCTATGTAAGGGAAGGGATCAAAGCAACAGAATTAATGAGTAAACAGGGAGGAGAGGAGACACCGTGGGTTACCCTGGAGACTGGAAATGGCTCCACAATCCGCACAGGGGTTGTATACAGACCCCCGTCTCAGGGGGAGGAAATGGGCAAGGACATGATAGAAGGCATCCCTGGGATGGCAGAGAAAGGGGAGATATTGCTGATGGGGGACCTGAATATGCCAGATGTTGACTGGAGCACCTTTGCTGCAGCCACATCCGAGAGCAGGGCCATTCTCGATGCCTTACAGGGGGCATGCCTCAGACAGCTAGTTTTGGGATCCACTCGGGAGAGAGCAGTCTTAGACCTGGTACTCTCAAATGGGGACAGAGAGAGGATCTCTGATCTTGAAATGGGTAGCCATGTGGGAACAAGTGACCACCAAACAGTGTGGTTCATGAAACTTAGCTGTAGAGTCAAGCCTCACAAAAGTGAAGGTACTGGACTTCAGGAGGGATGATTTTGTCAAAATGGGAGAGTGCCTCAGAAAAGCACTAGCAAACAGGCAAGAAGGTGGGGTGGAGCAACAATGGGGAAACATCAAAACCACCATCATAAAGGCAACAAGCCTTTCTGTGAAGCAAATAAACAAATCAAAACGTAAGAAAAAAACCACTATGGTTCTCAAAAGAAGTGGTGGAGAAGGTAAGGGAGAAAAAGATAGCATTCAGGAAGTATAAGGAGACACAGAAGGAGCAGGACAGAGAACTGCACCAGTTAAAGCAGAAGGAAGCTGGTAAGGCAGTCAGAATAGCAAAGGCCCAAACCGAGGAAAAGATAGCCAACTCAGGTAAGAAGGGAGATAAAACCTTTTATAGGTACATTAGGGACCAAAGAAAGACTAAGGCAGGGATACTGAGGGTGAACAAAGAGGAAGGTGGTTGGGCAGAGAGCGACAGTGAAAAAGCAGGGATACTGAACAAATACTTCTGCTCAGTATTCACAATGGAAAAGGAGGGGGAAATACCTGAACAGGTCAATAGAAGCACTCTGGATAGGGGGTTGATATTAGTCCTTTCACAGAAGAAAGGGTTCTGAAAGAACTCTTAAAACTGAAGGTGGATAAAGCAATGGGGCCTGATGGGATTCACCCCAGAATTCTAAAAGAACTAAGGGAAGAACTAGTAACACCACTGACTATCCTTTTTAATAAATCATGGGAGGATGGTGTGGTACCTGAGGACTGGAGGAGGGCAGATGTGATTCCCTTCACAAAAGTGGAACAAGACAGAGGCAGAAACTACAGACCTGTCAGTTTGACCTCAGTGGTAGGGAAAATGATAGAATCACTTCTGAAGGAAAGAATTGTTGAGTACCTAGAGGCCAGTGGGGCAGAGGACCCAAGGCAGCATGGATTCACAGTGGGAAGGTCATGTCAGACAAATCTAATAGATTTCTTTGACTGGGTGACCAAAGCAGTAGACCAGGGTGGGGCTGTGGACATGGCCTGCCTAGAATTTACTGAGACATTTGACACAGTCCCACATAAAAGAGTGGGTCCCAGGGTGGTAGCCTGGGTAAAACACTGATTGGACAACAGGACACAGCGGGTAATAGTAAATGGAGTCCACAGTTAAGAAAGGAGGGTTACTAGTGGGGTACCGCAGGGTTCAGTACTGGGGCCAGTCCTTTTTAATGTCTTTATAAGTGACATTGCAGCAGGACTGGAAGGGAAAGTATGTCTCTTTGCAGATGACACAAAGATCTGCTACAGGGTTGATACACAAGGTGGGGTGGAAAGGATGAAAAGGGACTTGGCAAGGTTGGAGGAATGGCCAAATGTATGACAGTTTAGATTCAATGCAAAGAAGTGCAAAGTAATGCATCTGGGAAACAAAAACCCAGGGGAAGAGTACACAATGGGGGGTGAGATACTGACAACAACAAAAATGGAAATGGATCTGGGTTTAGTCATATCACATGATCTATGGGTGGGCCAGCAATGTGAGAAGGCAGTAAGGAGGGCTGGGGGGATACTGGGATGCATAGGGACAGGCATCACCAGTAGAAAACAGGAAGTTGTTGGCCCTCTGTACAGACAGTTGGTAAGACCACATCTGGAGTACTGTGTACAGTTCTGGAGACCCCATCTCTGCAAGCACATAGACAGGGTGGAGACTGTCCAGAGAAGGGCAATTAAAATGATGCAGGTCTGCATCAGAAGACATATGAAGAAGACTAAATGAACTAAAGATGTATAGCCTCAAGGAAAGGAAGGAGAGGGGACATGATAGAAACTTTCAAATACCTCAAGGAATCAACAAAGTCCAAGAGGTAGCATCTTTCAGAAAAAAAGATGTGCAAAACAAGGGCACAATTTAAAGATAGAGGGGGGGATGGCTCACAGGTAATGTGAGGAAGTATTTTCTACAGAGAGGGTTGTGGATACATGGAACAGCATTCCTGAGGAGGTCATAGAGTAAAAACAGTGGGGAATTCAAGAATGCATGGGACAGACATAAGGCAATTCTAGTGGGGGGTAGGAGGAAGTAGGCTGTTGGTTAACTAGGATCTGCAGCTTGTCCGTTAGGTAAGGAAATGAGCAGACTAGGTGGGCCAAGTGGTCCTTATCTGCTATCAAATTATTTGTTTCTATGTTTCTATGTAAGGTATGTGCAGCCATACACTCCAAGGCTGTGTTTCAACCTCAGGGTTGTCATGATGACAGGGACCTCTCAAGCTTCACTCCCAAGGTCACTCTGTTGTCATGACAATCCCTTGGGGCAAGCACAGCCTTGGGCATGGTGATGTTGCATTCAGTAACATTCTTTACTTGTGCACTTATTCTCCAAACAGAATAATAGGCACTCACAGACAGAATACAGGGCTTCACTAGTAGTCCCTCCGGCAAACCATGTTCTGCTGGGACATTAATCATGAGTAGCTGTTTCTCTGCATTCTTTCTCAGTCTGACTACACCTTTGAGTGGCAGACTCAGAGTTCGGGGGGGGGGTAGGATCAATGAATCACTGTCTTTCTGCCACATGATACCAATTGGGTCATCATCCTGGTTACCATGTCTCGCTGTATATTTCACAAATGCTCTGCGAACAATACCATGCAAATTAACACTCCTTCTGGAATTTTGCTTTGCTCTCTGTCTTCACATAGCTGTTTTAGATGTTCAAACCAGTTTTCATTTGTACCAATAATGACTGGCATGCCATCACACAATGTGGCTTGGGGCATACCAAAGCATAGTTTCCACGGGTCCGTGGATCCCAGACACATTCTCATGAAAGGTGATCTAGATTTGGATAACTCTTATGTACAAATATGTCTCATTTTAAAAGACAAAGAACCTCTGTGTGCAAGCACTGAGGCAATGGTTACCCCAAAGGGCATTTGGCTGGAAAGGCAAGCTTCAAAGAAATACAAAATCACACTTGCCCCCATCATGCAAAGCATTGCCCAGGTCCCACGCATCTAGTCCTTCAAAAGGCTCCAGTGGTACATTACTGAAGAACTTGTCATAGTGATCTTTGAACACTTTCGAGCAACTGTCTAGCAATGCTCGGGTAGGATTCCCTTCAGTTTTAACGTTCACTATGGGTGAGGATCCAACAATTTTCTCCCAGTCAGTTGCTCTCTTTGCAGTTTGACTTGACTGAAGATTACTGGCCTCCCATGTGAATGCCTTACATTCAGGGCTCTAGTGCACTCCCTTACCAGGCCCCATTGTAGTATCCCTCCTTCCATCATTTTTTGATCAGCATTTTATTCACCCTTCTCAGATCTCTAGGACTGTGACACAAATGGATGCGCTCTCGCACCTGGACATCCATGGATACTCTCTGGCCAAAACTCTTTCTGATGATTCATGTCAGCTAGCCACATGGCTCCTGCAGAATGGGCCACTCCAGTGTCTGCAGTTACTTGTGCAGATTCTCGGGTGTCCACCACCAGTTGTGTTACCTTGTCAATATGTTCTAGCACTTTCTCATTACTTGGTCCTGTAGGGGTGGTCAGAGGGGCAGTCCCAATTGCTCATTTAGGGGCCATGGCTCACATCACAAGCAAAAACATCTTTTTCCTCTCACACTTCTCCCAT
Source organism: Neoceratodus forsteri (assembly GCA_016271365.2). Taxonomy (NCBI): domain Eukaryota; kingdom Metazoa; phylum Chordata; order Ceratodontiformes; family Ceratodontidae; genus Neoceratodus; species Neoceratodus forsteri. The sequence continues at coordinate 656,771,420 of CM057459.1, forward strand.
ATGTTCATTATAGGGTGATGCCTTGTCCATATGGTCTCTCAGTTGGATATTCAACAGAAAGTGATCAGAATACACTGCTGCATCTAATACTGTACTTGAGCAGCACTGCCAGGATCCATGGTATCAGATGTCGAGCATCCTTTTCTGTAAGCTCTCTGCACAACTTTCATTAACCTCATTAGAAAATCACATAATTGTTCTCCTTCATCTTGCTTGGTCACTGATAACATTGTAAGAAGTGCTCACACACCAAATTTTAGACACTAACCACATGACTTTACTATTCAGCAGCTCTGCCCCATGTAGGAACTAAGGGTTACACAAAATGGTTCAAACAATGATTTGGGTCAGTAACAACACAGTTGCTCTTTTTGATAATTTAAGTGCATCACCATAAGCAATGCAATCTCGAATGTCTAGGCCTTTCCATCTAGCTCGTGCACTAGGCCTCCTAACACCCAGTCTTAAGATGGCAACCAGGCCTACTGTACTGTAAGACCTTCTACTACTCTCTGTAGTAGATTCCCACAGTGCAGTAGAAACATAGAAACATTGAAGATGTCGACAGAAAAGAACCTCTTGGCCCACCTTGTCTGCCCTAAAGTCCCTACCTACTGTGCTACCATAGACCCTAACTACTCTCTGTCACGCCCGCAGCCCTGTTACTAAGGTCCTACTGTCACTTATGAAGACGCTGAAGTTGACCAGTTCCAGCACTGATCCTTGAGATACCCTGCTGGTCACCCACCCTTCCTCGGAGTGAACTCTGTTTACCACTACCCTATGTGTCCTATCCCCTAACCAGTTTTTTTCACCCAGGTTACCACTTTATTACCCACTCCCAACTTTCCCAGCTTGTTAACCAGTCATCTATATGGAACAGTGTCGAAAGCCTTGCTGACATCCAGGTAGGCCATGTCCACCACTCCTCCCTGACCAACTACTTGGTCACCCAGTCAAAGAAATCTATCAGATTTGTTTGGTGTGACCTTCCCCCTGTTAAACCATGCAGTATCAGATCCCATAACCTGTTGGATTCCAGATATTTCATAGCCCTTTCCTTTAGTAGTGTTTACATTAACTTACCCACCACTGATGTGAGGCTGACCAGCCTATAATTGTCTGTCTCTTTTATTACTATCACTTTTGTGAAGAGGGACTACCTCTGCACTTCTTCATTCCCCCGGGCCACTCCTGTCTCCAGAAATCTGTCAAACAGGTCTGCCAGAGATGCAGCTAATACCTCCCTAAGCTCCCTCAGTACTCTTGGATGTACCCCGTCTGGTCCCATAACTTTGTCCACCTTCAGGTTAGTGAGTGCTTTCTGGACTTTCTCCTCAGAAAATGAACTAGTGTCTATTTCCCTCCCATCAAAGCTCCTGACGCTTTTTCATGGTCCCTCCCCTTCTCCTTTTACTGTAAATACTAAGCAGAAGTATTTTTTTTGTATTATTTCTTTTATCACCCCTTGTGCTTTGTGACCCACCACTCCTTCAAGCTGCCTAGGTCCTAGTCCGTTCTTCCTGTCCCATTCTAAGCCCTCCATCTTCACATCACAGCCACCCTTGGGGTAACCCGGACGTAACCCTTTACCAGGTGGGTCCCCCTCCTCCAAGGGGAAAGGCACCGGGGGGACAACCAGCACATACTTAGTCCCAGGGTGCTGCTGAAGTGGAGGTACTCCTTCAGGGCATCGGTGGTAATGGAGGACCGGCAGCCGTCATCCAGTCAGCCACGAAGCGGATTTCCATTTTTCTGTGGTGTTTCCCATGCATCGCCTTCTGTAGTGCCCCTGGTCTCCACCAGAGCCTGCTGCAGAGTGATGCCAGCCCACAACCCACCCCAGGAGAGGAGAGCAGTCCCTATGGATGCTTGATCCTCTCCTGCCCCTGCCAGCCCCCAACATCCCGAGTCCAGTCCCAAACCTGGGTCACTGGCGTTGGCCGAGGTAAAGTGCCAGTGCCTCAACCCTCTGAGCCACCGGGCCGGCCTTGAGCAAAAGTATTTATTCAAGATGTTTGCCATCTCTTGATCTCCCTCTGTACAGTCACTCTTCCCTCTTTTTTTTTTTTTGCCCTCCATCGTACGGTTTGCCCTCCTTTGGGTGGGTTCCCTAGCCCCGTCACCCTGACCTCTGCCAGGACTTACCACCAGCCACCATTCTCCAGGGCTTGCCCTCCATGGCAGGATTGGCCAGGGTCCCCAGTCCCCACCAAGAACCAGATCCAGTTCTGGCTGGTGAGCCCAGTTAGCCAGGTACAGGACCTGCGGGCACCTACTGGCATCCTGCCGCCAGCATTTTTTCTATGTTCTGGCCCCCCAGGAGGTGTGGCATGCAAGAATGTCTAGGTGCACACCACACACTCCCATGTGACATGTGCCAACATCTGCCACACTCCTCTCCTCTCCCCAGCTGACCTCTGACACCTCGAGATTATTTCCGACCCCAGGTCACCAGCGTGGCAGCAGCTGATGCTTAGTCTCTAAGACCTCTGCACCACTGAGCCAGCCCCACACTCCCTCTTTTACCTTACAGTCCCTCCCTTTGTTTTTGTCTTCTCACTAACATACCTAAAAATATGTTTTGTCCCCTTTTAATTCTCCCTGAGCTATTCTTTCCTCAGTTGGTGCCTTTGCTGGCCTTACTGCTTTTCCTGCCTCCTTCTGTTTTCCGAGATAAAGTTCCCTATATTCCTCTCTCTGAGTCTTCTTATACCTTTTGAATGCAAGCCCAGGCTAGGCCCAACCTCTGTGGTGCAGCTGCTCTGCCTCTTGATCAACACCTGGCAGTGTGACAAGTTCAGAAGGGCCAAGACCTTCGAGCTACCCTGCCTCACCGCAGTGAGTGTTTCTATGATCAACGTACAAGTACATTGGAGTCAAAGCTCCTGACCACTTCCTCCCTTGAGCACATCAGACAAGCCAGAACAGCTTATTCTCACCTTTGAAATCTGCAGTCTGTAGATGGCTTCAGTGGATTCAGTCTTTAACAGCATCAGGCTTCTCAGCTCAAATGGAACTTCCAGCAATCAGGTTCACTCACATCAGGTTCACTGGCTCTGAGGCCTGACTAGGCCCTCAGCTCTCCTCCTCAGCACTTCTGTTCACTCCCACTGCTCAGAAAGGACTCCCCTGAACTCCTCCTAGGCTAAGAAAAAGGTTCAGTTCAGCTTCCTGCTCCTCCTCCTCCTCTCTCGGACTCTAATTGGCTCTCCAGATTTGTCATTCACACTCTGGCTCCCTCAGTGGCTACAAAAGGGTGCTGAGTACTTGGTTACTTTTCTTCTCAAGTGCCTGTATCCTTTCCATGACCTCTTTCATTCCAGCTGGTCAGTTGCAGGGGTCAAAGTTCATAGGATGGCAACATCCATCTATTTACATTTCAGTTCAAGCTTTGCTGCTTTTTCACGCAGGTTAACTTGCTGCTAGCGGCTGCTTTTAACTTTACAAACAGTTACTCCACCTGGGAATGTAATCCATATTCCCCGTGATGATGTCAGCAGTCCTTCTGGGTCATGTTTGGGTGCAAGGGTACCCCTTTTGTTGGCGACATACAACAACTGAACAAATGGGCACCAGCAACAACTCTTCTCTTGGACTCCAACACCAGTTCTAGCCGGAGGACACAGGTGTCATGGGTAGACCCAGCTTGAGCCACAGATGCTCGATAGGTAAGCCCCACTTTTGGAGTGGGCTACACACATCCACTAAAGTACAGGATGCCAGACGGATGCATCAACACCACAGATCATAGTTTGTAGTCATGGTGTTTTGACTGATGCAAAAACAGTACACAGACAGTAATAAGTAACAAAAAAAAGATCTACTTACAGGTACAGCCTTTCAAACTGATAAACAGTCCTTCAGGTTTAAAGATAGCTAAACAGAAAGATGAATATATAGGCAGTGGAAGGGTCACTCATGATGAGATAAAGGGAGGTGCAGTGTCAGTGGCTCAGTAGGTAGCACACTCGCCTCTGAGGCCAGGAGATCAGAGGGCTGTGGGGTCAGTTCCCACATCTGGCACTTGGGTTAATATCCCAGTACTGACACTGTAGTGCAGCATGAGAGGGGTGCTGCACTTCTGAGGTGCCGTCTTTCAGATGAGACGTTAAACCGAGGTCCCATCTGCCTGGATTGGTGGTAGTTCAGGTGGATGTTAAAGATCCCATGGCACTTATCAAAAAGAGTAGGGGAATTTCCCCAGTGTCCTGGACAAATTTCCCTCATTCACTAAAAATACCACCAACAGCTTAATCTGGTTCTAAGTTAGGTGGCATTCATCTGTACTCCCCCTTCCCCCGGGTTGTGCCTGAAAATAGGCAGGAATTGTTTAGTACACTTACCTAAATAAATGCAAACAGAAGTGGGGGAGGAAATGTGGGCCAGAGGAAACTGAGTGCAGCTCATGCCTACAGACATGATATCTAATATAGAGATAGCTGATTCCATTCATGAAGCCCTACATCACAGTAAATTGCTTGTTTTTGTTGCTAACAAAAAAAAAAAAAAAAGAAATCAGTGTTGTCCTCTGATTCATGGACAGTTGTTCCTCTCTCCACCAACACTCTGTTATTTCACTCTGGTATGAAGACTCTATTCATGATGTCAACTTCCTCGTGAGCATCACCACTTCCCCCACAGTAATCTGTATGTGCGTCATGCCTGACGATATGGCGGACACAGGATTCATCTGTCAGATTTTCACTATGTAAGCTGGTAATAAAGGAAGGCTCTGACTGTCAGTTTAAATCCAATTTTGTCAGCCACGATGCTGACTACACATAGTAATCATGAGCTAGTGCGGTAAATATATTTTTAGGTTCAAGAATGGGAGGGAATGTTGATCACAGTTCTGGAATAGAACTGAGACAATTTTGCCATTCAGGAATATTTAGAGATGGGGGTTCTTTGCTTGTATTTCATCTAAAATTATGCAGGTATTCTGCTGCTGCACATCAAGTTAAGTTTTTTGTATTCTGTTTCCTGTGACCCCCATTTGCCACCCATACAGTACTTGCCACATTGCAGTGTCAGGTGTTCAGGCTGACTGGATTACTTGAATGAACCTTCTTATACCGCCACTTCCCATACCTAACCCGACCCGACTGTCCCTAACTGCTGTGCTTTTGCTGCTGCTGCTGGTTCATCTGACCTGTGTGGGGCTGGGAGTGGATGTGGCTGTTAGGTGGCTACCATGTTCATGTTCATCAGCCAGAACAGTCGTTCTCAACCTCTCAGGAAATTTCACTGACCATAAACTTTTTTTACCACACTGATTGCAACATGCTTTCAATGGATTAGTAGTGACATCATCTGTAAAATACTCCCAAAATGCAGAGGATCCATTTGCTTTTTTAGGTACAATGACCTGGCGGTGGTGATGTGGGAGGGGAAGTCTGGGGGGTACTTCTGGAGGAATTAGGTGGCGGTTGTGAGATGATTTCTTTTTTCAGCCACTGTGCAAGGATGTGCCTTCAGATAGCATTGGTTAGGTCAGGCAGGGCAGCAGATATGATTTATAAGAAGATAATATAATCTGATACAATGTGCAATTTACTACATGATCATTTTTATTATTTTTGTATTTATGATTATAATTATTTTTATTTATATGCCAAGAAAACATGACTCATGAAATCAAACTCATTATTTGGGCTTGCTGCTTGACTCGTCTTGTTCATACTCGTTTTCAGAAGCCACTAGTGACAACGGGGTGGGGGGAGACTGAAGAATTGGGCAGTGAATGCAGGCCAATTTTTTTAATGGGAACTAGGGTCTACATTTCTGGATGGATTACTTTTATCCAGAGTAGGGGAACTGGAAGCACTTGAAGAAGAAAGAAGGAAGGCAAGGCATTTTTATGTTGTCTTGCGCGTGCGCAAGCAACATCTTGTGGTAGTAGCACAGTGAGAGGTGTGTCAGTGTTGGCGAATGCAAAGCACGCTTTAGTAGGTGCATCCCTCATTCCCCAATTAACCAGCATGCTAGAGCTGAAGCAAAAATTATGTAAAGTGCCACCAACTTGAAAGAAAATCTGCCGCTGCAATCAGAGAAGAGCTCATCATGCAGCGGCAGAGATGACACACCTCCCGTACGTGTCTTTCCTGGTGAAACATTTCAATAAACATGGCAGTGGCTCCTGCCACTGCCACACAATCCCCAAACAATGCCAACATCAGGGGTGCAATCCCTGTGTCGGCATGTCCCTCACCCCCCCACATTGTGTGGCACACTGGGATCCCACCCCAGTGTGCCGCCACTCACACAAAGCTGACCATGTCAGCATGTTCCGCCCCCCACTCCCATTGTGTGGCACACTGGGAGCCCACCCCAGTGTGCACAACATCCCCCCAAAAGTCATGGGGCACACTGGCAGCCCACCCCAGTGTGCCCAACATTTGTTTTATTTCACCTGTAAAGAAAGAAAAACATCCCATAATCTCTGGTTTTTTTTTGGACCTGAACAAAAAGGTCCCTCATTGTCCACGGCACCCCCTTCCCCTACCTAGACCCACCCTCTGTGCACCCCACCTCACCCTCACCCCATACTTGACCCATTTCATGGTCACTGCACAGAATCACCTTTTGGGACTGATTAACAAAATGACAGTGCCACTGTTCCTGAGGTGTGGTCCCAAAAAGCCTATGTTGCAAATTTGGTGAAAAAATTCCAAAAAATGACTGTGTTACGAGTGTGCATTGCGCAGTTTCCACGCACGTTCGTAACTGTGACAATTTTTTGTATTTTTACTCCAGATTTTCAACATTTCCTTTTTTTCACACCTCCTTAAGAACAGTACAGCTATAACTTTTCACATCCTGCCCGACATGTGTTTTCGCACATCTGGCGCTCAATGGCACGGCCGCTGTGAGAAATCAACTTTTGGGACAGATTAACAAAATCACAGTGCCACTGCTCATGAGCAGAGATCTCAAAATGTCTATGTTGAAAATCTGGTTAAAAAAATCCCCTAAATAATTGCCTTATGGGTGTGTGTTGCTCAGTTTCTTTGCACTCTCGTGACTTCACCAATTTTTCATATTTTCACTCCAGATTTTAAACATTGCCATTTTTTACACCTTTTCATGAACAGTACAGCTGTCATTTTTCACTTCTTACCTGAAATATTTTTTCACACCTGTGGTGCCAAATGGCTCAGTCACTGTGCAAAACCACCCTTCACCTAACGAAATGATAGTGCCACTGTTCATGAGGTGGGGTCACAAAAAAGCCCATGTTGAACATTTGGAGTAAAAATACCAACAGACGCCCGGGTGTTAGGGTTTCCAACCATAACGCCCCACCCTGTAGAGACTGACAGGCATTAGGGATGTGACTTGGGATTGTTGGCTGTAATGCTCACACCATTCCACTCCCACCTCCACACTGCAGTCAGTGACAGACATTGAGGTGTGCCTTGGACTGTTCGGCCCCAAAGTTCACCCCATTCTCCTATACTGCACCCATCTCAGCATATTTCCTTATGGAACAGGGCAAGCATAAAGCCCGAAGACCCCAAAGCACACCAAGACACTTGCCGGTGTCTGCAGGATAGGGTGAGGTGAAATGGCCTGAGTGTTATGGCTGACAACCTGAAGGCACACCCCAATGCCTGTCAGTCTCTGCAGGGTGGGGGGGTGAGGCTGGTGTCAGTTCAATACTTCACTGCCATTCCTATTATGCATCTCTCTAACTCCTGCACTACCAATGCCAATGCCAGCAAGACAACATTCAGCATTGACAAATGCTTGTTATTTCTATAGTGCTCTTTCCTGAAGGCTCAGGGTGCTTCACAATCACAGCATAACAATTACAGCAGCATAAAATAAAACAACTATAGAAAAACATAACATACAGTTAAGATTGTCTAAAAAGGGTCAAAAAGCAGTCTGGGAAAGCTTCCTTAAGTAAAGAAGTTTTTAAAGAGGTCTTGAAAGCCTCCACCATGTGAGCTTCTAACAATCATTTGTAGGGCATTCTATAACACAGGAGCTGACACACTGAATGCCCTGTCCCCAGATTGTCACAGACATGAAGTAGGGACAGAGAGCAGACCCACAATGGAGAAGTGGAGGGGGTAAGTTGGGTGATGAGGAACCAGAAGGTCTTTCAAGTAGTCTCTTCCCAGGCCATTTAGAACCTCAAATGTTATCAAGCATATCTTCAAGGAGAAGTGCCTCCACATAAGCAGCTAGTGCAGCACACATAGAACTGGTGTGATATGGTTCCTACAAGAGGAGTCACAATCTACAGGGTTGCAGCATTCTGGACCAGCTGCAATCATCACAGCAAACCTCCAGATAACCCTAAGTACTGAGTGTTGCGATAGTCAAGCCTAGAGGTAACAAAAGCATGAACTATCATAATCCGATCTGCAGAGGGTAGATGTGGTTTGATCCTGGTGCTGTTAAGAAGATGGTAAAAGCCATCTTGGACCATGACCAACACCTGTTGATCAAGCATCAGCCCGTGGTTCAAAGTGACCCAAGATTCCTAATCACATTTACAGCTCTGAGTGGTTGACAGCCCAATGAAGGAAGAAATGCCATACCAACTGTCATCACTGAGCCCTACCTAGTTGGTTAGATAATCATGACTTCCATTTTGCCTGGTTTGAGTTATGGCCAGTTAGAGGCCATCCAGGTGTTGATTTTGGCAAAACAACTGCCCAGTACAGATACTGCCTGAGTCCCATCAGGAGTGCCAGACAGGTATAACTGAGTGTCATTCACTTAATAGTGAAACTCACCACCATACTGTCTAATAATCTCACCCATCGGCAACATGTACACTGAAAATAGCACAGCGGCAAGGATTTAACCTTGAGGAACACCACAGGTGAGTGCAGAAGCTTCAGAGGTATGATTGCCAAGAACCACCTTCTACATTCTTCTGGTTATGTGGGACTCAAATCAGCACAATACTGTGCCAGAGAAACCCACATAATTCCTTAGGTGATCCAATAACACCCTGTGGTCAACAGTGTCAAATGCCGATGAGAGATCTGAGAGGACAAAGATGGAGCAAAGTCCTTGATCCCTCACCATGAGGGAAATCATTTTCACTATGCCGGAACAGGAAACCGAAGGCTTTTGACATCAAGAATTCAAACTAGGATTGGGGGGTCTCACCAGGGCACAGGATTGAAAAAGTTAGAATGGAAGAATCCATACAGCCTTCATGGGAGGTAGCAAGAGGGATAAGGATAGGAGGGTCACAAAACTAGCAGGCATGTCAGAATGCGCCACTCAAGAGCAAGGCACCAGAGTGCAACAAAACGCCAGAGCATAGGTAAGGTTTGAGCACAAGCAAAAGAACAGAGGGCCAACAGATATCATGGAATGCCATGAGCATTAATGCCAGCAGCCTGAGCAGCAGAATACGGTGTCTTTAGGCAGTGGCTGTGGAAAAGCCAACTGGATTGAGTGGCCATTATAGAAACCTGGATAACTCCGCACTATAACTAGGACCATACAATACTAGGGTACTCAAACTTTAGGAAGACTAGGCCTGAGGCCGGGGGTGACCCTATATGTGGGGGGGGGAGGTCATCAAGGCCATAAGGGATATGATAACAAAAGAGAAGGTGGAGAGAGAGATGCTGTGAGTACAGCTGGAATATGAAAGAGGCACAAAGATAAGATTGAGGGTGGTCTGTAGGCCCCCAAATCAAAAAGCAAGGGCAGAGAGGGAACTTGAAGGAGAAATCAGTAGGGCAGCAGCATGGGGGGATGTGGTGATCATAAGATACTTCAGTTTTCCTTATATAGATTGGAGCATCTCAAGGGCCTGCAGAAGTCAGGCAACCTTGGATACATGTGAGCATAGCTGCCTTTTCCTGGGGGGTCAAAGTGGTAAAAGGTAACAGAGTCCCTGTGGAACTACATTGGTCAATGCAAATTTGACATTGGCTGATCCTTAAAGCCAAGCACAAACATAATTTGTTTAACTCTACACACAGTCTCAGTGTTGTACCCCTGTGGGGGCACATCATATCTGCAGACACCACACATTTCTTTAGACTTCTCAATTGTTGTACTGTGAGCCCTGTAAACAGTTTATTTTCATCCACTACATACACATTTTAGGGTTGTGGTAAAGAAGTGAGTCAGAAAGTACAGATGGACCTTGAATAAAGGTGTAAGATACAGGTAGCACAGTTTTATTAACAACACTGCTATAAAAATATCAACTGTCAAATGGCATCAAAATGGCAAACAGATTTGGAAAACTGATTTGGCAGCTGCTTTCTATCACTTAGCAAAGTCTTTCGCAGTCCATCTCTGCTCTAAAAGTTCTTGTTTGTTTCAAAATTGTAGACCCCCTTCTTAAGCAGTAGGAAGTAATACTTTACAGCTTTAGGTTAACCTGTTGATTAGATTAGGTCTTTCTTGCTCTCGTTTTTTTTAGGCAGTCTTCCCCCTTTCAGAGAGTTCAGCATCTGTAGAAAGTTTCCTTTTCTGCAGCCTTCCAATAGCTATTCATTGCTTTTCTGATCTGACCTCCCTATTACCTTTTGTTCTTAGCATACCACACCACATGGAGTTAGCTGTCCTTCCAAAAACTTCCTGAGATAAATAAGCAAAAAGAATTTAAAGTTCTAGCTCAGACTTGTAAACATCAACCCATGTCTGCCTTCAGAGTCAATTTATTCTTTTAACAAACTCCTTCTTTATAGAAGAAAGTCTCCTTTTCACAGTCAGAGAAGTGGGTCAGATTCATTTTAACAGAGTGGCAGCTCTTAAATGTATTACTTCGCAATGGTTATCTCCTTGCCTCCCTCCATAGAACAGTGGGTTTCGAGGATGGCTGACATAGAGCGTATGGAAAGGATCACTAGCGCTCTTAGACTAGAAACAGAACAATTATTGGATTAATGGCATTCTTGGCATCAACAAGAGGCAAGCCATTAACTACTGGTGAGGATGGAGCCTGAGCATATAGGGCAGGACAGTGGGGAGGGGGGTGAGGCAAGAGAATTCTGGAGATCCCCTATATACATGAAGCGGGTAGCTCTTGACAGGATACTACTGGTACAAACAAGTCAACATTTTAGGGGGAGTAGCAATACGTGCCGAAGAATAATTTGTTCTGATTTATCCTGAGGGTTTAATAATGGTAATTATGAACTGGCGATCGTAAATATGGCAAGCTGATTGACCGAGAGGTTTTTGAAGCCATGATGATATCGGGCTACATCATCACGGCTTCGGAAAACCTCTGGCCACCAGCCTCCTCACTCAGGAAAATAACCTTACGACCGCAGCATTCTCCACATTGCTCACTCTTCCTCAAACAAACCACCAGAAGGCACACCGTGGAGCAGACTAAACCACAGCTGAAACGCCTGTTCAAATTTAAAGAACATTAAATTCAAATGGAGTGAAACAGTCGCCAACTGTGACACACGCACACACCAAAGAAACCTACTGCCCGCCCGAAGATTTTCACACCACGCAGCAGCAGTGAACTTGCGATTTGCGTACTAGCACTTCAATCACTGCCCAAACCTGACAAAATGTTCATTTTTTAACATATTTCATTAGTAACAGCACAGTTGCTTCTCACAGTATCCTGCCAATATCTTTCTACTGTTCCACGTTTCTGTTTCTCACAGGCTAAAACGCGTGCACATTTCAAAACGGCAGCGCACAATGTACTTACTGAACTCATCCTCTCAGTCTTCAGTCCCACTATTTTAAATCCTGTGTTGCCCATCGTCGGCTTCATTTTTCTTCTGTTTTTAATACCGCGATCATCTACTTCGGGGGGGGACTACACATTAGACAAAGAGAGAGCAGATACTATGGCAGAGTAACAACTTTGGAGACTGACAGAGATCAGTCAGCATGTAGTAGCAGCAGCACCACCTTCTGGTGAAAGCAGAAACTGGACTTTTTAATTAGAAGATATACTTCCACATCACAAATATAATAAAAAAAAGTATTTAAAAACGATTGAAACAAAAAATAAATGAACTAAAACTTTTAAGCCAGTTCATAATAGCAATAAGGCACTCCAGGGTGTGGTATATCATGGGATATCGTCACTTCTCGGACAGTTGGACACACTCAGCCTGCGGCCTCGTGCACAACCACCCGAGGCGTGACGATATCCCATGATATACCACACCCTGTCATGTCTTATTGCTTAATTATAAAATGGAGAGGAGAAATCCTGGAAGCTGATTGGCTGAAGCAGACTTTGACCTAGATGATATCACACAATATCGTCACAGTCCAAAACTGATTACCAAGATCAGCCATTTATAAACACATTAGGGCCATTTTATAATTGCAATAATACACTCCAGAGTGGGGTATTTCATAGGATAGCATCACTTCTCAAGTGCATGAGACACTCAGCCTGTGGCCTCGTGCCCCACAATGCACTCGAGGCGTGACGATATCTCATGATATACCACACCCTGTCATACATTATTGCTTAATTGTATACCTGACTGTTAGTTTTACAATACTTGGCTATTCTATCAGGGACTATTATATAAGGACCATCTTTTTGACCAGGGTACCTTTGCCATATTGGTAATGATATTAAGATGTTGTCTTCTCCGTTTGGAATAAGCATAGCAAATGACAAGAAGAAACTTACACTGAAACTTCTATATATCATTCAAACCTTGTTTTATTTTCCTGGTCAAATTACCCAGTACTATGCAATTTTTGCATTGTAAAACTGTATAATGGCTGTTAATCTAATGTTATATGTTGGTATATCTTTTTCCTAAAATACTTTGCTATGTCACCTGGAGAACTTATGTCAATATATAATAAACATTTCCATGAGTAAAAAAAAAATAAATTTTAACATTTCCTAAATGTGTGATGACAGTTCCTGTAAGTCTAATTCCATGGGAGGTTTATCATGTACTGTGGCAGAGAGGAGAAGGGAAGAAAAAAAAAAGAAGAAAACACAAAGACAGCATCACAAGCAAGACAGTGAATTACGGGAGCACGACATTATGCTCTCGTCATTTCGCTGCCAACATCTCACTCCCACACCAATTCGCCCCCAAGTCATTTCATTCCCGATCATTACACTTCCGATCCTCTCCTGCTTTATGTATAAATAATTCCTTGCACCGTAATGTAAAGAACATTCAAAGGACAGAGTTCTGGAAGTTCCTCCGACTTCCAGTGTATTGCACAGCCTGCTCAAAAACGAGGACCTGCTGTTGGACCCATTGCTGCCACACACTGACTGACCAGACTGACTGTAGGCCAAGCGGCACAGCTTCATACCAGGAGCTGATGTCAGGTACATTGGGGCAGACTAAATCGGAGGAGCCAGGGCAAGGAGAACCTGCATTCTCCTTCACTCTCGGAGTCTTTTGCTGCCGCATCCAGAGTGCTGCCTCCCTGATAGCAGCAATTGATCAGACACCTCCCGTATCGCTGGCGGCTTCTGCACTCTGTCCACGGAAAAGTGGCATGCCTGGTGCTAATGTATACCAGCTAAAGGGAATTAACTGGACTTTTCAGTTTTTTTTGTTTTTTTTTTACCGACGCCAGCAAACTTTACCTCCTAACCGTGACATAAAGCTGGCACAGAGCTTGTACTCACTGATGCGTGTTTTCCTTACGGGTCTGAATTCACAGTAGCTCTGTTTGGTGCATTAGCTTGATATGCTTTCTCACCAGTCAGCTGTTGCCTTTGTGCCATAGGGTACAGCTTGTGGGAAACATACCTGTGCTGAGGCACTGGGAACACTTCACTGCCTGACGTAGGGAAAGGAAATCTGTACCTAAAACAAAGCATTATTGCACACAGGATATTTATTTAAAATTGCTAATCTTTTACTTAATCATGTTTACCCGTGGTGGAAGAATGTTGGTAAAAAGGGATACTGTATTATGAGCAACATGATAAATTTGATTTTTTTTTTTAAACAAATTGAGGAACAGGGACATGATTTTCAGTGGGGGAGTGAAATGCCTGGGAGTGAATGTGCATGGGGGTGAGATTATGCGGGAGTGAAAGTGGCGGGAGCGAAATGACGGGAGTGAAATGTCATAGACCCTTGTACTTCACAAGGAGAAGGAGCAAGGGATGGGAAGGGCTATCTGATCGCAGAAGGAGCCAGCTCCTAGGTCCCAATGGCAATATGGTTGTACAACCAATTTTCAGAAAAGATTGAATGAACAGATAAAGTATAGGACAGGGTAGAACAGAATAGGTTTTTTAGCAATTTTTACTTTCTTTATAAAAATGGGACAAGGTCCTCACCCTGTCACAAGCATCTACTTATTCTTTTTATCCAGAATATTATACAATTGGGGTGCATGGCCATGGTGCTATAATGTTAAAATCCCACCATCTAGGATACCTCTTTGGGGCTGATGTTACTCTCCCTTGGGATATCTGCTACATATGGATACCTCTTCCTGGGTTCCCACACCTTACCATCAGTGCCATCTCATAAAGGGTAACTTTCTTGAGCATGCTGGAGCACAGACAAATATCCAACAGCCCATACTCAGCACACAAATGTGACCTCCAGAGCCTGGGTGACTCAAAAGCTATAGCTGGAGGATTTCTCCTTGACTCCCTCATGACTCTATCTTTTGGCTTTGGATACTATCCATCTCCTCCTCAAAATTTGGAGTGACATCTCATGAACCCCATGTGAATTCCTTGAGAGGAGGCCCCTTTCTCTCTCTCTCTCTCTCTGTAGCCCTCTCTGCTGGCCTCTGAAACTGTGTGACCTCTGGACTCTCCTCTTTCTTCAGCACCACATCTTTTCCTCTATAGCTCTTTCTTTCTCTCTCTCGCTCTCTCTCTCTCTCTGTCTCTTGTTCTCTCCCTCTAGATCTCTTCATTTCGCTCTCATCCTCAGCTTTCGATATTGCTATTTCTTGTCCATAGCCCCCCCAACCCTGGGGAAGAAGCTGGTGGTCTCTATACACTTTTCTCTCTCTCTGTCTCTCTCTCCCAGACACTGCACAACTCTGAGCTAATGTCTCAGAACTATGTCTTTGCAGGAGCCTATCCCTTTTTATGTTTGCTTGCGCACATGCTCAAGAAACATGTTATGACAGCTTGCTGGAGTAGCAGGTTGTGGAGGTGTGGCAGTGTTGTGGCCAATGCTGCCACTGCTTTTTGGGGCTTGTCTCTGGCACAAATGAATGATTATGCTGTCTATGACAGCAGCTCAGAAGCGTGCCACCAACTTGAAAGAAATTTGCCACTGCAGTAAGGGAGCGCCCCCTCACTGTGGGGCATGCCTTGCCTGGTGTAACATTTCAATAAACATGGCAGTGGCTGTCACCGTCCACCTCTCACAGTCCCACAAAAGCTGATGTCGGGGATTCCCAATCTCCCTGTCGGCATGCCCTCTCCCCAGTTCATTTGCTGATGGTGGAGCCCAATCCCTATCGGCATGACGTCCCTGTAGTTGAATTTGTCTGCTGAGGGGGTGCCCAATCCCCCTCAGCTTCATGCCCCTCCCAAACACAGATCCATTTTCTTTGCCAGTGGGGTTCCCAATCTCCGTTGGCTCCAGTACCCACAAAAACATCTAGGTGGCACACTGGGACCCCTCCCCCAGTGTGCCAAATGTACCTGGAAAAAAGAAAACCTTCCCGCAAAGTTGTTTTTTTTACCTGTAAACAAGAAAATGGTCCCTCACTGTCTGTTGCATTGCAGCCCTCCCCAACCCACATCCACCCTCTACGCACCCCCTCACACCCCCACCCCATACTTACCTCCGGAGGTCCAGCGCCGCAGTCTTCTGTGGAGCGAGAACACATCTACACTCTTAAAAGCCGACTGCAAACTTAAGAAATGCTGGCAAGCTGTATAATGTCATAAATGACATGTGGTTCTTGGGACTCCACCTCATGAACTCAGTCACTGTCATGTCGTTATTCGGTCCGGAAAGGTGATTTCGCGGTCACTGCGCGGAATCACCATCTGGGACCAAGTAACAAAACAACAGTGTTACTGTTCAGGAGGTGGGCTTCCAAAAAGCCTATGTTGCAAATTTGGTGAACAAAATTCCAAAAAATTACTGTTATGAGCATGTGTTGCGCAGTTCCCACGCACGCTCGTAACTTTGAGAATTTTTAATATTTTCACTCCAGATTTTCAACATTGCCATTTTTAGCGTCAGTGGCTCAGCAGGTAGCACACTCGCCTCTGAGGCCAGGACATCAGAAGGCTGTGGGTTCTATCCCCACACCAGGCACTTGGGTTAATATCACAATACTGACACTGTAGTGCAGCATGAGGGGGGTGCTGCACTCCCGAGGTGCCATCTTTCGGATGAGACGTTAAACCGAGGTCCCATCTGCCTGTCCTGGTGGTAGTTCAGGTGGATGTTAAAGATCCCATGGCACTTCTCGAAAAGAGTAGGGAAAGTTTGCCCAGTGTCCTGGCCAAATTTCCCTCATTCACTAAAAATACCACCAACAGCTTAATCTGGTTCAAGGTCAGTTGACATTCATCTGTATCCCCCTGCCCTGGGTCATGTCTGAAAATAGGCAGAATCTGCCTAGTGCACTTACCCGGTCAACAAAAACGAAATAAAATAAAATAAAAATAATTTTTTTTTACGTCCTGCCAAAAATGTGTTTTCGCACATTGGCGCATTCGCTGTGTAAAATCAATGTTCAAGACAGATTAAGAAAATTACAGTGACAGTGTTCATAAGGAGAGGTCCCAAAAGCCAATGTTGCAAATTTGATGAACAATTCCAAAAATGACTGCGTTACCAGCGTGCGTTGCGCAGTTTCTACATACGCTCGTAACTTCACCAGTTTTTCATATTTTTACTCCAGATTTTCAACATTGTCATTTTTGCAACCCACCTTATGAACAGTACAGCTGTCATTTTTCACATCCTGCCTGAAATATGTTTTTGCACCTGTGGCACACAATGGGCACGGTTGCTGTGCAAAATCAATGTTTGGGACAGATTAAGAAAATCACAGTGCCACTGTTCATGAGTGGAGGTCCCAAAATGCCTATGTTGAAAATTTGGTGTAAATAAATCCCCAAAATAATTGCATTATAGGTGTGCATTGCGCAGTTTCCACACATGCTTGTGATTTCACCAATTTTTTTATATTTTCACTCCAGATTTTCAACATTACCATTTCTTTACACCTCCTCATGAACAGTACAGCTGTCATTTTTTACATCCTGCCCAAAATGTGTTTTCGCACCTGTGGCACCAAATGGCACAATCGCTGTGCAAAATCACATTTCAGCTAATGAACTGATAGTGTCACTCACTGTTCATGCGGTGGGGTCACAAAAAGCCCATGTTGAAAACTTGGAGTGAAAATACCAGGAAACACCCAGGGCATTATGGTTTCCAACCATAATGCCCTACCCTGTAGGGACTGACAGACATCAGGGATTTGACTTGGTATTGTCAACAGTAATGCTTACGGCATTCCATCCCCACCCTCACCCTGCAGCCAGTGATAGGCATTGAGGTGTGCCTTGGACTCTTCGGCCCCAAAGTTCACCCCATTCTCCTATACTGCACCCATTTCAGCATATTTCCTCATGGAATGGGGTGCGTGTAAAGCCTGAACAACCCAAGGCACACCTCGACACTCGTCAGTGTCTGCAGGGTAGGGTGAGGTGAAATGGCATGAGCATTAAGGGTGACGACTCAAAGGCACACCCCAATGCCTGTCCATCTCTGCAGGGTAGGGGTGGGGTTGGCGTCAGTTCAATACTTCACTGCCATTCTTATTCTGCATCTGTCTAACTTCTGCACTTCCAATACTAATGCCAGCAAGCAAGCATTCGGCATTGACAAATGCTTGTTATATGCAGTTGGAGTGACAGGCAGCTACCCAGCATTTGCATAGCCATTGAGCACAAGTGCAGACATGCACAGTGACTTAGCACTCTAACAAAGCAGAGGGAGGGGGAGCCTGAAAAGTTCTAGAACTCGAGCACCTCTCCCTAAAACATAGTTAACCCCATAGTAACCCAGACTTGAACCAGCCAGGGTAAAAGCCTGGTTGTAGTGTTTTACCTACATTTAGCCTTCCTAGGTGTTCTGCCTCTTACTCCCATGTGGTCTCTGTACCCTACACTCTACCCTTAGTGTTCCTTCAAATAATCTCTTCATGTCTGGTATGCAACCATCTGTCTCTGCCATGAGTATCAAGAACAAAAAATGTTTGACTCATCTGCAATCAAATCAAATCAAATCAAAATTTATTTATAAAGCGCTTTTCAAAAAATCAAAGCGCTAATACAAAACAGAGATAAAACATCAACACTAATAAATAAAAATGTAAGAACAGTAAAATAACTATAAAATAAACTAACCAAATGCCAGCAAAAATATGACTTTTCAGGGATCTCTTAAATGCTTCCACGGACAGGCACTCTCTAATCTGACGAGGTAGAGAATTCCACAGGGTCGGGGCCATAAAGGAAAAAGCCCTTGCCCCAGATGATTTATAACAGACCCTGGGAATCTCTAGCAATCCCTCGCCAGTGGAGCGGAGTGGGTGGAGAGGGCGATAGGGACAAAGGAGATCTTGCAGGTAGCCTGGTCCCTGGCCATGTAGGGTCTTATAGGTCAGCAATGCGACCTTGAAGGTGATTCTCCATCGCACTGGCAGCCAGTGCAGTTCACGCAGCACAGGTGTGACATGACAAGTTCTTGGTAGCCCTGTCAGCAACCTGGCTGCCGTGTTCTGCACCAGCAGCAGGCGACGGAGATCTACCCCAGGCAACCCTAGATATAAAGCATTACAGTAATCAAGACGGGAAGAAACAAAAGCGTGAACCAGCACAGGAAGGTCATCATGTGGAACAAGGTGTTTTATCCAGGCGATATTCCTCAGATGGTAAAAGGAAGATTTGACAGTGGCCGACACCTGCATCTTTAGTGTCAGCGCACTGTCAAAAATAACGCCCAGATTTCGCACCTGTTCAGAAGGTCTCAACTGGGTATCCCCTAATAAAAGACCAGAGGGGACCCCAGGAGTCAACTTCTTTGCATAATGACCCGGGTCAATGACTAATACCTCAGTCTTATCCGGATTTAACCTCAACCAGTTCGCACTCATCCAATCCTGAATCTCAGCGAGGCAGTTGTTAAAAACCGAGACAGCATCATTTTATTCAGGTACAAAGGACATATAGAGCTGAGTGTCATCTGCATAGCAGTGAAAACTCAGCCCATAACACCTTATAATGTCTCCCAACGGTAGCATGTACACCGTGAACAACATGGGAGATAGCACAGAGCCCTGCGGCACCCACAAGACAGAGCAAGGGGGCGAAGAAAAATCCCTGAAACTACCCTTTGACTTCCTGTGAGGAAAGAATGGAACCATCGAGGGACTGTCCTGACGGTCCACAAAGTAACGCAGGCGAATCCAGCAACATCCCATGGTCCACGTGTCAAAGCGCTGCAGAGAGAGATCAAGAAGAACCAAGATCGAACGGCTCTTCTGATCTCTTGCTATTAGGAGATCATTAAGTACCCGAACTAATGCAGTCTCAGTACTATGCCTCTTCCTGAAACCGGATTGGAGAGGATCATAGACTTCATGGGTGGTAAGAAAGTCATCAAGCTGTAACGTGACTACTTTCTCAATAACCTTGCCCAAAAAGGGCAGGTTAGAGATCGGTCTGTAGTTAGCAAGGCAGTCGGGGTCAAGGGAAGGTTTCTTCAGAAGGGGTGTCACAACAGCCTCTTTCAAGGACTCCGGAAACACCCCTTGATCCAAAGAACCCCAGACTATCCTCACAAGGATTGGTCCAATTGCATCCATGCATCCCACAAGGGCGGCGTGGGACCAGGATCCAAACTACAGCAAGTCGATGCAGACCTTGGACAATCTTCATGATATCCATGATCGCTGGCTGGTGAAATCCATCCAGACAGGCCGAGGACATGTGACCTCATGTTGGTCACTGCAATGCTCGTTTGAATGCATACGCGGATCTCGATCTGATTGTGACACCTTATCATCAAAGAACCGAGCAAACTCATCACACTGTATTTGTGAAAAGCTCTCCGATTCATGAACAGGCTGGATTGCACAGTCTGTCGACGGTCGGAAGAGCTGAGCAGGTCGGTTTCTTGATGCAGTTATCTCCCTGGACAGGAATTCTGCCTTCTTATGGAGATTACTGATTGATAGTCCACATAATGGGCCATCAATCTAAGTTTGTCATCTTCAGGCGGATTTCGCCAACAAGCGCTCAATCTTCGCCCTTCCTCCTCAACTCACTCAAAGTCCCATAAACCAAAGGGATCGAGGGCGGAGGGAGAGGGGGCGAACACGGACAGGTGCAATGGAATCCAGTGCCCTCAACACCATATTATTATAGTGCACTACTAAGGCATCTGGTTCCCTGCACTCCATCGGCCAACTCGATAGGTCCAGCAGCGCCATCAGACCCTCAGGGGTAACTCCCCTCAAAGGGCAGTACTGGACCATCTCCAAAGGGGTGGGTCTCATAAGGGGGGTCACAAAATTGAACCTTACAGAGTGATGGTCAGACCACCCAACTGGTTCCACCACCAGTCCCGTGATCTCCATACCCAAGGTGAACACTAAATCCAGAGAATGACCATGAATATGGGTAGCAGCGGTAACCACCTGTGTGAAGCCCAACAAACTCATTAGTTGGAGAAAGTCTTGACCAATGCTGCAGTCCTTTCCTGATGAAGACTCCTGGGAGTCCAAGCTGCTCAGAAATGATAGAATCTTCAGCCATACAATGATGGAAATAAACTAATCCTCTTCTGAAACTCCACAGAGTATGCTTTATCCTCCTTTATTAGTTAGCCCCCTCCACAATGTCTAGGGGTACAGATGGCAAGTTTCATTTTTGAGGACAGAGACTCTCATAGGTACACCATGTACCTGACCTCCAGATTCAGGGTAACCTCTTAGGCATTCATCATACAGGACCAGAGGAACAGGGTTAAAATAGATTTGTTACATTAAACATTCACACCATTGTAAAAATTGACGTCCAGAATGGTGGAAATAGTCTATCTCATGGATCCATTTATTATAATATACTTCATCAATTTCATTTAGACTGCAAGCAGGATGGTGAATAACATTACAGCCAATACATGGTTTTCATTTCGTATTTTGCTTTAACTCCCATGGGGGACTCCTTTTAACAGGGGTAACATTCCTGCCAGTTCAAACATTCCTAGAGGAGTTCTTAGTTAAATTCACTGAGCTGCTTAAAACAACGCCAGTGGTACAATGACTTGGCACTGGAGCTTTTCAGTCCCCAGTATCAGTTGGGGCAACTGGTTTAACTTTACTTTCACTGGTATTTCACACTGAACATAAAGTGTTGTGGCACAAGATTCATCCTATACGCAGGAGGGACCTATAGAGAGCTCAGCCTACACTTAAAGGGCTGCCCTGCAGGTGACCATTCATCCCCTCTTCCACCATACACAGTTCCAAGAATACATGGATATACATCCTGTTAAGCCTGGAAGACTTTCGTCCTCCTTGGAAAGGAACAAAGTAACAATGGGTTTCCTCCTTCTGGTCTCATACTTAGAAGAATACATAGGTGTAAGTTTGGGGAAGGAGCGGGGGGACATGTCCCCCCAAAAACTTTTTCCTTTGTCTAGTTTACATTACTATAGTCCCCCTCAACTTGAACTGCCACCTTACCCAGAACCACCCCAGGCCAGATGAAAGTGGCTTGTATTTCTCATCTCCAATCTGATGCTCCTTTTATTCCCCCTCTCCCAGAACCTCAACTAACAGGTGATGCTACATGCATACAGCACCAGTCACATGAACTGCTGGAACTGCTAGCCAATGTGTTACAGCACTGGATTTTTTATGTGCCTTCAGTGCAATGTTGGATAGCCATGGAACCCCTTGCTGCATACATTAAGAAAGGGATCTCTAGTAATGCATGGCAGTTATTAGTTCATGTTGCAAAATCTGTACATACACCTGGGAACAGCAAATATTGGCTGCACAACCTGGGCGACTGTCACATACCATAGCAACATCTTGAGTAAGTTCTCCTTTACCACTGTTGGTAGAATTGTGTAGAGCTGCAGATCCCTTCAATCCACACCAGAATGACAAAAGAATGAAGAAAGGCCCAAACTGTTATGCTTCAAGCCTTCACACACAGTCACCCCCCCCAACACAGAGCCCAGCTACACTGGTCCTCCACAGCCATGAGGAGTAGAACAGATTTTTTAATTACCCTTTTGCCCCCAATTTATGCTTTCATTCAATCCTGGTGTTCAGCTGCTTTGCCACTGCTGAGCTGTTTCCCTCCTTGGACAAGTACACTATAGAACCATGGCTTACTGGCCATTGCGGAGTTCTCCTTTCCACCTGGCTCTGGTGTAATCAGGGCACTTGAACTGATCACAGTGGTGGGACTCCATAACATGGGAGGGGTCAGCCATTTGCATGCATGAAGACAGCGAGCAGTCATTGCCCCATGCCATCATATGCTGAACAATGACTGGAATTTCTCAATTTTTCATGGTTTCTCCCAGCACTCTCAGTGAACAAGCATGTGCTTGTGATGACCTTGGGGTGCCAAATGGCTACTGGTCACCCTCACCATCAGTGTCACAACAATTGGGCCATAACCAGGTATCATTGCAGGAGTGGCACCAGGAAGCCACCCAAACTTTGAGGAGAGCATCCTCACAGTCATGCTCCTACCCCTCCCTTCTGTCCTCTGCTCCTGCCATCCCGGGCTTCAGGCATGAACCTGGAGTGTCCCAGGAAGCCTGGCAATTGTGATGGTTGCTGTAAGCTTATGTATTGTAACTAATTAATTATTGTGATCACGTTGTAATCTAGTCATTGCCCTTGTACTATGGATTATATGTGTCTACTGTTGTGATTCTTTGTAAATGTTATGCTATATTTGATGTATGTAACTAATTCTGGGTTGCCTCTGAAAAAGAGACCTCTGGTTTCAGTGGGCTAACCCAATTACCAAAATGCTAAATAAAATAAATAAAAATAAATCAAATAAAAATGGAGCTGGCTTCTGGAGGATGCATTAAAAAAAATCCCACTGGGACTGGGACACAGAGAGGTGAGTAAATATTCAGGTTACTCTTAACCTATGCCCCAATCTGTGACACACATTAAATTGTACCAGAAGCCTGTTTATATTTAAAAAATTAAGAAAAAGCTGCAAAGCAGAAACGCTGGTTGGGGGATTTAGTATGGTGAATCAACACATGGTTAACGGTCTCATCTGCATGAGAAATCCTTCATTTAGTCAGTGCACTTCAAAGTTTTTTCTCTGGGTAATATCTCCAAATTTGAAATCTTAGTTAGTATAGTAATCTGAAATGCTCGTGCATTGTCTGCTCCATTTGCTGTCTGGAATATAATGCAGCTATTCAAAAGTCCTATGAATGGTTAACATGGAATAAACGGTACTGTAAGTTTTACAGAGCAGAGACACACAGTCTGTTTAAATTAACATTAACATCAAACAGCATACTGCAGATAAAAAAGCTGCAGCATACTGTTAGATAGCCCCAACCCCACACTCTTTCACAAACAAAAAGTGACATGTCCTCCCACCTCTGGATGTCTTAAAAAGCTACCCCATGGTATAGCACCCCCAACACCAAGGTCTCCTTTCAGTCCTTGCCATATTTATTTTCCACTACCGCAGCAAGAAAACTGGAATACCCTGTAGCACGTAGCTCTTATATTTGTAAAAGTACCCATGCTCTTACTCATGTGTCCAGCTCCACAGCCACAGTTCAGAAGCATCCAGCAGAGACTCACTTGCCCTCTGTCCTCTAAGGCTAACTACATGCTGATTGACAGGAGCATGACCATGCCCCATAACAGTATGGAGTATGGCTGTGATTCTGTTTTTCTTGTGTCTGTGAGAAACCACTCAAGTATAGTAAGATTTATTTTCAGTAAAAAGCTCTTCCCCAGGTCAATACCATTAAAGTTTTTACTTTGGGATAATATTTCCAAAGTGTAGATCTGCCAAACCATTATGAGAATGGAGCTGCCCCATCACCTTCAATTCTTTGAGTGTTGACAGAGCTGTCTTCAGCATTAGCATCAGCCTTCTGTGGTATTTCTTTTTGCTTCTCCTGTTTTATTCTTTTACTTTGTATTGCTGCTCCTTTGTCTATCCTCAAGTAGTTGTATGCTTACTGAAGTTTAAGTTCCTCTGTTGCTATAGCCTTCTTTCAATATGATGTTTTCAGTGCAGGTTAACTTTCCTTTTATAATTGCTGTTTTGGTGCATGTATCTAACATAAATGTCATCCTGATGTCATCAGGGAAGTTATGACAATGCTTTTTCAGGTGTCTATTGTGAGTTATAGTATATAACTTCAAGCCATTTACAAACAAGCATTTGTCAATGCCGAATGTTTGCTTGCTGGTATCAGCATTGGGAATGCAGGAGTTAGACGGATGCAGAATAGGAATGGCAGTGAAGTATTGAACTTCATGCCAACCCCACCTCCACCTTGCAGAGATGGACAGGCATTGGGGTATGCATTTGGGTCGTCGCCCATAATGTTCATGCCATTTCACCTCACCATATCCTGCAGACACCAAGTGTTGAGGTGTGCCTTGGGGGTGTTCAGCTTTACAGTCACCCCATTCCAGAAGGACATACACTGAAATGGGTGCAGTATAGGAGAATGAGGTGAACTGTGGGGCCGAAGAGTCAAAGGCACACCTCGATGCCTGTCACTGGCTGCAGTGTGGGGGGTGGGGGTGGAATGGCAAGAGCGTTACAATCGGCAATCCAAAGGCACACCCCTGATGCCTGTCAGTCTGTACAGGGTGGGACGTTATGGTTAGAAACCCTAACACCCCGGGCATTTGTTGGTATTTGCACTACAAATTTTCAACATGGCCTTTTTGTGACCCACACCTCATGAAAGCATTTGGGACCTCTTTTCATGCACAGTGGCACTGTGATTTGTTAATGTATCCCAAATTTTGAGTTCCGACAGCTGCCGTGCCATTCTGTGCCAGATGTATGAAAGCACAGATCAGGCAGGATGCTCGAATTTCTGAGCATACATGGAAACTGCGCAATGCATGCGTGTAACAGTCATTTAGTGGAATTGTTTCACAAAATGTTTAACATAGTCATTTTGTGACCTCTGCTCATGAACACTGTCACTATGATTTTCTTAATCTGTCCCAAACATTAATTTCCTACAGCGACCACGCTATTCTGCGTCAGATGTATAAACGCATATTTTGGGCAGGATATGAAAAATGACAGCTGTACTGTTCATAAAGAGGTGTGAAAAAATGCCAATGTTGAAAATATGGAGTGCATGGACACCACAACGTACACTCATAATACAGTCATTTCATGGACTTTTGTCACTAAATTTTTAACATGGGCATTTTAGCACCAGTGCTCATGAACAGTGTCACTGTGATCTTACTCTGTCCCGAACACTGACTTCCCACAGCCACCGCGCTGTTGTGTCTCGGAAGTGCGAAAACACATTTCGGCTAGGATGTGTAAACTGATAGCTGTACTGTTCATAAGGAAGTGTAGAAAAATGCCAATCTTGAAAATATGGAGTGAAAAATATTATAGATTTGCGAAGTTACGAGGGTGCGTGGAATCTGCGGAATGTGCGCTCGTAACACAGTCATTTTATGGAGCTTCATCACCAAATTTTCAACATAGGCATTTTAGGACCTCTGCTCATGAACAGTGTCACTGTGATTTTCATAATGTGTCCCAAACACTGATTTCCCACAGTGACTGTGCTATTCTGCGCCAGAAGTGCGAAAACCCATTTCGGTCAGGATGTGAAAAATGACAGCTGCACTGTTCATAAGGAAGTCTGAAAAAATGCCAATGTTGAAAATCTGGAGTGAATATATTACAAATTCATGAAGTTACGAGCGAGCATGGAAACTGCGCAACGCATGCCCATAAAACAACAAGTTTTTGAATTTTTTTCACCAAATTTGCAACATAGCGTTTTTGAGGGCCCACCTCATGAACAGTGGCACTGTCATTTTGTTAATCAGTTCTGAAAGTTGATTTTGCGCAGTGAACATGCAATCATCTTTCAGGACCGAATAACGCCATGACAGTGACTGTATTCATGAGGAGGGGTCCCAATAACCCCATTTTGAAAATTTGGTGGCAAAAGTCCAAAAATGTCCGAGATAGCCACATAAGATGAAAAAACTTTGTTTATGCCATTATACAGCTTACCGGCATTTCTTCAGTTCGCAGTCAGCTTTGAAGAGTGCAGATGTGTTCCCGGTCCACCAAAGATTGTCGCACCGAGCTCCGTAGGTAAGTATGGGGTGAAGGGGGTGTGGGTGCACAGTGGGTGGGCGCGGGTTGTGGGAGGGAACAGAAAAGACAGAGAGGGACCATTTTCTTTATTTCAGGGGCAAAAATAATAAAAAGGACGTCACGGGAAGGGGTTTTTTTCAGGCTTCATTTGTGCACACTGGGGTGGGCTCCCAGTGTGCCGCCTGCATTTGGGAAGGGGGACTTAAGCCGATGGAGATTGGGCCCCCATCAGCAAATAAGGACTTTTGAGGGCATGATGCCGAGGGGATTGGGCACCCTCGGCACACACAACAAATGGGGGTGCATTGTACCCGGCCGGAGGTGGGCTCCCCATTAGCAAATGAATTGGGCAAAGCAGTTCAGATGCAGTGGTGATGTGAGTAATTTGCATACTGCTGACGGTATGCAATTTGCGATAATGCTACCACCACTGATTGTAGTGGTGGTTTTCTGAACTCTATGCCATCAGAGTCTGAACTGCTGTCATAGACAGCTGAGACATTCATTGGTGCGGTGCGGCCACACCTGCAAAAAGAAGCAGGGCATTGGAAGCGGGGGTGGCACACCTATGAAAACTCGTATGGTGGCACTATGCTTCTTGCACATGCATGCAAGCAAACATAAAAAGAGGTTAGTGATTTTGAGTTCCATGGTGTTTCTGGAGTTTAAACTGAACCCATACTTCCAAGAGGTTGAAAAGACTGCTAAGTGGACTGAGGGTATGGCAGAACTAAAGTGGTGACAAGGACCCCGCTAACAAAGAAGATACCACGAAGCACTGGGTGTTCAACTTGTACCTCTGTTATGGTGGTTTTTGAGGCTTAAATAAAAGCTTTGGGAAATATACTAATTTAGTGTGGTCAGTCACTTCATTTCTCTGTGACTGCATTGCAACCTGTGTGTTTGTGACAAGAAATCTCTCAGGAATATTCTTGCTGAATTTTGATACAATGCTTATTTATTTTATTTAGTTTTTGTTGACCGGGTAAGTGCACTAGACAATTTCTTGCCTATTTTGAGGCACGACCTGGGGAAGGGGGATACAGATAAATGCCAGCTGACCTTGAACCAGATTAAGCTGTTGGTGGTATTTTTAGTGAATGAGGGGAAATTTGGCCAGGGCACTGTGGAAATTCCCCTACTCTTTTTGAGAAGTGCCATGGGATCTTTAACATCCACCTGAATTACCACCAGAACAGGCAGATGGGACCTCGGTTTAACGTCTCATCCAAAAGACAGCACCTCAGGAGTGCAGCACTGCAGTGTCAGTATTGGGATATTAACCCAAGTGCCTGGTGTGGGGATAGAACCCACAGCCTTCTGATCTCCCGGCCTCAGAGGCAAGTGTGCTACCTGCCGAGCCACTGACAGTTAGGATGATGCTCTGGTATCTGTTTATAGGGCTAGTGGTGGTTGTTTCTTACGAGATAAGAAAGTTATCTCATGCTGATTTGGGCGAGAGGACCTCAAAGTGAAATCTTGTAAGAAACAACCACCACTAGCCCTATAAACATATAATAAAGTGGTGGAACTGTGTTACGATGTTTAGTTACACATGGATGTCCATTTTGTAGTATGGTTTTTCCCCCGGCTTCTGGCGTTTCCCCCACCTTTTCAGTATGGATTGGTATGTTCCGTGTGCCGTGGAGGACGTGCGTTGTTATGTGCTTTACAGCAGGCAGTGGCAGTGAAATCACTCAAAGACATGAATTGTCTGTTTGTACTGAGCTTTTTTTATTTGTCAGAGGAAGATTTAGGAAATATTCCTGGTGAAACATTTCAATAAATAATAAATAAATAAACTTCTCGTACACAGTGACAATTAATACTGTTCGACAAGAATTACTGTGGCGTGAATCAGCTGTGCGACGGTGCACGAGGTGCCTACTGTACGCTAGGTAAGAGGTACAGTAGATACCGAGTCCTGATTGGTGGAAGCAGTTCCACTGCTCTATCTGTATTGTGATTCGGGCTTAGGTTGATTTTCCATATTCTCACTGTGATCCAAGAAGTTGATCAGAGTAGTGTGAGTTCTGTACATTTTTGGGTATTCAAGGACCCAAGAATATCAAATACTATAACATGCCTTTTAATGGTCTCTCCGCGCTATGTTAGGGCTGCAGTTGTTCTCTTAGAACTCCATGATGATTTTATTCAGCGTAAGCTGATCTTTGGTGGCATATGGTTTGCGTTTATCACTGTTTTGTTTCATTGCTATGAAGTTGTTGGGAGTTTACTTAGAAGATAGTTCTTGAGGATATTTTTAGAGTCTGGTTTGGTGAGGAGGAATATGTTGCATGTTGCTAGGGAGGAAAGGTTTGCTTAAGTAATTCTTACATTTCTTTTTAACAGTTAGCTATGTAGCAGGGATGTTACTTTCAGTCAGATGTTGGGCATGACATCTGGACCCATAATTTTCAGCTGGGACTTTCTTTAGCTTTACATCAGTCTCTTTACTCTAGGTGTAACATCGTTCTGCCTTGATGGTAATGTCTACAGAAGTTGGGGTTTCTGAGTACTCATTAACACATGTGAAGCTAAGCATAGCTTTAGTGCACATCGGATTCTCTCTTCTTTGTGTGCAAGTATATTAGTGGTTTACTTTTACCAAATTTCATCTTCTCCCAGTGAAAGTAGCATAGTTAATAGAAGGACATGTGACATTTTAAATGTATAGGTATTCTTTAACTGTAATGTACACTGCTTACTGTATATATTGAACAGATTATCAATAAGAGGTTTTGGTTCCACTAAGCCAGAGACAGTAATAAGCCTAATTATCCCTTCATGACACTGGCCAGGACTGCTAGAGAAATTATTGCAATGTCACAGACTAAGGCTTATGAGCTCTTGTGTACATCAGCAGTAAAAATAGATAAAGTGCATAGAAATAAGTACTACTTTTTACAGAAATGCTTTCAGAAATAATGATGGGAAAATAACTCAAAAATATATCGAATGAATACTGAATTTTTTTTCTAAATAATAAATTTGTCTAAGTTTTTCCAACCACCAACAGCTCTTTTATTTCAATTTAATATATTTTAAAGTTAAGCCATACAAACATAAAAAAACAGCAGCACAAAATACATTGAGATATTCTAACAATATCAACAACAATAAACAACAAAGGAAAACATCAATACAAGCAACGTCCCATTCCTATCCACCCCCCAAACCCAGCCCTAGACCCTCATCCCCAAGTCCCATCCCCCCAACCCTGAGCACTGCTAAAACCCAATGGGAACATGCTTAAGAAAAAGTAAAACAATCAGTAAAGAGATGGGAAAAGGACGGCACAAGAAAAGGAGAGGAGGGGAACCCTTATAGGCTTTAAATAGACAGACCAGGGGTTCTCTTTAAGAAGGTTTAAAGGTCCCTTAAAGAAGAGCTTCCAGTGGACCCCAGAAGTCCAGATACCTCTAGAGCCTTTTCTGTCACTTGTTGATATGTTTCTCCACTGCCAGAGATTGAAGGAGCTTGTGTCGCCACTCAGACAGTGATGGAATGCTATTATCTGTCCAATGACGAAGAATGACCAGTCTGGCAGTGATGGCAATGCAAGAAAGATATGCTGTACAGGGCCCAAAAAGGTCACCTGGAAAATGATCAATTATGCATATTTCTGGGGTGAAGAAGGCATCCAAGGATAGTAAGGGATCAAGGGAGTTATGGATACCTGACCAAAATGGAGTCACCTTAGGACAATCCCATAGTATGTGCTGGAGGGAGCCCACTACAGTTCTGCACCTGGAATGGATCAGTGATGATAGGCCCATACAGTATTATTTTAAGGGGGTGTAATAGGTGTTATGCAAAAATATGGAATTGAGTATAATGGTATCATCCTTGCCTTGACAAACTTATACAACCTTTCCCAAATTAGCTGCCTGTCCCTGGATTCAAGCTCTAATTTTAGAGTATTTTGCCAGTAGAATCCTATCCTGGAATGGCCCCTTGGGCCATGGGCCTGGAAATAGGCATAAACATTTGAAACAGGGTGTGGGTTTCTGGCAAACAACTGCAGCTCTGCAAGAGGGGATGAAGAAGGTGGAGCCCACGGCCGTAGGCCCAAAAAACTAGTCAGAGCTCCAGATAATTGTAAATGTTGAAAAGGGTGATAAACCCAAAGGGAGAAGCACTGTTGGATAACCACAGAAGAAGCAAGTCTATCACCAGGGAGGAATGCCACTAAAGAAGAGTTCCAGAATGGGGGGCAGAAACCAAAAGGAATAGGGCAATTAGCAGTTCTGATATTTTGGTTCCCCAAGATGGGGTGGGAGAGATCCCAGGTACAGTACTTCTTAAGATACAGATGTAGCTGTAAGAGCCTGTAAGGACCATTTGAGGGGGTTGCTGCCAAGACAGGAGGGAAGGACAGAGGGTTTGGAATATAATAAGCTAGGTAGCTGAGTACCATGTATTTTTTTTTGTATACTTTATTTCTGCACTGGGGACTAGAGCATCTCTCAGGAGTGCTCTCTCAGCCACTGCCTTTACTCCCAGCCTAAAATCTCCGTGCCACTGGGAGACACGTTGCTGAGCACCCCCTCCAGACCCGCGGCCCCATCCTGCACCCCGGATCACCACCTGGGGCAGAGCCCACCTCATCTACCTGGAGGCCTATCTGTAATTGGAGGGATGGTCCTGGCTCCGGTCGAGGGGCTCAGGAGAGCCGGTGGTCGGCAGGTCTGGTGATGGGATGTGGGCTTGGGCTCCTGGGGCCTCCGTCACCTCCCTTAATCTGCCAGGGATTTTTTTGGTGAGTTTTCCCCTTGGGATGCGATGTGCAATGTCCCCTGCATGGCTATCCCACTGCACCTCTTGTCACTGGAGCCTGCCATGGTCCCGTCCCCTTCTACATCCCATGTGCCTGTGCTGCCTCCAGTCTCCAACAGAGGCTGCCACAGCACCAGGAACCCCCTACAACCCACCCTGGGAGAGGAGAGCAGTCCTCCAAATGCTCAGTCCTCTCCTTCCCCTGCTGACCCATGACAGCCCAGGTCCATTCCCAAACCCGGGTCATCGGCATGGCGCGAGGTGTGGCGTCCAGCACCTCAACCCTCAGTGCCACAGTGCCGGCACTGAATACCATATTGATGGCATAACTGTGATTCCAACTAGAGCCATAAAGGACAGTATTCACTATCAAGAAGACCAGCGGGAGCCTGACCCCATCAGAACACTTTGTTACTGTGGAGAGCACACTAGTAAAGGAAAAAATCAGGGAGGCGGAGTTCACCTCTGTCCTTTGGCTGCTTCAGCTTGAAGTAAGCCCAGCAGACAGACTTCTTCTGGCAAAGGAATGCTGAGATCAGACTTTGAAGTCAAGAAAATCAGACCTTGGCAAGGTACAGGCCCAACATGCTCAATGGATAGAGGACCCTGGGCAGAACATTCATTTTAATGATATTTATCCTCCCCCAGAGCGAAATAGGGAGGGATACCCATCTCGTGAGATCCTCTTTAATTTAAGAAAAGAGGGGAGCTATATTTAATTTAGCGAGGGCCGTAAGGGCAGGGGATATACGAATACCAAGGTAAGTAAAAACATTCAAACTTTGATGGAATTAGATCCTCAAGTAGGCAGCTACTTGGTACCTGCTTCTATCCACTGTAAGCCCCTCAGACAGCTGTTCTGTTACCCCTATTGTTTGAATGGGCGGATGGCATTTCTGTGATAGTCGGTGTTTTGACTGACATTTTTTGTGTAGGTGGCATTTTGCCTGCGAGGTTATGTGCTGCACTATTATTGTGTGTGACATCATGACCCCGTGCCCCATGGCATCCTTATCAACCAGCTGGTTTCCTGTGTACTGGCCACCTTTAACATAAATAAATCACCCCACCCTCCCCACTTCCAGTAAACACCCTAGCAGCCATTCCCAGTGTTCAGTGCAAAGAACTTAATACATGACCTGTGTACTACTTAAGGAGCACTGCTATGTGGGACTGTGGCAGGGTGGTACTTGATTTGTCTCTGTGAATACTCCACATGCAAATCAGCATCAATGGGGTAGCTGTGCAGCAGGCCTGTATGCTGGGAGGGTTCAGGTATTTTGTGTGTGTGTGTGTGTAGTTCCCGACGGCTGCCTGGTGACTTGTCTGGTATGGTCAATTGTTAGTCTGGTTCTTCTAGATGTATTTTTGCCACTCAGCTTTAATGAATTCTTTATTTGGCTGGCTGGAACTAACTTGCTGTGTGTGTGTGTGTCTGACCCCAGTACAGTGCGACTTCTGGCAATGGCGGTTTCTGATTTCTGACTAATTTTTGGCTTTGTTTTTATATTTGGGTTAAATGTGTGGCATCCAGTTTCTCATATACCTCTGCTCCATGGCTTGTCCCTCAGCGCCCTTGGCTTTCAGTGTCCCCCCTTGGGATACACAGTGGTGAAAAAGACAGTCATGTATTGGGCCTGAGAGGACTCATGTCTCCTGTGGCCATTTTCATGTTTTTTCCCTCAGGACCCTGACTTGAGCTCATGCTGGCATCCTCCTCCTCCCAGTCATTGCAACTGTCACCCATGGACACTGTGGTAGTGCTTCAGCACAGGTACCATCCCTCCCTCCCCAGAGGAGGAATGTGTCCTGTTCCAGTTAGTCCTCCACTGGCAGCCACTGCACTGGTTCTTGAGCCCTACCTGGGATACCAACCTGTAGGACCACTGCTGGTGACTGCTCTTCTTGTCTCCGGTTCTCAATGCATTGCCAGCAGACTTTAATGGAAACCCCAAGTCTGCCTCTCAGTCATAGTGATACCCTTGCCTGTCAGCAAGACTTGTGCTGCCCGGTGTCTGCAGTTCCACCTTGGCTAAAAAGGCCCCCCCCCCATCCATTTTTTGACCAGCCTATGGGCCTGTGCTCCATGTGCAACATGTTCAGTACAAAGCCAGATTCCTTGTTAGAGGTTTTTACATGTAAGGAGGAAATCAAGGGACTCCGGAAACAGCTAGAGAAGTATGAGATAGCATAAATGAGATTATAACTAATAAGGGAGTTGAGTGCAAAAGGACAGAGAGCACATGAGGAGGAGGAAGATACAGAGGATTGGAGCATTGTAGGTAAAAAGAAAAGGTGGGAGGGCAATGGGTGTGAACATCGATACTGAAAATCGTTACACCTCGTTATTTAATTTATTAGAGAATATAGAAACCCAATCCCAAGAGTTACTGGAAATAGCTAACACCAACACAATGGATGAAATGATACACAGTACAAGTATGATACTAGAAGAGGAATCACCAACTCAAACTGATGCACAGGACAAGCCAAACAAAAGTGAAAATGAGACAATAGCAGAACAAATTATTTTTCCCTCCAGTCACTGCTCTGCTGAGACTCCCTCAGGCATCCAGGCTTTTTCCTGCATGCCTGAGATCCCCTGTTACTAAGTCTCCCCTGCGGTACTCCGACCCCTCACCTATCTTGCAGCGGGAGAACTCCTTGGCATGTACCCCCCAAGATGGGGCCACCTCTCCATCTTGGTGCTCCTTGAAGTCAAGACTCCAGTTTGCAGGCAGGCTTAGGGATGGAGAGAATCAAGAGACCAGGTGAGTGTGATCCGGCAGTGAGCATGGAGGCCAGGTGCCATCATCTACCCGATGATGCAGGGTTTTTCCTTGTTCATGCTCATAACCCTACCCTCCCAGAGGTGCAGATGTGCAATGACATCCAAGCGCAGCTGGGAGTGCTTCCGCACTCACCCGCAGGATGTCCGCCAACACCTCACCCCATCAGTTATGTGGTCCCAGGCTGCAGTACACCCAGCCTCTGCTGGGTATCACTAGCACTGGAGAGTCACACCCCACCCTACCCCCAGGAGAGGAGAGCTGTTTTCGGATGCTTAATCCTCTTGTCCCTGGCTGACCCCTGGCAACCCAAGCTTGTTCCCGAACCCGGGTCTTCAGCGTGGTGTGAGGTGTGGCATCCAGT
The DNA here is from genome assembly GCA_016271365.2 of Neoceratodus forsteri. Taxonomy (NCBI): domain Eukaryota; kingdom Metazoa; phylum Chordata; order Ceratodontiformes; family Ceratodontidae; genus Neoceratodus; species Neoceratodus forsteri. The sequence continues at coordinate 656,805,660 of CM057459.1, forward strand.
GCCTCAACCCTCAGCACCACCAGGCCAGCCTCAGAACAAATGTACATACTAAGAGACTCAATGACAAAGCATGCGAATAGATACACAACCAGGGGTAATAAAGAAAATGCAACTAGTTGTAGTTGCAGCAGCGCAAAGCTGAACGACATAGCAGGAATGTTCCCAAACATTCTAAGAGGTATAAAAAACCCAAAGACAGTGTTAGTGCATGCAGTCACCAATAATTTAGGTATGCACAGTGTGGAGGACACAACAAAACAAATGGAGAATATGCATAACATACTAACACAGGAAAATGCTCACATTATCATCTCGGAAGTGCTCCCAGTGCCAAGAGCATGTTGGGAAAGAATGAAAAGAACTAAGGCTTTTAACAATTGGCTAAGAAGATGGTGCATGGAAAAGGGCATCACATGTATAAGAACATGGGAGCTCTTCAACGGCCGAAATGACTTGTATTGTAACGATGAGCTACACTTAATTAGAAAGGGCATTAAACAGCTGGAGAATATGTTTCATAATGTCATAAGTAACACTGTGGCTACCTCAAAAAACTGAAAAATAAGGGGTGTAGAGAGCAAACCATGGTTTTACAAACCAAAAACCTTAAGGTTATCAGAAATTGAAGAGACATACAAGGTATATCAGTCTTATTAAATGCAAGAAGCCTGAACATAGTTAAAAAAGTCGGGCTTGAGCTACTCATGCAAGAAAAACTAATTAATTTGGTAGCTATAACCGAGACGTGGTGGACAGATAGCATTGGCTGGAATAGGGACATCCCAGGATACAAGGTGTTCCATAAAGACAGAGCAGAAAGAAAAGGGGGGGGGGGTAATGTACGTGAAGAAGCTACTATATTGACAGCTGGGTACTGCCCATAGGACAATATCAGAAAATGAATCACTCTGAATAGAAATAACCAGGGCAAATGATAAAAAACTTGGGATGAAATAATATTACAGACTGCCTGAAATAGAAATGAACGCCCATGTTAATCTACTTAACAGCATAGGAGAGATAGAAACATAGAATTTGATGGCAGATAAGGACCACTTGGCCCACCTAGTCTGCCCATTTTCCTACCTAACAGATAAGCTGCAGATCCTAATTAACCAACAGCTTACTTCCTCCTACCCCCCACTAGGACTGCCTTATGTCTCTCCCATGCATTCTTGAATTCTCCCACTGTTCTTGACTCCACGACCTCCTCAGGGAGGCTGTTCCATGCATCCACAACCCTCTCTGTGAAAAAATACTTCCTCACATTACCTCTGAGCCATCCCCCTCTATCTTCAAATTGTGCCTCCTTGTTCTTGCACATCTCTTTTTCTGAAAGATGCCACCCTCTTGGACTTTGTTGATTCCCTTGAGGTACTTGAAAGTTTCTATCCTGTCTCCTCTCTCCCTCCTTTCCTCAAGGGTATACATATTAAGCTCCTTTAGTTTTTCTTCATATGTCTTCTGGTGCAGACCCTGCACCATTTTGGTTGCCCTCCTCTGGACAGCCTCCACTCTGTCTATGTCTTTGCAGAGATGGGGTCTCCAGAACTGCACACAGTACTCCAGATGGGGTCTCACCAACTGTCTGTACAGAGCGATAACAACTTCCTGTTTTCTACTATTGATGCCTCTCCCTATGCATCCCAATATCCCCCCAGCCTTCCTTACTGCCTTCTCACATTGCTTGCCCACCTTTAGGTCATCTGATATAATTACTCCCAGGTCCCTTTCCATTTTTACTGTTGTCAGTATCTCACCGCCCATTGTGTACTCTTGCCCTGGGTTTTTGTTTCCCAGGTGCATTACCTTGCACTTCTTTGCATTTAATCTGAGCTGCCATACATTTGACCATTCCTCCAACCTTGCCAAGTCCCTTCTCATCCTTTCCACTCCATCTGGTGTATCAACCCTGTTGCAGATCTTTGTGTCATCTGCAAAGAGACATACTTTTCTTCCAGTTCCTCTGCAATGTCACTTATAAAGACATTAAAAGGACCGGTCCTAGTACTGAACCCTCACGGTACCCCGCTAGTAACCCTCCTTTTCTTCACTGTGGACTCCATTTACTACTACCCTTTGCCCTGTTGTCTAGCCAATTTTTTATGCAGGCTACCACCTTGGGACCCACTTCAAGGCTGGCTAACTTGTGTATTAATCTTTTGTGTGGGACTGTATCAAATGCCTTGCTAAAATCTAGGTAAGCCATGTCCACAGCCCCTCCCTGGACTACTACTTTGGTCACCTAGTCAAAGAAATCTATTAGATTCATCTGACACAACCTTCCCATCGTGAATCCATGCTGCCTTGGGTCCTGTGACCCACTGGCCTCTAGGTACTCAACAGTTCTTTCATTCAGAAGTGATTCCATCATTTTACCTACCACTGAGGTCAAACTAACTGGTCTGTAGTTTTCTGCCTCTGTCCTGTTCCCACTTTTGTGAAGAGGAATCACATCCATCCTCCTCCAGTCCTCAGGTACCACCCCATCCTCCCATGATTTGTTAAAGAGGGTAGTCAGCGGTGTCATTAGTTCTACCCTTAGTTCTTTTAGAATTCTTGGGTGAATCCCATCAGGCCCCATTGCTTTGTCCACCTTCAATTTTATTAGTTCTTTCAGAACCCTTTCTTCTGTAAATGGACTGGTATCAACCTCATCTTCAGAATGTTTCTCTTGTTTGGTTTAAGTACTTCCCTCCTCTTCCTTCGTGAATACTGAGCAGAAATATTCGTTCAGTATCCCTGCTTTTCATTGTCACCCTCTACCCACATTCCTCCCTTTATTGAGCCTCAGTATCCCTCCTTGGTCTTTTCTTCGGCTCCCTAATGTACCTATAAAAGGTCTTATCCCCCTTCTTAACAGAGTTGGCTATCCTTTCCTCAGTTTGGGCCTTTGCTATTCTGACTGCCTTCCCAGCCTCTTTCTGCTTTAACTGATAAAGTTCTATGTCCTTCTCCTTCTGTGTTTCCTTATATTTCCTGAATGCTATCCTTTTCTCCTTAACCTTCCCTGCCACCTCTTTTGAGAACCATAGTGTTTTTTCCTTCGTTGTGTTTTGTTGATTTGCTTTACACAAAGGCTTGTTGCCTCTGTGATGGCTGTTTTGATTACTCTCCATTGTTCCTCCACCCCTCCTTCTTGCCTGTTTGCTAGTGCTTTTCTAAGGCACTCTCTCATTTTCTCAAAGTCAGCCCTCCTAAAGTCTAATACTCTTGCTTTTGTATGGCTTGATTGTATGGCTGTGTTTATCCTGAACCACACTGTTTGGTGGTTGCTTGTTCCCAGATGGCTACCCACTTCTAAATCTGAGATTCTTTCTCCGTCCCCATTTGAGAGTACCAGGTCTAAGATTGCTCCCTCCTGAGTGGGTTCCAGTACTAGCTGTCTGAGGCATGCCCCCTGTAGGGCATCAAGAATGACCCTGCTCTTGGATGTGCCTGCAACAAAGGTGCTCCAGTTAACATCTGGCATATTCAGGTCCCCCATCAACAATATCTCCCCTTTTTCTACCATTCTAAGGAAGCCTTCCATCATTTCATTGTCCATTCCTTCCCCCTGAGATGGGGGTCTGTATACAACCCCCATGCGGATTGTGGTGCCATTTCCTGTCTCCAGGGTGACCCAGAGTGTCTCATCTGCTCCCTGTTTACTCTTTAGTTTTGTTGCTTTGATCCCTTCCTTTACATAAAGAGCTACTCCTCCTCCTCTTTTACCCTCCCTGTCCCCCCTGTAGATTGTGTATCCTGGTATGTTGACATCCCAGTCATGGTTCTGTGTGTACCATGTTTCTGTGACTGCCACAATATCCAGGCAACCCTCTTCCATTAAGGCCACTAGTTCAGGGAGCTTGTTAGATGACAGGTGATAAAGATGTATTAATCCTAGGTGACTTTAATGTACCGGGTATAGATTGACAAATGGGCAGGGCATCAAATAAGCAAGAACAACTTCTATTAGATGTATGTATTGAAAATGGATTGTACCAAATGGTGGACAAACCAACAAGGGACAGAAACATTCTGGACCTAGTGTTCATCGATAAAACAGATGGTTTTAAAAGTCTAGAGATATATGAGTCACTTATGAATAGTGATCACAACCTTGTGCGGTTCAGCATTATCATGAAACAAAAAAAAATTACAGGGACAACAATAATAACGAATATCACAGAGCAAAGTCTGACGAAATTAGGAGGGAATTAAATGATTGGGACTGGGAGGTTGAAAACCAGAGTACTGAGCAATTATGGTCTAGGATTAAAAATAAAATACTAGATCTGGAGGACAGGTATGTACCAAACAGGCAGTTGTACAACAAGCAGGAAAAGGTACTCATGGGTTTACCTATAAATTCAGAAAACAGCTTAGCAAAAAGAGACAGGCTTATAGGGCAATGAAGAGGGATGATAGCCATGGTATAGTTAACAAGTATAAACAACAATTAAAGAAAAGTAAACATTTAATAAGATTAGAAAAAAGTAAATTGGAATTTAGGTTGACCCACTCCAAGGATAATGGCAAGCCCTTTTTTGCCTACGTAAACAACAAGGCAGTGGCTAGGACAGTGGGTCCTATTAGAGCAGGAACAACAGAAAGCATAGAACCTGCTGGCCAAGTCAGGATATTTAATGAAAATGTTTGCTCGGTTTACAAGAGAGAGAGAGAAAGAGAGAGGGAGAAAAGGAGATTGATAAGAAGGCAAAGCTGGAATACTGCATCGGGAGAAACAATAGTACAACATTTACAAAGATTACTAGATCTGAAATAATTAAACTAAATAGTATAGACCCCTCTAAATCAGCAGGTCCAGACACCCTACACCCACGATTATTAAAGGGGATACGTTTCTGATTGGTGAATCTGCTACTAAAGCTGTACAATATGTCTATAGAAACCGGGGAGGGTCCTGAAGATTGGAGGACACTGGTGGTGGTCCCTATTTTTAAGAAGGGAGACAGAGGGGAAGTTGAGAACTATATACCCATAAGCTTAACATCTGTGCTAGGTAAGATACTAGAAGGTATCATAAAGGAAAGGATAGAAAAGGTACATTTGTACCTATGTGTGTTAATAATGTACTGTGCAATATGTATGATCTACTTTGTTATTTGTAATTAATTCCGGGTCGCCCCTGAAAAAGGGGACTGTAATGGTCTCAGTGGGCCTACCTGGTTACCAGAATTTTAAATAAATAAATAAAGATGTTGTTAACAGCAAAAACCATAATGATGAAACACAACATGGGTTTAAGAAAAACAGACCCTGTTTAACAAATATTTTGGTGTTCTATGACAAGGTTAGTAATGCGTTACACAAGAAACAACCAGTGAGCATGGTGTATTTAGATTTCAAAAAAGCATTCGACAAGGTACCACATGTTACAATAGTACAAAAACTAACAAATCTTGGTATTAATAACAAAGTGATTAGATGGATCAATAAGTGGTTGTCAGGAAGGACACAAAGAGTTAGGATTAGAGGCCATGTATCAGACAGTGGACCAGTGACCAGCGGGGTACCGCAGGGGTCGGTGCTCGGGCCAGTACTGTTTTCACTGTTAATTACAGATATGAATACAGGTATTAAAATATGGATTTCAAAATTAGCCGATGATTCAAAATTAGGAGCAGAGGTGGGGAATGGCACGCAGGTGGACACATTAAGACAAGACCTAAAATGTTTGGAAAGATGGGCATTAATGAATGGCATGATATTCGACACGGATAAATGTGTAGTGATGCACCTTGGGGCTAAAAACCAACAAAGTACCTATACACTGAGTGGAGTGCAGTTAAAGGTAATAGAGAATGAAAGGGACTTGGGCATCCTAATCAATACTGATCTAAGGTTTAGTGCATATTGCATCTAAGTAATTAAAAAATCCAATAAGATCATAAGATGTATTAAGAAGGCATTCGTAACAAGGAGCAGATCATGTATAGTTCCTTTAAGGCCCTATATGGACTGGGTCCTGGTTACCTGTCAGAGCTCCTGACACTGGCAACCTCTACTTGCTCCTTCTGCTCCTCTTTGAGAGGCCTCCTGAACGTTCCCAGGGTTCGGCTCAAGACCTCAGGAGATCACTCATTTAGTGTCTCTGGGTCGACCCTGTGGAACTTACAACCATCTTCAGTCCGGGAGGCTCTCTTGATTGAGGTGTTCAAGCGGAGGCTGAAGGTCCACCTCTTTGTTCTGGCTTTCACAGATTCCTGATTCCATCTTAATCTAGTCCCCCTATGTGACAGTCCAAATACTTTTTATCATTTTAACGGCTGTATTTAGCATTTTATGAATTGCCATTGTTATATTTATTCATGTCTGTTTTATTCCTGTGCTCTTGTTATAAATCCTATTAGGCACCCAGAGTATCTGGGATTGGGTACCCTACAAATAAAAATGCCTTGCCTTGCCCTCTATAGAGCCTTCATTTGACCCCACCTGGACTACTGTACTCCATTGTGGAGCCCTTACTTGAAAAGAGACATAAACAACCTGGATAGGGTGCAGCAGAGAATGACCAAGGTTGTCCATGTCCTAGGGGAGGAGCCATATGACTCTAGATTGCACCAACTGGATCTGTATCCATTAGAGTTAAGGCATATAAGAGGTGATGTATTGGTAGTGTACAAAATTACAAGAGACAGACAACTGATGGATAGCCTGGGTTTAGAATTTAGTAACAGAAATGCTAATTTTAGCAGTCATGTAAAACAAATCAAGTTAACACTCCCAAGAAGGAATACGAGAAGATATTTCTATACATAGAGGGTTATACTACTGTGTAATGGTTTGCATATGGAAGTGATGGGTACTGATTTGTTCCTCACTTTTAGAAACAGGTTGGATAAACATTTAATATCTACAAATGATCCTAAATGGCACCGCTAATGTGGGAGACAGACAAAATGGGCAATGGCCTTCTGCTAGTCTTAATAACCACGTATAGATTACCTGTTGAAAGTACACACTAGATTCAGACTGTGGTTATATTAGAATGGTACTGCCATATGCTTCTGATGGTAAACAGCACAGCACTGTATACCAAGATATTTAACATTTTCATGCTGGGCATGGCACGGGAGTGGGAACTTATAAAAACTTCAAAATACCATATCTTGGTTCAGGAATGAAAGAAAATGACAAGATAACTTGGCTGCAAAATATTGAGAAATACCAAAGTTATGCATGTGCATTGAATAACTTCAGTGGACACACATAACTCGGGTATTTTTAGGAATTTGTTTCACCAAATTTTCAACATGGGCTTTATGAGACCCCACCTCATGGACACTGGCACTGTCATTTCGTTAATCAGTCCTGAAAGGTGCACAGCGAATGTGCCATTCTGCTCCACAGGTGCGAAAACATGTTTCAGGCAGGATGTGAAAAATGACAGCTCTACTGTTCGTGAGGTGCTGTGAAAAAATTGCTATGTTGAAAATTTGGCAGCAAAATATAGAAAATTACCAAAGTTACATACGTGCGTAGGAAAAATTCAATGGATGCGTGTAACTCTGTTATTTTTAGGATATTTTTTCACCACATTTTTAAAATGGGCTTTTTGGGACCCCACCTCATGAACATTTTGTTAATCAGTCCTGAAAGGTGATTTCACTCAGTGACCTTGAAATCACCTTATGGGTCCGATAAACGAAAAGCCAGTGACAGCGTTCATGAGGTGGGGTCCCAAAAAGCCCATATTGAAAATTTGGTGCAAAAATACCTAAAAATGGCTTCGTTGTTTTATAATTTTTGCTTATTTCTTTGTTTAATTTAATTTGTACACACTAATTCGAGTATAGTTGCGTTATACATTTTGTTTGGCTTTGTTTCGAATCCTCAAGTCTTGTGGTTGAAGTTTGTGGCTCTCGGCGGCGTTTCCTCTGTGCCTTTTCGGGCAGTGAAGTGGAGAGGTGGAGAAGTGGTGCCTGGTTGCTTCCCAGAACTCGATTGTTTTCCCAGAGCTGTGGTGCCTTCTTTGTTGGCGTTAGGACGGAGACCGAGAGCTAGCTGGGCTCTATGGAACGGCTACTGTGCCAGTAAAAAGGAGTGCTTTTGTCTGCCTGCTGAGAATTGGAGGGCAGCTTTGATTGCTACCACCAAGCCTTTTGGGCAGTGAAGTGGAGGTGGAGAAGCGGCGCCTGGCTGCTTGCCAGAATTCAATCATTTTTCCGGAGCCGTGGTACCTTTTTCGGTGTCTGGACTGAGACTGGGAGCTGGCTGGTCTCTTTGGAATGGCTACTCTGCCAGTAAAGAGGAGTGCTTTTGTTTGCCTGCTGAGAGTTGGAGGGCAGTTTTTCCCTAATAGGATTTGTGTGCTTTGACTGCTACCACCAATTTGAGACAAATTAGTTTCACGAACTGTCGTTCTTGCAGTATCCTTTGGTGTGCTTTCTGTTTCAGTTCATGGAAGCCTGGATTTTGGATCTTATCATTTTTTATGCTTTTGCCTTATGGATTCCTGTTATTTTGGACAAGTGGATTTATTCAGTTCATGTTGGACAAAGAAGAGTTCAATTTGGGATCTCTTGTGTGATCTAAAGAACTGGAAACTGGCTGAAAGGATTACCTGTGGGGTTTGAAAAACTGTGAGTGGGGGAATGATTTGCTGATCAGTGCCTGCTTTTCTTTCCTTTTTTTTTTGCAATTTTATAAAGTTTTGTAGTCCAGAAGTAGGGCTGGTATAGTGGTTTGGTTGTGGGTTCTGTTCCCCCCCATTGGTGCCTGGGTAATTTTGTTATCTCCTGGGACCGAGCGGGAGCTGCTTTGCTCTCCCCTGGGGAGCTAGGGATCAGTGGGGGGGGGCTCCTCATTTATCCCAGGGTTGGTCCTTTTGGTGTGGCCTTGGGATATTTGTGGCTACAAGTCCTTGGTGTATAGTGGGACCTGATAAGGCAGATTAGGGGGTGAGGTGGAGGAGCCCCTGCTTTCCATTGGTTTGGCCTGTATTTACTTCTGGAAATTTTTTACTCTTTTCCCAGAATATCCACCAAGACTGAACATTTTTGTATGTTGTAAACATCTATTCTGCTCCATCGGACTTGACATTGGGTTTATCTTACATTGGATTATTTGGACTGTTATGGCTCTCCTACTGTTTGATGCCTTTTTTCCCTGATTTTTTAATTGTTTTATAGTTTTCTGGTAGTGAGTGTACCAGTGTGTTTGGTTATTACTTTTTCCTCAGCTGTGGGAGGGCTGGAGGAAATTTATGTTTTTGTTATTGTTTGTTTTGAATATCCTGTGAGAGGGGGTTGTTTTATTATTTTTCCCCTTCCTTGGCTGTGAGAGGGCTGTGGGAGAGGGAATATTTAATAATTTGATGTGTTATTTTATCCTGTGAGAGGGGATTGTGTTATTGTATTTTTTAGTTTTATTTTCTTTTAGGGTTTGAAGGCTATCTTATAGTGGAAGGGGGTAGTTTATTTGATTTATTTGGTAAGGATTGATATTTAAGTTATTTATGTTTTGGGGGTTTTAGTTTTGTTTATAGTATCGCCTTGTGATTTGGGAAATTTGAGTTTTGTGCTTTCCCATTATTTTAATAGTGTTAATTGAAATGTGCCTGCTTGCCCCTCCTGTCCTGTGCTATTTGGCCTCCGCTCTCCGTGCCCTCCGCCCCTTCTCTTCTCCCCCCCGCCTGCTTTTACCTATCAACGCTGTTGGGCATTGGGGATTGCTCGTGGGGTCGGGGGGGTTGCGGACAGCAGAGTGAGCGGAGCTCTCCCATAGAGGTGGTTAGGCCCAGAAGACTCCCTGGGGAGAAATGGTACCTGGAATGTGGTGATTCCATTCTGATTCCCATACCCAAGGGCACCTTGTTGCTAGGGCAGATCTGGTTTGCATTACTGAGACCTGGTTGTATGGGAATGCAGCCCCTTTTTTAGAGGCCGCTGTTCCCACCGGGTACTCGGTTGTACATCGCCTGAGATTGGACCACGGGGGGTTGCGGTCTGTTTCAAGACCGAATTGGGCCTAACTGGTGTACCAGTTGAGGAGGCCAGGTCATTTGAGTGTACCATGGTAGCTGGTGTTGGATGCAGGATCACTGTCATCTACCATCCACCAGGTGATGAGAAGCTATTCCTGCAGGAAATAGCAGACTTCGCCACCGACATGGCTTTGGAGTTACCCAGACTGATGGTTCTGGGTGACTTCAATGCCTGGGTCAATGACGAATTCTCACTTTTTGGTCAACATTTCATCCCGGTGATGACATCTCTGGGCTTTACACAGGTTGTTTCCTCGACTACACACAAGGGAGGTCACTCACTTGACCTGGTCTACCTCCTGGAGATCGAGGCCTCCGATTTAGTGGTGGAACCAGTCAGTTTGCCTGATCATTACTCAGTTGGGTTCAATTTTGAGGCCCCTCTGGGTAGGTCGGCCCTTGTGGAGTTGGTCAGGTACCGCCCTTTGTGGGATGTGGTCTCTGAAGACCTAATGGTGGTTATTGACCTCTCATTGTTGGACGAGTCTTGCACTGATCCTGAGCAGTTGGTAGTGGCCTATAATGAGGCCATATCTTCAGCCTTCGATCAGATTGCTCCTGTCCAAGTTTGCCCTCCTCTGCGTCACCGTGGAGCCCTGTGGTTTGATGGGGCTCTGAGAGAGTTGTGGAAATTGGGGTGTAGGTTAGAGCGTCGTTGGAGGAAGACTGCCGTTGATGCCGACCACCGTATTTTGCTAGAGCATTATAAACTGCCAAACAGAAATTTCCCACAAGAAGGCAGAATTCCTGTCCAGGGAAATTTCTATCGCACGGAACCGACCGGCTCAACTCTTCAGAACTGTTGACAGGCTGTGCAACCCAGCCTGTCGGCAGCTCCATCGAGTTTTTACACAAACTGATTGTGACGAGATCACTCGCTTCTTTGCGAATAAGGTCGACAACATTAGAAGGGAGTGCCACCAACTTCACTCTAAGGGGGTTGCTGTTGATCAGTGCTCTGTTGCAGAGCCCGGAGTTTCCTGGAGTACCTTTGACCTGCCGGATTTTGTAGACATTATGAGGATTGTCCAGGAGATGCATCCGACATGCTGTAGTTTAGACCCAGGCCCTACTTCCCTGATTTTGGGTTGTAGTGAGATCATTGGCCCGGTCTTAGCTTGGATTGGCCAGTGCTCTATAGATATGGGTGAGTTCCCTAGTTCCCTGAAGGAGGGGGTGGTGATCCCTCTTCTGTAAAAAGCTCCTTTAGACCCGGAGAACCTAGCAAACTACAGGCGTATCTCTAACCTCCCTTTTGTGGGGAAGGTTATTGAGAAAGTTGTGGCTGCTCAAATGAAGAACCATCTAACCATCCATAATTTATACGAACCTCTCCAATCTGGTTTTCGTAAGAGGCATAGTACTGAGACTGCTCTGGTTCAGGTGCTCAATGATCTCCTGATGGCGAGAGATCAGAAACACCGTTCTATCTTGGTTCTCCTGGATCTGTCATCAGCTTTTGATACTGTGGATCATGGGGTTCTGCTCAAATGCCTGAGGTTCATCTGTGGGCTGTCGGGAACAGTCCTCAGATGGTTTTCCTCTTTCCTCGCTGGGAGAATGCAGAGAGTGGTCTCGGGTTTGTTTTCATCTGGGGCTTTCTCTCTGCCTTGCGGAGTACCTCAGGGTTCAGTGCTGTCCCCCATGTTATTCACAGTATACATGCTACCCCTTGGAGACATTGTAAGATGGTATGAGCTGAGGTTTCACTGCCACGCTGATGATACCCAGCTCTACCTGTCTTTTGCGCCTGACCAGGTTGGTGCTATCTCGGTACTGAACAGCTGCCTTGCTGAAATCCAAGACTGGATGAATTCCAGCGGTCTAAAGTTGAACCCAGTAAAGAGTGAGGTTTTGGTTGTGGACCCGGGTCATAGGGTAGAGGGATTGAGGACTGGGCTCCCTTCCGGTTTAGTCCTGGGGAAGGCCCAGGTTCTCACCTCTGCACGGGTGCGTAACCTGGGAGTGGAACTTGATGATGGTCTGACTCTTCAACATCGGGTATCGGCAGTCGTCAAGCTGGCCTTTTTCCATCTTAGGAACATTGCCAAGATTAGGCACTATGTTCCATCCAGTGACTTGCCTGTTTTGGTCCATGCCTTTGTGACATCACGCCTTGATTACTGCAACCCCCTTTATCTAGGGCTTTCTGGGGTTGATATGATATCTGCTGCTTGCAGCTAGTGCAGAACATGGCAGCACGTTTGTTGACTGGGGCATCTAGAATATCTCATATTACCCCAGTGCTTTATGCTCTGCACTGGCTGCCAATGCAGTGGCGGATCACCTTTAAAGTAGGTCTATTGACTTACAAAGCCCTACACGGATTGGGTCCTGATTACTTGAAAGAGCTCCTGGTTCCTTACACCCCTTTGCGACAGCTCCACTCAGCTGGTGAGGGGTTGCTGGAGATTCCAAGGGTTAACTTAAAGTCATCTGGCATGCATGCCTTTGGGTTTTCGGCACCTACCCTCTGGAATTTCTGCTCCGTCAGCTCTGGGAGTGCAGGGCGGTGGGGAGTTTTAAGCAGGCACTTAAGACTTTTTTATGGGGGAAGGCATTTCCTGTTTTATCATGATTTTATACTATATGTATTTGTATATGTGTTTTGTTCGTATTAATATTGTACAGCGCTTTAAAATATTGAAAGGCACTTAATTAAATAAATTTTATTATTATTATAAGTTCAAAATTACATTGACAGCCATTACACGGCACTTACCTTGCTTCTTCAGTTTGTGGTTCGGCTTTGAATAGTGCAGACATATCCTGGTCCACAGAAGATGGCAGCCAAAGGTCTCCGGCGATAAGTATAGGGCAAGTGGGGTGTGGGGTGGTAGGTTGCTCAGTGGGAGGGTCAGAATGGGGGAGGGGGACAGGGAGATGACAAGGGACCATTTTCTTTTTTTCAGGAGAAAAAAAAGATGTGACTGTTTTCTTTTTTACAGGGTTACACTTCAGTGTCTTTGGAGACACCGGGGGTGGGCTCCCCAGTGTCCCATACTGCTGGAGGGTCAGTAGCTGATATCTAGGGATGGCTTCCAGTGCCAACAGGGGGGTTGAGCATGCCCCCTGTCAGCAAATATATAACAATACATGTTTTGGGACACTGGGAGTGGGCTTCCCAATGTCCCACACTGGTGGGGGGTCTTACATTGCCAACAGGAGGATTGGGCACCCCGCAGTCGGCAAATTCAGAAGATTTATTTTTTGGGACACTGGAAGTGGGCTCCCCAGTGTCCCATACTGGGGGAGGGCTTACAGTGCCAACAATGGGATTGGGCACCCCGCTGTCAACAAAATGTATTTTTACATTAATTAACATTCCTCAGCCCCCTTTCCCTTAAACTCACTAAAACAGGGAAAATATATGTATTTTTAGGTGTTTACCTAAACAGGGCTGAGAAATATGTTTCTTGTGGTATTTTTTTTTTAAAAGACTAGGAAAGATTTGGAGTGTTCGGATGGGGCCAATGTTTTTTTTTTTTATTAAAGTAGTGTCGCAAATTTGCGTCACTTTTCATGCAGCAGTGCCGTTAGTTGTGCGAAAACGACTGCAAATTTGTGACAGTTTCACAAAATTAGTGCCGCAAATTAGCCCTAGGGGCTATAGTGGCCAGCAGATCTATGTCATACACTGGTGAGCAGATTTCTACTACAATTTTGCAATAAATTAATTTAATTCATCTTCACCTGGTGTGAACCTCCAGTCCTTGTGAGTACTACAAACACATACAATGTATTTGCCTGGAATGTTGCAGGCACAATCAGGTACCATAGCTCTCTGGATCTGGCAAGCTTTGCTGTGGTCGGATGTGCAGTTGTGGAGCTGCAGAGCACCAAAAAACATGTAAAAACCCACTATTTGGACTATTTCTTTGCTTGGGGCTACACCCCAAATGATTTATCTGTCTGGTCTGAAAGTTTCAGGGAACATGCAGTCTGGGTCACTGATGTGCCTTTTGAAGATTTGGTGAAAAAATATTAATCCGTTCAAAAGTTATTCAAATGTAAAGTTCCCCATTATAGTAAATGGGAAAAAAATACATATATGCCTCACGAAAGCTGCCGCCAGTACGTTTTAGTGTTGCAAATGCCCTCAGTATTGTCATGCCACCACCATCTTTTTTTGGGTAGTGGTGGATTAAAAAGTTTCTAATTGTACTACCCCTAGGTAAAATTGTACTGCCCCCAGGTAAACACCAACAGTTGTGTTTACCTAGTCAGGGGCCAAGGAACATGATCCTGCCATTAGATTTTAAAAATATTGGCTGGGAATATGTTACATAGAAACATAGACTTTGACAACAGATAATGACCGCTTGGCCCACCTAATCTGCCCATTTCCCAACTATTGGATAAGCTGCAGATCCTAGTTAACCAATAGCCTATTTCTTCCTACCCCCCACAAGAATTGCCTTATGTCTATCCTATTCATTCTTAAATTCCCCCACTGTTTTTGACCCCACAACCTCCTCAGGAAGGCTGTTCCATGTGTCCACCACCCTCTCTATGAATAAATACTGCCTCACATTACCCCTGAGCCGTCCCTCCTCTATCTTCAAATTGTGTCCCCTTGTTCTTGCACATCTCTTTTCCTGAAATATGCTGCCCTCTTGGACTTTGTTGATTCCCTTGCAATACTTAAAAGTTTCTATCATGTCCCCCTCTCCCTCTTTTCCTCAAGGATATATATATATATTAAGCTCCTTTAGTCTCTCTTCATATGGCTTCTGTTGCAGACCATGCACCATTTTAGTTGCCCTCCTCTGGACTGCCTCCATCCTGTCTATGTGGGACTGTGTCAAATGCCTTGCTAAAATCTAGGTAGACCATGTCCACAGCCCCTCCCTGGTCTACTACTTTGGTCACCCAGTAAAAGAAATTGATTACATTTGTCTAACATGACCTTCCCACTATGAATCCATACTGCCTTGGGTCCTGTGTCCCACTGGCCTATAGGTACTCAACAATTCTTTCCTTTTAGAAGTGATTCCATCATTTTCCCTACCACTGAGGTCAAACTGACAGGTCTGTAGTTTCCTGCCTCTGTCTTGCTTCCACTTTTGTGAAGGGGAATCACATCCACCCTCCTCCAGTCCTCAGGCACCACACCATCCTCCCATGACTTGCTAAAAAGGGTAGTCAGTGGTGTCACTAGTTCTCCCCTTAGTTATTTTAGAATTCTGGGGTGAATCCCATCAGGCCCCATTGTTTTGTCCCTCTTCAGTTTTAGGAGTTCTTTAAGAACCCTTTCTTCTGTGAAAGGACTGGTATCAACTCCCCTATCCAGAGTGCCTCTATTGATTGGATTATGTACCTCCCCCTCCTCTTCTTTTATGAATACTGAGCAGAAGTATTTGTTCAGTATCCCTGCTTTTTCACTGTCCATCTCTGCCCACCCTCCCCTTTTTTTTGTTTTCACACATTGGCCATTAGAAGTGTCACAAATTTGTAAAAGTCCATTTGCGAAACTTTCGCAAATTGCAAAAGTTTCGCAAATGGAGTTTTGCAAATTTGCAACACTTTCACAAATATGTGAAAGTTTGCAGCATTTGCTCAACATGGCCACTTTGAATAGGTAAAAACCTTTTCTGGCCATTATTTTTCAAAAGTAATGACAAGATCCTGTTCCTCAGCCCCCATTTAGGTAAACACCCCGTTTAGGTAAATACCTGTTGGTGTTTGCAGCATTTGCTCAACATGGCCACTTTGAAAAGGTCAAAACATTTTCTGGCCATTATTTTTCAAAAGTAACAGCACGATCCTGTTCCTCAGCCCCCGTTTAGGTAAACACCCTGTTTAGGTAAATACCTGTTGGTGTTTACCTAAATAAAGGATATTTTATCCTTTAAGTGCCTCCAAAGGGGCTGAGGTATGTTTATAGTTATTTTCTTTTTTAATTAATGACAGCCCTCCCACTTCCTCCCTCTGTGTGCTGTCCTATCCTCTGCCCTCTGTTGCTGCCTGGTGCCCTCGTCCCGCATTGGCACAGAGCCCTCCCCCCACCCTCTGTGCAGCATCCCACCCTCCATCCTCTGTTGCCGATTCCCCCCACGCCAGCCCATTTTGATATTTCATTTGCCAACATCGAGGTGCCCAATCCCTGTGTCAGCATTTGTAACCCACCCCTCCAGTACTCAGGGATACTGGATAGCCCACTCCCAGTGTCCCAAAATGTTTTTTTTTGTGTGTAAACACCTGTAAAATAAGAAAAACGTACTCCGATGTCTTTTTTTTTTGTAATACCTGTAAAGAAGAAAACGGTCCCTCATCATCATCCCCATCCCTCCCTCATCCCCACCCTCCTCTGTGTGCCCACCTCCCCACACCCCTCCCTTACTTACCTCCGGAGGTCAGCAGTTGCAATCTTCTCAGGACCAGGGCACATTTGCACTCTTCAAAGACAAACCACAAACTGAGGAATCCAGGTTAGCGCCATATAATGCCTGTCTATGGTGTTTTGAACTTATGTTGATATCTTGGCCACTTTTCAACATTTTTGCACCACATTTTCAACATGGGTTTTTGGGGACCCCACCTCATGAACACTATCACTGTCATCTTGTTAATCGGATCCAAAAGGTGATTTCACAGTTGCTGCGTGGAATCACCTTTTGGGACAGATAATGAAATTACAGTACTAGTGTTCATGAGATGAATAAAAACCCATATTGAAAAGTGTAAAAATTCCAAAAAAAATGACCGCGTTACGAACGTATGTTGCAGTTTCTACACACTCTCATAACTTCACCAATTTTTAATATTTTCAGTCCAGATTTTCAACATTGGAATTTTGTCATTCTTCCTCATGAACAGTATAGCTGTCATTTTTCACATCCTGCCCAAAATGTGTTTTTGCACCTGTGGCTCAGAATGACGCAGTCACTGTGCAAAATCAACTTTTGAGATGGATTAATGAAATCACAGTGCCAGTATTCATGAGGGGAGGTCCCCCCCCAAAATCTTTTTTTAATTTGGTTAAAATATTCCCACAAATGGCTGTGTTTCTCTACACACGCTCGTAACTCCACCAATTTTTCATATTTTCCCTCCAGATTTTCAACATTACCATTTTTCACACCTCCTCATGAACAGTATACAGTTGTCATTTTTCACATCCTGCACAAAACATGTTTTTGCATGAATGGCACAGTCGCTGTGCAAACTCAACTTTCAGGACAGATTTAATGAAATTACAGTGTCATTGCTCATAAGGTGGGATCCCCAAAAAGCCATGTTGAAAACAGGGTGAAAAACTTTCTGCAAATGCCCGGGTTACATGCGTCTGTTGAATTTATTATACACATGCGCATAACTTTGTAGGATTGGAGTGCAGGGTCTAATGGACCCTGCACTCCCACAGTGAAATAATTATACTATTATACTATCTCAAAAAGAAAGGAAATTCATTGCAAAAAAAACTCTGTTAATGCATCCGTTAGGGTTGACAGTACAGCGACAAAAGTCTAGAAATTCGATGTTAGGGTAGTTAACCCAACCACCCCACACACACACCCCACCCTCCACACACCAACAGGCATCGGGATGTGCCTTAGGGTCATCGGACCTAACTGTCACCCCACTCTCCAGCACTGTACCATGTCAGCTTGGTTACACATGGAATGGGGTAAGAGTTAGGTCCAATGACCCCAAGGCACACCCCGATGCCTGTTGGTGTGTGGAGGGTGGGGGTAGGATGGTAGGGTCAGTAACCCTAACACCAAATTTCTGGACTTTTGTCACTGTATTATCAACCCTAACTGGTGCATTAATGGAGTTTTTTGCAATGAATATACAGATATATATATATATATGTATGCACAAAAAAGAAGCGGAATAAACAGCATTGCACTGAACTCATTTGCCCTTTTTTTTAATTTATAAAAGAAAACTTTGGTTTGAAAGAACACTGGCTTAATTGGGATGATGTGTTGTCCAGCGTACCATCCCAATTAAATCGATTCTACTGTAACTGGATGACTATACTAACACAATTCTTTTGGAGAGCTGTTTTTAAAACGTATCTTAAATTTTATTTTGGAATCAAAGTGTCATCATTACATCAATAAGAGTATCTTGTGATGCTGAACTAGACAACTTCTGTGACTTAAGCCCCTGAATTGCTTGATGGCAACAATTAAATGCTTCAGAAAGCAGTGATTGGAAAATGACTATCACTCAAGGGAAGAAATTAAAAAATCTTTTAGTATTCACAGGAAATAGTACAGCATAGCTTGTGTATCCACCAATGTTTCATGGCTAGATGGCTTTCCCAAGGGGTACATGCTAAAATGATCAACTCACTCCAAGTAATATAGACAGTTCTGTTATAGCTTTAAATTAAGTGATCTGATTAGTCATTAAACATGCAGTAAATAAGCCATTTGCACTCAATAAGATGTTAAAATTGCCTCATGAGCGGTAATATGTTTTAACATGTTTGTAACCAATAGTTAATTGTGCATTTGAGAAATGTATAATAAGGCAGTTATTCTTAATGTTTACTATGCAGTCAGAAATGTTTTAGTAGATGCTGTATGTATTTCACAAGTAAAGTTTTGTGATGCCCTGACAGTATACCTTCTTTACTCTCTGCTGCTATGTTGAAGACTAGGATTGGCACCTAATTGTTTGACCTTTGAACAGATTATATGAAATTTAGTAGCCCAGTAACCAATGACTATTAAACATTTTTAGTGGTAAATACAGTAATACAAGTGCTTAATTCACTTTATGTAACCATCTTTAATAAGGATCAATAAATATTTTAATAGTGGTGCATCTGACATTTAAAATGCATAGCCCTAATGGTATTCTGCACCTTTAGTACCCTATGATGTTATGTGGGAGACCAGAATCTGCACCCAATACTTTGAATTTGAACTTTTACCAAGAATATACTATATCCAGTAGCCTGGTGTCCAATGACTACTAAAAGAATCAGTGGCAACTAAACCAAATGTTCATTTCACAGTATTGAACCACATAATAATAGGTCAAATAAGATAAAATAAGCCTTTTTATTCATTGCCACTAGCCATTTTCTGTTAGTCATTGTCCACCTGACTACTGCAATTCTTATAACCTGGATAAAAGGTGAAAATATTGGATGCAAACCATGGTCTCCCGGATACGGTAGAAACGAACAGTATCAAAGGTGCTGTATACCATCAGGACATCAATGTGTTTTAAATGGTGAATGCACTTCTATTACAATATTTCATAAAAGATTAATAGAAGGTTACGTACTAACATACTAATTGCCAGCAGATTAGGCCTTATGGTCTATCGAGTCTGCTCAAACCTCAGATCCCTAGGTGGGTGCCGAGGCCCTCCCCCCCTTGTGTTTCAGAAACCCCTATCATCCATCCCCACCCCCCCGGGCCAGGCCATCATCTGATACATCCACTTTCTGTGTCTGCCCCACCCTCTCTTGAAGCCCTCCACTGTGGATCTCTGAATCAGCTCACAAGGCAGTGCATTCCAAGGGTCCACCACCCTCTCAGTGAAAAACCTCCTCCTCTTTTCCCCCCTCACCCTTCCACCTTCCAACTTCAAACCATGCCCTCTGGTGATACCTCCCTGCTTTAGTCTAAAGATCCCCTCCATGCTTTAGTCTAAAGATCCCCTCCCTGAGGCCTACATGAAGCGGAATAAGCATTAGTATTACCTATAGTTGCCAGTAGTGAATTTTCACTAGTCTTTTACTACCTAGCTACTGAAACTCATTAAGATGGGCAAAAGTTCAAAACATTGGGCATAAATCCTGGTCTTCTACATAGCAGCAAAGAGTAGTAAGGGTACGCCATCAAGGCAAGGCAGTTCCATGTATAAAGTGCCATATCCCAAGGGGTTAGGGCACCATACAGATCAAAGTATATCGAAATAAACAACAGACTAAATCAAATTAACATCAGCAACACATTTTGACACCTAGATTAAGCCTAAGCTCAGGTCAGAGTTCAGAGGTTGTTACTGCACATCAAGGGCTTGATTTTCAAGGGGTGACGCTGGGCTTGCGTCAATCCCTGCAACAAAGCCATTTTTTGGTGCAGCTGTGCAGACTCCTTTGCCACAGCTGCACCTGATTTTCTATTGTCGAGTGCAGTTGTGACAGTTTCTGCAGTTTACAACACCTTGCGCCAAATATTTGGTGCAAGCCCTGTAAAAAGAGTCCCCAAAAAAGGCGTACATTAGACCAAGGAAAATCTGGTCTAACTTGTGACATTTGGCACACAGGATTCAAAATCCTGATCACCAGGCAGGAGAATACTGCGAGCCCTGTGCGCCAAATGATTGGCACACCAGGGGCTTGCGGCATTTTGGGGGCTTTGAAAATCAAGCCCATGATCTTTAAAAACTAACACTCAAGAGAGATTCATGTCCCACCAAACACCTACTCAAAAAGGTAGAACTTCAGCCCATTTTTAAAACATCTCCACCAAAGTGTAACTATGCAAACAGATGGTAAGAGAGTTTGAAATGATGGGAGCAGCAATTAAGAAACTTCTGTCCTCAAATTACCTCATTTGGGATCTGGGGACAAGGCTAAGAGATCTTTCAGATAACTAGGACCCAGTCCATTAAGGGCTTTGTATGTTAAAGCAATCTTAAAAGTGGTACGCCACCATATTAGCAACCAATGCAGGTTGAGTGGAGCAGGCGTGATATGCTTAGAGGATTTAGTTCCAGCAATCAGCCAAGCCACTACATTCTGGACCAACTGCAGGTGGCACTCCAAATTCCCAGCTAGCCCAAGGTAAAGAGCATTACAGTAGTCAAGTCTAGAGGTAACGAAGGCATATACCAGGATCAGCAGGTCATCATGCACTGGATAGGGCTTATTCAGAGAGATGTTTCTTAGATGGTAAAAAAACACTGCTAACTACTGTAGTGCTGCCACCTGACATTCAAGTGACAGCCTGCAGTCCACAATGACACCCAGATTTTTTACCCTATCCATAGTTCTCAAACATGCATTATGTAAAGATGGGCCCAATGGTGGTACGGTGGTCATTCCTGACCCATGGAGACCTGGTTCCACTAACAACACTTACATGTTTCCAAGATTTTAAGCTCAGCCAGCAGGAGGCCATCCAGTTAGATATCACTTCTAGAAATGGTCCAGTGCATATACCCTCTCAGGCCAGTCCAGTGCAAAAGACAAGTACAGCTGGATATTATCTGCATAGCACTGAACCTCCTGCTTGTACCACCTAATGACCTCTCCCAGAGGCAACATCTGTATGGCAAAAAACATGGGGTACTGAATCGACCCCTGGGACACCTCACAGCTGATTGTTGCATTTAACGATGAGAAAGTACCAATCATAACCTGCAGAGACCTGCCAGATAAGAAGGACTCAAATCAACTCAAAGTTTTTCCCCATGAGTCCTAGGGGTGTTACTAGACCTGGGCCTCAGGGGCTTGAGCCCTGAATGTTTTAAAACAAGCCCCAAACCTCTCTTCTGTAGAACTTCTAAAATTAATCCTTATATAAAAATAAATATGGCCTACTCCAGCCTTTGAGGGCTTGTGCCCTGGAACATATTTACCTCAGCAATGTCACTGGTGAGTCCTCCATATTGTATCAGGTGACCGGGCATAATACCATGATCACCATATCAATGAGAGACAAGGCTGGCTATGGCGCAGGGGGTTCTCAGACCTAAACTGGCCTATGGAATGATTGCCTTTCCTGAAACGTCAAGAAGGCTCCTCCACAAGTGGGATGTCTGCTATAATAACATCTGCCATTTTGCTCTGTCAGTACCTAAGCTCTCTCATCACTGCTCACTCTACTCCGGCCTGAGCTGGCTAGACCCCACAGCCTTCCGGCAATACACTACCTCTTGCTTCATCAAAAACATCATCACCTCCCAGATACCGGACAAGCTGACCCTTCCATTAAAACCTGCTTACACTGCCTACCCCCAAGATCATCTGATAAGTCCCTCCTTGCCCAACCTAAGTGTAACAAAAATTGACAAAAACACCTTCTCTGTCAGCACTCTGAAAATGTGGAATTCCCTTCCGCTGGCACTCATGACTTCCTAATCCCCCGGGGGTTTAAGCAGGAACTCCACAAGGTCCTGGTCTGTTCTGAACCATGTTCCTGTGGTGGGTGTGCCCACTCACTTGCCTGTCCTTCTTAGCTACTTGCCAAGGCACTTGTTCCCTTTCCTAATCTCCCGGAGCATTGCCCCAACTATTTATCTCCCTCGCACTTACCCCCTGTTTTGTATAATTGTTGATAATGGTTATGTTTCAGGGACCTTGAGCTGTCGAATCCTTGCCTATTACCACCGTGCTGTGCTATGTTCTAGGCCTGATCCTGGCTTCAGTGTGTTGTTATCTGACTTTATGCTTTTGGCTAATTGTACCGCTTGTTGTTATTCTGATTTATTCCTGTTTAATCACTGTTGTTTTTCCACCCATTGTATGTAACTTCCTGGGTTGTACCTAAATATAGGCAGCTTTGCTGTCTAGAGCACCTACTCGGTCAACAAAAACTAAATAAATAAAAGGAAAACAGCAGTAGAGTGCTCCCCTCTGTCCCTCACTAGGAGAAGGTAATTAAACACCCTGACAAGTGCAGTCTCTGCATTGTACTATGACTTGAAACCCAACTGGAATGGTTCATAGATGCAGATCTTTCCAAGATGAGCCTCTAAGTGCTTCACCACTACCTTCTCAGTAACCTTCCCTTGAAAGGTAAGGTTTGAGACAGGCATTTTGCAAGAGGGTCTGAAAATGGTTCATTCAGGAGAGATCTCTCAGCAGCCTTCTTCAAGGTGGCTGGAAAGCACCCCTTCTCAAGGGAGCATTAGGCAATCCCTGTAACAAATGGACTAAAGTTCTCCCAACAGTCTAGTAATAGTTAAATTAGCTTAGGATCCCACAGGACAGAAAATGAGACGCAACTCAAACTTCTCCCCAAGCACCTCTACTACCACCATTGGCTGAAACTCTCTCCATAGACAATGCAGGCATTTATCCAACATAGACCTGACCATGCCAGCCACTGAAATGCCACTTGTAGAGATCTGTTCTGCAATGAATGACACTATGTCAGGAAGAAACATTCAAACTCCTCACACTTAGCTGTTGATAATACTCTCCTGAACTCCAGTCTTCCCTCCCAGACTCCAGACAAGACTGATGGAGTAATCTATCCACAGTACAGAAAAGCTTTGCTGTATGACTTTTACCTGAAGCAATCTCCCATAATGGGAATTTTAACTTTTGTAGGATGACTGTCCAATGGTCCTCCTTATAATGAACCCTCAGAGCCAGTCTTCACTAAGACAGATCTCTTCCAAGAATGCTTCAACCTCTCCTAGGGACATCACAATATTTTATATGGTAGATACACATTTATTAAGATATTTCTGGATGCTTATTAGACAATAATAACTGGTGACCCCCTATAATGACTGGATATTTAGTCCTAAAACACCATAATAACCCACTGAATTCCGTAATAATGCAATAGTGGGTTATTACGGTGTTTTCCTCTTCGCGCTCTCACTTCACTGAAGCGTGAAAGACAGCACACTGTATTTGTGTGAGTATGGCGGCTGCTCAGGAAAACACTTTCACAAATACAGTTTTTCTTTACGAAACCTTGCACCAATTATTATAAAAAATAATGCCTGTGCAGTTTGTTTTATGAGGATTTTTCACACAACGTCGGCAAAAGCTGACTGTTTTCTGGGAGGGCTCTTTGGTGCTATAACTCCCAGGAGATGACATGCCTGGCACTGTAATGCCAGGTGGCATGTTACCTGCACTGTAATCACCATCTGCAACATGTTTGTCGCTGCAGCATGGGTGAACCGGCATACAGTAGGTGCTAGATTTCCAGAGAGTTAATTTTGGGAGTCTGATGGAATTCCTGCTCGTTCAGCTTGAAGGAGGGAGTAGTTTGGGAGGGTGAAGACAAAGTCTGAATCCATTAAATGTGCAGTTTTAGAAGTCCCAAATGCTGCATGAAAATGGTGGTCAACAGAAGTGTATTCACCCTGTGCCTCCGGGCGGTGATTTTTGTCTGATGCACTGTTCTTATCTTTAGCTTATTCTAAGTATGTTTTTTCCTACTCAACTGTGTTAAATTATTGACTGCTTGTTTAATATCACCTGACTACTCTACTTGATCCTCTGCAATGTATGATTGTATCTTATTTTTCTCTGTATGGACTTGTCCTTCATCGTACTCTCCCGGGTCATACCTGAAAATAGGCAATTGTTTTGTCTAGTGTGCTTACCTGGTCAACAAAAGCTACTAAGACCAGGAAGTACAGGCTGCATATTTGGTTTTCCAAGAAGGTCAGGGAAGTTGATGGAGAAAAGAAAGTGACTTTCATGTAACCCCTAGGTGGCACTATGCCTGTGTGACTAGCACAGGTTGAGGGGCCTGAGTTTGGTGAACAGGTGCCTCCACCCAGAGGACTGGTATTGGGGTAGCGTACCTGCTATGGGTATAACCCTCCAGGATGCTATAACCCCCCACCAACCCCTCTAGTGGCATATACAGTTAAGCAACAAAACACTCTCATTTACCATATGACAGTAATGATATGCTCATACTCCTTGCACTTACCACCAGGGCTGGATCTCCTGCAACTGCCAGGGAAACCCCCTGTAAAATAAGACCAATGATGCAACAATACAATAACAGTACTGTATCCCCACCAAGAAAGTACACACTAGCCAGGTTAAACGTAAAAACCAGCAATTTCATTTTTATTCAGGGGGATGGGAACAAGGGTGGGGTGTAAATCTAGCAAGTAATTTGCAGTTCTGATTAAATTCAGGTTGAAAAAGCATGCACAGTGAGTCCCTTTAACACAGTCTCATATCCCTGGGTACCTTTATGGAAGACAGGCTAGCCTGAATTGTTGCTCAGGGTAGGCCGGCGTTGCAGCTGATCATTGGGGCCCTTAGGAGAGAAAACAATTAGCATGCACTCAAACCCAAATATTTGTAATCCAGAGCCGGATGGCTCAGTCCATTGCAAACAAACCCAAACAAGAAAATTAGATGACACACACACAGATGATTGCAGCTTTGTTGCAGGGAGCTACCCTGTTTGTACTCAGACCACCCAGATCAGGAGGATGATCCGATGACATGAGACCTATGCAGAGATTTTGTGACGCATGAGGAAAGTTCCCTCGTGGTCCTTGTCAAAATGCTGGTCTTTGGGATGCAGGAGCAATTCAAACACTGGCCGAAACAGGCAAACCGGACATGTCGAACTAGTTGGCTGTGCAAACACTTCGGCAGCTAAGCACACTTATATGTATAGCTTGTCCTTTTCTGGTCCTTCTAGCCAGCTTTCAGGCTGATCCTGAACTTTTCAGCTTGACTGCTGCTGGAATCCCCTGCTGCTACGACCCCAACGAGGGCCAACTGGACACCCGGAACGGCGGATTAACGGCCAAAAAAAGTCTAGGCCTGGCAGGCCTAACCTCTGAGAGCTGGTAAGCTCCCCAGAGGCACACACACTCTGAACACTTGGGCAAATCTCTCAGATCTGAAGATCCTGAGCAGTTACCCCCTTTTATATGGGTCTTAGGTCCAAAGATTCTATTGGCTGCCAAAGCTGTCTTGAAAAGTTTTCATTTGTTGATTAGTTTGTGTTTTGGCACCTAGAAATTGTCCCAGATTGTTCCTCATAAGCCTCTGGCATTGTCCCATGATTCCCTTTGTTAAATCCTGGTCGCTGGTTGGTTGAAAAGCACAAGGACGGTGGCTGCAATTCAGTGTTAAACAGTTTGTGTCATTGTCCCCACACATAAAGTTATTGTGCAGCCAGCAGTTTAACTTTCATTTAATAAATTCCCCACTGGCTTGTAGCCCCTACAGTTGTCTCTTAAACAAGTCCACTCTTAAGCTGCTAAAATTCACCCTTGGTGAGTCGCGGCTCCCATAACACACTGCACCTAGAAACACTGCAGAGCTTATGAATGTTTATGAGGGCTCCACTGCCCCAGCCTTTGCCCTAAGCTTTCTGGTGCCACAGAGGCAGTGCTTCAGGTGTCTGCCATTTATTTATTAAAAAATATTTCTCTCCCTTGATTTTGTGTGTCCCCAGTGCCTTCTAACTTAAATCGGCACCAGGAACCGTGGAGGAATATTTCCTGAACTGTTGACCACACCAGTGGTCGGATGCGCAGTGCATCCTCCTCGATGGTGTAAGTGGCAGCTCTAAAACACGCCAACCACTCGTAACTGGATTTGCAAGCCCCGCAGGGCTCACTCACACAGGTGAACACCTGGGGGTTTACAGGTGGCAGGAGGTGCCGCAAACTACAGGTGGATATCGGGAGACAGCAGGAGCACACCCGAAGGTGTTTTTTTTTAAGGTAAGCCCCATTTGGGGGTGGCATTACACTCTCCCCTGCCTAGGAAAGCTTAGCGTCCATGCCAAATCTATAATAGTCTGGTAGCCATTAAACACATTACTAGATATACTGTATTGTAAACAGACATATCTGAATAGCAATTTCCTATTACAATCTAGCTAGACATATAATAACTATGTACAAGGTAGCATGCTATCATTTTTTGTCTCACGTAACATTTGGACAGGCTATGCTTAAGCATTGTCACGACATTTTGAATTCACTTGTTACACTTCAGCAGTTTATAATCACATTTTTCACATCAGACAGTATCACATATTCAGTACAGTTATAGTTACCACATCTTATCAGAACATTTCACCTTATTCCCGTCTCTTTACCTTTATACCCCTTGTTACACTGAGTGGGCAGCTTAGCTTGAGTAGAGGCTTCGGTTTGGGGGGAGGCAGTGAACATAATTTTTGTCAAGGAATTGGCCGTGACATAGACTCCTTTGTGCACAACATTCATCGGCAAGTTAACAGGCTGTCCTGCGGTGTCATACGTGAGCTTTAGGATTGGTTTTACAGATCTTTCTGAGTGATGTGGCAAAGTTGGCATTGGTACTTCTTGTGGCTGAGGCTCACTGGCATTTGTCAGAGGTATTTCTTCAAAGTCAGAATCATCCTGGACACATCTTTCTGGTTCTTGAACAGGATTACTATCATTAGCATGAAACAGTTCACTTAGCTCATTAACACTTGCATGGTCACTTGTAGGTTCACTACTTGCTTCATGGTGTTCAGGTTCACTGATTTACATTCATTCCATCATGCAAAGGGATTCAGCCTCTTCAAGATCTACACTGCGAGCATCACTTTCTGGAGGTTCAGGCACAATTGATAAGTTATAATCTGTTAGCACAGCGGGGGGTTCAGAGTCATCACTGTAGTTAATGGACGGAATTCCCTGGAACACTCGCTCAAGTTCAAAAGATGAGTAGAAGGCAGTACAGAATTCACTCTCATCATCACTTTCAATCTCAGCATTTTCAACATCTGTAATGTTAGCAGGACTGAGACATTATTAAGAGCAACAGGTGGGGAAGCAGAAGTTTGCTGATCTTGTTGCTCGGCCTTAGTAGCAGACCTAGTTACAGGGCGCCGAGGAGCTGCAGTCTCGAACGTTATTGATTACTGCTTGGCCTATAGGTAACAGGTGATTCCTGTGAATGGTTTTAACAGCAAAAGGATCCCCTTCTGGACATACTTTATACACAGGCAAATCATATAGCTTACTGACTGCCATGTATGGAACGTGACTCCAGCGGTCGGCTATTTTGTGTTTACCTGGAAGTCCAAAATTTCTCATTAATACTCTGTCACCTGAGTGAAGCTCTTGGGCCTTAACACATTTGTCATGACAAGTTTTATTAGCCAGGTTCCTCTTTGCTGCCATGGTATTTGCAAGCTGATGGGCATGATCTAGTTGAGCTTTTAAATTTTTAACATACTGCAGGTTGTTTTCTGACTGAACACCATCAGGAGACATTCCAAAGCACACATCCACTGGGAGACGAGTTTCTCTACCAAACATAAGGTGGTACGGTGAAAAACCAGTAGCATCGTTCTTTGTGCAATTATAGGCATGGACAAGTGCGCTTATCTGTTGGCTCCACTTTGGCTTGTCTTTAGGTTGCAGGGTGCCCAGCATATCAAGCAAGGTTCAGTTAAACCCCTCTGGTTGCGGATCTCCTTGTGGATGATAGGGGGGTTGCTCTGGATTTTCTTACACCCCACAGGGACAACAATTCTTTGATAAGTCTGCTTTTGAAATCCCTGCCTTGATCCGAATGGATACCCTGGGGGACGCTGTAATGTACAAAAAACTTTTCAACAAGAACTTTGGCTGCAGTTGAGGCCTTTTGATCTTTGGTTGGATAGACCTGCGCATATCTCGTGAAGTGATCTGTGACTACCAGTATTTTTGCAATGCCTCTTGAATCTGGCTCCAGACTGAGAAAATCAATACAGATGAGTTCCACTGGTGCACTGGTGATAATATTGACCAGAGGGGCTACTCTTTGTCATGTAGCCTTGTGCTGAAGACACCTACTGCAGGTTTTAACATGTTACTCTATGTCTAGGCCCATTTTAGGCCAGTAGAAGTGTGGACAGGCTCAAGGGTTCTTTCACTACCCAGATGTCCCATTTAGTTGTGTACGGCTCTTAAAACAATATTCTTGAACTTAGCTGGCAGTACTGGCTGTTTCCGCACAATTTCACCTTGGCTGTCAGTGAGCTTTCTGTACAATAACTGTTCTTGAAGCTTGAGTTTGGGCCCCTCTTGAAGAAGTTAAACAGTCTTGGGGTCTCTGGACCGCAGTTTGGAGATAACGTCCCCTTTTCTTAAAGCATTGGGTCATGGTACTGTTCTTTGCGGATGTCTGCTGGCGTTAGCTGTGGTAAAGAACTTAAGTCTAAGGCTGCAAAATTATAGTAGGCAACTGGAATACAAGTCTCTGGAGGTCCCAAGCAATCTGCCAGACAGTTTACAGCTTCAGAGGACAGAGTTTCTTCCTGGTCGAACTTATAGCATAGGGCTTTCACAGATTGCTCGGGAATATGAACCCACTGTTGGTCAGAAGCAGGTCTTGTGAAAGAGCATCAGCATCCACACGGTTTAAGCCTGGTCGGTACTTCAGTGCATAATCATATGTTGCTAGAGCGGAAAGCCATCTGTGTCTGGTAGCATCTAATTTGGTGGTTGTTTGAACATATGTTAGTGGATTGTTATTGGTTTTGACCAAGATTTTAGCACCATACAGATATTCATGAAATTTGTGAACCATGACCCACTTAAGAGCAAGAAATTCCAATTTATATACCGGATAGTTTCTTTCTGAAGATGTCAGACTTCTGCTAGCAAAGGCTACGGGACCCAATCCTTCCAGGCATTCTTGATAGAGTACTGCTCCAAGATCACTCAAGCTGGCATCTGTGTGTAATACGTAGGGCTTTTATGGATCACCATAAGCTAGTATAGGAGCATGAGTTAACCTGTATATTATTTCTTCGAAAGCAGTGTCACAATCGAGAGTCTCTCTCTGTCCAAACAGCTCATTGGGTCTGAAATAGTTTTTTTCAGTGTCTTTGTCAGAACCTTTCTTAAACTTTTTGTGAATAGGTGGATACCCTTGAGTTAAGTTTAGTAGGGGCAGATCAACCTTGGTATAGTCCTTGACAAATCAGTGGTAATAGCCACAGAATCTGACAAACCTTTGAATGTCTTTTAAGTTGTTGGGGTTTGGCCAGCTGGTTAAGCTTCCACCTTACTGGAGTCGGTCTGTATGCCTTCTGACGAAACAATGTGGCCCACATATTTGACAGAATTCTGGAAAAACTGGCATTTGTCAATGGATAACTTAAGACCAAACTCCTCAAGTCTGTCCAACACTTTGAATAAGCTCGCCTCATGCTCTTCGAGAGTTTTTCCAAAGACTATGACATCATCAAGGTAGACGAGACATTCCAAGAGATTCATATCTCCCAGTGCACGCTCCATTCATCACTGAAAGTTTGCTGGTGCACCTGCTATGCCTTGGGGCATGCGAAGGAACTCATAGAAGCCCAAGGGACAAATGAATGCAGTTTTTCCCTGTCCTCAGGAGCCATTGGGATCTGATAGTATCCATTACAGAGGTCGAGAACGGAGAACCATTTACCCCCATTTAGACAGTCCAGGGCATCCTGTATGCGTGGCACTGTATACTGATCAGACGCGGTTCATTTGTTGAGGGTCCTGCAATCAACACACATATGGACAGAGCCATTCTTTTTCTGCACCACAACAATTGGTGAGGCGTATGGACTGCGTGACTTTTGTGTGATGCCAGCCGCTAACATCTCTTGTAGGTGACATCTGACATCATCTAGCAGGTGTTAGGCGGCTGGACCTCTCCCTGAAGGGTCTCTCATCGTGCAAGCGAATGTGGTGATCAGCTCCCGTGACACAACCAACATCCCATTCCTTGAGGAAGAATACCTTTGTTCTCTGATCCAGCTTGTTACTGATCCTGGTTCTCCAGCTGCTTGGAATAGGTGAATCTCTAAAATCAAACATATCAGGTGATACCTTACATCCTTTGTCAGTTTTGCTCTGGGATGGGAGCACAGCAGAGTCAGCACAATAGACTTTAGCCAGGATGCATCCTGTATGTACCATGATGTCTCGGTCTGTAACATTTTGTATTCATACCACCACTCATCGAGCGTAAGCATGAGCTTGGGCTGTAAGTACACTGGGTTTAATCAGCAGTCCTTCAGGTAATTTTCCCTTGTCTGGGGCATCCAGCATCAAAATCTTGATCGTCACATCTTTTCGCAGCCGCACTTCACCGCTGATACTGCATTCTGCACTTGGAGGTAATGTGATAACAGCAGGATCCTTCTTCCAAACCATCTCAACAGGATCATCTTGGTCACTTTCCCCAGAGTGCATCTGTTTCTCATAGGCCTTTTGGAGAAGGGCATGAATACGCAGGGTTTTTCCTGCCTTTTTCTTCTGCATTTCTTCACATAGCTGGGCCAAGCGCCAAACATGTGTGCGTTGGTACCAAGCAGTACAAGGATATCATCATAAAGTCCAGTGGCAGGGCAGACCAGGGCTAGCGTCTCCACAGAATCTCCTACACCAGTCATAGAGGATGGAAAAGAAAGCCATACCTTTAAATAGCCAAGATAAGGATACAATGTTTCATTTAACCCCCACACATGCAGTCCATCAAGGGGTTGTAATGGGTGGTCAGATAAATGCTGCTCATACCATTCTTGGAAGATTATTGTAAGCTGAGATCCACTGTCTAAAACTGCTCGAGCCGGAATCCAATCTGTGTGTACAGTGGTGTCCATGGAGGGGCCCACCAATTTGGACCAGTCCAGAGGGACTGTAGTAGGAGCCTAGATGGACAATTTAGCTGCAGAGAAATTGCATTTGGGATTTCCTGAACTTCCACTACGATCGTTTCCTGCACCCCTGTGCCATTGTTTCTCTTTTTGGAGCTCACCTTGGAGTTTATATACGACTTTATCTAGGTCCTTTGGAGACCGGCATTCCTTCTTCATACGCCCATCCTTTCCACAATTATAACAAATTATATTTTCTTTGGTCTGTTGTGGCTGAAACATTGCATTAGAAACTGGTCTCCATTCACAATTGGGGGTTGGAAGTGGTACACATTTGGGGCTGGAACTGGAGCACTGCCAACAGTAAGTCTGGGTTCAAACTCCCCCACTATTGGCAGCATTGAAGACCGTGCAATACATCTCAGTAACTCTTTTATTGTAACAGTCAGTTCACTTGTTTCAGTTTTCGAGCTGCCATCAGCAGGTGACGCCTGAGTGGGCCCCCCCACCTCCATAGCGAACGTGTCCTGAGAGGGACCGGGGACTTTGTCTGTGGAAGGGGCCTTAGTGGGGGCACCAGCTTTCATTTCTCTGACTTCTCTCAGTAGCTCTTCCCATGGCGGAGTATCCTTAGCAGTCTCTGGTTCATAAGGGCTATCCAGTGCCAAGACTACGCTAGCAGCACCTGCACAGGAATTCCAGTCTCCTTCCTCACCTTCAGCCTCCCTGAGTTCTTTTATCAGATTACAGTAATCAGGCAGATTATCCCTCCTATCTTGGAGCTTTAGCTGGATAATTTGCAATTTAGGGTATTTGGCATATTGTAGTGGTTTACCTATAGCACTTCGACAGCACTAGCTCCAACATCCCCTACAGTGACACCTACAATGCCGACTGTCAGCATTGTAGCCATGGGGATGTCGGTGCACACAATCAGGGGGCAGCACCCCCAAATCCCCCCTTGTGGGGGCAACCCTGCAGTCTCTAGGATTGCAGCTCCGAGTTAGAATTGGACCGGGAAGGGGGGTAAACACCCAGCGAGGCAGTCCCGATCGCTGCACAAACCATTACATCGATGGGTGGGTTTTGCCCAATTCCTGTCACTGTGATGGTCTTCACCATTGGGGAGTCACTGCAGTGATGGTATACCTATTGTAGTATATGATCTAATCTCACATGATCCAACTCACTGGCTGATACCCCACCTTTCCGGTAAGCCCTCTGTAAGGCCCTCTCCAAACGAGTAACATATGCGGACAGACATTCCCCTTTCCACTGTTTGGTGCCTTTGAATTGCCACATTAAAGTTTCTCCAGTTTCAATGCTACCAATAACACCTTCTAATGCAGACAGATACTTCTGAGCTGAAGCATCAGGATTTGTGGACCTCAAGAACCTAATTGCTTCCAAAGCGGGACCCCTCAAACTTTCCATGATCCTTTTTCATTTCTCTGCCTCCACACACTGCCACTCGGGTATGAGGGGGGCAACATAGTCTATCCATGTCTCCCAATCATCCTACCCCTGGTGGGTGGGGAGAGTGCCTGAAAACATCCTCAGCCTGCAGTAAGAGTTGTGACTAACTGTGGGTAGAGGTGTGGGTGTCAACACTGGGGCAGACACAGCAGCTGGTGAAGGGGCAGGTACTGGAGCTGGTGTGGACATTGGGGAGGGAACACCCCCAGGTGGCATGAGTATTTTTTTAAAGTCCTCAAGGGTTTTACTCTCCTCCAATAACAACTTGGCAAACTTTTTCTCAAAGGTCTCAGATAAGGGTGGGAGCTTGTTCTCTGGGGGATCCTCCCTATCTTTAGTCACCACTCTCCAGGCAGCCAGGGACCCATCAACAGCAATAGTTTTGGGCACCTTAGTGTTGTCTATGGGGTTGCTACATGCCACGAAAGCCATTAAAGTCTGGGCAGTCAAGTCAGCATGTCAGCTTACCACTACGGCTTCTCCTTCTACAGTGTCTTTACTAGTGCCCAGGGGTATATCTAGTATTAACAAGGCATTGTGGTGGTCAACTTCATGCCCTGTATGCCATCCAACCAACTGATGCACAGCCATTTCTTCAGTGATACCCATTAAATATTTTATTGGGGAATACTTGTTAGGTACTTACAGTCTCCTACAGCGATGAAACACTTCAATCTCACAAATACTGCTGATTGTTGGAGGGCCTGTTGGGGCATTGGTTCCCAGTATCATATTTTTGGGGATTGTCCCAAGTTGGGACATTTGTGGGCAGTTGTACAACATAATGTCCAGCAAATCTTATTACAGGACATCCCCATCACCTTTACTGACTGGGTACTGGGATTCTGTACAGTAGTTCGTATACAGCCAAATAAGCATAAAATAGTTTTGGTATTTGTGGCTGTGGCACTGAAATGTATTACAGCTCACTGGCTTCTGCCAGAGCCTCCACAGCCGGGAGAATGGCTTAACCAAATGAGACAAGTATATGAAATGGAAACAATTATGGCCAAGCTCCAGCTTAGAGAGGACAAACTCTTAGATTGATGGCGCCCCTTGCTTCACTGGGAAGAAAGTAACCTTGTGGGCGAGGGCCCTCCCGCTAAGGGAATAACTTGAAAGCAGACTCGAATAATTTGATACTTTGATTTTGCATGTGTTCTTGACCCAACCCAATTTGACGATTTTAAGTGTGGTGAACCTGTGGCCTTGTGGGTTCCCCCCCCATTTCCCCATATGAATTCATGCATACCAGATATCTTTAGAAGGTTATCTAGGATCGACCAACCTGATATTTCTTACCCAAAGAGAGCACTACACACTGAAAGGGACCACCAGACACAGTTTATATGGTGCACACGTTTATTGGTCTTCTGTTTCCTTTTTAGTTTTCATATTTAAATTATTTTTTTTATCAATCATGATACCAAGAGAAGAGTAGTTATAACATTCTTGTGCTCTGTTTCATATTCTGACATAGACTAAGATTTAGGTATATGCCTGTGATGATATATTGTGCAGTACAATTGTTATGGGGATTTTTATTTTGCATCTGTTTCAATTGTAAAAGAGATGCTGTTCTTATTTCCTGGTTGTATCCATGCTCAGAACGGTGGTGGTATAATGGTATGTTGCTTCGCTGAATAAAGCCAAGTTAAAAATTAAAAAGAATCAAGTGGGCCGCTGCTCAGCACACTCCCCACTCCCTACAACCAGCTACTGCCTCCCTCGGTCCCAGGGGCTTAAGCTCCCATGGAGTCCTCCCCATAGGGGGGCTGGAGGGAGACCTCCCCCAGTTACACAATCCAGAAGTGTGCTGAGGAGCAGGTAGCAGTTTGGGACGAGGGAGAGCAAGTGGGGCTTCATTAAGCCTGCCTGGTTCCATTTTCCATTTTTTTCCCATTACCCTGGCTGCAGCAGCTTGCATGTGCGTGTGCGTGGAGACGCACACACTGTGGAACCACAGCCCTAGGCATTGAAGTCATCGGGAGCCTGCATTACCCCCCAGGCCTCCATACAGTAGTAAAGGCCAATATGATATAGCCACCCTACCCCAGAAGATGAGAGCAGTCCCTGGATGCTCAATCCTCTCACACTCCCCCCCACGACTGACCCCCCTGCAACACGAGTCCGTTCCTGAACCTGGGTCGCCAACATGGCGGCAGGTGAAGTGCAAGCGCCTCAGCCCTCTGTGCCACTGTGCTGGCTGGCTTCTATGTTTCTTATACTTCTTGCCATTGAATTTAAGTTGCTACACCTTAGACCACTTCTCCAGCTTTTCAAGATCCCTCTTCATGTCCCTTATTCCCAGCTCTGTTACCACCCTCCCGCAAATCTTGGTGTCGTCAGCAGAGAGACAGACTTTACTCTGTATACCATCTGCTGTGTCACATATGAAGATGTTGAACAACACCGGCCCCAGAAATGACCCCTGTGGCCAACCACTGGTAACCCCCTGAGCCCTGAGAGTTCTCTGTTAACCACCACCCTCTGAGTCCTGCCCCCCAACCATTTCTTTATCCAGCTGCTGAGTTTGTTCCCCACCCCATGTCCTCTAGTTTTTTTAAACAGCAATCTGTGTGGCAGAGTCAACAATAACAGAGGGCCTCAAACTCCAGAGCCATTAATCCTTCTCCTAACGTGAGCTCTTAATTTTTTTTTAAATATGGAAAGGAAAACAGAAAAAAGAGTCAAAATGGCACTTCATGGTCTTTACATTTACATGTTTGGTTTCATCAGTATGGAACATTTAATGTGTAATGTCATTCAGTGCAGTAACGACTTTCCATCAAACTGAAAGTGACTCATGAAATCTTTGATCACCGGCCAAATTCTCAGAGCTGAAGTTTCCACTTTGGCTGCCCTTATTATGCAATAAAAAATCCTCATAATAAGAGACAGGCCACTGTTTGTAGTGCTACAAATGAGTGTCCAGGCCAAATATTGTAACTTGTGTAATATGTAGTTAGGGTAAAAGATAACTTCTATGTTAAACCCGAATGTTTGAACGTCAATAACTATGGAACCGTTCAACGGATTTGCATGAACTTTGTCACACATAATGTCTAGGGTAGGTCTCTTGACTTGCCAAATGTCATGGGAATCTGTTGTGTGGTTTCTGAGATACAGAGTGTTGAAAAACAGAAAAATCTGTGTTTTGTTTACATTTATTTGTCCTTCTGGATCTTAGAAACTGCTTTAGATTGTGGTCTGAAATGTTCAGGGTAGAAAGCCTTTGCCTCACAGATGTGCCTTTTGAAGGTTTGGTGAAAAATATAAATCCATTCAAAAGTTATTAAACTTTAAAATTTCCCATTATAGCCTATGGGGAAAAAATACATGGTCTGAAAGTGAAAGCAGGTAAACAGCCCCAAAAACCAGTTTCTTTGCCACTTCATAGCAAGAAAACAGTTAGGACTTTTGGGCTGAAATTTGTAGAGTGGCAAGCCCTTGCTCCACAGATGTGTTCTTTGCTGGTTTGGTGAAGGAATGGACACCAGTTCCATAGTTACAGCACTCCGAAATTGTGAATTTTCCCATAGGATAACTTTGTGGCGATCATGGCACCTTTCGGCAGCTATATCTAGAAAATGGTTCAAGATATGGATTTTTTGCTAAGCACAGCTTAGTACACATTCACGTGTACTAAGCATGTGTGGAGGTGGCCAGGCCATTAATACAACTGTAAAGGAATTTTCTCCAAGGCTCTAAGCGTGCATTATGTCTCTATACTTATGGATATTTGGATCCCATTATGCAATAATGGGAATGCAGGGCCCTACATTATGCAGTAATGGGGCCCTGCACTCTCACACAGAGATATGATGTCATTAAAATATCAGTACACTTATGTATGCTCCAACATGAAAATCAGAGACAATTACAAAATGTATGCATGATGGGAGCGCAGGGCCCTCTCCTTTCTCAAAAAGAAGGGAAATTCATTGCAAAAAACGTTGTTAATGCATCAGTTAGAGTTATCATTACAGTGA
The DNA here is from genome assembly GCA_016271365.2 of Neoceratodus forsteri. Lineage (NCBI taxonomy): Eukaryota > Metazoa > Chordata > Ceratodontiformes > Ceratodontidae > Neoceratodus > Neoceratodus forsteri. The sequence goes on from CM057459.1 coordinate 656,842,376, forward strand.
CAAAAGTTTGGAAATTTAGTGTTAGGGTTACCAACCCTATCTCCACCCCCACTCTCCACACACCAGCAGGCATTGGGATGTGCCTTAGGTTCATCAGGCCTAACTCTCACCCCATTGTCCTATACTGTACCACTCAACTTCCTTATAAATTGAATGGGGTGAGAGTTAGGACCAACAACCCCATGGCACACCCCGATGCCTGTTGGCGTGTGGATAGTGGGGTTGGGGCTGGGAGGGCAGGGTTGGTAACTCTAATATTGAACTTCCAAACTTTTTGCTGTACTGACAACCCTAACTGATGCATTGATGAAGTTTTTAGGCAATTATATACATAACTATTCTGAAGAGATAGATCTAACAGAAAGGGAAGTGGGTTAGCTCTCTTTCTAAGGGAAGGAGTGTCTGTGGAGGACAGGGAGGGCACCAGAGTGGCAAACAGTATCCTGTAGTCCATCTGCATCGAGCAGGGGCAAAGCGGCAGAAGTCATCCTATGGGTACACTATAGGCCCCCAAGCAGCTCAATGGAGCATGATGCCCAGCTGCTTAGGAAAATTATGAGAGCAACCAGATCAGATGCAGTGCTGATCCTCGGGGACTTCAAACTCCCACGGATTAACTGGTATCTTGGGAGGACCAATGCAGGGCTAAGATCAAATTCCAGTTCATCTCAAGGACTATTTACTAGAGCAGCATGTCCAACGGGGTACATGGTTTGAGGTGACCCTTGAACTTATTCTCAGCAGTGGGGTTGATGTCATCTCCAGGGTAAAAGTCAAGGAACTGGTGGGAGGCAGTAATCACAACTGTGTGTTGCCTTTTCTCTGATGACAGGGAAAATTAGTCAGACCTTAGCCACCAGTACCAGAAACTTTATAAAGGTAAACATTGCCAAGATGAAGGACCTGGTGTCCAAGTGTCTGCAGTGGCTGCATGACATCGGTAATGCTGAGCACATGTGGTGTTCATTGAAGTAGGTGCTCAAAGCAGCTGCAGAGATTTGCATTCCTGTAAGCAGTAAGGGAAAAGGGACAACAAGGGTTTTATTTTTGGCTGTAAGGTTAACAGCAGAAGGTAGTTTTGTCTTTTCAACTGATCTTAGGATTAGAAGTTCATTTATACAGGCTAATTACCTTTGTTTAAGTCTCTTACTGTTGAGTGCAAATAACCTTGTTGTCATGGCAGAAGGCAGCCTTCTCACTATTGTAACTACAACTGGATTCACTGGCATAAAATGCATAGCATGCAACATGTATACATTACTGACTGGTGATTTTATTGACCAACCCTATACATGTAGCAAATGCCTAGAAATTGTGGAATTACACAACATGATTGGGCAATTTAATTTACGACTAATTGCACTTGAAAATAGCCAATCAGATATGCACAACTGTTTTAAGGCAACTACTTCATCATCAAATCTAGAAGTTGGACATGGTTCCGAAGGCTATACTGATGTTACACCAAGCACCTCCTATGCCCCTGTGGTTTCTGTCCCGACAGCTATTAACAGTTCCCAGCAACATAATGAAGGTGTTAGAAAAAGAGCAAGGGAAGATGTTTGTTTTATTGATAACAATCAAGATTTTGAAGACAGATGTTTTTTTACACAAACTACTAGAGTAGCAAAAAAGTGGAGAAAGGCCCAACACTTCAGTATTGAGAAATTCAGTAGATTTGATCCCTTATCTTCCCCTGCCTTGAATATTGAAGATGTGACTTCTGACGCCCTTAGTGGTTTAACTGATTACTATACTTCAGACTTACCACCAGTTAATCGCTTGCATACTAATGATACCCCACTCATAGACTTATCTACTGATCTCACAACTTCTCCTTTGTCTAGTATACACTGTGATTCTAACATTCCCTTGCAACAACAAATTTATGTATTGGATGATTCATTGACAAAACATTTGGATAGGACTGTATGCAACCCTGACAAAGCTAATAGAACTAGTTCTAGTTTTAGTGGTTCTAAAATTTCTGATCTCACACTAATTTTGTCTGAGATTATGAAGGACCGTGGCAACAACCCCATTGCACTGATACACGTTGGTGCTAATAACATCTATAGGGATTCTGTCCAATCAATTAAAGAAGACTATGTCGCTTTAACTAATAAACTAGTGGATATGGGTTGCAAGATCTGCATATCTGACATTTTACCTATCCAATGTTTCTCATCATTCTATAATAATAAAATCAAAGTTGTCAACGAATGGCTAAGAAAATGGTGTTTACGTCAAAACTTGACTTGTCTAACGCATTGGGAGAAATTTGAACACCATCCTGAACCATACTGTTTTGATGGTTTACATTTAAGCAGACGGGGTAATGCTGTTCTGGGAAAACTATTTTTGACATCTATTAACCGTCTTTTAAACTAAAACTAGGGGGCGAGATGGTGGACAAGCTGCCATCTCTAAAATCTTCAGTCAGCAGCTCTGTGACATGTCAAGAATAACATTTCTTATGCTTTAATGCTAGATGTCTTACCCAAAAATTGGATGAATTAAAATGTAGAATTTATAAAGAGGATGTTGACATCATTTCAATTAGTGAAACATGGGGGGATGACAAATCATCTTGGGAAACCATCGTACCTGGTTTCACTTCCTATACTCTTAATAGACAAAACAGGAAAGGTGGTGGGGTGGAGTTATTTATAAAAAAACAACTTAACTCTATCAATATAACAAAGAATATCAAAAAACATAACAAACAAACAGAGACAATCTGGGTCAAGTTAAGTCTCTCCACATCAGATGTTCTTATTCTGGGTTCTTGCTACCACCCTCCTAACTCATCAGTCGATATTTTAGATGCAATTCTACCTGAATTAGAACAGGCAAAAGCAATAGGTAAAATTGTAGTCTCTGGAGACTTTAATATAGGTACAATTGATTGGTGGACTTTTTGTGCAAACACCAGTCAAGCGAATAAGTTACTATATACATGTACCCAGTTGGGACTTCAGGCGAATGTACTTATCCCTACTAGAGGAAATAATATTTTAGATTTGGTTCTTTGTGATGATAACCTAATAGTTGATAACATCTTAGTCAGTGAGCCAATTGGGAATAGTGACCATAACACTATTACATTTAATATTGTACAAACTTATATATATAATTCCAATCGTACTAAAATATATCTGTATGAAAAAGCTGATTTAGGAGCAATGAAACATATTATTGGAAATATTAACTGGGACACCTTATTGACAGGTTCTACTACAGAACTTTATTGGGAAAATTTTAAGAACATCATTTGTCAACTTAAGGAACTATATATTCCATCTAAAATTAAAAATGTACATCATGCACTGGGAAGAATTTGATGCCAATAGTCGCTTGTATAGTAAAGATGAGCTGCATCTTAGCAAATTAGGGTCTCAGCTTCTCTGGCAACATCTAAACAATTACATTGATACCCATTTAAACTAGGATATAGGGGTTGGGGGTTATGACTAGACCTGTTTCAGGATTTCATTTATATACAAAAATCAAAACAGAAAAATGGAAAACAGGGTAGCCACAGGGGACTTAATGTTGATAGGAGATTTCAATCTTCCAAATATAAATTGGGACACGCTCGAGAGCAAAGCCTACTTGAAGGAAGATTCCTAGAAGCTACCTTTCAAGCTAGGTTTAGAACAATTAGTCTCACATCCTACCAGGAATAATAATATTCTGGATTTAATTTTCACAAATAACACAGACTTGGTGTCATCTCCTGTAATACTACCACCACTGGGTGACAGTGACCATAACATGATAACATGCAATATTCAAAGGTGTGCGCTGAGTAACAATGGGATAACAAAAATCAAAAATTATTATTAAGCTGACTACAAAAGCATGAAAGATTATCTTGCCTCATGGAATTGGGAAAGTGACCAGAAAAATCTTGATCTTGAGCAAGCATGGGATAAAATTAAAATTAAACTAGATTTTTGCATAAATAAATGGGTTCCTGATAGAGTTAAATATAATAATAATAAACAAAGGATACCATTATGGTGGTCTAAGGAAATTAAGCGTACTATCAAAAAAAACCATAAAGCATACAGTAAATATAATAAAAATCAAAAAGATACGGACTGGGAAAGATTCAAATCACTTGCCAAAAGGACAAAAAAACTTATACGTATGGCAAAATGGAAGTTAGAAATAAACCTTGCAAAAAATGTTAAAGGCAATAAGAGAAAATTTTATAACTATAGCAGCTCCCTCAAAGGAAGTCAGAGAGGAAATGGCCCATTAAACGCAAATGACAAAATAATTACTGATGAGAAAGAAATGGCTGAAGAACTTAATCAGTATTTTGGGAATATATTTAAATCAAAAGAAAACATAGTTACGAAATGCAACCTGTTGATGACTCTCCTGTATTCTTCACTGAACAAGACAAGCTGGATGCCATTAGCTTAATTAAAGTCAGCACATCCCCGGGCCCTGATTGTATAGATCCAAAATTCTTAAAGGAGCTTTCCAAAGAACTATCGGGCCCCTTCACACTTTTATTTAACACCTCATTAAAGGAGGGAAATGTGCTGCAAACCTGGAGAGAGGCCAACATTACTCCAATTTACAAGGGCGGTAATAGACAACTGTCATGTAACTATAGGCCTATTAGCCTAACCTCTCTTAGCAGTAAAATCATGGAAAGGATAATACAGTACATCACAAAATTACTGATCATATTAGGAACACAGGCTGCACGGATATTTCTCAGCATGGATTTACACCTGGCAGATCATGCCAAACAAATCTTATTACATTTTTTTGAACCAGTCAGTGATGCCCTTAATAATGAAATGCCAGTGTACGTTGTATTCCTGGATTTCAAAAAGGCATTTGATACTGTATCTCATAAAACCCTGATTGAACAACTAGTCAATATAAATCTGGACTTTAAACTAATAAAATGGATTTCACCCTGGTTACACAATAGACAACAGAGAGTGGTCATTAAAGGACATGAGTCAGTCTGGAGTCCAGTCACTAGTGAAGTGCCCAAGGAATCTGTCCTGGGACCACTTCTATTTAATATATTGGTCTCCAGTATGCAAGCATCTGACACCCAGTCTGTAGTAAACTTGAAAGACAACTTAAATAAACTGAGCACTTGGGCAGTACATAATAAAATGAAGTTTAATGTTACCAAATGTAAAGTTATGCATATGGGGAAAAATAATACTAAGTCTACTTACCTAATGAATAATACAAAGTTGATGGTTACAACCGAGGAAAGAGACCTGGGCGTAGCAATATCTAACAATCTAAAATTCAATATACATACAAATCAAGCAGTCAAAAAATGCCACGTCATTTTAGGAAACATTCTCAAACATATCAAAAACAGAAGTCCCAAGGTAATTCTACCATTATATACTAGCCTTGTGCATCCACATTTGGACTACTGCACCCCATTTTGTGCTCCTACATCAATAGGATGTCAAAGTATGACAGAAAGGGTACAGCGCAAGGTTACTAAAAGGATCCATAATATGACTAACAAAGATTATGGGTCCAGACTTAAATCACTTCAGTTATTTTCATGGGAATATAGAGCCCTAAGGGGTGACTTGATTTACACTTTCAAGGCCCCTCAAAATGAATATTTTTGCCCTCCTACTAAACACCTTGGCCTACACAGGTTTCTCAAATGACACCCTAAACTGGTTCACCAGCTATCTCTCTGATAGAACACAGATAGTCAAGGTAGGCCCTGTCCAATCACCCTATCTCTCAATCCGCTCTGGTGTCCCACAGGGCTCCATACTTGGCCCCCTACTTTTCAGCCTATATCTCAACTCCCTCCCATCCTCATGCCCCGGAAATCTGCTCCTTTATGTGGATGATGCAGTCTTGTTCACCTCTGACCTGGCCCACCTCAAACTCAACCAATCTCTCCAGCAGTCTTTCCATGAAATCGAAGACTGGCTCACCACCCAGCGTCTTATTATCAACTATAATAAGACTAAAGTCATGATATTCGCCCACCCTCAGAACCTACACAAGAACCTCTGCCCCCAATTTCTCACTGCCAATCAGACCCCCCTAGAACAAGTAAACTGCTTTAAAGACTTAGGGATCACATTAGACCCCACCCTCAGTTTTAATCAACATATCCTGCACCTATCAACAGCCCTTAGCTCCAGACTAGGCGTACTCTACCGGTACAAACACTGCCTCACCCCTGAAGCACTCCAACTTACCATAAACTCCTCGATCCTCTCCCTGCTAGACTATGGCATCCTAATATACAGTGCCGCACCCCCCCACAACCCTAAACAGACTCAGGCTTGTGCTTAACAAAGCCTGCCATCTCATCCTAGGATTTGATCGTTTCACTCACTCCTGCTTCCTTTACAGCAGCACAAACTGGCTAAACCTGGACAACAGAATCAGGTACCACACCTGCCTTATGACAAAAAAGGTATTACTAGGTCTCACCCCACCCTCCCTAGACCAAATTATCCTCCCAACACCTCCAGGCAAAACAACCCGTAGCACAAGCAAGCGGCTACTATGGGTACCCCATGGCTGGACCTCCCAATACCAACGCACTTTCAGTTTCTTGGCCCCCTCCTGGACAAACTCCCTCCCTAGCCATATAGCTGATGAATTAAGGCTGGGCCCTTATAAATCCAAGCTAAGGGAATACCTTTAGGCCACAAACCGATGTGACTGCCCTTGACACCTGATCTGCCGGTGCCGCCCTCAAACACACTATTAGCAGGTCACTGTACCTAAATGTAACTGTGAAACTACATGACTACCAGCCTCCTAGAGAATCTTTCTGTATTTTTTTTCCTCTGGCTGTGCTAAAGTACCTAAATCTCTGTTAGCCATCTACTAAACAGCTATGTAACCTATTGTGAATGTTATCTGTAATGTGCTGTAATCTGTATTTCAAGTCCCGTCCCTGTACCATTTTATGTATGGTGTGAAACCTTTGTAAATGCCCTGACTCAAAGGTCTTTCTGAATATTAAAAATAAAATAAAATATATGCTAAATACAATCGGTCTGGAAAGACACTTAACAACAATACAAGATCTCATAATTTTAAGTTTAAAACCTTCTTATGTAAAACTACAAATCATAACAGTTTTTTTACCCAGAGGGTGCCCCTTATATGGAACTCACACCCTGCAGATATTGCCATGAATGAAAATGTGGAGCATATCAAAAAAAGACTAGATTTCTATATGGGAGACAGGAAATACACCTTCCACCGCTGACATGCTGGTGGTGAGTTCTTTATGGGCTAACACCTTTTGAACTTGTATTCATCTATGAATCTATCAATGGTGGAAAGTTGCAATCCATTCTGTCTGTTGTTTGGTATTACTTCCAGTAGACATATTACAGTTACTGGCGACAAGGTGGTGACTTTTTCTTGGAAAGTGAATATGTCAAAAAGGGAACAGGACACAATACCACCATAGCTCAGATTGGAAGAATTTCAGAGTTTAATGAAACAAGGAACATTTTGATTCCTATCTAGAGCAGTTTGAAATGTGGATAGATACAAATGACATATCTGAGGGAAAAAGTGTTTTTCTGTCTGTAATTGAACCTCAGGATTGTGGATTGTTGTAGAATCTAATAGCCCCAGGAAAACGGAAAGATAAACCCTAATTGCAGCTTGCTCAGACCCTAACAGTACATTATAAGCCCAAACCACTGATAATTTCAGAATGCTTTTGATTTTATCACCGGGATCAGAAAGACTGTGAAATAATAACTGATTATACTGTAGCCTTAAAGCAACATTCTACAAACTGCGAGTTTGGAGCTTTTCGGAGAGAAGCACTCAGGGACAGATTAGTGTGTGGTTTAAAAAAGAATCAATGCAATAATGTCTGCTGTCTAAAAAGGTCCTGACTTTCCTGTCTGCTTCATAAATTGCTTTAGCCATGGAATTGGCCTAAAAAATACACAGGAGCTGACAGGAAGATATATTTTCAGCCTGGTGGAGTACATAAAGTGTGGCATAGTGCGATTACTGTAGCTAAATGGTTCCCCAGCAGTAAACATACTGAAAAAGGAGGGAGGTCTAAAGCAATTTTGGGGGGGGAGAATATAAACATGGAAAATCAGCAAGCTTGCTTTAGGTATGGCGGGACTCATTCACTTAGTACCTGCAAATTTAGATATGAAAAATGCCACCAGTGTCTCAAAATTGGGCATATTGCACAGAGCTATAAAACCAGAAGGGCACCTGTTGTAGCACACAGTGTAAAGGAGAGTTTGAAGATAAGCAGCATTGCTAAAGACTACTGTTTTGAGCTGTTTACAGTGTGCACTGCAAGTGAAGGTGAAAAAGGGATAAATATTAATATGCACATAGATGGTACACCTGTGACTATGCAGCTGGATACAAAAACAATAGTTAGAATAGTTCCAGAGACAAACAACAAACAAAATGTGTACCATACTGCTTTGGAAAGTACCTCACTGCAACTCAAAACTTATGCAGGACAGGAAATTCCTTTATTTGGAAAAGTACAAGTACAAGTTATGTATGGAGAGCAGTCAACTGTTTTGACACTGGTTAAAACCAAGGGAGATATGCCAGCATTGCTGGAATGGAACTGGGTTAAGTATGTCAGACTGAACTGGTCAAATATTTTCCAGGTAGCATGGAGTGTGACTTCATGGAGTAGCAAAAGGAGTGTTTGAGGAACAGCTGGAGCCCATAAAGAACTTTACAGCAAAAATAAAGTTGTGATCTGGAGCAGAATTTTTGTTTCACAAGCAGCGGGCCATGTTAAATACTTTTTGTGAGGCTGTGGATAAAGAGTTAGCAAAGTTAGAGGCCAGCAGCATAATTTCCAAGGTGGAGCAAAGTAGATGGGCAGCACCAACTGTGTTAATAGCAAAATCAGACAAGTCCCTTCAGATATGTGGTAACAATAATTACTATAAATCAATGTATTGATGAGACTGTGATAACCTTCCCCTTGGGCTGTACCAGCTTACAGGGCAGTTGTCTGTGCATGCTGCTTCACTGGGCTGCCACCACTTGATTATATCAGGAAACTACCCCATTGTTCAGGGTCAGGAATGTCAAACACAATAATATTTGGTAGCATGCACTTCAGACAGTGGACTGTAAACAGAGGATTTGTAATGCCAACAGAAATATTAAAATTACCTTCTTAATAATGAGGCACGACCACTGATTCTAGAAAGACAGAGTCTTTACAGATCAACTATGAGATCCCGACACTCATTCGCCCAACATACTTTAGCCCAATGCCACATTCTCGAAACTCAAAATCCAGACAGTGGGATTTTACTTGTACTCCATGTTTCAGGGGCTTTTCTCCGCTCTCCTTAAATATGATTACAAACCCGGGGACAAAATCCACCGTCGGGATTTTGAGTTTCAGGAATGTATGCTAATAAAATGTCAGGTGAATGTGTTTTGGATCGTGTAGTGATGCCATCTTTATTAATAATAACTATTGGTATTAAAAAATAAACAGGATAGGTATACAGTAAGACAAAAGGTTTACACGTTTACTGGGAAAACAAAATAACGTCAAGTATACAGACAGATGATAGAAGCATCTCAAAACCTAGGTTCTCCTAGCATCTATCTTGCCTGCCACTAACCTAAAAAGACTTCCACTGAGTCTGTCCTTCCCTCACTCAGATAGGCTAGCTCCAACAGGGCTCCCACCATCTTCCAGATATAAAGAGTCAGAGAGAGAAAGAGTGTCTAGCTCCCCAGGTTTATGTGTTATAGGCTGTGGGGGAGTGACCTCTCCCTTGCGTCTCATTTCCCCACCCAGGTGTGTGCGTGTGCATGTGTGTATTTCATAAATATCTATATGGTCTAAAATTCACATTTGTTACTGACCGTAAGTCTCTGATGGCCATTTTGGGCCCAAAGTCAGCAATACCTCCACTACCAGCTGTAAGGATGCAAATATGGGATCTGATTTTGCTTGCTTTTTCGGTAGAATATTGAATATCACAAATTGGGGGAACATGGTAACACTGATGCCTTATTCAGGTTGCCATGTCAAGGACAGGCAACCCCAGCTGAAGAGGTTTCCTTTTTTTCCTGTGTTGGGGAACTACCTGTGTCATCAAGGGATATTGCAGAAGACACGCGTAAGGATCCTATTCTTTCATGGGTGTGGAAATTCACCCTAATTGGCTGGCCTGGTTATGTGACCAAGGAGGCAATACATCCTTATTTTACCCTAAGAGATCAGCTGTCAACAGAGAAGGACTGCATACTGTGGGCAATCCAAAAGTACCAGCACACCCCCAACATAGCACACTGTATTTAAACTTTCCACTGCCAAAATTGGCTATATTTACTTTTAGCTCCATGTAAGGAGTAGGTTCTCTTAGTTTCAGACAGGAATTCCAATTTGAGTAAGCTGAATCATGAACGTCAAGGTGGGACCCTTGATTTAGTCCCTAACTTTCCAATGCCTCATTGGCTAATGTATCTAATTGGCTCCTTTTATACACTGTGCTCCCATCAAGGATTTTACACAGGTGTTCAAAGGGAGCATGCTAAAAAGAAGCACCACAGACTCCTGAAACTCAAACAAATCCAAAATAGCATGCTCAAACCTTTTAAGTTGCTTCACACACTAGAATTCCCATTTCTTCTAAGGAGTGCTGCTGGATAGTGGCAAACAAACAATGCTAAAGTACCAGCGCACCCCCACAACATAGCATATTTAAACTTTCCACTGCCAAAAGTGGCTATATTCACTTTTAGCTCCATGTAAGGGGTGGGTTCTCTTAGTTTCAGACTGGAATTCCAATTTGAATAAGCTAAATGACCAACGTCAAGGTGGGACCTTCATCAGGGAGTGCTCATACTGACATCGATGTAGCGGTAACAAATCGTGGAAATGAGCCTAACTTTGAAAGACATTATCCAGGAAGAGCACACAAATCTCCCAACTGATTGAACTTATAAAATCCAAATTACAGAACAAGCTCCCAGACACAGGACAGAATAATTCCCTGAACTTGTTACACGGTCAGAGCTGTCAACTTCATGGTTTCAGAAATGTGAGCATGAACTTATCAGTACAGTGCCCACAGTTCTGAAACCATGAAGTGGCATAGTCAAAACTCCAAATTCTTGGTTCCATGACAGGAACTGCACAGAACATTGTCCATACAAAGAAAATAATTCAAAACACAACTGACAGTTTCAGCTTTTATTCAGGCACAGTTAAATACGGATCCTTTACTGGTATGATTATAATTTATGAAAATAGAGACATTACAAGCAGCTGCACATAAGTAATAGGTTCCTGTCCCCTTTAAGCATGAATTGATGTGTAGGGAGAAATCAAGGTTCCGATAATCCCATACACCAAGGTACTTAAAGGAGGAACATCCTCAACTGGGGAGGCAATCGGGCAATCGAGAATGGTGAAAGAGGGGTAGGAGGGAAGCCTAGCTAGTGTTTGCTTAGCACCAAAGGGCATGGAAACATTCTTCTTAGATTACGTAGAAGCTGATCTAAGGAGAACCAGTGCTAAACATTATCAAAATCCTGCTGAAGCAGAGTTTAAACTCAGATGTGCTTTCAATGTAGCCACAAGAGGCTACACAAGGGGAAGTAAAACAGGTAGGACATACTCACTGTGCAGGTCTCCTCTTACTGCAGTCAAGAAGGAAAAGGACCTGGGGGTCATAACAGACAGAAGACTTAAGCAGGACAACCAGCATGTAGCACTTGTCAAGAGGGCCAGCAGAATGCTGGGGTACATCACAATGGGGTTGACCAACAAAGCAGGGAAAGTAATCTTGCCATTTTATAAGGCCCTGGGCAGGCCCCACCAAGAGTACTGCACACAGTATTACTCCCCTCTATACATAGAAACACAGAATTTGTCAGCAGAAAAGGACTACTTCGCCCACCCAGTCTGCCCAGATGCTCCCTGCCTAATCCAACTCCACAGACCCGCTCCTTGCCTATTTACTAATACACCCCATGTCTATCCCATGCATGCTTGAAGCCCACACTGTCTTAGCCTCCACCACTTCCACTTTCCTCACATCCCTCTGAATCCCCCCATCCAGCTTCATTTCATGCCCCTAGTTCTGTTGCTCTTTCTCATGTGAATGAGACACCCTTCCTGAGCACTATTCACCCCTGTGAGGTACTTGTAGGTCTCTATCATGTCACCTCTTGCTCTCCTCCCTTCTAAGGTGTACATGAGGAGATCCCTCAGTTTGCTGTTGTATGGTTTCTTGCGCAACCACTGCACCATTTTATATGCCCTCCTCTGGACTGCTTCAGCCTTGTCTATGTCTTTTCTGAGGTGCGGTCTCTAGAACTGGACATAGTACTCCAAGTGGGGTCTCACCAGCAAACAATATAGTGGCAACACTACACCCCTCTTCCTGCTGTAGATACCACTCCATATGCATCCCAGCATCCCACTAGCCCTCCCCACTGCCTTGTTACACAGCCCTGCCATTTTCAGGTCATCAGGTATGATACCCCTAGGTCTCTTTCCTACTTCTTCACTGTCATTACCTCCCCCATCCTATACTCAGCTCCTGAGTTTCTACGTCCCAGGTGCATGACTTTACAGTTTTGGCATTGAACCCCAAGTGCCAAGACCTTGGCCACTCCTTGAGTTTCCCCAAGATCCCTGCGCATTCTCTCCACCTCTCCTGAGTATCCTCCTCCCCATTGCAGATTTTGGTATCATCTGCAAGAAGGCATACCTTCCCTTCTAGTTCCTCTGCAATGCCACTTATGAAGAAACTGAACAGAACCAGTCCCAGTACTGAGCCCTGTGACACCTTTAGAATGAGTGCCATTCACTACCACCCTCTGTCGCCTATCACTTAACCAGTTTCTAACCCAATCCACCACGTCATATCCCTCCCCTTAGGCTGCCCAATTTCCTTACCAGTCTCCCGTGTGGCACAATGTCAAAGTCTTGCAAATGTCCAGATAGAAAACATCTACTGCCCTCCATTGATCTATTTTCTTGGTCACCCAATTGAAGAAATCAATCAGATTCATAAGGCATACCCCCCCACCAGTGAATCCATGCTGCCCATGGTCTTGCAGTCCATTGGATTCAAGATACTGTACCAGTTTTTCCTTTAGCAGGGTTATCATTATTTCCTACCACTGAAGTAAGACTGACCAGCCTGTAGTTGTTAGTCTCCACCATCCGTTTCCAGTGAACTGGTGAATAAGCCTATCACCGGGGCAGCAAGTAACACAGAAAGGACATTGAGGCAGTTGAGAGGATGCAACCCAGGGTCACCAAAATGATTAGTGGTATGGTGGACAGAAGTTCTGAGGAGAGGCCAGATGCCATTAATATGTTTACCCTGGAGAAAACAAGGCTCAATAGGAACATGATCTTAGTCTTTCGCAAACTCAGAGGTATTGACCAGATCGAACACTCTGAGGTATTCGATCAGGTGTCCTGCAGCATGACATGGGAGCATGTCCTGAAGTACCAGGTTGGTAAATGCAGGGGTAACATTATTAGGCGCTCTTACTTCCAGAGGGCGGTTAACCTAAGAACAGTCTACCTGTCGAGACAGTGGATATGAAAGCAGAACTGGCCTGTAAGGTAAACCTGGACAAATTTCTGCTTACCCTGGGAACCATAGGGTATCCAGGGTAGTACAGTGGGTAGAAAATCACTATAAATTGTCATGTGTTTGCACAGCACACTTATTTCATTCCTTCTGATGAAGTGTGTGGGGGGGCAGACATGATAGACCTCAAGTCCCTTCTAACCTTAACTTACTATGTTACTTATCTGAAATAAATATACAGTATATAACAACATGAAAAAAATTCAGTATTTATGGAAAACCTAAATAAAACACAGTAAGCTGACAACAGAAATGCATATAAAGGCACCCATATTCATGCCACTGATGGCCTAATTGTAGGCATGTCTGCTTTCCATGTTCAGGACATGTGTTTCATTCCTGCACTCCAGAGACCTGTTTTGGTGAATGGAGGTTGTAGTGCAGTCCATGGTGATACTTTCAAACCTCTTGGGAGAGAGGGTGGCATCTGTCGGTTCACTAGTGGCTCAAGGAAAGGGAAACCATGGACAGGGATTTGCTGCTGCAGCCCTGCCACAAAAGGGGAGGCCTTGCATCCTGGTCTCTGGTAAGGTGTAGTCGGCAAAGACAAGGAGCAGAAGACCTAGCATGAGCCTTCCCCTGATGTGAGCTTTATTTGGGCAGCTCTCAAGAAGAGACAGGCAAAGAAATGGGAACCTCTATCATCGCAAGCCATCTAAGGACCTCAAACAGAAAGGGGGGTTGCTATGGTAGGGCCAAGGGTAGAGGTCTATATACAGTTATAAAAGTGAGGACAAATTCCAAATTAAAAAAGTGTACTGTATAGTGATGCCCAGTTTAATGTTCCTTCTTGTCTAGTCATGTGTATCTCCAGTGAAGAACTGGTGCAGGCCCTCCCCACCCCAATGTCTAGAGGTATGGTGGTATGTCTGTGGGGAGGGCGTGACCACACACAACAGAAACCACCTAAATGGCTGCATCACCTGGTTACTGGTGTTCTTCTTTGGGGTTGCCGAACATCACAAGGTGCTGCAGCTGCGGGAAGGAAATGGGGTTAACCATATTTAAGAGCAGAACACTACACAAGTCCAATATCCAACCAGGAATAAAAGTCCATACAACTCCATTTAATTGTAAAATCACAGAACAGACACTCCATGGAGCGTGGGGACTACATGAGGCAACAGTTAGTTTCTAGGAACACGAGTTTCTTACCCAGCGTGTTACAGTTGATCATGAAGATCCCCCTTTGGCTGTTCATCGAAGCCGAATCAGGTTTCCCTTAGGCTGGTGGCAGCAACATGTCCTGAGGCCAGATCAGGCCTGCAAGCATCCTATAGCAGCCTCGACTTCCCATTTCTCTTCTCCTCCTGCCCAAACTTGGTTACTGGTGAACACAGATCCCATCATGACAGGACTGCTTAAGCAAGCCCCAAACAGTTTAGCCATAGCTTTGGACTGGCTCTCATGGGTTGCAGTGTCACTTTCCAGTCCATTCTCTCTGCTAATTTAACTTCTGCTGCCTCTTTGCCATTGGGCACACAATAGTGGATGGTAGAAGTGGGTGCCCCAAACACAAGGCAGAGACTGCTCCTTTGTGAGCTGCTTGCAGAGACTTATGCCTGGGCTCCCCACGCTATTTGTCTGTTCCCACCTGCTCTGCCATTCAGTCCTTCTAAGGGGGGGGCCTACTCTCAGAGAGGGGCAACGCAGGCTCACACCACTGCAACGTGGGGATGGGACATGCTTTCACCACTGCCCACAAACCCTTCTCCCTCAGCAGCATTGCACATCTTTCTCTTAAGGGCTTCTCTATCACAGCCGCTCTAAACAGGGACCTAGCAGGATGTTTCATACACTTCTCCCCAGTGCTGCCTATTGCAAATGTGGGGGGGCCTGGGGGGAAATCACCCCACTCTAGCCCTTAGCACTGATCCCTCCCTCAAACCAGGCTCTCTGATTCATGCCAAAATCCCCCTTTTAAACCTCCTGTGCCCATCCAGGACAGATGCCGTCAGGAGTTAACCCCTCTGATACTAGTAAGCCCCATGGGGTGCGAACACTGTCCCACAACACAGATGCTCACCCCCTGGTGAGCGCTCACCTCAGTTCATGGCATGGACCCCAGGAGGAAGTATGCACACTCTCCTCCCAGGTGCCACACGGCACCACTGACATCACTACCATAATGGTAGAACCCCCTTTAAGCCAAATTTGTACCACCCATGCCAACTCTCACTACCCCTAAACCTAAACTACCCAGGGGATCTGGTGATCTACTCACCACTCTCTTGGACGAATTGCCTAAACCATGGCAGTAGCATCCCATTCCAACTATCTCACACCTAGTCCCACTTAACAGCCCTTATGCTGCTGCCACCAGAATAATTAATTGAAGGAGAGAGACTACCCCGCATGGTTCACAAAACAGCCTGTAGCACCAGCAAGAGTGCAGTTAACGCTTTCATTTTTTTCCCCTTAAAGAACAGAAACAGTTAGAGAAAACAGGCTGCAGGACTAATGCATACCCCTTTGCTTTCATACCCATGCACTGACACATACACACATACTAACACAGGCACTCACACCAGCACATACACACATACTAACACATCCCCCCCCACCCCACTGCTTTGAATATAGCAGCACCAGGATGCTCAGTCTCTGATGGCAAAAGTCCATGAGATAATCTTAAGCCACAGTCCAAGGCTTTGGTAAACTAACAACATTTGCCCCTTTTAAAGCACCCGTGCCCTGCCAGGCAGCCCACCACTGGACAGTGCCAGATGTCATCAGGAGTTAACCTCTCGGATGCTAATAATCCCCATGGGGGGTTTACACTGGCAAGAAAAGACAGAGTAATCACTTGCTGAATCTTTAATTATCTTCAATCACCCAGTGTATCTAAACATTACAACTAGCCATCACTGCAGATTTTGTGACAGTACTGTTGCGAGATCTTGCAACATTTAGGAATCAGCACCACTGTAACTCCATTCATACTTCTGCATCTCAAGACAGCAAATTAGAAGACTATAGTGCAGCTACTCTGTGCAACAAGCATATGTAATGAAACAGTCATTGCACAGTAGTAGCAGCATCTCACATAAAACCATTGAAAACTGCATAGCATTTGTTTCATTGATTCAGAGAGGAAATATTAGCCAGGACAACGGGTTTGTCCAGTACTGTTTTAACCCTTGCAGGGCCGCGGACTGATAATATCAGTCCAAAATACTTATACATTCTAATTCTGTTGGCAGTCTAAGGGTTAAAATAGTGCTGTATTATCTTAACTTTTACAGGAAAATGTAGGTAAGGCCTTCGTTTTTAATATCTCATCTAAAAAGGCTATTGCCTGCATTCATGAACTGCAACATTTAACTGTGCCTCATAAAATGGGAGTAACAATCTAAAAATGTGATTAGCTCAAACAATTCACTTGACCATGCGCTGATTTTGCTCAGCACATAGACATCCTGATACTTAGTGTAATCACAAATTAATACACATCAAAGAACTTTTTTAAAACAATCTGGCTGTCATTTTTCTTCCTCATTAAACTCCAAGTCCCAATACCCCACTCAGGTCCACTAAATTCCTTGTCCAATTCCCCCCCACCCCACACATAGCTCCAACATGTATTATAACACATTATACAATGGCAAGAAAAAATCCTTGCTTCGGATTGGTCAGTTGGCTGTCACAGCAGAGATGTTATCCTAGCATAAGATCCCTGCTGATTGTTTGTAGGATATTGAGCTTGAGGCAGATGTTTTTTTCTCTTAAGAAACAAAAATATTTTTACACACACTAACAAAACATTCTTTAAAATTATTTTTTAACTATAAAACAATAAGTCATTGTGTAATAGGAATAATGCCCTCCAGGGTGGGTGTTATGCCGGGATAACATTCCTTCTTGAGGCCGGTGGCCTTGAGCCCAACCACCTGAGGTGGGATGTTATCCCAGCACAACACCCACCCTGTCAGGCATTATTCTCTTAGTATCCTTTCATAATGGGCAATTGAAAAAGACACTTTTGGTAGTCATTTGTGTTTTTCACTATGCTCTACTAATAAGTGTTTCAGCCATGTCTCCCTGTCTTGTCGTGAGTCTCTCTCTCTCCTCCCTCCCTCCTCCGTCTCCTCCTCTCTCTCTCTCTCTCTCTCTCTCTGTCTCACACATGTGATACACAGTCCTCTTGGCAAGTCTCTCTGTCTGCCTCTTTTGGCATTCCATTGCCTGAACAACCACATGCAGATAAAAAAAACCTAACAGCGCTGTTGCTTCCCAGTGCCACTCCACAATGTCAAACTGACTCCAAGCTATCTCATTCCTTCTTAACACCAATTTCTACACAAGGAAAAATATCACATAGAAACACAGCTACAAAGAAAGCATTTATTTTATGAAGGGAAGGGGGATGAAAGTAAAAAACAATAAAACAAATTATAACAAGTAATTGTCAATGCCGAATGTTTGCTTGCTGGCATTGGCATTGGTAGTGTAGGAGTTACAGAGCTGCATAATAGGAATGGCAGTGAAGTATGTAACTGAAGCCAACCCCACTACCACCCTGCAGAGACTGACAGGCATTGGGGTGTGCCTGTGGGTCGTCAGGCATAACGGCCACGCCATTTCACCCACACACCCCTACCCTGTAGACACCTGACAAGTATGTCAAGGTGTGCCTGGGTCTTTGGTTTCTTATGCTCACCCCATTCCATCAGGAAATATGGTGAGATGGGTGCTGTATAGGTGAATGGGGTGAACTTTGGGGCCAAAAAGTCCAAGGCACACCTCAGTGCCTCTCACTGGCTGCTGGGTGTGGAATGGTATGAGCATTACAGGCGAGAATCCAAAGTCACACCCCTGATGCCTGTCAGTCTCTACTGGCTGGGGCGTTATGGTCGGAAACCCTAATGCCTCAGGCATTCGTTGGCATTTTCACTCCAAATTCTCAACATGGGTTTTTTGTGACCCCCACCTTATGAACAGTGGCAATATCAGTTTGTTACCCGAAAGCTGATTTTGCACAGCGACTACGCCATTTGGCACCACTGGTGCGAAAACACTTTTCGAACAGGATGTGAAAAATGACAGCTGTACTCTTCATAAAGAAGTGTGGAAAAATGCCAGTGGTGAAAATCTGGATTGAAAATATTAGAAATCCATGAACTTACGAGGGTGCGTGGAAACTGAGCAATGGTTGCTCGTAACACAGTCATTTTATGGACTTTTTTCACCAACTTTTTAACATAGCCATTGTAACACCTCTGCTCATGAACAATGTCACTGTGATTTCCTTAATTTGTCCTGAACGTGATTTCGCACAGCTGCGCCATTGTATGCCTTCATCTTGTGAACATTTGGGTGAGAGTGAAAAATGACAGCTGTACTGCTCATAAGGAGGTGTGATAAAATGGCAATGTTGAAAATCTGGAGTGAAAATAGTGAAAATGTGTGCTTACGAGCGTGAGTAGGAACAGCGCAACGCATGCTCGTAAAACAGTCATTTTGGGAATTTTTCACAAAATTTTTAACATAGCCATTTTAACACCTCTGCTCATGAACAGTGTCACTGTGATTTTCTTACTCTGTCCCGAACATTGATTTCGTACACCGACTGCGCCATTGTGCGCTATATGCTCGGAAACATGTTTTGGGTGAGATGTAAAAAATGACAGCTGTACTGCTCATAAGGAGGTGTAGTGAAATGGCAATGTTGAAAATCTGGAGTGAAAATATTGAAAATTCGCAAACTTACGAGTGTACGTAGGAACAGTGCGACACATACTCGTAAACAGTCATTTTTGGGAATTTTTTCACCAAATTTTCAACATAGGGTTTTTGGGGGCCTACCTCATGAACTGTGACACTGTCATTTCATAAATCAGTCCCAAAAGGTGGTTCCGCTCAGTGACCACAAAATCACCTTTCGGGGCAGATTAACAAACTGACAGTGACAGAATTCATTAGGTGGGGTCCCCAAAACCCCATGTTGAAAATTTGGTGAAAAAATTCCCCAAAATGCCTGAGCTAAGCATCAAAGTTGAAAAAACCCTATTTATTACATTATACAGCTTACCAGAATTTCCTCAGTACGCAGTCGGCTTCGAAGAGTGCAGATGTGTTCCCAGTCCACTGAAGATCATCGCGCTGGACTCTAGAGGTAAGTATGAGGTGAGGTGGGCATGTGGGGAGGCAGGGTGTGCAGAGGGTGGGCGCAGGTAGGGGGAGGAGGGGTCAGGACAGTCAGCGAGGGAAGGTTTTTTTCTTGCAGGTTTTTTTTTCTTGGACAACACAGGACTTGTGCCACACTGGGGTAGGCTTCCAGCATGGCAGCTGGAAGGCTGTTTGGGGGGCAGTGGAGCCGACAGGGGATTGGGCCCCCCCATCGGCCATACGGACTGTTGCCACGCTGGAGTGGGCTCCCAGCATGGCACCCGGTTGTCTGTTGGGGGGGAAACATTGGAGCCAATGGGGGATCGGGCACCCCCATCGGCCATACAGACTGTTGCCATGCTGGGGTGGGCTCCCAGCGTGGCACCTGGAACTCTGTTGGGGGGGAGCGCAGCTGAGCTGACCGGGGATTGGGCACCTCCTTCGGCCATACAGTGTATATGTGGGGAGGAGCACATTAGCATGCAATATGTGCCTGTGGGGGGGAGCACTTGTGCATGCAGTATCTTCTCGCTGCTCATTGAAGCGTAGCTCTCTCTTTCAACTGTACGGCACTGCATTTTCAACTGCTGTCATAGACAGCTGCAACATTCATTGGAGAACTGTGGCTGCACCTGCAAACACACTGACTGCATTGAAAGACAGGGTGCCACACCTATGAAAACTCGGATGATGGCACTATGGAAAAGGTAAGGAGGAAAAGAGCTGCCTTTAGGAAGTACAAGAAAACAGGGAGGGGAGGACAGGGAGGAGTACTTGACAGAATCGAAGGAGGTGACAAGGGCAGTAAGGGGAGCCAAAGCATCTATGGAACTCAGGCTGGCAGAAGGCATTAAGAAGGGGGAGAAGGACTTCTTTAAGTACATCAGGGAGAAAAGGAGCTGTAAGGACCACATAGTAAGGATTAGGAAGGAGGGGGGTTGGGTGGAAGCAGTGTGATAAGGTGGAAGCACTAAATGAGTACTTCTGCTCAGTATTTACTAAAGAGAAGAGGGGGGTGACACCCAAGGTGGGAGAAATGGCAGAAGCAGGGTGAGAAGTGGTAACAGATGGGGAAATCATGGAGAGCAGAGTTCGAGAGGGTTTGAAGGCACTGAGGGTGGACAAGGCACTAGGCCCAGATGGCATCCACCCCAGGGTACTGAAGGAGCTGACAGAGGTCCTTGCAGGACCTTTGGCAGACCTATTTAATGCCTCACTACATTCGGGGTGTGTACCTCAGGACTGGAGGATGGCTCATGTGTGCCCTCCACAAGAGTGGCCCCAAGGATGAACCGAACTACAGACCAGTGAGCCTCACATCCATCATGGGTAAGCTAATGGAGACTATCCTGAAGGAGAGGCTGGTGGCCCTCCCAGAGGCCAAAGGACTACAGGACAGCAGACAGCATGGCTTCATACGTGGCAGATCCTGCCAAACCAACCTGGTCGAGTTCTATGAATGGGTAACTAGGCAACTGGACAGGGGCCATGCAGTGGATGTCCTGTATCTGGACTTCAGTAAGGCATTCGACTCACTGCCACATGGAAGGCTGGGAAGTAAGTTAGTAGGCACAGGGGCGGGTGCAAAGCTGGTGAAATGGGTAGGAAACTGGCTGCAGGGAAGGCAACAGAGGGTGGTGGTGGGTGGGGAGCTCTCACACCCAAGGGCAGTGACGAGCGGTGTTCCACAGGGCTCGCTGTTGGGACCAGTGTTGTTTGGGATATTCATTGCAGACATATCATGGGACATCAAGAGCAAGATCAGTCTGTTTGCTGATGATATCAAGGTAGGCGCGGTGGTGGATGACCTAGGGGAATGGCAGGGGTTGCAGGATGATCTGGCAAAGCTTGAAACCTGGTCAGACACCTGGAAACTGGGCTTTAATGCCAAAAGTGCAAGGTGCTGCATTTTGGGATGAAGAACCTAAGGAGGAGGAGTTACCAGCTAGGGGGGTGCAGCTAGCCCAGACAGAGGAGGAGAAGGATCTGGGTGTGCTCATTGCAGGGTCATGAAACCTTCGGCACAATGTAGGAAGGCAGCTGCAAAGGGCCAACAAAATGTTGGGTTGTATTGCTAAGGGTATATCCTCGAGGGAGGAGGTGATTCTGCCACTGTATAGGTCATTAGTTAGACCACACCTGGAGTACTGCGTTCAGTACTGGTGTCCGTATCTGAAGAGGGACATTAAGTTACTGGAGGGGGTGCAGCGCAGAGTGACAAAGATGATCAAGGGGCTGGGGGACTTATCATACGAGAGGAGGTTGAAGGAGTTGAACATGTACTCACTGGAGGAGAGGAGAGACAGGGTGACATGGTTGAAACCTTAAATACATGAAGGAATAAACAAGATGGGTACAGAGGGGCTGTTCAAAATAAGGAGGGAGGGCAACCAGGGGCCACGATATGAGACTGGAACAAGGAAGGTTCAGGAGGGAGATGAGGAGACACTTTTTTACAGAGACGGTGGTGGCTGGGTGGAATGCGTTACCTGCTGAAGTGGTATGCAGTAGAACAGTGGACTGCTTCAAACGAGGATGGGACAGGACAAGGGGGAGGGTTAATGAAGGGGAAGGGTGGAAGGGAGAGGCAGCTGCAGAATAAGGGGTGCTAGCTGCACATTCGAGCAGACTTGATAGACCTCTAGGCCTTTATCTGCTGGCAAATTTCATATGTTCGTATGTTTCTTGCAGATGTGTGCAAGCAAACATAAATATTACAATTATGGTAGCCTCACTAGGACAGTTGAGCAAAGGCAAAAACAAAACAAAACAAAAAACAAACGCAAGATCTAGCAGGTGGAAGAACTATCTTACCAAAAATTAACATACAAATTTCTATTTTTAAGTTTTTAAACATTTTTGCTTGACTATTAGATACATTAAAAAAGAAACCCATTTTATTTATTTATTTATTTTTTGTTGACCAGGTAGGTGCACTAGCCATGAAATGATTATTTTCAGGCACGACCCGGGAGAGTACAACAATCAAAGACAGGTACAAAGCATGAGTACAATGAAATTGCAGTATCATAGGTCAAAACAGTTAGTAGTAATGAATACATGCAGTCAGGGCAATAACAATCAATGCAATTTGTAGCGGGGTTGTAGTTCAGGAAAACAGTTTTAGGCAGACATCAAAATCAATGCATAAAAAATGCCAGGCTGGCATTTATCATTTTATTATTTGTAGCATAAAATGATAATTATTTAGAACAGAAAATAAGAAAATTGTCACTAAGTCCATAACATCAATGCTGTCTAGGGTGCAGACACAAGCCTTCTAAACATAAGGTCTTACACCCCTCACAATCAGTTCTAGACTGACGCTTTATCTAAAAAAAAAAAAAAAAAAAAAAAAATCCACCCTAGTGGTAGGCTTATATATGTTTTTATCAATGACATCACTGTCATGTGACATCAATTCATTTCCAATTTAGTACATTTTTGAGTTTCTAGGCTCACAACTTGCTTCTATACATAGTACAAAAAGTTGCTTTTAAGCCTTATTACTTTAATAACTACTTCTTTCCAACATCTTTATTACACACCATAATCCTGGTTAGAAAGTGACTCTAAATGCTTGATTATCTTTTTAATTACTCTAAGCTCCTCCTTCAATCAATAATTAAAGCAGCTAGAATCTGTATAAATATTGGCCTCTAGGGGCTGCTGCTTCCCTATAGCAACAGATTGAGTGCAGAAGAAGAGCTTGTGCAGCCGACACCCTGTCCTGCTTCAGGGAAGGCTGCAGCTTATCAGGCCACCACACAGTATCTTTTCTGTATCTCTTTTTTTTTTAACCCTCTGCAGGACTGTTTACACACCAGCAAATTAACCTGAGGTAAGCTATTGACCCAGCATTTTGCTATTTGCTAACAGAACATCTAATAATACTGTATCTTAGTAATATCCCACTTATGTTATCTTTCTATTTTTAGCAAGTCAGCACAGGATGCATAATAAAGTAAAGGGAAAGGGAGTGCTGCTTACTGGTTTACTTAATCCTGGGCTCATTTAACTAGCCACTAAGTAAAACACATATTGCCACTTGTGTTTTAGTTTACAACTACAAGGTTCCCTTCCATGAACCTTTTTACCTGGACCCAGAAGGAAGAGAACTTGAAAGAGGGTTTAGACAATGAAAGGGGGTCTGCTTAGAGGTGGCCTGCCTCCAACCAAGAAAGAAAGGGATAGCTGCACTAGAAAGGAAGACAGAGGTTGCAACCATAGAAAACAGACAATACAGATGGGTCCTTACTCTGTGGTTCCCTTTCTATATATTTTTTTAATTACTGCAATTAAAGGCACAGATGCATTTTATATTTCTTACTTTCTTTCTTTGTACAGAAAGCACTATTCTGGTACTTTAACCATAGCATTTAACATATCCCTGCACTTTATTAGCTAGCACTTTTAATCTTTAATTGCTTTTAAAGCACTCTAGCACTTTCATCTATAGGCATAAGGTAGGTTAATGGGGGGAGGGCAAGGAAAAACCCACGTTTCTTCCTACCAGGGCACCTCACCATTGACAGGGGTTACCCGGTCACACAAATCACAAAGCATTTTTACGCAGAGAAAACCTACACAGTCTAAGAAGAGATACCACAACATAGCAGCAAAGAAATATTGTTCAAATTAGTCACAACAATGAAGATTCAAATAGGCAGCGAAACAAGGCAAGGGCAAATTCCTGACTGGGCAGGATGCATTATCACGGCCTCTGAAACAAGACTCAGGTGTGTGTTGGGGGGGAGTTGGGGTAGATTGGCTCTCAAGGAGGTAGTAAGTGTAAGGGTAAAAATTGCTATGAGGTAGGGAGGTTAAAGTTAGGCCAGGCAGCATCTGGCGGGTGAGTGGATTAGGGAGGATTAAAACAAGTGCAGAGATCAGCAAGGGATAGATGTAAGCGCAGCTCCTTTTTGAAGCTGTCATGGGATCCAGATATTCAAGTGCTTGAGGGGAGAGACCACACCCAGGAGTGTGTAGGACCCTTGATGGATGGGTGGTGGGCGGGAGGCCTGCCTTACACTGCCACTTGGCTACCAGATGGTAACAGTTCACACCAGGCCCAAATGAGGCCACTCCAAAGAGACGTCCCAGTACCAACTAACAGCATGCAGCTGCACCTTTTGTAGTAGCCAGTGGTAAGAAAAATAGATCCTTTTGGACAGGCTTTTGTTTGGCTTTTCCGGATGGTGTCTTGTCTCCTTATAGAATGACCTGACCTCAGAGCGGAGACCCTTAAGGCAAAACCTACTGCAAATCTGTAAAATATAGACCCAGTGAGCAGATTAATAAATGTAAAAGGGGAATAAATTGCAAAAACGATCAGGCTGGTTAAAACAACAAAAAAGCACTACAAATATAAAGTCCTAAAGCCCCAACCAATTTATGCAAATAACACCAATCAGTGATTAGAACTCAAGTTTAACAAGAAAAGCCTGTAGCAGAAAAGCACACACTGAATGGTTGTGAGTAACAGCTCCTGGTGCCCCGAATGACTTATACAATATCAGTGGTTAGTAGTTCATAAGACAATTTAAGCTAAATTTAGAAGATCTGTAAAAAGTTAAAAAAAAGCTCACAGTAAGTGGTTTCACTTCTGCATGCTAGCTAAAAGCAAACACAAATGTTGTTTTTATATTATAGCCAGTAAAAAAAGTTACTGCCGCATGCTTTCCACTCACTCTCAAGTAACCTACTGTAGTAGGAACAGTTTTGCCTTGAAATGCCAGTGAATAAGGCATGACTTCAGTGATAACTCTCCATGTTCTTGTTATCTGAAAATGCACTAAAAATGGTAAAGACAGCTATCAGCTTTTGCCAATATTAGATAAAGTAATTAACTGTGCATTGAAGAACAAGTGCTGAACAAATGCATAAAATGGATCCCACGCTCACTCTTAGTAAGAATGCTAAGTGAGTGCTGATTTTTGATGAGCAACTGCTCACATGTTATGTAGGTCTAGGAGAGTCTGTGTACGTGCAGGGCATAGGAGTCGGTGGTCCATAACATACTCCTCTCCAATTGCTCGGATTAGCAATTTTAAATTTAAAAAATTTGACAGTAAACTGAAAAGTTTACAAATGAAAAGCACAAAAATAAAACAAAAACTGATACAAAAACTGAGATGAAAAGATAAGTTCACTTGTACATTTAGAAGTAAGTATACTTAAATGTAACCAGCATGAACAAACATTTCAAGTGCAATAAATGCCAAGGGCCCCCCATTTTCAAAAGGTTCGCGGAGCACAAACCGTGAACAACGCCGGTCATCGGGGATGTGGCCATATTCAAAGGCCAGATATGCGTGGCCCACCCCTGACAGTGCCATTGCACACATTAGTGCCCTGCACATATGCTAATGAGGGATCCCTCATGCATGTGCAGCGCGGTACAATATGCAAACGTTACAGAAGTGCTAAATGACTACCTGCTGTGGCACAGTTTAGTGTGTCTGAAACCCTGCCCTTAATAGTGCTCAGCCAGGGTGAGCCCCACACACTCCGTCCACACACTGTTAAGGGCAGGGTCTCTGATGATCCAGTGGTCCCTTCGCGAGCCCCGATCCGTGTCACATGTAAAATAAAATGCCACTCCTTTCCCTGGTAGTCTAGTGGTCCCCCTCCTTCCTAAGCCCTGATCTGGGTCACTTTTAGAATAAAATGCCATTTCTTTCCCTGGTAGTCTAGTAGACCCCCCTTCCTGAGCACTGATCTGTGTCACTTTTAGAATAAAATGCTATTCTTTTCCCTGGCAGTCTAGTAGTCCCCCCCCCCCCAAGTCCCTTTAGAATAAAATGCCATTCTTTTCCCTGCAAATCTAGTGGTCGCCCCTCCCTCAGCCCTGATCCTTGTCACTTTCCAAAAAAGATATAATTCTTTTCCCTGGTATCTCAGTAGTGCTGTGCCTGCTCTCCCCCCAATCCCGACCTACCCCTAGCAAGGAATGCCAGATCAAGGGAAGATCTGCAAGGTACTCTTTCTTGGACATGCTAGTTGTTTGACGACTGGTGGGGGTCACAACAAATGTGCCAAAGTCTGTTTTGACTCCCTGCCAAAGACTGCAGTATATTGGGACAGTCTTGGATGCAGAGAAGGGATGTGTTTTCTTGCCACATGACAGAGCAGAAACCTCATGATTGCCCACTCACAGCTGGTATACAGGAGTCTTATGTCTCTTTGAGAATAATGTCATGCACTGCTGCTTCTCATGCTGTGGCCATTGTGACTGCGCCACTGACCCACTTATATATGAGAATCCCTCAGTGGACACTTAGGGTCCATCTGTGCCCTGGTCCTCTGTTAATCCAGATAGACAATGCCAGTGTGATGCATGGCATCAACAAATAAGAGGGCACTCATTCCTGCCTACTATGCAGGGAAGCAATGAGGGTATAGTACTGGGCTCTGTATGCTCATTGCATACTACTGTCATCTCCCAGATATCCAAATGTGATGGCAGACAGACTAAGCATATTACAGTCCCGCATTCATGAATGGGAACTGCTGACCTCATTGGTATAAGACCTCTTCACACAATGGGGTTGTCCAGAGTTAGACCTTTTTACGTAAACCCACACAACACAACATAACACTGCTAAGTTTCGGTTTGCTCGATCCAGAGTCTGGAGTTTTCTGGTGAGATGCATTGTCCCTCTCTTGGAAAGAGAAATTCCTATATGCTATATGCATTTCCCCCAATTCCTCTAATACAGAGGGTGCTGCTGATGTTTCAACAGCATTGCTTTTTTAATTGAATTGATAATAATTGTCACATGATTGTATTGCTATGATGTAAGTATTATGAACCACCCAACAGATGACATCACTGGGTTGGTAATATTTAAGCGATCAAGTGAGTACCAGAAACCTGCCCCCTGAAGAAGATCTAAATGATCGAAGCGCAGGGGCTTCTGGTTGGAGCTTACCTTCCATTGTTTTTTATTTTTGCATTGTGCATATAATTCGGCATCAGAATCACCGGTTTGGAGAGCAATTCTCTTTGTGTTGCTGGCGCTGCTGATCACATTGCACATTGCCACTCCCATTCTCTTTGCTCCATTATGGCCTTGCCAGATGCAGTTTCTACTTCTTTAAGAGATAGCAGTGTAGCCTCCTTTTTCCCTTACCACTGTGTCACGGTCTGTTGTCACAGGATAAGGGATCCTTGGCTCATCTGGCCCTGAAATCCCTACGCCTGCATGCATGGCTCCTGAAAACATGGCCATTGCATGTTTTGGGGTATCCCCTAAAGCGGCTAATGTTCTGATTGTGGCTAGAAAGCCTTCTACCAGACATACCTATTCCTTGAAATTGAAGCGGTTCATGTTGTGGGCTGCTTCCAGGAACTTAGACCCATTTATGTGTCCTGTAAATGCTGTGTTGGAATACTTGCTGTCCTTGTCAGAATCTGGCTTACAGTATTCCTCATTTACAGTGCATTTAGCTGCTATTTCAGCTTTCCACGCCCCAGTGATGGTCATACGGTTGTTCAGTTAGAGGTGTCCCATACTTTTCTGAGAAGTATTCTTCATATAAAATCTTCTATCCTGAATCCAGTCCTGCCTTGGGACTTGAATTTTGTGCTTCAGAACTTGATGTTGGCTCCTTTGGAGCCAGCCACAGGTTGTAGCTCATACTTCCTGTCATGGAAACATTACTTTAAGTTTCAACCACTTCTACTCAAAAGATTTCAGAGCTTCAAACTCCAGTATGTGAGCCTCCTTATATGATTTTCCAAAAAGACAGTCTCTTTGTGTACAAATCCTGACTTTCTGCTAAAGGTGGTATCTGAATTTACATTGTATCAGATGATTCACCTGTCTCTTTATTACCCTGGGCATTCCATTCAAGGTGAGGCACTGCTTCATACTTTAGATGTACGTTGAATACTCAGATACTATGTTACTCACACCAAATACTGCAGAAAGTCCTCTCAGCTTTTTGTTTCATTTTCCCCTGGGAAAGAGGGCTCCCCTGTGTCTAAACAGTGCCTGGCACACTGTATTAAGTTCTGTTTTAGGAAGTACGGAAATGAACTTCCTGGTGCAGGGTGTGGTCACTCCACAAGGAGTATGACCACTTCTGTTGCTTGTTTCAGAAATGTTTCTGCTGCTGATATTTGTATGGCAGCCACATGGAGCACTGTCCATTCCTTCACTGTACATTACAGTCAGGACATAGTTTCTCATAGGTGTGCTGGATTCTGGCTTGTTGTGCTGCAAGGTTTGCTGTCTTGAATGTATCGAACTATACCATCCTTTCAGTGCTGCTTGGGGACTGCTTGGGAATCATTCCAAAGGTGTGGCCTAATGGAAGAGATATCCTCGAAGAAGATTTTTTAATTTTTTTATTTTAGTCTTTGGTAACCAGATAAGGCCCACTAGGCACAAGTGCCTGTTTTCAGGGGTGACCTGGGAGCACTAGGTGGTTAAGTGACTTTCTCAAAGTCACACAGTATGCAAGTGGAGGTTGTGAGAATCAACAGTTACATACTTATTGTAATAGTTGATCTTCGGGAAAATTTCTTTCATTATGCCATGCCTTCCCTCCCTACGTCCTCCTTCTGATTAGAGAGGGTTACATTAGACATTGTGTATAAACCTAATACAGGCAGTGTATATCCAGTCTATGCCTCGCCTTGTATGCCTGGACTGGTCTTATCTCCTGGCTCCACATGGGAAGAGGTCCTTCAAGTCTAACCTCCAGTACGGAACTGATGAGTGGTGAGGCTGCCCATGTTTATATAGACACTGACACATGACATCGTCGTGGGCGGCCCCTGGCTAGCAAAAATGTCCATGTCCTAGCATTAGTAGCTTTAGTTCCAAAGGTGTGGCCTAATGGAAGAGATTGTCTCAAAGATCTACTGTTGTGGTAAGTACTTACTGTTCTTTTTTTGACCCCCTGTATGTCCCCCGATGGCTAAGCCACATGCAATGATGCTTGTGTGCGTACTGATGCTTTTGTACATTACAGGTATCCGCAATCTATAGATTGATATGGTCTTCTATATCACCTCCAAAAGTTTAACAGACATTAACTCCCTCCTTAATTCTGACTTTTGTATGCTAAAATCCTGGCTATCCCAAAATAAACTGCTTTTTAATTCTAGCAAGACTAACCCTATGCTGTTTGAATCTGCCTGTAAGCTGAGGATGTGCAGACAACCTGGTTGTTTCCTGTGCCAAATGGCACACCTCTTGTGTCTGTCAACTTTAAGTACCTTGGTTTCCCCATTACCCTTTCCCTTAATTTCTCAGTGCACATTTCTAAAGCTTATAAAGCTATTAGCACTATATTAGGCCTTGCCTGTAGGGTAAGGTATGCTCTCACTTATTCTGCCTAGCCAGCCATTGTATAGGGCATTCTTCTACCTAACCTGACCTAAGGCTTCAGTACCTACTCTACTGCATACCAGTGAATCCTAAACAAGTAGAATACTATGTACAACAATACATGTCATTTTGCCTTGGCCTCAACCCAACTTACTCACCACTGCCCACTCTACTCTGGACTAAACTGGCCATCTCCACCAGCTCGACATTTGTTTACCCTTGACTCACTGACAAAATGCTCAGGTCTGCTGCACCCACTTCTCTGGCTGCCCTGCTTCAGCACCCTGATCAGGCCTACCTCCTTGGGCCTGGTGACTCATCTGTTTTGTCTGTCTGTCCCAAAATGTAAAACAAATATGGGTTAACAAGCCTTCTCCTACTTTGCTCCTACATTTTGGAACTCCATTCCTGTGTCCCCCTGACATTCCCAATCTGATTTTTATTTTATAAGGGAGCTATACAAATATTTAAATTCCACTAATAAATGTACCCGCACATGACACCTTGCTCAAGTCGGCTCAGCTAATTTTACTTGTAATTGCAGTAATTCATTATTGTGAACACTCTCCACTGACTGTTTAGCTGCCTTTGTGTCTTTTACCATATTCGTTTGTAACCACTGCTCTGAATTCTACTTTTATGTATAACTGTTTTATATGCATACCAGTTTGATAATGTTACCATGCCTCTATATCTGTTCACCATATGCTTATTTTATTTATTGACAGATGTGTAATTTTGACTAGGAAAGGCACCCTCAGTTATTATACCTTGTTTCAAGGTACATTCTGGGGGATGGGTTGCATGAACCTGTTTTTTGGACAGCCTTCGACAATGGCGACCGCAGTTGAGCACTTTATTAAAAGGGCAACTCAGTTGTGGTGCCTGTCCACAGGGCTACTGGGCAGGTAGGGGTCCCAGGATGTCACTGTATGTACACACATGTGGGGGGTGAGCACACCATGCAATGAGTGGAAAGGGAAGGAGGGTTTGTGAAGCATAGTATGGCAGTAGTCTGCTGAGCTGGCCCTGTGGCATGCTTGGTGGGTGGCAGGCTAGGGTTGCGAGGGTACTAGGTTCAGTTCTGGCCGCATGTTCATTTTGTTGCATCTGGCTGTTTGTTTTTTTGGATTTGCACACCCCCTCGATGTGCACCCCCCAATAAAAAAAATAAAACAAGTCCTCGGCACTTTTTGTTGTGCACTCTGGAGGTACATCAATCGGAAATTGATTTTTGGTGATGTACATATTTCGCCTAATGGTATATCGCCTTTTCCGCAATCGCTGTTATCACATGGAACTGTTTTTTGGACAGGAGGAACATTGGCCATGACACTTGGGAAACTTCCATTGGTGTTCTTCGGTAAGTGCCATGATGTCTGTAACTTCCACCTGGACAATGACCAGAGATAGACAGAAGGGACCTCCGTTTAACATCTCATCCAAAGAACAGCACCTCAACAGTGCAGCATCCCCATCGTACTGCACTACAGTGTCAGTTATGGGTATTACTCCAAGTACCTGGTGTGGGGCTAGGACTCACAACCTTGCAATCTTCTGGCCCCAGAGGTGAGCGTGCTGCCTGCTGAGCTACTGACACTGACATTTACTGTAACCATTGCTCTGTACTTCACATTATGGATAACCATTTGGTACCATTTCTGCTCATCACAAGTCACCGATTGCATTATCCCAGGTCATGCCTGAAAATAGGTATTTTTATTGTCTAGCGCACTAATGTGGTAAGCAAAAATTAACTAAATAAATAAAGTATGCAGTGCTTTGGTGTACAGTACTTTTATTAAGGCAATCTATCTGTGCATAAAACCTGTTCAAATAATCATTTCTACTATAACAGGTCACTGTCTCTTTAAATGATGTGGGAGGAATTGCAGTATTTGGTATTTTGGGTCGATGACCGCAGACTGTTAACAGTTCAGCACTGGCACTTCTAGACAAGTATTGGTCGATAACAGTCATGTTTGCTTGCTTGCATTTGCTGCGTAGTTGTAGGGCACTGGTAGGGTAGCAGTTAAAAGTAAGAAATTAAAAACACAAGTTTTACTAGTGAA
This sequence comes from Neoceratodus forsteri, assembly GCA_016271365.2. NCBI lineage: Eukaryota > Metazoa > Chordata > Ceratodontiformes > Ceratodontidae > Neoceratodus > Neoceratodus forsteri. The sequence continues at coordinate 656,874,539 of CM057459.1, forward strand.
ATTGTCATGAGTGAAAAAATGAAGAGCTTGACATATGAGGCTGTTGTTTTCTTGAACTGTGAGCCCAAATTGTCACGATGGTATTTGTATTACTCCAGCATATGGACATCAATCAATCAAAATCTTTATTTCACCAAGTGAACACTGTTGAGCAATGCTCATTTTCAAGATGGACCTGGACAGTATACATAGTCATAATTTAACACAATGTTTACAATGATAAGAAAAACAAGTTTGGAACCATAACATTTACAATGAGAAAATATTAACAGCAAGGCCTAAACTAAAAAAAAAAAAAAATGTCTACAGAAAATATGAAGTTTCATTGGATGATGTATAAAGGTATAACCAAACACAATTGCCTGAAAAGTACCAATGGAGGGATGAAAAATGGCGATCCAGAGAAGAGTAAAAAGGGTTAAGATGGGCCGGGGGGGACTTGGATAGTGAACGAAATAAGAGGGATGAAGGGGAAGGAAGGAAGGAGGGAGAAAGGAAGGAAGGAAGGACCAGGGAACCATCGGAACTGTAGGCCGGCTAAACCAAGGTAACAGAATACAGGAGCCAGAATGAGAGCGTGAGGGGGTCTGTATCCACTAACAGGTAAAACTGAGGAATGCAGTTACAATACCCTGTAACAGAACAGAAATGTGGTGGGAGTAGGGGAAGCAAAAGAATAGGTTGGAGGAAGTATGAGCTGTTTGCTATGGTTGCAAACACAATCACAGGAAGAACTGAGATATTTAAAATAAAGGAACAAGGGAACCGTGAATAGGGTTGGGGGAGGATGAGGAGAGAGATGCAGGGAACAGCCTGAGCCCTTGTTAAAAGATAAGCCCGGATTAAGGGAAGCAGTTGCAACGTTCAATAAAGGAACGGGCATACAGTGATTTGAAGGCTGCCAGCGTAATAGGGAGGACCACTTTCAACATTTTTTGCAGCTTATTCCACAATAGAGGTAGCTTATAACTGATTGAGGCCCTACCAAAACGTGATTTGACCTTGGGTACAGACAATGTAACATAGGAAGCACTTCAGTACGTTTTGCCTATCATGCATAGTGGCATACAATCAGAAATATATTGGGCGCATTTTAGTGATGGCTCTAACTGTCCAGAGGCCGCATTTCTCTGATGCCTATGCATAAGAGACAACTATCCCACCACTGAGTATAAGAAGCAGTGATGCGCCGAGTAGGGGAGTCCTGTAATAAACCTTAGGGCTCTATGGTAGAGCGTGTCCAACTTCGAAAGTGCAGTGGCAGGACCCTGACTATAGAGAAAGTCTGCATAGTCTAGTACAGACACGAAGGTGGTTTGGACCAGCCTCATCTTGGCCTCCCTTGAGAGGAAGTGGTTGATTCTATAGAAAAAAACAAGTCTCTGCCTAAGCCTTTTTATCGGCTCGTCTATGTGGTCTATAAAAGACAGTCTATAGTCATGACAGGTGTCATTGATCAAATCCCAGCCAAAACATGATTTTGTGAAAGGACGGTGAAAACAAGTTTGAGAGGGGGACTTGAAAGTGACACCTGCCATGTTCATGAGGTGGAGTAAAAAAAAAAGACAGTTGAAAATGTGGTTCAAAATGTAACAAAATTGCAATGTTATCAGATAATGTTGAAAAATGGAAATGTTTCTTCATAACTTTGTTGCTTGTTGGGATTTTGACCTCAGCTTTTCCACATAGTCTTTTTATTACCCCTCCTTATGAACATGACAGGTATAATTTATAAAATCCTGCCAAAAACATCATTTTTTGGCATTAAGTTAAATCAAAAGTTGGGATACTTGTACTCAAACACTGACTCACTGACAGATGAAGCACAAATGTTAATAGGTAAACAAGTCCTGATTCCTACTCTTGATTATGGGAACATTTTGTTTGTGAACCAAAATAATGTTTTTTGAAGTAAGTATCAACTTACGTTAAGTAACATTTGTCATTCTGCTCCTAAAGCACCTAGCAGAACACATCATTATACATAGGGATGGGAATATTGCCTCCTTAGTTAAGGATTGATTATAGCACAGTAGTATTTGCTTTTCAAGTTTCTAAAAATTCCGGAGCTGGTATTTTATTTCCTTCTTTAGTCCATATCTGAGGTCTCATACTACAGGGAGTAACTCACCTATGCTCTTTTCAGTAAATCCCACTAATTGGGGAAAAATAATTTTCCTGCTTTGGTCCTAGCATTCTGAATGATCTGTCAGATCAGGTTATATCTGCACCAAATGCAAAGTACTTTAAACATCTTTTAAAGAAGTTAGTGAGAATACTAAATGTTCATGGTAATTGTTTTATATGACAGAACTGTATACTTATGTAAGCAATAAGACATGATGGAGTGTGCATGGAACAGATTCTACCACACTCCCAGAGGCGTAGTAGCCTCGTGCCTTCAGCCCCTGAACGTGCAGTAAAATTTGTTCCATGCACACCCCCGGAGTGGCTTATTATGCTTATAAAATAGGCTCCTTTTTTAACTTTTTACAGTTGGGAAAAGCATGTTTATATGTTAAAACAATAGATTTACTTGTGTGCTTTTATCATAAAATAATCCTTCCGCCCACTGCAAATGATGTAATTGATGATGTAATTGCATTACTGTTGGATGAATATGAATAGATAGGCCATTGACAGAGCAAAGGCTGATGGCACATTCATAAGGTAGAAAAAGAAATGGGCAGACTGGATGGGCCTTGCGGTCCTTATCTGCCGTCAACTTTTATGTTTCTATGGACAAAGTTTGTCCTTTGCTGGCATCAAGATTCAAGATATGGAATGTTTATCATGGAATGTTTACCATGGAATACATGGATTCAAAATTGTGCCCAGTTCCAGTGGCAGAATGTTCCTCTCCTAACATGCTGTACACACACACAACAATTGCTCTGCTACAGTCAGAGATTAAATATCTCACTGTCAGGGCAAGCAGAAGAGATTTCCCTGATGAGCAGGTAAAGACAGAAGGGGAATTTTTCATTGTCAGCAAAGAAACAGTTGCAATGAAAACTATATGCAATACTTAATGTTTCTAATTTGTTTATGTGTATACGGAAAGTGAGATAATGGAAACAACATTTAATTAATTTGTTTTATTTTTTATTTAAGGTAGTTTTATTTTTAGGGTCCAGTTGAAGTTTTTTTTACAGTGTGATGGTAGCAACCATGTTTGTGATGGAAGATCAGTTCTGGTTATAGGGGGACTGATAGAAGATAGCTCTGGTTGTAGGAGGACTGATTTGCTCATTGTGTGATGTGGTTTAGGACCAGGATGACTGTGCATGAAACAGATTTCATGCACAGTCACATGATATATTTTGACCAATCAGACTTCTTTATTTTGGATGCCCATTTGATAAGTACTACTGTATGTCACTGTTGTTAATTGTTTTATGTCAGGCATGACTGAAAAAGTGTTCTGCCCAATTCACTTCCTGGTTAAAAATAAAAAAAAATGATTATGATTACAAGGTGGAGTAAAAAATGGCTATGTTCAGTCAGTCACTGCTGAGACCGGGGTTAGTGTGCAGGGTTAGAGGGGCTAGTTTCCTTTTTTTCAGTATTTAAAAGAGAAAAATTAAAGCAATGATGGGTGCTTTTCTTTTCAGCAAGGACCAGACACTGGGGACTGGGCACCGCAGTGTTGGTGTGTTTAGCAGCAACGAGGGTTTGGGCACTCTGGTGTCACATACTGGGATAGTTATCCAGTACCAAGGGTTGGAAACTCTGGTGCTAGAGTGTATTGGTGGGGTGTTTGTGTATGTGGAGGGGGGTTGTTGTACTGGGGATTGGGCACCCCAGTTTCAGAATATGTGTGTGTGTGAGTTTTTTAATAGCTGGGTGGGGGGTTACTGTCAGTGGGTTTGAGCACCCTCCATTGATAAAGTCATTGTGCAGCTGAGTTGGGTGGGAACTCACAGAGAGAGGTTTATTTTTTTTTCACTTATTTAATAACTGGGTCAGGCAGGGAAGGGGTGATACCAGCGATGGGGTTGAGCACCCATTGTCAGTTAAGTAATTGTGCAGCTGTATCAGGTGAGTGGGGGGGGTATACCGGTGGCAGAGCTGAACACCTACTGCCAGTAAGGCAACATGAGTTGAATGTTGACATGAAGGCCTCAGACAGAGAAGCTATGCCCATTGTGCAACATCTCTACCTTTCCCAGGACTGCAGAGAAACAAAGCACTATACAGCCCCAGTGAAGTGGAACAAATTGCATAGGAAAAAAATGGCTGTAGGAAGTACAAGCTGCACAAGAAAACCCACGTCCAGCTTTCATTTTCCAGTCTTGTAATTGGCCAAGTACTTCAAATGGAATAGCAGCAAAAAGGTGGAGAGTGAGTGGAATTGGGAAGTATACTGAAGCTGTGATAAGTGAAGGAGGGACACGTCCCCAGAGTCCTTTGACTGTTCAGACTGATAGCAATATGTCTTCTAGCCTTTTGCAAGCAATCATGCTGTAATAAGTAATCTAATACTATAGCATCTGTCACTTTAAATTGGCACCAGCACCCATTACTGCACTTTGCACTTTAAATATAATAAATTAGCTTTCCTCAGCCTGCGCTACACTAATGCCTATGGGGAGTGGCTGTGTTTTAGTCCTGAATGAATTATCTAAAATCATCTTTCTCTCCATTCCTGTGTTACTGGTAGTGGCTGGGAGTCATTTAGATAAAATAAATATTTATAGGCTCTCCTACTTTGAGCCACTTATATCCCCTGCTGCTGCACAAGTCCCACCCCGAGTGAGGCTTTCACAATTGGGGCCTAGCTGGCCTGTCCGCACCACCTCCTGGGTGGTCTTGCTTCCTTGGGGCCTAACACATCCTCCTCACATGTGGCTGTGCTGTTCTTTGTTGGTGACTCCAGGCAAGAGGAATAAAATAACATTTGAAAAATTACTTTTTGGCAGATAGTCACCCACTCACTACCACTACCTGGTACCGGAGAGGTCCTGTCTTGTCAAGTCCAACTTGCACTGGGCACTGCCATTGATGCTCTGCTGCTTTTGCTGGACCCGCGCACAGCAACGTTCTCACTGCTGTGGTCTTGAACTGCTGCCACCTATGGACTGCCCAAGTGCCGGCATGCTGTCATTGATGCTGGTATTGGGGCCATAAGATGTCTTCCTACGGATCCCTGACATTGCTGACTGGATTCCAGGCCTCAGAGTGACAGATTTCAAGATCCACTGGGCCAGCCAAAATGAGTAAAAAATTTATTTTTCCCCAGTTGGTCCTCCCTGTTCCAATACCTGATACCACCCCTGTCTCAACGGTTCCCAGCTGAATCTACAACCCAACCCCCAACTCTAGAAGGTGTATCTAGCACCAGACATGCTGCTCATAAGCCCTACTGGTCAAAATTTTCAAAAGGGTGCCTATGACTGGGAAGCACTGGTAGTGTTCCCATCATGAGGCACAAGTGGGGTGGTTCAGTTTTAGAAAGCCCATGAGCAGGTTGGTAAGCAGGGAAATGGCACAAAAGAAAGAAACTATTTAAAAGTTGTTTAAAGCATGCACAGGGCACTTTCTGTTGGGACTAATTCCTAATTTTTTACCATATCAACTCCTTATCTACTGTGTGGGATCTTGAGGCACCAGGTGAGAACATCTACAAACTGGAAGAAGCTGTGACCTGTGCTGGGGCACCAGTTAGTACTTTGGCTAATTATAAGTGGCTAGGACAATATAGCAGTTTGGGGAGTGTGAACATCTTATTGGCTTCTTTCTTCCCCACCAGGAGGAAGTTGAGCTTAAACCATCTGCAGAAGTCTACTTCCAGGCCACCAATAAGGGATGTAACTATAGCAGCTGCCATGTTACATATGAACATGCAAAAGAGCCAGCAGAAGAAAGTCAATTGGTCTATCGAGTCTGCTCTTTATTATTGAAGTGTCCCTGGCTTATGTCATTGACCCTGCCCCCTCCATCAACCCTTCTTTCATTACTCCCCCTCCCCACGATCCCATGGATTCCCCTTATGCCTATCTCAGGCCCTCTTAAAGCCACCCACCATCTTCATTGAAACCACTTCTTCCAGCAGCACATTCCATGTGGCCACTGCCCTCTCTATGAAAAAGTGCTTCCTAACATCCCTCCTAAACCTCCCACCACCACCAACATCACCTTCAAACTGTGTTCTCTTGTGATTCTGTTGTCACTTAGCTTGAAGAGACCTTTCCTATCTACTCTGTTTATTCCCTTCAGGTACTTAAAGGTCTCTGTCATATCCCGCCTCTCTCTTCTCTCCTCCAGGGAACACATTCTCAGGGCTCCCAGACTCTCTTTGTAACACTTCCTTTGCTGACTCCGATCATCTTGGTTGCCCTTCTTTGGACCCTTTCTATCAAGCAGATGTCTTTCTTATGGTATGGATGCCAGTACCTTACCCCATATTCAATATGCGGTCTCGCCAGTGACCTGTACAAGGGCAGTATGACCTCGCTTTGCCTACTGCTGAATCCCCAGGCTATACACCACAACATCTTGTTCACCCTCACTGCTGCCTTTCTGCTTTTCGAGGAGTGTTTCAGGTCACTAGTGATCACCACCCCAGATCCTTTTTTTCCTTCAATGCTGCTACTTGGACCATCCCCAGGTAATACTCAGTCCTAGGATTCCCGGCCCTGATTTGCATCACTTTGCATTTCTTGGCATTGATGCCAAGTTGCCAGATCCTGACCATCTCTCAAATTTATTGAGGTATTCCCACAGGTCCTGTATCCTTTCTACTGGGTCCACCCTCCCACAGAGTCTGGTATCATCTGAAAACAGGCACATCTTGCCCTTTATGCCTTCCTCAATGTTGTTTATGAAGACATTGAACAATGCTGGCCCCAGCACTGATCCCTATGGGACCCCGCTGGTGACCTCCCTGGTGCTGGAAAACTCCCCCACCACCACCACTTTCTGGGTTCTGTCACTTAGCCAGCTTTCTACCCACCTTGCCATTTTCTCCCCAACCCCAAGATCTGTCAGTTTCCTGCTTAGCCTCTTATGTGGCACAGAATTGAAGGCTTTGCTGAAGTCCAGCTAAATGATGTCTGCTGTCAGGCTCCCATCCACCGCCCTGGTGACCCAGTCAAAAAAGTCAATGAGGGTCATTTGACATGATTGTCCTCCCACAAACCCCTATTACCTCTTGTTCTGGAGACCATTCTCATCTATGTGCCTTACCAGCCTCTCCTTAAGAATGGTCTCCATGAGTTTGCACATGATTGAGGTCAGACTGACTGGGTTATAGTTCCCCAGATCATCCCCGGGTCTGCTGTCGTGAAGAGGCATCACATGTGCCATTCTCCAGTTCTGTGGCACCATGCCCGACTCCAGAGATCCATTAAAGAGGTCCACCAGTGGCCCCGCAAGTTCCTCTGCTAGCTCTTTTAGTATCCTTGTGTGTATGGTGTCCAGTCCTAGGGACTTTTCTGTTTTCAGTGCTGGCAGCCCTTCCCTCACTCTATCAACTTCTATTACCACGTCTATACCCCTCCCCCCCACCTTTTCCCCCCGGTAGCACTGGCCTATCCTTTTGCCTAGTAAAGACAGAGCAGAAGTACTCGTTCAGTACCTCCGCCTTGCTCTCTTCTTCCTCCATCCATACATCCCCCTTCCTTAGCCTAACTATCCCATCCTTCTTGTTCCTCTTCTCACTTATGTAGCAAATGAAGGCCTTCTCCCCTGTCTTGATCCCTTCAGCTATTTGCAGTTCTTTCTGAGCCTTAGCTTGTTGCACCACCTTGCCTGACATGTTTGCTAACTTTATTAAGAGTGGTGGTAGGTGAGAAACTTAAGCCTTTTTGTAAAAGTTCAAGTTCAGGTTGCGACAGTACATGTCTAGATAAATTAATTACTTGGATAGAATCATTGCTTACCTCCAGTGGCCCCTGAAGTTGTGCCTGTTGTTGAATGTTCTCCTGAATCGGCCATAGCCTCTTTGTCTGTTGGGACCATCATCTCCTCCCCCTCCGTACTCTCTTTCGTCATCGTATCTGACTCCTCCTCTCTGGTTGGTCAGTCTGGGGCTCTGCTGGGGACCTGGTTGTGGTTGTAATGGGGGTTTGGTTCCTACTTGTCTCCTGTATAAAAAAGGCTCCCAATTCACATCCTCTGGTTCAGACTCACTCCCCTCTGTGCAGAAGTTGAAAGATACATGTCTAGACCTTTTTAATATGCCTTTTCTAGTGTCCTTTTTCCATGAATAAACTCTGTTACGTTCATAATTCCCTTTGTCCCATATAATTTTTACTTGTTTAGCACTCTTTAATTCTCTGTTCAGTTTTGTAATAGATTCTTGCAATTTTTTGTTAAAAAAAAAAATCAGTTATCATGGCTCTTAAATTTTAAAACCTCTTTTTCTTGTTTCTTTAGTTCTTCTCTAAGTTGATTTTCATGCTCTTTACTGAACTTTATTATTAATTCCATAAGTTTAGTGCTTACCTCATTGAGAATTTTTTCCCACTCCCGCATGAAGATTTCATTTTCTGTTCCATGGGCTGGGTTCTTGATGATCCGTAGTCCACTCAGGATCTGTTTCACTTAAATATATGCTTCCATATTTGAAATGTTCCAATATATCTTTCTTAGCTGGTGAGTCAGTCTCTCCAACCCTTTAAAAGCTTCTCATAGTGAACATGCTTCGGGGGCAAATTGTTAGGTTCACTGTCTTCCAATAAAAAAGGGTTGACTTCACAGTCCAATTTTATAAAGTTTCTCGAAGGTCTTAATCACGTGTCCCTACCACCAAAGGACCTGTGCCCCCAGGACTTGAATATACGCATTGCACAGCTGATGGGGAACACTTTCAAACCCATGACCACTGCTGCTGAAGTATGTCACCTGGAAAACAATTTTTCTGGTGGCAATGACTTTTGCCAGAAGGATAAGTGAACTACAATCCTTCTGCACAGATCCTAACTACATTATCTTCCAGAGGGACAAGGTAGTCCTTAGAACAAACAGGACATTCCTCCAAAAAGTGGTATCTGAATCCCATCTGAATCAGTTACATTTCCTGTTTTCTGTAGTGAAAAATCCAGTTCAGAGGAGCAAAAGCTCCATTGCCTGGATGTCAAAGGGGCACTGAGTTACCACCTGGATCATATAAAGGATATGAGGTCCACTAGCACTCAGCTGTCTGTCACTTTTGGTGATGTGGGAAAATGCAAGCCAGCATCCAGAAGAGACATCTCTCACTGGTTGGTCTCTACCATACAGTTCTGCTATGACAAAGCTGGTAAACTACCACACAGATGTCTCAGGTCACAATTTACAAAGGCTCCTCTGTCTCTGTGGTAGCATCGCAGGGTATCCCCCTGCAAGAAATTTGTACAGCAGCTACCTGGAAAACAGTACACACTTTCACAAAGCACTGCTGTCTGGACATACATAGAAACATAGAAGTTGATGGCAGATAAGGACCGTAAGGCCCATCCAGTCTGCCCATTTCTTTTTCTACCTTATAAATGTGCCATCGGCCTTTGCTCTGTCAATGGCCGATCTATTCATACTCATCTGTATTGCTCCCTTATGCCTATCCCATGCCTGTTTGAAGCCCTGCACTGTATTCATATCCACCACTTCCTGAGGTAGGCCATTCCATGCATCCACCACCCTTTCTGTGAAAAAGAACTTCCTCACATTACCCCTTAGTTGGCCTCCCTCCAATCTCATGCTTTGTCCTCTTGTCCTGCTATTTTTCTTATATTGAAACATGTTAGACTCTTTCACCTCATTAATGCCCTTAAGGTGTCTGAATGTTTCGATCATATCACCTCTCTCCCTCCCTTGCTCTAGGGTACACATATTGCGATCCATTAATCTGTCCTCATATGTTTTCTGATGCAGTCCCTGCACCATTTTGGTTGCTCTTCTCTGCACTGCCTCAGTTTGGTTAATGTCCTCGTCCAGGAGGGATACCAGCTTTGGCACTGCTGTCTAGTCCTTAAACAGGTTCTGTGCCCAGCCTCCACTATGGAGTCTACTGTTGTTAAATGTGTGTGATGGTTTCCTGGGGTTTGAAATAAAAATTACTCATGTAGTAATGTTGTTTCTTCCAAGGGATCCTTCACTATATTTAATAATCCCTAATCACTGTCTCACCTTCCAGAACCTGGTAAACGGTTTAGACAATAATCAGTTCTTTTCTACTTTCTTGAGCATTTCTTGTTGTGGTGTCTTCACAATTGTTGATCAGTGGTCTGAATTAAATTCTTTTTTCAAACTAAATGAGTTTGTTCTGCCTTGTTCAAGCATTTTAAAAAAAATCTTTTGAGAAAATTTAAACAGATTCTGGTAGCTATTTACTTAGTTTTGTTAGTTAGCTCTAGAAAAAAATCACCCTAGTTCTAGAAAAAAATCTGACACTGGAAGGCAGGGGTAAACATGACCACACAGCAGAGTTTAAATTTCACTCTAAAGTTCCGACATTAGCATAAAATTCTAAATCTCCGTGCTGCTCATTCCTGAGGAATGACTGCTGTTAAACACAGTGAGAGATCCCTTGCAAGAAACAGCATTACTACAGTGAGTATTTCTTTTCCTGTAGCTCATATGACAGCAACTGTCACATAAGAACTGATCACCCTGAACTTTTTCTGAACCTTTATGAAACAAGCGTCAGCATCATCCCTTGCTCTGAATGGACTATGGAGGCCGCCAGTTGTCACCACAAATAATTATAGAGGCAAAACTGATAACTGCCATCCAGCTTTTAAATTCCTTGCAGACTAGAATGTGACACATAGTGAGAAACCATTTGGTAAACCAACAGACCATGGCTGAGTACACAGAGTTCTTGTGCCCTATGTCTCATTTTTTACATCTTACAGCTAACAGTTCATGTGACTGTTTCAACTGACATTTTTATTTATTTTATTTTATTTAAAATTTGATGACCGGGAAAGGCACACTGAGCTGAGGCTCGTTTCCAGGTGCCACCCGGGTACAGTTTGTACAGAGAGTAGCAGTAGATTGAAGAAACAGACAGTTTGCACAACATTTTACAACAATAAAATGCACTGAATCAGTGGTAAAACAGTAAAACAATTTCATGTGGAGAGGGAGAAGGGAGACGAGATCAACTAGTTCTTGGTGGCTGGGGTAGGTGGATGGGGATTGAGTGGTGCATCGGTTGCGTGTTGGGACCATTTGAACATTTAAGGCAGTGTGGGGCCGGTTGGAGCTTGATGAGTTGAGTGAAAGAGGAACAAGAAGGGGCCAGGTGAAGGTTGGGAGGGAGGTTATTCCAAAGAAGGGGGAGGTGGAACGAGAAGGCATCTTGGCCAGTCAGAGAATGAGGGCAAGGGAGGTGGAAAGTGCGGGTGTCCCTGTGTCGGAGAAGGGAGGTTGGGGTGAGGAGTGAGGTGAGTGGGAGGAGAGGGACCCATGCCAGTATTTCGCTAAAAAGGAGGCGCTGTGAATGGTACACCTAAGGGGAGTGGAGCCAGGGAGAGGGGAACGTAGAGCCAGCAATAGTGAGTTAGTGGGGGTGAGGCGGTTGTGAACCGGCAGAAGGAATTGAGGAGTATGTCAAGTCTGGAGACAGAGGAGGCTGGGGCATATACCATACACTGTGTTGGCATAGTCAATAACTGGTAAGATAGTTTTACAAACCAGCTTGCATTGGGTGAGGATTGGTAGGCTCTCATTGTGGTGATAGAGGATGGCGAGTTTGGGCCGGAGCTTTGTGCAGATCACCTCAATGTGAGTGGAGAAACTGAGGTGGCTGTCCAGCCGAACTCCCAGGTATTTGAAGGTTGAGACTTGTTCGGGAGTCATTCTGGTGGTGATAGCAGGGGGCTGGGAGGGGGCCAGCTTCTGTCTCGAGCCAAAGAGCATTGTGACCATTTTTTTTGCATTTAGTGTGAGCAGGTTATCAAGAAACCAGGACTGGACTCTATCGAAATCGTCTTGGAGAGTGGGGAGGACACTGTCTTAGGAGGGGCCTGAGGAAAAGATGATAGTGTCATCTGCATAAAGATGCATGTTAGAGGCTAGGCAGGAAGAAGGAAGGTCGTTTATAAAGAGAGAGAGAAGAGGAGAGGGCCAAGAATGGAGCCTTGGTGACGCCAGATAAGATGTAACGAGGAGAGGAGAGGGTGTCACCCACTTGGACTGATTGCTGTCTTTTATGGAGGTACGAGTGGAGCCAGGCGATGGCAGGCTGGGCGATGCTGAAAGAGCTAAGTTTGCTGATTAGAAGCGGGTGGGAGACAGAGTTGAGTGCTTTAGCCAGGTCAATGAAAATGGCTGCAGTGATATGGCCTCTGTCCATGGCTGTGAGGATGGAGTCAGTTACACTTAAAGGGGTGGTGACAGTGGAGTGGTGTTTCAGAAGCCAGACTGAATTGGTGATAGGTAGTTGTTGGCAGAGAGAAAGTCGGATAGTTTGGACAGTATGAGGGACTCCTGGACTTTGGCAAGGGAGGGGAGAAGCAAGATAGGCTTATAGTTACCCGGCTGGGAGGGGGTCTCCGCCTTTGTGAAGAGGGATGATTTTGGCTGATTTCCAAGCTTTAGGAACTGTAGCTGTGTTAATGGATAGGTTCAGAATGTGAGTCAGGGGAGTTACAATGGCTGCAGCAGAAATATGGAGCGTTGCATGGCACTACCTCAGCAGTATTGACACATCCTTGTGTACCTACTTCTTCCCCTTTCTCTGCAAATGACCACTTTCACCCTAACTGCTTTGCCCTATTTCCTGCCTCCTTCCCCAATCCTTCTTCACCTCACCCCTCTCACCTTCCACCTTTTTTCCACTGTTTATCTTCACTTACCTGAACTTTTGTTCACCCAACTCTACCTATACCTATTTGACAAAGCACCTTGGGCTGCCTCCTTTTATTAGGTTATTTTTGATTTCCTACCGATTCATAGTTTTAATTTTAGTTGCAATGTTAATGTCATATTGTCATTTTAAATACTTTCTTGTCAAAATTTTATGTTTTACCATCTGTTGTATGTCTGTCACCCTTCCCACTGATGTGGAACCTTTGTCAAAGAGCTGTTATGTGCTCAAAGGTATTGTAATCCGAGAATGAATGAATGCATGAATGAATGAATGAATGAATATTAGACACAGAAATGTGCTGCCAAAAGAAAAAAAATGTTCCTGATATGGGACTTATTCTGGGCACATACTGTACTACCGAAATTATATTTAAAAGTACAGAAAAGAACAGCACATCCCTATACTTGTGCCAGCATCTTGTCCTGATCTCCTATCACAGCTTGATGTGACTATCAACAAGCTGTTTAAAGATGAATTAATACAGCAGCTTACACAATGGTATGCAGAACATATTGCTAAGCAACTAGCTGAAGGCATGTCTGCATCCTGCATTCACATCGATTGACTACACTGAAAAATTGTCATGCACAGCGGCTTTTGAACAGCTTTACAAATCTTTCAGCATGAAGGGAGGATGCCATTCAAGCATTTGTGCTGCCGTGGATAAGCAGTGCAGTACCTGAAATCCTGGACAGAGCCCTGGATCCTGCCATATTATCTATTAAAGACAGAATGCTGAGTGCTGTCTGGGATACTGTGCCATACCTGAGTACTGCACTGAGCCATCGATCCTACTGTGCTTGTTTGACAGCTTATTTAATATTTTATTTGCATTGCTCTATATGTACAGCCTTGCTAATCTTAAATAGATTTCTTTTTTATTTTTCTCTCCTTCAGGACCCTGTCCCACCATCCCACCGTCTCCTCCAGCCCTGTCACCAGACATCTTGTGTGCTTGCCTTCCAACTCCAGCCTCCACGTTGTCTCCCTATGCGGGGGCTATAGGCCAGGAGCCAGCGGGGCCTCACTCTGTGCCAGCCAGACCAGGTCTAGCTGGAGGAGTGCCACATCACTGGTGTGGGCCTGTGGAGAGCTGGTGATCATCTCTGCTGGGGCCCTGTCTCTTTTTCCTGGCTTTTCTGGGTCCCTCCCCCTCAGGTGCTGGCATCGAGAGGTGCACATACACACACACGGAACTGTGCATGGTGCACGGTGCCCGCCAATGTCCATCTGTCCCACTAGCTGCTCCTAACTGCACCACCATCTGTGGGCCCCCAGGTGGCAGTGGTACAGTGGAGCCAGCACCCCTCCCTCCCCGGAGAAGGAGAGTGTCCTCCTGGATGCTCAATCCTTCTCCCCCCAGCCGGCCCCCGGTGCCCTGTGCTCATTCCCTAATGCAGGTCACTGGCATCACGAGTAGTACTATTACCACTGTGTCGATGGGCCAGCTTAACATAAATAGATTTCAAGCAATGATTGTTACTAGATAATGTACTGTTGTGATTACTGCCAATGAGAGTGGCACTTCCTTTTTGATAAAAAAACTTTCACTATCAGTATGTCAACATGATTCTCCTCTGTGACTGTCAGGTAGTGGCTGGCTGAAGAGATGAGAAGAGGACTGTGCTGTCCACTACAATGCTCTGATAGTCAAGGTGAGTGGGAATCAGGATGAGAAGGTGTGTGGGGTGGAGGACCTCAGTGGGTGGGCATATGGGGGGTTGTCAATAACTTGGGGGTAGGAGGCCACTAGGCTACCAGGGATATCTGTTAAACTGACAGGATGGGTGATGGATGGACCACTAAACCACTAGGGTTATGAATGAAACATTCATGATGGGTGATCTGTGGGGTGGGGGACCACTAAAGCACCAAAGTATACTATAACTGTGCAGGATGGGTGATCAGGGGATGAGGGGATCACTAAACCACCAGGGTATACTTTAAACATGCAGGACGAGTGAGAGGGTGGGGGGACAACTTGGCAGAGGGCAGGATAGCTACAGTACAGCTGCCTTTCTTTCAGGGGGTGGGTGTGTGAGCTTAGTGCCTAGATGAGATGTGGTTTTTGGAGGCAGTAAACAGCACCACTCTATGGGTTCTTTACAGCTGCCACAAACCTTTGAATATACTGCTATGCCAGTATTCATGAGGGACCTCCTCATTTGCATATATACAGCGGTATTGACAGGGTCATGGCACTGCCAGGTCTAAGCAGCACTCTGGAAGCATCTGAATATTGCCCCGCCCAAAGCACAAATGTTAACCACATTCACACCAGCACTAACCTTTGAATATATGACCATGTAGTTTTACAGTATGCAATGCGGATTTTGCATAAGAAGTTCAGTGATGATTAGGAAGGCAGTCTCAAGGGGACATCAACTATGACAAGGCAGTTGAAGAACTGTCATACATCAGAGTATCAGAAAGCAGTCATGCAGAGGCAGACTGTTCAGTCATAAACAGGTAGTGAAGATGATGTGTGGATCTTTCAGTGGACTTGCAGATCTAAAGTATACATAACCAAAACACTGATCAGCTGTACCATTTCAGGGCAGTGGAGGAGCATGAATGAGATATTAGCATGCAGGAAGAGAGACAGAAAGACTAAGCCAAGTAGAGGGTGAGGAGGATGGTGGCTTGAGCCTCCAAGATTCACACAAGAAAAGACAAATAAAAACAGAAAAAATGCTGGCCTTGGATTTTTTTAGTTTCGAAAGGATCTGGCAGATATGTTACTATAGTGAGTATTTTCTGCATAAGAAGTTAAGTGAGCATTTTCTGCCTGAGAAGGTAAGTCAAGAGCCACCCACCTGGAAGTGTCAAGCAGAGGCAGGCTGTTCCATTAACAGATAGTGAGGATGATACTGGCCTCCAGCAACCTGTGGAGAGCGTCATAGATAAGAAAAATCTTCTGTCTTCAGGGCAACAATGCTGTCATTGTCTGTGCAGTAACACTGTTGAGAGGCTTACATTTCTAAACATGAACATGTTAGAATTGCTTTCCCAGACTATGGGCGAAAAGAGTGCTACAGTAGTGTCAATGGAAAAAGATGATGATACAGTGGTGAGGCTTTCTGTTGCCACTAGCAGTCCATTCTTTATAATTTTGCACGTCACTGTAGAATGCTATGTGGCTTTCATTGCTCCTACTGCTTCCTCTCACCAAATATACTTGACTATGCCTGACTGCTTGCACCCTCTGATAAAAGAGCCGTCATGTGGCTTCATCCAGACAGCAAAATGAAGCAGCCCAGCATCAGTGGAAAACTAAATGTACCCCCCCCCCAACAAAGGAGGGGTTTACCTTTTGAGCCATCAAAGGCTCAGGGTGGGTCCACCCACAATGCCTGCATCCTGAGGCTAGAACTGGTACTGGAGGCCAAGAGATAAGGAGTTGTTATTTACTTTCTCTTCTTTCATTGTACACCAATGATGAAAGGGGTGCCCCTCCACTTGAAGATGAACTGGGGAGGGGGGGTCGCTGACATCATCATAATAACTTGGACTGTAGTTTTGGCTCGATTAAGTGTTTTAAAAAGTTAAGCAAGCAGCGAGCAACCAGAGGTTTGTGTGTAAACAGTGAATGTAATCAAATGGATGCTGCTGTCTTGTTGACCTCTGACCTCCGCAGTTGACCAACCAGAAGGCAAGCGGTCCTGGCAAAAACTCAGGAATTTTGAGGAACAGCAGCAGAGTGCTTGGTGCCCTTTTCAGCCACTGATGAGGCCAGATCTTGTGTGATAAGCCGGACAGCCAGTAAGTGACTGTAACAGGAGTTAACTAAGTTGAACCTTTCCCCCAGTCTAGGAGGAGTTCAGAGGCAGTCCTACATGAGCAGATGGAGAAAAGAGAGATGTTGAAGAGGAGAGTTGAGGGCCCAGTCAGGGCTCAAAGTCAAAGATCTTGGTGTGAGCTGAATCCAGTTGCTGAAAGCTTCTTCTGAGCTAAGAGAAAATGCTGTGAAGCCTGCAAAACTGTGAAAGACCGAATCTGCTGAAGTTATCTGCAGACTACTGGAATCAGCAGTAAGAACAAGCCTTTCTGCCCCATCTGGTGTGACAAGGGAGGAGGTAGTCAGGAGCTTAGCTCCAGAGCACTTGTACCATTGACTGAGTGCACAGCTGCTGCACGCCCACTGGGATGAGCAGGGTAGCTCATTGGTCTTGGTCCTGCTGAACTTGCCACACTGCTATGTGCTGATCAAGAGGAAAAGAACCATGGTGCAGTCATTGGACTTAGCCAGGGCCTACATCCACAGCTGTCCATGGCTGGACTTTGGGTGATGTCAGTGGAGAAATGGATGCTTAGCTTTATAGCTCTCCCCCTCGCCTACTTATAAAAAACCTTCAGACCTGATCTTACACCTGAAAACTTACCAGACCAGCACAGTAGGCTCCACTTTTGACATGAAGAGGCTAAACCATCATAAAGCTACCCAGAAGAGGATGGATAGTAAGGATGGCAACCCAACCTGGAAGAGTCAGACACCTCACATGCCTTGGACTCACTAACATCAACTGAGCCGGAATTAATCTCCTCGCAAAAAATCACAAAGAAGTGCAGAAAGTTGGATATGATTTTGAAGGAGCTTAGGGACTTTCACACAGATGTCTCCCATAAACCAGATGATGTGAGGGCAGATATCAAAATTCTACAAAAACAAGCAGATGACATTGATACCCAGTTATCAGCCACAGACCTCCGCGTGGACAGACTTGAATGTGTGGTGCTGTAGCTACTGGATGAGCAAACCAAGATACAAGAGCAGCGAGAAGAGTCAGAGAGCAGAGCCCACCATGAAAACCTATGGATCTATGCCCCCCCCAGAAAATGACAAAACTCCAGACTTGGACTCCTTCCTTGAATACATCCTCAGAGAAGCCCTGCAATTAGATCCTGCCATGCCATTGGAAAATGAACGGGCTCACCGTGCACTGGGCCCCATGCCATCAGACCCAAGAGCACAACCCCACTCAATTATTGTCTGATTCTTAAAATAGGAAACAAAATACGACATTCTGCTAAGGGCCTGATGCCTAAAAGAAGTGAATATCAAAATGCACGGGTCTTTTTTGAGCAACTACCCACCACTCACCATGAAAAAAACAGTGCCAGTACATTCCTGTGATGCAAGCTCTGCGAAAGCAACAATTAAAGTTTCAGACTCCGTATTTTGCAAGTCTAATAGTGTTCTTCCTGGATGGCCAGTGGTGATTTGACATGGCAGAAGAGGATACAGCATTCCTACAAAAAAAAGGCATCACAGTAAAGTACCAACTTGCTGAGACCCCTGTGCAGCACCTGGCAAGAGACACATGGAAGACTGCAACCTCAGAGAGGAAGACACATACAGGAGACATGCTTAAAGATATTTTTACTCAACTACAGGTGTTCAGGAGAGCTCGGAGGTGGGCATTACTTGAGTAATATACCTGCCTACTGAATCCTTTCTACAGTACCTACAGTACTGTTAGTTTGATGGGGGTAATTCAGGGATGAGTGAATTAGTGGGTGTTTGCTGGGCCTGAACTTGTTGTGGGAGGGAAGATGGCAGAGCAGCAGTCCTAGATAATCCACATTAACTTCATAGACAGGTTGCTGGGTTGATGCTGGGAACTGAGTTTGTAATGGGCTGGTGGCTCTGATGCAACAGACAACCCAATATGCAGTTTCCCCCTGGCTTAGGCATAGCATGAGTGGTGGTGGTCTGACACAGCTCAGGAGGGCTTTAGGTCTTAACTGTAAGACCCCTGACAATGACACTGATGGTTGCCCCCCCCACAGTATATCAAACCTAGTACGTCCAGCAGATGGGGGGGGGGCCTCACACCACTCGGCAATAGTGCAATCTGGAGCCACTTCAGAATTGCTAATCTGTGGTGATATTTCTCTCCCACCCCCACCCCCTGCTGTGGGCTGACAAGCTGCCACCTGGGGATGGGCTACAGGACTCCTACTGAGTCACCTGTGACCTGCAGGAAATCCCAGCTGTCTGGCCAGCAGTGCTCTATGTTCTGCTGCCTCCCCACAGCTCTTTACTTGAATAAAAGTGGTTTAACTTAGACTTCTGTCTTTACCCTGAGCTTTCTGCTTGTGAAGATGGGCCCTGCTGCCCTAGCTTCATGCATGTGGATGCTGGTGTATTGTGGGGCCACTGCTTTGGAACCTACCCCCAAGACTGCCCAGAGTCTATTTACTTGGCTGCCACCCCCCTCCGGCTAGGACTGGTCCTTTGTGCTCCCCTTTCACTAGGCTGCTCAACCCAGCAAAAGTTTCCTTTAGTTTCACTTATTAATTTCATGCTCTGCTACTTGTTGAAGCTGGTTGGCTGGCAGGAAAGAAGGGTTTTTGTCTAGGACACTTTGTTACATTGGTTCAGCCTGGACATTTATTCAGAACTTTGAACTTGGATGTTTTATATTAATCTCTTGATTTTACTTATATTATACTGCAGTGCCTGCCCTACATCCTGAGAAATATCCGGGGGAACTGCCTGGACATCACATGTGCTTACTCCTGGTGTAATCTATCCTCTGCTACCCATCATGCAGGGATACAAACTTATTGTATGTGTGTATAGGCAGGGTTAGAGATATGCTCAAGCATAAAAAACAAATCTCCTGGACTGTATGGAATACATCCAAGGATACTAAAAGGCTTGGCAGGTGGGTTAGCGGACCCCTTGGTGCATCCGTTTAACCATTCGCTTCAGATGGGAACCATGCCAAGGAACTGGAAGGGCTGATGTGGTGCCTCTAAATAAGGGTGGAAGCAGGGAAGAAGCCAATAACAACAGACCAGTTAGCCTCACATTAGTGTTAGGAAAACAAAAGGTGATCATGATTAAACAAGACCTAGTAGAATACTTGAATAAGAATGGCCTTCAGGATGACAGACAACATGGTTTCATGGTGGGCACATAATGTCAAACAAACCTGATAGCATTTTTTGATTGGGTAACTAGGGAAATGGATAGGGGCCATCCAGTGGACCTCCTCTATTTTGACTTCAGCAAGGCCTTTGATTCCGTGCTCCATAACTGCCTGCTGAAGAAGCTAGAGGATTTGGGCATAGCAAACTGCATTGCTAAGTGTGTGGGTAACTGGTTGGGGGGCAGGAAGCAGAGAGTAGTTGTCAATGGGGAGAAGTAAGAGGAGGGAGAAGTGATGAATGGGGTCTCTCAGGGCTTGGTCTTAGGACCAGTCCTGTTTAATTTGTTCATCAACGACATAGCAGTAGGTATCCAGGGCACAGTTTCACTGTTTGTGGATGACTCTGGTCTAGGTGGTAGGGTGGACAGTGAGGAAGCAGTTGGGAACCTACAGAAAGTCTAAAAAAGTTGGAAAAATTATTTAGTTTCTGGAAGCTGAAGTTCAACGCCAAGAAGTGTAGTGATGCATCTAGGCAAGAATAACCCAAGGACAGTCTATTGGTTCAATGGTGCCAAGCTCAGTGCCTCACAAGAAGAAAGGGATCTAGGAGTTATTGTATGTGACACCCTAAAACAAGCCAGCCAATGAAACGCAGTACACAGTAGGGCCAACAAAATGTTGGGGTGTATGGGGAGAGGATTCTACAGTAGGCATCAGGAGGTTATATCACATAGCACATTTCTGATTTTTATATCCCTCGTATCCTCTTGTTGGGCAGCTAAAATAGCCTTCTTCTTCACTAATTCTTTATATTGAAGAGCAAGTGCGATAGTTTTCTCTGCATCAGACCATAAGTGTTGTAACTTAAATTTATGCAACATTTTATATAAATAAGTCAACCATTTAGAGTTAATCCTTTTTTGTTTCCAAGCTTTTTTTCAAGCAAACACATTTTTGGAAAAATATTCTCATAGCTATTCATTATTTTAATCCAATGATTTACCAAGCGTATCTCTTTTATCTTACTTATTTTTTTCCTAGTTCCGCCCTTATC
This sequence comes from Neoceratodus forsteri, assembly GCA_016271365.2. Taxonomy (NCBI): domain Eukaryota; kingdom Metazoa; phylum Chordata; order Ceratodontiformes; family Ceratodontidae; genus Neoceratodus; species Neoceratodus forsteri. The sequence goes on from CM057459.1 coordinate 656,895,270, forward strand.
ATAGCACTGGCTGTTGAGAGGGAAACATTTAAGAAACATTTATAATAATATATTAATGGAGTTTCCAAAAGACCATCTATATTATCTTCATATCCCCAAACTTCTGCTCCATATAGTAATATTGGGTTTATTTTTGCATCACCTGCTATTAAAGCTGGTATCAATGTATTCCCTCCAAAATGATTATTACATTTTAGTAAAGCCGTAGCACTTATTTTAGCTTTAATATTTTGCTTCTTTATATATCTTATCCATTTACCATTAGATGTAATTTTAATCCCCGGGTATGAATATTCATTTACCACTTCCACCTGTTGTTTAGTTCTATAAATCTTAATTTTACAATAGTCCCTGTGACTAGCGCCAAGTACCATAACTTTTGTTTTGTTTAGGTTTACTTTCAATCCTAAATGGTTACATTTTTGTGAAAAGATGTCAATTTTCTTTTGTAATCCACTTTTAGTGAGGGATAATACCAAAATATCATCTGCATAGGCCAGAGAATAGACCCTTTGTTTATTTATTATGGGGGATTCCATATTACCTTCAGACTCAGATTCCAATAATGTTTTAATATAAATGTTAAACAGGGAGGGTGCAAGTAAACATCCCTGTTTAACCCCTCTATTTGTAGGGAAAAAGTCAGTTAGCTCCCCTTTATTACTATATCCAACTGCAATTTGAGTATCTGTATATAATAAATAAATAGGGAGCAGAAGTGAATGAGGTAAATGTTTTTTTAAATGAATTTCCCACGTTTTCCTATTAATTGGATTAAAAACATGGGAAAAAATCAATAAATAGAGCATAGAGTTTAATTTTGCATATAGCTATGTATTTTTCCATTAAATGAGTCAAACAAAAAACATTATCTATTGTAGAGAAATTCTCTCTGAATCCGGCCTGGGATGGGGATAGTATTTCCTCTTTTTTTACCCAATTAGTCAATTTATCTAACATATTAACATACTAATTGCCAGCAGATTAGGCCTTACAGTCTATCGAGTCTGCTCGAACCTCAGATCCCTAGTTGGGTGCCGAGGCCCTCCCCACTTGTGTTCCAGAAACCCCTATCATCCATACCCACCCCTCTGGGCCAGGCCATCATCTGGTACATCCGCTTTCTGTGTCTGTCCCACCCTCTCTTGTAGCTCTCCACTGTGGATCTCTGAACCAGCTCGCCAGGCAGTGCATTCCAAGGGTCCACCACCCTCTCAGTGAAAAACCTCCTCCTCTTCCCCCCTCACCCTTCCACCTTCCAACTTCAAACCATGCCCTCTGGTGATACCTCTGCTTTAGTCTAAAGATCCCCTCCATGTTTACCCTATTTATTCCCTTGAGGTACTTGAAGACCTCAATCATGTCCCCCAATCTCTCCTCTCCTGCAATGAAAACAGGCAGAGCTCCTCAAGTCTGTCCCCATACGTCAAATCCCCTAGTCCTCGTATCATCTTAGTTGCCCTCCTCTGTACCCTCTCCAGGAGCTGTATGTCCCTCTTCAAGTGTGGTCTCCAGTACTGTACACAGTACTCAAGGTGTGGTCTTACCAGTCCATTGTACAGTGGTAGAATCACTTCCCTGCTCCTAGAGGTGATCCTCCTTACGATGCATGCCAACATCCTGTTTGCCCTGCTAGCCACTCTCCTGCACTGCTCAGAGTTATTCATACATGCATCCACCATTACCCCTAGGTCTTTTTCCCCTGTTGAGGCCTCCAGCGCCTCCCCTCCCAGGGTGTACCTGTGTTTAGGGTTTCCCCACCCAAGATGTAACACCTTGCACTTGGTAATATTGAAATTTAATTTCCATGTGTGAGCCCAGCCTTCCAGGGTGTCCAGGTTCCCTTGCAGGGCCAACCTCCCATCTTCCCCCTCAACTACTGCTCCCATCAGTGAAGAGACTCATTTCACACCTTATACCCTCCCTGATGTCCAATATGTATGCATTAAACAGAATTGGACCCAGGACCAAGCCCTGTGGTTCCCCACTACCGACCTCTCTAGGGTTTGAGAGCTCCCCACTGACCACTACTGTCTGGGTGCATCCAGCTAGCCAGTTTCCAATCCATCTGACCATCAAAGGGCCTACTCCCAACCCCGTCAGTTTCTCCACCAGACCATTGTGGGGGACAGAGTCAAATGCCTTGCTGAAGTCCAAGAATAATACATCCACAGGCTTTCCCCTGTCCAATTCTGATGTTATCCATTCGTATAACTCCACACGATTGGTTTGACATGATCTACCTGGCACAAACCCATGTTGCTGACTATCCAGACCTCCCACCTCCTCCAAGTACACCCCCAATCGTTCCTTTAGTGTACTCTTCATTCATTTTCCCACCACCGAGGTCAAACTGATGGGTCTATAGTTACCTGGTACTTCCCTCGACCCCCCCCCTTTATGGATTGGCACCACATGAGCCTCTCATCAATCCCTAGGTACCCTCCCTGTCTCAAGTGACCTGTTGAAGAGCTCCATCAGGGGTGCAGCCAGTATGTCCACCAATTTCCATAGTACTCTCTGATGAATGCCATCTGGTCCAGGAGATTTATCTTTCTTTAGGGCCTTGAGGGCTAACCACACCTTTTGGTGGAGATAGCAGCATCCATCCCCTCCACCTTACTGGCATTTTTATCCTTATCCTGATGTGACACCCCTGGGGTACCTCTCCCTCCCTTTTGCTCCATTTCTGTTGCTCCCCTGATCCCACTCACTACCACTTCTATCCCCATCCTGCCTTGCTTTGTAGATATCCCATCCCCCTCCCTAGTGAACACAGAGGCAAAGTACTCATTTAATACCTCTGCCTGGTCTCTCGCCTCTTCCACCCACCCTCCTTCTGATCTCAATCTGCCGAGATGGCACTTAGTTTTTCTCCACTCCCCAATGTACCAGAAGAACCCCTTTTCCCCTCCATGTATTTCCTGTGCCAGCTACTGCTCTTTACTGGACTTTGCCCCCCTCACCATCCGGGTGACTTTTCTAGATGCAAGATGGTACATTTCCTTTTCCCTATCCCCTCTTGTTGTTTTATATTTTTTGTAGGCTGACTTCTTTTCTCTGACTGCTACCTGAACCTCACTGGACCATCAGTATGGTTTATGTGACCTTGCTCCCTTATGTTTCACCTTAGCGTGGGTCCTGACTGCCTCATGAAGTCCCGGTTTTATGACCTCCCATCTCTTTTCCACATTTGTCATTGATATAATCCCCTTCAAGTGATCCTTGAGAATATTTCCCATGCCCACAAAGTCTGCCCCCTGAAGTCCACTACCAGTGTCCTAGATCTCTCCCCCCTCCCCCCATGCTTATTTGAAACTAGACAGTATTGTGGTCACTCCCAGTCAGGGGATCCTCTACAACCAAGTCCCTTACTAGATCCCCATCTGCCAGAACCACATCCAGGACAAGCCCCTTGCTTGTGGGCTCCATTACATGTTGTGTTAAGAACACATCCTGGAAGCTGTCCAGCAGCCTCTGCTCCTTGGCCACCTTAGAGGACATGGTTCCCCAGTTTGTACCTGGCATATTAAGGTCCCCCATCAACACCACTCCTTCCTCTTTTGGTCCACACTGGGCAATGATGTTGTCCAGCAAACCATCCTCCAGAACATCACCCATCCTGGGGGGCCTATATACTACACCCAGCTTGACCTTACCTCCTGCTGGGGTTTGTAAGGTGACCCATAAGGCCTCCAAGTTTCCCTCTGCCTCTTCTACCCTAGCAATTTCTATGTCATCTCTAATGAACATAGCCACTCCACCCCCTCTGCCCTCTTTTCTATCCTTGTAGCATAGTGTACCCCCACACGTTTAGGTCTCAGTCATGGTTTTTGGTGGCCCACGTTTCTGTGACTGCCACCACATCCACCCCCCCAAACAGCATGGCCTGGAACTCTGGCAACTTGTTTCCCAAGCTCCTGGCATTTACTAACACCAACCCCCACCCCTTATCCCTGATCCCCCTTTGTCGAACCCCACCCAGGGTCCTTATACTTTCATCCTCCCTCTGCTCCTCCTAAAACCTCCTCTCCCAGTCTGTTTCCCCACTGGGTTTGAAGGCTACTCCCCTCATCTAGAGGAGAGGGCTTCTGGTCAGCCCCTCCCTTATCCCTACCCCCCTCACAAGTTTAAAGTAGCATCTAGCATAACTCTTGCAAAAATCTTTGCGGACATATTTAATAAACTAATGGGTCTAAAATTATTTGGGTCATACACGGATCCCTTTTTATGGATAGGAACAGTGATGTTAGTTTTCCATTCCATTGGTATGTATTTAAATTGAAAACATAAATTGAAAAATGTTGTTAATAATGGTATCCAAAAAATACTGGGTTTTTTTATGTATTTCTGGAGGGATTAAATCATGTCCAAGTGCCTTATTGTTTTTTTAATCCTATTGTTGAAGTTTCTAAGTCATATTCAGATAAAATTAGTGGCTCATAACAAGCTACTATTAGACCTTTATCCATCTCACATAACATAATTTCATCTTTCCTGTTAAATATTGAGTGAAAGTGTGCAAACCATGCATCTTTGAGTACATATATTGATGGCGAGGAATATGTACTAGTTTCCTTTGCCACTGATTTCCAAAATCTACATTTATCGTTCATCTGTATAATTCTAAACATTTCTTCCCATTGATTATTTAAAACTTGAACTCTTTTTAATTGTGGAAACCTATTATATGATTTTCTTGCTTTATTAAGTCTACAAAAATTGGCTCTAGCTGGATGTTCTTTAGTCCATCTTATTAGTTTATTACATTTTTTTTTGCTGCAATGCATGATTTATCACACCATGTTTTTATATTATTCTCAATACGTTGTTTTCTATGTATTACCTTAATTACATCCTCATTTAACTGATTTGTTAAATGTTCAGTTAAATGTACATTAGTAAAACATTGATTAATTAATCCCTCAGTTTCATATCCCAGTCTGAAAAGACTCCATCTAATGTGTCATCATTTATTTTTGAACGGAGAAGTATTTTTTCCCCCATAATAGCCAGATTCACGGTCACTATCTCACTAAGATTTTCTTCTCTCATATTTAATTTAACAACTAATTCTAGTGATGCACGGTCACTCTCAGATCTAATTGAGATTTTCAAATTCTGAAAATGTCCATAATGTTCAGGAGTACATAATATGTAATCTATCAAGCTCTGTCCATTATGGGAGAAGAAAGTCATTTTTCCTTCCAAATCACCATTCAATCTTCCATTTAATATTAATAGGGGAGTATCTTCTATGAATCTCTGTAATTCCACCCTATTACCATTTTTACCAGTGTCCATACTATTTCTCATATTACAGTCTGTTAAAATCAGTTCAGACTCCAAGAATGTTAGATTATCATATTTCGCTAACTGGGCATTAACATCTCCTGCTGCTATTACAATTCCTGCTGGATGTTTCTTTATAATGGCCTCCATGTCCTTATGGAGTTCATTCTACAATTTTTTATTATCACATTTTTCCACTGCTGGTGGTATGTAATTATTTAGTATAATACACTGCTCATTACCCCCATTTTAATGACATTATTATATAATTTCTCTCATTCTTAAAAACTTCAATAGCTGTTATGTTTTCTATTAATTTTAATATAATATATTAATCCACCTGAAAGTCTTCCAAATGTTTTACACTTTATTGCTGGAGACTGAAATGCCCTGAAGCCATTTAGGTAAATTTTTTTATTAACTCACATTTCCTGAAAAAGTATAATCTCAAATTTGTTTATAAACTGAAGTCATTCTTCATCAGCCAGTTTTCCTGTAATCCCAGCTACATTCCATGTTAAGAAATTGGCTTGAATACTTTGTGCTGGGTTATTTTCATTCAAATTTGATTGATGTAAGGTACTTTGTTCTTGTCAAATATTTTCATGCCCTCGAAGTATTATCCGTCTCTGCATTTCTAACTCCCCCAATCAATTAATAGGAAACCTGCTTTATCCAAACTTTCAACTTTTTGTAATAATCTCTTAGCTATCTGTTTTGAACCACAGTTTATGTTAATGTGTTTACTTCCCTCTTTAGGGAGTACTCTCTCTGCTTTCTTTATTTCATCATTCTCAATCTCTGCATTCATCATACAATGCAATTACAAATGGTTTACGCATCTCAATATTTTCATTGTATATTATAAACTCAAATAATGTCAATACATGACCCTTCTCCCTCCTCCTCCTTTTTATTTTTTGTAAAATCCCATTTTAATTCCATCATTATCTTTACAAAAATGTCCACAGAGATCTCTTTCACTGAGATCTCCCCTATAGTATATTGGCTGAATATTGTTTGCCATCTAACAGGTGACTGTATTTCTAAACCCAATGCCAATAAATAGTGTTACTTAAACCATATTCTTTTTGCTATCTCCATATTAGCAAGCAGCACATAAACTGGGTTCTCATGATCTTGTACATCCCTCATTACATATATCATGTCCTCCTTTCTAATACCCAACCCCAAATCTACATTAAACAAATATTCAATTAACTTCTTCAATGTTTTGGTGGTTTCATAACTTTTTTGATAAATTCCTTTAATTCTAACTACCATTTCACTTCCCTCTAACTTCCTCATTATCTGTCCATGAGGAGGTACCTTAAATTCAACCTCTTTCCCCACATTCTCAATTGTTAGTTTATTTTGTTCATTAACTTTATCAACCTCCTTCATCTTTTCCAACTTATTTTTAGACCTATCAATCACTATCCTTTTCTCTTGAATAATTATAGGTTCTAAAGGAATTCTTTTCGATTCTGGTACTCATTTTCTCCCCCCCCCCACTTCTTTTTTTAACTTTATTGTTTTTTGCCCCTTTTTACCATGTTTTGTTTTCCCCTTACCTTTTGTTTTTTTTCTTTCCTCTAAATAAATTCACATTTATTTTTGGGGAGTCAGGTATCTGAAGTGAGGAAAAAGTGGGTCTCCGTTTATTAGACTTTACCTCCACCTCATTCGCTTTATCTATTTTTATTTCCATTTCCTGTATATTATTCTCCAGTTTGTCTATTCTCTCAATAATCAGCTAAGTATATCCTAGAATTTTTTCTCTAATATCATTTAATGCATCCAGTAAAACTATAGTCACCATTATTGGATGGGCTAATGCTTTCATTGCATATTTTGATAGTGTATCAGGACATTGTGCTAATAATTCTGGTTCTAAATGTATTTTCTCTATCTCCTTATCTAAGTTCTGAAATACATTATTGGGAGATCCCACTAGGATAGAGATATTTGACTTTCCTGCTATTTCAAATTCAACCATACTTCCAGATAAATCCAGGGGCTAAATGGATCCAGTTTTGTGGCTTCCTGAATTGTCGTCTCTTCTGCATTTGGCTCCCCCCCCCCAGTGAGGTACATTTTAAGATGTCTTGATCATTTATAACTTGACCCTTAGTTTCTTGATCTTTTTCTAGCTCTAAAAATGCCATTTTAACACCAGTTCTAGTTAATTTAATTTTTCCACTTATTGGGGAAATAATCAGATATTTTTTGGGAGGGCCTTATTATACCATCACCCTTCCCATTTTGCTTCCTTTCTTGTTCTCGCTTCCTTTCCTATATCCTTCTCAGTATACTCCTCTACTCCCATTTCAAATATTTCACATTCTTTAATCCCTAAGTCTTCTACCATTGATTTCCCCTCACTATTACCTTCATTTATAACTTCCCTATTTCTTTCGCTCTCTTTGTTCTTTACTTTCTTCTTTACTTCCCTCACTTTCCCTTGTCTTTTTAGGTTGCAAATCATCTTTTTTATTCATAATTTTATTTATACTAAAGTTGGTCACTTTTCTTTTGGATCATGTGTTCTGATTAATACTCTGATTATATTGTTCCTTTACTTTGTTTACCCTTTTAAGAGGTTGTTTCTTCTCTATTGGTGTTGATGCCATGATCTCAGGTTCACCCTTAAACACACAGCTCTTCTTAGGTTTTTACCCTCTGTAATGGTATATATGAAGCCATTATAATTTTACCACTTCTAATATTCATATTATATTGAACACACCTCTACTAATGGTGTATATGTATAAATATATATATATATATATATATATATATATATATATGTATATATATATACTGTATATATAGATATAAATGTTTATAAATCAAATTTTAGATCAAATGTGTTATAGATATGCATACATAAAGACTAAGGTGTATATCAGATGTATAACAGGTGTCTAGCAAGCTATATAATAGGCTGTAAGGATAAACAAAAAGCAGGAATCAGTCCCAAAATACGTCCCAAATATTGAATTAAAAAGTTCAATCCAAATCCAAGACCATGCCTGGATATCTAAAAGTTCTTCTGAGAATTCTTCACCACTACTCTCCCAAGTTCCCTCCTTTAGGAACCCAGAGATCCTGAGTTTTCAAGGCTCTTAGAAGGTTCTTCAGATTTATGCAGTTCAAACAATCTTAGTCCATACAGTGCCCTCAGATCTCTTCTCACAATTCTCACAACTCCTAGCACAATCTTGAAATAGTACTCTTATTTGGTTCTTGTGCAGTTCTTTATAATGCATCTGGCTCTAAGTTTGTAAAGAAAAAATTAAAATCTGTCAATCACTCAGTGACACCCAAAATCTAGATCATGGTCTGGAAGAAACAGAGAAAACAGTCATCCTTAAGTCCATCCCAGAGTCCAGATTCCCAACTAAATTGCTAATTGGTGAAAAGTCTCCTTTTTGGTTTATAGTTCAGTTCCAAAGGACATGCCCATAAATTTCCTAGAAGAAGTAAAACCAGACCTTAATAAACTATTCTCCTCCTGGAATACTTTAAAAACTTACTCAGAAAAGTACTTAACCCCAAAGACAAAAAATAAAAAATTACTCATTGCTGCAGATAGAAATTGTGAAATTAGAGATATATTGAGTGTCTCCTCAGTATGTGACAGTCTTAACCCCCCCCCCCCAATTCCCTGGCCACCTGCATTGTACTTAAGCATATTATATCCTGTACCTTGGCTCTGGTCCTACTGTGGTTGCTTGCCCACCTGGGTGTGGCCCTGTGTTAAGTGTGACAATGTTGTATATATCTGTATGTACTGTTTTGAACATTGTCATAGTGACTATGTATTGATCTTATGTTTGACTGCTCCACTGTTGTAACCTGAGTTGTCTTCTATGTATGTTGTGCTTTTTTTCTGATCTCAGTGTATCTGCCCTACTTGCTTCAAGTTGTACTCTGTATGCTCTTTTAATTCCTGTACTCTCCCGGGTCGTACCTGAAAATAGGCATATATGTTGTCTGGTGTACTTACCTGGTTAACAAAAGCTAAATAAATAAATAAATAAACAATATGCAGGGGTGCTTAGGTCCAAATCATCAATCAGTCGTAGTATTCGAACTGCACCACACAAGCACCATGCAAGCAAAACACAGAATAAATAACCAACATGAATATTTTGGCAATTCAGTAGCACAGTGCACCTTTAGCAGCCCACTAGACGCCACTCTAACATGCACCTTTCTGGAAAAGTGCAAGTGAATCTGACCCAAAACGCCGGCACATGCGTTTTTAATGTCATGAAAGGGTTATGTGACCTGCATTGCCCGCAGAAAAATAAAAAGCCAGATTTTATACTTTATACTTTTATATACTTTATATTATGTACCTTCTTGTGTATGTTATTTTTATGCTGTGCCTCTCACCTATAATCTTAACATGTCGTCAGAAAAAAGACGAAAACAATACTAAACGAAACAAAATCAACAAACGCCAAAAAAACACAGTTTATAACCCAAAGATAAAGAGAGGGTTCACAAAATAAATCACAGAAAACAAAGAAATTTATAGAATGTACAACAATGATAGCAAAAAAGAGGTTAAAAAGGCGGAGCAAACACATTTAAAAAACTGTATGGAACTATAGGCAATTTAAAAACACAAAGGACTTTTCCTTTTTAAAAAATGGAGTCAAACACTCAGAACCCCCCCCCCCCCGAGTTTAATCTTGTTGATTCCCTTTGATGTTCATACTCCCATTCAAAACACTTGAGGGATGGAAATTCTTCTCTTTCTGTTTATGCTTTTTTTTTCTGGGCAAGCAGCCTCGCCATTTCAGCTCCTCTTCCAGTAGGCAAACCTCCCCGCAGGGGTCCTCTCTTTCAACTCCACTCTGAAGGCTACACTAGCATCCACACTCCTTATAGCTGCTATGAGAAGCAAGAGAAATGAAAGAAAGGGAACCAGAACAAACAATCCACACCAAAAATTCTGGAAAGGCTGCTCACTTAGACAGGTACGGCTCTGGAAACTCTGTTCCAGGCAATGCTAGCATACCTTTTCTAGTAAAAAAAACAGTGTTGAGCAGCTCCTGCAGCCTGCACTTCTCCACAGTACAGCAGCGTGTGGTGTTCCTCCGAGACCACATGTCATGTTTCCAAGAAGGAAATTAATGCAGTGTCCTACTCTGAACTATTCACCAGGGCATCCAGCTCAAATACAAGGGGGCCTGGATGGAAGCTGAGGAATGGGAAATTCAAAAGGGATCTTGGGAAACATTGTTTCTCAGAAAGAACAGTGGAGCCATGGAATAGGCTGCTGGTGGATGTACTGGGAGCTAAAACCATGTCAGCCTTCAAATGGAGCTGGAATAAAGAATATGTTTGAATTAAATCTGCAGGTAAAAGTATGAGCTAGGTCCTGGGATCTCCTAGGATCTCAGGAACTCACAGCAAAGTTGATGGACATGTGGTCTCCTTCTTCGGTCCCCTTTTTATGTTTCTATGTAATCAGCTGCCAAGCTGAGGGGGGAGTGTGTGCCACTGTGAATACTTCACTAGCCACTGCTGATGCTCAGTTCTATTCCACAGAATGACCCACCCCACACACACACACACACACACACACACACACACACACACACACCTTGGAGTGCTGCTCCTCAGTGGCTGACGTTCCTGTTGACTTAATACCTTCTGCCCCACCAGACAGTTTCTTTGATCCTGCCAACAGGCAGACCTGCAAGATTTTCTGGTTCCTTATTGCCTGATTTGGGCACTCTGGTCAGCCGAGGAAGGCCTCCTTGGGGTTCCCAGGGTAAGGTTGCGGCATTCTGGAAATCGGGCATTTGCAGTTGCTGCATCTACCCTGTGGAACTCCTTACCAGAGTTTTTAAGGAGGGCCCCCTTGGTAGAAGCCTTTAAAAAAGGACTCAAAAGGCATCTGTTCCAACAGGCATTCTCAGATATTTGAGATTTTTGATTATGGAATGATAATTGATATGATTTTATATTATAATTATTGTATGAATATATGTCTATCTGTATGGTTTTCTTGTTGGATATGTGAATTCTTGTTTGTGTATAGCACTCAGAGTCCCAGGAATTGGGTGCTTTATAAAATATCTGTCTATCTACTGATGGGGGCCCCAGCCTTGTACGCCCATGGGCATAGTTGCCCTCTGTATACAGCTGGCATACTGTTGATAAATTGCATATTCCTATGTTTTTCTCATACCACTCTATTCTCCATTTATTACTGCTCTTATGGTTATACTGTGTGCTCATGTTTTATATGTTTCATCAGCTGTTATTCATTTTCACAAAAAGGTTGCGTGCTTTAACATTGACTGCTTATGGTGGTAACATTGTTTGAGAATGTGGACCCTTACCTTTCCCTAAGATCCCCACCATTCCAAACTCTGATACAAGCTTTATTAGCCCAACCTTTGACCCTAACTCCAGATGGCCCAAGTAGAGTGTACTCAATTAATGTGAATGGGCTCTCTAGTCATGTTAAAAGGTTGAGAGTATTTTTTCACATTAAATGAGAGCATCCTAGGATAGTGTGTCTCCAGGAGATGCACCTTTTGGCTGCAGAGCAGCAAAATATGGTAAAAGTCAGATATGAATACATATACTATTCAACTTACAGGAATAGTAGACGATGAGGGGTGGCTGTATTGATTTCCTGAGCTTTATCCTTCAAAAAAACCCAAGTTGTCAAACATCGAGATGGGTGTTATGTGGTGAGGTTGATGGACAACAGGTGATGACTGCTTCAGTCTACCTCTCACTCCCAGGCTTGGCATTGTCATTTATTAAGAAAAAAGTTCAAATGATTCTGGACAAACAAGTGGGATTCCTATGTGTCACATGAGACTTTATTCTGTATATAATAACTGGCAAGGAATTCTTTTCATGGGCAGAGAAAGTTGATATTCGTCGTAACAACCGGCTGGTTGTTATGACAAACACGCACTCAGCAAAACAGAGCACAGTGCAAGCCCCACAGCTGCTCTTCTCTCAGCCGCTCGAACAACTGCCACAGTCAAAAACAAAACTCTTTCCTCGCAAACTCCTGAGATAAATTTAACTTACTGTACCTGCCAAGCAGTCCTGGTAGCAGGCACCAGCATCAGACTTCACAGTGTCAAAAAAACGTTCTCTGACCCAAACAATAAAAAGGAAAAAAAAGCGTTTTACAATGAGTGGCTGCTTTGACATCTCCTTGCCAGAATCCAGACACAGTTTTGTAGAAGAGCAGGATGGGAAAGGGCTGCACATGTGTAAGATGTACTTTCCTAAAGGCATGAATGTAGTACTTGTTTTTTCATATAAATGTTCCCTGCTGTTGTAATGTTGCACTTAATAAAACTTTGGTCATTATTCATAAAAGTCTATTATTTTTTAAAGTATTTATATACAACAGATGCCTGAACTTGGGTGGGAAAAAAATTCCTTGGCAGTTTGTTATAAAAATTAAAAGATGGGGAAAGTGTGTGATATGAGAATTTAATTCATTACTTTCGGGTGTGGATGTTTGCTAAACTCCTCAGGCTTCACCTCGGGGTTTATGTAGCATCCCACCCCTCCAGTGTGCATTAAATTCTCATATCGCACACTTCCCCATCCATTATTCTCCTTATAGCTATCTATAGAGACTCATCTGTCCCCCACTGCACCCTTACTCCTGCAGTGCACAAGACTTTCTGTAAATTGCTCTCCTCTGTTGGATAGACTGACTTGTGGTGATACCTCCATCCAAATACACAGAATGACATACGCTACTCCCACCTTCACCACAAATGTAGCGGCATAGACTCTCTTTTTGTACAGGGTCAGGCAGAAGACCTACATATGGCCCACTCCTGTACTATCACTTCGATCTCTTATTCAGAGTATGTGCCTGTTGTGGCAGAGTTCAAGCTGGGACTCTTCTGCAAGAAGACCAGCTGGAGACTGGGTACCTTTTACCTTAAGGATCTAGAGTTCCTTATGTGTGTGCTTACCCATATAGCTGAAGATGTTGCCTTTAATCCCAACCCCATGATTCCTCCTCAGCACTGTGGGACACCATCAAAACAGTCCAGCGAGGACATCTGATCAGCTATGCAGCCCACATGGAAAAGGAGAGATGTGCCATAAGAATGATCTGTTGACCCCCATTGCCTTTTTGCAATCTCAGCAAAAATGAGGTACATTAGCAGATCCATCCCAGTTAACACAAGCACAGAAACAGACGACCTGCCTGGCAAAGTTGCAGACTCAGAAAGCAGTGAGATATGTGCATCAAAAATACTACAGTGGGTGCCCCAAAGCAGTCAGACTGCTGGAGCACAGTAGAGGATATAGGCACAGGGCCTCTATCCTGGAACTGAGGCATCTGGACACTTGACAGCTGGTCAGGGACATGTGAGCTATCACAGATGTGTTCTACTACAAAAAGTGATATATGCAAGAGGTGGAAGTACCCCCCAGAGAAGACTGGAGACTTCCTGACTTACCTCCACCTTCCAAGGTCACACTCTGAAGCTCTGACTTCATTGACGGAATCGGTTACCTCACCAGAACTGATGGGAGCTCTTAAGAGGCTTAAACTAAAAAAGTGCCGTGGCCTAGATGGCTACCAGTCTGAATTTCTTAAAGCCTTTTTCTCCCAGTATTCTTGAAGGTAGCAAACTCGCTGCTGGTGGGAGCTATGCCCCCACTCTCCTGGAGTTATGCTGTTATAACAGTAATACCAAAACCAGGGAAATCTCTAGAATACTGTGAATCCTGCAGGCCAATATCACTTTTGAATATGGATTACAAACTGTTTCTGTCCATCCTGGCATAGAGACTGGATCACCTTCTCCCCTCTGTCATCCATATGAATCAAATAGATTGTATTAGATCCAGACAGGTAATGCACAGCATACACTGAATGCTGTCCTTTTTACTCCATGCCTCCTGTTTTGACTATACCCTTCTTACCCTGTGTCTTGCCACAGAGAAAGCATTTGACCAAGTGTTTTGGGCCTTTCTCATTGCCACATTCCTTAAATTTGATTTTCAACCTATGAGGACCTTATTTTCTCCATTATGCCAGTCCTCAATCCTCAGTTTGGGCAAATGGACATTTCTCTACATTTTTCTCTTTGAGTAGGGGCATCCAACAGGGATGCCCCTTATCTTTGCTACGTTTTACAGACTACATACAGTCATTGGCTCAAGCTATTAGGCTAGGCTCAGATATTGTGGGACACAGGGCAGATGATGATTGTAAGCACTGGGTAGCTGTCTATGGGTCTAAGAGCTAGAAATTTAGACAATGACAGCAGAAAAATACCAAAGGTCCATCCAGTCTGCCCAAGTTCCCTATAACCCCTGGAATCTACTGTTCTTCCAGGGTACTAACCCTCCCCATCCTCTCTCTATTCATATATATTGTAGATAGAGGAGGATAACATCCATAGACACATGTTTACCCTCCCCCCCCCCGTATGATCCATTCTGGCTAAATTTGGTCAGCTGTGAGGCTATAAATTAAATGACAATAAATTGGAGATCCTAGTGACCAATTTTAGCCCCTCCCAACAACAAAGGGCTGAATATCCCTTCTGCTAAGACCTGTGGTCTATGAAGTACTAGGGAGTACACCTCACAGGATCTGTTACACACTTGTCCAAGACTGATTGACACCCTCTGCAGAAGCAAGTCCAACAGGAGCTGGACTGGTGGATTCTACAGCCCCTTTCACTTTAGCACAGGGTAGCCTCTATTAAAATGATGACAGGACCCACATTTCTTCATTTGTTCCAGTCCCTGTCTCTGCTAATCTCTAAACACACCCGAGCAAACTGGAACCATATACTGTCTCGCTATGTGTGGAATGGGAAACCCCCAAGAATCAATTTCACAACCCTCTGTTTACCAAAACAAAGTGGTGACCTAGAACTTCCACATCTGCACTGGTATTATGTGGCAGCTCAGCTCCAGGCAGCTTTATAATGACTGCAGAATTCCCCCTCACCAAGAATAGGTCCACTTGGAGAGAGCAGCTCTTACATCCACCTCTGTTGAGCAAGCCCTTTTTCTACCTGGAAGCTCACCTGTTCAGCTAGGCATTGACTCTCCATATGTTCACACAGTACTTCAGACATGACATAAAATTCTTAGCCGATACATAGAAATATAGAAATTGTCAGCAGATAAGAACCGCTAGGGCCATCCAGTCTGCCTGTAAGCCATACACTGTCCCAAGCATGTTTAAATCTCTCCACTGTGCTTGCTCCCACCACTTCCTGTGGCAGACTATTCCATGTGTCCACCACCCTCTCTGTGAAGAAAAATGTCCTCACATTTCCCCTTAACTTGCCTCCTTCCAATTTCATTTTATGCCCCCTCATTCTTGTACTCCTGCTATATTGGAAGATGTCTTCCCCCTTCACCTTGTTTATGCCCTTAAGGTACTTGCATGTTTCAATCATGTCCCCCGATCCTTCCTCTCCGCCAGTTAGTCCATATTGAAGTCCTTTAATCACTTCTCATATGTTTTCTGGTGCAGGCCCTGTATCATCAGACTAGTCTGCCCATTTCCCTACCTACAGGATAGGCCGCAGATCCTAGTTAACCAACAGCCTATATCTTCCTGCCCCCCACAAGAATTGCCTTATGTCTGTCCCATGCATTCTTGAATTCTCCCACAGTTTTAGACCCCACAACTTCCTCAGGAAGGCTGTTCCATGCATCCACTACCCTCTCTGTGAAATAATACTTCCTCACATTGCCCCTGAACCGCCTCCTCCTATCTTTAAATTGTGTCCCCTTGTTCTTGCAAGTCTTTTTTCTGAAAGATGCTACCCTCTTGGACTTTTGTTGATTCCCTTGAGGTACTTGAAAGTTTCTATCATGTCCCCCTCTCCCTTCTTTCCTCAAGGGTATACATATTAAGCTCCTTTAGTCTCTCCTCATACGGCTTCTCTTGCAGACCCGCACCTATTTTAGTTGCCCTCCTCTGGACTGACTCTATCCTGTCTATGTCCTTTGCGGAGATGGGGTCTCCAGAACTGGACACAGTATTCAGATGGGTCTCACCAACTGTCTGTACAGAGGATAACAACTTCCTGTTTTCTGCTGCTGATGCCTCTCCCTATACATCCCAGTATACCCCGGCCCTCCCTATTGCCTTCTCACATTGCTTGCTAACCTTAAGGTCATCTGATATGATTACCCCCAGGTTCCTTTCCTGTTTTTTTGTTGTTGTTACTACCTCCCCACCCATTGTGTATTCTTCCCTGGGTTCTTGTTTCCCAGGTGCATTATTTTGCACTTTTTGCATTGAATCTTAGCTGCCATATGTCTGACCATTCCTCCAACCTTGCCAAGTCCCTTTCATCCTTTCCACACCTCCTTGTGTATCAACCCTGTTGCAGATCTTTGTGTCATCTGCAAAAGGCATACTTTTTTCCAGTCCCTCTGCAATGTCACTGATGAAGACATTAAAAGGACTGGACCCAATACTGAACCCTGCGGTACCCCACTAGTAACCGCCTTTCTTCAGAGTGGACTCCATTTACAATTACCTTCTGTGTCCTGTTGTCCAGCCAATGTTTTACCCAGGCTACTACCTGGGACCCACTCCCAGGCTGGTTAATTTGACTAATAATCTTTTGTGTGGGACTGTATCAAATGCTTTGCTAAAGTCTAGGTAGGCCATGTCTACAGCCCCTCCCTGGTCTACTACTTTGTCACCCAGTCAAAGAAATCTATTAGATTCTGCCTGACATGACCTTCCCGCTGTGAACCCATGCTGCCTTGGATCCTGTGCTCCACTGACCTCTAGGTACTCAACTATTCTTTCCTTCAGAGTGACTCCATCACTTTCCCTACCACAGAGGTCAGACTGACAGGTCTGTAGTTTCCTGCCTCTGTCTTGGTCCCACTTTTGTGAAGGGGAATCACATCCGCCTTCCTCCAGTCCTCGGGTACCACACCATCCTCCCATGATTTATTAAAAAGAGTAGCCAGTGGTTTCACTAGTTCCTTCCTTAATTCTTTTAGAATTCTGGGGTGAATTCCATCAGGACCCATTGCTTTGTCCACTTTCAGTTTTAGGAGTTCTTGCAGAACCCTTTCTTCTGTGAAAGGACTGGGATCGACCCCCTATCAAGAGTGCTTCTGTTAATTGGATTAGGCACTTCCCCCTCCTCTTTTGTGAATACTGAGCAGAAATATTCATTCAATATTCCTGCTTTTTCACTGTCCCCCTCTGCCCACCCACCGTTCATTCTATTCAGCCTCACTATCCCTCCCTTTGTCTTTCTACGCTCGCTGATGTACCTATAAAAGGTTTTATCCCCCTTCTTAACTGAGTTGGCTATCTTTTCCTCAGTTTGGGCCTTTGCTATTCTGACTTCCTTCCCCGCTTCTTTCTGCATTAACTGGTACAGCTCTCTGTCCTGCTCCTTCTGTGTTTCCTTATACTTCCGGATATGGATCAATGGATATACCACATTTAGGCTAGACGAGATTGGCAAAAGAGGTGGGGGGGTGCCATCAATTTGAAGGACTCCCTGAAGGGGTATGCACTTCCCCCAAGCTACCCCGGTTAACCATTCCCAATTGCTAGGGGTTAAAAGTCTCCTTGGGCAGCATAGAACATCCCTTTACATATGTTCTGTTTACATCCCCCCACGCAATAACACTTTGGATATTAACATGGCACTAGATTACCTTGAAAGCTTACCACATCACTCTGAGGTAGTTGTTATGGGTGACTTTAACATCAACTGGTTGGCCTCTGAAGCTGCCCCTTTTAAAGATGCCATTGCGGCATGTAACATTCCCAGTTAGTGACTGCCTCTACAAGAATTAACCAGAGGACAGGTAATAGCACCCTCCTGGACCTCATTCTAACCACACACACCCAAAGACACATTAACACTGCAGTTCTCTCTGACTCGATGAGTGATCACTCTCCTGTCATTAGCGACGGGAATAACAAGACCCCAAAACCCCCAGCTAAAGTCACATATCAGCACACTCTAAAAAAAAAAAAAGGGGCAACTTGATCAATTTTGAGCCTACCTTGCACAATGTGACTGTTCACCTCTGGGCACATCTAGCAGTATCGATCATGTGCTATGCTACCTTATCATACACTTTAATAATGCTTGTGGTATCTTTGCCCCAGTGCATAAAACAAAGGCCAGGGGTGTCACTAACCCCTGGATCACTGCAGACTTATTATGCAAGATGAAAGTCAGGGACTACCTCTGGTATCTTACGCTTGCTACTGGAAAACCAGATGATAAGCAGCATTACAGAGCCACCAGAAATGCATGCACCCGGGAAATCTGTAAGGCCAAAACTACCCACTTTCAAAATGAGCTCACTATCTCCTGGGGAAATGGCCAGAATTTCTGGCAGAAGATCAAGGGCCTCACTGGCAGACCAAGTAAGGCATCTCCCACTGTGTTAGTGGTTAGTGACATCTCTATACAGGAACCTAAATCAATTGCTGATGCTTTTAATAGAGCCTTCATGGATCTCAGTCAGGTGCTCCCCCCAACATTTTTGAAGAGTCTGACACAAGGAGCCCTTTTGCTACTGGTGCCCCCCCATCCCCCCTTTTTATTTTAGGAGGATCACAACAGCAGAGGCCAAAAAATACTTTCTTAGGGTGCTAGGAAAAAATAGATATAGCAGTGACTCACTTGATTTGAAACTTCTCTGTCTCTAACTGGATATAATGTTAAAACCCCTGACCTCCATTCTCAGTCAGTCATTGCCCTTAAGGCAATTCCCACAGCAGTGCAAGGCAGCGGTTGTCACACCTGTGCAGAAAAATGGTGACAGAGCTCTGCATTCAAACTACTGTCCTATTTCAATTCTCCCACCCTTACCTAAAGTTCTAGAGTGAATAGTCGCTGACCAGCTGACTGAGTTCCTAAACAAATACAGTCTTCAATGCCTTCAGCAGCACAGCTTCAGAAAGGCTCATAGTACCACCACAGCCCTTCTGGAATACATAGATTACATTCACAAAGCCCGTGATCATGGACATATGATAGGGTCAATCTATATTGACCTTACTAAGGCATTCGATACTGTTAATCACTTCGTCCTTTTATGGTCCTTCACTGCCCTTGGCCTCTCCAATGCAGTGACCACTTGGCTCAGAAGCTACCTCGATAATAGAATGCAGCAGGTTAAAATAGATGGTTCCCTATCATGCAGTCTTCCCGTTTGGGAGTCCCACAAGGCTCCATCCAAGGACCTTTGCCTTTCAGCCTATTCCTAGACAACCTACCCAAAGCATGTGGCATTAACATGGTTCTTTATGCGTATGATGCCGTTCTTTTCTCTGGCCACACTGACCCCCTTTCCCTCTCAAATGAACTCCAACAGAGCTTTGCAAAGGTTGAATCCCAGTTTGCCTGCCACAAACTTCTAATGAATTACAAAAAAATTAAGACGATGCTCTTTGCCAGTCACTATAATAAAAATAAACTGACTTGCCTAACTATCCGGAATAAGCAGAACCAACCATTGAAGATGGTTCATGATTTTAAATATCTTGGTATTACACTAGTTAGCTCACTCTCGAACACCCTGCATATCCATTAAATCTCTAAGATGGTAAACCACAGACTTGGTGTTCTATGCAGTCAAAAGCACTGTCTTACCCATGCAGCTGTAAGATTAGCAGTCACTGGCTCAATCCTGTCCATTATCAATTGTGGCTTGGTCATTTACAATGCAGCCACTGAAACTGCCCTCAAACAACTGAAAATCACACTTAATAAGGCTTGCAGTCTTGTAACTGGTGTTGAGATACATACCCATATCTGTGACCTTTTTGTGCAATCCAAATGACTCCACTTACAGGGAAGAATTTCCTATCAAACCTGCTTATTAGCCAAAAATATATGCCTCTCTGTAACTCCGCCAGCCACCCAATCCCTGCTTCTGCTATCGGCTAACCAATGGTACATGCGTAGTATGACCAAACAATCTTTCCTCTTCCCTCGCTGTTGGACATTGCAAGCTCAACAAACTTTCAGCTGTAAGGCATCATTCTTGCTTAATGGCCTGCCGCATGCAGTCCTCTCTGAAACCAAATTAGGCACTTTTAAAGCTAAGCTCTGCCAATACCTCACAATACAGTGTAAATGTGACTGTGTGTATTAGGTTACAGTGCCACTCCCCTGGCTTACATGCTCACTTAAGTCACCCCTCCTGACCCCCCCCCCCACTTCTGCCCTTCGTCTCTGTCCTCTCTTATGATGCCTTCATACACTTTTCTCACCCCATGCCCTCCAATCTCTCCTCCCCTCCCTTCACCTGCCCCCATGCAGCTTTCTCCTTCACTTAAATTAACCTTGCTTAGCTCTTAGATATGACAAAGTCTATTTTTTTGGACTGCACTGTCCTTGTTGACCTATTTGTATTTTACACCATGTTCCTAATGTAACTCTCTATGTTACTCACGGCTGTATTTACTCTGTATTACCTCATTGTTGTTTTTGCTCCACCTGTGTTATCTTGTTCTGTCCTTTGACGTGAGACCTTTGTAAAAGAACCTCTGGTTCAAAGGTATTTGTATTCCTAGTTGTCAATAAAGAAATAAATAAAACTGCAGCTGTTGAATTGCCTAGTTTGGTTTATAGTTTTGTGTCAGATTTCCTGTTGGATTACAGTTTGCTCTGATACAAAAAAGTGCTAGCCATAAATCAGTCAGATAGGTTAAAAAGCAAGCTTGTGTATGTGTAAATGCACCAGTGCAACATCCTAGGCATCTCGTCGTCAGGCTTGCAATGGTGTACAGTTACCTGAGTACCCAGTAGTTAGGACTAAATTGCAGTTTGAAAAGTGCTTGCTTTGAAAGTTAAATAAACAGTAAGAATCTGCCACTGAGGGTGGTGGGAGGCCTTACAGTACAGTAGGCCTTGTCTGAAATCTTGTGTGGGTATTGGGAGGCTAACAACACCATCTCTGCAGAGAGGCCTGGATGTTTGAGACTGTGTGGCTTGAGATGATGCACTAGTGACATTTGAAGTGATAATCTTGTTGTTATTGCAAAAAATCATTGCTAAACCAGTTTGCATAACCTGTATTCTCTTCACAGGCCCTGTGTTGCTGACTTATAAAGTCCTGTTAGTTTCTAACATTTGGTATGTGAATATATTATTAGCAGTCTACACTAACTGATACAAAAGAATTTGAAATTGCAATCAAAGTGTGGGTACACATACTGATTGATTTCTAAGTGGTATGCAGTAGCTATTAGGGGGTGGGTTGGTACTGAATCCCAGGGGGCAGTATTCTACTTGTTATTAAGCCAGCTATTTCCTACTTTGGGTGGAGGCACCATGCTATTCCCCTTCAGAACCATAACTTAGGCCCATGGTTCTGTTTTCATCTGCAGTTACAGGAGGGTCCTTCATGTTCCTTTAATTCCAGCAACCCTGCATCATCCAGATGTACATAACTTGTGAGACTGTCATTGTACCTGTAGTCCACCTCATCCCAACACAAAAATATATGCTCTAGCGTGCTAGATAGGCCTACATTTTGGAACCATAGGTAGACTGCCCTGTGCGGGCTTCTGCACAGGTCAGGAATATGAAAGTACACACCCTAGAGATCTGGCGTCCCTGATACCCAATGCACAAATCATTCTTTCTGTGTGGAACACTAGATCATGGTGTTGTAGGTGGTGTTTTCGAAGCAAATAATAACAAACCTTGTTCAATGCCAATAATATTTTCTTGCAAGTTTTAGTAGTGAAATTGTCATGCTTGATAAGTGATTGAGAGGGACGTAATAAAAAAAGAACTTACCTGCTCCATGGAGTTTGAGAATCCTGAGGTCATGGCAAGATGGGCAAGTCTGAGAGAAGACATTAACTGAAGTTTTGCAGGAATGGACTTAAACTGTCATTGAAGCCCTCAAATAGTCACCAGCATCCAGCAGCTCACTGCCATTACCATGTACGTCTCAGTGACACTCAGGAAGGGGGAAGTTCTGTAGACAAGGAAGGGCCCCAGATTAACAGGGCATGGTCATCTCATAGGTGACATAGGTGGGGACTAATGGGTCAGAAAGCCACTTTGGAGCATAAAGCTTCCGTATTTTAAAGTAACCGAATTCTTGCATTGTACATAAAAATGCCTTTCTCTGTCTAAACTAGCAGCCCAGTTGTCCCCCGCTCCTGGTACCAAATGACTGGGTTTGACATACTTAGAACCCCCATGGGTGGGGGTGGGGATCCATGAAAAGATGCTGTTGCAAGATGGCTGCATGAGAGAGTTTGCTTAAGAATGCTCTAAACATAATACAAATAAAATGTCCTTTCCTCAACCTCTTTGGTTCATCAGTACCACTGAAAGGATTCTCTTGAAATGGAGGAGGCCAAGATGACAAAAAAGGAAAAGAAGAAATTGATGGAGTAAGAATGTAAGGAGAAAAAAAACTAGAGAGTGTCTCACCTGACTTAACACAGCCTGATATACTTGAGTGCTCAAGTCCAGTAGACTGCTTCCTATGTTCTTCTTTCTCAGGCAGACCCAGAAAAGTAGACTTGTCAGCTACGGCTGAAGTATCAAGCCCTAAACCCATACAAAAAGAAGCTATGGTGAAGGTTCATGGATCTGAACTCTCAGGTGAACTGAAATCTACAACACTATTTGTTCCTGTTCTTGGAAAACTTGATTCATTTGATGCTATAAAATGGGTCCTACTCGAGTTTACTGCTTGCTAGTCAAAAATGAGACATCACATAAGAGGCAGTGGCAGCGAAAACTGATAAAACATTTTAAGTACTAAGAGTCTGAGAAAGTGGTCACTTCCTTATCTAAAGACAATACAGCTTTAAGCAATAGAGTCACTTCCAATTCCGCATGGTTCTGTTCTGCTCTGAGGGGTAATATCCAACAAGCATGCAAACTAGAGAACTTAGAAAATAATATATGCAAATCCAACCTCCGCACTGTTGGACTTCTGAATCTTGAGACCTCAGACCGTATTAACGGGGACATTGTTAGAAGAATTTTGCAGAATGCCTTCAGTTTACTCAGGACAATATGGCACCTCTGATTAAAGTGTTTTGCCTTCCAAGCAGGGGGTAAACTATCAAAATCCATCTCCAGTCTTACACCTGTTTCCAATGTTGCATCGAAACCTGCTGTAGAAGCTGTCACATCTGCATCTGCTTCTGCCCCTCAGTTAAAACCTGCTACAGATTTAATGCAGTTTGCCTTGTAAAGTGATCAGAAGGCAGTCATCAAAAAACCCTGTCTAAAAGTTGCCTTTCTATTCTGTCAGTCCAAGGTTTTTATATAGCTGGACATGAGCCCTTAGACTCAGGCTCGTAGGAGATGGTTCCTACTATTAAGGTTTGTAGTCACCTTAATCAGGGTCAGTTTTCATTGTTATATAGGTGCAGGGCTCAGGTTACTTTCAACCCTTCTAGATATATATTTTTCAACCCCGACCAGTTGACAGACTTTAAGTCTAAGAAAGCTATTGTACATCAAAGCTCCTTATCCAGCAACACAGACATGGAAGGACCTGGGTTTTTGGATTTGGAGGAGACTGAGGTAGAAACTGGCGTAGAATAAGACTTTAAAACTCATTTTCTCATGACTTACAGTATAAATATTCTGCTATGGGATTATTTCCTATCCAGATCTTGCTATGTCCTGGGACAGCCTTGACTATAATGAAAATACAGCTGATGTGTGCCGAAATAGACTTGGTTTATTATTAGCTGACAATGGTTGCATTTCCCCCCCCCCCACTCACACACACACACACACACACACACATATATATAGAGTCTATAATTCACTTTGTTATATGGCCTTCAAATGGCTTCATGTTATAATAGTATTATTGTGAGTGGGTGGAGGGCAAGATGCCAGTAATCTGACATTTGTGTATGGGCTTTAATGAAACTGAAATTAGCTATTAAGGATTTTATTTTCTCACGTATAAACAAACATGATATGCTTTCCATTTCAAGGTTTTTTTCTAGTTATCTATTCTCCAATTTGATAACCAACCTTTTCTGTTTAAGCTGTTAATTTTCTTTTTTATGTTATTGTTATGCAGTAGAAAAGAGGGGATCTGGCTTTTTTTTTAGTTTTTGGATGGGGTATAAGGACTCATGTTTCTAATTTTTGTTATATATCGCAACAAATGTTATGGGAACCTGGGAATTATAAACTATATTAATATCATATATACACATATATTAGTTGTTATCTGAATAGAACTGTACTTCTAAATTGGTACCCTCTTATGGGTAGTTTTCAGTAGATGAAGTTTTTGTCTTCGAGCATTTTTTTTATTATGTATCGTAATAGTTCCTTCTCCTGCCTTTAAGAACTTTTTGCTAGATTGTTACTAGTTCAATATAAATGTAACAAATCCATTTATATGTGTTCTGTTTTCTTTTGTATGTTTTCAGTGCGAACATTATGCAAGTAACCTTTCAATATATGTAATGTGTTAATTAAAAAATTAGTAAATGATAAGGGAAAAAATCCTTGAAATTAGTTAACTGAACCTAGAAGACAGTAAAAAAAAAAAAAAAAAAAATCACTGATTGTTTTTTTTATACATGTTGAGTGTTAGGCAGACTTGCAGGTGTGAGGTGGGCACACATGGTGAGACAGAGGGCTCATGGGATGTGAAAAAGGGCTCACAGGACATGAGGTTGGCTCATGTGGTGTGAGCAGGGCTCACAGACTGTGGAAAAACACTTGTGGGGTGTTGAAGAGGAACTGCAGGATGTAGAACGGACTTATGAAATGTCTAACAGGGCTCACAGGGTGTGTAACAGGGCATGGGGGGGTGGCAGGTGGGATGTGTAGGCAGCCGTGGGCTAATTGTGATGAGGAATCGCAGGACTAGATAGCACAGACTTTCTATACTGTGAAGTACCTAACTGAATGTGGACTGCATGACTTGGATAGGGCAAAGAATGCAGCCACCAGCAGAAGAGGTGGTGCTGCGTACCATTTACAAAACATTAACGCTACGCAAACTACACTGGACCAATATTCTCCACTATTGCCCCAGCCACTACAACTGCAAGACACAAGCAGGCAGTCTGCAACTGACCCTGAGCTGCACCGCATTGGTCTACTGCTCCATGAATTGCAAATGTAACTATAGTTGTACTGCTGCCATCCTGTCAGGTCCTATAACCCTCTTACAATCCTACACAGTGCTGCAGCCAAGATCTGTACCACAGCCTGGGCTGGGAAATTGGTCAGGTGGGCCTGTTTGCTGCAGTGTGAAGGAGTTTCATGCCCTGGTTGGGTGACAGGTGGATCTGTTTGCCATAGTGGGACAGGAGTTTGGTAATGCAGTAAAATGCTGCTTCGAAGCACAGTGCTGGAATGCCCAATTCAGTACTATTCGAAAAAAGGGCTCAGCACTCAGGTCCACAAAGGCACACAATATCCTCGCATTTATGTACAGAAATGTATTTCTATCATCACCACACCGGTATACAGATATACAGACAGGCACTTAAGCCCTAGAGCCACCAATGTTTTGCACCCACAGTTCTCTGTCGCTTTTTCAAGGTGATAATGCTCCATCTAGTGGACGCAGATTATTCAGTCCCTGCAACGGACAGACATAGAAACACAGATTTTGATGGCAGATAAGGACCACTTGGCCCACCCAGTCTGCCCATTTCCCTTTCTATTGGATAAGCTGCAGATTCTAGTTAACCAACAGCCTACTTCCTGCAACCTCCCACTACAATTGCCTTATGTCTGTCCCATGCATGTTTGAATTCTCCCACTGTTTTAGTCCCAACAACCTCCCCAGGAAGGCAGTTCTATGCATCCACCACTCTCTCCATGAAAAAAAATGTCCTCACATTACTCCTGCTCCGTCCCCCCTCTATCTTTAAATTGTGCCCCCTTGTTCTTACACATCTCTTTTTCTGAAAGACTCTACCCTCCTGGACTTTGTTGATTCCCTTGAGGTACTATAAAGTTTCTATCATGTCCCCCCTGTCCCTCCTTTCATCAAGGGTATACATATTAAGCTCTCTCAGTCTCTCTTCATATGGTCTCTGATGCAGACCCTGCACCATTTTAGTTGTCCTCCTCTGGACTGCTTCCATCCTGTCTGTCTTTGCGTAGATGGGGTCTCCAAAACTGCACACAGTATTCCAGATGGGGTCTCACCAACTGTCTGTACAGAGGGATAACCACTTCCCTAGACTAGAAATAGGACAATGCACCCTCATCCTGATCCTAGAGTTCTGCTCACCTATCCTACACCCCATCTTGGCCAAGCTTCCGACTAGACTGAACACTGCCTACAATAACATATGCAGGTTTGTCTCCTTGGCTCCCTATAACACCACACCACTGTACTCTATACCAATCCTTAGGGTGGCTGTCCCCTCAAGCTTGCAGAGACCTCCTGTACAGGACTTTCATCTGTAAGGCACGCTGCAATGGGGCTGACTCACCACTCTTGGGCATGCTTACCACAAAACGGGTCTCCAGACAGCTCAGGTCCTCCTTGTGTCTAGCCCTTGAATGCCCCAAAATAATTACAGCCATGGGGCAGAGAGTGCTTTCCAGTGATGCGCCTAGGTTCTGGAACTCTCTCCCAGCTAAGCTCCAGTCCCTAAACTCCCCTTCTACCTTCAGACTGCACTTCTGGAAGATCCTAATGGCTAACTCAGACTGCAAGTGCTAGCCTGCCCAAATCCACTCAATCCCAACTAAGCACTAGAATGTCTTTTGACAGCTCCCCATGTGAAGGGGAATCAAAATACACTTCTCTTGTCCAAGTCACTGCTGACGCAGTAAGAATGCTGACCAACAGTCTATGGTTATAAGTATTGCATAGCCTGGAACTTTCTGATGGGGTTGGGGTGCTCTATTTTTTTTGTCTCTGCAGGGGTTAAACATTGAAGGTTGATGGTTGTTACTTTTCCACACTCTCTCACTCACTCTGTCTGTACAGTGTAGAATCATAATTTCTGTTGTGTTGTACCACTGCTTATATCTTTTGTTTTGTATCATGCATTTGCGTGCCATCTTGATGGCCCCGGTCATGCCTGAAAAAGGTCCACTGGACCAGTGTACTTACCCGGTCAACAAATACATAAATAAATAAATGAATAAATGTCTGATAACACATTGAACAATGCTGTGGAGCACCCCCTAGTTATTATTCATGCCAGTACAAATAATATAAATAGGCAAGGGATTGATGACATCAAAAATAAATTCATCAACGTTGGCATGAGATTAAAAAATCAAGGATGCAAAGTATGTTTCTCTGAAATTGTACCTGTAACAAGAGCAAGAGCACTAAAACAAAAGAAAATTAAAGCCTTACATGAGTGGCTCCAGAAATGGACATTAAACAACGGGTTCACCTAACGTACAAACATACAAAGAAGCCAGCAGAAGAAGGCCATTTAGTCTATCTAGTCTGCTTGTATTGCAGGATCCACAGCTTGAGCTACTGTCCCTGCCCTCCCCTGCCCCACACCTCCAATCCTCCCTACCCATGACCCTTACCTTCCCCTGTGCTATCCCAGCCTTTCTTAAAGCTGCCCACTGTCTTCAATGAGATCACCTCTTCCAGCATCCCATTCCAAGTGTTCACCACCCTCTCTGTGAAGAAGTTCTTCCTGACCTCCCTCCTAAACCTCTCACCCTCCAGCTTAAGACTGTGCCCCCTCGTGTTATGGTTGCCACTCAGTTTAAAGAGACTCTCCTTATCCACCTTATTTATGCCTTTCAAGTACTTGAAGGTCCCAATCATGTCCCCCCCTCTCTTTCTCCTGTCTTCCAGGGAGTACATGTTCAGTGCACTCAACCACTCTTCATATGCCTTACCCTGCTGACACACTATCATCTTTGTAGCCCTCCTCTGGACCTTCTCCAGCAGGTTAATGTCCTTTTTGAGGTGTGGGCACCAGTACTGAACTCCATACTCTAGATGAGGCCTTATCAGGGATCTGTACAAGGGCAATATAACCTCCTGTCTCCTACTACTGATCTCCCTAGATAGTCAGTCCAGACTGGAGCTAGTGAAGAGTGCAAAGGGAGAAGGGTACAGTTGCTGCACAGCAAATGTCTGAAGAAGCTATTAAGACATCTAATACTGCTTCTCCTGCTTATGTCTGGAAACATACACCCTAACCCTAGTCCACCCTTCTCCAGACCTAGTGGCACAAGCAGATCTGGGACTCTCTCACTAGCCTGCATTAACATTTGCAGCCTGCTCAAAAAACTTGATGCCCTTACTACCTGGACTGTTAGCACAGTCCAGACGTCCTTGCAGTGATTGAGACGTGGCTGTCACCAAGGATCCCTGATGCCACTGTTGCAATTCCAGGATATACTGTTTTCAGGCAGGATAGACTTTCTAAAAAAGGGGGAAGCTGTGTGCTATATCTGAAAAACCTTTTGCAGGGGCATGCTCTGCCATTGCCCAACTTTGGTGATGACCTACAGGTCCTAGCTATCAAGACTCTGCTCAGAGCGCACAGTAAGGCGCTGACAATAGCATCAGTTTATATTCCACCAAAATTGACATCATCTAGCTTGGACCCACTCCTAATCTGTATCGATAGCTTAAACCACAATGCTGAAGTTATAATGCTTGGGGATTTCAATGTGAACTGGCTCTCCCCCAGTTTGAACAATTATAAGGATGCCTCATCTGTTGCAAATTTCACCCAGCTTGTAACTTCAACTACAAGGGTCAACTACAGAACCAGGACAAGCACCCTATTGGACTGGGTGCTCAAAAACCGCTAAGACCATATCTCTCATACGGAAATCCTTCCTGATTCTGTAAGTGACCACTGCCTGGTTATGTGCTCATGGTAAAATAAAATCAATAAACCTCTGGCAAAAACTGGCAATAGTAGGATTATCACCAGGGGGCACCTACAGCCATTAAATTGCTTCTACGACAACAGGACTGGTCCCTAATTGATACTGCCACTGACAATGCAGCGTGTGATGTCCATGCTCCTTTCAAGAAGCAAAAAATTAAGGGCCTTGACAACCCTTGGATTACAAGTGATCTACCGGAAAAAATGAGATCACGGAACCATCTCTGGAACTGGGCAAAGCTGCTGGCAGACCAGTTGACATACAGGCCTATAAAATAGCCAGGAATGCCTGTACCAAAGCAATTCACTTGGATAAAGCCAGCTATTATAGGAGTGCCCTATCCAACACATGGAAAGATGGAAGGAAATTCTGGAGCAACATATCAGAATTCATGGGGAAAGGTTCCAAAGAGGCACCTACCATGCTGAACATAGATGGCTCCATCATCATTGACCCCACCTCAATTGCCAATACTTCTAATCTGGCGTTCACCTACTTTAGTCATGTGCTGCCCACTAATTTCTGTGATCCAAACTCCTCCCCGGCTCTTCGTGGTAAATGGGTTAAGAAGCTGAAGCATCCACATTTCTAATTCAAGGCAATCTCCGAATGTGAAGCCAAAAAATACCTACTTAAGGTACCTGGAAAAAACAGAACTAGTGGTGACTCTCTTGACTTGAAGCTCATAGCCCTCATCCTTGATGCTGTCTTGACCCCTCTAACCAAGATTATCAACCGTTCCCTCATCCTCTCCCAGTTCCCTCTCAATTGGAAGTCTGCCCTGGTGACGTCAATCCACAAGAATTATGACAGAGCACAACACAGAAACTACAGGCCTATCTCCACCCTCCCTCTCTTATCCAAAGCATTAGAGAAAATTGTTGCAGATCAACTGGTAGACTACTTGGAAAAATATAACCTGCAATGCCTACAGCAGCATGGCTTTTGGAAAGATCACAGTACCACCACCGCACTCATTGAATTTATGGGCTACATTCATCAGTCACTTAATCAAGGTCAACTTGTCGGCACCACCTTCATTGACCTGTTAAAGGCTTTCAATACGGTCAACCATCCACTACTAATCAAACAGCCTGCTGATCTAGGGCTGTCCCTTGACACCCTAGGTGGTTTAATAGCTATCTCTCTGACCGCACTCAACAGGTTAAGATTGGCAATGCCCTCTCTTCCAAACAGCCTGTTCAGTCAGGTGTCCCCCCAAGGGTCAATTTTGGGGCCCCTGCTATTCAGCATCTTTTTGAACAAACTCCCTGCCTCTTGTCATGAACATATCCTCCTGAGCACAGATGATGAGGTAATTTACTCAAGGAGCTCCGATCCCTCTCTCTTGGAGGGCCACCTTCAGAAACATTTCACGGATGTAGAGGCATGGTTTGTCACACAGAAACTAGTTATCAGCTACAAGAAAATGAAGATTATGCTCTTCCACAGTACACATAATAAACATAAAAGTAAACAGCCGACAGTCAGATATAGCGCCGGTGTTGCCTTAGGCCAGATGCATTCTTTCAAGTACCTTGCAGTGACCCTGGACAGTACTCTGTCTTTCTTCAGTCATATTGATATAGTTGTCAGATCCATGAATATCCGCATCAGCCTTCTGTATAGACGTAAGCACTGCCTAACTCCCGAAGCACTTAAGCTTGCAATACAAATGCGATTGTATCAATCATTGACTATGGGCTTGTTATCTGCAGACCTGCCTCTGCGTCTGCCTTACGGCATGTCACCATTGCTCTGAACAAGTTCTGTAGATTACTGACTGATGTTGCCCCCTGTACGCACACCTGCAACCTCTATAAGCAGGCTAACAGGCTTCAACTTCTGGGAAGAATCACTTACCAAACCTGCCTGGTAGTAAAAAAGGCGTCCCTCGGTCTTATGCTCCCTGGGGTACAGAATCTGCTTAGACCAACCAAGAGCACTCGCCACACCAGAAGCTCTGATAACTCCACTCTACTTGTTCCCCACTGTCACACCTCTTAGGGCCAGTGGTTGTTTGTAGGCAGAGCCCCTAAGTTATTCAACTCGCTGGCAGCAAAGTCACCAGTTCAGCTACTCTAGGCCTGTTCAAACATAATCTTCATCATACTCATGTGACTGCTTCACTTAATTACCCCAGGCTGACACCCTGTCATCTCCATTTTCTCTGTTTCTATGCCTCTATCCACCTCCCATAATCCCCCTATACCTTTTTTCTCTTTCTCTTTTTTCACCTCCCCCTTTCCCCTCAATTGCTCTAACCCTCTACTAGCTCTCCAACTCTTCTGCCCCCTCCTTCCTACATCTCTGTCAACTAGTCCAGGTCTTGAACGTGTTCTGACCTCCCATCCTCCCCACACCCTAAACTACCTCCCTACATTTACGCATCCCTTCTCTCATATGCCTATAGCAGTTTGTATTTTCAAACCCTGCTACTTTTGAAACTCTTCTACTCTGATGATAAGCCTTAATTTTGCTGCATTATAATTCTCTGTATAATTGTGTCTGTGTACTCCACTATTTGTAAAGATACTGCCTGTTTTTTCATTGTATCTAACCTAGCTACTATGTCTAGCCCTACTGTTTCTTGTGTTAAGTAACCCTGGACTGTGTAAACCAATTCCAATGTTTTTTTATTGTCTTTTTTATAAACTTTCGACATAGAACATTTGTAATAGAGCATATGGCTCAAAGGTGTTAATTCTGAATTCCCAATAAATAAAATAAAATAAATGCATCCCAGCATCTTGTTTGCCATTGCTGCTGCTTTCTTGCACTACGTGGAGTGCTTCAGGTCACTAGTGACCATCACTTCCAGGTCCTTCTTCTCCTCTGATGCAGATATTCAGACTTCACCTAGGTAGTACTCTGTCTGGGGATTCTGGGCTCCGATATGCATAACTTTGCATTGCTTGGCAGTGAAGCCAAGCTCCCAGATCCTGGACCACCTCCCCAGCATTTCCATATCATCCTGTGGGTCCTGTATCCCTTCAGCTGTGTCCACTCTCCCGCAGAGCTTGGTGTCATCTGTGAGTAGGCACATTTTGCCCTTAATGCCATCCCCAATGTCATTGATAAAGACACTGAACAACACCGGCCCCAGTACTGAGCCCTGTGGGACCCCTCTGGTTACCTCTCTGGTGCCAGATAACTCTTCCCCCACTACCACCCTCTGGGTTTTGTCCCCCAGCCAGTTTTCCACCCATCTGACCATCTTTTCCCCAACTCCAAGATCCATCAACTTCCTGATCAACTTGTCTTACACATTGGGAAACATTTGACAATAACTGGGAGCTCTTCAGCTGGGATGGACTTCATTTGAGTAAGAGGGGAAAGCAATAGAATGATACATTTCAAAAGCTTTAAACTAATATACAAGGGGTGAAAATGGTTACCATATCCCTTACGATAGCGTCATGAAAACTAAACAAACAATAAAAAATGATTGCAGGTTCCTAATGGCAAATGCACAGAGTTTGAATCTAGCAAAGAAATCTGAAATTGAAGCAATTTTGCTTCAAGACTTTGTGGATCTGGTGATTATTACTGAGACATGGTGGGATGAAACCAGTAGTTGGATGATGGACATCCCGGGGTACCACCTATATCATAAAACTAGAGAGAGTAAAAAGGGTGGTGGTGTTTGCACCTATGCAAAGGATACCATCAACAGTCATGAACTTTATACAGTGGAGGACACAACTAAACATAAAGAAAGCATGTGGGTGCAACTCCAATTTGGGAACAGGCCTAAAATAATTATTGGGTACTGCTACAGACCCTCATCTTCAACAAAGGAATACAATGAGGGGCTCATTAAGGAAACAGAACAAGCTTCTGACATAGGTGACATGATTGTCTTTGAAGACTTTAACCTGCCAGGGATCAGCTGGGTAGACCTGATAGGCACACATGAAGTTGAGAGGACCTTTGTGGATATGATGCTGGGACTGGGACTTAAACAGCTGGTAACTGAACCCACTAGGGGGTGAGAATACACTGGACCTTATTATCTCCAATATTGAAAACCAAATAACTGATGTTTCAATATGGAGTTCTCTGGATACAAGTGACCATAATACTGTTAAGTGTGCACTAGAAACTTGCAACAGTAAAACTGCAGATGCGCAGGCAATTAGGGACTATAATAAGGCACAATTTGAAGACATCAGGAGAAACTTAAATTCAACAGATTGGGAAAAAAGGATGTCTGGCCTTTCAGCTGAGGAATGCTGGCAATTTCTCAAAATGCGTATTCCTGAGCTAGAAAGGAAATATGTCCCCCCTAAAAGGTTATATAACAACATGGGTAAAATACCAATGTGACTCACACCTGCAATAAGGAAAAACAATTAATATCAAGGAAAAAGCCTACTCTAGATTAAGAACTAAAAAGTGTAAATCATTTAAGGAAAAATGCAGTTCAGAACTGAAATCATTAAAGCATATGATTAAGAGGGAAAAAATGAAGGAATAATTTAGAATAACACATAAAAAGATAATAGCAAAGTTTTTTTTTGCATATGTAAATAAAAAAGGTAGCACAAGAAAGGTAGGTCCCCTAAGAGTCAACACCAATTTGGTTCTGGATGACCTTGAAATAGCCAACACTTTAAACAGATATTTCTGTTCAGCTTTTGGCAAAAACACATATAACAAAACCCTTTGGTCAGATATATTGCACAGGGTTCACTTTAGTAGGGAAGATGTGTTTTCAGCCCTGAGTACCATCAAGACCAATACATCCCCAGGCTCAGACAAAATGTATCCCAGATTTTTGAGAGAACTGGCATCTGACTTAGTGTATCCACTGAGTATATTATTTAATAGATCAGTGACGACTGGAGTGGTTCGGAGGGACTGGAGGATGGCAACAGTGATTCCAGTTTACAAAATGGGGAGTAGGGAACAGGCAGAATTTTTTTTTTATATATATAGACTTTTATTAGATTTTATTTCCCTCGTCCCCACGCCCCGGGCATGCACGTGCATGTGGAGGCATGTGCATGCCACGCCCTATGACGCCCTCCTGCTACACTGCCGCCCCCTTCCATCTATGCTACCCCACCAGACCTCCAGATGGTGGGAATGGAACTATGGTGGGGTGACAACCATCCCAGGAGACAAGAGCTGCCTTTTGGCTGCTCAATCCTGCTCCCTCCCCCCCCATGCCATCTCTTCAAGAACCCGAGGCCATTCCCGAACCTGGGTCACCGGCATGGTGCAAGGTAAGGCATCCAACACCTCAACCCTCAGCACCACCAGGCCAGCTAACAGGCAGAAAATTATAGACCAATTAGCCTGACCTCTCTCTGTGGAAAGGTTATGGAATTGCTAATAAAGTAACATCTAGATGCCAAAACAAGTGCTATGGGGCTAAATTATGTTTCCCAGCATGGTTTTAAGAAAGGTCTCTCTTGCACAACTAATCTAGTGACTTTTATGAACCTATTAGTAAAAGTCTTGACAATGGTACTCCGGTGGATATTGTGTTGCTGGACTTCGATAAGGCCTTTGATAAGGTCCCTCACCATGAATTAATTGATAAGATCAGGAACATTGGCATAAGCCCGTGCATGGCTAAGTGGATTGATGAGTGGTTATCAGATCAAAATCAAAAGGATAGAATAAATGGGTTACTCTCTGAGGAGGAACCAGTCAGCTGCAGGGTTCCTCAAGGTTCAGACCTGGGTTGTACCCTTTTTAGATTATTTATAGGTGATATGAATGAAGGAATAGCAAATTCTATGTCTAAGTTTGCTGATGACATCAAGTTAAGTAATGAGGTGGATACCGTTACCAAACACAATACCTTGGTGATGGCCCATAAAAAATAAAATGATTTTTAATTATGACAAGTGCACTGTGCTTCACATCAGCAGAAACAATCCCTGCTATCCATATGCTCTAGGCAATAAACCAATCAAGGTTGCAGAAATAGAATGTGACCTTGGTATCCAAATAAACAGTAAATTAACATCCTCAGACCATTGTAAGAAAATAACATAATCTGCAAATTGATTACTTAAAACTGTCAAGCGTTCCTTTGTTTCTAGAAAAGAACATTGCATACTGCCTCTGTATCGGGCATATATACATCTTCATCTGGACTACGAGTCACTCTTCTGTAACCCCTATCTTAGAGGTGATATTGAACAATCTGAAAAAGTCCATAGAAGAACAACAAAACTTATTCCTCGCTTAAAGAACATGGCATATCCAGACAGGTTAATAGAAACTGGATTATTCAGTTTGGAAATGAGGAGGAAAAGAGGTGATCTTTTGCTACTATTTAACATCTTACAAAACCCCCAGTTGAGGACACAGTGTGGTCTGGAGGTTGCCAACAGAAATGTGAATTTAAGATCACATGCCAAACAACTAGTAATACCACAGCCAAATACGAAAAAAAAGATAAATACTTTACAACCAGGGCAGCAAGAGCTTGGAACAAACTTCCAAAGTAACTAGTAAATTTAAAAACTTTTGCCAGTTTTAAGCTGAGATTGGACAAACACTTGAAAACAACTTAAGAGGGAATAATACACCCACTATGGAGTGGGAGACAACCCTGATGGGCCCTGAGCCTACTTTTGTCTACTCAAACCTTAGTAACATATGAGGCATTATTATTTATATTTCTCTCTGGATCTATTCCAAATACATTTACACTTTGTACACATCTCTAACCTCCCTATGGGATCTCTGGAGCCCTGGCATTCCCAAAACCATGTGTGCATGGCATGCTTCGAGGTAGGACAAGCATTATCCCTGGAGCAAATCTATGGCTGCACATGTCTTATATTGCCCTTGAAGGATCATTTTAAAATGAGCAGCCTGTCAGAATTATGACGGCACTACTAAATATGACATTTGGTCCAGTCGTACCTATCTCCCTCTGACTGTACTGATGGCCCTTGTGGCCCAAAGATGCAAGCTCCCAAGCCTGGCCCCTCACACAAGGACTTACTGGCTCCAGCTCTTACCAGGCCCCCCTTCTGATGATCTTTCATTTGGCTACCTAGCAGGGGGAAATACTTTACTATGTTTACCTAGACCTAACTGAACATTTTATACTGAGTTAAGGGACTGAGGGAGACTCAGACTCCTATTGGTTTAACATAAATGTTTACTGTTTATCATGGAATTACATGAGCCACCTCTTGTCTAAATAGGCCAACATTTCATGGCCTACGGCCATCTTAACCAGGCCCACAGTGGTTCTACAACACAATAAATTCAAAAAGCATAATTCAGTTTTATAATCCTTAGTGACATCAACATTGCCTTAAAATGCCAGAAAAATTCTTCTTATACACATATCCCAACAGCACTTAGTATATAGCTGTTAGTCTTAAAAAAAATATTTGCTGTTTACCTTAATGCTACCCCTATGTGCCTCCAGTAGTTAGAATAATGGTTGCCTCAAGGAGGAAATAATGGTTGCCACAAGGGAGTGCATTAGGCTCAAAGGGAAGAAGTTGAGGGCCAAAGTACCCAGCTGGTTTAGCACTGAGGTCACTATGCGATAAGACACCCACCTAAAAGCAATTCAGGAGGACCCAGATGTAGGAAGACAGAGAGGACTACCTGAATATGGCTAGCATAGCAGGTAAGATAGTTCAGCGGGCTAAAGCTCAGAAGGAACTGCAGCTAGCTGAGGAATTTAAAAAAATGAGAAAAGGCTTTTTTTTCACTATGTTAGTGAGAAAAGGAACAAGAAAAATGGGATTGTTTGGCTCAGGAAAGGGGATGGGTGGGTTGAGGCTAAGGGGCGCAAAGAAGAGGTACTGGCCAAGTACTTCTGTTCCGTCTTTACCAGGGACTGTGACAGACTGGTGCCACAAGGGGGAAGGCGAGGAGAAGGGACAGACGGAGACAAAGATGTTTTGATAGAGTTGGATAGGGTGAAGACAGGGTTGCTAGCATGGAGGGTAGATAAATCCCCAGGACCAGACAGCTTACACCCAAGGGTGTTGAGGAAGCTGGTGGAGGACCTTGCAGATCCCTTGGCTGACCTGTTCAATAGTTCACTGGAGTCAGGCATGGTACCACAGGACTGGAGAATGGCACATGTAGTGCCCCTCCATAAGAGTGGTCCCACGGGCAACCAGCAGAACTACAGACCAGTCAGTCTGACTTCAATCTTGTGCAAACTTATGGAGACCATACTTAAGGAAAGGTTAGCAGAGTATCTGGAGGCAACATGGATTTATGGGAAGGAGGTTGTGTGAAACAAATCTGACTGACCTCTTTGACAGGGTCACTACAACATTGGACAGTGGCCAAGCAGTAGACATCCTTAACCTGGACTTCAGCAAGGCCTTTGACTCTGTACCCCAAAGAGGTTGATCAGGAAGTTGGCAGATCTAGGGGTTGGTAAGAAGTTGACCATGTTGGTGGAAAACTGGCTGAGGGGCAGGATCCAGTGAGTGGTGGTGGGAGGTGAGTTTCCTGCCCCAGGGAGGTCTCCAGTGGGGTTCCACAGGGCTTTGTGCCCAGACCAGTGATGTTAGATGTCTTCATCAGCAAGACTGGGAATAGCATTAAGGGCATAATTTGCCTATTCACAGATGACACCAAGCTCTGTGGGAGGGTGGACACAGCAGAAGGGATACAAGACCTAAAGGAAGATCTGGAAAAGCTAGAGAGGTGTTCCAAGATTTGGCAGTCTGGCTTCAATGCAAAGAAAGTCAAAGTTATGCACATTGAAGTCGAGAACCCAAGGGATGAATACAGTCTGGGAGGGGTCCAGGTATCTGCATCAAAGGAGGAGAAGGAGCTGGGAGGCATGATCACTCAAGTGACATGAAACACTCCACGCATTGTAGGAAAGCAGTAGCAAATGTGAATAAAATGCTGGACTTCATTGCCAGAGAGATTAGCAGCAGGTGAGAGGAGGTAATACTGCCCTTGTATAGGTCATGAACGATGCCGCATCTGGAGTACAGTGTACAGTACTGGTGCCCATACCTTAAAAAGGTCATAAACCTGCAGGAGACAGTCCAAAGGAGAGCAACTAAGATGACCATGGGCCAGCAGGGTAGACTGTGTGAGGATAGGTTGGAGGCCCTAAACATGTACTCCCTGGAGGAGAGGAGAGAGAGAGAGAGAGAGAGGACATGACTGAGGCCTTCAAGTTTTTGAAAGGAATAAACAGGATGGATAAGGAAGGTATCTTCAGGTTTAGTGGTAACTGAAACATGAGGGGACACAGTCTCAAGTTGGAGGGGTGGAGGTTTAGGACTAAGGCTGGGTGGTACTTCTTCACAGATAGAGTGGTCGCAGGTGGGAAAGTGCTTCCTGAGGAGGTGGCTTGGTTGAAAATGGTAGGCAGCTTCAAGAGAGGCTGGGACAGAGTTTAGGGAAAAAAAGGGCCATGAGAGGGGTGGACGGAGGGGAAGGATGTACTGCTGAGGGGGACAGGGACAGTAGCTGAAGCTGAGGACTCTGCAATACGAGCAGACTTGATAGACCTAATGACTTTATTCTGCTGGCTTTGCCATGATACTGTTTCCTTGATGTACTCATAACTGCCAAAACTACATATACTGTATTTTATGTCTTGCCTGTATTGATCCATGAATATCCTTTATTATTACTAGCATAGAACTTAAAGCAGCAGTGCAAAATAGCGGTGAAAATTGTGACCTATACTTTTTTACTCTGTTTTGGATTGTCCCTCATTTCCTGACTTGTACGATACCCTTCTTTCCTCGTTCTGAGTCTGGTTTAGTACTTCTTTTCACATTTGAAAGGAGTGTTCCTTTTAATATGGCTTGGACCAGATTTTTATGAGTATTCTTAGCTATTTTTCCAACATCTACTGTTCCATATGGCCAGGGAGCACTGCCTGTTGCATGATACTTCATTTTTGTCACAACAGAAGTCATTTTAAACAACTGACTCACCTTATGGGACAACAGGTGTACAAAAAACAGGTGAGACTACTTATGAAAACCTGGTCCAAGCCACATTAAAAGGAGTGTTCCTTTTATTATTTCAAATGTGAAGAAAAGCACTAAAGCAGACTCAAAATGAGGAAAGATGGGTATCATACAAGTCAGGAGATAAGGGGCAATCCAAAATAGAATGGAACCCCCCCACCAATTTGGGATTTATCTCAATGTCTGTCTGGGCTCTGTCCATGCCCACTGCCAGGTTGACGTCCTTTATAGATGGTGAATCCCAGGTTATCTGACTACTCCTGTTGTTTTAAGTAAGAGTGTTATGCTATGCCTCCGCACCTGTCCCTTTAAGACTTTAGTCAGTATGTGTATAGTAAATGGTCTGGGCTGAGTCTGAGTGCTTTAAGGCTTGCGACCAGCCAGGCACTGCTTTAATTTGCTCCACTCTGCTGTCGATAGTAAAGCAGAGGGAGCTCTAACTAGCACTGTGGTTATTTACTTCTAACTTGCTGTTATATTTAAATTAGAGTACTTTGTTTAACCTGCCTTCTTGCAGTTTTGTTCATCTGAATGGGAGCCACCATGTTTGGTCCGGGGCTTCTAGTATTTGGACCAATGGGACTCACGGGACCTCAAAGGATCTTGTAGCTCAAGTGCCTTGTGGGAAGGAAAACTGTAGTTTTTGTGGTTTTCAAGTTGGCGCCTAAAATGGATTGGAGGGGGCATCCAAACTGTGACTGACAGCTCCCCCAGCCAACCAGAACTCAGAAAACCAAGGGAAATCCTAGAACTGTTAAGAGACAGAGTCAGTTGGAGTTAGACCTTGAAGAGTGAGCAGCTCAAGCTCTTGAGGAACTGCTCCAGGAAGGAGCCTAGGAGATTCAGCGGGGTAAGGGCCCTACTTGCCTGTCTGCCACTGTTCTGCTTGGGACTGCCAGACTGCAGTGATCGGAATAATCTGAGTTGTGACTTACTTGTGGCAGACAGCTTCAAAGTATTTGAGGTTACAGCCTGAGATCTGGACCGAGAAGAAGCTCCTGTGAAGCGATCAGCCCAGAGGTTGTGAGTGACTGAATTGATGTTCAAGGGGTTTTGCTCAGTGAATCAACTGCAATAGTAACTGGCCTAGAACTGCACTGTGTGAGGAAGAAAAGTTAATCCTGTTCTTGTTAGATGTGCTGAATGATATTCGTGGGTCAAGGCCTGTTTTGCCAGCGACCAGATTGTTATGCCAGCTGGAGGCTTCACCAGCAAAACAAACTGAACTTTGCCAAAGTGTTCTGCAGACTGGGCCTTTGCTAACTTGGCCCAGACCAACT
Organism: Neoceratodus forsteri; assembly: GCA_016271365.2. Taxonomy (NCBI): domain Eukaryota; kingdom Metazoa; phylum Chordata; order Ceratodontiformes; family Ceratodontidae; genus Neoceratodus; species Neoceratodus forsteri. Next base: position 656,935,653 of record CM057459.1, read on the forward strand.
GTGTTGCACCAGAGACTGTTCTTCAGCGAGAGGCTGGCTTCGGGGATTCAGCCCCTGCACAGAGACCAGTCACAGGTTGCAGCCACCTGGAGGGAAAGGCCGTGAAGTAGAGGTGTGTCATGTCAGCCCTGCTTCCCCAAGCTCTTCAGTGATTTACATGAAGTCTTCATATTGCCAGATCCATCACTGCCAACTGGTAGCGCGAGTAAATTCAGGGTAGCTCCCTGCAACACATCATTTAATTATCTGTGGTACCATCTAATTACTTCAGTGATTTTCTGGGTTACAAGAGACTGGACCAACCGGCCAGGATTACAAATAATCAAAACTCTGCTTGCACATGCTAACTGCCTTTTTTTTCCATCAAGGGACCAACAACAGCTGCAATGCCGGCCACCCCTGGGCAGCACCTCTGGATAGCCAGTATAACTCCCTGAGTACCCAGTGTTGTAGGACTGATTATTTGGGACTAAAAGTGCATGCGTAGGGTGTACTCCCCCATACAGCAACACTTCTACAGCGACATACGTCAATACCGACAACAGCAACATGTCACTGTAGAAGTCCACCCGGAATCCGGCAACACTTTCCCTCGTCCTGCACCCCCTCCCCAAACCAAGTCCGACTCGGAGTTGGAATCTAAAAGTACGGGGAGGGTGCAGGGAGCAGAGCCCCTAGTGTGGGGGATTCGGGGAAAGAAAAAATACAGTCCAATGTGTGCGGCTCCCTGCTGACTGCAAATCACGGTCAACATGGAGCCTGGTGCTGTGATGCCAGTCAACGAATTTGTTGTCAAACCGGCATCGTAGAGCCCATGCAAAGTACCCTGAATCTAATTAGTATAGTAATCATTCATCTAAATTCACACCTCTTCCTTGTTCCTGACCCCCTTAATAAATCTGATTGTTGTTTCACATTTAACCTGGCTTATGAGCACATTATTAGTTGGGTTACAGTACTGAAAGTCTATATTTGCCTCGCTAACCTTGCTTTTACAGGGGGTTCCAGGGGCTTTGTGGAAGGCCAGATCCTGGTGGTAAGAGTAAAGAGTGTGTGCATATTATTAATGTTAATTGCTGACTGTGTGTTAACTGTTGCCAGAAGTACAAGGTCACTAGGTGGATTTGTGGGTGGTTATAGCTTCCCAGAGAGCTATAACAGGCTAGGTACCTTTTTTTTTTACTTGTTGAAAAGTTTCACCAGGAAGGGCACACTGAACAACAAGTTGCTTGTCTCACGGGTGCGTCCTGGGGGAAGGGTAAACAGGAGGCAGAGCATACATAAGATACAAATTCAAACAGTCAAAATGACAAGTGAACTGTGATGCAAATATGCAGCAATACAAACAGATTACAATAATGGACAGTATGTGACCATCGAACAATACCGCAAGTACCTGAAATCCAACAAAACATTACACAGAATATGCGTAGGATCAGGACATTGTATCCTGATTACAGGTTTGAATAAGTACTGAGCATATTATAGGTAACAATAAGTGCAAGTGTAAGTACATCCATTGGCACTTTAGAGAGCAGCTAGCGCAATCCATATGAGATTCAGCTTATTTGGTGAGCTAAGGTAGATGAAATGAGGGCCGAAGAGGGCAGCGGAGTTGAGCAGAGAACAGAGAGTGGCAGTGTGTTACCAGCAGGTACAGCTTATCGAGAGGTAGTTGTTTAGGGCTAAAGATAAGGAGTGGGGGAGGATGACAATCAGATTTTGGGGGGAGGGTATTCCAAAGCTGGGGGAAATAATGCATGAAGGCCAACTGATCCACTGTAGTCGAGCGACGAGGAATTACCGGTAGACGAGAGTCATAGGATCTTAGGCAATGTTCCAGAGGAGGTAGAGCGGATATTAAGCAGGGTTTTAAATAACTGATTAGCAGTTTTTTCTTGGGACAATACTAACTGTACAGAAAGCATTTATATAAGTTTTCTAGAAGTGTTATGTTTGTTAAACACAGTGAAGCAAGTGTATGCATTTTCACAATGTTTTAGAACTTTTATGAGCAAAACGCTAATCAATTTTTAGAGTTAAATAAAACCCTGTTAAGGAAGAGATATAAGGGGGAGGGACCCAAAACCAGAATTTTGACACAAATTTGGCACAGTGGAGAAGTCGGCGATTTTCTAGTGTAGTAAGGGAGAGAGAGTGGTAGAGGTTGCAGTGATGGGTGAGAGAGGGGGAGTTGAAAGTGAAATGACAGGAGTTGTAGAGGGTGTCCAATCTGGCTAGGGAAGACTTGGGAGTGGCACTATAGACTATATCACAGTAGTCGAAAATAGGTAATATCATCTTCTGGACAAGCTCACTCCTTGCCAATAGAGGGAGGCAACTTCGGTTCCTGTATAATGCGCCAAGCTTGGGGCACAGTTTTTTCAGGATGGCATCCACATGTCCAGAGAAGCTGAGGTGTCGGTCTAGCCAAACCCACAAGTACCTAAATGATGAGGTATCCTCGATGTCTGTCCTGTCAAGGATGTTGAAGGAGGGCAGTGAGGGGAGCCTTGGGAGTCTCTGCCTGGTGCCAAAGGTCATGGAGATGGTCTTCTTGGCATTGAGGGAGAGTTGATGGGAGCTGAACCAGCATTGAAGAATATTGAAGTCAAGCTGCAGTCTGGATTTGATATCCACAAGGGACTGGCCTGATGTGAAGGCGACTGTGTCATTAGTGTACATATGGCTAGATGAAGATGAGCAGGTTGAGGGTAGGTCATTTAGGAATATAGAAAATAGGATTGGGCCTAGTACTGACCCCTAGGGTACACCAGTGGTGATGGGCATTTGGGCGGGGGGGAATAGAGTTGGTGATTCTGACCGACTGGGTCCGATCTATCAGGTAAGCTTTGAACCAGTTTATGGCAGATTTGGTTAGGTCAGCCAAGGAGAAGGCATCAAGGAGGAGGAGATGGGAGACAGTGTCAAAGGCCTTTGCTAGGTTGACAAAAATGGCTGCTGTGATTTGACCACTGTCCGCCCCTGAGAAGATGGAGTCAGTGTGCCTAATCAGGGAGGTGGTGGTGGAGAGGTTCTTCCAGAAGCCAGATTGGAAAGGAGTGAAAAAGTAGGAGTCATAGAGGTGAGAAGAGTGTTGAGGTAGGACCAGGTGTTCCTGCAGCTTAGTAAGGGTTGGAAGGAGAGAGACTGGGCAATAGCTAGAAGGAATACAGGGGTCACCATCCTAGGGCAGCAGGAGTACAGTGGTGTGTTTCCATACAGAAGGGATAGTACCAGTAGTGAAGGAATGGCTGAGGAGAAGAGTTAGTGGAGTTGTGATAACTGGGGCTGATAGGTACAGTAACTTAGGATCCAGACCATCAGGTGAGCTGCCTCTAGTGGGGTTGAGAACAAGAAGTGAGTGCAAGGTGTCATAGGGTGAGATATTAGCAAAGGAGAAGGAGTGCAGCGAGACACGATGCCTAGGGGTGGGGGGGGTGGCTGGGGAGGAGACGGTGAGGAGGAAAGGAGAGCCGAGGCACAGGAGGTAAAGTATGAGTTAAACTGACTGGCAATATTAAGATGATCAGCAATCTGGGAGTTGTTTATCTTGAGGAGAAGGGTGGGGAAGGGGAGTGAGTGGATCACTTTCCAGAACTTGGAAGGACTATCAATATTGGTCTGGAAAGTTGAGCAGAAATACTCCAATTTAGCTAGGCGGGTGGCTTTGGTACACTTATTATGCAGCATACAGTAGATGATCTAGTCACGTGGGAGATTTGTGGCTTTTTGCATTTTCCAAGCATAATCCCGTGCCCTATGGCACACTAGGAGTTATGGGGTGATCCGGGGAGGTGGTTGGCTGTGACCATGGAGCGCCGCAGCTGGGCACGTTTGTTCCAACACTCCAAGCATTTTGCCTGGAATTAGCCATAGGCTTCATCAGTAATACTGGCTGAGACAATTGGGTCCTAGTTAGTTTGGGACAATTCTGCCATAAGGGGTTCGAGGTTCAGTGATTTGTAGGATCGGCACTGGACGATTTTGGGGGGCCTTAGTTTTGTGAACTCTGCGAACCATATATGTTATGTGGTGGTCACTCAGGGTGTCAGGTAATAGTCCCAATTTGATAACTCTGCAGGTGGGCGGTGAGGGCCCAATCGATTAGGGAGTGATTTCCTGTTTTCAGATTTAAACAGGTTGGCTCAAGGATGAGCTGAGACAAGTTTTGGGCATTGATGTCATTTCGTGATTTATTTAGGGAGTGGGAGAGCCAATTTTGATTGAAATCACCCATAATGTATACTTGGCCCGAGGGGGAGTGAGAGACTGTGCAGCTAATGAGCTTGATGACAGAGGAGGGGAGGGAGGCCAGGGTGGCAGTAGACACCAGCAATATACACTGGAACAAGGAAAGGGAGGGTTAATTTAATGACCAGAGCCTCGTATGCTTTATGTACTGACGTGGCAAGGACACTGGTGTAATGGATTTTAGCGGAGACATAGATAGCCACTCCACCACTTCTGGTGGTTCTGTCTTGCCTGCATATTGTGAACCCAGGAATAGAGAAGGAGTGGTCATCTACCTTGTTGATCAACCACATTTCGGATAAAATGATAATATCTGGGGCAAGAGAGGCAGCTAGTGGCTGGAGAAGGGTTAGTTTAGAGAGGAAACTGCGAATATTCAGGTGACTTATTTTTAAGCCAATAGGGTAAGGTAGGGATGGGTCAGCAGTGGTAGGCATAGATGTGGAGGTATTCAGGGGCTAGGACCTGGGTTTGGGTTGATATCTCCTGTGGATAACGGCAGAGGTGGGATAGATCCTCCCATTATTGTTACTCTGGGTGGAGGCAGCTTAATATTAAATCCAAGCCCCTCAACCTGTGATTAGGAGTACAGGCAGGGGTAGTAACTCTAGGAATAGCGCCGCCTAGGGGCTACAAGAATAAAAAAGTATGAGCCCAATTCTAAGTCACGTTACGCATTGTGCAAGGTGATTTACGCCAAACCCTATGGTGCAAATCGCACATTGCGCCATGCGTTACACAAGTTGTGATTACAAGATGTGGCTTGCGCCATGCCACATGCAGGTTGTGCCAAACGTGGGCTACGCCACCCACTACACCCGCAACCCACTGTGGCATGGTTCAAGGGTGGGTTACGGCAGCACCTGCACCCTATTCTAGAAGGGCAGCTGCCATAAACCAGTTCCTCAATTACAAGACCAGCTATGGTGCTCCAGGTTAGTCCAACATGGAAGTGGTCTAAGGGACATCTGTCCTGGCAAAATGATGGAAGCCCTTCCCCCGCAGTGCCATGTATCACACATTGCCATGCTCCACGAACCCCCTCAGCACAGTGATGCCCCCCACCCCCCTGATTTTAGGGTGCCACCCGGGTCGATATTGCACCCTTCCCCCCCCCTTGCTCTTGTGCTACCTAGCCTACCCTCCTAAGGCCCCAGGGGATTGTGGACATGTTATGGGGTGGGGGGCTCCAGGGAGGCAGTTGATTGTGATCTGTGACTTGCGGCACCCAGATCCGTTGCACCACTCCCATGGCACAACCCTGCAGCTGCTGCAAGTCACGGGTCGTAAGTGCCAGGGACCCTGCCTGTCCTAGAATAGGGCACAGGGTCCCTGGCATAGCAGCGCTTGGCGCAACTCGCATACACCCACGAGTTGCACCATGCGTTCTGGAATTGGGCCCTACATGTCAAAATTGTCACCGCTATCTTGCACTGCTGCTTTAACTACTGTTCACAATATTTCAGTTTGACCCAGTGCTGTACAGTAAAAGAACTCACTCTGACATGTATAGCCTATCAGCTTTCAAACCTGAATGATTGGAAAATGTCCTTGTATTACCTATAGTGAACAAGTTTAAAACTGCATTAGTATACAAATTCTGCACATTCGTGTTTAAATAATGTTAGATATTACCTAGGTACCTCCAATAGCAAAGATTGTACTTATATGTTAACATAGGCATGCCCAGCTGCATCAGGTTTTTCATTTTTTTTTTTTTACTTGATTTACTCTGAACAAAAAAATAGCATTAATTAGTATTTCTGAACCCATGCAAAATGAACTGCTTGTTGTTAAGGTGTACTCTTCTCTTTGTACCATCATTAGTCTCTATTAACCATTCAGAAAGACAAAATCTGTATGTGGCTAAAGCATTTTCTTTTAATGGTACCTATGCACAAATGGGTAGGAATTACATGCCAGAGGCGCATAGCTTGCCTATGGAGCTCCATGGCACCGGACAGGCACAGGGTGCATGGTATTCACTACCGCATGCACCCGCGGGGCACCTGTCCATGGCCCCACTCCCAGCATGCAGGACTTCACAGGGCAGCTGGGGGCAGAGTAGTGGACCCAGGCAGGCATCCAATCGGATGCCCGACCTAGGTTCCATAGTGGATCACATACACATAGAGATGTGGGTCTGGATGCGTGAATAGCAGACACAGGCACCCGGAGCCACACAACCATGCCCTGATGGCCAGTGCTCCCCCCTGCCAGTTACCCATCGCTGGACTCGAATATGTGTGCCCTCCTCCCTCACACACATGGAATCCACGGTCCCATCCACAGAATAGATCCCCCCACCCCACCGTACCCGACATGAGCCGTTTGCTGGCAGTGCCAGTCCAGGACTTTACCAGGCAGACCACCCCACCCCGATCACGAACCCTCGCCCCTTCATTGGTGGTCAGTGGTCCCCCCACCCCATGGCACCGACAACACCACCCCCATCCCGTACCTTCCCATTGATGCCGTGGCTAGGAATGGCTAGCGGCACATCCTCCACACACACCTCCTTGGCCCCTGGCTGTCCAAATGCTGCTGGGAGCGCACTGCCTATTTATGAGGTGGTCTCCCAGCAGCATTTCAGACAAACAGTGGCCGAACATGTGTGTGGAGGGATGTGCCGCTGGCCATTCCTAGCCGTGGCACCGGCAGGCAGGTATGGGGGATGGGGGCAGTGTTGTCAGTGTCGCGGGGGGGGAGACCACTGACCACCAATGAAGGGGTTGGGGTTTTGGGATCAGGACTGGGGCCCGGGGGGTGGGTCAGTACTGGGCTGGATCCCAGGTGCGGATGCCCTTGCAGAGTGGTGGCACTGTTATGGGGACGGGGCATGACACTGTTCTATGGGGTGGGCAGGCATGTGGGACTGGGGCAGACACTCTGCGGGGGGGTACACCACATACAGGGATGGAGCAGTGAAGCATGGGGCGGCTACTTGTACTGCAATGGGGATGGGGCTGTCATGTCCCTCCCCCGGGTCGTGCCTGAAAATAGGCAGGATTTGTCTAGTGCACTTACCCAGTCAACAAAAACTAAATAAATAAATAAAAATGTGGGGGGGATGCCTATCCTACAATGGGATGGGCCGCCTTGTGTGTGGGGAGGTGCCATTTTAACATCGGGGTGGGGCAGACATGGTGGGGGGCCTGCCACTCCACTGCTGGGGTCGCTGTGTATGCAGGGATGGGTGCATAGTGTAGTTCCAGCAGGGTCCTCCTGGCATAACCTGCACCCTCCTATGCCCCCCTGTGTACTGCACTACATGCCTTAGTGAATGGCACATAGTGCAGGCATGCCCCTGGAACACTCCCGGTGCATTGATGTCCACGTGGCCAGGGGATCTCATGCATAACTGACCTGTGCGCTATTCGTGAATGCCACGGGAAGTCTGCGGGACCCCCACTGTGCGGCATTCATGAGTACTTATGCCTTCACACCCCGATTTCTGCAGCACGTTGGCAAAGTGCATAGGTCCAGTTGTTAATATATTGTATTCAGGAACTACATTGCCAAGCTTTTCCTACATTGTATTATAAAATGGTTAGAGAAATAGGCAAAACTTTTATTGGTTAAAACTAGTCATGTGGGCATTGATTAATGCCTAGTAAATGCAGGGACCCACTGCCGACTCAGATATTGTTTACGTACAGCTGAATGTGCTAAATGCTGAAATCACTCCCCTTGTGTCCAGGCACTTAAAACAGCCATATTTTAAAAATCAGCTTGGCGAGGGGAAGTGGAGTTTTAGATTAACTACCTAGCTCCCTACCCATTTTATAAATGTCAGTTGAACCTCCTCCCCTTTTCCTGTAGCCTTCTATTACCACCAGATGAGAGGCGGCATCAGCTGGGGGAGAGAGAGAGAGAGAGAGAGAGAGCACGCAACAGCTAGGAAAAAGCAAGGAGGGGGTAGCGATGGCTGCAAATCTCAGAGCTGTTACGAGGTAGCAGCCACAGTTATTAGCGCAGCACACTTTTCTCCCCAACAAACTCCATGTCAGTGCTGAAACATTGGTGGTCTGCCTAGGATCATGAAGAATTTACCTGCGATGCACAGTAAAGTTGATCTGCTGTCAAACACTGTTCCCAGGTCTGCTCCCTGACAGCTGCTACTTATTAAGGCTTCTGTGGTTTTACTGTCCCTCAGTCTCCACATGGAAGCTGCATGGGCAGCTGTTTGATTTTCATCAGAGCCCCATGGCTGTAGCTAATTTCACATGGCAGTTGCATTGGCTGCGGTTCCCGACTCTAAGTAACTCTACACAGGAGTTGCATCAGCAGCTCCTCTCTTTGCATCACAGCCTGACTGCTGTAAGTTTCTATGGCTTAACTGTCCTGGGAGCTGCATTGGTGGCGTGTGTGTGTGTGTTGGGGGGCGGCAAAAATAAAGAGAGATGTTTTTTGGTTAAAATGTTTATGTAACCGTTACAAAAAATAGGTGTTTCAACCAAAAAGACATGTAGAATAAATACATGTAAAAAATTAATCAAACAATGTTTTTGAGTAGAACTGCTTTATTAGGCAGAAGTATACTGGTAAAAAGACAACAACAGTTAAGCAATAACTTTTCCAAATATTTTTTCAATTAAAAGTGAATTCCTTTATAAGTCTAATAACTCACTCCAGGCCATGGGTGTATGGGGGCATTAATGCACTTCCATGGTGGTTGGAGGTCACTTGGCCTTCAGCCGCATGCCTCTCAAAGCACCCTGGCCGTGCATTAATGCCCCCCATACACCCATGGCCTGTTGTGGGTTATAGCTCACGCATTCACTTTTTAGGAACTGAAATGAACAGTCTGCATAAGTGGCAGTTTTAAATTTCTGCCTGTAATGTGTCAGTTTAGTTCAGTTACAAACCAGTAGTATACTTATAAAAAGTGAACCTTGTTGTTTCAGAAAGCTAATGTGCCCAATCAAGAGACCCTATATGTAAGCTGTTGCAATTACTATTGTCTACTGAGCTCTCAGTTTTTTGCTGGTGAGAAGTGCTTAGCCAGCAGTAGCAAAAGATTTCTTAGGTCTCTTGCCTTCCACTGCAGATTTCAAGGCTAATGGCCCACTCTCTGCTCCACCCCAAGTAGTAGTAGCTGGGGCCTGCTTCTCTACCTGCGTATATGGGATTTTTGTTGCTAGGGAGCATGACTTACAGTGATAACATCATCACATTCTTGCCTAGCCGAGCTCTATGACTCGGTGATCATTTTCTTTTTGTTTATTGACTTGTGCACTGAGAATGGTGCTGTAGCTTACATTTATGCATATCCAAGTCTTCAGATTATACAACAATCAATTGGAACACAGCTCAGTAAACGTTCCAATGAATCGCTAAGGTTTAGAGCTCATATTTTTGTTCTGTACAACACCTGCACTTTCAGCAAGTGCTGTGTGCCACTTGAACTCATATTTGTGCCTCTGATTTGTATTAATAAACGGATTATTAAATGATATTCCTTCTATCTATTAGTCCTACTCATCAGACCATTCTATGACACAACATTACTGTTTGTCCTGAGTGATGCTAAGATATTCTCACAGTGTGGATAAAGAGGTTGTTACTGGATGCCTCCTTTACATAGAAACATAGAAACAGAGAAGTTGACGGCAGATAAGGACCTCAAGGCCCATCCAGTCTGCCCATTTCTTTTTCTACCTTATGAATGTGCCATCAGCCTTTGCTTTGTCAATAGCCTATATATTCATACTCATCTGTATTGCTCCCTTATGCCTCTCCCATGCCTGTTTGAAGCCCTGCACTGTATTCATATCCACAACTTCCTGAGGTAGGCCATTCCATGCATCCACCACCCTTTCTGTGAAAAAGGACTTCCTCACAATACCCCTTAATCGGCCTCCCTCTAATTTCATGCTGTGTCCTCTTGTCCTGCTATTTTTCCTATTTTGAAACATGTTAGACTGTTTCACCTTGTTAATGCCCTTAAGGTGTTTGAACGTTTTGATCATATCACCTCTCTCCCTCCTTTGCTCTAGGGTATACATATTGAGCTCCATTAATCTGTCCTCATGTTTTCTGATGCAGTCCCTGGACCATTTTGGTTGCCCTTTTCTGGACTGCCTCAATTTGGTTAATATCCTTCTGAAAGTGTGGCCTCCAGTACTGCACACAGTACTCCAGATGGGGCCTAACCAGTGTCTTGTAAAGAAGGATTATTACCTCCCTCTTATGACTTGTGATACCCCTACTAATACACCCCATAATCTCCCTAGCCTTACCTACTGCTTTAGTGGTCTGCTTGGATGATTTCAGGTCATCTGTGATGATGGTGCCCAAGTCTCTTTCTTCCCTTGTGACCGCCAGCAACTCCCAGCCTATAGGTGGCTTTAGAGTTTCTCTTCCCTATGTGCATGATCTTGCACTTCTTTGTGTTAAACCCCAGTTGCCACTCATCTGTCCATTTTGCCAGTTTATCCAGAGCTCTTCTCATTCTGCCCACCCCATCTGGATCATCTACTTTGTTGCAGATCTTGGTGTCACCTGCAAACAGACAAGCCTTGCCCTCCAGTCCATCTGCAATGTCACTGATGAAGATATTGAAGAGGACTGACCCCAGGACTGATCCCTGAGGTACCCCACTTGTGACTGGCATCTCTTCTGACTGTGTACCATTTACCACCACTCTCTGTTTTCTGCCTGTCACCCAGTTTGCCGCCCAGTTGACCAACTTCTGACCCACCCCAAGCCTACCCAGCTTATTAATCAATCTTCTGTGTGGAACAGTATCGAAAGCTTTGCTGAAGTCAAGGTAGGTGACATCAGCTGCTCCCCCTTGGTCCACCACTCTGGTTACCCAGTCAAAGAAATCTATGAGATTAGTTTGACAGGACCTTCCTGTTGTAAACCCGTGCTGTCTTGGATCCTGTGCTCCTATGGATTCCAGGTGTTGCACTATCATTCCCTTAAGGAGTGCCTCCATAATCTTGCTCATTACTGAGGTAAAAATGACTGGTCTGTAGTTCCCTGCCTCCTCCCTGCTACCAATCTTGTGGTATGGGATCACATGAGTCCTTCTCCAGTCTTCTGGGACCTCTCCTGTGCTCAGAGACTCACTAAACAGTTCTGATAATGGCTCTGCTAGTTCCACCCTTAGCTCCTTTAGTACCCTGGGATGTATGCCATCAGGTCCCATTGCCTTGTCCACCCTGAGCTTATCGAGCTCTTGTAGGACCCTTTCTTTTGTGAAGGGACTAGTACACGCCTCCCTCCCCCCGTTTCCATGGTGCTGAGCTGTGGGCCCTGCCCTGCCTTCTCTTCAGAAAATACTGAGCAGAAGTATCTATTTAGGATAGGTGCTTTTACATGATCCTCCTCCTCACACGCCCTCTTATCCTCTTTGATCTTAGCAATACCCCCTCTGGACTTTCTCCTTTCACTAATGTATCTATAGAAAGTCATGTCACCTTCTTTTACTGTTCGTGCTAGTGTTTTCTCAGTTTGGGCCTTTGTCTGCCTTGCTGCATTTCCCTGCTTCCCTTAGGGAAGTTTGGTATGCCTCCCTATCTTCATCCCACTGCATTTCCTTATATTTCCTGAAGGCCAGCCTTTTGGCACTGACCTTTTCTGCTACTGTTTTTGAGAACCAAAGTGGTTTCCTTCTTCTTTTGCACTTCCTTTTCTCTCTAACACAGTGGGATGGTGCTTCAAGTATTGCATCCTTACTGCATACCCACTTTGCCTGTACCCCCTCACCTGTATTTCCTTTTGCCAGGGCTAGCTTAACTCTGTTGGTCATCTTATAAAAGTCAGCTCCTCTGAAGTCCCATATTTTTGCCTTGGAATGGGATGATTTAGTTCATACATGATTCATTGTCCATTATCCTCCCACTGCAGTGCCAAAAACACTATTTCTGCCTGCAATTGTAGTTCATCACTCCCAGGGGGTGTGGCCAAGACATCATGACATGACGCTGCTGCCAGATTGAAGCACTGTTGCCTAGCGCTCGCTCCAATAGAAAAGTGGCATCAGCATAAATCTGGTAAATGCTAGTAGATGCCCTAAGCAAGCGTGTCCCCCCCCCCTTCCGGGGCAGCTTAGTCTTCTACTACAGGCCCATACTGGTCTGATTATAAGATTTTAAAATAATGAAAATAATATTTGGGTTATTTTCCCCTAGTTTACTTAATAGTACATTGAAAATAAGAAATACAGGCGATTATTATTATGCCTGTTGGTACCTATGATCTAGCACTTGGACACAACCCTCTCGTTATGTCAGCTGTGAACTTTTGGCCCATTGGAAATTCCTGAGGTTTAAACAAAAATAAAGTTCTCGTGCAGGTATTCAGTTAAAAAAAAATGCAATTCTTCCTCCTCATTCATTCCTTTGATTTCCTCTGTAGTACCCAGGACATAAATCCATCACATCTCCCACTTTTTTAGGAGAAGGTCCCAGTACACCCCCCAAGAGGGCTGTTTGACATAGTCCAGATCCCAGAATTTCAAAGATGTGATCAGTTGTTTTACTATGCAAGCAAACTGGGGAGCACCATTCACAAGAAGGTGGCCAGCCAGGGAGGAGGGCGGGTTCGTCAGTTGCCTCTCTCACACTTGGGAGGACAGTTAAATTTTATGAAATTTGGGGTGGGGGGTGAGATATGGGTTCTGATGCCAGGCTGGGGGGGTGGAGGGTGGGGGGATGATTTATGAAATTTAAAAATGGCACAAGGAGATGGTGGTGGGCTGTGGAGGTGTGCAGGTTGTGGCAGTCTCCTACCAAGTAAGTTTTCTATAATGACAGCCAAAATTGTGGGTGCTGGGAGGAGGGTGGGAGTGGGCTTGTTGCACAAGGTGGGGGATGAGGGGCTGCATTTAATGTGATTGGACTGGGGAGGAGGGTGGTGGGGGTCTGTTTTTTCACTATTTCTTTTGATAGTATTTCCCGAATATGAATAGGCATGAATAGTGACACTATTTATTATTCAAATCTGAATAATGAACAATACATAATTCAAGGTATTCAGGAAATCCTATTCACTACATGCACACTCCTGCCAAGGATCGCATTCTTGCGGCTTGTCTTCCCTTCTTATAGAGTTTCGGAAGAGGGTAGAACCATGATGAGTCAGGATACTTTGTACCAAAAACATCCATACATCCTGTCTCCAGGTAAGCAAGGGATACCTCTACAGGACAAATCTCAGGGTCAAACTTAACCCTTCAAGAGCCCTCTAGTAACTGGCCTTGAGCTGAGTGAAGAGAGAGAGGCTGATTACACTTGGATTACACAGGTTGCCTCATACAGTAGTAAGATTGCTATCTTATATAGCAAGGCTATGCCTACAGTTCAGTGTGGCAGCAGGTGACATGCGCCATGCCCTACACCAATTGCTGCTAAAGCATGCATGCACCAAGCAGCCTTCATATTCGTATTTCTTTGCTGGCTGCAGCCACACAGCTACTGGTTCCCTTTCTCACTTCCCAATCCATTTCCTACCATTTCTCACATGGTTAAAGCTCAAGGCATTTCTCTTCTCGCTGGCAGCTCCAATGCTGTTTCTGTTTCCTGCACTGTAGTGTGCTGTCCCTCCTTTGCCCCCCCACCACCACCACCATTGGTTCTGTCCAGTTGTTTGTTCCTGGCCTCTGGCACTCCTTCAGTTTTGGGTATGTTACTTTTTCTATTACTTTTTATTTCTTTTGGAAACTTGTTCCAGGAAGCTCTGTGCAGTCACTAACAAGGATGGATAAGTACTAGAAAAAGTAATGCACCTTACAATTATAGTTACTTACTGTATTTCTTTTTATACAAAAACAATACAAGAATAACAAATAACTACAAAAGATTAAATTTTTTGAAAGTAATATGTTAGTTACTAGTTACTTTCAAATAAATCAGTTACAGTTATGTATTTCTTTTGTATAAAAAGACATAAGTAATTATAACTGTAAGGTGTATTACATCTTCCAGTACTTCTCCATCCTTGCTAGTGACTGCACAGCGCTTTCTGGAACAAGTTTACAAAAGTAATAGAAAGTAATAGAAAATTAACTTACCCAACTCTGCACTCCTTCAAGCTGATGGCATTTCTCTTCTCTCTGGCAGCTCCACCAATATTTCTTTATCCTGCACTGATGTATTCTCTCCCTCCTTTGCCCCCCATTGGTTCTGCCCAGTTGTTTGTTCCTGGCGTTTGGCACTCCTTCAAGCTCAGGGCATTTCTCTTCTCTCTGGCAGCTCCACCACTGTTTCTTTATCCTGCAACATTGTGTTCTTTCCCTCCTTGCCCCCTTCCCATTGGTCCTGCCCAGTTGTTTGTTCCTGGCTACTGACACTCCTACCTGGTGTGCTGCTCCTCAGTTACCACTGCTGGCTGTTTGGTTCTGTTACCTTCCTGCCCCCCTCCTTGCTGTCTCTTGCCTCAAGGGTGTTGGCGGGGGGGGGGGCATTCTACTGCCAATCCTCAGTGCTGACCTTTTCTGTGCTGCTAGGGACCCTGTTGCTGCCAGCCCTGTGGATAGCTTCCTTGCTTCTGGTCTGCTGGGTTTCTGTCACCCTGCCCCCCTTCTGCTCCACTTCAGGAGGGGAGCCCTGCAGGGGCTGGGTCTCCTCTCCTCTGTTTTCCTTAACCCTGCCTGCTGCTGGGCTTCTCCTTTCTGCCATTGCCATGCCCGTGCTTCACTTCTGTTGTGGTTTCAGACTTTTTTGGCCCATGCACCCTACTTATTTCTATTCCTGCTCTGCTGCTGTGTCTCTCTCGCTGTCATCTCTACTCCTCCAGCACTCGAGCATATGCCCCATCAAAAGGCCCCTCAAAAGCACAATATGCTTTTCTCTACTGGTTTCATACTGCTTCATGCTGCTCTGGCTGCCTCAGTGTGATTTACTCCAGATGTGTTTTGGGGTTTTTGTGCCACTGCTTATAAACTCTCACCAGTCTGCCTAGGCGGCTGTCCAGTTCTCTCCTCGTGGCTTGACTTTAATCTGCCAATCTTGTCATACCTACCATTCCTACATTCCCTACTACTTTATGACAGCATCTCAATAATCGGCTAAAAACAGGTATGCACCCTAATGACCATAGCGTATACATCTCTTCAACAACTATCAAGCACACACCCCCTCCATCAACAGGGCAAACATTCATCTCACTGCTTCTCAAGAGGTCAGTGCGCATTCTACCTCTATGGCTTCATACTGTCATGAACTAAGTCACTCATGGTATCGATTTCTTATAGCCATGAACCTTGCTAGAGGAGAGGCTTTGGGCTGCCAAGCCTGAAGCAGCTGTTCCAGTCTCCTAATTTTCCTTGGAGTGTTTCGGGAACCCAAGCCTCTAGCACACTTTGTGGGTGGAAGTCCTACAGGGCAATAGGAGAAGCTCACTTAGCCCCTTTCTTCACAGCAGTATGTCACAGGTGCAACTTCACACTTGAGGATTTAATAGTTTTGTGTTAAACTTGGAGGGATGGTGACCTAAGGCCTTGGATCCCCAGCGGTTTCGTCTACAAGAGGGGATTTTCCTCTCCTCTGTGCTGAAGGTCTTTAGTCTAGTTAGGGAATTTTGTGTTAGCATTTTTTAGTCCACAAGCTGGATGAGGCGGATTGCAGATGATGTCTCCTCCTCCCTCACAGGTCGTTCAGCGTTGTGGCCTTCCCTCTCTCCTTAATGGAAGACAATGTTCTGACTATTCTATTTATGTTTTAGGTTTCATCTTTCTGATCTTCTTCCCTAAGGTACTTTAGCCAAAGGACATGCCATCCTGCAGTACCTCTGGGGGATGTAACCCTAGTCAAGAGGATACCTGTGCCTCTGTATCCCGAAAGGGTGGTAGTTTCTCTAGGAACAGAGTGCATGAAAGACCATTTAGGCTCTTCAATCTAATCATTTTACTGACAGTACCAAGCTACCTTCGATACTCAGCAGTAGATAAGGCTATCCAATTCAGTTGCACAATACTATACTACACTGCACAAGCATGTATCCAACAATTCAAGCAATCAACAGCAGTGTTTACTTGATACTTAGTTGCCTGCTGAACTAGTGATTTGCAAGGCTATGCCTGCACCTCAGTGGGTCAGTGGATGACAACCGCCACCCCCTCATGAGTGCTACTTCAGTGCGCATGACTTAACAATCCTTCAGACACCAGTTTCTTTGCTTGCACCATCCTCCCATCCCCCTCTGGCAGCTCATCTCTCTCCTTCTTGGCTTCTTCCCTAAGGTACCTTTACCCAAAGGACCTGTCATCCTGCGGTACCTCTAGAGGTGGAACCCTCTTCAAGAGCGTTCCAGTGCCTCTGATACCCCAGAAGGGTGGTAGTTTATCTGGGAACAGAGAGCATGAAAGGCCACACAGATTCCTCAATCCAGTCACCTCACTGATGGTATTGAGCTACCTACAGTACTCAGCAACCTTATCCAATTCAGTTGCACAAGCACTATACTGAGCATAGTGGATGGCAACAATACACAAATGATGTGTTTTGCCACAGAGAGGTTCTGATTCCCTCTGACCTCGAGAGCAAAGCTTGAGAGGGAGAGGTCAGTGGGAATCAGAACCCCGAGGTGGCAGAACACACTGGTTGTGCCTAAAGTTCGTCATCCTGTATATTTTATCGTGTATAGTGAAATAAATATTCAGACATTTTCAGCTTGCAGCTTTGCCTTGTGTCTCTGTGAATTGCCGCGCTGTCAAACCATTGAACTCCCCACCCTCCCACTGCAGTGACCGCACTCACTGTTCATTGTGCATTGCATGAAATGGGCACATGGCAGTTCTTTTACTTTCAAAGCAAAACTGACTCGTGCAGTCTCTAGGGGTTTCAGATTGCTGTTGTACAATCACATTCCATGACCTTTGAACTGTGACACAACAGTATTTTGAAGGAGATGGAATTCTGCACAGAAAAATGCTCTACTGCATGCTATACTATATTGCACAAGCGTGTATCCAACAACTCAAATAATCAACTGAAATATTTACTTCATACTCAGTTGCCAGCTGAACCTGTGAATTGGAAATAAGATAAGATACAACTGGTGCCCTGTAACAGTTTTTTGACCTTTTTGTTGGGCAAGGCAATTAAGCATAGATTCACTAAAATTCTTATCTTGCCCTTACCTTGTGACTGAACTTACATCAGTTTAAGATAATATATGTTATAGGGGCACAGTTGTGCCCTTATAATTAGGGTTGAGTAGCCTGTTTAACATTAAACCTCAAATTTTTCATTTTAATTTCAATGCAAAGAAGTGCAAGGTAATGCATCTGGGAAACAAAAACCCAGCGGAAAAGTACACAATGGGGGGGTTAGTTAATAACAACAACAAAAATCGAAAGAGACCTAGGAGTGATTATATCAGATGACCTAAAGGTGGGCAAGCAATGTGAAAAGGCAGTAAGGAGGGCTGGGGGGGAGATACTGGGATGCATAGGGAGAGGTATCAACAGTAGGAAACAGGAAGTTGTTATCCCTCTTTACAGACAGTTAGTAAGACCCCATCTGGAGTACTGCGTGCAATTCTGGAGACCCCATCTCCTCAAAGACTTAAACAGAGTGGAGGCTGTTCAGAGGAGGGCAGCCAAAATGGTGCAGGGTCTGCACCAGAAGACATTCGAGGAGAGACTAAAGCAGCTTAATATGTATACCCTTGAGGAAAGGAAGGAGAGGGGGGACATGATATAAACTTTCAAGTGTCTCAAAGGAATTAACAAGGTACAAGAGGGTAGTATCTTTCAGAAGAAGAGATGTGCAAGAACAAGGGGGCATAATTTGAAGATGGGGGGACGGCTCGGGGTAATGTTAGAAAATATTTTTTCACAGAGAGAGTTGTAGATGCATGGAACAGCCTTCCTGAGGAGGTTGTGGAGTCAGGAACAGTGGGAGAATTCAAGAATGCATGGGACAGGCATAAGGCAATTCTAGTGGGGGGCAGGAGGAAGTAAGCTGTTGATTAACTAGAATCTGCAGCTTATCCATTAGGTAGGCAAATGGGCAGACTGGGTGGGCCAAGCGGTCCTTATCTGCTGTCAAATTCTAAGTTTCTATGTTAATAACTTTGCAACTGATCAATGGATTAGCAAAAAAAATTGGTATGTGCTGTCCCATTAGGTAGATCTCTTGATGTGGCAAGTAAGTTTCTTTCTAGTTAGATGTACGGATTCTGAGATCCGGATAGTGCAAAAACCGGAAAGTCGCCTTTTTTGCAGTTTTTTCCTCATCATCTTGCATCCACATGGTGTGGAATTTTGGTGTGATTTTATACGCATAGTCAGCTTGGGTAACAGAACTGCCATGCTTAGTTTGGTGAAAAAATATTAATCTGTTGTAAAGTTATTAAATGTTTAAATTCCCATTGTTTTCAAAGGGAATTCCACTGTCCAAACTAGAGGGATAAAGTTCTACCAAGAATTGACCTCGTAAAAAAGGATTCACTCTCATGAAATCTGTTTCTTTTTTGTGAATTAAAAATCCTGTTTCATGAGAGAAAAATCCTTTTTCGCAAGCTGCCATGTTGTTTTTTTTCCATGAACTAAAAAGCATGGAAAATACATAAAAATGTTGTCATTTCACAAATCAAACACCAGAACCTAACTAAATGGGCCCCATTTAGCTAGATTCTGGTGTTTGTTTTTCATAATTAGGGCCAGAAATACTTTTTCTGGGCACCCAAAATCCTGGCTGCCCAGCCTAGCGAGAGGAGCCTTCCACCGCATTCTCTGTATGAGAACCACAGATTTTATTTAGTTCTGCAGCCACAGCTGATCTCCTGCTGCCAGCTGCAGTATGAGCTGTGAGCCCCCATTTTCCTTGGTGTCTGGTGGCACCCCTCACTCCCTGATCACTGTCACTCTAATATATTGTAGAATTCATCATTTTAACCATCAATTCTTGTTGTGTTCACAGGTGTCACTACTGTGTTAAATTAAACATACAGCATACTTTGACTAGCATTATCATTAAAAATCCCCCTTGTTGAACATCATGCAGTTTCAGTGCAGTAGCTGGTGCTTTTTTACTAAAACTTATCCCCAGCAATGCCATATAAGCTTTGAATTGTTGAGATTTTAGTTTATCACATTTAAGTACCTCAAGTGTGCCTCAGTGACCCCATCATGTTCAAACTCATACAGGCAATTCTTCCTCCACTATGCTCGCTCAGTTTGGTGAAAGCAGTGACCAGCCACTCAGTGTGTTTGGCGTTAACTGATGCAGATTGTGAGCCATTATTCATCTGTTCTGTTATCACCCCTGCACACCATTTGGTGACTTACTCTATGTTTTAAGCAAGTCCTTGCACAGTTTGTTGCATAACTTTGGTAATTTTCAATATTTTGAGTCCAAATTTTCAACATTGCCATTTTTTTTACAGCACGTTATGATAAGTACAGCTGTCATTTTTAACATCCTGTTTGAAATGTATTTTCACACCTGTGACAAGGAATGGTGTTTTGGCACATATTTGAAAACTTTCACCTATGGGGTTTATGAGGTGGGGTCATAAGACTATGTTCAAATTTGAGGTCAAAATGTGAAAAAATGCCAACATTATGACCATTCGTTGCAATTTCGCTATGCTACTTGTAACTGGAAATTTTAAATACTCTGACCACAGATTTTCAAGACAGCCTTCTTATTACCCCACCTCATGTATGTCACAGCTATCATTTTTTCAAATCCTGCCCAAAATGTGTTTTCACATCTGTGGCATAGAATGGCATTGTAGTTGCACAGAATTACGCTTTGGCAGGGATCTGAACATTTTCTGTACTGGGTACATGAGGTGAGGTACTGTAATAAGATGGCTATGCTGACAATTTGGTCACTGTTGTCCTATAAATGGAAGTGTAGGGCCCGGGGGGCTCTGTGCTTCCACAGCTACATACATATGCTCATCTATGGAGGGATGGGAGTGCAGGATCCCACAGTAAAGTAAGGATACTATTATACTATCTCAAAAAGTAAAGAAATAAGTTGCAAAAAACTTTAATTCTCCAGTTAGGGTCAAAGCGACAAACGTTGGGAAATGAGGCATTAGGGTTTCCCTAACACCCCAACCTCCTAAACCAAGCAGGACAGCAGGTGCAGGGAGTGCCATGTGATAAGAGCACCAGCATAACGTTGCTTACAACGACAGCTACTACCCATTGCTGAAACACAAAATGGGCGATATGCACCATAGCACGCATCACAAACAGCGAGACTACCACTCACTGGCTAAAAACAACAATACTTCACTACGTTTAATGCCCTCACACCCCCAATCTTGAAGAAATAAACTCCGAGGGGGGGGTATGTCAATGAAGGAGAGTGGAAAACTTGGACGGGGAGCATACGTCGGGGGATAGATTGTGGAAGGGGGAAAACATTTAGGGGCAACCTATTGTTGGAGGGGGACAATGTCATAACACCGGGGTACAGGACCAAAAAAAATAAAACACAAGTACCAGGTAACAAACAAAATGTTTTCTGCAGCACAGCCAGTCCCAAACCTGGGTCACCTGCCTCAAAGGTGGTGACGTTAGCCAGCACACCAGACAGCCAGCTTGAAACCCACCCGAAAGCCAAACCTACACTAGCCCACCAAACCCACTGCAGTACAGCAGTACAACCGCAGAATGTAGCAGCTCAAATTACGATGTGCTCTTAATAGCCATAGTTATTAAGCACATGTCTCACAATTCACATTCACTATTCTGACTTCACCCATATTCAGTCGCTCATATTAAGTCGCTCTATTGATGGGTTACCGATGTGGGGTGTGCCTTGGGCTTTTCAAGTCTAATGCTCACCCCATTCCATCTGTAAATAAGGTCAGATGTGTAGACTGTTTGAGAATGGGTTAAGCATTAGGCTTGAGAAGCCCAAGGCACACCGCACACCTGCTGTCCTGCCTGGTTTGGGAGGGTAGGGTGTTAGGAAAACCCTAATGTCTCATTTCCCAACTTTTGTCACTTTGAACCTAACTGTAGCATTAACAAAGTGTTTTGCAACATATATATATATATATATATATATATATATATATATGTGTATATATATATATACAGTACATTTATACACACACACATTTTCATTTGCATGACAGCCTTGAGTGTAAAAGTCTCAGAAATGTTGCAGCTGCTCTGAAGAATCCTCCGTGTATCTTACACTGTATTCACGAGCAATGAATGCTCTCATTATTCAAAGTCCGGCCCCATGGAGGAACTAGGCATCCTTATGGGGTTGTGTAACATGGTGTCTCTCTCTCTCTCTCTCTGTGCTGCTGGTACATTTGAACTAACTGCAGACAAGACCAGGGCATGGAAAGCAAAGTGCTTCACTCTAAGGAGAGCACCTAGAGAGCGGCCAGTCATAAATGTCATGCTGGCTGTGAATTGGCTATGATGTTGAGTGGAGACTTCCAGCTGTGATGAGTCATAGGGCTGATGAATGGCTTGGTTTCCTGTATTCATGTTTAAAGCTGATAGGCTAAGAATGTTTCAGAATGTTATATCATTTTTTTGGGAAAACTGTGCAGTTCTATAAACAGATTTTGCTGCTGCTGTAATGAATCTGTGTGGGAGTGAAAGCTATTTTTTCTCTATTAAAGCTAACTGAGTCCTATATAAAAAGTAAAACCAGTCACCTCAATCTGTCTGTTCAATGCCTGTGTGCTGAATTAACTATGGCCCCCTATACTCAAGTACTGAAATTCTTACTGAGGACTTTATTCATCTGTTTCAGAGCAATAATTCCAGATCGCTGTTCTAATTGTACAAATGTAAGCCAGAGCCAATCAGATAAGAGATGGCTGATTACGCCAGGTTGCACTACACTGAAATTCTGCAAAAATGGTAGAATTTACAGAGATTTTCTGTTGGCTGCAAGCAGACCCCTTGAGAGAAATTCTGGGCCCCAGAAAAAGATCAGACTTTGGGGCCCCTTCAGCTCACAGCCCCTTTCCTGCATACAGTATGCTGGGTGGCCTGGGTTCTTTTTGGCAATGGGCCCCGGGAATTCTCCCCTGCTCCCCAACCCTCTCAAGGGCCCTGGGTGCAAGCACAGAGGTGATAAACAGGATTCTCTGGATCGACCACCTAATGTTGTACCTTTGCTAGCTGCTTATTATTTATTAAAAGTTAGAATCTGCACGATAAGTTCAGTGAGAAAGTAGTCCTATTTATGAAATGTCCCATGTCACAGGGATGGGACAAAAAGAAATAAAGCCATAAAAAAATGGAGGGTAATGAGTACCAATGCCCGTAGTCTAGGTAAAAAGCTCCCCGAAATTGTGGCCTTGATGGAAGAGGGATGCCTGGATATTGTGGCAGTCACAGAAACATGGTACACAGAGAACCATGACTGGGATGTCAACATACCAGGAGTACACAATCTACAGGAGGGACAGGGAGGGAAGAAGAGGAGGAAGAGTAGCTCTATGTAAGGAGAGGAATCAAAGCAACAGAACTAAGGGTAAACAGGGAGAGGAGGCACTGTGGTTTACCCTGGGGACAGGAAATGGCTCCCACAATCTGCACAGTGGTTGTATGCTAGACCCTGTCTCAGGGGGAGGAAATGGACAAGGAAATGATAGAAGGCATCCTTGGGATGGCAGAGAAAGGGGAGATATTGCTGATGGGGGACCTGAATATGCCAGATGTTAACTGGAGCACCTTTGCTGCAGCCACATCCAAGAACAGGGCCATTTTCGATGCCCTACATGGGGCATGCCTCAGACAGCTAGTTTTGGAACCCACTCAGGAGGTAGCAACCTTAGACCTGGTACTCTCAAATGGAGATGGAGAGAAGACCTCTGATCTTGAAATGGGTAACCACCTGGGAACAAGCGACCACCGAACAGTATGGTTCACAATAAACTTAGCTGTAGAGTCAAGCCACACAAAAGTGAAGGTACTGGACTTCAGGAGGGCTGGTTTTGTCAAAATGGGAGAGTGCCTCAGAAAAGCACCAGCAAACAGGCAAGAAGGTGAGATGGAGCAACAATGGGGAAACATCAAAACTGCCATCACAGAGGCAACAAGCCTTTGTGTGAAGCAAATAAACAAATCAAAATGAAAGAAAAAAACACTATGGTTCTCAAAAAAAATGGCAGGGAAGGTAAGGGAGAAAAAGATAGCATTCAGGAAGTATAAGGAAACACAGAAGGAACAGGACAGAGAACTGTACCAGTTAAAGCAGAAGAAAGTGGGGAAGGCAGTCAGAATAGCAAAGGCTCAAACCAAGGAAAAGATAGCCAACTCAGTTAAGAAGGGGGATAAAACCTTTTATAGGTACATTAGGGAGCAAAGAAAGATGAAGGCAAGGATACTGAGGCTGAATAAAGAGGAACGTGGTTGGGCAGACAGCGAAAGTGAAAAAGCAGGGATACTGAGCGAATATTTCAGCTCAGTATTCACAATGGAAAAACAGGGAGATACCTAATCAGTCAATAGAAGCACTCTGGATAGGGGGGTTGATATTAGTCCTTTCACAGAAGAAAGGGTTCTGAAAGAACTCTTAAAACTTAAGGTGGATAAAGCAATGGGGCCTGATGGAATTCACCCCAGAATTCTAAAAGAACTAAGGGAAGAACTAGTAACACTAATGACTACCAAAACACCAATGACTACCCTTTTAATAAATCATGGGAGGATGGTGTGGTACCTGAGGACTGGAGAATGGCAGATGTGATTCCCCTTCACAAAAGTGGGAGCAAGACAGAGGCAGGAAACTACAGACCTGTCAGTTTGACCTCAGTGGTAGGGAAAATGATGGAATCACTTCTGAAGGAAAAAATTGTTGAGTACCTAGAGGCCAGTGGGGCAGAGGACCCAAGGCAGCATGGATTCACAGCAGGAAGGTCATGTCAAACAAATAATTGATTTCTTTGACTGGGTGACCAAAGTAATAGACCAAGGAGGGCTGTGGACATGGCCTACTCAGACTTTAGCAAGGCATTTGACACAATCCCACACAAAAGATCAATAAACAAATTAGCCAGTCTGGGAGAGAGGGGTCCCAAGGTGGCCACCGGTAAAACACTGGCTGGACAATAGGTACACAGTGGGTAGTAGTAAATGGAGCCCACAGTGAAGAAAGGAGGGTTACTAGTGGGGTACCACAGGGTTCAGTACTGGGACTGGTCCTTTTTAATGTCTTTGCAAGTGACATTGCAGAGGGACTGGAAGGGAAAGTATGTCTCTTTGCAGATGACACAAAGATATGCAACAGGGTTGATACACAAGGTGGGGTGGAAAGGATGAAAAGGGACTCGATAAGGTTGGAGGAATGGTCAAATGTATGGCAGCTTAGATTCAACGCAAAGAAGTGCAAAGTAATGCACCCGGGAAACAAAAACCCAGGGCAAGAGTACACAATGAGGGGGTGAGATACTGACAACAACAAAAATGGAAAGGGACCTGGGGATAGTCATATCAGATGACCTAAATGTGAGAAGGCAGTAAGGAGGGCTGAGGAGATACTGAGATGCATAGGGAGAGGCATCACCAGTAGAAAACAGGAAGTTGTTGGCCCTCTGTACAGACAGTTGGTAAGACCACATCTGGAGTACTGTGTACAGTTCTGGAGATCCCATCTCTGCAAAGACATAGACAGGGTGGAGGCTGTCCAGAGGAGGGCAACCAAAATGGTGCAGGGTCTGCACCAGAAGACATATGAAGAAAGACTAAAGGAGCTTAAGATGTATAGCCTCGAGGAAAGGAGATAGAGGGGGACATGATACAAATTTTCAAATACCTCAAGAGAATCAACAAAGTCCAAGAGGGTAGCATCTTTCAGAAAAAGAGATGTGCAAGAACAAGGGGGCACAATTTGAAGATAGAGAGGGGACAGCTCAGAGGTAATGTGAGGAAGTATTTCTTCACAGAGAGGGTTGTAGATGCATGGAACAGACTTCCTGAGGAGGTCATAGAGTCAAAAACAGTGGGGGAGTTCAAGAATGCATGGGACAGGCATAAGGTAATTCTAGTGGTGGGTAGGAGGAAGTAGGCTGTTGGCTAACGAGGATCTGCAGCTTATCTGTTAGGTAGGGAAATGGACAGACTAGGTAGGCCAAGCGGTCCTTATCTGCCGTCGAATTCTATGTTTCTATGTCACAACCATTTACTAAGTACAAGACTATACATAACCGTGATTTTAGAAAAATACAATTCATATATGCCAATAGATACACACTACAGAAATTCAAAAGTTTACATTATTATGCAAGCCAGGTGGCACGGAGGGCTGAGGCACTGGATGCCTTACCTTGCGCCACACCAGCGACCCGTGTTTGGGAACAAGCATGGGCTGCTGGGGATCAGCTGAGGAGGAGATGGATCGAGCATCCGATGGACTGCTCTCCTTCTCCGGGTGGGGGGGGAGTCGCCAGTGGTTGGCATTTGACTGGCTCCTAATGAAGGCTGGGGAGAGTGCGCTGAGACTGCAGAAAGGGGTAGGAGATGGGACAGACACTTGGAGGAGTGCATGTAGACACGTACATGCTCTCTCCTTGGACATCATTGCATGCCTCACCTCCTGCAAGGGAGAAAATTAGGAAATGGTTGCTGCTGTGAATGATGAAGGGCGCCTCGCTGGCTCTGCTCACAGCTAGCCACGGCACTGGCCACACTGGATCCAGTCTCCAGTGGGGGTTGGGGAACCCCGCTGGCCCCCAGATGGGGCAAGTCCTGGGTGTATGGGTCAGTGCTGGATGGTGGATGCCATGGGGCGGGGCTGGGGGTTCCCTCCAGAGGTAGGGGCCGTGGCACAGGAGGAGTATAAATCAATAACAACAACAAAAAAATAGTTTGCATTATTATCTGAAATTGATTTAGTAATGCTTTCATTTTGCAAAGAAAATACTTTGCTAACTGAGGTAGGGTGGTCTAGTGGCATGAGCACCTGCTTAGGAACTGGAGGACCCAGGTTCAAATCCCACCAGTGCCATACTTGCAGCATGATCCTGATCACGTCAGTTAACCTCTGTATGCCTTAGTCCACCCAGTTGTAAAAATTAGTAAAAGCAGGACCCCACTGAACATGAGATACTGCATCTCAGCTGGGCTGTCCTAGGTAAATAAATAATTTATCCAAGTGACACTTTGTGTAAATCCTCTTCAATAAAAGGACTATATCATACAACTCTATGCAAAGGGTTTGAATTGGTGTGCCTGCCCTAAAAAACTGATGTCCTAAAGAAATAGTGAATTGAGTTAAGATTTGTGACCATCTCTGCAAACCGTGTCCAGACCCTGAAACCTCAATCCCAGTGCAAGGCAAATCATGAGTATGCACATTCTTGTGTTAGATGGGCTGACACAGCTTTGCCAGACCAGACATGCTTTTAGAGACAGGCGTTTACAGTATAGGTATACTATATTCCAGGATAGGTAAAAAAAAAAAAAAAAAAAGACAAACTGCAGGCTAATGTTTCATGCTGCTGGGACTCCTCAGTGCACTGCAGCCATTGTCTCGCCAAGTGTCAAGTCAGAACCAAGAAAAATAGGCCTTTAGTACACTCAGAGTTAACATCCTAAGTTAGGAGTGAGCCAAGTCAGAAAGGAAGTGCCAATCTCCCTTTAATCATACAAATATACGAAGAAACCAGCAGAAGAAAGCAATTCAATCTAGCCAGTCTGCTTGTATTGCAGGGTCCTCAGCTTACACTGCTGGCCATGCCCCCCCCAGCCCCATATTTTCCCCTTATGCCTATCCCAGCCTCTCATGAAGCAGCTCACTGACTTCATTGACACCACTTCCTCCAGCAGTGCATTCCAGCTGGCCACCACCCTCTCAGTGAAGAGACCCACACCGGCCTCAGCACTGAGCCCTGTGGGAACCCACTGGTGATTTCCCTAGTGCTAGATAACTCTTCCTCCACCACCACCCTCTGGGTCCTGTCCCTTTGCAAGTTTTCCACCCATGTGGTCATTTTCTTCCCAGTCCCAAGATTCATCAACTTCCTGGTCAACCTCTTGTGGGGTGCAGAGTCAAAGGCCTTGCTGAAGTCCAGATAAAGGATGTCCACCACCTGGACTCTGTCCACTACCATAGTGACCCAGTCAAAGAAGTCAATCAGATTCATTTGGCACAGTCTTCCTCACCACAAACCTGTGCTGCCTCTTATCCAGGAGACAGTTCTCCTCTGGATACCCTACTGACCTTTTCTTAAATATGGTCTCCATGAGCTTATGCATGATTGAGGTCAGACTAATCATTTGTACAAACATTACCTTCTTGACCTTTGTAAATATAACTTTTACATGATCCGAAATGTAATTGTTCTCTCACTTATTGCTATCTGTACCCCTGTATTGCTCATGCAATATCCAGGTCACCGCTGTAAATGGGTTTTGTCCTAGTGGACTCCACCCAGCTCCCAAAGTCTAAATAAATAAAATAAATAAAAAAGTGCTAGTACCTCCACCACGACTGTGTGTACAAGCAGTACATTATCCACCACCACTGTAAGTGTGTATCCCAAAACATTTGCTGCTGTTGCTATCATCATTCCTACTACTATTATGATGACCTTAGTTCATGTCAGAACTACTTGGCCATGGATAGGAACTGACACAAGCAGTTCCCCTGAGTGTAAAGAGGAAATTGTGGTAAAAAGGTCTGGGTCATTCCCATCCCTGCCAGTTGTAAAATTGTTGAGGGTCTGTTCCATGACACATCCACTGAGGATGACAAAGACCATAGTGCGGGCAAAGTTGCTGAGCATGGATTCTCACATAATGCCGCAAGAAAGCACTCTGTTCAAAAATGTTCCCAAACATTTGCTGGCAATGGTAAGCCCAAAACATCTGCAACTGCTCCTTGTCCTCCATATCTGCCTCCCACTGAAAAAACAGCGTTCCTATTTCTGGTCTTGATAGTAGTGCTGCTGCTGCTGCATCTGGTTCAGGCTGTTAATCTCCTGCGCCTGTCCAAACCGCACATGGCAGTCACAAGCAGTACAAGAGACTGTTGGTTACAACAGCCAGTGACATTGAAACAATATTTTTTCAGAACAGGAGGATGATAAGAGGAGGGCTGTGTGCTCACACCATGGCAAGAGCCTCAGCAATGGGAAAAATGTTGATATGCTGACCACAACCTATGTCAGGGACCTGATTCTTAAAAAACATCCTGCGTTGGTCGACTTGGCTAAAGCCCTGGTTGGTGGTGTTCCTCATACCACTGCACACTGAAATAAAAAAATCAAAACTAGAATCTGTTGGTGATCCTGGCAGTCCAAATGTGATGGAGCCCCCCCACCACAATCTCCTGAATCTGGCCCCAGCCCTGTAACTTCTACTGGGCCAACATGCGGTCCCTCAAAAAGTAGCTGCATAGGCCAAGACAACAGAAGTGTGGTTTGGGTGCCCTCACCCAAAAGTCTAACTCACTGTCAGCCACCTCTGAAGCTACACCCAAGTCCAAGGCCATGCCATATCATAACCATGCATGTACAATAAAGAAAACATTTAATTCCCACACAAAGGTCTTGTCCACTCCGCTCATAGCTGTCAAAATGATGCCATTTATTGGTGAGATGATGGCAATTTGATTTGCTGCCTTATTCTATCACCAGTGGTTTGAGGATATGTAAGCTTCTAAACTTTTTGCAACCTTTATACTACATCCCATTATGCTCTACTTTTCTACACACAGTGGTGCTGAATATTTGTGAGCCATGCCGGACTGGGGGTAAATTGTTCAGACAGACTGTTGGCAGGTATTTCATTGCACATCTGGAGTGTGCACAAGAACCAGCTCTCTACATGCAGACATCTCACTCACGACACTCTGATGCTCACCTTTATATCTGCTGCAGACTCGTCCTCTGACTCTTGCAGGACCCACAGAATATCCAATTTGTCCAGTGCTGAGGTCCTCCCAAATGAGCATGCTGGCTTGAACATCCCAAAGTTTCCTGCAGGAACTGCTGGACTCCTGGATTAGCACAACTGATTTGCAGGGCAGGTTCTTTATCACTAATAATGAACAAAGCAGTGCATGATTTTTACCTTCAGGGTAACTGCTGCTTTTTTTTTTTCAGTCTGTTTATCACTTTTCACCAAGTGCTGGATCCATCCTGATCCAACCCCCACTCATAGCCCCAGCACCCGACTTTCCACGGATGTACCTTCAATCCCCCATCTTCCTCTAGGGCCTACACCCCATTGTGGAGCAACACAGAAAGGAAACAAATAAAAACCCAATATTGGGTATGTTAAAAACTATTTATGATACCTTTAAGGTACCTTGATAAAGCGCACGTAACCAGCGTGAAACACTGATATATACCTGAGGTGCAGGTGGTTGTCAACATGTTTTTACTATTTTATTTAAAGACTAAATAGTTTGTAACATACCCAATATTGGGTTTTTGTTTGTTTCACTTCTATGTTGCCCAACTTTTATTTTCCATGAATCAAGTATTTTTGTCGTAGCACCAAAGTTTTGAGCAGCCAAATATAGTGGTCCCGTACCTCATAGTGGAGCCAGCAGTATCCCCCTACTGTTGAGCAATGGATCTGGTTTGAGGGAGAGGGCCCCATCACTGGTACAGAGCATGCAAGGGGTCAGAACTCTCACATTACACTGCCCATCATTTTTTTTTTCACTTTTCCTCCTCTGTGGGACACCAACACCAGGTTGTGCACAACTTCAATGCACTCAAGTGTGTGGAGAATGTCACTGACAGTGTCTCCACCCCCCCGTAAGCCACTGCCACTTGTGGTCACCTAAGAGGCAGTATTCTGCTGGAGCCGACTGCCCTCCCTATGCGGAGGAGATGAGCATCCCCTGGGACACTGGATCCTTCTCTCCCAACCAGACCCAATGACCCATGCTCGTTCCTGAACCCTGGTTGCCAGCATCATGAGCAGGAGCCCTACCATTGGGCCGGTGAGCAGGCTTGCAGCCACTGCTTTGATTATACATTGAATTTGGCGGTCGCAGGAGAGGCCATGAAAGGTACAGGCATTTTGCAAGTTCTGAACTCTTCAAGAGGCATCTGTAGCCATTTTTAAGATTCTGAAAAGGCCACCAGACACTACAGTCTGTTCAGAAGCAACTTGGGTTACTAAACCATTGGCTAATCCAGGATGTCATCACGTGTTGGACCAGCACATTTTATATGCTTCATCACTTATTGGAAAAGAAGCATGCTCTGTGTAAGCAATCCATCAAGCAGGATACTGGAAGAGTCCTGCTTCAGTAGGTTTGGAGCATTATTAAGAGCACAGTCCTAATAAGTCAGAGAGAAGGTGACCATTGGCAAATTCTGTTTGGCTTTGATTTGATTGATTCAGCTTTGATAATTCAGTCAAACCACTTCAGTTCAAAATGCTGTCATTGGCATACATAAAGCAAACTACATATCTGGAGCTAATAGAAGCCTTGAGATCACCAAAATATTTATTACTCTTGTTTCCTTGTGATAGGTGATGCTGGCATGCCTTTGCTGGACATTTCTGTGTTTGTGGTGGGGTGATGAAATCTGTAACCTCACACTGATGCAGCCCACTCAGCTAGAGTAATAATTTTTGCTAATGTAAGCCCATCTCCAAAACTGGGGTTTACCTGTGTGGGCTCACAGACCCCTCAGCTTGGCTCCTTATTCCCCCAGATTACCAGACCTCTTCACCCTCTAGTCCCCCAACATCGTAACTTGCTGCAGGGGGGACCAGTAGAAAACACTACTGCCTCTTTAAGAGCTCATGGCAGGAGCAGAGCACAGGCTCCTTCCACTTTGTGCCTGAAGCCACCAAACCTTGAGCTGTGATCATAGCCACTGGAGTGGTACTGGGGTACGTACCAGCACAGGACAAACATGCCAGCTGGTGCCACAGCAAGTACCCCAACCCAATGATGGGCAAGGAGGTTAGGGAATGGAGCAAACCTCGGGTGGAGCAGCCATGATGCCCATGTCATGTGGTCACTTCCTACAAGGAGCTGGAGTTCCATTCTGTGAACCTGGCTGTGTGCTTACTGGTAGATCCACCCCCTTAAAGGAGGAGCAGCTTCATTCAGCATGATCTTGTGCCTGCACCAAAAGAAAATAACTGATTCTGAAACAAGACAACAGCCCTGTGTAAAAATAATCATCCTGGCACCAGGGCAGGCAGTAAGGGCCAGGATATACATAAAGTAGCCTCCAGAGGCTTAAAATAAAAGCAGGAGAGGCTGCAACAGCCAGAGACTGCCCCCTCAAACTGTAAACAGACATGTTGACACCTATGCAGTTCCAAGCATTCTGACTCCGCAAGGACCTCTAGGAAATGGGTCAGAGGTCACAGATCTTCAGCCTGAGAAGTTGGACCAATAGAAGTATTGCAACTGCTTCTGAGACTGCATGCATACTTTGCATGACCAGCTGGCATTCCCTAGCTCAGCCAGCCTGGGGACAGCATCTCGTCTGCTCAGCTTTTCAACCTTCCGTCCCCTGAAGGTACCCCAGAGCTCTGTAAAACCATGAGTAACCACCAGTGTTCTGGCCCTGCAAGTAGTGGAAATTACCAGGGTAATTTGAACAGAGTGAGGGAAGCCCTGCCCTTACGAAAATGGAATACATTGCAATATATTGAAAAATATGTGCTAATGTATGTCAATACACTGAGAAATACAATTTCCCAGTGCAATGTATTATAAAATATATTTTTAAATATTCTGACAGAATATATTTCTAACTCATAGTATGCAAAAAATATGTATTACTATATTAAGAAATACATTGACTCAATGAAATATACACAGTGTATTTCAACATATACTAAAACTATATATTTCTAATTAAATAAATTGTAAATGATCTAATGTATGTTAAATGTACTGAGAGAATATATTTTATTAAAAACCGAAAATATATTTCAATACACTGGAAATTACGTTAAGTATGTCAATACCTTGGATTGATGAAATACATTAAATATATTTTGGAAATACATAATCATAATGTAGCGCTGCCTCATGCATTGCTTCAGATCATGTCAGTCTAGCAATACATTGCCTCAAATATTAATATATTTCAAAATATATACTGTATCCCTTGTATAAGTTGCATACATTTTTCATACCTTACATATATTTTTTGTTACATACATTTTATACATGTTACATATATTTTTATATGTCATATATATTTATATATGTTTGTAAATGCTTAGTCTCATCCCATGTGCATATTTGCATACCTAATTTGCATATTTCAAAAACATAGTTTATCAGCCAAAATCATGATAATTTCTAGCTTGACAATAATTTTGAATTTGCAACATTAGCTTACAGACTGAAAGGAAAGGTACAAGTTATAAAGCAAGTGCATATAGGATCTCACCCTGACCTAAGAGTGAAACAAAATAGGGCAGTGTACTAATATGAGCTGATATAAGCATGAGCTTGTGAAGTAAGTCTAATGTGTAAGTGTAAAATGTCTATTTGAGTTAAATCTGCACTATAAAACAATAATTTCAATGTAGGAATCCTAGGAATTCTATGGAGCCAGAAGACTTTCGTCCATTACGCTTGCTAAGGATAATAAATTAGGCTTTATAAAATGTGTCCAATTTATATTTAAAAGACTGTGTGGTGTTACTGGCCACTACCGTGATGAGCAGTCTGTTCCACTCAAACACCACTCTTTGATTAAACCATTTGCTGGATCGCACCAGCTTTGTTTGTCTTGCCCTTAACTGCATTGGATGGGACCTGGTGTTACACACCTTCTCGGATGCTTCTAGGCCCAAATTGTCCCACAAATTATTATCTGTCCATGCTTTATGTACTAAGCACATGTTTCCCTTTTTCCTCCTGTACTCCAAGGAAAAAAGTTTAATTCATCCAGTCTCTCCTCATAAGTTTTGCCTTTCATATTTGTTATTCCTCTAGTAGCCCTTTTTTGGATTCTCTCCAACATAGCCATGTCTCCCTTTTTGTATGGTGATCAGACCTGAGCACCATACTCCAGTTTTGATCTCACCAGTTGTGTATACAGAGGCAAGAAAACTTCCTTGCTTCTTGCCTCAATGTGCCTAAAAATGCAGTTTAAGATATTATTCCCTTTTTGTGTTATGTTTCTACAATGTGATGTAAACTTCATGTCATTTGAAACCAGGATCCTCAAGTCTCTCTCCTCTACTGTAGTCCTTAAGAGATTGCTGTCTAACATATATTTGTGCCCTGAGTTATTTCTCCCTAAGTGCGTGATAGTACATTTGTCTGGATTCAATGATGAACTTGCATTCTTGGTCCATCCTGAGACATGGTCAAGTGCTGTTTGTAGTGGGGAGCTAGTGGTGTTATGGTTTACTATTACTCCAGTCCTACAGTTGTCTGCAAATTTACATAGCCAAACATCCATCCTGTCACACTATGGTGAAGCTATATATAAGTTGAAAAGACATGGACCCAATACTGAGCCCTGGGGGACACCGGTTGTTACCTCTGTCCATGTGGAGAATGACCCCTTGATGCAGACTCTTTGGCTTCTGTTACTTAGCCAATCCTGCACCCACAATATTATGGAGTTTTGGATACCTTTGTTAAGCATAGCTGACAACAATCCCGTATGTGGTAGCTTATCAAAGCCCTTAGAGAAATCCAGGTATGCTACATCCACCACCCTCCCCTCGTCAAGTTCTCTGATCACTCTATCGTAAAATCTCAACATGTTAGTCTGACAAGATCTCCCCTTAGTGAATCCATGCTGAGTACCATCCAACATATCTTCTTGATTAATAAATTGTAGAATGTTATCCTTCAGAATACCTTCCAATATTTTTGATGGGATGGAAGTCAGACTTACTGGATGATAGGGAAAGGGAACATTGTTTAACTAGGAGTAGCACACTAAGCCGAAGCTTGTTTCCAGATGTGACCTGGGAGCACAAGGGCATTAAGTGACTTGCTCAGGATCACACAATATGCACCTAGGCGGCTGTGGGATTCAAACCCAGGTCTCCAGATCTGCAACTCAGAGCCTTAACCCACTGCACTACACTGCCTCCTATACTTACGATAGCTGGATGGGTCAGATCTTGTCCCCTTTTTAAATAAGGGGATCACAGTAGCCCTTCTCCAATCCTCTACCACCTCATCGCTGTCTAGTGAAGCCTGAAAGATGTATGTTAGGGTGCTGCAATTTGGTTATTCAGTTCTTTAAGAACTCTAGGATGTAGACCATCAGGTCCGGGTGATTTGTAAGGATCTATTTTATTTAGTCTGGTTTCTACATCCCTAGGATTAATAATTACTCTTTTCTGTTGTGTTACGTCTGCTACCGATAAGGTCTGGTGCCACCAACTTTTTTGTTGAATACAGATGTAAAGTATGAATTAAGTAGGTTAAACATGGTGCTATTTTCAGACATTAATTCCCCATTATGTTTTTTTAGAGGTCCTACTTTATGTGAGTTTCCTTTTTTGTAGTTAAGTTATGAATAGAATGTTTTGTAGTTTTGTTTAACTGATGATGCTAGTTTAAGCTTGTAGTTTGCTTTTGCAATTTTGATTTTGTTTTTTCAAATTTTAAGGATGTGTCTATAATTAAGCCTATTTGTTCCAGTGCCACTAGTCCTCCACTCTTTGTATAACTTGTCTTTCCTATTTGTGAGTTTCTTTGTTGCTGGGGTTAACCACTGTGGTCTGGATCTAATTTTGTTATATTTACATTTCAAGGGTGTATTATTGTGTACTGCCTTGTTTATTCTGTTACAAAATGTATCCCATATAGTGTTAAGTGGTTTCTCTCCTAAATCGTGTTGCCAATTCCATTTTTTAATGTTTGTCACTAATTACTTGTGTTTCCCCTTCCTCCTCCCCAGGAGACCCACGCCTGAAGCGGCGCTCTCTGATCCGTGAGGAGGATCGCCAGGCCGTACCTACGGCAGCTGCCTGACTCCACCAGCGACTCTCGGCTGCCCTTACAGTCCTTCAGCTTGGATCCCTACCCCAGGGGACCCATGCCTGAAGGGGCGCTCTCTGATCCATGAGGCGGATCACTGGGCTGTACCTATGGCTGCCTCCCGACTCCACCAGCGACTCTCGGTTGCCCTCATGGTCCTTCAGCTTGGATCCCTTCCACAGGTACTACGCCATCTGAACTTTCTGAGTCGAGGCTTCTGATTGGTGTGGCATTTTTGCAGGCAGGTTCTAATTAGTCGCACTGCTTTCTTAGCCTCAGCCGATTGGAGCGCCTTCTTATATTCAAAATCACTGCTGTTTTTAACTCTGTTTACCTTGCTAAACCTCTGAGTATTTTCTGCCGTTCCCCCCACCCCCGTCCAGGCCTCCTTTAAATAGACTATCGCTCCACCCTTTCCATTCCCGTTGGCTCACTCTGCCCTCTTTTCCTTACTCTGGTAACACCAACTCAGTTCCTTTTTTTTTCTCTCTCTTGAACTACTTCATAGTACCATCTCACTTTCTAACCTCAAAACTTTTCAACCTGGTCAATCTCTACTAATTTCAGTGGAAGGTTTGTACCCTCTCAGCTTGTTTCTCTCAATTTCTATCCTACTGACACCTCCTGAAGTCACCCACATTGCAAGACAGCATGCAGGTCTGCAAAATGAAACCTTACTTGTTACTGTTCTTCCTTGTGCCCTCTCTTACTTTGCTACACCTATCCCTGCTTATTGTTCCTCAAGCCCTTTGGCTGTTCTGAATTACCTGCCCCATGACTACTTATACTCGAACCTTCTCTTATTGCCTACTCTCCCATGTGACTCCACCCCAACTACTATTAAATAGGTCCTGGATCTGCTTGGTAGCCTATGCCTTAAAATACACACATGCACATTTGTGTCCTATCTCCTTTCCTGCGTCACAAACTCTGGTATCTCCTCCTTCTGGCCCTATTGCTCTCAGGAGATGTTCATTCTAACCCTGGACCAGTTAACAACATACCTAGTCCCCTTATTAATGCTAAAGGTCTTATTGTGGTTCACCATAATATCAGAAGCCTTGTGCGCAACTTCGCTGAACTGGAATCCTGGACCTCCCTCTACAAGTCTGATATCATCTGCCTCACTGAAACCTGGCTCAAACCTTCCACCCCGGACTTGCAATGCTCAAGTCCATCATACAATCTCCTGCAATTTGACAGACCTGCTTCCAAAAGAGGGGGTGGTACAGCTATCTATTTTAAAGATCACCTTCATCCCTCTGCTATCTGCTCATCTGCCCTAATCCACTGTGAAGCGCTGCATGTCCTCCTCACCCTCGGCTCCAAAAAACTGCATATTGTGTGTGCCTACACCCCCGTGGCTCAAAAGGTCTAGATGAGCTGCTTGATCAGACCTCACTTCTTACTGGGAGAAATTAGGTTCTTATACTTGGGGATCTCAACTTAAATTGGGTGGGTCACTTACAACTCACATTACTGAATAAGATTCAAAGCTTCAGCTTTCACCAGATTATCAGTGACCCCACCAGAACTGCACTGCATACTAACTCTAGTACTCTGCTGGACTGGATAATGACCAACCACCCTGAAAACATTATCTCCTCTGGCACACTAGCTGATGCCATCACTGATCACTCCCCTACCTTTTGTATATGGGGTCAGGATAAGCCATCTGCATCGAAGCCGCGTTTTATCACATTCCAAACTTATGTGCACCTCGACTCACACCACTTTCTACTGGACATTGCTACCATCGATTGGACCCCCCTTTTTAAATCTAGTGACACCCAGACTGCTCTAAATCTCTTCCTGACTCACTTTCTTGCTATTCAGGACAAACACTGCCCTCTTGTGACCCGTCGTGTAAAAAACAGGCACACCCACTGGCTAAAGTCTGACCTTCTCTCCAAACTACGCCAAAGGGACAAAAGTTGGCTCCAATACAAAATCTCGGGGCTACCAACTGACCTAAATTACTATAGAGGTCTTCAAAACTCCTGTAAGAAGGAAATCAAAAAGGCCAAAAGTGCCTACTGCAAGGATCAATTAACTAAATCCTATGGGGATTCCAAAAAATTCTGGTCCCATTTAAAGTGCTTCCTTGGTTCTAGTCCAGCCCCCACTCTGACTGACATGACTCTAAATGGTGTCCACTGCAATAATTCCTTAACCATTGCTAACTTCTTCAATACTCAGTTTTCTGACCTTACTAATTATACCTCCTCCTTATTTATTTATTTATTAAATTTTTGTGACCGGGTAGGCCCACTGAGCCCCGAAGGTCCCTTTTTCAGGGGCGACCCGGGATAACAATACAAGTTATAAGAATGAACAAGGACATGAGGAACATTTGAGGCATTGTGAGTTCCTCCTTCCCTGCTAAATCAAACTTACCCACCCAACATGATGTCTCCAGGCTCAAATTTCTTTTCAAGTCTGTCACTAGACGGGAAGTTCTAAAACAGCTAAACAGCATCTCCGATTTCACTACAGTTGTGTCCGACAATCTTGAACCTAAGCTTCCAAAACTCGCTGCCCCATACATAGCTGCGCCTCTAGCCAAGATTGTTACCCTCTTCCTGTGCCAGAGCCATGTTCCTAACATCTGGAAGGCAGCTAGGATTACCCCTGTTTTCAAAAAAGGTGACTGCAAAAATCCCTCTAATTATAGGCCCATAGCCATCTTATCTGTTCTCAGCAAAATTCTTGAGAAGCTCGTAGCTACTAAAACTATTGATTTTCTTTAGAATCAAGACCTTCTATCAACTTCACAGTATGGTTTCCACAAGGGTCATAGTACCATCACGGCATTACTCAAGTTTACATCTGACACCCTAACGACCATGGACTCAGGTTTTCTAACAGGGGCAATCTTTATTGACGTGACTAAAGCTTCTGACCTTGTCAACCACCCTGTCCTCCTAGCTGCTCTCAGATCATTAGGCTTCTCACCAAATGTTGTTGCATGGTTTGACAGCTACCTATCAGATAGGATACAAGTAGTTAAATATAACTCCACCTTGTCGGGCACAGCAACTATAAACATTGGAGTGCCTCAAGGGTCTGTCCTCAGCCCCTTCCTCTGTACCATTTTTATAAACAATATCACTTCTAACCTCCTCCAGATAGCCTCCCTGTTATACACTGACGACATTGTTCTGTACGCCAGTGCAAAAAACATTGTTGAAATCAACCAACAACTCTCCTAGGACTTGCAACAAATTCAACAGTGGCTGTCTAGCCATAAACTTGTATTAAATGTGTCAAAGACCCAATCCGTGCTATTTGGTTCTAATGTTAAACTCAAACACTCCCTACCAAATTTCAAAGTCTTTACTGTTACTGGTTCATCTGTCAGGGTGGTACCCTCCATTAAATATCTCGGGATCACTCTTGACCCATCTCTGCCTTTTCATCCACATATCCAGCAGACCTGCAAGATGGTCAACATGAAACTTGGTATTGCCTACCATTCCAGCTATGTGCTCACCCCCTCAGCTAGGCTTGCAATAGGGCATGGCATACTCCTTCCATCGCTCACATATGCGGTTTCAACGTATGCCTCTGTGGGTAAAACTAGCTTTCGGAAGTGGGATGTCACCTACAACAGTACCTGTCGCTACACGTCCTCCTCACATCGAATGAGGCACCACTGCCTCCTTTACTCTGAACTGGGATGGCTTTCTCCATATGCCTCTAGGGCCTATGGGTTTGGCTCGATCATAGACAATATAATCAGAACACAATCACCTAAGCCCTTGGCAGGACTGTTTCTTAACCTGACACCCAGCTACGGTTTACACTCGGTTGTAGATGCCCCTGTTCACATTCCCAGATATAACTCCTCCAAAGGTGCATGTGCCTTCTCCTGTAATGCCCCACAACACTGGAACTCCCTCCCTCTAACCATACGCCAAGCATCATCCCATGCCTCCTTCAAAAAATTGCTACGTGTCCATCTTGCTGACTCCTGCATCTGCTCCTGTTTCAAACCTCCCTAGCCCTTATATCTCTGACCTCTTTAGCCCCTAACCACCTTTCAGAATTTGTCCCCAACATATTATGTTTAGCACCTTATTTGCCTACCTTTGTGTCCTTTGGTCCACTTCTCTTACCTTGCCACAATTTTCCTTTCAACCGTTCCCTCCTTTATCTTGCTTCCCCACTCCTATAAATTCCTAACTCTCCTATACATATCTCATATTAATATTTCAATGTTACAGTCATCACTGTATTATCCTACCCAATTAATCCCTTAAATGTTGCCTGTACTGGTTTTATATTGTGCTGCTTTTTTAAATCTGTCATTTTTGACATTATAATTGTATCAAACCTTACCTATTGTTTTTCTACTACCTGCATAGTATTCCTATTGTCAAATCATGTCATGCCTGACAATAGTTGCTATGGTTAGTGCACCTTAACCTGGTCAACAAAAACTAAATAAATAAATAAAGATCAAAGTCAAGCTTTACTGAAATCCATTGTTGTGGTTAATCCTGTATTGCTATATAGGGGTTCTCTGATTTTAAATTCTACTTTCAAATGATCACTGGTGCATGGAGGAATAGATGTTTTATAATCCATAATAGTATCCCTGTGTTAGTTAATACTAAATCAAGTATATTCTGGTCTCTAGTTGGTTTGTCTACTGTTTGTGTTAGTCCAATATTATCAAATGACTCCAGAAATTTATATTCAATTTTATTTACTGCCTTAAGCTTTTTCCAGTCTATACCTGGCAGATTAAAGTTGCCCATTACTAATAGTCTATTAGTAGGGTCTAAGGAGTCAATTCTATTTAGAAGCGTATGATTCAGTTCTACTGTGGCTGAAGGTGGCCTGTATATGATTCCCAGTATGATTTGGGGAGATTTAAGTGGAAATAGCTTAACCCAGATTTGATCCGGTTCTTCTGTTTCTACCTCTAAGGTCTCAGATTTTATGCAATCTGAAACATAAATCGCCACTCCTCCTCCTTTTCTGTGTGTTTTGGATTTTTTATATAGGGTGTACCCTAATATGGTTTGGTCCCAAGAATCTTGTGCATCCCACCATGTTTCTGCAACTGCGCATAGGTGTATGTTTTGTGTAATCACTGTATGTTTAAGCTCATCAAATTTATTGGTTAAACTGGCATTCAAAAGTATACAATCCCATTCTTCAGTATTTAGTTTTTTGATCAAGTATTGTCAACACTCCTTTGCTAGTTACCTTACATACCCTTGCCCCCTTTACAGTTAGTTTAAAATGTTCTGGGTTTCTTTCTTAAATCGTTTAGCCAGATAGCATGAGCCCATTTTGTTTAGATGGAGTCCATTGGGTCTATACAATTTGTGGTCCCTGAATGCATCCATATTATCCAGATATTTGTACTCTTCCTTTTTGCAGAGTTCCCTGAGCCCGTTATTGAGAATGTTTATGTTTCTGGTTTTGGTATCCTGACTCCCGTGTACTGGTAATAAGTCAGATATAATAACACCCTGCCTTTTGATTTCTGAACATGCATCTTTTTTTTTTTTAGTCCTTTTTACCTTGTGGCTCCCGGTCTGCTGTCCATATCCTGCATCTTTTCATCTGGCCACCGTCCGGTCCTCTCCGGACCCCAGTGGAGTCCTTGCTGCCAGTTACCCCACAGCAGGGCAGCAGAGTCCCTCACTCCCTGGCCAAGACCGGATCCAGTCTGGCAGCTGAGCACCCGAGGCCAGGCATCCCATAGGACGGCCGGCCAAGCCACCGCGACTGTTTGCCATATTTTCCTGTTTTCTGTGGCTGCATGTGTGGGGCATGCAATGGCCTTAAGGAGGGAGTACACATGCATCCACTTGCACTCCCTCCTGGTGCCATGCCCCAACACACACCTCTAAGCTCAGTGCCTGTGCACTGCCAAAGCTTATCTGCTGGGGCATAGTATGCCGACACAGCAGACCTTCCCTCCCCAGACAGGGAGAGCAGTCCCCAGACGCCAATCCCTCTCCTCCCTGACGCACCTCGTGACCCAAGTCCATTCCCAAACTAGGGTCGCTGGCGTGGAACGAGGTGTGGTGTCCAGTGCCCCAACCCTCAGTGCCACAGGGCCAGCTTTGAACATACATCTTTAAAGTCTGTATAAATATTGTGTCGGCTTCTTCCTTGTATGTCATTTATTCCTGCATGTGGTAGGACCAGGGGTTCACTAGTATTCTCCATTAAGCCCTTTAGCAGTTTTTTTATGTCTCTGATCTTTACCCCGAGCAACACACTGACTGTGGTATGGTAGTTTCTCCCTTTGCAGAGAGCCATGTCTATTCCTCTAATGATAGAGTCACAAATTACTAGTAAATCCCTTTCTTTGATTGTGTGTTCACTTGAGTACTCATTTTCTGTTTAAAAATTTTCCCATCATTGTTTTTCTTTTTTATTGGCGGTTCTGCTTGAGCTTGGTTAAATTCTACTCTGGCTGTAATTGGTGTGATTTGTGTCACTATGTTCAGCCTTGTGTCAATAATAGAAGTTTCTTCAATTGCATTACCTAATACTTCATAATTATTATGAAGTGATACAGGAGCACTGCTGTAAATTTGCCTTCACTTATGCTTCCTAGTATTCCTAGTCACCGTTGCCCAGCTATCCTCAACTAGTTCTACTTGGGGTTTAACTATCTTTTCTTCGGAAAGTTCTGTTTCTGGTTTTAGGTCTGTCAGTGCAGAAGTAGTTTCTAGCTGGTTTGCCATCTGGTCTATACAGCTTTCTAGTTCTTCAGTTTCAGTGTTTTGGGTATTCCTATTCAGGAGTCTTGTAATTTCCTCCTGTAATGTGGCTATCAACAAGCATTTATCACATTCAAAATCCTTTATTTGTTCCCCTAAATAGTACATCTGTAAATATCCCCATGGTTACTAACACGATAAACTCCACTTGTACAGATAAAGGTATGTTAAATCATAATTCCTGGGTTTTTTTTTTATTTGTTTGGCTAAGTAAATAGTTATATTAGTATCTATTACACATGTATATTACATATATTAGTAAATATGGGAAACAACATTTGAAATGTAAAAAAATACATTTATAAATATATTGGCAATATACCAATAATGTATATTTACCATCCTTATTTCAATATATTGGGAATTTAATCAATATATTTTGCAATATACATAATATACTAAAGTGGCAATAATGTGTATATTTAGAGAACATTGCAATATATTTGCACATTTTTAATCTATAGAAATATACTGATTTTCCACATTACAATATATTACAAAACAAGTAAATTAGGATATACTTCACCATTTGTAATTATATTGTTAATATTATATTTTAAAATATATTCCATTTTCATAAGGATGGGTGGACTGTGCAACAATTACTGGGCCCAGGTGGAAGACCTGAGGAAGCCACTTGGTCCCCTATCCCTGGATTACAAATAGGGTCCCTGTTTCTACAAGTAAAGTTTGTTGGATTTGACTCTGTGTTGCAACTGTTTGCCTGCTGAAGTTAAGTGCACCACAGTTAGGTAAAGGCAGAGTCGCACAAGGGTATGGGGTGCTCAGTGATATAAACTTAACTGTAGCTAAGACAATCATGGCACTCACCACATGCCAGAAAAAAAGGAAAGCCAGAGTCCTGGTATTGTGCAATCAAATTCAACTTTTTACTTGATGTTAGCAGAAAAATACAGTCCCTTCCGGGTTCAGGAAGACAGAATACATACAAGCTCCTTACGTTTCACCCAGTTGTGGGCTTTTACAAAAGTAATGCCCTCTGGTGTAGGC
Organism: Neoceratodus forsteri; assembly: GCA_016271365.2. NCBI lineage: Eukaryota > Metazoa > Chordata > Ceratodontiformes > Ceratodontidae > Neoceratodus > Neoceratodus forsteri. Next base: position 656,978,515 of record CM057459.1, read on the forward strand.
AGTCTTATATAGCAAGTTTAATTCAAAGTGCAAAACTCACATGTGCAAAATATTTGAAGTGCTAGTGCCTAAATGCTTCTATATAAATATGAATAAAAATAGTGTAAAGTCCACACCCAGAACATATTTAAAAACAATTTCCTCCTTCTAGTGCAGATTCATTTCTTATGCCTCTTTTAAGGTTTTATATGGCTGCTCTAGGAATTATCTGTCTTCTTTACAGACTAGTCCATTTTTTATATCTCATAAATGGCAGGTGGAGGAAATAGGAAAGCTTAATCCATGTAGTATATGTTAACTATATACAAGCAAAGTAGCGCAATAGCAGAGGGGCAAAAAAGGGGGATCTGCGGGCCTGGATATTGTTGAAATACAGCTTGAGCTATGTCAGAATATGTGTGATATAAAAGAAAGTTTAAAAGATCCCCTTAATGTAGTGAACTCATTTACTGTGTTGTCCTATTGGCTGTATAATGAACTAATTTGAGGAGGTGTCCTTTGGACTGTCAGTGTAAAGGGTCATAGTCCCTGGGTTAAAAGATGCTAGGACCATGTGTACATGTACCTCTTATGTTCAGGACTTAAGGAGATGGAAAGGAAAGAGAGTTTGTAAGAGCGGAAAACTGCCACTTCATTTACAAAGTCTATCTTCTCCACTTCTACCTAGAACAACAAGAGTTCACATTAACACAAATATATGTTACCACCTGTTTTTAAGAAAAGGTTTTAGTTCTATATGATCATTTAAACCCTTGTCTTAATATGCCCCAAGGGTATAGATCTAAACGTTCTCCCTCATACTCAACAGGCCATCTCTGTCACCCCCTCATGGACCTAATGTCACATGTTTCAATCCTATAAATGTTAATGTGTGATCCCTTTTATTTTCCACTTCATTCATGTGTACAGCCAACACATAATCCATATTGCCATTCTTAATGGCCCTTAAATGTTCACTAATTCTTTCTTTCCACTTCCTATTGGTTTTGCCAATGTAGTAGGCCTCACATGTGCAAAATGCCATGTATACCACACAAGTGGTATTGCAGTTTACAAACTGTTTTATGTCACACATCCTATTATCATAGGGATTTTGAAACATGCTACATTCATGGATTTCTGGGTGGAATTTACCATTCCGCATTTTCTGCATGGGGGGCAACCAGTTCCTTGTTTTTCTATTTCTTCAGCAGAGCTTTCCAGGATGTCCCTGAGGTTGCTGACCTCCTATATGCCATTCTGGGGGCACCTTTGCAGTTTCCCTTAATCTTCGGTCTGCCCCTAACACATGCCAGTACTTATAAAATTCTCTGACTGCACCTAACCTTACATTGTACATTGTAATGAAATGAATCTGATTGCATGTGTTCTTGTCCCTAGGCTCTTGATTGCCCTCAATGAGGGATTCTCTGGTAATATTATCACATGCCTCCCTTGCCTTTTGAATAGTGCTTTCAGCATAGCGCAGAGCACAGCCAGTCCATGGCAACCAGACAATGAGGGAAGGGGAGGCAAAAGGGGGTTGCACATGGAAAGAATCAGGGGACAGTAGTATGGGGCAAGAAAGAGGGTGCAGAGGCCCAGACAAAAGCCAGCAAGAACAGGAATCAGAAGGTAGTGGGGAGGGAGATAGCTGCCAGCCGAGGGTGGGGGCCAGGTGGAACAGGAGGAACCAGACCCCAGAAAAAGGAGAGGGAGGAGGCAGCAAGGGGGGGGGGGGGGGGCAGGCATGAAAACCTGGCAGCTAGATGAGGGTTGGGGTGGGTATAGGACAGGGAAGTAGGAGGGGACAGGAGTCAGGCATGGGAAAATACTGGGAAGAGAAAAACAGTAATCAGGTGGGCAGACCTAGGGCAGGGCAAATGGGAGCGAGAAACAGTGAAGCACCAGAAGCCACAGAGAGGCAGCAGGAGTCAGGGTCCACAAGGCAGAGATGGATCTCAGCAGAAGCAGAAAGCAGCAGACACCAGGTAGACTGGACAGAGAAACAGTGAGAAGGCCACCACATTGAGTAAACTCCCCTGCAGAGCACAGACAGACGTGGAGGAGAGTCGGCAGCTGTGCAGCAGTTGCAATGAAATGAGTTTCAGAAGAATGCCTGGGCATGCATGGTTTAAGTATCACTTGATGGTAGCATGGCTTGCATCACCCACTGCCCTGTCAGTCCATGGGCAGATGCCCTTAAATTAATATAGGTCATGAAGGACAAGGAGACTAAGAAAAGATGAAGACAAGAGGAAAAAAGTAAAATACAGGTGAAAGGAGAATTGTAAACAAGACAGTCAGGTAAAAGTAAGTGAAAAAACAGAGCGCCAAATAATTAGAAATATATTTTTACATGTTTAAAATCTAGTTGGCTAATTGTATTTATTGTTTGATCATAAAAGATCATCATAATATGCACATAATGTAAAATCGCAATACAATGACACGTAGTACAAAATGACTGAATACTTATTGTATATTTCTAGAAAAAGAATTGCACAGGTCAGGGCCAACTGAAGTGCAGTACTCTCCTTAGAGTCTGCATAATGGATATAAATGCAAGGATGAAATACGGGATCATCTATAGGGTCAGCAGCACAATGACAGAATAATGCAGCAACTAGCTAATGACCTTTTTTGGAACAGATTGTCTTCTGTACAAGTAATTTGGAACATTGAAAACAGTAACATTGTCCTCCACCATAAATAATAGCATTAAAAGTTATTTCTTATCAGTCTTCTTTAAAGAATTCCAAATTGGCACTAGCTAGATTGCTCTAGCCTTGTTGTACCATGTACAATCAAAAATCATATGAATGCCAGCACAGTGGTAGCGCTACCACTTGCAATGCCAGCGACCTGGATTTGGTAGAGAGCCTGGGTTGCTGGAGGGCCAGCCAAGGAGAGAAGGATCGAGTGCCCGCAGGGCCACTCTCCTTCTCCGGGGGGGGGGGGAGCAGACCTCACTGCTATACTGCCACCTGGGTGACCACAGGTGGTGGTGCTGTTGAGGAGGCAGTAAACAATGGGAGGGGCTGATGTCGTCCGAGGACCTGAGAGAAGGCACGTGTCGGCGTGTCCTTGTCTCGTTGGTCCTCCCTGAGTGCCGACTCCGGCAGGAGCAGGGACTGAGAACACAGGAAACCCCCCCATGGCTGCACCAGAAGACTGGCCTTGGCACCGGTGACTTGGGGGCTGAGGAGCTGCTCCGAGCGTCTGCTCCCCTGAGGTCTGGAGGGATTGGGGGAGTTTCCTCTGTCCCACCCAGGGGCTTATCTGGGGGCTTGATGAATACTGGAGCAGAAGCACTCAATTGGAGCAGGCGTCCTCGGGTCCCACCAGCACAGCCTGAGTGGTGCATTGAGGACCCAGACGGAAGGAGCAGCCATGGGAGCGGAAGGGGCATAAAGAACAAGCGAAAAAAAACAAACTCACATGAACAAATTTTCAATTCCTGGCTTGTTACAATCAAAGATACAAAAATGGCACACCACCTACCCCACAGAGCTACTGAGTACTATGTGCCCTGGACACTGTCTTAAAAAATATATAAACCAGCACGACCACAATTTTAGAAAAATATAAATTTCATTAATTTCACTTCCAGTATAAAAAGTGTATATACATTCAGTTTCAAGACTGATTCAAGTGATACACTTTGGCAGCAAGAGAGCTAGCAATGCTGAATCACAGACTACATGCAGAGCATAACGCCAACAATTCAGTGGACCAGAATTGATGTTTCATCTAGTCCTCACTAGGCTTCCTCAGCATGTTGTGAATGATTAGCACAGCTGTTTAGTTTGAAGCAGTGACTCTTTCTGTCTCTGTTTTGCCTCACTGGCTTGTTGCAACCACATATTTTAGCATTGTTAACAGGCACATTATTATACCTTGCATATAAAACATTACTCTAAAACAATTTGAATCATTCAAGAGGCTGTTAGAAAATCAAGATAATACCTCAATATACTTCTGTTATCACATTCTGCTAACCATGGCAATAATGTTTCATTATTTTTTGTACATCTGTATTTGCATGATGACCGATTACCCTTGTTTTGACATACCTCTTGTATTCAAATCCCAGGAATCCCTCACTTAAAGTAGCACTACACGATAGCAGTAAAAATGTTGACCTATACTTTTTAATTCTCTTTTAGACTGTCGTTTCTCTCCTGACTTGTATGATACCCCCTTTTCCCCATTTTGATCTGCTTTACCACATTTTTAATTTTTCAGTTAAAATCATAAAAAGAGCACTCCTTTTAATATGGCCAGGACCATGTTTTCAGTACACCGAAGCCTGGATATTCAAAGGGGTTGTGCCAGCACAACTCCACATTGTGCCCCAGTGAGATGTTGAAAAGGCTGCCTGGTGCAGTGCAACTCCCGATGCGTCGGGGCGCAATGTAATGGTCTGCAGCGCAGATGAAGGGGGCATGCCTATGCATATGTGGTACATCACGGTATTCAGCCAGGGATGTGGGGCACATGTGCTGGCGCAACCCTGCATTGCGCCACATAGGGGGCTCAAAGATGAGCCCTTGCAGAGTAGGAACAACACCCGGCCACCCAAAGGAGGGCTGCAGTATTGCAGGGTGCAACACAGCAGCCCAGTCATGGGTGGCCACCTGCCCACCCAGAACACCGTCCACAAGCACACACTGAACCAGAACCCCTCCACCCATAGCTGTGATCCACACGATGTGTTTAACAAGAAATCCCTGGTAGCATAGTGGCCCCCTGAGTCCCTGATACATCTGATTCATTCACATATTTGGGACTGTCTAGTACAGTATGCCCTGCAAGCCCATTGGTCCACACAGGGGACCAATGGGCTTCCTGCTCTCTACCTGCCATTGGTAGGCCAGAGTGGTATGTGAGCAGGATGCAACTCCCACCGATGATGGGGGGCTGAGTGGCAAGGGGTCCTGTGGGTGGGAGGGGTAAGTGCCACTGGATCACCAGGGAATTACATCTGGGTGATTTACCATGATCAGGGACACAGGAGGGAAGGGGATCCACTAGCCCACCAGGGACTGTATTTTTATACATCCATTGGGGCATCGCGAGGAAGGGGGGTACCAGTAGACTACCAGGGAATGGATTATAATATTTCCACCATGATCGAGGACTCAGCAGGGAGGGGGGTCCACTAGACTACCAGGGAATGTTTTCATTTACATTTACTGCAATCGTGTCAACGGGTGGGGGGGTTCCACTAGACCACCAGGAACAGTCATATTTACATATGTCGGGGAATCAGGGACTCGAGTGTGAGGGAGGACCACTAGACCACCAGGGATGGTCATGTATTATATTTATCAGGGAACTGGGGACAGGTGGCCACCAGACTGCCAGGGATTTCTTTTTAAACATATACCATGGCTACAGGGCGGGGGATGCCCCGGGATCCCCACAGCACACATCATGCTGTGAAGGGTGAGAGGTGCAAGTTGCCAGGCTGCCCTGCGCAAGGCATGCAAATGGGGCCATAATGACATGCAAATGGCCCCATTTGCACCTTACATATATTATGGCCTCATTTGCATGCCCCCTGCTGACTATCGCAGGTGATGTGCCTAGCGCAACTGCACTTGCACTGGCGCATCCCCGTGCTCCCTATCTGTGGCTTGCACTGGCACAGTGCCACTCTGCCATGCCCAGTATGTGCACTAACCCTACTATATTCAACGTTGCTGCACCACGGCGCATCCCTGTTGAATATCACCTGGACCTGGCCCCAGCGCATTACATTTGCACTGTACCTAGGCTTGCGCCACTGCCTGGTGCAGTCTGAATATCCGGCATGGTTTAATATCACTTTTTCTTGTGACTATAATGAAGTAGTAAGCTGTAGACACTGCTCCTTGACCTTATAGTACAAAAGGTGTACAAAGACAGCTAAGAATACTGATGAAAACCTGGTTCAAGCCATATTAAGAGGAGAGCTCTTAGAACCTCTTACCATCAAAATTAAAATGGCAGCAGAGGTGAAAGGAATCCTGGGTGGCATACAGGGAACATAAACTGTCCACTTATGCGGGAGATATACTCCTCCACATGGCTGATCCATCAACATCTATCCCAAAGGCCCTCTCCATCATTGAGGCATTCAGCTGCTTCTCCTCCTATAAACTTAATGTCAGCAAACTACTGTATCGTCCCTTAATCATAAAGTAGTTAAACAGGACATCACAGCACTGGCACTCCAGTGGGAAGCTGGACACCTAACATACTTAGGTATCAAAATAGTTAGACGTAGATATGAGCTGAAGAGGTTAAATCTGGATCCATTGTTTCATAAAACTGCACAAGACTTAGTAAGATGAAAGTCTTTGCCCCTCTCATTATAAGGATGTATCAGTGTGATTAAGATGAATATCTTCCCCAGGATATTATTATATCTGTTGGCCATGCATAACTTGGTCTTGCTGATGCATTGGTTTCAGTCATAACAATCCCTGATCAATCAGTTTCTTTAGCAGGGAAAGAATATTAGACAAAGCTATCAGAAACTCACATTACCCAATAGCGAGGGAGGTCTCTGGTTACCCAATTACCTGTTGTATTATTTGGCCTCCCACAGTAGCAAATATTTGCATTGGTGCAGTGGGGAGGATCCGACTAAACCAAACAGTTAAAAACCACAGTGGTTAGAGACTGAAGAAATGCTAGCCTGGGGGGGGTGGAACTGCACTACAATCTTTCTTTACTATATACTCCCCCTGTAATGTGCCAACCCTTCTTTGACTCACCCCAGTCATGTGGTATGTGAGAGCACACAGGCAAATGCATAGATATAGTACATGTCCATCTCGTTGGGCACTGATACTTCTCAGCCATTGTTTTTCAACCCCAATTTTCAAATTGGAGGTAAACCTTCAGACCCCAGACACATAAATCAGCTAAATATCCCCACAGTCTGATGCCTCCTTTAGGGGCTTTGATCATCCCTTTCAAGCACAATTATAGGTGCCCAATAGGTCTGCCATTTAAGTTTCTGCAACTTTGTCACTATACTTTGCGATACTTAGGACCTCCTCCATGGGCACACCTGAGTGGAGGGTAACTGGACAGGCTGGCCACAGCTGCAAAACTGCCCCATGCCATCTCACAACTGTACGTAGTGTATCAAGACAGGGACCCACACAAGTAAATGGTCAGTGCTACTACTGGGTCAGATAATTAAATTTAACATTGAGCGTGGAACAATGGCATAGGATCTGGCTAGATATGTTCAACTATGTAAAATAGGATAGGCTATGCCTCCAAAAGTTCAAGATCTTACACAATTTATATTATACACCAAATAAATTATTTACAATGGGTAAACAAGCCACCAACCTATGTACTAGATGTAAAAAAGACAAAGGCACATTGTATCATGTCTTATGGGCCTATGATAACCTCTGGCCTTTCTGGGAGGTGATTTGGTAGGGCTTGGGCACCTTAATAGGTCTGCATAATGCCTTCACCCCCTGAAATCTGCATATTAGGCTTATATGGTGAAGAGGTTCTTGGCCCTAGGAAAGGGCACATAGCTCTCATAGCCACTGTGGCAAAATTGATAATCCTACACAGCACTGGTTGGATTACCACATCTCAACACATACCGAATGGCATAAGGAGATACTTTTTGCACTCAGCACTGAAAGAACTATAGCAACTTTAACCCATAGGTCTCGTTTATTCCAGGCCAGATGGGAAACTTTATTCACTCTTTTACTTATTGGGTAAACACTAATACAGAGTGCCTAATGCTAGGGGATGACCCTCCCTTATTCAGCTAGTTTTATTTTGCAGTATGTAGAAGGGTAATGGTTTGTTTCTCATATGTAACATGTATGGACTGTTATAGTAACTGCTCTGGGGCTTTCAGTGGTTTACTTTGCTAAATTGGTCATCTCCAAGGGGAAGGGGTGGCCATGTGGGTGATTGTTGTTATTGTTTTGGGTTGGTGTAATTGTTCCTTTTTCCTGTCTCTGTTGTAATATTTTGTTGAATTATTGCAAGATTAAAGAAGCATTCCTTTTGTTATTTCAAGTGAAAAACAAAGTGCTAATGCAGACTCAAAATGGTGAAAGATGGGTATATAAATCAGAAGATAAAGGGCACTCTAAAATAAAATAAAAAAGTTTAGGCCAAAATTTTCACCACTATCATGCACTGCTGCTTCAAGTTTAACAAGTGCAATCATTCCCTTGGAATAAGCAGCCCAGAAGCTTTAGAATGTATGCAAATTATGAAAATTGTAACTAAATTCAAACTCTGCTGTGTGTGGTGACGCTCACCCCTGTACTCAAACATCAGATTTTTTTTTCCACATAACAGAGCAGTTGCCCTGAAGTCTTCTCTTCACTGCTGGCTGGTTTGTGGTTTTAATTTACTTTATTTTATATTGTTTAAAAAGTATTTTAGTTTACATTTGATACTCTGCAATAGTTAGGGTGTTGTTTTATTATTTGTGCTATTTTCTGTGTTTTCTTCTAGTTCCCAAAAACCAGAGAACGCCATTTTCAGCTTGGTTCCCTTTTTAAAGGGAACCACAACATTTTAACATTTAAGCATTAACTCTTTTGGGTTTTTTTTTTTTTTTATAAGCGCTTAGCGGTTTTGTGTGGTATGAATCTCGGGTCCATGCCTTTTTGGAACCCAGATGATATTCTTTGTTTTAACCTACTGGAACCTCTTTTGAGGTAACTTTCAAATATGATATATTTTCTTACCAGGTTTTTCAGTCTGCCTCTTACGTCTTCCTTCAACAGCTTAATCTGGTTCAAGGTCAGTTGGCATTCATCTGTATCCCCTTCCCCCGGGTCGTGCCTGAAAATAGGCAGTATTTGTCTAGTGCACTTACGCAGTCAACAAATACTAAATAAAACAACATTTTAAAAAGGAACTGAACTGCATGTACTACATTTTAAAGCCCCTTTACATTCTGGGGGCTTACTGCTTTTCAGTTCCATTTTGACTGAGAACAGGAAATGCCTATTCTGGGGTCTTCAGTACTTGTCATGATTGACAGATTGGAAAAGAAAACAGGACCCTACAGGCTTTAAAAATTGCACAGCTTGTTTTCGGCTCTTGACAAAAGTAGACTACCACAATCTGTGTTTAAAGCACCTGAGTCCAGAACACGATTTTGCCAATTGTTATCTCTGTATAAAGTTCTGTCATAAAACAAATGAAAAGACTGAAAAATTAAAAGTCGTTATGGCGTTTCAGTCTGCCTCAACATCACACAAGGCTCATGTGAGGGTCCAACCCCTCAGAGTAAGCAGCAGTCCCTGACAAAGGGGACGGAAAAGAAAGAAAAAGCAGCTAAAGATGATTCAGAACTCAGGGTGTCTGAAAGGGGGAACTCTGAATCCACAAAAAACAAGTCTGGGCAGACACTGGAGATGGTACCTGCTAAGAAAAAGGAAAGGCATGTTGATGTCCCTCCTCCTGAAGAAGGAAAGGAGCTGCCTGTGGACACAAAACAAATGCCCCTAATAGAGGACATGGCAAAGGCCTGGTAATTTCTCCAGGCATTCCAAGTAATGGGGAACTGTACAGTGATGCCTGCCCTCCCTCTGCAGTCTCCAGTTCCATTCCCAATGCCTGTGGAGGAGGAGAAGGAGGAGGTTGAAAAGTACCATGAAGAGGAGAATAAGAACCCCTAGAACCAAACAGTTCCTCTGAACAGCAATCTGACTGTCCTTTCTAGGCCTTCAGAGGACTACACATCACACAATACCTTTGTGAGGCACATGGTAAATACCCTCAGCATCTCTTCTGATGAGATTAAGGAGCATGATGATGATGATGAAGATGATTTTTATGGATATGATGGGCTTAGCACGCACAAGGAGATTAATGCTGCCCATTAATAAATCCCTCATGAAAGTTACTTTTTAAGTCATGTCAACACCCACCTTGACTGCTGGGATTGACAAGAAAACTGAGAAAAAATATTAGCTGAACAAACAGGGTGCTGAGTACCGCTGCTCATCCTGATCATGAGGGAGTTGTCCAGACTGCTGCCTGCGGTAAGGCAAAAGTACCTCTTTCATCCCAGCCTCCTGAGAAAGATTCTAGGAAACTGTATAGTATGGGAAAAAGGCTTACATGTCAGTTTCCCAGCTCCTGAGGCAGCCAGGTTATTTAGCCTACACAGCCCAGTACAAGAGGGTCGTATGGAATTCCATACTGGCACTGAGCAAAAAAGCTACTGGAGCATTGACACAGGAAACAACTGACACAGCAAGATAAACCATAGATGCCACAAAATACCAGACATCTCATCTAGAGTCATGGCTCATGAAGTATCCTTAAGAAAGTTTGCCTGGCTTAGAATTATAAACATATCCCAGTACACATAAACAAAAGCAATGGATTTTCTCTGTGAGGAAAATTCACTGTTTGGTGACAAAACAGAAGCTTACGTGAAAAAGGTAGATGTGTACAAAACCACTTACAAGAGCAATACTGAGAAAAAACCTCCAGTTCCTATAGGCCTTATGGAGGTGGAGGTAGGAGTAGGGGATACTATCCTTGTGCTTATGTGCCCTATGAGTACCCTCCACAAGGGGGCTACTATAGAGGCAGGGGAAAGTGGAGCATTAGGAGCGCAACTGTGACACCAGCCCCCAAACCCAGTCAAAGCAAAACCTCTGATAAGTCTGTCCAGGTCACCCATCTATTGCCAGTGAGGGGAAGATTGTCTCACTGCTTCCAGGAATGGGAAAAATCACCACAGACAAGTGGATCCTAGAGGTAGTGGGTCAGAGTTTGTCACTGCAGTTCAGAAAATACTCAAAACAGCAGAATCCAAAGGCTTTCAAGCCTCACACTCTAACAGAACAAAATCTGTTGGAGAAGGAGGTAGAAGAATTGCTACAAGCAAATGCAGTGGAAAAAGTGCCTGCTTCTCAATTGGGCTAGGGCCTTTTTTCCACATACTTCCTAACCCACAGGAAAAATGGGGGAAAGGTGACCCATTTTAGATCTGAGATACCTGAATAAACATCTAAAGAAAGGTTCAAGATGGTAACGCTGGGCCCAGTGATTCCCTTTCTGCAAATAAGAGACTGACTGGGGTCACTGGATAGGAAAGACGCTGACTTTCACGTACCAGGCAGGCCAACTCACAGAAAATACCTCAGGTTCAGGTTAGGGAACTGTCAGTTCCTGTTCACATCCCTTCCCTTTGGCTTCACCTCAGCTCCATGAGTATTCACAAAGTGCCTGACTGTGGTGGCTGCACATTTGAGAAGGAAAGGGGTGGGGGATTTTCCCTACCTGGACAACTGGCTGATTTCAGGAAAAAACATAACAGGAAGCCAAGTCCTCCGTATTACTGACATAAAACACATTGGAGCACCTAGGCTTATCATAAACCTTCAAAAGTCCCAAACAGAACCTGTTCAAGTTCTGGACTTTACCAGTGCAGAACAGAATAGCCTACAAGGAAAGGCATTTCTTCCTCAAGCAAGGGCAGCAAATCTGATTTCGGTTGCAGAATCTTTCAGAGCAAGTCACCCAAGACCTGCAAGGAACTTTCTGTAGTTACTGGGGCATGTGGCTTTGTCCACTGCAGTGATTCCTGGGGCCAGGTTCCAAATGACAGACGTCCAGTATCACCTAGGATACCATAAGTCTCGGAAGTGGGATCCTTTGTCCAGCTTGCCACCTGTCACAAAAACCTTGTTAAATGAACTGGAGTGGTTGAAGGAAGAACAGAACCTCAGAGAGGGATCTCCTTCCTTCAGTAACCTCCTACAGCCATTCTCACAACAGATGCCTCCCTCCTAGGTTGGGGTGCACACCTGGAGGACCTCGCTGAGAGTAGCACCTGGAGCACAAAGGAGACCTAAGAACACATAAATCTCCTAGAGCTCAGGGCAGTGTACCTAGCAGTGCTGTCTTTTTCCTCCAAGATCCAAGGTCAGTCTGTCCAGAACAGAATAGACAACACCACAACTATGTACTACATAAACAAGCAGGGATGAACATGATCTTCAATGTTGTGTACAGAAGCCATGAAGATCTGGAACCTAGCCTACTCCCTGGAACTCCAGCTATCCACACTACACCTGCCAGGGAAAGACAATGTGCTGGCAGACTCTCTGAGCAGGATCAGCCAGTGAAATCACGAATGGACCCTGAACCAGCAGGTGCTGGCATCAGTGTTCAGACAGTGGGGTACGCCAGAGATAGATATTTTTGCTTCCTGGGAGGAAAACAACCAACTCCTACTTTTCTGTTGCAGTCCCCCAGTATTGGGCTCAGTCCCAGAGGATGATTTAGTCCTCAACTGGTCGAGAAAGTCTGTATATGCCGTCCCCTCATTCTCACTTTTTTTTTTAACTCAGCTTTATTGAAGAGTAGCAGGACATGTCAAAATTGCACACAGTCAAAATATGGGAATGGTGTACAAGGCATTAGAAGAATATCATACCTTATTAACAGGACACTGCACCCATTACAGTGTGGGGTATACTGTTGCAAAGGTTTTCATTGCTAACAGAGTTTGGAATTTGTCTGAATACAGTCTGAGCCTCCGCTCAGCCCCCATTCCTCTGGGTTCACTGTAACATTGACCAATTAAGTAAACATAACGTCTATTAACATTAAATTTATCCTAGGACAAAGACCATACTCAATAAAAATTAAACCAGATAAAATTAACAGTCAACCATCACTGTGAACTTGGTGTGCTGGTGGTCTGTCCCTATGTAATTGATAAAGGTAAATGTGCACTCTCAGCTACATTCTGTAATTCCTGAGGGAAGAAGGGATAGGGTCTATTGGAGGGGAGCTGATTGCCCCCATCCCCAGGGCATTCAAGGCCTCAGAAAGGCCATATAGAGGGTTCTCCTGAATGTGTGAATGGTCTCTCAGTACACCCCATCTTGCTATGTAAGTCTGGTCAGCCAGGGGCCCACGTCTCCCTATATCCCTCCCAGGGGTCCCAAAGGGCAGTTTATTTGTGCACAGCTCAGCCGTTATGTGCTCCATCTTTTTTTACCTCTAATAATCTCAATCTCCACTCCCCCACTGATGGGACAGCTGGGGAGAGTGAGTGCACAGTAATACATTTACATGCAGCCATACACATTAATACGTAAAGTTGTTTCCTCTTATGAGGATCCACATCCTTAAGCAGGACTCCCAGAATCATTGATTGGAAAGTGTACTGAAGCTGCTTGCCCCAAATAGTGTTCAATTCCATTTTGATGTGTGACCAAAATACTACTATCATTGGGCAGTTCCAAAATACGTGGGTGTGAGTACCAGTGTGTCACAGTTCCTCCAGCGGTCTGGCGTGGCCCCACCACTAATGTGCCAGGTGACTGTGGACACGTGAAAGAAATAGATTCCTATTTTCCACCAGAATTCTTTCCAGGTTAATGACACAGAGAGTTTCCATCGCTTGGACCACATTTTATCCCATGCTTTCAGGGAAATAGAAGACACAGTTTCCTCCTCCCATGGCCATCAGCAGAGGTACAACTGGGAAATAAACAATCCCTCTTCCTTCAATTCCAATGCTCAATAAAAGAAGTTTTCCAACCCTGTAAGGTCCCTAGTGATATTAGGGAGGCCCACTCTGGACTACAGGTAGTGCTGCAATTGCAAATATCAAAAGAAGTCTGCATGGCCCAGGCCACAGGATTGTTTCAGCATGTCAAAGGGTAACAGATGGTCAGCTTGCACCAGCTGCTTATAGTGGTTAAGGACCTGTCAATTCCATCATCTGAATCCACAATCCAGCCTCAGTGGTGGGACACCCAGATCCCCTGTGATAACTGTAAGCGGACCAGGTGCATCTTGGGTACCAGTAAGTAGTCTCGCTTTGTGAAGAATTCACAGGGTATGCCTGGTCAAGGGGTTCTGAACCTTATTCCAAACCTCCAGAGTCAGTTCTACAAATGGGATGACGTACAGTGGTGCTGGCAAAGTGGGTAAATTTTTCTAACTCGCACAATCTGGAACGGTCTTTCTGCTTGAGCCTAGTGACAATGGGGGTGAGTTGAGCTGACATGTAATAATTTTGAAGGTTAGGCAGGCCCTGCCCCCGTTACTCCAGGGCATCTCCAAAAACTTCTGGTTAACTTTGTCTCACTGTATTCCACATATATATATATATATATATTAGAGGCAAAAAACTCCATTTAATGCATCAGTTAGGGTTGTTCCACAGCAACAAAAGTGAGAAATTCAGTGTTAGGGTTGAAAACCCCTTGACTACCCAAGCCCACCCCCAACTGGCATCAGTGCGCATTGGGGTCATCACTAACTCTCACCCCATCACATGTGTAAAGAAGCAGAGGGTATAGGGAGAATGGGGTGAGAGTTGGGACACGCCACCCAATGCGCGGCCCGATGCCGGTGAGGGAGGAATGGGGGTAACAGGGACTTAACCATTCACTTTTTGCTTGGCTAATAACTAATGCGATAAACAAGTTTTTCCTCTAATTTCCCTTCTTTTGAGAATGATAACGAGAAATAGTGAATGTAATGCGGCAGCAGGAGCGCGGGGGCCCACAGTGCCAGCAAACAGAAATGCTAATGCACATGGTAGCACAAAATGAAACACAAAGATAAACAGTACTGAAAAATACTGCATGTAATACAGCGCCGGGAGCGCAGGGCCTGCCATGAGATGTCTTCAGACATACTAACACAGTGCCAGCAAACGCAAATGTTAATGCACATGGTAGCACAAAATGAAACACAAAGATAAACAGTACTGTAGACACAAAAGGTTAAAATTACAAAAACACAAGCACAAATGAAAACTCACACGGTAATGCACAAGGTGGCATAGACACAAAAAGTAACTGAAATAGTTACAGAACCACAACCAGAAGCGTTAAGGGTAACAGTTATAGAAACACACACAATAGTATTCCCCAAAATCTGCATATAGAAAAACAGTGAGTACAAAGAATGTATGCATAATAATGGCTGTCAGAACAGAAAATGAGCACTTGGAATACTAAATTACTTATATCTCAGGAACCGTACGACGATGAAAAAAAAATGTAAAGTCATATTAATTATCACTTTCTTAGCTAGTTTTGTACTTAGCCCATGCTAGAAGGCTAAGCATTTTTATGAGGAAAAGTCTGTATCTCACACCGTTTCCGAGATACGGGCCCCGAAAGACGCAAAACACGCCGTAATGTTATCCTATGGGGGAATAAGGCAAATTCGCAGTCCCATAACTTTTCCTCACTGTAATATTTTTTCACCAAACCACTGAAAGGCACATCTGTGGGATGTTGGCTTTCTTCCTTCCAAATTTCAGCTCAAAAGATCAAACCATTATTTTGCAGCAGTGTGCCAAAGGATTCCTGTCATGCGGTGGACACCGTAATGTTATCCTATGGGAAAAAGCATCAACTTTGGAGTGCCGTAACTTTGCCACCCTGTAATATTTTGTCACTGAAACACTGAAAGGCACATCTGTGAGATGTTGGCTGTGTCCCGTCTAAATTTCAGTCCAAAAGACTAAACCGTTCTTTTGCAGCAGGGTACCGAAGAATTGCTGTCATTTTCACACAGCCTGGAAAAGTACTGTCGAACTTTCGCAGCTTTTCGCAAATTCATTAAAACACTGTCTGAAATCAAAGTAAGTTACGAAAGTACTTTTTCCAGATATCTGAAAAACATATTTCTGGGGTGTTTTACCCCAAAATAAAGACATGCCTAGCATCCTAAGGGTCCGACTAGGTGAATACAAAAAGAATTAGGTTGCTAGAGGGTCCCAAATTTAAATGCCAAGCATTTTTCTGACGACCAACTGAAAACAAAATGGTGGATTTGCGACAGTAAAAGGGCCATTTGCGAAAGTAAAAATTGCATTTACGACACTGTCGAACTTTTTGTTAACTTTTCCCATTGACGTATAGTGGGAACTTGTTTTTTGAATAACATTTGAACCATTTAATATTTTTTCACGAAATCTTCAAAAGGCACATCAGGACCCCATCCGCATGTTCCCTGAAGATTTTGGACCGGTCGCGCAAACGGTGCAACCTCTAGAGATGACCAAAAAATTCCAAAAAAGCACAAGCGTGCGTGCAGATCATGCTAAATAACTCCGCAGCCATAAATCCGAACAGTATGAAATTTTGGCAGATCCCAAGATCTATGGTTCTTGATCTTGTATTCCAAATTTCAGGCAAATCCGTTGCACGGTTGCAAAGTTATTAAGGTGCAAAAGTTTAGGTTTAACATGTAAATGGCTCCTCAACCCTAACTATGGTAGCACTACCGTGCTACCATAATATATATATATCTATATATATATATTTTTTTTTGTATTGTTTATCAAATTCCGTATAAATGTAAATTGTACCTTGTTTAAGCTTTCCAATACTGCAGAGGTATTTTGACAGTAAGCATCTGATCAAGGAACGGATGGTTGGGCGTGACATTCAATTTTAGCACATTTATCCTTCCTGCCAGGCTAAGCAGCAGGACTGACCATCTCTGGGTGTCTAACATGATGTCATGCAGAAACATCCCTTAGTTAATTTGAAAAAAATTCCTGTAAACTTTATGCAGTGCAGTGGTCACTTTAACGCCTAAGTTTCTGACAGTTTTATCCTTGGCCCAGGCAAATGGAGAACTATTTGCAAATTGTGGCACGCATGTCCCACTAAGCTTAAGAACTTCTGATTTCCCAGAATTTATCTTATAGCTTGTTAGCTCACCATAGTTTTTAATAAACTACAGAAGGCAGGATGGATCATTTTGGATCACTGATATAGAAGAAGGCATCTTCAGTGTATAGAGAAAGCTTATGCTCACTGTCTGGACCCTGGGTACCCTGTGTATCTGGATTCTGTCAGACCGCGGTATCCAGCGGCTCTAGGCAGAGAGCAAACAACAAGGGGGAAAGGGGGCACCACTAGCGCATGCCCCGAGACAGAGGGAACCTTCCCAATTTTATACCATTAACTCTTACTACTGCCTGTGGGGCCTGGTATAGTGCTCTTACACTCTACATAAACTGGTCCCCAAAGCCCAGTTCCTCCAGGGTAAATTGCAAGAAGATGCATTCCACTCTGTCAAAGGCCTTTTCTGCGTCCGTGAAAAGAACCACCATAAATACTTTCTCTGATTGTTGTTTCACTAAAATATTTAATAGACGTCTGATATTGTCAGTGCTATTTTGCCCTCTAATAAAGCCAGTTTGATTAGGGTGGAGTAGGCCCCTACTACCGCTGCAGCCTGTCAACCAGAACTGTAGTCAATATTTTCTGCTCTACATTTAGGAGGGATATAGGTTACTAAGAGCTGCATAGCCCCGGGTCCTTCCCCTATTTGTGAATTACAGAGGTCTGGGCCTGAGCCCAGAATGATGGCTCTTCCCCATGCACCTTCTGGCATACCTACACCAAGTACTCAATAACTACATCTTTAAACATCTTATAAAATTCAGCTGGAATGCTGTCCGTGCCTGGGAATTTGCTGGATTTCAGTTTGGTAATGGCCAGGATTACTTCTTCTTGGGTGACGGGTTGTTCCAGGGCAGCTCTATATTATCAAAACAGGCTTGTTGGGCTGACCTGCCGATGCAGCGGTAGAGCTACCTCTTGCGACACCAGTGACCTGGGTTCAGGAATGGACTCGGATTGCTGGAGGGCCAGCCAGGGGGAGGAGAATTGAGCACCCACTGGCTGCTCTCCTTCTCTGGGGAGGATGGGATGCTTGTCCCACTGTTCTACCGCCACCTGGGTGATCACTGGTGGAGGTACATTGGGACAGCATGAAGCAGGTGGGAGGACATTGGCGGGGAGCTGGAGCGACTGCACATTGCAATGTGCCCTGCCCCTAGGCTCTCCTAGCATGCCGGTGTCCTTTAAGGCAGCACAGAAAAGTCAAAAAAACCCACACTGGACACCTAGAGATGGGACCTGGCTGCCCAAGACAAAATCCATAACCAGGCTTCACGAAGGGCCTGGGCAGTCCACCTGACACACACTTGTGGACTGGAGGAGACTTAGGGGGGTCTTTCTCCTCCCAGCCCGGGGGGTAAACAGCGGCAGGAGGTGATTGGTCTGCTGGAGCCCAGATGGAGTTACCTGGGATGCAGCAATGGGAGCGTGCACAGCCTAGGGCTCCCTGAGGATAGGGATCTAGTGTGGTGAGTATAGGAGTCTAGCACAGTGAGTAAGGGGGCACAAAGAGTAAATATAAAAGAAAAAAAAGATTTGTTGCTTGGATAATCTGTCAGGAACCTCTTGTTGGGAATAGAGCCCTTTGCAGTATTCTGAAAATTGCTCAGCAATGCATGTTAGATGAAGCTCATAGAGATCCTGATTAGAGTCCTTCCTGAGCCACAGTACCGCTCTATTAGCTGCTGTTTTCTGGATCTGCCATGCAAGCAAATGCCCACGTCTGTTGCCTCACTTGTAAAATATCTGCTGGGCGTACCAGATGTCCCCTTCTATTTTATGTTTGAGCAGCCTAGTAAGCTTGTCCCTGTACTGGTCTAATACCTGTTTCCTCCCTTCACAAAGTGATATTTTGTGTTCACGTTCTATATCAAACAATGGTGTCATGCGATTGGGGACTGGGGGGGGGTGCATGCCCCCCCCCCGATGTTCCCCCAGTGCTGTATTGAAGTACAACAGTGCATAGGTACAACACCAGATTCTTTTTTCTTTCTGCAATGCCTGGCTGGCAGGACTCGAAGAGGGGGATGGGGTTGATGTAGTAGCACACAGGCTGGGACCATATGACCTCTCTGCCTTTAGAAACATCTGTGCTTACAGAGCTGAGAGTGAGTGGGACACAGGCACAGCATACATGTAAGTACAGGCATTCTCAGTCACCATGGCTGCTGTGACTTGTAGTTCTGACTGGCTTAATCCCCAGAGGCCACAGAACTAGAACCCGAGGCAGTTGTCGGTCACTGAATCTCGGTAGTAAAACTGGCAAGATGAGGCTGAGATTGCGTAGTACAGGCATGAAGGTTAGCAGCATGATTTTGCACAGTGCTATGGTCACCTCTGATGCCACTGTGCCTGACAGAGATGATTGCATGCAGGAGCAACCATACCACAAGAGGGTGATCTGTGGACCAGGACTCCGGCATTAGAGGAACAAGACTTGGTGGTGTGCAAGTGCAGCATACTGCACTTTAAGGAGCTCAATGTTTTCCGGGTGGACTCGCAGCAGAAAAGGGTGAGGAGATGGCCATACCTTCAAACCCGGCATACTAGACGCACCTTGAACCACGTGTTTGTAGTGCCTACCTGCCGTACCACCCAAAGGCAATGCTCATTTGCATACAAAGCACCATTGTGGTATAATTCACTCCACTGTGACGCTACCAAAGACCAAACACTGGGCTCCTTCAAATAGAAACTTCACCAAGCACTAGTCACCAGTGCCTCCTGTGACTGCCACGCATTAAACAACTTGGGCCTGTTTCCTCTCCTTCGCCCACACCCTACCCCACCCTTCTCCCACCCTACCATCCTACACTTGCTACAACCCTATAACCTACCTGCCTTCCTGAGGTCCCCATTAACCAATCCCAGCATCATACTATGCTTGTTGCTCCATAGAGGGCATCATCAATTCCTGCACTGACTGCCCCACTGGAGTGCACGCTTACACTGAATGACACAACCCATGTTTGTCTGCTGATATTCCCCTCCTGGCAACAACCCCCCACTCAGACAATGGCTTTGTCTGTATCACTACTCTGGAACAATGTTAGGCCCTAGCCCTTAGTTTTTGTCTATCCTGTAAGACCATGTCCCTAGTTGATGTCTTTCCCTCATTTTGTCTCTGATAATACCACTTGGCTGCATCTTTTTCCTCCTGTAGCCGGATCCCAACCCCAGTGCCCCTTTTGCTAGTTAAGCTTACTCCTATCCACTGCATGTCTGCAAAGAACCTGTTTTTGTAACTTAAATCCATATGTGCTTATTTTATTGTTACCTTTACTTCTAGGATCATTATGGATTTTCTCACTATACTGTTTGTTCTGTTCTTTGATATGACATGGAGCCTATGTAAAAGAGCCTTTGGCTCAAAGGTATTAATTCCAAGACTGAAATAACTAAACAAGCTCAGAACACTGTGGAAACTATTGTGTTTACTTGTATAAAGTATATTTTTTATTTAGCATTAGAATGCAGTACTTATATGAATTTGTGCTTAAAAAGTCTAAATTCACAGCACATTCTCTATGTGGGCTGCAATGACATGATGCCATTAGGGCTGGGGGGGGGGCATGTGCTCCTCTAAATTTCTCCCAATGCTCTCTTGAAGCATGGTAGTGCATAGGCACAGCACCGTTTTTTTGTTTTCCTTCTGTGATGCCTGGCTGCCAGGACTCCTCATTCCTCATGGAGTGGGGGGGGGGGTGCACATTCTCTGTGTGGGCTGCACCTTTTCCATGAAGAACACAGTAATTTTGAAGAGTAAAAAGAGGGGCATCTCTCCTAAGAGAGAGGGTGAGTGGCCCGGTTGCCATTACAGTGCTGTAAATGCTCCTTGCTGTGGGATCTGAAAAGCCACCATTCCACCTTTTTTCCAAAAACTGAAAGGATGCTGTATATGGACGTATTGGTGGTGTGGTGATGCAAAACACGCTGCTGTGGGAATGCAGCATCAGCAGCAGTTCCCTCTTCTCGTCCTTTGGCGCAGAGCACATGTGCACTTTGTTTTGGGTCTTGGAACGTGGGCAAATGCCCCTTCCCTCCCCCGCCTCCCCACCTCACATTACAGGGAAAAGGTCACACACTGCACATCAATACATGATCAGCAATGCCCTTGTTACGTGTCGAGGAGCAACTTCACGTTTGCTTTGGGATCCCTGATTTGATGCTGCTCTTGTTGGGTTGTTTGTAGGACTGTAGTAGTAGTAGTTGTCAAATCAAATTGGCTGGTTCATACCTCTCAACTTTCTGTCACTGAAATGAGACATGGACACTCAGACTGAGGGATAATGTGGCCCACTGGCCCTCAAAATGAGTGACACACCATCACAGAGATTTTTTGAAGTAAATGAAAGCAATTGTTTCCAGTGTGTTGTGTTTGCAGCTTTAATTTTGCTTTAGCATCATAGAATATTAAGAGTTTCTGCTTTGGAGTCTGAGTTTTCAGCATCTCCTCTATGCAGCCAGCTTTTTAATTTTTAATGTGGGACAGAGAATTTCTGAGGGGTAAAATGAGGGAGGCCCCTTATAATACGCCAGTTGGAGAGGTACAGCTCTGGTTTTCTTTCTCTTCAGTCTGGACTCATGAACTATCAGGGAAGCTGCTAGCGAATACAGTAATTATCACCATGTGTTATTCGGGGGCAGGTTGAACTTTATGGTGCCTTAAGGGTGCAAAGTAGAGGCCAAATTTGATTCGAAACAACCCAGGACTGGAGGAGTGACCCTGCCACGTCCATCTGTAGGCAGTCCTCTTGTTTGTCTTCCTCCTTCCACACCGACCTGCCCAGTCAGCGTTAGTTTTAAGTTGTGTCTCTCTGGTACCCATTTGCTGTGGCATACCCTGCAGGGATCCAGCTTGTACCTGCAGTGTTGGAATTGCAGTACACTTTAGGAACTTTGGGGGCCGCTGGGGTACATGCTTTTCAAAGTGTGCACCTTTCCAGTTATGTGTATGGTATGGTAGCGGTGCTCACAGACTGATTTATTTTCCCTGCAACTCTAAACCAGTTTTCTCGTGTTTCCCTGTAGTTTGCATCATTTTCTATAGAAGGCTAATTGCTCTTTTCCCCATATTTATTTATTTATTTTAGTGTTTGTTGACTAGGTGGGTGCACTATACAAGAAAATGCCTATTCAGGCACGACCTGGGGGACTGGAGACTAAGGTCATGGTGGGAGGGTAATAGAATACAGATGGTAGAACAGAAACCATCAAAAATTTATATGGTCAGAAGTATGAAATTTCATGCACGTCTGATAAAAATAAAAAAAAAAATCAGCAGTACTGAGAGTCAGCAATAGAATGAAATTATTGAAGCAGTTTTAAACTCTACACAAAAAGGCACCACTGTTAGTTTCCTTAGTGTTCTAAAATGTTTGGCATTTGATAGTGCTTGTACTACATAACCCACCCAGAAAAGTAATATTGTGTGGCATCCATGCATGCTAATGTAATGCAAAGCAAAACTCTGCACAATATACAAAGGCAGCTGACTTGCTGTTCCCTCAGTGCTCAGACCTTGTCTGTGTATGTTTGATGTGACAGCAAGAGCATATCACAGTATGAAGAATGAGGACTAGTGTCCCACATTTGGAAAGTCAGTATCCCACAGTTCAGTGACAGAAAAGGTTAAGATGGTCGAAAGGATGCAGTGCAGCATGTGCATCCCTTTTCTGTGGGAATACATTATGCTAATGCTGCTGTTTATTTGGTGTGCCGTAACGGTGACGTCAGGAAGAGTGAGGTCAATAGAGCGACAGAAAAGGCGACTGCGAGAATGGTGACTGAGGTTTCTCCCCTCCCGAGTTGCACCCGGAGTTGTAATATTAAATAAGGGGGGGGGGCAAAAGCCTCCCCGAAAATACAACAGTCACCTTATCTGCTGTCACCCTTTTTTGCTCATCCTAATTGCACGTCGCTCTTCTTTTTTCGCCGAAGTCACATAAAACCGTTTACTTGTGTCCTGTAGTTAGGCAGCTAGTGGCCTACATCTGGCAGATCGATATAGTTTAAGTGTCTGTATTTAGCCATTATTATGTTTGCTTGCACGCATGTGCAAGAAACATAGTGCCATCATCCGAGTTTTCGGAGGTGTGGCAGCCCTCTTCCAATTCAGTCAGTGTGTTTGCAGGCACGGCTGCAGTTCTCCAGTGGCTGCTGGAGCTGCCTATGACAGCAGTCAAAAATGCAGTGGAGTACAGTTGAAAGGAGGAGCTACGCTTCAGTGAGCAGTGATAAGATATCGCCTGCTCGTGTGCGCTCCCCTTACACACACACGCGCATGCTGCATGCTCGCCCCCCACGCACACACTGTATAGCCGGCAGGTGCCCAATCCTGTCGACTGTGCGCCCCCCAAACAGAGTTCCACATGCCACACTGGGTGCCCACCCCAGCATGGCTACACATCGTATAGCCGACGGGGGTGCCCAATCCCCCGCCGGCTCCACTGTTCTCCTCCCAGAGAGTACAGGGTGCCACGCTGGGAGCCCACCCCAGCATGGTAACAAATGCTATCACCGATGGGGGTGCCCAATCCCCCGTCAGCTCCACGCCCCCCCAAACAGCCATCCTTGTGCCGACGCTGGGAGGCCACCCAGCATGGCAAATGTCCCGCGTCGTCGCCCTTTTTAAAAACAAAACAAACCCTGAAACGCAAAACGGTCCTCGCTGTCTCTGCCCCCACCCGCACCCACCCACTGCGCACCTGCCTCCCCACACCCCTCACCCCTTACTTACCTCCAGACTCTGTGCGACAATCTTTGGTGGACTGGGAACCGTCTGCACTCTTCAAAGCCAACAGCGAACTGAAATGCAGTAGCTGTATAATGGGATCGATGAGGCTTTTTCAACTTTGCTGCATATCTCAGGCATTTTGGAATTTTGCAAATTTTCAACATGGGGTTTTGGGACCCCTTCTCATAGATACTCTCACTGTCATGGTGTCATCGGGCCAAGGATGATTTCGCAGTCACTGCAGAAATCACCTTCGGGACAAAGTAATGAAACGACACTGCCACTGTTCATAAGGTGGGATCTCAAAATAGTCTATGTTGAAAATTTGGTGGAAAAAAATTCCTAAAAACTGTTTTGTTTCTGGCGATGGATTGCGCGGTTCTCATGCGGCTAAGTTTGTGAATTTTCAATATTTTCACTCCAGATTTTCAACATTACCATTTTATTACACTTCCTTATGAACAGTACAGCTGCCATTTTTCACATGTCGCCCAAAATATGTTTCCGCACATGTAGCACTACAATGGTAGATCGGTAATGCAAAGCAATGTTTGGGACAGATTAAGAAAATTACAGTTACACTGTTCATGAGCAGAGGTCTTAAAATGGCTATGTTGAAAATTCGGTGACAAAAGTCCATAAAATGACTGTGTTACGAGTGAGCATTGCGCAGTTTCCACGCACCCTCGTAAGTTCATAACTTTGTAATATTTTCAGTCCAGATTTTCACCAGTGGCATTTTTTTCACACTTCCTTATGACCAGTACAGCTGTCATTTTTCACAACATGGCCAAAATGTGTTTTCACACTTTCAGTGCAGAGATGCATGGTCGCTGTGGGAAATCATTGTTCGGGACAGATAAAGAAAATCACAGTGACACTGTTCATGATTGGAGGTCCCAAAATGCTTGTGTTGACAATCTGCTGTAAAAAAATCCCCAAACTAATTACATTACGGGTGTGCATTGCACAGTTTCTATGCACGCTCGTGACGTCACCAGTTTTTTAAATATTTTTACACCTCCCCATGAACAGTACAGCTGTCATTTTTCACATCCTGTTCGGAATGTGTTTTTGCACCTGTGGTGCTAATGCCGTAGTCGCTGTGCATAAGCAGCTTTCGGGTAACAAACTGATATTGCCACTGTTCATGAGGTGGGGTCACAAAAAAAAATGTTGAAAATTTGGAGTGAAAATACCAACGAATGCCTGAGGTGTTAGGGTTTCCAACCATAACGCCCCACCCTGTATGGAATGACAGGCATCAGGGGTGTGACTTGGGATTCTTGCCTGTAATGCTCATACCATTCCACACCCTGTAGCCAGTGAGAGGCATCGAGGTATGCCTTGTACTCTTCGGCCCCAAAGTTCACCCCATTCTCCTATACCACACCCATCTCACCGTATTTCCTGATGGAATGGGGTGCGCATAAGGGCCAAAGACTCCAAGGCACACGTGACACTTGTCAGTGTTTGCAGGTAGGGTGTGGTGAAATGCGTGGCCGTTATGTCTGATGACCCAAAGGCACACCCCCATGCCTGTCACTCTCTGCAGGGTGGTGGTGGGGTTGGCTTCAGTTCAATACTTCCCTGCCATTCCTATTACGCAGCTCTGTAACTTCTACACTCCCACTGCCAATGCCAGCAAGCAAACATTCGGCATTGACAAATGCTTGTTTAGTTTGTATTTGCGTACAGACTCAGTCAATACCATGTGTAAGTGAGTGATGCTGGATCATTTACAGCAATTGAATTTACTATAGTTTGTGAAGGCTGGATTCATTTTTTGTCCATTTTACTGATAGTGCCCAGGCTCTGAGGGGAAAGTAAAAAAGGTGTGGGTATGTTTTTTATGATTAATTATACTGTACAAACATTGCTGTGTGTAAGCCCCAGCATTCGGCTGCCTTTTAGCAGGCTGTCAAGCTGCTTCACTACCTGCTAAAAGCCAGCAAAAGTACCATTGTGACTGTTTTCCCAAATTTTCTGTGTGTGACACACTGCTGTTAGCTATTCTATACAATCATTGCTATGATATGTGTATCTCCACATTCTTCTGTCTTTTAGCATGCTGGGAACCACTTCACTGCCTGAACAGACATCAAAATGCATTACTTCCATGCCAAACCATTCTATGGGAGGGCTAAACGTCTGTGGATCAATGGGGAAGGGGAATAGCTCCTCCTACATCCCCTACTTAACCCAGCTACTTCTGTTTGCTCCGCTTGGAATATTTCGAATCACTTTGTAGCTGAACTCATCTCAGGCCCCTCTCTGTGCCCATTTGCTCATTCCTGGTTCCTTGCTCCTTTCCCCCCCTCATTCATTCTGTCCCCCCTCCATTGTTTCCTCCTGTTTGTTGTCTTCTTTCCCCTCCATTCCCTGTCCATTTCTTCCCTCCCTCTTCCTGCCTCCATTGGTGGTTCTCCATTGTTCCTCCCCCTCCCTCCCTAACCTCCCTCCTTCTCTGTATTTTTGGCATTCCTTTGTGGCCCTCTTAGCTTTTGGCATTCTCAGAGCTGCCACAATGCTTCCAGGTTTGCCACTTCTCTGCCCCTGCTGCTCCAGCTATTCAGTCCCTCTCACCTTCGCTGGACTGTTGACGCTGTGCTTGCTTCCTTGCCTTGCTCCCAGGTACTCCACCTCTGTGAGCTGTGGGAATGTACTTTTTTGTCAGTTCACTTCTCTGTGCTACTTGTACAGCTTCATTCACTCAATCAGGGATGCTCTTGCTCTACCAACAATCTCACTCCTACACGGTGTAACCCCCCCCTACAAATGGGGGTTCCCAAAAAGTCTTCCTTGAGCTTGCCTAAATGCTCACTGCCAGGCTGGTGTCTTGCGTTTTAGCAATTTAAATGTGATTACCAGAGCCTGTATAGCCTCTGTGTACTGTCTCTTTAAGGACTGCCTGATTGCAGCCTAAGTAATCTGAGAGGGAGCTCTGTTAAAAGATGTAACTATTTGCTGAAAATCATTTAGAGTGATAATGATAATGTAGTTTGTCTAACCTGCCTTCTTTATAGCAAGGACTGTTTTGTTTGTCTCCACTATCTTGGTCCTGTAATGCAAATTAGACCAATCAGTTCTGATGGGACCTAAAATGTAGCCAGACTACAGGAGCTGTCTGAAGTCAAAATCTGTAGGAATTGTAGTTTTGAACTTTTTGTGCCTTTTTTGCAACTGAAGGGGGAGCTTTGACTGACAGCCAAATCAGCCAACCAAATCTTTTGGATCTTGGGGAAGTCCCAGGCTGCTTGCAGTTTTCAGTTTAGTTCTGATCTGGAAGCTCAAGAAGAAGGAGCTGAAGTAATTTTGGGCAGAAATCCTGAGTGGATTCGCATGGGAAAACTGTGAAAGGGTTGAGTTTTTGGCTGCATGTCTGCTGCTGCTCCATGAGAGGGAGAGAAGAGAATTATTTTGGACTAAATCCAAGTTTGTGTGACTAAAGTAAGCTACTGAAGTGGGCCAGGCTCAACCTGAAGAAGACCAAATATTTTTGCTGAATGCGATCGGCCTGTAAGGAGTTCCAGCTACCCCTAAGCTCCCGGTGTGCGCAGAGACTTTGCGATTGTGACCTGGGAGCACTTTGCCTGGTACAGTAGAATTCCCATACATGTAAATGTGCTATGAGCTGCTAGTGGGTTGTGAGTTAGTTCCCCAGTGTGTGAACTGTGTTCTGCTTGCTGGAAGCTGTATCCAGCCCAAAATAGACTGCATCCGAACTTGTCTCCATGCGATCTGGGCTTTGCCAGACTGGCCCAGCCAGACTACCCACTGCACAGAGAAGCCATCGATGAGAGACCTGCCTGGGGATCAGCTCCCCTGCTCCACGCTTGAACAGGAACGACGCCTCTGCGAATTGTGTGGGCCCTGCTTCTCCTGGCATTCCAGATCAACCACCTGTGGTCTTAATTTTCGTCCAGTCTGTGTCCAGTCTTGGGTATCGTGAGTAAATACCAGGGTAGCTCCCTGCACCAACAGCTTAATCTGAGTGTGTCATCTGATTGTTTTGTTGTTTCATTTCTTTCACAAACTGAGCCCTCTGGCTCCGGATTATAAATATTGTGTACTGTGCATGTTGTGTTTTCCATCACAGGGCCCCAACCAGCTGCAACCCCGGGCAACTGTCCTGGCTAGCCCATATCTTCTCCACCTGGGTACCCAGAGGTGGACTGTGTGGGGGACTCAAAGCGCATGCATAACTGCTTGATTGATATAATCTTTAAGCTAATTAACCTGATTTTGCCCCTCCCTTGTTCAAGTCCCCTGAATAAATCAGATCTAACTTTTTCTGCATGTAATCTGACTGTGGTACCAGTTTGTGCTCAAAGTACTGTACTGTTACTATTTGCTGTGCTTAACCTTGTTTTACAGGGGGTCCCCAGGATCGAGCCAGAGGAACCAGCCCTGGTGGTAAGTGCAAACAGTGTGGGTACTTGTGTGGTGTACCAGGGGTATTGTGAAAGTGATTAGTATACAGTGTTCAGGCCACTAGAGGGGAAAGAGGGGGGTTACAGTATCATGGAGGGCTGTGCCCAGGTTAGCTTGACCACTACCAACCCTGACCTCTTGGTGGAGGCACCCGTTTAAGAACTCAGGCCCCTTAACCTGCTACTAGCCAAGCAGGCAGGGGTAGTAGCCCTTGGGATAGCGCCACCTAGGGGTTACAACAGTTTGTGACCGCTCACTCCAGGTACCTTTGACAGTCCACTTACCCGCAGGGAGCAAGTCTGCTTACCCACAAGGAACTCGGTCTTCTTAGGACTTTCCTGTTGGGCTGTCACAACATTTTATGTCTGGCGCAGTCCCTTAATCAGGGTGACTTGTCTGGCACCAGGATATTCTCTTCCTTTTCTCTCTTTTTCCTCTGCAACTCCTGGGTGCAGGGGCTTATAGTGGCTCTTTCACATCTGCAGTCTACAAGTTCTTCGGTCTTTCTGGCTCTGGACCTTAGATTTGGTCTGCTCGTTTCAGTAGTAGGGAGTCTCAAGAGCTTCATGTTTTCCTCTCCTTTATGTTGCCCTGACCTTCTCTGTATTTCATGCTCATGCTGTGGTGTAACCAGATGTTACCCTTTTTGTACACATGCCATCCAAATACTGCCCCTCTTTGGAAGCCCTATACACTCTCTCCATCAGCTGCCCCCAATAAACCTCAAGTCAGATTACTGTCAGATTCCTCATTTTATCTTTAATTGGGCTCTCCCCAAATCTACAGTTTGTCCTGAATGACTGACATTTAAGCTGCTGTGGAACCTGCTAAGTAGTCTCCAGTCATTCAGTTTCTCCAGTTCAGAATTACACTGGTAGCATTATGGCATATGGTTTGGGTCAGGTCCTAGAAAGACTGTACCCATCTGTGTATGGTGTGTTTGCCCGCCTACCCCTTGTTAGTGTGTTATAACTACCTGCATTATCTTTCTGCTTGGTCTTGACAACTTCCTTGTCATTTGTGTGCCTCTTCAGGGAACTACAGTTGATGAATGGAAAAAAAAATGAGAAAGGGCTGCACTGTCCAGTTTTGGGTTACATTGCTCATGATTTTAATTCCATTCCATTGCCATGTTGCACCTGCTTCTTACTCGCTTATCTTGACTCAGCCTTACAAGCATTTCTGGCATTCCAGCCACACATATCAGTTCTCTATTTCTGCTGCAACCCTAGCAATCACTGCTTCCCCTCATCAGTCATTTACTACACCTCATTGCCTCAATTTCTGGCCTCCCTGCCTCTCACTGCTTAGTGGCTTTGCAGCCTCTCACTGCTCAGTCCCCTACCTTCCATGGCACCATTACTCTGGCTTCCATAGTGGAATTGGTTGGCTTGCCTTCACTGGCTCTGCCCCTCTTGCTCCATCATATTACACATTCCTATCCATCAGTCTCCTCGGCCACTCATATCAGCCCATCATTTCAGTCCACTGTCTTAGGCTATCATACTGTTTACCACTGCCTAACCAATAGCCGCTGGCTTCACTCAGCCACCTCACATGTTCCGCTTCATAGTTCTCTGCCCCTCAGTTCACAGTGCCTCTGCGCTGCCTCCTGCTCCAGAGTATCTTCCCTGTTCCCATTTGTTCCTGCTCTTCTTCCCTATGATCCATGCTTCCACATCATCTGCCAGCTCTTCCTCCTTGACCAGTTCTAAGACCCTCACCTGATCTACATAAGGACCTCATCCTCCAGTCACCTCACCATACTCCTCTTCTCACTGGACATTGTTCAGTCTCACCCTATCTTCTTCATCTGAGCATTCCTACGACTGGATTTCTCTTTCATCTTCATGTATTCTTTGTCCTCTCTGGTTGGAAGACAGGACTCAAAGGCCACTTGGAAGCCCCTTTCCCTACCATCGATTGCTACCACCTTATGCTTGACTATTCTTTCAGAAATGAACCATGTGGAGGGTCTTACTTCTCTACCACCTTCACAGACTCCTTCTTCAGAAGTGTCACTGGATTCAGATTTATGAAGCTTCTCCCTCCTGAACTTCTCTTCAAGAACAACCTTAACTGGCCGGCCCGGCAGCACAGAGGGTTGAGGCGCTGGACACCACACCTCACACCTTGCCAGCGACCCGGGTTTGGGAATGAGCCTGGGCTGTCGGGGGTTGGTAGGGATGGGGAAGGATTGAGCATTCCCATGGACTGTTCTCTTTCCCCGGGGAGGGGGGGTATCCACATACCGATGCATTGGTGACCTCTGGTGGTGGCTGGAGGTTCCACAGTGCTCGGCTGCAAGAAAGCGGGGGAGTAAGCTGCGGCGGACATCTTTCGGGGGTGCTCGGGAGCATGTACCAGCTGAGCTGGATGTCATTGCACATCCGAGCTTAGGGGCTACACAGAACAGGGAAAACAACGGCGCCATGGACAGGTGACAGCACCTGTCCCCCATGCCCTATGCTGGGCCAACCCCGACTGGCCTCCAGCCTTCACTTGCAGCCACAGTCTGACTCTTAAGAGCACCCAAGTAGGAGGGGGCGACCCACCCTGGGCGGGTTAAACTGAGGGTGCTGGCTGCAGGGAAGGGGGAGAGAGGAGGCACAGATCGGGGAGGGCTTCAGGCGGGGAGGATTCGGACCTGGATGCCTGAGAGAGGTTCCATGGGGCCACAACTGGAGGGAAAACAAAAGTTGAAAAAAAAAAAAAAAGAACAACCTTAACCATGCCCTCTTTGAACCTTCTCATCCATACCAGAAACTCGCACTCCCTTCCATCCTGGGATACCCAAACAGTGTTGTAACCTGCAGCTTCTTCAGAGGTCCACCATACTCTAACATTGGCACTTATTCCCTCAGTTCTCAACATCTACCTCCATATCTAATCTACCATGATAGTGCATCTGCCCAACCCTGTACTCCCACTTGTGCTTGCCTACAGTTGCCATCGGATGTCTTTCTTGGAACTTCCTTGCATCTAATACCTAGTAATTGGGCACCATGCCTCTCCAATGCATAGCTATCCTGCTCTCATTGCCTAATCTGGACTCACCATTCCCTAGTCTCTGGACAGCATTATGCCTCATGACGTTATCTCATCTTCAGGATATACCAAGTTCACTTAACATCTTCCTATGGATCGTGCAAACTCTAGTGGTCACCATATATCCACATTCGTATCCATTCTGGTTACTGCCATTTGCAATGGCAAGTCTCACTTGTGTACATTGGACCAGGTCCTCCTTTACCTCTGGTTTTTCACCCCATCAGATATTCATCAGTCTATGCAGTCATTCCGTTCAATCAGTTGTGACATTCTGACAGCGACTCTCCATTGCTTCATCGGTCAGAAGACTGGTCCTGATTCCTTCATTTTCTACACCTTTTTTACATTCTGTTTCACCTTAATTACATATGTATCAAATACCTTGCAGTCCACTATGGCTCCTTCCATAGAGTTACTCCTGCTATGCTGTGTGACGTGTGCATCGCTCACTGTCTTTGTCCTTACTGACATTCAATTACTTTACTTAAGTACTGCTATTATCGCTCCATCATCTAGCCTCGAAGCCTTCCTAAGTGATGTGTCTGCCATTCTATTTGGTACACAGTTCCTTCTCCTTCACCTGCTCCATCCTCCCTCATCTCTTTGGCAGGTCCATTACCTGATCTCCTCACATACTATCTCTGGGATTCCTCCATACTGATTCATAGTGGAAGTGCTGAACTTGACCCAATTCACTATTCCTTAGACATCAAGGATTCCACCAATTCTTCTGCCTTCTCTAATTCATGCATCCTGCCTGTCCACCATCCTATCACCTTAACCAGCTGCAAGAACCTTGCCAATGTTGCAAACTGCCCGATCCAATTGAAGGACCTCATTATCCCTTTCTTCTCCCCTTCTTCAGGATACGTCAGCCTTCATTAAGGAACACCTTTTCACGTCCTGATATCCGACATCCAAGTTAAGAGACTCATGCTCTTCCACTGTTCTACTCCATATCGTCGTTATATCTATATCATCGTTCGCATACCTCCGCTACCATACTACTGACTACCACAACAAAATTCCTGGACTTCGTTCCAACCCAGTCTATCTTCCATCATCTGGACTTACCTCCGCCTTGGATTTCCCCTTCAGCTTCAATAATGGACCTTCCGGCATGTGTCATCAAGGACTCTGGGGACATTTTGGATTTCACCTTCGACTTCATGGCTTGACCTTCCAGCACATATCATCAAGGTCTCTGGCGAAAAGTTTCTTCACTCCTTCATTCATCATGTCCTCACTCCTCTGTTTTTCCATCCTTGCTTCACATCACAGTTTGTCCGTGTGTCCACCTATTACCTGCACCTCCATCCCTAACTCTACCTGGCAGTATTGAGTGAAGGTGGGCTTGTCTTGCCTGCCAGGATTGGGAGTCCTGCACCTCCATTTTCCATCATCTCTTTCACTCATGGTTTGTCCGCCATTAGGGTTTGTCCACCATTCTGTTGCAGCTCTATCCATAGCTCTACCTTGCAGTATTGAGCAAAGGTGGACTTGTCCTGCCTACCAGGGTTGGGAGTACTGTTCCTCCATCATCCGTCATTCCTTCCCATCATGGTTTGTCCACTGTCATGTTGCTGCTCCATCTCTAGCTCTGTCTGGGAGGCATCAGCCAAAGACTGGCCTTCCCACATGCCAGTGCTGGGAGTCCATTCCTCGTATTCTGTATTTCGTTCCTACCTTCCATCCATCATCTACGTGCTTTGGATCCTCTCAGTGCTGGCCTCTCCCTCACCATCTTATTGGCTTCTTTGCTTTCGCCTGTATTTGGACTGCCTCCTGGACTTCTTCCTTCTGTATTCCTTTTTGGGGCCTCCAATGCACCACCGTCTAGTGCTCAACCAACCATCCATTACGCTCCTTGGATCCATCCTCACTTCAAGCTTCCAGTAACCATTCCACCATCCTACCATGTCTTTTCCATCCATTACTCCATCATTATTACATCACCAGTGGAATTCCATTTACGCCATCCACCTCTCAATCCTCCAGTATTCCATCCATCGATTCCAGTGCCACATTAATTATATCTCTGGCATCCAGTCAAGACTTTCCAGTCTACCAACATTTCTCTACCTGGCTGCCATCATAAAACTTCAGCTGCTCCAAAGCTCCATTACTTTCCTGTAATCACTACCATTGACTTCAAACTACTCATATCACCATATTTAAGCACTGACTGCCAGCACCCAGATATAAAGCTCATGCTTATCCATATGCTCAAATCTATCTAATCATACGTATACCTCCAAGACCTTAATATTGGATACCATAAAGACATCCCAGACATCATATAACCACCATCTTCCTTCATTGGACATCCTTCTGACTTGGATTCTCCTTCATCTTCCAGAATCAACCCTCCTACTCTCATCATCAAAGATTCAGGATATGACTCACTACCTTACACCGTCCTTGCTTCAGGCTTCCAGTACTCGAATACCACCACAGAAATCCTGGACTTTGTCTAACGATCCATCTCCCTTCATTTAGACATTCATTCGAGTCGGATTCTCCTTCATCTTCCAGAATCTACCTTCCTACTTACATCGTCAGAGATTCAGAGGATACAATTCATCAACCCAACCAGAAATGCAACTCAGTCCACATCATTTAAGATTATCTCCTCATAGGTTGCCCGGAGGATGGGCAGGTCAGTAGCCATGGGTCCTCAGAGGTTTCCTCCACAGGGGGGTTTTCCTCTCATGCATGCTTCTGGTCACACTCTCCGGAGCTGGAGGAGGTAATCAAACCATTAACAATATTTTTGGGCCTCTATTCCTACACCTACCCAGCATTCTTAAAAAGAGTGGGAACAGAGAAAAGCTAAATTAAATGCTCATATCTTCAAAGTTCATAAGTATACACAAGCACTATGCTATACACCACACATTGAATGGGAGGGCTAAAAGCCCATGGTTCAATTGGGGGAATAGCTCCTCCCATATCCCCTACTTAACCTAGCTACTTCCATTTGCTCTGCTTGGAGCACTTCAAAATCACCCACCATCCTCCTCCTCCTCTGGCACTCTTCTCTCACCCTTGATGCTGGGCCGCTATTCCTACACCTACCCAGCATTCCTACCAAGGATGGGAACAGAGAAAAGCCAAATTAAGTATACACAAGCACTACGCTATGCACCACACATTGAAGTGCCATTTAGCAGGTTGTGGAACTCCTTCCCAGCCTGCTAAAAGCCAGCAGAAAGTATCATTTTGGTTTTGCTTTAATTTGTAAAACTTTTTCTTGTAAAGCAAAAAGTATAGGCATGACTGTTATCATTACTTACGGAATACAAACATTTCTGTCTGTATGCCTCAGCATTCTGCTGTCTTTTAGCTGGCTGTCAGGAAGCTGCTTCCCAGACTGCTAAAACTCACCAAAATGCACCATTTGGCTTCTGTTTCTCAAAATTTTCACGGGAGACCACGACCCCAATCTCCCCTGAAAAATTTGGAATTTTTGCTCCCACCAATAATTTTCTCTGCATGACCCCCCTGATGTCAAATATCTTTCTTTCTAAGTCTAGTCTTTTCTTATCCCACTCTCTTTTAAGGTTCGAGGCATATGTTATGATGTGACCTGTTAGGGTCACCTTCAAACCATCTCACCAGGAGCCTACGAATGTGTCAGCCACTTGGTTCTCAGCCATGTAACATGAGATTATATTTTCCCATTCTCTCTTCTACTAAGAGTACTGCTAAAACTGAGTTGGGAGTCAGCAACATTGCGTCCTATGCACAAATGTGCAGAGTGGCTATGCACCATGCATCCATGGCGCATAGCAACTCTGCACCCATTGCATCCCATGCAGGATGCACGACCTGGAGCACACAGCCCTTATGCACCCAATCCCCCAGACGTGAGGACAGCAACATGCCGGGGCGGCTGGTGGCATGCCAGTACTATGCGCCATGCACTAAGGTGTGTAGTACTGCCCATAGAGATGCAGAGGAGGGCTCAGGTTATGCTAGGGAGAACCCTACTGTAAGTGCCCTATGCACCCCATGCACTCAGACCACCACCAGGTCCTGGCAGATAGCTACCATCACCCACCAACAGGTCTCCAGCACCTGTCCCCACAGGCCACCCGGTGCCACCCACCGCATCACTCATCTGTGCCCTAGCCCCATGACAGCCAACTCCCTCATCCACTTGCACACACATAGGGGCACCAGCCTGAGAATACAGACACCCCTCCACACCCAGCACTGCCAATCTACCCCCCGTCCCCCGTACCTGAGTTCCAGTGCTGCTTCATGGGATGGCCAGCAGTACATCCCTCCTCACACCTCCTTAGCCGCTGGTCATCCAAGTGATGCTAGGAGCGCGCTGCCCATATATAGGCAGCGTGCTCCCAGCATCACTTGGACATGACAGGAGGTGGAGGATCTGCCAATGGTTGTCCCGCTAGCAGCACTGCCTCAGGTGTGGAGGAGGGAGGTTGGTGGTGCCATGGGGGGGCACCACTGGCCACCACTGAAGGTGCTGGAGTACCAGGTTGGGTAGGTGGTAGTGGTGGGGAAGGGGGTGCAGCAGGGCAGTCCACAGCTGCATGACCCCTGCACTGATACACAGGGCATGCTTACAGAGCCCCAATAGCTCGGTTCACAGTGGGTCTTGAGGCACATCCCTGTGTGTGGGAGCCTATGTGTACTACACTGGGGATGGGGACTGGGTCAACTGGTGCAGGTGTGGGGGCTATGCATTGGCAGCTTTGGGAACAGGCTCCCATGTGCAGGGGGAGCAGCACTGCATGCTACAGGGATGGGTCTGCCAGGTGCTGGGTTGACCTGCTGTTCAGGCACTGGGTCAGGATGACATGTGCTGGGTGGGGATTTGCTGCTGCATCACCAGGGTCCTGGATGGCATGTGGGAGGGTGGCCATACAGGCCAGGGGTGGGGGTCCTGCTGGGGACTGTATGGGTGTATGGTGCTACTGGGGCATGGGCTTGGGGTCTCCTGGCCAATGGGGCCAGGCTGCAAAGGTCTGGGTGCCTACATTGGGCATTCACTCACCTGGACTCATGCCCTCTTGCACTAGGGATACACTGTGGGACCCATGCCAAGCATCTAATTGGATGCCTGACTGGGTCAGCAACTCTGCCCCCTGCCAACCTGCATGGATCTGTGCACCGGGGAGGCAGGCCCGCAGATAGGTGGTGGCCATTGATGAATATGGCTGATGCGTACCTGTCCACAGGTGCAGAGCTGCATGGGCAGGATATGTACCTCAAGCACGTACTTCCCTACTGTTAATGTATAGGTCCCAATGATTCTAATAGCTCCAGATTGGGCCCAGCAGACCTGGTACTCAATGCTCCTATAGCTCTCCAACAAACCTCCCATCAACCTGCCCCTGAGGTACAATCTACTGACACTGTCCCAGAGCAGGATAACATTCCTGGATCTGAGAACTCTGCATCTCAGAGTGTGGTTCTTCAAGAGCTGGAGTTCTCTGGACTAAGTCTCTCAGAGAAAGTAAAGGGAGTGCTGAAGGTGTCTAGGAAACCAGCAACAAGGAAAACATATGCTTCAAAATGGAAAAGATGTTCCTTCTGGATTCCCAGAAAGAGTAACCCTATCCAGGCAGGTCTGTCTACAATCCTGATCTACCTAGTCCACTTTCAGTCACTGGACCTAAGACCTTCAACACTGAAGGTTCATCTGGCAGCAGTGTCAGCCTACACATCAGCTGGTAAAGACAGGTCAGTGGCCTCACTACCCTTTTTAAAAGGTTTTGAAAGAGCCTTAATCACCTGTGCCCTCTGGTAAGGGGACCTGTCCCTCTCTGGGATTTAAATGTCTGTATTGTCCTGCTGAAGGAGGCACCCTTCAAGCCCATGGCAACTGCAGCACTGAAGTATGTAACCTGCAAAGCAGATTTCCTGGTGGCAGTAACATCTGCCAAAAGGGTTAGCACGCTACAAGTCCTCTGCACAGATCCTAACCATATATTATAAGTCTAATTAATTATTCATGAGCCTAGCAAGGCTCCTTATTGGCTATTGGATTTGTCATTAATTTCTTGGAAATGACTGATTCTGCTGCAAATTGACATTGTATGGCACACATGGCTCACACCACACAGCTAAAACGTAAATAAAAAAATTAAAAAAGTTATTACAATTAGACATATAATCGCAATAGCAACCTCAAAGTGAGTGATTTCTTTTGATTAAAGACCAGCCGTGTTGTCAGAAGTAGTATTTCATTATTTCCAGTTACAATAAAAGAAAAATAAAATGTGTGTAGAATGTTTTTTTTAACATAGTTCAAACAGAACAAAGTCCTCCCTCTGAGGGTATCTCTAATTCTAAATTTCAGTTTCTCTCTCTAGCAAAAAAAAGATCATTCTCTTCAAGATTGCTCTCTTTTTATAATAAGTATTTGCCTGGCAGTTAATTTCTTCATCCTGAGCTCGTGAAGAGGCCAACACTTTGCCAGTTTTCTTCCCTGCAGGTGCAACAAAATAGAACAGTGTGTCTCAGACCTAATCTCCTGTTGACAACTCTGCAAAAGAGTTTGTGCTGCATCTCAAGGTTAACTCTCTGGGTTCCAAATAGCTTTCTGTAGTCATTTCAATAATTATATACATTGGGAAATAGAGCGATCCCAGTTTCACATATTTTTATACAACCACAGATATGCAGGGAGGAAGAAACAGAAAGAAAGAGCAAGTGAAGGCAGAGAGACAGCAGGAGGCAGAGAACTGCAAGACCATCTAAGTGATCAGTTCCTAGGTCTCACAAAAAAATGTAATTGTGTAATCAGAGACAAGAGACAGAAAAGGAGAGGATAGAACAGATCCTTGCCTTGCTGCATAACAAATGAGACAAAGGTCTTATTCAACCCTGTCACAGGCTGGAGGGAGGTGGCCTGAGGTGCACCCCCCCCAATCTGGTCATTAATCCCTCAGAAATTATGCTTCTCCATTGTTATTGCTTAAATCTTTCATAGGGATAAGGC
Source organism: Neoceratodus forsteri (assembly GCA_016271365.2). NCBI lineage: Eukaryota > Metazoa > Chordata > Ceratodontiformes > Ceratodontidae > Neoceratodus > Neoceratodus forsteri. Next base: position 657,016,379 of record CM057459.1, read on the forward strand.
AGTCCTAAGGACTGTGATGCTCTGACCCCTTGCTTATGATTATTGTATGATATCTGTAAAAAAAATAACTGGTTGGTGTATGAAATTGTCTCACACAAGTTAGCAGATTTGGCCTGTAACTTTAAAGGTCAGTAGCTGGAATTGCAGTATGTAATTAAACAGGCATGGGGAACCAGTTAATTAACTGACTTCCTTACAGAAGGGCATTTTATTACCTTTTTATGACCTGCCCATGCTCTTGATGTTGGAAACTAAATATGCATTTTATGATATCAGGAAGGGACGTCATTTAGGCTGATCCTGTATGTTTTCTATCACCTAGCTGAGAGTTAGTGACAGAGTGAGAGATTTTAAAGCATGAAAGGGGATGTGTTGATCAAGGACTCATAATTTGGGAAATGGCTTTTTGCTGATGTTCACATTTATTAAGATACATCCTTGTAGAAAATGATGAAGAATTGAAACTAAGGAAGTGTCTAACAGTGACCTCACAAGAAGGGTGGAGAGATGAGCATCCATCTGGGGAAAAAGACACATATGATTCTAGACTCTGACTGGGACAGCACTTAGAAAGGTAATAGCTAGAAAATAATTATCTGTGGTAGGAGTGTTTGTTCTGAAACTTCCTTTTTGTTTTACAAGATTGTAAGCTGTATGATATATTGTTCTGTGTTTAATGTTACCTTTTTATCATATTTTTAGTAAACAACCATTTCTTTGAAATACTGCCTGGATGCCTTTCAGTTTCTTTTTGCATGTGATGTATGTATGGTTAAGTCTGACAGCTGTTGAAAAGCTTGATGGTGTTTCTAAGCAAAATGGTAAAAACTACCTAGGTCTCTATAGAGTTAAAAAGGGTTCATTTTGGATACCTGGTTGGGTGCCCCTGGCGAAAGATTGTACTGCAGTCCCAAAGAGGGCACATATCTGAGCCTGTACATTGGGTATGCTAGCATAAGGATCACAGTTTGAATCCCTCCAGAACCTGAGGCTAAATGTGATTCATACCCAAAGCAGACAGGAGGGTTACCCTGTCTGTTACCTGTTCATACTATTGCACTCTGAGGTTGGCACTGTTGGAGCAGAGGGCCTGACCTGTGGAGTGCATTTGTGATAGATTTGGCTGGCAGTAGTGTGATTTAAATATTTGGTAGCACAAGCTTTAACAGTTCAGTGTGTCAGCTTAATACTGCATAGTTCACTTCCAAAATAAGGCAGTGATTTTTGTTTTTAAAAAGTAAATAGAACTGTATCATTTTGCTTACAGTCAAAGTTCCTACCTGTTTTATTTTTTTCTAAAGTGCAAGTTAAAATAGCCATAGTTAGGGAAGAAGATGGCTTCCAACTACAGTGGGTACACTGCAGACTACCTGAGGCAGTTGTGCCAGGACAAAGGAGTCCAGTATGAGGGCAAAGCCAACAAGCAGAACCTTATAGATGCTCTGATGGCAGCAGATGCCCAGAGCCTTAAGTCATAGTCTGTGACTGAAAAGGACTGAACCTTGGGTGTGGAGGGGCCAGAGTCCAGTGCAGTGTCTGGATCCAGTGAGGAGGACAGCAGGGACAGTGCAAGCCAAGAGCCACAGCAGCAGGGAAGGTCACCAGCATTCTGGAGCCAGAAGCCATCAAGCTGCAGATGGAATTGCAGAGGACAGAACTGTAGTTCAAACAGCAGAAGCAGGAATTCGAGAGAGAGGAGAAGCGAGAAGCTGAGCAAGAATGGCGAGAAGTAGAGCGAGAGCAGTGAGCTGCAGAGGAGACGAGAGAGCGAAAACAGTGAGAAGCAGAGCGTGAACAGCAAGAGGCTGACCATGAAGAGCGTGAGTGCCAGAGGCAGCATGAACTGGAGAAGCTACAACTCCAACCCCCAACACCAGCACAGGTAAGTGGCTTGGGTTTAACTGGAATTTCAGGACTAGGTTATAAATTAAATTCTAAATTGATAGCCAAATTTAAAGAGGGGGAGGATACGGATGCCTTTTTAAATTCCTTTGAAAAAGTTTGCATTTAGGCAAATATTCCTAGAGTGTTCTGGAGCTTCTAGCTATCCCCGCAACTTACTGTGAAAGCTCAGAATGTACTGGGTCAAATGGACAATGAGGACAATAATGATTACAGCAAACGTAAAGCTGCCCTTTTAAAAAATATGATTTGAATGCAGAAGCATACAGAGCTAAATTCTGTAAGCTCAGGAGGAGCCTTGACATGAGCTACAAGGAGATAACCACAAAACAACATCAGTTTTTAAAAGTTGGTGAGAAAGAACTGAAGCAAACTCTGTAGATAAAACTGAAAATGCTATACTGTTAGAACAGTTTTTTGGGCCTGCCCAGCAGAGCTGAAAACCTGGCTGGAGGAACGAGATCCAAAAACAGTGCAAGAAGCTGCAGAACTCTTGGATCGCTGTGCCAAGAGCAGACCTGCTCTGAGAGCAAATGGGGCAGGGGTGGCAGCACAGAAAGAGAAAAGCGCACAGCTAAAACCCTCACTGCCTCCACTGAAACCAGTTAGCCCCAGGTTTCAAAGAAAATATTTTTCTGAGAAAAGAAACAAATGTTAGGTTTGCAAAGGAACTGGGCATATTGCCATACAGTGTCCCAAAAGGACGAGCAGTACGCAAAGTGGTGCTAGGAAAGCAGTGGGTTGTTTGTGTGTCCCTGAAAGTATGCCTGTAAACATGAGAGAACACATGCTCCCAGTCACTGTGAATGGTTTACAGACACAAGGGTTAAGAGACACAGGTGCATCCCTGACATTGGTAAAAGGGGATCTGGTGGAGCCTGGTTAGTTTATACCCAATAAATTTGTAACTGTACAGGGGTTCACTGGGGAGGAGAAAACATTGCCACTCATTAGTGTTCTCCTAAATAGGGGGAACTGTGCAACAGGTTGCTGTAGTATAAACTTTAGCAGTTGATGTGATTCTCTGCAACAATCTTAAACAGGGGATGGTGTGTGCAGTTGGCCATAGTCAGGCAGCAAAGGAAAATTGTGGTGCCCCGGACTCCATAGAAGCCATTGTGGAAACCACTGGGAGTCTGGTTTCCCAGCCTGTCTCTCCTGATATGGAAATTTCCCCAGTAGCAGTTAACCAAACAGCTACAGAGGGTTACTCCAAAGAAGGAGGTGTGACTCATTGTCAGAGGGTTAGGGATGACAGTGATCCTGAGTGCCCTGATGCAAGAGCTAGGGATCCTAGTTTAGACACTGAAGTGGACCTGTCCGATGCCTTGGGAATGTGCAAGGAGTTTGCAGCTGCTCAGAAAAGTGACCCTAGTCTAGAGAAGCTGAGGGCTTGGGCAGACTCTGACAGAGCACCGGGAGGTGATGGGAAACATAAGGTTTTTTGGGAAAATGGACTGATGTATATGCAGGATGCTAAGACAGAGGAAGGGGTGATAGGCAAGCAACTTGTCATTCCCCAGGGGTATCGTGAGCAGATGTTCAAGATTGCACATGATATTCCATTGTCTGGTCATCTGGGAATGCACCCCACTTCTTTCCTAGCACTACACAACACCTGGCCCAGAATTTCTATTGGCCCAACTTCACCCAGCAGGTGAAGGAGTATTGCAGGTCTTGTCACCGGTGCCAAGAAATAGGGAAAGCAGGTAAGAATACCCAAGCCACCCTAATTCCTTTACCCATAGTGGAGGAGCCATCCCAGAGGGTGGGAATGGATATTGTAGGGCCTTTAAATACCCCCAGCTCCTCCGGGGAGAGGTTCATCCTGACAGTGGTGGATTATGCCACCCAGTACCCAGAGACAGTCGCCCTATCCTCTCTGAGGACAGACAAAGTGGCAGATGCCTTACTAGGGATTTTCTCCCATGTTGGTTTTCCACAGGAGGTTATCACCGATCGAGGGGGTTCCTTCACGTAGGACCTGATGAAATGTTTGTAGAAGAAGTGTGAGGTGGTGCAGAGATGCACAACACCTCATCACTCGCAAGTCAGTGGGCTTGTGGAAAAATTTAACGGTACCCTGAAGTCAATGCTTCAAGCATTTGCTGAACAGCATGGGAGGGACTTGGAGAAATACCTTACCCACCTGTTGTTCACATACAGGGAGGTGCCCCAAGAGTCAACAGGGTTTTCCCCCTTTGAGCTCTTTATGGATGTGGGGTATGTGGGCCCCTAGACTTGATCCAGGATGACTGGGAAGGCAAGCACGCCACCCAGGGAACTCCCATAGTGGATTATGTCCTTAGGTTTAGGGAAAGGCTGAAGGAGCTTATGGTGACAACCCAGAACAACCTGGCAGCTGCCCAACAAAACCAAAAAGTGTGGTATGACAGCAGAGCCAGAGCTTGCTTGTACATGGTGGGTCAGGAAGTCATGGTTGTCACAAACGCACTCCACAAGTCAGGCCCTCTGCTCCCACAATTCCAACCTCAGAACACAATAGTGTAACAGACAGGGTAACCCTCCTGTCTGCTTTTGGGTCTGAATCACCTTTAGCCTCAAGTTCTGGGGGGATTCAAACTGTGAACCTTATGCTAGCCTACCCAAATGTACAGGCTCAAATAATATCGTCTTTGAGGGGATGCAATATATCTTTCGCCTAAGGGCACCTAACCAGGTATCCAAAATGAGCCCTTAAAACTCTATAAGATACCTTAGATATATTCTTACCTTTTTCAAACTTAGTAACACCATCAAGCCTTTTAAACAGTTGTCAGACTTAAAATACAGGCACTTCACATGCAAAAAGAACTGGGAAGACACAGATAATATTTCAAGAAAATGTGATTTTACTAAAAATATGAAAATAAATAAGATAAAATACAGAACAAATATCAAGAGCTTACAATCTCAAAAGAAAATGGGAAAAGTTACAGAACAAAACTCCTACCACAATACATTTAGATCTTTCCTATCTAATGTATTACATCCGTAAGTGCATTTAAAGTTAGATGTCAGAGAACTGTGTTTCTTAAGAGCCCAAGATGATATAACACATTTCAGATACACTGACATTTTCAGCTCTATTTACACACCCACTTAATGAGCCATCTAGCTCCTCCTTTTAGAATATAAAATTACAAACATGATTTCCTACCAGGAGGTATGTTAAATAATGTGACATCAGAAGAAAAAAACACATTTCCTAAATATGACCTCCTTTAATTAAATATTTTTCTTTGATTTTAGCAATCCCAGCATTTGTCATTTAGGTGTTAAACTTGATAAGAACAGACAAATGACCCTTTATTTTCTGACGTCATAAACTTTAGATTTAGTTTCAACTTCAAAAGCCTGAGCATGTCATAAAAAGGTAATAAAATGCAATTTCTTTAAGGAAATCTTAATTACAGGAATCTCCTGATCAGTGTAATACATCCTGTAATTTTCATCTGCTGACGTTGTAATTTAAAGGCCAAACCTCTCCCACTGAAATGGTCATACACAGACCATGTATTTATAATACCAATATCAGACAATAATCATAACCAGCAGGCCAAACGTCACAATGGTTGTCAACCCAGTCTGGAAGACAAGCTGCAGGCTGAGTGGGCAGGATCGTACAAAGTAGTCAGAAAAGTTAATGACGTAAACTATATAATAGAGTTACCTGACAGAAGACATACACAGAGAATGTACCATGTCAACATGATGAAGCCATATGCTAATAGGGCTGACATGGTGTTTGCAGTATGTAGTCCTGGGAAGGGGACGGATGAAGGAGACCCCCTTCTGGACTTGCTGGAAGTAAGCAAGCAGGAGTCCTGTGTGGGGGCAATTAAATTGTCACCCCAGTTGGCCCCGGACCAGATCTAGGAAATAAGGGAAGTTTTAGCAGACTTTGCCCTACTGTTTAGCGCCAAGCCTGGACTAACCCCCTTTGTGACGCATGATGTGGAGACAGGGACACAGACGCCTATATGGTGGACAGCATATCGGGTGTCAGAGGTTATCCAAAAGGACATTAGGAGGGAGGTGGAGGAAATGCTGGATTTAGGGGTAATCCAGAAATCCCACAGACCCTGGGCCTCACCCATAGTCCTTGTGCCCAATCCAGATGGCTCTACTCATTTTTGTGTGAACTATCAAGGACAGAATGCAGTCACAAAGTCAGACGCCCACCCGATGTCACGGATGGATGAACTCCTGGACAAGTTGGGAGGGGTGACCTACCTTATGACTACTGACCTGACAAAGGAGTATTGGCAGGTAGAGTTAACTGACAAAGCTAGGGAGAGGTCAGCCTTCATCATTCCAATAGGGTTATTTGAATTTAAAGTAATGCCTTTTGGAATGAAGAATGCCCCAGCCACTTTCCAAAGGTTGGTGAACCAGGTGTTAAATGGTGCTGAGGAGTAAGCCGTGGCGTACCTGGATGACATTGCCCTCTTTAGTGCCAGCTGGGAGGAACATCTGTCCCACCTTAGGGAAGTGCTGGGCAGAATACAGAGGGCAGAGCTCACTGTCAAAGCTGAGAAGTGCCAGGTGGCCATGGCTGAAGTGACATACCTCGGGCATGTTGTAGGCCAGTGATAGCGCCTTCCTAACCAAGTAAAAATAGAGGTGATCAAGACATGGCCCAGACCAGAAATGCAGAAGCAGGTCAGGCATTTTCTGGGGACAGCAGGGTGCTACAGGAAATGTGTACCCAATTACAGTGCCCTGGCTGATCCCCTATCTGACCTGGTAAAGAAAAGAATGCCTAAGAAAGTTACCTGGGAAACAGCCTGTGAAAACGTCTTTACCAGACTGAAGGAGGCACTGTGCAGTGCTCCTGTATTGACAAGTCCTGACTATAGCAGACCCTTTATAGTCCAGACTGACACCTCAGATGTGGGTATTGGGGCAGTGCTGAGTCAGACATCCAGCCAAGGGAAAGATCACCCCATCGTTTACCTAAGTAAAAAGTTACTTCCCAGGGAGCAGACATACTCTACTGTAGAAAAAGAGTGTCTTACCATGGTGTGGACCCTAAAGAAGTTAGAGCCATACTTATACAGGCAGCATTTTGAGGTACAAACTGACCACAACCCCCTGGTTTGACTGACACAAATGGGAAAAACAAAATGGTAGGCTATTAAGATGGAGTCTTGCCTTGCAAGGGTATGACATGACGATCTCACATAGGTCTGGAGCAACCAATGAAAATGCAGATGGCTTGTCATGTCTGTTTGAGGAATGAACTGACTTAGGGAGCTCATCCCATGCAGGGGATAGAGGCCCCAAATTCAGTCTACGTGGGGAGGAGTGTGACGCTCTGCCCCCTTGCTTATGATTATTGTATGATATCAGTAAAAGAAATAACTGGTCTGTGTGTGAAATTGTCTCACACAAATTAGCAGATTTGGCCTGTAACTTTAAAGGTCAGTAGCTGGAACCTCAGGATATAATTAAACTGACCAGGGGAACCAGTTAATTAACTGACTTCCTTACAGAAGGGCATTTTATTACCTTTTTATGACCAGCCCATGCTTTTGAAGTTGGAAACTAAAAATGCATTTTATGATATCAGGAAGGGACATCATTTAGGCTGATCCTGTATGTTTTCTAACACCTAGCTGAGAGTTAGTGACAGAGTGTGAGATTGTAAAACATGAAAGGGGATGTGTTGATCAAAACTCATTATTTGGGAAATGGCTTTTTGCTGATGTTCACATTTATTACCTCATTTGTTCCCGGTGGCCATCTTGGGTCAGATCCAGCAATGAATGGTTCTGATGCCATATGGCATCTATGGGAACAAATGAGTTTTTAAGCTACATCCTCGTAGAAAATTATGAAGAATTAAAACTAAGGGAGGGTCTAACAGTGACCTCACAAGAAGAGTGGAGAGAAGGAGTTTCAAATGAACATCCATCTGGGGAAAAAGACATATATGATTCTAGACTCTGACTGGGACAGCACTTCGAAAAGTAATAGCTAGAAAATAATTATCTGTGGTAGGAATGTTTGTTCTGAAACTTCCTTTTTGTTTTACAAGATTGTAAGCTGTATGATATATTGTTCTGTGTTTAATTGTACCTTTTTATCATATTTTTAGTAAACAACCATTTCTTTGAAATACTGCCTGGGTGCCTTTCAGTTTCTTTTTGCATGTGATATATATGGTTAAGTCTGACAGTTGTTGAAAAGCCTGATGGTGTTACTAAGCAAAATGGTAAGAACTACGTAGGTCTTTACAGAGTTAAAAAGGGTTCATTTTGGATACCTGGTTGGGTGCCCCTGGTGAAAGATTGTACTGCAGTCCTGAAGAAGGTACATATCTGAGCCTGTACATTGGATGTGCTAGCATAAGGTTCAACGTTTGAATCCCTCCAGAACTCGAGGTTAAAGGTGATTCAGACCCAGAGCAGACAGGAGGGTTACCCTGTCTGTTGCCTGTCCACACTGTTGCACTCTGAGGTTGGCACTGTGGGAGCAGAGAGCCTGAACTTTGCAATACATTTGTGACAAGGACAAACAGGAAATTCCTTCCCAAAGTGGTTTCTGAATTTCATATGAACCAGTCAATTGCCCTTCCAATCTTCTTCATAGGAAAATCTAGCTTGGGAAGCAAAGCTCCACAGTCTGGATGTGAAAAGTGCACTTAGTTATTACTTAGACCACACAAGGGATGTCAGGTCCAATGACACTCAGCTGTTTGTCACTTATAGTGAAGTGGGGAAAGGTAAACCAGCATCCAAGAGAAATGCCTCTTGCTGGATGGTCTCCTGTATTCAGTCCTGTTATGACAAAGCTGGTAAACTAACACCTAGATACCTCAGGGCACACTGTAAAAGAGGTACTTCTGCCTCAGTGGCAGCTTCAAGGGGTATCTCCCTGAAGGAAATCTGTAAAGAACTTACCTGGAAACAGTACACACTTTTACAAAACACTACTGTCTGGACATACAGTCCAGAACAGATGACAACTTCAGCACTGCTGTCTTTCACAACCTTTTCCCTAAATGGGCTCGACACCCAGCCTCCCAGGGTACTGCTATGGAGTCTTCACTTGTTAGACTTAAGTGAGGGATTCCTTGGGGTTTGAAGAAAATATTACTCACCATAGTAAGGTTGTTTGTTTCTTCCAAAGGGATACCTCACTATATTTATCAATTCCTAATCCCTGCCTCCCCTTCCAGAACCTGGTAAAGGGTTCAAACAAGAATCCATTCATTTCTACTTGCTTGAGCATTTCTTGTTACGGCACCTTTACAATTGTTGCTCAGTGGTCTGAATTATTTGTTTTTTCACAACAAATAAGCTTGTTCTGCTTTTTTTGGTAGCAACTTGTTAAACTTAGTGAGGGATCCCTTTGGAAGAAACAACATTACTATGGTGAGTAATAATATTTTTTAACAATGTAGCTATTCAGAAAGTCCAGGCCATAATCCTTTAGATTACAAGAGTAAACCAAGCAGATGATTTACAGTGAAATTCCAACCATTTATATTTTCCTTGAAGACATATTTTGGAAGCCTGTGCTCAAGCATATGCATAACCATTATCCAGCAATTTACTGTATGAGAATTTGCTAGTGCTATAAGACAGGGGACCCCTAACTCCACCCTAATGCAACAGTTCAGGCTTGGCTTATTAATACCCAGCAATGGTTTAAAATGTAGGAAAGTACAGCTTATAGGAGATGAATACTACACTTTTCTGTAGGATATATACCTGTGTGTAGGTCTAGATTTTGGTGCTAAATACAGGGATAGTAATCCACAGGATTACTGCAACTCCCTCTATCTAGGGCTTTCAGGTGTTGAAATCCGTTGCCTGCAGCTAGTGCAGAATGCTGCAGCCCGGCTTTTGACAGGTTCTTGCAGATCCTGTCATATTACTCCGGTGCTGCGTGAACTGCACTGGCTGCCGATCCGGTGGTGGATCACCTTTAAAGTCAGCTTGCTGACCTTTTAAAGCCCTATACGATCTGGGCCTGATCTATCTGAAAGAACTTTTGGTTCCCTACCATCCTGATCGATCACTCCGCTCAGCTGATGAGGGATTGCTAGAGGTTCCAAGGGTGAATTTGAAATCATCTGGTGCTCTGGCTTTTTCTTATGCTGCCCCCACCCTTTGGAAACTCTCTACCCCATTGGTTATGGGAGTGCACTTCTGTGGAAGGATTTAAGAGGGTTTGAAGACCTTTCTTTGGGAAAAAGCCTTTTTGGAACTCTGATTGGCTTAATTGTCTTGGTTCTGCTGAATATTTTTAATGACTTTTTAACTGTTTCAACTGTTATTTATGTAAGGCGCTTTGATAACTGAAAGGCGCCATATAAATAAAAAATTATTTTTATTATTATTATCCAGGAATGGAAGCTTGATGTATATGCGAGGTGGACCTCTCTGGGGAGTTTACAATGGATAACAATAGTTCACCGACCTACGCAGCCAGTATAGTGTTATGCTTGTGCAACTGTGTTAGTTTGGTTTTGGTCATTCGCACTTTCTATTCCAGAGGAATTACCACCCTGTAGGAGGACAACAGCAAGGAACTCTCGGAAAGGGTTCCACCCCTAGAGGTGCCACAGGACATTTCCCGTGGCTAACGGTACCTTAGGAATCCCCCTAAGGAGAGAGTGCTTCCACTTGAGGAGGAGGGGAGGATGGTGGGGCAAAGAAAAAATGCTTCACAGAGAGGCTTAGAGGAACTGCTGCTTATATAGCTCAGGAAGTGGGAGTGGCTGGCTGCTTGGCCACTGAACTTCAGGCATAGCCTTACATTTCACTGACCTATGCAGCCAGTATGGTGGTATGCTTGTGCAACTGTGTTAGTTTGGTTTTGGCCATTCACACTCTCTATTCCAGAGGAATTACCAGCCTGTAGGGGTACGATGGCAAGGAACTCTCTGAGAGGGTTCCACCCCCTAGAGGTGCCATGAGACATTTCCCATGGCTAAAAGTACCTTAGGAATCCCCCCAAAAATGCAGCATCATCCCCAAAAAGGAGGCAACACGAAGCATAATGCAAGCAGTAACAGTGACATGGAAGCAGTAACTGTAACGTAGTTTTAGAGAAGCATAGGCAGTTTGATACTACAACAATTGAGCATATCATTGAATTAACAGCCCAGGTTTGTGTAGCATGATACTGATGGCTTGCATTGAGAGAAGGGGATCCCCTAAGGAGAGAGGGAATGGCAGGACATCCTCCACCTCCCTCCAACAACGGAACCTGCCTAAAGAGACTAGGGAAAACAACTATACTATCTAAGAGTTATGACCTGAGGCAACGGAGGAGAGAAAAAAACCGTATGAGGAGGAAATCTCTGAGGATCCAAGGCCTAGGTCACCTTCCCTCCAGGCCTGGGAAAATTTATTTAGTGATGGCTCTGCAGCTGCAATTTGGAAAACCCAATTAAAGGGAGATGTAAAATATTCCAATTTGGAGGGGGGCTCTCACTCAAACCCTCTAGCGGGAACGTCGTGGAAGGTTGCAAGAAAACTCTGCAACAATACGTGCATCCAAGGAGCAGGAGGAGAGCAATGACTGCTGAGGCACTCACCTGGCCTGTCTGCCCTAAATGAAACCAGAGGCAGTCGTGGGGCGAATGTGGTAAAGATGCCTTGCTAGGGAAACCACTAAAGTCAATGGTCAACTGTTATAGTGGAACACTAGAGCCAAAGGAGATAGTCATAACCACCCAACCCTAGTCTTAAATTCTGCACCAGGAGCTGCTGTCACATAGCAGGCAGCTAAAGCCAAGCCCAGGGTGAGGACATCCCCAGCTATGGGCCAGGTGAGAAGGATCCCACCCCAAGTTGGACATGCTTGATGATGCGGACTAAATGCAGAGTGAGACCGTTGGCTGCAGGAACCCTGCACCAGATTAGAATGGCTGGCATGCCCCAAAAATTGAGCTGAAAGCTGGTGAGCTGAATGAGCACAGCGTGCTGAGATCGTAATAAGCATGGAGTGCTGAGACCTTGCAAGGTCAAATGCAGATTGAGTGCAGCAGAAACCCAGGCCGAAGGGATGGCAGTATGCATGAAGTAATGGATTGTGTAAGCAAGGAGTAACAGCTGTGTAAGCAAGTGTAGACCTGCACATAGGTCAGTAAGCAGTAGTCGTGATAGGTAAACCAGCATATTAAACTTGTATAGCAATTAAACAACTGAATTGGGAACTAGCCAGTCAGACAGTACAAAGCCAAATTAAGGTGACAGACCCTGAGGATTTTCAGCGGCGAAGACAGATTTTTAAATATCAAGCTATAGTAACAGCATCAGCAGGAGCTAGTTGGCTGACCTCGGAGTTAGAAGTGCAATAAAACAGGGTGACAACGCTTGAAAGCAGGTGTAGCCAGACAGTGCAGGGAAGCTGCAAGTAAAATGAGGAGCACAGGTAGGGTCAGAGTAAACAGTGTCAGATGAAAAGAATTGAGTATGCAACATGAGCAGCTAAAGCTGAGCTGAAACACACAGGTAATGAATGCAGTTGCACTGCAGTAGTTTGAGCGTGGTGAGCACAATGTTAAAACACAGGCACTGGGTACAACAGTAATTAAAGTAAACAGCAATGGCTGCAATTGCAGGTAACTGAAAGCAGTAGCATGATCTCTGAGTAGGTTCACAGTAGCAGTGCAAGTAATATGAGAGTTGCAAATAAAGGTCAGCAGTATGAGCTCTGTAGTAGCAGTATGCTAGGAGTTTAGAAAACAAAAGCCCCTCAAAAAGAATAAACCAAAACACAGCAAAACAGAACAGGGAAAGGCCCCAAAAAAGAAACAAAGCACACAGGGAAGCACACAGCTGGAGGAATACAAACCAGGAGCCAAAAAAAAAAACACCGAAGTCCAGCAGAGACACACATGAACAGCAGGCTGGGGGGGGGGGTTAGGTCCCAGCCAGCTCAGAGGACAAACCAACATAGCCTCCGGCTGCAAAGAAAAAATGCTTCACAGAAAGGCTTAGAGGAACTGCTGCTTATATAGCTTAGGAAGTGGGAGTGGCTGGCTGCTTGGCCACTGAACTTCAGACATAGCCTTACATTTGAAACTCAATATCCTGATTTTGTGGCCTGTTCTGGCCACAAACACAGATGCTGTACCTGAATGTGGCCACAAAACAGATTTTTAAATCCTATTTGGCAGAACAGGTCTGTCTGTAATTTTGCTAAAACTGACCAAGTAAATGGTGTTCAGCATATATGTGACTTTAATTATTACAAACAGGTATATTAGTATGTCATGGGGTGTGGGTGTGAGTATGTATAGATAGTGAGCAGATATATTTAATGTGGGCAGAGAGGGATGCAACTTTTCTGTGCTGCAGCAGCTTCCTGGTGTCCCCAAATCTGCACTTGTCTGTGGGTCCCAGCTACCCACATGACCCTGGAAGGGAGTTAGTGTTGTTGTGGGGGTGAAGGACAGTGTTGTAGTGTGATTGCACAGTGGTGTGGTGGGGAAAATATACAGGAGGTGCACTTCTGTATGGCTTACTATCTTTCTGGTTTGGGAGACCTAAACCCACTCCCCCTATTTATCTTATAAACTAAGACAGTGCTCCTTCACCATAACAAACACAATGGGGGCCATATAATGTGTTTGTTATACTTGTATGTTCATTGCATTGAGGGAGCGTGTTTGCGGTAATCACAATCCACAGTAACCGGACACAAAGCAGGAAGTAACCGGCAGGATAAATATAACTAAATAAATAAATAAAAGTCTACCGTGATTAGTTTTGCTTTTTCATGGCACTGTTTTTACACAAAATCACATTATTCATTATCTTTCTCCCAAACAAAACAGCTGTTTGCAAAGTTCTGCATCATTGTGTTTGCCCTGGTCTTGTGTTTATCCTGCTACCCTGTTTGGCAAGTTTGGCATCAACATGTTCCCTGCAGAACAAAGTGGATCACAAGTAAAACATAAATAAAATAATTTTAAAAACATTTACTGTGTGTTTTTCTTTAACTTCACTAAATTACACACTGATCACTGATGTCTCCCCAGATTCCCCCACAACCGATCTGCAAAAACAGCTGTTTGGCAAATTTGGCATCAGCGTTGTTTCCCTGGTGGTGTTTTCCTGCTCATACCACATAAAAAGTGAATTACAAGTAAAACATACATAAAAAAAAAAGATTTTCTGTGTTTAAAGGGAACAGTCAGCATACATAATAGTTGAAAGGGGAGCACTGAAAGTGAGATGCCTTTACTGGCAGACAGCAAATGTTGAAGCATATTTAAAAGTTAACAGAGTTCCCTGAGGGTTGAGACAAGTAAAACAAATCGCTTTTGGCACCGAAACAACCCCTTTTTTAAAAGACCAGTAAATCTACTGGAATATGTGTGTGTATACTTGGTTTCATGTTTGTCATCGGGAGCCACTAATCCCGTTCAATATAACGAGGAATTTGCTATCACGGGGTTCATTATAGCAAGGGAGCACTGAACTTTTAAAAAATTCAGTTTGTTGCCTTTCAGTACCTTTGACATTGTATTTGGACTTTATATTGGGCACAACATATGCTTGTAGAGGAGGAAGATGGAGCCATGGTATCATCACAGGGACTCGTGGTCTGTGTCGAAGGAGTCCTTGTGCTGCTGCTGCTCAGTGATGAGCCAGACTTTGATAATGATGCCAATGCTAGCGGGAGTCTGGGAAGTCTTGTCACCAGGAGGTCTGGGTGTGCGAATAGTACTTTACATGTCACTAACTGGACATGTAAATAATCAAATGAATACTTAAAGTTAAATCTGTGGTAAGCGGAATTTGAGAAAACCTAAGAAACAAAGATTCTGTGGATCTAACCTTGAGTGATGTGGTGAGGTACTATTTACAGATGTACTGAAATGTCTTTCTGAAACAACAGATGTTACAGGGCTTCCAAGAAAATACAAATCCACTTTAGCCCAAGTAAGCCAAATTACTTGCCTGTCTTGCTAGAATGAGCCTGGATCGATATTTCTGCTAGAGAGTGGCACTAGGAGTTCTAGTTTAATGAGCAGTTGTTTCAGGGTACTTGATGTTGATTCATCGACTGTTATGTAGCTGTACAACTGTCACTGCCTTCTTCCCAGCATCTGATGGACACCTAAAGTGCCATTAAGGAAAAAAGGCTGGGTTTTCATCGGGTTGGTTAGCAGAGCAAATCACTTTTGCAAATGTAGGATTTTGAAAACTGCAAGGCCCAAAAAACATGGCTGAATGCACTAAAAGCACAATCATGCTAAGGATAAAATTCAGTACCATGTGACTTGAGAGCCAACCTGGAATTCAGAGTGAAATGCCTGGTGTTACAAGATGCGGGTCCCACAAAGGCTGAGTAGCTATGAACTGAAGCAAGGCAAATGATGTGCTTGATGATAATACTGTCAGACCTCTTTAATCCATGACTCATTAAGACAGATGTCTGGTTATATGTAAGTACAGTATAACAGGCTAAATGGAATTAGCTATTGTAAATTACCTGTTTTATTCAGAACCCTGGGTTTCCATATATGTATCATCCAGCTAATAGACAAATCTACTGTGTGCCATTTAGTTTTGCCTCATTAGTATGTAAATTAGATGCTAACTGGTCTACCTACTTCTAATTCCCGTAATCCCCCAATTTAGCTACCATCCAGTCTGTGCAGGGGCAGGGCAGTCCAAATAATAAAGAGTGGAACATTTTTAATAAAAAGATAAAATAAGAGTACTGTATAAATAATCAAATAAATAATATACTGTGTGTTTATTTTTGTATTGTTCTAGTGTCGCGTGATGTACACGAAATGTATAATATGCAAGAAATCAACAAAGTACTAATGACCACGACTCATTAATACATAGCTATGTATTACATAACGCATTCTGAAATTGCATATAGTTACAAAATAAAGAGATCTGACTGTACGTAGAAGGAGAGGAAATCCCCAATATCACAAAGCACACAATGGGCGTATCAATAGAAGTCAGACTCTCACTCCAGATAGTAGAAACAAACAAATGCATTTAATCACACAAAGTGCCTAGTGCGGAATTTATTATAATGGGAATATGCTTTGATTGCTACTACTGTATGCTTATTTCACATCTAAATGTACTCTATGTACCTTTAAATATAGCATATTTAAAAGTTCCACAATTCCACATCCCAATGAAGAGTCCAGTGAAACTCAATGTGCTGTCATAGTTGTCAGTGCCTACAGTGGCGTTCCACACAATGCACTTTGATTTAAATACATTCATATTTTTCTACTATCTGGAGCATTAACCTAGAGTTAGTCCTAACACTAAGAGTGTCAGCAACTTGTTATTATACTGCTTTGGGCAATGCTGAAGCTTGAATAGAGTAAATAATTATTCAGTACCTGTCTGTGCAAGGCAGATCAGCATTGGTCTAATCAGAGTATTAACATGTTTGCCAAAACAGATTTTTTTATATATATATTTTCTTCAAAAGAAGCCAGCAAATGAAGCAAAAAAATGTTAATTCAGGTTGTTAAAGCGAAATAAGAAAAAAATGTTAATTCAGGTTGTTAAAACATAAGATTAGTGAAAGCACCAACAGGATATAAACAGAAGCAAAATGTTTGAATCCTATCACAGCCACTGTCTTACTGTGTGACCTTTGGGACACCAACTGACCTCTCTGATTCAGTGCTCCCAGATATTAAAACTGGGTACAAGCAGACTCCTACTGAAAAGAAGATTTTGCATCAGTTGGGCTATCCTGAGCAAATAAATACACTGGAAAAACAAAACATTTGTTTGTACTTTGGCCAGAGTGGAAATTCTTTGAAGTGGGAATAGTCGCATGCTGATGTACATTCTTTGAAATATTCATGTAAAATAAACCTTCTTTGATGTCTTTTCATATTTTTTTTCCAGAATGATTGCTTAAAATGCCACAATTTGAAAATGTTATACTTCAGCAATGGTAATGGCACGTATTAGGCTTGTGTGCATCTTCCCAAAGCACACACAGACTCTAAAGCCTCAGTTCCTGAGTACAGCATCATGGGTATGCAAATCCTTGGGAAAAGCAGGCCAACAAACCTTCCCACACCAGATATTGCCAAACAACCTGGAATATCTAATCCATTATAGACTGAAAATGACAAACTGCAAACAAGCATTTGTCAATGCTGAATATTTGCTAACATGCTGCTGTACTGGGTTCTGCTTGTACACATTTTTACTATGTATTTACCCAAGATAGAACAGATGAGATGTAATATGTAATTTGTAATGGGGTTCTGATTTTACATACTTTTATACTGCATTTACCCAGCATAATAGCAGTGAGATACGATATCTCGTTTTTCATGTGATCCTGCTGTTACGATGTATTCTTCCGGGACAGATCATCTTAGATACAACCTTTTCCTTTTCAGTCAGGTTCTGCTGTAGGGTCCTGTTTTTACACATTTTTGCAATATATTTACTCAGGATAGGAAAGCCGAGATGCAATACCTCATTTTCAATGTGGTCCGGTTTTGACACATTTTATACTGTAATTACCCAGGCTAGCACAGCTCAGCTGCTATCTTGTTTTCAGTGGGATCCTTCTTTTTTCCAATTTTTTACAATGTATTTACCCAGGACAGCACAGCTGAGATATATTTTTGATGAGGGCCTGCTGTTGCCAGTTTTTATAATGTATTTACCCTGGATAGCTGAAAAGCAAGTTACATTTTCAGTGGGGTCCAGCTTTTACAATGTATTTTACCAGGTTAGAGCAGCATAGATGCATAGTTCAGTGGGGCTGTGCTATATTTGGGACCTGCTTTTACACAGTTTTACTATGTATTTACTCAGTATAGACCAGATTAGGTGCACTATCTCATTTTCAGTGGTGTTCACCTTTCACACGTTTAGATTGTATTTACCCAGGATAGGCCAGCTGAAAAGCAATATTTAATTTTCAGTGGGCTCCCACATTTTGACCCTAAATTTCTAACAAATCTTTCTATAACCTGACGTTATGATCAAGCAGGTGGAATTTTTTAAACCCCATCTGAAAGGTGATTTTGCGATATGACTGCAAAAACATGTTTTGGAGGTGATTGAAAAAAATGATATGTCATGTTCATGAGGTGGGGTAACCCAAGGCATATGCTGGACGTTAGGGGCCAAAATCTGCAAAAATGAAGTTATAAGTAAATGCTGGAACAAGTCGTTTCTTCATAACTCAGTTGTTTTTTACATTTTGACCTCAAATTTTCATCATTGTTGTTTTATGATGCCATCTCATGAACCTGGTAAGAGAACATTATCAAATCGCACCCAAAAGGTGACTTTGTGTCATGACTGTGAAATCACCTTTTGGGCAAGATTTGACAAATTTAACCTACCTTGTTCATGAGGTGGGGTCCAAAAAAGGCCATGTTAAGAATTTGGGAGAAAAATATTTTAAAATGATCAAGGTATGAGCACAAGTTCAAAACACAGTGAAATACACTGACCGCACTTACCTGATTTCCTCAGCTCCCAGTCTGGCATTGAAGATTGAAGATGTATCCCTAGTCCAGAGAAAATTACAGTGTTGAACCACAGTAGAAAAGTAAGGGTTGGGGGTGCAAGGGTGGTGGGTGCTGAGTAGGGGGGGTAGGTGGGGGAGGGTAGCAGCAGTGGGGAGCAGCAGTGGCAACAGAAGAACTGTTTTCTTTTTTAAAGGGTGTAGAAAAAATAAAAAAGACACTGAGGGACAGTTTTCTTTATTTCAGGTACTGACACTGGAAACTGATTACCCCAGTTTTGGGTTCATATTCACGGGGCACGGAAAGTGATGGGGAGATGAGAGAGATACTTGGCAGAGGATAGCATCTTTTTTATAAAGTTCTGAACAAGAGTAAACTTAAGAAAAACATAAACACACTAATTTTAGCAAGAAAGTGTCAGATGAGTTGCGGGGGGAGGACGAGGCACAGGTTGTTCATGACATCAGTCAGCTGCTTTCTGAGCTGTGTCATGCAGATCGAGGCAAAAAGCCACCCTGTGATATGGGTGGCTCTTTTCTTTGAACTTCATGAAGTTTCAGCCCAGCAAGCACAGAAGAGTGTCATGATCAGCCTGGCCGATCACTAGTCTGACAAGGTCAAGCCCACTGCAGACTGCCTTGCGGATTGACAGTGACACGCCTCTCAGATCCACTATCATAGCAATATGTTCACTTTGCACAAGAACAAGTGCCACCATAGTGCTAGCTGCAAATTTAAACTTTGGACACTGCACTTACCCAGGTCCAAATGGCCAGCCACCTACCCTAGCACTTCAGCCCTTGAGCTTCGACAGGGGGCAAGGTTTCTGCAGCAAAGGTGGGCTCTTAAAGTGAGGTTGCGAGATTGTGTTTTGGGCTTCATAGCCCATTAGTCAGCTGCGGTGATAGTCTATCTTTTGCAAAATTATTAATTTTACTGCTGTCCTGTAAGGGAGGGAAGGGATTGTAACTCAGGCTGAACTCAAGGGGGACCTCTTAGTTGAGCAGTGGCTTTCATTTGTATCGAAGGTAGCTTAAAGATGCATAGTAAGGTTTTGAAAATCTCCCCCATAGGATTCAACTGGGCATGCCCCCACACTGTCTTAGTAGGACATCACAAAATGTCTGAGTGTGGGGGCATGGTCAGTGGACCAGGAAGTGGAAGGGATCAGCTGGCTGGCAGTTCATCCAGAGTTTCGATCCCTTCCCTCCCTTACAGGACAGCAGTAACATTTATAATTTTGCAAAAGATAAACTATCGCCGCAGCTGGCTAATGGGCTATGAAGCCCCAAACTGAATTTAAAAAGGTCAAACCATCACTTTAAATACCCCTGAGTATACATAATGTGACTATAATTGTTCGTACACATCTAAAATCACATGATACCCCAATTGCCCACTTGTAATTTTGTGCAAAAAGACAAACACATGATGACCGGTGGTAATACTAAACAAGGGCATTGGTTTACAGTTTTTATCAGAAAAACCTAGTGAAATTCCAGCATTTATTACTGGTAAAAACATCGAATATCATGTAAATTGGGAATTTATACCAGATCAGTGAATCTATGAAAATTTGTGTTTTACTATAAAGTATTTCCTATAGTATTTTCATTTTGTTGTATTTTCTGTATATTTAGCCTTCTTTAATTCTGAGTATTTATACACAAACTGAATGTTAGAGAGCACAACCTGGTGAAATCCAGAAATAAGAAAGCAATCACCGGTGCAATCCTGGAATATGAAATTTTAAAAATGGAATTTCATCACTTCAAAAACCATAAACCAGTGACCCTGATACTACGGCATCGGATATAGAAATAATATACAGTTTAATCAAAATGCCATACAAGCATAGACATCAAAAACTAGTTAACCAGCCTGTATGAAATTGCTCATTTAAGGCAGGCGGCTGTCTGCTTCTTAAAGGACAATTTAAACTGAAAAACCAAAGGATGGGTGAGGTGGGGGGTGAAAAAGATTTGCAGAGGGGAGAGATGGAAAGTTGTTTTGCAAAAAAATTAAGGATTTTAAATAGGGGTAACAACTAAATAATAATTTTGTATGGACTGGTTAATCAGAGTTTTTAATATCTTTGGTTGTACGGTGTGTTGATTAAATTGTATATTATTTCTATGTCCAGTACCTTAGTATTACCACTAGTCACTATTGTGTATTATTTATATGTCCTGTACCTTACTATTACCACTGGTCATCTTTTGTCAAGTGGGGTATCACATGATTTTGAATGTGAACAAATAAGTATTTAGTGTCTTTGGATATTGCCTGTCTTGACTTTGAGCACTTTTTACAAGGAGCACTGTTGCTACCAAATGTTGGATGATATTTAATTTTTGTGATGAGCTCTAAGCCATATTCAGCGTGTGTTTTTCTGAGTGTCTAAGAGAGTAGCTTGCGCTGAGCCTGCACTTTGACTAGATTTTTTTCAGTTACATACCACACTACCCATGTAGCTTGCTTCTAATGTATTTGTAATGGACTTATACAAATATTCTTGCACTTTTCTTGTTTCTCTTCAGTCACTGGGTCACTTGCCCCGCAGTCCGCACATTTGAATACATTGTTCTGTCTTTAACAAAGACCCATTTTAAATGGAAGGGTATGTTTTGATGTTATATACTTCCTTCTACCACTAGTGGGGAGCCCTTCCAGTTGATTTATGCATTTTTAAAAGCCCAATTGGGTAACATGTTTTTTTTTTTTTTTATTGAAGGTGTCACACTAGCTCTAGGAGAGAAACATGTATCAGTTGCAACCTGCCAGTACAGTACAGTGGGACCACAATGGTTTGGGGATACTTGACAACAGAAGTTTGGCACCAAACCCTAACTTTCTGCTTAGTACTTACCTTTAAAATTTACATTAGTGCCCAAACTGCTTGCATGACATATTTGCTGTACTTAGCAGTCCTAAAACCTTTTGTGACCCCTTATATTTCTTTTTCTTTCACAGAAAAATGCTATGATTGAAGGCCTGCAAGAACAAGTCAGTAATGCTAAGGATAAACTCATGAGATTGATGTCAGTCGAGTGCAACTATGAGCATGGAGAGGTTGTTCCCTCTTCAAACTGTAGTTCAGCATTTATCTGTCACAGTGAGTTAAAATCTGAGGCAGTGGGTCAAGACATTGCAGCCTTGGAGTCCTGCAAATACCAAACTTCACCAGAAAGTCCTCTGGAGCAAGGTTCTCATTCACTGAATACTCAGGCATGTGCTTCAGTTTCTGGCCGTAACTTGGAATATTCCTTGGAGCACCGAAATGTTAACGAACACACAGGCAGCCAGAATATCCCACAAGACACTAAATGTGATCCAGAACAGACCTGTAGTGCTGATAGTGGGTTCGAACAGTCAGGATCCACAACTACAGTAGGGCATTCAGATCCACAGTATAATGACATTGTTTGCCATGACGAGAACTGCAACAATTCCACCATCAAGAGCGTGGCTGTTTCAGGGGTGCCTGTGTCTAAACATCAGGAAATTCCAGAGAGTTCAGCCAAAGAACAAACGTTAAAGACGAATAAACACAGTTTTGTGAGTAGTGACAAACTCCAAGAAATTTTGCAGGAGCTATGT
The DNA here is from genome assembly GCA_016271365.2 of Neoceratodus forsteri. Classification (NCBI taxonomy): domain Eukaryota; kingdom Metazoa; phylum Chordata; order Ceratodontiformes; family Ceratodontidae; genus Neoceratodus; species Neoceratodus forsteri. The sequence goes on from CM057459.1 coordinate 657,038,346, forward strand.
GTTGACAATGCATGCTCTATCAGGCCTCTGAGCAAATCAAAGCGAACCGCCAACCCAGTCCAGCATGGATTAATGGAGTATAGATATATGTTTCCCCGGAGTTCCCCAGGTATGATAAAGAAAAGAAGACCACAGATGTACCCAGTAAGAAGTGGTCAATCTCCACGTTTTATTCCAGATGTAAAGTGTGTTATGAATAAAGATGTCAGGAGGAAACATTTAAATGGATTAAGGACCCCACACAGCACTGGCAACCTGATTCTGACACCAGCTACAACTAAATCTGCACGGGTTAGTGACAACAGTGGTTCTAACCCACTAGTATCATCATCCCCAGTCAATAAACCAGACTTACAAATGGAAAGCATGAAGAATTCTCTTGCTGGAGAGCCAGGCATTGATAACTGGCATAATAAAAATTTAGGGCTAAATGAAACTTATCCGCACTCTGAGCAGACAAACATGTATGCCAGTAAACCTTTTTCAGGCCACCAACTAACAGTTCTGAACTGTGAGCAAATTGAACCAGAAGAGTTAGCAAGGCCCCCTGAACCATATCCATATAATTACTCAGACTCTGAGTCAAGTAGCTCTGAGGAGACAAATTGCTGCTGCCAGAGCGCCTACTGTGAGGCTTGTTTGCAGCGACCCTACAACTCCAGTGAAAGTTCTACCTCAGAAGCATCAGACAGTGAGCACTATGGGCATACCTTTAATTGGCCAAGGGGCTACACCCACTCTCAGCCTGTCGTTAACTTCAAAGATGACTTGAGACCAACCTTTGTGTAAGCAGCTGTGAACATTTCATACACAATGCAACTCATTTCCTGAAACTCAGTTTTGCACTATTCTTGGAATAAAATGAACAGCATTTCATTGTATATAATAAATATATTTTCTTTATCAAACTGCATGCACTAAAATACTGCAGTACTGCATTTTGGTATGGGGTAAGGGGTTGAAGAACAATTATTATAGGATGCCTTGAGCTTTTCAGAATTAAAAAAAATAAGGCTTTCAGCATATCATCCCCCACAGTGTACAGGACCGATTTCATGAAAGAAGAGGATGTTTTTTTATAGCCTTCCTACTGGTGATGTCTTATAAGAGCTGTGTCCAATTGGGTCCTGTACACCTGTCCTAAATATGATGTCATCTTAGACTGGAGAAAACATTGTAGGCATATTTTCTAAGTTTGTAGACAAGGCATTGTAAGTAAGAGATAATATGTGATAGAGTGTACGGTTATAAAGCAATAATACACACCTTGGGTGGTTGTTAGGCATGAGGCATAGCCAAGTGCTGCAATCAGCCCAGAAAAGATTGTTATCCCACTTATGAAATATGCATTTACACAATAAGATAATATGTAGTTCAGGTGAGATATGCAGTATACAGAAAATAATCAACAGTCTTGTGTTTCTACCGATGAGGTTGCAAGATTTTCTTGGACTATTTTATAAGCACTTGATGACCCACATTGACATAGTCCCCAAAAGAAAATAATCTTCTGGCCTATTCAGTAGTCTCAATAGTAACATAATGCATTACTGGGCAGGAGCAACTTTGAATAACTTACATGCAGGTGGATAGGGCTGGGGATGCACATCCAAGGCCAGGGAGAGCAGGTGCTCAGCGACCTGTGCAGTGGGGTGGGGATTTTGTGACCCCATGTGGATAGAATGGATGTAGCATGTATCATCAGTTCCACCAGAGAGACATAGCTGATTGGGGAAAAACAACCCCTAAGAATTTGTTAAAAATACTAGTATAAGACATATAAAATGAGTTACAGTGAGCTCAGTCCAGTTTCTGGAGAACAAATGTCCACATCACAAAACCCACTGTCACAATATGTAAGCAGTGAGTCAGTAAGAGCACACACAGGCCAAGGAACCAGGAGGCCCGGGTTCAAATCCTAGATGCACTTACTCACTGCGGACTCCACTGAAGACAAGCTACAGCATCTCAGCTGGACAATCCAGGGTAAATAAATTGTAAAATAAAAAAACAAATGGCACACTTGGTAGCAATCGTGCATGAGAGGCCAAGGACCAAGTAGTAAGTGAGCACAGAGTCTGAAGTACCCTCGATCCCGCCAGGGCAGGGTTGAGGCACATCATCAGGGCAGTATTGGATGGGAAAGCTGTGTTGCAGCTGAGTGTGCTGTTCTTGTGTGAATAGAAGATTTCAGTTTCCAGTGCCATGAATCTGGCAACTTTCATTGGTGCTGCAATTGGCTACAAAAAAATCTGGAAAACAAAAAATACTGATAGCAGTATTTTACTGAAAAATATGTTTCTTCTGTTAAAAATAACATGTTGGTGAAGACGCTTTACAAGAAGAAGCAAAAATTGCAACCAACTATAAAGCAGGAATGGAAATACAAGCTGTACTGTCGAGTAATGTGACCTAACTTGCAATTTCAAGGGATATCATCAATGCCATCCAGCCTGAAAAAGCCCTCTGTTAACTAGACAAGCCATTAAACATGCAGCGTACTCAGATTTATATCATGGGAGTGATGAAAAACAGTGTAGAATAAACATGCTATTTTTGCTTCTTATTCAGCTGCTGTGAGAATAACATAGAGGATAATGGCTGGGGATCGGGTGATAACCACGCTGTACTCACCTCGTGTGGTTGCTAGGGCAACATGGTAAACCTTGAGAGCGCAGCTCGAGAGGTTTACTGTAACCCTAACAACCACGAGAAGTGTTCCAGTGGTTGTCACCGATCTAACCATCATCTTTTATAGTGTATGGTCAAAAAAACACTGTTTGCATTCTATGTGTGAGAATTGTGGCACTCTGGTGCATTCTTTTTTGTTATGCCACTGTTTGGAAGTTCCGAAGTGTGGTTAACAACTTTTAAAATTCTAAACAGTGCATAACAAAGCTGTGTGATTACTGATTATGGTGGTTAATAGGTACTTACCATACATTATATGATATTTCCACTACAGCCTGGTCACGGAGCCCATGGAGTAAAAAGGAAATTCTATAGAGCACAAGAATAAGGTTTTTATTCATTCTGGAATGTTGCCAACAATGCAGCAAACTAAGCTGATAATTGAGCATGCTCAGAAATGTATTTCACTCATTGGCCACACTTATCATGGTCAGATATTAATTCTCACATGTGAGATGCCATTTATATTTTTGATTGCATACAGTCTCAGTAGTTGCTCTTAATGCTGAACCAATAAACAGAGGGGCACATCTTTGTAACTTCTTACCATTTAGATCACAAAACCACCTAAAAAGCCTGTTGTACAATGCGAATATGATACGGACTGACATAAGATATTATTCTTATCTTCATTTGAGGGTATTGGTCTATTGCTGTCTCGCATATGGCTTCGCCACTTGTGTGATCTTAACAGACTAATACCCTCTCATGAAGAAAAAATGATATCTTACAGTAAGCCATCCAGTGTCATATCCCCTATTTATGTTTACAAACATGTTCAAATGAAGATATTTATTTAAACCTAGCACCAAATTCCAGTGGCAGATCACCAAGAGATCTGACTGATGTGTACTTTTCTGTAAATGTCTGTATTAAAAATCACCTTTTTAGAATAACCCCCACAGAATAAAAACAAAATATTTTGCTTGGGTTTTGAAATTCTTGTCTTGGTTCAAAATGCCTTATTAAGAGCACCTGAGTTGATGACAATACATTTTACACCCAAGCATCTGGAATACCAGCCATATACCATTAGTGGGGTGCCATAATGTGGGTGCCACAACAATAGAATGAGTGACAAGGGTAATCTTGATTTTAGATCGCCCCGTACTCACACCCCGTTGGATATCCACACAATTTCTTTGCCCTTTATGGCATGCCTGTCCCATAGGAGATTATCTTTATTTTGGGGGGATGCGAGGGGCAAAGCTCCCTGCAAAACCTGTTTCCTGAGACAGCACTTTGGCACTCTAACTCCTCGGAGGCACAATGCCAGCTGCGGTAATGCTGGGTGGCATATTGCCTACACCCTAATCAACATCAGCCAGATTCCTGGCACACCGACATGGGTGAACCAATACCAGCAAAGTGCCCTGCCAGTTGAGCTAGTGTTGGACAGATTGACAAACCTGACCATTCCATGGCCGTTCTCAGTGATGCTCTATCCACGCACAGTCCTACCTTGCACTGACTCCAAGCCCCTAGGCCACCAGGAGGTAGTCAGGTAGTTGGAATAGAGACCCTCCCCGAAAAAGGTGAGCTCAGTGCTCCTTCTGTGGCTCTAAGCCTGTTGTCTGGGGCTCAGGTTGCAACCCACGGTATCCAGCATACTAGGCAAGCCCCCAACTACCTAACACCATGGAGTCTACTCTTTGTTTCTTCATCTGAAGTAGTCTGTGTGTGTCGTTGGTGTTCACAAATGCTACCATCTGCCCAATGCAGCCAGCAAGGTAGCAGTAATAAGAAAGGTTGTATGACTTCACAAAGGCCCAATAAGGCTGTGAAGCACCCCTCCTAGGGTGCAGATGTAATAACTGCTGGGAGTCCGGTGTAACAATCTGCATCTTCCATAAAAGACGCCATCACCAGGTTAATCAGGAGAAGCATGTGATGGTTTAATAAATAATAAATATAAAAAAACTGAGTTGTAAAGAGGATAGGGCAGGTCACCTGCCACAACTTAGCATGTGCCAGTAACATATCAGAAAGGAAACCATGCAACTTGCACCCTACCCAATGTTCTGGGGCTCTTCTATGGGTAAGGTCAAGGCTTGCAGTGAGTCATACCCAGAAATTAAAGATTTGAGCATTCATGGAGGGGTGAGGGAGGTAGAACCTGGAAAAGCACTATAACAATAAATAGCAGGCATCTATTCCTTATTTGTTGTTTATAAAACCACTTCAATAAATCTTTCACAGCCATAGTGAGAAAACTGTCAAATAGAAGCAAATGGCTGTTACAGTTAAATAACTCACACTTACAAATATATGATAAAAATTAGGCAGCATTAGATTAAATGGGATAGTATTATTCTTTTTTACAATTAATGGACCCTAGGAATAAAGAAGCTCAACGTGCATCGGTTGGGGCACATACTAGTCCACTCAATTGTGCATCACATTGCTGGCCTCTGCCGTATGCATGTATGCCCCTCCCTCTGGGTGACACAAGAACAACCAGATGGCAAGGAGAGATGTGGGCTGACCAGGCCCCACAGTAGTTCCCTGCTCAGTGGTACCATGAAATCATGAGACAAGGAGGCCCATGTACAGGCTGCCATGTCCTCAACTGCCCAAAACAATAATATTGTTTTGTGGAAGTCAACATCCTACAGCCTGCCTCTACCCCTTAACCCTCCAAGGCATTGCTGGAGGCAGGGGCCCATGGCTGTGGGGTGCCATGTCACCCAGTGCTGTTTGGTCAAGGGGGGCACAGCCATTATGGCAGCCCTCTGGCTGGCATAACAGAAAGCCCACTAACAGTGGCCTGGCAGTGCACAAAAGGCATTGAGCATGCCCAGTCTCTGCCCCTTGTCCAGGTCAGCCATGTAGTTGCGTAGGATCCCCTTCACACATAGTCCCAGCCAGGGGTGCGGAGCAGGTATGTGCCATTGGAGCATCTGTAGGTGTCCACCAGACACCTGGGATGTGCGTATGCCATCTCCATGTGCCACATATAGGGGCGTATAGGGCCAGGATACCTTTGTGCATATGGCCCAATATGTTTATTCAGTTTTAGGAACAGCACAGACAGTGACTTGCAAAAATAATCAAAACAAACTTGTTGGCAGCAGGTTACCATAGCACCCGAGACAGCACTATGAAGTTCAGCATGACTGGCTCCACTAAGACAGATAAAATGAGTGTTGACTGAGGATACACCATGGAGCCACATACACAGATTAACTGTCATCAGAACTCCTCGAATATAAAGAGGTAGTCTGGTACAGGCATATAATTCACATTATGCAGTAGCAGGAAATGGTCAGTTATTTGTGCACACATTTCAAAAAATATACCTTATATCAGTGTGAGGGAAGAAGTTTCTGGGGACTTGGTAATAACTTGGATCTCTTCTCTTACTTTATTCTCTGCAATATGCAAGGCCACCTCCACAGTGCGAGTCAAGTTTTCTTCTACTCCCTTCACATGAAGACAAAACAAGTTATAACTTATTTCCAGAGGAAGTTGAATGTCCCTGTGATCCAGTATCACCTTGTTCACACAACTACACAACAGGTATGTCAGATCATAAATACCAGTGCCTGCAACAAGACCTATATATGGTTCATCTGCCAGCCCTGGTATGAGACTGGGGTTGTTAGGGTCCTATGCATTATTTCACCCAATACGTGCCAGAAAAATGCACATACTAGGCCATGTGGCTACGTGCCTGCAACTGAAACCAAGACAAGCACACAGGGCCAGTATTTACTACCCTCACCTCAGGCAGCCCCCTACCTTAAGCATGTAGCAGCCCGGTGAAGAAGGGGGTAGCCTGGAGGGGTAGAATGTGCCAGGACACCAGACTTCCAATCAGAAATCGATTTAGACCTGCAGTGAATCCTCTGACCATGGGATACATCAATCCACTTACACAATTGCCATAACTCTTTATTTGTACTAATTTTTTTTAAAGTAAAAAGGTCTGCTGTCTCAGGGATGCAGCCTTCCATGGCTGCAGGATCAGGGAAGGGTTACCCTGCATCTATGTTACAATGGCAAAGAGTGCACAGCATTTACGGATGGTTTCAGCTGGTGCATTTGGACACCTCAGTATACAGTTGAAGCCTGTTGTAATTAGTCTATACATGTGGGGGGAGCACTCAGCAGTCAAGCCTGTGGTCCAACCCTGACCCAACAGCACAGTTTTGAGGGATCTGTTCCGATTGGGGACTGTTGGGCTTGTGTAGCCACAGCCACTGAATAATACATTTGCAGATGTCCAGACATCCAGAATATGCACATCTTAACACTATGGCCATGCAGTGTAGCACGTAGGGATGGAAAGGGTTCATGGATAGAGCCCTTAGTGTGGAGGCAAGGAAGGAGAATGGGAGCATTTTAGTACTGCTGAGCTGGTTCATATGGAGTCATTGCTTATATCAGGGAGCACAAATGTGAAGAACTTGATAATGTTGTCATAGCCTTCCCACCCTACACAATACTCGATATCAGTGGGGTTGAGAAAATGAGGTAACAGGAAGTAAAGGTTATATACATTTTGGGAGTGCTGGATCTGAGGTGCGTGAAGGAGACTGTGAATATTGTAAGATTTCCTTTGAAGACACCTAAAGGGGCTGCCCTAATGGCTTGCTCACTACCATGACAGAGACCTGGATTTGAAAGCAAGTGCTGACTTCCAGGGATCATGTGATCCCAGGAGGAGGGGTGCTGCCAGTCGCAGTGTTTACCAGCCAGGGGAGGGTGGCACCACATTCAGCTGCTCCAGCAACCCCTGGGGCAGGCCAAGGAGTACCTTCCACAGGGGCACTACAAAGCTTATTTGTTTTATGGTGCTTAGTGGGAGATGGGAGGGTGCTAGGGCAGGGATCAAATGGGGAAACAATAGAATGATGGCCATTGGTACTTTTGCACCCCATGCCACAAGTGAACCTATGCCAGGGTGTTGAGACTAGGAGGTTGCCAGTGTGCACAACAAAGGACTGTGGGGGGGGGGATAAAAACTCATGTGGAAAAGGGCACTTACATTCAAGTCAGTCAGAAGCTGGAATGTATTTCCAGCCAAAGAACAGAAAAAGAAACTCCCCAGGATCTTACTTTTTACCTCTTAGCTCAATTGGCCACATCCAAATGTAGCCATAAAGACCTTCATTTTTTCACCGGATGTAACTGTTAGGACTAGTACAAAGTTTTCCTGTTACACGATTCTTGCCTAAGCACAGAATATAAATGAGGCTGAGACAAGACACTAAAGTAAACTGATAAGTTGAAAAATATACATATCGTAATGAGTACAGAGTTTTAAATTCTATAGAGCAGTACATCATGCCTCAATTCAAAGCCAGTTGCATGTGCTGCAGTACATAAAGCAAAAGAATTTGCTACTAAAAAGAATGAACTGTCTAAGGCACACTTGCAAATGAATGTTGTTAATATCCTATTCATAGATACCAAGAGTAACGTTTGGCATGTAGCAGTTATTTATTTCGTGTTAACTTACATTCTTATTTATGTTTTGTGTGTTTTGACAGTGGTTCTGTGTCTTTCAATTATTCTTTCCAAATAAATTGACTTTAAACAAGTAAAAAAGGCTTCTGTTTTTTTTTTTGTTCTCTAACAATGGATGATCAGTTATGTTACACACATTATAGCTGGCATACAGCACTAATACACAAGTCAATAACAAGTTCGATGCTTTCCCAGTGTAATGACAGTTTGATATGTACTACTGTCTGTCTAATGGTATATTTATGTAGAGGTCAACTGGTATATGGTTCCAAGGCTTCTTTACTAAAAGCACATTCCTTGATATAACAGCTCTGATTTCCTCCATCTCATTTTTCTCCATTCTTTATAAGCATATTTATTTACCCCTGCTTATAAAGTGGGTGGGGTTGCAACACAATAGACCCAGAGTCCCTTATGACCTACAATTATTGTTACCATGGAATGGGACATCCATCAGTCTAACGTGCTAGCTGGGTTGTTTTGCCCACCAGCAGCTACAGAGGCAGGCAACCTTCAGACAGCAACAAATATAGAAAAATCCCCAGTTAATAGAGAGAAACACTGACAGTTATTCAGCATCTATATCTGCAAACAGCACCTTGTCTGCGATTGTTTTTATATTTTGTGAGTGCTAGTTTTGCTGCAAGACACTGCAGATGGGCTTGTTTCTTCCACATTCCCCGACTCCAGTCATTTGTGCCAGTGTTCTCTTTGACTAGATTATGCTTCTCCTCTCTCATCTTGACTAGGACTGGGTTGCCCTTCCATAAACCCAATAGGTGCACTGCTAAAGAGACAGGCTCAATTAAAAGCTGCATGAGTTTCCAGTTCCTGCAGTATTACCACCCTGGAGCTTGATTGCATCAGATCATCAAAGCGAAGCAGGGTTTTTCATGGTCTAGAGCTGAAATGTAGTTCTCCAATGAAAACTAGGTACCCTAGTAAGTAGTGTTGGTAACTTTGTAGGAGGCACTCTGGCCTTGGTTAAAGTAAAGAATAAGTCACGATAGGCTGTGAGGATTTTGATGCACATCCCTGGGATGTAAGGACACAAGGCTGAAGGCCGAGTGGCCTTACAGCCTTGGAAGTCCTTCAAACCACAGCCTGGAGTGGCTCATTCCACATATAAAAGAGCATTCTGAACTTGCAGTTAGTGAAATATACAGAAATGTGGTTATTTGGATGTATTAAATAGTCCCCTTCAGCAGAAGTGTGAACAATTCTGGTTGTTGAATGTCGCTGATTGCAAGCTAAACCCCAGCTGTGAGAGGTCAGTTCTACACAAAATGCTTCATGGGGGAGGAGGCTCTGGCCAATCTTCTATTTGTAAGCTGTAGTTTTATGCAATGGAGTTCAGTTAAAGGACAGACAGCTGTACCGATCTGTAATTAGGTTGCAAATATCAAGATGACTTTGGCTTGAACTTAGAAATGAGATCCAGTATCTAACCATACATCAGTAGTGGTTTAAGCCATAGTCAGGTGATGGCCATTAACCAGTAAGGATTCTGAATTCTGTCTTGCCATTTTATATGTGAAATACTGATGCCCCCCCCCCCCCACACAAGTATGTTGCTAGGGGGACACTATGCTGTTGAGAGGTGCCAGCTTTCAGATGAGATTTTAAACCAAGGTCTCAACTGCCTGTTCTAGTGGACCTTAAAGATCCCATGGTAGTTCTCAAAAAGTGTAGGGGAATTTCTCCCCTTATGCTGGCCAAATTTCCCCCATTTACATCTCCATCACCAGACTAAACTGGTTTAACTATCTGCTATCGACTATTTCTTGCTTTTATGCAGGTTCTCTACATTCTTGCTGTAACTTATTTGCTCTATTGATTTACAATCTGGTGTGTGTAGTTGGCCCTGTAACTTTAGAACTGCTTCTGCCACTGCTGTATGCTAATCTTGTTCTGACTGCTGTAAAGCTGTATAGTACTTCCTACTTCTTCTAATATGTTGTACCGAATTTCTCCTCTGTGATGTATCACCATGTTGTAACCTCCCGGGTCATGCTGGAAAATAGGCATTTCTATGTCTAGTGCACTCTACCCGGCTACCAAAAACAAATAAATATCAGTCTGCTTGCATCAGGACATGGAGAGCAGAACTGTTGTGAAGTGCTCAGGCACAGAATTGCCATCACATTCTATTCCAGCGATGGTTACACTTCAGTGACTGTTCAGTGAGAGTTCTGTGTTGATTGTAATAGTGCCACACCTTCCATGACAGTCTCGTTATAGTCAGAACCTTAGTTATAGCCATGCTCTAAACACACTGTTTCTTCTCTAGTCAGAGTCACTCCATATTCAAGTGAATGAACCAGAGTTTCATCAATTCAGCCATCTTCATTGATCTCACCCCTTTGATTCTGTTGACCACCACCTCTTGTTGGACACATTGAGGCTTGCAGGTCTCTGCCCAAACAGTCAACTGGTTGTGCTCCTACCCCTCTGACCATTACTAGTCAGTTCAGGTAGGAGGTTCTGTTTCTTTCCCCCATTAAGACCGGATTCCCTCAAGACTCCATTCCTGGCCCTTATTCTTTCCTCTCTGTTGCTAAATTACCTCCCCTCCACCTGTGTCAAGGCAAACAGACACATGTATACTGATGATACCATCTTATATGCCACTGGCTGCTCTGCCTTGAAGCTTGTATCACTGCTTCAGCAGGACTTTGATAATGTCCAGCACTCATTCATCTCAAACTAGCTTCTGCTTAATGCTAAGAAGACAGCATCTATATCCTTTGGTACTAGGCATAAGCTAGCTAGCCTCACCTCCTCCTATTCTTTCACCATCCTTGATGACTCCCGTCTGGAGGATGTCCCCACCTTTAAATACCTTGGAGTGTGGCTTGAATGGAGTCTTGACTTCTCCCAAACATATAGACACCACACACAAAAAGCTATGGTACAGGCGTTGGGCTGTATACTTTTTTTTTATTATTTATTTAGTTGTTTAACCAGGTATAGCACACTAAGCTGAAAGCTTTTTTACAGGAGCAACCTGGGAGCACAAGGAGGTTAAGTGACTTGCTCAGGGTCACACAGTATGCAGGTGGAAGCTGTGGGATTCAAACCCAGGTCTGGTCTGCTGCATGACACCAGATTTGCAGCTCAGAGCCTTAGACCACTGCGCTATACTGCCTCCTCGCTATACTATACTATACTATACTATACTATACTGCAGCAAGGGTTGCATTACACTCCCAGCCCAATGCAAGGTCATCTTTAAAATTATTTTGTTGGTGTTTGACTATGCTGTTATCAGGTACGGAGCTGCCCTAAATCCTCCCTTGTCAGGCTGGATCCTCTTTTCCACTCTTTCTGCTGCTTTACCACAAACTCCCTTCCCCTCCACTCAACCACCACTGTCTTTTCTGCCAATCCATTTCCCTGCCATCTCGGGACTCCCAGAGTCTGCTTCACTGTGCTTCTGTCCTGCCCTTCTCCTCTCTTCCTCCAAGTATTATCTGTCTCCTACCCCCTCTTGCCCCTCCAGATACTCCCTATGCTCCTCTAACTCTTGTATGTTTTCTGTTCCTGCCCATCGGATTACTGCCGGTCAATCTGGTTTCTCATGCTGGCTCCCTGCAGTCTGGAACAAACTTCCTGACTCCTCTTACGTTTTCTCCTCCTATTTGTCTCTTAAATCTTCACTGCTAGACTTTATTTCCCACTCCTGCTCCTGCCCCTCTCTTCCTGCCTCTGTCTATCATCTCTCCTTGTACCTCTGGACCCCAAGATGAATGCTCAACTGTTTTCTAAGTCTGGCCTTATCTCATATACAGTTCTCACTTTCTCCCTAACCTATCTCTGTATATTATTATTTGCTGTAGGGCTGCAGTGATGTATAGTATTTTGTATATTTTGTTTAATTTACTCATTTGATTTTTGAATCTGTCACTCTCATTGCCTCATTTATCTTGGCAATACCGTGCCTTAGTGCTTGTCTATTCTTTCATTGTACCCCTTGTTGTTCTCCCCACGTCATAGCTGAAAATGAGCCTTAGCTCAGAATGCCTTTCCTGATTACCAATCTTCAAAAAACTTTTAAATTAATTATGACTCAGCCAGCCCCTGTACCATGCCCAACTATGAGGGTGTTACCCATCAAACACTCTTGACTGCAGCAGCTGCATATCAGTTATTAATAAGGCAAGTCTGCACACCAATAAAAGGCCCAGGACCACTGAACTCTGAGACAGGCCTAACTACATCTAGCAAAACTTCCTCCGATATCCGGTTCCTGTGTTTGGAGGTTATTGAGTGACTGAACAAAACCTTCGAATCATCTCAACTCTACTGTCAAGCCCAATGTCTCCAAGAGAGGAGATTATTGCTGAACTACATGGTACCCAGAAGCAGGTTACAGGACCCATCTCGGATCAACTCCACCATGGTGTCTGGGTCATCTCATTCCCCCTTTCAACAGGTCAGGGATCCAACTAACCAGTCAGCCATTCTAGATGAGGTGCTCACCAACTCAACAAGAGTAGGCAGAGTGTGGGTGGGGGAACCACTGGGATCCAGAGACCACCATACTATATGGTTAAAGGTATCCTTGGGCATCAGTAAACGCTCGTGTAAGGCTGACGTGCTAGACTTCTGGAGGGTTGATTTCAACTGTATGAGGGAAATCATATAAGGCAGGTTAGCTGTGGTAGGCAGCATCATGGGAGTGGAGGAAAGATGGAGTGTTATAAAAGGGGCAGTTCTCAAGGCAACAAAAACAGGCATGAAAAAGATATCAAAAGAAATATGTGTACAAGAGCAATTTGATTCTCTGAAAGGGTCAGGGAGGCAGTAAGGGCTAAAAAGAGGGCCTTTATATCGTACAAAAAAAAGTCAGGGGTATGAAGAATGGGACGAGTACCAAGAGAAAACTAGAGAGGCCAAGAGGACAGCCTGGATTGCAAAGGCAAACACAGCGCTGCATATTGCAGAGGGGGTCAAGGGAGGGGAAAAAAATTCTTTAGATACATAAGAGAAAAAAGAAAGACAGGAGGGAGAATTGTCAGGCTAATGGGGGGTAGAGTAATAGAGAAGGATGAGCAGAAAGAAACTGTGCTATTGACAACTTTGGCTCAGTATTCACCAGGGAGAATGGCAGGCCCTTGACGGAGGGTGGCACAAAGGCAGCTGATACAGGAGTCTCAGAAATGAAACTGCAGAAATTTACTGGCAAAAGAGACAGAAAGGAGCTAGCAGCCCTGAAGGTAAACAAGGCCCTGTTACTGGATGAGATGCATCTGACGATGCTAAGGGAACTGGCATTGGTGTTAGCTGAACCCCTGGTGGGGCTGTTCAATAGCTTTATGTAGCAAAGGGTGGTTCTCAGGGGATGAAGTATGGTGATGTGGTTCACTTGCATAAGGGAGTGGACAAGGAACAGCCAGAACACTATAGACCACTCAATTTTACCTCCATGGAAGGGAAACTGATGAAGACACAAGTTAAAGAAGATCTTGAGGAATACCTGGAGAAAAACAGACTTCAGGATAATAAGCAGCATGGATCTGTGACAGGGAGGTCTTGTCAGACCAACCTTATAGTATTTTTGACTGAGTAACCAAGGTAGTTGATAAGGGACAAGCAGTAGATTTACTCTACTTCGACTTCAGCAAGACATTTGACTCAGTGCCACATCAAAGGCTGCTGAAGAAGATGGGGGATCTGGAAACAGCTAAGGAAATATTAAGGTGAGTAGGAAGTTGGTTGGAGGGGAGGCAGCAGAGAGTTGTGGTAAATGGGGTCAGATCAGAGGAAAGATAGGTCACTAGCAGAGTACCACAGGAATCTGTTCTGGGACCAGTCCTTTTCAATATGTACATCAGCGACATGGAAGAGGGAATCCAGGGTTGATTGTATCTATTCACAGATGAAATTAAACTCTGTGGTAAAAACGTGAAGAGAAGAAGGGAGTTGCAGAGACCTGCATTGGCAGGAAAATTGGTCCAAAGTCTGGTAGATGAAATTCAGTGCCAAAAAATGCAAAGTTGTGCACTGAGGGAGCAAAAACCCCAGAACAAAGTATTGGATGTGGGGGTTAAGCTGGACACAGCATCAGAGAAAGAGCCTAGAAGCCATCATCAGTGACTCCCTTAAACAAACCAACCAGTGTAACAAGGCCTTCAGCAAGGCTAACAGGATGATAGGATGCATCGGGAGAGGGTTTGACAGTAGAAGGCAAGAGGTACTGTTACCACTGTATATGTCACTGGTGAGGCCACAACTGGAGAACTGCACCCAGTTCTGGAGTTCCCACCTAAACAAGGACAGGGACAGGCTAGAGAAGGTACAGTGTAGGATGCCCAAGATGATTCAGGACCAGAAGGGCAGATCCTCTGTCGATCAGTTAAAGGCACTGAACATGTATTCACTCAAAACCAGAAATTATGAGGAGCTATTTACCAGGAACATAGAAGACAGAATTAGGGGTTATGAGTGGAAGTTAAAGAATGGAAGGGTTAAAAATGTTGTGAGGAAGTAATATTTTACAGAAGGAGTGGCTGAGCCATGGAATGATCTATCGGCAGAGATGATGGGTGCAAAAACCATAAATGGCTTCAGACAGGACTAGAATAGAGTCAATGGGGATATTAGCTACTCAGCAGGAAATGGGAGGCAGAAACATGGATAACAAGAGAGGGAGCAGTGCGCCTGGGGTATGATAGGGTAATGTGGGCACACTGGATGAACCACCGGTCTTCTTTTGCCATCATCTACTTTCCTATGTTTCTTTCTAGGCCCAGCTGTCAACCCCGTTAAGTTGAGTCACAAGTCACAATGGCAGCATAAAGAATACTGCCTGCAGCATTCTTTCAGTGCCTGTTAGACTTTAATATAAGGTCAGCAGAAGGCTATACCTATCAGGTCTATCCTCCTGTTTGTTCAATGGGTACAACCACTGATTCCCCATTAGTCTAGGGAATTGCTCACTCACTTGTAATGGGCCTGTGTGCGTGGCTCCACCCCTGGGCTTGACACCCCCACAAAAGCAAGAGCTCCTGGGGACTTCTTAGGTAGGGAGGGGCCCCACATCCTGGTGTCCTTTCTCAGTCTTGCAAACTGTTGAGTTCCCTGAGTGACAGCTCCAGGCACCAGTGAGAAGGGACTGCAAGCAAAGCCTAATATAATATAAGGGGAGGAATGTGCCGGAGGCAGTCAGATCTGGTGGCGACCTCAGTGTAGAGAGATCTGTTTAGCTCAGAGTGGGTATGAGCTAGGCCATACTTGGCCTCAAAAGTAGAGAAAAGAGCTGCTGAGTTGCAGAGAAGAAGACAGCAACAACTGTGTGCAAGCCAGCATGTGTATAATGCTGAAAATTCAGCATAGAGCAGAGACCGAGGGCTGCTGATCCAGGTTTGTAGAAAGCATGACAGCAAAGTGTTGGACTGCCATCGGCCTAAAGGTTTGGAAGCCTTGATGTATGTGGGTCAATCTGGAACCTCAGCAGTTCAGAGGGAGAAAGGAGAATGTAGGAGCCAGTGGTCCATCCTGAAAGTGGCTAGTTCGGCACCAAATGGAGAAAAGGGAGTTTACCTGCATCACAGACACCCTGGGAGAGCAGCAATCCACTGGCTTGCTGAGTTACAGGAAACTATCCATGTATGGGAATAACGAGTACACCACAATGTGGCCCCTGTTGCAAGGGACGTCTTCTGTTCTTCATTGTGTTTGCTAGTTGGCAATTGGGCAGGATTATGAATACTCCAGTTTGTGGAGTTTCAGCCATTTTATACAACTGCATGACCTGCTGGGGAGAAAGCTAATTGAGCACATTGCTTCAGTGTTTGAAAGTACACCAACACTGGCCAACCCACAACAACATCTATGGGCCTGCACCAATTCTACACCTGTGGTAATCAGGCACTGTGTTAAGGGAGCTCCCATGAGGGCCTGATCTAAATCCTGGTACCAGGTGGGAAAGGGTAGAGCTGGCTAGCCTAGAAGGACACCTAAGAGGGCCTTGTTCAAAGTTAGTATCACTAATCCCTTTGTTCCATGCTTTTCAACTAATAAAACTGTTCTGTTAAACTCAGGCAGGTTATTGACTCCCAGTGTGGTACAGTATATAGTGATGTCCTTGCCAAGCCCACCAAGAGCTGAGGTCCTTGTAGCTTGGTCAGTTGGAATGTCTCCTGCACTCTCCCCTAAACCCAATTATACTGGACCTCCCTGGTTCACCAAAGCTGGTGACAGCACCACGTGTATGGCCTAGGCATGCCTTGCCACGAACCACATCACACTCCTTTTGAGCTCCCAAATAAAGTCTTCCTCAGAGACTGCCTGTGGCAATAATTCCACAGTTTAATGACCCTACTGGTGAAATAAATCTTTCCATCATTTAGTCTATTGCTGTTCTTGGGTAATTGGTTGCTATGTCCCCTGGTCATATCATGATCTATTGTACTTGTCCCCAGAATTCCCCCTGACTGATTTGCACAGACTCTTCCTCTGTAGAAAATTAAAGAAACTTGTAAGGCCAGCCCCCCTCCCTTCCATCTAAGGGCACCAATGTTACTTCTTGCCCAAGGGGAACCTACTTACAAAGACAGAGTTGAAGGCCTCGGGAACAGGGACGTCTCTCTCCAGTATTTGTAAAGCATCAGACTCATCCTTCGTGAGCTTAAAATGTCTCCTTTGTTGTTCACTACTGTTCAAAAACAATTCAATTGAAGAAAGACACCAGGGGTCTGATATTCAAAACTGGGCAAAGAAGAGCACAAATATTTGCGCTGTGCCTTGCGGTTGCCCAGGTGTCCAAAAATGCTATATTGAGTGGAATAGCATACCGGCACTATTCGTCTGAATATAAGTCCATTGCGGTCCAGCACTAAGCCACTTAGCACTGGGCAGACATAGCTCCCAAAATAGGGCATCATAATGGTTTGCGCCCTCACTAAATTTCCTATATTCAAATGGACCCATGCAAATTATCTCTTTGGGCAAGCAAGGTGCTAAGGGGTCATTTGTATGCTCATTATGGGCTTATTTGCATGGGTAGCTGATAATTTAGCACAGCGCTGCCCCCTACTTACCTGGTCCCAGAGAGCTATCCTTGGTGCTAGTGTCCCCCCCCCAATGGTCACCTGCCCGCTGTTTAAAATCTCTTCCTGGTGCTAGTGTTCCCCCCCCCCGGCTGATCACCGGCCTGCTATTTAAAAAACTCTTTCCGTGTTGCTAGTGGTCCCACCGCTGCTGATCGCTGTCCCAATGTACATACTAAGGTTTCCCTTGTGTCTAATGGCCCCCCCACTGATGGTCTACCCAATGTACATATTAAGGTTTCCCTGGTGTCCAGTGGTCCCCCTCTCTGATCACCAGCCTGCTGTCACAGTAAATCATTTCCTGGTGTCCAGTGGTCCCAACCCCCACCGATCACCCCTTCAACACTCTGATACCATTTCTTGGTGTCCAGTGTAACCCTGCCCCCATCCTGATCCCCTACATATGACAGATAACCCATTCCCTGGTATCTAGTGGACCCCCCTCCCTATCCCCAATCCTCTATAGGTTTATGTAATGCTGTTACCCTGGTGTCTAGCAGACTCTCTACTCCGGCAGGTAGTGCCCCACCACCCTGTTCCCCCCATCTCGACCCTGAACTGGCAAATGGCACAGTCCTACACTCTCCACCATGGCCAGCCACCAAATGAGCTGTCAATGAGCTTTTATTTTATGTGCTCACTGATAGCTCAGTTGGCGGCCAGCCGTGGTGGAGAGCAGAGGGCTGTGCTAGTCTCTGGCTCAGGATCGGGATGGGGTGGGGTGGTGGGGCATTATCTGCCAGACTGGGGATCCACTAGACACTAGGGAATTGTGTAATGTAAACCTACAGGGGGTTGGGGATAGGGAGGGGATCCACTAGGCACCAGGGAATGCGTTACCTGTCATGTACAGGGGATCAGGATGGGGCAGGGATACACTGGACACCTGGAAATGGTATCTGTGTGTTGGGTGGGTGATCAGGTAGGGGTAGGGACCACTGAACACCAGGGACTACCTGTTACCACTTCATGCATGGGTGCAGGTGGGGGAGGTAGGACCACTGGACACCAGTGAATGATTTACTGTAACATCAGACCCGTGATCAGTAGGGGGGGGCTACTGGACACCAGGGGAATTTCAATATGTACATGGGGCCAGCGAGCGGCAGGTGGGGGAACCACTAGACACGAGGGAAACCTTAATATATATATATATATATATATATATATATATATTGTGCTGGTGGTCAGTGGGGGACCACTAGACACCAAGGAAGCCTTAATTTGTACATCGGGCTGGTGATCAGTGATGGGGGGCCACTACTCACCAGGGAAACCTTATTATTTACATTGGGCCGGCGATCAGTGGTGGGGCCACTAGACACCAGGGAAACTTTATTATTTACATCGGGCTGGTGACCGGTGGGTGGGGAACCACTAGACCCAGGGACCACTGTGTTGGGGGTCATGGGGGGCCACTGCACTTCCTCTGCCAACCGCTAGGGTTGCACAGGAGTAAGTCAAGATTTCAGTCAGTGGTATGTGTGTCACACAAGGGGACCAAACAAAATGGCCTTGTGCAGTGCACATACTCTGAATATTGGACTGTGCCAATATTCAGGTTCCCACCCCTTCATTTATATAAAGTCCAAAGTTAATTACCTGCACTTCAATGATTGGAGCAGGGCACTCAAACTAGGGTTGCTAGCCCCAAAATTTAGTAATAGTCCAAGAAAAGTTGATGCCACCAGAACCTCTGACAAAAATCCACAGTCAAAACTTTCAAGTTCAGGGGGCGACTGAGGAAGGCTTTTAGCTGAAGTGCTGGGGCAGTGCACAGTGGGTGACTTTACAACTCTGTTCTTGGGATTTAAATTCAGTAAATCCTAAAATTCAACTTGAAAGTTCTGAGTGCGGATTTTTGCTGGAGGTTCTGGTGGCGCCAACTTTTTCTGGACTATTCCTTCATTTATATAGCACCACCCCATCCCCCCAAATACTGCCCAGACACAAACCTTGTTTGCTTGCACTAACCAGGCTTTTCAGTATTTCACATCTGTGCAAAACCCAGTTTGCGCAGACAAACTCGGATTTGCGCCCAGGCAATCTTTTGAATATCAGGCCCCGGTATTATTACCAAGGGAGCAGACAAACAGGGAAGGATAGTAGTGCTGGATAGAGAAGGCTATAGACAGGAGCGTATTATTAGTCAGCTAACAGATAGTGCTAGCTATAAACAGATAAGGAGGATTTATTTTGAGAATATAAAAGAACAATCAACAAATATTTGGTGGAAGCGTTAGATGCAAAATGGATAGAAGAAAGGGAAGTTAATGCTTTACAAAAATCAAATCCGGTTATTCCCCTTTTCTACTGTCTCCCTAAAATCCCTAAGATGTTAAACAAACCACCTGGCAGGCCCATTATATCTGGTGTGGATTCTGTTACACAGCCCCTTTCGATTTATGCAGCTTATTATGCCAAAACCTTGGTGTTTGACACTAAATCCTACAATAGAGAGTCAAAACATGTTATACTGATCTTGGAGATGAATAATAGTGAACATGTGGATTAAATGGGAATATTTTGGTCGCTCTTGAATTAAAGAGTCTTTATACTTTGATACA
This sequence comes from Neoceratodus forsteri, assembly GCA_016271365.2. Taxonomy (NCBI): domain Eukaryota; kingdom Metazoa; phylum Chordata; order Ceratodontiformes; family Ceratodontidae; genus Neoceratodus; species Neoceratodus forsteri. Next base: position 657,058,129 of record CM057459.1, read on the forward strand.
GAGGGCTTAAACTCTTTAAAAACTTTTCTTGAAAAAAAAGACTAGAAAATAAACCCCCAACACCATTTTGCTCCAGTTAACAGAATTCGTTTTAATGAACAACTATTTCCAATGCTTTTCAGCAATGTAAAGGAACAGCAGTGGGGACCAGCATGGCCCACGCATTTGTTAATTTGTTCAGGCTAATTTTGAGTACAATTTTTTTCTATAACTATACTAGAATATTTACCTGGATAAAGTGTTAGTTTGGGGCATTTTATTGACGACATTCTTTTTCTGTGGAGTGGCACACAGCCACAGTTAAATTAGTTTCCGACCTTAACGAGTGTTCACTCCATGTGGAGTTCATTTCAATTGTAACAGTAGGGAAATCCCTTTTCTGGATCTAATCTAGATTTAGTATTTGCTGTATTGGTCCTTGCAAGAACATATCCAGAAGCAAATGATCTGATACCTTTTAATGGACCAGCATAGATGTAACAACATTACACTTCTGAAGAAGGACTGGTTGGAGCGAAAGCTAGAGCACTTTGTTCTTTTCTGGATCTAGAAATTATCCTTGAACAGGACAGGTTGACCTCAGATTTATTTAGAAAACCAGGAGACAAAAACACTGTTTTAAAATGTTGCCACTGAATGTCTTTCCTCATGAAAGTGCCTTGCCACGGAAGAATGTTCATCTTTTGTTGTCATACTGCTCTTGTGTTCAGAGATGCATACCCTTAAAGGCAAAGTTATTTTCCCAGTATGTGAAAGCCCATATGGGCATTTTAATAAAGGAGCCAATGTGGTCAGAATGACATTATAACCTGTTATTTTTCTTCATTTGATGTATTTTTAAATTTGTTCAATTTAATACCATTTGAACATTGAACACAGTTACCACAGGCAAAGAAGCCTACAGGCTTAATTCATAGCCATGGTAGTGCCCCCCCCCCCTTGCCGGTGTTGGCTTTTAACCAGCTTTTTTCAATATCATTGTTTTTAGCTGTCACCCATGGAGTCAGTCTAAAGGCCAGTCTGCCTGCTTTAGTCACTCTCAAGGTATTCCAATGTTTAAAACTTATTTTCTTGATGCCATTAAATTGATTTGAAAAGGTAGTTGAAAAAGTTAGTCTCTTCCTTTTCAGTGGTAACCACATCTTGCACAAGGTCCTCCCCATTTCAGGTTGCCACTTTCTGTTTTACTTGATCCTAACTGTTGGAGATTATCCCCTGTGTAAAAACCTTTCGGTTGGATCCTGGTCATTATTAGCATATCTGGAATTATTGCCACTATTTCTTTTATATCTTAAGCATTGAACATAAAGGATACTGCAGATCAAAGGCTTCAGATGGAAACTATCTTTTATTTATTTATTATTCTTTTAGTAACCAGGTAAGGCCCACTAGGCACAAGTGCCTGTTTTCAGGTGCGACTCAGGAGCACTGGGGTGGTTAAGTGACTTGCTCAGAGTCAAGCAGTATACAAGTGGAGGTTGTGGGAATCAAACCCAGGTCTGATAGATGAACCAAGCTCACTCACAGCACATTCCTCTAACCTCTAGGCCATACTGCCAGCTATATCTGCTCTTAAGAGTTTTTGGTACTGAAAAAGTTAATAGAGACCAGTTAGAGGGGGTAACTGGGACAGATTAATTTTAAAGAGGGAAGCATGATAGATTATTAAGTTAAACACCATGAACGTTACATATGATTTGAATGATTCAATTGATCGGGTCACATGCATGTAAAGTTTATTGGATTTGTGTTTTTTGATGAGGATTATATTATGGGGCTTATGTTTGAACTCAAGCATTCTCTATGTAAGTGAACTATTTCCAGATCAGGTCTCCTTAGCACTTACTTGCCTTCATCCTCTTACAGTTTCCTGGTAGGAGCAGGATGTACTGTAGAGTTTTGCATTTCCCTACCTAATTTTTTTTTCCTCATTAAGTCTTAGCACTTGGTTAAGTGTTGCCGCTCCATGGGGCTCCTGGCAACATCCCATGGTGCAGAGCCACAGTTTGGCTTTATCAGGAGCTAAGCCTGGTTTCCAGGCTACTGAATGGCCAACAGCATTTCCCCTAGGGGTGATGTCATCTCACTGGGTGATGTATGACAACATCGAGGGAATGACACAGTGACGCATTCCAAATCATTGGTCTGTTTGGTCTGTGTGACTGCTCCTTCCCCTTACAAGAAAGAGGATGTTGAATCAGCCATTACATGCTGCTGGGTGTCTGCAGCAATGGCGAGCCACAGAAAGCTGAGAAGCAATAAAAATTTGTGTAAGCATCTTCATGGAATAACTACTAGCATAGCTTTGGCCAAAGATATAATTTTTATTAACAACTCAGAGAGTCTGAATTTAGATTCCCTGTTTTGTTTTATTTAAAAGGAGAAACACTGAAGAACATAGCAGTCTGAGTGCAAACTATTTTACAAGGAGACCTTTGTGGATATTTGAAGGTACAATGTTTTAAGCAGAACATATCATACCTAACAGTTGAGTTTTGATTAATTAATTTGAGGAAATCTGCACTTACAAATTGGGCTTAACGGTATATATATTTTTTATTCACTCGGTGTATGGTGGAAATTCTTACTTAAAAAGGATTTGCACACAGATAGGATTTAGCGGATACATTTTTTCCAGTGAGTGCCGCTAAAAGTAACTTCTGATCTTAAAAGTAAATAAAAAAAAGGAATTTAACCAAGGCATTTTAAGATACATTATACTGATGGTTTCAATTTACATGCTGTAAGTACTGAAATTTGGGAACGTTTTCAAATAATCGCCCACCCCCCCACACGCATACACACACACTTCCCACATAAGAAATACGTTTGTTAGACAATAAAGAATATGTTTGAAAGAGGGACTATAGGGGTTTAAGTATGCCTCAATAAAAAATCAATGTTAATGGATTTGCAAATAATATTAGTAAAGTGGAAATATAAGTATTGCTCTTCTCGTTTACAGGGACTTGTAAGAAAAATGTATGTAATAATGGAAGACACTCACCTTTTTTATGGACTGCTTCAGTGAGCTACTTGTAAGTCCATAAACATTCTGTGTGAATTTCGGTAAACTTATACTGTGGAAATATGGCTTTAATAATAATTAAAATATATGTTTTTATATTTAATGTATAGATGTGTACCAATTCCTGATGAAGTAATTACGATTACAGAACACTGAAAATATGTTTTTGGCAATGGAAATTTTACTTAATAATATAAGACTGGTGAGTGAGACACTCCAGAAGTGTTTTTTTCCCGTTGTTGTAGCCTACATACACCCAGGCAGAAACCAGCATTGCAACTGATCACCCCAAGCCTGGAAAATTAGGACTGGGGCAGCAGAAACCACAGAGCACCATTAACTTAGAGGTCACTCACAAACTAAATGTCTGCACCTGTACCAGGAATCAGTTAGGTAGGTGGTTTATCCTTTCCATTAATGACACACTGATCCTCTAGGGAACTACTTCAAGATCAGTTTACAACTAACTGTAAAAAAAACAACACTTATTCTGCATTTGAGTTAGCATGCACAGTTACTATGTATCACTGCCTAAAACTAGTTACTGTCCAGATATTTTGTAGCTAGGGTATCCGCATAGGATTAACTACTCTGTGTCCTGTTCTACATTTGAGAGCCCTCAATTTGTACGTAAAGTTCCAGGTGGTCTATCTCTACAGACTTTGATTCCCCTCTTACAAACGGGGGACTGCATGTGTTCTTTAGACATGAAGGATGCTTATCTTCGTATACAAATCAGATGGAATTACAGAAAATATCGGAGGTTCATGTTGGATGGGGAACATTACCAGTTCAGAGTCTTGCCCTTTGGCTTGTCTTTTCATGTATTTATTTATTTATTTAATTGGAAGTGCACCTTTAAGCTGTGGCAGCTCAATTACAAAGGTTCCACATCAAACACATAATGGTAACACAGCAAACAATACAGCCAAAGCTTGGTAAGCAGCTAGCAGTCACTTGAAATAAACATAGATACTGAAAGATTACAATGGTGCATCAAGAATGCGGTACTAGAAGGAACTAGAAGGGGGACAGGATCAGATCTACAGTACAGTAGCTTCTTGTTTTACATTGTTTTTCATGGATTCTACTTGGTAGAATGTTTATTTTCTTTCTTACTACTAAGGGGCTAGCAGGGTATTGTTTGGGGCTGTTGGAATTTTGAAACCTGTTTTGGTAGCTAAAAGTGGGCTCATTTGTTTGGTTTACGGTGTGGCAGGCTGCATTTGTAGAGGCCTATTTCTTCTCTTTTAAACATAATTGGTGTAATTTAACTGGTCTGTTTCTTTGAATTGGAGACCTATATCTTATAATTCCAAACCTATTTTGATGTATTGTTGGTGAAGCTGTTTGAATTGGTGTCCTGTTTCTTTGGGTAGCAAACCTATGTTGGGGCTTTGAGTAGAATTGATTCATTGTTGCTGGCTTCACTAGCTGCAAAGTTTTGAGTGGGGGAAGGGTGCTAATTGTCTGACTAGAGGCCTCAGCTACCTGATTGTTTCTGGAAGACTTGGGCTGGTCCCACCACCCAAACCCCTCACCCCACCCACCCCTGGTCAATTATTCCCTTTGTACTAGGGGTTCTGACATCACTTCCTCAAACAGGCAAAGGATTTGCACCTGTCATAACAGAAGCAGACATCCAGGAAAGGAACTGCAGCAAGTGAAGAGTGACTGCTCTCTCAGTGGAAGGGAAGTAAATGCAAATCTAGGCACTTTCATTATTACTACTTCATAGTTATTGCATTGGGTAAAGGAGGAGTAGGAGTTGAAGAAGGTTGTGCAATGGCTACTTAAAGTATTTTGAGTGTGGATAGGAATATAAAAGCAGCTGCTCAACATATCTAAACTGTGCAACAAAGGAGGTAGGAAATAAAGAATGTTTTACACTGATAGAGGGGAAGTGGGGACTTGGGGGTGTTTGGTATCCTGCATCTGGAAGGGTGGGGGTCAGCTGGTGACAACGACAGCAATGGGTAGGGTGGTAGGCTGCAACAACTGCGGTGCACCAATCTTTCTAAACATTGCCCGAGAGTGGGAGGATGTTTAGTGTGCAACCACATAGAAAAACTTAGAAAGGAGATTGAGGGTCTGCAGGAGGAACTAAGACAGGCAAGGCAGATTGGGGTGGGTTTAGCCCAATACTGGAGGGAGGAAGAAGGGAGATGAGGGAGGGCAATTTAAGCCAACAGTGGTGAGGAGAGGCTCAGAAGAAGGAAGCAGAGACAAAGGGCCCAGGCCAGGAAGAACGATTGCTGGGAAACCAGGTCAGGAGACAAAGTCAAATGGAAGGAGGCAATAGGGACTTGTGGGGGAGGCGAAAAGTGGCAAAGTCATGGAGTGGAAAGGAGAGAACAGGTTACTATGAAGAGAGAGAGGAGCGGGCATTTGTGAAGGGTCTTCAGAAAATAGTTTGCACTGCTAGAGAGGAAGAAGGTGGAGGAGGAAGTGATGAAATTAGAGGGTAATTGATAAATGCCTGGACCAAATGGACGGAGGAAGTTCTGCTGGGAGAACTGCAACAGGGTAAAGGGCATAATAATGTGCAGGAGGAAGAAGAGGAGCTGGAAATGAGGAGGAGATGAAAGGAAGCAAGCAGGGAGTAAGAGGGTGGAATCTTGGTGCTGGGGACTCAATACTAAGAGGAGTTAGGTGGGGTAGCAAGGCGGAGAGGCATAGTCGCATTTGGGTGGAGGCCATGCCAGGAATGACAGCAGAAAGGGTGGGACAGTCTGTTCTGAAATATGCTAGAAGGGTAGGGACAAGCCTCATTTAATTATACATCTTGGGACAAACGACCTGGCTGACAAGACAGTGGATATAGTCAGAGGAGGTTTGAGGAACTAGCACAATTATGTGAGGGGCAGGAAGATCAGTAACTTTTCCGAGATACTTCGGTGCCAAAGGCAAGCACAACAAAGCTGAGAATAGAGGAATTTAACAGGCGGCTAAGAACCTGGTGTTGTGCTAAAGGTAATGGCTGTTGGGGGGGTGGGAGGGACCTGGGAGGACAGTAGTCTCTATGCAAGGACAGACTACACTTGAGTGAGGAAGGAAAGAAAGTGTTGAAGCAGAGGATGGAAGAATATATAGAGGAAGTTGGGAGTTTAAACTAGGAGTGGGGGGTGGCAGTTGGGGAAGAGATATGCAGAGACCACAGGTTGGGAAATCATATGAGCTTACCCCCCATAACAGTGACAAAGGACAAATGGCAAGTACTATTGGTGATGCTAGAAAAGGAGGGCAGGATGGGAAGAGGGGAAAAGGGTGGAAGGTGGTTACCCTTAATGCTAGGAGCCTTGGGAGGAAAACTGCAGAGTTGCAGGTTCTCATGGCAGAGGGAGAGGTGGACATTGCAGCCATCATGGAAACATGGGCCACCCAATATAATGACTGGGACCTGTCTGTACCAGGGTACAGGTTATTTCGTAGGGACAGGGTGACTGGGAAAGGAGGAGGGGTGGCACTATATGTGAAGGAAGGACTGAAGTGTGTAAGGGAGGAAGGGGAGGAGGGTAGTACAGAGTCACTTTGGGTGCAAATCCAGGATTCCAAGAATAGGAGTCTTAGAATGGGAGTGGTGTACAGACCACCATCTCAGATGGAGGAGTTAGACAGGGAACTAGCGGGACAGATCAGGAGGACCTGCAAGAAGGGTAGTGTGGTGATTGTGGGGGACTTCAACATGCCAGGAGTGGACTGGAGCACCCCAACAACCAGGAACAGAAGGGCAGGTACTGCTGGATGCCTTCAGGACAGCTTCCTGCTGCAAATGGTCAGTGAACCAACCAGGTTAGGGAATACCCTTGACCTTGTGCTGGCAAATGGGGACTTTGTGAGAGACCTTACAGTGGAGGAACCGCTGTCAGGAGTGACCACCACTCACTATGGCTCACATTGGATATGGGCAAGGAAGGAGTGGAATCTGGCACAAGGCGCTGGACTTCAGGAGGGCTGACTTTGGGAGGATGGGGAAGTGGTAAAAGGGTACCTGGCCAGAATTCAATCTAGTATGGATACTAACCAGAGATGGGAGCTCATAAAGTTGGGGATAGTGGAGGCAACCAAAACCTGCTGCAAAGCCCAGAGCAAGTAGGCTAGGGCAAGAAACCGAGCTGGTTGAGCAAGGAGGTCATGGAAAGGTAAGGAGGAAAAGAGCTGCCTTTAGGAAATACAAGAAAACAGGGAGGGGGACAGAGAGGTACTTGACAGAATCGAAGGAGGTGACAAGGGCAGTAAGAGGAGCCAAAGCATCTACGGAACTCAGGCTGGCACAAGGCATTAAGAAGGGTGAGAAGGACTTCTTTAAGTACATCAGGGAGAAAAGGGCTGTAAGGACCACATAGTAAGGATTAGGAAGGAGGGTTGGGTGGAGAGCAAGGTACGATAGGCGGAAGCACTAAATGAGTACTTCTGCTCAGTATTTACTAAAGAGAAGAGGGGTGACACCCAAGATGGGAGAAATGGCAGACGCGGGGGAAGTGGTGACAGATGGGAAATCATGGAGGCAGAGTTCGAGAGGGGTTTGAAGGCACTGAGGGTGGACAAGGCACCAGGCCCAGATGGCATCCACCCAGGGTACTGAAGGAGCTGGCAGAGGTCCTTGCAGGACCTTTGGCGAACCTATTTAATGCCTCACTACATTCAGGGTGTGTACCTCAGGACTGGAGGATGGCTCATGTGGTGCCCCTCCACAAGAGTAGCTCAAGGATGAACGGGAAACTACAGACCAGTGAGGCCTCACATCCATCGTGGGTAAGCTAATGGAGACTATCCTGAAGGAGGCTGGTGGCCTCTTAGAGGCCAAAGGACTACAGGACACAGACAGCATGGCTTCATCGTGGCCAATCCTGCCAAACCAACCTGGTCGAGGTTCTTGACTGGGTAACTAGGCAACTGGACAGGGGACATGCAGTGGATGTCCTGTATCTGGACTTCAGTAAGGCATTCGACTCAGTGCCACATGGAAGGCTGGGAAGGAAGTTAGTAGGCACAGGGGCAGGTGCAATGCTGGTGAGATGGGTAGGAAACTGGCTGCAGGAAGGCAACAGAGGGTGGTGGTGGGTGGGGAGCTCTCACACCCAAGGGCAGTGACGGTGTCCCACAGGGCTAGTGTTGGGACCAGTGTTGTTTGGGATATTCATTGCAGACATATCATGGGACATCAAGAGCAAGATCAGTCTGTTTGCTGATGATACCAAGGTTGGCACGGTGGTGGATGACCTAGGGGGATGGCAGGGGTTGCAGGATGATCTGGCAAAGCTTGAAACCTGGTCAGACACCTGGCAACTGGGCTTTAATGCCAAAAAGTGCAAGGTGATGCATTTTGGGATGAAGAACCCAAGGAGGACTTACCAGCTAGGGGAGTGCAGCTAGCCCAGACAGAGGAGGAGAAGGATCTGGGTGTGCTCATCACAGGGTCAATGAACAACTCGGCACAGTGTAGGAAAGCAGCTGCAAGGCCAACAAAATGCTGGGTTGTATTGCAGGGGTATATCCTCAAGGAGGGAGGAGGTGATTCTGCCACTGTATAGGTCATGAGTTAGACCACACTGGAGTACTGCGTGCAGTTCTGGCATCCGTATCTGAAGAGGGACATTAAGTTACTGGAGGAGTGCAGCGCAGGGTGACAAAGATGATCAAGGGTCTGGGGACTTATCATATGAGAGGAGGTTGGAAGGAGTTGAACATGTACTCACTGGAGGAGAGGAGACAGGGGGACATGATTGAAACCTTTAAATACATGAAAGGAATAAACAAGACAGGTACAGAGGGCTGTTCAAAGTAAGGGAGGGAGGGCCACCAGGGCCATGATATGAGACTGGAGGCGAGGAAGGTTCAGGAGGAGATGAGGAGACACTTTTTACAGGAGGGTGGTGGCTGGGTGGAATCGTTACCTGCAGAAGTGGTATGCAGTGGAACAGTGGACTGCTTCAAACGAGGATGGAACAGGACAAGGGGGAGGGTTAATGAAGGGGAAGGGTGGAAGGAAGGGGCAGCTGCAGAATAAGGGGTGCTAGCTGCACATTCGAGCAGACTTGATAGACCTCTAGGCCTTTATCTGCTGGCAAATTTCGTATGTTCGTATGTTCGTATTGGTACACAAGTATACATAGTAGAATGTCTGGGTCTATTAATTCAGTTTACATTTACATTTGAAGCAGCAACATTATCTTTGTCAGTAATTAGAGAGATAGTTTGTTAAGGGTACATACTGTAGATGGCTTGGTGAAGCTTGTTAATATTAATTAGTGTGAATGTCAGCAAGTGAAGAGGAAAAAAGTGTGATGTAGCTTTTAAAATTGGGTAGTCAGGGAGATATTATGGATAGCGGCAGGTGACATCGGAAGTGAGTAGAGTTTCAAGTTGCCTCTTGAACTGGTTGATTTTGCTGAGGCTTAAGATGAGACCAGGGAGCTAATTTAGCCATTTGGGGGGGGGGCTCTGATTGCAAAGGTGCATCTTGCTAACATACTTTTACAAAAGGGGACTTCAAAATTGTTCCTGGTCACTGCCCTAGTGGAGTAAGGGTTGAGGGATGGCCCCAGCAAGTGCTGCAATCCAGGGGATGTGAGACCTAACAGTGCTTTCTTACCTAGGATGCAGGTTTGAAGCTTGATTCTTTCCTGGAGAGGGAGCACGCTAGTTTGTGAGTACGATGCACAAGTGTATGTAAGCCAGTCAGCACCCAGAATTAAGCAACAAGCTTTGCTCACTGCTAGCCTGAGTTTATTAAATATTGTGTCTGAGGCTGCTCCATAAATCATGTAAGCAATAACCCAAATTAGGAGGACTGAGCTGGTAACTGCAGTGTGCCTTGCTTCCCAAGTGCAATTATGTCTCTGCCTGTAGAAGGCCCCTAGCCTTTTGTTTACTTCATTTACGGCATGGTCAACATGTGGTGAGAATGAGAGGATCTTGTCTTCTGCACCAAGGGTCTTTACCAAACGCTTGGCAGTGGTAGCAGCAGTCCTTTGCAGAGAAGACCTGTGTGTGTTTCCTTACTTGGACAACTGGTTATTGAAAGCCCACTCCATGGAACATCTGCGGCTCACCCTAGCTCATACCAGGAAGCAGTTCAACCTGGGGGTGATGGTCAATCTGCAAAGTCAGTCCTGACCACATGTCAAAGGCTGCAGTACATAGGTGCAGTACTGCACACGGCTCAAGGCTGTACGTTCCTGCCCCTGGACAGGGCAGAACGCATCATAGCTCAGGCACACTTGGTATACAACAACCAGTATGTATTAGCCAAGACTCTGCTGTGCCTTTGAGGCCTGATAGCAGCAGCTGTATCAACAGTGCCATTAGCCCAACTGCATATGCAAATCCCACAGTGGTCCCAAAGAGTTCAATGGGACTAAGCCACAGACGACCTGGATAAACAAGTGTTAGTTATGTCGTCTTTGAGGAAAGCTCCAACATGCTGGATGGACCACACTAATCTACAAAAGGACATTTCATGTGATGCCAAATCCAGGGCAAATTCTCACCTTAGATGCCCCAGGTTCCAGGTGGGGAGCACACCTGGGCCATTATTGTTACCAATCCCTGCTGTGTTATTGAATTATTGTACCTAGCTATATTTGTATTGATTTTGTTTACTTTGTTCCCCTCCTCCTCCCCTTCCCCACTGGATTGCACCTGGAAACAAGCCTCGACAGTGTGCCTCTACCAGTTATCAAACCTTAAATAAAGAAAAAAATGTTACAGTTACATATGTGTTAGCTATTCAGAAGCAATACTGTACTATTATTAACACTAGCATTCAAATTTACAATAACCTACGGGGGTCTGGCAACCCCATAGCTTTCCATACCAATTGCATTGGGCTCAAGCAGGGTGAGGTACTACACTACAGGACTGCAATGCCTGCAACTGATGAAAGGATGCCAGGGAATGATACATACGAAGGGACTAGGGACCAGCATATAGTTCCCTAATAATTAACAGACTAGTCAGCCCAGCCCTTGCATGACACTGCACACCTCACTTGTGTCATGTGACCTTGAGATCAGACTTATGCTTCACTTGGCCCAGTCCCTGTGGGGCTTTGATTGACCCAGAATCCTATCATGCACACTGGTGCTATAGTGATGGTTAAGTTACCTGCTGCTGAGCTACCTGACAACATGAAGAGTTGCTTCAGGTCCTGCTGTACCTGTAATTCATTATCAGAACTGCTGCTTACAGGAGGTGGACTACAACACTGCACTGCTACCACGGGGTCATGCTATGAAGCTGGAGGGGGGATGTAAGGAAATATTGCTTCACAGAGAGGGTGGTGGATGCTTGGAATGGCCTCCCAGCAGAGGTGGAACAGTTTCAGGATTCAAGCATGCATGGGACAGATACAAGGGGACCTTGGAAGGAACATAAGGGCTGGGGAGGACCGGAGATTGTACAAGGGTTGCGATGGCATAGTAGGAAGGGAAAATGGGCAGACTGGATGGGCCAAAGGGGTCTTTATCTGCTGACAATCTCTATCTTTCTATGTTGCTTCTAGAGCAAGAGGAGATGCACAAGAGCCTCCTGCAACCTCCTTAGAGAGGAGGCCCACCATTCCCCCATCTGCTTCTAAGTCATTGCTTGGGTGAGGATTTTGCTGGAACTGCCTCCCTTGTAGATCAAGAATCCCGGGGTCCTCGTCAGGCTGGTGGTGAAGGCCTCTCCCTTGCCCCAGAGGGGTGAAAAGAGTTTGTGCTTCCCTCTGGCTGCTGATCTTCTCTTCTCTCTCTCTCTCTCTCTCTCTCTGCTTCTCTCTCTCTACTCTTCTCAAAAGGGCATCATAAAGCTGCTAGGATCAGCTGTCCCACTCCCTTTATTAGCAAGGAAGAGGGTGGAGCTATGAATATTCAAGCCATATACTTCCTGGTGAGCCCCACCAGAAAGTGCAGAGCACCAACACCCAGACACCATGCTTTCAACTAAGGCCCAGCAGAAAACAGGTCTGAGGGACTCCCTTTAGTAACAATCCTTGAACCTGAGAGTGAGAGGCTAGATACACACTGACCATGTAATCCTTTATTTGCCTTTTTTTATTGTGAGTACAGAACCAAGTCATTCAATCTCTCTTTGTTCTTTTCCTTCATATCATTGACCATCCCAACAGCCCCCTCTACACTCACTCTGTCTCTGTCATGCCCTTATTTTGATTCAGATATTTTATGCTTTACAGAATTCCTGGAAAAATACAATATTCTATGTACTCAACAACATGGTTTCAGAAAAGGCCATAGCATGTCATCTGCCTTACTGGAATTCATTGGAGCACTACACAGCACATTGGATAAAGGTCATCTAACTGGGGCTGAATTTGTCAATCTGACTAAGGCGTTTGACACCATCCACCATCGTCTACTGACTGAACAGCTCCAGTCTTCTGGGCTCTCTCCTGACACTGCAGCTACTTGGAAAACTGGTCACAAAGAGTAAAAATCACAGGTGTTCCCTCTGATGCCAGACCGGTCCGCTCTGGAGTCCCACAGGGGTTTATACTGGGCCCTCTACTATTCAGCCTTTTCCTGAACACCCTTCCGCAATCCTGCCCCAAGCAACTCATCCTATATGCTGTCGACACAATCTTCAGCAAGGTTTTGCCACTGTGGAAAACTGGTTTAGTATGCATAAGCTGGTCCTAAACTATAAAAAAACAAAGGTTATGCTTTTCAACAGCCCTCACAATAAGCATAGGCATCACCCCCTCACCATTACAGCTAGCCTCGGAAACACCCTTGAGCAGGTGAGTCATTTAAATACCTTGGGATATCTCTGGACCCAAATCTATCATATGGTTCCCACATTGACTGTGTTGCCAAAGCTGCAAATACACAGTTAGGCTTACTATACCACCACAGACAACATCTTACACCAGAAGCCTTAAAGATTACTGTCCAGACCTCGGTGGTCTCCATCATTGATTACGGCCTTATCATCTATGGCTCTGCATCAGCCACTGCGCTCAGATGAATAATGACATCCCTCCATAAGGCTTGTCGGCTCATCTCTGGTGCCCAACGTCTGACTCATACGTGTGACCTTTATGCACAAACTGGATGGCTTCAACTCTCCAACTGCATTAAGTATCTAACCTGCACAATGGTGAAGAAAGTTACTATGGGCCTCACCCCTCCTGGTGTCCAAGCTCTACTGCAACCATGCCTGAATCCTCGTAACACCAGGGGGTCTGAAACTCAGCTCCTCCAGGTTCCCCACTGTCGCACCTCCCAGGGCCAAAGATCCTTTGCCCATGGGGGGGGGGGGGCCGCCTAGCTGGCTAAATGTCTCAGTCCTGACTCTGCCTGCAAGCCTAAGCTTGGACCATTCAAATCCTAGCTTTGCCTTCATCTCACTTCCGCTTGCTTCTGTGACTGCTACATATAACCAGCCCTACCCATCTTCATCCTATCCGCTCTATGCACTTATACCCTATCCTTCTTCTTCTCCCACTTCACCTCCCCCTTTCTTGCCTACCTCCCCCTCCCCCTCCCTTCTTCCCTCCCCTAGCACTTCCCCGTTTTGTTTTGTCTATGTTGCTTTCTGCTCCCCCCGTGATGTTGATAATGCCTCTGACTGCTCCCACCTCCCTCTGTGTCCTCCCCCCATGTGTCCCCCTGTACCGTTCCCTGTTCTTCTCCTATAGTATCTCACTCTAGTACAGCTTATCCTGACTACAGCATTGTATTTCTCCTAGTCTTAATATGTTGTCTTCCATATCTTTTTTTGTATTGTACTGTATTTGACATGGAACCTTTGTAAAAGAGCCTTGGCTCAAGGTATTTGTAATCCTAGACTAAATAAATAAATAAGTAAGTAAATAAAAACGCTGCTCTTGGTTAGCAGCTCCTTTGGATCTTCATCTGATAACCTCTCAGCCCAGATAACAGACAAATACAACTGCTAAGATGACTCCTGCCATCATCCTATGGCTAGCAATCGGTTTTTACTTGCGGGAAGGATGGCAGTCATGGGGTGCCAACAATGTTAAACCACTCCCAGCACCTGCTCAAGAAAGTACTGTTGCAGCAAAGTGAGTAGTACCCACCTCCTGTGGAGAGATATCTGGATGGAGCCCATAGTCAGACCCATGAAGTGAACCCAAGTCTTCCACACAGTAGCATAATACACTACTTCCAGCATGAATAGTCCTCCACTGTCCTTCTTAAAGGAAAAATCACATTTTCCACATTAAATGCAAGATTAAAATCTTTTTACTTACCTTGAATTATATTTCTTTGTGTCTGGTTGAACCTGTGACCCACCCTGACATAATATAAGCACAAGCCCCTCATACAGCATCCCAGAATCCCCAACTGTTGATGGTATTGACAGGACTAAGCCAAGGGAGATTTAACTACTCTAAAGGCATCCCAGGCCTGTCAGATTCTCTGACAGTCTGATCACTGATCCAGCACTTCTCCTAAGGCTAAGTGCAGGCAGCAGAACAGTCCCAGGATTTAGGTTTCATCCCTGGAGATCATCTGGTCAAGTAGATGAAGACTTCCCTGAAGTAAAGCTATGAAAACATCATCATCATCACTCTTGAGTGATCCTAGTATCAGCCTATAATCTGCAACTGTTCTGGTCATGACAAGTCAGTCTCCTCCTTCTAAGAGGACAACATGAGGTCTTCTACAATACATTCCCAAACTTGTTCAACTCATCACCATCATTTCTATCTTCTTATTACTAGTGCCTGGTGAGATGTTTATTACACCAGCAAAATAGTGCAAAATTGGAAATTTTGTATTTGTGCAGTTTTCACAGACTAGCTCCAAAATCTAACATTATTTTGCAATCACATTTTTCAAATTCAAGTTCAAGTTCAATTCAAGTTTATTATAGGAAAACTCCATTGAGCAAGCTCATTCAAAAGGAGATCCTAGTACAATACAGGTGTACAACAACAGGTTTACAAAATAAAAGGAACTTTTGAATAAGACAATGGGTTTCATACATCACAACGTACAATCACAGAAAAAACAGGCAATAAGACAGAGCAGCAATGAGGCAATTTACATAATGCAACAATGCAACAATCTGTGGTAGGATGCATAAGACAATGGGTGCAGTACATAACAACATATTACCATAGTAAAAACAGGTCCTGGCAACAAGATATTGAAATAATGAGGCAAATTACATGATGCAGCAATGCAGCAATCTGTGGTAGGCTGTAGAAAAGGCAAGGAATGCAGCAGAGGGAGGGGACAAGACAGGAGTGAGTAAGGATGTGAAATAGTTACTAGGGAGGGGAGTGCTACAGGAGAGGGTAGGGGACTTAGGCAGCGACAGGATAGCACTTGAGACAGAGCCAGAGTGGAAGGTTAGAGGAAGGGGGGGGGACAAGAAGAGGGATTCAGAGAGCTAAGCCCTCAGGCTTTTGCAAGGATCCATGAAGAATCTTGAGGCAAGCGACTTGAAGAAAGTAATAGTGACCAGGCCGATGAGCTTGAGTACCATTTGAATGCTGTTCCAAGCCACAGGGAGAGAATGCAGTATAGCTCCCTTGCCAAGGGATGTTCTAGTTCTGGGGATATCCAGGAGGAGGAAGGAAGACTTCCTAAGGGAATAAGCACAGTACGAGATGTGGACGAGAGGGGAAATATGGTCTGAGAGTTTATTACGCAGTGCTTTGAGCATCCATGTACCAAGGTGGAGCAGTCATCTAGTGGCTAGGGACGTCAACCCAGCAGCAGAATATAGGTCACAGTGATGGGTCCTGGGGGATGCATTAGTAATAAAACAAAGAGCATGGTGGAAGAGGACATCGAGCCTGTGGAGGTTGATAGCCGATGTGCAGTTGTATATTATAACACCATAGTTTAAGAGTGGGAGGAATGTTGCCTGGACGAGTCTGAGTCTGACCTCTGGTGCGATGAGGGTTCTATATCTAAAAAAGAAGCCTAATCTGGCTTTAAACCTGGTGGAGAGATTATCAATGTGGGCATTGAAGGATAGTTTGTTGTCAGTCCAGACTCCTAGGTATTTGAACTTGTTGAGAACTTCAAGTGGTTCCCCTAGGGAAGTTTTGACAGTTGCAAGGTTGGACTTGGTCCCAACGGGGGCGGGGGGGGGGTTGTTATTGTGGTGGAAGTACATTACCTTAGATTTCTTAGCACTGAGCAAAAGCTTGGCACAGGTAAGATTACATTTGAGCTGAAGGAAGTCAGTTTGGAGCTCTTCACGGACATCAAGAAGCGAGGGCTTGGAGGTGTAGAGTACAGTATCATCTGTGAAGAAGTGCAGTTTTGAGTTAGTAATATTGGAAATAAGGTTGTTATGTAGATGGAGAAAAGGATGGGGCCAAGTATGGACCCTTGGGAGATGCCTTGAGTGATGGGAAGGGGGTTAAAAAGGAGACCATCTGCTTTTACTTGCCGAACGCACCCAGTGAGATAGCTGGAGAACCAACTGATTGTGAAGGCAGAGGCACCTAATTTGGAGAGGCTGTACAGGGATAGATTATGGTCCACAGTGTCGTACACTTTGCTCAGATTGAGGAACACTGCCCCTGTTACTTGCTTGGAGTCCCAGGCGGAGAACCAAATAGCTCCTCCATTTTCTAAATTGGGCATTTCAAGGGGCATGGATATAGTTCACTATTCACATTCTGACAGTTCCACTGGAACAGTTGGATTGATTGATTGATTGACTGATTGATTTACAATTTGGTAAATGGGAAAGCATGCTGAGCCAAGGCTCATTTCCTGGTGCAACTGGGGGGTGGGAAATTAGGAATGCACACGAAAGGCATTACAGACATCTTTAGTGCAAAAATATGAAGTATAAAGTGCTCAGTATGTAGGCAGTCCAAGTGAAGAGAGTTAGGTGGCCCCACATGACAAAATGACAGTATGAAATTATACCATGAAATTTATACCTTCAATGCAATGAACTGCACTAGGATTCAGTACAAGGATATACTGACCAACTCATGCTGAGAGCAGCCTAGAGGCCGGGAGTATTCTACCTCAGTTTAGGGAGATATAGGCAAGCAGGGGGACTCGGAAAATTGGAAGAGAGAGGACAACAGGCTAGACAGGAAGAGTGACAGCTTCAAAGGGGATCAGGAATATGCCTCTTCAGACGTCTAAACATATTTAGAGAGGGGGAGAGACAAAGGGAAGAGGGAAGCTGGTTCCAGAGGAAGGGAGGGAAGATGTAGGAGAAGACAACATGCCCAGCACATGAGGGAGGATGGGAAATGGAGAAGGTGCAGGAATCCCTGGAGTGTAGAGAGTAGGAAGATGAAGGGGCAGCGGAAAGGAGTGAGGAGAGGTAGTAGGGGAAGAGAGCCAAACCAGTATTTGGCAATAAAGGTGGAGCAGTGAGACTGGTCATGTGAGGATAGTGGGAGGATGGAAAGGGAGGGATAGAGGGATCAGTGGTGAGTATGGAGTGGAGAGTTGGTAGCAAAACAATAGAAGTCACTACAGAGGGTGTCCAGTCTGGTAAGAGAGGAGGAGGGAGCGATGCCATAGACCACGTCCACATAGTCAAAAACCAGAAGTAGCATTTTGGTTACCAGCTCCTGGCAGACATGAGGGGAGGTAGCGGGGGAGGTAGTCTTGTTGCAGTACAGGGCACCAAGCTTGGGACAACGTTTGGCATGGATGACATCAATGTGGGCAGAGAAATCAAGCTTGTTATCTAGCCACACACCAAGGTACCTGAAGGCAGGGACAACCTCCAAGTGTGTGCCATCCAAGGTGGAGAAGATAGGGGAAAGGGACAGTCTTTCCAGTTTCTGGTTGGTACCAAAAGTCATGGACACAGTCTTTTTGGTGTAACCCTGAGCTGATTGGCATGGAACCAGCGCAACACATTGTGAAAGTTGTGCTGGAGTGGGACCTCCACAGCAAAGGCTGAAGGGTCAGGTGTAAAGATGACCATGTCATCTGCATACATGAGGGTATGTGAAGAGACACAGGCAGAGAGGAAATGATTTATGAAAACTGATAATTATATTGGACCCAGGATGGGGTCCTGTGGGATGCCTGCTAGGATGGAGAGGGGTAGGGACAGAACACCACTCTCCTGAACAGATTGCTGACAGCCCATTAGGTTTGGGCAGAACCAATCCACAGCCGATGCCGAAAGGCCATTAGGGTTCAGCTTGTCCAGGAGTAGTGGGTGGGACACCGAGTCAAAAGCTTTAGCTAGGTCAATGAATATGGCTGCAGTGCTTTGTCCCTGATCCATCCCAGAGAGGATATGATCAGTTACATGCAGCAGGGAAGAGATGGTAGAGTGGTTCTTCCTAAAACTTTTTCATTCTGCCAGGCATTCGGTAACTAGTCATGAAATATGCACCAGCTTGTTTCTGTATTTTTTACTGCCGGATTTTAACTGTTTTTGATACCTATGTTTTGATTTTTAACTGTTTTTATGAATTGTACAACGATTTGACTTTAGAGATTGCGCTCTATAAATAAAATTATTATTATTAAAACCAGACTGGTAAGATGGGAGGAAAGTAAAGGAGTCAAGGAAGTTAGCAAACCCAGAATACACGATGGACTCTTGCAGCTTAACAAGAGAAGAAGGAGGAGGAGTGAAATCAGACTATAGTTGCTGGAGGACTCCCGCTTTGTGCAGAGGCAGAACCTTGGAAACTTTTCAGGGCTGAGGGTCAGCAGTGAGTGAGAAGGAAAGATTCCGAAGGTGAGAGTGAGAGATCTGCCAGACATAGAAACATACATAGAAACACAATTTGACAGCAGATAAGGACTGCCTGACCCAGCTAGTCTGCTCATTTTCCCTACCTACTGCAATACCACAGACCCTAACTGATCTGTGGTTTACCCTCTCTTCCCTATCACTGGGTACATCCAAGGGTACTAAAGGCACTGGCTGAGGAGCTGGCAGGGCCACCAACAGACCTATTTAATAGTTCACTAGAGTCAGGCGTAGTACCACAGGACTGGAGAACAGCACATGTAGTACCCCTTCACAAAAGCGGTCCCAAGGATGATCCAGGGAACTACAGACCAGTCAGTCTGACCTCCATATTGGGCAAGCTCATGGAGACCATACTAAAGGAAAGGTTGGTGGAATATAGAGGAACATGGTCTCCAGGATGAGAGGCAGCATGGGTTCATGTGAGGGAGATCATGTCAAACAAATCTGATTGACTTCTTTGACTGTGTCACTAAGACTGCAGACAGGGGCCAAGCAGTAGACATCCTCTATCTTGATTTCAGCAAGGCCTTTGACTCTGTGCCCCACAAAAGGTTGATCAGGAAGTTGGTGGATCTTGGAGTCAGGGAAAAGATGGACAGATGGGTGGAAAACTGGCTGAAGGACAGAACCCCGAGGGTGGTGGTGGGGGGAGAGTTATCTGGCACCAGAGGGGTAACCAGTGGGGTCCCTCAGGGCTCTGTGCTGGAGCTGGTGTTTTTCAATGTCTTCATCAATGACATTGGGGATGACATTAAAGGCAAAATGCGCCTATTCGCAGATGACACCAAGATCCGTGGGAGAGGGGACACAGCTGAAGGGATATGGGACCTACAGGAAGATCTGGAAAAGCTGGGGAGGTGGTCCAGGATCTGGCAGCTTGGCTTCAATGCCAAGAAATGCAAAGTTATGCATATTGGAGCCAAGAATCCCAGGACAGAGTATTACCTGGGTGGAGTCCAAGTATCTGCATCAGAGGAGGAGAAAGACCTGGAAGTGATGATCACTAGTGACCTGAAGCACTCCATGCAGTGCAAGAAAGCAGCAGCAAAAGCAAACAAGATGCTGGGATGCATAGTTAGGGGAATCAGTAGTAGGAGAGAGGAGGTTATACTGCCCTTGTACAGGTCAGTGGTAAGGCCGCATCTAGAGTATGGAGTTCAATACTGGTGCCCACACCTCAAAAAGGACATTAACCTGCTGCAGAAGGTACAGAGGAGGGCTACAAAGATAATAGCTGGTCAGCAGGGCAAGGCATATGAGGAGAGGTTGAGGGCACTGAACGTATACTCCCTGGAAGACAAGAGAGAGAGAGAGAGGACATAACTGGGACATTCAAGTACTTGAAAGGGATAAATAAAGATGATAAGGAGAGTCTCTTTAAGCTGAGTGGCAACCATATCACAAGGTGGCACAGTCTTAAGCTGGAGGGTGAGAGGTTTAGGAGGGAGGTCAGGAAGAACTTCTTCACAGAGAGGGTGGTGGACACTTGGAATGTGCTGCCTGAAGAGGTCATCTCATTGAAGACAGTGGGCAGCTTTAAGAGAGGCTGGGATAGGCATAAGGGGAAGGTAAGAATCATGGGTAGGGAGGAGAGGGGAGGGAGGGCAGGGACATTAGCTCAAGCTGTGGACCCTGCAATACGAGCAGACTTGATAGACCAAACGGCCTTCTTCTGCTGGCTTCTTCGTATGTTTGTATGTTTGTATGTCTATCCCATGCATTCTTGAATTCCCCTACTGTTTTAACCCCCACCACCTCCGCAGGAAGGCTGTTCCATGCATCCACTACTATTTCTGTGAAAAAGTACTTCCTTGCGTTGCTCCTGAGTCTAACCCCCTCTAGCCTCATATCATGCCCCTTCATTATTGCGCATCTTCTTTTCTGAAAGATGCTACCCTCTTGTACCTTGTTTATACCCTTGAGGTGCTTGAAAGTCTCTATCGTACTCCACCCCTCACTTCCAGAGAGAACATATTGAGGTCCTCTTGTCTCTCCTCATATGACTTCTGGTGCATTCCTTGCACCATTTTAGTTGCCCTTGTCTGAACTGCCTCTACTCTGTCTACATTTTTTCAGAGGTGCAGCCTCCAGAACTGAACACAGTACTCCAGATGAGGTCTCACCAGAGATCTGTACAGTGGCATCACAACTTCCTTTTTTCTGTTGGTGATCTCTCTCCCTATGCACCCTAGCATTCCACTGAATCTCTCAAATTGTTTGGTCACCTTTAGGTCATTAGATATGATTACCCTCAGGTCCCTTTCTTGTTTGGTGGCCGTCAGTACCTCCTCCCTCCCTCCCATCATGTACTCCTCCTTTGGATTGCTGTGCCCCAAATGCATGATTTTGCACTTCTTTGCATTGAATCTTAGCTGCCACATCTATGACCACTCCTCAAGCTTGCTTAGGTGTCTTCTCATTCTCTCTCCCCCCTCCGAGTGTCAACCTTGTTGCAGATCTTAGTGTTGTCTGCAGAGAGCATATCTTCCCTTCCAGCCCCTCTGCAATAATGCTTATAAAGACATTAAAGAGGACCAGCCCCAGCACTAATCCCTGTGGCACCTCGCTGATCACCCTCCTCTGTTTGGAATGAACTCCATTTACCACCACCCTCTGTGTCCTATTGTGCAACCAGTTTCTGACCCAGTTTACAACCCTGGGACCCATTCCCAGGCTGCCCAACTTGTTTGCTTAAAGTTAAAGAGGAACGCAATTGAGTTGGTGCTGAGAGGGGCTTGACAGCCCTGAACATATACAAAGCAAAAGATACTCAGCACTCAAGAACAATGCAAGACATCCAATAGTAAAGTTGCAAAAATCCAATTTATTGTGGCTGGGTTGCCCACAAACACATCCTACTACCCCAGCACTTCAACCCCACACAGGGCCCTCCTTAGGGGGCGGATCTGAGGAATGACCAACATCACCACACTTGAAATTAATTATTTAAAGTAGTATACACGTGTTCAGTCTTAGGTCCTATATCAAAGATAGTATGGACCAATTAGATAAATCAGAAGGAAAAATTTGGGATCATAACTGGAGTTGGCTCACCGCTGATGTGAGCAGCCTCTATACCTAAATCTCACATGATATTGGTATCCGGTCAGTTAGTAGATTTCTCCAGAACAAACGGAATATTCCAGCACATTTTTTTGTCAGTGCTATCAGGTTTGCCTTGACACATAATTTTTTTTTGTTTAATAGTAAGTTTTTCTTGCAAACCTGTGGCATGGCAATGGGGGTGGCTTTTGCTCTCTCATATCCCAATCGTGTGATGGGTTTATTCGAAGAAAGATTTGTCTTTAATGAAAAACAAAATAAGAACTTACACCAGATAGCTCATTGGTTTTGTTTTATTGACGATACCCTGGTTATATGGTCAGGTGACAGTGACAAAGTCATTGATTTTGTTACCTATTTGAACAGCAATGAATAGCTATTGGATGCCTTGTGTTGTTCCTGAGTGCTTAGTATCTTTTGCTTTGCCCAACTTGTTTACTAGCCTTCTGCGTTTACAAACATCCACCACCCCTCCCTGATCTACTATCCTGGACACCCAGTTAAAGAAATCTGTCAGATTTGCTGATGGCTGACAGTATAGCCTAGAGGTTAGATTAACGAGCTGTGAATGAGCTTGGTACCTGCACACCTGGGTTTGATTCCCACAACCTCCACTTGCATACTTTGTGACTCTGAGCAAGTCACTTACCCAGCCCAAAGCTCCCGCATCACCCCTGAAAACAGGCACTTGTGCCTTGTGAGCATTACCTGGTTAACAAAGACTAAATAAATAAAATAAATAAATGCATTTGTTTGACAAGACCTTCCCGCTGTAAATCCATGCTGCCTCAGATCCTGTGCTCTGCTGGATTCCAGAAATATCACTATCCTTTCGTTTAGCAGTGACTCCATTAATTTTCCCACCACCAAGGTCAGACTGACTGGCTTGTAACTGACATCTTTAAGTTAAGGTCCTCCCAACACATCGGCAGTATTTCCCATGACACCACCTTGTAATGTCAGCTCTTTCTTTGCACGGTAAAACCAGGTCAGCTCATGCTAAGGATTTAGTGCACCATAGGCTAACTTTGTGTTCAAAGTTTTTATATTCTTCGGCTTTATTTCCTTGGTTCCTTCGATTCCTCTCTTAGATAATCGATGCAGCAATGGAAGTCGGGGTTCATATGGTAGTGTACATCCCTCCTGGGTGGCAGAAAGCTGGGTTTGAAGCCTTTTCAAATTATTACACCCAGGTTAGCCAGAATATAGAAACTTTCCTCCTAGGGGATTTTAACTCTGATTGGCTTTCCAGTTCCAGTGCTGCCCATAAAGATCTGATATCAGGTCTCTACCTGAAGCAGATGGTCAAGAGCACTAGGGCTATTTACAGCATGGGTACAAGCACCCTGATAGACTGTGTGTTAACCTCACACCCTGAAAGGTTATCTGAGGTTAAGGTACTCCCTGACACCCTGGGTGACCACTCACCAATCCAGTGTGAATGGACTGCCAAGCAAACCAAGACATCCCCGAGACTAGTAAGGAATAGAGTTATCAGAAGTAGTGCTATGACTGACTTTAGGAACTACCTCGCATGCATAGACTGGAGCTCCCTTAATACATGCCCCTCTATTGACGCAGCCCTACAGTTCTTTCTCACTCAATTCAACATGGCAGCAGACAAGTTTGCTCTGTATCTCAAGAAAATGGTGAAAGGTAGGAGCATGGCCCGGGCCACCCCACAACTTCTTAGCATGATGAGACAATGTGATCTCCTCTGGCAATGAGCTAGGGAAACAGGGTCAAATCCAGATATCCAAACTTACAAAGCAGCATGAAACAACTGCTCCTGGGCCATCCGGCAGACCAAGGTTACCTACCACAAGAACCAACAGACACAGAGCTGAGATTGCGGGAAGTTCTGGTCCGCAGTTAAGAATCTTATCGGTACCAAGGACAGGAGCCCTCCCTCAATGCTTCACCATAACAACGAAGTTGTACTTGATGACATTACAATGGCCAACATTTTCAACAGAGAATTTACAGCGCTGTCCTTCCCAGTAGACCGGACACATACCCTGGTGGAATATCACCAACTGACCACTTGCCTTTATCTCCCAATCCCAGTCCTAATGTCAAACCTAGGCCTAACTTTTTCTTCAGGCAGGTGTCTACTAAGGAAACAAGAAATTATCTTACCAGAGTCCTAGGCAAAACCAGGATGGGAAGTGATGGCATCGATATGAAGCTGCTCTCCATTGCCCTACCTGAGGTTATTGTACCGATAACTAAGCTATATAATTTGTCTCTCCGACTATCCGCCTTTCCCTCTACATGGAAATCTGCTTTGGTCACCCCAGTGCTGAATGGTGGAGACTGAGCAAGTTTCCAATTACAGACCCATATCAATCCTGTCCCCGCTCTCAAAAGCGCTTGAGAGAACCACAGCTGATCAACTTATGGACCACCTGCATAAATATGACCTCTTCTGCCCACAGCAGAATGGTTTTCGTAAGCTGCACAACACCAGCTCTGCACTAACTGAGTTCATGGGCTACGTGCACGAGGTACTTGACCAAGGCCAACTAGTGGGGGCTATCTTTATAGACCTAACCAAGGCATTAAACCTTGTTGATCACCGGCTTCTTATTTATTTAAAAGTTTTACCAGGAAGGCATACAGAGTAGACTACTGCTGCTCAATTCCAGATGCATCCTGGTGGGGTGGGGGGTAGTGGAGAGTAAAATTGAGCTGTGGTAAAGTAGACAAGCTGCTACATAGGTTAGGTTGCCTAGGATTGTCCCACAACACAACCAAATGGTTCTCTAGTTATCTAACCAGGCAGACCCAGCGAGTGAAAATTAATGAAACAATCTCTGAGGCGCGTGAAGTCACAGTGGGGGTCCCTCAGGGATCTATACTGGGCCCGCTCCTGTTCAGCCTCTTTGTGAACAATCTGCCAGAAGCGTGCCCCACCTCTAGGATCTTGCTCTATGCTGATGACATGGATATCTTCTCCAGGGACTCCTGTCAAGCAGCACTCACTAAGAACCTGCAACTCAGCTTTACTCACCTACAGGACTGGTTCAAGGATAGCCTCCTAGTACTCAACAGTAAAAAGACCAAGACCATGCTCTTCGCCGGGTGGCAGAAGAGAAGATTTACCGTGCCTCTCACAATCACTAATACCCTTCATTCCATCCTTGAGCAGGTGTCTCCATTCCTGTATCTAGGTATCACTATTGATGAGTCCCTCACCTTTGATGAAGATATACACATCACCACTTCAGCCAATAGGAAGCTAGGGGCATTATACAGACTACAGTCCTGCCTCACTCCCGAAGCCAGGTTTCAGGCGGTTAGAGGTACTATCCTACCAATCCTGGATTACAGAAATGTGATTAACGCTGCAGCCACCAAAACTAGCCTGCACAGAGTCCAAACCACTATTATCAAGGCTTGCAGACTTGTCTTACATGCCGACTGCCTTATGCATATGTGCGAACTCTACATCAGAACCAATTGGCTCCCCCTCATGGACTGAATTAGGCTTCACATCTGCCTTCTTGGAAAGAGGGCCCTTCTAGAACTGGCACCTCCTTCCTTACAGGTCCTAGTTTGGGCTGCCCCAGCAGAACATGCCACTAGAACTGTAACTAAACATGCCTTAGCTGTGCCGTTCAGAAGAACCACCCTGGAGAGGTGAGCCTTCACAGTATGGGCTCGCACCTGGCTAAACGAGCTCCCCACTCCACCTCAAGCACCACATGCCTTGGCCACTTTAAAACTGAACTCAGGAACTGCATCTCCCCTCCAGAATGCTGCTACTGTCAAATATAATCCAGCTAGCCTTAGCACTACTCTCAGCGAGACCCCGGATGTCACTCTGTACCTTGGCTATTAACCTTTACTTGGTCACTCTACCCCACCCTCACTTTCCTCCTACCTCCTAACCACATATCCTACTCTTACCCCATCCCACTACTGTGAAGCTGTCTTACCCACTTTCTCCCTATAACTCTGTCTCTAACAACTACTGTTCCAACCTTTGCCTCCTCTCTCTCTTACTACCTGCTTACTATCAAGGTTTTTAGCCACTATCTGAAGCTCCTAAAACTACACATCAATGGACTGGAATTGTGCCTAGGGGCTGCCTCAAATTGTTCTATGTAATGTGGACGTGGATGTTGCCTCAAACTGTTCAGTGTAATGTTGACTTGGATGTTTCCTCAAATTGTTCAATGTAATGTGGACTAGGATGTTGCTCTAACACCGTTTGTTCTCTTCATATTTATTCCTTTGTATATTTGCTTCCTGATGTATTACTGACAAGGCCTGGTGGCGGCTGTTGTTTTCCTCTTGTTTCCCCTCCTCAATTGATGAGGACTCTCTGTAAATGAACTTTTAGCTCGAAGGTTTTTGTGATTCTGATTTTCTAATAAATAAATAAATAATATTCTGCATTTGGTGCCAGCAGAAGATGTCAGTCACCAACCCACATGATATATGCATGTACAACCTGGGTGGGCTATGTGACATGGCCAGGTGCAGCCTTTCTCTCAGCATGCTTCCTGAGTCCCTCAAGGACAGGAAGCCCTGGCTGTCAGTGGGTCAGCCTTTGGAACAGGATCCAAAGGACTACCTTAAGTGCCGCAAGCCTCGGCTGCAGCCGAGTCTGCTCAGCAGCTTGTGGCCCTTGAGAAAGAAGTGGTGGCTGCCACAGTAGGCACCTCCTCAGTCTCTGTGCTGTACCCATCTGGGGCCAGCGTCAGAGGGTCATTCACCAGTGGCTTCCAGGACACGCGTTTATCCCTCCAGACCATGGGAAAGAGCCCTGCCCACTGTGGTTCCAAGCACAAGCACTGCCAGTGCCAGTTGTGAGACCAGGAGAGATCGATGTCCCCCCATCCCTCAACTCACCCAACTGCTCAACGATGGTTGAATGCTCTTTAGTTGAGGGGCAGGTCTGACAGGTCAATGGCTCTTTGGTTCTTCTATCAAGCCAGTTGACTTCAACTGTGGTCGAGCAGGCCATGGAGATTTTTCTTCAGCCTCTTGATCAGCTGTCAGATGAGGTCTAGGAATCACCCTTGCAGGTCTGTGCTCCCAGTCCTCAATCAGGAGGACATGGATCGGTAGGTGTCCCCGACTGGTCCTCAGTGGGAGAACCCACTATTGGCGGTTGAACCTTCTACCCCATGCTACCTAATGTGGGCAAGCACGTGGTATACCGCAACCAGGTAGAAAGCTCCCCTCATTGTCGATTGTCTAGTCGACAGTTGAGGTCACGGCTGAGGCCAAGGTCATGGCATCCTCACTCTTGACCCCACTTAACTGGGAGGCATTGCTGTTGATGCTCCTTGACCTCCTAATCCTTGGGCAAGGAGAGGCACCATCACAAACTGCACAGGTGCTATGAGGAGCTCCTCTGGCAACAGTGATCATCACAGTGCAGGGTGGGGCTCTACCCCCTGACCTCCAGTCATGTGGCAGCCACCAGTGGTGCTCCCACCAGTCCACATTACACAGGTGCTCCCCATAACTGCTTCTCCAGCACTTCAGGTGGAGTCAGCACCACTGCAGCTGAAGATGGGCACTCTGTCCAAGGAAGACAGTTTGGACACTGGCTTGCCAGGCCACCTGTTGATGCAGGTCATCCCAGGGGAGGATATCCATGTGGTCTGTAGTGAGAAACAGTCAACGGACATTTTCGAAGAGTTCGTGAATGACTCAAACTCTGAGTCCATGGCCTCCTCTGGGACTCACCTTCTCGACCAGGCATTGGTTGAGGAATTCTTCATTGAACAAAGCCTGATGTCTCTTGGGGTACCTCTCTAATGTATTTTAGAGTCCATGTCAGTCCCACTGGAGCCAGTTCAGAAAAGAGCTAAGTACCCTTTTGCTGAATTTCTGGACAGGGACAAATTCCCAGGGATTGCTTTCCCACTGCTGAGATCATTCTGGGACCAGCTCTGGAGCTTTGGCAGCATCCAGCATCCTGCTTGGCACCCTCTATCCATATGATCTGCAAGTATGCGGTCCCTACAGGGTCCCTTTCAGGGTTCTCAGACCACCCATCTGCAGATGGGCTGGTTACTGACTTGGTTTTCTCTAAGCTGGGAAACCAGGGGGACATCAACAAGCTTCCAGACAATGAGTTCCATAAGACTGACCACGCCAGGACCAGTCCAGTGGCACTGAGGGTTGAGGTGCTGGACACCACACCTCATACCATGTGGGCAACCTGGGTTTGGGAACAAACCAGGGCCACTGAGGGTCAGCAGGGGCAAGCAAGGATTGAGCATCTGGAGAACTGTTCTCCTCTAACAGGGAAGGAGGGATTGTTGTCCTGCCCACTGATCACCCTCTAGTGATGGCCAGAGGGGGATACAGGTTGGATGACACATCGCTGACATTCACTGTCAGATGGGGAGGGAGGAACAGGAGTAAATGAGAAAATGGAGCTGTAGACTCCATGATGGCACCAACCGCACCTGCCCCAAGCCCCAGCGTCTGATGTTAGTGTTCCAGGGAGGAGAGAAAGCCAGCACTCCTCGCCCCTGGCTCTGTCACAGGGGGGGTAACCCATGGGGGATTTCCCAGGGAGGGTCAGTGGGGGAGGCTGGGGCCAGAGAGATGAGCTCCCCCTTGGGGGAGCCATAGCTGCCTGCCAGCTCCACCGGAAAAAGCTCCGTGGGAAAAAAAAAAAAAAAGACTGACCACGCAACAAAAAAGGTGTACACTGTGGCATTCTTGGGTCTCCGTAAAGCTAGCTATGCCATGATGATGATGGCCAATTTTGGTCACTCCTTAATGGGAGTGTTTGATTCCATCTTCCTTCATCTTCTGGCTGAGCAACAGACGTTGGTTACAGCCATCAGAGACAATTGGTCAATTGCTTGCTAAACATAAACTCCAGACAGCCTTGGACATGGGTGATCTGTGTGCCCATGCTATGGCAGTGACGGTCTCCATGCACTGCAGTGCCTGGTTGTGTCTGTCCACTTTCATGGCAAACACCCAGCACAAGCTGGCCAATGTTCCTTTCTTGGGTACCGACATATTTGACACTGGTGTGGAAAGACATCTCACTTGTACTGAGAAGTTCAGTGCCACTATGGATTCTGTGGCATCATCCCAGAAGGACTGGAAAAAGAAGCCTAAGAAACAGGCTTTCCAATACTGGCAAACAACAAAAAATGCACACACCACTACTGAAAGTAGCTGATTATTTTATTATTTAAAAGGTGCCACCAAAAAGATAAAATGCACTGACTAACAAAGATCCCCGACCGGTTTCGTGTTTCAGCAAATCATCAGGGGGAGGTCCAGACATACACATATAATCCATTTAAATAGAACCATTCTTTAAAGATACAGTGCTATTTCAAATGGTAACGGTGAAAAGTGCTCAGTACATATTGTATCTTTTAACCATTGCTAACCCACATTTACAGTGTATAAATAAAATCATATAAATACCCTATCATCACTAAAAGCACCAATGCACCACAATTTACTTAATAATTATAAATATGTACATCTATCTCTAAACTTATTTTTACCACAGTACTGGAAATTTAAGAAACATCCTGGAATCCATTAACAAGATGTATTTATCATTCTGCTGTAATTCCAGGGTGAGGCAGCCAAGGGCAATTCCTCCAAAATCCTAGACAAAATATCAAGAGGGGAAGAGTGCTAGTGTTTATCAAATAATAGAGGCATCAGAAAAATCTTTTCAACAATAAAGTTGAAAAATCATCTGTCATGCCCTAATCCTATTTTGACATTTCTAATGCCCCTTTCACATTGCAAGAATCTATGCAACACCATATTCCTATTCTGAACCTAAATTGCACAACAAATATTACTCTGAACTGTGGATATTTATTGACTGTAAACAGTACTGAACAGAACATTGCTTTATTTCCTATGTTTCAGACATGACATGAGGTCAATTTTATCATTTAGACCCAGTGGCTGGAGGGCCCCCAGGGTGAATATCTAGTAGGACTCCCTCTCTGCCAGTTTTGTCTCCACATCATCACTCCCTGGACCCATCTGGACCTTCTCAATGCTGCAGAACTTAAATACATGGGCACTGCTATCATCCCTAATGCTTTTACAGTGTTTAGATAGGGCACTCCTTTTGTCTTATTTTGTGTGGATCCCATGTGTTCCCCAACCCTTAATTTAAAGGGTCGAGTGCACGTCCCCACATTGAAGGCCCCACATAAGCATGTTGCTAGATAAACAACATTGTCAGTTGTACAGCTCACAAAATCCCTAATTTCATAGTCCCTACCACTATTACATGTCATGAACGTTTTACATCTAGCAATATGAGGGCAAAATTTTCAGTTCCCGCATTGAAAGGTTCCCCTTGGCAGTGGTGCTCTGTGTGTGGTGTTATCCCCCTTTATAGCTGGCAGATAACTTTGTACAACTCTGTCTTTCAGTTTTGTGCCCCATCTGTAGACCATCCTGGGTTTCTCTTTTACCACCTCAGCCAAATTAGGGTCAGATTCTAAAATATTCCAACTTCTCTCTAATATATCTTGTATTTCCCTCGAATGTCTAGAGTAGGTAGTAAAAAACTCATTCTCCCCATCTGGCTAGTCTCATTCGCATCAGGGTCCCACATCATCAGAAGATCAGACCTTTACATACATTTTACAGCATCATATGCTTGATTCACAGTTTCCTGTCGGTACCCACGGGACACAATTATGTCACGCATTTCTGACCCACATCTTTCAAAATTTGATTTTTCACTTCAATTTCTGCATACTCTCATTAACTGGGCCTTTGGGATATTCCTAATCATATGGTGTGGGTGGCAGCTGGATGCATGTAAGAGAGATTCCCTGTCTGTCCCCTTCCTGAACAAACTGGTCCCTAGTGTACCATTCTCCCTCTTGGTTATCCAAAGGTCCAGGAAGTTGACAGACCAGGAATCACATTGCACTGAGAACCGCAAGTTATCATTGCTGTCCTCCAGGTATCTTACAAAATTACTTAACTCATTCTCTGTGCCACGCCACACCATAAAAATGTTGTCTATAAAACGACACCAGCAGTCAATCCTATCGAAGTAAGGATTGCGCTGGCTGCCATAGACAGTTGTTTTCTCCCACAGGCCCAAATAGCTTTCCAGTACTGGTCCTCTTAGCTTCAACCTCCTCAGCAGCAGCCCCAGCAGGGGCAGTACCAGGCCTGGTGCCCCAAGCTCAAGTCTGGGAGCCAGGCTCCTAAGAAAGGGGGAAGAAGTGATGATGCCCCTCTGGCTGCAGCCACCGGTGCCCCTGCAAGAGCTGCCCAGTGATGGGTTGGGGAGTGTCATCCCTCCACTAGTCCTGTTCCTGCCTGTGCTCCCCATAGGAAGTCAGCAATATCACTTCTTGCCATGTTGGTCCACTATCAGAACAGAGAAGTGGGTGATGGATGTAGTGGGCAGAGCGTTGCTACCGGACTTTGAGATTCTCCTGCCTTACCCCCTCCACATGCCTCAGGAGTCCAAGGTGTCATAGGACATGCTGTCCACCCTTTGGGAGGATATTGTTAAGCGCCCTGCAAAAGGGGATCATGTCCTAGATGCCATGGCCAGTCAGGGGTACATCTCCAGGTACTTCCTGGTCCTGAAATGGATGGGGGGCTGGCACCCAATACTGGATCTGCACAATCTAAACCGGTTCATGTGGAAAGACAAGTTCTGGATGGTCACTCTGAATCAGGTCATTCTGTCACTGAAGCAAAACATGTGGTTTTCCTTCCTAGACCTCCAGAGTGTGTTCTTCCACATCCCTGTCAATCTGTCCATCCCACTGCTGGTACCTCCAATTCTGAGCAGAAGGGGTCCTGTACTAGTTCCAGATCATGCTCTTTGGCCTCTCCTCGGCACCCAGGGTCTTCACAAAATGCATAGCAGTGGTGGCAGCATACCTGAGGCACCTAGGTGTCAGGATGTATCCCTACCTGGATGACTAGCTGCTAGCCAGTTCATCCAAAGAGGCCATAGAGAGGTCCAGAGATCTGGTTCTCCAGACCTGTCGAGACTTGGGCCTGTTGATCAATGCAAACAAGTCCAAACTGGTACCCATGCAGGTGACCAAGCTCATCAGGGCAGAACCAGACTACCTGTGGGCCAGGGCCCTCCTTCTTGTGGACGGAGCACTGGATTCTACCTCCTTTGCTTGATCATTTCAGGTTGGCTCTCTTACCCTGCCCAGGATTTCCTGATGCTGCAGGGGTACATGACATCCTGCACCAGCATGGTCAGTTGGGCACACTGGTGGATGCATCACCTCCAGTGGGAATTGGGCTGTCAGTGGTCCCAGCACCTAAGCAACTTGGACCAGCCATTCACACTGACCCAGTCAACGTGGAATGCCATACAATGGTGGCTGATCCCCGAACACCTGGAGGAAACAATCCTGTTTGTCCACCCAGAACTAACTGTCATGTTCACAATGGATATGTCTCTGATGCGATGGGGAGCACACCATGGAGACCACAGAGCCCATGGGTTCTGGCCACCCCAGGAGTCCTGTCACCGCATAAACCTGCTGGATCTCGGTGCAGTGCAAATTGTGAAAATGGAATTTTCTCCTCTAGTGATGGGTCATGTCATGCAGGTCCAGACAAACAACACCATGACCATGTTCTTCCTGAACAAGCAGGGCAGGACTCACTCCCTTCCTTTGAGTCAGGAGGCCCTCAGCACCTGGACCCTCATGTGAAGTCTAGATACTGATTTCCTGGTGATCCATGCCACAGGAGAGAACAATCAGCTGGTGGATGCTCTCATCTGGATAGGAAAGATGTTTCACAACTGGTCCCAGAATCAGAAGGTGGTGCACTCCCTGTTTTCCTAGTGGGACACTCCTCTGGTGGACCTCTTTGCCTCCTGAGAGAATACCAGACTGAGGCTGTTTTATGCCAGCCCCCACAGTCAGGGACACTACTGGGGGATTCCTTCACAAGGCCCTGGACCTCAGGCCTTGGGTACACCTTCCCTGCCTTCCAGTCCTTCCTCTTGCTCCGCAAGGTAGTAATCAAGGCCCAGAAGGACAAGGCATGGATGATCCTGATAGCTCCAGACTGGCCTTGGCAATTCCGGTACCTGGATCTCCTCAACTTCAGCAGCAGATCTCTGTGGCGGCTGCCTCTCCACCCAGATCTGCTGACCAAACAACAGGATAATTCAGCACCTGGAACTGCAGTCCTTGCACCTCATGGCCTGGTTCCTGAGCAGCTAGAGTTCCAGGCCTTGGGTCTTTTGGAAGAAGTGCTCCATGTTGTGGAGGCCTCCCAGAAACAGTCGACTTGCAGGTGTTATGCCTTTAAATGGAAGAAGTTCTTCATTTGGTGCTAGGACAAGGAGCTTGATCTCCTTGCCTGCCCTCTGGTGAGCATCCTGGACTACCTCTGGTCCTCCTGGGACCATGAGCAATGACTCTTAAAGTGCAACTGGCAGCTATCTCTGCTTACCAGGCGTAGGCTGGTAAGCTAGCTAACGATGGCCAGGGAGAAGTTGGTCAGGTGCTTTTTTAAGGGCTTGAACCACCTAGAAACATAGAACATAGAAACATAGACTTTGACAATAGATAAGGACAGCTTGGCCCACCTAGTCTGCCCATTTCCCTACCTACTGGATAAGCTGCAGATCCTAGTTAACCAACAGCCTAGTTCCTTCTACCGACCACAAGAATTGCCTTATGTCTGTCCCATGCATTCTTGAATTCCTCCACTGTTTTTGATCCCACAACTTCCTCAGGAAGGCCATTCCATGTGTCCACCACCTTCTCTGTGAAAAAATACGTTCTCACATTGCCCCTGAGCTGTCCCCCCATTATCTTCAAATTGTGTCCCCTTGTTCTTGCGCATCTCTTTTTCTGCAAGTGCTACCCTCTTGGACTTTGTTGATTCCCTTGAGGTACTTAAAAGTTTCTATCATGTCCCCCCCTCCTTTCCTCAAGGGTATACATGTTAAGCTCCTTTAGTCTCTCCTCATATGGCTTCTGTTGCAGACCCTGCACCATTTTATTTGCCCTCCTCTGGACTGCCTCCATCCTATGTCCTTGTGGAGATGGTGTCTCCAGAACTGGACACAGTACTCCAGATAGGGTCTCACCAACTGTCAGTACAGAGGGGTAACAACTTCCTGTTTTCTACTGGTCATGCCTCTCCCTATTCAGTCCAGTATCCCCCCAGCCATCCCTACTGCCTTTCACATTGCTTGCTAACCTTTAAGTCATTTGATATGATTACCCCCAGGTCCCGTTTCATTTTTGTTGTTGTTCCTACCTCCCTCCCTCCCCCACATTGTGTACTCTTCCCCAGATTTTGTTTCTCAGGTGCATTACTTTGCACTTCTTTGCTTTGAATCCAAGCTGCCATATTTCTGACCATTTCTCCGACCTTGCCAAGTCCCTTCTCATCCACCCCCCTTGTGTATCAACCCTGTTGCAGATCTTTATGTCATCTGCAAAGAGGCGTATTTTTCCTTCCAGTCCCTCTGCAATGTCACTTTACTGGCCTACGCAGCCAGTATAGTGTTATGCTTGTGCAACCGTGTTAGTTGGTTTTGGCTGTTCGCACTCTCTATTCCAAAGGAATTACCATCCTGTAGGGGTATGAAGGCAAGGAATCCTCAGAGAGGGTTCCACCCCTAGAGGTGCAACAGGAAGGTTTTCTGTGGCTAAAAGTACCTTAGGAATCCCCCTAAGGTGACAGTGCTGCCACTGGAGGAGGAGGGGGAGGATGGTGGGGCAAAGAAAAAATGCTTCACAGTGAGGCTTAG
This sequence comes from Neoceratodus forsteri, assembly GCA_016271365.2. Lineage (NCBI taxonomy): Eukaryota > Metazoa > Chordata > Ceratodontiformes > Ceratodontidae > Neoceratodus > Neoceratodus forsteri. Next base: position 657,092,649 of record CM057459.1, read on the forward strand.
AGGAACAGTTTATATAGCTCAGGAAGTGGGAGTGACTGGCTGCTTGGCCACCAAACTACAGGCAAGCCTTTCATTTCACTGGCCTATGCAGCCGGTATAGTGTTATGCTTGTGCAACTGTGTTAGTTGGTTTTGGCCATTCGCACTCTCTGTTCCAGAGGAATTACCACCCTGTAGGGGTACGAAGGCAAGGAACCCTCGGAGAGGGTTCCACCCCTACAGGTGCAATGGGACAGTTCCCATGGCTAAAGGTACCTTAGGAATCCCCCCCAAAAATGTAGTATCATCCCCAAAAAGGAGGCAACATGAAGCATATGAGCAAGCAGTAATGAGACATAAGAGTAGGAACTGTAACATAGTAGTAGAGAAGGATAGGTAGTTTGATAACATACTGAGATGCTCAATTGTCATAATTACTGCCCAGGTTTGCATAGCATAATACTGATGGTTTGCTTTGAGAGTAGGGGATCCCCTAAAGAGAGAGGGAATGGCAGGGCATCCTCCACCTCCATCCAACAACAGAACCTACCTAAAGAAACTAGGGGAAACAATTAAGCTAACTAAATGTTATGACCTGAGGCAACGGAGGAGAGAAAAAAGCCCCTATGAGGAGGAAATCTCTGGAGATCCAAGGCCTAGGTTGCTTTTCCTCCAGGCTTGGGATAGTTTATTTGGTGACGGCTCTGCAACTGCAATTTGGAAAACCCAATTAAAGGGAGGTGGAAGGTTGCAAAAAAACTCTGCAACAATACGTGCATCCAAGGTGCAGGAGGACAGCGACAACTGCTGAGGCACTCACTTGGCCTACCCACCCCAAAATTAAACCAGGTGAACCAGAGGCAGTCGTAGGAAGGATGTGGTGAAGGTCCCTCACTAGGGAAACACTATATAGTGGAACACTGGAGCCAAAGGAGATTGTCATAACCACCCTTCACTGCTAGTCTTAAATTCTACACCAGGAGCTGCTGTCATGTAGCAGGCAGCTAAAGCCAAGCCCAGGGTGAGGACATTCCCAGCTATGGGCCAGGTGAGAAGGATCCCGCCCCAAGTTGGACATGCTCGAGATGCGGACTTAAAGCAGAGCAAGACCTTCAGCTGCAGGAACCCTGCACCAAAATAGAATGGTTAGCATGTCCCAGAAATTGATTGAGAGCTGAAAAGCTGGTGAGCTGAATGAGCACAGCGTGCTGAGATCATAATGAGCATTGAGTGCTGAGACCTTACAAGGTCGAATGCAGATTGAGTGCAGCAGAACCCCAGGCTGAAGCTGAGGGGATGGTAGTAGACATGAAGCAATGGTTTGCGTAAGCAAGGAGCAACGGTTGCATAAGCAAGTGTGGACCTGATAAGTCAGTAAGTAGTAGTAGTGATAGGTGGACCTGCATAACATACTGTATAATAATTAAACAGCACTGATTTGGGGGCAAGCCAGCCAGACATGAATAGCCAAATCAAGGTGACAAACACTCTGAGGATTTTCAGCGGCGAGGCAAGATTTAATAACAAGCTATATTAACAGCCTCAGCAGGAGCTTAGTTGGCTGACCTCAGAGTTGTAACTGCAATGAAACACGGAGACAAATGCTTTGAAGCAGGTGTAGCCAGGCAGTGCAATGAAGCTCAGGTAGAATGAGAGTGGAAATGAGCAGCACAGCTAGGGTCAAAGTAAACTATGTCAGGTGAAAAGAACTAAGTATGCAACATGGAGTAGCTATGGTTGAGCTGAAACACATAGATAATAATAGCAGTTGCATTGCAGTAGTTAGAGCGTGGTGAGCATAGTGTAAAAAACACAAGCACTGGGTACAATAGTAAGTAAAGTAAACAGCAGGGGCTACAATTGTAGGTAACTGAAAGCAGTAGCATAAGCTCTGAGTAGGTTTGCAGTTGCAGTGCAAGTAATTTGAGAGTTGTAACTGAAAGCAAGCAGTATGAGCTTCGTAGTAGCAGTATGGTAGGAGCTTAGAAAACAAAGCCCCCCAAAAAAGACAAAACCAAAACACAGCAAAACAGAAAACAGGGAAAAACAAGAAACAAAAAACACAGGGAAGCACACAGCCAGAGGAAAGGTACAAACCAGAAGCAGAAAAACAAACACAGAAGTCCAGCAGAGACACACAGAAACAGCAGGCTGGGGTTGGGGGGGGGAGGCCCCAGCCAGCTCAGAGGACAAACCAACATAGCCTCCGGCTGCAAAGAAAAAATGCTTCACAGTGAGGCTTAGAGGAACTGCTTATATAGCTCAGGAAGTAGGAGTGACTGGCTGCTTGGCCACTCAACTACAGGCAAGCCTTTCATTTATAAAGACATTAAAAAGGACTGGACCCAGTACTGAACCCTGCGGTACCCCCCTAGTAACCCCCCTTTCTTCAGAGTGGACTCCATTTACTATTACCTTCTGTGTCCTGTTGTCCATCTAATTTTTTTACCCAAGCTACCACCCTGGGACCCACTCCCAGGCTGGCTGATGTGTGAACCACCTCCACTATGGGACTTACTGCTGGTGTTGGCTATGCTCATGGGCAGGCCATTTGAGCTAATGCACAGGTGTAAGATGTTATACCTGTCATGGAAAATGGCCTTCCTGGTGGCCATCACATCAACCAGAAGGACTGGGGAGCTCCAGTTGCTTTCAGTGGAGTCTTCTTACCTGGTCTTCCACAGGGACAAAACTGTCTTTTGCTCCAACCAGAAGTTACTCCCAATGGTTGCATCAGACTTTCACCTTAACCAGGTGATCAACTTACCAGTATACTTTACTAACCCATCTTTAGAGACTGACCACAGGCTTCATACCCTGGACCTGCAGAGGGTGCTTTTATTATGTAGAATGCATGGCTGGAGTTCAGGGTGAGGCTCACCAGCTGTTTGGCAGGCTGAAGCCCCACCTGGAAAACCTGCAGCAAAGTGGACAATTGGCAGATGGATAACATCCTGCATCGACCTCTGCTGTACATTGTCTGGTAGGGAGCCTCCTGTAGGGTTTAGAGCTCATTCCACTAGACATACTACTGCCTCAGATGCTGCTTCCAAGGACGTTCCTATCTAGGAAATCCACAGGGCTGCTACCTGGAAGTCAGCACACACCTTAATTTCTCGCTACCACGTCGACCTTGAGTCATGCTGGGATGCTGGTTTTGGGGCTTCAGTTTTTCAGTCTCTGTTCACCAAGTAGGAGTATGTGCCTTGAACTGTATATCCATGTCTGTAGAAAAATAGGTTACTCATCTCTAACCGTAGTTCTATAAGTGGTATATAGCTCACATCCACGCAACCCACCCAGCCTCCCCTGGCACGTGGCACATGGATCCCTGCTTCCAGTGTACGGTCAGAGAGTATACCACCTGGGTGGTGGGATGAACTTAGCTTAAAGGAGCTGCGATTTTAGGAGCAACTGCAACAAAGACTTTAAAGACTGTCTTCCTCTTCACCAATCACTGCTCAGAGCACTCACTATGGGGAGGGACATCTTGGCTACTTCAGGCCATTGGCCCAAGTGGTCCTACATGAGCTGTCCCAGCATGAGTGGTACAGCAGGAGTGGGAGTCCTCGAGGGGAGTCACCAGAGGGGAGATGCCAGGATGCCAGGAGACTCTGCACATGCCCCCATCCTGCAGTGCTTGTAAGTGTTCTGTTGATTCTTTGCCTAATTTACCTATCATGCTCTGCTAAAACTGACCTCATTTAATTGAGTAGCTGCACTGTAATTCCTGTATTTGCTTGCCTCATACACGACGTGCTCTGTCCTGTACTGTCTGATTAACCTCAGTGAATTGCTCTACAGCTAGTGAGTTAGTAATAGGATATGCCTCTAAGCAAGTTGAATGAAGTTTCAATTCTTTATACATTTGCTACATAACCTGAAGTTGTAATTTTTCTGCTACTAACCACTGTTCTTTTTCATCACGTACTGTATACAGTTGCTTTCTAACAAATAGCTGCAGTAGAATTTGCTATACAACTTATAGTTGCAGTACCCTGCTGCTGCCATAGTTCTTTTGTTTGGTCACCCTGCCGCTTAAATTTAACATTTATTTATTGTACTCCTTTTATGTTGCACCCTAAATGTTTACTCCATGCACCATACTTCTCACAGCTCTGTTCCCGCCTGACTCCTTCCTGCACATCTGTTTTCTGCATAGTCAGCTTCCTTCCTCCCTCCCTCCCCCCCTTGTGATGTGCTCACTCTTCCTCTTTTCCCCTCCTTAATCCTTGAAACCATCAGTACTCCATAACTAGGGTCCCCCTTATCTCTTCCCTTACTACACTCCCTTCTCTTGGCTCCCTTACTCCCTGATCTTATCTTCTCTCCCCTTTCCCTTGGAATCTGCTTTGACTCCCTATCTCGGTTCCCCTCACTTCCCTCTTGCTGAGCTCTGTTAATCACTTAGCTCCCTTACTCCCAGTGCCTACCACTATTTTCACTGCCTGCCCACTTCTCCTTGCTTTCTATCCCCATGCACTACCCTGTGTCTTCCTGCTCTGCTCTACTTCTCCACTTTAACCCCCTCCTTCCCCACCTCATCATACTTCCCACCACCCTCAAGTCCTCTCCCTCTCTCCTTTACCTCTGTCAATACATCTGTTCATTACCTCCCCCCCACATGGATCCTTCCTTCCCCTTCTCCTTTCAGTTTTCTACCTCCCAGTCCTAACTCCTCCCCTCCCCCACTTGGCCCTTCCTCACAACTATAATATCCATCCCTCCATGCTGGTCTACCCCCATAATACCCACTATCTCTCCTCCCATCCAGCTCACACCAACCCTCTCCCCCCCTTCACCTATCCTTCTTCACCTCTCCTCTCTCTTTTTTCACCCTGGTCTTCTTCCCCTCCCTTTCCCACAATCTAAAGCTCCTCCATAGGCTCCACCTCTCCTCCACTCCACCTCTCACTCCCAAACCTACTCGCTATCGAAAGACCCATAGGACTATTCATTACCTCTTCATCTTGTTCTTCCTTCTCCTCCTCACAGGAGACATACAACCAAACCCTGGCCCCTCCTCCCCCCCCACCAAACAATCTAAGACTCTACCACCTAAATATCAGGAATTTACTTCCAAAGTTAGATGCCCTTAAATTCTGGGTCACCCAGTACTCCCCAGACCTTCTCTGTGTTTCTGAAACCTGGCTCTCATCCAGAGTTCATGATTCCCAATTATCCCTCCCAGATTTCCACTTTTTTCACCAAGACTATGGCAAACGAGGCAACAGCATACCCATCTATGCCTGCCACAGCCTATCCTGCTCTGTCTCTTTACGCGAATCCATCCCCTCCTCACACGAGCTCCTTCTAATTAATATAAAGTTCCCCTCCTCCCTCCCCATCTTTGCAGTTGTGCTATATGCCTCTCCAAAAATCTCTTCCTCCTCACTTGCTGAAATCATCTCATCCCTTGTCTCCCTAGCCTGCTCCAGTGAGCTTATCATTCTCTGAGACTTCAATCTAAACTGGTCCTCCCCAACTGGTCCTCCTCCACCCTTAAGCCCTTCACTGAAAAGATTGAATCCCTAAGACTCCACCATCTAATCAATGAGTTTGCCAGGCCCAATCCACTCTCCCAAAGCCATTCTCTCTTGGACTGGGTGCTCTCCTCCCACCCCCAATGCATTGCTGCTGTGGGTACTCTCCAGATTCCTTTACTTGATATTACTCGGTTACTAAGGTGGAAGTAGGCTTCTAGCCCATCAGGACCACCTTCCCCACACTGGGTGGGGGATATTAGCCCTCCCTTTGAAGTAGGTAATCATCCAGTGCTTTTTTAAATTGGACTTTATTGCTTGCTTCTGCTATGTGGTTAGGGAGAACATTCCATATTTCAGAGGCTCTAATTGTAAAAAAGTATCTACGTTTGTTTGTTGTGGATTTTGGAATGAGAATCTGTTTCTTGTCGGATCTCAAGTTTTCTGTTTTGTTAACTTGATCAATTTTACATCCCTTCATAAGAGCCTGATCATTATGAATGCTATACAGCAAAAGCAGATCCCCTCTGTCTCTCCTAAGTTGGAGATCATAGTGACCAATACATGACTTATTGTGTTCATAAGCTATGCATGCCTCATGCCCCTCCAAACTACAGTTGGCTTAGGTCATTCAGAATGCTTAACACCAAGGTCCTCCGCCATGACCTTTCCTCCTCTGACTGGTCCCTAGTATATTCCACTCCTGACATTGACTCTGCTCTCTCTCTCTTCTGCTAATTTCCAAATAAGGCATGGAACACTCACACCCCACCCAGAAGGTGCAGAGTCAGATGCTCCTACCACCCCTGGATCTCTGCTGACATCATTCAGCTCTGTAAATCTCACAATCTTGCCTGGGTGAGATACAAGTCCTCCTTCTCCCCCTTTGACCACCACCTCTATAGGACCCTCAGAAATACCTGCACTAAGGAAATACAAACCGCAAAAGCCCAATACTTTAGTTCGACCCTACAACAGAACCTCAACTCCCCCTCTAAATCCTGGCAGGCCCTTCACTCCCTCTTCAACCCCCTTTCCCAAGCTCTCCCCTCCTATCCTGATGGTTGATGACTCACCTGTCTCTGAGCCTTCCTCCATTGCCTCATTTCTTAATTCCTTTTTCACTATCTGTGCCCTCCACTCTAGCCCAGTAAACATCCCTCTGGCCTCCCCTGCTTCCTCCTCATCTGAAGGCTTCATTTTTTCTCCTATTTCTGTGCATGAAGTCCACTTTGTCCTCACCTCTCTCAATCCTCACAAATTCAGCCCAGATGGACTACACCCCTGCATTCTCCAGATCTCTGCCCCGCTATAGCTCTTCCTCTCTCCCATCTGTTGAACATTTCCTTCACTCTTAGTACCATACCTCAGGCATGAAAAGTTGCCAGGGTGTTACCCCTTCCTAAAGGGAATAATCCGTCTACTCTTGGCAATTACAGGCCTATATCTCTTCTCCCCTCCCTGGCTAAACTGCAGGAGTCCCTTGTCTTCTCTAGATTCTCTTACTTTCTCAACTCCTCTGGCTTCCTCTCTCTGTTTCAGTCAGGTTTCAGGAAAAATCACTCCACTGTCACCTCCCTCCTTCGTATCACTGACACAATTCGCAATGACATGGACCATGGCCACATCACCGCTGCTATATTCTTTGACCTAGCCAAGGCTTTTGATTCCATGTCCCATCCTCTTCTTATATCTAAACTCCTCTCGGCCAGTCTCTCCTCCCATACTGTAAACTGGTTCAAGTCCTATCTTACGGGTCGAACACAGTGTTTCCAAGCAGGTGACTTCCTGCCCCCCTTCCCATTCAAGCAGGTGTTCTTCAAGGATCCATTCTGAGCCCAGTCCTTTTTTCATTTTTTCTCAATGGCCTCCCATCTGTCTGTGGCCTTTCCCACATTCATAAGTACGCTGACGATCCTGTACGCTATACCTCCGGTCCCTCAACCCCTGAAGTGGAGTCCTGGTTGCAGAATGACTTCTTGACCATGTTATACTCATTCCAGACCAGTCAACTCAAAGTTAACACCAAGAAAACCATATCCATGACTTTTAGTACCACTCAAAAATTAGTCAAGCTCTCCCCACTCCCCTCCTGTTCTACCCTTGAAAGCACCTCCCTTGATGTAGCCCCTGTGTTGAAGTATCTTTGCATCTGGCTGGACAGTCATCTTGACTTCCGTTCACACGTCGATTACATCCATGCCAAACTGTGCCCTAATCTAAGAGTCATGTTTAGAAATAAAGACTCCCTCTCTCCTGTGGTTTGCCGAGAGCTCCTTACCAAAGTGATCCTTCCTGTTTTTGATTACAAACATGATCTTCAGTTCCGCCCCACCTCATCCCTCTCTAGACTAGACAGTCTTTTTAATGCATTTTGCCACTTTGCCACCAATGCTCCCCCAATACACACCACTGCTCCCTCTACTTTTTCCTCTCCCTTCCCTACCTTTACTTACACTGCCAGCACCATGCCACCACCCTCATTTCCAAATTCTGGTTTGGGTCTTTCCCCTCTGACCTCTCCTCTCTCCTCTCCTCTCCCCGTCATCCCCTTCCTCTTATCAGCTATGCTCCAGAGACCCCTGTACCTTCTCTCTCTCATGTTCCCATTGAAATTCAGGGCAGGGAGCCTTCACTTACCAACTCCTCTCCCTCTGGAACTGTCTTCCAAACTCCCTTCACCGATCTCCTTCCCTACACTCTGAAGTATCCATCCCAATTCCTCCCCTCTTCTTGCTCCTATCCTTCCTCATGCCCAGCAACCAGGGTGAGTCTCTCTCTCTCTCTCTCTCTCTCTCTCTCTCACCACACATCCTTAACTGCCACCTTCTGCATCCCACCTCCCCTAATCCATCTGACTCCTAATGCCAACAGTAACCGTCACCTTATCCCACTATGATCTTTCCTTCCTTTCCTGCCTCATTTAGATTCTCCCTCTACAGCTAGCGTCCTATGTTAACTTTGGGCCATAAATGTCTAGCAATATCTGCCAATGTATCATTGTTATTTCATAACCTTTTATTTTAATAATTGTATGCCATATTTATATTGCAACCTGACTGTTCACTTGCTTCTACTCCCCTTTTCCCTTTCCCCCAGGTGGTTCTATGTGAATATGGTGACTCCATAATAGCGAGGCCAAAATCAGCTAATACATTTCAGCTAGTACACAAACAGCAAGTGGTACATATCACTGATTTCTGAAATGGTGGCAAATGCTTTTCTGCAGGGAGCTACTAATTCCGAGGTCGTAGCACCTTGGGGAAGGAGAAAAGCATTTCTCACCATTTTGGCAATCAGTGATATACACCACTCACCATTTGTGTACCCCCCCCGGTCACACCTGGAAACAAGCTTCAGCTCAGTGTGCCTCTCCTGGTTACTATAAGGAAGTTAATTAGTATACATGATTGTCAGTGTCAGTGTCTCAGTAGGTAGCACACTCGCCTCTGAGGCCGGGAGATCAGAGGGCTGTGGGTTCAGTTCCCACATCCGGCACTTGGGTTAATATCCCAGTACTGACACTGTAGTGCAGCATGAGAGGGGTGCTGCACTTCTGAGGTGCCGTCTTTTGGATGAGACGTTAAACCGAGGTCCCATCTGCCTGGATTGGTGGTACTTCAGGTGGATGTTAAAGATCCCATGGCACTTATCGAAAAGAGTAGGAGAATTTCCCCGGTGTCCTGGCCAAATTTCCCTCACTCACTAAAAATACCACCAACAGCTTAATCTGGTTCAAGGTCAGTTGGCATTCATCTGTAGCCCCTTCCCCCGGGTCGTGCCTGAAAATAGGCAGTATTTGTCTAGTGTACTTACCTGGTCAACAAAAGCTAAATAAATAAATAAATGATTTGCGTATGCTTTACTAATGCACATGCGCTAACATGTATATATAAACCCTTTCTTGGTGGGCAGAAGCCCACATTTTCTGCAATTGTATCAAGTGTGTGTTTCATACAGTAATCTTACCAGCTCACTCCACGTTGGTGTCTGCATGATTATTACATAGTGTCAGAATGGACTGCCTGCAGCCTCCCACCGCTCTCAATTTACATGGAAATACATCTGAAAACTGAAGAAGATTTAAGCAGCAATTTGACATTTTCTCCATTGCCAGTGGACTAGCTGCAAAATCCCAGAAAATCTAGGCTATGACCTTCTTGCACATGGCAGGCCCTGATGCGTTAGAGGTATTCAGTACTTTCATTTTGGAAAACGAGGAAGAGAAGTGGCAGCTGAATAAAATTACGGGACAATTTGAGAGGTATTGTAACCCAAGAAAGAATGCGACTTATAAGAGACATTTGTTCAATATGAGGAACCAGAATCTGGGTGAGTCCATTGATTCATATGTAACTTAACTGAGGCTAAAGGCTAAATCTTGTGAATTTAGAGATTTAACTGAATCGTTGATTAATTGTATGTGGCATATAGAGTGAGCATGTGAGACACAGACTGTTGAGAAAGCAGACTTAACGTTAGATGATGCTATAGATATGTGCAAGGCCACTGAACTGAGTGAAATGCAGATAAAACACTTAAGTGGGAATGCTCAGGATGAAAGCGCAGTGCAAGTAGCAGTTGTCCAGGAAGAAAGAGTCAAAGCAAGTGCCAATGTGAGCAAGGGAAGTTATGCACCTCGAGCGAACAGTCAAATGTAAAAAGTGTGGTCGTGAGCATGAGATAAATAAATGCCCAGCATATGGACAGTTTTGTAGATTGTGCCACAGGAAAAATCACTTTGCTAGGGTATGTCATGTGGGCAAACGCAGTGAGATCCATGTTGCTAGAGAAGATGCTCGGTAGAATGAAAGTACTTTCAGCATTAAAACTGTGACTAACAATAAGCCAGAGACTGATTGGAAAGTAAATCTGAGTATAACTGGGAACATAGTGACGTTCAAGTTAGACACAGGAGCACAGTGTAATGTGATGCCTTTTCAGATGTATAACACATCGTCTGGAGAAGCTATTCAAAGGCCATCAGCTAGATTGGTTTCCTATTCCAGGCATAAACTGGATGTAAATGGCAAAGTGATGTTGCTGACATGTTTTAAGCAAAAGTATTACCTGCCATTTCAGGTGGTTAATGGAAACATGACCCCAGTGTTGGGCCTGTCTACTTGCTTGGAAATGAAGCTTATAAAGAAGCTATTTTCAGTAGATGCTGCAAATGGAAGTGCAGGGGACACCACAGAAGGAATACTGGCTGAATTTGCTGATGTATTTGAGGAATTGGGATGCTATGAAGGTGAATACCACATTGAAATAGATAAAACAGTCAGCCCTGTGATCCAACCCCTAGGGAAATACCTTTTGCATTACAGGATAAAGTGAAAACTGAACTAGAGAACTTGGAATGATTGGAGATTATTGAGAAGGTGGAGAAACCCACAAGTTGGATCAACTCAGTGCTGGTTGTAGAAAAATCAAAGTACGAATTTGCATAGATCCTAGACATCTTAATACAGCAATTAAAAGGGAATATTACCCAACGAAAACAGTTGAAGAGTCTGCAGCCAATCTGGCAGGGACCAAAGTATTCACAGTGTTAGATGCTGGGCATGGCTTCTGGAAGATTAAACTGGATTGGCCTAGCTCAGCTTTAGTGACTTTTAATACACCTTTTGGGAGGCACAAGTTCAAGTGTATCCCCTTTGGGATTTGCTCAGCACCAGACATCTTCCAAAAGAAAATTTCACACATTTTTGAAGGGCTTGAGAGCACAGAGGTCATTATGGATGACATCCTAATATGGAGAGCTAATGTACAAGAGCACAATGAGAGGTTACGGCATGTTCTACAAAGAGCCAGAGATAAGCATTTGTCTCTAAATCTAATGAAATCCAAAATCAAAATGTCAGAGGTAAAATATATCAGACACAGGTTAAGTAACAACGGGTTGTTAGCAGACTCTGAGAAAATTAAAGCAATTACTGTGATGCCTATTCCCCAAAATAAGACTAACTTACAGAGATTTACGGGCATGGTAAGCTACCTGGAAAAAATGTATTCTAAACCCATCAACTGCAAATAAGCTGTTGAGAGAGTTACTAGAGAAAGGAACAGCACAGCACTGGAAGGAATGCCACCAGCAGGCCTTTCAGAAACTGAAAACAGTTTCTACTAATGCCCCAGTGCTGGCCTACTATGATCTAAGGAAACCTGTTAAATTATCTGTTGATGCATCCTCTGAAGTGCTGAGTGCCTGTCTGCTGCAAGAAGGCAGGCCTGTTGCTTTTGCTTCCAGATCACTTATTAAAGCTGAGAGAAATTATGCACAAAGTGAAAAGGAAACACTAGCTATTGTGTTTGGTTCTTCAAAGTTCCACCACTATATTTATGGCAGATCCTGGGTCCATGTTGAATCGGACCACAGGCCCATATAAAGCCTTTTCAAAAAAACACTGGCCACAGCCCCACTGAGAATTCAATGCATGATGTTAAAACTGCAAAGGTATGATTTGCGAGTACAGTACAAAGTAGGTAAAAAACTTCATATAGCAGATGCCCTGAGTAGGGCTGTGGGAGACAATTCTGTGCCAGAAACAGAATCTGACAAATATGAGGTTCACATGGTGGACTATATGCCAATCAATGAAGAAAAACTGAAATTGTTTCAGCAAGAGACGGATAATGATTCAGCACTGGTCAAGTTGAGAGACACTGTCTTGAATGGATGGCCCCAGGAGAAAACATCAGTGCACCCCGAGATAAGGCAGTACTGACAGTTCAGAGATGAAATCTCAATAGAAAATTGACTTTTGCTAAAGGGGAGAGACTGATAGACCCCACATTACTGAGCTCAGACATGTTAACCAGATTACACAGCATCCACTTGGGCATTGAAAAATGTAAGCACAGGGCCAGAGATCTTTTATTCTGGCCAGGGATGAACAGTCAGATTAATGACATGGTGGCCAAGTGTGGCATTTGCCATCAGTTCAGGAAAGTGCAAGTTAGAGAACCGATACAGTCACTTAGATACCAGACAGACCTTGGCAAAAGGTTGGGGCTGACCTATTTGAATTTAAAAGGGAAAACTATCTGGCAGTGGTCGATTACTACTCCAAATACATTGAGATATCCAAATTGCAAAATACAACAAGTGAAATGGTGATTAACCATATTAAATCACAACGTGCAACACATGGTATTCCAGAAATACTTGTAACAGATAACGGCCCGCAATTTGTCTATATTGAATTCAGAGACTTTCAACAAAGCTATGAGTTTAAACATGTAACGTTTTCACCAAGATACTCCCAGAGTAACTGTACGATAGAACGGGCCATTCAAACAATGAAGAGACTGTTAAAGAAAGCACAAGTGGACCGTCAAGACCCTTACTTAGCACTTTTGGAATTGAGGAATACCCCACTGGAGGAGCTAGGATCTCCAGCACAGCTGCTTATGGGCTGCAGAACCAGATCTTTAATGCCTACCAAATCTGAGCTACTTAAACCAGAAGTACCAGAAGTTGAAGTATGAGCTACATTGCGAAGGGCTCAAGAAAAACAAAACTCTTATTACATATTGCACATCTGACCACTCCCAGCCTTACAGCCAGGAAAGTCTGTTTACGTGCAAACACCTGAGAATACCCAGACCCCCGCAGCTGTGGAACACCATACTGAAGAGCCACATTCCTATATAATCCAAGCAAATGGAAAATTGTATCGCAGAAACAGGAAAGACCTTTTGTTAGCCCCTGAGCCGCGCCACTCCTGTGGCCCACAAAACTCACACATCCAAGGAAAGGAGGAGGGAAGTGAGCAGGATGACAATATGGAGGACGATGGGATCCCTGAGATGCCTAAAATGGAGGTCCCTCCACAAGTGACGTCAGAGTAGTCACAGAGTAAGCCTGTGGTGTCAGCCCCACCCCTAAGTAGCCCAGACCAAATGACTGGCACCAGCTTCAGCCCAAGAATCAGCCTTGTCAGCCGTGTCAGTGGAAGGGAGATCCGAAGGCTCACCTGTCATCGTGACTATATAGACTCACAAAAACTTTGAGCTACTTAGTACTTTAAATATTTTACTTTGGGGGGAGAAGTTCAATTGAGAAGGGAGATATAAGGAAGTTAATTAGCATACACAATTTGTGTTTGCTCTACTAATGCACATGCGTTAACATGTACTGTATATATAAACCCTTGCTTGGCAGGCAGAAGCCCATGTTTTCTGCGGTTGTTTCAAGTATGTGTTTCATACAGTAAACTTACCAGCTCACTCCACATTAGTGTCTGCGTGATTATTACAGTTACCACAATTTTAAATAACTAAAAAAATAAAGACATCTGGCAAATCAGACTGTTCCAGTGGAACTGCCAGAGTGTGGATATGAACTATCTAACACTCCTAGAACCATGGTTACGACTGAGTAACCTATTTTTTTCCAAGCAATTCTAACAGATAATATAAAGTCTGTGTATTGAATCTGTGAATCTGACTAGTTTTACAGACTTCAAATAACACCAAAAATATGCAAGTTCAATTCACTTTTGAAATTGCTTCTTTTTTCTGAAAAGGCATGACACAGTTTTAGGAAGTATTTTGTCAGGGTTTGAAAGGAGAGTGTGAGTCAGAGAAAGATTTTTTTCCCTTTGAAAACAACGCTGTCCTGCTGCTTGAAACAGCCATTGTAAACTGTGGATGTTAACTGGCTAATTGCAGGCTTGGCCGCTGCTGATTATTGTGAATGACTGCATTGCAGATGTGGCATGCAGCGATCCATGATACACTGTGCACATTTGGATAGGGCACTTACAATGGTACTGACAGAGCACAAAAAAAATCTTTTTAAACTAGTGCACCTTGCTACAGTACTAGAAACACCAAATTGCTTGTTTAAGCTGCTACTCTTGCTAAATGACTTATTGTAGTTCTGAGATTGTGAGTTACTGCACTGTACATGTGCTACTCTGTCATACATGAGGCAGGATGTACGTATGGATGGGGCACTTTTTCTGGTATTTGCTGCCCCCCCAACAAAACAAATTAACAATTGTAAATTACTACTGCTAACTGAAGCAAAAAAATCCCTTTTAAATTCTTGCTGCTAAATGGCTAATTGCTGGGCTGAGGATTAAGAGTTACAGTACTGCACGCATACCTCAGCTGCTACACATGCCAGAACATCTGCATGAAAAGGGTGCACTTTCTGGTATGGACTGATCCTAACAAGGTTTTCATTTTTAAAGTACAACTGCTAACTGGAGTAACAAATTTACATTTTAAATTGCTACTAAAGGGCTAACAGAAACATAGAAACATAGAAACATAGAATCTGTTGGCAGACAAGGACTGCTTGACCCACACAGCCTGCCCATTTTCCCCTGTCTATACTGACACCACAGACCCTACCTGATCTCTGGGTACCCCCACCACCACTTTCCTACCAAGATTCCTTTCTGCCTATCCCATGCATGCTTGAAGCCCACCACTGGTTTCACTCCATTGCCTCCGCTGGAAGACTGTTCCAGGCATCCATCACTTTTTCAGTGAGGATGTACTTTGTCGCGTCCCTTTTAACCCCACCCCCCGCTTCACTGCATGTTCTCTTGTTCTTGTGCACCTTCTATGAAAAATTCTCTCCTCCTGTACCTTATTCACCTCTCTCAGGCATTTGTAGGTCTTTATTATGTCCCCCCCTCTCCCTCCTCTTTTCCAGGGAGTACATACTGAGATACCGCAGTCTCTCCTCATAGTCCATTTCAGTTGCCCTCCTCGGGACAGCCTCTACTCTGTCTATGTTCTTCCTGAGATGTGCTCTCCAGAACTGGACACAGTACTCCAAGTGGGGTCTCTCCAACCATCAATACAGTGGTAACGCCACCACCTCTTCTTCCACTGGGGATACCCCTCCCTATACATCCCAGCATCTCGCTGGCACTACCTACTGCCTTGTTGCACTGCATTGCCACCTTGAGGTCATCCGATATGATTACCCAAAGTTCCTTTCCCAGTTGGTCAATGTCACCTCATCCACCATTTTATACTCCACCTCTGGGTTTCTGTGCCCTAGGCACATGATTTTGCACTTTTTTGCACTGAAACCCAGCTACCATACCTTTGACCACTCCTTGAGTTTTCTCAGGCCTCTACACATTCTCGCAACCCCCTCCAAAGTGTCTACCCCATTGCAAATTTTTGTGCCATCTGCAAAGAGGCATACCTTCCCTTCCAGGTCTTCTGAAATGTCACTTATAAAGATGTTAAAGAGGACTAGTCACAGTACTAATCCCTGAGGTACCCCGCTGGTCATTCTCCTCTCCCCAGATTAAGTGCCATTTGCCACCACCCTTTCTCGCCTATCCATCAACCAATTCTGCACCCAGTTTATCACCTTGGTTCCCACCTCCAAACTGCACAGTTTCCTTATGAGCCTCCTATGTGGTGTTGAAGGCCTTGCCGAAGTCTAAGTAGGCCACGTCCACTGCCCCACCCTGATCTAGTTCCTGGTCACCCAGTTGAAGAAATCCATCAGGTTCATCTGACATGACCTTACCCATATGAATCTGGACCACCTAGGGTCTTGTAACCACTGGATTCAAGACAGTCCACTAGCCTTTCCTTTAAGTGCCTCCATTATCTTCCTCATCACTGACGTCAGACTGACTGGCCTATAGTTGCCAGACTCCTCCCTGCTGCCGCTTTTATGAAGCTGGACTGCATCTGCCCTCCTTATGTCCTCTGGAACCCCTCCTATTTTCCATGAGTTGTTGAATAGGGCTGTCAGAGGTGCAGCCAGTACCTCTCTGAGCTCCTTCAGCACTCTTGGGTGTACCCTGTACAGTCCCATAGTTTTATCCAATTTCAACTTCACAAGTCCTGTCAGGACTCTTTCCTCTGTGAATGGACTTGTGTCTATCTCCCTCCCCACCAATGTTCCTGATGCTTTTATGTGGTCCATTCCCATTTCCTTCCACTGTGAAGATGGAACAAAAGTACCTGTACTTGATATCTGCTTTTTCCTGATCCTGTCTGCACAGTCTCCCCCTCCTGTTCTTAAAGGAAATTTCTGATATAAGGTATTGGGCTTCATAGCCCAATACTTTATATCATTGTGAGCTCACTGCTACAAAAATTTTAATTTTTAAGGCAGTAGTTTTAGTAGTAGTTTTAGTAGGGGAAGGGATCGTAACTGGCACCAAACCCACAGCCAGCCAATCCCTTCCAACTTCCTGATGAGCCTGCTCCATCCCAACTCCACCCCCTCGCTCTCAGAATTTGTGACATGTGGACAGGGAGAGTGCGGGGGTGAGCCCCATACAAGTCTATGGGGGCTGTTTTAAATACCAGATTTTAATAATTTTAAACACTCATAGAGGAAAATTAAAGCAGTCGCTTAACTAGTAAGGTCCCTACTAATTAAGCAATTGCTTTAATTTCCATCTAGGAGTGTTTAAAATGACTAAAATCCAGTATTTAAAACAGCCTTCATAGACTTGTATGGGGCTCACCCCCCCCCATGCTTTCCCTGGCCATACGTCACAAATTCTGAAAGCATGGGGGTGGAGTTGGGACGGAGTAGGCTCATCAGGAAGTTGGAAGGGATTGGCTGGCAGTGGGTTCGGCGGCAGTTACGATCCCATTCCCTACTAAAACTACTGACTTAAAAATTTACATTTTTGTAGCAGTGAGCTCATGCTGTTATAAGGTATTGAGCCATGAAACCCAATACCTTATAGCACCACGTTGAAAAATTCACTTTAACCTCACAATCCCACTCACCCCCGTCTTTCTTTTTTCACTTATGAACCTAAGAAAGGTCTTGTCCCCTTAGTTACCCCTTTGGCTATCCTTTCCTCAGTTTGCACCTTTGTGTCCCTCACCAACTCCCCTGCTTCCCTCTACTTTTCCTGGTACACCTCCCTATCCTCTTTGCTCTGCATCTCTTTATACCTTTTGAGTGTTACCCTTTTAGTCCTTACCTTTGCAGCTACTTCCCCCGAGAACCATAGTGGTCTATTTTCTACTGTTTTTGCTCACTTCTTTCATGCAGAGGTTTATTTTCTTCACTGTTCCATGCCTTAATTTAGCCCACTGTTTCTCCACCCCAACCAGACAATCCTCCTCCTCCGCTAAGTCATCTCTGTGGCATTCACCCATTTTTTAAAAAATCTGCCCTCCTGAAGTCCAGGATCCTCATCCTTGTGTGGTTTGCCTCTGCCACCATCCTAAACTACACTGTACAGTGATGCCTGGTCCCCAGATGGCATCTCACCTTGATGTCTGCAACACTGTCCCTGTTTGTGAGCATCAGGTCCAGTATTGCCCAGTCATGAATTGGCATCCTGACTAGTTGCCTGAGAAATGCCCCCTGCAGGGAGTCTAGGATGTCCCTGTTTCTAGCCAGAGCCATGGCTGAGAGACTCCAGTCTACATCAAGCAGAGTAAAGTCCCCCACCAGCATCCTTTTTCTGCCATTGTGCAAATGGCTTCTCCCAATGCCTTATCCAGTTCTTCCTCCTGTGTTGGAGGTCTGCATGTAACCCCCTTGTTACCCGGGGTTACTAGAATCCCAGTAAGACCTAGTGGTAGGCAGAGAAGGCAGCTTGTGAAACTCCAGTTAAATGGATTTCACTTTGTCTCACTCTGTTCTCAGCCTCAGCTGAGACTGAGGGATGACATCACCAATAGAACTATCGCAGCTGCATGAGCCACAATGGAACCTGCAGCAAGGGAGATGGAATAGAATGTTGGGAGGTTTGAACAGCAGTCTGTAGGTCAGTTAGTGTTGGGAGTTTACTGTGAAAGCAGCACAGCAGCTCAGTGTAGGCTCTTGGAGCCTCAGCCCTCACAGAGGGCTATTTTTAGGTAAAAAGGGTGTGTGTCTCCATCAAAAGAGAGACACAGAAGATAATTGAAGTGGTGGAGATCGCTGTTTCGGGTCTCAGTGTCCCCTCCCTCCAGGGATGGGGGCAGAAAAGGGTCTTCTGCATATTCATGGGGCAACCCCCTAGTTCTGCTACTAATGGAGAAGCTGCCTATCTGTTCCAGAGTTTTTGGGAGAACAAGAAGATTTGTGAATCGCCTGTGGGGCACCTGCAACCGGAGGGTGAGTATCTGCTCTTCCTGAAAGGGCCTTTGTTTTTCACCCTGGGACATGTGTGACATGTGGGGACTGGACTACTGAAATAGTGGGAGGCCTAGAGTAATAGGCTTAGCCAAAGAGTAAAAGTAGGTTCAAGTCCAGTGCTTATTGGGAAATCAAAATGATATGTAGAGGGGATGTGACATATGTCTACCCAGGAATCTACATTGCCAAGCTTTCAGTAAAGGAATTGTTTAGTTTCCAGAGAAATGGCCGGGTATGGACTGTGGGAGCTGGAGGTGGGAGACCCCCCATCTTTAGTGACCAGGTCCACCTCTACGGATTTGCTCTGTGGATTTCTACTATGCCTCAGGCACTTGGCCAGTGATGACGGAAGTACCCAGACATGGGATTGGAAGGAAAATTCCCTCTAGCAGTCGAAGGCTCTAGTGTGGTTTGGGAAGCCACAACAGGATAATTGGTTCATTTCCCAAAATGGACCGTGGATCAAGTGGCCGGCGGGGGAGCCGGGTCCGTGGGGAAAACCCAAGTAGTGTACAAATTGGGCTGTGTACCCAAAGCTGCATGCAAGTCTGGGCTGTGTGCCTGGTGGGTTCAGAGCCTGAGGGCTGGAAATAGTGAAGAAGTGTTCTGCTGTCTCTAATCTGCATTACCAGGAATGTAGCCCCGTGGGGGTCCATCTATGCTTTTTTGTTCAGCTTGAATGTGAATAAAAGCCAAACTGTAGAATCCCATTCCTGGTTCTGGACATTACAGTTATTGCTTCCTGTGTTTGGATTTACTTGGGTGCCCCTGTGCAGAGTAGCCAAACCTAGGCCCCCTGTGCCGAGTAACCTCATCCTCCCTGAATCCAGTCCCAACCAGGTACTGCTGTCAGCTTCAACAGCATGCCACCTGTCATTTTTGCTAAAAGGCAGGGGTGAGGGGTTACGTGTATATCACCCAAGTGTGAATAGTTGCTCTGGCTCCTGTCTCCAGGGTGACCCGCAGTAGCTCCAGCACCTCCTTTCCCACCTAGTTCCTTGCATTTCTGTTATCTTGATACCCTCCCTTATATACAACACAACTCCTTCACCCTTCCTCTCCTCCCTATCCTTCTTGAACTGTGAGGTGGAAATCAGGAAGAGGCACAGAAGGGAAGTGGGTGCCATTTGTGAGGACCAGAAGATGCCCTGGGGCAAAATGGGGGCTTGAGAGAGGCCAGACATGTTTAGTCCCCATATCTAGCAATGCCACCAGACCAAGTGGGCAGGTAGCTGATGGGCCAGTTGTCATCATTTGTCCTCCTTCTCCTGCTATGCTATTCAATGCTAGATCAATGAGAAATAAGCCTGCAATTATGGCAGATCTTATTTCCTCTTTTGATCTGGTTTCCATTACTGAGACCTGGCTGGGTGACGATGAAGGCCTGGTCCTGAGATCATAGGTCCCAGACAGGTTCTCCGTAGTGCACTACCTAAGGAAAGGCTGGGGAGGGTTCTGTTTTAAATCTGGGTTGAACCAGGTGGTGCACCCAGTGTGGACTGCCTTGTCATTTGAAAGTATGGCCGTGTGTGGAGGTCCAGGTGTAGGTTGCAGAATTGTCCTTATCTACCAGCCTCTAGGGCGCAAGGGAGACTTTCAGCAGGAAATCAAAGACTTCATTGCCGAAGGGGTGTTGGAGTCATCCAGATGGCTTATTCTTAGTGACGTCAATGCTTGGGTCAGTGACAAACTCTCACAGTTTGGTCAAGATTTCCTCCAGGGCACGGTATTCCTTGGCATTGAACAAGCAGTTGCTTTCACAGTCTACCAATGTGGCCATAAATTAGACTTGGTGACTTGGTGTTCCCTCTGGAGCTGGAGACTGGTAATCTCCAGATAAATCCAGTCAATTGGATGGATCACTGTGCTATTAGATTCACATTCAGAGCCCCCCTCCTTGTAGTCCACCTTCGTGAAGCTGGTCCAGTTCTATCCTCTGCAAGGGCTTCATCCATAGGGATTCTTGATGGTACTGGACACCTCGGATGTACTGACAACCTGCGTTAGAGGTCTGGAGGAAGCCTTGGCAGCCTCTAACAGGGCTGGTATGATTGTGTTCAGTCTAGTGGTGCTGATTCATGTACATCCATTGCTTTCATACCTTGGCTTGCTGTGGTTTGACAGCAAGCTCAGTGAGATGAAAACAAAGGGGTGGAGGATGGAGCATTGTTGGAGGAGATCCAGGACTCAGGAGGACAGAATAGCTTTGATATTTCTGAGTATCAAAGGACAGACATCCATAAAAAGGCAGTATTCCTGTCTAGGGAGATTGCTGATAGTAGAAACCAGCTGGCTCAGCTTTTCATGTTACTGACAATCTTTTTTTTTTTTACTTGCTGTTTATCCTCCC
Source organism: Neoceratodus forsteri (assembly GCA_016271365.2). Classification (NCBI taxonomy): domain Eukaryota; kingdom Metazoa; phylum Chordata; order Ceratodontiformes; family Ceratodontidae; genus Neoceratodus; species Neoceratodus forsteri. The sequence continues at coordinate 657,113,544 of CM057459.1, forward strand.
CCTACTCCCTCAGCACTGCTTCTTCTGGAGTTGCCTAGGCATCTACCCTTCCTCACTGCCTGGAGCCCTCAGGTGAACCCCTCCATGGAGCCATGGATATCCCCCCCAGGTGGGGACGAGGTGGGGCCCGTACACCCTGACCTTCTAGTTTTGTTGGGGTCAAACCAGTTGGGATAGGCAGGGGATATTGGGGTCTGTGCCAGGTGGTCTGTCTACCCGGCACTTCAGGGTGTCATTTTTCCCCATTTTCTAGTGGGGCGTGACATGCGCCCTGACGTCTAGGCACAATCGCTGATGTCCATCACATCTCCCCTGTTGGTATGGCTTGGTGCCTGTTGCGTCTCTGACCTCTACCAAAGGTCAGTCAGGCACCGAGCCTTGTCCCCCCTCCCTCCCCAGAGAAGGTGAGTGGTCTTCTGACACTCCAGCTTCCTACCCCCAGATGGCCCTTCGTCTCCCCAGGCACATTCCTGAACCCAGGTCTAAGGACAGTCTTTTCCATCTAGCCTGTCTGGAGCCTGTGAGAGCTGTTTCACCCACAAAATGCAAGGTGTTTGTTCAGTTCCTTTTGGACAGGGTGTCCTCTATTATTGCTGAGATCTCACCAGGTGGGCTGTCACGGCTCAGCAGTGTTGAGCCTGTGAGTCTAAAATACACTCAGTGGTCTTGGGGAGAGTATCGACCAGTGATGATGGAAGAAGTGAGTGAGGTGATTTTGGAGCTGCAGCTGACTTTCTTGTCATCTGGATCCAGGCCCAACACGTCTGCTTGCGAACTGTGTGGGGCAGTTGGATTTGGTGTTCGCTGAAAGTGTCAAGTGCTCCCTGTCAGAGGTGGTGTTCCCAGCGTCTCTGAAAAGTATGCTGGTGAAACACCACTTCTCGTCAGTCCCCCACTGTACCTGCAGTCCCCGCTGCAAGCTTTCTTTTTTTTTTCTTTTTTTTGTAAATGAAAAGAAATAATGTAACTGAAAGTCACCAGATCAGCTTCACAACCTAGCAATCCCTCCATTACACAAACATAAAAGTTGTCTGTATGATCAGCTTCACAGCAGTTCCTCCCAGTCTCCTCACAGTCCCTTCTGGCAAGCCGCTATAAACACAGCGAGTGCATGTTTAACACCCCGTGCTTCACTTACCATTTTAGATTGCTTTTGCCAAAAAACAGATATAGCCAGACAATCATTTCAAGTAGTCTGTCAGTCTCACAGTGATTGGGGTTGGGGGGCAGAGAGACAGAGAGGCAGAGAAGCACAGAGACAGGAAAAGAGAGAGAGAGAGAGAGAGAGAGAGAGAGAGAGACATTAGTAGGGACAGAAACTGAAAGACACACAAAACACCAGCAACAACACCACCTACTGGACAACACCAGAAATTCTTGTCCTTACAAAAAGTGGGGGGAAAAGATATTTTAAACAGATTTTTGAACATTTTTTCGTTTTTTGTAACAAATGAGCCACTGTAGAATTACAGTCATGCACTCCAAGGATGTAAGTCTGTGTGGAATAAAGTCAATTTTTGGGTGTTGGATGCACTTGGCCTGTGACCTTGTGACCAACCACCCGAGGTGTGATGTTATCCCAGCACAACACACACCCTGTCATGCATTATTTTGTATTAATTTTTTTTTAGTGCTTCTACTCTTCTATGATCGTAATGGTGCCCTGAGTCTCAGGGGAAGGTTGCCAGCTATAAATAAATTCATTACAAAAACTTTGTTAATGCACCATTTAGGGTTAAACTGACAAAAGTAGGGAAATGTAGTGTTAGGGTTTCCAATCCTAACCCTCCTCCCCACCCCCACAAGCAGCAAAAGTAAATAACATTATTGTTTTGCCTGTTCGGAGTCTTTGCAAATCAGGCCTGGGGTCTTCCTTGGGGTTATATATACACACGTAATTAAAATATTGAGTTTCTGCTTTCCCACAGGGGTTAATGAAAAGGGAATCATCAACATATACTGATTTATTTCTTTTGATTTCTATCAGGGAGCACTTCCCTTGCATTACTGCCTTCCCCAAGGACATATTGCTAGTAGTGGTGTCTCCCTCCTGAGTCCCTCACTTCCCAATCAGCTAGGGCCTGCTAGTGACTACCTGACTGTACTATGAATTGAACTTATATCCCAGTTTCCAACAGCACAGTAACCAGCAGACCACAGCTTTTCAACTGGTCGCAAGGGTTGTGTTCTGTTGATTTCTTTTTTTTCTTTCTTTTTACAATGTATTCAGCCAGGATAGCCCAACTGAAATGTAACATCCCATTTTCAGTGGGGGTCCTAATTCTACCAATTTCTGCAGCTGTATGTACTGGAGGACTTGGAGGATAAGGGATATGCTCAGGGTCACACAATCGGTATTTGGATCTAGTGTGGTCTGAACCTGTGATCCCCCAGTTTTCAGCAGTGCTATAGCCAGTAAAAGGTATTGCCTCCAGTGTCTGTAAGGGGATCTAAAAGGCCAGCATTTTCAGGCAGCATTTGTTTTTTGTAATTTTTTTTATCGAGGATAACCCAGCTGATTTACAACATATCAGTTCCAGTGGGATTCTTCTTCTACATACTGTCCGAAGTCCCTGATGCACAACTCGACAGCATGATCAGTAATCAGGGATGGGCTACCCGTAGGGTAGCTGGAGCGGGTAGGTCTGGTGTTGGCATTTTATTGCTGGGTAGGGAAGTTTGGTTAATTTACTACCCTACCCAACATAACAGTATACTTCGTGGGTCAGGTACTGTTGACATGGATAACGGGTCGGGTAACGGGTAATTTAAATTTTTAAACCAGCATTACAGGCAACCTGTGGGGTCAAGGGACTCTTCTGAAGTTGTAATCAGGCATTACAGGCAGCCTGTGGGGTCCTGACAGCAGAAAGGAGCACTTGACACCAGCCCGACAATCCGATTGGTCAGTGCTGGTGTCTGTGCTCCGTGTCTGCTGTGTGAGCATGCAGACAGAAGCAGAGTTTCTTGGTAGAGGGAGGAATTGGTACTTGCTCTGCACCCACGGTGAAAAAAACCAAAAAAAAAGTTTAAAACTTTAAAAAATCAAACAACAAGCACAAACTTTAGTCTGCAAAGGAGCAAGGGATCGGGACTGAAGGAGGAATAATCAGAGGATCCAGTGCGGTGCTCGGGAGAGAAGGAGAAGGGGGGAAGGGCTTGTGGCTGGCAGCAGCAGCAGTGAAAGCCATTTAGGCTGCATTGCACACTGTCTGTTAGGTGGCCCGAGCCCTGTCTGTGACATAGCTACTCTGTGTCTCAGTCTCTGTAGCATAGTGAAAGCCATTTAGGCTGTATTACACATTGTCTGCTAGATGCCCTGCGCCATATCTGTGACCTAGCTACCCTATGTGTCTACAGTATAGTGAAAACCATTTAGACTGTATTACACATTGTCTGTTAGATGCCCTGAGCCCTATCTGTGACATAGCTACTTTGTGTGTCTCTGCAGTATAGTGAAAGCCATTTAGGCTGTACATTTACACACTGTCTGTTAGGTGTCCTGTGCCCTATCTCTGACATATAGCTACTCTGTGTGTTTCTGCAGCATAATGAAAGCCATTTAGGCTGTATACACACGGTGTATTATTAGGTGCCCTGAGCCCTGCCTGTGACATAGCAACTTTGTGACTCTGTACAGTATAGTAAAAGCCATTTAGGCTGTATTAAACACTGCCTGTTAGATGTTCCAAGCCCTGACTGGAACATAGCTACTCTGTGAGTCTGTAGTACAGTGAAAGCCATTTAGGCTGCATTATACACTGTCTGTTAGGTGCCCCGAGCCCTGTCTGTGACTTAGTTACTCTATGTCTCACAGTCTCTACAGCATAGTGAAAGCCATTTAGGCTATATTACACATTGTCTGTTAGAAGCCCTGAGCCCTATATGTGACCTAGCTACTCTATGTGTCTCTACAGTAGAGTGAAAACCATTTAGACTGTATTACACATTGTCTGTTAGATGCCCTGAGCCCTATATGTGACATAGCTACTTTGTGTGTCTCTGCAGTATAGTGAAAGCCATTTAGGCTATACATTTACACACTGTCTGTTAGGTATCCTGTGCTCTATCTGTGACATATAGCTACTCTGTGTGTTTCTGCAGTATAGTGAAAGCCATTTAGGCTGTATACACTCTGTGTGTTATTGAGTGCCCTGAGCCCTGAATATGACATAGCAACTTTGTGACTCTGTACAGTATAGTAAAAGCCATTTAGGCTATATTAAACACTGTCTGTTAGATGTTCCAAGCCCTGACTGAGACATAGCTACTCTGTGAGTCTTTGCAGTACAGTGAAAGCCATTTAGGCTGTATTACACAGTGTCTGTTAGGTGTTCCAAGCCCTGTCTGTGACATAGTTACTCAATGTGTCTTTGCAGTTTAGGGAAAGCCATTTAGGCTGTATTACACAGTGTCTGTTAGGTGCCCCAAGCTCTGTCTGTAACATAGCTACTCTGTGTGTCTCTGCAGTATAGTGAAAGTCATTTGGACTGTATTACACACTGTCTGTTAGGTGCCCAGAGCCCCGTCTATGACATAGCTACTCTGTGTCTCTCTGCAGTATAGCAAAAGCAATTTAGGCTGTATTACACTGTCTGTTAGCCTGTTTGATGCCATGAGCTCTGTCATACAGTATGTACACTGGGTGTGACATCTCTCTGTGGCATAACGAAAGCCAAGGCTGTGTTTACTATGTCTCATATATCCCAGACTGTCTACTAAAAGGAAACACAGTGCTTATGCACATGCAACTGAAAATGATGTGAACAATACGAATTCTAGCAATAAGCACTGGCACTAAATGTCCTCCTGAACCAAAAAAGCATGTTACCAATGAAATGATAGTAGAGTTTTGTAAAGAATTGGCAGGAGTTACTTGTAGAGGTACTATACATTTTGTCACATCTGCCAGGAGACTTCCAGCTCTGAAGCAGCATGCAAGGAGGATGAGGCAACCTCCTCAAATATAACCTCAGATGCTAAGGCAGTGAATGCTGATAAAAATGGTGGTGACAGTGGAGACTGGGAATGGGACAGCCCAGGCTATGTCCCATCTGATGATGACAGCACTTCCAGTTCTTCTGAATCTTGTGGCAATGAGATTGGTACTAGTTTCAATGAGGGAGTTTTACAGGATGTCACTGTAGGGCATGAGAGGCAAGTGCAGAAAAATATCATATGCTAAATGCAAGAATAAGAAAATGGCCATGAATGAGAAAAATTCATGTGAACAAGGAGATGGCAGTATAGGGTTTCCTCCAGGTCCCTTGGCTGTACAAGAAATAGTGCCAGGCACCATAGTACAATGTACAAAGGGTAAATCTTTGGTGTGGAATTTATTTTATATTAACCCTGCAGACAACTCTCGAGTTGTATGGACTCTGTGCAACAAGAGTGTCAGTCATGGTGCCAAAGTGGGACATTTTGGACCATCAGTAATGATACAACATGCAAAGGCAAAACACTCAATTGAGTAAGGCAGGGCAAGGGACAGTGTGGTTGATATGGACGGTAGTGGAGGTGGTGGTGACAGTGACCATAGTGACAATGAACTGGAAGCAGGAACTAACACTGAATTACTTGATGCATCCTTGCAGTCTTCCCACACAAACATAGATTGTTTTCTTCTGACACCATCAAGTACTGCAAAATCCCACAGTAGTACTCCACCTGAGAAAAGTGTAAAAAGTACAGTCCCCAAAATTAAAAATATTGTGTCACTCTCGTCAACTAACATTAAAAGAAAGTGATGTGAGGACATCAGAATTATCCACAAGTATCCAACATGCCAGCTGTTAAATTGAGCCATTGCAAAGCTGTTGGCCAATTGTCAGCTCCCATTTGCTTTTGTTGCCCAGAAAGGTTTCCTCAACTTCATGAACCTGATTGAACCACGGTACACCGTTCTCTGTCGAACATATTTCTGAAAAAAGACTGTTCCACAGTTGTATGACTTGGTGTATAGTGTGTTCTCTGAACTGTTGAAACTCTCTGAGGTGAAACAGGTTCACATAACCATGGATATATGGACCAGCAACCCAACAATTGACTACATGACTGTTACAGCTCATTGAGTAAGTTTTCAGTCAGAAAGTAATAATTCCCGCTCTGCCATAAGTAGTAGGAAGCAGGCTATATTATGTGTCACCACTTTTGAAGAAAATCACACTGCTGTGAATATTTTGCAGGAGATGCAAAATCAGTTCCAGAAATGGCTTACTCCATATTCCTTATATACAGGGTTCATTTGGGCAACTGTGTTTGAACCACCTTTCTGTTGTTGGTTTCTGGTGATGTTGAACTGAATCCAGGGCCTTGCTTTTTGGATTCTATGTCTTCCTCTCAAGCATCATCTTTGAATAATTGTTTGAAATCCTGTCATGGATTTAAAATTATCCATTTGAATGTTCATAGTTTAATCCCTAAGACTGCTGAAATCGAACAGCTTACTGCTCTATATCTGCCTGATATTGTTGCTTTATCAGAAACGTGGTTGAAGTCAGGGTGCCCGATAATGTGTGTCACATTGGGGGTTAGAAAACTTTAAGGGTAGACCATAAAGGTTGAAAAAAGGGTGGTGGGGTCTTGATTTATTATAGGGATCATTTAGAAATTAATTTTTTAAGGTCTGGTGAGGATTTGGATTGCGATACTGATTGGTTGGTTTTGCAATTTGTTCTTGGAGGAAAGAAGAGGTTAAATGTGGGCTGTTTGTATAATCCCCCTCAATGTGGTCTTCAAGGGCTTAAACATTTCTTGGATGTTTGTGAAGTTTATTTAAAGCAGAGTGATTCTGTTGTTGTTGGAGATATGAATTTGAATTGGAAAGCTAATGACACCATGGGGCTTGAATCTCTTCTTCTCTCTTACGGACTGACTCAGTGTATAAATGACCTGGGTCGCACCTGGAAACAAGCCTCAGTATGCCTTTCCCGGTCACCAATTTTAAATAAATAAATAAATAAATGTGTCTACCCGTCTTAATCCCATCTCACAGAATCATTCTCTGTTGGATTGGGTCTTGACTAATAGAGTGGGTAGGGTAGGGGCCTCTGGTGTCTTGGCAGATTCTGTAAGCGATCACATGGCCACCTTTTGTGTCCTAGATTTTCGCTGTCTTAAACCCCCTCCTTCTGTGTTTCGGACTAGATCATTTAAAAGGATAGATTATTCCCAGTTATACTCTCCTTTGAGGTTAATTGATTGGTCATTTCTTGAATGCATTCCAGATGTGGACACGGCACTAGATTTTTGTAGCCAACTTCTTCCCATTCAGGAATCCCTTTTCCCTTTGCAGACCATTCGGTGTAGAGGTTCTCCTACTAGATGGTTTGGTCCAAGCATTAAGAAATTAATTAAGGAGCAGGATAGTGCTTGGACTAAATTTAAATTATCTCCTAGTAGAGTTTCAATGGATCTCTACCATGGACTTCGGAATTTAGTCTCTCAAACTGTTAGAAATGCCAAAAAAGCTTATTTCAGGGATCGCTTTGAAGATAGCTGGGCATATCCAAAGAAGTTTTGGAATAACATAAATTCTTTACTTTCTCCTAAATCAAAATCTGACATCCAGAAATTAAATGTTGACGACAAAGAAATTGGTGACGTGCCCAAAACTGTTAAATTGTTAAAGTCTAAATTTTCAGATCTTTCTAAGTTTAGATCTTTTTTTCCTCAGGCTGGTAATACTAAATCCTTTTCCTCTGTTCCTTTGGTAAATGTACCCAGGTTTTTGTTTATGGAAGTAACATCAAATGAAGTTTTTCTTCTTCTGCAGTCTCTCCCAAATAAAGGGACTGACTGCGGGGAAGGGTTGGATGCCTGTTACTTAAAATTGGCTATCCCCTTTATTACGGATCCCCTATGTTATATTTTTAATATATCATTGGCTACAGGTGTTTTTCCCCTGTCCTGGAAGAAAGCTAAGGTGGTTCCAATTCCAAAAAAGAGCTGTGCTACTTCTATGGATGATTATAGGCCAATATCAATACTGAATCCCCTTCACAAACTACTTGAGCATTTAGTGGCTAAGCAAATTGATGCCTATTGGGTTACCCAAGATTTGTTGTCAAGGCAACAACATGGGTTCCGTAAGCACTTTGGTATGGGAACGGCCTTGGTTGGGTTCCCGAACACCATCCTATGTGGGTTTGAGAAGGGTTTGATGACTGGGGTGGTGTTCATGGACCTAACCAAGGCTTTTGGTTTGATTGATCACGGTTTGGCCTGCACAAAATTGAAAGATCTGGGGTTTTCTAATGTCGCTGTTTCTTGGTTCTATGATTATCTGAGTAACAGGTGTCAATTTGTTCAAGTAGGTTCTGTGGTTTCTGATGTCTTGCCAATTAGTTGTGGTTGTGCTTCAGGGGTCCATTTTGGGACCCCTGTTATTTTCTATTTTTATTAATCAGTTTCCTGGAGTTTGTAAGTTTAGTGAATCACTGCTTTATGCAGATGATCTTGTAATTTGTGTTCAGTCAAATTCTGTGTCTGAACTTTCTTGTTCCCTAGAAAAGGATTGTGGTGCCATCAGTTATTGGCTTACTTTAAATGCTATTGTTTTGAACTCAGCTAAAACAGAAGTTATGTTATTTGGCATACAATTTATGTTGGTGGACACCCTGGAACTGAGGATATCTGATTTTCAGGGTGGTCTGCTTGAGCAAGTGTCTCAATTTAAGTATTTGGGCACACTATTGGATCCCAGTTTGACCTTTTCACCTCAGATTCAGTCAATGGTTAAGAAAGTAAATCAAAGAATAGGGGTGTTATACAAATTCAAGTCATTCTTCTCACAAGCAACTAGATTAGCAATTACTATTGGTTCTCTACTTCCATGTTTTGATTACAGTTCTTGTTTATATTATAACATAGGTACCAAATAAATGCAAGCTCTAACTGTGGCCTACAATAATATTTGTAGATTTATTTTAGGAGCCCCCAATAGGACACATCGGTGTAATCTTTATTCTCGGTTGGGGTGGTTTTCCCCTAGTTGCAGAATAGAATATTTTGTTGGCTGTCTGATGTATAAATGTTTTTACTTTGGCTCCCTTTTTCTTCTGTCTGATCTTGTTGTAATGAGAGAATTGCTTTCCAGCCTGAGGTTGGCTGATGGCCCCCTATATTTTGTCCCCAGGTCTCGACTTAGATTAAGCTCTAGAGCTTTTTCAATAGCAGCACCCTTGTATTGGAATTCACTCCCACTTGATGTTAGGATTGCTCCCTCTGTTTTAACTTTTAAACAAAGGTTAACAAGTTATTTATTACATAAATCTGTTTGTAACTGCAATTTGTAATTTGTATTTTTTGGTTTTATATTGCTGTTGATTGTATTTGTGTATTTTTGTATGTTTTTTGTTTGTCCGGGTCAGGCCTGAAAAGGGACCTTTGGTCCAGTGCCTTTTTCCTGTTACCAAAGAATAAATGAAAAATGAAAATGAAATAGCATCAGATAATGGTGCCTGTCACAAACCCACTCAGCAGGTCAGGCCCTCTACTCCCAAAGTGCCAACCTCCGAGCACAGTCTTGTGAACAGTTTAACAGAACAAGGAAACCCTCTTGTCTGTTTTGTGAGTTCAGATCAACCTTTGGCCTCAAGTCTTGAAGGGATTCAAACTGTTAACCTTTGCATATGGCTTCATCATGTTGACATGGTACATCCTTTCTGACTGTCTTCGGTCAGGTAACTCCACAATGTAGTTCACGTCATTTACCTTCCTAACCACTTTGTACGGTCCTGCCCACTCAGCTTGCAGCTTGTCTTTCTGGACCGGAATAAGGACCATGACTTCCTGACCCACCATGTATGAGCGAGCTCTGGCTCTGCGGTCGTACCGCACTTTTTGTTTCTGTTGAGCAGGTGCTAGGTTGCTCTGGGCTGTCCCCATAAGCTCCTTCAGCCTTTTCCTAAACCTAAGGATAAAATCTACAATGGGAGTTCCCTGGGTGGCATGCTTGCCTTCCCAGTCCTCCCAGATCAAGTCTTGGGGCCCACGTACCCGGTGTCCATATAAGAGTTCGAAGGGGGAAAATCCTGTTGACTCTTGGGGCACCTCCCTGTATGCAAACAACAGGTGGGGAAGGTATTTCTCCCAGTCCCTCCCATGCTGTTCAGCAAATGCCCGCAGCATTGACTTCAGGGTACCATTGAATCGTTCCACAAGCCCATTGGCTTGTGGGTGATATGGTGTCATGCATCTCTGCACCACCCCACACTTCTCCCATAAACATTTCATCAGGTCCGACATGAAGGAACTCCTCGATCGGTGATAACCTCCTGTGGAAACCCAACATGGGAGAAAATCCCAAGTAAGGCATCTGCCACTTTGTCTGTCCTCAGTGAGGATAGGGCGACCGCCTCTGGGTACCGGGTGGCATAATCCACCACAGTTAGGATGAATCTCTTCCCTGAGGAGCTGGGGGTATATAAAGGCCCCACAATATCCATTCCCACCCTCTGGAATGGCTTCTCCACTATGGGTGTTTAAACTGTTAGTGTCTTTATGTATGTTATTATGTTTCTATGTATGCTATCATGTAATGTGATTTTTTCTTGATTTGTTTGTTTTGGTTATATTTTGATGTATTGTGTAGTTAACTATATGTGGTTTTAATGATTAGATGTGGAAACTTATTTTAAATTAATTGTGACCTGGAACTTCATTGAAAATGAGCTTTGCTCAATTGAATGTATCCTTTTATTCATTGTGAATAATAAAACGATTTACTACTACTACTACTACTTACATGGGCAATGGAATCAGGGCGGCTTGGGTTTTCTTGCCCACCTTCCCTATTTCTTGGCACCGGTGACAAGACCTGCAATACTCTTTCACCTGCTGGGTGAAGTTAGGCCAGTAGAAATTCTGGGCCAACTGCTGCATTGTGTGCATGATTCCCAGATGACCAGACAAGGGAATATCATGTGCAATGTTGAGCAACTGCTCACGATACCCCTGGGGAATGATAAGCTGCCTGCCTTGTATCCCTCCCTCTGTCTGTACTGCCTGAGTATACATAAGTCCATTTTCCCAATAAACCTTATGTCAGCCGTCACCTCCCTGTGCTCTATCAGCGTCTGCCCAAGCCCTCAGCTTCTCCAAACTAGGGTCACTTCTCTGAACAGCTGCAAACCCCTCACACATTCCCAAGGCATGGGACAGGTCCCCTTCAGTCGCTAAACTAGGGTCCCTAGCACTAGCATCAGGGCCCTCAGGATCACTGTCAATCCCAACCCTCTGACAAGGGGTCACCCCTCCCTCTTCGGAGTAACCTTCCATAGCTGTGTGGTCACTTGCTCCCGGGGAAATTTCTACCCCCTGTTCATTAATCTCCATATCAGAGACACAGGCTGGGGAACCAGTCTCTCAGTGGTTTCCACAATGGCTTCTGTGGGGTTCAGAGAACTACAGTTTTCCCTTGCCACTTGGCTACAAGTAACTGCACATACTATCCCCTGTTGGAGATTGTTACCCAGGATCACATCCACAGCTAATGTTCTGGCTACAGCCACATGTTGCACAGTTCCCCCTGTTTCACCCCAGTCTAGGAGAACACTAGCCAGTGGCAATGTTTTCTCTTCACCCGCAAAGTCCTGTACAGTGACGTATTTATTGGGTATAAGCTGACCAGGCTGTACCAGATCCCCCTTTACTAACATCAGGGATGCCCCTGTGTCCCTTAACCCTTGCGTCTGCACACCATTTACCATGACTGGGTGCATGTGTTCCCTCATGTTCACTGGCATGCTCCCAGGGACACACAAACAACCCACTTCTTTTCTAGCACCCTGTTGTGTATTATTGCTTGCCTTTTTGGAACACTGTCTGGCAATATGCCCAGTTTCTTTACACAACCAACAGGCATTTCTTACTTCAGAGAAATCTTTTCGTTGAAACCTGGGGCTAACTGGTTTCAGTGGAGGCAGTGAGTGTTTTAGCTGCCCTGAAAGTGCGCTTTTCCCTTTCTGCGCTGCCACGCCTGCCCCATTCACTCTCAGAGCAGGTTTGCTCTTGGCATAGCAGTCCGAGAGTTCAGCAGCCGCTTGCACTGTTTTGGGATCTCAGTCCTCAAGCCAGGTTTTTAGCTCTGCTGGGCATGCCCAATAAAACTGTTCTAATAAAAATCACATTTTCAGTTTTATCAACAGAGTTTGCCTCAATTCCTTCCCACCAACATTTTAAAAACTGACATTGTTTCATGGCTAGCTCCTCATAGCTCATATCAGGGCTTCTCCTGAGCTTACGGAATTTAGCTCTGTATGATTCAGCAGTTAATTCAAATTTTTTTAACAGTGCAGCTTTTAGCTTGCTGTAATTAATACTGTCCTCATTGTCCATTTGACCCAATGCATCCCGAGCTTTCCCGGTAAGTAGCAGGGATAGCTGGAAGCTCCAGAACTCTCTAGGAATTTTAGCCTGAATACAAACTTTTTCAAAAGAATTTAAAAAGGCATCCATGTCCTCCCCCTCTTTCAACTTGGCTATTTATTTGGAGTTCAATTTGTAACCCAGTCCTGCAGTCCCAGTTAAACCCAAGCCACTTACCTGCTCTGGTGCCGCTGGTTAGAATCTTATCCTCTCCAGTTCGTGTTGCTCTAGCGCTCCTGCTCCTCACGGTCTGCATCTCGGCATTCTCATTCTCTCTTCTCCTTTGTATCTCATTGGCACTCACGCTCCTCATGGTCTGCATCTCTCTGTTCTCGCTCTGCCTCACGGTCCACCTCTCTCTCTGTTCTCGCTCTGTCTCCAGTTCCATCCTGTGCAACTCAATTTGCAGCCTGAGTACCTCTGGATTCAGAATACTGGTGACCCTCCCCTGCTGCTGCTGTGGCCCTTCACTGACAGTAGCCCTGCAGTCCTCCTCATCGGCTCCGGACCCTTCACTGGCCGCTAGCCCTTTCACACTTGAGGTTTGGTCCTTTCCAGTCATGGTTGGTGACTCACTGCTCTGGATATCTGCTACCATCAGGGCATCTATGAGGCTCTGCTTGCTTGCTTTCTTTCACCTCAAATGGGACTCCTCTGTCCCCGCTCAACTGCCTTAAGTAATCTACAGTGTGCCTGCTGTAGATGGAAGTCATCTTTCCTGACTACTGCTACTCTGACTTGCACTTTTAAAAAAATGAACCGGGTAGGAACTTGACTGTATGCCAAGTGATATATAGTTCTGTTTCCTTTTTAATATAAAACTCTGTCTTTTTCTTTCTTTGCAAGAGAGCTTACAGTCTCAGCTGACACAGAACAATAAAAGCTTGTGATACCAAAATTATGCCACCGCTGCCAACCAATCTGTCACAAACCCACTCAGCAGGTCAGGCCCTCTACTCCCAAAGTGCCAACCTCCAAGTGCAGTCTTGTGAACAGTTTAACAGAACAAGGTAACCCTCTTGTCTGTTTTGTGAGTTCAGATCAACCTTTGGTCTCAAGTCTTGGAGGGATTCAAACTGTTAACCTCTTGCTAGTGTACCCAATGTACAGGCTCAGATATTTCTGTCTTCGGGGGGCCAGATATCTTTGCCTACGGGCACCTAACCAGGTATACAGAGATGAACCCTTAAAAACTTTAATAAAGACCTCAGATTTAAACTGCTTCTCTTTCCAGTTTGGTATTACCATTCAAGCTTATGTCTATTGTCTGCTTTAACCATATATACTTTTCTTACAACTAAAAGAAATTCAAAGACATATCAAGTATGCTCTAAAAAGAGTTTTACTAAAAATAGATAAAAATATGTGAAACACAAAATACAGAACTCTTATATCACAAGACATACAAATCTTTTAAAAAACAAGGTTTAAACAGTGCAAATTCCTACTTACAGTACTTAGATTTGACTCTCTCTCTCTCTCTAAATACCTGTTTAAAAGTGCTCACAATCTTTCCTTGTCAGAGTCTAGGTAAAAGTACTGCTGGTACTGCGATGAGCCAACCTAATCCCCCCCCCCAATATCTATCCCCGCACCTAGCCCTTTTCAACTGCGTGAGATACATTTTAAAGAAATAGAAGTTTCTCTCCTTAATCTTGATATAAAAAAAGTGCAGGGGACGATGGCTTGGAACCCTTCTTCCTAAGGCTAGGATATGCCCATCTCGCTGCCCCTATTCTTCATATCTTCAATCTCTCCATTACATCTGCTACTGTGCCATCCTGCTGAAAATCAGCACACATCCTCCCTCTGTTCAAATCTGGTGACCCTTGCAATGTGAATAACTACAGGCATATCTCCATCTTGCCTATCCTCTCTAAAGTTTTTGAAAAACTGATCCACAATCAGTTAAAATCTCACCTGGAAACCTTCTCTCTCATTAACCCAGCTCAATCCGGCTTCCGGGCAAATCACAGCACAATCTCTGCTTTAGCAAAAGTAACCAATGACTGGATCTCTGCTATAGATGCAAAGAAGGTAACTGGAGCAGTCTTCTTGGATCTTAGCAAAGCTTTTGATACTGTTGATCACAACCTACTAGTCGATTGCCCCACTAATTTGGGTGCCATGTACCATACTACCCAGTGGTTCTCTAGTTACCTAACTGGCAGATCCCAGAAAGTAAAAGCAGATGGCTTTTTCTCTGCTTCCTTGCCAGTTGTTAGAGGTGTCCTCCAAGGCTCCATCCTAGGCCCTATCTTGTTTTCATTATACATTAATGATCTTGATTCCAATATATCCATGTCCAATCTGCATTTCTTCATGGATGACACTGTGCTGTATACCTCTGGCTCAATGCTATCCGAAATTAAGGGAGTGCTTCAAGCAGACTTTGCCCAACTTGAACATAATCAAATAAAGGCAAATCTCCTGCTTAATGCAAAGAAGACCAAAGCTATGCTATTCTCTCATAGTGCCACCACAGGTACCTCCAATACCCCGCCCAAAGACTTTATTGTTACCACGTTAAACGTACCACTGGAAGTCGTCTCCAAATTCAAAATATCTGGACATCTGAATCAACAACAAACTCTCTTTCAATGACCATATCGAGGACGTTTCCAGAAGGCTTAAAGCCAGATTAGGTTTCTTCTTTAGAAATAGGCCCCTCTTCCCCCTTGAAACTCAAAATAAGCTCATCCATGCCACTTTTCTCCCCCTTCTTGACTATGGCGATGTAATTTACTCCTCTACTACTCTTGCAAACCTAAGTAAATTGGACATCCTTTATCACCATGCATTATGGTTTATTACCAATTCCACATGCCGTTCGCATCACTGTGACCTATATGCAGCTGTTGGATGGACATCTCTCACTACTAGACGTCTGCTCCATGCTGGTCTATGGACCCTTAAGCTGCTCCTGCACAAACTGCCGAGCTAGCTTTCATCTCTCATTAGTATTTCACATAGTTCATACTCTTTAAGGAAATCTGATTTCATTCTGCTTAACATACCTAGGACACGGACCTCCTTTGGTAAACGTGCTATTGTGCATGCCCTTCCCTCTATTTGGAACCAATTACAAACCGTGCTGAAACTAACTAGCAGAGTTTCAATTAACTTCTATAAAGTGCTAAGCTCAGCCAAGATAAAAGATATCTGCAACTGTCATTAAGACCCTTCTTATCCCTATGTGTGCTATGCGCATTCTGTGTAAGACCTTAATTGCCTTGTGCATGTTAACTACTTATTGTTCGCACTATCATTTAATCCAAGACACTATTTTATTCTCCGGCTCCTGACTTATATCTGCTACCTTTGCTGCAGTAATCCCACTTCTGCTCCCCTTCTCCGTCCTACTCCTGCATTTGTCTACGTGTATACTACTACTCTCACCCTACCAAGCCATGAATACCTCCCTTACCATATATTTTCTGTTGCTGATCAATTTGCTAAAATGTATGTATTGCAAATACCAGTTACCATGTCTTCAATTGTTAGTATACTACCTAGAAATGTTCATCACTTGTACCTCTTGTTTGCTTACCACCTATTGTCATCCAATGTGGTGTCCTTGTGTGTAATATCTTGCTTGTATTATATGATCACCTGCATACATGTATATTATTGTTTATCAATTATTTATTTATGTATGTTCGTTATAAGTGTACATGTCACAGGACCTATTGTGAATGAGCTTGCTCAGTGGAGTTTTCCTGCAATAAACTTGAACTTGAACTTGAAACTTGAAAAGTGAGTCTAAGTAAAACAGAATTATTCCTTAAAGTAAACTGCATTTGCCAATCCCTTTTGTGTGAGGTCATCTAGCTCCTCCTCTGTCAGATTATATAAAAATATATCTAATAAAAAAACAGGATGTCTTTTCAAAGTATTACATTTTGCAACCATAGCATAACTCATATGTTTCAAATGGCATCTCTTTGATACATGCTGCATCCTCCCTCACACAGGCTTCACAGGAGCATTTACAACCTTGCACGAGTTTGCTAAACCTGGTTTCCCCTTTGGAACATCATAAAAATGTATATGCTCAACTCAAGCTTCTACCACCCTGTAATTAGGTTCAGGCCTTCCTCATAACACCTGGTATCTAAAAACTGAGTGTGTGTGTGTGATCTCACATGCTTTCTTCAGCATTTTTCTCATGGCTTTCATCTTTCAGCTGAAACTGGGGGGGAGGGATGAGTGAGGTCATTCCAAGAGCGCCAGATTTTTCAGCAGAGACAACCAGTAATACATTTTTATATTTAAAACAAAGTGATACAGCACTCAGAACTGGCTGTCCATGTCACATTGCCAACATAGTCGAGGCTGTTAGAGATGACAACTACCAACACATGCCTTGTTTTGCACATTGTTTAAATCTTCTCATCCATGGTTTCTTAAATGGAAACAGAAATGTTGAAAACCTGTTGGTCCCTACTAGGAAAATATGTAGGCATTTCAGCCACTCAGTAAAAGTTCAAAAAATCCAGAAAGTGCTTCAGAGGTCAAACAACTTACCCTTGCATACATCAAAGCAGGAAGTTCCAACCCACTGAAATGCAACATTTTACTTGTTGCAAAGGTTTCTTGCACAGGAAAAAGCTGTACATGAGTACACCATGCAGAATCAAATAGGTAAAGTAGACATCATGTTCAGTTCCAGCAGCTGGACACTGCTGGAATCTTTGGTCATCTTACTGAAGCCATTTGAGGCTGCCACACGTGATGTCAGTGCAGACAGTGCAACTCTGAGTCAAAGTCTTCCTCAAATCAGATTTCTTCACATTTTCCTTGACAACATAAAGAAAGTCTTTCAGTAAAAGGACGACACCACTGCTGTTATGCTGGAAGATGACTTGAGTTTCAGACTGTTGACTGATCAGTGAATAAGTGCCATGTTAAAAATGACACCTATGTGTTGGCTATCATGAACCCACTCCTGGGGGCCATGTCCACTGAGCTCACAGTGCCCACACCTAAGTGCAATCCATGACGGGGATCAGGAATACCCTCCATGTGTCCTCCTAGAATGCTTGCTGAGCTCACAACTGAACACCTGCCACAAGGTCCCAGGGTTTCCTCTCTATTCTGGGTAAGGGCAAAATACAATCTCAAGTCTGTAGCCAGGTGAGAACCCTCCTCATTTGCTGTACTGGGGGGGGACCCAGGCATTACGTGCTCTTCAGGACTTGCCCTCGTTAACCTGATTGTGTCCTCTCCCACGGGGCATGCAGCACTTAATTCCCCCTTTCAGACTCCTCCTGAGACTTGTATATCTCCCCTACTTCACTTTCCAGACTTCACTTTCAGGATCCTAGTCTTGGTAGCAAGTGGTAACACTTTAGTAATTGTAGGCTGGTCTCAGATTTAATAAACGTTCCACCTCTACACACACACACACACACACACACACACACAAATCACTCACAGGCAGTTTTAAAAGCAAAGTGCTTTTACTAAATGACTTAAATACTTATACAAAATTTACAAAGAAAAGATTTCAGAAATCTGGTTACAGGATAACAAAACAAAAGTTGGAATTATACATAAAAAAATTCACTGTAAACTTTTAACTGTCTAGTTTCTACTTGGTTTGTGGATGATCACAGTCCAGAAAATAAATGAGTGCTGCAGGATTTTTTTAAGTCTTCTGTAGCCACTGGTCTTCAGTCTGGCTTCTCTTGTGTGTCAGGAACAAGGATCAAAAAGCAATGCCCTGAGTCTCTGATCTGAGGGCCTTTTTATAGACTTGGTTATCCCCAAGTCCAGCTGTTTATTTTCTAGACCAGCAGGGGTCTCTCTTGCTCTTTTCCAAACTTTGAGGGAATCATCATTATTAATATTTCAGGTATCCCCCACAGCCCAAATTCCTGGCACTTACAACAAGATGACTGTGGTGGTAACTTTCCAACACTTCTTGCTTAAACCATTTCCCTTTGATCTTAAGGTTTCACGACAGGTGGGAGATGGCTTCTCCCATCCTGAGATTTTATTACACTTGCTTCCCTTTAATTGGCTAACCAGGGACTTCCATCCCTTTGAAATGAAATCTTCATTTTCTGGCTAAGCAGCATGCTCTCAGATCACAGAGGAATGGCAAATATTTTGCAAGACGTTATCTCTTTCCTGTGACCTTTTCAGCAAAACTATGTATCCGTCTGTCAAAGCTCATCTCCTGGCCTGTTTGGGAATTTAAAACATATCTCAATTCCTCTGCTTGTAACCTTTTTAAAGCATAAACAAAATTACAGAAAAAAATATAACAAAAATATATCCGTAATATTACATTGTAGTGGCCAAACTGCCACATTGGCTACGTTGCTAGAGCCCCACTTCAAGTGGAACATTGAAGCCATCCTTCCTGCAGGGGAAGACATTGAGTATTGGAGAGATCGTCTGCTAACCAAATGTGACATTGCCCTACAAACACCATTAACTGATGTACAGCAGCCAAACCATCATAGTGCACCTCTGGTGCAGACAATGGCACATCTATCAATTTTTAACAGTCAGCAGTGTCATCAGTGAGGGAAAGGACATGTACAGCTACTTCTCAAGCATCTTATGTTCAGGGTCAGAAAAGCAAATCACTTCTGAGTCACCTGCAACAACATGTACTTGTATCCTGTAAAGGAAGTGCAGGAGGATCATCTGCCAGACTGGTAACTGTGTCACGCAGCACAATGATCCTGAAGTGTTTTGCAGACAATGCTGTCATTGGTCTTGAGGAAGATCCATTACTCTATTGGAAACAAAAGAGAACAATATGGCCAGATCTAGCAAACCTTGTAATAATGTACCTCATTTGTCCACCTTCAAGCCTATATTCAGAATGCATATTGAGTGCAGCTGGAGGAATAGTCACTGACCACAGAACACTGCTAAGTCCTGTAAATGTGGAATAGCTTACATTTCTCAAAATGAATGCTGAGAATTTCACAGTTGTCACAAACACTGATTTATGCGAGTCTGACCCTGCAAATGAACAACAGTCTGCAAACAGTGTCACACGATATGATGACTAGGTAGTGTATGAAATAAATGTAACCATCATCACTGCCACCATGCCAGCCACGTGTGCTACACTGGTACTACTCCTAGTTTTCATGTGTCAGTCATCAATTTATATTATGTAAGTTTGATTGATGCCCACCATGGGTATAGTTTTTTTAAAACTGCAGCAGGCTCAATCACAGCATCTGCACCTCTTGTACCTACCTCAGAAAACTCCGTCATGGGTATAATTTTTGGACATAGCAATAGGCTCACTAAGAACAGCTGCATCTCTAGTGCCTACCTTAGCAAGCCCACCATAGGTATAATTTTTAGAAACAGCAGCAGGCTCATTCAGAGCAGCTGCACCTCTAGTATCTACCTCCGCAATGCCCACCATGGGTATAATTTTTGGAAACAGCAGCAGGCTTGCCTCACAGCAACTGTACCTCTCGTACCTGCCTCAGGAATGCCCTAGGGGGTAAGCCAAGGAGTTATACCAGTTACAGGGGTCTGTCTGAAACCTGATTAAGTTGTCCATCAGGGAGCATCTGTTCAGTGGCCCTGCCTTGGGGGGCAAGCCCAGGAGGATTGTCACAGGTGGTAAGTCAGGTCTGAGCAGGGGTCCGGGAGTGTGGACTGAGCCACTGGGGCATGGCAATTTGAATAAAAGAAAAGTTAAAAGCTAACACCTGGGAAGGAGGTCTCAGGGTGCATGCATTTGTACCTGTAAAATAATAATGATGGGGATATCCAGCCCACTGGTGCAATGCTAGCAGTACTGCTTGCTGCGATGATGACCTGAGGTCAGTAGTAACCTCAAAAGTCAGCAGTTCAGCCTGGGAGAAGGAGGGTCAAGCATCCCAAGGACTGCTCGCCTCCTTCAGGGAGGAGGGGATCAGTGGCCAGTATTAGTCTGGCCCATAGCAGTGACTGGGGGCTGGCACACCAACACTACAATGGGGGGGGCAGAGGCAGGGCAGACACCCAGTGTGCTGTGTGCAGAAGCATGCATGGTATCACCATTGGTGCCACTGCATGTCCCTTCCTCTGTGTAGGAGAGAAAAAAGGAAATGCTGCCTACTGGTAAGATGACACTGGTCTCCTACAGTCTCTGCACCTAGTTATCTGGGCATGTCCTGGACAAGATAAATCCTGGAGAATGCTGGGATGATGGGGCTACGGGGACCAGTGGATGTGTGCATGTCGGCATGGGGAGCATAATGAGAAAGCTAACAAAAATGAAATAAATAATGGGTCAAAAAGGATCCATAGTTCTTTAGGGAGAAAATAGGACAGAAAAGATAGGTAAAATATAAAATAGTATTTATCTGAGCTAGTCTCCGGAAAAAGAAAAGATCCATTTTGATTCTGTTTTTAGAAGCAGCACTTTAGGGAGAGGAAAAGGAAAAAGTAGCTACAGCTCCATATCATGTAGCAGCTAGCGGAGACAGCTAAATGGGAGGGACCTGTGACCTGTGAAACAGAGTCAGGTCTGCCCTAGATCCATTTTAAGCCTCTCTCTGCTAGCAGCCCTCCACTCTGTTGCGTGCTGCAGCCCTCCACACTAAGGACCACAGTGCAAAGGACAACCAAGAAGTGGAGTCTGCCTTGAGTCAACTGTGAGGCAGCCAACAGCCAGGAACCCTGCCTGACAGAATCCAGGTACATCTGTATTGTTAGAGGGTGTAGATAGGAGTGTGTTGGAGGACTGGTGTTTTAGCAGAACAGTACATTCAAGGTTTGGCGGGCGGGGGCTAGCTGCTAGGCTGACAGCTAGGTAGGTGGGTACTGCCTTTTCTATATACTAAAAAAAGATGAAATGCTGTTACAGTGTGTGTGTGTATATATATATATATATACACACATATATAAATAACACGAGGTCTACTATAAATTCTAAATTGGAGTAGTTATGTTGTAAAACCTCACTTGGGCAGAAATTGTGTAAATATAGGACTAACAAACTGTAGTGTTCTCAAGACATTGCAGCAAGCTGGTCCTTGGGAAGTTTTAAGAAATGTATCATGCCTTACTTTGAGGACCTTAATGCATGTAATTGTTTTAGATAATGATTTGCTCCAGAGTTATATCATACTCTGACAATGTATCATATGCTAATTATAAAGAACCTCTCTGCGCAAGCACTGAGGCAGTGGCTACCCCAAAGGGCATTTGACCGGGAAGCCAAAAAAATACAGAATCACACATGTCCCCACAATGCAAAGCATCTTGGGCTGCATATGCAAATCACCACAGAATATTATGGTGGTTCAACTTTAAGCAGAAAATGCATGGTGCCGAAAGGCCTCTCACACGGTTTGCAATGTTTGTTATTTTTGTTATGTTCAGTTACTGCAGGCCCCTTGAGAGGAATTCTAGACCCTAGAAAAAATTCAGACTCTGGGGCCCCTATGGAGCTGCGTACAGTAGCATGCTGGGTGGCCTGGGACCCTCTTTGGTGCTGGACCCCGGGAATTATCCCCGGCTCCCCCACCCTCTCAAGAGCCCTGAGATACTGTCTGAAGAATGACTCTGCCACCTTTGAAAAAGGGTACACTTGTTGCCTAAAGGTTCTCCATACAAAATAAAGAAAACTAATTATTCAACAGTTATATTACTTCTTTCTAGATTTCTTTATTGAGGGGCAGTGTTTAGTATTGCTCAATAAAGAGCTGGTTCATTCTCTGTCTCTGTCTCTGTCTCTCTCTCCTCCCTCCCTCCCTTGTTCTCGGCCCCCAGTAACATTTTCCCTTCAGGGACTTACCAGGTTTAATGTTAGTAATGCCTGTCACCTCTTCCAAATCTCTTAGCAAGTTCATGCACATTAGAGTCACATGTTTTTTTTAACTGACTAATTTAGAAGGGCACCCAGACACCTCCCCAGCACCCTGTCGGGCCAATTATATTTTTTCAGATTTTGTACTGCTAACTAAAGCAATGATCCAAATACTGACGTAGAACAGAATCAGGAGAGCTAAAACAGCTTTTAGGATGTGTTCACAAGCAATGCTTTTACACTGGCTGACAGAAGCAACACAGCAGTGGGTAAAGACCACACACAACGTTTAACCCAGCACTGTCTAGAAAGAAAGCTAGAAAACAAAGAATAATATAAGCTGAAAGGAATTTTCCTGGAAATTTTCACTTGATATTTTAGGAGTCCAGCAATACAATCAAAATACCAGCAGGGAAGATCACTTGAATGCTGGAGGGGTTGAGGACATTCTCCAGCAGCTCTCTTTTTTTTATACTTCCTTTATTAAAGATTAGACTGCATTGTATCACAGGAGGTTCAAACAACAACTTACAGGTTTGTACAGTCTGGCAGGAGATGATCAGTGTTACAGTATTCATGTGTAAATCTCCAGTTATATAATTTATAAAAGTAAAATCAACATTGCAAACTTATTACAAAACAAACATTATCTACAAACATTGGGCTAATGTACTGGGAACCAAACTGAGCACCATAAGGAATGAATATTTATAAGTTGCCTACTTCCAGAGGAAACAAAGAGGGGAAGAATGCACTCTGGTATATTTGGTTAGGAAAGCAATAGACAAGTACAAATGCACTCCCGCCACTCCTGAAAAGGAAATAGGTCAGGCAAAGAAAATAGAGAATTAAGGAAGAGATGGGGAAGAACTATAATATCCTTATACTTGCCTCCAAAGTGTCCCTTTATTGGGGGCAGTCCAAGAGCCCACCCCTCTCCTCTGTCCAGGGTCATCTACTAGATCTGGCTCTGGAGGAGTTCCCATCTAGTCCAGTGAGACATGAAATATTCAGTCTTGTTACGGAGAGCAAAAGACAGCTGCTCATTTTGGTGGATATTAAGAACCATTGTGTTCCATTCATGTATTGTGGGGGGGAGGGGCCTCCTGCAGCCATTTCTTAGTGATAGACTGATAAGCTGCACCAAGTAGAATTGACCAAAGGTATAGGGAGTCCCTGCCCCTCAACTTTCCCCGAGGAACACCCAGTATACAATGTACCCCTGCCAGTGCATGAGACACACCTAAAATATTTGATATATGTTGGGAGACATCCCATCCAGAAGTTGTATAGCTTTGGGCAGTTGTAAAACAACATGGCCATGGGGGCTACTGAGGCTCCAC
Organism: Neoceratodus forsteri; assembly: GCA_016271365.2. NCBI lineage: Eukaryota > Metazoa > Chordata > Ceratodontiformes > Ceratodontidae > Neoceratodus > Neoceratodus forsteri. The sequence continues at coordinate 657,137,040 of CM057459.1, forward strand.
ACTCCCTTCAACATCTTGAAGAGACCCCTGGGTTTCTCTGTGCCACTGACGAGGGGGCCAGGAAGAATCTAATTCGAACCTCCCACATAAATTCTCTCCATGTGCGGAAGGATGATGTAAACCACGTCCCCCTCCATATCTTCAGCCAGTCTTTACTATTTATGGACAAGTGGAAATCCCTTTCCCAACTAGCTTTAACTGGTTCCATATGGTGGGCAAGCATAAGTATCAGGGATTTGTATATTATTGATATGGCTTTCTCTCCTTGTAGGGACTTCAAAATGTGGATGTATGGCACATGGTCTTCCATAGCCTGGGTATCATTGTTGATCCTCTTAAGGTGCTTATTTATGTAATCTTGTATTTGATAATAATAAAATCTGTCCTTATCCATCCAGCCAAGCTTTCCCTTTCCCTTTCCCTTTCCCTCCTCAAAGCTTAGCATGGCATTCCCCCCCCGAAGTAGTTGCCAAGGGGCTATTATACCCCTCATGGCCTGCCTTTTATACCAGGATTTGTGTTGTTTGGGAAGAAACTGTGGGGTCTCCATGAACCACTAGTACCTCCATAGTTGATGCTGGACAATCCTTTTTTGTGTCCCCCTATGCCACCCTTCCAGAATGGTTTTGGTGGCTTTTGGTATTAATTATTTAGCCTGTCTAAGTAGGGAGGGGGCAAAGAGGCTAGCCTGCAATGGGAAGGGCAGTGGTCTTGCCAGGTCAATTAATTTCCAGTGGGCCCAGTAATTTGCATTCCCCAATAACAGCGCCAGCCTCATCTGAGATGCCGACCAATAGCATGAAAGGAAGGGTAAGACCACCAGCCCCCCAGATCCTTGGGGAGATGAAGTTTGTTTTGATAGACCCTAGGCTTCTTATAGTTCCATTGAAAGGCACTAAATACCTTTTGCCATGATAAGATTTCTGTAGGGGCTATAGTACAGGGAACACACTGGAAAAGATACAGGAGCCTGGAGAGGGCATTCCTTTTTAATGAGAGGGTTCGTGAGTAGAAGGACATTGGCAAGAGGTTCCATCTCCTCATGTTCTGTTTTAAAGTTGCTATTAATGGGGAGTAGTTTAGGGAGAATAGATGGGATAGATCTCTAGGGATTTTGACACCTAAATATTTAAGGGCCTGCAAGTCCCACTTAATCTTAAACTGACTTCTGAGTTTGGGAGAGGGGGGTGAAATTAATGGGGACAGCCTCAGACTTATTTACGTTTAGAGAGTAGCCTGATAGTTTTGAGAAGTCTTGGATTTTCTGGAGAAGTTCAGGGAGGGAGGGAGGCTTCTGGGTTGGATAGGCAAACTAGTATGTCAACTGCAAACAATGCTAGTTTGTGTTCTACATTCACTAGTGGGATGCCATTTATATCTGGGGAGGATCTGATGTACTCGCTAGTGGCTCTATATAAAGAGCAAAGATCAGTAAGGGCACCCTGACGTAAGTTTCTATGTAGAGGGAAGCTTTTAGAGATATGGCTCTTTTGCCCTTATGTAGCCCTTTTGGAGTCTTATAAAATTGAATATGATATCTGAGAATTGTCTTGGAAAACCAAAAGAAGCAAGGACCCCGCACAAAAACTCCCAGGACACCATATCAAATGCCCTTTCTGCATCTAGACTTCAAAAGAGGGCTGGGTGTTGCTGGGTTTGAATACGTTCATGTAGGTATATGGTACATCTGATGTTGTCCTGGGCTTGTCTCCCCAGGATAAATCCACACTGATCCATATTAATCAGAGTTGGAGCGAGTTGTAAAAGGCGTTTAGTTAAAATGAAGGAGAATATTTATAATCTGCATTTAAGACTGATATGGGTCTGTAAGAAGAGCATATAGCAGGATCCTTGCCTTGTTTGGGGATGACAGAAATTATGGCCTCATTCCAAGAAGGGGGAATGGTTCCCTCTTTTGTAGCTATAAAAGAAAATACCCTGTCCAGAATTGGGAAGATGGCCTTTGGGAATGCTTGCAGAATTCTCCCGGGAGTCCATCGGACCCTAGGCATTTCCCTGTCTTCAATAGTCCAATCTCTGTCACGCTCTCCCATACTGTTATTGGGGTGGTGAGCTGGGACCTCTGCATATCTGTAAGAGATGAGAGGTGTAAAAGTGATAAAAAAATCAGAAATAGCTTATTCTGAAGCTATGGGGGCATTGGAATATAGTTGGGAGTAGTAACTTAGAAAGGCCTCCGAAATTCCCAAAATGGTATTCATCTGCTCATTAGAGAGGGTTTTTTTAAATTTTAGGATGGTAACTTTGGCCCTATGAGCCCTTAACCTTCCTGCCAGGAGCCTTAAAAATTGGGGTCCCCCATCATAGAATTTATGCCTCAAAAAGACTAATTTCTGTTCGATCGAGTAGTCTAGAATACTGTTCAACTCTTTTTTTCAGTGCGGACAATTGCTAGTTTCTAGCTCTACTTATCTGTTGACATTGTTGGTCCTCTAAGTCCTTAATTCTGCATTCGAGGAAGTTCATACATGCTTCCCACTGCTGCTTTTTGTGGGCAGAGATCCCCATCAGCTTCCCGCGTAGAATGGCTTTGATAGTATCCCAAAGTATGGAGGGAGTGGTGTCCTTTGAATCATTGTCCCTCAAGGCTTGCTTTATGGTTTCCTTGATCTCTTCCCTCACCCCCCTCCCCCCATCTCCAAGAAGGGACAAATCTGATCTCCAAAAAGTATTTTTCTTTATTGTATTTGTTTGGACCCTTGGGAAGATAGCAGAGTGGTCAGAGAGCACAAAGTCCCCAGACCAGATTTTCTGAAGCGTACCCATGTGCTCCCGGGAGGACAGAAAAAAGTCCAGACAGGAATAAGAGCTATGCGCTTGGGAAAAGAAGGTGTGTTGGGTCAAAGACCCATTTATATATTTCCAGGCAGGGCTGGCCCGGTGGCACTGAGGGTTGAGGCACTGGATGCCACACCTCACGTCACGCTGGTGACCTGAGTTCGGGAGCGAGCTCGGGAGCTGGGGCTCAGCAGGGGCGGGTCAGGATTGAGCAGCCATCAGGCAACTCTCCTCCCCGGGGGGGGAGGGTGAGGAATAGCCCGGTGCACCAGCGGCTCCAGGTGGAGATGGGGAGCGCTGCAGTGCATTGGGCTACACATAGTCTGTGTGGCTGATGCAGGCAGGGTTGTCATGCGCCATCGCGTCAGGGGTATCCACACAAGGGGGTGATGCACAGAACAAGGAAAAAACTGGCACCATGGATCAGGCGATGGCACCTGTCCTCCATGCCCTATGCTGGGTTCCCTTGACTGGCCTTTCAGTTCTCTTGTTGCCCTTCATCCACAGCCGGAGACTGCCTTACTAAGAGCGCCCAAACAGGAGGAGCAACCCACCCCAGATGGGTTAAACCAGCGGGGGGGGGGGAGGCACAGTTTGAGATCCTCAGGCAGGCAGGATAAGGACAGGATGCCTGAGAGAGGACCATGGGGCCGTGATGGGAGTGAAATAAAGTAAAAAAAAAAAAATATTTCCAGGCATCTTCATATTTAAGCTCTCTAGAGGTTTTACTTGTTTTGCCCTGGGGAGACTGTAGGGTCACCCCCTCAGAAATGTTTAGGTTGAGGTCTCCACCACATATCACCTGACACTCAGCCCATTGAGCCAGAAGGAGAAAAAAAGATATGTAAAAAGTTAACTCCATGGCCAGGGGAAAGTAGGTGGATGCGATGGTTATCTTCTGGCCATTTAACATACCCTTGATCATTGCGTATCTTCCCTCTTTATTGGTCACCTGGTCTTGCAGCTCAAATGGTATTCCCTGTCTAATCAGAACTGCTGTTCCTCTTCTCCTTCCCCCTCTATAGCATGAGGCCACCACGTGGGAGAATCCCAGTCATTCAAATTTTTTGTGTTCAGCCTGGGATAGGTGGGTTTCCTGGAGGAGAAGAATATCCCCTCCTGCCTGTTTTAAGTATTGTAATAATTTACTATGTTTTATAGGGTTTGATATTCTGTGCACATTGTATGTGCAAATCATGTATGTTAATGTCAACATTATAAGCCTACAGATAGCCATCATCCCCAAGAGTCTCTCCACAAGGTATTCCTGCTCACATCTCCCTTCACCCAATGTGCTTCTTTATTCTATTATCTCTACTCAGAAGTTCCTTTTACCCGTAATATTGCTGCAGAAAAACATTTGCCAACAGGGCAATAATAAGAACATTAACAAGATAACTAAACTTAACATTCAAAACCAGAATTTGCTTCCAAGGTAGAAGGCTAAGATACAAGGTTAGCCTCTGTGCCTTCTTATCTCTGAGAAGAACAAGGGGGCATGCTTGTGCTTCCATTTCTGGAAAACCCCCTCCAGAGCCATGGTGTATGAGGGCTCCAGAAAGTAGATACCAAAAGGTATAGCTGGTCACAGAGTGCATGTAGGGTCCGATGTACACCCGTATCTTGACCTGAAATAGAAATTAATTCTATAAAAAAAAAAAAAAGGCAGAACAGAAAATCGGTTTGTGGGAAGGCATGAGGGATTATAAGCTTTTAACTCTTTATGCCCTGGTCTCACCCACCCCCCTGAAAGACCTCTCGAGAGATCAGCCATGGCATTCATATAATTGTCCAATGTGATCTAGTTCTACATTTGGGAGAGTAGTAATTACCCTCCCTTCTCTCACATCTTGTCTCAAAGATTCTGAGGGGATAGACTGAAGTGCTCCCTCGTGTACTTATAACATGTAATCAGCTCCTCGGGAGTTTGCTGTCTGTCCATAAGCCAGCCAACTGTGGTCCTGCTAGTCAAGAAACAGTGACCCCTGTGCCCCAGGCCCAGAACTCACAGCAAACCCCCCTCCCCAGCTACCTCCCTCACCGACACAATCTCTTCCCACTGCCTGGACTTATACCAGCAGAGACATTGTCCCGAACAGTGTTTTAATTTCAGTACTTAGCTGTGTGCCAAGGGTATGGAAGCCGGGGGATCATCTGAGCAGCTGAAAAGCCATTAAGTGCTGGTTCAGGCCGGTCTGTCTTCTGAAGAGCCCTTCTTTGCCATAAGTTGCTGAATCCGATTCAAGGTCTCTACATGCACCAATATTTTAGAGCTGGGCCGTTTCCTTCCAGTAGTGCACTGCCATTCAGGTCCCCGCTGCCCTTCATTCTGGTTCCAGGGATCAGCCACTTGAATTTGTTTCTCCTTCAGGGCAGCTAGTGCTTTTCCACCGATATATATATATTTTTGTTTCAACCTCCCAAAAATCTCGGAGCATGGCTGGGTAGGGTGTATGGAATCTGATGGCTTTTTCTTTAAGGGCTCAGAGAATCGGCAGGTACCTCAGTCTCTGTTCTTGGATCTCCTGTGGATAATCATGGTCTAGGAACAGGCAGTGAGTGAAGTAGGAGATATCTTTCTTAGCCCATGCTCATCACAAAAGGTCTTCCTTGACACTAAAGGAGCTTACTTTGAACACAGTTGATCATGGACGAGCTGAGGGGTTGGTTGGCTTGGCCTGTAGTGAATGGTGCGCTCATTCTATATGAAGAGTGTAGGTCGCTGGTAGCTCGAGGGCATCTTTTAAAAGGTTTTTGATTAATGGGTCTACTGGGAAAACCTCCATGCCCTCTGGGAGCCCATAGAGGCACAGGCTGTCATGGCGCGACCGGCCTTCTAAATCCAAGAATTTTTCCCTTAGCTCCCCTGTTTGTACTATTAAGGAGTGCACTATTTGAGACAACTGGGCCATGCTTTCCTCATTCTCTGCCACCCGGTCCTCCATCTGACCCATTCTTGTTTCCATCAAGGTAAGCTGCTTTTGAACAGTTCTGAATTCTTGCTTGTTTTCTCTTCTGGACTCCCTTATTTCTTTTAATAAGGTTTCAAACCGAACTCGAGACAGCTGCTCATTTCCCCATCGGTGTCATAATCGGCCACATGGGAGCTGGTAAGCGAAACAACGGAGTGGGATTCTTCAATTTTCATAAATACATCCTTGCTCTTAGCTTTTCCTTTGATACGATTTCTGCCTCTAATTTGTTCCATGGTTCCCCCTCCTGAGCTTCGTGACATTTTTGAATCAAATATAGTAGGTTTTTGGAGGAGTTTGTTTAGGTCGAGATCAGAGCTCTTTCAGTTAGGCTCCCAAGTGCTCTGTGACATCACCAGAAGTCCTCCAGCAGCTCTAATGTGCATTATGTGGGCCTGCCCAAAGTTGTTCTCTTTCTTCCAAAAGTTGCAAACAGCCTTACAAGAGATTTTTACACCAAGTCTACACATTATCCCTACACTTTATTTCTTCTTAGATTTCCTGAGGGGGAGTAGAGATCTCTATACTATCAAATTGCTTAGGATTTCCATTCTGGCAGCCCAAAAAATGATTACTAAAAAATGGCTAACTCAACTGCCGATAAATATAACCCAGTGGCATGAGATAATGATAGCAATATACTGAATGGAACACCTAACAGCAACTTTAAATAAAAGACAACAACAATTTTAATTGATTTGGGAGAAGATGGGTCATTTACATTTATTTATTTAGCTTTTGTTGACCGGGTAAGTGCACTAGACAAATTCTGCCTATTTTCAGTCACGACCCGGGGGAGGGGGATACAGGCGAATGTCAATTGACCTTGAACCAGATTAAGCTGTTGGTGGCATTTTTAGTGAAAGGGAGGAAATTTGGCCAGGGCACTGGGGAAATTCCCCTACTCTTTCATAAGGGGTGCTGTCTCACAGGACCTTGGAGGAGTTCAGAATTGCGCTGGATCAGCCAACATGTGGATGTGTGGAGGTTTCACTTGGAAGCGTGTCTAACGCTGCAAGAAGAGAACCCCAGAATTCCCAGATGGATGCTATCAGTTCACATGATGTTGACCAAGAAACTGCGTTGCAACAGGAGTTGCAAGAACAAATTGGACTTGCGAATTTTGAATATACTGTAGAGAAGAAGAGAAAAAACCTGGGGGATGCATCTCCTTCTCCGGAATCCTCCTCAGCAAAAAATATTCCTTTTGGAACCAGTGGCTGCCACTGTAAGGCAACCTAACACAGTAGCACCCAATATAGTATGCATTTTGCAGCATTCACTGGGAGATCCAGGATGGTCGGCAGAGGATGCACTATCGAGCGCTGGGTGGACGAAAAACCCTGACAGCACTTGGGCTGTCTATTTGGATTTTGATGATCACCAGTGCCTGCCACCACAGGCCTAAAAGGTTACAGGACCAAATGTTCCTGGGGTGTTCCCAGAGAATTCTACATCTCCCTCCCAACGGATTGCTGATGGGGGAAATGAGACTGATTTACCAGGTATTTTTTCTAACCCTTCCTCTCCTAACATAAACATTGATGTGGATGCTGTTATCACTGCGGATGATTTGGTCCCTTGACCATCTAATATGTCTATGGACAATGGATTGTCTGGTCAGGATGGTTTGGAGGCCCCTCCAGGGAAAAAAACATTTGCTAAACTTTTTCATAAACCTGTGGAACAGGCGAAGAGACATAATGCCATCCGCCTGAGATATCTCGGTGGGATGCCAGAACTTCTAGATAGGTTTTTTGTGGGTCATGTGTTATTAAAACAATCACTAGGCTTTTTCCCCTTAGAGGTTTATGCTCTGATCCATGCACCAGGTGAGCATACCTTTGATGTTAGTTTTAGGACACAAGGTATTTTGAAACGGTTCTGGACTAAATATGTTTTGTTAAAAACAAATCCACTTTGGGCCCCACTTCAAGTCATTCCACTGACGAAGCAGTCGTTTTGTGTTGTTACTATACTTTTTAGAAATGAGGGAGTGAAATGTGACAGATATCTTACGATGGCTGGAAAAGAAATGTGATGTACAAGGTTCCCCGAAACTCATTTTAGAGTCTGAGGAGTTCTGGAACAGGGGATGGAGACTGAAGGTAAAATTGTTTCAAATTGATAATGAATTCCAGCATTTGCCTAATTGTTTTTTCATAAGGGATTTATTTTTTATGCTAGTCAGGTTAGGCACTGCTATAAGTGTGGGTCCCCCAGACACATTAGTATGTGATGCAATATGGTGGTTTGTTTTAGATGTGAGGAAGTAGGCCACCAGGGATCAGAATGTGTTAAAGCACCCCTCTGCAACTTCTGTGATGAGTCCGGTCATACTTTTACCGAAAGTCCATTAGCGTCACACAACACCGATGATGCTGACTTTGCTGTTCAGGATTTTTATATTAATACAGCCCGTTCTGGAAGGCCTTGTTTGGATCCTAGACCCCCAAGACCTCATAGGCCCACTCCCCCCCTCCTGAAGTACATCCTGAGGTCAGTAACACTTTACCCATCCCAGTATCCAATTTAGAACAGCCTATTGTGCCTCCACATGTAGTACAGGATATAGTAGTCCCTGTTACAGGTCCACCCCCACCTCTGGTCTTATGGTCCCTCCACCTCACCCAGAATTTCCTCCAGTTCCAGATTGTCTTCCTTTTGACCTCCAAAGTACCCCTATAGAGGAAGATCTGCCTGCTGCTCCTAGTGTCCCAACTTGTAACAAATTTGAGGGCCTGCCTGTGGAAGACAGTATGGAAGAAGGGGATTCTGATACTGCTTCTCAGTCCTCCTCTCTGATAGAATTTGTTTCTGAAGGGGGACAAGTGGTGGCTTTGAATAGCTCACAAAAATCTGGGGAAAAAAAAGGTGTGTTCTAGACCTGGTCTTAGAAAGAGTGCCCTCAAGAAACTACCTGTCATTTGATTGCTCGAACTACGTTACTAGGTCCTGGTTATGATGTCACTGTAGCCACCATAAACGTAAACAGTATTCAGTCTATAAAAAGAAGGCTGGCCACTTTTGATTTTTTTTTCTGGTTAAGAAATAGATCTGTTTTTTTTTTCCAAGATACCCAACTTTACACTGTGGAAGATTTTGATGCTGCTTCAGCAGCATGGCTCCAGGGCCCCTGTTATTGGTCCAGGGAGGGAGGGAGCGGTGGTGTGTTCTGGGGTGGGCATTTGTTTCTGCAACCCTGACATTCAGGTAATGGATGTCATTGAAATAGAAGCTGGGAGATGCTTATTATTGGATGTCTCGATTCATGCTTCAGATTTTTGTTTAATTAATGTATACAATCCCCAGAACTCCTCCAATGTATGTTTTAAGTTTGGAACAAGGGACTTTTCCCCATAGCTTTAATCAAGGGTTGGTTATTTTTCTTTACAAATCAGGGGACAGAGAAGACTTAAGGAACTGGAGACCGATTACATTGTTAAATTCTGACAGTAAAATTTTGACCAAATTATTAAGTGTTCAGATTTCATTGGTTTTAAGCTCTATCACTCATGCTTCCCAATTTTGTTCTGTGCCTGACAGGACGATTACGGATGCACTGATATTGATTAGGGAAATTTTTGATAGGAGTAGAGTAGGAGAGGTTATGTTTTTTTTTCTCAGCCTCGACCAATTAAAGGATTTTGACAGGGTGTCTCTCACCTCTACTTATGGAAATGTTTAAGTTCTTTTGGCTTTCCAGACTCCTTTTTGTCTTGGATCAGGAAGATTTATGATCAAACTAAGGTAGCTCCCTATGTAAATGGCTGGATTGGTAAATTCAGGAGACACACCAGGGGGCATTCGCCAAGGCTGTCCTCTCAGCCCTTTACTGTACATCCTGGCTTTAGATCCCCTTTTAGTGCAGCTCAATGCATCAGAGAATATTAGAGGGCTTTCTTTTAATAGTACAGTCCCTGAGGTTTGCACAGTGGCATATGCTGATGATCTTTGCCTCTTTTTGGTTAATATTCCATCTAGCAAAGCTGCAGAAGCAGTAACAATGGCCTTCATGGAAGTAATGGGGACAAAAATTAATTGGCAGAAAAGTAAGTGTCTGATTCTAGGTGGGGGTGCCTCTCACAATGACACGGTAATGAGTATTCCGGTTGTGACTTCTGAGGTCAAGATCTTGGGTGTCTATTTTGTCATTGACAGTGTTGAACATTTTAATTGGGAAAAAATTATTAAAGAAGCTATGATGAAAGTACAGCTTTGGAATAAATGGAAAATGTTGAAATTAAAACTGGTTTTTATGATTAAAACTTTTTTATTGGGTTATGTTTTACATTTGGCTGCCATCTATTCCTTACCTAAGACTTCGGAGACTTCCCTGCTCAAGCTTGTTTTTTCAGGCTGTGTGGGACAGTCAACTGAATCCAATCAAAAGAGATATACTATATTTACATAAAGAACAGGGAGGTTTACATATGGTGAATCCTGTTGTTTTCTTTTTTTTCAATATTTTTATATGTCAGTATTTGACCTCTATTAAGTAATTCCCCTCATCTCTGGTCTTCTTGGGTTTCTGATGCTCTCTCCCCTTAGCTGGAGCATTGGGGTTTAGACCCACACATTGTGGAACAAAAACATATCCAGACTGTTCCTCATTATTTTTACTCCCTTTTTGGGAAATTAAAATTATGGAGAGTGACAAAATCAACAATTTTGCACACCAAATGAAAAGATTTCTATACTGCCATCCAACTTTCTTATTTCTTTCAAACCACTGATTTTGTGACCCATCCACAAAAGGATCGGTTCAATATCAAGGCCATGTTACTTCATTCCACAATGCCTAAGTGTATGTGGGATGTCACTTGGCTGGGGGGTCATGGCAAGCTCAACGTTAAGGGCAACTTTAAGCATAAAAGGATTGAAGAAAGGGCATGTCCCCATATGAATATGTGTCATGAACCTGTAGAGACTATGGAACATTTGTTTTTTTTCTGTCCCTGTGTCCAGCAGTTTTGGACGATACTTTCTCTGCATTGGGTCTCTTCTCCCTTTACTCATTTAAAACCAGACACTTTATTTTTGGGTATTATCCCACTTTCAGGGATTCACAATGATGTGGGTATTTTCCATGGTATTTTGGGCTGCATCAAGTACCATATCTGGCAAGCTAGATGTAAGTGGTCCTTGCAACAACATTTTGTACCTCTGGATCAATTATTCTGGATGATCAGAGAGGTGGTTTTAAATATTCGAAGAAAAGAACTAAAGAAGCTTCTTTCTCACGTCTATGGGAAAAAATGGAAACTCCTATTATGGCTTGATACCGGATAGGAGTCTTGGCCTGTTGTTGGAGTATATTATGCATTATTAAATGGGGACGAGTATGAACTGAATACTTTTTGTGGACTGATCCCTTTGCCTTCTATACATTTTATGTATTTCATTTTCATTTGATTAGTATAATTGAAATGTGATTTGACATTGCTTGTTATTATTTGTTTTGAGTTTTTTTCCAAAACCTTCCCCTACTCTTTTTAGTGAGTGTGTGTGGGGGGGTCATATCAATATGTATTATTTAGATTTTCATTTAGTGTACACTATGAGGTAATAATTGTTTATGTTTTTCATTTTCTTTCTTTATGATGTTGTATGACGTAATACAGTTTTATATATTTTGATTATAGTATTATGATTTTTTTTGACATTACTGTATGATATAATACTTATTTTTGGTTTTTGATTCCTTTTCATTATGATTTTGTATGATGTAATACATTCCTGTATATTTTGTTTTGAAATTTTTGAATAAAAAATTCCCCTACTCTTTTCGAGAAGTGCCATGGGATCTTCAACATCCACCTGAACAGGCAGATGGGACCTCGGTTTAACATCTCATCTGAAAGACGGCACCTCAGGAGTGCAGCACCCCCCCCACGTTCAGGAGGGCACCCCAGCCCCATCCCCCCAATGTCCACTGGAACTCACCATCAGCCTTTCTGCCTTCCGGGCTTGCCCACCCCCCCGGTGGGGTCAGTGGGGGAAGGCTCTCAACACCTGCCATACACAGGATCCTTTCATCAAAGAATGGGCTGCAACATGGTGCAAGGCTCCCTGCATCATAGAAGTGCCACAACATGCCCTTATTTGGAATTCACAAGGCGGAATGTGCAAATAAATTCAAACACCTGCTAGACCAGCCCCAGGTGATCTAAGGACACTTAAAGCATATACAATGAGGTACAGAGCAGATAGGCAGAGTTGATTCACCACTGAGGCTACACTGCAGCAGCAGAAGCAACACAGGAGACAGAAGAGAATGTCTGGTGTGGTGGCCATACTGGGCATTAGGTTGGCCATGCTGCAATGGCAGAGACATTCCCATCAACAAGGTGGCACTACACAAGCTCAGGCCTGGCAACAGTAACCCAGATGCAGGAGACATGCAAGACATGAACATCGCAGGAAGACATCCTGCCAGGACCTGACTGAGGAGCAATAAATTGCTCAATATCAACCGGGCAAGGCCACCATTGCATAGCTGTGCCAGGAACTCAGAGGTGCCCTGCAGAGCAGGACATGTAGAGGATAAGCACTACCCATAGAGGTGAAGGTCAGCGCAGCACTCCGTGTCCTAGCATGTGGGGGATTCCAGACCCTGAGTGGTAATACAGTGGGCATATCCCATCCCTCATCAGCAAGGTGCCTGAAGCAGTTCATGGACATGCAGGCCACACAACTACATCATGTTCCCCACAGATGCATAGCAGCAACAGACTGTGAAACAGGAATTTTATGGCATTACCAGCTTCCCACATGTGCTGGCTGCTACTGACTACACCCATATCACCATAAGGGCATCAGTGGTCGAACAGAAGGCCTACATAAACAGGAAGGGGTACCACTGAATGAACATACAGATGATGTGTGATAGAGCCACATCCTCGATGTAGTCACACTAGGGCGGAACAAACCAGTTTGTTACCCGGTGGTCAAGCTTGGCCACTAGTTTCAAAGTCTGATAGCCAAACAAATATTTGTTGTGGCCATCCTTTTTAAGTGCTCAAAATTAACTTTTAAGCAGGTAGCCAAGCTGGCAAATAATGTTCAAAGTCTGGTAGCCATACCATTTTTTTAGTAACCACTGGCCACCTGGCTACCTGATTTGTCTCACCTTGAGTTGCACAATATCCAGGATCATGTCATGAATCCTACATATACAGGAACAGTGGGTTGTGTCAGGCTTTTGACACTAGAACAATACTGGATGGATGGCTCATTGGTAGGTCCTGAACATGGACACAGGGACAGTGATACCTTTCAGGATCTGCAATGGTGGGAACACACACAAAAGGCACACCAGGCACACAGGCCAATCCATGAGGTAGGATCCACAGATGTGCCATGCATTTGGAGGGCATAGTACCACAGGATTCCATCCTCGGAACGTGCCAGCATTCTGGCGCCAGGCAATTAGGGCACCATTCAGCAATGTCGCCGATCACTTTCCCTGCATCACCCTTGTGGGGGACTGTGCCCCCCACACACCCTACTTAAAGATTCCTATTCCAGTGGCCTGCCTTAGGGAAGGGGTGGCGAATCCAGCATTTGGTGCCCTGATTGCCTGGCACCATAATGCTGGTGCTCCAAGCACCGTAAGGGGTACCACAATGTACACAGCACAGTGACACTGTCATGAAGGCCAGAAACAATGCACTTTGGGGGGTTCAGGTGGCAGGGACATAGTCCATCATGTGATGTATGCACTGTGCCACCATGTGTGTGTTGGGGGCCCATGGGAAGACATTCTAGGACCTGTGCCGGGAGGGGTGGGATACCCAGTCAATTGGGCCATGCAGCAGCAGTGTAGATGCACACTGAGATGACAGGTGTATGTTGAGCAGGCCTCCATAACATATTGTGTTACTCTTCACAGGTAACATTGGATAACCTCAGCAGCCATGGCTCATGACACCAGTCAGGAACCCTGTGTTTGGGCCACAGATGCACTACAATGAAGCACATGCCACAGCATAGTCCGTGACTGAAAGGACATTCAGGCTGCTGAAGATGCGGTTCAGGTGCCTCAGTAGGTCAGGTGATGCCCTGCAGTACACACCAGACCTGGCATGCAAGATATTTGTTGTATGCTGCCTACGCCACAATATGGCAATTACGCACAGAATCACCATGCCTGACCTGGAGCTGGTGCCAGATGAGGACGTGGTGGGTGGAGAGGAGGATCAGCGTACCAAGAGAGGCATGCAGGGGAACCCATAGATTAACACTACAGTGGCAGGACAATGCATCAGAGCCCACCTCATCTTCGAGCACTTCAGTTGAACACACAGCAAAACCAATGTGTGAAACACCCCATGTGGTGTGTGGCACACACAAGGCACTGTGGCAGCCCCACAACAGACTGGAGAGCAAGAACCAGCCCACAACATCCCACATACCAGTGCAGGAATCATGGTGGCATGGGAATGGCAACAATAACAATGCAGTGACAGTGTTGCTGCCACTGTGCCACTTTAAGGATGTGGATGCCCCGATCAACCCCAACATAGTGCAGACAGCATCACGGGACATGTCAGTGAGAACACCACATGACATGGACCCTGTCCCAGCTGCAGTGATGTGAATATGTCACCACTTGGAGCCTCACACAGGCATTGGTAGCACTGTATCATGGAAGGTGCCCATCATCTGTGTGCAGGTCCAGGCAGCAGAGGCAAGTCTACAGAAGGACAACAGATACTAGGGGGTTGCAGGATGCAACTGTTGTGTGGCACTGGTCTTGTACTGCACAGGAAAGGGCGAGCGGATGGGGCAACACGCCAACAGATAAGTAAAGAATGGTTGGGATGCAGACGCCTGCGCGATATGGTCCTGGACATCCCATGCCACATGACACACATGGCCATGGGCCATGTATGATAGCAATGGTGGCATGCATGCATGGCACCCCCACTGTCAAGGGGTGTGTGTCAGATGGCCATGAGCTGGGAGGCAGAGGTGGGGGTGGCATAGGTGTCCACATGCCAGGTTGACCAGGGTGGTGGTGTAGGTCATATGGGAAATGCCCCATGTGGACCGCATAGCACAATGAGATACCCAGCTCAACAACTGTGATGTGTGTGATGGGGCATGGCTAATACAGTGTGATGTTCATAGTGGACAGCACAGGTGGCGAGTGGCTGGCTGTAGGGGAGGGCTGTACAGGCAGTCTATACCAGCTGTCAGTCCCTATGTGACCACCATGCAGGTAATATGCAGGCCATGAAACTCAGTTACCAGTGTCGCTACAATGATATGTCGCATTCCCTGTAACACCAGGCAACTGTCATAGTATATCCTGTGCAGCAGAGTATGTCCCACGGCTGCCCACATGCCTAGTCCCACGTGTAACCAATGCATTACACAAGGACTAGGTGCCATGTTGATGTTCCTGGTGTCCCATGAATGTCAGAAATCCTTGTAGGTCTGCTAGCACTCACTAACATGGCAGTGCTATGGAATGATCAATGCATGCTGCATGATAATGTGGTACATAAATCACGCAAGCTTCATTGATCACTGAAAAGTCACATGTCGCATCAGTATCATGTGTGCTGTGTTTCTGTGCATCTCATTCAATCCGGGGCCTTACAGTGTCAACGGCGGAGGCGTGAGTGGGATACACATGGCTAGAACACCAAGGTACACATGGATCCACATGTGTGAAAGGCCCAAGGATTGGTGGAATTACATAGTGCAGCAATGGCATCCTGGACCAGGGCACCCAGTTTCTCCGATGAGGAGACCATAATGCTGATGAGCTTAGCTGCGCAGTTAGCCAGAGTATTACTGCTACCTGGCAGTAATAGGACCATGCTCCTCAGAAAATAGACAGGGTTAGGAGGAGAATAGGTAGCAAACTCCAGAGGCAGTCAGGTGTGAAGCACAACATCAGACAACTTAAGCATTGATGGAATGACCTGTCCTGGAGGGTGACCTTCTGTGGGCCATGGCCAGGGACACAAATGTGGAGATGCATGGGAGTCATCACTGGAAAACAGGTAAGTGGTGGCACACACATCAGAGCGACAAACATGCAGCACTATACAGTGTTAACAGCTGCGCACCCATAGTAAACTGCTTATCCCTTATGCAGTCCTCATAGGAGCCCATGCATCTGCAACCACAGGGTGGGATACAATATCACACAGCATGGAGGACCAAACCAGTGGAGAGGGGGATGTGAGGCCAGGACCCAGTCAAACAGGTAAGTCATGTTACAGTCACATTGCAGACCACATGTCCACAGGTACCCAGGGAAAATGCATATACGTCACCCACACAAGGGCATGGGCCACATCAAGCCAGGGTATGCAGCTGGGGTTGTGATGTCAGAATAGGCATGCCAGTAAGGGGGGCCATACAGTACCACACATATGGTGGCTGCATCCACATGTGTGGACATGGATGTAGTGGATGAGCATACACCTGATGCTGGGGGACAACCCCACAGCATGGGCATAGAGGGTGATGGGGAGGTGGTGGGATGGCAACTATCACAACAGTGTGGGTGTGGCACACATGTACAGTGCTGCAATGCATGGTCTGTGGATATTGTAGGTCATGGCAAGGTGCAAGGATGTGGATGGGAGACCCACGCCATTCATGGCACATGGTGTCTGTGGCACTGGCAGACACTGTGCCAGTGATCCACACAGCATGCTGTGACAGTCTGCAGCTATGCCACATGGTATGGCACAGTGCAAGCTCAGCATAGGGGCTGTTGGTGGATGGTCAACAGACACATGCTTATGGGCCTGTGTAAAGGGGTGGTATTTATTTTATTTATTTATTTATTGCTAGGATTAAAATACCTTTGAACCAAAGGTTCTTTTACAAAGGTTCCACGTCAGATACAAATACATAAGTTGTACATACCAAAATTTGAATTTTACATTACAAGGCAGGAATATAGACAATTAACAAAACAAAAAGGGTGCATAAACACTCAGTTCAGGAAGGCTATAGCCTGAGGTTCAAGAGGTAGGAAATAGCTCCTCCCCCACCCCCTACTTAATCCTCAGTACTTCAGCTGCTCAGCTTCGAACGTTTTGGAAACGGCTGCATGGCCGGCCGGCTGAGGGCTCCCCCCCACTTGTTTTGCTTTTTGTTCTCCTCCCCTCATGTGCCTTGCCTCTTGCTTTCATTGTTTGGTTTACCTCTTCATTGTCACCCCCTTCTTTCCCTCTGTTGTGCTCTTTCCTCGTTCGTTTGTCTCCCTGCCCCAGCTTTTCTGCCCCTGTACCTCTCTTTTTCTCCTGTCTTCCCTTTTCTTCTTTTGGACGCTTCTTCTCTCCTCTGCCTGCTGCCACATTGTTCTGTGCCACTGCCACCAGGGGTATCATCCCCCATCCTGCTGGATTACCTTCCCTACATCTGTGTCACTTCTTCTGCCCATTGCTGATTACCTCTGGCTCCCCCGCCTGGATCTTCCTGCAGCCTTCCCTTTCTGCTGCTCTGCAGTGTGGCCTCCTCTCCCATACTGCCCAGTGCTTCTGCTGAGGTCTTGGACAATTGCTGCTCCACAGCCTGTGGGTTCCCTGCACTAGGACACTAGCAACTACATTTCCTGGCTTCTTCCTTGGTGTCTCCTGTGGCTTGGGCCTTTTCGAATCCACAGTTGCATCCCTCCGTACTCCTCCAGTTTATCTGCCCCTGTCTCCAGACAGACATTTCCTATGGGACTCTGGGGGCCGGAGCACAACTCTTATATTCTTTGGGGCTTGGACTTTTCACTCCTACCTCCTGCCTGTAATTACCTACATGTCTGGGGCACAGCTTGGTGCTACCCTACTTATTTACTGGCCGGAAACTGCCACTGCAGCATGGACATACTTTGTGTGTCATCCGTAGCAGACACAGCAGATTCAATTTTCAGCCTCCTATTTTGTAGGCCTCCTGTCTCCCATACAGAACCTCATTGTGCAGTTTGCTATGCACTGTTTCACTGCTGGTGCTGGTAATGGAGGATGGTGGTGATGTCCACACTTAGAACTTTGATTGAAGCCCTATGACTTTAACCCAAGGGACTACCAGTATCTCGTGTCACAGTAAGGGGGTTTTATGTTTCTATATTGGGATGTTAATGTCCACTGGGGCTTATCCTGCAAGCTGTGTATTCAGTAACTCTTCTTGCATTTGCCATTGCTATGAAACAAGTATATATGGTATCCTATGATCTGAACACGTAACTGCAGTCCTTTGCAATCATACCTAATCCGCCAGTGATCGTGGGATTGCTACCTTTGCATTCTATTGAACACTGCACTAATGTAATCATACTCTTTTCCAGGCAGACCTACATGGGGGTCTCGCTGCCCTTCAACTGGACCATTCAATAATACAGTGATGGTGGACCCACGTGGAGGTCCCACCATCCCAAACAAACATGCCCCATGAGAGGGCCTTACTAATTGCTCAAACGTATTTCCATATCACTACAGACAGACTCACGTGGTAGTCTCGCCCTCCTTACTTTGGATCATGCTATAATATGGTGATGGTGGACCCACGTGGGGGTTCCGCCATCCCAAGCATGCATGCCCCATGAGGGGTCATTACTCATTGCTCAAACATATTTCTATCTCAGTAGGGCAGACCCATGTATGGGTCTCGCCATCCTTACTCAGTCTGTGCAATTCTATGGAGACGGCGGACCCACCGGGTCTCGCTATCCATCCAAACATACCCTTGAGGGGGCTTTGCTCATCCATCCAATAATGCAGCGATGGCGGATCACATGGGGTTCCACCATCCCAGCCAAACTGGACTGCGAGGGGGGTCCAGCTATCCCACACAAACATACCCCAAGAGGGGGCCCTACTCATTACTCAGACATATTTCCCTATTATCTACAGGCAGACTCACGTGGATCTCACCCTTCTTACCTCACAACATGCAATATCACAGGCATGGCAGACCCACGTGGGGGTCCCGCCATCCCAGACAAACATGCCCCTCAACAGGGCATTATTCATTGCTTATACATGTTTACCTATCATCTACAGGCAGACTCACGTGGATCTCACCCTTCTAACCTCACATCATGCAATATCGCAGCCATGTCTGACCCACATGGGGGTCCCACCATCCCAAAAACAAACCTGCCCCATGATGGGGCATTTCTCATTATTCAAGCATATCTCCATCTTCACCACAGCAGACCCACGTGGCAGTATTCGCCTTCCTTAGTCTGACCACCTGAGACCTACTCTACAGTTCGCTCATCCAAACTCTGCATACACAGGACCTACGTGGGGTTCCCCCACTCCAGCTAGATCTCATTCAGGTCTAGCATGTTACTTCATCAATTTATTCACTTCCTCTACTGCATATCAGCTTCCTTCCCATTCTGGTTCAAGCTCAGGTTGTGTACACAGGACATCTCCGTGAAGCACACCTCAATTCCTTGGACGTCTTGGGACATTGTCTACCTTCCTACTGAGGTACTCAGTTGTACCCTAATATTGTAAAGGACTCATGACAGCCTCATGTAAGCCTTTCACATCGCATATACTCCTACCATACGTACATAATACCTTTACCACTCTGAGACTACTTCATCACCTGCCAATACTCCCTGGCCATCTCACCATCTATGATATCTCCATCCCTCAAAATCTGCATCTTTGGTGGACATTCCACTAGCGGAGCAGACTGCACATGTATGTTCTGCACTTTCCTCTCTACCCCTCACGAGGGTATTATCATCCAGGCTATCTCCATCGACGGCCTTCCTGGCAATTCCATTTAACTCATCCAGTCAACCTGCATAGGATTCTTCTGCTTCAGCTCAGGCTCCGTGGGGACCTCAGAAAGCTCCCATTTCATCCCATACTACTATAGCATGGTACCTCCGACTCTACATGTCTCTTCCTTGCAATTCAGCCACTTCTTCAGATGCTCCTGCTCCTGTACCTGCTATTTCAGTGTTCAACAAATAACATCTCCAGCATTCTGACTGACATCTTAACCTGCCTACATAGAGGTCCTGGTTGGCACCATTCCAGGATAAGCAAAAAGGGGAAGTAAAATAGAGGATAAGGGAATCAAAGAAGAGTGAAATAAAAAAAGGGGGGGTGAAGCAGGCAGCAGGTGTCCTTGTCAAGTCAGACTGAGGTAGATGGGAGTAAGTTGAGGGGGGAAGGATGGGTGGAGAAGTGGGAGGAGGTGAGGGGTAGGTGGGGGGAAGGGGGGAGTTAGCCAGGTGAGGCAAGGAGCAGGCCGGATTCCTAGAGCTGAGCTGGATCTAAGTGGTGGGGCAGCAGTTATAACTGCTTTGTTGGGTGAGGTGCTGGTGCAGATTAAGTTTAAAGGGGCCCAGGGAGGGGATGTAAAGGATTTCTGGGGGGAGGTATTAAGCCAGGAAGGGGCTCTACAGCAAAAAGATCGCTGACCCTGGACAGTCCAGCAGTAAGATGCTCTGTGTGTGTTGCAGGGATTAGGGGCTGGTAGTAGCAGGGGCAGGGTGCTTGGTGGAGCTTTGCTGAGGAAAATTTGTTTCACTAATAGACAAGTTTGGTAGGTGATCCTACTTTTGAGATCTAGCAGTGGGTTTGCACATAAAGGTCGCAGGTGTGGGTGTACCCGTGAGCACCCATAACCAGATGGCATACCTTGTTGAGAGCAACAGTGATTCTTTTCAGGGTTATATCAGACGCTTCACCTTAGAATATCAGACCATAATCGACTATGGAGATGACTGAGCTAGATACAGCTAGTTTGAGAGCCTATGGGATGAGGCAATGCCAGTGCCTATAAAGGGCACCAATACGAGAATTTATTGCTCTAGATATTAGGTTCATGTGGGCAGAGTAGGACAGGGTGCTGTCTAGTGTTATGCCTAGATATTTAATTCCTTGACTTGCTCGAGGGGGAGGTTTTGTTTGTTCAGTATGGTAAGGCAGGTTGCTTTGTGGTGGCTCTGCGGGGTAGTGAAAAGCATCACCTTTATTTTTTTGTAGTTCATCGGCAGTTTATGGTCCTTGAACCAGCGTTCTACCTCCTCAAAACTGGCTTGAAGGTCACAGATGAGTAGGGTGGGGTCAGTATGAGCAGAGAAGAGGACAGCATCATCTGCGTACAGAATGATGTTGTTAGGACATGCTTTTGGGAGTGAGTTGAGAAAGAGGCTGAACAGTAAGGGTCCAAGGATAGAACCTTGGGGAACTCTGGAGCTTACCAAGCGGCAGCTAGAAAGTGTATAATTAATTCTAACCTACTGTGACCTGCCACCAAGATAGTTGGTGAACCAACTGGTGACCTCGTTGGAGAGACCGATGGCCTGAAGCAAACAAAGTAGGAGTGAGTGGTTCACAGTGTCAAAGGCCTTGGTGAGGTCAATGTAGACTAACCCCACCAGCTGGCCACAGTCGAATGCACTGAGTAGGAAGTCAGTATACTCTAGCAAGGCAGTAGTAGTGCTATGGGCTTTCCTAAAGCCAAGCTGCTCTGTACACTGGAGGTTGTATTTGGTCAGGTGTTCCATGAGTTGGCCTGCGACAATACGCTCTAGCACTTTCAAAAGGGGGGGGGAGGATGGAGTTAGGTCAATAATTAGAGAGCTGCGTCCTGTCACCACTTTTATAGATGAGCACTCAGAAGGCAGATTTGGTACATGGTGCACACACATGGCTTACAGCAGCAATGCCACATTCCCCATGCACGGTACATACACCACAGTAAAAGCATACACAAGCAGCACCGTCACAGCTGCAATGTGGCTATGCCATGTGGGACGCTATGGCCATCACACTGGTGTATGTGCCCCACTGTGCTATGTCAGCCATGGGGGCCACACTGCACGGTGAACATCTGTTTGTTTTATTTTGTTAACTGGGTAAAGACATGGGACAAGCCCTTTTTCATGTCAGACACAAGATGACAATTTACAGCAATAATATAAACAATAAAATAAAAAATATACAACCAAATAAATCATTTTAAAAACATTCACATACATTAGAAACAGACAACCATGTTTTTAATTTACTTTTAAAACATGCAATAGAACATTCTTTCCTTAAATCCTCAAGCAAATTATTCCAAAGTGAGGGGGGCCAAGGTAGAATAGACTCTGGCACCTGCCTTAGTTAAACAGGGTTTATCAGTAAGTAGAGTCCCTTTAAATGATCTTAGATTCAAAGAGGTAGTCCTAATACTGAGCAAATCATGTAAGGGGAAGTCATTGCAACCATAAATAGATTTAAAAATCAAATAATACCAAACTTACTGAGAACGAGCATTAGGAGATAACCAGTCAAGGGCTGAATAAAGGGAACAATGATGTGTACGAGGGAGAGAGCGCAACACAAAATGACAGATATTATTAAAAGCAACAGATAAAGCATGGGTTTCCCGACCTGACAATTTACAATATAGACTTCTTGCATAATCCAAATGAGGGAGGAGTAGACCAATAGCAATAGCTTTCCTGGTTTCAACACTAAAAAATTGTTTAAACTTATATAGAACCCAAATCTTTTGATTGATCCAATGACATACACTTTTAACTTGTCCCTGAAAAGATAAACCAGGATCAAGAATTACCCCTAAATACTCAAATTCAAATACTTGTTCGGGGGGGGGGCGGAGTACTCTTATCATCATGAATGATTAAATTGAGTTTTTTACTCATATGATATTGGGTCTCAAACAGCATGGACTTCGTTTTGGAAATATTAAGGAACAAAGCATTTTCATTAAATCAATGACATACTGAAATAAAATCCTGTTCAAGATGTAAGGTAAGGGATGCTGATGAATGAGATTGAGTAAATAAAATCATGTCATCAGCATAAAGTAAACAATCACAGGATGAAGAAACAGATGACAAAGAATTAATAAATAAAGATAACAAAAGAGGACCCCAAATTGATCCCTGAGGTACACCAGATTGAACCGGATAAATAGAGGAGGAAGTAGTACCCAAGGAAACATAAAAAGAACAGTGAGATAAGTAGTCACTTAGCCAGGACACCATATTAACAGAAAGCCCAAGTTCCCTCAGCCTAATACATAACAGAGAATGATTAACTAAATCGAATGCCTTGGTCAGGTCCACAAACACTGCCCCCAACATTCGACCACTTTCGAACCCATTGAGTGCGGCATACATTGAACCTGACCAAGGCAGTCTCAGTCTCATAATGTGGCCGAAAACCATTCTGCTGTGGACACAAAACATAATTTTGCTGAAGGTAAGAAGTGATTTATTTACTAATAACTTTTTCAAGAAACTTACTAAGGGGATTAAGGATAGAGATAGGGCAGAAATCATCCAGTCCAGTGGCTCCAGCTTTCTTGGGAATGGGTACTACCCTGGTGCGTTTCCACAAAGTAGGGAAAGAGCCAGAAATTAAACTCAAATTAAAAATAGAATACAGTGGAGCAGAGATATAAGAGGCAATTAATCTAAGAAAACGCCCATCCAAACCCTCCCCACAGTCACAGTACCTATCTGGAAGGGTTAACAACAATTTAAACACTTCATTACATGATACTGAATGAAAATAAAAAGGGGGTCTTGTAGGTGAAAAAGATGGTCTGTCTTTAGGCAATTTATATTTGTCAGTGATATAAGTTGACAGGTCAGAAAACATGGAACCTAACAGGTTTGAAATTTCAAGGGAATCAGTAATGATCCCAGATGGAGTGGACAGGGACCATGCTTCACATTTAGCCTTAAAAGACAAAAATTGATTTACAGAAGACCAGAAGGATTTGGAATCAGCTAATGTAGCAGTAAAGCTGGTCCTATAAATCTCACACTAAGCCTCCTTGACCAGATAGGATACCTTATTCCTAAGGTATGGATATCTATCTAAGAAATACTGAGAAGGTTCCGGTGACGTAGCCAGTGGCAATGGCGGCTTAACTCATTGCTCTGGTCCCCTAATACAACTCTGAAGGAGAATCCAACGTTCATCGGATGCATCCTGAGGTTTTAAGCAGTGAGTCAGATTGGGTTAATGCCCTATGATGGTTCGGATGAAAAAAAGAGGCTCATTAATGGCAAAAGTCATCTCAGAGAATCAGCGAGGTAGACGTGTGGAAGGCCTCAGCCCGGCCCCCCTCATGCTCATCAGCGCTCTCAGTATCGGGAGCCGACGATTCATGTTCTGACTCGGGCTCGACTAGCACCAGAGCTGAATCAAGGAAAATTATTAAACTGCTTCACAAAATAGATGCTAAAGTTACAGATATTCAGAAGGATTTCAAGAAACTGGAAGCGAGAACCACCTCAGTCGAACAACACCTCAAGGGGTTGCAATCGGAACATATGGCTTTTGGAAGATCCTTATCATTTCTGTATGCGAGGGAGAAATATTTCACTGCAAGAGCTGAGGATATGGAGGCGTGCTGAAGACGAAACAATATCAGAGTGGTTGATATCCCAGAGGGAGCCGAGCAGGCAGACATGGTCGCTTTTATGGACTGCTGGTTAAAGACTGAATTACAATTGGGAGAAGACCCCCCATTAGAGATCGAAAGAGCTCATAGGGCCCTCGCACTGAAGCCCAGACAAGGGGCTCCCCCCAGAGCCATTATTATTAAATTCCTGAGATTTCCGACTAAAGAAAGGATCTTGCGACTGGCATGGGCAAAGAAAGACCTGAATTTTGATGGCACGAAGGTATTTATGGACCAAGACTTCCCCCCAGCTTTGGCTCAGCATCGGAAGAAAGTGTTGGGAGTGATTAAACAGCTCAGAGAGAGGGGTTGGAAAGCCCAGTTATGATACCCTACCATACTGTGGTTAGAAACACCTGAGGGCCCAAAAATCTATGATTCATTGCTGGTGGCTTGTGATTTTTTAGAAGCTAATAATATATCAGTCCCTGACATTAAAGAAGAGATTGCTGAGAAAGAAGTTGAGCAGTTGTTGTGGGCAGTGGTTCCAGGTTCCAGGGACACTAATCGGTCTCGCACAAGGATGGATTCGGTGTTACCTTTGCACGCGGACTTATCCAAGTGGCTTCTTAGAAAGAATACTTCAGTAGAGACTGGTTGAAACATTGCGACGTTCACTGGGTGTCCTATCTAACCCACTGATGCTTTGACTGTTGAACACTATCTTAGCCTGGCTATGATGATGTTTTGTACCATTAGCTAATATTAATAGGCTCAGTATGAAGAGATCGGGTGGTTAGTGGGTTTACCTGTGGGCCTTTGCCCCCTTTCTCGGTCTCCTCATCGCTGGCTCTGCATCCCTGGTGGCTCTCCTGCTCTGGGAGGGTTGAGGGGGGGGTCACTGGGAGCTTGAGGGCCTCGACACGTGGTGCAGGGTTTTGCATGGGCAGACCTTTTTTTCTGGCGGTTGTGCTCCACCAGACAGCACTTTACGGGAGACTTCTTCCTGGAGTCCAGCTTATATTATGATCCCCTCGACTATGTGGAGGTTTTTTTTTCAGCCTACCTCGTATTTCTCCACACCAGCAGTAGGTGTTATTGCTAAGGGGGGATCTGATGTTGCAATGGGAGGGTGTAGGCTCAATAATACAAATGGAATGGGTTTTTGGATGTGGGAGTAGTAGTGCTGGAGGCCGAGGGGGACCACCCTTCGCATATTAGCATTACCGGACCTCTCGGAGTGGTAGGGTTTGGTTCTCTTGTCTGGGGCCTTGGTGGTGTTTAGAGGGAATCGGGGAATGCTTAGGAACAGCCTGATCGCCCCTGCACCTTCCCTCTGGTGGACTCATTGGGTGGGGGGGGCAGGGGAACGTCAATATCCCGTATTAAAGACCAGTGCCACACACTGTTTATGTGAGGGTGGCCTACACTTTCCTCCCTCTCCATGAACCGTGCTTTTTCGCTATGAGCCATTGGGTTTCTTAAAGGGGTAACCAGATTTGGCGGTAGGTGACCCTCCAGCCTGATGATGTCATTAATAGGGCAGGGTTTTTCTCTCATACCAGGGAAATATTGGGTGGGGGTTCGGGGTGGTTGGGTTTTTTTTTGTTTTTTTTTTTCTCTCCCCCTCCTATGGATTCAATTGGGCTGGATTCTCCAACAGGATTCACATGAGGGATTAGGGAACTGAGGGGATAATAAAGATCCCGCGATGGAGTTAGCGCCAGTGGATTGAGGGGTGTTTTGTTTTTATACCCCCTCCCGGAAGTTTTTTCAGTACATAAAGAGAGGGCACGGGCTAGGGACTCCCTTGAGAGGGGGAGCCTTCTGACCCCTCCACTTCATGTGGAGTGTTGTTCCCTCCAGGGGGGGAAATAGTTGTTCCCCCCCCACCGTGCACCTGGGGGCTGGCTGAGCTAAAATTTATCGGTGCAGTCAACAACCCAGGTTGCCGTAGATCTTACCTGCAGCAACTGTTTGTTGTTGCACTCCCACAGGGGAGGTAGACCCGGTGCCATTGGTGCTGGGCCCACAACCCTTTGGATTTAGAGTGTGTTTGAGTGGCTGTGATGTCTGATGTTCTACCTGTTTTCTTCTTTCTCTTTCTTCTCTGTTCTTTTTTTACTTTTGGGAGAGTACCTCTTTGTGTGTTTGGGTTTCATTATTATCTGGTTGGATGTAAGATCAGTAAGAATGTTGTAATTTGGCTTACAAACAAGGTATGGCTGATTTGACTATAGGCTCCCTAAATGTTAAAGGGATTAATAATGTGATTAAGTGTGCGAAGATATTGGCAGAATTTAACAGGGAAAGGTGTGATATTGCCTGCCTGCAGGAGACGAAGCTTACCCTGAGAGAGCATATGAAATTACGCAGAGAATGGGTGGGTATGGTTCACTCTGATGAGCACCCACAACTCAAAAAAGGAGGGGTGGCAATCCTATTTCATAGGGGCCTTCCATTTCAGATTCAAAAGGTGACCAAATCTGGGCATGGCCACCAACTGATAGTCTCGGGAGTTTACAAAGGGCAAACGATCCATTTGGTGGGATTTTATGCCCCCACTCCACCTTCGGGAGAGTTTTTCCGGACTCTTTTCGATTCGGTTGCCAGCCTACCCCCTGGCCAGGTTATTTTAATGGGGATTGGAATTGTGTCGAGGATGTGAGTATGGACAGGAGTGCTGCCAAAACCCCAGGGTCCAAGTCGTGTTCCGGTTTACTCCAACCTGATATGGAAGCCGGATTTATAGACCCGTGGCGACAGTGTAATCCTATTGCAAAAGATTTTACTTTTTTTTCTCCTGTATCGAACACATACTCAAGATTGGACAGATTTTATACTCAGAAAAATGCTGCGCATTCCTTTAGAGATATATCTATCCTCCCCATAACCATTTCCGATCATGCCATGATTAAAGCAAAGCTCGCCTGGGATGTTGACGGGGAGATTATGGAGGTTTGACCCGGGATTAATTAATGATAAACAATACACCGAGTTGACGAAAAGAGTTATCCAATGTTACCTTAAAGAAAATACTGAGGCAGTCTCGAGACCTAAATTCCTATGGGATGCTCTGAAGGCAGTAGTGAGAGGTCATACGATTGCATTTGCTTCCCACAGAAATAAACAGTTTCAGGTTCGCATTAAGGAGGCTCTTGCCTCTATTGCAGACCTAGAGGCAGTCCATAAATGTACGGGATCCCAGAGGGTGTTGAAGAAATTAAGGGAAGCAAGGGAGACGTACAATTCCTTACTACAAAGGTGGGTGGAGAATTCCCTTAGATATGCTGGGCAACGTTACTATGAGAGGGGAGAGAGGGCCGGCAAACTGCTGGTGCTCAGACTCCATAAACAGGTGGCTGATAGGTATGTAGCTAGGGTAATCTTGGATTATCCTAACCTCCCCTGCAGGACCCTCCCTGGCGAAATTGCACAGGAGTTTGCAAAGTTTTACGAACAACTATATAAGAAAGAACAAACACCAGATCATAATAGAACAATTAAGGAGTTTCTGCAGGAGGTAAAGCTCCCTGTATTATCAGATATCCAAAGGGCAGCCTTAGAGGCTTCCTTCACAGAAACAGAGGTGCGAGCTGCCATTAAATCCTTGGGTTCTGGGAGGGCCCTCGGGCCGGACGGGTTCACTTCTGAATTTTATAAGCAGTTTCAGGAAGACCTGGTTCCTTTGCTTACGAGGGTTTGCAATGTGGCCCAGGAATCAGGTGCCTTGCCGGATACGTGGGAGGAGGCCATTATCTCGGTTTTGCTGAAGGCCGGGAAGGACCCCGCCTCCTGTGCAGGGTATAGACCCATCTTGCTACTTAACCAAGACGATAAGATTTTTGCTAAAATTATCAGCATGAGATTGCAAGGACTGGTCCACACCCTTGTCCACGCGGACCAAACTGGGTTCATTCCTGGGAGACATATTCAGGATAATATTAGGCTACTCCTCAATGTAATCTCCTCTGCGCAGCGCCTCATTGATTCCCCTCTTTCAGCAATACTATCGCTGGATGCGGAGAAAGCCTTTGATCGCCTAAACTGGGAATATTTGGATTCAGTATTGGAGGTATTTGGGTTTGGAGAGAGATTTCGTGCCTGGATCTCTAACTTATACATCAAGCCGAGAGCCAGAGTCCGGGTGAATGGTACGATCTCCGGGCAATTCGAGATTGAGCGGGGTACCAGGCAGGGCTGCCCTCTTTTCCCTCTCCTGTTCACCCTCAGTTTGGAACCCATGGCTGCCTATATCTGGCAATCGGATCTTTTCCGGGGTTTGCAAATCAGGGGGGTCGAGGTTAAGGTCTCGCTTTACGCAGATGATACCTTACTATATATTTCAGATCCGGTAGAAGCGGTACCTAAGATTTTTAATTTTCTTTCTGAATTTGGTGCCCTCTCAGGTTATAAGGTTAACCCAAACAAGTCCGAGCTGTACCCACTGGGAGGGGCTAAGAATCAGCCCCCACCAGGGGTGCAGCAAATTAAATGGTGCAGGACAGGTTTTAGATATCTGGGGATATGGGTTCCTAGGGATTTTAAGGCTTTATACAACACGAATCATCTAAAGATTTTGGAGGATATCAAGGAGGATTGTAATAGGTGGAAGGAACTTCCTCTTTCTATTTCTGGCAGGGGAGAGTCCATTCGCAAGAATATTCTTCCCCGACTGTTGTTTGTACTGGGAGCCATCCCATTGAAGCCCCCCAGGAATTTCTGGCATGATGTAAGGTCTATGCTCTCCAGATTCTTATGGTCTGGGTGGATATCCCAAGTGAAATGGAAGATAATGGTCACCCCTAGGGAGAGGGGTGGTTTTGGTATCCTGGATATCCAGAAATATTTTTGGGCGTCACAATTATTACCTTTAGTGACCATGACCCGTGACCCCCCACCTAGGTGGGTCCAGATTGAGATGGCTGACTCCCCTCTGGCAAATATCTCAGATTTAATTTTCTTAGACATACCTAGGTTAGGTCAGTTGGATTTCAGAAACCCTTCCACAAGACTGATTTCGCAGGTGTGGAAAGATATGAACCTAAAATTAGGCATTAGTCTAAAGCTTAATTTGCGCACGACCATCCAGAGCTGCTTGGATTTTGGCCCACTGAGATGGGATATGGGCTTCCACCGTTGGGCAAGAATGGGGTTGGTTAATCTAGGCCAGCTTTTTAATCAGAATTCATTCAAATCATTTCAGCAACTAAAAACAGAATTTAACCTCCATAATAAGGATTTTTTTCCGTTATCTTCAGATTAGACATTATGCCCATATAAACGAACAACAAATTGAGACGGGCACAGTGCCTGGGAGCAACCCAGTACTTCAGACCATCTCTCTCCTGACCAGACAGTTAGCCCATGAAAGGGAAATAATCTCCAGATTGGTCACAGGGATGAATCAGGCCGAAGGAGATTTTTTACAACTGGTCAAGGAGAAATGGCACAGGGAGATGAGGACGGTCTTGTCAGATGCTGATTGGAACTCTATTTGGAGGTCCATTCACACTACGACATCCTTCCTTTTCTGGCAAGAATTTCGCTGGAAAATAGCCATTAGATTTTTTAGAGTTCCTGTGACGACAAAACATTTTGGTTTGCACCGCTCCGATCTTTGTTGGAGACACTGTCAGTTGGTTGGCACCCACTTTCATATATTTTGGGAATGCGATGTAATACAAGAGTTCTGGAGGGAAATAATAGATAAATTTAACAATATTTTTGAACTAACACTACCAAGTTCTCTGCAGCACTGGTTATTAGGCTTGCCGTCCCCCCAATTGGTTTCCAGATCTACTCATCTCCTGTTTGGAATCCTTGTGGGAGCAGCTCTTAAAGCTATCACTCTCTCATGGCTCACCCTGGATAAGCCTACTCTCACAACATGGATGGGTATCTGTACCAGGATAATAGATATGGAATATTTGACAGCCAAATTCAGATTGTCTGTAGACAAGGTCAAAATGAGATGGCTACCTTTTCTGCACTTCATGGCCACGCAAGAGGGGAGGCCAATAATGGACTTGCTCGCTAAGTATGCTTAAATTGTATTTGGTCTCTCATAGTCGCCATGTTAACTTTTTATCTGACATTGCCTTTATGTTGTATAATATGAGCAGGGGAACCTGCCACATGGCATCTATTAGGGGGAATGAGTGTGCCCTGGTGACCAGTAGGGGGGCATGCCTGGGCCTCCTTATCAACTGCGCCTTTGTCTGTTCTGTTGTCTGTTTGTTTGTTCTCTTTAACTTTCTCTTTTACTCCTTCCTTGTCTTCTTCCTCTTGTATGTGATCTTTTGATCTCAGACGGTACTCTCCCACTTTTTGTGTTGTGTTTCTACTCTGCTCTTTAAATAATAACTCCTACTACCCTTCCTTTGCTTTTATCTCACACTTTACTAATCCTTCCCATACCTCTGACTACTGTTTCTCTTCCTTTTCTTTCTAGTGTCAGATTTATATCTCTCTATTTTTCCTTATAGACATTGATGGTTTATCATGGCATTTAATGACTGTGGAATTGCATTGTCAAAATGTCTACTTCCATCTGTATCTCTTTTGAAAATACTTCTCAATAAATTGCTATTTCAAAAAAAAAAAGAAATACTGAGAAGGCGTAATCTTGAAATTCCTCCAGGCAAGGTCCCCGGCCTTCATTTAGTCTTTAATCTCAGAATTAAATCACCTTTTATAAACCCCTCCAACTCTTATCTTCTTTAGAGGAAAATACAATTTTGCACTGGGATTAAAGTTTTGCAGAAAAAATCAAAAGCTGAGTCAGGGTCAGGTATGCAATCAAAGAAGGACCAATCAATTTTCTGAAAATAAGCTTCAAGAGCAAGCAAATCACTGTGCTTAAAATTTCTAAATGACAATAAGCAACGAGGAACTTTTGGGCTCCTAAAATCTAACACACAATATATAGCTTGGTGATCGCTCATAGAATCTGGAAGCATTCCAACCTGAGACACCGTAAGTGGACTCGAGTACCCAGTCCAAAACTGAGTGGTTTCCAGAAATTCAATTTAATCTAATAGGTTCAGTAATGAGCTGTGTTAAGGAAAATGACTGCAATAAAGTCTCCAGTCCAGGGCTGTCAGACGCCCAATTAATATTTAAATTACCAAGCATGATGAAATCAGGTCCCTTTACAGAGTCAGCAATACAATCAAGCATACATTTCAACCCTGAAATGCCACCTTTAGGGGGATTATAAGCACCCCCTATATGAATATGTTTTCTACCTCGCAAGATAAGCTGAATCACCAACAGGTCATAAGAACAATTATAATTTTAACTATTTAGAACTACGTTAATTTGAAAATGATCTTTAAAATAAATAGCCACCTCCCCTTTTTAATTACCCTTCCTGTCAGCTCTAACAACACACTACCCTGGAAGCGGATATAGATGATCAGCAATATTAGGTTTCAACCAGGTTTCTGATAACAGTTATTAAATCAGGATCAAATACTGCACCCAGATTCTCAGATTCAGCCAGTTTGGGTAATAAACTACAAGCATTCAAAAGAATAATCTTTAAACCATGTGTAGTAAACCAGGAAGGGGTGCCATCTATATGATCCAAAACATCAACAGAATGCATATACTCTGGCCCAGGATTCAACTCAACATCCCCTGACAGTAAAAGTAACATTAAAAAAATGAGTAATTTAAGCAGATAAATAACATTCTTTCATCCTTTCCGTCTAAGAATTGGAAAAGATTCCACAAAAATATAGCAGTTTTTTGGCTCCTAGAAGATAAAAATGAAACATCCATTGCTGGCTCTCAGATATCAGTAAATGCAACATTTTAAAATCAGCAAGACTCAAACTCTCATAGTGACGTAACACAGGAGTATGGAGACTCAGACTATTTCCCTAAATAAAAGAGAACGGTAAGACTGAAAATAACTAGGCAAACCCTTGATACTGACATTTTGAAATACTCACAAGTTAAGCTATAACACTTATTATAAACAGTAAACATTATTTCTTTGACTGGGTGACCAAAGTAGTAGACCAGGGAGAGGCTGTGGACATGGCCTACCTAGACTTTAGCAAGGCATTTGACACAGTCCCACACAAAAGATTAATAAACAAATTAGCCAGCCTGGGAGTGGGTACCAGGGTGGTAGCCTGGGTAAAACACTGGTTGGACAACAGGACACAGCGGGTAATAGTAAATGGAGTCCACAGTGAAGAAAGGAGGGTTACTAGTGGGGTACCGCAGGGTTCAGTACTGGGGACGGTCCTTTTTAATGTCTTTATAAGTGACATTGCAGAGGGACTGGAAGGGAAAGTATGTCTCTTTGCAGATGACACAAAGATCTGCAACAGGGTTGATACACAAGGTGGGGTGGAAAGGATGAAAAGGGACTTGGCAAGGTTGGAGAAATGGTCAAATGTATGGCAGCTTAGATACAATGCAAAGAAGTGCAAAGTAATGCACCTGGGAAACAAAAAACCCAGGGGAAGAGTACACAATGGGGGGTGATATACTGACAACAACAAAAATGGAAAGAGACCTGGGGGTAATCATATCAGATGACCTAAAGGTGGATCAGCAATGTGAGAAGGCAGTAAGGAGGGCTGGGGGATACTGGGATGCATAAGGAGAGGCATCACCAGTAGAAAAGAGGAAGTTGTTGGCCCTCTGTACAGACAGTTGGTAAGACCACATCTGGAGTACTATGTACAGTTCTGGAGACCCCATCTCTGCAAAGACATAGACAGGGTGGAGGCTGTCCAGAGGCGGGCAACCAACATGATGCAGAGTCTGCATCAGAAGACATATGAAGAAAGACTAAAGGAACTAAAGATGTATAGCCTCAAGGAAAGGAGGGAGAGGTGGGACATGATAGAAACTTTCAAATACCTTAAAGGAATCAACAAAGTCCAAGAGAGTAGCATTTTTCAGAAAAAGAGATGTGCAAAAACAAGGGGGCACAATTTGAAGATAGAAGGGGGACGGCTCAGAGGTAATGTGAGGAAGTATTTCTTCAAAGAGAGGGCTGTGGATACATGGAACAGCCTTCCTGAGGAGGTCATAGAGTCAAAAACAGTGGGGGAATTCAAGAATGTATGGGACAGACATAAGGCAATTCTACTGGAGGAAGTAGGCTGCTGGTTAACTAGGATCTGCAGCTTATCCGTTAGGTAGGAAAATGGGCAGACTAGGTGGGCCAAATAGTCCTTATCTGCCATCAAATTCTATGTGTCTATGTTTCTGTTACCCCCTGCTCTAGCTCCTGTGCTCCCTAGGACTCCCTAAGACTCCCCTGCACTTGTCCGCACTTAGCCGCAGTGCTGCAGCTGAAAACGCTGTCACGTTTTACAGCTAGTCAATTTCAACACCTTGATCCCACTGAACGGGCTGCCACCACCACTTGGGGAGAGGAGTACAATAGGCAGCAATCAGGGACAGCAGAGCAAAGTAAGCTACTTAGTGGAACACAGGTGAACCAGGGAGGCGATCAGGCAGCCAGTAGCAGTGGGAGCACTACAAACAGTTCCGCCCAGTTAATTCGAGCAATCCAATTAAACTCTGCGCATACAGCAGGAGACCCAGCATCAAATTTCAGTTTCACACATAAACAGTTCAGCAGCCGTCTGTAAACTGGAATAAAATAGCAGCACTTGGATAGACAATATCACTCCCATCCCTCTCAGTCTTACTTAAATTCAATAGAATAGGCACTCCACACACACAGCAATAGCAGCAGACAGTCAATGACTCAGTAGGCAGCTCAATAGTTACAATATTTAGATGGTGTGGGACAACTGGCTTCAACCCTCAGGTTCAGACACTTCCAAATGCACAGATGTTACTGCAGGAGTAAAGAGAGTCTGCAATCCTCCCTAAGACTCCCCTGCACTTGTCCGCACTTAGCCACAGTGCTGCTGCTGAAAACACTGTCACGTTTTACAGCTAGTCAATTTCAATACCTCGACCCCACTGAAGGGCCTGCCACCACCAATCAGGGGAGAGGAATGTGATAGGCAGCAGTCAGGGGCAGCAGAGCAAAGAAGGCTACATAGTGGAACACAGGTGAACCAGGGAGGTAATCAAGGAGCCAGTAATAGTGGGAGCATTAAAAACAGTTCTAACTTGTTAATTCAGGCAATGGCAATCCAATTAAACTCTGTGGCATGGACATGCCTCGTAACATGTTGCAGGTCACCTTGTGCATGTATTGCACCATGTGTGGATGTTGTCTGTGTGTGTGTCTTTAGACTGCTGTTGGTGGCACACTTGTACATGATATATGGTAACTAGCTCCCGGGGCCTCATGACCTGTTATCCTGCACGTCCAAGCCATATATATGTTACGTGTGTATATGCCCCATGTCCTGGGAGTCCCCACAGCCAACACATGCAGACATGATGCAGGCATCTGCAATGCCATGTGCAGAATGGACATGTCCCTGTGTCCCCAACTGCCATTGCGCCCAGGGCATCTTCCCAATGTAGGGCCTGTGGCACACATGTATTGGGCACACGCCTAGTCACCCACAGGACCATGTTCCCAAGCAACACCACACACCCCTCCAAGGGCATAGCACACAGATCCTTATGCCACAGGTGTGCACACTGGCCAGCAGCAGATGCCATGACAGGCAAGGGTGTGCATGCCACCCCACAGTGATGCACAGCCCAAGTCTCATGCCTGTGCATGCGCTACATAGCACCACAGCATACCCAGTGGGGCACCCCCGGTACTGGCCACTGTGTGTGCATCCACATATGGTGCCATCTGTCTACAGATCCAAGGGCCATAGCCCTATACCACTCAATGACATGGCAATTGTCTGCCCCCACCTTTGTGACCAGGCAACCACAGCATGTGCCCCACCATGCCACATGTCTGGCACATATGATGTTGTATACCTCTCACATGGTAGGCCTCTGAGGACAATGTTCCAGATAGTAGGATGACATCATGGTGTGGCACACTGTGCACAGTGTTGCACATAGGCAGAAGGTATCCACAGATGCGACAGTGTAACTATCCAACTCCTGCTCATCAACATGGGTTGTGTGTCATGCACCAGTGGTGCTGCAGGGACATAATGTGAGTGCTGCATCATCACAAAGCGCGCCAGCAGTGTGGGGTTAGGTTATGGATGTGGCAGCCTCATGGCTGTTATGTGTCCTATTGGTATGGCCATGCTGTGCAACATATGTGTTGATGTTTGGTTGCTGTATGTGATGGGCCAAAAATGCAGTCCAGCATGCACAGACTCCATGGGTCTGCACAGTGACACTGTGATCTCTGCTGTGTTGCAGGTGGCAGAGGGACATCAGTAAGGGGTCTTCCTGCATGCACTGCATGGTTGCGGGCCCTAAACATGCCATGCATCATCTCAAGAGGACTGAGGCATGGGCATATGCCAAACAGACCCGTAGCCATGCAGGGGAGACAGTGGCACAAACCAAGGCTGAGGAAGAGGAGCAGCAGGGGACACTACAGCCCGTTGATGGGCAGCAACCACCAACCAGTGAACCCGACCAACAGGATGGTGGCAACAGTGCTGCACAGGCACAGAACGTGAAGGGACCACTGGATATGGCCATGCAAGAGGAGTACAGAATGGCGTCCAGGGAGGCGGGGCATGATGAGCTGCCCAATGATCCTGCACCTGAGGAGCAGCATGGGGAGACTGTGGATGGAGAGAGATGCAGTCCTGCCACCGGGGAAGTGGAGGGGGCTGCACCTCACTGACTGGTTCTACAGGACTTCGCTGAGAGCTTGGGGACACACCTCCAGCCCCTTGCACTGCATGTGGACCAGTTGCAGGTGGATATTCATGCACTGCTGTCATATGTGGACTCATACGCAGGGTGATGAGGCACCAAGTAGTGCCGTTACACTTTTATGAACAACACACAGTGCGGTTGCATTGTGTGTGTACTGTTACTTGTTCTTTTTGCTGTTTATAATTATACCCCTGTTGTGTCTTCCCCCCCCACACTGTTTGTAGTTGTTGTATTGTTTTATACAAGTAGATATATATAGTATTACTGTATCCAGTGTCCATTTCTCTGTCTCCTATCCATCCACCAAGGATGGTGGGCCATGTCTCAGCTGTGCACTACATGCGTGCCACATGGTGTCAAATATGTTACCATGGGGTATGGGTACTTCCATTGTCTGCTGTATGCCACCCCATCCCTTGCACATCTGAGTGGCAACCCATTGAAGGTGCCTACATCAGCTAGTATCCTACTGTTGTCTACATGACAAAAAGGTTCTCTTAGTTAACACTTTGGAGTGCTGATGTGACAATCCAAAAGAAAACACCACAAAATCAACACTGGGCTGAGCAGCGCTGCGATGAGAGGTGGTTTACCTCCACAAAAACAAAAGCTCCAAAGAGTAGCAGCAATGTACTCAGCGAAGAAAAGATGTGAAGCAGTTCTGCTATTTAAAACGTAATTTACTGAGATATAGCTCTGGAATATTACAGATGTAGTAACAAATAATTAACTTCCTGAAATGCAGCCCCCCTAGCACCTTGACCCCCTTTGAAGACTCGTGAATACTGATGTGAGAAAGCCAAACCACCAAACGCCAAGGTGGAACCCCACAGTTTGGACTTAACCATGTAATGCCTGCAGTAGCTAGTCTTAGATTAGCGTGCTTGACAATGGGGGTTCCATCAGGTCAGGGGGGTGTATCATTCACAGGAGACTGTGCAGTAACACATGATGGCAGTATATGCAAGTAACAGGCGGAGTTTATGGGAATGATGTGTGGATGTTCACTTATGCGTAATGGGTGGTGAATACATGGGGCAGCTCCTGCAGACAGTGATGTTGACTATATCTGTACATGACTTCAAGTGTGCCTGGCTATGGCACAGGTGACTTTGGGGGATCTGGTAGAGGGCGTTTGTACTTTGCCAAAATAGACTCACACATGTGTTGACTGGGGTTTTCCAGCGGCCCATATCCATCTTCACATTCCATGGCTGTATCAATGTCTGTGTGTGACCAAGCACAGTCCTCTGGTACTGTGGTCATGTGGGTGTCCATGGGCTCTGTGGGCATGACTCCGCCATCCATGTTGTGCCCAGCATTGTGTCCTCTATGCAGAGGGCCATCCTTAAGTGTTCTCAGC
This sequence comes from Neoceratodus forsteri, assembly GCA_016271365.2. NCBI lineage: Eukaryota > Metazoa > Chordata > Ceratodontiformes > Ceratodontidae > Neoceratodus > Neoceratodus forsteri. Next base: position 657,174,312 of record CM057459.1, read on the forward strand.
CTCCTCCTCTTGTGTTTCACCTGGCTCTGTTCAACGCTGGGACCCTGTGTGTCTGGCTGTGTATGGATGTTGCTGCTGTTCCCTGCTGTTGCCAGAGAGGCCTGGACCATGGACTTGTGGGACTGTCTGGTAGCAGCTGGAGTACGGTGTGTGTGTGTGTGTGTGTGTGTCAGCTACTGTTCCTTCACCACCATACTTTTCTTTGGCCTCCTGTCTCATTTCCAGAAGGGTGGTGATGGTGGCACAGTAGGCGCAGTGACAAGGCTGTCCTGTGGTGCCATATCTTCTGTGGCCATGGTTACTCCCATGGATCCAGTTCATTTTCATCTCGTGTGCCAGACATCTAGTTTGGCCTGCTATGCCTGCACGGACTGCATGGCTACCACATTGTTGCCTTGGGGGCTAGTATGCCCAGTATTCCCTTGTGTCTCCATGCCCTGGACAGTACTGGCAACAACAGGGGGGACTGTGGTGTTGTTGGGCCTTATGTATCACCTGCTTCACAGTTTGTCAGTAGCACTGTTGTTGTTGGTACAGCTCTGCATTCCCTGGTCCTGGTCCTGTGGAGTGTCACATGTCTGGGGTGTGCCCTCCCCAGTGTATTGGTCCACGTGCACAGGTTTGCCATATTGTCTGAGTGCCACCAGGTTGGCGATCAGAGGTCCTGCCACTGCCTGTGCTGTTGCACAGATATGGGACATACTACGACGCCTGTGTACCTGTGTCCTGGTTACATTGGTCACTTGCTGGTGTTGGTGGTACAGTGCCTCTGGTGTTGGAATTGCCATCAGCAGAGCCAGTGGCAGGCCAGGTGGGCTTGGTGTTCACCACTGCAGTTGTTGCCCTGATCAGTGGTCTTCTGTGATGCACTCTCTGAGCTATGTGTGTGTGTGTTCCATCAGCACGCCATACCCAGGACCACTGCATAATCCATATCTGTGCATGTCCTCCTGCTGTTGGTGGACTCCGCGGGTGGTTCCATAACTCTATTCCTGTTGGTGCCCCATTCATATTGTCCCACAGTGGCCATGTATCCCTGGCCACTGTATGACTGTAGCCGCAGGTCACTGCTTCCCTGTGTGTGTTGTGTGGCATTGTACCGTTCCCCATAGTGCATGGCCTCTCACCACCAGACACCTGTGGAGATGTACATGTAGGGACCTGTTGACGGCGCTCTTCTTTTGTGTCACATGGCCTGGGTTGATGGACTGAAAGGTGCCAGCCATTGTGGTGATGGCATTTGTCTGTGTGTTCTATAGTGCTGCTACACCACGTTCCATCACCACTGCCAGGCACTCCATGGCATCTGTCTGCCTCTGTGCACACACCTGAATCCCATGCAGGCAGGTGGCAATATCCGTTTGCAGTTGCGCAGTCTCACAAATGCGTGTCTGCATGGCATCGTGCAGGTCCATGATGACATTCTCAACACAGCAGTGCTGTGCTGCTGTGGAGGTATTTAGATCCTGTAGGACTGCACATATGCCTGCAGCCTCATAGTGTAAGGCCTCCTGGGATTCCATGACATTGTGGCAGTACCTGCTCAAGTCATCATCCAGTGCTAGTTGCACATCTGGGTCCTCAGGCACTAACAGATGGTGTTTCTGACTCCATGACAGTTGGTGCTCTGCTTTTGCCCTGTCTGCTAGCCTCATTTCATGTGTCCTCACCTTCATTGGGGGATCCAGTATTGCTGGCATGTGTTAGCCCTGTGGTTGATTCCCCTTCAGTGCTGTGCTGCAAGCTGTGTGTGGGGGTACTGTGGCCAGTGGCATCCATGCCCACCTCTGTCACATCCTGTGTGCCATCGGATCCCTCTGAGGACTCGGTGTCTGAGCCCCCGTCCCCGCATGCTAAGGCTGCTCTTGTGTGACCATGGTTGTGCTAGGTGATACTCTTCTGGCCTCACAGCTGCCGGTACCTGTGGGGAGACAAATAATACCATGCAAGGCTGGCAGCTGTGCTGCATGGCCATAACAGTGTATACCTGTTCTAGGCATTCAGTGCATAGTTAAGTGCTCTTTGATGCCACCACTCTTGGAGAGCAGCCAGGTGCATCACATGCTGCATGCTGTGTTGTGCCATCCTGGGTGCTGTGTACACATGCTCCTACCACCCACTGTGTGCACAGTCCTACTGTCCATGGGCCATGTGTGGCACATAGCTCTGTGCATTCCCCCCCCACCCCAGGTGGTCTCACACTTCTATGCATGCCAGTGGCCTATGCCATGGATTGGGCCTCACATCCGTGTGCTGTGGCCATCATCACACTTTCTATTGCTGCAACACAGCTGTGTGCAATGTACACAGATGTGTATGCCACCCTCATGTCTGTGCAGCATATTGGGCCCTGTCTGCTCCACCTCTTGCATTGGTGGCTCTTTGCTGTACCTGTGCTACATGGCAGCTGTGTGGGTTACTATGCAGGGTGCATGGCTACATGACCGTGCTGCCTCACCATGGAGCATACCCATGGTACATTGCACATTATTCGTTGCATGCCTCTTCCACTGTTGTGCAGCTGTGCCACATCCACAGGCCTCCTGCTATAATGCCTACATCCCTGTCATTGTGTGGGGTCACATAAATCTCTCTGTGGCATACCTCACAGCCACTTGCCTCATACAACAGTAACAGGGAGGTACACTTCTTAACAGTGATACTGTATGCCCAATCAGCACACAGGGTGGGGGATTAGTGTATGATGCATCCTCTTCTGTGGACCTGCCCTGTGTCTGTATGGTGTGAATGTGTTGTACTCACATTCCCCACCAGTCAGTATCATTACCACATGTTACGTGGGATAGCAGGGCATATTGGGGCTCATCAGGACTGACTTGACATCAGGGATGTTTGAGGGGTATGCTCTGTTGCTCTGCATTGCCATCCTTTGCATCCTTGACCTGCACATACCTGCTGCATGTTGTGGCCAGAACAGGTTGAGCTCGCTGTCACCCTCTATGGTGCAGGCACACAGGTGTGTTGCCACAGATTTCTCCTGGTGACTCAGTGGACTCATCTGGCTTGGTCTTCTACCCATGCCGGTAGTGCAGCGGTGATTGTGTACCACCTTCTCCTTCAACCTCCTTCTGAGGTTGTGATAATGCTTTTGCAGTCCACGCATGCTGCGTTTGCATTCTGCAATGGCATTAACCTTTGTAGCCACATTGTCCCAGGCCTGCTGTATACTGGCGTGCAGCTCCCTGTCTCCACCTCTGGACAGTAGGATGTCAACCTGATGGATAGATGGATGACAGCATGTTTTATTACACTGGTACGCACTGTTAGGGCTTGATGCTCTGTTATATTCATTTGTCCTGTACTTTCAAAGGGTGCATTCAGATACAGTACATGCCATTCACATGTACTGTACAGACCTGGCCCTCAACCTCCTCTATCAGAATGTCTGTCTCAGCCTCTGTAAAGTTTTTCTTTCTGTAATGCCTTACCCCCACTCCTTGCATTGTTTCTTCCTCAGCCCTACTGGTGCCTCGGATTCCTGGCGCAGCTAGTAACAGTGCTGCTGCTTGCGCAGTTTTTGTGGTGCACTGCGCAACATGCATCAGCAGGTCGGCATTTGACACACCTGGCCCACTGCACCAGAATATGGTGCAAGCTGCATGATGCAAGGCAATTTGTGGTGCACCTTGCATCGTTCTGACGCTGCTTTGAAAATTGGCCCTGAAGTCTTTTCCCATTCTTTGAAATTGCCATTTTCTACTGGAGAGCAGGTTTGTGTGTTGTTTACAGCTTCACTGGAGACAATCCAAAAATTCACTTTAGCTAACAGAGAAAGGAAAACTAGCTTTAAATCATTATCATGATCTGGCAAACCACAGCTAGAGCTAATGGGTCCTCTAGAGGGGGAGGCAGGGTAATCCTCAGTGAGTGGATCTGCAGGAATTTCAATATTTCTAAATAAACTCTGGTCCGAGCCAATAGGGCTGCAAAATAATGTTGGATGTTGTGAGAAAGATGAGCAAAATACCTTGAAAAAAGTAATGAACGCAGAAATGCCTAGAGAACTGTGTATCCTCTTGCAGCTAAATAATAAAATACCACTATGCTTAGTCCCAGCTCCAGTACAGACAAACTAGTTTGTGTGTGTGATCTCTAGTTATGGTACCCCAGGGTGTGGTGTTATGGTGCCACTAATCCCCACTGCCCTGACTCATGATGCAAAGGTGACTGGTGTTGGTGCAGTACTGGTCATCATGGTGAAAGGCGGGCACTCTCCTGGATGAGATGCCATCCAATACCCCTAGATGCAAGAGGGTCACCAGGCTCTTACATACCACTTCTCTTAAATGTATATGTTATACATTTAATGCACATACAAACTCTGATTTAAATTATGCAAATTCTAGTATAACCCTGAGGTAAGAGCAATAAGCTGTGAATGAGCCTGGGACACTTAGCAGTCCTGGGCCTAAACCCTGGGCCCTCCACCTGCATACTGTGCAGTCCTGCACAAGGCACTCAACCACCACAGTGCCCCCAGGTCACTCCCCAAAACAGGCACCTGTTTCTAGTGAGCCTTGCCCCATTACCAAAGAATAAAATAAAATAGAAATAAAATAAATGAGCTAGTCACCATCCTGCAGGGTCAGAACTATAAACATCTGCATTGTTCATAACTAAAATTATGTAAGCCGCCCCTAACCGTTTGTCATGTGGATGCATATGTGGACAGGATACACCTTCTGAAATGTAATTATGCTGATACAATAACCATTATGCTTTAATAACATAAGTACGGTTGCCTCAGGACCAAATTTTCTCCAGATCCTGCCCCAGGTTGCAGTTCAAGGAGTCAACATTTGGCAGGTGTGCAAACAGCTGGTGGTACCTAAGGAGTTTAGGAAACAGCCACTCAGCATTGCACACAACATTCCACTTGTGGGACGTGGGAGGTGGGGGGCACCGACCAAGCAAAGGTTGATACAAAACCTCTATTGGCCTGGTGTCTATAGGGATGTGACTGAGTACTGTCACACTTGTGACACATGTCAGAGAGTGGGAAAGCAAGGGCTCAAAGGCTTTTTTCCCATTAAAAAGTTTAATGATTTTTTTAAACAAAAAAAAGAGAAGAAAAATCAATAAAAGTAAGTACACAATATGAACACTGGCTAATACATATTTAATAAAGCAGCATTACTGATTTTACCACTAGCATTGAACTAAACAACTAGATAACTAATAATTATATAGAGGGGTCGAGCAATACTGTAACATAAATAAGTTATACCCATCAAAGTGTACGTAAAAAGACATTTAAGTAATCACCTACTAGCCAGCCTGTTGGTGTAGCAGTAGTTCTACCGCTCGCAATGCTGGTGACCTGGGTTCAGGAACGAGCCTGGGAAGCTTGAGGGCCAGCCGGGGGAGGAGGTATGAGCACCCTCAGGGCTGCTCGCCTTCTCCGGTGGGGGGGGGGACAAGGTTCTGTGCATGACTGGCCTCTGGTGGAAGCCAGAGGTATAGCCAGCTCCAGCCATAATAGAGAGGGAGGAGCATGATGGACATTGACGCTTGTGCCTTGCCATCCAGGCACAAGTCACGCTTCACAGAAAATGGAAAATCAGCCTCCTGTGTGCTGGGAAGACAAAGCTTCAGCACTGATCCCCAACCTCTGCCTCACAGTAGCCTGATGAAACATTGAAGATTCAGGGTGTATGGTCAAACCTTGTCCCCGCCTCGGGGGAACAACCACAGCCAGATGGGGGTGTACCAGAGGTAAGAGGGGAACAAGATGCCTTGGCGACTCCCAAGGAAGCAGAGCGCAGGTGGCTTGGGGGAAGGAGAAAATAGAAATATCAACAAAAAAAAAAGTAATCACCTACTAATTCATACTTACTAAAAGTATTAATCCTGTTCTTATGCCTTTTTAACCTTCATGGACTAAGCAAAGGTTGATACAAAACTTCTATTGGCCTGGTATCTATCAAGATGCGACTGGGCCGGCCCGCTGGCACTGGGGTAGGGTGCCGACCTGTGATGCCGGCAACCTGGGGTCTGGAATGGATCTGGGTCATCAGAGGGCTGGCTGGGAGGAGAAGGATTGCACATCTGGAGACGCTCTCCTTCTCCAAGGGGGAAGGAGCAGAGTGTTCAGTGCTTTGTGGCCACCTCACAGAGGCTAGGTGCACCGCATGTGCTGATGCCAACATGCTCTGGGGGCAGGGTGGATGCTGGCTGTCATTACATGGCCCCACCCCCATACACAGGGAAAAAAAACGCTTACTGCCTGTTGCCTAAATGAAGCCAGCCCCTCCGCTTTGATTAGCTCCCAGGGCCAGCTCCCCAACCTATCCCATTGATTGCAGCACTTAGGGCCGGTGCTGCAGCCCCAGCATGGGGGGTAAGCCAGGGAGTATCGGGAAGTCACGGCTGAAGTTGGGAGTGGAAGTTGAAGGGGTCCATGACCAGGCTGAGCTGCCAGTGGCAAGGCAAGTGACATAAAGCATACTAAATTTAAAAAAAAGATGCCACTGAGTACTGTCACACTTGTGACACATGTCAGAGAATGACAAAGCAAGGGGACAAAGGCTTTTTTCCATTAAAAGTTTATTGATTTTTTAAACAAAACAAAACAAAAAAAAGAACAAAATTAAGTACATTACATGAACATTAGGTAATACATATTTCAATAAAGCAGCAGTATTGATTTTAATATTAACATTGAACTAATCAATTAGTTTAATAATTCTCTGTCTACATTTGTTTACATAAGTAATTAGGTTTGGTTGAATCCCCTAACTCTGTGTCTTCTCTCTGGTAAAAAAATAAATCAACTAAGCTAATCCCTTTCACTCATAACAAGTCTGTTAAGACCAGATGCTTGTTCCCCTCAGTAAGTGGGGAGTCTGAGTGAATGTAAATAATATGCAAAAAGTGTGCTTACAGACAATAAGAGGTTGTAGCTGCACTTCTAATTTGTCTGCTATAGGTGAAAAAAAAATATCCTTTTAGTAGTACAAAAATATATTTATTATGTTACTTTTAATCCTCACATAAATCCTTTCTTTTTTACTTTTTACTATTATGTTCCAGCCTTTCCCATCAGATATGCAACAAAGTCAGTATATTTTAAGGCTTTAACATAATTTCAGTATTGTTACCGTGTTACCAGCAATTGCTTTTAGGTCGTCTGTTTCACCCTTCCATTTGGTTTTCTACATTTCATGGCTCAATTGCCTATTCCATTTTCTGTGAGCGTTACAGCCCTTTTAGTGAAATTTCTTACTGCCAGACTGGTTCCATCGCTAGTCGTCAAGGGTATATCGAAGCCATTTTTTAGAAAATTTGGCTCAAATGCTTCCTTTTTAACTGCTTACTTTCAGTGTGTATCATTATGAACTGTTTCCTGCTTCTCCCTCGAGTTCTGAAAAACCCCACCTGGTGTGCTGACATTTTTAGAGCTTACGCTCCTTCTTCAGAGACATTGGTTAGCTGGGATTTGACATGTTTTATATTTGTATACTGTAGTTGCTAGGCAATGAATATTTTCTTTTTACAGCCTTAATTTAACATTTTCTGCTTAATTTATAATAAATATTCAAAAAATATACATTGTCATACTCTGAAATTCTATATGTTAATGGGTTAATATAATGTTACAAACAAAAAAAGCACAACACCAACACTTCTGGAAATAACAGCAATTTACTCACAGATATGCAAAAGAGCAAAATACAGTGGCACCATGCAAGGTGACAACAGCTCCCATACTGAATGAACATCTGACCAGTTTCGTGCTGAAAGCATCTCCTCAGGGACTAATGTGATAATCACAATCTCTCATTTAAATACAAAAATCCTTAAAGTGACAGTATAACACTTTTACCAAAAAATTGTGAAAAATATAGATTGAGTACAGTCATACCACCACCCCCCTACAAAATAAATAAAATAATCAATAAATGAGTGCAATTACTAGCAATATAAATGTCCATAACCTAAACTAAATCATGGTAATTGGACATATTACTAATAATCAAAGTACTAAACTTGTAATAACAAGAGAGAACACATGGATAAGGAACTAGAAATAAATGTAAATAAAAAAAATTTAAAAAGGGAATAAAACAAGGGGGAATATGAAAAATAAAAAGAGAAAATTTAAATTTCTGTTTTGTGGTATAGAAAAAGTTAGTACAGGCCCAAGAGGTGGTGATCTTGAGAATAAAATTCTGTGTAGAGAATCTTTTTGGATCTATACCCTGGGTGCTTTAGAACACTCAGGATTAAATGACACTTTTGACATTGCACCTTTCCTAAGGTCTAGATATTCTAGACAATAATTTGAATTATTTACATTTTGCTGCCCTTACCCTTTGTATTTTTATATTTATTTTTATTTTCATTTTTCTTTCTTTTTTAGTTCCCTTTTCTCTTTTTATTTTTCCTATTCCCCTTTGTTTTATTCCCTTTTTTTATTTACATTTATTTCTAGTTCCTTATCCATGTGTTCTCTCTTTTTTTCAGGTTGAATTTACTTCAGCAGCCCTGGTACATATATAATGTACCTGTATTTTTGTATCTTTTTGCCTGTTTTGAAAATTGTTTGCTATTACAAGTTTAGTACTTTGATTAATAGTAATATGTCCAATTACCATGATTTAGTTTAGGTTATGGACATTTATATTGCTAGTCATTGCACCCATTTATTGATTATTTTATTTATTTTGTAGGGTGGTGGTATGATTGTACTGAATCTACTATTTTTCTCAATTTTGTATTTGGTAAAAGTGTTATACTGTCACTTTAAGGATTTTTGTATTTAAATGAGAGATTGTGATTATCACATTAGTCCCTGAGGAGGCGCTTTCAGCGCGAAACCGGTCAGACATTCATTCAGTGTGGGAGCTGTTGTCACCTTGCATGGCGCCACTGTATTTTGCTCTTTTGCATATCTGTGAGTAAATTGCTGTTATTTCCAGAAGTGTTGATGCTGTGCTTTTTTTGTATTTTTCATTGTTGTTAGCACTGGCACAACAGGAGCTGGAACCACTTTCTTTGTGGCTTCACTTACTATAATGTTACACCATCTCTTTCCATTTTTTCACCAATTACAAGCGCGATCCTTTAAATCCAGATTCTTTTACACCAATCTTTCTAGCCCAAATTTCTATGTACCTTTGTTCCTAATAAACTCATTTAGCTTCCAGAGGAATATCTTTTACTGCCTTTTTTCCATTTTTACTTCCCTTATAATAAAAAATCATGCAAAATAATATTCTATTGATCTTTCTAAAGTACTTTAACATAGAATTGCATATTATTGAAATGTTCTTAAGGTACTTTTAACCTATACATACATATCTAGAGTACAAATATAAAGTGCACACTTAAAGTGTTTATCGATTATGTAAAGTGCATACTACAAGTGCTTACCAATTTCCTATATCTATATAACCAAAATGTTCTATATATATTGCTGAGATCCTTTGATAATCTCTTTTCCATTTTAAATATTTATTTTATTGAACCAATAAACTGTATTATAAACTATCAAAACATTAAAAGTGCTACATCAATTATATTAAACAAACTATTTAACAATATATAATAACCAGTGTTATTATAAAGTGCAAAACCGTACATAACCCATCACATCAAGAATACCATTTAAAATTATTTAAAATTATTTCTAATAAATAATACACTTCTGGGAACAAGAATAGTAGAGTTACAGATAGCTAGTGTAGCCTGTCTCATCATTTAGTCCTTTGGGTGATAAAGTTTGGAGTTCATATATACAAAAGGCTTCTCTTTGTAGTGAAATATCTTTCAAATGCACTCCTCTTACTGGTGGTTGCACTTTCTCCAAGCCTATATATGTTAGTGAAGCGGCAGATCCATGGTTATCTTCCAAATAATGTTTAGCCATGGTATATTTTGTATTTCCCACTCATCGCTGTTTTATGCTCTCCTATGCATGCTTTCAAGGCTCTTTGGTCTGTCCTACATAGTTTAAGCCACATCGGCAGGTGAGCATATAAATCACTCCTTCACTGCAGCAATTTATGAAGCCTTTTATCTTGTATTTCTACCTTGACCTTGGGTGGTGAAAAGTCTTAGTATTTCTTGTGTTACTGCACTGAGCATGGTTACCAGACCTATAATTGCCCTCTAGTGTGTCTGGCATCCAGTCTAGTTTAATGTTTTTCTTTTCTTCTATGAATAATGTTTTAACTAATATATCTTTTAGGTTGTGGTGTCTCCTGTATGCAAAAATGAGTCCCTTTTCTGCAATTTCTGTCAAACTAGAATCTGTTTTTAAAATGTGCCAGTGTTTTTTATAATGTCTTTTACACTCCCATATGCCTCATTGAAATTAGTACAAAAATGAATCTGGTCCCCAGCTGTATCTTTTTCAGTATTTTTTCTCAGTAATTCCATTCTTTCTTTTCAATTTACTTTTTCTAATGCATTTACTAGCATCCTTGGTTTGTAACCCCTGTGTAGCAGCTTCTCACATAGTTCTGCTGATTCTTTTTTTCTTTTTGATTCTTCAGTACAATTACATTTTATACATAATAATTGCCCATAAGGAATATTATCCCTTGTGTGGTGTGGGTGTTGACTCTCATAATGTAAAATGGTATTTCTATTGGTTTCTTTCTTAAACAATTTCATTTCCAGTTTTTCATTTTTCTTATAGATAGTCAAATCCAAAAAGTGTACCTCCCTGGGACTGTATGTTTTTTTAATCAATTAATGAATTATTACCAAGAATATAGTCCATGGCAGAGGGAAGGGGGAGAGCACCGCTATGTTAAATGGAGATGACCTCATTTGTTTGTGTTTCAGTTCTAACTGTGGAAGCAGACAATCTAGGTATCCTGTCACATTTTCTAGCTGCTCTCTCCCTCTCTCTATCTCTCTCTCTTTCTGTAATTAAAGAAGGATTGCATAGAATTTCTATATAGCCCTAATAAAATGTTCTAATTTGTCACAGTAGGAAGGGAGGACATGGTCTGGAAGAGGCATGGCATGTGACTGGCATTTGAACATTCAAGCCCTTTAATGGGTGGGCTATCTCTGATTGGTGCAGAAGAAATTAAAACAGATTCTATGGGCCTCTTTCACAGTCAGACACTATCAGTAGGAATCAGGGGTTGGAAATCCTAAAGCCTACAGCAGATTTGCTGCACACACACACACACACACACACACACACACACACACACACACACCTTTCTTTGATATCTTTTTGTCCTGGAAACTAAAGTCTCCGACTGTAACCTCTATGTTTGGCAGGATTAAAATCTAGGTACCAAGCAGTCAGCACCGCTACCTTCACCCAATGGTTTGACTCCCCCAATTCCGTTGACTGGGAAAGAAACAAAAAATGGCAATTTACTTCACCTTGTGTTGGGAGTGAAGTCTCTATAACAGTACATTTATTCTGGCTCCACGTGCTCTCCCTTTTCATACAGTATATAAATCGGATACATTATATTGCCCATTTCTCTGTACTTTGATCTATGCCCCAGGAAAGGCCGGCTCTACTATTTGTTGATGGATTTCACTGAACAGCCCCCCTACCCATTACTACACACACCCACACCAACAGGTGCTGCAGTATTAAAGGCCCCTCCCATTCAAAACAGGGCTTACTGTTGTTGGGGATCATGCACAATAACCAGATTTTACAGTGATCAGGATCAGCAAGATATAAAAAAAATAATCATTCCCTGCCTCGTTCTGTTGATAGACTAGCTCCCTCCATGTGTATACTTTCACAGGTCCATGAAGACTGAGATGAGGTATCTCTTAGAGCCTGTCTGAAAGAATTGGCTTTAACATGAAAGGAAGTCCTCTACCCACAAACATGTTTTTTTTATGAAGAGACAGCCACCCATACCCCTACAAATTAAACAAAAGCAAACAGTGTAAAGTAAATCAGACAACATGATGGAAGAGTTGATTTAAATTGGGAGACCCGCTACTAATCACCAGACTGTGGACTGCTACCTTCTTTTGTTTAAAATTTGGGAGACCTGCTCTCAGCTTTCAAAAAGGCATGGAGTAAGGGGATTCAACTAATCAGAGCATATGGAGCTGGAATGAATGTACTTTTACATTCTAATGCTGTGATGAACAGCACAAGAAGCCTAGAGCAGTACTCTCGGTGCTCTGGTGGTTGCTGAAACAGCCAACATCACCCTGACATCTGAACTGAAAACAGCACCTCATAGGGAACTGTCTGGAACCAGTCCAAATGAATAGGAGAGCCCCCCCAGCAATATGTTGTGATGCTCATAGAGCAATGTAGCCCCACCATGGTGGTGGGGACCCCACCCCCAAGGAGGGCTAGCCCCCTCCACACTGAATGAGACCTGTAGAAGACAAGGTGGGCATTCAAGTCAGCACCACCACTTCCCTTGCCTGTGTAGCGTCAGAATGTATGGGATCGAGCAGCTACATTGTCAACTGCTTTTTACAATTTGGTGGAGGGGGCACAAAATCAAGACAACCTGCTGATGAGAAGAGAACATGTTAAAATATAGATCAGACGTTGATATGTTTTGCTCTGTGAGATGAACAAAAGTGTCAGTTCTGCCATGGGTTCCTGTGGGGGCCTCACCTCCAAGGATTGACCTGCAAATGGACTTAAAAGTAGTTTTAAAAAAGGTGAGGGAGCCAGCCCAGTGGCACAGAGGGCCAAGGCATCTGTGCTTTAACTTCTGCCATGCTGGCGACCCTTGTTCATGGTGCAAGTGGGTCATCAGGGGTTGGCTGGGCAGGGAGAGGATTGAACATCTGAAGGACAGCTCTTTTCTCCCGGGGAAGGGGGGAAGGGGGCAGTACAGGCTCAGTGCTTCCCTGATACCTAGCGGTGGCTGGGTGTAGGCACACCATGAACTTGTCACACGTAAGGGGGATGGAGCAGCCTGCCAGTGTGCTGTGGGTGGAAGTGCACACAGCTCAGCCATTGCAGGCATTGCACACTCCACTCAAGTTGGGGAGGAACCAAACAAGGAAAAGGCATCCTGGTCATGGCAGCTTGATGGCCGTCAATGGGCACCCCAGCTTCAGGGGCATTGCGGGAACTGGATCTTATCTGGTGGGAGAGTTGGAGGCTCCCCACCACCCTGCTGCTGGGGGACAAGCCATGGGAGAAGAAGGCAAGGGCCCTAATCGGAGCTGAGGGCAGGCTGGACGGTGGGCAGAGACAAGGAAGCGCAGACAGCATAGCCAACCAGGAGCCAGGGTGAAAAACAGAGTAAAAAAAAAACAAAAGGCAAGGGAATGAGTTAAGTCCCGCAGCAACAAGGAAGAGAAAGTATTTTGTTTTGCTGAATTCTACTGCAGATATGCACTTTAGAAAATTAGTCATATCGTAAGTCAAAATGGTGTTTTTATTAAGGCATATTGTAGGTTTAAAAAACTGTAGGGGTGCACAGACAGCAGTGTCACACTACAAGGGTAACTCCATCCCAATCATCGACTCAAAAAGTGTACTGAAAAGTGAAAGTGGTGTGATGGTCATTAACGTGAGCAGGGGAAGGGCAAGGGATCTGGTCTCAAGTATGGTTGGCAGGGGTGCATGTGGTGGGGAAGGGGGTATGTCACTCATTTGTAGAAATTTAGTTTCTTGCTAGAGAGACAGGGGCAAGATGGGGCAAGTTGTAATCAGAAAAAAAAACAAGTTAAAACAGGAAATGAGCAAAGGATTCACTTTTGCCTAATTCTGCGAAACTGGTCATACAGTACAAATGAACATCAGAACATGGGGGAGGCACACACAGACAAAAGAGCTTTAAACACACCCTCATTCACGTCAGAATCGAAAGTTGGAGGGGAAGTCGAATCCATTTTATTTTCCAGAGCAACTTATGAGACACAAAGCAAACAATAAAAAATGTAGTGTGTCATCTAGGGAGCTGCAATCCGAAGGTGGGTTCTTCCCCCAAGAATGTGAGGGTGAGTTGTGGTGAGGGACAACAAATGCAGCTGAGGCGCTCACTTCTACATCTACTTCTAACTTATCCAATACAAGTTCCCAGAATAAATCCAGGATCATTGTCATGGCTATGGGTTTGGTAGCGGAGAGGGTGAGGGTGTGAACAGCCCCAGACTGGGCTCAGCTGTAGCAGCTGCCTCTCCAACACTCAATTTTCAGTTTTATCGATCATAATGAATGACCACAATAATTATTACAAATAGCACATACAAATACCACAGTTAACATCAGATTACACTACATAAGATGCAGTGTGTGACATAAAACATACAAATATAACAAATGAACCTTAATAAATAGGGACAGGTGTTCAACAAGTTAGATCCTCAGTTTTCTAAACCCATTATTTAAATAACATGTTCAGACTTCTATGAGCTTTTTTTTATACTTAATTACTGATGCAAAAAAGTTAGCAGTAGCTACTGCTTATTCATAAGTTCTAGGATGTAATATTATGAAGACTGCATCATAATTCATATCAGCATAAATAGTAAGCATCTGAGCCAGGTACTGATTTCTAAGTTTAGTATATAGTGGACAATTAATAATTATATGTTTTAAATCCTCTTAAAAACCCTTTTTACATGAACAAACATATTTATCCTTTGTTTATGTGTTATTATGAACATGTATATTGAAATAAATATACTTAGCTGTAATTAAATCGTATCTTGCCCAGGTTATATTTTTCCTTTGTTCCATGGAAAGGGGGACAATCAAATATTCCTCCAGGAAATGACCAATTTTGTTTTGCTTGTACCATAATGCACATTTTTGATTCTTTATAATTGTCATATCCTGTTATTGTGCATAAGCAATGCATTTTTATTAACTGTGTATTGTGGAGCTACTGTTATTTTTCTTTCTGTGTCCTTCCATAAATGTAGCAGATTAAGTTTAATTAATGCATTCTGTAGGAACGAGAGCAGTTTGATTTAATTCCTTTAGTATTCCATTCCATTATTTCTTCTAGACACATTTTTGGAAGTTTATTATCAGAATTATTAATTATTTTTATCCAGTAAATTGTTACACGTAATTCTTTTATGTTTTTTTTATTTTTATCTTGCCCAATTCTGCCCTGGTCATTGCATTCAATGTCAAATTTGGAAACCTTAATAAAGCTTCATAGTAAT
Source organism: Neoceratodus forsteri (assembly GCA_016271365.2). Lineage (NCBI taxonomy): Eukaryota > Metazoa > Chordata > Ceratodontiformes > Ceratodontidae > Neoceratodus > Neoceratodus forsteri. Next base: position 657,189,423 of record CM057459.1, read on the forward strand.
ACATTAAAGGAATTTCCAGTACTGTGCTTTTTCTTTCTTCAGACCCCCGTATCTCTGCTCCATAAAGTAGGGCCTGGTTTATTTTAGCATCTCCAGCTTTAAGAGCTAGTGCAGTAGTATTCCCTCCATACTGATTATTAAATTTCAACAATGCTTTAGCTATTATTTTGGCTTTGGTGCTTTGTTCTTTTAAATATCTTGTCCATTTAGCATTAGATGTCATTTTTACTCCTAGATATATATATATATATTCATTTACAACTTCTACTAATTGGTTGTCTATATAGATTCTAGTTTTATGATTAATATTGGAGTTAGGCCTCATCACCATTACTTTGGCTTTATTTAAGTTTATTTTTAATTCCAAATTTCTACATTTTTGACTAAAAATATTGATTTTCCTTTGTAAACCTGACCTAGATAAGGAGCAAAGAATAATATTATCAGTATAAGCCAGATAATGAATTAGTTGGTTATTTATATGTGGAGCATCTAAATTGCCCTTTACCTCATATTCTAACAGGGAATTAATATATTAAATAAAGATGGTGACAAAAGGCATCCCTGATTAACCCCTCTACTGGAGGGGAAAAATTCAGTTAATTCCCCATTATTATTATATCTGACCGCTGTATGCATATCAGTATACAGCAAATAGATAGGAAGCCATAGTGAAGGGGGGTACATTCTTTTTCAATAGGATTTCAAAAGGGTATTTCTGTTAATAGAATCAAATGTGTGAGAAAAGTCTACATATAGGATATATAATTTCATTTTATGAATACAGATGTGACAGCCTGGATGCAATGCAGAAATGCTGCAGAATGTCACAGAATACTGCAGTTTACTGCAGGGGCCATAGTAAGTCAATGGCAATTAAGTCCTTTTTGTCATGCAGGATTTTGTGGCATGTCATTATTGCAAGTTACTGCACTTCATCATGGCTAACTCCACTGTATGTATACACTTTTCAATTAAGTAGGCAAGGCAAAATATATTTTCAATTGTAGAAATTTTTTTTTCTAAAACCTGCTTGGAATGGTGATAGAATAGAATACATTTTTATCCACTGAGTGAGTTTGTTTAATATGATTCTAGAAAAGATTTTAGAAGATATGTCCAATAAATTGATAGGTCTAAAGTTACTAGGATCATAAACTGAACCCTTCTTATGGATTGGTACTACTATATTATTAGTCCAATCTTTAGGTATGTATTTGTGACACAAACAAATCAGAATCCAAAAGTTGCTATGGTTTTTATAAATTTCAGGAGAAATGAGATCATGACCTGGGGCCTTATTATTTTTTAATTTAACAATTGCCATTCTAATGTCTTGCTCATGTAAGACCAATGGTTTATAAGGCAGAGACTCTCTAGGCTTCCCCCCTACCCGCTTTCCACACCCTTGATGGGACTTTATTTAAGGACACGTCCTCCTTCAGGTACTTAGGTGTTTGGTTGGACCAACACCTAAATTTCTCTGGACATATTGACACCATCCAGAAGAAACTGCACCCCAAGCTTGGTGCCCTCTTCAGGAACTGTAGTTGCACCCCTCCTACGGCTAGGCATGAACTTGTTCAGAAGATGATACTGCCCATTTTTAACTACTGTGACATAGTCTATGGTGCTGCCCCTAAGTCCTCCCTGGCCAGACTGGGCACCCTCTTCAATTCCTTCTGCTGCTTGACCTGGATGCCCCCCCTTGCACCCACCACTGTGATCTTTATCGTGCCCTATCCTTCACCTCTCTTTCAAATAGGCAACTCTCCCACTGTGCTAAATTCACCTCCAAACACCGGTTGGGTGAGCTCCCTTCATACCTCACCTCCTCCTTTATAACAACCCCCCCATCCTCCCATTCCCTTAGATCAACTGACTCACACACTCTGGTAGTCCCCCACAGATCCTCCTTAATTGGCCAATCCACTTACTCTGACTGCCTCCCAAAAATTTGGAATTCACTCCCCCATCAAATCTGGCACTCATCCTCTGCCTTCTCCATCATCTCTGCCCTCAATAATTACCTTGCTCCTAGCTGTTCCTGCCATGTCCCTCCCTAATTCCCTCCTCTAAGCCCTGGATAAATCCTACCCCTCTACTGTCACCTTCATTTTACCCTGTGCACCACCCACATTTCTAGCTGTCCTCCCCTTCCTCTCAAATTACTCTCCCTCACTGACCTCCCTTGATCTCTCACAGAATGTAAGGGACCTAAATGCTCTCCATGGGTCCCTCTCCTACCCCTCCAGGGGCTTGTATCCCTCATCTACTCCCTTTCACCCACATCCCTCCACCTCACCCTTCCCTCTCCTTCCCCCTTTTCTTTCACATAAGCACTTGTTTACTTATTAACCTGGCACTTATTACTGTCCACTCTTTCTACATATTATGCACAACACTGTACTAACACTGTTTGTAACACCTGCCTTACAACTGTATGTTAATGTTGATCTTGTAACTTGAATGTAACTTGAACACAACTCTTCCCCTCCCCCACTTCACCCCTCCCTCTCCTTCCCCCTTTTCTTTCACATTAGCACTTGTTTACTTGTTAATCTGACACTTATTATTGTCCACTCTTTCTACCTATTATGCGCAAGGCTGTTGTAACACTGCTTGCAACACCTGCCTTACAACTGTAATTTAATGTTGATCTTGTAACTTGAATGTTTATTGTTTCACTCCTATTGTACCCTTCCCCCCAGGTCACACCAGGATTCGAGTGACTTGTTGCTCAGTGTGCCTTCCTGGTGAAAAATTTAAATAAATAAAATAAGTACCATCTAATATTTTTATAATGGGGTGAATTACTTCCAATAATTCCCCTCCATTAAAACTCTTTCTGAAATGTGTAATCCAATCGTCTTTAAGTACATGCACTGTTGGGGATGGCTGATATGAGTTACAGCCTTTTGCTCCCAAATTCCAAAATCTGATGTTGTCATTAGCTTGGATTACCCTAAACATTTCACTCCATTGATTATTTAGAGACTCTATTCTCTTTAGCTGAAAGAATCTTCCAGATTTTCATTGCTGATCTGGAGGAAAATGTAACTAACAGTATTATTAAATATGCAGATGATACTAAAATATGCGGAAAATGTGACACCACTGAGGAAAGAAACACTATCCAAAATTACATCAACACCATCATGGAATGGACGGCAAAGTGGGACATGAAACTAAATACTGATAAATGCTGCGTCCTCCATTTGGGATGACATAACCCAACACAAAATTACCTTTTACTAAACAGTATAATTCAGACCAAAAGTATGGAAAAAGATTTAGGAATCAGACTAGATGATAAACTCTCATTCAAACAACATTGCACAGACGTAACTGCAAAAACTAACCATACAATTTTATCAATAAAAACAAATATTAGAAGCAGATCGAGGGAGATACTTATGCCACTATACCTATCTTACGTTAGGCCACAAATGGATTATGTCACTTGTCTATGGAACCCATACAATAAAACTAAAATAAATAGAATAGAAAAAGTGCAACGAAGGTACACAAAATTAATCAAAGGCAATGAAATGAAGACATATGATGTGCGCTTAAGAGAGTTGGATTTACATAGTTCGGAGATAAGGAGAAAAGGGGAGACATGTTATTCTTTTATGATATTATGAATGATCTGGCACTCATGAATGAATTGGATATTGAATATAAAGATACAAAATTTAATGTAAGGGGTCACCCATTACAAGTTAAAGTGAACAAACATAAAACAAACAAAAGAAAATATTTCTATACAATATGATCTGCTAACCTCAGGAATACACTACCAGAAAAAAATTATTGGTAAAGACAACAAAATCTTCAAAATCAACCTAGATACATCTATAGCAACAGAGGATGGTTTTAAAATATTATAACATGTCCCAAGGAGCTACACATGGGCCTTGGCCTCCTTTTGCTCCTTGTTTCTGAGCGAAACTGAGTGAATTTTGTATAAGACTTTCTAAAAATGTATTTTACCCCGATGTTTTTTTGTCCATCTTATTAATTTGCTAAGATCTTTTTTAGCTTCATACCATGAATTATCAAACCATGAGTTCTTTTTCATGACACTATTTGTATTCTGTTCTTTGTATATTAAATTAGTTATATTAATATTCAATTAACATAGCCATTGTTCAAATATATCAGGATGCACTAAGTTGAAGTTATTTTCCTCATTACATTTTTCTTCCCAATAATCAAAAACACCATCAAATTCACCATTTGTAACTTTTGAATGAAGAAGTACTTTTTTATCAGATATAAAGAAATTTATCTGGGAATTACAAGATTCTGTAATGGCATCATCTCCCTCATTTAACATGACAGTGAGTTCCAAGGAAGCATGGTCACTTTCAGCTCTGGTTGTAATAATTAATTTCTTAAAGGATTTGTAATTTTTGGAGCTACAGAGAATGTACTCAATTAAACTTTGAGCATTGTGACAGAAGAAAGTTGTATTTCCATCTAGCTCTCTAGGTAGTCTTCTGTTAAAGAATTAATAAAGCATTTTCCTCAATCAAATTCTGAAATTTAAGACCATTATTATTTTTACATCTGTCCATACTTTTCCTTGCTTTACATTCGGTTAGATTCATTTGAGTTTCCAGGATATTCAAATTATCATAATTGGCTATCCGAGAATTAAAATCTCCTGCAGCAATAATATTTCCTTGCAGATATTTTTTAAAAGCAGCTTCCATATCTTTAGATAAATGTGTCCAGATCTTTTTTTGGTCACATTTTATATTACATGGAGGTAGATAGATGTTTGTTATACTGTATAAATCTTTACCCATTCCAAAAACATAATTACATAATTTGGGTCTATTTTAAAAACTTTGGTTATTGCACTATTTTGCCAGTTTTGATATAAGTTGTTAAACCACCAGTAAATCTTCCAAATTTTGTAATTTTAACTGCTGGAGAATGAAATACCAAAAAGCCATTTCTGTTAGCAGGCTCTTTAATCCATGTTTCCTGTAATAAAATAATGTCAGATTTATTTATAAACTGTATCCCTTCATTATCAGTCATTTTCTAGATATACCAGCAATATTCCATGAAAGTAAATTTGCTTCAGCCTTAGGAAGCACACTGATGTCTATTAAAGTAGAACACAGTATGTTAATTCTTTCCAGTCATTCATTTTGAGACATTTGCCTCTGTGCTGGTTCAACTTTTTTCAAGGTATTCATGGCAGTTAGCAGAAAACCTGCTTTGTCCAATTTTTCTGCCCCTTGCAATAATCTTTTTGATACTTGTTCAGAGGTGCACGTTAGATTCATTTGAGTTCCCATCCCTTTTGGAATAATTCTCTCAACCTTCTGCATATAATGATACTCCATTTCAATTTCCATGACACTTGCTAATAAGGCTGAGACAAATGACTTTAACATAACATTATTTTTCCCATATAATTCATTGATTCCAACACTCCGACACTCAGTTCTGCAGTTGTCTCACTGTGTGCTTCTAATTCTGAGGCTTTTTCTTCGGGTAATCTTTGGGGTTTGACCCACTGGTGTGGAGTGGCAGGCTACGGGCGGGGTGTCTGCCTGCACAGGGGATGCACACTGTCTGTCACTAGCAGTACCTGAAACTCAAGTTCTCTGACCTAGAGATTGCTACCCTCTCCCTGTCTGCCTGTCTGTCTGTTTCTCTCTCTCTCTCTCTCTCTCTCTCCCCTCTGGCTTATTTTATACATAAGAAGTAGAATTGTTATGGTTCTGCTCCCCTCCCAGCTCTCCCACTGCTGGATCAATTTAAAGGGGTGACCATGCTTTAGTGGGATGAGATTACTCCATGAGGTTTGTCTCTGCCCTTCCCCCAGCCTGTCTCTCCCTCTCTCTTTCTCTCACTCTCTCTCTTTCTCTCTCTTCGTCTCTTGGTACAGCTGCAGTAACGTTACACTCATGAGCATGTGGTCGACTCGCCCATGGAATTCTTCTGGTGGGTCCTCTTCTTGGCTTACAGTGACACTCCAATGGACAGACAAAAGGGTGAGTCATTCCTGCCCCTTGGAAACACTTTATGGGGCAGGAGAAGATATCATGGAGAAAGAGCAACTGCAGTTATCGGACACTTGCAGGGAAGGGGAGTGCCTAGGACCAGACAGTGTGTAATTGGGGTCAAGGGAGTATACATCAGCAATGCTGACTCCCTAGAGGGTGGTGTAGGTGGCCAAATTCAGAGCCTGATTGACTCTATGCAAATATTTGTGCACGCTCATGAAGGTAACCCCTAACACCCATCTCTCACAGAGACAAGGGGAAGCCACTCCACCAGCACATACACGCTGGCATAAAACAAAGCCACTCACCAATCCCAAGGTGAGCAGGAATAGCTGGAGAAAGTAGGGGTATTCAACATCTCAAATTCCAGGACTGACTCCATGGTGCAGAGGGTTGAGGTATTATGCTCTTTACCTCTCTCCGCTCTGGAGACCCAGGTTTGGGAATGAACTCGGGTCACTGGAGGTCATCCAGGAAGGGAGAGGATTGAGTGTCTGGAGGACAGCTCTCCTCTCCTGGGGGTGGGGGGACGGACCCTTGCTGACTTGACCCTTGGCTGCCCCCAGGTAAAGGCCCAGAGGTAGCATTAGTAGCTTGAGCAATATGAAAGGAGGGGCTGCGGGCGTAGCATGTATATGTCACCACATATACATGCTCATGCTGTGACAGGGACAATGGGGAGAAAACAGGAAAATAGCAGTCACAGACTACATGAAGGCTTCCCTACCTGCCCTCATCCCATGCTGTCACCAGTTCACTGACCTACAAATCTGGACACAGGGTCTCTGGGTGGAGGGAAGACGGCCCTCCCCTTCCCAGCCCTGCTACGGTGGCAATCTGGGAGGGGGGGATTGGGGCTTGGTGGAGCAGGGTTGCAGCTTCTGGGGGTGAGTGGGACAGGGCTGAGAAGCAGCCTGTGATGCGCCCAGAGGAATAAAAAACCTTGATAAAAAAAATCTCAAATTTCAGTCCACAAGCACAGTTCAGATGCACAGTTATTTCCCAGCTAAGCAGTCAACAGATGAAGGCGCACTCCTAAAAACCCAGTATCATACTGGTATCAAACCATAAAGTGACAGCCAACTCAGAAAAATGACTGAGTACTGTGCCATTGGATTGAATGGTGCACTTAATGGATCTACCACTAAAAATAAATAAATCTAACACTACCTCACTTCCTCGCTATTGAACTAACTATCGTTAAAAGGCGACCTCACCACTACCTTTTTGTATACAAGTTTAAAATATAAGAGCAGAAAAGGTGCTTTTTCAGCTAAAAGCAAATGCTTAAAGTGAAAAAATAAATCAGCTCTAAGAGAGCTCATCAGATGGACCACCCAGCTCTGTGGCCATCTTCCAATTACATTATGATTTTAAAACAACATTTTTAGAAATATTTTTTTACTTTTTCTGAATTTTGGTAATACTGCACATTATTTAGTTAGAAGCAATGTCATTTATAGCTTCATTTTCATTCCTCTTGCACCATAATAGTGCTGGGAACATTTAACTCTCCCCTGTAGCAATCATTACTCTTCCCTGCTTTCACAGGCTTCACCTTCAAAAGCGTCAGAACAGAATAGAGTTCAACTGGGAAAAGATTTTCATCTTGGGAGCTGCAACAGCTGCACCAAAAGATGCAGTCAGGAAAGTGCTGAACAAATGTGGTTCTATTTTCCTGGGAAAATGCCTGAGCTACCAGATTGATTCACAGGGGCCACAACCAACAGAAAACAAGGTGGAAGCCATTGTCAACATGCCTGCACCATTCAATGTAACAGTTGCAGTCCTTCCAAGGTCTGTTGGATTAGTATGAGTGCTTCCTCACTAATTTATCCACCTTGTTGCAACTATTACACAACTTGCTTCAATAAGATGCCAAGTGGAACTGATCACCACAGCGTTCCCGTCATGCAAACAGCGGCTTGTGAACAGCAAGTGGTAAGCTCATTATGACCCTGAAAAGTCTCTGAGGCTAGTGTATGACATGTCCCCATGTGCCTTGGGTAGAGTACCCACTAGAATTTTGAAGTAAGCAAGCCTGATAATTTGCAAGCCCCTGACTGACATTTTTGATTTATGATTAAGTATTGGAATTTTTCCTGATGACTGTAAGGAGGCATTGGTGGGGCCTTTTTTGTATTTTTGTTTTTTTCATTATTTGTTTAAGCTCCTTACTGGCCAGTCCCCACAACCCCATCGCCTCCCAGATCCGGAGGAGAAGGGTGACTGGTCAGTAGTGGGGGGGGCAGTGAGGGTTTGCCATCATCCTGCATCACCCAACATGATTTTTGCTCTTTTCTTACCTGCAACCCTAGGCATCATTCAAGAGTATGCTTGGGGTGGGGGTCATACTTCGGCTGTGTGCAGCATGCTTCTGTTAGGAAAACTACCTCTCCGGCAGGAGCCGCTGCAGCATCAGAGCATGCTGCCTCCCATACCCTGGCTGGGTCACTGTGCCATCTGTGGCTCGACCTCCCGGCCTTGTGTCTGAGTGATGGCTCCCAAGTTTTCTCCCAAACCCAAGTCGTTGGCATGGAAGCACAATGCATTTCCACTGGGACATTGGGTGGCCCCCAAGGTGCTTGCGTTTCAGGCGGGACAGAGGATTTTTTATTCATTTATTTATGTAATGTAGTTATTTAGTTTTACCAGGAAAGACATACTGAGCTGGTAACAGCTGATTTCCAGATGTGTCCGAGGGAAAGGGGAAGAAGGAAGTAAAGGCACAAAAAAGCAAGCATTTGCCAATGCCAAATGTTTGCTTGCTTGTATCTGCTGTGTAGTTGTTGGCCAGAGACAGTGCAGCAGTTAAAATATAACAATTTAATAACGAGTTATATCTTGTAGCAAAGTTGTCATGATTGGGAAATAAAGAGGTTCACACAAAACATTGTTGTTTTCTTAGATTGTGACCCTGAATTGTCAAGATAGTATTATTATTAATCCCAGCATATGAGCATTACAGGTGTCATTTATTCAATGCAACCAAAAACGTAATTTTGTGGAACGACCACAAAAACAGGTTTTGGAAGGGGATTTGAAAATGACACCTGCCATGTTCATGAGATGGGTTAAAAAAAATTATGTTGAAAAATGTGGGTTCAAAAATAAAACTAGGAGTGACGTTCACTGGTGCAGCATGAGTGAGATCAACTGTTCTTAACAGACTGCTCACCTGACCTGTCTTTTTCAAGCAAAATTTAGTGTCCTGATCACTGTGATGTTTTATGGAGGAGTTCATATACAACATCAATAAAATTTAAAATGGATCTAGTGTTGTATTTATTTAGCAGACCAAGATTAAAAATCAGTTTCTTTACACCAATATTTGGTCCTAACGAGACACTGAGCTCTTGAGAACAGAGGTCTTAACAGTTGCAGGCACATGGCGAACAAGAAGCAGCACTAACAGTCTAAGACAACATTGTATTTTTTAATTTAACATAATATTGTATATGAACTCCACAACAAAGCATCACAGTTATCAGGACACTTAATTTTGCCAGGAAAAAGATCAGTCAGCACAAACAGTCTGTTAAGAACAGTAGATCTCATGTGCACTGCTGCACTAAATGTCACTCCTTGTTTGACATCAATGGCAGACTCAAACGCAGCAGGCAGGGATGAAAATGGACACATGAAAATCGGTACAGATGGAGTCAAAGGGTGCTTATTTACCTATGTAAACAGTAAACAGATAACAGTAATCATATGCTGTGCTTATGTGCTTATATACTATGTCAAGAGTCAACAGGATACTGGGTGCTATCAAAAGAAATATTACAAGTTGTAGAACAGATGCTATAATGCCCCTGTATACATCATATGCAAGACCACTTTTGGATTACTGTAGTCAACTGCGGTGCCCATACAGGAGGTCAGGGGCTGACTGATTGGAGAGGGTGTAGCGCAGAACAATTAAAATGATATATGAAATTAAGGATAAGCTGTATACAGAATGACTAGGTAAATTAAAACTCTACACATTTGAGGAACACAGAAAAAAGGTGATATATTACTATGTTATAATAGAATCAAGTACCCCATCTCATGAATGAATTAAATATTACATTTAAAGACATCGGCCCAGATATTCAAAGCATAGCACCAGGCACAAAGCCATTGCGCTGGCCTAGCACCAACTTTGCGCCCGACAGCAATATTTAACAGGACAGTTTGCACTGGAGCTAGGTGTTAGCACCAATGCTATACCAAAATGTATACAGGGGAGGGATGGAGGGGAGGGGCCCTGAGTGCCAGCGCTCCGGCATATTCAAACGTATAGCACCGCACTACAGGCATTAGTGTGACCTGTAGTACAGCGCTAATTACCACCTTCAAAAAGCTGCCGGTAATGCAGTGGTAATGCGGTGGTGGTACTCTCCTATCATGAACCCTGACCTCTAAGTCCAGTAATATAGGCACATATCCCTGGTAGTCTAGTGGTCCCCCAACCCCCCCTGCACGTATCCCGACTCCCGTCACCAGTAATACAATAAAAAGTTCCCTGGTAGGCTAGTGGTCCCCACCCCTGCATGTATCCGACCCCCGTTTCATGTAATTACATAATCATTTCACTGGTAGTCTAGTGGTCCCCCACCCCCTGCCTGTATCCCAACCCCGTTACATGTATTCATAGTCATTTCCCCGTATCTAGTGGTTCCCCACCCAGAAATGACACTTTCGCATCCTAAGCAACAATCAGGAACCAAGCCAGCGACCGGCTCAGTCCTCCTCTCACCACCATGGCTGGCTGCCGACTAAGGTACAAATGAGCGCTCATTCGTACCTCAGTCGGCGGCCGGCCATGGTGGTGGGAGGAGGGCTGAGTCAGTTGCCGTCTCAGTTCCTAATTGTGGCTTGGGATGCACAAGGGCATCATTGCCAGGTGGGGGGAACCATTAGACTACCAGGGTATAGTCTGCTTGTCTATGGTGGATGGGGATCGGGATACATGTGGGGGGGACCACTAGACTACCAGGTTATAGTCTGCTTGTCTATGGTGGATGGGGATTGGGATACATGTGGGAGGGATCACTAGACTACCAGGGAAATGATTATGAGTTTACATGACACATGGGTCAGGATATGTGCTGGGGGGTGGGGGGACCACTAGACTACCAGGGAAATGATTATGTGTTTACATGACACAGGGGTCAGAATACGTGCTTGGGGGTGGGGGACCACTAGACTACCAGGGAAATGATTATGAGATTACATGAAATGGAGGTTGGGATACATGGTAGTGGGTGGGGGTCCGCTAGACTACCAGGTGCACTATCACACTATCGTGGCTACGGGGGTTGGGGATCATGTGAAGGTGGGGGTGAGGGACCACTAGACTACCAGGGTGTGCAACAGGCACACATGACAACAGGGGCCATGATGGCAGAGAGGAGTGCCTGGCCCAGCCAGTCTGCCCAGTTCCCTATTGAATGTATATGCTGCACGCCCTATGTAAAATACAGCCTATGTCCTCCCACCCCCACCAGGCATGCCTCATGCCTGCCCCATGCATGCGTGGGTCCCACCACTGTATTCCCCAACACCTGCCATGGGGTGCCTATGTTGTTGCAGGGGGCATCTACAAGGCTATATGGCCAGCAGTGGTGTGTGTGTGTGTGTGTGTGTGTGTGTATATATATATATATATATATATATATATATATATATATGCATGTGTGTGTATCATTTGTATATCTAGATATGTGTCACATAGTTAGCACTTTCTCCCTGTGTCTCTCATATATATATATATATATATATATATGTATGTATATATATATATATATGTACCTGTGATGTACCGCTTGCAGTGCTGCATGGGCAGGTTGTCTGCTCTGTTTGTGCCTGCCAGCACACAGTTCCTGCTGCTTCCAGCCTGTACTTCCATGCTGACCAACAGGGGATGCTGTGGGCATGTCTTGGCCTGCAGCATCCGGCCTATACTTCCATTCCGATCAAAAGGTGGAGCTGTATGCTCCATTCAGTAGTACCATGCAAACTGTGTGGTAGTGTATGCTAAGCAGCAGTTAATGACATGCAAATATACCTGTTTGCCCACAGATTACCTAAGCAGGCTAATTTGTATGGGAGCTTTGAATATGGCTCCCATTTGCCCTGGGCTAACCTGTTTGCCCCAGGCTAATGTGTTAGCACTGTGTAATCAGGTTAGCCTGGGCAAACTACATGTCAGCATAGCACGGTTCTGCAGTGTGTGAACTTGCATTGTTTGCAGGTGTTTTGGGTCTTCTCTGTGCAGTCACACACAATGTTCTCCACCTGCGACACTGGCTTGCTCCAGGGTGTACTGGGCTGCAGTTGCAGTGTGCACTTCCCTGTTGCTATATTCAGTGCCATCTTATTCCTGGGCTCTGTTTACCCTGCATTCCCAGACCAGTTTGCCTGGCTTCCTTCGCATACTATATTCAGCAGGGTTAGCACCGGGCTATTTCTGTTGAATATGGCAGGTGATTTGGGCCAGGCTATGTTTGCATACCAGGCAGTGTTATGTGAGGCTCAGGGCAAGGTTTTGAATATCTGGGCCATCAATTTCAAAAACTAGGGGGCATGCACTGCAGGTCATGCCAAGAAAATTTTGAACAGATAAAAGAAGTATTTTTATTCACAGAGAGTGATAAATCTTTGGAACAACTTCCCTGAGGATATACAAAATAAGTGATTCTAAAATGTTCAAGAAAAGATCAGATGAATACATAATGAATGGAGGTAAATTAAGATACTGCATTTGATCTGCAGGAGCTCATTTTGTGCTAACAGCCTTATCGGCTCCTTATGTATTAGTGAACATTATAAATTTGAACATGTGAACATTTTAATTAACATGAACATGTAATGAATGAAAACAGCACAACCAATTAAAAGTATAACCGTTGAAGTAGCGTCATATTTCATTCTGCAGAATAACAGTGTATGGTTTGGATTGTTTTAGGTCATATATATTTCTTACATTTAGGTGTACTGGAGCACATTCCATTTGTTTGGAAAAGTAAATGTAAGGACAATGCCAACATCTTAGGGGGAGAAGAGCTTGTGAGGGAAGGAACAGAAAGCAAATAAGGGAGAGCAGGTAATGTTAATGATAAGCAATCGCAGGGTTTTGCAAGAGCAGAGATCAGGGAGTGAGAGGGAAAGCAAGTGGCACAGAACTGCAAAGATACGGTACATCAAGAATGGGAGGATGTTGGGGGGGTCAAAGATGGCATAGAAAAGAGATGGAAAGCAAGTGCTGAGAGCAATTAGTGTATAGTAATAACAGTGGCATTTTAGGGCTGAAGGTAGAGATGGAGGAGGGAAGAGTTAGAGAGGCAATGAAACACAGAGGGTAATGTGAAGTAGTGTTGAAAGTGGTAGGTTGGGGCAGAGATAGTGTGGGGAGATAAGTGACATAGAGCAGGTACTATAAGGTCTGGGAACTGGCAGGATGTGGGTGGAGGAATTGGGGAGGGGGGTAGCCCATGACAATGGCGACCACAACTGAGCGCTTTCAAAATGGGTGACTCAATTGCAGTGCCTGTCCACAGGGCTACCAGGCAGGAAGGACGACCGGATGGGGGGGTCTGCGAATATAGCGACAGGATGTCACTATATGTACACGCATGCAGGGGGAGCAAGCATGCCATGTAATGTGCAGAAGGGGAGGGAGGGTTTCTGAGGTGTAGCACAGTGGTGGGTTGCCAAGCTGGCCCTGTGGCATGGTGGATGGGTAGCAGGCTAGGGTTGCGAGGGTGCCTAGTTCAATTCCGGGCATGCATTCCTTTTGTTGCACCTGGCTGTTTTATTTTTTTTTTCCAATTTGCACCCCCCCAGAGTTAAGAATCCTTTAGAAGGGGGTGTGAGGTACAGCCCCCGCCCACACATAAAAAACACAAGTCGACCGGGCCCTTTTGCTATGCGCCGGGAGTGTACATGATTGAAATTGATTTTCGGCAATGTACACTCACCCTAACTGTGATCACCTTTCCGTGATCACCGTTATCACATGGAACCAGGAGGGGTGGAGAGAGCAACTGGTGGACAGTGTGTGATGTATATAATTCCATTATATAGGAACTATGTGAGGCCACATGTTGATTATTGCTCACCTTTTTTGGGGTGAACTAAATAAGGGAGAAAAAATAAATTAGAAAAAAATGCAAAGACGGATGACAAAATCAATAAAGGGAAAGAAAAGTAAAAGTTATGATAAACAAGTTGAACACATAAAATCTATACACATTACATAGAAGAAGAAGGGTAGATTTGCTATTCTTGCATAAGGTTGTCCAGGACAAACAATTATTGGAAGGTATGAATATGAAACTAAAACAGAACAATATTTTTATGTATGGTAGAATGTTGTTATAGGTAGAAATCTACCTTTTTTATAACAACGTTTTACCGTTGTCGTGATATCACGATGTTGTTAACCCATTGATGGTACATCACATTGATGGGTTAACAACCAGGAACAGCCTAGGCATGCGCGCAACTGGACTGGACAGCCTTGAAATGGCCATGGTGGTGAGAGCAGAGCGCCGGTGACTGAAAAAAAACTGCAGTAAGGAACTGCTTTCTTTTCTTAAAAACCTAAATGGTACCATACACTATAAAATATAATGTATGGTACATCAATGATTAACCATTTTTTTAACCAATCTCGAGGTTGCAATGGCGACGTAAACCTCTCGAGCTTCGCTCTCAAGGTTTACATGGTCACCCTGGCAACCTCTCGATGATTAACAAACTGGTTAACTATTGATGACCATACATTATCCTTTGTATAAGAGATCATAGTAAACAGATCAAGTCATGCATATTTTATACCCAGAGGATTGCTGGAATTAGGAATGGTTTGCCTGCAGCTGTAGTGCAGAGTGATATTTTAGTACATTCAGAAATCAACTGGATGATTATATGACAAAGGTTTGGATTAAGGATTACTAACACTGATGTGGAAGGGCAGCAATAATGGACCATTGTGTCTTCTGCTGCTCATAAATACCAAGTGAAAAAAAAAATCCAAGTAAGAATGGCAGTATGCTGGGGGGGGATATAGATGGGGGAGGGGGAAGATCAGGGTGTAGGGAGAGAGGAGGTGCCACAGAGCTGCTAAAGTATATAGAGAATGGCAGTGATTTTAGGGTGGGCACAGATTGGTGAGGGGAAGGACAGAGATCAAGCGGTGAACAGTAGATAGATAGCCTCCTTATGAATATGCACTGGATACATTTTGGGAGCATATGTGTGATGAAGAAATAAAAACAAAGTAAAAATGCATTTTATGAGAATGCCACTGACGTTCGTACAATAATCAAGAACTCAGTGAGAATGTATATGGTGGTGCATAAGAGGGTTAAAAAGCAGAGTGATACACTTCAATGACTATGTAACTGATATAGCCATTATTGTTAAAATTATCAGACGGTA
The DNA here is from genome assembly GCA_016271365.2 of Neoceratodus forsteri. Taxonomy (NCBI): domain Eukaryota; kingdom Metazoa; phylum Chordata; order Ceratodontiformes; family Ceratodontidae; genus Neoceratodus; species Neoceratodus forsteri. The sequence goes on from CM057459.1 coordinate 657,204,887, forward strand.
TCCTATATGCAATGGATGTAGTATACTTAGGTGATTATATATGGTTACAAACATGACATGTAAATTGTGAGAAGTAATGTAGAAATGGTGGTGGCTGTATGGCAGTTATGTTCAATAGCAAACATGGCAAGAATAAAATTAGTTACACAAAGACTGATTAACTGAAATTATGTAATGTTTATGAAATTGTATACTGGTGCTGTGTTACAAATTTGTTCTTGACCACTTTTATGCAAGATTAAGACAAACTTTGTTACAAAGAAGCACTAGGGAAGATAATGGCAAAGAGAGGTGGAGAAGGGGGATTAGTTGAGAGATATGGACAGAAAGAAAAATTGAAACACATGCACCTCTTATTGATTTTTAATTTTATTGAAATGTATAGTACAAGGGATCGGGTTACAAGCAAAGTAATGAAAAAAATTAGTTTAGCTTCCATAGTAGGATAAAAGAAGTGTAGAGTATGCACACTGTTCCATAAACAGTAAAAGAACAGTAAAAATAGAATAAATGAAGACAGTTTGAAATGGAAATGTACCAAATGAGAACACATTAATTGGAGCAACATGAGAAATGTAGATAGGAATGAAAGTAGGTTTTCCTGATGACAGCAAGTATGTGGCAGCCCTGTATTGGGAAGGGTACAGGAAGAAAAGTAATGTAAAAGTTAGAGATGTGTTATTTTTTTTTTAATTTGACATATTTTATTAAGTATAACCCAACACAAAATCATACAAGCATAGGATACATTAATATCAGCACATACTGCATAAAAGGCTGTAAGCAGATTGTTAACAAGGAAAGATGAACTTTCGGAGAAAATAATAGCAACACTACCTTGAAAAAGCAAAATCAAAAAACTACCCCTCCCCCCCACTCCAGGGTGCACTTTCCTATAGCTTAACACAACAGAACTAAAAAGAGGACAAAAATGATAACAGTTAAATAAAATTTAATGGGGAACGATAAGAGGCCATATAAAAAAAAACAAGGATCATCCCTTGCAGAATCAAAAAAAAGGCAAAGTAAAAAGGTAAGAAGGAGGAGAGGCTCGTGAACTTACCAAGACATCCTATCAAGACAAATAGAGGGTGTATAATTTCCCACATTTTTTGTTAAAAGATGAATGGCGATGACGTACACTCACAATTAAATGTTCAACACAGAGTGCAAATGATATTTCATGCAACCATTCCATATAAGAAATGGTGACTTGATCCATCCATTGTCTAAGCACAAGCTTTTTGACCGCCATTGAGATTAGAGTCATATGAAATTTTCTCTCCTTCACAAGAATTCCGGAGTAATCTCCCAGAATACATATGATGGGGGAGAAGAGGCCCTGCAGTCCCAGCAGTGGGTCTAGAGTAGATTCAATTTGTTTCCACAAAGAGGATATTTTTTCACACGACCACAATATATGAAGGAGTGAGCCTTCCTCCTTATTACACCTACAACACGTGCTGGAGGGAAGCCTCTTCATTTGAGCCAATTTGATAGGAGTATAATACATATTGTTTAAGATACAGTATTGCGTAAGCCTGTATCGGTCTTGGGTGAGATATGTATATAGGTCTGTCCATACTGAGTGTCAGTTAATAACTTCGTCAGGGAAAAGCGCTTGCCAGATCTGAGATCCGGCAATTGAGGGAGGTTGCGGGTATGTGAGAACCAATTTCTATATGGTAGAAATGCCATGGGATTTGCAAGCGAGAATCTTGATTTGCTGGAGAAAGGCTCCAATATGGGAGGGGTTGGATTCTTTCCCAAACACCTTGGCTAGTAAGTGCTTAAGCTGAAAAATTTGGAAGGCAGCCCGTGACGTTAGATCAAATTTGGTAAGAATCTCCTCAGTAGACAAAATAGAATCCTGTGAGTAAAAGTCAGCCACAGTGAGCTCGGGAGGGAGTGATAACCAACACCGAGATATAGAAACACCTCCTATTTTGAGATTCAAGTTGGCATAAATTGGCTGAGAAAAATCAGAGCTCAGAGCTACCTTATAAAAACTGAATATTTGGGAAAGAACTCTTAATGAAGTACCGATCGGGAAAGACTGCAGAGCTTTTGGTAAATGTTTAAAGGTTGTATAAAAAAGTGAGGAAGGAGCTAAATTATGTGCAGTAAAAATGTCCAACTCAATATGCAACCAGATTGGGACATACTCATGATGAGTAAGGAGTTCCGATAAAGAAAACCACTTCCCACACTTATAGAGATGACAAGCCCAGTAATAAAATAAAAAGTTAGGGAGACGCAAGCCTCCCAACTCTTTCGGTAAGAAGAGCTTAAGATAAGATCTTCTAATAGCTTTGTTCTGCCAGATAAAGGAGTTAACATCAGAATGGATACGCTGAAAAAAAGACAAAGGTAACCAAACATCCAGCATGTTTAGTGGATAAAACAGTCTGAGTAGGACATTCATTTTGACGGTGTTAATTCTGCCCCATAACGAGAGAGGAAGCTTTTTCCATCTTAATAAGTCCTGCTGAATATTAAACCACAACTCTCCAGATTAAGTTTGCAGAGTAAAGATAAGTCTGAGGTAATATGAATACACAAATACTTAATGGACCTGGCGGTCCATTTCATACCAAACTCACTGAAAGCTGAGCTATATGTTAGACAATTAAGGGGGAAAATTTCAGTTTTGCTAATATTGAGTTTGTAGTTCGAGAATTTCCCAAAAGTGTCAATAATATGCAATGCTTCTGTTAAAGAAGAGACTGGATCTGAGAGATGAAGCAATATGTCATCTGCATAAACTGAGAGCAAAGGGACCCTATCGCCTATTGGAATACCAGTAATTAAAGGGGAAGATTTCAGCTGCCTAATCAGGGGTTCGAGATATATGTTAAAGAGAAAAGGATAAAGCGGACAACCTTGCCGCGTACCAGAAAAGAGAGGGAAAACATCAGAGAGTACACCGCTGCAGTGTATTCTAGCCTGAGGGGAGGAATATAGAGCCTGGATCCATTTAATAAAATTATTAGGAAAGCCCATTGTCTGTAGCGTAGCCCACAAGAAATTCCAGTCCACCCTGTCAAATGTTTTTTCAGCATCAAGGGATATCAAGACCATAGGGGTAGGGGAGGTTTTGGCCACCTGAACCAGATACGACAATTTACGAAGGTGATCAGCAGGGGTTCTACCTGACACAAATCCAATTTGCTCCAGACTGAGAAGCTGAGTCCAGACTTGTTCGATTCTACTAGCGAGTATCTTGGCTAAAATTTTAATATCACAATTTAACAGACAGATAGGAAGGTAGCTCGCTGGAGACTGGAGTGGCTTGTCTGGTTTAAGGAGAAGGATAATAGAGGCTTCCAACAGAGATGGATCTTGAGTTTGCCCGGAGACCATATATTGATACAGACACAACAGGCAAGGAGCGAGATCTTTAGTGAAAACTTTATAGAAGTTTGAAGGAAAACCATCTGGACTGGGAGCCTTGTCCAACGCGAGATTATGAACAGCCAATAACACTTCTTGGAGGGATATAGGAGCAGATAAAAGGGATTGCTGCGTGAGAGAGAGAGAGAGTAGGTAAAGATGAGGCAGACAGGTATTCTAATAATTCAGCTTGTGACGGAGATGCACGATGCTGACTATAAAGAGAGGAATAGAACTGTCTAAAAATGGAAGTTATGTCTCTTGGGTGTGTTTTGGTAATTCTGTCAGGATTACATAGAGGAAATAAATCTTACGCCTCAATTTCCTCACAGGCATAGATAGATGACTTTCTCACCTTGCTCTATATATTTTGCCTTAGTTCTTAGTATGAGAAATTCTGCTTTTTCCTGTACTAAATGAGAATACTGATTCCTTAAATTTAGTAATGATTTTAACAAATTGGGAGAGGAAGAAGAGGTGAGAGATTGCTCGAGTGTACGGATCTGATCGAAGAGTGAGATGATGGTAGCCGCTCTCTTCCGTTTACGGGTAGAGGAGAGCCTAATAAACTCGCCTCACAGAAAGCATTTCAAGGCACACCATTCATGATCTGTTCCTGTGACAGAACCCTGATTATTTGCAATAAAGAGTTGAATCAAGTCAGAGATGCTAGTAATAACATAGTCTTCCTTTAAGAGCTGCGCATTTAAACGCCATACTGAGTCCCTTTGGAGGTTTTGGTTTAGCATGACTGTGACCCAGGCCACAGCATGGTCCAATATAACAATCGGTTCTATGGCAGAGTCATTAAGACCGTGTATAAGAGAACAGCTGAGTAAAATATAGTCCAGCCGGGACCAGGTGGAGTGCACAATAGAGTGAAATGAGAAGGCGCGGGTCTTGGGATTTTGCAGATGCCAAGGGTCGCACAGTCCAGCGGAATCAAGAAATTCAGCAAATGCCCTCTGGACATTGGAGGGGGACCTGGGCAAGGAATTAGATCTATCTAAGTCCTGCGTGGGTGGTAAGTTCCAATCCCCCCAAGGATTAAGGGAAAAACTTTTGTAATTCATTCAATAAATCCTGAAAAAATTCAGAATTTCCCCCCACAGGCCCATACACACTCCCAAGGACTAATTCAGTGCAATCCAATAATCCTTGAACTAATACATATCTCCCTTGTGGATCAGCAATTATCATTTTTGGTTGAAAGGCAATCGACTTGTGAATTAGGATGGCAGTGCCACCACTGGCGGATGAGATACCTGAAGCAAAAACTTGCCCAATCTCCAGTCTACACAAGCCCACCGCTTCCCCGGAGAGAAGATGGGTTTCTTGGATAAAGGAGATATGGGCATGCAGTAATGATAAGTGTTTTAGAACCTGGATTCTTTTATTAAGATCACGAGCCCCTCTTATATTCCAGGTTATAAATTTTTTCAGTCCACTAGCCATTGAAATCTATAGCGCCCCATGCATAGCCAGTCCATTGTAATGAGAAAGTGCACCAATAATTCCTCCCAACCAATACTCCATAAAAATTATAAGATTGGTGTTCCTGTGAGACCCAAAAAAAAACCATGAACATAAATCCGCCCATTAAAACAATTGTAAAGTAAGGGGAAACCCCATCATTAAAGATGAAAAGAAGGAACACCAAGGTTATCTAATACCCCCATAATCCCTACCCCCTTATAACTATTTACAAATAACTCTCTACCCAACTTCGAAATCGACTGAAAAGCCTCATTGCTCCTGAATGGTAGAGACCCCATATGTACCCTGTTATAACTACCCTCTATAATCTTATCTAGGCATACAAAACTGAAATTAGCAGGTTCATGCATTGAATAAACCGCTAACACTAATTGGGACATAAATATGAACCAACCTAAAAAAACAAAAATAATCCCCATAGTGCCATATGATGTAGAGAAAAGGACAAGAGTAATTAGGGTACGTCCCCCCATACACCAGGACGTGTGGTGGGCTATTCCCAAGCCAATGCCCTTTCCCCCCCACCACAAAACCTTAATCAAAAGGTGCTGAAAATAGTTTTAATCCAAACAGAGATGCACCATGGAATTATGAAACAGAACACCCCTCATAAACAAAGCCATATTCCTGTCAGCTTATCAAGAGGGGAGCAAAGTCTGCACCAGACCCTCTAAAAGAGATAACAAAGGAAGTGTTGAGATAAAAATACAAAAAAGAGCAATGATAAATTAAAAAAAGCGTAAAAAAAGAAAATAGGAAAGAGGACAGGAGTCCTATAAAAAAAGTATCAAGAAGAGACAGGCTCTTTGTGCTGAGGTTAGGCATAGCTATCACTCCAAATATAACAAAACCAGAAGTGTAGTATAGTAGAGGAGCAGCCAGAAGAGAGAAGATTAATAATGAGCAGAGAGGGAGATGGAGATAAAAGGTGGTATTTCCAGACTTATTTGCATAAAACAAAATAGAGATATCACAAGGGGGAGTAAATAAGCCGAGTAACCCCTTGAATATGCGGCTCTTCCCCGGGGGAACCAGATTGGTAATGGGCTAGAACCGCACCAAGAAACAATCCCCACTGGAAACAGCTAGTTGCACAAAAAAAGACAGCGGGAAAAATGGTGCCTCGATGCAGCGTGGAATCTTCCAGGCCTACAGGCCACTGCTCGCCTCCCTCTCAATCCGTCACCGTCCTCTCCCTAGCGGGAAATACCTCCCCACACAAAAAGCATCCTCTGGACCGGACACATCAATGGTAAGCCAGCAGAAAAGACATTCAGACAGTCAAAAAAGACTTCATTGGTAACTTGTAAACAGGACCACAGCATTAAGATTTAAATAATAAAGGCAGCTTCTTGCACAGATCAGCCTGAGCCTGAGAAGTGTTATAAACATTACATTACATCTCCTAGAGATGTGTTATAAACATTACATACAACAGTAGCAAGCAATAGAATGTAAGGTAGCCCTTGAGTTTAGCGACTGCGACTGGGCACCTACCGAAACAGTGACTCAATCTTGGCACTTTTGACTACGGCGAGAAGGGAAGGAGGGCAACCGGATGGGTGAGTGTGTGACTATATCGACAGGATGTCACTACATTTATACTCACCATGGGGGGGAGCGATCACGCTGCCCATGGGGTGGGACGGGAGGGAGGTATTGTGAGGGGTGGCACCACGGTGAGCTGTGAAACTGCTCCTGTGGTGTGGTGGGTGGGTTCAGGGCTAGAGCATGTGCGATGCTGGGTTTGGGTCCGGGTGCAGGTGCCTTTTGTCGAGTCCAGCCCAAAATAATTTTTTTGCTGGATTTGCACCCCCCCAACATGCACCCCCTGCAGTTGAGAATCCTTAAGTAGGGGGGTGCGGGAGGTGAAGCCCCCACAGAGGGGTGCGGGTGGTACAGCCCCTTGCTTTGAAATTTAAAATGTATGTCCCCAGTGCCCTTGTGCTGTGTGCTGGGGAGTCAGAGTGACGAAACTGATTTTCAGCACTCTAGCTTTGCGATAATGCCATTATCACATAAACCCGGATGTAACAGGTTATGCATAGTGGAAGTGGAATTTCAAGGGGAGAAGATGGCTGTTGTGTTAGGCAGGCCATTTTGTCAGCTGTCAGATCCCGTGCTTTTATGTTGTATTTTTAATTCTTGTTTTAAATTTTGCTTGCAGGCCGGCCTGCCAGCGCAGCGATTGGATTTCCGCTCGCGACGCCGGGGACCCAGGTTCGGGAGCAGACCCAGGTCACTGGGGGGCCAGCTGGGGAGTAGGATCGAGCATCCCATGACTGCCATCCTTCCCCTGGGAGGGTGCGGGTCGCTAGGGCACGCTGACGGATCCCTGTGAAGCTGGGGGTTTGCGAGCTACCCGCGCCAACATCTGAGGGGTGGGGCAGACACTGGATGTCATTGCACATCCCCACCCTTGACAAAGCAAGGAAACTCCTCATAGTTGGCCGTGCTTGTGAAGTCTGCCACCGGCTTCGATTGACCTCCAGGACCCGCTCTCCCCAGGCAGTTACTAGTCATGCGGCACTTGGGTGCTGCATCCCCACCCTCTGGGGGGTAAGCCAGGGGTACTTGGGTGAAGAGCATAAGTGGCCTGGAGGTGGAAGCATGGGGGGAGGGTGCCGTGACCAGGCTGATGTATGGTGGCCGGCTGCAGGGGCAAAAAGAGGGAACAAAATTTAAATTAAATTTTGCTTGCCTGTCTCATAAATTAGGTCTCTGTCCCTTAGTCTTCAAAAGGAGCAGCTCATCACAATACCAAGGAGAGCTGTGTCGGGAGGTCAAGGGATGAATACAATAAGGTGCTAAGGTGTCTAAGGCAGGTGTCAGTACAATTATCATGCTCTATGGTGTTCTCAAAAAACTTTGCACAAGTGAGCATCATGCCCAAGATGTCCAATACCTCCAGAAGTTTATGAGACCCCAGATTATATTTTGGATAGCACCAGATCATCGCCACCAGGTGAGGTAAAAAAACAGCAGACCCAACAAAGGAACACACAGCATTGGTAACCAGACCAAGAGACTGGATCAACCTTGACCAGACTTATGTTAAAACCTGATGAGAAGATCAGGTCCAAGGTATGACACCACTAATGTGTGCCAGAAGCAATTACGTATTTTAGCCCCAGTGAGTTCATCAACTGGAGGAGCTGTTACCCAAGGGGCAAGGTCTCATCATCAACCCATGTATTGAAGTTGCCTAGCACCATTTGTCTAGAGGCATTTAATGCCTGATCAACAATGAAATCCACCAGCTACTACTTAAAATCATCCCCATATCTCAATGCACACTATATGAGGATGATCATGCAACTAACGCCTAGGGCACATCTAGTAGTGACACACTCAAAGAACCTGAAAGTTCCCACGGGGTATGCAGTGAGTCTCAATGTGGATTTAAAAACAATGGCCTGTGGTCAACCCTTTGAGCAGTCTATCGCTGAATAACAAGGTGGGATAGATGCTTCCAGCACAGGGCCGGAGTCATCCCTCGACCAGGTCTTGATAATACAAACAAGGTCAGCTAAAAAATTGGCATAGTGAGGGTTGAAGCAGTGAGAAAGTAGGTTTTGTGTTTTTACTCCTTTTAATTCCTTAAGTCTGGCTTGTACACTGCTTCAGTATGTGTCTGTGCATTAGTTTGTCCTACCTGCTTTGGTGAGTCATTCGTACTAAGATTAGTAAAACTGATGATGATTGCTAAAACAAGGGCATTTGAGCATGGAGGTTTGTCTACATTTCTTCAACTGGTTCAAGGTTTAGGCTCATTATTACTTTAGTATGTATAAAAACAGCAGTTTGTTACAGTAAAACATAAATATTAAACACATGAACAGGCTTAGTATACATCTTTACACAATAATTCTAACTTATCTTATATTACAAACAAATTTAATTTGTGCAAAACTTTAGATGCAAATGAGGAGATTGAATAGATATGCATTTTACTATCGCCAAATCATATCCATTCCAGAGATTTCTACTGTTTCTTGTTGTTCAAGTTACCTTTGGTAATAGTTGTGTGCCACAAGATTCTCTTTTCATTTACAAATGATTGACAGTCAAATATCAGATTCCTAATAGTCAGGTCTTCATCTTTAGAGCATTTGCTTTCTTTTCTTCAACCTATCCAGTTGCCTTCTAGATATTTGTCCAATGTGCATAACCTTATCTTAAATCTACAGAGAGCATTTCTGTGCTGAAAATGTTCCTATTATGACAGACACAAATCATTTTTCCCTGTTACAATATTGCTTCTATGGAGTTTAGTTCACGAATATCTGAGAGCTTGACCAGCTCCTTTTTACATTGGGCATCTTTGACCATTTGATAACATTCTCCTATAAATGAGAGGGGATGCTCTTTAACATAAGGTTTTTTTATATCCAGCAGACCCAGTAATCTTATTTTATTATTCAGTTCATAAAACCATGTCTGACTATTATTGTACTTTATAAATTCTTGCACAATTTAAATGGGAGATACAATACCCATTTTTAGTATTTTACACCAATAATTTAAAGCTCTTATGAATCCCTTTAACTCCAGGGGGAGAATATTGGCTTCCAGATAGATAAAAGCAGTTGGAGTATTCCAGGGGAGGGCTAAACTCTCATGATGTCTGTACTTTTTCCAGAGATAAAATGTGCTTATCCAAACACCACAATTCACTGGCACACAGTATTTGAGAAATAACCTTTGCTGCAAAGGTCTTTTTTGTGCAATGAAAGAATTCTTGGCAAAAGAGTGTGCAAATCTATAAATCCCTTCTGTGTACTGGTTACATTTTCTTATTTTTGAATATTGTATTTCCAATTGCCTTTTGTGGAAAAGTGGATTCCCAATTATTTATATTTATTAACCAATTCTACTTGCTCACCTTCTATGTTCCATGCTTTTTCAGTTCTGTTACTGTTTGCAAAAAATTTAATTTTGGTCTTCAAAATATTCCATTTCAGATCTAACTCTGTTCATCTTTGTTCATTACACCAATTGCTCTCTTAAATCCTAACGGTATTTGGGAGATAATCACTGCATCATCAGTGTAGAATAGAATTCGTATTTTTTTCCATCTACCATTGGAGGGAGTATATCTGTATATTTAAGTGCATTAATAACTGTTTCAGTATAGAGATTAAATAAAATTGGCACCAGAAGTCACCCTAGTCTAACAACTTTTTTAATTGGGATATTATTTGAACTGGATCCATCCTTTGAAATCCTTATTTTGGATGAGTCCTCAGAGTGGGTTAAAACAATAAAGTCCAGTAGGACACTGTCAGTTCCCCTCTCTTTAAAGATTTTCCACAACTAGTTTCTGTTCATGCTATCCTATTCCCCCTGTATGGCTGTAAAACAAGTAAAGAATTTGGTTTTCTTACCATAGACATGGTCTAATAAAGTTTAATATGAAAATGTGATCTAGTGTGCTTCTCTTTGATCTAAACCCTGCTTGTGTTTCTGAAAGCAAGATATTTTCCTGTACCCATAAATCTAGGTTGGTTAAAATCAGTCTTGTAAACACTTTCAAGCTGACACCCAATAAAGTAAGGTCTGTAATTATTAACATAATTGATTTTCCCCTTCTTGTATAATGGCACAATTATTTCTTCTTCCCATCCATTTGGAACTGTAAAGTGCAATACCGTAGAATGTAATATACTAGTTAGGATTTTTGCCCAATCCACAGGGTGGGCATGAAATATCTCTTCAGAGACAAAGTCTCTGCTAGGAGCTTTATTTCCTTTCTGGGCTGGAAGTTCAATAAGAACCTCATCTTCTGTTTCCAAGAATGTTTGGCTCTCATTTATTGTTGAATGGTGTGGGAGTATATGTTTTTCACTTGGTTGTAATTCTGATCCAAAAACTGAGCTAAGTTTTTTCTTATTCTGCCTTTCCTATCATTCTCAAGATGCTAATGTCCTTGTTTTCTGTGCCCAGGACAACTAAATTCTAAATGATTTTGGTTATTTTTCCCTAATTGTTAATGTCAAGTTTTCCCATAACTTATCCTGATATTTGCATCTTTCATTTTTGAACTAAATATCTATATTCTTTTTTTTTCAGGAATAATAATACTTTTCTGTATTCTACATTTCCCACCTTTCTTGATTTTCTTCCTATTTTATATTATTTTTTTAAACCACAGGTATTCCATGTCATACAATGTTTTTTTTTTTCAGTTGGACATGAAGAAACTTGTATTTCCTGGGGGAGTAGGTCATTAAGCACCACTTCCAGGATTTGTTCACAGGGAATGGAACAAAGAAGAGGCTGGTTTAACCTCAGAAACCAATTTTTGTATGTCTGTCTCTGGTGTTTTCAGCAATTCTTTTTCAACTAGAATATGTACAATTTCCTGCTCAATAGAGTCCCATTGTATTCTTTTATTGTACTTTACAACTATATGATTTGTGAGTTCCCATTCAGCAGACACATTTCTTATCATTCTTTTGTTAAAGGACCAGCTTAATTCTAACATAATGGGGGAAGTGGTCATGTTCCCAAATTTCTGTGACCAATAATTTGTTAACTTTGCTATATGAATCAATATCAGCTAGTGCTAAATCTATAACACTACCTCATTTTATGCTGTGAAAAGGTGAATTGACCCTCCTTGTCACCATTGGGCCTTCCATTAAAACTTCTCATAAAATTTTCTGCTGCCATTCACATCAGTTTTTCCCCTTTATTTACAACCCCAACTCTGGAATTATGTAAGGTTATTTGTAGGGTCTCTTTGATATTCCAATTATGAGACTTTATTTCTATCAAATAGCCAATTTTAACATTCAAGTCTCCCATTAGTAACACAGTAATCCCTGGGAAGCTAGTATCTACTTTCCAGTGTCAAGGACAAAAGGGATCCAATTTGTGCCAGGTAACTATTGTTTTTTGTAATCTCCACCTTGATTTGGTGCAGCCCCATCTGAAATACTTTAAATCTATGTCACAGTTCACTTGTTGTGTCCCATTTACAGTGATCTGACTGACTGTCTTACTTTTTTGGTTGGGCTGCACCTCTAGCCATGTCCATACGTGTGGAATATAAGGAGGAAATTTGGAGGATGTCTAGACTTAAGCAGTTACCATAAGGGAATAAAAACTGTTCAAAATTCTGTCAGCATAATTTTTTTCTGCAGGCCGTGTATTACTTCCTGAACATTTAACAAAGCATCAGAGAAATTTTTAGTTATGTCCTCAATCATTCAGTCATACTTTTTTTTTTTTTGAGCTTGTGTGTTCAGAAAATTAGCTTTTTGTTTGTTTGTCTCTGGTTCTATTATTTCCTTCACTTTTGCATTTTTGGGTTTTTCTTTACCCACTGTATCAGAAGTGATTAATGTTTGTGAGGATTCTAGATCCCTGATCTGCACTAGTAGAGGATGGTCTGTTATAACTGGTAGTGACCTCCCTTCCCTAATAAGGGAAGAAGAGTCCCTTGGGATTAATGATTCTTGTACTTGGACAATCTTATTTTACCATTCAGCTCTAATTGACTGCCTGGTATAACAAAATAGCTTGTTATTTTCTTTTATATTTTTTCTATTTGTACTCCCCCCTTAGCTTTTTTAACTTTAGGCACTTGGTAATTGTTTGCAGTCTTCTTTCTGTCTGCCATACTGAGGATAACATATCTGGTTGTTGGAAGATACATTGATTTCTAAGGGAGTTGTATGCCTCATTGTAGCCTAGGAGACATTTTTCAGGGTACTTTGTAAATCAGGTGAAGAAGTGGGAGGGGAGGGGCAATTTTTATACAGATGGAGTATTGTATCTTCCCCTTCAGGATATAGAGAAGTTGTGATAATTGAACTGAAATGGAAATTAGATAAAACAAGTGAAAGTTCTGGTTCATTTTATGATAAATATTCTATGTATGAGCTGTACATTTGATCTCTAAAATAAAATTTGAGTTAAATATATATATATATATATATATATATATATATATATATATATATATATATATATATGGCTGTGGAAAGTTCCTAGAATTATACAGGGGTGAACAGCCCCTTGTACTAAAATAAAAAGTTTAGATAAAAGCCTTTTCACACAAATTTAAGTTATATTCATTTTTAACGTAAGACTTACATATGCATTTCAGTCTTTCTTTGTCTTTAGTACTGACACGCTAGGTCTTCTGAGGTAGTCAGACTCTTACATTGTTTGGATTCTGTACCAGAGAATGATCTTCCTACACCAGGGATTTCTTTAGGATTCACCCAATCTCCATTCCCTAAAACCTGTTTTTAATAGAAGCATAATGAATACCTATGAATATTATTCATTGTTAATATACAGGCATAAATATACTAAATCTTAGTTATCAAGTCTTTAAAAATCAGACTATCTGTTTGTGTCCACAGTTACTACAATATTACATAATTGAACTATAATAACTGGGGAGCATTTTCACCCATTGGAAACCCAGGTTATAGTTCGCCGTTATACCCCACGGGTTATAACAGTGAACACGACCTGGTTTCCAATGTTCCATGCATGTGCCTGCCTCTGCTCTCTCCACTAACCATGGCGCCTGACAGTCATGGCCAATTCAACACTCAACTGTGCACCTGAAACTGTACACTGCCAGTATGATCAGCAGTAAGTAAATCTGAAAAGAAAAAAAAAACTTGCCTCCTATGCTAAACTTTGAAAAAAAAAAAAAGGTTTCAGGAGCCGCTCGAGCACTGACTGTGCTTCCTCCATACTGGACTGGCTTCCTCCACACTGACTATGGCAGTTTTATTTTATATTTAATTGCTGTGGTGAGAAAATGCTCCCCAGCAATTATATAAAATAAAACATGAGGTTGTGTGTTTAACTTGAGTTTTTCACACACCCCTCAGTGATGGATGCTTAAATAAACCCCTTGAGCTTCGCTCTTGGGGTTTATGTAGCATCCAGCATCTCGGGGAGGTGTAAAAACCCATTAAACACACAACCCCGTGCATTATTGTATACATGTTGTTCTTTAGAAACCTCAGTAGACTTCTACAAGTATATAGGGCACTTACATGTCTAAGTACAGATATTCTTGCTTAATACCAGCCTCCTTTAGGCCCTATAAGCCTTCATAAAACAGTTTTGTGTAATATCATAGTTCTTAAACCACTGTGAGATTTGGGAGGGGGAGAAAACAAATATGTATACCCTATTAATGTACAGAGATAGATGTTGCCAAAAGAGAAAGTATTAAAAAATGCAAAAAGTGCAACAAGCTTGTAGTGTTGCGATACACACAGTCTCAGTAGCCATCATCTCAGGGCCTCACATGGAGTGTGTTAGATTCTCCTCAGAGAAATATGGATTGTTTGAGTCCTAGATTTTTCTCAGAGATATATATGAATGATTTGAGTCTGTGTCCATCACCTGCACCAGGGCTATTGATGGTAGGCTCTTGCTGGTTTATTGCCTGCTTGGGGTGGGTGTTTTTTTTTTATGGAATTCTCTGAGCTGATGTCCTCCCTAGCTTTAGAGTCCCAGCGGTGTATTGTCTTTGGGAATTTCAATGCCTGGGTGAACTCTGACTTGTCTGCTTTTGCAGGAAATTTCCTAAAGACAATCCACACACCATTTGTTGGATGCTAATCCTGCCTAGGGCTGTATGTAACTAAGTATTGTAACTTACTTTGTAAATGTTTGTTGTTAACTTGTAAAGCAACACTTTGTAACACTAAGCATTGATCCTTGTCCACATGATTCTGTATACTGTGGTCTCACAAAACTGTTTGTTTGTTCAGACGTGGAACCTTTGCAAAGGAGTCTTTGACTCAAAGGTTGTAATTCCGAAAATTAATAAATAAATAAATAAGTTTGATGGAATCTTTAGATTTCCATCAGCATGTAGAGACCATTACACATGTTGTTGGCCACTTGCTCAGTTTGATCTTTACCTCTGATACTGAGGTTTCTAAAAAATCTACTGAACCTGTTGTTTGGTCTGACTATTTTGTGTTTCAGTTTGAGATGGTGAGTGATAATATCTTAACTCCTTCCCTCACTGAAATGGTCCACACTCATGGGTGGGGGAATGTCAAGTCTGACATCTTCTGATCCCCAGGAGAACATTCAAGGAATTTTGACTGCCCCTTCCAGAGGGTGCAGTGCAAAGGCTGAGGCATATAATGCAGCTATCCTTGCTGAAGCTGACCCCCTGGCACCACTCCCTCCTGTCCACACCGTGTATTGGTTTCAAAGTTAACAACTGGGCATTGTAGCTCTCCTTGGTTCAATGATGAGCTGAAGGATTTTTAAAGATGTGTACAGAGGCTTGAGTGGCACTGGAGGAGATGGGGCCTGCTCTTTTTTTTTTCATCTAGCTTTTTGCTCTCCATTGCCACCTTCTGCCTTATGTCAGCAATGAAGAGACATAGGTATTTTCTTGGTTTTTACTCCTTTCTAGCCTGGGATCCCAGCACATGGATGTATGTGCTCATGGAGGGGAGCACATACCCCATTGCTCCAGTACCGGCCCTTTTCCCCCGACTGGCCTGATGCTGAGTCTCTGGGCTTGTTGCTACCACCAAGACTCCACTAGGTGGCAGCCAAGAGCCTCCAGATCCCTCCCCAGGAGAGGAGAGCTGTCTGTCTGCAGCTCAATCCCGCTCCTCACCCTTCCCCTCAGCTGACCCCCATCAACCCAAGTTCACTCCCAATCTCAGGTTGCTGACATGGCACGAGGTGTGGCATCCAGTGCCTCAACCCTCAGTGCCACCAGGCTGGCTCTGCTCTTTTTTTTATTTTGTATGCTTTATGCTCCCTTGTTCCAACCAGCCCTTCATCAGCCCTACCACCCAGCCCCATCACACACTATCCCCTTGACCTACCCAGCTCCATGTTCCCACCTAGATTATCTCCCCAGGGAAGGGTCACCAAAGGCTGACCCAACTATTATGGTGGAGTTCAAGTTTTGGTTCTGGAGCTGGAGCCTGGTCAGCAGTGCAGGATCTAAAGTGTGCAGTGTATGGCATCCTGCATGGTCAGAGTGTTTCTTTTTCTTCCCCACCCTCAGACATTGCATGAGCCCTGGACTAATGCACAGATGCATGCATGCATGTTACATGCATCAGGTTGGCAATATCCCCCTCTCTTGATCCACTGGCTCCACTTGCACTGCCACCTGCAATCACCCAGGTGGCAATAGTGCAGCATAGGCCAGGCAGCCTCCCTCCCCAAGGAGGAGAGCATCCATTGATACACTCCACAATCCTCCCCCAGTCAGCCCTACCATGACCCTGGCTCATATCCAAATGTAGGATGCTGACATCATGAGGGGTAGTGCCATCACTGTGCCAGTGGGCAGGCCTCAGGCCTGCTCTTTGATAAGCTTGTCCTAATGTCCCATTATTAGAGATATCAGGAGGCAATTATTGGCATGAATATTAACTCATCCATTATTGCAGCTTGGAGACAGACTCGCTACTCTCTTCAGATTGGTTGATAAGATTCTAAACCCAGACTGTCTTGACTCCCAGATGGAGCTGGGTACTGTGCAGAGATGGGAGTGGTTTGCTGATTTCTTGTCAACAAAGACTGTGAAGATAAGGAAAGATATCTCCACCACTGGTGCTGGTCATCATGGAGCTTATGGAGTTGAGGTGGTAGAATCTTGGGTACTGTGGTTGGACTTTCAGCCAACTGATGATGTAGAAATAACTCCTCTCCGAGGTAGGGTATGTTCCCTGACTCCCATAAAGAGGCTGTTGTGAAGCCCCTCCTGAAAAAGACATGTTTAGATCCACACAATCTCACAAACTACAGGTCTATCTCTAACCTTCCCTTTTTATGGAAAATTATTGAGAAAGTGGTGGTGTGGTGGTTAACAGAATGCCTGGAGACATTTGAACTCTATGAGCCTCTCCAGCTGGGTTTCTAGTCTTGCCACAGCACAGAAACTACTTTAGTTCATGTCATGAATGATCTGCTCCTGGTAAAGGATCGGGGAGAGCTATCAATTTTGGTTCTCCTTGATCTGTCATCTACATTTGATACTGTGGATCATGAGGATGTGACTGCGAGTTTGAGAAGTTTCTGTGGTTTATCCAGCATAGTTTTAAACTGGTTTGGGTCTTACCTGGAAAATCGCCAGCAGACCATGGTGTTGGGAATTTGTCATTCTGATCCCTCTTGGTATTGTGCAGTAGGTCGCAGAGCTCAATAATCTCCTTTTTGTTATTTGCAGTGAATATGCTTCCACTGGGAGATGTGATCTGAAGATACGGCTTACGTTTTCACTACTATGCAGATGACACTCAGCTTTATCTTTAGACATGGACTGGATAATCCAATGCTTGTGGTTGAGAATGCTATCTCAGAGATCAGGGACTGGATGAGTACCATCTGGCTGAGATGAGATCCCAACAAAACTGAGTTGTTTCCTGTGGGTCCAGACCACCTGGTATATGCAACTAAGAATAATCGTTATCTCTCAGTCATTAATGTGACAGAGCTGCAGATAAAGAAGGAGTTTTGCAGTCTGGGTGTGATTATTGATAACCAACTGGCTTTAACTTCTCAGATTTCTACTGTCATTCATAGTGTTTTTTACCATTTAAAGAGTGTAGCTAGATTGCGTCAGTCCCTTGACCTGAGCAATCTGCGCGCACTGGTGCAAGTTTTTCATTACCTCACAAATTGACTACTGCAATGTACTCTATTTTGGCCAGCCAGCAACTCAGTATCACTGACTCCAGCTGCTTCAGCAGCCTCGTTATCAGGAACATCAAGATTTGATCATATAACTCCCTCTTTGCAAGGTCTACACTGGCTGCTGTTAAGATGGTGCTCTGAGTTTAAAATTCTTCTACTGATCTATAAGTCCATAAATGGACTGGGCTCCCTCTATATCCATGAGCCACTGGCAATCTGCCAGGATGATTCTTGGGGCAGTAGTTCTTTGCTGCAAATCCCAGGAACTTTTAATTGTCCCTTCAGTGAGATTGACATTTGCTGGGGACTGAGCATTTTCTGTTGCAGCTCCAAGATTAATAAATACTGTCCTGAGTTCAATCCATTCTTCCCCTTCAGTTGAAAGTTTTGAATCTAAATTTAAGACCTGGCTATTTAGACAGGCTTTCTCTGGTAATTGATAAATAATTGTGAAACAAATATTGTGATTATAGTAGTTGGGAGGGAGATGACTCTTCTGGGTTCAGAAGAGCACATGGGTGGGGATTATGTAATCTGTGTCAAGCAGGTGATTTTTAGGATAGGGTGTGGGAAGGGGGTATTTTATAGCAAACTAGTAGTTGGGGATGGATTGAAATTTGAATTAGGTAGAGTGTTTGGCATTTGGGATGTTGCTACTAAAGTTGGAAGTACAGTTTTGATTGGCAAATGTGTCCTGCCACCTGTCCCATGTGTAAAGAATATTTTTCTGGGTTTTATGCGTTTTTGTTTTTTTTTGGGGGGGAGGTTGATATAATGGTATAAACACTTAGAGAATTAGCCTGGAACCTAAAAAGAACCAAAAACAAGGTAACACTCAGATAAGTTGTTAATTATTTAAATAAGAAGAAGATTGATTGTGTTCTTTTGCAGGAAACTCATTTTGAAAAGAGAGATGTGGTCTATTTCTCTAATCTCTTTCAGGCAGTTGGCATTTCCACAATTTTTGCGGAGAATGCAAGAGGCACTGCCATCTTTATCAAAAAAT
This sequence comes from Neoceratodus forsteri, assembly GCA_016271365.2. Classification (NCBI taxonomy): domain Eukaryota; kingdom Metazoa; phylum Chordata; order Ceratodontiformes; family Ceratodontidae; genus Neoceratodus; species Neoceratodus forsteri. The sequence goes on from CM057459.1 coordinate 657,223,446, forward strand.
ATTTAACACCTAAAATATTGCATTCCAAGGTAGAGGAGGAAGGAAGATGGGTGAATGTGAAGGCTCTTATTGGGCAGTCACAGATAACATTGATAAGTGTTTACATAACTAATGAGGAAGATTTACCATTTTTTACTAATATATTTTTGCAGGTCTCCACATCAAAGGTTCCAGTAATAATTGGTGGGATTTTAATGTAACCATCACCTATTTAGATAGGGCTCATTCTGCCCCAGAAAAAAGGGTAAAATGATTGAGTTAATTGTTAATTATGCCCAAGAATTAGCCTTGTTGAACCCCTTCTGGGTATTATACCCACATTTTAAAACATTTTCATTTTTCTCTAAAGTATATAATTGCCTATCAAGGCTAGATTTGTTTTTGATCTCTAGTACACTTCTGCATTCAGTCAGGTTTGTAAGATATAATGCTATATTAATTTCCAAACATGCTTCATGTTATATGGAGATATACCTTTTAAAGAATGAAAATTCTCAGCTGGTATAAATGGAAATTTAACAATGTTTTAGTACAGGACTCACAGTTTGTTAGTTTTGTGAAGAAGGAGATCATAGCTTATTTGCAACAACTCTCCAGATGAATTTTCATGGACTACTATTTGGGAGTCCCTAAAGGTTTACCTAAGGGTATGTATTATTCAGTATGAGTCCAATGTTGGGAAAAGACATAGATTGTTTTTGGAGCAGATGGAATGGGAGTTCATTTTTGCAGAAGTAGTGTACGCTGAGACAGGGAATGAAGAAGATACAACAAAAATTATGTTTCTTAGAGGAAAAATAGAGAGAGTTATTCAGGAAAAAGTGGAGAAGCAGATGTACAGATCAAGGGCTAAATATTATGTATTTGCTGATTCACCTTCGAAATTTTTGGCCTATCAATTAAAAGTCAAAAAGTAACCAAAATATGATTAATTGTATCACTACTCCAGATGGGGAAAAGTATTAGATCTGGGCCAGATCAATTCTGAGTTTGTAAATTATAATAAGGTTTTATACCAGGAAGATGGCTCCATGACTGTTACAGAGATTCAGGAATATATACAAAAAATTGACCTGCCCAAGATCTCAGAGATAGATAGGTTTAATCTTAACAAGGAAATAAAGGAGGCAGAGATAGATTATGTAAGATCTAATATGTCAAATAATAAGTCACCAGGACCAGATGGGTATTCTATCGAATTCAATAAAGCTTTTAAGGAAGAATTGGTCCCTCTTTTGGTTCATGTGTTTAAAAATTTGTGGACTCAAGAAGATTTTCCATCATTGTTTAATGAGGCATCTATAATTTTGAAAAAAGATAAGCCCCCGCACCTTTGGGGCACTTACAGGCTGATATCATTATTAAATAATGATTACAACATTTTGGCCAATAGAAGTACAGGTCTTGTTCCTAATATTGTGCACCCGGACCAGAGTGGGTTTGTAATGGGTAGGTGATTAAATCACTGTGTTAGAAGAGCATTAAATTTGCTGGACCTGTCTTTAGACTTAAACTAAGTGGTGTTCTCCCTCGATGCCAAAAAAGCCTTTGATAGGGTAAGGTGGAGTTCCTATTTCATCTTTTGGTGGCTTTCAGCATCGAGGGAACATTTTTGGAGTGGATAAAAATAATCTATCACTCACCTCAGGCTTCACTTAAAACAAATCACAATGTTTCTCGATACTTTAGTCTGCAATGGAGCACCAGGCAGGGTTGCCCCTTATCTCCCCTGTTTTTTGCTCTGTTTATAGAACCACTAGCTATGCTGATCAGAAAAGATAATGGGGTTAAAGGTATTAATATCGTGGGGCAGACACATAAAATTTTATTATACGTGGGTTATATTTTATTATTTTTGAGAGATCCAGTCCATGAATTTGAGAGTCTGCTTCAGATCTTTGCAGACTTCAGTAAACATTCAGGTTATAAGATCAATTGGGGTAAAACGAAGGCTGTGGTAGTCTCAAAGGACGTGGGCTTGTCTCAGACACATCCGTTATACAAATTTCATAAACCTTACATGAAGTATCTAGGGGGTTTTATATCCCCAGATAAAAATGTATTGTATGACCTAAATTTCTTGCTGGTTCTTGAAAAAATCATGTAGGATTTGGTAAGATGGCAAAACCTTCCCCTGCTCCTGTTAGGCAGGGTTAACATCATTAAAATGGATATTTTACCAAAGGTTTTAGTTTTGTTTCTAACACTTCCAATCATAATTCCTAAATCGCTCTTTTTTTTCACTGAATAGGACCATTAACAAATTTCTTTGGAAATGAAAGACTCCAAGAATCACTTATAAAAAACTGCAATTGCCAAAGGAAAAAGGGGTTATGGCGCTGCCTAACTTTGAACACTATTATCTGGCAACTCAGTTAGAATGTGTGGGCTATTGGTTTCAAGAAAATGAGGGACTGCCAGCATGCTTCTATATAGAAGCAGAGAGAGTTCCATTCCCTGCTTTAATACATAGTCTTGGAGTTAATATAAATCTGATTTTTACTCCGATATTTTGTATTCAACCAAGACTACTAACTGGGCTTGGACCACAGTGAGGAAGTTATTTGGAGAGGGTAATGCAGTGGTTTTTTGTACACCTATTGTTAATAATTTTCATTTTTCCCCATCTGTGAAAGGGGGGATGATTCAGAAAGAGCTTGCAGAGAGAGGAATATCCACTAAGGGGCACTTCTTGATTAACAATTTAGTTGCCCCATCTGAGGAGGTGAGAGAGAGATTTGGCTTATCCCTGAATGCATATTTCCCATATTTACAGGTGAGAAATTGTATTTATAGGAAAAATGGTAATTCTTTGCAATTAATTAAGGGGAAGGTGGAGTATTTTTTTGAGAGTCTGGTCTCCTTAAAACATCTAATAGGAGAAATATATAAGTTTATTGATAGAAATTGTCAAGTTACTTCTCTTAATAAACTTAAGCAGGCTTGGAAAGAGAGGTCCCAACCCATTGATGATGCAAGATGGAATATCCTGGTCAATCTGTTAGAAATACCTTTTAAAAATAATAGAGTAAAACAAATTTACATAAACATAATGAACAGAACTTATTTAACTCCTGCAAGACTCCACAAAATAGATAGTAATCTTTCAGAAATGTGCCAGAGATGTGGGCAGGTTAGAGGAACTCTAGACCATATGTTAGTCTTCTGTCAAAAATTGGAACTGTTTTCGCAAAAAATCTTCTTCTTATTTGGTAAATTTATTGGTCGGGATTTTCTTTTTGACCCGGAAATTGCTGTTTGGTCCCATGGGTATGTAAGTGGATTTAGGTGACATCACTGAACTGTTTCATTTGGGTTTGATGGTGGCAAAAATAGTCATATTAAGCCACTGGAAAGATGTGTCCCCACCAGCTTTTTTAGAATGGGTTCAGTGTATGATAGATTTACCTACGGTGGATGGAGCTTTTTATAGGATGCAGAATCGAATGGATCATTATTTCCAAATGTGGCTTCCATTTATGAGTTTCAAGGCATGTTTTAAATAGGGAGGCACAGGTGGCATGGCAAGTGTTTGATTAGGATGAGGAAGTGAGGTGCTGATAGTAAATATGTTGATTCAAGCAACCCCATACCCTGAATCAAGCACTCAAAAAAAAAAGAGAAAATATGTATTGTGGTTACAGTTGATCTGAGATGTCTACTATTATAATATTTTATTTTATCTTGATTGTGAACACCTTGGGCTCTGGAAAGATATTATATAAATAAAGTTCCATCTATCTATAAGGACAATGGCAGTATGGGGGGCCAAAGATCAAGGAGCAGTTTGATAAAGAGCAAGTGCTGCAGAGCAGCTAATGTGAAGTAAGATGAATGACAGCAGATTGGGGGGATATCAGGGAAGAGAGATAGAGATCAAGCCCCAGTGATTGAGGAGAAGGGAAAGAGGAACTGCTGCAAAGATTCTAATGTATAGAGAGAATATGGGCATGTTGTGGGGGGCAGAGATTGTGGAGAGAAGGAAAAGAGAGCAAGTTCTGCAAAGTGGTTAATAGGAATGGCACTGAATGGCAACATGGTTGGGGGGACAGATATTGGGGAGGGGAAGAGTAAGTGCCAAAGAGCAGCTAATGTGTAGGAACAATGCCAGCACAGTGAGGGGCAGAAATTGTGGAGGGAAGGGATAGAGACCAAGTGCCACAGAGCAGCAAATATGAATGACAGTGAATGGCAGAAGGTTTGGGGAGGGGGCAGAGAACTGGGAGGAGAGAGAGAGAGAGAGAGAGAGCAAGTGCCACACAGCAGCTAATGTGTAAACACAATGCTGACATTTTAGGGACCAGATATTGGGTGGGGGAGGAATAGACAGCAAATGCCCCAGAGCAACTAATGTGAATGATGGTTAATGGTGGCAGGTATGGGGGGGTAGAGATCAGGGGGAAGGAACAAGAGTAAGTTCTGCAGACTGGTTAATGTGTAGAGACAATGATGACATTTCAGGAGGCAGATATTGGGAAGGGGAGGAGTAGAAAGCAGCAAATGTTAATGATGTATGGTGGCAGTTGGTGGTGGGCAAAGATCAGGGAGGAGGAAAGAGAGTAAGTTCTGAGGAGCAGTTGATGTGTAGAGACAATGCTGCCATTTGGGGGGCCAGTATTGGGGTGGGGAGGAGTAGAGAGCAAGTGCCAAGGAGTGGCTAATGTGAAGGACTATGAATGGCACCACTCTGGGGAGACAGAGACTGAGTGGAGAGCAAGTGCTGTAGTGCAGCTAATGTGTAGGGAAAATGTTGTCATTTTGGGGGGGCAGAGATCTGAGAGGGGTTAAATATAGAGCAAGTACCACAGAGCAGCTAATATGAACTATGGTGAATGGTGGCAATTTTGGAGGGCAGATATTGAGGAGAGGGAGAGAGAGAGAGAAGGAGCAGGTGCTACAGAGCAGGTAAAGTGAATGATTGGGAATGGGGACATGATGGTGGGGCAGAGATCAGGAAAGGGGGATAAGCAGGTGCCACAGAGTGGCAAATGTATACAGAGAATGGTGGCATGTTGGGGGTGGTCAGAGATGGGGTAGAACAGGAATAGAGCCAGACAGCAAGCATGTATATGGAGATGGCAGTATGTTAAGGGGAAGATCAGGGAATGGAAGACTGGAGTGCAAATGGCACACAGCAGGTAATATGAAGTACTGGGAGTGGCAAGACTTTTGAGGGAGAGGGAGACAGGAACTGCAGCAAAGTGAATAACATATTGGGACAATGTCAGCATTTTTGTGGGACAGATATCGAGGCAGGGAGGAACAGAGAGCTAGTGCCACAGAGTAGCTAATGTGCATGACTGGGAATGGTAGGATTTGGGGGGCAGAGATTGGGAGTAACAGCAAGTGCCATATAGTGGCTACTGTATAGGGAAAACATTGGCATGTGTGGGGGTGGTGAGCAGCTAATGTGAATTATGGTGCATGGCATCAGTCTGGGGGACGGACATCAAGGAAAAGCAACAGTACAAAGAGGATTTCCACATGCCCAAAATAGGGAAGAGGGTGTGTTCTTACTTGGCTTTCACCAATGATGTTGTCTTAATGTAAACAAGTAGGCTGGGCATCAGAAGATTGGTTAATGAATTCCAAAGTAAGTGTAAAATGGGTGATTTACAAATAAATTACAAAAAAAAAAAAACTAAGTTGATGATCCTTGGGAGCAATAATAGAAAAGAACAAACAATAAAAACACAAAATGAAGAAATTGACCTGGTAAAGGCATTTAGGTATTTAGCAATATTAATGACAAGTAACCTATCTTGGAAATCACACATAAAAGAAATAGAAATAAAAATAAAGAATTCTACTCTGGCAACTAACAATTTCACACATAGGTATGGTGGAGGTTCAGTAAAAGGCAATATTAGAGTTATAAATGCTAAAACCAAAGCCCAGATATTGTATGGAAGTGAAATTTGGGGGATGTACAAGATTGACAATTTAGAAAAAATAATTAACAACTTGTATAAAAGAAAAATGATGAGTTTACCTAGAGGGGCTCCCACAGCATTAGTTAGGGCAGAACTGGGTCAACGTCCCTGGAATGCCTAGTCCACCAGAGGCTGTCCCTATATTGGATCAAAACATATAGCATGGGTATCGAGAGATTGCCTCGTATGTGTCTTGACAAGGCAATCAATTACCAGAGCAGCAATATTGTTTTTCCAACAATAAAAATAGTGGAAAATGAATTAACCCATGTGGCCTCCTTCACTGCATAACAGACACATTATTCAAACCATTTGAAGAAATTCAATATGATATTAAGGATGGAATAAGGGACAGTTTCCAGAAGAAAAATATAAAAACATGTGCTAACTTGAAAAATTAGTAAATGGTTGGCAAAAATTAAAAAAATCTTTGGAATGGAAAAATACCTGACAAAAATAAAACACCCAAAGAGAAGGATGATATTTACAAAATACCACTTCGAATACTATGAAAGCAAACGTGTGGAAGCACAAATAAAAAAAGGGAGGGAAAACTCGAGTGGCAGGTGCAAACGCGATATAGAACAAGACGATATTAAACATATACTACTGATGTGCCCCCTATATGAAAATCTCAGAAAGAAAATACTAGGGGAAATATTAGGACAACTGTATAGTAGTACAGAAGAAATAGTGAAATTTCTATTGAACACAGACACTATTGACATTTTAAAAAAGGTTGTTACTTATATGAAATATGTAGATAAACAAAAATTACACTTTAGAACTCAGGAATAAATGAAAGCAAAGAAAAGGAGAAGAATGATGAATTGTACAAGCATAATAGGGACCACTGTGCACATATATAGGTTTACATTGATTGATGTTACAAATACAGTATGTGTATGTAATCCTGTTTTTAGGAATTGTCCTTTAGCTATGTTTTTATTAAGGGCTGGGGGGCAGCTGTCAGCTCTCAATAAAGTGTTGTGTGAGAGTTGGGGTGGCAACCATCAGTTCTCAACAGAATATTTTATGAAGTGGATTTCCTATGTATCCTGAATTTAAGCCTGTTTCCATCCTTGAATATAATGAGATCTAAGAAATTCACTTCCTGTACTATATGTTTTTCTGCAGTAAATTTTAAGTGAGGACTTGTTTCATTAATGTATTACACAAATTTCATCATGTCAGCTTCCTCTCCCCTCCATATTATAAAGATGTGATCCAGATAGCGTGTCCACATTATGATATTAACAGAAGAAGCATTCCATTCTACTTTAAATCCTTACTATAAGCACTTGTATTGTTACAAGTGCTTTATATAGGACACCGTGATTGTATGGAGGGGGCCCCCATCTGCCATCCCAGATTTTGTTGCTTGTTTAGAATCTACTGTACAAACTGCAATTTAAAGTTTATTAAACATGAAAGTGTTCGAAGTGTGGAATTCTTGGATTTGACTATTACTAAGAATGCTGATGGGGGTTTGACACATGTCTATTCAGAAGATTGACTTCAAAAAATGCACTTTTAGCATATGACAGTTGCCATCCTAGACACATACTGAACAATATACCTAAGAGACAGTTTATGAGGCTGAAACGAAACACCTCTTCTGCTATACAGTATAGGGTGGATTGTAAACAGATGAGTGACAGGTTTTATCAGAGAGGGCACAATGCAGACTGTGTACTAAAAGCTCAAGCTTTAGTAGATGTGATGGAGAGACAAAATGTATTGGTAAAAAGTGATAGGTCAAATAATCAATCTGTTCTCAATTTCATTACAGAATACACACCACAGAGCAATATGGTGAGAAATATCTTAACAAAAAATTGGGGCCTTCTAAAATTGGAACCAAAATTGGAAATGGAAACCAGGAATCCCCCATAAGGTTTACAAGAGAGGCAAAACAGTGGTAATCTGTTTACACAAAGTTTGTATACCACTCCAGAGCAAGAACAACAAATGAAATTACCAGGTGGTGCCTTTCACTGTGGGGAACCATACATTTTGTAGGCACCTCCAGAAGGTACTCTGTTCAAACATCTGGTTAGTGGTAAAAATATTTTAACAGGGACTTCATTAATTGTTCCACCACAGACATTGTGTATATAGTTACCTATTTATTTATTTGTTAAATCTAGGATTACAAATACCTTTGAGCCATGGCTCTTTTACAAAGGTTCCACGTCAAAGCAGGTGCATTACAGAGTAGACAAGACATTGAGTTACAGAGGCATGGTAACATTATAACAGCAATTACATGTATGTGAATAAGACATTTGGGCTAGACTAGCATAAGTGTTCTGAACAGCAGTAGATAGGGTACAGAACAAGGAAGGGGAAATATGGGAAAGGTACAACCAGGGGCATTGTCATATTACAGATAGATGTGCCAGAGTCAAAAAGAAGAAACAATAAAAGAAAATAAGGGGGCGGGGTTGTAGTGACTAGAGGAAGTGCAAGGTGGGGAAATAATGAGGCAGCGGTACGTGGGAGGTAAGGTAGGCTATTATGTAGGACAGCCACAGTTGCTGAAGGCAGCAAGGAATAGGCGGAGTTTGGACTTGAACAGTCCAAGCATTTGCACAGATGAGAGGTCACTGCTGAGCATGTTTAACCAACTGGGGGCCCTTTAGGTAAAGGATCTTTGACCCTGAGATGTACGGCAGCAAGGGACCTGAAGGAGTTGGGTTGCAGAGCCCCTTGTGTGTCTAGGCTTGCTGCTAGGGCAAAGGAAGGCTTGGACTCCAGGTGGTGCAAGACCCATAGTAATTTTCTTTGCCATAATGTAGGTCTGATATTTTATGCAGTTTGAGAGTTGTAGCCATACAGATTGTGCACATAAGTCACACATATGAGTCAGTCGGTGGGAGCCAGTGATGAGCTGGCAGGCTTTGTTGGGCATCGTGGATATGTGTCTAAGAGCCATTTGTGAGGCGGAGCCATAGATGATCAGGCCATAATCTATAACTGTGTCAATGCAACTCTGAAAAGCAGCCCTTAAGGCTTCAGGAGTAAGGTGCTGCCTATGCCTGTAGAGGAGACCAAGGCGGGTGTTAGCAGCTTTGGCAACACTGTCAATGTGGGTACCATAGGAGAGGTGGCTGTCCAAAGAGATCCCAAGATATTTAAAGGAGTGAACCTGCTCCAGGACAGCTCCATAGCAGTTTGTAATAGTTAAAGGTTGTAGCTTGTATTTATTGTGAGTGCTGCAGGAAAGCATAGACTTGTTTTTTTATAAGTTAGGACCAGTTTATGCATGCTAAACCAGTTTTCAACTGAAGCGAAGCCTTTCTGAAGGTTGTTTTGGAGGGGTTGAAGATCCTTATGTGTGGCATGGATGACAGAGTTATCAACATAGAGGATAATTTGTTCTGGGCAGGATTTTGGAAGGCTGTTCAAAGAAAGGCTGAAAAGAAGGGGCCCCAGGATGGGGTCTATGTGATAATGGCAAAAGCCTAAAGGCGATCTCCATTATCACACAGTCAGAGTACCAGAAAGCTTTTTGGCACTCTGACAACCCCGGTGCACAGGACAATGGCACCAGGAGATATTTTTAATGCTTTCTGTGCCCCCCCCCCCTCACAGGGGATTAGCCCCCACACATCCCTTACTTAAGGATTCTCAGCTCCAGGGGGGTGCATGTCAGGGGGGTGAAAGCATTAAAAAAAATAAAGGTTCAGGCCGGGCGCAATAAAATTGCACCAGTGCCTGGACCCGAACCCGGTACCTCAGCCACCCCAGTCAGTAACTAACCCCTGATGCCACGATGCAGCTCGGCCATCCACTGCAGTGCCACCCCTACAGCCTCCTCCCCTCCCAGCCCATGCTTGCCGTGCCTCCCGTGCACGTGCTTCTAACGAAATTCTGTCACCCAATCACGCCCACCCTCATCCGTCACCCTACCCATCCATCGCCATGAGGGATTGCGCTGGGAAGGTGTCGCCATTATGGACAGCGCCCTTCCTCATGCGCCCACCTCATGGGTTACCCCCAGAATGGACCACTGCGGTACTCCAGAGTGGACTGGTCTTGCATCAGAGAGGACATCTGCAATTTTGACTCTTTGGGAGCAGTTTTCCAGGTAGCTTTTGAACCAAGCTGTAGCGTCAGGGGAGAGGCCAACTATTCGAAGCTGCTCAAGCAGAATACCATTGTGGATGGTGTCAAAGGCCTTCATAAGATCGATAAAGACCGATCCAGCAAGGAGACCATTGTCCAGTGTACTGTGGGTTGCACTGGTGAATTCAAGGAGGGCAGAGATAATGCTATGCCCTTTTCTGAAACTATGTTGTTGGGAGCATAGTATATTTATGTTTATCCAGATAGTCAGTAAGCTGGTCAGCTACTATACACTCAATAGCCTTGTAGAGCGGAGGTAAAATGGAGATTGGACGATTGTTCCCATGGAGAGAACTATCTCCACTTTTGTGGACAGGGGTCACAGTTGTGGATTTCCAGATATCAGGGAACTGTCCAAGACTGAGGGAAAGGTTGAATATCTTAGTAAGTGGTCCTATCACTTTGTCGAGGGTGAGGGACAATAATTTGAGGTCCAGTGAGTCAGCACTACTTCTGGAACTGGCGATTGCTTTCTTAATATATTTGCACCTGTTTAAGTTTTTATGTGGGCAAGACTATGTGTCTTTTTAAGAACTGCATTACACAACATTTAAGAAGTATCAATAGCCAAGATAAAATGAAAGCCCTGACACTTTACATAATGCAACAGGGTACAGGACACTCTTTTAAGTTTCAGAGACTGGAAAAGGTGTACCAAAATGTATGTGGGGGGGAATCTGGACAATAAACTCCTTTAGAGAGAGAGAGAGAGTAAATGGCAATATATTTTGAGGGCCCATAAGCAGAAAGGATTAAATGTCTGTTTAAGCATTGTAACTTTTTTTAAAACAGAGGTAAATCCTGCTATTGTAGATCTAGGGTGCTTCCTGCGGTTTTGCACTAAAATTTATTTCTTGTTAGGAGTTGCCCTTTGCTAATATTTATTCTGAATGATCGATTTAATCTTTTGTAAATTATGTATATATTGCAATTATATTTATATGTTTCTTGCACTTCTTTTGGTAACTTGTCCTTGGTGTACTGCTGGCTTCCTTGTTGGTGCATGTATTTTTTATGTACTATGTATAAGGGAAGTGTATGTCTCTTTAAGAACCCCCCCTTAAATGATGTTATGCCCTACATGGTTAGCCACGCCTTGACAAAGCGTCAGAGTGACGTGAAACGCTGGTGGTTAATTGTGGGGTGCTGCTATGTGTGTTTTCTAACTTTGACTATTAAAGTATTTTTAACTTGGCCTAGCTCAAAGGTCCTGTTTTTCCTTTGGTGTTGAGCGGCCCCAGTCTTTGCTTGGTTGACTGATTTCTTTATGTGGAGGCACCAGCTCACTGTTCCAGGAAGCTGCCTTTAGGGTTAAGTTTGTACACTGTAAATGTGCTCAGTTTCCCAGTCAGCAATATATAGTGTAGCAAAAATTGAGGCAAATGTAGTTCCTATTGAAGTCCCTTTTATTTGTGCAAAGAATTTCTGACTGAAAAAAAAATAGTTAGACTCCAACACAAACCTAGCAGTCTCAAGAACAAAATCATTATGTGGCAGCATTGAGGGGTCTCGAGACCTTAGTGCTTTCTGTATAGGTAATAGCCCCCAGGAATGTTGGTGTATAAGCTCTCAATGTCTATACACATCAATATATCATTCTCTTCCACTCGACCCAGGTCCAAAATTTTAACAAAGTGATTCGTATCTTTCAGGTGTGATTTTATCAATGGGATCAGTTTCTTTATAAATTTATTCACATATTTTGAAGAATTTTCTATTATTGCCCCTATGGATGACACAATGGGATACCCAGGAGCTGGTGCTTTATTTCTGTGAAGTTTGGGCAGTAGATATAGGACTGGCTTTTTGAGGTGCTCAGCAGTTAGATATTTTGCTTCCTTTTCTGTTGTCTACTTATTCATTTATGCAGCATTTATTAAGCATTTTTGTCTTTACATTTATTTCATCTGTTGTGTGTCTCTCTCTCTCTCTCGTGGTGCACATAGAATGTTGCATCATTCAGTTGTCTAGCAGCCTCTTCGGTATAATACCCCCTGCCCCCCCAAAAAACAAAAAATGCTGCCTATCCTTTATCAACTGGACGTATTATGATTTTATGCATATTAGAAGGTTGTTCAAGTGTCATTCATGTTTTGAAATATTGTGGGCTTTTTTTCTTCTGTAGTTTTTAAAAATATCATCCACTTCCTTTCCCATTAACTAACAGTAAGTTTACAGTGTAGGATTCATTGGACAGCATTGTGATCTAGCTCTCAAATAAGTTGTTTCCTTTTGTATCTCAGTCACATTGCTGCTAGATGCATTAGTGTCAGTTTGCTCTATATCCATACCAAACAATTCTTTAAGTTGGAGCTGATGGAAAAAAAAAAGAAACATATTCACCTTAATATTAAAGGGGTTGGGGTATTTGTGGGAACGAAGCTGAGGCCTATGCTAAGGACTTTTACTGGTCATCAGTAACGTTTTTTCTCTGTGAGGTTTACGACCTCCAATTCATGTTTTCATGGTGGGGAGAGCATCTCACCTGGCCCCACTGTCCTGGCCAACCCCACGGCTATGCCTCCTCTATTCCTCTGCCTCTTTTTGTTCTACGTCCTCTGTCTCGATTTATGAGTCCTCTTTTCCCTGTGATGCAATTTTGCCCCTCCCATCTGCTGTAAAAAAACCTGTCATTATCACATCATCTGACTGTGGTCTCATTATCAGATGTATCACCTGACTCACCTTCCAAACATTATGACACATCCCCTCCCTCCTGCGTACAGTTTCCCATATTGAAGTCCTTATACCAAAATTTTCTCCATAGGCTATACCATGTATATATTGTGCCCTCGTTATAGTCCACATCATCCCTCATATATTTGCTCTGTTTGTACTTTGTAAATCAGTTTTAAATGTTGAGATCTGAGTATCCAGTTTTCCTTTTTTTGCAGTTACCTGTTTTGCTGTGTAACTGTTATTCATTTTTTGTTTCAAGCTCTCTTTTTTTTACATTTTCTATTACTAATAGCATTAGTTCATGACTGCATTTGTTCAATATTTTTTCCCAGTCTCCCATTAACTAGGGGTCATCTGTGCCAAAGGTGGGGTGGGGGGTCATTCTTAATCCCCCAGGATTTATTTCTCCTTTCAATATTAACATAGAAACATAGAATCTGACGGCAGATAAGGACTGCTTGGCCCACCTAGTCTGCCCATTTCCCTACCTAACGGATAAGCTGCAGATCCTAGTTAAACAACAGCCTACTTCCTCCTACCCCCCCACTAGAATTGCCTTTATGCCTGTCCCATGCATTCTTGAATTCCCCACTGTTTTTGACTCTATGACCTCCTCAGAAAGGCTGTTCCATGCATCTACAACCCTCTTTGTGAATAAATACCTCACACACTGAGCTGTCCCCTCTATCTCTTCAAATTAAGTTCTCATGCTTGCACATCTCTTTTCTGAAAGATGCTACCCTCTTGAACTTTGTTGATTCCCTTGAGGTATTTGAAAGTTTCTATCATGTCCCCCTCTCCTCCTTTCCTCGAGGCTATACATCTTAGCTCCTTTAGTCTTTCTTCATATGTCTTCTGGTGCAGACCCTGCACCATTTTGGTTGCCCTCCTCTTGACAGCCTCCACCCTGTCTATGTCTTTGTGGAGATGGTGTCTCCAGAACTGTATACAGTACTTCAGATGTGGTCTCACCAACTGTCTGTACAGAAGGCCAACAACTTCCTGTTTTCTACTGGTGATGCCTCTCTCTATGCATCCCAGTATCCCCCCAGCCCTCCTTGCTGCCTTCTCACATTGCTGGCCCACCTTTAGATCATCTGATATGACTACCCGCAGGTTCCTTTCCATTTTTGTTGCTGTCAGTATCTCACCCCCCATTGTGTACTCTTGCCCTGGGTTTTTGTTTCCCAGGTGCATTACTTTGCACTTCTTTGCATTGAATCTAAGCTGCCATACATTTGACCATTCCTCCAACCTTGCCAAGTCCCTTTTCATCCTTTCCACCCCACCTTGCGTATCAACCCTGTTGCAGATCTTTGTGCCATCTGAAAAGAGACACTTTCCCTTCCAGTCCCTCTGCAATGTCACTTATAAAGACATTAAAAAGGACCGGCCCCAGTACTGAACCCTGCGGTACCCCACTAGTAACCCTCCTTTCTTCACTGTGGACTCCATTTACTACTACCCGCTGTGTCCTGTTGTCCAGCCAGTGTTTTACCCGGGCTACCACCCTGGGACCCACTCCCAGGCTGGCTAATTTGTTTATTAATCTTTTGTACAGGACTGTGTCAAATGCCTTGCTAAAGTCTAATTAGACCATGTCCACAGCTCCTCCCTGGTCTACTACTTTGGTCACCCAGTCAAAGAAATCAATTAGATTTGTTTGACACGACCTTTCTGCTGTGAATCCATGCTGCCTTGGGTCCTATGCCCCACTGGCCTCTAGGTACTCAACAGTTCTTTCCTTCAGAAGTGATTCCATCATTTTTCCTACCACTGAGGTCAAACTGACAGGTCTGTAGATTCCTGCCTCTGTCTTGCTCCCACTTTTGTGAAGGGGAATCACATCAACCCTTCTCCAATCCTCAGGTACCACACCATCCTCCCATGATTTATTAAAAAGGGTAGTCAGTGGTGTTACTAGTTCTTCCCTTAGTTCTTTTAGAATTCTGGGGTGGATTCCATCAGGCCCCATTGCTTTATCCACCTTCAGTTTTAAGAGTTCTTTCAGAACCCTTTCATCGGTGAAAGGACTAATATCAACCCCCCTATCCAGATGCTTCTATTGATTGGATTAGGTATCTCCCCCTGCTTTTTCATAGTGAATACTGAGCAGAAATATTTTTTCAGTATCCCTGCTTTTTCACTGTCGCTCTCTGCCCAACCATCTTCCTCTTTATTCAGCCTCAGTATCCCTGCCTCCGTCTTTCTTTGCTCCCTAATGTACCTATAAAAGGTTTTATCCCCCTTCTTAACCGAGTTGGCTGTCTTTTCCTCGGTTTGGGCCTTTGCTACTCTGACTGCCTTCCCCACTTCCTTCTGCTTTAACAGGTACAGTTCTCTGTCCTGCTCCTTCTGTGTTTCCTTATACTTCCTGAATGCTATCTTTTTCTCCCTTACCTTCCCCACCACTTCTTTTGAGAACCATAGTGTTTTTTTCTTTCATTTTGATTTATTTGCTTCACACAAAGACTTGTTGCCTCTGTGATGGCAGTTTTGATTTTTCCCCATTGTTGATCCACCCACCTTCTTTCCTGCTTGCTAGAGAGATAGGGAGACCACATGGAGATGAAAGCGAATATCTTTCTTTTTTTAAATTTCCAAATTTTCAGCATCACCATTTTTCTCTTGTGTAGCACTAGTAGGTTTAAAAATATATTCTATTTGAGCCAAAGAGAAGACTATTTCTTCTCCTGCTTCGTTTGTGAAGGAGAAAAGACCAGTGTTAACAGGTATAGCAGCCATATTGTTACTGAGCTCACTCTGGTTTGGCACGCTCCAAATGTCAAAAATAATGGATACATCAAACACACATAGTTCAGGGGCTCAGCAAACTAAGTGCAACAAGCCTGCCTTGCAGGTGAAGATTCCAGACATGTATGGGCCCCGACTCTGGTCACTGTGTGCTTGCATGCACCCTGGGAACTCTTGCTTCTGACAGCTTGAGGATGTGAAAAGGTTGGATCCAGTTCTATCAGACCACACCACAGGGCAAGTCCATGGAATTGGAAGCAACCTGAAGTCGGTGTCAGGGATCCCAGGGAGTGGGGCTGGATCTGTCCCAGAAGAAGGGGGCTGAACCAAGTGTGGAAGCATTAAATGTCAATTGTAAAAAAAAAATAGCATTATAAAAAAAGCTGGCCCTAGGATGAGCTCTTATACAGACACTGTGTCTCTCTGTCAGTGTAAACTAGGAAACATTGCCAAGTCAATTGTCATGCCAATTTTTGAGTATGGGAATTTGGTTTATGGTGGAGGTGGGACTGCTCTGCAAGACAAGCTTGCTGTCTCGGCCAGTAGACTAGCCCATGTCACCTTGGGTATATCAAGGGATACTCAACACTGTGGTTTATATAAACAGTTAAATTAGTTTATTAAAACACAGACAAGAATTACACCTGATTCAACTGATGATAAAGTATGTACAGGGGCATATATACAGTGCTCTATATTAGGATACTAATAACTGACAGGCAAACATGCTTGGGTATGCAATAATCAGATGTCTGATGTATGAGGTCCCTCTGTTAAGCACTGCTAGTGGTGGACAGTCTCTTACTGTCCACGGTCCTTTGGCCTGGAATTACATTCCAGCAGATTTGAGACCAATAAATGGCCTTCTCCCTTCTGTTAGTCAGTTAAAAAAAATGTTTAACGTTATTTTGTATTAAGAACTTTGACACTTAATACTGTATAAGCAAGCTACTTAAATTAAACAGATACCATGTTATTGCCTCTTTAAATGAATGTGTATAAAAGGCTTTGGGACAGATACAGGTGGCAGCTTACCAAAGCATAATATGCATGCATGAAACACAGGCAATTTGTAAATGTTTGTTTGCAGTTGTCAGCTACTCTCTGCTTTTGTGAGCATCACTTGCTCTTTTTGGCACCTTTTGACATCTTAAAGGATTTGTTTTGCACAAATGTAACACATAGCATTTTGTCTATTTGGCAGGTACCTTTTTTTGTGCTGCTTGCCTCCAAGGATCTAAGGTGTTGGCATTCTTAATTTATTGCTAATAACCCTTTTATATATGCACATCAATTTTAAAGTTATTACTGTTTTTATGAATACTTTTTGTGTTGAAAATGTTGACATAATGAAATATGTTTATATTTTAACTGAATGGGACACTATTGGAAATGAGCCCTGGTACATTGGCCTTGGTATCTCCCATCAATAAACATAAACACTGCCATGGGAGAAGTCATCTCTCATGTTCTGCCTTCAGGAGATGAATGTCCAATTGCTTCTGCATCAAGGACCATGTCTTCCAGTGAAAACTATGCTCATATCTAGAAGGAAGCATAGAGCACAATCTTCAGAGTAAAGAAGTTCCACAAATACTTCTACAGCAGAAAATTCATCTTGGTGACAGATCACATGCCTCTACTGACCATCCTGGGGGGTGAAGGCAGTGATTCTGAAATTTGCAGTATTAGGGATGTAGCAGGACTGGCTACAGACTGAAAAGTTGGGGAACTAAATGTAATGGAGGAGCTAAATATAACAGAGAAAGCTATGTAATATAAAAGCTGGGAGCTGGGGCTGCTTAAACTCCAAGAAGCATTGGGTGCTTTAAAGTGCAATATCTGGCATTTTAAAGTGCTGTTTTCCTTTAAAAAAAGAGTTTTAAGATATATAAATAATGTTCCTTTAAAAATAATTTCTCATATATATAGTTTAAGAAAACATTTGCAAACAAACTGCTTTAATGCACCAGGTAGGGTTCAGATTAAAGAGACAAAAGTGGGGAAATGTGGTGTTAGGGTTTCCAACCCTAACACCCTACAACTCACCTTCCATGCAGCAAAAGGAAAAAAAATACTATTTTGACTGTCCCATGTCTTGGCAAATCAGGGTTGGGGTCTTCCTTAGGGTTATCAGCCTTAACGCTCACCCCATTCTATCAGCAAATAAGCTCAGACATGCAAACTATGTGAGAATGGGGTGAGTGTTAGGGCTGATAACCCCAAGGAAGACCCCAGACCTGAGTCCCGAAGACTCAGGACAGCCAAAACCATAATGTTTTTTCCTCTTGCTGTTTGAAGGAAGGGGTGTGGTGTTAGGGTTGAAAACCCTAACATCACCTTTCCCTACTTCTGTTGCTTTCTGAACCCTAACTGGTGCATTAATGCAGTTTTTTGCAAAGAATTTCCTTACTTTTTGAGATAGTATAATTGTATTCTCATTCACACAGGTCCCTTCAGGACCTGCCTGACTTCATCTATCTGCCTAGGGAAGCACAGGGCCCAGAGGGCCCTGCACTTCCATTCTACCACAGATACACAGAGCCATCTGGCAGTGGAAGTGTAAAAGCAGTTTATGTGCTTGGTTGTAATCGATTTTTGTGGGGCTCACTTCAAAAGGAAAAATATATTAAGTGTCCCTCTTAACTGCCAGCGCTTGATTGTATACAGACAAAAATGTCTTTTTTTTTACCCATAAGTCAGTAAATGTTTGTTGGTTTAGTCTGACATTTTCTATGGTTGTACTGGAAGACTAGATATACCGTTGGGGCACTTTTGATGATGATCAAACTTTCATTGTGGATTTGGCACCATGGTGGAGATTGGAGGTAATTTTAGGGTGCAGTGTGTACCCCATGAATGTTTGGGGGGATTATGTGTTAGTGTAGTACTACTCATTGACACCCTTTTTTAAAAAATATACATTGTCACATAACTCCAATTATTGCTGGACTTATGGCTTGTTAAAGTTACAATGTTATCCGATGGGAATTTTAATTTTTTTTATTTTTATGGTTTCTTATTTGGCCCATACCTTTTTGCAGGAGTGTTGTGTGTTAATGTTGTAGTATTCATTAGGACCTTTCTTTTGATATATAGATTGCCCCTTAACTGCATATATTGACAGTGTTATGGCTTGTTAAAGTTGAAACGTGTGGGAAATATTAAGTCCAAATTCTTTCTTCATACGAAGGAGTCATTTTTCATGAGAATGACACAGTCTCATGAAAAAAAGATTCTTTCATTTGAAAAAATACTATAAAAAACCCTCCAAATTATTTTTTCATACGGAGGAATCTTTTTCGTGAGAACAACACAATCTCAGGAAAAAAGATTCTTTCATATGAAAAAAGAATGTGGAAAAAACGAACTCCAAATTCTTTTTTCATATGAAGGAATGTCTTTTCATGAGATTGATTCATTCTCACATAAAAAAGATTCCTTTATACAAAAAAAGAATGTGAAAAAACCTAAGTTCATTTTTCGTATGAAGGCAATCTTGTTTTGCATGGCCCTATTCTTGTTCCATGTGGCCATACGAAAAAAAAAATCATCTCAGATAAAAATAATTTTAAAATGTGTTAAAAACACATTTCTGGGTCACGGTTCCAAAAAAGTAACTGCAGAATCCACCTAATGTTGTCCTGATTAGCAAGATACATATGCTGGTGTGTTTTCATGGGTTCAATGTCATAACAGTGATCACGGAATAGCGATCACCGTTAGGGCAAGTGTACATCGCCAAAAATTAATTTTGGCGATGCACACTCACAGTGAATGGGAAGAGGGCAGCCAAGATATGAGTAACTTTTTAATGCAGGGAGAGCACCCTGTGCACCATCCTCCACCCCTCTACTAAAGGATTCTCAACTCCAGGGGGATGCATGTCGGGGGTGACAGACTGAAAAAAGAAGGAGTTGCCTGCCAGCAAAAAAAGTACCATACCATCCCGGACCCGAACCCTGCACCTCCCAAACAACCACCCTCCCCACCATGCTAGTGGGCCAACTTGGCAGCTGCCTGCCACACCCCTAACTCACATACCTTCCTTCCCCTTCCTCCCCCGTGTGCATGTATATGTGTGTACTTCTCATTGACCTACCTCGCCTGCCCAAGTATCTGCTCACTGCCCTGCCAGGTAGCCCTGAACACAGGCACTGTAATTGAGTCATCATTTTTGTAAGTGTTCAGTCATGGTCGCCTTGTTCAGGGCATACCCTTTCCATGACATGATTATTAAGGGTTTTCAAAAAAATTTAAACAAGATGGTGACCATATGAAAAAAAAAAATGTTTCTCATGAAATATGATTGCCCCCCCCCCCATGAAACAGAATTCTTTTTCGTATGGCCCAAATTATTTTTTTTATATGAAACAGACATCCAAAACAGTGTATTGAGCATGCTTAGAACTGACATTGCATACCCTTATAACTCTGGAACAGATTAATTATTGTTTCACCAAACCAATAAGACACTACTCTGGGCCAAGCCCTTTCTGCCCTAAAAATTTCAGACCAAAATTCCAAACCATCTGGGTGTTAGATGATGACAAAAAAACAGCAAAAAAACCCTGATTTTTTTCACTTATTTTGCTATCTGAATCTTAGAATTTACACATCCAACAAGAGCAAAACTTGGCATGTCAAGAGACCTTGACCTCAAGACCGTACATGCAAAATTTTGTACAAATCTGTTGAACAGTGGTGAAGCTATTATAGTGCAAAGTTAGGGGTTTAACATTGAACAGCCTACTCAACCCTAACTATAGTGGTGCTACTTCTCCACTATAATGTTTTTTTCCATTTCAGACTATAGCTGACTCTTATTTATAAAAGTAAACTAATAAGCCTCTGTACCTACAGCAAGGTAGCCAGTCACACAAAGGTCCATTCACATAAAGTCAAATAATTCATTTTAATATATGCACCTACCTAGGCTTATTTATTCATTTGTATGTCTTGACTGGAAAAGGCACACTGAGACATGGCAGCTCATTTTCAGGTGTGTTCTGTTTGGTGGGTGGGTTACATGGAACATTTCTATTGATGAAGGAATGTTAGCCAAGATACTGGGGTAATCCCCATCTCTTGTGATAATTATCATGGGATCTTTAGCTTCCACCCGGACAGCCAGCTGAAATGGGGAGAAGGAATCTCAGTTTAATGTCTAATCTGAAAGATGGCACCTCAGCAGTGCTACAACCCCCAACCTAGTGGTATTAATCCAAATTGCTGGTGTGAACACATGACCTGGGGCTGGCAGTATAGCCTAGAGGTTAGATGAATGAGATGTGAACGAGCTAGATATATCCAGCAGACCAGACCTGAGTTTGATTCTCACAACCTCCATTTGCATACTGTGTGACTCTGAGCAAGTCACTTAACTGCCCAGTGCTCCCAGGTTGCCCCTGAAAACAGGCACTAGTGCCTAATGGGCTTTACCTGGTTACCAAGGACTAAAATAAAATTAAAAAAAATATCTTCCAGTCCTAGAGGTGAGCATGCAAGCTAGTGAAACAGTGATCCAACTAACATCACCATCCTGTGTTAGGTAGAATTTTACTACCCAATTTTACATATGTTCATGCAACGAGGGAATGCACTTACTACAGGTGCTTACTACAGGTGCTTATCCTTTAGGCCTGAAATTGTCCCTAGATTAAAAAACTTGTTATGATTGTGCATGTTCTGTAGAGATTGTTGATATTAAGTTGCCTGCTGGTGCAGTGGTTGGGTTTCCACCTGCGATGCCGACATCTCGGGTTTGGGAGATGGCTGGGAGAGGAAGATTGAGTGCCCTGTGGCTTTCCCTCCTTCTCTGGGGGATGAGGGTTGTGTGTCCAGCACATAGAGTGACCTCCAATGGAGGCCGGGGGTGCAATCAAACATCCGGCACCTTAGTGTTCTGGAGGAGGCCAGATAGCGTCATTTACAACATTCTGTCATTGCACACCCCACCTCCACACAGTCTCAAAAAAACAACTTTGCTGAGCAGAATATCACCCCCCACAGGTCGGTGGTCCCACACAGCAGCCCCTGTGTTTCCACCAGGGACATATCCTGCCTTCCGCTGGGGGGCCCCTCCCAGTGACCCTGCCCCTGTGGGGTAAACCAAGGGCATACCCCTGTAACAATTGCATCCTTATCCCATTGTCCTCCAGGTGGTTGGGTTCCCTCCTGCGACCCTGCTCTGGGGGGGTAATCAAGAGTGTATCCCCAGCTGGACTCACAGTGGCAGGTATGTGATGGGATGAAGACTCAGGGATGAACTGTTGAGGAGCTGACATATAAAGCATACTAAATTTAAAAAAAAGGGATTGCTGATATAGCTGGTGGTTTACATCTGAGTCTTTTTCCTTTTTAATAGTGAAAAACAGACTGACCACCATACTGCTGTTATCACACAAAGACATGTTTGTTTACATTCTTTGATCAATGTCCACTGCATCTTTCCTGGACCTGAGAATGCCCCTAATACAATGTAGCCACTCATAGTGCTATGGGAGGAGAGGAGACTATTGCATTATGTGTGGCAGCAGTGTTTGAGGGTGTTCCTAATACTCAGGATGTATGCAGTTAGAGTAGATTAAGGATTTTGCTTCCTTTTCTGTTAAGGATTTGAAGCAAAACAAGAATAGGTACAATTGCACCATTCCAATGCATTTTAGTTCTGCTAAGAAAGGAAGCAGATCAAACAACCAACAACTGCAATGAGTTTTAGAGAAGGTAAGCAATCATACAATGTGGATTCTCAGTTAGAAATAACATGATGCAGATAGCCCGGTGGTGTTGTGGGTTGAGGCGCTGGACACCTTACCTTGCTCCATGCGGGCAACCTGGGTTTGGGAATGACCTTGGGTCATCAGGGAGCCAACATGGGAGGAGGGAGGGAGCAGGATTGAGCTGCCTAATGGCAGCTCTCCTCTCACGGGGAGTTGGTCAGGTCACCCCTCCATAGTTCTGCAGTTGCCAGGTGGAGGTCAGGTAACAGTGCAGGTGGAAGGGGTTGACATGAAGGGAGGGTGTCTCGCAGTGCAATGTGCGCATGCCTCCAGACGTGCGCATACACACCGAGACAAGGTTATGGGAATATGGAGAAAAACTAGAAAAACCCTACAACCTAAATACAGAAAAAAAAAGAAATACTGTAACATGATGCAAAAAGGGTTGACAATGCCTCTTTAAAGTATCCTGATTCAGCTTATTAACACTTTTGTTTTTTGCTTATTGACCTTATCAGTTTTCATATAGATAACTTCCTTGCTGAATATATACTTTTCTTCCCTGGCTGGTAGCACAGCTCAGGAATATGCCTTGCCGCGCTGCCACCAGGCCATTGTGGCAGCCCACAAAACATACACTCATGTCAAACAACACAGCTTATTACAACAGGTGAGCAAACCCATTCAGTGTATGTTTTACAAGAATATTTGGATTCCTACTAAATTTTACACCAAGAAAAAAGTTCTAAGGAATTACATGCCATCAATGCGTAGTTCCCATTATTCAGTTAATTGACCCAAAACAGATTTAATGTCCAGCTCTTTGAGAAGCTTTAAGGAACTAATAACTATCCCCAGTTTTTTACCCTGGTACAATTTCTTTTTTTTTATTTGAAAATATTTCTTCATTAGTTTTTTTTTTCTTTACTGGAAGGAGGAGCCCAAGTAATTTCAGAGCATTATACAATTTCATTGTAGAGATGGCTTGAATACAATGTATTTTCATCTTTAACAGAAATAATATATTTCCCTAAATACTCTAGGTGGTGTACTACTATACTCCATAGTGCCTCTAATATAGAAGTTTTGTTATTAATTTTCCCAGGGTGAGTCTACCAGACATAATATTAATGTCTAAATCTAGTTCACATCATGGAATCAAGTCTGTTCTGTGTTCTATAACCCACATCTACCACCTGGACCAGAAGGTAATACATTTCTGGACTCTAAGGTTAATACCAGCTGTTAGCATCTCCATTTTATATATTTGGTATGTTATATTTTCCTATTCCCAGAGTGTCAGCGAGGTCTTCTGCAGCCACTTTCTTGTGACTGCCTTGTTGGCTGCCAGTACAAAAATAGCTAGTACAAATGTAGAGTTATCTCTCCTAATCTCTTGGGGGGTATCTAGCAGAAGTATCTGCTCAGGTTTTAAATTCTGTATTTCTGGGAATATCTTTCTCAAGGCATTCTCTATCTCTTTCCAATACTGGGATAAAACTTCACATTCCCAAAAGATGTGTGTATGTGTTGCCAGTGGCTTGCCACAGGCTCTCCAACAGTCTGATCCAGATTCCCCACCAAATTTCCCAGTAATCTGTGGGGTTCTAAAAAATCTAATCACACATTTCCAACCAAACTCTCTCCATGACCATGATCTAGTAGCCTTATGTAGTATCAAGTATATTGATTCCCATTCTTCATCTTGTCTTAATATCTTGCTCCCATCTTTTTTGCCAAGTTCTTGTCCCTTTATCCTTATTATATATTAAGGCTTGATAAGTATGTGATATTATATGTTCTAGGCTACACTTCTCTATTGTTTTTATTAAGATTTTGGACAAAGGATTTATCCTTCCGGGGTCCCAGGTTAGCCCTACCAGTTGTCTACAATGATTTCTTATTTGTAAGAATCTAAAGAAGTCACTTCTTTTCAGACCAAAGATTCTCTTTCTATATCTGTAAACTGACTCCTCTATAGCACTGGAAAAATGTCACAAGGCCTAGATCCATCCATCTCTTGAATATATTATCTAGAATTGCTGGAATGAATCTAAAGTCATCTGTAATTTTTAGAAAAAGCTGTGCAATTTTGTCCTTTGTATTTAGAGTTATTTTCCTCCAGATTATAATTAGTTGTCTTGTATATTGGGATTTAATATCCTTCTCTAATATAGATCTGGATAAGGTCAGGGTAAATAAATATTTCTCTATCCCATCTCTCAAATCCCCCATCTCTATTTCCTTCCAAAGGGGATTTGAATTCCTGTCTACCCACTGTAGGACATGTGCAATTATTGCTGCTTGAGCATATTTTTCTAGATTTGGGAGTGCAAGTCCCCCATTTTGTTTTTGGAGTTGAAGTATTTCTACTTTTATTTAAGGTCTTATCTTTTGCCAAATGAATTCTGAAATCATGTTGTTCCATTGTTTAAAATCTTTTTTGATTGGACAGATTGACAATGACTGAAAAAGATAAAGTAACCTCAGAAGGACATTCATCCTGATGGTATCTATTCTTTGGATCAAAGAGATAGGTAAAAGCATCCATCTCTGCAAGTCATCTTGTATCGCCTTTATCAATGGTATATAATTAATGTCATAAAATTTTGATTTTGAAGTGTCTTTATGTATAATTATACCTAGGTATCTGAGGTCTGTAGCTGTCCATTTTAAGGGAAACCTTTGCTGTAATTCAATGCTGGGAAGGTAATTTATGGTCAGGACCTCGGTCTTGCTGGTGTTTAATTTATATCCCGAAAGGTTTTTAATCTCCTGCAGGACCATAAATAGGTTTGGCAGAGAAGTCTCTGGGTTTGTAAGATAGATTAACAAATCATCAGCAAAAAAAAGCCAATTTGTGGCTATTTTCTTGTAATCTTATTCCTGAGATTGCAGTGTTTTCCCGAATTGCTTGTACTAGGGGTTCAGCATATAGGGCAAACAGAAGAGGAGATAGGGGACAGCCCTGTCTAGTGCCTAGGGTCGATGAAAAAAATTATGAAAAAGGACCATTTACTTTAATCATAGCACGAGGTGAGGAATATAGCTGGTGTATAACTGTTAGGAAGGCCTTAGGGAAATTTAATTTTTCTAAGGTGTACTTCAAGAATTTCCAGGAAACTCAATCGAAAGTCTTTTGGGTGTCCATGCTTAATATTAGTGTAGGGGTATGATCTTTTTGTACTTTTTCTAAAAGATATATTGTACGTTTGATATTATGTGTCAGTTTTCTGCTTAACTATAAATCCAGATTGATCTTTTCTAATTAACTCAGGGAGAAGGTTTTCCATTCTTTTTGCTAAGATTGCCACAAAGTACTTATAGTCCTGATTGAGGACTGAAATAGAGCGATATGATTTCCAGTTAGAGGCATCCTTCTTAGGTTTTAAAATTGCTGATATGTTAGTGTAATTCCAACTATCTGGGGGAGAAGAAGACTCCTCTTGTATTCCATTAAAAAGTCATGTGAGAGAGTGAAGCAATTCAGTTTTAAAAGTTTTATAAAATTCTACCATGTAGCCATTGGGGCCTGGGCTTTTGTTCAGTTTGGAGTTACGTATAACAAGATCAATTTCTTGGGGGGAAATTTGTCTGATCAGCCTATTTTGTTGTTCTTCGGACATTTGGGGGAGATTAATACCATTAAAGAATGTCTTGTATTTTCCTTCCTCAGGTTCTCCAGGTTGATTATACAATGTAGAGTAAAAATCCCTAAATCCTTCTAATATATCCTTTGTTTTATAAAGAAATTGATGTTGATAGGGATATTTGATTTTCGTTATAGTTGACATAGCTTGAAGTTTCCTAAGTCTATAAGCTAATATTTTGGTTGCTCTGTTTCCACCCTCATAATATGTTTGCTTGATATACATCACAGCTTGCTCTGTTTTCTGATTTAGTATATCTTAAAGTTGCTTCTTCATTTTGTTAATCTGTGAAATCAATGCATTGTCCCCAGCTGAATGTAGTTGCTGTAACTTCCCCAGTTCGCTCTCTAAATCCTGTTGTTTCTGTTTTCTTTGTTTGTTTTTGCATGATGTGTATGAAATAATCTCCCCTCTCATAACAGATTTTAATGTAACCCATAAAAGTCCCTCTGATATCTCCTGGGATGAATTCTCTTGTATTATTTGGGATATCCAAGTCTTAACATTGTCTTTACATTTTGGATCTTTAAATAGCATATTATTAAATCTCCATTGTCTCTGTATAAATTCCTGTCCCATGTCCAGCTCTATCAGAATTGGGGCATGATCAGAAATATAAATAGGGTTAATTTCTACTCGGTGGATCTTATCTAAGAATTCACTGGCTAATAGAAAATAATCTATATGGGAATAGGTATTATGAACACCTGAATAATATGTATACTTTTTTGTAGTCGGATGACTATGCCTCCAAGTGTCTATCAATGATAAATCCCTGATCAGTCTCTTAGCATGCTTTTGTGCTTTAGTATCTCTAGTAGGTTTTGGGTTTGAACTGTCTTTTGCAGGGTCTAGAAGCATATTTCCCCCATTAGGAGCAAGCCTTGCTTAAAATCAATTATTTTATCTAATAAAAATTGGTATATTTTACTATCACATCCTGGAAGTACATAAAGGTTGGCCACCATAAGTAGATGGTCCTCCCATACTCCCCTAATCATTGCCAATCTCCCCTCCCCATCGTGGTATGATTCCTGAACCTGAAAAGTGGATGATTTAGGTATTAGTATTGCTATCCCCTCTTACATCCTCTCTCATATGAACTGGCAATCACCTGGGATATCCCTCATCCAAGTAGTTTCTGATGTTCACTAATAGAGAGATGGGTTTCCTGTAAAATAATAAGTTGGGGATGTTCTCTTTGTAAATGTGAAATAACTGTAGTCCTTTTCATTGGGCTACTCAGGCCATTAACATTTTGAGAGATCACCCTGAGGATTTTTTTGTTCTGTGTCATTTATATTGTGGATTCTCTCCCTCCCTTTCCCCCTCTCATCTTTTTGTCCCACCTCTTTTCTATTATTTGTAACATCCGCTTCCATTTTTGACTCACCAAAGGGATCCTTTCTATCAAATCATCTCTTAATTCTTCTCTTAATCTAATGTACTTCTGGGCTTTCCTTCCCCTGTTATAACCCCCCTCCCCTTGAAGTAATCAGCTCCAACAGGCAACTATATACATGTGCACTTCCAGTCTCAGAGATACCTCTGATTTGGATGAAATATTTTGTCAAGTCAGGGCTTCTTGTCTATACGCATAGATATGCCCTCAGGGGAAAAAAATAACCCCCAAAATGGAAATTAAGTTTACCTCCTTTCTCCTAGGGACCCTTTACTTGAGTCACCCTTAGTTCAGGTTGTAGAAAAAAATAACCAAAATAATTAAATAAAACATTCATATACAAAAAAAGCAAAATAAAAAAATATAAAGGTGCCTAACATAAGCATTCTCCACCTTTAAGAGCCCCTATACTCTCCCGAAATATATTTATATCCATCTATGTTTTGGCAATTGTATATGGACCTTTATAAACTATTGTATAATCTCATTCCTTCGTCATTATATATATATATATATATATATATATATATATATATATATATGTAATTTTATACAGTATCGTTCTCTCCAATGTCCTTTATTCTTTAGTTTGGTTTCTAAGTCCCGAACTTATTTTGATGAAATCTTTCAAATATCTCAGTTCAGTCTCAGCCAAAGTCAAAGAGCCCAAGAATAATATTGTGTCCTTGTACAAATGACTTGAGTACAAGAGCTCAGAATAAAGAAAACCTTTTTTGACCCTTGACCTTCTTTGCAGTATGGTATTATTTCTTCTCTATGTCTCCCCCCTCAAGTCTATTTCTTCTGTTGTTTGGTCTCTTCTGAGTCTCTCACAAACCATTTTCTCTAGGAGTGGGACATTAGTTAGAGAGCACCCATCTCCCTTCCCCCCCAAGCAGAGTGGAGAGCTCCCCTGATCCCCCTGGAGCGACCCCCTCCAACATTACTCCCAAATTGTAAACATAATGTGCTGGATATTCAAAAGGGTTGCACCATGCGCAATAGGGTTGCGCCTGCGCAAGTCTGAAATTGCGCCATTCTGCGATATTCAGCAGGAGGCAGTTGCGCCCCCCAAGTCATGCTGAGCAACAGCGCAATGCTAATGAAGGCATGCTCAACCGGAGGGGGAGGAACCATGCATAAACTGCACGGCTTGATATTCAGCCGGGCTGTGCAGAGTTGTGCAGGTGCAACCCCCAGCCTGCACCTGCACAACTTTGAGCCAAAAAAAAAGGATTAAGTCAATGGCCACTCACAGGTGAGCTGCCGCATTGCAGGGCGCAACACAGCAGCTGCCACCTGTGGGTGGCCCTCCACTTCTTCCCTGTGCCCCCCCTGCAGCCCAATCACAGGCATAATGGTAACCCCCGTAGCCTGATGGTGGGCAGAACACACTCCCCACTAGCCCGATCACGGGCAGATCTCCCTCCCCAACTGGCTCGATTGTGGGCATGGCATAAATGTACAACCCCAACTCTCGATCGTGGGCATAACATAACTGAACAACCCCCACCACTGGCCCGATCATGGGCAAAATAGAAATGAACCCCCGACTGGCCCGATGCGTGGGCGCAACAGAAATGACCCCCACTAGCCCAATAGTGGGCAGAACGAAGTTCAACCCCCAACTAGCCGATCGCAGAAAATTGGTTCAACCCCCAAAGACCAATATCCCTGATGGTCCAGTGGACCACGGCCCGATCGTGGACATTAGAGTTAAACCCCCAAGGTCCAATTTCCTGATGATCTAGAGGCCCCACCCACTCACCCATGGAGCCCACCACCCGCTCCCCCTCCCCCCTCCCATCAGCGGTGGGCGGCAGCACCCACCTGCCTGCTGCCCCCACACTGACTGACTGCAGTCAGCAGCATGCCCCTAGTTCAGAGCAAGAGCTAATGGGCATGTAGCTCCATAGCTCATAGCAGAAGTCCAGATATGTGAATGAAATGAATCCATTCACATATCTGGACTGATCTTAGGCGGTATGGGCTGCACGCCCATTGGCTCTTGCTCTGAACCAATGGGCATGCAGCCCTATCGGCAGTCAATCGTGGGTGGGGCTGGCAGGCAGGGGTGCTTCCACCCACTGGCTGATGGGGGTGGGGTGGTGGGGCTCTGTGGGTGGGTGGGTGGGGACCACTAGATCACCAGGAAATTGGACCTGGGGTTGACTCTAATGCCTGCACCGCGCCTCACGGTCCACTGGACCACCAGGGATATTGGTCTTTGGGGGTTGAACTCCATTATGCCCGTGGATCAGGCTAGTCGGGGGGTTCATTTCTGTTACGCCCACAATCGGGCCAGTCGGGGGTTCCGCTCTGTTTTGCCCACAATCAGGCCAGTGGGGGTTCAGTTCTGTTATGCCCACGATCGGGCCAGTGGGGAGGGTTTAATACTGTTATGCCTGTGATCAGGCCAGTGGGGGGGGAGATTTACTTCATGCCCATGATTGGGCTGCAGGGGGCGTCGGTCCCTGATGGCTGCTGCCTGGCAGGGCACCAGGCACAAGTGGTCGGGGATCGGCGCACATGCATGCTAATGACATGCAAATGGGGCCATAAGTAGATGCAAATGGCCCGCCCTGCACCTTGCATAACTTATGGCCCCAGTTGCATGTCACCTTTTAAATATCAGAAATTTGCGCATGGCGCAATGGAACTTGCACCACCGCATCTTGAATGCTCCACTCTGACCACTTGTGGTGGCGCAAGTTCCACTGCACCATGCACAGTGGCAGTGGCCGGGGGGCGATATTCATAGGAATTGTTCAATAGCGCAACTCTGTTGAATATCACCCCGGCCACACCCCTGAGCAACTTTTTTGAGCAGCGCAAGGGCTTGCGCCATAGAATGGCGCAGTTTGAATATCCAGCCCAAAGTTTCCCAGGGACTCATATCACCTCTCCTTTCCATTTATTGTGGGAATTCCCAATCCATCTCTCCATATTTATATGCACCTTTCATTTTCTCTTCCTCCGTGAGCACACTCTGTGAATATGTCCGAGCCCATATTAGTTATTTTTATAGTGTCCAATATTTAGGATATAGCGAGTGAGTAAGCTGACTTCTCAGCTCTTCCCCCCACGTCCATTAAGCTCTGCACAAATTAACATCATCTCGCTAAGTGCCCCATCTAGTGGTGCCATGGAAGACCGATGTCAAAGAGCCCCATATTGATCCAATCGTTCCTTAGTAGGAATATTTTAGGAATAAGAGGTGAGATTCCCCCGGTTCCCAATTAGAGGGATCACCCTTGATAGGTTGCCCCAGGTAGACCCCAGAACTCCCCCCCACTCCAAGATTAGGGGAAAAAGAAAGAACGCCCCCCTCTGTCCCCTCTCCTATATCTTGTATCTGTTCCTCTCTCCCCTCCCCATCACAGTGAGAAAAAAAAGAAGTTATGTCCCATTTTAACTTACTCAGTTAGATATTTGAAGATGCATCCCTTTGTTCAGAAGCGAATTGTCCCAAAAGTTTTTTAATTTCCTCAAGGGTCTCTTGTTGTAAATCCTTCCCTGTTCTCTGATTCATGTTGGTCTTGGATTCCCTGCCCTGTCTCTGGCCTGGTCATTTTGTTGGTAATTCAAAGCCTTGCTTTCTCAGATCTTCCACAGCTGTCAGAATCGACTCGTACACTTTTTGCCCATTTGAATACTGAATAATTAATTTCACTGGATATGGTGTACGAAATTTTAATTTTAGATGTCGGAGAATCTTAAAAAGAGGGATATATTCTCTTCTTCACTGCATAGTTGCTCTAGCATAGTCAATGTCAAAAAAGATCCTCTTGTTTTCAAAAAATACCTTTCTCATGGACCAGGATTTCTGTAATATTACCTCTTTTGTGTAATAACTCTGAAATCGAATTATTATCGAACGGGGTCTGATCTCTGCCCTAGATGGCTTGGGGCCTAAGGCTCGATGTGCCCTTTCTATTTCAATATTAATTCCTGTGTCTGAGGATAGTGTGGATCTTAGAACATTCTCTATAAAACCTCTCATATCTTTTCCCTCACTGTCTTCCAGTATCCCATAAATTCTTATGTTTTTCCATCTTTGGCGATTCTCAGCATCCTCCTGCCTCTCCCCCAAGGCTTTGGTGTATTGAAGGAGCTGGGATAAGGTGGACTGACTCTGAAAAATTTCTAGTGCTTGATCAGTACTTTTTTGTTTGAGCAAGGAGACTTGCGTCTGAAGGGTTGAGACATCTACTCTAAGGAGATCATGATCTGCACGAAACTCTTTAAAGTCCCTTTTTATCTCCTGGAGATTTATAATAATCCTGTCTAATTTATCATTTTGAATTGAATCTTTAGCCAGTTGTCGTTTGCTTGATGCTTTCTTCTTTTTAACCACGGAGGCCACAGCTTGGGATAGGGTTGAGGCTTCTGATTCAGAGCGTTTGGGATCTAAAAGGGATATTTTCCATTGTCAAAGCAGTAAAGTGGTTTGGGGAAGTCCTTATCTTGCCTGAAGCCATCTGTAAGTATTTCTCCATATAATTTACTCACTTTACGGCCAACTGTTGGAGTTAGAAAAGGGAGTCGAGGTGGAGCTCCAATCTCATGCCACCATTAGGTGGAGAGCTGCATCGGAAGTCCTGACTCCTCTCCCTGGTACAATTTCAAAGCCACTGCCTATCTAACTGCAGCAAACCTAAAACAGTAGAAATATGTCCTGTAGAACTGAAAGGTAAACACTTGGGTTTCTCATCCAAACTGACAACGATATACACTGTAACCTAGGCTACTACTCTACTAAACTTTGGATTCCCTCTTCCAAACATTTATCCAAATAATTTAGTTTTTTTTTTGTTACACGGAGGTAAGCAACTTAATAAGCTTGCGGAGGAGGCCCTGGTGAGAAAGCTGAACAAAGGTCCCATCATTTATTCATTTACTTATTTGCTTTTTTGTTAATTGGGTAGGGTACAATCGACAAATAAATTCCCATTTTCAGATACAACCCAGGAGAGTACAATACAGGACAAAGCAAGGCATAAAATAAGTGGTGTTGCATCAAAATTTGTGACACGAGAGCCTGCATTTTCAAATCAATTTTCACTTTGATTAACTTTACAGCTAGTCAAGTTTGTTGGACTGTGTTTTTTTTTTTTTTGCTTACTGCCTGCATTGGTGACAAGCAGTACTTGCCCTTCCTTCCATTTGCAATATATGCTGGCCTTGAAATTCCTCCTATCCACCTGCCAACTGTGATGGATGTAAAGGCTTACACAGGAGAACATGCCAGAGTTGGCAGGAACAGCATGGGTGTTCGCTTCTCCTACTGGTGAGACCAATCTACAGCTAGTGAGCTGCACAGCAGAACAAAGATTGATTCTGCCAGGATTAAGTGCCTGAAGAAGCCCCCATGGAAGAAAATTAAAAGGTAAATCTGCTGCAATGGATTAAAAAGTTATAGATAGGCCAGGTACTTGGTGGGTTTGAACATCAAGCTATGTCAGTAAGGCTGGTTGTTTTATTGTACTGAGTGAGTGAATCCATCCATAATGGTTTTGCCAATTTCATTGGAAAAGAAAAATACTTTTACTGGGAAAATGTATGCCATCCTGTTTGCAGTGATGATAGGGGACTTAATTTGAACTGTACAAGAAAATGAAAAGGCATTCATGCAGTGTAATCAGAAACAGACACTTGATTTTTAATTACTGACTCTGCCCTACTAAGAAAAAAAGTAACAGGCAAAATAAGATTGAAAATTGACTCAAAACTCTACAGTATATAATGTGTTTGATACAATGGGTCCAATAGGTGATCAGTGGAGAGGGAGAAAACAAAAATGCCAACACCTGGAATCACGATGCCAAAAGTGCAAAACCAGAGTGGCGACAAAGGTTTGATCCCTTCCTCAAGGTGCAACAACTTTGGAGTTAGTTAAAATAGTAAGGGGGGTGAGAGGTAAAGCCCCTCACAAAAAAAAGAAAAAGTCGGCATTCCAGTTTCGTCCTTCATGACTCTCGATTCCAGGTTTGCTCATAGGTATTCGCCCTTATCGCATAAAACCGCTTGATTTTCAAAAGTCCTGTATATTGATGCATGTTGCACAGAATCTCCACTTACAATGACTCTGGGTGTGCCAGAGACCCTGCACCTGATTTTGGTATAGGAAGGGCCCCAGCACCAAACTCCCCAAAGTTGACGCAATCGCTCCAGTGCATCGAACAACTGGCACAAGGGAGGGGTTTGATGGAGATTGCAGCATTTTCCACTGGCAGTACCCCAAGGGAAACCCATAGGCCAGGGCAGTCACACAACACCCTGCCTTAAACTGCAGTGGTGTCTTCGTAGGGAATGCTATGTCATCTGACTACCACCCCCTTATCACCGTGGGGACAAGGACCGTAAAAGCAAATGGGACTGACACCACAGATGTGTACCTTTTGAGCAGAATTGGATGCCTGTTGCACTCTGAAGGCCATGCACATCCAGAGGGATGCTAATGATGGATCCTGGACCCATCACAGCCCTGTCACCAACACAGCACACACTGGTATCCAGCTGGCATGGGATGAGACCGCAGAGTGTACAAGGTGGTCTTTCTTCTCTCCGATGTCCATCAGACATACCCCCACTTTCACTGTAGGAGAAGGTGTCTAATCTGTGTAAGTTCACCCAGCACCTGTATAAGTCCCACATCTGCAATATGCCCCAGGGAAAGTTAGCCTCCGCCTCCCCATACTATCTGTGTCACCATGACTGAACACCAAAGGAGGACCCGATGGCAACCTTATCCCACAAAGTACAGTGCCTAGGGGAATGACATGGTATGTCCACAGCTATACAGCATTGGCAGGTGGAGACCCGGGAACAACAAGCATGCAGTGTTGGTCTGTATCTGTGGTGCCCACCTCTGTCATCCACCGGCATGGAACCCTAGCACACTAATGCAAGGCAAATGTACCACTGTGTGATCCGCTGTACTCACAGGCAGCCAAGGCTATGGCACAGTCCAGCAGCTCTATGTATTTGGGCCACAGTGGAACCAGTGAGGGTGGTGTGTGATGCAACGAGGATGTGCACTGTGAGTGGTTGCCAGCTGCAGGCACTACTGTGTACAGTACCCATCCACTGCCTCATACAGCTCATCAGATACACCTGATTATCAGGCTGTAATGGTGGCAACGCTGAGGATAACACATTGACAGCTATATAAATGTGCAGTGGCCAGTCATCAATATGGTGACCCTGTAATTGGGCATGGGCACTACATAGCAGCAGTTCAGCACTACAGAGAATGGCCTATTGTGCCCATTTACTGTGATGCAAGATGTCCCCATGGGGTGGCTGCCAGAGGTGGGTGTGTCAGGGCTGTGTGTGGGGTGGTGCAGGCAGCTGGTTGGGGAGTAGAGAGGTAGGTCTATGACACTGATGCTGCTAGGCAACTGTAGTGTCTGTTAGGTGCCTGGCTACCATGGCAGGTCTATTCTGGGACATTCATTCACCCGTGGTTTGGAGATGCTGCTCATGTGTGTGACAGCCTTGCCCGACAGTGCTCTGTATCACCACACCTGCCAACACGCTGGTACATACTGTGGTCACAGATGGTGGACTAGTGCTCACACACAATAGGCTTAGGAACATCACCAGTGGCAGATGAGGCACACCATGATGCTGTGATATTGCCCGTGCCACATGCCTCCTCATGGCCCTCTGTACCCTCGCTATCCACCAGTGCTCCTGTGCAGCTACATTCCATGCAGGGTGCCATGGGCTAGCCAGCCCACTTGCTGATCACATCAGTGTCAGTGCACATGCCTGTTAGATCAGCTCTGGCTGTTCTAAGTACTGGCACCACCTGTGGCTATTGCAGGGCTTCTAAAATCCAGCTATAGGGAGTACGAACAAACGAACATACAAAATTTGCCAGCAGATAAAGTCCAAAAGGTCTATCAAGTCTGCTCAATTTTGCAGCCAGCCCCCTACTCAGAAGCTTCCCCTCCCTCCCCCACCCTTAACCCTTATCCTTACCCTGTCCCATCCCCTTTTGAAGCAGTTCACTGTCCTGCTGGATACTACCTCCATCAGCAATACATTCCACTCAGACACCACCCTGTCTGTAAAAAAGTGTCTTCTCATCTCCTTCCTGAACCTACCCCCCTTCAACCTCCATAGCATGGCCTTGAGAATCCCTCCCTTCCCTTATTTTGAAAAGCCCCTCCTTCCCAGTCCTGTTTATGCCGGTCAAGTACTTGAAGGTTTCAATCATATCTCCCATGTCCCATCTCTCCTCCAGCAAGTACATGTTCAATTCCCTCAGTCTGCTCTCATAAGGTAAATCCCCCAGCCCCTGGATCATCTTTGTTGCCCTGCATTGCACCCCTTCCAGCAACTTAATGTCTTTCTTCAGGTACGGTCACCAGTATTGCATGCAGTATTCCAGGTATGGTCTTACCAGCGATCTATACAATGGCAGTGGGATGTTGCAGCCAGGATCTGCCACAAGTCCCCTTCCACCATGGCTCACCCCTGTTTCTGGCATAGGGCTGGCACAGAACTGGTCTAGTTCAAGGGGACCTGGTGTTGCTGCAGCCATCATCTGAAAATCAACACTACCCCAACTTGTGACAAACAGTGCTCCTTGCATCACTTCTGTTTGATGCAAGCAACGTGCGTCGTTGGGCCTTTGAAAACTGAGTTCAATGAGTTTTGATGTGATATTTTTCAAAATAATTATTTTTTAATTGCTCCTCAAAACCAACAGGTTGCTGATCAGTTTTTATTTTAATTAGCAAGTCTACTTACTAACATTTTGAAACTAAGTTATGCCTTGCAAAGCACAATGAGCAGCAGACAGCTCTGTAGGCCATCATAAAAGAAGGCAAGATCAATGATGTCAACAACAATTGATAGAATAGTTAGACTAAAGTAACAAATATGTCTGAAAATAAAGAAACTACTTGCAAGCAGTCAGGACACTATCCAGGAAAAAAGAAGGGGCCAATCACCACACACTGAATGCATTAGCCCCTACTATAGCCATGCTTAAAGAAAATACATCTCTTAAATACAGACTGGAAATCATAAAAAAATCAGTTGGGGGAGCAAATGTCCATGTGATTTGTGTGGTAGTGCCAGTGGAAGGGTCAACTTGAAATCCTTTATACAAGACTGGCTGACAACAAACTTAGAATTGGAAACTAACTTTTTATATAAGAGCAGTTTCCAGAGTGAAACCCTTACCAAACTCACTTCAACAAACTACATGCATACAGTACTGACGTTGGACAGTATGGTGACAAAGGACATGTTTTTCTAATTGCAGTTCAGACTCATTCCTCGCTGGTTCATGATGGTCACTGGTTACATTTGTTCCCCGACTTAAGCTATACAACTCAGCCCAAGCAGAAGCGATTTGATGGTGTGAGGCAAAAATTGTGTTCTCTGTAAATCACACAATCTTTTCAGATGCCTGCTTTTCTCTGGATTTAATATGAGGGGGAAACTTTCCAGTATTCAAACTTGAAGGAGACAGGCAGGCCGTCCATGAAGATCATAAAGCAATCTGAAGGAAGAAACCCCAAACAATCAGAGGAAGGAGAGTAGCAAGTAGGACTGACTTGGATTTTTTATGGTTCTATGATGTCAGTTCGACAGAAATCCTGTCAAGTGGTGTTACAGGCACAATGTCAACAGCGATCATGGTCGGCATTGTGCCGTTAGGAGAAAAAGTTGTTTTTAGCACTGCAGCAGAGTTATACCATTTTTTATAACTACCAGACTGTTAAAAAGAAGCTGTATTGATACACAAGGAGGGGTGGAAAGGATGAGAAGGGCCTTGGCAAGGTTGGAGGAATGGTCAAAGGTATGGCACCTTAGATTCAATACGAAGAAGTGCAAAGTAATGCACTTGGGAAACAAAAACCCTGGGGAAGAGTACATAATGGGGGGCACTAACAGCAACAAAAATGGAAAGGGACCTGGGGGTAGTCATATCAGATGACCTAAAGGTAAGCAATCAATGTGAGAAGGCAGTAAGGAGGGCTGGGAGGATACTGGGATGTATAGGAAGACGCATCACCAGTAGAAAACAGGAAGTTGTTATCCCTCTGTACAGACAATTGGTGAGACCCCATCTGGAGTACTGCATGCAGTTCTGGAGATTCCATCTCCACAAGGACATAGACAGGATGGAGGCAGTCCAGAGGAGGGCAACTAAAATCGTGCAGGGTCTGCACCAGAAGCCATACGAAGAGAGACTAAAGGAGCCTAATATGTATACCCTCGAGGAAAGGAGAGGAGACATGATAGAAAATTTCAAGTACCTCAAGGGAATCAACAAAGTCCGGGAGGGTAGCATGTTTCAGAAAAAGAGATGTGCAAGAACAAGAGGGCACAATTTGAAGATAAAGGTGGGACAACTCAAGGGCAACGTGAGGAAGAATTTTTTTCACGGAGAGGGTGGCAGACGCATGGACCGGCCTTCATTGAGGAGGTCATGGGGTCAAAAACAGTGGGGGAGTTCAAGAATGCATGGGACAGACATAAGGCAATTCTGGTGGGAGGTAGGAAGAAGTAGGCTGTTTGTTAACTAGGATCTGCAGCTTATCTAATAGGTAGGGATAAGGGCAGATTGGGTAGGTCAAATGGTCCTTATCTGCTGTCAAAGTCTATGTTTCTATGTTTCTGTGTACTGATGCCTACATGCTTAATAGGTGTCCCAAGACATTTTACATGATTGTCTGTTTTTGAGACTTTGGGGGCTTTGACTGGGGGGACTAAACCACGTGTTTGTGCAGGAGGGAGTGTTAATTAGTTGAAACATTAATTTAAAAAAGCATTATACGGGAATATTCTATACATCGCTCCTAATGTAATATAAAATGGAGTCTTTGGAGAAGGGGTTGGAGACCAATCTGACACTAGCATGTGTTACTGGCATGCCAGTTCATATGCTGGAAACAAGGCACCTACAGTGTCACGCTGAGTACCTTCAATGGCGTGCTAGTCCAGGTGCCAGAAACCTGGCACCTACAGTGGCATGCCAGGTACTTTCAGTAGGATGCCAGTCCAGGTGCCAGAAAATCTGCCACCTAGGGCAACGTGCTAGGCACTTTCAGCAGCATGCTGATCCAGGTGCCAGAAACCTGGAACCAACAGTGGCATGCTGGACCTGGTGCCAGTAACCCAGAATCTACGGTGGCATTCCGGTCCTAGTGCCAGTAACCCAGAACCTACAGTGGCATGACAGGTACCTTCAGTAGCATGCTGCTGTAGGTGATGAGTTTCTGAAAACTGAACTGGCATGCCTTTGTGACATGTCATATCTGAAATAACCTTTTTTAAATGTATTTATAGCTAAATTGAGTAGTGATAGTTCAAGGACAGTCAGCCTGGCAGTATACTCCCTCCCCCCCATAAATGAGGTTACACTTTGGACCAGCTGAGTTCGACTGTGAATAGAATAATCTTCAAGGGGAGGTCCAGAATGCCCCACTCCCAAAAATAAAGCAACAAGGGCATCAATTTGTTTTTACTGACCTTCATCAGGAGTGTTGTTCTTGCGTGTTTCCATGTTCCAGAAGTACAGTACCTACAGTGGCATGTCATACAGTTACAGTGGCATGCCTGTCTGGGAGCCAGAAGTACAGTACCTACAGTGGCATGTCATACAGTTACAGTGGCATGCTTGTCTAGGAGCTAGAAATACAGCACCTACAGTGGCATGTCATACAGTTACAGTGGCATGCCTGTCTGGGAGCCAGAAATACAGCACCTACAGTGGCATGTCATACAGTTACAGTGGCATGCCTGTCTGGGAGCCAGAAATACAGCACCTACAGTGGCATGTCATATAGTTAAAGTGGCATGCCTGTCAGGGAGCCAGAAATACAGCACCTAGTGTGGCATGTCATACAGTTACAGTGGCATGCCTGTCTTGAAGCTAGAAATACAGCACCTACAGTGGCATGTCATACAGTTACAGTGGCATGCCTGTCTCGGACCCAGAAATACAGCACATACAGCGGCATGTCATACAGTTACATGGCATTCTTGTCTGGAGTCAGAAATACAGCATCTACAGTGGTTTGTCATGCACTTGCAGTGCCGTCTCAGACCAGGTGCTGGAAACCCAGCACCTACAACAGCATGTCATGCACTTTGCACTGGAAACCCAGCACCTAAAGTGGCATGCTGGTTTAGGTGCTGGAAACCTAGCACCTAGAGGGAATGCTTTGCTGTTTCAATGGTATGCCAGACCAAGTGCTGGAAGCAAAGCACTTATAATGGCATGTTGCTCTACATGCCAGGTTTCCCGCACCTGAACTAGCATGCCACTGAGACATGCCTTGTCTAGAAAATCCTTTTTTAATGCATTTAAAGTTAAAGAGCACCTTTCCTGCTCTTTTTTCAATCACCCAACAAAAACCAATGAGGATCCTTACTTGCCTCAATTCCATTGGTGCCAGACTTATAATTTATATATGACCTTAACTTGAAGGGACGGGATTGCACTTAGGCTCGGTTCTGAGCCACCAGTTGCTTCCACCTCCTGATACTGAGAGCCGCCTCTGTGCTAGGATGTTATGTGATGTCATTATATGGAGAGCATGAGGGCACATGCCATAGACATTAATGGGGCCACTATTTTAAGTCCACTTTTGCATTTTAAATGGCTATTCAGAACAAATCAAGACCACCACTCACAGGTTTCATAGGTGGTACTGAGCTGTATAAAGACCAAAGTCCATTTAGCTCGCCTTAGCAGTAAATTAGTACCCCTTAATGTTCTTACTACTTAAATAACAATCAAGGGAATGCTTAAAGGCTAACATTGTTTGACTACCCACAACCTCAATGGGCAGTGCATTCCAAATTTTTACCACCCTTACTCAGAACCAATGCATATGGGCCTGTGTGTTAAACCTATCCACCTTAAGCTATAGGGGGTGAGCACAGGTTTTGTATGACTGATCCCTAAGATTTAAACCCAATTGTTCCCAAAGCTGATTATCAGACAGTGCCTGATAAACAAGGCACATGTCCCCTCTTAGCCTGCGATATTCGAGGGAATAAAGTTACAGGCTCTTTAGTCTATCCCCGTAGTCCATGTCCTGAACTTCATTTATTCTTTTAGTTGCCCTTCATTGAACCTTCTCCAGGGCATTTATATCCCCCTATAACCTGGTGCCCAGAACTGAGTACAGTACTCAGTATGAGGCTGCACCAGGGAGGTACACAGTGGGAGCAAAACCGCCCTTTTCCTGCTTTTGATGTGCCTATATATGCAACCCAGAATTCTATTGGTCCTCTTAACTACCTTGTTACAGTGCGGGTGGAATTTAAGGTCATTACTAACCTTAATCCTGAGATCTTGTTCCTCGTGTACTACTCTAAGAATCTGGCCATCTAATCTATAATCCACTTCGGGATTCCTTTTCCCGAAGTGCATTACCATACATTTATCAATGTTAAATGTGCCATATTTTCCTTTGCCCAGGACTCCAACTCACCAAGAGCTTCCTGCAATATCAATGCATCCATTTGACTATTTACTGGAAGGCCTATATGTGTATAGAAACATAGAAACATAGAATTTGATGGCAGATAAGGACCACTTGGCCCACCTAGTCTGCCCATTTCCCAACCTAACGGATAAGCTGCAGATCCTGGTTAACCGACAGCCTACTTCCTCCTACCCCCCCACTAGAATTGCCTTATGTCTGTCCCGTGCATTCTTGAATTCCCCCACTGTTGTTGACTGTATGTCCTCCTCAGGAAGGCTGTTCCATGTATCCACAACCCTCTCTGTGATGAAATACTTCCTCACATTACCTCTGAGCCATCCCCCCTCTATCTTCAAATTGTGCCCCCTTGTTTTTGCACATCTCTTTTTCTGAAAGATGCTACCCTCTTGGACTTTGTTGATTCCCTTGAGGTATTTGAAAGTATCATCCACAAATTTAGACAACCAGATATCTGATGTTACTTGCATGGTAGAGATATAAAGATTAAACAAGCATGGTCCCAAGACAGAGCACTGAGGGACCCTGCTTGTCACTGCAGCCCAGTTTGACAGTTTACCCAAGACGCATACCCTTTGCTTCCTTTCAAACAACCAATCCCTTATCCAATTTATTATTTTTTGGTGTATCCCTAAGTTAAGAATTGTATTTAACAGTTGTTCATGGGGGACTTTGTCAAATGCTTTAGCAAAGTCTAAAAATATAACGTCGACAGAACTGCCTTCGTCAAGTGTTTTGCTAACTACCATAAAATTTGAGTAGATTCGTTTGACATGAGCGAGCTTTTTTAAATCCGTGCTGTGACTCAACCTTAACCCCCTCAAACTCTACATGATTCATAATGAGATCTTTTATAATGCCTTCCAAGATTTTTCCTAGGGCTGAGGTCAAGCTAATTGGCCTATAGTTACCCACCACCTGTTTGGATCCCTTTTTATGAATAGGGATCACAATTGTCTACCTCCAAGCCTCAATAATCAGTCCTGTTTCCAGGGATTGTTGGAAAATCAATGTGACAGGCCCTGCCAAACTATCTGCCAATTCCTTCAGTAATCTCGGATGTAAACCATCTGGTCTGTAGGCATTATTTTGGTTCAAGCTTCTTAACCTAGATCTCACATCCTCGATCTCTATTATTACATCAGGTGCTCCATGAAATATTTGGTTAACTGTCCCAGATGTTGGCCTACATTGAACACAGAGGATATGTATTAAACATATCAGCCATGTCTTTGTTTCCAGTTGTTAATCATTATTATCCTTTAATGGCCCAATTATTCTGCCCTGCCCCTTTTATTATTAATGTATGCATAAAAACTTTTATAATTGTCCTGTGCTGTTGTGGCCAGGTTAAACTCATAACTCCTGTTTGCCCTAGCAATAGTTGTTTTTGCCCTTTTTAAATGATGTTTATAAATGGCTCATGAACTAGCTTCCCCACTATGCTTTGCCATGGTATAGGCCCTATTTTTCTTTTTAATTAGTTTTTTAACCGCAAGTGTCAACCGGGGAGGAGGGGAGGGATCTTCTGGACTTATGGTATTTATTACAGATTGGGACGTACTTATGGATCAACCCATTTAGTTTAGCAATAAATCTATCCCACATTTCGTGTAGTGTAAGATTTGTTAACTCTTGCTCCCAGTTCCATTTGTCCAGTTCATTTCTTAACGTACAGTAGTCAACCCTATTGAAATCATACAATACTGTGCTACCACTGGTAATATGGTAACCCCCATTATATTGAAGACTAACCATAGAATGGTCACTATTACTCAAGGGAACCTCTACCTTACAATTTTGGATAATATCAACCATATTAGTTAATATCAGGTCTAAGATATGATTACCCCTGGTGTTTTCACTGACAAGTTGTTCAAATCCAGGGACCAAAAATGCTTCCAAGAAGCTAGCCTCTACCTGGGAATTAGTCTGTAATGAGTCCCAGTTTATACCAGGGAGGTTGAAGTCCCCTATCAAGATAACACTATCCTCTTGAGCTATGCATTTGATAAAGTGGCTGTCATTTTTAGGCAAACTAGCTGGTGGTCTATGTGACGTGGACAGCCAGTTCTGAGTGCTGAATCATTTTTTTTATATAAAATGTATTATTGAATGTCTCTGCTGAAAATCTGATGCTCTAGGGTGACCTCGCTCCCCCAGGTTTCAACTGAAAGATGAAAAGCCATGGGAAAATGCTAAAACAGCATGTGAGATCACACACACAGGTTTTTAGATACAGGATGTTACGTGGTAGGCTTGAAGCTAATGACAGAGTAGAACAGACCTTAATCAGAGATATCCTGTTGATCTAGCTTAATTAGCTGGCCAGCTGGCAGGAAAGGAAATATCCCTTTTTAAGATGTTTCCAGAGGAAGAAAAACAGGTTGTGGTGTATTAGTGCGAAAATCATGAAGATGCTGTCATGTCCTGGAAGGAGGAAGCTTATTATGAGATCAAAAGAAGTGTCATTTGGAGGACATGAATTATGCTGAAGTTGCAGAATGTAATACTTTGAAAATACATCCTGTTTTTGTATAAAATACATGTTTTTTATATATTCTGACAGAGGAGGAGCTAGATGACCTCACACAAGAGGGGCTGCCAAATACAGTTTGCTTAAGAAATATTTTGTTTTACTTCATACACATTTTTACCTAGACTCTGACAACAAAACATCTTGAGCTCTTGTAAATAGGTATTTAGAAAGAGAGTCAAATCTAAGTACTGAAAGTAGGAATTGCACTGTTTAAACCTTATTCTTTTAAAAGATGTGTATGTCTTGTGATATAACAGTTCTGTATTTTGTGTTTGACATATTTTTCTCTCTTTTTAGTAAAAACTCTTTTTTGAGCATACTTGGTCTGTCTTTGTTTTTCCTTCACTTGCAAGAAGAGTATATATGGTTATAGCAGGCACTAGGCATAAGCTGAATGGTGATACCAAGCTGGAAAGATAAGCATTTTAAATCTGAGGTCTTTATTAAAGTTTTTAAGGGTTCGTCTCTGTATACCTGGCTAGGTGCCTGTAGGCAAAGATATCTGGCCCCCCAAAGACAGAAATATCTGAGCCTGTGCATTGGGTACGCTAGCAAGAGGTTCACAGTTTGAGTCCCTCTAAGACTTGAGACAAAAATGTTGATCTGAACTCACAAAACAGACAAGAGGGGTACCTTGTTCTGTTAAACTGTTCAAAAGACTACGCTCGGAGGTTGGCACTTTGGGAGTAGAGGGCCTGACATGCTGAGTGGGTTTGTGACAGATTGGTTTGCAGCGGTGGCATAACTTTGGTATCACAAGCTTTTATTGTTCTGTGTCAGCTGAGACTGTAGCTCTCTGGCAAAGAAAGAAAAAAGGCAGAGTTTTATTTTAAAAAGGAAACAGAACTGTATATCACTTGGCATGCAGTCCAGTTCCTACCGGTTTTATTTTTTTTCCTAAAGTGCAGTCAGAGTAGCCATAGTCAGGGAAGAAGAAGATGGCTTCCGACTACAGCAGGCGCACTGTAGATTACTTGAAGCAGTTCTGCAGGGACAGAGGAGTCCTGTTCGAGGTGACAGCCAAAAAGCAGAACCTCATAGAGGCCCTGATGGTAGCAGATACCCAGAGCAGCAAGTCACAGACCGTGACTGAACAGGACCAGACCTCAAGTGTGGCAGAACTAGTGACCAGTGCTGTA
This sequence comes from Neoceratodus forsteri, assembly GCA_016271365.2. Taxonomy (NCBI): domain Eukaryota; kingdom Metazoa; phylum Chordata; order Ceratodontiformes; family Ceratodontidae; genus Neoceratodus; species Neoceratodus forsteri. The sequence goes on from CM057459.1 coordinate 657,267,879, forward strand.
TCCAGATCCAGTGAGGATGACAACAGGGCCACTGTCAGTGAAGGGCCACAGCATCAGGGAAAGGTCACCAGTATCCTGAATCCAGAGGTAATCAGACTGCATATTGAGTTGCGCAGGATGGAACTGGAGGCAGAACGAGAACAGAGAGAGACAGACCATGAGGAGCATGAGCGCCAGCAAGCTGCAGAGGAGAAGAGAGAGGAGCACCAGTGGCAACATGAACTGGAGAAGCTACGACTTCAACCAGCAGCACCAGAGCAAGTAAGTGACTTGGGTTAAACTGGGACTGCAGGACTGGGTTACAAATTGAACTCCAAATTAATAGCCGAGTTTAAAGAGGGGGAGGATATGGATGCCTTTTTAAATTCTTTTGAAAAAGTTTGTATTCATGGCTAAAATTCCTAGAGAGTCGTGGAGCTTTCAGCTATCCCCGCTACTTACCGGGAAAGCTCGGTATGCATTGGGTCAAACGGACAATGAGGACAGTAATAATTACAGCAAACTAAAAGCTGCACTGTTAAAAAAGTTTGAATTAACTGCTGAATCATACAGAGCTAAATTCCATATGCTCAGGAAAAGCCCTGATATGAGCTACAAGGAGCTAGCCACAAAACAACATCAGTTTTTAAAACATTGGTGTGATGGAATTGAGGCAAACTCTGTTCATAAAATTGAAAATCTGATTTTATTAGAACAGTTTTATTGGGCTTGCCCAGCAGAGCTAAAAACCTGGCTAGAGGACCGAGATCCCAAAACAGTGCAAGAGGCTGCTGAACTCTCGGACCACTATGCCAAAAGCAGACCTGCTCTGACAGCGAATGGTGCTGGTGTGGCAGCACAGAAAGGGAAAAATGCACCTTCAGGGCAGCTAAAACCCTCACTGCCTCCACCGAAACCAGTTAGCCCCAGGTTTCAGAGAAAAGATTTCTCTGAAAGAAGAACTGACTGTTGGTTGTGTAAGGAAACTGGGCATATTACCAGACAGTGTCCCAAAAAGGCAAGCCATAATACACAACCGGGTGCTAGAAAAGAAGTAGGCTGTTTGTGTGTCCCTGGAAGCATGCCAGTGAACATGAGGAAACACATGCACCCAGTCATGGTGAATGGTGTATAGACGCAGGGGTTAAGGGACACAGGGGCATCTCTGACATTGGTGAAAGGGGATCTGGTACAGCCTCGTCAGCTTATACCCAATAAATACATCACTGTACAGGACTTTGCGGGTGAAGAGAAAACATTACCACTCGTTATTGTTCTCCTAGACTGGGGTGAAATAGGGGGATCTGTGCAACAGGTGGCTGTAGCCAAAACATTAGCAGTGGATGTGATCCTGGGTAACAATCTCCAGCAGAGGATGGTATGTGCAGTTACCCATAGCCAAGTGACAAAGAGAAAATTGTTCCCTGAACCTCACAGAAACCATTGTGGAAACCACTGAGAGGCTGGTTCCCCAGCCTGTGTCTCCTGATATGGAGATTGATGGAGAGGGGGTAGAAATTTCCCCAGTAGCTAGTAACCACACAGCTACAGAAGGTTACTCTGAAGAGGGAGGAGTGACCCCTTGTCAGAGGGTTGGGATTGACAGTGATCCTGAGGGCCCTGATGCTAGTGCTAGGGACCCTAGTTTAGCAACTGAAGGGGACCTGTCCCATGCCTTGGGCATGTGTGAGGGGTTTGCAGCTGCTCAGAGAAGTGACCCTAGTTTAGAGAAGCTGAGGGCTTAAAAAGACTCTGACGGTGCACAGGGAGGTGACGGTAGACATAAGGTTTATTGGGAAAATGGACTTATGTATACTCAGGCAGTACAGACAAAGGGAGGGATGCTAGGCAGACAGCTTGTCATTCCCCAGGAGCATCGTGAGCAGTTGCTAGAAATTGCACCATGATATTCCCTTGTCTGGTCATCTGGGAATCATGCGCACTATGCAGCAGTTAGCTCAGAATTTCTACTGGCCTAACTTCACCCAGCAGGTGAAGGAGTATTGCAGGTCTTGTCACTGGTGCCAAGAAATAGGGAAGGCAGGTAAAAAAATCCAAGCTGCCCTAATTCTATTGCCCATAGTGGAGGAGCCATTTCAGAGGGTGAGAATGTATATTGTGGGGCCTTTAAATACCCCACTCCTCAGGGAAGAGATTCATCCTAACTGTGGTGGATTATGCCACCCGGTACCCCAGATGCAGTCACCCTATCCTCACTGAGGACAGACAAAGTGGCAGATGCCTTATTTGGGATTTTCTCCCATGCTGGGTTTCTGCAGGAGGTTATCACTGATCGAGGGGGTTCCTTCATGTCAGACCTGATTACATGTTTATGGGAAAAGTGTGGGGTGGTGCAGAGATGCATGACGCTGTATCACCCATAAGCCAATGGACTTGTGGAAAGATTCAATGGTACCCAAAAGTCAATGCTCCGGGCGTTTGCTGAACAGTATGGGAGGGACTGGGGAGAAATACTTTCCCCACCTGTTGTTTGCATACAGGGAGGTGCCCCAAGAGTCGACAGGATTTTTCCTCTTTGAACTCTTATATAGGCGCCTGGTATGTGGGCCCCTAGACTTGATCCAGGAGGACTGGGAAGGCAAGCATGCCAACCAGGGAACTCCCATTGTGGATTATGTCCTCAGGTTTAGGGAAAGGCTGAAGGAGCTTATGGGACAGTCCAGAGCAACCTAACAGCTGCCCAACAGAAACAAAAAGTGTGGTACGACCGCAGAGCCAGAGCTCGATCGTACATGGTGGGTCAGGAAGTCATGGTTCTTAATCCGGTCCGGAAATACAAGCTGCAAGCTGAGTGGGCAGGACCATACAAAGTGGTTAGGAAGGTAAATGACGTGAACTACATTGTGGAGTTACCTGACAGAAGACAGACAGAAAGGATGTACTATGTCAACATGATGAAGCCGTATGCAAATAGAGCTGACATGGTGTTTGCAGTGTGTAGTCATGGGGAGGGGATGGACGAAGGAGACCCCCTTCTGGACTTGCTGGAAGAGAGTAAGTGGGAGTCCTCTGTGGAGGCAGTAAAATTGTCTCCCCAGCTGGCCCCAGACCAGATCCAGAAAGTGAGGGAGGTTTTAATAGACTTTTCCCCCTTGTTTAGCACCAAGACTGGACTAACTTCCTTAGCGACACACAATGTGGAGACAGGGATACAGACGCCCATACAGCGGACCACATATCAGGTGTCAGAGGCTGTCCAAAAGGACATTAGGTGGAAAGTGGAGGAGATGCTGGATTTAGGGGTAATCCAGAGATCTGACAGCCCCTGAACCTCACCTGTAGTCCTTGTGCCCAAGCCAGATGGCTCTACTCATTTCTGTGTGGACTATTGTGGACTGAATGCAGTCACGAAGTCAGACACCCACCTGATGCCCTGGGACAGGCAAACTCCTGGACAAGTTGGGAAGGGCGACCTACCTTATGACTATTGACCTGACAAAGGGGTATTGTCAGGTAGAATTGACAGACACAGCTAGGGAGAAGTCAGCCTTCATCACTCCGATAGGCTTATTTGAGTTTAAAATAATGCCTTTAGGAATGAAGAATGCCCCGCCCACTTTCCAAAGGTTGGTGAACCAGGTGTTAAATGGTGCTGAGGAGTATGCTGTGGCATACCTGGATGACATTGCCATTTTTAGTAACAGCTGGGAGGAACACCTATCACACCTTAGGGAAGTGCTGGACAGGATACAGAGGGCTGGGCTCACTGTCAAAGCCAAGAAGTGCCTGGTGGCTATGGGAGAAGTGGTATACCTTGGGCATGTGGTAGAACGGGGACAGCTCCGTCCTAACCAAATAAAGATAGAGGTGATCCAGGTGTGACCCAGGACAGAAATTCAGAAGTAGGTCAGGAGCTTTCTAGGGACAGCAGGGTACTACAGGAAATTTGTACCCAATTACAGTGCCCTGGCTGCTCCCCATCTGACCTGACAAAGAAAAAGATGCCAAAGAAAATTACCTGGGGCCCAGCCTGTGAGGAAGCCTTTACCAGACTAAAGTAGGCACTCTGCAATGCTCCTGTTTTGACAAGTCCTGACTATAGCAAAACCTTTATAGTTCAGATGGATGCCTCAGACGTGGGCAGTACTGAGTCAGACATCCAGCCAAGGGACAGATCACCCATAGTGTACCTGAGAAGGAAGTTGCTTCCCAGGGAGAAGGGGTACTCCATGGTGGAAAAAGAATGTCTTGCCATAGTGTGGGCCCTAAAGAAATTAGAGCCATACTTGTATAGGCAGCATTTTGTGGTGCAGACTGACCACAACCCCCTGGTTTGGCTGACGCAGATGGGAAAAACAATGGCAGACTGCTAAGATGGAGTCTTGCTTTACAATGGTATGATCTAAAAATCATACATAGGGCTGGAGTGAAGAACCAGAACTCAGATGGGCTGTCTAGGGTCTATGAGGAGTGAACTGATTTGGGAAGCTCATCCCATGTAGGGGATAGAACCCCCCCAAAATTCAGTCTAGGTGGGGAGGAACTGTGACGTGGACAGCCAGTTCTGAGTGCTGTATCATTTTTTTAATATAAAATGTATTACTGAATGTCTCTGCTGAGAACATGATGCTCTAGGAGTGACCTTGCCCCCCCCACAAGGTTTCAGCTGAAAGATGAAAAGCCATGAGAAAATGCTAAAACAGCATGTGAGATTACACACACACAGGTTTTTAGATACAAGATGTTACATGACAGGCCTGAAGCTAATGATAGAGTAGAACAGACCTTAATCAGATATATCCTGTTGATCTAGCTTAATTAGCTGGCCAGCTGGCAGGAAAGGAAATATTCCTTTTTATGACATTTCCAGAGGAAGAAAAACAGATTGTGACATATTAGTGCGAAAATCTTAAAGATGCTTTCATGTCCTGGAAGAAGGAAGTTTATTATGAGATCAAAGGAAGAGTCATTTGAAGGACATGAATTATGCTGAAGCTGCAGAATGTAATACTTTGAAAAGACATCCTGTTTTTGTATAAAATATATGTTTTTTATATATTCTGACAGAGGAGGAGCTAGATGACCTCACACAAAAGGGGCTGCCAAATACAGTTTGCTTAAGGAATATTCTGTTTTACTTCAGACACATTTTTACCTAGATTCTGACAACAAAACATCTTGAGCACTTGTAAATAGGTATTTAGAAAGAGAGTCAAATCTAGGTTCTGTAAGTAGGAATTGCACTGTTTAAACCTTATTCTTTTAAAAGATTTGTATGTCTTGTCATATAACAGTTCTGCATTTTGTGTTTGACATATTTTTATCTCTTTTTAGTAAAAACTCTTTTTAGAGCATACTTGGTCTGTCTTTGTTTTTCCTTCACTTACAAGAAGATTATATATGGTTATAGCAGGCACTAGGCATAAGCTGAATGGTGATACCAAACTGGAAAGAGAAGCATTTTAAATCTGAGGTCTTTATTAAAGTTTTTAAGGGTTCATCTCTGTATACCTGGTTAGGTGCCTGTAGGCAAAGATATCTGGCCCCCCGATGACAGAAATATCTGAGTCTGTGCATTGGGTACGCTAGCAAGAGGTTCACAGTTTGAGTCCCTCTAAGACTTGAGACCAAAGGTTGATCCGAACTCACAAAACAGACAAGAGGGGTACCTTGTTTTGTTAAACTGTTCACAAGACTGCACTCGGAGGTTGGCACTTTGTGAGTAGAGGGCCTGACCTGCTGAGTGGGTTTGTGACAGTCTATACACCACATCTATGTAAATCTTTGATGTTTTGGGGGGAATAATCTTTACCCATAGGATCTCTGCCTGTTCCCAAACTGTACAATCTACATTCTCAGATGCAATATCATTGTGTACATATAATGCCACTCCACCACTTTTTGTAAGGAGCCTATTCTTATTATATAAGGTATAACCTGGGATTTGTATATCCAGGTATCCTCTGCCTACCACCATGTCTCCATAATGGCATATATATAAATGTTGTCATTATAACATTTCAATTTTAATTCGTCCATTTTATTTGTAAGGCTTCTTGCGTTAAGAACTAGACAATTCCATATGGGCTCATAATTATGTGACATATTCTTGTTCATAGGCCCTAAATCCCCCCCCCCCCCAGTACTTAGTTTAAAAAATGATCAATGGCCTATTTTAATTTGGATGAAAAAAACCTTTTTCCTTGTCTATTAAGGTGTAAACCATCTTATGAGAAGCAATGGGGTACCTGAAATTCCTGTCAATGATCCATAAATATTAACCCCTCTCTAAAGCACCACCTTTTTAACCATCCATTTAAGCTTCTGATGTTCTCAGTCTGCTTCCATCCAGCCCGGGGGACTGGTAAAATTCCAGAAACAATCAGATCACATCCTCTGTTTTTAAGTTCTTCCCCCACACTCTCAAAATCCCATTGTATCTCAGTGAGATTCCTTTTACCCATATCATTTACACCTACATGAAATACTGTCAGTGGAGTCTGTGTATTCTCAAGTAACACAGGAAGTAGATTACATATATCCCTAAGACCAGCCCCGGGCAAGGCAGACACTGTTGTATGTTTCTTCCTGTTTTTACAGATCACATGGTCTGAATACTTTAACATGGAATCTCCTATTACTAAGACATCCCGTGGTGCTTTTTTTCACTTGTGTAGGATGTCTGAGTAGGTAGAGGTGTGGGGGTTCAAATTACAACAATTTTTATTTGGTGAGTTTGACGAAATGTGCTCCTGTACTTCATCCTGATCATGATCAGTAGCAAGGGCAAGAAATCTGTTTGGGGTTAGTAGATTGGAAGATCCCCCTATGTTTCTCCTACTCTTCTTTCCCCTTGATCGTCTTTGTACAGTATACCATTTATTTGTGTTTTCATCCTCATTTACCATGCTTGTTGTACATGGACCGGTATCAGCTATTGACAGCTGTTGTGATGTAGAGAGATCGTTCTCAACCGAGTCAATAAATTGTTCTAGTACAGAAATCTCAGCCTGTACTTTCACCCTATGTTGCAGAGAGGCAATCTCCACTTATAGCACTTCAATTAGACCACGATTATCACATGTAAACCCCTGAGCTTCTTTCCCCTCAGTATACATACCACATTTAATACACTGCTTCATATTTATATCCGACCCGAACTGCATATGATGGTTTTGTGTCCCAGTCCCCAGTGTCACAGCAGAGACAGCTGACACACACCACTCAACTAACAAAGACCAGGATAATTAAGCAGTGGCCTTGATTTGTTTCAAATGGCAATCAAAAATATGAAAAATGGACTTAGAAATGGCCCCATATAATGATGTCAAAAAACATCCAGGAAGTGGAAGAGATCAGTGGATCAGCTCCACAGAGCCAGAATATGATCCTTCCCTACAAAAAGTGGGGCATATATCAATCATAACTCTGGCACCAGTGGAATTGGGGGCAAGTAATGGGTCCTTCCTGGTCTTTGTTGTGAGAACCAGAAAAGGTGTTCTTTAATGTGAGTAGTGATAGTTCAAGCACAGTCAGCCTGAGAATTATGCAACCCCCACAAAGGAAGTTACACTTTGGACCAGTTGTGATTAACTGTGGCCATCACGTTGTGTCAGAGCATGAACAACCTTCAAGGGGAGCTCCAGTATGCCCCCCACCACCATTGCCACCAAATAAAGCAACAAGGGAATCTATTTTTCTTTACTTATTTTCATAAGTAGTGCTATTCTTGTGTGTTTCCATATTCTGGAAGTACAGCACCTATTCTGGCATTTCAAACACTTACAGTGTCATGCTAGTTCATTTGCTGGAAATCCAGCACCTACAGTGGCATGCCAGTCCATGTGCTCATAATCCAGCATCTACAGTGGCATGCCAGTCCATGTGCTCATAATCCAACATCTACAGTGGCATGCCAGTCCATGTGCCTGTAATCAGGTACCTACAGTGACATGCCAGTCCATGTGCTTGTAATCAGGTACCTACAGTGACATGCCAGTCCATGTGCTGGAAATCTGGTACATACTGTGCCACACCGGTCCAGATGCTGGAACCCCAGCACCTACAGCACATACCGTACACTTTAAGCAGAGTGCCCCCTTTGAACTAGCATGCCAGTAACACATGCTGGGTCTGTAATATCCTTTTGCAATACATTTAAAGCTAAACTGAGTAGTAATAGTTTAAGGTCAATCAGCCTGAACAGGATGCAGTCCTTACAAATAAGGTTACACATTGGATGAACCCTGATTGACTGTGATCATCTCCTGTCTAATCATGAATAAATCTTCAAGAGGAGGTCCAGTATACTCATCCCCCAACCCCAAAATAAAGCAGCAAGAGCATCTATTTTTTTCTTTATCGATTTTCATCAGGAGTGCAGTTCTTATGTTTTTCCAGGTGTCAGAAATACAACATCTACAGCAGCATGCCACTGTAGATGCCAGAAATCCAGCATCTAGACTGGCATGTTAGTGAGACATGCTGGGTCTGGATAATCCTTTTTTAATGCATTTCAACTATATTTTTTGTTTTCTTTGGCTGTTATTTTATATGATGATATAGGAAATGCACATATGACTAAATCGTAAATCTAATTAAAAACAATTATCCTCCCCCTTACATGTTATATTCATCATGTGTGGTTCACCCTTCCTCTTTCCTTATTAGCATTTATTAGACTTGAAGCAATCAGTTTAAAGAGCAGTTCTACACTTCAGCATCTGCTTTCATAAATAGGATGTTTCAGCTGTTACAATTTACTAGTGAATACATTTTTTTAACGTTCAATGTTCCTTTGCATGATTTACAGCACGTATTGGTAATCCATTTAAATGTCTGTATAGAAAACGTCTGAAAACATTTGCCGCTCCCCTGTTAACCTCAGAATGCCTTTGTTTATTACATCATAGTGCTCACAATGGTAACAGACTGTGATGTCACAGACTGGAATTGTGTGATTAGCAAGGGAGAGTCAGACACATTTTGAAAGACTCAGTGAAATAATTGTTGTATCAGCTACAGTATTTAGTAGACCAATAGCAGGGGAAAGTAAAAAAATAGCAAAGAACTGGAAAACAATAATGTTCAAACATAATTTGTATAAATCTAGTGTTATTAAGCTTTTTATTATAATAGAGAATTGTTCTTTAAATCTCTGAATATAGTTAAAATATGCTGTTGTCATTTTATACGGTATGTCACAAAGCACTATAAAATATTTTGGTATTGCACTGTACTCCCTATTACTGTTAGTATGCATTTAAATTGTGATTCTGTGTTATAGCATTTTATCAACATTTTAAAATGAAAAAAGATGCATGTATGCATGGAACAGCCTTCCTGAGGAGGTTGTGGAGTCAGGAACAGTGGGAGAATTCAAGAATGCATGGCACAGACATAAGGCAATTCTAGTGGGGGGTAGGAGGAAGTAAACTGTTGATTAACTAGAATCTGCAGCTTATCCATCAGGTAGAGAGATGGGAGGACTAGGTGGGCCTAGCGGTCCTTATCTGCCGTCAAATTCTATTTTTCTATGTTAAAGAAACTTTTCCTAATAAACCAGGCCCTCAGAAGAAGCTTCCCAGGGAGGTGAAGCCATTATAGTGTTTGCTGTCCTGCCCACAAATTGTCAAATACAATAAATGATTTTGCACAGTATTTAGGAATTTTTTCTCTTTACTGATTTTCAATAGGAATACCATTCTTGTACGTTTCCAGGTGCCGGAAATATGGCACCTACAGTAGCCTGAATCTCAGCTCTAGGTCCAGCATGCCACTGTAGGTGCTAAGTTTTTTTGCACCTTGAATGACATGCCACTGTAGGTGCTGGGTTTCCAGCACATGGACCAGCAAAGCTGCTGTACTTATCCTCTATGCTGCTGTTTGTACTGTGTTTCCTGTATGTGGACTGACATGCCACTATAGGTACTGGATTTCCCCATACATGGACCAGCCATTTGCATCCCTTATTACAGTGTGAGGAGCAATCATTCATCCCATGCATTACATGTAGGCTGTGTGCTCCACACTGCAGCCTGTGGTCAGCTGGGGTGCTGTCAAACCCATGGGTCATGACAGCATGGCCACCACCATCACCCAATCCCGAACTACTGAGCTAATTAAAATTTCTCTGGCATTGAGTGTTTTCCCCCTCCCTCACCTGAGCACTGATTGCTAAACTAATTATAGTATACCTGGTGCCCAGTGGTTCCCCCCTTACCTGAACCACAGACATATTCCCTGGTGTCCGGTGGTCCCTCCCCCTCTCCCAGTAACCCCATGGTCCCCACCAACAACAGCCTGCATTCACCCTCTGCTCACTTCACAGGCTGGCTCCCATCTGCCCTGCACACATCTAGTATCACTATGCAGTGCTGTATGAGCAACGAAGGATGTAGTGTGACAGTAGTCAAGTCCACATACAGTGTGTCTGTGAAGGTATACCGACTAAATCATATTTCAGCAATGAAGTTCATATTGGACCCATAACTCTGCCATGGTACACTTTATTGTCTCCAAATATGGGTGACACCTTCTGGACCACCCCGCAAAAAAAAACATTAGTGATGACCCGACTCCCTCACCCTAAATGGATGTTTGAAGACTCACTCTGTGATGTCTTCACTATGCAAATTACTAATCCAGATGTTAGTGGCCGCATATAGGCTGTGCAACCACAAACATGGTGGATTATGACAGCAACAAGGGTGGGAGTATGGCACGGCAGCAGGTGTATGGTAGCATGACATGATCCTTGTAACAGGCACTTGGCACTACTGCCATAGTCATCAACACAACCCCTAAAGATCCATACCTTTGTGCATGCTTCTTGTGAATTTCGATTCTGAATTTTAGTGTTCCTCTTTGGTCTTCTCTGGTGCCCCAGTTGCCCTGTATCCATTGATAGCAACTGTTACCTTCCTGATTTCCAGCAGATACTCACTCAATAGCCCCATTCTCAAGAATTTCAATGTTTGGTGGTGCTGTGCACTGCATAACTGTTCCTCCTACTAGAATATATGTTCTGGCTCACAAGGCAGTGAACTCTTATGAAAGTGCTTATAGTACTTCTTGTGGTCATGGGGTCTTTGCAGTGTAGTGGGTGGTGAGTGTGCTATGGAGACACTGTGTACAGCACATCATAGCTCTGCAGCATACCAGTGCCATGATTAACAGGGCCTTCCCCTTTGCTTGAGCTGTTACACTGACCAGTACATAAGCTCAGGTAAAGAGTTGATACCCCTTTGTGTTTAGACTGTGTTTAGACTGCCTTGGAAGCCTGACCCTAAGTTCCAAGGTTATACTTCTTGGTGATTTCAGTGTTAATTGGCTTGCTCCTAAAGCTAACCACTTCAAAGATGCAATTCAGGCTGTCCACTTTACACAGCTCATTGAAGCCCCCACTAGGACCAACTACTGAACAGACACCAGTACTCTGCTCGACTGGGTACTCACGAACCAACCTGAGCATATTTCCAGCGCCTCTGTCCTCTCGGACAACATCAGTGACCACTCCCCTGTCATGTTCAGTTGGGTTAATAAATTCACCAAACCCCCTCCAAGAACAGTCAACAACAGGGTCCTCAAGCCTCGTCACATAGGCTGCTTTAAAGCCGATCTCCTCAACGCAGACTGGTCAGCAGTGTTTGGGGCTTCTGAAACTGATAGCACGCTTGACCATTTCATCCTCCTATTCAATATGATCTGTGACACTCATGCACCCTTCAAAAAGCATAAAATCAATGGCCATTTCAACCCCTGGATGAGCCCAGACACCCTTGAACTTATGAAAAATAGAGACCCATCTCTGGCATGTAGCCAGGGCCACAGGGAAGCAGTCTGACATCCTGAATTACAAATGGGCCACGAATAACCAGGACCATCCAAATAGCCAAAAACCTATACTACAAAGAGGCCTAGCCAAGAACTGGAAAGATGGTCTCAAATTCTGGGCAAACCTAAAAGAGGTCCCAGCAGGCTCGTCGGCGCGGTGATTCAGATTTCGCTTGTGGCCTGGCGACCCGGGTTCAGGAATGGACTCGGGTCGCTGGAGATCCGTTGGGAGTAGGCTTGAGCATCCTATGACTGCTCGCCTACTTTAGGGGGAGGGAGGGGACGCGGCTCGCTGTCTGGTACTCCTTGGTGGAGGCCAGGGAGACCAGCAGCAGAGCCCCAACACACACAGGGGGTGTGGTGAACATCGGTTCTGCCCAGACGTTTGTAGCACACCATGCCCCTGGGGAGAAAAATGGAAAATCCGGCCTCTTGGTCTGCCGGATGATGGCTGCCTCAATCCTGTCGGCCCGAGATGCCCTGACGCCTCCAAACCCACCTCAGCAGCACTCTGGGACTGATGCCTAGTGCGCTGGTTGGCCCTCCCGGTGCCTTCCCCCTCAGAGAAGGGGGACCCACCCGGCGAAGGGATACGCCAGGCCACCCCTGGGTCAGCTGCGATCTGGGGTGTGGGGAGGGGGGTCAGGGCGAGGGGGTCGTGGGAAGCATGAGCAGCCGGAAGAAGTGGCAGACCAGGAGGCAAGAAGGAGGAATAAATAAATAACACACAAAAAAAAAAGAGGTCCCCAGATGTGAGCCCAAAATGGCCCCTACCATGTTCAGCATTGATGGATCCCCCATCCTTGATCCTAAATCTATAGTCGACACCTTCAACCTTGCTTTCATCGACCTCCGTAATGTCCTTCCTACCGACTTCTTCTCCTTCACCAACCTTGCTGCTCCTTCACATACCCCAGTGCATCCCCCTTTTTGCTTCAAGACTATTACTATCGTGGAAACCAGGAAATACCTGCATAATGTGCTTGGTAAGGGGAAATACAGTGGAGATAACCATGATCTGAACTAATCTCGCTCTCTCTGGAAGAAATTCTGTCTCCCCTTACCCATATCCTCAAACTATCACTCCATTTCAAAGTACTCAATCAAAAATGGAAAGCCGCAGTAGTTACCCCTATGTACAAGAGCGGGGATCGGGCCATGCCTGAGAACTATAGACCCATCTCTATACCTTCACCACTCTCAAAGGCCCTGGAATGAATCATCGTGGACCAACTTGTTGAATACCTGAACAAACATAAGCTTCTATGCCCTGAGCAGCATGGCTTTAGGGCAGGGCACAGCACCGCTACAGCCCTCCTGGAATTCATGGGCTTCATACATGAATCGCTCAATCTTGGAAAGCTTGCTGGGCAATCTATATCGATCTAACAAAGGCCTTTGATACAGTCAATCATGCCCTCCTAGTTGACCAATTCACTGCTACAGGCCTTGCCCCTGAGGCGGTTGCATGGTTCTGCAATTACCTGCACTGCCACTCCCAACAAGTCAGGATAGGTACTGACCTCTCAAACAGCAAACCTGTCTGCTCAGGTATTCCACAGGGGTCAATACTGAGTACCCTTCTATTCAGCTTATTCTTCAATTGGCTCCCCCAAGCCAGTCAAGGCTGCATCCTCCTTTATGCAGATGATGCGGTTGTCTTCTCAAGTGGCTCAGACCCCAGTGCCCTTGAACAGCAACTACAGAGTGACTTCACCAGTGTAGAGGAGTGGTTCAAAGATCATAAATTGATAATGAACTACAAGAAAACAAAAAACATGCTGTTTTCCAGCTCTCTAAACAAACACAAAAACTACCCACTATCAATATGCGGGGTTTCCCCTGAACTTGTTCAACACTTTAAATACCTCAGTATCAGTATTGACAACTTGCTCTCCTATACTCTCCACATTGACATCACAGCCAAAGCTATCAACAAGTGCATAGGGCTATTTTATCATCACAAGAATAGCCTCTCCCCTGAAGCCCTCAGCATAGCTGTTCACAGTTCTATGGGTTCCCTGGTGGACTATGGGCTGCCTATATATGATTCTGCCACAGATACTGCTCTCCGGTGCATAAAAACTGCACTCAACAAAGCCTGCCAGCTCACCTTAAGTGTGCACCAACTGACTCACACCTGTGATCTCTATGCCAGGGCACACTGGCTCACGCTCAGTGGCTGACTAAAATATCAATCCCGCCTTCTGGCCAAAAAGATCTGCCTTGGTCAGCTACCGTCAGGGGTCCAACAACTTCTGGTTCCCAGCAATAATCCACGGCATACCCATAACTCCAAACACCAGTCCTTTCTAACTCTGAAATGTCAAACATCTCAAGACAAAGGTCCTTTGCTTACTGTGCACTGCTGTGGTTCAACTCCCTCCAGGAGAACATTGCGCACCTGCCCACACTGGGTACTTTCAAAACAAACTTGAAGCTCCTTATGATACGCGGAATCTCAATGTGCCTGCCATCACTAGCACCATCTTTCCACCCCCCCCATCACTACTTCCATCCCCTGGCCCCCTCAACCCTTCCCTCTCTCCCGTGAGTGGGCACTCCTGCTCTCCCCACACACCTAGCACCCTCTCCCTCTGCCTCCAATCTAGTCACCTCCCTCCGATCCCTACTACAATGCTGATATTATATTCTCCTTTTGCACATTGCACTTGGACTCCTCCCCTTCACCCCTTTTTTTTTTTTCTTTAGCACTTAGCAACACTCCAAACAACCTCTTGTTTGCTGACTACTGACTGGTTTCACCCTTGGACACTGTAAATTGTCTGTTTTCCTGTGACCTGTACTGTGTTTGATATATAATCCTCTTTGTTTACCTTTGTATTTCTGCAATCCTTCATATAATTTCACCCATCTGTTGTACTGTAATGTCCTGACCTGGAACCTATGTAAAGAGCTCTGAGCTCAAATGGTTTTACGAGTACTGAAATAAATAAATAAACAAATAAGTAAATAGACAAAGGAGTGTAATGCATGGCTTATGTAAAAAAAAAATATAATGGCCTCCATCAAAGTGGACACACTTTGATGTGTTTGCCATCATCCTGCTCTGGTTTCTTGCAAATCAACAGTCCTTCAATACCAAGATAATGGTGTCTCTGACCTTTGACACCAGGCAGAGGCTTGCCAGGCTCACCCCTCTCCTCTTCTTCCTTACCCTTAATGGTGTAGTGATTGAAGATGTCTCCTCCTTTTAAAACTTTGGGATCTGGCCGGACCATCACCTCGATTTCTCAGTGTACATGGATGCCATCAGCTAGAAGCTTCAACCTAAACACAGTGCACTTTTACAGGAAAAAAGTGAGTGTCCTGCTTCCTGCCCACAGAGAGTGCCTCAAAGATGATACTCTCCATCTTCAATTATTGTGACATTGTATACAGCACCGCTCCAAGGTTCACCCTAACTGGACGCCTTCTTTCACTGTTTCCGCCACATTGCTCTGGACTCCCCCAAGCCACCCATCACTGCTCCCTGTATTCCTCCCTCTCCCTCCCCTCACTTGATGCTAGGAACCTTGCCTATTGTGCCTCCTTTATCTCCAGATTCAGGCTTGGCTTCCTTCCATCCTATCTTGCCTCTCTCCTCTCATCTCCCACCACCACCCCATATTTATTTCCCAACACTGACTTTCATTCCCTTTCCCTCCCTCAGATGAAATCCACCAGTGGCATCATTAGCCCTAAAAATGGACAGTTTATAACAGTGCCCGTCCCCCACTTTTTTGGCAACACATAACATTTTAAATCTTGCAGCAAGGCTGCAATAAGGATAGCTCCAGTCCCACCTCTGCTGCTACTTATATAGCCCTGCTCCCAGTAGCCAGCCCTCCCTCCCTCCCAACCTCCAGTCCGTGCCGTACAGGGTGCATGTGACCCTTCCTTGGCCCATGCTGCTGGTGGGCTGGCTTTGCTATGTGCTGTGCTCCTGCAGTCTGCCTTCTTCTCCATTTCCATCACATGGGGCCAACTCTGACACAACAGATTCATCATGTGAGAGTAGGGTTGTCATCTCACAGGTCTTGCTGGAGCCAGGGCGGGGAACATGCAACAGGCACAAGACCACTGAATGGGGGATAAGATTAATTGATGCTTTGTTGCTCCAATCATGTGCAGCCATCTTTGTGGAGATCAGTGTTGTCATTAGCCCCAAAAATAGGGACATTGGCCACCCAGTTTATGGCAGTGCCCTACCCCCCACATACTTTTTTGGCAACACATAAAACCTTAAATCATGCTGCCAGGCTATACCGAGGATAGCCCCAGTCCCACCTCCACTCATACTTACATAGCCCAGCCCCCAATAGCCAGCAATCCCTCCCTCCCTCCAGTCCCACAGCCACTCCCTCTACTTAGCAATGCAGCAGCTCTATGATTCCATCTCTCTCTCTCTCTCTCTCTCCTCCCTAAGACATCAGCTGAGCCCCTCCGAGTGGCAGCTGGAGCATGTGTGCACTATGTGGCCTGGCTGTGATGGTGCCACGGAGGGTGTGCATGACCCTACACTGCTGCTAGTCTGGCTTTGCTGTGTGCTGTGTCCCTATGGTCTGCCTCCTCCTCCACTTCCATCACATGGTGCTGATTCCAGGGGGGCCATTTTAGCTTTCAACAATGCGGGGCAACAACTGGTCAGAGGGGCTGTGTGGGGTGGAGCCAGGGGCTGAAAAAACAAAAAAAAACAACAATGGCCTGCAAAGAAGGTGGAGGGGGACTGCCCCCCATCCCCCTTCCTAAATGATGCCCCTGACTGACTCTGGCACAGCAGGCTTATCATGTGAGGGGGGGGGGCATCATCTCGTAGGTCTTGCTGGAGCCAGGGCAGGGGACACAGCAACAGACACAAGACCACTGAATAGGGGATAAGATTAATAGATGCTCTGTTGCTCCAATCATGTGTGGCCATCTTGGTCAGTGTGGTCAATGCCACAAGTTCTACAACATGATTGGAGCATGGTCTGGGATGGGGTTGGTGCGGCTGACTACACATGCTAGCTGAGGTGAGCATGGTCATCATTTTGTTCCAGCACCAGCTTGAGCAAAGTACTGACAAAGACTCGAGCTGATGAGGAGCAGAGCCCTTACTGATACAGCAAATATTTGCACTGCAACCATAGCTATAGTGCCTTCCACAGTCCAGTACAAACTCTGAGGCAGTTAAGTTGATAACATCTGAAAAAAAAAATTAAAACAACAACAAATTAAAGAAATATCAAAGGGAGCTCAGGGGAGGGGGAGGGGAATGACAGACACATGCAGTGACTGCATTGCAGCAGGAACTGCTGAGCAGCCTGCCTTTCAGGCCATGCCATTTGTTCTTCTTCATTTTCTAGGGATTGGCAAAGGAGTAAACAAACTTACAAACAGTATGCCAACAAAACAGGTAACTGAGTAAAAGAGAGATGGGACGTCAGATAGTGTGCAGCAGCAGTAGTGGAACTGGAGAGTTGCAGTGCAATGTATTTTTCTTTTCCCTGCCTGTATTCTACTTTCCTTGGTGATTTCATAATTTCTTTCTATATATATATATATATATATATATATATATATATATATATATATATATATATATATATATATATATATATATATAGGACTTCTGGTGACATCACCAAGATGGCTAGTCACTGATTCCTACTGCTCTGCAAACCTACCTTCCCAATCTATTGCATCCTGCAGCTAAAAGTTAATCTACAACCTCAGAAACAGCATCCCTTTATAGCTGACTATGGCAGGGAAGCAGTCATGGGGGAAAAAACTTGAGAACAAGTAACACAGCAGCAAAAATGAAGCAATTGATCCTAGACAAGGATATGGATGGGTTTGCAGCCCAGTCGCGGTACTGGTGAACCCCTTCCGAATCATCAGCAGATGTTGAAGTAGAAGAATCAATCCTACCAGAGAACACAATACAAACTCTCCAGCGCATCCTCTCAGCAGTCTATAAGATGAATGCTAACCTGACAGATCTAAAATAGGACATCCGCACCCTGGACAAGAAAGTTTCAGATAATGTGGCCAAGGTCACAGCAATATCAAAGGCCCAAGATAGCACCAAACTATTGGTTTTTCATCTACTCCAGTGCAACCAGGAAATCCAAGACCGGCTAGAAGACCTAGGGAACTGATCACACTGTAACAACATCAGGGTACATGGCATACCAGAGGGGGGCCAAGGAAGGTTTCCCTATTACAATTAAGCAATAATGCCCGCCAGGATGTGTGTCGTGCTGGGATAATGTCACACCTCAGGTGGTTGGGCATGAGGCCGCAGGCTGAGTGTGTCCAATACCTGAGGCATGACGTTATCCCACCACAACACACACCCTGGAGGGCATTATTGCTATTATGCAATGGCTCATTCTTATATAGAATAAGAAAAAATCATTTTAAAGATGTTTTAGTTGGTGTGGAAAAATATTTTTTGTTTCTTAAGAGAAGATGAGAACAACGCTAAAGGTCCAACAAATGGTATAGGTCCAACAAATCCAGTGCAATTAGTCAGGAGGCTCATAGTGCTGAAACTGGACCTGTGATGTTGTGCTGGGATAACATCACGGGTCCAGTCCCAGACTGACCAGTCAGAGACCAGCATTCTTTCTTGCCATTGAATAATTAAGCAATAAACCACGTCAGGGTGTTGGTGATGCTGGTTTACCCACGCCTGGCATGGTTGCCAAGTGACCAGCCATCCAGGGGTGGGTAAATCCCAGCATCACCAACACCCTGACATGGTTTTTTGCTATTATACCATGTAATACTGTATTTTTAGTCTGAAAATATAAAGGCTAGTGTTAGTTTTGGTAAAGAAAATTATTAAAATTGACTTTATATTGTTACGCCTAATAAAATAGTCCAAAAAGTGATTTTGTTTTGCATATGTATAACATTTTATTTTTTTTGTTTGATGAAATTAATATAGTTGAGAATGCAATTTATTTCGTTCACTAATAGTAGCTTTAATAAGTGTAAGTGAAGTAATACATTTTTTAAGTTCTTTTGTTGTAGAACTTAAATGCCAACTGTGAAGAAGTAGCATATTTTAATGCTGAACATTAACGTTTTTAGAAATTATTTATTTATAGATACATTTTTAGATTTTTAGTAGCAGAATACTGTTTTGTTTTCAGTTTCTGTAGAAAACTTTGAAAAATAACAGCTATTTTCTTACGATGTGCTGCCAAGTATATGACAAGATAAAGTAAAGGTTCATTCGTATTGTATTGAGATTTTGAGAGGAGAAAGTCACATTTCTGTTATATGCTGTGCCATTCCTTTGGATTGGTAATTTGCAGTGCCCAAGGATTTCTTGTTTATTTTGGTTGCTGCAATGTTGTTTTACTGATTTAATGATTTCCGGTGGTCTGGAGGCTTGTAGGAGTTATGGTGTTGTCGCATTGGATCTGAAGGAAAGAAAAATATTTTTTAGTAAGTGAAATAGGAAGGTGTTTATTGAGAGACTTTTTTTTTTTGCAATGTTTGCTTGCTTTTTACTAACCTGCAGTTTAGCTCCAATAAAAGTTCACTGTGCCATAATTCACTAGGTTGCCTAGCAATGGTTTTGAACTCTTCTTTAGGGTTTGCAATTGGCTGCTCATCACATGGTGTTGTGTGAATTCCGGTTGTTCTGCACCAGTTTGCAGATCTTGCAGGAAGATTGATGCAGTGGATGTGTGTGGCTTTGGATCATTTGCAGGGTGGCAGAAGTAGTCTGGAAGGAGATTATTTGTTTGAATATTTTGTCGATGGATTTCTTGATTTTCTTGTCGATGTACGTCACGGCTGGATGTCATTTTGTTTTGCTGACTGGGAGGACAGTAAACGGTTGCTGTATATGTGGTGGTACATAACTTTTTTGTAGGAGTATGTTCTGCCGTTTCATTCTGCATTTTCTGTACATCACCAGAAATAATTTCACCCCATTTTTGGAAGTCTGTGGTGCTTGGCTTCCAATAACTTCTAAGGGAGGATTCGTTCTTGTGTCCAGTAATCGACATTATTTGGTGAGACTCCATTCTGGATTCAGTGAGCAAGGTGATGGCAGTTGCTTGTAGGGAGTGATTCGTGAAAATGGTATTTAGACCAGCTTCTTCACAAATACAAGGAAGCATGCTCCCAAGATAATTAATTCCCATTGGTTCTGTACTGTACCACATGTCCATGGTGTCTAGAATGGATTGTTCTAGTTTTTTAGGGTGGCAAAATAAAGATTCAGGGTTTGGAGGTAGTTTGGAAACATATTTTTTTTTTAAACTTTTTATTGGACACAAAGGATCTTGTGGTTGTTCGAACATGTAGCCTCGTGTGTTCTGCCGGGTGGGTCATTATATTTCTTGTGATTTTTCGTTTCTTCATTGAAAGTTTTTGTTAAATATTGTAACCCATTGTCTGCTTGTTTTATTTCAAATGAATCTACTTTTAATTGTCTGACTCCTTCTTTTCCTCCACATGCAAAGTGGAGCTGAATATCTAGCCACACTTTTTTAACTAATCCTATAGCTGAGTTAGGGGACACAGAAATGGAATTTCTTATAGTTGTGAGTTCAGCTATGGTTAGTGCAGGATGATGTTCTGCTTTGTCTTTTCCTTGTTTTCGATATTTATTGACTATGGCTTTAAATATGTTATTTGACGTGTTAAATTCTGGGTCTAACATCAGATTTATATTTCTATTTATCGGAGGGTCATTTAAATGTCTATTTAGCCCACATCTGAGGCTGACATAGCTGCTGAGGACGTACTCATTGCCACTGCTGTATTGTACTGTACTACAGTACTGCCCCAAAATGTTGTTTAAATTTTGTAATGATACTGTGCTTAGATCAACTGTTATTTACTTTTGTTTGCACCAGTCATAAAAAACATTTATGGCCCATCATGTTTGTTTTACTATAGTTTGTTCATGCCTGTTAAGTTCTAACTGCAGCATTTCCTCACCGGTGACATCAATATGATGCTGTGGTTCCTTTTGTTTAGGATTGGATGGGCCTGGTTGGTCAGTGATGCCCACGATATTCAAGTGCTGAGGAATGGAGTTTGAAGAACTTGGCACCGGGAATGCAAGGTGCTGTGGGTTGTCAGCTGGCATGAAGATGCAAACAGGTACTGTATGTCTACTGTGCTGGTATTGGAAGCTTTTGATTCCCGGTCAGTAATTTCAGGTAAAGGTTGAAAACAGCATCTAATTCGTCATTATCAATAAGGTCAAAACTGGTATCCATCATTTTAGAGAGGTTTGCTATTAGGCTCATTCCATAAGTGGCGGGAGAAATATGGCGTCCATTCGATTTCAAAATGGGCATCGGAGTGATACTGTTCTGGGGGTTTAGGGTGAGGTTGGCTGGCAGCTGTTGCATTGGTAATGTCAGATTTTACAACGCTGTTTTGGTGCCAGCTAACCAATGGGAGCACTGCTTTTACTACTAGCATGGTATAATAGATTTTATATAGCACCTTCTGCAACCCACGCTGTCTCTGCCCTCTGATCTGAAACTGGACATTGATTGTGCGCACTCTTCTCTAGTAGCCAAGCCCTCGGATCCCAAAGCACAACCCAGCTCATGGATCATTAGAATGGTCTTTTTCCAGAGTAAAGACCTTATCCTCTAAGAAGCTTGTTGTCACAAAGATTTACAGTATAAAGGGGCTCCTATATTTTTTGATTAAGATTTTTTCTCAGCTCTTCAGTGGAACAACTGAGAGTACGCACTACGATTCAAGAACTGAAAGACGGGAAGGGCATCAAAGCACAATTACTGTTTCCAGCGCAGCTTAAAATTCACTTGGACTCAGAACCAAAAGTTTTCCCATCTCTGCTAGAAGCCCTACAAGTGCTACAGGGTTTAGAGATCCCACTTTCTGATCTTAAACTATAGCAGGTGGAGTGTAAACTTACCAGCGGCACATGGAGTGTAGTCTCCTGAGGCCAAATAAGAAGAAGACTTTCCCTGGAGCAATTCCACATGATGCATCCTCGGACTTTGCAAAGTTGCTCCCTTGTGCAGATCAACAAGCCCAGAACAGGAATGCTCTTCCCCACCTCCTAAATCCCCTACATGCTGAACACCAGAAGACAATTACCCTGGAGGGTGAGGGCTTCCCCTATTCGATTTCTACACATTTGCTACTTTAAACTGAAGAACCAACAGGAACAGTCATTTCTTTTTCTTTTTAGGAGAAGATAATGGGGGGGGAGGGAGGTGGGAGAAGGCCCCAGCTTGGTTCCTGTGGGTCACAGTAAGCAACTTCCTGTATATCTCTAACATAGCTGATTATATTTAAAGAGATAGTATAAGTGGAAGGAGAATGCAAACTGCTAAATTTTATTTTAAAGGGACTATGTTTTCTGATGCTTAAATCTCCCTCCACTTTTACCTCCTTTTTTCATGGAAGGGAACAAGATTCATGCTAAATAATTTTTGAAATTCTGGGGGGGGGACGAATACCCTTAACTTGTACCTTTTCTTCCAGAGTGTTATGGTATAGTACCCAGAGATAAGGATCCCCCACAAGGGATGAGGTCTGGACAGTCTTCACATAAGCCAATCCCATAAAAACCTGGTTTTACCTCTGAGGCCATTAAGATGGTATACTTCTTACTTAGGTGTGTTCATTGCAATGCTTCAGGTTGAGACGTAAATAATACCACCCTCTTTTGGGGGGTAGCCTTTTCTGTTCTTTCTTAGCTTGGGGGGAGGGAATATAGTGGAGTTTGTTGTATCTCAGAAACAACCACAAGGGGTACGTTATCGCCTCTTGATCGGGTGATGGTTTTAGAATGTGTCTGGGCACCCAGACAGGACATGTCCAGGCCACGTGCCCCTAATTTGAGGGGCTCCCTCTGGGTCAGGGAACTGACCTTCCACAGTTATACTGGGGGACCTCTTTGGAAGTCATACTAAAGCTCACTTGATCTCAATAGACTTCAAATTGTTGAGATTTATTGTTTCTAATTTTTACATGGTTAGATTGTTAATGTTAATGCAAACTGTTTGTATGTTAACTGCTCAAAGTTATGTTGAACTTGTATTTCTGGCTTTCTTTTGGTTCAGTATATGGTCCGACATCAAATTTAATAGCTATAACATGGAGAGACAAAGTATTGGAACAGCCCTTAGGTGATCCCTGGGAAGGAGGCAAACCAATTAATCCTGACATGGCGTGTCTAAATATTGTATCTCATAATGTTAAAGGGATTAATTCCCCATCAAAAGGACTAGATTGCTGACTGAACTGAAGCATCTGAGATGTGATGTGGCTCTTCTCCAGGAGATCCACTTATCAACACATGAACACGTTAAACTTTAGAGGGCGTGAGTGTGACAGGCGGCAGCTTCCTCACACCTGAGGGCCAAAAAAGCCAGAGTAACAATATTACTTACACAAAATCTTCTTCTGGTGATTCAGGAGACAGAAGAGGGATGCCAGGGAAGATATATCAGAGTCACTGGCAATTGGCAAGGTAAAACAATCCACATAATCAATATTTATGCCCCTAATGTTAATATGGAGAAATTCTAGTCAGAGATTTTCCAAAAACTAACTAACCTCCCACAGGGCCATTTCTTACTTGGGGGAGACTTCAACACAGTTTTTAGTCCAAACCTAGACCATTCTGCTGGTTAATACTCGACAAATAAATGGGCCACTAGAAAGCTTAAAGCCATGATGATGGCAGGACTAGTGGATATATGGAGATCTCAGCATGGAGGGGAGAAGGATTATTCTTTTTACTCTCATGCTCAGAAATCCTACTCATGCACAGACTTCTTTCTTACCTATAAGACCAATCTCCACATGTTCTCAGCCTCCAAAATCCATCCTATCACATTGTCAGATCATAGTCCCATCCCACTGAAAGTGACACTGGGAAAGGAGGATAGGTGAACCACGTGAAGCCTCAATGTCTCCCTTTAAAATGATAAGAGCTTTGTGAAGCAACTAGTTTAAACAATGGAGAATCTGTCCATCGACTCCCCAGTGGATGAAGGCACCACCCTTGTATGGTGTGATACACTAAAAGCAGTCACCAGGTGGCAAATAATCATCTTTGCAACAGCTAGAAAGAAACAGAATATGCAGCAAGTTAGTGAACTTAAGACCAAAATTGCCACTCTGGAAGCTCTTCATAAGCAAAATCCAGGGTCTGCTAGGACTCTGAGGACACTCTCAGACAATCAGTACAGAACTTCAGGCCTTGGAACACAAACAAGCAGAAGGTCTCTTGCGCTTTTCAAATCAGAAATACCATGAGGTAGGAGGGAGGGCTACAAGGCTCCTAGCATTTAGGCTCTGTAAGAAGAAAGCAGCAGATATGTTCTACAGCTAAGGGACACACAAAACCCAGACAAGGTGTGGTCCCAACCCACAGACATAGCCTCTCATTTCCGCTCTTTTATAAGGAACTATATAAGAAAGATAAAGTACAGCAGACAGTTCTAGATGACACAAAAATTTTCTTTAAATCCTTGAAATAACCCACTCTCCCACAAAAGGCTCAAGAGGCACTATCTGCCCCATATCAGAAATAGAAGTATAAGTTATAGGGGACCTTCCAACAGGTAAAGCACCAGGCCCTGATGGCCTATCGGCCGAGTAATATAAGAAACTTAGTAAAACACTTACCCCCAAATTGGTGCAGATTTTCAACACTAGTTTGGAAGAAGGCCATTACACAGAGTCCTGTTGGGAGGCAATAGTATCGGTTATCCCCAAATCTGGTAAACCTGTATCTCTATGTGAATCATATAGACCTATCTCTCTTCTCAACCAAGACTTCAAAATCTTAACAAAAATCTTAGCTATCAGACTTCAAAAACATATCGAATTGCTGATATACCCCGATCAAACGGGTTTTGTTCCCCATAGACATTTGTATGATAACATTAGGGGATTATTAAATATCCTAACCAATAAGTCAAATTCCAAACCCCCTAACTGGCAATTTTCCTCAACATGGAAAAGTCTTTTGACTGCCTTAACTGGACATACATGGGGAAGTCCTGACACACATGGGGGCAGGGGGCAACTTTCTTAAATGGGATACAATGCGTTACCAAAACTCTAGAGCCCGAGTTAAGGTAAATGGGGCAATATCAGATTTATTTGACATAGAGAGAGGGACCAGGCAGGGTTGCCCCCTGTCCCCGCTCCTATTTGCACTCAGTATAGAGCCTCTGGCTCAGGCAATTAGGGAGAGTGAATCAATACACGGTATCCAAGACAATGGCATAACAATTAAAGTTTCCCTATATGCCGATGATACGGTAGTTTACCTGGATAATCCAGAGGGCTCAATTCCACCCATAATTGTGGATGCTAGAACAATTTGGGAAGATCTCGGGCTTTAGGGTTAATGTTGAGTGTGAACAGACCACCCCCAGTTGCATTACAGAAATTAGTTCCTTTTAAGTGGATTAAGGAAAAAGTCAGGTACCTAGGTATCATCATCCTATATGACCTTACAAAATTATATCAATACAATTACCAGGTCCTAAAGAATCAAGTCTTTGAAGACCTAAACAGGTGGCTTTCTCTCCCTCTAACTCTTATGAACACAGTTGAATTGGTGAAGATGAATGTCTTACCCCGCTATTTATTCCTGTTCACAACACTAATTGGTTAACTAGGATCTGCAGCTTATCCATTAGGTAGGGAAATGGGGAGACTGGGTGGGCCAAGTGGTCCTTATCTGCTGTCAAATTCTATGTTTCTATGTTTCTACCTCTTCCGGTCCCTAAGCAGGAGTGGAAGGAGTTGAGGAGGAAATTGTTCAATTTCATTTGGGCAAACCACAGACCCAGAAAGAAATGGGCTTTACTAACTGAGGCCAAGGACAGAGGGGGACTGGGGATTTACAACTTTCGGAACTACTACAAAGCAGCTCCAGTCATACCAATACTAAAAATGCTAACCAAAGAATTAAGAGGAGGCTGGTTTGCTTTGGAGGAATGGGCACATCCCTCAATACCACTCAACATCTTCCCCTGGATTGTGCTCCATAAAGATCTCAGATCTATTACCAACAGATGGATCAAACACACAATAAATGCCTGACTACATATTAGACAATGGTGGGAGATTCCCACCCCAACTTGGAAGAATATTCCCCTATCCTTCCTCCCACAGTTCCCAGCCTCACACGGATACATCCAGGGTTTGATGGGTGCACCATGGCCTAAAGTTTCTCTCCCAATTTATATCAAATGGGATAGTCAAATCATTTGAGCAAATGCAGAAGGAATATGGGCTTCCACATAAGGACTTTTTCCCGATATCCTCAGTGCAGACAGTATATAAAGAGCAATATAGGAGTGTCCGCTCTGACTGATGACCCAGCCCCTCCCCTGGTTAGAACATACCAAAAAAGCCATATAGCAGAGACAAAAAACTTTATTTCCTACGCTTACCAGACTTTACAAGAAGGCACTGGAACCCTCTTGACCCAGGCTATAGAAGAAAAATAGCAGCTGGAATCCAACTCTCAACTCTCTGAAAAAGCATGGACACAGATCTGGCAAGGTATTCACAAAACAACCAGCTCCCACTCTTGGAGGGAATTCAGGTGGAAGGTCATCACCAGATATTTCATCACTCCAATAATATCCTCTAAATATACTAACACACACTTGGAAAGATGTTGGAGGTGCAAGGGGGGTAGATGCTCTCACTGCCACATATTCTGGAGCTGTTCAACAATCCATAATTATTGGCTAGAGGTGGCAAAAGCTATTAAAGAGATTATGCAGTTGAAAAACACCCTGGATTTTTCACACCTCTTCTTGGGCCTACTGCCTTCAGGAGTAAGATCCAAGGCACAGAGATATTTATACTTCATACTTATTGCTACTGGCCAGAAAGTAATTACCCAACACTGGCTTACCCCCCATGCCCTCTCTTTTCCCATGTGGTGGAACAATGTCTCCCAGATTAAAGAGATGGAAGGGGTCATGGATTTGTGGAAGGGAGATCAAGGACCCCAGTACTAGCCCAATTTCTTGTAAATTAAAAACGTATAATCTCCTATCTGATTATATAGACTTTTCTTTCCAATAGGACCTATTGTTTTACAGAGCCAGGTTCCTTTTCTTTCCTTTTTGGTATAGTTATGGTTGATAAGTTTCCTTTTGAGTTTAAACTGCTCGATATAAGGCTTCATCAAAACAGGACAAAATAATCAGCACAACAAATGAATAAGCATTGGAGATGTTATTGGAATACTCTTGTTGCATACAGGATTGGGACTCATGATTGTCTGACAGAATGAAACAGAGATGTTGTACAGAAGAGATAATCTACCTGTAAAACAAAAATGAGATTAATTAATCTACTATATTTTAGACAGATTCCAAATGTTGTTTCTTTTCTACAGCAAGAGCAGTGTGACTGTAAGAATGTTCATTTTTTGTATGCAATTGTGACTAATATAATATCCTATGTCAGCAAAAAATAATAAAACTAAATTAAAAAAAATATATATATATATATATATATATATATATATATATGATATACAATGGTAAGCTGTCAGATAAATGACTTATCTACACAAGTGCTGTTTGACCTCAGTTACCTCATGAGTGGCGTAAACCAAGAGTGAAGTGTCCGAGGTCAAACAGCACAAGTGTAGATAAATCAGTTATCTGACAGCTCACCATTGTATATTTTATTCATGAAATAGTGATGTTTTCTGTTAGTGCAGGGACATTTGCTTTTGACTATTTATCTTTTTTTAATGATAATTTCTGGGACTTTTTAGTTAACTTTCCTAGTGTAGGTCCATCTAGCATAGCTGTTGCTATTATATGAAACACCACTCACAGTGGGGAAATAAATGTGTGCTGAACAAATTTCAGGTTCAGAGCACCATGCTACCTTTTTCGTTTTAAAGTAATTTGCATTTGTTTGTCAAAAAAGTGAAAAACAAAATTGAATTTTCTGCAGTTTTTTTGCTAATTATAAAAAAACTAAAAGGTATATATAAATGAAACACCACTCATTTTGTAGATATATTTGTGCTGAACAACTTTCATGCTCACAGTACCATGCTATAATTTTTAGTTTTAAAGTAATTTACATTTGTTTGTCAAAAAGTGAACAAAAATTGAATTTTCTGCTGTTTTTTGCTAATTATAAAAAAAACGTTAATTTACAATGCAGTGGGAAAGTTTTTAAAAGTTAAAAAATTCCCAGTTCAAGAGGTTGAAAATCCTCGATTTCGAGGTCAGTCCCCGTTTGCCAGCTGTCAAAATCATTGTCTGCAAGAAATTCTTGACTGTCAGATTTTGGCCATCTAGTTCCTAAGTGACAGTCAAGGATTTTGCTACCTCACGAAAGGGGATTGCTCACGGGCAGGGATTTTGTTAGCTCATGAAAGGGGATTCAAAAAAACAATCTCCTTTTGTGAGCTGACAAAATCCCAGTCCGCAAGCTGATCCCCTTTTGTGAGGCAGCACAATCCTTGACCGTGGGTCAATCCTGGTCTGCAAGAAGGGCTATCTGGTCACAAAGTGATGGTCGAGGATTTTGCTATCTCATGAAAGGGGATTGCTCACAGACTGGGATTTTGTCAGCTCACAGACTGGGATTTTGTCAGCTCATGAAACGGGATTCAAAAAACCAATCCCTTTTCACGAGCTGACAAAATCACAGTCTGTCATCCAATCCCCTTTTGTGAGGCAGCAAAATCCTTGATCGTGAGTCAATCCTGGCTCACGAGAAAGGCCATCTGGTCACAAAGTGATAGTAAAGGATTTTGCTACCTCACAAAAGGGGATTAGCTCATGGACTGGGATTTTGTCAGGTCGCAAAAGGGGATCAGAAGCAAGTTGCAAACAAATAATTTCAAAATTTTGAAATGGACTTTTTTTGGCCAAAATGAAGCAAATCAAAGGTATGGGCCTGTAGAAGGTGCCACTCTGAACAAAAACCCATACCTTATTTGTGTAAGAAGTCACCCATGGGGAAGCTGAAACATTTTGTTTGGGGAAATGTATTTATATAACCTGTAAAAAGGTCCATCGTCGTCTTCCCAGTCCCCTCCCCCATGCCCACCCTCCCACTGAACACCCACCTCCCCACTCCCTCCTTTGCCCCATTCTTACCTTCACAGATCAGTGCTGTCATCTTCTGAGGACTGAGACACATCTGCACTCTTCAAAGCCGAACTGCAAAATGAAGAATCAAAAGTAAGCACCATATAATGGCTGTCAATGGGGGTTTCAACTTGTGATGATATCTCAGCCATATTTAGGAATTTTAACCCCAAATTTTCAACATGGGGTTCTTGGGACCCCACCTCATGAACACTGTCACTGTTATTTTGTTACTCAGCCCTGATAGATGATTTCACAGTTGCCTAACAAAATGACCTTTTGGGACCAGTTAATGAAAAAACAGTGCCACTGTTCATGAGGTGGGGGTTCCAAAAAACCCATGTTGCAAATCTGGTGAAAAAATTCCAAATAATGACTGTGTTGCAAGCATGCATTGTGCAGTTCCTATGCACGCTCGTAACTTTGACAATTTTCTATATTTTCACTATGGATTTTCAACATTGCCATTTATTCACAACTGCTTATGAACAGTACAGCTGTCTTTTTTCATATCCTGCCTGAAATGTGTTTTTGCACCTGTGGACGCAGAATGGTGTGCTCACTGTGCAAAATCAACATTTGAGATGGATTAACAAAATTACAGTCCCACTGTTCACGAGGGGAGGTCCTAAAATAGCCATATTGAAAATGTGGTGAAAAAATTCCAAAAAATGACTGTGTTATAAGTGTGCATTCCATAGTTTCGACGCACGCTTATAACTTGGCCAGTTTTTCATGTTTTCACTCCAGATTTTCAACATTGCCATTTTTTCACACCACCTCATGAATAGTACAGCTGTAATTTTTCAAATCCTGCCAACAATTTTTTCCTACATGTGTGACATAAAACGGCATTACAGTTGCACAGAATTACATTTCAACAGGGATTTGAATGTATTCTGTACTGGGTACATGCAGTGAGGTGATAAGAAGGTAATGTTGAACATCGGGAGTAAAAATTATTTAAGATGGTACAGTTATGACTATTTGTTGCAATTTCACTACGCCTGCTTGTCACTTAATGTGTAGAGGCACTGGGGCAGAGAGTTAGGCCTGATGACCCCATGGCACACCCCAATGCCTGTTGGTGTGTGGAGGGTGGGGGTTTTGGGTGGGGTGGTGGGTGGTGGGTGGGAACTTGTGGTGGGGCATTAGGGTTGTAAACCCTAATGCCTCATTTCCCTGGTTTTGTTGCTATGGTATTCACCCTGACTGATGCATTAATAAAGTTTCTGCAACATAGATGGATAGATAGATAGATAGATAGATAGATAGATAGATAGATAGATAGCTGGTAGGTAGCTCATTAGAGACTTTTTGCATAATGACATTATTGTTTACTATGCTAGCTTAAGGGAAGAATGATAAGATCATTCAGAACTCTCACCGCAGCATAAACCACACTCTGTGGATAACTGCTCTGAGGAGCTTTGAATGCTCAGTAGTCAGTCAGAGTTCTGTGTAGTGAGTTATTCAGTGAGGAGGTGAGAGTGGCAGAAGGATTGCCAGTGGGCTCTGAGGAGAGGGCCCTGGATTTCTCACTCTAGTGGAGTGACATTTCCAGCTTCCAGTGAAGTGGGGACCAGTGCTACAGCAGGATGTCCTGATTTCTTCTCCCAGTGAAGTGGAAGGAACTGCTTTGTTCCCAGTGGACTCAAGGGGCAATCCTCTGAATGTTCTGTGGTGTTTTCAGCTGCCTTGGATAGGACTTAAAAGAGACTGTTTGATCGGCTACCCAGGAGAGGGCCTTTTTTTTATTTTGTTGTTCCATGCACTGTGGATGGAACAGCCTCTGTGAATACTGTTCTAGGAGACAAAATCTCCACATGTTTAGGGGATTCGATAGCCTTGGGTGTGTGTGCCCATAGATAAGGCTGGCTTGCACCTGTCAGTGCCCCTAGTTTCACCCAAGTGTGTGAAGTACTGTTAAACTGTTCATCCAAGTGAGTCCAGTTTTGTTCTTTGGTCACCCCAGAGAGTGACAAAGTAAAGTGTGGGACCTCTAGCATGTCAGTGGGGAATGGGGGTTTCAGTGGTATAACCCTGAAGAATGGCAGAGACTGTCAGTTGAGGCCAAGAGTGGGAGGAACACCATCTAAGTGCTTACAAGGCAGGGCTTCCTGGTTCATTAAGGACACCAGTTTTACCTGAGCAGGGGCCAAGCTGCAGGTTAAGGTGTGTGACTGAGTTTCACTAAAGTGCACCTATGTTTGAAGAAGAGTTCTGAATGTGTGGCTTAGACTCACTAAATTACACTCATACTGTCACTGACACTGGGAGGAAAATGTTCATGTGCATGGCTAGGTGTCCACTAATGCACCTTTTGGGAATTTGGGAAGAAGATTGTTCTGTTGTGTGTTAATGAATGATAATGCATGCAAGGAGAGTTCGTGAAATGTACTTGTCCAGCCTAGACTGACCCTTGGGGATTCACTTCTGCATTTATTTTTCCATCTGTTGAATAAAGCCTTACTACACAATCCTAGTTACCTTTATGGCTATTCCAATTATTACTTCTGGTTGTGTGGATTTACTGGGGCCCCCTCAGCAGGTTAGATCTAGCATATGTCTAGCAGCCTCCACCCAGGACCTGGGTTGTGTTATTTACACAAGGTTCATGTAGTTTTGTTTCTGCACCCCACCCTTCTCTTTCTCTAGACATTGAGTCAGGTATACATCCTAACACCAAGGGTGGTGCCTACCTTTTGTAAAGTAAAATGGTATGCCAGTATGTGGGTATCAGTGTTTCCAGATTTTAATGGGGGCTGTGATCACTAATTAAAAAAGCAGCCTGGGGGCTATATATATATTTATATTATATACAAATAAAGAACCTTAGAGTACAAGCACTGAGGCAATGGTTATCCCAAAGGGCATTGGCCAGAAAGCCAAGTTTCAAAGAAATACAAAATCACACATGCTCCCATAATGCAAAGCATTAGGGGCTGCATATGCAAATCACCACAAAATATTATGCTGGTTCAACTTTAAGCAGAAATGCATGGTGCCGAAAGGCCTCTCACACAGTTTGCAAAGTGTGCCAACAGAAGACACAGACAAGTGTTTTGTCCTACCAGGACACATCAGTGTGCCTTGTCTGTTTAACACCCCAGTGGAATAAACAAGCTACCCTAAGATGGTCTATCTGGGTTATGTTGTGGTGAACCCTATTTAAACAAAAAACAAGTTAAAAGACAAAGATCCTCAGCGCGCAAGCAATGAGGCAATGGTTACCCCAAAGGGCATTGGCCAGGAAGCCACGTTTCAAAGAAATACAAAATCACACATGCTCCATGATGCAAAGCATCATGGGCTGCATATGCAAGTCACCACAAAATATTATGCTGGTTCAACTTTAAGCAGAAATGCATGGTGCCAAAAGGCCTCTCACACAGTTTGCAAAGGGTGCCAACAGAAGACACCGACACGTGTTTTGTCCTACCATGACACATCAGTGTGCCTTGTCTGTTTAACACCCCAGTGGAATGAACAAGCTACCCTAAGATGGTCTATCTGGGTTATGTTGTGGTGAACCCTATTAAAACAAAAAACAAGTTAAAAGACAAAGAATCTCAGCATGCAAGCAATAAGGCAATGGTTACCCCAAAGGGCATTGGCCAGGAAGCCACGTTTCAAAGAAATACAAAATCACACATGCTCCATGATGCAAAGCATCATGGGCTGCATATGCAAATCACCACAAAATATTATGCTGGTTCAACTTTAAGCAGAAATGCATGGTGCCATAAGGCATATATAAAAAAATAAGGTCTCATCCATATAGTTAGGGTTGAGTAAGCAGTTTAATGTTAAACCCCAAATTTTGCACATTAATAACTTTGCAACTGTTTAACAGATGTACACAAAATTAGGAATACATGGTTTCAGGTAGTAAATCTCTTGATTTGCCTAGTTGTGGTTTGATCAGATTTGTGGGTTTTGTGCAGCGAAGGGTCAAAAAATGAATTTTTCACTTTTTTTGGCAAATGCCAGGGTCATTTTTTGACATTGCGCTGCTTGCACACCATTTGGAACTTTAGCCTGAAATTTTCAGGATAGAAAGAGGCTATCCTATGGAACAATGCAGCATTGGTTTGGTGAAAAAAATATTAATCTGTTCCAAAGTTTTAAAATTTTGAAATTTTCCTGAGTCATCAAGGGGCAGCAGGGGAGGGAGAGGACTAAGCATCTGGAGGACAGCTCTCCTCTCCCGGGAGGAAGGGGAGCTCCTGCTTGATGCTTGGCTGGCCTCTGGCAGAAGCCGGAGATATTGCAAGCATTGGAGCGTAGAGAAGGGTTGAGAGTGGCAGGCGTCAGTGAAATGCCTTGACATCATTGCGCTGGACACTTCCCT
Organism: Neoceratodus forsteri; assembly: GCA_016271365.2. NCBI lineage: Eukaryota > Metazoa > Chordata > Ceratodontiformes > Ceratodontidae > Neoceratodus > Neoceratodus forsteri. The sequence continues at coordinate 657,301,116 of CM057459.1, forward strand.
ACAGAATAGGGAAATACCTTCCAGCTCCAATGGAGATGGAGCACCAGAGCTTGCCCTCGATTTGCAGCCACCTTCCTGGCACCCCTCGACCGATGAAACTAGATGTTCAGGGTGTTTTGGCCCCACCTCATCCCCACCTGGGGGGTAATCCAAGGCTCCATGGGTGACAGGAGCAGACTAGGTAAGGCAGCTTGTAGAGGGATGACTTCTAGGAGCTCCCAGTGGATATCAGAGCTGGTGGGAGGGAAGGCGAGAGAATAGAAAGTATAAATTTTGAGTTCTGAACATACTCAGTTTAGTTTTTGGGATAGATGCACAGTTTCAATCAAGGACTCCTGGTTGTGAAGGGTTCACAAACAGGAATTTAAAAAGGGATTGGTAAATCTTGGAAAATCCCTTTTCACAACAAAATCCCTGTTCATCGGCCACCATTTTGTTTTCTCGCTTAGTGAGGGGAAACAACAAATTATTGTAACTTGCTCCAGAGAAGTGTTTTAAAAACCCAAGGCATGGGTTTTGGATGTCCTCTACCTGCCCATGTCTTTGTTTTTTTCTAACTTTACAGAAAAAATGTTCTTTTTTAAGTTTATAATCCCTTTTCGCAGTCGTTCTTCACCAGCCAATCCTTTGCACAAGATTGGCTGGTGAAAAGCAATTGAATATGGATTTGAAATGCATAATTCTGCATTGAACTGCTGTTTTTCAATGCAGAATTATGCATCTTACAAATCGCTTCCTAAGCACTGTGGGACACTTGGGAGCCCACTCCCAGTGCCCCCAAACACACACACACACACACACACACACACACACACACACACCTACAAGCACTGTGGGACACTGGGGAGCACACTCCCAGTGCCCCCAAATACACACACACACACACACACACAAGCACTGTGGGACACTGGGGAGCCCACTCCCAGTGTACCCAAACACACACACACACACACAAGCACTGTGAGACACTGGGGAACCCACTCCCAGTGCCCCCAAACACACACACACACACACCTACAAGCACTGTGGGACACTGGACAGCCCACTCCCATTGTCCCGAAAGCAGTCCCCCAATGTTTTGTTAGTTTTTATTAAAACCTGAAAAAAAGAAAATGGTCCCCCTTCACAGGACACTGGGAAGCCCATTCCCAGTGTCTCAGTTTATGTATGCCCCCCTCCTAGTAGTGTCAGACACTGGGGAGCCCAGCCCCAGTGTCCCTGAACAATCACACACACAATCATTGTGGGATGCTGGGAAGCCCACTCCTGGTGTCCTGTAATCCGTCCCCCGATATTTCTATTTTTGTATAAAACCTGAAAAAAAGAAAACAGTCCCTCATCGTGGGACACTGGGGAGCCTTCTCCCAGTGTCCCAATTTATGTATGCCCCCCTCCTAGTAGTGTCAGACACTGAGAAGCCCACCCCCCCAGTGTCCACAAACATGAATGTCCCTGCAAAAAAAATCCCCAATGTCTTTTTTTTGCACTGTAAAAAAGAAAACAGTCCCTCATCATCTGCCCAGTCCCCCTCCCCATCCTGACCCTCCCTCTGTGCACCCTCCTCCCTGCACCTCCCCTTACCCCATACATACCTTCAGAGGTCAGTGACTGCGATCTTCTGTGGACCGGGACACGTCTGCAGTCTTCAAAGCTGAACCGCAGACTGAAGAAATCAAGGTAAGCAATATCATGGATGTCAATGGGGTTTTCAACTTATGTTGATATCTCAGCCATTTTTTAAGAATTTTGACCCCATATTTTCAACACGGAGTTCTTGGGACCCCACCTTATGAACACTGGCACTATCATTTCATTACTCAGTCCTGAAAAGTGATTTCACAGTTGCTGTGCAGAATCACCTTTTGGGACTGATCAATGAAACAACAGTGCCAGTGTTCATGAGGGGAGGTCCCAAAAAGTCATGTTGAAAATCTGGTGCAAAAAGTCCCAAAACTGACTGCGTTACAAGCATGCATTGCTCAGTTTCTACGCACGCTCATAACTTTAACAATTTTTAATATTTTCACTCCAGATTTTCAACATTGCCATTTTTTCACACCTCCTCATGAACAGTACAGCTGTCATTTTTCACATCCTGCCCAAAATGTTTTTTCACACCTGTAGCACAGAATGGCAAGGTAATTGTGCAAAATCAACTTTTGGGATGGATTAATGAAATCACAGTTCCACTGTTCATGAGGTGGGGTCCCAAAAAGGCTGTGTTGGAACTTTGGTGCAAATATACCTAAAAAAGCCTGAGTTATGCGCTGTTGTTGAAATTTCGATAAGCATGCGCGTAACTTTGGCAAATTTTAATATTTTCACTCCAAATATTCAACATTGCTGTTTTTTACACCACCTCGTGAAAAGTACAGCTGTCATTTTTCAAATCCTGTGAAAAATGTTTTTACACACCTGTGATGCACAATGGCATTACAGTTGAACAGAATTTTATTTCGACTGGGATTTTGCCTTGGGGTCGTTGGTCCCAACGCTCACCCCATTCTCCTATACTGTACCATGTCAACTTTCTTACACATAGAATGGGGTGAGAGTTACGGCTGATGACCCCAAGGTACACCCCAATGCATGTTGGTCTGTGGAAGGTGGGTGTGGGGTGGGCTGAAGGGGTTGGGTGTGGGGTGTTAGGGGCTCAACCCCAATATCTAATTTCCCTACTTTTGTCACTTCAACCCTAACTGATGCATTAATGAAGTTTTTGAATATATATATATATATATATATATATTATAGGGGTGCAGTCACACCGCTATAGTTAGGGTTGAGTAGGCACTTTAATGTTAAACCCCAATTTTTGCATGTTAATAACTTTGCAGCCGTTCAATGGATTTGCACAAAATTTGGAATGTGTGGTTTGGTATGGATCAAAGAACAATCCAGTGTTGGTTTGGTAAAAACATCTTAATTAGTTAAAAAGTTATTTAATTTTTTTCATTTTTGGGTTCTGAGCATGCTCAGTTCACTCCAAGATTTATATGTATGTTTTGTGAAAGAGGACTGTGCTCATGGTCAAGGATTTTGTCAGCTCACAAAAGGGTATTTAAAAAATTTTAGACGCCATCTTGTTTTCATTTTTTCCCCCAAGCAAAATGTCGTAGCTTCCTCCATGGGTGACTTCTTGTTGCAATAAGGCATGGGTTTTGTTCAGGGTGACACCCTCTACAAACCTATACCTTTGGTTTGCTTCCTTGGCCAAAACAGACATTTCAAATTTTGAAACTCTTCTTTCGCATCTGCTCCTCGATCCTTTTCTTTGTGAGTTGAGGAAAGTCCCAGTCCAGTGCTGATCCCCTTCGCAGGCAGCAAAATCTTGACCACATCACTTTGTGACCAGATGGCTCTCTCGTGGACGAGGGATTGACTCACAGTCAAGGATTTTGCAGTCTCACAAAAAAGGACTGGCTCACGGACTGGGATTTTGTCAGCTCGTGAAAGGGGGTTGGGTTTTTGAATCCCCCTTCGTGAGCTGACAAAATCCCAGTCCACGAGCAAACCCCTTTCATGAGGTAGCAAAATCCTTGACCATCACTAAGTGACCAGATGGCCAAAATCTGATGGTCAAGAATTCTCAGTGGATAAGGATTTTGACAGCTCACAAAAGAGGATTGATCTCATGGTTGGGGATTTTGCTACCTCACGAACTAGGATTTTAAAAACTTTGCCACTGCACTGTAAATAAACGGTTTGGTCTTTTGACTTGAATTTTTTTTTCGAATAGGATAACATTGCGGTGCCCATAGCAACTTTCAGAGCCCATATCTTGAAAACGAAGTGAGATACTAATTTTTCACTACCTGTAGTTTAGATCACCTGTAGGTGAACTAACCTGTAGAAACACATTTGGAAATCATAGATTATACCAGATGTGGAATTTGTTTCCTACTTCCCATGGTTACAGAGATCTTGGCATAAACATGTTACAAGTGTTCCAAGGGTGCCTTTTCAGTGTTTTTGGTACCTGTAGCTCATAAACGATGTGAGATACAGATTTCATCAATCCTGCTCATGAGGAGATTTTACTGTCATGATTACAGTGACACTTGAATTTTTTTTCTAGCTGCTATAGTTCCTAAGATATTGGCAAATTAGTGTTACATAAAGGATTTCTTGCCCTATAGGGCTGCTGTATCACTCTGTAGTTATGTGCAAGTGGGAGCACAGGGCCCGGAGGGTCCGTGATCCCACAGGCAATATCGTTATGCAGAAAAGGGTAGCTTGGTGGAAGCACGGGCCCACCAACACATGCTATTTACTAGTTATATTACACTTTTTCAAAAAGTACGGAAATTCATTGCAAAAATTGTTTAATGCATCCATTAGTGTTAAAGGGACAAAGTGGGAAGAGATGTTAGTTGAGCCCCCACCCCTGTAATTATTTCATTTTCCATCCTCCACAGATCGACATGTAATGGGTCATGAGGGCTAACCTCACCCCATTCTCCTTTACAGTAGTATGTAAACCTGTTTACACATGGAATGGGGTGAGAGTTGGGCCTCGACCCCATGGCACACCCTGGCATCTGTTGGTCTGTGGAGGATGGGTGGTGGGGTTTTGGGGGATTAGGGCTCAACTCTAATGTCTCATTTCCCAACTTTTGTCATTTTAATCATAACTGATGTTTTAAATGATGTTTTTTGTAATGAATATAATATATATATATATATATATATATATATATGTATATGTATATGTATATATATATATATATATATATATATATATATATATATATGTATATGTATATATATATGTTTATTGCAAAAACCTCATTTAATACATCAGTTAGGGTTAAACGAAAGTAGGGAATGTGGCATTGGTTTCCAACCCAACAATCTCATTCCCACCCTGCACAAACCAAGAGGCATCAGGGTGCAGCATTGGAGTTGTCAGCCCTAATGCTCACCCCATTCCATTAGAAAATAAGCTGGGTGGGTACAGCATAGGCAAATGGGGTGAGCATTAAGGCTGACAACCCCAATGCCACATTCAATGCCTCTTGGTCTGTGCAGGGTGGGGGTGGGGTGTTACGGTTGGAAACCCTAATGCCACATTTCCCTACTTTTTTTACTTTAACCCTTTCATTTTTCATTTCATTTATTCTTTGGTAACCAGGTAAAGGCACTGGACCAAAGGTCCCTGTTCAGGCCTGACCCAGACAAAAAACATACAAAAATACACAAATACAATCAACAGCGATACAAAATCAAAAAATACAAATTACAAATTGCAGTTACAAACAGATTAATGTAATAAAAAACTTTTTAATCTTTGTTTAAAAGTTAAAATTGAGGGAACGATCCTAACTCAAGTGGGAGTGAATTTCAATACAATGGTGCTGCTATTGAAAAAGCTCTAGAGCTTAATCTGAGCCAAGACCTGGGGACAAAATATAGGGGCCCGTCAGCCAACCTCAGGCTGGGAAGCAATTCTTTCATTACAACAAGATCAGAAAGAGGAAAAAGGGAGCCAAAGTAAAGATATTTATACATCAGACAGCCAACAAAATATTCTATTCTGCAACTAGGGGAGAACCACCCCAACCAAGAATAAAGATTACACTGATGTGTCCTATTGGGGGATCCTAAAATAAATCTACAAATATTATTATAGGCCACAGCTAGTGTTTGCATATCTTTTGTACCTATGTTATAATATAAACAAGAACTGTAATCAAAATATGGAAGAAGAGAACCAATATCAATTGCTAATTTAATTGCTTGTGGGAAGAATGACTTGAATTTGCATAACACCCCTATTCTTTGATTTACTTTCTTAACCATTGACTGAATCTGAGGTGAAAAGGTCAAACTGGGATCCAATAGTGTGCCCAAATACTTAAGTTGAGACATTTATTCAAGCAGACCACCCCGAAAATCAGATATCCTCAGTTCTGGGGTGTCCGCCAACATAAATTGTGTGCCAAAAAACATAACTTTTGTTTTAGCTGAGTTCAAAACCATAGCCTTCAAAGTAAGTCAAGAACAGACAGCACCAAAATCCTTTTCTAGGGAACAAGAAAGTTCAGACACAGAATCTGACTGAGAACAAATTACAAGATCATCTGCATAAAGCAGTGATTCACTAAACTTACAAACTCCAGGAAGCTGATTAATAAAAATAGAAAATAACTTGACTGATGCATTAATGAAGTTTTTTGCAATTTATTTCCTTACTTTTTGAAATAGTGTAATAGTATCCTTCTTTTACTTCTGACTGTGCACCCCATCCCTCCTTAGATGTATGTGTGTGTGTGTATGTTATTCATGTGTGTATATATATATATATATATATATATATATATATATATACTGTATATATATATATATATATATATATATATATATATATATATATACATAGCTGTGGAAGTCCTGCTTTTCCATTTATAGGACAACAGTGACCAAATTGACAGCATAGCCTTCTTATTACCCCACTTCATCTACCCAGTACAGAAAATGTCCAAATCTCCACCAAAATGTAATTCTGTGCAACTACAATGCCATTTCGTGCCACAGGTGTGAAAGCACATTTTTGCCAGGATTTGAAAATTGACAGTTGGGACATACATGAGGTGGTGTAATAAGAAGGCTATGTTGAAAATCTGGGTTAAAAATATGTAACATTTCTGAAGTTATGAGTTGGTGTAGTGAAATTGCAATGAATAGTCATAACTCTGGCATTTTTTATATTTTGACCCAAAATTTTCAATCTGTGCCAAAACGCCATTCCATGCCACTGGTGCAAAAACACATCTCGGACAGGATGTGAAAAAAAACAGCTGTACTGCTCATGAGGTGGTATGAAAAAAGTCTATGTTGAAAATCTGGAGTCAAAATTTTGAAAATTACCAAAGTTATGTGAGAGTCTTGCTTCATAGGACAAGTTGCTTTTGGGACAAATAGACTTCATAACTTTTCTCTGAAACCTCTCAAGCCTATGTATGTCCTCACGCATGTAAGGGCACCACAATTGAGATACGCAGTCAAAATGTGGACTCGCATATGCCCAATGAAGGGGAAGTAACATATTCAGATCTTTCAATTTTATGATATACATGATCACCCACCAACTTTTGTTAACTTTACTAAGAGTGTTAGTAATGTGTAAATCAAAATTAAGATTGAATTCAAGGGTAATATCAAGATCTTTGTAACTGATCTTACTGGATAATGTTTCATTACATAAATAATATTTGTTTCTTGGATTGTGGCTCCCAAAGTGGAGGACACTACATTTAGAAGTATTAAAACATAGGCCCCAATTAATGGACCAAGCCCCTAATGAATCAAGATCTTTCTGTAGAGCCTCAATTTCTTCAGTATTACTGAATGAATTAAAGATTTTACAATCATCAGCATACTTGATAATTTTATAGTTCAGGTTAAGAGATAAATCTAAAATGAAAACTTGAAATATTACCAGGACCAGAACAGATCCCTGAGGAAAACCACTGTTTACTGGTAGCCAAGAGGATTTACGGCTGTCAATAATAACTTTCTGTGATCTATTATTTAGCCAGTTAGCAATCCTGCTTATGATCAGTGGATTCATACCATGTTGCTGTAACTTTTGTATTAAAGTCCAATGTGGCACAGAATCAAAGGCTTTTTTGAAGTCGAGAAAAATCACATCACTTGATACAATATTTTACTCTCTATATTTCCTATAGTCTGGGACGGGATATTCAGACTGTGCCAGGCTGTGGTGCAAGCCTGGGAGCAGTGCAACTTGGATGCACAGGGGCGTTGACAGGGTGATATTCAATGGAGCTGCGCCATGGCACAGCATTGTTGAATATCGCATCTTGGCCACCTGTAGTGCACATGGCACAGTGGTACTGCGCCAGTGCAAGTGGCCAGAGTGGAGCAGAGGGATGCACTAGCGCAAGTTCTGTTGCGCTAGGTGCAATAACCGCGACATTCAAAAGTGCACATGCAAATGGGGCTATAATGTATGCAAGGTGCAAATGGGGCCATTTGCATGTCATTATGGCCCCATTTGCATGCAGGTGCACCAATCCCCAGCGACTTGCACCTGGTGCCCTGCCAGGCTGCAGCTATCAGGGATCGATGCCCCCTGCACAAGCAGCAAGGCGCCCCACTTCCCGATCATGGGCATTTGTGTAAAATAATCATCCCATATCCCTGGTGGTCCAGAGGACTGCTCCCAGCCTGATCGTGAGCATTTGTGTAAAATAATCGTCCCATATCCCTGGTGGTCCAGTGGACCGCTCCCAGCCCGATTATAGGTATTTGTGTAAAATAATCATCTTATATCCTTGGTGGTCCAGTGGACCACTCCCAGCCCGATCGTGGGCATTTGTGTAAAATAATCATCCTATATCCCTGGTGGTCCAGTGGACTGCTTCCAACCTGATTGCAGGCATTTGTGTAAAATAATTGTCCTATATCCCTGGTGGTCCAGTGGACGCTGTAACTCGATCGGGCATGTATATCAATAGATCGTCCCCATTCCCTGGTGTCCAGTGGACCACCGCAGTCCGATCACGGGTATATGTAATAAAGAGTGGTTCATCTCCGTGGTCCAGCAGTGCCCTCCCACCATCTACTGAGCCCCAGCACCTGCTCTCCGTCAGCGATGGCAGCAGCTCCCCACCTGCCAGCCACCCCTGCCGGCGACACTGACTGCATACATAGGTTGTATGCCCATTGGTCCACAGTGTGGCCAATGGATGTACAGACCGCACTGCACTATACAGTACAGATATTTGAATGATCCATTCACAAATCTGGATTGTGTAGTATGGTATATTGTACGCCACTGGCCCACGCCAGACCAATGGGCGTACAGCCCTACTGTATGCAGTCAGTCGGTGGGAAGCAGGGCGACTGGTGGGTGGGGAGCTGCCACCCACTGCTGACTGGGGGGGAGCGGGGTGCTGGGACTCAGTGGGCAGGTGGGGAGGGGGGTACTGCTGGACCACCAGGGATATTGGACCTCTCTTTTTTATTACATATGCCAGCGATTAGGCTGGGAGCAGTCCACTGGACCACCAGGGATATAGGATGATTATTTTACACAAATACCCATGATTGGGCTGCGAGCGGTCCACTGGACCACCAGGGATATAGGACCTCTCTTTCTGATTACATATGCCTGCGATCAGGCTGCGAGTGGTCCACTGGACCACCAGGGATATAGTACCTCTCTTTTTTATTACACATGCCCGTGGTCAGACTGCGAGCAGTCCACTGGACCACCAGGAATATGGGACTATTAATTAAAACAAATGCCTGTGATTGGGCATGGGGGGGTGCCACCATGAAGGTCCCGCCGGAGTTGGTAGCCACCACAGGTAGCAGCTGCCGTGGTTGCACCCTGCACACGCAGCTCACCTGTGGTGGCCAGCTGTTGTCTTTTTTAGCTCACTAGGTGCAGCGAGGTTGGAGTTGTGCATGACAGATTCCAGCACATCCCGCTGCTGAATATCGATGTGTGGAGGCGCGGCACGCCTCACCTGCGCCTATGATACATTACTGATGCACTCTGGCATCAGGATTTGTGCCAGGCTCAATCCCACTTTGAATATTGCACCGGACACATCAGTGATTTACACATGGTGTAACTGTGTTGTGCCATGCGCAACCCTTCTGAATATCCCGCCCTTGGGATATAGCCACAGAAAGTAATACAAAGGCAGGGTTTGTTTGCCTGTCATCACTAATTTCTTACTGCCTACAGTCTTGGTGTATATCCCCAGAAAATAAAGGCAGGGTTTGTTTGCTAGCCATCACTAATTTCTTTATATTTATTGCCTACATTTTCAGAGTATTTCTTCAAACTTTAATAAATAAAAAAGTCAGGGTTTGCCACCACTAATTTCTTCACTGCCCACAGTCTTGGGGTGTTTCCACAGAATTAAAAGGCAGTGTTTGTTAGCCCACTGTGACTAATTATTTTATTGCCTACAGTCTTTGGCTGTAGCCCAGAAAGTAGTAAAAAGGTGGTGTTTGTTTGACCACCATCACTAATTACTGTATTGCCTGCAGTCTTGTAGTATATCCACGTGTAGTAATAAAATGGCAGGATTTGTTTGCCCGCCGTCACTAATTTCTTATTGCCTACAGTCTTGGGGCATAGCTCCAGAAAATAATATAAAGGCAGGGTTTGTCTTCTAACCATCACTCATTTCTTTATTTTATTGCCTACCTTCTCAGAATATTTCTTCTGGCCTTAATAAATATTAACGGCAGAGTTTGCAGTTGCTAATTTCTTTACTGCCTACGGTCTTGATGTATTGCCACAGAAGGTAATAAAAAGGCAGGGTTTGTTAGAATGTTGTGGCTAATTACTTTATTGCCTACAGTCTTGGCATATAGCACCATCAAGTAATAAAAATGCAGGGTTTGTTTGCTAACCATTGCCAGTTTATTTATTTTTATTGCCTACATTTTCAGAGTAGTTCATCTGGCCTTAATAAATAACAAAAGGCAGTTTTTTTTTTAGTTGTTTAACCAGGAATAACACACTAAGCTGAAAGCTTTTTTACAGGTGCGATCTGGGAGCACAGGGAAGTTAAGTGACTTGCTCAGGGTCACACAGTATGTAAGTGGAAGCTGTGGGATTCCAACCCAGGTCTGGTCTGCTGAATGTCACCAGATTTGCAGCTCAGAGCCTTAAACCACTGCACTATACTGCCTCCGCTATACTATTACTGTCTATAATTTCTTTACTGCCTAGTAACTACAGTATTGGGATATATCCCCAGAAAGTAATATAAAGGAAGGGTTTGTCTGCCAGCCAGCAGTAATTTCTTCATTTTTAATGGCTAAATTCTCCGAGTATTTCTTCTGGACTTACTAAATAATAAAGGCAGGGTTTGCGATCACTAATTTCTTTTCTGCCTACAGTCTTGGGGTATTTTTTCTGGCCCCAGAAAATCATAAGGGCAGGGTTTGCCACAGCTAATTGTTTTATTGCCTCTGGGTATATCTCCAGCAAATAATATAAAGTTGGGCTTTGTCGTTGCTAACTTCTTTATTGAGTACAGGTTCAGAAGTATTTTTACTTTTAAAAAAATTAAGGCAGGGTTTACTGTTATCACTGATTGCTTCACTGACTACATCCTGGGTGCATCATTTCTTCTGGCTCCAGGAAAAGGCAGGATTTGCTGTTGTCACTAATTGCTTTATTGTCTACAGTCTCGGGTGAACTAACATATCTACATAGGTACCATAAAATAATAAATCTAGATTTTTATCATTTTAGCATGCAACTGAATTGAACTAGAAGTCAAGAACAACAAAAGAGACAATAAGTCATGACATAAGGTCTTTCTTTAACGTGGGAACAGCCAGCAAAAGGCCAACATTCAATTCTTCATCAACATCATCATCATCTACTGTGAATGAGACCATGTGCACAGACATAATGATAACTGATACAGATATTCCTTGTAATGATCAAACAAGTAGCACAGTATGTCAGAGTGAGTGCCTCAGTGCTAGCAGCTTTACAATAACTGAATTCATTGAACAGTCTTCTACCTCTGTTGAATCAGACTTGTCCCAGTCCCTTACAGTATCTTCAGATGGTGATAACCCCTACTGATCTTGGCAATAAAGAGAAAGGTCCCATTCAGCCTATGACTGATTTCAACACTAACATTTATGAAGGTAAAAAACAAGTCTTTAGCCATCACTGGTACAAAGATTTCTGTTGGTTGGAGTACAGCTGTGAAAAACAGAGAGTATTCTGCTTCACATGTAAATGTTTAATTCATGGGCAGGGATGTGCTGATGAAGCATTTACAATTTGTGGGTTTCAAAATCAGAAAAAGGCATAGGAAAATTCAGAACACACACATCAACTCACACTCATAGACATGCAATGACTGCCTGGTCTGCATATAAGTGCACCAATGAAACAGGTAACATCATTATACAGGTAGACAAGGACAAGGTTAAGGAAATCCTACAAGGAAGATAATACATGAAAAGACAGGTTGAAGTCACTCTACATTTGGGTTGCCTACAATTATCTTTCCACGGTCACACAGAAGCTTAGCAGAGTATTAATAAAGAACATTTCTGAGAGACTTTAGATTTGATTAAAATGTTTGACAGGGTACTTCAAGTAAATGACTCCATCTCATCAAATGCAACATATATCTCAGCAGAGTCATAGAATGGTCTGATTCAGTCTTCTGCATCCTGCATTGCAGATGCAATTGTGCAAAAAGCAAACAATGTTAAATTTGTATTAGTTTTATCTGATGACAATAGAAACATTTCATGTCAAGAACAAATGAACATCTGTGTGAGATATGGTCATAACCATAAATGTGTTGAAAATTTTCTGTGCTTTGGTAAAGTCTCCAAACTGGTGCAAGGGGTTTGTGTTGTACCATTAATGAGACCTTGAAAAAGTTTGATATTTTTGAGCCAGATGTTACTTTTGTTGTCCAAGCACATAATGGCACAAGCGTCATGAGTGGTCATCTTAATGGCAATCAGGAGTTTTCCAAAAAGGACCATGCTCACGCTATGTATATTCACTGTTATGCTCATAAGTTAAATCTCACTCTTGTTAATTCATGCCAGTGCATTCCAGAAGTAAAAGACTTTTTTTTGATTTTGTGCAATGCATGCAAACATTTTTTCCAACATCTGTAGTACACAGCAACAGACTGAAACAGATACAGCAAGGCATGGGGCTCAACAAAACATACAATGCCATAGCTTTGAGCAACACTAGGTGGGGATCTCAAAAGAGAGCACTGAGAGCACTAAAGCATACATATGAGTCCATAATCTCATATCTCTCTCACTGTGACCACAGAAATGCACCCAAAGCTTGGGGCCTTTACACCTTCATGATGTCATTCAATACTGTTATTTTATTTTTCCCCTCTTTGATCACATTCTCGGATTCACAGAAAGACTCCACAGTCTACTACAGACTGAATATCTGGATCTAGCCAGTGCTGGCATTGCAGTATATTGAGCAGAAACATTTATTGATACTCTGGTTTAATTCAGAAAATAAGAATATTAAAGAATTACTCCGTGAAGCAACAGTATTCGCTGTACCACTTGACATAGTTCCTCACAGTGTAACAGAAGAAAGGACCCACCCATGACATACCTGTCACTTAGCAGCTCATTTTGATGCATACAGTATGTAGTTGACGTGAGACTTAGGGAACAGCAACCAGTTACCTCAAAAACAGATTACCGAATTAAAATGTACTACCCAGTTTTAGACAGCATGATTGCAGAACCGAGATGACAGTTTTCAAAAGAGGGGGTAGACCTACTGAAAGCAGTTCAGGCTTTGAAACCAAGTCCTTTGTTGTTAAATAAGACAAGACAATACTAAATGTTATGTCCAATCACTATGGAGTACAACTTCCTGAAAAAGAACCTATTGTAGCACAAAGGTTTATTGAACATCTACTTTCTGAAAACTATTCTGAGAACATCTCTTCATTGCTTGAATCACTGCCACTGGCTGTGTTTCCTGGCATCCACCAATTGCATACCATTGTTCTTGCTATACCAGTTACTACATGTTAATATGAATAATCATTCAGTGCCCTAAAACGAATAAAAACATACCTCTGAAATACAATACGTCAAGACAAACTAAGAGGTCATGCCACATTAGCAATTGAGTGAGGTGACAAAACTAATAAATCCAGGAGAAATCTTTGGCAGATCTGCAAAACTGTCAAACAGATTTGTTGATCTTTTGCTTACTGCTGACATCACCAAAGAAAGCCTGAATTATATGGCAGGCTCAAAGAAGTGTAGTTGTGTGTGCTGGCCTTTTTTGAACTTTGAGATTATATTACATCTAAAACCTGTAGTCTCTGATGTCTCTCTTGTGCATTTTCCATTTTTAGTGAATTAAATATTTTTCATCTCTGGCTCTTCCACCCAGGTCACAATAGACACATTCACCAAAAATATTTCATCAGTCTGTTTTCTTTCTTTGTGTGCAGTTTGCATACAATGAACTGATAATAAGACTGAGGCAATAAAACAATTAGAATACATATGTTCACTGGCTTAAGTCAGGTACTGTATTGCAGGGTTTTCAGCTACTAGCTCCCTGTGCTTGTCTTGCTGCAGATTGCCTAGAACATGCTTCTAAACATCACCATTTGCCATCAAATTCTTTAAAATCTCTTCCAGGAGGCAAATCCCCCCCAGGACCCATTTTGTTGGGGGAAAAACCAAAGTTAATCATTAGTCCTTTTTCTTTTTGTCTTTGTGTGCAGTTTGAGTATGAGACTAAGGCAATAAAATGATTAGATTAAGTATGTCCCCTGGTTCAAGCCACCTGCTGTATTTCAGGGGTTCAGCTACTAAATCCTTATGCTTGTCTTGCTGCAGATTTCATTGAAAATGCTTCTAAAATGCATCATTTGGCACCAAATTTTTATTTCTTCTGGACACAAATGTCCCTGGACCCTCCTTTTGGCAAAATCTGCTAACAGCACCTATGCCCCCTACTTTCAGAATCCCACTGATGCCCCTGAAATCCATTGCAGGTCAAGCTGCATTATCATTTCACTTCTGTAAACTCTGTTCATCTCTTCCCCAGAAAATCAGCTCTTCCTCTTTCCTGTACTTCATCAAGTCTCTCCTCCATGGCTTCACAACACACTCCTACAATTACTCCTGACCCTGTGTCATGAGCTGCTGTCCACCAGCCTCCAGCCACTGCTGTCCCTATGGTCTGCATTTGCACTAGTGCATTCCGCCGATACCCACCCTCCCCTAGTTATGGCTATTGTTCTTACTCCGTACTTTATATTACCTTTTATATTATACTAAGATTCATACTAAAGTGTAAGCAGGACCAGAAGGCGAATGTTCATTTTAAGCTCCTATCAATTACCCATAGTAGAACAGGTTGGTTCCCATGAGAATTAGTTTATTCAACTGATTTTTTTAAAGTATTTTTGGTTTCACTAATAATATCTAGTGAGAGAGAATTCCAAGGGTTTACAATCTGCTGTGAAAAGAAATATTTGCTTTTCAAAGTGCTGAATTTCTGATACCTGACTCACAGTATGTGTGTGTGGGGGGGTCTTCTAGTACATACTGAAATCTGTTTGAATTCAAATCCCATTTCATTCATTAAATACGGGTCGTGTATCACATCCCACATTAATAATAGGTCACCTATTATACGTCTTGTGTCTAAAGACACAAGTCCATGTTTTTTCAACCTTTTGGTATATTCTAATATCTTAAGACTGATGATTTGTTTTGGTATACATCTCTGAACTCTCTCCACCTGTGCTGTATCTCCTTTTTTTGAATGAGCACCAGTACAGGGATGAAAAATCCAAATGAGGACGGATATATGATCTATACAGTGGGGCAATAACAGACTGATCTCTTGACCTGATATTTCTCCTTATAGCCCAATAAATGTTTTTGCTTTACTAATGGCTTTATTTATCTGTTTTGTGCAGCTTGTGTTGTCAGAGATTATAACATCCAAGTATTTGTCATGTGATGTTTCTTTAAGCTGCTTTCAACACGGAAAATAGATATGCATAATATTTGTTGAACCTAAGTGCATAACTTTACACTTATCAAGATTGAAACACATCTCCCATTTTATGGCCCAATTTGAGATCAAGTCTAAATCTTCCTAAATTCTAGTCATTTCTTCTATATTGCTGCATGTGCACCTGTATCTTGCAATCCTCCACATATCTGGTGATTGGTCACTCAACTTGCTAACTGCGTTTAGAGATTGAAGATAAAAATTTGAAATATAAGGGAGCAGAGTACTGAATCCTGTGGTACCCCCTCGTGACACTATCCCACTTTCCAAATAATAGCCATCTATCAAAACTTTCTGGATCATGCCCTCCAACCAGTGGGATTCATGTAATCCCTGTGAATGCAAAAACCATGAGCAAAGAAGTGCACAGTGAAGTGAGCTATGGCCATAGGAATGCAGTGTACTGGAAAGCACCAACAACCCCACCATGGTTGCAGGATGCAAAAGTGCATAGATGGCAGGTGTTCACAGAAGGCAGCTGTGGGGTGCAGAAGGGCTGCCTGTGATGTGAGCTTTGGAGGGGGACCAGGGGGGTGCATGCAGAGCAGGTTGACAGGGAGATGATAGAGAGCCACAACCACACCGTGCGTGGTAGGCCCACACACACATGGGGCACAAGCAGTGTCTGTGGACAATGAGGAACCAGTGGTTGCCAGTGGCCAGGATGTAGCAATCTGGCCTGTGTGGCAGTAGTGTAGGCATGCACTGTGGAATCCGTTGTGGTACTTTGTGATAGAGGTGAGGGGCTGGTGATTGGGGGAGTGTGGCAAGGGGTACCTGGAAGTGATTGTGTGTGCTACTGGGTGGCAGTTGTCACCAGCACTATATCTATACAGGCAGTGTTCTGAGTGTGCTGCTCCTTGTGTGTGCACTGCGTGCTGCTTTTACCAATCGACAGGGATGTGTTATCTGTCCCCACCGTGTGCAGTTCTGTGCTGCACTATTATTCCCGCTCTGTATTGTGATGCTTGGTTTTTGAGTTCGTGGGGATGACATGAATCCCAACCAGTGCAGGAACCAGTTGACATCTTGAGTTAACCTGTAAAACTTTTAGTTTTTTGATCAAAGCCCAATTTGGGACTAGGTCAAAAGCTTTACTAAAATAAAAAAAAAACTCATGTCACATGGTATTATTTTTGTCTAGATGGTTAATAATTTTCTCATAGAAACAAAGAAGATTTGAGGTAAAGGACTCGCCCTTTGTAAACCCATGCTGAGTTGGGTCAAGATCACACAATACAGCAGATAGTCTGTCCTTAATTATGCTTTCCATTATTTTACAAATTATAGCCCTGTAAGTAGTCACATCTCTGTCTCCATTTTTGAAAAGGCGGTCCTCCAAGCTTGAAGGATGCACCCACTATTTATACTTTTATCACAAAGGGGCTTAGGGGAGAACAATAAATGTTTAGCCATAATTTTGATCATATTTCCTATTATGAGATCAGGACCAGGAGATGAGTTTACTTTAAAGTTAATGATTTTAGTGTTAATTTCCTGTAATGATGTCTCAACAACCAGACTCAAGCAGTGGTCAACATATGATGATAAGTTATCTTTTTCTACATACACATCACAGAAATAGAAATGTCTCTTGAAGTTGTTTTCCATATCCTCTGGCAAATTAATATTTTTATAGCCTATGGCACGTGGACCCACCATGCACTGGGACGTTTTGAGTGAATTTATGTAGCTGAAAAATACTTTACCATTTTGTTGTGTAGCTTGATTTACCAGTGTCTGTTCCAAATTTCTTTTAGCTTTATCAATTTCACATTTGGAAAGTGTGTGTACCTTTCTGAAGGCCTCCCACCTTGCTGTAGTTTTTAAAGATTTATATGCATTATATTGTTTCTGCTTTTTAGTTATAAGTTTTCTTAATTTTTTAGACAACCATTTGGGTCTAAGTTTATTGTGTTTATATTTCCTGACTTTTGGAATATACTGTATTTATTACTTAAATGAAGAATAACTTTCTTTAGTTGAACCCGTATAGTTTCAGCATTGCAGACCATAAAAAGTTAATCCCAGTTTATTTTTTTTAATTCCTCGTTGATTTTTTTATACATCTGCCCTATTATGCATGAATAATTTGGATTCACATTGAGAATGCCTATAAAAGAAGTCGACTTCAAACCTCACTTGATTGTGGTCACTATTCCTCAGAGGTGGCCCACTTTTACAGTTATTAAAATTGATGTTTTCAGTTCCTAGTACAATATCTAAGATATTTAAATCTCTGGTAGGCTCTGAGATATACTGGTGCAGGTGTAGCTGTTCATAGGCGCAAATAAACTGTTTCTCCATGATGGAAGGTGCTAAGAGGATTCCTAGTAAGGATGACCTCAAGAAGTTCACATGCTAGTTCCTTTTCCTCAATGATAACTGCTGAAATATATGCTATGGTATCTGGTGGGTGATAACAAATGCCTCATATTGGAGAATCTGGGGACTTGGCAAACATTTTAACCCACAGGGATTCTGTGAGTGAATCTTTTTGTTTTATTTTATGTGAAATGTTCAATGATCCAAAACTGGAGTTTGTAAATAGTGCTATGCTTCCACCTTTGTGAATGGAAGCTGATTTCAGAAGAACCTTGAACATTCCTATCCCAAACATCAGAGTTGCACATTATCAATTTTATTTAGCCTAATGCACCATATTGTATTCTGTTTCTCTGCACTTGGTGTTTGCCTTTTTCTGGCTTGTTCCGAACACCTTGTTCTGTCCCAGCTTACCTCTTTCCTATCAGACACCTCCTTCTTCACCCCTTTCCAATCTGGTTTCAGGAAAAAACACCTTACTACCATTTCCCTACTCTGACTCACTGACTCTATCCTTACAGGGATGGACAATGGCCATATCACCTCAGCCATCTTTGTTGTCTTAGCCAAGGCTTTCAACAATGTCTCCTACTCCATCCTCCTTGATTCCCTCTCATCAGCTGGCCTTTTCCCCCTAGCCACTAGCTGGTTCAAGGCCTACTTCACTGGAAGATGCCAATACATAAAAATCAGTGATACCATTACACACACACACACACACACACACACACACGGTCAACACCAGAGTTCCTCAGGGCTCTGTTCTAGGTCCCCTTTCATTTTCCATCTTCCTAAATGACCACCCTTCTGTTTATTCTCCCTCCACTGCCATACATATGTACACTGACGATACAGTCCTGTATGCCTCTGGTTCATGCCCTACCATGGTTACATCCACCTTGCAACATGACTTTGACAAAGTTTAGCTCTGGTTTGCTAATCATCAACTATTCCTCAATGCCAAAAAGACAGTCTCCATGACCTTCAGCACAAGGTAGAGACTCTCTAGGCTCCTCTCCCTGCCCTCTTTCCACACTCTTGATGGGACTTTACTGGAGGACACTTCCTCCTTCAGATACTTAGGTGTCTGGCTTGACCAGCACCTAAACTTCTCTGGACACATCAATGCCCTCCAAAAAAAACTGTGTCCTAAACTCAGTGCCCTGGTTCAGAACCACAGCTGCATCCCTCCTGCGGCTAGGCAAAAACTTGTCCAAAAGATGATCCTCCTCTGCAACGTAGTCTATAGTACTGCTCCAAAGTCCTCCCTGACCAGGCTGGACACTCTATTCAACACCTTCTGCCACTTTGTCCTCAATGTTCCCTCTCACACACACCACTGCATTCTGTATCAAGCCCTTTTCTTCCCCTCACTGACAAATAGGCACCTTTCCTACTGTGCTAAATTCACCTCCAAGCACTGATTAGGTGAACTCCCCTTCCTACCTCTCCTCCTCATTTATATCTCCTATGTCCACATCCCACTCCCTAAGATCAGCTGACCGCCGTACATTGGTTGTTCCCTACCAGTCCACCCTTATCAGTCAAATGAGCTTATCCTATCACCTACCAAAACTATGGAATTCTCTCCTCCTCAAATCTGTCACTCCTCCTCCTTCATCAGTTCTGCACTTCACAACTATCTCTCACCCAACGTGTTTAAACCAAAGGAGGATATTGTAATAAATGAGTCGATTAATATTGACTCAACTACTCTGTTGACTAAACAAGAAGTTGCAGCTGCTATCCATCAGATTAAAGTTAACTCATCCCCAAGCCCAGATGGAATTATGCCTAAGTTCATAAAAGAACTTTCAAAAGAGCTTACTAGTCCTTTGACAGTTTTATTAAATACATCCCTTAGGCAAGAAATTACTCTGAAAATATGGAGAGCTGTTAGCATTATACCAATACACAAAAGAGGTAGAAAACAATTGGTTGGTAATTACAGGCCTATTAGCCTGACCTCTGTCATACGAAAGATGGTGGAACAGCATTTACAAACCAGGATAGTTAATCACATTATTAGTAATGGCTATGTTGATATTTCACAGCATGGGTTTACTTCTGGGAGATCCTGTCTAACTAATCTTTTTTATTTTCCTCAAGCCAGTAAGTAATGCCTTGGACAACAGAATGCCAGTTGATGTAATTTATCTGCACTATGCTAAAGCTTTCAATACAGTCTCACATAAAATATTAATAGAACAACTAATCAAAATAAAATTACATATTAACATCATAAAATAGATCACCTCAAGACTTGATAACAGAAAGCAGAGACTAGTACTATGAGGGCAGGAATCAGATTGGGGTTCTGTTACTAGTGGAGTTCCCCAGGGCACTGTGCTAGGTCCTTTACTATTCAATATTCTTGTCTCAAATATGCAGATAACAGAAAGCATTTGGATAAATAAATACACAGACAACTGCAAAGTCAGATGTATTGTTAATGATGCTCAATCAATTTTAAGTTACAGGACAACCTGAATAAATTATGTAAATGGATAAAGGAAAACCAAATGTTATTTAATGAGACTAAATGTAAGGTAATGCACCTTGGCAAAATAATATGGGAGCAAGCTATACTATGAACAATATTCAACTTGAAGTTACTACAGAGAAGAAAGATTTAGGAGTAACACTATCTGATAATCTTAAATTTGACAAACATGCAAAAAAACAGTTAAAAAATGTTCCTCTATATTAAGATGCATTCATAAGCATGTTAAAAGTTGAAAACCTGAGGTTATGTTGCCTCTTTATTCAAGCCTTGTCTGACCTCATTTGGAATACTGTGCTCCCTTCTGTGCCCCTACATCAGTTGGTGGGTTAAACTTGGTTGAAAAAAGTTCAGTGCAAGGTCACAAGATGGATTAATAACTTGGCAGATGAAAGTTATGAAGTCAGACTAAAAAATCTTTAATTTATATTCCCTAGAGTATAGATTGCTAAGAGGAGACCTCATATACATATATAATGCACTTCAAAATGGTCTATTACTAGATACCATTTGTCATGAAAGACAATTACCTAGGAATAATACCAGGTTACATAAGGTCAAGTTATACTATGCTCTTAGTAAAACTTCAAGGCAACAAAGATTTTTTACACAAAGTGTACCTCCCATGTGGAATTCTTTACCCAGCTATGTTGTAATGAGTGACAATGTAGAACAGTTTAAAAAACAGCTAGACCATTATATGGGTGATAAAAAGTATGATTTCCACCATTAGGTTAATGGTGATGGTTCACAATGGGCTTCTGCCTCTCAAACTCATATTTCCACTATTAAATTATGAAACTGTTCCTGCTGCATCCTACTGTAAATTCCCTTCCATCTCCCATCCTATGCAACTCCTAAATTTACTTTCCCTTCCTCTAGACCTCCTCCCAATCCTTCCTCACCCTCTACCCCTACATGTCCTTGCTAATCTCTCACTCCTTCCCACTCCCCATACCCTCAATGAACTCCACCAGTTCTGCACTTCAAAACTACCTCTCTCCCAACTATTCCTGCTACAACACACTCAAATGTCACTTCTTTTCCCTTCTCCCAGAACTCCCTACAATGTCCTCCTCCCCTTCCTACTCTTATTCTGTCCTTCTAGAGAGAAGTTAAGCCTGACTGCACATGTCGGGGCATTTGAGCTGAAGCTTGCTGCATGTTGGAGTATGCGTCGTCTCTGAGGAAAAACTTTCGGAAGAAGAAGATGTAGAGACTTTGGAAGAAGCTTTGTTTTTTCTCTGTCTCCCAGTCCATCGTCACTCCTGCCATTGGCTTCCTTTCCCTTTCCCTCAGTATGGCAATTTGGAGTCCTGGAGTATTCGAAGCTTGCTGAGCTGCTGTCTGCGATGAACAGTCAGTTATAAGCATTACCTGTGGTTGGTTAATAGCTCTCCTTCTTTCCTATCTTAATGATTTGCAGCAGTGGGGCATGTCAAAGCTGTATCATCGTGTTGCAGAGGTATCTTGAGCATTACGAGACCGAGAAAGAGCTGTTTCATCATCCCCTAGTACAAACAACCTGGATTTTGAAGATTGTTTCCACTTGCACCATACCAAAGCAAGAATGGTGGTTCAGGAAGAGCTCTCTGGAAGCATTGTCTGAAGGGACAGGTAATCTTCTGCCTTGAAAAACCCAGGACAGGGGCCTATTTAATTCTAACAATTTTGTTAACAAAACAGCTATCTCTGAACCAGTTCCTTTACTGACTGATAAAAGGAAAATACGCATCTCTATGCCTGTCACAAGCACAAAGAAATGGGGAAAATTAAAAAAAAAGGCAAGGCAAATTTATCTGGGGCACACAACATTTCAATGGATTTAAAGGTTTTCCAAACAGGAGAAATTCTGAACTCCCTGACTTATTTCTATAATATATTTAGTAAAGGGGGAAAAGAAAATTCAGAGTCCATGGGTACAACAGCTAAGTCCAGAAACTCCAGAAATCATAATAAAGACAGAGAAAATGGGGAAAGTTCAAATACCGACAAGAGGAAAAAAATATGGCTGAAGACAACTTCAGTGAAAAGGAAGAGCATATAAAAGAAGCCCTCTTAAAAGAAATGAAGCAAGGATTCTCCTCTGTGAATTCTGCAGTCTCCTCTCTATCAGTTAAACTTTTGAAAGCATTGGAGAAATTTGAAGGACTGGCCTTATGTACCTCAGAATGTGAAGACAATATAGGGAAATAGAAGATATCATCCTTGGGATAACTAAGAATGTGGAGAAAAGCAGTAAAGAATTAAAATTACTCAAAGCTAAACTTGAAGATCTAGAATCCAGATCTCAATGGGCAAACCTGAAAACTGGGGGCTTGCCAGAAGGCTCAGAGGGGCTATACCCACTTTAATTTTGTGAAGAGCTGTTAACCACAGCCATGGGACTATCATATCCTCAACAAAAAATAGAACTGGATAGGGTCCATAGAGCTTTTGGGTCAGGGAATGAGCAAACCAGACCTAGATTTCTATATGTAAAAACCTTAAGCTATCAAGACAAAGAAAAAAATCTTTTGAAAGCAGGAATAGATAAAGGTTTATACTACAAAAGGTTGAAACTACAGATTTATCCTGACATCCTCCCCCATCTATTTTGTTAAAGTGAAAAAGCTTTGATTATATTAGAGATAGGCTTAGGAGAGAAGGTATCCCATTCATGATGTTATACTGAGCAAAACTCAGAGTAAATATTGATGGTAAATTAATGTTCTTTTGTTCTCCAGAGGAGGTAGAGGAAGAGCTAGCCAATCGGGCCAGGTACTCCATGAACCCTCCAGATCAGGGCCCACAAATGTCCCCCCCCCCCAAACATCCAAAGAATAGATCTAATTTTTTTTTTTTGGTTTTTTTTACTCTGCAGGAGGGAACCTTTCGATTAAAGGAATAAGTGGGGAAACTTGGGGTATGGCCACGCACAGTAGCTGGTTAGAGTGTGTTCTGGGGGGCAGAGAAGGTGGGGGTGGGATGGATTGGGATACATGGCACAGGGTGATCTCTACTTGAAATGATTCTTAGAGAGGGATAATAGGCGTTCTTCAGTTTGTTTGCTAGATGCTCAGTGGGGTTCTGTCAACCTCCATTGAGGGAGGGAAGGCAGTCTGTTTGCTTTTAGGATGCCTAGTATGGGGAAGACAAATTATGGAGGCAATCTGCCTTAATATTGAGTTAATGGTGTGGGGCAGTTGTTTTTTTTTGTGTGTGTTTTTGTTGTTTATTTTTTTGGGATCAGCTATCTTAAAAATAGGGTATTTTAATAATAAAAAACTCAAGCATGGGTGCACCTTTTCTCTTTTGTTCTTATGTCAAAGTATAGAATGTTTTTTCTCCAATTGCCAAGAAACTTAAAATCCTTATAATAAGAGGGAAGTGTTATTAAAGGCCTTGGGTACTCTCAGATGCATCAACAACATCAGCCTGGGGGATTAAGGAGTTAAATGTTCAAGTTAGGGACTGTCTAATTGTTTAAGATGTCCCAACTTAATATTCTGTCTTGGAATCTAAATGGGGCCAGAGATTGGGGAAAAATCAGAAGGGTAATACAAATTTCTTATAAAAGGAAAATTGATTGTTTACTTCTGCAAGAAACACATTTTACTGTACCAATAATGATGCTATTTTGTTTTGGAAATAAGTTTAATGCCACAGATTGTTATACCACTTTTTCAGCTCAAGCAAGAGGGGTGGCTATATATTTGAAAAACCATCTAAATTATAACATCTGCAGGTTTTTTGTGGATCAGCAAGGGAGATTTGTAATTGTGGAACTTTCATTTAAGGATGTGAATTATACACTGGCCTCAATTTATGGTCCGAATATTGAGGACCCAGTTTTTTTAAGGAGTTTATATTGAAGGCAGTTCAATCTAAGTCACCCCTTATTATTGGTGGTGACTTTAATTTAACTCTTCACTATCTAGATAGAGTACCTCCAGTATTGGATAGGAAAAAAAGAGCATCGCTAATACTGAAGCAGATCATGAAAGATCAACAGTTTAAGGACCTATTTAGATGCCTATTTCCCCTTTTAAAGAAGTTCTCTCATTACTCTAAGGTACACAGTACCTACTCCAGAATATATTTGTTCTTGATCTCCCAGATACTTTTAAAAAATGTTGCACATATAACATATGAACCAATTAGAGTGTCAGATCATGCACCAGTTTGGTTAAGAATTAATATGTCTCCCATCTACTCTTCATCTATACATAAATGGTCATTCAATAACTCTTTGTGGCACTTTCCAGGCTTTATCGAGAAAATAAAACAGGAACTTGAGTGGTACTGGGAAGCTAACATACTTCAAGAACAAAACCTTCTTATAGTTTGGGACTCTATGAAAGAGTATTATAGAGGCCGGATTTCAGCACAGGTGGGTATTAGAAAACAATTATGGGGTAGTCAAATACAAAAATTAGAGGCTGAACTTCTTTCAGCTCAAGAAGAACATACATTCAGTAGATCAGAACAAGTGGAAATTAAAATGGTTATAGTCAGAGATAAATTAGAAAAATTATTACAGGAGCGGGTTTATAATGAAATATACAGGGTAAGGGCTAAATACTACCATTCGGGTGATCTCCCTAGTAAAGTTTTAGCTTATCAACTTAGCAACAAAACAAAGAAAAACTTAATTCAGGATGTAAGAGATGAGAATCAATGTCTAGTCACAACTGAACAGGAAATTCATGACATATTCACTCTGTATTATATAAAAGTATATACTCCAGAGCAATAAATGGATAATACTCAAACTGGGGATTATTTGGGGTCATTGGACTAACTTAAGTGGTCTTAGCAGGATATAGAGTGGTTAAATAAAGAATTAACTGAAGAAGAGATCGTTTCTATTATAAACAGCTCTCCAAATGGAAAGAGTGCAGGCCCCGATGGTTTACCTTTTGAGTTTTATAAAAATCTAGTAAATTCATTGGCACCAAAAGTTAAGCCTTTTTTTTCTTGTATTTATGAGAATAAAATGTTACCACCATCTTTTAATTAGGCAGATATCATACTAATTCATAAAAAGGGGAAATCGGTGGATCAGTGTGGCTCCTTTCGCCCTATATCTTTGTTAAATTGTGATTATAAAATTTATACAAAAATACTTTTGAATAGGTTATCTAAAATTATAGGTAAAATTATACATCTGGACCAAATAGGATTTGTGGAAATAGAAGACTACATCTTCATATAAAAAGGGTAGTTAATATTATCCAGGCTTGTGCAGGAACAGACACTGCACTTCTCTCAATAGATGCAGAAAAAGCATTTGACAGGGTGCAGTGGCCATTCCTGATTGAAGTCCTCAGATGTTATGGGTTGGAATGAAGTTTTCTTGATCAGATAAGTTTAAAATACAAAAATCCACAAGCAAGAGTTAAGACAAACAGTAACTATTCATCTTTCTTTTCTCTATATAGAGGGACCATTCATGGTTGCCCTCTTTCACCAGTATTATTTGCCTTATTCCTGGAGCCATTGGTTGTTAGAATTAGATCTCATGGTTCACAATTGGGAATATCAATAGGTAATAGTTTAATATTGCCATGCTTTACACAGATGATATTTTGCTTTCAGTGAAAAACCCAAATAATCAATTGCCAACAATTATGAGGATTTTCTAGGAATTTGGAATCGTTTCTGGTTATCGGGTGAACTGGGACAAGAGTGAATTCTTATATCTGGGAAATATTACAAATATAACCCACCCTCAGTTATTAATACTGCATAAAGAAAACTTAAGTTACCTGGGGGTTCATCTAGCTCAGGATATGACTAGAATTATTCAGCTGAATTTTGATCCATTAATATAATCGGTTAAAGCTGATTTGGATAAGTGGCAATTTCTTCCATTGACATTAAAGGGTAGAATCAGCATCCTTAAAATGAATGTGTTACCAAGGTTGCTGTTTCTATTTCAGGCTATTCCAATAATTTTGAAGGAAACCTTTTTTCTAAAATTAGATAAAATTATCTGAATGTTTCTTTGGCAGGGGAAACATCCTAGAATTGCATTGCATAAATTATATTTGCACCAGTCCAAGGGAGGTACAAACTGCCCAAACTTTCACTTTTATTATGTGGCAGCTCAACTGGAAATAGTTTACCACTGGTTTCATAAACCAGATAACCTTTTAGTAGCTGGTTTAGTGTTCAAGCAGGAAGCTCTTGAGGGGTTAAATTTAATAAGCTATCTTCCATCATATAATCAGAATAATGAAATGTTGGAAACAACTAAAACAGTAAATATGTATGGTCTTTGGCTCTGAAGTATATGGGAGGACAATATAGATTATCTAAATTGACCCCCATATTCAATAACAAAACTTTTCCCTCCTTCTAGGACTGATGTAAGTTATCAGCAGTGGTATTTTGGGAAAGGGCCCTATATTATTGATGATTTCCTTCTCCATGACACAATTAAATCTTTTAATCAAGTAGAACTAGAATTCAGATTATCAGATAGCCATGTATGGCAATATTCACAAGTAAGGAGTTTTATTTAAAAAAAAAATAATAACTTTCAAATTAGAGGGATCATGTTTGGATGGTTTCTTCAAAGATGTGGAAACAGACACATACATGATCTCAAAATTATATAATTTACTGATAGGGGACAATGTATCGCCTGATTCTTCTCTCAGAATAGCTTGGGAGAAAGAACATTCTGATCCTATCTCTGACCCTGATTGGATCAAGGTTAGTAATTTAGAATCTCTAGACATAAAGAATAATAAATTGTTTCAAATTCATTTCAGTACGTATCATAGGACATATCTGACCCCCAATAGGTTGCATAAAATGATAAATACAACATCTTCATTTTGTCAGAGTTGTATCAAGTTCAAAGGCACTCTTATGCACATGTTGATACAGTGTGATAAGACAAAATCCTATTGGGAAAAGATATGGTCAATAATGGGAA
Organism: Neoceratodus forsteri; assembly: GCA_016271365.2. Taxonomy (NCBI): domain Eukaryota; kingdom Metazoa; phylum Chordata; order Ceratodontiformes; family Ceratodontidae; genus Neoceratodus; species Neoceratodus forsteri. The sequence continues at coordinate 657,328,443 of CM057459.1, forward strand.
TAATAATAAGGCAAGATACCCCTTTTGACCCTGGAATCACTATATTTAGTCATCAGCTACATCAATTGGATTATGTCAAATACCAGAAGATATTTCTGAATACGGGAATAATAGTGTTGAAAAAAGTACTGTTGCAGCATTGAAAGGACCCAAAGCCTCTGGATTATAAGGAGTGGATTGGGCAGATGCTAGATGTTAGTAAGGTAGATAAATCATTATATTTGTTAGAGGATAATCCTGAAAAATACAATTTAATTTGGTCACCTGTTATAGCTTATTTGGGAAATCTGGAACAAATAAATAGCAATAAATTTGTCTGGGTATGTTGGCTATGATGAAGTGTTAAGACTTCAGGAGTAATTACAATGATTGAAGCATCCACGTACTGAGTCAACAAAATAAATAAAAAAATATTCTGTCCTTCTAAACCTACCTTATTCCCACTCCCCCTACCCTTAATGAGCCCTGAGCCCTTCCTCTAACCCACACCCTTCTCATCACATCCTAGTCCTCTCAGTCCCTTTGCAGGGTTCACAGCATCCTGAAGGTACCCTAGGTACTAGGTTTCTCCCTTCCCCTCCCCTACTCCTCCCTTCCCCCTGTTCCTCTATATGCACTCATTCCATCTTCCTCTCCCCCTCCCTCCCTTCCCTTCCTTTGTCCATGTCTCTACTACCCTCCCCTACCTCTACTTGCTCCCTATGCACTTACTCTTAAATTAAACTTATCATACTGCACAACCCCCCATTCTTTGCTAATTCCTACTCTAGCAATGCACCTAAATGTAACAAACACTGGAATGTGCATCTGTATTTGATATCAGCGTAATAATCTCTGTACATCCACATGTCCTGCAAATGTTTGTCATGTGGTCCTATGTAATGTGAATGTTTGAATTTAGTGAGAGCATGCAAATTCCTGCTCTATTCCTCCTTAATGTAACAAGCACTGCATTGATCATATGTCTGTATCTTAATGTAGAAATTTCTGTACATTCACATGTCCTTGTAAAATGTCGTAAGGTTGACTTATGTAACTTGTATTATTGTAGTTAGTGAGTGTATGCATGTATGTATTATTTCACTCCCCCGTTGTTCCCCTCCTCCCAGTTCACACCAGGACATGAGCAACTTGTTGCTCAGTGTGTATTCCTGGTGAAACATTTCAATAAGTAAAATAAATAATTAAAATTGATGTTTTCAGTTCCTAGTACAATGTCTAAGATGTTTAAAGGAGTAGTCCACCCAGAATTTGCAAAAACATATGTTATGCAGAGTGTTTTGATTTGCATGTAAAGTTCTAGTGTGTCCTTCCTCTGTCTGCTATTAGGAGTTTTTACTCAATTAGTCTGATAGCTTTATGGTAGTTTTAAGACCCCTGGGGATCTCCATCTCAAATAGGTGTATTGCCTTTCTTGCTCCTACAATGCATCCTGTCTCATGTGACAGTGATGTAGTCGAGCCCATAGATTAAGCATATGCACTGCTTTAAAATCAGCTCACAACAGCAGAGCTTTGTAACTGTTCTTATTCAATAAGTAAAAATAGCTACTGTTACAGTTTAGCAGATACCTGAGAGCTAACTGACTGGGGTTTCTGTAAGACAACAGCTGCTAAACAGCTTTAATTCAGTATTTTTGTTTTCTATGTATGTCAGGTCTACCTAGCAGGAGTGTTTTAATTTTAAAACTTTTAATTTCATCAAACTATACACAACCATAAAAGCACAGAAATTGCCCATATCTTCAATGCTATAATTAGTAAATACTCTGGCTGTTTTCTTACAGAAAAACCACTCAGTCAGATTTCAAGTATTAGCTAAACTGTAAATGTAGGTACCAGCATTCTGTTAGGTAGAACTGGCAGTTAGTGCTGATTTTGCTCTGTGACATGATTTTCATTTTTTTTACAAATGTAAAGCATGTTTCTAATAAAATATTAAAGTACGTATGTGTGAGCTATTTAATTAGATTGGCAAATAAAATACAAAACAAGTGTGGTTTTATCATTTGAAAAAGTGCAATACACTAAGTTTCTAGTGCAGTGAGCTATTGTGAAATGGAATCAAGTGTGTAGCAGAAACAGCTACTGTCAATTTGGCATTCTTTTGCTTTCGTGCCATAGCATACACAGGAGAGAAATTGACTTCAAAGTATTTCACAGTTTCTAGGGTGAAGATTCATACCATACACTTCATAAATTTGTTCAGTAAAAATGTATGCAATAGGCCGGCCCAGTGGCACTGAGGGTTGAGGTGCTGGACACCAGACCTTGTGCTGTGCCGTGACCCAGATTTGGGAATGAGCCCAGAATGTTGGGGGTCAGCAAGGGGGGGGAGGGAGAAGCTGGATTGAGCTGTCATCTGACAGCTCTCCTCTCCACAGGAGGGCTTGGCACTGCACTGGATAGTGGACAGTGGAATTAGGGTGAGGGCGCTTTTGAGTGCTTAGCAGCAGCTGTGTCTCCACATGGCTTCTTGCCTGGATCTTGGTACTTTGGGCTGGTGCTCTCTGGGGCACTTAGATACGATGACATACAGTAGCTTACACACATGGGAGAAAGAAGTGAGAAAAAAATACAGCTTCCTGGCATTGTGCACTATGACATCAGGATCATGGTCCACTAGGACCCAGCTGAATACTAGGGATGGTGTGAGTACCCCTGGCACTAGTGGCATGGAAAGGGCTAAATTAAAATTTTAAACCCCGCTAATGTTTAAAGAGCTGCTGACACCTCAAAGAAAACTTTGAAAAACATAATATTTAAGTACAATTCAGCTTGCATTCCATATATTCTATAGATTTCTCTTCAACATTATTTTTTACTGAGAAAATTTGCATGAATAGATGATCCTTATACTTCAGAGTTCATCTGCCTTTATAGGTTACTCGCTACCTCAAATCATAATTCCCTGTTGTGACATCACAATCTGTTGCCATGGGACTAACTGTGATGTCACAAGCAGTGCATTATGACTTGAAGTAGAGAGACATCAATAAGAATAGATAAACTTTTCAGGAGCAAACATCCTGTATTCATGCAGATCATATCAATAATAAATAATGGGGAGGAGGAATACAGAACTAATGTGGAATACAGCCAAATTGTGTCTAAATATTATGTTTTGTTAAAGTTCTTCTGAAGGTGTCAGCTGCTCTTTAATAGGATACTAAAGCAGTTATATGACTGAGGGGGCAATAAAGGAATAAAAAGGTTTATATTGGCTGCAGCAGGACATGGAAGGGGGACAGTGTATGAACTGCAGTGGGATTATGTGTGTGTTGCCTGTCAACAGGCTAAAATGGCAGCAGTAACAGGAAGATGACTGAATAAAAAAGTTAAATTGTGCAGTTTCTTTGAAGAGCACAGGGACTGCTAACTGAAAACAAAAGCGTTTCTGCTGGCTGCACCAGGGCATGAAAGTGGGGGCATTACTGGACTGAGATGGAAATTGCTATTCAGCTGCCATGTTTGCAGGTTTTGTTCCCGGTTTCAGCCAATCAGTGGTCCATGTCTGCTGCCAAGGACTATGGGACCTTTCAGAAGACTTATGGGGGAAAAAGCTGGGGAAATACTTGGTGCTCTTTCACACAACTAATCAGGTGTTAAAGGAGATTCTTACATATTCATTTTTGGATAGGACAGTGATTTCAGCAAATGGGGAGCTGCCAAAGAGATTCCAAAAGCCCAAGGACTGTGAGTCCTAGTTTCAGTTCAGCAGGAGCCCCTCCAGAGGGAGTGGGGACTCCAGTTGCAATACAGAAAATGGGGCTGCAAGGTTGGGGAAAGGGCATACACGTGAGTTGCCAGCTGCCTGTCCCCCAGAACCTGTGTTTGCCTTCCCCCCAGTTGTGGAGGAATTTGGATTAAGGAATCCAGTTTTGCAGTTTTAACAGGAAGAGAGCTGTAAATATGTGAAGGGGCAGTGACAGTCTACACTTTATCGGTGGGAAGTTATGTCCAAAGGTTCCAGGAGTCTATTGTTGCAGTTCTACTGAGAGAAAGAGAAAGCTGCAATGTAAAAGAGTGAAGTCACCCTCCCCCCACTTTTCTAGGAAGATAATGGATCCTGGATGTACTTCTGTTCTTTGTCCCTGTCTTAATTGTTATATGTTTGTTTGTTGGGCTGGCCACCCACTTTGTTTTATATGTTTATTGTAGTCTTGTCTATTGTTTGTCTTCCTGTGTCTTTTCCCAGTACATTCCAGTACCATTATCCTGCCTACATAAGCTGATTAATAAAATATTGAGGATGTCAGGACTGCTCTCCTGTCTCTGCTGTAAGAGAGCGTCCTGTCTCTCTATATACTGAATGCCTGGAGCCTGTAAAATGCTCCTTAAGATAAAAGAAAAGGTTTCCCCATTTGTAAAATGGTGTTTGGAGCAGTTTTTGCTCTGCAGGCTTTCTCCCCTGTTAAAATGCCTGCTTATAGCCCATTAGTGTGAGAGCTGAATAAAGAAAACCCTCTGTTTTGTAAAAATGTCATAGTGCTGTTTTAAAATGCCTTGTTATGCTTTAAAAATGCCTTTTGTGCCCCGTTATGCTGGTTGCGACTTTCAGACTTATAAATTAATGAAAGAACCTCCTGGTTCATTAGTCTGTCCCCTGTTATGCTCTTTTTGCAAGAGCTCTGGTAAAATGTGGCTTTTTGTGTAAAGTTATGCCGCGGAGTTCCTGCACGACAGTGTGCTAGCGCGAGTGCCAGTAAAATTACCCGCTCGAATGTGCGCACTGCCGCGAAGGCATTTAGCCTCCTAGTTTCCCCAAAAGTGATGTTTCCTGTAAGAAACACAGCAATAAAAGCCCTACATACCCTCAGTAGCCGAAATAAAGAGGTTTTGTACTGTTTTGGAAACCTCTGGAAGCAGAGGGTATTTTCTGCTGTTCCTGGTGTCTCAGAGCCCCAAATGAATCCTCCCTCAGCTCCAGCAGTCTACTAAGAGCCAGATGGCCATTTCCTGACTGAATATATGCTGCTGCTGGAAGGAGTGGTGCTTGCTGAGGCCAGTTTGCTTTTAAATTCCCAAAAGGGGTTGTAAACCACTTTTATGCATGTACATAAAATGCTGTATTGAAATAAGATGTTTAAAGGTTGTAAATAACATAAATACTGTGTGAATAAAGAAGTGTTATTAACAGAAAGGTATAGGGTTGAAGGTAGATGATCACATGACCCCAGAAGAGTATAAAACCTGTGCTTTTAGAACAGGTAGTCAGTTGAGCTGGATGTGATGTTGTGAACATCCTAAAGAGCTAGTGTTTTCTAGCGATGTTTATTTTCCTTTTTGTTACTATTTTGCTTCTCTTTAATTTTGCCATTTTCAGTTTGCATTAATATTTTTGTAAATAAATATCTTTATTTTTGCTGCCAGACGTGGTGGTGACTAATATTACTCTGGGGCCAGAAGCTGTCAGGTAATCCCTTTTGCCCCTACCACCAATGGGTACATATAAGTGTGACAGATGCAAGTACTGTAATTACATTAGTAATAGAAAGTTCTTTATACATCCAAGCACAGGAAAATAGGTTGAAATTAGACACTTTATTACATGTGACAAATAAAATGTGGTATATCTCCTTAAATGTAACTGTGCATCATTTTATGTTGGCTGGAATACCCATCCTTTGAAAGTAAGAGTGGGTGAACATGTGCAAGCCCTGCAAAGGGGCAATGTAATGTATGCCACTGTGAAGCATATAAAAAATAACCTGCAGACTACACATCAGATTGAATTTGTGGGCGTTGAACATGTTAGCCTTGGCTCTAGAGGAAGGAACATACTGTAAAAAAGCTGATAGGCCAGCGTGAAAGCTTTTGGATCTATGAATTGGGAGCTCAAAAAGCTAAGGGATTGAATGATAATATAGATTTGGCTGCTTTCCTGAAAAAATTCAGATGTTAAATTACAAAAGATCGGTGTGTTGCATGATTTTTTGGATCTGAATAAAGTTTATGTGCCAGGACTAGTTAGAGATTCGAGTCCCACTAGGACCTTGGTAAAAAAACAAATGAAATGAAATGAAAGTTTTCAGCAATTGTTGTTTTATATTACTTGTTATTCATTAAGAATATCAATACCTATAGTCCATGTTTGATTAGTTATTTATTTGTGCATTTAGATAAACTGTCTATGTGATAATGAATTGTATAATGAATATTGTGCCTTTAAAATTAAGTTTTTATGCATACCTCTGGTTGGTTGCATTGAATTTTAAACACTCCCACTTGCATTATAAGTATTGAGCACTATGCACTTTATGTTAGATCACTCTAAGGAAGTTTGGCAGGGGCCAGGAGAAATGTCAGTGCATTAATTTAGCATTTTGTTCTGCTTGACTAATGTATGTTTTTTAGTTACGGCTGCTTACATGTGCACCCTTTTTGTAATAAAAAAACAGTTTGTTTATTAACCCTTGCCTCAGTGTTTGCGCACAGAGGTTCTTTGTCTTTTAAATAGTTTTTTATTTTAATGGGTACACCACAATATATCCAAGGCACACTGCCTTAAGGGTAGCTGGTCCATTCCACTGGGGTGTCAAACAGATGAGGCATACTGATGAGTCCTGGTTGGACGAAACACATGTCTATGTCTTCTGTTAGCACTCTTTGCAAACTGTGTGAGAGGCCTTTTGGCACCATGCAATTCTGCTTAAAGTTGGACCAGCATAACATTCTGTGGTGATTTGCATATGCAGCCCATGATGCTTTGCATTGTGGGGGCATGTGTGATTTTGTATTTTCTTGAAACTTGGCTTCCCAGCCAAATGCCCTTTGGGGTAACCCTTGCCTCAGTGTTTGCGCACAGAGGTTCTTTGTCTTTTAAACAGTTTTTTATTTTAATGGGTTCACCACAATATATCCAAGGCACACTGCCTTAAGGGTAGCTGGTCCATTCCACTGGGGTGTCAAACTGACGAGACAAACTGATGAGTCCTGGTAGGACGAAACACATGTCTATGTCTTCTGTTAGCACTCTTTGCAAACTGTGTGAGAGGCCTTTTGGCACCATGCAATTCTGCTTAAAGTTGGACCAGCATAACATTCTGTGGTGATTTGCATATGCAGCCCATGATGCTTTGCATTGTGGGGGCATGTGTGATTTTGTATTTTCTTGTTTATTAATACTGTATCCTGGCTGATAGTCTTTTGCAATGGGTGCTGCTGCCTTTTTTCTTTGAAAGGAATCAATAAAATAAAATGGTGTGCTGTATACAAATAATACACACACACACAATTAATTTCACTGTATTTTGATGATTTGCAATCTGGAGCACCCCTTCCCCATTCATGCACTCTGGTAGCAACAACAAAAAAATTGAAGTCAAAGTCTTTTCAGCAGGCCAGTCAGTGCAGTGGTGGTACTACCACTTGTTACCCCGCAACTCTGGTTCGGCAACGAGCCCAAGTTACGGGGGCCAGCCAGGGGGAAGAAGATCAAGCAGCCCAGATGGCACTTTCCTCCTCCAGGGCAGGAGGGAGGGCAGCCTGATCCAGTGCACAGCTGCCACCTGGATGACGACAGGTGGCAGTGCACTCAAGAGCAGATCAATGGGTGGGAGAGATGCTAATGGATGGAGCGCACCACATGCTAGTCTGGGTGCTTACATCACATACCTTGGTCAGCATCTCAGGGGAGGGAGAAAAGGAGGAAACAATGGTAGGCTGGGGGCAGAATGATGGACTGACTGCCTGCAGGCCCTGCACTGGTGATGTGACAGCCTTCACAGAGACCCGGATCCTTGATGTTGCAGTTGGGTTCCTGTCACCCCTACCACGGCATGGGGGTATGCCATGGAGACAGATATGGGAGGAGAGGTCAGCCAGTGAGATTTCAGCTTATGGGGCTGGGGTCATTCCTGACAGGGGTACAGCATATCAAGGGAGGAGAAAAGAAATCTGTGCTTTTCTGATGATACTATCCTATTGTCCACGTTTTGGGCATGCCAAAGATACCGATATGCCAAACTGCAACAGAACTCTCCACATCTCTTTTCTGGCATGCCAGCATCTTAACAGAGTGGCGTGCCAGGCCACATATGAACACTGCCCCCATTTTCCAACATACCTGCATCTGAGCAGCCACCATTAGTTCCAAACACTATGGGGGGGAAGTATTCAGCTATGCTCTGGCATGGTGGTACATTGTTCTGCTAAGATGCCGCATGCTGGAAAAGGGTTGTTGATGGTACAATTATAGTTTGGCTTGTCAGCATCGTTGGCATGCCAAAAAGGTACAGAATCAGACAGTATTAATTAAAAAATATGGAATTTGACTTGTTTTATTTCCAGTCAGTGTGCATGTGTTCTAAAGTGCTGTTGTTGTGGGGGTGCGGCACTGGATAGCTTCAATCAGACAATATTGCTAAACAAAAAATGAATGATACTTTTGTGTCATTTTCAGTCAGTGTGCGTGGAATTGGGGAGATGCTTGTGTTCTGGATACCTGTTTCTGGAGGGCACCGGATTGCCGTTGGTGTGCATGCAAAGGGAGTGGATGCTCTGGAATGACATCCTGCTCTGCGGACCAGCACCTTTCTGCTTCATGACATTAGTGCAAGTGTGCCTAGGTGCTGGACATCACACATTTCATACTCAGGATGCTGCAGATGAGACCCAAGGCACATCATGATTAAATATTTTCAGCAACACTTCTGAATGCTGCTGGTCAGCAGAGCAGGATGCCTATCTGGAGCACTCCCCTTGCTTTCCACACACAGCAACAGCAATCCTGAGCCCCTCCAGCAACAGTGATCCAGAGCACACACACCCCCACCCCTTTGCACACATTGACTAGAAATTACGTAAGCAATAAGACACGACGAGGTGTGGGTTATGGCCTGATAAGAGCACGCCCCAGGTGCGTTATGAGGCACGAGGCGCTTGCGCCGAGTGTCTTTAGCACCTGGGAAGTGCTCTTATCAGGTCATAACCCACACCTCGGAGTGTCTTATTGCGCTTATAAAATGGGCCCCCCTCCACACAAGTTTTTTTTTTTTAAAGAAGAACAGAGACAAAATATTATAAATATAAAAAAGGTTTAACAGATGAAATAGTGAAAAATAGTCCCCCTATTGCAGCACTGGAGGGCTGCATATCCATTATATTTGGCCATCATTGCTGATTTTAGTAGCTTTACAGACTCTCTTGGATTTATTTTGTATCAAGTTTTTAAAAATTATAACAGGATTGGGTCTGCTGTTTTGTTTGTAAGCTGCTGACACACTCAGTCACCAGTAAGGACAATTTGTGTGAAACTGAATTTGAAAGTCACGGGCTTTCTTTTCTCAGTTTGTTGTGCTCAGTTTTCACAATGGGTAGCTGAAGACAGCAGGTCTTAAGTAAAAAAAAAGTGTTTTACCCAGTTCATCAATTAATTTTTTTATGAAAGCTAGCTGACGAAGGCTTGTCTATGTGTTGACTTCAGCCGTTACATTACGTTTCAAGCCCGCTTGAGTCGGAGCCGAGCGTTCCTTTGCGGCCACCGAATGGAGCGGTTACGGTGTTTATTAAACAGATCGGGGGAGCCGTTGGGCATCTTTTACTTTACTTGATGGATTTGGGGTTTTATGGAATGGGGGCTGAAGACTGGAGAGCGCTAGTGATACAAACAGATTACAGATGGGTGAATGTTCAGCGTTTGAAACAGCGAGAGCTGTAATCAGGTACCGAACAGCGTGTGCGGAAAATCAAAATTAACGTTAAAAATATTGTGGTTTTGCTTATGTGCAAAAGGAGGAATTCAATGTTCTTAGTAGACTGAGTGGTGCATTTGTAGTGTCTCTGTTGTTTGGGTACTGCTTTACAGCGGTGGTGTGTGCGGTCTGGTCCAGCTCGGTCACTACGGGGCAGAGACTACGTTTGCACATTGATCTTTGTTGTAAGGTGTCCTGACTGGCCGAAGAGGTGCCGGTTGGCACAATATGTCCTGATAAGGACACAGCCAGAAGTACCTCTCGGCCAATCAGGACAAACAAAATTGTCGACCCATTTTATAAAAAAGAGTAAAATTCAGGGTTTTTTAATCAATACAGTCCAAGCGATTCAGAGCCCGCCCACAAGCAAGAGTTACAGAGCACTTGTTTCACCCTTTAATGCACACTGTCTCTAAATAAAAACAATGAAATTATTTTTTAAACACACGCAGTCTGATTACCTATATCAAGAGCACACATCCCCCATGCAAACTTGAGTTGAAATAACCATTACCTCAATATATCGCCAGACAACACAGTCTGATAGCTGATTTCATCCGTTAGATTGCACAGGCTTTGTTCTCAACCTGAACACAGGAGCCACCAAACAGGTGATCTTACATTACTGCAAAAGCTTTATTTCTACTTAGTTTTAATTATGTTTCCTTTTTTGTTTACATTGGGTACATCATTACCTCAATATACTCCCAGATAGCACAGTCTGATATCTGATCGCATCAATCATGTTGCGCTGCCCTCTGTCTATGTAGCATGTAGAACACCGGGCCCTATAACAGGTGCCTTTACAAGATTGTAAAAGCTATATTTCTACTTTGTTTTAATTTATTTTCCATTTTACTGTGCATTGGGTACCCCATTCTCTCAAAATCCCTCAGGTAGCACAATTAAATAGCTTATCTCACCTGTCAGATTGTGCTACTCTCTGTCTAGAGAGGTGCATTCTGGTAAGAGTGAGGAAAGCAGCCACATGCTATCCGACTGAGGAAAGCACGAGGAGCAGGAGACATAGATGGCTATTACTTTTTAAATAAAGGTAAACCACCGTTGCCACAAACCTTATTTTAAAATTCTCAGTCTCTTTATAGTCATGCTTGTGCTGCCTGTAATTGAAGGCCTGTTTTTTTTTGCCCTGTTTTCCAGCTCCAGGGCTGAGGGAGTTCCGGCGGTGGGGGAGCCCTCCTCCCAAAGCAAGGGAAGACAGTGAGCTCTGTGGAGAGCCAATTTTTGGTGAAGAAACAGCTCTCCGCAACTGATCTGCAACCGAGCTGCAGCATTTTAATACCTGGAAATCAAGAGACATTTCATCTTTTAAAATGAAAGGAAAGTACAGCTTTAAAAATGACTGGGACGGACCTGAAGGAATCCTGAATTTGCACTATAATAATTATTATTTATTTTTTGTTTAGTTTAATTCCTCAGCTTGACATGCTCCAGGCACGTCCAGTTTTACCTTTTAGCTATATCTGTTAAGGCATGCAAACTGCAGCAGTCAAGGATCAGCCCTGCACTTTTACCGTTTAGCCATGTTTCTTGTTTTTAGAAACCTTACTTCTAGACATTGTCAAACCATTTGATATATGATATATTGACTGAGTTCCCCCAGGGATAATCATATTTTATTTTTTGTAGCTTTTAATTACTAGTGTATCATAACACATAAAAACATAAAACGAGAGAGAAGGGTCAAGATCCATGAAGAGAAACTTTTAAAGTTTCCCTCAGCAACTACCGTTGCGGACTGGAATCATCGCATCTGTGGCGGTTGCGATTCACAGTCGTGGCAGTTGTGGAGGATGCTACGGCGGGTTCCACTGCCTGTAGCAGTCTCCCATAGCTGCGGTGCTGTCCATGACGACAGCATCCGCAAGCTGCCGATTTCTGTGGAGTTGGTCAGATTCGGCTCCAATTTCCACGGAATACCGCAGCTGCGGTGCTGTCCATGGCGACAGCATCCACAAGCTGCCATATTCCGTACAGCTGGCCGTACCCTGGCTCCAATTACATGAATACCAACAGCTGTGGGCGACCTGCAGCTTCGCAAGTGGTTTCCCACTAGCGTTAAGGTTTTCCCGCAGCTGCGGGTCATTCTCCCCCTTCTGTGGATCCTGCCCAAAGTCTCTACTTGGCAACATTGCAGCATGAAAAATACTTGCAAAAGTATGCTCCAAGTGCATCACTAGAAAGTAATTTTATTTTTATAGCAGTCTTATATTGTTTTTAAATTTTACACCACCAGGTCAGGTGATCTAGCCTTTAAGGAGCATGTGTAGCGTCCTTCTAGTCAGACTGCCATTCTTCACCTGAACCTGGACATGTGTGTTGGTACTGTTTCAATGTCTGCCAGCTGGTGCCGATTTTGAATATAGCTTGCCAAGGCTTACCAAAGGAGGATTTTTCTCAAATATTGAAAATTTGATTTTGCACTTGGCACATAGCTTAACACAAGGCATATGCCAAGAGGTTACCTGCTGAGAGGGAAAAGAAAACTTAATTCCAACAACAGATAGCTCTAATTTAAATGAATTTATTAGCTTTCCGAGTGTTTTACCTTCTTTTCTAAAGATTTATTGTTAGAATCAAGTTAAACATTTTAATTTAGCTGTGCACCATACTATATGATACAAAGTGACATAGTTAATTAGACCTGCATACAACAAATATAAAATTTGAATGACTTAAGGTTTGAAATTCTAAAAGCTTTTATCTCTCTCTCTCTCTCTCTCCCTCTCTTTAAGTGTTTCCATTGGGCTCGTCATCTCAAGATAACAGTGGTGTCACACTACCCATAACCAATTATAAACAAGGAATACCTGTTTTGACAAATCTTGGGGTGGGAAGGGGCACAAAGAAATAAAAAAACAAAAGGAGAAGGACATAGTTTAGGATCAAGGTAGAAGGATACAATACCAGACCTCAGCATTTATAAGAATGACTTTGGTATTGCTTGATGGAATAAGATTTGTTTGATGTAGAAATTTGACTCTCTTAAATAATCAAACATCTTTAAGAGGCCTGAGGACAAATTAATTAGAACACCTCCACTTTCCCTGTAACTTTGCTTACCAATCATTAATCAACCACTGGAAGATTGCTGGAGACTCCTTCTTTGCTAGACTTTGGCTAGATTGCATTTTTTGGGCTGCTGCTTCAAAATATAGGGCCTGATTCTCAAAGGCCTGATACTGATGCAAGGTGCCTGTGTCAAACATAAATGGAGCAAGTGGCACCTTGCATTAAAAACTGCCTCTGAGCTATTCACAAAGACAGCCTGTGTCAACCACAGGCTGCCTGGCCCAAATGGTGCTTGTGCCACCAGTGCACCCCAAAATGGGAATGCAACCTGTTGCTAGGAGGCACATGGCAGATGTAAGCTGCAACATCTCTGAAAATGGGATTCTGTACACTGTTCCAGAGGAAACTTTTCTAAGTACCCTTAGACCAGACAGGGCTGGTCTATGGGTACTTAGAAAACTCTTGTGTGGGAGAGTTGACAGGTGTGCGGCAATTTACCTTGGTCCCCCCTCCCCAATCCCCGCTGTAGCCAGGTATGTACATAATACAAATAATTCCCCTGCACATGGTAGTCTAGCGGTCCACCTCCCCAAACCCCGATGTGTCCCAGTATGTACATAATAAAAATAATTTCCCCACACCTGGTAGTCTAGCAGTCCCCTTCCCTGATCCCTGATGTGGCCCAGTATGTTAATAATAATTAATAATTCCCCTGCACCTGGTAGTCTAGTGCCCCCCCAAGCCCTGATCTCCCATAATAAAATTCAAACAATCCCTGGTGTTCCAGTGGACTGCTCCAGCCCTGATCCCCCATAAAGTGCACATACCAAATACCTGGTGGTCTAGTTGGCCCACCCACCACCCCATAGTGCCCTATCACCCCACTCCCCCCTCCCGTAACTGAGCCAGCAACTGGCACAGCCCACCCCTCACCACCATGGCCAGCCATTGACTAAGCTCTGAATGAGTGCGTACTATATACAGTATGTTCTCAGTGATTGACAGCACCTGTCATTCACTGAGTGCAAACTAACTTGAAATAATTAACGCACAGAAAAATTATATCATAATGGTGATGAATTGGAGAAACATTTTTTTAATTATTATAAATGTTTACAGTATACCCCCCCCCAAAAAATGATAATATTCATGATTTAAATGAAATCTGGAATGCTTTGAATGTGGAGTTGAACAACAGTTCATGTAAATATTCTGTTGCTTCATTTTTAATTGCTGGTCACTTTAATGCAAGAATCACAGATTTTGACAACTTAGTAATACTGGAAACATATATACACATGTAGGAAATCTCACCAAGCATAAAAGCAATGAAGAAAAATGCTAATGGCAATGGGAAAAAATCTACACTATTTCATAAGTGAAAATGCTCCATTGATTTTGAATGGGAGGTTGAAAGGTGACATAAAAGGAAAGAACACTCACTTTGGCATGCATGGCCAAAGTACTATAGTAGATTATTTGCTTTGTAGTGCAGACTCTTGTCATATGTACAAAAGTATAAAGATCATAATGAGAGCTGAACATGTTCATGCCCCCTAGCTCTAAACATAATAATGCAAACAATGAACATGCTTGAAGAAACCCAGTAAGACCCATTGGCCTCTGCCACTATAACTGGGAAACAAAAATTATATATCCAATGTTTAATTATGGAGGAAATAAATGACATAATGCATAGCTCAGAAGCAGAACAATTAAATGAAACATTAAATGAACAGGGCCCAATGACTGAGCTCGATAATAAGAGGCAATCCTTATTCGCTCTAATTAGGAATAAAATATACATTTAAATGAAAGAACATGTAAAAAAACAGAACTTGGTTTCATGAATCCTGTGTTAGAGAAGAAAATAAACTTATAACTATAATTATGTGGGTAAAAAACATCCATCCCAAACAAATTTCAACTATCTTAGTAATGTAAGAAAACAATATGTCTATTTAAAAACAAAACTAGAATATCAGAGCAACCAATGGATAAAAATGCATAAGATAACACAGAAAAAATATCAAAAAGCATTCTGGGCAAAGGTAGCAAAGGGTACTGCTTCATCACATATGTCCTTAACTGCTTATATTCCTAAAGAAACATGGATTAAACATTACAAACAAAATTACTAATACTGATCTGTTGGAACATCAGGATTAAATTCCCTAATGGTTCAGGGGCCTGCCAATAACATCTTTAATATTTACAACAACAGAAGTGGAAGAAGTGATTTATAAACTAGCAAATAAAAAAGCTCTGGACCAATTGCAATTCCAGGTGAAATCTTCAAAGAGCATAGCAATTTTTGGATACCCACATTAACAGACTACTTTAATCTTTGCTTAAAGCAATATATTTACCACAATCATGAAAAACAAATGTTATCATTCCCATATACTAAAAAAGGCTTTGTTTATGATCCTGGCAATTATTGCCCCATCAGTCTTTTAGACATTATTTCTAAAATCTTTACAAGAATATTATTAGATAGAATTATGTTGTGGATGGGAAACAAAAAACTTCTTTCTCCCGTTCAAGCAGGTTTTAGACCTGGATGCTCTACTGTGGATAATATTTATTGTTTTGCACATCTAATGGAAAAATATATACATTTATAACATGGCTACATAAAATACACCCATGACATTGACGAGAACACATCTCCTGACCATTGATTAATCCCCAGTATACTCACAGTTAGCTTACTGAACTACATCACTGTGACTCACATGTAAGTGAACAACCCAGTACAAATCACTACACCTACCCTTCAAATTAAACAGTAGTATTCAATACCATTACGGAGCCATAGGACAACAGAACAAGGCGTTCTTAAAAACGACACGAGTGACTACTACCCAAAACACTTCAACATGTTTGGGAGCCTATCTGCCACTGAATATGTAGACAGGACCTTTGGAGAGCAGACACCAACAAAGAAAAAAATGCCAAGCTACTGAATTACAAATGACTGGAGAGGACCCCACCAAACACCATATATCCCTTTTAACAGCAGAGCTGGATGACCTGGAACATAGAAAAAAAGAGCCAAATACACACAAAAGCACATTGTGGACAAGGAACGTTTTCAGTGACTGGCTCACCTCAATCCTGGGAGATTGATTTCCACACAGTCATGGCAGCTGAACTTGGTCCAATACTTCGTCAGTTCAGTGGAGAACTACATTCCATTGATGACACACAATATAGCATCAGCTCCTACATAGCACTCCATGTTGACCTGAATGGGCATTTCAAATCCATAGAACTCCAAAGAAACTTCAGCATAATCACCGATGCAGAGTATACTGCTGCAAATAATGTATTCATAGCAATGCTTAAACAATACAGGTGTGCAGGATGTGATGTCAGCACACACCACCCATGCATCTCTGATCTGAAACTAATCTGAACCTCAGAAATGCTCAGTCTGATGACTGTCTATGGATTAATTCACTGTCTATGGTTCAAAATACAATTGGGACTTGCCAGAAGGGGAAGAAAAGGGCTAACTTGACTACAGCAAGATTCATTTCAACTTCAGACTGATGAGTCAGGTAAACAATATCTTTCACTAACTTTTCATGAACTGAACCACAATAAATTTAATGAACATGAGAAAAAAACACTTAAAGGTCTGCTATATGAGCAGCCAAACAACCGAGACTGCTCTATTAAACTCTTTAAAATGTATATCTCTAAATGTCCTCCAAATGCACCAGCATCTTACCTGCACCCAAAAAAACTACCACAGTATATACTAGATAATCAGGAGTTTTGGTATATGAAGCAAGCAATGGGAATCAATTACCTGGGGGAAATGATGGTTAAAATCTCAGCAGACGCTAAACTGAATAAACACCACACTAATCATTCAATCAGGAGTACTGCAGTCCAGCTACTATCTAATGCTGGACTGCCCTCCAGAGAAATTATGACAGTTATTGGCCACAGAACAGAAAGTAGCTGGAATCACTACTGGACCCCATCCTCTGCTGATCATGAAAAGTGGTTAAATATTGCATGATAGTAGTACAAACACAGCATCCTCCACATTCAGCACACCACTTCCTAAACCAAGTACTACAGTACCAGCTACGCTCACAAATAATCCAGAACAAAACCAAACAACTAACCCTTTCAACCTCCACAACTTTACAAATCTTGGCACTGTTAACTTCAACTGCTACAGTGACAAGTTGAATCCTACACAGAAGTAATGCACCCAGTCCAACATTATAGAGGGACTACTTTGCAAAGTGGATGTACACCTCAATAAACCCAATACCTTTTCCTCAGCAATACCTGTTTCTGTGTCATTCCTTTACATTTAACAATTAAAATCATGCTTATGTCATGTAAACAACTGATGTCATGCTCATGTTATAAGAGAATTAACCCACTCCAGGGTATGGGGTTACTGAGCATTAATCCATGTCTGGGTGGTTGAAGTCACTCGGCCTGAGGCTTTGTGCCCCCTCCAGGAGTGGATTAATGCTCAGTAACCCCATACCCAGTAGTGGGTTAATCCTTTCTTAAAGAAGGGGAAATTATATACATTATTCATTGATTTTACTATGGCATTTGATTCCATCAATAGAAATTTATTATGGGAAATCTTAATCCAGAAAGGAATGGACTATTCACTTCTCCTTCCTATATATCAATTATATATTGTACATCTACAAATACTATGGTCATATATGACAACAAAGGTGCATTAACTGAGCCTTTTCCTCCAAACCGTGGTGTAAAGCAGGGCTGCTTACATTCCCTGATATTGTTTAATATATATATATATATAATACACATATATATATAAATTATTTCTTATAATATGATGATCAAGTCCAGTATGACTCTCCCGGGATAAACCATATGCCATGCCATGCATTGGATTACGCAGATGACGTTCTGTTTTCACTGTCTAGGAGCAGATTACAGAACAAAATTAACAGATTCAAAAAACAATGCAATAAATTAGAACTTAAAATAAACTTAAACAAAACTGAAACTTTTATTTTTGACTCTAATCAATGAAATGCTTCATTTTCCTTTTTGATACAGAAAAAATGGAGATAGTTAAAGATTATGTTTATTTAGGAATTAAAGTTACTCCAATACAAAATGGACACAACATAAAACACAACAAACAGCAAAATCTAAACAAATTGTTAAAGCACTCATTAAATTTAATTGTAATGACAGAGGAAACACACTTGCACCTGCTCTTACAGCCGGAGAAATGAAACTTAACAACCAATGTTACTATATGGAGCAGACATTTGGGCTCCAGATTATGTAGAAAGTTAGAAAACACCTCTTCAACACTTCTATAAAGCCCTCTTGAAAGTTTCAACTTCTACCTCTAACTCGTTAGTTAGGGCCAAATTAGGTAGAGACTCTATTAAAGCACTTGTAGAGTTAAGTTTGGTTAATTATTGGATAAAGATAATATACAATAAACAAAATCAACTCCCACAGCAATGTTTAAATGAAAAAACAAAATAGATGAATAATAACTTAAAATCAAAGTGGCTTACTACATTAAAAACTGTTTTAAAGAACACAAATCTTGTACACCTATGGAATGACCACCAAAGAAAGATTGAGATTTCCCCTCAGTATAAGACTGTAGTAAAAAAAAAAGACTAATAAGTTATGCTGATCTTAGTTATGATGCAATATTTATTCTCCTCCATCCTACCACCATGGAAGATGCCAAAACTATAGCTAGATTTTTGATGTTAGTTATTAAAGAAGAAAATAAGGAATAGTTAAAAAAAGAGAGAAAATGGGGGAAATGGGAGAAAGGGGAAAAGAAAAGGGGGAAAGGAAAGGAAGGGGAGGAAAGGGAAAGAAAGGCAAACAAGAAAAAAGGGGGAAGAAAATGGGCAAAAGGGGAAGAAAATGGAAAGGGAAGAAAAATGGGGAATGAAATGATGATATATAAGAAACAAATCAGATATGTTTTTAAAAGAGTCAAGAATAGCGCATTTCTTCTAACAGATAAAACCTTTTTTACCTGCTGAAAGCAAAGCAAATTATTTTAGGTAGTAGTGGTTGATCTCCTTGTATTAAACTAAGTCTGGTTTTATGAATTTTAACATTGTTACACTGAATAATGTATTTTTTTAGAATTTTGTAAAGACTAAGACTATATACCAGTAGTCAAAATCGAACAAATAAAATTTGATTGATTGATAACTCTCTGTCTAAGCACCATCCTGAACATGGGGACAACATAACAGGTGCCCTTTCATTACTGTAAAAGCTGTATTTCCATTTTGTTTTAATTCATTTTCAGTTTTCCTGTACGTTGAGTACCCTGTTACCTCAAAATCCCCACAGATTGCGCAATCTGATAGTTGATTAAATCTGTCAGATTGCACTCAGCCTAAGCAGCACCCAGAACACTATAGCCACATAACTGGTGCCCTGCCATGTCTTGTACATCCTGATCAGGGGGCTTTGTCAATGGCCGCCAGGCAAAACATAACATACGCAGGACCCTTAACATCATGCAGAGGTAGTCTGGGGTGGGAGTTCTCAGCCCAGTGTAGTATCAAATCATCTTACTGCTCAGGAGTCATTGCCCTTGTCAACTGTGCATTTGTATTACCGTCATGCATATGAAACATAGAAACATAGACTTTGACGGCAGACAAGGACCACTTGGCCCACCCAGTCTGCCCATTTCCCTTCCTATTGGATAAGCTGCAAATTCTAGTTAACCAACAGCCTACTTCCTGCAACCCCCACTACAATTGCCTTATGTCTGTCCCATGCATGTTTGAATTCCCCCACTGTTTTAGACCCAACAACCTCCCCAGGAAGGTGGTTCCATGCATCCACCACTCTCGCCGTGAAAAAAAAATTTCCTCACATTATCCCTGAGCCGTCCCCTCTCTATCTTTAAATTGTGCTCCCTTGTTCTTACACATCTCTTTTTCTGAAAGATGCTACCCTCCTGGATTTTGTTGATTCCTTTGAGGTACTTGAAAGTTTCTATCATGTCCCCCCTGTCCCTCCTTTCATCAAAGGTATACATATTAAGCTCTCTCTCAGTCTCTCTCTTCATATGGTTTCTGATGCAGACCCTGCACCATTTTAGTTGCCCTCCTCTGGACTGCTTCCATCCTGTCTATTTCCTTGCATAGATGAGGTCTCCAAAACTGCACACAGTATTCAGATGGGGTCTCACCAACTGTCTGTACAGAGGGATAACCCTTCCCTTTTTCTGCCTTGATGCCCTTCTACGCCATCCCAGTATCCCTAGCTCTCCTTACTGACTTCTCAATTGCTTACCCACCTTTAAGTCATTTGATATGACTACCCCAAATCCTTTCCATTTTTGTTTTGTTAGTACCGCCCTGCTATTGTGTACTCTTCTCCTGGGTTTTGTTTCCCAGGTGCATTACTTGCACTTCTTTGCATTGAATCTAAGTTGCCATATGTCTGACCATTCCTCCAACCTTGACAAGTCCCTTCTCATCCTTTCTACCCCCACCTTGTGTATCAACTCTGTTACAGATCTTTGTGTCATCTGCAAAGACGCATACCTTTCCCTCAAGACCCTCTGCAATGTCACCTATAAAGATGTTAAAGAGGACTGGACCCAGTACTGAGCCCTGAGGTACTCCACTAGCAATCCCACTGGAAGACTTGGAGGGTAACAGAATCTGAGTATGTAGCTAGACAAAAAAATTCTGCCATACAAATTGGCATAAAATTTGATGAGTATGATAAGTCTTGACATGACAGGTGAATCCTAAACAAGAACTGTAATCCTTACTGCTCAGTGAATTAAAATAAATGTTGTGCCTGTTAACCAGTCTGCATCAAGAGAAACTGTGATGTAAGTGAGAAAGGCCTTATGAAAAGATTGCTTACTTTTCTTTATTCAGTAGTGGGGCTATATTTTACTCAGCACTATCAGTTATAACAGGAACACTGGCTGTGTTTTTCTATAGCATGGACTGAGCAATGTATATCACAGTTGAAACTGGAACAAACTGACCTGGAATAAAAATATATTTGCATATCATCATAAGGACTATGGAGCAGAAAAATAAGTAGAGTGTATCTGTCATGGTGGAAACAAATATGATCATCAGTAAAAGTTACAGTGCCTGTTTTCTTTATAGTCCAACTTAAGTCAAATTATAAAGTGTGTATACATCTGATTCTTGACTGGCATAAATAATGCACCATGTTTCTGTTTTGGACAGAGTGACAGAACCAACAAGACAAAGCTACATCTACAGTACCATGATAAGTACTCATTTCCAGAGTTTTGGTATTGAATTTTATTCAGTTCCTGAATACATGAGGCTCTCAATTAAACACTTCTTAATTTTTAGCAAAAACACATAATGTGGCTCTGTAAGGAGGTTCATATTGGAATATCAACAAAAAGCTAGTCAAACATGAGAACAGATCACTTGCAAGACTGGATGGCTTTCTTTAATAAATGGATGAACTGACACAGCTTTCTTTTTGAACGGGGCGGCTAGAACATAGTCACTGAGCAATCCCACTGACAGATGGCAAACTATAGTGAGGCTGGAGAAAGCACTTCTCTTCAGCAGTATTTCATTCCTGCTTCAGCAGTCAAGCTGTCATCATTGGGGTTGTTCCTACTGTGGCCCAGATATTCAAAAGGGTTGCACCATGTGCAACAGGGTTGCGCATGCGCAAGTCCAAAACTGCGCCATTTTGCGATATTCAGAAGGAGGCAGTTGCACCCCCGAAAACATGCTGAGCAACAGCGCAATGAAAATGAAGCATGCATGCACAACCAAAGGCGTATCCATGCATAAAGACCGCAATCACGATATTCAAAGACTTACGCGATACGCAATGCGGCACAGCGAAATGCAGCACTAGCGGAAATGAGCCAAAATAAAAGGCTCAAGGACGGTGCAAGAACGCTACCAGGCTGCCAAGTGGGAGAGAGAGAGAGAGACAGAGACAGACAGACAGACAGCAAGGGCAGGCAAGGAAAGTGTGTCCCATAGTCTGTAGGCCAGGAGGGTGCCGGTGCAGTGGAAGTAGCAGTCAGGACAGTGGGGTAACACAGCAACACCAGCCAGGGGTCAGAAGCTAGGAGATGGACAGTGCCAGTTTCCACATGGAAGCTGTAATGAGGGTGAGAATGCATGCTGCAGGGGCGTGGCCGTGGAAGGGCCCATCGGCGGTACGCCCCCGACAGGCGGTACCGTGCCCGCATCAGCTTTGAGCTGTACACAGATGTAGAGATCGTGGGCTGGTACCGCCTGAACAGGGCAATACTGAGATGGCTCTGTGAGCTGTGCAGTGATGTGATGCAGGCACCTTCCCGACGGAGTCATGCTCTGTCGGTGGAGACCAAGGTGACAGCCTGCATGTGCCTGCTCATCACAGGCACCTTCCAGAGGCTGACAGGAGACACCACAGGCATCACACAGTCGGCCACATCACGCTTCCTCACCCAATTCCTCAGCGCACTACTGCCACATGCTGTGGAGTACATCCATTTCCCCAGCACCGCGGCAGAGCGTACAGCAAACATGCAGGAGTTCCACAGGGTAGCACATATGCCTGGTGTGCTAGGGGCCATAGACTGCACCCATGTGGCCATCCGCACGCCACCTGGCCCCGATGGCCATGCATATCGGAACAGAAAGGGATTCCCTAGTGTCAACTGCCAGGTGGTGTGTGATGCCACTGGGCGCATAATCAATGTCTGTGCCACACACCCTGGTGGAGCACATGATGCCTTCATATGGTATCAGTCTGCACTGTGCCATCGATTCGAAGAGTGGGACATCCCACAGGACATCTAGTGGGTGAGTACACATGTATGGAATGCAAACTCCGGGCAGAGGGTAGGAATGCCACAGGTGCCATGGTAGTGGCACACAGGGAGATGGCCAATATGGACCTGAACATGACACTGATCCCACTATCTCCACACAGGTGACTGCGGATACCCACTCCGTCCCTGGCTGCTCACACCGTACCGGCGCCCCATGACCCCAGCGCAGCTATGCTATAATGAGGCACATGCCGCAACATGCAACATCATAGAGCGGGTGTTTGGGATGCTCAAGGCACGCTTCTGATGCCTAGACACCTCCGGCGGTGCCCTACAGTACAGCCCCCAAAAGGCCTGTGGGATATTCCTGGCCTGTTGCATCCTGCACAACATGGCCAAAGACCATGGGATAGCCATACAGGTCGAACAGGGGGACAGCGATGGGGACGCCAGTGGCGCCAGTGATGATGGTGATGAGCAGCCCCCCCTAGGACGGAGGGACCCCCGACTGATCCGGCAGGCCCAGCTGCACTGGGACACCATCACAGAGGAGCACTATGCACAACACAGGTAAGTCAAGGGGACATGTGCAACCAACACTGTCCGTGCGCAAACCACAGGCACACAGGGGAACACACCAGGGGTGCATGATGGTCAGGGGAGTGGAAGGGTCCAGGCATACAAACACACCATCAGGGAGGGGTGAGCACTCATATGGACACACACACACACGGGCACAGAGCGTACATGGGCAGATGCACAGCACTGCAGAACCGACATTGCTAACACACAGCACCACCGACCACCCCCACCACCCGTACTGTCCAAGTATGTGTGTCAGAACCTGGGCACCCTTGCACCTTGGTGTACAGTGCAATGCAGGCATCACCATGCTCACGCACCTGTGGACAGCAGTTGGGAGGGTGTGCAGGTGGTCCGTGTGTCAGCGTGGTGAGCAGAGCACCCAGCAGTGCACTGCCCACCATGACACACATTGCACACATGGCAGCACCAGACAGGGCCCACACTGGGAGACAGCTCAGTCATGTAGCCCTGTTCCATGGCCACCGCGGATGTGTGGGCAGCCCCGCCGTGACCCAACAGCATGGGCAGGCTGAGCAGGGGCCACATGGGGTGGCACTGTTGCATCACCAGGGGTCCCACTGCGCGAACGCGACCTTGCCCGCACAGGGGTCTGCAGCATGCCGAACAAACCTGCACCAGGGGTGCTCGGGATGCCCACAGCAGAACCCGGTATCGACAGGCCTGGTGTCGCACGACGACGGGAACGGGGAGTGGAGAGTGCACTGTGTGGGGTGTGCGGTACAGGGGCACTTGACTGTGTGCCCAATGCGTCCACGACAGAGACCACTGTCTGGGTCAGCCTGTCAATGGCGGTGGTCACATCCTTCGCATACGGACCAGCTCGGCTCGGTCGAGCACACTCCCTGCTGTGCCGCTCCACAGACACAGACAGTGCCTCCACCGGACCTTGCAACCCACCTCTGCAGCTGTACTGATTCCTGCAGCAGGCGGGTGTGCTCGTCCAATGGGTACTGTGCCCCAACAGCATCCTGACCCCCAGGGTGTGGACGGTCCTGATGCACAACACCCCTTGAGGGTGGGCGCTGTTCGCCAGGACCAGGAATGGGTGGATCAAAGGGCGGCGGACATGTGCCACTGCTTGACACTGTACCCCCAGACCTGGTGGGTGACTGCTGCTGCTGCCCCTCCAACCGCTGTGCCTCTGGGTCCACTCGTTCCACCGCTGTGCTGGCAACAGTGCCAGACACCTGCACAGCCACCGGTGCTGCCCCATGGGTGCTGACAGGCACAGCCTGGGACCGTGCCAGCATGCTGGTACACAAGTTGGAACCAGACAGGCCCTGGGGCATGTGCTGGCCTGCCGTGTGTCCGTCATGGGACACACAACCATCACTGCCCATTGCAGGCCTTCTATCATCAATGGTGCAGGTACGTGCTACTGCCATGGTCACAGCATGCTGGCATGCTTGCATGCCAGACTGCTGAGACACAGGCTGTGCACCCCCGCACCCATATCACTGACACCAGAGTTTGCGGCCCAGCGTGCATGCTGCTGCAGTGCCTGCTGGCTGGTGGTGGAGGTGGATGGACCCTCCTCCATGTCCAGCAGGTCAGCATCACTGTCTGGACCCACCACCACCATCTCCTGAAGATGAACAGGATCTGTAACAGAAAGAGAGTACATGTGAGTGCATGTGAACAACCGCCCCCCCCAAACACCACCACCATGTCATACCGTGCAGTGATGGGCTTCCACCTGTCTGGAATCCTCCACCTGGTATGCCCTCAATGGCGCTCAGCTGTATGGCTATGACCAGTGTCTCCTCAGTTGGGGTCAGCTGCAACACCACTGGCGGGCCCCCGCCAGTGCCAGCACGTGCCGCCCTGAAGGCTGCCACCTTCTCCTTCAACCTCCTGCGGTCTGTCCCCATCTTTTCTTGCATTCCTGCGGAGCGCTGGTGGCTTCTGTGCAGGTTAACAGCCTGAGCTACCCCTCCCATGCAGCCCGCAGGGACTGAGGGTGCCCTCCTTCCACTCAGCACTGGCTTCTCATCCAGGTAGGCCTGGAAGAGAGCCTTCATCTCTGCTGCTGTAAGTTGGGCCTCCTCTCGCCCCACCGTCCTCATCCTCACAATCAGCTCTGCTCGGTCATGGCGATCTGTATAGGGGAAGTGGACACCTGTCACTGTGCAGTCTACAGCATTTTCCCATGACCATCGTCCTGAACATCACACAGCATGCAACTCACCTCTCACCTGCAGTAACCGAATCTGGCCAACGCAGCCCAATGTCGCACATTTATAGCGCAATACATGCAAATTAGGAGTGGAGCAACTATAATGACATGCAAATCACGGCACTGCACCCTTGAATGGCTGATCAGATGATTTACATGTGTCGGCTGAATATTGCGAATCTGCGCTTTGCGCAATACGGAAGAGTCGGCTGAGCCAATGGCGCAGATCTGTGCCTGTGTGGTACACTGCATTGCACATGCCCAGATAGCTTACGTAGGCATCTGTCGTGCTGCTGACATGCTGAACGCGATCGGCAATTCAGGCCATGGCCACCATTGTGCCAGTGGCGCTACAGCAATGGGCACTATATGGCGCTGTGGCAATACTGCGCAATACTCCACTGTTGCACTGAGTACGCAGCTGGTCGGTCGCGCAGGATGCCTATACATCAGATGGCGCTGTGTGTAGCCTTGCGTCATTGCCCATGACCTTGTGTAAGACCTTTGCCCCCTGGCACTGTTCGCCTGCCATGTGTACGTCCCTATTGCGCTGTCTGGTGACAGCGCTATGTGAAGTGACGGCTGTTTGAACAGCGCGATTGGAGCCTGTGATGGTCTATTGCGCAACATCTCCACGTGGGGTTACGGCGCAGCTGGGCGCCATATTGCCTGCTGTAAAGTTGGTGCCATGGCTAGGAGGAGGGCGGTGTCCTGGAGCCAGCTTGAAGTGCCAACTTGGTGGCCCTAGTGGAGCCCCACTATGGGGCACTTTATGGTGAGGCACCCCTCACCATTGCCCGGATCCAGGTGTGGCAGTAAGTGGCCACTGACCTGGTGGGGGTCACTGGATGGTGCCGGTCAGCTGAGCAGTGCCGGCACCGGTACAGTGACCTCCGCTGGAGGGATCCTGATCTGCTGGATTGGCTGCAGTCACGTGCCAGGCGGGGCGTGGTGCCTAGGCCAGGTGGGTGTGCCATATATGCACCTGTATTATCTGTAGGGGTGTGTGTGTTTTGGTGGCTGTGCATAGGTGATGGCTCGGCCCACGGTTGGCTGTGTCCAGTGTGTGCAGCTGTGAGATGACTGGGTATGGCTGTGTGGGCGGGCACTGTCACTGGGGCAGGGGACAGTCTGCTTTTGAGTCACACTGATGTTTGTCTCAACATATGTCTCCCACAGGCGGGATGTGAGGATCTTGGGGCAACAGTGAAGGGCCATGCCAGGGACCCGTTGCCAGCAGGGGTTGGAGCCCACCAGCAGCAGTGCCAGCAACAGCGCCAGTCGAGACTGTGAGCAGTGTGAGTATCATGACTTCATGGATGCTATTGCATGCTGGGGGGGCCAGTAGCCATGCACAATACAAACATGCAGGAAAGGGAGGTCATAATTCCACTATACAAGACACTAGTGAGGCCCACCTGCAGTACAGTGTACATTTCTGGAGACCATACCTACGTAAGGACGTGAGAGTGGGCAGAGAAGGTTCAGAGGAGGGCAACAAGGATGGTGCATGGCTTGCATCACAACTCCTAGGGAGACAGGTTGAAGGAACTGAACCTGTACTCCCTGGAGGAAGGAGGAGAGAGGGATATGATAGAGACATACAAGTATCTTACAGGGAGAAACAGGGTGCAGGAAAACACTATTTTTAAGCGAAAAAGGTGTTCCAGGACTAGAGGGCATGGGATGAAGTTGGAGGGAGGACGATTCAGAGGAAACATGAGAAAGAATTTCTTCACAGAACGGGTGGTGTACAAGTGGGACACCCTGCCAGAGGGAGTGGTGGGGGCTGACACACTCATGGGATTTCAGACTGCACGGGATAGACATAACGGAATTCTTGAGGTCAGGAGTAAGGGGCAACAGACTTCTAGGTAAACAAAGTAACTTACAGGCTGAAATGGACAGACTGTGTGGGCCATAGGCCCTTATCTGCCGACACTGGCTATGTATCTATGTCTGTAGGCATGACACAGGTGACATGCATCACTGTCCAGTTTCACAGCACGTCTGTGTGTGCATCACTGGTGGTCCATGCATGCACTGGGCACATAGCTGTGTAACTGGCATCGCACCATGTTGCCATGTCACTTGCCAGCCTTGTTTGTGCTGTGATGGACATGGGCAGTATGTGTGTGCAGTGGTGCGCATAGCTGGTGCCGCCTGTTTGTGATGGCCATGTGCATGTTCACTGTGGGTGGGTGCATGCCATCACAGGTGCGGGACATTGGGCTATATGGCTTGCAGGTTGGGTGGTGTTCAGGGTTGTGGTCAGTCACAGCCATTGACTGTGTTCCCATTTTCCTAGGCCTCGAGGTTCTCCAGAGGATGGCGAGGGATGTCAGGGCCATCCGACAGCTTGTGGCCCAGAACAGCGACATCCTGCAATCCATTCCACCGCCATGAAGCGTCGGAGGCGACGAAGAACTGCAGGACACTGGCAGGGAGGGGCCGGTGACGGCTGGCCAGCATGACCCTCTACCTTCCCACTTCTCCCATCCCTACCACCCTGCCTTCCCTCTCCAAGTTTGTCATCCCTGCCCCTTGACCAACCCTACCTTGTACCCGACCCCCCCCTTGTAAATAGTTGTACTTGTTCTTGATAATGTTTGTTGTTGTGAAATACATTTTTATACTTTTATACAAATAATGTGTTGCTCTCTGATTTGCAGCTGCCTATGGGTGCTCAGTTGCAGGGGTGTACATGCCATCTGGGTTGGTATGGTCCTGGGTATGTGTGTGTGTGTGTGTGCGTGTGTGTGCATGGGGAGGTATCTCCAACATGGCAGTGACTTTTGGTTGGTCTTGCTGCCTCTGCCACCCACTGCTGGGTGCACAGGGGTGTGTCTGGCTTGGCTTCTGTGCTGCATGGGGTTGGCGTGTGCTGGGGGATGCATGGTTTCCTGCAGTGCCAGTCACTGCACATAGGTGGTGTCTTGGGGTCACAGTGCAGGGTGTGCTGTGTGTACGGGGGGCTGATGTGCACTGTGGTTGTCAACCCCCTGTGTGTGGCACTCAGCCTGCCAGTGGTTGTGCTGGGGTGTCATGGCTCGTCCCCATGGGCAAGTAGATCATCCGTCTCACCCCCAGTGATGCTGTGCTTGGGGTGTGCAGGTGTGGTGTGGGTTCTGCAGTGTGTTCCTGTGCCCATGTGTGGCATGGCTTGCGGTGGGCCCCAGCCTGCCTCCCTGGATGTGCAGTTCCATTGCTCTGGGGGGGGCTCTGCTTGCGCTATGGCACCTCTGGAATGCGCAGCTGGGCTGCTCTGGTTGCACCATAGCGCAACATTTCGGCTCAGCTTCTCCTTCCTGGTTGCGCTATGGCGCAGTATGTGCGATATTCAGATGTTGGTTGCTTGCGCAATTTGTTCTGCTCCATGTTTGAATATCACACCTGTTGCGCATTTGCGCAACTGGTTTGTGCTTGCTCCTGCTGTTGCGCTCATTTTGAGCACAGTTTGAATATCTGGGCCAGTATGTGTCAGTCTTGCTGGTAATTTACTTATTTGCTTTGCCTTAATAGTGCATACAGTATCACACCGCATTCTCTTCTACTTGCTGGGGGATTTGTGCCTGGCAGATATTATTCAAGCCATGGTATGTTTTCCTTTTGTAATGATCTCCATTAGTAGTGGTTCTTCGTGGATTTATAGCACAGTGAGCTGCAAGATCATTACATTTGTAGCAGATCTCTTCTGGTTCCATGCTGTTTTTATGCTGTTTTGTATCAGCATAGTGAGATACATGGCAGCAGCTCACCATAGGTTCTATTCCAAGAGGAAGATGGTTTTGACTTCTGCAATTGTTATCTGTGTCCCACTCTGCTGCTATGGCATTCTCTCCCACTTTTCATACCTTTCTTCAGCAGTGGGGCAGAGCTTTTTATGGAAATATTTCCTTCCATGAAAACTGAGGATTTAGAGTGGACCCTATTTCTTGGGGGTGGGAGGGAGCTTGGATGCTTCACAGTGTGCAATAAAAATTGTTTGTTATGCATCTTAGGTGTTATTATTTATGTTTTTAGTTATGTGTGTAAGTGTAAATGTATATATTATAGAAATACTATTGTTTTGGATTAGTTCTTTTCTGATCAAATATTTTTAGGTCTTCATATCCCTCCCCATTTGTTGCTTTCTATGAAAGAGGGACTCGTGTTGCTATATATAGTATTATCACTTGGATGAACTGTTTAATAAATGGATAACACAGATTTCAGCAAGCATTTAAGATTTTGCCTTTTTGGATAAAGGTATCAGAAATCCAAAATCCTGTATATCTTAATAACAAAACTCACTCTGCCCTTTGCAGGCCCCCACACCCCCACCCAGCAATCAATTACCTCCCTACCCTAATAAGCCTTTAGCCCCCAACCCCCCTTCACCCTCAAGCCCCTGAAGCAAGAAATTAGTGATGGCATGACCTTTGCTCAAGAAAACAGCTCCTATAATTATTAAAAAAATATCCCACCACCACCTGTGCTTTGCAGTTTGACTCCCCGGCTCCCCCCTCCCTTGTAACACAATGCAGCAACATTTTATTAGCTCTCCACCTGCTTCACACACCCACTGGCCCCACTTCACTCCTCCCCCATTGCACCCTAACTATTACCCAGAGATGGTTTGGGTCAGGATGCCAGGCAGTAGGAGATCGGTTCTACAGTGGAGTCACTTGTACTTGTCTTCTGGCTTGTTGTGAATGAATGCAGACATCCTCCTGCTCCTATCAGACCAATCAGGTGCTACTACAGGAAGAAGTTAGTATCTCTTTTTTTTATTTAGTATGCTTTGTGACCAGTGGTCGGCCATTCTTCGGTCTGTCTCCAGTCACCCACCATCCCCTGAGACTTACATCATACCCCCCAGATTGTCCCCTGACTTCCCCCCAGGAGGTGTTACCAGGGAGATTCCTCTACTCCTGACAAATGCCTGATCTTAATCCAGGGGTTGAGCACCTCAGACAGCTGTGTGGGGTGTAGTGGAGTGGATATCCTCAGCGCATCGGCCGAGCAGTATTTTTCCATTTTGCTCTCCGGGAAGGCATAGCATGCAATGACATACATGAAGCTTGTGCTCCAATGTCTGGTACACCTCCAAGCCATTCACAAGTTGAAACTTAAGATGAGTGCAAGCAGCTCCCCAACAGGATCGATCTCCTACTGCCTGCCTGGCTCCCTAACCCAAATGGACTTTGGATAATTATTTGGCTGCTGTGGGGGGAAGGGAGTGGGGGCCAGTGGAAGCATTGGACAGGGGAAGATCTAATAAACTGTTGCTGCCTTGTGTGGCAAGGGAGGGAGAGCTAGGGACTCAAATCGTAAAGCGCAGGTGTGGGGGGGCAGGATTTTTGTTTACTATCATAGAAGCCATTTTCTTTTTTATATGAAAAGGTCAGGCCATCACAAAATTCCTAACTTCAGGGGCTTGGGATGGAGGAGGGAGGCTGGGGGCTATAGGGTGTTTGAGGGTAAGTACTTGCAAGAGGTTTGTGTGTGGGTCTGCAGGGTAGTGAAACAGTGTGGGGGACATTAAGCAACTTTACCAATTCACAGCCAGATTTTGGACAAGGATAGTCCAAAATCCAAAATTCGGCTGATGGATCAGAGTTCAAGATATCTGAGCATACCTAATTTATAGTAATACACATGCTAAAAACATGTTTGTGCTGCACTTGCCCCTGCACTCCCCAAGCTGCTGTAATATTCAGAAAGATAGCAAGTGACACTTTCTGATGGAATATTAGGCAATGTCAGTGGAGCACGAAGTGAAACTGCACTGCCCTGACACAGACCTGGGTTGTATGAAACTGCAATGGCTCGACACAGACCTGGGTTGTATATAGCCCACAGGGAACAGTGCTGCCTGAAAAGGGAGCATATCAAGACCCCTGTGGGCTATATTCAGCCTGAATCTGCAAATGAGTCCATTGGGCATGCAAGGCACTAGCAGCCTTTTAGTGCCATGTACATGGAGGAAACAGCTCTGGTGGCATAGTTGTCCCTCCACCCACTGATCACTCCTCTGAGCTGTCCTTAATATTCTTTGGTGGCATGGTGGTCCCACTACTCCCTGATCGCCCATTCACATAAGTTAAAATGAGTCCTTGGTGGTCCATGGCCTCCCCTGCAACCCCCCCCACATGACCCACCTGCTGACATACCACCTCCCCCAGTGTCCAGCTCTGCTCTCCAACCCTCCTCTCACCCATGTGGCCTGCTGCCATATGAGCTGTCAATATGCGCATCTACCATAGTGTATGCACATTTAATGACAGCTCATACAGTGACTGGCCACAGAGGTAAGAGTATGGCTGTGACAGTTGCTGTATCTAGCTGGGATGAGTGCCAGTCACCGGTGTCAGGGTGTTATGGAGAGGTGTAATGTCAGCATGCAGTTTTGGTGAAGGGCTATTGGGGGGCCCACCAGACCACCATGGACTCACTTTAAACTGTGTGAACAGGTGATTGGGGTGTGGGAGACCACTGTGCCTCTGGGGAATATTAAGGACAGCTTGGAGGAGCAATCGGAGGTGAAGGGACACACTGGACTCCCAGAGAATGTTTAAAGGAGCTTTAATGGGAGAAAAGGGGCAGGTGGCTGCAGTATAGCCACCCTGCCTTCCGGGGAGGGGGTGCGGGTTTAGTACCCCATTAAGACGTGGTTTTTGGCAATAGTAAATAGTGCTTGGAGAGCTGTTTACTGCCACCACAAACCTTTTTTTTTAAATGCCTTCTTTATTTGAATACACCAGCTACATCAGTTATACTATACATTTTACCAGTCTATAAGAAGGTGTACATACAATCAAGTACTGAAATATTGTAGAGCAAAAACAATATACCAGGTATTCAGTTTCTGCACATAAAGTGAAATTGCAGTAATGAAACAGACTTTCAAAAGAATGCTGAAGCTTTCACCAAGTTATTTGAAGCAAGAGAATAAGGCATAGGCAACTATGTGTTAGGACTCTTTCTACACATCAGAGTTGTGTGATGACCCATAAATCTCGAGAGCAAAGCTCACGATGTTTATACTGTCATCACACACTGAGGATGTGTAAAAAAAACTCACAAGCACATAGTCACTTACGTTTTGTTTTTTATCATAACTGATGCACAGAGTGACATTTTTCCCACTGCTGTACTGTAATGAAAGTGAAGCGCAAGCGCTCCAAACGCCATAATAGCTGGGTATGACATCATACCTGGTTATTACAGCATTTGATCACACTAATAATTAACATGATAATGGGGGGAATCTATAGTTATTATTATAAAATGGGCTTAGAAATCCCAAAGCACTGATTGGCTACAACATCATCTGAGCCGTGTCCTTATCAGATGATATTGTAGCCAACCGGCACTACCACCCAGCAACATGCCGCATGACACCAACAAATCAGTGAGCTCTGCCAACTGAAAACAAGAACGCTGACTGGCAGAGCTCACTGATGCCACAGCACAAAACCTACTCGCCTCAGACCGCGAACT
Source organism: Neoceratodus forsteri (assembly GCA_016271365.2). NCBI lineage: Eukaryota > Metazoa > Chordata > Ceratodontiformes > Ceratodontidae > Neoceratodus > Neoceratodus forsteri. The sequence goes on from CM057459.1 coordinate 657,361,245, forward strand.
GAAACGCCGCTAGAAAACGACAGATCGCAACTCTGTTCCTGTTTACAAGTGAACCGAAGAAACTGTCCACAGCACCCGTCGCAAGATGTCTTACACCAATCCCGCTATTTTCCACATAGATTTTCAAGAAATACTTACCAGTTTTGAAGAATATGAAGAACAGCAGACTCCTCAAATGACAGCGCCCACAGAGCGCTGCACTGGAAGCATCCACCTCGACGACTGGCACAGCTGGCGATTCCGTCACCCCCGCAGCACAAAGTCACACCACACAATCTTCACTGCCCAAGACAACTTCAAACACCACAGAAGAAACGATCGCGACCCAACAACCTGCAAAAAGAAAAAGAAAAGAGAAACATGTCACTCATTACAAAGAAATCACAGACGAACAACTAGAACAACTTGAAAAAGAAAAAGATGAGCAAAATACTCAAAAAGCAACACAATGGGCACTCTCAGTTTTTCAAACCTGGGCTCAATCAAAAGCGTTACCAATAGATCTTGAAACAATAACACCTACTGACCTCTGTAAAATACTGCGAAAATTCTATGCAGAAATCCGTCAAACAGATGGCACAGAATACAGCTTATCAAGCCTCATACAGCTACGAGTCAGCCTTAACAGACACCTCAACAATCCACCTCTAAGCAGAAACATAAACCTGCACAACCATCCTGACATGAACCCAGCAAACAACATTTTTCAGCAGTGCTCAAAAAGAAGAGAGGGCAAAGATCGAGCACAACACCACCCTGCCATATCAGAACAGAACTTACAACTACTAAAAACCTCTCCTGCTCTATCCCCAAATACACCTAGAGGACTACTCAATAAAGTATGGCTGGACATACAACTTTGCATGGCTCGGAGAGGCAGAGAAGGCTTACGACAACTAAAGCCAGAGCACTTCGAAATAAAAACTGATGAACAAGGTGCAGAATACATAACTCTAACATTCAATGAATATACAAAGAACCACAAAAAATGAACCCTCAAAGCAGCAGTATCGTGGCTATATGTACACCTTGCCTCATAATCCTCTCTGCCCTGTAAAATCCTTCAAAAAATACCTTGAAAAACTTCCTCCTAACCCTCCAGCTTTTTACTGCCACCCGAGAAAAATTTCGGACACCATTGCACAAACGATAAACACTTGGTACACTCGAGAACCTATGGGTATCAATTACCTGTCTAACTTAATGCCACAAATCAGCAAACAAGCCTCCCTGTCATGCAGATACACCAATCATTCAGTAAGAGCCACAGCTGTCCAACTACTTTCACTTGCAGGCCTAGAAGCCCGACAGATCATGTCTGTTACCGGGCACAAATCAGAATCCAGCCTCCGCCCTATTGGGCTGCCACCCAAGACCGCCAACGTTGGAGCCACATACCTCTCAAAAAGCAAAGCACACAGCAATAAAGCCAACTCATCCATCGAAAACAAAACTGCCTACAAGAAAACGATGTACCTTGCTCCAGCTCCAACATTGCTGCCATCACGGAAACATAGCAACTTCCGCTCGCCGAGAATCAAACCCCAGAAGAAACCTTCCCAGCAACAAGCGTAATACAGCACTTCAATGCCACTATGAAAACCTCAGCATTTAACGTCCGAACCTGCGTGGATGCACAACGAAAGTTCATCACCCTATCAAGTAAAACGCAGCACCCACGTAACTGGAAGCACCACCACCTCAACGAGCAGATTTCATAAAATTAACTAGTAAATGTAATTTTTCAGCACAGTTTCTCAACTTAAATTTAAAAATGTTAAAAACTTCATTTACTTTTGTTTAACAATTTAAAATCGCAAGAAAAAAATCGCAAGAAACCACAAGAATGCACCAAAATGAACTGCAAGCAAAAGAAATGAACTGAACGTCTCTGCACCAGACATCTACAATAAAATGAACTACAATATTTACAGTAAGACACTCTTTCCTGTTTGTTTCCTTAATTGAAACCCAAATCTTTCCTGTTTGTTTCCTTAATTGAAACCCAAATAAAACTGTTAAAATGTTTAAAATTCATGTTAAAACCTTCAATGTTACTATCCTAATGGCAATGTTACTATCCTAATGGCAATAATACAATAGCAAAAAGGGACTATTTTTTTCCCTACAATATGTTCTTCTATTATTTATTAAAATATCAATAAAAAAAACTTTAAAAACTACAAATGTTTATTCACTTTACTGTTGCCCATTTTATAAGCGCAATAACACACTCCGAGGTGTGGGTTACGTGCTGATAAGAGCACGCCTAGGGGCATAAGGCACTCGGTGCAAGTGCCTCGTGCCTTAGTACACCCCTAGGCATGCTCTTATCAGCACGTAACCCACACCTCATCGTGTGTTATTGCTTACTTAACAAATGGAAACTTCTGGCTGAGAACAGAACTAGAGAAGAAATGCCACAAGGACAATCATCTGGAAGAATGTTTAACAATTTCTGTTTCTGTATCACCCACAGGGACAAGTTTGGATAGCAATGCTGCTTGTGAACTTTTCAAATTCTGTCACTACCTATCCCATACAAGTTGATAAAAATACAAATAATTTTTAATACACACTGAATGTGTTAAGAACTGAGCCAGCCCTGGCATCTCGTACTGACTAGTAGGCATCCATGTATGGTGTATATGAAGGGGGCACAAACTTAGTGGAAAGACTTACTCACTGTTTATACAGTACCGGTTGATTTGCACTGCTAATAATTCCATTTGGTTACCACCTCTCTCAGAGGGAAATTTTCAGCGTGAAAAATGCAAGTTTTGCATAGTTGTGAAAACAGATTATTTTAGTAACCCAGTGACTAAAGTAGAATACAAAGTGAAACAATTTATTGACTGTGACACTGAAAAGATAGCCGTTGTGAATGTATATAAGTAGGTAATACTTCTCGGAAGTTTAAGATCAGAATAGGAGAACAGCTGAGAGCTATGAAAAACAGAGATTTGGAAAATGCTTTGGTTAATGCTTTGGTGCAACTTATTAATAATTCGAAAGGACAGCATCAGTCAATTTTATGGGATGAGAAAAAGCGACATTGGTTCCCCGAGGTGACAGTTTAGAAAATAAATTCCTATTGAAGATCTTTTGGACCTATAAGTTGGGAGCAAACAGAAAAGTAAAGAGGCTATTGTAAAAGGGCTTAATGAGCATTTTAATTTAGAGCCTTTTCTGGTATACAGCTGGTTCTTTAATCTGATGTCTGCCTTTTTCCTTCTAAAGCTGTAGAACTCTGAAAGTTTATTCCACGGATCATATGATGGTGCATGGAGTGCTGGAATCCACATACTGTACGTGAGATGTAGCTTGATAAACAGTGGCCCGGCCCCATTTACACCACCGTCTTTATAGCGCATCAACTCATGGGCTCCGGTTGATGCACTTCAAAAACAGTGATGTGGACACTCACTGCATCACCGTATGCATGCTCCAGCTCCAGTTTTTAAACCAATGAAAAAGAGGTGATACTTACGGGATCAAGCGCATTACCCCGCGGTGCTCGATCTGCTGCAATCCCTTTTTCCCTGCCACAAGTCACTGGGATGTCATTTGTTCCACAAGCCCCCAGACACTCCTCTCAGCGTGATCTGAAGTGCATCAAGTTTGGGAGCTGTAAACTGAAAATATTCAAAGCAATCACCGCGCAGCGGGAGGGCAACAGATCGGTAAGTGAAACGCTGCTGCTGATCATAGCTCTCAACCTTTTGTTACTGAAATGAGGGACATGGACATTTTTTGACACCCACAATGAGAGACAGTGAGTGACACAGACCCTCAGAACGAGGGACACATCTTCAAACATGGAGATACACGCTCAGAACACTGTGAAAACCATAGCGTTTACTTGTACAAAGTTTATTTTGGATTTAGTATTTTAGAATATTAAGAGTTTCTGCTTTAAAGTCTGAATTTACAGCAGCACCTTTGTGTGGGCAGCACCTTTTCCATGAGGGACGGATAAGGGACAGAGCAATTTTAAGGGCAAAATGAGTGATGTCCCTTTTAATGAGGGACACTTAAGAGGTATGCTGCTGATGTCAGTCTAGAAGAAACTTTTTTCTATCATTAGAAAGATATTTACTACGCTTCCATATGGACTAACTCTAAGTTAATGCTGACTTTATTACCATTGTGGATTTTTATATTTTTCATACAGCATTTTTTTGTACATACTATTTATTCACCTTTTCTATGTATTGCATTAATGCTTATACTAATTGTTCACTTTATTAATGATGCCCTGGTTGTGTATTGATATGAACCAAATGGCTTTAAATTAGGGGCATTTTCACCCTATGCACTTTTTACTGGTTGTGGACGTAGTTGCACACTGTTTTTTTTCCCACAGGAAATGGGGAGCAAGATGGCACCATAAAGCAAAGGCTGTTTCTGGTCTTACCCTAAACCTCTTTGAAAGGCAGTCTGGTATAGGTAAACATCTACAGAGAGACAGAGACAGAGAGACCACAGCAAAGACAGCATGTAAGAGAGGAATGCTATTTTACTGAAAAATGTAAAAGAAATAAGGGCTTACTTTTCTAAGTCCAAGGACCATGGTAAACCCCAGAAGAAACAGGAGATAATCCCCCCCCAAGAAGTTCTGCCAGGAAGAGGGGAGGTCACAGTCTGGTGGATTTCAACCCAGTTACAAATTGTATGAATCCCTTCCCCTTGCAGGTGCAATCCCACAACCTGATCAGTTGTTTGAACTGCTTCCTGAATCCCACATGATATTAGTAAATTTTATTTATGCAGTAGGCGTGGACTCTGCAAGCTCCTGATAAAGATGTTTATCAGGTCAACTATAAGAATAAATCAGCGATGATGTCAGTACTATACAGATAAACTTGTGGACCATAAATTTATCTGTATAGCACTGTTCTAATCAGTGATTTATTCATATAGTGTTATTGTTATCATACAGGCCGTCCCCCTTTCCCACTGCACTGTAGTCACTCACTCCTGCTGTTCCTGAACTCGTGAACCAATATTTTAACAATTATTTCAACAGACAGCTGCCACCTATTGCATAAATCAAATATGTGATGGGGGCAGCTGTTAGATTAAGGACTGATTTTTACTCCGCACTTATGAGGTTACTCGAGTACACTGTGAACACGTAAACATAGATCCTTAACCTAATAGCCCCCCATCGCATATGCCCTATTTAAATAGCACCCAATCTCAGGAGCTCTCAGCACTTAACAAAGAATAAAACAAACATTTAGCACAATAAAACAATCATTATAAGCAACCATAGTTAAAATATCAAATAAATAATTATAAATTAGTCAAATATTTAAAATACAAATACCAGCAAGTCAGTAGGTGAAATTCCAACAGAACTGCTAATTTCAGAAAATTATAAAGTGCCATACGCCTCTTGAAAATGAAAGGATTTCACGCCTCTCTTAAAAGCATCCAATGAGGAGGCCTTGCTCAGTACCCTGCAAAACCTGTTCCAAAGGACAGGACCAGCAGAAGAAAAGGTCCTATCACAGGATAATTTCAGTCTTACCTTTGGAGATGCTAAGAGGCCCACCTCAGAGGAGTGGAGAGGATGAGCGGTTCAGTGAAGAACCAGTAGATAATGCAGGTAGTCAGGTCCCAGGCCATACAGAGTTTTATAGGTCAGTAAACTAACCTTGAAGGTGATATGCCACTGCACCAGCAGCTAGTGCAGTCCGTGCAGGACTAGGGTTATGTGACATGACCTCAGAAAGCCCATCAGCAACTGGGCTGTTGCATTCTGCGCTAGCTGCAGATGCCAAAGTACACTTCCACTCACCACAAGGTAAAAAGAGCATTGCAGTAATCAAGTCTGGAGGTAATGCATGCATGTACCAGTGAGGGAAGATCTTCAGGAGGAATCAAGGTTCTAATCTGAGTAATGTTCCTCAGATGATAAAAAACATTCTGGACCACAGCCAACACCTGAGGCTTAAGAGTCAGTCTTCCATCCAGAATAACCCCCAGATTTTTGACCTTAGCAGAGGCCATCAACTCAGAAGAACCCAGCCATAAGTCGGTCCTCCTATTGGTGGTCCCCACACCTCCATTCTGACCAGGCTCAATCACCAATACCTCTGCCTTGTCTGGATTGAGTCACAAACAGCTTGCTGACATCCAGTCCTGGATCTCAGCTAGGCATGAATTTATCACCTCGAAAGCACCTAACCTCCCAGATGCAAAAGACAGATACAACTGGGTATCATCCACACAGCAGTAAAACCCCATCCTGGATCATCTAAAGATTCCACCCGGGGCAGCATATGCACCAAAAACAACATGGGAGAGTGGATCAATTCCTGGAGCACTCTGCAGAGCAGGGGCATCGGGAGCAAGGAGAAACTCCCCATCACCACCACCCTCTACATCCTATCTCCAAGGTAGGACTTGAACCAGAGTATAATGGTGCTGGTGAGTCCACAGTACTCACTGAGCAGATCCAACAGCAACTCACTGTCAACAGTGTCAAAAACTGAAGAGAGATCAAGGATAATGAGAACTGACAGTTCCCTTTGATCCCTAGCCCTGAGCAGATAATTCTGCTCCCTGGCCAGTGCCGTTTCAGAACTATGCCTGGCCCTAAACCCAGACTGGACAGATTCATACATGTCAAAGGCCGTGAGGTGCTTCTCAAACTGCAGAGCCATCACCCTCTCAATACCTTGCCCAGAAAGGGGAGGTTAGAGACATGTCTGTAATTTTCCAAACAATCCAGGTACAAAGATGATTTTTTCAGAACAGGTTTCACCAGAGCTGCTTTCAATGCCACAGGGAAAACCCACTCCGATAGGGAGCACCAGATCAGTTTGGTGAATACTGGACCAAGAAACTGCACACACCCAGTGTGATGGGAAATATGGCCAGATTTATTTATTCCTTTTTATGTTGTCTTGCACATGCAGCGCAGACAACATACTGTGGTTGTTTCAGTGGAGAAGTGGGTTTTGGAGGTGCGGTCCTGCTACAGCCAATGTCACCACTGCTTTTTGTGGCTGGGCTCTGTGGCGCCAATGGCATAGCACACTGTCTATGACAGCAGTTCAGAAAATGTGCCACCACCTTGAAATAAATTAGCCACTGCAATCAGGGAGCACCACTTGGGGGTCCTTGATTGCAGCAGCCAATTACTGCTTGCCTCATCTGGTGTCCCCTCAATCAACATGGTGGTGGCTTCCTGCCAGCTTCTCATAGTCCCCATAGAAGTCATGGGATAGCCACCACCTGCCACAGTCCCTCTGAAAGTTGATGGGGGTGCCCAATTCCTCTGTCAGCATCCCCCCTCCTAAATTAATTTGCCAATGGGGGTGCACAATCCCTGTTGGCATAATGTACCTCCCCATTTCTTGTGTGCCGAGGGGGTGCCCAATCTCCCCCCATCAGCTACAGCCTCCCCCAAAAAAATACTCATGTGGCATGCTGGGAGCCCACCCCAGTGTGCCAAATGTCCCTATAAAGAAAAACGATCCTGTGTTTTTTTTTTTTAATCTGTAAACCAGAAAACGGTCCCTCGTTGAGTCTGGAGGCCCCTCCCAACCCATGCCCACCTTCTGCCAACTCTGCCTCACCCCCCACCCCATACTTACCTCCGGAGCCCAGCGCAACAATCTTCGGTGGACCGGGAACACGTCTGCACTCTTCAAAGCTGACCGCAAAATGAAGAAATGCCGGTAAGCTGTATACTAACTTAAATAGGGTTTTTTCAACTTTGGTGCATATCTCAGGCATTTTGGGGAATTTTGGCACTAAATTTTCAACAATGTATTTTTGGGCTGCCTCCTCATGAATTCAGTCACTGTCATGGCATTATTCGGTCCCGAAAGGAGATTTTACGGTCACTGAACGGAATCACCTTTCAGGATAGAGTAATAAAATGACAGTGTTGCTGTTCATGAGGTGGCCTCCCAAAAAGCCTATGTTGCAAATTTGGTGAAAAATTCCAAAAAATGACTGTGTTACGAGCGTGCGTTGCGCAGTTTCCACGCGCACTCATTACTTCGCTAATTGTAATATTTTCCCCAGATTTTCAACATTGGCATTTTTTCACACATCCTTGTGAACAGTGCAGCTGTCATTTTTCACATCCTAGCTGAATTGTGTTTTCGCAGTACCGGCACAGAATAATGTGGTTGCTGTGTTAAATCAGTGTTCAGGACAGATTACAAAACTTGCAGCAGCACTGTTCATGAACAGAGGTCCTAAAATGCCTATGTTGAAAATTTGGTGAAATACTTCCATTAAATGACTGTGTTATGAGTGTGCATTGCGCAGTTTCTAATATGCTCGTAAATCTGAGCATTTTTTAATATTTTCACTCAAGATTTTCAACACTGCCATCTCTTCACACCTACCTATGAATGGTACAGCTATCATTTTTGACATCCTACCCAAATGGTGTTTTTCCACATCTGGCGTAGAATGGCACGGTCACTATGAGAAATCAACATTCGGGACAGATTAACAAAATCACAGTGCCACTGTTCATGAGCAGAGGTCCCAAACGCTTTCATTAGGTGGGGGTTACAAAAGTGCCATGTTGCAAATCTGTAGTGCAAATACCAACAAATGGCTGGGGCATTAGGGTTTCTAACCATAACATCCCATCCTGTGCAGACTGACAGGCATCAGGGGTGTGTCTTTGCATTGCTGGCTGTCATGCTCATGCCATGCCATCCCAGCCACCCTCAAGCCACTGACAGGCATCAAGGTGTGCCTTGGGCTCTTCGGCCCCACAGTTCACCCCATTTTCCTATGCTGCACCCATTTCAGTGTATGTCCTTATGAATTGGGGTGACTGTAAAGCCGAACATCCCAAGGCACACCTTGGCACTTGTCAGTGTCTGCAGGATAGGGTGAGGTAAAATGCCATGAGTGTTATGGCTGAATGGGGTGAGTGTAAGGCCCGAGGATGCCAAGGCACAATGCAATATTTGTTGCACTGCAGGGTAGGGTGAGCTGCCATGAACATTATGGCCAATGCCCAAAGGCACACCTCAGTGCCTGTCAGTCTCTGTAGGGTTTGACGTCACTTTCATACTTCACTGCTATTCCTATTATGCATCTATTCAACTCCTGCGCTACCGATGCCAATGTCAGCAAGATAACATTCGGCATTGACAAATGCTTGTTTTCTGTTAGTTTAAATATTCTTCTGTTATAAGTCCTGTTTGGGATGGACACCCAAAATGGCTTCCAGGTCACATGTTCAGGCAACGCTTAAGAGAAACACTGGTCAACTGCCAAGCGCTAAGGTTCCCACAAGCTCATCTAGTGTCAGACCCTGGCAAATGTGAGGGTGCCATTCCCAAGATCCAAGACATCCTCCAAAATAAGGTCATAAAAGTTGAAAGTAAGGATGTCAGAGGTGTGAAGGATGCCATTTGGTCTGGATGATGTCATATACACACACACTCACACATACACACATGTGGGTGGGGAACTGTCATTTAAGGGAGAGGTCACTCCCTCACAGCCCTGAACACATAAAACTGGGGTGCTAGTCACATACTTTCTCTCTCTCTCTCTCTCTGTCTCTCTCTCTGTCTCTCTCTCTGTCTCTCTCTCTCTCTCTCTCTCTCTCTCTCTCTCTCTCTACATCTGGAAGAAGATGGGAGCCCTGTTGGAGTTAGCCTATCTGAGTAGGGTAAGGACAGACTCAGTGGAAGTCCTTTCAGGTTAGCGGCAGGTAAGACAAATGTTAAGAGAACCTAGGTTTTGAGATTGTTCTATCCGGCATCTGTTTGTATACTTGACATTACTTTACTTTCCCATTAAATGTGTAAACCTTTTACATGGTTTACATGGTTTTAGTAAGGTAGAAGAAGGCCGCTGGACCCATGGAGTCTACCTCCCCACACCATTTTGTCTTACTGTATATGTCCTGTTTATTTGTTAATACCTGTATTCATAAAGACTCTGTCTTTACAGAATCAGAGGCTGTGCCTCATGATTGAGAAGGTTATTTTAATATTTCTGCTGGCTCAATGAAGTCTCTGTTTACAGCAGACTGTCTGAAGTGCAGTCTATCTAAAATTATTGTGTTAGACCTTGCTAACTCTGAACAACAGAGTATTTTCCTGATATAATCAGGTGGTGGCACCCAGTGAAGCAGTATACCCAGACAACTGGTTACAAACAGACCATATTTAAAAATCTGTCTACTTCCCAGAAGAGCTGCTTTGGTCAGTTCCTCAGTGCAGCAATCTCCCTGGACAGGAATACTAACTTTTTATGGGAAATCACCCTTTGATACTCAACGTAGTGAGTCCTCAAAGTCAGTCTGTCCTCCTCAGACCTGGATCTTTTCCAGCAATGCTCCAACCTCCCGCCCTTCATCCCCATCATACCATAGGAATGTCAGGCACCCAGTTAAGGGTTGTGTACAGACTAGTGTGATTGCATCAAAGGCTGAGGTGATGGTCCAATTACAGGCAGCCACCTTCTCCTCTCCTCCTCCTCTTCCTCCTCCTCCAACCCAATCACACAATCAGCCCACACGTTCAAAAGATCAACCAGTGCCTGGAGTCCTTCTGGGGACAACCCCTTTAAAGGGCAGTAATGAGTCAAATTCACAAAACCATACAGTATTTTAGTGTACTGCTGGGACCACACATTCATACAGAATTTTGAGTTGACAGCTTGGCAAATTGCAACAAGTGCGAACCACAATAAAGCACAGAAAGTGAAACAGACTTTTGCTTCACACTTTCTCCCTAACAGTCACCAATCCCATTCCCTATGTGTAACAAAAAAAATATGTATCTAACATCTTGTGCAGACAGACCTGTTAACAGCAGACATGGTGACAACATGGTGACTACAACCCTGCACAACCATTTCTCCCTAGTGATAGAAAAAGAATTGGAAGTAGACAAGATGCAGTAAGTAAAATCCAGATGTTTATTTAAAGAACTAAAACCCAGTGTTACACATGTGAGATGGTAGTTGTCTGAGTGTAACAGCTGAGGTGCTACATCATGTGGCTGCACTATTTGACAGCAGCTCGGCAGTTGTGCACACACATCATCACAACCTGACCTAATGACATTCACGCCATGTGGGACATCACAAAAGGTCACATTACCACTCCACCAGCTCCACAAAGGAAAACAAGAAAATAAGTAAGTTTGCAAAAATCTTGTCATTACAAGACGGAATTAGCCTTATAATAGCAATAATGACCTCACTGGTGGTCGTTTCCAGGAGATTAATGACTGCCAGTTCAGCCGTTATTGCTTATGTCAAACAAGTAAGTACACTCTGCCTGCTACAAATGCTCATTCTGGTAAGTCATCAGATATGGGGAAGGTTTTTCAAATAAAGAGTATACCAAATGTGTGGAAAAAATAAACAGAAGGCAAAGAGGTGAGAATCTGATAAATCTCAAGTTGCAAAAAAAAAACAAAGAAAGTGGGGGGACAGTCAGCATAGATAACATTAAGCCTCCCACTCAGCAGTTATTCGTATTGTCAGCAATAGAGCAAAATGCTGCAGTTGCAACTAATCCCCGAGCCATTAAGGAAAGCAGCACCCACAAAAGCGACAAATAAGATGAAACAAGATTCCCAGCAGACCGAACCAAACAAATGAAGGAGAGGCACCAATAGGGAAATTAAGAAGCTTCATGAAAGAAATCTTGGGGGATTTAAGAATGGGGTTCAGCAAAATGTAAAGCAGATAAGAAGGAATACAGGATAAAATGAAGGAAGAAACTACGGAAGTCCAAGACATAAATGGTAGAATATGCACTTTGAAGAAAGGTCATCAAACATGAAGGATACAATCCCTGACACCAGAAGAAATATAGCAGTACAAAACATTTGTTTCACACTATTTCAAGGGAAAGCACTACACTTTACACAGAGATCAAGGAGGGACAATTTAAAAATCACTGGATTACCTGATGGAGCAGAACATACGGAGATCTAGCATGGCTCACAGAGCTAATAGGAAGAAAGTACCTGCAAAAAAACAAAAAGAGTAGAACTGGACTGAACGCCCATGTCCCTAACTAAAGCAAACCCAAACTTTAAACATTCCGGGGTAATTTATGTGAAATTCCTAAAATATAAGGACAGGGAAAAAATTCTACTGGCAGCCAGGAAAAAAAAAACAAATCTTGACTTTTCCAGACCTGGGATGGACATTCAAAAAAAGAGGAATGCTTACAAGAATATTTAAACATTCTTGTGGGAAAGATAAATCCCATTCTCACACCCTGCAACATCCTCATTAAAGCAAGAATAGTGGACTCCTCACTGGAACACACAAACCAGCAATAGTGGAGCTCACAGGAGGGTGTTAAAGGATATAGCCAACTACTGAGTTTGTTTTCAAGGGTCAGCATGTGAAGCTGTAGTTTAATTAAGTTTCCAGCACAAAATTCAGTTCCAGATGTGCAGTTTAAAACAATGCAAAACAATGCATACAGACAGGCATTAACAAGAGCGGTCCCCTGACAAAGATTCCCAGAGAATCGAAGCACTGGCACAATGATGAGGGGCCTGGATGCTCAAGTCTGGATGCCTTATCACATAGAACCTTCTTTGGGTCAAGCTTCATTGTGTAAGCACCCCCTTTTAGGGATGCTTAGTATTGTAACCTTCTCCATCATGTTTGCCCTTTTTGGGAGGTTGGGGGCTGGCCCGCATGCTGGGTAGACACAGCCAGTGCCCCAGGGGTAGTACAGTATTTAAGGGAGACTATTTGCCAGTTTGAGATAAGCCACCAGAGAGAGTATAGAGATGCACCATGGGGCCAGGGCTTTGTCCCCAGCCTGGTTCAAGTTCAATGGTTCGTTATTGGTGTAGTCTGCTGGGGAAAAGGCAGGACAGTGCTGGGGACTCTGGCATGTCTGGACTTGGGCCTGTTGTGTTTGGGAGCCATGGCCTGGGGAGTGAGGTGCCCACCTGCATGCACCATGGCACCTGGGTGAGGAGGGCCTAGTGTCCAGTAGGATGTAGTACCAGGTATGGAGTGTCGGACAGAGGAGATGTATAGTGGTGGCAGCCTGTACCATGGGGAGTGCGGTGGTGGCAGCCCACCTCCCCTCACCCTTGTGGCACTCTGCCTGAGTGAAGATGGCCTGTAGGGAGTAAAGAGATTGGCTGGTATATATGTCCCAGATCACCAGTACCCTGGATGTGCTGAGATGCCAGGGGACCAGTCAAATAGGTCCTATTTGACAGGCTGAAGTGAAACTGAGGGAGGCACTGTGCTTGTTCTTCAAAGCCATGCCCCCTGCTCCCAGGAGCAGTATACCATATTTTATGTTGCATTTTAAATTAATTTTTTTGTTATCATTAAAATGGATTTGCAGTGGACCTCCAGTTGCTCTATGGCTAACATCTTGCCCCTACAGTCTCGAGTTTTTCTACATTCTGCACCCTGTTTCAGCCCACCCCCAGCAACTGCCTTCTGGGAGATGAAGATGGACCTAGGTATGTGCCAACTTTCTTATTCTGTATGTGTTGCTGCTAAGTGGTGCCCCCTTCCCTGAACTTTCCATCAGGCCCCTAGACAACAGGGAGGGAGGTGGCTACAATGTGGGGGCTCATGTGGGATCAAAATATTGGTGTGTAAGACAGTACCTAGACTTCTGGAGGGCTGCTGCAGTAGCCGGTAGTGGACTGAGGTTTGGTTTTTGGTTGTGCTGCTCCATGGTCCCACCATCTTAAATTGGTATTTCCCACCTTTTCTTCTTCTGGTCTCAGAGTGGGAGATAATTTGCATAGTCAATTCCAGGCTAATGACTCTGTTTGCACAGCGGATTGGTTGGTGACAGGCGAGGGGCTTGTAGGTGAAAGAACTGACGCCACCATTTTGAGAGGTTGGGTGTGTACTATCAGCATTGTGAACTAGGTGAGATGACTGAAGCTCCTCAAGATACTGATCCTACAGTGACTGTTTCAGCATCACTGCTGTCATGGTTATGAAGTAGTGTAGGGAAGGCAGCCCCATTTGAAAAGTGTGTGAGTTGAGCTACCAGGGGGTAGGAGTGGCCTGGCTGCCTGTGTGCTCCTTGTATTCTCGTGGTGTGCCACCCATGGCAAATGTCTACACCACACCTCCTTATTTGCCTCCTTGGCCTTGGTTGGCATCGGTGTCTCCAGGGACTAAGACTATCTCTGCTATGGTCAGTTTAGAAAACTGGAACAACCTGAGATCTGCCATTGTCCTGTCAGAGCCATCTAGGCCTGAGGATACCCCGGTGGAGACTGGGCCTACATGTCTGCCCAGCCCTTCTCCGCTGAAGATGCCTGAACCTCCCCGTGGCAGAGGGAGGGGCCATGGGAGAACAAAAAAATTGACTGGTTCCTCTGGGCCCAAGGAGTCAGGACCTGCCCCCATGGTAACCAGGGCCTTCAGCTTTTCAGGCCATAATTTTATTTATTTATTTATTTTTATTTAGATTTTAATTACCAGGTTAGCCCACTAAGACCAGAGGTCCCTTTTTCAGGGATGACCCGGGATTAGATACATATAGCAAAAATTACATACAGTGGACAATAATATAGTGGTTAAAACTGAGACATACAATTGGAGAGACAGTAATTACAGGTTGAGAATCCAGAATTTACATTTGCACAATGCATAGAATTAATAGGAGTCACGTTTGTCACCTTCGCCAGATAGGGCATTGAAGTACAGTGGTCACAGTTGATGGGAGGGAAAAAGGGGGCTAGCGAGTGCAGCTGCAAAGGCTAAGCTCCAGAAGGTACACTTTGAGTCCCACCAAATATTCCTGCCACTGGAAAAGAGTCACCGGAGGCCAAAGTGGAAAAGGCCAGCTGTAGCAATTCTGACAACATAGCCCCACCAGTGTTACCCCCTGAAAAGTGGCGGTTGTCTTTGGCTCTGGAAGACCAGGATGTGGAGCGTGACATCCCACAGGCCTATTGCTGCCCACACTAAACACTGCCTGATAGCACCCTGAGGCTGCCCCAGCTGTGCAGCCTTCTGAGAGAAAAGATGGATGGGCTGCTTCACAACAACCTATTAAATGTGATGTACCGATCTGATGTGTGGTTGGAGGAAGGTATGGCCCCCACCGACCAGCGTGCACAGTATCCCAGAGTGGTCTCAGGCAGATAGATGGGTCAGAAGAAGGATCCACGCTGAGTACCCTCAGGAGGACTACCTTTATGTGTCAGAACAGATATGAGACATCATTGAGGAGAAGAGATCTGACTGGGTGTTCAGGAGAGCTGTGGACAATATCCAACTTAGAAACCAACAGTTGGGACCCCCTGCTGCAGCCACCATCACCAAGGCTTGATCTTTATGTTACAACTGTGTGGACTGGACTAACATTGTTTAAAAATGTTGCTTTGATCCAGGAAGTAATGGGACAGTGCATCAAGTGCTATATTGTCTCCACCAACACCTATGAAGCCGAGACTACCAAACCGGATCCTCAGTTCTACTATCCCCACAGTAGAGGATCTGCTCTGTAGAAGGTTGTAATTCCTCTGCTGAACTAAATAACTACCTCAATTAGTGCTGCAGGATTGTTCTTCTGGAATGCCCCTGAATTGTTTGGGACTTTTCCCCTAAAATGGGTGAGATCATTCTGAAATTTCCCTCTGTTTACCTTTTGGCTGTTGTTATTTCCATTGTTACAGTTGTGTTTAAAAAAAAAGAAAAAATGAGGCGAGAAGTTATCTATCTGTGAGCATCTTTGTGACGAAATGATGGTCCAGTATCCTGGGACTATTGGGACTGTGTTCTTTGGACTAAAAACCTTCCAAGGACAGTCATATTATTATCCATTTGGTTTTCAATAGGAGGAGGTAGTGTGTGAGGGAGCAGAAAGTTGGAGAGTGTGTGCACATATGTGTGTGTGTGTGTGTGTGTGTGTGTGTGTGTGTGTACGTGTGCTGTGGGGGTTCTTATGCATATATTAACCCTTGCTGTGCCACGGACTGATATATCAGTCTGGAATTCCTATACGTTCAAATTCTGTTGGCTGCCTAAGGGTTAATTGTATGGGCTGTGTGTGTAAGTATGTGGCTGTAGGTGTGTGTGGCATGAGTAGGTTACTCGTATTGTGGAATAAATATTAATTGTCCTGTAGCACTTATGTACTTAATGTTATTGTCATTTACTATTTGTATTAACTTTGGGGGGGGCAATGTTGTTTGGTTAAAGAAACAGAAAAAGGTTCTGAGCCCCAAAAATGTTGGTGGCAGCAGCACCAGGCTTTGTTTGTGGTGTTTCATTGGGGTCCCTGTGTCCCTGGGTGTATGGTTAGGGGTCTGTCCACTTTGGCTGGTATTACTCCAGGAAGGCATGGGAAGGAGTGTGTGCAAATCCTTCTCTGTGCCTGCTTGGGGTAAGCCACTTGCCCCATTCACCAGGAGGTGAATGGTTTAAAGGGGGTGAAACTGTAAGCACCCCCTTTTGGGGATGCTTATTATTGTAACCCTCTATGCCCTGTTTGCCTTTTTTTGGGGAGGTTGGGAGCTGAAGCACCCACTGGTCAGGCAGAGCCAGTGCCCCAAGGGTAGTATTTAAGGGAGGCTATTTACGGGTTTGAGAGAGGCTGGCAGGAGAGAGAATGGAAACACACAGTGGGGCCAAGACATCAGCCCCGGCCCAGTTAGGGCTCAGCAGTTCATCACTGGGGCAGTCCACTCAAGGAAAGGAAGGATGGTATTGGGGACTGTGGCGTGTCTGGAGCTGGACCTGTTGTGTTTGGGAGCTGTGACGTGGGGAGTGAGGTGCCCACCTGCATGCTCAGTGGCACCAGGGAGGGGTGGGCCTAATGTCCAGTAGGATCTAGTGTCAGGTATTGGGTCTCAGGCAGAGGGAACGGCGTAGTATTGGCAACCTGCATCATGAGGAGTGCAGTGTTGGCTGCCCACCTCCCCTTACCCTTGTGGCACTCCACCTGAGTGAAGATGGCCTGCGCGGAGCGAAGAGATTGGCTGGTGTGTCCAATGGATCATCCAAACCCCAAAAGTAGTGGGATAACAGGGGCCTGGTCAAGTAGGCCCTATTTGGCAAGTTGAAGTGAAATTGAGGGAGGTGCGGCAATTTGTGCTTACAGCCACCATTAATGTGTGAGAGGAGAGAGCAGTAGGCCCAAGGTGCAAGCTGGTGTCGAGGCCTAGGAGTTCTGATAAGTCCAGGACTGTGCCGCTGCCATCAATTTCTGGTTTGTGAGCCACTCCAGCTCTGTGGGGACTCAGCATCGTGGCCTTAACAGCCATAAGTTTGGTGCCGTGGCTCTGTGCCATAGAAGACTGTTCTTTTCTTCAAAGTTGTGCCCCCTGCTCCCAGAAGCAGTGTGTAATGTTTTATGATGCATTTTAAATAAAAAAAAATTTTATCATTAAAATAGATTCTGGAGTGGGCCTCTGGTTGGTTTATGAATTCAACATTTGCTGCCAGCTAACATTTTGCCCTCACAGCCTCGGGTTTTGCTGCCCTACTGCACTTTGTTTTAGGTGACAGCGTTCTGGGAGAGGAAGATGGACCCAGGTATGTGCCAGCTTTCTTATTCTGGATTTTTTTACTACAATGTGGTGCCCCCCTCCCCTGAACTTTCCAACAGACCCCTAGACATTGGGGAGGGGGTGGCTACAATTGTATGAAACTGAACTGTTGCTACCATGGGAACAATTCCTTTTGCTGCCTATCTGTATGCATTGTTTTGCATTGTTTTGAATTGCACATCTGTTTCTTTATCTTTTTATCTTTCCTCTATTTTACTTTAGTTGGGGAACACTATTGCACTAATTACTCTTTATTTTGGTTCTCTTTTTTGTAACTAATTGTTAGTTTTATTTTCCTCATTGTCTTTAATATTTCCTCTCTTTTCTGTCTCTGTTTCTCTCTCTCTTTTTTGTTTGGATTGTGATGTAGAGCAGTTGTGGAGGTTTTCGCACCTGTAACAGTGCCACAGCTCTTCACTGTCCCAGCTTTTAAGGGAGTGCACCACCACAGCATTTTACCTCCTCCCAACCATGCAGCAGTGGCAGCAGCAACCCCACCTGATCCTCCAACAGGGACATGCCCACAGCAGGAGGAGATGAGTCTTACCCTGGACCAGCAGCAGCAAAAGCTATAAACTAGTGAAAAACAGCAGCCCTTTGTTCCTTCTGAGACGGAGCAGCAAGAACGCCTGTGCCCACCATCATAGCTCTACCACCAGCGCCATGTTGCCCTACCCTCACAGAGCAGCCTTGCTCATCATTCTTGGGCTCGATTGTCACTCCAGCAGCAGCAGCTCACCTGCACCACCAGTACTCCAAATCTTGCCTGGTGTGGGACTTTTTTGCCACTGACCCTGGTGACCACAGCATGCTTAGTTATCATTTATGTAAGGCCTGAGTCAGCAAGAGCAAGCAAGGTACTCACTTGGGTATGGGGGTCAAAGAATGCTTTTAAAAATAAATCAACGGGGCTGACCCCAGTGTTGCAGAGGGCTGAGGCACTGGACGCCTTACCTTGTGTCATGCTGGTGACCCAGGTTCTGGAACAACCTTGGGTCACCAGGGTGCCAGCATGGGGGGAGGGAGGGAGGGAGGAAGGAGCATGACTGAGCAGCAGAAAGGCAGCTCTCCTCTCTCGGGGAGGTTGTCCACCCCCCCCCCGTAGTTCCACTCCCCTCGGGTGGAGGTCTGATGGATAGTGTAGGTGGGAGGGGGTGGGAGTGATTGCCAGGGGTGGGGTGGAAGGGACTGAGCCGGCACCCAGAGTGCGTGTGTGCCTCCACATACATGCACTGCCATGATTGCTGGGGTACCAGGTTGGGGAGAAAACGGGACAAAAATAACAACAATTGTATATATAAAATAAATAAATCAACAGTCAGAGTGGTAGAAGCAACAGAGGGAAACGGAGAGCGGTGGTGGTCCATCTGTGCTGGCAGAGGTCCGACAAACAGGGCATCAGGGAAGTTTATGTTGCATGGTGGGGTGGCAGGCAAACCCTCTCAAAGTGGCTGCCCCTTTGTTTCTGCTTCAATCTGTTGAATCAATAGAACCCGCACCTCCAGCAGCAACAATATCAGCACTAGAGCTCACTGGCCTAAGAGGAAGTGGGGGATCACCATCCCTGGCTTACAGAGGTGGAATGGGATATTAAAATTCTCCTCGTCAGTCAGTAGAAGTTGCTCAACGGGATGGCTGAGCTCCAAGAGAGCGGTGTGGGTGCTGGTGATAGTGACGTTCAGTGAGCATGGCACTTGTAACTTGCCTCAAAATGTTAAGGCAGGTTAACTCCCTGTTACTTTTTAAGTTTAACTATTTCCTATCCTCTTGCTAGTCTTTCCAACTGTCCAACTCATTTGCTTCCCAAAACAAAACAAAAAAGTTTAAAATACAAAAAAAAATGTAATCTATCTTTACTATCTAACTGTATTGTTTCACTTACTGCACTTTGTCTTTATATCTGTACTCTCGCGACTGTCATTGAAACACAACCCCACCCCCAAAATTATATTTCCTACCTGCATTTTCTTGATACCTTTCATCTCTATTTCTGTCTCATTCTTTAATTTGTCTCAGCTACCAGAATAAATATGTCTGTCAGCTACAGGTGGCGCTGCATGGTACTGTGCTGTGTTAGTACTGCCCCAACACTGCTGTGACTCATTTAGTATAACTGTACTTAAATCAAGATACATAAATTCTCTTCTGCCAGAATTTTTCTCAAGTGGACACAAAAATTGGATGGGCTGATACATGCTGCCACACAGTACTTCACAGTATGCAAGTGCCCAAAAACTCTTGTTGCAATGCACTTTGTGTTAATTGTGCATTAATCACTATTCGCATTAATTCTGTAGATTCCAGAATTTTCCAGTAGTGCTGCAAAAAAAAAAAATTGAATAGGCTGCTATATGCTGCCATATGGTAGTACACAGTGTGTAACTATCCTACTCTTGTTGTAATGTACTTTGTGTTAATTGTGTATAAATCACAATCCAATATTTTTTCTGATAAGCACAATACACATAAAGTCTGTATTCCAATATTTTGAGTAGCGAGTGAGAGAATAAATAGGTCACACTGCTAAATGTATTGCTGCTGTGAATTTTTGGTATGACACAATTAAATGAGATGTGTTTGCTCCCCCAAGTTGTATGCTGCTGCTTCTATCTGGTGCTATGCTGGGTGAGTCCCTACAACAACTATCAAGATGTACTTTAGTGCCCAGAAAATAAAAGTGGATTTCCATGGCTGAAAAATTCTCATGACACCCAGAAATGAGATGTGCTCCAGGAAATCTTTCTTTTTATTAAAATGTTACACGTTTTTTGTAAGAACATGTATGGTTACAATTCATACATGTAACTATTCAGTCGCAGACTTTTAATATATTTCTTTTTTAATTAAAACTTTATTAAAATGTTAATGATAACATACAAGTAAGGGACATATGAGTAATAGAATGCATAAAATAGCAGTAGAAGAAAACCATAAAACAAAAATTATTTACAAAAAGGAAAAAGAGTTTATGAACTCAGAGAAAACCCATCTTATTCTATAGTGCTATTGTTAAATGTAATCAGCTCTTTCCATAAACTAAGTCTCATTTCCATCTACGTTGTACACCGACAATTCAATGGCACTGGATATTATACAGTTATGTGGCATTTTACAAAAAGTAGATGTAAGAAGAGGATTCCATAATGCATAGAATTTATCAGTTCTATTCTCACTTATGTGCACTAGTCTTCCATAGCTCACTCTTTGGGATATGTCCTGCAGCCATTCAGAGAAAGAAGGGGGTTCAGTTTGTTTCCAGTGTCTTAATAAAACATTTTTCGCTGTGATAAGAGCAGCTTGAAGCCACAACTGTTGTCCTCTATTGATATTTCTTAGTTCTGTGGTAATTCCTAACATAATAAATTTATCAGAACACTTTAGGTTACACCCCAGGATGCTTTCACAAGCCAGCCAGATGTCCTCCCAATATTGTTTAACCTTATCATAAATACAAATTATGGCCTCTATGCATGAATGGGTGGGAAATACACGCCAGAGACATGTATCCCACCTGTGTAGGTCTGCACCTGTGGACAGGTGCTCACATGCCGGTATTAACGACTGACAGACACCTGTCCATGGCTCCACCCCCCCGGCATGCAGGACCCAGTGGGATGCCCAGCCTGGGTCCTGGAGTGGATCACCTGCACTCAACGGCACAGGTCCGGGTGCATGTATAGCACCCATGTGCACCCGGACCCATGCAGTCATGCTTCAATGCCCACCGTGCCCTTCTGGCTCAGCCCAAGGTACAAAGCATCCTCACAGTGCACAGACAGACACCCTGCTGTGGGTTCCACACAGCCCCAACAAGTGCCCCATTGTGACCGCCCAGCCAACCTTGGAACAGCCAGACACTCCCCACCCCACCCAGAATGCCTACCATCATTGGTGGCAGTGTACCCACCACCCACACTGGCACCCCAGCCCCTCCATACCTGCTAAGTGGTGCCAGGCACACGGATGGCCAGTAGCAACCCTCCTCCTCCTTCTCCGACATATTCAGTGCTGGGAGGTGTGCCTAATATGGGGGCATGCTCCCAGAATTTTGGATGGCCGGTGGCTGAGGAGGTGTGAGAAGATTTGTGCTGCTGATCATCCAGCACCTGGCACTGGCTAGCGAGTATGGGCATGGGGGGGTGTTGGCCCGTGGGGGTTGGGCTTCCACTACCACCAATGATGACTGGAGGTTCCAGGTTTAGGGACCTGCCCCATGTGGACCAGGGCACCCATGTGTGCAGCAGGAGGGGGTTCACTGCAGACAGGGATGGAGAGGTGCCAGTTGTGAGGGTCTTGGAACTGCACAGGGGCTGGGGCAGGCATGTGTTGATGGGGGGATGTTATGTGTGACAGGGACAGTGCCACCATGTGTGTGGGGTGGGTGTTGCCACCACCACAGTGTCATGGCAGACATGCCTGGTGGGGTGGTCTGGCACTATGGGGTAGGGGCTGCCATGTTGGGGGGGTTCCACTACCTGGACATGGTGCTGCAGTGACCAGACATTCAATCTTTCAGAAGTCCCAGTCCTCAACAATGGCCTCATGGGCTGGGGCAGCATGGCAGTCAAACTTCTGAGTCTGCAGCAACCAGCAGGTCATGTCCATGGGGCATGCATTGGGTTATGGCAGGCTCCTGGCTGCCTTAACCTGCACCTTCCTCCACACCTCTGCAGCCAGCACTTCCCGAAATTGTGCATGCCACATACAGTTGGCACACACACACCTGCCTGCCCCCAGCACATTCTTATCCACACAGCCAGGGGATTAGGCACATACCTGCTGTGCACCCCAGATGTGAATGCCGTGTAGTCAATCCTCCATGGCATTCATGTGTGTAATGATGCCAATGTGCCCAGTTTACATGGTGCATTGGTATCATGCATAGGTCCCAATATGCATCACGGAACCCTTTCCTGAAAGGCATCTCCAGTATTTATTGTCATTGGTAATACCTAGATCCATTAGTTTCACTGGAGAATAGTGTAAACTGCACTAGTCTCCTAATGGCTTCTATACATGCCTTCAGTGTATAAGTCCTGCCCTCATACCATTCTTTACTGGATATTTGGATTTTTTTTTTCCTCCCTCCTCCTCGCAGCTCCCTTTCTCTCCGGGAGTCACCTACGTCCTTTTTCAGCCCTTGCTCACCCACCTGGTGACCAGAGCAGTCCATCCCCCATTGAGCTGTGGTTATACCCCCAAGGCAGGATACGGGGTGGGGGCCCATGCACCCCGAGATGTCTGTATTTCATCAGGATGCTGTCTATAGGCAGGTAGGGGCATTGAGGGTCGGGGCCTGGTGCTCCATCTACCAGGAAGCTGCGAGGTGTTTTTCCGGTGTTCTCGTGATATATACATTGTCCCAGCGTCAAGGCATTTTTGACTCGACATCTATTTTGTCCTTCACACTTAGGCATCAGACTTGTTATACCTCGGGTCTCCACCTGGGGTCAGACAAGAGCGAGCTCAGGTTCCCCCTCCTGGAGAGGACGAGCAGTCCCGGGACGCTCAAGTCCTCCCCGGCCGGCCCTCCAGCTTCCCGGGCTCATTCCCGAACCCAGGTCGCTGGCGTCGCAAGCAGAAATCCAACCACTGCACCGGCAGGCTGGCAATATTTGGGTGTTTAACTCTACTTCCCACTTATCTTTAAAACTTTCCGTTGGGTTAAGCTTAGAATCTATTACCAAGTTATATATTACTTTATAACAGTTAGTGTTGATAATAAATAAATAACTAGTGCAGTCGGTAGTGGTAAAGCCAAATTTTCATTGATAAGGCCTTTTAAAGTGTGTCTAATCTGTAGATAACTATGGATGTCCAACTTAGAGAGAATTCCTTGGCTAAGTATGACAAAGGAGCTGTGGTAGTCATATTTGGGTCCATAAGATCTCCCAGAGTGTGGATACCTTTACGCCTCCAAGATTCTAGGTTAAGAGGCTTCCTTTCAAATTGCATTAGATCATTATCCTATAGGGACAGTCAGGAGAAGAGTGAGGTTTCCAGCTTATAAGATTAGAAATCTTAGACCAGGTCTTTACAGATATCGTTAGTATTGGGTGTGATTTCAAGGAAAATGCGAGTTTGGTAAAAGAATAGTTTGAGGGGTTTTCCCCTTCAGGAGAAATTTTTCTATGAAGAACCAGCCAGGCTTCTTCTTAGTATTATTCTGCCAAAGTACTTGAATAAATTATGAATCATTAAAAGCTTTATACCACAGCAGAAAATGTGGGAGTGCACACCCCCTCTTAGCTTGGATTGCTGTAGTTTTGCCTAAGAAATCCATGATGGATTGTTGTCCAATAAAAACTTTTTTATGGTTAGATTAATTTTCTTAAAAAGAGAACGGGATATACTGAAGAAAGTGATGTAAAACATATTGGCCAAGATATTCAAAAGGGTTGAGCCATGCGCAACAGGGATGCGCCAGCGCAAGTCCGAAAATGCGCCATTCTACAATATTCAGTGGGAGGCTAATGCACCCCCCCAAATCACAATGCGCAAGAGCACAATGATAATGAATGCATGCACAACTGAAGGGTGAGGAACCATGCATAAATGGCGCAGTGCGATATTCAACAACATGCACCATGCGCAAGAGGGAAGCAAACGGAAGTTGTGTGATAGCTGAAATGAGACAAAATAAAAAGGAACAAGAGAGAGGCTCAAGAATGCTACAGGGAAGCCACATGTTGCTGAACTGCAGGCAGCCACACAGGCACACAAAAACTGGGAGCAGGATAGGGCAGGAGAGAGACAGAGCACCTGGAACCTCCAGGAACAGGAAAGGTGTGTGGAGCCTCTGCCACAGTACAGGTCAAAAGGAGGAAGTGCCACACAGCACTGAGGTCACTACAGGGAGGTGTTCCCAGTGCAGGGGGAGTAGCAGCAAGGACAGTGGGGGGAGCACAGAAACAGCTGCCGGGGGGATAGCACAAGCCAGGGACATGGCCAGTGCCACCATCCATATGGAGGCAGTTATGAGGTGGGTGAGAAGGCAGGCAGCAGGGGGCGCAGCCGTGGAAGGGCCAATCGACAGTATGCCCCCAACAGGCAGTACTGAGCCCACACCAGCTTTGAGCTGTACACTGATACTAAGACCGTGGGCTGGTACCGCCTGAACCGGGCAATTCTGAGGCGGCTCTGTGAGCTGTGCAGTGATGTGATGCAGGCACCCACACGACGGAGCCATGCTCTGTCAGTGGAGACCAAAGTGACAGCTTGCATGTGACTGCTCAACAGGGGTACCTTCCAGAGACCAACAGGGGACATGACAGGCATAACCCAGTCAGCCGTGTCACACCTTCTCACCCAATTCATAACTGCACTGCTGCCACATGCTGCGGAGTACATCCATTTCCCCAGCACACTGGCGGAGTGCACAGCAAACACACAGGATTTCCACAGGGTAGCATGTATGCCTGGTGTGCTCGGGGCAATATATTTCACCCACGTGGCCATCCGTATGCCACCTGGCCCTGAAGGGGCCACATACAATGAATCGGAAGGGGTATGTGAGCATCAACTACCAGGTGGTGTGCGATGCCAGGGGGAGCATAATCAATGTCTGTGGCACACACCCTGGGGGAGCACATGATGCCTTCCTCTGGCATCAGTCTGCACTGTGCCACAGGTTCGAGAGTGGGGACATCCCCACTGGCCACCTAGTGGGTGATTATGCAAAGCACGCAGAAAGATATGGAGCTTGGGAGGGGCATAGTCAGAGGTAACATTGGTATTGGCCTAGATGGCCCAAGGTATGGCAACTCTGATCACCAAACTAACGTCCACCCTCTACACACACAGTGGATACCCACTCCATCCCCGGCTGCTCACACCATACCGGTGGCCTGCGACCCCATCACAGCAACGCTACAATGAGGCACATGCCACCACACGCAATGTCATCGAGTGGGTGTTCGGGATGCTGAAGGCACTTTTCCGTTGCCTGGACATGTTTGGCGGTGCCCTACAATACAGCCCCTCAAAAGCCTGCGGGCTATTCCTGGCCTGTTGCATCCTGCACAACATGGCCAATGACTGTGGGATAGCCGTACAGGTCAAAGAGGGGGACAGCGATGGGGACAATGAGGACACTGGTGAAGATGGTGATGGGCAGCCCCCCCCTTGGTCAAAGGGACCCCCGACTGATCCAGATGGCACAGCTGCACTGGGACACCATCACAGGGAGCACTTCAACCAACCCAGGTAAGTCATGAGGCCATGTGCAACCACCAGTGGCAAAGGCACAACCCACAAACACATGGACAAACTCCAGGGTGCATGTTATTAAGGAATTGGCCGAGCATGGAACCGCACATGCCGTCAGGGATGGGCAAGGTCTAACACATCACGCGGTCACACACACACACACACACCTCACAAGACATGCACAAAGGATAGGAGGCATACCGACCCCAACCTCCACCCCTAGCCACACACACGTCCACAGACCACCACACCCAGTGTCTGTCATTGTGTGTGTGTCAGACGCTGGGCACCATTGCACAGTGGTGGACAGTGCAACGCAGGCATCATCATGCACACACCACAGTGGACAGCAGCTGGAAGGGTGTGCAGAATGAACATGTGTGTGCGTGCAGGGCCGGGTACCCCACCCGTGCATTGCACATTGAACAACACAGTGCACACAGGGCAGCATCAGACAGTAGCCATGGTGGGAGACAGGTCAGTCATGCACCACAGTGCCACGGCTGCTACAGATGCATGGGTTGCCCCGCTGAGACCTGCCAGCAGTGACAGGATGACCAATGGCCTCATGGGGTGGCACCAACGGTCCCCCCAGGGGTTCCACTGAGTGAACGTGACCGTGCTCGTGCAGGGGTCTGCAGCACACCAAAAATGCCTGCGCCAGGCGTGCTCAGGATGCCTACAGCTGAACCCGGTGTTGACAAGGAGGGTGTCGCACAACACTGGGAATGGGGGGGTGGACATTGCACTGCACGGTGTCTGCGAAGCATGGGCAAATAACTGTGTGCCCATTGTGGCCATGACAGCTGTGATTGCCTGTGTCTGCCTGTCAATGGCAGTGGTCACATCCTCCCGCATCCGGTCCATCCCTGCCAGGAGCAGAGCAGTGTCTCTGCTGCGCCACTCCTCTGCCTGGCGCAGAGCCGTACTGAGTGCATCCACCGCTGTCACAAGCCACACCTGCTGATTGACTGATTCTTGGAGTATGTGGGTGTGCTCTTCTAAGAGGTCATCTGCCTGATCGGCATGCTGTCCCTCACGGTGTTCGCGGCCCTGATGCGCAGCACCCCTTGACGGTGGGTGCTGCACACCAGGGCCAGGCCTGGGCATGTCCAAAGGCAGTGCACTGACGCCACCCCCGACACTGTACCCCCATGGCCATTGGCCGACTGCTGACACTGCCCCTCCAGCTGCCACTCTCCAGGGCTCAATGGTGCTGCTGCAGTGGCTGCAACAGCCCCACTGTCCTGGACACACACCAGTGCTGCCCCATGGGTGCAGATAGGCACAGGCTGGGATTGTGATGTCACGCAGGCCTCCACGGTGGCACCACCCACGGCCATGCCCGTGATGTCACCGGCTGTGTGGCCATCCTGCAGCCCACACGTATCCCTGTCCATGAAGTGAGCTCCATCATCATCATCATCAGTAACGGATCCGGCACCAGCCCGAGTCTCAGCATGCTGGCATCCATGGACACTGGCACACTGGGACACGGGCAGGGCCTCCTCCACACCTGCTCCACCAACATCAGTCCGGACATCCAGGTGGGCCCACTGTCGCCCTGACCCTCATATGCCTGTGGAGGTGGATGGGCCCTCCTCTATGTCCATGGTACCGCCCTCTTTGGACAAGCCCACCACTGCTGACCCATGTAGATGCTCAGGAGCTGGATGGGAACACAGCAGCATTAATGTATCTGCCCTACCCTGTCGCCCCCATTGACAGACCAGGATCTACCATGCAAAGACGGGCTACCACCCATCTGGAATCCACCACCTGGAACACCCTCGATGGCACGAAGCTGCATGCTGCCAGCAACCCACTCTTCTTGTGGGGTCAGGCGTTGCACGTCCAGCTGTTCCCCACCAGTCGCAGACCGTGCTGCCCTGATGGCAGCCACCTTGTCCTTAATCCTCCACCTGTCCATGCCCATCTTCTTTTTGCACTCCTGCATGGACCGCTGGCGGCTGCCATGCAGGTTGACGGCATGCGCCACTTTTCACATGCAGCAGCATGGGCCTGTGGTGTTTTTCGCCGTCCACTGAGCAGCGGCTTCTGGTCAAGGTAGGCCTCAAACAGGGCATCTGTTTCTGCCTTTGTGAAGTTAGGCCTCCTCTTCCTCCCACATCTCTGTTCCTCTTCCTCCACCTCACGATCGCACATTATTCATCCTGTGAGAATGATAGGTGTTACCTGTGACTGGTGCAGTCCCATGCATGTCCCACACACCACAGTCCACACTCCCAAATAGCATGCAACTCACCACAATAGATTGCAATAACTGACTATGGCCAGTGCAGCCCAATGTCGCATTTTTATAGCGCAACGCATGCAAATGAAGTGAGGCGCAGTTTTAAGTGGATGCAAATGCAGTATCTGTGCCATTGAATGGCTGATTAGCTGATTTGCAAATGCCGGCTGAATATTGAGCTGTTGTGCTTTGTTCAATTGTGTTGAACGTGCTTCAGCAAGGGCACATTTCTGTGACATGCGCAGTACACACCGAATTGTGCATGCCCGGGGTGATGACACAGATGCCTGCTGCACTGCAGACGTGCTGTGCGCAGGAGACAATGCAAGGCATGGCCACCATTGTGCCAGTGGCGCTACTGCACTGTTCACATATATGGCGCTGTGGCACTGGGGCGCCATAGGTGCACTGGGGCCACAGCGTGGTAGGCTGCTACAGGAGGTGGCACACAGGCACCCAATCGCACTACATGCATTGAGTACCAATCGCGCTGTGGCGGTCCGTGCGAGAGAGACCCCTGACCCTGTGCCGACCTTTGCCCCCTAGGCACCATGCATCCACATGG
Source organism: Neoceratodus forsteri (assembly GCA_016271365.2). NCBI lineage: Eukaryota > Metazoa > Chordata > Ceratodontiformes > Ceratodontidae > Neoceratodus > Neoceratodus forsteri. The sequence goes on from CM057459.1 coordinate 657,389,794, forward strand.
GTTCACCACTATCGTGCTGTTTTGTGACAGTGCTATAGGGAATGGCAGCGCTGTACCATGCAGCATCTGCACGTGGTGGACCACGCTACCAAGCACCATTTTGACAACAACCAGCTGTAGAGATGGCACGGAGGAGGGCTGCTGTGTGGAGCCAGTTGGAGCTGTCCAATTTGGTGGCCATAGTAGAGCCCCATGCTGGGGCATTTTATGGAGATGCACCCCCGGACAGGGCCAGGAGTGCAGTATGGGAGAAGGTGGCAGTGGCGCTGGAGGAGGCCACGGGAATCGGGCGCATGGCCGAGCAGTGTTGCCACCGATACGGGGACCTCCAGCGCGGGACCGGACAGGCTGCCCACTGCGGGCATGTGCCAGGAAGGGCATGGTGCCACAGCCAGGTAGGTGCCCCATCCATACACTGTTAATGTCCATACGGGTATCATGGTTGCATGTGTCCAGCATATGGGGGAGTCCATCCAGTGTTGGCCGTGGTGGTGGTATCAGGGTGGGGGTGGATGGGTATGGCTGTGGGATTGCACACACACAGGGTGGGGGACTTGCTACCGGATTGTACTGATGTTCCTCTCTCCATGTTTGCATCTTAGGCCCAGAGGAGCACCGGTGGGTGAGGGAGAGGAGGTGCAGCCAAGAGGACCAGCAGGCCGGGAGGGATGCAGGACCACAGAGGTGCAGGGACCAGCCTGATGATGGTGAGTGCATTACATCCATGATTACTATTGCATGCTGTGTAACAGGGCGGGCAGGGGCATGGCCACCATCCATTGACACCACTGCCATGCACGCAACTTGTTACAGTTAGCACTGTCCAGTGGCACTGCATGTCTGGGAGTGCATCAATGGTGGTCCATGTGTGCACCAGGTACATGGCTGTGCCACTGCCTTTGCACCACATAGCCATGTCACTGTACGGCCACAGTGGTGCTGAGTGGGACATGGGTGGTGGGTGTGTGCAGTGGTCCCCATGGCTGTGGGTGCCTGGGTAGGCAGGTCTCATGGACGCGGTCACTGTGGGTGGTCACACACCATCACAGGGGCGTGGCACATGGCTGTATGCCATGCAAAATGGGTGGTCTGCAGGGGGCTGGACAGTCACACATATTGACTCTGCTCTCTTCTCTTAGGTGGACAATGCTGTATGGCCCTGGAATGGGGCATACAGGAGCTGCTGCAGTTGGCATGGGCATCCCTGGCACTGCTGGAGTGGATGGAGCGGCACGGGGTCCGTTTGGAGAAGCACCTGGAGGCACCACAGGAGTGGAGAGCGGGGAAGAGAATAGGCCCTCCAGGACCCCCTGACACACCTAACCCCCCTGGACCCACCCTCACACCCCTTCTTCCCTCTCCCATTTGTATACCCTGCCCCATGCCCGCTCCACCTGGTTTGTGGCCCTTTCCCCCCACCCTTGTATATATTTGTACATATGTTTGAGTGTTTATATTTTTTAATACATGCATTTTATTATGACAACTGTGGTGGTCTCTGATTTGCAGTGCGCTACAGGTGCTCAGCTGCAGTGGTGTGCATGGCATCAGGGGTGGTGCAAGCATGGGCGTGTGTGTGTGTGTGTGTGTGTGTGTGTGTCGGAAGGGAACACGCCTATGGTGTGGGCAGGGGGATCAGTCACTGTCTGTGGTTTGTGTGTTGTTCTCTGTGCACTGGATGCCTATGTGCAGTGGTCCATGGTGCATGCACTGTGTGCATGGCACCCCTGTCAGACCATCCATGGCTTGTGCAGCTGACACCCTTGCATGTCTGTGATATGCACGGTCTGCTGGCATGTCAGTGGTGGCTGTCCATGCTAGACAACCACTCTACCTGGCACAATGCCAGGTTGTCTTCCATCACCAGTATGGTGCACATCTGCCTCCGGTGGCACTGTGGCCTCTGCTGTTGTTGTCCCCCCTTTATGCTGTCACTTGTGTATGTTACAGGGGATGAGCTCCACTGTCTGTCAATTGTGCTCCAGCCGCATGCTGGTGGCATACAGCCTCATGGTGCCTGCGCAAGGTGGCTGGTACACCTGTTCCATGTAGGAGTGCTGGCTGTGTGTACATGGCTGCCATGGCCACACACCAGTGGCTTGATTGACCTGCTACTGCATCCCTGTGTTGGTGTGCCCTTGGGTATGGGTGGCTGTTTGTCCATGTACTGTGTTGCATCCTGTGTGGTGCATGCTTCCATGCAGCACTGTGTGTGTGTCTGTGCTGGCTGTTTTGGCCAGTGCTGGGATGGGATGTGTCCTTGGGAGGGTGTGCAGGGTGCTGTACCACTGGTGGTGGGGTCCGGGGCATGCTCTGTCACATGTGGGGTACCTCATGTGCCGACGCATGGTCGGTCTCTCAGCTGTACCTCGGGGGATGTGCAGGGTGGCACTGTGTATGCAGTTGTTGCATCACTGTCTGCTGCTGCCCACTGCAGGGTGCACATGGTGGGGCTGTCTTGCATGGCTCCATGGTGCACAGGGTTGCATTGTCACAGTGGGGGTGGTGGCATGCATGAGGTGTCCTGCACTGTTGGGCACTACTCCCGGGCAGGGTGCTTGGGGATTGTGGTGCAGGGTGTGCTCTGCATTGGTGGGATGATGTGGCACAGGGTGGTCGGCCCTCCTTGTGTGCCGGTCACAGCTTGCCAGGGGGTGTGCTGGGGCACCATGCCCCAGCTGTGGGTTGGTTGCTGGTATCCATGGGCTGGTGGTTATTCCAGCTCTCCACTGGTTGTGCAGTGCATGGGGTGTGGGGGGCGATGTCTGTTCTGCTGTGTGCTCCTCTGCCCATCTGTGGCATGGGTGGTGGGCCCCTGCATCCTGTCCCTGCGCATCCCTGGTTGTGCTGTTGCACTGCTGCCATGCTCCACGGGGTATCCCTGGTTGGACTATGGTGCACCTGGACTGCTCCACTGAGCATCCCTGGTTGCGCTATGGTGCATCTGAAATGCGCAACTGCACATCCCTGGTCATGCTATGGTGCAGGTGGTGTGATATTCTGTTGTGTGCCGCAGGTGCATCTTGACCTGCGCAGTTTTTGAATATCACACTTCTTGTGCATGGGCGCAGTGTACTTGCGCTTGCTCCTGCTGTTGCGCACTTTTGGGCACACTTTGAATATCCGGGCCATTATGTTTTAGGTGCAATTACCATTTTAATTGACTGAATTTTTCCCCACAGGGACAGCATCATCGGGCACCATCTTTGAAGGTCTAGTTCTATTGTGTCAATTAGTGGGCCAACATTCTTATGAACAGCAACATCCAAGTCTTTGTGCAGCCAGATACCTAAGTATTTTAAGCCAGATTGTGATATTTTAATACCAGCTGTTCTTAAATTAGTTGTATCTAGATTTTCTGAGAGTGGCAAGGCTTCTGATTTATTTAGGTTCATTTTAAATCTTGTAAAAATAGAGAAGTTCTCAATTAATTTTAAACTATATGTGATAGAGGCCACAAGGTTATTCATAAACAATAAAATATCATCCGCCTATGCCATAAGTTTATGACTACTCCCCATCTTATAGCCAGATAAAACAGAAGAAAATCTTATCTTTGCTAATAATAAGGGCCCTAGTACAAGAATAAAAAGTAGGGGGAAAGGGGGCATCTCTGTATGTGCCTCTATGAAGTAAAAAGGTGTCAGAGGAGATTCCATTAACATTAACTTTCTCTCAGATGTCTGAATGCAGTGTACTAACCCATTTACATACTGTATATGGGGACCAAAATTATATTTATGCAGTATGAAGGCAAGATATTCCCACTCAATTCAATCAAATGCTTTATCAGCATCAAGGGAGACGAGGAATGATTTATTATTGTGTTGGTTTTTTTTTGCTGCATATGTGATATGAAATATCTTTTTGAGATGATCTGTGCTGTGTTGGCCAGTAATAAAGTCAACCTGATCTGGATGAATTAGCAATTTAATCACTCAGTTAATGATACTGGCCAAGACTTTAACCAATATTTTACAGTCTACATTGTTTAATGAAATTGGTCTAAAATTCTCACATTTTGATATGTCTCTGTCTTTTTGGAGTATGACAGAGATGAATGCTTCCTTCACAGAGTTAGGTAGTGAATGGGCTAGCAGTATAGCCTAGAGGTTAGAGTAATGAGCTGTGAATTAGCTTGGTACATCCAGCAGACCAGACATTGGTTTGATTCTCACAGCCTGCACTTACTGTGTGACTCTGAGCAAGTCATTTAACCACCCAGTGCTCCCAGGCACTTGTGCTTAGTGAACCTTACCTTGTTACCAAAGACAAAAAAAAAATCATGTTATGGGCATGACCTTAAGAAGTATTGGTGCAATTTTCTGAATAGTAGCCTTATAAAAGATAGATTGCTGACATACAACATAAGAAACTGATAAATCAATTTCTTGAAGCCACTGCAGCAGTCTAGCTTGATGCTAAATATTATCTTATAATATCCTGTTAAAGCTATGTTCTGTAGGGAAAGGCAGACGTGTCTTCCTGTCCCCTATAGACCAAGCTATTTATTATAAGAAACATCTGATTAGGACTTCAGAATTTATTTAGTTTTTGTTGACCGGGTAAGTGCACTAAACAAATCCTGCCTATTTTCAGGCATGACCCGGGGGAGGGGGATATAGATGAATGCCAGCTGACCTTGAACCAGATTAAGCTGTTGATGGTATTTTTAGTGAATGAGGGAAATTTGGCCAGGACACCGGGGAAATTCCCCTACTCTGTCTGTAGGGGGCTTGACCATTTCTCTGGAATGGCCACTTGGAGTCCAGCATTGGATGGAGCAGACGTGCTGGAGGTAGGGGAGTCGGTCTCCTTTTCTATCTCCCCTCTACTAGAGACCGAGATGAATAATGGCAGTAAGGCGTCTTTATGTATTGCTTCCGTTTCTTCTTCGGAAACCGGCACAGTTTGGCAGGCTACTGAAGTTACAGGGGAACCTGGAGGTGCTAATGATAGCCCCTGCCTTGCTTCTGCAGCAAATGTTTGCCTTAGTTCTGTTTCTGCACATGATGGGATTACGTTACCGGCTGCTTCAGCTTTCAGTAGACCTGTCATTAAGGTGTTGACGTCTACTGATAGGGCACAGCTGCAGGATGAAGTTCAGGCTGTGGAGTCATTCGGCGGCTGCTCACAGGTTTCTGCAGTGTCTGATTCAACGTTATCGAAAGAGACTGGCAGCTCTAATTCGCCTTGTGGTGAGTGCCTAGTATCTCGAGATTGTTCTTCTGTTTTGTCAGTAAAGCCTTTGCTTCTGAAACCGACGACTGGATTTTTACATGTTCAACGGTCTGACCTAGGGGATAGTCAGCGTCTCCCGGCCCAGCTGTTTGAGGGCTCACCTTCCACTCAGACTATTGCTCCGGATTCAGGTACAGGTTCATCTTCCCGGCAAGTACCTCTAAAGTTTTCTACTCCCTCTGACTTTGCTACTATTTGCCTAAATCTAGTGTGTTAAAGCAAGATTTACAGTGCCATGTGAAGGAATTGGCTTCCGATCTGAGTCAACCCCTTACTAACTTTGATAATAACATGTCTGTTTCTGGCATTACGATTGCTGAAGCCCTAAAAGGGGCTGGTTGGGAAAAATGTCCCATGGATGATACTTGGGCCTCTCCTACGTGGCCTAGTTTTGAGCCTCAAGGAGATTTACTTGATATTTCTGCCCACTTGACCGTCCCTCGGGGCTTCAATTAACACAAAATCCTATCTGGCATGCCTTTGAGTCTAAAACGAAGGTACTGGATTCCTCTGCTGGTACTGGGGAGCATAGTTCTGCTATGGGGGTCTCTACAGAGGAAGGCCCTCCACCTTCTAATATGAGTAAATAATCCTCGGATTTGTTACACTTGGTTGATTCTACTGTCCTTCCCACTGGGGTAGGGGATGGTATTACACCAGATACTGAACTACATGAGGGTGAGGGTTCTATGTCTGATGGAGTTTTGCCGCGGCCTGATGGACAGTCCTCTTCTGCAGATCAGACACAGCCTAAAAAGGCCCCTGAACAATCTAATGGTCATCAGAGGAACAGAACATACTCTGGCCTCTTCCATACTCCTCCGGAGCAGGCCAAGTGGAGAAATGCTGTGAGGCTGAGATATAGGGGTGGGCTTGAGGTGTTTCCTGATCATCTCTATGCTGGGAAAGCATTGATAAAAAGCAGTTTATAGTTTTCCCCTTCTGAAATGTATGCTCTTATCCATACCTCTGGGGATAATTATTTTGATATCAGTTTTAAAACATCTGCAGGCCTTGAAACATTTTGGCATAGGTATCAGGCAGTCAGACACACTCCTTTATGGTCCCCTTTCTTTGCTATTTCCCTAACAAAACCTGCAAATAAAATTACCTTTGATGAATGGTTCTATCCAGCATTTACCTAGTTGTTTTTATCTAGGTAGGGACAGAAGCTGTATTTTTTTACCCTGGACAACCTAAGTCCTGTTTTCGGTGCAGGGCCCAAACACATCTGAGTAATGCTTGTGACAGGCTTAAATGCTCCCTGTGTCTGGGCTCTGGTCATGTGAGTGTAAATTGTCCACAACCGATTTATTGTAATTTGTGTGAGGATTCTTCCCACTCCTATCGAGGGTGTCCTTGGGCCTCTCACAGTAACCCCGAGATGCCACATGAGAGTCAGGATGAGACTGTCTCTAAGGCCCAACAAAATGCTCAGGCCAGGCCTCAATTTAAGCCTATTGATCTAGAACATCCCTCTCCCCCCCCTCTCTCTCCCCTGTCTCACACTGCAAACTTACCTCTTACTTTTTCTCAGGCTGAACCTGCTGACACTGCCCCTGACGGGGAAAGGGTGATAACGTCTCCTGGTCTCATGGGTACCACAGACACTGTATTGTAGTCTGCCACGGATAGTGTTCCCAGCACCTCCACCCAAGTGTGTGACCCTAGAAATGTTATGCCCCCTCCTGAGGATTCTGACTGGGTTCAAGTGGGTGCTTGTAGGCAAACAAGAAGTTCTACTTCTAAAGGAACTCCTTCTTCTCAAGGAAATCAGGTTTCTGATTTTATTACTAAAAACAAATTTGTGGTTTTACATAAATGCAAACAGGCTACAGAGACTGAGGATGATTCTGATGCCTCCTCTGTGGTCTCCTCTCAGCTAGAAATGTTGACTGATACTGATCAATTCTCTGTTGATTCCAAAACTTTTAGGAAACAGAGATGTAAAATGAAATCACCAGGGAAAGGGAGAGGTAAAAAGAAGTCCTGATTTTTTTCTAGTTTAAATGGGGAGGCCTTGTATTTTGGCAGTTTAAATGCCAACAGCCTGAAGAATCCTAAAAGGAGACGGGCTATTTTTTCATTACTTACTTCCATTAAACTTCGTATTGTCTTTTTACAGGATACCAGACTTCACTCTCTTAGGCAGTCTAGTCAGGCATCTCGTGATTAGAGGGGTGGACTGTCTTTTTGGTCTCTTTCAGAAGATGTATGTGCTGGAGTTGGCATCCTTTTTAATGGTTTAGAGGTCCAAGTTATTAAACTTATTGACCTGATTCAGGGTCGGGTGCTCATTTTGGATGTTATTATTCAAAACCAAGAGTGGAGATTAATTAATATTCAGAATCCCCAGATTAAAACGCAAAGAATAGCCACTCTTAAAGCCATTCAGCCTTTTCTTCATTCGTCTAAATCCTTAGTTTTTAGGGGGGACTTTAATTGTATTTTAACTCTCTCTGATAAAACTAGGGTGACTCAGAAGTTATATACTGACTCTAATTTTCTTAATTCACTTTATACTAAATGCATATACATTTCATCGTGGGAGACTGTCCACCAGGATTGATTATTTTTTTATTTCTAACTGGCTACCCGGTATTCAGTATTCAGTTATTCCTTGTGAGACATCTGATCATTGTTTGATTGTTTTATCTTTGGGACGTCCTCTTAACAAACCAGATTTTCATAATTTTTGGAAAATTAATTTTTCTGTTTTGGAAGAGGAACATGGTTGGCATGAGTTGTAGACAGTTCTCCAGGATAAAATATCTGCGTTTGAATTATTTGATAACCCTGCTTTTTGGTGGCAGGAAACCAAAATGGAAATTAGAACGTTTTTTTATGAGGTTTTCTAAAACCTTTTCTTCTAGCCGTTATCTTAAATATTTGAATAGTCGTCGCCAATTACAGAAATTGCTTTCCTGGCAGATTGAATTTCAGCTGGATTACTCTGCACAGATTCGGCACTTGAAAGCAGAAATGTGTAATTACCAATATGATAGGACTACCTCCCCTTTTTTAGAACAAAAATATGGTAGGAAAGGTTCAGCTAAAGTTGTTAACCCTTTTGATAGCAGTAACCAGCAGGTTCATACTAAATATATGCTCTCATTAGTGTCTCACACTGGCTCCAGGATTTTGGATAATGCAGGTATTCTGAAGGTAGTTTCTCATCATACACATACTTTGTATGGCCAAGAATTCTAGCCGAATGATTGGACTGTCTTTTTCGATTCTATACATATCCCTCAGATATCGCTTGAAGGTTCTGAAGATTTAGTTCGACCCATTACTATTGATGAAGTTGATTCTATCATCAGTCAGTTAAAAAGTACTGTTACCCCAGGTCCAGATGGAATTTCAAATGAATTTTATAAAAAAGCAAAAGCATTGTTTTTACCCTATTTAACTGCAGTATTCAATGTTATTGTCCAAGGGATATTGCCAATACCTACGGCTTTTGCAGATAGCAACTTTATTTATTTAAAAGTAAAGATAAAGAATATTTAGATAATTGGTGTCCCATTAGTCTCATGAATTCTGATTGGAAAATATTGTGCAAAATTATTACTGTTAGACTTTCCAACATAGCTCGGAATTTGATTTTTCATACTCAAACATGTGCTGTTCCAAAGAGATCAATGATTGATAACCTAAAATTGATAAGAGAGGTATTTGATGGGTTTGGTACGCAGGGATATGTGTTAAGCTTAGATCAGTCAAAAGCTTTTGACCGGGTCCCTCATAATTATCTGTTTGCAGTACTGGACAGATATGGGGTTCCACAAGAGTTTGTTTTTTGGATTAAAAACTTGTACAAGTATGCTTCCATGACTCCAGTAGTGAATGGTTTAAAGGGCTGTCATATTCAAATCAAAAGAGGGGTACGCCAGGGTTGTCCCTTAAGCCCTCTTTTGTATGTTTTTTCCATAGACCCTCTCCTTAGGAGACTGAATACTGATTCTACTATCATGCATATGTCTGATAAATCTTCCCTAGTTTTTCCTAGTGCTATGGCTTATGTGGGTGATATATGTATTTTAGTAGCAGATCATGACTCAGGTTTGCATGCTATTGAAATTGTTAATTCTTTCTCTTTAATTTCTGGGTCTATTTTGAACACTCAAAAAGTTTTGGTACAGCTGTGAAGATTCCCTTACAGGATGACCAGACTGAGATTGGTGGGGTAAAAATTAGGTCTGAGCATATTCAGATTCTAGGTCTTTCCTTTGGTGATCCTGTAGCAGCAGAACGCAATTGGCTCACTCAACTTTCCATTGTAGAAGATAAAATTAAGAAATGGAAATCGTTTCCTATGTCCCAGAAAAAACACATTTACATGTTAAAAACTTTCATTATTCCTATCTTTCTGCTGGTCAGTTATATTTTCCCATTCCTGCTTCATTTAGAAGCACGCCTGTATAATTTATGTTTTCAGCTTTTATGGGGTAGCTGTTTGAACCCTGTTAAAAGATCAGTTACCTATTGGCCTATAAAACAAGGGGGTCTAAATATAGTGAATCCAGTGCTATTTTTCTTTGCCATATTTGTACATTCTAATGTTTGCCCTAGCTTGGCTGGTCATCAGGAGACTTGGGTACAGAGTTTCACTTCTAGAACCCAATATTTTATAGATAAATGGAGAGCCCCAACTTGGAAACCTTTCACTAAAATTCCACAATGGACTTCTGGGTATATTATTGAGGTTTTTAAAAAAACAAGACAATGGAAAGTATCCAGTCATTTGCCAGGCTTACAAAACAGGAAACTCCTTTATTCATCTGTTTTAGCTCAGACTTTTTTGACAGCATCTTGCTTTGATTTGCCTGTAGATAGCCATTACTTAACAAAACAATTATTGGATGGTAGCATTCCGGTGAAAAGGTGGGATACTTTATGGCTGTTCTGTCATAATAAACTAAATGTTAAAGGGAACCAAGCACATAAACAACTGGAAGAAAGGTTTTGCATTAGAAATTCCTGTATTTGCCAAGTGGAAACTATGGCACATTTGTTTTTTGATTGTCCTTTTATTGCACCATTGTGGGCTCAGTTGGCTCATGAGTGGTCTTTACCTGTGTTAGCCACTATGACTTATACTGATCTGGTATATGGGAAACTTGGGTCTGACTGGAAGATTTTCTATCCTGGGACTCTTAGAGTCCTTTTTGCTATTTTCAAATGGTGCATCTGGCAAAATAGATGCCTTTTTGTGCTTCAACAAAAACAGACCTCATTGACTGGTTTAATATGTCTTATTACTAAAGAAATTTTGCATTTATATGCCTCTGAAAAACAATCTGTGCCTGCAGCTTTGGTTGCATGTTGGTGTAGGGTGCTTCCTTTAATTCTTTTTGAAGGGGTTACTTGAAATAGGATATTGTAAACCTTTTGATTTTCATTGTATTACATTTAGTTTTTCAATTTTTGAATATTGCATATTATAATTTTATTTTTGTTATGTTATTTTTCTTTGTTTCAGGTTCTGCTGTATAACTTTGCTGTATTGACTTGTTTTTTGAAGACTTTGTTTTGTTATATTATTCTCAATAAAAATTCCCCTACTCTGTCTGCAGAAGGTGCTGGAGCACTGCAGCAGAGATGCAGGACTCCAGTCCAGGTTTGGTTGAGGTAGAGGAAGATTGTGTGATAGCAGCTCCAGACCCAGTGTTGGAATCTGACATGGATATGGATCAGGGAGCAGAAGCTCAGCAACAGCAGGTGGAAAATGAAAGACTGGATGAACAAATGGAAGAGAGACCTGGAATGGATGAGGAACACCTATTACAGGTACAATTGGAAGATGTTAGGCTGCAGAAAATGAATTCAAACTTCAGAAATTAAGACTGGTAGAAGAATGAATGAATGGAAAAGATCTATGGCTAGTCCTATTCAGGAAGGGAATAAATGCCTACCTTTAGCCTTGAATTTTGATGAAGCACCGGAAACTTCTAGAGTGCAAGGAAAGATGGTTGAATCCCGGCAGTTTGATGAAGGGGAAGTGATCTCTAGCTGCTCCTCCACTGAATGGAGTCAGGGAGGGGCTCTTTGGGAGGCAGGCTGGATTCTTCAAAATGACATTTGGATTCCCAACATGAATATTCCAGTTACAGGAGCAAAGGAAAGTGTGAATAATGTTGCTGAGGAAGTTAATTCTGAGACTTCTGTTGTGATTTTTGAAAATTCTTCGGTACAGGTTAAGTCCCCAGTTTTGGCTACTGATTCTGCACATAGCGCAAGAGAGGCAGTTGTACCTGGAACTGTGCCAGATGCTAATACTGTTGTTTCTCCAGAACAAAGTACCAAAAGGAGAGTGAAGTTGAAGTCTCTGGGGAGTAATATGTTACCAAAGATTTCTACTGGGAATACAAGGAATGAGACTGTGGCTGTTTCAGAGGTAAATTCAGACAATTTTGTTCACACTTGCTGTGCTAGAAAGGATCAGGGAGACGAAAGGGCATTGGAAGAGAATCCGGGTAAACAATCATATGCTGGTCTTTTTCGGATGCCAGCTGAAGCCGATAAAAGAAGGTATCTGGTTCGTTTATGCTACAAAGGTCTTGCTCCTGTGGTTCCTGACAGACTATGGGTGGGCAAATCCCTAATTATTGATTCAGTAGGTTTTTCCCCTGCTGAAGTATATGCCTTCATACATGCTCCAGGAGATAAGATATATGGTGTCAGTTTTCACACAATGACAGCATTTTATAAATTCTGGCAACTGTATTATGAATTAAAAGACACAGAAATTTGGAAGGAATTTTTGGCAATTCCCATCACAAAGCCTACTATTAAAACCATTACCCTTCTCTTTCGTAATAAAGGTGTAAACATTATCAACATAATATTTTGGTTAAAAAAACAATGTACTGTCTTTGATCACGCCAAGCCCATTATGGATGATAACGGATTTTGCATGGAGGGATGGACTATTAGAGTGCAGCTTACTCAAAATGAATCAGGGATACAACATCTGCCAAGTTCCTTCTTTCTGGGAAAGGATAGAGGGATTTTATTTTATGCTGGACAACCTAAGAGTTGCTATAAATGTGGTTCATTAACTCATTTAAGTAATGACTGTGACCAAGTAAAATGTTTTCATTATGAAGTGTTGGGCAATTCAGCAGCTAGCTGCCAGGCTCCTCCAACATGTCATTTGTGTGGCGATAATAATCATTCTTTTTCAGAGTGTCCTTGGGCAGAACACAATTTAGATGAGATTTCAGACCACAAGTTCCTTTTATCTCAAGCCAGGAAACCTTTTAGTCCTCCTGAAGCATTTCAATCAGGTAGAAGAGGGAGAAGTAGGGAGGGGGTGGGGAGGGCAGGGGATTAGAAGGCAGAACTCTGAATTTATCACCTAAAAGACAGGACTCTTTGGTTATACCCCCAGTCCACCCCATGGAGGCAGCTATGGATGTGCCTCAGTCTGAGACATGGAGAGGGGATGAGGAAACCCCATTTGCAACTCCACAGAGCTCCCCATCCCATAGAGGAACAATTTTAGCTTTGACGGTAGGAAACCAGGATGGGAAAGGGACCCATGGAATCCAAGATGGTGATCACCTTACTGCACAGTCTATAGTGGTAATAGGGGAACCATTTAAAAATGGGAGTATACCCGTTGGAAGTGAAGACGTTCCCTTATCCCCTTTACCTCTTAGTAATAGATTTGAAGCCTTTTCCCTCATGGGGAGACCAGCGGGAACTAGAGTACCCAATGGAGATAGAGAAAAATAATTCAGTGAACTCTCTGCTTACTGGATTTGAACCTTCTCCTGAAGAGGTAACTTTTTAACCTGAGGTCTCAAAATCCCAGAAGCCACAGAAGCGAGTAATGCGGTCTAGTGGGAAAATTCTGAAACCTCCTCCCTGAGTCCTTGTATTTAACAGTGGCTAGTTTAAATGTCAATAGCATTAAATCTAGTGTAATACGAATAGTTACTTTTGGTGTGCTGCAACATCTAGACTATGATGTTTATTTTTTGCAGGATACTAGATTGCATTCTAGGAGTGAAACTGATCATGCCTCTAGTGATTGGAAATGGGCTATTTCCTATTGGTCTATGGGGACAGAGGCTTGTTGTGGAGTAGAGTTTTGCTTTACTAAACCTAGAGTTAAAGTTTTGAGAATGGTGGACTTAGAGCCAGGTCGAGTCTTGATATTGGATGTAGTGGTAAAGTCAGTTTCATGTAGACTGGTTAATATTTATGGACCCGTCTAAAGCTTTGCATGTTAATTTGTTACAGAAAATACAACCCTTTCTACATACGAGTCAGCAAATAATTTGGGGAGGTGACTTTAATATTAATTTACAAGACCAGACAGCTCAAGGGAAGTAATTCTGTGATAAAACGATGTTAAAAGCTATTGTTCGAATAGCAGGTCTACAGGATGTTCATTTGGGACAAAAAAGAGGGGCAAAGCCCACCTTCTATAAGGGACTGTTATTTTCTCATATAGATTTTTTTTTGTTAAATAAAATTTACCTTTAGCGGGGGTAGAGACAATCCCAATAGAAGCATCTGATCACAGGCTAATAGGGTTCCATGTATCTGTATCTCTTCAAAGGGAAGCAGGTAGATGTTGTTGGAGACTGAATACTTCCATTTTACAGGAGGAGGAGGTTATATGATAATTAAAAGTAATAACTTTAGATAAAATTACTACAGTCGATCTACATGAGAATATTGGACAATGGTGGGAAGATTTAAAGTGCTGTATGATGGGTTTCTTTAAAATTATGGGTAGTGCAAGGGTGCAGTCTACATACAAGGAATATTTGGGATTTAGGAAAGAATTTGAGGAGCTACTTTCCCGACAGTATGAGGGTAAGGAGTTTTTAACAACTGAAATTGAGGCAGTAAGAGAGAAGATGATTCAATTTCAATATAATCAATTATGTTCTCTGATTAAAGAACAGTCATTTGGTGTTCGTGGTACAGCAGCTCAGGTAACTCCATATCTAGCTAGTCAAGAGAAGAGGGGAAATAAAGTTATTCCTTCCTTGATTACTCTGTGTGATAAAGAAGTTTGGGGTAATACTGGTATTATGAGAGTGTTGGAAGATCATACAGAACAGGTGTTGGACATCCGGCAGAGACCGAGAAATTCTTATTGTTAGTATTGACTGCTGCGGATCCTCCTAAATTAGATTCCAATTTAGCTGAAAGGATGCTAGAACATTTTACATTGCAGGAACTAGAAAAGGTGATTCATAGTTTAAAAACAGATGCTTCTCCCGGATCAGACGGTTTGCCAGGAGAATTTTACTGTTTGCTGTGGATGTTGATGCCAAATATTTTGTTAAAGTTATTAAATTTCTTTCTAACTGAACATTAATTACCCACTCAAATGTATGAGGAATTGTTGATTTTCCTTTTTAAATCTGGTGTACATAACAATATTGACAATTGGAGACCAATTACATTGTTGAATGTGGATTTTAAATTATTTGCAAAACTTCTGGGGAACCGTCTAGCTTTAGTGATGACTGATTTAATAATCCCTACTCAATTTTGTTCAGTACCTGGAAGATGAATAACTGATGCACTGATTTTGTTGAGAGAATCAATAGACAGAGAGGTAGGAAATAAAGGAGATCTACAACTGCCTGATTATATTACCAGTTTAGATCAGACAAAGGCCTTTGACAAGGTTTCTCATCCTAATCTATGGGATTGCCTTAGGTCCTATGGGATTCCTTTACAATTTGTCCAATGGCTTCAGTTATGTTGTGATCTGGCATATGTCAGACCATATGAGAATGGATGGTTAGGTAAGAAAGTTAAGATATTTAAAGGGGTTAGATAAGGATGTCCATTAAGTCCTCTGCTGTATGTTTTTTCACTAGATCCAGTGTTGTGAATATTGCAAAAGTCCCCTAGAATTTCTGGTTTAAATGAGTATGATTACCAACTCTATAAGGTTATAGCATATGCGGATGATTCATGTTTAGTTTTAAAGGATGAGAAATCTTTAATTCTAGCTTACGAGTTGATTCAGGAATTAAGTAAAGTTACAGGCGCATGCCTCAACCCTTGGAAAACTAAATGTTTACGGTTACACGGATTTCCTTCTGTACCTGAAACTTTTGGGGGTTTTCCGGTAACCGTGACACCATGTAGAATTCTAGGAATCTATTATGGAGGCGATGACATGGCTGGTTATAATAGGGAAAAAGCTATACAAGTAGGTACATTTAAAGTGGCTTAGTGAAATAGATGGAAGGTTTAAAAAAAATGGGTATATTATATTAAAACCTTTTTGATCCCCATTTTTTTTATTTGCTAGTAGGATTTTTCCGTTACCTAAACGTTTGGAGGTTAAATTATTGGGGTTTTTTTCAGTTGTCTTGGTGGGGGAGTAGGCTTAACCCAATCAAAAGGAATATTTTATATGTGAGAATTCGAGAGAGAGGAGTAGGAATGTTGAATCCAATTTTATTCTTTTTTACAATATTGTTATATAATAATATTCTGCCCCTGATGAAAGGGTGTTCACAACTATGGGGGATATGGGGGTATACAAAGTTGCAGGGCATATTGGGAGAATGGCAGAAAAATGCTTTTATACATAAAAATAAACATATTCTTAGGTTAGGAAGTCAGTGGGAAGGGGTCTTTGATAAAATTTAAAGTTGGAAAATTAGATATGAGTTGGTACTTCAGCTTTCTCGGAAGGCTCTTTATTTAGAGGTATTAGGGTCTTGTTTTGCAGTACAACTCTTTTATGAGTTTTCAGTTCCTCATCAAGATCAGATTGCCAAATATGTGACAGATAAAAGGATACCAGACCACATATGGGATACGGTTTGGTTGGGAATTCATGGACGAATTAATGTTAAGGGGAACCAAAAACACAAGTCCTTTCAGGAGAGAACTTGTTCTAGAGTTACATGTGTGTCTATAACTGAAACTATGGACCATTTGTATTTTCACTGCCCATATGCAGAGCAGTTTTGGTATGTAGTTAAAAACCATTGGAAAGTGGCACCTTTATACCACCTACCTCTGCTTTATTGTATTATGGGGTGATTCCCCCTATGCTGATGCATTTGTCCCATAGTACCCTTAGAGTGATAATGGTACATTTCCTATATTGGCTGTGGATCAGTAGATGTAGATTTACTTTACAACAACAATCTATTTCAGCTTTAGAATTGTTTTTCATGCTAAACAAAGATCTAAAGGAAATGAAACGGGTAGAGACTTGGGATCAACGATGGGAATATTTTGATTTTATTTAAGGAATCTGGTGCTAATGAACATTTTAATGAATTAGATACCAGTTAAGGTTATGATTTTACACTGACAAGCAGGGAGTTGTCTAATAGTTTGAGGGGAAAAAAAGAAGAGTGTGGTAAGCTAATTGGATGGGGTTTGTACTTTATTTCTGGTTTTTCAGTTATTGGAAGTAATTCTCATTATTTTTATTTCTATATGATTTTTTGTCTGATATGTATGAAGAATTACTGTTTGTTCTGTTTTTGTTTAAAGTTTTGTGCTGATTTAATAAAAAATTCCCCTACTATTTTCGATAAGTGCCATAGGATCTTTAACATCCACCTGAACTACCACCAATCCAGGCAGATGGGACCTCGGTTTAACATCTCATCCGAAATACGGCACCTCAGAAGTGCAGCACCCCTCTCATGCTGCACTACAGTGTCAGTACTGGGATATTAACCCAAGTGCCAGATGTGGGAACTGAACCCACAGCCCTTTGATCTCCTGGCCTCAGAAGTGAGTGTGCTATCTACTGAGCCACTGACACTGCTTTCTGGGGTAGCTTTTTAAAACCTCTGCCAATATTATTCTAATTCCTGGAGCTCCATATACGTTAGACAGTTAACCATCTTAAAATGAAAAGAAAAGGTATGATTTACAATGGAGCAGTTAACAATGCTGAATAATGATGTGTCAATGCTTTAGTGATATGATCAATACCTCAGATTGGATTTGTAACTATGTCACGGTGAGGTTCTGCTTTTACGAAACAGTGATCAATCTTGCTTCAGTCATATTTGGCCCCATGCATGAATGTGTGGCGTAGCTACACACCAAGCATCCATGGTGCATAGCCACTCCACACCCACTGTGCCCCCCACGTGGGATGCACAAAATGGGGCACAGACAGCAACATGCCAGGGGTGGGTAGGGGTGTGACCACAGTACACACATGGGGTTCTGGGCACCGGGGGCATAGTAGGGTGCCAGCTACTCCAGGTGGAACCCTGCCATAACACAATGCGCACCCCCCATGGATTACCCCCCCTGGTAATGGTGGCAGTAGTACCCAACAGTCCAAGCCATCCCAGCCCACTAGGCTGATGGGGAGGGCTGGAGCAGGGAATGGGAGAGCTCCTGTACATATCCATGCATCCCACCCAGTGCCATCCACCCCCCTGCACACATGGCAGCCCCAACCCAGTGGTGCCATAGACAACCCCCCCTGAGCACACACAGGTGCCCTGACACAACCTCCCAGACCCCAGTACCTGGTACCTCTGCGGAAGCATTGGCAGCCTGTGGCCGGTGGTCCCCCCACCCATGGCACCAACACTCAGGCAGACATGTGACAGAAACATGCCAGGATGGCTGAGTGGCTCCCTGACCCCAGATGCCATCCCCCTTGAACCTCATCAGTAGTCAGTGGCACCCCATCCCATGGCACTGACAACACCTGTACCTGCACAGTCATGGCCACAGCTGGATGGCCAGTGGCACAGCCATCTGCACACCTCCTTGGCCACCAGCTGTCCAAGTGATGCTGGGAATGCACAGTCTATCAATAGGGGTGCATTCCCAGCATCACTTGGACAGACGGTGGCCAAGGAGGTGTGCAGTGGGCTGTGCCACTGGCTGTTCAGCCATGGCACTGGCAGAGCAGGTTGTCTCATAACCAATGAGACTGTACTATTTACTGTATGCACTTCTGTACTGCTCAGTCTGCATCTGGCCATGGCAGGGTGAGGAGGGCTGTGCCAGTCACTGGCATGGGTTGGGATGGGGGGAATGGGGTGGTAGGTCAATGCCTAATGGGATGGGGTGGTGAGGGGACCACTAACCACCAGAGAATGGGGATTGGGGTTTGATTGTTGGGCAGGGTTCACAGCAGGGGGGGCCACTACATTATGGAAAATGGGGATTGGGTAGTGTTTTCTTTTAACAGAGATCAAGGCTGGGGGGGCCACTGCACTATGGAAAATGGGGATTGGGTAATGTTTTATTTTAACAGAGATTGGGGCTGGAGGGGGCACTGCACTATGGAAAAGGGGGCTCGGGTAGTGTTTTCTTTTAATGGAGATCGGGGATGGAGAAGGGGCCACTGCACTGTGGAAAAGGGGGATCGGGTACTGTGTTATTTTAACAGAGATTGGGGCTGGGCAGGGGAGCCACTGCACTATGGAAAAGGGGGATCAGGTAGTGTTTTATTTTAACAGAGATTGGGGCTGGGAAGGGGAAACTGCACTATGGAAATGGGAATCAGGTAGTGTTTTATTTTAACAGATATCAGGGCTGGGAAGGGGGCCACTGAACTATGGAAAAGGGAGCTTGGTTAGTGTCTTTTTATTTTAACAGAGATTGGGTCTGGGAAGGGGAGCCACTGAACTATGGAAAAGGGGGATCGGGTAGTGCTTTATTTTAACAGAGATCAGGGCTTGGGGGCACTGCACTATGGAAAAGGGGGCTCAGATAGTGTTTTATTTTAACAGAGACTGGGGCTCGGGACGTCTGGCCTGCACAAAACTCAGCAGTGCAGCCATGCAGAAGAGCCCATAATGGGCATGCAAATGGCTCCATTGTGCCATGCATGCCCAATGGGATCATCTGCATATTTGGGATGAATATCGCCCATGGAGGCTGTGGTGCATACAGATATGTGCCACGCATTCCCCTATGGGCAGTCCTCAGCCCCGAACCCTGAATGCACTGCCCAGGTCTTGGCACCCCCTGCTGTTCTCCACACACTCAGGATACAATATTCAAACAGATTATGTAGTCTGTTTGGATCATGCATTCTGTCTGAATATGGCACCAGAGCCAGCCAGCCCAATTTATTTGTGTGGCACATTGATTTGCATGCACATCAGACTGACTCTGAATATGGAGCCCTTATTCCACAGACAGATATTACATTCCAATATTTGATGATATAATTCCCTATCTTTGAAAAAATGTTCATAAAATTGTGCATTTAAAAAAACTGAGTTTCCATATATTGTTTGGAAATTATTTCAAAGAAGCTGGGAATTTCCAGTGACTTAATACTAATCTTTTAGTAGTCATAGAAGCAATATTTAAAATTGTTTATTCTTTCTTAGACAGCTTCTCACCAGCATACTGCAGAAACAGAAGGGCTGTGAAATTGAAGCCATTACTGAATTTTGAACTATTTTGACAAATATCTCAGTTGTTTTCCACCATGACTTGGCAAAGTCACAAAACCAAAATGTGCATTCTATGTCAGCTTCCTGGGCTTTACAGTGCCAGCATAAGTCTTGGCACAGTTTCATTCTGAAGCAAGTTCCAACAGAAGAAAAGGAGGGTGCTTAAAGTTTCAAGCAGACACCATGATTTCTCTCTTGTCTTTCACTCTTTTATTGCAAAACAGTTCCACCAGCCAAAAAATCATCCTCTATATTTTGTCTAAGTTACAGGCTTCTTCAGGAGATTGCCTACAAAAAAGTTCTGAGAGTTCGCAATTCCGTTATTTACCATAAACAGTCACAATTATAGTCTGACTGCCATATTTCATAACTCAAGAATTAGGAACTAATCCATGTACTTTTTGTGCATTTTTTGTCAAAAGCTTCTCAGTACTGAAAACCCTTAGAAAGGACATAAACTAGCTTTTGTCCATAACAGTCTCCAGGCTGTTTTGCAATGAAAAAAGCGAAGGACATTAAGGAAGTCATGGTGTCTGCTTGAAACTTTAAGTACTTCCCCCTTTCTTCTGTTGGAATTTGCTTCGCAATACAGCATCTGGGTGTAGCAGTTATAGATTTCTTTGGTGACATTTCCCATGGATTTCCCAATTCTGGGAACAGCAGAGTACTTAAATGTAGTCACAGTTTCACTCTGAACAATTTTTGGGAGTATAATATGCTCTGTTAACTAATTTGTTCTGTATAGTTTTATCTCTCATAGATTTATAGCATTGGTCGGAAGTCACCACCTTTGACCAGTTTGTCATACTAAAGGTCATACTAAACGTGTACGGAACTTAGAAGGCTGTATGTCCTTAAATGCTCCAATCCTTTATCTGTAATAAAATTGTGTATTACCTTCCAATATGTGTCTGTCCAATCTATCCTTGAATTCTTTTAATCTTTACTAATAATTATGTCAATTGATAACATTCCACATGTTTTCTATGTGCTGAGTATTGAGTTCTTTTCTTTTGTGTTCAAAATTTCAACAGTATGATTTGCATCACATGCCCTCTAGTGCGCATGTTATAATTTTTTAATTCAAAACTGAGTTCACTAATTAAATACTCATCCTTCATAATATCGTAGCATAACAATTGGTCACCTCCTGTCCTTGTTTCCAATGTCGTCAACTTTAGGTGTTTGAGCCAAATGGCATAACTAAGATCTTTAATTGCATGTATCATTTTTGTGGCTCTACATTGAACGCTCTCTATTTTGTGTATTTTTCCCTTATTTAGTGGGCACCATACTTGGCTGCCATAGTCTAGGGTTGGTCTTACGTATGGTCTATAAGGAGGCATAATAACAGGCCTATAACATTTTGCCAACTTCCATTTGCCCGTGTTTATTTGGGTTTAGAGAAAATTTCTTTTTGAGGGGTTGTTAGTGTCTCTAAAGTCCAGACAAAACACCCCTTCTGTTTCTGCAACAACATTTTAATCTTTGTTTCTTCTGGTGCTCTCTCCCATCAGTCATATTCCTTAAGATATATGTCCTTTAACTGTGTAAACCTGTATAATTCAGTTTCCTCCAAATTATGGTCAGTCAAGTATGACCATCTATCTATTCCTTTATTTTTTTCATGATCTGCAACAAAAATGTTCATTTCCTGTTTTGTGCCTGGGATGGTTCCAAATAAACTTGTCTATGTATCTTTCTGGTTTGTAGTGGTTTACAAACTGAAATCCCCTTGCTATTTTACTGAACTGTTTAATTGTATTGCCCTTGAACTTAATAAATGATTGGGGAGAGAACCATATAATAATAACTGGTTAGTGATTATTATCAGCTGTGTGCAGAAGCTGTGAAACTCCGATATACACGGGTGGTTATACCCATATGTGCATAACACAGTTTGATTATACACATATGTGTATAATCACCCGTGTATAATGGAATTTGATTATACACATATGTGTATAATCACCTGTGTAATAGAATTTGGTTAAGCACCTTTTGCAAAAATTCTAAAATAATAAAAATAAAAGGAACCAGTTATTATTAAAAAATAAAACATTGGGAAGTGTGTGTCAACTTGGATTTTATGCACACCCTTAGGGTGCAATGCCTTGATAAACCCCTCAGACTTCACTCTTGCGGTTTATGGGGCATCACACACCTTGGGTGTGCATAAAATCCTTGTTATACACACTTCCCATCCATTATTCTATATTTACACACTTGATATCCTGCTTGATATCCAGCTTTAGTTTCTATTCTATTGATTTCTTCTTCAAAATCAGAGGGTTTAGCTTTATAAGCCCAATTCTGTATAGTCTTTATTTTTATTTATTTATTTAAACATTTGGTGACTGGGAAAGGTACACACAGCCAAGGCTCATCTCCAGGTGCAAACCCAGGGACAGGGAACATAGGGTCAAAGTATACAGATACAATAGTACACAATAGGAAGCATAATAATACACTTCATGATAACTAATACAGCAAAACAGGCTACACAAATAGTCAAGGTACAGGGTAAGGGAGGAATTTCAAAGAGCAGCATAAATACAACAGGGAACAAACATTTCAAGTGCAATGTGAAGTCATGGGAACAAGTAGGGAAGGGTAGGAGGCATAGCAGCAATTTGACAAAGAAGTGAGAGGGAGAGTTGCATAGGAGAGGAGTTTGAGAGTTCCACAGAGAGGGAAGGCGATAGTTGAAGGCAGATTTGCCCATGTTGGAAGATGAAGTGGGGAGCGAGAAGGAGCATGAATCCATAGAGCATAGGGAATATGTTGAGGCTGGGATAGGAGAGAGATGGGAAGAGATGTAAGAGGGGAGCAGGTTGAACCAGAATTTAGAGATGGACGATGCAGACTGGATGAGATGCCTGTGCATGAGCGGAGGGAGGTCCAAGCAGAAGAGTACAGAACAGTGGTGAGTCCTGTATGGAGAGCTGGAGGCGAAAAGACAGAAAGCATAGTAGAGGGAATCAAGTCAAAAGAGTGAGCTGGAGGGTGTGCAAGAACAAGGGGACACAATTTGAAGATAGAGGGGGGGCAGCTCTGAGGTAATTTAAGGAAGTATTTTTTCACAGCGAGGGTTTTGGATGCATGGAACGGCCTTCCGGAGGAGGTTGTGGAGTCAAAAACAGTGGTGGAATTCAAGCATGCATGGGACAGTCATAAGGCAATTCTAGGGGGTGGGGATATGAAGAAGTAGGCTGCTGGTTAACTAGGATCTGCAGCTTATCCATTAGGTAGGGAAATGGGCAGACTGGGTGGGCCAAGCGGTCCTTATCTGCTGTCAAATTCAAATTCTATGTTTCTGTGTACAACATCAGCGTAGTCAAAAACTGGCATAATCATCTTTGTCAGACGTTCCTGATGTATGGGAAGAGGGAGCAGATCTCTGTTTTGGTAGAGGTATCTGAGCTTTGGGCAAAGTTTAGTGGCTATGTAGTCAATGTGAATTGAGAAATTTAATTGTGGGTCCAGCCAGACACCTAGGTACTTGTAGAAATGGACTACCCTTAGCGGGGTGCCATCAAGAGAGGTGTTGGGTGGGGACCTGATAGCTTTGGCTATTCTTTGAAAGGTTCCAAAGGTCATAGAGCCTGTTTTATATGTGTTTAGTTTGAGTTGTTTTGAGTGGAACCATGATTGAACAGAGTGGAAGTCGTGTTGCAGTGCAGAGTGGATAGTGGCTGAGTCAGGGCCGGAGGAGAACAGTATGGTATCATTTGCATTCATATGAATGAGAGAGGAGGAACAGGCAGATGGGAGGTTATTTATGAATATTGAAAACAGGATGGGTCCGAGTATGGAGCCCTGAGGGTCACCTGCTAAGATAAGGAGGGAGGGAGAGGAGGAATTGGCGATTTTAACTGACTGATGCCTATCATTGAGATAAGAGTTGAACCACTGTATGGCAGGAGGGGTGAGCCCGTGTCCTCGAGTGAGTTCAGAACATATGAACATACAAAGAAGCCAGCAGAAGTAGGCCATTTGGTCTATCAAATCTGCTCATATTATAGGGTCCACAGCTTGAGCTAATGTCCCTGCCCTCCCTCCCTCCTCCCTCTCATCCTCCCTACCCATGATCCTTACCTTCCCCCTATGCCTATCACAGCCTCTCTTAAAGCTGCCCACTGTCTTCAATGAGATTACCTCTTCCAGCAGTGCATTCCAAGTGTCCACCACCCTCTCTGTGAAGAAGTGCTTCCTGACCTCCCTCCTAAACCTCCCACCCTCAAACTTAAGACTGTGCCCCTTATGTTATGGTTGCCACTCAACTTAAAGAGATTCCTTAGCAACCTTATTTATCCTGTTCAGGTACTTGAAGTTCCCAATCAAGTCTCCTCTTTCTCTCCTGTCTTCCAAGGAGTACATGTTCAGTGCCCTCAACCTCTTCTCATATGCCTTAATCTACTGACTCACTATCATCTTTGTAACCCTCCTCTGGACCTTCTCCAGCAAGTTAATGTCCTTTTTGAGGTGTGGGCACCAGTACTGAACTCCATACTCTAGATGCGGCCTTACCAGTGACCTGTACAAGGGCAGTATAACCTCCTCTTTCCTACTACTGATCCCCTAGATATGCATCCCAGCATCTTGTTTGCTTTGGCTGCTGATTTCTTGCACTGTGTGAAACAGAAGAAGAAGAGGATGAGATACTGAGTCGAAAGCTTTAGCTAGATTGATGAAGACTGCGGCAGTGAGGTGGCCTTTATCAGCATCTGATTGAATGTGACCAGTGACATGGAGAAGGGAGGATATGATGGAGTGATTTTTTCTGAAGCCGGACTGGTACAGGGATGGAAGTTGATGGTGGTGAGTCAGTCAGTCTGGATTGTACGAGGCATTCCTGAAGTTTTGCCAAGGCAGAGAGGAGAGAAATAGGGTGGTAGTTTCCAGGTGAAGTGGGAACACCACCTTTGTGGAGAGGGATGACACATGCCAATTTCCAGGCTTTTGGAACTGTGCCTGAGGAGCTGGACATATTTATAATGAAGGTGAGGGGGGAGAGCGATGGCAGGAGCAGAAAGGCACAGCAGACTAGGATGTAAGCCATCTGGACTAGATTTAGATGTGTTGAGGGATAGAAGGGCAAGCAGAACTTCATTCATGGAAGCAGGGGTTAGAAGGAAGTTTTTATTTGGCATGTGCTGTGCAGTGGGTTTGCAGGCAGGTGGAGGAGGTGTGGTTGGGTCAGGTGAAGCACAAGTATTGAAGAAGGTGTTGAGGGTATCTGCAACTTTGATGGTGTCCATTATTTCAATGCCATTGTGCTTGAGACTTGGGGTGCTGGATTGTGGAGGTGGATCAACAATGGAATGAACTATATTCCAGAATGAGGAGGTGTGTGCTGTGTTGAGTCAGTGTTTAAAGTAGTCAGCTTTTGCACAACAAATGGCCTTAGTGCAAGCATTTCTCACAATGTTATATGCTTGTCTCGAGCTTAAGGCTTGGGAGGCTTTGAAGGTTGACCAGGCTTTGTCACAGGCTTTGCAGAGGGCAACTATAGGGGCAGCAATCCAGGGGTGGTGGCATTTCTGGACCCTGGCTTTTTGAAGGGGGGGCATGGAAATCCAAGACACTGTTGAAAATACTTATGAACTGGGCTAGGGCAGCATTGACAGAAATTGCAGAGTAAACTGGTGCCCAATTGGTGTTGTGTGAGTCTGAGGAGGGAGTTAGTGTCTTGTGAATTTAGTGGGCATGTTTCAATGTACTTTGGTGCAACTTTGGGTAGGTGTGTTTTTCTAATGCAGTAGGTGATGCAGTGGTCACTTAAGGCAGGGTCGAGGACTCTAGCTGCTGATATTTGGTGGGGTGGGATGAGAGAACCCAATCTATGAGGGAGTGATTAGAGGAACGGGGGTTGTAGTGGGTTGGTTCCGTGATTAGCCATGTGATATTTTGGGATTCTAGTTTGGAGGTTGTGGACTTAGATGAAGGGGACAGCCATTCGAGGTTATATTCCCCAAGTAGTATTAGTTCACCAGAGTGTGTTAATGACGGGAGGGCAAAGATGCACGCTGTAAGAGCATCCTGACCAAGCTGAGGAGAAGCATAGACTACCCCAATGAAAGTGGGGAGAGTGTGGAGAAAGGAGAATTTGGTTAGAATCAGCTCATAGGATCCGAGGCAGGATTCTTTTTTCATTACCAAGTAAGAGAGGTGTAGTATTATGGTCATAGCTACACCATCTCTTCTTTTGCCATGGTCTTGCCGGATGATGTGGTAGCCTGGAAAGGAGATAGATGAGTCAGGGGTTTTGGCATATAGCCAAGTTTCTGATAGGCATAGAATGTCAGGAGCGTTCTGTCATCCAGCAATTTAAAAGGTCTGATTTTGGGAGCAGACTCCTAATGTTGATGTGCATGATCTTTAGGCCTCTGTGGGAGAATGATAGTTGCAGAGGTATAGGGGGACCAGAGTTCCTTTCAATGTCTCCAGCCATTAACAAAAGGAGAAAGAGCATAGAGAAAGCATCCAGGAGCTTTTGACCTTTGATAATATTGAGGGGATAGGGTGTGCACCTGGAGCAGTGAATTAAGAGTGATGCAGTGGCTTATATGGGGTGGTAGACAGCTTGGAGAGATCAAGTGAAAGGATGGAGTGGGAAAGGGGGTCAAAGTTGGTAAGCAGGAAGTGAGATGGTGATGCAGGAGGAAGGGTGCAGAAGAAGCAGGAAGTTGGGAGGGGTAAGAGCAACCATGAGGTGGATGGGGGTAGGAGGAGGAGGAGGGAAAATAGGAGACGGAGTACAGGAACAGGAGAGTTGAGGTGGGGTGCATATTTGCTAAAGAAGGGTTTGCAGGACTATCTTAGAGCACAGACTGCTCTAAGGAGGCACTATTGGAGGTTAAACTAGGAAGGAAGCCAAGGAAGCAAGAGTGGGACTGTTATCAGCTGTGGTAGATAGGGAATAGCCCCTTTATAGCTAAAGCTCAGTCAGTAGATCAATCAATAGTGGAGTAGCACAACAAGAGAGATGGGGAAGCAAGTGTATTTAAAGAGTGTCGGGGCAAGAGTGGGCGAACGGGAGAAAATTCAAGTTTTAAAAACTGTGAGAAGCAGGCAAGAAATTGTGGCAGAGAGACAAAGAAAAATCTGCAGAAGTATGGCAGCCAATGAGGAGTAAGCCGGTATCAGCAGCGACCAATGGAGAGTAGAGACTGAAAAGCTGGGGCTAATCAGTTTCCTGGCTTTCTGTCCCAGTCCTTGCAGTAGAAGCATACCTGGTTGGGGCTTAGGTGGTTCAGTCAGGAAAGCAGGAGTGGCCAGCTGGCTTCCCAGCCATGGCTGATGAGAAGCAGTGGTAGCCCAATCAGAAACAAAAGAAAAGAGCTGAGAGCTAAATCGGAGGGCAGGAGTAGTTGAACAAAAGACAGTAGTTGACTGGAAGGGTGGGAGCAGGCAGAGGTGATAACTGTTGGGGATGGTTTAGTCTGGCACCAGCAATCTAGCCCAAGGTGTTGTTACAGCCCAAAATGTTGTTTCTGCCTCCAGGACAGCAAGAAAGGAGCTAAAAAAATTAAGTTAAGGAGAGATGGGTAGAGCAGAGAAATAGGGACAGAAAATACAGACAGAATACAGAGAATGAGTGGGCAAAGGGAGGTAATGCCCAGTACTTAAAATATAATCAGCACAGTATAAACAAAGCAATATTTCAACAATGCAACATTTAACAATAATCCTTCTTGAAAATTCAAGTTTTAAAAACTGTGAGAAGCAGGCAAGAAATTGTGGCAGAGAGACAGAGAAAAATCTACAGAAGCAGAGCAGCCAATGAGGAGTAAGCCAGCATCAACGTCAGCCAGTGTAGAGCTGGAACTGAAAGGCTGGGACCTATCAGTTTCCTGGCTTTCAGTCCTGGTCATTGTAGCAGAAGTGTACCTGGTGAGGGCTTAGGCAGGTCGGGCAGGAGACCAGAAGCAGCTGGCTGGCTTCCCAGGCACAGCCAACAAGAAGCAGCGGTGGCCCAATCAAGGGCTTGCCTGAAAGGGGGAAGGAAAAAGCAGGGTGTCAGAATTTAATCAGAAACAAAAGAAAAGAGCTGAGAGCTAAATTGGAGGGTGGGGAGTAGTTAAACAAAATACAGAGTAGTTGGCTGGAAACGTGGGGGCAGGTAGAGGAGACAACTGTTTGGGATCATTTAGCTTGGCGCCAGCAATCTAGCCCAAGGTGTTGTCACAGCCCAAAATGTTGTTTCTGCCTCCAGGACAGCAAGAAAGGAGCTAGAAAAAATAGGTATCCCATGAGGTGGGCGCATGTTGAAGGGTGCCGTCCGTAATGGCGACTGCTTCTGGGCAAAATCCCTCATGGCGATGGAGATGGTAGGGCAATCAGATGGGGGGTGGGCGAAATGGTTGACAGGATGTCGCTATATGTATGCGCATTGGGGGAAGCAAGCATAGAAAGCGTGGGCTGGGAGGGGGCAAAGGGGGCTGTAGGGGGTGGTGCTGTGGTGGGTTGCCGTGTGATGTCATGGCATCAGGGGCTGGCCTGCAGTTGGAGTGGGTGAAGTATCGGGTTCAGGTTCAGGTGCTGGTGTAATTTTATTGTGCCCGGCCCAAACCTTTATTTTTTCATGATTTCACCACCTCCGCCAACATGCACTCCCCTGGAGTTGAGAATCCTTTAGTAGGGGGGTGCGAGTGGCAAAGTCCCAGCGTGGGGGTGCACTCCCACAGAAGCATTGAAATACATGTCCCCAGCACTGTTGTCCTGTGTGGCTGAGAGGTTGTGAGTGTCAAAATGTTGACTCTGAATGTGTGATAACGGGCATCATCTTTTAGGCATTCGCCACATTACATAGAACTGAAAAAATAAAGTTAAGGAAAGATGGGTAGAGCAGAGAAACAGGGCCAGAAAATAGAGAGAGAATACAGAGAACGAGTGGGCCAAGGGAGGTAATGCCCAGTACTTAAAATATAATCAGTACAGTAAAAACAAACAATATTTCAACAATGAAATATTTAACAATAATCCCTCTTGAAAATTCAAGTTTGAAAAACTGTGAGAAGAAGGCAAGAAACTGCAGCAGAAACACAGAGGAAAATCTGCAGAAGCGGGACAGCCAGTGAAGAGTAAGCCGGTATCAGAAAGCTGCCAGTGGAGAGCTGGGACTGAAAGGCTGGGGCTAATCAGTTTCCTGGCTTTTAGTCCCAGTTTTTGCAGTAAAAGTGTACCTGGTGAGGGCTTAGGCGGGTCGGGTAGGAGAGCAGGAGTGGCCAGCTGGCTTCCCAGCCGTGGCCGATGAGAAGCAGCGGTAGTCCAATCAAGGCCTTGTAATATGCTTTGATATCTGGACATGCTAATTCTCCTTTACTTTTAGGTAAACATAATTTGTTCCATGCTACCCTGGGCTTTTTATTATTCCATATAAAATTTCAGAATGTACACATAAGGGCCTGAAACCATGTTTCCGTTATTCAGTAATTACAATCTGAATTACATATGATAGTTGTGGAATACAGACCATTTTGAGGAGTTGGATTTTCCCCCATGAAGATAATGCAATTTTATTTGAGCCTTGAATGCTATCTTTTACTTTATTTAAAATGTGTTTATAATTATGAAAAAATATGGTTTCTGGTATCAGAGCAAGTTTATTTATTTATCTTTTTTAATTTTTTATGGCTATTCTATTCTCAGCCTCTTCCCCATCGCCTCCCCATGCCCAGGCTTACCCCCCCCCCGGGGCAGGGCTGCCAGGTGGGCGCCCCCTCCCCAGATCAACAGTAGGTTACCCTGGCTTACCCCCCAGGGTGGGACCATGGGAGCGGGGCCCCACCCGGAAGACATGGTAGGCAGTGGAGGCAGCAGGGTACAGCTTCACATGCAGGGCCGGCATTTTATAGGCTGTATCAGGGTGGGGTTGTGCAATGATGACCAGCGTCCACCTTGCCTCCCCCCCAATATTATGGCGCCAGCACTGCAGCTCTCCCAACTTCCACCAGGGGTCTGTAGCTTCCTGGACATGTAACCCCCTCATCCCCTGGAGAAGGATAGCAGTCCCTAGGATGCTCAATCCTTCTTCCCTGGTCAGCCCTCTGATGTCCTGAGTCTATTCCTGACCCCAGGTCATTGGCATTGCAGCTGGACGCTCTGCCACTGTGCTGGTGGGCCAGCATCGGAGCAAGTTTAATACTCAAGTAGTCCATAGCATCTCTTTTGATTTTCCTGTTACATTTTTTTTCTATTTATGTACTGTTCGATATATTAATTAACGATATCTTGGATTTGGTTTCATTCATTTGGTAGCCAGAAAATTATGAAAAAGTAAATATTGAACTTCTAAGATTTGGTAAACTTTGCTTAATATTCATTACAATTTATATGAGGTCATCTGCATATGCTTTTAATTTAACCATTATCTTTCCTATCTGTACCCCGTAATGAGCTGATTGTTTCTTAATTTATTAACAATACCTAACAGAAAGAGTGAAGGGGAGAGGGGATATCCT
Source organism: Neoceratodus forsteri (assembly GCA_016271365.2). Lineage (NCBI taxonomy): Eukaryota > Metazoa > Chordata > Ceratodontiformes > Ceratodontidae > Neoceratodus > Neoceratodus forsteri. The sequence goes on from CM057459.1 coordinate 657,419,897, forward strand.
TGTCTTACCCCTCTGTATGATTGAAACTCTTGGGAAAATGTATTACTGATTATAATTTTAGCCTTTGGTGTATTGTAAATTGTATTAGTTGAACAAACTCATTTGGAAGACCTCTACCTCTCATTGCCTCAGAAGTGGCGTCAATTGAGATGGCAATGGCCTCCATATTGTGTGTTTTTTTTTTGGCAAATTATATGGTCTGTTGAATTTTGTGTATACTAGTAAATATGTCTCTACCTGGTGTAAAGCCACATTGATCAGTATGGGTTAATTTATGTAATACTTGTATATATCTTAAAATCACAGTTTAATAATGCTGTTGGTCTGTAATTTTCTGTTCTTTGGTCATCTTTGTTAGAGTTTGGTATTAAAGATAAAATAGCAGTGTTAAAAAAGTCTAGTAGTGTTTTGTTAATTTTTATCTGTTTAAACAGCTGAAACAGATAGGGTATTGGAATTTTATATAAAATGCAATTGTAAATCCATCAGGGTCCAGTGTTTTGCCTTTTTCATCAAGGCCATTGCTGTCATGCTGTCCTCCTTAGATTGTCTTTAGAGAACATGTCACTCTCTTCTGCCAAGATATAGTGTAGTGTTTCTTCATTACAATACACTTTTATGCCTTTTGTCTCAGCAATTGTTTCCATTTGATACAGATTTTTGTAATAGTCGAGAAAGCAATCCAGTATCTGGGGAAGCTGGCAGGTCACCTCACCATTTTTATCTATTATTGTAATAATATCACCTTTCTCTGTTTGATGTTTTATTCTTTTAGCAAGATATTTCCCTGTTGTTTCACTATGCAGGTCTCAATTGTTCTTTATATGAAGTCAAATGTTTTTTTTGGCTGACATAATATCAGCATTTTGCAATGTTGTTTTTAAGGTATTATATTCTCCTCTAGTTCACTTTTACCTCTTCTTAATTGAGATTCCAGCCTTTTTATGTTGTCTTCTAGTTTGCAGACTTTCTATAAATTTTGTATGTATCCATGAGGCCTCTGATCTAATCACCTCTCTTATGGTAGCCGTGAATGCATCCCAGCCATGTAAAACACTAAAGTCCTGTTCCAAGTTAACTACACAGAATTATTGGATCCTCCTCTCAACCTTATCACTGAAATCAACATTAGCAAGTAATGAATCATTCCCATCTAATAGAAAGTTAAGCGATATTGGATTATGATCTGACAAATAAGAAGGAAAAATGGAGCATTCTAAAAAACTTGTTTGTGCTGCTAAATCTTTAGACATTAGAAAGTAATCCAGTCTGGCTGAACCTTAATGCCTCGCTGAACAGTGTTTATTTATTCATTCTCAGATTACAATACCTTTGAGCACAGAACAGCTCATTTACAAAGGTTCTATGTCATTGTGGGAGGGGTAGTACAAAGACAAGGGGAAAACAGATTATTTACAATGTACAGTAAAAGTCATTAATACCGATTTGTTCATAGTCAGAGTGTAGGGAGGAAGACAAGTACTTACAGAGAGGGAGAAAGTAGCTGTCAGGTGGCAATTGTCATGTGTGAAACAAGGAAAAAAGTGGTGAAGGAAAGGAGAGAAGGAGTACAGGGAGGGAGAGGATGGTGGGATGGGGCAGTGGAGCCAGGGAAGGGGTGGGGAGAGGACAGCAGGGCAGGGGAAAGTCAGTAGCCAACATATGCAGTATAAGTGGTGGCCAAGAAAAGGGCAATATTATCAGGAAGGGGAGGTGCTGGCAAGAAAGGAGGGGAGGAGAAGAGGCAGCCAGAGGCCTTGTCATAGAACCAGTCATTCTCAAGGCACAAGAGAGCTGGTAGTGTGATTATATGGGGCAATCACAAGCATTTTCATTCATAATATACTGATGAAGGAGATGTTTGAACTGAGTAGGATGAGGTACATCAGAAAGAACATGGCCCAGACAATTCAGCCACATAGGGGCTTTGTACAGGAAGGATCATTGGCACTGGGTGGTTCTGAAACTTGGTATGAGTAAGAGGTCCAAGTCAGAGGGCCAAGTATGGCGAGCCTTTAGGGATCTGGGTAGAAGACTGTAGAGGCCAGTTGGCAGGGTTCCTTGTAGCACCTTTTTTGCGAGTATACATGACTAGTATTTGATTCTACCTTGTAGATTGAGTGTGTCTATTCTTTTTCTATGGGATGTAGCTCTTGCCGTGCATCAAGTGAATTATTAGTTGCCACAAAGTTATTAAAAATTCTTTCCGGAGGTGATTCACCCAAATCAGACCGGGTTTATCAAGGGGCGTCAATCTTATCACAATGTGCTTAGATTGCTCAATATTATATGGCGAGCAGGTCGGACTCGTGATTCTTGAAGTAGAGCTATATCCATCTCTTTTTTCTTTTTACATAATCTAATATTCCATACAATTTTACTGGGGAGTTAATTCCATTAATATTTCATGAAATTATATGAATTGGACTGCACGTGTTTTATTAATGAAAAAAAATAACTGTTGAAATTTCAAGATTCTCCCTATAATGAAAACTGGAAAATTGTCTTCTATTAAATATGCCCCCTTTTCCTTCATGTTTTTCATTATAAATACTGTTACAAATATTATAACCACATCGTTGTAGGAATTGCCCCATCCCCCCTTTTGTGGTGCATAGGAACCCTTTCTGCACCTTGAAACCCTTGTTTGACAACAGACCTTAGTATTTGACCCACCATGTCCGAAAATGTTATTATCATATTAGTTATCCAATAGATCACTTATTAGTGAACAATTAACATTGAATAATTGTAGTCTCTAAGCAAGCAAGAAGAGATTTACGGGAGAAGAGAAAAAAGAGTTTTTTTCCTTAGACATTGCTATTTATTAATACATTATTTGTCTCCTCAGATGAATCCATTACTCCAGTAAATAATGTGGGTATTCGGCACCTTAAATCAGAGTATGCATCTTCTGTGCTATTAAAATATAAAGTTTGACCATTTAAACGTACTTTGAGTCTGGCTGGAAACACCACTGTGACTTTAATTTTCCCTGTCCATAAAATGTGTTGGATCTTATTAAATTATCTTATTAATTTTTTTCCATTGTTCCCATTGTTCCCAGAGCTCAAAAGAGAAATCTTGCTTGGAGCTTATTTGTTGCTCTGTATATGTGGCACCTTTTTTATGACTTGCTTTAAGATGGTTTCTTTTATCTTCAGTTTTTAGAAGCTTAAGCATAACTGGCTGGTTTGTTTTTTCTCTCCATCTTGCCCTCTAGGGCCTATATGGTGTAGTCTATGTTCATTTTGTTAAACTCTTCACCCAAAAGTTCTGTTAAGATGTCAAGCATGATTATTCTTAAGGATTTTTGCTCTTCCCATTTTTCTGGAATTCTGTATACTCTCAAATTCTCTCTTCTTGCTCTGTTTTCTGCTTCATCCTGCTTTTGTTTCAGGTTTGTAATTGTTGCTTGCATCTGCTTTAGATCTTTTTCTATAGGTACTACTTTGTCTTCTAAGTTAGAGTGCCTCTGTACAAAGTCTGTTACACATTGTCTCTTTTTGTCAGGTTTTTGTTGACTCTCTTTGTCAAGTTTTTGTTCTAGATTGGCCCTTACATTTTGTAGTGATTTTATAGAGTTAGGCAGAGCTACAAGATTAGATAGAGAATGTTGGAGCCCTTCCACCTTAAGTAGAAGCGCTTGAGCCCAATGTGCTCCCAGAAATCTTATATGCTGCTGCTGCTAGCTGGTGCTGTACTGTGTGATTCTCTACAGAAACTGTCAAGATGCACCTTAGTGCCCTGAAAATAAAAAGTGAATTTCCATGATTTCCATAATTGGAAAAATTGTCATGACACCCAGAAATAAGATGTTTTTCCAGAAATCTTATATGCTGCTGCTGTTAGCTGTTGCTGTGCTGTGCAAGTCTCCATAGTAACTATCAAGATGTACTTTAGTGCCCAGAAAATAAAAGTGGATTTCCTTGGCTGAAAAAGTCTCATGACTCCCAGAAAGGGAATGTGCTCCCAGAAATCTTATGTGCTGCTCCTGCTAGCTGGTGTTGGGCTGTGTGAGTCTCCAAAGCAACTGTCAAAGATGCACTTTAATGCCTGGAAAAAGTGAATTTCCATGACTGGAAAAATTCCCATGACCTCCAGAAATGAGATGTGCTTCCAGAAATCTTATATGCTGCTACTGCTGCTGGTGTTGGGCTGTATGAGTCTCCATAGCAACTGTCAAAGATGTGCTTTAATGCCTGGAAAAAAAAAGTGAATTTCCATGACCGTAAAAACTCTCACGACCCCCAGAAATGAGATATGCGTCCAGAAATCGAATATGCTGCTACTAGCTAGTGTTGGACTGTGTGAGTCTCCCAATAACTAACAAGATGCACTTTAGTGCCCAGAAAATAAAACTTAACTTCCATGACTGGAAAAAGTCTCATTATAACCAGAAAGGGGATGTGCTCCCAGAAATCTTATATACTGCTGCTGCTACTGTACTTTGCGAATGCAGTCTACAATAAATGGATCTGGATGATGATCTTCAATTCAATTATCAGTTTGCTTTGTCATGAACTACTAGCAAAGGTAAGTATTTTTTTTGGGGGTGGGGATGGGAGGGTATTTGGAACCATTGTATTTCTAACCATGTTTTGTTACTGTTTCTGTCTTTGCAGGTATTTATCTCTAGGGTGATTGAATCCTGTTGCTGCATGATTCTTGCCCAGATATGATTATTTAATTTCAGAGTGTTTTGTACCATGGACAGTAAGTATTTTTTTTCTTAAATGTTCTCCATATCCATATGTCTCTATGTAACTGCTGACTGCTCCTATTTCTCTTGTTTCAGATATTTTCCCAGTGCATGACAAATTGTACAATAAGGCAGCTGCATCAGCTGGAGGGCTGTTATACATGCTTAATAAAGAGGATGTGTTGACTTTAAAAATACCACATGCAGTGGTGGAGAAGCTGGAGGAAGAGGTCTGGGCAGTAGTCAGCAAGGTTGACCACCTCAACAATCTGGTGGAGATTAAAAGATGGCAATGGCTTGCTTGCAGTAGGAGGACGAGGAATTCATCTTGATGGCAGAATGTATACAGGCCTGCTGTATATACAATATACAAATTATTTAGATGGTAGTATGCTCCATATTGGGTTACAGTACACCTGTGAAAGAAAACAACATTTAAAATAAAACAAAACATTTTGAAAGGATACCTACCATCACATTGATGATAGTGCAGCCTTGAAATGGAACGAAGGTGCCCCAGGCAAAGGAGGTGGAGGAAAAGTCTTGCTTCTTGGATGAGCAGTCCAGGAGGAGTCCTGTGAAGACAATGGAAAATTATGTAGACCTTACTAAAGTGGATATTGTGGGTGACTGACCACACAAACAGTATACGATGACCACGTCAAGTCTTACTGTATGTGTCACCTGTGAAAAAAATTCATTTAGCTTGACTTTGCCACCATTGTGGCCACACAATAGATCCATTGTCCATTCCCACTCATTCTATACTGGTCACCTGTGAAGAAAAAGCTAAATTACTTAGACTGACTTGGTATGGCCACTGTGCCATTGTTTACCTGTGAAAAGAAAAAGTTAACATTAAAACTTAAACAACAGAAAGAAAATGTCAAATACTTACTATCAGATTAGTGATGGCCATGCCATGTACTGGCACAGCCGTGTCACAGGGAGGGGTGGTTGAGGAAGACACAACTTTAGTCTATGGCTTCTGGTGTGCTGTCCGACATGAGAGCATGACAAAAGGAATGAAATCAATACATTTTAAAGTCTTGTAAGCAAGGTAAAAGCCCCTCCTGTGCAATGACAGACTTACCACCAACAGTGAGGACAAGCAGTGTGAAAAAAAATGAATATTAATTTACCATCACAACAGACAATGACGGCCTTTGCTGGACTTCTGGTCTTGCTACCTTGATGGACTGGCTGGCTGGAGACTCGGCTTCAGGTGTGGCTTGCTGGCTGGCTGGCTGGCCAACTGGAAGGCTGCCAGCATGGCAGGCAGGATGGCTGCTGGGGTGGCTTGCAGGCTGGTAGCTGGGATGGCTTGCAGGCTGGCTGGTGGGATGTCTGGCAGGCTGGCTGGAGGGATGTCTGGCAGGCTAGTGGGTTGGCATGATGGCTGGTGGAATGTCTGGCAGGATGTCTGGCAGGCTGTCTGTCTGTTGTAGTCTTAAAAGAGTTTCTACTTTGCCTGTAGGCATTACGTAGGAGAGGGCAGATGGTGCTAATCAGATGGATCTATAGAACAGCAGCACAACATGGAAAAAAATATCAACAGGAAAACAACACTGAATCATAAAGAGAAGAATTCCATTAATAAGGAGGAAAGGAGGACTCTAACACATTTCTGTTTATGTGCTTCAGTCATACTCATCAAGGGAGCAGCCCTCACAGTCTTCCAGACTGGAGTTGTCACCACATGGGAATTTGTTTTCCATTACTGTGCCATCTACCTCTGTGGAAGGCAATGTGGCAATGCTGAGACCTCCAGACTGTTCTGGTTCTTCTTCATCACTACCAACAACATTATGTGGTATGAACACAGACATAACTGTGTTATGTGGAATGTGCCCTGAATTCATTTTAATAAATGTTTATATGCCAGAATTTCTAGGAGACAGATTTGTATGCCTGTTCCACACAATGGCCCCCACCAAACTAAATACCATCTCCACACTGACACCTGAGGATGGACAGCTCAGATATTTGACTGCTATGGAGGCCAGTGCTGGACAATCAGTAACTTTGCTACTCCAGTACAGCAGTGGCTTCCAACACGTTAAGGTCCCTGGTGCACATCAAATATGCATCCACCATGCATTGCACTGCATGCAATCCTGCTGACTTATCAGCCTCCCCCACCTTCTCCTCCATGTCTGCAATTCCCACCTGACATAAAGCATCCCAAAGTGGATTTATTGTCATTTTTTCCTGGTACCAGGCCTGTTTTTTTTTTTTTGCCCAGTTAACTGAGTCAGTAGCAACACCCTGTCTATGATCACTTTCATGTTGTGCCTTACACAACTTTGACTAACATCTGTGCCCCATGAACCCATCTTGTTAGTCAATCGGTTAGATTTTGTACCTTATCACAACCACCGTAAAATATTGATGTCAGGCTCCTCTTATATCATGGGTATAGTATGTGGCAATACCAAAATCTGCAGACTATAGAATTCTGCAAATATGGGAACTGCAGTCAAGTACATGCAGCATGTGTTCCATTAAGGCAAAACTTCCCCTATTACCACCGGCCTCTAGCACCTGCTGTGCATTTAACAATGTCTGGCTCAGCACCCTTAGAATTGGGATGGCCTGACTGAAACAGGCAGTGTCCCTACTCACTGCCTTTGTGGCATGTTCAAATGGCCTTAGAATCCTAATCAGGCCATCCGTTAGTCACCACTGATCTGTTGTCAGAAATATTGATACTCCGGAACTGTCATGGCTTGTATGTAACAGCAGGTATTCAGAGATGGCTTTATACTGCTTGTACAAGTGCTTGATCATGTAAAGTGCTGCATTCCATCTGGAGATAACTTCCAGCTTCATAAGGTGCTGAGGCAGCTTTTTCTGGATCTGCAGGTGCCTTAGGTGGTCACAGGCTTCTCTGGAATGAGCAAAGTGGGCACAGACGGGGTGGGCCACAGTCAACATGGACTTGATGTCAGGGTATGATAGAAACTCCTGCACTACTAGATTAAGACAGTGTGCCAGGCATGGAACCATGAGAAACCCACCATCACTAATACTTTTAACCCCTTTCAAGCAATTATCGCATGCAATGAAACACGGTTTCAGGGAATGTGGGTGCAGCCACTCATCAGTCTCTGTCAGGAGCAATCCTAACATTTTCTGACCCGTATGTGATCCACTTACACTCTTCATTGCCAGCGTGGCATGCTGGTGAACACCCAGAGTGTTGCTACCACTGCAGTCAGGCTTTGTACTGTTTCTTCCATTCCAGCACAGAATACTACCCCAGATACCTGTGCCCAGGTGACTGCAATACATAGATAAGAGCTAACAGCTGTTTTGGCCACTGGTCCACATATCCATACTAAAATGTATATGTGGTGACACTGAATGCTGCAGGGCATGTATTACTGTATTTGTTACAGTCCTATAAAGTTCAGAAATGCCGTGGGTGGAGAAATAAGTCTGGGATGGAACTGCAATTTTGAGCAGGCACACACCATCAATGCTCAGAATTCCACATTCTCCACAAAAGAGAATGGCAATAGATTAATTGCCAGCATTTCGGTAACTGTAGCATTCAGTTCCCGTGCAATAGCATGATTGAGTGGGCATTTGTTATAATGCTCAGACATGCTATGTAGTGTAGGCTGCACTTTTCAGGGTATAGGGGTACCAAACAGCGGGACTCTGCACACTGGCGGCATAGCTGATGGGGTAGCATTTGACTCAGGGGGATCTCAGATGCTGAATGAATGAATGACATGATTTTTTGGTTTTTTGTGGACTGGGGTTGATGTGTTTTGGTGCCGCTGGCTGCTAGTACTCAAACCACCACTGCTACCATAGCCATTACTAGGCAATCCCACAGACCCCTCCTCCTCATCTCTGTAGCAGTCCTCCACAGTGACTTTTGACTCCACTGAGACTACTGCATCCATGACACTTCAGGGTGCCTTACACAATGAGAATGATAAGGGAGAAGGCTGCCATGCATCAGTTTCCTTTTGATGCTGAGTCCAGCATAACAGGTGTCTGAACTTGAGGAGTGTGTGTGTTGCCCACCAGTGCCTAGGTGCTCCCTCTTTTCCTGATGGCTAACACACACACTTAACAATTAACATAACTGGCAGATAGCTCATTGTGTCAGTTGGGTCCAGGATGTAAAATTCCCACAAATTAGGGATTATGTTGCCCTTGTTCTTACATGGTGGTGGACCTGGTACCAGGACACTGGAGGGGTGGCAATGGGTGTTTTGGTGGACGATCTCTGCAATTCTGCTACAGTGGGCGACTCATGCTGTGTTATTGATTCAACAATGCTAATAGCAACAACAGCTGGAGGACTGAGGGGCTTTGGTAATTATCTGAAATAATTGTGGCATACACAGCACCACAGGTTCATCAGCATGACCTTCACTTTTTTTATTTTCAGGTTGCCATGAAATCAGTTCTTTTCATTGAGGCTGCTTGAGCATTACTATTGCAGTGTCTTTACAGATGTAAAATATGGTCAGTTAAATATTTTTTACTGTTCTTAAATATTTCAACATGCCTGTTCTCTGGACAGCCTATCCTCTCCCCCTCCTCCCACCCCACCTCACTCCACTCCCCATCCCTATCTCCACCCTCTCCAGGTATTATCTAGGTACGTCCAGGGCTGTACCCCCAATGTAACCCTTGGGTACCTTGTATTTGACTGTAACCTATTATAAGTAACATTATTATGCAACCTATGTGTACTCTATGTTTAATGTTCTGCACCTGTACTGTTCTCACTGTTGTAACCACACTATGTAACTCTGTCTACCCCACCCCGCAACGAGGTTCCTTTGTAAATGAGTCCATGACTCAAAGGTTGTAAATCTGACTTTTCTAATAAATAAACAAATAAATACATTTTGTTCAGTGTTTTTCAAAATTCTGTTTAGGAATTTTTGAAAAATTGCGGTAGCCATGTAACTAGTTTTAGTAGTCTCACTAGCTATGGAAACAAATCTGACATTAGTGGGTAGAGTGGAGCACGACACCAGTGCAGAGTTTGAACTTTCATTCTAGGTTTAATAATTTGCATAAATTTCTATCTCCATGGGATCACTCTCTGCCTGGAAGATAATGCTTCAAGTGTAAACATAGTGAGGGATTCCTGAGAAGAAGCAACATTGCTAAGTTGAGTAATTTTTTTCTTCCTTCCTGAATCCATTTAAAAAAAAATTAAAAGTATTCTCAGATTGGAATGTTACTTGAAGCGTTATTATCCAATTACTTTACCTGATTACTGCCTGACTAAAATTTCTATCAACCATTTCAAAATATCAGTTGAAGCTCCCTCATGGCCACAAACCTTTTAGGTTAATTTTTGTTTTATGTGAGATTCAGTTTTCCTGTTAGGATTTCAGAGTGCTTTCAAATGTAATTTGCACCTGCAGTTTAAATTGACTATTATAATGAAAACACAAAGCCATGTTAGGGCTTGATTATTTTGACCAATTTCAACAGCTCATATTTTACTCTGTATTCCAAAGAGCTAATCTATCACTGAATTACTAGGTGCAATATGTGACTTCCAAATGACCATAATCAAGTGGATTTTTACTTGAATTCTTCACATGCAATAGTGGGCATGATCCCTGAGCCTTATAAAAGTAGTAGAGGGTTTGCTAAATCATTCTTCCGCCACTGGTGTGGAAACAGGTAGTGAGATCCAGAGTTTACAGTTTCTTTTCACCTTAAGCTCTGCACTAGAAAGATCAGTGCAAAAATGTGTTCTGTCTGATAGCTGTTGGAAATAGCCCTCATTATAAGTGATGTGATAAAAATCATTTGCTTAAGGCTTACTTTATTTGAACAGTCGGTGTCTCATTCAGTCTTCATCACATACTCCGTTGAACTGTGCTTAGTAAACCTCTACTGAATAATTCTCCACTGAGCTAGCATTTCAGTATTACCAAAGAGAGTAATCTATAAGCATTTTAGAAACATAGATATAGACTTTGATGGCAGATAAGGATCACCTGGCCCACCCAGTCTGCCCATTTCCCTTCCTACTAGATAAGCTGCAGATTCTAGTTAACCAACAGCCTGCTTCCTGCCACCCCTTACTACAATTGCCTTGTGTCTGTCTCATGCATGTTTGAATTCCCCACTGTTTTATCCCCAACAACCTCCACAGGAAGGCAATTCCACGCATCCACCACTCTCTCCATGAAACAAGAAATTTTATTTCAGTACTTGTCCTTGGCTGTAGTGAGATGTGGCATCACTCTCCACTGCCTAACATTTTCTAGTTTATGAGCTGTCGTATTACTCAAATTAATTAAAATGGCTCAGAGGAAGTGTTGCACGCATCTCTGCTAGCTGCTCAAGTTCAGAAGCAAGCCTGGGGAGCCAGTATTGGTGTGGCCAGGGCTGGGGAGTGCTCTTGAGAGGACTGTGAGTTAGCCCTGGGAGGGAGATGTCCGAGTTCTGGTGCAGCAGTGGCCCCCCCACAGCAAGCCAGGGAGATTCCTCCCTCATACTGGGTGGCATCAGTCCAGCATGCACTGCTACAGCTGAGGCCACCAGAGACATTACCCAATGTCTGGGAGAAAGGAGACTCAAGGTATGGGGGCAAAAATGTAAAAAAAAAAAGTTCTTCTTGAGCTGTCCAAATGATGGCCATTGGCTCCCTGGGCTCTTCATTGTGCAGATCCCTGCTGGCTGGGAGTGGCAGACAGAGCTGGGGACCAGCAGGAGCCCAACAGACAGGAGTAAGAGATGGCTGAAAGAGCCAAACAGCTTGACTGAGGAAAAAAACATAAATAAATAAACAAAAAATAAATAAAATGAGAATGTAAACACCTATTTTGATCTTTGAGTTTAATTTGGATAAAAGAAAGTTTTTCTCTGCCTATATTTATTTCTGGATATCAAAACTGAGAAACCATCTTCTCATAGTTAATATTTCTTTTGATCTTTGTTTTCATAATAAGTCTAGGTATAAAGGAGAAAGAAAATATTGATCAATAGGAAAGTGCATAAAATAAGAAAAAAATTGATTATAAATTGATTAGAATTATCCAAGAGGTTAAAAGAAAGAAGGGTATTACAAGTCACAAATTATATACAAGTGGCACAAAGTAAGATTAAGTTTAGAATCTGTCACTTTTATGTTTATTTAAAATAATTAGATTTTTTTTTTAAATGGGTAGTTATTAAAAGTTCCACTATAGTCTCAGCATATACGTAGGATTGTTTGGTTTTATTGTAAAATCCGTGTTTTGGAAATGACTTTAGTACTGGATTATACTCATTTGGAGCATTAGCCTCAACCAGTAGAGACCTTGGATGTCCTGAAGTGCTTGACTAGAACAATTGCAGTCTGAAGACCTGCGTAAAAAACTTTGCATATTGCAAGAAGGCCGCACTGAGGAGTAAAGGATTACATTCGTCGCATCTGGACGAAATATTGCAAAGGACTTTTGTGGAAGCATCACAGGTGTGATAGAACTTGTATAGGGGTACAACAATAAGAGCGGTCAAATTCCTATCATTGGTACCCTAAACTAGATCATGTCTGGTTTTGTTTAAGAATGTATTTGTGGGACTGGCCCATCGGTGCAATGGTAGCGCTGCTGCTTTTGACACTGGTGACTCAAGTCTGAGTCATCAAGGGCTGACCTGGGGGAGAAGGACTAAGCATCTCAGAGGACACTCTTCTTCTCGGGGAAGGGAGGGTCCCATTTACCACTGCCACCAGGATGCAGGGACTGGTACTGCGCGTTCAGACTACCAAGTGGGAGGAACCGTGCTGACTATGGATGATGCTACGTGTGTGTGTGTGCATCCTTTCAGTTCTTGCATGCATGGCTCCTTTGGGCAAGGGAGCAAAATTTGAAAATGCAAGGCCCTGCCCTCAGAGGACAAACTCCTGGCACTGCTGTGATCTTCCTGCCAGCTGATGGACACCTCCTGATGAGAGGTACAAGGAAGTGTTCAGGTTAATGGTGCAGAGAATGAACTTTCCAGTAACAAAACCAAAAAAGCTGTGCACTTGTACCAAGGAGACAGAGGTCTCACTAATAATGACCTGTAGTCCTTCAAATTCAGAAGCTCATTTTATTAAAGTACTAGAATTCTGTGCAGTTCAGTGCATTCTGCACATTTCCTGGAAAATCCAGGGAGCCTCTAAGATATGCACTAACCACCCCAGCACTTCGACCTGCTAATCTTCCACAGGGGGGGGAGTGGCTAGATAGTATAACAGGTCTCTTTAAACACCTGGAGCCAGTTACAGCATAAGTGTATTGTGGTACATAGTAGACAGAGTTTAAAAAACAATTACTATTTACAAAGAGATGTTTATACATTTCACACATTCAGTATTTTCAAAAAATCCATTTCCTGAAAGAACAGCAGTTTGCAAAAGGTATTTGAGGATCCATAGTAAAGAGACACCGTCAACCCCCTTAGACCTCAAATGGTCCCTAGTTTAAAAAACACATTTTATGATTTCTCACATTCTGTAGAGATTGCTGATGTAATTGATGGTTTGATTCTGATCCTTTTTTTTGTTTTAAACATTGAAAATCTGTCTGTTCACCACATTGGTGTTACCACACAAAAACATGTTTGTTTACAGTCCTTGACCAAATCCCTTTGCATCTTTCCTAAACCTGAACTAAGGAACACCCTTAAAAAGGTCTAACCATTCATGATGCAGTGGGAGGAGAGGAGACTACTGCCTCATAAGGGGCTGCACTGTTTGGGGATGTTCCTCATGTTCAAAAGGTAAGCAACAAGCAAAGATCAAGGATTTGAAACAAAACAAAATTGGGTTCAATTACACTATCAGCATGCATTTCAGTTCTAGTAAGAAGAATGGCAAATAAAATAACCAGCAGCATCCCAATTAATTTTGAAGCATGTTTGCACATACCAGGCTGTTGTCCTTCCATCTGCGTTGCTTGCCCTCCACTCTAACCAGACTGCTCACCACCACCGTTTACACAGAGGAGCTGTGCACCATTGCAGGATGGCAGTGGTACTTTCCACATTTTAGTTTCTGGATTTCCACTGAGGCCAGGAGTTTTGACAGCTGCTGGTCTTTTGAATTCAGTGTTGCCAGTGTTCTGCTGAGAACCATGATGAAGCAGGCACTTGAATTTTAACATTGGACATGGCACTTTTTAGTGGACAACTGGAAAGGTTCTGTATGTCCATATTAGGCCAGCACTGCAGAAACACATTTTTTTTCTTACATTGTTTCTGCTCCTTGGTCCCCTGGTCAGCTGCCATCCCCATCCACCCGTTCAGCCCCGTACCCCGAGATCAGGCCACAACCCCTCACCACCACCACTGATTACCCCTAGTGGCGGAGTGGTGAGGAGCCCCCCCCCGGCTCTGCTCAACTCACCTTCTCACAGGATCCAGTGTGGGGAGTGCCATTCAGGGTTGGGGCCTGCATTGGGTGGATGGCTCATCAATGCTTGACTGGGACCAGATTTTCCTTCCTCCATTTTCCCCCTTGCATGAGGGGCGTGCAATGGCACCAATGGAAGGAGCGTGTACACATCCGCAGAAGCTCCTCCTCAGTGCCTGCCCCATCACGCCCCCCTACTGTATAGCAGCGGCACTATATCCCCCAGCCTCTGCTAGTGGACACCCTTCCGCTGACTACTGGAATCCCCACCCTGGAGAGGGAAAGCAGTCCAATGGATGCTCAATCCCTCTCCTCCCCTGCCAACCCCCGACAACCAGTGCTCATTCCTGAACATGGGTCACCAACGTGGCGCAAGGTAAGGCTTCCAGTGCCTCAGCCCTCAGTGCCACCGGGCTGGCCGAAACACATTTTTAAAGTGGTAACAACCTTCTGATTAAAGTAATGGACACGTTTTTCTCACATCACTGATTCTGCATTTTTATATGAGCATGCAACATTGGGATAAGCCTAGGTTTTTTTTATCCTGCCCTTCCTCTCACACCCCCTCAATCAAATTAGGCAGGCAGTATAAAGGAGGGGGCAGTATGGAGCAGCATGGCATGGGACTGTACCATTGGAGGTGAAGCAGCATGTTTTCACGCCAGCAAAAAATGCCTGCAATGGTACACAATCCCACAAAAACAGGGATCATCCTGCACTGCAACAGAGCCAACTGCAACTCTCCCCTTGCTGTTACACAGCTTGATCTACACTACTGCAACTCACCTGCACCTCTTGCAATGGTGCAGATCAAGTAGTATAAACAGGCCTTTAGAGATGCTAAGCAATCATAAAATGTGGGTTTTAAACTCACAATAACATGATGCAAAAAGGAGTGTCCCTTTAAATGTCCAGTCGATTTTGGACATCCCGGTATTTAAAGTGCTTCTCAAAGCTACTTGCTGTGCATACTTAAGTTTGTCAAATCACACTCAGACAACTTAATTAAAAGTTTATTAACCAACCAGAGACATCACTGGAAAGTTTTTGCTGGTTCACAAAGAAGAGACAATACAACGTAAAACTACAGGTACTTTTATGTCCATGTTATAAGTCCATTCGGTTTCTAAGATATCATTGCAATTTCACATTCCAATTTTTAATATCTTTTTAAAATGTTTCTTGCAAGCTTGTGTGCTTATTGCATCTATTATTAGATATCATTAAGCTCTTTCATACATATAATATAATCTCACTGATGTACTTGAAAACATTCTCTATTTTTCATTCACAGTTTAAAAAAAACTTTTCCAGGTCTGTGTAGAATTTGTAGAGAAAAAAGATAGAAAAAACTGTTGCTATGCAGTACCCCTACTGCAGGGCTCAGTCAGTTCCTTGACAGAGCAAGAAAGATAGGTATTGATTAATCTATAATAAAAGAAAAAAACAAAGTATTAGATCAATACAAAGCTCATTTTCTTCAATATTAGATATAGGGTGGGATATTCAAAGGGGTTGCACATGGTGCTACAGTGTTGTGCCATGCGCAACCCACTGATGTGTCCCAGCGCAATATTCAAAAGGGGAATGTGCTCCGTGCAAATCCCAATGCGCCAGGGTGCACCAGTAATGTATGCAGCACAAGTGTAGGGGGCATGCCCATGCATATGTGATACATCCCAATATTCAGCCCAGGATGTGCGGCACATATGCAGGCACACACCCGCTTTGCGCAGCACAGGGGGGCACAAAGATGTGCCCAAAAAAACAGGAGCAAGGACTGCCCACCCACAGACTGGCTGCCATATTGCCGGGTGCAACACGGCAGCTACCAGCTGTGGGTGGCCACCCGAGCCCTGGCTGCACCATCCGGTGGTGTAGCACCCAATCCAATGCCCGATCACGGGCTGTAATATTTATTTAACTCCCTGGTGGTCCAGTGGACCAAACTCCTTGCCCGATCATGGGCTGTAATAATTATTTAACTCCTGGTGGTCCAGTGGTACCCATACCCCTCCCAACCCGGCTCCTCATACCGCCACCCGCTCCCCGGTCAGTGGTGGCGGCGATATCCACCCGCCAAGCCCCGGCCCGTCTGCCAACTGACAGGGGTACTGTACTGCACAGTCCCAAAATGTGAATGGATCCATTCACATATCAGGACTATGTAGTAAAGTATGGTCTGCATGCCCATTGACCCATGCTGTGGACCAATGGGTGTACAGCCGTACTGTACGCTGTCAGTCAGCAGGTGGCCGGGCAGCTTGAGGGTGGGGTTTTGCAGCCCACCACTGACTGGGGGGGAGCGGGGTGGCGGGTATGAGTGGGCAGGTTGTGAGGGGTGTATGGGTACCACTGGACCACCAGGGAGTTAAATAATTATTACAGCCCGCGATTGGGCAAGGAGTTTGGTCCACTGCACCACCAGGGAGTTAAATAACTATTACAGCCCATGATCAGGCAAGGCATTCAGTCCACTGGACCACCAGGGAGTTAAATAATTATTACAGCTCGTGATTGGGCAAGGAGTTCAGTCCACTGGACCACCAGGGAGTTAAATAAATATTATAGGCCATGATTGGGCAAGGTGTTCGGTCCACTGGACCACCAGGGAGTTACAAAAGTAATACAGCATGCGATCGGGCGATGGGGCTCATTGCTGGTGAGGGGCAGGGGGCGTCGGTCCCTGACGGCTGCAGCCTGGCAGGGCGCCAGGCGCAAGTCGCAGAGGATCAATGCATCTGCATGCAAATGGGGCCATAATGACATGCAAATGGCCCCATTTGCACCTTGCATACATTATGGCTCCATTTGCATGTCCACCGCTGAATATCACGGTTGCTGCACCTAGCGCAATGGCACTTCCGCTACCTCATCCCCCTGCTCCTCTCTGGCCACTTGCGCTGGTGCAGTGCCACTGCACCATGTGCAATGCGGGTGGCCACGGTGCCATATTCAATGGTGTGGAGCCATGGCGCAGCACCGTTGAATATCGCCCAGACCACGCCATGGCACATCCCAGTTGTGCTATGCCCGGCTTGTGCCCCTGCCTGGCGCAGTTCTGAATATCACACCCATAGTATTTGATGTTTTATTGTAAGCAGTTTGAAACAGTTAACATTTACTGTTCTAATATAACTGTTCAAGCAAAGAAGAGAGGGATTTGATAATAAATATATCACAGATTAGAGCCAATACCAAAAACAAGGACAGAACCAAAATGGTAATGAGCCAATGTATTTCATTTTGGCAAGTATTAGGGTGAAGAGAAGGGTGGGGGGTGGGTTGTTCTCTCTATTCATTTGCTCTTCTGTGGTTTCATTCAGTCCACCCAGCCTCTGAGATTGCAGGTGATATATCCATTTACTTTCTTTTTTCAGTAAAGCCTGCAGTCTTGTCTCCCCCTCTTATAGGTAGCCTAACCAATTCAATTCTTATGTACTGTATCTGAGATCAGAAAAATTGGAACCAGGCTTACTGGGGTTACAATTTTACCATTATAAATTGAGCTTAAATGCTCCTGAATTCTTCGTCTGAGTGGGCGTAGTGTTCATCCTACATACACCAGGCCACAAAGGCACAACAGAGTTTGTATCCCAAAGCTGGTACCACAACTAATGAACTTTTATTTCTGTGATTTCTTCTTGTCCAAGATGACTAAAGTCTCCATACGGTACTGCATATTTGCACACGCTGCAGTTTCCACACTTGTAGAAAATATTTGGTTTCTTGGGTAGCCATGTATTAGTTTGCTGGCTTTCCCTTTGTAGAAGGTTATGGATCAATCTGTCCTTATGCTGGTTCCTCTGTATGTTATTCTTGGTTTTTCATTTATACATGATGCCATTTTTCATCAGAATGCAGGGTGTGTCAATTGCTTCTTAACATATGCCCCACTTTCCCAGCAATGGTACTATACCCAGTTGGAAATGTGATGCAATTGTCATTTTGTGTGCTTCTCATTTCAGGAGTTAAAAGTTGTGCTCTGGAGAAGTGGGCAACCTTAGACAGCAAAGCCTTCTTAGGATCCTATGCATTGCTGCAATTAAAGGCATCTCCACCAGCTGGCTGCAGGTTTCAGCTCCAACAATTAACTCTTGGATAAAGAGAGTCAATGAAATAAGCAAAATGGAGTGCATCATAGTAACACTCAGGCTCACAATGGAGAAACACATAGAGTTATCATCTAGATGAAAATCTCACTCCGATGGGACCCTTCAGGGTAAACTAGGTGGAGTTGGAGAAGTGGCGGGGTGAATGGTGGTACCTCCTTATGCCTAATACAATGAAGTAGCTTCTCATTTCTCTTCTTTTGAGGGATACCAAGGGTTTCCTCTCTGGGATCCCACCAATGTGTAGCTGGTTGGCTTCTAACTCCAATAATAAGGGTCTTCTGTAGTTCTGGGTACGCCCTTCTCCCTCTCACACTTAGCAACACAAACGATAATGTCCATTGTTGGGCTACTGGTTTTTTTTGTTTGTTTGTTTGTTTTTGTTTTGTTGTAACTCTGTTTATTCACCAGGGCTTGGCAGGGATGTATCACATATCAGCCTTTGGACCCCACTCATTTTCATCTCCCTATGCCAACCGCAAGAGCTTACCAGCAGTCTGGGAGACCATGGATTGTCTCCCATGGTTGGGCTGCCCCTCCCACCGGTTCTGAGAGGGAGGAGGACTTAGATCTTAATCTGGTTCCTGGCTGTCATGAGTTAGCTAAGGTGGCACTGGCAGGGCTTCTGTCATCACAGTGCTTGGGCAAAGGGGCTTTTTTCCCTTTGTTGTGGTCCACCAAGTGGAGCAAGCATGCAATGACATCCATGCGACATTGGGCCACTCCTACCCCAATATGACAGTGTCAACTGACCCACAAATCCCCTGCAACTGCAGAAGTCATGGTTCACTCACCCCCACCCATCACTAGGGGTTGAGCTTTTGCCAGATTACATGTCCCTTCCCTCCCCAGAGGAGGAGATCTATATATAGATACTCCATCCTCCTCCACCAGCCAACCCTCTGGCACTCCAGGCTCATTCCTGAATCTGGGTTGTCAGCGCCACAAGTAGTAGTGCTACTGCTGCACCAGCGGGCTGGATTGTTGGCCACTGTTGGATGTAGGTTTTAAGTTCTCTTGTTAAGGTCTTATAATAGTCTGTAAGCTATACAAAGTTTCTGTAACATGAAGCTTGAATGACACTATACAGTATGTAGGTACCAGTACCATCTTTTACCAAAGATAATTAGTATAACGAGGTGTGTTAGGAAGAGACTCTGTAACCCCCCTCCTTAGCAATGCTAATTGCTTATACTGCTCTGAAATTTCTGAATAAAGTTGAGTTAAAAAAAAAAAGTTGTGCTTGATTCTGTTTGTCAGCATTTTCTTTTGCTGTTTTCATCAGATCAGCCTTATACCCTCTTACCAGCAGTCTTTTAGTTAGTTTCTCACTTTGTTTTTCAAAACCATTTTGCTCTTAGCAGTTCCTCTTGAGACAAAGGTACTAGCCATTGAGTATAGATCTGATTAGAGATCCTGGCTGTGAGCTTTCTGCAGCTAAAATGCTGCTCATAGCCATTTTCTTTATGTACCCCTGCTCCGAACCTTGCCTTTATTCATATATAAAACCACATCCAAACAGGTAACCTCATCTTTTTTTTCAATCTGTGATGTGAATTTCAGGATCATGTCATTAACACTGAGTCAGCTGACAAAGGGCCAGATGTTCAAAATTTTGCGCCAGTCAAAAACCGTTTGCGCAGGTTTAGCGCGGGTCTGCTTTATTCAAAAGACCAAATAGCGCGGGCAAACTGCATTAATGCCAGGCAAAATTATAATGTATGCAAGGGGCAAACTGACATGAATACAGGCGCAATGCTATATTCAGCAATAGCGCCGCGTTAAGTGGTTTTGCGCAACTTAGCGCGACACTTAACGTGGTGCACATTACCGCCCAGGAAAAGCTTGTCTTAACCCTGGGCAATCAGCTTTGCATGACACTATGGCTTTGCGTGGTGTTTGCACAGGTTTAGCGCTGGTTTTGCACGACCCTAACAAATAAATATGACACATAGATAAAGCCAAACATAGAGGAAGCATGCTGCTAACTGATGGCATCACAATGATGCCATCATCTGCCGCCAGTCCCAGCCATGCCAGGCAGTAAGTGGTGACCCTGCTGCCAGTGGACAGCATGGCAGTGTGGCCATACAGCACACACCTGCAGACCACACTTCTGTGGACACCAACAGATGCCAGCACACACATGCAGCACTGTGGACACGGAGGATGTTGAGGGGAGCGTGTATGGGTGGCGAGGCTGTGCCACAGACCAAGGGTGGCCACAAGGCTGGGACACATCATGCAGTGCACATGGGCCAGTACTGGGAATACCCCAACACTAGTGTGCCTTTCGGATAATATATGCCCCCCGGCTACATATCGTACAACTGTACAACTGCCACAGCACACAAAGCCAGAAATGTACATGTCACTGTGAGCATCCCATGCCACAGGTGCAGCATCTGTGGGTCACACAACAGCGTAATAGTAATGTCCACTGTCAGTAAACACCTGCAGGTTAGGCCTCTCACTGTGTATGGTGCAGTCATCATCACTGCCCTACACACCATAGGCACTGCTGTGTCCACACACTACTGGCCCCCTTGCTACTGTAGTGTCTGCTGTGCACTGTAGCATGACATACAGTGTGACAGTTGCATGCAGCACCACCACTATCTGTGCCTATGCTGTGTTGTCTCAGTACAGTTGCAGGCAGCAGCGCATGTGGAAGTAGTGTTCAAAACTGTATAATATTCTCCAAGCTGTTTGCACAGCGCTAACACATTTGCGCAGGTTTAGCGCAGGGCTAAACAGTTAGCCCGGTGCAAACTGCATGCAAATCAGGGCATAATGAGATGCTAATCTGGATGTTTGCCCACAGACTACCTAAGTAGGCTCCTTTGCATGTCACTTTTGAATATGGCAAAGTTTAGCGCTGGGTAAACATGTTTGCATTGGGCTAATGGTTTAGCCCTGCACTAAACCCACACAAACATGTTAGCGCTGCACAAACAGTTCGGGGAATATTTTACAATTTTGCACACTGTACTTTCACATACGCTGCTGCCTGCAGCTGTACTGGGTCCACGCATTTGCTGGCACACACATTGGCCACATAGTTCATTTCACTCACTTCACATCGCTGTGCACTGTGTTGCTGTTGTGGTTTGCACTTCCTGGTTGCCATATTCAGAGCTGTCTTATTCCAGGGCTAAGTTTGCCCTGCACTCCCAGCCCAGTTTGCCCGGCCTCATTCCCATGCTATATTCAGAAGCTGTTTGCCCCGGACTATTCCTTTTCAATATGGCTTGTTTTGTGCTCCGGCCGGGCAGTGCTAATTTAGCCCCAGGGCAAAGTTTTGAATATCTGGCCCAAAGTCTTTTGCATTATTCTGTGATCCCTTTCACACACAAACAATATCATCAATAAACTTGAACTACTTGATAATACCATTTGTGTGTGGGTTTAAAAACCACCTCCTCCACCCAGAAGCCAAGGAATAAATTAGCATAGCTGGGGAGCCATAGTAGCCCCCACTGCTGTTCATCACATTTGAAGAAAATATTCTTCATTAAAGAAAAAGAAGTTGAGGGATAGAATAAATTCTAAAGATTCAACCATAAGTCTTTTTGGTATCCCTTCCTCAGTTCTTTTCTGTGATAGGACAATATCTATGGCCCTAACACTGTCAGCATGTTTTATGCTAGTATGCAGACTATCTACATCAGCAGTAATCCATAGGTAGTCATCTTTCCTCCCTAGGACAATTAGTTACCCCAAATGTCCACAGGATCTCTCGCATAAGATTTAAGCTTAATAACATCACTTTTCATGAAAAAGTCAATGAACTGACCCAGTTTCTCTGTGAGGGAACCAATTCTAGATATTTATTGGTCTGCCAGGGGATTATGTATGTCCTTATGTACTTTTGGTAAGGCATACATGCTAGGTGTGGTGGGGTTTGAGTTCTAGGTGTACTGAAACTCATTCTGGGTGATTTTTCCTCTGTTTACTGCTGTGTCCAGGAGGACCATGAGTCCTTTTTTGAATTTTTCACAAGGATTTCCAAGCAGTTTCCTACAGTAGAACTGTTTCCATCACCAATAAGTTTTTTAGCCATGGTTACGTAGTTTTCTCTTTTCATGATAACAATGTTACTGCCTTTGTCTGCAGGCTTAAATACTATGTTGGACATGTCTGCCATCTCATTTAGTGCTTGTCTTCAGTGGTAACATTGCTCTGTTTGTGCAGTGGTTTATCCTGCACATATTCCATGATTTCCTTGGTTATGACTTTTTCAAATGTGGTTATTGCTGGACATGTGTTAAGGGGACAGAAAGTTGATGTTGGCCTAAACAAGCATTCTCTTTGCTTTTTTATACATCGCTCATAAATGCTGTATATGTCAATACTATCACTATTAGCTAACAAGTTATCCCCTTCTAGGGCTGCATTTAAACCATAATCATTGTCCAAGTTTTCAAACATGTCTTGCATATTATTGTCTCTATGTTCTGGTACATACATATCATTACCCCCTTGTCCAGTACCTGTAAAGATTCCATGGTCTCCAGATCTTGGGTGTCCAGACTTCATTATCTGAATTAATGTTTTAGTGTTCATTGTAATGAAGTTCTGCAGCATTCAATTCATTTATGTCTATGTTCAGAAACCCCATATTGTCTGGTTGATCTGAAAAATAGTATTTTAAATTAAGTTTTCATACCAGTTTGAAGATTTCTGTCCATAACTGAAATTTGTCCGATCGTGATGACGGTAAGCAGAATAATCCCTTTTTGAGTATCTTCTCTCATGTTTCAGTCAGGATGGTGTCAGATAGATTATAACTTCCTTTCTTTCTGTTTCTTCTCTCTCGCTGACCTCGTGACTGCGGCTTGACCTCCTTCTCCTTTCTCTTCTTCCTCTTCTTGTCCATCTTTTTTTCGTTGTTTGTTCTTTTGGTCTTTTTTTTCTTGGTTAAGTGGTTGTGTCCTTCTTAAAAAAAATAAACTTTTTTGGGTGTTTCTACCTGTTTCATTCCTCTGTTGAGTCACTATCACTCTCCATATAATTCCAAGTATTTTTGTTTTTGTTTTTACTTTTTTTCCAGTTTTCTCCTAGTGGATTTACTCCTCCATCTTGTGCTACCTCTGCTTTATGACCTTGGGGTATTTCTTTTCCAGTTCAGTATGTTTCTGCTTGAATAATCCCTCTCATCCCTAAGTCATTTGCTTTTCCCCCTATCAGTTCTTTCTTATGTTTTGACACTTTCTGTTTCAATTTTTTGTCGAACTCCTCTAATTTTGGATTATTTAAGTTTTAGAGTTTGTTTAGCTGCAGAGATTTCTTTCGTTAATGGTGTGTATTTTTCTGTGTCCTGTTTTATCATTGATTTAACAAATTTGATTTAACAATCATGCGCATTTCTTTCCAACTCTTCTTTATTCTTGAAGCTCTGCAGCCCTCCACCCTCCACCCCCCACCCCCCGGACAATTTATGCACTCTTAAGCTACATGGTGCTTGATCTTTTTCTATATAATTTTCTAAAGTTGTGATATTGTATACTAGAGTATTTTCCTCGATAAGCAGTTTTTCCAATGTATGGAATGCTTCTTTCCCTTTAGTATCCATATTGCTACTGGTGCCTGCTGCAGTTTCGACCCCAATGAGGCTTCAAGCTTTGTCTCTCCTGTTTCACAGTATGCTGCCTGTTTCTAGGGAGAAATGGCTTCCTGCGTCTATATTGGCAGAACCCATCCCATTCTGACTAATTTCTTTCCTCTCAGGAACTGTTGTGCAGCAGCTCTCTGTGTGGTAAGCCACAATTACATGCAGTGTTTGTACTGAAAGAGGGATGGTTTATTTTACTGTACTTGCTTTTTGCTGAGGCAACCCCACAAATATTATAACTAGTGACTTCCACTGTCTTTTATTTTTAAATTTGTTACTTACTCTGAGGTATACTTTCTGATTGCAGTGCAAAGGTCACAGTGTACCTACTCAGGTCTTACATTTGTTTTTCTCACTGATATACATTCTGCATAAGGAATATTTAATTTTTTTTAGTTTTTTTAATTAGTTGCACCCCACAACATCACAGATAGCGATGCCTACTCATACAGTCTCTCACCTCTGTGTATAACTTCAAGTTATAACTTCCTGATGAGATACTGAAGTTTACAGGTATAGCCTCCCCATCTCCCCCCCAGGGGGACAAGTCAAGGCTATGTGGAGGATGCCACCTTGACACAGGTAGAAGGGGGAGAAAAGAATATACGTGCTCCAGTATGAATATTTCAGGTCTTAAAACCAACCATAGCAAAACAGAAGTAACGCTGCTTGACCCTCACTGTTGACCAGAGCAGCTCGTCCATGTGAGCCTGAAGTGGTCACAAAAGGACATTAAATATCTGGGGATATGGATAGCACTGAGTACCTCTGCAATTCTTTCACTGAATCGCTCCCCACTTTTTTTCATAAAAGTTTTTTATGCTCTTGAGCAGGGCTGGGTGGCTTGTTCAGCCCTGTGCCTGGTGCTGTCAACCGGCCTTCCACTTTTCTCCATACTACCTCCTTTCTGCTAGAGTGATAGGGCAGGCTGTGGTACTTCAGGCAGGGCTTCATGAAGCCTTTTTCCCTCATCCAGTTTCATCCTGTTTTTTGCCCTACTCAGGGCTATGGCAAACATGGATGGCATATACATGTGGAATCATGCATGCACTCCAGAACCAACAGCCCTGTTCCACCCACCGGGCATACCGCCAGCCATCTGAGCATCAGTGCTACCACTGGACCTCCACCCAGTGACAGCCAAGAGCCAGGATGGCTTACCACCCAAATCTGGGAGAAGAGAGCTGCCAGACAGCCACTTGATCCTCTTCTAGCCCTCTTCAGCCAACCCCCAGCAACCCGAGCTGATTCCCAGACTCGGGTCACTGGCACAGTAAAAGTAAGGTGCATAGCACCTCAGCTTTCTACACCACCGGACAGACTTATCTTCCCTAACTTTTAAAGTTCCTCAAGGAAGACTGTGAGGTGATAGTGTAGATTACTGGGTACAAGTTACACAAGAAAAGTGGCTGCACAAAGTACTGTAACTCCTTAAACATCTGCAGTGATGTCCAACATCATGCAGCGTCATTACGCTGGCACTGTTTACTGACATTGACAATACCATGAGCCTATTCACACAGCAAGACCCCGAAAAGATAAACACATACAAGTAAGTGAAAGTACGATAATAAATTAGTTTTATTAAGCAAGGAAAAGAACTTCAGGCTGGATCTTCTCATCTCAGTATCGGCATTATCTGTAAAATAACAAGGAAAGGACACAATTTATTTCTATACTAAATAACAACATGTGCAATAGATATAAATGACTGGGGAGGTGGGAGGTGTAAGTGAGCAGTCAGAATCCCCTTTGTTGAAGTAAACAAATTATTTACATGATATTTCCATATACAATGATTGGGGGACTCCACCCCCTTTTTTTTTAGGTAAAACCTTACAAAGGAGTATCGTTTTCGTTTTAAATATGTAATGTTTGTTTGCTCCACCCCCCCCTTCCCCAGTGTTTTTGTTTTTGCTTTTAATCTTAATCTTTTAGGTATACCTTACAAGGGAGGATTGTTTTCAACATCTTCATCGTTCACATTAACACTTGCTTCCTGATATAGCGCCCTGTCATGCAGTATATTTAAAAATGCATCTGAACTGGTTTTACCAAATCTCACAAACCACATAAATGAGTCTAAGTATGATGGAACCATCAGTTTCTGCATCCCGTTCATAGCCTTGAACTGCTTCTTCACCTGCGACCAATATCTCACAATAGCATTTGTGTCTACTCCTGTAATAGGATTCACAAAATTCATGAATGATTCACTGTCTTATGCATATACTGTTTGCCAGTAATGTCTGCTATGTCGTTGTATGCAGCCCATTGGTCAGAGTATATTATTGGCTTAATGTTTTTCTCCATTATTAGTAGCAATGTTGCAGCATCTCTTCTGGGCCCAAGATGCAAAATCCCCACTGCCTTCTCTGTGTCATGCATGCCAAAAGTATGTTTCTTGCATGTGTAAATTATGTTCATGGTTGTATTTTACTCTCACAATCAGTGGCTCATCTATTTGGACAATCTTACCCTTCCCATCGAGTTCCTCCGAAGTCTGCATCATTTTCCATGAACAAATATCTCTCAAAAATTGAAACCAATCTATCACAGAATTTTTTCCAACCTCAACTTGCTCCGATGTCAAATGCACTGGATTTTTTGAGGACCAATATTAAGCCAGCTTTAAACGTTTTTGAATTGTGCAGGCCTGCCAACACAGCAGCATGGTGTCCATCTGTGACACCATCATCCTGGGTTTAGGAATAGACCTGGGAAGTCAGAGGGTCAGCTGGGGGGGAGAAGGATTGAGTGTCCTAGAGATGGCTGTCCTTCTCTGAGGGAGAGGGGCCTGTGTGTCCGGCACAAGGCGTACCCCTAGCAGAGACTGAAAGTTCCACTGTGACCGGTGCCTAGATTCCTCAGGAGGCATGCTGGACACTGGTGTCATTGTACACCATGCTTCCTTCAAGAAAAATCAGCACCAAGGAAAACAGCTGTCACCACACATGACACCCAGCTTCTCCTAGCCCTGATCATCCTCTGTGGCACTGCTGGAAAAAGCTGACCTATTCTGACATCTGCCCTAGCTGGGCTGACTCCACACCCTGCCATGGGAGCAATCCAGGGAGGCAATGATGGTAGGTGCCCCTAACAGCAACCTTCTCCTGTCATCGTGCAGGTTCACACTCAGTGCTGTAGCCCTGGGGGACAATCCAGGGGGCATCATCCTGAAGGGAGGTAAGACCCTGGGATGAAGAGGGGGACCCGAGTGGTTTGGGACTGATCTCTAAGGGGGTTCAGTGAAAAAATCATACTAAATAAAAAAAAAATGTTTTTGAATTGGATCCTTGATTTTGAAAAGTATCTACCATCCAGTATGCTAATTTTAGATCTGCAATCTCTGTTTATGCAGCGCCATAAAAGTCCTGTTTTGCCAGCAGGTATGTCCCGAGAATACCCCATTTTGGATCCACATTTTAAACATTGTTTTTCCTTTTTTATGATGCCCATTGTCTGCAGAAATTCAGCAGTGGACATAACAGATGAATAAACAGCTGAAACTGTAAAAATATTAACAGGAGTCATATTTCTCCCTTATTTTTTAATCAGTGAAGCAGAGTGATGTATTGTTAGAATATTGTTTAAATGTGTGTGCTTACCTGACAGTTGGAAGATAATTGAGTAATGCATTCTTTATTAGTATGTTACTTTAATGTTGGGGAATCATGAACACTCTGAACATGCATGAGTGTATGTATTTGACACTAAAACTGGCATACACAATAAACATAGCATCTAAGCGGCATACACAATAAATTTAGTATCATAGCATAAGTTACGCAAAATGCGTATGCCGATTCCATGTGCCCGGTAAAATATACTATCACCGAATGTGACAGATGGAAGTCCCAAAACCCTTTCCATGGTGTGGAAAATCTCAGCAATCAAATTTTGATTACCACACCCAACTTCTACATTGTTTTGCCCACCTGGCCATTGACATTCCTCTGCAAAGGTTTCAAAGGATGAACAGTCTAGTAGGAGATTTCAAATGGGAAAGTAAACCTTCCTGCTATAGCAAGGTTAAACTATGAGTTCAAGGGGAAGGGGAGTTGGAATCTGCAGTGGTTTCTAGCCTACTATATCACCTTTCAGGGGTCTCAAACCATACAGTAGTTTGAATCCCCATCAGATGCTTCCCCTCTATGACTCTCTCTAGAAAAGGTCCCTTTCGAAAGAAATACCTTTAATGGTAGTTTTATACAGTACACCACCTCCAACAAACTATCAGTAGACCTCCCCACCATCTCTGCTTCAGTTAAAGCTTGGAAGAAGCTGAGTTCATAAACTAGAGTGACCTTGCCCCTCCCCCACCACCACCACCACCACCACCAGAACACTTCCATTATGGCAGAAATCCTCTTAACATGTTGGAGGCCACTCCACACCCTGGCATTCATAGGAGATTCAGTTCATATGACAGGTGAAGGATCTTCTTCATACTCCATCCCACCAGTTAGAGTCATTTGAGAACCTCCAGAAGACCTACAAACTACCCCAGACAAACTTCTGGAGACTTTTACAAATTTGCAGCTTATTGACACCTTTAAATCAAAAAGGGGCCCTCTTGAGCCACTCCAAATGGCTTGTCACCAATTCTTTCCTGGATATCCCTGAAAAGGGAAAGGGTAGGGAGGATCTAAAGGGTCATTATTGATGGTATCCCAAACCCCACTCTGAGGGCTAAACATAAATGGGAACACTCTATGCAAATGCAATTCAAGAAATGAAGTGGGCTAAACTGTGGAAATTGGAAATTGACTTGCACAGCATGTTCCAACAGCAGGAGCCTACTAATTCTGAATAAGATAATGCGCACTGGTATCCATCATGGCCCAACTTAAAAGTAGGGGCCTCTTACCACCTGATTGGTGCTGGAGATTGCAGACCCCAGGTGCTAACCTTCTATATATTTTATGAGCTTTCCCTAAGCTTCAGTACTTCTGGAACAAGGTACACACCAGATGTCAGAAGATAACTAGGCATATCCCCCTATCTCTGATGTTGTATATACTGGGACCCAACCCCAGACACTTCAATCCCAGACCTTACCCTGCAGTAGTTGATGATGGTGATGATAGAAGCTAAACATCTTCTCATCCAGTGATGGAGATCCTCTGACATCCCATTTGAATGAGACTGGTTTGGGGTGGTTAAGAACCTGGCCACCCTGTTCAGCATGTCACACACAGCCCAGAAAGCAGTTCTCTTATATTGCAACATCGCAGGTCCCTTTTTGACCTCCCCTTTCTGTATTCTGCATGCTCAGCAGGGGGCACCGGGGGTAAGGACCTAATACAACCCCCATGAAGTTCTGCTAGACTGCTCAATATGACAGACCCTGTACTCCATTATCTTCTCCTTCCCCAAGGCTATCCCCCATGCCCTTCCTCTATCACTGACCTCTCCCCATCTTCCCTCCCCTTGGTCATCCCCCTTACCAGGAATCTTGGCTGGTGCCCCACCATATGGTCTCAGTATGGCACACATAGCCCTTCCCCCATCTTTGGAGTAGAGGGACACAATAGGGAAATGATCAATGGACTCATACAAATGTTCTACAGACTTGGCATGCAGTGATGGGGCAATACAGAGGGTCCAAAGCTTATCATGGCATCAAGATTGGCTGATTGGTATAGAAATTTAGTGCAGTGGTGTAATATCTTATTCTACTTACCACCCATGTCAATTTGCTATCATATTCTGGAAATCTGTAATGTGTGCATGTGTATTTGTCAACATAGCATGTACTGGTTCTGATGTAAATTACAATCAAGTAATGTTATGTTTTTTGTCTATTTGTGGATATTTGTTGTAAAAAAACAAAGTTTTTCATTAAAAATAATTAAAGACATTCTTAGATACTGTATTTACTCAATTTGAGCATTCATAGCCTATAGTATTATATATTTTAGACTAGTCGGTTAAGTATAGAGAGTAATTTATTTTATTTAAGGAAGATAATTAGTAAGACAGCATCATGGTGTGCACAAGAAACATTAAGGAAACCGAGATCTCAGAACTCGGCCCAGCAGCAGAGACTGAAATCGGGGATTGCCAGAGCCTGTAAGAGGTAAAGTGTCCTGCACTACAGCCTGACTGTTGTGAGGCACTTCCCACCCACCCAGGGTCGGTGCTCCATATATTGCTGCTGGCAGGTCATGTGTCACATTATGTGACCTACCCTCCTTTTTACTAAGTGTCTACTTTCCCATTTGCAGGTTATAGGCACCAACCACTAGGGGTCACTGCACTTTCCACTCTAGCTCCTCTGTTCTCTCTATATCCCTCCTAGCTACTACCTCACAGCTGTCCCACTAGAGGTCACTGCAGTTCCCTTGGATTCCTTCTACTACCTACTTTCTGCACTCAGCCTATCTCTAAGCAACTGCTAGTATCAAACCTGGTACCTTTCTCTCTAAATTCTACTGACTATCCCCTGAGCCACTGAACCAGGCCAACAACTTCCTCTATTTTTATGCTCTTAACCATACCTCACTCCCTCCTGCCCAGATTTAAAATATTGGCCCTGTCTACACTCTGTCCCTGAGCTGTGTTCAAACCCAGTACCCTTGCAGTCAGAGTCAGCTGCTCTACCTCTGCGCCACAGTGCCTACCTACTTTATTACTACTTTCTAAGCCTCTTAATCACTTCCTACCCAATCTGCCAAAATATAAGTTTACCTCTTTTTCCTGCTGCCTTGCAGATTTGAACCCTGCACCCTTGTTTCCAAAGTCCACAGTTCCACCACTCACCTAGAACACCTCGTATTTTACTGCAGGATTTCATAACTATAAAGAGGCACTAACCCTGTGACACTACTAAAGTGTTACCTAAGTGCTTCTACAAATCTGAACCCAACTCCCTGCTGCTACAGCCACTAGTCTAGCTCTCTCCTATTACCGTGATCAAGACTTGAACCTGGTACTCTATGCACTTCAGGCACATACACTACCACCACACCATAGCAGCAACTAGACTCACCAGTGATCTCTCACTACTATCTCCCCTCTTTCATCCTAGTCCCCCCATTCTTTCCTCACTTCAGCTCCACCAGCCTTCCCAACTATGCACATGCATCCCCTGCTCGCCAGTCTATCTCTTCTCCTCCTCCTCCCTTTGCCTTCCACATACCCTAGTGTCCCTATTAACCCTCAGCCTCACTACTCCAGTGTTCCTACCTACCCTCCTGTCCTCCCCTACTCCTTTACCACTGCTCCTACCCCTCCCTCCTCCTCCACACATCCCATATGCTCCTCTCCACCTCACCCCCCTTCCAGACATCACCTGTCCTCCCCCTACAGCCCCCTTGCACTTCTGATCACTCAGGCCTTCTCTGCCTGTGCTACCCTACCCACCCCTTGTGCAACCAAACCCCATTCCTTATTCTATCGCTCCCGGCGTAAACTCTCCATCTGCCTCCCTCTGACCAGAGCACTTCTCCTCCTTCTGCTCCTAACAGGGAACATACACCCCAACCCAGGCCCTGCCCCCTCCCATCCACCCACTCAGCCCACTGGTCTTCGAGTAGCCTCCGTGAACATATGCAGTCTGCTGAAGAAATTTGACGCCCTACAGTGCTGGGCCATGGCTCACCAACCAGACATCATAGCCCTGGTTGAAACCTGGCTGTCCAAATCAACTCCTGACTCATTTGTCTCCCCCAGGCTATACCTTATACGGGAGGACCGAATAGGCAAGCGAAGGAGGCTGTGCAATCTACACCAGGGACACAATACCTGACATGCACTCCCCACCCCACCCTCATAAATGGGGCCCAGGCCCTTACCTCAGACTCACCCAGACCCTCAGGAGCCCTCTCTATCTCACCACAGCCTACGTTCCCCAAAGAACCAGCACCCAGCCCTGATATCTTTAGACGGACTACCTAGCCACCCTCCACCATAAGGCAGAACAAGTCCTAGTGGGGACCTTAATGTAAGTGGCTCAGCACCTCCTCATCCACCACCAGAGACTCATTTGCCACCCAAGATCTGACACAACTCGTCACCCAGCCCACGAGACTTAACCCTAAGAGTGGTACCAGCACCCTGCTGGATGTTATTATAACTAACCGACCCCATAAAATCCAAAACATCCAGGTCCTCCCAGACTCCCTGAGTGACCACTCCCCTATCCTATTCCACTGGGTAGCCCCCAATCCCAAGCCCAAAGCCCAGACCACCCTCCGCAGGCGCCTCCGCCCTGGTGGGCTGAAGAAACTTAAGGCACTCCTCACCCAGATAGACTGGACCCCCATTCAGCAGGCAACCAACATTGATACTGCCCTCACCTTTTTCACCCACACCTTCAACATGGCCTGTGATCTCTTTGCACCTTTAACCAAAACCTGGTCAAAAACAGAACGGCACCCTGGTTAGCCCGCCCTCCTACAATTACTTAGAAACCGGATAACCTCTGGCACCTTGCCACTGAAACAGGTCAT
The DNA here is from genome assembly GCA_016271365.2 of Neoceratodus forsteri. Classification (NCBI taxonomy): domain Eukaryota; kingdom Metazoa; phylum Chordata; order Ceratodontiformes; family Ceratodontidae; genus Neoceratodus; species Neoceratodus forsteri. The sequence continues at coordinate 657,452,157 of CM057459.1, forward strand.
CTGTCTGATAGGCAAGCATACAATGCAGCCAGAAATAAATGCTCATGGGCCATCAGGAAAGCCAAGGCAGACCATTACCAGGCCTCCTGCCTCCTCCTGGGGCTCAGCCCGGACCTTCTGGGATAATATTAAGCAACTCAATGGTAAAGCTTGCTCCCTGCCCCATCCCAGCTCACTAGAAATGGCACAACCTCCACTGAGCCTGCCACCATAGCTAACTGGTTCAACACCACTTTCACTGACCTTAGCTCAGTCCTCCTAGTAATTTCTTTGACCTCCCCAGCCAAACTCCCCTGTCCTCCAGCACCCCAGCTTCCTCCTGAGAAAGATTTCCACCCAGGAAGCCAGACCCATCCTAATCAAAGCTCTCAATGGCAACAATCCCGGCAGTGACTCACTAGACCCCAGCATCCTCAGGCTGGTGCTAGATGAAGTCCTTGCACCTCTCACAAGCCTAATTAACCAGTCACTCTGCCTGGGACAATTCCCACAGCTTGGAAAACAGCCATTATCACACCTATTCATAAAGGAGGCGACAGGTCATGGCCAACAACTACGGCCAATCTCCATCCTCCCTCCCCTCTCTAAAGCCCTGGAGAAAGTGGTGGCCATTCAAATCACTGATTATCTGGCTAAGCATAACATCTTATGCCCAGAGCAACATGGCTTCCATTCGGGTCACAGTACCAGCATTGCCCTTATTGAATTCTCCAACTTCCTACACTCCTCCTTGGATACCAGCTCCCTAGCTGGTGCAGTGTTCATTGACCTGTCAAAGGCTTTCGACACTGTCTCCCATCCACTGCTGCTGAATGCACTCTGCCTCACTGGTCTCTCGGCTGGCCCCCTGGCATGGTGTGCTAGCTATCTTGACACTCGATCCCAGTGTGTCAAGATTAATAGCACACTCTCCGATACCCGTCCCATTCTCTCTGGGGTCCCCCAAGACTCCATCCTGGGCCCCCTTCTCTTCTCGCTGTATCTGAACACCCTGCCCAGTGCATGCTCAGGCAAAATTCTGCTGTATGCAGACGACGCTGTCCTTTTTGCCACCCACCGTAATCCCATCTCCCTACAGGACTCCCTACAGCAGTCTTTCAACAGTGCCGAGGCTTGGTTTAAGGGCGCAGACTCGTCATCAATCTTAAGAAAACCAAAACTATGCTCTTTCACACCCCCAAAACAAAGCTAGCAACCACCCACTCTATATCCTTCCAAGCACCAACCAACCACTGGAACAAGTCTGCTCCTACAAATACCTTAGGGTTACCTTCGATTCAGCCCTCACATTTCACAACCACATCGGCCTAACATCCGCCACCAACACCACGGCTTGGCATCCTATTCTGCCATAAAACCTGCCTTCCACCAAATGCTCTCAGGCTAGCTGTTACATCGTCCGTTCTGTCCCTTGTAGACTATGGTCTACCAGTATACAGTGCTGCCGCATACCACTGCACTCAACAAAATTCACCTAACCCTGAATAAAGCGTGAAGATTGATTACTGGTGCCCCAGGCTCACACACACCCTGTCAGCTATACGATGCTAACCTGCTTACCCTGGATGAGCGGCCCGATGCCAGACCTGTCTCTTCACCAAAACCCTACTGGGCTCTCCCCTGGGGTAACGGCATCCATCCACCGAGCCTCCACCACCATTGCAACACGGTCTTCCTACAAGACCACTCTAAAGGTCCCCAGAATGAGAACCAGCCATGGCCAGAGGTCCTTCAGCTATAGAGCCCCAACCTGGTTTAACTCTCTCCTGCCACCATCACCAATGCCATCACCATCTCCACATTCAAAACGCGCACTGAACCACATCTTCAGCACTCATAACTGCTCCTGTCTCTGAACATAGCCTCCACCTCTTTCTCTTGACAATGCCCGGGCAGCTCTCCACCAACCATCCCTCCACCACTTCCCTGTACACCATGCCTAGGTTTAACCTGGCCAGTGCCAGCTGTTTTCAATGTTTATCTACCAGAATTCTCACTTGATACCGACTTGTGTAATACCTGTTATCAATTACATGTACCCTGTACCCAATTGTATTTGTCTGACCACAATGTGATGTGGCACCTCTGGTGAATGCCTATTGATTTTTTGCAAATCTTTGCTATGTAACCGAATCGCAATGTATGTCTTTATGTGTCGAAGTACCTTTGGAAACGAGCCTCTGGCTCAAAGGTTGTAAACTGATTCTTAAATAAATAAATAAATAAAAATAAATTATACAGTCTTCTTCCCCCCCTCAGATAAAATGGTCATACTCAAGAAAAAGAATGGAGAAGTGTATTTAGACCAAACTCTTCAAGCTGGAGATGCAAATACTAAATCTTCACTTAAGAAGCACACTAGGACCAGAAAAGGTTCCATTGAGGGGCCCAAAAGTTTACCAAATAACAAAAAAATAAAACTGGCTTTTTAGATAGGGCAACATTAACTCTATATTTTGTAAGACCAGGTTCAGATTCTATTACATCTATTCAAAGTATGATTAGTTTGGGTAATAAAGAGTGTTAGATGGAGGGAGACAATTCAAAGTATTCAATGCAAGATGGCACATCTATTTACCCAGTTATAAATGATTCCAGTATAATTGAAAACTCTTTTAAATCTTTATGCAATGTGTCAGTTTGCCCTTGTAAAACACTGGCAACATGTACAAATGAAAATAGATTAATTCAGAGTTGAGGGAGTTGAGACAGGGAGAATCTTCTAGTAGTTAGCTCTTGCTCTCAGAGCAAGGAGTTTGCTCTTGCTCTCAGAGCAAGAAGGCAGCTGACTGAAGCAGCTGGAACATTCCTCCAAGATCATTTCTAACTAGGGGGTGAGTAGATACTTTGTAAGAAGTGTAGTATCCAAAATGTAAATTGGAACCTTCAGTCAGGGTATAAACACAAACACAGTAGTTATCCGTGTGCCAGTCTGAGTAGGGGGAAGGCAGCTGACAACCATCCATGCAGTTAGCTGGGTGAGGAGGGCTGTGAATTGGAAGTGTGTCTGTTGAAGCAGTTGTCTGCATTTATACTTCTCTAGCCTTCTTACAAGAGCACTATAAAAGGACTGCCTCCTAATGTGTCCCATTCAATTTCATGTCCCAGTACATGAGTGGAACAGTACAGAAGTGGAACAGCACATGAGTGGAACAGTACAGGAGTGGAACAGGACTGGCCTCTTAGGCATCCGCAGGCAACAGCAGGCATGCAGGGAACTTGGCTGGTCTGCTAAGGTAAGGTACAGTGCCTGTTTACTTGTTTCTGCCTGAGTAAAGAGAGTACTGAAAGAAGGTAAGGGGGTAATGGAAGGGAGGAAACAGGCAGCACAAGCAGTAACTATCTGCTGAGTGGGAAAAGAGGAAACACTCTATCTCGAATAAGGGTACAAAAGGGTTAAGTAAAGCAAGAACAGGGAAACTAGAAACACCCTATCTAGTGCAAGAGTACAAAGTAAATTCTAGTAAAAAGTAGAGAGTGAAGAAATGGGAATTTTGGGAGTATTGAAGTGCTGTGGATGTGGAGCTGCAGTTTTCAAAGAGACTTTCTGGGGCTGAGGTGCTACCCCATCTGCAGGCACCTCTCTGGGCTGAGGGAGAAGGTCCTTGAACTCCAGACTGAATTGGCTAGGATTTGAGGGACCTCTTCCCTCAACCAGTACCACTGATTCTACCACTGATGGCCCAAAGGATGCCTAGGAGAAAAAGGTCTATATGGACTGTGGAGGATTCTGGGAGGGTGGTGGTGTTGGGCCAGGGGCACATTCCTCAGCCTGTGCCACTACAGAACTCATTTGCTGCTCCGGTGGGATGGGACTGCCAGGAGGAGGCACCATACTAGTGGCCAGCAAGGATGTGGGGGTCTCCTGGTGGGGAGACCCCAAGGTGAGAGGTAGAGGCCCACAGCAGAGAAGGAAGCAACTTCTGGTGGTAGACTTGATCATTGGAGGGAAGAATTTGGGAACAGGAAGGGAGGGAAAGAGGGCTATGAGGTGCCTACGTGGCACCGTGGTTCAGAGGGATGGAAAGATGGTCCTACAGAAATATGGCAAGGTGGCGGGGCAGGAGGGGAAGCTGGATGTTATTCTTCACCTTGTAACTAATGACCTGACTAGGGATGGGGCCAGGATTGTGCAGGTGGGTTTTAGGGAGCTAGGGAAGCATCTTCGGTAGGTAGCATGCTTGGTGGCTTTTGCTGAGGTGCTGCCAGTCTACGACTGCGGGAGGGGGGGAGGATAGGGTTCTCTGCACCAGGAGCTTCAACTCATGGTTGAAGAAATGGTGCAGAGAAGAGGGTTTCAGTTACATTGGGGACTGGGGACCAACCTGAAGGGATCTGGGCCAGCTATAAAAGGGTGATGGCCTGCATCCATCTGGAAGGGGAACTACAGTACTCAGTGGATGGTTTAAATGTTACTTTGATGAGTACAAACAAATACATACCTAACAAAATAAAATACAATACAAAGGGTAGAATACCACCATGGTTTTACAGAAGAATACAGAAACTAATAAAGAAAAATAAGAGAGTATACAGTAGGTACAAGAAAAATCCTTCTCCACAAAATTGGAACATATTGAAAATCGCAGCAAAAGAATGTAAAAAGGCCAGAAAAAGCCGCAAAAATACAAGAAGAATTCAGAATTGCAAATAAAACAAAAGACAACAAAAAACACTTTTTTCAACTATATTAGCAATCAAAAGAAAGAAACAACCAGACAGGCCCATTAAAAGAAGGTGATACTATAATAAGTGATTAAACAAAAATGGCAGAACAATTTAATAAACACTTTCTCAGTACACAACAGCCAAAGGAACCACCAAATATAAATCACGGAAAAACAGAGGCACGCACAAATTCTGAAAACAAAATATTATTTGATTCAAAAATATAACACTCAAACTACAAAATCTAAAAGTCAACAAATCGCCAGGACCTGATGGATTACACCTGCAAGTATTGAAGGAGTCGGCAAACGAACTCGCAGGCCCCATAACTGCATTATTTAGAAAATCACTGGAAAATAGTGAGGTGCCCAGTGATTGGAAAACAGCCAGTGTGATACTGATATTTAAAAAGGGAATAAGAAATGATTGCCAGAATTACAGACCTATAAGCCTGAAGTGTATACTGAGTAAAATCATGGAGGATTACATTAAGGAATACCTTAACAGACATTACAGGAACTTTATAATGGTGGTTTTGACTGTTTTAAATTGTTTGGCGCCTGAAATTAGAAAGGTGCCTTATAAATAAAAGTTATTATTATTATTATTCTTACAGGGCAGATAGATGTAACACAACATGGATGTACTCCTAGGAGGGTATGTCAAACTAGCCTGATACATTTTTATGGCCATGTCAGCAGGGAACTGGATGTAGAATTACTGGTGGATGTTGTTTATTTGGATTTTTCCAAAGCATTAGACCCAGTGCCACACACAGGACTAATAGGTAGGCTGCAGGAGTTTGTGGTGGACATATCAATAGTACAGAGGATAACATCATGGCTGACAAATGGAAAGCAGCGGATGAGCATCAGAGGTTATATGGCTGACTGAGGAGAGGTGACAAGTGGGGTGCCACAGGGCTCGGTCCTGGGGTCCACCTTTTTCAATATTTTTTATATTCACACTTCAGACATCAACACACTGTTGGATGACAACGTTTGTGTATGATAGCAAAACTGCAGCCATTTCCAGTACTGAGCAGGACATCATAAACCTTCAAAGCAACTTGGATAAAATATAGAGGTGGGAAGAGGAAAACAAAATGTAGTTCACCACCGACAAATGCTGTGTTATTACACTTTGGGGGAAAAAACAAACAAGCCATATATTCAATAAATAATAATAATTCCTTGAAACCAACAGAGGGTGAAAGAGATTTGGGAGTATTTGTATCAAATAATCTAATATTTGAACAGCAGAGTATAGAGGTATCCAAAAAAGCAAACAAACTGATGAACTGCATCTTGAGGAATATAAAAAGCAGAGATAGCACTGTTATTATGTCACTGTATAGCTGTCTGGTTAGGCCCCGTATGGAGTTTAGTGCCCAGTTCTGGAGCCCTTCACACAGGCGGGACATAGACAGGGAGGAGAGAGTGCAGAGAAGAGCAACAAAAAGCATATGTAGACCAAAAAATCTTACTTATGAAAACAGAATCAATGAACTGAATTTATATACACTTCAGTACCAGAGACAATGAGGAGATCTGCCTCTTGTTTATGGAGCATATAGAAATAAGGACCTATGGGAATGTGTAGGGCTGGAACAAAAGGTACCTAGTAAAAATACAAGAACACACAGCTTCCAGTTAAAGGGTAAATTATACAAAACAAATAGAAGAGGATCATGGTTTAACTAAAGAGTGGTTAAATCATGGAATGAGTTGCCAAGAGATATTGTGGAATGTGACATCATTAAAACATTTAAAAACAAAATAGATAATTACTTTTGCAAATAGACCCATTGAAAAATGGCAAGTCTCCTTGGCACAAGCTATGGGCTTGTATTCCATCCTATGAAAACTATGAACTTTTAAACTAGCTGAGGGGGCTGGTAGAAAAAAAAAGAGAGGCCTAAACTGCCCCCCCAATGGACTGAAGCAGAGAGAAGGGAGGACCTGGGGGGAGGAAAATCTTCCAGGATGCAAATATAAACAAAAAAGCAGTGTGGTAAAAACAAAGGGGCTGGAGCAAGAGCTTCAAAAAGAGAACAGAAAAGGAGGCAGGGCAAAAGGGAAAAGGAGGGTATCAGGCAGAGGGGGAACAAAGTATGGAAGGACACGTGTGCAAATGCAAGAAGTTTAGGAAACAAAATTCCAAACTTAGAGGCCATCATGGCAGAGGCAGACCTGGATATAGTGGCCATTACCAAGTCATGGTACACAGGAAACTATGACTGGGACATGGCCATACCAGGCTATACTAAGTTCAGGAAAAATAGGGTGGGGAGGATGGGGGGTGTGCTGTATGTAAGGAAGGGTGTCAAGGCAACGGAGACACATGGAATCCAGGGGGAATGGAGGGGTTGGAGATACTGCAGGTCATGCTGGAGACAGAAACTGGAGCCACTATTCACAGTGGCATGATTTACAGACCTCCAGCACAGGGGGAGAAACTGGATAGGGCATTGGTGGAAGCCATTACCACAATGGCAGGGAAAAAAGGAGGTGCTGCCATTGAGGGTCTTCAATCTGCAGGATGTTGATTGGAGCCTCTCAGCCGTAGCTTCAACTAAAAGCAGGGACATGCTAGACTCCCTGCTGGGGGTGTTTCTCAGGCAGCAAGTCAGGGAGCCCACTCAAGATGGGGCAATACTGGACCTGGTGCTCCCAAACAGGGACAGACATCAAGGAGGGAGGCCACCTGGGGACCGGCGATCACTGTACAGTGTGGTTCAATGTAAGGACAGCAGCAGAAGCAAACCACACAAGGTTGAGGGTCCTGGACTTCAGGATGGCAGAGTTTAAAAAAAGGGGTAAATACCTCAGGGAAATCTAGTGGGGGGCTGACCTGAGAACTAAGTTAAGGGAAGGCATAGCAAAGGACAACATACCTCTGTGTAAAGGAAGTAAGCAATAGCTGGAGAAAAAAAGAGACTGCAATGGTTCTCAAAGGATGTGGCTGAAAAGGTAAAGGCTGAAAAGGTAGCGCTTAGGAGGTTAAAGCAGCACATGGGGAAGAGGAAAGAGAGGTGTATCAGGAGAAGCAGAGGGAGGGAGGGAGGCAGGGAAAGCAGTTAGAAGCACAAAGACACAAACATAGGAAAGAATAGCCCTGGGGTAACTAAAGGGGAATAGATCTTTTTAAGGTACATATGTGAAAAGAGGAAGATGAGGGGAGGGATTGTGAGGTTAAGAACAGGGCACACTGTGCAGAGGGGATGAGGAAAGAAGTAGAGATCCTGAACAAATACTTCTGTTCAGTCTTCACACAAGAAGTGGAAGGGGATAGGCCACATAAAATTAACAGGAGCACTGATGGGAGGGAGGTAGACAGAAGCCCATTTACAAAGGAGAGAGTCCTGAAGGTACTTGAAAATCTGAAAGTGGACAGAGCTATGGGGCCAGACAGGGTACACTCATGCTATTGAGGGAACTCAGGGATGTACTGGCTGCACCTCTGACAGCCCTATTCAACAACTCACTGGAAACAGGAGTGGTTCCAGAGGACTGGAGGAGGGCATATGCACTCCTGCTTCATAAAAGCAGTAGCAGGGAATAGGAAGTCAACTATAATTGATCAGTCTGAGATCAGTGGTGGGAAAGTTAATGGAGTCACTACTAAAGGAAAAAATTGTGGAGTATCTTGACTCCATTGGGTTACAGGATCCAAAACAGCACTGATTAATGGGGGAGGTCATTTCAGACAAATCTGATAGATTTCTTTGACTGAGTGACCAGGGAAATAGTTCAGGGTAGGATGGTGGACACAGCCTACATAATTATAAGCTCTTAGTGTGGCATTCGACACTGTATCACATACAAGTCTCATAAGGAAATTGGGCAGCTTACAGGTTGGTCCTAAGGTAGTAAACTGGGGAAGAAATTAACGGTTACGCAACAGAAGGTGGTGATAAACAGAGTTCACTTCAGGGAAGGGAGGGTGACCGGGGAGGTGCCTCAGGGTTCATTACTGGGACTAGTCCTCTTGAATGTCTGTATAAGTGACATTGTAGATGTACTGGAAGGGAAGGTACACCACTTTGTAAATGACACTAAAATCTGCAATAGGGCAGACACTCCAGAGTGGGTGGAAAGAATATGCAGAGACCTGAGAACCTGGAGAGTGGTCAAGGGCATGACAGCTGGGTTTCAATGTGAAAAAGTGTAAAATTATGCACCTAGGGTGCAGAAATCCGGAAGCAACGTACAAAATGGGAGAAGTACTGATGACCACCAAACAGGAAAGGGACATGGGGTAATCATATCTGATAACCTTGTGGTGGTGAGACAGTGTGACAAGGCAGAGGGTAGGGCCAGTGGGATGTGAGTTACAGAGGGAGGGGTACCATCAGCAGAAAGAGTGAGATGGTGTTGCCACTGTATAGGTTGCTGGTGAGCCCCACCTGGAGTACTGTGTCCAGATCTGCAGGCCATATTTCAGGAAGGACATTGACAGGGTGGATACTGTTCAGAAGACAGCAACTACACTGCAGGCAGTCAGGGTGCTGGCATTAGGGTGCCATGCCATTAGGGCACCAAAATCAGGATTCACAGCCCCCTCCCTGAGGTCCGCCCCCCCGGAGTTGGTATCAATAGTTAGGGAGGATGTGGGGGGGGACAGCCTCCACAAAGGGGGGGGCTGCAAGGGCCAAAAACAGTAGTCGGCGACATTGCCAACTGGCGCCCTAATGGCACAGTGCTGTAATGCTGGCACATTCCGAGAGTGGAACTGGGCAACTAAAATGGTGCAGGGACTGCAACAGAAGCCTTATGAGGAGAGAATAAAGGACCTGACTATGTACACCTGGGAAAAGAGAAGGGAGAGTGAGGACATTATAGAGACCTATAAATACTTCATGGGGTTAAATAAGGTACAAGAGGGGAGTATTTTTCAGAGGAAGAGATGCATGAAAAGAAGGGGACAAGGGGGCATCCAATGAAGCTGGAAGGGGAAAAATTTAGGAGAGATGTGAGGAAGTACTTCTTTACTGATAAAGTGGTGGATGCCTAGAACAGTCTTCTAGCAGAGGTGGTGGGGGTAAAAACAGTGGTGAGCATCAAGCAAGCATGGGATGGGCACAAGGGAATCTCAATTGAGAAGCAAGGGGGAGGGAGCTAGAGATCAAGTAGGGTCTGCAGTGACAGGATGGGATAGGCAGGGAAACGTAGGAAGACCAGGTGGGTTAAGCGGTCCTTATCTGCAGTCAAATTCTATATTTCTGTTTATATGTTTCCAAATTATTTTCTTCTCCACCATAAGTGTAGTAAGGATCAATTGAAAGTTAATTGCTTACCTGAAAGTGTGAGTGAATGAGGAGCTGCAATAAATATCAAAAGAAAAATAAGAAGTGGAGACAGGAAGGTGCTGATGCCCCTTTATGTAGTGATGATAAGGCCCCACCTGGAGTACTGTACTCAGTTCTGGGTACCCTATAAAAAGGGAGAAATGAAGAAATTAGAAAATGTCCAGAGAAGAACCACAGAGCTGATATCAGACATAAAGCATCTTACTTAAGAGGAAAGACTCAATAAGCTTGGAATGTTCTCCTTTAATTACAGAAGAGTAAGAGGTGATATGTGCTTGGTGTACATGGCATTTGGAAGTGAGACTTGTGGGAATGTGTAGGACTGGAGGCCAGGGAGAAAATAAGAACAGTTAGGGGACATGATATGTTATTAAGGGGTGAAAACAACAACAAAAAAAAAACTCTAGAGGTGGATGGTTTAATCAAAGGGTTGTATCTACATGGAATGGTCTGCCGAGTGGAGCAGTACTTAGTACCACTACTAGTCTATTTAAAAAATCTTTGGATGAAACTCTGATACTTCAGGTAACTGTGGGAGTGAATCCTTTAACATAGTCTGGAAAAAGAGCTCACAAAAGGCTAACACTAATTGGCCTGAAATAAATCCAATGAATTATATGAATCACATCTTCATTACAAGTCAGGAGACCACAATAAGAACAAAAATAGTAACCAAGAGTCATCAAATCTGCCATACGCACCTCAGGTTATAAATATGCATTCAGCAGAGTATGAATGGTAACCATTTCCAAATACATCAATGTCAATATCAGTTTTATTTATATGGCGCTCAATCCCTAGGTCTCTGAGCACCTTACAGTACAGATGAATAAAACAATAAATAATTAAAACTGACCACAGTTAATCAAGAATCCAGGCCATAACATTGATTAAAATTGAGTTTTGAAAGATTTTTTAAAGGTCTTGCAGGTAGCCTGGAACCAGATAATGTAGGGACTTGTACATTAACAAGAAAACCTTGACATAAATATGCCACCTGATGGGAAGCCAGTGGAGAGCATGGAGAACCGGCATGATATGCTCAGACCGAGATGTCCCAACTGTGACACTCGGACAGCTGGTTCTGATCGCTGTATGATTTTTGTAAAATAAAAATGTAGTGTGATTGTCTGTCATGAGAAATCATGTGCTTCTGGGATAGCCCCCCCCAAGGTTTCGACTACAAGATGTTAACCTGAAAGCCAGGAGATAATTAAAGACTAGAAGAGACATAAATTAAGGATCTCCTGTTTATCTGGCTTAATTGTAGCTGCAGCTGGCAGGATAGAGATCATAAACTTTTATGATGTTCAGAGGAAGAAAACCGGTTATGTCACTTTGGTGCTAAGTCATAAATGTTCTTTGATGTCTTTGAAAAGCAGGATACTGCTCATGGATGAAAGAAAGAACTGAAAAATCAGACTTGAAAGGGAAGTCATATGGGGAAATGAGTTTTGCTGATGTCACCTTATTTAATTTACCTTCTGCGTGATAAGACATCCTGGTTGTATCATTTTTAATAAACAGAGGAGGAGCTGGGTGACATCATGGAGAAGGCAGGTTCAAGACATTTTTGTTTTAATTATGCTGTGACTGACCATTACAGACATTCATGTTTGGACTCTGAAGCAACAACATCTATCAGCACTGTAAGAAGATAAGAATACATTAGATAGACAAGTCTAAGTGTATTGTTGGTAGGAATTTGCACTTTTTAAACCTTGTTCTTTTAAGTGATTGTATGCATTGTGATATCTTGTTCTGTGTTTACATTTTACATTTTTATCTATTTTTAAGTAAACCTCTATTTTAAAGAGACTGCTTGGTGTGCCTTCAAAATTCTTTCTTTGACAAGTGAAGCATATATGGTTAAAGTTGACACTGTGCATAAGCTTAATGATATACCAAACTGGGAAAAGGTAAGAGTTTATCTGAGGTCTTTCACAGAGTTTTTAAGGGTTAATTTTGTACACCTGGTTAGGTGCCCATAGGTGAAAGATATCTGGCATTTCCCTGAAGAGCAGAATTATCTGAGCCTGTACATTGGGTACGCTAGCAAGAGGTTCACAGTTTGAATCCCTCCAGAATTTGAGACTAATGGTTGATTCGAACCCACAAAACAGACAGGAGGGTTACCTTGTTCTGTTACCTGTTCATAAGACTGCGCTCAGAGGTTGGCACAGTGGGAGCAGAGGGCCTGACCTGCTGAGTGGGTTTGTGACAGAAACAACTAGCCAAGCCACCACATTCTGAACCAGCTGCAGGTGGTGCATCAGTCTTGCAGACAGCCCTAGGTAGAGAGTGTTACAGTAGTCCATCCTAGATGAGACTAAGGCATGCACTAGTGTTGCCAGGTCAGCTGGCTCAAGATATGGCTAAATCCGGGCAATATTGCACAGATGATAATATCCACTGTGGACAACAACTGACACCTGGAATTCCAGGGTCAGCTTGGAATTCACAATGACCCCCAGATTTTTTACCCTATCTGCAGCATAAAGGGCTACACTATCCAACAAAGGGAGGGATGTGTCCCCAGTAGCTGCCTTAGACCCAGACTAACCAGGCTCCACCAGTAACACCTCCATCATAAATGGACTGAGCCTATGCCAGCTGGCTGCCATCCAATCCTCAATTTCTTTAAGACACTTGCTCAGTTCCAGGATAGCTGTCCCATCATCAGGGGCACAAAAGACATACAGCATGGGTGTCATCAACATCAAGCCATAGTGGCTAATGGTCTCCTCCAATGGAAACATGTACACAGCGAATAACATTAGAGCCAAATAAAAAACAAAATGAAAAACGTGTTAAAGGAAATGAACCACATTTAATTCACCATGGGGGAAACATCACATCATCAACAGTACATTATCAAAGGTGCTATTAGAGTTCATCAGAGATCCCTACAAAGCAAATATTGTGGTACTGAAAACTCTGTGGATAATTTAAGAGAAATTAACAAAATTAAGTACTAGTGTAATATGCAACCAATATATGATTCAAAATCTTCAGCAAGAATTTGTTCTTAATAAATATGAGGAATACTTTAAAACTCATTCTACCAATTAGCGCGTTTAGACGCCACTTACTTTAGCAGCCAGTGTTGCCAGTAGCGCCCTGAGACATCTCCATATGCCATCTGTTGTTTCCGATGGACGTCCTATGGCGTCATCATGTTTTCAGTGAAACTGCAAGCCAGCCAATCAGCAGACACCTATTTGTATCATGTCTGCCAATAGAGGGTCATCTTACTCAAAGTTTAAAAAAAAAATGGTCACGATTGAAATTTAACCCCTTAGAAGCCCTGGAAAGTTTCATGTCTGAGTGAAGCACCGGAAGTGCCAGTCTGACTGGCTGAGCTACTACGAGGCTATTTAATATTAATACAGAACCCAAATTTAAAAAGTAAAGCACCAGTTTTGTAGAATATTATGTTAACAAACCAAATAGTATCCTGTATAGTTTGGCTGTTGTAATTTAACGAAGCGGAGCTTCTACAATATCATGCTGGTCCCCATCAAAAACGTGAGACAGGAAGTGAGCTGTAAGCCAAGAAGACTCTCCCTTCTGACTGGATTTGTAAAGTAAAAAGCTCTATTTTTCAGAAATGTAAGCCAGTAGTTCATAAAGGAACTAAATTCTAGAGCCTGTTTCTTTGAAGTTTTAATAAATAAAGCCTTTATGACTAAACCAGAGTCATTTGAAATCTGTGCTGCATGTCAGAAAAACGGAAAAACGGAAGTTCCTTGCCATGATCCTCTCACATCATTCAGAGTGCACAGGAGCCCAAATATGCCACTTTCTGCTTATATTTCTAAAAAAATAACCCTGTATTTAAAAAGAACGCATCAAGGCAATGTGGCATTCAGTGATAAAAGTATTGAAAGTGAATCGGTTTGCAAATCGGAACATGGGAAAAAGCAGGCATACATGCCTGCTTTTCCTCACTCCGGTTTGCAAACTGATTCACTTTCAATACTTTTATCACTAAATGCCACATTGCCTTGATGCTTTCTTTTCAAATACAGGGTTATTTTTTTAGAAATATAAGCAGAAAGTGGCAGATTTGGGCTCCTGTGCACTCTGAATGATGTGAGAGGATCACGGCAAGGAACTTCCGTTTTTCTGACATGCAGCACGGATTTCAAAGGACTCTGGTTTAGTCATAAAGGCTTTATTTATTAAAACTTCACAGAAACAGGCACTAGAATTTAGTTCTTTAATGAACTACTGGCTTACATTTCTGAAAAATAGAGCTTTTTATTTTACAAATCCAGTCAGAAGGGAGAGTCTTCTTGGCTTACAGCTCACTTCCTGTCTCATGTTTTTTGATGGGGACCAGCATGATATTGTAGAAGCTCCGTTTCATTAAAAATCCAGCAGCTGAACTATACAGGGCACTATTTGGTTTGTAAACATTATATTCTACAAAACTGCTGCTTTACTTTTTTAAATTTGGGTTCAGTATTAAAATTAAATGTCTCGTAAGTGCAGCTCAGCCTGTCAAGGAACAGCATGTCTTACTGTGTGCAGTCAAATTGAACACAGTAGCACACATGTCAAACAAATGTAAATATCTTGAAAACTAAAAATGCTACACCCACACAACCAGCAGCAAAGTTGTTCAGGAGAATAAGACCTTTACAATGAGGGTAATCACTAAGCTGAAATCATTATACTTTTTTAAATTATGGCCATTTGAGTACCCAAATTTCAGTGTTTTTGTGACAAATCTAATACTTCAAATGGCTATAATTTAAAAAGTATAATGAGTTCAGCTTAGTGGTTACCCTCATTGTAAAGGTCTTATTCTGCTGTACCATTTTGCTACTGTATGTTTTCCAGTAGCTCATGCAGTTTTCCAGATATTTACACTTGTTTGACATGTGTGCAAATATGCTTAGAATTCTGTGCAGTGCATTAGGAATGTCGCAATAAAACAGCCTGGAGTTCCATCACCAACATTCTAAAGTCAGAATAGAGTAGAATTAGTTAATGGATCATTAGTTCTGAAACAACCCAGTGAGTAACACATTAAGAAGGAAGTAGAAAATGATTGTACAGCAGTCAATCTTCCCCCACCATTTGAAAGAATATACAGTACCAGAAAAACAGGAAAGTACCTGAAATAATCAGTGCTAAAGGCTCTAAAAGTAGACTGCAACCTTATATTGGTTCAAAGAAACAGAAACAGAAGAAAAATAAATCAAATAATAATGCATAAGTGAGACTTAAACCTCAGAAGAAGAAAAAAACAAAAGGAAAGGTAAAAGATGGTCCCCACCCAAGGGACTTCATCACAGCAAAACCCTTCCATTGCATTGGAGAATGGGTGTGAAGAAGATGTTATCCCCCAGATGGAAATATTTCTACACAACAGCAATCAGGCAATAGTGGAGGACTCCATCCCCATGCAAGTAATATAGTAGTACATCACAGATTTAGTATACATCATGCTATACTATCACCACACTACTTGTGTGACTGAGCAGCAGTGCTGAGCACTACTCAGTGTTAGTTGGTATGGCTGTGCAGTTTTTTTTATCAGTTTATTTGCATTGGAGTGCTCTGCCCCCATATCCCCATCTATTTTTTAATTTAATAGTGGGGTGTGGGGGCAAAGCCCCCCAACTCAAATACATTGATTTACTAACATACTAAAATGCCAGCAGAATAGGCCTAACGGTCTTTCGAGTCTGCTCAATTGGTCAGCCCCCACCCTGGGTGCTGACCTTGCTGCCCCCCTCACCTTCTCTGGCTTCTCCCTTCCCAGTTCCAGATATTCTTGCTGCATTTGGATTTTGCTTCCAGAACCCTTCCCCTGTACCTGTCCCAGCCCCTCTTGAACCCCTCCACCATCTCTGCCTCCACCAGGCCCCTAGGCAGTGCATTCCATGGCTCCACCACCCTCTCAGTGAAGTAGCACCTCCTCCTTTCTCCCCTGAATCTTCCCCCCTCCAGCTTCCACCCATGCCCTCTAGTGGCCCCCTCCTCATTCCTTCGAAGCACCCTGACTGTACCTTCCCTATTTACCCTCTTCATGCACCTGAAGATCTCTATCATGTCCCCCCAGTCCCTTCTCTCTTCCAATGTGTACATATTTAGCTCTTCGAGCCTCTCCTCATAGGCCCTGTCCCCCAAGCCCCAAATCATTTTGGTTGCCCTCCTCTGGACCCTCTCCAGGAGTTTAATGTCCGTCTTTAAGTGTGGCCTCCAAAACTGCATGCAGTACTCAAGGTGTGGCCTCACCAAGCAGTTATACAGAGGGAGTATCACTTCCCTCCTTCTGGAGGTGATCCCCCTAGCAATGCATCCCAGCATCCTGTTGGCCTTGGCTGCTGCCCTCCTACAAGTCTCCGAGTTGTTCATCTTGACATCCACCACCACCCCCATACCCCCAGGGCCATACCAACTAACCCCAAGTAGCACATCTAGCACACCAAAAATCAGCAAAGTAGAGTGGTTTGAGTGGGGTTGAGAGCATGCTTAGCGGGGGAGGAAGCATGCGTAAGAGTGTGGAGGGAATGACGCTGTGGCATACAGCATAGTGCAGTTGGAGCCTTTCACTATTGTTCAGCAATTGCATATTCCAGAATCGAATGGGGTAGTGGAATCCTCATCTAAAATCTTCTTGGTTATTAGTGGTATCACTATTGATAATTAGGAGACCCTCAACTTATTATTGTGGAAAGTTAGTATTTTACTGCTATATATTTAAAGTTGGATGATCATGGCATAGTACAAGTCCATATGCATAAAGGAGTCAATACAGGTGGCCAAATAACAGTCATATTTTCAACGTTTCAAAAAGCATCTCAGATTTGGGATAAAGGGGAAATGTTAGATTCACTAGGGATCTTTGTGGATCTTCATAAGTTAATCATAAATTTCCTAGATAAACAGGCATCCCTAACTAGTAGCACTACAGGAACTATAGTAAGTAAGAAAAGTTTATTGTTCAACATTATGGTCTTTACAATTTAAAAACATACATTTAAACACACTGTTAAATACAAGGTACACTTACTATCCCATTGAAAAGCAGTTACAATCATTATCATATGAAAGTCATACAATACATCTTAAATGACATAGTTATGTACTTTTACACACATTATTCTCCAATAAATATTATTTATATAGAACATATTCCCCTATACAATAACACACTTAAAAATATCAGCCTCTTAGGGCATACATTTCATAGAGGTGTTTATGGTAAGAGTACATTTCTACCTACAGTTCTATCACAAAAGATTTGTTTGTCTATAAAGTTGGTACCACTGACCTTTAGGCAATTTTTCATCTTTCTTATTCATGCCACATTTGCAAAAAAATTTCCATAGTTTTAATTGTTAATGAGTCTTCTATATACAGCAAACTTTTTGTTAAAGTTACATTTTTCACACCTAATTGGTCTAGATTATCCACATGAAAAATGGAATTAATAAAGACGGTCTTAATTTATTTAACCAGGTGCAAGACCACAGTGTATGCAATAGATCAGCCAGACCCCATGTGTCACAGTTCACTGAAATATTCTAGGATTTGTTGTGTCTTGCCAATAGTAGCTTACTGTTGAATGTTTCAAATTTAAACCTCGTGAAATTCACCCTTAGATCTTGATCCATTAGTATATCCATGTAGTGCTGTAATTTAAAGTCATTTTCATTATTTTTAGAGAACAAGGGACAGTATCTGGAATCTACAATTTTTTCTCTTTCTTTCTTGATCCAGTATTCTCTGACATTTTTCTGAATATATTTTTTGTATTGCAAACTTAAAGTTATATTTTTATCAAAATATTTTTTAAGAAACTGGAGCTTGTATCTCTCAAGCATCTTATATATTTCATTAAGCCATCCTGATTTATAACAGCGCCTAGTGTCCCAGTTATTTTTTCCTTAAGACAGAGCTTTGTTATTCTAATTGCAGAAAACCTTGTTAACCTACAGTTATTGTTATATTTTCTGTTCCTAGGATCAACTTCCTTTTCACCTTTCCTTTGCCAAAAATGGACACCTGAGTTTTAGCAATATTTACTTGTAATTTCAACTCTTTTGTTTTTTGTTTTTTGTTCAAGGTAATCTTTTTTTTTGTAATCCTCTTTTTGTGAGTCAGAACAATATAATATCATCAGCAAATGCCATAATGGCACAATGTTCATCTGCTACTTTAGGTAAGTCAGATTCCAGTGTTTTAAAATCTCTGAGAAGAACATCAATATAAATAGAAAAGAGGGTGGAGGCCAGGACACAACCTTGTCTTACCCCTCTTGTCATTTTTATGGGTTGGGTTAACTGGTCATTTACCCCATGTGTATTTTTGTCCATGTTCCTTCTTATAGATTATTTATAATATGGGTTAACTGTTTATCTATTTCCTTAGTAGCCATTGTACACCACAGAATAGGTCTGTTGACTGTGCCAAAAGCTGTTTTAAAATCTACGTATAGGACATACAGTTTTTGCTTAGTTGTACATACTTCTCAATTATATGTGAGAAGATAAAGCAGTTATCGATGGCATTATATCCTTCTCAAAATCCTGCTTAGGAATTACATAGACCACCTACTCTCTCTAGATCTACAAGTAATTTTGCCAAAATAATTTTAGAGAATATTTTTAATGAAACTTCTAGGATGCTTATAGGTCTATACATTGCCAGGTCTTGGACACTACCTTTATTATGTATAGGGATGATGGTAGTCCCTTTCCAGGAAGGTGGAATA
The DNA here is from genome assembly GCA_016271365.2 of Neoceratodus forsteri. Classification (NCBI taxonomy): domain Eukaryota; kingdom Metazoa; phylum Chordata; order Ceratodontiformes; family Ceratodontidae; genus Neoceratodus; species Neoceratodus forsteri. Next base: position 657,470,870 of record CM057459.1, read on the forward strand.
TATGAACTCTTGATTATTTTGTTGAAGAAAATTACAACTAAATCTGTCCATAGGGCAGAGCTAGCCAAAAACACCTCTGCTGGAATATTATCTGAACCAGGGGTTTTATTTTTCTTCATGTTCTTAAGGACAGTGTAAACCTCTTGCCTAGTTATCATGATATTATTGCCAGTACTTATAAAAATCTCATTCATTTGTTCTGAGTCATCATTAACATTTTCTGAAAAATATAGGATCCACTGCTCCTCTTGTATAATTGTGTCTATTTTAGTTTTAAACTTGGTGGAACCTTTAGCTAGAAGTGTCCAGAAAGTTGTAGTATCACCTGTGTGGATGCATTTAAGCATCTCTGGCCAGTTATCCTAATGAAAATGTTGCTTTTTTTAATTGAAAATTGTTTATATGTCTTCCTTTGTTGATTTAATTTATTAAATTTTTGGCCATCCTTGGTATATCTTATTGCCCTTATGTTGGCTGTCAAAACAGCCTTCCTTATTGAACCAAGTATTTTCTTGTTTATTATTAGTTTTTACTGGTACTTGTTTATATAACATCTTACTCACTGTATCAAAAATATCCACTGCTAAATTCCATAGCTTCTGTGCTGTGAGGTTTTGAGGATATCTTCTCAGGATATTGGTTATGATAGATTCTATGTTTGTTGTTATCTGAATTTCTAACCCTATGCCCCATCTAAGCCTTTTGTTGTAGCTGAGTTCCTGTATGCCCACTTTCATAAACTTTTATGACATTCCATCTGTTTATGTTGCCTGACCAAATTACCAAATCCAATAAGGAAGTTCCAGTAGTTTTAAGAGATGTACAATTTCCTTGGCAATCACCTTGGAGTCTGCCATTAAGTGGGTAAAAATTGTATGCATCTAACAGTTCTATTAGTCTTTCCCCTGCTTTATTAATTTTATGGTCCATAGCTGTTCTCCACAAAATCTGATTTGTCATAGTATGTCCATGATGAGAATTATTCAATAAGCCATCATAGGAGCCATCCTGGCATGTAAGTACCCTAAGAGCAAGACATCAGTTTGTGGGAATTTTAATCTTATTTCAGATAGTGCTTTGTCCAAATCTTTCCAAATACTCTCTTTGTAATATTTTGACTGTCCAGGGGGTATATAGATATTAAAAATTATTATAGATGTTGTTGACTGCTGTAGTTGCATTGCAACAACATTTTTTTCCATATATAATGTACGATGTGTTACATGTTTTCCTAATCTTATGTACATTATTAATCTGCCAGATGGTCTGCCTGACTTTTCTTTCACAGCTGGGAAATGTACCAAATCATGCCTATTGAACACATTAGTATCATCTTTTCCATGCCAGGTATCTTGCAGGCAAACAATTTCTGCCATTCTAATATACTCTATCAAATCTTTATCACTCAATTTACTTTCAGTGACAGCTATGTTCCATGTCATTACCAAAAATCCCTCACCTATAAAGGTGTCAGGTCAATCAATCAATCAATCAATCAAATCTTTATTTATCCAGGTGACCACCATTGAGCAAGCTTGTTTACAAGGTGGGCCTGCTGTTGGCAGGGAAAATTGTACAGTTACATATAAATATAAATAATACAAAAGGAACAACATATTTACAATACTGATAGGAGCAGAGTATTTCCATTCCAAGTCACATGTACAAGAAAGATATACATAACACAACCAGAAATAATATATATATATATATATATAATATATATATATATATATATATATATATATATATATATATATATATATATATATATATATATATATATATACAGTTCCACAGGAGCAGGATGTGTATAGATGTCATATACAAACCATAGAAGAAAACAGAAAGATTATTTATATTCCTGTCCAGCAGACCAGGTAAGACCACAATATCACCACCAGTTGTAAGTCAATTCCTAGTCCCATCACCAACCTGATCAAAAGCTGGGTTACCTCAAGTATGACCACATGGGTGTTGTTCTCTTAGATTAACTAATGTATTAGACTGTGTGGGAGTTAGATCAAAAACATCTATGTGGTCCACTAAACGGAGCCCCAGTGTGTCCAGGATGTTACTTTTTTTAATAGTTCCTGGGAAAGCTTCCTATCCCTAACCAGTATATCAATTTGTGATGACTTATTAACTCTATTCACTCTAATTATATATTGGTAGCCCAGCTGGATGTTAAGTACATTGGAGAGAAGACTACAGATTGTACCTTTCAATTTCCAGTTATTTTCTCTATTTACACTTGTCATTCCATACATACTCAGGATTACTGGAGCTTCACTCTCATTGGCTGATGGTTTAGGATAGAACATTTCTCTGTTTGGGAAATTAACTAATAACTCCCTTTTTTCTATTAATTCAGCATTATACCAAATGTGGTTGGCCATTTCAGGGGATTCAAAATTAGCTTCAATGGTATTAATCCATCTATCATTGCTCTTTCCTATATAAAGGATATCTCTGGGTGTTAGCTCAAAATCATATAGATATTTATTAACCAAGTAGTTCTTAAGATCTACATTAGATAGTAGTGGCCATTCATCATATCTGGTAAAACTCAATAGAGACTGTTTTTCCTCCATTTTACTTTAATTATTGTCCTCGGCCAGTGGGAGATCTGCTCCAGTATTTACAATGTTTGCTTTCTTCTTTATATGATTACACTTGCTATTTGTCATTCCTTCTTATGTGGTTCTTTTGCTAAATGTATATTCTTCTGGGCAGATTTGCTTAAGGGCATTAATTTCCCTTTCCAGGGCTACTAAATGTTGACCTAAATTTGATGATAAGGCCATCACATCATAGTTAATACAGAGGCTAGATGTATTTACATTGTCTGGACTTATTTGCTCTAAGGCAATGTGTTTGACTACAGTAGTTTCCCATTGTTCAGTCATGATCTGTTTGTTATTGAGTTTCTTGGAACTCTGCTTTTTATCCTTACTTGCAACTTTTATTCCCTGAGACATTCTTTAATTTTTTTAGGGGATCTTTCCCTTTCTTTTCTTAGACTTTTTCCCCTGTGATTTAATACTAGTAACTGATTTATCTAAAGTTGTAAAATCTGCCCTTTTATGATCTAAAGCAGTTTCCGGCATAGATTCCACTTCTGAATAGATTATAGAATCTGACAGAGGTGTTGGGAAAACTGCTTCTAACTTTTTTTTAATTGTCACTAATTTAAACATTGTTAACTGCAATATCATATCTTGTGTTTTCTATTTTGTTTTTCAGAACAATTAACTGCTCCATAAGTAGTAAGTTTGCTGTATAATGGTGCCCCATATGGGCTACCAGTTCTTCACTGAATGATATAGGTACATATTGTGACTCCTCCTTGTTCTGACTTGGCTTTCACTCTTGTATACTACCTGGCCCTTTTGGGTTATTGCTAGCTGTTTTGTGTACTAAAGTGTTTTCTCTATGCTCATGAGTTATATTACTCTGTTTATAGTTAATTGCAAGTTCTTTGATCTCTTTTATAGTTCTTTGAAGTTTATCATTAATTTTCCTGACTTCTGCACCTGAAACCAATAATAAATCATTTTGTTTTACTGGCTTAACAGGTGTCCTTGTATCAACATTAGGAGTTTTATTTCTCTTAGAAACATCATAGACGAAATCTATGTCTGTACTATAGCTAGCATGAAATGTGGCTTCATATTTGAAGCTTTCTCTATCTTCTGTATTGCCAGACCCCAGTAATACATCTCCAGTATCTACAGACTCAGTCAATATCATTGAATGTTCAGTGCTATTCCCAAATAACAATGGGGTAGCCTCCAGGGAAGAATCCTTTATTTTTAGGATAGATGACAATACTGAATTATTTTGCATTTTTTGTGTTGATGTTTTGTCCCTCTACACTGCTTTAATTTGCTTAATATGGTCAGTTTTCTTTTTTATATACTTTATTTTTAAATCATTATATCAAAACTGATACAGATACATACTTGGTTCAAAGGCATAGCAAGTAATAGAGATACATATATTTAAATCAGGATACCTTTCTTCTCACCCAGGGTTACATCATGGGAGGGGGAAGTACTACTGAGTTTTCAGCATGTATAAGAAAGGATTAACACTTTGCTAATTGCAGCCATGACCATGGACTATTTACTAAATAACCAAAAAATCCAATAAGTCCCAGGTTACAAGACCCATTAAGTCAATCAGTGACTCATATCTAAATCCATGTATAGACTCAAAATACTATAATAATTTCTTTAAATGAGGCAGACCATCGAGTCTGCATTCCACCCAAATAACCAACATTACATTTGAGTAAACAACATTCAAGGAACTGTAACTTTACATAGACAGAAGCCATTGTCTATTAAGAACTTAAATACAATTCCGGATAATAAAGAACCATATTGGCAAACTTGTTTAACCACAAAACAGTACTTTGGAGCTTAGTTCAGCCCTCGTCACTCTCTCCAGGGATCATACTGCTCTGCATGAAGTCCTCTTTAATCTTGAGCAGTCTTTTGCCTGCTTCAGCAGGATTGGTGAAAATAAAAGTTTTACCTGCATATGAGATCATAGGCACCAATAGAGAATGGTTAACCTTAACCCCCAGTGACTTTAATTCTCCATGAACTGCATCAAAGACCTTTCTTCGCTTGTGGGTAGTGTAGCTAAGATCTGGAAAGAAAAAGATTCTGGTGCTATCAGACAACTGAAGCGGGCCTTTATTTTTTGCTGCTTGAAGGATCCTATCCCTAATATGCTGCCCCACTGTAACAAGCAAGATGGTACGAGGAGAGTCTTGTTCAGCATTCTTTCTCTGAGGTGTAATCTGGTAGACATTAAAAATAAAATCAGCAAGGGATAGGTATAACATGCTGGAAAGCAGATGAATGACATAGTGCTGCAAATCATCCTCCTCATGGCCTTCAGGGATACTGAGCAATCAAATGTGGGCTAGGTCAGCTCCATTCTCTACATGCTCTAAATGGAGCCTAAGGAGTTTATTTTCAGAAACCAGTCCTGCTGTCACTGCGGAGGTCTTATTAGCTGATTCCTTCACCAAGCACGATTCCACCAAGATGGTTTCCACTTTATTCTCCAGGACAGTTACTCTTTTATTGTAGAGCTCCATTTTGGCATCCAATGCTTGCACCAATCTGTCTAAAGCTTGGACAGCTAGTAGCATGGTGCTGTTAGAAGGCTTAGAGTTTCCAGTGGCTTCAGACATGAGAGCACAGTGATCAGCACCATCAGGCCATTTGCCTTGTTTTCCACAGCCTGAATCTGACTACCCAGCTTTCTGAGGGTTCCTAAAAACATTTAGTGCTGAAAACTCAACAGCTGACTCCTGCTAACGAGTAGTCCAAAATGTTGTCATTTGGTACAGTTCCAGCTTAAAAAAAAACAAGAAATTAGATGGTATTTTAAGTGGTAGTGCAGGAGCTCTCTGGGATGCGACCGTTGCTGTTGGCTGCTAGCCAAGCCCCCCCCACCACCATTTTGCTTCATTTACATTTTATTTCTTTTCTCTCTTTCCAAGAAAGACTCACCTAAAAATGGGGAACAATTATCATGGTTTCACCTCTGAAGCCTAGTACTAACCATTTATGTAAGGAAGACTATGCAAATCAATAATAAATTAGCAATATGCAAACAATATGGCAGCATTATAAGTACACCAATTACAATAACCTAATCACCAGGTTTATCTAGATTCCACATATAATTAATCATTTATAGCAGCTTAATATTGTTTTAAAATTATGCTATATAACAGCTGTTCTCAATGGAGCATATATCTGAAAAAAAATCTCTAGGAAAATTTTTGTAAAAGTAATTTCCTGACATAATTAAAAATGTGTGTTATACCTTAATAGTAGTCACAGTGGGGAAAAGCAAGAGGGGAAAAAAGAAAGTGCAGGTTCCTAGCCAAGTCCAGTACTTCTCTTTATCTTCCTGCTATCCTAATATGAATCGTTGTTGGGTATTTCTCACCAGTCACTGGTTTTATACACAAGTCCCACTGAAAGAAGAGCTTGATGTGGATACAGTTCAGCACAGTCTTATAATCATGTATTCCCTGGAATAACTGCAGTCCTCTCATGCAGAGATCATTCTGGTAAAAATTGGATTCAGTCACTTGCTCCGGTGCTGGTGGCCTCAACCTTGGGCACAAAGAATCTCTGGTTCCCAAGCACAAGAGAGTAGTCTCTTTAATGTATACACTAATGAAAGAAAATTCAGCTGTAAGATCCTCAAGTCTCTTAACAAATGGTCTTTTAATTATCTTATAATAGCCCACTTATTGATTAGTTAATAATTGATCATTAGACTATAAAACAGATATACCCTTAGACTTTCTAGAACTTTCAAGTTAGGTGTATGATGTTTTCAGATGAAATGCTATCTCACTTAATTTTATAATTTATTAATGTATTACTTTACCCTTATATTGCTAGCATTAACATCAAAAATCTTATTAGAACATATATCAGTCAGCTACCAGTTACCAATTAAAAATCATTGCAATTAAAACATAAAACAACAAAAAAACAGACTGTATACTATACTAAAAAGGCAAAAAAACACATAAAGTCACTGTTACTGCTAACCAGCACATATAAAACATATAATTAAAATTACAAATAGTTAAAAATGTACTTACTAATCGTAGAACGGTGCTACAATTTGATGCCCCAAAGCAGATAGCTTGACTGTGTGTATACAAAACTCCTCAGTTTTCTAATTTAGTGAATTTTCCATTGAGCAGCTCCAAGCCAATTGTATTTAGGCTATGAGAGCTATGAGTGAATGGGCAAAAGACAAGAAAATGGCACCATGCCAAGGAACAGACATAAACCACAGTTTTTACACAGCAATAGAGCCTGTCCCAAAAACATAAATCACTGGTGTCAAATCAAATGCCCAAAGCACACGCTATAAGAGAAAAGAAATTGCTCAACAAGACTTCCCTATGGTTTAGCGTGTCATTCCCGCAAGCAATCTGTCTGCAAAATGCCATGCGTGTGCTTTATGCAGGCAGGCCACATGAGCTAATTGGCATATGGTGTGAACATTATAGTAGCTTAACTATAGTTTTTATTTAAAATGTTAAATATTATTGTCCATTTGACATGCCTTGCTATAACTGTGTTTGAAAAAAAAAAACACTTGCGTGTAGGGTGTGTAAAGTGAGAAAGATTATGCAAAGTGGGTAAAAGTAAAAAAAGATGAAAATAGCAGGTGAAACACAGAACAAAACAAAATATCAAAAATAAAAAGGACAACACATCCCTTAATACTAGTATCTGGTATAATGTTGGTGTCCATGGAAAGTCTACAGGTGGTCATGGCCGGTTACAATTTTCTGAGATGGGAGTAGTTCCCCTGGAGATCTCTGTATGCCTCACTCTCCTTGGTGCTTTGAGCCTTCCTGAAGGGCTTCCTGGTACACTCCAGTTCTGCTGCACCTCAGAGAAAATCCCCAGACTCCACTGTAAGTGGGCCTTCCTCCACCTATAATGAATTGGAACACACCAGGATAAATCTGCTCTGACCAAGCACTTGCAATAAGCTGTACTAGAAAGGTAACTTACACAAAGGTAACAGTGGCATACCTTGTCTATCTAAATATTTAGCGTTGTCTTTCTGCTTTTCTACTTTCCTCCTCAAAGTACAAAGTGTGTAGCAAACTTCAGTCACTTACATGTCTGTGCCTCAGTGCAGCCCTCTTGGTATGCTGTGGCAGTTCCACTTTGTACAAGTACAGGAAATATAATACAAGAAACAGCTGGGGTTGGTAAATGGGCTACTCAAACCATGTTAGTGATTTATGGAATACATTAGGATGATCCTGAGCCAATGGGAAAATTGATGGATAAATTAATGTTCTTGTTAAATCTGAATCCTAGGAAAACAGAGACAAGGTGGATATTCTCAAGGTAGTGTTTATATCCACTTTGCTAAATCCAATGTGACATATAAATTATGGGAAAATAGATCCTTTTTAATTATGTTAGACATGTTTATGGAGCCACAAGTGTGTATTTCACTACAGTCAATTGAGAGAATGAATGCCTCCTGCGATCCTGATCAAATACAAATTAATGGAGTTCTACATGGTAATGACAACTATGTTTCTCATGCAGATTGTTGTGATAGGAATTTTGTGAAGAAAGAATTGTCTCTTTATTTGGCTATGAGATCCCTGAAAATGAGTTTGTGGGTTTTACAAAGAAAAATATTGGTCTTTTCCTATCAAAACGTTTGGGTATTGAATTAGGTAGAAATTGTATATCTCAGATTGATATTAATCCTGGCTTTTCAAATTACCTGTAAATAGTTACAGCCTTCAAAAATATTGATGTAAAACTTCAAGTATTGGAAAAAGCACCAAAATTAGATCCCTTGGGTATTTTTAGCAGATTCCATGGCTATCCCAGGCAGTTAGAGAATTATTCCTGTACAGACTCAAAATATTCCAGTGCCTGAAGTGGAAGCCTTGCTAGTTTCTTATTTAATGGGTTCAAAATATAACAGATGTGCCCCCTTGCAAAGGTTACATACAGATTAGCAAGTATTGGACCTTCAGAGAATCCAGTTCCCTGAGGAGATAAATGTGAGGAATGGAAATGAGCTCTAACTTTAAACATAAAGCTACTTACATGGTATATTGACTGTCTTAATCCTATGTCCTAATATCCTATGATCTGCCTATATGTTTATTCTGAATTATATATGATCCTAAATTGTCTAACCATGTGACCCTATGTTTATTTCTTGTTGTTGCAATAGCTTGTATTGCTTGTTGACTTCCTGTTCATATTGTGTTATATTTTCATATGTGTAATTAATTCCATATCGCCCCTGAAAAAGGGACTTTTAATCTTAGTGAGCCTACCCAGTCAACAAAATCCAGTAAATAAATTGATTGATTAATTAATTCAACATTAGCTGATCAAGAGTGTTTCCAATTTTTACTCAAACATGATTTGATTTTGTTATAGGAAACATGGTGGAGTTTAGATCCACCAAGGTTTCTTGGATATTCTGTTTTCATTGTACCCACAAAGAAATTAGCAAAATATGGTAGATTTCAGGCAGGTTAAATTAATGCAGTTAAACTGGTCAAACAGTATATAGTTTCAGAACTGAAGGTTGCCTCAGAATTGATATTGGCAATAAAACTAAGAATGCATCCTCAAAGTTTATTATTTTAAATATTTACAGTCCCCCCAAAACAGTAAATTATATAATTTTAGGATCTGGTCATGTCTGGAAGATCTCCTGGAAGAGTTATCTTTTAACTGTAGTGATTTCAAAATCTTAGTGACTAGTGAATTTTATTCTAGAATAGTAGGCCTGCCTATGGAGAGCTTAGATTCGGACAAAAAAAGTTATCTTTCCATAAAATATTGTCATTTAATTCCAATGTATTTATTACTAGAGATTTCAAGAATAAGAAAATTAATGAATTTGGTAAAATACTTTCTAACCTTGTAGCTTCATACACATTTTCAGGCATAAATGGTGCCTTGACAATAGGTATAGTGTAGGCAAAACAAAATGTATGGTATTAGGAAACATTGATGATCTAGTGGTGACAGAGCACGCTGAATCAGCTCATAACCTATATGCATTATAATTAATATAATAATGCATGTCAATTTATCACATATATACAGCCTGTATCAATAACCCAGAGTTTTATCATTTAAGAACTATTAAATGGATTCACAGTTCAATAGCTGTAATAAAATGTTTGTTCACTTCTAGTTTATTTGAACTCTTGTAGAATAATGTCTTACAGGAATCTGATACTAAGTTAGTGAGCAGCCTTTGAGAGGATGAATAGACCTCCTTATCTCTCTTGTTACAACCCAAAAAGAGTGATACAGACAAAAATACTTAGTACAATAACAACTGCAAGAAAGAAAAAGAGAACTTAATATATTTATTAAGGCAATCAAATAAAATAAATCAAGGGAAAATAGCAGACTGACGAATATGAAGGAGTATAGAACATGGAAACTGAGAGATTAAAACATCAAAAACAACTATGGAAAAACTAAAGACTATCTGTACTCAGTAGAGACACCAAGCATTTTGGCAGTTTGTATCTAAAGGTTATGATTCATACTCGAATATCTCCAGGGACATATTAAACCTGTGGACTGGGAGAACCACTACACAGATTTTTCATGATTCACAAGATGACGGTAGACCATTATAAACTGGAATACTGTAGTAAAAGAAAACCTAAGATATTTATAGACCCTATCCCTTTTCTGTCTCAGAAGATGATGCATGAGAAACAATTAGGGTAACATAATTTAATAAGGTACTATCTCCAGATACGATCCCTGCAGACATTTACAAATATAATCAGGACAGGAGGATTCCTATATTCTTGCATCTTTTTAACTCTGTAATCCAGAGTGAAGACTGCCATGCATGGTGACTGGGTAATATTACATATCCAGTTTTTAAAAAAGGATCAGTTCATGACTAGCATTGGGTAAAACTGCACAAATCCATTTCATGCACTTTTCATGAAAATGTGCAATTTTTGTGAATTTTGGCACAATTTCACAAAATGACTATATTATATTTAAAAGCCCAATTTCTGCATTGTAATACATTTGTTTTATGAAACAAACTCTGTCCAGAGCCAGTACAGCTGCAAAATGATGTCATTTAGCTACCTGGTGTGGGTCTCAGTGCTGGAGATGGGGTGGGGACATTATAACTGCCAAGCCCTGCCTACCAGGTTCTCAGCATCAGAGGGGTGGGATGAATTTGATAAGGCCTTTTTGAGCAGATCCCAGCCCAGCAGGGGCTTTAAAAAAACTCAGATTCCTGCTGCAAGTAGCTAGCAGCCCTGGATAGTGTCTGCTTGAATCATCTGCTCACTCGCTCACTCGCTTTGTAATCTTAGCCTCTGCCCAAGCAACAAATAGCATTTTGGAGTTGATGAGTTTGTTTAATTTTATGCTCAGTTTGTTGTCTATTGCACTGCTAGATGTTGATTTATACAGTTGCCCAGCTTGTGCTGTTATAATTAAGCAGTATGTCATGACAGGGGGTGCGTTATGGTGGGATAACGGCCCATCTCAGGTGAGTTGAAGCACAAGACAAAGCCAAGTGCTTCCAGCACCTGAGAAGGGCCATTAGTCTGCCATAATGCACTCACTGGAGTGCCCTATTGTGATTATGAAATGGGTCCTTTTTCATAAATTGGAAGTATTTTTTTCAGCATATTTTTGCTGAGCTACTTTCAGCTGGGCCATTGTGCTGGGATAACAGCCCAGCTGAAAGAACATCTTGGCCAACCAGGATCCAGCATTTTTTCAACTGATTTCATAATAATCACTATGTCTACCTGTCTGTCAACATGAAAATGATAGCTACCTGCACATCAGGATGCATTGTCGGATGGGAGGGATGTTTGAATTGCTCAGTTTGGTTCCATGGCTCACATTCACTTTGATTGCTTTTCAAAACTATTAGCTGACTGACATACCACTTGCACCTATGAAGTCTGGTGCTTCAATTTCTTTAGTAAGATTATTTTTCCAGTGGGGGACAGTAGGGTGATCAGGTTTTGGGGGGGGTTGCAGTTGGGTTACTGAGTGTTGTGGGAGAGTTAAAGGAGTGGGCACTAAATATACATCTAATTTTTATTTGTCGCAAATTTGTGTGAAAATCTGTGTATTATTAAATGACACCATTTAGAAATGCCGTTTTGTATGTCACATTCGGATTTCTCACCCCAATTTTTTAAGCAGCGTTTCTGTTTGATAAAACAGAATTTGTATGTAGAAAGTACATTACTGCCTCCACACATTTGTACTGTTTATTATTAAACACTACTGATGTAAAATCACAGGTCTGAACCTTTTTCTTCCAAAAGCTTGCACGAGCAGTGTAAAGCAGTTACCCTGACAGCTAGATGTCAGGTCGCACTCAAGAAACCCTCAAGGATAAATTGTTAGAGTTAGTGCAAGGGCTACAGATCAGAGCGCCACACATATTATTTAAAAAGTTTAGATAATGTACAAAGACAAGCTACACATTTACATCTTGGAAAGTTAATTATAAACTATATGCTGCAGTAAACCCACATAAGCCAATGCTTTTCCAGTAAGAATCACCATGACTGAAAAGTCATCTGTGAATAACAGTTAAATAAAAAAGAGAAAATTTTTAGAGTATGGAAACATAATTTATTTAACCATCAAAAGTATGTTTCAAAATAACGGAGCCATGGCTTTAATAATAATACCCCAAAGTCTGTCTTTTCAACATATTTCTCTCTCTTACACAAACTGAACAGAGTGTGTGGTTTGGACAGTAGGCTGTCAATCAGCCTTTCATTCATATGAATGTACATATGTAAATGCACGCACTACATCTAGCATCATCACACCGGGGTCCTATTACTTCCAATTTCACTGGCACTGACATATTTAATGAAAGGAGTCATTAATTATATAAAGTTCAAAATTTGACTCAGGAATGCTTTCACTGCTGTGATTTAGGTATTTTTTTAGAACTGGAATGTCCTCTCAGTCTGAATAACATTTTTCAAATTCACTAACAAGTACTGCTGCTTTAAGAGTTTTCTTCTGAGTTTAATAGCAATACCAGTGTTAGCTATTTGATTATTTGAGGGCAGTTCATTTAAATAGTGTTCCTCATGGCACAGGACTGTCAGCATCAGCAAGGAGTGGCAGCATTGACAGTACAATAAAAAATAGTTTTTTTGTTTTTGTTTTTTTCTTGTAGAGTTCATGGAGAAAGAAAATAGTGCGGTAGGGGAAGGAGCAAGCAACTGCACAATACTGCATGGAGAGGAAATGGAGACATGTGATTCAACTTCACTTGGTGGAATCAGACATGCTGTGCTGCATTAGGAAACATTCCAGACATTCCAGAGCCCTCTTTTTTCTACTACACCATAGCAATACATCAGCATAGCTCTTGCTATACAGCTGTAATAATGTGCATTCTTGTTCAGTTTGCACAAAGTGAATGTTGTTACAGGTAATATGACTCACCTAGATATTAACATTTGATATTGAGCCATTTTGTGCTAATCATGCAGGTATTGGCACAATTTGAATGAAACTGCACAGTTTTCATAACTTTTCCAAAAAGTGTCCACTTTCAAAAATGCACAATATTTCTATATATGCAAGTGCAAACTCAATGAAAAGTACCTTTTTAGAAGGGGTAGGGCAGTGTTTCCTGTGAATTATCTGTATTTTACACTGAACATGCTCCAGTGTTGGTCAGCCTTCTGTGTGCATTTGAGACAGAGCTGTCAGAGCAGTCAGACCTATAGAGTTGCAATCTTGTCTAATCTTCTATCAGAGAAAGCCTAAAGCCTGCCTGGTGGTGCTGAGGGTTGAGGTGCTGGATGCCACACCTCATGCCATGCTGGTGACCCAGGTTCGGGAGCAAGCCTGGGTTGCTGGGGATTGGCAGGGGAGGGAGAGGATTGAGCATCCAGAGGACAGCTCTCCTTCCGGGGAGGGACAGGGGTCCCGATCGGTGCTCTGCTGATCTCTGGTGGAGGCTGGAGATACAGCAGGCACTGCAAGGAGAGAATAGGAGTTGGGAGGAGTGGCAGACGTCGGATACGCCTTGACGTCAGGGCACCAGCCACTCCCCAGGGGAAAACAGGAAAATGCCTCTCAGCTCTGGCAGAGAGGAAGCACCAGGAGCTTGCCCCTGATTTATGGCCACCCACCCGGCATCCTCCCAAATGATGTTACTGCTATGTCGGGGCATTGGGGCCTGCCCTGTCCCCGCCCGGGGGGTATAACCGAGGCTCTATGTGTGACGGAGGATGGCCGGGTAGGGTGTGTGCTGTAGGGGGATGACTCCATGCACTCCCAATGAAGTCCAGAGCCGAGGGGGTGAGTAGGAGGCAAAAATGGAAAATAATAAAAAAAAAAAAGAGAGAAAACCTAAAATATATAATTTTCCTTTTTAAATCTGCAAGGGAGGAGTGGTAATAATTTTTTTATGTTATTACATCCGCCACTGTATGTCTTAGTGTTTATTTAGGAAGAATGAATTTTCATATTACAAAAAAACTTAAGGAAGGAATTGTTTTCTTTTTTGTGGCTTCCTACAAATGCTGTATTACAAAATTGTGATATTTACCACAAAAAAAAAACAATAAAAACAAAAACAAACAAAACCCTTCTGGCACCAGAAAATTTTTTTTTATTTTCTTGCATTTCTTACTAATTAAAATAACATATATTTTAAAAGTACAAAATTATGTTATTTACATACCACCCCCAAAAAAAGAACAAAACACAAGCCCTGGCAAATCCCCTCGTGCACCAGGGACAATTCTTTTTTTTTAATTTGCTTGCATTTCTTACTGACAATTTTGGTGACAGGGTATTTAGGAGATGTCAAGCTGCTAACTTCATAGCCTGACACATGCTGGAAACATAACATCCACAACAAACACCTCAGTGACCCAGCATTTAATTTACTGTTGCTGAGCAAGGATGGCCTCCAATGTACCCTCCATCTGTCTCATCCCTTCTCTCAAGTCAACAACTTCCCACAATAATGCAGTGACAACCATCTCGAGGGGCCACTCAAGAGCCAGTTGTGGTGGCAAGGAACCCTCTGCTGGGACTGGCTAGGAGATCCCATCAGCTGCTTCCCCAGCCAAATGTTGCCTTTCCTCCTGATGTCCCCCCTGTTCTTCTGTTGGTACAGACTGCTGGTTCTCTGTGTCGGGGACAAGGCCACAACCTTTGTCCTTTCTGGTCTTGGATTTTCTTTCTTGTTCTCTGCCTTCCACTTTTCTGGCCCTTTGTTGGTTTTCTCTGTGTTCTCCACCCTTTTTTTCTCCTGAATGCCCCTGCCTTTTGGTGCAGTTACAACTCGTTTAAAAGTTTGGCCTCCCTGCACTCCGTCATCATCTGCTGCTGAGCTTTCTTTTGTTGGGGGCTGCAAGATGGACTGCAGGATTGTGAAGGCCCCAGCTGCTCCCCATCACCCATGTAGAGAGAAAGACAGAAAAAGATTTAATTAACTACTTTAAAAACATATTATCTGTCTGTTTGTCTCACTCTCCCTCTCTCTCTTGCTCTCTCTCTCTCTTTCTCTTGTTACCAGATTATGATTACATTTTTGTCTTGATTATTAAAAATGGTCTCAGAATGACCACCTTCTGATTGTCTGTCAACATTTCACCTTTTTTGCACCCTGCTTGTGTGGGAAGGGATACTATTTTGTCCAGATGTATTGTCCAACTGATCTCTTCACTTCTTGGTTGCCTGTCCTGGCCCCACACTGGCATATGATGTGACATATGCAAAGTGAGACACTGGACCATGCAGTCCATTACAGGTAGTGTTGTAAGTTTTAGATGCTGATTTACTTGTGTTATTATGTTAATATCAATTGCTAATTAACAAAAGAAAATCTGCATCAAGAACTTTCACCATTCACCATAATGGACAGTGCACTCATGCAACTCTCCATGCATATGTTACAGCATATGCTAGCATGGGGCCAGGGCAAGTACCATAAAGGGAAGGGATCAGCTGGATGGCCCATAGGGTCTAAAATAGTATTTCTTCCCACATGAATAGGGAGTGGAAAGAACTGTCAAACACTGCTAGGTACACTTTTGCCATTTTAACATTCCTCATAGAGGAACACATAATAAAACTTGTTAAAATACCTTAATCTTGGTTACACTATCACACACAGCCTGATTACCATGGTGCATGAATTCTTCCTGTCAGCATTCCATTCTCTATCATTGCTAAATGACTAGAATGATGCAGTCTTATTCTGAACAAGTATTATTAAACAGTTTGTGGATTAACTATTTTATTGGAAATCTCTCAGTATGGAAAACATTGTAAAGGTACACTTTTAACACTTTTCTCTTGAAATCATTTTCATAATAGCAATAAGGTACTCCCAGGTGTTATATTTATTCTTATTTTATTTTATTTAAAGTTGTTGATCGGGGGAGGCACACTGAGCCAGAGCTCTTTTCCAGTTGTGACCCGAGGGAGAGGGACTAGGAAAGATATATTCAAAAACAGTTCACAATTTGTAATACAATCTACAATTTACACATTTAATTTACAGTGTACTGTAACAGTTCAATGTGACCAAAATAGTGTGGTAACTGCAGTGCTTCAGAGATATGAGACAGTGAGTGGAAGGGTGGAGTTAGAGTTTGAGAAGATGGGAGGAGTGCCACCAAGTGAGGAGAAGCAGGAAGCATCTTAAGGGTGAGCATAAGATTTCTCACTGTGGAGATGGGAGACAGGGGTAGAGAGGGGAAAGGGGGGAGGTTAAGGAGAGGCCATAGAAAGGGCAGGTGAAATGGATGTAGAGCTATGATTGTTAATGGAATCAAAGGGCTGTGAAATATTAACGTGTGCTGGGGGAAACTTAATTGAGGGGGAGCGATTAGTAATTAGCAGTCACAGCAACAGGCATTGGATAGGTCAAATTCACGAAATAAAGCATGTTTTAGGAGCAGGGCAGAAGGGGAGTGTCTGATGTGGGAAGGAAGGGCATTCTAGTGCAAGGGCAGTCTGTAAGCGAATGCTGCTGTGCCAGCACAGGAGGAGGGCTGTGGTAGGGAGAAAGTGCAGGTGTCTAGTAACCAAAGAGGGTAGGTGACCTCTGAGGAAGGAGACAAAAGAGAGGAGAGGTAGGAGGGTAAGGACCCAAACCAGAATTTAGAGATGAAGAGTGAGGAGTGTAGCAGGAATAGGTGGTGGAAAGAGGTAAGGGATGAGTACAGGGAGCAGTGATGTGTACAGGGGGGGTGTTTGGGGAGCATTTAGGGCAAAACGACAAAATGCATTGTAGATGGAGTCCAGCCTGGTTAAAATGGAAGCTGAGGCAGTGTCATATATTACATTGGCGTAGTCAAATGAGGGGATAATCATTTTGATCAGGAGCTGACGCCAAGAAGATAGGGAGAGGGCTTCTTTGATTCTATACAGTATACCCAATTTTTTCCGGGCAAAGTTTTGCCTGGATATGCTAAATATGTTTCATGTAGTCTAGACGAGAGTCAAACCAGACACCTAGATATTTGTAATGGGGGACTATGTCCAGTAAGGAGCCATCCAATCTGGTGAAAGTGAGGGGAAGGGGAGGGAGGGTAGCTAGTGTTTGGGCAGTCTCAAATGTCATTGACACCAGTTTTTTTTTACATTTACCTTTAGTAGGTTTTTGTTGAACCAATTAAGGACTAAGTAGAAATCTGCTTGGAGCTGGAATTTGACTACAGCACTAGAGAGGCAAGTAGTGAATAGAACAGTGTCATCTGCATAAATCTGTTTGTTTGCTGCAGATCATGATAATGGTAGATCATTTAGAAAAATTGAAAATAATATAGGACCCAAGATGGAACGCCTGCAAGGATCAGAAGAGGAGGGAGAGTGCTCCACCAAAGTGAACTTGTTGGGTTCTGCCACAGAGATATGAATTAAACCAATTTACAGATTCTGGGGAGAGGCCAGTAGAGGAGAGTTTGTTTAGAAGGAGTGGATGGGAGATGGAGTCAAAGGTCTTAGCAAGATCAATGAAAATGGCTGCAGGTAAGTGGCTTTGGTCCATGGCAGAGAGGATAGTGTTAGTGACACATAGTAGGGAGGTAGTGGTGGAGTGGTTAGCCCTGAAAACAGATCAAAAGGTAGAAAGGAAGTCAGTGAGTCATGTAAGGACAGGTGATGCTTGAATTGTGGCCAGAGCAGGGAATAGTGATATAGGACGGTAGTTGCACGGGGTGAGAGAGTCACCTCCTTTGTGTAGGGGTAAAACTTGGGCTATCTTCTAGGCTTGTGGGACTATGCATTGGTAGAATGATCAGTTTAAGATATGGGTGAGGATGGTGCATATTGCAAGGGCAGAAATACGGAGGAGACAGTGATCAGTAGAGTCAGGGCTAGATTTATTGGGGTTTAATGAGGCAAGGATTTTTGGATGTCTTGTACCAAGATGGAAGGGAAACAGTAGCCATGGGAGGTGGGAGTGTCGAGTGGGGGAGGTGAAAGGAGGTAGGTGGGGGTAGAGTGCAGGTAGTGAAAAAGGAGTTCAGGGCAGCTGCAACAGCTGCAGGGTCAGTAACTGAAGAGCTGTTGATAGATAACTTAGGGATGGTGGATTGAGCATGAGGGTCAATAAGAGAGTGAAGTGTAGTCCAGAAATCAGCAGGGAAGGTTTGAGTGGAGTGCAGTAGGGAACAGAAGAAGGTGACCTTGGCTGACCTGATTGACTTTGTGCATGAGTTGCTCAGTGCCTGGTATGCACTTTGATCTGGAGGTGCTTAGGAAGCTTTATATTTAAGCCAGGCTTTGTCTCGAGATTTGCACAAGTGGATGAGGTCCACAGAGACCCTGAGGAGGTGTTGCTGTTTTAACCTGCAGTGCCTGAGGGAGGTGTTTTGATCCCAAGCTTTGTGAAGGAGGAGGGCAAAATGGGAGATGGCTGAGTCTACATCTGGGGCAGAGTATACAGTTGACCAATTGGTATATTGATTGCAAGTCATGTAGCAGTGAGTCTCCACTAATTGAATGGTAGGAATGGATCCAGCCGTATATGGGGGATGTGGGGGGAGTGAAGAATGTGGACTTTATGGACAAAATAAGCTATAAGGTGGTCAAACACATCAGGTAGAACACCCACAGTGAGGATTCTGTGAGGGTGGGTGGAGACAATCCAATCAAGGAGTGAATGGTTTAAAGTGTAGGGTTTGTGCGGCTGGGTTTCCTTATTAGTTATGTGAGATTTAGTGATTGAATGTTATCTGTGTAACTTTTATGTGAGGGGGCCCAGTTTAGGTTAAAATCTCATAATACTGTATTTGTTCATCTGATGGGGCCCTGGAGATTATAGAGGAGATACGTTCTGTCGGGGGGGTTAGGGGGGTATATAGTACAGTGTTCAGAACTGGGGTGGGAGATGGGTAGTTGAGGGAGATTGTAAGGTATTCGCAGGAGCTGGGACATGTTTCCAAAGAGGTGACATTGCAAGGCAGGTTTTGTTGGGTGTAGATAGCCATGCTGCTGCCATGCTTTCCTCTGTCTTGTGTGTACACGCAGTAGACAGGAAGGGCTATGAGGGTATCGGAGGTGCAGGATGTGAGCCAGGTCTCAGTAATATGCAGGAAGTCAGATGAGTGTTGAGAGACCCAGAGCCTAAATAAGTCCATTTTAGGGAGGAGGCTTCTGGCATTGGTAAGAAAAGTTTGCAGGCCTTTTGGGAGCTCGGAGAGTGAAGGAGAGACAGGGCCAGGATTGCGGCAGACGTCTCCAGATAGGATGAGAAGAAGGAGAGGGAGAGGGAGGGCCAGGAGACACTTGGTTCTGGGAGTGGGTATCAGGTATTTTGGGTGGGACCAGGATGGGGGTAGTGTGGTGGAGAGATAGTGGGAGAAGAGTTCTAGATTCAGATAATTTGAGGCAAGGAGACCTGGATGTGGAGTAGATCCAGGGGTACAGAGTGGTACAGCTGGGGGGTGGGTAGGTGAGATTATGAGCAGGGTTGTGTAGAGTGTAGGTTCAGAATTGGAAGGAGTGCTGTTGGAGAAGGGTGGGAGGGGTGAGCAGGGGTGTTGGGCTAACTTCAAATAGGTACATGGTGAGAGCTCGGAGAGGAAGAGGGTGAGCAAAAAAGCAAAACACAATGGCTGCATGACCAGTGGAGTGCAAACCTTGACTGGGCTAATTGGGTGTAGGAGAATGTGGAAGGCAGGCAAGGCTTACAGGGAAAGGTGGAGTTCATAATGGCTTTTGTTTAGGATAACTCTGGTGCCTCCACTGGAGCTAGAAGAGCGAGAGGCAGCAATTAGGGCAGCTAGACAGGATGAACCATAAGGCAGGGTCACATGGGGGGAGAAAGAAATGGCTAAACCAGTCTGCCTTCTGAAATGGAGGGGGGGGAATTGAGTTGATTGTTACTGTCATCATCAACAGTAGCTATAAAGGCAACACCTCCTTAGGGTTGGGGGTTGGAGGGTTGCTGGGGAGGGTGTGCGGCCATTAGGATGTGGTGCCATGTGAAGCACAGTGCCGCTCCGCTGCTGCAAGTTTCAAGTTCAAGTTTACTGGGAATTTGTACCTGTGCTGCTGTTTCCTGGGGGGCCGAGCTCAGTATGAGGAAGGGCAGCCAGACGCATCCTCGTGACCTTCAGATGGAAATGAGGAAGCAGTCGGGCTGCAAAGAGAATTCAATGGAAAAGGTTAGTGTAATATGAGCAGGGGGGGTTCTTTGCTTGGGAAGGGTTAGGATAGTGAAGTCTGGGAAGGGGAGAAACAGAGTGTACAGAGTGTGGGGATGGGGGCCTACTGAGAGTGCAGGGAGGAGGGAGGGACTGAGTGGCAGAGGAAGAGACAGAGTTAACCATTGACTCTATGGCACACAGCATTCTGTAACAAACAGTTTGTAGGGAAAAATTATTGAAATACAGGCTGGCTGTGTTGAAAATAAAGCACCAAAAAGAAAACTTTGTTGATAGCTAATCAGGACAGTTGAAAAACTTTAAAATGCCTAGACAGGGTATAATGCAGAGAAAAGCACTCTTAAAGTAACTAAGAAAAGACCATAAAATGCAGGGTTAGAATCTTAAAGTAACTAAGCAAAGTCCGTAAAATGCAGGGTTAGATCTTAAAGTAACTAAGCAAAGACCATAAAATGCAGGGTTAGATCTTAAAGTAACTAAGCAAAGTCCATAAAATGCATGGCTAGAGTCAGGATATTATCATACTGTTAAGACCCCTCACCCCACACTTGAAATGGTGGCTCCACTTGCACCACCAGCTGTGCTCACCCAGGTGAGATAACTGGAGAGGAGACAGGCACACTCCCACCCCTGATGAGACAAGCATTTACTGAGATGTTTCACCATACTCCCCCAGCTGGCCCATCAGTGTCACAGGCACACTCCCACCCCTGATGAGACAAGCATTTACTGAGATGTTTCACCATACTCCCCCAGCTGGCCCATCAGTGTCACAGGCACACTCCCACCCTGATGAGACAAGCGTTTACCAGGATGTTTCACCATACTCCCCCAGCTGGCCCATCAGTGTCACAGGCACACTCCCACCACTGATGAGACAAGCATTTACTGAGATGTTTCACCATACTCCCCCAGCTGGCCCATCAGTGTCACAGGCACACTCCCACCACTGATGAGACATGCGTTTACCAGGATGTTTCACCATACTCCCCCAGCTGGCCCATCAGTGTCACAGGCACACTCCCACCACTGATGAGACAAGCGTTTACTGAGATGTTTCACCATACTCCCAGCTGGCCCATCAGTGTCACAGGTACACTCCCACCCTGATGAGACAAGCATTTACTGAGATGTTTCACCATACTCCCCCAGCTGGCCCATCAGTGTCACAGGTACACTCCCACCACTGATGAGACAAGCATTTACTGAGATGTTTCACCATACTCCCCCAGCTGGCCCGTCAGTGTCACAGGTACACTCCCACCACTGATGAGACAAGCATTTACTGAGATGTTTCACCATACTCCCCCAGCTGGCCCATCAGTGTCACAGGTACACTCCCACCACTGATGAGACAAGCATTTACTGAGATGTTTCACCATACTCCCCCAGCTGGCCCGTCAGTGTCACAGGTACACTCCCACCACTGATGAGACAAGCATTTACTGAGATGTTTCACCATCCCCAGCTGGCCCATCAGTGTCACAGGCACCTCCACCCCTGATGAGACAAGCATTTACTGAGATGTTTCACCATACTCCCCCAGCTGGCCCATCAGTGTCACAGGTACACTCCCACCACTGATGAGACAAGCGTTTACCAGGATGTTTCACCATACTCCCCCAGCTGGCCCATCAGTGTCACAGGCACACTCCCACCACTGATGAGACAAGCGTTTACTGAGATGTTTCACCATACTCCCCCAGCTGGCCCATCAGTGTCACAGGTACACTCCCACCCCTGATGAGACAAGCATTTACTGAGATGTTTCACCATACTCCCCAGCTGGCCCATCAGTGTCACAGGCACACCCCACCCTGATGAGACAAGCATTTACTGAGATGTTTCACCATACTCCCCCAGCTGGCCCATCAGTGTCACAGGCACACTCCCACCCCTGATGAGACAAGCATTTACTGAGATGTTTCACCATACTCCCCCAGCTGGCCCGTCAGTGTCACAGGCACACTCCCACCCCTGATGAGACAAGCATTTACTGAGATGTTTCACCATACTCCCCTAGCTGGCCCATCAGTGTCACAGGCACACTCCCACCACTGACGAGACAAGCATTTACTGAGATGTTCCACCATACTCCCCCAGCTGGCCCATCAGTGTCACAGGCACACTCCCTCCTCTGATGAGACAAGCATTTACTGAGATGTTTCACCATACTCCCCCAGCTGGCCCATCAGTGACCTAAGCACACTCCCTCCTCTGATGAGACATGCATTTACTGGGATGTTTCACCATACTCCCCCAGCTGGCCCGTCAGTGTCACAGGTACACTCCCACCACTGATGAGACAAGCATTTACTGAGATGTTTCACCATACTCCCCCAGCTGGCCCATCAGTGTCACAGGCACACTCCCACCCCTGATGAGACAAGCATTTACTGAGATGTTTCACCATACTCCCCCAGCTGGCCCGTCAGTGTCACAGGTACACTCCCACCACTGATGAGACAAGCGTTACTGAGATGTTTCACCATACTCCCCAGCTGGCCCATCAGTGTCACAGGCACACTCCCACCCCTGATGAGACAAGCATTTACTGAGATGTTTCACCATACTCCCCCAGCTGGCCCATCAGTGTCACAGGCACACTCCACCACTGATGAGACAAGCATTTACTGAGATGTTTCACCATACTCCCCAGCTGGCCGTCAGTGTCACAGGCACCTCCACCCCTGATGAGACAAGCATTTACTGAGATGTTTCACCATACTCCCCAGCTGGCCCGTCAGTGTCACAGGCACACTCCACCCCTGATGAGACAAGCATTTACTGAGATGTTTCACCATACTCCCCAGCTGGCCCATCAGTGTCACAGGCACTCCCACCCCTGATGAGACAAGCATTTACTGAGATGTTTCACCATACTCCCCCAGCTGGCCCATCAGTGTCACAGGCACACTCCCACCACTGATGAGACAAGCGTTTACTGAGATGTTTCACCATACTCCCCCAGCTGGCCCGTCAGTGACCTAAGCACACTCCCTCCTCTGATGAGACATGCATTTACTGGGATGTTCCACCATCCTTCTCCAGTTGGCCTATCACTGACCCAGGCTCACTCCATAACCTGGGGCATTGCTTAATAGGATGCAGAGCTACATCTGCAACATAAGTAATGCATGGGATGTTCAGTGAATAGCAGAAGAAAAAAGGTAATGTACCATCTTCGTAAACTTCACTGATCCATCACCTCTGGATCTGTGGCTGTCTCCTCAGGATCGTGCTCGGTTATAATACAAAACAATGGATGCATAAAAAGTACATTAGTAAATATAGTATATTTAAGAATTATTTATGACCACGTTTAAATACATGACATATTTACAGTGTTTTACTTTTTGAGTCACCCAAGAAAAAGAGATTCTGTAAATCAGTTTTGGGTGGATAGAATTATGAATTCTATATTTCTTTTCTTTTTTTATAAAGCTTTTTCTCCAGGTTAGTCGATGCAGGTGGGCTCTCAGCCCTGTCCCCTCCTCCTCTGGCCCAGCACTCTCCTCTCTGAACCACCAAGCATGAGATCCCCATGGACTGTCCCCCATGGCAGGGACGGGAAGAGAAGGGCTGCCCCCCCCACCCAATGACTCTCATCAAGATGTGGGCCAGTAGCCAGGTGATGGCGTAGGATGGAAGCAGGCAGGCAGGGTTACATGTAACC
The DNA here is from genome assembly GCA_016271365.2 of Neoceratodus forsteri. NCBI lineage: Eukaryota > Metazoa > Chordata > Ceratodontiformes > Ceratodontidae > Neoceratodus > Neoceratodus forsteri. The sequence continues at coordinate 657,494,785 of CM057459.1, forward strand.
TGCAAAAACCAATTTTTTGTTTTCTCCCCTGATGCTCCGGAGCTATAGCAACACGATTAGTGCATGCAAGTGGAGGTGCGCATGCACTCTGTAATTGCCAGCCCTGCTCCACCCACCCAATGTAACATATGCCCCTCCCGAGCATCAGCACTACCACCAGACCGCCACCTGATGAGAGCCAAGAGCCAGGAAGGCTACCTGCCCAATCCTGGAGAGGAGAGCTGTCTGATGGCCACTTGATCTTCTCCCAGCCTCCCTACCCCCCCCCGGCTGACCACTAACCTACTTGAGCTTGTTTCTGAACTCAGGTCACCAGCATGGGAGAGGTAAGATGCATTATAGCACCTCAGCCCTCTACGTCGCCGGGCTGGCTCTATATTTATTTTTTATTTGTTACTGTGCACCAGAGTCACTTGAACAGAGGAATACAGATAGCCTCACTGTGCACTGGTTGCTTGTGTGAGCCCCAGCCCCCACCCACTGACTGCCAGAGTCGCAGACCTCACAGTGTGCTAAAGACGGCAAACTCCCCTCCCCCATTGGGCCATGCACATCAGACTGTCTGATACTGTAATATGTGACTGCTTCCTTTCATTCAGACAGCTACCATCTGAGGGGTGGCTGAGCAGAGGCTGAGTTAAAGTGCTATGCTCATATTTCTACTGGCTACTCAGAAATGACCTCTAATGCAAAAATTAAAAACTTTCATTTTATGATACAAACAGTAATACAGTTTTACAGAATAATTAAGGACAGTGAGTGCTACACTACTAGGACATGATGACTTGCACTGCTAAGCAGAGGGGCTATGCATGCCAGTCTCCAACAACATGCCCTATAATAGCATGCTTTTGGGGACCATTAGAAAGGGCCTGAGGTACTGTGGAGAGCAATTACAGCTAGAAATCTAAAACATTTACAGAACATTACAATAAAAGTTGAATCTAATACTAAAATACTGTAGATAGATAAACAATGCTAAAATTTAGCACTCACCAAGTGGTTCAGTGGCAGCAGCTTCTCCTTCCCTCCCTCCTTCCTCTTAGCCACCACCTGAGACTGCTTTTCTGAACCTTGGTGACCCTTCTGTAGCCATCTGGGTCTCAGTGGTGCACATCAACAAAATTCTTCTTTAGCTGGGGGATGCTGTGTTCCACCCCGTGGTGCCTTTCATTTCATCCTGGATCTTCCTCCAGATTTCCTCCCAGTCATGAAACGAGAGGGAGTCAATCCCAAACACATTTTTATGGTACATGGACAAAAGGTCCAGAAATATCACAATCTCCTTTGTACTGAGCTTTGGCTGTTTTTCACCAACATTTTTTTAATTAAATAACACAACCCAAAAAATAATAATAACAAAAAGATACAAATATATATGTATCAGGGATCGACAAATTTTAAATTTATGTGGTAGTCCAGGACAACTGGCCTATCCAAAAATGGTAGTCCCACTGTCGTGAGTGGTAGTCCAATAGTCAGAAGACAGTATTTTAAGGAAAACTTATAAAAAAGTATGTAGCAACAAAGTAATTGTTGTCTTCTGTATTATTATTAGTAGTATGTGATAGAAAACAGTATAAATGAAGATTAAAAAAAAAATATTCTGTTAATACAGTTTTAGTTTGGTGATTTGAAGAATAGGTGCCATACTCAATGTCCTGGCTGTCCAGTTCCACAAATGCCAGAATGAAGCAGAGAATAATTAGCACAGCATAATTAGAAGAACTCAGATTCAGAACTGTCAACAACATCAAGTGATGATGGAGCAGCAGCAGTGCTAGCGTGAGACACAGAAGCACCAGATTCAGTAGTACCAATAGTAGCATGCCCATAAACATGTCGAGTGCCTGGACCAGACAGCAGCCAGTGGTTTATTGCTTGATCTGGATCGAAGTCGCATAGATCTGGACCCTCTACTGCTATCTGAAGAAGTGACTGTAGTGTGTCATCTGCCAGACATGTTCTTATTTTTGGCTTTATCAGGTTTTGAATGGAGAACACTCATTCACACTTTGCAGTTGACAAACTCATTGCCAGTAGTATTTCCACTAACTCTAGAATGTGAGCAATCTGGTGCATTTTTTCTTTCAACAATCTTGTATACACCTGCAGATAGGGTTTGTGAACTGTAGATTTCAGCATGGCCTTAAATGCAGCATATTCTGATCTAATATTTTCCTGCTGCTCATCATTGAAAAAATTAAAGCATGCTGCCAAATTGGCCATTTCATTGGTCCCGAAGTCCACAAGTTGTTCTCTTGATAGATCAAACTGTTTAAAATCCAGACATTTAAACCATTTCAGAGGCACCTCTGATAAATTTTGAAATCTAACATCAATATAATCTATTGCTGCATCAACTAAAGTCTGCAGTTGTGTATCAGTCCCAAAATTTATTTCAGGACAGTTGCCTTTGAATGTGAAGGGCATGGTCTTCTCAACTCCCTTCTGTGAAATGACATAGTCCATGCATCTGTTTTGAGGTTTGTAATGAGCTAGGAAAGCTGTCATGTATTTCCCTGGCTTTGATTTCAGTTCCATCAGCTGGAGAAGGCAGGTCTCGATGAGATTTGGTACTTCAAGAATTATTAAGTCATCTCTTTGAAACTGCAGTGAAAGATTTCTAAGTATGGGCAAAAAATCTTGGAGGATATAAAGAGATTTGACAAAGTGAACAGACTGTACCTCTCTTAACAGCACCTTTGCTTTTGAACCATCAGCAGAAGATGCACTTTGTTGCAAGTGCTGAGCAACTGTAGGTAGATTCACCTGAACTGCATGAGCTGACCATGATCTGCTGGCAAGCCATCTCACCTGTTTAATTGCACTGAAGTGTGCCAGATCACTATCTATTACTTGTGCAATTTCTTGTAGCTCTCTCATCATCTTTTTGGACTATAGTGGTAGAATTTAAATATACTCTTTAGAGTATTTTCAAGCTTTGATATGAAGGGGTTTGTTTTCATTACATCGAGAACTGCCAACTCCAGCTTATGGGCAACACAGTGCATGGCAATGATGTCAGGACAGTGCTCCCGTAACTTTGTAATGGTTCCACTGCTTTCACCCATCATTACACTTGCACCATCAAAATTGGCAGAAATCAAAACAGGCCCCGGACTGCTCACATTTGATAAGTCAATGACAGGAAGACATAGTGAATCTAATGCAGTTCTTATTGCATTAAAAACACCTTCAGCATGTGCGAATTCCAAAGGCACAGCCTGGATCAGATATGTACATACATCTTTTGTGTTAGGATCTACAAAATGCAGAAAGACATTTTCCCATTCAACTAGAGCCGTATCTGTGCTGCCATCAGCAAGAATTGTCACATATTTTGTGTTTTAAGAGTCTGTATCTGTTTTGGACAGAACAGCAGATATAGCTCTGCAAAATCCTGGCTCGCTTATCATTTGTGTAGTTGGTACCAAGCTTAATACCATTTTTCTCTTGCAATTCACATAGCCAATCCATGTTGGAAAAAGGACACAGATTTTTTGCAATGGAGTACGCTGTGTTGAACAGACGTCTCACTTTCTCCTTTGTGGCCTCTTCCGACACTGCAAAGGCTTGATAAAGTGGTGACTCAGTAATATCACACTGAACTGCACGCTGGCCTTTCCAGAATATGTTGGTTCTGGCACAGCACATGCGGATTAGATTTTTCATGTGCATGTAGTGACTCAATTCTAAAATTGTTAGAGCCTGTGGCAAACACATTCAGTTTTTTTGAAAAGGCTGGTATTGCAAAAGAGGGATACTTTTCGCAAACTGTGCAATACATCAGTCCCTTTTTTTCCATCGAATCGCAGCCATTTATAATTGTTCAACCAGTGAGATTGAAACATTCTGGCCCTTTTTTCCTGATCATATTTTTTGTCTTTAGAGATTATGTCTCCTTGTTGTTGCTGATCCAGCAAAGTTCGTTTCTTACTAGGACAGGAAGAGGAAACAGATGCTTCCGCTTCACGGTTTAATTCAATTGACTGATGAACGTCAGCATCAGCTGCTGTTATATCCATTACCACAGCAGTGTCTCTCTTATCTTGAGAAGACTGTATTTGTGTTTGGCTACTAGGCCCAGCGACTGCTGCTGCTGACCACGTAGAAAAAAGAGTCTTTGGTTTTTTATTCTTTTGCATAGCCATATTTTTGTTTGTTGTGTTTATTAACTTTTTTAACTTGCTTTCTCTGCAGCAAATAAAATATATTCTACAATATCTGTGTGTGAGAGTCCGTTCTTGACTGGGTGGAAGGGGGATGGGAGTAGTTAAGTGTACTAGACGACGATGTGCTTGGGGGCCTGGGTAAAAATGTAGTCACACACTACTTCAGTACATTCACTGCTATACTTTCTTATATTTTATATTTTATATTTTTCTGTGTACTGGTTCAATGTACATAAACCACAACACAACACCCCACCACCACATTTGTTCCCTTTTCAGTTTTTTGGTTTAGTTTATGCCCCTCTGTCCCGCTCCTGTGCCCCTCTCTCTCCCTTCCCCTCCTCTCCCTCAGCAAAACACTGAAACAGTGTCTCACACAGATATAGTGCTGCAGCTAAATTAGAGTTTCTTTCTTTTAGTATCTCAAAGAACTGCAAAACTTTTTTTTTTTATTTTAATATCTTTTTCTTTTTGTACACCCACACAATCTCTTTTCTCCCAAAAAGCTGCCCAAGGCTCCTCTTATCTTTTCTTTGTTAAACTCTTCCTTTTTTAGCTGTTTTTTATTATGTTTTTTATGATGTTTTCCTTAGGCAGTTATTCAGAGCAACAACACGAAGAACCCTCATGTACCATAACCCCTTTCCTTTGCTTTCTTTCTTACTTTTTTAACACTCCACACAGTCCCACTCCCTTCCCCCCAGCTGACATAAATAATAGTACCCTTCTTCAGCTTTATTACTCTGATTTAAGCTGGGTTTTTTTAATGCTTACGGCTTTTCTTTCCTCCTCCTGAGTCTGATTTGTCTTTAGGGTGCACAACTCAACTGCCTGGCTTCTTAAAATTTAGTGCTTCACTTCTGCCAGACTGCCACACACTGAGAGACACACTCCCCTTTTAATAATCAGTATTTATTGTCACTGTCAAAATGAATTGTGCTTTGGACTTTCAGCAGTAGCAACTGGCAGGGAGATTGTCTCTTCCCTTCCCCCCACCGCTTGGTCACACACAACACCAACACTCCATATGCCTGTATGCCTTTGCCTTTGCCTTTATTTATTTTTAACAGGGAGCTAAACAGAGAGGCACTGGGCAAAGTGGGCACAGCCAGCAGCAACTTCTGTCAGCACAGTAAACACCGCGACTGTGCTCACGATTCTCGGCACCTCTATTCTCCTCTCAACACACACCACGTTGCTGCTGCAGCCACTCCTCGCTAACTGTCACCTGGCCTGCTCTCACATCCAATCTCACACTTAATCACATACTACAGTGAAAGTTCTACTGATACTGAAGATTCCTTCCCCTCCCAGCTCGCAGCTCACTGAAATCAAAAGTATGCTCCTGTGCTCCACAGTAGCAGCACGCAGGTCCTTTCTCTTGCTCAGCTATAGAGAAAGTGAGCAAGCATTGCTGCGATCATCCCCCACGTCCCGCCAAGTCACCACTGCCACCAATGGATGTGCCTTACCATAGGGTGTTGCATACGATGATTTGCTGCTTTGCATGCCAGTCCTGATTGCTCCTCCCGATCGCTGCTCGCTCCAGCTATGCTCGCACCTTTGTCAGCATCACGAGTGACACTCCTGTGGGTCAGATGACCATGGGAAGTAGCTGGACTCAGATGCAAAGAGGCACCCTGCTGGAAAAGGCTGGTACAGCAGGTAATTTTTGTTTAAAGGCATACTTGCCCACGGACAAGCAATGCTTGTCAAAATACTTGTCCTTGACTGAAAACTTGTAGCCCGGGATGTCGGGCTATAGGATTTGTCGACCCCTGATATGTATATGTATTTATCTATTTATCTATCTATAAACTACTGTGTTACTCCTTCACTCAACTCTAGCCTCCACTCTCAAATACACACCTTAACTCTCCCAATATACGTAACATTACGGGCAAACAGTCTAAATCCTCTCCCACGGCAATGAACATTGATGGCTCCACTACCCATGACCCTAAGACTATGGCCGATGCCCTAAATAAAACCTTCACAGACCTCAGTGGTGTTCTCTCACCAGACTTCTTCCAGGACTTGTCAGTTCCAAAACTCGTATCCCAAACCACCTCGCCAGACAAACCGCTATTTCACTTTAAAATAGTTAAGACTTATGAAGCCTACAGATACATAAAAAAGGCCTGCTCTAAATCTAGAAATAGCAGTGACACCATTGATCTAAAACTTCTGTCCCTCACCTTGGAAGAAGTGATCCACCCCCTCACCAAAATTCTCAACCTCTCCCTGTGCCAAAGTCAATTCCCCAACACCTGAAAGGCCGCTATAGTCACACCAGTGCATAAAGGGGGTGACAAATCCTCACCAGGGAACTATCGGCCCATATCTATACTTCCACCCCTCTCCAAAGCTCTTGAATGGATCATGGTGGATCAACTATCAGACTACCTGCAAAAATACGATCTACTCTGCATTCAGCAACACGGATTTAGGAAAGGACACAGTACGCCGACTGCCCTACTTGATTTCTCTAGTGGAACTCACAAAGCCTTGGGTAAGAGTTATTTAACCGGAGCTGTTTTCATAGACCTCACAAAGGCCTTTGACACTATTCACCATAGCCTTCTAATCTCTCTTCTGCTCAACATTGGGCTAGCCGAGGACCTGAAGCCTGGGTAAAAAGTTACTTGGCTGCGTTCTCAAACAGTAAAAATCTCTGAGGTTCTCTCTGACCCAAACTGGTCCTCTCTGGTGTCCCCCAGGGCTCAATTTTAGGTCCTCTCCTCTTCAGCCTATTTCTAAACTTGCTTCCCAAATCCTGCCCTGAAAAATTAATACTCTATGCTGATGACGCTGTAATTCTCTCCTCCTATAAGGATCCAAATCCACTACGACAGAGCTTGCAGCTTGCTTTCTCATGTGTTGAAAAGTGGTTCCTTGAGCACAAACTGGTCCTAAATAAAAAAAAAAGTCATGCTTTTCGCCAGTCATCAAAACAGAAATAGGCATACTCCACTCGTCATAAAAACTTCTCTTGGAAATACACTAGAACAAGTGAACACCTTCAAATACCTTGGTATCACTTTTGACGAATGTCTTACTTTTGCAGCCCATATCGATAACACTGCAAAAACAGTGCACCAACGCATTGGAATTTTGTACCGGAACTGCCAATTTTTCAACCAAGTTGCCTTGAGGATTGCTGTCCAAAGCTCCATCATCTCAATCATTGACTATGGTCTAATTGTCTATGGCTCAGCTACTACCACTGCACTAAAGCGCATCTCAACAGCACTAAACAAAACCTGTTGACTCTCACTGGAGCACAGAGATGGACCCACACTTGTGACCTCTACACAGAAACTGGTTGGTTGCATCTTTCCAATCGCCTCATGTATCTCACCTGCGTGATGGCAAAAAAATCAATCTTGGGACTCACTCCTTCATGTATCCGGGACCTGCTCTGCCTGAACAATGGCACTCGTACCACCAGAAGATCTGACCACCAACCTTTCCTTGTCCCTAGATGCCGGACTGCTCAGGGACAAAGATCTTTTACATACCATGCCCCTACCTGGTACAATGTCCTTAACCTGCCCTCCCTATCCTCCACGACATTGGGAGCTTTCAAATCCATACTTTACACTCACCTCACAGCCTCCAGCTCCTGTGACTGCTTTGACTAAAGTCTCATCCCACTGAGAGCACTTACATTTGTTTCACTCAACCACCATGGTCTCCTCTATGACAAGGACAACCTGAGTACCACTAACCTGGTTCTGTCTGCTCCTACACTTCTTATTTCTCCCTCTCTTCCCTCTCAAGCTCTCCAATCCTTATTCCTTGCCCTTGACACTGCCTCTGAGTTCCTTTTTCTTTTCTGTACATAAATGTTACTGTTTAAGTTGTGGCCTTGTTAAATGGCTTACTGAGTGTTTGTAACACTGTCTACTATGTTTTTGTACTTAATGATGTGGAACCTTTGTAAAAGAGTCTTGGCTCAAAGGTATTAATTCCTAGAACAATAAACTTCAAACTTCAAACTTCAGTCACACACTATATGTTTTTCCTGTATATTGACAGGAACTAATACACTGAAAGTGTGCCATTTCAGATTTCAATAAAGCACAGTCTCAAAGCAAAATGGCACATTTTCACAAATGCATCTGGGGAATTTACACCAGACTTTGGCGCATTTTTGTGAAAATTGCACCAAATTGAAACCTGCAAATTCACGCAGTTTTGCAACAATACTAAAAATTTCACCCTACACCATTCACGACCTGCATACTGTATGTACTAGCAAATAAGTCTGGTAGACACAACACAAGAAATTTTGGAGATAATTATTTTATGCAGATTGCAGTCCTGGGCAGATAATAGGTAGACAAACATGATTTATTGTTTGAAGGCAAAAATGGATTTAGTGAAGGCAGGTTGACAGTCCAGCACTGGTATGTCTTGAAGCATTTAATTTATAAATACATAAAAATTAAAAAGAGTCAACAATACTGCTGCCATGTTGATCTCAAGGCAGCCTTCAACAGCGTTAGTCAAAAATTATTTTGGATGCACCTTCACTCTTTGAAAATTGAGCCATTACTTTTGGATATTCTTATCAGATTATATTCATCAACATGGTTTTAAGTTCAATTCAATCATGATGGTAAACTTACAAATAAAATATATGCTAACTTAGGAGTTAGGCAAGGCTACATACTAGCTCCACTGTTGTTTGATTTATACCTTAATCTAATTATATCAAATTAACAGGACCCAGAATTCCATTTGCCAAAGGTGAACATTACCTCTATCATGTTGTTGGCATATACTGACAAAATTGTTCTAATAGCAATGTCTTTATTAGGTATACAGCGAAAGTTAAGTAAATTTACTCAGGCCTGTGAACAAAATACCCTCAGAATAAATGGACAAAAACGCAGTTTGTAGTCATTGGTTATAGAAAGTAAGTAAAACCAAAATTATACATTACTTGATACTTTTGACCGCTATGATTATGTGGGTGTAATATATGCCTCTCATACATCTTTGTCTAAAAACACTGACCTCTTGATGCATAAAATGCTTACTTCTCTAGCAACACTAAAAATATGTAGTTATTAATATGCTGGTAACACAGTTAATGATACGCTTACAGTGATAAACATAGTAATTAGGTTTGCAATACTTTATGCCTCTGGGATATGGGGTTGTACATAATTATACTCACTGGGGGAAAAAAAACAAACCAAGCTTACATGTGCATACTCCAGATACCAAAGTGTGTACCAGCTGCTCTCTTAAAAGCTGAACTAGGGAAATTCCTGTTAGCAACATTGACTGATGAAAGGATAATGATTTTAATATTGGATTTGATTAAGATGCCTGAACGTAGGATTCCCAGAATGTGTTTTTTTTTCTATATGTACTTTTGGCACCTCCTTGGAGCAGGCAGGGGGCTCTGGCCCCTTCTTCAGAGAGGACTTGCCCTTCTGACCAAGCATCTCCCACTCCCACCCAGCCATCCCTATGGTTTATCCCTCATGACAGGGCCAGTGGCGAGGTGCACACTTTCCCCAACCCCTGGAAGCCAACATCTAGATTGTTGGGGGTCAGTGTGGGGCAGCCGGCCATCATGGAGCCTGCCAGCTCCATCTTTCTCTCAGATTTTTCTCCCCGAGCCCACATAAGTGCAATGGGCAGGGTGACTGTCTTCACCTCCGCAGAGGCAGTCTTACGCCCTGTGCATGGGTCCACCCCTCTTCTGAGCATCATGCCTGTGCTGACCCCCAGCTTCTACTGGGTGTCAGTCTACAGTGTGATGCTGTGTCTCCCCATCCCTGAAGAATGACAGCTGTCAACAGATGCTCAATCCTTCCTCCCCCCTCCGGGTGACCCCTGAGGGACCCAAGTCCATTCCCGAACCCAGGTCGCTGGTGTGGTGCAAGGTGTGGCGTCCAGTGCCTCAACCCTCAGTGCCACTGGGCCATGGCCCAGAATGTGTTTTGAAGAACAGCTGGAACATGCAAAGCATGGTTTTGAATTTCCCAGTTTGAATTTTGTTTTCGGGGTTACATTCCCAATGGGACTTTATAATCTCTTTACAGAAATTTCTATTAATACAAAGGAAGCAATAATTTAGAAATTAAAAAAACAGAAACCAGGATGTTGCAAAACAAAAAGATATGTTAGCTACTGTGTATTAAACTTAAAGCCCATTCATGGCTTATAAAATGGGCTAACGTTTGTGAAAATCAAACACAACAAATAAAAAAACAGAAAATATGCTGGAAATTATGTTTTTTTTTTTAAATATAATTACCCCACCGGAAATAGCTCCTTTACTCTTAAACAGTGCCATGCAAGGTAAACATTTTTATGGTAGCAACGTTGTTATTAAGTAGAAAATGTTCAGGCCTACAGTCTGGGGAACCGCACCAGCTAAGGCAATGCAGATAAAATATCTCTGTTCATTGAAAGTCCTCACATAAGCAGCATAAATGTAAAGTAATCTTGTAGGAAAAACTCACTATCAGGCTTCAGTCTTTCGGTAAAGTGCAGGTACTTTAATTTGTGCAAAAAGATAAATCCAAGAATAAGGACATTGAGCAAACACATACAAGCCAAGCCAAAATGGATGCTGCAGACTGAGCTTCCTACTGACTCCCCACTCCCTCGTGACCCTACATCACCATAAACCACCTGACATGTTTTGCTCCACACTGAGCTTTCTCAAAGGTGTAGCATGGTGCATCCTTATCTCCCTTTAATACCAAATACCATTAAAGTGACAGTGCATACATAGCAACAGGTTGAACACTAAAATTCATAAAAATATTCACATTAAAAATGCAGGAGTTGTTATAACTGAGGATAACAAAAATCTCCCTTTTAGAATTGATATAAAAACTGTGCAAACCAAGTATTATTAAAACTACAGGTACTAGTTAATAATATCACAAAATCTCAAACCTGCATAGAAAGAAACAGAGATTGCACATGTTTCTGAAACAACAGCTGGCAAGCTGGTGCAAATCTGTAAAAAAAAGAGAGAAAAAAGATAGAAAAATATAACAAATATAATCAAATATGCAAGGACCAACACATACACATACACACACACACACACACATATATATATGGCAAAAAAAATCCATTTATTGCAGCAGTTAGGGTTGTTCCACAGTGACAAAAGCTAGGAAATTCGGTGTTAGGGTTGAAAGCCCCCTTGGACCCCCCAGCCCACCCCAACTGGCATCGGGATGGCATTGGGGTTGTCGACTTAACTCTACCCATCACATGTGTAAATAAGCAGAGGTATGGGGATTATGGGGTGAGAAGTTGGGACCGACAACTATCGCGCCACGATGGGTTGAAACAGGAGAATCAGGGGCTTTCAACAACCTGTTCTCACACTCGCAGCCAACTGATAAATGTCATGAGGTTTTTGCCTCTATCCTTCTTTTTGAGAATGAGGGTGATAAATAGTGAATGGAATGCGAAGGCAGGAGCGCGGGACCTCAACACATGATGTTCTGTTACATAGTAACAAGAACTGCAAAGCAAATGCAAGCGGCAATGGTTACGCACATGGTAAAGCAAACATAAATGGTAAAGCAAACATTAATAGAAACGCAAGCTTAAAGTGATGCCAAAGTGAACTGTGATGCAAATGGACACACAAGCACATACGAAAACGCAACTGGTAACACACACAGTGACGGCACCGGTACTGTAAATGCAAATGTTAAGTGTTACAACAACAAGAACTCCAAACGTAACAGAAATGAAAATGCGAACGGAATCATGCACGTAAACATGAACCGTAATACACATGGGCTTGGTACCACAATTGTAAACGCAAATGGTAAGGTTAACATGAATAATAACGCCAAAGAAATAGAAACATAAATGCGAACGCAAACGCATACGTAAATGTAAACCGTAATTCGCACGGTCACGTTACCACAATTGTAAATACAAATGGTAACGGTAAAAGCAACAATAATGCCAAAGGAAACAGAAACACAAAAGGACACACAAGCACATATGGAAACGCAAACCGTAATGTGCACGGGCACAGTAACGCAATAGGAAATGCAAATGGTAACAGTAACAGCAACGAAGATGCAAAACGAAACACAAATGCAAATGCAAAGGAAAGGGCTGCCGTAAACGCTAATGCCAATGCACACAGTGATGCAAACTGAAACGCAAACACAAACAGTAGTGGAAATGCAAATGGTAACAGTAATGCAAATGCAAGCGCAAACGAGAACACAAAGCGTAACACACACAGTGACGTACATGGGAATGGTAATGCAAACAGGAACATAAACACAAGTGGAAACAGTAACTGTAACATTAACAGAAGCGCATACCCTGTTTTTCCCCAACAGCTGCATAGAGAAACACAGTGTGTACAAAGAATGTATGCATAATAATGGGCCTCAGAGCCAAAAATCAGGTGTCGGAATACTAAATTGCTTATATCTCAGTAACTGTATGACATAGAAAAAGAATTCACATGATTCATGATTTTCTTGGCTACGTTTCCGTATCTCGCACCATTTTCGGGAAACGGGCCCCGAAAGGTGCAGCGTACCCCACCATGTTAGTCTATGGGGAAAAGTGTCAACTTCGGAGTATTGTAACTTTGCATCCGTGCAATATTTTTTCACCAAAATACCAAAAGGTTGATCTGTGAGATATTGGCTGGTTTCCCCTCAAATTTCAGCTCAAAAGACCAAACCGTTCTTTTGCAGCAGGGTGGCAAAGAACTCCTGTCATTTTGGCCATAGCCTGAAAAGTAGTGTCGATTTGGTTAAAGCTGTTTGTAAAATTTGCAAAAGTGTCGTGAGTGCGACACTATTTTGCAACACTACTTTTTCCAGAAACTTGAAAAACATATTTCTGGGGTGATTAACCCCAAAATAAAGACATGCCTAGCATCCTCAGGGCTCGAATAGGTAAACACAAAAAGAATGATGTTCCTAGATGGCCCCAATTTTAAATGGCAAGCATTTTTCTGATCACCAACTGAAAACAAAATGGCAGATTTTCGACACTACTAGGGCCATTTGCGACACTGTCAAACTTTTTGTTAACTTTTCCCATTGACTTTTAATGGAACTTGTTTTTTGAATAACTTTTGAACCGTTTAATATTTTTTCACGAAATTTTCAAAAGGCATATTGGGGACCTGGCTGCATGTTCCCTGAAGTTTTTGGACCAGTTGCGCAAACCATGCAACCTGTAGATGCGAGCAAAGAATTCACCAAAAACCATAAACGTGTGCACAGATCTCATTTAATAACTCCACAGCCGTATATCCGAGCACTACAAAAGTTGGCAGATCCAAAGACATATGGTTCTTAATTATGCTTTCCAAATTTCAGCCAAATCCATTGAACAGTGTCAAAGTTATTAAGGTGCAAAGTTTGACCCTTTAACTTTAAAAGGGCTACTGAACCCTAACTATGGTAGCACTACCTGCTACTATATATATATATATATATATATATATATATATATATATATATATATATATATACACTCATATAGGGATATGACATGGCCTGAGTGAAGATATCATATTTATCTTCACGAGGCCAATGATATCATGATATCTTACAAGTGGTGAAGCCACGAGTGAGATATCTTGATGTCATGGCCTCGAGTGAAGATAAATATGATTTCTTCACTCAGGCCATGTCATATTCTGTTTATGTAACATATGTTTGGGCCGAATTATAATGTAACCCCTCCCTGAACACAAACCAAAACACCCCCCAACCCAGAACACAAGAGATGACATGTTATAAAAAATAAAAATATATATATGGTAGATTCTGCCAGTTTAAAATGACATAAGAAATGTTATCTGGTTGATCCTGCCATTATTTTTTATCTAAAAATGTAATTTAAGCACTTATCTGTTTGATCCTGACACTGTGATATTCAGCCGAGAATATTACTTTCACTTTCCCCCTTAAAAGTAGCGTGACCAAGTGGTAGGAAGATCAACTCATTAAGAGATTACAGCAGTTCATAGTAAAGAGGTCAGTACAAATTTAGTTAAAAAAAACTCTGCAGTTCTGTATTTCTTTTCAAGAAATTGCTGACTATATTCAGAAGACAGAGACACAGTGCAAGTCGGCAACGTCAGAGAAGCAGGAGGAAGCACGAGTATGTGTTGCTAAAGCAATGAATGCTCGCGGATCCTCCTGCTGTTGTGAAGCTGCTGACTCGCTCTCTCTGTCTGTCTTCTGAATATATTCAGCAGCTTCCCAAAAAGAAATACAGAACTGGAGAGTTTTTTTTAACTAAATGGGTACAGACCTCTTTACTATGAACTGCTGTGATTTGCTAATGGCTCGATCTTCGTACTGCTCAGCCACGCTACTTTCAAAGGAGAAAGTGAAAGTAATATCATTCTCAGCTGAATGTCACAGTGGCAGGATCAACCAGATAAGTGCTTAAATTAAATTTTTAGATAAAAATAATGGCAGGATCAACCAAATGGAGGTGTGTGTGTGTGTGTGTGTGTGTGTATACGTGTGTCTGTATGTGGTTGGGGGGGGTCCAGGTTTTAAACAAAAGAGACGGACGCAATGGAAAGTGACAAACTTTCACTTTCAGTTGAATGATGTATAGGAACGTGGAGATTTCACTATGATGTATAGGAACATGGCGATATCAATGATATCTTCATGGCCATAGTGATATCTCCATGACCTGTCTCAGATACTACTTTTTATCCATGAATTTATTCCCAAGCATATGTTGTATAAATATATTATATATATATATATATATATATATATATATATATATTTATATACACATGAGAGAACAAAATAACAATTCTATTCAGTGCTGGAAATGACTACCAGTTGGGGGGGCAGTCTATAACATATTGGGAAATAGTTTAATTTCTGGCCTGCCATTCAAACCCCTACCATCCATGCCTTTAAAAGCAAAAATCCAACACTGTTCATGCTTAAGTAGTAAATTGTCATAGTTGCCACCTCTCCGTGAGAGGACTGGTTTTTCAAGGCCAATAAATTCAAACTTATGTTCACTCTTATTATTGGTTTTAGAGACATGAAAAGCCAAGGCATTTTTTAAATCTTCATTTTCAATGCCTCTACTGTGTTCTCCTATGTGTGATTTAAAAGCACGTTTTTGTTTTGCCTGTGTAGAAGGCCCCACAATTACATAGAGCCATATATATGAGTCCACAAGTGGCACAAGTCATAAATCATTTTACTGTATATTCTCTGTTGGTAACTGGGTGTGTAAAATCTTTTATGTTTTTTACCTGTGGACAAAATTTACAGTTGCCACCCTTGTGGCAACTGTTTTCCCTTTTTGGCAACCACATCCTGGGGTTATAGTCAGTAGGTGAATTGAATGTACTAGATGATCCTTTACATTTCCCCCCCTTCTATACACCATCTTGGGGCCATCTATAGGCAAATCCCTAAGACCTGGGTCCTGTCTGGCAATATGCCAATGCTTTCTGGCTATATACGAACATATGAATTTGCCAGCAGATAAAGGCCTTATGGTCTATCGAGTCTGCAGCTAGCAACGCTTATACAGCGGCGCACCTTCCTCCCTTCCCCAACCCTCCCTCTTAGCCTATCTCATCCTCTTTTGAAGCAGTCCCCTGTTCTACAGGATACCACTTCAGTAGGCAATGTGTTCCACCCAGACACCACTCTCTCCGTAAAAAAGTGTCTTCTCATTTCCCTCCTGAACCTTCCCCCCACCAATCTAAGATCGTGACCTCGAGTGCCCCTACTCCCCTTAACTTGAATAGTCCCTCTGTGCCTGTCTTGTTTATTCCCTTCATGCACTTGAAAGTTTCAATCATATCGCCCCATCTCTCCTCTCTTCCAGTGAGTACATGCTCAACTCCCTCAGCCTGCTCACATAGGGTATGTCCCCTAGTCCCTGGATCATCCTTGTTGCCCTGCACTGCACCCCATCCTGTAACTTTATGTTCCTCTTCAGGTATGGGCTCAAGTACTGCATGCAGTACTCCAGGTGTGGCCTAACCAGTGACCTATACAACAGTAGGCTCATCTCCCCTTTCCTTGAAGATATACCTCTGGCAATACAACCCAGCATTTTGTTGGTCTTTGCAGCTGCCTTCCTGCATTGTGCTGAGTTTTCATTGAGCCCAATATAATCACCCCCAGATCCTTCTCCTCCTCCTCTGTCATGGCTAGCTGAACCCCCCGTCCCCAGCTGGTAGCTCCTTCTTGGGTTTTATGCCCCGAAATGCAGCACCTTGCACTTTTTGGCATTGAACCTCAATTGCCAGGTGTCCGACCAGGTCTCCAATTTTGACAGATCATCCTGCAACCCATGCCACTCTCCTAGGTCATCCACTACTGCTCCCATCTTGGTGTCATCTGCAAACAAACTGATCTTGCTCTTGATGTCCATTCAGATGTCTGATATGAACAATCCAAACAACACCAGTCCCAGCACTGAGCCTGCGGTACTCCGCTTGTCACTGCCTTCGGAGATGACAGCTCCCCTCCCACCACCACCCTCTGCTGCCTTCCCTGTAACCAGTTTACTACCCATCTCAGCCCCTGCATCTGTACCTGCCTGCTTACTACCCAGCCTCCCATGAGGCACCAAATCAAATGCCTTACTGAAGTCCAGAAACATGACATCCACTGCATGGCCCTTGTCCAACTGTCTAGTTACCTAGTCATAGTAATCCACCAGGTTGGTCTTACAGCATCTGCCCATGACAAACCCATGTTGCCTAACATCCTGCGCATGACAGGATCTGCCCATGACAACCCCATGTTGCCTAACATCCTGCAGCCCATTGGTCTTCAGAAGGGACACCAGCCTCTCCTTCAGGGTTGTCTCCATCAGTTTTCCCATGGTGGATGTGAGGTTTACCAGCCTGTAGTTTCCCAGTTCATCTTTGGGACCACTCTTTTGGAGGGATACCACGTGAGCCATCCTCCAGTCCTGAGGTACACTTCCTGAGACCAGGGAGGCATTGAACAGGTCTGCCAAGGGCCCCACCAGTGTTTCTGTCAGCTCTCCCTCCCTGGGATGAATGCCATCCAGCCCTGGCACCTTGTCCACCTTCAGTAGGCTCAGGCCCTCCAGTACTCTGCCCTCTGTGATTCCCCCATCTGTCACCTTCTACCCCCCCCCCCAAGCCTGGCCTTCCACTCCCCCTTGTAGTGCCTTTTCTTTCTCCTTAGTAAACACCAAGCAGAAATATTCATTAAGCACTTCTGTCTGCTCTGCCTCTGTTTCCACCCACCTCTATCCCTCTTAATCCTTACTGTTTTGTCCTTACAACTCCTTTTCTCCCTGATGTACCTGAAGAATTCCTTCTCCCCCTTCTTGATGCCTTGTGCCATCCTGAGCCCCTTAGATGCCTTGGCTGCCCTTACTGACTTCATCACCTTCTTCAATTCCTTCAGGTAATCCTCTCTGCCCTCCCCCCCTGTTTTTTTGAACCTTCTAAAGGTGGTTATTTTATTTCTTACTTTCTCCATGACCCCCTTGCTCAACCAGCTAGGTTTCTTGGTCCTAGCGCTCTTACTCTGGACCCTGATGCAGGTTTTAGTTGCCTCCTCAATCCCCAGTTTTATGACCTCCAACCTCTGGTTAGTGTCCATATTAGTTTGGATTCTGGCTAGATACCCTTTAACTACCTCCCCCATCCTCCCAAAGTTGTCCCTCCTGAAGTCCAACACTCTTGTACCTGTTTCTACTCCCTCCTTACCCATTTTCAACATGAGCCACACTGAGTGGTGGTCACTCCCTGCCAGCAGTTCTTCCACCCCAGCTCCCTCACAAACGAAGCACTCAGAACAGCTACCCAGTAATTGATGTAAATTCACATCCAATGCTTGGAATATATTTAAAACAGCTTTAATAAGATAGCTGAAGCAAGCAGCAGTTAAAAAGCCACAGACGCACGTGTCACGTCACAAAGACGCTTTTCAATGAAAGTGTCTTTGTGACGTAATCTGTGTTTAACTGCTGCTGGTAAAAACTGTTTGTTCAACATTGGATAATGAGTCATCGATGCTGAAACCGTTCTGAATGCTTCTTGTTCTTCAGTGTTTGACTCCAGTTTTATCCGTTGGTGGCCGCCTTTTTGTACATACTCCCTCACAAACTCCCCATTTGCCAGCACAAGCTCTAGGGTGTTCCCCAACCTGGTTGGCTCACTGACCATTTGCATTAGGAAGCTATCCTGGAATGCATCCAGAAATATCTGCTCCGTTCTATTCATGGTGGCTGGGGTACTCCAGTCCACTCCTGGCAGGTTGAAGTCCCCCACAATCACCATGCTACCCTTTCCACAGACCCTTCTGATCTGTTCCTCTAGTTCCCTGTCTGACTCCTCTGTCTGAGATGGGTCTATGACAATTGGCTCCTGACTTTTCACTCCTGCCATATTCACTTCCT
Organism: Neoceratodus forsteri; assembly: GCA_016271365.2. NCBI lineage: Eukaryota > Metazoa > Chordata > Ceratodontiformes > Ceratodontidae > Neoceratodus > Neoceratodus forsteri. Next base: position 657,513,387 of record CM057459.1, read on the forward strand.
CTGTTACACTCCCGCAACAACTCGCTCTCTGTCAGATTCACTCCTGTCAGACTCACTCCTGTCATTTTTCACATCAGGTGCACCATTAATTAACTGTTGGCTACCTTCCAATCACGACTCAGCTTGTAACATATAGACTCCCTATCGGCGCTCTTTCTGGATTTGCTGTTCCATTTTGTGAAAATGACCGGACGTTTCATACTATCAGAAAGAAACAGGCACAAACTTGTGGACGACAATAACTATATCTACATGATGCATAAGAGGGACCACAAAGGGAAGGATATATGGCAGTGTGAAAGAGCAGTATGGAAGCCTAAGGACTGCAGTGCTCATGTTCACACAGTAAGTGAGTAGGACCCTACAATAATATTTCATTTTTCGCAGCACACTCATGCGGCAGACCCCAGTGCAGTTGAGAAATCCAAGGCTGTTAGCATTGCCAAACAGCGCACTTCTGCTGCACAGGACACCACAAGTCAAGTCCTTATACATGCACGGGGGTGCATTTTCTTGGCAACACAAGGTAAACTTGTTGATAGAAATCTGAAGCGCACTCTACAGAGGGTGCGAGTATATGGTGCACCAGCCAACCCCAAGGATTTGACAGAACTGACAATACCCGACGTGTACAAAACCTACACACTAGCTAGCAGTGACACAACTGTAAATTTCCTCCTGTATGACAGTGGTGCTGGCCCCAATGGGATTCTTATATTTGGTACAGAGAATAACCTACGCTTCTTAGAGCGTTGTAAAAACTGGTATGCAGATGGTACGTTTAGTGTTGCATCCCCCCCATTCCAGCAGATGTATGTTATTCATGCAGAGAGGTTTAAAACTGTACAGCCTGCAATATATGCACTTCTGTCGAGGAAAAGAAGGGATGTGTATGAGCATATGTTAACAGCTCTGAAATCCCTTAGCCCACACCTTGATCCTGAATTTATCATGACAGACTGAAATGGCAAGTATAAATGCCTTTCAGTCTGTTTTCCCTCAAGCGCGTCAAGTCAGTTGTTTTTTTCCATTTCATGCAATGCATGCACAGGAAAGTACAGACTGTGGGATTAGCAGTGCAGTAAAGCGAGGACCCAGAGTTTGCACTAATATGCAAACATCTGCCTGCACTGGGATTTTACCCTCTAAGTGAAGTGGTGACACGATTCAAAGAGGTGACAGATGAATCACTGGCTGTATTTCCTCCTGAATTAGAGCCTCTAGTGGACTACTTTGATGATGTGTGGGTCGGCAGAAGAAACAGGAGAGGGAATGGTCACAGACAGCCCCAGTACCCAATCGAGCTTTGGAACCACTATGAGACTGTGCAAGATCGAAGAGCAAAAACTAGTAACACAATGGAAGCCTTTCATTGTGGTATGCAGAGTGTATTATGCATGGCACACCCAACTATGCAAATTTATTGAGGGGATAAGAGGAATACAGAAGAAGTGAGACTCCTGTATTGAGCAACTTATTGCTGGCCATGCTCTGGCTGGATCAAAGAGAGCTTGCCTGGCTAATGTTGAGCATCTGGCTTACATTATGGAGAAATGCAGTGAACGTACCACAGAAGAGTTCTTGCATGATGTATGTTGCATACACCTTCAACTTACTGAGAGTGAAATATTGATTTTAAATGATGAAATAAATGAAGATTGTGTGAGTTTTAAAGTGAAAGCACTGAACACTTCCCTACATAACTTACTGCTGTTAAATAAGCCAGTCGCATACTGCCCCATCCAGACAAAAGTAGAAGACTATCTACTGATCTAAAAAGTGCCCAATCAAAACATGCCCTTTCATCCAGACAAAAGTAGCAGAGCACTAACATTGCTAATGCCCTACAAAAAAACACTGTTGTTATCTCTTTCTGGTAGGAACCATATCTTTCATATCTTTCTGCATATCTAGCTGGCAGGGAGTGAATGCAGCAGGAGTGAGTTGTCGCAGCTGCGGGTTGATGCTGAAGCATATCATCAGGGGCTAATTGTCACAAAGCGAGTAGTCAGGAGTGAATTGTCACTCTCCCATCTTAGATGGTGGCCTGTACATTACTCCCATCCTGAGAGTCTTATTCTTGGAATCCTGGATTTGCATCCATAACAACTCTGTACTACCCTCCTCCCCCTCCTCATGAACACACTTCAGTCCTTCTCTCACATATAGTGCCGCCCCCACCCTTCCCATTTACCCTATCTCTGCGGAATATCTTATACCTTGGTACCGCAAGGTCCCAGTCCTGGTAATGTGTGACCTATGTTTTGGTGATGGCTGCTATGTCCACCTCCCCTTCTGCCATGAGAGCCTGTAGCTCTGCTGTTTAGTTCCCTAGGCTCCTAGTGTTCAAGGTGACCACCCTCCACCCTTTTTCCTTCCACCCTTCCCCCTCCTGCTCTCCCTTCCTAGCTTTCCCTCTAGTACTCCTTTTTTTCCATTGCTTCTAGCATGGGGGTAAGCTCATTAGGTTTCCCTTCCTGTGGATTTTGTGTGCCTCCTGCCCACTTGCCACCCCTCGCTCCTAGTTTAAATGCCCTTCCTTTGTTATGTAATCCCCCATCCTCTGCTTCAATACCTTCTTGCCCTCCTCACTTAGGTGAAGTTTGACATCTCCTTGGATTGTGCTATATGTGCTGACAAAACAGACTTGTGCATCCTCTTTATCAACTGTACTGGTGTCTTTTTCTTTCAAAAGAAAAAAAAAGCCTCAGTATTGCACAAGGTAACCTTCTCCTCCTGCTTGACTGCTGCTCCCCTATCTACTCCTTCACCTCCTCCTCACTTCGTTCTCACCTCAACACAACTTGCAATGCCATCTGCTGCTTTGTTCTTCAAGCACCCTACTCTACCCACCACTGCACACTTTACAAAACCCTAGGGTGGCTCAATCTTCAGGGATTTTTCGACTATGCCATGGGTATCTTAATTAATAACTCTGTTAGGGAATGCCACCTGTCCCCCTACTTCTCGCTACTCACAGAAAGGGTGATTCCGTCGGCCCGGTGGTGCTGAGGGTTGAGGCGCTGGATGCCACACCTCGCTCCACGCGGCGACCGGGTTCGAGCGGACTCGGGTAGTCAGTGGGTCGGCCAGGGAGACAGGCTTGAGCGTCCGACGACAACTCGCCTGCTCCGGGGAGGGATTCGGCCGATGCCCGGCACTTGCATGACCCTGAGCAGAGGCTCGGGGAACTGCAAGCCCCACTAGTGGATGGCTGGCCATTGAGCAGCACGGACGTCGACGTGCGCGTCATGACGTCAGGGGAGGTCGTCGGCTGCTCGGGGAGGGAGAAAAAAAACGAGAAAAAGAGCCTGCCTCAACCGGGAAGATGGGAGAACCTTGGACGTGCCCATGATGTGTCCGTGCCCACCCAACAGACCACGAGACCGACGAAATGTAAGTTACAGGGTTAGAACCCCCCACCTCGTCCCCGCCCGGGGGGTAATCCACGGCTCCATGGGGATCTGTGGTCTGTGTGGGCAGGGTTCCGGGCAGTGGGATGTCCGGGGGTCATCACTGAAGGGTTGGAGGAGGCAGGCTGTGAGGAGGATAAAGAGAATAAAAAAAAAAAAGAAAGGGTGATTCCTAGAAGCCTTAGGGCTTCCTCCATTCCTCCTCTGAAAGTCCCATGTATTTATTCTGTCATGGGTAGTAAAGCCTTCTCTGTATCTGCCCCCTCCCTCTGCAACAGGCTTCCACTATCAATCCGCTCTTCCCCCTCCCAGATGTCCTTCAAAAACAGCCTACAAGCCTGGCTCCTGATTGAATCTTCCTGCAACTGTTCCCTAGACCATGCTAGGGCCCATGATCCACTCTAGCCCCCTCAACAGTTTGTAGCTTTTACTGCTGCTGCCCTGCCTCTATCCCTGATCCTCTCTCTGGTCAGCTTACATCCCTCACTCCTTAGTCCTGATTGCACTCGTGTGTGTTCTGTTGTCCTGCCCTCTCCCTATCTCCTGGTAGTTTCAGGCCAGTCCATGCAGCAAGACTGCTGTGTTTTTGAATTAATTTATCTCTTTCTGATGGACACCTATATTAAGTTAAACAACAGCATACTAAGTTTTGCTTGAAATTGAAAGCTCAGTTCTAGTTATATAACCACTGTTTGTGTTTGTAAATTATGTTTGCTCTGCATTGGTAGTACTACCAAATTGTTATCAAGATCTGCCTTTCTGTATCCTTTTATTTTGCTGCATGTACCACCCAAATGGCTTTTGCTGTATCATGACCGTTCTGCTGAAATTGTTTTACATGTACTTGTATTATTGCTTGGCTATGTTCCATGTAAAAACTGTCTGATGTCACTTTGTGCTACTTTGTGGCCCAGGTTGTGACTGAAATGAGTCCTTTGGATCAGCCCACTCACACAGTTATCAAAGACAAAATAAATAAATAAAAACATTTTCTCTGGGTATATTGTCAACCTCTTCTCTAGCTTGACTGATCAGATTTCTAGCATACCCCCTCTGCAACAATCTAACTTCCAGATCATCTGCACTTTGTCTATACAGTTCTGGAGTGCCACAATTTCTTTTGGTCCTGTTAAATTGACCCTTTGGTATAGTTCTGCTCACATGGTGGGGGTGACTGCTACTGGCCTGTAATAAAGTATTGTGATCTGTAGGTTTACGAAAAAGGTCAGTAGTAAGTCCACCCTCACCATCTTTATGAATTACAAGGTCCAGGAAATGTATTTGGCTTGTGCTGTATGTGATACTGAATTTGAGGTTCTTGTTACTGTTTTCCAGAAAACCTACAAATTCATGCAATTCTGTTTCTGAACCTTTCCAAATGAAGAAAATATCATCAATATAGCACCTCCATAAGTCAATTTTATAGATCCATGGGTTTGTGTGGTCCTTAATTATCTCAAGTTCCCACTTCGCCATATAAAGGTTCACAAAATTGGGGGAGAAACTTGCCCCATCGCGATGCCTTTTTGTTACAAATAAAAATCCTGTTTGTAGCAAAAGGTATTATATTTTAGTACAAAACCTGACAATCTCTCCAGGACTTCTGTGGGCAGTTCTATGACCTCTCTTGTATCTAAAAAATATCTTAGAGCATCAAGACCATCACCATGGGGAATGTTAGTGTACAGTGCATTTACATCTAATGTAACCAAATAATTTTCCTTTTCCACTGCTATGTCAGTTATGAGATGTAAAACGTCCCATGTCCTTAATATAGGATGGTGTATTTTTGACAAGACTAGCTATATGGAAATCATCAAATTTTGCTAGAAGTTCTGTAAGACATTCATTGCTGGAGATGATCGGTCTCCCTGGGGGATCAATTAAGCTCTTGTGTACTTTGGGTAAGCAATAAAAGCATGCTCTGACTGGGTAAGAAACTCGGACAAAATCTACAGTTTGTTAAGTAGATTATTCTCCTCTACATAGTCTAGATAATTATCAATATCTAGCTTCAATCAATCAATCAATCAAAATCTTTATTTATTCAGGCGGACATCATTGAGCGAAGCTCATTTACAAGATGGACCTGATAGGTCAAGATCAAAATAAGGTACTGTAGCATACATAAACAAATACAGAGAAAGAGACAAAGACTTAAATATAAATAAACAGCTACAATAATAAAAAAAATGTATATACAAGCAAGGTAGCTAATGATTTTGGACCACAAAACAAAATAATTCAGACAGGTTTGACCCAGATGACTGTAAGGTATTGGGATTGTGGAATTGGTCAGGTTGTGTTGTAATTGGGTAGATACTTAAGCAAGTAGAAATGGGGGGATAAAAAAGAAAGGGAATGGCAATGGATTTTAGGGTATATTGTAGCTAAGTTTAGAAAAAGTATATAAACTGTGATAGAAAGAAAAAAGGGGTAAAGGGTAAGAGGGGATTAGGCTTAGTGAAAGCAGTTGCATCTCTCAGGAAAGAGACTTATAAAGAGCTTTTTAAAGGATGCTATAGGGATGAAGGTGTTCAACTTTAGGGTCTTCTGCAGAGAATTCCAGCTTGAACTCAATAGTGGGGTCACCTTTCAATTTTTTTATAAAATACAAGGGGCAAGATTCTAAAAGAATAGCAAAAATCTGGCAGCTGTGGGAAAAAGGCTTGCAGCACTGCAGAAATGCAGTCGTACGATATTCTTAAACAAAATCCCTCAGCTGAGGGAAATCTACAAAAAGTCCTGCAGCTGCGGAATTCCAGCAGCTGCAGGGATCCCACAAGTGCTGCAGATCTGCAGCTGTGGAAATGGCTGAGGAGGCACAGCAATAGTAAATCCATGTAGCTGAAGCAGCAGACATTAACACTGCTGCTATTGTATGAGGCTGACAGCACCCACTAGGATACCTGCACCCAGTCCCTCAGCTGGGACCACTGCAGCACCACAGGTACCAGCAATACCATGGCACCACAGTGGCAGATAGTCACTGCCGGTCACCCTTCCCTGGGATGATCCTGTTGCCTGCGGGGGTGGCACTCGCTACAGGCTGGTCAGGCGCTACTGCCTGTGGGGCTCCGTCATGGGCTGTACTGGGTCTGGTGGTTGTTGCCTGTTGCCATACTGTATCATGGCAACGTGTGCTTTTGTTGCTGTAACATCAGCCACTGCTATATTATCTGACATGCTATTACCTGTGAATCACCTCCACCTTAGTTTATTCCAATTGTTAGGGCAGTACTGCAGTTTGCTGAGGGAGAGTTACACCTCATTCCACTGTGTGTAACATTTTTTCCGCGACTGTGGAAAAAAACTGGCTGAGAATAGCCTTGCAGGAGCTGTGCCTTACTTATCTCGCACCTTTTTTTCCTCAGGGACTTCTGCAGCCGCACTTTTTTCCACAGTCCATAGTGTTTTTTTTCTGCAGCTGCGGAGGTTTTTGTGAATAGCACTTAGAGCAATTTTCCCTTTTTTTCCATAGCTACGGCAGTTTTGGGGACTTGGGGAAGGTTTTGCACCTTCTGAAAGCTTTGTGAATCCAGCCCACCATCATTTAGTTGTCTGTACACTTCTTTATCGTAATCCACACTGTTCATTATCACTATTGCCCCTCCTTTGTCTGCTTTTTTGAATGTTAACTCTGTATTCGATTCAAGTTTAGACAGTGCCTCTGTCTCTTCCTTGCTTAGGTTATGAAAATATCTTGAACCTTTATTCTGTTCCAATTTTTCAATATCGATTTCACAACTTTGAATAAATATTGCTAGGGCAGATGACATGGGGGCAAAAAGTGGTGGGTGGTTTAAAGACATTGATTCTTTCATTTTCTACTCTATCCGTCTCACCTCTGTTAAGTATTGTTGTATCCGGTTCCCCAGGATTTTCCTGGCATTTGAAAAAAAGATTTAAGGCTCAAATTTCTGCCCATTCTATTAATATCCACGACTGTTTCAAAAGCGGTAAACCTTTTTGTTGGTTACAAAAGATAGTCCTTTACTCAACACTTTAAGTTTGGTATCAGGATGTAGTCCAATAAGTTAATGATATTCAACAAGGTGCCTTCTCCTGTCTCCGTTGGTCTCTCCATGGTATCCCTCTGTTTCTACCTTTGCCTCCAGCCCCTCTTGGAACAACCTGTCCTTGTTCTCCTTTTCCTGTGTTCAAATGAATTTGGCGTCGACTACACCATAGTACAAATGGTTGTAGTGGGAGGAGGTAACACATGTTTGTTCCTCCTCCTCTTCTCTTTAACAAATATCAGTATATTGTGCAGTTTGTGCTAGCTGTTCTGCAGAGTTTTGCACTTGAATGCTCTCCTCAATGTTATTTATAGGATCTGGGGCCCCAGTTTGTGTACTTATTTGTTTTGGTGTGGTCCAATCAAAAATTCTCCCCTCCTTGTAATCTCTCTCATGCCTTTCAAATGTTGTCTTTTTTATATTCTTTATTTTATCATCATATTTTTTTTCATTGTCAGTGAAACTTTCCAGCAATTGATCATATTGGGGAGTCCCTGAAAGAGTTTTTAAAGTTTCCTCTTTAATATTAAGTTCCTCCTCTATTTCTTTTTGAATGAGGGCATTTTCTTCCAGTATAAGTTCGATATATTCTTTTCCTGCATTCAAACTGATATTATTCCACTTTTCTTGAAAGCCTACATGGCTCGCCCCGCATTTTTTTTTTTAAACTCGTAGGCCTCTTAGTACTCTTTCAACCTCAAGGTATACTTTTAGGCTTGTTTCTTCCCACTGTAATCACTTGAGCTTAAAAGCTGATTTCTCAAATTGTGTGAACGCTTGTTTAGTATTGTACGGTCCTTGAACAGCATTACTAGTATCATTAAGGATATTGGTGTGGCATGTAACACTGTTTGTATTCCTTAAAACAAGGTTTTTAAGGGAGCGGGTGTCCTGTCCGTACTGCACCTGCAGTGGTTCTGCCATAGGTAAATTACGTAGCCACTATAAGCAGAAGCACAAATAAAAGTCGGATCATGAGGAAAATTGCCCTTTTTTGTCTTAACCCATGCACCCAGTAAAGTAATAAGCTTGTACTGGTGCACCTGGGAATACTGTGCCTTGGTCAAATAGTTAATGTAGAAAATGTTCAGGCATATGGTCTGGGGGATTGGCACCAGGTAAGGCAATACAGATAACATATCTCTGTTCATTGAAAATCCTCACATAAGCAGCATAAATGTAAAGTAATCTTTTAGGAAAAACTCACCATCAGGTGTCAGGCTTTCAGTAAAGTGCAGGTACTTTAATTTGTGTGAAAAGATAAATCCAAGAATAAGGACATTGAGCAAACACATACAAGCCAAGCCTAAATAGATGCTGCAGACCGAGTTTCCTACTGACTCCCTAACACTACAGCAATGTCACCATAAACCACCTAACATATTTTACTCCACACTGAGCTTTCTCAAAGGTGTAGCATGGTGCATCCTTATCTCCCTTTAATACCAAATACCATTAAAGTGACAGTGCATACATAGCAACAAGCTGAACACTAAAATACTTAAAAATATACACATTAAAAATGCAGGAGTTGTTATAAATGAGGATCACAAAAATCTCCCCTTTAGAACTGATATAAAAACTGTGCAAACCAAGTATTATTAAAACTACAGGTACTAGTTAATCATATCACAAAATCTCAAACTTGCATAGAAAGAAACAAAGATTGCACATGTTTCTGAAACAACAGCCGGCAAGCTGGTGCAAATCTGCAAAAAAAAGAACAGAGAAAAGATAGAAAAAGCCTCTACTTCTTCATTTACCTCCACAACAGAAAACAAGACTGCTGACTCTGTTAATATGATCCTCAATACAGAGGCTTCTGCCCACATAGCCTATAGGGATCCAGCTTTATGGTGGTTGAAAGCAGTTCAAGACAATATTTCCAGGCTCTCTCCCCCGCTGAACATTAATTTTACACAAGCTCTTCAGAACTCAATCTCTCCTATACTTGACAATACATCAAGACAAGCTGCAACTCAAATGAATGTGAACAGTAATCCCCCAATATGGATGAATGGTTTAAAAAAACAATTTAATGTCAATGAGAAATGAAATGGGGGGTGAAAATATGTAGAGTACTATTTCTGACCTTGCTGATTCAGTTGAAGAAGAAGAATCAGCATTTGTATAGCACTTTTCAAACACAGTGTATCCTAATGCACTTTACAAGCAATGCTAGACTGGTAGTGAAGTGACTTAATGTGTAGTGGTGGCCATATCACACATCAACACCCACACACAGCCTGGACAATTGCATGAACTGGTTTATGGGAAGGGGAGTGTTGGTCAGGACACCAGGAATGTCTGCTACTCTTTGTAAAGACTGCCCTGGGTTCTTTTACTTATACCTGAACATCAACCAGGACAGCACTGGGATGGGTAAAAGGGACCTAGGTTTAACGTCTCATCTGAAGGACAGCACACCCCAGCAGTACAGCACCCCCCTAATCCTGCACGCAGATGCAAGTGTTTTAGGTGCAAGTCCAGTCTTGGTGTGGGATGAGAGACCACGACCTTCTGGTCCAGAGGCGGATGTGCTACCAACTGAGCCATGCTGACACCTACCATAAATTCAAAATTAGAATCCTTAAGCCTGAGAACCGATCAGCTTGAAGAGAGGGTGACATGAATAGAAAAATCCATGCATCCATGGTTTGAAACTGAATCTTGGCATGACAAACAGCTGAAACAATTAATGGAGAAAGTGTAGGATCAGAAAGATCAGGCTAGGAGGTGAAATCTGAAACTTTTTCATGTTCCAGAAGAGATGGAAGAAATTGAAAATCCTGTATGATTTTTTGAGAATATTATTACTGTTTCCATGGGGAAAAAATATCCGGAAAAAGTTATTTCTTTGGATAGGGCCCATCGAGGCCCTCCAGCTAAAAACATCCTCAAAAAATCCTCTGTAAAAACATATCCACTAATGGTATTCATTAAACCACACAGATTCCAAGAGAAGGAGGAAATGAATGGAACGTGGACTGACTTTTGAAAATTTCATGCTTACCCTGACTTTGGCAACATCATGTAACAACAGAGGAAAGCCTTTGATCAGATTAAATCTGTTTTGCATTCAGATGGGATTAAGTACCCGATGCTTCCTCCAGCCAAGCTTAAATTTTACATAGAAACATAGAAACATAGACTTTGACGGCAGATATTTCCCTACCTACAGGATAGGCCGCAGATCCTAGTTAACCAACAGCCTATTTCTTCCTACCCCCCCCCCCACAAGAATTGCCTTATGTCTGTCCCATGCATTCTTGAAATCTCCCACAGTTTTAGACCCCACAACCTCCTCAGGAAGGCTGTTCCATACATCCACTACCCTCTCTATGAAATAATACTTCCTCACATTGCCCCTGAACTGCCCTCCTTCTATCTTTAAATTGTGTCCCCTTGTTCTTGTAAGTCTCTTTTTCTGAAAGATGCTACCCTCTTGGACTTTGTTGATTCCACTGAGGTACTTAAAAGTTTCTATCATGTCCCCCCTCTCCCTTCTTTCCTGAAGGGCATACATATTAAGCTCCTTTAGTCTCTCCTCATACGGCTTCTCTTGCAGACCCTGCACCATTTTAGTTGCCCTCCTCTGGACTACCTCTATCCTGTCTATGTCCTTGCGGAGATGAGGTCTCCAGAACTGGACACAGTACTCCAGATGGGGTCTCACCAACTGTCTGTACAGAGGGATAACAACTTCCTGTTTTCTGCTGCTGATGCCTCTCCCTATACATCCCAGTATACCCCAGCCCTCCCTACTGCCTTCTCACATTGATTGCTAACCTTAAGGTCATCTGATATGATTACCCCCAGGTCCCTTTCCTTTTTTGTTGTTGTTACTACCTCCCCACCCATTGTGTATTCTTCCCCTGGGTTCTTGTTTCCCAGGTGCATTATTTTGCACTTCTTTGCATTGAATCCTAGCTGCCATACTTCTGACCATTCCTCCAACCTTGCCAAGTCCTTTTCATCCTTTCCACGCCTCCTTGTGTATCAACCCTGTTGCAGATCTTTGTGTCATCTGCAAAAAGGCATACTTTTCCTTCCAGTCCCTCTGCAATGTCACTGATGAAGACATTAAAAGGACTAGACCCAATACTAAACCCTACGGTACCCACTAGTAACCCCTCTTTCTTCAGAGTGGACTCCATTTACAATTACCTTCTGTGTCCTGTTGTGCAGCCAATGTTTTACCAGGCTACCACCCTGGGACCCCTCCCAGGCTGGTTAATTTGACTATTAATCTTTTGTGTGGGACTGTGTCAAATGCCTTGCTAAAGTCTAGGTAGGCCATGTCCACAGCCCTCCTGGTCTACTACTTTGGTCACCCAGTCAAAGAAATCCTATTAGATCTCGTCTGACATGACCTTCCTGCTGTGAACCCATGCTGCCTTGGGTCCTGTGCTCCACTGGCCTCTAGGTACTCAACTATTCATTCCTTCAAAGTGACTCCATCACTTTCCCTACCACAGAGGTCAGACTGACAGGTCTGTAGTTTCCTGCCTCTGTCTTGGTCCCACTTTTGTGAAGGGAATCACATCCGCCTTCCTCCAGTCCTCGGTACCACACCATCCTCCATGATTTATTAAAAGAGTAGCCAGTGGTTTCACTAGTTCCTCCCTTAATTCTTTTAGAATTCTGGGGAATTCCATCAGGACCCATTGCTTTGTCCACCTTCAGTTTTAGGAGTTCTTGCAGAACCCTTTCTTCTGTGAAAGGACTGGGATCGACCCCCCTATCAAGAGTGCTTCTATTAATTGGATTAGGCACTTCCCCCCTTTTTGTGAATACTGAGCAGAAATATTCATTCAGTATCCTTCTTTCACTGTCCCCTCTGCCCACCCACCGTTCATTCTATTCAGCCTCACTATCCCTCCCTTTGTCTTTCTACGCTCGCTGATGTACCTATAAAAGGTTTTATCCCCCTTCTTAACTGAGTTGGCTATCTTTTCCTCAGTTTGGGCCTTTGCTATTCTGACTTCCCTCCCTGCTTCCTTCTGCCTTAACTGGTACAGCTCTCTGTCCTGCTCCTTCTGTGTTTCCTTATACTTCCGGAATGCTATCTTTTTCTTCCTGACTTTCACAGCCACCTCTTTTGAGAACCATAGTGGCTTTTTCTTTCATTTTGATTTGTTTATTTGCTTCACACAAAGGCTTGTTGCCTCTGTGATGGCAGTTTTGATGATTCCCCATTGTTGCTCCACACCTCCTTCTAGCCTGTTTGCTAATGCTTTTCTGAGGCACTCTCCCATCTTGCCAAAGTCAGCCCTCCTAAAGTCCAGTACCCTCACTTTTGTATGGTTTTACTCTGTAGCTGAGTTTAATGTGAACCACACTGTTTGATGATCACTTGTCCCCAGATGGCAACCCACTTCTAGATCAGAAATCCTCTCACTGCCCCCGTTTGAGAGTACGAGGTCTAAGATTGCTCCCTCACGAGTGGGTTCTGAAACTAGCTGTCTAATGCCTGCCACCTGTAGGGCATCAAGAATGGCCCTGCTCTTGGATGTGGCTGCAGCAAATGTGCTCCAGTTAACATCTGGCATATTCAGGTCTCCCATCAACAGTATCTCCCCTTTCTCTGCCATTCTAAGAATGCCTTCTATCATATCCTTGTCCATTCCCTCCCCCTGACATGGGGGTCTGTACACAACCCCTGTGCAGATTGTGGTGCCCTTTCCAGTCTCCAAGGTGACCCACAGTGCCTCCTCTCCTCCCTGTTTACTCTTTTGTTCAGTTGCTTTTATCCCTTCCTTTACATAGAGCTACTCCTCCCCTCTTCTCCCCTGCCTGTCTCTCCTGTAGGTTATGTACCCTGGTATGTTAACATCCCAGTCATGGTTCTCTGTGTACCATGTTTCTGTGACTGCTACGATATCAGGCATCCCTCTTCCATCAAGGCCACCAGCTCAGGAGCTTGTTGCCCAGACTACGAGCATTGGTACTCATTACCCTCCACTTTCCTGATGGCCTTCCCTTTTGCCCCATCCCTGTCCTTCTTGCCTTTGTCACTTTCTCCATTTACCCCTGCCCTTCTCCCTATCGACACCTCTATGTTGGTGTTTGCCGCACTTACTACCATGATTATTTGGGGGGGCTAGGATTTCCCTGCTCCTTTCCAGTGCCTCCCCCCTTGGCTAGTTTAAAAGCTTGCCATTGAAGCATTTAAACCTATCACCTAGGATCCTGGTTCCCCTCCCAGACAGAAGCAGCCCATCATGCCAATATAGGCTTGCATCACTCCAGGTGGACCCCCAGTCCCCAATGAAGCCAAATCCCTGAGCTTCACACCAGTTTTTCAACCACTGATTGAATCCCATGGTGTGGAATACCCTAGCCTCTCCTATGCCATAGATGGGCAGCACCTCCGAGAAGGTTACCGTGCGTGCTACTTGACTAAGGCCCCTCCCCAATTCCACAAACTCTTCCTGCACTTCTCTAATCCCTTTCTTTGCCAGGTCATTTGTCCCTAGGTGGACAATGACATCCAGCTCCCTCCCCGTGCAGCTGCTCCGGCAATCCTGAGGATTCGCTCCCTGTCCCTCCAAGCCATGGCGCCAGGCAGGCACCTCACCTCCCTCTCCCCTTCCTCCCCCAGTTCTACCTTCCTAACAATGGAGTCCCCCACCAGGAGTTGTTTCCTTCCCCTGCAGGGTCCCCTGCCACCCTCCTGTGGGTCTCCTTTGTGGAGGTTCCCAACATCTTCCTTGGTCTCCACTGCAGGTGCCTCCATAGAGGAACCACACTTTGCCAGAATGGCATAGGAATTGTGGAGGATGCACCTCTGTTCCACCACCTCACCCTCCCTGAGCCCACTGTGGTCCAACCGCTCCTCTTTCTTGGCAACCTCTGAGGCAACGGCAGAGGCACTGGTGGTCCCTGGATGGAAGAGGAGGTCCCACAAATCCTGGCCAACTCAGCCTGTAGATGAGCAACCTCCTCCCTCAGCCCAGAGAGGTGCCTGCAGATGGGACAACACCGCATCCTCCAGAACGTCTCCCGGAAGACTGCTGCTCCACAGCCACTGCACTGCACCACTCCAATCATGTCTTATTTCTGGCCCCTTAACTGTTTGCAATCCTTACTCTTTCCTCTGTTTTTCTCTCTCTCCTTACTTTCTGCCTGTGTGCCCTTTAAGCTCCTGATTGTCCTGTTCTGAGACAAGAATATCCTATATTTCTCAGTAGACCAGTTACTTGCTCAGAGGCAGACCTCCAGCAGCTAGAGGGGGCCAGAGAGCTACTCTTGCCCTTCTAGGATGGTGGGTCTTTGGTGGTTCTGTGATCACTCACTTCCTGCTCCCAAACAGGAAGTTTCTGTTGTCAGTCAAATCCTGTGTCTATAAAAATAGAACTAGCTTTGGGTGGGAGGTGGAGGAGAGGGGAAGGGGGCAATATAGTCCCAGCAGAGAAGTTCAGTCACACAGCAGTCCTTTCTCCTGGTGTCTTCTGCCAAGCTATTAGCAGAATCTTTCTAAGGCAGTCTTTAAATGTAGCTTCCTTCTAGCTAAGCCACTCCCCCTACTTACTAGATCTTTCTACAAGTAATTTAAACCTCACAACAGTTAAGTCCTTTCAATCACCTGAGATTTACACCTAAATAACTGTTCAGATACCCATTCAGTTCAGTTAACCCAGACAAACACACACTTTTTTTTTGTTTTGTATGTTAGTTTTTTTTTACCCTAAATTAAAGGTCCAAGTACAAAAGTTCTTCTACTGTAGTCCCAGCAGAGAAGTTCAGTCACACAGCAGGCCTTTCTCCTGGTGTCTTCTGCCAAGCTATTAGCAGAATCTTTCTAAGGCAGTCTTTAAATGTAGCTTCCTTCTAGCTAAGCCACTCCCCCTACTTACTAGATCTTTCTACAAGTAATTTAAACCTCACAACAGTTAAGTCCTTTCAATCACCTGAGATTTACACCTAAATAACTGTTCAGATACCCACTCAGTTCAGTTAACCCAGACAAACGCACACTTTTTTTTTGTTTTGTATGTTAGTTTTTTCTTTACCCTAAATTAAAGGTCCAAGTACCAAAGTTCTTCTACTGTAATCCCAGCAGAGAAGTTCAGTCACACAGCAGTCCTTTCTCCTGGTGCCTTCTGCCAAGCTATTAGCAGAATCTTTCTAAGGCAGTCTTTAAATGTAGCTTCCTTCTAGCTAAGCCACTCCCCCTACTTACTAGATCTAGATTTTATTTGAATGTGAATGTCAGGATAAGGTTTTTCACTAATCCAGAAGAGGCTTCACAAGCTTTGGTAGTGTTGAATATCCCCCCCACCAGCAAGGGCAGATGCTTACCAAATAACTCTGGATAAATCTCAAGTACAAACTGCAAACAGGTATCAACTCCTAACACAAGAAGCTGAATCTGTACAAAACCAGAGTGCAGAATGTCCAGTGGTGAAGCGTACTAATTCACAAGACTGTGCATCCCAAGAAAATACTCCTGTACAATAAAAGACACAATAGTGAAAAAATATAAAGGATAAGTAAAATTCAAAGCAGGAGAGATAAAAGAAGGAAATACTGGAAGAAAGGACTGAAATCAGAAAGAATAGAAGGAAATAAAGTGAAAATGGAACATGAACTACTGAATATTTAAATAAAGAGGAAGATAGGGAGAAGGGGGAAAGAAAATGTAATAATTTTTTGTTTGTTTTGGCTTTCTTTCAGGTCCGTGCTTCCTCTTTTTGAACTCTAAAGACTAAGAAGGGGAAGGGGAGGAGAGGGGTGGAAATAAAAGGAAACGTTTCGTTTTTTCCTCTCCTATCTTTTCTTCTCCTATTATGTTTGGTGCTCTCCTTTCTCTCCCCTCCCCTTCTCTCTTTCTATCCACTTTTGTATGAATGTATTAGATAATATATGAATATATATATATAATGTACATTTAGGCTATAAGATGTCCATAATTGACTCTTTTTAAGGTATGAGACATCACTTATACAATGTATTAATTTACTTTCACTCTCCCTTTTCTTGTCTTTTTTTTGGTGGTGGAAGGCTCTCTCTACGATCTCCCTCTTAATTGCATGATGGCCTGCTTGGTGTCTCCTAGCACTTGCGCACCTTGGTGGGTAAGTAATGTGCCATCTTTGTTGATATTTAACACTGAGGGGTGGGACAAGTGGGTGAGGGGATCAATTATGGGTGGAACGGTGGTGGGATTGGCACCAGTGAATGATGGTCAGGGAGGGACTGGGACTGCACCTCTTGCTTGTCTATTTTCTACACTTTTACTTATCGGATACGATGTAAATTAAAAAGTAAGGAAACTACTAGAAAAGCAATAAAAAGCTGAATGTCATACTGATTATAAGTTTATGTTCAGGCACAGATGTGCAAATGTGTTACTCACTGATATTACTATTTCTCACTGAAAATGAGTAGAACCAAAATTAACATGACTACATGGAACTTGAAAGGCCTTATGGATCTGGTCAAGCAGAATAAAATCATTAAACGTTAGAACAGAAAAAATGTGGATATTTTACTACTTCAGGAGACTCATTTTACTCAAAAAGACTTCAACTTTTTCCAAAAAAGTGGGGCCCCAGGGATTACATCATGCTATACTACAACAACCAGAGGGGTTACATAGATACATAGACAGTGTCGGCAAATAAGGGCCTATGGCCCACCCAGTCTGCCCATTTGAGCTTGTAAGTTCAGTTTATGTTCTCCAAGAAGGGTTGTACTATGTATAAAGAAAAACATAATTTTAAAACTTGGTAGATCCCTATAAGATAACAATGGCCATTACGTAATATAAGAGATAATAATTCCGGGCCAGACATTCACAATTGCTAACATATACGGCCCGAATGAAAAATGTCCCCGCTTTTTTCTTTGATTTTTGTAAATTTAGTAACATTTCCTACACCATTCATAATAGGTGGCAATTTCAGCTTGGTGTTCAATAATTTATTGGATAGATCACCCTGCTCAGTATGTAAAAGCTTATCAGCTGTTAAAACTATTAAGCATTTTGTGCAAGAATTAGCTTTAAAAGATCCCTGGAGGTTATTAAATACAATAGCAAGGCAGTTCTCTTTTTTCTCTGCAGCTCACCAGTCCCCCTCATGCATGGATTTATTTTTGGCTTCCTTAGAGGTCATACTGGAGATTAATAAACTGCAGTAAAATGATATTAACTTTTCTGATCAAGCACCTGCAATTTTATCTATGAAACTAAAATACAAGAAAAGCCCAAAAGTATGGCATATGGACCCTACAGTTATAACAGAACCAGACTTTAATATGCTAATCAATAATGAGAGTCAAACATTTTTTGAGATTAACTCTAACCAGGAGGTTTCACAGCCAATAGTCTGTGACTGTTTTAAGGTCTATATATGAGGCATTGCTATATTATATACACATAATAAATACAAAGGTATAAATGCACAATTAGATACTTTAGAAAGGAAACTGGAAAATCTTAATTTACAAAAGGAATGATATCAAACAGATAAATTATTGCAAGAGATAATAAAAATGAAAACACAATTTAACTTAATAAGTACTAAGAAGCTTAAGTTCAAACTATTAAAAACTAGATCCTTCTACTACAACATGAATGATAACCCTAAAAACTAATGGCATACCAAATAAAACAGGAACAGGCATCGCGATTGATTAGTTCAATACATGACTCAGCAGACATCAAGGTAACAGATCCAGAACAAATCAATAAAGTCTTTGCCGACTATTATCAAAAACTATATTCTTCTGAAAGAATTAACTGACTTAAGGAGGTAAATCAATTTCTTAAAGGTGTAGAATTACCCAGACCATCCCTGGAACATGTATTAGACTTGGAAAAGTCATTTACCACACTAAAAATATTGAATGCCATTAATCATATAAAATCTGGCAAAACACCTGGACTGGATGGCATGTCAATGAATTTTTATAAAAAAATTAGTGAAGTAATATCTTCTATACTCAAGAGACTATTCAAAAAATTTATCACTATGAAATCCCTACCTGAAACATTTTATGATGCTATAATTACATTTTTTTGTGAAAAAGGATAAGGATCCCCCAAAATGCACCTTGTATCACCTGACTTCATTACTGAACTCGGACCTGAAAATAATTGCAAAAGTACTAGCATCCAGATTAGAGAAAGTCATCCCGATACTAATTCATCCTGATTAGACAGGTTCATAATGGGCAGACAAATACATTCTAATATTCACCAAGCTACTAACATCATTGAAGAATTCCAGAGCTCAAATGCTGTTCTACTCACATTGGATGCTGAGAAGGCATTTGGTCAAGTAGAATGGGATTACATGCATGCGGTCTTGTCCAAAATGGGCTTCAGGGCTAATTTTCTAACCTGGATAAAGCTATTATATACCACATTCCCAGATGGCAGATTAGAACAAACCATAATATTTCAAACAGAATATTGCTGACTAGAGGAACCCATCAAGGATGCTCTCTATCTCCACTGCTGTTTGCCATAGCCAATGAACCTTTAGCAGTGGTGATCAGAGCCATCCCCCAGATTAATATGAAAGTTTGCCAATTCAAAATAAGTCTCTATGCAGATGATATCCTCCTATTTCAGGTGACTCTTTTGGCTTTTTATACACCCTTCTACAAACATTTGGACAAGCTTCAGGGTATAAAATTAACTGGTCGAAGTCAGAGATGCTGTGGATGAACTTCAATAATGAACATCACTCATACTCCCTACATTAGCTCCTATATACTCACTGGCCATTAAATACTTAGGGATGAAAACTTCCAGAATTATTACAGAACTTTATGAGCTGAATTACTCCCCTATATTACAAGAAATTCTCACAACTTCAGAAAAATGTATTATTTTACCCTGGACTCTTACAGGAAGAGTGAATGCTATGAAAATGTTTATTTTGCCAAAATTACATTTTCTATTTTCAGCACTGCCAACCATAATCCCTAAAGAATTTTGAAAAAAAATGAATATGGGTATATCAAAATTTGCATTGAAGGAAAAAGAAAACTGAGAACTGCATTTTCTAAGTTAATGTTACCTAAATGTGAAGGCGGTCTAGGACCACTACATTTCCAGACATATTTTTATGCATATCAGCTGAATCAAATACAAGACTGGTTTAGAAACCCTTTTCAGTTAATAATATTTTAGAATTGGATAACACTCCATACAACTCATTACATGTAATGTCGTATGCTGGCCTCCCAAACGTGAAGTACAAAGATCTCTTAACCTCAACTCAGACTACTCTTCAGAGCTGGATAAAAGTTCATCAGCAGGTAAAGTGGCCTCTAAAAATTGGTTCAGAGAATCCTTTAATCAACAACTATAATTTCAAACCCTTACTATGGGCACCAGAATTTAAGCTTTGACTATTCCAAGGCTTACATAATATTGGCCAAAGTTTTAGTAATTGTATACTAAAACCATTTGTGTGACTTCTGCATGAATATCACTTCCCTAATAGTCATTTTTTTAATATATTTTCAAATGTGTGACTATAGTATATAACAAAAAACAATGGACATTTTTATGTCAGATTTCTCTCCAAGTCATTTTTTATTGGTCCCAGGAGCACTATATTCAAAAATTATTTTTAGAATATACAGTATTATACAATAATGTCTTTTAAAAAGACAGACCTAACCATGCTATGCACTAGATGGGAATTGGATTTAGATAAAAAAAATTCAAACCAAGAATGGGTGGAAACTCTTCAATATCCCTTTAAAGACACTATTTCCACTAAACTCCAACAAATAACATTTTATATACAACATAGAATGTATTGCACATCAAATAAACTCCATAGAATGAATGACTTTATCAGTGATACCTGTCTCCACCCAGCAAAGCCTCTAAAGCCAATATAAACCATATGTTAGCAGATTGTCCTAAGCTTATAACATTCTGGGATCCTATATTCGCCACATGATCCAAAACGATAGGCATACAATTAATACCTAAACCATCAACCACTGTATTAGCACAGTACACAAACAATTTCCTAACAAATTCCAAGTCCAAACTAATACAACTAAGCTTGACTATAGTTAACAAATCAATCTTAATGAAGTGGAAAGACAAAAATGCCCCTAGTTATACACAATGGATTAATTTCATGGCAGATCTCATTAAAATTGAGACAATTCTTTATATACCATCAGAAACTGGAGGTTTGGCAGGAAATCTGGGCCTCCCTCAGCAAGGTTACAATGTAAGTAAAATACTGGTAGCAACTAATACTAATTCTATCAGTGCGCCTGATTTTTTAATGACCATATTGTACTGTTGATGCATTTGTATGACAATTAGCTGTATCGATACTTAATGTTGAAATAAAGTTTAAAAAAAAATTAATACTGTAAGTCCTCAAGTTCATGAGAAACAGGCTGCATAATGGGAGCTGAAGGCAAACTTATATGCTGCACACCTTATTGGGATAGTAGTGGCATCATTGGAGAGAGGGATCTTTCCTGATCCTTTGAAGGAGGCAATAGTACATCCCCTTCTGAAAAAGCCCTCCCTTGATCCTGACTGCCCAGGAAACTACAGACCAATCTCGAATCTTCCCTTTTTGGGGAAGATTATTGAGAAGGTGGTCGCTTTGCAGCTGGAAGATTATTTAAACATCCACAATATCTATGACCCTCTCCAGTCTGGCTTCAGGAAACAGCACAGTACTGAGACGGCTCTTGTTCGGGTATTGAATGATCTCCTGATGGCAAGAGATCAGAGAACTCATTCTATCTTGGTTCTCCTTGATCTTTCAGCTGCATTTGACACTGTGGATCATGGGGTGCTGCTTGAATGCCTGTGGTCTCTCTGTGGACTAAGGGGGGTGGTCCACAGTTGGTTTAAATCTTTTCTGCAGGGTAGGACTCAGAGAGTAGTGTCGGGGATTTATTCCTTGACCTCTCGCTGTCTACACTGTGGAGTGCCACAGGGTTCAGTGTTGTCCCCCATGTTATTTGCGGTGTATATGCTTCCATTAGGGGACATTATAAGACATTTTGGTTTGAGTTTCCATTGCTATGCCAATGATTCTCAACTCTATATGTCTTTTGTGCCCGAGCAGGAGTCTGAGTCAAGTACATTGTTTAACAACTGCCTCCAGGAGATACAGAATTGGATGAGTGCTAATTGGCTGAGGTTGAACCCAGGGAAAACAGAGGTATTGGTGGTGGAACCGGGGGTAAGGATATCAAGTCCATGGGCGGGAAAACTCTCAGGTTTATTTCTGGGAGAAACCCTGCTCATGACATCTGGTCAGGTACGTAACCTTGGTGTTATATTTGACGAGGGCTTGACCCTGAGGGCACAGGTGTCAGCCATAGTCAAATCATCCTTTTTTCACCTAAGGAATATAGCACGGGTGAAACACTTGATTCCATCAGAGGATCTTCCTACCCTGGTCCACGCCTTTGTGTCCAATCGTCTTGATTATTGCAACGCCCTTTATCTAGGGCTGCCATGGAGTGGATATCCGTCGCTTACAGCTGGTGCAAAACACAGCAGCTAGGTTGTTGACTGGAAGCCCGAGGTCTAACCATATAACACCTGTGCTTCGCAAATTGCACTGGCTGCCTGTACAGTGGCGGATCACTTTCAAGGTCATGTTGATGACCTATAAAGCCCTACATGGTTTGGGACCTCGCTACCTGAAAGAACTCCTGACTTCTTACTGTCCCTCCCACTCCCTCCGATCCTCTGGTGAGGGATTGCTGGAGATTCCCAGGGTAACCTTAAAACATCTGGTGGAAGAACATTTGCCTTTATGGCCCCTACCCTGTGGAATTCTCTACCTTGCCAGATACGCAATTGCCTGACTGTGGAAAGCTTTAAAAAAGCTTTAAAGACCTTCCTTTTTAACCAAGTATTTTTTTAGTGATTTAAATTATACTGGATTGTTTTTGAATTTGATGTTGTTTACAGTTGTGGTTTCAATTTGTATGACTGATATTGTAAAGGCACCCTGAGCTTTGGAAGGGCGCCTTAAAGAAATAAAAATTTACTTACTTACCTACACATCGAGTTTCAGATAACATACCTGGCCAAACTGACTGTTCAGATGGGGGGGGGTGGAGAAAAGCAATTTGCCTCAGCTGAACAGGTGAAATGCAAACTGCCAGGATTGTTCTGGACTTATTTAGATATACCTGAGGGAGTGGAGGACAAGCAGAGTCAGAACACCGGGAATTAATGTATGTGCCGGATGCTCTATGTGCAGTTGAGAGCATTTAAAATGCTCTCACTGATGATTCCCTCCAGGTTTTGGACTCTGTTTTACACCCCCATCTGGTTACAAGTCTATGATCATATTAAATTAAGCTGTTGTCTTGGCCAAGTGAGGAATACTGTGGCAATTTTGACATAAGACTGCTTAGTTAAATGTTCCCAGGACGCTTCTGGAAATGAGCTGTTTACAGCTCATGTTGTCTTTCCTGGTGAAACCTTTCAAATAAATAAATAAATAGCCTGGTGGCACTGAGGGTTGAGGTGCTGGATGCCACACCTCGCATCACGCTGGTGACCCGGGTTCAGGAACAGACTCAGGGCTGCCAGGGGTTGAAGGGGAGGAGGAGGATCAAACATCCCAATGGATGCTGTCCTCCTCCTGGGGTGGGTTCCTGGGGTGCTTCAAGCACCCGATGCACCTATGCATGTGGAAACATGGGCACTAGGGCACTGGCATCTCTCCAGAGTTGGGGAGGAGAGGATGTTGTGGGCATCTGACAATGGCATGCATCAGCATGCCGTCTGTATGGATATCAGTCCTGCATGCCGATGCCCTGAGGAGAAGGAGGGGCCAAGGGAAGAAAAGTGGAAAAAAAACCTCTCAGTCCAAAATGATGACTGATCCTGCCCCAATCACCTACCCATGAGCAGTCCCCATTGTGCAGGCACTCCAAAGAGAGGAGTAAGGTAGGGCACTCTAGGGGAAGACACTGTGGGAGGGGATCTACAGGGATTGATCAGGTTTGAAAGAGTGGACTAAGAGGTCAGTAAGGTGGGATAAAAAGAAATTGAAAAAATAAATAAATAAATAATGCATACATATCTGACATCAGGGAGGGTATAGGGTGTGGAATGAGTCTTTTCACTGATGACTCCAAGATGGGAGCAGTAGTTGAGAGGGAAGGGGAGGTTGGCCCTGCAAGGGACACCCTGGAAAGGTGGGCTCACACCTAGAAATTAAATTTCAATACCACCAAGTGCAAGGTGTTACATCTTGGGTGGGGAAACCCTAAACACAGGTACACCCTGGGAGGGGAGGCACTGGAGGCCTCAACAGGGGAAAAAGATCTAGGGGTCATGGTAGATACACGTATGAATAACTCTGAGCAGTGCAGGAGAGCAGCTAGCAAAGCAAACAGGATGTTGGGATGCATCATAAGGGGGATCACCTCTAGGAGCAGGGAAGTGATTCTGCCGCTGTACAATAGACTGATTAGACCACACCTTGAGTACTGTGTACAGTACTGGAGACCACACTTAAAGAGGGACATACAGCTCCTGGAGAGGGTACAGAGGAGGGCTACTAAGATGATACGAGGACTAGGGGATTTGACATATGAGGACAGACTTGAGGAGCTCGGCCTGTTTTCATTGGAGGAGAGGAGAGACGGGGGAACATGATTGAGGTCTTCAAGTACCTCAAGGGAATAAATAGGGTAAACACGGAGGGGATCTTTAGACTAAAGCAGGGAGGTATTACCAGAGGGCATGGTTTGAAGTTGGAAGGTGGAAGGATTAGGGAGGAAAAGAGGAGGAGGTTTTTCACTGAGAGGGTGGTGGATCCTTGGAACGTGCTGCCTTTTGAGCTGGTTCAGATATCCAAGGTGAAGGGCTTCAAGAGAGGGTGGGACAGATACAGAAAGTGGATGCATCAGATGATAGCCTGGCCCAGGGGAGTGGGGATGGATGATAGGGGTTTCTGGAACACAAGGGGTGGGGAGGGCCGTGGTGCCCAACTAGGGATCTGAGGTTCGAGCAGACCCGATAGACCGTAAGGCCTAATATGCTGGCAATTAGTATGTTGGTATGTTAATAAGTTAAAGCAGTTCTGAGAGCTGAGAGGAAATTGTAGCCAAAGAGTTCTGTGCACTAGCTTGGGGATCTGATCCTGCAATACAAGATGGCAGTCCCTGTATAACCTAAATCTCCTGTCATTATCAATTCAGTCTCCCATGTGCACTGCGGCTTGCAAGGGGAATGGCACACACAAGGAGAAGAACTGGATCGTACAGTGACTAGCAGGGACTGGTTGGAGTGTAGGAAGCACTGCAGTCCACATGTGAGAGAGACAGTCCATGTTTCAGTGGTGCTAACAATCCTCTTCGCAGGCTTAAGGAGAGACACTGGATGAACTCTGCCTCTCTGTACTGTGACCAAGGGTAAGGTCGACTTAATTAATGGAGAACTGCCACTTTTCACAGTGGTTGCATGTGCAGAGGAGGATATCATGCAGACTGATTCAGAATTCTTTCATCAGAAGGACATGGAAGTGTGTTTAACTGGCCGAAATCTGCTTCATAATGCAGAAACTTTGATTGAACCAGGCAACAGACAGACAGCATTGTTAGTAAATAAGTTGTTAATCATTTCTATTCACAGAATGGTTTGATGAACACAAGAACTATTCTGTTTCCTGTTGACAGTACCATATTGGTATTGTTACTGTTCACTAAAGCGTGATGATTGTGAGCATAACATGGGGGGGGCAGGAAGGGAGAAGGGACTCTAATTGTTAGAGGCTCCAGAGGAATCAGGATGGGAAGAGAGATGGATAACAGGCCATTTGAAGAGGAGAGAGTCCTAAAGGAACTTACAAAACTGAAGGTGGATAAGGCAATGGGACCAGATGGGGTACACCCTAGAACAGAGCTGGGGATGTACTAGTGGTACCACTGGCAGTGCTGTTAAATGAGTTACTGGAAATGGGAGTGGTTCCAGAGGACTGGAGAAGGGCTGATGTAGTCCCTCTCCACAAAAGTGGGAGCAGGTAGGAGGCTGTAAACTATAGACCTGTCAACCTGACCTCAGTGGTGGGTAAAATTATGGAATATCTGCTAAAGGAAAGAGTAGTGAAGCACCTTGAATCAAGTGGAGCACAAGATCCAAGGCAACATGGATTCACATCAGGAAAGTCATGTCAAACTAATCTGATAGATTTCTTTGACTGGGTCACTAGGGAGGTGGATCATGGGGGAGCAGTGGGTGTGGCTTGCTTTGACTTCACTTCAGCAAAGCTTTCCACAACGTTCCACATAGGAGATTTGTGAACAAGCTGGGCAGCCTGGGATTGGGAAACAAGGAGGTGAACTGGGTTGGGAACTAGACAAGGAATAGAACACAGAGAGTGGTGGTAAATGGGGCTAAATCTGAAGTAGGGAGGGTGATCAGTGGGGTGCCACAAGGATATGTTCTTGGGTCAGTGCTGTTTAATATCTTTATCAGCGACATTGCGGAGGGGCTGGAGGGGAAAGTATGCCTCTTTGCAGTTGACACCAAGATCTGCAATTGGGTAGACTGTCTAGGAGGAGTAGGGAAATGAGGAGGGACCTAGCTAAGCTGGAGGGATGGTCCAGAGTGTGGCAACTAGGATTCAATGTGAAAAAAATGCAAAATCATGCACTTGGGGTACAGGAACCCAGGGGAGGAGTACATGATGGGTGGGGTGATATTAGAGGCCAAAAAACAGAAAAAAGAGATCTGGGGGTATCATATCTGATGAGCTAAAGGTGGCTAAACAATGTGCCAAGGCAGTGGGGAGAGCCAGTGGAATGCTGGAGTGTATAGGGAGGGGTATCACCAACAGAAGAAAAGAGATTGTAAATGCCACTGTACAGGACATTGGTGAGATCTAATGTAGATTACTGTGTCCAGTTCTGGAGGCTGCATCTCCAAAAGGACATAGAGTAAAGTCAGTTCAAAGAAAGGCAACAAAAATGGTGCAGAGCCTGCTCCAAAGGTCATACAAAGAGAGATTGGAGGAACTCAATATGTATACCCCGAAGGAGAAGAGTGAGAGGGGAGATATGATAGAGAACTTCAAGTATCTCAAGGGAATTAATAAGGTACAGGAGGGCAGCATCTTTCAAAAGAGAAAATGCTCTAGAACAACAAGACGGCATGATCATGAGACTGGAAGGGGGTAGACTAAGGGGCAATGTAAGAAAGTAGTTCTTCATGGAAAGGGTGGTGGAGGCATGGAACAGCCTCCCAGCAGAGGTGGTGGGGACAAAGATGGTGAGGGAATTCAAAGCTGCATGGGACAGACATCAATCAATCAATCAATCACTTTATATAACCAGGCATAAACACCATTGAGCAAGCTCATTTTCAAGGTGGTCCTGGGCATTAATACAAAACAGTACACTTCATAAGATTACAATTACGGTGGACAGCGGTGCAAAAAAAAAAAAAAACATTGTGAAGGTGCCAGTCAATATGGGCCTATACATACCGGTCAACATAATTAACATGCAAAGGTACATAATGATAAGCTTTACTGGAATGAGAAGAGACAACAATCCCATATAGACTCCGCTAAGTAAGAGCTCATACCTAAATGATAAAAAATAAGGAGGTATTAAAGAATAGGGCAGAAATTGGGGTGAAAGAGTAGGCAGCCAAGAGGAGGCCAGAATAGGTAAAGAGTAGAGAATAGGCAAGAGCCATCTCAGATTAAAGAACTAGACTATGGGTCCTAGGTTTCTGTTGTTAGGAATGTGGGGTGGATGAGATACTTAGGCATAGGATTTGAGAGTGGCACCCGGGGCTTAGGGTTCATAGGCATCTGAAACAGTTGCATGATTCCTTCAGATAATCCATTAATAAAGATTTGAATGTGAAAATGCTTGAAAGTGAGGATAATTTTAATGACTCTTGCATAGTGTTCTAAAGTGATGGAAGTGAGAATTTGATTGCTGCCGAGCCAAGGGTAGTTTTCACTCTAGGAATCTACCCTTGGCTTGGCATAGGGTGCCATAGCAGGTAGAAAAAGAGGATAAAGCAAGAGATCAAGTAGGATCTACAGCATTATTGCTAGGTAGGGATACAGGGCAGACTAGATGGGGCCAGTTGCTTCTTATCTGCCATCAAATTCTATGTTTCTATGTTTAAACTCTCACTGCTGATTTGGATTCTGATTTGTGCTTGACCTCTCTTGCTGTTTATCGGACGATTGAAAACTCTGAATCTCTTTGATGCTTGTCTGTATTCCCTCATTTCTAATTTGGATCATACTTTAAATGTTTGACCTGCCTTGTTACTTATTGTATGTTATAACTCTGAATCTCTCTGTTAAATTGTTTGTACTTCAGTTGGCCGTATGTACTCTTCCCGGATCATGCCTGAAAATAGGCAACTGTTTGTCTAGTGCACCTACCCAGTCAACACAAATTAATTAAATAAATAATCATCATAGGAGTATCTATGCACCAGGTTTATACTTATAAGTATTAATAAGTATTCCTAAAACATTATCCAAGACAGTAATGGAAGCTGGGATTAAGAGTACCATATTATCCTTCGATTGATAATTCTAACTCACAAAAATTTTGCTTACTGAATCTTTTAAGCTAGATAATTTAAAATTGTTGTATATCTGATTAATTTACTAAAATCTTGCCAAATCTTATTGAATACATCGGTTCTCTTCTGCAAAACATAATGGACCCTTTTGATCTTATATAAATCAACCATAAGTTGCATCCAGGTATTAAAATCTAGGGAGGGGAGAGTCTTTTCATTTCATTAGAATGCAGTTGTGGGCATTTATTATACCCAGAAATGCCAATCGTTGTTTATAATTAGCATGAATACTGTCAGAGTATTCATGTGAAAGTAGTAGACATTGAGTTGTTCTTTGTAAATTTAATGTTGTTGCTTGAGATAATGAATTCACAACTTTTTCCGAAAAATGTTTTAACTTGTGGCATTCCACAAACATATGCTCCATCATACCTATCCTTAGTCTACATCTTGGACATAAATTTGAGCACTCAGCATTCATTAGATTTAATCTGTGAGGGGTATAATAAACTCAATCTATCAAATTAAAATAAATCTGTAACAGTTTTAACAATATGATGCCCAATTTTGCCAAATTAGTAGCATGTTGCCATAGTTGATCAGTTATTCTGCCTGCTACTTTCATTTCCCATTTAAGTTTCAGGCTGCAGAGATTAGATCCACATTTTAAGATCAAAGCAGAGTAATGTTTTGAGATGAGTTTGGTATTATTAGCCTGAGTCAGTAATTTCTCCCATTTGTTTAACTGGGGCGCAATTGTTAAATTCCCTTTTTAAGTACATAGTCCCTTATCTGTAAGAAATGAAAAAAAATGTAAATTAGGGAAGATGATAGTTTTGTTCAACCTTATCAAATGTCAAAAATCCATCATTATCAAATAGATCTTTGATTTCCTTCACCCCAACCCCCCATAGTATACCACTGTTTATACCCAGAATCCCTGTGGATGGGATGAAAAAAAAATTAAATAAATTGGGGAGTATGACAAGATATTTTGAGGGTATCCATTAGTTTTAACACTTTATTCCATATAGTACATGTCATACTGGTACTCATACATATTTTTTTTATTTTAAACCGATAAGGTCCAGTATAGAAAATATGTTTGAGATCATAAGGGGTGTGTGTTAATTCAATCTGTCAAGGTAGCCAATCATGTTTTTGATGGAACCAAGCATATGATGTAGCCATGTTTGCTGTGAGGTAGTGCCAGATAGATTTGGTAATGCCAGACAGTCTGTATCTTTAGGAATATGCAGTTTTTCTAGTTTCAGTCTTGGTGTTTTGCATTTCCATAATAACTTTTTAATAATCTTTTCCATTGATTTGAAAAATGTTTCATTTATAATAGTAGGTAGTGTTTGAAATAAAAATAACAGTTTGGGCAAAACATTCATTTAATTACATTAATAAGACCTATTAAAGTCAAATGAAGGGTTTTCCAGTGGTCAAGATCATTTTTATTATTTGAGTTTAAATGTTCAAAATTATTACTACATAGACCTGATAAATCCTGATATAACTTAATACTAAGATATTTTATGATGGGGACTTTTCTTCTGTTAAGATTCTGCATGTATTTAAATGGATCAGTGTGTGTGTTTTGGATTCTAATAGTTCAGGTTTACTCCAATTCATCTCATATCCTGATATCTGGTCAAATTGTGAAATAGTATTTTTTAGTTCTTTGTATATTTGATTCAAGTTGGTAGTATAAATTAATGCATCATCAGCATATAGACTGATTTTATGCACTTGTGTACTAACAGCCAGCCCTGAAATCTTATTATTGTTTCTAATAGCAATAGCAAGTGGTTCTATGGCTAAATCAAAGATTACGGGAGATAATGGGCAACCTTGTCTTGTGCCACATTGTAAATGGATTGGCTCAGATAGGTCTTTATTTGTCTTAATCATGGCTATAGGATTCAAGTACAATATGTCAACCCAGCTCCTGAATTCTGGCCCAGATTTCGTATATTTAATCTATTGCCATCAGTAAAGATGGAGAAGAGGAGGAGTAGTTCATTTCTCCTGCTCAACACCTCTAATTGAGACAGGAAGGGTTCCCTTGCCTCACAACTCCTTATTGCATAGCTAGCAAATACAGCATTCTAACTAGAAACATAGAAACATAGAATTTGACAGCAGATAAGGACTGCTTGGCCCACCTAGTCTGCCCATTTTCCTACCTGATGGATAAGCTGCAGATCCTAGTTAACCAACAGCCTACTTCCTCCTACCCCCCACTAGGACTGCCTTATGTCTGTCCGATGCATTGTTGAATTCCCCTACTGTTCTTGACACCACAACCTCCTCAGGAAGGCTGTTCCATGTATCCACAACCCTCTCCATGAAAAAATATTTCCTCACATTACCTCTGAGCCATCCCCCCCATCTTCAAATTGTGCCCCCTAGTTCTTGCACACCTCTTTTTCTGAAAGATATTATCCTCTTGGACATTATTGATTCCCTTGAGATACTTGAAAGTTTCTATCATGTCCCTCCTCTCCCTTCTTTCCTCAAGGGTATACATATTAAGCTCCTTTAGTCTCTCTTCATATGTCTTCTGGTGCAGACCCTACACCATTTTGGTTTCCTTCCTCTGGACAGCCTCCACTCTGTCTATGTCTTTGCGGAGATGGGGTCTCCAGAACTGCACACAGTACTCCAGATGGGGTCTCACCAACTGTCTGAACAGAGGGATAAAAACTTCTTGTTTTCTACTGTTGATGCCTCTCCCTATGCATCCCAGTATCCCCCCAGCCTTCCATACTGCCTTCTCACATTGCTTGCCCACCTTTAGGTCATCTGATATAATTACCCCCAGGTCCCTTTCCATTTTTGTTGTTGTCGGTATCTCACCCCCCAGTGTGTACTTTTCCCCTGGGTTTTTGTTTCCCAGGTGCATTACCTTGCACCTTTGTGTTGAATCTAAGCTGCCATACATCTGACCATTCCTCCAACCTTGCCAAGTCCCTTCTCATCCTTTTCACTCCATTCTGTGTATCAACCCTGTTGCAGATCTTTGTGTCATCTGTAAAGAGACATACTTTTCCTTCCAGTCCCTCTGCAACATCACTTATAAAGACATTAAAAAGGACCAGTCCCAGTACTGAACCCTGCAGTACCCCACTAGTAACTCTCCTTTCTTCACTGTGGACTCCGTTTACTACTACTCTTTGCGTCCTGTTGTCCAGACAATTTTTTATCCAGGCTACCACCTTGGGACCCACTCCAAGGATAGTTAACCTGTATATTAATCTTTTCCGTGGGACTGTATCAAATGTCTTGCTAAAATCTAGGTAGGCCATGTCCACAGCCCCTCCCTGGTCTACTACTTTGGTCGCCCAGTCAAAGAAATCTATTAGATTCATTTGACACAACTTTCCCGCTGTGAATCCATGCTGCCTTGGGTCCTGTGCCCCGCTGGCCTCTAGGTACTCAACAATTATTTCCTTTAGAAGTGATTCCATCATTTTCCCTACCACTGAGGTCAAACTAACTGGTCTGTAGTTTCCTGCCTCTGTCCTGCTCCCACTTTTGTGAAGAGGAATCACATCTGCCTTCCTCCAGTCCTCAGGTAGCACCCCATCCTCCAAAGATTTGTTAAAGAGAGTAGTCAGCGGTGTCACTAGTTCTCCCCTTAGTTCTTTTAGAATTCTTGGGTGAATCTCATCAAGCCCAATTGCTTTGTCCACCTTCAATTTTACTAGTTCTTTCAGAACCCTTTCTTCTGTGAATGGACTGGTATCGACCCCTGTATCCAGAGTGTTTCTCTTGTTTGGTTTAGGTACCTCCCCCTCCTCTTCCTTTGTGAATACTGAGCAGAAATATTCATACAGTATCCCTGCTTTTTCACTGTCACCCTCTGCCCACATTCCCTCCCCTTTATTAAGCCCCAGTATCCCTCCCTTGGTCTTTCTTTGCTCCCTAATGTACCTATAAAAGGTCTTATCCCTCTTCTTAACAGAGTTGGCTATCCTTTCCTCAGTTTGGGCCTTTGCTATTCTGACTCCCCTCCCTGCCTCTTTCTGCTTTAACTGATAAAGTTCTCTGTCTTGCTCCTTCTGTGTTTCCTTATATTTCCTGAATGCTATCCTTTTCTCCTTAACCTTCACCACCACCTCTTTTGAGAACCATACCTTTTTTTTCCTTCATTGTGTTTTGCTGATTTGCTTCACACATGGGCCTGTTGCCTCTGTGATGGCTGTTTTGATTGCTCCTCATTGTTCCTCCACCCCTCCTTCTTGCCTGTTTGCTAGTGCTTTTCTGAGGCACTCTCTCATTTTCCCAAAGTCAGCCCTCCTAAAGTCCAGTACTCTTGCTTTTGTATGGCTTGACTCTGCGGCTGTGTTTTTCGCGAACCACACTTTTTGGTGGTCGCTTGTTCCCAGATGGTTACCCACTTCTAAATCTGAGATTCTTTCTCCATCCCCATTTGAGGGTACCAGGTCTAAGATTGCTCCCTCCCGAGTGGGTTCCAATACTAGCTGTCTGAAGCATGACCTTTGTATGGCATCAAGAATGACCCTGCTCTTGGATGTGCCTAAAGGTGCTCCAGTTAACATCTGGCATATTCAGGTCTCCCATCAACAACATCTTCCCTTTTTCTGCCATTCTAAGGATGCCATCTATCATTTCCTTGTCCATTCCCTCCCTCTGAGATGGGGGTCTGTATACAACCCCCATACAGATTGTGGTGCCATTTCCTGTCTCCAGGGTGACCCAGAGTGCCTCATCTGCTCCCTATTTACTCTTTAGTTCTGTTGCTTTGATCCCTTCCCTTACATAGAGAGCTACTCCTCCTCCTCTTTTACCCTTCCTGTCCCTCCTGTAGATTGTGTATCCAGTCATAGTTCTCTGTGTACCATGTTTCTATGACTGCCACAATATCTAGGCATCCCTCTTCCATCAAGGCCACTAGTTCAGGGAGCTTGTTACAGAGACTATGGGCATCGGTACTCATCACCCTCCATTTTTTGATGGCCTTGCCCCTTTTAGCCCCAACTCTGTCCTTACTGCCTTAGCCTTTTTTTTGCATTTACTTCCATCCTGCTCCCTAATTATTTCTCTACCTTGGTGTTTACCTTACTAATTACCGTGTTTTGTTGGGGTAGGCTGGGATTTCCCTGCTCCTTTTCAGTGCCTCTCCCCTTTGGCTAGTTTAAATGCTTTATGCTATACTTATCCATCCCTCTTTTGTTTGAGAGGACCTACCACGCTGCTAAAAATGTCATCCTCCTCCTCCCCTGATACCCTTTCCCACCTGTCCAGTCATGGATCACCCATAACAGAGGCAGCTGTTACCAAAGCAGTTCTGTCCTCCAGCTAATGACAAGTAGCTTACTATTTCTCGTTTGGCACTCAGGGGCTAAGTCTTACAAAGCCCCCTACCTCAGAAGATATATAACCCTCTCAGTTAGGCCTGTTTCCCCTTAGTTTTACTATCAGATATATTAATATGTATATCTATGTATCTATATTTCTAGGTATTTCTATAAATTGTTTTGTTATTGGCACTGGTTACGTACTATGTTTACTTTCCACTAATGTCAAACAAGGGCAAGAGAGCATCACCCCAAACCTACTGTGAGTTAACAAAGCTGACTTTTGACTCAGATATGGGGACACAGAGAGGACAGCCACATTGTCCTTCTTTATCCAATATACCTCACACTGCAAATATGACCACCAAACAAGTTCCTGTTAAGATCTGTTTCCATAACGTGAATGACATTACTAACCCGGTGACGTGCAAGAAAACTTTCTTTCCTATCAAAACGTCACACCCTGATGAATGATGTGTTTCTTCAGGAAACACACCTCAATGCTGCAGGTCACCAACTCCTAAATAAAATTGACTTCTCCCAGATACTGTATATGCCTCCTCCTATAGCACTGGCAAATTCTGGGAGGGTGGCCATTCTTATTCCACAAAATACTCTATTCCATTAACTTGACCAGGTTACATACAAGCAAAATGGATTTGCATTAGTCACAGGTATTCTTTATAGCACTTGTTACACTTATCAGTATATATCCTCCCCCTGATCAGATGCACACCTAATTAGTGACAAAATCATTATCAAACACCAAAGAGATCCTTATCATGGGGAGAAGGCCTAAATATCTCCCTACACCCACACCTCAACACCACTAATCCTACACCCACCAGACAACTTTCTATCACTAACTTTTGGAAGCAACACACAACACAAATTGGATTGGCAGTTATTTGGCAAACTCTTTACCTTACACAGATTGACTACACACACTACTCTCTGCCACATGGTACATACACTTAAATACACCAGTACTACACACAAGATATATGGATAAAATCAAGACCTGTCATATAGAACAAATTACTCTATCAGACCACACCCCTCTATACCTGGAAATACAAATACAAGAGAAAGAGAGAAACAAACAAACACACACTGGCATTTAAAAACTATCTACCTTAGGGACCCTGAATTTCAACAGTTAATAAAAGATATAATTCAGCAAATGCTGCAAGACAACACAGGCCCAGAAATTTCCACAATACTCTTCTGGGATCCTATAAAAACGGTACTTAAGGGAGACATCATTGCTCACACATTCAGAAAAAAAAAGATTAGAAGAGAAAATACACCCGAGTCACAACTACTGAGCGTAATGCAAACAAACACAAAGTGGGAAGTACAGGTGTCTTTCCAATCCTGCACTGGATACAAAGGGAGCTACAAATCCTACAGACACAAAAGGTAGAACTAGCCCTAACCTACCTCCATAACCTACCTTATTATGAAGGCAGACCTAGAACCACCAGATTTCTAGCACACAGACTCCAGAAACAATGATCACAGGCACTCCTGGTAAAACTATATGATACCTGAAAACAACAGCTAGTTCACGAGACTAACAAAATCGTTGACATACTCAAATAATACTATGAACAGTTGTATTCCACTGCAGATCACAACTCTGACCCAGACTTTATCCCCAGCTTATTTCAACCCCTAGACTTTCCCAAAGTAACAGAAGCAGATGTTCAATGCCTAATAGCTCACATTATGGACAGGGTAATACAGATAGCCCTGTCCAGGTATAAAACAAATAAAAGTCCATGCCTAGATGGCTATGTAACAGAATGCTCCAAGAAATTTAGAGAGGAGACACTTCCACTGTTATGTAGCACATTTTGCCATGCTCAGAAAACTGGGACAGTCCCAGACTCTTGGAGAAATGCATCCAGATCAGCAATATTAAAACATAACAAAGATCCCACCCACACAGACTTGTACAGACCAATATCTGTACTGAATACAGAATATAAACTCTTCTCATCCATATTAACCAAGAGTCTGGATACAGTACTTCACACCCTAACTAACAAAGACCAGACAGGATTTGGATGATCCAAATACAGGACAGCATTAAAAATATTTACACATAATACATCAAATGACACACAGGAATCAGCCTTTTCTTGTCCCCAGTTTAGATGCAGAAAAAGCATTTGATAGGGTGACATGGCCATTCCTATATCATACCGAATTTGGCTTCCCCCAGAGTTCTGCAGCAACACAGAATCCATCTATGCAAATCCAGTGGCAAGTGTGCAAGCAAATGGTCATCACTCTCAAACCTTCCCTTTGAAAAAAGAACCTCTCAGGGCTGCCCTCTTTTCTGTCTCCTATTTACGAGTTACACTAAGTTATTAGCTGAATCGATCCACACCCCTCCCAGCCTAACTGGTATTTCTATGGGACATGTGCAACAAAAACTCACCCTATTTGCAGATGGACGATCTGCTAATATGATTGGCAAATCCAGAAACCTCTCTGGCAAACCTACCGGGTCAATATCTCGCATGCTGTATGTCACCCAGTGATACTGCACAACAGGAACAGTGCGATAGGGAAGCGTGAGAGGGTGCAAATCCACGAAAGGGTGTATGTTCAGTAGTGCACCCTCTCACTCTTCCCAGGCAGAGCATAAGACCTCTGCTGGGCAAGGGGCTGGCAAGAAGCTGCCATGGCTCGATGGGATAAGTCACAGGCAGCAAGGGAGGCAATGCGTCTGTGGACCAGATCTCGATTCCCTCTCCCAGATGCATGGAATTTTTTTATTTTTCACACTTTGTGCGAATTTGAAGCAACCCCCCACAGAGTTGGTTATGTTAGTTAGGGGGTTCAGGGGTGCGTAGGGCAGAGCCCCCTGCAAAACACAGACATATGCCGCTGGCAATATATTATGCTGTATTTGGCAGCACAGTATATTGCTGTAGTATAATGTCTTGTGACATTATGATCCCGTGCCTCTGGCAAACACTTTACAATTCTGGAAAAATAGCCAGCTATAAGCTTATCCAAAATAAAATGGAACCTTTGTTGATACACCACGCACCATCAGAATCTATCACTCAGCACTGTCCCTGTAAATGGTAGCTCATCTCCTTTAAATACTTAGGGGTTAAAATTTTGGGAGACCCTAGACAAATCCACCCTCCTAACTGCATACCTAACACCAGATAAATTCAACAGGACATACAAACTTGAACTCCTTCCCCCAGGATTCAACCAAAAAAAGAGTTAATAAGAATGAACACACTATTATATGACTTTTAAACCCTCCTCAACTCGATACTTCTAATAGATTTCATAGCTTGGGACAAGGCAGTATCCAGATTTGTCTGGCAGGGTAAAAAACCTAAAGTAAAATGCAAAATTCTACAACTTCCCTGGAAAATGGGTGCACTAGCCCTACCCAGCTTCCAACTATATTACAAAACTGTACAAGTCCGCTCAGCCATATATTGGCTTACCCAAAGATATGAGAGTCATTGGAAACACAGTAGAAGCACCCCACAACTACTCCACTCTAGACAGCTGGGCAGAAGTGCTGCACCCACAACAAAATACATCTAATAATAATAATAATAAACTTTATTTATATAGTGCTTTTCAAAATATATCAAAGCACTGTACAAAAAGTAATAATAAAATCATAAAGAATTAAAACACAGTTCATATTCCAGAATAAAAACAATTCAATCAGTTATAAGATATATGGAGAGTTATTGCACATAATATTGAATTTCTACCACTCAGAATGGATCCAGGGTACTATACATGGGAGAGGGTAGGACTGGTACATTTTTATCAATGTATGAATGCTGGACAATTACTACCATTGGTCACACTTAAAACAAGGTATCACTTTTGACCCATTGACCTTTACAGATATCTGCAGGTCAAACACTATATAGAACATTAGCTACCAACATCCAGAATACTGGCCTTCCCCCCACCATCAACTCCTACAAATTTATTCAACAAGCAAAGGTAGGAAAACCACCCTCCCACTGTATCTTGGTCCTCTACCAAATTTTATAAGTGTAACAAGGCACACACACCACCAACTTACAAGCAAAATGGTCCCAGGAATTCAACACTCAACTCCTAGACACACATTGGAACAAGGCAGCTGAGGGGTCGAGCAAAGCCACATCCTCCCAACACTGAAAGAGTTTTCATGGAAACTCCAAGTAAGATACTTGAAAACACCAGTCATACAGGCAAAATATCAGACACAGATTGCAGCCTCACGCTGGGGTGAATGTGGGGAGAATACAGCACACCAGATACATGTATTATGGTCCTGCCCAATACTCCAACCCTTTTGGACTGCAGTTCATAAAGCCTTGACTGATAGGTTTCCTATTACCCTCCCATATGAGTGCCAGACATTCATCTTATTGCTACTCCCAACAGTTAAAAGGCCCAACTCCGGATCTTGATCACCATGGCACGTAAAGCCATGATGAAAGCCTGGCTACAAACTCTCCCTCCCATGATACCCAACTGACACACTAGTAAATCAGGTATATAAGATTACACATTGCCTCAGTGATAAACACGCTTTATTCTTGACAAAACGGACCACATGGATCCATTACACTGTGGAGGCAGATAACACATTTATACCATAAATTTCTGCTGTAAATAATTTTTTTTTGAACTTGTAACTTTTATTTCAATACTTTAAAACATGTAACTAAATTCCAGATGCATATTACATAAAGTTCATCATCATATGCGAATGAGTGTAATTTAATATCCTTTATATTTGTTCTTTAGTCCATATTAGTCCATATTAGATTAGTTCAAAATCCAATATAACTTGTTCTTCTTTCCATAGATATCCTTCTGTTGTCACAGTCTTTCGGGAGTGAGCCTCGAATCTACAAGCAAATCTAGAAGTGTGATTTTTTTCCCATCTTTCATCATTTCTTCCACTTTCCTTTTCTCATTCACATATTATTTTACGCCATATCAAGATGTTACATGCATCTGTGAACTCACAACAATAACATGACTTCTTATCACTAGCATTCCATCTGAATGTGTATTAGAACAAACAAAAGAAAAGAAAAACAATGTCAACAAAATAAAAAGATTTCTAATTTATAAACTTCATCACTTTGTTTGCTGTGTGATTTTATTCCACTTTCCCTTGTAAATCTGGAACTTTTGTTATTTGAATCTCTGGTTTCTATGATTTCTTCTTATAACTATGTTAGCTACTGGTCTACTATTGGGATTTTCTCCTCCTCTTCTATGTAGGAGAAATAGGGTAAGCACCTAGCATTATATCTGTCTATTTTCATTTGTAATTTGGCTGTGATGGCTTCTATGTTTTGAATTTGTATAATAATCTTCCTCCATTGTTCAATAGTAGGGCTATTGTTTGTTTGCCATTTTTGTGTTAGGGATTTGTTGGCCACTGCAATCATTATGTAATAAAGATATTTTTGGTTTTGTGTCTTCAGTTCAGTTGGCGGCAATCCTAATACTAAATTTTTGAATCTAGGTAACAGGGCTAGCTCACAGACTCTCATTATGATTTGTTAGATCTTCAACCAAAAATCCTGAACCATGGGGCACCCCCCCAAAAAAAATATGGAAGTGAATTCCCATGGACCCACAATTTCTCCAAAAGAGATCTCCTGAATGTGTGCCAAGATGCTTAGAAATAATGGGCACAATAAAGTATCTTGTGCACACCTTCCACCTGAACTTTCTCCACATTTTTGTGGTTGTTTTCTTCCGTATCCCCCCCACACTTTTTACCAACATTTCTGTGGTAGACTATAATTCATCTCCTCTTCCCATTTTCTCTGTATTTTGTCTCTTTCCATCTGACCTTTCCCTTCTCTCAATCTGGCATGTAACTTTGGCACACATTTTTTCAAGTCTGTCAGGTCTGCTTTTTGTTTCAGGAGCACCACTCCTTCCACAGGCACTCTAGTTAACTCTTGAATTGTGATGTATGTCATTATTAGGTGCCTGCATTGTAAGAACTTGTAGAAATCTGACTTGGGGAGGTTGTACTCCAATTTAAGCTTTTCAAATGTTTTCATTTGATGAGCCCCTTCTATTAATTGAACTGGGCACATTAACCCTTTCTGAGCCCATGGTTTAAGGCCTAAAAAAAGTTTGCTTCCCAAGAACTCCTGGTAAATATTGTAGAGGTATGTATTGCCAAATTAAGGTGGGTAATTCCCAGGTCTTTCTAATATCTGTCCATATGGTCAATGAGTGTTTGGTCCAAACATTCAAGATATTTTTAAGAAATGTTTTTATAGCCCAAGGTAGTATTTTCATGGGATGTGTGGATGAGCCCCTCCTCCAACATCATCCAGACACTTACTTCTGGACTCTTTACCATTTTCAAGACCAGTAATACTTGTGTTGCTTGATAGCATTTCTTCATATTGGTAGTCCCCACCCTCCTTGTGATTTTGGTTCTGTCAGCAAACTTCCACAAATTCTAGGGCATCTACCTGCCCAAATAAACTGTGGTATTTTTACGCTGCAATTCTTTCCAATCTTTACTTGGTATTGGTAGGTGTAGGTTAGAAAACAGGAATAATAGACAAGGCAAAACATTTATTTTGATGGTTTCAGTTCTTTGAGTGAGGGCTAGAGAAAGCAGTCCCCATCTACTCAAATCCTCAAATATCTGTTTTTTAAAGTGGCATAACTAGATTCATATAATTGACTTAGTCTTGAAGTAACCTGAACTCCCAAGTATCTAATTGATTTACCTGTTTTTTTTAAATGGAATCCCCTTGGCAATTTCTTGTGTTATTGCTGTAAATAATTAAGCCTCTCCTGCTCCTCTGGGTCCCTAAAAACAAAACAAGAAAACAAGAAAACAAATTGTAAATATTGACTACTATTGGTACAGCCAGCCTCATAATGGACACCTAGCTTGACAATTTCCCCCTTATAATTTACCTAAAATCCC
Organism: Neoceratodus forsteri; assembly: GCA_016271365.2. Classification (NCBI taxonomy): domain Eukaryota; kingdom Metazoa; phylum Chordata; order Ceratodontiformes; family Ceratodontidae; genus Neoceratodus; species Neoceratodus forsteri. Next base: position 657,553,658 of record CM057459.1, read on the forward strand.
AATCCAAGTTTCCCATCCAGACCTATATTGACCCGGATGTATCCCATATATAGATGGATGGTAAGCTTGCTAATATATATAACTCATAAAACAATGAAACATTGAAGACACTACTCCAGTCTTTAGTTGATAGTTAAAATCTATAATATTTAGACTTGATGTTATTCTAAAACAAACTGAGTATACCGTTTCAGTAGTTAAATTGTTCTGCATTTCTCTGTCTTGCTAAAGGAATAAAAAAGTGTTGTAACTACAAGGAGTGAATTTCACTTCAGTCAAGAATGACTAAATGTAATGTCTGAGAATTTTATTTATTTATGTATTTATTATTTCATCAAGGAAATAACCTTTGAGCAAATCAGGCTCATTTACAAGATGGATCTGGTTAAGTCCAGATTATAGTACAAACAGCTATATTTACAATGTGGATAAAACATAGTAGGAGTGCAAATCAAGACACACAGACGTACATATCATAACAGTTAGTTCGGGATCATCAATAAGACACAGTGAACAGTATAAAATAGTGGGAACAGGTTAGACCACAGAAATTCAGAGATAGATATTATTGCAGGAATTTTTCTAAAGAAAAAACAAGCGAGACATTGGTATCGCTAACATAACAGTCAGACAAAATAAGTGATAACCGCTTTTCTCTTGACACAGTTCACAAAAAGGAATAAAACAGGTATGGTTATGTCAGAATGGGAGCAAACAGCCTGCCAGGCACTATCAACAGCAGCCCCAGGGAGCGCTTACATTAGGACTGGGAGGTGGCAGTACCACGACTTGCTGATAAAAGGTGTGAGTGAGGTACTGAGGCAACGGATGGGACAGCTCCTACTGCACATATTTTTCAAATCTAGGTGCTAGCACTGGCTGTTCATGTCCAGCAGACCATCAGGCCCCAGGAAGGTTGCAAGGCAAGGAAGGTAATGAATATGCTTGGCGCCTAGGGCCGATCTCAGGCAACGGTTCACAAAAAGAGCATAATCACTCATGTTCCCAAGAATTGCACTCTAAGCCATAAGGAAGAGGATCCCATTGGTCAGGGAAAGAGGTGATTACAGCAATTTTAGCAGGAGACATACAGACCATTCGATTTTGACGGAATTGGAAGAATCACCGAAGTAAACTGCAGAAGCCATTCAAACTGTTGTGGTTAAGTAATAGAAGGGATTTCATTAAGCCATAGAGGTGCCCTGTAGGTGAAGGAATGTTGCCAGAGGGTGGTTTTCCTAAATGAAACAGCCAAGGAGCTTCAGCTAATACCCCATGTCTGGTGACTCGAGTGACTAATATGTAGCATATCTTTAATGCAAGGGGAAGCTTTCCCAAGTAGAGCTTTCATACCCAGGAGGCAAGTCTGATACTTTAACCTATTATTTAGATTGAGCCAGCCAGTTTGCTCATAGAGTTGGCAAGAGTGAGTATGGTTGTCTGCAACAAAAGTACGTCTACATACCTTATTGAGTGCAGTCATTACCCACTTGAGAGCAGTGTCTGATGCCACACCACAGACCACCAATCCATAGTCAGTGACTGAAAGAATGAAGCTAGCAACCAATAGCCATAGGGCAGTGAGCATAAGATATTGTTTATGTCTATGTAGGACACCCAGCTTGATATTCAATGCTTTTACAACCTGATCAATATGCTGGGTGAAGGACAGAGTGTCATCAACAGTGCCCCTGGGGTACTTGAAGGTATATACCTGCTCCAGGGGTTCGGCCTATAGAAAGGACAGGGTATGCCTTCTTGAGATGGTGGCTAGATATCAACATTGTTTTAGCCTTCTTATAGTTATGAAGAAATTTCTGTGACTTAAACCAATCCTCAAGGTGGTAGAAGGTGGCCTGTGGCTCCTGCTACAGCTGTGGAAGTTGGACACTGCTACCAAGTATGACTGCATCATCCACATATAGTATGATTTTGCTCCTGCAAACTTCAAGCAGGCTGTTCAGAAATAGACTGAACAGGAAGGGGCCCAATATGGAGCCTACCGAAAACTTAATAAAAACTTAAATATAAAAAAAGAACATCACGTATCAGCCGGAATTGGACAAACTAGATCACAAAGGAGGGGACTGTCACCTGGACAAAGGGAACTCAGAGGTTTTTTTTTGTTAATTTCATTTAGCTCTTCTGCCAACCGGACCCCATCCACCAGCCCCATCACCCCGGCATCCACTGGTACTCACCTCATGGCTCTGAGGTGCCAGCTAGCCAGGTGCAGAGCCTGAAGGGGACCAGCTTCATCTCACCAGTTGGTGTGATTTTTGTCCTCTGTTTTCTCCCATCCCCAAGAGTATGGCACAGCAGCGTGCAATGATGCCAATGGCCGAGTTGCGCACTCTTCCATATGTGGCACGCCGGGCGTCTGTTTCACCTCTGCCCCCCTGCTTTCTATGGAGCCAGTGTGCCAACCCTTAGCTGCCACTAGGGGCCAAGCATGCACTGGTCTCCAGTCCCACCTCTCCCAGGGAGAGGAGAGCTGTCCTCCAGATGCTCAATCCTCTCCCTCCTCGGCTGGCCCCCAGTGACCCACTTGTATCGTGAACATGGGTCACTGGCATGGTAGGAGGTAAGGCAGTGATGCCTCAGCCCTCCACGCCACGGGACAGTCTGTAGGAGGCTCAGAGATTTAATGGACACAGTGGGTCTTATAGATCCCTGGAGGTTTCTGCATCCTGCAGAAAGAAACTGCATGTTTTATACTAGAGCCCACCAAACATTCTCCCATTCAGATTTTTTTTTACCATTATCCAGGAGAGCATACAGGGGATTTTGGCTTGTGAGATCCATGAAATGGCTCTGTCAGACCACAGCCTGATTAGCCTGAGACTTAATATCTGGGGAGGAGGGGGTGAGCAGAGGTAAACAAAATATGGCAGTTGAACATGCAGAACCTCAAGGATAAGGATAGCAGCTAAACTGAAGGGATGTATTCAACATTTTATAGGGGAAAACACTGGGTCTTTGACAAAGTTAGATGTCCTGTGCAGGACAGTTAAGCATACATTTAGAGGGAAAGCTATCCGATTAGCCACAAGAAGGAAAAAGGAAAGACTGAGAAATGAAGAAGAAATATTGGACAAAATTAGGGTGATAGAGACAGCCCTTACAGTTGACACTCAAGAACAGGTGTGGTTACAACTTAATATTCTACGGGCCCAATATGCAGAATTAATGTGGGAAAAGGCACAGTTGAACATTTTTGAGGCTAAAGACAAATACACTGACCAGGAATAAAAGGCCAATTAGATGATGGCCTTGTGTCTTAGCCAGCAGGAGGCACTAAGGAGGCTAGACGGGTTGAGGGAGGAGAGTCACACAGATCTAATAACAAAGCCAGGGAGACATCGGAAGTGTTCATGTGTTTCTATCAAAACATCAGGATGAACAGACAAACCCTTAGCTAATGCAAGAAGTCACAGAATACCTGCAGAATGTGCCTTTGCCCCAGCTTTCCCCAGATAAAAAAACAGTACTGGCAGGAGGAATAAAAAAAGTGGAAGTGGCAGAGACCATCAAACAGCTTAGCTTAGATAAGGCCCCCGGAGCCAGGTGACTTTCAATCTAATTTTTATAAACAGTATAAGGCTGATTTGATGCCTCTGCTTACCACATCTTTAACCACATATTTAAATTTGGGGTATCAGAGAAGACAGTCACTAAGGCCTGTATTACACTTATCCCTGAGCCTGTTAAAGATGATGGCAACAGGAGCAGCTTTAGGCCCATCTCCTTTATTAATCTGGACCTCAAAAGTTTTGCCAAAGTGTTAGCCTCATGGCTGGGGAAGTCTGAGTAGGCTAATAGGCCCAGAACAAGTGGCTTTATGGTTGAAAAGGTGTATAGTAACCATCTGAAAAAGCTCCTTCACCTGGTCTCTACATCCAGGGGGGCTGGGGCGCCTGCGACTTTCATCTCCCTGGATACTGAGAAGGCATTTGATATGGTCTCCTGGCCCTACTTCTTCACAGTACTGTGCAAATACCACATTCCAGAAGATTTTGTGCAGTGGGTCCAGGTACTCTACCAGTTTCCTTCAGTGCATGTACAGCATAATGGGGTCCTCTCAGGGAAAGTGTGGTTGAAGAGGGGTATGAGGCAGGGTTGCCCTCTGTCTCTGAAGTTATTTAATTTATATTTAGAATCCTTGGCATTTCAGCTTAAGAGCAACCCACTTATAAAAGGCATATCTATAGAGCAACACAACTACAAACTATATGCAGATGATGTATTGGTGCATGTGGAGGACCCCAGTACATTGATCCCTGCTATACTGGCAGACATAGAATGATTTAGTAAAGTCTCGGACTATAGGTTAAATGTTAACAAAACAAATACACTCCCTCTGAACTCTAAGGTAGTCAAGCAGGACATACTTGATTTTGGCTTACAATAGGAACACCACCGTTTGGCCTGCTTAAGTATAATGGTCTCCAGACATCTCTCTGATCTTAAGTACAACAATTTAGACCCCCTGCTAAACAAGATTAAACAAGCCTTGGTGAAATGGACCAAACTACTTCTAAATCTTTGGGACAGCATAAATATAAGGAAAATGAATATTTTGCCTCAGATACTTTACCCCATGGATATGTTAAATGTGGCCTTCCCACAGAGCTTATTACTGAATTGATATGGCAGGTAAGATGGCCAGGAGAGAGTATCAAAAGCTGGCCAATCCCAAACAGATGTAGGGGTTTGCATGTGACCAATTTTTATTAGTATGATCTAGCCCAGCAGAGGAGTAAGTACCTCTTATGGGACAGGACCACAAACAATGAAGAGACACCAGAATATGAACTGCAGTGGTTCCAGACAGAAAACGAGTTCTGTCACATTCATGACCTATGAGTCTGAGCCTTACTTTACTCCAGGCTGGCTAGAATCTCAAACCCCCTCCAGAAAATGCCAGAGGATTGGTCACTGCCAGCATGCCAGCAGACATGCAACTGCTGTGAATAGACTTATTTAAAGTCATCAGCCAACCTTTATAGGGCAATCTTAACATTAAGATAGGCAATAGACTAGTAACAAGTGGGTTCTGGGCTACCCTGCAGATTCCTAATATTCAGCACTTATGTATGGATAATGCGCTGATCAATTTTCATACTTTCCAAGAGAGATACCAGGTCCCTAATAGTAAGCGTTTGGAATTCTTACAGTTGACATACTGTACGTCATCAACTCATATCTTGCACCACCCCCATGGTCAAAAATAGGTTTAGTTTTAGAGAAGCTGTTAATGGCCACAGCCCAACCCCAGTCCATCCACCAACTATATTCAGTTATACAGTCACTAGACCCTCTCTGGCTCAATGGCATATGTAATTACTGGCAGAGAGAACTACAAGAGCAGTGGTCAGAGCAGGTTTGGCAAAGAATCTGGACTGACTTATACAAGTACATTGGCATAGATAGATACAGACTAATGCAACTCAAAATGCTGCAGAATTTATATTTCACACCATACAGATTACAAAAGATGGGTAGTTTAGCAACTTCAGACTGTACCAGATGTGGGAAAGAGGAGGGTACTCTGTATCACATTCTGAGGACCTGTAAAAAAGTGGTCCCTTTTTGGAACAATATCAAGAAGCATCGGGATCTCTTGCTAGGGCTTGAAGAGTTATTTACCCTAAGATATGTCTAGCAGTAAATTACCTGGGGTCTGTTTTTGGACCATGAAAAGGTTATATAGCATCAATTGCTGCCACAGTGACGTTAGTAATCATAAGACACTGGCTGGATGAGGTCACCCCTACATGAGCCAAGTGGCATAAGAAGACCCGCTTTGTACTTAAAGGAGAACTGCATTGAATCTGTAAGTCCTTTTTCCTGGGAGAACTTGGATTTTTAAGCACTACATCAAATGTTGTTACTGTTCCATCTCTACTGGCTTTTTAGTTATCCTATTTGGTGTTTCTGATTCACACACAGATAATAAGTGCCATTTTAGAATTGTATGATGTACTTTATGTCCCTTGCTCAGTTCTTCCATTGTTGAAACAATGCATTCATGTTCTACTGTTGAACTTTGTGGCTGGAGAGGGACATAAACTACATCATAAAATTCTAAAATGGCCCTCAGCACTAGACTGTCTGTCAGAAACAACTACCAAGGTCATTAACATGCAAGTATAGATGGAACAATAACAGAATTTGAACCAGTTGCTAAAAACATGCTTCTGCCAAGAAAAATTACCTTCAGGTTCAGTGCAATTCTTCTTTAATGCAAAGAGGTCCATAGCAAGTCTACATAACAGATATCAATCATACTGCAAAAGATGAGAAACCGGGGGAGTGCTAGAGAGCCACACTCAAGACAGGACGTGTTTTGAACTGCACCTGCTGAACTTTGTATTAAACTTGAATTTTCTTTGCTTTTTGAGTGACAATTTGCCAGTTTAACCAGGACCAGCTAGAAGCTCTTGTTCTCTGGTTCGTTCTGATACTAAACCCAACTACGGAGTGCCCAAAGGGAGCGGTGGGCGGCCATGGACAAAAATAAAGTACAGCCATCACAACGGGCCTTGAAAACTGCACCAGACATAGCGGGCCCCTCTGACTCGAGTGGGGCAGGTAAGCCCCCACCTTGGGAATTGGTCTTGCAAGCTGTAGGATCTATGGACACTAAAACTGAGAAGATCGTAGAGCATATGGATGCACAAGATGCAAAGATCGGAGAGGCAGTGGTGACTGCAAAGGAAGCAGATGAAAGCTCCATTTGAAGCCAGGCTGCCTTCGCTAAAATGACTATGGAGACAGTGCACCCTCAGACCCGATTGGAGTATCTGTAAAACGTACAGCGGGTCATGAATCTCCATGCCGTCGGATTCCCTGAGGGCTCAGAATGGGATGACCCACTGTTTTTCATCCACACCTGGTTAACTTCAGTCCTATTTGAGGAGTTCTCTTTTGACCTCTGTAATATCCCAAAAGTCTACAGGGTTAATTTTCATTAGGCACAGGGGTCTTGAGACACTCCTCGCACTCTCCTAGTGGTGACTACTGGATCAGATGTACAGGATACAATTTTGGTATGGGCCGGGTGTATTTTCCAGTCACCACTGACGACCACGAAGTTCAAGTATTTCCAGACTGATCTTATGCTACCCAAACTTGCTGCAAGCAGTTTGACCCTCTTCATCAACAATTGCAGGGTCTCGGAGTTGTGCACACCTGTGTCACCCTGTCCTATAAATAAGAGGCTTGCTCCCTGCCTGTATATATGACGGTCAACCAAGGAGGTGTGAGGAGGGCTATACCAGTTGCTGTATGCACCTGCAGCACCACCAATGAGAATACAGTCAGTGGGGGGCACCCGGTGCCATGGAGTGGAACCACTGGGTGCCAGGGAGGGGCTGTTCATACTTCTGGACTGGTGACAGGAGAGGACCACTACCTCCAGGGAATGTATCACAAAACTAGTGGTAGGAAGGAGGAGGCAGACCACAGATCAAATAGGATCTGGAGCTTATACAGTAGGTAGGGAAATGTGCAGCCAAGGTGGGCCATGCAGCCCTTATCTGCCATCAAATTCTATGTTTCTAAGTATGGGGCTGGGGATTGGGGCAGGGAGGGCACAATTGCCACCAGGAATGGACTACAAAAGTATGGGGCTGGGGACGGGGGGAGAGGACCACTACCACCAGGGAATGGACTACAAAGTATGGGGCTGGGGATCAGAGGGGGGGGACCATTACTACCAGGGAATGGATTACAAAGTATGGGGCTGGGGATTGGAGGAGGGAGGAGACTGCTACCACCAGGGAACTGATTACAAATGATGGGGCTGAGGATCAGAGGGTGGGGCACAACTAGCATCAGGGATCTGTATAGGTACCACGGGGCTGGGGATCAGAGGAGGATGACCACTAGCACCAGGGATCTGTACATGTACTATGGGGCCAGTGATCAGAGGGGGGTGTCAGGGACCACAGGGGGTGTTGTGCTCCCCTAGCAGCCAACCAGCTCAGTGGCTACTTTACCTCCAGCAGCCACTACGGTTGCCCAGAGTTAAGTTGGGGTTTTATTTGGTGGTATTTGCACTGCACAAAAGGACCCCGTAAACTCTTTTGTGCAATGCAATGCCGCTGAATATGGGGTATCACACATATTCATGGCCGCGCCCCTTCCCTTTCCCACATGCATACACTATGTTTTGTGCAAGCAATAACCCTCTTTGCCCGCTCAACAGACCCTTTTGAATATGGGGCTTCAGAGCAAACCCCGATTTGTGCAGGCAAAGACCCATTGGCACCCACACAAACTTTTGAATATCGGGCCCCAGAAAGTTTATAGTCCTCCTCTGCACTCCATACAAAGACTCCACACCAAACTGTCACCCAAAAAAAACAAGGACTCTTGTGCCAATCCAGCCAGTTTCTGACTGCAACCTGGACTCTTGTGGCAGCATAGCATCCAGTGACATCCAGTCACCACCGGAAAGACACCTGCCAGCCAATTTTAGACTGCAACCCAGACTCTTGTGCTAGCATAGCATCCAGAGACAACCAGCCACCACTTGATAGGCACCTGACAGCCACCAGCCAGCCAGTTTCAGACTGCAACCCAGAATCTTGTGCTGCCAACATAGCATCCAGTGACTTCTAGTCACCACTTGAAAGACACCTGCCAGCCAATTTCAGACTGCAACCCAGACTCTTGTGCTAGCATAGCATCCAGAGACAACCAGCCACCACTTGAAAAACACCTGGCAGCCACCAGCCAGCCAGTTTCAGACTGCAACCTAGAATCTTGTGCTGCCAACATAGCATCCGGTGACATCTAGTCACCACTTGAAAGACACCTGCCAGCCACCAGCCAGCCAGCACAAAACAAGCTTCCTCAATCACAAGCCTCCTCCTCCTCCTCCACTACAAAGACATCATCAAGCACCAAAGAAGCCTCCTGCAGCACCAATCACCCTCCTCCTACATCAGCCCTACTACATTAGCAAGCCTCATTCTACAGCACCATAACCTCCTTTTGCAGCACCTGGTGAGTATGTACGAGAGACCAAGTGTTAAATACTTACTGGTAATGTCCGTTTCCCTCCACAGGTCAATCATGGCAATACTCCAGGCAACTAGTACAACATGACTAAATCTTTTCTTGTCCACTTTTGTCTCCGTGTCCTGCAGGTATAATCAGATATGATAAAGTCTCTTCCTCCTCTGGCAGCAAGCCTCATTCTTCAGCATCGTTACCTCCTCCTCCAGCACTTGGTGAGTATGTACAGGAGACTGAGTGTGAAATACTTAATGATACTGTTTGTTTCCCTCCACATCAATCATAGCAGTACCCCAGTCAGCTGGTACAACATGAGTAAAATGGCATTTTCAATCAATCAATCAATCAAAATCTTTATTTAACCAGGCGGACACCATTGAGCAAGCTTATTTTCGAGGTGGACCTGGGACTTACAAATAGGTGGATACAATTTTGGTAAAGAAAAACAATACAAATACAATTTCATGTACAGCAATTGGGCATAGGCAATATAAATATAAGTAAAAAGTGCAGATTAATGAGCAACATTGTTTTACAAACAGGCAATGCGTACAGCACAGACAGAATTGCAGAAACATACAGGCAGACAGTAGGTACAGAGTAGGTGCAAGTAAGGATGATCCAATTGGCACCCAGAGGTACATAGTAGCGAGATGAGTTCAAAGCAGGGGAGGGGGGGAGGTAGGAGGAAGAACAGAAAAAAAAAGACAAAAAAAGAGGTTGAGGAGTCACAGGTAAGAGGATATGAGGTATAAGCTATTAGGGGGAGACTTCTGTCTCCCCCTACAGCACAAAACCTACTTCTCCATCATCAAGCCGCCTCAAACACCAGCAAGTCTCCTCCAGCAAAAACACACCTCCTCATGAAAAAACAATTATTCTTCTCCAACATGAAGCCTTCTATTACAGCACTAAGCCTCCACTGCCATCACCAAAGACTCCAACTCCAGCACCACAGAAGTATCCTGATCCTGATACTCAAAGCCTCTTATTAAAGCACCAAACCTCCTCATCTACCACCAGGCACCATCATCCAGCATAGATCAAATCATCATCCACCAATGATGCAGCAAATGTCACGGGACACTGTCAACCCTTTTTGCATCATGCTAGTTCTAGTAGAAAACCCACATTTTGTGAATGCTTACCTCCTTTAAAATTCATCAGTGTTGCTGGTTGTTTAAGCTGTCTCCATTCCTAGTAGACCTGAAAGTCATGTTAATGGTATAATTATACTCAGCAGTGTTTTGTTTCAAATCTTTGATCTACTTTTATTGCATACTTCTGGAACATTAGGATAGGAGCATCCCCAAATAGAGCAGCCACTCATTATGCAATAGCCTCCTGTCCTTCCACTGCATTATAAGTAGCTAGACGGTGTTGGGGGTGTTCCAAAGTCCAGGAAAGATGCAGTGGGAGTTGATTAATGAATGTAAACAAACACATTTTTGTGTGTTAACGCCAGCATGGTAGGCAGTCTGTTTTTCACTTTTAAAAAGATAAAAAGGGATCAGAATTAAACTGCAAGCTACATCAGCACATTCTACAGAATGTGAACAATCATAAAATGTGTATTTTAAACTAGAGACAGTTTGAGGCCTAAGGGGGGTTGACAGTGTCCCTTTTTTTATATTTATTTATTTTTTGTTTGTATTGTTTCTTCCTGGAGTCCCCACCTGCCATCTAACACCCCTCCCCATGCCAACTGGGTATGAGACCCCTTCCCCTTAAGTCCTCATGACTTACCCCTCATGGCGGGGGGTGGGGAGACCCTCAACCCACCAGACCAGATCCAGTTTGGGGGAGGTGCCCTCCAGGCAGCATTGCAAGGGGACAATCATCAACCATGGCGAGGACTTCCATTTTCCATTTTTTTCCCCTGTGTGGAGCAGGGCATGCCATGATGCCAGCACAAGGAATGCGCACGCGTCTGCATGCACTCCCCCAGGTGTCTGCCCCATCTCCATCCCTCATCTGCAGTGTCAGCACACTGCCCCTCATCCTCTACTAGGGGCCAGTCGAACATCAACCACTGTTGTCCCCTTCCCCGGAGAAGGAGAGCAGTCCCTCAGACACTCAATCCTTCTCCAACCCTGCCAACTCCTGGTGGCCCATGCTCATTCCCGAGCGTGGGTCGCCGGCGTAGTGTGAGGTAAAGTATCCAGCACCTCAGCCCTCAGCACCACTGGGCCAGCTACAACAGTGTCCCTTTAAATCCACCTCTTACAGCAACAAGCATTTTCCTACAGCATAATGCCTCCTACAGTACCACCAAGGCACAAACTGCCTTCTCCTACAGCACCAAAGAAGCCTATTCCAGAAATGATGCCTGTATTGCCTAATCCACCACAAAAGCATTTGCCACCACTGGCACCAAAGTCACATCAGCCAGAAGCCCAGCACCAGACTAAACTCATATAGCACAGTGCCAAACTTCTCTTACTTCTAAACCAAAGCCTCCCCCAGGGCACTAACTTCTCCAATACAGAAAAGCATCGTCAATCACTAAGGTCACAGTACACAATAAAAAAAGGCTCAAATGGGACAAAAACTACAGATCTCCAGCATGATGTGCAATTGTGCATTGTGCATAGCACAACACAGCAAAGTGGACTGCTTAAACACGTCATCAAAGTTGCACACATGAAAAACGTGAAGACATTTGTCAAATATGTCTGTAGTATGACTGCGAATTTCATCACCGGCGAACAAACATCTCACCACAACAAGTTCCACATAATATGAAGAAAGTCATTTAAAATAAAGTGCGCACAAACCCTACTACTACAAATTACAAACTCAGAGGTATACCATAACAACTACATGGTAGACCATTGACATATTGAGACAAGACAACACTGCTGACGGCTGCCATGAAGAATGGATGGCATTGGCTACAATGATATCATGACATCAGAAGTAGCTTGATGTAACCACCATGAACAACACCCACAACATACACAACAGAGCACATTGGTGCCATCAGCTACTGTCGGGGGTCTGCTTAATGATAGTGTTTATAGTTGTTATTTCAATTAAGTATGCATTCTCGAAAGATGTCCCCGGCTGCAGGATTGATTATTGTCACATCAAAAAGGTCACAAACACTACCTTGGACATTGACAATCAGGTAGGTTACATGTACTTGGATGTAATGAGGTAAGTGCAGTTAGGGTCTAGCAGCAATCATGCGTACAACTGCATTACATGATAAGACAACAATACGCACATCATAATATTTGTTCTTTAATATTGCCTTGCTTTTGTTATATATTTACTTGCACTATGTTACGTAGGTTTAGGATTTGGATATTAGGAATTAGAATTTAGGATTTCTGATACTGATCCAGTTAATGCATTTGGATTCGTATAGGATTTGATATTGGATTATTCCCAAATCCTAATAATCCAAATCGGATGTTTTCATGAAATCTGAGCATCCTTATTCCAGGCTCCTGCCGGCCTTCCCCCGAAGACCTATCAAGGGTCACGTTGAGGGTACAATTAAATTCCCCTGCCAGGATCAAATCTGGAAATTGTTCCTTCTGCAACAAAGCCAAGATTTCATAAAAAAATACAAAGTCATGTTGTGCAGGGACATAAATATTCTCAAAAGTAACTGGTTCACCATATAGATGTCCCTGTACAAAAATGTATCACCCTCCTCCGAAGTCCACTGTTCAACAAAATGTGCCCTCCTGCACAACAATATGGCTACTCCTCTTTTATGCTCATTATATGCTGCTGCACAACACTGACCCACCCATTCCCAGATGAGTTTCACATGTTCTAGACTGCTGAAGTGTGTTTCCTGTAATGTCAAGCCCAGCCAAATGCCCTTTTGGGTAACCATTGCCTCAGTGTTTGCACACAGAGGTTCCTTGTCTTTTGAATTGTTTTTTGTTTGAATTGGGTTCACCACAACATAACCCAGATAGACCATCTTAGTGTAGCTGGTTCATTCCACTGGGGTGTCAAACAGACGAGGCATACTGATGAGTCCTGGTAGGACGAAACACGTGTCTATGTCTTCTGTTGGCACCCTTTGCAAACTGTGTGAGAGGCCTTTTGGCACCATGCATTTATGCTTAAAGTTGAACCAGCATAATATTCTCTGGTGATTTGCATATGCAGCCCATGATGCTTTGCATTGTGGGGGCATGTGTGATTTTGTATTTCTTTGAAACTTGGCTTCCCAGACAAATGCCCTTTGGGGTAACCATTGCCTCAGTGCTTGCACACAGAGGTTCCTTGTCTTTTAAATTGTGTTTTGTTTTAATTGGGTTCACCACAGCATAACCCAGATAGACTATCTTAGGGTAGCTGGTTCATTCCACTGGGGTGTCAAACAGACAAGGCATACAGATGAGTCTTGGTAGGACGAAACACGTGTTTATGTCTTCTGTTGGCACCCTTTGCAAACTGTGTGAGAGGCCTTTTGGCACCATGCATTTCTGCTTAAAGTTGAACCAGCATAATATTCTGTGGTGATTTGCATATGCAGTCCATGATGCTTTGCATTGTGGGGCATGTGTGATTTTGTATTTCCTGTAATGTAGCAACATCTACTTTGAGCTTTTTAAGTGCACTGGGTACTTTCTTTCTCTTAATTCGGGTGGATGTTCCAGCAGCACACGTCAGGTTATGCATGTTGCTGATAATAAGACACAAGTGACACCGGAGGAGGGGCACAGCCCCATCCGACCCAGACCCATTCTTCCAGTGTCCACCTCTTGTTTGTTCCAAACTCTGCAGCCCTTGTGTTGTAGCCATAAGACAATCCAGTGATTGACACTAATAAACAGTACAAACTAAGAACATGAGTGTACATTGCTTCAATAAATTCCTCACTGTCTCTCTCACCTTGTTTTGAGACCTTTCCATTTCCTGTCACATAGCGGGGCTCTCCCCAGCACCAGTCAGCCACAATTACCCTCCTGCTACAGACAAGCCAATGTCTGAGTTATAATAATATGCATGTGCAATAATGAAATGTACTGTAACTATGAACCTTTCCTCCCCCTCAAATTAACTTGGCATACAAGATATGCATTGTCTCCTGACCAACATACTAAAGGTGGCCCCGCGACCACAGGCAATTAGTGAATCTCTGCCTTCAGCACCTTCTTTGTGTACTAATGAAGGTAGTTGGAGCACCACAAACAAAGGATTACATTAAATAGATTGGACTAAATGAGGGGGGCAGAGCCTTCGAGAGAGAGAGATAAAATTGTTGGTGGTGGTTCAGGATGGCCTCCAGGGATGGGGGACCTGAACCCAGAGACCCCTGTACAACAGGGTCCAAAACTTGACCCCCTCAAAAACCCCTTGCCTACCCAGTACAAAGCAACATGAGCCTTCAGTTGGCTGTGAAATAAACACAAACTCATAATGTACATGTCCTTTCCACCCTACTGTCTCAAGTCTCAGCTCTCTATCTCTCATGTGACCTTGAAACCCTGGTTCTATGGACCCTTATGTTCTCATTTTTCCAAGAGAATTTGCAACATTAAGTAAGTTATATAGTTAGCCTTTCCCTCCCTTCAGTCCCAGAAATACAAATATATTCCTCAGTAATATTCCTGTAGGAGGCAGGGCATAATCATTCCCCTGTCCCCAACAAGGGGAGGGGGGCGAGATGCCAATATCTCCATGATGTCCCCATTGGCAGATTAATTTCTACTTGTGTATCCCCCCCTTATCTCCACTTATATCTAGGGGTCCCAGTGTTATAGCGAGGGGTTGGGCACACAGATCCAAAGAGTACCTCTAGAACACTTCTTAAAAAACGGGTAACAAAACAGGCCTTACCTTACTGATGGTACTTTCATAGAACAGGCCTCATCTTACCAAGATGGAAACAGCTCAGGCACTGCGGCTCCTGTTGGTTTCAAAATAAATGTGTGGGTGGGGGACTTCTTTAGGAAGAAATGTACAAATTAATTCATTAAAAACTCAGCACCACTAGGTAAAAGCAAAAAAACAGAAAAATGTTGTCTTTGTTCAGGATGATCGGAACAATATAAATAAATTAAAGGAGCAGCTCCATTCGGGTTGAGAGTTTTAAGAGAAATGACAGGCAAAGGGCATTTGCTAATAGGTTTTCTGGCTTAGAGCTTAGACCAAACTGGCTCCACACTCTTCCCAGAATGAGTTGAAAACTAGATGAAACCCTCTCCTCCATTCCAGTTTACCTTATTCCATTTCCTTACTGGGAGTGCCTTACTCCTCCCTGCCACCAAACCTTATATCGTACCAGGCATGATGCAGCCGAAATGCCTTCCATGGCTGCTCCCAAACACTTACATTCCCACCAGAGCCAACACAGGTGCCATCCCTCCTTACACTTTGAGCCAAAGGCAAGCCTTTAAGAACCCTGATGACAGTTCCCTCCTTCCAACTTCTGTTTCCATATGCCCGCATTTCTTAAATGGGTCTAATGGGTCCTGCCCCAGACACAGGCATGGAAGGCCCTAAGGCAAATCCCAGGATGCGGTCCCAATCCTCCTCTTACCTTCAGCAGAGTGCCACACAGGAATGACTCCCCAAACTTGCCACCTCCAGGAGAGCCCTGCTGTGGTCCTGACACCACCACGACAGCCTCACTGCCTTGACTCCTCTCCATACTTTTGGTAACTGGGCCCCCAGCCTCCAGATGGTTCCACTAACTTTCCACCTCCTCACTCCTCCTACACAACTCAGCCATTGTATCCCTGGCCCCAAACGGCCACCAACTCCTGCCACCTTCCCTCAGACACCTCTTACATGTTGCACAGATGCTGCCAACTGGCACACTACTGGGCTGGGAAGATTTTAGGCCACCCGGCCACACTGGCCCTACACCAGCCTGTCGAATCTCTAACTCCCCCCAACTCCCAGAAACTCGGGCTTAAATACCAGCGAACTCTGCCACCTACAGAGCAGACAAGGGAATCACCCCCTAAGCTAACTATTGGAAAATACAAGGGGGGGAGAAAGAAAGAAGGAAAAGTAGAAATAGTAAGCCCCCCCACAAGGGAGCGCTTACACTCTTCCCCCTCCTTAAAAAACATTCCCTCCTGGAAATGGGGCAGAAGGGGGCTCTTCCAAGGGTTCTCCAACCAGAGTGGGTATGTGCACTCCCCACCTGACCCAGGGTCCCCTGAGGTGCACCAAGCACCCAGCCCCTTAAGCCTACCACCCATCCCACCCCATGGAGTGAGTTCAGCAGAAAAAAGATTTAGAAAGAACAACACTTAAGATAAAACTTAAGCAGTAGACATGCTACGGCCAGGCTGTCAAAGAACACTTTATCTTTTCAAAACCTTTAAATTTTTAAGCATGCAAATCAAGTACTACCTAAATAAAGACAGACAGACACCACTCACGCACCATATTCTTACCATCCACCCAACACTCCCGCTCACTCATCATTTATAAAGAGGAAGAAGCTGCTGCACTTTTAATTATTATTATTAGTTGTTCCCAAGGGAGCAACTGCATAAAATTAATTAAGGCTTCTTTTTTTTTTTTAAACACGTGGAACAAAACAGTCTCAGCGGGTCAGTACAACAGATTTCTTCTTCTCCAAGGGAGGGATAATTCCAGGGCGACCTCCGCTGGACACTACTTTAACAACTTTGAAAGTCTCCAAACATTTTGATTTGAATCAGGGACAGTCCTGGCAAATCACAGAATGCTGAGCAGCTTCTCCCTTAAATGGCAGGCCCTCCACCGCAGGGGTAGTAGTAATCCAGGTTTGGATTTGTAGTCTCTTCAACAAAAGAATCCAGGGACATGATATAATATTTCATACGACAGCCCACCATGTCCTGCACCAAGGCAAAATGTTTGAAAAGCATAAGCCATGCCCAAGATGATGAAAAACATAAGGCCCTTGCCTTCTGGATGATAGCCTAGTTGGCCTTCTCAGGGGCCCCCGGTTGCTGCAATAACTTATGGACCATGCCCTGGAATACCCAATGTGCCCTTTTCTCCTCTATGATGTCCCAGAGTCTCTCTGACATGTAGGGGTACTCCACATCGGGTATTCTACACACAGCCTTTTCCAAATCCACCTTTCTGCCTGCGACTACTCAGGCAGGTCCCTTACGCTGGTCCATCAGGTGGTTCCTGGCTCCAACCACACCTGGGTGTGATATGGGACATTGACAGGATTGCTGCTCAGGAGACCATCCATTTTTTCATGCAGGGCCTTGCTCTGCACTAGGAGGCATGGGGTAGCATCAGGCTGCTTCACTGCGGGCCACTGATAAGGCTGAGGAATAGCTCTATATATTTCATGGTCAGCAAACCGAAAATGCTGGAAATCTTATCCTGGGGGCAATGGGACAAGCACCTCCCAAACAACCTCATCTCCTGCCTCCTCTTCTGTGGCATGACCAGGCTTACTTTTATGTGAGGCCTCCCCCTTTGAGGTTCTGGAGGAGCCACCCTTGCCAGACAGAGAATTCAAAGCTGTCCCCCTGGGTCCTGGGAGGCCACCAGCTGCTGTACCACATCCTCTGCCTCTCCCTCTGCCACAGGGATAGTCAATGGCAGCAGGCATTGTGGGACTGGGCAGACTTCTGTGTCCCACATCACCCTCCTCAGCAGGTTCCTCCACGGCTTCCACCATTATGTCCATCTCCACGGCCTCAAGTTGTGGCACCGAGGCAGGGGCCATTGTGTCCTGGCCTCTGTTCCCAAATCCAGGCTTCGTTGTGAAAGCAATGACGTGGTGCTCACAGATGTTCCCATGGGGTAATGCCAAAGGGTAGCCAAAAGGAGGGCCTTCCCAAATGCCCATGGTCAACCCACTGGAGCAGATAGCACACAAAGGCAGCTTTACCACTCCTTCCCCTTGGTATCCACACCAAACACATTTTTCTACAGCTGCTCCTCTCCCTGCTGAATTCTACATCCATGCGAACAACGATGTGGGGATGGTGGTATGGGGCTCCTCAGTTGGAAGCCTCTTGGCCATTTTAGCAGATTCTGGTTACATGTCTTTTCCTCCACCACAAGCACAGAAAATGGTGCTTCCTGCTTGCTCTTCCACAGTGCTGCACAGAGCGGATGAATCCTGAGCACCACTGCTCCCCACCTGACCATTCCCCACGTTCAGTGGCTCAAAAAAAGTCATGCCATACCACAATAGAGGCCCACACAACTGCACCATCCCAGCAAGGCCCACTGCAGCAGGTAGACCCCTTCCAACTCCTTGCCCCCACAAAGCCAGAGGTGCTGAAGTTCAAAAGCACAGAGACATCCCAGATGAGCCCCCACAATCTATAGCCCCCCTTTACCCTCCACTTATGTCTAGGAGTCCCAGTGTTATAGCGAGGGGGGCACACAGACCCAAAGTGTACCTCCAGCACACTTCTTAAAAAATTGGTAACAATAGCCAGCCCAGTGACACTGAGGGTTGAGGCGCTAGACGCCACACCTCGCGCCAAGTCGGTGACCCAGGTTCAGGAATGCACCTGGGCCATCATGGGTCAGCAGGGGAGGGATAGGATGGAGCATCTGGAGGGCTGCTCTCCTATCCCTGGGGAGGGACTGGGCCATCCATCGCTCCGCAGTGGCCCCTAATGGAGATCGGGGGCACTGCAAGGAGCGGTGCACTTGGGAGCTGAAGTGTGGCAGACTTCAGCATGCTATGCCTTCGACATCATTGCACATCTGCACTTTGGATAGGGTGAAAATGTAGGAGGAAAAAGCAGCGGATGACTGGGCAGCTTGATGGCCACACTTCTCTACACCCTGAGGAGCCTGTCATGGAATCGCACTGCGGTCTTGGTTCCCAGCCCAGCGCAGGAGAATAGGGAGGTTCCCCTCTGTGGGTACGGCATTCAGCGCCAGCCGGTATGTGAGTCAGCTTTCGGGCTGATCAGGGGAGTTGAAGGCGGTGGCTGGATATTAGCAGATCGGGCTGCAAGGAGGAGGATAAATAAATACAATAAAAAACAAAATTGGTAACAAGACAGGCCTTAGCTTACTGATGTCACATTCATAGAACAGGCCTCTTCTTACCCAGGTGGAAACAGCTCAGGCACCACGGCTCATGCTGGCTTCAAAATCAGTGGTGTGGGAAGCCTTCTTTAGAAAATGTGCGAATAAATTCATTAAAAAGCTTTCAGCACGAGCCGGCTCTGGCAGCACTGGCTGAAAGGGTTCACTCAACACGCTGGCGACCGGTTCGCTCGCAGCCCAAGTCCCAGGAGCGGAGGCCGGCAAGGAGGGGTTTCACAACATTGGACACTTCCCTCCTGGGGGGGGTTCCCCTGGGACCCTGTGAGCGGATTAGCAATGTACTTGGGTGATGTGATGCCTTGACACACCCCTCTGTGCGCCCCTGCTCAAAGTTGCCCCACGCTCATGCAAGGCCAAGAACTGTGTGGGTGGGGCACAGAAAAATATGAAATGTGCACCCCGACCAAACGGATGATGAGCACTTGGCTCCTGCCAACCGAAGCCCTGGAGTCAGCCCGGAACCGGCACTGCAGCTCCTAGAGAACATGCCGCTGGCCTCCAGGCCCTTCCCCTCGGAAGAGAGGGACCCTCTTGGTAAAAGGGATATACCAGGGTTTCCAGGTAGGCTGCAATTGGGGCCAGTAGTGGTGGCGGGGATCGGAGAGTGGAAGGGAAGGCACTGGTCCTCTGAAGGAGTGGCCAGTTGGGGAGTAGAGTGAGGAGCATAAAGAAAATATACAAAAACAAAAAAACTCAGCATCACTAGGAAAAAGTGAAAAAACTGAAAAATGTTGTCTTTGTTCAGAATGATCAGAACAATATAAATAAATTAAAGGAGCAGCTCTATTGGGGTTGAGAGTTTTGAGAGAAACGACAGGCAAAGGGCATTTGCACCAGTCACAGCTTATAGGTTTTCTGGCCTAGAGCTTAGACCAAACTGGCTCCACAGTCTTCCCAGAATGAGCTGAAAACTAGCCCAAACCCTCTGCTCCATTCTGATTTACCTTATTCCTTTTCCTCATGGGGGAGTGCCTTACTCCTCCCTGCCATCAAACCTTATACCATATTATACAGCCAAAATGCCTCCCATGGCTGCTCCCAAACACTTACATTCCCACCAGAGCCAAAATAGGTGCCATCCCTCCTCACACTCCGAGCCGAAGGCAAACCTTTAAGGAGCCTGATGATGGTCCCTTCCTTCCAACTTCTGTTTCCATAGACCGCATCTCTTAAATGGGTCTAATGGGTCCTGCCCCAGACACAGGCATGGCAGGCCCTAAGGTGAATCCCAGGATGCTGTCCCACCCTTCCTTTTACCTCCAGCAACATGCCACACAGGAATGGTTCCCCGAATCTGCCACCTCCAGGAGTGTCCTGCTATGGTCCTGCCACCACCACGACAGCCTCACTGCCTTGATTTCTCACCACACTTTTGGTAAATGGGCCCCCAGCCTCTAGATAGTTCTGCTGACTTTCCACCTCCTCACTCCTCCTGTACAACTCAGCCATGGCATCCCCAGCCCCAAACAGTCACCAACTCCTGCCACCTTCCCTCACACACCTTCTACATATCGCACCGACACTGCCAGCTGACACACTACTGAGCTGAGGAGATTTTAGGCCCCCTGGCCACACTGGCCCTACACCAGCCCGCCGAATCTTCAACTCCCCCCAACTCCCAGAAACCCGGGCTTAAATACTG
Source organism: Neoceratodus forsteri (assembly GCA_016271365.2). NCBI lineage: Eukaryota > Metazoa > Chordata > Ceratodontiformes > Ceratodontidae > Neoceratodus > Neoceratodus forsteri. The sequence goes on from CM057459.1 coordinate 657,574,341, forward strand.
GTGAACTCCACCACCTACAGGGCAGACAAGGGAATCGACCCCTAAGATGACTAATAGAAAACACAAGGGGGGAGAGAGAAAGAAAGAAGGAAAAGCAGAAATAGTAAGCCCACCCCATGAGGGGGGCTTACACTTGTACGTGTAACCCCCCCGGCTTACCTGGTCTGCCTCCCAGCCATATAGTCCCAGTAGTCCGTGGTGCCCCCCCCCACTTTACTGCTTCTGGTGACCCCATGTGCCTATTTTGCCATGGAGGACTGGAGGAGCATGTGTATTAAAGTTAAAACTGCAGCTCAGTGCTGCAGCACTGCTGGCACTGAGTGATTCAGTAAAGCACTGTACAGCTCTGTGTGTGCACATTCAACCTGGCTCCTGCTCGAAAGTGCAAGCTGCTGCGGTCTGCTCACAGATCCTGACAGTGCTATAGTGCTTAAGGTTAAAGCTGTTCTGGTAGCTCAGCAAGTGTTTTTTTGTGTGTTATGACCCCTGGAACCATAAAGACATATGGGGGGATTCAGAGACATGCTGGGGGAAGAAAAGAAATAAAACTCTGAACAAATGCTTTTAATCTCTGTAGCTTTATGAACAGCAGGCGCTGCATAGTGACTGTATGCTCCACCTGTCACCTAGGGGGACAGTGCTACAGTGTTAGTGACAGATGGGGAGAGTTTGCCATGCCCCACTCTGCCATCAGATAATAGGGCAGACAGACAGCTACCAAACTGTGGGGGCAGTTAATGTTACATTTTTACAGTTTGTCTGCAAAATACAGTTGAAGTTAGGACTGCTGATTTGGACACAATTTCCAGACTGTGTAGCAGCCATCTTTGTTGCATTTTACCTGCTCTGTAGTCAACTAGGAAGCCAAGAACCCAAAAGAGAGACTCTTGGGAAAAGGTGAGGACAGTGTATTGGCACCTTTTCCTCTTGCCAATAAGGCATCGAATGAACATTCTGCAAATTGATTAGATGGATTGACAGCCTGATTGACAAACTGGGACTCTGATCTGATCCCTTGAGACAAAGTGGGGGCAGAGACAGCAAGGAGCAGTTGTCTGACTGCTTCCAGAGTGAGAGGAGGCTCTGCTGTGCGTTCTGAGAAAATTTGGAGGCCTGCCTGGGGCTTCCACAGCAAAAAGACCAGGGAGTACCTGGTCGCTGTATGGGGTCCTGCAGCACTGACTATTCAGATGGGGGTTGGCAGGGTGGGTGGTTGGTACCACAGTGGGGGCATCTAGACACCATGGATTACTGCATTGCAACAGTGGTACCAGTGATAGGGGGGTGGGGGTACCAGGACACACCAGGAAATAGTTGTTTTTGTCCACCATCTGGAAAGCCAGTATTTAAAGCAGACAGTAGTCCTGCAAGACTGATACCTGCCTTCATCTCTGGGAGGTACTCCAGATCTGTGTGAGGAGGTGGATCAAGCTAAGTAACCTGCCCCTGTCGGATTTTTGCGCCACAGCTGCCAGCCTGCAGTGTGGCTGCCAGTACTGAAGCTGCATTCCTGAGATCCAGGAGGTCCCTGCTATCAGACATTCAGGGAATCAGCCAGGTGGTGGTACAACCAGACCACTGCTTATCACCTCTCCCTGAGGGCTGGTTGCCTGGACACGTGGCTGAGGTGTGAGATGAGGTGTGTGGCCTTGTCCCCAGACTGGTTCATCCAGAATTCCAGAGAACAGAAAGGAGTTACACGGAGCTGCAAAAGACTCACAGAACTGCAGGAAAGGGAGACCCAGCTGCATCCCAATTCCAGAGACCTGCACTCCTGTCAAGAGTTCCAGAGCTCCAGACATGGAATCATCCTACAGCCTGTACAGCCCACAATGACTGGTACTCCAGGACCATGAGTAGACTCGGGGCTTGCTCTGCACCTGGGGACTTGTCCATAGTTTCTGCTACATTGTTGTGTTTTAAAAAGTGCACCAACGCCAGCCAACCAGCTGCAGTACATTTGGCCTGCACCAACTCAACGCTCTGGGTACCCAGCCAAGGACACTGGGGCCACCAATCAGGCAACTGGTACCAGTTGGAGGGTGGGTTTGGTGGCTGTGTTGTTCTTGGGAGGTGGGCACTATTGTTATTACTGTTATTGTTCTTTTCTAAAATAAGTATTTATTCTGCATCCCGTTTTCTTCCCCACCCTGGTTAATAAATTGTTTGTTATGCTGTTTAAGTCTGTCTCGTGAGCATATTATTAGCTAAAGTCAATAACTGAATGTGAAATATTGCATTGGTTTCTGGTAATCCATGTGTGGGGTGACTGCAAGGGGAGGTGGATAGGTACAGCATCGCAGGGGGTTGTACCAGGCAGACATCTGGCCCACTATATTTTATGTCTGGGTGGAGGCACCACACTAATCAATCTTTATTAGGAATGAACCCTCCTTTCAAATCAGAACAGAGCCCAGGCTCATCGAACTTGCTTGAGCCTGCAAGGCAGGAGTTGTAACTGTCATATACAGTTACATAAGAAAAGTGTCTTATCTGCCTGGTGAGGATGTGCTGAGATGTCCTTACGTACCATCTCGTAAAAGTAGTTTGGACAGTTCATTCCCCACCACCCACCTTCTACACATTTGCCAGCAAGTCTTCTAGTCCTGCCAGAGAGGTACAGCACATCTTTAGTGTTGGTTTGCAAGGATCCTGCTGTGCCCCTTGTCCAGCACTGTTCCTTTTCTCTTGAACACATTAAGTGTCCCAGTGTGGACACTGACACAGAGGGCATAACCATATAAAAGTCCTCAATCATTGTGCAGGTCATTGTCTTGCCTACATCTCTTCCCATGGCATCAGTAGAACTCATGGGGAGACATACTGTTATGTAAGAGGGGTGAGGGCAGATGAGGTGCCAAGATAATGCGGGTGGGCAGGAAACGAAACACAATCAAGTGGATTCAAACTCTGTAGTATATTCAGTTCAAAATGTAGTAGCAATCACCCCCTCTTAGGATTTTGGTAGAATTCCCAGTTCCACACAGGAAAGTTTTGCCTTTCAACCTCTCAGAAACTGTAGGCATGCCTCTCATGTCTGAGCTTAACCACTGTAGGATAAACAAAATAAGTCCACTTTATGCTGCCTCAGCTCAGTCAGCAGGGATCCAAACACCCTTCGCTTGTTTTGAACTATTTTGGAGAAGTCCTGGAATGGGAACATAGTGTGCTCACTATACTTTAGAGTACTCAGTTTTCTATATGCTGTGAATCCTTTGCTTGTCGGTGTACTTATGTAGCGTACAGATCATCTGGCATGGATGAGGCATGATCAGGTGGCCGGGGCACCAGTGCTCTGTGTGCCTCATCTATTTTGATATGATCCTTCGAGCAGGTCCGTCCTAAGGCCTCAGGGAGCTGTTTATCAATAAAAGTGACAGCATCAGGCCCCTACTCTCCCTCCCACAGTCTTCTTATTCTTAAATTACTGCATCTTCAAAAGTTTCGAAACCAAAGAAAGTAGTGGCACACAAATTGCAGACTTTTTCCAAGCAAAGTATTTTAATTCCTCCACGTGGATGTTTGGTAAATCACATTACATAAATAAAGAGACAACAGTCCCAAAGCAAAGTATTGCTGCAGCACAAAAACACAGCAATTGCAGTCGGTGAAAAACCCTGCGCTTCGACTCCTAACCAGAGTCTTCCTTAGGGGACCCCTGAAAAAAGTCTGCAGTTTGTGTGCCACTACTTTCTTTGGTTTCGCTACATTTGGAGTGGGCCGCTCCTTTGTAGTGTGCACTGACCCAATACAGCCTGTTTGCCAGCACAACCTTTGGTTATTTTATCTTCGAAAGTTTTCCTGCCAGTTCAGGCTATCCAGCAGTCCCAAAACCTCCTTCTCAAGTTGGGCCAAGCGAGTCGGCAGGGTATCCACGTGACCATCACGATCAGAGATCAGTTGCTCAGCCATTCTCAGTCTTTGTTGCTATCGTTCATATTTAGTAGATGATTTGTCTGATAAGGCTGTCATAGCTTCAATTTTTAGTATTAGCGCTGTTATTACCTGATCGGAGAACATGCGGCCCAGTGTCTCCATGGTGTCTTTGGCAGGAGTCCCCACTTTAAAGCCTATGCTGTGCTCTGGGGTCACCTTTCTGTTTGCCTGGTCCACCTCTGGGGTTTTCCTCCCAGTGTAACAAGAAATTCATTCATTGTGCCTTCTTCCAACACCTTCTTTCACCTGTACCCTGTTAGTTTGGTTAAAAAACTAAATTAGAAACTTTTAACTGAGCAATGGTCACAAGCAGTCAGGAAAGTGTCTAGTGTCGTCGGCCGCGCATGCCCTCCCAAAAAAAAGATTATTCCTGTTACTGCTTGTCAGCATGTTTTTCCATATAGGAAGCAGCCATTTTTCTCTAGCCTTAACTGACAAACTAGGAAACTAAACGATTAACAGTTAATCTTGTGTAACTATTACACTTACAGAGCATTTCCACTCTCTCCCCCCCCATCCAGCCCAGCATCATAATGATTTTTCATCATAATTCCAGCTCAGAACTTACAGTAAGCATTCCCGTGGGGAACATTTTCACAAAATCTTAGTTTTCTGATTTCCTTGGGCATTTTGAGTGAACACAAAAAGTGCCATATGGAATATCAACTAACTTCATAAATTCTGATTAAAAACAGTTGTTTTCTAATCTCTGTATGGCAGTTTTAACATATTAGTCAATATTGTTGCATAATAATCCAAAATTTCAATAAGACCCACGCCTTCCAGTGCACTGTTCAACTGTTTGAACCATTTCAGACTGGAGTTATTTAATCTAGCTTCAAGCCAGCATTTAGCAACAGTTCTTTCAAAATTTAACCTAATCATTTTTTTCACAATTTAAGAGCCCTGGGGCCTGATATTCAAAAATGGGCAAAGTGGAGCGCAAGGTAGAGTACAAAGTTTTGCACTGCACTTTGCCCTTGCCAGGAGTCTGAGGATGATATATTCAGTTGAATAACGCTCCGCTGCTATCTGACTGAATGCAGGGCATGTCAGCACAGTGCAATGTCAATTAGCACTTCCCCAATATGGATCCCTGCTGTGCAGGAGATAGCAGCACCAGATCTGATAGTGCCAGAGCGCTAGGTGTGATATTCAAAGAGACCCATGCAAATGAGTCCATTGGGTATGCAAGGTGCTAAGGGTCCATTTGCATGCCTATTATGGGCTCATTTGCATGGGATGCGCAGCAGGTTAGTGTGGCATGGCCCCCACCCCAATTGCCCAGTCCCATAGAGTTATGGAATTCCCTGGCACCTAATGACCCTACCCCTACCCTCTGATCACCAGCTCGGCATCGGAAAGCATGTAACTAATGCATCCCTGGTGCCTAGTGGTTCCCCCTCACCAATCACCATCCCTGTGTTCCAGTAAGTTATCCCTGGTGGCTAGTGGTCCCCCTTCCCTCCAATTGCTGGCCAGTTACACAAATCTGGTGCCCAGTGTCTCCACCCCCCACTCCAGTTCCAGCCGGTTAAGGATAACAGATGTCCCTGGCATCCTGTTCCCCAGTTCCTGGCCCTATTAGGTACACATATTCCCTGGCATCCAGTGGTGGCCCAGTCACTGATCCCCAGAACCATAACACACACAACGGTCAGTCCTGTGCTGATGCTCTTAGCATACTGTAAAGGGCACAGCAAAAAAACACAACCATTTCCTAGTGTGTGCTGGTAGCCCACCCCCCCAATCACCAATACCACCATTACAATGCAGTAATCCCTGGCATCTTACACCACCCACCGCAGCACTGACTAACCCCCCACCAACCCCCATTTATCTGAATCATTGGTGCACCGGGAGCCCATATGGTGACTGGCACAGCACTCCTCACACCTCCTCGGCTGGCCGCCATATGCAAAGCCTTTTAGAGTGCATGTCCTATGCACTGTACAGGGCACTCATCCTCTATACTGTACAAAGGATATGCACCTTGTACAGTACATAGGACACAAGCTCTCTGTGGCCTTGCATATGGCAGCCAGCCAAGGAGGTATGAGGATGGCTGTGCTAGTCTCTGTATGGGGTTCTGCAGCACTGACAACTCAGGTGAGGGGGTTGGCTGGGTGGGTGGGTGGTTGGTGCCACAGTGGGGGGCCTCTAGACACCAGGGATTACTGCACTGCAACGATGGTACCACTGATCAGGGGGTACCAGGCCACACCAGAGAATAGTTTTTTTTTTTGCCCTGCACCTTACAGTATGCTAACAGCATCAGCACAGGACTGGCTGTTGTGTGTGTTACAGGACTAGGGATTGGTGGCTGGGGGGGGACCACTGGATGCCAGGGAATATGTGTACCTAATGGGGCCAGGGATTGGGGAATGGGAGGGACCACTGGATGCCAAGGATACTGGTTTCTCTTAACAGACTGGAACTGGAGGGGGGGGTTAGGACACTGTGCACTAGATTTGTGTAGCTTACCGGTGATCGGAGGGGGGAACCAGTAAACACCAGGGATAATTTACTGGAGCATGGGTAAGGCAATTGGAGGGAGGGGGGAACACTAGGCACCAGGGATAAGTTACTGGAGCACGGGGACAATGATCAGAGGGAAGGGGAACCACTAGGCACCAGGGATAACTTACTGGAGCATGGGAATTGGGATCAGTGAGAGGTGGGACCACTAGGTATCAAGGATAACTTACTTGGCACAGGGACGACGATCGGAGAGTGAGGGGCCACAGGGCGCCAGGGAGCAGGTATGCTCCCCCACTGGTCAACTTGGTAGTTGGCTGTAGTAACTTCAGTAGCCTCTAGGGTTACCCAGAGTAAGATGGGGTTTGGTTCAGCAGTATCTGCACTATGCAAAAGGAGCTGCTAACCCTTTTGTGCAGCGCTAATACACTGTATATGATGTTGTGTGGATATTCCTGTCCTTGCCCCCCCTTGCCCACCTGCATACATTATTTTTTGTGGGTGTGCAAACCCTGTTTGCCCACTCAACTGCCCCTTTTGAATATCACGCTCTGGTGCAAAATCCAGTTTGAGTAGGCAAACACCCATTTGCACTCACCAAACTTTTGAATATCGGGCCCCTGATGCCCCTGATCTGTGTCATTAAAATAAGTGATTTTAGACTCAATTCACTTCTTAAAAATGCTGCTGGTGTATCTCTGCTTAAGTTAAGAACTTGTCTATAAAATACGTTCTGTACAGATTCCAGACCTCTAGCTGCATTGCTAAATGGCCAGAGTTCTGGGCCATATAACAATGTGTTAATTACTTTGGCATCAAAGGCTTGTTTCCATGCTTATCTCTTATTATGAACTGAGAATCGTAAATAGAGGAATCTGATTGGCCCAGAGCTCTTGGAAGCCGTGATGATATTGGGCTACATCATCACGGCTTCAAAAAAGTTCCAGCGCCTCCAGCCTCCTTGCTCTCTACTGTCTGAGAACTATTTTTCAAAATTTACTCGTACACCACCCAAAAACTCATTTATAAAATGTTTTAAAACCTGTTTCTTTTATTTTTTTATTTATAAAACTTAAAACTCAGTTCATAATAGCAATAAGTCACTCCAGGGTGTGGTATATCATGGGATATCGTCACTTCTCGGGTGGTTGGATGCACTCAGCCTGCGGCCTCGTGCCCAACCACCCCAGGCGTGACGATATCCCATGATATACCACACCCTGTCATGCCTTATTGCTTAAATATAACATTACCCAATTTTTCCAAGACAATTGTCTGGCAAATACAAGCCCCAAATATTTATATTCAGATTTGATGTCAATTGAGATTTCGCCAAATGACCATGATGATTTATGGTTGCCACCCTTCTTTCCAAAAATGATATGTATATTTTTTTTAATTTCATTTTTATTAAAAGAGACATAATGATACATAGCAAATACATATTTATATCAGTCTGGTTGTATCTAGACAAAGGGAATAATGAATTATTATACAATAGATATTTCATTAATACTTGTCGTACACCAGGTATTCTTTGTAAATGTGGTAGTCTTCTCAAGTATTTTTCATTGATTTCATTCATTTAGCAGGTGGCCAGACCTCAATGTAAAAATTTTTATCCCCACTCTGGACTCATGGCAACTCGTCTTCCACTCCACCCCAGACCATACATTCCCAAGTTGGGAGAGAAACCGGGCCAACGTTCTCCATCCCTCCCACTGCCGGATGGCCCCGATCCCCCTGCCCCCTATGGAATAAAATCCTGGTCAACTAGGGCCAGGTAAAACACCAATTTTTGCCATTTCACCCTGAAGGACAACTGTTTGTTATGCAATTTAGCTGTAAGACTTTCAAGCCTATAGATGTCTAAGACAATTTATCATCAGTCTGAAACTGCAGGTATCTTAGTGGACATCCATTTATGAGTTATGGCTTTTTTAGCTGCTAACAAGTAAAGTGGAATTAAGGTATGGTGCCATAATGGTTTATGGGGTGGATATATAGATTTAACCACCATTTCTGCCGTCAATTTGAGCCCCTCCCCCAGACATTCCCGTAACTCCTCCTGCAGGGTACACCAAAATGGCATTAATTTGGGGCAGAACCAAAAAATGTGACCCGGGTACGCTAAAGTGCAATTACATTCCTTCCAGCAATGACCATAAGAAGCAGGGAGGTATTTTGCCAGAGTTGCTGGAGAGCGGAAAAATGTGGAGCGACATTTCCAAGCAAATTCCCTCCATACACTTGAAGAGGTGATTTTAATTTCCTTTAAAGTTGCATCTCTCCACATGGGATATGGAATGTCTAAGTCTAGATCCTTGTTCCAGGCTTCTAATACCATGCAAGAGGTATCACCTAGGTAATCTCATGTGATTCTATATAAATGGCCTATAAGATTCCCCCAAGGGCGGCCCTCTAATGTGTCTCTAAATAAGACCCAAAGGGCAGGTAAGGGGGTGGGACGTCTAATGGAAATTTCTGTGTGTCTTAAAATAAAGTTTCTCATCTGGACATAGCAAAATAAATCCTTGTCAGGAAGACCATATTTTCTTTGTAAATCTTTAAAAGGTGTAATACCAGAGACTGTAATAAATTGGTAGTAGTAATTAAGTCCCAACCTCCGCCATGAAGCAAAAGAGGCATCCAGCCTGGCAGGGAGAAAACCCTCATCTTCCGATAGTAATGTGGAAAAAAGTTATTTGCTTCAGGACCTTTTTTTGTTTCAGGTTGTACCAAACCTTTAATATTTTGGCCGTGAATTTGGTTATATCACAAAGGGGAAGGGTCCATCCCATGGAGGCGAATGTGATTTTTTCAATGTCATGTAAATCATTTATTAGGAATTCTATTTCCTTCCAAGAGGTCAAGGTATTTGGGAACAGCCAGAGAAAAAAGAGTTTTGAGAAAGCTGATATTGCATAAAACCTCAAGCTGGGAAGGTTAACCCCACCCTGGGCCAACGGTAGATAAAGTAGGGAGAGACTGACCCTCAGCCTCTGTCCATCCCAGATGAGATTGGATATTAATTTGTTCCAAGACTTGAAGTAAAAGTCAGCTGGGAAGACTGGGACATTTTGAAATAAATGTAAAAGTCTGGGGAGAATGCTCATACGTATAGTTTCTATGCACTACAAAAAAGTGAGTTTCAACCGTCCCCATCTAGTTAGATCATCCTGAATGAGAAGTGACAAGGGTTAATAATTAACTAGTTCTAGATGAACGCCATTTTAAAGGGAGGGAATTTTTCAAGGACTGGGATGATTGAAAATATAAAATCAATACCTCTGTCTTCGTTACATTTAATTTAAAGTTTGCCACTCTCTCAAATTTCTGAAGGACATCCCATATGGCGGGTATTGAGTGCTCAGGGGATAAGACAGTCAGAAGGACATCGTCCGCAAATAAAGAAACCTTATAGGTTTTCTGTCCCAGGAGGATCCCTTCAACTTGGGGATCTATTCTCAAAGCTGCTGCCAGGGATTCCATATAAAGAGCAAACAAAAGAGGGGAAAGAGGGCAACCCCGTTGGGTTCCCTGTTGTGATACTATGGGGGGGGGGGAGAGCACCGTTAATATGGATGCAGGCCCTGGGTTTGGAGTATAGATTTTGAAGCCATTTAAGAAAGGAGTTGGGGAATGAAAAGGTTTGAAGAGTGTCCAAAAGAAAATCCCACAAGACCCTATCAAAAGTCTTTTCAGCATCTAAACTAAGTAAAGCAGATGGGATTTGTCTGGAATGAATATATTCTAAAAGTAAAATGGTTCATCTGATGTTATCCACAGTGCTACGGTGTTTAATCAAACCAGATTGATCTGTATGAATAAGAGTGAGGAGAAGTAACTCCAATCTAGAGGCCCATATTGCCATGTAAATCTTATAATCTACATTTAAAATAGAGATTGGGCGATATGAGGCTATAGCCGTAATATCTTTATTTGGTTTAGGGAGAGGCGATAATACTGCATAATTCCAGTGGGGGGGGAGAGTCTCCCTCTGCCATGGCTTTATAAGTAGATAGTAGGATGGGAAGAAGGTATGCAGAGAATTTTTTATACCACTCTGCTGTAAAGTCATCTGGACCTGGACTTTTGGAGGGCTTCGGAGCCTGAATGTGGTTGTGGACTTCACTTGGACTTATAGTGATTTCTAGGGCCAAGTGTTGAGAGTCTGATAATTTTGGCAGGGGAAGCTGTGATAAAAATTCTGCCCTTCCGTCAGGGTCCATGGAAAGGGAGGGGCGGTATATAAGGACTGATAGAAGGAGAAAAAGCTGAGCGGACATGGCCTTCATCATGAGAGATCTTCTTTGAGACTGGGGGCAGGATATTCAGAAGGGTTGATATTCAAACCGGCATGATATTCAAAGGGGAATTGAGCCTGGCACAAATCCCAATGCTCCAGAGCACATCAGTAATGTATGCGCAGGTAGGGCGGGTGTGGCCATGCATACTCCGCACATCCCGATATTCAGCCCGGGATGTGCTGAGCCCATGCATGCACAACCCCTACCTGTGCTGCACACAGGTGAGCCAAAAAAAAAAAGGAGCAACTGCTGTCCACCCACAGGTGAGCTGCCATGTTGCAGGGTACAACACGGCAGTTGCCACCTGTGGATGGCCACCCGAGCTCTGGCTGCACCTTCGTGGTGGCGCCTCCCCATGCCCAATCACGGGCATACATAGAAAAATAATAGTCCCATATCCCTGGTGGTACAGTGGACTGCTCGCAGCCCGATCACGGGCATATGTAGAATATATTAACAGTCCTACATCCCTGGTGGTCCAGTGGACCGCTCGCAGCCCGATCACGGGCGTCAGTAATAAATAATTACACCAATCCAACCCTGGTGGTCAGTGGTACCCCCCTCCCACCGCCCACTGGGTCCCACTGTCCGCTCCCCGGTCAGCGGGCTGTAGCTCCCCACCCACTTGCCACCTGCGACTGACTCCATATGGTAGGGCTGTACTCCCATTGGTCCACAGCGTGAGCCAATGGGCGTGCAAGCCCTGCAATACTACAGTCCAGATATGTAAATGGATCCATTCACATATCTGGACTGGGGTAATATGGTATGGGTTGCCGCGGCGCGCGATGACTCACGCTGTGGAACAATGAGCGTGCAACTCTACCCTATGGAGTCAGTCGGCAGGCGATGAAGCGGCAAGCAGGTGGGGAGCTGCCACCCGCCACTGACTGGGGAAGAGCGGGGAGGTGGGGCTCAGTGGCCGGGTGAGGAGGGGGGTACCGCTGGACCACCGGAGTTGGATTGGTGTGTAATTATTTATTATTGATACCCGCGATCAGGCTGCAAGCAGTCCACTGGACCACCAGGGATGGAGTTAACTGTTTAAAACATACTAATGCCCGCGATCAGGTTGCAAGCAGTCCACTGGACCACCAGGGGTATTGGACATGTTCTTCAATTTACACATGCCCGCAATCGGGCATTGGGGCACTTTGCCGCGATGTGCAGGGGGCGTCGGTCCCCGACGGCTGCAGCCTGGCAGGGCGCAAGTCGCCGGGGATCGGCGCACCTGCATGCAAATGGGGCCATAATGACATGCAAATGGCCCCATTTGTGCCTTGCATACATTATGGCCCCATCTGCATGTGCACTTTTGAATATCGCAGTAGTTGCACCTATCACAACGGCACTTGCGCTTGCACATCCCCCTGCTCCACTCTGGCCACTTGCGCTGGTGCAGTGCCACTGCGCCATGTGCCCTGCGGGTGGCCAAGGAGCAATATTTAACGATGCTGTGCCATGGTGCAGCTCCGCTGAATATCACCCTGTCAACGCCCCTGCACTTCCAAGTTGCACTGCGCCCAGGCTTGCACCACAGCCTGGTGCAGTCTGAATATCCCACCCCGGGTGTTTAATTTTTAAAATGGTCACTGCTCATTTTTGAATTCAAAGTTTGCGGGCCAATAGACAAGTTCCTCTAGCCCCTCCTTCATAATTAGATTGTTTTAGATATGCTAAGGTCTGGAGTACCCTTAAATCCATTATTTTCTGTATTTCTTTATTTCCATAATTTTCCCTTGTAGCACCTTATCTCCTTCCCTATATAGAAGTTGATAAGACTGTAGTTGTTCCATCAAAAAATTATACGAGGCCTCTAGTTTTCGTTTTTTGTGAGATGAACAGGATATTGATTCCCCCCTAATAACTGCCTTTAGCATGATCCATTGGATAGGGTCAGAGGTTTCTTCATTATCATTATCTTTCAGGACTTGAGGGATTCTGGAGTTCTTGTACTCCATATATTCTGGGTCTTGTAGTAACGAGGGGTTGAAATGCCATAGTTTTAATTTTGGGGATTTGCCTAAATTTATTTTTAGGATTAATGAATGATGATCGGATAAGATACAAGGTCCCGAAGTCATATCCTGAATTAGAGAGAAATGTTCACAAGCAATAAAAAAGTAATCTAGATGGGAATAAGTCTGGTGGCACACTGAGTAAAAAGAGAAACCCGGGGCTGAAGTGAAAAGCCTCCTCCAGACGTCCTCTATGCCCAGGAGAGAGAGTGTTCCCCTTAAATATTTTAGGGCATCTGAGGTTCTATAAGCCCGTGGGGCCTAGGTGTCCTGCTGGGGTGAAAGAGCTATATTAATGTCCCCTCTCATTATTAAAGTGTCCTGCAGGGTCGCCAACACTTTTTGGAGAAAAGAACGTATCGTTGGAAGGGTTGACTGAGGTGGTAGGTTAACACTAACTAGAGTCACCTCCTGGGAATATAGTGTACCTGTTAAGATCACATATCTCCCCTGGTTATCTATGATCATGTCCTGGATCTCCAGAGGGGTGGAAGCAGATACCAGAATGGTTGCCCCTCTTCTGCATCCACTTAAGTGAGAGGAAGCATGCACCCCATAACGTTGACCCCATTTTAGCTTCTGATGTTCTCCCTCGGAAAGGTGAGTTTCCTGTAGGAAGCAGAGGTTGGCCACCTGCTTGTCCAAATATTGCATAAGGCGGGTTCTTTTTATAGGACTATGTAGTCCATTCACAGTCTGTGAAAAGATTTTAACAGGATTCACTGCCATCATGATCGGACATAAGAAGAGGATAGGGAAAAGGACTCACCTGAAGAAGCATCTAAGACGTCCAGATGTCCCCTCAAAGTGTTGCCATTCTTTGATTCAATCCTCCCACCACAGAAGACCAAAAATAGTCAACCTGGGGTGTGTGTGCAGGAGAAAACCTGTGGAGGTCCCACCGCCCCCCAAGAGATCCCCCCTCTCCTCTAAATAAACAATTTTTTGTACCTTGGTGTGTATGTCTCTTTTTTTCTCTCTCCGAAACTTTTACAAGAAATAGGCTAAACAGTGGCCAGAATTAAAAGGTAAACACATAACAAGTTCCCCTTAACTAAATTAAGTTTTACTCCCTCCCTATCCCTTATGGCTCCTCCCCAAACTGAGGAGCTAGAATACCTACTATTTCTCTTTAAACTATAACCTCTTTGACTTCCAATTTGGAAGTGGGATCAATTTGCCCCTTCCATGTGCTCCTCTGGGGTCCATTATATATGGTCTCTGAGGAGTTCAGGTTTGCACCCCATAGCGTATGGGAGGAAGTCCCCAAGAAGGCCTGTAGCGTGGCAATCATTCCAAGGAATGATATACCAGCCAGCAATGGTAGCATCATGAGTCCTCACCCGGAAAAGGCAGGAGGCCCCCCCTTAATATTGATTTCATCCCTCCCTCCCCCCGGGATCATTTCTGGCATATATTCTTGATTATCCTCCACAGTCCATTTTATAGATTCCCTAGTTGTTCCCTTTCTAGCCTCCCCTTTACTATGTATCTTCCCCCACAATCACCCCGCCAAGGATGTGCTCCATAGTCTTCACCCCCCCTCCCACACATCACATTTATCATTCCTAAGAACTCTGGTAAAACAGTTGTTTCTATATTCTATAAGACACCCCAGGAGGGGACCCTCATAGTCCCTCTCAATCCAGCATATCTAGATTCGGGGGCCCATTGCAAAAAAAAAAAGGGGGGGCCGGGTCAAGTATGTCTCCCCCCACAGCTCCCCACCATCCAACACAAAGTGCTGGTAGAGTCCTGGACCACCGAGTCCCCTCCTGTTTGTCCCATCCCACCCAAGAGAATCCAGATACATGCCCAAAAATGATATTTGACTTCCTTGGGTTCATAGTGAGCTCCAACTTATTCAAATGCAAAATCGTTTTGTTAATGGCCCATTTAAGGCCCAATGGAATTTGGGAACAAAGCAAAATGTCACCTGCATACAAGAGGAAATTAATTTTCCTGTCCAAAAGTCTGGGAGCAAAAATGTTAACTGTATGTAGTTCCATAACCAAGGATTCTAAATACGAGTTGAAGAGCAATGGTGCTAGAAGGTACCCATGCTTAACTCCCTTCTCTATATTTATTGTACTGGAAATAGTACCATCTTTGGCTGCCCTTATACTATATACACATTATTGTTCCTATGCAATAATTGTAAGATGCTTAGAAGGTCTTCCTCAATGCCATTTTTCCTTAAATTCTCCCATAATATACTGTAGAGGACAATGAATTCACTGTCCTTATATTTTCTCTAATTCATCTGCTCCAACATTTTCATGGCAGTTTAATTTAGCTGAAGTGCAAGAGAAAGCTAACTTGTCAATTGTAGTATGTATTTTCACTGGCATATAATTTTCACTGGAGTTTAAAAACAGTGAATATAGCGAAAATTTTGTTCCAGCAAAAAATAGATCCTCTACAGTATGTCTAGTCACATTGTCAAAAGTAGATGGCAGATCTAAGCATGCTGCATAAAGAGTGCTTTGATCTTTCAATGCACACATTTCTATAAGGCAGTTTAATACAGACATATAGTCCATAGTTCCATAATCTATGCAAAAACATGGCTGAGCATAGGACAAAATATTCTTATCCATTACCCATATATTAAGTCATCTAAAATTATTTGTGTAAATATTTTTAGACCTATAGATAAAAGAGTTATGGGCCTGTAGTTGCTAGGGTGTTTAGAGGATCCTTTTTTAAAAAGCGGAAAAATTACCCTGTTTCCCACTCCTTAGGGAGAATTCTTTCCCTGCAAGTAGAATTAAATAAACTACATAAGACCATAGCCCACCATTCTGGATATGCTTCAAACCTTTCAGCCATTATACCATCAGGCACAGGTGCTTTATTCCTTTTTTGGGCAAAAATGGCCTGATATATAACACAGCTGAGCTGTTGGGGCAATTCGAGGGTATCCATGGAGGTGGTTACCCGGGGGGGGGCTGCTCTCTAAGGGTGAGAACCAGTGAAGTGGCCGGTGGAGGGTGGCAACTTCCATTGGGGAGTCCCTGAGTGCCATGCGGATTAGTGTGAGCTAAAACTGGCTGACTGTGGAAGGCTGTTGGATGAGAGATTACTGGACTTGTCGGAAGATCCGAGTGGTGTCCAATGGCCTGGTTGATCCACTCCATGGAGGCTCAGCTTGGAGAGGTACCCTGTCTATAGAACTCTCGGGGAGAGGACTGTGTATTGGAGCAAGATACTGGTACTCTGTGAAACTGCTTGAACTAAATCAAACCGAATATAAAATCAGTGAGAAGGAACAGTGAAAGCTGAGGTGTGAGAGACATAGATACATAGATACATAGACAGTGTCGGCAGATAAGGGCGTATGGCCTACCCAGTCTGCCCATTTGAGCTTGTAAGTTCAATTTATGTTTTCCTAGAAGACCCCAATATTTTTGTTGTTTGGGCTGTAGAGGTGAGAGCTCTCCAGCATTTATGGCAAGACATTGTGGACAAATTTATTAGTCGCTATTTCCATATGGACTGATACTGATCTGAATTTTATTGATCAAGCATTCTGTGATTGTTGAATCAGTGCTCTGTTTTGCTTCTTTGTATAGTGTAAGGATTGTATTTTTGTAAAATAATTGTATTTATATGATTGGGGATTTGCATGTATAAGTGAAAGGTGAGTGGTTGTAGGGTAACTGGTAATTTTATTGTAATGTGTGGGTTGGGGGTTTGTGTGTATTGGGTATTTGGGGATTGTAATAGTTGGAGTATAGATATATATTGGGGTTATTTTCTGAGTTGATTGTGTTGGAATGCATCTGGGACAGAGGCCCTTTAGGTGCAGCTACTCAGGGGGCTACCTTCATGACCTCCGTCCCTTCAAGCTCCCAGTACTTCCAGTGGAGGTTTACCAGAGATGTAGAGCTTTAGGAATAGCTTGGGGGGGGTTGTAGGGGTGGTGCCCAAGTGGCTGCCAGGGTGTCTGGGATCTGGGTGGTGAGGTCAAGGAGATGCCCTGGAGTGAAACAGGAACCTAAGAGGGTGTCGCCTTGCTTGGTTCCCATACCCAAGGGCTCTGCAATGGGTTGCGGGCAGCTGGCTGGTCCAGTCACCCCACCTCATCCTACTCGGGTTGTATTATGTAATACCAGGTCAATGGGGAACAAAATGGCCATAATGGCAGACTTAATATCCTCAGTCAACCTGACGTGCATCATGGAGACCTGGCTGGATGAAAATGGTGCTCCCATTTTGGAGTCGGCAGTGCCAGCTGGGTACTCCGTGATACACAACCCAATGGAGGATCGCAGGGATGGGAGGGTAGCCATTTGTTTTAAATCCAGCTTGAACCTCACAGTGCTACCTGTGGGTCGGATGGGGTCCTTTGAGCGTGTGGCCACCCGAGGGGGTGTGGGCATGGGCTTTAAGGTCCTCGTGCTCTATCGTCTCCTGGGTCAGATGGGGACTTTTATGGGAGGTCGAAGAGTTAATCGCTGGCCTTGTCTTGAAGTCCCCAGGTGGTTGATCCTGGGGGACTTTAATGCCTGGGTTGATGGCGGGCTCTCAAGTTTTGGGAACGGCCTCCTTGAAAGCATGGGGGCCCTGGGCCTGGTACATAATGTAACACCTGCCACTCATTCGGGTGGCCACACATTGGATCTGTTTTTTTCCTTGGGTTTAGAGGTAAGTGACCTTAGGGTGGATCCAGTAATTTGGACGGACCATAGCACCATGGGGTTCATGCTTGGGACACCCCCCCCCTTGGATGGTCCTGCCCCTGTGGAGATGGTCTGGTACCACCCATTAAGAGGAGCTTCCTCTATGGGACTATCAGCAGTGCTGGACTTATTGGGTGCTGGGGAGGCTTGTGAGGTTGGGACGGAGGAGGCAGTGGCAGCTTATAATGGGTCTGCGACTGCCGTCTTTGATTTCATTGCACCCATTCGTGTCTGCCCCTTATCTACTCACCAGAGACTTCCGTGGTATAATGAGGATCTCTGGCACTTAAAGACTAAGGGGCAGAGGTTAGAGCAATGCTGGAGGAGATCCAGCCTGGAGGAGGACAGATTGGCCTTGAAGTCACATTATGTACACTATCAGGGGGCAATCTCCCATAGGAAGGTGGAATTCTTGTCTGGGGAGATTGCTGCGATGAGGAACAGACCAGCTCAGCTCTTCTGCATGGTGGACAGGCTTTTCACCCTGTCTGTCTCCGTGTTGGGGTAGCAGGTTCTAGCACTAGGGAAAGGGATACAGGGACTGACCTGAGGGATGCCAAAGCATTTCTCCTGTCTGGGCTGAATTTAAGCTGGTTGGGGTGCAGGAGATGGTGGAGATAATCTCAAGGCTGCAGCCAACCCAGTGTGATCTGGACCCAGGTCTGAACCGACTTTTAGTTGGTTGTTTGGACCTGATAAGACCTGTGATTGCTGAGGTAGTCTGGAGTTCCTTGAGGAGTGGAGTTTCCCATTGGCATTGAAGGAGGCTTTGGCTAGGCCTCTTTTGAAGAAACCCCCATTGGACCCAGACTGTATCAGCAATTACAGGCTGGTCTCTAACCTCCCATTTTTAGGGAAGGTTACTGAGAAAGTGGTGGCCATTCAGCTTGAGAGACATCTTGCCTCCTCCTCTACCTATGAGCCTTTCCAGTCTGCATTTTGGGCAGGGCATAGTACAGAGACTGCCCTGATGAGGGTGCTGAATGATCTCCTGATGGCGAGGGATAGGAGAACCTGTACCATCTTGGTACTCCTTGACCTCTCTGAGGCGTTTGACACCGTGGACCACGAGGTGCTGCTCAATCACCTGCGGTTCTGGTGCGGCCTGTCCGGTAATGTCATCAATTGGCTCAGGTCATACCTGACAGACAGAGTGCAAAGGTTGATGATGGGGTTAGCCTAATCTTCCCCAAAGCCTCTGTACTGTGGGGTTCTGCAGGGTTAGGACTTGTTGCCCTTGTTGTTTACAGTGTACCTGCTACCATAAGGGGACGTTATCAGGTGGTATGGGACGGGTTTTCACTGCTATGCAGATGATACCCAGCTGTACCTGTCTTGTGCACCTGATACCCAGGTGTCAGCCTCTGTATTTAATAGCTGCCTCAAGGAGATCCAGTCATGGATGACTCACAACTGGCTTAAACTTAACCCAGACAAGACTGAGGTACTGGTTGTCGATCCGGGCCGTCAGGGTGGGGGGGGTGAGGGGTTACTCCCGGGCCTAGGTCTAAGGGGGGGTTCCTCTTGTCCTTTCTAGACAGGTGAAGGATCTGGGTGTGATCCTGGATGCCAGTTTAACTCTGAATGCCCAGGTGTTGGCTGTGGTTAAGAACAGCTTTTTCCATCTCCGCAACTTTACCCAAATCCGAGCCCTGATCCCACCTGAGGACCTGATCATGCTGATTCATGCTTTTGCCACTACTAGGTTGGACTACTGTAATGCCCTGTACCTAGGGTTTTCTGGAGACAACCTCAGCAGGCTGCAGCTGGTGCAGAATGCGGTGGCAATACTACTAACAGGAGTTAGAAGATGTGAACATATCACCCTTGTCCTCCACGAACTGCAATGGTTGCCAGTCAGGTGGAGGATTGTCTTCAAGGTAGGGCTCCTTACCTACAAGACCCTATATGAAGGGGGACTGGTCTATCTGCAAGATCTCCTTGTCCCCTATCACCCACCTTGGACTCTCTGTTCTGCCGGGGGAGGCCTCCTGGTGGTTCCCAGGGTGAGGTTGTGGCATTCCTGGGACAGGGTGTTCTTGGTGGCCGCATCAACCCTGTGAAACTCCCTGCCTATTTTTTTAAGGGAGGCTCCCTTGGTAGAAGCCTTTAAGAAGGGTCTAGAAACTTATCTGTTCCAGCAAGCATTTATAAATTAATAGTATTAATGCTTTTGATTCAAAAATTCAAAAAATGGAGAGCAATGAGTACCAATGCCCGTAGTCTGGGTAACAAGCTTCCTGAATTAGTGGCCTTGATGGAGGAGGAACATCTGGATATCGTGGCAGTCACAGAAACATGGTACACACAAAACCATGACTGGGACATAAACATACCAGGATACACTGTCTACAGGAGGGACAGGGAGGGTAAAAGAGGAGGAGGAGTAGTTCTTTACATATGGGAAGGAATAAAGCAACAGAACAAAAGGGTAAACAGGGAGGAGAAGAAGCACTGTGGGTAAATTTGGAGACAGGCAATGGCACCACGATATGCACAGGGGTTGTATACGAACCCCCTTCTCAGGGGGAGGAAATGGACAGGGAAATTATAGAAAGTATACTTAGAATGGCAGAAAAAGGGGAGATATTGCTGATGGGTGATCTGAATATGCCAGATGTTAACTGAAGTGCAGTTGCAGCTACCACTTCGAAGAGTGCAGTTATTCTAGATACCCTACAGGGGGCATGCCTTAGACAACTAGTACTGGAGCCCACTCGAGAGGGAGCAATATTAGACTTGATTCTCTCAAATGGAGATGGAGAGGATCACAGATGTAGAAGTGGGTAGCCATCTGGGAACTAGCGACCATCGAACAGTATGGTTCACAATAAACACAGCAATAGAGTCAAGCCATACAAAGACAAAAGTACTGGACTTTAGGAGGGCTGACTTTGCCAAAATGGGTGAGTGCCTAAGGAATGCACTAGCAAATGGGCAGGAAGGAGGAGTGGAAGAACAATGGGGAATAATAAAAACTGCCATCACAGAGGTAACGAGCCTTTGTGTGAAGCAAATAAACAAAACAAGACGATGTAAGAAACCACTATGGTTCTCAAAGGAAGTGGCAGTGAAGGTTCAAGAGAAAAAGAAAGCATTCAGGAAGTACAAGGAATCGCAGAAGGAGCAGGACAGAGAACTGTATCAGTTAAAGCAAAGGAGGCTGGGAAGGCAGTCAGAACAGCAAAGGCCCAAACCGAGGAAAAGATATCCAACTCAGTTAAGAAGGGGATAAAACCTTTATAGGTACATCAGGAGCAAAAGGAAGACCAAGGGAGGGATAGTGAGGCTTAATAAAGGGAGGGAGGGTGGGCAGGGGAGACTGTGAAAAGGCAGAGATATTAAACAAATATTTTTGCTCAGTATTTACAAATGAAGAGGGAGGTACATAAAACAAACAGTAGTAACACTCTGGATACAGAAGTTGATACCAACCCATTTACAGAAGAAAGGGTTCTGAAGAAACTCTTAAAACTGAAGGTGGACAAAGCAATGGGGTCTGATGGGATTCATCCCAGAATTTAAAAGACTAAGGTAGAACTAGTGACACCACTGACTACCTCTTTAACAAATCATGGGAGGATGGGGTGGTACCCGAGGACTGGAGGAGGGCAGATGTGATTCCCTTCACAAAGTGGGAGCAAGGCAGAAGCAGGAAACTACAGACCTGTTAGTTTAACCTCAGTGATAGGAAAAATGATGGAATCACTTCTGAAGGAAAGAATTGTCGAGTATCTAGAGGCCAGAGGGGCACAGGACCCTAGGTAGCATGGATTCACAGTGGGAAGGTCATGCCAGACAAATCTGATAGATTTCTTTGACTGGGTGACCAAAGTAGTAGATCAGGGAGGGCTGTGGACATGGCCTACCTAGACTTTAGCAAGGCATTTGACACAGTCCCACACAAAAGATTAATATACAAGTTAGCCAGCCTGGGAGTGGGTCCTAAGATGACAGCCTGGGTAAAGAATTGGCTGGAGAATAGGACACAGAGAGTAATAGTAAATGGAGTCCACTCAGAAGAAAGGAGGGTTACTAGTGGGGTACCGCAGGGTTCAGTATTAGGATAACCTTCTTCAATGTCTTTATAAGCCGCATTATGGAAGGACTGGAAAGAAAAGTATGTCTCTTTGCAGATGACACTAAGATCTGCAACAGAGTTGATGCACAGGGTGGGTGGAAAGGATGAGAAGGGACTTGGCAAGGTTAGAGGAATGGTCAAATGTATGGCAGCTTAGATTCAATGCTAAGAAGTGCAAGGTAATGCACCTGGGAAACAAAAACCCAGGGGAAGAGTACACAATGGGGTGAGATACTAACAACAGCAAAAATGGAAAGGGACCTGGGGGTAGTCATATCAGATGACCTAAAGGTGGGCAAGCAATGTGAGAGGGCAGCAAAGAGGGCTGGGGGATACTGGGATGCATAGGGAGAGGCATCACCAGTAGAAAACAGGAAGTTATTATCCTCTGTACAGACAGCTGGTGAGACCCCATCTGGAGTACTGTGTGCAGTTCTGGAGACCCAATCTCCGCAAAGACATAGACAGGATGTAAGCTGTCCAGAGGAGGCAACTAAAATGGTGCAGGGTCTGCACCGGAAGACATATGAAGAGAGACTTAAGGAGCTTAATATGTATAGCCTCGAGGAAAGGAGGAGAGGGGGACATGATAGAAACTTTCAAGTACCTCAAGGAATCAACAAAGTCCAAGAGGGTAGCATCTTTCAAAAAGAGGTGTGCAAGAACAAGAGGCACAATTTGAAGATAGAGGGGGCTCAGAGGTAATTTAAGGAAGTATTTTTCACAGAGAGGGTTGTGGATGCATGGGCGCCTTCTGGAGGAGGTTGTGGAGTCAAAATCAGTGGTGGAATTCAAGCATGCATGGGACAGTCATAAGGCAATTCTGGGGGATGAGGGTAAGAAGAAGTAGGCTGCTGGTTAACTAGGATCTGCAGCTTATCCTGTAGGTAGGGAAATGGGCAGACTGGGTGGGCCAAGCGGTCCTTATCTGCTGTCAAATTCTATGTTTCTATGTTTCTATGTTCTATGATTTTACTGTGAATTCTGAGATACATAGTATTTTAAATGTGCTCTCAGTGGATTTAGTATTTTTTTATTTAATACGATTTGTGTGTTTTATAATTATGATGTATATTTTGTGCAGCACCCAGAGTCTCAGGAAATGGGCACTTTTATAAATAAAGTATCTATCTATCTATCTATCTATCTTTCTATCCATCCATCCACTCATCCATCTAGCTATCTGTCTATCTATATACTTCAGCCTCAGAAATTATTAATCTTTCTTCATTCAGCTTACCATTATTCAAAGTTAGATAATCACCTGGGTTTATTTTTTTTTTCACTTTATTGATCACCCCATATTTGTCTTGAAACAAAATTACTGGAATCTTGCCAAGATTGTATTATCGTGCTTATTCTCAGTTCCATAGGCCACCAAGTCCCAAAAACAACGACTATCATTTTTACTTAATGCCTTTTGTAATTAGTGCCGCAAATTTTGTTTGTGAGCTAGTTTTTTGGGTTTTTTTTATAAAATTCTATATTCTTGCTTGACTAATTTCAGAGCTCATTTTAGTTCAAAGTCAGCTGAGGCTTTAGCAATCCTACCCACTTATAGACAGCCTTTTTCATCGCTTGGCACTCCCTGTCAGACCAGGCTTTATGTTTTGTAGTTTTCGTGCCATAATTTATGCAGTCCTACTCTGTAAACTTTGACTTTAAATAATCAGTAATTTTCTCATATCTCTCACTAGGATCCATATAGGGAGTTTGGTTATTTGAAGTCCGTTGTTCCATCCCATCTCTAGTTTCCTTTAAGTTGGTCAATAATTCTTTAACTTTTGCAGCTGCATAGGGTACTCATTTTATTAGTTTCTTACTTGTAATTATCATGCTTTTGTCTGCTGTTTCTTGGGGGTCTCGT
The DNA here is from genome assembly GCA_016271365.2 of Neoceratodus forsteri. Lineage (NCBI taxonomy): Eukaryota > Metazoa > Chordata > Ceratodontiformes > Ceratodontidae > Neoceratodus > Neoceratodus forsteri. The sequence continues at coordinate 657,597,716 of CM057459.1, forward strand.
TGTCTAATGTTAGAACCTTCAGTGTTTAAAAGTATATCCAAAACAATTGGCAAATGATAACTGTCCCACATTGGAAGAACTGCAAACTTGATAATGTTCTTAAAATAAAATACATTTACAAGGTAAAAATCCAACACACTACCATCACAGTGTCTGGGGAATGGAAATTCGCCAATGCATGCACCATGAACTCTACCATTTGCAATGCACATATTATTGGAGGCTGCAATCTCCAACAATTTAATTCCTTTTTTGTTCATTATTTTACCTCTGGAGCATCTGATGGGAATATTGAATGTATCCTCTAAATGTCAATCTTGGGAGTAAATTTCTCTTTTTGAACCAATACAGGCATTAACCCCTTCCCCCCCAATAATAATTGGAGTTTTCAAGAAATCCAGTTGCATTTTATTGAAAATATTATTCAAATGGCACAATGCATTATTTGCAGCAGACACATTTACAAGAGGAATATAACTGTTAATAATAACTCTTTCTGTCAATCCCTTCGTTGGAACTGCAACACATAAAAAAGGGTCCCCATATGAGAATTTGTAACTGTTTTAAGATATTGTCATATAAACTAGGGTAACCATACCCCCCATACACACACACACACACACATTCTATTATACTTGTATTTCCTTTCTGCCTCTAGTTCCCAACATGTAAAGCCTTTCATCATAAACTCTTTGTCCCATTACCTAGTTTCTTGCAAGAGTACAATATCAAATTCACACATCTTTTGAACCCAGCCCAGATCTTCTATTTTGCTGGCAACACCAGAAATATTTCAGCTAATCAGGGAATATGGAGTCAATCTGAGGAACATGAGATGGTACTGTATTTCAAGCTCAATAGAAGAATCATTATCTAAGCCTTTATGCTCATTACTGGATAAAGATGATGGCGATAATGCTTCCATGAATACTTAGTTGTTAATCCTCACACCTTTCTGTGCCCTTCCCCTAATGGCCTTTCTTTTCCTCCAAACTGAAAACTCCCTATCTTCACCAACAGAGTGAACGCATTCAATGGGTTTAGTGAATTCTGTTTTCCAATTATTCCCTTACAGTGTTTATTTATGAGATTGTTTTTGTCCCTTCCTGCCTTATATGAATACGTTCTATCTTTTTAAAATCTGCTACTCCCATCCTTGGCAATGTAGCATCTAAAATTGTTCCAAAGTCCTTAAAATTGTGCTTAATTTCTAAAAGCAATTTCCTTGTTTTGCAGGAATTTAATGTAAAACAGATTATTCCCTTGATGGGACCCATTTTATATCTTATAGGTTGAATAAATATAATTCCAGCTAAAAGCATTACCAAATAGGATGCAGTATAGTACAGTGGTTTAAGGCTCTGAGTTGCAAACCTGGAGACCTGGGTTTGAATCCCACAGCCCCCACTTGCATACTGTGTGACCCTGAGCAAGTCACTTAACTTCCTTGTGCTCCCAGGTTGCATCTGTAAACAAGCTTTCAGCTTAGTGTGTCTCTCCTGGTAAAACAAAGGTAAAAAAAAAAAAGTACCCCTTACATATATTGTATGTTAAAATGTGTAATGTGGTTGGATTGTCATTTCTAGCTTTAGGTACCCCATTCAGATACACAATGGCAAGCCTAAGGCCTAATTCAATGTCACTTACTTTAGTCAGTTTGCTTTTTTCCCTCTGCCATGCTTCTCTCTTGCTTTCTCTCTGTTATCTGAGTCACCAAGTCATTAACTGACTGCAGTTTCACTGTCTTCCTTGCCCTTATCTTAGACTCTTTCACTAATTGCCCTTTCCTTTTAATATGATGTTGAACATCATTTATACCCTCATTCCCACTGCAATATTTTCAACTGTCTGAGTTTTAACTGATTTTTCCTTTACCTGACCTATTGGATTTGTTAAGTCTATATTTTCCTCCCCTTTTAGAAGGTCATTAACTAATTTATAAATACTAGATGCCCTACAGGGGGCATGCCTTAGACAATTAGTATTGGAGCCCACTCGAGAGGGAGCAATCTTAGACCTGGTTCTCTCAAATGGAGATGAAGATTGGATCACAGATGTAGAAGTGGGTAGCCATCTGGGAACTAGCGACCATCGAACAGTATGGTTCACAATAAACACAGCAATAGAGTCAAGCCATATAAAGGCAAAAGTACTGGACTTTAGGAGGGCTGACTTTGCCAAAATGGGTGCGTGCCTAAGGAATGCACTAGCAAATGGGCAGGAAGGAGGAGTGGAAGAACAATGGGGAATAATAAAAACTGCCATCATAGAGGTAACAAGCCTTTGTGTGAAGCAAATAAACAAAATGAAACAATGTAAGAAACCACTATGGTTCTCAAAGGAAGTGGCAGTGAAGGATCAAGAGAAAAAGAAAGCATTCAGGAAGTACAAGGAATCACAGAAGGAGCAGGACAGAGAACTGTATCAGTTAAAGCAAAAGGAGGCTGGGAAGGCAGTCAGAACATCAAAGGCCCAAACCGAGGAAAAGATAGCCAACTCAGTTAAGAAGGGGGATAAAACCTTTTATAGGTACATCAGGGAGCGAAGGAAGACTAAGGGAGGGATAGTGAGGCTTAATAAAGGGGAGGGAGGGTGGGCAGAGGGTGACTGTGAAAAGGCAGAGATATTAAACAAATATTTTTGCTCAGTATTTACAAAGGAAGAGGGGGAGGTACCTAAAACAAACAGTAGAAACACTCTGGATACAGAAGTTGATACCAGCCCATTTACAGAAGAAAGGGTTCTGAAAGAACTCTTAAAACTGAAGGTGGACAAAGCAATGGGGCCTGATGGGATTCATCCCAGAATTCTAAAAGAACTAAGGGTAGAACTAGTAACACCACTGTCTACCCTCTTTAACAAATCATGGGAGGATGGGGTGGTACCCGAGGACTGGAGGAGGGCAGATGTGATTCCCCTTCACAAAAGTGAGAGCAAGGCAGAAGCAGGAAACTACAGACCTGTTAGTTTAACCTCAGTGGTAGGGAAAATGATGGAATCACTTCTGAAGGAAAGAATTGTCGAGTATCTAGAGGCCAGAGGGGCACAGGATCCATGGCAGCATGGATTCACAGTGGGAAGGTCATGCCAGACAAATCTGATAGATTTCTTTGACTGGGTGACCAAAGTAGTAGATCAGGGAGGGGCTGTGGACATGGCCTACCTAGACTTTAGCAAGGCATTTGACACAGTCCAACACAAAAGATTAATATACAAGTTAGCCAGCCTGGGAGTGGGTCCCAAGATGGCAGCCTGGGCAAAGAATTGTCTGGAGAATAGGACACAGAGAGTAATAATAAATGGAATCCACTCTGAAGAAAGGGGGTTACCAGTGGGGTACTGCAGGGTTCAGTATTAGGACCAGTCCTCTTCAATGTCTTTATAAGCAACATTGCAGAGGGACTGGAAGGAAAAGTATGTCTCTTTGCAGATGACACAAAGATCTGCAACAGAGTTGATGCACAAGGTGGTGTGGAAAGGATGAGAAGGACTTGGCAAGGTTAGAGGAATGGTCAAATGTATGGCAGCTTAGATTCAATGCTAAGAAGTGCAAGGTAATGCATCTGGGAAACAAAACCCAGGGGAAGAGTACACAATGGGGGAGATACTAACAACAACAAAAATGGAAAGGGACCTAGGGGTAGTCATATCAGATGACCTAAAGGTGGGCAAGCAATGTGAGAGGGCAGCAAGGAGGGCTGGGGGGATACTGGGATGTATAGAGAGAGGCATCACCAATAGAAAACAGGAAGTTATTATCCCTCTGTACAGACAGCTGGTGAGACCCCATCTGGAGTATTGCGTGCAGTTCTGGAGACCCAATCTCCGCAAAGACATAGACAGAATGGAAGCTGTCCAGAGAAGGGCAACTAAAATGGTGCAGGGTCTGCACCAGAAGACATATGAAGAGAGACTTAAGGAGCTTAATATGTATAGCCTCGAGGAAAGGAGGAGAGGAGACATGATAGAAACTTTCAAGTACCTCAAGGAATCAACAAAGTCAAAGAGGTAGCATCTTTCAAAAAGAGAGTGTGCAAGAACAAGGGGCACAATTTGAAGAAGATAGAAGAGGCGGCTCAGAGGTAATTTAAGGAAGTATTTTCTCAGAGGAGTTGTGGATGCGTGGAGCAGCCTTCCGGAGGAGGTTGAGGAGTCAAAAACAGTGGTGGAATTCAAGCATGCATGGGACAGTCATAAGGCAATTCTAGGGGGTGGGGATAGGAAGAAGTAGGTTGCTGGTTAACTAGGATCTGCAGCTTATCCATTAGGTAGGGAAATGGTCAGACTGGGTGGGCCAAGCGGTCCTTATCTGCCATCAAATTCTGTTTCTATGTTTCTATATTCCTTCCTGTTCTGCTATTAATTCATTTATTTTCTTAATTGATTTTTTATTGATAATTAGCTTTCCTGGTGTCTACATAGAAACATAGACCTTGATGGCAGATAAGGACCGCTTGGCCCACCTAGTTTGCCAATTTCCCTACCTACAGGATAACCTGCAGATCCTAGTTAGCCAACAGCCTATTTCTTCCTACCCCCCACAAGAATTGCCTTATGTCTGTCCCATGCATTCTTGAATTCTCCCACAGTTTTAGACTCCACAACCTCCTCAGGAAGGCAGTTCCATGTGTCTACCTCACATTGCCCCTGAGTCATCCCCCCCCCGAGCTTCAAATTGTGTCCCCTTGTTCTTGCACATCTCTTTTTCTGAAAGATGCTACCCTCTTGGACTTTGTTGATTCCACTGAGGTACTTAAAAGTTTCTATCATGTCCCCCCTCTCCCTCCTTTCCTCAAGGGTATACATATTAAGCTCCGTTTGTCTCACCTCATATGGCTTCTTTGCAGACCCTGCACCATTTTAGTTGCCTTCTTCTGAACTGCCTCCATCCTGTCTATGTCCTTGCGGAGATGTCTGAATGTGTCTCCACTTGTTGCTCTATGTTAGCATCGTTATTATCATGATTTGACCTTTTTCCCAATAAAAGTGTCATTAGGGAAAACCAGCTATCCTAAATAATCAGTGTTCTTTCTTATTTCCATTTTTATTTTGTGAAGAGTAGCTTGCATCATTTTAAATTCTATATTATAGTTCATCTGATTCTAGTAACTGTCATTTCCGGAATCCTTTCCTCTATCATTTTCCTTGATTCCAACATTACCAGTACTTTCCTCTTTATTCCAATAATGGTGGATATTTGGAGGGTATTGTGAAGGGGGGATCTAAGCTCAATGGCCCACATAAGGGGAAATAACATTTTCAAAGACCATAAGAAATGACTTCCTTGAGATTGAACTAGTGATAAATCTAGTTAAATTAGCTTTAAAACTGATAACATACTAAGTATCCAAAGCTTGTTCATTTATTCTACCTTTCTCAGTTTCAGGCTTTCCAGACATATCTATTTTTTTCTGCATTACGCCCCTTTCTCAGCTGGATTCCTAGTACTAACTCAATCTGCTGTTCTTGTATCCCTGAATTTTCTAACTCCCTAATTTCAATATTAAAGGCTGTTCAGTATTTTATGGAAGAGATCTACTGTACCTTCTTTAATAAGTGGAGATGTATTTTTAGGACTATGGGACCCTTTAATTTAGACAATACTCTTTGGCCCCCACAGCATCTAATTGTGAACCAGGAGTAACATAAAGAACAATGTATAGGCAACCATACACAGCAAGGCTGTGTTTCCATTGAGGTGTTGAGATAACAGCATGTGAACCTCGAGGACAAAGCTCAACAGGTCCATGCTGACAACTCAAGCTTGAGATGGAAACACATGCCAAGTTGTTTTGTTGCCCATATTTTATTTTATACAGTACATGTTTTTTTTTACACCAGAGTGACCATCCCCTGCCAAAGTGAAAACAAAAAAATCTTGCCATTTCTTTGTTCTGTTCAATTATCAAAATCAAATTTACAGACTTTTTAAAGTTAAAAGGTACAACTTTGGGCACTGGGTGGTTGGTAAATAGCTAGGTGTGGAATAAATGAGAAATTTAAAATTGTATGACCTTTGAACTGTGCAGCACAACTGGTTGGAATGCGCACAACACCACTTTGGAATGTGCACACGGATTTTGAGCAGGCTGATTTTTATACAGAACAAAGGCTAACCATATACTACAAAATAATTAGTGATTTTTTAAGTTCTCATTCTGATCTAGAACTTTGGATTTTTGGGTGTTAAGTTTTGACTTAATGCTGTTACTCTTTAGACTAAGTTTCTTTTTTCCCCACCATAATCACAACTGTAACCACAACTGTACTTAGTAATGAATTACAATAAATACAAGAGAGTTTATAACGTCCAAAAAAGTTCTGATTGGTGTGGAGTCTTTAAAAACTTAAAAAGTTCAAAACTTCAGGAAATGTTCACAGAGCTCAGAAGTGCCATAACTGCCTCTCCTTAGAAGCAAACACAAGAGCAGTCTTTGGTGCTCAAAATGTCAGCAATGTCTTCTCCAAAAATGATAAGCTTAATGCTCAGCTATGATGTTTGACTGTAGCCACTCCTGTGGTGTAAGGCCCCTTGCTCCTCGTAACCAGGTTCCATACAACTTTCAAATCCTTCAAAATGAAATGTAAATTTAATTTAAATAATGATAATGGGTGGGGAGGTGCTGTGGAGCCCGAGCAGAGAGGTCATGTTAAACATCAGCTCCTCAGGCAATACTTTTACAAACTTAATAACTATCATTTCAGAACTTGCATCTGATATAAAATTGCTACCTAGTAGTAGAGTGAAGTTGGTTGAATAAGATGAGCAAATCCAATCAGAACCAGCTGCCAACAGAGGGGAGAAAAGATGGAGGGAAGGGTCTGATGGCAGGCCCAAGCACTCGATCGACACCACATGACCTAGCTAAAGGAGATAGTGGGGAGGAAACGCTCCAAATTTTAGGCAATAAAATGTATCAGTTACTGGCCTCCTCTAATGCAGTGAACCAGAAATTGGACCTTTTAACAGGCTGACTTGTAACTGTGGAGAAAGCAATAGATCTAATGAGGAGAAGATGGAGGGGGTCTGCCAACACTCTGAAACATGCAAAAGTGATATGGCCCAGCTAACCAAGGAGGCCCAATACACTAACAACCACCTGGAGATTTTAGAGAACCAGATTAGGAGTCAGAATGTGCGGTTGGTGGGCCTACCAGAAGGTTTTGAGGGTGACCATGCAGTTCTTTTCCTAACTGCCTGACTCAAGGAACAAGTTAAAGAACAAGTCCCTGATTTGGCCATCTCAGTGGTAAAGGCTTACCATATTCAGCAGCAAACTGCATCTCCAGCAGATTGTGGTGCTGGACAGTATGGGCACCCGAGATAGGTTTTTAAATCTAGCCAAATGCTATGGGCCTTTGAACGTAGAAGGCACAATGGTCCATATGTTCCCAGACATTTCCTATGCAACAAGACTTCGGAGGAAAAACTTTGATGGAGTTAGAGGTACTTTGTGGGATCTGAATATCCCACACAGCATACAATTCCTGGCGAAGCTGCGCATCATCCACAACAGCAAGGTCTACATTTTTTTTGGATCCCGTAGACACAGGGAAATGGGCAGCAAGGATGGCGGCTGCTGAAAATCCCCAAGACCAGATTGCAGATGAAGACACTTGAGGGACAGTAATTTATCCCTTGGCTTGGGATGCTACTAACTCTACTGCATAGTCGCAGTATGCCCTTTTATTTTATTCTCTGCTGTTAGATAACCATTGTGCCTGCTGTTTCATTCCAAATGGCATTCATGAATAGTTAAAGTTAAAGTTTCTGAGCCCACCTGGTGACATAGAGGGTTGAGGTGTGGGAGCCTTACCTGGACCCATGCCGGCGACCCGGGTTCAGGAACAGACTTGGGACACCGGGGGGTGGCTGGGGCGGGTGAGGATTGAGCATCCATTGGACTGTTCTCCTCTCTTGGGGTGGGCTATGGAAGGCATTGGTCAGTAGAGGTCTCTGGTGGAGACCAGGAGCACTGCTTGATGGCACAAGGAGGGACATCAACCAGAGAAACGTGAAAATGCTCCACATCACGACGGATGACAGCTGCCTGGCTCTCTGAGCCCATCAATGCCTCTGAAGCCTTTCACCACAGCAGCACCCTCCGTGTCAAGATGTTGTGCTGGTCTGGGGCCCCCGGGCTGGTGCCTTCCCTCTCGGAGGAGGGTGACGCATCCGGCAAAGGGATACGCCGGGTTACTCGGGGGGATCAGCTGTCATGTGAGAGTGGAGGACTCAGGGGACAGGACAAGTCAGAAGCAGCACTGGCTTGCCTGAAGTAGAGGCTGGCATGGATGCACGTCAGGGTGAAAAAGAGATAACACACAAAAAAAAGTTAACATTTCTAAACTAGTTTTCTCCACATCAGAAAGGTAAGAGTATTTTTGCTGGGTTTAAGTGAACACATTTTGTGTTTTAACATTTCGATAGAGGCAGGGCCCATAAAAGGCAGCTTTGTTGCCCTTTAGAACTTGTTGTATGTGTGAGTAATCTTTAAATAAAGGAGCTGCCTTTGTTCTCCTTACTGAAGGAGTTAGGAAAGATTGAGGAATTAGATCAAATATTTCTCCGAGATTAACTCGAACATTAAGGGTAACTATCCCTCAAGGTAGTTGATCATGAAGTATTTTGTCTGACAACTGAGAGTGTTAAAAATTGATCATTAAACAAAATTATGTTATAGCTAACATCTAGTCCAAGCATGACACCCGCTACCCGCAAGGGCATAGGAAGTTTGTAAGCATCCTGGGTTTACTATGTAAGAGACACGTCATGCGCTCATGGGCTATAGTTCTACAGTTTTATAGATTTCTCTTATATAGTAATGTTTATTTAGATTGCCTCTCTAATACAGTATGTAAGTAAGAGACACTTTATCCTGTTTAATAAGGGAATTTGCTCCCCTAAGCAATGTATTTAAGACTGTTTCTTGCAAGGAATTGTATGCATTTGTAACATTTTATTTTTAAACTGAATAAAATATAAATTAAAACAAAAATAATGATAATAAAACTTTAGAAGATACAATTAGCCCCCAGAATGTCTCTAGGATCTCTGAACTCCAATCCCAGGAAATAAAGCCAGAATTTTCAACCGTCACAAAAAAAACGAAAGAAGAAGTTATTCACTTCATAGTGCTCAGCTTACAAAGGTAGTAACAAATTACAGCTAAGACTGTGAGATAAAAATGCTTTACAAGCTATCAGTATGAAAAAATCTGTGTCAAACAGTCAAGGAATCTGATCCACCCATGTTCAAGGTGGTTTGGGTGGAATTTAACATTAGCTGATGACAGACTCAGTGATGTCAGATGTAAATTTAAACTGGCCACTAAGGTACGGATTACAAAAAATATTCCAATTTATCAAAATACATGTAACCCCTGTGCCATTTTGGGGGGTTACTAGTGATGTCTGTTTGGCATCGGGGAGGACTTGTGTGATGCAATACTTGAAGCAACATCCCATTGTGTTAGGGAGAAAGGCAAGAGCAAAAGAAGGAGGAAACCACTTCGGTTCTTAAAAACAGTAGCAGAAAAGATCAGAGCCAAAAGGTTGGTCAGGAAATATAAGGGAACACAGCGGGACGAAGATAGGGAGGCATACCAAACTTCCCTAAGGGAAGGCAGTAAGGCAGGCAAAGGCCCAAACCAAGGAAACACTAGCACAAACAGTAAAAGAAGGGAACAAGACTTTCTATAGATGCATTAGTGAAAGGAGAAAGTCCAGAGGGGATAATGCTAAGTTCAAAGGGGATAAGGGTGTGTGTGTGGAGGAAGACCAAGGAAAATCATCTATCCTAAATAGATACTTCTGCTCAGTATTTACTGAGGAGAAGGTAGGACAAGGCCCACAGCTCAGCACCATGGACATGGGGGGAGGGAGGTGTGCACAAGTCCCTTCACCAAAGAAAGGGTCCTACAAGAGCTTGCTAAGCTCAGGGTGGACAATGCAATAGGACCTGATGGCATACATCCCAGGGTACTAAAGGAGCTAAGGGTGGAACTAGCAGAGCTATTAGCAGAACTGTTTAGTGAGTCTCTGAGCACAGGAGAGGTCCCAGAACACTGGAGAAGGGCTCATGTGATCCCGCTCCACAAGAGTGGCAGCAGGGAGCAGGCAGGGAACTACAGACCAGTCAGTCTTACCTCAGTAGTGGGCAAGATTATGGAGGCATTCCTTAAGGAATGGATAGTGCAACACTTGGAATCCATAGGAGCACAGGATCCAAGACAGCATGGGTTTACAACAGGAAGGTCCTGTCAAACTAATCTAATAGATTTCTTTGACTGGGTAACCAGAGTGGTGGACCAAGGAGGTGCAGTTGATGTTGCCTACCTCGACTTCAGCAAAGCTTTCGATACTGTTCCACATAGAAGATTGATTAATAAGCTGGGTAGGCTCGGGGTGGGTCAGAAGTTGGTCAACTGGGTGGCAAACTGGTTGGTGTACAGAAAACAGAGAGTGGTGTTAATGGTATACAGTCAGAAGAGATGCAAGTCACAAGTGGGGTATCTCAGGGATCAGTCCTGGGGCCAGTCCTCTTCAATATCTTCATCAGTGACATTGCAGAGGGACTGGAGGGTAAAGTTTGCCTCTTTGCAGATGACACCAAGATCTGCAACATAGTAGATGATCCAGATGGGGTGGGCAGAATGAGGAGAGATCTGGACAAACTGGAAAAATGGTCAGAAGAGTGGCAGCTGGGGTTTAATGCAAAGAAGTGCAAGATCATGCACATAGGGAAGAGAAACCTTGAAGCTACCTATAGGTTGGGAGGGGAGTTTCTGGCAATCACAAAGGAAGAAAGACACTTGGGCATCAATCAATCAATCTTTATTTATCCAGATGAAACATCATTGAGACAACTCATTTACAAGGTGGACCTGGGTCAGGTACTAGACACATAACAGGCAAATATAGGGTACACAAAATAATAAGTACAATATTACATAATGCAATCTGCAAATCATATCCATAAAACACATGAGGATGCATGTCATAAAATACATATTTTCCCACAGTATAAAGATGATAAAATAGGAAATCAATGGGAAAAAATCACAGATTTTCATCTTCACAGATCTACAGATCATCATCATCATCACAGATGACCTGAAATCACCCAAGCAGACCACTAAAGCAGTAGGTAAGGCTAGAGGGATGTTGGGGTGTATTAACAGGGGTATCACAAGTCATAAGAGGGAGGTAATAATCCCTCTTTACAAGACATTGGTTAGGCCCCATCTGGAGTATTGCATGCAGTACTGGAGACCACGCCTGCACAAGGACATTAACAAAATGGAGGTAGTCCAGAGAAGGGCAACCAAAATGGTGCAGGGACTGCATCAAAAAACATATAAGGGCAGATTAACGGAGCTCCATATATATACCCTAGAGCAAAGGAGGGAGAGAGGTGATATGATCAAAAGATTCAAACATCCTAAGGGCATTAACAAGGTGAAAGAGTCTAACATGTTTCAATATAAGAAAAATAGCAGGACAAGAGGACACAGCATGAGATTAAAGGGAGGCCATCTAAGGGGTAATGTGAGGAAGTTCTTTTTCACAGAAAGGGTGGTGGATGCATGGAACTGCTTATCTCAGAAAGTGGTGGATATGAATACAGTGCAGGGCTTCAAACAGGCCTGGGACAGGCATAAGGGAGCAATACAGATGAGTATAAATAAATATGCCATTGACAGAGTAAAAGCCTATGGCACATTCAAGAGGTAGAAAAATGGGCAGACTGGATGGGCCTTGTGGTCCTTATCTGACTTCAACTTCTATGTTTCCTTGTTTATATGTCAAGTCTGCCAAGGGGCAGAGCCTGGGTATCATGTGCTGAGCAAAAGACATCAACCGGTGCAAGAGAGAGGGTTTCAAAAGTCAGTCAGTTGGAGTTGAGAATAAGTAGGGGAAGTGCGAGGAGCGCAGAAGTCTGCATGGAGGCTGGTTGGGGATCAGGCTGCCAGTCAGGGCTGGGGAGGCCCGTGGCCAGGGTGGGGAGATTACTCCCCAGTTCCCAAAAAAGGAGATGGATCCCCACACCTATCAGTGGGGAAGGTGGACAATTGAGGAGCAACAGCTAGAAGGAAAGAAACAGTTTGGTGGAGCCTATCCGGCTCCGTGAAGAAACTGAAGTGCTGGGGTGGCTGTCATGGCAGGCCCAGTCTGCGGAGTGGCAGAGATGTAGTACCAGAGGGTCCAGAGTGGCAGACTGGACCCAAGCCATAAGCCCATGTCCACCTGTCTGTTGTTTGGAGGTGCTGTGAAGAGAGAGTTATAAAGGAGGTCCCTGCTCTGTGCAAACCCCACTCAGGATTGGCAGGGTGAAAGGCTGTAGGAGGTGTGACTGTGCCCAGATAAGTAACATCAGAGTGCCCCGAGGAGGTGGAACTGTGCTCAGATATAACATCAGAGTGCCCCAAGGAGATTTTTTATTATTTTTTATTTATTGTACTTTTTTCCCTACTTTGCTGTCAACCTGGTACCTCTGCCTAGTCACGGACCTCAGTCTCCACCTCCATATAGGACCGCAGACCCTCGAATACCCCCTGGCTTGTCCCCAGGGTGGGGTTGTGACACTGACACCCTTAGCGGTGCTGCAATGATGGAATTAGGTCCAAGAGCCGTCCTGGAGGCTAATCAAGGCCGAGGCAGGTGTCATTGAGGGCGGACAGCGGGAGTATTTTTGGAGTGTTTTTTTCTTGGGGGGATGGGGACGTGCAATGATATCCTGTATCTGCCACACCCCCACAGTCATTCTAATGCTGGCTGCTGCAGTACCCCCAGCCTCCGACATGGGTCCGTCAAGCACCAGATATTCTCCCGGCCCTCTCCCCAGAGAAGGAGAGCAGTCCTGGGGACACTGCATCCTTTTCCCCCCGGCTAGCCCTCCGATGACCTGGATCTGTTCCCAAACCTGGGTCGCCGGCGTCACAAGCAGAAATCCAACCACTGCGCCAATGGGCCAGCATTGCTCCGAGGAGATTAATGTGCCCTGAAGTAATCATTTGCCCTGCTCCCACTGGAGGGGTAAAGGGAAGGACTGATAGGATACAGTTTGCCCAAGAATGCTGACTAAGGTAAGAAGAGCCCGTTTGGCTCACAGAAAGTAACTGTGTGCAGGTATCAGGTTCGGGACCCATGTCCCCAAGTGTGAGGTGCCACGGCTGTCTGCCATAGTAAATGTGCTGAAATAATTTTGTTGCTCTGCATCTTCATGGAGTTGAAAACTGTGGCTTAAGCCTTTGGACTGTTACAAAAGTAAAATGTGCTTGATTGCCTCTAATTTCCTGCCTTGACCGAATCTTTGTGTCTGAGCCCAAATGAATTTTGCTTTCACTGCTGTTTTTCCTAACCCGTTTGCTTCATAGAAAAGACTGTACCAAGTGCCCTCCCGCTGAGAGAGAGAAGAGAAAGAGATGACATCATCCAGCACCCAGACAGAGCTCACGCTGTCACCAGAGAATCCCATTTCTTCATAACTAAGACACTGTGTTTTATTTCCCTGCCAAATTACTTTATCACTGCCTTATCAGGAGCTGGTGCCTTCCCCCCCTTATCCACAAACTGTTCCACCACTATACCCCTAGACATGGGAGGGGAGGAGAGGTGCCATTCGTGGAGTAATATCAGAAGACTGGGAGTGTGATGCCTGCCCGTACAGAGACTTGCCTGTAAACTAAAGACTATCTGGGCTTGGGTAGGAGCTAAACAAAAGTCTTGTCTGTACCAAGCAGCACCAGTGCGTACAAATTAACTCAGAGCAGGAGGTTACAAAATATTGAGACCAGTAAGGGATTACATACAATTAAAAATGTTGCCTTCAATAAAAACCTAAGTCAGTTTTGTAAATACAACTGCCAAATTGCACAGATAAAATATCAACTTTGGAAGAAAAAAGTGTGAACACAGTTTAAAACAAATGGTAGTCAATCAGGAAGCTAGAGCTTCTTAATAACGAATAATCTTAATAATGCAGTTTACACAACAGTCCACAGGAGAAAACCCCAGAGTATCCTTCATCTAGCAGTTTCCCACACCAGGTATTCACTTTCCTCCGTTCCCTCATTCCAGATTCTCTCCAGGCTTGTACTGCAAAGTGCAAACTAGTAACAGTCACCTTGCTCCACCTTTCGCTGTAAGCTCTGTAGGCTCTGTGGAACCCAGGAAAAAGAAACAGGATTCAGTAAAACAGACATGACACTCCAGTAAGTTCCATTTTCATGGGCTCCCTCTCCTGCAGCAAGATGAAACGCACATGCCCTACCAGAAAAGTCCTGAAAATCCAACCCACCTCACAGTTCCATTGAGGCACATCTGCTTCACCTGCTTCTCCACTCCTCCACTCAAGAGAGAATGCTGAAAATGCTGCAAAACTTATACAGTCCAGCAAAACACAGTTAAGCGGCTCTCTACTCTACCCAGTCCAGCATACGAAACATAAAATGACAAGACAAACAGATTGACAATTAGACACAATTACAGTGGGACTGATTACTTAACATGAGTAACAACTGTTTTTTTTAACAGGATTAATGACTTGCAACATTTTACAGAATTTTGGGAGGTTATTGTAATACCTGTCGCCAACAAAATCAAGTGCTATTTGGCCGAGTGCAATCCTCCTAAATGGAATTATGAAGAGTGCATTGCACTGAGATCTGGAGTAATTCTAGTTGTGCTGAACAGGGAAAAGTTCGGAGATGGATTATGGAACTTTCCAGAGTGTGATTTTATGAAAAAAGTGGACATTTTAAATTTTACACAGTCATCAAAAGAAGATAAATGAGCTGCACTATATAATGAACAATGATGAGTTTCCCAAGGAAGGTTGATTAAGCAATAAGACATGACAAGGTGTGTGTTATCATGTAATAACATCACTCCTGGGGTGGGTTGAAGCATGCGGCGAAGCCAAGTGCTTCCACCACCCAGGAGTGACATTATTACACAATAACACACACCTTGGAGTGCCTTATTGCAATTATTTATTTATTTATTTGAGTTTTGGTAACCGGGTAAGTCCACTGAGACAATTACAGTCCTTTTTTCAGGGTTGACCCAGGGTCGAGAATCAACCACAAAGGTACAAGTGCAACAAGCAATACAGTTCTCATGTTACAGGGATGACATTAGGCAGAGTACAAGTCAAGACAAAATGGTGCAAGTACACAAACAACTGACAACAGATTAGAAAAGCAATTCGTGAAATTGAGTGCCTGATGGGCTATATACAGAGCAGTTATAGTACAAAACTTCATAGTAAACATACTAGTGATATACATGGGAGTGGCTGGGACCAGAGAATCCCACACTCCTTAGTCTCCTATTATGCTAGGTGCATGGGCAGGCACCCTTTAGCAAAAGCAGGAGCAGGTAGTAGAGGACAGAAAGGCAGACAGATGGGACTGAAATTGTGAGAGGGAGGAGCAGGAGAGAATGGAGGGAGGGAGGGAGTTCCAGTCAGTTATAGCAGCATATGAAAAGGAGCACCTGGATACAACAAGACGTATCTTGGGTATAATGAGAAGGGGGAGAGAGGTACAGCGAAGTGTGTGTGGTGCTGGTTTGAGGCATATAAGTTTCTTGAGGCAGGGAGGGGTGAATTTGTGGACAAGCTTGAACATGAGGCTCAAGGTTGAGTATCTCAGTTTTGCCCCATACGAGGGCCACCCCAATGAGGCAAGAACATCACAAAGATAAGAACGGGAAGGTGCCCCCATGGCAAAGCGACCAATCCTGTGGTATTCCTGAGAGAGGAGGGACATGGAGGAGCAATTAACGAAGAGGAAGAGGGGTGCAGCATAGGATAGTAGGGGAAGGAGGGATGCAGTAGCGATTTTTTGGCAAGAGGCAAGTGTGAGGTGCGGGCGCACGCGATATAGGAATCCAAGTTTCTGATTGAGATTTTTGATAGTGTTAGAGGCATGGGAGTTGAATGATAGTGCAGGATCCAAGGTCACACCCAGGTATTTGAAGGAGTGAACTACCTCTAACAGGTCACCCTTGTTAGTGGGAATACTAAGGGTAGGTAGGTTAGGCTTTTTTCCAGGCCGATGGGTGAAGACCATGCATTTTGTTTTCTTTGAGTTGAGAGCAAGATGACTACATTGGAACCAGGCTGCCAGGGAGGCAAAGTCTGAGGCAAGGTTCCAATTGATTTGGTCAATATCTGGTGAGGAGCGGTAGATGATGGCGTTGTCTGCGTATAGATGTACTGTGGCACCCCCGCAGAAGTTGGGAAGGTCATTGATAAAGAGCGAAAATAACATGGGGCCCAATATTGAGCCTTGTGGGACACCATGGGAAACTGTTTTTTGTCCAGACAGGGAGCCATCCACTTAACTTTTTGGGAATGATCAGACAGATAGCTCTTCATCCAGTGCAGCACACTGTAGTCCAGGCCAAGTAGATGCAGCTGTTGAAGCAGTAGCCCACGATTCACGAGGTCAAATGCTTTCGTGAGATCCATGAATATGGCTCCAGTGGCCTGGCCCTTATCCATTGCTTGGAAGATATCAGATTTTACTTTTATGAGTGCAGTGAGGGTACTGTGATTCTTTCAAAAACTGCTGGCAGGGTGATAGTAGCTTGTGGAAGTCAAGGTAGTCTTGGAGAGGATTATAAATGATATGCTCTTGGATCTTTGCCAGATGAGAAAGTAGAGATATAGGGCGAAAGTTTTCTATGATGGAGTTAGGTCCTCCTTTGTGGACTGGGAATACTACTGACACCTTCCACTTATCTGGCACTACGTTAGAGAGGAAGGACTGGTTAAACAAGTTGCAGATGGGGCGAGCTAAGGCAGAGGCACCCAGTTTAAGAAATTTTGGTTCCAGCGAGTTGTATCCGGGAGAGGCCTCCAGTTTTAGGTTAGATAGCAGCTGCTGCACCTCTTTGAGTGTGGCTAGTTTCAGACGGAATTCAGGACAACCCCCTAGGTTGGGAAGGAGAGTTGTGGGAAGAGAGGGAGCATTGTGGAAGCTCGAGGTGTATTTTTGAAGGTCAGTAAAGAAATTGTTGAAACCAGTGGCTATGGAGAGTGGGTCGTTGAGGGTGGTGCCATTGACAGAAATAGAGCTTGGGTTTTCAACAGCCCTTCCTTTTACTAAAGCGTTAACTTGTCTCCAGAATTCCTTTGGGTTATTTAGATGCTCTGTTTGAAGAGATCTGAGATGGTATCTCTTAGCTTTTTGTGCCGCATTTTTAAACTGATTCCTGAGCTGTCTATAGATAAGCCAGTCTTAGGGGAGTCCACTTTGTTTGCACATTTACCATGCTTTGTCTCAGAGTGCCATAAGAGGTCTGATATCCTCGGAGAGCCATGGGGCTTTAACACCCTTGGATCTACATTTCTTCTGAGGGATGTGTTGGTTAATTATTTTGGTGAGAGTGGAGATTAGGAAGTCCAGGGCTAGGTTTATGTCAGGAAGTGTATTAGTGGAGCCCCAGTCAGTAGAGTTAATGGATGACAGGAACCTGTTGGCAGCAAACTTAGTCATGTTCCGGACCAGGGAAATCTTGGGAGGAGGGTTGGTATAGTTGTTTCTCCATACACAGAAGGTGGGAGAGTGATCATTTATGCAGTCGGAGAGTGTGCCAGCAGATCTGATTTTAAGTGGGCAGCTGGTGACTATCCAGTCTAGCAGTGTGTGATTGCCCAATTTTGGATTGACTCGTGTGTGATCATGGATTAACTGGGTAAAGTTGCCATCAGCAAGTGAAGCACAGACATTACCTATATTGAGGTGCAGCCAGTCAATGTTGAAGTCCCCACATAGGATGAGGTCATGCTTTGGGAGGCTGCCTAATGATTCAAGGAGAGGGGGCAGGCCAGCGGTGGCACTGTTGGAGGGCATATAAATACACCCTATGATGATTTTTTTAATGTTTCCAAGCGTAAGGGTGACGTAAAGGGACTCAGTGAGAGGAGGTGAGGAGGTGAGGATACAGGTGTGGGGAGGATAGTGACATTGAGGCCTGTCCTACAGTATATAATTACCCCTCCGCCCCTTTTGCCAATTCTATCATGTCTAAAGAAGTGATAGCCTTGAAGGGACACCTCATGCTGTTTGATAGCAGGTTTTAGCCAAGATTCAGATATGCATAGGATGTCAGGAGACATTCGTATGTCCAGGCTTGCAAGTCAGCCATTTTGGGGTGTAGGCTGTGAATGTTAAGGTGTACTATTTTTAGACCTTTCATAGTGGGTAAAGATGCTGCATATTTGGTAGGGGGAGAGTGAAGTGCAGGTCCAGGGTTGGTTTCAATGTCCCCAGCCTGGAGCAGCAGGAGGAGAGTATGGTTCGATGTTATACAAAATAAAAAAAAAATGTTTTTAGTAGATGTTTATAACGTAAAAAGAGAGTATCCCTAGTGGAAAATCAATCTCAGGCACACACTGACCAATCAGAATCCAGGATTCTTTCTTGCCATTGTATAATTCTAATCTACAAACTAAATTGTAGACAACTTTTATCAAGGACAGCATCCCAGCCCCAGCAGCTGAATAGTATAGAATGCCATAGTCAAGAACTGATGAAAGTAAACTGTTTGCCAGAAGTACCCATACTTCGGGCAAGAGACTTTGCCAAATATGGAATAATCAGCCTAGACGTTGGTGAACGATTCTTACTATTTGATCTACATGGGTGTCATAGTTAAAGGTGCTGTCCAGGATAACTCTTAAATACTTGAAATCATTAACCAACTCAGTGGGTTCCCCAACCACTGCTTTTAAACAAGGCTTGCTGTTAAATATTTCTTGCCTCTTCCAAAGGTCATGGCCTTAGTTTTTAGTGTTAAGGACCATCTTGCAGGCCAAGAACCATCATTGAAGATTATCACAATCTTTCTCTAGAAGGACATTAAGGGCCTTCAAGTCCCATCCCCTTTTAAGAAACAACTGCATCATCCACATGAAGAAGCATTTCAGAGGAAGGACAGGCAAAGGGTATGTCATTAAAAAAAAAGGGAGTGAGAAGAGGAGGAGCCCCAATATGAAGCCTTGCAGGACACCACCATCAACTTTGAGAAAACTGGAATAAGATTTTGGATGACAGTTCTGTGTTCTCAGCCTGCAAGACAGTCCACAAGCAAGCAGATGACTTCTTTGTGGAAGTGACGCTGAGAAAGGGAATGTAGAAGGAGGTCATGATCCACTAGGTTGAATTCCTTAATGAGGTCCACGAACAGAGGGCAGCCAAATTACCAGAATCTGTGGCCTGAGAAACAAACTGTAGTTCATGAACCTCGCCAAGGCAGTCTCAGTATTGTGTAGGGACCAAAATCTTGCTGAACATGAGTCCACAAACTAAACTTAAACAGGAAATCAACAGTTTGATCAATAAACAATGTGCTCACATATCTTTGACATAGGCCAATGTGAAAATAGGCCTATAATTTGAAATGCTAGACTTAGATGAGGACTTAAGGATCGGACATACGGTAATCCATTTCCAGGCAGAAGGATAGGTACCAGAACATAGTGAGTGGTTTAAGAGTTTAGTAAGGGGGGGAGACAATAGTTTTATGAGTCATTTTTAACAGCCTACAGCCAAGGCCGTCAATGACAATACAAGGGCAATGATTTATCAAGACAACTCAGAACAAGAGCAGGAGAAAGAAGTCTAAAGTAAAACCTAAAGTGATTCTGAATATCAAATATAGGGTTTTCATCCAATATATGTGCAAACTTTCAGGGATTTGAATAATACTTGGTAAATCACAAAAGAAATTGTTAAATGTAGTGACCAGGAGTGTAGGGTCACTTATTACTGTACCTCATTACTGAAGTTGAGAGACGAAGTTTCAGTTTTTTTACTATGGCCTGTGAGGTCACTTAAAGTTTGCCAGAAATTATGAAACTTGTGAAAGGTTCAGCTGTTTTTCCTTTAAAAAAAATTATTTGAATTTCATGGATATTTACAATAGTTTCTGGCACTTTTATATTTAATAAATGAAAGGTGGTCTACAGTTTTTATGGCTGCAGTGGGTGTAGCCCTGCACACTTCTTGCGATAACAGTAGAAAAAAAGGAGCTTACCGGATACCAAATTAACTTTTTAAATAGTGGAGATGAACAGCAATCACTGCATTCACCCCACTATTTTGTCCATCAGTTCTGCTGGAACATGGCACTGTCTGCTATGTCCAACATGGCTGCTGGAGTTCTCTGCACATGTGTGACGACTCATGCATGCACAGTGAACTCCAGGAGCACAGCAGCACAGTCTGCAGTGTCCAAAATGGCTGCTGTAGCTCAGTGCACAAGTACAAGTTGTCACACATTCACAGAGAACTCCAGCAGCCATCTTGGACATGATGAACTGTGCTGCTGTGCCCTGGAGTTCAGTGAATATGTAAAAGTCGTCATGCATGCGCAGAGAACTCCAGTGGCCATCTTGGACATGGCAGACAGTGCCGTGCTCCTCCATGACCTCGGCTGCAGCCATACAGGCTCTGGCCACAGCTTTTTTGTAATGGGACCACTTTTTGTTTCTGTCCTGCAATAGTTTCAGGATGTCAGGGCATATCCATTCAGTCTTGTAGCCCCTAATCTGCATGTTTTGCCAAAGGAACCAATAAGCCACAAATATCATTGCACATTTTACAGAAACAATCATAGGCTAAATTTAAATCAGTAATAATATCAAATAAAGAGCAATCTACAGCAGAGAATGCAACTCTGAATTTTTTAACATCCAGTTTCCTTAAATTTCTAATATTAATGTACACTAGATTGAATCTGCATATTTTAGTAGACCAGTTACAGTAAACTGGCAACGCTTGGGAAAGGAAGAGATTTACTCATAACATTGTGATTGGGCAATGTCTTCAAAGAGAAAAGGAGGAAAAAAAGGCAGAGAATGGGCAAAATTTGGGAGGAGATTCATTATTCTGATGCTGCGATAGATGAAGAAGGGGCATACTCCCAAAAGTTCTCACAGTTCTGCCTGATACCAATTTATTCACATGCTGTACAAGCAAACATAATCAGCTTGATTCCAAGGATAGGAGTGTTGTAGTGCCAAAATGCTTTAATTTTAGTGCTCAAAACACAGGTAAGCAGAGTAACATAGCTCTTTACCTAAACTGATCAATGAGTGTAACAATATATTAAAATAGTTGTTTTACTTGCTTTTTCAGCGCCACATGATAATAAGAAAATAAGAAACGTAAAGGCAAAGGAAGGCAAGTTCCCAAATTAACTGCCAGTTAGTTTGTGTTCCTATTTGTGTTTAATCTTTTCTTAAATCTGTGCAGGCTTTCACCATACCCAACCTATTCAGGTAGACTATTACAATGGGATACAAAGGTTGTGCTTTATTTATTTATTTACTTTTGTTTACCGGGTGAGCGCACTAGACAACCAAGTGCCTATTTTCAGGCACAACCCGGGTGGGTTACAATGGTACAAAAACCTGAACATCAGGCATACACAGGGTTAACATACATTAGGTTCAGGCACAATATTTGACATAAGAATAAGGTACATAGATTATGGCACATATGTAACATACGAATAATGTACATAGATTAAGGCACATATGTAACATACGAACAAGGTACATAGATTAAGGCACCTATGTAACATACGAATAAGGTACATAGATTAAGGCACATATGTAACATACGAACAAGGTACATAGATTAAGGCACATATGTAACATACGAATAAGGTACATAGATTAAGGCACATATGTAACATACGAACAAGGTACATAGATTCAGGCACATATGTAACATACGAATAAGGTACATAGATTAAGGCACATATGTAACATACGAAAAAGGTACATAGATTAAGGCACATATGTAACATACAAATAAGTTACATAGATTAAGGCACATATGTAACATACGAATAAGGTACATAGATTACAATTAGATCAAGCACATTGATAGAGTCAGCAATGAGGTACATAGATAACTACATGAGCTGGCAAGTGGCCGAATACAGGAATAGGCGACTGGAGTCTCCCGGCAACCCAGAAGAATACCAAGGTACAAAGCAGCAGGATCAGTCAGATCTGGGTACAAAGAGCATCAGGTAGATTAACAGGGAACAGCATCAGGATCAGTCAATTCAGGGTAATAGAGCACCAGTCATGGTATGTCAGATGACATGGGCTAAACCTGCTGGGCAAAGTGCAGGCTATAGCCATGGACTAGATGCCCAGTGGTAGATATCAAGTGATAGCAGCTCAGGTACAGAGACAAGTTGAGGCCAATTTCAGGAAGCCCCATAGGGAGACTTTGAAGCAGGAATGTGATGGGGAGGTGCAAGTGCAGGCTGGCAGGGAGTTCCACAGCTCCGGTGCAAAGGCAGGGAAGGCCTGCTTGCCCATTCAAGTGCAGGTTTTTGGAACCAGGAGGACCTGAGAGTTGCTGAATCATAGGTGGTAGGGGGGAGCTGCAGGAGTCAGGGACAGGGCAAGTGCAGAAGGGGTGGCAGTTCAGAAGATGTTGTTTATAAAATTGCTAAGGACAAAGGTGCGGTGGTACTCAGGTGAGAGCCACTCTAGCTGGGAGTATAGGTCACATCGATGTTTGAGGCGGGGAACAGAGAGAGCAAAGTGACATACATTGTTGTATGCTGTGTCCCATTTAGAGAGACTGGTTTTAGGGATGTGGGCAAAGGATACAAGGCCATAGCAGAGCGTGGGTAGGAGGACCCCCCCCCCGGCAAGGGCCAGTCGAGCCGCTGGGATGAGGCACGATTTAGCTCTGTAGGCCAGGCCCAGCTTGCAGTTTGTAGCTTTGCAGGTGTTGTGGATGTGCAGAGTGAGATCCAGCTGTGGGTCAGGAGTTACCCCAGGTACTTGACCACTTCTGCAACAAGCGGTGGGGGACCCCTCAGCTCCTAAGATTTTTAGAGGAGCAGGGCAGGCTTTTAACTTGGCAGAGGAGCCAAAAGCATGACTTGGAACAAAGCACAACCTACCCTCAAATTACAAAATGTGGTACCTCTAAATATCTTAAAAAATGTAGTTACCAGCAAATGACATGATTCCTGTACATACCACCCCCATCACTGACCTTACCCTTACCACCACTAGTTTCTCTCTGCTCTGATTATGTCTGTTGGAATAAAATGGCTATTCTGGGTAGTGGTTCTCACCCTCCTCGCCCTCCACCTCATCCCTTCTGTACTTTCTCCCCTGCTTCCCATCCATCCCACTGTTTCTGTGCTTCACCCTTGTTACCCCTCCAATTTCTCCCTGTCTCATGTTCTTAACTGTCTGTCCCACGTCCCACCCCTGTGAGTTTCTACTGCTGAAATTCTTCCACTATTCTAGTGTAGTTGATTTATTTATAAATACCATGCACTTTGGCCTCAGCATTTGTACCTAAATGTTATGGGATTTTATATATCATACAAATACTTCATGTTTTGTCCTTTTGTACCTTTTGCACTGATGCTCCTCATCCACTGTATTATATGCACCGTCTATGTCTCTTTTTGATTGCTACAGTGTTACTATCTATCTCTGTACTGTATTGCTCTTCCTGTTTATTGTTGTACCAAAGTATGCCATATGCTTTATGTATTTTAAGTGTCTCTCTCAGGTCCTTCTTGTAAATGAGCTTGCTCAATGGAGTGCTCCTGCTTAATAAACTTGAACTTGAACTCTCTGCAAGAACCATCCTTTCCTAAGATCAATTCTATAATTTTCCCCAACTAGTTTTAGCATGTGACCCCTCATTCCTTCCCCAGTATCCTTTCCATTCATGGTTTA
Organism: Neoceratodus forsteri; assembly: GCA_016271365.2. Classification (NCBI taxonomy): domain Eukaryota; kingdom Metazoa; phylum Chordata; order Ceratodontiformes; family Ceratodontidae; genus Neoceratodus; species Neoceratodus forsteri. The sequence goes on from CM057459.1 coordinate 657,621,465, forward strand.
GTAACTTTATGAGCGATGGGTCCTTTGTGACTCAAAAGGTCAGGATTATACCCTTCCCCCAATTTCTTCTCCTTTCCTCATAAGACATGCTCTGTAGTCCTCTGATTTGTTTGGTATGTCTCCTCTAGACCCCCTTGAGCCTGTCTACATTTTTTCTAGTGTACAAATACCAGAACTACCCTCTGTATTTAAGATGCGACCTCACAAAGACCAGTACAACGGCAGTATCATCTCTTGTCTCCTGCTTATTCTGTTCCTTGTAATGCATCCTGATATTTTACTACACTTTTTATCTAGTGCTTTGCCTGTACCATTTAAGTTGTCTCTTATTATTATGCCAAGATCTCTTTCCTCAGATGAGTTACTTAATGGAACATTATTGATGGTGTGTCAGTGTGGTGCAGTTGGTACCACATCTGCCTCTAAGCCATAGGATGATGGATTCTAGTCTCACACCAGGACTTGCTCATACCTAAATGCTGGCACCTAAGTGCAGTCTTAGGGGTGTGCTATGCTGTCAGGGTGTGCTATCCCTCAGATGAAATATTAAACAGAGGTCCTTTCTACCCATCCTGGTGCTGTCCTGGTGGGTGTCCAGGAGAAAGTAAACGAATCCGAGGCACTTTTCGCAAAAGAGTAGAGAACTTTCCATGGTGTTCTGTCCAACATTTCCCTTCTCATAAAACTGGTTCATGCAATTGTCCAAGGCTGTGTGTGGGTGTTAATTTGGGAAATGGCTGCCACTACACATTCAGTCACTTCACTACCAGTGTAGCATTGCAGTAAGAAAAACACTATATAAATGCTAATTCTTCTTCTTATAGCTGGCTTTTATATGTTTTCCCAAATGTCAGGCAACACATTTTGGCTATGTTATACGTCATTTTTGAATTTGTTGCCAGTTGTGCTAGTTTATTTGTATCATCTTGATATCATTTTGCATTATTTGAACATCTCTGCTCAATTCAATGATGCTTCTCAATTTTGCATCATCTGCAAATTTTGTGGACCATCTACTCAAACCTGTACAGGAGTCCCACATGTAGAAATTAAAAAGTACTGGACCCAGCACTAAGCCCTGTGGGATACAACTTGTCACTTCTCCTCAGTTTGACACTTCTCCATAAATGCTTACCCTCTGTCTCCTCCCCAACAACCAGTTCCCTTTCTATCTGTGAAGTTCACCCGGTATTCCTAACTGTTTGTTTAGAAATAAATGTGAGGTACCATGTACACTGTGTCAAAGACCTCTTAGAAATCCATGTAGACCATATCCACTGCCTTGCCCTTGTCTATAGTCTTACTCACTGATTCATAAAAATTTAACAAGTTGGAGAGGCATGATCTTCCCTGCCTGAAACCATGTTGTGTATCTTCTGTTATACTGTTGTTTATGAACCATTTTTCTAGTGTTTCCTTTATGATTTTTTCCATATGTTTACACAACACCAAGGTCAGGCTTACCAGCTTATAATTCTCAAGTCTGCTTTTGCTAGTCCATTAGCTCGTTCCTTCAGAACTCTAGGGTGTAATTCATCATGTCCTAGTGAATTATTTGGACTCAATATTTCATTAATTGGAGTACTACTTCTTTTTCAAGGATATAGTTTTGACGTTTAGTAGCTGTCTCATGTAGATTTTTCTTTCTTGTGCTCCCATTGAAGACTGAGCAGAAGAACTGATTAAATTTATCCACCATTTCTTTGTTACTGATTGTAGTGTCTCCATCTGTTCTTCCTAGTGTGTGTGTGTGTGTGTGTTCTTTATAAAAAAAAAAACTTTGTTAGTGCACCAGCTACGGTTCAATTGGTGGCAGCATGTGGTGAGACATACTTCTCTACCTTTGAAGAGTGTGTCACTATGAGGCACTGGCTAGGAGTTGTACCTTCTGCTTCACAAAACAGACTACAGGCTGGGAGGAGGGGGCAACCCAAGGAAGACCCCACCACTGATTTGTTAAGACTCCAGAGACCCCAAACCCTAAAGCTTTTTCCTTTTGCTGCTTGGGGGGTGTTAGGGTCGAGAACCCTAACACCACATTTCCTACTTTTGTGGCATTAAGTTACCCTAACTGGTGCATTAATGCAGTTTTTTGTAAATAATTTCCTTACTTTTTAGATAGTATAATCGAATCCTCATTTGCCTGTGGAAGGACATGCCCTCTGGGGCCTGCACATCCATCCCTCCATAGATGCATACATGTGTGTTGCTGTGGAAGTGCAGGGCCTTGTCAGCATAGTCTTTTATTACCCCACCTCATGGATGTCGTGCTGAGAATTTTCAAATCCCCACCACAATGTCATTCCATGCCACAGGTGAGAAAACACATTTTGGCTAGGATTTGAAAAATGACAGCTGTCATGTTCATGAGGTGATGTGAAAAAAATGGCTATGTTGAAAATTTGGGGTGAAAATATTTAAAATTACCAAAGTTATGGGCAAGTGTAGTAAAACTTTAATGCAGACACATAACTTTGCTGTTTTTACATATTTAGACCCCAGATTTTCAACATGGCCTTGTTATGACCCCACCTCATTAACAAGGGTGATGAAAATTTTCAAATCCTGCCCAAAAGATGATTTCACCAAACAACTGCGAAATTGCCTTCTGGGATGTATTTGCAGAATTCCACTGACATTGTTCATGAGAGGCGGGATCCCCAAAAGGCCATGTTAAAAATCTGGTGTCAACATATACAAAGATGGCCAAGCTATGCATCAAAGTTGAAAATCCCACTGAAATACATTGATCTGCATTTACCTTAGTTCTGCATATTTACTTATTTATTTAGTTAGTTTTTGTTGACCGGGTAAGTGCACTAGACAAATTCTGCCTATTTTCAGGCACGATCCGGGGGAGGGGGATACAGATGAATGCCAACTGACCTTGAACCAGATTAAGCTGTTGGTGGTATTTGTAGTGAATGGGGGAAAATCTGGCCAGGACACTGGGAAATTCCCTTACTCTTTTCGGCAGAGGGTGCTGTGGAGCCAGAAGATGGGACACCCAGATGGAGGATGATAGTGGAGGAGGTCGGTCGGATGGCAGCCCACTGCAAAGCTGCGTTAGCGATGGGGGAGGTACGGCTGGGATGCACCTGAAGGGTGGCCAGCAGATCATAACTATACCCTCGCTACACGCTATGGTACATGACGGTGTGGTTTGCACTGGGTAGTAGTATGCTGATAGCAGGCCTTTTGGGCCTTCAAACAGAAGTTTGGTAACTTAGTAACTTGGTAAATATAGACAAAGTAGGCCTAGGCCCATTTAATTGTCTCCCACTCTTAGAGGGCTTATCTGTTAATATATTTTTTAATATTTGTAAACAAGAATTTGTCTAACTCATTTTTAAATGAGTCAAATGATGTTGTTTCCATTATATTTTTTGGTAGGTTATTCCAAATTAAGGGTGTTCATATGTTGTAAAAATTTAAATGCTTATTTGTTCTTGCTCTATTTATAAAAATTTGTTTATCATGTGATCTTAACTTTAAGGTTTTAGGATTCTGTATTATGTTGCATTGAGACATTAATGTTTTATCCTCCAAAATACGATATAAAAATAGTAAATCTCCCCTAATTCGTCTTATTTCCAAAGGATACAAGTTGAGTTCTGATAGTCTATCTGCATATTCCACATTCTGTAAAACTTTTATAGATTTTGTTAGATGTTTTTGAACCTTTTCCACTCTAAATATATCTTTCTTTAAATATGGACTCCATATAGGAGAACCATAATCAAGATTAGGTTGTTGCTGAAAATGGTCTAATGGCTGGTACTCCTAATGTTGGAAATCGGAGCGCCTCTTAGCAGGCTGTGGACTATATTGCTGTTCTTTTGAGCAAGAAGCGCCGAGTTTTGAATGCTGCAGCAGTGGATTTTCAGATGGCTCAGCTTATGGCGGAGGAAGAGCTCCGCAAATGAAAATGCCCTACTACGGACTCTCCCTCGGCACCCTCAGGTAGTGGTACTAAAGTTCTTCTCTGTTCAAACTCGCCTGCATCGAAGTCGGTGATTCCCCACCCCAGACCCCTCTCCCTTTGCAGGAGGAAGATTCGCAAGCACAATGGTCTCTGAAATTGGCCCTGGAATGAGCGGGCTGGTTGCAACTTGAGTTGGATCAGTGGATTGCTGATCTGAACATACCGATTCCTGGGGTATCTGGGGAGGATGGACCTGAAGCAGGGGCAGGACTCTCGAATTCGGATCCTGACCTTCTCCCTCCTCTCTCTCTACAGACTGTTACAGGCCATGAGACTATGGGGTCACAAGATGGAGACACAGTTCCATCAATTGCACATAACGCACATCCTGTTCATTCTGATGACTCTTTATTACAAGATGCTGACATTACCTATTCCCCCTGTGTTGATGGGATTCAGGGGGTGGTCTCAGATATTTCTACGGGACTTGATTCTCAGGCTCCAGGTTTACTGCCTGCTTTGACTACTCACTCTAGTACTGAACAGGAGGCTCCGGGTTTACAAGAACCGGCTCCTACGTATGCTAGTCTTTTCAAAAAAACAGCGTCACTTGCTAAACACCAAAATGCAGTTCGGCTATGTTTTTTTGGGGATCAAATGATAACATGCCTGATAGGTTCTATGTTGGCAAAGTTTTGATTAAACAAATGTTGCAATTTTCTCCCAGTGAGGTTTACGCATTAATACACTCCCCTGGGGATAACACATTTGATATTAGTTTCCAGACCTCTGATTTACTTAACAAATTTTGGATGAAATTTGCCATTTTAAAAACTAATCCAGCCTGCGCCCAGTTTCAGGCTATACCCTTGACCAAACAATCCTTTAAAGTCATTACTGTCCTCTTTCGTAATGAGGGGGTTAATGTAGAGGACATTTCATATTGGTTGGAGCGTAGATGCAAGCTGCAAGGTAACCCAGAACCTATCCTTGATATGGAAGGTTTCTGGAATGGGGGTTGGAGGTATAAGGTTAATTTGACCCAGACTGATGAAGGGTTACAACACTTGCCTAGCTGTTTTTATTTAGGTAGGGATAAGGGGTTTATCTTTTATCCAGGCCAGCCTCATCACTGCTACAAATGTGGTTCAGGACGGCACTTGAGTCGAACCTGTGACACGGTGAAATGTGTCCAATGTGGAGAGTTGGCACATTTGATGTCGGACTGTCATCACCCCAGCAAATGTTCCTTTTGTGAAGACTTACATGCTTATGTAGACTGTCCATGGGCTGCTCAAAACAAAACCAATGGGGATTTCTGTATCCAGGATTTTTTCCTTAATTCGGTGGTTCATGCTGCTCAACGCCAGAGATCGGCACAACCCACCCTCCAGGAAAGAACAGACCCTGACTTTGCCACTACAGGGAGATCCCCTGTCAGGAATTCAGACCCTGTTGCTGAACACATTGAAGGAGCAATCCAGGAGGGTACCATGGCTATACAAATGGTCTCCTTGACGGAGATTCCCCCCACTTCTGACTCTATGCCCCCCCGTCCTCCGAATGATGTGTTTCAGGTGGTCTCACACAGACATCACGGTCTCCAATCCAGGTCTGTAATGAAATCTATAGTGGAGCAGGAGCTTCCCTTACAAAATTTGTCTACAGTGCTGCAGGAGGATGAGGGCACTGAATCTGATTCTACATCTGTTCAGTCTTCCCAACCGGAGGGGCCATCTGATGTGAATTTATTGGAGCAACCTGGTACTGGGAAGAAAAAGAAATCCCGTTTAGGCTCTCGAAAATGGACTAAAAAGAAATAAGATTTTTCTGTATATATATTTTTTGCTGTGAGCATATTAGGTTCTCCTTTTACATCTGGGTTTCCTTTTTTTTTTTTCCTTTATGACAGGGATCTATACTATTACTGTTGCTTCCCTTAATATGAACAGTATACATTCTGATAGAAAGAGAGCTTTGATTTATTCGTTATTTAACAAAGGGGATCAGGATGTTGGTTTTTTTACAAGACACTCATCTTCACACTAAGGCGGAGTTGGATATGACAGCAAGTGTTTGGAAATGGGGTGTAATAAATGGGTTTATCGGAGAAGAGGCCTGTAGTGGAGTAGGTATTGGAATAATTATCCCCTCCACTAGGCTGCTTCAATTGATAGAAATAATGCCAGGGAGGGTGTTATTATTGGATATGATTTTATGTGGTCTTCAGTGTCACTTTATTAATGTGAATGCGCCACAGTTGAAGTCAGCCAGGGTGGATATGTTTAAGGTGATTCAGACGTATTTGTTTACAGCAAAGCATACATTTCTTGGAGGAGATTTTAATTGTGGTAGGTATTTAACAGACAGAGGGAGTAAAACAAGGAAGGTTTTCTTCGATGCAAACTGCTTAAATGATCTATTAGTACAAACTGACCTTGTAGATATTATGGCATTGTCAGGAGTTCCCCACAAAACTTATTTTCATGGTACTTTGGCCACAAGGATTGATTTCTGTTTTTTATCAGACTCCTTAGGGGTAGTTAGAGCAACAACAGTTCCCGTGACTCCTTCAGATCATGCTATTATTCAAGTGACAGTGTCTAGTCATAAAATTTTGCATCATGGACCCGGTTATTGGAGACTAAATATGGCCCTCCTTACTCTTCCAACTGTGGAAACTGGATTGCTTTCCCTTTTGGAAGCCAGGAAATCAGTTTTTTTGGCTATACGATTCCCATTGTGACTGGTGGGAAGATAAAAAAAAGACATTAAAACATATTTTCAAGTTATTGGTCAGTTAAATGGGTTACATAAAAAGACTTCTTATCAGGTTTACAGAACTAAATTTTAAGAACTTCTTTTATTGGCTGCCCAAGAGAACCAATCTGTTCTTCCTGAATTGGATTCTGTGAGACACCTTCTTAATAAAGTGCAATATAATAGACTAAAATCTTTGGATCAGGAGCGGAGGTTTGGGACACAAGGGACTAAAGCTTTTATGAATTCTGTCCACTTTTGTGCACAACAACACCAGCAGAAATATGTGGATCGTCTCAGGGATCCATTGGAAAATTATTGTTCATCTTAATCTGACATTTTTCAAGAAATTGATAGACATACATCGACTTTATTTAACCCATTGGTTCTATCATCAGACATACATATGACTTGGTTATCAGAGATTTAATTACCAAAATGTTCTGAGATTCAAAACACCTTACTGATAGCCCCACTTACCCCCGGTAGGTTTCTGCTGCCCTGTCTCAGGCTGCTGATGGTAAAGCTCCTGGGAAGGATGGTATTCCTTATGATTTGTATAGGACAATTTTTAGACTACTGTTACCTGAATTTACAGCAGTTTTGCAGGAAACATTGGATTCTGGGACTTTCCTTCAAGTGTGACTGAAGGACTGGTTCTTCTTATGTATAAAAAAGAGGATAGGGAACTCTTGACAAATTGGCGTCCCATAACCCTATTGAATTTGATTTCAAATTATTGGCTAAAACATTGCATAATCGATTAGTGCTTTATTCTGACTTCCTCATTCATCCTGCTCACTCCTGTTCTATTCCTAAGAAATGGATAATAGTCTTATTTTATTGAGGGAAATGTTTCAAAGGGGGACATCTGGGGAACTCATAGGCCTGATTTTTAGTATGGACCAGGCAAAAGCTTTTGACTCAGTGCATCATCAATATCTTTGGGTTTGTTTAAGCAGTTATGGCATACATAGAACCTTTGTTGGTTGGATACAAACCTGTTATGGTATGGCAGTGGCACAATCTTACTGTTATGGATGGCTAGGATGAACTTGTCGTGTTACACGAGGGGTACGCTAGGGATGTCCTTTGAGCCCTCTTTTGTATATATTTATGTTAGATCCATTGCTACGAAAGGTATATGACACTGTGAATATTCAAGGGGTTTCCTTCTCTAGTTCAGATGCTAAGATTAAGTGTATTGCTTATACAGATGACTTATGTTTTATAGTTGGCGATAAAGCCTCAGCACATGTCTTTGGAAGGAGTATTAGAAGGCTTCCTGAGAAATACTGGGGCAAGACTTGAATTATTCAAAATGTAATTGTGTACCTTTAAGACATGGAGATGTGGATGACATGCAGATAATTGGGATTAATGTGGTTTCCACTTGCACTATTTTAGGCCTACAATTTGGGGCTGGTGATTTGGCTTTACAGAACTGGTCAACTAAATTATTATTAGCACAGAATAATGTTTCTATATGGAATAAATGGCGTTTATCCAAATTGAAACATGCATATATGGTTAAAACCTTTTTGCTGCCAATTTTTTTATATTCAAGTATGTTTTGTTGTATCTCCCCCCAGCTTGAGACCAAGATGAATGGATGTTTTTTTTTCCTGTATCTGGGGAAGCAGGCTTAATACTATTAAGCGCTGCTTCTTATTTAGGGATAAAAAACATGGGGATTTGAAAATGCTACACTCAGTTGTTGTTTTTTTTTTCACAATGTTTATTTACGCCAATATACATCCTGTCTTAGATTAGAGAGTCCGGATGCAGACGCCTTGGGTGCTTGATTCCTTAGGCCAGATTCTAGATATTTGGCCTGTCCATTTCTAGACAGCAATCTTTGCAGCACCTCCCTTTTTTCAGGGTTTGTTTTACAAAGGTTAAGCTTTGGATTTTGGCAAAGGAACATGTTATGTCTTATACTAGGAAGGTTTTATATAGCTTCATCCTGGATAAGTTTTTCCAGGCTGAAGCTCCTTTTGACACTTTGCCTTTACAGGATAAGGTGGCTCTTTGGACTATGTTATTGTCCCCCCATATTCCACCTTATATGTGGGATGTATTATGGCTTTCCCTTCATGGTAAACTGAATGTTAAGGGAAATTTAAAACATAGACAGTTAACTGATAGGTATTGTCTCCGGGACTCCTGTGTTGATACAACTGAGTCAATGGCCCACTTATTTTTAGAATGTCCGTTTGTACATAGTTTTTGGCAGACATTGAAATGTAGATGGCCTTCTGCACCCTTCTACCCGATGACCTTAGAGATTCCGTGTCTGGGAATTTTGCCCTTCCTGTGGACAAAACATGATAAGGCTACTATGTGGTTATTTTTGGATTGTTTTAAATTTCAGATATGGTTTGTCCATTGTCGTTTGACTATACAACAAATACGATATACGCCAGAAGAATTGTTTTTTCTGGTTGATGCCTCAATTAGGAGATTGAAATGGTTGGAAGGATGCGAAACTCCAGTATCTGTCATGAATCTAGATGGGGGACCATTGATTGGATCTGAACACCCCCTTTATTAGGTTTAAATAGCATGAGTATAATATGTGTTGATGTATCCTTCAAAAATATAGTCAGATGCAGTCCCTTTAATTAGACTGTTCTTCCTCTATTGTTTAGGTTCATACATTTATAATGTTGGATATCTGAGGTACTATTTTACTGAGTTTTGTTTTTCTTTCTTTTTTCCTCCAGTATCTGGGTTCTATGGATTAGCTTATGTTGCTTTTTATTTTTATACACTCACCCCTTACTCTGGTGGTGGGTGACGCAGGGAGAGACCACTGTTAGTTTTTCTTGCTTAAACAGACAGAAATTTATGACTGTGGACATCTATGGCTAAAGTACTGTATGAAGACATCCTTTTTATTTTTTTTAGTGTGGAATACCACTTTTATGTTTATATGTACTCTTTCTCTGTTATTCTTTCACAAAAAAAAAATTCTCCTTTTCTCCTACTCTTCTGGCAGGGGATGGGGGGGAGATCTTTCTCTGTCTAGGATTTTTTTGTTTGGGGGCCTAGGCACTGGTTTACTGAGGCCAAGGCTTTGTACGAATGTTGTTCTTATTAGTTTTCTATTTTTATTTCTGATTTGTTGATCATTTGTGTGACTTTAACACAGTTTTGTTATTCTTTGTTACAGATTTCAAATTTTTGTTTTCCTCTACTCCTTTTGAGGGGTGAAGGGTCATTTTTTTTATTTTCACTACTCAGTTTTTGGGGTCACTTTTCGAAATGTTTTTGTTGTATGCTGCAATACTTATTTTGTGTTTTCTTTTTTATGCTCTGGTGTGATGTAACACTGATTTGTATATGTTTTGCTTTACGTTCTACTAAAAATTCCCCTACTCTTTTGGTGGGGAGGGGGTGTACATTCAGTACTGTATTTTGCTTAAGGTTTAAGTATGACTAAAATATTCCTTGTGTTTATGATTTTTTCCCCCTGTATGATTTGCTTATTTATGTTTTGGTTTTACTGTATGAAGTAATACTTTTTTGTGTTTTATTCTGTTTTTTTTCTATGGTTCTGTATGACATAATATTGATTTGTTTATATGTTCTTTGATGACATGCATAAAAATTCCCCTACTCTTTCTGTAGGGGAAGCCTCTGTCATTTTGGCAGTCAGCCAAGATGGCAGATCCTGGGATGACTGGTGTGAGGATGGAGCCTGTGGAGACGGTGGAGTTGGCCTCCTCCCCTGTTCTCAACACCCAAGAGGCTGTAGATGCTGCTCTTGTGGTGGCGGACTTCTCAGAAGAAGACACAAGAGAAGAGTTTCTATCCAGCTCAGAGGATGTGCAAGTTGAAATTTCAGTGGTTTCAGCAACACCGGTACAGCAGCCCCGGTCAAACGGGGATAAGTCTACACTAGAAATGGAAGGGAAAAAAGCCAGTTTGTCTGTAGAGTTAAAAATGAACTTGGAAAAAGCCCTCAAACTGGAATTGGAACTAGTAGCTTTTTCAGAGCCGGACTCGCCTGTCATTTCGTACAAATCATCTGTCAGCAAAGGGATGAGTCAGCAAGCTGCTGACATATAGCAAACTGATTTTGACATTTTTCCTGGCGGAAAACAGCAATGGACTGAGACTGCAATTAGACGGGCTGGCAATAAAAATGGAATGACCTCCATGTGCCAGAAGCCCAAAGTCACTCAAACTCCTTCATTGGAAAAAGCTCCCAAACCTTGTAAAAACAAACTAGGTACTGGCTGGCATTTGCCTCTAGAAACTCCTATGGAGCCAGGACTTACAGTGGCACTGAACATATCTGAACAGGAGGTTTGCTCCTTCCCTACAAATAAAAGTGCTCCTGGATGGAGTAGGAATAAGCAGATAGATATTAACTCTAATATTTCTCAGGCTGCCCCTAGGAATACCGATATAGGGGATGGGAATTGGTCCCCAATCAATGCTTTAGAGGACACCAGGTGGGCTCAGCAGTAAAATGGTCATTAGTTACCAGACTCTCAGGATCCTATTTACCAAGATCTTGTTGCTAAAGCTTCTGTTACCATGGCCACCAACTCAAGGATGGAAATGAGCTGCAACAAACCCCGGGGTAATGTAAATGGCATTTTTGTGGTTTCTAATAATGATGATACAAATGTGAATAAAGATTTGAGTGGGCCTAATGTCACTAGGGAGGAAGTTGAGGACAATGTGATTGGAGAGGGCCTGATTAGACTTGGCAAACCGGATAATTTATTAAAGGGAAACACTGGAAGGTCAGGCTTGGAATCAGTGGTTAAGATGTCTGAGTTATTTCAAAATAAGGGGGAATCAGCTCCCAGACATAATGCTGCGCACCTCCTGTACAAAGGAGACTTAGACTCCTCTTCTGATAGACTCTTTTAGTAATGTCCTAGCAATATGAAGCCTATGAAGTTCTTCTCCTCTGAAATCTTTGCATTGATAAACATTGGGAATGCTAACTTTGATGTTAGCTTTAAAAATGTGTCTAACTTAGATAGTTTTTGGGCTCAGTATAATGTACTTAAAAATAATCCGGTTTGGTCTCCTTTTCAAGTTGTTCCTCTGACAAAGCCCCTTGTAAAAAAACATTACTGTAATGTTTAAAAATGAGGGTGTGAATATAGAAGACGTTCTGTTCTGGCTGAGGCAAAGGTGTGAGATCATGTGTAGGCCCTCCCCAACCTTAGATAGTGAGCAAATCTGGGAGGGGGTGGAGGATTCAGGTGAGGCTTTTTCCTACTAACACTGGCCCGGTATATCTTCCTAGTACCTTTTTTCTTGGGTGGGATCGGGGTTCTATATTCTATGCAGGTCAGCCCCATTCATGTTTTAAGTGTGTCTCTCGTGCACATTTGAGTACTGCATGTGACACAAAAAGACGAAGTCATTGTTTGGAGTTTGGGCACGTTTCAGCCAAATGCCTGAACCTGTTCAAGTGTAACTTATGTGAGCGGACTGGGCATGCTTATGGGAAGTGCCCATGGGCCTTCCATAACAGAGAAGATTGTCCCTCACATGAAGGGATCATTAACATGGCACAGCAACATCAGGCCAAAAGGGTGGCTGAGCAGAGCTGAAGAGCAGGGTTAGCTTCTCTGCCAGATACAGCAGTGCCTCTTGCACCAGAATCAGAAGAGAACCAGGAGATGGAGATTCCTACTGAAGATCAGTTTTAGTGGACACTCCATCTGTAATAGTTGCAGCTGCTCCCCCGCCAGTAGAGCAGCAAGGTGATCCTTCTACCTCTATGCCACACCCTCCCCTTCCAGAAGAGAGACCCTTTAAGATACTGACCCAAAAAATATGATCCCGTCTTGGGAAGACAGTCTCCCAGAAGAAGTCTTCCTCTGATTCCCAGGTTAGGGGCCCTCAAAGCAGTTGGAAGCTAGGGAATAAATCTGTTGCCCTTCCCACAGAGGAGAGAGAATATGATGATGAAAGTATTGATTCCTCCTCTATTCCATCTACTACTGACAGAGGAAAGGGGAGTTACAGACTCTATTGCTAAACACACCCACCAGAGACGTGCTTCTAGGATGACATAGTTTTTTTTCAGCTGGTTTATTAGGTTTCTCTCTCTTTGGGTATCCTTTTTATGGATAGCTTATCTATATTATCTCTCAATATTAATGATATAAAGGGGTTAAGAAATGGGGTAGTGTTTTGTGTTCCCTTCAGGATTCCCCTTGTGATATTACATGCCTTCAAGATACCCATCTTAAATCTAATTCAGACCTCCAGGCAGCCTCCAGGGTGTGGGCTGTTGGCCCTTCCTTTTAGTCTATGGGTTTGGATGCTTGTGATGGGATTGACTTACTCTTTGCCAACCCCTCTCTTCAAGTCACCAGACTACTTGATATCCACCCAGGTAGAGCCACAATGTTGGATATTTCCTTTCTTTCAGAAAGGTTTAGGCTAATAGTGACCTATACACCACAGACAAAAGCCCAGAGAACTGCCTTATTTCAATCCATATTTGCACTCTTCTAGGTTAATTGTATGGGTGGGAGACTTCAACTGTGGCTTACAATGCACAGATAGAGGACTCCAAACAAATATTTTGTGATTCGGTAGCACTCCAACAGATTGTACAGTCTGCTAATCTTAACGATGCCTGCTGGAGTATGCACCCTTCGGGAGGATACACATATTGTAGGAACACACTGAAAACCATAATAGATTTTATGTTTATCTCCTCTATTCTTAAGGTCAAGGAAATTGCAACTCAGGTGAGTGAGTATTCTGACCAAGTAGCTTTAAAAGTCCACATTGAATGGAGTAATTCACCACATTGTAAAAAAAATAAATGGAGGTTGAATGAATCTTTGCTAGATAATCACAGGTTACAACGTAAATGGAGGCAAGGGTGGTCAGCTAGGCTATCTGCAGTAGGTTGCTATGAGGATCTTACTGAGTGGTAGGAGGACACCAAAAAGAGCTGGCAGGAGTCATTCCAAAAATCAGGACAGTGGATTTCCAGCAAAGAATATATAGATTATTTACAGTTTCAGCGTCAATTACAATACTTAATTTCACAATCAGAAACAACAAACTTCAACTACAGCACACAGATTAGTAATGTAAAAAAGAAAATGATGGCTTTTCAATATAATAGGTCCAAATCTTTAGTGCAGGAAGCCCAGTTTGGCACTAAGATTAAGAAAGGGTCATTGGACCTGTATAAAGAGTGTAAATTAAGAATAGAGAGTAGGGTCATAACAGAATGAATTGCTGGCTCTGGGCATAGTGCCACAACACCACAAGGTATCTTGAGAGTAGTAGAAACACATACTAGTGAATTGTTGGGAATGCCTACCCCTGATTTTGATATTCTATCTTATTTAAAGGGCCTGAACTTACCTCAGGTTTCTGACATTGATGCTAGAGAGCTAGCGAAAGAAATTTCACTAGATGAAGTACAGAAGGCAATTAAACAGTTAAAAAAGGACTCCGCTCCCGGGTCTGATGGACTGGGAACAGGCCTTTATAAGCACTTTTGTAATGGATTAGCCCCTGCTCTGGTAATTCTGTATAACCACATTATAGCAGAGTCCAAAATTCCTACTTCCATGAAGGAAGTGTAACCCCCTTGTTATCCGGGGTTACTAGAATCCCAGTAAGACCTAGTGGTAGGCAGGGAAGGCAGCTTGTGAAACTCCAGTTAAATGGGTTTCACACTGTCTCACTCTGTTCTCAGTCTCAGCTGAGACTGAGGGATGACATCACCAATAGAACTATCGCAGCTGCATGAGCCACAATGGAATCTGCAGCAAGGGAGTTGGAATAGAACGTTGGGAGGTTTGAACAGTGTTCAGTAGTCAGTTGGTGTTGGGAGCTTGCTGAGGAAGCAGCACAGCAGCTCAGTGTAGGCTCTAAGAGCATCAGCCCTGACAGAGGGCTACTTTTAAGTAAAAGGGTGTGGGTCTCCACCTTAAAGAGAGACACAGAAGATAATTGAAGTGGTGGAGACCGCTGTTTTCTGGTCTTAGTGCCCCTTCCCCCGGGGATGGGAGCAGGAAAGGTTTCCCTGCAGATTCCTGGGGAAATTCCCTAGTTCTGCTTGTAAAGGAAAAGCTGCCTACATGTTCCAGAGTTTATTTGGGAGAACAAGAAGACTTGTGAGTCGCCTGTGGGGCACCTGCAACGTGAGGGTGAGTGTTTGCTCTTGCTAAAGGGCCTATGTTTTTCACCCTGGGACTTGTGTGACAATGTGGGGATTGAACTACTAAAATAGTGGAAGCCTAGAGTAATGGGCTAAGCAAAGTAAAAGTAGGTTCAAGTCCAGAGCTTGTTGGGATGAAAATGATATGTAGAGGAGATGTGACAGACGTCTACCCATAATCTACATTTGAAAGTTTTCAGTAAAGGAATGGTTCAGTTTCCAGAGAAATGGCCGGGTATGGGCTGTGGGAGCTGGAGGTGGGTGGCCCCCCATCTTTAGTGACCAGGTCCACCTCTACGGATTTCTTCTGTGGACCTCTACTTTACCTCAGGCACTTGGCCAGTGATGAGGGAAGTACCCAGATGTGGGATTGTAAGGAAAATTCTCTCTAGGAGTCGAAAGCTCTAGTGTGGTTTGGGGAGCCACAACAGGATAATTGGTTCATTCCTCAAATGGACCATGGATCAAGTGATCGGCAGGGGAGCCGGGCAGTGGGGAAAACCCAAGTAGTGTACAAGTCGGGCTGTGTACCCAAAGCTACGTGCAAGTCCGGGCTGTGTGCCTGGTGGGTTTAGAGCCTGAGGGCCGGAAATAGTGATAAAGTGTTCTGTTGTCTCTAATCTGCATTACCAGGAATGTAGCCCCATGGGGGTCCGTCTATGCTTTGCTTGTTCAGCTTGTATGTGAATAAAAGCCACACTGAAGAATCCCATTCCTGGTTCTGGACATTACAGTTATTGCTTCCTGTGTTCGGATTTACTTGTGTGCCCCTGTGCAGAGTAGCCAAAACTAGGTCCCCTGTGTCGAGTAACCTCATCCTCCCTGAACCCAGTCCCCACCAGGTACTGCTGTCAGCTTCAACAGCATGCCACCTGTCATTTTGCTAGAAAGGCAGGGGTGAGGGGTTACAGAAGCTATTTTGGTTCTCATACACAAAAAGGCCCCAAGACAGATATTAACAACTGGAGGCCTTTGAGTCTACTAACTACGGGCTTAAAAATTTTGGCTAAGATATTACTAGCAAGACTGTCCAGAGTATCTCCTTATTTAATTAGCCCCAGCAGCCTTGTGCAATTCTACATCGACAACAATACGATAATCTGATCCTTTTAAGAGCGCTTTTTTTTCAGAGGTGAGCAGGAGGAAGTACAAGGGACAGTAGAAGGGGTCGATCAGGAAAAAACCTCTGACAAATTGTCACATGAGTTTTAGTTCCAGACACTACTGGCCTTTGTGCTCCCTCGGACCTTTATAGATTGGATAAGTGTAACCAAGGTGTGGGTTTAGGGTTTGTTGTTATTTAGCACCCGGTGCCTCCATTTTTGTAACCTATTACCTGGTTAGCCTGGGTTCGGGGAGAAAACATTCGCTTGGCATCAGGGCTAGGTTTGCACTTCTGGACAGGGGCATCCAAGTAATTCCGGACTCAGGAAGCAAGAACTGAGAATGTCCAAACCAGGAGGGGGAATCCAAAGTGGGGCTTTTATTCACTTACCCACAGGAATACAAAGCAAGATGGACCCCCACGGGGCTGCACTCACTGGTTATGCAGTTCTATAGAGGTCAGAACACATCTTCTTCATCATCACAGCAACCCTCAGGTTTTGAACACACTGGGCTCTCAGCCCGAACTGGTACTCTCTCTATCTTGGATTCCCTGGCATGGCCCTTGGCCAGCTCTGGTGCACACTTTCCATATGGCATGGACATTTCTGTTGATGGCCCCCTCAACCACCCATGAGCGCTTCCTAGCTCTAAAGGGAAAAAACACACATCCTTAATCCCACGTCTGGGTACTTTCAGCAGACACTGGCCAAGTGTCTGGGAGAAAGCTATAGGTGTCCAAAGTGAATCCGTGGAGGTAAATCTGATTGCTCCAGATGGGGGGTCTCCCACCTGTTGTCCCCAAATCCATACCTGGCCATTCATTTGGAGTCAACACCTTTCTTCTGAACTCTCTGTTTGTAGAATGTTATCTCAAAATGAATATCTCATTTAACATTCTGCTTTCTAGGTAACTGGTGTCCTGACTTGCAACGTTCTTTAAGTGGATATGTCCATCCCTGTAGACCCCCACTGGTTAGATGCATTTCAAGCCATACACATAACTTAAAGTATTGTACTTGGCTGTCCTTTCTTGGCTGTCCTTTCCTGACCCACAGTAGCAGATACTTTACACACAGTCTTGGTGAAAACATAGGCTCTCTGGCAGAGCAGACTCTCCATGGTTCGCAGGTGCCCCAGGGCTTCTCTCACAGGAAAAACATACTTCTGGTGCCTCAGCAAAAATCTTCTCGTCAGGCAGCTTTTCTTCTTCCAGCAGGACCAGGGGATTGCCCCTGAAAAGCTGGTCCTTGTCCCCCCCCATCCCTCTCAGGGATGGGGCACTGGAACAAACTGGGGAACGGTCTCAACAACTTCAACAGGTTTCTTTTCTGTGTCCTTCTCTAGGGCGAGAACACACACTATCTTCTTGTGGTAGCTCTATTACAGAGCTGGGGCTATGAGGGGCTGCCAACTGCAGTGCACCTCCTCCCTCCACTGAGTCTCCCACTAGACTACTACAGACTGACTACAGACTGGCTTTGAAAACCCCAATGTTCTAACCTAACTCCCAGCTGCAACATTCCACTGTGGCTTATGTTGCTGCGAGAATTCTATTTGATGTCATTCCTCCAGCTCAGCTGAGATTGAGGACAGAGTGAGACAGTGTGAAACCCATTTAACTGGTGTCTCACAAGCTGCCTTCCCTGCCTGCCACTAGATCTAAGTGGGATTCTAATAACCCCAGGTGACAGGGGGGTTACATAAGGGTAATGTACAATGGAGCAGTAATTATATCTAACATCAATGGGTGGTACAGAAAACAGATTAGAGACCATAGAGGGGTGAGGCAATGATGCCCCCTAAGTCCCCTATTGTATACTTTTGCCATTGACACTCTTATTAGAGCCATATTATAGTTGCAGAGTATACAGGGGATCACTATAGCGGGAGACACAGAGCCATTAAAATTTTGTCTTATGCAGCTGATCTTGTTCTCATATTGGGCCCAGGAACATGTGAAAATGCATTGTTAAGAGAATTACAGCAGTTTTCTAATGCTTCTTGTTCCAAGCTTAATTTTTCTAAAAGTAAGGGGGTTACATTAGGGTCCACACCTTTACCACCCTCTGGGGAAATAGCATGTATCATTATTTCGCAGGATCCTATAATTGTGTTAGGAATAGAATTTGGGTCAGGGAATAATCAGATAAGGAACTGGAAAAAAGCCATGGACAGGGCTCAGAGATTACTATGGGATTGGAGAGGTAAGCAATTGTCCAAAAAAAGGAGGGTGGTGTTGATTAAATCCCTGTTGGTGCCCATCTTCTTGTATCTAAGTTATGTCTACCCCCCCCCCAAAAGCATGGCGACTCAGTTATTCAGTATTTTTTTTCAAGCCTTTTGGGGTCTAGACTAAACCCCATTAAAAGGGAAATAATGTATAGAACTACAGCAAAGGGTAGGGTCAATATGGTTCACCCTGCAGCCCTCTTTGTGAACATTTTTTTATGTTATAATTTGGGCATGGCTTTACGGCCTGGCATTAAAGGATGGATACCACTTGTAAATCAGTGGTTAGGCCCCATTATCTTAGATTGGCAGCAGGGCAAGATTAAATATTTAAAGATGAGAGATGGGATCCCACAATATGGGGTAGAAAGTATGAAGCAAGCCATGAAATGGCGACTACTTTCCAGCCATTTACTGTCAGCAGACAGGAAAAAAAGATTTACCATGCTATCATACATACAGAAGGACAGTCAAAAACTAGTCTTTCCCTTCTATAGCGACTTAGAGCTAGCTGAAGTACTCAAACAGCTCTCCAACCTTAGGATTCCGGCCTTCATATGGGACAGTCTTTGGTTAGGAAATTATGGAAGGCTAAGCATTTGTGGCAATAATAAACACAAGCAGATTACAGAAAGGTACTGTCCTAGAGAAACATATGTACAGATCATAGAAACACAGCAACATTTACTTTCCGAATGTAACATGTAAATTAATTCTTGGCCTTTCTATCCAAAGAATGGCAAGTACCTGGGTTTTTGAATTTATCCTATACAGAAATTATGTATGGCCCACAGGCAGGGATGTGGGGGAAATATCATAGTGACACAGTGTACGTCACATTGTCAGTTCTTAGATATTTCATATGGCAGGCCCAGTGCCTATGGGTTTTGCAGCAAAAATGGGTAATGCATAAAGAATTATTGGCAAATGTTAAGAAAACCTTACAGTCAGTTATGCATTCCGATATGTCTCATGACAGTGCAGTACAGGCACACTACTTGTGGGTAAATTGTGAACTCCGGACATTAACGGATTAAAAATCTTGATATATTGTATGCACAAATGGAGAATATAAGGGTCTATTAGGTCTGGGGTTGTTACCTACTTCGGGAAGGATTCTTGTAATAGGGTGAATTATTCTTTGTTTCTTTAGTCTTCCTATGTATGATCTGTTTATTGTGTACTGAGGTGATATGAAATGTACTTTATGGAATGTATTCTGTTATGTTTGTAATGAAGTCCAAACTATCTAATAAAAATTACCCTATACTTTTCGAGAAGTGCCATGGGTTCTTTAATATTGCAGTCAACGGTTCCAGCAGCAAGATGTGTCTTCCACTGGAGAGTGGATCTTCGGCTGTGACCTGTTCAGGTGTGTGTGGGTGTGTGTGTGTGGGTGTGTGTGGGTGATGGATGCTCAGTGGGAAGTCGGGGTGGGGGGGTCAGATTGGCAAGGGATCATTTTCTTTTATTAAAGGTTTTCTTAAAGAAAAAAAGACATCAATGGATCATTTTCTTTATTACAGTGAGGACAGCGATCAGAGGGTGGGGGGGTACCACTAGACACCACAGAAATAAAAAATATAAACAGGGTGGCAATCAGAGGGTGGGGGTGACACTAGACACCAGGGAAATATAAATTAAATACAGGAACAGGTTTGGAGGCTGGGGGCACCACTAGACACCAGAGAAACATTAATTCATTACAGGGACAGTATCAGAGGGTGGGAGGTGCCACTAGACACCAGGAAAAGATACATTTATGGGATTGGAGGGCAGGGGTCCCACTAGACACCAGGGACATGGTGGCTCACTGTTCTCACTGCAGCCTGCAGCTTGAGTTCCAGCTGTGGCTGAAGAAGTCAAGAAATTCCTGCTGTTCTCATACAGAGAACATGGGTCAAGGGTTCCTTTTGCTAAGCTGGGCACCCTGGATCTTGGGGTGCCCAGAAAGCCTAGTTATGGCAATTTTTTAAACAAACAAACACAAGAATCTAGCTGAATGGGTCCCGTTTAGCTAGTTTCTGGTGTTTTTTTTTTAAAATACATATTTTAATTGTATTTTTGGTGTTTCTAAGTTGGAAACAATAAAAAGAAAACGGTGGCCATCTCGACTGTTTTTTCCCCCAACACATCAAGTAAATTATTCAAATAACCACTCATGATATGTTTCTTTTTTACCCTTCGCAATTGTTTTTTTACCTTTAATAATTGTTTTTTTTTTTTTAACCATTCACAAAAACTGTTATCTTTAAAACGTTATAACTTTAAAACAGGACAATTTTTTTTCACCAAACCATCCATAGGCACACCCTTGGAATTGGCCCCTTCTACCCTGAATATTTTATGAAAAATTTCCACACAGTCTATGCTGTAGGTAAGAGCAAAACCTTCCCAATGTTCAGTATAGGAAACCACATGTGTGTTTTTTTTTCTGTTTTTTAGCACTCCATGTCTTTTTTTGTCAACTTTCTTTATTGCCCCCTTCTCACTGACCCCATAGGACCTCTCTCCAGTGTAGACATGACTTAACGGCTTTCTCCTGCTCACTGAGATCCCTCTAACCAGACCTCCATCCCAGGGTGCTTCTATATCCTCACTCCTGACCCAATAAACCCCAACTCTGAGCCCCCCGATGTGGGACCTCCAACTCCTTCTGCATGCTATCTGAAATCTTGTGGGCAGCCAGAGTGAGAGTGGGACCCATATGCTGGCAGAGCGGATCCATCGCTGAGTGTGGGTGTCAGTCGTGGGCCCCACCTTCACCTTTCCAGGTGCCAGGGCTTTTTCCTCTGTTTTTCCCCCTGAGGTTCAGATGTGAAATTACCTCATTGCATGGAGGGTGTACTCCTGCAAACATCTGCCATCACCTCCCCCCTTTCAAGTCCCCATCAGCCTGTAGTACTCCTGAACTCCACCAGGAGCTGCTGCAAGGTGGGGAATCCCCAGTAACCCACCCCAGGAGAGGAGAGCAATCCTCCAGATGCTCAAGTCTCTCCTCCCCACCGATCCCCGACTGCCCAAGTTCGCTCCTGAACCTGGGTCACTGGCATGGCACAAGGTGTGGCATCCAACACCTCAACCCTCCATGATACCAGGCCAGCTGGCACTCCATGTCTTGAAAACCGAACAAGATGCCATTACAAATTTCTCCTCTCCTTGAGATTCTAGCAGCCTGACCACGCATGCCAAAGTTTAGGCTATTTCAACCAAGAACGCAAATGTTATTAAGATATTATAAAAAATTAGATTTAACATTAAACAGGCTACTCAGCCCTAACTATAGTGATGCAACCAATACACACACACACACACACACACACACACACACACACACACACACACACACACATATAACAGGAGCTTGGGGTAAAAATGACAAGATAAAAATAAATCTTAGCTAGTGACACCTGTAACAGCTACTGTACATATCAAAAGCTGTTGTTACTGTTGTCACAATTGATTTTTTTAAGGTTACTGTCATCACAGTGGAACACTGAACCAATCAGAGAGCAGCTTTTACAATGCTGATGACATCACAATGCCTAGTGCAGTACTGAAGCCACCTATTCAAATCAAAGAAAAACAGCAAAGTCTTCACACAAAATGCAGATTTAAAAGATATAACTTGTAAACTACTACTGTATATATCAAATACACAATAGCCTGACTCAAAATAGACAATTTATCATCCATTTTTAGTGGGCAGGACTTTTGTTTCTCACTCGTGGCTCTGTCACTCATGAGTTATGGTCCTGCCCCCTTGCACTTTAAGATAAATTGCATATTTTGTTATACACTCTTTGCAAAAAATTTCATTAATGCGGCAGGTGGGATAACGTAATGTCACAAAAGTAGGGAAATGTCAACCCTACCACTGATTCCCCAAGACTCTGAAGACCCAAAACCCTAAGGTTTTTTCCATGTGCAGCATGGGGGGGGTAGGAGTGAGGAGTTAGGGTTTGAAATCCTAACACCACATTTTCCTACTTTTGTGGCACTTAATTGGTGCATTAGCAAATTTGTTTGCAAAGAATTTTGTTTCTTTTTGAGATAATGGAATGTTGTCCTCATTTCAGGACCTGCGTGAAAAGATGCAGATGTCCTGCACCAAGGAAAGACTCTGTCCAACTACAGAGGTGCAGCGATGGTCGGGAAGAAGTCATGGGGCTGTGGTGATGAGTTGCAGTAGTGCAGAGTCCATCTATGTGGCTGCAGATACAAATACAGATGCACAGGGCAAAGAGTGCATCTGGCAATCAATGCACAGGGCCCTCTGCCACTCATGAGTGAAGAGGTGCAGGTCCCTAATCCAAGAGGACATCTGCCTTCACTATATGGTACCCGGACCCGTGCGGACAACCCTGCACCTTTCATTCCCTGGCTGGGGGTGGGTGTTGCATAACAACATCATCCCCCTAACCTCACCTCATCCAGATGAGTCACTGAGCTCACCACTGAACCCAGCTGACCAGCATGGGATGAAAACACATACCCACTGGTGTCAGAGCTGGCATCACACACAAAGTTTGTTAACAATTATATTTTTTTTTTTAATTTTTACCCCAAATTTTCAAAATACTCGTTCCATGATTCACCTTATAGACATGACATATACAATTTATAGTATATTGTACAGAATGTCATTTTACACCAGAAGTGCAAAAATATGTCTCATCCAAGATTTAAAAAATAACGTGTCACATTTATGCGGTGGTGTAGAAAATGGCTATACTGCAAGTTTGGAGTCAAAATATTGAAAATTAGTCAAGTTATGCATGAACATTGAAATACTGCAATGTTCACTCATAACCTGGGTATTTTACCATATTTGTTCATCATATTTTCAACATAGCCTTCTTACTAACTCACCTCATGAACCCAGAAGGTGGACATTTTTAAATCCTGCCCAAATATAATTCTGCACCACCGAAATGTCATTCTGCTCAACAGGTGTGAAAACACATTTTGGCCATGATTTGAAAAATGACAGCTATTGGGTTTATGAGGTGGTGTGAAAAAATGGCTTTGTTGAAAATTTGGGTTCAAAATATTTAAAATTATCAAAGTTACAAGCGAGTGAAGTAAAATTTCAACATACCCACTTAACTTTGCCATTTTTACATATTTTGACCCAAAATGTTCAACACAGCCTTCTTATGACCCCACCTCATGAACAAGACCCCACCTCATGAACAAGGGTGGTGAAAATCTTTAAATCCTGCCTAAATGGTGATGTTGCCATGCATCCACAAAGTCACCTTTCAGGTCGAATTAGCATAATTCCACCACCATTGGTCATGAGGTGGAGTCCCAAAAAGGCCCATGTTGAAAATCTGGGGTCAAAATATTCAAAAATGACAAAGTCATGCTCCAAAGTTCAAAACCCTTTTGAAATACATTAAACTGCACTTAGGTTAGTTTCTCATATTGCAGTTGGTGGTTCCAGCAACAAGACGTGTCTTCAATCGGAGAGTGGATCTTCACAGTGGGACACATTCAGATGAGTGAGGGTGTGTGGGGTGATGTGTGCTGAGTGGGAGGTCAGAGTGGGAGGGTGAGATTGGCAAGAAGCCATTTGCTTTTTTACAGGATTTAAAAAAAAAACATCGAGGGCTGGTTTTCTTTTTATCGGGGGACTTATCCAACACTGGGGATTGGGCACCCCAGTGTCAACTGACTGTTCAGCAGCACCTGGGGTGAGCACCCCAGTGCTGCCACCTTCAAAATGGGAACAGGCAGTTGACCTGGGTTGGTGAGAATATTATTAGTGAGTATATTAGTTAGATTCATAAGCACAGTGTGTCTATAAACACTGTGTAGCTAGGCTTCACATTTAAACATTAAGTGTGTGGATGTTTATTATCATCAGCATATTTTTAGAATGAGCATGTTAGTAGCATAACTACATATCAAGAAAGGCATCATAATACTAAACTGCATTAGTATCAGAAACCCACACACTTCTATAAACTACAGGCAGATTATATCATAAAGGAGTTACTCTAGAAATAAAGGTTAAAATAAAATAAAATCCTTGTTAAGTTGTCAGGCTAAAACTGCTGGAGTTTCAAAGATTCACAATGTGTTATTTGCTTATGCAATGTCTGGGCATGGCCTGAGAATAACGTTTTATCTGCTTCTCATATACTAGTCTGCTATTTGTCTAAGCATAGCCACCTGGGGCCCGATTCCAGAAGTTGTTATGGCAGACGCAAGGTGCTTGCAATGAAGAGCAATGTCACAGGCCGCACCTTCCGGCCCCTGTTAAGCAATTCCCCATTCCAGAATGTGGTCTGCACTATACGGGGAATCCACTGTGCCTAATGGGCACTGCACCACCCTTGTGACCTGCGACTGGGTATGCAAGTTCGCAAGGGGGCTTGCACCATGGTGGGGCTCACAATTCTGATTCCAAGAGCCCCGCCATGGAAGTCATAAGGGGCTCCACTTAGACCTGCCAGGAGATGGTCTAAGCTCCTTGCAACTGACTGGCACCCCAGAAAAGTGAGGACTATAGGTGAGGTCCGTGGGCAGGGGGGACACAGAAGGGTATAAGGAGGGTCTGTGTGGCAGCCAGGATGTACAGAAATGCTGTGGCACCCAGGGGGTGCAAATGCCCCAGAATCTTTTTGTCATGGGCATTTGCACCATGCTGGATGCCACAGCAATACCCAACCACCCTGCTGGCACACTGACCCTCCCTATGACCCCACCTGCCACCACATGCCCATTGGGCACCTGTGTCCCCCCACACCATCACCACCATGCTGGCTGCACCTCACTGCCCCAGCATAAGGGGTGTCACAGCCTTGCAGCATGTACTGCCAGTGCACCATTGGGCAAGTGCAGTCCCGCACTTGTGGCAATCACGGGGCAATTGGCACAGGAACCCTGCTTTCTTTCAGAATATGGTGCAGAGTTTCTGATGCACCCCACATTGCTGTAGCCCTTGGAGCGGTGCAACTTGCATTGCTCCAAGGGCTCCTGCTGGAATCAGGCCCCTGGTGTCTAGCTTTAGGGGGAACTGTATAGCTTGGAGATGGGATTGGACGGAAGATCCTACATGTCATTCTAAGTGTAACATCATAACAACCTAGTCCAAACATGTTTTGGGTAAGAAATTGATAGCTAATAAAATGCTGATCAAGCTTGGTTCTCATGAGAAAGTATCTTGCCTGTGCTATGTAGGCAAACTTTAGTGAATATAAGCTGAGAGGTTTTATCTCTTCTTCTTGTCACATGGTGTCCGGCATTATGAAAATGTCACAAAGTCTCAGTCATTTTGACCTGGGTGTAAGTATGAATATTTAATTCAGGGTCACATCTGTTAAGTCTAAATGATAGGGCAATTTAGATACAAATATAAAAATGTATTTTATGCTCTATGTCTGTATATGCTGCACTGTGATAGTCTAGGAATAGAAAAGTTACATTGAAATATCTGTGTATGTTTGCCTGAAATCTTGAACCCTCAGAATAAAATTGTACTTTTATTTGATTCTTATTTTTAGTTTTATGGTATTATTATTTAAAATTGTAAGCAATACCTCAGGTCTAATATTATAGTACACAATCCAAAATCTAACAACCTGAAGGTGGGGGGGGTAAGATAAGCTGCATTGGGGTGGGCATCCCGGTCCACTTATGTAATATGTACAGTATAAAGGACAACCTGGAGATGATGGGGGTGAGAGAAGTGGTACTGGGTGTGGGCACTCTGGTCCTCTTAATAAATAATAAGATAGATAGATAGGCAGACAGACAGACTGAGATAACGATGTAGACCGACAGAACACTGGATCAGCGGCTCACTGCTCTTACTGCAGCCCATAACATGACTTCCAGCTGCAGAACTGAAGAAAATCCCACTGTTCTCATACAGAGAATGCTGGTGAATAACTCCTCATGCTAAGCTGGGCACCCTGGATGTTGTGGTGCCCAGAAAAGGTATTTCTGACAAGTGTTTTAAAACAACAAACACCAGAATCTACCTAAAGTGGTCCAATTTAGATAGGTTCAGGTGTTTGTTTTTGGAAAATGTATAATTTTTGTGTATTTTTAATGTTTTTTAGTGTGAAAGAAGAACAAAGATGGCGGAAGGCATGATCAGTATTTTTTTCCACAGGATCGGTATTTATTTCAACATGGCAAATAAATCATGAAAATAAGGACACATGATCCTTTTTTTTTTTACTATTCACATCAGGACGTTAACTCTAAAGTTATTATAACTCTAGAACCGTATAATATTTTTTCATGAAACTTTCTAAAGGCACACTCTTGGCATGGGCCCCTTCATCTATGAAAATTTCATTTGAAAATTCCACATCATCTAGGCTATAGGTGAGAGCACAATATACCCAATGTTAAGTTTAGGGAAGGGAAACCAAACATGTTTTTTTTTCAGTTTTTTGGTGCTCTGCTTCTTGAAAACAAAACAAGATGCAAACACATCACAAACTTATCACATCTTGAGACTAACAGCCTGACCACACATGTCAAGTTTTGGTCTGTTTCATCAAACGAATCCAACGTTATTAAGGTACAAAAACTGGGTTTAACATTAAACAGCCTATTCAACCCTAACTATAGGAGTGTTCAACCACCCAAGGCATGTGTATATCAGTGCATGACAGCACACCCTGTAGTGAATTATCTATCTTATTATTTTTTTTATTCCTTTTTTTCTCCCTTGGCCTCGGTCTGCCTTACTTTGTTTCCTGGCATCCCTTAGGTCCTCTGGCTGCTGTCCCAAAGATACCCAGCTCCCATTCAGACCTACAGTATCTACCCCCATGGCTTTCCCCCCCACGGTGGGGTGATGGACAGCCCCCCTACACTCGTCCACCAGGACCGGATCCAGTAATGCACCACATGCCCTCAGAGCTGAGTACTCCCCACAGAGATGGCCATCAAGCCACCACAACTGGTGCCATTTTCCCCTGTTCTGGTCCCCCTTGCATGTGGGGCATGCAATGACACCAATGGATAGAGTGCACATGCTTCTGTGTGCACTCCTCCCAGTGCCATGCCCCATCACGCCCCCTCAGGTTGCCTGTGCCACTGCATCATCCCCAGCCTCCACTAGAGACCACCAGTGCACCATCAGCTGCAAACCCCCCACCCCGTAGAAGGAGAGCAGTCCATCGGATGCTCCTCCCGTGCCAACCCCCAAACCCAGGTCGCCAGCGTGGTGCAAGGTGTGGTGTCTAGTGCCTTAACCCTCAATGCCACGGGGCCAGCATCAAATTATCTATCTTATAAAACAGTAATGCTCTTTTGAGCCTACATCTATACTTCTTTTTTTTGGCCATAATAATTTTTTTTTTTCCAAAAGGAAGAAGTAAAACAGTATACATTGGATTACAGAACATAGTATCATGGAACAGTATAAACAACTTATCGCAATTAAGTTAAAATAATAAATACATACATACAATTTATACTAATTAAGGTAATACAGAAAGTGACTAATTCATAACTCATAACTGAAAATTAGACATATAGACAAAGTATCACATACTAACAATCTAATAAATTAACAAATAAATAATTTCATCAACTTGCTGGCATAGAAAACATATATTAATTTGTTTTGCTAGTTACCATTGTTATTATACTGAACCTGCCCAACTAAATCAGTTCCTGGGGGAGTTATCCTCTGCAAAAAGGGGCCCCATACATCAAAAACTCAGTCTAGTCTGTCAGATATCAAAAAAGATATTCTCTCGTTGTTGGCAGTATAGCTCATCATATTCAGCCATTCAGGTAATAAGGGTATCCTGGGGTCTTTCCAATACTTTAGTATTGAATGTTTAGCACAAACGGAGGCCACAGAGAGTGATAACATCTGTTGGTACATAAGCTTAGGGGTAGATGGGGAGGTTCCTAAAATGTATATCTCTGGGGAAAGAGGTACAGTACTGGAAAGACAAGATTCACATATTCTAGCTACCTTCAACCAAAACTCTTTCAATTTAGGGCAGTCCCACAGCATGTGCGAAATACTGGCATCAGCAGACTTACACTTCCAGCAATGAGCATTAGGGAAAAAATACCCAGTTCATAGAGCCTAGCAGAAACACATAATACCGGTGCAGAATTTTGAATTGAATAAGCTTAACTTGGAGATCTTTGTTCCCATGGTAAGCATGATCCCAGGCAGAACTCCAGTCTTGTTCTTCTATTTCAGTTCCCAGTTCCAGTGTCCATTTCTGTTCAGCAGAAGAGGAGAGAGATGTAGAAGTAAAAGAAAAGGCAAGTGATTTATACTGGATATCAGGCTGGCTCCCCTTTTGAGGGTGCATATCTTTACAAGTTGGTCCCATTCCTTACAGTTAGGGAAAGATCTACCTGATAAAGATGTTAGGAGATTATGTGCCGTAATTGCAAGTAGTAATGAAAGTGGAACCACAGTAGGTTGTATTTTTCCTTAATTTCCTAGAAAGACATCAATAAACCCGAGACCTTATGAAAAATGTCATCAATGTGTTTGATGCCTGCTTGAGCCCAGGTTTTGTTAGATAGTGGAACCTCTTATTTAGACAAGGATGGATTAGCCCAGAGGGGCATTATTTTAAGGGGTTGAGAGGCAGGGTAGTTGCTTTGTTCACTTTTCTGAGCACCCTGAAAGTGTTATGTAAGCAAGAGTTGCTTTTCCAAGTCATGGGGGTGAGTAAGTAGATAGAATCAGAAAGACAGTTAGGTTTTAGTAATGTAGATTCTAATAGTAACCATAGAGAGGAATGGGGGACATCTTCAGGATTCAGTTGCAAATGACCTGCAATCTGTTTAAATATAAAGGCCCACTGGTACCATTTCCAGTGAGAAAGGGCTAAACCACCTATTATGTGTGGAGCACGCAGTTTGTTCAGACTTAACCGTGGTGGTTTTGTTCCCCAATTGAAAGTCCTTATTAGCAAATTCAACTTGTCAAACCATTTTTTAGGCAGCAGAATTGGGATATTTTGAAACAGGTAAAATAACCTAGGGGCAATGATCATCTTGACTGAGTTCACCTTGCCCCAAAGGGAAAGATTAAGTCACGCTCTGCGAATTAAATCTTATTCAATGGTGCGAAATAAAGGTAGATAGTTTATTTCAATTAAGGCTTCTAGATTTGTAAAAATTGGCAGGCCCAAATAAGTTATGTGACTTTTGACCCAGTTGTTTTCAAAGATTTCATTAAGGTTCTGTAAGATAGAGGGCAAAGGGCTTGGGATTTATCCCAGTTTACTTGGAGACCTGAAAGAGAGCCAAATTCAAGAAGCAGATTTTTGAGGGCCACATAAGACTGAGCCGGTCTTCATAAAGTTAACAGTAGGTCATCAACAAACTCAAATGTTTTGTGGGTATGTGTGTTAATTTTGATACCAAAGATACCAGAGCGCTCATCTATAGCCCTAATTAAGGGTTCGATGGCCAGAATAAACAGATATGGAGATAGAAGACAGACTTGTCTGGTGCCACAAGCCAGGGGAATAGAGATATAAGGCCATTTGTTAATATTTGAGCAGAGGAGCATTTATATAAAAGAGACCCAAGTTGATTCCACAACCAAAGTGCTGCAGGGCTAGGAACATATAGTCCCAGGACAAGAAATCAAAAGCTTTGAACAGGTCCAGGGAGAGTACTAGGTATGGTCCCTCAGCCTTGTTGGTATGCCATAATACATTCAATAATCTACAAACACAGTCTGCCCCAGATCTGCCAGGAATGAAACCTGCCTTTTCCTTACCAATCAGTTTACTAATACATTTTTGGGTACAGAATGCTAGAACTTTTGCAAGAATTTTATAATCTGAATTCATTAGAGAAATGGGGCGGTAACTGTCGCAGCAAAGGGGGGGTCCTTATTTTTCTTGTGTATAAAAGTAACTAGGGCCTGGTGAGTGTTAGCGGAAGGGAATTCTGGTCCCAGAATTCGTGAAACATATTAAGCAGATGTTAAGATAGCTTGGGATTTAATAGTTTATAGAATTCCTCAGGGAGCCCATCCAACCATGGGGCCTTATTGCCAGGCACTGATTCAATAGCCATGGAGATTTCCTCTAAGGATAAGTCCTTGTTAAATAGTTCTTCTCTTTCTTTAGTTAGTTTGGGAGATTTAACGGAGGAAAGAAACTGGTTCATCCCTTCAATATTCCCAGATTTCTAGTCATAAATTTGAGTATAGAAGTCTTTGAAGACAGTATTGATTTCTTTACTTCTATTAACCACCTTCCCATTAGTGTCACAGACACCAGGAATAATGGTTTGGTCCTGCAGTTTTTTGAGCCTATAGGCCAACAATTTCCCTGCCATTTCCCCTGATTCCCAGTAACCCTGTTTTGTACAAAATAATGCATACTCAGCTTGAGCAGAGAGTATTTTATTAATATCAAATTTAAGCAGGGTAATTTCATAGAGAAGGGAATGGTCATGAGGGCCTGACGATTTTACCCTTGTTTCTAATTCATTTAGTTTGGCCTGTTTGGCATCAAGGAGTTCATCCCTCTCTCTTTTCCTGGATGCAGAGAAGCTTATGATCCTACTTCTGATAAAAAAAACTTTGTATGCCTTCCACAAACATGCATAAGTAATGTCATCAGTATTATTGTTCAGGAAGTACTCATCCGTCTGTTTGAAAACCCAATCAACTAATTTCTTATTTTTTAATAATGAAGCATTCATCCTCCATCTAAGTGCTTTTGGTCAGCCTTCTCCCAAGACAATATTCAACGAGACTAAGGCATGGTCTGAAATTATTATGTTATCAATTTCGGAGTCCAAGATTGAGATAACGATGGCAGACAAGACAAAAATATGGTCAATTCTGCTGTAAGTGGAATGTCTATTAAAAAAAAAAGTTTAGTCCTTGTCTTGTGGGTGAACTAACCTTCAAACATCAGTTAGAGATAGGGATCCAAGGAGATTATGTAGTGCTTGACAATCTTTAGATATTATAAGGGATGGCCTAGGGGGGCTCCTATCAAGCAAATGGTCCACAACCTTGTTAAAATCCCCACCTATAATTATATTGTGATCGAGGCAGTTAGACAGCAAATCAGAAAGTGAATAAAGAAAAAGCAAATTGCCTCGAGTTAGGGGCATATATATTACATAATACCACCTGTACCCCATCTAGTAGACCTGTCAAGATTTGGAACCTACCCTCAGGATCAGCTATGTGTGAGGTTTTAACAAAACGGATCCCCTTCCACTGTCACCGTCTGTGTTTCTGTGTTTCCTTCCTAACCAGGATTGTAGTTCCTCTTTGTTTGCTATTGTAAGAGCTAAATTCCACCTGAACGATTCAGAATCTGGACAACTTGGCTGATTCAGCATTGTTCAAATGGGTTTCCTGCAGTAGAGCAATATCAGTACCTTTTTTGTTTAGATAAGATAGGATTTTTTTTCCTTTTTATGGGGGACCCTAACCCATTAACATTCCAAGAAACAATTTTGTAGGGATGCATGAGTGTCTATTTAGAGATTACCTAAAATGCAGGTTTCAGACAATCAAAATACAGATCAGTTTAAACTCACAAAAGGTAGTAAATTATTGAGTAGCAGACAATAAAACAGTCTATTCTGTGAAAAAAAGGAGCTAGTCTTGTGAGCAACACACTATACTAAAACATAAAAATATAAAAACTATCCTTGAATTATAGAATAAGGGATAAATTAAAATAGTCAAAAACCTAGATTATAGAAAACTGAACTGAAATTAAACAGATTAACTAGAATAACAAGAAATATTTAAAATAGAATATCAAAAATAACTACATAAATAGTTCAAATACTATAGTCTGTACCACTACACAGAAACTAAGATCAAAATGTATTTGAACAGTTTCAAAACTATAAGAGCAGTAAAATATTTCTTTATTTACAAAACTTTTGCTAGAAAAACAGTAACTATTAATTGAAAGCTAAAAGCTAAGAACACTGTGAACAGTAGGTTATCTACTACTGTGATGGCTTTTAGACCACCGAACTCTTCTAGGTCCAAGGTGGTAAAGGCGTGAGATCGAAGAGAGTTGAAAACTATTGCTGCAGTGACTTCAGCCCATACTTCAGTGCTATTAAGTTAGCACTCTTAAATTACTATAATGTGGGGCTTGCCTTAAATCACATTCACCAGAGACACAAGAAAAAATGGGTCAGATCACACAGATAGAAGTCAATAAACTGCCAATGACCCTGGAATGAGAAGGGGGGGATTTGAGAAGAGAAAAAGGACAGTCTGTGGGATCTTTAGAGGATTAAGTGAGGAGGTAGACAAGTAGGGGAGGAAGCAATAGTGCAAATATTGCCATCTCTAGGAAAAAACGCCACAAAGGTATTCTTTACAGTTTCAAATTTGAAGTGGTAGAAGGAACTGGTTAATGAAAGCATGTGGAGGGTGTTTGTCTTAAGATTTCACCCCCCAACTGTGGCTCATATCAAATGGTTTCAGCCATACGCTTCAGCCAGCGGTGGCCAGTAATAGACAAATTCATTAGAGACCAGGTGTCCAACTTAAATAAGGACTACCTCACTAGCAATACATTGTAACTTTATTCTAAGCATCAGATGGGCATAGCATCTATTCAAATGCAGTCTCCGTATTTGCTAGGCAAAGAGATTACTATAAATAAAAGCACAAATCTACAGCTTAATAGAGAGCAAGAGAAACTTAAATCATCAATTAGGATAGGAGAGCACTACAACATATTGAGTGTGAAAGTTAAGAATGAAAAACAGCAAGGGGAGTAGTCTCAGTTCCCAAAGGGTTCCAGACACCATTGAGTTATGCATACATAATTAACAATTGTAGTATCATAAACAGTTACCAAATAATTTTAACCCATGTCAGCTGGAGAAAGTGATTTTATCAAATATCAAAAGACTTTTAATTAAAAAAAAATACAACCAAGACAGTAACAAATAGACCAGACAATCAATTGTCAGAAATGCACACTGCAGAGCTGGATGAAGTTTTTAAAAAAGCAGTCTGAATGATAGTTTGGACTTTTTAAGCCTACAGACAAAGCTAGAGGCTCACTTTAGCCAACTCTTTTCATTTGTAGAAAGTGACATTAATCCACCGTGCACGTTAGTCCTGGCTCCGGCGTCAAACCAGAAGTAGCGACTGCTGTATGTTCAGTGTCCCCACAGGAAGTGGAGTGTAAGAAGCAGTTCCTTGAGGGAGAGTTCCTTGCTGGAAGATGTTTCCTTGGGGAGGGGTGGAGAAATTGCAGAGAATACACAGGGGTTCTCTCATTATTTCCAATTCAGACGTTGTTCTGGAGGATGAGGATCGTACACTATCCCTGCTTCTGTTGCGCTTCTTTGGGTTGAACGATGCAGGCCTGGGAATATTAGATGGACAAGTTGAAGTTCTTGTTTTCCTCTGGATGGTAGGTATTTGGGGATGAGCTGGTTGAGCATTTACTGCAGCTGACTAAAGATGGGGAGTAGAGCATTTTGGACTGTGAGGCAGGGTTCTATTCACATGCTGCCTGACCATTTGGAGAGCATGATGAGTGCTGGCAGGGACGCCACAGGCAGGAGGGTTTGATTGCTGAGCTCTGTACTGATCTTGTGCAGGATTTGAAGCAGCGTGATGGTTATGCTGAGTGTCTCTGCTGCCAATATTATGAACATGGTTGTTATCATGTATAACTTTCCAAGCATCCTGAACATTATCACATTTAACAAAATCCCCTTGGTCCTTCTGAATAACTAACATGATAGGATACTTAAAACTTGATAAGACAGACCTCTCTTCTGCAAATGCTGTTTCACCTCATAGAACATTTTTCTTTTCCTCACAATCTCTGACAAGAAGTCCTGAAATATAGATATCCCCCCCAAACAAGAGCCCTTTTTTCCCTCTCTAGCCATAAAATCTCTTCTTTTACTGTAAATCTAAGCAGGTATGCCACTGTAGGTCTGGGCTTTGCTTTAGCTGACTTAGGACCCAGAGACCTATGTACCCATTCAATTTCCAGTGGCCATTTTGATTGGTGCCCCAATAAGTCTGGTAAAAAATGCTGCAGAAAGTTAATCATATTTCCCCTTCAACCACCTTTGGGGATGCCCAGTATTCTTAAATTATTCCAGCGTCCCCTATTTTCCAGGTTGTCAACTTTATTTGGAAGGTATGCTATTTAGCTGTCCTGTTTTGGGGTAATATGCTCTAGATAGTCCACTGTATTGGCAAGATCTCCTAACCTGTTAGAATTGGCATCTATTCTGGCTGATATCTCCTCATTATGTTTATAAAGTGCTGCAGTAGCAGATTTAATTTCAGTGACATCTAATTGAAGCTCTTCAAGCATGGATTTAATTTGTAAGATGTCACTTTTACTAGCTTGAGAGTTTTCTGTCATAAAGTTTGTCACAAGGTGTGGGAAACAACACAACACGCAGCGAAGACATAACACAGTGGAGATATTTTAAAACACAGAAAGGATTTTGTTTGAACTTTGTTAATGTGTAAAGATTATTTAACTCAGAATAAAAATCAAAAGAAAGAAAAGAAAACCTAACTTACATTTGAGCCTAAACACTACTTTTCCCTAGTAGTGCTAACTTGGACACAGAGTCGAAATACTAGGCTTCAGTGTTCCACTATCCTCTGTGCTTTACCTAGAAACAGCTGTACTTACAGGCAGTACTGCACTCCAAACTCATCTGATCTCTCCTGAGCCCTTAAGGTCCATTTATGTGGTCTAACTATGACATCATAGACATGACACGGTCTGTTTGATCTGCCCTAACCTAATACAATAGTTTCCTGAACTAATACATTTATATTGGGGGATCAAACAGACAAAATAAACCATTTTAAAAGGATGCATGTTATGCAGTGAAATTCATTCCTTTCTATCGTAAGTTCAAGCAAGAAAAGGGGCTGCATGCCATATTGCACTCTAATACAATGAGTCTCCTCCCAGAGGCTAGTGTCGTCATGGACAGAGTCCTATAACTAAGCCTCAGTTTGGGCAGTCTGGCTCCTAATAGTAACCCTGCCCAAAGCAACAAAGCAACAGGTAAGGAAAACAGAGAAAACAAATACCGTTCTGTTATAATGAAAATATAGTGGAACAAACTGCTTTATTTAGCACAGTGAAATTCCTGCAAGAGCCATTTGTAATAAAACAAAATATTGCCCTGTGAGACGACAATTTCAGCCAATGGGAATCAATTCATTTGGGCCTTTTTTGTTCAGAAGGGCATTTTCTTGCAATCCCTTGTAATGACAGAAGAAATTAATAACTGCCACTATACCCTGGCTTTACCTGCCAGAGCTCCTGGTGAGCCGTGCATCTCTCTGCGCACCCTCTTTATCCAGCTTTCTGTATTTCATACACAGTCAAACTCAGTGACAGAATCGGAGCCTTAGCCCGCTCCTGTCAGCTTACCATATAGTTGTGGTAGTGGCATAAACATCTCTGGCAGCACTCGTTTTCATTTCCCCTTACTTCTTCTGCCTATGAAGCTATGGGTGTGCATTTTACTTGTTGCCTACCTTGTAGTGCACCACAGCATATGAAACAGGAACTCATAAACCCTGTACATTACATATTGCATTGTAAGTGCTTTCCATTTCTTTTTAAAGAAACTAGTGAATGGTACTCTTGGGACACCATTTTATACTTTACACTGTACGTCCTGTATAGAAGCACAAAAATGGGAACATAAAACAGCCGGCTTTGGTCCAGTTTGCCACTTTGCAT
Source organism: Neoceratodus forsteri (assembly GCA_016271365.2). Classification (NCBI taxonomy): domain Eukaryota; kingdom Metazoa; phylum Chordata; order Ceratodontiformes; family Ceratodontidae; genus Neoceratodus; species Neoceratodus forsteri. The sequence goes on from CM057459.1 coordinate 657,657,367, forward strand.
TACAGGCAACAGGACACACAACAGCCGGACTGGGGGGGGGGGGGTTCCAGGCATTTTCTATATACCTGCCTAGCAATCTTCAGTACCCGAAACAAGAAAGGAATAAAAAAGGGGGAACAGAGAAGAGCAGAGATACTACAGTAAAAGGCCACCCCACTGTAGTAGAAACATGAAAAAGAAGAAGAAAGGATAGTAAGAATTACATGCTGCTGCAGCAGGCTTTAGAAAGGGGGTATAGAGGAGAGGAATGTCTTGAGGTACCAACAAAAGTACTCGGGGACGGGGGCAGCTCTGCCACAAAGTTACCATTAGCTGAAGGTTGAATGGTGTCTGGTGCCTTGGAAGTAATGGCTGGCATGACGAATCGTAAGTGAGTATCCCGAAATTATGTTTAGAGTGATTACATGGAAAATAAGCATACTCTGACAATTTGTGTGAGAGGGGGGAGGCGAGGGTGACCTGCAGTGCCGGGTGCATCTGCAGCCCTGGCGGGCCTTCTCGGCAGTTGTGCAGGAACAAGCTGAAGTTTCCTGGCCCCTGCCCAGGTGCAGGAGAATTTTTTCCAACTTGACTCGTAACGCTGACTTTCAAGACCTTTAAAACTTTTAAATTCTTGGACTCACAATCGGCTACTTCACTCACAGCAGGCAGGACATGCTGCTGGGCTACACCGCTGGAGGGTGGCTGAGGGACATTTTGTGCCGAGGAACAAAGGGCCCCGTTTTTTAATTTGCTGAACTTGCGCCGAAGCTCTTGTCCATTGGTTCCCTGCAGGTGGTGACGCTCCCTTTGTCTCCTACAAAGGGAGAGCCAGTCCCACCATCAAACTGAGCCCGACTTTGTGCGAGATGGGAGGCAAGGGTGACCTGCTCCAGGAAGGTCCCCCCCGGGCACTTGTGACTACACTGAGGCCGAGTCCTGAGGTGTCAGGTGTGTCTACAGCCCCAGCGGGCCTCCTTGGTGGCTGTGCGGGAACAAGCTGAAGTTTCCCGGCCCCTGCCCAGGTGCAGAAGAGTTTTTTCCAACTTGACTCGCAACGCTGACTTTCAAGACCTTTAAAACTTTTACATTCTTGGACTCTCACAATCGCTACTTCACTCACCGCTGGAATGGGACATCACTGCTGGGCTACACCGCTGGAGGGTGGCTGAGGGACATTTTCGTGCTGAGGAACAAAGAGGCCCCCTTTTTTTTTCACATTTGCTGAACTTGGCGCCGAAAGTGCCCTTGTCCGTTGGTTCCCTGTAGGTGATGACATTCCCTTTGTCTCCTACAAAGGGAGAGCCAGTCCCACCATCAAACTGAGCCTGACTTTGTGCGAGATGGGAGGCGAGGGTGACCTGCTCCAGGAAGATCCCCCCCCCCGGGCACTTGTGACTACATCGAGGCCGAGTCCTGAGGTGCCGGGTGTGTCTGCGTCCCCGAGGGCCTCCCCAGTGGCCAAAGGGAACAAGCTGAAGTTTCCCAGCCCCTGCCCAGGTGCAGGAGAGTTTTCAGCCCACCCACCCATCCCATTCTCTCCTCCCATTAAATGCCCATTGGATCCGCCCCAGGATCCATCTCACCCTATCAGCTGGTGGGGGCAGGCCTGACAGCACAAATGGGCATAGTACTCTGAACCCTCCTAGAGGTCCTTTCCCTTTCTCATCTCTCTGGCTGTGACTGATACCTCAGGAGTTAGACTAATCTTCTGACTTTTTAGGCTATGTTTTAGATATTATTTGTGATCAGTCTGCTATTCCAGTTCTGGTCCCCACTGAATGGCTCTAGTCCAGGATAGAATTTGTGTGAAGGGAATAGGATTATGACGTGCCATCACTAATAACTGTCAATGCTCATACTAGCCACAGTGTCTACTGAGGTCTAACTGTACTGCCTAGTGAGGCTAACGTTGAATCAGAACCATTAGGCTGTCATTATTGTTCTCTGATGGGATTAACTGGTCAATCACTGTGAAAATTGAATGTGTGCAACTCAGTGGTAAAATAGGCTATACTATTAGTCCCACTGGCCTTATACTGATAGCTCTGTATCCACCTGCCTTCTCAGGTACAATTCTATCCCTCCTTCCCTATCTCCCATCAGCTACACCTAACCTCCACTGCTGTTTGGGCAAAACAACCTAGCCAGACCATGCCTCCTGCCCAGATGAGGACCAGGCTCCCTTACTTCCCGCCCAAGGAGGGTGAGGGTACCCCTTACGAGATGGCCTTGGGTGTGCTGTCTGCCATGTATAGGTCACTGGCTCTAACGGGTCTGGTACAAGGACTCATCCTGCTCTATGTGGCCACCACTCCTCCGCTCACCCCAGGGGGGCACTGGGAGAAATCTCCCTTCCTTGAGGCCCAATTTCACCTTCTGAAACATCCTTGTGACCTCCCATACCCCCCTCTACCTCACCTGCTGTTTAAATCTCAGGGGACTAGTGCACACTGTCAGGGTAAAATGACTTTGTGCTGAAACTCCTGCAAAAGGCCTATGTCCTATGAGATGGTGTCCTTACTGGCTCCTCCTCATGCTAATACTACTGTCTGGGGATATTGAAACAAACCCTGGACCAAATACTCCGGCCCCTACAATCCCCCCAGGTTGGGGAATGGGCAAGGGCCTAAAAGTGACTCATCTAAATATTAGGAGTCTGCTACCTAATCGGGATGAGCTTGTCTCGTGGACTGCACTCTATAAACCTGATATCCTTGGAGTGACAGAGACCTGGCTTAAACCCTCGATCCCTGATTCAGCATGTGTTCTTCCTGGGTATGACTTTATACGGCAGGACCGAAAAGGGACTAAGGGGGGGTGGCATCCTGATCTACTGCAGGTGTCATCTCAAGGTCTCCCCAGTAGTCCTCCAACATTCCCAAGTGTCCCCCTGTGAGGTACTACATGTACTACTCCTACTAGGGGACACCAAGAAACTTCATCTGGTATGCACGTACAACCCTCTGAGAGGTGGGCTCCAAGGACTGACCCATCTTCTGGATTCAGTTGGTTCTAGCATTGGAGACAATGAACTCATAATCATGATGTTAACTGGAGTGCAGTTGCAGCAGCCACTTCGAAGAGTGGGGTTATTCTAGATGCCCTACAGGGGGCATGCCTTAGACAACTAGTATTGGAGCCCACTTGAGAGGGAGCAATCTTAGACCTGGTTCTCTCAAATGGAGATGAAGAGAGGCTCACAGATGTAGAAGTGGATAGCCATCTGGGAACTAGCGACCATCGAACAGTATGGTTCACGATAAACACAGCAATAGAGTCAAGCCATACAAAGGCAAAAGTACTGGACTTTAGGAGGGCTGACTTTGCTAAAATGGGTGAGTGCCTAAGGAATGCACTAGCAAATGGGCAGGAAGGAGGGTGGAAGAACAATGGGAATAATAAAACTGCCATCACAGAGGTAACAAGCCTTTGTGTGAAGCAAATAAACAAAGCGAAGCGATGTAAGAAACCACTATGGTTCTCAAAGGAGGTGGCAGCGAGGTTCAAGAGAAAAAGAAAGCATTCAGGAAGTACAAAGAATCGCAGAAGGAGCAGGACAGAGAACTGTATCAGTTAAAGCAAAAGGAAGCTGGGAAGGCAGTCAGAACAGCAAAGGCCCAAACCAAGGAAAAGATAGCCAACTCAGTTAAGAAGGGGGATAAAACCTTTTATAGGTACATCAGGGAATGAAGGAAGACCAAGGGAGGGATAGTGAGGCTTAATAAAGGGAGGGAGGGTGGGCAGAGGGTGACTGTGAAAAGGCAGAGATACTAAACAAATATTTTTGCTCAGTATTTACAAAAGAAGAGGGGGAGGTACCTAAAACAAACAGTAGAAACACTCTGGATACAGAAGTTGATACCAGCCCATTTACAGAAGAAAGGTTCTGAAAGAACTCTTAAAACTGAAGGTGGACAAAGCAATGGAGCCTGATGGGATTCATCCCAGAATTCTAAAAGAACTAAGGGTAGAACTAGTGACACCACTGACTACCCTCTTTAACAAATCATGGGAGGATGGGGTGGTACCCGAGGACTGGAAGAAGGCAGATGTGATTCCCCTTCACAAAAGTGGGAGCAAGGCAGAAGCAGGAAACTACAGACCTGTTAGTTTAACCTCAGTGGTAGGGAAAATGATGGAATCACTTCTGAAGGAAAGAATTGTCAAGTATCTAGAGGCCAGAGGGGCACAGGACCCAAGGCAGCATGGATTCACAGCGGGAAGGTCATGCCAGACAAATCTGATAGATTTCTTTGACTGGGTGACCAAAGTAGTAGATCAGAGAGGGGCTGTGGACATGGCCTACCTAGACTTTAGCAAGGCATTTGACACAGTCCCACACAAAAGATTAATACACAAGTTAGCCAGCCTGGGAGTGGGTCCCAAGATGAAAGCCTGGGTAAAGAATTGGCTGGAGAATAGGACACAGAGAGTAATAGTAAATGGAGTCCACTCTGAAGAAAGGGGGGTTACTAGTGGGGTACCACAGGGTTCAGTATTAGGACCAGTCCTCTTCAATGTCTTTATAAGCAACATTGCAGAGGGACTGGAAGGAAAAGTATGTCCCTTTGCAGATGACACAAAGATCTGCAACAGAGTTGATGCACAAGATGGGGTGGAAAGGATGAGAAGGGACTTGGTAAGGTTAGAGGAATGGTCAAATGCATGGCAGCTTAGATTCAATGCTAAGAAGTGCAAGGTAATGTACCTGGGAAACAAAAACCCAGGGGAAGAGTACACAATGGGGGGGTGAGATACTAACAACAACAAAAATGGAAAGGGACCTGGGGGTAGTCATATCAGATGACCTAAAGGTGGGCAAGCAATATGAGAGTGCAGCAAGGAGGGCTGGTGGGATACTGGGATGCATAGGGAGAGGCATCACCAGTAGAAAACAGGAAATTGTTATCCCTCTGTACAGACAGCTGGTGAGACCCCATCTGGAGTAGTGTGTGCAGTTCTGGAGACCCAGTCTCCACAAAGACATAGACAGGATGGAAGCTGTCCAGAGGAGGGCAACTAAAATGGTGCAGGGTCTGCACCAGAAGACATATGAAGAGAGACTTAAGGAGCTTAATATGTATAGCCTTGAGGAAAGGAAGGAGAGGGGGACATGATAGAAACTTTCAAGTACCTCAAGGAATCAACAAAGTACAAGAGGGTAGCATATTTCAAAAAAGAGGTGTGCAAGACCAAGGGGCAAATTTGAAGATGAGAAGCGCTCAGAGGTAATTTAAGGAAGTATTTTTTCACAGAGAGGGTTGTGGATGCATGGAACAGCCTTCCGGAGGAGGCTGTGGAGTCAAAAACAGTGGTGGAATTCAAGCATGCATGGGACAGTCATAAGGCAATTCTAGGGGGTGGGGGTAGGAAGAAGTAGGCTACTGGTTAACTAGGATCTGCAGCTTATCCATTAGGTAGGGAAATGGGCAGACTGGGTGGGCCAAGCGGTCCTTATCTGCCATCAAATTCTATGTTTCTATGTTTCTATGGGTGACGTTAACCTAAATTGGACTGGTGGAAATGAAAGGCAGTTTGAGCCCCTCCTTGCTAATCTTACCCTGACTCAGCTAATACAGGAGCCAACCAGGTGATCGGCCAATGGCTCCTCCAGCTCCCTTTTGGACTGGATCCCGACCAACCGCCCAGACAGGATCGCCTCAGCAGGAACATTATCTGACGACATTTCTGACCACTCTCCGGTCTACTGTGTGTGGAAAGTTCCCTCCCCCAGAATTCCATACAAGATCATGCATGTCAGGAACTTCACCAGGTTTGATCCTGGAGAGTTCCTGGAGGACTTAAGGCTCACTGACTGGTCTGGTGTGCTAGAACTAATGACCCCTCAGTGGCAGCCTTCCATTTTCTTACCATCTTTGGGGCCCTGCAAGACAAGCATGCTCCAAAGGTCACCCATAGGGTGAGGGGGTCTGCCATCCTCTGGTTGCACAGGAATCTCCTAGCCCAAATGTGGGCCAGAGACAAGTGTTGGGAAACTTCAGATGGTCCCGCGATCCCGCTACTTTCCAATGATACAGACACCTCAGAAATGAGTGCAAAAAGGCTATCAGGATTGTGAAAAGCGACTTCTGCAAGTCTGCCCTAATTAGCTCCACCAATGACCCCGGGAGGTTTTGGAGAAATATAAAAACCCTAGTCAGTGGCTCCTCCCACCCGGGGGTATCTGACATGATTATAAAAGGTGTCTCCTGCAACAATCCACTCACCATTGCCAACTCCCTAAATTCGCTCTTCTCCGACCTCTCGGCCTTCACCGCACTTTTCCCATCTGGCGTGGGTATGTCCTCCCCCCCCACCTGGGGAGAGGATCACCCCCCTCGTCAAACGTTTCACATTAGGGTGGTGACAACCTTAGACATGCAGAGACGCCTTGCTGGTCTCTCCCAGTACTCCAACCCCAGCCTAGATAACCTGGAGCCCAAGCTTCTAAAGCTTGGGGCTTCCTACATTGCCTCCCCAGTAGGCCACATTTTTAACTTATCCCTTGCATAGGGGTCCATCCCAGATATCTGGAAGGAGGCAGGGATAGTCCCTGTCCTGAAGCAGGGTAACCCTAAAATACCGGACAACTATCGTCCGATCGCTATCCTTTCATCCCTTAGCAAGCTCCTCAAAAAAGTAGTGACTGAGAAGCTCTCAGAGTATGTACAGCAGCATGAGCTGCTATCCCCAACCCAGCATGGTTTTTGAATGGGGCATAGCACCTCCACAGCCTTGATCTCTGTCACACCAGGCATCAGAACAGCCATGGACCAGGGCAAACTCTCTGGAGCCATATTTATCGACCTGTCCAAAGCCTTCGACCTTGTTGACCACGCATTGCTCTGTCAACAGTTGGGGTCACTTGGCTTTTCCCCTACTGCTATGAAATGGATTATGGGCTATCTACATGGTAGAATGCAGCGGACCTGCTTCAATAAAGTCCTGTCCAAACCCCTGCCAGTCACATCAGGTGTTTCTCAGGGCTCGGTACTGGGCCCCCTCCTTTTCTCCCTCTTCATCAATCAACTACCAATGGTGACAACCAATTGCAGTGCCATCCTATATGCAGATGACCTGGTGATAACGGCCCACTCCAGTGACATCGCTACTCTTACCAAGTGTCTGTCCAAGGACTTTAATCAGGTCCTGACCTGGGTTACGGATTATAAGCTGGTCTTGAATCTGAAAAAACTCAGGCCACGCTATTTGGCTCAACTGCCAAAATCAAAGCCTCAACATCCCCCCCCGAACATAATCAATCCGGACGGATCATCCCTCCCTGTGGTGAACTCGGTCAAGTATCTAGGGGTCACATTAGACCCTCAACTTGACATGGGGAGTCACATCGCTAAAGTCTGCAGGACAGTGAACTGTAAGCTGGGCCTGGCCTACAGGGCCAAGTACAACCTCACACCTGTGGCCAGGCTTGCCCTCGCGAGAGGAGTACTCCTTCCCTCCCTCAGCTATGGTCTACACATATTTGATCACTTCACAAAGACTCACCTTACCAGGTGGCACACGGCATACAACATCATCTGCCATTTCACCCTGGTGGCTCCCCACCTCACTCATCGCTGTGAGCTTTATAATAAACTCCGGTGGCTCTCCCCAGCCAGATACCTGGACTTTGGGATAGGTTGCCTCACGGGCAAGGTGATCAGAACTGGTACCCCATCGGGACAGGCCCAGCTTCTACCATCAGCTGACATTTCTCCCTACTCATTAAGGTCCCAAGTCCAGGGGACGCTCAAAGTTCCTGCCATTAGAACTCTCATGGGAGCTAGAGACTTTGTTGTGTGTACGCCCAGACTCTGGAACTCCCTCCCAGAGTCTGTTCGCTTGTCCCCTTCCCATCAGTGTCTTTGCATGTGACTGCCCCAGCCTCCCTAGGGCAATACTGCCTCTTACAGGCGCTGCCTGGAACCTACTACTGCTTACCCCACTCCATTATCTGACCTGGGTCTAACTGTTGTCTTTGCAGACCCAGGTCTTGCCTTAATCAATAACCTTATTATATGTTTATTGACTTGTCCTTACTTGTAACAAAATGACTATAAGCTGTACTATTACTTTCTACTTCCTTGTATAACGTGCCCTCTGTATTCTCATATGTTGCCTATGCTGTCATTATGTTAACGTGCCCTCTGTATTATTCTCATATGTTGCCTATGCTGTCATTATGTACTTGAAATTTGTCTCTGTACCATCATGTTGTATTCTCCCGGGTCGTTCCTGAAAATAGGCATAATACTTGTCTAGTGTACTTACCCAGTAAAAAAAAGCTAAATAATTAAATACATTTTTATATCTGCCAGTAGCTCTGCTGTTCTGACATCCGATAGATATATTTGCCTGAATAAAAATTAAAAATTAGTGACTTAAATAAATATTTAAATGGGTGAAGCACCAGTGAATACTTTCAACCCTCCATTCACTACAAGCACTGGCTCGCACTACTGCATCTATACTTCTGAAGCCACCAACTCGCTCACTCTCATTTGCTCTACACTCAGCAGCTTCTTTTACAAAAAACATACTAAACTCATCTTAAACCCCACTGCATACATGGGTTTTGAACAGAACATTCCTGATTCTAAAGCTTCGGCAGCATATTCTTTAGCTAGATGGATGCCGCTCGGTCATGCTACACTTAAACAAAAAAGTGAAAGTCATTACACTTAAAACAGTGTAAAATGGCAGGATCAACCAGATAAGTGTTTTTAATCACTTTTTACCTATAAAAATAATTTGCAGTATAGGCAGCTATACATGTTTACTTCCTTATAGTTGTGGTAGCCTCTGTGTGCCAGGTGCATATGTGTGTGTGTGTGTGTGTGTGTGTGTGTGTCTGTCTACCTGTGTGTGCCCACTGTGGTGAGATCTTGCCGCTGGTGAGAAGGTTCTGAAGGATGGAAAGTAGTGTAGACATGTAGTCATAGTAGGAGGTGTGCGGTCGCTGTGGGATAATGCACGGTCATGTGGTGTGTGTCTTTCAATCAGGGAACCCAATATTCTCTGATGCTTCGAATCATAACCATTTTAAAACCTTTGTTAATGCACTAGTTAGGGTATTATATATATATATATATATATATCTTCACTACAAACAAAAAAACCTTTGGTAATGCACTAGTTATGGTTAAAGCGACAAAAGTAGGGAAATGTGGCATTAGGGTTTCCAACTTTAACACCCAACCCCCACTCTACAGGCAGCAACAGGAAAAACCATTATGGTTTCAACTCTCTTGCCTCTTTGCAAATCAGGCATGTGGTGTGCCTTAGGGTCGTCAACACTAATGCTCACCTCATTCCATCAGTAAATAAGCTGAAATGGGTACAGCATATGAGAATGGGGTGAGCAGTAGGGTTGACAACCACAAGGCACACCATACACCTAATTTGCGAAGAGGCAAGAGAGGTGAAACCATAATGGCTTTTCCTGTTGCTGCCTGCAGGGTGGTAGTGGGGTGTTAGTGTTGGAAACCCTAACAATACCTTTCCATGTTTTTGTTGCTTTAACCCTAACTAGTGCATTAGCAAAGTTTTTTGCAATGAATTTTCTTACTTTTTGGGACAGAATAATTATATTCTTATTTGCCTGTGGGAGCTCAGGGCCCTTCCAGCCCTGCACTCCCATCCATCGATAATTTTTGAGATAGTGTAATCGTATCCTTATTTGCCTGAAGGAGCGTAGGGCCCTCCAGGCTCTTCCCTCCCATCCCTCAATAGATGCATATGTGCATGTTGCTGTGGAAGCGCAGGGTTCTCTGGGCCCTGCACTTCCATTTGCAGAATAGCAGCAACTAAATTGTCAGCATAGCCCTCTTAATACCCCATCTCATGTACCTGGTATAGAAAATGTTGAAATCCATGCCAAAATGTGATTGCACGCCACTGCAACATAATTTCCACACTACAGGTGTGAAAACACATTTTGCCTAGGATTTGAAAAAGACAGCTGTCATATTTATGAGGTTGTCTAAAAAAAATGGCTATGCTGAAAATTTTGGGTACAAATATTTAAAATTACCAAAGTTACCGGCGAATGTAGCAAAATTTCAACGGATATGCATAACATTTCCATTTTTAGATATTTTGACCCCAAATTTTTAACATGACCTTTTTATGACACTACCTCCTGAACAATGGTGGTGAAATTTTTCAAATCCTACCTGAAAGGTGATTTCACCAAGCGACCACAAAATCATCTTTCAGTCCAGATTTGCATAGTTCCAGAGCCACTGCTCATGAGGTGGGATCTCAAAAAGGCCATGTTGAAAATCTGGCCTCAAAATATGCAAAAATGGCAAAGTAATGCACCAAAGTTGAAAACCCCATTGAAATACACTGAACCACACTTTCCTTACTTTCTTATATAGCAGTCACTGGTTCCAGTTGCAAGATGTGTCTTCGATCGGAGAGTGGATCTGCACCCTGGGACCTGGTCTGGTGAGTGAGAGTGTGTTAGGGGGGTGTAGGGTATGTGGGGTGGTGGGTGCACAGCAGAAGGTCAGTGTTGGGGGGGTGGATCGGTGGAGGACCGGTTTGGTTTTTAAAGGTTTAAAACAAAAAAAGACATTGATGGACTGTTTTCTGTATTTCAGTTGGGAATAGGAATCGGATGGTGGGGGTGCCACTAGACACCAGGGAAACACCTGGTACTTACAGGGACAGCAATCAGAGGATGGGGAGGCACCACTAGATACCAGGGGAAAAAATATTATTACGTGGACGGTGAAAAGAAGGGGGGCACCACTAGACATCAAGGATAAACGTTATTACGGGAGGTGGCAATCAGAGGGTGCCACTAGACATCAGGAAAAACATTAGTATTACTGGGGTGCCAAACAGAGGGTGGGGGTGCCACTAGACACCAGAGATAAATGTTATTATGGGGTGGCAATCGGGGGAGTTGCCACTAGACACCAGAGATAACATTTTCAAACGCAGAGAAGGAGAATGGAGGCTGGGAGGGCACCACCAGACACCAGGGATAAATGTAATTATGGGAGTGGCAACTGGAGTGTGGGGGATGCCACTAGACACCAAGGAAAATAATATTGTTATGGGGGTGGTGAACAGAGGGTGGGGGGTGCCACTAGTCACCAGGGATAAAATTTACAATAACAGGGATGACGAATGGAGGGTGCGAGGGCAGTACTAGACATTAGGAATAAATATTATGGGGTGGTGAATGGAGGGTGGGGGCATCACTAGATACCAGGGATAAAATTTACAATAATAAGAATGGTGAACAGAGGGTGGGGTTGCCACTAGACACCAGGAATAAATGTTATTATGGGGCAGAGATCAGAGGGTGGGGGGTGCCACTGAACACCAGGGAAAATAATATTATTATGGGGCAGGAACAGAGGATTGGGGGTGCCACTAAACACCAGGGATAAAATTTACAATAATGGAAATGGCGAACGGGATGGGTGAGAGCCATTAGACACCAGAGATAAATGTTATTATGGGGCTGCAAATGGAGGGTGGGGGGTACCACTATGCACCAGGGAAGAATAATATTATTACAGGCACTGTGAATGGAGGGTGGAGGATGCCACTAGACACCAAGGATAAAATATACAATAACTGGGATGGAAAATGGAGGGTGGGAAGTGTCACTAAACACCAAGGATAAATATTGTTATGGGGCAGTGATTGGAGGGTAGGGGGTGCCACTAGACACCAGGGGAAAATAATATTGTTACAGGGATAGCAGACAGAGAGTGAGAGGGGGTACCACTAGACACCAGGGATAACATTTACAATAATGGGGATGGTAAACAGAAAGTGGGGGGGGGTGACACTAGACACCAGGGATAAATGTTATTATGGAAGCAGCGATCGGAGGGTGGGGGTGCCATGAGACAACAGGGAAAACATTTGAAAAATATGGGGATGGGGTACAAAATCCTTTTTATGTTTGCTTGCACGCATGTGCAAGAAACATAGTGCCATCATCTGAGTTTTCCAGAGGTGTGTCAGCCTCTTCCAATTCAGTCAGTGTGTTTGCAGGCGTGGTCACAGAGCTCCAATCACTGCTCCAGCTGTCTATGACAGCTGAAAATGCAGTGGCATGCAGTTGAAAGGGAGAGCTCCGCTTGAGTGAGCAGAGCTCCCCCTCACACACACGCGCGCACGCACGCACACTGCATGCTCATGCACCTTCCCCTCCCCCACACTGTACGGCCGACGGGATGCCCAATCCCCCATTGGCTCCATGCCCACCCAAAGCATCCAGGTGCCATGCTGGGAGCCCACCCCAGCATGGCAAAATGATGTTATGACCGATGGGGGTGCCCAATCCCCCATCGGCTGCACGCCACCCCCAAAGCATCCAGGTGCCATGCTGGGAGCCCACCCCAGCGTGGCAAAATGATGTTATGGTCGACGGGGGTGCCCAATCCCCTATAGGCTCCTGCCCCCCACCAACATCCTTCCAGCTGCCATGCTGGGAGCCCACCCAGCGTGGCAAATGTCCTCGTCGTCTTAGGAAACAAAACCTGTAAATACAAAAACTGTCCTCGGTCCTCCCTGCCCCTCCCACAACCCGCACCCACCCACTGAGCACCCTGCCTCAACACACCCCCCACCCCATACTTACCCGAGCTCGGGCGCAACGATCTTCAGCGGACTGGAACACGCCTGCACTCTTCAAAGCCGACCTGAACTGAGGAAATGCCGGAAAGCTGTATAATGGAATAGATAGGGTTTTCAACTTTATTGCATATCTCAGGCATTTTGAAATTTTTGCGCAAATTTTCAGCGTGGGGTTTTGAGACCCTTCTCATGAATGCTGTCACTGTCATGGCGTTACTCGGGCCCGAAGGGTGATTTCACAGCCACTGTGTGAAATCACCTTTCTGGAATGATTAATGAAACGACACTGCCAGTGTTCATAAGGTGGACTCTCAAAAAGCCTATTTTGAAAATTTGGTGGAAAAATTCCTAAAAATGACTGTTTTATGAGCATGTGTTGCGCAGGTCCTACGCATGCTCGTAAGTTCGCAAATTTTTAATATTTTCACTCCAGATTTTCAACATTGCCATTTTACCACACCTTCTCATGAGCAGTACAGCTGTCATTTTTCATATCTCACCAAAATGTGTTTCACCCACGTAGCTATTAAATGGCACAGTCGGTGTGTGGAAATCAATGTACGGGACACATTAAGAAAATTGCAGTGATACTGTTCATGAGCAGAGGTCTTATAATGGCTATGTTGAAAATTTGGTGAAAATATTCCTAAAAATGACTGTTTTACGAGCGTGCGTTGCGCAGTTCCTACGCATGCTCGTAAGTTTGTGAAATTTCAATATTTTCACTCCAGATTTTCAACATTGCCATTTTACCACACCTCCTTATGAGCAGTACAGCTGTAATTTTCACATCTCACCCAAAATGTGTTTCCGCCCATGTAGTGCACAATGGCGCAGTCGGTGTGTAAATCAATGTATGGGACACATTAAGAAAATCACAGTGACACGGGTCATGAGCAAAGGTGTTAAAATGGCTATGTTGAAAATTTGGTGAAAAAATTCCCAAAATGACTGTTTTAAGGAGCGCCGCGTTCGCAGTTCCTAAGCAAGCTGGCAAGTTCGCGAGTTATAATATTGCACCCAGATTTTCAACAGTGCCATTTTACCGCGCTTCCTTATGAGCAGTGCAGCTACCATTTTCACATCTCGCCTAAAATGTGTTTCCGCCATGTAGTGCACAATGGTACAGTCGGTGTGCGAAACAACGCTTGGGACAGATTAAGAAAATCACAGTGACACTGGTCATGAGCAGAGGTCTTAAAATGGCTATGTTGAAAATTTGGTGACAAAACTCCATAAAATGACTGTGTTACAAGTGAGCATTGCACAGTTTCCACGCACCCTCGTAAGTTCATGAATTTGTAATATTTTCAGTCCAGATTTTCACCAGTGGCATTTTTCCACACCTCCTTATGAACAGTACAGCTGTCATTTTCCACAACATGGCTGAAATGTGTTTTCACACTTTCAGCACAGAAATGTGTGGTCACTGTGGGAAATCATTGTTCGGGACAGATAAAGAAAATCACACTGACACTGTTCATGATCGGAGGTCCCAAAATGCCTGTGTTAACAATCTGCTATAAAAAATCCCAAACTAGTTACATTACGGCTGTGCGTTGCACAGTTTCTACGCACGCTCATGACTTCACCAGTTTTTTTAAGATTTTCACAGCAGATTTTCAACACTGCCATTTTTTACACCTCCCCATGAACAGTACCACTGTCATTTTTCACATCCTGTTCGGAATGTGTTTTTGCACCTGTGGTGCCAAATGCCATAGTCGCTGTGCAAAAGCAGTTTTCAGCTAACAAACTGATATTGCCACTGTTCATGAGGTGGGGTTCACAAAAAAAACATGTTGAAAATTTGGAGTGAAAATACCAACGAATGCCTGAGGCGTTATGGTTTCTGACCATAACGCCCCACCCTGTAGAGTATGACAGGCATCAGGGGTGTGACTTGGGATTCTTGCTGGTCATGCTCATATCATTCCACCCCCACCCACACCCTGCAGCCAGTGAGAGGCATCAAGGTGTGCCTCGGACTCTTCGGGCCCAAACTTCACCCTATTCTCCTATACCGCACCCATCTCACCATATTTCCTGATGGAATGGGGTGCGCATAAGGGCCAAAGACCCCAATGGCACACTGTGACACTGTCAGTGTCTGCAGGGTAGGGTGGTGAAATAGCGTGGTTGTTATGCCTGATGACCCAAAGGCACACCCCAATGCCTGTCACTCTCTGCAGGGTGGTGGTGGGGTTGGCTTCAGTTCAATACTTCGCTGCCATTCCTATTATGCAGCTCTGTAACTTCTACACTACCAATGCCAATGCCAGCAAGCAAACATTCGGCATTGACAAATGCTTGTTTCATTTGCAGGAATCCTTTTCCATACCAACAAACAAAGGAAATGAAAAAGGATTCCTTCAAAGAAAATAAAATAAAAAAAAAAATAAGTCCAAACTCTTTTTCTGTTTAAACAGATCCTTTTTTGTTTGAACGAAAAAGGATCCTACAGAAAAATGGGGAATAAAAATGAGTCCAAAATCTTCTTCTGTATAGAGGGATCCTTTTATGTTCAAATGAAAAAGGACAAATGAACAAAGTCCAAAATCTTCTTCCGTATCAATGGACCCTTTTTCATTTGAATGAAAAAGCCCATATGGAAAAAGCAAAAGCGAGTCACGAAAAAGGATTTTAATACAAAAAACACATTTCAGGATCATTTTATCAACAGTTAACTACAGAATCAATCTAACGGAGTCATGATGAGCAAGATACATATATTGGTCTCTCCACAGGATGTCTTTTTTGTGGCCCAAACAAAAAAGGAATTTTTCCTCATGAAAAGCGACTGGCCAGCACAAAAAAGGATCCTTTTTCATTCAGACCAAATACTTTTTCATTCTAGACCTCTAGCCAAAAGATTGTGCTGAACTTGCTCAGGATTCGAAATTTTAACATTTTTAATAACTTTGGAATGGATTAATATTTTTTCATCAAACCAGCAAAAAGCACATCTGAGGGCCAAGCCCTTTCTACCCCCAAAATGGAAGACCAAAATTCCAATCTATCTGGGCACAAGGCATTGACAACAAACAGTACATAAAACAGTGATTTTTGCATTTTTTACTATCTGCATCTCGGACTCTGTAGATCCAACTGGAATGAAACTTGCCAGATCAAGAGATCTACCCCACAAAACCATGATTGCACGATTTTGTGCAAATCCATTGAACAGTTGCGAAATTATTAAAGTACAAAAATGTTAGATTTAACATAGAAAGCCCTGCACAATCCTAACTATAGGAGCACAATAGGGGCACGATTGCACCCCTATAGTTACAGTTCAATGGTCACTTCTATGTTAAACTCAAACTTTTGCACTTTAATAACTTCATAACCATTCAAGTGATTTGCATGAAATTTTCCATGTTCCTTCAGGGACCGAAGATCATTTGATGTGAGAAGTTTTGTTTTGATTGGATGAGTGAGCACAGAGATACGGCGTATAAAACATTTTAAAATTACCATGCTTTGTCAAATTCTTTACCATGCTGCTGCAGAAAAACAGCTTTGGATTTTGGTCTGAAATTTTTAGGGTAGTAAGGTCTTTGATCACAGATGCGCCTTTTGAAGATTTGGTGAAAAAATATTAGTCTGTTCCAAAGTTATTACATTTAAAAATTCTCATTATTTTCAATGGCAGCAGTTAGATGTCCCGCTTGAAAAAGGATCTTTTGTCGTAAATGGGTAATCCTTTGTTGTGTAACCCCTTTGTTACCCGGGGTTACTAAAATCCCAGTAAGACCTAGTGGTAGGCAGGGAAGGCAGCTTGTGAAACTCCAGTTAAATGGGTTTCACACTGTCTCACTCTGTCCTCAGTCACAGCTGAGACTTGAGAGACGACATCATTATAGAACTGTCGCAGCTGCATGAGCCACTTTGGAATCTCCAGCTCAGGGAGTGAAGTTTAGAACTTTGGAAAATTCAAAGGGAGTCTTCCGTTTGTCCTTAAGCAAGAAGGAAGCATTAGTCTGCAGTTTGATCTCTCACTAAGAAAAAAGGAAGTGTTCCTGTATTTTACCTTCTTTAAAGTGGTGGAGATCGCTCCCCCGGTCTCAGTGCCCCCCTCCCTCTGGGGGGGAGGAAAGTTCTCTGTGGGTTCCAGGGGCAATCCCCTTCTCCCACTCTGGGAAGAAAGCTGCCTGTTTTAATTTCAGTCTGTTCTTGTATAACAGCAAAGGTTACAGTACTTCGCCTGTGGGGCACCTGCAACGAATGGGTGAGTGTTTGGCTCCATTTGAAGGGGCAAACATCTTGTTTTCTTCAGTTGGATTTCAAGTAAATGTGGACTGCTATTTGGGAGGACTATGTCAACTAGGACAAACAAATAGAGCAGTCAACTGTTTAAAGTTTTAAATGGATTTAAAGTTCACTGTAGAGGGGGTGCTTCAGGTCATCCACCATTCAATCTACATTTTAAAGTCTAAAGTTTTCTGTGTGTCCAGAGAAATGGCCGGGTATGGGCTGTGGGAGCTGGAGGTGGGAAAACCCCCAATCTTTAGTAACCAGGTCCACCTCTACGGATTTCTTCTGTGTTTTTGCTACTTGCCTCATGCATTTGGCCAGTGATGGAGTGGGTACCCAGACGTGGGTCGCAACTTGAAAATCTCTCTAGGAGTCGCAGACTCTAAGTGGTGTGGGGAGCCACAGGATGGGAAAATAACTCCTTGTTGGATGGGAGTCTCCTTGTTTGATGGGAGTTTCAATTGGAAGTACGAAAACAAATCTCTCTAGGAGTCGCAGACTTCAAGTGGTGTTGGGAGCCACAGTTTGGGAGTCTCCTTGTTTAATGGGATGTCTTTCCAAGTAAAGTTTGGGTTCATTCTTCAAGTGGACCATCAGTCGAGTGGCCGGCAGGGGAGCCGGGCCAGTCGGGCTATGTATCCAATGCGCATGCAAAGTCCGGGCTGAGTGCCTGGTGGGTCCAAAGCCAAACAATTGTAGTAATGTGTTCATTCCTCAAATGGACCGCTGTGTTTAACCTCTAATCTGCACATACAGTAATGTAGCCCTTTGGGGGACCATGCAGTGCTTTGTTTATGTTCAGTTAGTTAATAAATAAAGCTACACTGAAAAATCCCAATTCTGGTTCTGGACATTACAGTTATTGCTTCCTGTAGTTGGATTTACTTGGGTTCCCCTGTGTAGAGTAGCCAAACCTAGGTCCCTTGTGCCAGGTAACCTCATCCTTCCCCGAACCCGTAGACATATGTATATATATAAGTTACAAAAATGGAGGCACCACTTTGGATTTGTTCAGGAAGGAAGGTGCTTGGGCAAGTAGGCTAGCGTTTTGGCTATCTGGCAGTCGGTAGCCCAAAAAAGTTGAAGCAATTTCCCTAGTGTGTGCTGTGTGCTGTGAATCTTGTGCTGCTGTTTAAAAAATGCCAACTGTTTACCAAGGAGCTGTAAAGCCAAAGTGTGTGTCCTTGTCCTGCATCAACATAGTTTACAGCGTTTGTCAGTTTTAAAATAAAGTTCTGTGAAGGAAAGTGTGGAAAACTAGGGTAGCAACAGAGAAATTATGCCCTGGACGTTGAAATGCTTTCTGTGCAGTACTAGAGACTGCAGAGTTAATGGCAATGTTACATGGTTGAAATGGGCCTCACGTGAGTCATGATAAAAAAAAAAGTGCATCTTTTCAGTTTAAATTTGCCTGCTCGACGATCGCTGTGAGAAGAGGAGCCTTGTGAGGAAGAAGAGCTCATTTGCATGGCGTCGTGGTTGGTCAGGTTGCCATTAGTCCGGCCCCTCAGCCAGCTCTTCAGAGTCTGCTTCAGCATTCGAGAGGGAGACAGAGAGTAGTGCATGTACTGGCAGTGGAGGAGCATTCGTGAAGTGTTCAAAGCGCTGTAAACAGTAAAAAAGTGACTTTCCAGTTAAAAATCGGGCTCAACCCATTTATCGATCGTGGGATCAGTGAATTGTGTGGTTAATACTAAGATCGCGGAGACTGCCCGCCCGTTTGCAATCTGAGGCCTTCAAAATCTGGCTGCAGGCCGTTTTACCCCATCGCAGCAATCTGCTACAATAACAGTGAGTAAACGAATTAAAACTGCTCAAATCAGTGATTTTCAGATAATGCCATATAAAATGTGTGTGCAGCTGTATAGTCACTTTGCAAGTAGCGATTGTGTGATGTCCTGCTGGCAAGTGCAAGTCTGTAAAGCCATTAAATGTGTGCATAGCAATGAAAGTAGCCTCAATTTAAAGTTTGCAGCCAGAGAGAGACTGTGGGTTGTAAAATAAGTGCAACACTAGTAGAAGCAGACAATCCTGTGCTGAAACCTGAAGTTTTAAAAGGGACTGTAATTGAATGTTGCCAGCATGTGAAAAGTCCAAGGAAAATCCTGTAAATGTGTGAACAGCCAGAACAGAGCAAGTTGTGCAGTTTGAATAAAAGTTATTCGTAGCTGATGTAAATCGGGTGCGCAGTGGCTTGTCCCAGAGTCTGAATGTTGATGCACAGGAGTGCTGCCGCCGCCATTACAGGGTGGGGTAGTAAAGTAAACACAGCAGCAGAGGAGCCATTTTAAAGCTACAGAGTGTGTTCATTAAAGTGGGACTTTCAGTTACAGTGAACTTTTATTTGTTTTCTGCAGTTATGGCCTCAGAACAGCTCGTTACCCGGATCATGCCCGGGTTGCAGTAACAGCAGCAGTAAATAGATTGAGAGATATTGAAAATTGGTGCTATAGAGGGCAACTCCCTCCTGATGTGGCAATTCCTAATTATCCAGTGCGTGTATGCCAGATGTGCTTGAGTGCTGGAAGGGATGTCTTCATGATTCCTCACTGTGCTGGATGTATACAAAAATATGGCTTGTATAAAGCGCCTCAAATTCGTTTGGCTCCCACCTGGACACAACTTCAAGAATCTGCAGTTGGCAGCACACAGCATCAGGCGGAGCCTGTGGAGGAAGGTCCCTCGGGGGAGTGTGGCACAAAGTTAGAGAGTGCAGAATTAGAGACTGAATCTGAAATTGAAGCATTGGATGCTGGATCTCAGAAGGCAAGCTCAGATAAAGCATCAGTAGTCCCCTGGGTGGGGGGGCTAGCCCAAGTCTCGAAGGTGAAGATGAGATGTGGGAGGCCTTTGAATGGGAGGTGTTGACCTCCGCTCCCAGTGATGAATGGATAGTCTCGGGGGTGAGAACTACTGCTCATTCCTGGGCTCAGATCCTCAGTGAAGAGGAAGATGAGGGGGAACCTATGTGGCCTTGTGAGAAAGGAACGGGTACACAGCCTCAAGATCTTGCCTCGGAGGAATGTGTTCAATAAGGTGGTGATGCCACTGCCCTGGCTTCACCAGAGGAAGAAGTCAGGGATCCGTTTTTAATTTCATTGAGGATGCGAAGCTGGCAGAACCAGGACTGGCCACCCCCAAGCCAGGCCAGCGGTCTCAGATTGACCAAAGCAAGTAAAGAGAGAGACTGGTCTTAGAAAGGCCAATGAAATCTTTGGTATGACCTTTCCTACCTTTCCTTGGAGAGTCTGGGAGGAGACTGAGAACTGCAGGAAATCCTGGATCTGGGATGAAGCAATGAAACATGTGCATCCTGGGGCTAACCAGCATGTAAAGAATAGACTGTTCCACGAAAAGTATACACAGTGGAAGAGAGGCAGGACACTGTTTATGGACAGAGTGAGAATAGTGGATGGAGAGGGACGCGAAGTCTCCCACTGTGTGAATTATGTACGTCCAGACGG
Source organism: Neoceratodus forsteri (assembly GCA_016271365.2). NCBI lineage: Eukaryota > Metazoa > Chordata > Ceratodontiformes > Ceratodontidae > Neoceratodus > Neoceratodus forsteri. The sequence continues at coordinate 657,677,679 of CM057459.1, forward strand.
AGTAATAATTCAAGCCCCTGATCCCCTCTACTATTGGCCTCAGTGCAAGGACCTCCCAGTAATTAAGCCCCTGCCTACAAAATGGAGAGCCGAGCAGTGGTAGTCAATACTGCCACATCTAGACTGTGAAGTGCCCTTATTGAACTGCCAATATGAATAAACAAGGAATCAGGTGCCCCATATTCTTCAGTCCACAGTGTACTGCCCTGTTCAGCAACCATCTACTGGTACCACCAGATGGCTTCAGATCCAGAGAGGACACCAGCCAGCTGTTTCCTGTTCATCGCCTGGTAATCGGATGACGCCAGACCAGCTGTTTTTCTTTTTGTTCCTGTTCTAAGGTTCCTTCTCCAGTTATGACATCAGCCCAGCTGTTTCCAGATGTGCACTCCTGTGGGTTCCCGGAAGATGTCCGCCCAGCTGTATCAGAAGAAATGCTGCCAGGAGAGTCTTCGAAGGGACCAGGTTTGTGAAATCCGAATACTTCAAGAGGCTGGTAAGTCCGAAAAACCTTTTATTCTATCTTTATGACATTGCAATACACACCCTACACTACAGACTTCAAACAGTATGTGAACTGTCCACAAAGACTCTCCCCTTCGGGATTATTGCCTTAAAAACTATGCTTCACGGGGCTCCGGCCCAGGAGAGACTCTTTAATGGACTGGCCTTCGGGCCTTGTAGTCAAAAGTTGGGACATTTAGGGCATTCCATCCCCCCCCAAAGGTGTATTGTTATCAATGACATTACTGTACTTTAATGTAAATATTGTTTTTCTACCCTTTTTCTAAAAAAAAAAATTTCCTTTTTTGGGATTGTTCAGTGCTTTTTCTGTGTGGTAAGGGTTGTTGTTGTCGTTGTTGTTGTTTAGATAGACTGTACATGCAGATTAGGATGCGTTTTTTTTGTTTTTGTCTTTTCTTACAGGTGTTCCTGGAAGACAGAACAGAAAATGAAGAGGAGGAGGGGCTCATCGGAGTCCCTCGTCAGTGATTATGGTGTAGAATTTAAAGGTACTGTGTTATTATTGCTAATGGTTGTAGTTGCAGGCTGTCCAAGGTCGGGGAGGTCCCCGGGTTTTTGTTTTTGTTTGGGATATTATGTTAGAGGCAGATAGGTTTTCCCTAGAGGGTTAGGGGGGATAGACAGGCTGTGGTCCTGAGCGGCTGTAGGGATTGCAGTGCTGATCTGTCAGGGCTATGCTCTGGACGGTTCTACCAGAGCCACTAGGTGTCCATAGTAAGTGGATAGAGTAGAGGCTGATATGTCAGCTATAGGCCTGTAGGCCCTTAGTGTTGTCTACCTGTGCTTGCACATGGTAGGAGGGGGCCTGATCACCCCCCTCCACAGGTAGCACGTAGGGTGGGATGGCCTAAGGCCGGGTGCATAATGACTGGGGACAGTCATTTTCCTGGTCAAGGACGAGTGTAACCCCTTTGTTACCCGGGGTTACTAGAATCCCAGTAAGACCTAGTGGTAGGCAGGGAAGGCAGCTTGTGAAACTCCAGCTAAATGGGTTTCACACTGTCTCACTCTGTCCTCAGTCACAGCTGAGACTTGAGAGATGACATCATTATAGAACTGTCACAGCTGCATGAGCCACTTTGGAATCTCCAGCTCAGGGAGTGAAGTTTAGAACTTTGGGAAATTCAAAGGGAGTCTTCCGTTTGTCCTTAAGCAAGAAGGAAGCATTAGTCTGCAGTTTGATCTCTCACTAAGAAAAAAGGAAGTTTTCCTGTATTTTACCTTTTTTAAAGTGGTGGAGACTGCTCCCTCGGTCTCAGTGCCCCCTCCCTCTGGGGGGGGGGTTCTCTGTGGGTTCCAGGGGCAATCCCCTTCTCCCACTCTGGGAAGAAAGCTGCCTGTTTTAATTTCAGTCTGTTCTTGTATAACAGCAAAGGTTACAGTACTTCGCCTGTGGGGCACCTGCAACGAATGGGTGAGTGTTTGGCTCCATTTGAAGGGGCAAACATCTTGTTTTCTTCAGTTGGATTTCAAGTAAATGTGGACTGCTATTTGGGAGGACTATGTCAACTAGGACAAACAAATAGAGCAGTCAACTGTTTAAAGTTTTAAATGGATTTAAGGTTCACTGTAGAGGAGGTGCTTCAGGTCATCCACCATTCAATCTACATTTTAAAGTCTAAAGTTTTCTGTGTGTCCAGAGAAATGGCCGGGTATGGGCTGTGGGAGCTGGAGGTGGGAAAACCCCCCATCTTTAGTAACCAGGTCCACCTCTACGGTTTTCTTCTGTGTTTTTGCTACTTGCCTCATGCACTTGGCCAGTGATGGGTGGGTACCCAGACGGGTCGCAACTTGAAAATCTCTCTAAGAGTCGCAGACTCTAAGTGATGTGGGAGCCACAGGATGGGAAAAATTACTCCTTGTTGGATGGGAGTCTCCTTGTTTGATGGGAGTTTGATTGGAAGTATGAAAACAAATCTTCTAGGAGTCGCAGACTTCAAGTGGTGTGGGAGCCACAGTTTGGGAGTCTCCTTGTTTGATGGGATGTCTTTCCAAGTAAAGTTTGGGTTCATTCTTCAAGTGGACCGTCAGTCGAGTGGCCGGCAGGGGAGCCGGGCCAGTCGGGCTATGTATCCAATGTGCATGCAAAGTCCGGGCTGAGTGCCTGGTGGGTCCAAAGCCAGACAATTGTAGTAAAGTGTTCATTCCTCAAATGGACAGCTGTGTTTAACCTCTAATCTGTACATACAGTAACGTAGCCCTTTGGGGGACCATGCAGTGCTTTGTTTATGTTCAGTTAGTTAATAAATAAAGCCACACTGAAAAATCCCAATTCTGGTTCTGGACTTTACAGTTATTGCTTCCTGTAGTTGGATTTACTTGGGTGCCCCTGTGCAGAGTAGCCAAACCTAGGTCCCTTGTGCCAGGTAACCTCATCCTTCCCCGAACCAGTAGACATATGTATATATATGTTACAGTTGAAAATAGGAAATCCTTTTTTGTGCAGCTGCCATTTTGTTTTACAGTTAGTGAGGAAAACAAAATGTAATAACTCAAAAAAATGATGTCTTCAATTGAAACCAACACATGTAGCTTGCTTATCAGGACCCCCTCAGCAGGATTCTGCAGTTAACTGTTCAACAAACGGCTTTCAATGTGTTTTTTTTCACATAATAAATATTTTTTAGTGACTCATAATATGAAAAAATATTATTTTTCATACCATGAGTCATGAAAAAGGATCCTTTTTCATGATCGGAAAATCCTTTTCCTGGTATCTGATGGCACCCCCCACCCACCCCCAGTCGCCATCCTGTTTGTTCCATTTTCCTTGTTGTGTAGTGGCACACCCCACTCTCTGATCGTTATCCCCCTTGAATACAATCATTCTAGTCAGATCAGCCCTTTGGACAATGTTGGTCAAGAACTTGGATCCCATCTTTTACAGGTTAAGCCATTTATAATTTCAATAAATACTCTGCAATTAAAATTATTTTTGTGTGTATCATTTTACTTTTTTTTTTTTTTTTACAAAGGTGGTGTGTGCAATTCAGTGGAATGATTAGATGGGGTGTATTTCTGGTATATTTGTAGTTTTGCGAGTCTTCTCAAAAACAGATTACTAGTTGTATTATTTTGTATTTAGACTTTAATAAATAAAATACACAACTCATTGTGACAATTGTCTGATTTGCCAGGTGGCTGGGAAGAAATAAAATAATGAAATGTTTTTCAAAACAATATTATTTAAGTCACGCTTATTCTTAGAGACAAGGCAGAGTAGGAAAAAAAGAACTAATTCTGTATTTTGGAGTTCTGTGTTCTTTACTGCTGTCCCCATTTCACTGTATTGTTTCTCTGGTGTCTAGAGGCACCCACCCCACCCACCCAGGGCTCCAGATAACTTTTTAGTCCAGGAAGTAAAAACATCCTGGTTTTTCAAGCTGGTAGTATTTTACAATGTGGTCACACTGTGTTCTGGTGGATGACAGATGTTCCAGTCTGTGTATTTGAAAAATAGCTATGATAAATAAAGTTCTTATGGTGATGATGAAATACAAAAACAGACATGACACAGTAAAGATGATGATTGCTTTTATTTTTAGCTTAGTAGCCAGCTAGATTACTTTAATTTCTTATTTTCTTCAGTTTTTTTTTTCCTTAGGAATATGCAGATCAAGACAGTCAGGCCCCCAGACCAGACCGTAATTTTTACTACAATTTAAAGTTGAGAGGCTCTTAAGAGAGACAGCATGTCACCACAATTCCACAAAATCATCTGTACAGACAGTGCACAGATAGATTCAGAACTGAATGGACTATATTATTAAAAGTAGTAATAACTATGTTGCTAGTTGTCCACAAGTTTACCGACCAATGCAACCACAGCCCTACAGGTACAGAGTGACTCAGACCACATTCTGAAAACCATCAGTCTGCATCAATTTACATGCAACTTGTGCAAGAGTAGCTAGCCAAACTAACAGTCTCAGAAGACTCATTCTAGAGCTGCAGCCTTGCCCTTCACCGTTCCTTATCCCCCCACCCCCATCGTGCAGCATGCAGGCTGAGATATTTGATGCGATTTCTATGAAGTGCCAGAGCCATCTCCTAGGCCAGCCAGCCAATTGCACTGCCCCTTCTAAATTGTGATGTCGGCTCCTCCAATAATGTATCAGAATTTACAGCCCCTACCTTAAGTTGCAGATACACACTATGCTGCTGTTTCGACCTTTGTTTTGCAGTAATATGTTTGTCTTTCACTAGGCATGCTGTTTACTGCCATTTCATGCTGGCTGCTGAACCGGAAGTTATGTGCACTCATTGATAACATCCAATTCCATCTTGAAGATCCTACTACAGTACTGTAGTACAAACCAGACTCTAAGAGGGGAGGACACAGTCCGATGTCAGAGTCCTGAAAGCTGAGCCCCCATTCATGCCAACAGCTATTGGCACTTCAGTGTTCTTCTGTCGTGAGTGAGGTACGTCACTGTCCACAAAGTAAAGCAAGTCAGAAAACTTCCACCGACCATCAGCGTTCCAACTTCTCACAGTGTCACTCACAACAAGTCTATATTTATGTGACTGGGGGGGTGGAGCGACTTAACAGGCAGCACAGCGAGCAGCAGCAGGCTGCAATCCGAACTAGAAAGCAGCACTACTGAGATCCTTGACTGCAGCAGGAGAGCACTCACAGCTACAAATAAATGAGTTGTGATTGTGAACTTGACTTGTTGTGAGTGACATTCAGAGATAGAGGCTCTGTATTTCTGGATGGTGACTTGACCATGACAGAAGAATCATTCCTTGTCTTACAAATTCAGTCCTCAGGCAGAACAAAAAAAAAAAAGAAAGCTTCCAACCAGGCCCATATAGACAGTGTTCTCCTCTATTCCCTTTGCAGCTGCACTGATTGATTGATACTAGTGTTCTCTGTGCCTCCCTCAGCCCAATGCTGCTGCTCAGTGCTCCCTAAGCTCACTCCTTCATTACGGCACAGAGTGGGAGAACAAGGGAAATGTGAATCAGTCTACAACAGCCCATGAGGGCCACTTCAGGGTTAACAGCAGCAAAAGGATGTAGTGGCTAGCGCTTGTTTCTGCCAGGACACTCGAGTTGCAAAACAAACTTGCACTGGCAGGTGGTGGGCAGTGGCACAGTCAACAAACATGAGAGACTGAGCAGTACTCACTGCTGACAGAAGGGAATGTTTTGTGTTGGCATGGCAACAAACACTACACGTGGCACTGTGAGACTGACAAGCCAGGTAGATGCAAGTTCCATGACTGATGCTGCCCCCGCTGAATGCTTGCCTACAGTACAGGCTTTACATGATCATTTTTGCATTCTGAGTGGCTTTTTGAGATTTTTTCTGCAGCAAATGGGTAAATTTTACTGCTGAAGCACCTCAGAACTTCATATGCGTATCTGCGCATGCACGAACTCCAAGGAACAGCCCAGTCATGATGGATGACCTAGAACCTTGCACAGGGCGTACAGAGAGGAAAAACAAGTGTAAAATACACCAGTGTGCCCCTTAGCTGGACTACTGCCCCACCCTCCAATTTTTGCCCCCACTTTAGTTTTTTTCCCTGGTGTCTAGTGGCACCCCCCACCCGCCACTAGCTTTCTCCGCCTGAAAAAAAGAAAACAGTCCTCAATTTTTTTTCCTAAAACAAGAAAACGGTTCCTCAGCAATTAGATATCCCCACCCCACCTCCCATTCAGCATTCACCACCCCACACCCCCCAATACATCCCCACACACACACTCACTCACCTGAACAGGTCCCAGGTTCGAGAACCACTCTCCCAGTTGAGACACGTCTTGCTACTGGAGCCAGTGACTGCAATATGAGAACCTAAGGTAAATGCAGTTCAATGTATTTCAATGGGGTTTTCAACTTTGATGCATATCTTGGCCATTTTTGCATATTTTGACACCAGATTTTGGGGACCCCACCTCATGGACAATTCAGTGGAGTTTGGGGAATCTGTCCCGAAAGGTGATTTTGCAGTCACTTGGTGAAATCATCTTTTTGGCATAATTTCACAATTTTTACTGCCTTTGTTCATGAAGTGGGGTGATAAGAGGCAATGTTGAAAATGTGGGGTCAAAATATGTAAAAATAGTGAAGTTATGCACATGCATTTACATTTAACGACACTTGCTTGTAAGTACAATAATTTCTCATATTTTCACCCCAAATTTTCAACATAGTCATTTTTTCCCATCCCCTCGTGAATGTGGCAGCTGTAATTTTTCAAATCCTGGCCAAAATGTCTTTTCTCTCCTCTCCTCTCCTCTGGCGTGGAATGATGTTGTGGTGGCAAGGAATGATGTTTTGTTGGGGATTTGAAAATTCTCACACCAGTGTTCATGAGGTGGACTTATAACAAGGCTATGATGACAATTTGGTTGCTGTTTTGGCTGCAGTGCATCCACAGCAACATGCATGTATGCATTTATGGAAGGATGGGAGCACAAATAAGGATATGATTATGGACTGATGGGAGCGAAGGGCAGCACAATAAGAATATGATTATGGATTGATGGGAGTGTTGGTCCGAGAGGGCCCTGCGCTCCCACAGGGACATAAGGATATGATTACACTATCTCACAAATTAGCAGCAAATAAGAATACAATTATACGATCTCAAAAAGTAAGAAAATTCTTGGCAAAAAATGTCATTAATGCAGCAGTTAGGGTTCTAGCAACAAAAGTTTGGCAATGTGCTGTTAAGGTTTTCAACCCTAACACCCCACCCCTACTGTGCAGACAACAATAGGTGTGAGGGGTGTGCCTTGGGGTTGTCAAGCCTAACACTCACCCCATTTTATACTATAACCATCTCAGCTTACATATACGTAGAATGGATTGTTACAGTTGATAACCCTAAGGCACACCCTTGCGCCTATTGCTGCCTGCACTGTGAGGGTGGAGTGTCAGAGTTGGAAACCCTAACAGCACATTTCCAAACTTTTGTCTCTGGAACACTAACGTATTAACAAAGTTTTATATACACACAGTATATATGTGTGTGTGTGTGTGTGATTCAAACAGTTCAAGCCAGAATCTTGTATGTTTTACAAATATTTGGATTTTCCAAAACATTGAGATAAAATCTATATGCATGGTTGTTAATACTGTGGGAGTACCATTTAGAATATTTTGAAATAGCAATACGTGTCAAATCCAACTCTCTATGGAACTGTACCATTTTGTTTTTTACATAAACTTTATATTTCTCGCTGATACACACTGGTGTTTATATTTCAGCAGAAAAGATGACAAATATTTATCAAGGGAATTATACAAGTAGGAGAGCCAGACTGACTGCTTATCTTGGCGCTGTGCCCAAACCTCTTTCTCCATTAAACATATTTTAGCCCATCTACCCTTTGGTAATCTTAAAATCCTAATCCAGAAATTAATGAATCTAGAATCAGCCAGTGCCTGTAAATTGGGAATTCACAGTTCTGCTCTTAGAAAATAGGGCAGCATGGATCTTTGACAACCAGTAACTTTTCTCAAGAGTTTATTGGCTGGTATTTCTAGATAGTCTAATGGTTTTAATCCCCAAATTCCTACCCCGTATAGGGACTGTGCATTGTACTTTGCCTGTAAGGTGGATAAAAGAGGTGTAAGTGAATATCCACCATAGGCATGGTTAAATTTAGCCAGGGCCCCGATTGTTTTTTTAGTTTTAGAAAGTGTCATGATGTCTGCACCAAGATCCATTCTTGGAATATAATAAACCCAAGGTCATATACGATGAAACTGTTTCCAAATAATCATCCACCAATTTCCACCTATATCTGTTGAATCTGGCATCAAACACCATTACTTCTGTTTTACTAAGATTGATTTTCAATTATAGGGATTCAGACACAGTGGACAAAAGGTATAGCTTCTTCTGAAGTCCTGAAACTGAAAGAGAACACAGTACAAGGTTGTTAGCATAAGCAAGTGCAGAGCAAACATTTGTACCAATTTTAGGAGAATCTGATTGTATAGACTAATTGAATTAATAAGTCATCCAAGTAAATCAAAAAATGCATGGGTGCCAAAATGCATCCCTGTCTGACACCTTTGTTTGTTTTTATTCTGCCCAATAATACACTCCCAGAGTGAATCTGAGCCTACATGTGAGAATAAAGATTTCTAATACTATTAACCAATACAGGGGAAATACCACGTGATAACATTATTTCCCATAATGTTGATCTGTTAATTGTATCAAATGCTGAGCTGTAGTCCACAAACCTACATACAATTTTTGTTTCCTTATTTTTACATATTTTTCAATCAAATGTGAAAGTATAAAACAATTATCAAGTGTTGAATAACTTTCCTGAAATCCCGCTTGAGCTGGGGCAAGACCCCCTAATGATTCTATCTGATCCCTAAGTCTAACCAATAATAATTTGGCAACAATTTTGCCTAAAACATCCAATAGGCTTATGGGACAGTACATCACAGGATCGTCCTTTGGACCTTTTTTATGAATTGGAAAGATGATAGCACCTACCCATGACTCAGGGACAAAATTGTTCCAGGCACATTGATTAAAAAAGGGAACCAAATAGTTTGCCCATACTTCAGGTAAGCACAAGAAAACTTCCCCCGATATCCTATCTGGGCTCGATGCCTTATTAGATTTAGTATTCTGAATTGCCTCAATCACCTCTGTTTTCGAGAATGGAACAAATTAGATTTTTAATAATGTTCATATCCATTGAATCCCAAACAGATACCATATTTGGATCTAACAGCATATTACCATAAAACTTGAGCCATCTACTTGGTTCAATATGCTGCTGTAACTCATGTTCTTGAGTTTTAAATCCCATCTATGCCGCTCTAACTCATTTCTCTTTTTGCTTTACTAAATTTCTTTAATTATTTTTGCTGTTTTCAAATCGATGGCACTAAGCTGATCTGGACTAGCCTTGGATTTTCTATATATTTTACGCAACTGCCTTTTATAAAACTTACACTCTGAATCAAACCATCCTAAGGTTGCTTGTGAACTTAGCATAGTTATGGTTTTTATATAAATTAGGCTCGAGAATATTAAAGAGAAGTTTAAAATTTTCATAAATCAATGACGGATCTGTGATGGAATTATCCTAGGTATTGAAAAACAAAGTTATTAAAGATGAAACGCCAAATTGCAAATCCCAAGACAATTCAATTTTTTTAGAGTAATGAATTATAATTGGTGTAGGTGATGGACGAATCTCATTTTTTACATGGATCATTTTATACAAAGTGATCAGAAAAGTATCACTTTCCACTCTATTTACTACTGCCATGTCCTCCCAATAATTGGGGGACCCTGCCAGAGGGCTAGATCAATTACTGAAAAAACAGATTTTGTAAAGTAAGAGGGTGAGCCTAAATGATCTCCCTGTGTTCTACCATTAAGGGGATATACCAAATTATCTTTCTTAAATGTTATTAACTTGTGACCATTGTAATTATGTTTTACATCAGATGAAATTCTCTTTACTCTAGGAGTATCCAGAAACATGTAGCCCAGAATGTAATTGTCACTTAGTCCATCAAAATTACCAATTCTGGCATTAAAATCTCCAATCAGTAGTAAAAAAGCATTGGGGTATTCCATTTGATATGTTTGTACCGAGTCAATTAATCTGCCCCAGATCTCATTAGAGTACTTTCTATCCTTTATAGGAGAAATATAGCAATTAAACAGAAGAAGCAGAGTTTTGTTAATGGAGAATATAATCCTAACAAAGTTCTGATCCAATATCAATTGTTTGACCACTTTGAAAATCCCTATTTTAACATATGTTAAGATACCACCAGATAGGCAACCCATCTTTCCAGACTTAAAGCCCGGAGAATGAATCCGTGTATAGCCATTAATATCTAAGTCATCCACTTGCTTATGCCAAGATTCTTGCAAACAAATATAAAAGGAACAAATGTAATCCAGCCAATCCCTATCTTGAAGCCTAGACCTGAAACAGCTATATTCCATGAAATTAAAAAAGATGCTTTCCCTTCCATGGAAATGGAGGACACATTTCCCGGTGAGGACCCCAAACTGAAAAGACCCCTGGATTCATCCACCTGAGCCCCCAGATCAGGAGGGGCAGGCTCCATTATAGGGACAGGAAGTCAATCCTCATATCCTGCAATAACCATAAATCTATTTGAGACTGGAACTGTATAGATGCTTCTTGAATCAGAATGAAGTGTATTTCCTTTAGATATAAGGCTGGGACCTGACGAAAAAGACGGAATTCCATCTCCATAGTAAGATCAACCAAAAGAAGGCCAAGTGCATCAAGCATTACTGCCGCATTCCAAACCCTAGCGGCTATCACAGGATTTTTGAAAATTATATCAATTTGTCCCTCATTTGACACGGTTAGATGCCTGAATACTCCTAATACACCTTTATGGCCTAATCTAATATTTAAAAAATTTACAAACAAATTACATAAGACCCTTGCCAGTTTGTCACTGGTTTCCTTATACAGTTTCCTGTGCCCAAAAAGGCTTAGGATAACCGGTGCAAAATCATAATTAGCAGCAGTTTCACTAAGAATCACGTTATTACCTCCTGGTGGTCCCTCCTTATGTTGATTGATAGAATCTATCACCTTAGAATCTTTATACAATAACACTGCATTACGATTGAATCTTTGAATGCCCAAGAAATTTCTCCAGACATAGTGTGTAAATCTTTCAGAAATCAGAACTACATCCACATTATCCGTGGAGAAGTTCTCGTTGGCATCCACATTTCTTCTAACTGTGGAAAAATCATTGGGAGCGATATCCAATTTCAGTTCATCATTAAACAATTTATGGACCAAATCTAGTAAAGCATCTTCCCTCACCGTTCTAAGTCCATAAATTCTAATCAGAGGAGTAGATAATAAATGATGGTTGTGGTCAATGTTACTCAAATTTTCCTTGTTTTGAGATGGATTAATAGTTAAAGCACTTATATTAGACAAAGAAAGATTACTTATCTCTTCCAAAGATTTTTCCTTTAAAACTTGTAAATTATTAGTTTTTCTCGCACCCTGTTTTTTTATTTTTTTCCCTGACAACTACACAACTCTAAACCTTTTACTTTCCCACTTGCCACCTTCTTTTTACTGCCTGTATGATTTTTGCTTTTATACTTACCCTTTTTTTTGTTTCTCATTAGCCTTTCCAACCAAGGAATCAAGTTTGGGAATTATCTCTAGGTCATTAATGGGGTCAGATTCCCTATCTTGAACTGTCCTACCTGTTGATTTCCTCTCATCTACTAATATGTCATCAGGAAAACCAACTGATGAAAAATCTGGTCTAATGGCTAAAGGGCTATTTGCCATAGAAGCATCAACATTGACACTCCCACATTCCATAGGTATTGAAGAGGACTCTTTTGGAGGGTGCATTTCTTTTAAAATCCTAATAACATCATCCATCTTTGCACCATTCACTGCTATAAGTTCCCTGAGTGATTCAATTTCAGTTCTCTTTATGATCAACTGTTCACAAAGCATAAGACTGGCAGTATACTGGTTTTTAAGGACCTTAATTATGTGGGACCCCTAGGTGGCACTATCCCAAGGGCTACTACCCCTGCCTGCTTGGCTAGTAGCAGGTTAAGGGGCCTGAGTTCTGAAATGGGTGCCTCCACCCAGAGGTCAGGGTTGGTAGTGGTCAAGCTAACCTGGGCACAGCCCTCCAGGACACTGTAACCCCACATCTTTCCTTACTAGTGGCTGGAACAATACACAATAATCACTTTCACAATATCCCTGATACACTACACAAGTACCCACACTGTTTGCACTTACCACCAGGGCTTTCCTCTGGCTCGGCCCTGGGGACCCCCTGTAAAACAAGGTTATACACAGCAAATAACAGCAGTACAGTACTCTTGCACAAACTGGAACCATAGTCAGGGTAAATGCAAAAAAGAGTTAGATCTGATTTATTTAAGGGACTTGAACAAGGGAGGGGTGTAATCAGGTTAATTTGCTTAAAGGCTCTATCCATCAAACAGTTATGCATGCACTTCAGGGTCCAGAAACAGTCACACACTCTGTGTACCCAGATGGAGAATGGTGGGCCACCTAGGAACAGTGCAGCTGGTTGAGGCCCTGTGATGGAAGAAAACAACATGCACAACACACACTATTTGTAATCCGGAGCTGGAGGGCTCAGTTCATGAAAAGAAAACAACAAGACAATCAGATGACACATTTTTAGATTAGGCTGTTGTTGCAGGGAGCTACCCTGATGATTACTCATGATACCCAAGACTGGACACAGGCTGGAGGAAAATCAAGACAGCAGGTGGTTAATCTGGAGTGCCAGGAGTAGCAGGGCTCACACGATTCACCGAGGTGTCGTTCCTGTTCAAGCGTGGAGCAGGGGGCTGATCCCCAGGCAGGTCTCTCATCAGTGGCTTTCTCTGTGCAGTAGGGGTAGTCTGGCAGGGCCAGCATGGCATGGACCAGGCCGAATGGAGATGAATGTGGATTCAGTCCGATTAGGCTGGATAAAGCTTCTAGCAAGCAGAACACAGTTCACACAGTGGGGAACCAAATCACAACCCACTTTCAATACACAGCACATTTACATGTAAAGGATTCTATGGTACCAGCAATCAGAACACAGTTCACACAGTGGGGAACCAAATTACGACCCACTTTCAGTACACAACACATTTACATGTAAGGAAATTCTACTGTACCAGGCAAACAGCTCTCTGGTCACGATCGCAAAGTCTCCGCACAAACCGGGGATTCAAAAGCAGCTGGAAATCCTGACAGGCCGATCGCATTAAGCAAAATCTTCGGTCTTCTTCAGGTATGAGCCTGGCAAAAACTCAATGGCTTACTTTGTTCTCACAAGCTTGGATTTAGTCTGAAATAATCCTCTTATCTCCCTCTCAGGGGCAGCAGGCAGGCATGTAGGCCACAACTCAGGCCTTTCCATAGTTCTCCCGTGCTAAACTACTCAGACGGCTGCTTGACTGTCTCAAGCTCTTGCTTCTTCAGCTCCCAACTCAGATCTGACTCAACTGCCAGCAAGCCTGAGAATTTCCCCAAGATACAAAAGGTTCGGTTGGCTGATTCATCTGTCAGTCACAACAGGAGCTCCCCCTTCAGGTGCAAAAAGGCACCAAAAGCCCAGAACTACAATTCCTACAGATTCTGACTCCAGACAGCTCCTGTAGTCCAGCTCCATTTTAGGTCCCACCAGTACTGATTGGTCCAATTCGGCAGTCCCGGGCCAAGATAGTGGAGATAAACAAAACAGTCCTTGCTGCAAAGAAGGCAGGTTAGACAAACTGCATTATCACTCTAAATGATTTTCAGCAAATAGTTACATCTTTCAACAGAGTTCCCTCTCAGATTACTTATGACTGCAATTCAGGCAACTCTTAAAGAGACAGTACACAGAGGCTATACAGTCACTCTCTGGCAATCACATTTAAACTGCTAAAACGCAGGACACCAGCCTGGCAGTGAGCATTTAGGCAAGCTCAAGGAAGACTTTTCGGGAACCCCCATTTGTAGGGGGTGTTACATATGTCTTCACTCAGAATTGAGGGAGTGTAAACCAGATGCGAACCACCAGCACTTCTGTTTGGAAGTAATAGACTAAATAACTCAAAATCATGCAGATGTTTATTTACACTGTCATTATTCAAGGAACTCAATGTTCTTGAGTTTTGAATCCCTTCTACAGCAGCATGGATTGGATGAATACAAGAAAAATTATTCTTTTGTATTGCATCCAATTGTTTGAGCCCCTGGATAGTGACTTCCAATTTACTTAAAACTTCGTTCAAAACTGATTTACACACTTGAGATATTTCCTGATTAGGGTTAACCACCCTACTGGTCTCCTCAATTCCAAGCTGTGTTGTCCCATTATTGACACAAGATCCAGGATGTAGCTTAGTCCTTGCATTTGGCACATTCTGCATCTCATTATCGGGAAAACTTCCTTTGTTAGCTACTTTCTCAGTTGCAGAAGTTACTAAAGCTTGTTCCTTAGCTTGTTGTTCATTATATATGGACCCATTGTGAATACTATTATAGTTACCATGTGTGGTAATAGGATTTTTCAGAACTGGAGACAGAACATCTGAACCTATATTTTTATTATTAGAGACACTAAAGAGTGATTTATGGGGACTAAACATGGTGGACTTTAAAGACTGAGTAGGGGTTAGAAGTAAAATTCAGAGGAGGCGAAGGCGAGGATAAAAAATCATTGCCTTTTGTGTTTGATTTAGCCACATCTTTAAAAAGTGCTTCACTCAAGGTTTGCTGTTTAAGTTTTGTAGGAACATTTCTTGTCCCTTTCAATTTAGCTTTTGAAGCTGACAGGACAGAATTCTTAACAAGGTGATTAACAGATTGTTTAGCTCTTCCTCTCTTATCCTCGGGTTTAGCACCAGTTAATGCACTGTCTATGGGATGAAGACCACCAATAATGCCAGTAGCACTCAAAACTGGCACAGGAACACAAGCAGTGCCAGAAATTGGTTCAGTAAGATCTATACTACCCATGGCAATTGAATCAAAATTACCATTAGTTAAAGTGCATTGTCTCCTAGTAAACACCATTTTCATCACCTTAACAACTTAGCGCCTTTACACTCTAACACCTTTACTTATGACAAGATGACAAATGAATATTAAAAATGACACTGTTAGGAAAAAAAAAAGGTTTCTAAAAATATCGAATGAGACTTGCAATGCACACTAATACACATTAAAAAGTCCAAGTCCAAGTTCTCTGTGGATTGCTTCAACCTTGGATATATTAATATTACTATTGATAATGCAGTGAACAATACAGTAATTCAATATCACAATGTTTTCAAAGGTAAAGGAAAGTCAAAGGAACCAAACGTTGGATGTTCAAATGGTGGAATGTTCATGAAGGTCTTATAAAATGAATACAATGCTTTCTGATGGAACAAATTGATTGGTTCCTACACTGCAGTTACTTCCTTCACAGCAATGTAAGTATATGTCAGTATATGTCATCCAATCCCCAGACAGAAAACCCGATGTTGAAGAAACTTTGAAGGTCCTTTTAACAAATCACAAATGGAGGAACTGAAGCAGCCCAAAAATATTTCCCCCTTGAGTCGATTATGCACTAGGGAAAAATAAAAGAAAACCACAATAAATGTGAAGAATGGAGTATAAAATATATAAACCCCTTTTTTTGTTTAAAAAAAAATAACCATCTAATATAACTTCTACCAACAAATACAGTACAATGAGTACATCAGTGCAGCCTGTTGTAGCTCAAATTCTGATTACTTACTGCGTTTATAATAATTTACAACAGTAACACATATTGAGGGAGAAAAACAGTTTTAAATGGTTGCACTCACTTTTTTTCCTAAGAACTGGGGCTCTCTGTCCTTCAAAGAAGTCAGGAGAAAATCAGGAAGCAGAAAATTCAGAGTGAGCATCAGAGTCTGAGTCAATGCGAATGCAAAGTAAATACTGAGGCAGGGAAGACAGCCGAACTGCTGTAGTGCCGTAATGTCAGACTAGTACAACTGCCGTACCCACTTGCATTAATCAAGAGAAATTAACTTCAAAATAACTAGTTAAGCAATGGATATAAGAAGGAGAACAGAGCTTGTGAGTTAAAGTGCAGTTGCCCAAAAGATTAAAGTGACCTGTAAACTTATAAAAAACACAATACTCAGCTACATACACCGAGCAGCAAGCACCTGTGTCAGTCTCCTTTCTCCCTTCTCCAACTCAAGGCTGGCATCAGACATCAATGTTCAGATGTAGAGACTGCGCCTTAAATTACCACAAGTCATGCGATGAGGAAATGTGGATTTGGCGCGAAAATAAGTTAAAATAAAAATGAAACCAAATCAAAACTGGACTAAACTAAAGCCAACTATAGTGACTATAGCCCAGAAATTCTCAGTACTAGACTCAATATCTGAGTCAAACCAGACACTTATTATAAAAAATAAAAGTAAATGCATTAATAAATCTAAAAGCACAAAGTGCAGCAACTGTAAAAAGTTGTAGCACACGCAAACTTCACACAAAACAGAAATTCAATACCAACTTCCCTTGAATATTTGTGTCATTCCTAAATTAGTAGAAGTTAGTTGTAGATCAATATAGATCAATGGGACCCCCCACTGAGCAATCTGTTCTACAGTGCTTTCCTCCGTGACGTTCTCAATCAGCTGCCTGACTGGCTTGCCTCGCACGACCCAGTTCCATCACTCGCCCATCCGCATGAGGATTTCTTCATGGGGAGGTAAAATAGAAAACGCCAAACAGAGGACCCAGACAGTCGCACAATAAGATCAACTGGTAAGGCCACACTCTCAGACAACAGATGGCTTACCGATTGTAAAATAAAACTTGCTGTGTAGCCCTGCTATTTGTGTCTACTCCTCAAACACAGATGGGCATAGCACCAACCGCTTCAGCTGAGTTGCGGTGGGATGGGGGCTGGGACGAGGGGAACACGGTGTTGTAATTTGTTACTGTGTATATATTGCTATCTGTTACTGTTTTTGAATGTTTTACTCCCATTGCCTCCCTTGTTCTCTACCTTATTTTCCAGACCCCAAGATAAACCCTTTTGATTATTTTTCGGCAATTGCTGAAGTAATTGCAATTATTGTATAGTGTAATATTTGGATGTTTAGAGTGATACGTTGGGAGGGGATTGTGTTACTAATTTACATGTCACAGAGGGAGGGGGCTGTATTCATCTCCTACAGGGAAGCACCCTGGCAGTTTGCTGCTATAAGGATCCCCATAGGTGGAAGCACTGAACCATTTACAAAGCCAATTCTAACCACGAACCCAGGCACCAATCTACATCCCTTAGGCAGCACCACTTGCGAGTGGTTGTGCAGAGAGAAAGATAGGGGAGATTACACTGGTACCAGCAGAAAGATGGTAGTGCCTGCCAAAAAGAACAGCTGGCAGTCATGCCTGCTGTGCTGTGTGTAACCCCTTGTTACCTGGGGTTACTAGAATCTCAGTAAGACCTAGTGGTAGGCAGGGAAGGCAGCTTGTGAAACTCCAGTTAAATGGGTTTCACACTGTCTCACTCTGTCTCAGCTAAGACTGAGAGATGACATCACCATAGAACTGTCACAGCTGCATAAGCCACATTGGAATCTGCAGCACAGGGAGTGAGTTAGAACTTTGGGAGTTTTCAAAGTCAGTCTTCTGTTTACTGTCAAGCAGGAAGGAAGTCTTCTGTTTACCTACAAGCAGGAAGGAAGTGTTTTCTGTTTACCTCCTTGGGAGAAAGTTAGAGTCCAGTTTTAAGTGGTGGAGACCGCTGTCCAGGTCTCAGTGCCCCCCTCCCTCCGGGGCGGGGGGCAAAAGTCCCTCTGTGGATTCCAGGGGCAATCCCCTAATTTCCACTACAGAAGAAAGCTGCCTTTTTACAGTTTCTGTTCTGGTTTGATAACAGTGAAAGAAGTGGTACTTCACCTGTGGGGCACCTGCAACGAAAGGGTGAGTATTTTGCTCTATTTGAGAGGGCAAACAATATGTTTCTTCAGTTTGGAAAATATGAAGAAAGCTGGGATGTAAACTACTATTTGGGAGGCCTATTGTACTAGGACAAACAAATGGAATAGTGTAAAATTTAAAGTCTGAATGGATTTCAAGTAATGTTGTAGAGGGGGTGCTACAGGTCATCCACCGTTTAATCTACATTTCAAAGTTTAAGTTTCTGTTTGTCCAGAGAAATGGCCGGGTATGGGCTGTGGGAGCTGCAGGTGGGAACACCCCCCATCTTTAGTGACCAGGTCCACCTCTACGGATTTCTACTGTGATTGCTACTTGCCTCATGTGCCTGGCCAGTGATGAGGTAGGTACCCAGATGTGGGTGGCAAATTGGAAAATCTCTCTAGGAGTTGCAGACTCTAAGTGGTGTGGGGAGCCACAGCTTGGGAAAATATACTCCTTGTTTGATGGGAGTCCAAGGAAGTAAGAAAACAAATCTCTCTAGGAGTCGCAGACTCTAAGTGGTGTGGGGAGCCACAGTTTGGAAATCATTCTCCTTGTTTGATGGGGTCTCAACAAGTAAAATTTGGGTTCATCCTTTAAATGGACCGTCAGTCAAGTGGCCGGCAGGGGAGCCGGGCCAGTCGGGCTGTGTATCCAAAGCGCATGCAAGTCCAGGCTGAGTGCCTGGTGGGTCCAGAGCCAGACAACAGTAGGAATGGGTCCATTCTTTAAGTGGACCGCCTTGTAGTCTCTATCTGCATATACAGTAAACGTAGCCCCTTGGGGGTCCATCTATGCTTTGTTATGTTCAGCTAGTTTATGAATAAAAGCCACACTGAAAAATCCCAATCCTGGTTCTGGACATTACAGTTATTGCTTCCTGTAGTTGGATTTACTCGGGTGCCCCTGTGCAGAGTAGCCAAACCTAGGTCCCTTGTGCCAGGTAACCTCATCCTCCCCTGAACCCAGGTCCCCACCAGGTATTGCTGCCAACGCCAACAGCATACCACCTGTCATTTTAGTAAAAAGGCAGGGGTGAGGGGTTACAAAAATGGAGGCACCACTTTGGATTTGTTCGGGAAGGAAGGTGCTTGGGCAAGTAGGCTAGCATTTTGGCTATCTGGCAGTGGGTAGCCCAAAAAGCTGAAGCAATGTCCCTAGTGTGTTGCTGTGTGCTGTGAATCTTGTGCTGCTGTTTAAAAAATGCCAACTGTTTACCAAGGAGCTGTAAAGCCAAAGAGTGTGCCCTTGTCCTGCATCAAAAATTGTTTACAGTGGTTTTGTCAGCTTTTAAAATGAATTCTGTGAGGAAACGTGTGGAAAACTAGGGGTAGCAACAGAGAAATTATGCCCTGGACGTTTGAAATGCTTTTAAAGTGAATTCTGTGAGGAAAAGTGTGGAAAACTAGGGGTAGCAACAGAGAAATTATGCCCTGGACGTCTGAAATGCTTTTAAAATGAATTCTGTGAAGGAAAGTATGGAAATCTAGGGGTAGCAACAGAGAAATTATGCCCTGGAAATGCTTTCTGTGTAAAGAGAGAGACTGCAGAGTTAATGGCAATGTTACATGGTTGAAATGGGCTCCCACCATGGAGTCAGTTGAGAAAAAAAAAATGCATTCTACAGTTTAAATTTGCCTGCTCAACGATCGCCGTGAGGAGAGGAGCCCTCGCGAGGAAGAAGAGGCTCATTTGCATGGCGTCGTGTGGTTGGTCAGTTTGCCATTAGTCCCACCCCTCAGCCAGCTCTTCTGATGATTGCCTCAGCATTCGAGAGGGAGACAGAGAGTAGTGCGTGTACTGGCAGTGGAGGAGCGTCGCGAAGTATTCAAAGCGCTGTAAACAGTAAAAAAGTGACTTTTAAGTTTAAAATCGGGCTCAACCCGCAAATCGATCGTGGAGTTAGTGAGTTTGGTGTATAAAACAACGATCGCGGACACTGCCCGCCCGTTTGTGTTCCAAGGCCTTCAAAATCTGGCTGCAGGCCGTTTTACCCCATCGCAGTAAGTTGCTACTAATAACAGTGAGTAAACAATTCAAAAACTGCTCAATCAGTGATTTTCAGTAATGCCATATAAACATACCTCTCAACCTTTTGGCCCCCAAATGTGGAACACTGCCTCTCAAAATGTGGAACAAATGAGCAAAATGTGGAACACTTAATCAAATCTTTACCTAAGAAGCTCAGAACACTGTTAAAATGTTTGCATTTATGTTCAGAAAGTCTGTTATTAATTGAATGATATATTTTTTGCATCATTTACTATAGATTTTTACTTTAAAATGTTAACATTGAATGTGGGACAGGTCTTCACAATGTGGAACAGGGAGCTTTTGTGAAGTAAAATGAGGAATGTTCCTCGTAATATGGTACAGTTGAGAGGTATGCATATAAAATGTGTGTGCAGCAGTATAGTCGCTATGCAAGTAACGACTGTGTGATGTCCTGCCAGCAAGTGCAAGTCTGTAAAGCCATTGAATGTGTGCATGGAAGTGAAAATAGCCTCAATTTAAAGTTTGCAGCCAGAGAGAGACTGTGGGTTGTAGCAAAATGCAACACTAGTAGAAGCAGGCAATCCTGAGCTGAAACCTGAAGTTTTAATGGGACTGTAAATAAAATGAATGTTACCAGCATGTGAAAAGTCCAAGGAAAATCATGTAAATGTGTGTGAAGCCAGAACAGAGCAAGTTGTGCAGTTTGAGTGAAAGTTATCAGTAGCTGATGTAAACCGGGTGCGCAGTGGCTTGACCCAGATTCTAAATGTTGATGCACAGGAGTGCTGCCGCCACCATTACAGGGTGGGGTAGTAAAGTAAACACAGCAGCAGAGGAGCCATTTTAAAGCTACAGAGTGTGTTCATTAAAGTGGGACTTTCAGTTACAGTGAACTTTTGTTTACTTTTCTGCAGTTATGGCTTCAGGACCAGCTTGTTACCTGGATCATGCCCGGGTTGCAGTAACAGCAGCAGTAAATAGACTGAGAGATATTGAAAAGTGGTGCTATGGAGGGCAACTCCCTCCTGATGTGGCAATTCCTAATTATCCAGTGCGTGTATGCCAAATATGTTTAAGTGCTGGAAGGGATGTCTTTATGATTCCTCACTGTGCTGGATGTCTACAAAAATATGGCTTGTATAAAGTGCCTCCAATTCATTTGGCTCCCACATGGACAAAAATTCAGGAATCTGCAGTTGGCAGCACACAGCACCAGGCGGAGCCTGTGGGGGAAGGTCCCTCGGGGGAGTGTGGCACAAAACTAGAGGGTGCAGAGTTACAGACTGAACCTGAAATTGAAGTTTTGGATGCTGGATCTCAGAAAGAAAGTTCGTATAAAGCATCAATAGACCCCTGGGTGGGGGGGCCTAGCCCAAGTCTCTTAGGTGAAGATGAGATGCGAGAGGCCTTTGAATGGGAGATGTCGACCTCCGCGCCTAGTGATGAATGGATAGTCTCGGGGGTGAGAACGACTGCTCACTCCTGGGCTCAGATCCTCAGTGAAGAGGAAGATGAGGGGGAACCTATGTGGCCTTGTGAGAAAGGAACGGGTACACAGCCTCAAGATCTTGCCTCGGAAGAATGTGTTGAAGAAGGTGGTGATGCCACTGCCCTGGCTTTACAAGAAGAAGAAGAAGTCAGGGATCTGTTTTTAATTTCTTTGAGGATGCGAAGCTGGCAGAACCAGGACTGGCCACCCCCAAGCTAGGCCAGCGGTCTCAGATTGACCAAAGCAAGTAAAGAGGAGAGACTGGTTCGTAGAAAGGCAAATGAAATCTATGGTATGACCTTTCCTACCTTTCCTCGGAGAGTCTGGGAGGAGATTGAGGACTGCAGAAAATCCAGGATCTGGGATGAAGCAATGAAACATGTGCATCCTGGGGCCAACCAGCATGTAAAGAATAGACTGTTCCACGAAAAGTATACACAGTGGAAGAAAGGCAGGACACTGTTTATGGACAGAGTGAGAATAGTAGACAGAGAGGGATGTGAAGTCTCCCACTGTGTGAGTTATGTTCGCCCAGACGGGGTAATAATTCAAGCCCCTGACCCCCGGTACTATTGGCCTCAGTGCAAGGACCTCCCAGTAATTAAGCCCGTGCCTACAAAATGGAGAGCCGAGCAGTGGTAGTCAATACTGCCACACCAGACTGTGAAGTGCCCTTATTGATCCGCCAATATGAATAACCAAGGACTCAGGTGCTCCACATTCATCATTCTACAGTGTACTGTCCTGTTCAGCAACCATCTACTGGCCCACCAGATGACTTCAGATCCAGAGAGGACACCAGCCCAGCTGTTTCCTGTTCATCGCCTGGTAATCGGATGACGTAGGACCAGCTGTTTTTCTTTTTGTTCCTGTTCTAAGGTTCCATCTCCATTGATGACATCATCCCAGCTGTTTCCAGATGCGCCCTCCTGTGGTTCCCGGAAGATGTCCGCCCAGCTGTATCAGAAGAAATGCTGCCAGGGAGAGTCTTCGGCAGGGACAAGGTTGGTGCAAGTTGTATACTACAAATGGCTGGTAAGTCCGAAAACCTTTTTCTATCTTTATGACATTGCAGTACACACCCTACACTACAGACTTCAAAAATGTGTGAACTGTCCACAAAGACTCTCCCCTTCGGACTTTGGCCTTTAGAACTATGCTTCACGGGCCCGGCCCAGGAGAGACTTCTTATTGGACTAGCTTCGGCCTTGTGGTCACTAGTTGGGACTTTTAGGGCATTCCATCCCCCTAACTATTGTAAATAATGTCATTATTGTACTCTAATGTAAATACTGTTTTTCTACCTTTTTTTTCTAAAAAATCTTTTTGGGATTGTTCAGTGTTTTTGTATGGTAAGGGTTTTAGGTAGACTGTGTATGCAGATTAGGAGTGTGTTTTGTTTGTGTCTTTTTCTTACAGGTGTTCTTGGGAAGACATAAGAGGAGGAGGGGCTCATCGGAGTTCCTCGTCAGTGCTTTATTGTGTAGAATTTAAAGTACTGTGTTGTTATTGCTATGGTTGTTACTGTGTTAACCCTTTTCCTTCCACAGGTGTGGTTGTGGGGGTAGGGAGGAGGCAGTAATTGGTATTTTAATGGTGTAGTTGCAGGTTGCCAAAGGTCAGGGAGGTCCCCGGGTTTTTGTTTTTATTTTGGGATATTATGTTAGAGGCAGATAGGTTTTCTCTAGAGGGTTAGGGGGATAGACAGGCTGTGGTCCTGAATGGCGGTAGGGACTGCAGTGCTGATCTATCAGGGCTATGCTCTGGATAGTTCTATCAGAGCCACTAGGTGTCCATAGTAAGTGGATAGAGTAGAGGCTGACATGTCAGCTATAGGCCTCTAGGCCCTTAGTGTTGCCTGCCTGTGCTTGCACATGGTAGAAGGGGGCCTGATCACCCCCCTCCGCAGGTAGCACATAGGGTGGGATGGCCTAAGGCCGGGTGCATAATGACTGGGGACAGCCATTTTCCTGGTCAAGGGCTTGAGTGTAACCCCTTGTTACCCGGGTTACTAGAATCCCAGTAAGACCTAGTGGTAGGCAGGGAAGGCAGCTTGTGAGAACTCCAGTTAAATGGGTTTCACACTGTCTCACTCTGTCTCAGTCACAGCTGAGACTGAGAGATGACATCACCATAGAACTGTCGCAGCTGCATAAGCCACATTGGAATCTGCAGCACAGGGAGTGAGTTAGAACTTTGGGAGTTTTCAAAGTTAGTCTTCTGTTTACTGTCAAGCAGGAAGGAAGTCTTCTGTTTACCTACAAGCAGGAAGGAAGGAAGTGTTTTCTGTTTACCTCCTTGGGAGAAAGTTAAGAGTCCAGTTTTAAGTGGTGGAGACCGCTGTCCAGGTCTCAGTGCCCCCTCCCTGGGGGGGGGGGAGCAAAGTCCCTCTGTGGATTCCAGGGGCAATCCCCTAATTTCCACTACAGAAGAAAGCTGCCTTTTTACAGTTTCTGTTCTGGTTTGATAACAGTGAAAGAAGTGGTACTTCGCCTGTGGGGCACCTGCAACGAAAGGGTGAGTGTTTTGCTTTATTTGAGAGGGCAAACGATATGTTTCTTCAGTTTGGAAAATATGAAGAAAGCTGGGATGTAAACTATTATTTGGGAGGCCTATTGTACTAGGACAAACAAATGGAGTAGTTTAAAATTTAAAGTCTGAATGGATTTCAAGTAATGTTGTAGAGGGGGTGCTACAGGTCATCCACCGTTTAATCTACATTTCTTTTTTTTTCTTTTTTTTTTTAATTTATTTAAGAATCAGTTTACAACCTTTGAGCCAGAGGCTCGTTTCCAAAGGTACTTCATCACATAAAGACATACATTGCGTTTCGGTTACATAGCAAAGATTTGCAAAAAATCAATAGGCATTCACCAGAGGTGCCACGTCACATTGTGGTCAGACAAATACAATTGGGTACAGGGTACATGTAATTGATAACAGGTATTACACAAGTCGGTATCAAGTGAGCATTCTGGTAGATAAACATTGAAAACAGCTGGCACTGGCCAGGTTAAACCTAGGCATGGTGTACAGGGAGTGGTGGAGGGATGGTTGGGTGGAGAGCTGCCGGGGGCATTGTCAAGAGAAAAGAGGTGGAGGCTATGTTCAGAGACAGGAGCAATGCATGAGTGCTGAAGATCTGGTCCTGAAGTGTGGTTTTGAATGTGGAGATGGTGATGGCATTGGTGATGGTGGCAGGGAAGAGTTAAACCAGGTTGGGCTCTATAGCTGAAGGACCTCTATCACGGCTGGTTCTCGTTCTGGGGACCTTTAGAGTGGTCTTGTAGGAAGACCGTGTTGCAATGGTGGGAGGGCTCTGGTGGATGGATGCCGTTCCGAGGGGAGAGCCAGTAGGGTTTTTGGTGAGGAGACAGGTCTGGTATCGGGAGCCGCTCATCCAGGGTAAGCAGGTTAGCATCGACATATAGCTGACAGGTGTGTGTGAGCCTGGGGGCACCAGTAATCAATCTGCACGCTTTATTCAGGGTTAGGTGAATTTTGTTGAGTGCAGTGGTGTCGGCAGCACCGTATACTGGTAGACCATAGTCTACAAGGGACAGAACGGACGATGTAACAGCTAGCTGGAGAGCATTTGGGGAAGGCAGGTTTTATGGCGGAATAGGATGCTGGCCGTGTGTTGGTGGCGGATGTTAGGCCGCATGTGGTTGTGAAATGTGAGGCTGAATCAAGGTAACCCCAAGGTATTTGTAGGAGCAGACTTGTTCCAGTGGTTGGTTGGTGCTTGGAAGGATATAGAGTGGTGGTTGCTAGCTTTGTTTTGGGGTGTGAAAAGAGCATAGTTTTGGTTTTCTTAAGATTGATGACGAGTCTGCGCCTCCTTAAACCAAGCCTCGCACTGTTGAAAGACTGCTGTGGGAGTCCTGTAGGAGATGGGATTACGTGGGTGGCAAAAGGACAGCGTCATCTGCATACAGCAGAATTTTGCCAGAGCATGCACTGGGCAGGTGTTCAGATACAGCGAGAAGAAGGGGCCCAGGATGGAGCCTTGGGGACCCCAGAGAGAATGGGACGGGTATCGGAGGTGTGCTATTAATCTTGACACACTGGGATCGAGTGTCAAGATAGCTAGCCCACCATGCCAGGGGGCCAGCCGAGAGACCAGTGAGGCAGAGTGCATTCAGCAGCAGTGGATGGGAGACAGTGTCGAAAGCCTTTGAGAGGTCAATGAACACTGCACCAGCTAGGGAGCTGGTATCCAAGGAGGAGTGTAGGAAGTTGGAGAATTCAATAAGGGCAGTGCTGGTACTGTGACCCGCACGGAAGCCATGTTGCTCTGGGCATAAGATGTTATGCTTAGCCAGATAATCAGTGATTTGAATGGCCACCACTTTCTCACCTTTTTCACTCACACCTTCAACATGGCCTGTGATCTCTTTGCACCCTTAACCAAAACCCGGTCCAAAAAACAGAACGCACACTGGGTTAGCCCGGCCCTCCTACAATTACTTAGAAACCGGGATAACCTCTGGCACCTTGCCAGTTCAAAGTTTAAGTTTCTGTTTGTCCAGAGAAATGGCCGGGTATGGGCTGTGGGAGCTGGAGGTGGGAACACCCCCCCTCTTTAGTGACCAGGTCCACCTCTACGGATTTCTACTGTGATTGCTACTTGCCTCATGCGCCTGGCCATTGATGAGGTAGGTACCCAGACGTGGGTGGCAAATTGGAAAATCTCTCTAGGAGTCGCAGACTCTAAGTGGTGTGGGGAGCCACAGCTCGGGAAAATATACTCCTTGTTTGATGGGAGTCCGAAGGAAGTAAGAAAACAAATCTTTCTAGGAGTCGCAGACTCTAAGTGGTGTGGGGAGCCACAGCTTGGGAAAATATACTCCTTGTTTGATGTGAGTCCGAAGGAAGTAAGAAAACAAATTTCTCTAGGAGTCGCAGACTCTAAGTGGTGTGGGGAGCCACAGTTTGGGAAATCATTCTCCTTGTTTGATAGGAGTCTCAACAAGTAAAATTTGGGTTCATCCTTTAAATGGACCGTCAGTCAAGTGGCCGGCAGGGGAGCCGGGCCAGTCAGGCTGTATATCCAAGCGCATGCAAGTCCGGGCTGAGTGCCTGTTGGGTCCAGAGCCAGACAGCAGTAGGAATGGGTCCATTCTTTAAGTGGACCGCCTTGTTATCTCTATCTGCATACACAGTAAACGTAGCCCCTTGGGGGTCCATCTATGCTTTGTTATGTTCAGCTAGTTTATGAATAAAAGCCACACTGAAAAATCCCAATCCTGGTTCTGGACATTACAGTTATTGCTTCCTGTAGTTGGATTTACTTGGGTACCCCTGTGCAAAGTAGCCAAACCTAGGTCCCTTGTGCCAGGTAACTTCATCCTCCCTGAACCCAGGTCCCCACCAGCTATTGCTGCCAACGCCAACAGCATGCCACCTGTCGTTTTAGTAAAAAGGCAGGGGTGAGGGGTTACATGTGCATTTGCGGTTTGGGGTTGGGCCACTTTATTTTGGGCTGATCCTGGAATGTCACCAGAAGCACAGCAGAGGTGCAAATATGTGTTTTGGCTGTGCCTAGGACAGTGACAGAAGAGCAGCCCCTGTATAGATCAGCTGGGTCTGGATGAAGACTGAAAACACTAGAGTTATATTCTGCTACCTCACCAGTGAAATTAAGTCTAACATGGACAATGGTCTTCTCACCGGTGCTGTCTTTATAGACCTTACCAAGGCGTTTGACATGGTTAATCAGCCACTGCTCCTGAACAAACTTCACTTACTAGGGCCACTGGATCTACCCTGTCCTCGGGGTCTGGCACAAGGGCTCATTGAGGGAGAGACTAAGTGTCCTCTTTTTGGCATCTCAAAATCTGGTACCCCTAGCTACACCTCTGGGGGGGAGTAACCACAACATCCATGGTGGCAACACGGTTACAATTGTTACTATAAACGCATGCTTAATTTAGGGAGAACAGCACCCTTGTGCCTTTGATGCCCATCTAGGGTTAAGGAACAGAGAACCACCGGGGAACCCAGAGCCGGCGCGTCACAAGCAAACCTTTCTCATGCTGGGAACACCGTGTGAGTGGCTTGGCTACAGCCTACACATGCATTTGAGCATCATTTCCTGGCCATTCCACATACAGAAACTCCTACTTCGTGTGTAGCCATGGCCGAAAAATAGCTTGATTGGGGGTCCTCCAAACAGCGGAAGTCACACAACAGCACGAAAATTGAAGTTTGCCTCTTCCACAAGGACAGAACTTCGCTTCCTCCTTTCACGCTCTATTGGTTCTCTCTGGCAGCCTGTCGATAACTTTGGCCAATCACGTTCGCCCTCTGCTTGACTCAGCATCCCCTTGTCATTTGCGGTTTCATAGTTACCAGTCTCGGAGTTCAGCCAATCAGAACATGCGTCGACTGAGCTGCCCTCGGTTTATACGGCATTGTATAATTCGCTCTAATTCAGCAGCTCTTGAAGCCAACCAACAAGCACGTATATTTAGCAGCGTCTTTCGTTGCGGGGAGTGGAGAGTGCCTAACTTCGGCAATCCCTGTTATACTTCGTTGATTTCCGTTAAAGAAGAAGCAGGGCGCACTCCGATTGGCTCTCTTTTCCGTCAACCTCCGTCCCACTTCGTAATTCGGGCGACGACCATTCAACGATTGGCCGCCGAAAGACAGCTTCAACCTGCGCGAGCTCAGGCAGAATTCTCTAACTGGTTTACTCTGTTTGCCTAGCGTACAATTCCTGCAATGAATGAAGCACTGCGTTGCCTAGATTACGCAAACTGGTTGGCGAGTGCGACTGGTCGGTCGGAGTGACAAAGAGAACGAGGAAAGGAGACGGAGACAGAATAAAAAAATAAGAAGAAAAAAATCGGAATTTCAGTCAGAGGAAGGGGGGATAGAGGAACTGTTTTCATTGAATTGTATGCCAATTAAACCGGGCGTTCGCCCCCGGAATCATATTTTCAGCGTCCTGGCTAGCTTGTGTTAGTTTATGGGGAGAAGAAAGCGAGTGGTTGAGATAAAATTTTAAAATTGAAAAATTGAATTGGACTGGATTTCGGGGTTGAAGGGAGCCGCCATGGCTGCTGCTGCTTTTGCTGCTGTTGGGTTCAGATTCCACCTCGGAATTATGAGATTTTAAAAGTTTTTTTTTATAATCGGATAATCATTTAGACGGGATAGACCTTTCATTTAGCAGTTTTTTTTTTAATAAGTCTGGGAGAGGGTGTGAGCTGAGACATTTAATAAAACAGGATTTTAAAGGGATGATCTGCAAAGACTGACTTCTGAAAAGGAAAGGACAAATACAAATCAAGTGACATTTTCTCCTGACCTCTCTTATTTTTTTCTAAGGCAACGTCTTTTTTTTTAAATAAAGAATTTCTACTTGGGGGATGGCTTATGAGGAGTGAAACGGAACGGCCAAAGAGGAAGACGGGAGCTGTGTATTTGAGAAGTTAATGTTTGCTTTTTCATTGATTCACACGTTTCAAAATTAAAATCCAGCGAATAAGAAGGTGAACGTGAACGGGAGATCATGTCAGGGCGGCCCCGAACCACCTCCTTTGCAGAGAGCTGCAAGCCTGTGCAGCAGCCTTCGGCTTTTAGTATGAAAGTCAGCAGTGAGTATTGATTTTTGTTATTCGGTATTTGTTGCTTATTACAAAATCTTTCCACGGGTTTTCATAATGTACTCTTGAACGACTGTGCAGGGTTGCATACATCTGCACTTCTATAGCAGGGTCTTGCTTAAGACATACATACAGCGGCAAAAGGGCGAGGAAATCCGTGGCGAGTCACTAAATGCAATCCTGGATATTCCATTTAGTCGGTGCTGCTGTTCCTGGAAAGGTTTTGGAGTACACGGTGCTGCTGTGCATTTTGGAATGTGGTGTGCCTGCCTTATAAAGGGTGGCGACTGGTTTCCGAAAAGCAGTGCCCAACCATCTGCCTCTTAAGCAGTAAAACTGGGATTTTCAAGGTTTCACCTGACTTGGGTTGTGTCCTTTATAGCTGCATTTCTTGAAAATCGGAGTCTGTGTTTAGTAATGTGGTTCGATCTCCAGCTGGAAGTTTGAAAGTCACAACAGTTTATACACTTGTGCATGCAGTATTTTAGGGTTGCACTGCAGTGTCAGAATTGTGAGGTTGCTTGGTTACATAATATTACTTGTAAAATGAACCGTCTGGTAGTTTGGTCTGATTCCCTAACCTTATTGGCATATACTTTGGATTTTAAGAACAATGGAATATCTAACAGGTTCCGAAACAAAATAACAGATTACATATGATGTGTTTGAACATCAAAATGGGTTGAAATGTAATCAAACTGCAGACCCACAACCCTGGCTTTGTTTCTGAATGTGCATGCACTGCAATTCTTGTACGGGGACCTTCATGTGAATTCGTACAGTTTTGGGGGTATAATTAATACTGTAATATTCAAACGTATATGATTACTCAATAGTAAGAGGACAAATGCTTTTCAGTTAGACTATTAATACTGAAGATGGTCTGCGGCATAGTTATATTAAGGGTCTAAGGACCAGGCCCATGGCCAGCCTAGGAAATGTAGGGTGGGTGGAATCTTACGTGACTGGATGCTTTCTGCTGGGGCTTTATCCCCCTGTGCCACCATATAACCATAGCTCTTCCATTGGGGGGGATTGAATTTTCCTTGGTAGTAGTAATTGACCAGTCCATGTAGCTGGCCATATAATGATGTACATTTTAGGCACAGCCACACCTGGTACACTGTTGTTGTTTTTGTTACCAGTTGCTACCTGCAGCTCTGATTACTGCTCTGGTCAGCTGCTACTATCACCTGTGTAGTAATCTTGGAATTACTTTGGAATGTCTTGGTATTTCTGATGCTTATTAAAGGGTTTGTCATAGAGTTCAATCTTATGATGCAGCTGTTCGTCATGGTATTATATTGTTGAGATTATAGCTGCACAAAATAATAGCAAGTGATGGGTTGCTGCAGGCTCAGTGGCTGGAGGAATAATGTTCAGTAGGTATAACCCTAAAGTAGAACTGAATGTGTAAGGGAATAAATCTATTCATTTACTCTTGTTATGGGGCATGTTAGTTTCCGAGTTCGCCAGTATCTGCTTTGTGGATTGTTGGCAATGTATGACAAGGTTTTTTTTTTTTTTATTATGAACTGTTTTATTTTTGAACAGTGTTTTCCACTTCTGATGCAAACCAACTGAAACTGAACCAGATTAAGCTGTTGGTGGTATTTTAGTGAATGGGGTAAATCTGGCCAGGATACAAGTTCCCCATTTCCTTTCAAGAAGTGTCTCGTGGTCTTTAATGTCCAGAACAACCACCAGAAAAGGCAGAAGGGACCTCTGTTCAACATCTTATTCAAAAAAGGATAGCACACACCAGAAGTATAGCACCTCCTTTGCCCAACTAGGCCCCCCCCGGACAGTTTTAAGTAACACCAGATCCTTAAAGAATAAAACTGTGGCAATGGAGGACTTCATTGCAGACTTCTTGGCTGATCTGGTAAGTAACACAGAGACCTGGTTGTAGATGACTCTGGCCCTGTTCAATGAGGCATTAATTCCACCGGGTTACTCCATGGTGCATTGCCCTAGAAGGAAGAGTGGGGAACTGGGGGTGGCAGTCTGTTTTAGATCCACTTTGGAATTGATGGTATACCCCACGGGAGTGACCAGGTCATTTCAATGTGTGGCAGTGAAAGGTGGTACAGGTTGAAGATCATCCTCTTATACCGGCCTATGGGGAATGGCAGTGAATTCTTGCAGGAACTAGAGGGCTTCATGGCTGACCTGGTGGTGGGATTGCCCAAACTGCTTGTGTTGGTTAATTTCAACACCTGGGTCGACGATGAAGCATCTCTTTTTAAAATGCAATTCCTCCAGATGATATCTTAATTGAGTCTTGTACAGGTGGTTGCTGCTGGTATTTACCATCATAGCCTCATCTTGGACTTGATTTTCCTGTTGGGTCTTGGCATTAGTAATGTCTGTGTTGATTTGGTTGTTTGGACAGATCATCATGCCATGCTGTTCCGTTGCATGGTCTCCTGTTTAATTGCCTCCAAAGTGGAGATGGTCAGTATTCAGTTCGGAATTTGGAGCCTCAGAGTCTCCTGGTGGTACTGAAGATTTCTGGCATGGAGATGGCTTATGCTGAGAGAGCTGTGGAGGGTTATACGACTCTTATGGCTGTCTTTGACTCCCTGTTCACCCCTTGGTTTCTCACCCTAGGTCACTGTGTTGGTGACGATGGTGATGATCTGAGGAGGTTGAAGACTAAGGAGCGGAGGTTGGAGCATTTTTTGGTGGAGGGGTAGGTCTGATGAGGACAAACTGGCACTGAAAGCTCACCACAGTGAGTATCAGCAGGCAGGCATGCTGACAGTCAGTATTCATGGTAAAGTAATTGCTGCCAGAAGGAAATGACCAGCTCAACTCTTAAACACTGTAGACAGATTACTTAATCCAGTCTGATTGCGGTCCTGTACAGTCTTTTCCACAGAAAAGTGTAGTGATTTTAATTGTTTTATTTCTGCACAAGATGTCCTTTGTTTGGACCTCGATATCCTCAAATGGCCTGTCATTGGATGCCAGTGTCCATTCGATGGTGGACAGAAGCATGCTGTCTTTGTGGGAAGAGTTTGAGCCAGCACTGGTGGCTCATGTCTTCCCGGGCGTCTCAGTAATGGTTTACTGTACATTGGATCCAGGGCCAACCCAGTTTCTTCTTGGATGCTGGGGGCCCACGGTCTAGTTTTTGTGGAGATCTTTGGATGTTTCCTTAGGGAATGTTTTTTTTTTCTTCCTCCTGCACTGAAGAGGGTGGTGGCCAAGCCGCTTCTCTTGATGATGATGATAACGACAAAAAAAAAAAAAAAAGCATCTTTGGACCCCGATGATATTCCACATTACAGGCCTCTTTCGAACCTTCCTTTTTTGGGGCAGTTGCTGGAGAAGGTGGCAGCAGTTCAGTTGAAACAACACTTGGAAAAAGTTGATGTCTACACGCCTTTCCAGTCTGATTTTTGACCTTGCCACAGTACTGAGACTGCTATGGTCAAGGTGCACTGTGGTCTCCTCCTGGGGAGGGATAGCAGGTGTCATTCCACCCTTGTCCTGCTTGACCTTTCCTCAATGTTTGTGTAACCCCAAGGGGCGCTACCCTTAAGGCTACTACCCCTGCCTGCCCCCACAGAGACAGGGTAAGGGGCCCGGATCCGTGGACGGATGCCTCCCCCAGAGGTCGGGGTCGATCATGTTGAGATTGCTTCGGTTACAGCCCTCTGGGTTACCGCAACCCCCTGTTCGTCCCACTAGTGGCTTACACTGGGTACAAATAACACTTTTCACCAATTCGCTCACCCCCCCCGGCTAATACCTCTCCACTCCCTCCGAAGACCCCCTGTAAAATAAGGCACAGTTATATCGTAGTCACCAGGCAGCAGTTCACCAGTAATGTAGGCAATAGCCAGGGTGTAGTTGCACAAAAACAATCTGATTTATTCAGGGGAGAAATAACAAGGACAGGGGGAATCAAGTTGATTAACTTATCACTATAATTATCTACCTAGGGCTCTGTGCACAGGCCTAACCCTATGATTTATTGTCCTTGGGTACCCAAGCCCTAATGGCTAGTCCACTGTGGCAGCTGGTTGGGGCCCTATCACAGATAGACTTACAAATCCTGCCCAGGACGGATAGGAAGAAAATTCAGTTAGGCAGTCAGCATGGTAATTTAACAACTTAAGACCACTGTTGCAAACTTAACAGGGAGCTACCCTGATTTAGCACTCACGAATCCAGCAAGCAACGATTCCTTCACCACTGGCAGGGCTGAGCCTGAATTCCACCAATCTCCTCACACATTTATATGGCAAACCACAGAGGGGTACCACACCAGGCAGCTGCTTCCAAGGCTTACACAAACTCACGGCCGCTGAAATGCTGCAACGGCGGCTTCAACTCTCCTTGGAACGAGCGTGATTCAGCAAATTCTCCAGTACTCCAACAGGTTGAGCCTGGTGGGTAGCTGTGCTGACCACAGCTTCCTCCGAACGCCCGCCGACGGATTTTAGTCCGCTTTGGATTTGCTGACAAAACGGCCGCCTCCGGCCTTCACGCGCTTCCCACGCGAACACTCTCCAGCGCAGAAGCACAGAGCTCCTCACTCCTCACCAGCCACAACGCATCTGTCTTTGGCAGCATTGAGCACTCCACCTTATACGGGCGCTACCCATTCTTATTGGCTGGCTGAGCATGCCAGTCACTTCTTCCGGCTCTCAGTGGTGCGAAACAGCGTCATGGCCCATAATACCTCTCTCAAGGACAAACAGTTTCCTTTGGTCAGCCGACTCTGTAGGGTCCCGGGGTATTGATTGGCCCAATTTAACAGTTCTGGACCAAAATGGCGGAGACAACCAAACAGTCCTCACTGCAAAAGGAAGGCAGGTTATAACAACCACATTATCTTTGTTATTTTACAGCATTCCCACAAACAATCACATCCTCCAACAGAACTCCCTCTGCACCACTAGCGATGGCAGACAGGAGTTATTTTTCCAGCGTCCCGTGCAGAACTTGGGCATACAAACACACAGTCCCCCTCCATTTTAGTTACTTACGGCTGCAACAGGTAGCCCTTAAAGGGACAGCTCACGGAGGCTTTTAGGAGCACTCAACTGTTCCCCATTTAAGCGCCATTCATGCCGATTACTAACCAGGCATGGAGCATAAAACGAGCTCCAAGAAAGCTTTCACGAAGCCCCAGTTACAAGGGCGTTACATTTGACACAGTGAACTATGGGGGGCTGTTGGCTTGATTAAGGCACCACATAGGACTCTTGAATGGTGTTATGGTGGTTTGAGTCCTACTTATTTGGCAGGGTGCAGCAGGTGACACTAGGCTCTTTCATCTCAAGCAGTGCTACCCTTTGTTGTGGTGTGTAAGGGTCGATCCTGGCCCCCATGTTGTACATGCTGCCACTGGGGGAGATCATTAGACGTCATGATTATATATGTCTTGTGCACAGTGGGTATCATTGGCAGTATGTGACTTGTGCACCCGTCGGAGGTGGGGGGTGCAGTCCCTGGGCTGAGTGAGTGCCTTTGGGAAATTCAAGATTGTATGGTTGCCGTCTGGCTTAGATTTAATCTTCTGAAGACAGAGGTGTTGCTGGTAGAACTAGGTCAGATTGGTTCGGCAATGATGAGCGGGTGACTCTGTTCTTCTATCCTTAGATGGTGTCACTCTTGGAGCTGTGGATAGATTGAGGAATCTGGGGGTCATTGTGGATTCCAAGCTGACCCGACAAACATCAGGTGTTCCTGTTATATAGAAACGCAGAAATTTTTGGCAGATAATGACAGCTTGGCCCACCTAGTTTGCCCATTTTTTCCCTACCTACAGTATGAGCCAAACACCCTACTTGATCTACTGCTGTTTCTCTCCCCACCTCCCTCCTTCTCTCAGGGGTCAAAATTAAGTTTTGTAGCCACTAGCCAGCAAGGCTACTGACTGTGAAAATCCAGTAAAGCTACAGCCCTTTCCACTGGCCCTGCTGGTGTACTAATGTAAATGTTACCTTCTTCAGTACAAGCTCACAGGGCTAGTTGCAGGAAAATCTTACTAGCCCGATACCAAATCTACCAGTATTTTGCTGGTGCTAATTTCGACCCCTGTTCTCACCTTCCTTCCTTCCTTGATTCCCTTATGCCTATCCCATGCATTCTTGAACCACTCTACTGTTTTTGTCCCCATCACATCTGCTGGTAAACTGTTCCAGGAATCCACCACTCGTTTTTTGTGAAGAAGCACTTCCTCACATCTCTGTTGCATCTTCTTCCTTCCACCTTCATATCATGAGCCCTTGTTGTTATTGTACACCTTTTTTTTTTTTTCTTTCTTTCTTTCTTTCTAAAAAAATACTTTCCTTCTGTACCTTATCTACCCCCTTGAGGTATTTAAAGGTCTCTATCCTATCACATCTTCCTCCTCTCCTCTAGGGTGTACATACTGAGTTCCTTTTTAGTCTCTCTTTATAGGGCTTTTGATGAAGACCCCACACCATTATAGTTGCCCTCCTCTGGACTGCCTCCACTCTGTTACTGTCCTTTCAGAGATGTGGTCTCTAGAACTGTACACTGTATTTGAGGTGAGGTCTCACCAGTGACCAATACAGAGGCATTGCCACCTCCCTCCTGCTGGTGATCCCTCTCTCTATGCACCCTAACACCCTAGTAGCCATCCTAACTGTCTTGTCACACTGCCTGGCCACCTATAGGTCATCAAAGATGATTACTTCAAGGTCTCTTTCCTACTTCTGCCCACTTTGGTCAGTGGAGGCGAGTATCCTCATGATACATAGGTCTAGGCTTAAGTCTTCAGGGAATCGGATGCTCCGTGTAGCTGCTCTGATTTTTATGCCCTTCGCTTGACCTATTTAAATCCTGTCTTAGAACTCTGAGTTGTGGGTGTTGTGCTGTATTTCAATCATCCTTTTATAGTATTTTATACATTTTAATCTGTTTTTCTGTTCATGGTTTTGTTTTTGTGGCAGTGAGTTGGCCAGAGCCCCTGTGACTGGGCAGCATATAAATAAAATTGCCTTGCCTAGTACTGCACTCTGGTGTCAGCCTTCATGAGAGGAGCCCAATGTCGGTGTGAGACTAGAACCTACAACCTTCTGGCCCAGAGGCAGATGTGCTACCAGCAATATTTAAATAATGTGTTTTTCTAGAAAGGGACTGCTTACAATTTATGTAGGCCACTTAAATCTGCAAAGGTTGGGTCCAAGACTCTTATTAAACAAATGATATACCAGAAGCGCTCAGTTATGGGAGAGTAGCAGTAACCGTGTTTAGTACCTCTGTGTTCTGATTGGCTGAGCCTTCCTGTAGCACAATCAGACAGTATATATTCTGCAACATACATTCTGATGTGGATTAGATTAAAGTTACACCTTGAGTACATTGTGCAGCATGGGGTGAAGCCAAGTGACTTCAAGCACCTGAGGAGTGACAGTATCCCATGTTATAAATCCAGTCTGACTTCCATCCAACCAGACCACTCCAGTCACTTATCTTCTTTGGATCACTGATCATGTGCACACCCAAAAGGACTTTGTCCTTGGCACAGGAGCTACCTTCATTGAACTGGCCAAGATATTTGATACTGTGTATCACTCCCTGTTGCTTTCCAAAACTAGCCTCCTTGGGTCTGTCAAATACTCCTCCCAACTGGTTCAAGTCATACTTGCCATAAAGAACTCTGGCAGTCAAGCCGGGTTCTTCCTTGTCCTCCAAGCTTGTAGTTGCTCTGGTGGTCCCCAAGGGGTCTGTCCTGGTCTCTTGTTTTCTTCACAGTTTCCATAAATTGACCTCCCCAGAGCCCTTTCTTCATGCAGTGTCCACACGTCTGCTGATAATACCATTATCTATTCTCCAAGACCTCAACCTCGGTTATTGAACAGAACCAGCAGCTCGACTACGTCAGTGCCCCAAACTGGTTTCATACCAGTCTGTTAGTCCTAAACCAACAGAAAACTGCCTCAGTTCTATTTGGCATCAGACAGTGACTAGCTATATCCCTCGTGACTGTCTTGACAGTGCAACGTGCTACAGATACATTGGGCTACTGCCTGATCAACATTATTTTGTTCATGTTAAGGATTTGTTTTCCAGCTGTTTTGCTAAACTCGGTGCCCTGTTCAGGTAAATAGCTGCCCCCACCCAGCACCAGAAATAGTATTTTTGACACATGATTTTCACTGGAGGTGATTGTAGTTTTCCCTACTGCCTCTCAGTCTTGAATCTTCAAACACACTACTTTATTCAGTGCCTTTTGCAGGTTTGCCGTAGCTCCCCCCTCCCCCCAATGCCCATTACTTTGCTATGTACAGCAAATTGGGAGTGGACTGGGCTCCACCTGAGTCGAGGCATGTCTTCACACTACCCTCCTGGGAGTTAATTCTGAGCAGGGAACTCCAAGGGTACCTAAATGGGATCGTGACCCCTACCTCTTAATGCCTCCTGTTCCCTCAGATCAGAATTGCAAAATGCTACTGGGTTCCAAACCTCTGCCTGCAAACACAGTGCAGGGCAAGTCTCCATTCCTTACAGACTCTCCTCCCACTCATGGAATGGTCTACCCATTAATTACCATGTCCACTTGCCAAGCTTTTGGTCTACCAAGGCCTGGCTCACAAAGTCTTGTAGGGACCCTCAGTCCTGCCACAGAAGCCCTCTCCTACCTGCCACTTGAATTTGCTATTTGTTGCTCATGCTGATCTCTGACTGCACTGATTGTCTAAGCTGTGTCATGCTGATTCCTCATGTTGTTGATTTTCCTTATGGAATTCACATTCCTTATGCTGCTTGTAAAGTCTGAGGGTATTACTATAACTTATAAATCCTGTAAATTCTGTTAATCTGATTCTTTTACAGTGCTTGTAGTTTTGAGATACTTGATTTTTTTTATTTTTTTAAAGGTTTATTATATCAATACTGTGGTCATTACCTGGAATAGATTTCAGAAGCATTCAACCCAGTGAAAACACTTACGTGCCACACAGTGGCTTTATAGAGCCTGTAAACCTCTGCCACACAGTGGCTTTATAGAGCCTGTAAACCCGACTATGATAAACGTGAAAACGGATGCAGTTGCAGAGTGCTTTCAGAAATAGTTCAGGGTGCTATGCATCTTCATTTGTTCTCCTAAGAACTAAACGTCTCTTTGTGAAATACTGAAAGAGCCTGCTCTGTGTTGGAATTATGCTTTGAGCTTTGGGGGCTAGGAGGTCCATGAGGGCCCTGTCTTTAAATTGAGCCCTCTTCCTATTACACTGTAACTCAACAGCAGTGATACATGAGCTACCGGGGCTCTCTTTAGAGCTCTGGCAAGCCCCATGAAATTCCAACACTTACCTGAGCTTAGAACGGGCATTGAGATTGTAAATCTAACATGAACATAGAATATTGTATGGGGGGATAATGCTTAAAAACTTCTAAACCTAATGATATGTAGAGGAACTGAGCATAACCCAAAATGAATGCACACTTGATCGGATATAAGGATCGTTGTTAAGAGCTGTGTATCTGGAACATGAGTAGTGTGTAGATATAACCACTTACCGCCTGTGCCATGTAGTGCTGGATATCTTGTTCCTCCTGATTTCCCAACGATGGCAATAAAACTCTGGATATTCTAGTGAAATATATTGTAAGCTTAACTTGCTGACCCTCCCAATAGCCATGTCACTGCATGTCTGGCAATATGGTTGCCTAATTCAGCCATTAAACATTGTATGTATGGCAAGCGTACAATATACAAGTTAGAACATTGTGATGTCCGTGCTAATACCCCGAACTGTAGCAGTCCCGTAACAGAGAGAGAGAGAAGAAAGAAAAGATGACACAGAACAAAATCTCACTTGTCTCCCTCTGAGTCTGCAGCAGTATCTTTTGTGGCAAAGTCTGCTTTTATATTTTCCTGTTGTTTGTCAGCTTCCAATGGGTCATTAAGGAATGTTTTGCCAGCATATGCAGTCCACAGCATTGCTGGTTGTTGGAGGGAATGCAAAACTCCTGGTTTCCTCAAGCCCGCCCGTACGGCATCATAACTCTTGCACCTTTGCCTTGTGGTGAAGCTTTGATCTGTGAAACACACAAGTCTGGTGCCTTCATTATTTTATTTTTTTTTTTTTCTGTAGCCAAGATTTTGTCCCTGATATGTGGGCCTATGGTGGAAATCGGTTCTCAGCAACTCTGGGGTTTCTGGTCGATTTCTTTGGTGTGACCCTGTACACTTTATGCACTAGGCCATTAAGTTACAATACCAGTTAATCTGAAGGTAGTGCACCCACAAAAGCCCATATGCCTCCAGGTAATGCATTAGCCTCTCCTTCAGCAGGGTCTCCATGAACTAGGGACTGGTTACTGTCTGGGAGGGGTACAGGTGTCCAGTTCTGAGGAGGAAAAGG
The DNA here is from genome assembly GCA_016271365.2 of Neoceratodus forsteri. Lineage (NCBI taxonomy): Eukaryota > Metazoa > Chordata > Ceratodontiformes > Ceratodontidae > Neoceratodus > Neoceratodus forsteri. Next base: position 657,717,131 of record CM057459.1, read on the forward strand.
ACCTAGGAGTAGTCATCACAAGGGACCTGAAGCACTCCATGCATTGATGTAAAGCAGCAGCCAGAGCCACCGGGATGCTGGGGTGCATCACCAGAGGAATCGCCTCCAGGAACGGGGAGATCATTCTGCCATTGCACATTGGTGAGACTGCACTTGGAGTACTGTGTGTAGTTCTGGTGCCATATCTGAAAAAGGACATCAGTTTACCGGAGGGGGTGCGGTGTAGGGCAGCCAAGATGATCCAGGGCTTGCAGGACAAACCCTGTGAGGAAAAGCTGCGGGAGCTCTGCATGTATTCCCTGGAGGACAGAAGAGAGACGGGGGACATGATCGCAACCTTCAAATACCTTAAAGGTATAAACAAGGTTAGTATGGAAGGCATCTTGAATCTCTGAGTGAATGGGGCCACTAGGGGGCACAGTCTTAAGTTAGTGGGAGGAGGATTTAAAAGGGAAATGAGAAGGCACTTTTTCACAGAAAGCATGGTGTCCAAGTGGAACGAAGTGCTGGAGGAGGTGGTATTGAAAACAGTGGACAGCTTTAAAAGGGGTTGGGACAGAGTGAAAGGGGGAGTCAAAATGGGTGGGGAAAAGTGCAGGGGAGATGAGAAGGGGAAGGAGGAAGGCTCTGTGGAAAGTGGAGGGGGGGGGCTGCAGCTCCAGTAAATTCATCTGAGAGCTGCACACTAGGTGGACTGAAATGGTCTGTTTCTGCTGGCATTTTCATATGTTCATAAGTTCGTAGTTGCCAGACTCTTCTTTGCTGCCGCTCTTATGCAGAGGGACCACATCGGCCCTTCTCCAGTCCTCCGGAACGATCTCTGTCTCCAGTGAGATACTTACCAGAGGGAGTGGCTAGCACCATGCTCGGTTCTTTTAGAACCCTTGAGTGAGACCTGTCCATAAATGTTGTTCATCTGTGAGCAGTTAGCACAATGCACTATTCATGGTCACAGGTGATATTTCCATGTATCTTTTTTTTATGTGTGTGTATGTATATATATATATATATATATATATATATATATATATATATATATATATATATATGTGTGTGTATATGTAATATATATATATATGTGTGTGTATATGTATATATATATATATATATATATGTGTGTGTATATGTAATATATATATATATATATATATACACACATACATATAATCTACTTTTTGCATTGTACTTGTACTGAAATTGTTGTCCTGTGATAAGTAACAGAAGGATGCCTTTAATTGTAATTGCTTCTCTTTGATTTGGCATAACGCAGGTGGAAGTGTCAGTTCAATTTTCAGTGACCTGGAGAACAAACTCGCTTTCTATCTTTGTGCTGCCATTCTGATGTAGAACTGCTTTTTTCCCATATTGCAGGGTTTTAAATAATTGATTAGCAGTTTTTTTCCTTGGGACTATGCTAACTGTACAGAAAGTATTTATATAGATTTTCTAGAAGTGCTGTGTTTGTCAAACACACTGAGGCAAGAGCTATGCATTTTCACAAAGATTTAGCACTTTTATGAGCAAAACGCTAATCAATTTTTAGAGTTAAATAAATCCCTGCATATTGGAACCGTAGAAGTCCTGTGTGTGTCGTGTGCTGTTGGGTTAATAAAATGTTTTGAAGTTACGTGGCACCCAAAATGTATGTTATTTTATGACAGGTTTCTATTGTAAGCCAATCGAATCACAGGAAAATTGTCATTTATTACCCCACAAACTACTACAGTTACATTTTTGACATGCCTGCAGTAGGCTATACACATTTTACACTCGCCCGCAGTAGGTTATCCACATTTCAGACTTGTCCATAGTAGTTTATTCATTTAGTCTACAGGAAACAAGGGGAAGAAAATCCACATTCCACTTTACACCAGAACTTTTAAAATTCTGGGTTCAAAATTTCTAGTCTTATGACAGTAATACCATTCCATTAGTTGTAGTATTCTCTGAATAACTGGCTTTTGTGGTTAATTAAATGGCAAGACCGTTGGCATCGGCATTTAATCACCCCCATCAGCTGGTTATTTAAGCAATATACCATGAGACGGTGTGGATAATGGCAGGATTTACCCATGCCTGGTGTGGTGGTTTGCACACAAGGCCGCTGGCCGAGTGAGGAAACAACACCAGGCGAGGGTAAATCCTGCCCTCACCCACACCCTCTCGTGGTATTTTGCAATTATATAATATAATAAAGTAGGAAAGAGAAGTTTTTATTCTTTTATTTTGTGTTTCACACATTCCGGTTACCTGAGAAAACAATATGGTGGCCGGCGGCTTTGATGTTTGTTACTGGTGATTGGCTGGCACTTCTTCCCATGGGCTGAACGTACGATTTACACATTGTCAGTCGTGCCAGCCAGCCAGTCGGGATATAGCATTTTTAGAGCCATTGTATAAGCCTTCATGTACTCCAGCTAACTGAATGTTACCACTTAATTACCAGTTACGTACCCAAGATAACCCACGTGAGAGGCATTATCTTATCAGTGGGGTCCTGCTTCTACTCAGTTTTATAACTGGGATGAACTGACTCTTAGCAGGGTTTTAAATAAGCTCGGAAAATGGATTAACAGTTTTGGACGTGAAAGTGCTAATCAGCTGCGAAAATGAATAGCGCATGCCTCCGTTTGATTAGCAGAATAAAAAAATGTGCACGTGTGTTATATAATTTTAAATATTGTATGTAATCTAAATAAAATCTCTAATTAAAATGAATTCTGTCTTTGCTTCATCTGTTTTGGTACCTCCCAACACACACACAACCCTTGTCCCCTTTGCCAGAATAGGGTACCTTCCAAAACCCCCGCCCATCTCAGCCCCCCAGCCATGTCCCCTTTACTAGAATAATAGGGTACCGCAAAGCCCCCACCCATCTAAGCCTCCACAGCCATGTCCCCTTTGGCCAGAATAGGGAACCTGCCAAAACCCCCACCCATCTCAGACTCCACAGCCATGTCCACTTTGCCCAAAACAAAAGGTCTGAGTCTTTTTCTTTTTCCAATTGTTTAACCAGGTGAGACACACTACCACAACCCTCTCCCTAGTCTTTATGCACTAAAATAAGGGACATGGACACTCAAAATGAGGGACAGTGACAGGGACACACCAACATGCAGATACTATGGATCCACTGTGTTGTACATGGAATATTGCTTTAAATTCTGAATTTGCAGGATGCATGGGCTGCATCTTTTTCATGAGAGAGACCCCTCCCCCACGCTTGGTCCCTTAGGCAGACTCACTGCTGGGTGCCACTGCTAACACACTCACCACCGCGGGTCTGAATAGTGGCACTCGCTCACTGGTTAATCTGCGCAGGAACCAACAGGAACTTAGTTCCACCACCTCTCCCACACGTGAGATATCACTGCAGGTTTCCACCAATATTATGCTAATAAGTTCACCGCGGGCCCGGATCGCCAGTCATTCCTATATGCATATAGCAAAGCATTACTGGGAGCGATTTGCAAGTGTTGTAGCACATTGCAGGAAAGTGTTAGCATATCGGCAGCATGCTGCTGCTGTATCCTTAAAGTGACATGGGTGGGGAGGGTGCTAAGATGATGGGGTTCACACAAGTAGGATCGCATTTTTTGCGATCCATAACTAAAAATCCATTGCATGAGCGGCCGGTTCGCTTCGCAAAATGTGATGCGATACTGGCTATTTAAAACCCTGCCTAGGAGTTGAAGTTACTAGCGCAAAGCCACACAGTCAGTAAGTGGCTTTGATGGGATTTTAACCTGGGCCTCCTGGTTCCCAAACCTATCTGTGCTGTGCCCACTGCTGGATCACATTGCCTCCCCCAGTGACTTACTTTTGGGTGACCTTGTTCACCGTTGGGTTTCTCATGATAAGAATTGATTTTCTCTATACATTTAAGTGAATAAATAAATACATTTTGGGGAAGTAATACTAGTTTGCTTTGTTTTAGACATTTGAAACTGTTAAACGTACTGAGCCAAGGCACCATTGTCAGGTGTGACCTGGGGGTGGAGGTACAGAAAGTAGGTCAAAACAATAAAACAAAAACAAAGTAACAGAGTAGTATTTGGGAGAATACATAAAAAATATGACTTAAATACATTGTAAAATACAAATTATATACAAAATATTCAGAGTTCAAAATATACAAAGCCTTATCAGTACTGCAGAGTCATGTATTGCCTGTACTTTTTACTTTGTTTCTTGTGCACTTATTGTTTTTATGACCTACTGTGTTACTTTGTAATCTCCTAGGTCGTGCCTGAAAATAGGCATTTGATTGCCTAGTGCACTTATCTAGTAAAGAAAAGCTTGAAAAAATAAAATAACCGTGGTGATGTTATCATAGGTAACTGCAGACACGTGCTTTACATTCTTTGTCTTGCCTGCACCCTGCTTTTACTGCTGCACTATCTATGCACTGCCTCTGTACTTCGTACCTAGTACTCTCTCTGTCTGAAATATGTATGTCTGTCATCTGAAGCCTGGCTTAACAGAAATGAAAGAATTACATATAACCCCAATGATGTAAAGCCTCGTGGGAAATGCAGGCAAAGCACCATGGAAGAATTTAGACAGTTCTACTTTAAGCAGGTGTGTATAGTGCTGCAAAGGCTGGAAACCAGTTTGTCTTTTAAGCCCTGTTTATACTACCCCATTTGCAGCGCATCAACCCATGCGCAGTGGTTGATGCGCTGCAAATGTCGCTGCATGGACACTCACCAGAGCACCTCAGGGATGCCTTCAGATCTTGTTTTTGGATCGGTGCGGGAGAGGGTACCCCTTTCAGATGGAGTACATTTTCCAGCGCTGTAAACGCAATTATTTTTTATATATATATTTTTTTTCTCTTTGCTGCCAGCCACCTATCCTTTGGCTCAGTTCCTGAACACCCCTACCTCGTTCTCTAATGCCATGCCCCAGACTGATACCCCCTGACTTACCCCTCCAGCCCAATCCAGCCCATCTCAGACGGGAAAGGTACCTGTAATGACTGCCATTGTCTCCCTGGCTCCCTCCCACAGGGCGGGGTTCAGGACTGGTCGGTGCATTTGGAGCCGTATTAGGTCAAGCGGGAGGGCTGGAGCCATTTAGGCCAGGCACGCGTCATCCATGGCGGTCAACGAGTTTTCTGGACTGCCCGGGGGCGGGGACATATAATGACATCCAGCATCCGCCCTGCCCCTCTTGTAACTAGGTGCCGGTCGCTAGTGGTTCCCATTTTCTCCGCCAGGAGTCCTCGAGCACCAGACCACACCCAGCCCTCCCCCAGAGAAGGAGAGCTCCATGAGATGCTCAGTCCTTCTTCCCTGGCCAGCCCTCCGGTTCCCCGGGTCCACTCCTGAACCCAGGTCGCTGGCATCGCAAGCGGAAATCCAACCACTGCGTCGGCAGGCCGGCATGTAAACACAATTATGCGCTCGATCCGCTGCAATCCTTGTTTCCCGAAATCAGGAAACACACCCGCACGAAGGAACAGCCACCCCACAGCCCGACTTGCGGTGCAGCAAGGGGGGGCTGTGCAAACAAGAATTGCCGTGTCCACAGACAGCACAGTGAGTGAGGAGCAGCGGATATTGTGTCTCTCTCTCTCTCTCTCTCTCCCCTAAGCTGGTCTCTGGGCTTCCTTTCACATAGGCTGTACCTCCTAATGCAGATAGGAAGGCAGGAACTTGAACTCTGCAGCTAGGGATATCCAGCCCTCCACTTCCTGTGTCCCTCAGTCTACTTCCTACCTTCAGACCGGCAGGTACTCTGCAAGCAGAGCTCTGTCACCTTGTGGCAGAGCTGAAGATAGCAGACTAAGTCAGACAATTTCAGTTTTCATTTGGAATTCCGAGGAATCATAGCGGTGTTACACAGCGCTCCTGTGTGGGTACCAGTCTCAGCCTGGCAAGCTGCACAGACTGGCACCACTTCACCACAGTGTTTGTTTTTTCCTGTGATTTTGGGCTCACCAGCAGACCCTGGAATCCCTCTTCTAGTGCCGTTTTTCGGCGCTCGGGGGTATAAAAACTGCACCAGAGTGCTTCAAAAGGATCTAGTCCCTCGCCAATGGCAGCACTGTGTGTTTTCCTTTGATGGCTGGCATTCTGATCTCCTCAGCCGCTCGTCGATGATAGGCCTGCAGTGCTAGTACAGCCACTCATCGATGTTCAGTGTACTCTCGACGGCGAGCGCTGCAGTGCAAGAGGAGTGCTAATCTGGATAATGGAGCTTCCACTCAGCATTGTGCAGGCCCCCCCCCCAGCAACAGAAGTGATAAGATAAACATAAGGGACTAGATAGAATTTAAAGAATTTAGTAAAATTACTGATTACAGCAAAGGAAAAAGGGAAGCAGCTCAGTAGTTTGCCCTAAAGGGCCAGCATCAGCAATTCATTGCAGCTTCAACAGCATAGCATCGGGAAACCTCCGGTATGCTGAATAAAAGGGGAGTAGGGCCATTTGGTGTCATGACCTCAGACAAACCTTCCAGGGGCAGAAAATGCCAGTGCTTCAAGTCTCCGCTACTAATCGCCTTCGCTGGGTCGCCTTGCCTAAAATGTGAGAAGGCAGTGTCTGCGAATGGTGAAGACTCGACAGAAGCAGCCGCTTCCTCAGCTCAGACTGATAGCCAACAGACAGATCTGAGCAAGCAGTAGCCACCAGGTCTGAGAGAGCAGTGGCCACCAGGGAGACCCAGCAGTCTGTAGCCCCCTCTCTGCCTCCAGACCTCATAGACATGTTAAATAGGGCCTTTGCTCTGGACTGTGCATGCTTTGACTGGCAACCTCCAGGGTCACCAGATGTGAGACCTCACAAGAAGGCAAAAAGAAAGAGGGCCCTATCCTCCTCCGAAGAAGGGCAGTTGTCCTCACATCACTACGATAAAAAGAAAAAAATCCCGATACAGGAACAGATCGTCGGATGAGGAGGATCAGCATTCCTCACGCCACAGGAGAAAGAAAAGATCTCGTTCTCAAAATAAATCTGGGGACACTCATAAGGGAAAGCATCACAGGGAGCATTCCCTGGTCTCCTCAGACTCCAGTTCATCTTCTCTCAAAGAGGGAGAGCTTGTGAGCTCATTGGACTCTGACGACTCCCCATCCAGAAACTTTGACCTGGAGGATCTAGACTTTTTCATAAAAAAGGTCATAGCTGAGATTCACTTCGGTTCTTCCTTGTCGGCTCCCATCCAGCTGAAACAGGCTTTTCACCTGGCATCTGCTGCCAAATCAACCCCAGCCTTCCCTATTCCTCCAGCCATAGAGGACTTGCTAAAGGAGAAATGGCAAGGTCCAGAACGCACCTATCCAGTGCCCCGGCAGATCTCTAAGCTTCTCAAGTTTGACAAGAAGCAATCTGAAAAGTGGTTAGACTGCCCCAGAATCGACCCTCTAATTTCAAACCTAACCAAGAAAACTGTCACCCCAGCTGAAGGAGGGACATTGCTCAGGGACCCGGTGGACAGGAAAGTGGATGCCTCACTCAAGAAGGCCTTCCAATCATCAGCAAGGTCTCAAGGTGGCAACTGGCAATCTTTTTTCCGGCCAGAGCCGTTCTGTTCTGGGCCTCTGATTTAGCCTTTCAATTTGCTGAGGACCCAGAGAAGAACTCGCCTATTATTCATTAGCTGCAATTAATGGATTTAGCTTTGGCTTATGCAGCAGACGTGTCGGAGGAGGTGGTCAGGTGCGCCGCTCGGACCATGTTTTACCAAATCTCGGCTCGCCGCAACCTCTGGTTTCGGGCCTGGTAAGCAGATGCCTCTTCGAAGAGCCATTTGGTAAATGCACCCTATGAAGGTACTCTCCTGTTTGGTTCAGCCCTGCTGGAGGTGATGAAGGAATCCAGGGAGATGGCTGAGGTGCAAATGCCCCAGTCAGGAGGCAGGGGCAAATCATGGTCCTCAGGCCCCAGATGCAATTTTCGTCACTGAGGTTACAACCAGGGTGAAAACTCTAACTTCTCAGGGAAAAAGAACATGATTCTCCTTGAGTAACCAGCGTAACTTCCGAGGGGCCGGATCCGGTGGTGGTGGCGGCACCAGAGACACTGGGAACAGCAACAAGAAGTCGCAATGAAGCTGTCTGGGCCCATCCTCAAGTAGTGGGCAGACTTTCAAATTTTCTCAAGGAATGGGTCCAGACCACGTCAGACAGATGAGTCCTAGACATCATCAGCAGGGGTTACCTAATAGGGTTCCATGTGATGAAGGCGGTTGCCAAACAGCGACCGTCCTTATCGTGAGTGCACATCACCGAAATTCAATTTTGGTGATGTGCAGCTGCAGCACCAGTAAAAGCGGTGCAAAAACATGGTATTTTGTCTTAATGCAGGGGGCTGTGCCCACCGCACTTCTAAATTAAGATTCTCAACTCCAGGGGAGCATGTCGGGGGCGCATTTTGTGCTTTAAAAAAAAAAATAACAAAAAACCCCAATCCCTGTACTGGGCTCAACAAAAGCACCAGCGCCTGGTCCCGAACCCTGCATCTCCACACCCCAGGCCAGCACCCACCCCATCATGCCACGGACGCCCAGCATGATGGCAACCCAGCACCACCCTCAAAACCCTCCCGCCCCTCACTTTGCACTCTCTCCCATACCTACATTAATATACACGGATATCCGCCACACGCCATCGAGGCAGTCACCGCAAGTGGGTCGCTATTTTGGTAGCCGCTCACTTGCGGTGAGCCCTATACACGGTATACCACCTAACAGAATTCGAGTCCAAGACTCCACTACCTCCGCCTGTCTGTGATTAGCCCTGGCCTCTGTGCTCTGTTTTGCTACCTTCGGTATTCTTTGTTTCTGCCATACTGAAGGCCATCTCTTAGCAGACTCTGTACTTGGTTCGAGGCTGTACAAGTTAATACCTAATGTGAATATACTTGTTTTAGCTGTTCCTGTAGAACTAGAAGACTGCTTAGTTCAATTTAATTGTAAAAGTGTATTACAGCTCTTTTTAGATTCTCTTTTAGAGTGATAAGATTTGACCTAACCTTTCTTGCTGCTGTTTGGTCCTGACCCCCCTAGCCAGTCTAATCCTTCCTCATTTAAGCCAGCCCCCTGTTGTTTCAGCCTCCCCCCACAAAAGTAATCTGCCTGTCCTGTTCCTTTGTTATCTCTGCTAGCCCACCTCCTTGAATCCCTACTTAATCTCTCTCTCTCCCTGCCTTTGCCCTTCATGTGTACCACCGGTCGCTGGGGCTCAGACCTCCTACAGCGCCAAAATTTTGGACTGCAAAAGTCGGCACAGAGACTTGAGCTGTGGTCCTGACTGCTCTTTCCTGGCAGACCGCACGGCTGTTCCCCGCCACTACTCACCGCTTTCACTTCCTCAGAACTCCGGTTAGTGGAGGAAAGACTGCTGTCCATGTTCCAAGGATTCTGTCCCCCTGCAGCTCATCTGGGGCCGCAGGAAATAAAACGCCATTAAGCCCTTTAGTTTATTCCCGCCAGTGCTGTGCGCTGGCTCCCCACCTCACCCACCCTGGGTGGACTCTTATTTGTATAGTGTCTTAAGCGTCAGATGACTGTGTCTAAACTTCCATTGGCTCCTTATACTACTGTGACACTAGGGGTGTATCTGAGCTGGATCTAACTTCATTGGCTTTTTTGTCACTTTGACACTAGGGAGTGCTTTACGCTGTTTTCTCTGATACTCATCGTTCCTGACCACTTGTTTATAGTGGTCAATGGGCTATCCGTGAAGCCCTGTATAGGCATTTTTTTCTAATTAGTCCTACTTTTCCCCACTTAACATCCACATCTGAGCGCATTTCATGGCATATATTCTACGACCATAGGCATCGCATACGTGTTTTTTTTCCTCACTGCTTGAGCCTCAAAACGGCCTGTTACTAAAAATAAGACTACTTAATTTATTAAAAGACTTGAATTCTAACAGTATAGGTTCTGGAATCTTTCATGTAACGATCTATAATCTGGTCAGTCACCTTACCTAGGCTATTTTCCAGCTTATATTTGTCACTCTACTCCAAGGTACTAAAATGGCAGCTGATCTCCTAAGGGGACTGCTCCCCACACTTCTGCTATTATGCTGGCTAAATGTGATTGCTCTGTTCATCCCGTGTCCTGAAAGCTAATGACACTTCGCATGGACTCTCTGTCTTTCATTTCTCTAACTTGATCGCTGAACAATGGCCAGCCCACATGGTACCCCCTCTTTTATAGCAAGACTGTACTTACTGTGCATCTTTTGCATCCAAACAATGGGCCAAAAGCCGTACCATTCATATCTTTATTTGCAGTGGAAGGCTCTGGTTCCTAGCTGACCTTACAATACTCCTATCCGGCGATGTCGAACTGAATCCAGGTCCTCTGGCTATCTACTCCACAAATGACCTAACTACGGATACTAGAAAGGGGCTATTTATTGCCTATATGAATATAAGAAGCCTCACTTGTCATTTCGCTGAATTAGAGGCATGGGTCAAAATCTACAATCCAGACATTCTTTGCCTCACAGAAACCTGGCCCAAACCAGGGACTCCTGATTCTCCCTCTGTTCCCTGGCCAATTACTCAATGATTCGGTGTGACAGATCATCCTCAAAGTGAGGGGTGGTGTTTTCCTGTTCCATAAGAATGACCTTAATATTATGTCTGTGTCTGGCACGGCCTCCCTCTCAGGTTATGAATTCCTCCATGTTACCCTAGCTCTAGGAGCAAAGAAACTTCATATTATCTGTGCGTACAACCCCCTTGTGGCCTGGAAGGATCCGACGTTCCACCTCAAGGTGGACCGTTCTGTTTTAAGGCCTTAACCAGGTCTGCGGTCCTTAAACTCCTGAGCACTATCTCAGATAATACTAGCCCTGATCGGACTCTATTGAACCACAGCTTCTCTCATTGCCTCTCTGCTGGCAAAAATATACACATTGTCTCTCGCGCTCTCTCTCTCTCTCTGTTGTTCCTGACCTTTGGAAGATTGCATGTATAACACCTGTCCTCAGAAAAGGTGACCTGAAAGAAATCACCAAATACAGGCCCATTGCTATTCTCTCGGTCCTGAGCAAAATACTTGAGAAGCTGGTGGCTCGCCAAACAACGGACTACCTAACCAAATGGGATCTTTTCTCCGGAACTCAGCACCGATTTAGAAAAGGTTATAGTATGTCGATGGCTCTACTTAAATTCAGAACTGATACTCTCTCTCTAATATGGATGCTGGACGACTTGCAGGAGCTGTATTTATTGACCTCACAAAGGCTTTCGACCAAGTGGATCACCCCCTGCTTTTCTCTGCTCTTAGTAAGCTGAATTTCTCTTCTCCAGTTCTTGACTGGTATAGCAGCTACCTATCCAACAGGTCCCAAGTAATGGAATTTAACTCCTCCCTGTCTGACAGTTTCTCCATCAACATTGGTGTGCCTCATGGCTCTATCCTGGGGCCCCTTCTTTTCTCTCTGTTTATAAATAACATTGCTGATATTATCCAACACTGCTCATCTATTCTTTATGTGAACAACCTAGTTTTCTGTGTCAGCTCCACAAATGTGACAAGCCTAAATTCACATCTTTCTGCTGATTTCAAGAACATACAAGACTGGCTGTTGGCCCACAAGTTGGTGCTGAATGCACAGAAAACAAAAGCCTTGCTATTAGGCTCTGCTTCAAAGCTAAAGGCCTGCTCGGCACACTTGATGGTAAGTGACTCGGGCAGGACACAAATCGAGGTAGTAAAGTCCTTTAAATACCTGGGAGTCCTACTAGACCAATCTCTTGTTTTCAGTTCTCACATACTGTCCACCTGCAATGCTGTCAATGCTAAACTTGGTGTGGCCTACAAAACAAGTTACTTATAAACGTCATCAGCCAAGTTGGCTATTGCAAGAGGTGTCCTGCTCCCTACCCTCACTTATGGGCTCCTGTTTTTGCTGCGTCTCGCAAAACCACTCTCCATAAGTGGGATGTCACGTATAACAATATATGCCAGTACGCCTCATTGTCTCCTTGTCTTAAGCATCATTGCCAACTGTACAGTGACCTTAAATGGCTCTTTCCCTCGGCCTGCAGGCAGTACTGTCTTGGCTCACTCACTGATTCTATCATTAAGGGAAAAAAACAGCCTCACTTGCTGCTTTACTGCCTCCTTTAAACTCCTCTCATGGTCTTCGATCAGCAGACAAATCCCTACTTGTTGTTCCTAGATGTTTTACGTGTAAAGGTTCTTGTGCTTTCCAATTCGTTGCCCCACAACTTTGGAACTCCCTTCCCTCAGCCAATCAGAGTCCCATTATTGTTTCAAAAAAGAACTGCGTCGGTATTTATCTCTCACTGATGCGTGTACTTGTTTTGACCCCACTTGATGCCTCGGGTTTTCTGTATTCCACTTATCCAAAATGCCACTCCTCACTTCCACTAATGCTCCCCCCATTTCTTCTTCTCTCTGTCCCCCCCCCCATCCTCCCACCTCACAAATTCTTTCCCTTCACTCCCTGTGCCAGTCCTCCTCCTCCTCCTCCCTCCAACCAAACTTGCGCTTGCTATTATCTTTAGAGTACTTACCCTCGCCTGTCCCTGTACTATATTTATTGTGATACACTTGCTCTGCTTTGCCAATCCCTCTACTAGTTGTCTCCAGCTCTAGTTGGTCTCAGTGCACTGCTTGGTATACTTGCCTCCAGTAATATTTTGTTTACTCATGTTAAGTCATTGTATTCTCTGTCTAGTTGTTGTATACTGTTGAAAAGTCATCATAACAGTCTCCTGACCTACCATTCCTGAACTGTCTTAAATTAATGTAATACTGTCATGTTTTCTCTGTTGTACTGTCCCGGGTCATGCCTGAAAAGTCATTTTTTAGCTAGTCCACCTACCCGGTAAACAACTAAATAAATGTGGTGCCCTCCCCTATCTCGGGCAACTTGTCCAAAGACAGGTGATGTTGCAGGCCATTACAGACATTCTGCAAGCAGGGGCCATCGAGCAAGTTCCCCCCACAGAGATCAATCGGGGGCTACTCCCTATTCTTCATCATGCCAAAACGCACAGGGGGATTCAGGCCAGTCCTAGACCTGAAATTCCTGAATTGTTTTGTCTACAGCAGACCCTTCAAGATGGAAACCTTGTCATCAATCATCAGGGAGTTGCAACAAGGGGATTTTCTGGTGTCCGTTGATCTGCAAGATGCCTATTTGCATTTTCCCATTCAGAGTCTACACAGGCAATATCTCGGGTTCAAGGTGGGAGAGCAGCACTTCCAATTCAAAACTCTGCCATTTGGGCTTTCTTCAGCCCAAAGGACATTCTCTAAGGTGCTAGTAGCAGTCTTAGCTCACCTTTGGAACTGAGGTATACAACTTTTCCCTTACTTGGTTGATATTCTCATCAAGGCCACTCGGCTCAACCAAGCAGTAGCGGAGGTAGTCCGGTGCCTGTCAGCACACGGATTTGTCATCAACTGTAGGAAGAGTTCCCTAACTCCAAGCCAGACCTTGAACCACCTGGGGGCAGACTTCATGACACAAACCAATAAGGTCTTTCCCCTGGAAACGAAATTCAGGGACCTGCTGAAGCTCATCCAGAAGTTTCACACAGCTACTCAGCTGCCTGCTTAATCCTTTTTGCAGCTAATTGGGACTCTAGTATCACTGGCGGATTCAGTCCCTTGGGCTCTAGTCCACATGTGGCCTATTCAAGCGCATTTGCTCAGACTGTGGTCCCAGTCCAGACATAGCCAGCACCAACTGATCACAATTTCTCAACAGATAAAAACCTCCCTCTAGTGGTGGACACGGTGGACAAATGTCATAAGGGATCACAAGTTGGGTCATCCACCCCAGATCTGAGTCATGACCGATGCAAGCCTCGGGGGCTGGGGGACCCACCTGCATCAACTGTTAGCACAGGGTAAGTGGCCGCTGTTAGAAACAAGGTACAGCATAAACGTCCTCTAGATGAGAGCAGTATGCCTTGCCCTGATACACTTCCGAACAGCAAGTCCTCAATCAGGACATACTGATTCTAACAGACAGTTGGACAACTATGGCATACATCAACCATCAGGGCAGCACAAGAAGCTCAAAAATGCTACGGGAGTCCCTTCTTCTCTTTCAGTGGGCTGAGCACCACCTGGCAAGCACAAGAGCAGTCTATATTCTAGGACAGGAAAATGTCACAGCAGACTGGCTCAGTCTCAATGATGTACTACCAGGGGAATGGGAGCTGAAGGACAGTGCCTTCCACATCCTGATGGAACAGTGGGGCAGTCCTCGGATATATCTTTTCGCCTGGCAGTGAAACTCCAAGGTAAAGCAATTCTGCTCCCTGGCCAAGGACGAACTAGCGGTGGCTCAGGACACCTTTTCCCTAGGCTGGGGTCAGTTTGGTCTCCTGTATGCCTTTCCTCCAATACCGCCCTATCCAGGGTCTTTCACAATGTGACTCTGGACAGGGCAGAAATTATTCTAGTCTGTCCCCGATGGCCTCGTTGGCCATGGTTCCTTCTTCTCATTCATCTGTCAAGATGACCACCTAACCTTTCAGATCAGCTCGGACCTTCTCCATCAGGGTTCAGTTCTGCATCATAATTTGAACAATCTGTCCCTCTCTGTCTGAAGATTGAGTGGTAGAGCTAGGCTACACAGTTCCTGTTATTGAAATGATGGTGAACTTGCATCGCCCCACTTTCTCTAAAGCGTATTATAGAATATGGAAGAAATTCCTATTCTGGCTTCAATCCAAACACATACAGAACCATCCAATATTCGGCCCAAGTGCATTACTCTCCATTTTAGTGATACATGATATTTAATCTGTTTGCTGTATAACTCATATTTTGCTTTATACTGGTGCAGTCCACGCTGGAGGTTTGGTACACATCCACTTACAGGATGTTCACTTCTCTGAACAAAGCCTTCTAACTATATCTATCCCTGCCCCCCCTTTATTTCTTCTCCATCTCCTCTCTCCTGGCAAGACTCACACCTGGGGTTTGGTGCATACCTATTCTTAGATGTTCACTTCCCTGTGCAGTATCTTCTGGCTTTAGCTTCTATCCCACTAGCATTGCTTCATTTTACAGTGCACCCCACACACTTCAGGTTTTCTGAACTTCTATTTAGATTAGTTCTCTGACTGCTGTAGTACAGTATGTGCCGTTTCTCTGTAGTGTGGTGTTCCGGTTCCCTGTCCCCTTGTCATCCCACCCCCGCTATCTCATAACACCAACATTTTTTTTTCCTTTTCACATTTATGATCGTTTTTTTATGCATTTTATTTTATTTATTTTTTTTTACTTTCATTACTGTGATTATTATTGGTCTTAGACATATGTATTTGTGTTCATATTTTTGATTATATGGGTATACAGCAGAGAAGATCTACTGTGCTAAAAGTAGTACTTCACTTTTTAGCTGAAGCATTAAATGAAAAGCAACATATTTGGAGCTCCACTCCCTGCCAGAGATTCTGTTAAGAGTCAAAGTGCCGGGGTTAGTGTAATTGCTCTTGGACTGGAGGCGCCAAGGAAACTTTTTTTTTGCAGCAGTTTTTGTGGCTCTGTCTATTTTGCATTTGTGCTCCAGTTTTATTGGCTATGGGCTTCTGGAGTGCAGGCACCAAGTGTTTTTTTTTTTCTTTGAGCATGTGGCTGATGTCTGTGCCCTCTGTGATTGGCTTGTGGGGGTGGGGCGTGGAGGGTGGTGGTATGAATGCTACTCAGCCTGCCCCCTTCCTTGCAGTAACAAGCAGCTCCTCCCTTCTGTGATGTACCTGGCCCAGGGACAGCTCTAGACAGGGCAGAAAGGGAAAAAGTTGCAGCTTGCCTAGAAAATAGAAATTTAAATACCTGTAAATTTTTCTTTCTCTGACTGCTGGTCTCTGGGCTTCATTACTACTGGGAGGTGCCTCATCTTGCCTCGTGACAGGCAGAAATACACAAAGCTCTGCAGCCTGGACATCCTCCCCTCCACTTCCTGTCACCACCAGTTCTTCCCAAAGCTGTTCCAACCTGGTAGTACTATATAAACTTGGAAACAAAAAGAGACATTATCTCAAGCATTCTGCCAGCTTGTCACATTCTGGGATGGAAGAAGCCCTGAGACCAGAAGTCGGAGAAAGAAAATTTACAGGTATTTAAATTTTCTATTTCTCTCTCCTTATGCTGGTCTCTGGGTTTCATTACTACTGGGATATACTAAAGCAGTACATCCCCTGGCTTCCCGGGTGGGAATTAATGTAAATGCCCCCTAATGAATCACCACCACCTGAAGAGCTAAGATGCCTCAGTCGAGGCATTCAAATCCAGTTAGTAGACTTTTTTGAGACGTTGTGAATAGGTGGCCAAATAGCCACTCTGCCTAAGCCCCCACAGAGAGTGTTCATTAAAGTCTACCCCAGAGGTGGCAATGGCCCTGGCGGAGGGTGGATTGGTTATGGATGAATAAAAACATCCGGCAATAGACCTAGGAAGCCTTTTTTTTTTTTTTTCTTTTTTCTTTTTTCTTTCTTAGTTTGGTCCTTGGTGAGGACAAATGAGCTGGAAGCTTTACATAAGGACATGGCTCTTCTAAGGCAGTGCTTTACTCTTTTTTTAGGATCCAGAACATGAAATTCGTTAAAAAGAAATTTGGATCTATTCAGAGGATCACCAAGTCCTTATGAAAAACTATACAGAAGTACTATACGAGGATCCTTCTGAGAGGCATCTCTCGTAGCTGATTGATGAAAATGGTTAAAAAGGAAGCTATGAGAAATACGGCTTTCGTCGTCAGGAGTATGGTGGATGCCTCTTTGACCAAGTTGAGTCTTCAGCTGGATTGGAGGACATTTTAAAGTTGTCGTCCTCCGGAATCAACTTGCATGGGGATGAGACCACAAAGACTCTCCTGCAGTGATCACCAAGAGTGCTCCCAATGTGGAATCTGAACCTTCCAGAAGGCTAGTTGCAGCTCTTTCTCGAATTCTTTTGGAGGGACTGATGAATGATGAGAAGGGGAAACCCCTGCTCAATTTCCCTGCCAGGAGAGATGGGCTGTGCAGACTGAAACGCAGTACAGGGCCTGTGTAGAAGGTCTGGGCTGATTCGGATCTTATCAGAGGTTCCCTTTACATGCGAGTAAGAAGTACAAGTCATAAAAGCCGGTGCCAGAATAAGCAGGCCAGAAGAGTTCTGCCTGATCCACAGTTACCTTGTGCAGGACCCTGAAGAGAAGCAGAATTGGGAAAAGGCAAGTGGGAGCTTTGTCGACAGGCGAAGAGATCTACCTGAGGGGTGTTGAAGGTATCTTCCTTTATCTCCCATTGCCCTGGTAGGGAGTCTTTGCAACCTAGCCAGCCTCTCAGTATATTTTTGTGAGCTGGAATGTATACCACCATCAGGCTTGGGAGGTGCCGTACAGCCACTGAAAGAGCAGAAGGCATTCCTTGCACATGTGTGAGCTCCGTGTTCATCCCCGGTGATCAAAACAAGTTATTGATACTCGGTTGTCCATCATTCTGTATCTGGATTCTGTCAGAGACCCCTTGCTTCGACCTAGATAATCTCCCCAGCCCCATAAGCAGTCATTGTTAGTAATTATTGCTCGGTGGGATGCCCCCACATTTCAACCACTCAAGATATTGGTCCTCCAAGCCCACCAAAGAGACGCTTCTCCGGCGAGGGATTGGGGTCTTTGGCTCCTTGCTGTCCCTGGATCAAGACTACAGTTTAAGAATGGTTGCCTGGATGGGCTACGTGTGAATCAGTGCCCCGGAGACTGTCTACGAAGGACAGCATGTCCCCTACAAGGCTTATGTGACAGCCGACAGGAGGTGAGCAGATTGAAAATGCTGAATAGACTCTGGAGGACCATGTATTTCCCTTCTGGGTGAAGCACCTGACTTTGTGTTTCAAAGCCTGTTCCCAGATAGGGCAGGGGCAGGGGTGGAACTAAAGAGCTCTTGTTCCCAGTTCATGATAATTCTGTGCCTGGAGGCACCCTGGATGACCTCTGCCACTGTTGGTATTGCTTGATCGAACTGTGGGGCCTTGAAGGATGTTGACCAGGTAGGGTAAGAGCTACATCCTGGAGAGTGTGAGGTGAGCAATTGCCAAGATTGGGAACCAGTACCACCCTACGACATTGGCTAAACCTCTGGACTCGAAGGGAAGCATTGCGAATTTGAAGGTGACATTTCCCCACCTTGAATCTAAGATATTGTGTGACTCCCAGATGAGTATAAGCGGATAGGAATCTTGTAAATCTATCGATGCCGGGGGGGGGAGGACCCTGATGTTGGATGATAGCATTTCCCTCTAGACTGAGCTGTTGCTTACCAAGTGGTGCCAAAATTTCAGTTCCAAGACTGGTCTGAATCCCTCCGAGCATTTGGGGATTATGAAGAGGAGCGAGTAAATGCTCCTGTTCCTGCCTGAGGGGGAACCTGCTCGATAGCCCCTGCCGGAAGACACTTAGTAACTGCTTGAAGTTTGCCAAGGCTGTAATTGTTTAGGACACTGCCCATTTACTTCTACAAATTGGTTGGGGGAGCCATGTGGGGTCAACGGTGGCTTTGAGTTGAATTCAACTGGGTATCAGTGATGTACTATGTCTCGAACCCCTTTGTATGTCTTGGGGTGGACCTGTTTGTCCCTTACGAGGATGGGCCAGATCTTCAGTGCGATGATTTTTTTTTTTTTGCAACCCCCTGTGACTCAGTAGCCACCTCCTGTGACTCAGTAGCCACCTCGTCCTCCCCTGCAGTTACACTGGTTACCAGAGGAGAACCATGTGCATTTTCCTGCAAGAGTCTCATTCTGCCCTGTGCTGTAGTACTGGGTGCGGAAATCCTTTCAGGAGTCTGGTGACCAAGATTTGTGTCTGTTCCTTGATGTGCATGTGTGTCTTTTGCAGATTCCCTGAATTCTGTCATCACCTCTTTGAGGGTTGATCCGCACTCTAGGTTTCCTTCATATGGAGGATTGCCAAGTGAATTTCTGAGGATGCATCCACTTGCCCAGCCCAAGGTCCGAGATGCACCGAGCTGAGACTTGGTAAAATACGGAATTTGCTGCACAGCTTGCTGCTTCACTCCAAGATGACTGCTGAGTGAACAGAGGCTACACCCTTGAGCTTTTGGAGTGTTTTGCCATGCAGACTTGTGTTTCACTGGAACTTGAGTGGAGTGGCCATAGTACTGTAGTATAGAGCTGTGCTCAATGAAAAAGGATTGGCCAACACTGTCGTGAGAGAGGTTTCGGACACCTGGGCAGCCTTTTTTTTTTTTTTATTTAGAGATACTTCCACTTTCCTGTCCACTGGGACCCAGAGGGGCTCCGGGTTTGAAACCAGAGGGTTGATTTCTGGGGTGACCTAGCCCCTTTTTCTGAATTAATTTCATTTTATTTTTTCAAAACTTGGGATGAATGGCGTTCCTCCTTGTCATGCTTTCAAGTGGCCTACTAGAGGGGACTGTGGATGAGTAAAAGCTCAGTGTGATGGTTCTGAGATGGAGTCCCCACCACCCCGGAGGCTGTGACCCCCCGACTCCACAGTCTGGAACTGCATGCCGAGACAGCAGCCTCCATTATCTCCTCAACCCAGTTGCTTTCTTAGATTATAAGCATAGAGAACAGCACAGGAATTCAACCTTTTGGGGATCTGCACCCATGCCGACTTCTGCCTTGGGGAGTATTTGCCAGGCTTATCTGAAGACATACTGAGGAGGGTGTCAGCCCCTGCTGCTGGTAGGTACAGCTGGGCACCCCTATACCAGTCACATAATCCACGTAGTCCATACTCCATGTGCTAGGGGATAGAACCCTTATTATCTAGAAACTGATTCCCTTATCTGCACTTGTGGTCCGGTTCTCAAAATCAAAGAGAGGTTGGGAGCTGAGATTCAAACTCTGGTCTCTATGTCACCAGGACTCCTGTCTTGCAGATCCTTTGCTTTAGCCACTAAGCAATACTGGTAATCACTTGCTGAGGGATAAGGCCCATATCAAAATACTGATCCCTTATCCGCACCAGTGGTAAAGCTTCCAAATTCCTATAGAAGTGGGGGTTGGCGAGACTTAAACCCAGGTCTTTAAGTCACCAGGACTCCTGGCGTGTAGTTCAGTACCTTTAGCTACTAAGCTGTATTGCCTGCAATGGTTGTAATGGCTGATTCCTTCAGATGGGTGGGGGGGGGCCCTGAGGCTCTGTCTTGCAGCCCTTTCTGCTGCACATGCAGGGAGTGCCTTCCTTAACTTCACTAAAGGAAGCTTCACCCGAACGCCCCAGTAGATGGAGTGGCATCCATCGACTAGCACTGTGGGTGCACTGTTGCGAGGGGAGACGTGTGCTTGTAGTCTCCGTCAACAAGCTTATTCCTGTAATGCTCTTCGATGGCAAAATGCCCGGCAGAATTGCTTGAGAGCCTTGATGAAATTGACGACAACTGTGCACCTGAGCAGCCTGCTGGTATTGCCACAAACCCAAAAGGCCTCCGATGACAAGCAGAGCTCAAGGAGCCTGTTGACGGCCTGGGCGCGCTGTCGTGAGGCTAGATGTATGGCCTGTCATCTCCGTTGACGAGCTTACCACTTGACGTGCTTGTCGATGGCAAATGCCCCATATAGGTGCCTGCACTCCCCGGCAGGGAGCTTGACAAGGATCTTCGTTGACTATCTAGTGCTGAAGCTGTCTGCTACAGGGCATTCGCTCAGCATGGGCAACATCTCCGGAGGAGTGGTTCTTCTGGTGCCTGGAAGCCCCGTGTTCTGATCGCACAATTGACTGATCCCGTATTGATCCTCTGACCTGAGGAAAATAATCTTGCAGGTCGGGGGGGCGGCAGTGCCACAGGGAGAGAACATCTGAGAGAGGCCAGTCCATCTAGCAAGCATGGCTGAGACTGGTACAGTGTATAGAAAAAACTGAGGGGGGCCAGTCTGTCCAGCATGCAGGGCTGAGACTGGAACCCCCTAAGAGCAGAGAGAGCTATAAATTTTGATCCTTCCATCCCTGCTCTCTGTGGATATCCGTACTTAAGTAAAGTCCAGACTTACTGTCCTGAAAGTCTTCAACCATGTCACCGCAGTGACAGAGTTCTGCTGCAGAGCACCTGCCCCTTGAAAGGCAGGAAGTAAACTGGTGGTGACAGGAAGAGGAGGGGAGGCTGTTCAGGCTGCAGAGTTTTGTGGATTTCTGCCTGTCACATGGCAAGAGGAGGTACCTCCCAGTAGTAATGAAGCCCAGAGACCAGCACAAGGAGAGGGAATTACCCACTTTTCACATGACAGTGGGTCCAAAGTGGTGCACCTGTCTGTAACAATAGTTGAAAGATGAAAATATAAACAATATAAAAGTATTTTCACTTGACAAATTTAAGCTTCTGTACTGGTGAAATTTGTACTTGTGTTTTGGTTTTGACCCAGGTGTTTCACATTTTGATCCACATTTTTTTACACCAGTGGGTCTAATTTGACCTATGTTTAAAACCCTAGCACTGTCACTGACCTGGCCCCTGGCTTGTCTCCTTGTTCGAATGTAGGGGTCACACAGGAATTTCAAGTCTCTCCGGTTGTATCTCAAGCACTGCTGCAGTTTTTTAAATATGACCTCCTTCCCCTGTTTTGGGGCCTCCCTCAAAAGTTGGGGTCACTGAGGATACACACTTTGTTTGGCTGGTCGAGCGAATGAGTGAGCGGCTGTCTTTGTCAGTGATGTGTGGGGGTTGATTGACTGGGTCCAGGAGCAGAGTGCTACAGCAGCGCGCTTGGGCCCCTAGCAGGTCTCACTGTAGGAGCACCCTGATGTCTCAGATGGCAGCATATTTCTGCCTTAAAGAAAACAGGAATTGGAATGTATTTTTTTTTTTTTTTTGTAGTAGCTATGATAACACATTATGATGGTATCACAAGGACTCCCAGTGACGATAATTTATCACTTTAAATAAACAGTGTTACTGTTAATGTGTAGCACATCATACCACAATATAACTGTCTTGATTTCCTCATCTCTGCTGGCCCCGCATCCTGTCCCTCAAGTGCTTGTCCCGTATGAAAACTGGCAGATAATGCTCATCATGCGAACAAGTATAAAATAAAAAAAATAAAAGTGCAGCTGAAAAAAAACGGATTCCCCACCTACCCCAGTCAGTTTCACTATTTGTCCTGGAAGTAGAAATGCTAAAAATTATCATAATAATATTGGTATCATTTTTTTCTTTTTTTTTTTTTACACAGAATGTCATGATATTCTAAATGTGATAATGATGACATTCTTAGCAGTAGTGGAAAAATATTGTAGAGTAGAAGTACTAAAACAATGAATTGCTTTCTATTTTGATACATTTTTAATCCCCTTTTTTATTTGGTGCAGTTTCCAGTCTTACATATGGCACAATGCAGATTAAGTAAGTAATAAGCCACAACAGGGTGTGCATTATAGAATTTTAATGCACAGGGGTTGAAATTAAGTTTTTCAGCCATTGGCCAGCAGGGCTAGTAACTGGGGAAAATCCACTTACCCCACAGATATTTTCACTGGCCCAGTTGGTGTATATACTCAAGTGTTGCCTTCTGCAGTACTGGCCCGCAGGGCTAGTTAAATAAAAATCTTGCTAGCCCCATACAAAATCTGCCAGCATTTGGCTAACAGACCAGTGCTAATTCTGACCCCTGATGCATATCCCAGGGGTGTAGTGACGTAAGAGGCCAAAGCAGGGATCAAAACTAGCACCAGACCACTAACCAAATGCGGTTTGATTTTGTATCAGGCTAGTAAGATTTTCCTTTAAATAGTCCTGTGGGCTTGTACTGAAGAAGGCAACATTTCAATATGTACAACTGGGCCAGTGGAAAAGTCTGTGGAGCTAGTGGATTTCTCCAGTCACTGGCCCAGCTGGCTAGTGGATGCAAAGGCAAAGTGTCCTTACTCCCTCTGAGAAGTGCACTAGAAAATATTATAACAACTGGGCAGCAGTTTTTCTCTCTGTGCCGACCCAGTTGATATTTGCCATAATAACCGAGCGTACTCAGCAGGTGGTGGTTGGAGGGTTAGCCTCATCCCCAAGGTGGTTTACTAGTGGGGTTCCCCAGGGGTCAGTGCTGGGGCCACTTCTGTTAAATACCTACATCTCAGACATCAGGAGGGGGATCAGGAGTGAGATGAGTCTCTTTGCAGATTACTCAAAGCTGGGTGCAGTGGTGGATGGGGAGGAGGGGAGGGTGGCCTTGTAGGAGGACTTGGAGGCTCTGGAAAGGTGGTTGGAAAAATGGAAACTAAAATTCAGTGCGGGGAAGTGCAAGGTTCTACACCTGGGAGTCAGAAATCCAGGCCAGGGGTATACCCTGGGAGGAGACATGATTCAAGTCACAGAGGGTGAGAGGGACCTGGGGGTAGTGGTAGATATCAAAATGAACAACTTGGAGACCTGTAGGAGGGTAGCGGCAAGGGCAAACAGGATGCTGGGATGCATCACAAGGGGGATTACCTCCAGAAAGGCAGAAGTGATCCTTCCACTGTACAACTGCTTGGTTTGGCCACACCTCGAGTATTGTGTACAGTTTTGGAGACCACATTTAAAGAGGGGCATAACACTCCTAGAGAGGGTCCAAAGGAGGGCAACCAAAATGATCTGGGGCCTGGGGGAGAGGACCTATGAGGAGAGGCTCAGGGAGCTCGATATGTACACCCTGGAGGAGAGGAGGGACAGGGTGGACCTGATAGAGGTTTTTAAATACATGAAAGGGATCAATAAAGGAGGCTCAGTCAGGGTGCTCCAAAGGAAGGAGGGTGGGACAACAAGATGTCACGAGTGTAAGCTGGAAGGGGTCAGGCTCAGAGGGGAGAGGAGGAGATGTTATTTCACTGAAAGGGTGGTGGAGCCATGGAATGCCTTGCCCAGGGAGCTGATAGAGACTGTGGACTGGTTTAAGAGGGGATGGGACAGGTACAGGGGGAGGGCAAATCTGACCGGGCCAAATTCAGGTGAAACATCTGGGACTGGGTATGGTATAACCCAAGGGGAAGGGGGGACACCAGAATCGGCCCTCGGTGCGGGTGCTGAAAATCGAACAGACTCAAGAGACCGTTAGGCCTGTTTTGCTGGCATGTTAGTATGTATGTTATTACAGTATTCACCAGCACTTCAATCAAAATATGTCACTCCCCTCATTGGCTCTTGTCTTGCTTGTGGGCGGGTGTAACAGTTCCAAAAACATGGCGGTTCCGTCCTCTTGCTTACCGCGGAGCCACCACAACATGACCTGTCCTATTTTAATTTTGCTTAAATATCTGGTTAATCCTACCTTTCACAGCTTTTAAAAGCTGTATCTGGTTGATCCTGCCATTCACCCCCTCTCCCCCAAAAAACTTATATCCTGTTCATCTTGCCATTTGTCTGATCGCGGGTGTGAGCGGTAAGCTGGAATGGAGCCCTACATCAAAGTGCGATCTAGACTACAGACTGTAAGTAGGAAAGAAAAGGAAAAAGAAAAAATCAACCTGGGGAGACAGAGTGGTGTGTGTGTGTGTGTGTGTGTGTGTGTGTGTGTGTGTGTGAGAGACACATGCTCACAGAAATAGGGCCTGAAAAAAATTGCCGCCCAGTGTATTATATAAAATGAAAGATTGGGGAGGGTGTGCATGAGAATTTAATGCACACCCTCATTGAGGGATGCTTTGATAAACCCTAACGGCTTTGTCCTCAGAGTTTCTGTAGCATCCCCCAACTTGGGTGTGCATTAAATTATCATAGCACACCCATACCTATCATTTATTCTCTATTTAGTTTTATAGTAGAGTATTGTCCTATATAGAAGTCCATCCTTTTCAAAATGCTGCTGTACCACAATTCAAAGGTCATGGAATGTGATTGTACCCTTCTGTGGTAGAACAGCATTCTAGAACCTCTAGAGACTGCACAAGTCAGTTTTATTGTGAAAGAGAAAAAACACAAACACATTTCACATAGTACTATACACTATAAAAATACAGGATGAGCAACTTTATGCATAACCAGTGTGTGCTGCCACCTCAGGGTCCTGATTCCCATGGACCACTTGAGCTTCACTCTCGAGGTCAGAGGGAATCGGAATCCCTCTGTGGCAGAACACACTGGTTGTGCATAGTTGCCCATCCAGTATTCTCTGTATAATGCACACACTGGAGTAGTTTATCACACTTAAAATGACTCATTTCTATAAGCAAGTTGGATTTTTGTGGAGGAAAATGAGATTTGGCAATTGACTGTGTTTGTAGAGATGTAATGCATGGTCAAATGATGTCTCTTGACCAATGAAGTTTCTGTAGCTTTTCTTGCCATATTATAAAAAAGTTTCATTAGGGCTGATGTGTGTGTTCAATTTGGAGCATCTGTGTATTTTCTCTGTTTGGGTTGATTAATCTGAAGTGGTAGCCTTTTTTTTTTTGTGTGTGTAATATTTGTATTTGTTTTTCTAATAAGCTACTACATAGTCACATCATAACTTTTACATCCAGTTACCACCATTATATCCCTCAGATATCAATCACTTCACTTCATTCCACCCAATCTTACAGTTGATTTCTACAGGGTTGCATTACATTAGAATATACTGGTTTAAAATTATATCTAATAATATATTGTAAAATAAAATAGGATTACATAAAATCCAAACAAATCAGTACAAAACAGAACAAAAGAGTGCAGCCATTCTTCTCCATCCTATTACCTTCACTCTTCAACTCCATCCACTCTTTTCACACTTCTTCTGTCATTCACTTCTATCCACTCTCTTAGCCTTCCTTCCCATACTATTTACCCTCACCTTCCCCACTTTATCTTTGCTACTTTCACATACCTTTCTTCACTTTCTTTTTTTCTTTCCTATCCTCCTGTACCCTCCCATAACATCCAACTTTCTTCCTCCATCAGAGAGGCCAAGAACGGGGCCCAGTGCCTCTCAAATCCCTCTTCCCTTCCTCCCATCACATACGTCAGCCTCTCAAGTCCCAATGTCTGTAACACCGTCCTCCACCACCCTTGCACTGTTGGTGCTATCTGTGAAACCCATGTATTCTGGATCCCATATCAGGCCAAGATGAACAGTACCCTAATCCACCTGGGAAGCGGTGCCCATTTCTCCTCTCCAAATAAACATCCTAGAGGGTCCATTGGCAACTCCCTTCCGGCTATTTCCCCCTCTCTGTCCACTATTTCCTTCCAATGTCTCTGCAATATCGGGCATTCTCAGAAGCAGTGTACATACGTTCCTCTTTCCGAGCCACACCTTCCACATAAGGCGCATCCTGAAGTGTCGCCCTTATGTACCATTACTGGTGGTAGGTATACTCTATGTATAAATTTAAAGTAAGCCTCCTTATATTTGTTGCATATCATTATTCCAGAGTGCATTTGTAGCAATAATATCCAGTTCTGGTCCGATATCTCCCTCCCAAGGTCTCTCTCCCATAATTTCCTAGTCTTATTGTCCTGTCTGGTAATATAGCCTTCCCTCTCTTAGCAGCTCTACCTATAAACCCCTTTTCCTGCTTTTTAGCTGCATATTTATTTATTTTTTGATAACCGGGTAAGTGCACTAGACACAAAAGTGACTATTTTCAGGCACGACCCAGGAGGTTAACAACACAGAGAGATACAATTACATAGCATACAGTGTCAGGAGATATGCAGTACATCACACCGAGAGAGTGAGACAAGGTTTAGACAAATATTGGTACAAGGCACGTAAGGTATAAATTATACAAATGGAGATAAGTGCTCATATGAAGACTGATGTAATAATATCACAATGTTTGATACATGCAAGAAATCAAATATAACAACAGGGTAAAGTTACATTCAGCTAAGCCTAAGAGGATGTTAATGGTAGGATGCAGAGAGAGAGGTAAGGGAGGCTGAAAGTGTCAGGGTGCATAGATAACAGGGCAGTCAGGACAGGGGGAGTCAAGATCTATGGAGGGTTGAAGCAGGTACAATGAGAGCATGTGGTGAAGAGGGAGCGGTGCCTCTTCTTAAAGGTGGCATGATTAGGGGCAAGGTGTACATCTAGGGGCAACGAGTTCCAGTAGGAGGGGCCTTTGTACGAGAAGCCTGATTTCCCTTTGGTTGTTCTACATCTGGGGATGCAAAGCAAGGAATAGTCAGTTGATCGGAGACCATAGGATATGGGCTGAGGGGTTAGCAGGGAGACTAGATAGGTGGGCGTACTTGATCGCAATACACTATCCAGAAGGTTCCCAAGGGAGAGGAGACGGTGTGCCATGGGGGATGGCCACTTTAGGTCAGAGTACAGCAGGCAGTGATGTTTTAATCTAGAGGATGCAGAGGCGTAACAGCATATGTTATAGGTTGTGTCCCACCTATGAAGAGTAGCCTTAGAAGCATTAGTATAGATTGCGGAACCATAAGAAAGTGAGGAAGCAGGATTCCTCGAGCAATGGCTGTCCTAGCGGTGGGGGTAAGAATATGGCTTGTTTTGTAGGCTAAGCCAAGTTTTGCGTTTACAGCCTTACAAATGGAGGTAACGTGGGCGTCGGAGGTGAGGGATTCATCAAGTAAGACCCCTAGATATTTAAGAGGTTTCCATCTCCAATGGGGAACCGTCAGCCCAGATGACCTGGAAATTTTACGGCACAGCTTTAGTTTAATAGGGGATCCAAAGAGCATGGCTCTTCATACACCCCTTTATTTTCTTTCCTCAAACTTCCCATATATGCCCTGGTCTGGAAGTACCGGAACCTATCCCTCTTATCTCTTCCTACCACTTCTTGCAACTCCTGCAACGAGCAGAACCACCCATTCACCAATAAATGCCCCAAGCTACCTATTCCCTTTTGCTCCTACTTCCCAAATCCAATATCCTCCATTCCTGGCAAAAAGTAGGGATTCCCTGCTACCGGCAACAAAAGTGTCTCTTTCCCTTGTGTCCATCCTTCCTTCTTCAACACTTCCAGGCCCTCAGTACCTGTACCACCATAGGGTTCACTTCTTTTCCCATCTTATACGCTCTTAACCCTCTACTATGTAGATATGCTGTTAGTTTCCCCTGCGTCTCTCCCTGCTCCAGTTCCAGCCATCTGGCTATTTCAGGTTTATGTACCCAGTCTGCCACATATCTTTGTTGTATGGCCAGAAAGTAATTCTCCAAATCTGGAAAGTTTAACCCCCCTTTTTCCTTATCTGCCTTTAGCATCCCTAGACTCAGCCTCTGACATTTCCCTTTCCAAATAAAAGTGGTAAAGGCCTTCTCCAACCTATTCACATCCTCCTTGGACAGACCCAAATGTATCATTTGCAAGGGATACAGGATCCTAGGCAGCCCATTCATTTTATTATATTGATTCTACCCAACCATGACACAGGCAGGTGCTCCCATCTTCTCCGGTCTGCTTCTATGATTTTTATCAATTTGGTATAGTTTAAAGAAGTGGTAGCCTTTGATGAAAACTTGAAATGTAGTTGATAATCCCCCTCTCTTAGTCACCTTAGCGCCTTCTGAGACTCTGAATTAGAGTGGAGCACAGCAATCTCTTGCTGTTTCGCTCTGCTGAATGCCATAAGCACAGTTCGCCACAAAAATATGGTGTCTGTCTCCCCATCCAGGAAAATGCGAAAAGGTGTTGGTATCTAGCCAAGCATACCTCTCAACTGTCTCAACTGTTTTATAGTATAAGAAACCAGTTCTGAGCTTGTAACACACTGAAAACATTTGAGATGTGTATAAGTAAGATAGTATTATGATTACAGAAGGGACATGTGGTCCATTGTGTCCACCCCTCCTGCTGCATGGCCGTGACTATACTCAAGATTGACTGTAGGCTTACAGCAGCCTTAATAGTTGAAATATGTAACTCTCAATGTCATTCTCCCTCAAGAATCTGTCAAGACATGCTCTGAAAGCCTAAACTGTGCTAGTTTCCATTTCTACACTGGGTATGCTGTAACATGTAGTAACTGCCCGTTGTTTGTTTATTTATTGATGGTCTAGGAATTACAACCCTTTGAGTCAGTGACTCATTTGCAAAGGCTTCACATCTTACATAAATATAAATATAGGTTGTGTGAAGTGATACTTTCTAATTCTTCCTCCGCTCCCTTAGTTTGAGGGCCTGCCATCTGGTTCTTCTGGCACTCGCCAGCTGAAACGTCTGTGTACTCCACCCTGTTTGTCCCTGTTGTGTATTTGGAAACCTATGATCATCTCCCCTCTCTGCCTTTTTTCTATTTAAATATTTTTGAGTATGTCCGATCTTCTAGCTTTTGCTTCCCAAGCTCCACTGATCAGCTTGGTGGCTTTGTGCTGTACCCTCTGGATCTCTTCCATGTCCTTTCTCTACTCTGGTGACCAGAACTGGACACAATTCTCCAGGTACAGTCGAACCAAGACCTTGTGCAGAGGGAGGATCACGTGCCTTGACGTGCTTCTCTTACCTCTTTCCCCTTTCCTCTTTCAACCCAGTACTGTATATTTGCTTACCTGACTGCAGCAGCACCCCCCTGCCTGCCCTTACCTTATGGTCCACAATTACACCTTCCTTCCTCAAGCAAGCATTGGTCAAACCACCTGGACAAGGAAATACATTTTTAAACAGGAATTTGTAATCGCATTATACTCTGTATTTGTGGTTACTTTTGTAATTGCCAAGGGCTCAAAATATAGGCTTTCCAGATTTCCATGGAAAAGTACATCTCCAGATGGAAATGTGCTTTATAACACCTCATTTTTGTCTGGAAATGTATTTTCGTTATTTATTTATTAAGCATCAGTTTACAACCTTTGAGCCAGAGGCTCGTTTACAAAGGTACTTTGTCACAGAGAGGACAGTACAGTGATAACAACTTGGTACAGAGAAACAGTGTACAGTTTTTTTTGAGGATACAGGAGGACAAATGAGATCAACAATTTACCATTTTATAGACCGTTATGTCTATAAAGGCAGTTCTCTGGGTTGGCACTGGCAGTGTGAAGAGGACCTAGAGACTAATGTCTTTCACAGGAGGTGGAATCGACCACGGAAGTGGGCAACACTTTTCTGATTTTTTTTTTTTTTTAAATCCAGCATTTGAGTAGTCATTCGTACAGGGGACACCTGGAGGAGTCTTGTTTGTAGTTTGCTGGAGGAGTAGTCCAATGTGGTTCATGGAATGACTTCCTGGAGAAGGCACTATTAAGTATATTGTGTAAGGTGTGCATTTGACAGGGGGAGCGTAGGGAGGCAGAATTCGGTCACAGGAGCAGCGGCAGTAAGAACTCGGTCCCGAGAGCAGTGGGAGGCAAAAGTCAGTCACAGGAGTGGAGGCAGCATTAGTGGCTCAGTGTGTGCCAAATGAGAAAAAAGTGTACAGGAGCAGTAGCAAATGGTTTCTCCCTAAATAGGTAAGAAAGGGAGGCTGAAACAACGGTGAAATGGCAGTAAAATAAAAGAAAGTTGGTGTAGGAGGGAATGGGTAAAAAGGCAGGTATCCCAAGCAACTGAAAGGCAGAAGAAGGCAAGATAAAAAGACTGATTAAAAGGATCTATCAGGACTGAATAGTACAGTAAGGAAGTTGAAGTTGATGAGGGATTAGAAGCGAGTATTGGCAGCAAAAAAAGGGAACATGAATTCAAGGATAAAGTACTAGTCCCAAAATATTATCTGAGCCCTTCATGCGAATGTGGAAATGTAAGAGAGTCCCTGCAAATGTAAATAGTCAGATTCACACTTTCGGTGGAAATGTGACCTTGACCTCATTATTTCTGGCCCCACCCTTTCACAGCTGGAGTCTGGACTAACTGGGGTCTCAAGTGTTATGAGTTTGATATTGCTCATTCTCTAGTGGGCATTAGTCCACACAACAGGACTTTTGAGTAGGACGGATCTGTAGTTGTTTGAGATTCTGAACTGCATGAGCATAGAGCTGCCCTGTCTTGAGAAGTAGTGTCTACAGATCATTATTGCTGCTCACTGACCCAGATGCCGAAATTGACAGCAGTCCAGTAGCAAAATGCTGGTTGATGTTATATAGCATTAGTAAAATTTTTCTTTAAGTAGCTCTGCGGGGTTATATTACAGAAGCTAAAATTTAATAATACACCAGTTGGGCCAGTGGATTTTCCCAGTCCCTAGCCCTGCTGGCTAATAGTATGTAGTTGCACCCCTGCTAATCTAGCCACAGCACCATGTGTATTCCTGTGCATATTTACATGACTCGCACAAACTAAAACTCTAGTAAAATAACCTCATTGCTCTATAAAGGTGAGGAACCTAGAAGGTGTGTGTGGGGGTGGGATCAGAGAAGCTGTAGCATATCCTGTGATCCTCCCTAAGCTGGCCTGATTTAAAAAGAATCCGTGCATGTCATTTGGCTGGCAGTATAGCCTAGAGGGTAGAGTAATGAGTTGTGAACAAGCTTAGTATATCAAGCAGACCAGACCTGAGTTTGATTCTCACAACCTCCACTTGCATACTGTGTGACTGTGCACATTGCTTAACTGCCCAGTGCTCCCAGGTTGCTCCTGAAAACAGGCACTTGTGCCTAGTGGGCCTTACCCAGTTACCAAAGACTAAAATAAAATAAAGAAATGTTGTGACAATTAATTGACCTACACCTTTTTTCCCCCCCATTTTAGATTGCATTTTTTCTCCTGTGTTGTGAAATTCCTTTTCTTCCTCATTTTGAGTCTGGGTTCGCAGTTTTTTACTTCTGAAATAAATAAAATCTCTTCTTCCTGCATTATTCTTAGCTTCTTTCCCATCTCTTCTCTCAAGCTGTGTTCAGTTTCTGTTGATCATGATTTACTCCATAGAAAAGGGAACAAATAAGTGGCAGGGAAACAGGATCGGTTAAGATGTAGAAGTATTTTAGTTTACATTGGGTGTTTTTTTTTTTTTTTAAGCCTTGAAATGGTACCGGCCCACCGGTAGTGTTTCTGCTTGTGAAGCAGACATCCCAATGCATACCTGACCTCTGGCAGAGGCCAGGGAGGAGCAGCAGTGGGAGCTCACGATATTTTTGGGGGGCAGTGCCAGACATCTGTGCTAACGTGCCATATGTCGTTGCATGACACATGTCCCCAGGGCTGGGCTCTGCATCTGAAAAAATCAAAGCCTGTAAGAATGACACCCTGCCTCGCGAACCCCACACCACTGCACCGAGACACCCTGCTGGGAACTGAGCCTTAATGCAGCTGGGAACAGCCTATCCCTGAGGCCCTGCCTGGGGAGAAAGCTCAAGCCAGGGAGAAACACTGGCAAAGATATCTGCCGGAACCAGGCTCTAACTCCATCTGGGACGCACCTACTTGGTTAAAGACCACTTGAGGTAAGTCCTGGGGTTGATGGGTGCTGGGCTGGGAGTGGGGGCTGAGCCTGAAAATGGGTCTGGGACCAAACAAAAAAAGCCTTTGAAATGGTATTAAGTTTTATTCATTTTTTTATATTGCTTTGTACTCCTCTGGGCTGCTAACAGGCATGGTTGTGGCTCTCTTTGGTAAGAGGGCTCTGTTCAGCCCATGAGCGCATGTTGCTCGACCCCGGCTCTGACCCAAAACATTTTCCCCATGCGCCCCCCCCCGCATCAGGACCAGGAAGGGGGGGTTCCCCCCCCCCCCAATGAACAATCCAGATATTTCTGGAGCGTTTCCATGAGTCAGGAGTGCGGCCAGGGCTTCATGATGCCTGCTAGAAATCTATTTTTTTTTCATTTCCTCCCCTTCTTCATTGCTGGGGTGCACACATTAACATGTGCGTGTGGTGGCACGTGTATGCTGCAGAGTCCCACAGCACCCTCCCTTCTCTGGAGCCCCACTCCCACACTACCGTTTCTCTCCTTCCCCAGCCAACCCCCAACAACCCAAGCCTGCTTCCAAACCCCGGTCACTGGTGTGGTAGGAGGCGAGACGTGCTTTGCCTTAGCCCTCCATGTCACTGGGCTGGCTATAAGACAATGTTTTAACTTTATGTATTTGTCTAGAATTAATCTGTTAAGTGTATTATAAATACAGTGTTTTAATTTATTGAACTATCTGTGAAACTTTGTACAGTATTTTTTATATCCAGTAAAATCTAATTGACAAAAGAAAGGAGCAGTCCTTATTTCACATGGCTGTACCAAGGGGTTTACTAGTATTTATAGCTGTGTTTGAAAACCCGTTGTTTGACATCAGTTTTACTGTGACTGTGGTAAACTTGCATCCAGCAGACAGTGCTCCCTGACCTTATAAGACAATATTAAGTGTTCAAACCCAGTAGAGAATACTGGTGAAAACATGGGTATAGCCATATGTGCTGACTTGAATTATATGAAATCTAAGATGAGCAGATTTGAAATTAGGGGGAAAACAATATCTTACAATGCAGGAGGAAAAAAGTGATCTAAGATGGAATAAAATGGTATAGGTAACGGTTTTCACCTTATCCTATTATGCTGCTTTACATTTCTCAGAAATAATGTTGATCCTGGGAAGAGAGAAGCTCTGCAGTTTCCATAAACACTCTTACTTGGTCTGTGGTTAAAAAGGGTTCAGCTTCCAGTGTCATTTCCTCCTCTTCCGTATACACAAGCGTTCACAAGACTGTGCTGCTACTGATGATGAATTGAGCACTGCTGTTGGTAATATTCCCATTTGCAGTACCGTCCTTTAGGTTTGGATTCCTCCTCCTCTGCATTAGAGACAAAAAAATCCTGCAAGGTTCTTGGTGGTGCAGGACCCTGCATCCTTTACATGTAGGCAGTGTGTCAGAACACAAGCTCTTGCTGTGGTGTGTCTCTGAGATGTGCTGCTAGTACATGGGGAATGCAGTCAGAGGTTTGGATCCCACCCACACTGTAGCAGAATGTAGCATTGGGTGCCAGATAAATGGGATAAGACATGCAGGATTTTGGTCATGAACTCGCAGCTTTTTTTTAATTTTTTTATTTAGGAGTCCTGGACCCTGAGTGGTCTGTTGCTATTGGGAACCCTGTCCTGGCAATTCTGTTCAGTTGTCTGTCTAGCACCAGTAATAAGCTCTGCCTCCAGGCCCAGTGTCTTCTGTTTATAGCATTTGGACAGAGCTACTTGTGGCCCACCCATTGGTGCAGTGGAAGGGCTAACTCTGGTGACTCGGGTTCAGGAACGAGACTGGGTTTGTTGGCCCGGCTGGGTGGGCAAAAGGATTGTGTGTCCCAGAGGATGCCCTGGGAGGGGGAGGATTGTGCAGTCACTGTAGCAGCATCACCTGGGTGATCACAGGTGAAGCTGCGGGTAGGCACACTTTGGGGGGGGGTGCTAGCTGATGGCTCGTGACAGCACGCCTCTGCTTAAGTGTCAGCTCATGGCATCTTTGGAGCCGGCATTGGTGGGGGGGGGGGCATAAAAAGTGGAAAATGTCCTTGGCAGCCTTAGATGACGGACCCCAGTATATCCAGGGCCCAACCCTGCTGCTGCTTCCTGATGAGAAACCGCTGCTAGGGGTAAATATCCCCCCCGACCCCACCTGTGCTGGCACTGTTGGTGGTGGAGCCGTGTACCATGGGGCTTCAGAAGCAGGAATAAAGTGCAGATCTTTTATTTCTTTTCCAGTTCTGTTGGGCTCTCTTGTAACAGCAGAAAATATATGCACCCTACTGACTGAAGTAATCAATATAACTGTTTAATAAGGGACGCTACTGAAGTGTTGCTGTTGCCTATATCAGATGTACATACGATATTTAGTGCAACTAATTTTGCTAGTCATGAACAATTGCCATAGCCATTGCAATGCAAATTTATTGAAGGACTAGTACACCCTTCATATATTGTAAATGGTTTTTGTTTCCTTGTTGGCAGATAACTCTTTCCATGTAGCTGTTTGGGATATATGTGTTTGCTTTAGTTTGTTTTTACTGTTCACACCAACTCCTGTAACTAACAGGGGCTGGGGGGGTGGTCTCCATTGTCTGGTTGTTGAAATCTCATTGTCCCAGAGAGTTGAATTGGCATACGAGAACATGATGCCTTAGCACCCATTTACACCGTGTATCTCCATGCTGAAAGTACAGGTACACATAACCTGGAAAAAAAAAAAAAAAACTACCTAGAAGCACACAGTTTTGAATGCAGTTTAAAGAAAACCACCCTGCATTACATCTATGACTGTTTGTAAATGTAGTATTTCACACCTTTAATACTATGTAAGCAGACAGGCATACAGTGGAGCATAAAGGTGCTGACACACCATGTTCTCATGTGCTAATGCAGCTCTTGAACACTGTTAGTTACAGGGACTGGTATGAACAGGGAAGATAAACTAAAGCAAACACATATATCCCCAACAGCTGCACAGAAAAAGTTAGGTGTTGGCAAAGAAACATTTACAAGATACGAGGGTGTAGTACCCTTTTAAATGACATAAGCTACTGTCTTTCAGCTTGTAGTCGAATTTTGATGTTTGATTGGTATTGTCTTAAGCTGTACAGCTCTTTGAAAATTTGAAAGGCGCTGTATAAATAAAACTATTATTATTAGTCTTTTGTGGGTGAACATGCCATACCTTGCTTTGTCCCTGGATTATTACTAATATTAACCAAATAATATAGCTATCATGTTGTGATATAACCTGATCTAATAGTGGTATCATGCGTAATACCTTTTCTAAAAAGTGCAGCCTCCTGAACTGGTACCCATTTTTATGTTTGCTTGTGCACACACCAACCACAAACTGAAGAAAATCGCCGTAAGCCCTATAATGGCAGTCACTGGGGGGGTTTCAACGTAGGTTGATATCTCAGCCATTTTTGGGAGTTTTGGTCCCACATTTTCAACATGGGGTTCTTGGGACCCCACCTCATGAACTCTGGCACTGCCATTTCGTTTCTCGGTCCTGAAAGGTGATTTTGCGGTCGCTGTGCGGAATCACCTTTCGGGACTGATTTTAATGAAACAGTGCCACTGTTCCTGAGGTGGGGGTCCCAAAAAGCCCATGTTGCAAGGTTGGTGAAAAAACTCCCAAACATGACTGCGTTATGAGTATGCATTGCACAGTTTGTACGCACACTCGTAACTTCGCCGATTTTTAATATTTTCACTCCAGATTTCCAACATTGTCATTTTTTTCACACCTCCTTATGAACAGTATAGTTGTCATTTTTTGCATTCTGCCAGAAATGTTTTTGTACCTGTGGCGCAGAATGGTGCAGTCACTGTGTGAAATTGACTTTTGGGACATATTAATGAAATCACAGTGCCACTGCTTATGAGGGGAGGTCCCAAAAAGGCCATGTTGAAAATTTGGTGAAAATATTCCAAAACATGACTGCGTTATGAGCGTGCATTACACAATTTCTAGTCATGTTCGTAATTTTCCAGTTTTTCATATTTTCACTCCAGATTTTCAGCATTGCCATTTTTCACACCTCCTCATGAACAGTACAGATGTCATTTTTCACATCCTGCCCAAAATGTCTTTTCACACCTGTTGCGCTGAATGGCGCATTCGCTGTGTGAAATCACCTTTCGGGATTGAATAACGAAATGATAGTGCAACTGTTCATGAGGTGGGGTCCCAGAAAGCCCATGTTGAAAATCTAGATTGCAAATACCAACAAACACCTGGGGCGTTAGGGTTTCCAACCATAACACCCCACCCTGTACAAACTGATGGGCGTCAAGGGTGTGGCTTGGGGTCGTCTGCCATAATGCACATGCCATTCCACCCCCACCCTGCAGCCACTGACGGGCATCGAGGTGTGCCTTGGGGTCTTCGGCCCTAACGTTCACCCTATTCTCCTGTACTGCACCCATCTCAGTTTATTTCCTTATGGAATGGGGTGAGTGTAAGGGCCGAAGACCCCAAGGCACACCGTGACACCTGTCAGTGTCTGCAGGGTGGGGTGAGGTGGAATGGCGTGAGCGTTAATGGCCGACAACCCAAAGGCACACCCTTACGCCTGTCAGTCTCTGCAGGGTGGTGGTGGTGGTTGGCGTTGGTTCAGTACTTCACTGCCATGCCTATTATGCGGCTCTCTAACTCCTACATTACCAATACCAGCAAGCAAACATTCTGCATTGACAAATGCTTATCATCAAATGGGGCCTGTGTTTTGACTTAGTTTCTTATTGGGCAGTAGTCGGCCTTCTTGGCAAATCCGTGGCTCTTCCCATGCTGCAGGTAGAGACCCTTGGAATAATGCACATATCTGAAGCTTACTTTTTCAAATTCACAAAGGCTAAACGGGGAACTCCTTTAAGCTACCATAATCATTTGGTCTATTGGCTAATGTTTTTTCCAGCAGTTGTATGCTATGCAGAGCAGGTGTTTAGCACTTCTATAGAAACCCATTAGATAATTAATAAAAATAACATGCTAATGATGTTGTGTGATGCTATTGTTTGGCACTTGAATTGAGAGCCATCAGCCCTACAGGGCAAAAGAAAAAAATGTATTGCTGTTTAGT
This sequence comes from Neoceratodus forsteri, assembly GCA_016271365.2. NCBI lineage: Eukaryota > Metazoa > Chordata > Ceratodontiformes > Ceratodontidae > Neoceratodus > Neoceratodus forsteri. The sequence continues at coordinate 657,754,449 of CM057459.1, forward strand.
GGGTTGAAGTGGTTTCCTTAAAAAGCTTATTTATTTATTTTTTAAACATAGAAACATGGAATTTGTCAGCAGAAAAAGACTGGTAGGTTCATCTAGTCTGCCCTATATTTTCCTGCCTATTACGATACCCTAGACATTATTTGGTGACCGGTGTCCTTCCTGCCTCCCTTTCCTCTGGTTACATGCCCGTTCACTCCAGTCAGTGTGCTTCTTGACAACTTATGCTGTTCTGTTAGGTCTGGCATCAGTTAGCCCCCTGTACAAATGGTTCCCGGGCAGTTTACCCCCCCAGTTTATTAAAATAAACTCCGGGGAGTGCAGTTCGGGAATGAGTTGTGCAGGGAGCCAATTGATGTCGGAGGTAGTAGCCCAGTGCAAGTTGTCTCAGAACACATTACCGGGACAAATTGACATGTCACCATTCCTTCTATCCTCATGTGCCTATCGCACACAAACTTGAAGCTCTTCTCTGTCTTAGCCCCCACCACCTCTACTGGCAGGCTGTTCCAGGGGTCCACCTTCCTTTTTGTGAAGAAGTATTTTAACCTCAGATCGTTGTGTACAGTGGCTTAGTGCTGTCTGGTATGATGCCCTTTTTTTTTTTGCTGCCTGCTTTATAGGCTTGCTAAGAGTTTTGATTTTTAAAAGTGGGATAGGACTCTTGTATGAATCAGTATTCTAAGGGGTGTGTGTGATACTATATCTATTTATATATTATAGTGCCGCGATAGCGCCACTATAGTTAGGGTTGAGCAGCAGTGTCTGTTAAACCTCAGATTTTGCACTTTAATAACTTTGCAACTCTTCAACGGATTTGCACAAAATTTTGCATGCACAGTCTCTTGACATTGATCTCTTGATATGCCAACTTTGTTCCAGTCGGATTTGTGGATTCTGAAATGTAGATTGTGGAAAAAACCTTAAAATATGCCACTTTTAGCAGTTTTTTTTCCCCTTATTGCACGGCACAGAGACGGTATGGAGTTGGTCTGAAATTTATATGGTAGAAAGAGCTTGGGTCACAGAACAGGGCAGCATTTATTTGGTGAAAAAAAATTAATCCATCCTAAAGTTATAGCATTTTTAATTACCCATTATTTTCAATGGGATTTTTATTTTTCTGGATAGCTGCAGGGTATGGACAAGGATCCTTGCCTGTGAGGGGCCAGGCCTTGTCCGTCCATTACCAATCCTTGCCCGTGAGAAAAAATTGTGAGCCACCGTCTTGTTTTTTTTATTTGCCCCGAAAAAAGTGTCATAACTCTACCCAGGGGCATCTGTGCCACACATCTAAGTGTAATTTCTAGGGTGGTGGATATGTTTGATCCACACTACTTGGCAGAGTCCTTTCCCCTTTAAGAAGTACCAGAAAGCCATCAAGCTGGCTTCTCCCACCCACCTGGGTGGTATATCCCTCGGCTCCGCCTCATGACGCCAGATCTTCCTTTCCGCTGGAAGAAGCAGGTGCCCTCCTTCGTGTTCCCACATTGTAGGCCCTAGCGTTTTCTAATCCTTTTGGATTGCTTCAAAACTTCCACAATCATTTTGGTCTTTATTTTTACTCTACATGACTGCAATGGACGACAAGTCCGTGCCCAGTTTTCGCCGGAGCCCTTGCGGGCAGAAGATGTTGTGTACCGACCCCTCGTGCCATGTGCGTATGTTGCTTGGTCCACGAACATGATACCTAGGCCTGCGATTTCTGTCGATCGTTTCACGTGTCTGTCGTTGAAGACCGTCTCGCCCACCTCGGGTTGGACTGCCCAGAGAAATGGCATCCGCCGGTCAAATCTAAGGATGCCCATTGGGTGGTCTCTGTGGCTGCGGGGTCTACTGAGCAGCTAGAACAGCTTGCAGCCTTCGAGGAGGAGGCGGCTTGTGCCGCTGCTCACTCCTCTTCGGCCTTCGTGCCACTCTAGTTGGGCTCCACTTTTACGGGCTCCTTCAAGAAGCTGTGCCAGTCCCTCCTGATGAAGGGTCAGGGTCCTTCTGAAAAACACAGCTCTAGACCTTGTAAGGAGACGAATGATTCAAAAAAAAAAAAAAAAAAAAGACTTATCGTCGTCGTTCGTGGGACCGGGATCTCTCTCGGTCGAGAGCTTCAGATTCTCACGACTCCTCAGTTTTGACTACAGCCAGAACTGCGGCCGCTGGCTTCACGGACACTCCATTAGGCCAGTTGGTTGAGATTCTGGCTGATGATGCAGCCAAGATCTTTCTCGACCCAATAGACCGGGTGTCCTCTGATGAAGCTGATAACTCTCTCTTTTTAGGACTCTGGTCCTGCCTGTGACTGTAGAAGGGGCTGCTCAGTCCACTGACCAGAACCCTTCGGTCACCGACCCAGACCAGGAGGAGCCCCGGCACTCCCTGGCTCCCTTCGAGATCCCCTGTCTGCCGAGATAGAGGTCTTGGTCCACATCCAGTTGGTCGAGCAGTTCCCACTGTTAGAGGCGCTCCCACTCTCAGTGTCACAGGAAGCAGCGCCACCACTGTTCCTCATCTTTGTCCTCATGTGGTGAAGAGAGGCTTTAGCCTAAGTTGCATTGGCACTATGGAGATCTTATGTGGCAACAGTTGGTGCTGGCTGGTACTAAACCAACCCTGGTTTCCGCACTGGCCATCACTTGGTTGTCACCCAAAAGGTCAACACTTGACTCCCCCTGTGGGGTTGGTCGAGACAGTTCTCCCCCCAGTGGAGCCGGTCAAAACTGTTTTGCTTTGGCCGAAGCTGTCCTCTCCGCCAATTATGGTGGAGCCGCTGCCCAAGCAGCCATCGACTGGCGCTTCAACCAAGGAGTCTCGGCTGGCCAAGGGACTTCCCCATTGGCTGTAAGTCACCGTCACACCTAACCACCCACGGTGGGTTGAAGGTGACTTGGGTGGTTGGCTTTCTTTATGCAGACACCTCTGAGTCTGAAGATTCCTCACTGCACTCCTGTCCAGTCGACAAGGAGTCAGTGGGGGACCTATCAACGGAGGAGGGGCCCTCTTACTTCATGGGAATCCTCCACCTCATTTCCAAGGTCACAAGGATGAAAATGGAGCCCGTTCAGAAGTTGGCTCGGTATCCCCTTAGAGATTTTGGACAAAGGGGACTCGCCGACAGGCTTTCTAGTGGTTGAGGCCATTGTCAGCCCAGTCCTGAGTTTTGCAGCACCCCGCGATCCTGTCTGCGCTCCTCTGCCTGGATGGCCTGAAGTATGCAGTGCCCATCGGTACCTCTCAGGTTTCATGGAGCACCCTCGCCGAGGGGTCTGGTGGCTGACTCTGTGTTTCAGCACTTGGGCAATATCTGGGATGTTGACAAGCCCCTGGACGGAGTCCAAGAAATTGGACCATGTGGCTAAAAAAGTCTATGCTTCCTCGTGATTCGACCTCTGACAGGCAAGCGCGGCTGTCTTGCTGGCACACCTCTCCCATGCCCTCTTGGGTTCTTTGGATGAGGTGATTCCTCACCTGTCTGCTGACCTTCAGACCATGGTCAACCAGGTCTGAGATCAGGGCCGGGCTGTGGCCAAGCAGTTGCTTCAAACAGCTCTGAATTTGGGAGATTCCTATGCCCGCTTGGTTGCAGACGCAGTAGCCATGCGCCATAGGGCTGGCTGTGGATCTCTTCCTTCATGACAGACATTCTGCACAAGCTGGTGAATGTTTCTTTCTTGGGCACCAACCTGTTTTGGGTACGGTGTGAAAGGTCACCTCCAGTGCACTAAGAAGTCCAGTGCCACCTTTGACTCTGTAACATCCACACAGAAGGAACTCAAGGGCTCCAGGCAGCAGATGCGAAAGCCCTTTTGGTCTTCCACTCCTGCGGCAAAACCGGAGCAGCATCAGGCTGGCCAGGAGGCTTGGTGCTGGTGACCCTGGCCCACCCAGTGGCCTCGGTGGCCCATAAGCCTGGAGGGAAGGGGCCCGGTGGTGCCTCAGCCAGGCCTTCCTCTTCCAAGCCTGCCTAGAGACTGGATGGGGGGGGTGCCATCCTCATGTCTGTCACACACACCCTGGGTCCTCCTTTGGGGGATCGGCTCCACCACTTCCTTTCTGCCTGACCTGCCGTCGCCACGGACAGGTGGGTTCTTGAAGTGGTCGGTCAGGGTCTGCCTCTGGAATTTGTGCAGTACCCTCCTTGCCGCTGAGCTGGTGCCCCACCGGAGGATTTGGTATCTGTAGACACTTGGTCGGCTCTTCGAGATGACATAATCCAGCTCTTCCACAAGGAGGTAGTAGTCAGAGTAGCAGATCCTCCGGAACACTCAGGGTTTGTCTCCAGGTACTTCCTGGTGCCAAAGCGGATGGGGGGCTGGCGCCCATTCTAGATCTGCACAACCTGAACAAGTCCTTCAGGTTGTGCACCTTTCGGATGGTTACTCTGTCCCAGATCATACCATCTCTAAAGCGAGGTGTGGTTTTGCTCCCTGGATCGTCAGGACATGTTCTTTCATGTCCTGATCCGTCTGTCCCACCAAAGGGTCCTCCACTTTTGGGTGAAGGGCACCCTTTACAAGTTCCAGGCCATGCCATTTGGTCTCTCGTCTGCCCCATAGTGTTCAAATGCATGGCAGTGGTGGCAGCTTACCTGAGGTGCCAAGGGGTCTGGGTGTACCCCAACCTGGACAACTGGCTGATCGCAGGGCCCTCCAGGCAGGAGGTGGAGTGGTCCAGCGATCTGACCCTCCAGATCTACACCTTCCTTGGCCTCCTAGTTAAGTGAGGCCAAGTTGGAATTCTTGCCCTCACAGGTGATCAGCTTTATTGGGACAGAGCTCGACTCTTGCTGAGCCGGAGCCCGGCTCCCAGCAGACAGGGCAGATGTTCTCTCCTCCTTTGCCTGATCATTTCTGGTTGTGCAATTGCGCCCTGACCGGGACTTACTGTGCCTTCTGGGGTGCATGGCGGCTTGCATCAGTGTGATCCGATGAGTCTGTTGGAATATGCGCTCCCTGCAATGAGAGCTGGCCAGTCAGTGGTCTCAGCGCAAACGTCACTTCGACTAACTGGTCACTCTGACCCAGAAGATGTGGGACACCCTCCGGTAGTGGCTAGTCCCAGAGCACCTGCAGGAAGGGATTCTGTTTGTCTGTCCCAAGCCAGTGGTCATCCTTATAACTGACACCTCTCTCACGGGTTGGGGTACCCATCTGGACCACCACAGAGTCCACAGGCTCTGGACCCCCAAGGAGTCCTGATGGCACATCAACCAGCTGGAGCTCCAGGCAGTTCGGCTGGTGCTGACTGCATTTGCTCCGCATGTTTGGGGTAAGGTGGCCTCAGTCCAGCTGGACACCATCACGACCATGTACTACCTCAACAAGGGGGGGGGGTGCACTCCCTACCATTGTGCAAGGAAGCTGTCCGTGTATGGACCCTTATGTGCAACCTGGAGGCAGATCTCCTAGCCATCCATGTGGCAGGTGCCTCCAGCCAGCTGGCGGACTCACTCAGCTGGGTGGGCGAGGTGTCTCACAAGTGGTCTCTCTATTTGGAGGTAGTATACAGCCTGTTCTCCCAGTGGAGCACCCCTCAGGTGGACCTGTTCACTTCCAAGGAGAATGCAAAGCTGAGGCTCTTCTGTGTCCACTGCCTCAGCAGGGCTCGCTGCAGGGGGATGTCTTCTTGAGGCCTTGGACCCCATTCCTCTTCTATGCCTTCCCTCCACTTCCCTTGATCCACAAGGGGCTGCTCAAGGTCAGGCAGACAAGGCACAGGTGATCTGGTGGCTCCGGACTGGCCATGCCAGTTTTGGCACCCCGATCCCCTCAGCCTCAGCAACAGGCTCCCAAGGCGTCTACCACTCTGTCTGGACCTGCTCTCCATCAATCAGGGGGAGGTACTCCACCTGGACCTTAAATTCTTGCACCTGACAGCCTGGTTCCTGAGCGGCTAGAATTCCAGGCTTTGGGTCTCTCCGAAGATGTCCTCACCGTGGTGGAGGCTTCTAGAAAGGAATCTACTAGAAAATGCTATGCCTTCAAATGGAAGAGATTCTCCACTTGGTGTCAGGGCAAGGGGCTGGACCCCTTGACCTGTCCTGTGGCCAGCATTTTGGACTACCTGTGGTACCTCTCTGCTTACTGAGTGCAGGCTGGTCAGCAGTCTGCGCAGGAGTAGGGGGTCTGGCACTTTTTCAAAGGCTTAGATCACTCTTCCTCTCTGGTGCGTGAACCCCCACCACCATGGGACTTTTTGCTGGTTTTGGCAAAGCATATGGACAAGCCATTCAAACCGATGCACAGATGTGACATGTCTCACCTGTCGTGGAAGACTGCCTTCTTGGTAGCTGTCACATCAGCCAGAAGGATTGGGGAGCTCCAGGTGCTTTCTGTAGAGTCTCCTTATTTGGTCTTCCACAGGCACAAGATTGTCCTGTGGCCCAACCCAAAGTTCCTCCTGAAGCTTGTGTTGGAGTTTCACCTTAATCAAGTGATGACTCTTCTGGTGTTCTTCCCGAACCACACCTCGGAGGCCGAACACAGGCGCAATACTCTGGACCTGAGGCAAGTGCTCGCTAATTACATAGAGTGCATGGCTGGAGTTCGGGGAGAGATTCACCAGCTGTTTGTCACCTACGCTGAAGCCGCACCTGGCAGACCTGCAGCCAAGTGGACCACTGGCAGGTGGATCACTTCCTGCATTGATCTCTGCTATAGGTTGGTGGGTACAGAGCCTCCCATGGGCTAAGGGCTCTTTGCACCTGTCTTACTGCTGCGTCGGCAGCTGCTTCTAGGGACGTCCCTATCCAGGAAATCTGCAGGGCTGCTACCTGGAAGTCCGCACACACCTTCATTTCCCATTACCACATTGACCTCGAGTCATGCCGGGATGCTGGTTTTGGGGCCTCAGTTCTCCAATCTCTTTTCCCTAAATAGGGAGTGTGCGCCTTCCCTTCCTCCTCCCAGAGAACTGCCAGGAGTCTGCCAGATAGTGTGGATAGAACAACATATTTACGTCCCTAGAAACACAGGTTGCTCACCTGTAAAAGTAGTTCTAGAAGTGGTATATGTTTGTTTTCCTCCTGCAATCAACGTGGCTTCCAGGGTGGAAGAAGTGGCTCCCAAGATGCCGGTGGGGACACCAAAAAATCACAATGAGGATTCACGGATCCATCCTCGTGTAGGGGGCAGAATTTCTGGCTTTTTCGAGGAATGGGTCCACACCACCATGGACAGTTGGGTGCTAGATATAGTATGCAGGGATTACTTCATCGAGTTTAGACCCCCACAGCCCCATGTGGTGCCCTCGACCTGTCTCAAACAATCTGGAAAAAAGAATAGCGACACTACAAGCAATCGCAGATCTTCTACAGGCACGAGCGATCGAACAAGTTCCCATTCCAGAAAGGAACGGAGGTGTGTACTCTCTATTCTTCATAGTTCCAAAACATTCTGGGAGGTTTCCGGCCTGTGTTAGGCCTCAAATTTCTGAACGGATTTGTTCGCCACCGGACATTCAAGATGGAAACCCTTTCCTCCATCATCCGGGAAATCCATCAGGAGGATTTTTTGGCCTCAATAGATTTGCAAGATGCTTATCTGCATATCCCCATCTGAAGAGCTCACAGACAATTCCTCAGATTCAAGGTGGCGGATCGCCACTTCCAATTCATGACACTCGGCTTCGGCCTGGCCACAGCCCCCAGGGTCTTAACCAAAGTCCTTGTGACAGTGATCGCTCGCCTCAGACTACAAGAGATCCAGCTCTTCCCATACCTGGACAACATTCTAATCAAAGCCCCGGAGTACGATCGAGCAGCCCAGGCAGTGACAGAGGTCATCCAGTGTTTCTCCTCTTTAGGGTTCGTAGTCAACCAAAAGAAGAGCTCCCCAAGACCGTCACAGACCCTGAATCATCTGGGGTGGATTTCAAAATGATCCAGAACAAGGTTTTTACCACGGAATTAAAGTTCAGGGACCTCAGGGCTCTCATCTGCAAATTTCCGTCTGCCCAATCCCTGCCGGCTTGTACCTTCATGCAACTCACAGGGACAGTGGTCTTCTCTGGCAGACTCCGTTCCCGGAGCACTAGTTCACATGCATCCTCTCCAGTCGAGCCTCCTCCAACAGTGGTCCCAGTCAGGGGACAATATGGGCCAGCAGATGCAGATCTCCCACCAGGTAAAAACTTCTCTTCACTGGTAGACACAGCAATCCAGCATCATGAGGGGTCTCAAACTGGGGCATCCCCACCAGATGAGTCACTACCGATGCTAGTCTTCGGGGCTGGGGAGCACACATGGATCAGCTCTCGGCACAGGGCAAGTGGTCACTGGTGGAGTCACGCTACAGCATCAACGTTCTGGAGATGCGGACGGTCTGCCTGGCACTTCAACAGTTCAAAGCACAGCTCTCCAACCGAGATGTTCTCATACTCCTAGACAATCGAACAACAATGGCCTACATCAATCACCAGGAAGGCACAAAGAGCTCTCGGATGTTAGAAGAAACTCTGCTACTTTTTCAGTGGGCAGAACCCAACCTGGGAAGCCTGATGGCCGTGTACATTCCAGGTCAGGAGAATATTACGGCAGATTGGTTAAGTTGAAAGAATGTCCTTCCAGGAAAATGGGAACTGAAGGACAGCGCCTTCTACCTCCTTACTGCATGGTAGGGCCTCCTGCAGGTAGATCTTTTCACTTGCCGACAAAATTTCAAAGTCCCGCAGTTCTACTCTGATCAGGGACGAGCTAGCAATAGTACAGGACGTCTTCCCCTTCAGCTGGGATCAGTTCAACCTCCTTTACGCCTTTTCCCCCAATTCCTCTAACCTCAAGGATATTACACAAGATTGCTCTAGATCAGATGGAGTTGATTCTGATCTGTCCACACTGGCCTCGACAGCCATGGTTCCCTAGACTGGTTCAAATATCCATACAGCCTCCTCTGATTATTTATTTATTTATGTATGTATGTATTTTCAGGTCAGCCCAGACCTACTACATCAGTGCCCAGTGCTGCACCCCAGTCTGCACAATCTGTCCCTCTCGGCATGGAGATTGAGCGGTAAAGTCTCAAGGAGTTAGGTTATACTCCTCCTGTCATCAAAATGATGATCCACTCAAGACGTCCTTCGTCTTCAAAGGTCTACTACAGAGTATGGCGAAGATTTCTCTTCTGGGTACAGTCTATCTCTGTTCCAGACAATAAGAAGTCTCTCCCCACTATAATGCAATTCCTGTTAAATAAGGCCCCCTTTGAGCCGCTCAAAGAAGCTTCTCTTCTTCACCTTACAATGAAGGTTGTTTCTTACAGCAGTCACCTCAGCTTGACGCATCAGTGAGTTAGGAGCATTGTCGACCAAGGAGCCATACATTGTTTTAAATCAGGACTCTGTGGTCCTGAGTACAGATTCCTCTTTTTTTTGCCAAAGGTGATGTCTCCTTTTCACTGCAATCAAGAATTGAACCTCCCTTCTTTCTGTCCTCATTCCAAGAATGAGAAAGAAAAGGAATTTCACACGCTGGACTCCAAGAGGGCACTCAAGCTATACATCAAAAGAAAATATTTTTTTTCGTAAGACTTCGAGCTTGTTTATTCTCACGTCAGGACAGAATAAGGGCAAAAGGCCTCAAAAGACACCATTGCCAGATGGATTTGTTCCTCCATTTCCATCGCCTACCAGAAGGTGGGGGTAGCCCTACCAGGCCCGGTGAGGGCACATTCAACGAGGGCTATGACGACATCCTGGGCAGATTTCAGGGAAGCCTCTCCAGCAGACTTGTGCAGAGTGGCCATTTGGTCTTCCATCAATACATTTGTGAAGTTCTACAGATTGGATGTGTCTGCTTCCACGGAGGCGTCCTTCAGCTGTCTGGTCCTCTGGGCAGTGGTGGATCCATGAGACTGTTAACATTCTTCCCACCCCGGAAGCAAGAGGATGTACTGCTTTAGTATATCCCAGCAGTTATGAGCCCGAAGACCAACTTTAGGAGCGAGACATAGAAATTTAAATACCTGTAAATTTTCTTTCTCCGACTGCTGGTCTCCGGGCTCCTTCCCTCCCAGAATGTAGGAAGTCAGCCATCTGACTGCAAGTAAGATTAATTTTTCCTCTTTTTGTTCCCAAGTTATGTAGTACCACAGTTGGCAACTGCTTTAGGAAGTACTGGTGGCTGGAGGAAGTCGTTGGGAGGATGTAGTCTCCCTGCAGAAGTCAGTTTTTTTTTTTTTTCCTGCCTGTCACGTAGTACCAGGAAGGACCTTCCCAGCAGTTATGAGGCCGGAGACCAGCAGTCAGAGAAGAAAAATTTACAGGTATTAAAATTTTTTTTTTTTTTTTTTTTTTTTTTAATTTTAGTGTTTGGTAATCGGGATAGCCCACTAGGCACAAGTGCCTGTTTTCAGGGGTGACCTGGGGGCACTGGGGAGGTTAAGTGACTTGCTCAGAGTCTCTCAGTATGCAGGTGGAGGTTGGGGGAATCAAACCCCAGTCTGCTGGATGTACCAAGCTCATTGGCAGCTTATTACTCTAACCTGTAGGCTATACTGCCAGCCCCAGACTAGACTAGATGCTTGCTACTGATCTCAGCAGGTCGGAGACTTTGTGCAAACTCTATTGCACCTTGTCTGGACAAGTACAATAGTAGGGATGATTTCATTGTAAAGAATGAGGGGAAAGAGCAAATTCAACTACAGTCATAGTTGGACAAGTCCTAAAATTTCTGATTTGAGCACCCCTGGTCCGAGAGCCTCTGGAAAGGGAAAGAAGAAAAAACATCAGGCACTGCCATGTTTGCTGGTACACAGATATTATTAGCAAACCTAGTATTCACAGATAATTTTTTCTAGGGAAGAGTAACCTTGTGCCAGTCCTGTCTCTGTGCTGTTTAGGTGAAGAAATGCTTCTCATCTTAAAGTGAGACTGTGGCCTGTGAAGTACTTGACCTCGGGCTGGGGACAGGAAGTAGAGAAATGTTCTAAAAAATACTTATTTGGTAAAGGGTAATATAATTGTCTGCTTCTGCTCATACCTGATATTGCTGGCAAATTGGGGGGTTACAAAGCCTTAATGGTGGTTAACTGTGATATATGTAGAGCACTTTAAGGACCTTAACAGTAATTGAAAACATAGATGAAACTTTCGAAGCCCCTAGACACACATTTTATTTTCATCTCTGTATTTGGTCCCTCTCGATAACCATAAGGTTATCATGCTCTGTTTTAGGGTGAGGAGGGGTAGGGCCCATATCTGAGATGGGTGTGGGTACTTCTTGCTATATAGCTTGGCAATGCATTCAAAAGACTTGGAGTCTCCTGTGTGACACCCACCCTCACACAATGGAAAACATTGGCAATCCAGGCTCTAGCACTGGAGCGTTCGACATTCGTATTAAAGGGGAGAGAGAAAAACTATTCCTCAGAAGTTGGGGTAAATTCTTAGACTCCTTACCCCGGTGAAGCCATGTTATCAAGAGATGGCCTAGTGTAGGAGGCCGTGTTCCAGGCCTGGAAATATTTGTCCCTGCTACTGTAATAATAGACAGCAAGTACAGTCTGAGGGTGACTTAGGATGAAATGTACTGTAATGTAACTGCACATTCATTTTTGTGTTTGAAATGCTGCTATGTTGAATGAATTAATTGTTTCCCGGTATGTCATACAAATCTATCTTTACTTAATGTACGTAATGTTGTCTTATTAATTGCAAGATCAACAAAAAGGTTATGCACAAAAAAAGTGCTTTAAACTTGGAAAATAGCTCCTTTTGAAGTATCTATGGAGCATTTCCAATGGTTGGGATGAGTACTGATACACATCAAAAACATTTTTTTGTACTTTGTTTTAAAAATAAAGCAATACAGCTTACATCCTCCTGTAAGATATCAAAAGAGTACATAGCAAGCAAGCATCATGATTATAAAAGCCGACTGCCCTGGGTTTGGGAACGTGTCCGGTGAGTTGGAGGGCCAGCTGAGGGGGGAAAAAGGCTAGAGCGCTCAAGGACTGCTCACCTTTTGCGGGAAGGGAGGGCGTGTGAGGGTTGGCGTTTGTCTAGCCTCTGGCGGAGGCTGGAAGCACAGCAGCACGCCGAGCCATGGAGCAGGAGGGGACATGACGAATGTTGGCGGCATGTCTTGATGTCATAAGCATGTCATGCCCCACCAGAAAAATGGAAAATGGGCTTCAGCCCCACCGGATGATGGCCGCTCCTCCACCATGCTATGTCCCTGGAGCGCACCGCCTCAGCCTCTTGTGTGACTGCCCCGGGGGCACTGGAAGGAATACTCCTTCTCCCACCCCAGGGGAGGGGGGCCCTTCCGGTAGGGTTGGAGCTGGACCCTTCCAGGAGTAGGGTGCACAGGACCATGACCATTGGAGTGAGGCAGCGGAGGGGAGACCTACGGGCATCAGGAGATGCGCGATCCCGAAGGAGTGGTGGGGTTTGGGCCAGTAGGAGCAAAACAAAAAACACAAAAGGAAATGTACTATGAAGCCAAAAGGAAAATGTCTTGCCTTCAGATTTATTTATTTTTTTTAATTAGCAATTTTTGCTTCTCAGTCCAGAATCGGGAGGCATCGCCAGGGAATGACGGGGCCATCACGGGTCCCATCAGCTCCCGGCCCTTTTCCTTCATTTTCTTCCCTGAGCTCACATCCATGCAGTGGGTGGGGTGGCTGTCCCTGCCTCTGCCAAGGCAGCCAATCCCCCTTGATTTGGGCACACCTCGTGCATGGCTATGCCGACACCCAGCCACAGCTGGGTGTCATTGTACAGCGCACAGCACTACAGATGCTCAATCCTTTCCTTCCTGAGCAACCAGAGTCCACGCATGAGGTGCGGTGTCCAGCACCTCAGCCCTCTGCGCCACTGGGTTGGCATACCATCAGATTTTTTTTTTCCATAATTATGTATCATTCATGCAGAATGAGTGGGTAACTTCATCCTCTGCTGCTGGCCCGGCTGGAAATCAAAATCATAGCATCCCATGTGATACCGTCTTGCCTTCCTTAGATATCCAGTGTGAGGATTTCACTAGCTTAATTATTAGCCTTGATAATATAATTATAACCCAGGGTTCCCCTAAAGCATTTATGCATAGAATTCCCCTGTAAGAACTGGGTGTGTAAAACTCTGCATGATGGTGTGAAAAATGAAGTGATTCTTTTTCATCCACTGGTGGGCTTTGGATCTAAGGGAGTGGGAAAGGGGAGCATTGTGGGAATCGTGGGATGGGTTTGGAGGTAGTTGTTCTCGGCACAATTTTACATGACTGCATCCACCCAATCCTGCGACTGCAGGGCAGTACTTATTTCCCATAGGGCTAGCGACCCCGGAGTATTAGGAAATCCAGAGTGTGAGAGAGCCACAAAGCAGGAGTGGCTGTCTGCTGGTAGCCTGCAGTTCTGCAGGGAACTTTGTCTGTGAGGCCCCGGGGCACACATCTGGTAGGTAAATACCATATAGGTGAGGGGGTGAGGGAAGGACAAGATATAGCAGCATCCTGAGGCACAGCTAGGCCGAAGGAGGTAGACACCGAGGGAATAACACCCAAACTCTTTAGAGGACAGGTGTTGGTAGCAGTAGGGGTAGAGGAGTCAAGCGGAATAGTAGGGAAAACCTAAAACGGGCATTGTAAGTCTAATTATTCATGAGCTGAACTAGCTCATTCATTGGTTGCCGGGCTGAAATCTCTTAGAAATGCCCGGCATAGCAGCCGTACTACTTGCTCCTCAGGCTGCAGCCCTCTTATTTTTTTTTTTTTTTTTTTTCTTGCTCAGTTTTGACAGCGCTAAACTGACAAACTTGTGGGAAAAGACTTCTCACAAAAAGAAAAGCACAGTAAACAGAAAAAGAAATGGAAGTACCTTAAATCTATTTCAATAGTCACCAAACAGGATGAGCATACACTGCGTGGCAGCTTTCGACATGCGGCAATAAATCGCTGCACTACACAGAACAAAAAAGAATAGACCCCAAAAAGCTCCAAAAAAGGGTCATTACTGCGATTAGACTTGTAATCTCAATAATGACCTCAGAGCCAATCATTTCCTGTCGATTAACGACCGCCTGGATGGGAGTGGTCCTTGGCTGCGCCTTGGGCCACCCTTCCCCTGCAGCCGGTCGTTAATCTCTAGGAAATGACTGGCTCTTCAGTCATTATTGCCTAAATATTCTCTATCTGGAGTAGGGTAATATTGAGGGGCAGGACTCCAAGTAGAAGAAAAAACCCAAATGGAAATAATTCCCAATCTGGGACAGGGTGAATTTGGAGTTAACAGGAGGTAAGTTCTCTGAGTAGATAGTAGGGACAGATCACACATGTAGACTGGCTTGGGAAGAGAGCAGTCAGTTCAGGAGGGGTAGTACTGTATTTTGTCTACAATACTGTCTCAATAATGTCTTTGTCAATGGATAATGTAATGAACAACACCTAACCAATGTCATGTCTGCTATGTGTAAATAGCTGAATACTGTATACCTGTGTTAATCTGTACTCCCACATGTTTTTCTTACTGTATGTTTTCTCTTAATGTTATTCCCGGGTCGCCCCTGAAAAAGGGACCTTCGGGGCCCAGTGGGCTTACCTGGTCATCAAAATTCAATAAATAAATAAATAAATAAATAATAACTTGGAATCCTGACACCCGTTTCCCCGACTCCAAATTACTGACATGTTCATGAGCTTGTCTGATTGCAAAGATGCAATTCAGGCTGTCCACTTTACAAAGCTAATAAAGCCCCCACTAGGACCAATTACAGAACGGGCACTAGTATTCTGCTCAACTGAGTACTCACGAACCGACCTGAGAATATTTCCAACGCCTCTGTCCTCCCGGATCACATCGGTGACCACTCCCTGTCGTGTTCAGTTGGGCTAATAATTTCACCAAACCCCCCCAAGAACAGTCACCAACAGGGTCCTCAAGCCTGGTCACACGGGCCACTTTAAAGCCGATCTCCTCAACGCTGTCTGGTCAGCAGTGTTTGGGGCTTCTGACACTGACAGAGCTTGACCATTTCATCCTCATATTCAGTACGATCTGCGACACTCATGCACCGTTCAGAAAGTGTAAAATCAAAGGCTATTTCAACCCCTGATGAGCCCAGACACCCTTGAACTTATGAAAAATAGTGACCATCTCTGACATGTAGCCAGAGCCACAGGGAAGCAGTCCGACATCCTGAATTACAAATGGGCCAGGAATAACTGTACCAGGACCATCCAAATAGCCAAAAACTTATTCTACAAGGAGGCCCTAGCCAAGAACTGGAATGATGGTTGTAAATTCTGGGCAAACTTAAGAGGTCACCGGATGTGAGCCCAAAATGGCCCCACCATGCTCAGCATTGATGGATCCCCCATCCTTGATTCTAAATCTATAGTCAACACCTTCAACCTTGCTTTCACCGACCTCCATAATGTCCTCCCTGCTGACTTCTTCTCCTTCACCAACCCTGCTGCTCTTTCACAGACCCCAGTGCATCCCCCTTTTCGCTTCAAGACTGTTACTATCGGGGAAGCCAGGAAATACCTGTGTAAGGTGCTCAGTAAGGGGAGATACAGTGGAGGTAACCGCGATCTGAAACTAATCTCGCTCTCTCTGGAAGAAATCCTGTCTCTCCTTACCCATATCCTCAAGCTATCACTCCGGTTTGCAGTATTCCCTCAAAAATGGAAAGCCGCAGTAGTTACCCCTGTGTACAAGAGCGGGGATCAGGCCATGCCCAAGAACTATAGTCCCATCTCTATACTTCCAACACTCTCTAAGGCCCTGGAATGAATTGCTGTGGACCAACTTGTCCAATACCTTGACAAACATAAGCTCCTATGCCCTGAGCAGCATGGCATTAGGGCAGGGCACAGCACCACTACAGCCCTCCTGGAATTCATGGGCTTCATCCATGAATCTCTCAATCTTGGACAGCTTACTGGGGCAATCTATATCTATCTAACAAAGGCCTTCATTATGGTCAGTCATGCCCCCTCCTAGTTGACCAACTCAGTTCTACAGGCCTTGCCGCTGAGGCAGTTGCATGGTTCCGCAGTTACCTGCACTGCTGCTCCCAGCAAGCCAGGATAGGTACTGTCCTCTCGGACAGCAAACCTGTCTGCTCAGGCATTCTGCAGGGGTCAATACTGGGTCCCCTCCTTTTCAGCTTATTCTTGAATTGCCTCTCCCAAGCCTCCTTTATGCAGATGATGCGGTTGTCTTCTCAAATGGCTCAGACGCCAGTGCCCTTGAGCAGCAACTACAGAGCGACTTCACCAGTGTAGAGACGTGGTTCAAAGATCATAAATTGATTAATGAACTACAAGAAAACAAAAACAATGCTGTTTCCCAACTCTCTAAACAAATACAAAAACTGTCCACTATCAATATGCAATAGTGACGGGGTTTCCCTTGAACTTGTTCAACACTTTAAATACCTCGGTATCACTGTTAACAACTCGCTGTCCTATACTCTCCACGTTGACAACACGGCCAAAGCTATCAACAAGCGTATAGGGCTACTTTTATCGTCACAAGCATAGCCTCTCCCCTGAAGCCCTCAGCATAGCTGTTCACAGTTCTGTATGCTCCCTGGTGAACTACAGGCTGCCTATATATGGTTCTGCCACAGATACTGCTCTCCGGCACATAAAAACTGCACTCAGCAAAGCCTGCCGGCTCACCTTAGGTGCGCATTGACTGACTCACACCTGTGATCTCTGTGCCAGGGCACACTGGCTCATGCTCAATGACTGACTAAAATATCAATCCTGCCTTCTGGCCAAAAAGATCTGCTTTCGTCAGCTGCTGCCAGGGGTCCAACAACTTCTGGTTCCCAGCAATAATCCATGGCACACCCATAACTCTGAATACCAGTCCTTCCTAACTCCAAAATATCGAACATCTCAAGGACAAAGGTCCTTTGCTCACTGTGCACCGCTGTGGTTCATCTCCCTCCAGGAGAACATTGCACGCCTGCCCACACTGGGTACTTTCAAAATGAACTTGAAGCTCCTTATGATACGCAAATCTTTTTTTTTTTTTTTTTTTATATACTTACTTTTTCTCCCTCCTGGTTTTTCCTACCCTCTTGGTCCTACTCCTTTGGGCCTCTCAATGCTCTAAGTCGTCCCTGGATCAGCTCCTAGAGTGCCTCCTCTCCTTCCCTGCACAGTGGGGTCTTGTCAGGTATGGCGTACTGAGCGGAGAGGCCGTCATCCAGGATCACCAGGGTGATTTTCCCCTTGTCTGTAGGTCCCATCCCCTGGGGACGCCGGCGCTTGGGACTAAGTCCTGAGAGGTAACGCGCTGACGCACGCCCAGCCTCCTCATGCCGTGGCGACGCCCCTCCCCTACCCCTAAGTGGAGTCGCCCATCCTTTTCAGGAATCGTGCTTCCCACCGAATCCTTTTACGGGAATGACGGACGCTTGCGCCCCGGTATCCCACCCTCGAGGGAGGAGAGCATCCAGAGGACGCCGATCCTCCCCCACCTCGCTATCCCCGGCCCCAGGTCCATTACCGAACCCGGTCACCGGGCGTAGCGTGAGGTGTGGCATCCAGCGCCTCAACCCTCAGCGCCACCAATGATACGCGAATCTTAATGTGCCTGCCATCGCTAGCACCACCTTTCCACACCCCCTATCACTACTTCCATCGCCTGCCCTGTCAACCTTTCCTTCTGTCCCCTGAGTAGACCCTCCTGCTCCCCCCACACACCTAGCACCCTCTCCTTCTGCCTCCAATTTAGTCACCTCCCTCGGATCCCTACTGTTACACTGATATTGCGCTCTCCTTTTGCACATTGCTCTTAGGCTTCTCTCCTTAACCCCCTTTTTTCTTTTTTTTCTTTAGCACTTGGCAAACAAGAGGTTGTTTGGAGCATTGCTGACAACTGACTGGTTTCACTGTTGGGCACTGTAAATTGTCTGTTTTCCTGTGATCTGTACTGTGTTTGATATATAATCCTCTTTGTTTACCTTTGTATTTCTGCAATCCTTTGTATAATTTCACCTATCTTTTGTACTGAAATGTCCTGGCATGGAACCTATGTAAAGAGCTCTGAGCTCAAATGGTTTTCTGAGTACTGAAATAAACAATAAATGTGTTGTGCCCAGCATAGGTATTGTTGGGATTGGATGCATGTGTGTGAGATGGGTTAATTGTGGGATGTTTGCGGGGTGGGGGGCAACACTATTACTGTGAGTTACGGGGTTATTTTATTTGATATATAGTGGGTTTTAGGGTATGTAGCGCTTAGTACACATGTGAAAGGTTAGTGTTGGTATGCCCGTGCTTAGTGGACCATCGTCGTATGCGCCTGCACCTGCTTGCTATCGACCTGCCAGATCCAAGTTGTGCTGAAAGGGTGATTGTCCTCATCCCCAAGGTAGTCAGATTCTGAGGCTGTATATTTAATTATTGGGGGTGTGTGTGTGGGGGGGAGAGCCCCCCGCATTCACAGAAGAACATGAATTATGACTAGATTTTCTGCTCTGTTCCTTCTGTTGTCTGGTTCATTGGTGTCTGGGTATAGTATTGTGCGGTATTGGGTGTTTCTTCTCATCCTCGAAGTACGTCCGTCGCTGAGGATGCATATTTAACTATTGGGGGGTTCGCCCCTCACATTACACACGCGAACATGAATTTTGACTGGTTTTCTGCTCTGGGCTTGCTGTTGTCAGGTTCATTGGTGTTGGGGTATAGTATTGTGCGGTATTGTGTTATTCGGTATGTTGTATACGAGATTGTGCATGTCGGTATTATGAGTCTGTGTTGTAATATATCCTTTTGGAGGGATTAGGGAGGAGGAATGCAGTGTTGGTGGAAATGGGGAGGTAGTAGATGGTACAGAGGGGACTGATGTAGATGTATGCTGTACTGGGAGGATTGGGGGGGCATTGTTGGCTTTATTGAGTGCAAGGAGGCAATCATGCGGGCTCTGTATTTAGAAGAACAGTACATGTCTCCTATGTAGGAGACTGGCACTCAACCACGATCTTGATGCAGCACAGGATGAAATACATCCGTTGCATATCAGACTGGCAGGGGACTGAGGTTGCCTACTAGCTCCCCATTCTACAGACCAGCCAAAGTGGATGGAGGGTACAGGGGTTGAAATTTAAGTTTTGCGGCCACTAGCCAACTAGACTAGTGACTAGAAAAATCCACTACCTCCACAGACTTTTCCACAGGCCCAACTGGTGTACTTACTGTTCTTTGTCTTTAAGTTTTTTGTTTTTTTTTTGTTTTTTTGGGGGGGGCTTACCATGACCCAAACCCGTAAGACACCGTGCATTCCTGCTTAAAGCTGAACCAACCTAAAATTGGGTGATTTGCATATGTAGCTCATGATGCTTTGCGTTACGTGGGTATGTGTGATTTTTATATTTCTTTAAAACTTGGCTTTATGGCCAATGCCCTTTGGGGTAACCCTTACCCTAGTGGTTTTGCACTGAGGTTCTTTGTCTTTTAGCTTGTTTTTTGGGGGGCTCACCATGATCCAAACCCATAAGACCAACTTAGGGCACCTGGTTCATTTTTCCTGGGGTGTTCTACAGATGAGGTACACTGAGTCCTGGGTAGGAAGAAACACGTGTTTGTGTTTTCTGTTTGCACCCTTTGCACCCTTTGCAGATTGTGTGAGAGGCCGTTTGGCACCATGCATTCTTGCTTAATGCTGAACCATCCTAAAATGTTATGGTGATTTGCATATACAACCCATGATGCTTTGCATTATGTGGGTAAGTGTGATTTTGTATTACTTACTGAAATGTTACCTTCTCCAGTACAAGCCTACTGGGCTAGCTAAAGGTAAATCTTACTAAGCAGACGCAACATCTGCCAGCATTTGGCTAGTGGGCCAGTGCCAATTTCGACCCATTACCGGGTAGTGGGCAGAGGTAGGGAGCTAATTCAAACACCCCAAGTGCATGCAAGAGTCTGGGAATAGTGACTGCGAATTTCTTTCATCCCTTCCCCAAGAAGATGCTATGCTGAACACCAGCCAGCCTTCTGCACGGGGGGGGGGCAGCACACAGACACACTGGAAGGGTGGTTTGGGACCAAAACCTCCTGAAGACCCAGCTCTGAGATGTTTTGTTTTTTTTTTAATAGCGCCGCTATTTCTGTAAGTTAGTGCAGGTTAGTTGTGGATTTGTCTAGAACTGGATCAAGAACAAAACTGAAATCTTAACCCCACAGCACAGAACCAGAAACCTTGCTGATGACCAGTAGTATGTCTTGAAAAAACACTGCCATCAAAATTAACCCTGTATATATAGAAAAGATTTGTACTGCATCACCAGGTTTCATCTACCAGAACTGTCTGCTTTGCATTCTATAACCTTAAACAGTAGATTTTCATGAATTAGAATGGCTAACTGGTGCCGGCCTGGTAGCGTTGAGGGTTGCGGTGATGGACACTGCAGCTCATGCCACGCTGGCGACACGGGTTCGGGAATGGACCGGCGTTGTCGGGAAGAGAGGATCGAGCGTCCTGAGGACTGCTCTCCTCTCCTAGGGTGGGTATTGGGGACTTGTCGCTCTGCAGTGGCCCTCTGTGGAGACCGGAGGCAACGTAGTAGCATGCTGCTTACAGGGGTGAGGTGATGGAGGACGTCTACTGAGGGCCGCCCTCAGTGTGGACGTCATTGCATGTCTGCACCTCTGGCAAAACTAAGGTGGAAAAACCCTGGAGCTTTGGGAGGCAATGGCGGGGACTCGAGTGGTGGTAGCCCACACTCCCAATGCTGTCCCTGATCCCGACTTGACTCTCCATGGTCCTGCCTCTCCCTTTCCACCCACCGTGGGAACGGGGGACCCAGCACCTGATTCCTCGGTCAGGAAAGGGACATGGCGGCGGTAGGGTGACCCCGAGGGAGCCACGGATGCTCAATTCCCCAGTTGGCTGGGCCTAATAACCCAGGCCTGGTTCTGAATCCAGGTCCTTGGCATCATGAGCAGTATCTCTACTGCCGTGCCAACAATATCTTCATCAGTGACATTGCGCAGGACCTAGAAGGCAGAATTTCACTGTTCGCTGATGACACAAAGCTCTGTAACAGAGTAGACACACCAGAGGGTGTAGATAGAATGAGAAGGGATCTGCAGAAACTTTAAGAATGGTCAGGGGTTTGGCAGTTGAAATTCAATGCAAGGAAGTGCAAGATAATGCATATGGGGCACAAAAACCCTGGCACAATATATCAGTTGGGGGGTGAGGATATAGCATGCACCAAGCAGGAAAGGGATCTTGGGGTTATCATCTCTGATGACCTCAAGGCAGGGAAACAGTGTGACAAGGCAGCAGGTAAAGCAGCTAGGATGCTTGGATGCATAGGCAGGGGCATCACCAGTAGGAAAAGGGAGGTCATAATTCCACTATACAAGACACTAGTGAGGCCCCACCTGGAGTACACTGTGCAGTTTTGGAGATCTTACCTACGTAAGGACATAGACAGGGTAGAGAAGGTTCAGAGGAGGGCAACAAAGATGGTGCATGGATTGCATCACTAGTCCTATGAGGACAGGTTTATTTATTTATTTATTTGAATTTTGGTAACCGGGTAAGCCCACTGAGACCAGAGGTCCCTTTTTCAGGGGCGACCCGGAATTAGTTACATAAAGAGACATTTATAGGTACTATATACAGTAATTACATATTGTACATACATAAACCCTACGACAGCATACAGGGATAGTACAGTGTTAGGCACCCAACTAGACTTCAGTCATGATTTACACTTATGACATTAATTTCATAGATAAACATTACTAAACAGCATACAGTAGTAGACATCAGTTTCACGTTCAGACACCTGGCTCCTATCAGTTAGTGTGTGTTAGCCAGTCCAGATGAGCCTAGGTAGAAAGACAGGATGTAGAGAGGTTCAGAGCAGTCGGCAGGCATGAGACCAGGGCTTGAGGTTAATGTTGCAGCCACAGAGGCTGAGATTGAGTAGGTAAAGTTTGAGTCCAGACTTGAACTGGTTGAGGTGGCAGAGTGAGTTAGACTGGTGGGAAGGGAGTTCCATAGGTGGGAGGCAGCAAACTTGAAAGAGCGCTTGCCTTGGTTGGAGCACACCCGAGGAATGTCCAGTAGGTGTTTCGCGGATGATCGCAAGGTTCTGGTTTGTTCTTTAGGGGAGAGTAGTCCTTTAAGATGGGAAGGGGGACCCAGGGTAGAGAACTTGAAGGTAAGGCAAGCGATGGGGTACGCGAGTTTGTGTCGCAGAGTGGGCCAATTAAGTTCCCTAAGTGCCTCGCAGTGATGCCTTCTAGGAGAGGAGCTGGTGCCGAACCGTGCCACTTGATTATAGAGTACGGATAGTTTGTTGAATTCTGACTCTCGGAGGAACTGCAGTATTGGAACACCATATAGAATGGTGGGGAGAAGATTGCAGCTAGCAATTGCCCGTCTTGCAGCCTGGGAGAGGGAGTCCCCCAGTCAGTAGAGGAGACCATGTTTTTGGTGGATGGCCCGGGTGACTGAGTCGGTGTGGGACTTGTAGGTCATCTCCTGGTCAAGATGTACTCCAAGGTATTTAAAGCTGCTCAATATCTCAACTCTTTTTCCTTGGTTGGTGCTGATCTGGAGCATCTGACTTCTGTCAAGGCCTAAGTGTCTAGACCCAAACAGCACAGCTTTGGTTTTATCTTCGTTTAGTAAGAGGGAATTCGCTGAGAACCAGGCCTCAAGCTTTGAGAGACTGTCCTGCAGCTTCGCGGAGATGACACTAGGTTGGGGGTCACTGCAATATAAGACAGTGTCATCCACATACAAGATGAGCTTACTGAGTGAGCAGTTTCCCTCAGTATCATTGAGGAACAGTGAGAAAAGCAGGGGGCCCAGGATTGAGCCCTGAGGCACCCCGGTAGAGACGGGTCTGAGTCCCGATTGAGTGCCCTTCCAGCGGACTTTTGGGAGCGGTCACTCAGGTAGCTCACTAACCAGGAGAGTGAGTGGTGATCCAGTCCTAGGAGTCTGAGTTTGAGTGAGGAGATCATGCTTGACCAAGTCAAATGTCTTGGATAGGTCAATGAAGAGGGCACCTGCTGGGGAACCCTGGTCCATAGAGGCAAGTATGTCTGCCGTGAGTCGATGAGAGCTGTGTCAGTGCCATGTCCCTTTCTAAAGCCATGTTGCACATCAGTCATGAGTAAGTGTTGTTCAAGGTAGACCTGTATCTGGGTAGAGACCAGTCTTTCCTGAATTTTCCCAATGGGACTGAGAAGGGAGATTCGCCTATAGTTCCCCAATTTGTCTCGAGGACCACTTTTGGGGACAGGGATGATGGTCGCCACCTTCCACATTTTTGGGACTTTACCTTCCCGGAGTGATCTGTTTATTAGTAGGGTGACAGGATGGGCAATGGCCGGAACGGCAGCCTTCAGCAGTCGTGGTTCAAGTTGGTCGTGTCCCACTGTGGAAGAAGGGTCAATTTTGCACAGGAGAGGCAGTACCTCTGACTGTTTGACCAGCTTTATGTGGAATTGAGGTCGCGGGTGTACCCAGGCAGCATCAGAGTGCAATGTAGGCCTAGGGAGGGGAGAAACGCTTGGGGTAGAGAAAGAGGCACAAAAGGCTTCCGCAATGACGGTCGGAGAATTGGACAGTGAGTCCCCCACCAGGATGGAGTCCGTTTGACTATTTGTGGAGCCCTTTATGAGTAGATTTATGGGGCCCCAGAATTTTTTGGGGTTGTATAGGTGTCTAGTTTGTAGGTTGTTTAGGTATTGTGATTTAGCCTGCTTCATAGATTTTTTGCACTGATTTCTCAACTCTCTGTACTTTTCCCAGTCAGTAGAGTTGCCAGTAGCTTTGTAAGTACCCCATGCTTTGTCCCGGAGGCGCATGTTATGTTTGAGGCAGGGGCTCAGCCATTTATGGCATTTACCTTGGACCCTGAGCTTTTTTACAGGGGCGTGCATGTTAGATGGCAAGAAGGTCTGCGTGAAATAATCAAGAGCCTCCTCCAGCGATGGCAGGGAGAGGATAGGGGTCCAGTCAGCTTTCCTCAGGTCAGAGCAAAATTCTGCTGGACAGAACCTACTGTAATTCCTCGCTTCAGTAACTTTAGCGGGGATTTTTGGAGACTTGGACCAGATGCAAAAGGTAGGCGAGTGGTCACTCAAGGTGTCAGACATAATCCCTGCCAACAGTATCCGCCTCGGACAAGAGACTAGGATCCAGTCTATTAGAGAGTGGTTTCCAGTCTTTGGGTTTAGTCTTGTGGGGAGGTTGATAATCTGCGTCAGCGGGGAGCCAAGTAGAGGGTTTTTAGTAGGGGAGCAGAGTAATGTTGGCCAGTGGAGATTGAAACTCGAGAGTATGGCCTCCCCTGGTGAGGTCCTCCAGTTGCATTGTTAGGATTCAAAGGAGGAGGCGGCAGTTTGAGGTGGAGGTATATACTCCTATGGAGAGAGGTTTGGCATTGCTTAAGTATTTTTACAAACAGCATTTCAGCCAAGGAGCCATTGGGGAGGGGACATCCAGCTCCGTGGCTTGGAGGACAGTACGGACATAAATAATAACCCCTCCTCCTTTTTTTCTTACCCTGTCTTTTCTGAAAGTATGGTAGCCCACTAGTTCAACTTCATGGGGGAGGATCTGGGGCTTTAGCCAGGTTTCTGTCACGGCTAGTACGTCAGGCTTATAGAGAGTAACCCAAGCCTCAAGGTCCGGGAAGTTGTTCCTTAGGCTGCCAATATTCATATGTGCAAGCTTGAGCCCTTTGGCGTCAGCCCATAAGGAGTGAGTAGGGGTGTTGAGGGGGCCGGGGGAGGGCAGGCATAGAGGCCCTCACGACCTGTCTGGTAGTCCCTGGTTCCCTGCAAGAATAAAATAAAATTATAAAATGAGCTTGGATTTATGCGGTGAAAAGAGGGGGAGGGTGGATGGGGCCTACTGCAGAAGGTCGTTTAGAGGAGCAGGGAAATGTTTCATACAATTACTATGCGAGGGCAGCCCACCGCTTAGTCTCAGAGCGATCGAGTTACAAGGTGCTTTACTTCTGCCTCGCGCTCTTATCCTTGGCAAAAGATCCCAGTTGCCTTAATTTCAGTGCACATTATAAACAAGCCTGTAACACTTTGTATTGGTACAAGTCATAAATTACGGCAATAAAGGCAAAACACATTTAAGGCACCCTATCGTTTTAACAGTTTAAACCAGTAAATACAGGTAGACACATTTAAGGCACCTATAGTTCTAACTGATTACAGCCCGATAGCTCTAAAATCCTACTTGGGGGAAAAAACGGTCTGTACAGCTGCACCGACAAAAAATGGCGCCTTACTAGCCTTGTAGAGCAATAGCCACGGAGCAGCCAGAAGGGCCCGTTTCTTCTGAGCAGCGTGGGTCAGCTTCCAAGGTAGCAGGTGAGCCTCTGTATGTGGTTTGAATTTCAAGTCTCTCTTTCAACTCTGCAAGTCGGAGGAATTCCTTTACCTGAGTGTTTAATGCGCTGCTGCTGGGGTGGGGAGGGCAGGCATAGAGGCCCTCACGACCTGTCTGGTAGTCCCCGGTTCCCTGAGTGTTTAACGCGGTGCCGTTTTCGGGGGACGGGGGAGGGCAGGCATAGAGGCCCTCACGACCTGTCTGGTAGTCCCCGGTTCCCTGCAAGAATAAAATGTTGAAGGAACTGAACATGTACTCCCTGGAGGAGAGGAGGGAGAGAGGGGATATGATAGAGACATACAGGTATCTTACAGGGAGGGAACAGGGTGCAGGAATAAACTATTTTTAAGCAAAAAAGATGTTCCAGGACTAGAGGGCATGGGATGAAGCTGGAGGGAGGATGATTCAGAGGAAACGTGAGGAAGAATTTCTTCGCAGAACGGGTGGTGGACAAGTGGAACACCCTGCCAGAGGAAGTGGTGGGGGCTGAAACAATCACGGGATTTAAGAATGCATGGGATAGACATAAAGGAATTCTAGAGGTCAGGGGTAAGGGGCAACAGACTTCTTGGAAAACATAAACTGAACTTACAAGCTCAAATGGGCAGACTGGGTGGGCCATAGGCCCTTATCTGCCGACACTGTCTATGTATCTATGTAACAAGCTGGCAAAGAAGACCACTTTTGGTTGGGTAGCAACACTGCACTGAAGTAAAATTGGAAACACAGTTTAATACCCTCTGCATTTTAAACCACAGATTCTGATCTAGGCTATTGATGATGGTCTTGGGATTCTTTTAATTCATGTCATGAGCTCCAGTCATGCTCACATTGAAAGAAGCCTCAACTAAACATAAGGGAAACTTGCATCCTGGTAAGGCAGCTCTGTGTAGTGTGTTGTTTTTAAATGCTCAAGGGGGGCAAGGAGTGAGGAGAGTATGAAGTAGCGTCCAGGAGGGTCACCAGAGTGGTGAGGGGAGCCAAGGCAGGGATGGAGCAAAACCTGGCTAGGGATATCGGGGGGAGGGGGGATTCTATAGATATATAAGAGAGAAGCGAAAAGAGAGGACGCAGATCAATAGGATAAAAATTATGGGGGGATGGGCTCAGGAAGCAGGAGAACAGGCAGAGGTGCTAAATGAGTACTTTGCCTCAATCTTTTCAGATGGGGACTGGTGATCCCTGCAGGCTGATAGTAAGGAAAAGCATTCAACTAAGGTGAGAAGTCTGTCTGAGACCAGAGGACGAAGTGAAGCTAGGGTACAGATAGGACCAGACCCAGAAGGGTGGGGAGGTTGAGTGAGGGGGATAAATGGGGGGAAGAAATCACAATAGATAGGGTGAGGTAGGTCCTTCAGAAGTTAGACTGATAAGGCGCCGGGGCCAGATTGGCTACATCTGAGGGTTGTGAAGGAATTGGCGGAGGAGCTGGCAGCTCCACTGGCTGCACTCTTTAATATCTCTTTGCAGACAGGATGGGTGCCCCATGACTGGCGGGTGGCTTATGTAGTGCCTATTCATAAGGGGGGGGTCTAGAGAAGAGATGGGGAATTATAGGCCTGTAAGTCTAACGTCTGTGGTAGGCAAAGTAATGGAGGGCTTTATCAAGGAGAGGATTGGGAGGCAGCTGGAATGGTTAGGACACCAGGATGATAAACAGTATGGCTTCATTTGGGGGAGATCGTGTCAGTCCAATCTTGTAGAGTTTTATGACTGGGTGACGGGGGCCTTGGACAGACATAGGCCAGTGGACGTCGTATACCTAGATTTCAGCAAGGTGTTTGATTCAGTACCACATTATGGGCTGATTTTAAAAAAAAAAAAAAAAAAGCTGGGGAGATGGGGTGGGAGGCAGGAGCTCAGTTGGGTTGAAAATTGACTCTCGGGGCATTTACAGAGGGTAATGCTGGGTGGGATATTCTCCTCTCCAATTAAGGTAATCAGTGGGGTCCCTCAGGGTTTGGTATTGGGGCCGCTATTGTTCAGCGCCTATGTCTTGGATATAGTGAGGGGGGTTAGTAATAGGTTGAGTCTCTTTGCGGATGATTCAAAACTGGGAGCTCTGGTGGATTGTGAAGATACGAGGGAGGTGGTCCGGGGGATCTGGATACCCTGGAGGGGTGGTCAAGGAGGTGGGGACTGAAATGTAATGCTGGGAAATGTAAGGTACTACATTTGGGGGCAGGGCTAGAAATAATTTTTTTGAGATGCCTGTCCGAGGGACAGGTGGAATGTAAATGTTGCCTGTCCGGACAAAGTTTTACCTGTCCACATTTTTGTGAGGTGAATTTTAAACTTTTAAAACATAAAATGGACTGTAAAGTGGAAAGAGAGAAAACTGTTGATTTTTGGGGGGTTATTTTTCAAGGTAAAACACTGATTGAGGCTAGTCTATTTCTGAATCAGAACTTGAACCTAGTCTACAGCCATATGGTCTCACATGAGGTCTCTTCTTTTGTTTTCCAGATTTGAACCATAGTGTTATGGCATCCTGCAGGTCAAATGTAGCAACGCTAGCATCTGACAGCTTGACACGCATTAGTTCAGATGTAGTCATAGGAGACAGACAGGACCGCCAGTCAGACTTCTCTGCCCATCAAGCTGAATCCTCTCTCAACTACTGCAGTTTGAGTTGGGATCAGTAGAGCTATTGTGACTAAGACCAGAACATCCGGGAATCGCTGTTCATGTGCATCATTATGGAGAATTTTTTGCCAGAAATCCAAATAGTGAAATTTCGGAGACGGCTCATTCAGTGATTTTTTTCATAAGTGGTTTAAGCTCTAACCATTGCGCTTCAATCAAGTTTACATTATGATTGCGTTTCTTCAGTAGGTCACTGTAGTGCTCTGTGAGGGTTCTGACTTCCTCATT
Source organism: Neoceratodus forsteri (assembly GCA_016271365.2). Taxonomy (NCBI): domain Eukaryota; kingdom Metazoa; phylum Chordata; order Ceratodontiformes; family Ceratodontidae; genus Neoceratodus; species Neoceratodus forsteri. The sequence continues at coordinate 657,782,651 of CM057459.1, forward strand.
GCCATAAAGGGCTAGCTGGTGGTCACTATCTGTAACTGTAATGGGTTAAATATACTGAATGACCGAGGACTTTGTCTGTTTTAAAATTGGAAAATCGTGAGTTAATACTTTCAATTGTTGATGAAAGAAAGCTTGCAGCATCACCAACACTGCCTGTTTGGTTCTATCTATAGAATATCCTTTCTAAGTTAAGGAAGATATCAGATCCATGGTACTGAACCTGAGTACTGGCTGAGCCTGTCAGTCGACTTGTGCTAGTGTCACTGTCAGCTGTGTCAGAGTCAGGGAGCAAAGAACTCCTTACAGACTTTGTCAAGTTTATCCTCATGGGTAGTTCTCAGCCAGAGCACTGTGCTTTCAACCTTACTGACTATTGTTTCTACTGTTGAGCTGTCTCTCTGTAGAGTTAGACTGAAGGCCATCATGACAGAAAGGTATTCGGCAAGAAACTGAGAAAAGAGAACAAATCTCACAGTACTTATTGTTTTGAACAACCCACTGGCCTGATCTTTTGTTTGCCCTGGTGTGGAAGCAATGTGCTGTAAATTTACAACTAGGGCCTTGTAGCTGGACAGAATAACAGACATAGAAACATAGAAGTTGACGGCAGATAAGGACCGCAAGGCCCATCCAGTCTGCCCATTTCTTTTTCTACCTTATAAATGTGCCATCGGCCTTTGCTCTGTCAGTGGCCTATCTATTCATAGTCATTTGTATTGCTCCCTTATGCCTATCCCATGCCTGTTTGAAGCCTTGCACTGTATTCATAGCCACCACTTCTTGGGTAAGCCATTCCATGCATCCACCACCCTTTCTGTGAAAAAATTTCCTCACATTCCCCTTAATCGGCCTCCCTCTAATCTCATGCTGTGTCCTCTTGTCCTGCTATTTTCTTATATTTAAACATATTAGACTCTTTCACCTTGTTTATGCCCTTAAGGTGTTTGAATGCCTGATCATATCACTCTCTCTCCCTCCTTTGCTCAAGGGTATACATATTGAGCTCCGTTAATCTGTCCTCATATGTCTTCTGATGCAGTCCCTGCACCATTTTGGTTGCCCTTCTCTGGACTGCCTCAATTTGGTTAATGTCCTTGTGAAGGTGTGGCCTCCAATACTGCCTGTGGTATACTCCAGATGGGGCCTAACCAGTGTCTTGTACAGAGGATTAATACCTCCTCCTTACGACTTCAGATAATTCTACTACTACACCCTAACACCCCTAGCCTACCTACTGCTTTAGAGGTCTGCTTGGATGATTTTAGGTCATCAGTGATGATGATGCCCAAGTCTCTTTCTTCCTTTGTGACTGCTAGCATCCCTCCCAGCCTATAGGTGGCTTCAGGTTTCTCTTCCCTATGTGCATGATTTTGCACTTCTTTGCATTAAATCCCAGTTGCCACTCTTCTGACCATTCTGCTAGTTTATCCAGATCTCTTCTCATTCTGCCCACCCCATCTGGATCATCTACTCTGTTGCAGATCTTGGTGTCATCTGCAAACAGACAAGCCTTACCCTCTAGTCCATCTGCAAGGTCACTAATGAAGATGTTGAGAGGACTGGCCCCAGGACTGATCCTGAGGTACCCCACTTGTGACTTGCATCTCTTCTGACTGTATACCATTTACCACCACTCTCTGTTTTCTGCCCACAACCAGTTTGCCACCCAGTTGACCAACTTCTGACCCACCCGAGCCTACCCAGCTTATTTATCAATCTTCTATGTGGAACAGTGTCAAAAGCTTTGCTGAAGTCAAGGTGGCGACATCAACTGCTCCCCTTGGTCCACCACTCTGGTTACCCAGTCAAAGAAATCTATAAGATTAGTTTGACAAGACCTTCCTTTGTAAACCCATGCTGTCTTGGATCCTGCCCCTATGGATTCCAGGTGTGTACTATCCTTTCCTTAAGGAGTGCCTCCATAATCTTGCCCACTACTGAGGTAAGACTGACTGGTCTGTAGTTCCGCCTCCTCCCTGCTACCACTCTTGTGGAGCGGGATCACATGAACCCTTCTCCAGTCTTCTGGGACCTCTCCTGTGCTCAGAGACTCACTAAACAATTCTGCTAATGGCTCTGCTAGTTCCTCCTTTAGCTCCTTAAGTACCCTGGGATGTATGCCATCAGGTCCCATTGCCTTATCCACCTGAGCTTAGCAAGCTCTTGTAGGACCCTTTCTTTTGTGAAGGAGTAGTGCTCACCTCCCTCCCCTGTGTCAGATGCTGAGCTGTGGCCCTGCCTGCCTTCTCTTCAGTAAATACTGAGCAAAGTATCTATTTAGGATAGATGCCTTTACATGGTCCTCCTCCTCACATGCTCCCTTTTCTCCATTAAGCTTAGCAATACCCCCTCTGGACTTTCTCCTTTCACTAATGTATCTATAGAAAGTCTTGTCACCTTCTTTTACTGTTCGTGCTAGTGTTTCCTCAGTTTGGGACTTTGCCTGCCTTACTGCCTTACCTGCTTCCCTTAGGGCAGGTAAGGGCAGTAGAGCCCTTTCTCTGTGCGCAACCCACCGGGTCCCTGACACGTTAACTGGTTTATGAATGGTGTAGCTCATATTGCTGGCTAACTCTTTGAGACCGGCCCAGTTTTTGGGAGACTTATGGTATATTTTATAGATACCCATTAAGACTTCATCTGTGGTTTTCAGGTATGGAATAGATGCTGCTGATTGCTTTATAGCAAGCTCCAACTTGTGGGCACTGCACTGAATCCCTAACAAATGAGGCACGTCTTTCAAAATCCTGCCAAACACCCCAGTCACTTTACCCAACATGACGGGTGCCCCATCAGATCCAAAAGCAACAATTTTTTCTTTCCAGTCTTTACAGTCCAAGGTGAATTCTAAGGCATCACCTATTGAGTTCTAAATGCTTTCACCATTTGGAATACAGACTGGCTGAAGGGAAACAAATTCGTTAACTGGACGGAAATTTTCCATTGTCCTAATATAGACTGCCTCCTCTTCTATTACTGAGGCATCAGTGCTCGAGTCACATAAGACAGAGATAAAAGTGTTACTATTAACCAGTTTTGCATCTTTTATCCTTATGGATTCTGAAATAAAATGTGTGAACGTTGCTGCCTGTTTGTCACTTCTATAACTGACTCCGACATTTGCACCATTTACGTGTTGTAATTCTAAGATGCCAGGGAAATCTGTGAATGGGCATTCTGAATTAATCAAATGAGTTGTTCTAAACAAATGTTCTACTTGTGTTGCCTCATTTTTTTCCATTTGTATTATTCCTCGTTCTATTGCTAAGTTGGAAGGTTCAGTGTTAGACACAATATTTTTTTCATTGGCTAATTTATGAGGTTTGGAGAGTTCATGAGCACGTACATTTTCAAGTCTCATGCTCTTACAGCCACTCACGAAAGTGTTTGTCTCCCCTGAAGTATTTTTTGCAATATGAGCAGGTCATGCCTACATCAGGCTCGTATAGTAGCCACTCCCTATTTTCTTCCAGGTTTCCTGGAACCCCTTTCTTTTGTCCCACTTTCAACAGTAGTCAGAGTTGCTGGCATATCAGCACTGGCAGTGGCACTGCAAGTTGTCACATCTGTGGCCACAATGGTGGGGTGAATAGTTGTGCTACTGAGTCTATCAGTAATGGAGAAGCAATACACATAGAGGAACCAGAGCTTTCCTCCTCTTGGCTTGAAACTGAAGGCTTTCCTAATTTTTAAAGTCAAACTTCAACAAAGACATTTTTTCCCTTTTGGTTTACTTAGCTAAGAAACTGAATACTTAACTTAGTAGTACGAATTTAAAGTACAGTGTCGCCTTGGAAGACAGTGGACACTAGCAGCCTTATCTCTCAAGTCAAGCACTGCAGGCACTCCTTATACTTTTGATTTAGTATTTCTTTTTTATCCACAAACAAAACCCCAGAAATCTGAAATGTGTCCCTGCCTAATCCTTCTTATAGTTCTTTTCTTTCTTAAATTTTATATATCTCAATTCAATCCCTCTCCCTCTTCACCAGAAAGCCTAGTACACACCAGCCCTCAAGGTATATAGTCCCTCTGATTTAGTGAGACTCTGGGCTCTTTCTTGGTGTTCCCTTAATTTTTCCCCAAATTCAAACTTAGAATATTTTTCTTTTATATGGTCCCTCTGATTGAGAGATCGTTCTTAATTCAGTCCCAGACAGGGCAGGGAACTTTCCCCCTCCTCAACCAGATGTGGAGAGAACAGCCTGCCTGCCTAATAAATCTCTGTGTTTTTTTTTTCATCAACACAACGTTATTTTTATTAACAGGCTAACAGCCCTGCTATTTGTAGGCTTTTCCCCCTTTTATAAGTGTAGAGGTACAGGTAGTAACTTGTAAGTTCAAGCTCTCAGACTCAGACAGTGCTATTCCCCTCCTTAGCCCTCTGCTAGCCTGAGCTAATTCTTTTGTTGTACAGTGAAGTGAAGTCGCTTGTGGACAGTATCTGTATCAGGCTTTTTTTTTTTTTGCCCGGTAGAATGGCAGTGAATTACAGCGTTGGCTGATCGTGGCTAAACACTCGCTCTGCTCTCCGTCTGTCTCCTACAAGATCTGTGGTGAGAATGAGCAGAGCGAGTACTGAAATGTCAACCGCGCATGTGCAACAGTGATCTGCGCATGCGCGGTTGACGAGAATGCCCGTTGATGCATCAGCTCTTCCCGCCCGACCACCAGAGCAGACAGACAGACGTCAGGTGGCTAAGGCAATGGTAAGTCACCTGACATTGGCATTGATGGGCAGGGCGGGTGGTCGGTCACACTATGCGCGCTGCTCCTCCACGATCTCCACTGGGTCCTAGTGCCCAGCACATCCCCTTGCTGCAAAGACGGAGATTAGGGATTCAGCGCTAGTAAAGCGCTTGCCACTTAAGCGCCTGTCCCAGGGACAGGCATTAGATCAAAACCAACTGTCCCAAGTGAAAACCGGCTGTCCCAGACAGGCGGACAGCCAGTTATTTCGAGCCCTGTTTGGGGTTAAAAAACCCGGGCCATGAATACACCTCGGGGGGGGGTCACACTGCAAGTCATATTGGGAGAAAGGGATTTAGGGGTGGTGATAGATGTCAAAATGAATAACTCTAACTCTAAAAATTGTAGAAGAACTGCAGCCAAAGCAAACGGGATACTGGGCTGCATAGCCAGGGGATTTATGTCCAGAAGGAGGGAGGTGATCCTCTGTGTAATGCCTTGGTCAGGCCGCAGCTCGAGTACTGTGTACAGTTCTGGAGACCTCATCTGAAGAAGGACATGGAGCTGCTGGAGAGGGTCCAGAGGAGAGCGACCAGGATGATTCAGGGCATGGAGGGGAAGCCTTATGAGGAGAGACTGGAAGAGCTTGGGCTTTACTTACTGGAGGAGAGGAGGGACAGGGGAGATATGATAGAGGTGTTCAAGTATGTAAAAGGAATAACCAGGAGTGGAACCAAGGGCTTTTAGGCTAAAGAAGAGAGAGAACAACCAGGGACCATGAGTGGAAGCTGGAGGAAACTACAGGGGAGCATAGGAAGCGTTTTTCACTGAGGTGGGTGGAGCCATGGAATGCACTGCCTGGGAGGCTGGTGGAGGAGGGCACAGTGGAGGGATTCAAGTGGGGGTGGGACAGGTACAAGGGGAAACTGAAACTAAAGAGGACCCTCTTGGGGGCTGGTAAGGCGAGCAGCCATTAGGTTACTGGCTTTCGAGCAGACACGACAGACCATTTGGCCTATTCTGATGGCTTTTTTATGTCAGTGTCAGTGTCAATGTCATCTTTATTTATAAAAAGTGCCTTTCAAAACCAAGGCACCTGTACAAGATTAACAAAACAGTTAATAAAACTAAAATTAACATATAAAATTCCATGGCTGCAATACTAATAATTGGCATAAGCCATATTAAAAAAGAAAGTTTTTAATGCTGTTTTAAAACTTTGGACAGTCTGGCTATCTCGAACCTGAAACTTTAGTATGTTAGTATTTTTAGGGTAATCTGGAAAAGGAGGGTCTGGTTAGTTCAGCAGTGTCTTTGGTTTTAAATGAGAGGCTGTCTGAAATATCAAAAAAAAAAAAAAAAAAAGCCCCATTTACCTCTAGCTCTCCAAACTCAGACATCACAAAGCATATGAATTTGGGGGTGGGGTATGGAAGTGGAATGGTTTGGGTACAGGTTCTGAGGAGCCAAAGTACAATCCTCTCTCTTCCTTTACTGATTACTCTGAAATAGGTCAGTACTAGAGCTGCCTTACCAGGAGATGACCTTTTTTTTTGTTGTTCTCCTCACAAAGCTAAAGCGCAAGGTAAACATTTTGGTATTTGAGTGTTTTTTTTTTTTTTGATGTATAGATTTTTATTTGGTTTTCTAAATTTTTCTCACTATATCCTCGGGTCCCAGCACATGGCCATACGTGCAGCGGGTGGAGGCATGCATGATGCACACCGAGCCAGCTCAGCCTCTTCTGCCCACCCATACTGCTGTCCTCACCCACCTACCTTTCCCCACCGGCCTCCACTCCGCTGGGGGAGAGATGAACCAACCCCTCACCCCGGGAGAGGAGAGCAGCTCGACAGCTCGCTCAGTCCTGTTCCTCCCATCCCCCCCCCCAGGCCAGCACCCTGACGAGCAGAGGTCATTCCTGAACCCGGGTCACTGGTGCAGCGCGAGGTAAGGCACCCAGTGCCTCAACCCTCAGCGCCACCAGGCCATGAGAGTGGGTTTTGAGAGGTGTCTGTCAGTCCAATGCACAGAGTCTGCAAGGGGCTCATCAGTGTCAGGCTGATCATGGCACTCTTCTGGTCTTGCTGGGCAGAAACTTTGTGTAGTTTATAATGCTGCCCATCAAGCAGAGTTGATCAGCATCCTGATAAGCCTGCTGTGGTCCCCACCCCTCCAACATAACCTGAAATAAAGAAAACCGTCCCGCAATCTCTCTCGCCCCTTTTTTGTCAGTTTTCCATCACAGGGTTGCCCGGTTCACGGTGCAGACTGCTACCCCCACCCAGCCCTTTTTCACTGTGTGACACCAGTAAGTCCACCCTTGGTGCCGCCAGACATGAGAAACCATTCCTCAATCCCTCCCACCCCTTCCTTATTAATTTTCTGACACTGGGGTGTCCAGTCCCTGGTGTTGGCTACTAGCCCCTTACCCCACCCATTTTCATTGTGGGACACCAGGTAGCCCACCCCCAGAACTGCAAAACATAACACTGACACTGAGGTGCCCATTTCCCAGTGTCAGTACCTGAAATAAAGAAAAACGTCCCTCATAGACTTTTTTAATACATCCTAAAAAAATGTCAAACTTCATAACTGTAGAGTGAGTATCCTGTTAACAGCAGCCAAAAAAGCCATAACCAGACTGTGGCTCCACCCTAACCCCCCCAACCTACCCAATGAGAAGACATAATTCTAGAAAGACGCGCATTAGAAACAATGACAGCACAACTGCAAAACAAAAGTCTGATTCTATAAAATAGATGGAATACATGGTTTCTCTGTGTCATGAATCACAGGCCAGAAGTGCTACCTTAGATCTAGGAGACCACTCCTTTTTGGGCCACTTCAGTAGAAGACGAAAAGCTGGACTGCCCAATGCACCAACTAGAATCCGTCTAGTACTTGGAGAAATTAATTCCACTCTCAACATCAGACATTCCAGCCTCTACAGATCTGTATGTTGAGTAAAGGAAATATATTGGAAGGTATTGTTGTCTGCCAGTCTGACAAATACAAGGGTGTTCTTATGTAACTAATATGTACGACAAAAATTGCTTTCACTAAAATACAAGTCACTAACAAAAAAAAAAAAAAAAAGACAATTGTCCATCGATGTCTGCTGCCACCAGCGTACCCTCCCACTCAGCACCAGCTACCCCACACTAACTCTTTACTTACCCACCCAGGGGTCCAATGCTATAATCCTCTCTGGACCGGAGATATGTCTTCACTCTTCAACGCCAGACCGGAAACTGAGGAAATCAGATATGCAGTTCAGTGTATTTCAGTGGGTTTTGAACTTGTCCTCATAACTTTGTCATTTTTGAATATTTTTCCCCAAAATGTTCAATATGGCCCACACCACGTGAACAGTGACAGTGAAATTATACAAATCCATCCCGAAAGGTGACTTCGCAGTTGCTGTGCGAAACTACCTCTTGGGCAGGATTAGAAAATGTTCTCTACTCTTCATGAGGTGGGGTCATAAGAAAACTGTGTTGAAAAATGTGATAGCTGCCATTTTTCAAATCCTGGCCAAAATGTGTGTTCGTGCTTGTGGCATGAAATCACCTTTTGGGCAGGATTTGAAAATGTTCTCTGCCCTTGTTCATGGGGGGAAATCATAAGAAGGCTATGTTGGAAATTTGGGGTAAAAATATAAGTGTAAGTGTGTGTGTGTGTGTGTATGTGTGTGTGTGTGTGTGTTGTGTGTGTGTGTGTGTGTGTGTGTGTGTGTGTGTGTGTGTGTGTGTGTGTGTGTGTGGTGTGTGTGTGTGTGTGTGTGTGTGTGTGTATGTATATATATATATATATATATATATATATATATATATATATATATATATATATATATATATATATATATATATATATATATATATATATATATATATATATATATATGTATATAAAAAGTTGCAAGCATGCATTGAAATTTTTCAACACACTCATAACTTTGGTAATTTTCAATATTTTGACCCCAAATTTTTAACATAGCTATTGTTTTACACCACTTCAAGAATGTGACAGCTGTTGGTTTTCAAATCCTGGCCAAAATGTGTGCTCATATTTGTGGTGCAAAATGACGTTTTGTCCACTGTTTTATAAATGACACTTGTGATGTTCATCAGGAGTGGTCATAAAAAGACTGTGTTGTAAATTTGGGGTCAAAATGTGGAAAAAACAACTAAGTTATGAAGAAACATTAAATTGTTCCACCGTTGACTCGTAACTTTAGTTTTGCAGATTTTGGTTTCTAATGTTCAACGTATCCCTTGTTACCCCACCTCTTGAGCATGACAGGTGCCATTTTTCAGATCCCCTCTGAAACTTGTTTTCACAGTTGCACTGCAAAATCACCTTTCAGATGGGATTTAAAAAAATTCCACCTGTCTTGATCATTACATCAGGTCATAAAAAGATTGTTGGAAAGGTGGAGTCAAAATGTGGGAGCCCACTGAAAATCAGAAATTGCCTCGCAGCTGACCTGTCCTGAATAAATACAGTCTAAAAATGTGTAGAAGCGGTACACCACTGAAAATGATATTGCATCTCATCTGGGCTATCATGGGTAAATTTATAGTAAAAATGTGTACAAACAGGAATGCAAGTGGCGAACATTCGACATTGTCAGATGCTTGTTATGACATGTAAAATGGGCATTCTTGCTCTTTTGCCTGTCCGTATAAAATAAAATAGAAATGAAATGAAATAAATTATGGAGCATAATTGGTGCTATTTAAGAGGCTCAAAACACAGAAGAGAAGGTTGTTTGATAAGGTATCCAACTGACAGCATAAAACTCTTAAGCAGTAACTTGCTTTTACTGCATTATATGAATTTATAATCTAGTTTCACAAATGGCATCCTACTGCCAGGCTGAACTGTGCTGATAGTTATATTTTTTTCAGCGGAGTTGATAAGACAGAGGGGATATGATCAAGGTTTTCAGAGATATCAAGGGAATAAACCGGGTCAACCTTGATGGGGTGCTACAGTTGAGGGAGGTAGGAGCCACTAGGGGGCACTCAATGAGGCTGGAAGGTGGGAGACTGGGGGAGGGAGACAAGGAGACGTTACTTCACTGAGGGGGTGGTGGAGCCCTGAAATGCACTGCTCACGGAGCAGGTGGCTGTTACAACTGTAGAGGGGTTCAATAGAGGCTGGTATAGGTATGGTGGAGGGTGTATCCCAGAGCCTCGCTGGGGGTTGGGGGGGGAACCTTGGGGGGAGGACTGTGATGGTGCCCTGGGCAGGCACTGATCCCCAGACAGACTCGATAGACCATTGGGCCTGATCTGCTGGCTTTTTAGTATATTAATATGTAAAATCTTGTGCATAGAGTAAGATCAAAAGGGAAGGTTATTTCATGGATTTTTTTTTTTTTTTTTTTATAAGCAATACCATGAGAATGACCTACAGTTTCCACCTCATGCCACAGGCATCTGCGTTCATTGACACAGTAATGACAGTAGATAGCAAAGTACATTATACCTCAAGCATAACACAGTCCACACCTTAAGCATTTCTACAGCACTGCCTGATTAGACCTGGCGACAATGTTAGGTCCCGAACATGTTGTCAGACATCCCAGAGTTACTCAGCAGTAGAGAGAAAGAGGGGAGGCGAGAACCAGCTCCCCATTTCTAATCTGTCTGATTTCCTTTTATTTGTGCTATTCACACTTACTAAGATCTGCTTCTTGTATTGCCGTTTACAAGGGGCCTGTAGTTTCTAGAATTGGGCCATCTTATTTGTTGCAGTGTATTAGATTCGCTCTATCTTCATACTCGACAGGAACAAAGCACTCCAGGCTGCTGTGGTTGATACTACACCACCCATCTAGTGCTATGCAGTAGCTCATTTTGCTGCAGCTACAGCCATTGCCCACAGCAGTGAATCTTTAAGGGTTGTGTCTTCAAAGTGGATTCCATTCCCAAAAGGAGATGACTGGGCTTTTTGCTGACCAGAGTTGAGAACCCTGCTCATTACATCACATATGGCATGCCAGAGTGGTGCTGCCTCGGGACAAACCAGTGACAGATGGAGGAAAGTGCCCTCCTCCTTCATTTGGCACTTGGGGCAGAGAGAGGATGTTTCAGGTTTATACTTCAGTGCAGTGATAAGTGCACTATAAATAGCAGTACTGCATTTGCCTCAGTATTATTTCAGGAGGTTAGTGTAGCAAACTCTGTGGCCTCCAAGTTCCTGGCCCAAGTATTTCTGTTTCTCCTCGTCACATCTGGGCCAGCCCCCAACATCTGTTTTTTTTTTTTTTTTTTTTTTTGTATAATCTTTTTTTTTATTTTAAAATAAGACCATTCTACAAGGGCAGTCTCTCAAACCTACTTTACAGTCCAGTATTACTACAGACTCACTAACCCTTTACAAAAACACTGCAAACATTAAAAAAAAAAAAAAAGGAACAATAAAAAGAAAACGAACAATAACAAACTACCGTACTTAGTTTACAGCTGGTCCATACCATCTTTATAATCAAAGGATTGGGGTAAATGAAGTTTATAAGGAAGTCTATGAGCTCCAGAGGTGGTCGACTACAAAGGAAGACACCCCCCCACCCTTGGTTTAGGAAGGTCCCACCTTATCTCCTGTTCCCGTTCAAACAACATGAAGTCTTGCTGTATTCTGACTATATGTAGTTAGCCCCAGCACTTGAACTGCCCCGGAGAGTAAAGGGTTAACTCTGTGCAGCGGCATAGACCGTTGAGCTAGAGCTCGGTTTTCAAACCTCTGTCTGTGGTACTCTGAGGTATAACCATCAGATTTCTTACTCCGCCTAACTGTGAAGTCGCTCCGGAGATCTCTCCTGCACTTTGGTTCGGTAAAAGTTCGAATTGGTCGGTTCTGTCAACCCGTTTGGTAGAAAATTGGTATTCTTGCCTCTGTCTCGGTACCAGTAAGTGGTAGTATAGGTAGTGGTAGTTTTCAGAAGAAATTGTTTTTATTTTTGGTTCTTTGCCGGTCGGTCCGTTTTGGAACCGAAACCTATTCTGTACTTCTGTATACTTTATATGTGTGGGGTTTTTCCGGTACTTCTCGGTTCCTTTAAAAAAAAAAAAAAAAATCCGATTTTTAGGATTTTTTTTTTTACTGGTCCATAACACGGTTGGAACCGATTTTATATTACAGTCGCCTGGCTTAACCGCTGTTTTTGGGTGTCTTTATTTTGTAAGGCATGTCTGAGAAACCCAAAAAGAAAACTGGACCCACTGGGTTTCAGCACTGTACCGAGTGTAAGGAGGCCTTTGCTAAGGCCGACCCTCACCTCGTATGTGTGTATTGTCTGGAGTTTGACCACCTCAAGGAAGACTGCCAAATATGTAAAAGCTTTCCCAAAGCCACTCTGGAAAAACGTTTGAGTAGGCTAAGGGAGAGGGAGGCAAAGAAGTCCGCTGACCCGGATGGCTAGCCCGATTTGGTTGCGGCTGAACCTGAGGGGGTGCTCACTGACCTGGGCGATACCTCTTTGGGCAAACAGAGAGCCAGTTCTGCGGAATCAGTTCCGAGTAGAAGAAAAAGAAAATCAGCCGGTTTGGATTTGGCTTCCCATGGTCCGATCGCTGATGAAATAGCAAAAGTGATTTCAATTGTACAGTCGCTTTGCTCAGTTCCGACCGAACTGGTCTCGGTTCAGAGCCGATCGGTTCGGTTGGAGGTACTTGCTTCAGATTTGGATCCGGAGGCATACTATGAGGGCGATTGGGAGGAGGGTGAAGATTACGAAGAGGAACAATGTGAAGGCCTAGATAAGCCAGTAGAGCTTGGCATCTCCCCAGACAGGTCTTCTCATGCTTCTCCTCCCAGGCTTTCTGAGTCCCCTTCCCATTTCTTGTTTTACAAGAAAGTGGCTGAGACTCTTCAGCTTCCTATGGAAGAGGCTGAACAGGATCAGGAAGAACCTGACTATCTGGAAATGATGGATGTTCCAGAGACTAAGAGGGTGTCTATCCCTTTACACAAATCCTTGGGGAAACAGACACAGAAAATTCTACAATTTCCTACATCCATTCCTCCTGTGGAAAAAGGAATGGAGAGGAAGTATGCTCTGTCAGGTCCTAGGATGGAATTTCTTTTATGTCATAGCAGCCATGTTGGGGTAGTGCAAGCTGCAGCCTGTGACAAGGCTAATATTCCTTTGGCATCTCACCCCCCAGATAAGGATTCCAGCAAAGTTGGTGCCATGGCAAAAAAGCAGTACTTGGCATCATCTTTGGGACTCTGGCAATCTAATTATATGGGATACACTGCCAGGTACCAGAAATCTATGTGGGATATGGTTCTGGAACTGGCTAAGGGTGCCCCTTCCCAGCTGGCCAAGAAGCTGGAGCAAGTGGCTGCCAATGGTATAGAGGCATCGAAGGTGCAGTTCCACGCTGCTGTTGATTCCAGTGATGTTCATTCTAGGGTCATGGCTACATCTATCTCCATGAGGAGATTTGCTTGGCTTAGGTGTACCAACCTCTCTCAGGATATCCAGGCTAAGGCCATGGACTTTCCTGTAATGGGTAATTTTCTGTTTGGGGAACAAACAGAAAATTACATGAAGAAAATGGACGAGTACAGGACCACCTATAGGAGTGCTGCAGCTAAAGAGAAGCAGACCACTCCTCAGAGGCAGCAGTTTAGGGGCAGGGGCAGGCCTTTTTTACCAAGCTCAGGTTGTCTCCTCTTCTTTCCAGCAGAGGGTGTTCTTTAGTGGAAGAGATAGACGTGGGGTGGCAAGGACCCCATCGGCTAGTCGGTCCAAGCCCCCTGCCAAGCAGACACCCTGAAGTGTCAGTCAGGGTCACCTCCCTAATCCCAGTAGGGGGGCAGGCTGGCTCACTACTCCCAAGCCTGGGAGTCTATTACTTCAGACAAATGGGTCCTGGAAGTAGTGAGCCATGGACTTGCTCTCAGTTTCAAAAGGTTCCCAAAAATGAGAGCAAAGTCTTTCAGTCCTCCCTTTTCCTTGGAGACAAAGGCCCTAGAGGCAGAAGTCTCCTCTCTTCTGCTCCTGCAAGCAGTAGAGAAGGTACCATTTGTCACAGAGGAAAAGGACTGTATTCAAGATACTTCCTTACCCACTAAAAGACAGGGGAGTGGTGACCCATATTGGATTTAAGGTACCTGAACAAGCATTTGACAAAACCAAAGTTCAAAATGGTGATTCTGGGAGTAATTCTTCCCTCTCGGAGACCAGGAGACTGGCTAGCTTCCCTGGATCTCAGAGATGCCTACTTCCATATTCCTACCAGACAATCCCACAGAAAGTACCTCAGGTTCGAGTTGCCCACAGGCCATTACCAATTCAGGGCCATGCCCCTTCGGCCTAACATCTGCTCCAACGGTGTTCACCAAGTGTCTTACAGTGGTGGTGGCGATCCTCAGGAGGCAGGGCATCCTTCTGTTCCCATATCTGCATGACTGGCTTCTAGTGGGCCAATCCTCAGACCAAGTCAAGTCAGCTTTAGGGGTCACCGAAAGACTTCTAGAATCCTTGGGCTTCATCCTGAACTTAGAGAAGTCTGTTCTAGAGCCAGCCCAGCTTCTCACCTTCATAGGGAGTGGAAATAAATACAGTTCAAGCAAGAGCATTTCTTCCCCTCTCAAGGGTTCAGTCTCTGGTCACTCTGGCCTCCTCTTTTCGTTCTCTGGTGTCTCGTCCAGCCAGACACTTTCTACAGCTGCTGGGACACATGGCTGCTTCCACAGCAGTAGTTCAAGGAGCAAGATTTCAAATGAGAGAGATTCAGTTTCATCTCGAATCTTTCTGGTTTCAGAAAAAGGACCCTCTCTCCAAACTGGTTCCAGTCTCCAAAACCTTGGTCCAGGCCCTTCAGTGGTGATTGGACGAGGACAATCTTCGACAAGGGGTTCCCTTCATCAGTCAGGTCCCTTCTGTGGTTTTCACCACAGACGTCTCTCTCCTAGCGTGGGGGAGCCCACCTAGATGATCTCACAGCTCAGGGAACTTGGTTACACCAGGATTCCCCTTCTGCACATAAATCTTATTGAATTAAGAGCTGTCTTTCTGGCACTTCAGACATTCTCAAGAGTTGTCCAAGGGAAAGTGGTACAGATCAGAACAGACAATACCACAACCATGTGGTACATCAACAAACAGGGAGGCACTCGGTCCTTGGCCTTGTGCACAGAGGCCATGAAAATTTGGTCTCTAGCTTATTCCCTTCAGGTTTCTCTGCTGGCTGTGCACCTCCCAGGGAAGGACAGCATTCTAGCAGATGCTGTCAGCAGGATTTCTCAGGGTCACCACGAATGGACCCTGAGCCCTGTAATTCTTCAAGTCATTTTCAGGAAATCGGGCACCCCAGAGATGGATCTCTTTGCAGCCCCAGACAATCATCAACTCCCTCTGTATTGCTGCAGGCCACCCCTTCTGGGTTCTGTTCCCCAGGATGCTCTCCTACTAAATTGGACAAGCTGGTTTCTGTATGCATTTCCTCCTTTTCCTCTGATATTTAGGGTCCTGATAAAAATCGGGTCCCAGCCTCGCAAGGTGATTCTGGTGGCTCCAGACTGGGCCAGACAGCCTTGGTATCCTCTACTGTTGTCACTGTCTGTAACACTGCCCTTGTGTCTTCCCAGGCAATACAATCTCTTCGCCTCCTCTCAGAGGAGGATTCTATACCCCAACCTTCAGTTTCTCAGGCTCAAAGCCTGGCTCTTGAAGAGCTAGAATATGCAAGTTTGCATCTGTCCCAATCAGTCTTGGATATTTTAGAAGTTAGCAGGAAATCTGCCACTAGGAAGACCTACAACTCTAAATGGAAAAGGTTTGGTTTTTGGTGTTCCAGTAGGCATATTAAGCCAGAATTGGCTGACATTGCCATTGTTTTGGACTATTTGGTACATCTTAACAGTTTAGGCCTCTGGGCCTACTACTCTTAAAGTACACCTGGCAGCTGTGTCTGCTTTTCTTTTGGCTGGTATGGCCTGTTCCCTAGCTTCTCATCCAGTTTTCAAGAAATTTTTCAAAGGCTTGGTCCATGTCAATCCTCCCTTTCGGGAGCCTACTTCTTCTTGGGATCCGAACATCTGTATTGCACAGCTTATGCAGCCCCCTTTTGAACCTTTATCTTCAGCTGAGCTGAAATACTGGACTTGGAAAACCTGTATTTTGGTAGCTATTACCTTGGCTAGGAGGATCAGTGAACTACTGGCCTTATCAGTGGAACCTGATTTCATTTTCTTTCATAGGGATAAGGTGGTCCTTCGCACCAATAGAAAGTTCCTTCCCAAGGTGGTGTTAGACTTTCATCTGAACCAGTCTATGTCTCTGCCTGTCTGTCTTTTTCGCTGATCATTCTTCCTCTGGAGAGGTTACACAGTCTGGCTGTGAAAAGGGCTCTCTGCTGCTATATTGAGCATACTAAGGCCCATAGGAAGGATTGTTCTCAATTATTTCACACTTATGGTGAGGTGGGAAAGGGCAAGCCTGCTACCAAAAGGGCTGTTGCCTGGTGGATTGTCTCTTGTATTCAATTCTGCTACTCCAAATTTGGAAAGGAGCCTCCCTCAGGCCTGAGGGTTCATTCTACCAGAGGTACAGCTGCTTCGATTGCAGCAGCTAGAGATGTACCTTTAGTGGATGTATGTAAAGCAGCTACCTGGAAATCTGTTCACACCTTCACCAAGCATTACTCTTTGGACATTCTGTCACGAAGTGATGCTAGGTTTGGCACAGCCGTGCTGCAGATCCTGTTCCCAAAATAGGTTCTGTAACTCCCTCCTCCAAGGGGGTACTGCTTGGTAGTCTGCATATAGTCAGAATATAGCAAGACTTTGTTGTTTGAAGAAAAAGTTACTCACCATAGTAATGTTGTTTCTTTTAATGGAGTCTTGCTGTATTTTGACCTCCCTCCCTGCCTGTCCTCCTGGAACCTAGTAGTTTTGGGATGTGGTGGGGCAGGCACAGTGCTGCACCCCAGGGGTGTACTGGTCAAGCCCCCATCTCTTACGGGGTTTCTGATTGTTTGTTACTAAATATTTTGGTAAACCACTACCTGTTGTGTTGTGTTCTTTTTGGGTGTTCTCGACTTGAGTCTTCTGACCCTAAAGCTTTGTTTTGCCATTTGGCACAACATTTTGGAAACAATTTCTTCCTTTGAGTTAGTTAGTTTAGTGCTCGTAAGAATCTGACAGTTATACCTCAGAGTACCACAGACAGAGGTTTGAAAACTGAGCTCGAGCTCAACATTCTATGCCTCTGCATAGAGTTAATCCTTTACTCTCCGGGGCAGTTCAAGTGCTGGGGCTAACTGCATATAGTCAGAATACAGCAAGAGTCCATTAGAAGAAACAACATTACGTCACTTTTTTTTCATCTCTGCCTCTCTTCCTTAACTAGCTCCCTCTCCTAGGAGCTGCGCTTCTGTAGGTGAAAGAGAGTTCAAAAATGGATCCCGTACCACAAGGAATCTCTCTTCTCTCCCCTTTAAGAGGTATGATAACCTTTCCATTGCCAGGGCTTGAACCACCAAGTTTTTGCATTGTTGAAGGGTTGGTTTAGCGTATGAAACCCATGTATTAAAGATGCATTGCCTTGCAAGAGCTAGCAGAACCCTTATCCACCGGGGAAAGGGGGCCCCACCCCTCCTCCCCCAGATCATCCATACCAAATAGTAGGGAAACTGGAGTCACCGTCATCTGCTGGCCTGTCATATTAGCGATTTCCCCTTACCACGGCCTCCCAGAAAGATGTCAAAGTTGGACAAGTCCAGAAATAATGGATATAAGTGCTAATAGAGTCCCTACATCTGCCACGCACAGGAGAAATCGTAAGGTTAAACTTAATACAGACTATGTATAAACTTGTATTGTGCCTCTTTTTTGCTCATTGTATACTAATAAACCCATATGCAGCTGCATCAGTGCAGACCACTCCTCATCCTGAATATGTATACCAAGGTTCCCTCTCCCAAAGGGCCCTACTCCTAGCAGAAATATCAGGAAAACCGGCTTGTTCTTACCACATCTGGTTTTATAGCATAGATAGGGGTTTAACTTCAAAGCAGGTGTGTCTCAGTACGCTCTCTATGGGGGGAGTGAGAAGGGGGCATGTAGATAGGGGAGTGCAAGTTCTGTTGCCTCCTGTCTGGGGCAAGTACCTTGTTTTGAAGGACAAGTGAAGAAGGGAGCTGATTACATTGCGAAGTGCGAGGGGCAAGTGAAAATTCAGCTACAGTTGTGGTTGGGCAAATCCTAAAAGTTTTGATTTGAACAGCCCTGCGCATAGACAGAGCCCAGACAAAGCACCAGGCACTGTCTAACTTATAAACACAGGAAAAAAAAAGATTTGACAGACAATTGATATTGAGCTTTCAGTTGCATAAAAGATCGTAGCATCCCCCTTCGCACAGTTTCCCAATGATATGTATCCCATGCGAGTCCCACTTGTAAAGACCTAGATTGTAAGAGATGACAGGGCACTCTGTTCCCATAGACCTGATAACAGCCTGCATTGGGAGAGACAGCTGGCAAATGCTACATCACTCTGTGGCACTTGAGTCAGGCCTGCACCATTGTCTTAAATGGATTAGCCAATTTTACATAATTTATTTGAAGCTGAAGACAGCAGATGTGTAGAGAGTGGCCTCCCCCAACTTTTCTTCCTTTAGACTGATCCATACAGGTGCCCCCCACCCCCCTTTTTCAAAAAGGCCCGCTAGGTTTCTGGGTAATACTGGATGAAGTTGGGTAGGCCCAGGCCCCATTCTCTCATCATCATTTGCAGGATCCCATGCTGCACGCACCCCCCCCAAAAAAAAAGGTGGTAAGCAGGCTGCACAGGCTTCTAAAATATCTTTGTGGTAGTCATACTGGGAGGACCTGGAACATGTATAATAATTTAGGGAGCAGGCACCTGTTCACCATCGGCACCCTGCCAATGAGCATGAGAGGCAGTGCCCCACACCCATCAGTCTGCAGTAATTTTAATTAGAAGGGGTTCATAATTCACTTTCTGTAGCTGAGACAGTTTATTAGCAGGACACCTTGATATTTTATTTTGGGGGGTGAGGGTTAACCTCCTCTCACGAGCCTTGACCTGGGTTCCTTGAGTTGTTCCCACATTCATTAACTCTGTATCATATTTCCATCAGAGTCAGTATTGCTGCTGCTGGCTCTCGTGGATATAAGAGTGTAACATGGCAATAAATAGTGTACTAGAACATGCTAACTGCCACACATGACCAAAGCTCAACCATGCATTAATTCCTTAGTAATGCCTGGTTGCTCCTGTTGTACCTTTGTGAACCAGAGTAAATTCTTTGTTCAAGTGCAGTTCCCATGGCAGCCCAACAGATGGCTGTAAAACAGTGCTGTGCTGCTAGCATTGTTTCACAGCCATCTGTTGGTCCGCCAAGGGAACTGCAGGAACAAAACATGAAGATCTACCCTAGCATGGTCCCATCATGCAGTGCAACCCATATCTTGTAATACAAGCAGATGAAAATCGAAGTATGTAGCGCCAATCCTGAAAATAAATTAGGAAAAGTACTATATTAGTAAATGGAAAGCTAATATTGTATAGAAGTACTTGTTGAAAATCGTTAAGTTTCTACTCACGATATTACAGTTCTAGGGACATGGATATGTTGTTCATCCACACTGTCTGGCAGGTTCCTTGCCGCTTTAAATCTTGCCGGAAGGTCTGCAAGCTGGCTCCTCCCACCCACCCAGGTGGTAAAACTCTCAGCTCCGCCCCATGACGCCAGAGCTTCCTTACCGCTTGGAAGCTCAGGTTCCCTCCTTAACGCTCTGCGTGTAGACTGGATCCTAATTCTTGATTTACTCCAAAACTTTTATTTTAAAATTTTCAAGACTTCGGTCCAAGGTTTCTCCCTCGTGACTCACGATGGACCGTCGACTCCAGATTTGGCAGTGCCCTTGTGGGCAGAAAATGTCAGGATGGATCCGGCACTCCGACGTTTACTGCCTTGGACTGACCATGACCGCATGAGCCTGAGTTATGCCGTTGTTTTCGGCCATCGTCCTGAAGACTGCACTGCCGGTTACAGCTAGGGTGCCCGAGAAGCTACCCACCGGTGAAGTCGAAGGAGGCCCATTGGCGGTTACTGCGGCGGCTGGCTCGGCTGAGCAACTCGAGCAGATGATCGCCCTCGAGGAGGAGGCGGCACGGCCGCATCATCCTCTTCCTCGGTCGCGGCATTTATCCCGCTCTCTCTGGGTACCTCATATTCAGCTTCTTTCAAGGAGCTTTGCCAGTCCCGTTCCACGAAGGGAGAGGGGCCATCGGGACATTCCTCTCGGTCCAAAAAGAAGGACTCAAAAGGTAAGTCCCACCGTCAGCGTTTGTGGGAGCAGAAGAGGTCCCCTTCCCCGGATAGTCTACACTCGACTTCGGTCGAGGTTGCGGCTAAGGCCGCTGGCTTCACGGTGTCCCTGTCGGGTCAGCCGGCCGAGACACCTGTCGACGCGGTTGAGATTTTTCTCGACCTGTCGGACAGGCTGTCGACTGGTGAAGCCGACAACCCTTCTTCCCCGGTTCCCCCGGTGGAGACAGAGGACCTGCCTGCGCCCCCGGTGCCGCAGTCCCTAGTCAAGGCTTCCGAGCCGAGGGAAGAGCGGGTGTCCCCCTCCCCTTCCCAGACCCATCCTCGGAAACACCGAGGTTCTCGGTCTCGGACATCCTCTCAGTCCAGCTGATCCCGCCGACATCGGCAGTCTCAGTCTCAACACCGAAGTAAGCGGCGCCTCCGCTCGTCCTCGTCTTCCTTCTCGGAAGAGGAGAGGCTTCAGCGCAAATTGCGTCGACACTACAAGGACCTGATGTGGCAGCAGTTACTTCCGTCTGGGAACAAGCCGACGCCGTCGCCTTCCCCGGCCATCAAGTGGCTGTCACCCGAGCGGCCAAAACAACCCCTCACTGTAGCCGAGGTGCCCAAGCCTAGGCTGGTTGTTCGGCCGAAACCAGCTGCCCTACAGATTGTGGTGGAACCTCTGCCTCCACAACTGAAATCGGGGGCGCCGACCAAAGACTCTCGGTCGGGTCAGGGCCTGCCCCACAGGTTGTTGGTAACCCTCACTCCCGACCGTCCTCAGCAGGTGGAGGGTGGCTCAGGCCCCAGGCAGCTCTTCGCGGACTCCTCAGAGTATGACAACGACTCCTCCCTGTTCTCCAGGACCATTGACCTGGAGTCCTCCGGGGGCCAGTCGATGGATGAAAGCCCATCGTCCTTCATGGGTCTGCTTCGGCTCATCTCTGAGTCCACCGGGATGCAGCTCGAACCCGTATCAAAGTGGGCCAATTATCCCCTGACGGAGATACTGGACCGAGGGAATTCACCCACGGAGGCCTTTCCGGTGGCTGAAGCCATTGTTGGCCCAGCCTTGGAGCTCTGGCAGCGGCCTGCTTCCTGTCCTGCGCCTTCGGCCAGTATAGCCAGGAAGTATGTGGTCCCTACCGGCTCTTTGCCCAGTTTTTCGGAACACCCCTCTGTTGAGGGGTTGGTCACCGACAGCGTTTTCCGGCGTTCCGGGAACGCTAGGGATGTGGACAAGCCCCCCGACAAGGAGTCCAAAAAGCTGGACTATGCCGGGCGGAAGGTGTATGCGTCTCCCTTGGCCTCCGCCAGGCCAGCTCGGCCGTGCTGATGGCACACTTCTCCACGCCCTCATGGGCTCCCTGGATGAGGTTATCCCTCATCTCGGCCGACCTGCAGACCATGGTCGCGCAGTGCAGGACCAGGAAGAAGCGGTGGCTAAACAGCAGCTCCAAGCGGCTCTGGACATTGGAGACTCGGTGCCAGATCAGTTGCGCCATGGTGGCCATGCGCCGCAGAGCATGGCTGAGGATATCCACCTTCACGGCGGATACCCAGCACAAACTGGCGGATGTCCCCTTCCTGGGGACTGACCTTTTCGGCCCTGGAGTGGAAGGTCACCTCCAGCGGATCGAAAAGTCCAATGCCACTCTGGACTCTGTCACCTCCGCCCAGAAGGACAAGGGCCACCGACAACAGCAGCATAAGTTCTTTCATCCTTCTGCACCTACGGCACGTCCGGCCCAACAGCACCAGCACCAGGGCCAGCAGGCTCGCGCTTGGCATCCCAAACCCAAGCCTTCGGCTTCCTCCAATAGGAAGCAGGGAGGTAAAGGCCCAGGAGGTTCTTCGGCCGGTCCTTCCTCTAAGCCTGCCCAGTGACAGGTTGAGGGGTGTCTCCCCCAGCCTCGTTACTCCCCCCCCCGGGTTCCCTCCGTGGGGGGACGGCTCCGCCACTTCCTTTCCACCTGTCCATTATCACCACGGACCATTGGGTGTTGGAGGTGGTAGGAAAGGGCCTGCCCCTGGAGTTCGAGCAGGCCCCACCCTTCAGAGACGTCGCCCCTGGGGAGGCTACGGGGTCTGCAGCCTCTTTGTCGGCTTGCCGAGCCGATATCGCCCTGCTCCTTGAAAAAGAGGTGATCAGAAAGGTGGTGGATCCTCCTCCAGACGCGGGGTTTGTGTCCAGGTACTTCCTGGTCCTAAAACGGACGGGGGGCTGGCGCCCCATTCTCGACCTGCACGACCTGAACAGGTTCCTACGGACTCAGACCTTCAGGATGGTCACTCTGGCTCAGATAATCCCATCCTTGGAATGAGGCGTGTGGTTCTGTTCTCTGGACCTTCAGGATGCGTTCTTTCACGTCCCAGTCCGTCCGTCCCACCAGAGATTCCCCCGCTTCAGGGCAGAGGGATCCCTCTGAGTTCGGGCCATGCCCTCGGCCTTCCCTCGCCTCCCAGGGTCTTCACCAAATGCATGGCAGTGGTGACAGCATTCCTCGGCGCCGAAGGGTCCGGGTGTACCCCTACCTGGACGACTGGCTGATTGCAGCCCCCTCCAGAACGGAGGTGGAGCGGTCCAAAGATCTGGCCCTCCAGGTTTGCTCTCAGGTTGGCCTCCTCATCAGCGAGGCCAAGTCTGAACTCGTGCCAAAGCAGGTGATCCAATTCATCGGGGCAGAGCTCGACTCTCTACGAACCAGAGCAAGGCTCCCGGTGGACAGGGCCGAGGTTCTTTCCTCCTTTGCCCAGTCATTTCAGGTTGGGCAGTTGCGCCCTGCCTGGGAACTTCCTGCGCCTCCTGGGCCTCATGGCGGCCTGCACCAGCGTGGTCCGTTGGGCCCATTGGTACACGCGTCCCCTTCAATGGGGGCTGGCCAGCCAATGGTCTCAGCACTTCGATCCTCTGGATCAACTAGTGACAGTGACCCAGGGGATGTGGAACGCTCTCCAGTGGTGGACTGTTCCAGCACATCTGGAGGAGGGCATCCCATTTGTCCGCCCTGAGCCGACGGTCTCTCTATCAACCGATGCCTCTCTGATGGGTTGGGGTGCCCATCTGGAGGAGCATAGAGCGCACGGCCTCTGGTCCCCTCGGGAGTCCTGATGCCACATCAACCTGCTGGAGCTTCGAGCGGTTTGTCTAGCCCTCACCGTCTTTGTTCCATTTCTACGGGGTCAAGTGGTTCAGGTCCAGACGGACAATACCACGATCATGTACTACCTAAACCACCAGGGCGGGACACGCTCCCGGCCTTTGTGCAGGGAAGCTGTCCGCATTTGGTCACTTGTGCACAGCCTGGAGGTGGATCTCCTTGCCATCCATGTGGCAGGAGCTTCCAATACCCTGGCCGATGCCCTAAGCCAGATAGGGGCTGCGTCCCACGAGTGGTCTCTCCTGCCGGAGGTAGTACAAGATCCGTTCTCCCTCTGGGGTACGCCTCAGGTGGACCTGTTTGTCTCCAGGGAGAATGCAAAGCTGAGACTGTTCCATGCCTGCCCCCCTCAGCAGGGCTCGCTGCAGGGGGATGCCTTCTCGAGGCTGTGGACCCCAGGCCTCTTCTACGCCTTTCACTTGATCCACAAGATGCTCCTCAAGGCGAGGAGGGACAAGGCGCAGGTGATTCTGGTAGCCCCAGACTGGCCCCGCCAGTTCTGGTATCCAGATCTCCTCAGTCTCAGCTCCAGGCTCCCGAGGCGGCTTCCAGTCTGCCCGGACCTGATCTCAGTCAACCAGGGGAAGGTATTCCATCTGGACCTTCAGTCCCTGCACCTGACGGCCTGGTTCCTGAGCGGCTAGAGTTCCAGGCATTAGGTTTTTCTGACGAGGTCGTCAACGTCGTTGAGGCGTCCCGTAAAGAGTGGACCAGAAAATGCTATGCCTTCAAATGGAAGAGATTCTCCATTTGGTGTCAGAGCAAGGGCCTGGACCCTTCCTCCTGTTCCTTGGCAAGCATTGTGGACTACCTGTGGTCCCTTTCTCAGCAAGGGCTTCATTCGACGACCCTTAAGGTGCACCTGCCAGCCATCTCTGCTTACCGGGTGCGGGCCGGGAAGCAGTCCGTGGCGCAGGAGAAGGTGATAGGGCGCTTTTTCAAAGGCCTTGATCACATATCTCCTCCGGTGCGAGAACGTCCACCTCCGTGTGATCTACTGCTGGTACTGGCTAAGCTCATGGGCAAGTCGTTCAAACCGATGCATGGGTGTGACATCTCTCACCTGTCGTGGAAGACTGCCTTCTTGGTGGCTATCACGTCAGCCAGAAGGATGGGAGAGCTCCAGGCGCTTTCCATCAAGTCTCCCTATCTGGTCTTCCAGAGGGACAAGGTTGTCCTGCACCCCCTCCCGAAATTCCTTCCGAAGGTGGTGTTGGAGTTTCACCTTAATGAGGTGTTGACTCTGCCGGTGTTCTACCCCAATCACACCTCGGAGGCCGAATATAGGCTCCCTACTTTGGACCCCAGAAGAGCGCTCGCTTATTACAAGGAGCGGACAGCTGAAGTTCGGGGAGAGGTTCGCCAGCTGTTTGTCACCTTCGCTGAAGCCGCACCTGGCAGACGTGCAGCCAAGCGGACGATAGGCAGGTGGGTCACCTCCTGCATAGATTCTGTTATAGGTTGGCGGGCATGGAGCCTCCCAAAGGGATAAGAGCTCATTTACCCGCCATACCGCTGCATCGGTGGCTGCCTCAGGGACGTCCTTATCCAGGAAATTCATGGGCTGCTACCGGAAGTCAGCACACACCTTCATCACCCACTACCACATCGACCTTGAGTCACGCCGGGATGCTGGTTTTGGGGCCTTGGTTCTCCGGTCTTTATTTTCTAAGTAGGGGGTGTGCACCTTGCCTCCCTCCTCCCGGAGAACTGCTAGGAGTCTGCCAGACAGTGTGAATGAACAGCATATCCATGTCCCTAGAAATACAGGTTACTCACCTGTAACAGGAGTTCTACGAATGGTATATGTTGTTCATCCCCACGACCCACCCGACCTCCCCGGCGTCGACGCACAACCTGGCTTCCATCGGGCTAGATCTGGCGTCATGGGGCGGAGCCGAGAGTTTTACCGCCTGGGTGGGTGGGAGGAGCCAGCTTGAAGACCTTCCGGCAAGATTTAAAGCGGCAAGGAACCTGCCAGACAGTGTGGGTGAACGATATATACCATTCCTAGAACTCCTGTTACAGGTGAGTAACCTGTATTTATCAGCAATCACAGCCATCTGTTGGCCTGCCAAGGGAACTGCAGGAACAAAACATAAAGATCTACCCTAGCATGGTTCCATCATGCAGTGCAACTATATCTTGTAATACACAATGATGAAAAATGAAGTGTCTAGCACTGATCCAGACAGTGTTAGGAGAAAAAGTACCATAATAGTAAAAATTATATAAAAGTATATTTGGCAGTAATAGCACCATGCACTTAAATCAAAATGTTGTAAAGTAATGCCTCCCTACACCCACAATAAATGTAAGACAGGCTACATTCAGCAGAATGTGTACTATCAATACAGTGTTAAAGATAAATATAATAGCTGTGTGTCTCTCTTTGCATTACAAGTAAGCATTACAAATAATCTGCTTATTTCTGGAAACGCTTGCCATGTTACAAGCGCATTAAGCCACTCGAAAGGAGGCTTCTATTAGGGAATTAATGCATGGTTGGGTGGTTGTGGGGAACTCTGCCTTTGGCCGTGTGCTCCAACCCTTGAGGTCATCTCTGATGACCTCAAGGTAGGGAAACAGTGTGACAAGGCAGCAGGTAAAGCAAATAGGATGCTGGGATGCATAGGCAGGGGCATCACCAGCAGGAAAAGGGAGGTCATAATTCCACTATACAAGACACTAGTGAGGCCTCACCTGGAGTACAGTATACAGTTCTGGAAGCCTGCGCTGCTCTGGTTTTCAAGCTACCTTGAGGAGAGGGTCCAGTGGGTTAGGATTGCCGGTGTCACCTCGGAAGAAAAGCCAGTCCTTTCAGGGGTCCCACAGGGGTCCATCCTGGGGCCACTACTCTTCAGCCTTCTTCCTCAATGACCTTCCCAGTGTCTGCCACCAGAAATTACTGCTGTACGCTGATGACGCAGTCATGTTCACCAACCACCAAAATGCAGAGCTCCTTGAGAAACAATTATAGCTTGAATTCATGTGCATCGAAGAATGGTTTAAGTCACACAAACTGGTCATAAACTACAGCAAAACAAAGGTTATGACCTTCTACAGTGCCAGGAGCAAGTACAAATCCCGTGACCTCACCATCTTAAAAAAAAACAGGGACCTTACTTGAACACGTTCCTGATTTTAAATACCTAGGTGTCACATTGGACAGCTCACTCTCCTACCATCAGCACATAGATTCTGTCGCCAAAGCCACCAACATCCGTGATAGGCCTGCTCTACAGGCACAAACACTGCATGACTCTGATACTCTCCGTTGGCTATCAACAGCTCTATTACCCATCATCGATTACGGACTAGCAATTTATGGCTCTGCCTCCGCCGAATTACAGTTGCACTCAACAAAGCATGCAGGCTGCTAACTGGGGCTGACCGACTTACACACACTTGTGACCTGTACATTCGGGCAGAATGGCTTCCTCTCATCAGCCGGATACAGTATCAAACCTGCCTCTTAGCCAAAAAAGTCCTCCTCGGGGTAATGCCCCTGGGCATTGAAAAGCTCCTTATTGACCACCACAGCACCCAGCGAACTAGAAGTTCACAACAACTAACCTTCCTTGTCCCCAGATGCCGGACTACCATGGGCCAGAGGGCCTTTGCCCACAGAGTACCACAGTGGTACAATACTCTCAACAAAGAAACTCTTACTGCTGCTGCTTTGGGCCCTTTTAAGAGACAACTCTGACTTCATCTCATTTCAACTAGTTGTTGTGGCTGCCTCGCCTAATCAGGGGCCCACCTCTCACTGCACTCCACTTCAGTCTTGACAGCTACCTCTCCCCACCTTGCCCCCTCCTACCTGCCTACCCCTTGCCCCTCTTCCTTCCCCCGGCATTTCTGACCTTTATCCTCCCCCCCTCCCTTTAGAGCTCTTACCCTCACCCTCTACCCTCCAACAATGGCTTTCCTGCCTGCATACCCCCCCCTCACCTGCAGCACTTATTTGTAAGATTGCCCTTGGCTGGTATGTCATGCTACCTAACATTTGGCACATTTTGAATTACTGGAATTTCCTAAGCCTCAGTCTCTTACTACTTTTTATTGTGTAACTATGTATTTCTATGTTGACCTTTGTATGTATGTATGTATGTATGTATGTATGTATGTATGTATATATGTATGTATACCCCCATTCCTTCGACGTGGAACCTTTGTAAACGAGCAGGTCCTGCTCATAGGTATTTGTAATCCTGGATTTCAATAAAATAAAATAAAACCTTACCTACGTAAGGACATAGACAGGGTAGAGAAGGTTCAGAGGAGGGCAACAAAGTACATGGATTGCATGACAAGTCCTATGAGGACAGGTTGAAGGAACTGAACATGTACTCCCTGGAGGAGAGGAGGGAGAGAGGGGATATGATAGAGACATACAAGTATATTACAGGGAGGAACAGGGTGCAGGAATACACTATTTTTAAGCAAAAAAAAGATGTTCCAGGACTAGAGGGCATGGGATGAAGTTGGAGGGAGGACGATTCAGAGGAAACATAAGGAAGAATTTCTTCACAGAACGAGTGGTGGACAAGTGGAACAACCTGCCAGAGGAAGTGGTGGGGGCTGAAACAATCACGGGATTTAAGAATGCTTGGGATAGACATCAAGGAATTCTGGAGGTCAGGGGTAAGAGGCAACAGACTTCTAGGAAAACATAAACTGAACTTACAAGCTCAAATGGGCAGACTGGGTGAGCCATAGGCCCTTATCTGCTGACACTGTCTATGTATCTATGTAACCCCCCCAACCATACATTAATTCCCTAGTAGAAGCCTTCTTTCTCGTAGCTTAATGCTTAAATATCGTCTAGAAAAAGTAAGATAACATGGTTAACCCTAGCCACCTGCAAACCCTGCAAATCTAGAGAATAGTGAACAGCCACTGATAGAGACTCAATTGTCAAGCTATAAAGGAGTGGGGACAGGGAGCATCTTTGTCTGATATCCCTGCTGAGATTAAAGTGGTCTGAGAGCAAACTATTTAAGACCTGTACTCTGGTTCTACAATACCATGCCCCAACCCAGGCTGTAATTTGAGGTCTGAAATTTCCTAATGGTTTCAAACATAAAAGGCCATCCAGCTTGATATCCTTCTTTGTATATCAAGGGCCAACAGGCTAAGTCAGGAATGTTTAATCTTAGGCTATTTTCACATTACATTTAGTGTCTTCCTTATATGTTTAGCATGTTACCTCTTGAACGAATCCTGCTTGGTCCATATTGATAATTTTGGGAAGAACTGTTTCAGTTCTGAAGGTTAATATTTTCGCTGTTATTATGTACTCTGAATTTAATAAAGAAGAAACAGGCTGATAAGATGCGCATAACGTTGAATCTTTATCGGGCTTGGGCAGTCTGGTGATAGTGGCTAGTCTCAGTGTCGGGGCAGGGAGCCCCTGGCCAGACTGTCTGGCACTGTGTTGAACATCAGGTCCCCATTGATGTTTAAAATTCTCCTGGGATCCATCCATTCCTGGCCCCTTCCCCTTGCCAGTGAACCTATGTCCCGTTCTACCTCCAGTATATCTCAGTGGTGTTCAAAAAATGTTTTAGGAGGCAATGTAGTGCTAGTGAATTCTGAGGTGAACAGAGTTAGATAATTATTTCCTAACAGTGCTTCTCGTGGCCTCTTGATCTGTGGTTACCACCCTTTGTTCCTTTGCAAAGGCATATACTGTATCATGTTTTCAGTTGCGTGGTTCTTAAGCTGCCATGGCAAGAATCAACCTCCCTGTTCTCCTTAAAACAGGCTGTCACGTTTGCTAAAAGAATATGTCCTAGAACAATAAACAGTTTAGGTAAAAAAAAAAAAAAACACCTTAAATTTATATCAGTATCATCTGTATTTAGGGCATAAACTGTGACTAGGGACAGTCCTCACCTGAATAGAAACCACTACCTGTCTTACCTGGGGTTCCAGTCGAAAGTAGATTGTTCTGCACCTTGCCTTAGAAGTAAAGGAGATGATGCTAGGGAACACCTTCACTAAGTGTTAAAGAGCAACTATTGCGTTCTTTATATCCCCCCACCGGGAAGCACAAAGAACCCTTACCTGCCTCAAATCAAACCATGTAAATTTTTTCTTTTTTAGGTGCTGACTTAGGAAGCAAAGGGATCGCATCTTTGCTTTGAGGAGCCCATGGCGTAATCCCTTCCACTTCCTTGTAGCTCTGCAAGTGCACTTTGCCCCCATCTGCCCCTAAGCTACCGTTTTGTGACATCAGATATATGAAGGCATGGAGGACATGCCTATAGACATGAATGGGGGCTATTTAAAATTAAATTTCGGTACTTTAGATGGCCATTCGGAATAAATCATGGCAACCGCTTAACTAACAAAGATCTTGTTAGTTAAGTGGTGGCCATGATTTATTCTGAATGGCCATCTAAAGTACCGAAATGTAATTTTAAATAACCCCCATTCATGTCTATAGGCATATGCCCCCGCACTCTTCGTATACTGATATCACAAAACGTGGTAGCACTGGGGCAGATCGGGGGGCGGAGTGCACTCAGCAGAGCCACAAGGAAGTGAAGGATCGGCACTGCAGGCTCCTCTGAGCAAAAATATGGTCCTTCCCTTCCTAAATCGGGCACCTAAAAAAAAAAAAAAAAAAAAAAAATTTTACATGGTTTGGATTTGGGGCAGGTAAGTGTTCTTTGTGCTTCTCGGGGGGGGGGGCAATGTAGCAGTTGCTCTTTAAGTCTTATTACCTCTGCCTGCGTTATATGGGTCGCCTGCAAGAGTTCTATGTCCAGCTTTTGTTTTTTCATTTGAGAAAGAATTATTTTTCTTTAAACTGCACTTTTAAGCCCATTAACATTCCAGGTCATAATGTTTAACTTCGTGACATGACCACAACTTTAAGTGCAGTGCAGCTTATCTGCATACAAAACTTGGGTGTGGGAGACCTTTCATCCCCACTCCCTCCTGCTGTGTGTCCAGGAAAATAGAATCTCTATTTCTATCCTTCTCCAGCCTGCTTCTATTTGGAGTTTTGAACTTTTCAGACATTATCCCTTGCAAACCAGCTATTGCCCTCCTTCTCCCCTCCTCCCCCCAAGTGTTGCTCTTAAAGGCCCTAACCCCACAACATGGCCCCCTCTCCAAACATCTCTGGCTTCAGCAGGTAAAAAAGTAAATTCCCAGGAACAACAAAATAACTGTTTCCTACCCACCACTAGTGGCTTTGGTACAGTCTTTGCCAGTCGTTCACCACCCTCACTCCTGAAGTTCCCAGTAGCTTGCAAGTCCCCTTTTACTTGCTGTGGATGCTCCCTGATCAGCACTCTGATCTGATTTCCTCAAGGACCATTTCATGTAATTGAAAGTAATATTTCAGTACCATTATAAAAGCCACATGACCCCCTTTAAACTGAAGTAGAGTAACATTCAACAGCTAGATATTTTTAACACGACTCCCTGTGTACTGCTTGGGTTCTGCATGGTGATTTGATTTTAGTTCTTTCATTTTTCAATCATTTTTATTTTCATACTTGAAAGGCATGAGAGCATAACTGCCCATTTTCACACACGTCCAGTGACCAACATAACACAGAATAAATAACGGGTCAAGGGTTATACAAACACACATTCATGGGATATATCGACAGTGATCATGGGCAAGTACATACAGATCTGTCCAAAAAGTATTGCTGTAGCTTGTTTTTAAATAATCCCAGGGAAGGACACTCAGTTCTTAACTGTGAATAATGTGTAACTATTGTCTTTGAACAGTGGACAGACAGGCAATTAAGAAAAAATGTAGCTACATGAACAGATGGACATAATTCCCCCTGCATGGTTTTATGACTTGGTTACTAAGTCATAACTCAAAGCGCTGTAACAGTTAATAAGTGACATTGCATGCTGCTCATGAAAGTAAACAGATACCCTAGGAACTAGCCCAAAAGACAGTAGGGTGCAGTGGAGTCCAAGGTCGCTCAACAAAAGCTGCTCGAGCCAAGACCTGGAGAATAATGGTGCATGTAAGTAGCCCAGCCCGTTAGTGCAGACCCAAAATACTTATTCTGTAGTGCAGGATCCAGTCACTCACAAAGTAGGATTCCTAACGTCATTTCAAAGTTGCTGTCCCATATCATGTCTGTTCACAGGTGTTTGGTTAAGAGTTGTGACATCAGTAAAAGAAAGCACATTTTGCAGAGCGGTGCATTTTGGATTGCTTTTGCTGGTGTGGGGAATCTGGTGAAGCCTTAGTGATACTGAGATGCTGCAGATCTCCACACAGCTGGATTGAACTGGCCATATGACGGATTCAGGAAGAGTACGCCCCTCCCCCATTCCTGCAACAAACTCCCACCCTACCTCAGCACTGGGGGGGAGGGGAGAGGAATGGTTCGGAGTAGTCACAAACTGTTTCGAGAAAGTCTATGCATCATCATCCTCGGTTTTATTTATATTAGGTGCCCTTCCAATGCTCAGGGCGCCTGTACAATTTACACACAGTAAAACAGGTAAAATACCTCCATTTAGGCAGCAACCCCCCAGTCCGAGTGCAGTGATCACCTGGCCTTAGACATCCCACAGTGTCCCCCTCTCACGGCACAGTGATGGCACCTGCTCCTAATCCCACAAATTTGCAGTAATATTCCATGTCTCCTGGTGCTCAGATTTTCAGGTTGCTGGCCCTACGGTGGACTCCACTCTTTTCCTCCTCAGCAGCTTCCTCTTTAGCAATAAGTGCTCTGGCCATATCCGGTTTTGTAAAGGTTTTTGGAGGTTTCTTTTGATGACAGATAATTAAATGAAAAGGGTACACATGAGCAAACTACCAGTGTCTCACATGCAGGCTTGCTTCACCTTATTAAATTCTTGCCACTGTTGTTGAATCTTCTGACTGTACGGGGGGTGGGGGGTGGAGAAAGAGACCACTGACTTTCCCAGTTTCATTATGCCCAGCCTGCGGCCTGCTTAGAGAACCTTCACATGATCTTGGCGCAAACAGTTTACCAAGGAGTGCCTGGGACATGAATTCGGGCTGGGTTTCTTGTCAGGCATGGTGGGCATGTTTAATTTCAAGGCCCGAATGGTCTGTTTCCAGGGTGAGTATCTCTGTGAGCCAATTTTCCATAAATTCAAGGGGATCCTCCCCTTTCACATCTTAAGGGTGCCTATCCAGCCATACAGTATTGTGTAGATCCCTGTTTTCATGATCATTGATTGCTTTTTTGAGGTGCTTGGAGAGTTTGTGTGTTGCATTGAACTTGGAGGCAGCGTAGAATAGGGATGTCACAATATTAAAGTGTGGATATTGTGATATATGGGTTAAAAAAAAAAAAAAAAATTTGTATACATATTACCACAAGTTGCAGTATTTCTAGTTTTAAGAACAATCATGAGAATGGGACTGGGGAAGATAGGAATTGGGAATCTTGGTCACAGCTGGAGAATACGTTGCTGTAGCAGCAGGTATACAGGCATATTGTGATGCACAGTAATCACGATATTGTTATGTCAAAAGCCGTCATCAGCCTGGAGCTCCTGTTGTGCACTGGGGGTCAGTGGTTGGAACTCTGTCTCTCTGTCCTCTCCCCCCCCCCAAGCTTAAAATTGACCTGAGCCTGCTTCCGACTGGCCTTAGCTGCTGCTGACATGTAGAGCCATCAGTATCCAACAGAATTATCTAAAAGAAATAAATTTGAATGCAGGATTCTACACAATAGATGAGGTTCAGTGAGGGAATCGAGTTCTTACGGTTCCGCCATGCTAATCTGTTCAGTCGGGCCCCTTTTTTTTTTTTTTTTTTTTTTTTTTTTTTTTTTTTAAGTATGGTAATTTTTTTTTTTTATTTCAGGTTAACAGAATTGCAGCAGTTGATACTGTAGCATGACATTGTAATCAAGCTGGTCCCCCCCCCCCTTTCAAAACAAAGCCTTTTTTTTTTTTTATTAGTATTTAGAGGGGAAATTGACTGCTATGTCTATCACTTCAACAAGTGAGTAGATGACCTTAGCTGCAGGCAGACAGGAGAGAGTGCAAGCGCAAAAGACAACACCCCACATGGTGTCGTGTCAGAGTTCTGTCTTTCCTTTTACTCCCTATCTTTGCTGCCCTTTCCCTGCCACATCCTCCCTATTGAGGGGGTGGTCTGGTGTGCTGGGGCTGCAGCTTGAGACACTGAGCTGCCGTTCCTTGAAGGAGACAGTGAACACTGACCCCTTCTGCTGCCACCATCTTCGCTCAGATGGAGCGCGCAGGAAAACTTCGAGGATCATGACCAGCACCCGTCAAGAAAGGATCCAGCCTGTTTTTTTGTTTGTTAATCTGGGATCCCCAGGAGGCTCCAGGTTTCTTCCGGGAACACAATTGGAACATTGTTAGACGGCTCCTTCTATCCCCTGTCAGACTGCCCTTTTTCCCTGCCCTCCAGCAGCACCGCACCTCCTACGCATCTCCTTTTGAGTGAATTCCCTCTGCCCCTGCAGTTTGGGGGCCAAATTGGTTTGCAAGACAGCAAGAATTGGGCCAGCCCGGTGACATGGAGGGGTGAAGCATTGAATGCCTAACCCCCCTGCCATGCAGATGATCTGTCTTCAGGAGCGAACTCGGCTTGCCGGGTTCGGCGTGTGGGAGAGGACTGAACATCCTAGGGACAGTTCTGATCTACAGGGGAAGGTGTGGCAGTCGCACCAGCCTTTGACTGCCACTGGGTGGAGGTCTGGTGGCAGTGCAGGCAAAGAGCTACTCTAGCTGGGCCCATGAATCTGTGGGACGTGTGCGTCTCCACGTACATTTCCTTTCGTGCGTGCTGCAGCAGGGTCTCGGTGAGAAAACTAAAAAATAGGGATCCAGTGGCAGAATGAAGCCCTGTGCACCTCCCAGACCCACACGACCACCCAGATGCCCGGAGCCAACTGGATCTGGGCAGGGGGGGCCTTCTCACTCCAGCTCTCCCATTGGGGGAGGGCAGTTCATGGGAGATCAAGCTCCAAGGTAAGTCTGGGGGAGTTGGGGACAGGAGCTAAAGAATTCGCCTTCAGAGTGAGAAGCTATATGAACGAACACACACACACAGCAAGACCTCTGCGACCGCAGATGAGGTTCACTATGCAAATTGCTGACAGGACCATTCACAAACTGGCTACCTCCACATGGCAGATCGCATCGTTGCCACACCCTCTTCCTGTAGAACTAATACAGTCAGGTGGTAAGGTTGTCACCGAGGACATAACTAGGCAAAAAATGAGCTAACAAAGAGATGCAGATTGGAAAGGGACATGTGAAAACAACACCCATGGTGGAATGGGGGCTAGGGAGGGGGAATCCACGGGACACCAGGGATGCTAAATGGACTATGGTTAAGGAGGGGGTGGCCACTGAACCACCAAGGAAAACCACTGACAAGGTAAAAATGATGGGTTTGGCATGGCCCACAAGTGGGCCTCAAAGGTACGAGTTTTGGGGGAAGGGGACTATTGGGGGAAGGGCCTGTGCTCATAGGTGCCACTGATGGTACCGTGACAGGTGCTGTGCCATACCCCAAGGTCTGTTGGTGGGCTTATGGTGTTACTGTGTGTAAACTGTTTTTGCACATACTGATATCTCTGTATGGGCTACTTTGCACTGGGACGTTGTCAACAGGGGAACTTCTCCTCTGACACCTACAGGTGACTAAGTCTGCCCATTATGGATGGCCATTAGGTGTGTGGTCACAACAGGGTGCTGCTTGCACTTCGTTTTGCGACTCCACCTAGCGATTGTGGAGCGGGCATGTATTTGTTCAGAATGTTTTATTTGACATTCATTTCCTCCGTCTCAGTTTTAAACTGTTTTACAGTGGACAGTCGAGAAGACGTAACTGCAGCTTTGGTTGTGCTGTGTATGTGCTGGTTGGAACTGTACTGCTAGCTGTTCAGAATGTTGAGCAGCTAGTCAGAATGGGACTCTACCCAGGTAGTGTTATAATGGTGCTTGTCATTTTCTCTGCTGGCCCGTATAAAGTTGCATTAGTCAAAGTATATTTGTTTTTAACCGAAAATTAAAGATGGATTAAGTTACCTACTCAACTAATGCAGTAAGCACACGTGAGGATTTTGTATTCATTGACACTATATTCTGCACATCCCCCAAACTGCCAGTACTACTACTCTGTGCAAAGCATATGCATTAGTTGTACACCTAGTCAGCACCATTCAAATGTCAATGCTGGCTTTGGGCCACGGTGGCTCAAATTATGTCTGGCTTTAGATGCTCCGTTTTCCTGGTGTCGTGAACTGTGCATCAGATGTTCCTTAATGGAGAACGGGGACCCTGAAATGAATTTATTTTTGACCATTAGTAGATTTTTAAAATTTAGATAATTTGGATTGTTAAATATCAGAAAACAAATTCAGACTATTAAAACTTTTCAAATGCTTTCTTTACTAACAATTCAGGTTTCTTCTGCTTTGAAGAAGTATTCTGAATTATGACACCAAGGGGGAAAAACAGGCTCTCTAGCTTCAGTGTTCAGTAATTTCCTTTGACCTGCCAACTTCTATTTTTTCAGGACTGTTCCAAGTCATAGCCCCAGCTGGAATGGGTTGTCCAGGCCTAGATCAGAATGATGTAGTTGAAAGCATGTTGTTGGGTATATAGAATGTAATGCCAAATTTTAAAGGAATCCTTTGTCAAAGTAGAAACTTTCAAAAAATTGTAGTTATTAATTTGGAAACTGATTATAAGAACACTGAATGTCAGCCTCACATTGTACTCTGACACTTACTAAAAGGCAAGGAGAATATACGGTTTCATTTTGAACCATGTAATCTACAGAGAGAGGTTAGGAAGGTGGGGCTGCTGAGTGGGATCGGATTGTGCCAGTAAGCTGCCCATTAACCTGATGTGGGGAGCATTTGTTTCCACATTGTGCTGGATTTTGGCTGGCTCTGTACTGCATTCCAGTTCCCCTCTCCCTCTGACACCACACACACCCTCGCTGCATAGTTCCCCTGTGGAGGAGACTCCCCACTTGAGTCGCTTTCTTGCCCAGCTACAGGGGTCACTGTGGGAGTGCCCAATGTGGCATCCCCTTCTGAGGCCAGGAAGCATTGCCAGCAGCGGAACCCCTAGCTGAGGATAGCCTGATGCAGCCAAAACTAACTTGCTCACAAACCCATATCCACCACATGAAAGCGCATAGTGCTGCTGCTGGACCATCAGTCAGCTGCTCATTACAAATATTCAGGGGTCCCACAAAATAGTAGATGTCCCAATCCTGGGAAATGTTGTTTTTAGTATGGAAATAAACGCTCTGTCATTTGAAATGACAGTACTGCATTGGTTTAATAGAATGTTTTTTTTCCTTTTATTTATGGTCTGTTCAAAACTGGTGTGATCACTACATTGAACTACTGCCAGCAGGGCAGGTCTGAGGATTCTCTCCAAATGCAGATCCCTTTGTGCATGATACTAACATACTAAAGAAGCCAGCAGAATAGGTCAAATGGTCTGTCTTCTCTGCTCGAAAGCCGGCAACCTAATGGCTGCTCGCCTTACCACCCCCCCAAGCCCCTAAGAGGGTCCTTTTTAGTTTGTTTCCCCTTGTACATGTCCCACCCCCTCTTGAATCCCTCCACTGTGCCCTCCTCCACCGGGCTCCCAGGCAGTGCATTCCATGGTTCCACCACCCTCTCAGTGAAAAAATGTCTCCTGCACTCCCCTCTGTAGTTTCCCTCCCTCCAGCTTCCACCCATGGCCCCTGGTTGTTCACCCCCCCCCCAGCCTAAAGAGCTCCTTGGTTCCACTCCTGGTTATTCCTTTTACATACTTGAAAACCTCTATCGTATCTCCCCTATCCCTTCTCTCCTCCAATGAGTAAAGCCCAGGGTCCTCTAGTCTCTCCTCATAAGGCTTCCCCTCCATGCCCTGAATCATCCTGGTCGCTGTCCTCTGAACCCTCTCCAGCAGCGCTATGTCCTTCTTCAGATGAGGTTTCCAGAACTGTACACAGTACTCGAGCTGCGGCCTGACCAAGGCATTATACAGATGGAGGATCACCTCCCTCCCTCTGGACGTAATTCCCCTGGCTATGCAGCCCAGTATCTTGTTTGCTTTGGCTGCAGTTCTTCTACAATTTTCAGAGTTCTCTCTCCTAAGCTGGTCTCCGGGCTGCCTTACTCCTGGCCTGTACCTCCCAACACTGATAGGCATGCAGGAATCAGACCTCTGCAGGAGGGGACAGCCAGCCCTCCACTTCCTGTCTCCCTCAGTTTACTTCCTGCCTGCCATAAGGCAGGTTCTCTGCAGGGGCTCTGCCACTGTTGCGGCAGAGCTGAAGACGCCAAACTGTAAGTTCAGTCTATTTCTATTTTGAGAAGAGGATTGGCAAGGGGGAGCTTAAATTCTGCGTTGCCTCATAGTTTCTGGAGTGTCCCCAGTCTCAGCCATGCATGCTGCACAGACTGGACCCCTTCTGTCCTACTCTTTCCCGTGCTTTGAGGCACGCACCCCCCCCCCCCAAAACGGTTCGGTGAGAGGCACAAAATTCACTCCAGGATTACTACTGTTGGGCAGAGGACCTACAGCTCAGGCCGCTGATGCAGCAGACTCCTCAAATTATTTTTGGCAATCTCGTTGATTTATTTTCGGCTCCGGAGAGCCGCGCTTCACTTCCCCGCCGGCAGCCCTACTGCTTAGGCTGCCAACAGAGCAGGCTCATCGCCGTGAGGGAGGGAGGCCACCAGGAGCGATCTCGCACCACTACAGTAGCGGGGGCTTCCTTTCCAGTAGGAGCTTGATTCCTGCTTGAGAATCTATTCGGCTCAGGATGAGCCACTCAGGCAGAAAACATGCAGCAGCAGGAGCTTGATTTCAGCTCGGGATGAGCTGTGCTACAGCCCTAAACGACGGACAGAAACCAGTCTGTTCAGGTGGAGCCATTCTCTGCCCTTCGGCTCAGGAGGAGCCACTCTCAGCCTCTCAGCAGGCACCGGCAGCAATGGTTTTCGGGCTTGCTGACGACCAGTGTGGGATCTATCTTGGAAGCGGTCGTGCTTCTAATCAGCAGGCGCCTCATTCAAACAACATGAAGTCTTGCTATATTATGACAATTGCAGTATGACCGCAGGTTAGAACTGCTCCGGAGGTGAAATAGTTAACTTTCCATGCAGGCATGGAACTTAGAGCGAGAGCTCGGTTGAAAACTCTGTTGTGCTTCAAACGCAAACTGTCAGATTCTTTACTCCGCCTCACTGAACAGTCGCTCCAGAGATTTCTCCTTCTGCTCGGTTCATTTTGTCAGTTTAAAAGTATTATTTTTCGGTTTTTAGCCGAAATTAAACCGCAACCGGTCGGTTCAAGCTCTGTCTGTGGTAATGTAAGTAATAGATAGGTTTTACATTTAGTTTTTCTGTGTGGAACTTGTAATTCTTTATCGGTTCGGTTTGAACCGATCAGGTTGTATTTAAATCTACTAGTCCTTTTTTAGAGTGCGGTTCCCGGTTCTTATCGGTTCTAAAAAAAACTGATTTCATTACGTTTTTTTCCACGACCCGTGACACGGTTGGAAACTGATAAGGATGTCTTGCTTGGTGGATTGCCGTAGACGGGCAAGTTGGTTAGGCTGGCATTATGTCTGAGAAACCCAAAAGAAAAACCGGGCCCACTGGGTTTCAACACTGTAGTGTTTGTGGGAAG
The DNA here is from genome assembly GCA_016271365.2 of Neoceratodus forsteri. Lineage (NCBI taxonomy): Eukaryota > Metazoa > Chordata > Ceratodontiformes > Ceratodontidae > Neoceratodus > Neoceratodus forsteri. Next base: position 657,821,463 of record CM057459.1, read on the forward strand.
CCTTTGCTAGGCTGACCCACACACCACATGTTCTATTGTCTGGTGTTTGACCACCTCAATTCAGACTGCCAGATTTGTCACAATTTCCCTGCTGCCACCATAGATAAGAGAGTTGGTAGGCTCAGGGAAAGGGAGGCCAAAAAGTCCGCTGACCCGTATGGCCAGCCCGGTTCGGTACCAACCGAACCGGAGGGAGTGCCCTCTGACCAGGGCGATACTTCCTCGGGCAAACGAAGAGCCAGTTCTGAGGAGCCGGTTCCAGCAAAAAGGACTAGAAAGTGCCAAAAGTTCTCTCCCCAGCTGCTGAGGAAATAGCTAAAGCAATTCAAATTGTCCAGTCTCTCTCTCCGGTTCCGACCGAACCGACACCTTCAGGTAAGCGTTCGGTTCGGCTGGTTTCACCGGTTCAAAATTATGATTTTGAGGATTTTTATGAACCAGGGAAGGGGGAAGAGGAATATGAGGAGAGTGAATATGGTTTTGAAGATCTGGATGTGCCCATTGATCGGACATCTCTCCAGATAGACCCTAGGGTTTCTCCTCCAAGGCTTTCTGAGTCCCCTTCTCATTTCATGTTTTATAAAAAAGTTGCTGAAACTCTCCAGCTCCCTGTTGAGGAAGCTGTTGATGACCAAGAGGAGCTAGACTATGTAGAAATTATGGATATTCCAGAGTCTAGGAGACTGTCTATTCCTTTGCATAAATCTTTTCGGAAACAGACAGTAAAAGTTTTAAAAACTCCTCACACTGTACCTCCTGTGGATAAAAGGATGGACAAGAGGTATACCTTATCAGGCTCCGACACTGATTTCCTCACTCAACAATGCAGCCATGTAGGGGTAGTGCAGGCTGCAGCCTGTGACAAGGCTAATATTCCCTAGCTTCACACCCCTGAGAAAGGACTCCAGGAAGATTGATGCTATGGCAAAAGAAACAGTACATGGCAGCATCTCTGGGACTCAGACAAGCAAATTATATAGCTTATGCTGCTAGGTACCAGAAATCCAGATGGGATACTGTGCTGGCCCCTAGCAAAATCAAGCCCTTGACCAGCTTGCCAGGGAGCTGGAACAGGTGGCTATGGATGGTATTGAGGCATCCAAGGTGCAATTTCATGCTGCAGTGGACTCTAATGATGTTTCATCAAGAGTCATGGCTACATCTGTGGCACTTCGCAGGATGGCGTGGCTCAGATGTACTACCCTGTTTCAGGATACCCAGTCTAAGGCCATGGATTTTCCTGTTGTGGGAAATTCTCTGTTTGGGGAGCAAACAGAGAATTACATGAAGAAAATGGATGAATACAGGACCACCTATAGGAGTGTACAGGCCAAGGAAAGGCAGGCCACTCCTCAAAAGCAGCTTCCTAGAGGCAGGGGCAGGCCTTTCATAGGCCTTTTACCAAGCCAAGCTTCCTCTTCGCCTATGCTCAGAGGGGTTCTTTAGAGGAGAGGCAGGCCAGGGGGTACAAGCAGGTCTGCTTCCACCCCTCAGCCCAAAGCCCCTGCCAAGCAGGCACCCTGATGGGATTGCCAGGGCCAGTTCTCCTCTACCTGTAGGGGGCAGACTGGCTTACTTTGTCCAGGACTGGAAATCTTTAACATCAGACAAGTGGGTCCTGGAAGTAGTAAGCCAGGGACTGGTTCTCAGCTTCAAAAAATTTCCAAAGCTGAGAACCAGATCTTTTCCACCTGCAACTCCATCAGAGACACTTGCCCTAGAGGCAGAGGTCTCTACCCTCCTGGCTCTCAGAGCTGTGGAAAGGGTTCCCTCCCTACACCAGGGCAAAGGTTTGTACTCCAGGTACTTCCTTACCCCAAAAAAGACAGGAGAATGGCGGCCCATCCTGGATCTCAGATATTTAAACAAGCACCTTTTAAAGCCAAAGTTCAAAATGGTGACTCTGGGAATTATCCTACCCTCTCTAAGGCCAGGGGACTGGCTAGCTTCCCTGGACCTCAAGGATGCCTACTTCCATATTCCCATCAGAAGCTCCCATCGAAGTACTTCAGGTTAGGAGCTGCCCTCAGGCCACTACCAGTTCAGAGCAATGCCCTTGACCTCACTTCTGCCCCAAGGGTAGTTACCAAATGCCTGGCAGTAGCAGTTGCCTACCTAAGAAGGCAAAGATTGCCATCTTTCCTTACCTGGACGATTGGCTCATAGTAGGCCAGTCCCAGACCAGGTCATTTTACACCTTCAGATAACGCAGCAACTGCTTACCTCTCTAGGTTTCCTTCTGAATCTCTCAAAGTCAGTTCTAGAGCCTGTCCAGCTTCTTACCTTCATAGGCGCAGAACTGAACACACAGGAAGCCAGGGCCTTCCTTCCCCTGGACAGGGCAAAGACCCTAGTCTCCCTGGCCTCCTCATTTACCCTGCAGGTCTCCCGGCCAGCAAGGCATTTTCTGCAGCTCCTAGGACACATGGCTGCTTCCACAGCAGTTGTGCAGGGAGCAAGATTTCAGATGAGGGACATCCAGTTCCATTTGAGAGCTTTTTGGTCTCAAAGAAAGGATCCTCTTACCAAGTTGATCCCAGTAACTCGAACCTGATCCAAGCCCTACAGTGGTGGCAGGATCAGAGCAACCTGAGACAAGGGGTTCCTTTTGTCACTCAGTCTCATTCTCTAATCCTTACTACAGATCGTCCCTCTTGGGCTGGGAGCTCACATGGGGACCTCACCACCTAGGGTCTGTGGTCTCCCAGGAATCTCTGCTCCACATCAACCTGTTGGAGCTCAGAGCAGTTTTCTAGCACTTCAAGCTTTTTCCAAATCTGTTCAGAACAAGAGTATTCAGGTCAGAACAGACAACACCACTACAATGTGGTGCATCAACAAGCAAGGGGGCACTCTGTCTACGGCCTTGTGCACCGAAGCGATGAAGTTGTGGTCTCTGGCTTACTCTCTGAACACCTCCCTTACGGCAGTTCACCTCCCAGGCGAGGACAATGTCCTGGCAGATGCTCTCAGCAGGATTTCCCAGGGCCACCACGAATGGTCTCTGGATCCCCTGGTCTTGGGAGTAGTATTTGCCAGATGGGGCACCCTGCAGATAGATCTTTTTGCAGCCCCAGACAATCACCAACTTCCTCTTTTTTGCTGCAGGCCCCCAGTGTTGGGCTCACTCTCCCTGGATGCCTTAGCTCTCAGTTGGGAGGGGAAGTTTCTCTATGCCTTCCCTCCTTTTCCTCTCCTGTTCAAAGTGCTAGTCAAAATCAGATCCCAATCCTGCAGAGTCATTCTGATAGCTCCGGATTGGGCCAGACAGCCCTGGTATCCTCTCCTGCTGTCCTTAGCAGTCCATCCTCCCCTGTGCCTTCCCAGGAATCACAATCTGTTAACCTGTGCCCAGGGAAGGGTCTGGTACCCAGATCTCAAATCTCAATCTCAAGGCTTGGTTCTTGAAGAGTTAGAGTTTGCTGATTTACACCTTTCCCAAGGTGTAATTGATATATTGAAGGCCTCAAGGAAGCCTTCCACCAGGGCTACTTACAATTCCAAATGGAAAAGGTTTTCCATATGGTGCTCGGAAAAGCATATTTCCCCAGTCTCTGCTGATCTACCCACAGTCCTGGAATATATGGTCCACCTCAATTCTTTGGGGCTGAGACCAGCTACCCTGAAGGTGCACTTGGCAGCTGTGTCTGCTTTTATTTCAGCAGGTTAAATCCTCTTCTCTTTCAGCTCATCCTGTATTTTCCAAGTTTTTTAAGGGGTTGTTTCACGCCAACCCTCCATTCAGGGATCCTGCCCCTGCCTGGGATCTTAATGTTTGCATTGCTCAGCTTATGCAACTCCCTTTCGAGCCCTTGTCTTCAGCTGAGCTCAAGTACTTGACTTGGAAAACTGTGTTTCTGGTAGCCATCACCTCCGCCAGACGCATAAGTGAATTACAAGCATTGTCAGTGGAGCAGGAGTTTATCTCTCTTCACAGAGATAAGGTGGTCCTTCGGACTAACAGAAAGTTCCTGCCTAAGGTGGTTTCAGATTTCCACCTTAATCAATCTATTTCTCTTCCAGTGTACTTCACTGACCACTCCTCTGGGGAGAGGAGGCTGCACAGCCTAGATGTGAAGAGAGCTCTTAGTTACTACATAGAGCGTACCAAGGGTCATAGGTTTGACTCCCTCCAACTGTTCCTCACCTATGGCAAAGTTGGTAAAGGGAAGTCAGCCACTGAAAGATCCATTGCCAGGTGGATTGTCTCTTGTATCCAATTCTGCTATGAGAAGTTGGGTAAAGTTCCCCCCTCAGGCCTGAGGGCTCACTCTACCAGAGGTACAGCTGCTTTTCTGGCTGCTGCCAGAGACATTCCTATTCTAGAAATATGACAAGCAGCTACCTGGAAAACAGTTCACACTTTCCAAGCATTACTCCTGGACATCCAGGCTAGGAGTGATGCTCGGTTTCATTGCAGCAGTGCTTCAGAGCCTATTTCCTAAGTAGGTTCTGTCCCTCCTCCATGGGGGTACTGCTGTGTAGTCTGCAATTGTCATAATATAGCAAGACTTCATGTTGTTTGAAAAAATTACTCACCTTAGTAATGTTGTTTCTTCTAATGGAGTCTTGCTATATTGACCTCCCCCTGCCTGCCCTTCTCAGAACCTCTGTTTTGGGATGTGGGTGGGCAGTACAGAATTGGCACTTTTTGATGCCCACCTTGTTGTTTTTCACCTACCTTTTGGGTGAGCGGTGTTGTGTTTTGCATTTTTGGGTCTCCTGACTTAAGTCTTTGTTTTAGGCCAAAAATGAGTGTTTATGTTAGTAGCCAGTTGGCTAGTGTAGGTTTACAGCTTCCACACAGAACCTTAGTGAGTTTTAGCTCGTAAAGATCTGACAGTTTGCGTTTGAAGCACAACAGACAGAGTTTTCAACCAAGCTCACGCTCTAAGTTCCATGCCTGCATGGAAAGTTAACTATTTCACCTCCGGAGCAGTTCTAACCTGCGGTCATACTGCAATTGTCATAATATAGCAAGACTCCATTAGAAGAAACAACATTACTAAGGTGAGTAATTTTTTCTTTGGGCTCAAGGAGAGCCGTGCTACTGCTCCATCTTCGTCAGCACTTAGAGCGGAAACGCTCCACAGTAGCAGGGGCTTCACTAGCGGGAGCACAGGAATGCTCCACAGTAGGGCAACGCTCCGCAGTAGCAGTGGTTCACTTCGGCTCAGGAGGAGCCGCGCTACAGCCCCTCAACATTGGCACTCTTCATCATTGGGTACTCTAGGAGCGGCAGCGCCCCGCAGCAGCAGAAGCTTCTTTTCAGCTCTGGAACAGCCACACTACAGTACCTCCAACGGCCAGGACAGCTCAGGCAGTCAACTCCATAGCCGAGCTGGCTGTGTGTTGTAGTGGCTTGATCCATTGCTTCTGCAGTCGGAGGTGCTGGGTTCAGATCCTGGTGCAGGCAATAGTTTCTCATTTTGCAGTCTCCTTCCCATCAGGCCCTGAGATGCACAACAAGGGGAACCAACCTGAGCGATTGCGCCCCCCCTTACTACCCAGCTTGTTGGGGTGCTTTAAATAGGGGCTCATGCACCCTTCCATTCAAAGTCTGAAGGGCTATTGGGAGCAAAGCGTGAGGGGAGCAAAGCAAAAATCCTTACGGGGCAGTCACAGCCACAGATGTAGTCCCCTCCCCGGTCCCCTTCTCCGGCTCGCTATGCCTAAGTGAGAAAGCTGCAAGGGCGGTGGAGGTCCGGAGACATCCACCCTACTATCACAGGATCCAATTCCAGGCAGCGCAGACCCATCAGCCTTCTCCAAGGGACAGCGGGACTTACCAGCAGGCTTAGTCCTCAAGCCTAACAGGACCTTCGCCCTCAACTCATCGTGCCCTGGCCAACATACCTCAATCTCCATAACAGCTGGGAGGGTCCATGGGATGCCCACCCCTATGCCTACTCCCAGTCATCTCTCCGGAGGGACATTGCAACTCTTGACATACTAGTAGCACCAGTCTGCCAGAGGTCAGTTAGTCCCCCCCCAGAGGCAGGGGGGCTACTGAGTGGCGTTTCTGTCCTGGACGGCTCTCCACCCAGAAACTTAGCCTTGGATGATCTGGATTACTTCATGGGTGAGTGAGGAATCTCACTTGAAGTCTCCCTCTGCAACTCCTAAACCTCCAACCAGACTGGCATCGGCTACCAAGCAACAGGGAGAACTTATATATTTACCTCGGGGTGGGGCTTCCGGGACCCGTGGGACACGAAGGTGGAGGCATCCCTCGTAGAGACGCTTTTAGTCCTCCACTCCTCCCTTAAAGCAGCTGCGAACAACCTGTTCTCTACACCACTGATGTGGCATTCCAGCACGCTGATGAGCCTAACATATAAGCAAGCCCAGCCAACCTGTTTTCAGCATGAGCCGCAATACCATGGGCCCCTATCCTGGCATTCCAGCATGCTGATGAGCCAGATGTAGATAGCCCACCCCGCATCAGCTTCAGAGCGGGACTGTGCTAGGCATTATCAGCAGATATCTCAAAGGAGGCTGCCAGTCGCCCAGCAAGTGCCATGCTTTAACTCTCCTCAACAGACCTAAGGCTGCAGGCTTGGCAGGTGGACAGGTCGCCAAAGCTCACTTGCCAAATGTCCCAGACAAGGGAGAGCTCCCGTATGGATAGTCTTAAAAGGGGGTGGTAAAAAGATTCCAGAGAAGTGCCGAAAACCTTTCTGCCACAATTCAGGAGCACGTTCAGACCCTGGACGTAGGGATCCAGTCAGTGTATTCCAAGTCCATGCATACTCGGAGAACAATTTAAATCTGCCTTGGCAGACGATACTGGGTCATTTCTATCACCCAGCAGACACAAAAAGGGTGTTTGTTGGCATCCGTAGGTCTGCAGGATGCCTATTTACCCTTCCCACTCAGTAACGTCACGCGCACGATCTCAGGTTCAGAGTAGGATTCTCTAGCGCTGGGGTGTTCTTCGGACCTGCGGACAAAATCGAAGGTGCCTGTACCAGTCATAGTTCGCATAAAGGACCCACAGCTCAACCAAACATTACAAGCAGAGGTGGTCTGGTACCTGCCTGCACATGGTTTTCTCATCAACTGGAAAAAGAGTTCCCTAATTTCAAACCAGACCTTGATCTTTCTGGGGCAGACATCATGACATAAGGATTCCCCCCCCCCCCGAAAACTAAATTCCAGATTCTGCTAAAGCTCATCAAGGAGTTTAACTCCTCATTTATTTATTTCTCATACAGCTCATTGAGACAGAGTGAACCCTCCCTCCAGGGACGGTCTCTGAGGACAGAGATCATAAAGGGTCACAAGTTAGACCATCCTCACCAAATCCGGATTGCAACTAATGCAAGCCTCGTGAGCTGGGGTCGGCTCACCTGCTTCAGCTGTTGGCACCGGGCAGGTGGTTGCTGTTAGAGGCGCAAGGTACAGCATAAACGTTCCGGACGCGAACAGTAGACCACGCCCTGAGGCACTCTGAGCAGCAGTTCCCCAATCAGGGATAGTCTGGTTCCAGCCGATGGTACCAACCATTGGGGTGGCACAAGAAGCTCAAAATGCTAAGGGAATCTCTTCTTTTTCCATGGGTCTCGCGCCACTGAGTGAGGTATTTACCAGGGCAGGTAAACAACATGGCAGACTAGCTTAGTAGCAAGGTTGGTCGGCCACGGGAATGGGAGCTGAAGGATAGTGCCTCCTACATCTTGGCAAATCAGTGGGGACAATCCTCAGACAGATCTTTTTGCCTGCTGGCGGAACTCCAAGGTAAGCAGTTCTGCTCCCTGGCCAAGGATGAACCAGCGGTGGCTCAGACACCTTTTTTCCCCTGAACTGGGATGAGTTTGGTCTGCTGTATGCCTTTCCTCCAATACTGCCTCTATCAAAAGTCCTTCACAAAGTGTTTTGGGGGACAGGACACTCATGATTCTAGTCTTCCCCTTATGACTTCTCTGCACATAGTTCCCAATTATCATTTGTCTGTCAAGGCGTTCACGTCTAACATTCAAGTTCAGCCTGGGCATTCTCCATCAAGGTCTGGCCCGGCATCACATATAAACAACTTATCTATAGAGGCCTGGAGATTGAGAGGGAAAAACTTTTAAGGAGCTCGGCTACACAACTCCATTTTTTGACAAGAAGGGGAACTTGTCTCTTTTTCCTTTTTCTTCCAATGTGTATTATTGAATCCAAAAAAAAAAAATTTGTTGGTTCTGACTTCATTCAAAACGCCTGTAGAACTATCCAATATAATTGCCTGTTCTACTGCAGTTCCTTCAGATGGATGGACAAAGGACTGCAATCAGCCACCTTACAAGTTCAGTTTTTTTGTGCACTGGGGGCACTCTTGTTGGACGGATTTAGGGGAATCGTTGGATACATATGCTCATGTCTGTAGGTTTCTAAAGACAGCAGCATTAGGTTGCCTTCCAACCCACCAAAGCTACCACCTTGGAGTCTTAATCTGGTTCTCAAGGCTATGGCCAAGACCCCCCTTAGAGCCTATCAAGATGATATCCATCACGCATTTCAGCATAAAGATCACCTTCTTCCTCATAACTGTTGCTTCAGCCAGGAGAGTCAGCAAACTATAAGCATTGCTTACTCAAGCGCTATGCACTGTTTTTCGTCAGGCTCGAACAGTTCAAGATTTTTTGCCAAAGTTATGCTTCCCCTCCATTACAGTCAAGGGTTCATTATTTCTTTCTTTCTTCCTTCCTTGTGCCCACTCTTCAAAAGCAATAAGAAAGGGGAATTACATCCTTAGATCTGGGAGGTGTCATAGCAACATAGAGACATGGAGGTTGAAAGCAGATGGGGACCTAGTGGCCCATCCAGTCTGCTGCCCCTGACGAAAATGTATATTAAGAGAGAGGAAGCTATTCGCAAAACTTCAAATTTGTTCATGCCAGCTATGGGCCAAAATTATGGGTAATAAGGATTCAAAAGGCTCTATAGCCAGTCTGATTCTATCAGCCACTTCCATGCCTTGTGATCAGGCCGGGGTAACTTGCCTGGCCCAGGGAGAGCCCATTTCAGCAGAGCTATGCCCCTTCGTATGCATTTAGAGAAGCTTCAACTGCACACTTATGGAAGTACGTGATAATTCATCTTCACACATCTTCACAATTTTAATTGCTGGTAGTGCTGCCCTCGGTGTGGCATCCTTGGCTGCAGGGTGCTTCAAGATGTGGTGGATCCTTAGGGTTCCTGTCATTCTTCCCACCTGGGACATCTGGGGACGATCTGCTTTTGTATATCCCAGAGTTGAAGCCGGAGACCAGCTTAGAGAGAGAAATCAAATTTTAAATACCTGTAAATTTTCTTCTCCACGGCTGGCTCGGGCTTTGGATTCCCTCCCAGAATGTATATAGTTGGCTGGCCTCTAGGCCATATATGCATTGAAATTCATGTTCTTGTTTTCTGTCTCCAACTTCTAATAGTATTGCCACATTGGACTGCTTTAGGAAGAACTGAGGGAGACAGGAAGTGGAGGGCTGGATGTCCCCTCCTGCAGAGGTCTGATTCTTGCCTTCCTATTGGTGTCTGTCTGGAGGTACAGCCCAGGAGTAAGGAAGCCCGGACACTAGCCATCGGAGAAGGAAAATTTACAGGTATTTAAATTTCGATTTATTCATTTTGACATCTATCACCACCCCTAAATCCCTTTCTTCCAATGTGACTTATAGTGTGCCCCAAAGCATGTATTCATGACCCGGGTTATTTACCCCCAAATGAAGTACCTTACATTTCCTAGCATTACATTTCAGTCCCCACCTCCTTGACCACCCCTTCAGAGTATCCAGATACCCCTGGACCACCTCCCTCACTTCTTCACAATCCACCAGAGCTCCCAGTTTTGAGTCATCCACAAAGAGACTCGACCTATTCCTAACCCCCTCCCTGTATCCAAGACATAAGCGTTAAACAATAGCGACCCCAATACCGATCCCTGAGGGACCCCATTGATTACCTTCCTTGGAGAAGAGAATTTCCCACCCACCATTGCTCTCTGTAAACGCCCCGAGAGCCAATTTTTAACCCAATTTAGCTCCTGCCCTCCAACCCCCATATCTCCCAGCTTTATTAATAGCCCATAGTGATAATAGTGATATCCAGATGCTTTGCAGAGTGTGGTGTGTGTGTGTGTGTGTGTTGGCTCCTGTAGGCAATCAGATGAAGAAGAATCAGCGTTTATACAGCGCTTTTCATACACAATGAGTCCCAAAGTGCTTTACGAGCAATACTAGGCTGGTAGTGAAGTGACTGAATGTGTAGTGGCAGCCATTTTGCACATTAGCACCCACACACAGCCTTGGACAGTTGCATGAACTGGTTTTATGGGAATAGGAATGTTGGCCCGGACTCTAGAGAAAGTCCCCCCCAGTCTTGCAAGTAATGGAAAGGAACGGAGGAAGTGGGAGAAAAGCACTTTAAATGGTGGATATGGAATGCAAGGTGTATGTATGTGTTGCAACAAAAACATATGAACTGTTAGCCAAAATAGATGCTGACTTGAAGGAGATCTACTTTAATGAAGTAATGTTTCAAAATCAGTTGTATTAATATGTGGCAAAATTTACCAAGGATTACAGATTCTGATATACCTATTACATAATGGAGATATTTTTCTTTTCTTCTCTGTTTTTTATGGATTATTATTATTGTTGTTGTTGTTTTGTGTATTGTAATCAAATTTCAATAAAAACAAATTCCCCATCTCTTGCAGAAAGTGCCATGGGTTCTTTTACTTCCGCTTGGACACCCACCAGAGATGGGTAGAAGGGACCTAGGTTTAACATCTCATCCAAAGGACGGCATACCCCAACAGCACAGCTCCGCTTTCTATTCCCCCCCCCGATCCTGGCTCCACTGCCTGCCCTGGAGCCAGGGATATAGTAAATTTCACCTGCAGCTGAAAATGCCCAAAGGAGCTGTGGCTCCTTTAAATTTTGCCATCCTGGCGGCTGGAATCTTCTTTTACATCTCGTGGTCCCATTCTACGGAGTTACCGGGACAGCAAGCATGTCTCACGCAATGCCTGGAGGCACAGGAACAACATTTTGGTCCTCAACCCCTTCTGCCTAGGGGCCGAGGACATGTGATTTGACGGCTGAAGCCACGGAACACGAGTGGGACCTCCCAGTGTCTGAAGCCCTCCCGGAGCCACTGGAGGATGGTGGCGGGGCAGTGCTGGGGCCGAAGCCCACAAGTAAAGCCCCAAATGGGGAGAGCTTACATATATAAAGACTTACAGAGACAAAAATGAAAGTCCACCATCTTTGTGTGATCGCATAAAAATGTTGTTCTTGAACGTAAAATTCTTTTCAAAGCTGAAGGAACATAACAGCACTATATTTATCAGTAAGTTCTAATATCCATTTTATTTCATTAGACCTTTTGTGTGTCAGCTCCTATAGGTAGTCAGTATAGGCTGTCCTCCCCTGCTAGCTGGGACAGATGATAACAGTCTGAAAGAAGTTTTAGGACATGCCTCTTCTTGGACCCTTTTAATCTTTTCCAATCTAGCTGGGAGACGGACCTCTGCCCAGCAGGGATACCTTTTCTCCTCAGCAAGTGAATTTTTCTTCATTCCCCACAAAAGACATGACTACAAAATTCTGGGGCATTCAGCTGCTGCTCCACTTATATTGTATATACCTCATCATGTGCTCCAAATGCCCAAACACAAATCTTAATGTAAGTGAGACAGTAGAGACACCTAGGAAAGGCATGACTCCGCACCCCTTCGCATCACACATCAAAAGTCACAGACATAGGGCCGGCTTGGTGGCACGGCAGTAATACTACTGTTTGCTTGCTGACTGCCCAGGTTCGGGAAATAACTTGAGTCGTTGGGGTTTGGCTGGGGGAGGAGAGAAGCGAGCATCTGGCAGACAGCTGTGTTCTCCTGTGGAGGGTGGCCAGCTCTTTCCACAATGCATCTGACACCTAGCGGAGGCTGGGTGTCAAGGCAAGTGGGAAGCCCAGTAGGGCGGAGGGGCGGGAAGTTGGCATGATGATGTGATGCTGTGCCACCTGCTTCTTCTTATATGTATAATATTTGTATTTTAGATAAATGTGTATGTGATTGTCTGCCTAGGACACAGTCAGCCAGTGTGAGGAGGCTTGACTTTTGACCTCAAAAGTGTCAGTGTGACTGAAGCAGCAGGATGACATAAACTGGCCAGTGGGAACCACTAATTGAAGGGTTCCTGCCCTGTCTTAACATGCAGGGCTTCCTGCCAGGTGATAAGACATCATAAAATATGCCTTTTGAGAGTTGAAAGTTTGAATGTTATGATTCTGAAAGAAGAGACAACTTTTTTAACAGAATCTTGTTAAAAATCGTAACCTGAAATCATTCTTGCAAAACAGGAAACCAGCAGAGAGACATCAAAGGAAATGCTTTTGATGAAAGACTGTCCTATTTTAAAAATTGCTAACTGATAATTTTTCCAGTAGTAACATATCATCCTTTTGGATAATTATATTAAAAATTATTGCAGGATCTAACTGTGACCTCACCAAGAGGGTGGGGAAAGGGATTTTGAAATAGTCAAGCATCTGAAGAGAAAAATGCTTTTTATCTCTGGATTCCACAGGAGTGAGACCTTGGGTCTCTAGACTGAAACTAGGCCCTTAGAAAGATATACTTCAGCTGGAACTTTTAAGTATTTTGCAGGAGCTTTTTGTTCTGTAATTTTCCAATTATTTTGTTGACTGTAAGTATTGATGTTATATGTTCTGTATCTGATATTTTATCTATTTTACATTTTTAGTAAACACTATTTTCCTTAAAAATTCTGCCTGTACCTTCTCAGTTTCTTTCGCATGTGAATGCTGGAACAGTGTTTAATTCTGACAGCTGTTAAGAGCTCAAAAGGGTGGGTTACTAGCTTGCTAAAAGGTAAGAATATACCTAGGTCTCATATTGAGTCGTAAGGATACATTTGGGGAACCTGGCTGGGTGCTACTGGGCGAAGGATCGTATTGTATTTCCCCAAAGAGAATATGCAGTATATGAGCCTGTTAACTGGGTATGCTAGCATAAGGTTCACATTTGACCCCTAGGACTCGAGGCTGGTGGGTGATTCGGACCCAAAACAGACAGGAGGGTTACCCTGTTTGTCTCCTGTTTACACTATTGCGCTTCGAGGTTGGCACAGTGGGAGCAGAGGGCCTGACCTGCGGAGTGCATTTGTGACTGATGCTATGTGTCATTGCATGCTGACAGGAGGGAGGAAAACACAAAGGGAAAAGACATCCTGCATGCGGTATCAAAGTCTGCCTGTAGGCTTGGTTCACTGACTAGGCACTCAAACTGGATCCTGCTCGGGGGGGGGAGACAAGGGCAAGCCCCTCCATCCCCGCCACTAGATGTAAGTCATTGAGGCATCTAGGGGTTAAATTGTAGAGATTGAGGGTGACCAGGCTAGGTCGGGTTGCCATGATGGGGGCTGGCAGGACAGGGGCATACACCTAAGTGGAAAAAAAGTCGCAGCCACACCAGTGGGTGAACGTTTCTCCAGCATAGGACATCATTTGGAGGACATAAAAATAGCAGTCCTTAAGAGCAACTTTAAATCAGATAGGCCAGGGAGTTAGAATTTATGAAAACCATACAGGTATGAATGCTCATGTCACATTATTTAACACAGAACATTTCCTCTGCTATTAAACAAGCAGTAGCACAAGACATACAAAAGCCAATGTGTTAATAGTTTCTTAAACTTTTCAGTTCAGCCCCTTTTTGATGTTAATTAGCACTACAAAGGCTGTTTACATCTCTGCAGTTTAACTCACTGAGGCCTCAGGAACTCTTTAAGAGTTCCACCACTAGTGGCCTATATACTTTTAATAGTGCAACCTGGAGCTTTCTGAACAAAATCAAGCCATAATCAGCACGCTGCAAACAAATGCGAATACCTCATGAACCGTAAGTTCTACAGACAAAGTATGAGCGGCAGTGTTGTTCAGCACAAAAATACCTTTCTATCAGTGCTATGCAATTAATTATAAGTAGTTCCTATTTTTTTCTATATTGGTTGGAATAGCGAAAACATTTTTCCAATAAAAAAGGCTACGTAAACCATTTTTTGTGGGAAAATATTTAACATATCAACACCAAATTAAACATCCATACATTAGATGGAGGTACAAAACTAATTTTATACTAAAAAATATTTCTTCTAATAGGATACATGTATTTTTGTTTCGTTTTACTCAAGGTGGCTAGGTGAAGCTTGAGAGACAAATGTCAGCCATACACACCATACCATACAAAAATGTGAATATCTTCTAAAGTATATGTGACAGACACAAAGTATCAGTGACCGAGTTGTTCAGCACAAAATTACCTTTCCAACAGTGCTATGTAGTCAATTCTACTCACTTTGGTTTGTGAAATATTTAAGTTTTAAGCGGTGACATCCTGAGTCCTCAGTGGCACACAGTGCAGGACGTCTGGAGGTGTTAAAGACCTCAGGAATATCTTTTCTGCTGCCACCTACAGGCGTCTTGGGGCCTCAGTGAGTTAACTTGCATTGGCTAATATCCCCTTCTACTGTTTAGAACTGATCCTCAGTATGAGGAGTTCCAGCTTACGTTTTGTAACATAATTGCTGTAGAGGCACTGAGCTTCAAAAGCTTGTATCTTTAAAGATCATTGCAAAATATCTACATGCATTTCAATTTGCGGCATTTTGTGATTTACTGACAGGGTTCTAATAACTCATACGTTCTCTGTGGTGTTTTCTTGTCTTTGTTGCTTAAACACTTAAAATACATTTATTGTCCTCAACATACTGCAGCTTATGTTCAGGGTAGGGTTTGTATTTCCTGCTGCACTGCCTAAAGGATGTATAGCTTGTTGACGTCTTTTGGTGTGCAAGTGGAATTGTGGGTGGATTGTCATTGCTGTTTACAATGTTATTATCTGCCTTAGTGAATGTGGCCATTGAGAAAACCCATGCCAGCAGTTTAGTGTCAACCCCTTCCCCTCACTCCATCCTACTTTATAACGTAACCATGTTAAATTACAAGTGTAACTCATGAAAAATGAATACCTATGAAGCCCCCATGCTCTGCTTCATGAACTGTCCCTCCATGCTATGCTGTGAGGACACGCCTGTAGCTTATGACCTAGCTCAGCCTGAAGATTCGTACAACAGTCATTATGTGTATCATGAGCACTGTGAGCAAAATAGTAGTTCAATAGAATTATGTCTTCTGAACGTGGAAAAGTTATCCTTCATTAGAAATGAGCACTACAACCTTTGCAATTAGCACTTGAAATACTGGAGCCGTGACTCTGCGCATGCTCTCCGGGTTGATGCGGGGTGCACATATGCAAGAAAGCCATGGCTCCAGTATTTAGAAACATAGGAAAGTGTATTTATTTCTTTCCTTTTTTTTTTTTTTTTTTAATTTAAAGTTTATTGAACTTTTTGGAGCGCAGTACAATGTACACTAAGTGGTACAGAGAATCTTTTACAATATTTTGCAGTCATACAGTATCAACTAAAGATTATTTACAAATTGATCAGAACAGGTAGTCTTATGTGCTAGTGAACCATAGCAGATCCTCACTATTAACCCAGATTACCCAAACTCATGACCACATGCAGGCAAGTATTATCCTGATAGGACCTGCCCTCTCACTCCTCCTCCTCTGGTGGCATATCTTAAGGAATGATAGCCTTGCACTGTGTCACAACCCACATTATCCAGTTAGTTCACACAGTATTAAAGGCTCCTTCTGTAGAATCATAGCTGCTATAAGTTTCTCTATCACATTTATTTCTTGAACTTCGTTTTCCCATTCTTGTATTGATTTGGGGTGGGGGTGTCTGTTTGTTTGAAATCAGCATCTAGTAACTGCCTTCTTTGCTGCTGTTTAGCAAAGGCAGAGTTGAGTCTGCAAGTGCTTATCTTTAAGTGCGGGGCAGTAACTGTAAAAGTGCTAGCTAGGATGTGAGTGGTCCCAAGGTGGAATGAGGTCGTGTAGTGCCTGTTCTATCCCATGCCACTACGACTTTAATTTCGCAGAGTCTCAAACGCATGTTTATGTGTTGCAGGCGAATGCCCACCCTGACGCCAACAATGCGTCGGCCCTAGGTTGTTATACTTGCCTGTTATGTAGGGGTGTGAAAAAACCTGGTAACAGTTTACCAGCTGAACTCTCTTCATATATATGAATGTATTATTTTATGCTGCCTCGAACATATTTCCCACTCATCCAAAATTTCTATATGTAATTCTTTCTCCCACCATTTGCATATTCCCTTAGTGTCTGTTGTTGGGTAATTTTGAAGGACTTCAAATGCCAGAGAGATAAGTCTTGGGACCCTACCCACCTTAGCCAGCACCACCAGGTCTACCATTGGATGCAAGGAGCCTCTGCCCCATTCCAGTCCTGACTGGGAGTGAACAAGGTAGTGAACCTGTAAATATCAAAAGAGATCAGAGTTTCTCGGGCTGTATCTGTCCCTTAACTGCTGAAAGGACATAAATGTCCAACCCCAGAGATCTAATAGCTATGTGTTAGGCCTTATTGCTGCCAGTTTTGAAAAGTGTTGTCTGTTGCCGCTGGGGCATATTGAAGATCCCTGGCTAGTATTGCCAAAATCTGCAAATCCTTTTTGATAGGGAGGAACCTTTTATGAGGCTGCAGTCTTCCATGATGTACTGGATAAAGGAAGTAGAACTACACAGTAGACTATAATAAAGTGGACTTCACCAAAATTAGGGACTTTATAGAGGTCACAAACTGGAACCAGGAAATGACAGACTGCTCAGTTGAAACATGTTGGTCTACTATAATAAAAACAAAAATTGAAACAAGTGTACAAATGTATGCACCTATCAAAGAGATTAACAACAACAAAGGCAATATACCTGATGGCTTACCAAACCGTTTAAAAAGCAAATGGCTGCAAAAGAAAAAAAAGGCATTTATAAAGCTAAAAGGGTCAATTCCCCACACGCGTATAGTAAATACAAAAGGGAATTACACAAACTGAAAAAACTAATCAAATTAGAAAAAAGCAAGGTTGAAATGAGACTAGTACGTACAAAAGATAACTTAAAATCATTCTATTCCTATATCAATATCCATAAGAGTGCTCCTAAGCAATTAGAATCCATAACTCACAATGGCAATAAAATTACTGATGACAATGAATTATCTGAAGTTTTCAATGAATACTTTTGTTCAGTTTTTAACAAAAATAAAAACGATAGACGAAGTAACAAATAATAAGCCCAAAGAACGCATCACATTTATAAAAGTGGAAGTTATGGCCTCTATATCAAGCAACTAAAATCAAACACATCCGTGAGACCAGACAACATTAGGCCAAGGTGGTTGTTAGAAACTATTGAGAGCCGGTACAGCGGTTTGCTTGTGACGCTGGCGACCCAGGTTCGGGAATGGACTCTGGTCGCCGTATGGCTGGCTGGAGGGAGAAGGCTTGAGCATTGGTTGACTACTTGCCTTTTCCCAGTGGGAGGGTGGTGATGCGGCCCAATGCTTGCTGACTCCTGGCGGAGGCTTGGGGAACGGCAACGCGTTGCGCTTTGCTAACTGGAGGGCATGGTGGACGTCTGCATATGCCTTGACGTCAGTGGCATGCCACAGCCCCTGGGGGAGAACATGGGGAAAATGTCTCCCCGGATGACTATTGCTGGCCCTTGCCGCCATTGAAGCTCCCAGACGGTCCCAAACCACCTCAGCAGCACCCAGGCCAACTGTAGAAGAGTGCACTGGTCAGCCCTTCCTGGCACCCTTCTCCCTAGGAGGAGGGGCACCCACCTAGTGAAGGGTTACACCGGGTTACTGGGGAGGGGGGCTGCGATGTGGGGTGGTGGTGGCAGGGTGGAGTGCCGGCGGGGTCCTTAGGCAGCCCGATGGAGTGGCCGGTTGGAGAGTGGGGAGGAGCAAAAAAAAAAGAAACTATTGAAGTTATTTCCCAAGCCTTGACTATATTATTCAATAAATATGTGGAAACAGGAGTTCTGCCGAAAGACTGGAAAACATCCATTGTCATTCCGACACAGAAAAGGGGACTTGAAAGTCAGGATAATTATAGGCCAATCAGTTTAACTTTGGTTTGTCTTAAAGTACTCAAAAGATTTGTAAAAGGCAAAATAGAAGCAGAGATTAAGAACTTAGGCATTGTGGATATCTACCAACATGGGTTTACCATAAATTTATCCTGTACAACAAACCTGATCACATTTTACAACTCTTGTTAGTTCTAGTATTGATAGTAACAAACCATTGGATGTTATTTTGCTTGACTGTGGTAAGGCATTTGGTAAGGTACCACACAAAGAACTGATTATGCAATATCAAAACTAGGAATAAACCCCTTGATCTTCAGATGGGTTAACAACTGGCTAGACTCCAGGACCCAGAGGGTGAGGATTAGGGGCAGTCTTTCCAGTCCAGGGGAGGTTACTAGTAGGGTCCCGCAAGGCTGTGCTTTGGAACCCACACTCTTTAGTGTTTTTATAAGCGATATCAACGTTGGCTGGCCCGGTGGCGCGGAGGGTTGAGGCACTGGTGCCACGCTGGTGACCCGAGTTCGAGAACAGACTCGGGTTGCTCGGGGTCAGCAGGATGAGGAAGGATTGAGCGTCTGTGGACAGCTCTCCATCCTTGGGGAGGGGGGAATCGTGGAGCATGCTGTAGACTGACATCCATCAGTGGCTGGGTGTCTACACAGGCGTGCCGCCAAGAATGGGGAGGGCCCACATCCAGGGCATTAGGTTGCCTCCGTGGAGGCAGAGCCTGCTGCTCCTCCCATTGCACGGTCATGGGCCCGGGGCAAAACAGCAAAAATCGGGATCCGATGGGGTCTATGATGACCCAACTATCGGGTCAGAGGACGAGTCCCTCCAAGAGAGGGACCGGAGCTCCCTGTCAGCATCCCCCTCCAAAAAAAAAAAAAAAAAAAAAGCATGATATCAACATTAACCTTAATAATTCCATAACAGAATTTGCTGATGACACCAAATTGGGGGGAGAGGGGGATAATGAGGCAAAATATTGAACAATTTGCTATGATCTGGAGAAAATTGAACATTGGTGTATGGACAATAAAATGACACTTAACCAGGACAAATGTGTCATATTGCTGTTTGGTACAAACGATCCCAAATATGTATACCACCTAAATAACCAAGGGCTTAGATCCTCCACCAAGGAGCGTGACTGGGAATAATAGTAAATAACGTCTTGCATCCAGGGACCAATGCAAGCATGTTGCACAGACAGCAAATTCTATATTAAATAGTCGTGTGTACCTTTATAAACAGAAACCAGTCTTTTATTATCCCCCTATATCGAGCCTACATACATAAGGCCATATTTTGACTATGGTTCCCCTTTCTGAAGTCCGTACTACATTAAGGACAAAAAAACTGCTGGAATCAGTGTAGACAAGAGCACCCTATGAAACAAGACTAAAAAAGACCAGTTTAGTTAGTTTAGAAGACAGAAGAACAAGGGGTGACATGCTGCAGCTTTATAAAATATTAAACAATAATGAATTAGAGCAATGCGGATTTAAGTTTGTGACAAGGAATGTCAGTCTTAGCGCCTCAACCCTCAGCACCACCAGGCCAGTAGCTTTTTAAATGTTCTCATAGGAGAGTTACATTAAACTGCCGTTGCCTTGGGCTGCAGTCCAGAGTTGATGCAAGCTCCACGTGTTGAAGTCTCTGCCCACAATCACAGCTCCAGTATTTAAAATTCTGATTGCAAAAGCTGTAGTGCTTGTTTCTACTAAAGGATAACTTTTCGCCATGTTCAGAAGACATCACTCTATTGGAACTGCTGTTTTGCTCGTAGTACGCACAGTATGCTTACTGACTCTGTGAGTATTCAGGCTGATCTGGGTCATAAGCTACAGGCATGTGCTCAGTGCATAAGTGCGTAGGGACAGTCTGTGAAACAGAGACCGGGGGCTTCATAACCATTCATTTTTCGTGCATTATAATCTACATGGTTATGTTATAAAGTAGGATGAAATGGGAGGGGGGTTTAGACTGCTAGAGCATGAGTTTTTCTAGTGGCCACATTTACTACGACAGATAATAACGCTTAAACACCACTGACAATCCCCCCCCACACAGACCAGTTTACACCAAAAGACATGGTACTGTTGACGTCCTCAGTACTACATGTGTACAGATTGGGTACAGTACAATCCAACAGGGCAACAATATGGAGTACAGTACAAGGCAGTATATGTAGAGATGCTACAATGAAATGACAGCAGGACATACAAAGGTAGCTTATGATTTATGAAGTTTGAAAAATAATGAAAAGTGTTGTACATGATCGTTAACTGTTAGCATAATAAAGTAGTCATAGTTACCTACCAATAGAATCCTTTTTGTTTCTTTTGTTTTTAGTCTTTGTTAGCCTCTGTTACCTTAAGTGCAAAAGCTCAGCAGTCTTCAGTTGAAAAGTTTCAAGTAAGCATTAAGCCCCTCGAATGGAGGCTTCTACTGGGGAATTAATGTATGGTTTTGGGGGGGGTTGGAGCACAAGGCCGAGTGTGCCAACCGCCCAACCATGCATTAATTCCCTAGTAGAAGTCTCCTTTCGAGGGGCTTAATGTGCTTGTAACATGGCTATCGTGTGTTAGAAAGTGTTACTAAAAATGGCATTTACACAGGTTTCATTATCTCTTAATGGTTTATTAACAGGATCCCTTGATAACAGAATTTGATTTTTCTCTGCATCCACATCGTTTTACGTACTGATTAGGTTTTTGAGATGAACACCAAATGTGTTATTTGTTAACTACTACTTTTAAACTTTGGTTAATACTTCTGTTTCTCTTATATTCTTTTTCAAACTTTCTATCTTGTTCACTAAATCGCGTATACAGCACATTTCGATACAAAGCTAAGCATTGTGGGATTGAGCTATTGTATGTCCTCTTTTGAATGCAGAGAGTAACAATATTTCCTGTTTCATTATAGACACACAGCACTTCTGAACTAAAGGTTAACTTATTAAACACTCAGATTTCTTCATTTCTATCCCACTTAACTTTGTACAATGGATTTCTGTAAAACGGGATTATATTTCAGTTTTGGCTACCCAGAAGCTCAAACACAACATTTAACACTGCGCACATCACCACTGCTCTTTTTTCGCAGTCTGGGATTTATCTGAAGGATCTGCACAGCACTTACCTAACTACTTGGAGAAAAATAATTGAAATTAACAGGTCCATTTACTGTGAAATTTGTGAGTTGGACTGGATTACGATTTTTTTTAAATAAATGCGCACGATGCAGTAACTAGCTAGGAGACAGTACAGTGTCCTTAGAGTGGGTGGGTGGGAAAGAACCTTTTTGTTAATTTTATGTTTAGTGATGAAAATTGCGATGTAGGATCGCTGTGGTTTGAAAGGATACTGCACCAGCGGGCATTACTAGGGAATTAATACCTGCTGGATACAGATCACGTGTTGCTTTTCGGCCAGTTACCTGTCTTACTTTCTTCATGTATTTATTGTACATGTTACAGTTTTTCAGAGGAAGAGCATACTGAGATGGTAACAGCTCTTTTTCAGATGCTTCCGGGTTTTGGGGGGGAGGGGGACATTACAGTGCAGTGACAGAAAATTATACTTGAACAGTGGCACAATATTAATTGGGTTACATTTTGATGTGAATATTTTGCAGTGTGTTTTTTTTTTTTTTCTTAACGAGGCACCTGACACCAAGGAGTTGCCTACCTGAGGGGTCTAATTCTGCCATAAAATACTTCTGTTTTCCCCATTGGTTTATATTAAATGTAATTAAACCCCTGGCTTGTAATGGTCCTACTCTCGCGTCACTCTGTAGCTGACCTCTGCAGTAACCCTAAAACAGTGCTTTAATGACACTTGGTGGAGAACTGGGCTATGATCCTTTTGAGTAGAATGTGATCATGATCGGAGGGGTTATGTATAGCTCACTGATTAAACTGTGCTGGCCCCATTTTATTGCCCCACCCCCATTTCAATAAAGGAACTTTGGAAGAGGATGTGGTATGGGGAAGAAATTTTCGGAGGAGGAAGGGAAAAAAGAGGTTTCTCTGTCCTAAAGCTGGTCTCTGGGCTCATCACTTCTTGGAGGTCCTTCCTGGAACCACGTGACAAGCAGGAGGTAGGCTGATTTCTACAGGCAGACCACGTCCCATCAACTTCCCTCTAGACACCAGTTTACTTCCTGCCTGTCTGGTGGCAGAAGCTCTACAGGACCTCTGTCACAGAAGTGATAATTCAGGAGATCAGAGAGAGGAGAACAGTTAGTTTTTCTATTTTTGTGGACTCTTAATTCTTTAGCGCTCTGGAGTGCTAATACAGGGACCCATGTCTCAGCCTTGCACGCTGGACAGACGGGCTTCTTGTGCTCCCTCGCCCCACGTATTTCCCATGCTTGAGTGAGCGAGTGAGGAACCAGCGCTTCCATGGCGATACTGCCCCCCGGAACTTCACTGAAGCCTGCAAGCGCTTAGCTAAACTCCCAGGCGTCGCCAACATTACTCAGCTGTGTCGACGAGCACAAGGAGAGAAGCAGCTCATCGACTGGTGCCTGAATCTTCATTTTTTTGTCGATGGCCACTGGACAAGCAGGCTGTCTATGCGACTGCCGGTCAGAGAGCTGTTTTAATTCTAGGCTCTCCATCATAGATTTAGTGCGTGAAAAGTAGCGCATACATTCGTGGGCATAGGGGAGCACAGTCCCTCATCTTGTTGGCGACCAGACTGGTCGCAGCTTCAGGGACACGAAGAGAAACTTTAGGATTTTAGGAGTTTGCTCCAGACTCATTACTTTTGGGGGTGGGGGGCATTTCTACAGCTCACAGACAAGGAGCACAGAGTTCAGAGCCTTGTCAGTAACTCTTAAAGGAGCAGGCTTTCACTAAGCCTAGGTGGCCAAGTGGTATTATCCTTCCCCCTTCAAGCTGGGTTACTGGGGGTTATGACTCCCACTAAGGATAGCCTCCCCACAGGGGCAGAAAGTGCCACAAGTGCAGAACATCTGTGCTGGCTACATTTGCAGGGTCGCTGTGCGTGAAATGCGACAGTGCAGTCTCGCCTGCTCAAGATAAAGTGGACGAAGCTTCCGCCTCAGAATATCAGGATCCACAGGATCAGCCCAGGGGTTCGGGCCAGTCCCCGACCCTAGAGGGACATCACCATTTGGCTGGGGCCCTAGCCCCAGATCTGATAGAGTGACTGAATCGAGCCTTTGCTATCAACTCCTCATGTTTCAATGTCCTTCAGCAGCCTAGGGAATCCAGGACTCGTAGGAAGGCCACACGTAAACACACCCCTTCCCCATCCTAGGACGAGGGCTCCCCACACACTTCATGGTATGATAGGAGGAGGAAAAGATCTAGGCACAGATCCAGGAGTTCTTCCAGACACAGAGAGACAGTCCATGGGAAGCACAAGCGGGACAGGTCCCCCACAGGGTCAGACTATACATCCTTAGAAGAAAGTTAACTCCCCAACTCAGATTCAGACTGAGGCCTCACCAGCCAGAAACTTTGATCTGGAAGATCTAGGGTTTTTTTTTTTTTGGTAAAAAGGTGTCCGAAGAGCTCCACCTCAGCTCGCCCACTTCTCCAGAGCCCAAGCGAGCGACGCCGGCATTCTGGCTAGTGTCCGCCTCGAAGCTTGTGATGGCCTTTCCTCTGCCTCCGGCTATTTGAGGACCTCTTAAAGGAAGAATGGCAGGGACCGAAACGGTCCTTCCCTGTCATTCGCCGCCCAACCAAACTCCTAAAGTTTGACAAGAAGCCTGCGGAGAAATGGCTAGACTGCCCTAGGATAGACCCTCTTGTATCAAACCTCACGAAAAGGACGGTCATCCCAGCAGAAGGCGGGGCTTCCCTGCAAGACCTGGTGGACAGGAAAGTGGACACCTCTCTAAAGAAGGCTTTTCAGTCCACTGCAACTTCCCTCAAAGCAGCTACGGCTAACCTCTACTCTGCCAGAGCCGCGCACTCCTGGGCCACTGATCTGGCATTCCAGCTCTCGGACGAGCCAGACAAGAACCAACCCATTTAACAGCAGTTACAGCTTATGGGTCTAGCTTCGGCATATTCGGCTGACTTATCAGAAGAGGCAGTCAGATGTGCAGCTTGGGCTATAAACTACCAGACCTCAGCTTGACACAACTTATGGCTTCAAGCTTGGCAGGCGGATGCCTCATCGAAGATGCATTTGGTCAGCACCCCTAATGAAAGAGGCCTTCTGTTCGGCTCAGTACTAAAAGAGGTGGCCAGGGAATCCGGAGAAACGGCGAAAGTGCAAATGCCACAAGCCCGAGGAAGGACTAGACCCTAGAACTCAGGTTCAAGATAGAATTTTCGGGCCCAAAATTATTCCAGGGGGCAGAACAAGATGACCCCAGGCAGATTGTATTGGTTCAACTCACGTAACCAATGAGACTTCCAAGGTGGAAGAGGAGGCGGCCGGGATTTCGAGGGCGACTTCAAGAAATCACAACGAGGACTCACGGACCCATCCTCGCATAGGGGGCAGACTTTCAAACTTTCTCGAGGAATGGGTAGACAGCACCACAGACAAGTGGGTACTAGAAGTGATCCGCAAGGGTTACTTCATCGAGTTAGATTCTTGGCCTCCCCCATAGTACCCTTGCCAATTTCGGGCAATCCAGTAAAGTGAGCAGCGACCCGGCAAGCCATAACAGATCTCATTCAGTCAGCAGCGATCTAACAAGTCCCTGCGCTGGAAAGGAACAGAGGGGTGTACTCACTATTCTTCACAGTACCAAAACGCTCAGGCGGCTTCCGGCCAGTTTTAGATCTCAAGTTTCTAAAGTGCAGTGTTCATCACAGAACTTTCAAGATGGAGACCCTGTCCTCCATCATTCGAGAAATCCATCAGGGGGACTTATTAGCCTCAGTAGATTTACAAGATGCCTATCTGTACATTCCCATCAGGAAGGCACACCATCAATATTTGAGATTCAAAGTAGAAGGTCAACACTTTCAGTTCAAGACGATGCCCTTCAGCCTATCCACAGCCCCCAGAGTTATTTCCAAAGTCCCTGTGACAGTGGTCGCTCGCCTCCAAATGCAAGGGATCCAACTCTTTCCATACCTAGATGACATTCTCATCAAAGCCCCAGGTTACGATCAGGCAGTTCGGGTAGTGACGGAGGTCACATGGTGCCTCTCCTCTCCGGGGTTCGTGAGCAATCTGAGGAAGAGTTCTCTACATCCATTGCAGTCTCTATCCCATCTGGGGGTGAACTTCGATACGGCCCAAAACAAAGTATTCCCCACAGAACTGAAATTCAGAGAACTGAGGGCCCTAATCCTAAAATTCGGTAGCCCATTCTCTGCTGGTCCACTCCTTCATGCAACTCATAGGGACGATGATCTCCCTGGCAGAATCAGTCCCCTGGGCACTAGTACACATGCGGCCTCTCCAGTCTGCTGTTCTCCAGCAATGGTTCCAGTCAAGGGACACAGTGGATCAGAGGATTCAAATATCCTACCAGATGAAGGAATCCCTGAAATGGTGGACTCAACAGGACAAAATCATGAATGGTCTCAGTCTGGGGCACCCTCACCAGATTAGAGTGACCACCGATGCCAGTCTCCAGGGCTGGGGAACACATTTGGATCAGCTTTCAACACAGGGCAAGTGGTCTCGGGCGGAGTCCCTCTACAGCATCAATATATTGGAGATGCAGGCAGTCCACCTGGCAGTACAGCAGTTTAGGTCGCAACTCTCCCACCAGGATGTCCTAATACTCATGGACAATCTGACAACAGTGGCATACATCAACCGCCAGGGCAGCACAAAGAGCTCCCGGATGCTGCGAGAAGCTCTTCTCCTCTTCCAGTGGGTAGAAGTCAGCCTGACAAGTCTAAGGGCGGCATACATTCCAGGTCAAGAAAATGTCACAGCAGATTGACTACGTGGAAAGGACATCCTACCAGGAGAATGGGAACCGAAGAACAGCACTTTCCAGTTCACCACAGAGTGGTGAGGCTACCCAAAGGTAGATCTTTTCGCCTGCCGAAAAAATTGCAAGGTTCCAAGATTTTGCTCCCTCAGCAGGGACGACAAGTCCATAGCACAGGACGCATTCTCCATCAACTGAGGTTGGTTCGATCTCCTGTATGCCTTCCCGCCAATTCCAGTCATATCAAGGGTACTGCACAAAATTGCCCGAGACCAACCAAGGTGATTCTGGTCTGGCCTCGCAGACTGTGGTTTC
The DNA here is from genome assembly GCA_016271365.2 of Neoceratodus forsteri. Lineage (NCBI taxonomy): Eukaryota > Metazoa > Chordata > Ceratodontiformes > Ceratodontidae > Neoceratodus > Neoceratodus forsteri. The sequence continues at coordinate 657,847,713 of CM057459.1, forward strand.
CACAGTTAATCCAAATGTCTCTTCAGTCTCACCTGTTGTTCCAAGCAAGCCCAGACCTACTACATTAGGGACCGGTGTGGCACCCAAGTCCTCACAATCTGTCCCTCTCGACGTGGAGATTGAGCGGGAAACTCTCAGGGAGTTCGGTTTCTTGGAGCCTGTCATTGAAACGATGACTCAATCCAGGTGCACCTCCTCCTCCTCCTCCAGGGTCTACTATAGGATTTGAAGGAAATTCCTATTCTGGTTGTGAGACTCCTCCTTACTGGGCGACTCTCTGTCTCTCCCTACCATACTTCAAGTTTCTTCACGAGGGTTTCGACAAGGGCTTCCAACCGGCTACCTTACGAGTACAGGTGTCTGCTTTGGGAGCGCTGCTGTTAGCAGACTCTGACGAATCCTTAGGAGCCCTTCCTCATATCTGAAAATTTCTGAGGGCAGCAACCTTGAAACATCCGCCAATAAAACCGATCGTACCTCCCTGGAGGCTCAACCTAGTACTCAAAACGCTCACCAAACCACCTTTCGAACCCTTAAAGGGGGCATCCCTACTTCATCTCACTGTGAAGGCCGTCTTTCTCATTGCAATCACCTCAGCCCGACGCATCAGTGAGATAGGATCACTGTCATCAAAAGAACCTTATACTATTTTTCATCAAGACTCTGTAGTCATGCTGATGGATCCAGCATTCTTACCTAAAGTGTTGTCTCATTTTCACTGCAACCAAGTCTTGAACATTCCCTCTTTCTGCCCTCACCCCAAGAATGAGAAAGAGTGAGAATTTCATACATTGGATCCTTGGAGAACCCTCAAAATTTACATCAAGAGGTCTGACTCAATCTGTAAGACTTCAATTCTATTCATCCTTACTTCAGGCCTGAACATGGGCAAGAAGGTGTCAAAGGACTCTATTGCTAGGTGGATTCATTCCACCATCGTCAGGGCCTACCAGAAGACTGGGATTGGCCTACCGGGACCAGTAAGAGCACACTCAACCCGAGTGATGGCTGCGTCCTGGGCGGACTTTTGAGAAGCTTTCCCTGCAGACTTGTGTAGAGCGGCCACATGGTCATCCATACACACATTTGCAAAATTCTACAAGTTCGATATCACCGCCTCTGCGGAGGCGTCATTTGACTGCAGGGTCCTTCAGGCCGTGGTGGACCCATAGAGGACTATGAACTTTATTCCCACCCTGTGGAGGGATGTACTGCTTTAGTATATCCCAGAAGTGATGAGCTTGGAGACCAGCTTTAGGCGAGAGAAGTAGAAATTTAAATACCTGTAAATTTTCTTTCTCCGACTGCTGGTCTCCGGGCTCCGTCCTTCCCAGAATGCTGACAGGCTGCCTTGGGCCTCAAGTTACACTAACCTTTCTTGTGTTTGTTCCAAGTTATGTGTTTCCTCAGAAGACGAAGGTTTTGGAAGTACTGGTGTCTAGAGGAAGTAGATAGGAGGTTGTCTCCTGCCTGTAGAAATCGGCCTCCTCCTGGCTGCCATGTGGTTCCAGGAAGGACGTACCAGAAGTGATGAACCTGGAGACCAGCAGTCGGAGAAAGAAAATTTACAAGTATTTAAATTTCAATGTTATGGAGTGGGTGCTTGCAAATATCAACAACGATCAGTGTATTGAAATAGGCGCTTACAGAAGAAGAGACATCGGTACTCAATATACGTATATCCTTGGTGCCTTCAGTGGGTATTGATTGGTTTTTTGTTTTTTTTGTTTTTTAACTACTATAGACCATTAATTTGCAAGAAAATTTACTCCACATGCTTTGCATACTGCTGGGACAGTCCATTCTAAATGTTCAAGTTCAAGCTTATTGCAGGAAAGACTCCGTTGAGCAAGCTCATTCACAAGGAGGTCCTGAGGCACATACACATACAGTTTGCAATTACATAGACAGGAGATATGAAATGTAGAACAACAAAGAAAAAATATATAATACAAGAGATATACACAATAGAAGTCCTTATGCCATATATGCAGTGCATTTCAGCTTTAACCTTGCCCCAAATTATGCAACACATTTCAGCTTAATAAGTAGAGGGCCAGTTGGTACCTAGAAATTTGACTTGGCATTGGGGGCCTAGTACCACCTACATATGTCTGTTTTAATTTAGAGATAGCTAGTGTTTTGTAGGAGTTAATTGATACGATGCTGGTTAGCTTCAGCATGACTTGTAGTTGGCTCCAAATGTTTGGAAGGGCGTATGAGACAGCTCTTTGGCCAGCTGTGGTATGTGTCCTGGGAACATCTAGTAGGATAAGGTCGGATTTCCTTAGGGGGTAGACGCTATGCGAGATGTGTATGAGACACGTTAAGTAGACAGGCAGTTTGTGGAGTAGTAATTTGAGGGTCCAAATGCCAGCATTCAGGAGGCGTCTGGTGGCAAGAGAGGTCCACCCAACTGCTACATAAAGATCACAGTGGTGGGTCCTGTATGCAGAGTTAGTAATGAAGCGAAGAGCACGGTGATAGAGTACGTCCAGTTTAGATGGGCTTAAGGTTGGGGAGGAAATAAAGATAATGTCTCCGTAGTCCAGCAAGGCAAAGAATGTTGCTTGGACAAGTCTTTTGGGGGTCACGAGAGAAAAGAGGGTTCTTTTTCTAAAGAAGAAATCCAAGCATGCTTTAAGCCTCTTTGATAGATCCTTGATGTGGTCGTTGAAGGAAAGCTTGTTGTCTATCCACATACCTAGATATTTAAATTTAGTACGACTTCCAAGGGTTCACTAGGAGGTAACTATGAAGTTTTAGGTGGGGTAGATAGGGCACCAGACAAGGCAAGTCTCGAGAAAATCATTGTCTTGGTTTTTTTGGCATTTAAGAGAAGCTTGGCATTGATAAAGTTGCTTTCTAACTGGATAAAGTCAGCTTGGAGTGCTTCTCTGACTTCAGTTAAGGACGAGCCTGATGCGTACAAAACTGTATCATCCATAAAAAATGTATGCTAGAGTTCTTTATGTAGGAGTCAAGGTTGTTGATGTACAGGGAAAAAAGGATTGGTCCTAGGATGGAGCCTTGAGGGACTCCTCTGGCAATTGGAAGGGGCAAATAGTAGGCCATCAGCTTTGACTTTTGTATCCTTCCTGTGAGATAACTGTTAAACCACTGTAAGGTAAGTGGAGTGTGGCACCTATGTAGGCAAGACAGATGATTAGGAGGTGATGGTCTACAGTGTCGAAGGCCTTACTGAGGTCTAGAAATACTGCACCAGTAACCTTCTTGGCGTCCATAGCATGGATCCAGTCATTAGAGACTTTAGCCAAGGCTGAGATGGTACTGTGCTTGACCTGAAGCTAGATTGGAGCCAGGTTTAGGGTGAGTCGCTTCAAGAGGTGATTTTTAGTTGGTTGTATATAAGTTTTTCCAGCACTTTGGAGAGCGGGCAAGATAGAGATAGAACGGTAGTTTAAGTCACAAGGATCTCCTGATTTGAAGAGAGGAAGAACATGGGCAGATTTCCAGCAGGATGGAACAGTGGCTGTGGTAATAGAGGTTGAAGATGTGAAGGATGGGGGCAGTGAGCTGGGCATAGCCTAACTGCAAGAAAAATGATTCAAGGCCATTGTCCCCTGCACTTTTCTTGGTGTCAAGGCTAAGAATTATGTATTTGACTTCTTTGTAGCTAAAGAGGCACAACTGGAAGGGATGAGGTGGAGTAGCATGTGTAGTATCTGGGCTAGTGTTGCTGTTCACTCGGCTAGCATATGGGGAGGAGTCGAATGCCAACCCAGCAGTGGCAAGGTGAAGGTTAAGTTCTTCGAGGATTTGCAGTTTATTTTCAACCATCCCGTCATTGGCCAGAATCTTGGTGGGAAGGGAGGAAGCAGCAGGATGGCCTTCAATGGATCTCGGTGTCTTCCAGATTTTTTGGGAGTTCCCTTTGGCCTGCTCCAGAGTGGAGATGTAGAAGTTTGCTTTAGTAGCACATACACTTTTAACACAGGCATTTCTGGCAGTTCTAAATGCCTGCCAATCTGCTCGGTTCTTTGTGTGCCTGGCCCAAGCCCATAGCTTGTCTCTATTGGTAAGTGCAGATTTGAGCTCTTGGGTGAACCACGGATGTGAGATTTTCTGCACACTCATTTTAATAAGAGGAGCATGCTTGTTAATTAGGGTGGTGAGGTTGTCATTTAGGACAGAGACGGCGGCATCAGCAGATTTGGCAAGATATAGGTCTTGCCACCTGATCGTAGCTAGATCGGTTAGGAAGTTTACCGAGTTGAATTCTAGAACGGCGCTTGATTCTGAATTTAGGGTGCTGTTGGGTTTTAGATTGGAATCTTGTACATACAGTGATACTGTGGTCACTCATGTCATTATGGAAAACTGCAGAATGTGAGATTTTATGGGGATGTGAAGTTAAGATGACATCTGAGTGAGCAGTTGGCAGAGTTAGAAGTATTGATTCTTGTGGGTTCAGTTACTATCTGTATAAGACCCAGCTCATCACAGATGGCTTTTAGGGAGTGGGATTTAGCAGTGAGCCAATAATCCATTTTGAAATCCCCTAAGATTATTGTTTCAATCGTAGTGACGAGGATGACATTTTATTCAAAGTTCTAACTCTTAAAGCTACGTCTACCTTCTGTCCCCATTCCCCAACATGATTCTGTAATAACTACCTTTCTAAATGCCTGTCAAAAAGATCTGGAATTTCTTAAACCAAAAATAGACAAAACGGCATCCCCTTGTGAGTGGTTCTGAAATTGTGGCAAGAAAGAAATGTCAGGGTTGAAATCACTTTTATATGACTAGTGCATCATGGTAAAACGAGCAGCTACTCACCTTGATAGCAGGCATGATAAATTTTGCCTTAACTTAGTCGTGTTGTACCAAAAGAAATCTGCCTTCCTCTCCTGGTTCACTGAGAGCTCATTCTGAAGATGATGATGGTGCTGGTATTTGACTATGCAGATGTCTTCTACAGTGCTGCCCCAAAGACTACTGTTGCCAGGGTAGACCCCCCCCTCCTTTTTTCATTCTTCAGCTGTTTTTCACACATTGCTGCCGTCTATGTGATAATCTCTCTTTTCCCACCCTTGAGTCCTGGCATTACTTATATTGTTTCTCTTTCGTTGCCAAATAGTGGCTAGTAGACGCACTCCAACACACTCATGTGAGACTGAAATAGTCGTCGTGTAGTCAGTATAGCATCCACCTTGCCAGTCAGTGACACTTTTAAAATCCAGATGATTAAACTACCGGTCAGATTGCTAGCTTATTCAACTGGGTAGCATTTTCATCTAAATGATAGTAATACCATCTGCAGATCAGTCCTGAACTCATCCACCCCTTCCAACTTTAAACCAAATAACAAACTGGGCACCTGCAGCCACCTGCTCTATTTGCCTGTTACCTTCATGAGTTCCGACATACTTCACTATAGCTACTTTATGATGTGACCTTATTTTTTTATTTTTTTTTTACATTTTTCCAGGTTATAGCTTCCCTTCTGACTAACCAATAAGCATCTCCGAACAAGTTCTTCTGCATCGTACTGATAAGGAAGAATAAGCCATGCCGGGCTGTGGTTTAAAGGATTTCATTGTACTCCTAGGGGTACAATGACACAAAAGCTGAGGCAGAGTGTTCTTATGCCCCTGGGAAAAGCATCAAATGACTTTAAACCACAGCCTGGAGTGGCTTACTCTGCTTATAAAATGGCATTCTGGGGTTGTTGGTTACTGAAATATACAGAAACATGGTTGTTTGGCTGTAGCCAAGGAAGTAATTTCATTTCTAAGGAACAGACTGTGCTAAATAGTTCCCTTTAACAGAAGTGACAGATTCTGGTTGTTGGTAGTGTGACCTTGTTATTATGCTTTGATTGAGGTTGCCCAAATTAGGCAAAAGTTGTCAACAATATTTAGAAGTATCTGTGTTCCAGACTGTTGTATTTACCTACGTTTGTGACTTAGTGTTACAACCCAAACTCTTATTTAATATGTTTCTTGTTGCTACTTGTTATCATGATACTTGATATTTTAACTGTGCTGTACGTTCTAATTTTGTATTGTTTTCTCTCTCCTGAAAAAGGGGTCTTTGCAAGCCAGTGAGTGACTTAACCGGTCATAAAATTCTAAATAAATAGTGCTGCTGATTGCAGTGCTAAACACAGTGAGCCCAGCTATATGTAGGAGGCTTAGAAAGGGAACGAGAGAGAGAGAGGGAATGAATATGGAGTGAACATGGTGCTCTGGCCGTGGTGCTAATTCAGAGGTTCAAGCTGTGTACACTGCAGTTCTGTTTAAAGAGATTTAATCAAGTAGCAGTAGTTTTTATTTTTATATTAAGGTGCCCAACGCCCCTCTAATGCATGGAGCACCTGTACGAAACACAGTACAAAGAATTTGTGCCATTAAAATATACAGTCATAAACCCAACAATACATAACAGTTAACAATAAACCATTAACTTACATAGAAAATGAATAAACGTATACAGATATACAGTTTCCTTAGTAATGGGTGTATCCAAACATCTGTTACGTGCAGTATTTTTTCAGTTTAGATCTAAATGAGGAGAGGGTACTAGAAACTGGAAACTCCTCTAGGAGTGGGCTCCAGAGTGTGGGGGCAGCCACTGAAAAACCCAGCTGCCGGTGGACTTCAACCAAGATGGTGACATCCATAACAACCCTCATCCCCTAGACTTTAAATCAGTGGAAGGCACAGCTCGCTGAGATTTTGGGGGCCCAGTATATTGAAGGCTTTGGCATGCCGTTAAAAGAGCCCTGACGTTAGTATGTCATCTAACAGGCAGGCAGCCCAGAACTCGTAATTGGGGGATAATGCACTGTGAGGAATCTCGCTGCTGAGGTCTGGACTAGCTGCAGACGTCACAGTTGACACCTAGGTGAGCCTTTATAGAGTGCACAGGAGTAGTGAGATGGGAGAACACAAGATTGTTCACTAAGATGAGAAGTTCATCTGACTCAAGTAGGGGACAAAGCCTGGCAATATTTTTCAGATGATGAAAGCAGTTCCTGACCACAGAAGACACCTTAGGAGTAGATGCTATCTTTTTGTCAAGAATGTCCTCCAGACTTTGTACCTCACGAGCCGCTGCCTTCAGCCTAACCCTATAAAAGACAGGGAAGCTGCTTTGCATGGCCGATATCTGCTTCTTATTCCCAACCAAAAGTAACTTGATTTTAGCAGGATTAAGAGCTAGCCAGGTGGAGACCATCCAAATGCTGATTTCATTCAAGCATTGCTCTAACTTGAGAATTGATGACACCCTTTCAGAAGCAAAGTCACATGCAGTTGGTTATCGTCCGTATCGCAGTGAAACCCCATACTGGATCATCTCCTGATCTTACCCAGTGGAAGCATGTACACTGCAAGCAATAGAGGTGACAGAATAGAACACTGAGGAACCCAGCAGCAGCCAGAGCAGCTGGCCATAGCCGGCAAGAACCAAGCACTGCTGACTGCTCTGTTCCACGGAGGAAGATCAGAATAATTGAAAAAGTGTCATGCTAACACCCCCAAGCCCGACTAGCAAACCTTCATGATTAACATTGTCAAAAACAGATTTACAGATTAAGGAGGATCAGAAGGGCAGGGAGAGAAAGGTGTGTGTGTGTGTGTGTGTGTGTGTGTGTGGCACGGAGCATGGGACTTCGGCTCTTGCTAGTGCTGTTAACTAGGAGATGTCTGGTGTACTGAGCTGTTGTCAGTTTGCAAATGCCAGGATGACTTTGGATTAAATTTAAAAATTTGATCCAACATCTAACTGGGCATTGATTGTGTTTTTAAACTGTCTTCAGGTGATCGCTTTTAATCAATAAGGTTTCTAGGTTCTCTCTTGCCGTTTTTTATAAAATTTATGCTAATGCCCTTTTCTGTCTCTACCCCAACTGCTTCCTCTCTTTCAGTGCATTGATTCATGGCTGCTAGCATTGCACGGTACAGTCAGTTTTGTGCATGTGTACCAATTATACTTTAAATGTGCAGGGTAGGAAATAAAATCAGAAAGTGGGATAAATCAAGCAAAAATGGGAGTGAAATGGTTACTTCTCTTATCTGTAACCATGCCTGTAGCACCCTGCTCCTCCACCTCTACTTGCACACGGCAGCTGCAAAACCTCTTCCACTTCCTGACCTGGTTGCAGTGTGAGTACTGTCAGCTGGAATATCCCGGATCCATTACAGAGCTTCTGGTAGATTATTTTATGGACAGTTTGAGATTCCCCTTACAGATTCTCATGGGTACAACACAAACCACTAAAAGTCCAACTGCAGCAAAATACCTTATTTGTATGGACATCATTATAGATGGGGTGGGTCAATTTAAAAAGTGTGTGTGTGTGTGTGTGTCTGTGTGTTTTTGTGTGTGGGTGTAAATAATGGTGCATCATTCATCGTACCCCCTGCTCCCTTGATCAGGAGTCTCAAAAAAATAATTGAGGTCATGGAACCCTTACTACAGAGTTTAAGGGACACCATCAGCTGCTCTTAGACCTCAAATTTTCCATTATTTAAATAACACAGTTTATTAATTTGTTCACCTGCTGTTGAATTTCGTGCTGTTGCTGGTTGTTTTAACCTGCTTCCTTTGTCTAAATTTCATTTTTTTATTTTTAACCAGGAGGTGAACTGGGCACAGCCCTTTTTCAGTCACGCTTGACATACAACAATAAACATCACAAACATATAAATTAATTTACATAAGTACATGTGCAGGAATTGGATTTATCATAATGTGCTCTCAACAGTCTCGTAAAGTGCTTCGAGATGCGTGCAATCTTGATTATTGCTGTAAACCCATTTAGTAAAGTGGGATCCTACCAGGTAAAAGAATGCTTACTTAGAGCCAGTTTTATGGAATTGGGATAGAACTGCATATCTGTACCATTCCTTGTTGAATAAGGTGCCTGATGTTTAATAAATTTCTTAAACAATATGGTAATCTGCATTGGCAAATCCTGTGCAGGGTTTGAAATTGGCACCTGTCTGCCCGCCAGATGCGGGTAGATTTCTCCTCGGCCAGGTAAATCTAGTGTTGTAGTGCGCCTTCCAGGCGCCTTGTGGTAATCGTGCAAAAGTTGATCGTTAGTGCGATATACAGCATGCCGTATTAGTGTGGTAGCCATTGAATAACATGTATTGCGCTACTGCGCTAATGCACCATGCTACTGCACTAATACACTGTACAGTATATCGCGCTAATGGTCAACTTTTGCATGCCTACCAGTGTATATAGGCAATGAAGTTACAGGCATGGCCTCTAGGTGCGGTCAATGGAAATTGCTAGTGGAAGCTCCAGAATGCTCTGAGGACCAGGGTGAGAATGACTGCACGCTGGAAAGGAGTTAGAGTATCCTCTGTTGCCTTAGCCTGGCTGGATCTTCAGTTTCAACTTTATTGGATAACAAATTGAGATAACAATATCTAATTTTCAGTTGTATCCAGCACTTAAAACATTTGACGTACAACACAATACAAACAATTACACAAAATAAGCATTACATAAATCTTCATTACAGTATAAAAATTACCTCAAATTATTAAATTATCCATGACAATTACAATGTTTGTTATAAAGACCAGCTAAGTACAGCATAAAACTAGCCAATGATATTAATTCTCGTATCTTCAATTTCTTGGATATACAATTCCATGTCCTGGAAACTAATCTGTTGTGCTGCTGCACCTTAGCTGGGTCTGAGCTCTGCACTTCTAGCTTTCTAGCTGTGTCACAACTGCCCTTTCCTTGTTGATGTCCCTCCTGGATGGGTCTGGGCTGTCTCTTCTGGATAGTTTTGTACTTTCCTGTACTCTCTCCTTAAACCCTAACCCGTGTTCATGTTCCAGTCCCTTACCAGTATCTATATATAAAAAAAACAAAAAAAAAACTTCCTTTACATTAAAAGTTTAATACTTATTGTTCAAAACTGCAGTAAAACTTCTTTTTTTTTTTTGGGGGGGGGGAATTTCTGGTAATTACTTTGTTGGGCTCATGAAAATTCTGTCGAGCTGGTGGATTTTTTTCCAGTCACTAGCCCAGCCAGCTAGTGGCTGAAAAAGTTAGATCTTACTTCAAGAGGGTTCTTTCTGTAGGTCATCACATATTGGACTGGTGCCGGGCTGCATGGCAGACTTTTCTAGCAATACCTGACAGGGGACCGCCCACCCCTGACGTCAGGTGACTGGCGTTAGGCGTGACTGTATAGTGGGGCGGTCCCGCGCCACCTCAGTTCTTTCCATGATCGCCTCGTGTCAGTCGCATTGCAGACCTTCATGTACCCGATCGTCGAAAGTGTCTATGTCGCAGTTTCATTCACTAAATAATTCTCAAATTTATGTCCTTTTTCATTGATATCATCACCCAAGAAGAAGTGCTCGTCATGTGGCACGCAGATCCCGCACAAAGATGGTCACCTCAAGTGCGTTCTCTGTTTAGGCCCGGACCATCCTGTTTCCTCCTGCCCTCAGTGCTAGACATTCAACTAGGCCACGAAGAAAAGGAAACAGCAGGCTTTGGAGGCCCATCTTTTAAAAGTCCATCTGGCTTCTCTGGAAAAGATGGACCGCTTAAGAGAGTCCTCGACCGAAAAATCTTCTCCTTCCAAGAAGCACAAGGAGAAATCCAGGGAGCGGGAGCGTGCCGCAGACGACGTGCGGCCCTTGACGAGCAATGCCCAGCTGCCACCCAAAAAGGACATTAAGTCTGTTAAGGCCTGAGCTGGTCAGCCGGTCGTCTGCTCCTCTGACAAACTCACCGCTTCAGTTGATAAGTCTGCCCCCGGCTCCTCAGGGGACTGCACGGCGACTGGTAAGATGACTACCCAGGAGGTGGGTACTCTACACGGCACCAGTCGGTAAGCTGGTTGGGGGCTCCTTCCCTGCCTGCCTGATTCCACCTGCTAAGATGGCCATCTCAGATGGTCGCATGGATGCGGTTCCCCCATCGGGGCCTGACTGCGCCTCACCCGACATCCGGCGGAACCAGAGGGAGAAAGCCCCTCTCCCTCCTCTTCCTTCACCTGTACCCACCCTTTCTCCGGTGAGTACTTTGGGTGATGATACCGGAGAACCCCCTCGACGTTGTCGATACATTTGGGTCAGTTCTGCGTCTCCCCCCCTTGGGGTCAAGGAGAAGGAGGCTCCTCCTCAGCCATCAGGCCTTACTGTGGAGACCCCCCTCCACCTTCGGGCGTGATTCCAGCACCTCCTTTGACGTCTGATGTCCCGACGACAGTCCCGCAGCCTGGAACAGTTGACCGGCCTCAGCCATTGACCCTCACGCCGGATCAGGTTCCGCCAGCAGGGCCCCTTCGTCTGGCCCTGACGCTGGCCCCTCTGATGCTGGAGCCCCTTCCGGTGTCGAATCGGGTGGTGCCGGTCCCATCTGTTCCCCTGGCGCCGGCCCCTCCGATGCTGGAGCCTCTTTCGGCGCCAGATCGGGTGGTGCCGGTCCCGACGTCTGTTCCCCTGACGTGGGCTGTCCCGATGCTGGACCCTCAGCCAATATATACTATGGCGGGTTTGACATGGGTACCCCCAACGCCGGATCTGATGATGAGGATCTACTCTAGACTCCAGACTGTCCCGCATTACGCGCAGGGGTTTCTTGGGGACCGCTACCTGGCAGGTCCCACTCCGGACTGGAGTCACTTTGGACAGTTCTATCCTGGTTTTAATCCCTACTCTACTTTTCAGGGATTCCAGGGTTATTACCCTCCACCGGTTATTCCTCCTCCTCCTCCCCCTCAGCCTCTGCCTACTTCATCACCCCCCCTCCGGTTGCTCCGGATTTCAAGGCTCTAATCCAGTCTTGGTGGCAGGGGGCATGATCGGAGTTGGTCTCAGACCTGGAGACTAGGCTCCCACACCCATGGTCTATCAGGTCGCTGAGCAGTTCCTCTATTGCCATGGTCCATGTCTTCGGAAAGACTCGTCAGGATGTTACCCTTCCTAATACCTGATGCCGTTCTGTCAGAGGCAGATGACTATGACCACTCAGAGGGGGCTGACGACTCTTCAAAGGAGGTCTTGGAGGAGCCTGAGGCCCAAAGACAAGGTATCCCGAAATCTCCACCAGAGGGCCCTGCCTTTTCGGATCTTCTGAGGTCCATGAAGGATTATTTTGACTGGGAGTCTGAGGAACAGGACCCCATGAGATAAAACATCTCGCAGACAGCTAGCGGAACATCTTGACTTAGTCTCTGTCTTCGGTCCCCATTCCTCCCTGGATGGCACCTCATCAAGACCTCACCACTACCATCTGGCAGATGCCTCATTCCCTCCCGGCTGTCCCCTAATGGGTGGACAGACTTCACCGGGCACCAAAGGATGCCCTGTTCCTGAAGGCTCATCCCAAGGCTGACTCTGTGGTTATCTCTGCGGCTCATGGACACTCCTCAGCACCAAAGCACATGAGCACCTCTCATCCGGACAAGAGTCGAGGCAGATGGACCAGTTTGGGAGAAAGATTTATTCCTCGGCCACATGCGCCCCGTGCCTCAACTACGTGGGCCACATGATGTCCCACCAAAAGGCTACCTTGGCCAGGCTGGAAGCGTGAGTTCAGTCCATGGACCTCTCCTTTAAAGGAGCATCTTGCCAAGGATCTTACGCCTCTCCGAGTTTCGTGTGGTACGCCTTCGTTACCACTTACTACTCTGTCGATTTGGTGGCATGTACCTCACAACTGCCATTGCCCTTTGATGACACTCCTGGCTTTGCCTCCCCGGACTGGCCAACGAGGTCCAGTCGGCAATTCAGGATGCCCCCTTTAGGGGCTCGGTGCTCTTTGGTGGGGACACCAAAGACATTATCACAGACCTACAGGACAGGGGCCTTGTCCTCAGGTCTGTGAGGTCAGTGTACCAATCGGGCTCCCAGCAGCAGCAGCCCTTTTGGAAAAGGGCCTGGAGGCAGAGAAAGAATGCATCGGCGTGCTGCCAAAGGAAGCGTAAGGCCATGGGAACAACCACCCCTCCTGCCTCCAAAAATCAGAGATGTTCAGGAGGTCCTCCCCCTGAACGCCCTGCCACTTCTTGACTCCCCATCCCCACTGCCTCTTCAGTCTCGCCATGGGGAGCAGATGGGGAGGTTTGTGTGCCATGCACAGGAGTGGAGGCGGTCACCTCCAATGAATGGGTCCTGCAACTAGTGTCTGTCGGACACACAGTAGTTTCTGGAAATCCCTCCAGAAACTCCACCAAAGAGGTCCTCTTGCTTGCGGGACCAGGCCCTCCTAGTTCGCGAGGAGGTAAACTCGTTCTTGCTCAAAGAAGCAATAGAGGAAGTTCCCCTCTGGCAAAAGGGAAAGTGGTTTTACTCCCACTTTTTCCCCGGTTCCAAAAAAGACTGGGGACTTCAGACCAATACTCAAGTCAGCTAAATCAGTTTGTGGAGTACAAAAAATTTTGAATGCTGACACTCTAGAGCCTCACCACTCCTCATGGAGAACCACTGGCTCTGCACTCTGGATATGCAGGATACCTACCTGCACATCCCCATTTTCCCCAACAGTCACCGGTTCCTGCGCTTTTGCTTCCAGGGGGAGCACTTTCAGTTCCGAGTGCTCCCTTTTGGTCTGTCTTCAGCACCACGGGTTTTTACCAAGTGCCTGGCGGTGGTCGCAGCCTTTCTACGCCACAGGGGTATTGCGTTTTTCCCTTATTTGGACAACTGGCTGATTTCAGCCCCGTCCAGGGATTCTTTATTGGAGGCTCTCACCTTCACCCTGGACCTCTTCAGCAGACTAGGGATCACAGTCAGTGTTCCCAAGTCCTCCCTCATCCCTGCCCAGAGACTTCAGTTTACTGGGGCAGTCCTGGATACGGTCCAGTGCAGAACCTTTCTTCCTCCAGACAGGGTGGAGACTCTTGTCTGTCAGGCCTCCAAAGTGGCTTCTCTCTGGACCATCCCAGCTCGCGAGGTCCTGCGCCTTCTGGGCCTGATAGTGGCCTCCATCACAACCGTTCCCCTGACAAGGCTTCACATGAGCGTCACACAGTGGTCTTTGTGGGTGCAGTGGGATCAGCTCTTGGATGACCTAGACCATTCGGTACTGGTATCCTCAGCGGTTCAGAAAGAGTTGCATTGGTGGATGGAGTCCCACAATCTTTCCTTGAGGCTTCCCTTCTGGAGCTCGGCACCCTTGGCTTCCCTCACCACAGATGCCTCGAATATGGGGTGGGGAGCACCAAGACAGGGACTATGGTCCAGTTTGGAGACTTCCTTGCATATCAATGTTCTGGAGATGAGGGTGGTCCTGTACACCCTACAGGCCTTTCAGTCCCTCCTTCCCAAGGGATCACTGCTAATCCAAACAGACATGTCGGTAGTTTAGTATATCAACAAACGAGGGGGAACCCAGTCATACCCCCTGTGCCGGTAGGTGACACAGATGTGGAATTGGGCATTCCATCACCATTTGGTCCTGGTGGCCGTGCACATTCCGGGTGTTCTAAATGTCTTGGCGGACAGTCTCAGCAGATCTCTGACCCTAGCTCATGAGTGGGAACTGCATCAGGAAGTGGCGGAATCCATCTGCCAACGTTGGGGGTATCCCGAAATCAACCTCTTCGCCTCCGAATCCAGTGCAAAACTTCCTAGCTTTTGCTCGCTCGTTGCATGGCATGGTGCTTTTTGGAATGATGCATTGTCTCTCTCCTGGACTGGGAAACTTGTACATGTTCCCTCCATTTCCCATTCTACAGAGGGTCCTTCTCAAGCTTCAGGCGGAGAGGGCAAAGATGATCCTCATCGCTCCTCTCTGGTGAGACAGATCTGGTTTCTGCTGCTACAACAGCTTTCCGGGAGCCACCTGTTCCACTTCCAGTGACTCATGACCTCCTGACCCAGGATCAAGGTCGATTGTTACATCTGGGGCTCAGGACTCTGCATCTTCATCGTGGCTCCTGCAGACATAGTGATCTCTGCTTTGGGGTCTCCTCCGGGTTGCTCAAGTCCTCATTGAGGCTAGAAAGCCCTCTACTCGTTCCACTTATGCCATGAAGTGGAAGTGGTTTTCCATCTGGGCGACTGCTAAGGGTTGGAACCCCTTCTCTTGTTCTGCCCCACAAGTCATGGAATACCTCCTTCACTTGTCAGGCTCCGGTCTTTCCTACTCTTCTTTGAAGGTCCATGTTTCAGCTATCTCGGCGTACCATGAGCTAGTAGATGGTAGACCCGTAGCTCAGTTGGAGCAGCCCAACTCCACCTTGGGACTTGAACTTCATCTTGGAAAAGCTCACCCTTCCTCCCTTTGAGCCAGCTATGAGCTGTGATTTGCGCTTCCTTTCCTGGAAGGCACTTTTTCTCATGGCTATCATGTCAGCCCGAAGGATTTCAGAGCTTCACGCTCTAGTCTGCAAGGGGCCCTATCTGATTTTCCATAGGGACCAGGTAGTCCTTGGAACGCACCCGAAGTTTCTTCCCAAGGTGGTGTGAGAAGCCACGCTGAATCAGTCAGTAGAGCTTCCTGTGTATTACCCGTTCCCATCTAACAGAGGTGAGGCACTCCTTCATACAGTGAATGAATGTTCATCAGATTCTCCAGTGTTACACTCACCAGACCAAAGAATTCCGTACCTGCGACGAGCTGTTCGTTTCCTTTGCCCCTAGATCGAAGGGCAAACTGGTTTCTAAGCAGGGCCTTTCCAAATGGTTAGGCAACTGCATTAGGTTCTGTTACCAAAAGTACGAAAAGTCTCTGCTGGGTCCCATCGGAGGTCATTCTGCTAGGGGCATTGCTGCCACTGCGGTCTTCTTGCAGAACATTTCTGCGGCCGACATTTGTGCCGCCACTGCTTGGAGTTCTGGCCATACCTTTACCAAACACTACAGTCTGGACATTGCTCATCTTGTAGGGCCTTCTGTCCCAGGCTGGGTCCATTCTGGAGCCCATTTTTTTCTGTTGGAGTTAGTTCTCCTCCTCCCTAGTTCTTCT
Organism: Neoceratodus forsteri; assembly: GCA_016271365.2. Classification (NCBI taxonomy): domain Eukaryota; kingdom Metazoa; phylum Chordata; order Ceratodontiformes; family Ceratodontidae; genus Neoceratodus; species Neoceratodus forsteri. Next base: position 657,863,637 of record CM057459.1, read on the forward strand.
CTGTCTCTCCTTGGAGGGGCTGCTTGGGACTATGTCCTATATGTGATGACCTACTGAAGGAACCCTCTGGAAGTAAGATAGTACAGTTACATAGGAACTTAACGTAACAGTAGATCTTTGGTGAGGTTCCTTCAATAAGTCATATTCTCCCCAATTTTCTGTTTGCAGGGACTCCAAATCCTGTTTGCTGCTGCTGTCAGACCTCTTCCTGGCTCTGGTGGGAGAACTGGAGTGTGGGCGTGGGGACCGCCCACTATTTACAATCACGCTGATGTCTGTCACGTGACATCGGTTAGGTGGTCCCCGTCAGATATTGCTAGAAAAGTTCGTCGGCGTCCCGACGCCAGGTGGCACCAGTCCAATATGTGATCACCTACTGAAGGAACCTCTCTCGAAGATCTACTGTTACGGTAAGTTCCTACGTAACTGTACTTTTCAACTCTTGCTGTGTGCAAAAACAGCAGTATGGTATTCTATCCTCTGCAGAGGAGGCAACATTTTCATTCTGTTATACAATAGACAATGATGGGTTCTTGTAGGAGCCCTCTGACCAAACCTACACATGCTGTTCAGAATCATTTGGTATTTTAAAATATACACTGCCTTGATTTACGAATAGAACTGCCCCATAATCTAAAATTGGTATTCGTATTTGTTTGGCTATTTCTAGTCTAGCCTCATCAGTTAGAACATTGATATTTCTGTATAAGAACCCTAGCTTCTGATTTATTTTCTTACTGCTCTTATCTAGATGTCCAAGTCAGTTTAAGGCGGGGTCCAAGTATACATCTAAATACTTAAATGAGGCTACCCCATAAATCTTATCCCCATTGCTGCCCTAGATGCTTAAGTCTTCTTCCTCTCTGGCTAGCCTCTGTGCTGTTTCAAACAACATTACTTTTGTTTTCTTTTCATTCAGTTGCAACTTATTCTGAATTAGCCACACAGTCAATTTTGCATAGTCTTCTTGGAGCTGTCCCTGCATTATATTTACAGAGGGGCTAGAGCTATAAAATGCACTCTGTATTCATAAACTCTTTAGGCAAGTCGTCACAAAAATAGAGAACAGTGGGGACCGGTACTGATCTGTGGGGAACACCTGTCCTCCTGCAGTGGTTCTGACATAAAGTTACTTGTCCTTACCCTTTGTATTCATGCACCCAGGTAACTTCTAAACCATTGCAAACTTAACCCAGATATTCCATAAACCTCCATTGTTGATATCAACATCTCATGGTCCTCTACGTCGACGGCCCTGGTCAGGTCGACCATAAATAATAAAAATAGTAATAAATAAAAGTGAAAAACTGACTCTCACCATATTTGTGTTTGCATGCAAAAATTTGTTTAGTCTTTGTTCTACTCCCACTGCAGCTTTCGTAAAATTTGGGGAACATCCCCATGTAATCTAGCCACTCATGATGAAGTGGGAGGCGATTACAGCACCATGAGTGGCTGAACTGTGTGAGGATGTCCCTGAAGTCCAGCAAAGAGACAGTGAAGGATTTGAAACAAAACCCGTTTTTATCCAGTTACACCAATAGCTGGCTATTTACATTTACAAAGAAAAATGAAGCAGATAGAAAACAACCAGTTACATCAACAAATGTATTTATTTAAGGCCCGGTTCACACTGGCATCACTTTTTAAAAACGTTTTAAAAAAATGTTTTATTTCCGTGTTTGAGTATGGGGTTCCGAGCACCCACATTGTGCTCTGACACCATGGTTGCCTCCTGGAGTTCCCAGGCATCATTACGGCACTACCACAAATCATTGTGGGTGCCGCAGTGCAGGCTGGGATACTCTCAATCAGGCACGGTAACCAATTCAGATGAAAATATAGCATTTTGTTTGCGAGTTCATTGTGAGCTCGAAGATGTAAGTAAACGGTCTCCTTTTCGTTTTGGTAGACTAACAAAAAATGTAGAAGGGTGGCGGAGGTTGCCTTAAATTGTGTTACAGCACAGTTTGCATCCACACTGCTGTTAACACAAACTCTGAACAAGGTTTTTGCCTAGTTTTTCAGCAAGGCATCTTTCTGGTTTTAAGGGCCGTTAGTTGTTGCCAGTGACCGTGGGGAAGAGACAGTAACAGCCTGCCCTGGCACTGGAACTGCATCGGTCATACTTGCTTAGTGTTTATTTTACTGTATGCCCATATATCTGACAGCTGCAGGTTGATGAAGAAACTCTCTTAGTTCAGTCCTGGTTAATAGCTTTTTGTACTAGGATAGCAGCATGATTACCCAGGACACTAGGAGACCTCAGAAGCAGGGGTGACTAACCCAGGTTGTACTTTCCTGATAATCTCTAGGAGAGTCTCACCTTAGCAGCTTCCGCTCAGTGTTAGATTTGATCTGTTCTCAGTGTTTTGGCCAAGCGAGTGACAGAGGAGTCAGTTGTGTTTTGGCCAGGAGAGTGAACAACTGTAGATGTTTGTTTTTTCTCTGAGACAGGGAACTGCTTCCTGTTAAGGTCGGTGAAAGTTGAAATAGTTAGTAGGACAAAGAAGACGTTCCTGGTGGTTGGTCCTCTCACTTCTCATTCATGCTTCTGGTCTGAACAGAAAGGGTTGAGACATTGCTGTAGTGTTAGCAGATAGAATCCATTGGAAAGGACAGGTGAGATTTGAATAGTTTTTTTCCTTCCATGGTGCTCATAGCATCCTAGGCAGAGAGGGCTAGTATGCAGCAGGATTTGCTATTCCGTTATGTCACCTTTTAATCTTTTTGTTTCCAAGCTCCTGCAGGGGGTTATGTCGTGAGCTCTGCTTCATGGTCGTCCAGTACTCAGTTTGGTACACAGTCTTTATCAGATGAATCCAGTAGTTGCCTGTTGAGGAATTATATGAGACAATATTCTCCCCTGCCGTACATAGATGGGTGCTGCTTTTTAGAACCCATAGGCATGAACTATCTTCCTCATTGACAATGTGGAGCGTTACAGAAAGAAGAAATTCCATCATTCCATCATACTTACCATCATTTTCTGTTCTTTTAGCTCCAATGTTGTCAGTGGGGCCTCTCCTGAAGCTGTTTGCTCATCTGGAGAATTTTGTCCTTCATATATTTAGCATTAGCTACATATATATATTTAGCTGTAACTATTGTTTTTGTTTTGCTTTGTATTAGAGGACATCTACAGTGCTGTGTCATGGTTTAGGATTCGACAGTGGTATCTGGATGTTTTTGCTTGGTAACCAAAGGCGTTGTGTAAGGAACCATAGATTTCAAAATGAGACGTACAAGGTTATATTTGTCTGGGGAATCTTGCATGAGTATCCACCAGATCTTACTTCAAGAGGGTTCCTGCAGTAAGTCATAACATGTAGGACTGCACCCCCTGGCATCAGGACCGCAAAGCAAAATTTTGCTAGCAATACCTGGTGGGGGACCGCCCACCCAACATCACGTGAAGGACATCAGCATGACCCTATATAGTGGGCAGTCCCCGCACCCACCTTCCAGTTCTTTTCTGCCGTCGACCTGCTCAAAGAACTTCGCGGTAAACGTTGCTCAGTTGATAGCCATTTATTGACCTTTCTTTCTCGAATTTGTCGTTTTTTTTGATTAGTTTGTCTTCTCCACTTCCAATGTCGAAGACAATGAAGTGTGAGAAGTGCAGTGCACAGATCCCTCATAAAGACGGCCACCGTCATTGCCTCTTCTGCTTAGGCCCGAACCACGACACCGTGGCCTGCCCCAGTTACAAGCCTTTCAATCAGGCCACACGCAAACATAGGCAGCAGGCTTTGGGAGGCCCACTTATTGAAGTCCAGAATGGCCACTTGAGAAAGGAAATGCAAAAATTGGTGACACCGCTTCTTCTCCTGAGTCTAAAAGAAAAGGACAAAGAAAAGCACAGGGAGAGGAGAGCGTCTGGAGGATGGGACCATGTGAGCTTCAGCAAGCCCTCAACCAGCAAGGCCATTTCTCCACCACCTGCTCTCGTGGTTGTCCAGACCACGTCAAGATCTATGCCAGATTCCTCTGCTGCTTTTCAACCAATCTCTACCGGTAAGTTGGCCCCCAGCTCCCACAAGGCCCACCTGGCTGTCGCTAAGTTGGGTCCCAAAACCTAGAAGGAGACCCGCACTACTCTGACCGATAAGCCGGTCGAGGGTTCTACCCTCCTCCCGGTCCATCTTAAGTCCAATAAACCGGTTGCCTCTGTGACAGACGACCACCCAGATGTTGCTTACCCATCGGGGGCTAATGCCACCTTACCCGATGTCCAGTTGAGCCCACTGGCCTCTCTACCCCCAGGCCCTTCCTGGGCGGGAACCTTCCTCTCCACCTGCTCCAGTGGAACCTTCTGACCAAGATGTCATGACTGGGACAGAGGAGGAAGTGGGACCCTTGGAGGTGGTCCTTTCTTTTCCCATCCCAGTGACCATGTCCCAGGCCCCACCGCGGACACCCTTCCCGGGATAGCGACGCCAGACCCAATCCTTATGAGGGCTTCTGGCCTCTTGACTAATCCGTCGGACCCACTGGTGGCACCACAGTCAGGACCTTCTATGCCAGGTGCACCCTCTCTGACACAAAGGGCACCATCAGGCATGTTGTCTAACCCTCTTCCATTGGGGTCTTCTGGTCCGACCCCGACACAAGCTGTTGTAATGTCAGGCCCGATACCCGGGCGTTGACTACCCAGATATTGGCAGGCCTGACATCAGTCCCTCTGATATCGACCAACCCAAGACCCCCAATGGACCAAGGCCTTCTGTAGGGGTTCCTTCCTTATCCAGGGCCCCAAATGCTGGCTTACCCTCTGTCTGGCCCAACATCGGGTTCTCTACCACATTCATTTTACTCTGGGTATCAAACCCCTGGTTACCCCTATTACCAGGGTTATCCTCCTTACCAGTATTGGGCTGGGTGCACCCTTTTATCACTATCTGCCCACCCACACTCCTCCGCCTCCTACCCAGCAGGACTTCCAATCCTTGATCCAGTCTTGGTGGAAGGACGCCAAGTCTGAACTAGTCTCTGACTTGGAACAGCGTTTCCCCCCTCTCCGCGTTACATGCCTCCGGTCAGTTCTTCATTCGGCCACTGTGTATTTCGAGATAACCCTACCAGACACTGGGACCACTGAGGAGCACGATCTTTTGATTCTAGGAGGATTCCTCTGATGAGTCATCTGGTGAGCAGTCCTCTGCAGTTAAGGGTAAAGAATCTCCTAAATCCCTTCCAGAGGATCTATCTTTCACTTAACTCCTATGCATTATCCAGCACACCAGTGGCTGGAATGCAGAAGAACAGGATCCAAAGAGGAAACGTCTCTCGGAACATCTGGACCTAGAGACAGTTTCCCCTATTCCTGTCCCCTCTTGGACAGCACCTCATGAAGACCTCACCATCATCATTTGGCAGCTGCCACACTCTATTCCGGCCATCCCTAAGATGGTAGACCGGATATAACATGCTCCTGACGATATTCCCTTTCTGGATTCTCACCCCAAGGCGGATTCTATTGTTATTGCGACCGCTCATGACCGTTCAGCTACCCCGAAGCACATATGCACGCCCCCCCCGACAAAGAATCTAGGCAGCTAGACCAGTTTGGCAAAAGATTTATTCTTCTTCTATAGTGCCCTCTGTTCCCTCAACTCATGCACACATGGTCTCCTTCCAAAATGCAACTATGACCAAGCTCGAGGCCCATTATTCAGTCTATGGAGGCCTCGGATTTAAGGAGGAACTAACTAAAATTTGCATGTGTCAAAATCTCCTGCAGCACATGCTCAGGGCCACATACAACTCCGTGGATGCGGTGGCCCTTAGAAGACATCTTGGCTGTGCATTTCTGGACTCTGGCGATGTTCAGGCGGCAATCCAGGATGCCCCTTCAGAGGTTTAGTCCTTCTTGGAGACAGCAAGGACATTATTACTGGTCTCCAGGACAGTGGTCAGGCACTGAGATCCGTGAAGTCCATGTACCAATCGGCTTTCAAAAGAAACCGCCCTTTTGGCACCAAAACAAGAGGCAGGGAAAACAGCCCTTTAACAGGTGCCAGAACCAAAGCAAGGCTATAGGATCCTATTTCACCTCCCCATGCCTCAAAAACTCAGAGAGCAGCCAGAGGACCCCTTCCCCCTTGCACCTCTGCTTCCTGACTTGCTCCACCCTCCCCCTCCATCCAATGAGGAGCCAGTGGGAGGAAGGTTCGCCCTCCATGTGCAGGAGTGGAAGGGCATCACCTCAGACACATGGGTCCTGCACTTCATTGCAAGAGAGCACACCTTAAAATTTCTAGAGTTCCCTCCAGACTCACTCCCAGGTTGATCCTGGTACTCTCCGAACCAGGAAATCCTGGCTCTCAGACAAAAGTTAGCCATAGAGCCAGTCCCTCCATCCCAGAGAGGAAAAAGGTTTTGCTCCCATTTCTTGCTGGTCCCTAAAAAGACAGGCAACCTCTGACCCTTCCTGGACCTCAGCTGGGTGAACCTGTTTGTGGAGTACAAAAGGTTCCGCATGCTGACTTTACAGAGTCTTCTGGCCCTTCTGCAGAAAGGCCACTGGCTTTGTGCGGTGGATATGCAGGATGCTTACCTTCATTTTACAGTGTTCCTGGGCCACTGCCGTTTTCGCTTCCTTTTCAGGAGCACTTCTAGTTCACAGCTCTCCTCTTTGGCCTTTCCTTGGCACCCAGGATCTTACGAGAACCTAGCGGTGGCGGTGGTGGCAGTGGCATTCGCCGCCAGGGTTTTGCAGTGTTCCCTTATCTGGATGACTGGCTCTTAGGGGCCCCTTCCAGGGCCAGCCTCCAGGAGTCTCTCTCCTCCACACTGGACCTTTTTCCCCGACTGGGGATTACTGTCAATTAGCTCAAGTCATCCCTTGTTCCTCCCGGAGACTCTAATTCATCGGAGTGATCTTGGACATGGTCCAGTGCAGAGCTTTCCTGCCTCCAGACAGAGCAGTCTATTTATTTATTTATTTGTACATATTGGAATTACAATCCTTTGCGTCAAAGACTCATTTCCATTGCAACAGAGTAGATGATCCAGATGATGTGGGCAGAATGAAAAGAGATCTGGATAAACTAGCAAATGGTTGGAAGAGTGGCAACTGGGGTTTAATGCAAAGAAGTGCAAGATCATGCACATAGGAAAAGAAACCCTGAAGCCACCTGTAGGCTGGGAGGGAGTTGCTGGCAGTCTCAAGGGAAGAAAGGGACTTGGCCATCATCATCACCGATGACCTGAAATCATCAAGCAGACCACTAAAACGTAGGTAAGGCTAGGGGGATGTTCAGGTGTATTAGTAGGGGTATCACAAGTCAGAAGAGGGAGGTAATAATTCCTCTTTACAAGACACTGGTTAAGCCCCATCTGGAGTACTGTGTGCAGTACTGGAGGGCACACCTTCACAAGGACATTAACCAAATTGAGGCAGGCCAGAGAAAGGCAACCAAAATGGTGCAGGGACTGCATCAGAAAACATAGAGCAAAGGAGGGAGAGAGGTGATATGATTGAAACATTCAAACACCTTCAGGGCATTAATGAGGTGAAACAGTCTAACGTGTTTCAATATAAGAAAAAATAGCAGGACAAGAGAACACAGCATGAGATTAGAGGGAAGCCGATTAAGGGGTAATGTGAGTAAGTTCTTTTTCACCGAAAGGTTGGTGGATGCATGGAACTGCCTACCTCAGGAAGTGGTGGATATGAATCCAGTGCAGGGGCTTCAAACAGGCATGGGATAGGCATAAGGGAGCAATACAGATGAGTATGAATAGATAGGCCATTGACAGAGCAAAGGCAATGGCGCATTTATGAGGTAGAAAAAGAAATGGGCAGACTGGATGGGCCTTGCAGTCCTTATCTACCATCAACATCTATGTTTCTATGTTTCCAAAGGCTCCTCGTCAGAGTACAGAGACATTAACAGTTACATAGTTCCATGGACAAACACAGAGTTACAAGGTTTCATTCCGTACATTGTTGCATAGTTACATCACAGCAAGTTTGAAAAGGCAGGTTGTATTGACATCATATTTTACAAGAGATAAAATCATTGGCTTAAACAGTGCAGTAGACTTGCAAAGACAGGTTGTAAAGACAACGTATTTACATGAGACAATATCATTGGCCTATACAAGGTGGTAGCTAGGCAATTCGTGCGAACTGTCAATGGTGAACTGGAGTGATGTGGAAATTAGCAGTCCCAGGGACATTGTCAAGTAGCTGATGGGGAGGAGGACTGAGTTGAGGTCAGAGAAAGCAGTGTTCAGGCAGTCTGTGATGCTACAGGGTTCCGAGGTGATGGAGCCGTTAATGGTGAGTTTGGATAGAGGGGAGAGCGCGACTTAACATTCAGTTCTTTAATGTTATCCCAGAACTTCTGGGCAGTCCCAGGAGGAGGCAAGGGCAGTTCGGTAATATTCAGCCCAGTTGCGAATGGCCTGAGTACACTTATTGCGCTCGGTGTTATATGCTTGTCTATCTGTTGGCTTACCAGATTCAGCTGCTCTGTGCCATAGGTTGTCCCTCTGTCTCAGTTGTTGAATGAGAGATGGGGTGACCCAAGGCGTATTCTGTTTCCTAGTATGGGTTTTGAAAAGGGGTGCAGAATGTCACATGCTTTATTAAAGGAGCTAGTGAAGAAGTCAAGTGCCAGGTCAGTGTATGGGGTGAGGTTGGTGGGGAACCAATCCATTTGAGTGAGGTACAGTTTGAACTTATAAAGGCGCCAGCGGAGGACTGTCCTGGGCACTGGTTTGCAAGTGAGGGCAGATCATGTGGAAAGGACCGGGGAATGGTCACTACGGGAGTTTGGGAGGACATTGATATACAGGACTTTATGGGGTTGATTGGCTAGAATAATGTCCAAGAGGTGCTGGTTCCATTAGAGGGTTGCACCTGGTTGGCTAGATGACAGGTTGGGACATATCGAGGGCATTGAAGGTGTCTCTGGTTTGGGATGCTGAACTGGCAAGCCAGTGAAGTTGAGGTCCTCAGGAGGATCTGCTCAGTCTTCTGTGGCAGGGTAGCAAGGTAGTCTGAGAGCGAGAGAATGGCTGGAGTTTGGTTCGAGGGGGGGGAACATAGGCAACAGTGAGGATAAGTGGTGCCCTAGAGGGGTCTGGGGTGATTTTTTGCCTGTCCCAGCAGGGGTGTCGCATATATGGAAAGTACACCCCCCACCCGCGCTTGCCCACTTGATCCTCCTGAAAAGAGTGTACCCAGGGAAGGTGATGGAGTCTGGGTTGATTTTGAGAGCCAGGTTTCAGCTAGGGCTAGGATATCTGGTTGGTGCTGTACAATCCAGCACTGGAGGGCTGCCGGTGTTTTTTTTTTTTTTTTCCAGGGGGCTGCAGATATTCATTGACCCAATGCATAAGCCAAATGCCAGTGGTGACCGAGCTTGACTTGGGGACATGATTTGGGTGAATATTCCCAGATAGTAATAGGAGCAAGGAGATTACCCTTATCAAGACCAGGTGGTGTCTAGTACCCTTTGCAGTGTGAGAGAATGTAGGACTGGCAGCAGTGGCACAAGGGATTGGCATGGTGTGAGGTGTGGGGACTGCAAGGAAAACAGGTGAACAGGGGGTTTAGGAAGGGCCGAGGGTGGAGGAGTGGCTGTCTGTGGGGGCATGGGGGGGGCAGTGGGTCCGTCCAGGGTGGTGGGTGGGTGTGGGTGAGGTAGGGTGATGCGGAGCAAAGGGGTGTCCCTGGGAGGGGGGTGGATGACCGAGGTGAGGGATGTCAAACACCAGCAGGATCAGTGTGGCCAAACTACATGGGTGAGCAAGGATCTCCATGGTGTGAGGTGGCTTTGACACAGTATAAGATTGACAAGTAGCCTTCCAGAAATGTGTCAGCCACGATGGTGCAGTGGTAGGGCTGTGGACTTTGGTGCAGAGGGTACCCAGTTCAAAACCCAGAGGGGGAGGATACCAGAGAGCCTAGTCCATCTACCTGGGTGGCTGCTGGGGAGACCGCTAGGGGGTGGTCCAGAGGCTAGAAAAGAGGGGTTCAACAGTGCCTCCTAGTGGCCAGTCCGGGTAGGGGTTTGGAGGGGTGGGGTATAAGGACAGTTGGGTAGAGAGAGAGGGCTAGGAGAGGCAGGAGATGAGTGAGGGGAGTGAAGAGATAGGTCAGGTAGCGTGTCGGATAGAGGAGTGGAGCATCAGTAGGCTAACCGAGCTGTTGTTGGTGCTCTGCTGTTCTGGCTAGTGGGGTTGGTGGGATCCTGTGAGGCCTATAGGGGTGGGAGAACAAAGGAAACAAGTAGTCACTCTATGGGAGCAGGTCAAGTCTGTTCCTTTCATCCAGGCATTTTCCCACAAGGGCATTCCTGTGCCTCCTTGGCCTTATGGCGGCATCCATCTCCATGGTTTCTTTCGCCAGACTATACATGAGGATCTTCCAATGGACACTTCGTGTCCAGTGACATCATCACTCGGATGATTTAGACCAACCTATCCTGGTGTCCAGCGCCCTCAAGAAGGACCTTTTATGGTGGCTGGATCCTCAGAATTTGTGTTTTGTTGGGGGGGGGGGGTTACCTTTCAGAACCCACGCTCCTTTGTGGACCCTCACCACGGACGCTTTGGGTCTGGGTTGGGGAGCCCACCTGGGGAACCACAGACCACAGGGATTGTGGTCTCAGCTGGAGATGTCTTTCCATATAAACATATTGGAGAAGAGGGCCAGTCTGTAGCCCTTTCTGTCCACGGGAACACTGTTAATCCAGACAGACATGTTGGTGGTCTGGTACATCAACAAGCAGGGAGGCACCCAATCATATCCCCTGAGCAGGGAGGCGATGCGGGTGTGGTTCTGGGTGGTCCAGCATGGCCTGTTTCTTATGGCCGTGCACGTTCCAGGCATGCAAAACATTCTGGCAGACAGCCTCGGTCAGACATCGTCTCAAGCTCACTAATGGGAACTAAGCCAGGAAGTGGTAGATTCATTGTTTCATTGATGGGGACGTCCATGGATAGATCTCTTCACCTCCCATCCAGTGCAAAACTTTCCAGGTTTTGCTTGCTCGTCCAGAGCCTGGTGCTTGTACACGACGTGTTGTCTCTGTGTTGGACGGGGAGTACTTGTCGCCTTCTCTCCTTTCCCATTCTATAGCACGTCCTTCTGAAATTTCAGGCAGAGGGGGCTCAGATGCTACTTATAGCCCCTGTTTGGCCGAGGCAGATCTGGTTCCCACTCCTGCAGCAGCTGACTGTGGCACCCCTAGTTCCCCTACCTCTTCAGCACGATCTGTTGACGCAGGATCAGGGCAGACTTGTGCATCCGGGACTCGGGACCCTGTATCTGCATGCATGGCTCCTTCAGACATAATTGTCTCACTTTGGAGTTTCCCAGAGGGTAGCTCAGATCCTGGTGGAGGCTAGGAGACCCGCCACCAGATCCACTTACTGTATGAAATGGAAGCCTTTCTCCACCTGGGCCGCATCTAAGGGCTAGGACACCTTCACTTGCTCAGCTCCTCCGATCATGGAGTACCTGTTGCACTTGACTGACTGTGATCTAGGCTATTCTTCCCTTAAGGTACATCTTTCAGCTATTTCTGCCTACCACTCTTCTTTGGTGGAGGGGAAACCCATGGCTCAATTGGAGATCTCAAAACCTTTCTGAAAGGGATCCTCCATTTGAAACCCCTATCCACAACCCTACTCCACCTTGGGACCTAAATTTAGTTTTAGAGAAGCTTACCCTTCCCCTTTTGAACCAACGTAAGCTGTGACATGCTCTACCTTTCCTAGGGAAGCTCTTCCTGGTTGCTGTTACTTCTGGTCATAGGATTTCGAACTCCATGCTCTGATGCATAAAGGAGCCTTAATTGATTTTTCACAGGGACATAGAAACATAGACTTTGACGGCAGATAAGGACCTCTTGGCCCATCTAGTCTGCCCAGTTCCCTACCTACAGGATAGGCCGCAGATCCTAGTTAACCAACAGCCTATTTCTTCCTACCCCCCACAAGAATTGCCTTATGCCTGTCCCATGCATTCGTGAATTCTCCCACAGTTTTAGACCCCACAACCTCCTCAGGAAGGCTGTTCCATGCATCCACTACCCTCTCTGTGAAATAATACTTCCTCACATTGCCCCTGAACTGCCCCACCTCTATCTTTAAATTGTGTCCCCTTGTTCTTGCACATCTCTTTTTCTGAAAGATGCTACCCTCTTGGACTTTCTTGATTCCACTGAGGTACTTAAAGGTTTCTATCATGTCCCCGCTCTCCCTTCTTTCCTCAAGGGTATACATATGACACTAAAGACATTGAAGACATTAAAAAGGACTGGACTCAATACTGAACCCTGCGGTACCCCACTAGTAACCCCTCTTTCTTCAAAGTGGACTCCATTTACAATTACCTTCTGTGTCTTGTTGTCCAGCCAATGTTTTACCCAGGCTACCACCCTGGGACCCACTCCCAGGCTGGTTAATTTAACTATTAATCTTTTGTGTGGGACTGTGTCAAATGCCTTTCTAAAGTCTAGGTAGGCCATATCCACAGCCCCTCCCTGGTCTACTACTTTGGTCACCCAGTCAAAGAAATCTATTAGATTCGTCTGACATGACCTTCCCGCTGTGAACCCATGCTGCCTTGGTTCCTTTGCCCCACCGGCCTCTAGGTACTCAACCGGGTGGTTCTGCGCACCAATCCTAAGTTTCTTCCAAGGTGGTTTCTGAGTTCACCCTGAATCAATCGGTTGAGCTCCTGGTATATTATCCGGCTCATTCAAATAGGTGTGAGACGCTTCTCCACACGTTACATGTGCACAGAATCTTGAGGTGCTATGTCCACCGGACCAAAGAGTCTCGAAAGTCTGACCAGGTTTTTTGTCTCTTTCGCCTCCAAATCCTTGGGGCCTGCAGTTTCTAAACAGTGTCTCTCCAAATGGCTCGCTAACTGCATACGCTTCTATTACCAGAAGTACAACAAACCTCTTCCTGGGGAGGTCAGAGGTCACTCTATCAGAGGCATGGCTGCATCCACAGCCTTTCTCAGGAACGTTTCTGCAGCGGAGATCTGCGCGGCAGCAACCTGGAGTTCGTTCCTTAGCTTCACAGAGCATTACAGACTGGACATTGCTTCTGGGCATGGGGCGGGTTCGGTCTTGCTGTCCAGCAGGGCCTACTGTCTTAGGCGGTCCTGGTTTGTTTCAGTCGCTTCCTCCTCCCTATTTTTTTTTTTTTTTTTTTATCTGGGTCTCTAGGAGACTGACTGTTAGGATTCAGTCCTACATGTTATGACCTACTGCAAGAACCTCTCAAAGTAAGATACTACAATTATGCAAGAACTTACCACAACAGTAGATCTTCGAGAGAGGTTCCTGCAGTAGGTCACACTTCCTCCCTCTTTTCCCCAGTTTTTCTATCTTTTTACAAGATTATGAACTGGGCTCCAAGATTCCCATCCTGTCTTCTGTCTCATCCTCCATGGATCTCCATTGGGAAAACTGGAAGGTGGGTGTGGGGACCACCCACTATATAGGGTCACATGCGTCCGTCATGTGGCGTTGGGTGGGCGGTCCCCCACCAGGCATTGCTAACAAAAGTCTGCCATGCGGTCCTGATGCCAGGGGGCATAGTCCTACATGTTATGACTTAATGCAGGAACCTCTCTCGAAGGTCTACTGTTATGGTAAGTTCTTATGTAACTACTTTATGTACACTTAATTATAGCCTTTTTAACTAACCTTCTCTCTGTTTAAGACAAGCGTCAGAAGTACAGGACTGTGTGATGCAATAATGAATCCAGTGTACCAGTGTACAAGGTTGAAGTCATTGAATGGCAGCCATGGATCTGCAGTGCAGGGTCCTCTTCTTCAAGTTATGTAGGCCTGCATTTTCCTTTCATCTATCAATTTTGGTAGCAGTGACAGTGCTGGGAGTTTAAACATGGGTTGAATTGGACCCACCGGTGTAAGAAATGTGGGTCTAAAGAAAAACCTACTGAGTCAAAGCATAATCAGTGGCAGATTGTGAACCATTCACATGCCCTTCCTTTAGATATTGTTAGGGAGTAGATGTTTCAGTTTGGACCCACTGGCAAAGAGAAGAGGGGTCATTTCTGGGCAGGATGCAACTTTTGCCCTTTTGGTGCATATTAGCGCTGTCTCTGTTTCATGGTATATGTTTTTGCAAGGGTTCAACTAGGGATGTTTTATTAACAGTTAATTGTAGCTGTTCATAGTTTTATGTATATACTGCATTGACAGGCGTGTACTGAGGTGGAATGCAGCTGGAGGTACCACGTCCCTGGGGGTCTGTGCTGAGTTCACAGCTTTCGAGCTCTACCACTACCCCAGTGGGGGGAGCACTTTACCCTTATGTACTAACTACCTTACACGTTAATAACATTGGAGCTAACAGAAAAGAAAATTATGATAAGTATGATGGAAGTTTCACTACATGGGATGGGCCCTGACTACTTGTTGGATCTTCTGAATCCTTTCCAGTCCTTACGCCCCTTTTGCTCCTCCAGTGAGGTTCTCCTGTCTGTTACAAGGGCCCTGCTTACGTTCTCTAGGGTTGTACATTTGAGGTTGCTGGCCCTCTACTGTGGAACACTTTGCCTAGGGGACTGAGGGAGGCCCCCTTGGTGGAAGTCATTAAAAACCAGGAAAACAATAGCAAACGGCATACTTCTGCCCAACCACTTATGCTGCTCCTGTCTTGTAGTCACTTACAGATGCAGGACTCTGGAGGATGCAGATGTTAAAACAAGGTTGCCCATTTTGCAACCAACTCCACCCAAGGCACCACCACTGTGAGGCACTTTAGATTCACTACACTGGTCATCACTTAAACACTGGCTCCAGTACCCACTCCTGTTCACCACATACAAAATCACAAATTACTCTTCCCACGACGGGCCTTGCCGGTCTGCTGGTTCCCAAGTGCCCAGGTAGACTGCTCCACAGTTATAACAGAAAGCTTCTGGTGGTTCCTAGAGCAAGGATGGCAGCAGGTAGCAAGTCATTCTCCCATACAGTTCCAATGCTATGGAATGACCTCCCTGACCATCTACAGACTGCCAGCTCTCTGGATGCCTTCAGAAAAGGGTCTCAGAGCACCTGCTGGAAAACGGCCTGCACATGTTTATGTAAATAGACAAGAGACCCTAAGCAGCCAAACCTACCACAAGCAGCCAAACCTGCCTGGGCTGTAATGCCCTGCTCAAATGCACCACTTTGTAAGGTGAATAATGTCAGCATGCCCGATTAGCCAAATGCTTGCATCCTTAAACTATTGTTGTTTGTATTAACATGCTAACATACTAAAAGCCAGCAGAATAATCCTAATGGTCTGTCATGTCTGCTCGGTAGCCAGCTACCTAGTGGTTGCTCGCTATTCCACCCCAGCCCTTGAGAAGGTCTTCATTGATTTGGAATCCCTTTACATGTTCCACCTTTTTGAAGCCCTCCACTGTGCCTCCTCCACCAGCCTCTTGGGCAGTACATTCCATGGCTCCACCACCCTCTCAGTGAAATAATGCCTCCTATGTCCCCCTATAATTCCCCTCAAGTTTCCACTCATGCCCCTCGTTGTGCCTCCTTTTTTTTTTTTTTAGCCTGAACAGCTCCTTGTTTCTGCTATCAGTTAACAATCTGTCATTGTCTGAAGTCACCTCCTGTCTAGTTTAATGTTTTAACAAGATGTCTCTATAAATAGAATGTACCTCTGAAATGTAATGCACTTTGAAAAGCTATGTTTGCTCCTGTAATTACCTTGTTTCTCTGTAACTGCTGAATATCCAGGAGGACTGTATGTAACTAATTCCGGGATGCCCCTGAAAAAGGGACCTTTGGGCCCAGTGTGCTTACCCGGTTAACAAAATTGAAACAAACAAAATCAACAAATAAAAAGGCGGTGGGCTTTTGGAGACTTAAAAAAAAATGTTGTCCCTAGGTATTATTCATGATGCTGCTGTTTTTTAACTGTTTTAATTGCAACTATTGAAATGTATCTGTATTATTTAAGTCGATTTATTTATTTGCTTATAGTGTTTTGTTTGCTTGTCTGTACCCTGAGCCTCTGGGGAAGGATGCCTTATAAATTGTACTGCATAATAATGGCTGGTTGGAGATTAATGAAGGCCATCACTCTACTTACAAGGCCTTTGTTAGCTGAGCTGTGGCCTTCATTAGTCTCTCAACTGGCCATCATTATGTATTAAGTTGTAATCAAATTCAACCTCAGTTGACTTCAGTGGGGCTTGCCCCCACACTCTCCCTTTTCCCATATTGTTGCATGCCTGGGCGTGGGAGCATGCAGATGAATTGGGGAAGTGGAAGGGATTGGCTGGCCACCTTGTTAGGCCAAACTACAGTTCCTTTCATCTAAACACAGGCAGAGAATAAAATGGTAAAAATTAAAAAGAACCGACTTTCTCCACCCTAAGCTACCAAATAATGTCAGTGATACCTGAATCTTGGAAAATCACTTTAAAGGAGAAGAGGAAAAGTGTTCCATATGGAGGGGAGCCTCCAAGAGAAAGATCCTTCCCCAGTGACCTGTGACACCTGGGGGTATGAAAGGAGCAAGCAGCATTTGTACAGCAAGTAAGCGGTTAATTGCATCAACAAATTCTGTAACACATTAAGCAATCATAAAATGTGTTTTGCAGTTACTGTATATTGTATGTTAACGCGGGTGCAGACACCACTCTTAACGGTTGGAAGAATGGTCTCATACATATTCTTAGGGTATGAGCATGTGAGGCTTAAGGAGTCGACAGTGTCTCTTTAACAGAAACGTTGCCTGCAATTCCAGTGGTGCCAAAATGACAATTTTTATATGCCCCTAATTTGGAAGGGAAGGGATCTTATTTTGGCTCAGTGGAGCCGATCCACTGATTTCTTTCACTTCCTGATACGGAGAGCCGCCCCCACACTAGCATGTTTCATGATGTCATTATATTGAGAGTGCAGGGGTGTGCTCCTTAGACATTAATAGGGTTGTTTTTTAAACTCCATTTTTCAATTTTTGGATGGCTGTTCAGAACAAATCAAGGCCACCACCTTGTTAGTTAAGTGGCAGCCTTGATTTGTTCTGAATGGCCATCTAAAATGTGAAAAATTGAGTTTAAAAAAAAAAAAAAAAAAAAAAGCCCCATGAATGTCTATGGAGCGTGCCCCCATGTTTTCCATACGATGTCACAAAATGTGTTAGCGCTGGAGCAGCTGTCTGTATCAGGAAGCGGTTGATAGCTCTGCTCCACGGAGCCAAAATACGATCCCTTCCATTCCAAATTAGAGGCGCATAAAATTCTCATTCTGGCACTGTTGGAACTGGGGACAGGTTAAGGGTCCTTACTGATTTTGGTGTGAGCACCAGAAAATGTGCTGTTTAAAGATCTTTTATTGCCTGATGTGACTTTCCTCAAATACAGTTCTTACACTGCTGCAAGTGTTCCTGGGAGTTAGTTAGGTATTCACCCCTGGAGTTCCTGTCCTCACTTGCAGAGCTTCTGGAGGAGCCCGCAACAGCTGGCATTGTAGGAGATGGTGCCAACAGTTGCTGTAGCAAGACCACTTTGTATTTGAATGTTGGACATCAAGAAATATTTCTGGGCAGCCCACCAAATGCTGGACATGGGTATAATACCCATAAATGTATTCAGAGTGATAGTGGACATCGTCCAGGAACATTCTTAATGGATGATATTACTACTTGAATGTTGTGTATTTCATTACATTTTGTCAACTGTAATTATTTTGCATGGGAGCAGGAGCCCTTTAAACGAAAATCCTGCGTTATTTTGTTGAGCGAATAACATTAGTGAAAGTGATCCAGTGGGTATGACATGAACATTGACCTCTGGAGTTCTGAGTCAGAATTTTGGTGTGAATCTGAAGTTGCAATGAACTTGGTGTCCGCTCAGCTCCTAATGGCCCAATTATAATTGCTCTGTCTTTGTAAATGTGAATGGAGAGACTGAATTCTCTTATCCACGAGAGATGGTTCCTCCTTCTAGGTCAACAATATTAGGTGCCCTGGTGAATTACAGAATAGGTCAGGAGAAAGCGATCTCAGGCCTTTGATGCTTTGCCCAATGCCCTCAGCCTTTCAGATGGTTTTAAGGGAGATGCAGTTCATCAGAATATTTTATATCTTTTACAGCAGTCCATTAAATTAAACAAAAAATATTATCTGTCCTCCTGATGCCCAGCTGGTTGTTAGCTTTAACAAGTTCGACTTAATTGTAAACAAAAGAAAACAACAACAACAAAAAACTTGAACTTGTTCTTGACTAGGAAGCCGAGCATTGTAGCAGCCTGCCACCAGTCACATCAGACCTTCAATGGTGGTTGGAGAGAGCTTAAACTTGCTCCACAGACTATCCCCCCATGACCTCCGTTTCCACAGCCACTGTTTCTCCAGGAACCGGGATAGCTGATCAGGTGCCAGACCCAGTCTACCAGCCACCACCAAACCAACCACAGTACAATCAGAAAAAGGTGCACTTTTTAAACAAAAGAAAATAACAAAAAAACCCTGAATTTGTTCTTGGCTAGAAATCCGAGAGTTGTAGCTGCTTACCACCTGTCACATCGGACCTTCAGCGCAGACTCTCCCCCCAAACCGCCGGTTCCACGGCCACTGCTTCTCTGGGAACCAGGACTGCTGATAGGGTGCCAGACCCCACCCATCAGTGGACCACCACAGCATAATCGGAAAAGCTACGCTTTTAAAACAAAAGAAAACTACAACAGAAAAACCCTAAACTTGTTCTCAGCTAGAAAGCTGAGCATTGTAGCTGCTTGCCTCCTGTCACATTGGACCTTCAATGGGGGGGCTTCAACTTACTCTGCAGACACCCCCCCCCCCAAATGACCGTCGTTTCAATGGCCACTGTTTGTCAGAGAACCAGGACAGCTAATTGTGCACCAGACCTCGTTCACCACCTGCCACCGGACCAACCACAGCGCGATCAGAAAAGGTGTGCTTTTTAAACAGAAGAAAACAACAACAAAAACCTTATCGGTGACTAAGCAAATGTTTGTACAAGTAGCAGATGCATTTATGGGATAAGATTAGTAGCTTTAGTCACATATCTGTTTGATCATTGCAAGACTGATTCTACACTAGATGTATATTGTAGGGGCTGTTT
Source organism: Neoceratodus forsteri (assembly GCA_016271365.2). Taxonomy (NCBI): domain Eukaryota; kingdom Metazoa; phylum Chordata; order Ceratodontiformes; family Ceratodontidae; genus Neoceratodus; species Neoceratodus forsteri. The sequence continues at coordinate 657,882,742 of CM057459.1, forward strand.
TACTAAGAGTGGTTAAAAATGTTACAAGGGAAGTCAATTTGCAAATTGTGTGCACTAAGTGTTAAGTAAATTGCAAAGCTGTTGAGAACTACAGTTAAATTAGGACTGTACTACAAAGCTAAAACATGCGTGCCTAACAAATAGCTAAATTAGGCTAAAAAACACAATCTAGGGCAGGAGTATATCCTATACTTACAAATTAAGTGACTTCTGCTATCTTAAAGTTGCAAAAATGCAAATTACATATAACTATACCACAAATTTAGCCTCAGATTGCCTAATCAAAATATAAGGAGTGCTGAAAGAATAATTTAGGATCTGGTTAGATTCTACAACTAAAGCTTTCAGTACTGGGCAAATTATTACAGTCTGCTTCACTAAAGCCTACAAAAAATCTAATGTAGGCAGATTTATATTACAAAATTTAAAGCCCTAATTGCTAGACAACTTACCTGCAAAGTCTGCTGAAAATCCAACTTAATGTGGGGAAGTTTTACACAAAGCTCAAGTGACTAACAAAACACTAAGCATCTGTTTAAAAAAAAAAAAAAAAAAAAATCAGTATGGCCTAAATATTTTTGAAACATGGTGAAAACACTATTTGGGATCTTATTGTTAAAACATTACTTAGATAAACCTCTTAACCGGGATATTCTTTTTCTCCTCCCAGCAAATATATAATCAGATTCCACCCACGGGGCCAGCCCCACAGTGGTGTATAGAAACCATTAAAATCTCAACCTATATAATTACAGTACAGCCATTGATAATGCATATGCTGTTCCTGTTTAAAGATACAGTCAACAAGTACCCCCTGGAAATACCTGTAGTGCTATCGTAGGAACTAAAACTAAATCAGAACAGTGAGCACACATGCGTCATATCAAAAATCACTTGATTAAAAGACTAATACTACTGCTGCTGATATGCTCAGGGAAAGTAGAAATGAGCTCTGGACCACTATTTTCAGTAGCGTCCCTTGCTAAATTAGCACCCTTTAAGGGATTTAATTTTATATTAATTAATGTATGTAGCCTGCTCAGAAAAATTGGATGCATTTAAATCCTGGGTCGCACATACAAAACCAGACATTCTCATCCTTACAGAAACATGGCTAAATGGGTCTGTATCCAACCATATCTATCTATCTATAATATATATATATATATATATGAGACCGATTTAATACGGCTGAATTCAGCTCCCTTTCAATGCCTAAGAAGCGTCTGGCAATTAAATTTTCATTAACTAATGCTGAAACTGTTAACATCATAGGATGCTACAGACTACCTAAAGGTGGCCCTGAACTATTAACTCATTTTCCACCACATTCTAATTACACATCCTAATAAATCGATAATACTGGGAGATTTAAATTTAGACTGGAATTCACCTAAATCGAACAATCTAAAGAATCTTTATGATGATTATGGGCAATCACAATTCATTACAGAACCTACAAGACCAAATATAAAAAATCCAACCAGTGCTTCTACACTAGACCTTATATTGACTACCCATGTAGCGGTATTCCATAATGATCTCAGTGACCATAGTATTGTAACTTGTGTCAGAGGCCCAATAAAACATAAAAGGCATGCAAAATTCAGATCTAAAAGACTCGCAAAATTCAGTGCAAACCAATACCAAGCTGATTGATGCACAGTAAATTGGTAGCAGTTCTATCTTGCCTCTAACATCTATGAAGCAATTGAGCACTTCAGTCAGTTTTACATATGGTCATAAATAAACATGCTTCCTTGATAAAACAGAGGGTAAGAAAGCGTTCATGACCTTGGCTCAACGCAGAACTTCAAAAAGAGTTAAAAGCAAGGAATAAACGATGGACTATTGCAAGGAGTACAAAAAGTGAAGCTGCATGGTCTGCCTTTAAACAGAAAAGAAATGCATGTACCAAACTTATTAGGGAAACAAAAACTAACTCTTACATGAATGCGCTGGGTAACGCAAAAAACAATGCTGCCAAATTCTGGAAAGTGGTAAAGAACACTGAAGGCCAGAAATCTTCCCAATAAAATTGAGTCACGAGGCAAAATGGTAACAGACCAATAAATAATCCTAGAGGAGTTAAACACCCACTTTGCCACTGCTGGGCTTGCCTTCCGAAAACTCTTCTACAGCATGAAACCCCCTGTGGAACACAGGACAACTTGGAGTTTCCCAACAAATCTTTTTACATTCCAGCCTGTCGTATTTAAGCAGGTGGAAGATGCATTCATTAGTCTTGATACTAATAAAAGTGCTGGAGCCAATGGTTTAGCTCCCTTGTTTCTAAAAATTGGATACTGTACCCTCGCTGCTTCAGTAACGCATCTTTCCAACCTTTCACTGCCTAGCACAGAATTCCCTAAGATATGGAAGATGGCTCACATCATACCCTAATTCAAATCAGGTGATGCATGCAATTTAAGCAACCATAGACCAATATCCGTACTACCTGCCTACCTATCCTGGCCAAGATTCTAGAAAAGCTAATTAATAAACAATTGAGGGAATACCTAGAGAATACAAACAAGATAAATCCTGTGCAATCAGAGTTCAGACGAAAAAACAGCACTACAACAGCCTTAGCTAAAGTCAGCAATGATTTGCTAGTAGCCCTAGATCAAAGGCAGATCACAGGGGCTGTATTCCTTGATCTCAGTAAGGTATTTGATACAGTGGACCACAACATAATGCTAAGTAAGCTACAAAATATAGGAGTAGACTCATCGATAAGAGCATGGTTCTCAAATCACCTAATTGGCAGACAATAGCAGATTAAAGTGGAAAGCGCAACCTCATCTTTTACAGTATTACATAAAGGAGTTCCACAAGGCTCAGTTCTAGGACCTTTACTGTTTATGCTGTACATTAATGATCTAGACAGAAATATCACTGCTGCAAATCTGCATTTTACGCCAGATGACATGGTCGATTTATGTTCCAGGCCCTCGTTATCCAGTGTATGCACTGAATTTATTTCAATCCAAGTTACTTTTTAAATGTGTTAATTTTTTTTTTTTTGTTCTTCTCGGCTCTCAATATGGTATTCTCCACTCTCCCTGACCCCATTGTAGCAGTCCTTACAGGTGAATCACTTGAAGTGGTGAACAAACTAAAATACCTTGGTCTATGACTGAATAGGTGCACAACCTTAAATGCACACATTGAAGATCTCTTTAAAAAACTGAGAATGAGATTAGGGTTCTTTTATAGAAACAAGAACTGCTTCCCTGTGAAGTTAGAAAGAAACTAGTGCAGGTTACCTTCCTCCCCCTCCTAGATTACATAGATTTGATATATGGAGCCGTTCTCTAATGCCCTTCTTAACAAAATAGACGTGCTTTTATTGCAGGCCCTAAGATTAATCACCAATTCTGCACCTAGAACTCACCATTGTATACTTTATGCAACAGGATGGTCATCACTTACTAATAGGAGGCTTAAAACCTGTACTTATGGGCACAAAACAATAACTAAGAATGTACCACAGTATATATATCAGAGCTGCCATCTTCTCACATAGTTATGCAGCAAGAAAAAGTAATCATATCCTCCTCGATGTCCCAAATTTGCTACACAATATGGTAAATCAGTAGTTAGCAGAGTCATTCCTATATGTTGGAACAACTTGCAAAGCTTGCTCAAATTAACCAGTATAGTCAACCCTAGTACTTTCAAAACACTTGCAGGTAAGCACAACAGTGAGTCATGTACCTGTAAATAGCATGAACATAGGACTACCATTCAACCTTGCTTCTCAGAGTTATGATTATTCTGAACTGTACCTTTGAAAATATATGAACTGTCTTCTGTACCTAGGATGCACAATTCTCACTTTACTTAGAGCTCCATAATGTTATATATAATAACTAGTGACCCTATTTATCACCAAGATTACGGTATGATAAAATGCTGTAATAACCGGATTTCGGGTTATTACGCTCCCAAAAAGACGTAATAACCTGAAATCCGGTTATTATGGCATTCCAAAGAACTTTGTTTCCCTGTTCACTGTAGCGTGACTGAGTGGTGTTCCTATTGTATCCCAAACTGTATAACTTTAGAAGAAACAGCACTGTTTACTATAAAATGGAATTAAGTATGCTCGAGACTGTACCTTTACATATTTCTTTTGGAAAGAAGCTGCCAAGAGGAGAGCGAACAGAGCGAGTCAGTGGGCGGCTTCACACAAGCGCTATGCTAACACTTTGCGTTGCAGCTTCTGAACCCGCTGACTAACTTGCTCTACTCACTCTCCTGGTGGCTTCTTTCTAAAAGAAATAATAAAAGTACAGTCATGCATTTATATAGTCTATGTAATAGTGAGTGCCTGTTCTTCTAAATTACTCACAGTTTGAGGCTCTACAACAGGAACGCAACTCCGCCTCACACAACAATCAGGAGAAAGGAATGCAGGCAACAGGGGAATTGGCACCAGCAATTATAAAAATAAAGATAGATAAATGTGAAATTATGGATTTTTTTTGTATTTCTCTGTGTGTGTGATGACCACGTAAAACCTTCGAGCTTCACCTCTAGGTTTATGGGTCATCACACACCTCGGATGTGCAGAAAAAATCCATAATACACACTTGCCTATTCATTAGTCTGTATTTTATTAATGACTATAAACTAGATGTATTCAACGTAGCTTTCAATGTGTAGGTTATTACTGTTAACACATTGCATTATGTATGTATCTTCATCTGTTGTGCCCAATTTTTTATGTCTGTTTCTTCCACGGGTCCTCTGGTCAGCAACCATCCTCAGCCGCCTGTCCAGTCCCATACCCCAACATCAGGCAGCAACCTCTCATCCCCATGGATTACCCCCTGTGGCGGCCCCACTTGCTCAACTCACCTCAACCAGGATCCAGTTCAGGGAGTGCCATTCAGGGTTGGGGCTTGCGGCGGGTGGCTGCTTCATCCTGCACGACCAGGACCATTTTCACGTTTTTTTTTTCCCTTGTGTAAGTGGGTATGCACTGACGCCATTGGCAGGAGCGTGCACGCATCTGCACACGGTCCACCAGGCATCTGCCCCATCTCAGCCCCTCTTTTTCCAGCATTGGCACACTGCCCCCCCCCAGCCTCTGCTAGGGGCCAGTTGCACGCTGACCACTGGAGCCCCCCCGCCCCGGAGAGGGAGAGCAGTCCCTCGGACGCTCCATCCCACTCCTCCCCTGCTGACCCCCGGCGGCCCCTACCCATTCCCAAACACGAGTCACTGGCACAGCGTGAGGTAGGGCGTCCGGCTCCTCATCCCTCAGCGACACCGGGCTGGCTGTTGTATCCAGTTCATACTGTATATTGTTCTACCCAGTACCTCCTTGAAAATGAGCTTGCTCAATGGAGCCTTTCCCTGGTAAACTAAACTAAAAACTAATGTGAATAAAGAAGATATACTTGTCTTCCCTCCTCCACACATTCAAATCAGCGGACTGAAATTCTGGCTTCAAAGATTAAACAAATAAAAAAACCTAACTTCACAGACTTGTGGGTGGTTTGTTCTGTGAGCCCTGCTTTTTAAGAGATAAAAGCAATCCTGGTTATGATAAACCCTCAGTGCAACATAAAATATGTGACATGAATCATGAATCACTGTCTTGGCACCATGCTTCAGTTTGGCTAATATTTATGGCTCCAGCCTAGTCTGAGTCCATTAGTAGTCTGCTGTTTGATTTTATTGTAAACGGGACAAGACGTGATCGTATTCAAAAATAAGAATGTTGTGGTAATATAAGAGTATATTGGATGCTTTTTCTGTTCAGATTTTTTAAACTATTCTTTTTATTACTTTACAGTCCTTTTCTTACCTTCATTCATCCATCCATCCATCCACCCACCCACCAGTAAACCCATACAGAGCTGAGAAAGGAACATTTCTTGCCTTCGGGTAATTTTTGTGTCTTCCAGCTGTGCACCTGCCGTTGTAGTTCTGTGGAGAGCCACTTGCTTTAAGATGTGTCCATGGGAATGTTTTAAATTCCATTTTAGTGGTTTGTGCTGATAGACCATTCTTACTATTATTTGGGGCAATTTGCTGCCGCTAATCACATGTAGAGCACCCACGTTACTTCACACCAGGGGTGGCCTTGCATGGGCTGGCATTCATGAATCCTGGCTGTTGGATTGCACCTCTGCCCCCAGGTGTGCAGCTGTGTCGCTAAAGAATGTGGCAGTGTGGGGGCAGATTGCGGTATACAGGGGGGCATCCAGTGGGATGCCCATCCTGGATCCCATAGTAGATCCTTTCTGGGCACGAACTACTGGAAGGGCACGTACCCTACAAAGTTCGAACACTGGTCCACCCCCAGCCCACCCAAGCAGCACAGACAGCTGGTGTCTGATGGGGGGGGCAAATAGCTGCACAGGACAGTTATGGCAGGCCCCCCGCTGCAGATGTCCCACGACGACACTGCACACAGAATACTGCTTCATACATGCTGCGTGGGCACCCCACCTGACATGCCCCCATCCTGCATCTGGCACGACGCCCTGAAGCCAGTCGAGGATCCGGTGCACAGGGTACTAGCACACCTGTGAATGAATGCTGTGGGGGGTGCACAGAGCACCGCTGTATGGCATTTTGTGGTAGGAATGTTTGCGTGCTGCTGTTGTGCAGCGTTTAGGCATTCATGAATAGGGCCCAATATTAGTACAGTAATAGATTTATTAAAAAAAAAAAATCACTGGCCCAGTGATCATTAACCACTTCAAGCTTTCATAGTTTTCCAGTACGGCATATGTGCTGAATACAGGAGCATATTATACATATAAAACTGCATGGGATGGTGTGCATAATGAGAACTGTACACACACCAAAGGTGTGGGGTGCTACATAAGCCCTGAGAGCAAAGATCAGGGGTTTATCTAAGCAGCTCACACCAAGGGTGTGTAAAATTCGAGTTTTGCACACCACCCCATGCCTTGCTTTATATAATTGCTAGGGAGCAGTTTTGACAGTGAAGCAGGTAGAATGGACACGAAAGGAATTTGTACGATATGGAGGAGGAGGACAAGATGTAGGGCATGCTGTACTCGAAGCAAGTTCTGTGTCCTTCTATAATCTCCTGCCCTAAGGGTACATATCTCTGTAACCATTGCATGTTAGCCCACAGATAATGTGTTCTATGATTATTTCTATGCAGTGGGCTTCTTTACTGCTGCCCTATTGTACATGAGGACAAGCACTTCACCACCTGGAGAGTGCGTGGTGAAAACACCAGATGGATCTTAAAAATAAAATTAAAAAAAAATTAAAAAAACTTTTCAGGGAAGATGAAGGAGAGAGATGCCCTGTGAGCAGCCTGCAAATCCGCTCCTCACTCTCTTCCTGGAATCCTTACCGAAGGCTGCGCATCCCCTCTAATTAAGAGGTGAAAACCCCTAAGGCCAATTACAGCATTAAGAACCTTCAGGTCAGGAATCTTGGGGACCCCAAACATTTTTGGTCATCTGCGAACTCCCTTATCAAACCCGGAAATAAAATGCCATCAAGTTACACAGAAAGGCCGGGTCGCAGAGGCCCTCAACACTAAATTCACAGAACTGTCCGACTACCTAGGTAAGCTTCTGACTAAGCACACCTCCTTTGCCTCAAAAACTGGGTCACCGATGACCTCAGAATCTCCCCTTCCACTTTAAGGTCACCCCGCACCACCACCACCACCACCACCACCACCACCCGGGAGATCTGTCACCTCCTCAAAAGCTCTCCCAACTATGGTAGTGCTGCTGGCGAATAATCCGTGCCTGAGGTTCCTCAAGCTTATGGCTGACTACATTGCCAACCTCTTGCTACCATTTTAACTTTTGCTGGCCTTGTCTGTACCAGCATTATGGAAAGAGGCCAGTGTAGTCCACGGTTTCAAATAGCTGGTATAGCATTGCAAAATGCTACGCAAAACGGGGTAATGCTAACCATTTCCCAAAATGTGTAACAGTAGACTATTTTTTTCCCAGTGAATCTATGGCACAGTAGACAAAATTAATAAAATGATATATATTTTTAAATGTTGCTAACCATTCTGTGCCATGTGCTATGCATTTTTATAGCTGATTAGCACTTTTACGTGTAAAACTGCTAATCAGTGTGTTTGGCTTATTTAATAGCCTGTAGTCTTTCTGTTCAAATCTGGTGACCCTACCCTTCTCGAGAGCTACCACCCAGTTTCCTTTCTCTCCTACCTTAGCAAAATTCTTGAAAAAATTGTCTTCTTGCAAATCTTTGAGCATGTGTCTAGATATAACTTACTCATTCCCCAACAATGGTTTAGAAAGGGCCACATCACGACCTCTGCCTTGGTTTGTTTCACTGACCTTGTTTTCAAGGGTGTGAATGAAGGTGATCTTACGAAGACCTTTGACCTAGTAGACCACAGCATCCTGTTGACCAAACTACATCTCACTGGGTTCTCCAGCACGACCACATCATAGTTCATCAATTACATCACAGGGAGAACCCAAGTTGTTTGTACAGTTGGGGCCACCTCCAGGACACTGGTTGTCAGAAGTGGGATCCCACGGGAACGATATTAGGATCAGTCTTGTTTTTCCTGTTTAACTCGCTCCCAAAGGAATGCAGGGGTTGCCAAACCCTTTTATATGCAGATAACTTGATTCTTTTTCACAGTGCCAAGATCCTGGCTGAAATATCTGCCTACCCTTACAAAGGACTTGGATTCCACCAAGAGGTAGTTCCTTGTTAACAAGCTTCTGATCAACCCCAAAAAGACAGAGGCTATGCTATTCAGGTCCAAACCCAGGCTTGTCAAGTGGCATGGGGTGCCCTAACCATTCGTACTGCCTAACTGTAAAGTCTGCAGATGGGACCGCCTGGAAAATGTAATGTAACCGCTTTTAAACACCTAGATATCACGCTTGCCCCCACCCCCTGGCCCTTTTCAGACTAAATTGAGCTCACAGACGTGTGAATCAGAAGCTGGGTGTGTGCTTCCGACTAAAAGACCTTATGACCCAAGAAATACAGTTGACCACAGGGGACCTGTGTTTTTCTTAAATAAGAAATAACAAGAAATTCAGTGTATAAAAAAAAAAAAAAAAAAAACGAAAACAAACACTTGAAAAAAGTTAGTGCTTGTATTTTTGGCAAAAATGAAATAAATGCTTGCAGTAGTTGTTGTTCAGGCTCTGTTGTTACCACAGAGACAATCTGCAAGGAAGCGGCAGTGGCATTGTCTGATTCATAAAACCTTTCAAGAGCATAGCATAATGCTGCTTAATACAACGTAGTATACTAGGAATGTGATTTCTAGTGTGTATAAGGTCATTTTGAGGCATTTTATAAATGAAAATGTGATGAGAAATGAAACTACATTTTCAATGAATAGAAAGAAATAACATGAAATTCCAGAAAAATAAAAATGATAAAACATAAGAATTTCATGAGGCTCTAGCCATAGCCCAGGATGCGCTATTCACCCTTCTCGACTACTGCTCCCCTGTTTATAACCAAACCTCATCATCCAGCCTGTCCAGGCTCAACGCAACTTACATCTCATATCTGTAGGTTTGCCTTACTGGCTCCTTATTCAGCTCATGATGTCAGTTCCTCCTATTGCGATTGAATAGGTGTTGACCGAAGTGTTCTGAAGTATATGTGTATCTTAGTTTAGACTGTCTAAATGCTTTGCACTACTGCACTGTGTTTTTGCACTGTACTTCATATCTTGTATTATGTATGCATTCTGTATTTTCTTTTACTGTATGTTTGGAACTTTGTAATCGATGCTTGTCTTTTTACCTCAACTCCTTTGTACTCTCCCTTCCCCAAGGGCACATCTGAAGTCGAGCAATAGTCTGCTCAGTATGCCTTCCTGGTAAAACTTTTAAATGACAATGATTGCTTCCTCTACCAGGCCCTTGACTGGCTCTACCTGCAAGCCCTCCATAAGTACCTACTAGGTTGCCTGGTTTACAGATCCGTCCAGGAGAGAGTTCTTATCATTATCTCACCTCCTCAAACCCAAGCCTGATACCCAGAGTTTCCTGTCCTCCTAGAATTTCCCCAAACTGCCACCTGAACAGGCCAGAGGGCCTTCTTCTTTATTGCTGCCCCTAGGCACTGGAACAGCTTGCCTATTTCCCTGCGTGCTCTTGACTTGCCTTCTGTTTTTAAGATGCACATTAGAACTGCCCTCGCAGCTACCTATCCCCCTAATACAAAAATCAGTGAGTGTTGTAATTGGAGTTAACCTGTCTCGTTCCAGCTTTCTAGCTTTCTGCTTATTGTTTTATCCTGTAAAATATGTACATTATTATTACTTATTGCCAGGTTTGCTCTCAAAATCCTGGCAAGATATTTTGCAGATTTGTACTAGTATTTATTTATTGATTGTTGACTTGTACGATCCTTATCAGGGTTCATGGACAATATCATTTCATCCTCATAATTCTTGTCAAATGTGTGCTCTCATTGTTCACTATTTTGTATTTGTACCATTCAGTACTTTGTACCTACGTGATGGCCTGTGTTGTGTCTGAAAATGATCCTTGGGACCAGTGCACTCACCTGGTTAACAACTAACTTAATAAATAAAATAAATGTATTTTGGTTGTAACCGTAAAAACCTTCAATAAAATTTTACTTGCAAAAAGTGATCAAGGATGCATTTCACCTCTTTTTGGATATGAGCCCGGATGTAAAACACTAGCAAAGAAACAAATTACATGGGGAGCTTGGAGAAGACCTTAGGCAAAAACCTTAGATATGTCCTTAGGACTGTTTGTGGAAAAACAGTCCTGGTCAATGCAGAGCTCAAGTTCACTTACTCTCCTGGCTGAGGTCATGGCTATAAAGGACGCTGTCTTACAAGATAGGAATTTTATTTTGGTTACATGGGGAGCATGGAGATGACCTTAGGCAAAACCTTGGATGTGTCCTTAGAAATGTGTTTGTGGAAAAAAAAAGTCTTGGTCCACGCAGAGAGGCCCAAGCTCACTTACTCTCCTGGCTGAGAGTTATGGCTATAAAGGGACACGGTCTTACAAGATAGGAATTTGATGTTACAGGAGAACAGGGACTCAAAGGGTGGACTGAACAGTTCAGACAAAACTGAATTAAGGTCCCATGAGGAGACTGCATTTAGACAGAGAATATACATTATTATATAATGGGCATCGAGAATCTTGCATCTTGATTGGCTGACTGGCAATTTTTCACTGTGGGTAAATCCCATGACAATCCATGCAAAAATGCCAGTCAGTCAGACTTGCAGCAGTACAACAAATGGAGTAGTATCCATATACCCGCCCCTGAAAAGTTCAAAACAAACCCGCCTGCAAGCTGCTGCATATTATAATACTAACAAAAAAATAAAGTCTTGTAAAACCACTTTTTGCCTGTTTAATGTATGGCGCCCTGGCTGCATCTATTAAATTATTGACTTCTCTGCTCCCTTCCAGCTCAGTCACTGAAAATCCAGTACGTAAAGAGTATCTGACACCTTTGGGGAAGGCAACTCATGCCCAATAGTTGCCTGCCCCGGGACTGAAACTAGCCATATTTTTTAAATGTTTTTTGTTCCAGAAATAATTCGTATTTAAACTTATAATGTAATCCTACTCCCTTATCATATCGAAGCCGCCAAGTGCCTGCCTCAGCCCCACTCAGAAAAAACACGTTTTGTTGCTGTGACGTGGGGAATGGGCTGCAGGGCTATACATAACCGTATAGATAGCATTATAACGCTATGATACTATCAGGGGCAGCGGCTGCGTTTTCATGCTACTGCAACTTATAAAAGGCACTTTTACATGTTAAGGGATAATATATATGTACTCCATATTTTAATATTGCACTTTTATTACTTGCAGACTCGGTCAGAGTCTTGGGATCCACCCAATGTTTGTTGCTTCGTTTGGGATTTGACTTCACAGTGTTCACCCATTAGACCCTTAATTCCGCCCCGGACCATAACCTTCTGCTGTCAGATATGCAACAGCCACTATCTTAGCCTTTCCTTCTTCTTGAAAACATTTTGAATTTCAGGCTTCGCTTTGCAGGCTCCTTCAAAGCCACAACAGAACGTGGGTGTATTTTGAATTGAAGCATGCCCAGGCTGGGTTGTAAGGCACAAGGCCAACACGCAGTCAGGGCATGCATTAATTCAATACACACCCATGCCCTGAAGTGGCTTATAGCACTTAAAAAATGGGAATATGGCGGTGAAATAATGAAATGTAGACAGGTTTTTAAACTGCTGAAAAACAGACTTTGACAACATGTATGTTCCCTAGTTAAAGTAGAACCTGTTCTACAGTTCTGACTCATGACAGATTTCTTCCTCCCTCTAGTAGGCAACTTCATATTAGCTGATGGCCGGGCTGCACCCTGCACAGTTTGTATGCAGCTGAGTTAGTAATCAGAGGTGTGCAAAACCGTGGACATTTTGGTTTTGGTTTGCCAAATCACCCTGGTTTTGGTTCTGATTCATAGCCAGAGACAGTACCATAGCTCTCAACTTCTAGCCTTGCAATTCAGGAGAAGACTTCAAGAAATCAGGGACAAGTGGTTCAAATCAGTGATATTGTTCTTGCACAGCAAGGCTGTCGTAATGTGACAGTTTGTGTAAAAGCATTTTCTGAAAGTAAGCTATGCAGAAATACTAAAAATGTTGGCATTGTAATATGCAAATCCTACTCCTTAGTGACAGAAACTGAAAGTTAGGAGAACGCTAGAAAATTTTGAGGTAAAATCAGCTACATCCCTGAAAATCGGGCCAGTTAAGAGGTATGGACAGTACTGCTGTACTGAGAACTTCTTTACTGTCACACTGACTGCAGCTTCCAGTCTGAGCACTGCAGTCCCGTCTACCCACAGCGCACACACACACACACACACACACACTCCATTCCAACAGAAACACACGGTCTCCAAGTCCTTTTTGTTTTTCCTTTTATGTTTTAGTTGCAAGTTAATTTGTCTTTTGGAAAGCTCTTTTTTTTTTTGTGTGTGTGTGTAGAGTTTTGTCTGTTGGGCACCTGGTGTTCAGGCCCCACACAGTCTCCGCACCTCCTCCGTCTCTTGTGTTTTTTTTTTTAACTCTCTTCTGTTTATTGCCTCCAGACCTGGCACTCTCTAGGGCTACTCAGCTAACCCACCACTTCTACCGCCCGCTGTGACCCTACATACTCAAGGGCGTTACTTTTTCTTCCCCGAACCCCTTGGCCCCTGGGTCTGTGAGATCATGGAAGGGGCTGAGGCAGAGATCCAGCGTTGGGCGTGTGGCGGCGAGCACCGACAGCCATTGTCTATCTGGGTCGGAGTTTTTTTTCTTCTTGTAAACCCTCCCCCCTAGATGTGGGTCATGCAGTGCTGCCCAACTCATAACGTGAGTACTCCCTCTCACATCCGAAAGGCAGCTACCCAACGTTCCTTACCCCCCATGCGTGATCTCGTTGTCTGTAGTGACACTCTGTCTCCACCGGATGTCACTATCTGCGCAGAATATGGCCCCCCCTCCCTCCTAGGAGAGGAGAGCTGCCCTCTGGACGCTCAATCCTCTCCTTTCCCTGCCGACCCCCAGCAGCCCGGGCTCACTCCCGAACCCGGGTCGCCTGTGTGGTGTCCAGCGCCTCAACACTTGGTGCCACCAGGCCAACCTTGGTTGATCTTATTGACCAGCCAAGCCAAAAGGGTCCCACTTCCCGTTCCAACAGGCACTCAATCCCCACCGCTGGCTGACAGTGCAGTGACATGGAGGTCAGAGGTGTGCTGCTATATTTACGTGTGCACAAACTGAAGTTTCTAGGGACATGGATATGTTGTTCATCCACATTATTGGCAGGTTCCTTGCCGCTTTAAATCTTGCGGAAGGTCTTCAGCTGGCTCTCCCACCCACCCGGGTGGTAAAACACTCGGCTCCACCCCATGACACCAGATCTTCCACGCTTGGAAGCTCAGGTTCCTCCTTAACGCTCTGCGTTTAAGACTGGTTCCTAATTCTTCGAAGTTCAAATCAAAAGTTTTTGCTAAAGACTTGGTCTTCTTCTCCTCGTGGCTGCGATGGACAAATCGACTCCTGGTTTCGGAGGTGCCCTTGTGGGCAGAAGATGCCTGGGACGGATCCGCACTCCACATGCGTCTACTGCCTGGGCCTTGAGCGACCCGCAGGCCTGCGACTTGTGCTCTTCCTTTCGCCTCACGTCCTTGAAGCCGTGCTCCGATTACAACTGGGTGCCCGAGAAAAGAATTCCGGTTAAATCTAAAGAGGCCCGTTAGGCGGCGTCCGGCGCGAGGCTCAGCGGATCAGCTCGAGCAGATAATCGCCCTCGAGGAGGGAAGGCGGCGGCCGCTTCTACCATCGGGCGGATTTGTCCTGCTCTCTCTCGTGCCTCGACTCTGCTTCTTTTAAGTAGTTTTGTCTGACCCTCTCGACCAAAGGTGAGGGTCCAACTTCTTCGGGACCTTTTTCCAGGTCCAAAAAGAGCAAAAGTAAGTATCTCCGTCGACGCTCTTGGGAGCGGGAAAGATCCCCCTCCCTTGTCGACAGTCAACTTCGGTAGACCCCTCAGCTCCGGCCACTGGCTTCACGGTGTCCCCGTCAGGCCAGTTGACCGAGACTCCCGTCGACGCGGTCGAGATTTTTCTCAACCCGTTAGACGGGTTGTCGGCTGGAGAAGCTGAGAATTCCCTCTCCCCGGTTCCCCCGGTGGGAGTTGAGGATCCCGTCGGCTCGTCTGTGCCTCCGGTTCCGGAGCCTTCGGTGGGATCGTCCGAGCCGAGGGGAGTGCCGATTTCCGACACTTCTCCTAGCCTTCGGCCTAGTCGAAACTCTCGGTCTCGGTCTCGGACATCCTCACGGTCCAACCGATCCCGCCGCCATAGGCGGTCTCGGTCTCGGCACTGCGGCAAGCGGCGCCACCGCTCTTCCTCTTCCTCGGACGAGGGGAGGCATCGGCGCAAGTTGCGTCGGAGGTAAGAGGAACTCATGTGGCAACAGCTCCTTTTGACCGGGAATAAGCCGACCCAGTCATCTTCCCTGGCCATTAAGTGGCTGTCACCGGAGCAGCCGAAACAACCCCTCGTTGTAGTCGAGGAGCCTGTTCTCAGGCCGGTTGTTTGGCCAATTCCAGCTGCCCACCGATTCTGGTGGAACCTCGCCTCCACAGCCATTAGTTGGGACTCCGACCAAAAATTCTCGGTCGGCCTTGGGTTTGCCCCATAGGCTGTCTGTCACCCTCACTCCCGATAAACCTCGGCAGGTGGAGGGTGGCTCAGGCCCGAGGCAGCTCTTTGAGGACTCTTCTGAGTCGGATGATGGTTCCTTCCTCTTCTCCAAGCGCATGGACTTGGAGTCCTCGGGAGGGCAGTCAATGGACGATAGCCCTTCGTCCTTCTTAGGGTTGCTTCGACTCATCTCGGAGTCCACCGGGATGAAGTTCGAACCCGTTTCTAAACGGGCCAGGTATCCCCTCACGGAGATTCTGGACCGAGGGATTCCTCTGGAGGCCTTTCCGTGGCCGAGCCATAGTGGGTCCGCTTTGGAATTTGGCAGCTTCCTGCCCTGCTTGAAGCCAGGTTGGCCAGGAAGATGCGGTCCCTACCAGTTCCCTGTCCGGTTTTTCGAACACCCTTGGAACGCCAGGGATGGAGACAACCTCGCACAAGGAATCCAAGAAATTGATTATGCCGGCGGAAAGTCTATGTTGCGCCTCTCTCGGCCTTCGCCAGGCCAGTTCGTCCGTCTTCATGGCACATTTTCTCACGCCTGTTGGGCTTCCTGGATGAGGTTGTCCTCATCTTCCGCAGATCTGCAGACTACGGTCAGGCAGGTGCAGGACCAGGGCAGGGCGGTGGCCAAACAGCAGCTCCAGACTGCGTTAGACATTGGGGACTCATGTGCCAGGTCTGTGGCGGCCGCAGTGGCCATGCGTCGTCGGGCTTGGCTGAGGATAGCCACCTTTACCTCGGATACCCAGCACAAGTTGGCGGATGTTCCCTTTTTGGGGACTGACCTCTTTGGCCTTGGGGTGGAAGGTCACCTGCAGAGGATCGAGAAGTCCAGTGCTACCTTGGACTCGGTCTCTTCTGCTCAGAAGGACAAAGGCCGCAAGCCACAGCCTAAGCCCTTTCGTCCTTCTGCGCCTGTGGCGCGCCCGGCCCAGCAATGTCCGGGCCAGCAGGGTTGACCTTGGTATCCCAAACCCAAGCCGTCGGCTTCCTCCAACAGGAAACAGGGAGGTAAAGGCCCGGGAGGTCCCTCGGCCGGTCCCTCCTCCAAGCCTGCCCAGTGACGGGCTGAGGGGTGTCACCCATCCCTGTCACCTCAAACCTGGTTCCCCCCGTGGGGGGATGGCTCAGACACTTCCTTTCCGCCTGGTCCGCTGTTACCACGGACAGGTGGGTACTGGAGGTGGTGGGAAAAGGCCTACCTCTGGAATTCGAGCAGGCCCGGCCCTTCAGAGCCGTCGCACCTCGGGGGGCCTCGGGGTCCGCAGCCTCACTGGCGGCTCACCGAGCCGACATCGCTCTCCTCCACCAAAAGGAGGTGATCACGGAGGTGGAGGACCCCCTTCAGACCCGGGGTTCGTGTCCAGGTATTTCCTGGTTCCGAAACGGACGGGGCTGGCGCCCCATTCTCGACCTACACGACCTGAACAAGTTCCTAAGGTCTCGAACCTTCAGGATGGTCACTCTGGCTCAGATAATACCATCTCTGGAACACGGCGTGTGGTTCTGCTCTCTGGACCTGCAGGACGCGTTCTTTCACGTCCCTATCCGTCCGTTACATCGGAGATTCTTCTGCTTTCGAGCGGAGGGATCCCTCTTCGAGTTCCGAGCCATGCCCTTCGGCTTATCTCCAGCTCCCAGGGTCTTCACCAAATGCATGGCAGTGGTGACAGCATTCCTGCGGCGCCGAGGGGTCCGGGTGTACCCTTACCTGGACGATTGGCTGATGATAGCCTCCTCCAGACGGGAGGTGGAGCGGTCCAGAGATCTGGCCCTCCAGGTTTGCTCTCAAGTTGGCCTTCTCATCAATGAGGCCAAGTCGGAACTCGAGCCGAAGCAGGTGATCCTGTTCATCGGGGCAGAGTTCGACTCTCTTCGAGCCAGAGCACGGCTCCCGGCGGACAGGGCCGAGGTTCTTACCTCCTTTGCCCAATCATTTCTGGTTGGAAATCGCGCCTGCCCGGGACTTCCTGCGCCTTCTGGGTCTCATGGCGGCCTGTACCAGAGTGGTCCGTTGGGCGCACTGGCACATGCGCCCCCTTCAGTGGGGACTGGCCAGCCAGTGGTCACAGCGCTGCGATCCTTTGGACCAGCTAGTGATGGTGACCCAGGAGATGTGGAACGCTCTCCAGTGGTGGACCGTTCCATTCCATCTGCAGGAGGGCATCCCGTTTGTCCGCCCCGAGCCGACGGGCTCTCTATCGACCGATGCCTCTCTGATGGGTTGGGGTGCCCATCTGGGGGAACACTGAGTGCACGGCCTCTGGTCCCCGCGGGAGTCCCGATGCCACATCAACCTGCTGGAGCTCCGAGCGGTCCGCCTAGCTCTCACCGCCTTTGCTCCGTTTCTCCGGGGTCAAGTGGTCCGAATCCAGACGGACAATACCACGACCATGTACTACCTGAACCGCCAGGGCGGGACGCGCTCCATGCTTCTATGCAGGGAAGCTCTCCGCATTTGGTCACTCGTGCGCAGCCTGGAGGCGGATCTCCTAGCCATTCATGTGGCAGGAGCCTCCAACACCCTGGCCGATGCCCTGAGCCGGATAGGGGCTGTCTCACGAGTGGTCTCTCCTGCCGGAGGTAGTACAAGATCTGTTCTCCCACTGGGGCACACCTCAGGTGGACCGGTTTGCCTCCAGGGAGAATGCGAACTGAGGCTGTTTCATGCCGCCCCCTCAGCAGGGCTCGCTGCAGGGGGATGCCTTCTCGAGGCTGTGGACCCGGGCCTCTTCCACGCCTTTCCCCCATTTCCCTTGATTCACAAGGTGCTTCTCAAAGCAAGGAGGGACAAGGCTCAGGTGATCCTGATAGCCCCAGACTGGCCCCGCCAGTTCTGGTACCCAGATCTCCTCAACCTCAGCTCCAGGCTCCTGAGGCAGCTTCCAGCTCGCCCGGACCTGCTCTCAGTCAATCAGGGAACGGTGTTCCATCCGGACCTTCAATCCCTGCACCTGATGGCCTGGTTCCTGAGCGGCTAGAGTTCCAGGCCTTGGGTCTTTCCGACGAGGTCCTCAATGTTGTTGAGGCGTCCCGTAAGGAGTCAACCAGAAAATGCTACGCCTTCAAATGGAAGAGATTCTCCATTTGGTGTCAGGGCAAGGGCTTGGACCCTTCCTCCTGTTCTGTGGCAAGCATTTTGGACTATTTATGGTCCCTTTCTAGTCAAGAGCTTAGGTCGGCGACCTAAAGGTGCACCTGGCAGCCATCTCTGCCTACCAGGCGCGGGCAGGGAGCAGTCGGTGGCGCCAGGAAAAGGTGGTGGCGCTTTTTCAAAGGCCTTGATCACATTTCCCTCGTGTGAGAACCTCTACCTCTGTGGGGATTTACTGCTGGTACTGGCAAAGCTCATGGGCAAGCCATTCGAACCAATGCACAGGTGTGATCTCTCTCTCACTCTGTCGTGGAAGACCGCTTCTTGGTGGCTATCACGCCAGCCAGAAGGATGGAGAGCTCCAGGCGCTTTGCATCGAGTCTCCTTACCTGGTCTTCCACAGGGACAAGGTTGTCCTGTGCCCCACCGAAATTCCTTCTGAAGGTGGTGTCGGAGTTTCAACAACCAGGTGCTGACTCTGCGGTGTTCTACCCCAATCACACCTCGGAGGCCGAATATAGGCTTCATACTCTGGACCCTAGAAGGGCGCTCGCTTATTATAAGGAGCGCACGGCTGAAATTCGGGAGAGGTTCGCCAGCTGTTTGTCACCTATGCTGAAGCCGCACTGGCAGACCTGCAGCCAAGCGGACAATAGGCAGGTGGGTCACCTCCTGCATAGATCGCTGCTATAAGTTGGCGGGCATGGAGCCTCTGAGGATAAGAGCTCATTCTACCGTCATACTGCTGCATCGGTGGCTGCTTCCAGGGACGTCCCTATCCAGGAAATCTGCAGGGCTGCTATCTGGAAGTCAGCACACCTTTATTACCCATTACCGCCGACCTTGAGTCACGCCGGGATGCTGGTTTGGGGCCTCGGTTCTCAGTCCTTATTTCCCAAGTAAGTATTGGGGTGTGTGCCTCCCTCCTCGGAGAACTGCTAGGAGTCTGCCAATAAGTGTGGATGAACAACATATCCATGTCCCTAGAAATACAGGTTACTCACCTGTAACAGGAGTTCTAGGAATGGTGTATATTGTTCATCCCACACTCCCCGACCTCGGCGGCTTCTGACGACAACCTGAGCTTCCAGCGGGCCAGATCTGGCGCCATGGGCGGAGATGGAGTTTTACCACCCGGTGGGTGGGAGGAGCCAGCTTGAAGACCTTCCGGCAAGATTTAAAGCGGCAAGGAACGTGCCAATAAGTGTGGATGAACAACATATACGATTCCTAGAACTCCTGTTACAGGTGAGTAACCTGTATATCTAAACCGTGCGTGGACTCCCCTCCGCATCTTTTACCTCTCCTAGCACCCTTAAGCAAGCTGGCAGGCTGGGGAAGTGGGATGCACAAAAAAATAAAACAAAACATGGAGCTGAGATTTGAGTCAAGCCAGCAGAGTTTGGCTCGGGTCTCATGAGAACTGAACCACATGCATTTGAGTCATCTCAGTTTACAGGGGAGAGAGTCTGCTGTGTCAAGGTGTTGGTGCCAGTGTTGTTCAGTGTCTTCATCAGTGACATTTGGGATGGCATTAAGGGCAAAATGTGCCTGTTCGCGGACGACACCAAGCTCTGCAGGAGAGTTGATACAGGACCTACAGGAAGATCTGGAAAAAGCTGGGGAGGTGGTCCAGGATCTGGCAGCTTGTCTTCAATACCAAGAAATGCAGAGTCATGCATATTGGAGCCAGGAATCCTAGGACAGAGTACTACCTGGGTGGAGTCAGAGTGGCTGCATCAGAGGAGGGGAAGGACCTGGGAGTGATGATCACTAGTGACCTGAAGCACTCCACGCAGTGCAAGAAAGCAGCAGCAAAGGCAAACAAGATGCTGGGATGCATATCTGGGGGGGTCGGTAGTAGGAGAGAGGAAGTTATACTGCCCTTGTACAGGTCACTGGTAAGGCTGCATCTAGAGTATGGAGTTCAGTACTAGTGCTCACACCTCAGAAAGGACATTAACCTGCTGGAGAAGGTCCAGAGGAGGGCTGCAAAGATGATAGTGGGTCAGCAGGGTAAGGCATACAAGCAGAGGTTGAGGGCACTGAACATGTACTCCCTGGAAGACAGGAGAGAGGGAGGGAGGGAATGATTGGGACCTTCAGGTACTTGAAAGGGATAAATAAGGTTCATAATGAGAGTCTCTCTATGCTGAGTGGCAAAAACAACACAAGGGGCACAGTCTTAAGCTGGAGGGTGGGAGGCTTAGGAGGGATGTCAGGAAGCACTTCTTAACAGAGAGGGTGGTGGACACTTGAAATGCGCTACCAGAAGATGTCATCTTATTGAAGACATTTGGCAGTTTTAAGAGAGGCTGGAATAGTCATAGGGAAGGTAAGCATGATGGGAGGAGTGGGGAGGGAGGGCAAGGACATTAGCTCAAGCTGTGGCCCCTGCAATATGAGCAGACTTGATGGGCCAAATGGTTTTCTTCTGCTGGCTTCTTAGTATGTTTGTATGCATGCACACCTCCGGTTAGATGCCCTTGTCATGGCAAGTCAGCAGAGCTGCGTCTTGCGCATATTGTAGCTGTTTTCAAGGTGAGTCAGCTGTCTGATTTGATAGAGATGCTACAGTTCAAAAATAAAAATAAATAATTTGAAATGGAAGTTAACGGAAAAAAATTGAGCGGAAATTATGCCAAGCATGGCACTATAATTTATGAGGCAAAATGAGGATTGTAAGTGGCAAAACAAGCCTTTGTAGGATGTACACACAGGCCAAGTAAGTAGCATTATTTCAGGAATGTGGCAGATGGATTTCTTCTGACATTAAAAAAAAAAAAAAAAAGCTGTTGCTAGATGTATTAGGGTATGTTAGTTACAAATTGTGCAGTTTCTAGGAAATTAATCATTGTTCAAGTGGTGTGTTTCAGCCAATTAACATTTAACTTGCTTTAAATATTATTTATTACATCCAGCTTCTCCCCACAACGTCTAGAAAAAGATTGTTTGCCTGCGAAGTCTGTAAGTGGATAGACCAAGTTCATGGTGAGAAGATTACAGACACACATGCAGGTGTCCAATTTATGTAAAAAATCTATTTTATTCAGTTTTCTGTGGCCACTACTAAACACCCAGCATTTTGCCTCATTTCCCGGAGGCATTATCAAGGTTAGTGGTCCTGTTAAGTATAGATATAAATACACAGATGTTTAGTTCATGTACACTGTACAGACAAAACTACCTCTCTTTTAACATTGCATCTGTTTTCCAAGAGCATATAAAGAGATGTGCGGAAAAATCTTCCGCTGGCGAAAGTTGGCTTTCACTTCCGTGAAAGTGTGGAAATCATATTAGTAACTTTTCCAGAAATTATGACTTAGAACTGCAGAATAAATGTATAAATTGCGGCTTATTCAATTAAACTGCGAATACAAAAAAAGTCCGCAGAACTGATCACTGAACTGTAGGATAATTACATGTATTGCAGAAATTCATTAAGCTGCGGGAAAAATTTTCCTCAGAACTGTTATTCTGCTGTTCATGTGTATTCTTCTGCAGTTCAGCTAAAAAATTCTGCAGAACAGGGCGAAAATCTGCCAAACATATTTGAAAGATTCCGATCTCGCCAATGGTGGAAATTCAGAAAATTCTCGAAATTTCTGAATTATCATGAAAATTCAGTGAAAGTGGAATTTGCAACTTTGCCACCTCTACATATAAATTCTAGGGACATGGATATGTTGTTCATCCACACTGTCTGGTAGGTTCCTTGCGGCTTTAAATCTTGCGGAAGGTCTTCAAGCTGGCTCCTCCACCCACCGGGTGGTAAAACTCTCGGCTCCGCCCCATGACGCCAGAGCTTCCTTGCCGCTTGGAAGCTCAGGTTCCCTCCCTTAACGCTCTGTGTGTAGACTGGATCCTAATTCTTCGGTTCGCCCGAAACTTATTCTCAAATTTTCAAGACTTCGGTCAAATTACTCCCTTGCGGCTGCGATGGACGAATCGACTCCCGTATTTCGGTGGTGCCCATGTGGGCAGAAAATGTCCAGGATGGATCCGCACTCCATATGCGTCTACTGCCTCTGCCTAGACCATGACCCGCAGGCCTGCGAGTTATGCTGTTCATTTTCGTCCAACGTCCTGGAAGACTGCACTGCCCAGTTACAGCTTGGGTGCCCGGAGAAGCGCTACCAACCGGTGAAGTCGAAGAAGGCCCGTTGGGCGGTTACCGCGGCAGCTGGCTCGGCTGAGCAACTCTAGCAGATGATCGCCCTCGAGGAAGCGGCACAGGCCGCATCATCCTCTTCCTCGGTCGCGGCATTTATCCCGCTCTCTTTGGGTACCTCCTATTCAGCTTCTTTTAAGGAGCTTTGCCAGTCCCTTTCCACGAAGGGAGAGGGGCCATCAGGACATTCTTCTTGGTCCAAAAAGAAGGACTTGAAAGGTAAATCCCACCGTCGGCGTTCGTGGGAGCGAGCGAGGTCCCCTTCCCTGGACAGTCGACACTCGACTTCAGTTGAGATTGCGACTAAGGCCGCTGGTTTCACGGGGTCCCCGTCAGGTCAGCCGGCCGAGACACCCGTCGACGTGGTCGAAATTTTTCTCAACCCGTCGGACGGACTGTCGACTGGTGAAGCCGACAGCTCTTCTTCACCAGTTCCCCCGGTGGAGACCGAGGACTTGCCTGCGCCTCCGGTGCCGGAGTACCTGGTCAAGGCTTCCGAGCCGAGGAAGAGGGCCCCTTCCCAGACACGTCCTCAGAAGCACCGAGGATCTCGGTCTCTGACATCGTCTTGGTCCAGCCGATCCCGCCTAAATTGGCGGTCTCGGTCTCGGCACCGAAGTTCGCAGTGCCACCACTCGTCCTCGTCTTCCTCCTCAGAAGAGAAGAGGCTTCGGCGCAAATTGTGTCGATGCTACGAGGACCTGATGTGGCAGCAGTTACTTCTGTCCGGGAACAAGCCGACGCCATCACCTTCCCCGGCCATCAATTGGCTGTCACCCGAACGGCCAAAATAACCCCTCGCTGTAGTCGAGGTGCCCAACCCTTGGCCAGTTACTTGGCTGAAACCAGCTGCCCCACCGATTGTGGTGGAACCTCTGCCTCTACAACCGAAATCGGGGGACCGACCAAGGACTCTGTCGGGTCAGGGCCTGCCCCACAGGTTGTTGGTCACCCTCACTCCCGACCATCCTCGGCAGGTGGAGGGTGGCTTAGGCCCCAGGCAGCTCTTCACAGACTCCTCGGAGTCCGACGATGACTCCTCCCTGTTCTTCAGGCCTACTGACCTGGAGTCCTCCAGAGGCCAGTCGATGGACGAAAGCCCATCGTCCTTCATGGGTCTGCTTTGGCTCATCTCAGAGTCTACTGG
The DNA here is from genome assembly GCA_016271365.2 of Neoceratodus forsteri. NCBI lineage: Eukaryota > Metazoa > Chordata > Ceratodontiformes > Ceratodontidae > Neoceratodus > Neoceratodus forsteri. The sequence continues at coordinate 657,906,355 of CM057459.1, forward strand.
GATGCAGCTCGAGGCCGTATCCAAGCGGGCCAAGTATCCCCTAACGGAGATACTGGACCGAGGGGATTCACCCATGGAGGCCTTTCCAGTGGCTGAAGCCATTGTTTGCCCAGCCTTGGAGCTCTGGCAGCGGCCTGCTTCCTGTCCTGCGCCTTCGCCCAGGATGGCAAGGAAGTATGCGGTCCCTGCCGGCTCTTTGTCCGGTTTTCCGGAACATCCCTCCGCCGAGGGGTTGGTCACCGATAGCGTTTTCCGGCATTCTGGGAATGCTAGGGATGTGGATAAGCCCCCGACAAGGAGTCCAAAAAGCTGGACTATGCCGGGCGCAAGGTGTATGCTGCGTCCTCCCTTGGCCTCCGCCAGGCCAGCTCGGCCATGCTGATGGCACATTTCTCCCATGCCCTCATGGGCTCCCAGGATGAGGTGATCCCTTATCTCCCGGCCGACCTGCAGACCACGGTCAGGCAGGTACGGGACCAGGGAAGGGCAGTGGCAAAACAGCAGCTCCAAATGGCTCTGGACATTGGAGACTTCTGTGCCAGATCAGTTGCGGCTGCAGTGGCCATGCGCCGCAGAGTATGGCCGAGGATATCCACCTTCACGGCGGGTACCCAGCATAAACTGGCGGATGTCCCCTTCCTGGGGACCGACCTCTTCGGCCCTGGAGTGGAGGGTTACCTCCAGCGGATCGAAAAGTCCAGTGCCACTCTGGACTCTGTCACCTCCGCCCAGAAGGACAAGGGCCATCGACAACGGCAACCTAAGTCCTTTCGCCCTTCTGCGCCTGCGGCACGTCCGGCCCAACAGCACCAACACCAGGGCCAGCAGGCTCGCGCTTGGCACCCCAAAGCCAAGCCTGCGGCTTCCTCTAATAGGAAGCAAGGAGGTACCTTGGCCGGTCCCTCCTCTAAGCCTGCCCAGTGACTGGTTGAGGGGCGTCTCCCCCAGCCTTGTCACTCCCTCCTGGGTTCCCCCCATGGGGGACGGCTCACCCACTTCCTTTCCGCCTGGTCCTCTATCATCACGGACCGTTGTGTGTTGGAGGTGGTAGGAAAGGGCCTGCCCCTGGAGTTTGAGCAGGCCCCGCCCTTCCGAGCTGTCGCCCCTCAGGGGGCTACGGGGTCCGCAGCCTCTCTGTCGGCTCGCTGAGCTGATATCGCCCTGCTCTTTGAAAAAGAGGTGATCAGGAAGGTGGCGGATCCTCCTCCAGATCCGGGGTTTGTGTCCAGGTACTTCCTGGTCCCAAAACGGACGGGGGCTGGCGCCCCATTCTCGACCTGCACGACCTGAACAGGTTCCTAAGGTCTTGGACCTTCAGGATGGTCACTCTGGCCCAGATAATCCCATCCTTGGAATGAGGCATGTGGTTCTGTTCTCTGGACCTCCAGGACGCGTTCTTTCACGTCCCAATCTGTCTGTTCCACCAGAGATTCCTCCGCTTCAGGGCAGAGGGATCCCTCTACTAGTTCCGGGCCATGCCCTTTGGACTTTCCCTAGCTCCCAGGGTCTTCACCAAATGCATGGCAGTGGTGACAGCATTCCTGTGGCGCCGAAGGTCTGGGTGTGCCCCTACCTGGACGACTGGCTGATTGCAGCCCCCTCCAGAGCGGAGGTGGAGCGGTCCAGAGATCTGACCCTCCAGGTTTGCTCTCAGGTTGGCCTCCTCATCAGTGAGGCCAAGTCGGAACTTCTGCCAAAGCAGGTGATCCAATTCATCGGGGCAGAGCTCGATTCTCTGAGCCAGAGCACGGCTTCCGGCGGACAGGGCAGAAGTTCTTTCCTCCTTTGCCCAATCATTTCAGGTTGGGCAATTGCGCCCTGCCTGGGACTTCCTGCGCCTCCTGGGCCTCATGGCGGCCTGCACCAGTGTGGTTCGTTGGGCCTGTTGGTACATGCATCCCCTTCAATTGGGGCTGGCCAGCCAATGGTCACAGCACTTCGATCCTCTGGATCAGCTAGTGACAGTGACCCCAGGGGATGTGGAACGCTCTCCAGTGGTGGACCATTCCGGCACATCTGCAGGAGGGCATCCCGTTTGTCCGCCCCAAGCCAACGGTCTCTCTATCGACCAATGCCTCTTTGATTTGTTGCGGTGCCCCTCTGGGGGAGCACAGAGCGCACGGCCTCTGGGCCCCTAGGGAGTCCCGATGCCACATCAACCTGCTGGAGCTTCGAGTGGTTCATCTAGCCCTCATCTCCTTCGCTCCGTTTCTACGGGGTCAAGTGGTTCAGGTCCAGACGGACAATACCACGACCGTGTACTACCTAAATCACCAGGGGGCGACGCGCTCCATGCCTCTGTGCAGGGAAGCTCTCCGCATTTGGTCACTCATGCGCAGCCTGGAGGCGGATCTCCTTGCCATCCATGTGGCAGGAGCCTCCAACACCCTGGCCGATGCCCTAAGCCGGATAGGGGCTGCATCCCACGAGTGGTGTCTCCTGCTGGAGGTAGTACAAGATCTGTTCTCTCACTGGGGCACGCCTCAGGCGGACCTGTTGCCTCAGGAGAATGCAGGCTGAGACTATTTCATGCCACCCCCCTCAGCAGGGCTCACAGCAGGGGGATGCCTTCTCAAGGCACTGGACCCCGGGCCTCTTCTACGCCTTTCCCCCATTTCCCTTGATCCACAAGGTGCTTCTCAAGCGAGGAGGGAGAAGGCGCAGGTGATTCTGGTAGCCTCAGACTGGTCCCACCAGTTCTGGTATCCAGATCTCCTCAGTCTCGGCTCCAGGCTCCCGAGGCAGCTTCCAGCCCACGCGGACCTAATCTCAGTCAATCAGGGGATGGTATTCCACCGGGACCTTCAGTCCCTGCACCTGACGGCCTGGTTCCTGAGCGGCTAGAGTTCCAGGCCTTGGGTCTTTCCGACGAGGTCCTCAATGTCGTTGAGGCATCCCGTAAGGAGTCGACTAGAAAATGCTATGCCTTCAAATGGAAGAGATTCTCCATTTGGTGTCAGGGCAAGGGGCCTGGACCCTTCCTCCTGTTCCTTGGCAAGCATTCTGGACTACCTGTGGTCTCTTGCTCAGCAAGGGCTTCGGTCGGCGACCCTTAAGGTGCACCTGGCTGCCATCTCTGCTTACAGGTGAGCCTGGAAGCAGTCGGTGCGCGAGGAGATGGTGGTCGGCGCTTTTGAGGCCTTGATCACATATCCCCTCCGGTGCGAGAACCTCCACCTCCATGGGATCTACTGCTGGTATTGGCTAAGCTCATGGGCAAGCCATTCGAACCGATGCACAGGTGTGATATCTCTGACCTGTCGTAAAAGACTGCCTTCTTGGTGGCTATCACGTCAGCCAGAAGGATGGGAGAGCTTCAGGCGCTTTCCATCGAGTCTCCCTATCTGGTCTTCCACAGGGACATGGTTGTCGTGCGCCCCAACCCGAAATTCCTTCCGAAAGTGGTGTCGGAGTTTCACCTTAATCAGGTGTTGACTCTGCCGGTGTTCTACCCCAGTCACACCTCGGAGGCCGAATATAGGCTTCATACTTTGGACCCTAGAAGAGCGCCCGCTTACTACACGGAGCGGACGGCTGAAGTTCGGGCAGAGGTTCGCCAGCTGTTGGTCACCTATGCTGAAGCCACACCTGGCAGACCTGCAGCCAAGCGGACGATAGGCAGGTGGGTCACCTCCTGCATAGATCTCTGCTATAGGTTGGCGGGCGTGGAGCCTCCCAGAGAGATTAGGCTCATTCTACCCGCCATACCACTGCCGGTGGCTGCTTCCAGGGACGTCCCTATCCAGGAAATCTGCAGGGCTGCTACCTGGAGTCGGCACACACCTTCATCACCCACTACCACACGACCTTGAGTCACCAGGATGCTGGTTTTGGGGCCTCGGTTCTCCAGTCTCTGTTCCCTAAGTAGGGGTGTGCGCCTTGCCTCCTTCTCCTGTAGAACTACTAGAGTCTGCCAGACAGTGTGGATGAACAACATATCCATGTCCCTAGAAATACAGGTTACTCACCTGTAACAGAAGTTCTAGGAATGGTAGCGTTGTTCATCCACACGACTCCCGGACCTCCTCGGGCTTCGACAAGACAACCTGGCTTCCAGCGGCTAGATCTGACGCCATGTACGGAGCCGGAGAGCTTACCACCTGGGTGGGTGGGAGGAGCCAGCTTGAAGTCCTTCCGGCAAGATTTAAAGTGGCAAGGAACCTGCCAGACAGTGTGGATGAACAACATATACCATTCCTAGAACTCCTGTTACAGGTGAGTAACCTGTATTTTGTGCTCACCCATCTCAGTTGCTTTTAAAGCATCACTATTTACCTAGCTTCATAGAAACATAGAATTTAATGTCCCGTCTGGACGCGTAGTCCACCCAGTCTGCCCATTTTCCTTTGTAGAAGTAAGCTATGCACAGCCTCACGGATGCCTTGGCAGAAAGCCATACTCGCGGGCAACCACGTAGAGATGCCAAGAAGCATGGCTTTCTGGCGTGGCATTCGTGAGGCTACTTGGAGCTTGCCATTCATTCGAATTTATGTACTTTCTGAAACTCCATTTTATAAGTGCTGATAACTACATTATGTTGCATTGCAAACTTCAAAACAAAAAAGATGGCACCAGACCTCCAACGAGTGCTTGTGTACTGTGCGAATTCCGTTTGGCACAAGAGCATGCTGACAAACAGATGCTCTTCCGGTTTGGGTAGCAAAACCAGTAGAGCTTCTCTTCACCAGCATTTGCACTATGCGCAGTGCACAAGCACTTTAATTAAATTATTCAAGTGTATAATACTGTTAGAGGTTAGGTGCTGTCTTTTGGTTTTTTCCAGACTGAACACAGTCCATTCCCAGTGGAATGCTTCCTGATGTTGTTCTGACTGCGTTTCAAACTTAACTGTTTCCACAGGAAGGTTCTTTTAAGTTCTGAATGTTAGACTCTGTCCAGTTCTAGGGTGTCTTTTGGCTTGAACCATCCTTTGAACAAGTAAGGAACATCAGGTGTGGTCATAGTGTTGTACAGCACATGAACAGGAAGTGGTGATAAGGTGATTTTTACCCTTATGATAATATTGGACAATGCATCATATCACTGATTGATTACTTGAGGCATGTAACCTTAAAATGAGAAAGAAAAAAAGCATATTGGTACAGTATTGACCACTAAAGAGCATTGGAAACAGAAGCATAAAGTAGGCAGTTTGATTCCTTGTATTGGAACTGTGTTCTTCTTCAGGTGATGACGGTTTTATAACGCTTTTCTTACATACATTTCATAGTGCTACCTGATTGCAGCAGTTAACTTATACACAAGAGAGGTGATGTTAGGTTTAAGACCGGATGGCTGTTACCAAGTCTCAGAGGCTCTCTTTTGTCTGTTATAAAGTGGGTTGGAAATTTGCTGCTTCCTGATTGTTTAATAAGATATTCTTCAAGGACTTCTGCTTCCAGAAAACCATGCCCTTGTGCTAGGACAACTCAGAACATTTTGCCTAGCTGCGGTTATCCACGTTGATATACATGTATGCCACCTGTATGATGTGGGGTGGCCCCATACTTCCTCTGTTGGTCATTCTTCCACCATTATCTTCTCATCAGATCCAAGTATTGCGTTGGTTAAATTCCATCACTTATGTTTTCCTTCTCCCCCCACCACGCTTTTTACAGTAATGTAAAGGTTGTGTTGTTTTTTTGCCACTGTGGTTGATACGCATCACTTTTTTGTCTCTGCTTCAGCACTGTTTCTGCTTCTCTGTGCTGCCTTATTTTGTAAAATGGAAAAAAAACACGAGGCACATAGTTACTGGAAGTTTTTTTCAGGCCTTTGTCGTCACCTATATCTCCTCAGGGGGAGCCTGTGTCTGCACTGTATCCCAGAGCGATCTGCCCAAAGGGAGTTCACTGCAACACCTCTGAGCCTTGTGGATCTCACAGGACAAATCCCGTCTCGGCGGCCCACAGGACTAATCCCGTCTCGGCCGCCACCCCCCCCCCCACTGCGGCCTAATAGGATGCCTCCACTGAGAGGCCGTCCTGTGCTCCACGGCATGGCCGGGCCCCTGTCCAAAGTATAGGCCCACTGAGCACTAGTCCCTCCCGAAACCAACCCTCCATCTGGTTATCAGCCAAAGGCTTGAGGCTTGTGCACTGAAACATATGCAGCCTTCTACCAAACCTTACTGAGCTAACAGCTTGGGTGGCTCATTATAACCCGGACATTATGGGGATCACAGAGACCTGGCTAAGCCACACACCTGACTCAGTATGTGCCCTTCCAGGCTACAACCTCATTAGGTTGGACAAGGCTCAGAACAAGAGGGGGTGGAGTACTGTACTACAAGACACACTTAAACATCTCAGTCAGGACACGCGCATCTACATCGCATCTCTGTGAGTTCCTGCACGTCCTCCTACTGTTAGGAAGCACCAAAAAGGTGCATGTGATCTGTGTCTACAATCCTCCTAAGGGTGGAGTGTCTGGGCTCTCCTCTCTCCTAGACAGTCTTAGCTCAAAGGTTTGCTCGAACGAAGTACTAGTCCTAGGGGACTTCAACCTTAACTGGGCAGGTCACAGCGTTCAGCAATACGAGCCACTGTTGGCTGGACTAGCCCTCAGCCAGCTCATCTCTGAACCCACAAGGCCCTCTCCTAGAGGAGACAAGGGTTCCATCATCGACTGGGTGCTAAGCAACAGAACGGAGAAAATTATCTCCTGCGGCATTCTATCTGATGCTATATCGGATCACTCTCCCACCTGCTGTGTATAGGGCAACTCCCCTCCCAAATTCCCCCGCAAGGTGATACAGATGAGGGACTACTCCAAACTCAACGTTGGAGACTTCCTTGCTGACCTTTGTCATGCCGACTGGTCTCGGGTTATGGCCACAAATGACCCCTCAAAGGCCCTTGACAACTTCCTAAAAGCTTACACCACTTCAAAACAAGCATGCCCCCTCACAAGAAGGAGAGTGAGGGGCACTGCAACTAAACGGCTCCATGGAGGCCTGTATTCTCTCATGAAACAAAGGGATAAATGCTGGGTGAGGTATAAGTGCTCATTGTCAAGCACAGACCTCCAGGATTACAGGCAGCTGAGGAACTCGTGCAAGAGAGCCATTCGCTCTGCAAAAAGTGAGTTTTGTCAGTCCGTCCTGCTCTCCACAGCCAAAAATCCGAGGACATTCTGGCAGAGCATTAAGAATGTTGTTGGTGGGTCTACTAGAGCTCAGGTCACGGACATGCTCATTGACTGGGTAAACTGCAACAACCCCCTCACTATTGCCAATGCCTTCAACTCTCAGTTCACTGACCTGCCAGCTCTCCCCAAACTGCCTCACTACCCCATAGATCGGGCCTCTTCACCCAGTGGGACAACCCCCCCTCCTGCCCTTTTACCTCAAGGTAGTATCCAACATGGAGGCCCAGAAGCTCCTTGCTTGCCTCTCCCCTCACACTGGTGCTGGGCATGGCTGCCTGGAGCCCAAGCTGCAGAGGCTAGGAGCAACAGTACTAGCCCGACCCATAGCCCACGTCTTCAGTGCATCGCTTACCTCGGGTATAGTCCCGGACATCTGAAAGATGGCTAAGGTCATCCCTGTGCCCAAGCAAGGGGACCCAAAATACCTTAAGAACTACTGCTGCATAGCAATCCTATCAGTGATCAGCAAACTTCTGGAAAAGGTAGTTGCCTCTCAGGTCACCCATTACCTACAGACCCACAACCTACTCTCCCCTGCACAGCATGGGTTCAGAAAGGGGCATAGCACCTCCACGGCCCTAGCAGTTGTTACCTCTGAGATCAGGTCCGCTGCTGACCGGGGCCATCTTTGTTGATCTCTCGAAGCCTTTGATCGGGTAGACCACACTACTGTGCTCCTCTCTCCTACCACTTGGCTTCTCCTCCCCCGCCCTTGCCTGGATCAGTAATTATCTCACGGGCAGGCAGCAGTACACCAAGTTCAACAAGGCCATGTCTGAGCCTGCCCAGGTAAACTGTGGAGTCCCCCAGGGCTCTGCCCTGGGACCTCTCCTGTTCTCTCTCTCCGTAAATGAGCTACCCTCAGCTCCGGCTCTTGAGTCCTTAGTGCTGTATGCAGATGACCTAGTCATCATGTCCTGTTCCCAGGACATCTCTACCATCAACACCAAACTAAACTCGGACTTCAACCAAATCCAAACTTGGTTGCAGGACCATTAACTTATGATTAACCTGCAGAAGACACAGGCCATGCTCTTTGGCTCAGCAGCCAAGTTAAAGCCGCCCAGATTCACTACAGATTTCTGGGGCTGATAGGTCCCCACTGCTAGTTGCAGACTCGGTCAAGTACCTGGGGTGACTCTTGACCTGCAACTGGATGTAACATGCACATCGCCAATTCATAAGGCCTCAAACTGCAAGTTGGGGCATGCTTACAGAGCAAAAAGTTGTCTCACTCCAGCTGCCCGTCTCGCCTTAGCCAGGGGAGTCCTCCTACCTATGCTCTGCTATGGACTAGTCACCTTTGCTCACGTTGCAAAAACTAGTCTAGTAAAGTGGGACTCGGCGTACAACAACATATGCCGTTTTGCGCTCTCAGCCCCCCACCTCACTTACCGCTGTGAGCTCTACACCCGGCTTGAATGGCTTCCACCGGAAACTCACCGCTCCTAGGTCGTGGGCAACTTCATAGACAGTATTGTCAGAACTGCCACCCCCCCCTTAAACTTGCAAAGTCCCTCGTTCTAGCTACTTCCTCCTACAACCTGCGATCCAGTGACTCTCATGCCCTCCTGGTACCAAAAACTCGCACACAAATGGGTGACCGAGCCTTTGCTGCATATGCGTCCAGGGTTTGGAACTCTCTTCCATCAAGCACTTGCTCCTCTCCCTCCCACAGAGCCTTAAAGCCTCCTCTGGAGCTTTCTCAGAGCAGCCTCCACCTGTCTCTGCACTAGACAAACCCTCTCAGCCTGTGGCGCCCCAACAAACTGAGATGCTACCTAAACAATACGACTTGGGTAGAGTACATCTGCGCTTATACACCTCCTGTACTCACAGTTTACTAGAAAAATAGACCACTTAGGTCCATCTGCCCAACAGGGTGAGCATTATTACTGTGCACTTCCTTATCTTGCTCTGGGCCCACTCTATCCCAATGTTACTCCTCTTTGCCTACCTGCAAGCCTTACAACATTGTTGCCTGGAACGATGAAACCACACTGTACTTCTTCCTGCTGCCTGCAGTGTAAAACCCTGCTGGTACTGTTGCTTATATTGTCCCTGTGTGCCAATTCTCTTTAATGTAATCCTTCACTTGTTTTTGCCTGATGTTCATGTATGTACCTTGGAATCTCCCGGGTCGCACCTGAAAATTGTTCATGTATGTACCTTGTAATCTCCCGGGTCGCACCTGAAAATAGGCACTTGGCTGTCTAGTGTGCTTACCTGGTTTACAAAAGCAAATAAATAAATATTTGGGAACTGTGTTGCTACTATGCGTTAAATTGTACCATTTGTCTCCAGCTATGTAATTGTCTGATCAGCTGTTTACCATTGGTGTGGTTCTCCATCCGGGTACACATGCATATTGCTGGGTTCCTCATGTGGGTCAGTTCTGACAGTACCCTCAGCTTCCATTGCCACTTCAACAGTCTTTGTGATTGCCAAGGTGGGTTGCTGGTGCTGTGCTTTGGTCTGTATGTTGGCTCGCAGCTCTTTGCTGATAGTCACCTGGCTCCACCTCGTCAGCACTTCTGTTGCATTTTTGGCTTTGTTATTTGTTTTACTCCAGAGTTGTCGCCTTGTTTGCTGTCGAATTCTTATCATCTCCAGCCCTCAGACCTGTCATTATGACATTATGGTCAGTTGCATTTCCTCTGCTGGATCCTAATGCTGGCCTGTAGCTTCCGGTTTGTTGGTTGCCTGCCTGACTCTGCCTTGTAGATGCTTCTGCTTTGGCTTTGTTTTACTCCAGAGGCTGTTGGCTTCTTTCTGTTGCTGTTCTGGTCATCTGCTCCTGATCCTTCCACTTTCCTTATGACACCATTGTTGGTTGCTGGTGTGCTCAGGAGCTTATGCTGACCTGCAGGTCTCTGCTTTGTTGTTCTCTGAGTCTACCTTTTACCCTTATCTGGACGATTGGCTTCTAAAGGCCCCATCCAGGGAACAACTCTTGGGGACTTTAGAGAGAACTCTTCAGTTTTTCCTCTCCTTGGCATTACAGTCAACCTGCCGAAGTCTGTTCTGGTTCCATCTCAAAGGCTGCAATACATAGGGGCAGTTCTAGACTTGGCACAGGGGAAGGCCTTCCTGCCTCAGAACAGGGTGGAGTGCCTTATTGCCCAAGCTCAGGAGGTGGCCCAGGGCCGTCAAATTCTGGCCAGGGTTTACCTGAGGCTGTTGGGACTGATGGCTGCCATTCCCATCATTCCCATAGCCAGGCTCCACATGGGCATCCTCCAGTGGACTCTCTGAGTACACTGGGACCAGCGAATGGACAAACTAAATCAGTTGGCACTGGTCTCCTCCCCAGTCCAAGTGGTACTCCTCAGGTGGATGGAGCCCCTGAACCAGTTGCAAGGGTTCCATTCCAGATCTCCTCTCCACAACAGATCCTCACCACGGATGCCTCCGGTTTGAGCCGGGGAGCTCATCTGGGTCACTTTCAAACCCAGGGTTCTTGGTCCCAGATCAAAACCTCCCTGCATATCAGTGTCCTGGAGATGCGGGCAGTTCTGTATGCCATGCAAAGCCATCTTCTTCTGAGTCAGCTGCTGATTCAGTCAGACAGCCTCATTGCAGTGTACTATATCAACAAGCAGGGGGGAATGCACTCGTTCCCCCCTGTGCAGGGAGGCAGTGAAAGTATAGTATTGGGCATTAGACTGTGGCTTGACCTGCTGTGTGGTCCATGTCCCAGGAGTGCTGAACACTCTGGCGGACAGCCTCAGCTGGACTCAGTCCAGCATGCATGTGTGGAAGCTTCTCTCCTCCATCACAGAAGATCTGTTCGACAGATGATGTTGTCCAGAGTTGGACCTTTTAGATCCCCACGCGGTGCAAAACTATCCAGTTGTTGCTTGCTTGATCTCGGACTGGAGTTTTCTGGCAAGATATGTTGTCCCTCTCCTGGAGGCGGGAGGTTTCTTTATGCCTTCCCTCCATTTCCTCTGATTCAGAGGGTACTTATCAAGCTGCAGATGGAGGGAGCCAGCATGATATTGGTAGTGATTCTGGCCTTGCCAGATTTGGTTTCCTTTACTACAGCAGCTGGTGAAGGAATCTCTGGTCCACTCCTCCTCTGCAAGAATCTGTTGACCTGCCGGCCTGCTGGCGCAGCAATTTGATTTCCACTTGTGCGCCGATAACCTGAGTTTGGGAACAGACCCAGAAGTCGGAGGGCCAGCCGGGGAGAAAGATCGAGCATCCTGCAGACTGCTGTCCTTCTCCAGTGGGTGGGAGGAGGGAGGAGGTGTGTCCAGTGCTTTACAGACCCTGGCAGGGCTGGGGGTTCTGCTGCGACCGGCACCATCATGTTGGGGGGCAGGGTGGATGCTGGACATCATTGCGTCCCTGCCCCTATCTCTACTTCCTTCGACGTCAGCCGGGGTCCTACTCCTGTGGCCCCAACCTGGAGGTAATCTGGGGCTTGCCAGCAGTGTCCATTGGGAGGGGCACCCTCCTGGTGGCCATGCCCAGGAGGGCAAGCCTGAGCATGGGGGGATGGCAGGCAGGCGAGTCTGAGGATTGGGGACCCGGAACAAAAAAAAAATCTGTTGACCCAGGATCAGGGACCCTGGTCCATCCCAACCTCCGTCCCTCCATCTACATGCTTGGCTCCTGAGAATGTAGCTGTCGCCAGATTTGGGGTTTCCAACAGAGTGGAAGACATCCTGGTGGCCCCGTGAAAGACTTCCACCCATGCCACTTATGCCATGAAGCGGAAGCGGTTTGCTGTATGGACTGCCATGCATAATCTTGACCCTTTCACTGGTCTGAACCAGATTCTGGATTATCTGATCCCTCTGTCTGACTCAGGTCTCCAGTACTCCTCCCTTATGGTGCACCTTTCGTCTAGTTTGGCCTTTCATGAGCCATTGGGTGACCAGTACTGTTGCTCAGCTGGATGTCTTCCATGTCTTTTTGAGGGACATCCTGCATCTAAAACCCCCAATCCATTCTCTTGTCCCGGCTTGGGATTTGAATTTTGTTTTGGAGAAGTCAACCCTGTCTCCTTTTAAGCCAGTCGCATCTTCCAAGCTATGTTTTCTTTTCTGGAATGCCTTATTTTTAGTTCCTGTTACTTCTGCTTGAGAATTTCAGAGCTTCAAGCCCTCTGGTGCGAGGAGCCTTATTTGATTTTCCACAAAGACAGGGTGTCTTTGCGCATGAATTGAAAGTTTCTTCCTAAAGTAGTGTCTGAGTTTACACTGAACCAATCAATCCACCTTCTTGTTTATGTTCCAGAGCATGCCAATCCAGGGGAAGCACTGCTTGTGGAGGGTAGTGGGATAACAGATGGACCAGACACAGAACTTCGGTTCGTCACACAATCTCTGTGTGTTTATTTATAACACAAGGGATAACCATAAGCAATGGCATATCCCTTCTTCAGTTCATTAGTTTGCAGCAACATACTATGCATGTCCTTCCTCTGCACTTAGCACCTACTAACCCACTGATCTATCTCTTTGGTGAAAATTATGTCATTGCCTATGTTGGTCTTGTGTGTTTAGGTGATGAGGAGCTAAAAAAAAACCAAACAAACTCAAAAACAAGCTATAGACAGAGAACCTCCGTGCAGAAGCACTGAAGCAAGGGTTACCCCAAAGGGCATTGGCAATAAAGCCAAGTTTCAAAGAAATGCGACATCACACATACACTCATAGCGCAAAGTATCATGGGATGTATATGCAAGTCACCATAAAACTTTAGGCTGGTTCAGCTTGAAGCTGGAATGCATGGTGACAAAGGGCCTCTCAAACAATCTGTAATTTATATGCATTTAAACACAGTGGGGGGTTTCTGATATCTGTACCCCGGTAACTTAATTTTATAATACAGTCCCTAGTAACTTCTTACATTTATTAAAACGCCTAGTGCCATGGTATCTTCAGCATTTACAGGTTTCATACACACAAGGAGATTCATTAAGGTATTTTATGACGTGCTATTATTAATAATAATAATTTTATTTGTATAGCACCTTTCAATGTATCAAGGTGCTGAACAATTTTTTAAAAACAATTCAAAACTCTAAATAAAAATCATGACATCCATAAAAAATCAGCATATCATCAAAATAGCATATTTATAATAAAATCCAAACATTAATAAAATGACTTAGTTATCAGAGAAGGCCATATTCCATAAATGTGTTTTCAAATCTTTCTTGAATAACTCCATGGAGGTGCACTGCCATAACCGGCATGGTAGAGAGTTCCAAAGAGTGGGTGCAGCATGCGAAAACGCTCTGCTGCCAGAAGATTTTAAGACTCATTCTTGGGATCTCTAACAACCCCATGTCGGCCGAGCGGAGTGATCGGTCAGGGCAGTAAGGAACCAGGAGGTCTTTCAGATAGGCTGGACCCTGGTCATGAAGGGCTTTGAAAGTCAATAAAATGACTTTAAAGGTGATCCGCCACCGCATAGGAAGCCAGTGCAGTTTGCGCAGCATGGGAGTGATATGACAGGACCTACTTGTCCCAGTCAATACCTGGGCTGCAGCGTTCTGCACCAGCTGTAGGCGTCGGATTTCAACCCCAGAAAGCATAAAGTAAAGGGCGTTGCAGTAGTCCAGACGTGAAGATACAAAAGCGTGGACCAAAGTAGGCAGGGAGTCGGACGGAACAAGGTGCCCAACCCTGGCAATATTCCTAAGATGATAAAAGGAAGTCTTGACAACGGCTGACACCTGAGATTTAAGAGTCAGCCTGTCGTCAAGAATAAACCCAAGGTTACGCCTGAGGACGGGAGAGATACTCCACCAAGGAAAATTCCAGATGGTGCACCAATACACGGCCTCTCAATCCGACCACCTGGGTCCACTACCAGAACCTCTGTTTTCTCCAAGTTCAAGTTTAGCCAACTAGAATCCATCCAGTCTTGGATCTCCCCCAGACAGTTGTTAAACACCGAGAGAGCTCCATCCTGGTTGGGTGCAAAAGACAGATAGAGCTGGGTATCATCTGCATAGCAGTGAAACCTCAGCCCATATCATCTTATGATACCTCCGAGGGGCAGCATATACACTGCAAACAATGTGGGTGACAGCACAGATCCCTGAGGCACTCCACACAACAAAGAAATTGGGTCAGAGGAAAAATTCCCCGACACAACTCTTTGTGATCTCCCGGTGAGGAATGACGTGAACCATTGCAAAACGGTTCCAGACAGTCCACAAATTTGCCCCAGGCGAGCTAATAACACCATGTGGTCCACAGTGTCGAAGGCTGCAGAGAGATCAAGAAGAACCCGGATGTAGCGTCTCTTCTGATCCCTCGCCATCAGAAGATCATTTAACACCCGAATCAGCGCAGTCTCGGTGCTGTGTCTTTTCCGGAAGCCAGACTGGAAGGATTCGTAGACATTATGGATGGTTAAATGGTCATCCAATTGAACAGCTACGACCTTCTCAATAACCTTCTCAATAAAGGGGGGGTTAGAGCTAGGCGGTAGTTTGAAAAACAGTCTGGGTCCAAGGAAGTTTTCTTCAAAAGAGGAGTCACCACTGCCTCTTTCAGGGAGCAGGAAACTCACCTGACTCCAGGAGCACCAGACTATTTGGCCAGGACCGGACCGATGATATCAAAACAACCCAAATGAGGGAGTCGGTCGGGATCCAAACCACAACTGTGGGACACATAGTATGGATGATCCTCATAATGTCTATGGACTCAGGTCAACGAGAGGAACTCCAGGAGAAATGGGGTACTGTGATCCCACGCTGTCCAAAAGCATCACCCTTAGAGGTTGCCGGACCCAGGTTCGCCGTGATGTCGGCCACTTTAGTTGCAAAGTATAGAGCGAGCTCATCGCACTCTACTTGCGAAAAAAGCTTTCCGAACTTGCAGGCAGGCTGGGTTGCACAGTCTGTCTACAGTTCGAAACAGCTGAGCTGGTCGATTCTGAGCAACTGCAATCTCCCTGGACAGGAATTCTGCCTTCTTATGGGTGATTGCAGATTGATAGCTAACATAATGTTCTATCAATCTAGAGTGGTTGGCATCAAGGGCGGACCTGTGCCAGCGACACTCTAACCTTCGCCCCTGTCTCCGCATCTCCCTCAAGGTCCCGTCAAACCATGGGGATCCGGGGCGAAGGGTTAGGGGGTGCTCACGAACAGGAGCAATAGAATCCAGGGCCGTCGTGATGGCCTTATTATAGGCCAACACCAGTGCTTCTGGACTATTGCTCACCGGCACGAAGGATGATAGGTCAAGGACCGCCACTAGACCTTGTGGAGTAACATTCTGTAATGTGCAGTACCTGACCATCTCCACAGGGGCTGGTCTTCTCAGGGGGGTGCAAAAATTGAACCTCATGGTGTAGTGATCAGACCAGGCGACTGGTTCCACCCCCATGTCGGATGCGTCGATCCCTAGAAGGAAGACTAAGTCTGAAGAGTGTCCAGATTTATGCGTAGCAGTGGAAACCACCTGTGTGAGGCCCAAAGAAGACATCAATTAGAGGAAGTGATTACCAAAATTAGAGAGTTCATCGTCGACCCAGGCGTTGAAATCACCCAGAACCATCAATCTGGGTGACTCAAACGATATGTTGACGAGGAAGTCTGCTGCTTCCTGTAAGAAATGTCTCCCATCTCCGGGTGGGCGATAGATGAGCACGATTTGAACACCTACACCTGCTATGACTGTGCGCTCGAAGGACCCAGCCTCACCTACTACTACATTCGTGAGACCCAATTCAGTCTTAAAACAGACTGCAACTCCCCTGCCCCTGCAGTCCAATCTCAGGCGCTGTATCACCGAGTACCCGGCCGGAATCATGGCCTCCAATATAGGGCCAGAATTTTCGTCTAGCCAGGTCTCGGTGATGCAAGCCAGGTCAGCCGAACCAACAAGATCGGCAATAATGGCGGTCTTATTCCTAACAGACCTGGCATTGCATAACACCATCCAAGTTGGACAAACTTCGGAGGTTGTCGAGCCTGTCTGCCTACTGAAATAAGTAGTGCCCTTGGGTATGGATACCAGACAAGGTAAACCTCGATCTGGATTCCATTTCGCCCCAGGGCGGCTTCTGGACCTGACTACCCCGATACGATGAACCCGCTCGTTCATCCTCCCCTGTTCGCCAACCCCCACTCTCCCACGAACAATGCCCAGCGCTCTGCAGTGCTGTTAGGTATCAAATTGAAGAGGAGGAATAACAAAGGGGCGGAGGGCTCGAAGGGAGGAGGATGAATAGCGCACCACCGTGGGGGCTAGAGGCCGACACATGTTGCTATTTAACTACAATACACCAAAAATCCAAAAACAAACTAAATTAACAATCAACCAACAAATAAAACGTAGTAAATATAACCTTAAAGAAAAAAGTCTTCACCTGAACTATTCTCTGCCCCCCGGATTGCTCTCACCACCGGGAAGAAGAGGGAAAGGCACTCTCACTGCCTAACCATCATGGGAAATAAGAACAGAGGACAAAGAACTAAAACTCCTCCCAAGTTCTATCACAACTTGGGGGTGATGTTATTTGTTCTTTCCCACAGCCAGGAAGGAGACAAAATTATAAATCAAAAGAAAACAAAAGTAAAAATAAAATAAATAAATTGGCACATAAAACTTTAAGGACACAAAGTCCTCTCACCACCTAGTGTCCAAAAGCAATAATCAGCAATCACTCGATGCAGAGCTAAAATTTAACATAGTTGAATAAAATCCAAAAAGTCCAGAGTTCCATAGAAATTAATAAATCCACATCAGGCAGGAGACAATTAAATAAGGCACAAAGGGAGAAAACAACCAGAAAGAAGTCACAAAGTTTTACTGAGGTAATTCAGGAATCCATGAAACTTAATCCAAAAGAGATCAGCCACTCTCGTGCCCCTTTGCTTCCAGAAAGAGTGTCCTTTAGAATGAGTCTAAGCCACCCTTACCAAAGAACCATGAAAAGTACCACCAATGTAGCAGTCTTCATGGTTCAAGGGAGTGGGGTACTCCAGCCAGCTCCCCGACTAAGAAAATACCCCAAACCCCCTGCAGCGTAGCAAAGCTCCAAACAGATACCTACCGGGGCATTTAGCAACAGAGGCTGACACCAACAATTCCACACACGAATTGATAGAAGACAGTCTCCGGTAAAATCACCGATCAAAACGAAGAACCTCGAAACTCCTTGAGTTTTACAAGCTGTCCAATACTTTAGTTCCTTGGCCTCAGCAGATCCAAACACCCCAGAATCCAGTATTTTGAGGGGAAGGAGAGAGGACCAAACCCAGCCAACGTCACTCCTGGAGCGAGCCCACTACGAGTCCACCACGGTGTTCTACGTATCGTGGAAACAGTGGGGCTCTTCAAGCCCTATTCTATCCAGAATACGAGGCTCTTCTCTACCACAAAACTCGGCCAGGAAAGTCTCGGGACTGTATGATCCTAACGTCCACAGGACAGAGTAAAACTCCTCGTCCTTTCAGTTTACCGAAGAAGCCTCAGGGCTATATATCCTCGCATCCACATGGATCAAAAAACTCCTCGTTCCCCCCGCTGGGGCTCTGCACTGAAGTCTAAAGGGGAATGAGTAAAAAACAGAGCCCGACCGGCGTCCCTCCACCATATAGATCCTGCCACGACGACAAAACCACCGCCAAAACTGTGGAGCTCGGAAAAATATAATTAAACACAAAATCAACAAAAGTATTGCATACTAAATCTAACAATGAGGAACACAGCCTGTTTTACATCAGCTTGGAGGTCACCACAATAACCTCCTTGTATGAGGACCTGAGAGGGAAAAGGAAAATTAAAGAGGACACTTGTATAGCATAGTCAAGAAAGGGAAGGGGGTGCCCATAGGTGGCCAGCCTTATGTACTAGAAATTGTAAAGAATAGATTAGGCTAAGAAATAGAACTGTTGCAACAGATTTAACAAAAATGGAAAGGGACCTGGGGGTAGTCATATCAGATGACCTAAAGGTGGGCAAGCAATGTGAGAGGGTAGCAAGGAGGGCTGGGGGGATACTGGGATGCATAGGGAGAGGCATCACCAGTAGAAAACAGGAAGTTATTATCCCTCTGTACAGACAGCTGGTGAGACCCCATCTGGAGTACTGCGTGCAGTTCTGGATACCCAATCTCCTCAAAGACAGACAGGATGGAAGCTGCCCAGAGGAGGGCAACTAAAATGGTGCAGGGTCTGCACCGGAAGACATATGAAAAGACTTAAGGAGCTTAATATGTATAGCCTTGAGGAAAGGAGGGAGAGGGGGGACATGATGGAAACTTTCAAGTACCTCAGGGGAATCAACAAAGTCCAAGAGGGTAGCATCTTTCAAAAAAGAGGTGTGCAAGAACAAGGGAGCACAATTTGAAGATGGGGGTGGCTCAGAGGTAATTTAAGAAAGTATTTTTCACAGAGAGGGTTGTGGATGCATGGAATGGCCTTCCGGAGGAGGTTGTGGAGTCAAAAACAGTGGTGGAATTCAAGCATGCATGGGACAGTCATAAGGCAATTCTAGGGGGTGGGGGTAGGAAGAAGTAGGCTGCTGGTTAATTAGGATCTGCAGCTTATCCATTAGATAGGGAACTGGGCAGACTGGGTGGGCCAGGCGGTCCTTATCTGCCGTCAAATTCTATGTTTCTAAGAAAAGGTCAGTCCTCAAAAGTGGCAGGATCTCCCTGTCACACTGCTCCATACGTTACGATGTGCACAGAACTTTGAAATATTATGTGCTGCGAACCAAGAAATGTAGAAAGTCAAAGCGGTTGTTTGTTTCTTTCGCCCCGGGTAAAGAGGGTGTTCAGGTTTCTAAACAGTGTTTATCTAAATGGGTGACAAATTGTATTGTGTTCTGTTACAATAAGTATGGCAAAAAATTGCCTGGAGTCAAAGCTCATTCCACAAGAGGTATAGCTACTTCTGTGGCCTGTTTGAGGGGTCTCAGCTGCTGACATTTGAGTGGCTGCCACCTGGAGTACTGTCCATACCTTTCAAACAACATGAAGTCTTGCTATAGTATGACCACAGGTTAGAACTGCTCCGGAGGTGAAATAGTTAACTTTCCATGCAGGCATGGAACTTAGAGCGCGAGCTCGGTTGAAAACTCTGTCTGTTGTGCTTCAAATGCAAACTGTCAGATTCTTTTCTCCGCCTCACTGAACAGTCGCTCCGGAGATTTCTCCTTCTGCTCGGTTCATTTTGTCGGTTTAAAAGTATTATTTTTTGGTTTTTAGCCGAAATTAAACCGCAACCGATCGGTTCAAGCTCTGTCTGTGGTAATGTAAGTAATAGATAGGTTTTACATTTATTTTTTCTGTGTGGAACTTGTAATTCTTTATCGGTTCGGTTTGAACTGATCAGGTTGTATTTAAAATCTACTAGTCCTTTTTTAGAGTGCGGTTCCCGGTTCTTATCGGTTCTAAAAAAAAATGGATTTCATTACGTTTTTTTCCACACCCCGTGACACGGTTGGGAACCGATAAGGGTGTCTTGCTTGGTGGATTGCCATGAACGGGCAAGTTGGTTAGGCTGGCATTATGTCTGAGAAAGCCAAAAGAAAAACCGGACCCACTGGGTTTCAACACTGTAGTGTTTGTGGGGAAGCTTTTGCTAAGGCTGACCCACACACCACATGTCTATTGTCTGGGGTTTGACCACCTCAATTCAGACTGCCAGATTTGTCACAATTTCCCTGCTGCCACCATAGATGAGAGAGTTGGTAGGCTCAGGGAAAGGGAGGCCAAAAAGTCCGCTGACCCGGATGGCCAGCCCGGTTCGGTGCCAACCGACCCGGAGGGGGTGCCCTCTGACCAGGGCTATACTTTCTCGGGCAAACGAAGAGCCGGTTCTGAGGACCCGGTTCCAGCAAAAAGGACTAAAAAGTCAGCTAGTGTAGAGCCAAAAGTTCTCTCCCCAACTGCTGAGGAAATAGCTAAAGCAATTCAAATTGTCCAGTCTCTCTCCAGTTCCGACCGAACAGACACCTTCAGGTAAGCGTTTGGTTCGGCTGGTTCCACCGGTTCAAGATTATGATTTTGAGGATTTTTATGAACCGGGGGAGGGGGAAGAGGAATATGAGGAGAGTGAATATGGTTTTGAAGATCTGGATGTGCCCATTGATCCGGACATCTCTCCAAATAGACCCTTAGGGGTTTCTCCTCCAAGGCTTTCTGAGTCCCCTTCTCATTTCATGTTTTATAAAAAAGTTGCTGAAACTCTCCAGCTCCCTGTTGAGGAAGCTGTTGATGACCAAGAGGAGCCAGACTATGTAGAAATGATGGATATTCCAGAGTCTAGGAGACTGTCTATTCCTTTGCATAATTCTTTTCGGAAACGGACAGTAAGTTTTTAAAAAACTCCTCACACTATACCTCCTGTGGATAAAAGGATGGACAAGAGGTATACCTTATCAGGCTCAGACACTGATTTCCTCACTCAACAATGCAGCCATATGGGGGTAGTGCAGGCTGCAGCCTGTGACAAGGCTAATATTCCCCTAGCTTCACACCCCCCTGAGAAGGACTCCAGGAAGATTGATGGTATGGCAAAGAAACAGTACATGGCAGCATCTTTGGGACTCAAACAAGCAAATTATATGGCTTATGCTGCTAGGTACCAGAAATCCAGATGGGATACTGTGCTGGCCCTAGCGAAACAAGTCCCTGACCAGCTTGTCAGGGAGCTGGAACAGGTGGCTATGGATGGTATTGAGGCATCCAAGGTGCAATTTCATGCTGCAGTGGACTCTAATGATGTTTCATCAAGAGTCATGGCTACATCTGTGGCACTTCGCAGGATGGCTTGGCTCAGATGTACTACCCTGTCTCAGGATACCCAGTCTAAGGCCATGGATTTTCCTGTTGTGGGAAATTCTCTATTTGGGGAGCAAACAGAGAATTACATGAAGAAAATGGATGAATATAGGACCACCTATAGGAGTGCACAGGCCAAGGAAAGGCAGGCCACTCCTCAAAAGCAGCTTCCTAGAGGCAGGGCAGGCCTTTTCATAGGCCTTTTTACCAAGCCCAAGCTTCCTCCTCCGCCTATGCTCAGAGGGGGTTCTTTAGAGGGAGAGGCAGACTGGGTACAAGCAGGTCTGCTTCCACCCCTCAGCCCAAAGCCCCTGCCAAGCAGGCACCCTGATGGGATTGCCAGGGCCGATTCTCCTCTACCTGTAGGAGGCAGGCTGGCTTACTTTGTCCAGGACTGGAAGTCTTTAACATCAGACAAGTGGGTCCTGGAAGTAGTAAGCCAGGGACTGGTTCTCAGCTTCAAAAAATTTCCAAAGCTAAGAACCAGATCTTTTCCACCTGCAACTCCATCAGAGGCACTCGCCCTAGAGGCAGAGGTCTCTACCCTCCTGGCTCTCAGAGCTGTGGAAAGGGTTCCTCCCTACACCAGGGCAAGGTTTGTACTCCAGGTACTTCCTTACCCCAAAAAAGACAGGAGAATGGCGGCCCATCCTGGATCTCAGATATTTAAACAAGCACCTTTTAAAGCCAAAGTTCAAAATGGTGACTCTGGGAATTATCCTACCTTCTCTAAGGCCAGGGACTGGCTAGCTTCCCTGGACCTCAAGGATGCCTACTTCCATATTCCCATCAGAAGCTCCCATCGAAAGTACCTCAGGTTCGAGCTGCCCTCAGGCCACTACCAGTTCAGAGCAATGCCCTTCGGCCTCACTTCTGCCCCAAGGGTATTCACCAAATGCCTGGCTGTAGCAGTTGCCTACCTAAGAAGGCAAAAGATTGCCATTTTTCCTTACCTGGACGATTGGCTCTTAGTAGGCCACTCCCCAGACCAGGTCAATTTACACCTTCAGATAACGCAGCAACTGCTTACCTCTCTAGGTTTCCTTCTGAATCTCTCAAAGTCGGTTCTAGAGCCGGTCCAGCTTCTTACCTTCATAGGCGCAGAACTGAACACACAGGAAGCCAGGGCCTTCCTTCCCCTGGACAAGGCAAAGACCCTAGTCTCCCTGGCCTCCTCATTTATCCTGCAGGTCTCCTGGCCAGCAAGGCATTTTCTGCAGCTCCTAGGACACATGGCTGCTTCCACAGCAGTTGTGCAAGGAGCAAGATTTCAGATGAGGGACATCCAGTTCCATTTGAGAGCTTTTTGGTCTCAAAGAAAGGATCCTCTTACCAAGCTGATCCCAGTAACTCGAACCCTGATCCAAGCTCTACAGTGGTGGCAGGATCAGAGCAACCTGAGACAAGGGGTTCCTTTTGTCACTCAGTCTCATTCTCTAATCCTTACTACAGATGCGTCCCTCTTGGGCTGGGGAGCTCACGTAGGCGACCTCACCACCCAGGGTCTGTGGTCTCCCCAGGAATCTCTGCTCCACATCAACCTGTTGGAGCTCAGAGCAGTTTTTCTAGCACTTCAAGCTTTTTCCAAATCTGTTCAGAACAAGAGTATTCAGGTCTGAACAGACAACACCACTACAATGTGGTACATCAACAAGCAAGGGGGCACTCGGTCTACGGCCTTGTGCACTGAAGCGATGAAGTTGTGGTCTCTGGCTTACTCCCTGAACAACTCCCTTATGGCAGTTCACGTCCCAGGCAAGGACAATGTCCTGGCAGATGCTCTCAGCAGGATTTCCCAGGGCCACCACGAATGGTCACTGGATCCTCTGGTCTTCGGAGTAGTATTTGCCAGATGGGGCACCCCGGAGATAGATCTTTTTGCAGCCCCAGACAATCACCAACTTCCTCTTTTTTGCCGCAGGTCCCCAGTGTTGGGCTCACTCCCACTGGATGCCTTAGCCCTCAGTTGGGAGGGGAAGTTTCTCTATGCCTTCCCTCTCTTTCCTCTCCTGTTCAAAGTGCTAGTCAAAATCAGATCCCAATCATGCAAAGTCATTCTGATGGCTCCAGATTGGGCCAGACAGCCCTGGTATCCACTCCTGCTGTCCTTAGCAGTCCATCCTCCCCTGTCCCTTCCCAGGAATCACAATCTGTTAACCTGTGCCCAGGGAAGGGTCTGGTACCCGAATCTCAAATCTCTCAATCTCAAGGCTTGGTTCTTGAAGAGTTAGAGTTTGCTGATTTACACCTTTCCCAAGGTGTAATGGATATATTGAAGGCTAAGGAAGCCTTCCACCAGGGCTACTTACAATTCCAAATGGAAAAGGTTTTCCATATGGTGCTCGGAAAAGCATATTTCCCCAGTCTCTGCTGATCTACCCACAGTCCTGGATTATATGGTCCACCTGAATTCTTTGGGGCTGAGACCAGCTACCCTGAAGGTGCACTTGGCAGCTGTGTCTGCTTTTATTTCAGCAGGTAAATCCTCTTCTCTTTCAGCTGTTGTCAGTGGAGCAGGAGTTTATCTCTTTTCACAGAGATAAGGTGGTCCTTCGGACTAACAGAAAGTTCCTGCCTAAGATGATTTCAGATTTCCACCTTAATCAATCTATTTCACTTCCAGTGTACTTCACTGACCACTCCTCCTCTGGGGAGAGGATGCTGCACAGCCTAGATGTGAAGAGAGCCCGTAGTTACTACATAGAGCGTACCAAGGGTCATAGGCTTGACTCCCTTCAACTGTTCCTCACCTATGGCGAAGTTGGTAAAGGAAGCCAGCCACTAAAAGATCCATTGCCAGGTGGATTGTCTCTTGTATCCAATTCTGCTATGAAAGTTGGGTAAAGTTCCCCCTCAGGCCTGAGGGCTCACTCTACCAGAGGTATAGCTGCTTCTCTGGCTGCTGCCAGAGACATTCCTATTCTAGAAATATGTCAAGCAGCTACCTGGAAAACAGTTCACACTTTTACCAAGCATTACTCCCTGGACATCCAGGCTAGGAGTGATGCTCGGTTTTGCACAGCCGTGCTTCAGAGCCTATTTCCTAGGAAGGTTCTGTCCCTCCTCCATGGGGGTACTGCTGTGTAGTCTGCAATTGTCAGAATGTAGCAAGACTTCATATTGTTTGAAGAAAAAATTACTTACCTTAGTAATGTTGTTTTTTCTAATGGAGTCTTGCTATATTATGGCCTCCCTCCCTGCCCCTCTCAGAACCTCTGTTTTGGGGATGTGGGTGGGCAGTACAGGGTTGGCACTTTTTTTTTCTTTTTGATGCCCACCTTGTTGTTTTTCACCTACCTTTTTGGGTGAATTGGTGGTGTGTTTTTGCATTTTTGGGTCTCCTGACTTGAGTCTTTGTTTTAGGCCAAAAATGAGTGTTTATGTTAGTAGCCAGTTGGCTAGTGTAGGTTTACAGCTTCCACACAGAACCTTAGTGAGTTTTAGCTCGTAAAGATCTGACAATTTGCGTTTGAAGCACAACAGACAGAGTTTTCAACCGAGCTTGTGCTGTGAGTTCCATGCCTGCATCGAAAGTTAACTATTTCACCTCCGGAGCAGTTCTAACCTGCGGTCATACTGCAATTGTCATAATATAGCTAGACTCCATTAGAAGAAACAACATTACTAAGGTGAGTAATTTTTTCTTACCAAGCACTGCATTCTGGACATTACCTCTAAAGCCTGTGCAGGATTTGGCAGGGCCATACTGCAGGGCCTCCCGTCTTAAGCTTAAGGTTGGCCTTCCTCCCAGACTGCCTGTTTGCACCTGTAACTGCGTTGGACTCATTCCTACAGTGTGACCTGATGACTGAGACACCCCCAAAGAAGATAGAACAGTTACGCAAGAACTTAACGTAGCAGCAGATGTTTGAGGGGATCATGTTATCAGGTCTGCTTTCCCTCCCACCAACCCCCTTTTTTTGGGGGGGGGGGGCTTCTTCCTGGAACTGGCGATCTATCTGGTGTATCCAGCATTTCTTATGGGCCTGGGCACACCTCTCTATCTCTCTCTCTCTCTCTCTCTCCTCGGTCCCCCATGGCTTGAGCTATGCTCCCTTTGTCTCTGGGAGAAAGAACTGAGGAGGGAGCGGGGCCACTCATTCCTTTAATAGGGGTAGTGACGTTGGCAGACGACAGTATGGGCGGCCCCAGTTGTACTACTGAAAACCTTCCGTGTGGATCCTGCTTCACCGACGGTGAAGTTCTTACGGTGTGACCTGATGACTGAGATCCCCCTCAAAGATCTACTGTTACTATAAGTTCTTACGTAAGTGTTCTTTTTGTAGTTTGGTTTTGAAGTAGTCCTATTTTTTCTTATTTAGAGCCCCATATTAATTTAGCCTTTTCCCCACCAGCGTCCAATGTTTTATCTTTTTTTAATTACTTTACAGTTCCATAGCCCTGTGACATCAGTTGAGCAGAAGAGAACAAAGCAGCAGAACACAGCAACTTTGGCTGAGTTTTTGAACCTAGGCAGCTGAATGTACATAGAGAGTGAAACGGCACTGTTCCAGTGTGTTATCCCCTCCAACCTAGAAATGGGGGAGGGGCTGCAGGGGACTATGTTGCTTATTTTACAACTGGTGTTCTTATTTTCAATTTGATACCATTTATTTCTGCTATCAGCCAGTACTGTTGGTGTTCACTCCATTGGCCCAGTGATACAGCTACCACTTACGATACCAGCTGCCCAGGTTCATGAACAAGCCCAGGGTCAGAAGGTCATTCGGGGGTGGAGCATGCCAGAGGATGCTCTCTGGCATGAGAGGGTTGCACTGCTTGTTGCAGTACTGCCATCTGGGTTGCCACAGTGGTGGTGCTGTCTCTTGTGCAGGCGAATGCACAGAGGAAGGGAGAGTATTATCGTCTTGCATCAGGCAGGCTGGCACTAGATGATGATTTGTCCTCTCAGGTGGAGGGGCAGTACACAGTGGAAAAATGAGTGTATGCTGGACGGATGAAGCCTGTCTCTACCACTCTGGGCTTGTGTTCTCTTGCACCTCCAGGAAGGCTCTGAAAAGGACACTGCCATGAAAACCAGAGCACCCACAGGAGGTGCAGCTGGAAGATTGGGTAGGTGGTCTTGGTAGGATATCACAGGAGCAAAAAGAGTCAAAACACACAGAGACACACACACACACACACACACACACACACACACACACACACAGTATAGTTGGGACCTGTTGTCTGATGTAGCTGAACTTTCCCAGCATGTGCTATCACAGCAGAATGAGGCAAGGAAATGGGCCAGCAGATGCAGATCTGCTAAGATAGTGCCTGCAGTAATGCTAGGATAATAGTGTGTGATGTAAGGGGAAGTGTCCTGGCAGATATGAATCCACCGGGACAGTAGTGTGTGTAGTAACAGAACTCTGCTAGCATCTGCTTGTACACTAGTGCCTGTGATAAGGGAAGTGTCCCAGCACGTGCAGACCTGCCTTTTGTAGAATTTGCTGATTTAGCTGGTGGTTTTGTGGCTGCTGCTTTTTCCCACAAGTGAAAAACTGTCTGTCCACTATGTTAGTATTCCCACACTAACACATTTATCTACTGTACATTCCTTGATCTACTCCTTCTGCATCCTTCCTGAAACTTGGGAACATCCCCCAGGCAGGCTTGCCGCTCAGGGTGATAGTAGATTGCTGCATCATGAGTGATTGGGCAGCATGTGTGCATACCTACAGTTCAGGAAGACTACACACCAGTGATGCGATTGTTAAACCAAGCAAGTTTTGAATTGATACTTTGATAACTGTTTTTTTTTTTTTTTTTTTGCTTTGACTAAGAAAAAAGAATCCTTAAAAACAACCATCTTCATCAACAGATTCAACAGCAGGTGAGCAATCAAAAACTGTGTTTTAAAATTAGGAACAATATAGTGTATGCCTGCTCCTGTAGGCAGTTATTTGGTATGGGCTGTCCTCCCCTCCTCCAGTGCTAGCAAGGACAGGTAACAGTCTGAGAGAAGTATTAGGACATGCCATTTCCCAGACTCCTTCAGTCTTTTAGGCCTAGGCTGGCAGTTGATAGTGTCCCAATAAATATTAGCTTTCAAAATTAGTCTGATGTTGTTTTTTGTCTGTAAAATACTGTGCTTTTGCTAATTATAAGGCTGCTCCATTGAATCTATGAGTTTGGTCCCTAATATTGCCGAAGGGCACAGGTAACTGGAACTGGTGTATCATTTGGAACTTCTCATTTAAAGCCTTCAGTATTAGTAACCTAAAAATGATACAAGACCTTACATCTCAGTCTGATCACTGTGTACAGGTAGCAAGAAAAGCCAATTACTTAAGGTGAGCAATATTATGCTCTTTCATGACCAGGGATCCACAGTGTATTCAGGTATACTCGTGAATCCGCATCTGGATTATGGATCTCCTTTTTGGTGTCTTTACTTAAAAAAGGATATAAATTTAATAGAGAAACCACAGAGAAGGTTAACCAGGCGTTTGCATGGTTTTGGAAAAATGGCGTATGAGAATAGGCTTCAGACATTGGGCCTGTTTAGCCTGAGAGAAGATTTAGGGGTAATCTTTTGTTTTTGTATAATGTTTTGGGAAACAAGATATCATGACTAAACCTGGTCTCCAAAATAACTGTAGAATGGTCAAGTTAAGATCACATAATAGACAACTTGTGGTCCAGAGAGCCAATACAAACAAACGTATGCACTTTTTGACAATTAGAGTGGCACGTACAGTAGCTGGAATAGCTTAACTAGTGACATTGTAAATCAAAGCACTATAGAAGACTTTAAGAGAGAGCTAGATAAATATACTATTAATTTTAGGGTAGTATAATTACCCACTTGACAGTGGGAGACAATCCAGATGGGCTTTTGGCCTTCTTTTGTCTGAAATTGTCAAGTTACCAGGTTGCATAACATCTACTACATTCCGTGGTATCTTTTTAAAATGGGTCTGAGGCAAGATGATGTTTGCAGTAAATGTAATTCTGATAACAGTGACATAAAACATATGGGGCCAGATATTCAAAACTTTGCACTGAGCTCAAACTGCGCAGGTTTTGCATGGGCCTGCAATATTCAAAACACCAAACAGCACCAGCACAACAGTGCAGCACCAGCACTAAAAGATAATGTATGTGCGGTGCAAAGTGAGGGGCAGGGACATGGATACAGATGCAGCTGTATATTCAGCACCTTAGTGCTGCACAACTTATGTTGTCGCGACACACAGTGTGGTGCAAGTTAATCCCCAGAAAAAGGTAGTCTTAACTCTGGACAAAATAAGGATGGGGGGGGAGTGTGGACACAGCAACAGGCAACAAGGCTGTATGCAACAACAGCATCATGGTGCACCTTATGACTGCAGCCATTGAGGAGGCAGAGGGGGCAGAAGGCCACTCTGTATGCCAAGGAAGAGATCTGCTGCAAACATGGTACCAGCCACAAGTACTAGCATGGTACCCTGGCAGTGCCCATGATGCCTTCATCTGGCACCAGTATCAACCCTGCAAGGCATTTAAGGGTGGCCTAGTACCCAGTGGACACCTTGCCAGTGAGTACATGTGGCACATGTACTCACTGGTACACCAACACAGTCCAGCACACGTATGCTGCACTGAGGGGAAGGAGGGTGTTGAGGGGAAGATGAACAGGTGCCCAGGTTACACAACATAGTAGGTGCTGCCACGCGGCTGGGCTCATCCACACAGTGAATATGATCCAGTGACAGAAATGCCCCTGACATCATTAGGCCTGTATGATATGTGTCTCCTCCCCTCCCCCGGGCACATACCGCACACCTGTAAATACATCCTATCACACACGGCCAGCCATGTGTGTGTTACTGTGAGACTCCCATGCCACTGACACAGCGTATGTGGTTCACAGGATGGTATGACATTGTTGTCCACTGTCAGAACGCATCTGCCAGCTGGGCCTGTCTATGTGTGGATAGCAGCAGTCAATGTTACCTGACACACAGTATGCATTGATGTGTCCCTCGCAATACTGGCTACCCATGATGCCATAACGTACGATGCACACTGAAGCAGAAACAAAAATATATGTCTGGCATGCAGCACAACCACCTGTGCCTGTGATGCTTGTCCCTTGAGGCACAATAGTCTGCTGCTGCTGTGTACAAACCCAACCTGCAGCTACTGACTTGTAGTTCCAGTCTGCTATGCAGGTGGTGCTGTGTGCACCCTGAAATAGCCCAGACAATCTACACGTGGAAATACATGCAAATCGGGCCATAATGACATGCTAATGTGGCTGTTTGCCCACAGGACGCCTAAATAGGCTCATTTGTATATACATTTTGAATATGGCAAAGTTTGGCCCCGGGCAGATGTTTGCACTGGGCAAACGCGTCTGAAACTTAGCACGGCTCTACAATATTTTGCCTGCACTGTAGTTTGCAGTTGTTATGCATCACTTCTTTGCTAGTGCCCACTCTGACAACATATTTCACCTGTGCCCAACTCCATTTCTGTATGCACTGGGCTGTTGTTGCTGTTTGCACTGCCCAGTTGGTATATTCAGAGCTGTCCTCTTTGCTGGGATGCCTTTGCACTGCACTCACAGCCATGTTTGCCCACTATATTCAGCAGTGTTTGCCCCTGGGCTATTCCTTTGAATATTGTGTGCTATCAGCTGTGGGCTAAATTTGCCCACCAAGCAGTTCAAAATTTGCTAATGGTCAAAGTTTTGAGTATTGGGCCTATGATCATCTTCAGGGGTATCTCAGTCATCAGGTCACGCTGTAGGAACTTCGCCGTTTGTGAAGGGGAATCCACACAGAAGATTTTCTGCAGTTCCAACTGGGGCCACCCACGCTGTCGACATCATCACCCCTATAAAGGCCATTCCCTTCTCAGTTCTTTCCCGCCGTTGACCTGCTCGAATTCCCCCTTTAATGGCACCAAGCTGTTTGACCCTGATGTCCAGGACATTATCAATGATCTGCAAGCCTCGGGCATGGCCCTCAAGTCTGTCTACTCCCTCTACCACACCCAACTAAAGGGTAGAGGGCACCCTCTCTTTTGCAAAACGAACAGGCCTGGGTCAGCTCTCCAGACCCAAGGGGAAATGCAGAGCCCAGGCTGCCTTGCCGTCCCTCTCCCATGCTGGAGCAGCGGCCAAGCGCCCCCAGAAGTGAGGGTCCAGCCCCTGTGTCTGGCTCCACCTCTGCTTGACTCCTTGCCAGACACCCCCTCTTCTGGTCCCGGACCAGGAGGTGGTGGTCGGAGGTCGGTTCTCTCTCCATCTGAATCGGTGGAGAACCATAACTTCGCATACATGGATTTTGCAGATCATAGAAAGGGGGCACACCTTGGAGCTCATCGAGCAACCTCCAGAAACTCCACCCCTGCCCCCCTGTTATCCCCCAGCTCACCTTTCTGTTTTCTGGCAGGAAATACATTACTTTCTGCACAAGCAGACCATCGAGCTAGTGCCTGGATGCCAGAGAAACCAGTTTTTTTTTTTTTTTAAGTACTTTCTCCTGGTCTCAGCCCAGAGGAACCCTTCCTTTAGTCGGCACCACGACGCTGGGTTCCCATTACGTCGGGGCCCAGCCGACAAGACCAATGGGAGATTTTTTTGCCTTTGGATTTTCTCCTGTTTGTTTTTCGTCCCTACCCCTGAGGGTGCTAGCCGCAAGACTTGGGTCCAGGCATTGCAAGCGTATTAGTGTGCACCATCGTCAAGCATCACAGCACCCTCCCACCTGACTCCCTAAGGAGCCATTGCACCTTGCCACCCGTGCTTCCACGGCAGTACCACTACAGGACGCGATAGCGCTCACCCCAAGGAGGAAAGCATCCATTGGGATGCTCAATTCTTCCTCCCCCAGCTGACCCCCGGTGACCCGGGTCCGTTCCTGAACCCAGGTCGCCAGTGTAGCGCGAGGTGTGGCATCCAGTGTCTCAATCCTTAGCACCACCGGGACAGCTAAACAAGAGGTTTTACTCCAGGTTTTTCCTGGTCCCCAAAACAACTGGTGATTTGAGACCTATCTTGGATCTAAAGGACCTCAGTCTGTATGTCCAGTACAAAAAATTCTGGATGGTAACTTTGCCAGGCCTGATGCCCCTTCTCAAAACAGGAGACTGGCTTTGTTCACTGGACATCAGGACACCTACCTGCACATCTTGGTCTTTCCTCCTCACTGGAAGTTTCTCCGTTTTGCCTTTCAGGGCAAGCATTATCAGTTCAAAGTGCTACCCTTTGGATTGTCCTCTGTGCCGTGAGTCTTTACCAAGTGCTTAGTAGCAGTTGCAGCAGTTCTCAGAAGGAGGGACTGTATGTTTTCCCTTATCTGGATGACTGACTCCTAAAGGCTCTGTCCAGGGAACAGCTTTTGCTGACTCTGGAGTGAACTCTCAAGTGCTTCCACTCCCTGGACATCACAGTCAATCTTCCCAAGTCGGTTCTGGTATCGTCCCAAAGGCTGCAGTATATAGGGGTGGTTATGGGCTCGGCACAGGGGAAGGCCTTCCTGCCCCAAAACAGGGCAGAGTGCTTTATAGCCCAAGCTCAGGAAGTTGCCCAAAGTTGACACATTCCTACAAGGGTATACCTCAGGTTGCTGGGCCTGATGGCAGTTGCCATACCCGCTTCACATGCACATTCTTCAGTGGACCCTTCGGGTGCAGTGGGACCAGCGCATGGACAAGTTAAATCAATCAGTCCTGGTCTCCTCCGTAGTTCGCAAGGTGCTGCAGTAGTGGATGGACCCCTTGAATCTGCTTCAAGGCATCTCATTCCAGATCTCCTCCCTGCAGCAGATCCTAACCACGGATGTCTCAGGTCTGGGCTGGAGGGCACATCTGGATCCCTTCCTGACCCAGGGCTCTTGGTCCCAGTAGGAAACCTCCCTGCATATCAGTGTCCTGGAGATGAGGGCGGTGCTTTATGCAATGCAAGCCTTTTGGGAACACCTCGCTGCAGGTCAGCAGCTGGTACAGTTGGACAATCTAGGTGTAGTATACTACATCAACAAGCGGGAAGGGGGACTCATTCATATCCCCTTTGCAGGGAGGCTATGAGAGTGTGGTACTGGGTGCTGGATCACAGTCTTGACACACACTGCAATCCATGTGCCAGGCATGTTAAACATTCTGGCTGATGGTCTCAGCAGAACTCAGTCCAGCATGCATGAATGGGAGCTTCTGTCATCCATCGTAGAAGACTTGTTCAACAGATGGGATCATCCAGAGTTGGACCTTTTTGCGTCCCCACTCAATGCAACACTGCCTAATTTCTGCTCACTAGATCCAGGGCCTGGAGTTTTCTGGTGAGACGCGTTTGTCCCTCTCCTGGAGCGGGAGGTGTCTTTACGCCTTCCCTTTGTTTCCTCTAATTCAGAGGGTGCTAATCAAGTTGCAGATGGAGGGGGCCAGCATGATCCTGGTAGCTCCTTTCTGGCCCCGGCAGATATGGTTCCCTCTGCTTCAGCAGATGGCGGAGGAGCCTCCGGTCCCTCTCCCTCTTTGCAGGAATCTGCTGACCCAGGCACAGGGGACACTGGTCACTCCCAATCTCCAGTCCCTCCATCTGCATGCCTGGCTCCTGAGGACATAGCCATCGCCAGGTTCAAGGTCTCTAACAGTTTGCCAGACGTCCTAATGGCCACCCGGAAGCCTTCCACTCAAGCCACATATGCCATGAAGTGGAAGCGGTTTGCCATCTGGGCTGCCACACATAGTTTGGACCCTTTCACCTACCAGTGAACCATATCCTTTACTACCTGATATCTCTCTCTCTCTCTCTCTCTGACTCGGGTCTCCAGTACTCCTCCCTTAAGGTGCACCTTTTGGCTTTTCTGCCTTTCCTGAGCCCGTGGGTGACTGCACGATTGCTCAGCTGAATGTCACCCATACTTTTTTGAAGGGCATCATGCATCTAAAACCCCCCAATCCATTCTCTTGTTCCAGCTTGGGACTTGAATTTTGTTTTGGAGAAGCTGACCCTATCTCCCTTTGAGCCAATCATGACTTGCGACTTATGCTTTCTCTCTTGGAAAGTGTTATTTTTAGTTGCCATTACTTCTGCTCGAAGAATTTTAGAGCTTCAGACCCTCTGAGGTGCCCTATTTGAGTTTTCAGAAAGACAGGGAGGGTGTCTTTGTGCACAAATCCTAAGTTTCTCTGTAAGGTGCTCAGAGTTGACACTCAACCAGTCTATCCACCTTCTTGTTTATTTTCCCTGAGTGTGACAATCCAGGGGAAGCACTACTTCATATGTTAGATGTGTGCAGAACTTTTAAGTACTACCTGCTCCTGATCAAGGAGTGTAGAAAGTCGAAGCAGCTGTTTGTTTCCTTTGCCCCAGGTAGAGATGGTTTTTCAGTTTCTAAGCAATGTTTATCCAAATGGTTGACAAATTGCACTGTGTTCTGCTACAATAAGTACAGCAGAGAATTGTCTGGTGCTGTCAAAGTTCATTCCACAAGGGGCATGGCTACCTCTGTGACCTGTTTCAGAGCTGATCAGTCAAGAGAGACAGGCACTCACCAAGTAAGCAGCAGACAAGAGGCAGTTTTAATCCTCCAAGGTTAGTTTATTCACTGGCACTTTACAGTTCAGTACAGTATTTCAAGTTACCAGCATGCAGCCCCAGCCACACAACCCCTAGTTCTAAGGGGCATCTCCCTTAAAAGACCTGTGGTCGAGGTGCTAGGGGTTGTGTGGTTGGAGCTGCATTCTGGTAACTTGGAATGCTGTACTGAACTGTAAAGTGCCAGTGAATAAACTAACCTTGGAGGATTAAAACTGCCTCTTGTCTGCTGCTTGCTGGTGAGTGCCTGCCTCTCGACTGATCTACGGTGTTTATTGGTGCTCATAACCACCGTCGTATACTGTTGAGCACACCGCACCTTTGGACCCTTTTGCTGTTTCAGAGTTGTCTCAGCTGCTGACATTTGTGCAGCTGCCACCTGGAGTACCATCCATACTTTCACCAAGCACTGCAGTCTGGACATTGCTTCTAGAGCCCGTGCAGGATTTGGCAGGGCTGTGCTGCAGGGCCTCCTGTCTTAAGTTTATGGTGAGCTCTCCTCCCAGACAATCTGTTTGCACCTGTAGCTGCTTGGGACTCATTCCTATTTTGTGGCCTGATGACTGTGATACCCCTGGAGAAGATAGAACAGTTACATAAGAACTTACCGTAACAGTAGATGTTCGAGGAAATATCAGTCATCAGGTCTGCATTCCCTACCACCATCCCCCTTCTTGGGGCCCCTGTCTAGGAACTGCCTGTCTGGTGTATCCAGCCTTTCATATAGGCCTAGGCAACTCTCTCTCCTCAGACCCTCATCGCATGAGCCTGGCTCTTTTAGTCTCTGGGGGGGATAGAACTGAGGAGGGAGAAGGGCCGCTCACGGCTTTATAAGGCTGATGATGTCAGCGGATGCCGACAGCGTGGGCAGCCCCAGTTGTACTGCTGAAAATCGTCCATGAGGATTCTTCTTCATCTACGATGAAGTTCCTTCTGTGTGACCTGCTGACTGAGATCCCCTCAAAGATCTACTATTATGGTAAGTTCTTACGTAACTGTTCTTTCTGGGACTACAGATCAATCCAAGACTTCTGGTTCAAAATTTTAAAAGTTCTGCCATAACTTAAACCTCTAGGCAGACAAAATCAACTTTGGCAGCTGCATCATAAATCACTGACACCAGTCAACAGTGGACTAAGGGACAAAAAGTATATTATTGCCTCAGTTGGTGCTGTGGCAAGAAATTAGATTTTAAAGGTTTGGATTGAAGAGAGAGCACCATCTTTACAGATCAATGGCAACTGTTTATTTATCTATTTATTTATTTGCATAGTCATCTTTGAGCATAAGATACTTCATTTACAAAGGTTCCATGTCATCCATAGAGTAATCTGCTTTCAACAAGTGTCAAGTACAAAGAACATAGCATTGATTTTACCTATTGTTAATACAAGCTTGAATTCAAGTCCCTGTGTCATGATTAGTAGTATTTCCTGAAAATTTCATGCTATTTGGTTTTGTGGTTTTCTTTAAATGAGCATTTAACTAGTTCCGCAGTAACTTAAAACAGCCAAGCTGTTTCTGTCTTTCTGAGTGAGCCTTGGAGAGGGATGACATCATATTGGAGTAGCTGGCTGTTTCAGCAGTGCAAGACCCTGACTGAAGAGCTGTTTCCCTTCCAGATCAGAAGAGTTTGTAGAAGTAATTACTTTTCTCTGGAGGGTTTTTACTAAGAGAGTATCTGGTTTGTGTTTAGATAGATTAGCTTAAAATCCATTGTTCTGTTCTTATGAAAAATTGATCATTTGAGTTTCAGTGCTGAACTGAAGTGGTATGAATGTGTCTGTGAAATCAGCTTGTCTGTATCACAAATGTCAGTTCTTTTTCATAAAAACTGTAAGTATATAACTCTGGGTTGTTTAATGCATATAAAATACATCTACATTTTATTAATTCATAGAAGTAGTTTGTGATTATAGCCTCCATAAATAGGCTAATATAGGAGCAATTTTTTTTTATTTCAGAGTGACAGACTGGTACTTGCCACACTCTATTTCAGGCACATGTACTGTATGAACTCACAAATTTCAGCTCTTTGTTGGTTTCTGCGTAAAACTAAATCATGTATGTGTATAATTAGAAACACTGTATGGCATCCTGATGCCCTTGTCTCTTGCCCCACAGTTGTGGCAGCTGCACCTGCTGCCCCCATCCCCTCCAAACAAGCTCCCAGTACCAATCACATTCATGCCTGCTGCCCAGTATATTTCCCACCAGTTGTGGCTGCTGCATCCTGCTACCCCATTACTCCTGTCTGTACAGTCAGGGATGCTTCCCTGCCTGAACAGTTGGGGTTGCTGCATACTGCTGCCCTCTATCCGCCACCCCCACAGTCAGGGCTACTGCACCCTGTTGCCCCCTGTCCCTGTCTCCACAGTCGGGGCTGCTGTGCTTTGCTAAACTCGAGTCCCATGTCCCCTGCCTCCAAAGTGGGGCTGCTGCACCAAGCTTCCCCATTCCACCAGAAGTGGGGCTTTTGCTACACCCTGCTACGCACTTCCATTGCCCCAAATTGGTAGGGCTGCTGCACCTTGTTCATACCGACCCACAGTCAAGGCTGATGTACCCTGATGCCCCCCTTTGTCCTGCCCAACAGTTGAGGCTTGTACACCGTGCTGTCCTCTGTCCCTTGCCACCACAGCCATGGCTGATGCACCCTGCTCCTGTCTACACAGTCAGGGCTGCTGTGGGCTGTTGTGCCCTAGAGCCCCGTGCCTCTGCAGTTAGGGTTGCCAATTCTGCCATCTGTCACAGGAGTCAATGCACTTGCTGCACCCTGTCGTCTGCCTCCACAGTTGGGGCAGGTGCACCCTGCTGCCCCTTGCCACCAGAGTCTGAACTTTTGCTACACCCTGCTGCCCACGTCCCTTGTCCCAAAGAGGTGTGGCTGCTGCACCCTGTCCCACAGTTTGGGCTGCTATACCCTGATGCCTTCCCTGTTTCGTGCCCGAATAGTTAGGGCTGTTGCACCCTATCCCCCACCCCCATAACACAAGATGAAAATATTTTTCTGTTTTTTCTTTCAGGCATTTTGGGCAGTGTAGCAAAGGATCTGACACTGATGGCAGCATAGTGCAGCAATCCAAACTGTGGAGGCAAGGGTGCAGCAGCCCGGACTGTGTGGAAGAAGACGGTGGGCAGCAGGGTGCAGCAGCCTCGAATGTGGGGCAGGAGACGAGGGGCATCTGGATGCCATATAGTGTTTCTAGTTATACACATACATGATTTATTTTCACAGAGAAACCATTAAAGAAATGAAATTTGTGAGTTCTTGCAGTACATATGCCTGAAATATCAGTGTGTGCCAGGCACCTGTTTGTCAATCTATCACAAAAATATTTTTTTTTAGTAGAACCTGTTTATGGAGGTTATGTCAAAGGAGCAAGTACAGATCACTGCAATGGGGAAAAATAATTTTTTGCAGAATTAAAGCTTTAATGAAAAGATTTAAAACATACTGCCAAAAAATACATATGGGCAGGGACCCCCTGAAGACTTACTGTCATACGAAACCTGTCTGGGTACTTTCAGCAACAGGCTGCCTGTATGTATTTTTTGGTGGTATGTTTTAATTCTTACCCCAAGAATTTTTCAAAATGCTTAACTCTTGCAGTCAGCCGCCTGTGTTGAACTGCTACGAAGAAATAGAACTTATGTAAATGACGGAACACTCATTGGCTCGTGCCACCATTCAAACTGCAGCATTTTGTAAGGCTCGGAGTTCAGTCCCCGCCTGCCTAGTAAGACGCCTCGGAGACCGCTCCTCAGAGTAACTGTATTTACATTTATTTTTCATGAGAAAAAGTAAACCATATTATTTTTACTTTATCTGCTGCCTTTATCTTCGTTTTATATAGTTTAGCTCTAGTTTTAGTTTGTTTACTTCAGTTTGTGGTTCCTCAGTGGTTCCGAGTAACTGTCGAGGAACCAGAGTTTTGTTCTTTATTTCTATAACTTTATTTACTTTTTGGTGTATATTTGCTTAAGCCAGACCTATTCTGTAACTTTTTTGTTGATTTCAGTTATATTTCTGTCAGATTGCGGTTTTCTTCCCTGTGGGAACTGACCGTTCCACTTCAGAAACCGAACTGTGTATTTAAAAATGACAAATTTTGGTTCGCTAACCAAGCTTAAGTGCACCATTATTCGTTTTTTAAGTGTGGTGGTTGTGTGGTGGTTATGTCCAATAGGCCTAAAAAGAAAACATGGTCTACTGGGTTTAAAAATTGCTTTTAGTGTGGAGAGGTGGTCACTAAAATGGACAAGCACGATTTGTGCTTATTTTAAGTGAATCCCACTTTCAGGCAGACTAAAATCTGGGAAACGTTCCCAACCAAAACCATTAAAAAATGCTGGAATGTTTCACAAAGAAAATTACCTCTGTCTTGGTTCCAGGGGATCAGGTTACAGATCAGCTGAACCCCTCTTCTTCCAAAAAGGAAAAAGCTAAGAGTCTGAACCGACCACTACGGACAAAGGTGAGCCCTCTAAGCCGAAGTGCACTGGGGAACCGGCTGGGGACTGTTCCAGCAAAGAAAAACACATAAACAAAAACATACCGCACCTTCTGCTGAAAAAGCAAAGGAGCTCCCTGTGCAAAAAACAGCCATGCTAATGGCCAAAGCAGTTGCTCAGGCTCTGCAGGTGCTCCAAGCCTTGCAAACTGCAGCTTCACAAGGTCTGGTACTGGTTCCAGTGCAACTGGTCCGGCAGCCCCAATGATTCTGGTGTTGGTTCCGTCAATGGTTCCTTTACTGGTTACGTGCACAGTTTCAATCGCCCAGGACCCCTCCTATGAGGAATACGATGAAGTGGAGGAGGAAGATGACTGGGAACCAATAGAACCAGAGGTGTCTTTGGAACAAGAGTAGATTCCTGTCCCAGGCTATAAGCAGATGGTAGAAGCCCTTGAGCTTGCCATAAATTAAACTGTGGAAGATGAAGAGGAGGCAGAATTTTTAGACATGATGGGTTTGGCACCCACCAAAAGACTGTTGATCTCTATGAACAAGTGTCTAAGAAAGCAAGTCATGAAGGTTTTAGAGAATCCAAATTCTATCTTGCCCATAGATAAGAAAGCTGAAATGAAATATCAGCTGGACAGATATGGGAATGGGTTTCCTTTTTCTCACCCTGATCATGAAGGAGTTGTACAAGTTGCTGCTTGTGACAGGGCTAGTGTACCACTGGCATCACATCCACCTGAGAAAGATTCCAGAAAAATAGACAGCATGGCAAAGAAAGGCTACCCTGCTGCTTCTTTGGCCATTAGACAGGCAAATTATATGGCCTATGGTGCTCAATACCAAAAGACACTGGAACTCAGTGATGGCAGTGGTGGATAAGGCACCCACAGGATTGACTGCTGTTTGAGTAGAAACAGCCAGGTGTGGACTGGAGACTACAAAGTACCAGTTTCACATGGCAGTGGATGCCAATGACACTGCTGCCAGATGGATGTCATTTTCAGTGGCCCTGAGAAGATCTGCTTGGCTTAGAACCACAAACCTCACTTAGGCTACCCAAAACAAAGCCATGGATTTTCGATGTGAAGACAATTCCCTGTTTGGTGATAAAAGAGAGGCTTACGTGAAGAAGGTTGATGAGTACAGAACCACCTGTAAGAGTAAGGCCGCAAAGGAGAAACCCTCCATCTCCTACAGGCCACAGGGAAGGGGAGGTAGAGGTAGGTCAGCCTATGGCAGACCATTTTTCCAGGCCCAAGCTGCTCCAGAATATCCACAACAGAGAGGTTATTTCAGGGGCAGGGGCAGAAGGGGCTCCAGACGTGGGGATCAAGCCTCCCAGGCTAAATTCCAACCCAAGCAGAATCCCTGATGTGTTTGCCAGGATCACCTCCCCACTTCCAGTAGGGGGCAGACTGACTCACTACTTCCAGGCTTGGAGAAACATCACTACAGACAAGTGGGTCCTGGAAGTAGTGAGTCAGGGCCTGGCCCTCGGCTTCATATCATTTCCCAAGTTAAGATCAAAACTTTTGAGACCAGCTTCCACTACAGAAAGGACACTTCTGGAAGCAGAAGTGTCTAACCTTCTGCAGTCAAAAGGCAGACGTACCGGTTCCCTTACTTCAAAGGGGGAAAAGGGTTCTATTCCAGGTACTTCCTGACCTTAAAGAAAAATGGGGAGTGGCGACCCATTTTTAAATCTAAGAGCTCTGAACAAACACTTGGCAAAACCAAGATTCAGAATGATAACCTTGGCAATGATCCTTCCCACGCTCCAGCAAGGAGACTGGCTGGCATCACTATATTTGAAAGATGCCTACTTCCACATTCCAATAAAGGAATCCCACAGAAAGTACCTAAGGTTCAGACTACCGTCGGGTCATTACCAGTTTTCAACTCTGCCATTCGACCTAACCTCGGCTCCCTGGGCATTAACAAAGTGCCTGGCAGTGGTGGTGGCATACCTAAGAAGGCAGGGCATCACATTATTTCCCTATGTGGATGACTGGCTAGTCATGGACAAATCACCACAACAGGTAAAGGATGCTGTAATATCCACCCAGGATATCCTAGAGTCCCTTGGGTTTCTAGTCGGTGCCCAAAAGTCTGTTCTTCAGTGTGTCCAGGTACTGAACTTCATGGGGCAGAGCTGGATACCCTGAAGGGAAGGGACTTCCTTCCTCAAAAAAAGGGTGGACAGCATTCTACAGATTGCTGGGACATTCCGTCTCAACTCACCAAGACCAGCAAGGCATTTCCTGCAGTTATTGGGCCACATGGCTGCAGCCACAGGAACAGTCCTGGGTTCCAGATTTCAAGTGAGAGACATTCAGTTCCACCTCAGGACACATTGGTTTCAGAGGAGGGATTCTCTCACAAAGATGATACCAGTAACAAGAACTGTACTGCAGGCCTTGCAGTGGTGGCAGGATGGGTACATCCTCAGAGGAGGAGTCCCATTCCAGCAGGAGTCCCCCTCCCTAGTGTTAACTGCAGATGCTTCCCTACTAGGTTGGGGTACACATCTGGAAGAACACACAGTACACGGCACCTGGTCCACTGCAGAGTCACTACTGCACATAAATCTGTTGGAGCTCAGGGCAGTGTTCTTAGCACTGCTGGCTTTCACATCCTTGGTACAGGGCAGGGTGGTACAAGTCAGGACAGACAACACCACCGCCATGTACTACATCAACAAGCAGGGAGGGACAAGGTCCAACCCCCTGTGTACAGAAACAATGAAAGTGTGGAGTCTGGCCTACTCCTTGCAAGTGTCCTTTTTGGCCATTCATCTGCCAGGGAAGGACAACACTCTAGCAGATGTACTCAGCAGAATCTGCCAAAACCACAACGAGTGGTGCCTAAACAAACAGGTACTAGAGGTGGTGTTTAGGAGATGGGGCACTCAAGAGATCTCTTAGCTTCAAGCATCAGCTACCCAAATTCTGCTGCAGGACACCAGCAAAAGGAGCAATACGCCTGGATGCTTTAGTGTTGTACTGGTCATGAAGAAACCTGTAAGCATTTCCCCCCTTCCCCTTGCTCCTCAGGGTCCTGATCATGCTCAGGTCCCAACCAGCCACAATGATTCAGATAGCTCCAGATTGGGCCAGGCAGCCTTATTACTCACTGCTGCTCTCCCTGTCAGTAGCCACACCTATACACCTCCCTCAGAGGCACAACCTCCTAACCTCCTCACAGGGGAGGATCCTGTATCTGAACCTCAGGTCCCGTCCCTCAGACTCGAGGCTTGGCTGTTGAAGACCTAGAGTACGCTGATTTGCACCTCTCTGAGGGTGTTCTCAATGTCCTAAGGGGATCTAGGAAGCCCTCTACCAAGAAAACCTATGCTTCCAAATGGAAGAGGTTTTCCATACGGTGCAACAATAACAATGTAATGCCTTCTCAGGCAGGGTTAACAGTCATGTTACTACTTCACCCATCTGTATTCTCTGGGCTTACAGCCCACTATCCTTAAAGTCCACCTGGCATCAGTCTCAGCCTGTGTCTCGGCTGGCAAGGGTGTCTCTATGGCATCCAACCCCAGGACACAGAAGGTAATAGTGAGTGGAACACATTCCGAAGAAAGGGGGGTCACTAGTGGAGTATCTCAGGGCTCAGTACTGGGTCCAGTCCTCTTTAACATCTTTATAGGTGACATTGCAGAGGGTCTGGAGGGAAAGGTATGCCTCTTTGCAGATGGTACAATGGTCTGTAACAGAGTTGATGCACAAGGGGGTGTAGAAAGGATTAGAAGGGACTTGGCAAGGTTG
Source organism: Neoceratodus forsteri (assembly GCA_016271365.2). Classification (NCBI taxonomy): domain Eukaryota; kingdom Metazoa; phylum Chordata; order Ceratodontiformes; family Ceratodontidae; genus Neoceratodus; species Neoceratodus forsteri. The sequence continues at coordinate 657,948,054 of CM057459.1, forward strand.
GAGGAATGGTCAGACATATGGCAACTAAGATTCATTGCAGAGAAGTGCAAAGTAATGCACCTGGGAAACAAAAACCCAGGAGAAGAGTACACAATAGCAGGGGAGGTACTAACAACAACAAAAATGGAACTGGACTTGGGGGTAGTCATATCAGATGATCTGAAGGTGGGTAAGCAATGTGAGAAGTCAGTAAGGAGAGCCAGGGGGATACTGGGATGCATAGGAAGGGGCATCACAAGTAGAAAAAGGGAAGTGGTTGTCCCTCTGTACACACAGTTGGTGAGACCCCATCTGGAGTACTGTATGCAGTTTTGGAGACCTCATCTACGCAAGGACATAGACAGGAAGGAAGCAGTCCAGAGGAGGGCAACTAAAATGGTGCAGGGTCTGCATCAGAAATCATATGAAGAGAGACTGAGAGACCTTAATACAGCATGTATACTGTTGATGAAAGGAGGGACAGGGGGGACATGATAGAAACGTTCAAGTACCTCAAGGGAATCAACAAAGTCCAGGAGGGTAGCATCTTTCAGAAAAAGAGATGTGTAAGAACAAGGGGACACAGTTTAAAGATGGGGGAGGGGGGGAGGCTCAGGGGTAATGTGAGGAAATCTTTTTTCATGGAGAGAGTGGTGGGTGCGTGGAACTGCCTTCCTGGGGAGGTTGTTGGGGCTAAAACAGTAGGGGAATTCAAACATGCACGGGACAGACACAAGGCAATTGTAGTGGGGGGGTGGCAGGAAGTAGGCTGTTGGTTAACTAGAATCTGCAGCTTATCCAGTAGGTAGGGAAATGGGCAGACTGGGTGGGCCAAGTGGTCCTTATCTGCCGTCAAAGTCTATGTTTCTGTGTATCAGGTGCTCCCACAGAAAGTACCTCTGGTTCGAGTTGCCTTCAGGCCACTATCAGTTTAGAGCCATGCCATTCAGCCTAACATCAGCTCCAAGGGTGTTCACAAAGTGCCTTGCAGTAGTAGTTGCCTACCTCGGAAGACAGGGTATTTCCATCTTCCCATATCTGGACGACTGGCTAATTGTGGGTCAGTCATCAGACCAGCTCAAGTCAGCTCTGCAAACCATTCAAGACTTGCTCAGTTCTCTGGGGTTTCTCCTCAATCTCCCAAAATCTGTTCTCGAACCAGTACAACTTCTTACTTTCACAGGGATAGAATTGGATACTATCCAAGCAAAGGCTTTCCATCCTTCCTCTGACAAGGGTAAAGGCCCTACCAGATCTTGCTTCCTCTTTTTGGCATCTGGTCTCTCGTCCAACAAGGCAGTTTCTTCAACTCCTGGGCCACGTGGCTGGTTCCATTGCAGTGGTGTAAGGGGCCAGATTTCAGATGAGGGAGATTCAGTTCCACCTAAGGTCCTTTTGGTCTCAGAAAAGAGACTCTGTCACCAAATTGATTCCAGTGACTCAGACTCTGGTCCAAGCTCTCCAGTGGTGGCTGGACCAGGACAACCTCAGACAAGGAGTTCCATTTCTCTCTCAAGTTTCCTCAGTAGTTCTAACTACTGATGCTTCTCTCCTAGGTTGGGGAGCCCATTTGGGAGCCCTTACAACTCAAAGGGTCTAGTCTCCACAAGAGTCTCTCCTTTATATCAATCTCCTGGAACTCAGGTCAGTTTTTCTAGCCCTTCAGATATTCTTGGAGTCAGTCAGGGGCAATATGGTCCAAGTCAGGACAGACAACACCAACACAATGTGGTACATCAACAAGCAGGGGGCACTCTGTTCACGGCCTTGTGCACAGAAGCCATGAAACTGTGGTCTCTAGCCTATTCTCTTCAGACTTCCCTGGTAGCAATTCACCTTCCAGGAAAGGACAATGTACTAGCAGATGCTCTAAGCAGGATCTCCCAGGGGCATCACGAATGGTCCCTGGACCCTCCCATACTACAGGTCATCTCCAGATGGGGCACTCCAGAGATGGATCTCTTTGCAGCCCCGGACAATCACCAACTTCCTCTGTTTTGTTGCAGACCTCCAGTCCTGGGGACTGTTCCTCTGGATGCTGTCATTCTGGATTGGAAGGGCAGGTTTCTCTATGCCTTCCCTCCCTCCCTTCCCTCTGTTGTTCAGAGTCCAGATCAAAATCAGATCTTAACGCTGCACAGTAATACTGCCAGCTCCAGATTGGGCCAGACAGCCTTGGTATTCTCTGCTGCTGTCTCTGGCTGTCTCATGTCCCCTGTCTCTTCCCAAGAGATACAATCTCCTAACCTCCTCCCAGGGGAGGATTTGGTACCCCAATCTCCAGTCTCTCAACCTCAAGGCCTGGCTTTTGAAGAGTTAGAATATGCAGGCCTGCATCTTTTTCAGGGAGTCTTGGGTATTTTGAAGGTTTCCAGGAAACCTTCCACTAGAAAAACTTATAATTTCAAATGGAAAAGATTCAGCATTTGGTGTTCTCAGAAGAGCATTGTGCCTGATTCCGCAGGCATTGCTACAGTCTTAGATTATCTGGTTCATCTTAATGGTCTAGGCCTTAGGCCTGCAACTCTGAAGGTTCACCTAGCAGCTGTCTCTGCATTCCTTTCTGCAGGGAAGGACTCTTCCCTGGCATCTCTTCCTGTTTTCCGTACGCTTTTCAAAGGTCTGGTTCACATTAACCCTCTCTTTCGAGAGCCTACTCTGGCTTGGGATCTTAATGTCTGCATTGCCCAGCTTATGCAGCCACCCTTTGAACCTCTGGCTTCAGCCGAGCTGAAGTACTTGACCTGGAAAACTGTGTTCCTAGTAGCTATTACTTCTGCCAGACGGATTAGTGAATTACAGACCCTGTCAGTCGAACCTGACTTCATCTCCTTCCATAGGGATAAGGTGGTCCTAAGAACCAATAGGAGGTTCTTACCCAAAGTGGTATCAGATTTTCATCTGAACCAGTCTGTCTCTCTTACTGTGTTTATTACTGACCATTCTTCTTCAGGGGAAAGAAGATTACACCGTTTGGATGTTAAAAGGGCTCTTAGCTACTACATAGAGCATACTAAGGCACACAGAAATGACTGTCTTCAGTTGTGTCTCACTCATGGTGAAGTGGGGAAGGGTAAGCCTGCTACTAAAAGAACTATTGCCAGGCGGATTGTCTCTTGAATACAATTCTGCTATGACAAATTGGGCAAAATACCCCCTCCAGGCCTGAGGGCTCACTCGGCTAGGGGTACAGCTGCTACTCTGGCTGCATCAAGAGATATACCCTTGCTAGAAATCTGTGAAGCAGCCACCTGGAAAACAGTCCATACATTCACCAAGCATTACTCCCTGGACATCCAGGCTAGGAGTGACGCTAGGTTTGGCACAGCAGTACTGCAGAGTTTGTTCCCAAAGTAGGTTCTGCATTCCCTCCTCCTGAGGGAACTGCTTAGTAGTCTGCATAATGTCAGAATACAGCAAGACTTCATGTTGTTTGAAGAAAAAATTACTCAACCATAGTAATGTTGTTTCTTCTAACAGAGTCTTGCTGTATTCTGACCTCCCGCTCTGCCTCCCCTCTCAGAACCTAGTTTTTGGGAAGTGGGCTGGCAGGTACAGTGTTGCACCTCAGGGGTGAACCTTGTACCCTCCCTCTTAAGGGTGGGGTATTTGTTTTTGTTACTGTTATGTTTAATATATATATATATATATATAATATTATATATATGTGTGTGTGTGTGTGTGTGTGTGTGTGTATATATATATATATATATATATATATGTATGTATGTATATATATATGTATATGTTATATTGTCACTACCTTTTTTTCCTTGGGTTCTCGACTTGAGTCTTTTTGGGACCCAAATTGTTGCCTTTTGGCCATATACTACACAATTTCCATAGTTAGTTTGCCCGTAAGAATCTGACTGTTACACTGGTAAGTACCAGAGACAGAAGTTTGAAAACTGAGCTCGAGCTCAACGTTCTATGCTTCTGCATAGAGTTAACTCTTTCCTCTCCTGGGCAGTTCAAATGCTTGGGCTAACTGCATGATGTCAGAATACAGCAAGACTCCATTAGAAGAAACAACATTACTATGGTGAGTAATTTTTTTCTTTCTGACATGCGTCCTCCGTATTGCTTGGATTAAATTGGGGCAAAGTGGCGGGGCGAGGCAGCTGTCAGTAAGTGAAAGCCATGTGCTCAGTGGCAGTTTTTCTTGCCCATTTTCTAATTGAAAAGGAATCCATTATTGGCTGGCTTTCTGACTTTCTTATGATTTATGGCAATTGTGTATAAATGTATTTTTCCCCAGTACAGTTGGTTATTTCCCCCCACCCACATTTTGAATGGCTGCACACTGTAGGGGAATTTGAAAAGTTTTCGAGCTGAAATTGTTGTTCAGCTATATTGTATTTTCCCTTGTGATATATATTGTTTTCTATGACAGATGGATTTGTTACAATTTGTTCCTGTTTGGTTTTTCCAATATGAACATGGTAAACCAAGCGAGAGTGGCTGTCGGGTGGAAAAAACAGGCATAGACTGACCCAGTGTCCCACCGAACCCCATTCCCAGTCATAACCCCGCACCTTTTCAGTTCAAAACAATCTCCTGTAGCCATGCCAAACGCTATCTGGCACATGCCCTACGGAATAAAAGGTACAGCAGTGACTCTGTAGACCTAAAAATACTCCGTCTAACACTAGACGTGACCCTCCCTCACATCACCAAGATCTTCAACCTCTCACTCCGCCTAGGGCAATTCCCTGCGCTATGGAAAAGGGGTATTATTACACCTATCCTAAAAAAAGGTGACCCTACGGATCCAGGTAATTACAGACCCATCACGTTATTCCCCCCTCTCTCTAAAGCCCTAGAAAGAATTGTATAAGACCAAATCACGGAGTACCTCATGGAGCACTCCCTGCCTTGCCAAGAACAACATGGCTTCAGACACGGACACAGTACCACCTCAGCACTCCTAGAATTCACATCCTATGTGCACGAGGCTCTTGATGGAGGTGATATTGCTGGAGCAATCTTCATCGACCTAACCAAAGCATTCGATACTGTCAGCCATGACCTACTTCTATACCTACTCCCCTCCTTCAACCTTGCACCAGGCACATTAATCTGGTTCAAGAACTATCTAACAGGCCGAACTCAACAGGTTAAAATCAATACCTCCCTATCCACTAAAACCCTGGTCCTATCAGGTGTACCCCAAGGATCTATCCTAGGCCCCCTATTATTCACTCTCTTCCTGAATTCCATCCCCAAAGCTTGCAATGGGAAACTTCTGCTCTATGCAGACGACGCAGTAGTCTTCTGGAAAGACAACTCCCTTCAACACAAGCTGCAAACCTTCTTCCACGAACTAGAAGACTGGTTCACAAACCACAGGCTAATACTAAACCACACCAAAACAAAATCCATGATCTTTGGGCACCGGCAAAGCCCCCATGTAAGAGCCCACCTAAACATCACCAACAACCAGGGCCTCCTAATTGAACAGGTCACGGATTTCAAATACTTAGGCATCACCTTAGACTAATCTCTCACCTACCACACACACATCAACCAACCGTCCTCCTCACTAAACACTAGTCTGGGATTCTCTATAGGCAAAGACAATGCCTCCCACATCGCCTTCGTCCTGGCAGTGTCCAGCTCGGTCATATCCTTGATTGACTACGGAATAATAATTTACGGACGGCTGACCCAACTGCGTTGAAGCGCATCGACCTTGCCCTCAATAAAGCCAGCCGAATGATCACCGGAAGAAGCCACCACCTAACCCACACCTGCGACCTCTTCAAATTAGCGAACTGGCTGACCTTTAAGGAAGGCTTAAATACCATACCTGTCTCCAGGCTAAGAAAATCCTGCTGAAAGCTGCACCCCCTCGGCCTACACTCCTTAATACAAACCAGCACCCACAGGAGCACCCCAGGGCACCTAACAAACATGCCTATCCATGTCCCCTACCGAAGGACTGCGCTAGGCCAAAGATCCTTCAGCTACCGTGCACCCACCTGGCTCAACGAACTCCCATCTACTATAACCCTGGTGCCAACCCTAGGCCAATTTAAAACCAAAACCATGAGACACCTCTTAGCCTCAGAGAAATGCAGCTGCAATTGAGTATCTATCCCCCCTCGACGCAGGGTACTAATTAACCCCTAGTATTCCCTTATCCTCAAATGTAGACTCAGAAAGTGGAAAGACTGCCCACACACCATTTGGTGGATGCTTATCCTGCTCAGGGCTGTATACAACAAAGCATTGCAACTCTCTGTAAAGGTCTGTTGTTAACTTGTAAAGCAACACTTTTGTAACATTAAGCATTGATGCTTGTGCACATGTTTCCGTAAACTGTTGTCTATCATAATCTGTTTGTTTGTCCTGACATGGAGCCTTTGCAAAGGAGTCCTTGACTCAAAGGTTGTAATTCCAAAAATTTAATAAATAAAATTTGTCCCTAACAGTCTTGATGATCACGCCAACTCAGACTACTCTCTCGTAATATATCCACTATACATAAATGAGTATTTCTAGGGACATGGATATGTTGTTCATCCACACTTATTGGCAGGTTCCTTGCCGCTTCAAATCTTGCTGGAAGGTCTTCAAGCTGGCTCCTCCCACCCACCCGGGTGGTAAAACTCTCGGCTCCGCCCCATGACGCCAGATCTTCCTTACCGCTTGGAAGCTCAGGTTCCCTCCTTAACGCGCTGCATTTAAGACTGGTTCCTAATTCTTCGAAAGTTCGAAATCAAAAAGTTTTTTGCTAAAAAGACTTCGGTCGTCTTCTCCTCGCGGCTGCGATGGACAGATCGACTCCCGGTTTTCGGAGGTGCCCTTGCGGGCAGAAGATGTCTAGGACGGATCCGCACTCCACGTGCGTCTACTGCCTGGGCCTTGAGCACGACCCGCAGGCCTGCGACTTGTGCTCTTCCTTTTTGGCCTACGTCCTTGAAGACCGTGCTGCCCGATTACAACTGGGGCGCCCCGAGAAAAGAATTCCACCGGTGAAATCTAAAGAGGCCTGATTGGCGGTGTCCGCGGCGGCGGGCTCGGCGGATCAGCTTGAGCAGATGATCGCCCTCGAAGAGGAGGCGGCGCGGGCCGCTTCTACCTCGGCTGCGGCATTTGTCCCGCTCTCTCTCGGTGCCTCGTACTCGGCTTCTTTTAAGGAGCTTTGTCTGACCCTCTCGACGAAAGGTGAGGGTCCAACTTCTTCGGGACCTTTTTCCAGGTCCAAAAAGAGCAAAAGTAAGACTCCCGCCTACGCCTTGGGAGCGGGAAAGATCCCCATCCCCTTGTCGACAGTCTACTTCGGTCGACCCCTCAGCTTCGGCCACTGGCTTCACGGTGTCCCCGTCAGGCCAGTTGACGAGACTCCCGTCGACGCGGTCGAGATTTTTCTCGACCCGTTAGGCGGGTTGTAACTGGAAGCTGAAATCCCCTCTCCCGGTTCCCCGGTGGAGTTGAGGATCCCGTCGGCTCGTCTGTGCCTCGGTTCCGGAGCCGCCGGTGGGATCGTCCAGCGAGGGAGTGCCGATTCGACACTTCTCCTCGCCTTCCTCGGCCTAGTCGAGACTCTCGGTCTCGGTCTCGGACATCCTCGCGGTCCAACCGATCCCGCCGCCATAGGCGGTCTTGGCAAGCGGCACCGCCGCTCTTCCTCTTCCTCGGACGAGGGGAGGCTTCGGCGCAAGTTGCGTCGGAAGTACGAGGAACTCATGTGGCAACAGTTTCTTTTGATCGGGAATAAGCCACCCAGTCGCCTTCCCCGCCATTAAGGCTGTCACCGAGCAGCCGAAACAACCCCGTTGTAGTCGGGAGCCTGTTCTCAGGCGGTTGTTCGACCAATTCCAACTGCCACCGATTCTGGTGGAACTTCCGGCCCACAGCCATTATTTTGGGGCTCCGACCAAAATTCTCGGTCGGCCTTTGGTTTGCTCCTATAGGCTGTCTGTCACCCTCACTCCCGATAAACCTCGGCGGGTGGAGGTGGCTCAGGCCCGAGGCAGCTCTTTGAGGACTCTTTGAGTCCGATGATGGTTCCTCCTCTTCTTCTCCAAGCGCATGGACTTGGAGTCCTTGAGGGGCAGTCAGTGGACGACAGCCCTTCGTCCTTAGGGATTGCTTCGACTCATCTCGGAATCCACCGGATGAAGTCGAACCTGCTTCTAAACGGGCCAGGTATCCCTCACTGAGATTCAAACACCATGGCGAAGTCTTGCTATATTATGACTATAGCAGTCAGCCACTGCAGCTGAACTGCCCCAGAGAGGAGAAAGAGTTAACTCCAGAGAGTCTGAGTTCCACAGCGAGGGCTATACCAAAGTTTCGTCTGGCCAGTTTCAAATGAAACTGTCAGATTCTTTACTTCGCTCACTGAACAGTCGCTCCGGAGATCAGCTCCTTCACATCGGGTTCATTCTCGGTTCAAGAAGTATTTTCGGTTCATTTGAACCGGCAAAAGTATTTATTTTACCGTATTTCGTTAAAAGCTCTATCTGGTAAACGTAGGTAGAAAATTTGAAGTCTGTGTGGAAATTCAATTATCGGTTCGGTTTTGAACCGATCGCTTTGACTTAATTTGCTTTTGAAGTGTGGTTGGGCTTTTAGAGGCGGTTCTCGTTCTTATCGGTTCTAAAAACCTTGCTTTTAAAAATAGGTTTTTCAAATACCTGTGACACGTTAGGAACCGATAAGGGTGTCTTGCCTGGCACTGCCATCAAAGGCAAGTTTTTGGTTAGGCTGGCATTATGTCTGAGAAACCCCAAAAAACCGGGGCCCACTGGCTTTCAACACTGTGATGTTCAGGGGAAGCCTTTGCCAAGGCTGGACCCAACACCACTTGTGTTTATTGTCTGGGGTTGACCACCTCCTGTCAGACTGCCAGGTGTGTAATAATTCCCTGCAGCCACCCTGGAAAGAGATTGGGCCGCTCAAGGAACGAGAGGCTAAGAAGTCCGCTGACCGGATGGCCAGCCCGGTCCAGTACCCACTGGACCAGAGGGAGTGCCCTCTGACCAGGGCGAGACTTCCTGGCAAAAGGAAGGCTGGTTCAGGGAACCAGTCTCAGTGAAAAGACTAAGAAATTAGTAGGTTTGGAGTCCAAAATTGTCTCTCCAACCTGCGTAGAAATAACTAAAGCCATACAGATTGTCCAGTCACTGTCTCAGGGTCCTGCCTAACCACCTACAGTTGGTAAAAGGTTGGTTTCGCTCCAGGCCAGTGGTTCAGGAGTATGATGTTGAGGAATTTTATGAACCACAGGAGGAGGGAGGACGAATTTGATCATTACATGTGTGGCTGGGAGGGTCTGATGTGCCCATTGAACCGGACATTTCTCCAGACAGACCTTTAGAATCTCCTCCTATTCTGTCTGAGTCCCTTCTCATTTTATGTTTACAAAAAGGTTGCAGAACTCCAGCTTCCTTTAGAGGAAGCTGTGGATGAGCAAGAGGAGACTGATTATGTAGAAATGATGGATATACTAGAGTTCTAGGAGGTTGTCTATTCCTTTGCATAAGTCATTTAGGAAGCAAACAACAAAGATTTAAAAATCCTCATTCTGTCCCTCCTGTAGATAAAAATGGACAGAAGATATACTTTGTCAGGCTCTGATACAGACTTCCTCACTGAGCAGTGTAGTCATGTAGGTGTGGTATGAGCTGCAGCCTGTGACAAGGCTAATATTCCTCTGGCCTCACATCCTCCTGATAAGGATTCCAGGAAGATTGATGCCATGAGTAAAAACAGTATATGGCAGCTTCTTGGGACTCAGGCAGGCAAATTATATGGCTTATGTGGCTAGATATCAGAAATCTAGGTGGGACACAGACAGAAGTTAGCCAAGCAGGCCCATGGCCAGCTGGCTAGTGAGTTGAACAGGTGGCTGCTGATGACATTGAAGCCTCTAAAGTTCAATTTCATACTGCTGTTGATGTTAATGATGTTTTCTCTAGGGTCATGGCCACTTCTGTAGCTTTCCAGTGGGTTGGCATGGCTCAGATGCACTAATCTGTCCCGAAGATACTCAAGGCTTATGGATTTTCCTGTTGTGGGTAATTCTCGTTTGGGGAACAAACAGAAAACTATATGAAAAGATGGATGAATACAGAACTACCAACAAAAGTGCCCAGGCTAAGGAGAGGCATGCCACTCCACAGAGGCACGCTCCCAGAGGTAGGGGCAGACCTTTCCACAGGCCTTTTTACCAATTTCAGGCGGCCTCTGCATTTGCACAGAGGGGTTCTTTAGAGGCAGAGGTAGACGGGCACAAGTAAACCGTCCCTCCCTCAGCCTAAGGTTATTGCCAAGCAGGCACCCTGGATGGGGTGCCTAGGGCCGATTCTCCTGTACCAGTGGGGGCAGGTTGGTTTATTTCAGCCAGAACTGGGTGTCCCTAACTTCGGACAGGTGGGTTCTGGAGGTATTAGGTTGGGTCTGGTTCTCAGCTTCAAACAGTTTCCGAAGATGAGAGCCAGACATTTTCCACCTGCAAATCCTTCTGTAGCCTTGCTTTGGAAGCAGAGGTTTCTTCTCTTTTGGACTGCAAAGCAGTAGAAAGGGTCCTCCTTGCCATCAGGGCAAGGGGCTGTACTCAAGATACTTTTTACCCCAAAAGACAGGAGAATGGCGTCTGCTTTAGATTTGAGGTACCTGAACAAGCATCTTTTGAAACCAAAGTTCAAAATGTTAACTCTGACAATGATTTTGCCCTCCCTGAGGCCAGGGGACTGAGTTAGCTTCCCTGGACCTCAAGGATGCCTATTTTATGTTCTGATCAGGCCTTCTCACCGAAAGTACCTCAGGTTCGAACTACCCTCAGGCCACTACCAGTTCAGGGCAATGCCCTTCGGTCTTACCTCTGCGCCAAGGGTATTCACGAAATGTCTAGCTGTGGTAGTGGCTCATTTAAGAAGGCAAGGGATTGCTGTGTTTCCCTACCTGGACGACTGGCTCATAGTGGGTCAGTCCCCAGATCAGGTAAAATCCCACTTGCAAGTCACCCAGCAGCTTCTCACTTCCCTGGGATTCCTGCTGGATTACCAAAGTCAGTTCTCGAACCAGTTCAGGTACTTGACTTTCATAGGTGCAGAATTGAATACAAAGTTAGCCAGGCATTTCTTCCCTCGGAAAGGGTAGACAGACTCATTGCCCTGGCTATCCTCCTTTACCCCCGCGGGTCTCTCACCAGCAAGGCATTTTCTGCAACTCCAGGGCACATGGCTGCTTCACAGCTGTAGTGCAAGGAGCAAGATTCCAGATGAGGGACATTCAGTTCCATTTGAGGGCCTATTGGTCTCAAAGGAGGGACCCCTTCCAAGTTGGTTCCAGTGACTCAAACCCTGATCCTGGCCTTACACTGGTGGCAGGATCAAAGCAATCTAAAACAAGGGTTCCTTTCATTCGCTTTCCCACCCCTCACCCTCACCACGGATGCTTCCTGTTAGGGTGGGGAGCTCACTTGGCGACCTGTCCACTCAGGAGTGTGGTCTCCCAGGAATTCTGCTCCACATCAATCTTTTGAACTCAGAGCTGTCCTTTTAGCTCTTCAGGTGTTTTAGCTTCTGTCCAGAACAAAGTAGTTCAAGTCAGGACAGACAACACCACAACAATGTGGTACATCAACAAGCAAGGGGCACTCTGGTCATCCAGCCTTGTGCACGGAAGCAATGAAGTTGTGGTCTCTGGCTTACTCCTGAACACCTCCTGATAGCAGTTCACCTTCCAGGAAGGACAATGTCCTGGCGGATGCCCTCAGCAGGATTTCTCAGGGCCACTCGGAATGGGCTCTTGAATCCTCAGGTGCTGGGGTCAGTCTTTGCAGATGGGGCACCCTCGATGAATCTTTTCGCAGCCCCAGACAACCACCAACTTCCTCCGTTTTGTTGCAGGCCTCCAGTGCTGGGTTCAGTCCCCTGGACGCTTTCAGTTGGATTGGAAAGGAAGTTCCTGTATGCCTTTCCCCTGTCCCTTCTTTTCAGGGTACTAGTAAAAATCAGATCTCAGCCCTGCAAGGTGATTCTGATTGCTCCAGATTGGGCCAGACAGCCCTGGTACCCACTGCTTCTGTCCTTGACAGTTCCACTCTGCCTCTGAGCTTGCCCAGAGTCCACACTTACTGGCCTGTGCACAGGGAGAGGTGTATCCAGACCTCATATCCTCCATCTCAAGGCATGGCTCTTGAGGAGTTAGAATTTGCTGACTTACACCTTCTCAAGGTGTTTTGATATTTTAAAGGCTTCAAGGAAGCCTTCCACTAGGGCCACTTACAATTCTAAGTGGAAAAGGTTTTCCATCTGTGCTCTGAGAAGCAGATTATCCCAGAATCTGCTGATCTGCCCATTTTACTGGACTATTTGGTCCATTTAAATTCCTTTAGGCCTTAGGCCAGCTACCTTAAAGGTTCATCTGGCAGCTGTCTCTGCTTTTCTGTCAGCAGGGAAGCCTGCTTCCTTCTTCTCACCCTATGCTTTCCAAGTTTTTTAAAGGGTTACTTCACACCAACCCTCCTTTTCGAGAACCAGCTCCCGCTTGGGACCTGAATGTTTGCATTGCTCAGTTAATGCAACCCCCCTTTGAGCCTCTGTCCTCAGCAGAGCTCAAGTTTCTGACTTGGGAAAACTGTTTTCCTAGTGGCTATCACTTCTGCCAGACGCATAAGTGAACTACAGGCCCTGTCAGTGGAAGAAGATTTTATCTCTTTCCACAGAGATAAAGTAGTCCTCAGGACTAACAGAAAGTTTTTGCCTAAAGTGGTTTCAGATTTCCACCTGAACCAATCCATCTCTCTTCCAGTATTTTTCACTGAGCATTCTTCCTCAGGTGAGAGGAGTCTGCACAGCTTGGACGCCAAAAGAGCCTTAGCTACTATTTGAACGCACTAAGGGTCACAGGTTCAATCCCTCCAACTCTTCCTTACCTATGGCGAGGTTGGCGAAGGAAACCTGCCACTAAGAGGACAATTGCAAGGTGGATTGTCTCTTGTATCCAATTTTGTTATCAAAAACTAGGTAGAGAACCTCCTCAGGACTCAGGGCTCACTCCACCAGGGGTACAGCTGCATCTCTAGCGGCTGCTAGAGATATTCCCATTCTGTAAATCTGTCAAGCTGCTACTTGGAAAACAGTTCACACTTTTACCAAGCATTATTCCCTGGATATTCAGTCCAGGAGAGATGCTCGTTTTGGCACAGCTGTGCTTCAGAACCTATTTCCTAAGTAGGTTCTGACCCTCCTCCATGGAGGTACTGCTGTGTAATCTGCATATAGTCATAATATAAAAGACTTCATGGTGTTTGAAGAAAAATTACTCACCTTAGTAATTGCTTTTCTTCTCATGGAGTCTTGCTATTATGACCACCCTCCTCCTGCCCCTCTCAGAACTTCTACTTGGGTAGGGGTGGCAAATTAGTGCAAGCACTGTGTCATGCCATTTAGTTCTTCCTTCACCCCTTTATTTAGGGTTAGGAATTGGGTATTTCTGTTTTAAGTAATATGTTGGCCCCTTCCTGGACTTGAGTCTTGGGGGAAGGGGGGTCTAATAGTGCTTGTTAGGGAGAAACTAATAATACTATTATTCATTGTTATTATTATTATTGCTGTTTATATTGTTGTTATTCCTACTAGTAGGTAGCCACTTGGCTAGTGTAGAGCTTTCCACACAGACTTGTTGCTTAGTGTTAGCTTCGTAAAGATCTGACAGTTTCATTTGAAACTGGCCAGATAGAGCTTTGGTATAGCGCCCGCGCGCTGTGGAACTCCAGACACTCTGGAGTTAACTCTTTCCTCTCTGGGGCAGTTCAGCTGCAGTGGCTGACTGCATATAGTCATAATATAGCAAGATTCCATGAGAAGAAAAGCAATTACTAAGGTGAGTAATTTTTTCTTCTGGACCGAGGGGATTCTCCTACGGAGGCCTTTCCGGTGGCCGAAGCCATAGTGGTTCTGGCCTTGGAACTTTGGCAGCGTCCTGCTTCCTGCCCTGCGCCTTCGGCCATGTTGGCCAGGAAGTATGCGGCCCCTACCGGTTCCCTGTCCGGTTTTTCGGAACACCCCTCGGCCGAGGGGTTGGTTACCAGACATTTTCCGGCGTGCGGGAGCGCCGAGGATGTGACAAACCTCCCAACAAGGAATCCAAGAAATTGGATTATGCGGGCGAAAAGTCTATGCTCGTCTCTCGGCGTTCGTCGCCAGGCCAGTTCGGCCCCTCATGGCACATTTTTTCTCACGCCCTGTTGGGCTCCCTGGATGAGGTTGTCCCTCATCTTCCTGCAGATCTGCAGACTACGGTCAGGCAGGTGCGGGACCAGGGCAGGGCAGTGGCCAAACAGCGGCTCCAGACTGCGTTAGACATCGGGGACTCATGTGCCAGGTCTGTGGCGGCCGCAGTGGCCATGCGTTGTCGGGCTTGGCTGAGGATATCCACCTTTACCTCGGATACCCAGCACAAGTTGGCGGATGTTCCCTTTTTGGGGACTGACCTCTTCGGCCCTGGGGTGGAAGGTCACCTGCAGAGGATCGAGAAGTCCAGTGCTACTGGACTCGGTCTCTTCCGCTCAGAAGGACAAGGCCGCAACCCACAGCTTAGCCTTTTAGTCCTTCTGCTTGGCCTTGACCCAACAACGTCAGGGCCAACAGGCTCGAGCTTGGTATCCCAAACCCAAGCCGTCGGCTTCCTCCAACAGGAAGCAGGGAGGTAAAGGCCCGGGAGGTCCCTTGGCCGGTCCCTCCTCCAAGCCTGCCCAGTGACGGGCTGAGGGGTGTCACCCCCATCCCTGTCACCTCACTCCTGGTTCCCCCCGTGGGGGGACGGCTCAGACACTTCCTTTCCGCCTGGTCCGCTGTTAGGAAAAAGGCCTACCTCTAGAATACGAGCAGGCCCGGCCCTTCAGAGCCGTCGCACCTCAGGGGGCCTCAGGGTCCGCAGCCTCACTGGTGGCTCGTCGAGCCGACATCGCTCTCCTCCTCCAAAAGGAGGTGATCACGGAGGTAGAGGAGCCCCCTTTAGACCCGGGGTTCGTGTCCAGGTATTTCCTGGTTCCGAACGACGGGGAGCTGGCGCCCCATTCTCGACCTACACACCTGAACAAGTTCCTAAGGTCTCGGACCTTCAGAATGGTCACTCTGGCGCAGATAATACCATCTCTGGAACACGGCATGTGGTTCTGCTCTCTGGACCTACAGGACGCGTCTTTCACGCCCCTATCCGTCCCGTCACATCGGAGATTCCTCCGCTTGCGAAGGATCCTCTTGAGTTCCAAGCCATGCCCTTCGCTTATCTCCAGCTCCCAGGGTCTTCACCAAATGCATGGCAGTGGTGACAGCATTCCTCTGGCGCCGAGGGTCCAGGTGTACCTTACCTGGACGGTTGGATTGATAGCAGCCCCTCCAGGCCGGGAGGTGGAGCGGTCCAGAGATCTGGCCCTCCAGGTTTGCTCTCAAGTCGGCCTTCTCATCAACGAGGCCAAGTCGGAACTCGAGCCAAGCAGGTGATCCAGTTCATCGGGCAGAGCTCGACTCTCTTCGAGCCAGAGCACGGCTCCCGCGGACAGGGCCGAGGTTCTTACCCTTTGCCCAATCATTTCTGGTTGGGCAATCGCGCCTGCCCGGGACTTCCTGGGTCTCATGGCAGCCTGTACCAGCGTGGTCCATTGGGCACACTGGCACATGCGCCCCCTTCAGTAGGGACTGGCCAGCCGGTGGTCACAATGCTGCGATCCATTGGACCAGCTAGTGACAGTGACCCAGGAGATGTGGAACGCTCTCCAGTGGTGGACCGTTCCATCCCATCTGCAGGAGGGCATCCCGTTTGTCCACCCCGAGCCGACGGTCTCTCTATCGACCGATGCCTCTCTGATGGGTTGGGGTGCCCATCTGGGGGAACACCGAGTGCACGGCCTCTGGTCCCCCGCGGAGTCCCGATGCCACATCAACCTGCTGGAGCTCCTAGCGGTCCGCCTAGCTCTCACCGCCTTTGCTCCGTTTCTCCGGGGTCAAGTGGTCCGAGTCCAGATGGACAATACCACGACCATGTACTACCTGAACCGCCAGGGCGGGACGCTCTCCGCATTTGGTCACTCGTGGCCAGCCTGGAGGTGGATCTCCTAGCCATTCATGTGGCAGAAGCCTCCAACACCCTGGCCGATGCCCTGAGCCGGATAGGGGCTGCAGCTCACGAGTGGTCTCTCCTGCTGGAGGTAGTACAAGATCTGTTCTCCCACTGGGGCACTCCTCAGGTGGACCTGTTTGCCTCCAGGAGAATCTGCGGTGAGGCTGTTTCATGCCCGCCCCCTCAGCGGGGCTCGCTGCAGGGGATGCCTTCTCGAGGCTGTGGACCCCGGCTCTTTTACGCCTTTCCCCCATTTCCCTTGATTCACAAGGTGCTTCTCAAGACAAGGAGGGACAAGGCACAGGTGATTCTGATAGCCCCAGACTGGCCCCACCAGTTCTGGTACCCAGATCTCCTCAACCTCAGCTACAGGCTCCCGAGGCAGCTTCCAGCTCGCCTGGACCTGCTCTCAGTCAATCAGGGGAAGGTGTTCCATCCGGACCTTCAATCCCTGCACCTGATGGCCTGGTTCCTGAGCGGCTAGAGTTCCAGGCCTTGGGTCTTTCCGACGAGGTCCTCAATGTTGTTGAGGAGTCCCGTAAGGAGTGGACCAGGAAATGCTATGCTTTCAAATGGAAGAGGTTTTCCATTTGGTGTCAGGGTAAGGGCTTGGACCCTTCCTCCTGTTCCTTGGCAAGCATTTTGGACTATTTATGATCCCTTTCTAGTCAAGGGCTTGGGTCGGCGACCTAAAGGTGCACCTGGCAGCCATCTCTGCTTACGGGCCCGGGCGGGAGGCGGTCGGTGGCGCAGGAGAAGGTGGTCTGGCGCTTTTTCAAAGGCCTTGATCACATTTCCCCTCCGGTGCGAGAACCTCCACCTCCGTGGGATTTACTGCTGGTACTGGCAAAGCTCATAGGCAAGCCATTCGAACCAATGCACAGGTGTGAACTCTCTCACCTGTCATGGAAGACCGCCTTCTTGGTGGCTATCACGTCAGCCAGAAGGATGGGAGAACTCCAGGCGCTCTGCATTGAGTCTCCTTACCTGGTCTTCCACAGGGACAAGGTTGTCCTCGTGCCCCACCGAAATTCCTTCCGAAGGTGGTGTCGGAGTTTCACCTTAACCAGGGTTGCCTCTGCCGGTGTTCTACCCCAATCACACCTCGGAGGCCGAATACAGGCTCCATACTTTGGACCCTAGAAGGGTGCTCGCTTATTATAAGGAGCGCACGGCTGAAATTCGGGGAGAGGTTCGCCAGCTGTTTGTCACCTACGCTGAAGCCGCACCTGGCAGACCTGCAGCCAAGCGGACGATAAGCAGGTGGGTCACCTCCTGCATAGATCTCTGCTATAAGTTGGCGGGCATGGAGCCTCCCAGAGGGATAAGAGCTCATTCTACCGTCATACTGCTGCATCGGTGGCTGCTTCCAGGGACGTCCCTATCCAGGAAATCTGCAGGGCTGCTACCTGGAAGTCAGCACACACCTTTATTACCCATTACCACGTCGACCTTGAGTCACGCCGGGATGCTGGTTTTGGGGCCTCGGTTCTCCAGTCTTTATTCCCTAAGTAGGGGTGTGCGCTTGCCTCCTCCTCCCGGAGAACTGCGGGAGTCTGCCAATAAGTGTGGATGAACAACATATCCATGTCCCTAGAAATACAGGTTACTCACCTGTAACAGGAGTTCACAAGATGGTATATATTGTTCATCTACGACCTCCGGCTTGACGCACAACCTATTGAGCTGGCCAGGCCAGATCTGGCGTCATGGGGCGGAGCCGAGAGTTTTACCACCCTGGTGGGTGGGAGGAGCCAGCTTGAAGACCTTCCGGCAAGATTTAAAGCGGCAAGGAACCTGCCAATAAGTGTGGATGAACAACATATACCATTCCTAGAACTCCTGTTACAGGTGAGTAACCTGTATTTTTGGATCATCAACAGGCTGAAACGTTGCTCCATGCATGGGCACAGCCACACTGCAGCTCAGCAGATGTATCCCCCCCCCTCCCCCAACAATAGAGCACCAGATAAGTGGATTGCCTCTGTGAAAGGACATGGATTCAACCTCTTTCACCAACCTTTCAGTAAATCCCTTTCCTATCGAGGCCTTAGCACACAGAGCCTACAAGCCTTTCAAGACCAAGCCTCCAATTATTTGATTATTGTACTCAATGTGAATGCGGCAAGCCACTGCACCTTTAGTCCCCGACTGCTATTTGAGGTGTCGAGTGAATCCAGGTATTTTGACACTGAGTTATAACCCCTTTTATTATGTCATCACATCACATTCAGAAACTGGGGGCTTGAATGTGGGGCCCAATGGCTGCATGTTGCTTTGAGGGAAAGGGCACACAGGGGGCAGTGGCACACATTCACATCAACTATAATTAAACGGGGGAAATTGGAGGCTTGATCTTGGAAGGCTTGCAGGCTCTGTGTGCTGTTTCCAAACTGCAAGACTCAGCACTGCTCAAGGTACTGTTAAAAATATCAGCTTTATTGTGAAAATATATTTATATACAGCCAAGACAAAACGCAGTGCAGAACGCCACTGGTTTTCTGTGGCATTCTGCACTGTGTTTTGCCTGTGGCGGTATATTAATATATTTTTCGCAATAAAGCTGCTATTTTTACCAGTACCTTGAGCAGTGCTGAGTCTTGCAGTTTGGAAATAGCACTTTATTCACTCGTGCACGTATAGAGTGTGTGGCTTGAGCTGTCTTGCCTTTGTTTCTGTGTGCTGTGGCCGTGTCAGAGTAGGGATTTAATGAAAGGTTGGTGAAAGAGCTTGGGTCCATCTCCTGTCACAGAAGCAATCCACTTTTGGGGGGCTGTGTGGGGTTGGGGGGTGAATGAGACACCAGATGAGCTTCAGTGTGGCTGTGCCCGTGCACGGAGCATAATTGCAGCCTGTTGAACCAAAAACACTAATTTATGTATAGTGGATGTTTCTGCATTTTGTTTCTTGGAGGAAAACCTTAGACAGAGGGTATGTTGCCTTTATTATGAGTGGTCGGACTGAGTTTTCATGATCGTCAGGACTGTTGGGAGAAATTCTCAGTTTACACGGTGTGACCATTTCTTTCTTGCTTGACAGCCTGTCTTGCTCGGTTCGCCATGCTTGATTGGGAAAACCAGAGCGACAAACCCATCTATGATAGAAAACAATACATTAAATGGATAAATAAAACACAGTTGGAACAACAATTTCAGCTTGAACGCTTTTCTGTATCCTATCAGTGTACAATGTAGGCATTCAAAAGTACTGGGCAGCCTTCCTCCCACAGCATCCCTTCTCTCCCAGCTGTCTGGTGTTCATGACCAATAGTCCTCACCAGATCCAGGACAGAAATGCCTGTACATTGGGGTTTAATGTATTGTTACAACTATAATACAGGGGTGTTCAAATCAAAAAGTTTAGGACTTGCCCAGCCATGACTGTATCGAGTTTTCACTTGCCCCTATTAATTCAATGAAATTAGCTCTCTTTTTGGACTTGCCCTTCAAGGAAATTTACTTACCCTGGACAGGGGACAATAGGATTTGCACGCCCCTGCTATAATGTCAGCAAAGAAATAAATAAGACTGAAAACCAAAATAATTAAGTACGCCAGAGAGCATAAAGTGGCTAAAAACTCTTGTTGCACTAGCTCTTTATTGATAAGTGAAGTTGCTCTTTAGTCAAGCATGGACTGACACTGCTGAAACAGCCAGCTACTCCAATATGATGTCATCACTCTCCAAGGCTAACTCGGAGGGACAGACACAACTCGACTGTATTCAGTTACTGCAGAACAAGTTAACAAATGCTGACCAAAAGAAAACTACAAAACCAAATTGCATAATTTTCAGGAAACTCGAATCATGACACAGGGATTTTAAGTCAAGCGTTTATTAACAATATGTAAAACGGTTGCCATTGATCTTTACAGGAGTGGAAATTTGAATTGCTTGAAGCATTGACACTAGAAAAACTTTCTCATTATTTTTTCAGTCATTTAGAGATCTTTAATTTGAAATGGGGAAGCTTATGCAAAGTCCTGTTCTGAGTCATAACCACATATACTGTATACTTGGAGTACAGAATAACCACACAAAACATATGTATATTTTTGTCAGTTTGGTAAACACTAACTGCTATTTCACACTGTTATTTAAGTATAAAAAAGTAGTAAGTTTTGTATTCACTATTAACCTTTCTTCCTTTTCCATTTTCTCAATCTCACTAACTTATGTGCTTTTTGTGCTGCTATTCTGCTACTCGTTTTGTTATATATTGAATATATACATATGTGTGTGTGTGTGTATGTGTGTGTGTATATATGTTTTCTCATTTTTATTAAACACAAATATAAGCTTATTTCATTTACTTTTATGTTAGCTTCTTGTTATAAACATAAATCATGATTATCTGGCATGTAGACTTTATCACTCTGTGTAACTCTTGATTGTTAATATGTGACTTGCATATCTTTTTTCCGTGTTTATATTTGAAATAATTTTAATAAAAATGTTATTGAGAAAAAAAACATTTTGTTAATTGTAAGATCTTCTGTCAGGCAGTACTAGGTGTGATGTATAGAACAGTACTCTACCTGGAGGCTGACGATGTCTAGTTTTATTAAACCTTAGCAAAACAAATCCTTCAAACAACATGAAGTCTTGCTGTATTCTGACTATTTGCAGTGATCTCCAACCTTTGAACTGCCCCGGAGAGGAAAGAGTTAACTTTCCATGCAAGGCATGGAACGCTGAGCTCGAGCTCGGTTGAAGCCTCTGTCTGCTGTTGTTTGATCCCCAACCGCCAGATTCTTTACTCCGCCTCACTGAACAGTCGCTCCGGAGATTTCTCCTTCGCTCGGTTCAAAAAAAAGTCGGTTAAAGTGTTGTTTTTTCTTTCGGTTTCAACCGAATTTCTGCAATCTAACCTGTCGATTAAGTCTCTGTCTGTGGTACCGTGAGTACTAGATAGGTTTCCATATTAGTTTTCTGTGCGGAACTTGTAAACATTGGATTGGTTCAGTTTGAACCGATCAGGTTTGTGAAAAAGTTTTATATTCTTATTAGAGTGTGGTAACCGGTCCGTATCGGTTCTAAAAAAAACAAAAACGGATTTTATTACATTTTTTTCCAAGACCTGTAACACGGTCAGGAACCGATAGGGGTGTCTTGCCTGGCAGATTGCCGAAAAAAGGGTAAGTTTTAGTTAGGATTGGCCATGTCTGAGAAACCCAAGAAAAAAACCGGGCCCACTGGGTTTCAACACTGTAGTGTGTGTGGGGAAGCCTTTGCTAAGGCTAATCCCCACACCACCTGTGTTTATTGTCTGGGGTTTGACCACCTCGATTCAGACTGCCAAATTTGTAAAAGTTTTCCCAAAGCTACCCTGGATAAGAGAGTAGGTAGACTGAGGGAAAGGGAGGCTGAGAAGTCTGCTGACCCGGAGGGCCAGCCCGGTTCGGTTCCAACTGAAACAGGAGGAGTGCCCTCTGACCAGGGCGAAACTTCTTCAGGCAAAAGGAGAACTGATTCTGAGGAGTCTGTTCCGGTTAAAAGAAAAAGGGATAAGTCAGCCGGTTCGGATCCACAGGTTCTCTCTCCGACCGCTGATGAAATAGCCAAAGCGATAAGGATAGTTCAGTCGCTAACTTCGGTTCCGACCGAACCGGCACCATTGGTCAGGGGCTCGGTTTGGTCGGTTCCCCCAGTTCCAGATTATACTTTAGAAGAATTTTATGAACCGGAGGAGGAGGGAGAGTATGAAGATAGTGATGGTGATTATGAAAGTCTGGATGTGCCCATTGACCCGGACATCTTCCCAGACAGACCTTCAGATGTTTCTCCTCCTAGGCTTTCTGAGTCCCCTTCCCATTTTATGTTTTACAAAAAAGTGGCTGAAACCCTCCAGCTTCCTACGGAAGAAGCAGTAGAGGATCAGGAGGAGCCTGATTTCGTTGAAATGATGGACATCCCCGAGTCCAGGAGATTGTCTATTCCCCTCCATAAATCTTTTGGGAAACAGACATTTAAAATTTTAAAAACTCCTAATTCCATACCTCCTGTGGACAGAAGAATGGACAAGAGGTATACTCTTTCAGGCTCAGACACGGAGTTCCTTTCCCAGCAGTGCAGCCATGTTGGGGTAGTGCAGGCTGCTGCCTGTGATAAGGCAAATATACCCTTGGCTTCACCCCCCCCCCCCAAGAGAAGGACTCCAGGAGGATTGATGCCATGGCGAAGAAACAGTACATGGCAGCATCCCTGGGACTCAGGCAGGCTAATTATATGGCCTACACAGCTAGAAACCAGAAGTCCAGGTGGGACACTGTTATGGTTCTAGCTAAACAGGCCCCTGACCAGCTTGCCAAGGAGCTGGAGCGGGTGGCTGCAGATGGGATTGAGGCATCCAAGGTGCAATTTCATGCTGCTGTGGACTCCAATGATGTTTCATCTAGAGTCATGGCCACATCTGTGGTCCTTCGGAGGATGGCTTGGCTCAGATGTACTAGCCTGTCACAGGATACCCAGGCTAAGGCCATGGATTTTCCTGTCATTGGTAACTCTTTGTTTGGGGAGCAGACAGAGAATTACATGAAAAAACTGGACGAGTACAGGACCACCTACAGGAGTGCTCAGGCCAAAGAAAGGCAAGCCACTCCTCAGAGGCAGCATTCCAGGGGCAGGGGCAGGCCCTTTCATAGGCCTTTTAACCAAGCCCAGGCCTCCTCTTCAGCCTTTGCTCAGAGGGGGTTCTTTAGAGGGAGAGGCAGACTGGGTATGAGCAGGCCTGCTTCCACCCCTCAGCCTAAAGCCCCTGCCAAGCAGACACCCTGATGGGTCTGCCCGGGCTGATTCTCCACTACCTGTAGGGGCAGGCTTGCTTTGTCCAGGACTGGGCGTTTTAACATCAGACAAGTGGGTCCTGGAAGTAGTAAGCCAGGGACTGGTTCTCAGCTTCAAAAATTTCCCAAGCTGAGAACCAGATCCTTTCCACCTGCAAATCCTTCAGAGGCCCTTGCCTTAGAAGCAGAGGTCTCTTCCCTCTTGGCTGTCAGAGCCATAGAAAGGGTTCCAGCCCTACACAGGGGAAAAGGTTTGTACTCCAGGTACTTCCTAACCTCCAAAAAGACAGGAGAATGGCAGCCCATCCTGGATCTGAGATATTTAAACAAGCACCTTTTAAAGCCAAAATTCAAAATGGTGACTCTGGGAATAATTCTGCCCTCTCTAAGGCCAGGGGACTGGCTAGCCTCCCTGGACCACAAGGATGCCTATTTTCACATTCCCATCAGGTGCTCCCACAGAAAGTACCTCAGGTTCGAGTTGTCCTCAGACCACTATCAATTCAGAGCAATGCCCTTTGGCCTAACATCAGCCCCAGGAGTGTTCACAAAATGCCTGGCAGTAGTTGTTGCTTCCCTAAGGAGAAAAAAGATATCAATCTTCTCATACCTGGACGACTGGCTCATAGTGGGTCAGTCCCCAGACCAAGTCAAGTCACATTTGTAGATAACTCAGCAAATGCTCACTTCCTTAGGATTCCTCCTAAATCTTCCAAAATCAGTTCTGGAACCAGTGCAGCTCCTCACCTTTATAGGGGTGGAGCTCGATACAATAAGAGCAAGGGCCTTCCTTCCCCTGGACAGGGCAAGGATGCTAGTAAAACTGGCCTCTTCTTTCATCCTTCCGGTGTCTTGACCAGCAAGGCACTTCTTGCAGCTCCTGGGCCACATGGCAGCCTCTACATCAGTGGTCCAGGGGGCAAGGTTTCAGATGAGGGACATCCAGTTCCACTTGAGAACCTTCTGGTCCCAGAGAAAGGATCCCCTGACCAAACTAGTCCCAGTAACTCGAACCCTGATCCAGACTGTCCAATGGTGGCAGGATCAGGACAATCTAAGGCAAGGAGTTCCTTTTGTCACTCAACCTCATTCTCTAATCCTTACAACAGATGCCTCCCTCTTGGCCTGGGGAGCCCACTAGGGGGATCTGACTACCCAAGGGCTGTGGTCACCTCAAGAATCTCTGCTTCACATCAATCTCTTGGAACTCAGAGCAGTGTTTCTGGCACTGCAAGCTTTTTCCAAGTCTGTTCAGAACAAAGTAGTCCAGATCAGAACAGACAATACCACCACAATGTGGTACATCAACAAGCAAGGGGGGCACTCGGTCTACGGCCTTGTGCACAGAAGCAATGAAGTTGTGGTCTCTGGCCTATTCCCTTCAAACTTCTCTTACAGCAGTGCACCTCCCAGGGAAGGACAATGTCCTAGCAGATGCTCTCAGCAGGATATCTCAGGGTCACCACAAATGGTCCCTAGATCCCCTAGTTTTGAAGGTGATTTTCTCCAGATGGGGCACTCCACAGATAGATCTTTTTGCAGCCCCAGACAATCACCAACTCCCCCTTTTTTGCTGCAGACCCCCAGTATTGGGCTCAGTCCACCTGGATGCTCTAGTTCTCAATTGGGAAGGGAAGTTTTTGTATGCTTGTTCACCCTTCCCTCTCCTGTTCAAGGTACTAGTCAAAATCAGATCTCAACCCTACAAAGTGATTCTGATTGCTCCAGACTGGGCCAGACAGCCCTGGTACCCACTGTTGCTGTCCTTAGCAGTCCACCTGCCCCGTCTCTTCCCAGGAATTACAACCTGTTGACATCCTCTCAGTGGAGAGTTTGGTATCCGAACCTCATCTCTCAATCTCAAGGCCTCGCTCTTGAAGAGTTAGAGTTTGCTGATCTGCATCTCTCTCAAGGTGTTTTGGATATTCTAAAGGCTTCTCGAAAGCCTTCCACCTGAAAGACTTACAACTCCAAATGGAAAAGGTTTACTATTTGCTGCTCTGGTAAGCATATTTCTCCAGAGTCTGCTGGGTTGCCTACAGTCCTGGACTATATGGTTCATCTCAATAGCTTGGGACTCGGACCAGCTACACTCAAAGTACATTTAGCAGCTGCTTCTGCTTTTTTGTCAGTAGGTAAGCCCTCTTCTCTTTCAGCTCATCCTGTATTTTGTAAATTCTTCAAGGGATTGTTGCACACCAATCCTCCTGTCAGGGACCCTGCTCCTGCTTGGGACCTAAATGTTTGCATTGCTCAGCTTATGCAACCCCATTTTGAGCCTTTGTGCTCAGCAGAGCTTAAGTACTTGACTTGGAAAACTGTGTTTTTGGTAGCCATTACCTCTGCCAGATGCATCAGTGAGTTACAGGCCCTGTCAGTGGAGCCTGCTTTTATCTCTTTTCATAGAGATAAGGTGGTCCTAAGAACTAATAGGAAGTTTTTGCCTAAGGTGGTCTCAGATTTCCACCTTAACCAGTCTGTCTCTTCCTGTTTTCTTCACTGACCATTCCTCCTCTGGAGAATGGAGGCTGCACAACCTGGACATGAAAAGGGCCCTTAGCTACTACATAGAGCGCACCAAGGGTCACAGGTTTGACTCCCTCCAATTGTTCCTCACTTATGGTGAGGTCGGTAAGGGAAAACCTGCCACTAAAAGATCTATTGCCGGGTGGATTGTCTCTTGTATACAATTCTGCTATGAGAATTTGGGTAGGACTCCACCCTCAGGCCTGAGGGCTCACTCTGCTAGAGGTACAGCTGCTTCCCTGGCTGCTGCCAGGGATATTCCTATCTTAGAGATTTGTCAAGCAGCCACCTGGAAAATAGTCCATACTTTTACCAAGCATTACTCTCTGGATATCCAGGCTAGGAGTGATGCTTGGTCTGGCACAGCAGTGCTTCAGAGCCTATTCCCAAAGTAGGTTCTGGCCCTCCTCCATGGAGGTACTGCTTGGTAGTCTGCAAGTAGTCAGAATACAGCAAGACTTCATGTTGTTTGAAGAAAAAATTACTCACCTTAGTAATGTTGTTTCTTCTAATGGAGTCTTGCTGTATTCTATTCCACCTCCTCAGAACCTGTTTTTTGGGATGTGGGTGGGCAGGAGCAGTGTTGGCACCTAGAGTTTTCCCCCTTTCACCCTCCTTTATTTTGGGTGTGTGTTGTGTTTTGTTTTTTGGGGTTTCTTGACTTGAGTCTTTGCTTTGAAACCAAAAAATCCCTCTTTATTAAATTTAGTTGCCAGTTGGCTAGTGTTAGTTTACAGTTTCCACACAGAACGCCCAATGAGTATAACTCGTAAAGATCTGGCGGTTGGGGATCAAACAACAGCAGACAGAGGCTTTAACCGAGTTTGAGCTCAGCGTTCCATGCCTTGCATGGAAAGTTAACTCTTTCGTCTCCGGGGCAGTTCAAAGATTGGAGATCACTGCAAATAGTCAGAATACAGAAAGATTCCATTAGAAGAAACAACATTACTAAGGTGAGTAATTTTTTCTTGTCTGTGATTGGACCAGAGCCTCTTACATGACAGAAGGTTTTTAAACTATTGCCAGATTTATTTATTTGGTTTTTGGTTACCAGGTAATATGTCTCTTTTCAGGCATGACTCAGGAGAACACAGTTACAGTCAACAGTCGTGAAACATATACAGTAATGCAAAAATGACAATTGAACATGTAAACAGGTACCTAGTTACAATATATAAGCAGAAGATATTCATATTCAAAACCGTGCATGGAGCTGGGTAGCAAGGAGAAACCAGTACAGTAGAGAGAGAGAGATATAACAGATACAACTAAACAGAAGGTGCAATCAAAACAGGCAGAAAGTAGTTCATTGGAACCAGGCAATAGTTGTCGGGAAGGTGGGGGTTATAACGGTGCCCTGGATAGGCACCGATCCCCGAGCACACTCGATAGACCATAGGATGTAATCTGCTGGCTTTTTAGTATGTAATAGTACATTAGAACTGGGCAGTAGCCTTCTCAGCTGTTCCCCGTTGACAATATAGAGGATAGTGTATGAGCAATCATAAACAACAAGGCTGTTTTTCAATAGAGAGGTTTCCATGTTATCACAGCACAAAAGACAAAAGTGACGTAGCTACTGCAGCCCAACATAGAGGATTGTGTATGCGCAAGCATACACAACAAGGCAGTTGCGATCGAGAGGTTTCCGTGGTAACCTGAGACCGAGGGCGTGGCTCGAGGTCCGTTACCACGGAAACCTCAAGATCGCAAAACTGCCTTGTTTGTATGGTTGCTCATACACAATCTTTATAGTGTATGGGCAACCATAAATACCACTCGTGAACACTCGAGGGTGAGGCTTTCACTTCTTGTCTGCGCCAAAGTGCGCTTCCGTGTGCCGTCTCGCGCTGCCGCCTATTTCGCATGCGTGGGAATGTGTTCGATCTTGTTGTGCTGCACCGGTGACGCACTGGGTGCAGCACAACAAGATCATGACGCACCGAGTGAAGGACAACAACGCTGTTCCAGGCATGGATTTCCATGCGGAACAGCGTTCCACCATACACTATAACGCTGTTCTAGGTATGGATTTCTACCTAGAACAACATTCTACTATACACGGTAGTTTTTTTTTTTTTCAGTTGTTGCCCATTCTAATCCTCGTAAGTTGATGAGGTTTAATAAAACATATTGACAGGAGTTCTTTTGGGATATAATGGAAAGATATAGAATCCATGGGAAGCAGTACTACCTTTGAATAATCAGATTGCCTCAAGCTGAATAATGTTTGTCATTGTCAGGCAATAGTTCATCCCTTGGGGATAATATTTTCCCACTGTTTCCTTCACCCCTGGTCGATGTGTGTGTATTGCTTGCCTTCATATTCTCAGTGTTGTGACCTCACTGATTGAGAAAGTACAGCTGACCCTGAAGAGCCACTCACTTTCTGTGCCAGTTGTGAATGGATTCCATAATGAGTAATGTCATGATGAGTTATTGAGGGAATTTTTTTTGCAGTTAATATTTTTATTAGGAGATTTCAGATTATTACATATGGAGGGGAGTAACATTAGGTATGCCACCTCCCTCTGAAAAGTGTCAATTTGTGTTTTGTCAGGGTACAGAACAGTATCACTGATAACAGGAAAGTACTTCAGAAATGAAAAGTAACAAGTGGCTACTTTAAAAATGAATAATACTTTCTATTTACTGTTGGTGGCGCTGCTGGCTCTTTCAGAAAATGACACAGCAAGAAAGTTATCCTTGCTCCTGGAGCTAGCTTTAGGATTTTGGAGAAACCCAGTGAGATTAGCTCTGGCCATGGGACACCAACGAGACCGTCCTCGGTCACATCCTTTATTTTATTTCAGATGCACACCATTTCTGTTCAGTGCTACCAGTAAATTTTTTATATTTTTTTTGTTCAAGAGCAACTTTCCTGGCATTTCCAAGGCATGTCAGTAATGACTCTTACCTCCTCCGAAGTTCGTCCATACAAAATTATCATTTTGAGATTGATGGTTTTTGGAAGGGAAGGGGGAATCATATTTTGGCTTTGTAGAGCTGAGCTGCAGATCCCTTCCACTGCCCTGTCCTGAGCCCCGCTCCCATGCTAGCATGCTTTGGGACATAATTATATGGAGAGTGCAGGGGCATGCTCCATAGATTACTATAGGGCTGGCTTTAAAGTGTGTTTTGTTTTTTTGCCAGTTCGGGGTTCTGATTTGGATAAATGAAGGCCACCGCTCAACTAGCAAGGCTCTTGTTAACTGAGTGGCGGCATTGATGTATCTGAATTGGAACCCTGAAGTAGTTTAAAAAAAAAAAAAAAAAAAAGGCTTTAAAGCTAGCCCCTATATTAGTCTATGGAATACGCCCCACGCCTCCATATAATTACGTTAAAAACATGCTGTAGTATATTAAGGAAGTGGAAGGGATCGCCGTCTGAGCTCCATGGAGCCAAAATACGATCCTTTCCCTTCCAAAAACCATGGCTCTCAAAATTATAATATTTGTAAGGATGAAGTCCAGGGGAGTTGAGGTTTCTCTTAATGTGTTCTAAAGGGCTTTTCTTAAAATGCCAGGAAAGTTGTTTAAGATGGATGCTGCAGCATTGGTCTTAGCAGGCCCACTTAGTCACATTATCCATTTCTCTCTCTGCTTCTGATTATCCTGCCCATAGCTTGGTGGGTAAGTTTTTAGGACATTATGATAGTACATCAAAAGGCTCTGCACAAGCCTGGGATCCCTTTTATTGCTGTTTTTAACAGGATCGCAATTGAGGGGAAAAAAATCATCTGAGAACTAAGCACCCCCCCATTCGCTGGCACGTAAAACTGACCATCTGACCGGTGAGATTAGGGATTTCATGATATAAACTTTTTAAATATCACAATATTTGTGTGTTTAAAAAACACAAAAAAAACCCCACAATATACAGTATTATCAGGATAATCTGCAGCATTTCCAATTTTACGGGGGGGGGGTATAAAAATCTGATTGGAACTGGGGAAATCTGGAATCGTGGTTGCACCCAGGGAAGGACACGCAGCTGGATCAGTAAGTTAAGATGCCCTATCACAGTATATTGTGCTACGCGATAATCACAATATTTTTTTCTGCAACGATAAATTATCAGCCGTAATTGTCATGTTATATTATCATATTGTATTATTGTGACATCACTAGGTGAGATGCATCTTCACACTTAAGGTGTCATTGTGTCTCAATTGGTAACGCATCTGCCTGTGGGACGAAGGTCATAGGTTCTTATCTCACACTGGGATTGGGTTTTTACCATGATTGCTGTCTCCCGAGTGCAGTACTGGGGATGCTGTACTGTCAAGGTGTGCCATCCTTTGGATGAGAAAGTTAAACTGAGGTCTCTTCTGCCCATCTCTGGTGCTGTTCTGGTGGTTTTCCAGGTGGAAGTAAAAGAACTGAAGGCTTTTTATTTTCAGTGGTTAGGAATTCTTCCCCAGTATCTTGCCCGGCAGTCCATTTCACACAAAGCCAGTTCATGCAGTTGTCCAAGGTTTTGTTTGGGTGTTGATGTGTGAAATGGCTGCCACTACATGTTTACAGTCATTTTCATTTCATTTGTTAACCGGGTTAGGACTCTGGGCCGAAACCCTTTTTCAGGACTGACCTGGACATAAAAGCATAAACATTACATAATAAATATACAACGTACAAAATTTACAAATAACATGAACAATCAGACTATGCTAATAAATATTGTTTAAACTTAACTTTTAAACATGAATAGGACTTAATTAACCTTAATGAAACTGGTAATCTATTCCATAATAAAGAAGCCTGATGGTCAAATACTCGGCCATAATTATTTTTAGCACCTTGTACTACCAACGCTACCCTGTAATTACCTCCTGTAATTGTCTCAAATTCACCTGAACTTCAAGAACCTGGACCAAATCAGATAATGGAGATAAGCCATTTGAATAGATGGCCTGATGAACCAATTTACATAGAGCAAGTTCATATTTAAACTGGTGTGACAGCCATCTCACTGAAGAAAATTAAAGGCAGTGGTGGGTCAAAATAAGGGCATCCAAGACAAACATAAAAATGCTGTTGTAAACAACACTTAGGGTATTGTTTCTCTTTGGTCCCCAACTTAGCATGCAACGAGGAGACATCAAATTGTGGCATTGACGCAGCTCGCGCTATGCCGGCAACCCGGGGTTTGGGAACGGACTCTGGTCCCTGGGGGTCGGAGGGGTGAGGGAGGATTGAGCATCCCGACGGATGCTCTCCTTCCTCTGGGGTGGGATACCATGGGTGCTTCTAGCACCCGACGCCCCTGAAACCGGTGGATGCATGGGCTTTTGGGACACCGGCGGCTCTACTTGAGTTGGGGAGGGGGGACGCTGCTATGCACGTGGCTGTCTGTGTGAGTCAGCACGTTGGGAAGCCTGGACGTCAGTCCTAAGCGCAGGCGTCTCAGGGGGATCAGGGGAAAAATGAAACACCCCTGGCCCTACAGGCAGATGAAACTAGGGGATGGGATGGAGTAGGAGGAGGTACGAAGCCTCCTCTGAAAGCCGTGGGAGCCAGGCGAATTGCAACAAAAAAAAAAAAAATGTGGCATTAAGACTTCATTAGCCAATTTCAAACTGGAATCATAAGATAAATAAGATTTGAATTTATATAATTGGCCCAACCTACAGTGAATTTTCTTTTCCACTGACTTTACCTGGGGAAGATAAGTCAATGATGGGTCTAAGAGAACCCCCAAGTACCTAAATTCTGACACCTGATCAAGTAAATTCCCCTGAAAGTCATGTATAGTCAGGGAAAGATGTTCACCAGGTCTGACAGAACTACAGCATAGCTTTGGTTTTTCGAATATTTAAAAGCATCAAGTTGGTAGTCAGTCAGTGGCATTTCTTAAACTCAACTTCCAACATCGTGTTTATGTAATCTAAGGACTTCCCAGACAATACAGAATCAAGTCATCAGCGTACAATAAACATTTACACTTCTCAAAAATTGAGGGAACTTGATTAATAAACCAAAAGAATAACAGGGGTCCACGAATAGACCCCTGAGGTACACCACATGTAGTATAACAAACTGAAGAAGTAGTCGAACCAATAGAGCGCCTGCAAAAAATCAGAAACAAGATCAACTGTGGAAATGACCAGTCCCAAGAGCAGCAAGCTTCCGACTAAGCAGGGAGTGATCAAATCAAAAGCCCTAGACAGGTCCACGAACAACTCCCCCATTAACATACCATCATTATAACCTTTAAGGACAGTGTTTGTGAACCTGTCACTTCAGTACTCTTCTCTCATTGCTTATAATGATCTTCGGAGAGCCAGCTTTGGGGGGGGGGGGAGGAAGCTGAGCGTCCCAGCGATCGCCGCTTCTGTGGGGCGCTGAGGCTCGCGCTTGACTGGCCCCAGGCAGAGGTCTGAGTACAGCAAGCACCCAGCCGTGTGGAGAGGGGAGGCATTACAGACGCCTCAGGCTATGCCTTGACGCTGGGGTGCATGCCATGCACAGAACAAGTAATGAGCTCCCGAGCCAGGAAGATGGAGTGTCGGTGCAGACCCCACAGCTCTTCCTGTTGGGACCTGATGAAACTAGTGTACGTGGCCCTAACTCGTCCCTACCTGGGGGGAAGAACCACAGCTCCATAGCGACTCCCGATGGTGCGGGGAGCAGGGGGTGAGGATGAAATGTGAGTTTAAAAAAAATAAATAAAAAGTGCTTTGGGATATAGTTCATGTGAAACGCAATATAAATACTAATTTTCTTTCTTTTTGGAAGTTAGTTGGATGAAACTTCTTTGAGCTATGCAGTGGTTTAGATTACATGGAACTTGTTTTTTTCTGTGGCTTTATGAGTCTAAACATGCTTCCATAGCCTCTTGTTGGCAGGTGTGCTGTATACTGAGGATACCCTCTTAACCTTATTAGGCTTCTGTGATTATGTGTAATTTACCACATATGAGCAGCAAACCTCATGTTTGGGATGTGGTGAAACCACAAGTGATAGTTGATGGCCATGTTCTCTTGAAAATATACTAGAAGAAACATTTGTATAGCAGTGTTATTTCTGTCTGTCAGTTCTTTGAGGACGTTCCCTGGTGTTTCTGCACCCCATGTCAGATGTTTAGTTTTTTCGTTCATTACATGATGGTTATATAAACATTTAAAATCCACCAAATAAACTGTGGATTTCCAGGCTTCAGTTTGACTTGCACTGTGTCACTTAATGCCTTTGGCTGGGAAAAAATCAGTAAGGGCTCAGATGATTTGTAATAGTTATAACATCACTGCGTTAGGTGTCGGCATGAGTGTGAAAGAAATGAAGCAATGGCACATTCTTCATGTTATTTGCTTTATTTGTCCAGAAATGTAAAAACAGTGTCCCTTCCAATACAAGGACTCCCTCTTCATTGCATTTAAAAAAATATATATTTGTATGTCGTGGTGCTTAAACACTATAAATCCCATGTCATGAGTATAAAACCTTTTTGATAGATGTAGAATATATGGTTGTGAATATACAGCAAAAGAAAGAACTATAGGGTTTGATGTGCTATTTTCGGCTTTATCTGCTTTTCAGAGTGGCAGTTTCAGAGCTGGTTAGCTCAGGACGAAAATAATTAAAAATCAATAAAAAAAATAAAAACATGCCAGAAACTCATTCAAGCAGTTCAGTACATACTGTTTGACTTTACTATAAAAGAAACAAAGTAATTCCAGACAGACAAGCGTGTTCATAGAGCATCTTGAAAGATGCCAGCGTGTGCATGTGGAAGCGGATTTTCTTACTGGGAGTAACACCATGAAAACCACACTCCGTCAGAAAAAATAAAAGCCAAAGTGGTATTTAAGTGCAGAGCTCAAACAAAAATTTAATGCAGTCCTTTTAGAGAGGAAAGGGATCGTAACCCTGGCTGCACTGCCTGCCAGCCAATCCTTTCCAAGTTCCTGGTCTGCCCTACCACGCTTCCGCCAGACATTTTGTGACGTCCTGCCAGGAGAGAGATTGCACTTATTGACTATTACGCGATAGTATTTTTGTGGGTTTCCATTGCCTATTAAAGATGATTTTTCACACAATGAATGCCACCGCTGAACTAATAGGGCCCTATTAGTTGAGCAGTGGCTTTCATTTGTGGAAAAGTAGCTTTAATAGGCAAAGTAAAGGTTTGAAAATAGTCTACATTGAAGTCACTGGGTGCGCCCCGCTGGGCCTTCCTTGCAGGACGCCACAAATGTCTGAGCCGCAGGGTGTGGTGAAGGGACCGGAACCTGAAAAGATTGGCCAGCAGGTAGTGCAGCTAGGCTTACGATCCCTTTCCTCTCTAAAGGACTGCATTAAATTTTAATATTTTACCACCCACGGACTATCGCTGCGGCAGGGTAATGGGCTATGAAACCCATAAGGTAATCTTGCGACTTTACTTTAAGAATAAATTGCAAGTGCATGGAATGTATAAAAATAAATATATGTGAGGAATATGAAATGAGTGCAAGACCAGATGAAGGCAGGGAACAGAAGTTGAAGGTTATAATTGTTAAAGGAGTACGTTACTAGCAGGATAGAGAAATAAAGTTTGATAGCAAAAAATCAAAGGGGTTGAGGAGAAAATAACATGTACGTGACGGCGATTTGCAGTTTCTAACTGGAGAGGGGAAGTTTGATTTTCTTGCTGCCATCCTATTTAAATCTTCAGTGGGAAATAACATAATAGGGTAAATCATTGATCTGATAAAACATGTGTGAATGTACTTGTGTCAGTAAGCAGCCCTGAGCACTTAGGTGAACTTGGGAGCAGCACTGTAAACAATGTCACCATAGTCAAAGATGGGGAGGATCATCTTCAAAACAGTTTGTTGGAGGGCAGGAAGCATGATGCTTGCTTTATCCCTGAACAGCACACCAAGCTTAGGGTAGAGCTTCAGGTGGATGATATTCACATACGCTGAGTAATCAAGGTGATGGTCCAGCTAGCCCCCTGAGATACTTAAAAGAAGAGATATTCTTTCCTTTCCCCATCATTTGTTTATCTCCTGAGCTATCCCAGCTGCACCCTTCCTGCCGCCCCCCGCCCTGTCACGCAGCATCTCTGGGACTTTACCTTCCCGGTGTTGCCCTCTGTCACAGGATTATGGGGGGTGCTCAGTCACCGGTGCAGGGCCCTGTGAGGGGACAGTCGTCATCTGACGGCCGAGGTGTTTTTCCACCAATTTTCTCCCTGGGCCCACAGGACTGCAGTGGGCACAGTGTGCAAACTCCGCCCCTGCAGAGATGCCCCTGGTGACCTAAGCATGGGTTCCCTTGCCTCTCTGGTGATGTCGCATGCAGTGCTACCCAGCCAACGCTGGGTGGCAGTTGTATAGCAAGCCACATCAACCCCCCACCCCTGGGGGGAGAGCAGTCCTACTGATGCACAATCCTTCCCCACCCAGCCAGCCCCTGAACAACCTGCGTCAGCTTCTGAACGCAGGTCGTCAGCATGGCAGGAGAACAGGTGCTTGATATACGGCGCTTCTGCCCTCCTTGCCACTGCGTGGTTTAGAGGAGACATACTTAATCATTTTCATTGCACCATCAAGGGTATGGAAGGAATGGAGAGGGTGAGCCTGGCAAGAATCTGCCTAGTGCCAAAGGTCATGGAGACCATTTTCTTGGCATTGAAAGACAGCTGATTTACCAGGAACTAGTGCTGGATTTTAGCAAAGTGAAGCAGGGGACATGGGTAGCTGTGTCCTTGAAGCACATGTTGACCTTTGGGACGTCCAAAATTTTGGCAGCAATTCCCAGAGATGCTCACACTACATGGCCCAGGAGTTAGCGGCTTCTGCTGTAAAGACTGAAAATAGCATGCCCTGTAAATCGTTTCTTCAGCAGAGCTCTGCTGTTCAGTATTCGGAGGAGGGGCTTGTGGGGTGGAGCTCCACGGTAAGTGATGCCATGATTCACAGTGCTGAAATCGGAGCCAGTAGCAGAAGAGAAGGGATGTGAAGTATGTAAATCACATATGCACCTTCTCTTCTGCCATTGGCTCCGATTCTAGCACTGTGAATTACAGCATTATTTACTATGGAGCGCCATACCATGTGCCCCTCCACTGAATACCGAACAGCAGAGCACTGCTGAAGAAACGATTTACAGGGCATGCTGTTTTCAGTCTTTAAAGCAGCAGCCATGGCAGCGTTAATCAGGCAACAGTTGCTGAAGTAAACCTATTTGCATTTTGTATACAGGATTACATCCTGTGTGGCAAGGCAAGTGCAGTCGGTAGCCTCTTTTTTGATATACCGCTACTGCTATCTGTTGCTTTCCTGTGAAGTCTTCAAAAATAGCCTTGCATACCTCAAGACCTCCTGCCTCATGCATCATATACAAGTTACACAGCTTAAAAAAAACTCTGACAAAGGACCAAAATAAGGGACAGGTCTTAAAATGTGGTGATATATATTCAGGAAGCTGGTAGACTAAGGGGCATAGGATAAAAAGCGTTTTCTGCAGAACAAGTCTAACTGTAATACTTGATATTATATTCTATGTTTATAATCCCCACTATTCAGTCATGGAAATGCAAAGTTTAGGAGGGACAGAGGAAAATGATCAGGCAAAATCGGGGACATCCCTGAAAATCGGGGACAGTTGAGAGGTATGGCAGCAGGCCACTGCAGTCAGACTTACTGTATTCATTTTAATGGTGACCCGCACAAATTTTAGGGGGACTCACAGCTTTTAGCAGAGGACACCCATTTTGTCTCCCTCCTAAAGCTTATAACTACTAGGAGGTCCTTCCTCATACCATGTGACAGGATACAGATCTCTGTAGGGAGACTGCATCCTCCCCTCCATTTCCTGTAGCCATCAGTTTACTTCCTGCCTGACAAGAGGAGGTTCTCCGTAGAGGCTCTGTCACTGGAGTGACAGAGCTGAAGACATCAAACTTCAAGTGCTGATTAGTTTTATTGGCAAGAGAGGTTCTGCATTTTAATCAAGAAATTCTACTAAGGGATTTGCCTATCTTCTTTACTGGGGACTCCAGTCTCAGCTGTGCATGCTGTACAGACTGGCTCCAGAGCTGAAGACGTCAAACTGTAAGTGCTGATTGTTTTAATTGGCAAGAGAGGTTCAGCAGCTTCATCAAGAAATTCTACTTAAGGGATTTGCCTCTTATTTACTGGGGACTCCAGTCTCAGCTGAGCATGCTGTACAGACTGGCTCCCCTTCCCGCCCCCTCCTGCCTTCCCACACTCTGAGGAGTTCCTGCGGCACTGCACTCCCAATCCAGAGTCCATCTTCTCGGGGGTACAGCAGGACTTATAAGGGCACAAAATAATAACTATGTTGCTCTAAGGAGCAACAGGGAGAAGCTGCAACAGTTATTCCCGGCAGCAGAAGAACCATGTTTACCTTTTGGCTCATTGACGGACGCGCTGTACCACGCACAGGCTCCATTCAGAACAGCAAGGGAAGTCAGTCAGAGTGATCGTGCTCCACCAGCGGGGGTCTCTCAATGAACCAGCATTTCGACAGCATTCAGAGCTGCAGGGGAAGTCAGAACAATCGCGCTCCACCAGCGAGGGTCCCATAATGAACCAGGTCATCGGCATTTTCAAGCGCGGGGGACGCTTCTAGCATGTCGACAAGCATCTACTGGCTTTTGCTCATTGATGGATTTACAAGCCCCTGACTCCAAGCTTCACTACTGACCTTCACTCGTTCACAGCTTTTGAAGCCCCTAGCTCCAAGCATCAGTGTCATCAGGAGGGACTGTAAAAAGGGCTATCATGGGTCTGTCAGTAAGGGCTGGAACAGAGTTACAGTTTAAATTCCTTGCCCAGGGTGCACCACAAGCATTGGTATGTTCTCTGGTAAAATGGACAAGCCCTCTGGGGCAAAAAGTGCAACTAACGCAGATCCCCTACCGCTGGCCACCTCTGTGGGCTTGCTCTTCTTAAAGTGTGGTCTTCATATGGGGCCAACCATTTTCCTACGTTCTTCTCCCTTCCATCCTCAGTCATGGCATACTCCAGGAGTGTATGTGCGTGGAGGCATGCATATGTCTGGAGAACGTGACTCCCTCTCCTTCCCACTAACATCTTCTGTCAGACTCTTTCGCGGGCATACCACCAGGCCTTCACCTGGTGGCAGCTAAGAGCCGTTACAATTAACCTCTGTGATCTGGAATAAGAGAGCTGCCTAGTGGCTGCTCATTCCTCACCCAGCCCCCAGAAACTCATGCTCATCACTGAACACAGATCACCAGTGTGGCAGAAGGTAAGCTGCCAGTGCCTCAGCCTTGCATGCCACTGGGCCGGCTAAAAAGTAATTAAAAAGAAGAGTGCCACTGTCACTCCTCCTGAACAGAGAAAGGAACAGGCAGATGGCATAGATATGCCTTCATTAGAGGACATATCAAAAATGTGGCAATTTTTCCAGGCAGTCCAGGCGATGGGAAACTTTTTACCTGCCACCCACTTCCCCAGGCTCCAACCTATCTGCCTGCCAAGGAGGATGAAGAATATTATGTACAAGTGGATGAAGGTGGCCCCATGGAATTAGAGCTTGCACCTGAGCAAGATTTTGAGCCACCTCAAGACATAATGAGAACTACTCATCTTTTTCCTCATTTGTCAGACAAATGGTTGATACCCTCAACTTCCTTCCACTAGAGACATGAGGATGCTGATTTTATGGACATGTTGGTAGTAGCTCCACCAAGAAGAATGCTACTTCCCATACATGAACCACTCAAGAAGGTTTTATCAAAAATCATGTCTGCACTCAGCTCAGCTACAGCCATAATAAGAAAATCAGAATAAAATATAAGGTGAACAAGCAGGGCATGGAATACTTTTATGCTCATCCTGATCATCAAGGAGTATTCAGGCTGCTGCTTGTGAGAGAGCAAAAATCCCTCTGTCTATGCAGCACTCTGAAAAGGACTCAAAAAAAAAAAAAAAAAAAAAAAAAAAAAAAATGGATACTATGACGAAAAAGGTTTATGCTACAACTTCATCAGGCAGGGAACCTTCTCTGCACATATAGCACAGTACCAGAAAGCACTTTGAAACATGACTCTGGCACTGGCAGAAAGAACGGATGGCAAATTGGCATAGGACCTGATTGCCACAGCAAGAACAGCCTTGAATGCCACAAAATATCATTTCCGCTCTTCGGTGGATACTAATGACACTGCTGCTAAGAGTTTTGGCTCATGCAGTGTTCTCAAGAAGGTTTTCCTGGCTGGGGACTACCGTCCTCTCTCAGGATACTCGGGACAAGGCCATTGACTTCTCCTTTGAGGGAGATTCATTATTTGGAGACAAAACAGAAGCCTACATAAAAAAAGT
Organism: Neoceratodus forsteri; assembly: GCA_016271365.2. Taxonomy (NCBI): domain Eukaryota; kingdom Metazoa; phylum Chordata; order Ceratodontiformes; family Ceratodontidae; genus Neoceratodus; species Neoceratodus forsteri. Next base: position 657,986,724 of record CM057459.1, read on the forward strand.
GGATGTATATGAAACCAGTTTCAGAGGTAACAGTGAGATCGAAAAGGCCTCTACCTCGTACATGTCCTACTAAAGGGGAGGCAGAGGAAGGGGATTCTTCCCAAGAGTCTGTCTCTTATGCTCCTTATGAGTAGCTATAACAGAGGTTGCTATAGTGGAAGGGGAAGAAGGTTTTCCAGGCATAATGCTGCAGTTTCAGCACCTAAGCCCCAGCCAAAACAAGACCACTGACAGTTTTGCCCAGGTGTCCAACCACTGTCATTGGAGGAAGACTGATGTGCTACTTCTAGGAATGGGTAAACATTACCACAGACAAGTAGATCCAGAATAAAATGGATTTGATAGCTTTTATTGGACCAACAAGGATGTTACAAAAGTTACCTCTTTGTTGGTCCAATAAAAGGTATCAAACAGTTTGTTTCTGGATCTTTTCTTACAAGGACCAGTATGGCAACTAAACAATTTGTTTGTCATAGACAATTTAGGTACTGGAAGTACTGGCCAGAGGGTCAGACTTTTTCCAAGCCTGCATAAACATAGATCTTCTTCAAGGATATCTCTTTAATCAGGCCACACCTATGGAACTATAAGCCGCCAGGCACTAGGACCACACTGAAAACTTTTGCAAGCAGTCCACCAGGGGCCACCCACGACAAATGTCAGCTCTCCCATATAAATGTGAGGGTCCCTTCTCTCTCTTCATTTCTTTTCTCGCTGTCAACCATACTTGTCAGACCACTGAATGAAATGTCGCTGCAGTAGCCACCATTTTTATTTTCTTTTATAGGAAAAGTTATCACATTTACAGTGATTTTCAACAACTTGTATGTCGTCGAAGGAACTGTTGAATTTATGGTATTGTGAGTGCGATGAAAAGATTTACGCTGATGACTCCCATGATGTCTGTATCGGCAGCCTAGGCCTGGACCACAGCATGATGGCCTGCTCCATCTGCCGGGGTTTCAACTCTGTAGCCAGGCGATGCCATAAAGGGGTCCTCAAGAAGCATCTCCTTGAGAAAAAAGTAGCCATGATGGCGAAGGAGCTCCAGCAGAAGAGGAGAGAGCTATGTTGCTGGTCCAGTCTACCAGATCTTGGTCTTCTAAATCCCAGGACAAACTGTGATGTAGTCATAAACAGAAGCACCAGAACATGAAGAAGCAGAAAACTTCTATGACCTCCTCTGTGCCGTCATTCGCTACTGCGGTGACACCACTCCCCCCCCTTTTGGTCAACACCACACCAAGATCAGGTCTTGGTGCACACACGACCAGACCTAGTATGGCTGGTGCATCTCCATCAACATCTGGGACTCCGCCTCCCCGGTCGATGCCTTTTTTGCACCAGTCAACCACACAGGGACCAGTGTTCACACAGTACTGCTATCTTTCACTGACATGATCAGATGCCTGTTACCTACTCCCCATGTTCCAGGGGGTCTGTCGCTGGGGCCTGCCACCAATCCCACTTCAGCAACACTAGGTGGGCTCTTGCCCCAGCCGCCTCCCAGGAGACCGCCAACTATTGTCTGTCGACCCACTCAACAACGATTGAGTATAATCCTGATTTAGTAATGCAGGATGCGGAGGAAGAGGCTGAGGATTACACTGAGAGCCACTCTGATAGGGGCACAAGCTCTACATTGTCCACTTGTAGTGAGGACTCAGTGGTCCATACTCCGGAGGACCCCCCCCTTTCCTCACTATGATGCAGGAGTTGCAGGCTGCCATGGGCTTTGACCTAGAAGAGCAGAATACTACCAAGAAAAAAATGTATAGATTTTCTGGAGCTGCCTGACCCTCCTCCTGTTGTGGTGCTACCTCTCCTTCCTGCTTTAGAGGATGCTGTGTTTGCTGCCTGGTATAAGCAAAATGTTATTCAAGCCATACCAAGAAAGGCAGATAAAATGTACATGGTCCCTTCTGGGAAGTCATTTTTCTTTTCCACCCAGCCTGTGGCAGGTTCTGTAGTTATTAATGCTTCCCACGTGAGGTTAAGGGCCCCTAAGTACCTGATTTCCCTCCCTCTTTTATAAAGATTCTAGGAGGTTGAATGTTTTGGGCAAAAAGACCTTTGCCTCCTCTTCATTAGGCCTTTGTATTGCTAACTTTCAAGTTCACATGATAAAGTACCAGAACACCCTCTGGAGAAAGGCCAAGGCAGCTGCACAAGCCTTACTAGAGGGCATGCCCAAACAGGTGCTTCCTAAGGCTCTTACTGCTGGGGCCGATGTGGGCAAGCATCTGCTCTGTGTGGCTTACGATGTCTCAGATGCTTCTGCCAGGGCTGCTGGCTTTGGCATCTGTATCAGGAGATACTCACGGCTCAGGAAACTGGGTTTGTGAATGACATTCAACAGTCTATTCTCAGTGCCCTTTTCAGAGAATATAAGCTGTTTGATTCTGACATTCAAGATTTTCTCTCCATCCTTTAGGCCTCGGGCAGAACCCTGAAATCTGTGTATTCCCTCTACCATACTCAGCCGAGTGGTAGGCACAGGGTTCCTTTTCGTACGGCTGGTGCCAAGCACTGCCCAGTGATCAGACAGCAGGGCAGAGGCAAGGGAGCAAGAACGTTGCCCATTCACAAGCCCCTTGAGGTGGTGGCACAGGTGGAGCTGCCACAACCAGCACCATCAGACTTCTTATATACCCCCCCCAAACCACCATTACCTCCAAGGGTGGTTGTAGGGGGTCTCCTCTTCCTCCACTTAAACCTGTGGAAAGATAGACGACAGATGCCTGGGTTCTAGAAATCATAGAACAAGGCCATGCTTTAGAACTTTTGGACACACCTCCAGATCATCCGCCAGTAGTAACCCACTGTCCTCCAGAATACCTTCCTCTGGTCCTGGAGGAAATTCAAACTTTACTTCAAAAGAAGGCTGTAGAGCCTTTGCCCTTGGAACAAAGGCATATGGGTTTTACTTTTGGTACTTTCTAGTCCCAAAGTGGACAGGAGACTTGTGGCCTATTCTGGATCTCAGAGAGCTGAACTTCTCCATAGAGTACAGAAAGTTCAGAATGGTCACCCTGCAAGGCCTACTCCCACTGCTGCAGGCAGGGAATTGGATCTGTTCCCCTAGACATGAAGGATGCTTGCCTTCATATTAAAATCCAGAAGCCTCACAGAAAATACATGAGGTTCCTGTTCCAAAGGGATTATAATCAATTTTAGTGCTGCCCTTTGGCTTATTTTGTGCACAACAGATCTTTTCCAAACGCTTGGCAGTAGTGGCAGCTACCCTTCTCAGAGAAGGTCTCTATGCTTTCCCCTAGTGGTGCATGGCTGGAAGAGAGAGAGGGAGGGATATCTGAGTTGGCTGCTGGTTAGAGAGCAGGAGGGCTCATGAACTCTCATACATTCTGGACAGTGTTGAACATTACGACTCCAATTTAAGCTCCTCAGACTGTGGGATAGAACCGACTTTATTTTCATTTGCTCCCATCTGTTTTTGACTGTTCTGGTGACAGCAGAACCTATCTAAAGGGGACATTTTCCTAAGATTGCTTAGGGAGAATGGATGAAGATGTTCGGAGAGGAGAGACTAGGTCTAGTAGGAATGTAACCAGGGTCTGAATTTCATTTGTTTTGTTCTAAGGGGAGTACAGCAAGATTATCCTTGAGGCCCTTTCATGCTGGAAGGTTTAAACCATGCAGCATTTTGGATATTATTCACCTATCTTAAACCAATGCAGACTCTTCAACTCATGATATTTTAAGCCGCAGTCTGTGAACCTGCAAGAGAGACAGACTCTGTAACGGTGATTTTAGTAGCTACTGTATACAGTGCTACTTAGCCTCATGGTCTTACTCTTAGGCTATGGGCAGCTAAAATGTACCACAGTTGGGGGTTTATTTCCTCTGTTCTGCTTTTTATCACATGACATCATCGCTCATGGATACTGGCTAGCTCCTGGATTTCTCTGCATTAGTCTGTCCTCCTCCCTCAGTTTCCCATTCCCCCGCCGGCAGTCAGTAAGCACAGTCTCTGCTCAGTCTGTCCAGTGAGCCAGGACAAGTACTGTGGTACCAAGGTATTTGAGCTTCACAGGAGACATTTTGGAGCCGAGGTACATTACTCTGGCATGGTCTCTATTGTATTGTATGGAATTATGTGTTTGGCATTTTTAAATGTATTCAGTGTCATAAATATTGTAGCTGTTAAGCTGATTAGTAAAGATTTTTAACTGAACTGGCATAGTAGTCCATTGACTTGTCTGACTTCAGTTCTGCCAGCAGTGTGGCCCTTTAAGAGGAAACTGTAAGTTAGTTTTGTTTCATGGAGACAGTAAAATAGTTCATGTCATGATTGTTATTTGGTGTTGCCAATGCAGGGCACCATGGCCATCCCCTTCCCACCCACTGTGGCATTTCCTTCCCCATTACATAGCTACTCCGTGTGTGCTCATGGGGTGCTCAATAACTATAGGCAGATGGCCCTTGGGCTTCTCTTCAGAGGTTCATCTCAAGCCTTGTTGCCTCCACTATGACAGTACTGACTTTGCTAGGCACAGTTGGTCCTTGGAGCACAAACGTAGCCAGCTAGGTGGCCAAGACCCTCAGGGTAGCTGTGCAGTTTGATAGTTTCTTGTTTACACAAAATTATTCTGTGGTTGAAAAGAGGTCTCAAGATACTTGCATAACATTTTTCTGAGAGCTACACACACAGGCTTATCCCCACAGGGATTCATACTGATTCATAGGGATTCATATTGGATGACCTAAAGGTGGCCATGCAGTGTGGTGAGACGGTCATTAAAGCTAGTGGGGTGCATAGGTAGGGGTATCTCCAGCAGGAAGAGAGAGGTGGTTTTGTCCCTATATAAATAGCTGGCAAGACCCCACCTTGAGTACTGTGTACAATTTTGAAGACCCCATCTCAGAAAGGACATAAAGTAGAAGCGGTCCAGAGGAGAGCTACCAAAATGGTGCCAGGTCTGCAACAAAAGCCCTAAGAGGAGAGGAAAGGCTATAAGAGCTAAATATGTACACCCTGGAGGAGAGGAGGGAGAGGGGGACCATGACTGAAGCCTTTAAATACCTTGTGGAGTTTAATAAGGTACAGGAGGAGAGTTTATGTTGGAGGAAAAGGTGCTCTGTAAAAAGCAGGCATGATATGAAGCTGGGGGGGTAAATTCAGGAGGTATGTGAAGAAGTACTTTTCCACAACAAGGGTAGTGGATACCTGGAATAGACTTTCAGAAGAGATAGTGGAGTGAAAACAGTGATTGGGTTCAAAAAATGCCTGGGATAGGCATATCGAATAGTGGGGGTAGAGGTGAGAAGAAATTGCAATGTGGATTAAACGGTCTGGAAGAGGAAAAAAAATTGGGGCAGACTGGGTGGGCCCAACAGCCCTTGTCTGCCATCACATTCTATGTATCTGTGTACTGCAGGGCTTTCTCCCTCCTTCCCCCTCCATTCCACTTTGGCCATTGACTCTTCTTGCCCCGGGTGTTGGAATACTCCTGGGGGGAGCATTGTGCCTGACCTACTCCTCCCACAAGCACCATTTTTTTGCCAGGAGTCTCAGGTCCTTTGACTTCTTATACCTTAGCATAGTTTGGAATGCCACCACTTTCTTGTGCTACATGCTTCTGCGGTTCTCTTCGCTAGAAATTTTTGGCCAAACACTTCTTAGCTAGACTTTTCACACCTCTGTTTCTTTCCATTGTCTGATCATAACAATTATTGGATGAAGAGGTCCTTCCTACCTTATGTTCAGGAGAGCTGATAAGTAGACATCACTTGATCAAGTTGGCTCAGGGTGGGGCTGCCCCGATGGCGCAGTGGCAGCGTAACGCGCTGCCATGCAGGAGACAGATGACCTGAGTTCATAAGCAAGCTTGGGATGCCATGTCAGGAGGCACTCCAGACCATAGCAGCTGTTGCTTGGCAGTGCACTGTGGACAGCGGCTGTTGATGTTAGACTCTGGTGCCACAGTGACCCCTGCAGTGGGCCAAGGGAGCTTTCTGTCTCTGCAGGATGTCACTGCATATAGTCAAGGCTGCTGGAAGGCTCCACCCATGCTAGGTAGAAAATGGGATAAAAACCCATACAATGTCTTCATGATGGCTTGGGTCCTCAAGCCCTTGTGATCCCACCATTTGGTCTTGTCCAGAGATGGCCTGTCTTGTGGTGGTTTTGCATTGGCATTCTCCTGGTTTACCATTTCATGGAGCCCATCCATTTCAGATCAGAAAAGTGACCCAGAATGGAGAGGTTTTTTTTTTTGTTTTTTTTTTAAACTTCTGGTAATTCAGTTTTTGAGTAGGCTTCATAGATGGTCTGGATGACTGTCTCTAGGTCAGTGCTGTATGATCTTTGAGTTAGAGAGCAGAAGCAGCATAGGACTTGCATGTTACTCTTTGCCCAGACGTCTGGGTCTTGATTCTGTTTGTTCAACATCAGTAGAGAGGACAGATAAGGGAAGTGAGGTGGGGGCTGTCTTATATACTTTAGGGTTGACTTACAAAGCGCCAAATTGGAAATCAAGGATCTGGATAGGGACTGTGAATACCTGGCAGTTAAACTATTGCTGGGGCAAGGGAATAAGTCCTTCATCCTCCTGTCAGTCTGCATACCTATGGTAAACATCAGATTGGCCTTGCGTGTTTTATTAAATACTTCAGGCAAATCAACCAAAACTGGCAGTGCACAGTCACCGATGATTTCAATATCGGCTGGGTTGTGAAGTCCATCTCTAGCCATAGGGACAGGATTGTCAAACTGTTTCTAGCACAGATGGTCACAGAAACAACCAGAACCAACTGTAGAACTGGGATTTGTGACACTAATTGACTGGATTCTCTTAACTCTCCCTGACAGGGTTAAATCAATCAAGGTTCTGCCTGACACCCTAAGCGATCACTCAACAGTGCAATGTGTATGGGCAGTCAAACAGCCAAAGTTCCCAACCCCTGACTCATCACAAGCTGGGTCCTAAACAAAAGTAAGCTGACTAGTTTCAGATCCCAATCTAGCCCTAATTGACTGGAGCTGCTAGATGCAATTCCTGATATTGAATCTGCTCTTGAATTCTTTATCATTGAATTTGCTAAAGTCTGTGACAAATTTGCACTGCTAAAAAAAAAAAAAAGATAAGGGGAACACCATCTGACTGGATCACCCCTGAGCTCCTTGCTCTCATGAAAGAGAGGGATAGACTGTGGCCAGTGGCCAGGGAAACTGGGTCCAAGCTCACATCCAGAAATTTTAAGAAGCCAGAAACAAATGCATCAGAGAGACAAGACTGGCTAAAGAGTACTGCAAGGACCAACAAACACTTAATTGGGGAAATGGTAAAAGACTTTGGGGAAAATTAATTGGAGCTTCTATGCAAAGGTGAAAAAGTCCCAAGAATGTTCATGGTCAATGGGAAAGAGGTCCTTGATCAATGTGTGATTGCCAGTAGATTCAATGAAGTCGTAATAGACCTCAGTGCTGTAATCTTGGATGTACCAAACCAGTCCATCTGTGGGGGGTCCTGATCCTAAAGCTGGTCTGTTGGAGGACCCCAACCTAAGGCACCCTAAATTTTACCTCACGATCATATCAGTTAGACACTCTCAAGTATATTAGAAAGGTCCTTGGCGAAACCTGTGCATGCATCTGTGTGTGGACACTTGACATGCAGTTACTCACCCTGGCTCTAGATGAACGGTCCGTCCCTGTCTCCAGAATCTTCAACTTCTTGCCGAAGTATGCCCAGTTCCCAGAGAACTGGAAATCACGCTGGTTCCACTCATATTCAGAAGTGGTGATTGTTCCAGTATAGCCAGTTACAGACCCATCTCAATCATCTCCCCACTGTCTAAAGCCCTGGAGAGAATTGTCAGACCAGCTAGTCACATACCTAGAAAAGTATGAACTTCATTATGCCCAACAGCATGGTTTTAGGAAACTCCACTGCACCAGTACATCACTGGTAGAATACACCTGCTACACACGTAAGGCCCTTAATACTGGTAATATGGGGGAGCCATTTATATTGTCCTAACAAAGGTCTTTGAACATATTCTCCTGCTGCATAGTAATGAGAGGCTTTGTTTTCTCCACTACATAGGCAGCTCCCCCAAAGCTAGGCACTCGGGACACACAAGCAACACAAGCAGCTCACCTGAGGAGCTGAGGAAGCCGAATCTCCAGCCTGATAACTTTCGAGGTAAAGAGAGCCTCTTCTCTCTTTGTCTGGACGCCTGAGGGTGCCCTAGCCTAATGACTGGCGCAAGCTGTCTGTACCTGCCCAACCACCCACCCACCCAGGGGCGGCTGTCAATTTAAGGATCCACCCCGTGACATCACGTCCTGTTGCCCAGAACCTATCTCCCCACTTTCCCATTTGCAGGTTATACCTGCTGGCCACTAGAGGGACCTATGCTCCCTCGCTACTTCCTACTCCTACCTGTACAGTACTACTTCCCTTGGATCTTGCTCACCACAATGTATTGGCCCTGCCTCACGCTCTGCCTGTGCCTATCCCCACTAGCAGTGCACTTGCCCACCTACCCATCTGCTACTCCGCACTATGCCCTGGCACGCCTCCCTCCCCTTGCTCCTGAACCTGCTCTCCTGCCCCTTGGGACCTCTGTGTGTCTCGGTCCTCCCTGCCCTCCCCCTAGCTTCCTCCTCACCTCAGGCACATCTGGGTGTCTTCTTATTCTTCCCTTCCCTTCCTGTACCACCCTGCCCACCCCTGCTCCTTAGCCTCCCCCATGTCAATCGTAGAAAACCTCTCACCATCTCCCAGCCAGGGTGTTAGTCATGCTACTACTCCTGTCAGGAACATTCATCCAAACCCTGGCCGGTTCCCAGGAGCTCCCCGACTAGCACCACAGGCCTATGCATAGTCTTCATGAATATCTGTAGCCTCCTAAAAAAAATTTGACTCACTACAATGCTTGGTCACATCAATTAACCCTGATGTCATCGCTCTGGTTGAGACTTGGCTGTCGAAATCCTCCCCTGACTCCCTAGTCTCCCTTCCTGGTTTCACCTTCTTCTGGTCTGCCCGTGTTGGGAGACGGGGCGGCGGCTGCGCTATTTATGTCAAGGAGACTGGAGGAAGGCGGATGTGATTCCCCTTCACAAAAGTGGGACCAAGACAGAGGCAGGAAACTACAGACCTGTCAGTCTGACTTCTGTGGTAGGGAAAGTGATGGAGTCACTTCTGAAGGAAAGAATAATTGAGTACCTAGAGGTCAGTGGAGCACAGGATCCAAGGCAGCATGGGTTCACAGCGGGAAGGTCATGTCAGACGAATCTAATAGATTTCTTTGACTGGGTGACCAAAGTAGTAGACCAGGGAGGGGCTGTGGACATGGCCTACCTAGACTTTAGCAAGGCATTTGACACAGTCCCACACAAAAGATTATTAGTCAAATTAACCAGCCTGGGAGTGGGTCCCCGGGTGGTAGCCTGGGTAAAACATTGGCTGGACAACAGGACACAGAAGGTAATTGTAAATGGAGTCCACTCTGAAGAAAGGGCGGTTACTAGTGGGGTACCGCAGGGTTCAGTATTGGGTCCAGTCCTTTTTAATGTCTTCATCAGTGACATTGCAGAGGGACTGGAAGGAAAAGTATGCCTTTTTGCAGATGACACAAAGATCTGCAACAGGGTTGATACACAAGGAGGCGTGGAAAGGATGAAAAGGGACTTGGCAAGGTTGGAGGAGTGGTCAGACGTATGGCAGCTAGGATTCAATGCAAAAAAGTACAAAATAATGCACCTGGGAAACAAGAACCCAGGGGAAGAATACACAATGGGTGGGGAGGTAGTAACAACAACAAAACAGGAAAGGGACCTGGGGATAATCATATCAGATGACCTTAAGGTTAGCAAGCAATGTGAGAAGGCAGTAGGGAGGGCTGAGGGTATACTGGGATGTATAGGGAGAGGCATCAGCAGCAGAAAACACGAAGTTGTTATCCCTCTGTACATACAGTTGGTGAGACCCCATCTGAAGTACTGTGTCCAGTTCTGGAGACCCCATCTTCGCAAGGACATAGACAGGATAGAGGCAGTCCAGAGGAGGGCAACTAAAATGGTGCAGGGTCTGCAAGAGAAGCCGTGAGGAGGAGAGACTAAAGGAGCTAATATGTATACCCTTGAGGAAAGAAGGAGAGGGGGACATGATAGAAACTTTCAAGTACTTCAAGGGAATCAACAAAGTCCAAGAGGGTAGCATCTTTCAGAAAAGAGACTTGCAAGAACAAGGGGACACAATTTAAAGATAGGAGGGCGGTTGGGGCAATGTGAGGAAGTATTATTTCTAGCGAGGGTAGTGGATGCATGGAACAGCCTTCCTGAGGAAGTTGTGGGGTCTAAAACTGTGGGAGAATTCAAGAATGCATGGCACAGACATAAGGCAATTCTTGTGGGGGGCAGGAAGATATAGGCTGTTGGTTAACTAGGATCTGCGGCCTATCCTGTAGGTAGGGAAATGGGCAGACTAGATGGGCCTAGCGGTCCTTATCTGCCGTCAAAATCTATGTTTCTATGAATCTCTCCCCGTACTAGCCTTGCCTGCTCCCATCCTTGACTCCAGGGTCCAGGCGCTTACGCTGAAACTAACCCCTGACCCTTTAAAGGGACCCCTTTATCTGACTACTGCATACGTGCCCCCCAGGGACCAAACGCAGGCCATTGCCTCTCTTACAGAATACCTTTCCTCACTACCTCCTTCCGCTGATCAAATTCTGGTGGGTGACTTAAATGTTAACTGGCTCAGCCCCTCCTCCTCCTCTACCCGAGACTCCTTTTCTGCAATAGACCTAACGCAACTAGTTACCCACCCTACCAGGACTAACCCCAAGAGAGGCTCCAGTACCCTGCTTGATGTGGTACTCACCAACCGCCCTAATCGGATCCCCAATGTACAAGTCCTCCCAGACTCTCTCAGTGATCACTCCCCCATTCGGTTCCACTGGTCATCCTCAGTCACCAAACCCATAGCACAGTCCACATGCTGGCGGTGTCTAATACCTGGTGGACTGATAAAACTTAAGGAACTTCTGTCCCAAATTGACTGGTCTCCTATACGGGCAACTCCTGACATCGACACAGCTCTAGCCTTCTTTACCTGAACTTTTAATAATGCCTGTGATAGCTTTGCCCCAATGTTGACCTGCCGTTCTAAAAGGCAGAATGCCCCCTGGGTAACCCCAGCTTTGATCCACCAACTCAAACATAGGGATAACCTATGGCACCGCACACTGAGACTGGCTCCAGTGACAGGCAGTTGCTGCCGCCTCAAACGAGTGTACTCTGGGCCATCAGAAAGGCCAAGTCTGAGCACTATCGTCCTCACTCACTGTCTCATGGGGAACCCCAGAACCTTCTGGGATAACATTAAACAGTTAAATGGGAGTGCACCTCCCCCACCCAGATCAACATTAATGGCGTGATCTCCTCAGACCCAGCCCTCATAGCCAACCACCTCAACGCCTCATTCACTGACCTTAGCCCTATCCTCCCTACAAATTTTTTTGACCCTCCTCCCCCAGCACCTGCTGTAAATCTTTCTCGCCCTTATTTTCTCCTCCGCCGTGTTTCTGCCCAAAAATTTAGGCTGCACCTTGTCACTGCCCTCAAGAGTAATAGTACAGGCAGTGACACCCTGGATCCGTGTATCCTACGGCTGGTCTTAGACACAGTCCTTACCCCGATCACGTGCCTCATCAACCACTCTCTTTGCCTGGGGAAGGTTCCAACTGCCTGGAAAGTCGCCACTGTCACCCCTATCTTAAAAGGTGGTGATAGGACTGTGGCTGGAAACTACTGGCCAATCTCCATTCTCTCTCCTCTCTCCAAGGCCTTGGAAAAAGTGGTGGCCTCTCAAATCTCTAACTACCTCTCCACCTACAATGTCCTATGTCCTGAGCAGCATGGCTTCCGAGCGGGCCACAGTACCAACACAGCCCTCCTAGAGTTCTCCAACTTTCTCCACTCCTCCTTAGACACTGGTTCTCTGGCTGGTGCGGTCTTCATTGACCTCTCTAAAGCTTTCGACACTGTCTCCCACCCCCTCCTTCTTGATGCCCTTAGTCTCTCTGGTTTTGCTGCTGGGCCTGTCTCCTGGTGCACCAGTTATCTGTCTGACCGCTCACAGCGTGTAAAAAAATTAATGGGACCTACTCAGACATCTGTCCCATCTTTTCTGGGGTTCCCCAGGGCTCCATTCTGGGCCCCTTACTATTCTCCCTTTACCTTAACACCCTTCCACGGGGAACATTCTATTGTACGCTGATGATGCAGTCCTCTTTGCCTCAAGTCGTAACCCTATTGCCCTGCAGGACTCGCTGCAGAAGCCCTTCGCTGAAGCCGAGGGCTGGTTCAAGAAACATAGATTGGTGATAAATCTTAAAAAAAACAAAAACCATGTTCTTCACTCATCCTCAAAACAAGTCCTGCAACTTCAAACTCCTCATTCACTCTGGGTCCTCTTTCCCACTCGAACAAGTTTGCTCCTATAAATACCTAGGGATCCATTTTGACCCCTCCCTCTCCTTCCATGGACACATCGCTGCCCTAGCCACTGCCACTAATGTCCGATTGGGCATCTTACATCGGTATAAACACTACCTGCCCCCGGAGGCTCTTCGACTCGCAGTCACCTCCTCTATCCTGTCCCTAGTGGACTATGTACTGCCGGTGTACGGTGCTGCTGATCAGACCGCACTCCATAAAATTCGCACTCCTCTGAATAAGGCCTGCAGGTTAATTACTGGGGCACCTAGGCTAACACACACCTGTCTACTGTACGCTAAAGCCCTGGTACTTATCTTGACGAGCGCCTCAAATATCTGACCTGTACCCTTACAAAAAAGACCCTCCTTGGGCTATCCCCACCAGGATTGACCACCACCATACCCTGCTCTGTCCCATTAGTTCATACTCGGACCTCTGGGAAAACCTCTTTTGTTATCCCTAGAGCTAGGACCTCTCACAGCCAAAGAGCCATCAGCTTTAGGGCCCCCTCCTGGTTCAACACACTGCCCTCCTCCATCTCTGAAGCTCCAACTATATCATGCTTCAAAACTTCCTTGCGTAACCACCTTATTAACACCCGAAGCTGTAATTGCCACTAGTCAAAGCCGGACTAATACTTATGACAAAGCTTACTACTAAGCTGCTAAGGACAACATAACTCTGGTATTGTTTGCATCAATCCTACCTGTACCAGCTTGTTTGTATCTATGTCTTAAGTTACTGTTATACTGTGTTGTACTGTTATACTGTGTATTTTCGTTTGTCTTACTGTGACAAGGTACCTTTGTAAATGAGCCTATGGCTCAAAGGTTTTCCAAACTGCTGTTTAAATAAATAAATAAATACATCTGGTCAACCATCAGCTGCTGCACAGTAAGCTATTTGGCCTTGATCTGTCTAGAGACTCCATGACCTGGCTCCAGAGTTACCTGAGTGCACACAAAATTAATGACTCCCCTGTCTGACAGCCAGAGACTACCCATAGGTGCGTCCCACAGGGCTCTGTTCTGGGCAGACTCCTCTTTGGCCTTTTCATTAACCAAGTTCCTGATGCCTGTCAGTCAGCTCATGTTCTTCTGTGTGCAGATAATGCCGTCATTTACGTTAAGAACACTAACCTAAGCAACCTCACTTCTAATTTCCAGGGAAACCTTGAGTTCTTAGAAAAATGTTTATCTAATGATTACCTAGTCCCCAACTGCAAAAAACCCCCAAAAAACATACTGTTAACCAGCAGTCACATGAGCATAAAAGTCTACCCCATGTCCTTCTCAGTTATGAAAGCCTAATACTGGATCAAGTGTAGACATTCAGATATCTTGGGGTAATATTGAATGACACTCTATCCTTGGGGGCCCCCCCTCCCCCAACACATGGACAATCTGGTGCCTAATAGAAGGCTGGGAGCCCTATTCAGAAATTGGAACAACCTCACTGCTGAAGCTAGGCGACTGATTGTGTCCTGCTCCATCCTGTCCCTAGTGGACTACGGACTTCTGTCTATGCAGCTGCCATAGACTCTGTATTAAATAGGGTCAAGATGATTTGCAGTACAGCTTGCCACTTTGTACCAGAGGCTAACAAGTACACCCACAGCTGTAACCTTTATTCACTAACCAGCTGGCTACCCCTTGCCAGTAGAGTAAAGTTTCAAACCTGTTTACCAGCCAAGAAAGCACAGATGGGCTAACACCCCCAAGTGCTAAAAAAATACAAAAAAAAAAAAACTGTTTCCACTCAATGTCTGACCAGTTCAGCACAAGGAGCATGGCTAGGAATCCTTGAACTGCCTTTCTGTAGAAATCAGCTGGGTAAGTGTTCCTTTGCCATTAAGGCTACAGAGCTGACTAAATGAACTGCTGGAATCATACGGCCCCCAAACACACACATAGTTGCCCGGTTCAGAAAATCCTGCGGGCTGCCCTAGCAGTTAAGTGCATGTACAACTTGTCATTAAACTAGTGATCATCATTGTTATGCTCTGCTGTCTCTTTAGCAGTCTGCTGCTGGAACTTGTTCAATCAGCTTTGCAACATAATCCAAATAGACCATCTTAGGGTAGCTGTCATACAGACGAGGTACACCGATGAGTCCTGGTAGGATGAAACACGTGTCTGTGTCTTTCTGTTGGCACCCTTTGCAAACTGTGTGAGAGGCCTTTCGGCACCATACATTTCTGCTTAAAGTTGAACCAGCGTAATATTCGGTGGTGATTTGCATATACAACCCATGAATGATGCTTTGCATGATGGGAGTATGTGTGATTTTGTATTTCTTTGATGTTTCTTGGTTTGTTAGACAAGCTTCCCCTCTGGAATGTGCTCATCCACCCTGTCTCTTACCTAATTGTAACATCTATAATTCTGTTGTGTCATTTGTTGTAAAACTTGTAACCCTGATGTGGAACCTTTATAAAAGAGCACTTGTACACAAAGGTGTCGTCTGAATCTTCTGATAAATAGAGAGATGGACAGTATGTACAGTATCATTTATTACACCTAGAAATTCCATGCTATAAGAAATACTAACCACAGGCATGAATCAGGAAAAAGGTCTAACCTAAGTATATCCCAGTCACATAACTTGCATGTCCAGAAACTTGTGAGGATCAGTATATTAATTTTGGCATTACATAGTTGCTTGATTCCTTCTTTTTTTTCTTAATTCATAAGTTAATTTACAAGAAGATAGTACATGGTGTAGTGGTATTACAATAATCCATTCATTAGACAATAAACATACTAAAGTGGCATAGCCTTAGGTAGTGATACCTAAGGCAGATATCAGTAAGTTTTATTGTATAATACATGGGGCACATAAAAGATCCCTTCTGCAGGATCATCTCCGCCAACCCCTCCATGTTGGTACCCCCCCCCCCCGCACCCCGACTGATCAGGTAAAATCAGCCCTAGGCATTAATCAGTAAGTTAGTTTAGGTTTGGTATTATGGGACAAACTCTGGATCTGACTCTAGCTGGTACTGTAGGACACCCATCATCTTCAGAATATCTCATTTTTGACCTGTTTCCCCAAGCTAATTAGCTGTTAAAGTCTCTGTCAGAGTATCATTCACTACCCTAATCCATAAAGATTTCTGTGGGGGAGAATTCTGTAGCCATCTCTCAGTAGTTCCCATTTTGACTGCCACTAGTTTGAGCAGTAATTTCAGCACATGGCCCTTCACACCCCTGGGAGGAATGGACAAAAGGACCAAGAATGGTGTAAGTAATGCAAGATCAGAAAAGATGGAGTTGAAACCCCCATTTATATCTTGCTGGTACGTGCCCAACACTGGGCAGGAATATAGTTGCTTGATTCCTTCTGACTTTATATATGTGTGGTGTACTTCAATTTAGTGTTTGATCTCCTGATTGCAGTTGTTATAATAAACGGAATTGTTGTATCCTTTACACATTCACTAACTGGCTACATTTGCCCTGCAGAATAAAGCTCCAGACTTGTTTACTAGCAAAAAAGGTACTCCTGGGCTTAACACCCCCAGTTTAACAAATTGGTTTGCACTGTGTCCAACCAATACAACACCGGGAACATGGCCAGGAATGCCTTTAAGCCTCCTTTCCAGTGTACTTAGCTGGGCAAGCAGTCATTTGCTGTCAGGGCCGCTAACTGGTTAAAGATAAATGGAAAATAATGTTTTTCGGGCAGTTAAGTTTTAGGTTAATAAATGTTGCATGCATCCCTTGGTGAAGTTATCTGTGTCTCACAGTACATAAAATACATGTTAGCTCTACTCTGATGATTTTAGTTCTTTAGCATAATGAACTTTTCATGTTGTCACGCTTTGTCTGTCTACAAGCACGATTTTGCCTAGTAACACAAAAGGTGGTTCATGTCACTTGCTACTGCTTGAACACACAGGTAGACTGCCTCACATACGCTCCATTCATTTACAGCCTGAAGTTTTTGAATGGGCTGAAATTTGTCAGAATATTGATTTTCAAACTCAGTTTCTCAACATGTTTTCTGATAAAAAATCATGGATCTCTGTTACTTCCGAACACTATAGCTCTGTAAGGGTACTTGCCTTATTGGATGGTTTGCCTCTTGTTTTACATGACCGTGCCCAGATTTACTCTGTCTACAGTATACTTCCTAAACAGAAGGATTAAGCACTTGAGCAGCATGAAATGGGGACAGAGCAGGGAATCATGAATGCAGCTCATTCGTATTCTTTTGAAGCTGCGAAAACAGTACTTAACTGTATGAAATATTTTGAAATCCGTATTGTTTCCCCATTTCTCGGTACACTTATTATATGACTGTGGGTGTAGTAAGGGGTATTTCTTATGGTTTCAGAGGTGTCTTTCATGCTGGTTGGGCAAATAACCAGTATTAGAGACACTTGGGGAAACAGTAAGAAAGACCCCTTACTACACCCATAATCATGTTATATGGCAATGGATCACCATACTATGATTGTGGGTTGCAGTAAAAATCTTCATTTGTTGACATTTTCTATCATTTACTTTCTAGGGGTGTGGGTATGGTGTACTAGCAGGGTTTTATTTAATTCTAAAAATGTATTAGCGTTTTGCTCATAAGTGTTAAAACATTGTAAAAATGCTTAGCACTTGCCTCATTGTGTTTAACAAGCATAACACTTCTAGAAAACCTATATAAATACTTTCTGTACAGTTAGTATTGTCCCAGGAAAAAAACTGCTAATCAGTTATTTAAAACCCTGTACTAGGCGCATGTTGGCAGAATCCTTTTCCCTTTAATTCCTGGCTAGTAGTATTCAAGCTGGCTCCTCCCAGCCACCTGAGTGGTATCCTCCTCGGCACCACCCCATGATGTCAGATCTTCCTTTCCGCTAGAAGTATCAGGTTCCCTCCATTGCAGGTCTGCACTAGGTTAGGCCCTGTTTTTCAGTCCCTTGGTCCTAGAGTTTTTGAACGTCTTTGAGTCATTTTGTTCCATCATGGAACAGCCAGATTCTAAAACTGATCCCAGCATCAAGCACTACTCCACCTGTGTTCAGAAGATGTCCCAGACCAATCCACTTGCTGCTTGAGTGAACTGCTTGGGCATCCAGCACGATCCGCAGGCCTGCAGCTTGTGTGTTACTCACTAGGCTTCTACCCTGGAGGACTGTTACACCTGTCTTCTTTTGGGTCGCCCAGATCAGTGGGCTCCTCCAGTTAAATCCAAGGATGCCCATAAGGCAGATTCTAAGATGGGTGGTTCGGCAGAACATCTCATCTTTGAAGAGGCTGCTGCGACATTGTCCACCTTGGTCCCTGTGGGCATGGGAGCCTTGTTTACTGGGGCATAGAAACATAGACCTTGATGGTAGATATGGACCGCTTGGCCCACCTAGTCTGCCCATTTCCCTACCTACAGGATAAGCTGCAGATCCTAGTTAACCAACAGCCTACTTCTTCCTACCCCCTAAAATAATTGCCTTATGTCTGTCCCATGCATTCTTGAATTCTCCCACAATTTTAGACCCCACAACCTCCTCAGGAAGGCTGTTCCATGCGTCCACCACCCTCTCTGTGAAAAAATACTTCCTCACATTGCCCCTGAGCCATTCCCCCTCTATCTTCACATTGTGTCCCATTGTTCTTGCACATATATTTTTCTGAAAGATGCTACCCTCTTAGACTTTGTTGATTCCACTGAGGCATTTCGGGACTTGTGCCAGTCCTTGCCCGCCCTCAGGATGGGCCCCTCCTGGGGAATCCAGGTCCTCTCAGGACAAGTCATTAAAGTCCCACTGCAGGTTGTGGGAATTAGAGTGGCCCCATTCCTCTCATTCCTGGGCTTCTACTGGCTCGACGGTAGTCGAGTCATCTGCTTCAGCCGACACTTCTTCTCATATCCAGGCCACTAGCCCCACAGAGTCCCCATCAGACTTGTCAGCTGAGATGCAGGTCGACCAGCTAGTCTAGACTTACCTTGACCCAGTTGACCGGTTGTCACCGTTTGAGGGAGAGGGCTCCCTCTCTTGGTCTTCAGTCCTTTGCTGCCATGGTGTCGGTCAAGGTCTGGGTCGAGATCTTTTAGCTCTCAATCTTGGTTGAGGGATTACCAGTACTCCTGTCAGTTCCGTTCTTGACCCTCCTTGAAGAGACGCGGGTGATACTTTTCTTCATCCTCTTCCTTGGTAGAAGATCAGCTCCGTCATAGAATGTGGTGCCGGTATGACATGTTCCTTTGGCAGCAGTGGCTTCTCGGCTCTGACCTTGTGCCCTAGCCTACTCCGGCATTTCCATGGCCATCAGCGCTGTATCCAGAGCTGGCTCTGCCAGTCAGATCGACACCCACCTCCCCACCCATTCAGGTGGAATCTTCGCCTCCACAGCTCAAGGACGGACCTCCTCCCAAGATTGCGTGCACGACCCCCGCCAATGTACCTCCTGTTGTCAGCAAGGACATGGGTGCCCAGTTAGAGTTCTAGGAGACCTCCAATTTGGAGGACTTCTCCATGCACTCCCATCTGACCCCGGGGTTTGACCGTGAATCCGGGGACAACCTGGTTGCGGATCAAACCTCTGCCTTCTCCGGGGCCCTCAGAGTCTGTCTGATTTGCAGCTTCATGGGGATCCTGCTGGAACATGTCAAGAAGTGGGCGAAGTACCTCCTCGACAGGGTAGATTCTCCAGGGATTGCCTTCCTGGTGGCGGAGACCGTCCTTGGCCTAACTTTGGAGCAGGGGTGTGCAAATCCAGTTTTTTTGTACTTTGCCCCGGGGCAAGTGGTGATATAAAATTTATTTGCCAACAACATTTTTTTACTTGTCCTTTCACTTACACCCTCTCAGCTCCATCTCTATAGTGTAAGCATGGAATGCATATCACACACATCAGTAGTGTATGGGCCTTGAGTACTACCATAGATCCATCCTCATCTACTAAAATGGAAAAGTAAAGGATAAAGATAATGTATACACAAATGCGTACACAAACATTAAATAAGAATAATTTTCTTATTTTTTTTATACTTTGCTTTACCACCTCTTTACCAACCCCAAGGGCGATCAAGTGTAATACAGTGGGCTAATAAATGGAATGAAGGTTTAAAGCCTAGATATGATGTATACTGTATTATTTTTGATTAATGTATGATACATCGACTGCAACACCATGGAATGTCTTGTATTATCAGCCTTGTCTTCTTTCAATAAAGGAAGTTTAAAAGAACAACAACATGTAGTCATAGATCTGACTTTGGGGGTATCTCTTGCAGCAGGCCACACCTATGTAAATATAGCTGCCAGGCACTTGGACCACATGGAAACTTTGTCTACCAGGGGCTGCCTACTCTGATGTCAGATGCCGACGTCTCCCTAGCCTGTAATTGTGGGCGGTCCCCGCACCCTCCTCAGTTCTTTTCCTACCATTGACCAACACATGTCAGACCTTTCAGAATGTCGCAGCTTCAGTCAACTGCCATTTTGTGTACTTCGTTTTACTTGTTTTCTCACCATAGTTTTCATTACTTTTCAGTGATTCCTACAGGTAACTTATGTCTTCTTGACCTACTTCTTCATCTGATAGACTGACCAAGTGTGCCTGTGGAAAACAACTCCTGGACAAGGATGGCCACTCTGCCTGTGTTTGCTGCCTTGGACCAGACCACGATGTCCAGGCTTGCACCATGTGCTGCAGCTTCAACCAGATGCCAGCACAAGCAGATCTTTGGAAAACTTCCTACTGCAGCAGAAGGTCGCTAGTATGGAGAGGGAGTTGCAGACCAGGGGCGTCTCTGTCTCCCTGGCCCTATCCTCAGGCTCCCAGTTGTCGAGGTCCTGGGAAAAATCCTCGGGCGCACACAAGCATCAGGACAAGGACTGTGCCAAGACCTGGTCCTCTCCCTTCTGCTTGCAGTTCCCTACATCATTTGGCGGCAGCAGTGGGCCATCCTCCTTGGCAGCGGCTTCATCTACCTCATATGCCATAGCACCCACAAGGCTGCCATTGGCAGTACCTCTGACCAATGTTACTTTATCTGGTGGAGGTTCCTCTGGGTTGGGATCCTTCCTGAGCCCATAGCCTGTGCTGTTCCAGCCCTTGTTTTCATCGAGCTCACAGTCTGGTGGCTCTGCTGGTCTGTTTTCAGCCAGCATGGGTTTGACAGGCTCCGGAACTTTGGCAGCTGTCCAACCACTACCCGCCACCACAGTGTCTGCCTCCTCTGGGCCACTGCTTTCACCAGCATATCCTGGTCCTCTTCGCCATCCCATACAGTGACTCAGGCCAGAGATCCTTTGCCAGGGCCTTGCCTTTGCGACAAACTTCCCCGGACCCACCCCCATGGGTCAATGCCAGTCTTGCCTCAGCCGTCTCCTCCCAGCTACCTGATGCCAGTCACAGTGGGCTTTCCTTCCTTACTGTCCACCCTATGGGACTTTCTGCAAGCCTGCCTTGCATCCCTCTCAGGGTCTGCCACTCAGGGAGCCCTCTGGGCCTACCATGCCCATGGGCCCACGGCAGGTACTTCGCAGCTAGATCCCCCTCACTCCCCCTGGGCATTTGGGAGAAGGGGATGAATACCATACAGACCTCCAACTCCCTGACGATTATGAGGATGAGGGCATGAGCGATGAAGGGGATGTTACCCCCTCTCACCCCACCTCCATGGTGTCTTCTGATGGGGAGGAGACCCCTAAACATATCCCATGGCCCCCCCACAATTTGTTCTTTGTGGTGATTCTGTGCCAGATGCAGGCTGCGATGGACTGAAACGGAGGAACAGGACCCTACTAGGTGTCTGTTATCCACCTTCCTGTTACAATCAAGAAGACCGCCCCAACGGCTTGGACGTGCTAGAGAAATCTAGTTTAATATCCAGACAAAAATTCCCACACTGTCCACTAACTCATAGAAAAATGCAGGCACATGTAGCCCAGTCGGGGCCCCCTTTCTGCTATTAAGTCTGGACGCGGAGAAGGCCTTCCACCGGGTGGCATGGCCTTTCTTCAGAGCAGTGCTGAAGAGCTTGGGCTTCACAGGAACCTTCACCCAAATTATAGATGCTATCTATACAGACCTCACGCCTACACTGAAATAAATGGATGAGTCATTTCCCTGAAGCCACTGCAGAGAGGAACCAGGCAGGGATGCCATGCCCACTGTCCCCTCTTGTTTGCAGTGTACCTAGAACCACTGGCCCAGGCTCTAAGACAGGAGGAGGTGATGAGGGGTGTGGAGCAGGGAGAGGGGAAAGCATAAATTAGCTTTATACATGGACGACTTTTTAATATACTTAACAGAACCAGACCAATCTCTACATCCACTGTGGCAGATTATAACGGACTTGGGAGAACTAGCCGGGTATAAAATTGACTCCACTAAGACGGAAGTTCACCCCCTCAAAAGAAATCAAGTCAGCTTTCCCATTCAGATGGGACCTACAACGCTTAAAATACTTAGGAATACTTTTGGGCCTGACTCACAAACAAATGTATAGCCTTAACTTTCCCCCTTTGCTAAGTAAGATCAAAATAGACCTGGAGAGATGGGCAATGGTACCCATCCCCTTATTTCAAAGGGTTGAGGCAGTTGGAATGGTCATTTTGCCTAGATTCTTTCACTTAACCCAATCACTGCCCATAGAGATCAGATGGAAGTTCTTACAGGCTTTGAATAAACAGGTGTACAGATATATGTGGGGCAACCAAGGATAAGGTATTCCCTTCTCCAATTACCAAAAAGACTAGAAGGCCTGGCACTCCCCAATTTAAAGCTCTATTACTACGCAGCCCAGATTAGGAGTGTATTTTATTGGTTACAGCCACATTATGTAGCAAAATGGAAACAAATAGAAATATAAGAAGGGACCTCATACATCTGAATAGGACCCTTTTAGGCCATAGGGCAGTACAGGGAAATGAAGAGGTACACAATCCATACACAGAGGCCAGTTTGAGATGCTGGTATACCATTCTGAATGGAAAAGGAGTGGCGAGATGGAGGCCATTGTTACACTCAATTCCATATATAGAGGCTTTTATCCCAGCCAGAGTAGACCTTGGTTTCCATAGATGGGAAACAGTGGGGTTACATTTGATTGCCCATTTTATTAAATATGGCACTTTCCTCACACTGGCAGAATTAATTACACACTACGGGATCTCAGTGAGGGACAGATTTCACTACTTTCAGGTCCGGGACTATATAAAAACTATATCCAGAGCCCTCTGGGGAGAGGACCCTCCTTCTTTGATTAGAACAACAATGCAGGCAGCAATAGAGAGGAAAGTATCCCTGGAACACATGATATCAGAAGGGGACTCAGCTGACTCTAAAAAAGGAGCCTGGCAGGTAGATCTGGGAATCCAGATAACAGACAAGACTTGGGGAAACGCATCTTAATAGAACACACTGGGGAACCACAGCCACAAGCTGGACAGAGTTGTCATGGACAATAACCATGCAATATTTTAGAACCCCAGTCATTCTAGCAAAATTTCACCCAGCACAGAATAGTAGCTGCTGGAGTGGCTGCGGACACCCTAGAGCTGCTTTGGGGTGCATAATGCGGGGATGCCCTAGGCTGGCTCCATACTTTCAGACTTTACAGACTGCCTTGGGGGAAATGTTCTCCCCAGACTTTCCCCTACCCTGTATTTTTTCTCTGACTACCCAAGGGAGTTTAGGGACCCCAGTTCAAGTAGGCTGATAAGAGTCTCTATTTTGGCAGCCCAAAAGGCGATCACCAAAAAGTGTCTGCTCCAGGATACGCCAACTGTAGAACAGTGGCAGGATATCATGCTAGCAGTATACAGGATGGAACAATTAACAGCCACCCTGAATAAGACAGGCCTCCTTTGAGTTGATCTAGAGACGCTGGGTAATGTGCATATCTCCAGTGGGGACATACTTTATTCCCTAGAAATAAGAAAAGCCTGTCTCCTCACTGGAAAACACCCTTTGGGTAAAGAAAACATAATAATGAAATAATGGTGTAATGATTGTAGTTCTCCCAGCTGCTGATGTGATGAATTTTATTCAGGTTAAATATATTTGACAGATAACTCCACTATGTCATGACTTCCTATAGTATTGTATTAGATTTTATTTAACTGCATTACAGTGGCTTGTCACTGACACGTGTTTACATTAATGCGTAGATTCCTGATGTAAATAGTTGTCTAGTAAATTTAAAAAAAAAAAAGTTTTCAGATTACTTTTTGTATAAGTTTGACATAATGTTGCTCTAATCAAAAATAAAGATTGAGAGTTTAAAAAAATGCAGGCACACTTGATGATGCCTTGGGGTGAAACCAGTAGGAGGTTTGACTGTTAGGGGTGTCTGCTGGCATCCTTGTTGAGAGGTATGGTGTACATTTTGACTTTAAGCACTTTACAGAAATAAATAGATGCTATGCACTTGATTCACTTCTAAGTGTGTGTGTGCCTGCATATTTGTATGAGTTGGTGGATGGTGCGGGAATTCTTGTCTGGATATCCACCTACCTATGCCTGCCCAACGCCCGGCTGTTGGTGGTGCTTCCTCTGATTGAGCCCTTTGATGACTCCACCATGACTGCTTGGAATCATCCTAATCCAGTCCCCGCCATGCCCAGAAAGGCAGACAAACTACCATGCTCTGGCAGGCAAGCCTTTTTTCGCAGAGCCAGCCACAAGTTGACTCTCTAGTCATTAATGTGGTCCATGACCTTACCAAGCAGCCTAAGCACTAAAGTCCCCCACACCCCGGACAAAGAATCCCAGAGATTGGACTTAATCAGCAAGAGGCTTTTTGCCTTGGCTACCTTGGCCATCAGGATCCTAAACCATATGGCTCACATGGTCCATTTCCAGAATCTCTGTATGGACCAGGCTAAGGAGTTGGTCAGTTCCCTGCCTGAGGATCCACAGAAGCAGCAACTCCTGCAGTTCTTGCAATCTGTAGCCGATATCGGTCTACACCTCCTCCGCTTGGCCTATGATGCTGTCGTCGCCTCAGCTAGGGTGGCTGCGGCCGGCGTCTGCCTACGTTGGCTCTCCTGGCTGAGAGTGTCTGGATTTGTACAGGATGTTCACTTGTCAATTCTGAGTGCCCTCTTCAGAGGATATAAATTGTCTGGGGCTGACGTACAAGACATCCTCTCTGACCGGTCAGTCCACTCCATGTACCACACTCAGCCCAAAAGTGGACAGAGGGTGCCCTTTTGCAAGGCTACTCCCAAGCCTAGACCCTCCTCCAGACCTCAGGGCAAGCAACAGGCTCCATCAACCTTGCCTGCCCCCACCGCTGCAGCTAGCAAAGGCTCTAGGGGAGGTGATGCAGCCCAAGCTGCAGCATCCACCACCCCCCGTCTGACTTCTTGCCTGACCCTCCCCCCAAATAAGTCAGGAGGTGGTTATCAGGGGGCCCATTTCTCCCTACATCTGGACAGGTGGAAGGAGATGATCGAGGACAGCTGGTTGATGCTGCTCATAGAGCACAGCCACATTCCTGTTTGGTCTTCCTACCCTCCCATCACCACGATCCCATGCTATGGGGAAATATTCACACTTTGTTGCACAGACTGGCCATAGAACCCGTCCCACAGTCCTGCAGGGAAGGGGGATCTGCTCCCACTTCTTGCAAATGTATTTATTTATTGAAGTCTTGGATTACAGCCTTTGAGCTGGAAGCTTGTTTACAAAGGTTCCATGTCATGACAAAACAGGGATACAGTAGTTAAATTATACAAGTCTAAACCGTGTTAACAAAGTAAACAAACAGGCAATTCAGATAGAGCCGTTTAGCATGCTGGATTATAAACGTACAGATATTATGGTACAGTATATGCAGCAACAAAATCACATGTAACATGAGTGCACTAATAATGCAAGCCAGAAGGAGGAGAGAGGACCATAGATGGGAAGGGACTGGTAGCAGGGGGTTGAGGAGACGAGAGAGATAGTGAAGGAAGGGCTAAGAGAGGGGATGAGGGGAGGACAAGAGCAGCCAAGTAGGCCTTGTCAAAATTTTGTGGATGAGGGGAGTAGTTAGAGGGAGGAGCGAGGAGGGATGGGGAGGGGGCATGTAGAGCTTGGTGGGGGGGATGGAGGGACATGGTTGGGGAAACTGAAGGAGTCATTGAGAGAAATATAAAGGCAGTGGGGATGTGGGAGGGGGGGAAAGCGGAGGTGTTGAGAGGGGCTTGTGGAGGTTAAAGGCAGCAATCACAACAGCTTAGGGTTACAAGATGTACAGATGTACAGGAACCTCAGGAAGCTAAATCTGTTCATAAATTCCACATGGTGACATGCCAGGGTTTGCTACCCCTTCTGCACCAGGGTGTCTGAATTTGCTCTCTAGATATGCAAGATACCTATCTGCACATCAAGGTGTGTGCCTCCTACAGACAGTACCTCAGATTTGAGCTCCAGGGAGCGCACTTCAAATTTCTGGCCTTTGCCTTTGGTTTGTCCTCAGCGCCTCAGGTGTTTACTAAATGCCTGGCAGTAGTGGCAGCAGCACTCAAGAGGGAGGGGTTCTATGTGTTCCTCTATCTGATCGACTGGCTCCTTTTGGCTTCATCCAGGGAGCATTTCCTTCAGACTCTAGAATGCACCTGCCTTCTGTTCAAGGACTTGGGGGTCATGATCAACCTGCCCAAATCAGTCTTGATCCCTGCCAACATTTGCAGCACATAGGAGCAGTCCTGGACACAGCTCAGGGCATGGCCTTCTTACCCCAGGACAGGACATATCACCTTATGGACCACGCCTCTTGTACAGCAGCCCGCTACGTGTCAGCCACAACTTTTCTCAGACTCTTGGGCCTGATTACTGAGGCCACAGTCACAGTTCCTCTAGCCAGATTGCATATGAGGGTACTCTGGTAGACACTGAGCATACAGTGGGACCAGCACTCCAGTGACCTGGAACAGCAGGTCCTGGTCTCTTCTCCTGTGAAAAAGATTCTGCTATAATGGATGGAACTTATAAACCTGTTAAAGGGGATCTTACTTCGAGGGGGCTCTTGCAGCAGGTAACACCTTTAGGGCTGAAGCCTGCAGGTGCCAGGACCCCATGGAAAACTTCTAGCTAGCAGTATCCAGTGGGGGACCGCCCCCAATGTCACTTATGGTATAAAAGGGGTGGTCCCCCAGCTGATCCCGCTATTCTTCCGCCGTCAACCACTCAAGTCAGACCTTCGCGAACACCTTCAGCTAGTTGACCGCCATCTTTGTCACGTTACCCGTGTGTTTTTTTTTTTTTTTTTAAACAATGATTACTTCAACAATTTCTTGTATGTTGTCATCTTCTCCATCCTCCTCAGTCAGGAGGCGACATTCCAAGTGTGCGTGTGGCAGCCGATCCCTCATAAGGACACCCATTCAGCCTGCCTTATCTGCCTAGGCCCGGACCACAACATCGAGGCCTGCCAGCATTACCAAGACTTTAACCAACACACCAAGCTCCATGCCAGAAGACCCTCGAAGCCTTCCTTCTGTCCAAGAAGATATTGGAAATAGAGAAGGAGCTTTACCGCAAGAGTTCTTCATTCTTTCTGGCCTCTGGGGCCTCTTACTCTTCTTCTCACAAGGAGAAGAAATAGAACGGTAAACACAAGCACCAGGAGAAACACAAGGAGGGATCCCGGGCAGAAGACCGCTCATGATCCCCGATAAAGTCAGCGACCACCTCAGGCTTGTCCCCCCACGGGGGGTCGACCTCCACTACTGTGACAGCCTCTGGGCTCCTGGTGATGAAACCTCCCTTCCTTATTTCTGTAGCAGGGAAGGTTCTTTGGGGCGTGGGAAGTCCTCCCCTGCCCCTTAAGCTTAGGCCCATCGTTCCTGGGGGCTGTAAGCCTAGTGGCTCGGCCAGTGGTTCTTCGGGTGGCAGACCATTGTCTGTCGCTCTCCTGACCAGGGTGTCTGCCGAGTCCACCCTGACATCGAGGGCCAACACTACCAGGTGACACCCAGGACCGTTGCCCTTCTCCTCTGGAAAACATGGGCATCTGTCCTGCTCGAGAGCTAGTTTTCCCATTCAAGCAACTCCACCTAAGCGTCTACCGGTTGAGTCACCAGCCCAGCCTCAGTCTATGCCAGTTCCCTCAACACCAGCCTCCCTGACGCCTCCTCGGGTGACTCTGTCGCCACCAAACTCTCCAAAGTTACTGACGGGCCGATGCCTCTCCTCAGTCGACGCCTCGGGGTCCAATGCCAGATGACTGGACACTGGATCTGATTAGTCTGATGTCAGATGGTATTCCTCTGGGTTCATTAGGTGACACGGATTAGCCTACTCTGATGCGCAGGTTACCCCGACTGGGTGATGAGATGCCGGGACCTTCAAAGCCTAACTCCCTGCCCCCCATGCCAGATACACAGTCTCTGCCGCAAGACCCTCCGCACACTCTAAACAAGCTTTTCGTGGCATGGTGGGCCTATTTTAAAGATAAGGAGGATCCCAGGACACCTGCCAAGCCAGTTTCCCAGGAACCACCTCTGGATAAGTGTCCATTCCGTCTGCCTCCTCAGAGACCTACCATGACACCAGATAAGGACGTCACCCCTCCACCTCAAGGCCAACTGCATAAACACTCATGGTCGCCTTCCCCCTCACGAGATTCAGGGGATTCGGAGAGGTATTCCTCCTCCTCCTCCTCTTCCTCCAACCAGGGGGACTCTGTCCTGCCGTTGGAGCCCAAGGGTGGCAAGGATGCACATCGTTCCCCGCTCGACGACCCTACCTTTATGGATATGATGCATCACATTCAGCAACTGAACATCTGGAATACAGAAGAGCTGGATCCAGAGCGAAAATGACTGGCCACCTTTCTTAGTAAGGACACCTTGCCCATGGTTGTCCCTCCTGTGGTGGAGTCCTACAAGGACGTCAGTAAGATTGCTTGGAAGCGCTGCTTTTCGACGCCAGCAGTGTCCAAGAAATCGGACTGGCTGTATACCATTCCCAGGAAGACCCTTTTTATGTGGAACAACCGGAGGCAGACTCGGTCATGATTAGTGCTGCCAGCAACAGGTCCAGGTGCCCTCGGCACCTCAGTATGCAACCACCAGATAAGACTCCAAGCAGTTTATCTGGCCAGGAGGGTGTACTCCTTGGCCACTTGTGCCATTAGGTCTCAAAACTTCCTTGCCCACATGATCCAGTACCAGAATGCCTTGTGGAACAAGGCACTGGAGGTTGCCCAAGCCATGCCTAATTGGCGGGGGGGGGGGTGGCGCAGAGATGATGGCTATACTGAAGTTAGCTCAGACGCCGGGTAATCGGCCCCGTGGGCGTCCTATGATACCGTGGACTTGACAGGGAGGGCTGCTGCTTTTGGAGTTTTTATCCACCAGTATTCTTGGCTGAGAGTGTTCGGTTTCTCCTTGGACATCCAATCCAAGATTATGGATCCTCCGTTTAGAGGGTCGGTCCTGTTCAGTGAAGATTCTCAGAATATTATCACCCATTTTACAGGAATCTGGGAAAGCCATTTGATCGTTACATACACTGTACAAGTCTCAACCCTAGCAGCATTCCAAGCAGTCCTTTCGAAGGAATGCTAGACAACCACCAAGAGGCCAGCAGCAGCAGAGAGTAGGTTTTAAGAGAAAGGCATCCACTCCTGCCCTCTGAAGGTTCAGCTCCTGGGACCTCCAGAACCTCCGAGCATGTGCTCCCTCTTCCCGGCTCCTCTGCCTGACTTGTCGGGATTTTTTCCTGGCACACAGAAGTGTGGCATCAGATAACAGATTGATGGATTCTGCAGCTTATCGAGAGAGGGCATACTCAAATTCACAGAAGTTCTCCCGGACAACCCTTCAGGTCAGTCCCATTGCTCCCAGGCCCACAGCACTCTAATCGCGGAGGAAATCCAGGCTCTCCTACAAAAAAGGGCCATAGAGCCTGATCCCCTGACACAACAGGGGTAAGAGTTTTATTCCCTTTTTTTTTTTGCTGAAACAGACATCATGCATATTACATTATTGATCATGAGGCAACATCAGGTACAGTTTGAAAACACAGATAAATAGCAGGTTGATATAACATTTAGCTTATTTTATTCAGTTTAATATTTTACTAGTTTACCTATTGATCTCTGGGTAAATGGTCTCTAAACAAAAGTATAGTTAGGCAGGTGGCCGAACTCAACCCCACACAGACAGGGAGTGAGCTTTCAATACCCCCCTCCTCCCAAGGGGAAATCCGGGGAGTCTAATTTCGCCCTTTCTCCCCCTCAAGTGACAAAATTGGGATCTCTCGTGGAAGCATACAGAAGTCACTGCTGCCATTTCTTAATAAATGGGGAAGAAATGTCGTCGTGCAGCCTGGCGGTGAGATATTCCATTCTGTATATTTCCAGGACTATCTGGTGCTAGTCCAGAGTTGTAGGTATTAAGGGGGTCATCCATCTACAAGTTATCGCCTTCTTGGCTGCAAGAAGAATGCGAGGTAGTAGGGTTTTACCCCAGTGTGGGCGATGGGGAGGATAGATGTATAAAATGGTAATTCCTCTGTCAATTTGATAGTCTCACCTACACATTCACTCATTTCCTCCTACAGAGCGCACCAAAAGGAAGTTAGCACAGGGCAATGCCAAAAGACATGACCTAGATCTGCTAGCATATAGTTACATCCTCTCCAGCAGTGCCCATAGGAAGACGGAATATACTTTGTTACTCTGGCGGGGGAGCGAAAATATCTGGAGTGAGACTTCTATGCAAACTCTCTCCAGGTATTGGACTTTGTGATCTTGATAGCCCTCGAAGTTGACTCTTTCCATATGTCAAAAGAAATCTCCAGGCCCAGGTCCCTATTCCACATTTCTAATATTGATCAGGAATTATCCCCTAAGAAGCTTCGTATAATTCTGTATAAGTGACTGTTTAAATTTCCCCATGGTGATCCTCCCAGCGTATCCTTAAAGGCCCAAGGGGAGGGGTAATGGGAGTTAAATCTCTTTGTTTTGATATGTAGTTTCTCACCTGAGTGTACCGAATAAATCTCTATCAGGTAGGGCATACCTGTTTTGTAGTTCAGAAAATGATATAACCCCTGAAAACATTAACAAACTGATAGTAATAGCTAAGGCCCAATCTTCGCCACAAGGCGCATGTGGTGTCCATGACAGTGGGATGAAACTTTTCATCCCTGGATATTAACGTGAAAAAGAATATTTGTCTTAATTTATTTTGTTTTAAGTTAAACCAAACCTTACAGATTTGGGCTGTGAAATTAGTGAAATCCCACAAGAGAGGGTCTCGACCTGGGGAAGAAAAGATTATTTTTTCAATATCATACATGTCATTTATTATAAATTCTATGTCCTTCCAGGCAAATTTAGCCTCTGGAGAAAGCCATAGAAATAGGGGTCTCAGGAAAGCAGCCTTGGCATAGAATTTTAAATTAGGGAGGTTGACCCCTCCTCTGTCCACTGAGAGAGACAGTAGGGATAAACAAACTTGTGGTCTTTGACCATCCCATATAAATGAGGAAATTATCTTTTTCCAAGATTTAAAATAGAAGTTGGATGGAAAGACTGGAACATTTTGGAATAAGTAGAGTGATCTAGGGAGAATGTTCATCGGAACGGTTTCTATACGTTGGAAAAAGGTAAGTTTCAAGTGCCCCCATTTTGTTAGGTCCCCCTGAATCTGCAGCGATAGGGGCTCATAATTAAGTACTTCAAGATGATCTAGGTAATGTGGGATATGAATTTTAAGATATTTAATTTTGGTGCATCGTCACTGGAATGGGAAAGAGGCTGTCTGAGAGGGGTGTGGTTGGAAATGTAATAATAGTACCTCTGTCTTAGTAGGGTTTAGTTTAAAATTTTCTAGCCTTTCAGACTCTCCCAGAAGCTCCCAAGTAGCCGGGATTGAGAGCTCTGGGGTCAGGAAAGTCAGGAGAATATCATCTGCAAATTGAGGGGCTTTGTAGTTTTGTTGGGCTTGTGGTATGCCTTCAATATTGAGGTTTAACCTCAGAGCTATCAAATGGGGCTCCATGTAGAGAGCGAATAAGTAGGGAGAGAGGGGGCATCTCTGACGGGTTCCCTGTTGTAGTAAAAAGGGAGAAGTCATAGAGCTGTTAATCCGGATATACGCCTTAGGATGAGAATATAATTCCTAGAGCCATGACAGGATGGTGTCAGGGAATTGAAAAGCCCTGAGGGTGTCCCACAGAAAGCTCCATGACACCCTGTCAAAGGCCTTCTCAGCGTCGAGACTGAGTATGGCTGATGGAATCTGCCTGGTATGTATGCATGTATATATATATTCCGAAAGAAGCATTGTCTGTTTGATATTGTCCAAGGTACTATGCCGCTTGATAAAACCCGATTGATCAGGGTCAGAAGGAGGGACTCCAGCCTAGAGGCCCAAATTGCCATGCAAATCTTAGTCAACATTCAAAATGGAAATAGGGCGGTGTGAAGATGTGTTGGATGGGTCCTTGTCTGGTTTAGGTAGAGGAGAAAGGGAAAGGGTTTTATTCCCATTTGTTCCTTGTGCCAAAGAAAACGGGGGAGCTGCATACGATCCTAGACCTCAGGCACCTGGATCAATACATTGAATACAAAAACTTCAGGATGGTCACCCAGATAGATCTACTTCCTCTGTTCCATCAAGAGGATTGGTTATGCTACCTGGATATGCAGGACGCATACCTCCACATTCTGAAATTCCAACCACACAGGAGGTTCCTCCGCTTCCGCTTCCAGGGATGCCACTATCAGTTCAGAGCTCTGCCTTTCCGCCTGTCCTTGGCACCCAGAGTGTTCACCAGATGCCTCGCAGTAGTGGCCGCAAATCTCAGAAGGCCGGGGCATTATGTCTTCCCCTACCTCGACCACTGGCTCCTAACTGTTCCCACCAGAGACCGGCTACTGGACACCATGCAGGCCACCTTCTCTCTATTTCAGGACCTAGACGTCACCTTGAATCTACCCAAGTCCTCCCCCTGACTAAGTCAGTGGCAACAGTACATAGGGGCAATTCTGGACACAGCCCAAGGCAAAGCCTTTCTTTCCCAGGACAGAGCAAAGCGCCTTCAGATTCATGCTCAACAGCTGTCCTCGGCTCATCAAGCCCCAGCCAGGGCAGTCCTCTGACTCTTGGGACACATGGTGGCAGTTATCACCATGGTTCCTCTGGCCAGGCTTTACACGGGAGTGATGCAGTGGAACCTGAGACTTCAGTGGGATCAACGATCGGACAACCTGGACCAATCTGTCCTGGTGTCCAGTTGAGTCAAGCAAGCCCTGACATGGTGACTGAATTCCTTCAACCTCTCCGGAGGAGGTTTGTCTATGGAAGAAACCCCCCAGACAGATCCTGAACACAGATGCTTCAGGGCAAGGCTGGTGAGATCACCAGACTTCAGGATCCTGGGCCCAGCTTGAGCTTCATCTCCATATCAGTATTCTGGAGATGAGGGTGGTTTTGTATGCCCTCCATGCTTTTCGGACAGTTCTGTTGGGACCCCTGCTGATACAAACTGACAACATGTCAGTGGTATTTTACATCAACAAGCAAGTGGGGAGGAGGACTCATTCCTATCCGCTCTGCAGGGAAGCCATGAGGTTGTGGGCATGAGCAGTGGACCATCATTTGGACTTATCAGCCGTCCACATCCTGGGCATCCAGAATGCCCTGGCTGACAGCCTAAGTCAGTTTCGCTCCAGGGTCCACGGATGAGAACTTTATCCCTCAGTGGCAGATGATCTTTTTGCCAGATGGGGTCATCCAGAATTGGATCTAGTTGCCTCCCCATCCAATGCAAAACTGCCCAGTTTTTGCTCGCTAGATCCAGGGCCTGGTGTTTTCTGGCGAGATGTGTTGTCCCTCTCATGAACTTGGAGATTCCTTTACACGTTCCCTCCCTTTCCCTACAGCAGCAGGTCCTCCTCAAGTTGCAGGGTGCAGAAATGATCCTAGTGGCACCGTTCTGGCTTTGCCAGATTTGATTCCCACTATTTCAGCAGCTAGCGGTGGAAGCTCCAGTTTCCCTGCCCCTTCGATCGGACTTGCTCTCCCAGGAGCAGGGAACCCTGGTCCATCCCAGTCTCAGATCTGTGCATCTCCATGCGCGGTTCCTGCAGACCTAGCCAACTCTAGATCTGGGGTATCACCCAGAGTAGTGGACATCCTAGTGACAGTCAGAAAACCCTCCACTAGGGTGACCTACGCTATGAAATGGAAGCGGTTTTGCATCTGGGCCACCGCTCAGCATCTGGACCCGTTCACTTGCCCGGTGAATTTGGTATTGGGTACCTCATTTCTTTATCTGATGTAGAACTCCGCTACTGTTTGCTCAAGGTGTACTTGTCTGCCATTTCGGCCTACCACATGCCTGTTGAGGGCAAGAACATTTCCCAGCTGGACCTTCCCTGTACCTTCCTATGGGCATTCTGCATTTGAAGCCTCCCATTCAGGCTCTGTCAAATGGCATCAAGATGGTAGAAAAGGTGGGAGATGGGAGAGACCTGGGGTTGGGGGAGAGAAGTGACAGCAGGGAAGTGAGAGGCAGTCAGTGGCCTTGTCAAACTAGGCTATCGCATGAACAAAGGACGAGTTGGGCAGGGAGTTGTGGGAGAGAGGGTTGGGGTAGGTAGGAGAGGGTGCACAGGGAGAGGGGAAGGGAAAGGTGGTGAGGGGGGTGACTGGGCTACCAGCAGCAAATTGGGGGGGGGGATTTAGGGAGTCTAGGGAATCTTCAGGTATCAAGAGGGCAACAGCAGGTTGTCACTGGGC
Organism: Neoceratodus forsteri; assembly: GCA_016271365.2. Taxonomy (NCBI): domain Eukaryota; kingdom Metazoa; phylum Chordata; order Ceratodontiformes; family Ceratodontidae; genus Neoceratodus; species Neoceratodus forsteri. The sequence goes on from CM057459.1 coordinate 658,020,899, forward strand.
AAGACAGTTGCAGGAGCTGCTGGATACAGATACTGCTGGAGTAGGGACTTGAAATTACCTAGCTCCGGTGAGGACGATATTTCTAGATCCGGAGCGTTTAGCCAGCGTGGAGCTCTGTGGGAGAAAGATTGTTGACCTTGCGTTGTCCAACATCTAGGGACAAGGAGGAGTTGATTGGTTGACGCTGGGGTGAGTTTATTGCTATGACAAGGTGCTAGTAATTCAGCGGTCCCAGGAGGCAGTAGGCCCAAAAGTGCTTTTTTGACAAGCGACCTTCTTGCCGGGTCTTCGGTGGGAGAACCTGGGATGGGCTGGAGGATCACCCCTTTTATACAATATGTGACATCGGGGGTGGTCCCTTGCTGGATACTGCTAGCTAGGAGTTTTCTGTGGGGTCCTGGTGCCTGTCTGCTTCTGTCCTAAAGGTGTTACCTGCTGTAAGAGCTCCTTTCGAAGATCCATTGTTACGGTAAGTTCTTGCGTAACTGTACTTTCCCTTCCCTCGTCAAGTTCTCCCCACAGATGCCTCAGGGATGGGGTGAAATGCCCATCTGGGGCCCCACCAAACCCAAAGGACATGGTTGGACCTCCAGTCCCCTCTCCATATCAGTGTCCTGGAGATGCGGGTGGTTCTTTACGCTCTGCAAGCCTTCCAGACTCTGCTGTCCTGGGCCTCCTCCTAGTGCAGATGGATAACATCAGTGTAGTCCCCTACATCAACAAACAGGGGGATACTCATCCATAACCTCTCTGCTGGAAAGATATGAGTCTGGTACTGGACTCTGGAACACGGTCTTGAACTGTCAACCATCCATGTTTCAGGCATCCAGAGCATCCTAGCTGACATCTTAAGCCAGTCACAGTCAAAGGCTCACGAGTGGGAGCTGCTGATCTCAGTAGTGGACCTCTTTAAAAGATGGGATCATCCAGAGTTGGACCTTATTACGTCCCCAGTCAAAGCAAAAGTGCTGCTTTTTAGCTTGCTGGTTCCATGGCCTGGAGTTTTCTGGCGAGACACATTGTCCCTCTCCTGGAAAGGGAGGTTTCTGTATGCATTTCCCCCCTTCCACCTGTTTCAGAGGGTCCTTTATCAAGCTCCAGATGGAAGGGGTCACCACGATTCTCATCACTCCCATTCTGGCCTCATCAGATCAGGTTCCCCTTACTGCAACAGCTAGCAGTGGAACCTCCAGTTCCCCTGCTGCAGTGCACAGGCCTGCTCTTCCACAACCAGGGCACCCTGGTCCATCCAGATCTCAGATCCCTACATCTTCATGCCTGGCTACTGAGGACATAGCCATGGCTAGGTTTGGGGTGTCTCCCAAGATGTACTGTTGGCGGCTTGAAAGCCTTCTACTAGGGCCACTTATTCTGTGAAGTTGAAACGCTTTGCACTATGGGCTGCTTCGCATCAGCTGGATCCTTTCACTTGTCCACTGAACCAGATTCTGGAGTACTTCCTCTCCCATTCAGACTGCAGTCTGACGTACTCCTCTCTTAAGGTGCACATGTCTGCCATCTTTGCTTTCCATGTGCCTGTTGATGGCTGTACGGTGGCACAGTTAGAAGTGTCTTGTACATTTCTGAGAGGCATTCTCCACTTCAAGCCTCCTATCAGTAATCCAGTCCCGCCTTGGGACTTGAATTTTGTGTTAGAGAAACTTACTTTGCCTCCTTTTGAGCCAACCTTGTCTTGTGAGCTACACTTTCTGTCGTGGAAAGCATTATTTTTAGTTGCTGTTATTTCTGCTCAAAGGATTTCAGAGCTTCAGGCTCATGTGTGAGCAGCCTTATTTGGCTTTCCACAAAGACGGGGTGTCTTTATGTACTAACTCTAAATTTCTTCGTAAGGTGGTGTCTGAGTTTACTTTTAATCAGTCAATCTACCTGCTTGTTTATTTTCCTGAGCAAGCCAATCCACCAGAAGCATTGCTCCATTCTTTGGATGTACATAGAATTCTGCATTACTATACACATTGTACGAAGGACTACAGGAAGTCCTTTTGTTTGTTTCCTTCACCCTTAGGAAGAGCATTTCCAGTTTCTTTTTTTTATATATCTTACTTCCGTTTTCCTCCTTGCAGAGCGGCTCACGATCTCAGGCCGCTGGCTCTGCACCCCGGACCCAGTCGTGGCGCGCGGGTTCCACGAACCCGCCCCCAGTGGGCCGGCCTTTGTCGCTCCGCACCACTGAGCACGCCGCCTCGGTCTCTCCAGGGGTGCAAGGCGCAGCCATCGGGCAGCTAAGATCACCTCCGCATTTGCACTTTTTTCTCCTGCGGAGAGCTGAACGTGCAATGACGCCCAGAGCACGAGTGCTGACGCCCGCCACGCTCTCCCCCCCCACTTTGGCATGCCACTGTAGTGCGGCCGGCCTCCGCCAGTAGCCGCTGCAGGGCAATGCAAGCTCCACTACCCACCCCAGAGAGAGGAGAGCAGTCATTGGACGCTCAATCCTCCCTCTCCCCTGCCAGCCCCCGGCGGCCTGAGTCTGTTCCCGAACCCTGGTCGCCGGCGTGGTGCAAGGTGTGGCATCCAGTGCCTCAACCCTCAGTGCCACTGGGCCAGACGCAGTTTCTAAACCGTGTTTGTCCAAATGGTTGGCCAACAGTGTCACTCTTGGTTACAGGAAGCATGGGAAAAGACCTTTCTGGAGTGGTTAGTAGTCATTCTACTTGAGGCATGGCCAGGTTGTGCATTAGAGAGAGAGAGAGTAATGTGTGCTCCAGAATGGCCCAGGTTCCTGTTGCCTTGGTGGTGCAGCTGGTTAGTGCAACCGGAATGGTATTCCAGGTGGCCTGGGTTAAAGTCCCAGCCGAAGGCACACCGCACCCATGTGATTTTAAAAAGGCATGGCCACTTCTGTTGCCTGTTTCAGAAATGTGTCGGCCTCAGAAATCTGTGCTGCTGCTACTTAGAGTAAGGTCCACACTTTCACCAGTCACTACAGTCTAGACATTGCTTTTATGCGCAGGGCCAGCTTTGGCCTAGCTATCCTCCAGGGCCTACTTTCATAGGCCCCAGGCTGCCAACCACCCTTGCTGCCTTTGCTGATGGTAGAACTGCTTAGGACGTGTTCCATAGGTGTGGCCTGCTGTAAGAGATCCCCCCCCCGAAGTCAGATAGTACAGTTACGTAACAACTTACCATAACAGTAGGTCTGCGAGGGGATCTCTTGCAGCAGGCCATGCCATCCCACCTTCCTTCTCCTGGGCCTGTGAGGCTCTCCTGCGTTTGCAACACTTTATTTTATTTTGGTGGGAACCATCAATTCCTCCTCTGTTCCCTAACAGGGCTTCTACCACTTATGGTCTCCAGCGGGGAGAACTGAGGAGAGCGCAGGGGCTGCCCACTATTATAGGCTAGGGCAATGTTGGTGTCGGACATTAGAGTGGGCGGCCCCCTGGTAGACTGTTAGCTAGAAAAGTTTCCATGTGGTCCTAGTGCCTGGCGGCGATAGTTACATAGGTGTGGCCTGCTGCAAGAGATCCCCTCACAGATCTACTGTTCCGGTAAGTTGTTACGTAATTGTGCTTTTTACAACTGCCTCCATCACCACACCTGAAATTCTGGCTTTCACAGTTTAAGGACAGGATAGTTCACATACCGAGTGTCAGCCATATGGTACACAATTGACAATTCATCAATTAGCCAAAAGCAAAAAAGGAGGTTTATTTAGTGAAACTCAAAAAATTGCATTGCATCACACACGACACACAGACATACACATACATATACAGACAGACACACACACACACCCACCTGTATGTTATTCTTATATGTACCAGGTAACGGCAAAAACATTATTAGGAACAAATGTGGGATACCTTTCTTTTCTTCTCCCTGGACCCTGCCTTGTTTAATGTTTGTCCTCTGTCTCTGCTCTGAGTTTTTGCCCCAGACCAGTCTAGTCCAGATTTTCCACTCCACTCATCATGCCTTGCCATTTTGACCGTCTGCTACATGCTGGACCATGCTCTGCCTCTAAAATGCCGATGTAGACAGACCTACTAAATGCGCCCCCCCCCCCCAATATAGTTCACTCAGTTGACGACCAAAGCGGCACTGACAAGGCTCCACTCAGTCACTCCCATCCTGACTACAGCTCCTTACCTTAAAGAGTAACCACACTCCTTTCTGGCTGTGCTTGCTGCTCTGAGTCTGACCTGGTCTTGACTTCATCAGTAAATGCATGCCACACACATGGATAACTTTGAAACCGACCTGCAATGTGACTGCGAGTGTCAGAGTGTCGAATGGCGCCAAATCCAATGACCACTGCTGATCACTTTGCACAGCTGTAAGTGCTGAGTCAACTCACAAGTGATTGGACCGAGACAGCCAGGGCACTGGTTGGGCAACTGGCATTATTGAGCCAAAATAGCCGTTGGAGAGGTCTCTGCCATGGGACTTACCATCGTCAGGAAAATTACTGCGCCACCGCAGACCTGGTTCTTCCCAAATGCTTCATCTCAGTGACAACCACCCCTGTTTACCAATGCCGTGCCTGCATGTTCTGCTCTTATTGGGGGCTGAACGTCTCTCCATCCCAACAAAATAAAAGTCAAGCATCACTTGTCCTCTGGCTGAAGTCGGCAGATCAGGGGGTCTGCCCGACAAAGCTTTTAGGTCAGCCTCGGATGTCTGGCTGTAGGATTTGCACACCCCTGCTTTGGAGCTGTGGCAACATCCTGCCTTCTGCCCATGCTGTCGGTCCATGTGGTCTGCAAGTATGCAGTGCCTATTTGGGTCTCTGTCAAGGTTCACAGATAACTCCTCCGCTGAATTGATGTTTCGGCACACTGGTAATGTTGGGGACATTGATAAACCCCCCCGATGAAGAGTCCAAGAAATTAGACCATATGGCCAAGAAGGTCTGCGTGGCGTCGTCCCTAGGCCTTTGGCAAGTGGGTTTGGCTGTTATAATGGCCAACTTTGCCCATGCTCTCCTGGGTACACTAGACCAGGTTATTCCCAGCCTCCTGGCTGACCTGCAGCTGCCAGTCAGGTTGGTCTGCAACCAGGGTCGGGCTGTTGCTAAACAGCAGCTCCAAACGGCCTTGGACATTGATGACTCGTGTGCCAGGTCTGGCCTCAGCAGTGGCTGTATGCTGCAGCTGAAGATCTCTACAGCCGACACTCAGCACAAATTGGCAGATGTCCCTTTTCTGGGCACTGACTTGTTTAGGCCTGGCATTGATGACCATCTCACTTGGACTGAGAAGTCCAATGCTACCCTGAACTCCATTATGTCCTCTCAGAAGGACGTTAAGGGCTAGAAATAGCAGAAGAAGCCTTTTAAGTTTTGGCCCTATTTCACGCCTCCTGCGAGACCACTACAGTCCCAGCTGGGGCAGCAGTAGGCCTGGCAGCCTAAGCCTGTGCTGGTCTCCGGCATCAAGAAGTCGGGGGGGCAAGGGTCTGCTGCTCCCTCAGCCAGTCCCGCTGCCACCTCCAAACCTACCCAGTGACGGGTTGGGGGATTTCTCCTTCCCGCCTCACCTCAGGACCTCCCGTGGGGGGTTGGCTCCACCACTTCACTTCCGCATGGTCTGGCACCACTTTGGACAAGTGGGTGCTAGAGGTGGTGGGTCAAGAACTGCCTCTGGAAGCGAGGCTCTCTCGCCCAGTGTGTGCACACCGGGAAGATGTGGTGTCCGTGGACATGTTGTCCTCCCTTTGGGAAGACATCATCCAGCTCCTCCAGAAGGAGGCAGTGGTCCGTGTCCTAGACGCCATGTTCAATCCGGGGTTTGTCTCCAGCTACTTTCTGGTTCTGAAATTGGGGTGGGGGGTGGTGCCCATACTGGACCTGCATGACCTCAACAAATATCTCAGTCCACTCAAATTCTGGATGGTTAGTCTGAATCAGATCATTCTGTCCCTGGAGCAGAATGTGTGGTTCTACTCCCTCGCTCTCCAGGACGCTTTCTTCCACATCCCGATCTGTCCATCCCACCGGTGGTTCCGGTGGTTCCACTTGGAAGGGAATTCTGTACGAGTTCCAAGCCATGCCATTCTGCCTTTCCTTGGCACCCATGGTCTTCACCAAGTACGTTTTACAGTGGTGGCAGCCTTCCTCTGGCACCAGGGTGTCCAGGTGTACCCATACCTGGATAACTGGTTGATCGCCGGTTCCTCCAGAGTGGAAGTGGAGTGGTCCAGAGATCTGGCCCTTTAGACCTGCTCAGCGTTGGGCCTCCTGGTCAGTGAGGCCAAGTCAGAACTCCCTTCCTCCCACATCAGATTCATTGGGGCAGAGCTAGACTCCCTTTGGGCCAAGGCCCGACTCCCGGTGGACAGGGTGTAGGATCTTACCTCCTTTGTGTGGTCATTTCGTATTGGGCAGTTGTGCCTGCCTGAGACTTTCTGTGCTTGCTGGAGTACATGGCGACTTGCACCAGCTAGGTCCAGTGGGCCCACTGGAGGATGCATGCTTTGCATTGGGGGCTGGCCCGGCTGTGATCTCAGCACTTTGATCACCTTGACCAGCCGGTCATGGTGACTCAGACAGAGTGGGATGCCATTCAATGGTGGCATGTCCTGGCACATCTTCAGGAAGGAGTCCCATTTGTCCACCCAGAGCCAATGGTCACTCTCGCAAACAGCGCCTCTCTGAGGGATTGGGGAGCCCACCTCGGGGATCAGAGTCCTTGGTCTCTGGACCCCTTGGAGTCCCAATGCCACATGTACCTGCTGGAGTTCCAAGCAGCCCACCTAGCACTGACAACCTTCAGTCTGGATGTTCAAGGTCAAGTCGTCCAAGTCCAGATGGACAGCATGACGACTGTGTACTACCTCAGCAGCAGGGCAGGACGTATTCCTTCCCTTTTGTGCCAGGAAGTTCTTTACATCTGGACCCTTGTTCACTGTACGAGCACCGACCTTCTGGCAATTCATGTGGCCGGCAGGTCCATCCAGTTTTGGATGCCCTCAGCTGGGTGGGCGATGCATCCCACAAGTGGTCTTCTCACCAGGAGGTAGTCGACAGTCTGTTCTCCCAGTGGGGCACTCCCCAGGTTGATCTGTTCACCTGTCGGGACAGTACGAAACTGAGGCTGTTTTGTGCCCACCTCCCTCAGTGCGGGACACTGCTGGGGGGTGTCTTCGCGAGGCTGTGGTCCCCAGGTCTCATATATACCTTCCTTCCCTTTTTCCCTGATCCACAAGGTGCTGATCAAGGTGTAGAGGGACAAGACTCGAATGATCCTGGTGGCTCCGGACTGGGTGCATCAGTTCTGGCACCCTGATCTCCTCAGCCTCTGCCACAGGCCTCCATAGCATCTGCCGCCCAACACCTGATGGTCTGATTCCTGAGTGGCTAGAGTTCCAGGCTTTGTGTCTCTTGAATGAGCTCCTCCATGTTGTTGAAGCCTCCCAGTGTTACTCCTTCAAATGGAAAAGGTTTTCCATTTGGTGCCAGGGCAAGGAGCTAGACCCCTTGTTCTGCCTGTTGCTGAGCATTCTGGACTACCAGTGGTTCCTCTCCCAGTCAGGCCTCTGGTTGATGACCCTCAAGGTGCACCTACTAGCTGCCTTTGCATAACGGGCATAGGCTGGTATGCTGAAGGTGGTCGGGTGCTTTTTCAAAGGTCTTGATGACTTGTGTCCACCAGTGCATGAACCACCATGACCTTGGGACTTGTAGCTGGTTTTGGCAGTGCTTAGGGGCAAGTCATTTGAACTGATGCACAGATGTGACATCTCCCACCTGTTGTGAAAGACCGCCTTCTTGGTGGCTATCACCTCCTCCAGAAGGATCAGTGAGCTCCAAGCACTTTCAGTGGAGTCTTCCTATCTGGTTTTACACAAGGCCAAGATGATCCTCCACCCCAACCTGAAGTTCCTCCTGAAAGGTTGTTTCGGAGTTTCACCTTAACCAGGTGATTACCCTTCTGGTCTACTGTACATGCTCAATCTCGTAGACTGAACACAGGCTCCACTCGTTGGACCTGAGGTGCATGCTTGCCTATTACAAGGAGTGTATGGCTAGAGTTCAGGGGGAGGTTCGCCAGCTCTTTGTTACCTATGCTGAAGCCGCAGCTGGCAGACCGGTAGCTAAGCAGATGATTGGCAGGTGGATAGTCTCCTTCATCGACCTCTGCTATGCACTGACTGGTAAGAAGCCTCCCATTGGGCTTAGGGCTCAGTCCGCCAGACATACCGCTGTCTCGGTGGCTGCTTTCAGTGACGTCCCTATCTAAGGAATCAGCATGGCTGCTACCTAGGAGTCATCTCACACTACCACATTGACCTTGAATCACACCGGGATACTGGTTTTGGGGCCTTGGTTCTCCAGCCTCTCTTCCCTAAGTAGAGAGTATGTGCTTTGCCCACTTCTCCCAGAGAACTGCTAGGAGTCTTCCAACGTGTGGATAGTACACCCTATCCACATCCCTATAAATGAGTATATGGTGTGCATCCACACAACCCACCTGACCTCCCCTGGCAAGTGGTACACTTATCTTGCTTCCAGCGTATAAGATCTGATGTCATGGGGCGGTATTGAGGATACCACCACCTGGGTGGGTGGGAAGAGCCAGCTGGAATACCTTCCGACCGGGATTTAAAAGGGAAAGGATTCTGCCAACATGTAACTCTCATTTCTGTGCTCACCCGCTATGTTGCAGTAGTTCCGCTCATGTTAGAAGCTCAGTTGGCTAGTTGTTGTGGACATGCACGTGGTGCTGTGGCGTATGGAGTTTGGGGCAGTGGTGCGGAGGCTGTGGGATTCTTGGTGTGGCATGGTAGATGGCTGTAGGAACGTTGAGTGGTTGCAGTTAACCTCCACATGCTTATTTCTTTTTTCCCGGCTGTGTGGTTACTTGCAGAGGCACTGGTGTGTAGACTGTACGGGGAGTCATGTACAAGCGAGTCAGACACACAGTGCAAGTAGTGGCTGTACTCAGAATGAGAAATACAGCTGTTCTCCTCGCTGATTGCTCAGTGGCAACCCATTGCCAAACTTTTTTTTCTTACTGACATATTTGAACATTTAAGATATCATGCACTTGTCCTGTACTGGTAAATTTCTTTTTGACATTCTTGTTTGCAATTGGGGTCAGAAAGAATAATGACACTACAAATTGCTTATTTTTCTATCTCCCTAGGAGACAAAGATGGCGGTAAAGTGACAACAGTGGTTGCAACTCCTGGCCAGGGACCTGACAGGCCTCAGGAAGTTAGTTACTCTGATACCAAAGTAATTGGAAATGGTTCCTTTGGAGTTGTTTATCAGGCCAAACTCTGTGATACTGGAGAGCTGGTTGCAATCAAGAAAGTGCTTCAGGACAAGAGGTTTAAGGTAGGATTCATTCATGTTTTCAAATTTAATATTGTATAGGTTACTGATTTTAAAAATGATTGCTAAAAAATATTTCAGGTGTTTACTGTAATCTGTGAACTACCACCAATCTTTTAGTTTATCTGTTAGTCTTTCTCAGAAGGTGCCAAACATATCATTCCAGGCATAGTAATGAATTTTAGAAGGGATGCAGATAGGTGAACTGCTGCTGTTTGCTTCTCTGAAATCTTTGCATGAAAATAATCTTAAAGGGGAAACGGTCATGAGCTCTGACCGTCATAATTTGAAAATCCATGAAAGGCACTTTTAAGTAAGGCATTGGAATTACCTGCAGCTGGCAGCAGCCATCCAGAAATATCGATGACTGTCTCTGCCCCATATTGATACTACATTGCCACCATTTTCAGAACCTTGTGATGTCACTGATGTTCAAGCTGTGGCTTAACCCCATTGTAGTGAGGCACAGCTTGATATTCAGTGACATCACAAGATTCTAAAAATGGGGGCAATGTAGTGCATTATCTGTATGGGGCAGACATAATCATCAGTATTTCTGGACTGCTATCTGATACGAAGGAGCCCAGTACCTTATTTTAAAATCTTTGCATGGACTTTCAAACTGTGATAGGCTTGGTTCTTAGAGAACCTTTCCTACTGTTTTGAACCATGAAAAGAAATGAGAGGAAGCACCCTTACCTCCAAGAGAGCTCCTCTGTGGTATCTGCAGATATTTTTTTTTTTTTTAATACCCCTGAAGAAAGGGAAGGGATCGTAAATTGCCCCAAGGGGCTAGCCGTGAGATCCTTTCACCTTTATTTATTTATTTATTTATTTATTTATTTAGCTTTTGTTAAGCTAAATAAATAAATGAAGGTGAAAGAGATCTCACGGCTAGCCCTTGGGGCAATTTACTTATCCCTTCCCTTCAGGGGTATTAAAAAAAATATCTGCAGATACCACAGAGGAGCTCCCTTGGTGGTAAGGATGCTTGCTCTTATTTCTTTTCATGGTTCAAAATAGCAGGAAAGGTTCCCTGTAAGAACCAAGCCTATCACAGTTCCAGGTTTCTGGACACGCCCCCCACGCTTAGATGTTTTATGACATATGTCTAGAGAGAGTACAGGGGCATGCTCCAGTCACTCTATGGAGCATGATTTGTAAACAGTTTTCGGCCTTTTAAGTGGCCATTTGGTAAAATCAGAGCCAAGGCTCAACTAACAAGGCTCTTGCCTTGCCTTGATTGCGAGGCTAGTCCCTCTGGGACAAGTTACAATTCCTTCCCTTCCCCAAGAACATCAGACATTTAGTACATATTGATGTTGCAAACTGAAGAGGCAGTCTGCGGGAAGAGTAGTATGTTTGCAAAAGAGATGCTGGCAAAGAAGAAATAGCCAAATTGTTGTGTTTCTTTGCATCTCTACAATCCATACACATACACAGTAAAACCTCAGTTATAGTATAAAAAGGAGAAGAAATTAAAAACCCAAACTTGGTATTCTGCCTCTGGGTCCAGTATTTCACATGTCCAAAAGAGCAGTGCATAGACTAACCAAACTGCAGAGCTGTACTCCAATTGGAATACCAGCATGAAAAACATGGTATTCCGCCATGAAAATTGGCTGACACAACTGGGCAGATTACCATTAGATCTTCTAGTCCTGGCAAGGCATCATGGGTATGCAAGTTCTTGTGCAAGCCAGGCTGCACTAGATCACCTTTTAAACAGGCTTATATCTGGTCCAGTATAGGCTAAGAACAAACTACAGACATATGTTTCATCTTCTTGAGACTCCTTAGTGTAGTGCAGTTGCCAAGTCAGATATCAAGTCCTGCTCTTTATACACCCTTCCAAATACAACTTCGAAATGCATAGCATGTCATTTGACTCTGAAGACATTTTTTATTTGTAATTTTTGACCAGGAAAGGCATATTAAGCTTCGATATCTTGCTTCCAGGTGTGTCCTGGGGAGGTACATAGACCTGTTTTATAAACTTGGGGACACTTGGGGAAACTCCGTTGCTCATCTTCAAAAAGTGCCATGGGATCTTCAACTTCCACTGGCACAATGACCAGAGGTGGGCAAAAGGGACCTTCAATAACACCTCAACAGTGCACCCCCCCCCCATACTGCACTACAGTTGTCGGTTGTGGGTATTACCCCTGGTACCTGGTGTGTATTGTTAGAACCTACCACCTTCCAATCTTCTGGACCCAGAGTATGTGTGCTACCCGGTGAGCCACTGACACTCTAATCCAATCCATCTTCATCCAAAACGGACCTTAGTGCTGTACAGTGTAAAACAAACATGCATAATATAAACACATACAGAAGGAGTAAATCATACATATAGTCATGTGCTGCAGGACACCGACTATGGAGCCTCATCAAGCTGGGCTGGAAACCTGGCAGCAACCCATCTTGGGTGTGCTTTGATTAAGCTTGACACACACTCTGTCGTGTTTTATTGCTAGGGATGTCCAAAAAACAGTATCACATTTTGATGGTGTGATAACTGTGACATGTAATACCACAGGTATTGCGAATACTGCGGTTGTTAAGGAAGTAGTGATTTTGTACAAAAAAAAAAAATCCTCTTGAAACTTGTGTCATGGAAACTTGACACAAAAGGAACAGTTGTTAACTCCCCCTTCCAAAAAAAATGTTAAGCCCAAAAACAGAACTGTAAAATATCATGAACCAATTATCTCTATATTGGAAATTATCCACAGTATCAATACCGTGACTTCTGACACTGTAGTATATCATGAAACCTTGATACTGTGACATCCCTGGTTATTGCTTATTTGGTGGATTGTGAGTGCTTTTTAGGTTTTAGAAAGAGTCTCCAAAGAAAAACCTGAAGTGTACCTGTGTTTAGTTTTCTACATCATTAGCACTTTTGTTGGGGGTGTTGGCACCGATTTGTTCAAATTTGTAGTCCTTGGTCGCCTGTTCCTAATTCTACAGCATGCGTAATACAACGTTATGAGTAAAAATGGATCTTTCAAAAGGAAAGTGTTTTTTTTTCTTTCTAAATTTTAATTGTAGCATGCCTGTATTCACTGTCTGCATCTCCATTGTCTCTCGAGCAACATGAGTTCTAACTAAAAGCTGTGTCACTGCCAAAAATCATCCAGCTGCATTTGGCTTCTCAATCAATAGAGCCCTACGCAAACTCACTTCTGCTTCCTGGAAACCTGGCTTTACTTCTGATGTGCCTTGTGTTGATGGGAATCAAATTCAGAAACTATTTATACAGAGTCAACATTCTGGTGCACCAGCCCTGTGATTTCTCACTTCAGCAGGAGCTCACAAGTCTCTGGAAGACATTTGTGGGCCAGTTGGCACTGCACTTGTGTGACGTTTGACTTGTTTTCTCTTTTTGTCTCACCCCATCCCCCACCCCCAGTGCTGTAATACTTTCTGTTCCCTGCAGCAATAATTCCTCTTGCATGACCTTGATGCTTACTGTTTGAGTCCGATAGCTAGAGGCCTTATTTTAAAATTCTGAGAAGCAGGGTTGTTGTTTTTTTGGTTTGGTTAGAGAACAGAACATTTATTATTTTTTCTCTGTCAAAAGTGAAGTATTAAATGATGGTGTGACACTTGAGATGGATATCCATATAATCACAGATGTTACTGAAAAGGCATCTTACCCATGTTTCTTTTTCTGTTGTCTTTGTTGGTTAAATATTTCCTAAATGGTAGGTGAATTGTGACACTACAGTGGCCACTCTGTTGGTCACTGTCCTCATACATCTGAGCATTATACTTTTTTTAGGCTGGGAAGTACTTTAAGGTTTTTGTTTCTGGTAGTATGCATGTACTGTTGGCAATACTGCCACCTACAACCCAGTGTCGGCACTCTCCATACACAAACACAGATACATACACACGTATGCAAATTCTGATCAGTGTTTTCTGCTTGCCACTGTGCCATAGCTAAGGGTGACTGAAGGAGGCCATTGGCAAATTTGGTTTGGGTTCAGTTGCTGCCACCCCCCTTTGGTTCCACATTGATTATTTGGTGAAAACACTTATGGCCCTTGACATGAGGGGTAGCAGGCTAAAACGTAGGAGTATATGACTCCTCTCTCCACCCCAGTCACCCCCCCATTCCGCCAGTCAGTTTTTTAAAAAGAAAAAAAAAATCCAGCTCCTGGCACTTCTTTATTTTCTGTATCGCACCATGTTGTCAGTGGGGGAGTTAATACATATGGGTAACTAAAGGGAGGCAGTATGGCGCAGTGGTTTAAGGCTCTGAGCTACAAATCTAGAGACCTGGGTTTGATTCCCACAGCCCCCACTTGCATACTGTGTGACCCTGAGCAAGTCACTTAACTTCCTCGTGCTCCCAGGTTGCACCTGCAAACAAGCTTTCAGCTTAGTGTGTCTCATCTGGTAAAATAATTGGTGGTAAAAAAAAAAAAATGGTAATGACCACTCCTATGGGGATAGTGGCACAGCCCAAAGCTGTTCATCAGCATAGAATCATGGGCACATGAACATTTCTGAAGGCTGAGATTCTCCTATCTTTGCTGTGCCACTGAAAGGCGTAGTTCAGCATAGGAGAGCACACTCAGAATTTCTTCGAGATACAGTTTATTTCATTGGCCAAAATATGTGCAGGAGGGTTAGGGCTACCTGTTTCCAGGGAGCACCCGCCAGATTTAGAAATCTTGCCTGTTAAGCTGTGGCTTTCAAATTGACTAACCAACTATTCCTTTTACCCCATTTTTCACTACTTGTTCTGAGTGAATTGGGGGCCACATGCCTATTCATTATTAGGGTGTGCTGCAGGTCTCCTTTGATGTGCCTTAATCAGGAGCATTTTTTGAGGTAAGTGATATTTTTTGGGGGGGCAAGTACGTTCACAGTTTAGGGACTTGTCCTGTCCTGTCTCTTGTTCTCCCTTTTTTTTTTTTTTTTTTTTAATCTGCATCTCTGGCGATGGCTGATACCTTCCTTATTTCTCTACAACAGAATTTGTGTTGATATTCCCTTTTTGTTGGTGTGCAGCAATGTGGGCTGTTAAAATAGAGCTGTGTGTGTGCGGCGGGGGGGGGGGGGCTGTTGGATCATGCTTCAGAGCAACCCCGTGCCCTGGTAAGACTTGTTTCTTTTGCTGTTTAACTTTTTTGGTCCCCTTACAGTTTTCCTTGTCAAGTGTCAGCTCGGTGCTTTCTCCATGCCCAATAGGGCATTTTTCCACTCTGCACCAATGAGCTGTGTGCTTTTTGCTGGCATCTTGCCAGCCAGTTTTGCACACTTTTTTGGCGCTCCTTTTATCCTGAGGCACCCTTTAGGCGCGAGCTTTCCGTGCCTTGGGCTGTTAGAAGCGCTCACGCTTTTGCTTGTGATGTTGCATGCTTTGGCGTGACATCACTTCCTGTCACATGCCCATGCCTCTCTTTCCGTTAGGCACATTCTTCTGCTGCATTGTGCTCCAAGACTGCATTCCTCGACTGACAAGAAACTGTTCTCCATGTTTTCTTTAGCATGCTACTACAGTTTATTTCCCCTCAGGCAGCACATCTTCATTTTGTAACTCCAGCACCCTCCCCCTGTCAGTCAATGGGCACATGTCCTCTGAGGTGGCTGTGTTTTACCTTGGGAGGCTCTGTTCTTCTGTCAGGCACCCCACCCCAGTAATCAATCAAGTCTTAATTTATCCAGGCGAACACCATTGAGCAGGCTCATTTACAAGGTGGACCTGTGTTACACAAGGTCAAGAATAGCACTTTTATGTACAGATAATAGACATAATTATACAGAAATAGAGAAAAAATGCACAGAGCAATAACAGATATTTCAGGTATAGGGTTAACAAGGTTAGGGAGAATGGTATGAGAAGGGGAATTAAAACATTATGAAATAGCCAGCATATTAAAACATTTTCAAACAGCACAGCATATCATTGGTCAGGACATATACAAACTTAAGGGGAAGAGATGGAGGGGAGGGGTATAGGACTGCAGCTGTTCTAGGAGGGGTGCTACTGTGGATAGGCTGGGGACATATATGTTAGGAGTCTGAGGGTAAGAAAGGTAGTGGATTAGCAGAAAAAAGGGGGTATAGGTGGAGTAAGTGTGGTTACATTTGTTTTTCTTAAGGGTATTCCTCAGCTTGGGGGGCAAATAATTGGAGGTATAAGCAGCATTAAGGGAGAGGAGCATCGCGTTTTCAAATTACTAGTTCCCTTGATTGTGTTTTTTTTTCCTCTCATTTTTTGCACTAAATATATTTATATAAAAAAAAAATTGACACCACCATGGCTTATTGGAGACCTGTAGTTTTAAACGATGTAAGACCTGCAGGAGGATGATGAGACCCTCTCCATGAGGGTCATACTGCCCTAACTGTGCAACACACTCTAACATGTCTATTTCAGTCCCCCCCCCCCCCAAGCTGGACCCCCATGCTGGAGGCGGTGCACCTGGAGTACCAACAGGCAGTGGCAGGACTGAATTGTGAAAATCCTCTTTGCTGCTCTTAAATGAGCTGCTAGGCTCTGATGTTCCACAGGATGTCCCTACTAATGCACCCGAACCGAAAGCCGGACCGGGACCCTCGGGTCCAGGGGGCCATACAGGCACGTCCAGGTGCACCAGAGCAGAACGATGATGCTCACCCAGATCTGTAGGCAACCTCCAACCTTCACAATGTTGATGGTCAAGAGAAAGATTCCAAGGGCCAAGAGGAAAATCCTGACCTGTCCGCATATTTGATGCAGAGCATCCTGAGGAGGAGGAAGGAAGGGGATTGGATGGAGGGCAGCTAAGAAAAAGATTCCTGTCCTGCTCCTGTTTGATACAAAGTCTCTGTCCTATCTTATAACAGTGTCTTGTTGGATGTTACATCTGAAAGAGGTGCAGGTCATGGAGTCTTTGGATGTGAATCTAATTCTGTCCGCCTCCTTCTGTGCACTGAAGTGCTTTCCAAACTTTGTGCACTGCAACCAGATCATTGAGCAGGAATGGGCCGGCACAGATAAAGTGGAAGCATCTCCTTAGATCAAGGGTGAGATGTTATCCTTTTTTTTTTTTTTTTGGAGGAGAGCTCCCAGAAGTGGGAGGCTGCCCATTGGCAGATAAGGCTGTACATAATTCTGTTAAGCATGCAGCAATCCCTGTTGAGGGTTTATTGACCCTAACCAACACCCATGATAGAAGAGTGAATGCCTTGTGCTGAAGAGCCTTTGTATCAGACAGGGTAAATCTTTGAACCTCATATACATCCTTTATTTTTCCCAGAGCCTTGAACTCATGGGTCACAGCTCTAGGTAGTTTTGTTTCCCTGGATTCAGAAGGGCACTTTTCTAGGTGATGCCACAGTTTATAATCTAAGGATGTCAGCATGCTTCACATATCATATTGTGGCAGCTATACGGGGTGTTTGGCTTGGGCATTGGATCGCAGATCGGGCATCAAAAGTGAAGCTGTTTCACTCTACCTCTGAAGTTGGATTATTCAGCTCAGGACTGGATGACATTCTGAATGATGTCCAGGATAAGAAGGGACACCTCCCGGTGTCAAAACAGCAGCAGAAAGTGAACTCAAACTCAAGAAGCCAAGGGAGGCGCTCAGCAGCTTCAGCCCCGAGGCGTTTTCAGCCCTTCCAGAATTTCAGAAACCAGCGACCTAAAGGAGTCTGTTCTTTATTCAAGAACAATAGTAACGGAGGATCCTTCACCTGCAAGTGTAATAGGAGTGTAGCACGATGAGGAGGTAACTCCTAATGAAGGCTCGTGGGTCTGCCTCTGCCTCCCTTCCTCTTGTGGAAAACTACAGCAGTTTTACCAGAGATGGGACCAAATCACGTCAGACACATGTGTAATGGAAATTGTATCTCTAGTTTAGGATACACTATAGAGTTTGCAGCAGTACCCAGAAGAGGTAATTTCCTGCCATCCACTGTGCTGTAAAACCCATTGAAGAGGCGGGCGGTTGCCTAGACTTTGGATCACTTGTTGCAGATTGGGGCAGTTGTCCCAGTACTCCCCAGTGAGGAGTGCACAAGAAGTCCGAGGGAGCTTCTGATCGAGTCTGGATCTGAAGCACCTAAACAAGCTTGTTCACCACACCACCTTCAAGATGGAGTCCTTGCAGTCAGTAATCCAGGCCATCCAACCAGGGGTTGGGGTTATCAGGCTTCCATAGATCTGAAAGATTCCTGTCTCCACATCCCCATGTGACAGTTGTACCAGAAGTTTCTGAGATTTGCGATACAGAGAGGGCATTTCCAGTACTGGCTGTTTCCCTTTGGGCTGGCAGTAGGTCCCCCAGTATTCTTGAAGGTCCTGATCATACTCGTGGCACAGTTAAGACAGGATGGTCATCACATATATCCTTACGTAGACAACCTTCTCATCTGAGCATCGTCAGCTGAGATGGCAAGATCCGTGTCAAGGACCCTGGAGGTGCTACAGACTCACGGTTGGGTCTCTCATTCTGTCCCAGTGTTTGAAACACTTAGGAGCAATGTTCAGGATAAACAAAAGTAAAGGCTACCTCTTGCCCTTCAGGAGGGAGGCCCTGAGGCAAGAGGTTCAGTGGTTGAGCAGCCAGCCATCAGTCTCTGCTCATAGACTCCTCTGGATTCTGGGGCTGATGACTGCAGCAATAGAATTAGTCCCATGGGCCCTCTTGTTTATGTGACCCCTCCAGAACAGGATGTTGGAGGCCTGGAATCTGGCCTCGGAAGACTACCAAGTCCTGCTCACACTTCCTCAGTCTGTCCGGCAATCGCTGGCTTGGTGGGTAAGTCCTGAGAACTTCATCTGGGTTCTTCTGGAAGACCCATCATGATAGACAGACACCTTTATTTTTCAGCAGGATAAAAACAGACCCTGTTTTTCCATAGTTGTCCTGAGCCTGGAAGGGTTACCTACATAACACAGATCACACTCATTGTACAAGACAATACATGCAGATGTCAATACAGTGTACCAGAATACCATAAACACTGCAAAAGGTACTAAATGAGATTTCAAAGCACTTTCATGCAGAACAAGTACAAATATCCATCCATATTGTATCAGTTTGTGTTAAAAACATTTCAAGTCTTTGTATTCCGAATCTTTGGTGCCAGTTCATTCCATATTTTTGGTAGATAGTATCGTCTTTGCATTTTACCATATGAATTTTTTACTAGGAGAACCAGTTGAATATCTGCCCTTTAATTCTCTCAGATTATGAGCATAGTAATTTCTCCTGGCAAATCTGGGCAAATGCATTTCATCCCCACTAAATTCTTTGTAAGACATCCTCCCAATCTGTTTTTTCCTCCGTAAAGTTAAAGAACCTCATCCCAAAGATTTTAGCATACTGCAATGATGGCTATCATATTGACAAACCAGGACAAACCGAGCCAGTCTGTAGGATGTTTTGACCATTCATTTTGATAAAACTTTATTTTTTATACAGGAAACATGTCATTAGGATTTTACAACCCTGTTCACAAGACATTCCTGTGATTTTTTTTTTTTTTTTACCTTAAAGTTGCTCTAAAAAACACAAACATATATTATCGTGGACATAGTACAAACAACATTATGACATGCAACTTTCCTAATTAGTAAAATACATATATTACATGCTAGTGTTCAACTTTATAACTATTTACAATTGCAAGTAAATGGATACAAGTCCTTCACTGCTTTAGTAAAGGCCCCATGTGAGGATAGTGTTCTTAGTGAAAAAGGTAGTGTTCCCAGCTTTAGCAGTTTGAGTACACGTAGTTTTGTCACCATATTTATTTTTAGTTTTCCTAAGATGAATTTTATTTACGTGCACTGATCTCATTAGCTCCATTTTGTCCTTGCTCTCGTTGGGAAATATTTGGGTTATATAATGATTTGGATAATGTATCTGGTATTTATGTGTGGTTTGTATCCAATTTTTAACATAACCTATCTCTAAAGGCTGCAAACATAATTTAATAAACATTGAGCAGTGATGAGTTTTGAAATTGGAGTGCAGTATAGCGCAGTGTCTAAGGCTCTGAGCTGCAAATCTGGTGACATCCAGCAGACCAGACCTGGGTTTGAATCCCACAGCTTCCACTTGCATACTGTGTGACCCTGAGCAAGTCACTTAGCCTCCTTGTGCTCCCAGGTCGCTCCTGTAAAAAAGCTATCAGCTTAGTGTGCTATACCTGGTTAAACAACTAAATAAATAAAAAAAATAAATTACAGCGTAAAACAAATCTGGCAATTTTATATTGCATTTTGTCTAATCTGGTCAGCAGCTGTTTGTTGGCCATTCGATACACCAGGTCCCCCTAAGTCAAAGTCGGCATAATAAACTGTTTGGCCACCTTTTCCCATCTTCTACATTCAGGCATTTTGTTGTATGCCTTAAGGTTCCCAGTTTCTTGTTAACCTTACCTGTTGTTAAAGTGATATGATAGCTGAATGTTAAATGGTAGTCAAAAGTTACACCCAGGTAACAGCAGTTTTCAACCTGTTCAAGTAATTCATTGTTTTAATTGTTAGAATTTGTATCTGGGAGTTATTTTTGTTTGGCACAAAATGTAACAATTTTGTTTTGTAACATTAATTATAAGCCTCGACCTGGCAAACCACTCCCCCACCACGTCAACATCTTTTCGTAGCTTCTGTCCAACTGTGTCTTGGTAGCGTGTTGATATACTACACTACCATATTCTAACACTGGTAGCAAAAGTTGCTGTGCTGTCCTATTTCTTGAATCTTTCGGGTATGGATGCTTTTCTTTGTATTACTCCCAACCTAATATTTATTTTACTTACAGTGTATACAATTTGTTCTTTAAAAGTTAACCCATTATCGTTCTGAACTCCAAAGTATTTATATGAATGTCTTTTTCAAATTTTGCATATCTAATATATCCAGTCTTATGGTTTTAGATGGTTTGGCTCCCCTTGACCTAAATTCCATAACTTGAGTCTTTTTCCTACTTATATACCATATTTGAGGCCCTAAGCCATCCTTGAAGAATGTTAAAGTCCGATTGCAGTATTTCTTGCAGTTTAGATCTGTTCTTTGCTATACCTGTTAGAATCATATTGTCCGCATAAAGACATGTATCACACTTTTTTTATCATTTGAGGAAATTAAAAAATAAATTAAAAACAGAGGGACCAAAATCAAGCCTTGAGGGACACCTCCCTGTATCTTTTCTCTATCTGATAAACAACCCCTAATATAGACATGTTGAGTACGTTCTGTTAAATATGATAGTAGCCAATTCCTTACTGGATCAGACATACCGAGTAATGGAAGTCTAGCCATCAAAATTTAATAATCCTAAAGTCCCTACAGCTTTTCATGTAAATCAGGAAATCTGCTTACTGTCCTTCTGTCCAAAACTGGCACATCCAAAGGAGCATGAACTACACAAGTTGGATTTTTGCAGCGCATCCAGGACAAGGATGTACCTGAGGAGGGCAACAGAGTTCAGGAAGCCTGAAACTCTGTTCTTTTTGGAGCTGCAAAAACAGGGTCAGAAAGCTTCCAAGGCCACCATAGGTAAGTGAATGAAGACTTGCATTGCCAAGGCCTATGCGGCAGAGAAAGAAAACTGTTCCCGACCTCGTGAAGGCTCACTCCACCAGGGCTCTGGCTGCTTCATGGCTAGAGAGGGTGGAGGCATCCATGTTAGAACTGTGCAAAGCGGCAGCGTGGTCCTCCACCATTCGTACATTCACTAAGCACTACAGATTGGATGTTCAAAGTTCCACTGATGCAGCTTTCAGTCAGAGTTTTACAGGTGGTGGTTAGATTATTTGTCGCCTGTATGAGTTTACATATGGGACAGTATTTTCCCCAATCTGGTTGTAAATGGGTACTGCTGATTAGAACCCATGTGTATTAACTCAACCATTGACAACATTGAGCAATACAGAAAGAATAGGTTCCTTCATATCGTAATTTCCTTTTCTGTTGGCTCCAACGTTGTCAGTGTGGCCTCTCCAGGAGCCTATGGCTCCTGTTGGAGAATATTGTCCAATATATTTCAGCAATGTGTGCTTCAGCAAGGACGGTAATTGTTTACGATTTGTCCAGACGTATCTGCTAACCAGGAACATTTTTGCAGTTCATTCAGTTCTAGGCACACAGATTAACAGGTGGAGATTTCGGAACTTTGACATGTATTTTTTTCCCCATTACAGGTTGGTGCTTATCCAGGTTTTGTAGCCATGTGTACTGTTGTTACAGTTATTACTGTTTATACATCTTTATGTTGCAAATGTTCAACAGAAGGCCAAGCGTGTTAAGGAACCAGTGGCTGGATGCCTTCAGAGGAGGACAGGACTTCGCCAACTAGCTCTCCTGAGTAAGGTTAGGGTATCTGGTTATCTTTCCTAAAATGTCAGATTATTTGTACGTGCATTGTTAGTGTTAGGTTAAGGAGAGAACTCGTGGACCTGGGAATATTGCAGATTACAGGCTACATAGGTGTGTACAGGTACTGCATGGACAAGCACCGAGTGAAGAATCTCCGTCTTCACAATGTTCATGTGCCCAGGATTCTATGCTGATTAACAGCTTTGGGTTGTGCCACTACATTACTCATACGTATTAATTCCCCCATTGACAATGTTGGAGCTAACAAAACAGGAAATTATGTTAAGTATGAAGGATTTTCTCAGTTTTACGGAAAGGTCTGGGAGAACGGGTGAGGGGGTGGAAGTGATGGGTGAGGGAGAAAGTGGCCACAGTCCTAGCTGTGGCCACCAAGAAAGGGTAGAATTTCTTTTTTTAACCTTCTGTTTATGCCCCTCTTCCTGTCTCCAGCACCCATGCTAAGGGAACTGGTGGATGTCCTTGCTGAATCTCTTGCAGACCTGTTTAATGCCTCTCTGGACTTGGGATGTGTACCGCAGGACTGGAGGGTGGCACACGCGGTGCTCCTCCACAATAGTGTCCCCAAGAATGAGCCAGGGAACTACAGACTGGTAAGCCTCACATCCATTGTGGGTAAGCTGATGGAGACAGTCTTGAAGTAGAGGCTGGTTTCTCACCTGGAGGCCAGTGGGCTGCAGGACAGCAGGCAGCATGGGTTTGTCTCGAGCAGATCCTGTTAGACCAACGTGGTAGAGTACTATGATTGGATAACCAGGCAGTTGAACAGGGGTCATGCAGTGGATGTCCTGTATCTGGACTATAGCAAGGCGTTCAGTTCGGTGCTACATGGCAGGCTAGATAGTAAGCTGGAGCGCACAGGGGTGGGGACAAAGCTGGTGGGCTGGGTAGTAAGCTGGCTGAAGGGGAGACAGCAGAGGGTGGTGGTGGGAGGGGAGCTCTCATTGCCCAGAACAGTGACAAGTGGGGTGCCACAGGGATCTGTTCTGGGGCTGATGTTATTTGGGATCTTCATAGCAGACATTTTGATAGGCATCAAGAGCAAGATCAGTCTGTCTTCAGATAACTCCAAGATGGGAATGGTAGTGGATGACCTAGTGGGGTGGAAGGGGTTACAGGACGATCTGGCAAAATTGGAGGCCTGGTCAAACACTTAGCAGCGGGGGTTCAGTGCTAAGAAATGCAAGGTGTTGCATTTCGGAGCAAAGAACCCAAGGAGGAGCTACTAGATAGTGGGTATTCAGCTGACCAAGACGGAGGAGGAAAAGGATTTTTGGGTAATCCTAACGGAAGCAATGAACAACTCCGTGCAGTGCAGAAATGCAGCTGCCAAGACTAACAAGATTCTGGGTTGTATTGCCAGAGGCTTATCCTCCAGGAGGGGGGGAGGTGATTCTGGCACTGTACAGATCACTGGTTAGACCACACCTGGAGTACTGTGTGCAGTTTTGGAGGCCGTACCTGAAGAAGGACATTAGGCTGCTGGAGGCAGTGCAGCACAGGGCAACGAAAATGATCCATGGGTTGGAGGACTTGCCCTATGAAAGTAGGCTGGAGGAGCTGAACATGTACTCCCTGGAGGAGAGGAGGGACGGGGAGGACATGATTGAGTCCTTCAGATACATGAAGGGCATAAATAGGAGGGAGATGGGAGGGCTTTTCTAGTTAAGGAGGGGGAGGGACACCCGTGGGCACAGTCTGAGATTGGAGGGGTTCCGGAGGGAAATGAGGAGACACTTTTTCACGGAGAGGGTGGTGGCAGGTTCGAACGTATTACCAGAGGAAACGGTATCCTGTAATACAGTGGGAGCCTTCAAAAAGGTGGGTCTGGGTAAGGGGGAGGGTCACAGGAAGGGGAGGGAGGGGCAGCTGCAGTATAAGGGCTGCTAGCTGCACATTTGAGCAGACTCAGACCGTATAATCTTTATCTGCTGGTAGGTTCATATGTTCATATCTCCCTCGGGAGCTCCCATGCACACACAACCTCTGGCAGCACTGATCTGCAGATGCTGTCCTGCATGAAGTCTTGCCCCTCCCAGCAGGATGGAGTAAGGAGGATTTACCCCAGAGTCTCAATATCTTGACATGAGGCACCGTGGTGGTGGTGGTTTGTGGGGTTCATCTTCATGGGTGTTAGGGCCATTTTCCTTGTTTTGTTCCAGCCAGCTACGAACACAGTGCAGGGACTCTTAGGACAGCATGTGAGCTGCACACCAGACCCAACGCCCTCCCTCCCACTCTGTTCTCGGCGACAATATCACCTGAGGTCACTGAGGTGGCAGCAGTATAGCAAAGGCACTGACACGCCCTCCCCAGAAGAGTTTCCTCTGGAATGCTCCGTCCTCTTTCCCCTGGTCAGCTCTCCCAACAACTCAAGGTTGTTCCTGAACCCAGTTTGTCAGCGTCATGGGCAGTAACACTAACGTGGAGATCATCAGGGACGATCTAAAAGTCAGGAAGCAATGCAAAAGCAATGCAAAAAGGCGGCACAGAAAGCCAGCAGCATCTTGGGCTGCATAGGAAGGGGCATTACTAGTAGAAAGAGAGAGGTAATTATGCCACTGTATAGGTCACTGGTGAGGCCTTACCTGGAGTACTGTGTCCAGTTCTGAAGGCCTCACCTAAAGAAAGACAAAGGTAGACTAGACGATACAAAGAAGGGCAACAAAAATGGTGCAGGGTCTGCACCATGAGCCATATGATGCAAGGCTAAAATACCTCAACATGTACTCCCTGGAACAGAGAAGGAATAGGGGGATGTGATAGAGACGTTTCAATACCCGAATGGGATCAATAAGGTACAGGCACAGGATCCTCCTGCAGGTAAACTGCACCCTGACCAGGGGGCACAATATGCACCTAAAGGGGGCAGGTTCAAGAGCAACACAAGGAAGTTGTTCTTTACAGAAAGGGTGGTGGAGCCTTGGAATGTCCTCCCACACAGGTGGTGGGGTCAAACACAGTTGGGGGGTGGGTGGGCGCTGTGGAGCCAGAGTTGAGTAGCAGCAGAATCATGCAGCTCTGCTAAAGCTATTTAAATCTACCTAAAGTAACACTTTTCTAAGCCTCAAATAATTTTTTGGAGGGTACTGGTGGAAAGAGCGACCCTGAATTGTTAAGAATGGTAAATCCATGGAAAGATCGAACAACTGGTGGAGTTGAAAAAAGTACAAATATTAGAGGGACAACAGGGCCTGCAGCTACCATGCAGGCTGAAGGCGAGTCTGGCTCAGCGGAGACTTTGGCATCTCTAGGACTGAAAATGCAGAGATTAATCACATCAGTGTCCACCCAGAATCCGAAGGTGGACGACTTCAGTGGTTGAGTGGTAGTCCTAGAGACAACAGTGGATGGTCTAAAGGGTGAAATGCTTGAGGTCCATAAATAAACGGATGCCTCCACAAGTACAACCGCCCTTATGGTGAAGTAAACCCAACACCTATGCACCAGGCTGGAAACAGTCGAGAATCAAGTGAGATCTGCCAATGTCAGGATTCTCGGTCTCTCCGAAGGCATTGAGGGGGATCACCCAGTGATGTTTATACAGGAGTGGGGCTCATGGACAAACTAACCCCAGATGCTGATGATTGCCAGTGGGAAGTGCAAAAAGTTTATCAGATCACTCCTTGGGGCCACATGCAGAATTTAGAAGAGCCCTGAACATTAATGGTGGTGACCTCAGGAGTTGGAGTGTGAGATCGGATCCTTCAGTATGCCCGCTGCGCCAGCTCGCTATTCCAAGATGAGTGTCAAATTCATTTCTTTCCAGACATTAGCTACGCTGTCAGACAACGTCGGAAGAGATTTAATGGGGTGAGGAGAGTGCTGAGTGATATCGAAGTGTCCCACATGATGATTTACCCAGCTTGATTGTGGATTACTCATCAGGGTAAAATTTATCTTTTCTCCGTGGGCTGACCGGCAGGAGGGCTGAATCCAAAAACACACGGGCCAAAGGTGAAGACTCTGAGGACAATGTGGACACTTGGAAGGCATCACGTTTGTGAGTCGAAGCAGACACTATTCTAAATAGGTGCCTTGACTGTACACTGAGAGTTTTTTTGACAATTGAAGTTACAAGTTTGGAATTAAAACATGCTGGTTGTTTTCTCTAAGTGTACTCCTTAGATAGGCACTGAATTTCGGAATATTCTTGTTTAAATGGGATAAAGTTAATAAGGGCAGAGTTCTTACCAGTTAAAAACTTTTCATATGAACAGCCTTGAGTAGTTCTTAATTATAGCTTTGTTACTGGCTTGATACTTTACTTTTTAGGAGCTATACTATACAGGTAGATTTGTATCTCCCTGTTTTCCCCTTTTATTGTTTCTGCTGCTAAATCTTTTTTAGAATCCATGATTCAAACTAAGGCCTATACATGGCAACACATAGTCCTATAAATAATGGGACACTGTTACATTGGACTGAAATTGCTGCTCAATCCTTTTATTTTAGAAAATAGCCATGTTACTCATGGGCTTCTTGCACAGCAGATGTATAATTATGGGAATAGATAAATAGTTAACTCCCCATATGATGTACCTTTATACAGTAAATGCAAAAGGTTACCTATAATTAAAGGACTCTGGTCCCAGAAGTAAAGTAAAGTATGATCAGTTTACGGTATGTGAATATTATTGTCATGTAAATGATGAAAAGAAAAAATAAAGTTAAAAAAAAAGTCAGTGAGTTCAAACTGGCATGGGACAGGCACTGAGGAGAACTTAACACAGTGGCCTGAGCGGGGTGAGTGTAGATGATCCACACGGACTCATCTGCCTACACATTCAGTTTCTATGTAATGCTGTGCTGATAGGCCAGTTAATTTTTTTTTTTTTTAATCAATTTGTGAAGAGTTTAAGTGATCCAGTACTTTTGACAGACCCATATCAAAAGCGACAGTGACAAATGTTGGCATTTTCACCAAGTGCAGATTTGGCATCAGCCCACCCTTAGCACAGCCAGTTGTAATCATTATGTAAAATGACATAATAATTTACAGTTGTATGTGACTCTAGATCCATCAAGTCTGTCTCCCTGCTTTATAAGCCAGGACAAACAAGTGTGCTGTGCAAATATGCACCAATTTACAGAGATTACCCACTTTTTATGTTTGCTTGCATGCATGTGCAAGAAACATAGTGCCATCATCCGAGTTTTCGGAGGTGTGGCACCTGTCTTCCAATTCAGTCAGTGTGTTTGCAGGCACGGTCACCGTTCGCCAATGAATGCTGCAACTGTCTATGACAGCAGTTGAAAATGCAGTGCCGTACAGTTGAAAGGGAGAGCTATGCTTCAGTGAGCAGCAATAAGATATTGTGTGCTCATGCGCGCCCACACACACACACACACACACACACACACACACACACACACGCACGCATATTGCGTGCTCATGCACCATGCACACACAGTATGAGCCGACAAGGGTGCCCAGTCCCCATTGGCTGCTGTGCCTCCTCCCAAACAGAGTTCCAGGTGCCACGCTGGAAGCCTACCCCAACAGCAGCAGTCTGTATGGCCGAAGGGGGTGCCCAATCCCCCGTCGGCTCCACTGTCTCTCCCTCCCCCCAAAAGACTATTGGGTGCCACACTGGGAGCCCACCCCAGCGTGGCAACAGTTCCAATGGCCAGGGGTGCCCAATCCCCCGTCGGCTCCATGCCCCCTCCAAACAGCCTTCCAGCTGCCATGCTGGGAGCCCACTCCAGCGTGACACAAGTCCTGCGTCGTCTAAGTAAAAAAAACAAAAACCCTGAAGAAAAAACCTTCCCTCGCTGACTGTCTGACCCCCACCCATGCCCAATCTCTGTGCATCCACTTCCCAACACCCCCACCTCACCCCATACTTACCTTTTGAGTCTGCGCGACAATCTTCGGTGGACCAGGAACACGTCTGCACTCTTCAAAGCCGACCTCGAACTGAGGAAATACCGGTAAGCTTGTATAATGTAATAAATGTTTTTTTTTTTCAACTTTAGTGCATATCTCGGGCATTTTGGGGAATTTTTACACCAAATTTTCAGCATTTGGTTTTTGGGACCCCACCTCATGAATTCTGCCACTGTCATGGCGTTAATCTGCCCGGAAAGGTGATTTTGCGGTCACTGCGCGGAACCACCTTTCAGGACCGATTTACAAAACGAAAGTGTCACAATTTATGAGTGAGCCCAAAACCCTATGTTGAAAATTTGGTGGGCTCATCCAAAAATTACTGTTTCTGACATACGTTGCGCTGTTCCTAACACCTCGTAAGTTCGCAAATTTTTTTTTTTTTTTAAATTTTCTCTTTATCCTCCTCCTTCTTGCAACCCCCTCCTCTTCGGGAGACACCTATGGCCTTATCAGCCTTCGCTCACCTACCTGGGGCCGGTGCAGTCCATGCCCCATGGAGCCGTGGCTATACCCCCCAGGCGGGTACGGGGTGGGACCCCCATCCACCCCGACATTCCGCTAATCTTGGTCGGCATGCTGTCCCCGGGCAGGTAGGGGCACTGAAGGTCGGGGCCCTGGTGCTCCATCTACCAGGAGGCTGCAAGGGTTTTTCCTGGTGTTTCTGGACGTGCCAGGTCCAAGGACATCAAGGCGCGGAAGCGCCGACGTCTGGCACGTCGCTTCCCCTCTGTTGGAGCATCGGGCTTGCTGTACCTCAGGTCTCCACGCGGGGTCAGACAAGCACCGAGCTCAGGTACCCCCTTCCCCCCAGAGAGGACGAGCAGTCCTTGGGACGCTCAAGTCCTCCCCTCCCGGCCGGCCCTCCAGCTCCCGGGCTCATTCCCGAACCCGGGTCGCTGGCATCGCAAGCGGAAATCCAACCGCTGCGCCGGCGGGCCGGCACTAGTTCACAAATTTTCAGTATTTTCACTCCAGATTTTCAACATTGCCATTTTACCACACCTCCTTATGAGCAGTACAGCTGTCATTTTTCACATCTTGCCTAAAACGTGTTTCCACCCAGTTAGCACACAATGGCGCAGTCGGTGTGCGAAATCAATGTTTGGGACAGATTAAGAAAATCACAGTGACACTGTTCATGAGCAGAGGTTTTAAAATGGCTATGTTAAAAATTTGGTGAAAAATTCCATAAAATGGTTGCAAGCGACCATTGCGCAGTTTCCATGCACCCTCGTAACTTCATGGATTTCTAATATCTTCAGTCCAGATTTTCACCACTGGCATTTTTCCACACTTCCTTATGAACAGTACAGCTGTCATTTTTCACACCATGGCCGAAATGTGTTTTCGCACTTCCAGCGCAGAAATGCGTGGTTGTGGGAAATCACTGTTCGGGACAGATTAAAAAAATCGCAGTGACATTGTTCATGAGCGGAGGTTCCAAAATCCCTGTGTTGACAATCTGCTGTAAAAAAAAAAAAATCCCCAAACTAATTGCATTATGGGTGTGCATTGCGCATTTTCTATGCACACTCGTGACTTCACCAGTTTTTTAATATTTTCACTGCAGAATTTCAACACTGCCATTTTTTGTACCTCCCCATGAACAGTACAGCTGTCATTTTTCACATCCTGTTCGAAATTGTGTTTTCGCACCTGTGGTGCCAAATGGCATAGTCGCTGTGCAAAATCTGCTTCCGGCTAACAAACTGATATTGCCACTGTTCATAAGGTGGGGGTCACAAAAAAACCATGTTGAAAATTTGGAGTGAAAATGCCAACGAACGCCTGAGGCATTGGGGTTTCATGTCCTATAGAAACATGACCTACAGGAACATATAACTTCTCCAAGTACTGTTCAGGTCCTATTTGCAGGCACCTCTCTGGTCTGAGAGAGGAGGTTGCCCATCTCCAGGCTGAGCTGGCTAGGATTCGTGAAACCTCCTCCCCCACCCAGGGACCACCAGGGCCAATGCCACTACCTCAGAGGTTGCCAAGAAAGAGGAGAGGCTGGACCAGGGAGGGAGAGGGTGGTGGAACAGAGTTGCATCCCTCCAGCTGTACCTCTCCACAATTCATTCGCTCTTCTGGTGGATAGTGATTCCTCTATGGAGGCACCTGCAGTGGAGACCAAGGAGGATGCTGGGAACCTTCACAGAGGAGACCCACAGGAGGGTGGCATGGGACCCCAAGGGGAAGAAAACAACTCCTGGTGGGGGACTCAATCATTAGAGAGGTAGAAATGGGGGAGGAAGGGGAGAGGGAGGTAAAGTGCCTTCCTGGCGCCACGGCTTGGAGGGACAGGAAGCGAATTCTCAGGATCGTGGGAGGAGCTGCACGAGGGTGGGAGCTGGATGTCATTGTCCACCTAGGGACAAATGACCTTGCTAGGAATGGGATCAGAGCAGTGCAAGAGGAGTTGTAGAGTTGGGGAGGGGCCTTAGACAAGTAGCGACACGGTAACCTTCTTGGAGGTGCTGCCTATCTATGGCAAGGGTGATGCTAGGGCACTCTTACCAGGGAATTCAATGAGTGATTGAAAAACTGGTGTGGAGCTCAGGGTTTGGCTTCATTGGGGACTGGGGAGCCACCTGGAGGGATGCAGACCTATACTGGTGCGATGGTCTGCATCTGTCCAGGGGGAACCAGGATCCTAGGTGAGAGGTTTAAATGCTTCATTGGCAAGCATTTAAACTAGCCAAGGGGAGGCACTGAAAGGAGCAGGGAAATCCCAGCCTCCCCCCACAAAACATGGTAATTAGTGAGGTAAACACCAAGGTAGAGAAGTTATTAGGGAGCAGGACAGAGGTAAATGTAAAAAAAGGCAAATGCAGTAAGGACAGGAATGGGGCTAAAAGGGGTAAGGCTATCAAAAAGTGGAGGGTGATGAGTACCAATGCCCGTAGTCTGTGTAACAAGCTCCCTGAACTAGTGGCCTTGATAGAAGAGGGTTGCCTGGATATTGTGGCAGTCACAGAAACATGGTACACAGAGAACCATGACTGGGATGTCAACATACCAGGATACACAATCTACAGGAGGGACAGGGAGGGTAAAAGAGGAGGAGGAGTAGCTCTCTATGTAAAGGAAGGGATCAAAGCAACAGAACTAAAGAGTAAACAGGGAGCAGATGAGGCACTCTGGGTCACCCTGGAGACAGGAAATGGCACCACAATCCGCACGGGGGTTGTATACAGACCCCCATCTCGGGGAGGGAATGGACAAGGAAATGATAGAAGGCTTCCTTAGAATGGCAGAAAAAGGGGAGATATTGTTGATAGGGGACCTGAATATGCCAGATGTTAACTGGAGCACCTTTGCTGCAGGCACATCCAAGAGCAGGGTCGTTCTTGATGCCCTACAGGGGGCATGCCTCAGACAGCTAGTATTGGAACCCACTCGGGATGGAGCAATCTTAGACCTGGTACTCTCAAATGGGGACAGAGAAAGAATCTCAGATTTAGAGGTGGGTAGCCATCTGGGAACAAGCGACCACCAAACAGTGTGGTTCACGATAAACACAGCCATATAATCAAGTCATACAAAAGCAAGAGTATTGGACTTTAGGAGGGCTGACTTTGGGAAAATGAGAAAGTGCCTTAGAAAAGCACTAGCAAACAGGCAAGAAGGAGGGGTGGAGGAACAATGGGGAGTAATCAAAACAGCCATCACAGAGGCAACAAGCCTTTGTGTAAAGCAAATCAATAAAACACAATGAAGGAAAAAACGCTATGGTTCTCAAAAGAGGTGGCAGGGAAGGTTAAGGAGAAAAGGATAGCATTCAGGAAATATAAGGAAACACAGAAGGAGCAGGACAGAGAACTTTATCAGTTAAAGCAGAAAGAGGCTGGGAAGGCAGTCAGAATAGCAAAGGCCCAAACCGAGGAAAAGATAGCCAGTTCTGTTAAGAAGGGGAATAAGACTTTTTATAGGTACATTAGGGGAGCGAAGAAAGACCAAAGGAGGGATACTGAGGCTTAATAAAGGGGAGGGAATGTGGGTAGAGGGGGACAGTGAAAAAGCAGGGATACTGAACGAATATTTTTGCTCAGTATTCACAAAGGAAGAGGAGGGGGAGGTACCTAAACCAAACAAGAGAAACACTCTGAAGACGGGGGGGTCGATACCAGTCCATTTATAGAAGAAAGGGTTCTGAAAGAACTAATAAAACTGAAGGTGGACAAAGCAATGGGGCCTGATGGGATTCACCCAAGAATTCTAAAAGAACTAAGGGTAGAACTAGTGACACCGCTGACTACTCTCTTTAACAAGTCATGGGAGGATGGGGTGATACCTGAGGACTGGAGGAGGGCAGATGTGATTCCTCTTCACAAAAGTGGGAGCAGGACAGAGGCAGGAAACTACAGGCCAGTTAGTTTGACCTCAGTGGTAGGGAAAATGATGGAATCACTTCTGAAGGAAAGAATTGTTGAGTACCTAGAGGCCAGTGGGGCACAGGACCCAAGGCAGCATGGATTCACGATGGGAAGGTCGTGTCAGATGAATCTAATAGATTTCTTTGACTTGATGACCAAAGTAGTAGACCAGGGAGGGGCTGTGGACATGGCCTACCTAGATTTTAGCAAGGCATTTAATACAGTCCCACACACAAGATTAATACACAAGTTAGCCAGCCTTGGAGTGGGCCCCAAGGTGGTAGCCTGGATAAAAAATTGGCTAGACAACAGGACGCAAAGGGTAGTAGTAAATGGAGTACACAGTGAAGAAAGGAGGGTTACTAGTGGGGTACGGCAGGGTTCAGTACTGGGCCCGGTCCTTTTTAATGTCTTTATAAGTGACATTGCAGAGGAACTGGAAGGAAAAGTATGTCTCTTTGCAGATGACACAAAGATCTGCAACAGGGTTGATACACAAGATGGAGTGGAAAGGATGAGAAGGGACTTGGCAAGATTGGAGGATTGGTCAAATATATGGCAGCTGAGATTCAATGCAAAGAAGTGCAAGGTAATGCACATGGGAAACAAAAACCCAGGGAAGAGTACACAATGGGGGGTGAGATACTGACAACAGTAAAAATGGAAAGGGACCTGGGGTAATTATATCAGATGACCTAAAGGTGGGCAAGCAATGTGAGAAGGCAGTAAGGAAGGCTGGGGGATACTGGGATGCATAGGAAGAGGCATCAATAGTAGAAAACAGGAAGATGTTATCCTCTGTACAGGCAGTTGGTGAGACCCCATCTGAGTACTGTGTGCAGTTCTGGAGACCCCATCTCCGCAAAGACATAGACAGAGTGGAGGCTGTCCAGAGGAGGGAATCAAATGGTGCAGGGTCTGCACCAGAAGACATAAAGAAAGACTAAAGGAGCTTAATATGTATACCCTTGAGGAAAGAAGGAGAGAGGGACATGATAGAAACTTTCAAGTACCTCAAGGAATCAACAAAGTCAAGAGGGTAGCATCTTTCAGAAAAGAGATGTGCAAGAACAAGGAGCACAATTTGAAGATAGAGGGACTGGCTCAGAGGTAATGTGAGTAGTATTTTTCACGGAGAGGGTTGTGGATGCATGGAACAGCCTCCCTGAGGAGGTCGTGGAGTCAAGAACAGTGGGGAAATTCAAGAATGCATGGGACAGACATAAGGCAGTCCTAGTGGGGGGTAGGAGGAAGTAAGCTGTTGGTTAACTAGGATCTGCAGCTTATCTGTTAGGTAGGAAAATGGGCAGACTGGGTGGGCCAAGCAGTCCTTATCTGCCGTCAAATTCTATGTTTAAATAGGCAATCCAAGCATTGTTAACGGTACGGTGTACCGCAGGGATTCATATTGGGGCCACTGTTCTTTAGCCTTTTCATTGATTACTGTATGCAGCTGAAGCTGTACTTTATAATTATTCTTCTTCAATTAATGTCATCAGTGCCAAATTAGGATTCAGTTTCAACATGTTACAAAGCTGGATGCTGGCGAGCAAGGCAGTGTTGAACAAAAATAAAACTAAAATCATGCTCTTTTGGGACTGCAGCAACGTTGGCTAAGAAAAAGATTTGGCTGTAGCCACCACTGATGGAAACTTCCTGGAATTTGTAACATCAGATAGATATTCAAGAGTCCACTTACGCTCAGCTGAAATTTTTTTTTTCCTCACTTTTTATTTTGGCCCCCATTTCTTATCATCAGCTGCCAGGTACTCCTTTCACCTGCCCAAGCCTTTCTGCCTGCCATAGGAATCCTCCGATTTCTAGGGATGTGGATATGTTCTTATCCACACGTCTTAGCAGTTGCCTTTCCCTTTAAGATCAGCTGGAAGTCTTTAAGGTGGCTTCTGCCACCCCCCCAGGTGGTATTTCCCTCAACTCTACCCATAGATGCCAGATCTTCCTTGCTGCTTAGAAGAATCCAGTTCCCTCCATACCGCTTCCGCGCTGAGTAGGCCCTGGCGTTTAAATCTTCAGATTATTTACCAAAACTTAAACTCGTAAGAGTTTTTCCGCTATGATTTTTGATCGCGACCGCAATGGAGGACAAGTCTTCGCCAGAGTTCCGCCGGTGCCCCTGCAGGCAGAAGATGTCTCGCACCAACCAGCACACCACGTGAGTTTATTGCCTGGGTCACTGTCACGATACCCAGGCTTGTAATTTTTGTTGCTTGTTCCAGCCAAACATGTTAGACGATCATCTTGCCCGACTGCTGCTTGGCTGTCCGGAGAAACGGAACCCGCCAGTCAAATCTAAAGGAAGACCATTGGGAGGTCTCTGGCCGCGTGGTCCGCCAAGCAACTGGATTAGATGAAGGCCTTCGAGGAGCAGGAGGCTTGGGCCGCTGATCAGTCCTCTTCAGCTTTGGTCTTCGTCCCGCTCAAACTGGGCTCCACCTTTACAGGCTCCTTCAAGGAGTTGTGCCAGTCTCTCCCGACCAAGGGGGAGGGCCCGTCTCCTTCGCACAGCTCCCATTCCTGTAAAAGGCATAAGGATTCCAAGGAAGTGAGAAAGGAGAAGACTAGATGTCATCATTCTTGGGATCGAGAGCGGTTTCGTTCCCAGGAATCTGCAGTTTCGACTTCAGTTGAAACTGCGGCCTTGACTGCTGGTTTTACGGTGCCCCCATCAAGCCAGCCTGCTAAGATGTGGCACAACAACCCGGTGGAAATTGTTGTCAACCCCATCGACCTTTTGTCGCTGGATGAGGCCGAGAACTCCCTGTTCAGGACTCCACTCCGGACTGAACCCACTCCTGAAGAGGAGACCCAGCCTGCTAGGAACCTCTTCTGAGCGCCCCTGTTGGTTCCCCCAGTGGTCGAGAACTAGTTGACAGACAGGTCAAAGAAAACTTTTACACGCCACTCAGGGCGTTCCAAAAAGCGGCGCCTCCGCTATTCATCCTCAACCTCCTCAGAAGAGGAGAGGCTTTGATGCACGTTGCATCAACGCTATGAGGATCTCATGTGACAACAGTTGGTGCTGGGTGGTCCAGAGTTGACCCTGGCTTCCACACTGGCCATCACATTGCTGTCACCCTCTAGGCCGACGCAGACTCCTCTGGAGGTGGCCAACACCGTCCCTCCACCCACGGGGCCGGTGAAGGCCCTTCTGGCTGTGCCAATTATGGTGGAGCCGCCACCTAAGCAGCCTTCCACAGGGGCTCCTGTCAAGGAGTCTCGGCCCACTAAGGGTCTCCCACACAGGTTGTCCGTCACTCTTACTCCTGACCATCCAGCAGGTTGAAGGTGACGCAGTTGGTTGGCTGATCTATCCAAACACCTCTCTGCACACTCATCCGCTCAACAAGGTTTCACTTGGGGGTCTCTTGATGGAGATAGGTCCCACATCATAATGGGCATTCTCAGTCTCATCTCCGAATCCACAGGGATGCTTTTGGAGCTTGTCCAAAAATGGTCTCGATATCCAGACAGACATTCTGGATAAAGTGGATTCTCCAACAGAGGCCTTCCCAGTGGTTGAAGCCATTGTTGGCATGACTCTGGGCGCTTTGGCAGCACCCTGCTTCCTGCTCTGTGCCATCAGCTCAGATGTCCTGCAAGTATGCGGTCCGTATCGGCTCCCTTTCAGAGTTCACTGAGCACCCCTCGGCCGAGGGGTTGGTGACAGACTCTGTGTTTCGGTGCGTGGGCAATTCAGGAGACACTGATTGACTTCCGGACAAAGAATCAAAAAAACTGGACCAAGAGTCAAAAAATCTGTATCGCTCTGCTAGGAAAGTTTATGCTGCCTCTTCACTTGGTCTCCATCAGGCAAGCTCGGCTGTCGTCATAGCACACTTCTGCCATGCCCTTTTGGGCACTCTAGATGAGGTGCTTCCTCTTCTCCCCATGTACCTCCAGACTACGGTCAAGCAGGTCCGGGATCAGGGTTGGGCTGTGGCAAAACAGCAGCTCCATATGGCTCTGGATATGGGGGGACTCCTGTGCCCGTTCAGTGGCAGCCACAGTAGCTATGTGCCTCAGGGTCTGGCTGAGGGTCTCCACCTTTATGGCAGACACCCAGCACCAACTGGCAGATGTACCCTTCCTGGGCACCGACTTGTTCGGTCCAGGGGTGGATGGTCACCTTTAATGCATCGAGAAGTCCAGTGCCACCTTGGACACTGTTGCTTCCACCCGGAAATCTCAGGGTTCCAAGAAGCAGAAGCACAAGCCCTTTTGGCCTTCTGCCCCTGCAGTCAAGCAGGCCCAGTACCAGTCTGGGCAACAGCAGCAGGCTCAGTCTTCACACACGTAGTCCAAGTCAGGGGCTTTGGTGGCCTGTAAGCCCAGAGGGAAGGGTTCCGGCGGTCCCCTGGCCGGATCCTCCTCCTCCAAGCTTGCACAGTAACGGGATGGGGGTGACCACCCCCATGCCAGTCACTCCTCCTCTGGGTCCTCCCATGGGGGTCCGGCTCCACCACTTCCTTTCCGCCTGGTCCGCTGTTACAACAGACAGGTGGGTATTGGCTATGGTTGGCCAGGGTCTACCTCTGGAATTCGAGCAGTACCCATCAAGCTGAGCCCACACCCCACTGGAGGAGAAAGTATCAGTGGACACTCGGTCAGCTCTCCGAGACTACATCGCCCAACTCCTCCGCAAGGAGGTACTGATCAGAGTCACGGATCCCCCTGTCAACCCCGGGTTCATGTCCAGGTACTTCCTGGTCCCAAAATGGACGGGGGCTGATGAGATCTGCATGATCTGAAGAAGTTTCTTGGGTCTCGCACCTTCAGGATGGTAACACTGTCTCAGACCGTACCATCTCTCAAGCAGAACATGTGGTTTTGCGCTCTGGATCTGCAGGACATGTTCTTTCACATCCTGATCCTTCCGTCACACCAAAGGTTCCTTCACTTACAAGCAGAGGGAACCCTTAGAGTTCCAAGGCATGCCGTTTGGCCTGTCATCGGCCCCCAGGGTCTTCACCAAAAGCATTGTAGTGGTGGTGGCCCATCTTCGGCATTGAAGGGTCAGGGTGTACCCCTATCTGGATGATTGGCTTATAGCATGTCCCTCCTCCAAACAGGAGGTGGAAAGGTCCTGGGACCTGGCCCTCCAGACCTGCATCGACCTTGGCCTCCTGGTCAATGAGGCCAAGTCTGAACTTGTGACTTCGCAGGTGATCTGCTTCATTGGGGCAGAGCTGGACTCTTGCCGAGCCAGAGCCAGGCTCCCAGTGGACAGGGCGGAGGTTCTCGCCTCCTTTACCCAATCATTTCTGGTTGGGCACTTGTGCCCTGTCCGGGATTTCCTGTGACTTCTCAGCTAAATGGCGGCTTGCACCTCTGTGGTCTGATGGGCCTGGTGGCATATGCACCACCTTCAGTGGGAGCTGGCCAGCCAGTGGACTCTGATTAGGTCATTTCGACCAGCTGGTTACTGTGACCCAGAAGATGAGGGATGTTTTCCAATGGTGGACCATCCAGAGCATCTGTAGGAAGGGATCCCATTTGTCTGCCTCAAGCCAATGATCTTCTTGATGACTGACACCTCTCTTACTAGCTAGGGTGCCTGTGTGGGGGACCACAGAGTCCATGGGCTCTGGACCCCTGAGGAATCTTGATGCCACATCAACCAGCTGGAGCTCTGAGCAGTACAGCTGGCACTGATTGTCTTTGCTCCATTGCTTCAGGGTCAAGTGGTTCAGGTCCAGACGGACAGCACCATAACCACGTACTGTCTCAACAAACAGGGCAGCTTGCAGTCCCGGTCTCTCTGCAGGGAAGCTCTCCGCATCTGGACCCTCGTGAGCAGACTGGAGGTAGATCTCCTAGCAATTCATGTGGCAGGAGCCTCAAATCAGCTGGCAGACACCAACAGCTGAGTGGGTGAGGTGTTCCATGAGTGGTCTCTCCATCCAGAGGTAGTACACAGCTTGTTCTCCCAGTGGGGCACTCCTCAGGTGGATCTGTTCGCCTCCAGGGAGAACACAAAGCTGAGGCTGTTTTGTGCCCACCCCCTCAGCAGGGCTCGCTGCAGGCAGATGTCTTCTCAAGGTCGTGGACCCCAGGCCTCTTTTATGCCTTCCTTCCACTTCCCTTGGTCCACAAGGTGCTCCTCAAGGTCAGGAGGGAGAAGGCACAAGTGATCCTGGTGACTCCGGACCGGCCCCACCAGTTTTAGTACTCTGATCTCCTCAGCATCAGGCTCCCGAGGCGTCTTCCAGCACGCCTGGACTTCCTCTCAGTCAATCAGGGGGACGGTCCTCCACCTGGACCTTCAATCCCTGCACCTGACAGCTTGGTTCCTGAGTGGCTAGAGTTCCAGGCTTTGGGTCTCTCCAAAGATGTACTCACTATAGTTGAGGCATCTAGGAAGGAGTCGACCAGGAAGTGCTATGCCTTCAAGTGGAAGAGATTCTTCATTTGGTGTCAGGGCAAGGGGCTGTACCCTTTGTTCTGTCCAGTGGCTGGCATTCTAGATTACCTTTGGTCTCTTTCCAAAGGGGGTCTTCAGTTGACGACCCTTAAGGTGCACGTGGCAGCCATCTCTGCTTACTGGGTGCGGGCGGTTATCAGACAGTGGCACAGGAGAAAGTGGTCTAGTGCTTTTTCAAAGGCCTTGATTACATTTCCCCTCCAGTGCGTGAACCACCACCACCATGGGATCTACTGCTGGTATTGCCAAAGCTAATAAGCAAGCCATTCAAATCAATGCACAGATGTGAGATGTGAGATGTCTCCTGTCATGGAAGTATACATTCCTGGTGGCTCTCCTGTCAGCCAGAAGGATTGGGGAGCTCCAGACGCTCTCTGAGTCTTCTTTTCTGGTCTTCCACAGAGACAAGGTTGTTCTGTGCCCCAACCCTAAGTTCCTTCCAAAGGTTGTGTCTGAGTTCCACCTGAACCAGGTGATGACTCTACTAGTGTTCTGCCCCAAGGACACCTTGGATGCCAAATACAGGCTCCATACTTTGAATCTGAGACAAGCGCTCGTTTATTATAAGGAGCGCACGGCTAAAGTTCGGGGAGAGGTTCGCCAGCTGTTTGTGACCAACACTGAAGCCTCACCTGGCAGACCTGCAGCCAAGCAAACGATTGGCAGATGGATTCCATTGTGTATTGATCTCTGCTATAATTTGGTGGGTAGGGAGCCTCGTGGAGGGCTAAGGGCTAATTCCACCTGCCAAACCGCTGTGTTGGTGGCTGCTTCTGGGGACGTCCCTATCCAGAAATCTGCAGGGCTGCAACCTCAAAGTCAACAAACACCTTCATTTCCCACTACCACATCGAGCTAGAGTTACGCCGAGATGCTGGTTTTGGGAGTCTCAGTTCTCCAGGCTAGTTTTCCTAAGTAGAGGGTGTGCGCCTTGTCTCCCTCATCCCAGAGAACTGCTAGAAGTCTGCCAAGATGTGCAGATAAAAACTAACATATCCACATCCCTAGAAACACAGGTTACTCAACTGTAACAGTAGGTCTTCTATGGACAGGTCTCTTGCAGTAGATTATTACTTTTGGGAGTCCGCTAGGTGGAGCTGTCACACGGTAGCTTCTTCCAGCAGTCTTCTATAGGGCCGCCCCCCCAATACATTACTTCTTCTGGCTGTGTATAAAAGGGGGCGACTCCAGGTACACACTGTTCGTTTTCCCGCTGGCTTTAGCCCGCACTACAGCTAGCTCAGTCTTCTGTGTTGCAGTCTTCGACGTGAACTTGAACCCGATTTTTCTTCTCTGTGCTGGACCGGTGGCATACTCCCAGGCCCTGGCTCTTCTACTTCCAATAGGCCGGCCTGTGAACCACTCACAGTACCCCCTGGCTCTCCTTGTTTCAGTGGGCCTGTGTTGACTCACAGTACCCTCGCTGCTCTGCTCCTTGGACCAGGCTCTCTTGCTGGGTCAAGGACTCCATCCATGGCTGACAAGGCAGTCTTTCTGGGACAGACCTCGGGGACCTATGTTAAGTGTCCCCGACCCAAGGCTCTCGTTTACGGCATCGGAGGCAGCAGGATTCTCACTCCTCCGATTTGCTCCATCGACAGTGGCTCCTCCATCGTCGACGGGGCCTTTATTTTCACCCCATCGATGGGGGGGGGGGATAGCCTCCATCGACTGGGTGTTCATTGTCATCTGGGCAGCCCCCCCCATCACCGGAGCCTTCGTTGCCCTTTCATAGTCGCTGGGTCATCCCCCATTGATGGAGCACTCTCTGGGATGTTTCCCATCAATGGACGCTGTTCCCCTGCCGACAGAACGTTCCTGGTTGATGGGGAGGCTTCCTCTATCAATGGAGCATGTTGATTTCTCTCTCTCGTCAATGGGAGCTTTCCCCCATCGATGGAGCATGCAGCCTGCTCGCTTTAGTCGATGGGGGCTTTTCCCTTGTCAATGGGAAGGCTTCCCCTGTTGATGGAGTATGTTTCCTCCTTCCTTCATCTATGGGAGCTCTTTCCCATTGACGGAGCATGCTGCTCACTCACTCTCGTTGATGGAGGCTCTTCTCCCGTCAGTGGAGCAGTCCTCATTGATGGGACTGCTTCCCCCATCGACGGGACGTCTTGTTTTGTGTTTCTCATTGACGGGGCTACTTTCCTCGTCAACAGGATGTCCCCATTACTATTCCTCATCGATGGGGCTGCTTCCCCATCAACGGGACTTTCCCTGCCTTCATGCCTTTTAGCGGGGCTGGTTCCCCTGTCACCGGCAGGGCTCTGCACCTCGGGCATCCCTGGTCTGGGGATCCCCCTTC
This sequence comes from Neoceratodus forsteri, assembly GCA_016271365.2. Taxonomy (NCBI): domain Eukaryota; kingdom Metazoa; phylum Chordata; order Ceratodontiformes; family Ceratodontidae; genus Neoceratodus; species Neoceratodus forsteri. The sequence continues at coordinate 658,061,571 of CM057459.1, forward strand.
CTGCCCCCCTCCGTCCTGTTCCTATGTCTCTGGGGGTACCCCCACCAGCACCATTCCTGTGCCCTTCAGGTGCCCCTTTTGTGCCCTCTGATGGGGTTCCTGGGTCTCACCCCTCATTCCTCACTCCATCTTTGGTGCCACCCCACTGGGGTTGGGATGCCCCCCACCTGCCTTTCCAGCATTGTCCGGTTCAGGCCATCTCTGCCTGGTTCCCCTCCATTCGTTCTGTTTTCGGGGATCTGTGCCTGGGGGTCCGGCTCTGGGGTTCCCTGTGGGGGGCCTTTTTTGCCCATGCCTGGGCTTTGGCATCCCCTCCCTTCCACTCAGTTCTGCCCCACGTGGGCCTCCCGGTTGTGCTGCACCCTGTTGGGCCTTCCTGATTTACTGCCGCTATTGCGGCTGCCTCCGGGGGCATCTCGGGGGCTTCTGCCCAACCCACATGCCCCATCACACCTCCTCTTGTCCACTGGATGTGGTTCCTGATGCCATGCTTGCTTTGGCATGCAGGTTTGCTCTCCTGTGCCTTGCTGCTTAGCGGCCTTTCCTTTGTGGACCGTGTGGTCTGGTGCCTTCGCACCTAGTGTACTTCAGCTTTGGCACCTTCTCCCACTACTGCCTCCCTGTCTAGGGTCAGCCCTGTCTGCGCTACCCATGTACACCCTTTCCATGCCTCCCTGACACCGCTTTCCTGTGGGCTTCGATGCCTTGGCTGCATCTGCCCATATTTCTGCCATGGCAGTCACCTTGAAACGTCCCGCCTGACCTTGGGTGTCTGGTTCAGCACCCGACGTCCGTGTGTTGGCTGCCGTCTCTCCTTTTGTGGTGCTGCGATTTTGGTCATGGTCCCAGGCCTTTATGGTTTGCTGCCCGCCGTCCGGTCATGCCCGATGGTTGGTCCGGGACCTCTCCCTTGCACCTGATTCCTGTCATCTTCCTCGACTGCTGGGATGTCCCGTTCCTATCCCCTTCCCCGGGGCACTGTTCGGGTCTCCAGTGGGACCTCTCGTGGGGCAGCTGCATCTGCTCCCCCGTCCCATGCCCGTCCTCCTGGCTGGACCAGGCCTGCCCCTCCTCCTTGACTGCTGTACAGGGCTTGCTCCCTGACTCCTTCTGCATGCCTCGGAGGTGCCCGGGTGCCCCTTCACCCTTTTTTTTGGCCTGCTTCCTCCTCCTGGATGCTTCCCTCCTTGCTGCGGTCCTTTTGGAACTCCTGCTGTTCTCCCTCCTGGAGTCCTCTCAGTAGTTCTTTGCTGTGGCCTGCCGGTGCTCTTTGCCCCAAGCTGCGTGCTTGGTGTGCTCTCCTGGATTTGCAGTTTTCTTGCCTTGGCCTTTTGACCCCTGCCTCGTCGGGTTGCATCCCTGTGCATGGCCTCCTGCATCTATCTGTTCCGCGTAGACATGTCTCCGCCAGTCTCTGACGGCGCTTTGGATGCCCTGCTGGACTTGCTGTACGCCATGGCCTTTTGCACCCCTGCTCGGCAGGCTGAATCATTAGCATGGCCCTGTTCCCACTGTCTCTTCATGGAGTACTCTTCCTCACACACCTTTGTCTTGTCCGCCCAACCGGGTGTTTGAGATGTCTTGACTTGGACTTTGTGTGACGCCGTCCCTTTCTGGGATCACATGGCTGTCTCTTGGCTTGTTCTGTGGCTCCTCCATGGCTTCCGCCTAGTTCCTGTTTGCCACATCTTTTTTCATTGTCACGGATGTGTCTTCTTGGCTCTGCTTATTGCCGTGGCCTATATCCTGGCTTCATGCTCCACCTGTCTTCCCTTTTGTATAACTGCTTGGTACTCTCCCAAGAGTAATAACCTACTGCAAGAGACCTGTCCGTAGAAGATAGTTATGTAAGAACGTAGCATAATAGTAGATCTTTGAGGTACAGTCTCTTGCAGTAGGTACAACCACACCCTCTGTCCCCCTGCCTTTTTTGCTCAGAGTCCTTGGATCTCTGGACATTCGGCTGGATGTTTCTCTCTGTCCTCTACCTTTTGCGTGCTGCAGCCGGCGGGGAACAGTGTGTATGTGGGGCCGCCCCCTGTTTTACACAACCAGAGGAAGTGATGTATGGGGGGCAGCCCTATAGAAGACTGCTAGAAGAAGCTATCATGTGACAGCTCAACCTAGCAGACTCTCAAGAGTAATAACCTTCTGCAAGAGACCGTACCTTGAAGATCTACTGTTGTGGTGAGTTCTTTTGCAGCAAACTTTCTAGGAGTGGTATATGTTGTTCATCCACATGGACCCACTCAACCTCCCTCACTTCGACACATAACCACTGCTTCCAGTGGGCAAGATCTGGCATCTAGGGGCGGAGCCGAGGGATGTACCACCCGAGTGGGTGGGAGGAGCCAGCTTAAAGACTTCCAGCTGATCTTAAAGGGAAAGGCAACTGCCAAGACGTGTGGATGAACAACATATACCACTCCTAGAACTATTACAGGCAAGTAAACTTTGTATTCCAACCTGCCGCCAATCTCTACTCAACATCCTCTCCAGACATACTAACATACTAAAATGCCAGCAGAATAGGCCTAACGGTCTTTCGAGTCTGCTCGATTGGTCAGCCCCCACCCTGGGTGCTGACCTTGCTGCCCCCCTCGCCTTCTCTGGCTTCTCCCTTCCCAGTTCCGGATATTCTTGCTGCATTGGATTTTGCTTCCAGAACCCTTCCCCTATACCTGTCCCAGCCCCTCTTGAACCCCTCCACCGTCTCTGCCTCCACCAGCCCCCTAGGCAGTGCATTCAATGGCTCCATCACCCTCTCAGTGAAGTAGCACCTCCTCCTTTCTCCCGTGAATCTTCCCCCCCTCCAGCTTCCACCCATGCCCTCTAGTGGCCCCCTCCTTCCTTTGAAGCACCCTGACTGTTCCTCCCCTATTTACCCTCTTCATGTACTTGAAGACCTCTATCATGTCCTCCCGGTCCCTTCTCTCTTCCAATGTGTACATATTTAGCTCTTCGAGCCTCTCCTCATAGGTCGTGTTCCCCAAGCCCCAAATCATTTTGGTTGCCTCCTCTGGACCCTCTCCAGGAGTTTAATGTCCTTCTTTAAGTGTGGCCTCCAAAACTGCACGCAGTTACTCAAGGTGTGGCCTCACCAAGCAGTTATACAGAGGAGTATCACTTCCTCCTTCTGGAGGTGATCCCTAGCGATGCATCCCAGCATCCTGTTAGCCTTGGCTGCTGCCCTCCTACAAGTCTCCCGAGTTGTTCATCTTGACATCCACCACCACCCCAGGTCCCTCTCAGCCATCGAGACTTGTAGTATTCCCCCCCAGGGTGTACACTTGGCCCGGGTTTCTGGCCCCCAGGTGGAGTACCTTGCATTTCCCTGCATTGAACCTGAGCTTCCACTTTCTAGACCATCTTCCCAGCGCCTCCAGGTCCCCCTGTAGGGCCACCCTCCCATGCTCCCCATCCACCACCGCCCCCAGTTTTTAGTCATCCACAAAGAGACTCATCTCACTCCTGATTTCTGTCCTTATGTCAGAGACGTAGACTCTAACCCACAGCTTGTCCCCTATGGGTGAGAGCCCCGGTTCCCTGTGCCGGGAGGAGGCTACTTCACATGACATTCGAGGCCTGGGAAGAGGAGCTGGTGTTACATGGGAGGAGTCGGAACGACCCTACTGGGGCATGGAGGGGTGGGGGAGTTTTGTGTGCCTGGTGCTGCTGAAGTGCGTTTCCCCTGCTAAGCTTTCCGTTATCCCTTCCCATGCATGGTCCTGAGCAGTGACCTGGCAGAGCTCCTTTCAAGAATGTCAGAAAAGCAGATGAGCCCTGCCCTACTTCTAGAACTCCCCTGCTGGCCACACTCTGGGCATATGATGCCTCTAAGCAGGTGCATGCTGAAGTAAGGCCACTCCAGAGGGAGCGCTTGTTTCTTCCCGTATGACACACCCTCCCTGAGCCACCAGGGGAAGTAATGCAGTGGAAGGACGTGCCCTGGTTCCCTGAGGCAGGAAGCATCCAGACAGATGCTAGAACCCTAGGTTGGCACCAGACGTCCTGGACTTGGGGCATGAACCAGGGTCATCTGTATGGCAAGTGGCAGCTTAACAGATGCACTAGCCAGCCCACCATCAAATTTGTTTCAACAAAAATTTAGACTACATTACTGCAAAGTTGCATGCATGCCTAGGGCAGTTATAGAGGGCTTAAGCATTGCTTCACAGAAAGAACCAGGGTTGCTGTAGTCTCACAAAGTATGTTACCATTGCTTGACTATGGTAGAAGTTTTGTAGACAGAGGTCCCACTTCTGTACCGCACAGAAAAGAAGTATTATTAAATAAAATAGGTTGCTTTGCTGTCTCTGTATGAGTATGTACGCGTCACTGCATTATTTTAGAAAAACTTGGTTACCTCAAGAATTAACTTCTAGAATAGATCAGTTATCCCTACAGTGCAAGATGATCAACACGGGTCAGCCTGCTTCATTATCTTGTGAATGTTTAAGTTTTCATCTTGGAACAAGGCTTGGGTCTGTTAGCAGCCACAGTTTAAAACTGCCTTTCAGACACACTTAAGTGCACAAAAGTCATTTTTTTGTACAGTTATGTGAAACACTGGAATAACTTGCCACTTGCACTTACATTTCAAACAATAGACAATTTGCATAAGAACTCGGTTTACTACAAAAAACAAAGCATTTGTAAAGGTTGTAAAAACTGATTTGTATATGTCTGTTTACTATGTCTGCATGTTTCAGTGTCTCAGCCATTGATTATATGTCATTTATTTTTATGTACTATTTGTAGTTTATTAATTGTATTTGTACTTGTGTCTGTTTTTAACAAACCACGAAACAATACAAAAGCTGGCACCAACAATGATTAAAGCACCCTAAGATTTTATTGAAGTGCTAAGTGCAAAAAAGTGTGCAAAATCCAAACTAAAAAAAAAAAAAAAAAAAAAAGTTTAGAATGATACAGGGTCATACCTGTAAAAGGAGCGTACTCCAGAGGTACCTTACTCAGAAACACACTAAACAAAATAAACAATAATAATCTGGAATCTTAATCCGTAATTAAAGGGTGAGCTATACCACTGCCAGTCGGATGTACAGATGTATAGTATTTTTATATATATATATATATATATATATAGATTGCAGGGGTTGATACTAGGCCCCTTGCATTTCACTATATATATATATATATATATATATATATATCTACATACACACACACAGTATATATAAACAGTATAGATGCCTGCATCAAAAATGCCAATGTACATCTTTTCGCAGATGACACGGTTCTTTACACCAGTAGACCTACCCTTGAGGCTGCTTGCAGTCACTTTCAGTAGGATTTCGATCTTCTGCAACGTCAACTTCTTAACTAAAAGCTACTTCTAAATGCCAAAAAAAACTAAGGCAAGGTTGTTCTCCCCCTTTGCGCCTTCAAGATATCCGTCTTTACTTGGAACACTGCCTCCGATCACTACCCTTCTTGGCCAACCTCTGGAGTATGTATCCAAGTTTAAGTACCTGGGGGTATGGATTGACCACAGACACTCTTTTCTCGACCACATCGAAGAACTGTCAAAAGAGCTTAGACAGAGGTTGGGTCTGTTTTATAGGATTAAGCATCTTCTTACAAGAGATGCCAAGAAAACACTGGTCCAAACCACCTTCCTCTCCCTCCTGGATTACGCAGACTTTCTGTACAGCCAGGGCCCAGCTGCTGCACTCTTGAAACTGGACACGCTGTATCATAGAGCCCTAAGGTTTATCACTGATCTTCCATACAATACACACCACTGCTGTCTATACAATGACATGGGATGGTCATCTCTCACTTACAGAAGGCAGAGAAATGCCTCCCTCTGGACCATCAAAGCTATTGCCAAGTAGCTGCCTCAATATATCTTGGATTGTTTACCCCTAGGCATGATAGGTATGTATACACTGAGAAGTGCCTCCTATGTCTACCTGGCAGTGCCAAAGGTCAAATCACGCTTTGGTAGGGTTTCCATGAGCCATATGTTACCTGTGTACTGGAGCACACTGCAGAAAACCTTGAAATTGGCCCACAGCATCAGCATATCAGCATTTAAAATTCTCCTATGCTAGTTTGTTCAAGGAAACCTGTAATTGTTTCTCCTGATCTCCCCCTCCCTGCCTCAGTAACTTGCTGGTCACCTGTCTGATGAAATATTACAGTACATTTACTACCCCGTCTCATTGACCCCTTCCCCTCCCTCTTTAACCTTTTCATAGCATTCCTTTTTTGCTTTCCTTGTGTAGCCTGCTCCCTTGTGTAGGTTTCAGTTGTCTTAAGGTATCATTACCTCTTGTTTACGCGCCCCCTATCTCCCTGACCCTTGGGTATTCACCTTACCTTCTGCCTCTCCTCACTCCCCTTATCTGGAGCCCATCCTTACCCCATGGCCTTGGTATCACTATTTGCTGCTATGACACTTATGGGTTCCCTGCCTACCCTCCCCCTCCTCTTTAGCCTGCACAACTCCCTTCCTTTTCTTGTCAGCTTCCTAACTTCCCTTGTTGCCCCTCTCACTCTTGTTTGTTGTTCTGCCTTCACCACACCATAGTGTCCATTCTTGACTATAACATGTATTTAGCTGCTCGTGTGTGTGTGTGTATAGTACTCATGCATTACCACTGCCATTACCCTGTGTACTATATTTAGCCCTGACTATGTTAGTTATTTAAATATTGTGTGATTTTATTGTGTTCAATGTACTGTGTATTGTTCTTGTATCCTGTCCAGGTCCATCTTACAAATGAGCTTTGCTAAATGATTATCGCTTGGTTAAATAAAGATAAAGATTTTGATTGATTGATTGATATTCTGTTATTTTGAGTATGTGTACATGCCACAAGAATGCCAGTGTTAAGGAAAGGTCTCATAGGATAGTGCGATGGACTGGATTTCTTTCAAAATGTTTGACCTTCCTCTAACCTGAGATGAGCCAGCTTGCTTGCCAGGAAGCTGACAGTTGCATGTTAAAGGCTTGCGGGTAGCTGATCAAAGGTATTTCCTGGTTAACTAACTGAGGGAAACCAAGGTAAATAAAATGTTCAGGAGATGGCCCTTTTTCATCTCAAAGGCAGGATACTTTGGTCCCAGGACACTGTCATGGTATATTGCCTTTGATGAGATGTAAGGAAAAGACCAAAATATCAATTCTGGCAGGCTATTGCGAATTCTGTTACAGGTGTCATAATTGTCAGGGAAGTATGACATCACAAGGTAGCCAGAAAATTGTGGCGTTGGGAAAGTGCAAGAGTGACATCTACTGGCCTGAAAGTTAGGACAGACCAGGGATTTTGACACTATATAAAGAGCTTGAAAACCAGGGTCTCTCATCTCCTTTTGCTGAGCATCTGCAAGGGACACTCTTCTCCTGATGCACATGAAGCAAGACTGCTATCAAAGGAAACTTCCATTTACTTTTCCTGGACTTCAATCCACTATGAAGTTAAGGCAGAACTTAGCTAACAGTTTTAAGCCCTTTTTTTTTTTTTGTATGTACTTGTCTACTTTTTATTTGTGTTATTCTGTGACCAAATTGATCAAACCTTTTTGTTGTAATGTATGATAATTATTTAATAAAGACATTTGTTTTGTTTAAGAAACCTGCCTGAGGGAGATTTCTGTATTGTGTATGTGATTGTGGGATGTTTCAGTAATAATCTGTGACTAAAGTGTTATTGCTAAGGGGTGCCATCATAAGCTACCAAATCGAACAAAGCGTCTCAAAGGGAAAGTCTGGATAAAGATTGGTGGGGGGGGGGGATATCAAAGTCTCAGAGAAGGGTCTGTGGGAATTTGAACCAGGTTATTTCATGCCTTGTTGAAGAAGGCAGAATCAGGGTTGCAGTGCTACCCTGAAGAAGTTGTAATGACTGGATCTTCTCCCTTTGTGTAACAACCAAGAAGGATTCTTATTTGGCTACAAGACTCTAGATTAGTATTGTACCCTGATTCAGAGTAAAGAGGGATGCCCTGGGACCTCATGGGTGTTCAGTTGTGAACTCAGTGATCATTCTAATAGGACACGAGGAGGTTATCCCTGTTTTCCCCCTCCCAGTCATGGATTACACTTAGGGGTGGGCACTGTGAGCTCAGTGGACCTGACGCTCTGCAATGGGTTTGTGGCAGTTAACACCTAGTGAACATACCTGAGTGTCTGTCATTTTGGGAAATTGGGGAAGTAAGAGGAGCAAGGCAGGTATTAAGGAAGAATTGTGATATGCTTAGGAATTTAATCATGAAAGGGCTGTGTTATGGTGCAAAGTCTGGTCTGTGTTCCTTGATGTATAGCAATTATTAATGCCCTCTGTTACTAAGCAAATCCCTCTGATGTCCGTGGTTGTAAGTTCATTTTTCAATCCTAGTAATATTGATTCAAAACCCAGGAATCCCTCACTATGCTTAAAACAACTGCAAATCAGCCTGCTAGTTTGAGCTGCCCCGGAGAGTAGAATGTTCTTCTAATTATGGAATCTAAGAATGAAATTCAAATCTCTGCTGTGTTGTCATGTTCCACTCTGCCCTCTAATATCAGATTTATTCCTCTGCCTGAGGAAGAAGTCACCTAGAACAGCTCTCTGTTGCTTTCTTCAGTCCGTTGTGATTTTGTTTTTCACAATTGCATTCTATTTCTATAGTATTTATTTAGTTTTTGAATCTCTGCATTTGTTAGGATTGTTTTAGTTTGTTTTTCCCTGAACCTGGAGAAAGGCCTTTGAATTGTATGTTTTTTTTTTTTTCTCTCGCTCCCCAGCCTCAGCTCTGGGAACTGCTATAAAAACATTATAAAGCCTTTCTTATATCTGTTTACCACTGTGCAGTTGCTGTCTGTCCCGGTTCCCCTCCTTCATGGGAACCGAGACTCAGCTGGAGTTTTCTGCGATTATTTTTAAACTTTAATCTCTGTTTAGTTAGCGGTTCATTTTGTTCATGGAATTGAACCACAAACTAAAGTGTTTTTCTGTGGGAACTGAACCGAATTTGGGTTTGCCTAAATTGGCATATCTTACAGATCCCCAAAGAAAACAGGACCTGTGGGATTTAAAATGATAAAACTTCAGCCTTTTTGTTAAAGCAGACTGCCATGAGTTTTGTTTGAGGTGCCTGGATCCAGAGTACGATTTCTCTAACCGTGAGCGTTGTATCAAGTTTTGCTCTAAAACTATTTAAAAAAAAAAAAAAAAAAGGGCTACAGAATTGGAAGACCTTATTTTTTCATTTTTATTGGATAGCAAATTGAAAGGACTCTCGTTTACAACTCCATCCAAACATCAATACAGTACAGTGACAAAATACTACAAAACATGCGTAAAGTTTCATATCACAGTAAATAAAAATAGATGGATCAATCAGTGAAACACAGTCATGCAGATAGTTCTGGTTATTCAGCCAAAACAATTACAGTGCTTAAAAATTAAGCTAGCAAGAGAAGCCCTAAAATGTGCAATAGGTAATAAAATGTTTAAATCAAATATTTTTTTGAATTATGTCCCAAGTACGTGCTACTGTAACAGCTAGAGTCATCTCCCCGTATTTTGTTCTATGTCTTGGTATGTAAAATGATTGATAGATAGTGGATCTTAAACTGTACTTGGAAGGTGTTTTGAGCTGAAGAATGTTTAACAGAAATAAAGGTAAAGTTGTTAATTTAAACTTATAAACAAATACCAGTGCAGATCTTTGCATTCAGATAAGGAAGACCATCCTTCACTTGAATATAGCAAGCATCTTTGAGTTTTATAAGGTAGTCCTGTCACAAATCTTAATGCATTGTGGTAAGCTGGATCCAGTAGATTAAGTAATGTACTTGCTGTATGCCTATACACAGAGTCTCCATAATTCAACAAAGGAAGAAATAATGAGGTGACTAACAGTTTCCTAAGTGAATAATTAAAGTGAGATCTATTTCTATAAAGAAATTCAAGTAATCTTTTTGGTTTGGAGGATAAATGTACATGCACATTAAAAGTTAAATGGTCATCAAGAGTCAGACCTAGGTATTTATATGAATGGACTCTGGCAGTGGTTGCACCTGTGATAGATTTTATTAATCGATTACGTGAAACCACAGATTTGTTTTGAAAAAAGATGCAGTGGTGGTTATTTGCATTTAGTAGATGTCTCAGATCTAGAAGAGCTTTTAGTACGTTAAAGATATCTTGTAATGTCTCAAATGCCAAATTTGCATTATTTTGTTGAGTATACATGACTGTGTCGTCTGTGTACAGATAAATGCTCATATTTAAGGGAGGTTGTTCACGTGTAGCAAAAACAGCAGGGGACCCAATACAGATCCCTGTGGGACTCCCATGCTAAGTGCCATACTCTAACAAATCTTCCCCTACCTTAACACACTATATGTAACCTTGATGTTAAATATGAGTAAAACCAGATCAATGCAGACAGACCCATACCAGATGTTTTAAGTTTAAGTAAAATAGTATGGTTCACAGTGTCGAATGCTTTTGACAAATTTTAAAAAAACTGTTGGTACACTATGTCCATTATCAAAGGTTGTAAATACATCATCAGTAACTTTTGAGATAACATAAGTAATATTGTGTCCTTTTTTTACATCCTGATTGCAAGTGTAATACTGTATTATGTTTTGAAAAATACTGAATAAATTGTACATGTAACAATCTTGTCAGTACTGAAACTGACCAATATGAATTTGAATCAGAAGAATTTCCCTCTTTAAAAATATGTGTAATATAAGCAGTTTTCCAGTTAGTGGGTTGGTTTGAAGTTTGTAATGAGAAATTAAACAGATCAGCAATGTGTTTAGATAACATTTTAGATGCGATTTAAAAAAAAAACAATATGCCATCACTCCCTGCCCCTTTACTTGTGTCTAATCCAATTAACTGTTTACACACTTCATCTTCACTAATTTCTCTAAATGAAAACTTAGGCCTGTTAGATGAATCTGAGAAGTCTGTGTCTAGCTATGGTAGTACTAGTCCTGGGTGTTCCCTTCCAAATGTCAAGCCAACCTCTAAGAAACATTTATTGAATACTTTTATCTGGTCGGTGATGCTGTATGTAATTTTGTCTTTATAATTTAGTGTTTTTGGCAAAGTAGATGATTCAATGAATTTATATCCCTCTAGATTCTTTTCGAATCTCTTGTTGAGTCAGAGAACTGTTGAGTATAATAATTTAATTTCACTCTCCTTATCTCCTTTGTGCATTTATTTGTTGAAATTCTGTATGCTAACCTATCAGTTGCATTCTTGGTTTCCCTTGCTCTATTCCACAGCTGCCCTTTTTCTTAGCTTTTTTTTTTTTTTGTGATCCATGGTGTTGTTCTGCTCCTGATCCTCTTTCTATCTAGTGGTGCATGTTTATTTATAACTACTAATAGAGATGTTTTAAAATAAATCTATGCAGATTCTATATCTATGTATGTTTTAGATGATTGTTTTATTGCATATTGCCTGATGAATGTTGGTCATTTGTAATTTTGTAGTTCATTTTTATAATTTACTTGTATGATTGTTTTGTACTTCTCTAATGTTCAGAAATGTGTAACCTTTTACAAACCACAGGAATTTGTTTTAAATGGGGGGTTCTTTACTCAAACAAAAGATCCTGTATAAAAATAAAATTTTTCAGTCAGTATCAGGCATGCATACAACAGTATCCAATTCACATCTGACACATCCCCTAAGACACGTCTGATAATTAAAAAAAAAAAAAATCAAAATTTCGTTTGACCATTGTTCAAACAGGGAAGTGCATTTTTAGGCTATCCCGGATACATGACATGTAACAGTGGTCACTGATGTCTGATTCATGTACCGCTGAATATAGTTCACGGATAATCTAAAAAAAAAAAAAAGCCCTTAATAATTGGGACCTTCTTTGAAAAAGAGCCTGAAAAACCAAATTGCCAGCTGACTGGACAGCCTTTAGAGTGGCTAGGAATCATTGCACTAAACTAATTAGGGCAGAAAAAAACACCTATTATCGTACCGAATTGGACTCCTCTACCAAGTGTCCAGCCAAATGCTGGAAGACCCCAAGGGACCAAGAGAGATATTCCCCAGCACACTCCCTTCCAGCTAAAATCTCCTCTGGTGACTCCTTCATTACTGACGAGCAGACAATTCTTGACCTTTTCAACAATCATTTTGCCACTGCTGGGTTAGCTTTTGACTCCTCTCCTGCCAATAACATTCACACCCAGTTTTGTGCTCAGAACCTGGACAGCCCAGTCTCTGACAACCCTGCTCCCAATACGGTATTCGCCTTCAAGCCAGTCACCTTGAAGGAAGTTGAAGACCTACTTATGACTTGGACACCAGAAAGAGCGCAGGTGTTGATCTGATTGAGTCGTACTTCCCGAAGCTCTGTTACCATGTCTTGGCTGCCCCCATTACCCACCTTTTCAATTTATCCTTGACTCAGGGTGTCCTTCCATCCTTCTAGAAAATTGTCCAAGTCATCCTACTCTTCAAGTCTGGCGACCACAGTGACCTAAATAACTATAGGCCAATATCTTTGCTACCTGTCCTCTCCAAATTGTTGGAGAAATTAGTTAACGCTCAGCGGAGGACCTACCTGGAGACCTTCAGTTTGTTGAATCCGGTACAGTCAGGCTTTAGGCCATGCTACAGCACTGTATCCGCTCTTGCCAAAGTCACTAATGACTGGCAGAAGGCCCTTGATGCCAGGAACTATGTGGGTGCCTTGTTTCTTGACCTGAGTAAGGGATTCGACACTGTGGCTCATGAACTGCTTCTTGCCTCACTTAGTAATATTGTTCTGGATACCGGTGCTCTATGATAGTTTACCAGCTATCTTACTGGACACTTCCAGCAGGTTAAAGCTGAAGGAGACTTTTCTCCTCTAAAAACTCTTCAGAGAGGCGTGCCACAGGGCTCCATCCTGGGGCCTTTGCTCTTCACACTATATATCAACAGTACTGATTCAGGAATCAAGTCAGCTAGCATCCATCTCTTTGTAGACGACATGGTTCTCTACATTGTTAGGCCTTCTCCAGAACTTGCCAGTAGTAACCTCCAATTAGACTTTAAATGATTGTAAGTCAACCTTCTGAATCAAAATTATGACTAAATGCCAAAAAAAACAAGGCAGTGTTTTTCTCTCCAGTTGTCAACGCGCCAAATCCCTACACCCTTGGTAAAGTTCCTCAAATTACCATGCTACTGGATGAATCCTTAGAATTCGTGGCAAAATTCAGATATCTGGGGCTTTGGATTGACTACAAACTGTCCTTTATGGACCACATCGAAGAGCTCTCAAAAAACTCAAACAAAGGCTTGGGCTCATCTACCGTCTCAAGAATCTACTTACCCAGGATGCAAAAATCAGGCTAGTGCAAACCACATTTATCCCACTCTTAAATTATGCCGACTTCATTTATGGACATGGTCCCAGCTCCACTCTATCCAAACTCGACACCCTCTACCACCGGGCTATAAGATTTATTACTGGGGCTCCATACTCCACCCACCATTGCACCCTCTACGCCATAATTGGGTGGACATCTCTGAGTCTTAGAAGACAAACACTGCACTCTGGATCCTTAGAGCTCTTACCAGGAAACTTCCACAGTACATTACTGAGTGCCTGCCAATGTGTACTGCAGGCAGCTACGCATTGAGAAGCCTTTCTTACACCTTAGTCCTTATCCCTAAGGTCAACTCCTGCTTTGGTCCATCGTCTTTAAGCTATGCGCTGCCTTCATTATGGAATAAACTTCAAAAAACTTTGAAATTAGTAATCCTTATAAAACTGCCTGCCTTCAAATTGCTTCTTGCATGTTCCCTCAATGAGCTCTGTAATTGCTTCCCCTGACTACTGCTCACTTCCTGGGGCTAGGACATCTATCCTGTGTGACCCTCTGGTTGTTCCTCCTGGTTCTTCTCCTTTGCTTTGTAACCACCTACTCCTCTCGGCCTCGTAACCCTCCCCCATTCCTCACCCTCCTTGAATTCTGCTTCTATACTGGTACCCCTTCTTACCCCTCCTTATAAAATCATTGTTATGCATTGCATATTCCTTCTGCACTGTATTGTATATGTTGTCCATATTGTACATATATTGTATATTGTATGTAAATATTGTATATAACTGTTGCTTTTATCTTTACTGTTATTGCTCCCGTTCCGATATGTTCTGTGCATTGTTGTTAATTCTCTCAATCGTCTTGGTTTAATTTGGTAACACGTTCCATGTACCTTGGTATGTCATCTTGCTTTGTTCTTTTGTTACATTACTGTGCCCAGGTCCGCCTTGCAAATGAGTTCCTCTCAATGGCGTTTTGCCTGGTAAAATAAAGATTGATTGACTGATATATACATATCTGCTTGGTGTAGTAGTGAGATCCAAAAGTGTATCTTCATTATTATTTATGTGTGGTCTAGTAGGTAAATTAACTATTTGTGGTAAATTTGGTGCTGTAAACTGATTTATTATATCCTGGTGAGGAGGTATGTCCCAGTTTTAGTCCCCCATTAAAATAAACTTGTTATCCAAATAAGATACAATTAATAAACTTAATGATTGTATAGTCCCTATAGTTGTAGATGGATGTATATAACAAACTGCCATATAAAAGCTAAATCTGCTAGCCCCTGTAATTTGAAGAACCAATAGGTCTAGCTGCCCTGGAGTTGATTTTGCTACTTTAATCTGTCCTTCACAATTATCTTTATGATAAAATGCAACCCCTGCCCCCAGCCTATCTTGCTTAAAGATATTTTAATTTCAAATGGAAATATCGCTGAGTCTAGCATCTTCCCGTTTAACCAAGTTTCAGTAAAAGCAAACACATCTGGACACGTGGTAGCCGCTAGTGCCCTTAAATAATCAGTTTTTGGTAATACACTTCTAGGCTCTGTCCACACTAGGGAACCTGTAATGTTACTGACAGGGTAAGACGTTACAGGTGCTCTGAAACATGGTTAGCGTCCACACCCGTGACGTTTTCAAACCATGTTTGACAGCCATGTTTAAACCCTGATCGTATCAGGGTTTTAGAATGGTTTCCAACAAGGTTTGAAAACAAACATGCTTACATCAGCAGTGTGGACAGGCGTCGGTACCGTGTTCAGCCTCTGCTGCCAATGTAGTCCTGCAAAGAGCCATGGTTCACTGCCCCCTCAAGTTAACATGGATTAGATCAGAAACTGGGTTTGCCTTTGAAGTGTGGACGCAATTGTTAACCATGCTAAAACATGGTAGGACAAGTGAGGACACACAAGCATGGTATGTTTTAAAATGTTTCTAAAAACGTTACAGCTGAACCATGTTCAGTGTGGACAGGGCCATTGTGTTCCAAATGGAGCATGCCTAAATTGGTTCTGGTACTGAACGCTTCCACAGTATAGTTGCTCTGAAGAGCCACTGGGCCCGGATTTATTTATTTAGTTTTTAATAACCAGGTAAGTGCACTAGACACAAAAGTGATTATTTTCAGGCATGACCAGGGATTTAAATGAACATGTCCTGACACTAAAAGCAGGCGAAGTATAAATAGTCTAGCCAGGGAAAAACACAGTTTTACAATGTTGTCTGGCGTCCCACAGCAACACAGTTGTTTCGTGGTAAAGGTATACAAATGGATGTATGAAACACTTGCTTTAGTAATAAACATATTGGTGCATACCCCAAGCATGTTGATACAATCCGTGTACACATTCGGCAGGAACACAACTGGAATAGCCGGTTGCATTTCATGGTGTGTCAATGCAACCCCGACTTTAGCATTGTGACACTCAACATCAGTGTAAATATCAGCATCATTTTCAATAGTTTACAAGGTCATAAATCAACATTGACGGTCAAACTAATTTCTGTGCCGAGTGGCACTAGCCACTCACGCTCACGCATTCCGCTCGTGCTTGCGTAGCTCTGGCTTTTGAAGTGCCCCACCCTGCCCCCAACTCAAGCTGCACAACCTGATTGGGCTCGCCGCCGAGCTCCTCTCCAACTGAGCAAGTAGGACAAACACTCAGTCAATGCAGGCAAATGTCCATTAGTAGAGACACAGTTCTGTGGCTTTTGCCGTGCGCTGAAGTGCAGGATAACAAATGGCAAGCCTCACAGGCACAGAGTGATCTTCTCCCTGCTGGTTTCTCTCACAGCTGGCATTCTCAGTCTGCTTCCACATTACCAAAATGCTTAGATGAGGGTCTAGCCCCTGACAATACACAGAAGGACAAGTATGCGAAAGATGACTTTGGATCCAGGGTGTCTAAATGGGGGGGGAGGCCTGAAACCAGCAAGCATAAAAGAGCCTCTGAGCAGCTACTGGAGATGATGCCTGCAAAAAAACAAACAAAAAAAACAGAAAAACATGTCGTTGCCCTTCCTAAAGAAGGAAAGCAGATGTAAGTTGACAAGAACAGAATGCCCTCGGTGGAGGACATGACCAAGGCATGGCAGTTTTTTCAGGCCTTTCAGGCTGTGGGATCGCTCATAGGCATGCCTGTCTCTCCCCGTTCCAGTACCTATCCTGGTTCTGGAGGGGGAAGGGGCTGAGTTTTTCTATGATGAAGAGGAGGAGGGAGAAACTATTGAGCCTAACTGTTCCTTGGAGCAGGAATTTTGTTGTCCTTGTGCTCAAAATGATTTATCCTCACATTATTCCTTTGTGAGGCAAATGGTTAGCACCCTCAACCTCTCTACCCAGGAGATGGCTGAGGATGAAGTGGAATTCTTGGATATGATGTGGTTAACTCCGACCAAGAGATTGCTTCTACCTGTCAACAAGTCCCTAAAGAAGGAAACCTGCAAGCTGATGCAAACGCCCAGCTCTACCCCTAATATCAGTAAAAAGAGAGAATAAAAATACCAGGTGGACAAGCAGGGTGCTAAGTACCTGTAGTCTCACCCTGACCATGAGGGAGCGATCCAGGTGGCAGCCTGTGACATGACAAAAGTTCCCCTTACTGACAAGGAGTCCAGGAAACTGGATAACATGGGGAAGAGTTTTTTTTTTTTTCTTTGGTTCCCTGCTTTTGAGAGAGGCAGCTTACATGGCATACACAGCTCAGTGGAAGAGCAAAAAGGGACCGTCTATGAGCAAGAAAGCATCTGATGACTTAGCACAAGATCTAGCAGACACTGCTAAGACAGCTATGGCTGCCACCAAGTACCAGTTCTACATGGCAGTGGACGCAAATGACACTGCCTCCAGAGTGATGGCTCATGTGGTGTCCCTGAGGTTTGCTTGGTTCAGAACCACCAGTCTTTCCCAGGATACTCAGACGAAGGCAATGGATTCTTCCCTGTGAGGCAAATTCCCTGTTTGGTGACAAAATAGAGGCATACATGAAGAAGGTGGAGGAGTACAAAGCCAGCTACAAGAGCACTACTGAGAAGGAAAAGGCCTCCACTTCCAGCAGACCTTATAGAAGGGGAGGTAGAGGTAGGGGATACGTTCCCTGTGGTTTCCTTCCCTATGATTTCTTCCAGCTAAGGGGTTTCTTCAGAGACAGAGGTAGAAGGGTCTGTAAACGTGCTGACTCAACCCCAGCACCCAAGGCCCAGCCTAAAGAGAACCCCTGACAAGTTGGTCTAGGTTGCTCACTCATTGGCAGTGGGGGGGCAGGCTGGCTCACTTCCAGGAGTTTAAAAATACCACCACAGACAAGTGGGTCCTGGAAGTAGTGAGCCAGGGTCACCCTGCAATTCAAAAGATTTCCAAGACTGCAGGTTCGCAAAAACTTTGCACTTCTCACTCCAACAGAGAAAATTCTGTTGGAGTTGGAGATAAGAAAGTTGCTGCAAGCAAATGAAGCAGAAAAGGTCCCCCCCATTAGTGGTGAAGGGGCCTCTACTCAAGGTACTTCCTGACCCACAAGAAAAATGTAAAGTGGCAACCCATTTTAAATCTCAGATATCTGAACAAACAGAAAAAGGAAGAGCTCCAGATGATAATGTTAGCTTCAGTAATCCCAACCCTTCAGCAACGGGACTGGCTGGGGTCTCTAGACCTGAAAGGTGCCTATTGTTATATTCCACTTAGGCCCTGCCACAGAAAATACTTAAGGTTCAGGGTAGGGAATGGTCACTACCAGTTCTGAGCCCTCCCTTTCAAACTCTCCATAGCTCCTAGAGTGTTCACAGAGTGCTTGGTTGTGGTGGCAGCACATTTCAGAAGACAGGGTGGTGGTCTTCCCTTACCCTTGACGACTGAATATTCATAGGGAAGTCACATCAGGAGGCCAAGGCACCTCTCCTTCTCACTCAGCACACCTTGTAGGAGCCGAACTTCATAATAAATACTCAAAAATCCCAGACAGAGCCAGTGCATGTACTGGACTTCATAGGCGCAGAATTGAATGCCTTCCATGGGAGGGCCTTCCTCCCTCAGGATAGAGTACAAAACCTGGTGGACCTAGTGAAGTCCTTCAGGTTAGGCCAGCAAGAGACTTGCTCCAGTTATTGGGCCACATGGCCTCATTCATGTCAGTGGTGGCCAGGTTCCAAATGGGACATCAAGTACCACCTAAGGGCCCATTGGTCCCAAAGGCGAGACCCTCTTTCAAAGCTGGTGCCTGTGTCAAAGACTCTTAAGAGCACTGGACTGGTGGAAAGAGGAGGGCAACTTCAGGGAGGATGTGCTCTTCCTTCAGCAGTCACCCACAGTAGTGCTAACTATAGATGCCTTCCTCCTGGGCTGGGGTGCCCATCTGGGTGACCTAACAATAAGCGCAGTGTGGTCCATCTAGGAGTCCCTGGAGCTCACATCAGTGTGCCTGGCTCTACAGGCTTTCACCTCCCACATCAGGGGTCAGTCGGTCCAGATAGCACCACTGCCATGTACTACAGCAACAAACAGGGAGGCACAAGAGCTTCAAAGTTATGTTACGTACAGAAGCAGTGAAGTTCTGGAATCTTGTCTATTCTCTAGATGTGCAACTATCAGCAGTTTATGTGCCAGGAAAAGACAATGTTTTGCCAGGTTCCCTGAGCTGGATCAGCCAGGGGCTTCACAAATGGACCCTGAACAAACTGGCCCCCTGCAGTGGACTTTGTCCCATCGGACACCCTGGCTCTGGACTGGACAGAAGTGTTCCTGTATGCTTTCCCTCCCTTCCCTCTCTTGCAAAGAGTGTTGTTGAAGCTAAGGGGGCAGCCTGTAACCATGACTCTAGTAAGTGCCAGATTGGGCCAGGCAGATTTAGTACTCCCTGATCCTGTCCCTCCTCATCAAACATGCCATCTGTCTTCCTCTGAGACATAATCTGCTGACTTTGTCTCAGAACAGGAGAGCTTTCCTAGACTTCAGGACTCTGCATCTCAAGGCATGGTTATTTAAGAGCTAGAGTTGTCGGGCTTTACATTTCTGAAAAGGTTTTGAAAGTGCTTAACGTTTCCAGGAAACCAGCAACAAGTAAAACCTGTGCTTCCATGTGAAAAAGGTGTTCCCATAAGCAGCTCAGTCCTTTGCAAACAGACCTGCTCATAGTTGTGGAGGTGAATACCAAGAGACCCCCAACTCCTTTGAAATCAAAATAGAAAGTTGCCAATCCAGGCTGAAAATGTTTATTGTTACATATACCCCTCTATTTTTTTTTTTTGGGGGGGGGGGTTCTGGGTGTGCTTTGACTTGTTTTTTTGCTTATAGTTGTGGACTACCTGGTTTACCTTCAGTCCCTGAGTCTTGCGCCCTCAACACTTACAGTGCTTCTGGCAGCAGTGTTGGCCTATGTTTCAGCAGGCAAAGAGAAAACAGTGGCTTCACACCAAATTTTCAAAAAATTCTTTAAAGGACTTCTCCACTTGTACCCCCTGTTAGAGACCCAGTCCCTCCATGGGATTTGAAAACCTGTGTATTGCTAAGCTCATGGAGGCACCTTTCGAGCCAATCATTACTGCTGATTTAAAATATGTCATTTGGTAAACAGTTTTCCTAGTGGCCATGACTTCTGCCAGAAGGGTGTGAGTTACATGACCTTCCTCAGGCACAAGGTAATCTTAAAGACAAACAGAAAGTTTTTCCTTAAAGTGGTGTCCGAATTTCACCTGTACCAGTCCATTACCCTTACAGTGTTCATTACAGCAAAATCCAGTTCTGGGGAGCAAAAGCTCCACAGTTTGGATGTTGAGAGCGCACTGTACTACTACCTGGACAGCACGAAGAAGGTCAGGTCCTCACACACTCAGTTGTTTGTCACATATGGAGATGTTGGCAAAGGTAGGCCAACATCCCAACAAACTGTTGCTCGCTAGATTGTCTTCTGCATACAGTTCTGTTACAGCAAAGCTGACAAGCTGCCACCTAAAGGCCTCAGGGCACACTCCACACATGGCACTTCTGCCTCTGTGGCAGCTGGAAGGGACATCCCCTTGCAGGAAATTGTAAAGCAGCTGCCAAAAAAATTACTCACTGTAGTAATGTTTCTTCGAAAGGATCCCTCACTGTGCTTAACATTCCCACCCTACTGCTCCTTCCAGAACCTAGAAAAGGTTCTCTAAGTATCAATTTTTTTTTTTTTTTTTTTTTTTTATTTTGCTTGAGCATTACTTGTTGCATTGCCTCACTGTTGATATCCAGTGATTTAGTTTGAAAAATTTTGGTCTGCCATGTTTGTGATCCCACAGGGACTAAACATTTTTTTGTACCATACACTTCAACAATTCGGGCACAACACCAGCATATATATATTTGACTCCACCAGGTAAAGTTTCTAGCTGTTTATTGAGCGAATAAAACCACCATTTCGGCTCACGTTCGACGTGTTTCTGAACCTCCTGGTTCTTTTCTCAAATGCTTTTGAGAAAGGAATCAGGAGGTTCCGAAATGCATCACGCATGTGCGAAATGGTGGTTTATTCTCTCAGTCAGAACTAGAAACTTTAGAAGTGAAGTCAATCTCTGCTATGATGTCTTGATGAGTATGGACTGTTTTACGTGAGCACCACCTGCCCAGTGCGCACTTTAGTTTGTGTTGTGATTTTTCTTTTTTTTTTTTTGTACCATTCCATTTTTTTGTTGTAGATTTAGCTAGTTTAGTTGTCACTGCTCCCCTAGCTACACAGAAGTAAGTCTGATGTTAGAGGGCAGAGTGGAGCATGACCACACAGCAGAGATTTGAATTTCATTCTAAGATTCCATAATTAGCAACAAAATTCTACTCTCTGTGGCAGCTCAAACCAGCAGGCTTGAAGTGGTGGTGAGTAATTTTTTCATTTTGATTTTAAATTCAAATGTTAATAAACAAAGGTCTTTAAAAGTAGGTTTATAACATGGTTATATGTACAGTTTCTGTCTCTCTTATGGGTACAGTATAAGTTTATTCTCAGTGTGGCTCAGTTGGTTGCACTTCTGCTTTTGGGCCACAAGATGATGGATAAGGCCATCCTGCTGGCGCAGCGGTAGCGCTACCACTTGCAACACCATCGACCCGGGTTCAGGAATGAGCCCGGGAAGATGGCAGGCCGGCCTAGGGAGGAAGGCTTGAGCGTCCAGGTATCACTCGCTTTCTCCTGGAGGGAGGGGGGAATAGAGGCTCTGTGCTTGGCTGACCTCTGGCAGAGGCCAGAGATGCAGCAAACTTCGGTGCCATGCAAAAGAGGGACAGGGGATGTGACGGATATTGGTGCTTGCACCTTGACGTCGGGCGCACATCATGCCCCCAAAGGACAAGGAAAAATTGGCTCCCGGAGCGCCGGAAGATGGAGCGCCTAAGTGCAGACCCCGAAAATCCAGCCTGCCTGCCCCAGCCTGGTACCCGACACAGAATTTGAAGGGCCCCGCCCCATACCCGCCTAGGGGTATATCCACGACCACATGGGGATACCTCGGCCGGGTCAGGTAGGTGGAGAAGTGGGGCGGACACCATTGGTGACTCCTGATGAGGAGGGCTCCTGGAACCAGAGGGGAGCATAAATAGAAAGTTAAAAAAAAAAGTGGTGGATTCTGCCCCACTCCGGAACAAACACTGGCACCTGAGTGCAGTAGTAGGCGGGTGCTGTACTGTTGGGTATGCCATCCTTTGGATGAGATATTAAACCAAGGTCCCCTATACCCATCTGTGGTGCTGTTCTGTTGGGTGTCCATGTGGAAGTAAAAGACCCTAAGGCTCTTTTTGCAAGAGTAGGGGATTTTATCCAGTGTCCTGTCCAACATTCCCCTTCCCATAAAACTTGTTCATGCAACTGCTTAAGTCTGTGTGTGGGTGTTGATGTGGAAAATGACTGCCACTACACATTCATGTACTTTGCAACCAGTCTCCTTCTCCTCCTCTCCCTTCCTCCATCCTCCTCCGTCTCCCCTCCTTCCCCTTTTAACTTTGATGATTGATCTGTGCCAAGTGCTATGCATTTTCGTAGTTGATTATCAATTTTACGTGCAAAACTCAATCAGTCTGGTATGTGCTGAGTCTGATGGTGATGAGCACCGATTTCAGACAGTGGATCAGGTGCCACTCTAGCCCCGATTCTGTCCCATCAACTACAGCTGTGGGATCCATTGACAAAGTTGTTGTCTACCAGTGTACAGTATCGCTACTTAGATGAGCTCATACCTCAAATGGTGGGCAGAGCAGACAAACCTGATTCGGGGAATGTCAGAGACTCATCCTCACAACAGCCGCCAGCCTGTTGGGCTGGGGAGCAATGCTAGACATTGCATCAGCTCTAGCGGAATGGACCCTAATGGAAAAGATGCATCCCAGTCATTTATGGAGATGGGAATGGTATACAGAGTTCTGCTTACATTCAGTACAGAATTTGAAATCAACATGTCCTAGTCCAGTCAACATGTGGTAACTGTAGCATACCTGAAATGCCAAGAATGCACAAAATGCAAAGTGATGATGGCAGATGTTATGAGCTACTTCCTAGGTGGAGCCAAACCTCTCTCTCTGTCATGGTAGCCCCTGGTGGATGTCTTCACTTGCTAAGCTGACTGGCGAAATAGACAGAAGATCTTCTGTGAGGATATCTCTTTAATCATGCCGCACCTTTGGAACTCCTAACTGTTTCAACGTTAGGGCCATAAGGAAACTTTTGCAGGCAGTCATCCAGAGGCCACCTGTGACGAAGATGTTCCTATATCAACCCAGTTCATGGTGTTTTGGAAGGAGGGTGCCCAGCCCTCTCTCACTGTTTCCAGTATCCTAGATCTGAGAGAAGGATGCTACTTTGGCAGACTGGCATATACATAAATGTGCCAGTTCTCTTCATTTAAGGTGGTTAGGGCTTCCCACAATACAGCATGGCACCTACCACCACAATCCTTTTATCTCCTGTTACAGATCCAGGAGTGGAGATGCCATGGACCATGCCAGCATATACCCATGCATATATGGACCTGCATTTTAGAAATTGGCAAGTTCTATGTTTGGCCTCTTGGGACAAATTGGCCATATCTTTCTTTGTTGCCACTGAGCTGGATGAGCATTCATTCATTCATCCATGCCGTCTATGCATAGAACATGGAAATATAGACTTTGACGGCAGATGAGCCTTGGCCCACCCAGTCTGCCCATTTGCCTACTTTTATTCAATAAGCTGCAGATCCTAGTTTTACTACTTCCTCCTACCTCCTACCTCCCACTTGAACTGCCTTCTGTCTGTCCCATGCATTCTTAAATACCCCACTGTTTTTGGCCCCACGACTTCAGGAAGGCCGCTCCATGCGTCCACCACTTTGTCCGTGAAAAAGTACCTCCTCATGTTGCCTTGAGTCATTCAACCTCTATCTTCAAATTGTGCCTCCTTGTTCTTGCACATCTTTTTTCTGAAAGATGCTACCTTCTTGGACTTTGCTTCCCTTGAGGTACTTGAAAGTTTGTCATGTCCCTCTCTCCCTCCTTTCCTCGAGGGTATACATATTAAGCTCTTTTAGTCGCTCTTCATATGGCTTTTGGTGCAGACCCTGCACCATTTTAGTTGCCCTCCTCTGGACTACCTCCATCCTGTTTATGTCCTTGTGGAGATGGGGTCTCCAGAATTGCATGCAGTACTCCAGATGGAGTCTTACAACTGTCTGTACAGAGGGATAACAACTTCCTGTTTTCTGCTGTTGATGCCTCTCCCTATGCCCCCCAGCTCTCCTTACTGTCTTCTCACACTGTTTGCCTACCTTTAGGTCATGTGATATGACTATCCCCGGGTCCCTTTCCATTTTTATTGTCGTTAATACCCCCCCATTGTGTACTCTTCCCCTTTTGTCTCTCAGGTGCATTACTTTGCACTTAAGTCCCTTCTCATCCTTTCTACCCCCCACCCCTGGTGTATCGATCCTGTTGCAGATCTTTTGTGTCATCTGCAAAGAGGCATGCTTTTCCTTCCAGTCCCTCCACAATGTCTCTTATAAAGACATTAAAGAGGACCAGTCCCAGTGCTGAACACTGCAGTACCCCACTAGTAACCACCTTTCTTCGGAGTGGACTCAGTTTACTATTACCCTCTGCATCCTGTTGTCCAGTCAATAATTTACCCAGGTTACCACCCTGGGGCCTACTCCCAGGCTGGCTAACTTGTTTATTAATCTTTTGTGTGGGACTGTGTCAAATGCCTTGCTAAAGTCTAGGTAGGCCATGTCCACAGCTCCTTCCTGGTCTACTACTTTGGTCACCCAGTCAAAGAAATCTATTAGATTTGTCTGACATGACCTTTCCGCTGTGAATCCATGGTGCCTTGGGTCCTGCGCTCTGCTGGCATCTAGGTACTCAATAATTCATTCTTTCTTTCAGAAGTGATTCCATCATTTTCCCTACCACTGAAGTCAAACTAACAAGTCTGTAGCTTCCTGCCTCTGCTTTGCTCCCACTTTTGTGAAGGGGAATCCCATCCACCCTCCTCCAGTCCTCCGGTACCACACCCTCTTCCCATGATTTGTTAAAAAGGATAGTCAGTGCTGCCACTAGTTCACCCCTTAGTTCTTAGAATTCTGGGATGAATCCAGTCAGGCCCCATTGCTTTGTCCACCTACAGTTTTAGGAGTTATTTCAGGATCCTTTCTTCTGTGAATGAACTGGTATCGACCCCCTATCCAGTGTACGTCTATTATTTGGTTTAGGTACCCCCCCCTTCTTCTTTTGTGAATACTGAGCAAAAGTATTCGTTCAGTGTATCTGCTTTGTCACTGTCACCCTCTGCCCACCCCTCCGTCCCCTTTATTAAGCCTTACTATCCCTCCCCTGGTCTTTCTTTGCTCTCTAATGTACCTATAAAAGGTTCTATCCCCCTTCTTAACTGAGTTGGATATCTTTTCCTCGGTTTGAGCCTTTACTATTCTGACTGCCTTCCCACTTCCTTCTGCTTTAACTGGTACAGTTCTCTGTCGTGCTCGTTCTGTGTTTCCTTATACTTCCTGAATGCTATTCTTTTCTCCCTAACCTTTCTCACTGCCTCTTTTGAGAACCATAGTGTTTTTTCCTTTGTTTTTTTGTTTGTTTGCTTCACACAGAGGCTTGTTGCCTCTGTGATGTAGCTTTGATTTTTCCCCATTGTTCCTCCACCCCACCTTCAAACAACATGAAGTCTTGCTATATTATGACAGTAGCAGTTTGTCCCACCACTAGAACTGCTCCGGAGGTGAAATGGTTAATACCATTCCAAAATAGAACTTTGAGCACGAGCTCTAAGAAGCAGCTTTATCTTGTAATTTCAAACCTGAACTGTCAGATTCTTTACTCCGCCTCAGTGAACAGTCGCTCCGGAGATTTCTCCTACTACCGGTTCATTCTCGGTTTAAACAGTGTTTTCTCTGTTCGATTCAACCGAGAATAGTTTTATTTAACATAAAACCGTTCGGTTCAAGCTCTGTCTGTGGTAATCGTAAGTAAATTAAAGGTTTTGTCTGTGTGGAACTTGTAAGTTTATCGGTTCGGTTTGAACCGATCAGCTGGGATTTAAAACTTATTTACTTTAAGTTTAACATTTTAAGAGTCGGTTCCGGTTCTTATCGGTTCTAAAAAGCGGATTTTATTACGTTTTTTCCAATACCATGACACGGTTAGGAACCGATAAGGTGTCTTGCCTGGCACTGCCGTTTAAAGGGCAAGTTTTTCTGGTTAGCTGGCATTATGTCTGAGAACCCAAAAGAAAAACCGGGCCCACTGGGTTTCAACACTGTGATGTCTGTGGGAAGTCTTTGCCAA
Source organism: Neoceratodus forsteri (assembly GCA_016271365.2). Classification (NCBI taxonomy): domain Eukaryota; kingdom Metazoa; phylum Chordata; order Ceratodontiformes; family Ceratodontidae; genus Neoceratodus; species Neoceratodus forsteri. The sequence goes on from CM057459.1 coordinate 658,087,669, forward strand.
GGCTGACCACACACCACATGTCTATTGTCTGGGGTTTGACCACCTCCAGTCAGACTGCCAGATATGTAAGAATTTCCCTGCAGCCACCCTGGAAAAGAGATTGGGCAGGCTCAGGGAACGAGAGGCCAAAAAGTCCGCTGACCTGGATGGCCAGCCGGTTCGGTGCCAACCGAACCGGAGGGAGTGCCCTCTGACCAGGGCGAGACTTCCTCGGGCAAAAGAAAAGCTGGTTCTGAGGAACCAATTCCAGTAAAGAAAAAAGAAAGTCAGCAGGTTTGGAGTCAAAACCCTTCTCCAACTGCTGCAGAGATAGCAAAAGCCATACAAATTGTCCAGTCACTGTCTCAGGTTCCGTCCGAACCGCCACTATCTGGCAAAGGTCGTTCGTCCGGTTCCAGTGGTTCAGGAATATGATGTTGAGGAATTTTATGAACCAGAGGAGGGGGAGGATGATTATGAACAGTATGAATGTGGCTGGGAAGGTCTGGGTGTGCCCATTGAACCGGACATTTCCCCAGACAGACCTCTAGAATCTCCCCCTATGCTATCTGAGTCCCCATCTCATTTTATGTTTTACAGAAAAGTTGCTGAAACCCTCCAGCTTCCCTTGGAAGAAGCTGTGGATGAGCAAGAGGAGCCTGATTTTGTAGAAATGATGGATATTCCAGAGTCTAGGAGATTGTCTATTCCTTTGCATAAGTCTTTAGGAAGCAAACAATAAAAATTTTAAAAGCTCCTAATTCTGTGCCTCCTGTAGATAAAAAGATGGACAGAAGGTAACATTGTCAGGTCCTGATACAGAATTCCTTTCTCAGCAATGCAGTCATGTTGGGTAGTTCAGGCTGCAGCCTGTGATAAAGCTAATATCCCCCTGGCTTCACATCCTCCTGACAAGGATTCCAGGAAGATTGATGCCATGGTGAAAAAACAGTATATGGCAGCCTCTCTTGGACTCAGGCAAGCAAATTATATGGCTTATGTAGCTAGGTATCAGAAATCTAGATGGGATACTGTTATGGAATTAGCCAAGCAACATGGCCAGCTGGCTAGCGAACTAGAACAGGTGGCTGCTGATGGCATTGAGGCTTCTAAGGTACAGTTTCATGCTGCTGTGGATGTTAATGATGTTTCCTCTAGGGTCATGGCCACATCTGTAGCTTTTAGTAGGTTGGCCTGGCTCAGGTGTACTAGTCTGTCACAGGATACCCAGACTAAGGCTATGGATTTTCCTTTGGTGGGAAATTCTCTGTTTGGGAGCAGACAGAGAATTACATGAAAAAGATGGATGAATATGGGACTACTTACAAAAGTGCCCAAGCTAAGGGAGGCGGCAAGCCACTCCCTCAGAGGCATACCCCAGGGTAGGGGTGAGCCTTTCACAGGCCTTTTACCAGACTCAGGCCTCCTCTGCCTATGCTCAGAGGGCTTCTTCAGAGCAGAGGCAGGCGAGGGGTGGGCAGGCCTGCTCCACCCCTCAGCCTAAACTCCTGCTAAGCAGGCACCTCATGGGGTGCCCAGGCCAGTCTCCTTTACCGGTAGGGGCAGGCTGGCTTACTTCAGTCAGAACTGGGCTTCTTTAACCTCAGACAAGTGGGTTCTGGAAGTAGTAAGCCAGGGTCTGGTTCTCAGCTTCAAAAGTTTCCCAAGTTGAGAACCAGACTTTTCTACCTGCAAGTGCTTCAGAGACCCTTGCTCTGGAAGCAGATGTCTCAACCCTGTTGGCTCTCAGAGCAGTGGAAAGGTTCCTCCCTGCACCAGGGCAGGGGTCTGTATTCAGATACTTCCTTACCCCAAAAGACAAGAGAATGGCGCCCATATTAGACCTCAGATATCTGAACAAGCATCTTTTGAAACCAAAGTTCAAAATGGTAACTCTGGCAATGATTTTACCCTCCCTACGGCCAGGGGACTGGTTAGCCTCCCTGGACCTCAAGGATGCCTATTTCACGTCCTAATCAGAAGCTCCCATCGAAAGTACCTCAGATTCGAACTATCCTCAGGTCATTACCAGTTCAGAGCAATGCCCTTGCCTTACCTCTGCCCCAAGGGTATTCACAAAGTGTCTAGCAGTGGCAGTGGCTCACTTAAGGAGGCAAAGGATTGCTGTTTTTCCCTGTCTAGACGATTGGCTCATTGTAGGCCAGTCCCCAGAACAGGTAAAATCTCATCCAAGTTACCCAGCAGCTTCTCACCTCCCTGGGCTTTCTGCTAAGTCTACCAAAGTCGGTTCTGGAACCAGTCCAGGTACTCACCTTTATAGGGGCAGAGTTGGACACAAAGCTAGCCAGAGCTTTTCTTCCTTAGAAAGGGTGCGAATGTAGTGACTCTGGCCTCCTCCTTCACCTGCAGGTCTCGACCAGCAAGACACTTTCTGCAGCTCCTGGGACACATGGCTGCATCCACAGCTGTTGTGCAGGGAGCAAGATTTCAGATGAGACATTCAGTTTCACTTGAGAACCTATTGGTCTCAGAGAAGAGACCCCTTTCAAGTTGGTCCCAGTGACTCGAACCTTGATCCAGGCCCTCCAGTGGTGGCAGGATCAGAGCAATTTAAGATTGGGGGTCCCTTCATTCCCCTGCTCACAATTTGACTCTCACTACAGATGCTTCCTTCTGGGTTGGGAGGCACACATGGCGACCTTTCCACTCAGGGAGTGTGGTCCACAGGAATCTCTGCTCCACATCAATTTGCTGGAACTCAGAGCTGTCTTTTTAGCTCTTCAAGCATTTTCTGAATCTGTCCACAACAAGGTGATACAAGTCAGAACAGACAACACCACAACAATGTGGTACATCAACAAACAGGGGGGGCACTCGGTCTTCGGCCTTGTGCACCGAGGCAATGAAGTTGTGGTCTCTGGCCTATTCCCTGAACACTTCCCTCATAGCAGTTCATCTTCCAGGGAAGGACAATGTCCTAGCGGATGCTCTCAGCAGGATTTCCCAGGGCCATCACGAGATGGTCCCTGGATCCTCAAGTGCTGGGGATAGTCTTTGCCAGATGGGGCACCCTCAGATAGATCTTTTGCAGCCCCAGACAATCACAAACTTCCTCTGTTCTGTTGCAGGCCTCCAGTGTTGGGCTCAGTCCCCTGGATGCCCTTCTCCTGGATTGGGAGGGAAGTTTCTTTATGCTTTCCCTCCTTTCCTCTCCTATTCAAAGTATTAGTCAAAATCAGATCTCAGCCTTGCAGGGTGATTCTGATTGCCCGGATGAGCCAGGCAGCCCTGGTACCCCTCCTTCTGTCACTGACAATCCATCTTCCCCTTTGCCTCCCAGGATTCACAACCTGTTAACTTGTGCCCAGGGAAGGTTTGGTATCCGGACCTCAAATCCCTCAACCTCAAGGCCTGGCTCTTGAGGAGTTAAGTTGCTGATTTACACCTCTCTCAAGGTGTTCTTGAAATCCTAAAGGCTTCCAGACAGCCTTCCACTAGGAGCTACTTATAGTTCTAAATGGAAAAGGTTTTCCATTTGGTGTGCTAGGAAAAATATTTCCCAGAATCTGCTGATTGCCCATTGTATTAGATTACATGGTCCATCTTAATTCCTTGGGTCTCAGACCAGCTACCCTGAGAGTCCATTTGGCAGCTGTATCTGCTTTTGTGTCAGGGAAAGTCATCCCCTCTTTCCACTCACCCTGTGTTTTCCAAGTTTTTTAAGGGATTACTCCATACTAATCCACCCTTTCGGGAACCGGCCCCTGCCTGGGACCTTAGTGTTTGTATTGCCCAGTTAATGCAACCCCCTTTTGAACCTTTGTTTTCTGCAGAGCTTAAGTATCTAACTTGGAAAACTGTTTTTCTAGTGGCTATCACTTCTGCTAGACGCATAAGTGAGTTGCAAGCCTTGTCAGTGGAAACTGACTTTATTTCTTTCCACAGCGATAAGGTAGTCCTTAGGACTAATAGGAAGTTTTTACCTAAGGTGGTTTCAGATTTCCATCTTAACCAATCTATCTCCTTCCAGTATTTTTCACTGATCACTCCTCTTCTGGTGAGAGGAGGTTGCACAACCTGGATGTTAAAGAGCTCTTAGTTACTATATAGGCGTGCCAAAGGTCACAGGTTTGAATCCCTCAACTTTTCCTTACCTATGGTGAAGTTGGGAAGGCAAACCTGCCACTAAGAGATCAGTTGCCAGGTGGATTGTCTCTTGTATCCAATTTGTTATCAGAAACTGGGCAGAGATCCCCCTCTGGCTTGAGGGCTCATTCTACCAGGGGTACAGCTCGTCTCTAGCTGCTGCCAGAGCATCCTATATTAGAGATATGCCAGGCTGCTACTTGGAAAGCGGTACACACTTTTGCAAGCATTACTCCCTGGATGTCAGGCCAGAGAGAGATGCTCGGTTTGGCACAGCTGTTCTTCAGAGCCTATTCCTAAGTAGGTTCTGCCCTCTTCCATGGAGGTACTGCTGTGTCTGCTACTGTCATAATATAGCAAGACTTCATGTTGTTTGAAGAAAAATTACTTACCTTAGTAATGTTGTTTCTTCTAATGAGTCTTGCTATATTAACCTCCCCAACCTGCCTCTCTCAGAACTTCTACTTGGGTGGGTGCGGGCAACTTAGTGTGGGCACTATTTTATGCCCTTTAGCGTTTCTCCCTTTTGGGAGTTTGGGGTGTGTGTGTTTTATTATACTGTTGTTTTATTCTCATGTTGTTAGAATTGTGTTAGTAGCTCTGGTCCCCTGACTTGAGTCTTGGGTGTTGGGACCAGCAATGGTTGTTAATATTTAGGTAGCCATTTGGCTAGTGTAGGTTACAGCTTCCACACAGACCTTAGCGAGTTTTTGCTCGTAAAGATCTGACAGTTCAGGTTTGAAATTACACAGACAGAGCTGCTTCTTAGAGCTCGTGTTCAAAGTTCTATTTTGGAATGGTATTAACCATTTCACCTCCGGAGCAGTTCTAGTGGTGGGACAAACTGCTACTGTGATAATATAGCAAGACTCCATTAGAAAAAACAACATTACTAAGGTAAGTAATTTTTTCTTCTTGCCCATTTGCTAGTGCTTTTCTGAGGCACTCCCCCATTTTGCCAAAGTCAGCCCTCCTAAAGTCCAGTTCCCTTACCTTTGTGTGACTTGACTCTACGGCTTTGTTTATTGTGAACCACACTGTTTGGTGGTCACTTGTTCCCAGATGGCTACCCACTTCTAAATCCAAGATCCTCTGTTTCTGTTTGAGAGTACCAGGTCTAAGATTGCTCCCTCCCCTCCCGAGTGGGCTCCAACACTAGCTGTCTTGAGGCATACCCCCTGTAGGGCATCGAGAATTACTCTGCTTTTGGATGTGACTGCAGCAAAAGCATTCCAGTTCACATCTGGCATATTCAGGTCCCCCATCAACAATATCGCCCCCTTTTCTGCCATTCTAAGGATGCCTTCTATCATTTCCTTGTCCATTTCCTCCCACTGAGACAGGGGTCTGTATATAACCCCCCGTACAGATTGTGGTGCTATTTCCTGTCTCCAGGGTGACCCATAGTGCCTCTTCTCCTCCCTGTTTACCCTTTAGTTCCCTTGCTTTGATTCCTTCCCTTACATAGAGAGCTACTCCTCCTCTTTTACCCTCCACTGTCCCTCCTGTAGATTGTGTACCCTGGTATGTTGACATCCCAGTTATGGTGCTCTGTGTACCATGTTTCTGTGACTGCCACGATATCCAGGTGTCCCTCTTCTATCAAGGCCACTAGTTCAGGGAGCTTGGTACCCCAACTATGTGCATTGATACTCATCACCCTCCATTTTTTGATAGCCTTACCCCTTTTAGCCCCATCCCTATCCCCTTTGCTAGTTTAAATGCTTGCCAATGAAGCATTTAAACCCATCACGTAGGATCCTGATTCCCCTCCCTGACAGATGCAGACCATCGCACCAGTATAGGCTTGTATCCCTACAGGTGGACCCCCAGTCCCCAGTGATGCCAAAACCCTGAGCTCCGCACCAGTTCTTCAACCATTCATTGAATCCCATGGCGTGGAGTACCCTAACCTTACCCATGCCATAGACACACAGCATGTCCAAGAAGGTTACTGTGCGTGCTAAACATCTAAGGCCTCTCCCCAAGTCCACAAACTCCTCCTGCCCTGCTCTGATCCCATTCCCGGCCTGGTCATTTGTCCCTAGGTGGACAATGACATCCAGCTCCCTCTCCCATGCGGCTGCTCCCGTGATCCTGAGGCTTCGCTTCCTGTCCCTTACAGCCATGGCGCATGACAGGCACCTTACCCCTTCTCCCCCAAGTTCAACCCTCCTAATGACTGAGTCCCTGACCAGGAGTTGTTTGCTTCCCCTGTGGGGTCTCGTGCCACTGTCCTCTGGGTCTCCTTTGTGGAGGTTCCCAGCATCCTCCTTGGTCTCCACTGCAGGTGCCTCCATAGACGAATCCCGTTTTCAATGAGCCTGCCAGGTCACAGTGCTACTAGCGGTTGTCTGCATGGTGTCGCACCTGTCCATAGAGTGGATCGTCTTCCACATTGTGCCCTAGAAGCAAACTAGCTCATGGAATGACATGCTGGCAGACCTTCAAAGACCTGCACACATACAGTCTGCCTCTGTTGTCTGTCTCCTTTCCTTACCCATAGTCTAGGAGTGAAAGTATTCCATTTCATTAACCATACTATCCAGTAGTTACACTTTATTCTGAGGGACACGTCTCCCTGTTGCAAGACTTTAGGACCTGCCTCTCCAAGGCAGAGTCATTAAGGAGTTTCACTCTTGCTGCTTCCTAGTCCTCGCTGGTCAGGAGTTGAGGCCTGTTGTAGACCTGAAAATAGGGGACTTCCACTTTCTCATAGAATACAAGGTATTTCAGATGGTTTCTTCATCAGGTCCCCTTCCCCTGATGTATCTAGGGGGACTGGACAGGCTCAGGAAATGTCATGGGGAAATATCTGAGGTTAGTGCTCGGGAAGGAGCATTATCAATTGAGGGTATTGCCTTTTGGTTTTTCGTCTACGCCTTGGGCTTTACTCATCTTTATTCAGATAGCGTGTTGCATACAGAACATGACAGTTGAAACAAAAATGTTCCTGTGAACAGCAGTATCCACTTTTTTGATACATGTGCTGAGAGTTCTGCTGCAACTCATGATCCGAAAAAACATGGAATCTAAAAACAGTTATGACATAACAACCATAAACTAAACTTTGTGGTGCCCTATACAATATCCCTTGCAATTTTTGTGCTCGGCACCTTACAGTATAGTGGTTATAGTATGGTAAAGACTCTGTTCAATGGGGTTATCTTCTCCTCACATCATTTTCTTGGAGGTCCTCTGAAAGTATGCTTTATGAGGAAGAAATGGCCCTCCCCACTTAATCCCCATCGACAACAACGTCTTCCCCCTCTGGCAGACTTCATCCAGTGTCCTCTGCAGTCAACCACTGTGCCCACCCCCACACCCTCTCTGGGTGCTTTTCTTCATTCAAATGTAGTTTTGCTGTCAACAGCTCCATATCATGAATTTGATTAATCTGCTTAACCATTCTTTCCAGATAGGGATTGTATCCATAAGCCAGTGAGCAGTTATTAATTTTAATGCTGCTACCATGCACATTAATAGCACTTTTCTCAGATTCACCCTTAAAGGTATGGCCATGGGGAATCCTAATACCCAATCAGAAAACCGCAACAGAACGAGTAACCCCATGAATTGGCGAGTTTATAGTATGGACCATTGTCTAGAATGGCTGAAGTTTTCGGTAGTGCCAAAAAATATGTCAGTGACTGCCTATGGCTCCGCATAGTCGCCAGAATTGTGCTGAGTTTGTGAAGTGGTAATGTCTGGTTAGTGTTAGTGTTCAAAAGACTCTAAATAGTACTTTACAATAAAATGCCCTCCATAAGTAGGTTGAACTAACTCTTTACTCATTTTGCAATTTATCATGGTCAAAAAATCACTGCATCTCCCTGTCTCCTTTTCCTATGCTGCTTCTACAAAATTAATAGTGGTCTCTTGCTCCTTTTGTAATAGTTTATAGATGCATGATATGTACCTTTGAGGTCCTGCTATTGTGACTACCTCATGAAGAAATTCTTCCCACCAAGTCAAGGGCCGGGCCAACCCAGTTTTTCTTTATTTCCTGCGGTGTTCGTGAAATGCCTAATTTGTATGTACCTTAGAAATTCTGTATTATCCCAGCCAAATTTCCCCTTTGCCCTGGTAAATGAAATACAGGTGTCCTGTTCTAAAAACTAAATAAACCAAGTAATCCCCTGCCTTTCCCATACCCCCCATATCTAGCCTAGGCAGTAATATCATACTCATAACAAATTAATGATTATGGACCCGGGCCTGGGGAAGTGTGTGTAAATTTATGAATTTTCTGCAGCACTCCCAAACTATGTTTAATCCACCTATTTTTTTTCTGTCAATTTTTATCGTCCTCTGCAGACCGCTGCCTTGTGTCGGTCAACCTACTGGATTCAAGGGGTTGCTCGAGATTTTGTAATGCTCTGTGTGTCTCGGCAGACCTTGGAGAGCCGGCCTGGAGGCTTCACCCTGCTGCGGCCTCCACATTCCCACATTTTCTCCCTGTTACCCCAAAGCCCCAGAACACGGTAGCACATGTGCGTGGAGGCACCCATGCACATCGTGGCTCCAGTGACTGCCACTTCCGCCCTCCCCCGGCCTAGCACCAGGGCTCCTCAGCATGGCACTGCCTCCTAGCCTCTACCAGGAGGCGACCAAGCACCGAAGAGACCCTTGGATCCTCCCGAGCTCCTCACCCTCCCCTCCCAACTGACCCCATTCACCCCGAGCTTGAGCCCGAACCTGGTTCTCTGGCATGGTGCGAGGTGTGAAGTCCAACGCCTCAACCCTCAGTGCCACCGGGCTGGCCTAACCCAACTATTTTTAATGATTTTTTTCAAGTCGGAAGCTCCAGATGTTAAGGCTAGCATAAACAGGAGCTTTTGTTTCACCATAAGGTTTTCCATTTCATACTAATTAGAAGTTATTCTGTGTTTAGCTCAAGTGTAAACCGTTGTCATCTGGGCTGCTGAATAACATTTCCATAGATCTGGGAGACAGGCCCTCCTATGTCTTCAGGTAATTGCAAAATTGGCACCTTGTGCTTTTAGCCAGTGTTTGACAGTAGTAACAGCAGTCATTTGCAAGAAAAGGGCCTATATTTTATGTATTTTCACACTTGGCTGGCTGGCTCTTAACAGTTCACTCCAGGAACCATCCAGTATAAATTTTTGGATCGAACCAAACAGAGTTTCACCACCCTCAGGCTGACAGTCCACATACAGTGGTTCACAATGATATCTGGCCACAGCTTGCAGTACATAGGGGCAGTCTTGGATACAACCCAGGGCCAGTTTGCATATGTGGATACCCAGTGGACTTTGTCAGCCAGATGGGTGACTTAGCCTAGAAGGTACCATTAATGTCTGCCTTACGCAGAGCACTGATGTGGCGGATGAAATGCCACCCTTCAACTGGCGCCCCATTCATGTTTCCCTTATATCGGGTCCTCAGGACGGATGCCTCGGGATCCAGGTGGGGTGCCCATCTGACCTGGAAATAACAGTCCTACATGGGTTCCAGACATTTCAAGGACCCTTGTCCCCAGGTCATCTATTAGTGCAGCTGGATAATGCCAGTGTGATGCATTACATCAACAAAAAAAAGGGGGGGGGGACTCTTCCCTACCTGATGTGCAGTGTAATCCTAAGCATTTGGTGTTGCGCTCTGGAACCCAATCTAGTACCATTAACCGTATATTTGTTCCAGATGACCAAGAAGTCTTGGCAGATGACCTTGACAAGTCACGGTTCGGGGTGCACGAGGTGAGAACTGCTGACCTCGGTGGTAGATGACCTATTCTCAGGATGGGTTTACCAGTAATTGGACATCTTTTGTGTCCCCACACACTCCAACACTGCCGCATTTCTGGGCCTGGAGTTTTCTGACGAGACACAGTGTCCCTCTCCTGGAAAGGGAGATTTCTGTATGCCTTCCTTCCCTTTCCGTTAATTCAGAGAGTACTGTTCAAGCTGAGGATGGAGGGGGCTGCTATAATACTCATTGCTTCCCTATGGCCTTGGCAGGTATGGTATCCCCTACTGAAGCAGCAGGCAGTGGAACCCAGGGTATTAAATAATTGATTAGCAGTTTTTTTCTTGGGACAATACTAACTGTACAGAAAGTATTTATATAGGTTTTCTAGAAATGTTATGTTTGTTAAACTCAGTGAGGCAAGTGGTATGCATTTTCACAATGTTTTAAAACTTTTATGAGCAAAACGCTAATCAATTTTTAGAGTTAAATAAAACCCCGGAACCCCAGTACCTCTGTCCTTGTGCAAAGACCTACTGTCACAGGAACAGGGAGTCCTAGTCCATCCAGACCTAAATTCCCTACATCTGCACGCATTGCTCCTGAAGTCATAGGCATAGCCTGCTTTGGGGTGTTATAGAAAGTGCTGGATGTTCTGGAGCCTGCTAGAAAACTGTCCACTAGACACACCACCTCTATGAAAAGGAAGCGGTTTGCTTTGTGGGCTGCTTCACATAACGTGGATCCATCTACTAGCCCAGTCAATTGGTTGCTAGCATACCTGCTGTCCTTATTAGATTCAGGCCTGCAGTATTCCTTTATCAGAGTGCATTTTGCTGCAGTGTTAGCTTTCCATGTGACTCTGGAGGGCTGTCTTAGTTGGAGGAAGCCCGTATGTTCTTGAGAGGCATTTTATTTTTTAATGTATTTTTATTTTAGTCTTTGGTAACCGGGTAAGGCCTGCTAGGCACAAGTGCCTATTTTCAGGGGCGACCTGGGAGCACTGGGTGGTTAAGTGACTTGCTCAGAGTCTCACAGTATGCAAGTAGAGGTTGTGAGAATCAAACTCTGGCCTGGTCTGCTGGATGTACCAAGCTCGTTCACACCTCGTTCCTCTAACCTCTAGGCTATACTGCAAGCCCGTACATATAAAGCCTCCCATTCGAAATCCAGTCCTGGCTTCAAATCTGACTTTGATTTTGGAAAAGCTGACTGTGGCTTCTTTTGAGCCAACCGCAAGTTATGGTTTACACTTTCATTCTTGGAAACTGTTAATTTTTAATTACCATCACTTCTGCTCAAAGGATTTATGAGCTGCAGACAGTAATGTGTGAGCCTTCTTATTTGATTTTCTACAAAGACAAGGGTGTGTTTGTGTACCAACTCTAAGTTTCTTCCAAATGTAGTGTCTGAGTTTACTTTGGATTAAACCAGCCACCTACTAGTGGCGTTATCCAGAGCATGCCAGTCCAGGGGAAGCATTGCTGAATACCTTAGATGTACATAGAACACTCGGGTACTATATACACCATACAAAAGCCTGCAAAAAGGCTTTGCAGCTTTTTGTTTTGTTTGCCTCTGGAAAGGAGGGGTGCTTCAGATTCTAAACAGTGCTTGCCCAAATGGTTGGCACATTGTATTCCGTTCTGTTACAGGAAGTACAGGAAGGAACATCCTGGTGTGGTTCGTGGGCATTCTTTGGAATGTTTCTGCTGCAGTAATCCGTGCAGCTCCCACATGGAGTACTGTCCACACCTTCGCTAAGCACTACAGTCTGGATAGTGTCTCTCCTAGACAAGCTTTGGCCCAGTTGTGCTGCAAGGCCTATTATCATAAGCTTATAGGCTGCAGCCGCCCAGACTGTTAGCATTTTTGGAAATGGTTAACATTACATAGAAACATAGACGCTGACTGCAGATAAGGACCGCAAGGCCCATCCAGTCTGCCCATTTCTTTTTCTACCTTATGAATGTGCCATCGGCATTTGCTCTGACAATGGCCTATCTATTCATACTTATCTGTATTGCTCCCTTATGCCTATCCTATGCCTGTTTGAAGCCCTGCACTGTATTCATATCTACCACTTCCTGAGGTAGGTCATTCCATGCATCCACCACCCTTTCTGTGAAAAAGATTACCACCTGTTTTGCGTAGTGGTTTGCTGTGCTATACCAGCTATTTAAAACCCCAATTTGGTACTGCTTGTGACTTGTTCCAAAGGCGTGGCCTGATGAAAGAGGTATCCTCGAAGAAGATAGAATGGTTACATTTTTACCGTAACTGTAGATCTTTGAGAGAATCTCTTTCATCACGCCATGCTGTCCCACCCTCCTTCCCCCTAAAGGGTTGCAACAAAGGATCTTTGTAATGCTGGGTCCATTGCTACTTGGTCCAGCATTGTGTCTCGCCCGGTATGTTGAATCCGGGGGTCTCTCCTGGTTCCCTAGTGGGAGGTCTTCTGAGCATGATCTCTGACAGGGAACTGAAGACAGGAGGGCCACCCATGTTTATCTATATGCTGACATCTTGTGTCATCATGAGCGGCCTCTGGCTGACTGCTTGCAGAAGTTTCCACGTGTTCCTAGTGCTGACATGGTAATGGTTCCAAAGGTGCAGTCAGTTGAAAGAGATTCTGTTGAAGATCTGTTACGGTAAGTACGTAACAGTTATTTCCTCCAAGTGGAATGTGACCTCACCAAAGAAGGGTTTCACTTAATGTACAGATGGGAACTGCTGATTCAGGATCTTATTTATTTTATTTTATTTGTAAAATTTCGGTGACTAGGTAGGCCCACTGAGCCCTGAAGGTCCCTTTTTCAGGGGCAACCCGGGATAACAATACATATTTTCATACAAGAAGACTTGGGTTACAGAGTAGGTACAGGTGAGTATGCAGGTTACAGCCATGGTTATCAACATGCTACAGACCCTATCAGTAAGCTTGTCACAATTCATTAAGAAATGGTGCAGAAGTTAGTTGAAGGATGAAGTCTAGAGAGAAAAACTGGCCTTTAAATCTAATGCAAACAAACAAACAGAAAGTAATTTGGCAGATAATGGGAAGGCCGGTTGCTGGGAATTGACTGGCTGCTCCAGTCTTGGCTGGATGCCCTCCAGTGTGCTTTCTCTCCATGCCCTGTTCTCCTTGGGGCTCACAACAAGGTGTTTACCATTGCATCTGTACACCTACCCCTAAAGACCAGGCTAATGGCTTCCATAACATCATGGAATACTTAAGGGGACTACATCATAACTCGGAAACTATAATCATGGGAGATTTCAATATAAATTGGCTCTCGCCTGATGCCAGCTCCTTTAAGGATGCTGTCACAGCACAGCACCTCACTCAGCTTGTCTCCTCCCCCACCAGGTGTAATTACAAGACTGGTTCAAACACCTTAATTGACTGGATACTGGTTAACCGGGCACCCCGAATGTATCTCAAAAGTGGCCGTGCTTTCTGACACCTTAAGTGACCACTCGCCCGTCATTTGTACCTGGTCTAATAAGCCCCCTACTAAATTAATTTATACCATGGTATTAAAACAGGGGCACCTTGAATTTCTCAAAACACATCTATGCAGGCTGTACTGGACCCCAATTGAGACTGTGAATGATATTAACCTAGCGCTAGATTACTTTGTCAAGCAGTTTTACGGCGGCCTGTGACACTTAGGTGCCTGTGAGAAAGAAGAAGGTTAAAGGCAGTTCTAATCCATGGATAACCCTGGAGCTCATAATATGTCTGAAGCTTAGGGATCACCTCTGGCCACAGCTAAGCAAGGTGATGTTCAGAAATACAAAGCTACTAGAAATAAAATGCATGCGAGCTATTTGTAATGCAAAAAGCAGATACTTTAAGGAGACGCTCTCTAACTCCTGAGGCGATGGGAAAAAGTTTTGGAGTAACCTTAAAGACCTCACTGGGAAAAATTCCAAGCTGCCACCCACTGTGCTCAACATTAATGGAACTCCCACCCTAGACCTTGGTACCATTACCAATACCTTCAACAATGCATTTTCCGATCTGGGCAATGTCCTTCCACCGGACTTCAACACTCCCTCCACCTGTACTTCCCAGGTCACTGCATCCTTCGACCGCACAGTCCTGCAGTTCTCCTTCAAAGTGGTTCCTATGCATCTAGCCAGAATGTACATTCACAAGGCCATCTGCAAAGCAGGTCATAACGGTGATTCCCTTGACCTAAAACTGACTGCACTAGTCCTAGAGGAAATCCTTGAACCCCCTACAAAGATCTTTAACCTGTCTCTAAGGTTGGCTCAATTCCCCGTACTCTGGAAACAGGCAATTATAACGCCTGTCCACAAAAGCGGAGATAGGGCACTGCACACCAACTACAGGCCTCTTTCCATCCTCCCTCCCTTATCTAAGGCCTTGGAACGAATTGTATCAGACCGGCTAGTTGAATTCTTGGAAAAACACCAAAATCTAATGCCAACAATAACACGGATTTAGAAATGGCACAGCACCACCACTGCCCTCCTGGAATTTATGAACTACATCCATGACGCTCTCGATCAGGGAAACTGCGTGGGTATGGTGTTTGTTGACCTAACGAAAGCTTTCAACACCATCAACCATCAGCTCCTTCTCAGGCAACTGTCCTCTGTTGGGCTCTCCAGTGATGCACTACCCTGGTTTGCAAGTTACCTGGAGGGACGGGCCCAACAAGTAAGGATAGCCAGGGTCACCTCGGAATGTAAGCCTGTCCTCTTTGGAGTACCACAGGGATCCATCTTGGGATCTCTACTCTTTAGCCTTTTCTTGAACAACCTTCTTAGTGCCTGCCACCAGAATATACTGCTTTATGCAGATGATGCTGTTTTATACACCAGTCACCACGACACCAAGCTCCTGGAGCATCAACTACAACATGACTTTGAGCACGGTGAAGAATGGTTCAGCTGTCACAAAATGGTCTTAAACTACAGCAAAACAAAGGTTATTCAGTTCTGCAGTGCATGTAGTAAGCATAAATCTCGGTCCATCACCATCAGGAATTGCTCTGGTGTTTTGCTTGAACAGGTCATGCAATTTAAATATCTTGGGATCATGTTGGACAGCTTCCGCTCCTACTCACTACACATTGATAATGTCATTAAGGCTTGTAATATTCGGATCGGCCTGCTCCACAGACACAAGCATTGCATGACTACTGATGCCCTTAGGCTGGCAATTTATAGCTCTGTCACCTCCATCATCGACTACGGTCTGGCCATCTACGGCGCTGCTTCCTCTACTGCTCTCCATAGGATAACTGTGGCACTAAACAAAGTCTGTAGACTTCTTACGGGCACTGCCCATGTAATGCACACCTGTGACCCGTATTCCCAGGCTGGGTGGCTTCCACTCCTCCGCAGGATCCAATACCAGACGTGCTGTTAACCAAAAAAGTGCTTCTTGGGCTCATGCTGCCAGGTTTTAGAAAACCCCTAAATGCCCACAGCTGCTCCCAGATAACCCACAATTCTACCCAGCAAACATTCAAGGTCCCCAGATGTCGGACCACCATGGGTCAGAGGTCATTTGTCTACAGGGCACCTCAGTGTTACAATGCACTCAATAGAGATATCCTTTCAACCTCCAAACTTGGCCCCTTTAAAAGACTGCCCTGGCAGCACCTCATCTCTATCAGTTGCTGTGATTGCTTCTCCTAAGGGGGGGCACCTCCCCTGCACACCTTTGAAGTTAGCTCACAACTTCGATCCTCCACAGTCTAATCGTATGGCTCCTGCAGACTCCCCTGTATGCCCTTTCTCCTCCCCTTCCCCCTTCTGCAACCCTTCCCCCTAGTCCTCATCCCACGCCCTTACCCTTTATTCCTGTGGTTCACTTACCGTCTTCTCTGCCTCTGTCATCCTTGCACTCCCCGACAATGGCCCTCCAGCCTGCAAACCCTTTCTGGGTCTCCCCTACTGTCCTTGTACCGCCTGTGCACTAGTACATTTGACTTTGGTAATCTGCCATGTTCCTAGTCTATGCTATGTAGTCTCTTCCCCATGAAATACTGTAATACGTAGACCAGCGCCTTCCAAGCCCACCGGGGCTCCGGACACCCTCCTCCAGGATCAAGGAACCAGCCTTTGGACGAAGGCGCCTCTGGGGTCCCGGCAACCAAGCGGCCCCATTGAAGACAAGCGCTCCTCCCGACTGACTGTTGCCAGGGCTGCACAGGCGCATACTACCGGGGAGAGGAACCAGGAGCTTGGCCGCTTCCTGGTACCTTGTGCCGCTAAAGGTGCAAAAACCCGCAAGGATCCCTCCAAGCCCACCGGGTTTTCGGACACCCTCCTCCAGGATCAAGGAACCAGCCTTTGGACCGAAAGACACCTCTGGGGTCCCCGCTTAACCAGCGGCCCCCATTGAAGACAAAAGCGCTTCTCCACAACGACTGTTGCCAGGGGCTGCACCAACCACACGCTACCTGAGGAAGGGAACCAGGAGCTCGGCTGCTCCCTGGTACCTTGTGCCGCTAAAGGCGCAAAAGCCCGCAAGGTACGTTAACTTGACCTCCCTCCTGCCGGCTCTCTCCTGCTGGGTTTGGAACTATACCTAGTGCCATCCTCCACAGAAAGCGGCTGTTCTCACTTTGTAATTTTGGATTTGGACTGCTATTTTGTACTCTCGGGGACTGTGAGCGCTGCCACTGCGGCTAAGTAATACAGCTCCCAAAAGACTAAATTTGCTGCCTAGACAAACTATCTCTTGTGTCTCAAAACTTGTAAAATCTTGGCTTATAAATTCTAAACTGCTGTAGCTAAGTTAAACTGCTTCTCTGCTGCCTTGTACTGCCTTCCCGCCTTTTTCTGTTTTGAATCTCCTACCCACCATTGTTCACCTAAAACCTATTTTTAGTGCTGTCATCTTAACCTGCCTTACAACTGTAACCTGTAACTCTACTCCTCTGCCTACTGATCTCCTCCTTTCTCTCACCTACGCCCCTTCCCTTTGTCCTGCTGCCTTCTTAATCTGCCTCTCCTTGCTACCCCCTCAGGATCCCTCCAAGCCCACCGGGGCTTCGGACACCCTCCTTCAGGATCAAGGAACCAGCCTTTGGACGAAAGACGTCTCTGGGGTCCCGCACAGCGGCCCCATTGAAGACAAAAGCGCTCCCTACGCGATTGTTGCCAGGGCGCACCAACCGCATGCTACCAGAGGAAGGGAACCAGGAGCTCGGCCGCTCCCTGGTACATTGTGCCACTAAAGGCGCAAAAGCCCACAAGGTACATTAATTTGACCTCCCTCCTGCCAGCTCTCTCCTGCTGGGTTTGGAACTATACCTAGTGTCATCCTCCACAGAAAGCGGCTGTTCTCACTTTGTAATTTGGATTTGGACTGCTATTTTGTACTCCCAGGGACTGTGAGCACTGCCACTGTGGCTAAGTAATACAGCTCCCGAAAGACTCTTCCCGCTGGCGCTTCGCGCGGGCTCCCCACCCTCCCCCCACCTCACCTACCCTGGTCGACCCTTTAGCTTTATAGACACCAGCGGGTCATATGACTAAGTGTCCACTTTTCCATTGGCTCCTTATACTCCACTTCCACTAGGGGCAGCTTCCTATCTTTCAAGCTAACGGCTCTGTAATTTCTCTTGCCAAGCCCGCCTTCCTGGGTTGTACCATAGCGTCCTATCCCTCCCTTCAAACAACATGAAGTCTTGCTATATTATGACAATTGCAGTTTGTCCCACCATTAGAACTGCTCTGGAGGTGAAAGAGTTAACTTCCATGCCAGGCATGGAGCTTAGAGCGCGAGCTCGGTTAGAGAAGTTCTGTCTGGATAATTTCAAACTGAAACTGTCAGATTCTTTACTCCGCCTCACTGAACAGTCGCTCCGGAGATTTCTCCTACTGCTTGGTTCATTTCTTGGTTTAAACAGTATTTTCTCGGTTAAATTCAACCGCGAGTATTATTATTTTAACCTCAAACCGATTGGTTCAAGCTCTGTCTGTGGTATTGTAAGTAATAGACAGGTTTATTTCTGTGTGGAACTTGTAAATGTTTATCGGTTCGATTCGAACCAATCAGGTTGTTTTTAAAACTTTAAAATCAAGCATTTAAAAGCTTTTAGAGTGCGGTTCCCGATTCTTATCGGTTCTAAAAAAACCCGGATTTCATTACGTTTTTCCCCACGACCCGTGACACGGTTGGGAACCGATAAGGTGTCTTGCCTGGCACTGCCGTTAAAGGGCAAGTTTTGGTTAGGCTGGCATCATGTCTGAAACCCAAAGAAAAACCGGGCCACTGGGTTTCAACACTGTAGTGTCTGGGAAGCCTTTGCCAAGGCTGACCACACACCATGTGTATATTGTCTGGGGTTTGACCACCTCAATTCAGACTGCCAGATTTGTAAGAATTTCCTGCAGCCACCCTGGATAAGAGAGTTGGCAGGCTCAGGAGCGAGAGGCCAAAGTCCGCTGACCCGGATGGCCAGCCGAACCGGAGGGAGTGCCCTCTGACCAGGGCGAGACTTCCTCGGGCAAACGTAAAGCTGACTCTGAGGAGCCAGTTCCAGCAAAGAAAACTAGAAAATCAGCAGGTGTGGAGTCAAAAATTCCTTCTCCAACTGCTGCAGAGATAGCCAAAGCAATCCAAATAGTCCAGTCACTTTCTCCGGTTTCGTCCGAACCGCCACTGTCTGGTAAAAGGTCGGTTCGGCCGGTTCCACCGGTTCAAGAATATGATACTGAAGAGTTTTATGAACCAGAGGAGGGGGAGGAGGATTATGAACAGTGTGAATGTGACTTTGAGAGTCTGGATGTGCCCATTGAACCGGACATCTCCCCAGACAGACCTTTAGAATCTCCCCTCGCTTTCTGGGTCCCTTCTCACTTTCTGTTTTATAAAGGTTTCTGAAACCCTCCAGCTCCCATTGGAGGAAGCTGTGGATGAGCAAGAGGAACCTGATTTTGTGGAAATGATGGATATCCCAGAGTCTAGGAGATTGTCTATCCCTTTACATAAATCATTTAGGAAACAAACAATAAAATTTTAAAAGCTCCTAATTCTGTGCCTCCTGTGGACAAAAGATGGACAGGAGGTACACTTGTCAGGTCCTGATACAGAATTTCTTTCACAGCAATGCAGTCATGTTGGAGTAGTTCAGGCTGCAGCCTGTGATAAGGCTAATATTCCCCTGCTTCACATCCTCCTGACAAGGACTCCAGGAAGATTGATGCCATGGCTAAAAACAATACATGGCAGCGTCCTTGGGACTCAGACAAGCAAATTACATGGCTTATGTGGCAAGATACCAAAAATCTAGATGGGACACTGTCATGGCTTTGGCCAAACAGGCCCCTGGCCAGCTTGCTAAGGAGCTGGAGCAGGTGGCTGATGATGGTATTGAGGCATCCAAAGTGCAGTTCCATGCTGCTGTGGATTCTAATGATGTATCCTCTAGAGTCATGGCTACATCTGTGGCCTTTCATAGGTTGGCTTGGCTCAGGTGTACTAGTTTGTCATAGGATACCCAGACTAAGGCTATGGATTTTCCTGTGGTAGGAAATTATCTGTTTGGGGAGCAGACAGAGAATTACATGAAGAAAATGGATGACTATAGGACAACTTATAGGAGTGCACAAGCCAAGGAGCGGCAAGCCACTCCTCAGAGGCAGACCCCCAGGGGTAGAGGTAGGCCTTTTCACAGGCCTTTTGACCAAACCCAGGCCTCCTCTGCTTATGCTCAGAGGGGGTTCTTCAGAGGGAGAGGCAGACGGGTTGCAAGCAGGTCTGCTCCCACCCCTCAGCCTAAAGCCCCTGCCAAACAGGCACCCTGATGGGGTGCCCAGGGCGGTTCTCCATTACCTGTAGGGGGCAGGCTGGCTTACTTCATTCAGGACTGGGAGTCTCTAACATCAGACAAGTGGGTCCTGGAAGTAGTAAGCCAGGGTCTGGTTCTCAGCTTCAAAAAATTTCCAAAGGTGAGAATCAGATCTTTTCCACCTGCAAACCCTCTAGAGACCTTTGCCTTAGAAACTGAAGTCTCAACTCTCCTGGCTCTCAGAGCTGTAGAAAGGGTTTCTCCCCTATACCAGGGCAAGGGTCTGTACTCCAGGTACTTCCTTACCCCAAAAAAGACAGGAGAATGGCGGCCCATTTTGGACCTAAGATATCTGAACAAGCACCTTTTGAAACCAAAATTCAAAATGGTGACTCTGGCAATGATTTTACCTTCTATAAGGCCAGGGGACTGGCTAGCATCCCTGGACCTCAAGGATGCCTATTTCCATGTTCTCATCAGAAGCTCCCACTGAAAGTACCTCAGATTCGAACTGCCCTCAGGCCATTACCAGTTCAGAGCAATGCCCTTCGGCCTTACCTCTGCCCCAAGGGTATTCACAAAATGTCTAGCAGTAGCAGTTGCTCATCTAAGAAGGCAAAAGATTGCCATCTTTCCCTACCTAGATGACTGGCTCATTGTAGGTCAGTCTCCAGATCAGGTCAAATCACACCTGCAAGTTACCCAGCAGCTGCTCACCTCTCTGGGTTTTCTTCTCAATCTTCCAAAGTCAGTTCTGGAACCTGTCCAGGTACTCACCTTTATAGGTGCAGAATTGGACACAAAGCAGGACAGAGCCTTCCTGCCCCTAGAAAGGGTAAGGAACCTAGTGGCCCTGGCCTCCTCCTTCACTCTGCAGGTCTCTCGACCAGCAAGGCACTTCTTACAGCTCCTAGGACACACGGCTGCTTCCATAGCTGTAGTGCAAGGAGCAAGATTTCAGATGAGAGACATTCAGTTTCACTTGAGAGCCTTTTGGTCTCAAAGAAAAGATCCTCTTTCCAAGTTGATCCCAGTGACTCGAACCCTGATCCAGGCCCTTCAGTGGTGGCAGGATCAGAGCAATTTGAGACTAGGGTCCCTTCATCCCTCTATCTCACTCCTTGACCCTTACTACAGATGTGTCCCTGCTGGGATGGGGAGCTCACATGGGCGACCTCTCCACCCAGGGAGTGTGGTCCCCTCAGGAATCTTTGCTCCACATCAATTTGCTGGAACTCAGAGCTGTTTTCTAGCACTTCAGGTGTTTTCTGCATCTGTTCAGAACAAAGTGGTACAAGTCAGAACAGACAACACCACTACAATGTGGTACATCAACAAACAAGGGCACTCGGTCTTGACCTTGTGCACGAGGCAATGAAGTTGTGGTCTCTGGCTTATTCCCTGAACACTTCCCTCATAGCAGTTCACCTCCCAGGAAAGGACAGTGTCCTGGCAGATGCTCTCAGCAGGATTTCCCAGGGCCATCACGAATGGTCACTGGATCCCAGTACTGGGGATAGTTTTTGCCAGATGGGCACCCTCAGATAGATCTTTCGCAGCCCAGACAATCACCAACTTCCACTGTTTTGTTGCAGGCCCCCAGTGATGGGCTCAGTCCCCCTGGATGCCTTTCTCCTAGATTGGGAAGGGAAGTTTCTATATATCCCCCTTCCCTCTCCTATTCATGGTGCTAGTCAAAATCAGATCCCAGCCTTGCAAGATGATTCTGATTGCTCCAGATTGGGCCAGGCAGCCCTGGTACCCACTCCTTTTGTCCTTAGCTGTCCATCTTCCCAGGAATCACAACCTGTTAACTTGTGCCCAGGGGAGAGTTTGGTATCCGAATCTCAAATCCCTCAACCTCAAGGCCTGGCTCTTGAGGAGTTAGAATTTGCTGACCTACACCTTTCTCAAGGTGTTCTTGAAATCCTGAAGGCTTCTAGGAAGCCTTCCACTAGGGCTACTTATAACTCTAAATGGAAAAGGTTTTCCATCTGGTGTTCTGGGAAGCATATTTCCCCGGAATCTGCTGATTTGCCCATTATTTTGGAGTTTATGGTCCATCTTAATTCTTTGGGTCTGAGACCAGCTACCCTGAAAGTACATTTGGCAGCTGTCTCTGCTTTTATTTCAGCAGGAAAGTCCTCCTCTCTTTCCACTCACCCTGTATTTTCCAAGTTTTTCAAAGGATTACTTCATACTAATCCACCTTTCAGGGACCGGGCCCCTGCCTGTGATCTTAATGTTTGCATTGCTCAGTTGATGCAACCCCACTTTGAACCTCTGTTTTCTGCAGAGCTTAAGTACTTGACTTGGAAAACTGTTTTCCTAGTAGCCATCACTTCTGCCAGGTGCATAAGTGAGTTACAAGCTTTGTCAGTAGAGTCTGACTTTATTTCCTTTCACAGGGATAAGGTAGTCCTTATGACTAACAGGAAGTTTTTGCCTAAGGTGGTTTTAGATTTCCATCTTAATCAATCTATCTCCCTGCCAGTGTTCTTCACTGACCATTCCTCCTCTGGTGAGAGGAGGCTGCACAGCTTAGATGTTAAGAGGGCCCTAAGTTACTATATAGAGCGTACCAAGGGTCACAGGTTCGAATCCCTCCAACTTTTTCTCACTTATGGTGAGGTTGGGAAAGAAACCTGCCACTAAGAGATCCATTGCCAGGTGGATTGTCTCTTGTATCCAATTTTGTTATCAAAAACTGGGAAAGGTTCCCCTGAGGGCTCACTCTACCAGAGGTACAGCTCGTCTCTAGCTGCTGCCAGAGACATCCCTATCTTAGAGATATGTCAAGCAGCTACTTGGAAAGCGGTACACACTTTCACCAAGCATTACTCCTGGATATCCAGGCCAGGAGGATGCTGAGTTTAACACAACGTGCTTCAAAGCCTATTCTCAAGTAGGTTCTGTCCCTCCTCCATGGAGGTACTGCTGTGTAGTCTGCAATTGTCATAATATAGCAAGACTTCATGTTGTTTGAAGAAAAAATTACTCACCTTAGTAATGTTGTTTCTTCTAAAGGAGTCTTGCTATATGATGACCTCCCCCCTAGCCTGCCACTCTCAGAACTTCTACTTGGGTATGGGGTGGGCAGTCCAGTGTTGGCACTTGTTTATGCCCATTTTATGTTTTCCACTCCTTCTTTTTGGGGTTTTGGGGTGTTGTGTTTTATTTTTTCTTATCTTATTTTCTGGTCCCCTGACTTGAGTCTTGGTGTTGGGACCAGGAATATGTGTTAATATTTAAATAGCCAGTTGGCTAGTGTAGGTTACAGCTTCCACACAGAACCTTAGTGAGTTTTGCTCGTAAAGATCTGACAGTTTCAGTTTGAAATTATCCAGACAGAGCTTCTCTAACCGAGCTCGCGCTCTAAGCTCCATGCCTGGCATGGAAGTTAACTCTTTCACCTCCGGAGCAGTTTTAATGGTGGGACAAACTGCAATTGTCATAATATAGCAAGACTCCATTAGAAGAAACAACATTACTAAGGTGAGTAATTTTTTCTTATGTACAATCCCAGGCCTACCAATATTTTCACCCTATAACGCCTTGCAGCACTCGGCACTGTTCTATTCAATACTCCTCTTTTCAGCACCCCTACGACCTGCTCTTCCTATACTAAAATGACTCTACATCTAAGTATCTATCGCTCAGGCTTGACTCCTTTATTCTGCCTGTGTCTCCTGTATGGACTAAGCAGTGTCTCCCTATCTCTGCCTCTTGCCATTAATCACAAGGCGCAGTCGATCAAGGACTTTAGTTTCTCTAATCTTTTTCTTTCATACCGTCACCCCTTACCCACTTTTCACTATGCACTCCTGAAGAAAGGCTGTACCTACCTGTCACTCCTGTACTACCTACAGCATAGTTATAAGCGAAAAAAACGTGAGATATTCACTAGAATCTTGCTTAAGTTCCTAGCCCAAAGGCTACTCCTGATGGCTGGTGACATCGAATCGAACCCAGGTCCGCCACATAATATCCCATTAGCAGACTCAACCAAAGCAAGTAAAGGCCTGTTACTAGCCCATATGAATATTAGGAGTCTTGTGGGGCACCTGGCTGAGCTTGAAGCCTGGGCAAGACTGGTTAACCCTGACATCCTGTGCCTTACGAAACATGGCTCAAACCTAATATCCTGGATGCACTGCCCTTCACCTGGTACCGTCATTCGCCAAGTTGAAGTGGCTCTAAACGGGGTGGGAGTGTTGCCATTTATTACAAAAATCACCTCTCAGTAAAAGCGGTTCCCAATCCTGGTCCCAATATGCGCTGTGAATCACTACATGCAACACTGTCCCTAGGAGCAAAATATTTGCACATCCTGTGTTTGTACAACCCACCCACTGGCAGGTTGGAAAGTCTCCAGATCTTACTCCAACATGTGTCACAATCTGTGAAACTGAATGGGTGTATCCTATTAGGGGACGTTAATTTAAACTGGCTAGGACCGAATCATGGCAAGCTTGCATCTCTGGTCCAAAAATATAACTTTCACCAACTTATAACAGAATGCACGAGAATGACCAACATGCAGACAGGAACGCTCTTGGACTGGATTCTCACCAACAGGCCTGACCATGTAACCAAAACTGCTGTACTAGTGGACTCTCTGACAGACCACTCTCCCACGGCCTGTCTCTGGCATTCCAGTCCGCCGCCTGCTCCTCGATCCCGCCTTATTACCCTTACCAACTTTGCAGCGCTTGATGTACAAGCATTTCTTTCTGACATATCTAATACGGACTGGTCCGAAATCTACAGTGCAACTAGTGCTGAGGCTGCCCTGGATGTGTTCCTCAGCAGGTTTGGAGAGGTACAAAGGAGGTATATACCAAAGATAGAGAAGGGTCAGGGGGCAACAAACAAGGTGGCTGGGCAAAGATCTTCTCCACAAGCTCAAACTCAGGGACAAACTCTGGAAACATTATAAATCCACCGGCCTGCCCTGTGATCATCAGATATACAAGCGGCATAGAAGTGACTGTAAGAATCACATCAGGCTTGCGAAGAGCAGATATTGCCAGGACCTTTTAACTAGCTCCGCTAATGATCCACGAAAATTTTGGAGTCGCATAAGAAACTTCCTTGGAACCCCTCAATCCATCACCCCCTCGGACATGCTACTCCAAGGGGTCCACTGCAATGACTCCCTCACCATTGCCAATGCCTTCAGTCAGCAATTCTCGGACCTATCTGCCATTACATCCTCTCTAAAATCTTTGCCAGTTACCTCTCAACCATACTCCACCATGATGAGCTCCAATCCACAACTTGCCCCTAAAAGATTGTTTTATTTTAAAGCGGTTACTGGAAATCAAGTTCGCAGACTCCTGTCGGGCATATCTGATAACACTAGCCCTGGCTCTGACACTCTGGAACCACGACAGCTGAAAATAGCTGCTCTTCTCATATCCCGCCCACTTGCCAGGATCTTCACGCTATCTCTCTCCACAGGCACTGTCCCCGAGATTTGGAAGGCTGCCAGAATCACACCAGTTTTCATAAGAGGGAGCAAAAATGACTTATCAAACTACAGACCTATAGCCATACTTTCGGTACTTAGCAAAATTCTCGAAGATAGTAGCCACCCAGGTTACCAATGTTATTGACTCCTCTAATGCACTCTGTGAACCTCAACATGGCTTCAGGAAGCACCATAGCACTGCAGCTGCACTGACAAAATTCACCTCGGATGTTCTCTCAAATATGGATGGAGGGCAGCTAACAAGGGCTGTGTTCATAGACCTTACAAAGGCCTTTGACCTCGTTGATCATCCACTGCTGCTTGCCACCCTCAAAAACCTATGCGTCTCATCCCAGTAACATCCTGGTTCAGTAGCTACCTCACCAACAGGTCTCAAGCTGTAAAACTTAACTCGGCCATCTCTGACAGTACCATGATCAATATTAGAGTACCACAGGGCTCTATACTCTGTCCACTCCTCTTCTCACTATTTATCAAAACCTGCCCAACGTACTAACATCAGGCAACTCGCTACTTTATGCTGATGATCTTGTTATATATGCTCACTCTGACAACATCTCCACCTGAATGCCACTCTGTCATCAGCTTTCCACCTGGCACAACACTGGCTTGATGCGCATCGCCTTGTACTCAATGCAAGCAAGACTAAGGCCATGCTGTTTGGATCAAATCATAAGCTCAGAACCTGCACATCTTCACTTAAAATTCCTGATATTGACAGAACCCCCCTTGAGACTGTAAGTTCTTTCCGCTATCTTGGAATACAGCTTGACCAAAACTCGACCTGAAGCAGCATATCCACGAGTCGTGTAAAAATGTCAACTGTAAGCTGGGTGCTGCCTACAGGACGAATTATATGCTCACACCCACTGCCAAACTTGCTATTGCCGGGGGTATCCTATTACCCACTCTGTCCTATTGTGCTCCTATCCTCACAATGGCAAACCAAACCATTCTACAGAAATGGGACACCACCTACAATAATGTCTGTAGATATGCAGCTAAAGCACCGCGTCTGACGCACCACTGCCAACTCTGTAAAGAGTTATGCTGGCTATCCCCATCCTCCACAAGGCAATATTACCTGTGCAGCCTATCAGACTCCATAATGAGAACGGCAAAACCAGCCACACTGTCTGAACTGCTTCAACCTGTGATCCCATCGCGTGACCTGAGGTCATCAGACAAGTCTTTTTTATCAGTTCCCCTCTGCCGTACTTCCAAGGGTGCTGGCGCTTTCAGGCACGCTGCCTGTCATGCTTGGAACTTCCTGCCTATGGATCTGAGAAGTACCCCATCACACCTAGCTTTCAAGCATGGACTTCGCTCTCACTTCTACTCTATGGACCGTTGCACTTGCTTTGATCCTACTTAAACTTTGAAACCTGTCTAAGTCAATCCTTTCTTTCCATATATTCACTAGCCTACCTCCCTTTGATTGCTCTGTCATTTTGTTTGTCTGCTTGCACTTTAATGAATTGTTTACAAGTCTGCCTGCACTTTAATGTAATGTTTACAAACTTTTCTATATGGTCACTCTACTCTAATCATGCTGCTATAAATTGTCTTAAGACTGCCTAATTGCCTTAATTCTATAATATGTATAGTATCCTGACTTGATCATATTATTATGCTGCATATCTAACATTGTTTCATCTCTCTGACTTTGTGTATAATTCAGACATAATCCTACTATTGTTTGATCCTTCGTCCGTTCTACTGTGTTGCACTAAACTACATGATTTACTTAATGTTAGTGGGTACTGGTCCTTCTTGCTCCCCTCTCCACTCCTGCTCGCTCCTCACCCCCTCACAGCCCTGCTGGGTCTCAGTTCCAGAGCCCCGGGTCTTTTTTGCGCCTTTTCCCGCTAAAGCCGTATTTAGCCGTACTTTGCCATAAGCGCCTCAGAGCCCTGCCGAGTTTTAGTTCCATAGCCCCGGGTCTTTTTGCTCCTTTTCCCGCTAAAGCTGTAACTCGCCGTTCTTTGCCGTAAGTGCCTCAGGTTGGCAGCCTCCCCAGTTCCATTTCC
The DNA here is from genome assembly GCA_016271365.2 of Neoceratodus forsteri. NCBI lineage: Eukaryota > Metazoa > Chordata > Ceratodontiformes > Ceratodontidae > Neoceratodus > Neoceratodus forsteri. The sequence goes on from CM057459.1 coordinate 658,114,773, forward strand.
ATAACTATGGGTCCTTTTGTGCCTTTCCCGCTAATGCCGCACTTTGCCATTACGCCCTCAGGCTGGCCGCACCCCCCCCCCACTTTTTTCACTAATGGTCTTGCTTGCTAACCTGAGTGCAGAACCATGCTATCCCTGCTTTCCTGCTGGTCCATGGCCTCCTACTGTCCTTTCTTCCCTCCGCTCCCCCTTGCCCCTCCTCCCATACCTTCTGCCATCCCACCTACTATAGTCCCTTAACCTCTGGTTCATTCTCTCGCCTTTTTTCCTTACCACACTCTTCTCCCTACCTGCCGACCATCCCCTCCCTGCTCTGCCGTCCCTCGGTTCCACAAGCCCGGCTGCGTATCTCTGCCCAGCACTGCAAGGCCGTTAGCTGTAATTTTCCCTGTCTTTTCTGCCAGTGCCCTTCACCCCTCATCAGTTTCTCACACCCTCCCTTGCCTTCTTAAAATTCCACTCACCTCCCCTTCCCTCTCCCTCTCCCTCTAAAGGTGTGCTCCCTCCAGTACCCTCTGCCTATTGAAACTGTATGCCTACCTTTGAAATTGTATGTCTGTACTTGTACCAATGTACCTTTGCCTGTATTGTGTTAAACCTAAACTGTCCTATTTTGTACTGTAACCGTGTCTCCCGGGTCGTGCCTGAAAATAGTCACCTGTTGGCTAGTGCACCTACCCGGTTAACAAAAACTAAATAAAATAAAAATTGTGTTTCTTAATACTGTGTAACAATTGTTTTTTTACTGCTGTGTAACAATGTCAACCTTTTTTCGTATGTTTACCCTCCATTTTGACGTGGAACCTTTGTATATGAGCTGCTGTTGCTCAAAGGTAATTGTAATCTGAGAGTTTAATAAATAAATTAAAAAAATAAAAAGGGAAATAATTGTAAGCATACGTACGTACAGACACACAATCATGGGGATGCAGTACATTTTCTTGGCGACAGGAAATATTGAACTTTAGCCCAAAGTTGAAATAACAACATCTGTCTCCCGGTGCAGCAGTGGGGGCATCGCCTTTTGTATTTCATTAGTTATTTTCCCTGTATTACTAAACAGAAATATATAATGGGACCGAGAGACTATTTATCTAGGAGGGACCAGAGGAGCAATCGGGGCTCTGAGGAGTTCTCATCCTTGACTTTGTCTGCATAGCCCTGGACCACACAACTCTTGCGGATATTGTCAGGCTGCCTTGTGTTGCCGAGATAAATCCGGTGTTACCTGGGACTGGCTCAGAGTCATTTGTGTCTATTGTGATTTATTTGGCAGCTGATTAAGGAATAAAGGTGCTGTCATGCTGCATCACATGTATAATCCAGGTGTTCCATCTAGAAGTAAAGACCTCTGCTTTTCCATTTAGACTAAATGTAACTTTTTCCATTTTGTAAATGTCATTGACTATTGCTCTCTATTGATCTAAGGTGGCTTGTTGTGGAGTTGGTCATTTTCTGGTGAGACATTTCTTAGCTGCAACTAACATAATCTCCAGGAGATATTTAATAGGTCTCTCCTTCAAGCCCCTAGAGTAAATTTTAAATAAGTACATCTGTGGAGTGAGACGCGCTGTGACAGGTAGTACTTCTGCAATAGCTTCCTCCGACTCCTTCATGAAATGTTATAACTGGTTATGACCACATTATATGTGTATGGGTTGCTGGGGAGATTCCACATGTTCTCCAGCAGTTATAACTTCCAATCCTCACATACCTAGTGGTGATGGCTGGTGCTTAAAAAAAAAAAAAAAAACAATGAGGTGTTTCCATGCATATTCCTGTCAAACATGCAAGGAAGTGACCCTTCCAGTCTCGTAGCATCCCCCTCCCATTACTCTGACTCTGTCTCTATACCCAACTCCTCCTCCCACCTGCTGGCTACATAAATAGTACTTTTTCTGCCTGAAGGGTTTTATATATAATATAAATGAAGTGCACTGGAGTCTGTAGGGACGTGTGCAATATGGGGGTACTTATGAGTGCAGCGCACTTGCTAAGGTCTTTTGCTCAGTGGATAATGTAAAATGCTAATGCTGCACCTGGAGGTAATGGAAAAAATCTTTTCGATCCAAGCCAGATTGTTGTAGCTCCATGAAGGCTTTCATGTCTACAGCTGAGCATAAGTGGCCTAAGTAGATTATATTCCACTTTTGCCATGCGTGATCTGTGCATTCTGAAGCACAGTCGGGCAAGTCAGCAACTGTTCAAACCCAAGGTAACTGATCTCCTTTAGTCCCATGTCAACTGTTAAGTTTTGTCACACCCCCTTTATGTGGGCAGTTCATGCCATCTGCTGGAAAGGTAATTGTTCTCTCTTCATTTCTAATCATTGGGGTCCCGAACCGCACATATGCCAATGAAAGCAAATAGAGAGCTGGGTTGCGAGATAGTAAGAGTGTGGATCTGAGAGGTCCAGATCTCCCTTACTTGTAGGGAGCATTAATGTAGAAAGCGGTATTCGGGGTCTGCATCCTCCCCAAATATATCTGGAAATGGCTAACTGCCATTTCTGCCATTCTTGTGGCAGGACAGATGAGGCTACATTGTGAAAGTCATACAAGAAGTGGAGTTGGACTACCGTATGAACCAAGTCTATTTTACGAATAAATGTTAGGGGGAGGGTGTGCCATCTGCGGAGGTCCAACATCATGTTATTAGATAGGGGTACATAATTTGCCCTGTATAATCTGTCTAGCCACCTAGGAATCTTAATACCTAAATACTTAAATTCTCTGAGGTAAAACCTAAATGGATTTTGTTGTCTAGTTTCTGGGCGCGGAGCAAAATAGCATGAAAGAGCTTAAGTTTTAGTAGTATTCAGCTGGTAGGCAGATACAGCACTAAATTGGGCTAGTATGTGGAAAATCTCTGGGAGTGATTTTTTTTTTTTCAAACAACATGAAGTCTTGCTATATTATGACAATTGCAGTTTGTCCCACCATTAGAACTGCTCCGGAGGTGAAAGAGTTAACTACCATGCCAGGCATGGAGTTTAGAGCGCGAGCTCGGTTAGAGAAACTCTGTCTGGCTATTTTCAAACCGAAACTGTCAGATTCTTTACTCCGCCTCACTGAACAGTCGCTCCGGAGATTTCTCCTACTGCTCGGTTCATTTCTCGGTTTAAACAGTATTTTCTCAGTTAAATTCAACCGCGAGTATTATTATTTTAACCGCAAACCGATCGGTTCAAGCTCTGTCTGTGGTATTGTAAGTAATAGGTTTTTTCTGTGTGGAACTTGTAAATTTTTATCGGTTTGGTTCGAACCGATCAGGCTGTTAAAATCTTTGAAAAGAAAGCATTTTAAGGCTTTTAGAGTGCAGTTCACGGTTCTTATCGGTTCTAAAAAAAAACGGATTTCATTCCTTTATAGGATTCAATACCCCGAATGTCCTGGGCTGCTGGCTGTATGCGTAGAGTAAATAATAGTGAGGAAAGGGGGTAGCCCTGACTGGTACCTCTGCCTAGGGTGAAGGAAGGAGAATGATGACCATTTACCTTAAAGGCCTGGGGAAAGGTATAGATCCTTTGGAGTAATGAGACAAAGTCTCTCAAGAAACCAGTCTATGTTAAAGTGGCAAATAGATAGGACCATGACACCCTATCAGATGCGTTTTCAGTGTGTCTAAGCTAACCAAGAGGGATGGTATCTGATGGGTTTGCATATGGTGTAATATATGTAACATTCACTGGATATTATTTTCTGTTTGTCTTTGACGGACAAAACCAGTCTGGTTGAAGTATATTAAAGTTGGTAGTAACCCTTATAACTGATGGGCAGTTATGGATATAAAAAGTTTATAGTCCTTGTTCAAGACCAAAATTGGCCTGTAGGCCGCACTTTCCATGGGTCTCTTTCTGGGCTTGGGGTAAATGGATATTGAGGTGTAATGCCAGGTACTCGGAACATCACCCCCTGAAGTATTTCATTGCATGCCCTTAGCTGGGAGGGCGACAGGCACTCCCGATGAGCCTTGTAGTATTCTATACTGTATCTGTCTGGGCCTGGGGCCTTTAGAGTTTCAGCCAAGCAAATCACATGCTGCAGCTATGCAGGCTGGATTGGGTCAGTAAGAGCCTCTGCCTGTTTATTTAAGAGTTTCACCAGGAAGGCATACTGAGCAGTGTACCACTCGATTCCAGATGCGCCCCGAGGGAATGGGGATATGCAGGATACAGTAATAATAGATGTTACATACATAGACATGTGCAGTACAGTTTAGAGCAGACAAGTCATATATACAAATAGCAAGTTTACATAAAGGTGGTATGATGTGCCCTGGGGGCATAGGGATAGGCAGTGTACAGTAATAATAGCATTTACATACATATTCATGTTCAGTACTGTTCAAATTTAGAGCCGACAAAATCTTATGTACAAATAGAAATAATCAGACAGGTGGTAACAGAAGGGAGCGGCATGCACTGATGTACGGAAATACCCAGCGGCACATAGTAAGCAGGGGTGGGCAGAAAACAGTGGCGACAGTAAACCGCTGGCAACGAGGTTGCGAAGGATTCAACGGGGTAGGATGCAAGAGCAAGTGGTAGTGAAATGAGTCTTAAGAAGAGCATTCCGGTGTGGAGTACCTGTGGCGTGTCTAATATTGGCCGACAGGAGTTCCATAATTTGGGCAGCCTGAAGCTGAAGGCAGCCTGACCAGACCTGGTGGATCTGTGTGGGATGTGAAGAAGCAGAGAATCAATGTTCCTGAGTGAGTATGCCGGAGGGGGAAGAGCATTTAGGGAGGATGCCAGGTAGGAGGGGTGTGACTGCGACCAGAATATAGCAGCGGTTCTAGCACAGTGTAGCAATCTCCGATTGTGGAGAGAGGGGAAGACCAAGGACTGGTAGAGGTCACAGTGATGTGCACTAGGAGGGCAGTCTAGGGAGAACCGGCAGAAGGAGTTGAAGAGGGGTCTACTCTGGACAGGGAGGTTTGAGGGGCTGCACAGTAGACTACATTGCTGTAGTCCATTATTGGGAGGATCATCATTTGAATGATAGCTAGTCACGTTGGTAGGGGGATGCAACTTTTGTTGCGGTATAATGCGCCCAGCATGGGATGCAGCTTCTTGTACATAGCATCAATATGCGCCGAGAAGTCAAGGTACTGGTCTAGCCAGACACCGAGGTATCTGTAGGAAGTGCAGACTTCCAGGGGGAGCCTACTAGTGTGGGAACGGGCAGGAAGGAAGGGACAGTTTGACCCGAGAGCCGAAAGTGAGGGAGACAGTTTTTGGGGGTTTAAAAGAGTTGATTTGAGTGGAACCAACGTTGGATGGAGTCAAAATCCTCCTGCAGACAGGCTGCCACGGCAGTGGGGGATGAACCAGAGACAAACAGCACTGTGTCATCTGCATACATGTGGATGGCTATATGTGGGAAGACAGCAGGCAGATCATTGAGAAGTATAGAGAACATCAGAGGGCCGAGGACAGATCCTTGGGGGACTCTGCTGGTAACTGGGAGTGAGGTGGAACTAGCTGAGCCAATACGGGCAGACTGGAACCTACCTGCCAGGTACGATTGGAACCAGTTGGTGGCAGACACTGTCAGTCCAGCTTGAGCGAGTTTAGACAATAACAGGGCATGCTAAACTGTGTCGAAAGCCTTGGCCAGATTGATAAAGATAGCCGCAGTTATCTCCCCTTTATCCATACCCGTAGGATGGTGTTGGTGAGACGAAGGAGTGAGCTGGTGGTGGAGTGATTTTTTTTTTCTAAACCCGGCCTGGTAGGGGGTGAAGAATGATATGGAGTCGAGGTAGTGGGAGAGCTGGGTTAGTACAAGGCACTCCTGTATTTTGGCTAGGATGGGGAGCAGCGATATGGGACGGTAGTTGCATGGGGAGGAAGGGTCGCCTCCTTTAGCTAGGGGAATGACTGTGGCTTGTTTCCATATTGTAGGGACGGACCCAAGTCTAAAAGACAGGTTATAAAGAGTGGCTAGAGGGTAGGCTATGGCAGGTGGAGAAAGAAGGAACATTTTGGAATTGAGGCCCGAGGGGCATTTACCTTTGGATGGATTGAGTGACTGAAGTATTTTTAGTACCTCACCAAGTGTAACCGGGCGGAGCGAGAAGTAGGCCGGTGAGGAGACAGCAGGGGGAACAATAGAAGGGAGTGAGGGGTGAGAGGACAGTAGAGAGGATGTAGTGTTGGTGAAATATGAGTTAAGCTCAGTGGCAACAGTGCAAGGATCAGTGATGATGCCTCCGCCTATGTTGAGAGTGGGAGTAGGGGGTTGGGCCGGAGGGGTGAGTAGAGATTTTATTGATTTCCAGAACTGTGCTGGGTGAGAGAAGTTTTTGTTGAAAGCAGACTTAAAATAATTAGATTTAGCCTGACGTATGAGTCTTGTGCAGGCATTTCTTAGCGAGCGGTAGTGTTGCAGAGCCGTTTGAGCACCTGTTGCCTTGAAGGCATTCCAGTCTTGGTCCCTGGCTCGTAGTTGTTCCAAGAGGTTTGCTGTTACCCAAGTTAGATGGGATCCTCTTACTCTGGATCTTCTGAGTGGCACATGGAAGTCCCAGATAGCCAGGAGGTTGGTCATAAAAAATTTGAGGGCCACATCCATGGAGGTAGCCCTAGGGATGTAGGACCAGTCGATGCTGGTGAGGTCATTTAGGAGTGTGGTCAGATCAAGGGATTTGTAAGCTCTGTTGTATAAAGTGCGGGGGGGGGGGCCTTGGGTCTGAAGATTTTCAGCACCATATAAATTATATGGTGGTCGCTGAGGGAGTCCGGTAGTAGGCCAGCGTTAATTATACGATGTGGGTGGGTGGCAAGGGCCCAATCTAGTAGAGTATGCTTTTTGGATTTGTGGTTTAGGCTCGTGGGTTCCGTTATTTGTTGGGACAGGTTTAGAGCTTTTATTTGACAGCGCATATTGGTGGCTGCGCTGCCTAGCCAGTTTTGGTTGAAATCTCCAAGGATATGGAGTTCACTGCCAGCCGCAAGGGACCTCAGGTTGCCTAGGTAGTCTAGGATGCTAGATAGCGATGTGTCCAGTTGGCAGTACGATCCTGCTATGTATACGGGATCGAAAGGGAAGGAGATTTTGATTGAAGGAATCTATTGAGGTGTGGCCATGGTAGGTGAGATTGTGAGAACTGAGATCTTACTTTGAGAGGGCTCTTGCAGTAGGTAATTACATATAGACTGACGCCGGGCCGGGCGCAGGGACCCCACGGGAAAATTTTAGCTAGCAGTCCCTGGCGAGGGACTGCCCCACATCAGGTGACCGCGCAAGCTTACGCCAGATAAAGGGGGTCCCGACGCCCGCCTTCCAGTTCTTTCCCGCCGTCAGCTCGTGCAGCACCTTGCGGTAAAGTTCGTGCTCAGCCCTATTCTTTCGTTGGTTTTTACCGAAAATTATTAGTATTTTATTACTGTATCGTCAGGTGAACGTCAGTTTATGTTGTCCCCTTCCAAAAATAAGTGCGACTCATGCGGCCCAACCGCTGCACAAGGACGGTCACCTCTCTGCCTTTTTTGCCTAGGCCCAGACCACGCGGTCGACAAGTGCCCGCATTGCCTGCATTTCAACGCGGCTACTTGCAGACGACTCCAGCAGTCTTTGGAAGCCCATCTGCTCAAAAAGATGTCTTCAATGGAGAAGGAGTTGAAGAAGCTTAGGCAGGCGCCGACCTCTCCAGAAGGACACCACAAGACGCGGGACAAAGAAAGGCACAGGGAGAAGGCCTCATCGTCCGCGACTCCAGCCGGAGTCGCGGTTCAGGTAATGTCCCCTCTGGGGGATCACCCAATGGCAGCCTCCAAGGTTTTGGAGGAGGCGCAGCCCGCCTGGCCAGGCTCGCTGGTCCTGTGGGGCCCGCCAGAAGGAGGCTCTCTGCCCCAGTACTGCCGCAGCTTGGCGGCCTACATGGGCGCGGGCACCTCCCATAAGCCGGATGTCGGCTCCTCCGACTCCAGCTGGGAGAAGACCGATGAGACGTGATGACCTTTGGGCGGTGCACGGTCCCGCCCCTCGGACCGGACGCCTCCCACCTCGGCCCGCCTCCGGCGATGAGGACCCTCAAAGCCGGACGCCAGCTCTCTGGCGCCTGCCGGGATTCAGCCCCAAGTCGCACTTCGCCTCCGACGCGCGCCGGGCGTTGAAGCCTACAACAGACCCTCCATCGTCTGTTGTCCCAGGTTCCCCACAGCCTTCGCTGCCATCTGTGGGAGCCCAAGTCGCCCCTGCCTGACCCCGGGGACTTTTCCCCTCCGTCCCCGGGCGATGCATGGGATGCTTTTCTGCCGTCAGACCCTCCTACAGAACCGGATCTGATGCTGGCCCCCCGGATGCTGGCCCCGACGCTGGTTCCGCCGACACTGGCCCCGCCGACGCCAGCGGGGATATCCTCCTCCGCCGGGCCCGACTCCCCACGGCCTATCACTGTTGATCCGCCCATGGCGCTCTTACTGGATATCTGCCCCGCAGCTCCTTCCGGTGCCTGGGTATCCGCCATCCTATCCGGACGCGGCTTACCCGGTCCGAGTATCCAGCACCGCAGTACCCGACTCCGGCTCCACTGACGCCACAATACCCGGCACCGGTGTTCCCGCAGCCGGGTTATGGAGACTCGCCTTACGGATATAATCCATATAATTATCCCCCCCCCCTCCTCCTCCACCGCCTCCCAGGCCGCCGGTGGATCTTCAGGAGACTCTGGCTTGGTGGGCTGAGGCCAAGGCTCAGCTCACCTAGGAAGTCGAGAGCCTCCACGGCGACGGTGCCACCTTCGCCCCAGATGCCCGAGATGGCACACTCCCTCCGCCTCCGGATTCGAGCTCTTCCCTCTGATCCAGAGAGGGCAGGACAGCGGCCCAGGATTCCCGCCAAGGAACCTGCTCCTCCCTAGACAGGTCAGGAGTCTACTCTGCTTCTAATTCTTCTTCTTCCTCACCTCGGATTCCTCCGATGGTTGCTCCGAGAGAGACGAGCCTCGCTCTCCATCCAAGCCCCGGCCGAGGACTCCTCCGAAGTCTCCTCCGGAGGATCCTTCCTTCACGGAGTTGCTCAGGAAGATCCAGGAAGTCCATCAGTGGCGTTCTTTGGAACCAGATCCTCAGCGGATTAAACTCACCAAACATCTGGACCTGCCCCTTACGGCCCCTACTGTAGTGCCACCCTGGATCAAGCCTCACGCCCACCTTGTTTCCACTATTTGGAAACAACCGCTGGCTTTAGCCCCGCTTCCTCGGAAGTCCAGCAGGTTATGCCAGGCTCCGGAGGGTGTAGATTTTTTGGACTCACCCCTGTGCAGACTCGGTCGTGATTAGCGCCGCTCACGGCCGGTCAGCACACCCCAAACATTTAAGCTCGTCTCCCCGGATAAGGAATCTTGCCTTCTGGATCAGTACGGAAGAAAAATATACTCTTCTTCCACACTGGGTATTAGGGCCCTGAATTATGTAGCACATATGGGGGATTACCAGAAGGCTATCCTTACCCAGGCGGAATCTAAGATTGACTCCTTACCTGACCTGACTCCCAAGTCAAGCAGGGGTTAGCTGACCTAGTCCGTTCTGCTCATTCGGCCAGTCATCACATCCTGAGGACGACCTACGATGCAGTGGACACTGCAGGCGGAGCCCGTCACCGTAAGTCTCCGCATCACGCCTGGCTCCACGCGGTCAGGTTTGGTCCCGAGGTGCAGTCAGCAATCCAAGAAGCACCTTTCAGGGGTACAGTGCTGTTCGGCGGTGATGTCAAGGACATCATCACCGATTTACAGGAGAAGGGGACGGCTCTGAAATCTGTGGATTCCATGTACCGTCCCCATCCCCCACAGCACCGTCCTTTTTGCAGACTCAGCCGGCCTCAAGCAAAACCCCAAGGAAAGCGGGCCACCAAACGTCGGGCCCCCGCAGCTGGTAGGCCCCCGCTGCCCAAAAAAGCAGTGGGTGCCCCAGCTGCAGCGCTGCCCCACACCACCTGACTCCTCCCCTCTCCCACCGCCTCCGGACTCCCCGGAGGAACCAGTAGGAGGGAGATTCTCCCTCCACCTTCCGGGTTGGGAGAGGATAACATCGGATTCATGGGTGCTTCAGATTATCACAGAGGGGCACTCCATAGAGTTTCTATAGAAACCTCCACGCCACCCCCTCTGAAGTCCTCAGACGTGAGGGGACCATCTTCCTTGGTCAGGGAAGAAATATCTGCCCTTCACGAGCAAGGCCATAGAACCCGCTCCTCCTCACCTTCAAGGACGGTTACTATTCCCATTTCTTCCTAGTACCAAAGAAGACGGAGATCTCAGACCCATTCTTGATCTCAGCTCCCTGAACTTCTACGTGGAATACAAAAGTTCAGGATGCTTTCCTTCAAACCCTTCTGCCCTTCTTGGCCGGGTCAATGGCTTGTGCACTGGATATGCAGGATGCATATCTGCACATCCCTCATTGCCCCTCAGACGAAGTACTCCGGTTCGCTTTCCAGGGGAACCATTACCAATTCCGGGCACTTCCGTTTGGTCTTTCCTCGGCTCCCCGAGTTTTTACCAAATGCCTGGCGGTACTGGCGGCCCACCTGCACACTTTGGGAGTTCAGGTGTTCCCCTACCTGGACGACTGGCTCCTGGCGGCCTCTTCCAGGGAGGAGCTCCTGCATTTTCTCTCCCTCACCCAGCAGGTTTTCACTTGCCTGGGTATTACCATCAACCATTCCAAGTCTCATCTGGACCCCTCCCAGAGACTTCAGTTCATCGGGGCGATCCTCGATACTACAGTGAGCAAGGCCTTCCTTCCTCCGGACAGGGCGGCCTCCCTCCAGTCACAGATTTCCCTGCAATCAGAACGCAGGAAGGTTCCGCCGAGGTCGGTTCTCCGTCTTTTGGGGCTTATGGCGGCCGCCATCCCGACTGTTCCCCGCGTGCGGCTCCACATGAGGATTTCTCAGTGGACTCTCCGCTCCCAGTGGGATCAACTAGTAGACGACCTAGATCATCTGGTGCTGATCTCCTCGCCATTGACAAGAGACTTGCAATGGTGGATGGTCCGAGAGAACCTGTTTTACGGGGTCCCCTACTGTTATCCTCCCCTCCCAGACTCTGACCACGGATGCATCAGGCGAAGGTTGGGGGGCCCATCTGGGTCCTCACTGAACCCAGGGTTTATGGTCCAGATTGGAGTTAGCTCTCCAGATCAATGTGCTAGAGCTACGAGCAGTACTATATGCTCTCCAAGCCCTTCACCCATACATCCTTCCTGGTCACCTAGCTGTCCAAACGGACAACATGTGCGTGGTGTGATACATCAGCAAGCAGGGAGGGACTCGATCCTACCCGCTGTGCAGGGAAGCGATGAGGGTTTGGGACTGGGCAACGCTTCACAACCTTCATCTCATGGTGATCCACGTTCCAGGAGTCGACAATACTCTGGCAGACAAGTTAAGTCGCTCCTCGGCTCTGCCACACGAGTGGGAACTGGACCAAAAAGTTCTAGATGACATCTTCCAGCTTTGGGGGACTCCACAGGTAGACCTGTTCGCCTTTTCCCAAAACGCAAAACTTCCCACCTTTTGCTCGCTCGCTCCAGAGTGAGGCACTTTCTGGAGCGACACTCTGTCTCTAAACTGGAAGGGCAGATTCGTCTATGCTTTTCCCCCAATTCCTCTGGTCCCTCGTGTACTGCAGAAACTTGCAATGGAAGGAGCGAGAATGATTCTGATAGCTCCTTTCTGGCCCAGGCAAATCTGGTTCTCTCTTCTACAACAATACTCAGAGGTTCCTCCTCTTCCTCTTCCTTTATCTCGAGGATTGCTGACCCAGGATCAGGGGACCCTGGTCCATCCGGGACTCAAGTCCCTACAACTTCATGCATGGCTCCTGCAGACCTAGCACAATCTCGCTTTGGCATCTCTCCAAAAGTGGCCAAGATTCTGGTGGAGACTAGAAAACCCTCCATTAGGTCTACTTACGCCATGAAATGGAAGAGATTTTCTATTTGGGCTGCCTCCAGGAAAGTAGAGCCTTTTTCCTGTCCTGTGGCCATTCTACTCAAATATTTACATCACCTCTTCGACCTGGGTCTCAGTCATTCCTCTTTGAAAGTTCATATGGCTGCCATTTCAGCCTACCATGTCCCTTTCGGTGATAAAGCCTTTGCCCAATTAGAGGTATCCAAGACTTTTCTTAGAGGGGTCCTTCATCTTAGGCCCCCTGTCCGGACTCCTGCTCCCCCTTGGGATCTGAACTTTGTTCTCGAGAAACTTACCCTTCCTCCCTTCGAGCCTGCGGCCTCCTCAGACTTGAAGTTTCTGTTGTGGAAGACGCTCTTCTTAGTGGCCATTACCTCTGCTCAAAGAATTTCCGAGCTCCAGGCCCTTATGTATAAAATCCCCTATCTGATTTTTCACAAGGAACGAGTAGCTCTTCGCACGAACCCTAAGTTTCTACCGAAAGTGGTGGCGGAGTCTACCTTAAATCAGTCTATAGAGTTACCTGCCTTTTTCACGTAGTACTTCAACCAGGGAGAATATTTGCTCCATACCATGGATGTTCACAGGATCCTGAGATACTACACCGATAGGACGAAGGATCTCAGAAAGACTGATCAGTTGTTCATCTCTTTTGCTCAAAAAGGAAGGCAATGCTGTTTCCAAGCAATGCCTATCAAAGTGGTTGAGCTCATTGCATCACTTTCTGTTATGACAAGTACAACAAGACCTTCTGGGTCAGGTCAAGGTCACTCTCTAGGGAGTAGCAGCCTCTGTGGCTTGTTTCAAGAATGTGTCTGCGGCAGACATCTGTGCTGCCGCCACTTGGACTTCCGTCCATACCTTTACTAAACACTGCAGTTTGGACATTGCCTCTCGCCGTAGAGCAGGCTTCGGGTTAACGGTCTTGCAGGACCTCCTGTCTTGAGGTTGCAAGATTTTTTGGTTACTTCTTGGAGTTTTTCCTCCTCCCGGTGCCTTTCATTTGTTCCAGATTGCTTGGGATTCTGTCCTATATGTAATTACCTACTGCAAGAGCCCTCTCGAAGTAAGATAGTACAGTTACGTAAGAACTTACCGTAACAGTAGATCTTCGAGAGAGGCTCTTGCAGTAGGTAATACCTTCCCGCCCTCCATCCCCCTAGGCTTTTTCAGCTCCTTTTCCATTGAAGGAAATATCTGCTTCTCTCTCGTCTGGGCCTTCTGGGCCTGTGGCGGGAAAGAACTGGAAGGCGGGCGTCTGGGACCGCCCCTTTATACCGGCGTGAACTGCATGCCAGTCATTTGATCGTGGGGCGTCCTCGCCAGGGACTGCTAGCTAGAAATTTTTCCGTGGGGTCCTGCCGTCGGCTGGCGTCAGTCCTATATGTAATTACCTACTGCAAGAGCCTCTCTCGAAGATCTACTGTTACGGTAAGTTCTTACATAACTGTACTTTTAGAGGAGATGTACATGGCAGTGCCACCACCCTTCTTATTGCCCAGTTGGTCCTGCCGAATTAAGGAGTACCCAGGTATTGAGAATTCAGCATCAAGGTTGTGGGGCTTCAGCCGTGATTCAGTAATGATTATGATATCAGGGCGAAGGGATAGGACACTTGTTTGTAAGGCTGCTATTTTGTTCAGAATGCTGCGTATGTTTAGGTGGACTATTTTGAACCCTCTTGGAAGGTCACTAGCCGGGGCAGGGAGTTTCCCATTTATTGGGGAGGAGGGACCAGGGTTACGTTCTATGTCACCGGCTATAAGGAGCAAGAGAGCCAAGATGTGCTTTACTAGGCACATGTTCTTTGAGATTTCCAGCTGGAAAGGGAGATGCTTATGAGTCTGGAAGGAGGGCATAGGGTCTAAGCAGTAGGGGACATATAAAGCAGGCAACCCTGCATGAAGAGAGGGAGGAAGGATAGAGGCCCCCAGTAGCCAGTTATGCCAGCTGTGCAGAGTGTGGTGCACTAGGGCAGAGGAAGAGTGGGGGGTAGCTTTGCAGTGTCAGGGATGAGGGGCAGAGAGCTTAGTTGATTTGGGTAGGATAAGGGTGGAAGGGAAGATATGGTTGAGCGTAGAACAACCATTATTAGAGAGATACAGCATTTTGATGGAAATTTGTAAACTGCTCAAGGGTGGCCACTTGTGTCTGAGAAATATAAGGAACTAATGGAAAAGTGGGCACGATTGGTTCACGCAGTCTAACCTATAAAACAAGAGAGCTCACCAAGGGTGGTGAGTGGGCGGTGGTGAGCCGGCCTGCAGTGCCGGCGGGGACTCACTCTGGCGCAGGCAGCTGGAGCTGCTGCTAAGTGTGGGGTTGCTACCTATATGATTTTCGGCATGTTGCTCCGGGGATCTCTGTGGCTGTGGGGAGGGCTGAACCAGCTTACCCTCTCGACCTCACTGTATGATTTTCGGCGCGTTGCTCCGCGGGTGTGTCTGTGGCTGTGGGGAGGGCTGAACCAGCTTGCCCTGTCGACCTCTGTAAGGGTCTGTAATTTCAAGGGGTTTAGAAATTGATTTGTCTCTTCAAGGTTATGCGGCCCCTCTAGTGTGTAAAGAATGGCATAGTATGATCGAAAAGCTTCAGCTATTTGAGTAGTTCCCAGAGAAGCTGACCATTAAAGTGGTGTTGCACACCTAGCAGCGCTATCGCCCTGGTTTTCTGTTTCCATAGGTGATGAGCCAAAGCTCTGGTCGCCTAGGCCTACCTGATAGTATTTATGCCTCAGGTACATCAAGGCCAATTCCGTCTTGTGCACGTGACTGCCTCTGTTTTACTTTATCCATTTGATTTTTCATGGAGTGGTTGCCTTGTTTGCGAGCTTCTTGCAGGAAATGGTATGCGTCCTGAAGTTCACTCAGCCATTGCTGCCTCTCACAGTAATTCTCAGAGTTGTACATGATAATGTGTCCCCGGAGAACCATTTGTAGTGTATCCCAGGGAACAGCCTCTTTATTTTTCCCACCCCGGTTAAGGTCCAAAATCTCGGATCTTTTTGGCCAGAAAGTAGCAGAACTACTCTGACTACAGGTAATATGCATGGAGTCGCCAGTACATTTTTGGATGAAATTGTGAAAAGTGGAGATACGTCCGTGCCAGGGCATGATTAGGTAGCAATATATACCCTAACTCACATTTTGTCACCTTATTTAGGTTTTCCTTCTGAGTATAGCTGTACTTAGTCCTGGTGTACACCTTGTGAACTGCTGAATGATATGTATAATTCTTATCTCGGCTATACAGAAATAGATTAGTTGCCGTATTGGTACTTGTAAGAACAGATCCAGAATCAAATGGTCTGATACCTTTTATTGGACCAACATAGATATTACAAAAAGAAAACAATGTCTGAGTTGGCCCAGTGGCGCTGAGGCACTTGTCACCTCACCTCGCGCCACACCAATAACCCGTGTTTGGAAACGAGCAGGGGTTGCTGGGGTCGGCAGGGAAGGAGTTGGATTGAGCATCTGATGGACTGCTCTCCTTCTCCGGGAGGGTGCCCTGCGGTTGGTGTCGTCCTGACCCCTGGCGGAGGCTGGGGCTCGATGCTACATGGGAGCGGGAGCATGGCAGACGCCTGGCGGGACGTGGGCAGATGCATGCATGTGCCTGTCATCCGCGTCATAGGCTGACATGTATCCTGCACCATCTGACAAGCCTTATTATGCTAACCAGACTGAAACTGACTCAGTAGTCGTCATAGCTGCACTTGACAGATCCAGGGTACCCAAACATATGAGTTCACTTCCTTCTGATAAGGAATCCAGAAGGTTGGATGTTATGGGCAAACATACCTGTGCCTCTACATCACTTAACATGTGTATTGCAAAGTCCCAGGTCCATATGATGAAAAACCAGAACAGCCTCTGTAGGAGTGCCAAGGTGGCTGCACAGACCCTTCCTGAGGGTCAGGCTAAAGCAGAGTTTTTGAAATATTTAACTGCAAGGGCTAGGTTGGGCAGACATTTGATCTGCTCAGCCTATGATATCTCAGATGCCTCTGCCAGGCCTGCTGCATCTGGCATTTGCAAGAGAATATATGCATGGCTCAGAGTAGCTGGGTTTGCTAATGTTGTGTAGCAAATTGTGTTCACTGCACCTTTTAGAGGCCATAATCTGTTTGGGCATGATGTGGAGGAGGCTTTGAAATGCCTGCTATCCTCCAGAATGACTGTAGGGTCAGTCAGGTCCCTATACCCTGCACTAGGCGAGGCAAGGGCCGGAGTCAGTTTTTTCCACCATCAGCAAGAGGTGACAGACCTGCCTACTGGCAACAAGGCAGAGGTAAAGATGCTAGAGCCTTGCCAGTTAACCTTCCCCCAAGTCCCCTTTTCAAAGCACCTAGAGGGGCTGGAGCCAGTGGCATTGTCCCCACCAGTTCACAATGGCTTGCAGCCATACACACCACAGCCACTGTTGCTGTCAGGAGTGGTTGTAGGGGGCTTGGCTCTCCCTTCACTTGAATCAGTGGAGAAGACAACTACAGACAAATGAGTACTGGACATCATTGTAAAACACCATGCTGCGGAACTTCTAGAGACCCCTCTAGATTATCTGCCACCTGTCTTCATGTGTCCCCAAGCACATGTCACTGCTCAAGGAAGAGATAAAAGCCTTGTTTCAAAAAACAGGCCATAAAACTAGTTCCTACCAAGCAGAGGAACAGGGCTTCTACTCTAGATACTTTCTAGTCCCGAAGTGAATAGGAGACTTGGAGAACTGGTCCCAGAACTGATCCTTGTGGCATCCTGCCCACCCCCAGTCATCCTCCTCTCCTCGGAATGAACTCCGTTTGCCACCACCCTCTGTGTTCTATCCATAACCAATTTCTGACCCAGTTTCCACCTTGAGACCCACTCCCAGGCTGCCCAGCTTGTTTACAAGCCTCCTACGTGGAACAGTGTCGAAGATCTTGCTGAAATCCAGGTAGGCCACATCCACCACCCCTCCTTGATCTAATTCCCTGGTCACCCAAAGAAATCTCAGATGTGTTTGACATGCCCTTCCTGCTGTGAATCCATGCTGCCTAGGATCCTGTGATCCACTGGATTCAAGATATACCACAATCCCTTCCTTTAACAGTGATTCCATTAATTTCCCCACCACCAAGGTCAGGCTGACTGGCCTGTAATTGCCAGCTTCCTCCCAGCTCCCACTTTTGTGGAGAGGGACTACAGCTGCCCTTTTCCAGTCCTCCAGAATCACTCCTGTTTCCAGCAATTTGTTGAATGGGGCTGTCAGTGGTGCTGCGAGCACCTCTCTAAGCTCCTTTAATATTCTTGGATATATCTTGTTCGGGCCCCACTGCCTTCTCCGCTCTCAGTTTTGTGAGTTCCTTTAGGACAGTCTCTCTTCCGTAAATGGACTGGTGTCCCCCACCCTTCCCACGATGCTCCTGTCACTTAACTGAGGTCCCACACCTTCCCCTTCTTTTTTTTTAAACTTTAGTTTTTATTAATTTTTTTCACAGAGATATCTTTATAACATTACATGTGAGACATATTGGATACACAGTAGAGTCAATCATACAGAGATTCGGTAGATAAAAAGGTTAGTAATACAATCTGGGAGCAATAAATCTGTAGACAGAGGTAAAAATGTTGGTGGAGATACCACAAGGGAGCACACAGCTCAACCCTGAATCTCTCAATTCTCAGACTTGACAGAAAGACTAGTTGGGCAACAGCTGACACTCCTATAATAGTTGCTGGTTGTTTCCCAGTTCTAATAAATTCTCTATAGGAAAATATTGTGGTATGAAAAGGGATCATGCAGAGTAGCATACATAACCCATTTCGACATGAGTTCAAATAAGGCATCTGAGTTTAATCCCTAGAGGCAAGCCGCTCCAAAGTATAGAGCTCTCTCATAATCTTAAACCAGTCATGAAGCACAGAAGAGACACTTCTGTCCCATAGGCGGGTAATAGCTTTCTTAGCAGCTAGGATATAGGTGACTAGGAGAGATCCCTTAGGGACCCGAAGACCTTCCCCTTCTTCTGTGAAATATTTGTTCAGGATTGCTGTTTTCTCCAGGTCAGCCTCCGCACACTCCCCTCCTTCCCCTTTTAGCCTAACAATCCCAACCCTGGTATTTCTTTTTTCACTAACATACCTGAAGAATGTCGTGTCCCCTTTCGTTACTGCCTGGGCTGTTTTTTTCCTCTGTTTGCACCTTTGCACTCCTGACTTCTTTCTCCGCCTCCCTCTGTTTTTCTTAGATACACTTCCTTGTCCTCCTCCCTCTGTTTCCTTTATCTCCTGAAAGCCAGCCTTTTCACTCTTATCTTCCTGGCCACTTCTTTGAGAACCAAAGTGGTTTTTGTTTCTTCCTTTTTGCTTAATTGCCTAACGCAAAGGTGTGTTGCCTCCTCTAGGGCTCTTTTTAGATTCACCCACTGTTCCTCTACATTTCCCCATCATTGTAAAGATAGCCCTTCTGAAGTCCAGGACCCTCACTTTTGTGTGGTTTGGCTCCGCCACTGTTCTCGCATTGAATCCCACCATGCAGTGATCACTGGACCCCAGGTGGCTGCCCACCTTGACATCTGCAACTCTGTCCTCATTGTTGAGCACTAGATCCAGTATCACTCCCTCCCTGGTGGACTCTACATCTAGCTGCCTGAGGCACGCCCCCTGCAGGGCGTCCAGGATGTCCCTTGGCTTAGGCTGCAGCCGGGGTGCTCGAATCAACAGCTGGCAAATTGGATGTGGTGGATGGACTGCATCAACCTGCTCAAGGGTGTACCATTTCGGAGTCCAACCCTGTCACAGGTTCTCACCTCGTATGCCTCTGGATCCAGGTGGGGAGTGCACCTGGGTCCTTACCAAGCACACAGGGTACATGGACCAGATAGAGAAATACTTGCACATGAGTGACCTGGAGGTGCGAGCTGTTCTACAGTCTCCAGGCATTTCGAACATCTGAAACCAGACACTCTGTTAGTACAGACAGACTGTCAGTGTGATGCATTACATCAACAAACAAGGGGGGACTCATTCATACTCACTGTGCAGGGAAGCACTGAGAGTGTGGCAGTGGGATCTGGAACATGGCCTAAAACTCTTGGCCATACATCTTCCGGGGCCCAAAACAACTTGACAGACAGGTTAAACGGGTCACAGTCCAGCCTGCACAAATGGAAACTGCTGACCTCAGTGGTGGAAGATCTCTTAGTAAGGTGGCTTCCTCCAGAGTTGGACCGTTTGCATCCCCACACAAAGCGAGTAAGTAAAGTTTATAACACATGCTATCCCTGAGGTGCAAGGTGCTGTACAGGGTACAGACAATGGCAATAAAATCAGTGATAACATATGAAACACATAAATAAAACCATGAGTAAAACAGAATAATAATTCATTTTATTTCTTGGATTACAATACCTTTGAGCCAGAGACTCTCTTACACAAGTTCCACGTCAGGTAAAAGAACGAACACAGTTACATAGTAAGTTACAAAAAACAGGTAAGGTGCATAGTGCATGATAGACAAAATAAAGTGCAAACTTAAGGAGGATATGTAATAATGTAGCCAGGCAAAGGCTATGTCAGATGGGGGGTAGAATAGAAGCAGTTAGGGGGGGTATGGGAAGGGGGGATAGTTCAAGTTTATTACAGGAAAACTCCATTGAGCAAGCTCATTCACAAGGAGGTCCTGTGACATAAACACTTAAAGTACAAACACAGATAGGTAATAACAGTATATACATGAAATACCGTTACATGATGCAGGCTGGATATACATACAAGGGTACCACACAGGGGTGACCGCGGGTGGTAAACATTGATATGGGACAGGGAGCGACTTATAGGGATAAGACCGAATAGGGAAGCTTAGATGACTGGGGATAGAGTGATGGGGGGAGGAGAAAGAGGTCCAAGAGAAGGTCAGTTTCACGATAAATTTTTTTTTGGGGGGGCATAGCTTAGGTCAGACAGTCACACCTGCACCACTGTGTTGTGAGGTGCTGGCGAAATTTGTACTTAAAGGGGCCGATTTTGGACTGGTTGCAGAGTGATGGTGGGAGGTCATTTAGCCAGCTTGGAGCCCTGTACTTGAAGAAATGCTGAGCCATGGAGGTGTGACTGAACGGGACTTGGTAGGCCAGGTTAGACATTCCACGGGTGTGGTGAGGGGTTAATAGACAATGGCCAGGAAACTAAACTGGGAGGAACCACTAACTCCCAAATGCATTCCTAAATAAATGCATCTTCAGGCTCCACTTAAAAGCCTTCAGTGAGGGGGCCTTCCTCAAAGATCTTGGGAGCGAATTCCCCAGGGTCGGTACTACTGCTGCAAACAATTGATCTCCAGATGTTTTCAGCCGGGCCTTGGGAATTACAAGGAGGTCCTCTTTGAAGGAGTGGAGAGAGTGCTGAGCGTGGTAGGGAGTCAGGAAGTCACTCAGGTAGCCAGGACCCACCCCGTGTAGGGCTGTATAGGTGAGCAAACCCACCCTGAAGCTAACTCAACCTCAGCAGCAGCAGCCAGAGCAGGCCACGCAGGACTAGGATCACATGAAAGGACATCGGAAGGCCCATCAGCAACCTGGTCACTTCATTCTGCACTAGCTGCAGACAACGCAGGACCCCTTCACTGACTCTGAGGTAAAGAGCATTGCAATAGTTGAGTCTGGACATTACAGATGCATGTACCAGTGAGGGTGGGTCATCAAGTGGGATTAAGGCTTTAATTCAGGTAATATTCCTCAGATGGTAAAAACAGATGATGCCTAAGCTTCAAATGTGACTCTGACATAGAGGATGATGCCAGATTTTCACCTTAGTAGATGCCACAAGTGGTGTGGGACCAGCATCAATCCGGTCTCTCTCCCCCGCCCCTCCCAGCAGCAACTGCATCTCACATACAACAAGATTCTGTTACCAGCACCTCTGTCTTGTCCAGGTTTAGCCTTAGCAAGTTAGAGGTCATCCAGTCCTGGATCTCAGCCAGACATACATTTAGTACTTCCACCATGTCATTTATCCAAGGTACAAATGACATGCAGCTGGGTATCATTTCCATAGCAGCGAAATCCCATATCATACCATCTATTGAACTCTCCCGGGGCAGAATGTGCACTGTAAACAGCATGGAAGAGAGGACTGAACCATGAGAACTCCACAAGGTAGGGGGCTTTGGGCGGGAGAAGAAACTCCCCATCACCATGCTCTGTGTCCTACCTGTAAGAAAGGACTCAAACCAGCCGATGACGAAGCCAGTGAGTCCACAGATCTCCCTTAGGCAGTCCAACAACACCCCATGGTCTGCTGCATTTTTCTCGCTCCTGGGCCTGGAGTTGTCTGGTGAGACATATTGTCCCTCTCTTGGAAAAGGAGGTTTCTTTATGCCTTCTCTCCCTTTCCTTTAATACAGAGTGTTACTCAGACTGCAGAGGGAGGGAGCTACTCTCATCCTAATTGCTCCTCTTTGGCATCGACAGAGCTGGTACTCACTGCTCCAGCAGCTAGCAATGGAATCCCCAGTGTCCTGCCACTTTGCAAGTGTCTGTCACAGGACAGGGGTCTGTGTCCATCCAGACCTGAAATCCTTGCATCTACACACATGGCTCCTGAAGACCTAGCCATGCCACTGTTTGGGTATCCCCAAATTGGCTGATGTTCTGGTGACTGGTAGAAAACCGTCCTTCTGAAATACCGAATCTATGAAGTGGAAGCAGTTTACACTGTGGGCCACCTCCAAACACCTGGATCCTTTTGCTTGTCCAGTTAATGCAATGTTGGAATACTTGTTGTCCCTATTAGACACAGGGTTTCAGTATCTCTCTCTCAAGGTGCATTTGGCTGCTATTAACAGCCTTTCATACCCCTGTAGACGGTCATAAGGTTGCTCAACTAGAAGTATTCCATACTTGTTTTGAGAGGTATACTACTCTTGAAACCTCCAATTAGGAATCCAGTCCTTGCTTGGAACTTAAATTTTGTGTTGGAAATCCTTACTTTGGCTCCTTTTGAGCCTGATGTGAGTTGCAGCATACACTTTCTTTTATGGAAAGCATTATTTTTGGTTGCCATTACTTCTGCTCGAAGAATTTCAGAGCTACAGGTTCTAATATGTGAGCCCCCATACTTGATTTTTCACAAAGACAGGGTGTCTTTATGTACAGATCCTAAATTTTTGCCAAAGGTTGTGTCTGAGTTTACTTTAAATCAAACTATTCACCTTCCAGTTCATTCTTCAGAGTATGCCTACTCAGGGGAAGCCTGGTTGACAAACTGTATTACTTTCTGTGAAGTATGGTAAGGAACTTCCTGGGGTGATCCATGGTCATTCTACCAGAGGCATGACCACTTCAGTTGCTTGTTTCAGAAATGTCTCAGCTGCTGACATTTGCACTGCTGCCACTTTGAGTACTGTCCACACCTTCACCAAACATTACAGTCTGGACATTGTGTCTTGTAGACCAGTGGATTTTGGCCTGGCTGGTCTTACAAGGCCTGCTGTCTTGGGCATGCATGTCTTCATCTGCTCAGACTGTCAGTTTTGGTACTGCTTTGGACTCGTTCCAAAGGTGTGGCCTGATGAGAGATATCCTCTTTTGAGCTTTTGATTTTTGATTATTGCTCTGAGTTTTTATCCCGTTTTCATACAAAATTATATTGGGCATATTGAACATGTGCAAAGGAGAATGACAAAACACATGCAGAGGCTCAGAGAGTTAAACTATCATGACAGATTAGGTATGCTTAATTTCAAGTCTCTTGAGACGAGACAGCTAAGGGGTGATTGACTGTTTATTTGGGCTATCATCATGGACCCTTGTCTTTTTAATGAACTGGTTTTGAATTCAAACAGGATAGTGCTGGTACTAGAGGTCACCCATTCCAACTGCACTGTAAAAAAATTTAACAGCACAAGAAATAAATATTATTTTTCACAATAAACCTGTGGAATTCCCTTCCCATTGAAATAGTGATCAGCAACTGAATATATATTTTTTTAAAAATAACTTGGACAGCTGGATTCTGGGAAAGAACAGTGTACATTATTCAAACAACATGAAGTCTTGCTATATTATGACAATTGCAGTGAGTCCTCATCTCCGAACTGCCCCGAGATGAAATAGTTGTTTCCATGCAAGCATGGAACTCTGGCTAACTCAGTTAGAAAGCTCTGTCTGCTGATCTTCAAACATAAACTGTCAGATTCTTTACTCCGCCTCACTGAACAGTCGCTCCGGAGATTTCTCCTGCTGCTCGGTTCATTTTGTCGGTTTAAAAGTATTATTTTATCGGTTTTCAACCGAAATTACACCGCAACCGGTCGGTTCAAGCTCTGTCTGTGGTAATGTAAGTAATAGATAGGTTTTACATTCGTTTTCTCTGTGTGGAACTTGTAAACATTTATCGGTTCGGTTGAACCAATCAGATTGTGTTTTAAAATTGCTAGTCCTTTTTTAGAGTTCGGTTCCCGGTTCTTCTCAGTTCTGAAAAAGACGGATTTCATTACGGTTTTTTCCACGACCCGTGACACGGTTGGGAACCGATAGGAGAGTCTTGCTTGGTGGATTGTCATAAACGGGCAAGTTTGGTTAGGCTGGCATTATGTCTGAGAAACCCAAAAGAAAAACCGGGCCCACTGGGTTTCAACACTGTAGTGTCTGTGGGGAAGCCTTTGCTAAGGCTGACCCTCATACCACTGTGTCTATTGTCTGAGGTTTGACCACCTCAATGCAGACTGCCAGATTTGTAGAATTTCCCTGCTGCCACCATAGAAGAGAGTTGTTAGGCTCAGGGAACAGGAGGCCAAAAGTCCGCTGACCGGATGGCGGCCAGTTCGGTTCAACCGAACCAGAGGAGATGCCTTCTGACCAGGCGATACTTCCTCGGGCAGCGAAGAGCTGGCTCTGAGGAGCCAGTTCCTGCAAAAGGACTAGAAAGTCAGCTGGTGTGGAGCCAAAAGTTCTCTCTCCAACCTGGAAGAAATAGCTGAAGCAATCCAAATTGTCAGTCTCTTTCTCGGCTCCACTGAACCGGCACCATCAGGAGGCGCTGTTCAGCCGGTTCCACCGGTTCAAGATTATGATCTTGAGGAATTTTATGAACCATGGGAGGGGGAAGAAGAGTATGAGGAGAGTGAATATGGTTTGAAGACCTGGATGTGCCCATTGAACGGACACCTCTCCAGACAGACCTTTAGGGTTTCTCCTACAAGGCTCTCTGAGTCCCTTCTCATTTTATGTTTTATAAAGGTTGCTGAAACTCTCCAGCTCCCTGTTGAGGAAGCTGTTGATGACCAAGAGGAGCCTGATTATGTTGAAATGGTGGATATTCCAGAGTCTAAGAGACTGTCTATTCCTCTGCATAAATCTTTTCGAAGCAGACAGTAAAGTTTTAAAAACTCCTCACACTATACCTCCTGTAGATAAAAGGATGGACAAGAGGTATACTTTATCAGGCTCTGATACGGAGTTCCTCACACAGCAGTGCAGCCATGTGGGAGTAGTGCAGCTGCAGCCTGTGACAGCAAATATTCCCTAGCTTCACACCCTCCTGAGAAGGACTCCAGGAAGATTGATGCTATGGCAAAGAAACAGTACATGGCAGCATCCTTGGGACTCAGACAGGCAAATTATATGGCTTATGCTGCTAGATACCAGAAATCAGATGGGATACTGTGCTGGCTCTAGCAAAACAAGTCCCTGACCAGGAGCTGGAACAGGTGGCTAGAGATGGTATTGAGGCATCTAAAGTGCAATTCCATGCTGCAGTAGACTCTAATGATGTGTCATCAAGAGTCATGGCTACATCTGTGGCACTCTGCAGAATGGCTGGGCTCAGATGTACTACCCTGTCACAGGATACCCAGTCTAAGGCCATGGATTTTCCTGTTGTGAGGCAACTCTCTGTTTGGGGAGCAAACAGAGAGAATTACATGAAAAAATGGATGAATACAGGACCACCTATAGGAGTGCACAGGCCAAAGAAAGGCAGGCCATTCCTCAGAAGCAGCTTCCTAAGGGCAGGGGCAGGCCTTTTCATAGGCCTTTTTACCAAGCCCAAGCCTCCTCTTCAGCTTATGCCCAGAGGGGGTTCTTTAGAGGGAGAGGCAGTCGGGGTTCAAGCAGGCCTGCTTCCACCCCTCAACCTAAAGCCCCTGCCAAGCAGGCACCCTGATGGGGTAGCCAGGGCCGATTCTTCTCTACCTGTAGGGGGCAGGCTGGCTTACTTTGTCCAGGACTGGAAGTCTGTAATGTCAGACAAGTGGGTCCTGGAAGCAGTAAGCCAGGGACTGGTTCTCAGCTTCAAAAAATTTCCAAAGATGAGAACCAGATCTTTTCCACCTGCATCTCCATCAGAGGCACTTGCCCTAGAGGCAGAGATCTCTACCCTCCTCACTCTCAGAACCGTGGAAAGGGTTCCACCCCTACACCAGGGCAAAGGTTTGTACTCCAGGTACTTCCTTACCCCAAAGAAGACAGGAGAATGGCGGCCCATCCTGGATCTCAGATACTTAAACAAGCACTTTTTAAAACCAAAGTTCAAAATGGTGACTCTGGGAATTATTTTACCCTCTCTAAGTCCAGGGGACTGGCTAGCATCCCTGGACCTCAAGGATGCCTACTTCCATATTCTCATCAGAAGCTCCCATCGAAAGTACCTCAGGTTCGAGCTGCCCTCAGGCCATTACCAGTTCAGAGCAATGCCCTTTGGCCTCTCCTCTGCTCCAAGGGTATTCACCAAATGCCTGGCAGTAGCAGTTGCATGCCTAAGAAGGCAAAAAATTGCCATCTTTCCTTACCTGGACGATTGGCTCATAGTAGGCCAGTCCCCAGACCAGGTCAGCTTACACCTTCAGGTAACTCAGCAACTGCTTACCTCTCTAGGTTTCCTTCTGAATCTCTCAAAGTCAGTTCTAGAGCCTGTCCAGCTCCTAACCTTCATAGGCGCAGAACTGAACACACAGGAAGCCAGGGCCTTTCTCCCTCTGGACAGGGCAAAGACCCTAGTCTCCCTGGCCTCCTCATTCACCCTGCAGGTCTCTCGACCAGCAAGGCATTTCCTGCAGCTCCTAGGACACATGGCTGCTTCCACAGCAGTAGTGCAAGGAGCAAGATTTCAGATGAGGGACATTCAGTTCCATTTGAGAGCTTTTTGGTCTCAAAGAAAGGATCCTCTTACCAAGTTGTTCCCAGTAACTCGAACCCTGATCCAAGCCCTTCAGTGGTGGCAGGATCAGAACAACCTGAGACAAGGAGTTCCTTTTGTCACTCAGTCTCACTCCTTAATCCTTACTACGGATGCTTCCCTCTTGGGGTGGGGGCCTCACATGGGCGACCTCACTGCCCAGGGACTGTGGTCCCCCCAGGAATCTCTGCTCCACATCAACCTGTTGGAGCTCAGAGCAGTTTTTCTAGCACTTCAAGCTTTCTCCAAATCTGTTCAGAACAAAATTGTACAGGTCAGAACAGACAACACCACTACAATGTGGTGCATCAACAAGCAAAGGGGCACTCGGTCTACGGCCTTGTGCACCAAAGCCATGAAGTTGTGGTCTTTGGCTTACTCCCTGAACACCTCCTTACAGGCAGTTCACCTCCCAGGCAAGGACAATGTCCTGGCAGATGCTCTCAGCAGAATTTCTCAGGGCCATCATGAGTGGTCCCTGGATCCCCTGGTTCTGGGAGTGGTATTTGCCAGATGGGGCACCCCGCAGATAGATCTTTTTGCAGCCCCAGACAATCACCAACTTCCTCTCTTTTGCTGCAGGCCCCCAGTCTTGGGCTCAGTCCCTCTGGATGCCTTAGTCCTCAGTTGGGAAGGGAAGTTTCTCTATGCCTTCCCTCCCTTTCCTCTCCTGTTCAAAGTGCTAGTCAAAATCAGATCCCAATCCTGCACGGTCATTCTGATTGCCCCGGATTGGGCCAGACAACCCTGGTATCCTCTCCTACTGTCCTTAGCAGTCCATCCTCCCCAGTGCCTTCCCAGGAATCACAATCTGTTAACCTGTGCCCAGGGAAGGGTTTGGTGCCCGAATCTCAAATCTCTCAATCTCAAGGCCTGGTTCTTGAAGAGTTAG
This sequence comes from Neoceratodus forsteri, assembly GCA_016271365.2. Classification (NCBI taxonomy): domain Eukaryota; kingdom Metazoa; phylum Chordata; order Ceratodontiformes; family Ceratodontidae; genus Neoceratodus; species Neoceratodus forsteri. The sequence goes on from CM057459.1 coordinate 658,141,748, forward strand.
AGTTTGCTGACCTACACCTCTCTCAAGGCGTAATGGATATATTGAAGGCTTCTAGGAAGCATTCCCCCAGGGCTACTTACAACTCCAAATGGAAAAGGTTTTCCATATGGTGCTCAGAAAAGCATATTTCCCCGGACTCTGCTGATTTATCCACAGTCCTGGATTATTTGGTCCATCTGAACACTTTGGGGCTGAGACCAGCTACCCTGAAAGTGCATTTGGCAGCTGTGTCTGCTTTTATTTCAGCAGGTAAATCCTCTTCTCTTTCAACTCACCCTGTATTTTGCAAGTTTTTTAAGGGATTGCTTCACACCAACCCTCCATTCAGGGATCCTGCCCCGGCCTGGGATCTTAATGTTTGCATTGCTCAGCTTATGCAACCCCTCTTTGAGCCTTTGTCTTCAGCTGAGCTTAAGTACTTGACTTGGAAAATTGTGTTTCTGGTAGCCATCACTTCTGCCAGACGCATAAGTGAATTACAAGCGTTGTCAGTGGAGCCGGATTTTATCTCCTTTCACAGAGATAAGGTAGTCCTCCGGACTAATAGAAAGTTTCTGCCTAAGGTGGTTTCAGATTTCCACTTTAATCAATCTGTATCTCTTCCAGTGTACTTCACTGACCATTCTTCCTCTGGTGAGAGGAGGCTGCACAGCCTAGATGTGAAGAGAGCCCTTAGTTACTACATAGAGCGTACCAAGAATCACAGGTTTGACTCCCTCCAACTGTTCCTCACTTATGGAGAGGTTGGTAAAGGGAAGCCTGCCACTAAAAGATCCACTGCCAGGTGGATTGTCTCTTGTATCCAATTCTGTTACGAAAAACTGGGTAAGATTCCTCCCTCAGGCCTGAGGGCTCACTCTACCAGAGGTACAGCTGCTTCTCTGGCTGCTGCCAGAGACATCCCTATTCTAGAGATATGTCAAGCAGCTACTTGGAAAACAGTTCATACTTTTACCAAGCATTACTCCCTGGACATCCAGGCTCGGAGTGATGCTCGGTTTGGCACAGCTGTCCTTCAGAGCCTATTCCCTAAGTAGGTTCTGTCCCTCTCCATGGGGGTACTGCTGTGTAGTCTGAATATCATAATATAGCAAGACTTCATGTTGTTTGAAGAAAAAAATTACTCACCTTAGTAATGTTTCTTCTAATGGAGTCTTGCTATATTATGACCTCCCTCCCTGCCTGCCCCTCTCAGAACCTCTGTTTTGGGATGTGGGTGGGCATTACAGTGTTGGCACTTTATTTATGCCACCTTGTTGTTTTCACCCTTCTTTTGGGGTGAATTGGTGTTATGTTTTTCATTTCTTTTGGGTCTCATGACTTGAGTCTTTGTTGGAAACCAAGAAGTGTGTGTTTATGTTAGTAGCCAGTCGGCTAATGTAGGTTTACAGCTTCCACACAGAGCCTTAGTGAGTTTTTGCTCGTAAAGATCTGACAGTTTATGTTTGAAGATCAGCAGACAGAGACTTCTAACCGAGCTTACGCTCAGAGTTCCATGCTTGCATGGAAAGTTAACTATTTCGCCCCCGGGGCAGTACGGAGATGGGGACTCACTGCAATTGTCATAATATAGCAAGACTCCATTAGAAGAAACAACATTACTAAGGTGAGTAATTTTTTCTTACGGGGTATGAGATAGGCGCTCCATATGGGCATTTGCCCTCCGCTCCTGTTCACGCCTCAGTATGAACCTCAATATCCTCGAAGATAAGAACATAATAATAGATCTTTGAGAGCATCTCTTTCATCAGGCCATGTTGACCCACTCTCCTTCCCCCTTTAGGAGTAGGTCACAGGATTTTTCCGCGGAGTTTTTTTCATCACTACTTCTTCAGCACCCTTTTTCACCTGGTATGCTTGGTGCTGCCTGTATCTTTTGTTCCCCATAATGAGGTCCTCTGAGCAAATCTCCAGCAGGGAACTGAGGAGAGATGGGGCTGCCAATGTTTAAGCCTCTCCTAAGCCTAACAATCCCATCCTTGTTGTCCCTTTTTTCACTTACGTAACGAAAGAAGGCCTTCTCCTCTTTTTTGATACTCTCAGCTAACTGAAGCTCTTTTTGTGCCTCAGCCTCGTGCACTACCTTGCTTGCCACCTTGGCTAACCTTAGGTAGTTTTCCTTATCCACCTCTTCTCTGCCCTTGTATAGCTCTTGTAGGCTGACTTCTTGTCCCTCACCACTTGGACAACGTTGGGGCTGAACCAGCTGAGTGATTTGGCCCTCGTTTTCTTGCCCATGAGCCTAATACTCTCCATTTTGGCAGCCAGTATTCCTTCTTTGATGGACCATTTTTGGTCTGCTCCATATCCACTCTGACACCTGCCAGGTTCCCTTGAAATCCATGATTTTGGTCTTAGTTGGGATGTGCTCCATGCCCATATCTAACCTGAAACGCACCATGCGATTGTTGCTCCCACCCAAAGGCTCCTTGACTGCTGTCTGTTGTACATGCTCCCCGTTTGTGAGCACTAGATCACAGGCACTTATACTTGTTAAGGGGGAGTAGTACATGTAATACTACACTCTGTTAATATGTTAAGGTGTCAACCTTCAGTCCATAGTATCCCCCAGATTTCTAACCACATCCACAGCTCCAAGGGTGACAATATTTAAAGATGGCAACAGGACATCACTCCTCATCATTGACGATCCATGAGAACCTGGTTCATCAATCAGCACTTCAGTATTGCTTGGGTTGAGGCTTAAATAGTTGGAAGACTTCCAGTCGTTGATCTCTTGTAGAAAACTGCATGGCATAGGGCGTGCATCAGTACCATCAGATAACCCAGGCTAGGATAGTTAGATATTACCTACATAGCAGTGAAACGCCAGACCATGGTGTCTAATGATCACACTCAGTGGCAGCAAGTAAATGGGAAATAACAGGGCCAGGAATGAGCCTTGAGGAACACCACAGTCAGGTACAGCTGTTCATGAGGTGGTATTTCCCAGAGCAACCTGCTATACTTTTCTTGTAGGGTAGGACTCCAACCAACCTAATACAGTATCGGTGAGTCCCACATTGTGCCTCAGGTGTTCTGACAGCACCCCGTGATCCACTGTGCTAAACGCTGACGAGATATCAGGAAGGACCAAAACAGATTGCTGCCCTCTTGTTTCATACAATGAGGAGATAATTGAACACCTTGATTAGAGTACCGTAGTCAGCATGCTGTGTCAAGGCTGAACCCTGAACTGGAGGCTCATAGATGTCAGATTATTCCAGGTGAGCCTCTAGCTGCATTACCATCAACTTCAACCCCAGGAATCACTCAGTCTGCTTAACTAATGCAGTCAGCCTTCAGTGTTGAACTGCTCAGGAGAGAAAGGTATGTATGTAAATGCTCATGCCAATTTCAACGCTGTTGCCCTAGTAACTGCTGCACTCTGAAGTACTCAGATTAATTTCTCCACCTGCGGTTCAGATGCATCAGAGGGCTCTTCTCAACTTCTTTAAAAACTCATTTATTTACAGAGAATTTTGTTTTATTTTAACATTGCCTCCTCTATTTCAGGTATTTAGTAAATTTTAGTTTTTTTTTTTTCAACTTTCAGCAGTACTTCACAGTTCTGTGGAACTGCGGTGAACTGCTATTTTTTGTGGTAAATTCTAGCACTTTTGATTGTTTTTACTGTTTTATATGCTGTTCCTCCTTGGGACAGTAGCATTTTATTCTTTATTTTAATTGTTCACTGTTTTCGCGGTACCTTTCCCTGTCAGGAGCCGAGCGAGTTGATACGCTCTCTCTATTTTTCATATGTGGGGAACTGACTGTTTTTTCTCTCATACAGTATATTTAAAAAAAAAAAAAAGTCCTACTGCACTTTGGGAACCGAACATTCTTTTCCGGATTTGTTGTTCCTGACACTAATGTCAGAAACACCTAGAAAAAAGCAGGACAAGACCAACTGGCTTTAAAACTACTAGTTGCCGACATTTAGTAGCCAAAGCGGATAGACATGACTTGTGTAGTTCCTGTCTGGGAACTAGCCATATTTTGTTAAAGGGCCAAAAAGTTGGAAGAGATGGCTACCCCTGCATCTCCACCTAAGTCTTTGGAGGAGCCCTCCTCTTCCAAAAAAAAAAAAAAAAGTGTACGGAAACGGTGGAGAAATCCGATTCTGCTAAAGCAAAAACACCAGTAGGAGACCAGTGGAACCAGCCTCATAATCTGAAGAGATCCTGACTGTCCTTAGGGGTTCTTGGAAACCCTCAACCAGGAAATCTTATGCTTCCAAATGGAAGAGGTTTTCCACATGGTGTGGCCAAGAAGGGTATCTACCTTGCTAATGCGGGTTGTCTGTCCTTTTGGAGTACCTGGCTCACTTAAATTCTCTAGGCCTTCTACCTTGAAGGTGCACCTAGCTACAGTCTCTGTCTTCATCTCAGTTGGTAAAGACAGATCCCTTGCTTCACATACTGTCTTTCTAAAGTTCTTTGAAGATCTACTTCACCTCCACCCTCCCTTGAGGGAGCCTGTGCCAGCCTGGGATCTGAACATGTGCATTGCCAGGCTAATGGAACACCCCCTTTGAGCCAATGGAAAGCTGTTTTCCTAGTAGCCATTACTTCAGCTAGGCGAGTAAGTGAGCTTCAGGCCCTGTGCACAGATCTGAACTATATTTCTCTCCACAGAGATAAGGTGGTACTCGGGACCAATAGGAAATTCCTACCCAAGATGATCTCAGATTTCCATTGGAATCTGTCTTTTACACTGCCAGCTGTAGCTCAGGAGAGTGAAGATTGTATAGCCTGAATGTCAAGGGGGCAGTTGGCCAGTATCTTGACAGGACCAACGCCCACAGGCCAGAGGTTACCCAGTTAGTCCTTACATATGGGGAAGTTGGTAAAGGTAAACCAGCATTTAGAGTAACCACTGCGCTGGATAGTGGTGTGCATTAAGTTCTGTTACAGCAAAGCTGGTAGGAGCCTCCCGGCCTCAGAGCACATTCTACCAAGAGCACAGGTGCATCAGTAGGTTCAGCAAGGACATACCCTGCTAGAAATTTGCAAAGCAGCTATGTGGAAAACTGTTCACACATTCACCAAACACTACTGCCAAACTTTTATACAATCACCACGTGAACTCTAGTGACTCAGCTGTACCTCAAGGTATACCTCAGCACTTCCAAACTTTTATATGATCACCACTGTACAGTCCAGAAGTTACTGCAGGTTTGGCACAACAGTTCTGCAGAGCCTTTTTCTCCAAATAGGTTCTCTGCCCTACCTCCAAAGATACTGCTTGGTAGTCTGCATTAGTTAAGCAGATTGAGTGATTCCTGGGGTTTGAAGAAAAATTTTCTCACCATAGTAACTATGTTTCTTCCAGGGAGTCGCTCAGTCTACTTAAGCTCCCACCCTGCCTCCCCTACCAGAACCAGGAAGAAGGAATATCTTGTCTTGCATCCCTACTGGTTACCATGTGTCCTACTACTTTTTTAAGCTTGATGGTTGAAGTTTTTTTTAAACCATTTGTGTTTTATTGTTGTCCCTTCTTATAGGGACCATTCTTTAGGAGCCCACATACGGGGAGGGTGTTAAGTAATTAGTTAGAGTGTCTTCACTTTATTAAGTTATGTATTGAATCTGAGCACTTTCAGAGTGCATCAGTTACTAGGGCAGCAGTTTGAAATTGGCACGAACCAGTGAAAGTTCCATCAGTTACATACATTCCATTCTCTCTGGGGCAGTTCAACACTGAAGGCTGACTGCATTAGTTAAGCAGACTGAGTGATCCCCTGGAAGAAACATAATTTCTATGGTGAGACATTTTTCTCCTTTCCCAAAAAAAAGTTTGAAACAGGCCAGTTATTCAGCAGCATGTCAGGATCTGGAGATGTTTTCTTGAGTAAGGGTCTAACTACTGCCTTCTAAAGAGCAGTAAGGAAAACCTTTCCATGATGATAGACCTGAAGATCTCTGAAATAAGCAGATGCAGAGCCTCCCCATAGCGGTAAGCAGCTAGGTAGGCCCTGGCTCTTATAAACAGTAGGTGGAATGCAGCACTGAGATTAACTAAATACCTCCTAATCTGAAACTGGAAAGAAGTCTGCCCAAGACAGCTGATTGCCTAGGCCTGTTTTAGGATAGGTACCACTGGCCCATGACAGACCAGTCATGAAGATTGAGAGATTGTAGCCCATATAGAATACACCTTTTGAGAAAGAACCTGTTAAACTTATTATACTTCTCTGCAGAAAAACTCTGTTTCAGAGCACGAGACTATCATAGGAAGGCAGTGTGTAGCCTACAGGAATAGCGCATCAAGCTGTGTACCTGAAGATCCAGAAGACCTGTGTTTGAAACCCACAGTCACCACTTACAATATTGTGGGACCCTGAGCAAGTCACATAAGTGACATAACCTTTCTGTGCTCACAGGAAACTAGCTTCAGCATAGTGTCTTTCCTGGCCAAAAATGTTAAAATAATAATGATTAAAATAAATTCTGCTAATTTTGACAGCACTTGCTGTTAATGGGCAGTCTTATCTTAAGTGTAGCTGTGTAAGACCAGAATAATAATTTGCCTGCCTGTTCAAATAGCAACAGATGCTGTCCTTGGAAGGTCTTGAATGGTCAGTTTTAGACCTTGTATGACTTGTTTTAGTAGGAGCACATCTCTGTGCACTGTAACACAAGTAGATTGCTTTAGAAAGGAAACAAGGGAATCAATGTTTGATTCCACCCTGGTTGCCATGGAATACTAAGTCCGCCTTCCTAGTTTCTGCATAACTTGCTTGTGCTGTATGCAGGGAACTATAAATATTTTATTGTAGGCTCCACCCCATCTTCTGCTGAGAAATCTTTCTTATTAGTGTGACACTCTCTTAACTTTTGGTACTGCCTGCACCCACAAGTGTCATGATAGCTGGTGCTGTTAGCTGATTTCTTCTTACTATAGAGCATAGAAACATAGAATTTGATGGCAGATAAGGACCGCTTGACCCACCCAGTCTGCCCATTTCCCTACCTAATGGATAAGCTGCAGATCCTAGTTAACCAGCAGCCTACTTCTTTCTACCCCAACCCCCTAGAATTGCCTTTTGACTGTCCCATGCATGATTGAATTCAACCACTGTTTTTGACTCCACAACCACCTCCAGAAGGCCGTTCCATGCATCCACAACCCTCTTTGTGAAAAAATACTTCCTTACATTACCTCTGAACCGCCCCCCTCTATCTTCAAATTGTGCCCCCTTGTTCTTGCACACCTCTTTTTTTGAAAGATGCTACCCTCTTGGACTGTGATTCCCTTGAGGTACTTGAAAGTTTCTATCATGTCTCCCTCTCCTCCTTTTGTCGAGGCTATACATATTAAGCTCCTTTAGTCTCTCTTCATATGTCTTCCAGCAGACCCTGCACCATTTTAGTTGCCCTCCTCTGGACAGCTTCCATCCTGTCTCGTCCTTGCGGAGATTGGGTCTCAGAACTGCGCAGTACTCCAGATGGAGTCTCACCAGCTGTCTGTACAGAGGGATAACAATTTCCTGTTTTCTACTGGTGATGCCTCTCCCTATGCATCCCAGTATCCCCCCAGCCCTCCTTACTGCCCTCTCACATTGCTTGTCCACATTTAAGTCATCTGATATGACTACCCCCAGGTCCCTTTCCATTTTGTTGTTGTTAGTATCTCACCCCCACTGTGTACTCTCCCCTTGGTTTTGTTTCCCATGCATTACCTTGCACTTCTTAGCATTGAATCTAAGCTGCCATACATTTGACCATTCCTCTAACCTTGCCAAGTCCTTCTCATCCTTTCCACCCCCGTTGTGCATCAACTCTGTTGCAGATCTTTGTGTCATCTGCAAAGAGACATACTTTCCTTCTAGTCCCTCTGCAGTGTAGCTTATAAAGACATTGAAGAGGACTGGTCCTAATACTGAACCCTGCAGTACCCCACTAGTAACCCCCCTTTCCTTAGTGTGGACTCCATTTACTATTACCCTCTGTGTCCTATTCTCCAGCCAATTCTTTACCCAGGCTATCATATTGGGACCCACTCCCAGGCTGGCTAACTTGTATATTAATCTTTTGTGTGGGATTGTGTCAAATGCCTTGCTAAAGTCTGGGTAGGCCATGTCCACAGCCCCTCCCTGATCTACTACTTTGGTCACCCAGTCAAAGAAATCTATTAGATTCGTCTGGCATGACCTTCCCGCTGTGAATCCATGCTGCCTTGGGTCCTGTGGCCCTCTGGTCTCTAGGTACTCCACAATTCTTTCCTTCAGAAGTGATTCCTTCATTTTCCCTATCACTGAGGTTAAACTAACAGGTCTGTCATTTCCTGCTTCTGCCCTGCTCCCACTTTTGTGAAGGGGAATCACATCTGCTCTCCTCCATGCACTAGGAGCATGCAGTGTGTTCTGACCTCAAGAGGCAGATGGAGGGGATTACATCACTTTGGATTGTTGCTCACCCTGTGATCTGAATTTCTGGCTTTATTGCCATTGCCGTCCTGGGTAATTCAGAGTTTTACAATGAAGTTCTTGTCTTTAAATTATTGTCCGAGTTTGGGCTCACCATGATCCAAACACCTGATGATGTATGGTTGGTTATCCCACTCCCAGGACTGAGATACAGATGTGGTACACTGAGGATTCCTAAAAGGAACAGAACATGTGTCTGTCATCTGCTGGTTTCAACCTTTGCAGATTGTGCATGTTACCTTTTGGCACCATTTAAGTCAGTCTTAGCTCTTTCATGGTAAGTCGCAAAAACCTCCCATCAGGGAATGTTTTACCTGATGTAGTGTAACAGACTATGCTGTATATAACATTGTTGTGTAGCAGTTGCTGAAAATGGTAAGTCACTTGCTACATATCTGAGTTCACTTAAATGTTCTACAGCTGCTTTACACACTGTTGCCTGCAAATGCTACGCATATTTTTCCTCTGGCTACTCAAATTAATTGAGCAGTTGACACCATGGGGCAGGAAGATCGTGGCAAGGAGCTGTCTGTCCTAGGACCTACCTGAGGCCCCCCATCCAGATTGTTTTAGCCTGTAATTATTGTTATATTTATCTGAGAAGAACCACAATCTGTCTTCCATTTTCAAAGCCAGCCACCGAGCGCCCACTGCAGCCCAACCCAGAAAACTGTGGTTTGATTACGTGAAGTGGGGTAGGGGCTGCAGGGCTGTAGATAGCATTATAATGCTATCGGGGGGCAGTGGTGGCCTTTACATGTAACTTTTACTTATTATAGGCCTTTATACATGTTAATTGGGAGTAGTACATGTCATACTAATATGTATTAGTGCCTGTAATAAGTAAAAGTTACATGTAATCCACCACTGCCCCCAGAAGTAACATATAATGCTTTCTATGACCCCTGCAGCCCCTCTCCACTTTGCATTATCAGAACATGGTTTTCTTGGTGGAGCTAAGCAGATTTGTGGTTGACTTTGAATATGAAAGGGAGATTGTGGTTCTTCTTAGGTATATATAACAATATTGACTTTATAAAAAAAAATATTTTTAGAGCTCAGTTAGACCCTGGGGCAGGAACCTCCTTGCTATGAGTTGCCTGCCCTAAGGAAAAACTACGTGTCAGCAGCTCTTTAAAGTTTTGTAATACTGCAGTTGCTATGCATACATTTTTTTAAAATAAGATTTTCCCTGCTTCTCATGATGCTTTGCATTAGTGGGGTGCATGTAATTTGGTATTTTTTTGAAATACCAGAGTCAAGAAGGCATGTTTACTTCTTATTCAAGACTGAGGCTGTAATCACCTCATTGTAGTATAGGAACTGCATTTAAAATTTCCTCAAGTTTTTAAATAAACTGTATGTAATGTTATGACTGAGCCATTAGACATATTGAACATGTTTTCTTTAGTTGTTTCTACACCAGGCTGGTATCATTTAGGAATAGTGCCAAACTTCAGGAGGGCCCAAGGGGTAGAAAGCAGCAGCAGCAGGTTGCATCAGTAAATGACAGAATTGTTTTGATGGTTATAACAAGATGCATATTTACCAAAGATGATAAAATAGTGAGCTGAAGGTGGAACTTCTTGAGGCAAGCCAGGATGTAGGAGGACTTACGGAGACCTGGCCCGTGGTTCCATTGTGGAATTCAACCTACTTGAAATTGATTGGGAGGTGGAGAGTGCCCAAGGAAAGCAAGAATGAATTTGTTAGTCTTGAAGAGACTGTTTACTTCTTCAGTACATCAGGCATGAAAGCGCAGCAGGGATGATGTATGTATGTATGTATGTATGTATATTTTCAAATATGAAAGACATACTGAGCTAGTGGTAACTTGTTTTGAGATGTGTTCTGGGGGGCTGGGTGAGGGAGTAGACAACAAATAAGGTCAAGAGTAACAATACACAACAGTTGTGCAGCCACAATATTCTGTGCCAAGGAATACAGTGCAAACAAAATAAGGTACAAAAGTACAATACAGTAAAGAGCAACTTTACAGCTCTTTACCCCAAGAAAGCTATAGAAGCCTTACCTGACCACTTTTCAAATGCTGCCAGTATTTTGATTTTTAACTGTCCCTATTTGGTAAGGGAAGGAGTTGTATTTTGGCTCTGTGCTGATCCCTACCACTTCCTGGTACCTGCTGTAACTCCGATCTGTCCCCGAGCTATCACGTTTGCTGATGTCACTGTACAGACAGCGTGGGGGCGTGCTACATAGAAATGAATGGGGCCAATTTTTCAGTCATTTTTGCTATTTCAGATGGCCATTATGGACAAATCAAGGACACTGCGCAACTAACAGCGCCTTGTTAGTTGAACAGTTCCCTTGATTTGTTCAGATGGCCATCTGAAATACTGTAGCAAAACAGACTTTGAAAACTGGACCCATTCATTTCTAGTGTAGCATGCCACACAGCTGTCCGTACAGTGACATCAGCAAACGGATAGCACGGGGCAGAGGGAGTTGTATATAGAATTCGGAAGTGGAAGGGATCGGTGTGGCGCGGCCTCTACTCGAGCCAAAATACGATCCCTTCCCTTCCCAAATGGGGACAGTTAAAATTTAAATATTGGCAGCATTTGAAAAGGCCAGGTAAGGCTTCTGTAGTGTTCTTGCGGTCAGATGTGTTAAATACCAGAATAGTTGCTCGTTAACAAATGTGCAAAAACAGCATTTGTTGCAAAGTAATACTGTACAAACAAGGTGCCTAAGGAAGATAAAATTGCACTTGAACAGTAGAAGTTAACAGCCCCATAACTGGGGCAGAAAGCATGGAGGTGGCTCCCAGAGCATAACTGAGCTTATGCCAGTTGTGGGAAGGGGCCCAGAGGGCAGATGGCTACAGTTGCAGGAGGGAGTTATGAAGTCACAGAGAAGAGACTTAAGAGAGAGGGGAAGAGACTGACGAGAGGACCAGAACTTGGGGAAGTGTGAGAAAGCAGCTTGGCCAACAGTAGATTTCCTGGGTGGTGGGAAAGGTAATGAGAAACAGCGGGCAGATGGGGAGGGAGGAGCCAAGTCAGACTTTGGCTATGAAGGAGGCACAGTGAGCGAGGTGCCTGGCATCATTGAAACATAGAATTTGCCAGCAGATGAAGACTGCATGGCCCAGCTAGTCTGCCCATTTTCCCTACCTACAGTATCACAGCAGACACTACTTGATCTCCAGCTCTTTCTTCCTCCCACACTCCTTTCCACTAAGTTTTTTATGGATATCCCATGCATTTTGGACCCTACCACTGTTTTCACCCATATCTCCTCCTTTGGTTGGCTATTTCAGGAATCTGCCACTCATTCTGTGAAGAAATACTTCCTCACATCTCTCCTGAGTCTACACCTCTCCAGCTTCATAGCATGTCCCCTTGATCTTGAGCACCTTTTTTCTGAATAACACTTTCCTCCTGTACCTTATTTACTCCCATGAGGTATTTGAAAATCTCTATTTCTCCCTCCCTCCTGTCTTCCAAGGTGTACCTGTTGAGTTCCTTTAGTCTCTCCTTGTAGGGCTTTTGATGCAGCTATGCACCATTTTAGTTTTCATCCTCTAGACTGCCTCCACTCTGTCTATGTCTTTGTGGAGATGTGGTCTCGAGAACTGGACACAGTATTCTGGGTGGGATCTTAACCAGTGATCTGTTCAGAGGCAACACCATCTTCTTTCTGCAGGCACTACTCCTCCCTATTCACCCCAGAATCGCACTAGCCCTCCCACCTGCCTTGTCTCATTGCCTGGCTACCTTTAGGTCATCCAATATGATTATGCCCAGGTCTCTAGGACTGATTTCTAGAATATCGGGAATACAATTTTAGAATAACAGGGTTTTGTAAGTCTTAAAAAGTAAATGTTGATTTGGATAATACAATATGATACGAGTGAAATAGATTTATGTATTTTTTTGTATTTATGTAAGATTAAGGGAGTAAGAGAGGTGTAGGAAGTGCTCCATATATTTTTTTTCTAGTGGTGAGGAATTAATTTCACCAGTTGTTATTCTCTTAAGTTCTCAAGGTTGGTTTTCTCACATCTATATCTGTGATATAGCCTGATTACCTGACAATATCAGGGTCATATTTGTGATACCTGGATAGTACACTGTTGTTGTATTGTATAAGTAAGCCTGTAACAGCTAGTTGGTAGTAGATTCACCCCATCTGGCTGGGAGTACAGTCTAAACTAAGTGATATTAAGTAAGGTTCTCTCTGCCAATACAGTTCCTTGCAGGATCTGGTTCAGGGTGAGGCACTCAGTTGTGGGGACTGTGGGTCACTCTTCTCCAGGGATGTGCTCTGGAGGGGAGCATACTGCCCCTTCTGCGGAACCAAAGCAGAGCTCCATGCTCTGCTAGTAGCAGCAAGGATAGAGATGTCTGAGCTGCACACTCAGCTCAACAGAAACTCACCCTCTACATCCCCACTCCCCCAAAGACCCACTGGTTCAGAGGGGTGCATGGTGCGGTGGGGGGGGCAGCCATAAGGAGGTTGTCCGGCCCAGTACCATCCAGACGCCGAATCACTTTGCACTACTGGAGGAGGTTCAGGCTCCTGACTCCACCAGGGGGGACACTGGGTCAGTCAAGGGGAAAGGGCAGGACATCACGTTGACACTCAAGGGGAGCAAAGCTAACAGAAAGGTCCTAGTGGTCTGGGATTCAGTAATCAGGGGATAGATTGATAGGGGAGGGATTGGATGGGAGGAGGTTGGTCCGATGCCTAACTGGAACATCAGCCAACTGGGATTTGGACAGAATAGGGAGGGGGTCTGGGGTGCTGGTACATCTGGGTACCAATGATCTGGCCAGCCAGTTGGTAGAGACAGTTAAGTGTAACAAATTGGTGGCATACTCAGGCTCCCTAGCCTTTTCTGAGGTCCTCCCCTGTTTGGGGCAGTGAGGGGATGCAGGACAGAATTAGGAGTAATGAAATAGAGAGTTTAACAGTAAGGGGTGGCGTCAGGACATGGGGTGCCACTTTGTCAGGACTGAGGGATTTCTTGGACAGGATACTCTTCAAGGGTGCCTGACAAGAGAGGAGTCTAGCACACTAGGGCAGACGTTTGACGCCTACATCAGATGTTTAAACAGACTACAATGGAGTCCAGGTCTAGGGGATCGTGAACAGAAGTGGATCCTAGATAGAATTCCTCCACATCCAGGGGACGGTAACTGCAAAGAGGATACAAGGAATGCAGTAGGGTTTACAGGACCAAGGGAGGAATATCAGTGAAGAGGAAAGCAAAAAGTATAAGCACAAACAAGGAGGGAAGAAAAGGTGAAAAGCAAAAGGACAGTATCAGAGTTAGAGCAGGGGTCAAATGGAGGGGAGTATGCCTTAACGCCAGGAGCCTAGGCAACAAACTTGGCGTGCTTCAGGCGCTGATGGCAGACACTGAAGTGGACTTGGTGGCCATCATGGAAATGTGGGCCACAGATAAAAATGACTGGGAGATGACGGACCCTTGGTATTCACTGTTCAGGAGGGATAGAAGAATTTGTAGGGGGGTGGAGTTGCCCTTTTTGTTAAGGAGATCATTGAAGTGGCAGAAGATGGAAGTATTTGTGGTAGCAGTGGGAAGGCTGAGTCAGTATGGGTGCAACTTATGGCAGCCTAAGGCAGGAAAGTGCAGTTGGGGTGATCTATAGACTTCCAGGGCAAGGGACAGGAAGGGACAGAAAACTCGAGGAGGAACTTGAGAGGGACAGCAAAGGGGGAAGTAGTAGTAGTAGTGGTAGGTGACGGAACCTTCCCGATGTTGATTGGGAAGTCCTGGTGGCCGAGAATGACAGGAATCTGGCATTACCGGACATCTTTCAAGACTGTCTGTTTGTTCAGCATGTTAAGGAACCTACCAGGCAGAACACAATCCTTGATGTGTTGCTCACCAGTTCAGAGATGGTAGGTGCTGTGGGAGTAGGGAAACTGCTAGGACATAGTGACCACAACTCTCTGTGGTTATAATTGGCCCTTGGGGCTGGTAACCCACAATCAAGAACCAGAGTCCTTGACTTTAAAAGGGCGGACTTCGATAGGTTGAGGGAACTGGTTAGTGATGCGTTAGTAGGGGTGGAGGACATAAGGGGTGGTAGAGGAGAGATGGGGACAAAATATGGAGCCATCCTTGAGGGATCAAAGGCAAGCACAAGAACAGTATCTAAAAAAAAAAAAAAAAAAGGTTTAAGAGACCACTGTGGTTCTCAGCAAGGGTCAAGGAAGCAGTTAGAGCCAAATATAAAGTCTTCTGTAAATACAAGGAAAAGCAGGGGAGTCAGAAACTGGAGGATTATCTACCAAAAATAGAAAGGTGAAGAGGGTCATCAGGAGGCAAAAGCAGACACAGAGCTGCATATCACAGAGTGATCAAGAATGGAGAAAACAGGTTTTAGGTATATCCGGAAAGAAAGGGAAAAGGTGGAACATTGCATGGCTAGTTTGGGAGGATGAGTGAAAGGCCGCTGTGCTGAATGACTACTTTTGCTCATTATTCAGTAAGGAGGACTGTGGGTCCATGCCAGAAAGTGGCATCAAAACAGTTACGAAGGGAATTACGGAAAAGAGGCAGTCAATACTTACTAGCGAGAGGGTCCTGAAAGGGCTGGCAGCCTTAAGATAGATAAGGCTCCAGAACCAGATGGGTTGCATCCGAGGATAGTTGGAGAATTAGCAGCAGAACTGGCTGAATCACTGGCAGGGCTGTTCAACAGCTCGCTAAGGTCCAGGGAGTTACAAGGATTGGAGAATGGCAGATGATGTACGGCTTCATGGGGGTGCATAAGGAGCAACCAGGGAAATATTGGCCTTTCAATCTGAGCTCCATTGTGGGTAAGCTGATGGAATCACTTATCAGAGAGGACCTTGTGGACTACGTAGAGAGCTCCAGGATAGTAAATAACATGGTTTTGTGTTGGTAAGGTCTTGTCCGACTAGCCTGAATTTTTTTTTTTTTTTTGACTCTGTGACCAAGGAAGTAGACAAAGACCACACTGTGGATCTGCTGTACTTTGACTTCAGCAAGGTGTTTGATTCGGTACCGCACAAACTGTTGCTCAAAAAGATGGAAGACCTGGGTGCGTCTGAAACCGTAGTGAACTGAGTGGGTAGTTAGGGAGGCAGCAGGTGGTGGCCAGTGGAGTTAAATCGGACAAAAGGAAGGTAACGAGCAAGGTTCCATGGGGATCTGTCATTGGTCTGGTCCTCTTCAGCATGTTCATTAGTGACATTGGTGAGGGAATCCAGGGTAGGCTGTGTCTCTCTGCAGATGACACAAAACTGTGGGAGGGTGGATAGTGATGAGGGAATAAGGGATATGCAGAGCAACCTACAAAAATTATAGGGATGGTCAAAGGTCTGGCAGTTAAAATTCAGTGCCAAAAAGTGCAATGTAACACACCTAGGGAAGAGGAACCCCAAGACTGAGTACTAGATGGGTGGGGTGAAGCTTAGCATTGCAGAAGAGGGACGGGATCTAGGAGTTATCAGTAACTCCCTTACACAAATGAGCCAGTGCAACAAGGCCTATAGCAAGGCTAACAGGATGCTAGGATGTATTGGGAGGGGTACTGATAGCAGAAGAAAAGAGATATTTCCCCTCTACAGATTGCTGGTGAGGCCTCACCTGTAGTGTTGCGTCCAGTTCTGGAGCCCTCCACCTCAGAAAGGACAGGGATAGGTTGGAAACAGTGCAGCACAGAGTAATAGAAATGATTCAGGGCCAGCAGGGCAGATCCTATGAGGAGCGCCTCAAGGCACTAAGTATGTACTCACTGGAAACCAGAAGGGGGAGGGGAGCTATGATAGAGACCTTCAAGTTCCTTAAAGGAATTAACAAGGTAAATGGGGGGAATTATTTACCCTGAATACCAACTCAAGGTCATGTGGTCACGAGTGGAGATTAACAGGAGAGAAGTGAGGAAGTACATAGATGCTGTCAGCAGATAAGGGATTATGGCCCACTCAGTCTGCCCATTTTGAGCTTGTAAGATCAGTTTGTTTTTCTAAAAATCTTCCCCTTTACCCCTGACTTCCAGGATTCCCTTATGTCTATCCCATACATAAAGCTTCATGTTCCACCTTGCAAAGATAGAGACTGAACATAGGACCCTTTGCATCAAGGGCTGGCAACCAGCCCTCCAAGCCACCAGCTTTTCCTTATTATTTACGGAGAGGGTGGTGGAACCTTGGAACAGTCTGTCGGCTGAGGTAGTGGCTGCAAACACAGTTGGGGGATTCAAGCAGGCATGGGATAGAATGATGGGAATAGTGATTTTCTGGGGTGACAAGACCAGGGAGGAGAATGGAATAGGATGGGCGGGTTAGTACCCTGGAGGAGCAATGGGCTCCAGGGAAGGTTCCTGGGGATTATAGGAAGATGGGCAGACTGGATGGACCTCTGGTCTCTTTCTGCCATCATAATCTATGTTTATATGTTTCTTTCCTGCTTGGTAGTCATCAATACTACGCTGACTCTGGGTTCCTTTGCCCTGAGTGCATTATTTTGCACTTTTTCGTATTGAAATCCAGCTGCCATACCCTTGAACAGTGCTTGAGTTTTCTCAGGTCTCTGCTCATCCTTTTGTCTCCCCTTGGAGTGTTCACCCAATTGCAGATTTTGGTGTCATCCACAAAGAGCCAGACGTCCCCTCCAGCTCCTCTGAATTGTCACTTATTAAGATATTAGAGGACCAATCCAGCATTGATCCCTGAGGCACCCAACTGTTCATCCTCCTTCTGAGTGAACTTGATTTACCACCACCCTCAGTGCCTATCCCCTAACCATTTTTTTTATCCAAAATATGCCTTATTGTTTTTTCAGACAAGGCATACATATACAGTGACCAAATATTCAATCTGATAATTACAGACCAAACATAAGGCATTTAGCAGCAAGAAATTAACAATAGATGATTTGCATTCTAACAGCCTCTAACAATACCTAGGTTAACTATCACCAGATAACCAAGTTATCATATTAACATACATAGGTCTTAAATGTAATTAATAGCACAACCTGCACTCCAACTGGGAATGCTCAACATGTACTCTGTAAAGAAACTATTCATCATAGGTATGTTGTCTGTTATTGTACGTCTCCCATTCCGCCCCTCCCCACCTTATTTATCCTTCATGTCTTCTTCCAGTATAGGTACATTAGGTCCTCTACTCAAAAATTCATCAGATACGAGCCATCTTTTGTCATAAGTGGCCATACTGCACCTGTTTCTATAGGTCAGTTTTGTCCATAGCTGCACAATCTCCTACTTGCTAAGCCATACTTGAGTAGGGGGGGCTCTTCCTTCTTCCAGTTTGTAAGGATGTGAAGCTTCCACATAGCCACAGGATACATTGAGGGCAGGGAGGGATTTCTGGAGGTTACTCGATAAGCTCAGGTGTGACCCTCTCTGTGATCTGTAAAATCCAGGCATCTGAAGTTATGGTTCACCACTGGTTTAGATGGAGAGAGAACCAACCTCCTCCCACCACCTTTTGGTCAAGGACCAGAAAAGGGGGGGGGGGTCTGGCAAGGAGTCAAGCAGTGGCGGATCCAGCCAGGGGGCTGGTCCCTCACTTCTGGGATGCTTGACCACCTCCCCAGTGTTGCAGGGGGTGGGCAAGGCAGCCGGGGCTCTGCGCTTCCCTCGAGGGCGAGAGGATGCACCTGATCTATTGGTCACTTTGTGAAAGGGAGGGGCACGGTCTACCTCTCAGCTGAATATGGTAGAGAGTGGATGGACTTAAGCACCCTGCCTGAGGCTTGCAGATCATTGACAATGTCCTGCACGTCAGGGCCGAACAGCTTAGTGCCATTAAAAGGGCATTATGCCTTCTGCTGAAAATCAGCAGCAAACCAGATACCCACAGCCAGGAATGCCTATGTAGCATACGCCCATGGCAGCAGCCCTGGCAACAGTATCAGCCTTGTCATACAGGGCTCTGAGGAGGTGTTTGCTAATGTGCTCAGCTGCCTGAAGACACAGAAACAGCTCCTGCTTTTGTGTGCCATCTGGGAGGCCAGGGCAGCAGCCTTGCCTTCTTCCAATTAACATTTTGGTACTTTATCACGTGAGACAGGTAGTTTGTAATCCTCAAACTCAGTGTGAGGAGGCATATACCATGGGGGACTAAGGTGCTTAGGTGTCTTACACCTGTTGTGGGCTTCCTTCTGTTTCGGGCTGGGCAGCATAGCAAGGGAACACCTGAGGGCATGGTAAAGCTCGTCTGCTCTACAGGGCATAGCTGGCACCATGACTGGTCTGTGCCAAACTGCCGTGGCTGCATTCCTCAAGGCAGGCAAAACTGAAGGAATGATTTTTGGAGGAGATTCTGGGATCTCCTGGAAGTCAACCAGCTCTTTCCTGGTGGCATCCTCTTCTTCAGTGTGGAAATCCATGGCTGAGGGCAACTGCTTCATCACATTAAAAAATGTGGGGTCCTCAGAAGGAGACCTGGGAGTATGTTTAAACGAATCCTCACTGACAGAGGAAGCTGTGGATCGGTCAGAGAACGGGATCTCTTCCTCATCATCAGGAAGACTAAGGTCTGGATGGTACTCCTCTTCGACGTTGACCTCTTCCAGATCTAGGTCTGGAGTCGGATGCACCAATGACGGCTTGTGGGGAGCGTCCCGCACCGATAAGCAAGCGTCGACGACGAACCTGTCATCGATGGCATTGGCGAAGAGGGCCTATATGCGCTCAGATGTTGAACAATCACCGAAGTGAAGTTAGTCAATATCTCGTTCAGGTCGACGACATTCGTCGAGGGGGGAGTGTTGGACAGGTGTCGACGACCCACCTGCTGGACCCTGTGAACCCAAGGAGTCCATAGCCCTAGAGGGTGAAGGGTCAGGCCTCGACAGGAGGGCCACTGACGATGTGCCAGTCAATGGAGGGGTCAACGACCTGGAGGTTGACGGCAGACTGCCCTATGAATCAGGTGGGGTGCTGTTGGTATGGGTCTGGTGGGCAAAGAACTGGACAGCAGTTTTGTGCATCAACGCAGCCAACAAGGATCCCCTCCCCCACAGAAGGAGAAGAGGCCATCAGGGAGTGAGATCACTGCCGGAGAGCAGTCACAATCTTCATCCTTTTTATGACTCCCGAGATTTGTCTCGGCTTTGGAGGCCTGAGAGCTCGATGACCCTGTTGGCACCTGAGAGGCTGGGACCCTGGAGCATCCCTGCCCAGAACTGGCTACCCGTTGATCCATCAGGAAACTTCTAAGAGCCTTTCTGTGTCACCTCAGGGTTGTCTGGTTAAATTTCTGTCAGAGCTCACAGTCAGAAACTCTGTGGTCAGGCCCAAGACAGCAGACACAGAGGAATGTTAAGCCTGTGGAGGCAATCTTCTTTCCAGATGGTAGAAGAGGAAGTCAAAGGACTGACTCCCGACATAAACAAGTTGGAAGAATCTCTGATAAGAGAGATTCTGAAAAAATTAGAAGACAAAAGCCGTAGGCGAAAAAGGCACAAATACTGCATCGAAGCTTCCACAGAGACCCATGTGAGCGAATAGACGGTGGGAAAGAATTAAGGAGGGAGCGGGGCTGCTCATACCTTTATAGAGTTGGTGGTGTCGATGGACATCAGATGTCGATGGTGTGGGCGGCCCCAATTATACTGCTGAAAATCTTCCTGTGGATCCTGCCGATTGACTGTGAAGTTCCTACTGTGTAACCTGATGACTGAGATACCCTCAAAGTTCATAGATTCTGCTACAACCAGTACAACTCCACTGCAGTGAAATGGAGAAGAGCACAAGAGAAACTCTGCAGTACCTGGATTTTGTTATGAGGCCACCCACAATTTTTTATCTATTGTTATTTAAATGAGTCCTAGACCATCAGATATCCAAACCAAACAACAGCCCCTTCCGAAGTCACAACTCATTAGATCGCAATTCTGATGAGGTGTGGAGAGAAGGACAGCACTAGATGTTTCAGCCTCCAGGAAGAGTACCTATTAAACCCAGTACTATGGGTGACAATTCTCAAAGTAATTACAGATAGAAAGAAATGGTCTCACTGGCAAAACAAAAGGAAGCTTCAGAAATAAATAGCAGTAACAAGTAGCTAGTATAATTTTGATGGCGGACGTTCCTTGCGGGGACAACTGAGTGTTTGAAGATTTATTGTACTAAAGAAGCATGAAAGAAAGAGTACCCCATACATAGAGCCTTTTGTGCCTATTGTGAATTTAATTTTCATATTTTGTGAAAAAAGCGATGGATTGTACATGGATTTTAGACTTCACAGAGCCAGGGATCAGAGGAGAAGCACCTTGAACACCTGACAACCCAACACGAGCCCTGCTTCCGATGTTACAATTTGTTAGCTCGGAATTCTGATAAGATGTGCAAGAGGGAGGGATAGCACTATGTGTTTCAGACTCCAAGAAGAGTACATATTAAAACCTAGTACTACATGTAGCAACTCTCAAAGTAATTAGAGATAAAAATAAATAGTTTCATTGGCAAACCAAAAGGATGCTTCAGAATTAAAAAGTACTAACAGCTAACTGCTAAATTTGTATTTAGTTATGTATATATTATACAGCTTTTCTTTTTCTATTACCCCCCGAAATAAGTAAAACTGTCCATGATTGACTTTTGTGATCCGATCCCCCACACTCCCCAACCCACCGTACCCAACTACCCCTCAGCACCCAACCCACACACCCTCACTCACCTAAAATTTGGTCCCCATTGTAGATTCAGTCTTTGAGTTGAAAGATTCCTCCTCCTGGAACTGTGACTAAGAACCAAGGAAAGCAGGTAGGTATGATTAATTTTTTCCTCGTAACTTGGTCTTTTATATATTTCCCCTAAATTTTCAATAGGGCCTTTTTGGGACCCAAATCCTGAACAAGCTAGGTGAAAATGCTGAAATCGTCCAGAAAGGTGATCTTGCAGTTGCTCTGAGAAATCACCTTTGGGTGGATTTGAAAATTTCCATCTACCAGGTACAAGAGGTGGGATCATAAGAAAACTATGTTGAAAATCTGGAGTCACAATTTAAAAAACAACAAAGGTACGTTGAATTTTTTCAATAACCACTCACTAATTTTCAATATTTTGACACCAAATTTTCAACAGCCATTTTTTCAAACCATGTCATAAATGTGACAGCTTGTCACAAATCCTTCCCAAAACATGTTTTACACTTGTGGTGCAAAATGTTTCCGCTAGTATTTTATCAATTACACCTGTCACATTGGAGAGCATACAAAGCCTATGTTCTGAACAGAGATCCCTCCGAGGCTGCTGGAATGCCCCAGGCACTTTACTGAGCTGGGAAGGAGAGCTTTCTCATATGTAGCACCCAAGTATTGGAATGCCCTTCCTAAAGAACTGCAGACACTGGTCTTATCCCCACACAATCAAACAGAACCTCAGGGAAACCATGTTAGGAAGGCCATTACGTAAATACCATACCAAATGATGATATACTTCACCTAGAGCATATGACTAGTTTGATAACATATATATGCACTTAATGCTGGATGTCGGCATCATGTACGACCAAAGTCCATGGAGTCTTTGACCACCTGTTCCTATGTAGGTATACCATATTTCCACTGTATTGCCATTTCTATACTGTATATTTGATGTTACTCCTTCTGCACTATGATTGTAATGCAACTGTGTTTTGTAATTGATGTGCTATCTGACTGGCCTGGGTCATGCCAGAAAATGGCTCCTGGGATCAGTGTACCCATCCGGTAAACAAATATGTTGAAAATTTAGGGTCAAAATGTCAAAAAAAAAGACAACTTTATGAAGAAACACTGTGCGGAGGGCCTGCCGTTGTCCCCAGTCAGCAACTCGAGTTCAGGGATAAGCTCTGGGAGCCAGCTTGGCTGTACGACACTGGGGGCCAACGCTGTCCCGTATCAGCATGTCTTGACTGAGAAGGAATGTGCAGTGCTCGTCTGCTCAGACATCTTGTAGTGAGCGGGGGAGCATTCCCTCACCAAGGGGTTGATTTGCCTGACAAGGCCACTTACTTCATTAATGGGTTGAAGAATGCACAGCGCACAGTAAAGAAATGAAAAAAATATTAGGGTTTTGCATCTTCTGAGTCTTGGCGAATCAGTGGTGGGGTCTTCCTTGGGGTCAATCCTAATGGCCACCCCCTTCCGTGAGCAAACAAGGTCAAACATGATCTCAAAGCTACAACTGATTCTGCTGCAACATGTGGCGATACACACCTCTCTACCTCAGAAGAGTGTGTCACTTTGTGGCACTGACTTGGAGCTGTACCTTGTGCTTTGGACAGAAGCCTACAGGTAACCCACTAAAATGAGTGACTGAAATTCCTTTTTTGTGTCTCACATACTTCTACTCATAACCTGGCCGGTTTACAGTTATTTTACTCCCAAATTTTTAATATACTGTTTACATGACCTTACCTCATAAACAAAGATAGAGGGGATTTTAAGAGCACTTAAGTGTGAGACTAAACTACAATACTAAAATTTGTGACAAAAATTTTAATGATGCACATTTTAGTGCTGTACTTAAATGTGCAACACTAAAATTGTATTTTTGTGTCACTCACACTTTTACCTGTAACTTGGCCATTTTATTGCCACATTTTGAATATGCTGTTTACATGAGTACCTCATGAACAAGGGTGGTGAAAATGTTCAAGTACAGGTTGAAGGGTGATTTTTGCAGTCACTCTGTGAAACCCCCTTTGGGGCAAGATTTAACACATTTTAGCTACCATGTTCATGACATAATGTCAAAATAATTTTCATGTTGTGCATTTAAGTACAAGACAAAAGTTTACAACATTAGAATTTTCCACGTGCAACTTCCGGTGACATCACCGACGCAATGGCGGCTTAGTTGAGGAGCTCCCCAACCCACAGGCAAAAGATCGGCCCCACGACACAGAAATCGAGCTTGATTTTATAAAAGATGAGCATAACTGGAAGTGGGGGCACTCTGAGGAAAAGATCCGGCTTCAAAACCGCTAAAAAAGGTACACAGAAAGACTGATTCCCACAGATGAACCCACCCGACAATGGCAGGGAATATCCATCCAGCATGGCGAGTGGAGATACGGAAACCGAGCTGGAGACTTTATCAAGGTCAAGATTTGAGATACTCCTCTCTGAAATTAAACAATTCAAGAGTGAAAACAAAGCAGAATTCAACAAGCTGCATGTCGACTTAAAACTCCTGAGCTGAGTCACCACGGCTGAGAAGAGGATTTCTGGGGCAGAGGATGACATTTTACGCCTATCGCAGGCCACTGAGGCACTCACCCAACAAGAAGAAAGCACAGCAGCTAAATGTCTGGTCTTGGAGGCCTGTGCTAGGAGGGAGAACCTGCGAATCTATGGCCTCCCAGAAGACTCGGAGGTAGGAGAAATGGCAGACTGCCTGACGAATATGCTCCAGCATGTTTTAGACCTCCCGCAAGCCTTTACTTTTAAAATCGAGAGGGACCCATTGAGCGCTTTCAGCTGCTTAAGCTCCACATCACATCACTGCTCGAGCCAGATCTATTGTGGCTAAGTTTTCGAGTTACAGGGACAAGGAAATGGTGCTCAAGACCACGTGGAGACAAATAAAAGGTCGAATATAATGGTTTTGCCTTTTCTTTGATCAGAACTACCCCTACCCCCCGATTCAGCAGCACCGCATGGCCTACACTCCAGTTCTCGTAAGCTCAAAACGCTGGGACTGAAGTTTCTGATGCAATATCCTGCCTGCCTACAGGTTAGGTGGGAATCGGGGGTAGAACTTTACTGCACGGCGGAGGAGGTGATACAAGTGCAAAAGGAAAAGGGCTATGAAATAACAGGTGAATTTCATCAACTAGGCCAAGCTCTGACTCTCCCAAGACAGTGACAAACAGCTGCATCATGCAATAACAGGAGGTCGGGAAGAGGGGACAGCCCCCAGTACCATGCAGGACATCAAAGGTCTGCCGCTGGCGAACACATCAACAGCAGCAGGAGCACAGGGAGAATCGAAAAGCAGCGGACACTTAACCTGGGAACTGTGGTGACTGTCCATATGCATACTTTTGTTCGCCCACCCTACTCCTCCCATTCAGGGCCTTACGCTGCCTCGTGACCACTATAGCACCTGGCTTGACTCTGGAACTAGATGATGGGGGAGTAAGGTTGAACTGACCTTCGGCTAATGTCTAGACATGCCTAATTGACTTAAATACATCTATAGGACAATACATCATTGGGAAGTATTGAGACTGAGCATGATTATGTGGCCAATGGGGCAGGGCTGTGCATTTTCATGGAAATAACGAGGGAGTACAGTATAGCTGAAAAGCTTGATAATGTTTTGAATGATGCATCTCTGGCTTCTCTCTGATTCTGACACAAGGGATGATGGTTAAGCCGGGCATATGCCCGGTTGGTTAATGAATGCTTCCATGGAAAAGGCCGCGTGGGATACTTTACAATAAAAGGGAGACTGAAGGAATAACCTACTGAAATGAGGGGCTTTGCTATACACTGCCATTCATGGCATCAGTAAAAGATGGAGAGAGGATGCATATGGTAGAAAGATACCAAGTGCCGGGGTGGGGACTAGGAGAGTACCTACCACCAAATCTTTTTTTCCTAATGAGTTGGGGGTTTAGCTTTGGGCTGTACTGCTCTTAGGCCTCATAGGTGGCAGATGGCACCTGAATTTCCTTGGCCCGCCTGTGAGAGCCATTGACGTATTTAGGCCACATCAGGCCGGGACCCACGTCTGATAGGTTCCAGGAGGACCGAACTCCTAAGGGGTTCAGTCTCCTCTGCCCCTGGATTTACTACATCCCAGGCCATAGGGGCCGATTTATTGGTTCCCCTTCCTGGGGGGTCTATATGTACATAGTTCGACCCTGAGGGAAAAGCCACATTTGGGGCACCTTCCAGCTTGGGGGTTTGGAGTTGAAGGTTTGCTATATACTGGTTTCTGTGCATTTTCTTTTGTTGTTTATGTGGCACATCAATGCATATACTGGATGGGATTTTTTTTGGGGGTAATTATGTTAATGGATTGAGACTGCTAACACATAACGGACTGCTTTGTTGGGAACATATATGGCTAACAGGCATGATATAAAGGTAGCATCACATAATGTGAATGGCATATATAACCCTTTAAAGTGCTATGAAGTGCTCTCCACCCTGCGGCGGCAGAATCCATCATTTGTGCTCTTGCAGGAGACACACCTGAGCAGGGCCAAACATGCAAAGCTGGGAAAGTTTGGCTTTCTCAGGTAACTGCCTCATCTCATTTATTTATTTAATTTATTTATTTAGGGATTCGGATCATACCTTTGAGCTCAGAGCTCTTTTACAAAGGTTCCACGTCAAACAGTGACAATGACAGCAACAAACAGTTTACATACAATACTCGAATAGTAGGTAGCTAGTATACAGTAAGGATACAATGTCATTCATAGTACCAATGGTGATAGTACAGCGTCAAGAGCATTCAACTAGGGTAAAGGACAGTGTTTATATGTAGCGTAAGGAGATAAACAGGTGTGACACCTAGTGTGAGAGTCAAGGAGGAGTCAAGGTGAGGGAGGGGAGACAGGGGGAGTGGGCAGCCAGAAGAAGTGGCTTTGTCTAGGAGGTTGAGGAGGTAGTGGTAGTATGTTGGTTTTAAGGTTGATCCAGTGGGAGAAAAGGCACAGGGGAGAGGAAGACAGAGGGATAGAATAGGGAAGGTGGGTGTAAAAGCAAGGGAAGGAGAGTGTGGGTAGTGGGCATTATGGGTGTTAAGAGTCCTAGTGGCAGTCACAAACTGTCCTAGTAAGAAGGTGTTGCCTTAGGCCATTTTTGAATTAAGTAGATGCACTGGGAGTTTAGAATGTGCACTGGGATTTCATTGAGCCACTGGGGGCCCTAAAGCTGAAAGCATGCTGTCCCTGCACAGTTCGACGGAAAGGTGTTGATAGGGCCCCCCTCATCCTGCCTCTGGTGGTATAGCTGGTAGCACTTGGTGTTAGGATGCTAGAAATGCATCGGGCGGTTTTACCCATTAGTGCCTTTTTTCCCAAGGAGACATGTTTGGAATATAATCCTGTTCTTTAGTGGCAGCCAATTGGTCTCCTTGTATAAGGAGCAGGTGTGGGTATTTCGATCTGCAGCCATTGTGAGCCTACATGCCTTGTTGAGGGCAATGATGATCCTTTTAGTGCAGTGTCTGTTGCTGCGCCATAGACCACCAATCCATAGTCGATGGTAGAAAGGATGGAGCTGGAGACTGAGAGACGGAGGGCCTCTGGAGTGAGATACTTTTTATGCCTATATAGTACACCCAGCTTGGTGTTCACTGCCTTTACCACTGTGTCGATGTGTTGGGTGAAGGTGAGGCAGTCATCAACGGTGACCCCCAGGTACTTGAAGGTCTGAACTTGTTCCAGCAGTTCACTGACTTTATTGGAGATGGTGAGCGAGGAGCTTCTTTTTGTGCTGTGGGCTGGCTGTGAACATCACCTTGGTTTTTTGTAGTTTAATAGAAGTTTATGGCTACAGAACCAGTCTTCCAGCTGTAGAAGGATGCCTGCAGCTGGGAGTGGAGGGCAACTATTGATGAACTGCTGGTGAGAAGCACAGCGTCATCTGCGTAAAGTATCAGTTTAGTGTCACAGGCTTCAGGAAGATTATTTAGGAAGAGGCTGAATAGTAAGGGCCCCAGTATTGACCCTGTGGGACCCCTAAAGATACCTCGTGGAGCTAGATACTGTGTGCCCAATTTTACATGTTGGCTTCTGTGTGTTAGGTAGTCCTTGAACCAGCAGACAGCATTGGTTGCCACCCCCAGGTTCTGTAGTTGAGTCAGGAGGAGAGAGTGATTGACAGTGTCGAAGGCTTTGGTGAGGTCTATGAAGACTGACTCCACCAGCTTTCCTTCATCTAGTGCCTTGTGCAAGTAGTCAGTGTAGTCCAGCAAAGCTGTGGAGGTACTATGATTCTGCCTGAAGCCATGTTGGTTTGGACATAACAGATTGTATTTGTTGAGGTAATCTGTGAGTTGGGTGGCCACAATCTTTTCCAGGGCTTTAGATAAGGGAGAGAGGATGGATATCGGCCTGTAATTGGCGGTGCATGTCATATCACCATTCTTGTGCACCGGCATCACGAGAGCCTGTTTCCAGATCCCGGGGAACTGTGCAAGAGCCAGTGATTTGTTAAATAGTTTTGTAACTGGCACGATGATGACATCCAGTGTTAGGGATAGGAGTTTCATATCGATTCCATCACTCCCCATTCTGGTCTTGCCTAGTATTTTTTTTATGTATTTGTAAGCCTCCTTCACCGACACTTTTTTGAAGTAGAAGACAGGGATTGAGCCCTCTTGAGGAGTGCAGTTGGTCTGTTCCCCAGCAGGGTACAGGTAGTCAGGGGGTAGCACTCCAGTCAGGTCAGTAAACGCTGTGTTGACAGAATCCGCGATGTGCTGAGGGTCGCTAATCGTGATGTTGTCAAAGTTGAGCAAGTGGGGGATCTTCTTCTCATCCTTCCCAAGAAGGTTTTGGATGTTATCCCAAAAATTCTTCCCATTGCCCCAAGTTTTTTTTAAGCTGCTCCTTGTGGAATTTGGCCTTTGCTTGGCGGATAAGGTTGGTGCAGTGGTTTCTTGCAGCTCTGTAGCATTGGAAGTTGTGTTTGCTGTGAAAGGACCTGGCTTTTTCCCCAGAGATTGTCCCTTTCCTTCATCTGGGCGAGGAGATCCCTTGTGATCCAACCATTAACTTGACCCCGAATTTTTCTTTTCCTCAGTGGTGCAAAGATATCGCAAATCTTGTTGAAGCCCTCTATAAAGAAACTTAGGGCCTGGTCAATATTAGGCGCATGATCGATGGGAGACCAGTCATACTGGGAGAGGGCAGAGAAGAGGGACCCAAGTTTGCCCTTCCCCAAGACCCTACTATTAATTATGATAGGCGGGGGCTTGCTCAATTTGTTTGACCATGTGAAACTGACCGGGGAGTGATCACTTAAGGTGTCAGGCAGGACCTTAAGTTCAGAGATCCGAGAAGGGTAACTCGAGAGGAGCCAATCGAGGAGGGTGTCTCTTCCTGTTTTGTGGTTCCGCCTTGTTGGGCTGTCTACAAGTTGGGTCAGATTGGAAGCAGCGACATGTCCTTGAAAGGCGGATTCCCTGCCCTCCCAGTTGATGTTAAAGTCACCTGTTATGAGAAGCTCTGTGCCCTGAGAAAGGTAGCAATTAGATACATAGATACATAGACAGTGTCGGCAGATAAGGGCCTATGCCCCACCCAGTCTGCCCATTTAAGTTTGTAAGTTCAGTTTATGTTTTCCAGGAAGTCTGTTGCCCTTACCCTATTAATATATATATATATGGATATTGTATCCAGTATTTTTGGGAGGCCATCCCTGGCTTTAGTGGGTGGAAGATAAACTGAGCTAAGATTAGAGATTTGCCGTGCTGTCCGACCTGTGCTTTTATTGCTAGTAGTTCATGATCATCCTCGACCCTGGTAACAGGGAGGACCGAACAGCATAGGTAATCCCTGGCATAGATAAGGACTCCTCCACCTCTCTTGCCACACCTGTCTTTCCTGAATGTTTGATATCCTGGAAGCATCACTTCATTGTCTTTTATCCTGCTTGACAGCCAGGTCTCTGTCAGACACAGAATGTCAGGTACATGGTCGGACATCCACGCTTGGAGTAGGTCAAACTTTGCTGTGAGGCTGCAGATGTTCAGTGCAGCTACTTTTAGGCCTTTACTCGTGTTTCCCCCTTCGTTTGATACTGGTGGTGGGCCAGGATTGGCATGGACATTACCTAATAGAAGAAGAAGCAAGAATATTATTTTCTTGGCTGAGAGGTTTATGCAAATGGTGGAGCGTATCTTGCGCCTCCTGCTCTTGCAGTGGGGACGGCGTTCACCAGGGTGATCTTTATGGGCATGAAAATGGTAATGTTGATAACCGTGGCAGGTGTCGGGTGCCCCAGGCTAGCAGGTGGGATGCAGGTGGTGGAAAGCTGGAGCTCCTTCAGCACAGTTGGCACTGGGGTGCCATATAGTCCATCTTTGTCAAGAGCAGGTTCTCGCAGGGGTGGTAGTGGTCCAGCTTGGCATCGTGGGCCTGTAGCAACCCACAGCCTAATAAAAGAACTAGAGGATAGAGTAATCCATGGTAGAGCAGAGGTGGTGGCACTTGGGTGGTCTAACAAGCACACCAGGAGATAGCAAAGGAAAAATGCTGAAGGTTAATTTCATCCACAGAAATTAACTGTTGAGATCCAGGATCACATAATATGTTAAAATTCCTGAAAGGTGATAAACTGTGGCCTGGGCATATGCAATGTGAAATCCTTTTGTCTATATGTTTCCTTTGTTCTTGAAGTCCTCAGAGATAAGTACAATACCTTGGAGTAGGTCAGACAGTAGGCATATACAATGTGTGAAATCCTTTTGTCTGTATGTTTCCTTTGATCTTCAAAGTCCTCAGAGACAAGTACAATACCTTTGGAAAAGGTCAGACAAAAATGTTGATTCAGTCACAAAATGTGTTAAAATTCCTTTGTTCTTTAAAGTCCACAAGTGCAGTTGCTTTAAGAGTGGTCAGATAAGAATGTTGAAAATGTTGATTCAGTTGCAGGACCCAGCATCACCATGTTTGTAAGACTAGTTGTAAGGCATATGCTTCCTTGGGGAGGCTTCAAGAAAGCTGATTTAAAATTAAAAGCTGATACCTGATGATGGCGATTTGCAGAAATTCAGTCCAGGAGACTTTCACCAATGTTGTGTGCAAGAATGGCGCAGGTATTCCCAGCAGAAAAACATGTAAATGAACAAAAACTAACCTACAGACACAGACAAGCACAAACGGCCACCCACACAGCCCCAGGAGGGGGAAGGAAGAGAAGGGGCACTGCCATTTTGATTCCTAGGGGGTCCTCATTTAAACTGAATGAGAAATATATAGATCCGGAGAAATTGACTAGTGTATAGTGTCCGGTGACTTAGGGGTCCCTATTACTTTGGCATCCTCTACCTCCCACCAGGATCTGCAGCATCAACAGTGAAGAGGTTTACTCCAGAAGATTACAGAGTATCATAGGGGGTTTGGTGGTGGTGGGGGGTCTTAATCAGATCTGGTACCAGATGGACACTTCCAGAATAAGACCACTTCGACCCACCCCTACTAGCAAAATAATTAAAAGATTCATGAAAGGGGCTGGTTGGGTAGACGCTTGGCACTAAGTACATTCTGGACAAAGGGAATATACCCCACCATGGCTCCTATTGATTACCTCTTGGTGTCAAGTGAGCATCAGTACCAGATAACTGCCAGCGAGCATACCCCCCCAGTCCTCTCGGACCATGCACAGCTCTCCCTGGGCATGGACTGGAGAACAACATGGGGTCAGACATTATGGAAATTTAATAATTATTTTTTAAACTTAAAAGAATTTACAGACATGGCCATATTTAAATTAGAGCAGACTGAGGGGAAATATCTCACCAGATATTTCCAAGGCCACCCTCTGGGATACTGTGAAGACAGTCATGGGGGGTTATTAAGTTTACTGCCCATTTTAAGAAAAAGCTGACTGCTCTAACGGAATCCCTCCACTCACAGCTAAAGGAAGCACAGATGCTCCACGCAGAGGGGGACGGCACAGCGCTGGTTAGGATACCGAGTTTGAAACAACAAATAGATGTTAAAATCAAGCAGGCCCTGCAGCGTCTGTGTCAGAGATATGGAGAGATGGGCTCTAGGGCAACTAGACTACTGGCTCATCGTTTACGACAGCAAACACTGCACTTTACCATAGCCCAGATTAGGGATGTAGGATCGGGTAGACCGGTGAGAACTCCTAAACACATTTTATCTAGTTTTAGAACCTATTATCAAAAACTTTACACCCCAGAGTCTTCTTCGGATAATGTACAAGTGGAGCCTACCTGTCCAAAATAGCATTACCAACCCTTAGTCCAGAGGCCAAACTTAAGATGGACTGCCCTATCACTCAGTTGGAAGTGGGCCAGGCAATTAAAAGCTTAAAGTCATGCAAAGCCCCAGGGCCTGATGGATATACCCCCCAAGTTCTTTAAATGTTTTAAGAGAGATAGAGGGCCATTATTGGAAGCCTGTAGGCGGTACACTTGGAAGAACAGTTCCCAGACACTTAGAACTATGCACTGATCTCAAGTATACTGAAGCTGGGGAAGGAAATCACCCAGTGTGTGTCATATCGACCAATATTGGTACTTAACGACATTATAAAATATATGCCAAAATCTTGGCACAGAGGCTGGAGCTAACACTCCCTTCCCTTATTGACTTTGATCAAACGGGCTTTGTGCCAGGTCGGCAGACCCAGGATAATATTAGGTGAACATTACATATTCAACACCATGCTACCTGGTTGCAGTCTCCCCTTCTAATCTTGAGTTTGGATGCAGAGAAGGCTTTTGACCGGGTAGCTTGGAATTTCTTGGAGTTAACGCTGAAGCATTCTGGCTTCTCTGAGACCTTTGTGAAAGCCATTAGCAGTATTTACAAAAGGCCTAGGACCTATATCAAAATTAATGGTAGAGTCTCGGAATCTTTTCATTTGCAGAGGGGTACTAGGCAGAGGTGCCCTCTCTCCCCCTTTCTTTTTGCCCTGTACCTGGAGCCACTGGCTGGGGCTCTTCAGCAGGAGGCAAAGGTTAGAGGGATTAGACTAGGAGGGGAACAGCCCTTTATGCTGGTGACCTATTAGTATATCTGGCGGACCCTGATCAGGCACTACCCCAACTGTGGGACACCTTGGAGCAGTTCGAACATATGGGAGGGTATAAAGTCAATGCAGCCAAGACAGAGGTACTGCAGATCAATTACGACCCTCCAAAGTGGTTAAGAGGCGGTTCCCCTTTCGATGGCACCTAAGACATCTGAAGTATCTGGGGGTACAGATAGGGCCTGACTGCGATCAGTTGTTCGCACTTAACTACTCCCCCTTGATGGGTCGGGTTAGGGTGGACTTTGAGAGATGGCAGGGTGTATTCATCTCCCTAATGCAAAGGGTCCAAACGATGAAAATGGTGGTTCTCCCCAGGTTTTTGTATTTAGCACAAACACTACCCATCCCAGTTCCTGACTCTTTTTATAACACTCTCAATAGGAGGATTACTCTGTTCATCTGGGGCCTGCAGAGACAGACAGTCTGACTGTCGGCCCTTCAGATTCCAAAAACAGAGGCGTGTTTGGCTTTACCCAATTTTAAGTTACACCACAAGGCAGTGCAGCTCAGAACGTCCTTATATTGGTTTAACAAAGGATACACAGCTAAGTGGAAGACATTGGAGTTAGCGGAGGGGAAACTGACTGACCTCCATGCGGCCTTGTTGGGGATGGCACAAAATCTATTATGGAGGGGGAGTTGAATCCTTATATGGAGATAACCCTGGGCTCCTGGTTTGGAGTGAAGGGGGTCGGGAGCCTTGGGAGTTGGAGATATCTTATGTGCTCGGTCCCTCATATAGAGGGATTCGATCCGGCCCTGTGGGATGCTGGGTTTCGGGGTTGGGGAAAAGAAAGGACTCCACCTGATATGGCATTTTTTAGAGGGGGTAGAGATCAGATCTTTCCAGAACCTGGTGACCAGCTTTGGACTCTCCTGGAAGGATAGGTTCATATATTTTCAAATTCAGAATTATCTGAACACTACAAATTGGGCAGGGTGAGGACTGTCCTCCTCCACTCCAGATACTGGTTATCCTCAGGGCCACAGTAGAGAATAGGGCCCTATCAACCCATATGATTTCCTATCTTTATAAAGCATTTTTTTTTCTTGGAAGGAAGATGGCACAAAATCAGTCCGAGGGGTGTGGTCTTGAGATATGGGAACTCAGATAGCTGCTGAAACATGGGTATGGGTACAAAAAGGTACTTAGGGTCTGTCAACTATCAGTTGGAGAGAATTCTCCTGGAAAATGCTTATTAGTTTTTTAGGACATACAGCGATACAAGCTAAGTTTCAGAAATCCCGAGATGCAACATGCTGGAGGGATGGGTTTGCCCCAGCTGCCCTACACCATATAATGTGGAACTGTCTGAGGTTGGCTCCTTTCTCTGAGAGCTGGAACAAGGCTTGCAGGCTATCTTTGATCCTGATGTTGAACTGACTGTCTCTGTACTTTTTGTTTGATACTCCGAGAGGCTATGAGGACCCTAATAAGGGAAGACTACTGAGACACGCCCTGCTTGCCGGTCAGAAAGTCATAAACAAGCTGTGGCTTACCACTAGGGAACCCACCATAACTCACTGGCATGAAATTATGTTTTCTCAGAGAACCAGAGCAAACATAATCAGCATGATAGATACTAAAACAGAGAGATTAGCGTAAAAAGCCCAGGAAATTAGACTCATTCTACAGCGGTTTTACCACGAGTTGTACACTAAAGAAGAGGAAATTCCCCTAGACAACATCAAATCATATTTACAGAGTTTACCAGTACCACGAATCAGCCCACTACAGGCTGAAGCCTTGCTGGCACCAATCAAAGAGGGAGAACTACTCCAAGTTTTAAAAAAGCTCAGACCCTGAAGGTGCCAGGTCCAGATGGGTATCCCTCTGAATTTTATAACAAATTATAAAAGCTGTACTACCCATATTACTCCCGGCCTTACAGGCAGTCCTGGAGGAAGAAACCACCCCCCCCCACATGGCAATATGCCACCATATCAGCCATACTTAAACTCCATAAAGATGTTGAACACCCTACCTCATTTCACCCCATTTCAATGCTAAATTATGATTACAAAATGTTCATGTCAGTCATGGCCTCTAGAATAGAACCGTTTACTACACCAACTATTATTGACCCTGATCAGTGGGCTTTATTAAGGGCAGACAAGGCCGATGCCATAAGGCGTGCACATTTCTTAGTAGATTGGGCCATAGAAAGACAAATCCTTTAGTGCTACTGGGGTTAGATGCTGAAAAGGCATTCGACCGGTCAGCTGGTCTTTTTATGGCAGACTCTGGATTCCCAGAACAACTTATAAAACAATTACAAAATATTTATGCCTCCCAAAGCAAATGTTAAGGTGGATGAGGCACTTTCAGATACATTCCAACTCTCTAGGGGCACCCGCTGAGTGCCCAATGCCCTAATGTTGTTTGATCTATATCTCGAACCCCTGGCCATTGCCATCAGATCTTCTCGGGACATAGAGAGCCTTCCATTGGGAGGTCGCCCACACAAGATATCACTATTTGTGGATGATATTCTGCTGGCTCTTACCGAGCCTGAACAATCCATCCCAGAGGTATGGAAATAGCTACAAACATTTGGTAAGCTAGCAGGATATAAAATTAACAAATCAAAAACCGAGGTACTGACGTACAGTTACCTCCCTCCCACTTCAAAAAAGACTTCCCCTTCAAGTGGCACAGATAAGAGATGAGATACTTGGGAATAAAACTCACAAGAAACCCCATTCATGCAGAGCTCTCAAATCTCGAACTTTTAACCCTAAAATTGACAGAAGATCTATCTTGTTGGTCATGTCTCCCCCTAAGCTTTTTGAGTAGGACAGACAGAATTAAGCAGAATGCATTTCCCCACATATTGTTCTTTCTTCAGCCACTGCCCTTCACCCCAGCTGAAACATATTTCCAAGCGTGGGACAGAATGATATCCCGCTTTATTTGGAGCAGAAAGTGTCCCACAATTAGATATTCTGTTCTGCAACTGGCCAGAAAGAGAGGTGGCCTTAACCTCCCTGACCTCAAAAAGTATGCGATGGCAGCACAGTTAAGGGTAGTCCTACACTGCCTAAATAAACAGAATGATGCACACTGGAAACAATTAGAAGTAACCTGGGGAGACCCATACAACACTCAGGAGCTCCTTTTTGGGATGTCCCCCAAATGCCAAGGGATAATGAATTATCCAAAGTCCCCCAGGGAACCCTTAAAAATATGGCTTAAGGTCAGTAATGATTATTTTACATTCTCTGAAAAATTGTTCTTGGGAACACTGAAGTATAATGCAAATTTGACAGCAGGTCCCTCAGGCCCCTATGTAGTTCAATGGCAGAGATATGGCATTTTATTCATTTTCTAGTTAGTGGGCAGAACAGGACTCCTTCCCTTTGTCCCTTCAGAAGGAATATCACTTGCCCCATAAATATTTTATTTCTTATTTACATCTTAAATCATACCTTCAGCCATACGAACAGTCACTCGCGGCCCCAAGCGAAAACCCTACCCAAATAATACAACTGTTACAAGCTCATATCAGAGGAACGACCATGGATCACCTGATTAGTAAGATATACAAGGCCTTAAATGAAAGACAGGGAGACTCGACCAACTCAATCAGGTTTAGAAGGAACAAGAACTACAGGCATCAATCAGTGAGCAGGACTGGAATAACTCTCCTTACCAACTATAAAATCTTTTTCTCACCATACTGGTGTGAATACATGTGAAACTCTGTTCTCGTTCTTCCGCACAAAAGCCTTGCTGGCTAGTATGGGAGAATTAGAGGAGGGACAGTGTTGGAGAGAATGGGATGACAGAGTTAATCAGAGCCATGTCCTTGGTCATGTCCTAAGCTATCCAAGTTTTAGAAGGAGATCATTGAGGAGCTGTGTGCAATTTATGACACCACTGATTTATTCACTCCCACATTTATATTGACTTTTATTAAACCGAAAGGTCTGCGAATTGACAAAAACTTGGTGAAACAAATTTTAAAATTTATAACAACAGCCCACAAAATGATCACTAGACTGTGGTTTACAAATAAAATACCCACTAAAAAAGTCTGGATTGTTTTGTCCAGGGAGATATTTGCCCTTAAGCGATTCTCGGCCAAGACGATGGACAAAGTTCAAAAATTTAATGTACAATGGTAAAAGTGGATATCATACCAACTAAATCATTATGATGATTTTGTACCTTAAGCTATGTATTGAACATGTAATTTTGCTCTTCTTTTGCACTGAAAAGATACTCAGGATATGATCTGTGATGCTCCTTGAATTTTAATGAGAATAAAATCTGGGACAGATAGGGGAGGGCTCACCGTGCTATGCTTGATTTGATTTGAATGGATCACAGACTGAACTTAAAATGAGTAATTATGATTCTCTGGATACTGAAGTAATAGATGTTAATTTATTTTCCCCTAATATGACTGCAACAAGTATACATGTAATGTATTGTGATGTTATCAACTGGTATTAAGTGATGTATTGCTGCATTTATAAATTAAATAAAAAGACTACATTAAAAAAAAAAAAAAAAAAGAAATTATGATTTCTATATACCGGGTGGAGGCTCTCGCAGCCACCCTTAATAAGAAACAGGCTCAGTTTAAGTTGATTTGGAGAAGATGGATCCTGTACATGGGACTGACAAAGCCTGAATTTGTACCATAGAAAGGGGTCTCCTATTCTAAGTCTATGGGTTTTATCCCCTTGTAGTCCTTGCACCTTGCTGTCTCTGGGAGTTCTCCTCGAGGAATTATGAACTAAACTGGACTAATTGATATAAATGCCCAATGTATGTGATTTTGTAACTGTCTCATGTTTAGCTTTTAGTGTGTGCTAGTGTATTGTAAATATGAATTTTAAAAACTCAATAAAGATTGAGAGTTTAAAAAGAAAAGATTTTCCACGCACCAGAAATTGAATTTTGGGCTGCACTTAAATGCTAATGGACTCTTCCTTTGTTGAAGGGGTCCAGAGGGCCCTGCACATCTGCGTGAATGATGATAAGATTTAACTATCTCAAAAAGAAAGTGGATACATGGAAAAAATGCATTCATTCATTAGTTATTGTTCAGCTCCCCAATAAGCAGCGAAAGGGCAAGACCACACAAGCAACCACAGACAGCCATCATTAGGCAAGACAAAACAACATACAACTGTTTCCAGATTACACAAATGCAGTAGCACTGTTCTGCTACCTTTGTAGATCTATCTGTGGCATGCACACTGCAAAACAAACACACTCATTTCCGCTGCAAAAAGAAATCCACAATGCTCAATTCAAAACACTACTTGTCTGCAGAAGCACAGGCCCATACAGTCACATATACAAATGCATTATATCCACGCTGGAAATTAGTTTTGAAAATAAGTTGCTCATGGACAACCATAACCTTGAATTTGGTTGCCAGTTTCTGTGATCCTGCAGTTTTAAAGTAAATGTAAGTTTTTTCTGTGATTGATTTTATGGCTCATAACCACTCAACTTCAAACAAAGTGTGAGAATTATGCAATAGTCATAGACAAAGCAGTCCCTAAGCACAGCCAGTTCTATGGTGCAGGTTCAAACATGGGAACAGCACATGGAAAAAAGAGGAAAGGAGCAGTGGCTCCAAATACGTAAGAGGGTTTGTAACAGACGGTTGTCGATTTTGCATAAATGCTATTTTGAGTTAATTAATTTTTGCATTACTCACGAATATAAATAATTAAGCAATAACACAAATAAAGCACATTAATCTTGCATTGGGACTGTATATGTATAGTGACAAGTACTCAGACAGTCAAGTCTCAGTCTCAGTCAGTATTCTTTTGTTTTTCACAGCAGATGTGAGGGAAGCTAGCAAGTAGAATGGCCAGGCAGTAGATGGGACTAGGGCTAGAGGGAGACAGAGTATTATGTCCTGTTGAGAGGAGAAAGATGAGAGACTGTAGTGCCCACTGCTGCTACTCATAATATCACCGAATGAACTAAGAAATTAGGACAGAATTAATTCTTCAGTTGAACTTGAATCCTAACAATAAAGCTGGTGCTTTAGACAAGAGTGGTTGTGAATTTGCCTTGTTCCAGGTCTGTCTTCAAGTCAGTACAAAATAGCCTCACGTTGGAAATCATCCATGCCAGCACCACTCTCACATATGGACATCAAATCCTGCTGTGTGCCCTGCTGCAGGTTTGTTCTGGGATTAGACTTCAGTTCATTGCAGAAAATCCTTGTTCAGCCACTGCAGTACTACTACATGATAATATAAAAAGTAACTCTACCAAAAGTAATGCATTTTTAAATGCTGGTGGTCTAGTTGACAAAAGTTTTGTTAGACAGCTTTATGGGGTGTCCAACTCCATGATGGTATGCAGATGTAATATGAGAAGTGACCACTGGCATATGACACTGTCTCTTTCCTCTTCTGTAATGACTTCTGTGAAGAGATTTAGGTGACACTCAGAACTGTTCATTTCCATAGTGGACCAATTGCTTCTCATCAGTAGGCCACTGAGTGGGGTCCAGGCACTGAAACAAGGAAAATAGTAGCTGCTGCAGTCTACTAAATCTGGCATCCGTGTGCTCAATAACAGCATTAATCGTTTCTTGTTCCTGGTTCTGAAGTTTTGGTTCTAATGTCCCATAAAGTTTTCCCTCTTGAAATTCTCCCTCATCATTAACCACAAGCTTTTGGACATAGGTCCCAGGATTTTCTTTCATAGATGAAAGTTCCAGTACTGCACTTTCTTGTTCATGTAGTTCCTTGGACAGAAACAATTCATCTTTTGGAATGTGTGACACAGTTCAGTCACAACTATGATCAAGTCCACTGTGAAATGTAAAGTCCTAACAAATTTGGTGGTCAATCTTTCAGAATGCCCTTTACCCTGGCTGCACCAACCCCTAACTCAGTGGCCACCACATTTCCCATGTGACTATTAGCTTGTAGTTTTTTTTATCAGTGCCTTTAATGCCCATGCCTGACTAGCAATCCTTCACACTTGATGTATTCCACCAAAATAAGCGAATGTAAACTTAAAAGCATCTGCTAAACTCTGAATTTGGCGCCATCTTTTAGGACTAAAATGATAGAATTTAAAAACATCTTTCAAGATCAACTCAAATCTTTTTACGATAGGGACTTCTTTTCAGATCAAGAAGTGTAAGTTCAAGATTGTGATTTATGCAGTGGACCACAACATGAGGAGATTCATGTGTAAATTTAGCCTGTGCACTGTTTACACAACCCATATTCACTGCTGTACCATCTTAATTTAGTCTCACCAATGTGGCTATTAGTTCCTCTGAACCAATTACCACAGTTTGTAAGGCAGATTCTATTCCTTCAGTTATGCTATCAGATGTGACAGACTCCAGGCCCACAAGGTCTACGAAATGGGGTTAATTCTCACACATAGACACAAGCTGCACAATGGCAGCTTGTGCAAATTACTGGTGAGCCACGAACCCTGCATTCCTGAACGTTGTCATGTGCCTAAGGCAAGGCATGCGAGAGAGGTTAGCCACAAGCTGCGGGACGGTAGAATCGGCGCTCAGTAATGGGGACCAGACTGCAGGCTGGCAGTATCGGGCAGGACAAGATGCCGGTCAGGGAGGGCAGGTAGGGAAGAAAAAATTGCTCACCTTAGTAATCTTGTTTCTTCTAAGGGAATCTTACTGTATTCTGACTTATGCAGTATGGTCTCACCATAGGACTGCCCCGGAGCCGAAATGGTTAATAGAACCTATGCAAATGATGGAATGCTAGGCTCGAGCCTGGTTTTCAAACCACTGTCCCTAGTAAACAACTCCTAATGGTCAGATTCTTACGAAGCATGCACTAAGCAGTTTCCAACTAATGGAAGGATAATAATAATAATAATAATAATAACAACCATAGAACCCTCCCTAAACCAGAAATGACAGGAGAAAAAGTATTAGGGAATTACCCTTCTTTCAAATACTCCAAAACCTGGCATATTTGAAGACTCAAGTCACAGATGCCCAAAAAATAAAAACAGTACATACTCCCCAGGTTTGCAACAACTCCAGCACAGCTCTAATGCAATGACCATAGGTTCTAGCAGGTGAGGAAGGGAGGGAGCTCAGAATACAGTAAGATTCCCTTAGAAGAAACAAGATTACTAAGGTGAGTATTTTTTTCTTCAAACCCCAGGAAATCTTACTGTATTCTGACTTCTGCAGATTACCAAGCAGTGCCGGGTAGGTTTTGTTAAGGGCTGTGTGGTCAACAGCCGAGTAGATAGTGAGCCCATAATCGAGTAGGGAGAGGACTGAGGAGGTGACAGCCAGATTAAGGACTTCTGGAGGTAGGCAATCCTTGTGCCGATACAATAGGCCTATACAGACATTTATGGCTGATGACAGAGTGTCAATGTGTGAATGGAAGGAGAGGCTGAAATCAAATGTAAGGCCCAAGTATTTATATGTATGGACCTGTTCTAGAGGAAGAAGAGAGTGGGAGAGGATTGTTAGCTGCGCATTCTTGGCCTTATTCTGTCGGTGGGCAAAGAGCATTGTTTTTGTCTTTTACACTGACCACAAGTCTTTGGTCTATGAACCAGTTTTCAGTCTGGTTAAATGCATGTTGGAGGGAGGACTACAATACTGTGGGATCTGGGTGCAAGGCAAAAAGAACCGCATTGTCCACATAGAGTAGTAGGTTGCTGGAGCAGGAATTGGGCAAGGTGTTTAGGCAGATGTTGAACAACAGAGGGCCAAGGATGGAGCCCTGGGGAACCCCAAAGCAGACTTGCAGGGTGGTTGAGAGGGTGTTTATTTTGATACATTGTGATCTAGCTGTGAGGTAACTGGTAAACCAGGAGATGGGTCCTTGGGACAGACCTATGTGGCAGAGTGTGCTTAAGAGTAAGGGGTGGGAGACTATATCAAAGGCCTTTGACAGGTCAATGAAGACAGCTCCAGATAGGTGTTTTCTATCCAGGGCAAAGTGAACAAAATTAGAGAACTCAGTGAGAGCTGTAGTTGTACTGTGCCCAGATCTGAAGCCATGCTGCTCCCTCCAAAGTAGGTTATGAGCAAGCAGGTACTCATGAGTTGGGTGGCTAGAATCCCCCCCCCCCACCGAGGGCTTTCGAGAACAGTGGGAGAATGGATATGGGACAGTAGTTATTGTGGGAGGTGCTGTCACCACTCTTCAGTATTGGGGTGACTGTGGCAGTCTTCCAGGCTGTGGAGAACTGCCCCAGACTTAGGGAGCAGTTAATGAGGTCAGTCAGTGGGGAGAAGACTGTATCTAGTACTAGATGTAGGATTCTCATATCAAAAGAATCTTTGCAATAGCAAGAGCCACTGAGTGCTTTAATGAGATAAAGCCTTGCCTCATTCGTGAGATCACCCTGAGACGGAAGTGGGGATGCTGGGTGTTAGGGGTGAGTGTTGCAGGAATGGGGTCGGAGAAGTTATTTGGGAGTACTGCACTAAGGTCAGGGAGTGACGAGTCGAGGCAGTTGGCGATGGCCAGCGGGTCGGTGGTAGGAACCATGTTGACAGTTAGTGGGGGGTGGGGGGAGCTGGGATTTGCCGTCAAGTTCCTTGATAATGCTCCGTAAATGTGTGGACTGTCTTGCAAGTTGCAACTTTGCAATATCTACTAGGTGGCTATCTCTAGCAGCTGCTAGAGAGGCTGCAGTACCCCTAGTTAAATTGGCCCTGAGGCCTGCAAGTGGTTCCTTACCTACCTTGTTACAACAGAACTGGATACAAGCTACAATCCATCTGGCAATGGATCGCTTTGTGGCAGGTTTTCCTTTCCCCACCTCTCCAAAGGTAAGAAAGAGCTGGGTTTGATCCTGTCTGTGATCCTTTGTGTGGTCAAGATAGTAGCTGACTGCCTTTTACATCCAGGCTATGCAACCTCGCTCACCTGAAGTGGAATGGTCTGTAAAGAAGACTGGCAAGGTTATAGACTGTTAAGGTGGAAATCTGATACCACCTTAGGCAAAAACTTTCTGTTAGTTCTCAGGACTACCTTGTCTCTATGAACTGCGATATACCCTGGTTCTGTGGATCGTGCCTGGAGTACACTGATCCTCCTGGCAAAGTAATGGCAACCAGAAATACAGTTTTCCAAGTCACATATTTGAGATCCGCTGATAACATGGGTTCAAATGGAGGTTGCATGAGCTGAGCAATGTAACTGTTCAGATCCCACATGGGAGTGGGCACCCTGTGTGATGGTGTAAATATAGCAGCCCTTCAAATAATTTTTTGAACACTGGCTTTGAAGCTAAGGAGGAAGAAGCTTTACCTGCTGATAAATAAGTTAAAACAGCTGCCAAATGCACCCTCAGAGTGGAAATAGTTAAACCTGTGGAGTGCAAATGAGCCATATAGACCAGAACTATAGAAATGTTAGCTTGGGAATGATCCAGACCTCTGCCCTGGCACCAAAAAGAAAACCTCTTCCATTTACAGGCATATGTTTTCTTAGTGGAGGGTTTTCTGGAAACTCTCGGTATGTCCATAACCCCCTCTGAAAGATGCAAGTCCGCATACTCTAGGTCCTCAAGAGCCATGCTTTGAGTCTGAGGGATAGTAAGTTAGGGTACATGATTCTGCCTGAGAGGAGGTCAATAGTTGTACCTCCTGGAAGACCGACTGGCTTGGCTACTGACACTGATAGAGTATGGAGTACCAAGGCTGCCTGGCCCAATCTGGGGCAATGAAAATCATTGAGACTAGTTGAAGCCTGAGCTTGTTAAATACTTTCAGCAGTAGAAGGAATGGAGGAAAGCATACAGGAACTTCCCTGTCCAATCTAACAGAAGTGCATCCAAAGGAATTGTGCCCTGCTGGGGGTCTGCAACAATATTCTGGGAGCTGGCAATTGTCTGGGGCTGCAAACAGATCCACTTCTGGGTGCCCCACCTCCTGAAAATGGTCTGCAAGACCTGTCTGTTCAGTGACTATTCGTGGTGATTCTGGTTTATCCTGCTGAGGGCATCTGCTAGGACATTGTCCCTGCCCGGAGATGAAAAGCTGAAAGGGACACCTTCAGAGAGTATGCCAATGCCCAAATTTTCATAGCTTCTGTGCAAAGAGGGTTGACCTTGTGCTCCTGCTTGTTTATGTAGTACATGGTGGCTGTATTGTCTGCTCTGACCTGCACCACCTTCCCTACCACCAGTGGCAAAAGACTGAAGGGACAGAAGAACTGCTCTGAGCTCTAATAGACTGATGTGCAGGAGGGATTCTGCTTTCCCATGTGCTGTGAGCATGTGATCCCCAAATGCTCCCCACCCTAGGAGGGAAGCATCTGTGTTAAGTATCCAGAGGGGCTGCTGTAGAAAAAGTACCCCTCTCTGACATGTCCCCTTACCTGCCACCACGGCAGAGCTTGAATAAAGGTGGCTGTGACTGGGACCAGCTCTGATAGGGAGTCTATCTTTTGGGACCAATACTCCCTGAGATGAAACTGGATGTCTCATCTGAAACCTGGCTCCTGGGACGGTTACAGTGGAGGCTGCCATGTGACCCAACGATTACAGGAAATGCCTTGCTGGTCTGGAAACATGCAGTGAAAAAGACCTGACTGTTTGAATAAGGCTGTCCACCCTGTCCTGAGGAAGATAGGCCATTCCTGTCTTTGTATCCAATTCTGCCCCTATGAACTTGAGCAACTGCACTGGTTCTAGGACAGACTCTTTTTATTCACTAAGAATCCCAGAGAAGACAAGGTGTTCTGAGTGACAGATAGTGCCTCTCTTACTTGCTGCTGTGACTGGCCTACAATGAGCCAGTTGTCCAGATAGGGAGAACACTGATATTCCTAGCCTCCTTGGGTGTACCACCACGACAGCTAGGCATTTTTGTGAATACCACTGGAGCAGATGTTAGTCCAAGGGGCATTGCCCTGAATTGATAATGGCCTGATGGCAATCTGAATCTGAGGTACTTTCTATGGGACCTTCTGATTGGGATGTGGAAGTAAGCATCTTTTAGGTTCAGGGATGCTAGCCAGTCTCCCTGCCTTAGGGTAGGTAATATGGTAAATAGAGTGACCATCTTGAATTTTTGTTTTGCTAGGTGCTTGTTCAGGTATCCGAGATCCAGAATGGGATGCCACTCCCCCGTTTTCTTTAATGTAAGGAAGGATCTTGAGTACAGACCCTTGCCTTTTTGAATGGCAGGGACTGGTTCTACCGCCTGAAGTAGCAGAAGAGATGACACCTCCTCTTCCAGTAGGGCTGTTTTCTTAACCGTGACGGTCGGTTAAGAAGCCTTATCTGCAGTTCTCTTCTTTGTGGAACTATTGCCCCAGTCACAGGGCAGTCCCTCCAGTTCAGTGGACTGTTCACTGGTCAGGTTAGCAGCCTTATCAGTCATTTTTTCCCTTAACCTCTTCAACTGCCTTTCAAGGGTGGACTGAGGGAAAATAGCAGAGTTCACAGTCTGTCTGAAGGTGGTCAAACCTCAGACAGAACAAGCAAATCAAATGAGGATCAGCCTTTGCAAATAGTTCCCCGCACTCTGTGCAGTGCTGGAAACCTGTGGGTCCTGTTTTCTTTTTTGGTTTCTGTGACAAACGAAATAGAATGAAAACCCAAATAGATTTTTTTTTTTTGTCAGTTGTTACACCGTAAAAAATGAAACCAGGTTTAGAGATATA
Organism: Neoceratodus forsteri; assembly: GCA_016271365.2. Classification (NCBI taxonomy): domain Eukaryota; kingdom Metazoa; phylum Chordata; order Ceratodontiformes; family Ceratodontidae; genus Neoceratodus; species Neoceratodus forsteri. The sequence continues at coordinate 658,186,540 of CM057459.1, forward strand.
AATCCAGGAGTTACGGTTGAAAAAAGAGACCAACCAACCAGGAATTAATCCAGTATAAGTTTTAAAACTAGCTAACCAACTATACCAAGTCAGAACAATTTCAAATTAACTAAAACAATATTAAAACAAAATAAGAGGAACTGTCGGTTTCCTCGGTTAAGAAACCGGGAGAAAACGACTACTTACCTACAGGCTAAAATCTAAACAATTTCTCCCTGAAAACCAAGGACAGAGATAAGAATACCAAATAAATTTACTGAGGTAAAAATGAGAAAATAAAGTTTCTTCAAGAGATGAAGGAGAGCTCTCCAGGGCGTCTTACAGAGGCAAGTGGAGTAAAGAATCTGACGGTTAGGAGTTGCTTACTAGGGACAGTGGTTTGAAAACCGAGCTCGAGCCTAGCACTCCATCATTTGCATAGGTTCTATTAACCATTTGCTCCGGGCAATCCTATGGTGAGACCATACTGCATAAGTCAGAATACAGTAAGATTTCCTGGGATTGAACGGATGGGTGCGGGGGTGACAACTGGTCCCAAGTGGATATTGCAGGATACTGCTATGCCTGTGCCATCCACTGGGGAGGACTGTTGCCACATGCCTAGCACCATGGCTGAGGGAAGAACCTGTGGGCACCACACCATTGCAGGTGAATGCTCTGAGGAGCAGGATACTACAGTCGGGCAGTAGTACAGGTTCCCTCCACCAAGGAAGGCTCCAGGGTGGTGCAAGAGCTGTTAAATCACCTGTTATGTGGTTCTAAGTCTTGGCGGGTGCCGCTGGCTGTCGGAATCCCATTTAAGGAGATGTTGCAGTCAGTGTCTGCCCCAAGCCCCTAGCCAGGGTGCGCAAATCCTACTGCCAGATGTCCGAGGCATACCTAAAAACTTTGTCAGTAAAAGGTAATACCAACTAGAAACTGAGTTAAGACTAGAAATTCAATTACAGCATTTTGTTTCCGAAATTCCCTTTTCTTTTGACTGTAAGTATTAATGTATATAGGTTCAGCGTTTTGTATGTATTTGCTATTTTTGATTTCAGTAAATGTTTTGGTTTCCTTAATCCCGCTTGAATCTTTTCTCAATTCTGCATGTGAATGCTGGAACAAAGTTGATATTACTGACATAACTGTTAAAGGGCTTATAGTGTCACCATTTTACTCAAAAGGTAAGAAAATACCTAGGTCTCAAAATGAGTCAAAAAGGGGAGATTTCTGAACCAGGTTGGATGCCCACTGGATTAAGTATTGCATTACATTTCCCTGAAGAGGGGGCGATATCTGATCCTGTTAACTGGGAGTGCTAGTGAAAACAGGTTCATATTTTACCCAGGCCTCGAGGCTAGTAGGTGATTCAGACCCAAAACAGACAGGAGGGGTTACTCTGTCTCCTGTTCACATATTGCACTTCGAGGTTTGGAACTGTGGGAGAAGAGGGCCTGACCTGCAGAGTGCGTTTGTGGCACACCCACCACCACAGGCTGACTGTAGAGTGGGGAGAGGCAGCTCAATGAGAGCGGGTGGACTACTGTGCATGAGCGAGGCTGAAGGTCAGCACCACGGCTGGGCTCGCTTGGGGAGTGAATCATTGTCCTCCCTGCCAGTGGGTTGCACATCGGCAGTCGCACGACCGCAGGCTGAGGCAGCACAGTCAGAAGACCAGCAGCAGCAAGGTAAGGTGGTCATAAAGGGGATGGAACGGAGGGGAGGACTTGTCACTAAAGAGCTGCATCTCGATCAGCATTGAAGTGGTGCCCAGTTTTATTTAAAACATTGTAACTTGACTGTGTGTGGACTAGGCCTAGCCATGTTGGGGGCAAGAATGCAGTACAGTCTATGGCCATTCCTTGCCCACCTCTGGTTTGCTCTGCCAGCAGTCAGTGTATGTCCCACCCTCTCTTTGCTTCAATTTTGCTGGGGTACACTGGGGAATAACAATCTGTTCTGAGCAGCTGAAGTATAAAGGAGTAGATAGTCATCACTGCAGTATGGATCAGTAGTGTCTGCTTGAGCCTGCCCAGCAGATGTCTGCTAAATAACCGTACTTGTTCAAAGCTGATTCAGTCACCAAACTTAATTTTCTTCATTAGAATAGGTATCTGAAGATTAAGTGGGATTGGCTAGTCGAAGAGAATCCCTGGATTTATTAGAACAGTAAGTGTATCACATTAATAATGCCTTGCTGAAGAGTGATTGAAATAATGGGAGTACTTGACCCACAGGTATAAATCACAGCATCAGGGGTGTACACAGGCAGCAAGGGGAGCAGAAGCCTAAACTGCTGCTCAGAGCCTCTGAGCTTTCTCATCTCGTGATGGGCTGGCACCTCTAATGATTGGTCATTTACTGCTTGTCTTGCTGCTTCAGTGCAGCATGGTAAGCCATGCCAGTTCCATCAAGTGCAGGCTGCAGCACATGACAATGGGAGAGGTGAGTGTGGCAATATGATAAACGTTGATCAAAGGAGTGATGCTTGTGATGTGTTATCTTCTGTGCTGACTAGTGTTGGAGCAACACAATTTCACTTCACCTGAACAAGGGCATGGCAATACCTATGATGGAACATTCCTCCTCTTGTCGACACAAGGGAAAAGGAAGTGGGGATAGTTGGGCACTGCTGGAGTCAGTGGTGTTTTTTTTTTTTTTTTTTATGGCATCCTACACACATTCCATGCTTACACTGTAGTGTTGAAGCAGAGAGGGTGTAGCAGAAAGGAAAAGTAAAACAAATTTCGTGGGCAAGTAATTTTTATACACAGAATTCCAGCACTATTCACCGCAAAACCAGACCGTAAGAAGAAATGCTCAAAATTAAAGCAGTTTTATTAAGACAGAAAAAGTGCAAACCTTCAAAGTGCAAGTGCAAAGACCAGAGAACAAGCAGGCAGGACCCCACAAGACTTGCACTGGTTTCAAGTTGAAGCTTCATCAGGAAACCAGTAGAAGTCTTGTGGGCCTGTTTACTTCCTGGTCTATACACCTGCACTTCAGAGGTTAGTACTTTTTCTGCCTGAACCTGCAAGTCATTTTTTTTTTGTTGTCTTGCATGCGTACTGTTCAAATTTTGTTCCTGTTCCATCTCTACAAGCTTTTTAGTTATCCTACTGGGTGTTTCTGATTTACACAAATAGTAAGTGTCATTTTACAACTGAATGATGTAGTACATGTCCCTTACTCAGTTCTTCCATTGTTGGAACAATGCATTCATGTTCTACTATAGAACTCTATGTGGTTGGGGAGGGACATAAACTACATCATAAAATTCTAACATGGCACTCAGCACAAGATTGTCAATCATAAACAACCACCAAGATCACCAACAGGCCAAGTATAGATGGAACAATAAATACAGGTTACTCACCTGTAACAGGAGTTCTAGGAATGGTATATTGTTCATCTACGCTATCTGACAGGTTCCTTGCCGCTTTAAATCTTGCCGGAAGATCTTCAAGCTGGCTCCTCCCACCCACCCGGGTGGTAGAACTCTTGGCTCCGCCCCATGATGCCAGATCTAGCCCGCTGGAAGCCAGGTTCTGCGTCGAAGCCGGGGAGGTCGGGTTGGTCGTGTAGATGAACAACATATACCATTCCTAGAACTCCTGTTACAGGTGAGTAACCTGTATTTCTAGGGACATGGATATGTTGTTCATCCACACTGTCTGGCAGACTCCTAGCTGTTCTCCGGAAGGAGGGAGGCAAGGCGCACACCACCTACTTGGGAAATAAAGACTGGAGAACCGAGGCACCAAAACCAGCATCCCGGCGTGACTCAAGGTTGAAGTGGTAGTGGGTGATGAAGGTGTGTGCTGACTTCCAGGTAGCAGCCCTGCAGATTTCCTGGAAGGGACGTCCCTGGAAGCAGCGGTATGGCAGGTAGAATGAGCTCTTATCCCTCTGTGAGGCTCCATGCCCGCCAACCTATAGCAGAGATCTATGCAGGAGGTGACCCACCTGCCTATCGTCCGCTTGACTGCAGGTCTGCCAGGTGCGGCTTCAGCGTAGGTGACAAACAGCTGGCGAACCTCTCCCCGAACTTCCTGAAGGTCCAGAGAACAGAACCACATGCCTCATTCCAAGGATGGGATTATCTGAGCCAGAGTGACCATCCTGAAGGTCGAGACAACATAGGAACCTGTTCAGGTCGAGAATGGGCGCCAACCCCGTCCATTTGGGACCAGGAAGTACCTGGACACTAACCCTGGGTCTGGAGGAGGATCCGCCACCTTCCTGACCACCTCTTTCTCAAGGAGCAGGGCAATATCGTCTCAACAAGCTGACAAAGAGGCTATGGACTGTAGCCCCCCGAAGTAACGCCCAGGCGGGCGGGCCTGCTCAACTCCAGGGGCAGGCCCTTTCCTACCACCTCCAAAACCCAATGGTCTGTGGTGATAACGGACCAAGTAGAAAGGAAGTGGCAGAGCCGTCCCCCCACAGGGGGAACCCGGGGGGGGGGGAGTGACGAGGCTGGGGGCAACACCCCTCAACCCATCACTGGGCAGGCTTAGAAGAGGGACCGGCCGAGGGACCTCCTGGGCCTTTACCTTCCTGCTTCCTGTTGGAGGAAGCCGCGGACTTGGGTTTGGAATGCCAAGTGCAAGCCTGCTGGCCCTGGTGCTGTTGGGCAGAACGTGCCGGAGGCCAGAAGGACAAAAGGACTTGTGCTGCTGCCGTCGACGGCCTTTGTCCTTCTAGGTGGAGGTGACCGAGTCCAGAGTGGCACTGGACTTTTCGATCCGCTGGAGGTGACCTTCCACTCCAGGGCCGAAGAGGTCGGTCCCCAAGAAGGGGACATCCGCCAGCTTGTGCTGGGTATCCGCCGTGAAGGTGGATATCCTCAGCCATGCTCTGCAGCACATGGTCACCATGGCCACAACCAATCTGGCACAGGAGTCTCCGATGTCCAGAGCCATTTGGAGTTGCTGCTTAGCCACTGCCCTACCCTGGTCCCGTACCTGCCGGACCGTGGCCTGCAGGCCAGCCAGGAGATGAGGGTTCACCTCATCCAGGGAGCCCATGAGGGCGTGGGAGAAGTGTGCCATCAGCACGGCCGAGCTGGCCTGGCGGAAGCCAAGAGAGGACGCAGCGTACACCTTGTGCCCGGCATAGTCCAGCTTTTTGGACTCCTTGTCGGGGGGCTTGTCCACATCCCTAGCATTCCCGGAACACCAGAAAATGCTGTCGGTGACCAACCTCTCGGCAGAGGGGTGTTCCGAAAAACCGGGCAGAGGGCCAGTGGGGACCGCATACGTCCTGGCCGAAGGCGCAGGACAGGAAGCAGGCCGCTGCCAGAGCTCCAAGGCTGGGCCAACAATGGCTTCAGCCACCAGAAAAGGCCTCCGTGGGTGAATCCCTCAGTCCAGTATCTCCGACAGGGATACTTGGCCCACTGGATACGGGCTCGAGCTGCATCCGTGGACTCGAGATGAGTTGAAGCAAATCCATGATAGACGATGGGCTTTCGTCCATCGACTGGCCCCGGAGGACTCCAAGTCAATGGGCCTGGAGAACAGGAAGGAGTCGTCCTCAGACTCCGAGGAGTCCACGAAGAGCTGTCTGGGGCCTGAGCCACCCTCCACCTGCAGAGGATGGTCAGGAGTGAGGGTGACCGACAACCTGTGGGGCAGGCCCTGACCCGACCGAGAGTCCTTGGTCGGCGCCCCCGATTTCGGTTGAGGAGGCGGAGGTTCCACCTCAATCGGTGGGGCAGCTGGTTTCGGCCAAACAACCGGCCCAGGCTTGGGCACCTCGGCTACAGCGAGGGGTTGTTTCGGCCGCTCAGGTGACAGCCACTTGATGGCCAGGGAAGGTGACGGCGTCGGCTTGTTCCCGGACAGAAGTAACTGCTGCCACATCAGGTCCTCATAAGCGTCGAGCGCAATTTCGCTAAAGCCTCCTTTCTGAGGAGAAGATGAAGCAGCGTAGTTGCCGCTTACCTCGGTGCCGAGACCGCCGATGTCGGCAAGATCGGGTGGACCAAGACGATGTCCGAGAAAGAGACCGAGATCCTCGGCGTTTCCGAGGATGGGTCTGGGAAGGGGCCGGGGACACCCACTCTTCCCTCGGCTCAGAAGCCTTAACCGGGGACTGCGACACTGGAGGCACAGGCGAGTCCTCGGTCTCCACCGGGGGAACCAGTGAAGATGGGCTGTCTGCTTCACCAGTCGACAGCCCGTCCAACAGGTCGAGAAAAATCTCGACCACATCGAATGGTGTCTCGGATGGCTGGCCTGACGGGGACGCCATGAAGCCAGCGGCCTTAGCCGCAACCTCGACCGAAGTAGAAAGTCGACTGTCCGGGGAAGGGGACCTCTCCCGCTCCCACGAACGCCAACGATGGGACTTACCCTTTGAGTCCTTCTTTTTGGACCGAGAGGAATGTCCCGATGGCCCCTCTCCCTTTGTGGAAAGGGATTGGCAAAGCTCCTTGAAAGAAGCCGAATATGAGGTACCCAGTGAGAGCGGGATAAATGCCGTGACCGAGGAAGAGGATGATGCAGCCTGAGCCGCCTCCTCCTCCTCGAGGACGATCATCTGCTCGAGTTGCTCAGCCGAGCCAGCCGCCGCGGTAACCACCCAATGGGCCTCCTTTGACTTAACCGGCGGGTAGTGCTTCTTGGGGCACCCAAGCTGTACCTAGGCAGCGCAGTCTTCCAGGACATTGGCCAAAAATGAACGGCATAACTCCGCGGGTTTGCAGGTCATGTTCTAGGCGAGGCAGTAGGCATGCGTGGAGTGCAGGTCCATCCTGGACATCTTCTGCCTACAAGGGCACCGCCGAAATCTGGGAGTCGATCTGTCCACCGCGGCCGCGAGGGAGAAAGTTGACTGAAGTCTTGAAAATTTTAAAATAAGTTTCAGGCGAACCGAAGAATTAGGATCCAGTCTACACGCAGAGCGTTAAGGAGGAAACCTGAGCTTCCAAGCGGTAAGGAAGATCTGGCGTCATGGGGCGGAGCCGAGAGTTTTACCACCCGGGTGGGTGGGAGGAGCCAGCTTGAAGACCTTCCGGCAAGATTTAAAGCGTCAAGGAACCCTCCAGACAGTGTGGATGAACAACATATCCATGTCCCTAGAACATACTTTGAACCAGTTTCTAAAAAACTGCTTCTAGTGGGAATAATTACCTTCAGGTTCAGCACAGTTCTTTAAATAAACTGCTTTAATTTTGAGCATTTCTGCTTATGGTCTGGTGTTATGGTGGGTAGTGCTGGAATTCCGTGTATTGGTTTGTTTTTTTCCTATAGCACACCCAGCTGGAGGGCAGCTTTTCATGTACTGTGCAAGTAATTTTTATACAACCACTTGCCCTGGGGGAAGTACTAAAAAAATGATTTGCAAACCCTGCCCCTAGTGCCTTGGCACACCCCAAAACTTGGCGCAGGCCTAGCACATGGCCGATCTGGCTCAGGGGGTCCCCGTTGTGCAGCAGCTGGCCTTCCAGGATTGAAAATTCCGCAAGTTGTGACACAAGGCACCTTTTGCATCACTTCTGTTTGACGCAGGCACTTTGCATCACAATCAGAGTTTTGAGAATTGAGCCCGTGGTCTTTATTCTACCATCCTAAACACCTGACATACACTGATTTTTTGCTCTACCCATCTGTCAGTAGACCCATTGGCTAGCACACACAGAAACCTAGCACCCCGAATGCCCTTGCAATTGCCTGTACAAAACCGTTTACACCATGGGTGTTAAGATCATTTCAGCCAAGAATAAAGTTGTGAGACTACCTTATGGGCTTCATAGCCCATTACCCTGCTGTAGCGATAGTCCATGGGTGGTAAACTATTAAAATTGAATGCAGTCCTTTTAGAGAGGAAAGGTATCGTAAGCCTAGCTGCACTGCCTGCTGACTGATCTTTTCCACGTTCCTGGTCCGCCTACCACACGCCCGACTCAGACGTTTTGTGACGTCCTGCCAGGGAGAGCGTGGGGGCGCTCCCCATTGACTACTATGTAGACTACATTAAAACGTTTTCTTTGCCTATTTAAGCTACCTTTCACACAAATGACCACGGCTCAACTAATGGGACCCCAATTGGTTGAGCGGTGGCTTCATTTAATGATAATAAACAACATAATAAGGATTTTAGAATGATCTCCATAGGATTAATGAGGCGCTCTAGCTCTCCCTGGCGGAACATCCTAAGCGATGCTGGAGAATGGTGGCGGACCGGGGCTGGAGAAAAGAGAGTAGGCTGTTAACAGTGTAATAATGTATCCTTTCTCTCAAGGATTGCATTAACTTTTAATATTTTACACCTACAGAGCTATCGCAGAGACAAGTAATGGGCTATGAAGCCCATAAATTAAGTGCCAGATCTTACACCTTTACTTTAGGGATATTTTCAGCCTGCAATTTGACAACTGTTTCAAAATCAGTGAAACGAAAATCATGTTTTGACAGTGTGTATGCAGTATTAGACCACAACATTTCTGAATCTCCTCATGTTGCATTTTTCTAACCAGTTTATGAAGGGCAGCTTCTCTGGCGAGGAGTGACACTTTCTGCTTCAAAACTTTTAATGGGAGCAATGGATCAGTCACGAACATGCACAGCATCTATTCTAAAGGTAGAATACTCAAGTGGAAAGGAAGGGAGTATCCTTTTCTTCAAGTTTCTCATGCTTTTGGCAAATGTAACAAAACATTTTGTCCTTCTCATTAGTAACCCATGGATATTTTAATTTCCACGACTACTTGAAAGTGCACCAACAGTTTAACTTAGCCGGTGTTTAGCATTCTCTTAATTTCCATGAGGTCTCGTTTACTAGCTACTGCTGCCACGTCATTTTGTACTTGTACTTAAGTGCAGACTGACTAATTATAAGGAACCTAAACAGGGGGGTTTGACGAGCTCCTCAGGCTCTAGACACTTTTATTCTGACTATAACCATATACAACTCAACTTTTGTGTCTTTTTTTTTTTTGTTAGTTCAAATATTAACTTGTATGTCAAAGGAGGTTGACTTCCTTTTGTTTTAACTTTTTAGGATTTACTATTACTGGTGAAGGTTGTCCTGGACTTGTCTTTAATTTTAAAGACAATTACATTTCTATATTCAGGTTGCCACACACAAAGCAACAACCCTCCGACAGCCGCATGGTCTCAGTCGCTGAGAATCTGTAGTATGCTGTGCCCCAACTAGGGCTTGACCCTCCCGAGTAGTACTCTCTGTGATTGTTCAAGCAGAAAGAGAAGGGTTTCTGCTTGCAGCTTTTATAATACTAGCTCTTAGAAAAATAATCTTTTGATTTTGCTCCCTGCTCCCCCACAGTCGACTAACTCAACTCCCACAGTGTGTCCTCCTCAGGACAGTTTTTTTTTTTTTTTTTAAATCAACTTAGCTCTTAAAACTAAGATTTTTGATCCCTCGAACTGTTTATTACCTCCCTTCAAACTAAAAGACAGGGTCCAAGGCTTTGGCTGCATACTCTCCCTGATTTACTTGTTCACTCAGGTGGATCAGCAGAGTTGAATTCGAAAGCATTAGCAAGCTGTAGCTTATAAGCAGCTAACAGCTCAAATTTTTTTCCCCTCCTGTTCCCTTCACAATCAGGAGGAACTAGCTGTGGAGGAGTGTGGTCACTCCCTCTCGTCAAACTAACAAACGGTCTGAAACCGTGCAGCATAGGACTTTTGCTGCGGTACTCTCCTTTTGTTGCTTTCACTTGGGCGAGAGCAGCAGGGTTGGTTTTGAAAATATTCGCCATCTCTAGCTTATAGTTTAGTTAACAGCTCAAAAAATATTTTTTTATTTTGCTTCCTGAGCCATCACAGTCAATTGGACTAACTGGCCCTTACAGAGTGCTCGAGCCTCACACAGTAGCACAGTATGCCATTCCTCAACAAGGCAGCTGTTTTGTGTTTTGTAATCAATTTAGCGACTAGTTAAAACAAAGCCTTTTTTGTCCTCAAACTGTCACTCCCAGTCCCTCCGTTCCCACGCCAAACTGACAGGGTCTCAGACAGAGCAGTACAAGACCCTACTTTGAAATAAAATGACTAGCTGTAGCTTAGCTAGTATTTCAAACAATAACTTTTTTACTTTGCTTGCTGCACCTTCACAGTTGGAGTAACTGACCCTCACACAGCATGTCCTCAAGGCAGCCATAAAGTCTGCCTCGCTCCTCCCTCTCCTTTCACAAACTAACAGACAAGGGACTGTCTGACTAGCAAAGCATCTGCCTATACCGAAGTGACTTGGTCTGGCAGCACTCGGGGCAGGTTTTTGTTGTTAAACTGAGCTCTTTAAGGAGCTTTTTATTTTTATATTTTCGATTACGAATCACAAAGAAATGAAGTCACTTGCTTTCCAGTAACCATGCGTGAAACAAGTTCCACACTGTAAGAGCAAAGTAACACGTTGAGGCAGAGCTTGCATTACTATTTCATTAGAGGGACGGGCCAACTGAGCGTGAGGACACCGTGACCACACTTCCACCTGTATTAACTTCCCTAACGGCTGCTCTGCTGTCAATCAGCACTCCTTGGAGCTGTAGGAAGGGACTGACGCTCAGCCAAATTAGCCACCTGATAAAAGTTTGAGAACAGCCTGGTCTTGTGACTGCCACCAGCACTTCTTCACCCCCTCATGTGCAGATGCAAGGATGACCTGCAATGCCAACAAACAAGGAAGACAAGTTTAAAAAAAAAAAAATTTCCTCATTCACCAGTAGCACATGTACCAGTCCACAACAAGCTAGCTAAGAACATCCCAGGCATAGAACTTAACATGAAAGCTTCTGGTTGCTCTGTGGTCAACTGTAATTAAATCTTTGTTGTCCAGGCAGCCATTCTGGTCATCTTGGGCTGCCAGGCAATAGGATATCTCTTAGCCTGCCTTCTGTAGCCACAGGTACTCATGCATACTTTAAGACATACACACACACACACACACACACACACACACACACACACACATATAAATGTCTCGCTGCTGAAGTACTGCTCCTGTGGAGCATGCACTTCTGCAGCCACAAATACCAATCTACGAAGACAGCAAATCAATGTTACTACAGCTGTGTCATCTGGAAACAGCTGTATGCTGTTTGTCTTACCGGATGATGGTTGTCTGTTGTTGCTTATGTGGTCTTGCCTTTTGTTGCTTGGGGGTTGGGGATTAGGGCTTGAAACATTAAAGCTACATTTCCCTACTTTTGTAGCATTACGCTGAACCCTAACTGGTGCATTAATGCAGTTTTTTGCAATGAATATTACATATAAGCCCTAAAGGACAACACCACCATGGGACCAGATGGTAACCACTACCAGCTCCTGGATAAACGAACTCAATCACCCAATATACTGTAATAATTTTATATTTTTTGTTCTCTGGAATCAGCACTGTTATTGGCAAAGACAACACTTAGAGAAGCACATCCCCTCTTTCTCAAGGCAGCACTAAGTTATATATCCTACCTGATCCATTAACAGGGATATTCCCTTCCTTTTGTTTTTCTTTTTAATATATTTTCTATGAAAAACAACTATATTGCAATGAGGTACAGTTTGTGTTCTTTTTTTAAAATGCATGAAATCGCTATGCTTTAATATTTCATATAGCCGTATTCACTAAAAGATATTCTACCTTTGTTTTTGTCAAGTAGATGTCTCAAAATGTGACAAATGTGCGAGTCTTGCTATGCCTTCAGTTAATGGCTGGCAGTACAGCCTAGGAGGTTAGAGAGCGAGGTGTGAACAAGCTTGGGACATCCAGCAGACAAGACCGAGTTTGATTCTCACAACCGCCACTTGCATACTGTGTGACTCTGTGCAAGTCACTTAACCATCCAGTGCTCCCAGGTCACCCCTGAAAGCAGGCTCTTGTGCCTAGTGGGCCTTACCCAGTTACCAAAGACTAAAATAAATAAAATAAATAAATAAAAATTCCATTTATCCTTTTGAAAACGTTCTGCCACTTTAACTTCCTTTCCGAAAGGATAAAGGGAATAACTGAAGGCATAGCAATACATAGCACATTTTTTAAACAACAAGTGTTTAAAAAGGTTCAGAGAAGGAAAACATGACTATGGGGAAACTGGAAAGCACATTTATGCAATAACTTACTGTAACAATAGATTTTAAGGTAATCTCTCATCAGGTCACACCTATGGAACTACCACCATAGGTGCCATGATCACATGGAAGCTTGTTCTGTAGCAATCTATTAGGGGCTGCCCACTCAGACATCACAGTGCTATATATGCATGGGCAGCCCCACTCTCAGTTCTTTCCCGCTGGGGCTTACAGAAGCTAGGCCTCCCAGTAGGGAACCGATGAGAGGAAAGAGGTGCCCAGCTGTGAAAAGGGTTGACGGAACTGGACAGCCAGTCCAGATATAGAAGGGGGTGGAGGGAGGGATGGCATGACCTGAGCTACACCTGTTTTAGCTTCACCCCAAACCTCCACTTCATCTGATAATTCCCCCACCCATCCTAGCAGTTGGCCATTGTTTTCCCGGTTTTATATGGTGGTGGGATTCTATATCTAGACAAGGAGTCCTTCTCCACATAGCTTGTAGCCTTAACCACTAGACTACACTACAGGATACTGTTGTCAGCTACTGGGACTTATTAGTATCCCAGCCTCCCCCAACTGGCTTATATCCTGTACACACTCACCAGTGTTCTCTTCTCCTTTCAGGCTGATTACAGCACTACAGGGGCTCTCAGAAGTTAGGACACAGTGCTGCAGCTAGAAGCCTGGAAATTCAGCAGGTGCACATCCAGCTAGTGCAGCTCGCCGCTGCTATCACAGTGGCTGCTGCACCCTCCCTCTCCCTCCCTGGGTGCGCACTTCCTTTACAGACTGAGGTCACATGACCTATCTCCCTAAGATCACATCAGCAGCCTATACCTCCGGATCGCTAGGGTCCCCTATTGTTCTCCCTTAAGGTCCTAACAGAAATTATCATTACATCCCTTTGCAACCATCTGTTACAAGTTTACAAACCTCTACTTCATCTGACAATCCCCCCCCCCCAATCCTAGCAGTTGGCCATTGTTTTCCCAGTTTTATATGGTGGTGGGATTCCATATCTAGACAAGGAGTCCTTCTCCACATAGCTTGTAGCCTTAACCACTAGACTACACTACAGGATACTGCTGTCAGCTACTGGGACTTCTTAGTATCCCAGCCTCCCCCACCCCGCTCTTATTATACATCCACAAACATCAGTACCCCCAGCTCTTGGTATACCTCATTTCCTTGAGCAATCACTAGAAAATTGAGGCGACTGATCGGTAAACTATTGTGGTTTGGGTAATCTACTGGATTTTACTTTACTGAAATTGCTTTACATTGGATTGTATCTTAGGCTGTGTATTCAGTTTTAGTGTTCTTACTAATATTCTAGACACATGGGTTTATGTTAATTGGCTACACAGCATTATAGATAATTGTATTTAATAATAACGCTGTTGTTTTTTTTAAAATGGCTGTATGGGGTTTTTGTTTGGGTTCAATGTACATTGTTTATTTGATCCTAACTGATACCTTGCTAGCTCAGTCTGCCTAGCAACTGTCATCGTATGAGACGGTAGGGGAAGAAGGGTTTAGTATTCCCACAGATGCTGGTGACTGTCTTAACATCTCACACCTATTGGTTATTCATCACAAGACCCTAGCATACAACCACAGGGTCTTTCTACAAGAAAATCCACCTATATTTGTGTAAGGATAAGACTTGGTCTTACTCCAGCGTTCATTATCAGGTTACTTATGTTAGCAGGGGACACAGAACAGAATCCAGGACCTATGGATGACACTACTGACACCAACACAGATTATTTTTGACTGTAAAGGAGGTCTTAAAATTATGCACTTTAATGATAGAAGTATTGCCTCCAAGTTACATAAACTAGAGGCCTGGGTTAATTACTACGGGCCAGATAGCCTAGCAATATCCGAAACATGGCTTCGCCCTACAGTTTCTGACAATGAATTAGCCTTACCAGAATACCGAGTTTACAGAAAGGATATGGAGAAGGGCAAAGGGGGAAAGGTTGTGTTTTTTATATCAAAAATTTATTGTCAGCAGTACCTCTTACTCACGCTGAGTTAAGTCAGCATTGCCTTGAGCATTTAGGGCTAGAAGTCAACTTGGGAACATTTAAAAAGTTATACATTTATTGTATTTATAATCCTTCAAAAATAATAATCTGGGGTTTCAGAACTTTATCGAATTAGTGACTACCTATAGCAAAGGGAATTACTGGTAGTAAGTGATTTTAACTTGAACTGGATGGGTAAAGACAGCTTTAAATACAAGACTGTGTTCCTGGATTCAGGTTTGCAGCAATTAATATGAATCCCACCGCCTTAACTTAAAATCTAACAGGCACACTTTAACCAATAGAAGGAAACATATTGTTGCCAGTGGTCTAATATCAGATTAAATTAGCAACCACCATCCAACTTTTGGAATCTGGAAAGGAGGATGAATGCAAAAGCCATCCCCTAGATATACTGAAATTATGAATTACAACAAACTAGCTGTTCCCAAACATTTAAGTAGGTTATGTAACGTAGATTGGTCTTATCTGAAAACTATTCCGGAAGTAGATGGCGCACTGGACTACTTCATTAAAGTTTTCATGGAGACAGTAGTTAAATAAGTACCAGTAATTAGCAACAGTCCGTGGGAGGAAAACCAAATGGCTAAACAAACATCTTTTTAAGTTGGTTAAAGATGGGGATTCTGCCTGGCTAAAATTCAAAAAAACATGCAACAGCCTCTGACTTAAATGAATACAGGAAAAAAGGAAATTAGAGCAGCCAAAATTAATTTCTTTAAGCAACAACAATTGGTAAATTTGTCCAACTCAAAAAAATTCTGGGGGTTCTATTAGATCCCTATTAACCCTACCTAATGATGCCAGCACTAGAATACTAAAAGATGCGGTTGTATTGACTGACCTTATCTTAATTGCCAATGAATTTAACTCACAATTCACAAATCTGGATAAATACTGGAAATGGCAGCAGGGACAAACCACTGCTGATCAGGAAAATAAAGTAATCAGGCAGAGTTTTCACAAAAAAATTGTTAAAAGTAGCCGGGCCGTCGGCGCAGAAGTTGAACTTCCACTTGCGGCGCGGCAACCTGGGTTCAGAGGAACAGACTCGGGTGTCGGAAGGCCAGCCGGGAAGAAGGATTGAGCGTCCATGACTGCACTCCTTCTCGGGGGGGGTGATCGGCGCTGTGGGGACACCCAGCGGACAGAAAGGGAACATTATTTAACCAGGAGTAGCACACTAAGCCGAAGCTTGTTTCCAGATGCGGCCTGGGAGCACAATGAAGTTAAGTGACTTGCTCAGATCACACAGTATGCACCTAGGTGGCTGTGGGATTCAAACCCAGGTTTCCAGATCTGCAGCTTACAGCCTTAACCCAGTGCATTATACTGCCTCCTACAGAGGCAGTGTTTAAGGACCTAACCAAGACATTCCATTTAGTAGATTATATCATCCTACTGAAATGTTTTGAGCACGTGGGACTTGGAACCTATGCTATCAACTGGTTTAGGGATTACCTTGATAACAGGTTCCAGTGCATTAAATTTAATGGTTTTTTCTACATTCTGCAGGGGACCAGCGTGAGTCCCTGAGGGCTCCATACTGGGCCCTTTACTTACTCTCTTTATTTACCCTATCTCACAAGTACCACACAACTGCAACTTAATATTCTACACAGACAACGCAGCACTGGTGTCTCATAGTACATCTGTTCTAGAAGTCAATTCTACACTAAGCAGTGAGTTTACTAAAATTCAAGACTGGTTTTATTTGCCGGCCAGCTGGCTGACAGCAAGGCATCTAACATAGAAACATAGAATTTGGACAGCAGATAAGGACAGCATGCCCACCCAGTCTGCCCATTTCTCTACCCTAATGGATAAGCTGCAGATCCTAGTTAACCAGCAGCCTACTTCTTCCTGCCCCCACCCTAGAATTGCCTTATGGCGGTCCCATGCATGCTTAGAATTCTACCACTGTTTTGACTCCACAACCTCCTCCGGAAAGCCGTTCCATGCATCCACAACCCTCTCTGTGAAAAAATACTTCCTTAAATTACCTCTGACCCCCCTCTATCTTCAAATTGTGCCCCCTTGTTCTTGCACACCTCTTTTTTGAAAGATGCTACCCTCTTGGACTTTGTTGATTCCCTTGAGGTACTTGAAAGTTTCTATCATGTCCCCCCTCTCCCTCCTTTCCTCGAGGCTATACATATTAAGCTCCTTAAGTCTCTCTTCATATGTCTTCCGGTGCAGACCCTGCACCATTTTAGTTGTCCTCCTCTGGACAGCTTCCATCCTGTCTATGTCTTTGCAGAGATTGGGTCTCCAGAACTGCACGCAGTACTCCAGATGGGGTCTGACCAGCTGTCTGTACAGAGGGATAATAACTTCCTGTTTTCTACTGTTTTTTCTGCCTGCAGACTGAAATCCCAGGCTCGGTGACAGACTCGGAAGTCGGAGAGCCAGCAGGGGGGAAAAGGATTGTGCATCCCAGGGACTGCTTGCCTTCTCGGGGGAGAGTGTCCGGCGCTCTGTGGACCTCTAGTGGAGGCTGGGGTACCGCCGCTGCCGGCGCCACACACTTGGGGGCAGGGTGGATACCGGCATCATTGCACATCCTTGCCCCTAAGACTCCAGCATACAAAAAAATGCCGGCTATGTTCATGATGACCCCCGCCTCCGCCACTGCTCCTGCTGACACCAATATCTGCCAGGGGGGTCCTGCTCCCATGGCCCCATCCTGGAGGTAAGCCAGGGGCAAGAGACCAAACTTCTTGGGGAGGGGCACCTGCCTGGCAGTCCTGACCAGGAGGTAAAGCCTGGGCATAGAGGGGCAGCGAGCGGGGTAGGGGGCTGAACCCTCCAACTCGGAGGGGAAGGAGACCACAAAAATAAAAAGATTGGTTTTGTCAAAACAATCTGGTTCTAAATAAAATAAAAACTAAAGCCATGTTGCTTGGATCTGATACGAACATAAAAAAATATTCAAGTGACTTTACAGTTTGTTCACAGGGGGGACATTCAATTGAGGCTGTAGATTAGTTTAATTATCTAGATATTAATTTGGACCCATCCCTAACATTAAATTTTCATATAGGCAAAGTCACTTCAAGATACATGCAAAGATAGGAAAATTATACCAATTATGACATTTCTTAACAAAAGAAACACGTCTTGCAATTGCTCAACAAAATCTCCTCTCAATATTGAACTATGCATCATTGGTTATTGATATTGCTCTGGCTTGTACTGTATCTGGAAAAGAAACATTACCACAAAAATAGGGAAGTTTGCACTCTTGGCTCCCCATCACACACACACACACACACACACACACACACACACACACACACACACACACACACACACCACTGCCAAATATTAAAACAACTCAATCGGTTTTCTGTACAGAATAATTACAAGTTTACAATGTCCCGTCTTACATTTAAAATAATAAATACTGGAATTCTAGTCACTTTACGAAATTCACTTACCAAATATTCTTCCATGTACGAATCATGAACATCTTTAAAGTCTCTGTTGTCCTTGTCCCTCGTACGATCAAACACAGGCAAGAGAATTTTTGCCTACGGTGCTGCTTCTGTCTGAAACACCTTACCTCTCAATCTTAAGCAATATGTATCTGTTAATAGCTTCAACATGGCAGCTTTTAATCATTTTAAAATTATGAACGAATGTGTATATAAATGAATGTTTTGTATTACTGTCATTTCTGTATTTTTTATGAAAGGGTGCAGATGATGGGAAATAGCCCAGATAGCAAATCTCTCCCATTTCATCGAGTAAGTGGCTCTGGTGGACTGTTTCCTAATAGCCACCAGAAATACAGAGTTACTCACCTGTAACAGGAGTTCTAGGAATGGTAAAGTTGTTCATCCACACACACGGCAGGTTCCTTGCTGCTTTAAATCTTGCCAGTAGGTCTTCAAGCTGGCTCCCCCAACCCACCTGGGTGGTAAAACTCTAGGCTCCACCCCATGACGCCAGATCTAGCCCGCTGGAAGCCAGGTTGCGCGTCGAAGCCGGGGAGGTCAGGTGGGTTGTGTGGATGAACAACATATACCATTCCTAGAAATCCTGTTACAGGTGAGAAACCTGTATTTCTAGGGACATAGATATGTTGTTCAATCCACACTTACTGGCAGACTCCTAGCACTTCTCCGCGAGGAGCGAGGCAAGGCATGCACCCCCTACTTGGGAAATAAGGACTGGAGAACCGAGATCCCAAAACCAGCATCCCGGCATGACTCAAGGTTGATGTGGTAGTGGGTGATGAAGGTGTGTGCTGACTTCCAGGTAGCAGCCCTGCAGATTTCCTGGATAGGGACGTCCCTGGAAGCAGCGGTATGGCGGGTAGAATGAGCTCTTATCCCTCTGGGAGGCTCCATGCCCGCCAACCTATAGCAGAGATCTATTCAGGAGGTGACCCACCTGCCTATCATCTGCTTGGCTGCAGGTCTGCCAGGTGCGGCTTCAGTGTAGGTGACAAACAGCTGGCAAACCTTTCCCCGAACCTCAGCCATCCGCTCCTTATAATAAGAGAGCGCTCTTCTAGCGTCCAAAGTATGGAGCCTATATTCGGCCTCCAAGGTGTGACTGGGGTAGAACACCAGTAAAGTCAACACCTGGTTAAGGTGAAACTCCAACACCACCTTCGGAAGGAATTTCGGGTTGGGGCGCAGGACAACCTTGTCCCTGAGGAAGACCAGATAAGGAGACTCAATGGAAAGCACCTGGAGCTCTCCCATCCTTCTGGATGACGTAATAGCCACCAAGAAGGCGGTCTTCCATGACAGGTGGGAGATATCGCACCTGTGTATCGGTTCGAATGGCTTGCCCATGAGCTTAGCCAATACCAGCAGTAGATCCCACGGAGGTGAAGGTTCTCGCACCGGAGGGGATATGTGATCAAGGCCTTTGAAAAAGCGCCTGACCACCTTTTCCTGGACCACCTACTGCTTTCCGGCCCGCGCCCGATAAGCAGAGATGGCTGCTAGGTGCACCTTAAGGGTCGTCGACCGAAGTCCTAGCTGAGAAAGGGACCATAGGTAGTCCAGAATGCTGGACAAGGAACAGGAGGAAGGGTCCAACCCCTTATCCTGACACCAAATGGAGAATCTCTTCCATTTAAAGGCATAGCATTTTCTGGTCGATTCCTTATGGGATGCCTCGACAACGTTGAGGACCTCGTCGGAAAGACCCAAGGCCTGGAACTCTAGCAGCTCAGAAACCAGGCAGTCAGGTGCAGGGACTGAAGGTACGGGTGGAGTATCTTCCCCTGGTTGACTGAGATCAGGTCCGGGCTGGCTGGAAGTCACCTCGGGAGCCTGGAGCTGAGGCTGAGGAGATCTGGATACCAGAACTGGCAGGGCCAGTCTGGGGCTACCAGAATCACTTGCACCTTGTCCCTCTCACCTTGAGAACCACCTTGTGGATCAAGGGAAATGGGGGAAAGGCGTAGAAGAAGCCCAGGGTCCATGGCCTCGTGAAGGCATCCCCCTGCAGCGAGCCCAGCTGAGCGGGGCGGGCATGAAACAGCCTCAGCTTCGCATTCTTCCTGGAGGCAAACAGGTCCACCTGAGGTGTGCCCCAATGGGAGAACAGATCGTGTACTACCTCCGGCAGGAGAGACCACTCGTGAGATGCAGCACCTATCCGGCTTAGGGCATCGGCCAGAGTGTTGGAGGCTCCTGCCACATGGAAGGCTAGGAGATCCGCCTCCAGTCTGCTCACGAGAGACCAAGTGCGGACAGCCTCCTTGCACAGAGGCAAGGAGTGCGTCCTGCCCTGGCAGTTTAGGTAATACATGGTCGTGGTGTTGTCCGTCTGGACCTGAACCACTTGACCCCATACAAATGGAGCGAAGGCAGTGAGAGCTAGTCGGACTGCTCGAAGCTCCAGCAGGTTGATGTGGCATCGAGACTCCTGAGGGGACCAGAGGCCATGCGTTCTGAGCTCCCCCAGCTGGGCACCCCAACCCAGAAGAGAGGCGTTGGTCGTTAGAGTGACGGTCGGCTCTGGGCGGACAAACGGGATACCCTCCTGCAGATAAGCTGGAACGATCCACCACTGGACAGCGTTCCCCATCTCCTGGGTCACTATCACTGGCTGGTCCAGAGGACTGGAGCGCTGTCACCATTGGCGGGCCAGCCCCCATTGCAGGGGATGCATACGCCAGCAGGCCCAACGGACCACGCTGGTGCAGGCTGCCATGAGGCCCAGGAGACGCAGGAAGTCCCAGGCAAGGCGCAATTGCGCAACCAGAAATGACTGGGCAAAGGAGGAAAGAACCTCGTCCCTGTCCGCCGGGAGCCGTGCTCTGGCTCGAAGAGAGTCAAGCTCTGCCCCGATGAACTGAATCACCTGCATTGGCATGACTTCCGATTTGGCCTTGTTGATTAGGAGGCCAATCTGAGAGCAGACCTGGAGGACCAGATCCCTGGACAGTTCCACCTCCAGCCTGGAGGGAGGTTGCAATCAGCCAGTCGTCCAGGTAAGGGTACACCCGGACCGTTCGGTGCCGCAGGAATGCTTTCACCACTGCCAAGCATTTGGTGAAGACCCTGGAAGCTGGAGAGAGGCAGAAGGGCATGGCCCGGAACTCGTAAAGGGATCCCTCTGCCCTGAAGCACAGGAATCGCTGGTGAGACGTATGGATTGGGACGTGAAAGAACGCGTACTGGAGGCCCAGAGAGCAGAACCACAAGCCTCATTCCAAGGATGGAATGATCTGAGCCAAAGTGACCACCCTGAAGGTACGAGACCTTAGGAACTTGTTCAGGTCATGTAGGTCTAGAATGGGGCGCCAGCCCCCGTCCGTTTTGGGACCAGGAAAGTACCTGGACACAAACCCTGGGTCTGGTGAAGGATCCACCACTTCCCTGATCACCTCCTTCTGGAGGAGTGGGGCAATGTCAGCTTGACAAGCCGACAGAGAGGCTGCGGACCCCGCAGCCCCCCATGGAGCGATGGCTCGATAGGGTGGGGACTGCTTGAATTTCAGAGGCAGACCCTTTCCTACCACTTCCAGCACCCAGCTGTCCATAGTGATATCGGACTAGGCGGAAAGGAAGTGGAGGAGCCGTCCCCCCATGGGGGGAACCCAGAGAGGAGTGACGAGGTTGAGGGCAACACCCCTCAACCAGTCACTGGGCAGGCTTGGAGGAAGGGTCAACCGAGGGGCCTCCTGGACCTTTCCCTCCCGGCTTCCTGCTGGAGGAAGCTGCAGGCTTGGCTTTGGGATGCCAAATGCGAGCCTGCTGGCCCTGATGCTGGTGTTGCTGGGCCGGACGTGCCGCAGGGGCTGAAGGCCGAAAGAGCTTATGCTGCTGCTGGCGGCCTTTGTCCTTCTGGGCAGACGTGACCGAGTCCAAGGTGGCACTGGACTTCTCGATCTTTTGCAGATGACCCTCCACCCCAGGGCCGAACAAGTCTGTACCCAAGAAGGGAACATCTGCCAGCTTGTGCTGGGTATCCGTTGTAAAAGTGGAGATCCGCAGCCAAGCTCTGTGGTGCGTAGTCACTGCGGCCGCTACTGACTGGGCACACGAGTCAGCTACGTCCAAGGAAGTCTGGAGTTGCTGTGTGGCCACCACCCTTCACTGATCCCACACCTGCTTGACCATTGTCTGGAGGTCAGCTGGGAAATGAGGAATCACCCCATCCAGGGAGCCCAAAAGGGCATGCGAAAAGTGTGCCATCAGAATGGCCGAGCTGGCCTGATGAAGGCCTAGCAAGGAAGCAGCACAGACTTTCCACCCAGAGTAGTCCAGTTTCTTGGAGTCTATTGGGTGGCTTGTCCTCATCCTGAGCATTTCCGGAGCACCGGAAAACGCTGCCGGTCACTAGCCCCTCCGCAGAGGGGTTCTCCGATAAACTGGAGAGTGAACCAGTGGGAACAGCATACTTTCGAGCCATCCTGGCCGAAGGTGCTGGACAAGAAGCAGGCCGCTGCCACAGCTCAGGCCGGCCAACAATAGTTCGCCTCCGGGAGCGCCTCCGTGGGGTATCCTCAGTCCAGTATCTCCGTGAGGATACCAGCCCGCTTTGAAATGGTTCGAGCTTCATCCCAGTGGACTCTGAGATGAACCGAAGCATTCAAGGAATGAGGATGGGCTCTCATCCACCCGACTGAGCCCCAGTGGACTCCAGGTCGAGAGGCCTGGAGAACAGGGAAGAGTCATTGTCAGACTCCAAGGATTCTGCAAACAGCTGCTGAGGGCCTGAGCCACCCTCCACCTGCCAAGGCCGATCGGGAGTGAGGGTGACAGACAACCGATGGGGCAAGCCCTGACCCGACCGAGAATCCTTGGTCGGGGCCCCAAATTTAGGTTGTGGAGATAGGGGTTCCACCACAATGGGTGGCGCAGCCGGTTTCGGACGAACAACCAGTGCCGGCTTCGGCTCCTCTATTTCAACAAGGGGTTGTTTCGGCCGCTCTGATGACAGCCACTTAATGGCCAGGGAAGACGACTGAGTCAGCTTATTCCCAGTCAAAATGAGCTGCTACCACATCAGATCCTTATAGCACCAATGCAATTTGCGCTGGAGCCTATCCTCCGAAGAGGACAAAGACAAGGATGAGCGGGCTGCAGCTTTCCACGGTGCCGAGACAGAGACACTCGATGTCGGGGGATCGGCTGGACCGGAAGAGGTCCAAGACAGAGACCTTCAATGTTTCAGGTGGGTCTGAGAGGGTGGGAAACCGCTCCTCCCTTGGTTCAGGGACCTTAACCAGGGACTCCGGCACAGGAGGCACAGGCAAGTCCTCGGTTTCCACCGGGAGAACAGGTGAAGAAGGGTTGTCAGCTTCTCCAGTCGACAGCCTGTCCGACGGGTCTAGAAAAATCTCGACTGCGTCAATGGGTGTCTCGGCCGGCTGACCTGATGGGGACACCGTGAAGCCAGCGGCCTTAGCCGCAACCTCGACCGAAGTTGAGAGTCGACTACCCGGGGAAGGGGACCTCTCCTGCTCCCATGAATGTCATGGTGGGACTTACCCTTGGAGTCCTTCTTCTTGGACTGAGAGGAATATCCCGAAGGCCGCTCTCCCTTGGTGGAGAGGGATTGAGAAAGCTCCTTGAACAAAGCCATGTAGGAGGAACCCAAAGAGAGCGGGATAAATGCCGCAACCGAAGATAATGATGATGATGATGATGAGGCGGCCTGGGCCGCTTCCTCCTCGAGGGTGATCATTTGTTCGAGCTGTTCAGCCAAGCCCACCGCCGGACACCGCCCAATGGGCCTCCTTAGACTTGACCGGAAAATAAAGTTTCTCGGGGCGCCCAAGTTGCAATCTGGCAGTCACGATCCTCTAAGACCGTGGCCGAAAGGACTTTTACAAGTCGCAGACCTGCAAATCATGCTCAAGCCCAAGTACACGACGTGAGTGCAGATCGTCCGGACATTTCTTCCCACAGGGCACTGATGAAATCCAAGAGTCGATTTGTCCATCGCAGCCACAAGGAAGATAAAGACCAAGTCTTGTAAATTTTGAGATTAGTTTCGGGTAAACCGAAGAGTTTGGATCCAGGCCTAAAACGCAGGAGTGCTAAGGACGAACCTGAGCTTCCAAGCGGTAAGGAAGATCTGCTGTCATGGGCGGAGCCGAGAGTTTTACCACCCAGGTGGGTGGGAGGAGCCAGCTTGAAGACCTTCCAGCAAGATTTAAAGTGGCAAGGAACCTGCCAGTAAGTGTGGATTGAACAACATATCCATGTCCCTAGAAATGAAAATTACATACCTACCGTAATTCTTGATCTTTCTGTGTATCTTCACCATTCATCACTATTGGGTATAGCGCACCGGAGATAGGACCCTGTGGGAGGCTTTTTTTTTCCCCCTGTGGGTGGAGTCGACACAGGGCCGGCGCCACCCTCGAGGCAGACGTTCCACGTGGCGCTCAAGGGTTGGCCATTAACTGCCATCGACTCCACCCTAGCCCCAGTTCTGAAAAGCCAGAGAGTGTAAGGAAGGGAGGGTGGGTTGAGGCAAGACAGTCTAAGGGATAGATAAAAGGAATGGAATTATAAACTAAAAGGAGAAATAAACGATGGAGGAGACAGAAGAAGATTAAAGAAATGAGTGTGTGTCTCAAACTCTCCCCCCCCAAAAGGGATTTTTAACAACCAATAAGGCATAGGGAGAAAATGTGAGCTCAAAATGAGTCCATAAATAAAATCTATACTGAAAAAAGGGGTGGGGAGAAGCTGGGGAGTCCGGACTGCCAGACTCCCCTAGAATAAGGAGAGAAGAAAGGGGATCCCCAACATCTCTATAAAACCCCATGGAATCACCTGTGTCTCTCCACAGTCCCTCCCGCCTAACCGCAAGGAAGAGGAGAGTGAAGGAAGAGAAGACACACAGAGGGAGGAGGGTGTCCAGAGACTGAGGCCCACAGGGGAAGGAGGTGGGATTTAGTGATGAATGGTGAAGATACAGAAAGATCAAGAATTAGGGTAGGTCGTGATTTTATCTTATCTGTGTCAATCACACATTCATCACTATTGAGTGAGTACAGAGCCCCCCACCCCCCAACGGACTAAGTCCCTTAGCCTCCAGTGGGTGGGACACTAAGGGACCTGGGACTGGTCTGGGCGAGATGGGGATCCCCGGTGGGAGAAGGAGGTGTCCCAAAGCCTCCGTCTTACCCTTCGGGAGAAAAGATGGGTTCTTGGTATGGGGAGTAAATCACCTCGCTAGGCGGGGTGATAACCAGGATAGGAAAAGCCATGCCGTCCGACCGAAGGCAGATCGCCTGGCTCTACCACTCTGATGCAACCTCATCAGCATCATAAGATGCCCTTGCTTGCAAGCCTTGCTAGCTCCAGGCCCTGGCGCAGAGAGGGCAATGGCTTGCCTGGTTTCCTCCAAATCAGGCATTGAAGCTAGGAGCTGTCCTAGCCTGGACCACAAGAACCTGTTGTAGGCTGCAAAGTGGGCCTGATGTGCTGTAATTAACAAAGAGATCTGTGCCTAGTAGAACACTTGTCTCCCAGAAATCAAATCCACAGAGTCCGAGTCCGGGGGGACACGGTAAGGGGCGCGAGGCCCAGAGGGGGGTGTCCAGGAGGTCAAGCTCAAGAGGGATGAAGTAGAGAACCTGAAGACCCAGGGGAGTGCAAACCACTGGCATAGGCCCCTTGGGGCTGGTATGGTGGAAAAGGGATGTAGCCAGAGCTGATGTGACGCCTCCCTGAAAAGGAATAGGCCAGGCGGGAGCCACCAGGTGGGCTGCACTGTACTCACCTAAAAGGCACGCCACACATGCTCCGGATTCCTATGGGACTGAGGTAAGGAGAAGCCTGCCTAACATCCTGGCGAGGAAGCACTGATAGGACAGATCAGACGCTGGGGAGACATGGATCAAGGTTCCTCTCCTTCCGTAGAGGAGAAGAGGATGAAGACGAGCTCCCAGGTTCAGGGTCCGCTGCACGGAACATGGTGAGACACTTGCTGGTCCAGGGCACGGAGGTAGGTGGGGAAATGTGGAGCCGAACCTCTGAACTGCTCCCAGGTGAGAGGTCCCGAGGACCGAATCGTGGGACAACTAGGGATGGAGACGGAGGCTCAGGGGACAGGCTCCTGGCAACAAGAGAATGGTCTTTGTCAGGGCAGGGGCCAAAGGAAACCCTCGAGGGAGGGGGATCTGAAGGCCGCTGCAGCTAACAGCCATTCAACCAGGTCAAAACGGTGAGAGTTGTGCCCAAAGAAAGAAATCCTCCCGTGAGGTAACGGGACCGCTGCGAGTCCAGAAGGCCAGCCCCTGACCGCAGAAGTAAAAGTCCCTCTCGGGACTAGTCCAGGAAAGGTGAGGGTCTGCACTGCGACTCCTCCCAGAACCCGGCTGGGCTCGGGAGGCGCGCCGATCACACCTCTACCTCTCAACCCTTCAGAATCAGAGAGGGACCCTGCCTCGTAGCCACCAGCCCAGGTAGCTGGCACCCCAGGTGGCCTCCGAGGAGTCCACCCAAGGAACCGTACCATCCCCCTCCTAGTGCACCTCGGGCTGCCCCAAACTTGGGCTGTCCAAACATACCAAGGAGGGGGGGTGCCCCAACTGGACAAACAGAAGCGCCAGTGACCCCAGGTTGCACAGTAGCCACGGGGACTACAACTGGCTGGTCAGACTCCCTTATCCTAAGGTCCACTGGTGACGACTGACCCCCAAAAGAAGGCTGAGTGGGGGCCTCCCGACTGACCCCCAAGGGGGCCAGCCTGGGCCTCCAACACTGCAGAAGAAATCCCTGCTGCAGCAAGGCTAAGAGATGAGGGGTTCCCTCCTCCATGGGCCGTATAGGACCATGATGGGACCCGGAGGAAGGGCTGAGAGTCCTCGCCATGGCCCAGTGACTGCACATTCATCCTCCGAAAGTCTGCAGCATACATCCAACCTTCAACGCACAGTTCTCAATTACACGGCAGTCCATCGAGAAACAAGTGTCGCAATTATCCCTATTGTGGTCAGAGCCAAGGCAGGAAAGGCAATGGTCATGCTGGTCCATCACGGAATAGAGGCGGCCACAGGGGCACAGACGCATAGAGGGACGCCTCGCTTTGACATCTTCTTGCCTCCCTGGACAAGACATGACCGAACAGAAAATAAAATAGAAACAGTATCGACTTCTCATTAAATAAAAGGAAAGGTCTTACCGATAAGAAGCGATATCGAGCAGGCGAGCAGAACCGAGGCAACTATACTTCAAAACTAAGGCGTCAGCCGACGGACTAGGCTGCAAACTATCAGTCTCTCATGAGGTACCACACTTGGTGGTGGGAGAAAAAGAACTGGGGCTGGGGCGGAGTAGGCGGCAGTTAACTGCCAACCCTCGAGTGCCACGTGGAACGTCTGCCTTGAGGTCCGGCCCTGCGTCGACTCCGCCCACAGAAAAAAAAAAAATTCTCCCATGGGGTCCTAGCTCCTATGCGCTATACCCAATAGTGATGAATGGTGAAAATCGACACAGATAAGATCTGCCACCTTCTGGTAGACCCCAAACTGGGAAATGGCTATATCTGCAGGAACCATGTATGCAACCAGAGAGACTTAAAGTCTGTATGGACCTGGGTCCCCTGCGCCTGTGTCAAAAGGTCCCAGCAAAGAAGTAAGGGAACTGGGGGTGCCACCAATTGATGCAGTAATGGAAACCATATCCGATGAGGCCAGAATGGTGCTACCAGAATCAGAGAGGCCTTTCCATCTGAGCTTGATAAGCATCCTCTGAATCAGAGGAAAAGCGGGGGAAGGCACAGAGAAACCTCCCTTTCCAGAAGAGAGAGATTCATTACACCAGAAAACTCCAGGCCCAGGATTTAGCGAGCAGAAATGCAGCAGTTTCACGTTAAGTGGGGCCACAAAGAGGTCCAACTCTGGATGACCCCATCTGCTGAACATGTCTTCCACGACCAAGGGCAACAGTTCCCACTCATGCGTTCTAGACTGCAATCTGCTGAGGCTGTCCACCAAAGTGTTTTGGTCACCTCGAACATGGACAGCTGACAGCTCAAGACCATGATCTAGAGCCCAGTACCAGATTCTCATCACCTCCCAAGAAAGGGGATACAAACAAGTCCCTCCTTGCTTGTTGATGTAACAGACCACATGGAGATATCTGACTGCACCAATAGGGGACCTGGAGAGAGATGTTTCTGGAAGGCCTGAAGGGCATACAGGACTGCCTGCATCTCTAGAACATTTATATGGAGATAAGTTTCCAACATGGACCAGGACCCTTCGGTCCAAAAGGACCCAGGTGCACTCCCAACCAAGGCCAGAGGCAGGTGTGGTGAGGATCTGCGGAGACGGAATAAGGAAGGAACCTATTTTAGGAGGTCGCCAGGTTCCCTGAACCACTGAAGCACCTTGCACACTGGAGAAGAGACCAGGACTTGCTGGCCAGGTCATCAGTGTGGTGGTCCACTGGACCCTCGATGTCTACTGGTGAACCCATGTACAGTCTGGCCAGAATGCAGTTACAATGGCGGCTGACATTAGGCCCAACAGCTTCAGAAATTCCCTGGCTGTGACATACCAGTTCTGGGCTACAATTGGGTAACACAGAAACGTAGAATTTGTTAGCAAATAAGGTCTGCCAGGACCGTCCAGTCTGCCTGAAAGCCCTACACTAGTCTGTGGCCTCTGACCCTACCTGGTCAATGGCTTTTCACTCCTCCTTCTCACCTCTAAGGTACCCTTATGCCTGTCCCATGCAGGTTTAAAACTCTTCACTGTGCTCATCCCCATCACCTCCTGTGGCAGTCTAGTCCATGTGTCCATCACCCTCTCTGTGAAGAAAAACTTCCTCATATTTCCCCTCAGCTTGCCACCTTCCAATTTCATATTATGCCCCCTGGTTCTTGTACATCTCTTATATTGGAAGATGTCTCCCTCCTGCACCTTGTTAATGCCCTTAAGGTACTTGAATGTTTCTACCATGTCCCCCCGATCCCTCCTCTCATCCAGCAAGTACATATTAAGGTCCTTTAGTCTCTCCTCATATGTTTTCTGGTGCAAGCCCTGTACTATCTTAGTCGCCCTTCTCTGGACCGCCTCTACCCTGTCAATGTCCTTATGAAGGTGCAGCCTCCAGAATTGCACACAGTACTCTAGGTGAGGCCTCACTAGCATTTTGTACAATGGTATCACCACCTCCTGCCTTCTAATTGTGATACCTCTGCCTATGCAGCCCAGCATGCCACTGACCCTCCCTGCAGCCTTTATACTCAGACACCTTTAGGTTGTCAGAAATGATAACCCCCAGGTCTCTCTCTTCCTTGGTGATAGTCAGCAACTCCCCACCATCCTGTAGCTCTCCCCAGGTTCCCTCTTCCCAGGTACATTATATTGCACTTCTTGGAACTGAACCTTAGTTGCCACACTACAGACCATTTTCAAGATTCTCCAGGTCCCTCCTTATTCTTTCCACCCTCTCCAGATTATCCATCCTGTTACACATAATGTCACTAATGAAGACACTAAACAGGACTGACCAAAGGACTAATCCCAGGTACCCTGCTAGGTCACCCCCACCCGATTGGATCTCATATACTAGTCTGAGCCACTAAACATTTCATAGCAAGCGGAAGAGGGCAGAAGAAACAATAGTTCGACATACAAAAGGAAAGGGAATCACTATAAAATAAAGTGATTTTGAAGGCAAAAGACAATAAAAGGTAAGTAAACTTTTGGCACTCAGCTGAACAACAAAACTTCTGCGGAGTCCATGCACATTAGGTCAAGGGCGGAAAAGAACTGAGGAGGGAGCAGGGCCCTTCACGTGTCTATATAGCAGTATGACACTTGCGTATGACTTTGGAGTGGGCAGCCCCTAATAGACTACTACAGAAAAAGCTTCTGTATGATCCTGGCGCCTACAGCAGTAGTTCTATAGGTGTGACCTGACGAAAAAGATATCCTGAAGATTTGGCAATGTTTTTGTGAAAGAGTAATAAGATATACAACCTTAGATTTACAGGCTCCACAAAAATGGAGAAGGATGCAGTTTTTAGAGGTTTATGCTGACACAAAAATAATTGACAAAAGCAAAGGCAGAATATTTTTAGCGACTCATATGGCTATATCTCAACAGTCAATGAAAGACTGACAAAGCATAGAGATTTCATGCTTCAAAAAATAAATAAAACACCACAGATTGTACCTTGCTGCAATGCATTTGTTTTTAAAGAAAATGTATTAAAAAAAAAAAAAGAGAGAGAGACAAAGACTGTACTTAGCATGCTCAGAACCGAAATTTCAAATCCTTTTAATGCTGGAACGGATTAATATTTGTTTCACCAAACCAACAAAAAGTACCACTCTGGGCCAAGCCCTTTCTACCCTGAAAATTTCAGACCAAAACTCCAAACCATCTGAGTGCTAAGTGATGACAAAAAAAAAAAACAAACCTAAAAAATAACTTTTTCAACTATTTGGATCTCTGAATCCACAAGTACGAATGGAATGAAACTTGGCAGGCCAAGAAACCTTGCCCCCGGGACCATGCATGCACAATTTTGTACAAATCCTTTGAATGGTGGCGAATCTATTAACGTACAAAGTTAGGGTCTTAACATTAAACAGCCTACTCCACACGAACTATAGTGGTACAACTGTGACACTATAAAATTATATATGAAATTACATAGGATTTCCTGAATAAGCATTTTATTCACTCTTGAATGTTAACATTGCCACTTACACCCTCCCTGAATCAACAGTTGTATTTGATAATATACAATTTCAAGTATTTTCAGGACCAATGATCATGTATTTTTAGGAAGAAAGGACTGGACGTGAGACTTCAGTCTTCGTGGTTGTGCCTCAATCTCAGTGGTTACAGAGGAAGTAAACAAAACGCAGCGGACGTCATTTGGGTCATCCCCTTTATTTATTACTGAAGCCATCTACATGGAAATAGGATCTTTGGTCCTGAAGAGTTCATCGATTCCTATTGCTTTCTCCCTACCGGAGGTCATAATGCTCTACTTGTGACATCACAATTACTCCCATGGCAACAGACTGCTATCACAACAGAGGACTATGTCAAGAAGTAGAGAGTAAGCAAAAGAGGCAGATTAACTCTAATGGATATTGAGCATGTTTCCATGAAAATTTCTCTGTAATAAATAATGGTGAGGAGAAGTCTATTGAATATATATGGAATGCAAGCTGAATTGTACCTAAATATTATATTTTTCAAAGTTGTTTTAATGCGTCAGCAGCTCTTTAAAAGTTTGTGAGGTCTCCATACCCAGCCTGGAAGCAACACTGACAACTGGTTAACTTGCCAGATTTTTCAATAAGAAAATATAGTGGAAATTCCTTGGTAGATACTGATGTTTCATCAGCAATAAAGCTGACAGCATTTTTGTAAAGAGGTTTCCAACATGGACAGTCGATCTTTAAGCAGGATCAATAAAATGATGAGGCTGCTTTAGCAGTCACTGTACTTGCCACTTTCTTTTTAATACAGCTTTTGCTCTAGAGCAGTATGCGGGCAGACTAATAGCCCTGTCACAACCCTCCCAGTACTTACCAGACAAGAGTCCCCTATGGATTGTCCCTGAGGTGGGGCGGGGGTGCCACCCGAACACATAATCCAGTGCTCCTGGGTGGTGGAGCAGGTTGGTAACAAGCGGGCAGGCTTCATAAAGCCTGCATGAGTTTTCCTCTTTTCAGTCCCTTCTATCCCTTGACACAGACAGGTAGTAGTGCATGCCACGTGGAGGCACACACATGTTACCCCCAAACTAGTGCCCCCTCCAAAGTACCACTCACACTGGTGGCAGTTGACAGTGGGGCTGACATGCAACTCCCCCCCCCCCCGGGAATGGAGAGCAGTATATGGGGCACTCAGTCCTCTTCCACCTTGCCCCCTCCCCAGCAACCCTAGTCAGTTCCGGAACCTGGGTCGTTGGCATGGTGGCCGGTAAGGCTTGTGGCACCTCAGCCCTCTGCACCACTGGGCTGGGTGTGTACTTAACATTCTCAAGAGATTGTTTTTTTCTTCAAATGTAAGAAGCATACTCATCTTTTGTCTAGAAAGTACTATTCCCCACTCTCCCCCATCCAATAAAACATAAGAAACTAGAGGAACTAATACCATTGCAGAAGCAAATTAGGTTTAAAATCTTTCAGAAATCAGTTTACAACAATTTTCTCATAAAAAGTGACTTTTCTAGCCAAGCAGGGCTCAAAATAACTGGCTGTCCACCCATCCCAGACAGCCAGTTTTTACAGAGGACAGGCATTTTGTTTTCTTTGCCTGTCCCTGGGACGAACAGGCAGCTACAGGGCAGTGTATGGCGCTAGAACATTGAAGCACAGTCAGTCAGCTGCCACCTGTGAGGTAGAGTTGTGACTGACAGGGCAATGTCACAACGTCGCACTGTATGTGCCATCCCCCTTCAACCCAGACGTCACTTTATGCACTTTTGGCTTTGCCAGTGGGGTTTTTAAGGGCAGGTGGCCATGAGATGAAGTGAGACGGCTATTCCAAAGGACCTGCAACTGTGCACGAGGACTTTGTCAACGAGCATGTGCAGCTGCTGGACTTTTCACCTCTGCTTGTGAGCTCCCGAAGAAAAAATTACTCACCTTAGTAATGTTGTTTCTTCTAATGGAGTCTTGCTATATTATAGACATTAGCAGTTTGATCCAGCTCTAGAACTGCCCCGGAGTGAAATGGTTAAAACCATTCCAAAATAGAATTTTGGCACGAGAGCAGCTCTATCTGTGTCATTTCAAACTTGAACTGTCAGATCTTTACGAGCCAAACTCACTAAGGTCTGTGTGGAAGCTGTAACCTACACTAGCCAAATGGCTACCTAAATAATAACAACCATTGATGGTCCCAAAACCCAAGACTCAAGTCAGGGGACCAGAAATACTAACACCATTCTAATAATATGAAAAAGGAACATAAGTATAATAAAACACACACACGCGTACACATACACACACCCAAACTCCCAAAGGGGACAAAATGCTAACAGGACATAAGTAGTGCCCACACTAAGTTGCCCGCACCCCACCAAGTAGAGGTTCTGAGAGGGGCAGGTTGGGAGGGAGGTCTATAATATAGCAAGACTCCATTAGAAGAAACAACATTACTAAGGTGAGTAATTTTTCTTCAAACAACATGAAGTCTTGCTATATTATAGACATTACGAAATACACAGTAGTACCTCAATGGAGGAGGGCAGAACCTACTTAGGGAATAGGCTCTGAAGAACAGCTGTGCCAAACCGAGCATCTCTCTGGCCTGGACATCCAGGGAGTAATGCTCGGTAAAGGTGTACCGTTTTCCAAGTAGCAGCCTGGCAAATCTCTAATAAAGGATATCTCTGGCAGCAGCTAGAGACAGCTGTACCCTGTAGAATGAGCCCTCAAACGGGGGCTCTGCCCACTTTCTGATAACAAAATTGGATACAAGAGACAATCCACCTGGCTATTGATCTCTTAGTGGCAGGTTTGCCTTTCCCAACTTCACCAGAGGTAAGGAAATGTTGGAGGATTCGAACCTGTGACCTTTAGTGCAGCTCTATATAATAACTAAGAGCTCTCTTAACATCCAGGCTGTGCAACCTCCTCTCACCGAAGAGGGTGATCAGTGAAAATACTGGAAGGAGATAGATTGATTAAGATGGAAATCTGAAACCACCTTAGGCAAAAACTTCCTATTAGTCCTAAGGACTACCTTATCCCTTGGAAAGAAATAAAGTCAGTCTCCACTGACAAGGCTTGCAATTCACTTATAGGCCTGGCAGAAGTGATAGCCACTAGAAAAACAGTTTTCCAAGTTAGGTACTTAAGCTCTGCAGAAGACAGAGGTTCAAAAGGGGGTTGCATTAACTGGGCAATGCAAACACTAAGGTCCCAAGCAGGGGCCGGTTCCCGAAAGGGAGGATTAGTATGGAGTAATCCCTTAAAAAACTTGGAAAACACAGGATGCGAGGAAAGAGGGGATGACTTTCCTGCTGACACAAAAGCAGACACAGCTGCCAAATGAACTCTCAGGGTAGCTGGTCTGAGACCCAAGGAATTAAGATGTACCATGTAATCTAACAAAATGGGCAATTCAGCAGATTCTGGGGAAATATTTTTCCCAGCACAGCAAATGGAAAACCTTTTCCATTTAGAACTATAAGTAGCCCTAGTGGAAGGCTTTCTGGAAGCCTTTAGGATCTCAAGAACACCCTGAGAGAGGTGTAAATCAGCAAACTCTAACTCCTCAAGAGCCAGGCCTTGAGGTTGAGGATTGAGGTCCAGATACCAAACCCTTCCCTGGGCACAAGTCAACAGATTGTGATTCCTGGGAGGCACAGGGGAAGATGGACTGTCAGAGACAGAAGGAGTGGGTACCAGGGCTGCCTGGCCCAATCCGGGGTAATCAGAATCACCCTGCAAGGCTGAGATCTGATTTTGACTAGTACTTTGAATAGGAGAGGAAAGGGGGGACACAGAGAACTTCCCTCCCAATCCAGAAGAAGAGCATCCAGGAGACTGAGCCCAGCACTGGAGGCCTGCAACAGAACAGAGGAAGTCTGTGATTATCTGGGGCTGCAAAAAGATCTATCTGAGGATGCCCCACCTGGCAAAAACTATCCCCAGCACTTGAGGATCCAGGTACCATTCGTGATGGCCCTGGGAAATCCTGCTGAGGGCATCCGCTAGGACATTGTCCTTCCCTGGAAGATGAACGCTATGAGGGAAGTGTTCAGGGAATAGGCCAGAGACCACAACTTCATTGCCTCGGTGCACAAGGCGAAGACCGATGCCCCCCTGTTTGTTGATGTGCCACATTGTTGTGGTGTTGTCTGTTTTGACTTGTATCACCTTGTGCGTGGACAGATGCAGAAAAAGCTTGAAGAGCTAAAAGACAGCTCTGAGTTCCAGCAAATTGATGTGGAGCAGAGATTCCTGGGGAGCAAACTCCCTGAAGGAAAGGCCCATGTGGGCTCCCCAACCCAGAAGGGAAGCATCTGTAGTGAGAGTCAAGTCGTGAGAAGGGGAAATGAAGGGGACCCCACTCTTAAATTGCTGGATCCTGCCACCACTGGAGAGCTAGGATCAAGGTTAGTCACTGGGACCAACTTGGAAAGGGGTCTCTTCTCTGAGACCAAAAGGTTCTCAAGTGAAACTAAATGTCTCTCATCTGAAATCTGGCTCCTGCACAACAGCTGTGGATGCAGCCATGTGCCCAGGAGCTGCAGAAAGTGTCTTGCTGGTCGAGAGACCTGCAGAGTGAAGGAAGAGGCCAGAGCCACTAAATTCCTTACCTCTTTCTGGGGAAGAAAGGCTCTGGCTAGCTTTGTGTCAATTCCTGCCTCTAAAAGGTGAGTACCTGGACTGGTTCCACAACCGACTTTGGTAGGTTTAGCAGAAAACCCAGGGAGGTGAGAAGCTGCTGGGTGACCTGCAGGTGAGATTTTACCTGTTCTGGGGACTGGCCTACAATGAGCCAGTCGTCTAGATAGGGAAAAACAGCAATCCTCTGCCTCCTTAAGTGGGCCACTGCCACTGCTAGACACTTTGTGAATACCCTTGGAGCAGAGGTAAGGCCAAAGGGCATTGCTCTGAACTGGTAATGACCTGAGGGCAGTTCGAATCTGAGGTACTTCGATGGGATCTTCTGATTAGGACATGGAAATAGGCATCCTTGAGGTCCAGGAGGCTAGCCAGTGCCCTGGCCTTAGGGAAGAAGTAAAATCATTGCCAGAGTTACCATTTTGAACTTTGGTTTCAAAAGATGCTTGTTCAGATATCTGAGATCTAAGATGGGCGCCATTCTCCTGTCTTTTTGGGGTAAGGAAGTATCTGGAATACAGACCCCTGCCCTGATGCAGGGGAGGAACCCTTTCTACTGCTCTGAGAGCTAACAGGGATGAGACCTCTGTTTCCAGAGCGAGGGTCTCTGAAGCACTTGCAGGTAGAAAAGTCTGCTTCTCAACTTGGGAAACTTTTTGAAGCTGAGAACCAGACCCTGGCTTACTACTTCCAGAACCCACTTGTCTGAGGTTAAAGAAGCCAAATTCTGACTGAAGTAAGCCAGCCTGCCCCCCACTGGTACAGGAGAATCGCCCTGGGCACCCCATCAGGATGCCTGTTTGCAGGAGCTTTAGGCTGGGGGGTGGGAGCAGATGTGCCCACCCCTCGTCTGCCCCTGCCTCTGAAGAAGCCCCTCTGAGCATAGGCAGAGGAGGCCTGAGTCTGGTAGAAAGGCCTGTGAAAAGGCCTACCCCTACCCCTGGGGGCATGCCTTTGAGGAGTGGCTTGCGGCTCCTTAGCCTGGCACTCTTGTAAGTAGTCCTATATTCATCCATCTTCTTCATGTAATTCTCTGTCTGCTCTCCAAACAGAGAATTTCCCTACAGGAAAATCCATAGCCTTAGTCTGGGTATCCTGTGACAAACTAGTACACCTGAGCCAGGCCAACCTCTAAAAGCTACAGATGTGGCCATGACCCTAGAGGAAACATCATTAACATCCACAGCAGCATGAAACTGAACCTTAGAGGCTTCAATGCCATCAGCAGCCACCTGTTCTAGTTCACTAGCCAGCGCCATGGGCCTGCTTGGCCAGTGCATAACAGTATCCCATCTAGATTTCTGATACCTAGCTACATAAGCCATATAATTTGCTTGCCTGAGTCCCAGAGAGGCTGCCATATACTGTTTTTTTGCCATGGCATCAATCTTCCTGGAATCCTTGTCAGGAGGATGTGAAGCCAAGGAATAATTAGCTTTATCACAGGCAGCAGCTGAACTACTAACATGACTGCATTGCTGAAAAGGAATTCTGTATCAGGGCCTGACAATGTATACCTTCTGTCCATCTTTTTATCTACAGGAGGCACAGAATTAGGAGCTTTAAAATTTTAATTGTTTGTTTCCTAAAAGACTTATGTAAAGGAATAGACAATCTCCTAGACTCTGGAATATCCATCATTTCTACAAAATCAGGCTCCTCTTGCTCATCCACAGCCTCTTCTAAAGGAAGCTGGAGGTTTCAGCAACTTTTTATAAAACATAAAATGAGATGGGGACTCAGACAGCATGGGGAGATTCTAAAGGTCTGTCTGGGGAGATGTCCGGTTCAATGGGCACACCAGACCTTCCAACCACATTCATACTGTTCATAATCCTCTCCCCATCCTCTGGTTCATAAAATTCCTCAATATCATAATCCTGAACCACTGGGACCGGACGAACCGACCTTTTACCAGATAGTGGTGGTTGAGACGGACCCTGAGACAGTGACTGGACAATTTGTATGGTTTTGCTATCTCTGCAGCAGTTGGAGAAGAATTTTGGACTACAGACCTGCTGATTTTCTTGTTTTCTTTACTGGAATTGGTTCCTCAGAACCAGCTTTTCTTTGCCGAGGAGTCTGGCCCTGGTCAGAGGGCACTCCCTCTGGTTCGGTTGGCACCGAACCGGGCTGGCATCGGGTCAGCAGACTTTTGGCCTCTCGTTCCCTGAGCCTGCCCAATCTTTTTCCAGGGTGGCTGCAGGGAAATTCTTATACCTGGCAGTCTGACTGGGTGGTCAAACCCCAGACAATAAACACATGTGGTGTGTGGTCAGCCTTGGCAAAGACTTCCCCACAAACATCACAGTGTTGAAGCAGTGGGCGGTTTTTCTTTTGGGTTTCTCAGACATAATGCCAGCCTAACCAAAAACTTGCCCTTTTAACAGCAGTGTAGACAGGTAAGACACCCTTATCGTTCCTAACCGTGTCACGGGTATTGGAAAAAACGAATAACCGGTTTTTAGAACCGATAAGAACCGGGAACCGACTTAAAATAGTAACTTTAGTTTTAAATGAGTTTTAAACCACTGATCGGTTCAAAACCGAACCGATAACTTACAAGTTCCACACAGACAAAACCTTCATTTACTTACGGTTACCACAGATAGAGCTTGAACTGAACGGTTTTGCTGTTAAAATAAAACTATTCTCGGTTAAATCCAACCGAGAAAACACTTTTTAAACCGAGAAATGAACCGAGCAGAAGGAGAAATCTCCGGAACGACTGTTCACTGAGGCGGAGTAAAGAATCTGACAGTTCAAGTTTGAAATGACACAGATAGAGCTGCTCTCGTGCCAAAATTCTATTTTGGAATGGTTTTAACCATTTCACTCCGGGGCAGTTCTAGAGCTGGATCAAACTGCTAATGTCTATAATATAGCAAGACTTCATGTTGTTTGAACAGCACCTGTATGTGAGGTGAAAGAACAGCATGAGGTAAGCTCTTCATACAAAGTGATCTGTCTCAGCTAAAAAGCCCTTCTAAGGGCATGGCAGTGCTCAAAATAATGCAATCAGTGGTACATTTCTCCTGGAAATGGGAGCCTGAGGATTTAAATTTCTTGGTCCAATGCTGCATTTCCACACTTAACGTGTTTAAAATTAAATCTGAATTAAAAACAGACTTTTTGAAAAGCTGTAAAGCGTTTTTTTTCCATCTGAAGCACCAAGGTGATCAAAGCTGCAGAACTCAATATCCCCATTTTATATAAAACTCTGATCTGTTTTAACAGTCTGAGAAGTTTTTTGTTTGTTTGTTTGTTTTGTGTGTTAAATCTAATGCTGACCAGCTCTTCATTGTCTCGGAGATCATAAAGCCCACATTAAAGGATACCTAAACCCTGTGTTTCAGGATCACTGTTTAAGCAATCCGAGATCATTGAGACTTCGATTCTGAGCAGACATTTTAGAATATGGGATTCTTTACCTGTAGTTTGGTCATTTCCATCATTTTCATCAGGTTTACGAAATGTAAATAATCTCTCCCCCGTTCTGAAAAACTGCACCTCGGTCTAAGCTGAAAATGGCATCAACTGGGGACATGATAATGTCAATGAAGCAAGACTGCACTTACAAGCCACGGAAGCCCTTGTAGTGGCCCATTTATGGTCATTATTATGTTGGCTTGCGCCCACGTGCAAGCA
Organism: Neoceratodus forsteri; assembly: GCA_016271365.2. Lineage (NCBI taxonomy): Eukaryota > Metazoa > Chordata > Ceratodontiformes > Ceratodontidae > Neoceratodus > Neoceratodus forsteri. The sequence goes on from CM057459.1 coordinate 658,225,035, forward strand.
ACATCTTGTGGTAGTAGCACATTTCAGAGGTGCAGTGTTGTGGCGAATGCAGGGGATGCTTTAGTGGGTGCATCCCTCAGCCGCCAACCGGTGAGCATACTGCTGCTGACAGCAGTTTCAGAGAGCGCCATGGAGTTGAAACGAATCGGCAACTGCAATCAGAGGCAGGCTCGTCATTGCAGCAGCAGATGACATGCCTCCATTACGTGCCTTTCCTGGTGAAACAATTCAATAAAATACGGTGACTCCTGCCATCCACCACACAATTGCCAGAAAGCTGACATCGGGGTGCTCAATCCCCATGTCGGCATGCCCCTCCTTACACAAACATTTTGTGGCACATCGTAACAGGGCGGCTCCTGATGCCTGCAACACACTCCCGAAAAGCCGACATCGGGGTGCCCAATCCCCGTGTTGGTATCCCCATCAAATTGTGGCACACTAGGAGCCCACCCCAGTGTGCCAATTTTTTTTCTTTGTGTAACCTGTAAATGAAGAAAATCTTCCCTCGCAGTCTTTTTCCCTGCAAACAAGAAAATGGTCCACCGTCTCTCTCGTCCCCCTCTCCCATCCCCACCCTCCCTCTGAGTGTGCATGCACACACACACACACACACACACACCCCCCACCCATACTTACCCTTCAGAGGTTGGGAGCCGCGATCTTCTCTGAACCGGGACATGTCACACTCTTCAAAGTATAACTGCAAACTGAAGAAATGACGGCAAGCTTTATAATGGGAGGCAATGGGGGTTTCAACTTAGGTTGATATCTCAGCCATTTTTTGGAATTTTGGCCCCAAATTTTCAACATTGGTTTCTTGGGACCCCACCTCGTGAACATGTCACTGTCATTTCATTTCTCAGTCCCAAAAGGTGATTTTGCAGTCACTGAGCGGAATCACCTTTCGGGACCGATTAACAAAAACGACAGTGCCAGTGTTAATGAGGGAAGTCCCAAAAAGCCCATGTTGCAAATTTGGTGAAAAAATTCCAAAAAATGACTGCACTACGAGTGTGCATTGCGCAGTTTCTCCGCACACTCGTAACTTCGCCAATTTATTATATTTTCTCTCCAGATTTTCATCATTGTCATTTTTTCACACCTCCTTATGAACGGTATAGCTGTCATTTTTCACATCCTTCCTGAAATGTGTTTTCACACCTGTGATGCAGAATGGCATTGTCTTTCGGGACACAGTAACAAAATCACGGTGCCACCGTTCATGAGGAGAGGTTCAAAAATGCCCATGTTGAAAATTTGGTGAGAAAATTCAAAAAAATGATTGGGTTACAGGCGTGAGTTGCGCAGTTTCTATGCACATTCGTAACTTCGCCAATTTTTCATATTTTCACTCCAGATTTTCAACATTGCCATTTTTTCACACCACCTCATGAACAGTACAGCTATCATTTTTCACATCCTGTCAGAAATGTGTTTTGACACCTGTGGCACCAAATGGTGCAGTCGCTGTGCAAACCACCTTTCGGGATTGAGTAACGAAATTATAGTGCCACTGTTCATGAGGTGGGGTCACAAAAATCCCATTTCGAAAATTTGAGGTGAAAATACCAACAAACAGCTGGGGCATTAGGGCTTCCAACCATAACGCCCTACTCTGTAGAGACAGACAGGCGTCAGAGGTGTGACGTGGGATCGTTAGCCGTAATGCTCATGCCATTCCACCCCCACTCTACAGCCAGCGACAGGCACCGAGGTGTGCCTTGGGGTCTTCAGCCTCAACGTTCACCCCATTCTCCTATACCACACCCATCTCAGCGTATTTCCTTATGGAATGGGGTGAGTATACGACCCGAAGACCCCAAGGCACACTGCAACACCTGTTAGTAATCTGCAGGGTAGGGTGCAGTGAAATGGCATGAGCGTTATGGCCGACGACCCAAAATCCACACCCCCAATGCCTGTCAATCTCTGCAGGGTGGGGTTGGCATCAGTTCAATACTTTACTGCCATTCCTATTATGCATCTCTCTAACTCCTGCACTACCAATGCCAATGCCAGCACCAGCAAGCCAACATTCGGCATTGACAAATGCTTGTGTTTAACTTGTAACTCACACCAACTTGCAAAAAAGGTACTTGGCACATTGACTCTCTATGAAAAGCAGAGTTTAAGTGTGCTTTATATCACTCAAGAGCAGTCTGAAATGCCCCAAGCATGATCAACAAAGAAACAAGTTGTAAGACAAGTAAACTTTTTTTTTTTTTTGTTTTGTTACTCAAAACCACAAAACCAAAAGCACAATACTGCAGGTTAGAGGCTTACCTACAGAAGATGTGCTCCGTTTGTCAGAAACAGGATTTAGTCCATTTTTGTAAGCTTTGAAATACTACCACAAACATAAACAAACCCTGATGCCGTTCTCTTGTAGATGCTTATAATGGTCACAATGTCCTTACGCAATGACATCAATAGAGAAATAGCGCTTCAGAGAGGTAATACTCTACATAAGGACTTCACAAATATACTGCTGAATTGCCACTAGCAAAATGTTTCTCATCAAAATCCTTTACTGTGTTTTTGATATGCATGGCTCTCTTTTTGTTCTTCTCTGGTAGGAGAATAAAGACTTGGACTTTTCATTTTTAGTTTCTATGACATGCCTTTATGACACACCGCTCATGGGCTTAAGTAGACAGCAACTACTTAGACATTTTCAAATTATAAGTTCTCCCCCCCCCCATGATGTACCTGATTGACATAGTGACTGCCTACTGATTGTACTAAGAAGAACGGTGCTCTCAACGTAACCCAGTATATAGTTTATTGCTATGTCTGAGTGATTTTACTGTATATGTATTTGTCAAATCAATAAGCACAGTATAAAAAAATCCTTTACTGTGCATTGTTTGTCAGTCAGCTTTTTCATACATACACAGTGGGGTTGAGGAGAAAATGAAATAGCAAAAAAAAAATGTTTCTAAGACAAACAGAGCATATCATTCTGTAGGTAAGCCTCTAACCGACAATGAAACATTTTTGGTTTTGAGGTTTTCAATTTAAACCAAAAAAAAAAAAAAAGAGCCTTGTTTACTTCTCCTTTATACAGTCTACAAGACAGTCATGTACTGTTCAGTGTGTTGAGGACTGAAGGCCCCCCCTTCCCCACTGAACACACTACTCTCTGTGGGGACGAAAACAATGGTGGGATTCCAGAAAGCCTGGGATAAGCACAAGGGAGTCATAAGGGATAGGTAAGAGAGTGGCAGAGAAAGTGCCGTAGACCTGGAGGTGTCTACAGTGTAAGCAATGCCAACAAAAAAGGGCAAACTGGATAGGTCATGTGGCCCTTTATCTGCCATCAGCTCCGATGTTTCTACTGTCTCAGAGACTGTTTTTCCATAGTTTATCATAAATTACCAAAAGTAGCACTAAGATTTTTAAAAAGAACACTGTTCATCATCTGAGGTTGTTTTACAGGCAGAGTTTTTTTTTTTTTTTGGTTTCTTTGTTTTTAAACAGAACTGCACTGACAAAGAGATCACTTGTTTAACACATAACACATAGCTTAGCACACAAGATTTTGATTAAGCACTCAAGACTTTTTTTTGGTTAATACAGTTCCAGGGGCGTTATATACAGAACCCCGTCTCAGGGGGAGGAACTAGACAAGGAAATGACATAAGGCATCCTTAGGACGGCAGAAAAAGGGGGAATATTGTTGATCAGGGACATGAATATGCCAGATGTTAACTGGAACACCTTTGCTGCAGCCACATCCAAGAGCAGGGTCATTCTCGATGCCCTAGAGGGGGCATGCCTCGGACAGCTAGTGTTGGAACCCACTTTGGAGGGTGCAATCTTAGACTTGGTACTCTCAAACGGGGATGGAGAGAGGAGCTTAGATTTAGAATTGGGTAGCCCTCTGGGATCAAGTGACCGCTAAACAGTGTGGTTCATGATAAACACAGTTAAGCCATACAAAAGTGAGGGTACTGGACTTTAGGAGGACTGACTGTCAAAATGGGAGAGTGCCTCAGAAAAGCACTAGCAAACAGGCAAGAAGGAGGGGTGGAGGAACAATGGGGAAACATCAAAGCTGCCATCACAGAGTCAATAAGCCTTTATGTGAAGCAAACAAAAGAGGTGGCGTGGCAGGTTAGGGAGAAGAAGATGGCATTCAGGAAATATAAGAAAACACAGAAGGAGCAGGACAGAGAACTTTACCAGTTAAAGCAGAAGAAAGCAGGGAAGGCGGTCAGAATAGCAAAGGCCCAAACCAAGGAAAAGATAGCCAACTTGGTTAAGAAGGGGGATAAAACCTTTCATAGCTACATTAGGGAGCGAAGAAATGCTATGGGAGGGTTGGTGGGCAGAGAGTGACAGTGAAAAAGCAGGGATACTGAACAAATACTTATGGCTCAGTACTCACAAAAGAAGAGGAGAGGATGTACCTAATCCAATCAACAGAAGCACTCTGGATAGGGGGTCAATACCAGTCCTTTCACAGAAGGAAGGATTCTGAAAGATCTCCTAAAAGTAAAGGTGGACAAAGCAATGGGGCCTGATGGGATTCACCCCAGAATTCTAAGAGAACTAGTGACACCACTGACTACCCTTTTTAACACATCATGGAAGGATGGTGTGGTACCCAAAGACTGGAGGAGGGCAGATGTGATTCCTCATCACGAAAGTGGGAGCAAAGCAGAGGCAGGAAACTACAGACCTGTTAGCTTGACCTCAGTGGTAGGGAAAATGATGGAATCACTTCTGAAAGAAAGAACTGTTGCGTACCTATAAGCCAGCAGAGCACAGGACCCAAGGCAGCATGAATTCACAGTGGGAAGGTCATGTCAGATGAACCTAATAGATTTCTTTGACTGGATAACCAAAGTAGTAGACCAGGGAGGGTCTGTGGACATGGCCTACCTAGATTTTAGCAAGACATTTGACACAGTCCCACAGAAAAGATTAATAAACAAATTGGCCAGCCTGGGAGTGGGTCCCAGGGAGGTAGCTTGGGAAAAAATTGGCTGGACAGTAGGATACAGAGGGTATTAGTAAACGGAGTTCACTCCAAAGAAAGGGGGTTTACTAGTGGGGAACCACAGGGTTCAGTACTGGGTCTGGTCCTTTTTAATGTTTTTATAAGTGACATTGCAGAGGGACTAGAAGGAAAAGAACGCCTCTTTGCAGACGACAAAAAGACCTACAACAGGGTTGATACACAAGGAGGGGGGTGGAAAGGATAAGAAGGGACTTGGCACAGTTGGAGGAATGGTCAAATGTATGGCAGCTTAGATTCAATGCAAAGGAGTGCAAAGTAATGCACCTGGGAAACAAAAACCCTGGGGAAAGAGTACACAATGGGGGCCGGGGTTGTTAACAACAACAAAATGGAAAGGGACCTGGGGGTTGTCATATCAGATGACCTGAAGGTAAGCAAGCAATGTGAGAAGGCAGTAAGGTGGGCTGATGGGATACTGGGATGTATAGGGAGAGGCATCACCAGTAGAACACATGAAGTTGTTATCCCTCTGTTCAGACAGTTGGTGAGACCACATATGGAGTACTGCAGGCAGTTCTGGAGATCCTATCTCCACAAGGACATAGGGTGGAGGCAGTCCAGAGGAGGGCAACTAAAATGGTGCAGGGTCTGCAACAGAAGTCATACGAAGAGAGACTAAAGGAGCTTAATATGTATACCCTCGAGGAAAGGACGGGGGGGGGGACATGATAGAAAATATCAAGTACCTCAAGGGAATCAAGAAAGTCCAAGAGGGTAGCATATTTCAGAAAAAGCAATGTGCAAGAACAAGGGGGCACAGTTTGAAGATGGGGTTGGGGGGACAGCTCAGGGGCAATGTGAGGAAGTATTTTTTACAGAGAGGGTGGTGGATGCACGGAACAGCCTTCCTGAGGAGGTTGTATGGTCAAAAACATTGGGGGAATTCAAGAATGCATAGGACAGACATAAGGAAATTCTGTGGTGGGGGTAAGAAGAAGTAGGCTGTTGGTCAACTAGGATCTGCAGCTTATCCAATAGGTAGGAAAATGGGCAGATCGGGTGGGCCAAGTGGTCCTCATCAGCAGTCAACGTCTATGTTTCCATGTTTCACTCCTGTTATGGAGATTGGTGCGTTCTAGCCCAGCCTGGATAACACAGCAGATATTATGCTAAACCCCCTTTCACTTGAGCTCCTCCAATGATGCCATTATGCCCGCTTGACAACCTGCATAGCTGTGCTGCTGTCCCCAAGTGAAAAGGTGCTCCTACCCTGCAGCTGAGCCTGCTCCCACTGTCAATCATGCTATGCTGGTCCTAGTTACACTGCTGCTGCTGCCTCAGATGACCTCCACTACTATCTAGTAACAAAACAGCAAATATACTCCTAGGTGGAAATGCTGCCTTGAACACCACATTTGTTTTATTAAAAGTGCCTTTCCTTGGAAATACAGCTATATTTTGAGCCCTGGGGCATGGGTGTAGTACCATTTCAGGACTGAACAGTAGCTGGCAGCTTGTTTAATTAAAAAAAGGAGGCACAACAAACAGGCATAAACTAAGGAGGCATACGTCAGGCAGGCAAACTGGTTGGGTCTCATGATCACAGTGGACTGAAGCACGGAAAAACTAATTAAAAGCACTTGTCAGGGTTCTGCAGACCAGGGATTCAGGCAGGGTGCTATAACCCACCCAAGACGAAACAGTAGCCAGCAGGGAAAAAATATTAAATTAATTACCAAGGCTAAAAATACAGGGGCTAATAAAGTTAGTCTCACAGCTATGATGCAGGAGGTGGAGTTTACAATAAGCCCTTTACAGGACTACACAGTTATAGGAATTATGAGTTAATGAAAAAAAAGCCTTTTCAATGCTACTGAAATGAAGAGGGTAGTTTTTAACACACTAACAAAACAAAACAAAAACAAAAAAAAAGGGCAGGTAGGAATTTGGTGGGACAGGCAAGTTTAACTTTGTACCTGTCCCTTATACAGCCATGTCCCAAAAAAATTATTTCTAGCCCTGTAGCCAAGTAAGTTACATTTAACTCTTGCTCAACCACTTTTTTTTTTTTTTCAGTATTAGCTGCCCCTACAGTACTGCATCAATCAAATGAAAAACCACTGTCAGTGGGGAGACACCCAATTCCCAGGTCCTAGGTAGGTCACAATAACAGTAGTAAGAATAAAGTCCAAGCAGAGCACACAGAGACTTCAAGGTACAAAACAGAACCTCCCCCTGTAAAAGAGGCAGTGTGCCTTGAAGCACGAGTTGTGGTAGGTGGATGGCCAGTGTTTTCAAAAAAGAACTCTGTTTTGCACGTTCTTCAAGTCTTTGCATGCACTGCTTGACTTCTGTACTTACTGCTTTGGCCATTCCAGTGGCAGCACTGCTCGTCCACGGAGTGCGAGCATTCAGGTCCATGTTATTCATACCTCCAGTAGTCTCCGAGGAGATACGGTGCCCATCACCTGGTGTAACCAAATCCTTTGCAGTGGCTGACCACTGTAAGGGCTGCATTCGATAAGGGAAAATATTACTAATATTTTATTAATATGAAACTCTGGTCAGTGTAGCTTGCACTGGAACACGTAGAATTTCATTTAAAGCTGTTGTCCCCTGTCAAAAGCCACTTTGGTAGGCCTGAAATGGCCAACAGTGTCTTTACATACCCATCTATCTTTTTGACCCGGAACTGATAGAAAAACAGACAATATACAACATCAAAATACACATAAGACAAGAGAAAACGTGTTCCTTGAAGCAGAGTCATATTTCTGTATATGAGTGCTTGGTCCAGTATTTTTCAGCATCTTTATTGGTAACATAGCAGTAGGGGTCAAAAGTAAGGTCTGTCTTTTTGTAGATGATACAAAAATCTGTGGGAGGTGGACACAGAGAAGGGGAGACAGGAACTCAGGAAGGATCTGGCCAAAGTTGAGAAATGGTCTGGAATCTGGCAGATCGGGTTTAACACCAAGAAGTGCACGGTCATGCACCTGGGAGCTAGGAACAGGGCCAGCTACTAGCTGGGGAGGGGTACAGATGTACAGCTCAAAGGAGGAAAAGGAGCTAGGGGTGATAGTCGGGGGTGATATGAAACACTGTGCAGTGTTGTGTAGTGGTAGCCAAAGCAAATAAAATGCTGGGATGCATCTCCAAGGGAATCACCTCAATGAAAGAGGAAGTCATTCTGCCCTTGTACAGGTCATTGGTTAGACAGCACTTGGAGTACTATGTGCAGTTCTGGTACACTTATTTAAAAAAGGACATAAAGCTACTTGAGGGGGTCCAGCGTATGGTGACTAAGATGATCCAGGGCATGGGAGACAAACCATATGATGAGAGATTAAGGGATTTTAATATGTATCCTTTGGAGGACAGAAGGGAAGGGGGGATATGATAGAAACCGTATGTATTCCTTGGAGGACAGAAGGGAAAGGGGGAAAATGATAGAAACCATATGTATTCCTTGGAGGATAGAAGGGAAAGGGGGGATATGACAGAAACCTTCAAGTATCTAAAGGGTATAAACAGGGTTGGAGTGAAGGGCATTTTCAATTTAAAAAGGGAGGGGACCACTAGTGGCCACAATCTGAAACTTGTGAGGAGGAGTAGATTTAAAAAAAGAAATGAGGAGGCACTTAAGTGGAATGAACTGCCTGAGGAGATGGTACCTTTGGAAACAGTAGGTAATTTTAATGGGGGGGGGGGGACTGGGTAAAAATGAGAGTGGCTACGGGAGGGAGGAGGGGGATGGGAGCGAGGATCGCTCTTTGAGGCAAGAGCAGGATGGGGCAGCTCCATTAAAATAGACGGAGCTGCACAATTGAGCTGACTTGATTGACCACTGAGGACTTTATCTGCTGGCCATTTTTGTATGTTCTCATGTTCCAATACTTTCAGGCCTGATTAAACTTCACAATAAAACTGATTGTGCTGTCACTAGACATACATGTGATACTTAAAGAGTGATTCGTGCCACCAGCAAACAGAAACCTCATCTGGTATCAATGAAATGGCTATGTATCTACAAAATATTACAGAAGAGATACAATTTCTACTCACTGACTTCCGCACTGCTAAATGGCGTCTGTGCAAAAGTGTATGTGTGTGTGTGTGTGGGGGGGGGCTGTTTCCAATCTTTCAACAGGACACGTGTTCGAAATTCATTAAAAAGGACACTGTCAACCAGTTTTCTTTCATCATATTATAAAAAGAGTTTGAGAAACAGAGCTGATTGTAAACATTCTAGCAGCTTTATAACTACTCTTTTATTCACATACACGTGCAGCCTCATAATATGCTGAACAAGGTTTAACATTATTTAGGGAAAAAAACATTTTAATTATAATAGCAATAAAGCACTCCAGGGGTTATGTTAATTGTCAGTTAACAGGTCATTAACATAATCCCTAGCCATACTGTATTGCTTAATTATTTCTAGTTAAAACACCACATTTTATGATTGCTTACCCTCTTCAAAATTTATTAATGTTGTTAGTTGTTTTATCTGCCTCCTTGTTTAGTAGAACTGAAATGCATGCTGAAGTATAGTTATAACCAACCTTGTTTTGTTGTAAATCCTGGATATTTTCTTACTTCCTCAATATTAGAAACACCCCGAACAGTGCAGCCAGTCATGATGTAACAGTCTCTTCTCCCACTGCATGATGAGTGGCTAGATTGTGTTGGGGCTGTTTCTAAGTCCAGGAAAGACGCAGTGGGAATTGATCAAGAAATCTAAATGAAAGTGTTTTGTGTGATAACACTAATATGGTGGGTAGTCTGTTTTTCACATTTTCAAAGAAAAAAAGGAATCAGAATCAAACAATCAGCTATATTAGCAGTCTCCACAAAATGTGAACAAGAACAACCCGTGCTTTTTACGGCTGCATAGTCTAGAGCTATGCTGATGTATTGCAAACAGAAGAAGAGAAGTTAAGAGGTTTGACCGGAATTCCTAACGCTGCACAGTTGTGTTGTTATGGCAGAGTGGAGTTGAAGCACAACTTCCTGGAAATGTGGCTGCATCCTCCCCATTCACTAAAATGTGTTTCCTTCTTCTCCCCCCTCCCCCAGAGCACTGTTTTCTTGTGTTAAGCAAAGCAGCATGTGGCACCACAGCTCAGCTTTCCGACTGTGATTTTTGTAAGTTAAAGCCCTCGTTTACAAATAAGTGGCACTTTCCAGAGTTCAGCTTTTTTCACTCTGTTACAGTAGATTTATAGCTGAACTCAGGCATTGGGAGGCATGCATGAGCCTCCAGGCGCTTCGGCACCATGCAGGGGAGCCAGCAACTCTGAACTGCGTGAATGTATATCATGATAGCATTAGGATCTGAACCACACACACAAAAATCTTGCTTTGATAGTCCACCCCATGGCTTGTCTATATAAGCTGCTAATCACTGCAAACAGAAAATCACTTTCCAGTCACACAATCAACATATTTAGATTTGTTTGTTTTGTTTCAGTCCCTAACTCTTATGCGTGCTTGGGGCAATCACGTGTCTGATACCTTTCTAATGTCTCCTAATAACAATTTTAGCATTCAGATAAAGTTATATCTTTCTGTGACTGCCTTTCTATTAGATTTGACTGTATGAAGCCCCAGTGGGTGCCTCCAAGGCAATGATCTATCTGTGTGGCTGTAGCCAATTCAAAAGCAAAAGCAGCCTAAGCTAACCTTGACCTTTCCCTAGACCCTGTTCCATCTGGTGTGCCAGCCTGTTTTTTTTTTCTCCTCTCCTCTTGTCTTCCTTCTTCTTGTTTCATAGTTAGCATTGATCAAGGCAGCATCGAGCACCTCATTTCCTCCAGGGGCATGGTGGACCCATGCAGACAGCATATATCAATACATAGAAATTATATTTTATATAACATATATATATATTATTATAATACTTGGAATGATTGTGTGTATGTGTTGTATTTCATAGCTGTTTGTTCACTGATAGATTCCACCCTGCAGGTTGTGTGCAGGATTTAAGAGCAAAGGGCAACTCACGGACAGTTTTAATATGTGGGGAACAATGAAGGGCTTAGCCCATTTATTGAACCATCAAGAGTCTAATGCTTAAAAGTGTTGTTCATTTTGCCTTTTAAAATTTAGATTGTGCTTTCTTCTCTGTCTGTCTGTCCATCTATCTATCTATCCTGAACCAGGTACTTAATGGGGAATCGGCAATTACATTAAATGACCACATGAAGCAGGTAGCTATACATACATCATCATTTTTTTCTGCATAGCGTTTCAAATCAGGTTTTAAAAGGTTTTCATTCATGATTTGTGGGCCAGCGAGCCATATGAGAAGTAGAGACAGTGTATTTTAATGTGCTTGGCATTGATCTGAATGCTTTCAAGAGATCAGAAGTGTCTTCTCAATCATATATTGTACTGACTGTCGTCTGTATAAGTTTATTCACATTTTGGTCCTAGATGGGGGTGGGTGAGGGGCTGAGCCAAGCAAGATTAAGCCGCAGGTCTGGACATGTGGGTGAAGACCATGGGCAGTCGCTCAGTCCACTTGGCCACATTTCAATATATGGAAATGACCAGAGGCGTACGTAATAAATTAACACTCCACACTTTGTAATTTTTCCTTATATACAGCATTTATACACTATATGTGGGTCACACTCTTTTCAGGTATGTTCTGTTAGTTGCTTCTCATGTCATCTTCACATTTTAAATATAATATGGTTATATCCACCTTACAATGACTGTTTTGCAGAGGGCATAAAGTAAATTTTTAAAGATCAATGCTTCTCGGCATATATTCTGGGTATGTACTGTGTTCATGGCTTCTACAATTAATCCCAAGTTCTAACCATCTTAATCTTTTCTTCCTACCGACTGACTGAAGTAAGCTTACGGTGTAGGTCATCAAACAGTCAAAGCCAGCCCTCGGATTTCTTGGAATGAGGTCTGGGTTCTGAAGACAAGTCGTGCAGTTTTGAACTGTTCTCTACATTTGAACGGACAGAGACTAGTATTGCTACATCGACTAACTATATCTAAACTTTACAGACTATCAGCCATTATTATTTGTCTGCAAGAGCCAAGTAGGTTAATTCTAGTATCTCCACAAATATAGCAAACATGTATAGAGGTCACTGGTTATCACCATGTGAGACTTGAAATCGAACTAATACAATTATCATGGATCTGATTCTGTAACATGGTAGCCCACATTAAGTTAACCCTTTCACTGCTGTGATGGCATTTCTGCACCATCTTCAACATAGGGAATGCCATGTACCCACTGTAGCTCAGTAATTTTTTTTTTCCCCGAATTCTATTTTTTCTCCCTTCCTTGTGCCCCACCAAACACTCTCCAGCGACCACCCAGTCCTTGGACTCTACCTCCCTTGCATGACCAGACTCATTTCCTCTCCTCTCCCCCCCCCCCACACTGGCCATCCCCTGGGTCTACCCTCTGGGGAAGGGTTGCCCCCGCCCAGGGTGCTCTTTCTATAGGATTAAGCACCGGGCCGGGGAGGAGGCAGGGTGAGGAGACAGCCACGCCCGACTTCCAGGAGTGTGATCCTTGGGTGGGAGGTGCCACTGCCTATCAGTGGGAGGAGGGGGTATATACGTAGGTAGACCCCCTGTGGAGTCCGGCTATCAAGGCAATGTACTTGCTGCAGCTTCACCCCCAGGCATGTGCCATAACGCAACATTTGGCTACCTCCAGCCACCGCCAGACGTCATTCCTTGAGTGATTGTTCTCCCCGTCCCTCCCCGGGAAGAGAGGGCATTCCTCTGGTCGCTTAATCTCTTCCTTCCCCTGCTGATCCCCCTCAGGCTCATTCCATAACCAAGGTCACCGACGTAGTGCGAGGTGTGGCATCCAGCACCTCAACCCTCAGCGCCACCAGGCGGGCCAGTAACTCAGTAATTAATAGGCAGTGGATTTACCATTGTATGTGTATTATAAAACACATTTGTTCTAAAACTCAGTATGCTACAGGGATTAGATTAAAAGTCCTGTTTGTTTGTCATATATTTATTTGTGATTTTTCACTAGGAAAAGCACACATAGCTGCCTGTGATGGCTGGTTTCCAGGTGTGTTCTGGAGTCCATGGACCGGTTTTTAAAAAAAAAAAAAAAAGGAATGTTGCCCATGGCCCAGGGAAATTCCCCAACTCTTCTTCGAACAATGCTATGGGATCTTTAATTTCCACTTGGACAAATGGACAGTGACCAGGGATGGTAGAAACGGGCCTTGGTTTAAAGGATCATCGAAAGGATGGCACCTCAAATAGTGCAGCTACTCCCCTTGTGTAGCAGTACACAGTTATGGATGTTACTCAAGTGTCTGGTGTGGGGCTAAAACCCACGACCTTCCAATTTCCCGGCCCCAGAGGTGAGCGTGCCACCTGCTGAACTACTGACATTAAACTTCATATCAACTCATGGATTGTGCAGCAGAGGGTTCCTTCATTGGTGCTCTTTTGAGCAAACAGTCTCAAAACTGCGTTTCAAAACAATTTCATTACATCAAATTCCTGTTTTTGTTGTGCTAGACTATTAAGGTACTGGGGTAGATCCATGTCTCATTGGGTTAAAGGTAATGATATCTATTTACACATCTACTGGTAGTTTTAATGTTCAGAAAGAGTTTCAAAATACAGTAGTATATTCCCAACTTGACGAGCTTAATTATAAATTGGAAGTTTATACCATCAGCATATACAACAAACATCAATATGCAGATTATCCATTGAAAATGTTCATTTTTCTTTGCATCCGTCTGGCTTGTTGTAACAGTTTATTCTTGGTCAGGTCAGCCTCCACAAACGACAGACTTTCCATATTCTGCCATGGGAGTGACATTATGCAGGTCTAATCTTCAAATATTAGAAACTGTTAATGTTTTATAGCCAACACAAGGAGATCAGTGTTAACAGTTTCACATGTAACCACAAAGCAACACACACACACACACACACACACACACACACGAGAGAGAGAGAGACATAATATTGCAGAGGCTTTGTAGCGTTCCCCAAACTTCGACATCTCAGCTATGCTTTGTGTTCTCTACAGTATAGTCTGGAAAAACTGCCAGTACCTGACAACTAAATATGAGTGTCAAAAAAGCTTCCTTATTTCTGCCCACACAAAGTGCCTAAGCAAGAAAAAAAAAGCATTATGAGATTTTCAAATATAAATAGCTGCACTGCCATCTTCACACTTGTTAAAAGCTCTATAATTTTCCAGGTACCCAGTCAGACAAAAACTGTATCCATGGAAAAGGTGACTGGTGAGTCAACATCTGGATCACATTTGGCGTGTATGGGCGCATTACCTGACAACATCCCAAACTTCTTAGACTGATCTTCTGTTGTTATGAGGAATTTAACTGCCGATTATATCCAAAGTTAAATTTATAACTGTATCAACAAGTCTGTATGGAATTTCTATAGGAGTGAATAACTTGAAAAGTAAGTTCAACAACAGCCATAGTCACATCGTCATTCCCCAGAGTGACTTGCCCTTTTCTTAGAGCTACACGGACCCCCAAAAACACACACACAAAACTGCACTGTTTTCTTTACACATACAGAGCTGGATTTCCCTGAGGAAACAATGACAGGTTGTGCCTTTCACCAGCAGACCTGCCCCACTTTCCTGTAAGATATACTGAAATCCCTGTAAATCAGTATGTTGGAGTCCCACCCTGTCATATTTAAAACAAGCCCCTCCATAAAGCAGTTTAATCCTGGCAATTATAGGCCTGCTTCGAAAACTGTGGGGGTGTGCCTGGGGAAGGGCAAGTATGGTCTGAGCTGCACTAAAATAACAATCCCTCTGTCGAAGAATAAAAACCAAAGTCAGTTGTTCTAACTTTTTTAGTGTTGCGCCACTGTCTGTTGCCCACCCGCTACTCTCCCTCCCACACTCCGGGTGTGAGAAACTGCAAACTTGTCTGGTAGCATGCATTTCCCTGAACCTTTCTGTGCAAACATCATGAGGCAAACAGCCCAGGCATTCAGAACAAGTAGGGTAAGTTACTCTAGTAGAGACACTAGAGGTAGGAGTTTTCTCTTTTGATGACTCTGTGCCAATAGTCCTGCACAATTTACATCATGTCACACATCACCAGGGTGTCACCCGACTCGGGGTGGCCTCCTCCAGACAGAAGATCAGACAACACAATTATGTCCAGTTTGGCTCTCTAGGTCAGGAGAGCACAGCAAGGGCATCATTCGGGGGGTAGCCAGGGGTTGCAGTTGAGACCCATTTGTTTTTTTGCAACCTCTATGATATCCAGCGCAACCCCTGTAAGCCCCTAAAACAAGGCCTCCACAGGCTTAATTACATACATTTTTGCTAATGGAGAACCTTTGCAACATGCTGAAATGATGCTTTGCAACCCTACAAGTCTTGTGTTGTGACATCAGTGGAATACAATAGTCTTCCGCATCCCCACAGCACAGGAGGAGAAAGAGAGGACAACAGAGCACATGTTGAGGATTCTGCAAAGTTCTAAACATTTGGGGATTTCAAGACTAATTTGTGAGGTTACAGCTAGGACCCAGCCACTATCGTAACTATTAATCTAGACTCCCATGGAAGAAGTGCTGTCTGACTTTGCAGGGTGGTACCAAACCAAACTTTGCAGAAGGTCTGTTTGGTCCATCTAGTGCAGCCCGAAGAAAACTGCCAATAGCCAGGGAGGACGTGGGGGGTCTTCCGTAGCATAGACCCTGAGGATGGTGGAAGAGGACTCCAGAAGAGCAGGAAGCAACTACTGGTGGGGGGCCTGATTGTGAGGGGGAGCGATCTGGAAATAGGAATGGGGTGGAGAGGGAGGTTAGGAGCCTACGAGGTACCACCGCCCAGAGGTATGGGAAACAGATCATGAGGATCGCTAGAGCAGCAGGATTGAAGACAGAGCTGGATGTCATTGTCCACCTGGGGACAAATAACCTGGCTAGTGACGGGGCTGGGATAGTGCAGGGGGAGTTTAAGAAGCTGGGGATGGGTCTTACACAGGCAGAGCAGTCACTAGCTTTCACTGAGGTACTCCCTGTCTACAACAGGGGATAAGAGAGAACTCCACACAAGGACCTTCAACTCTTGGCTGAGGGAATAGTGCAAAGAGGAGGAATTTGGCTACACTGGGGCCAGGGGATCCACCTGGTGGGATAAGGGCCTTTACAGGTATGATGGCCTGCAACCATCTGGAAGGGGAATCACAGTCCATGGTGGACAATTTAGATGATACTTTGATGGACATGTAAACTAGCTGAGGGGACGTGGCAGAAGAAATCAGAGAGGCAGAAACTGCCACCCCCACAGACTGAAAGAGAGAGAAGGGAGAACCCGAGGGGAATGGAATCCCCCAGGGTGTAAATTAATAAAGGAAGCAGGGTGGTATTTATTTATTTAGCCTTTGTTTACCAGGTAAGTACACTAGACAAAACATATGCCTATTTTCAGGTACGTCCCAGGAGAGTACAGGAATTAAAAGAACATACAGAGTACAACTTGAAGCAAGGAAGGCAGATACAATGAAATCAGAAAAAGCATAACATACATATAAGATAACTCCGTTTTCGACAGCGGTACAGACAAATTTAAATCAATACAGAGTCACTGTGACATTGATCAAAGCAGTATTTACAGATGATTACAAAAAATTTACACATTTAGCACAGGGCCACACCCCATTCAAGAAGAGGCAAGGGCAGACCCAGGCAACTACAGACCTGTGAGCCTTAAGCTGGCTGTTGGCAAAGTGTCCGTCAATCATAAAGGATAGTGAAGTTCAGCACATTGATGAAAATGGGCTCTTTCTGTGACCTCTGCACTTTTCCACTCTGTATGGAGTCCTGAAAGGTATCAGAAAGGCCCAGCCAGAACCTCTTTTAATTCCACTATTACCCTTGGGTGGACACCATCTGGACTGTAGGACTTTTATGTATTTATTTATTGAAGTCTCAAAATGACAACACCTTTGAGCCAGAGGCTCATTTACAAAGGCTCCACATCAAGGGTAAGGGAACAACAAGGTAGTGACATGGTACAAGGCAAATGTGTGTACAGGTTACAAATAATACATGATACATACAGATAATACAATACTCAGTAACTGCATAGTAAGTGCTGTAAGTTACATTGGTTACATGGTTTCAGTTGACTTACACATGGCAATTAGCGGCGAGAGGAAGACCCTGTCAATAAACATCTGCAGACTGAGAAGATAGTTAGAAGCTCTTAAAGAGTACTAGAGTAGGGGTGGGAGCGGGTAGGTATTGTATTGAGAGGGGTAATATTAGTGGGAGAAAGGTAGGAGTAGTAAGTTAACAGGGAAAAATAGGTAAGAAATGAGAGCAATGGGGAGGGAGGGAAGGACTCAGAGGGAGTTAGGTTGGGCACTCACAACTAAAGCAGTTCATTAGATGTTGCCAAAGTTTGGTTTTGAAGGGCCCAATTTTGGTATCAGATAGGAGGGGAGGTTATTTAACCAGGATGGTGCTCTATACATGAAAGAGTGTTGTGCCTGCACAGTGCGGCAAAAAGGAACCTGAAAGATGAGGTTGGCTGTACTTCTAGTGCAATGGTGGTCATTTGTTCTGTTTAGGAGCTGCAGCAACTTGGATGGGGCTAATCCAAGGCTAACTTTCTTCACGAAGGGGCAGGTATGGTAGGAGATTCTGCCCTGGAGATTCAACCAGTTTGCTGCGTTATAGAGGACAGACGTGTGGGTGTAGAGGTGGGAGCCAGTGACTAGGCAGCAGGCTTTGTTGAAGAGCAGGTACCCACTGTCAGGCACCCAGCCCCCCTCAAACAAATATGATAGCGGACCTGCTCCACTGTTGAGGGGTATGAAAACTTACGCTTTCCTCCGGGTAAACAGTTATTGCACCCCAAATTTGCACCCCCTTAAAATCAGAGCCATGTCTGACACACCCCCAGGCAGGTACCCCAGCCCCCTTTTGTGATGTCAGAACATGAAGGCTGCTTGTTTGTGCTCCGCAGATCTGTATTGGTGCCATTTGTCAATGACTTTTAGTACTATTTAGAGTTGCCACTTTGAACAATGACAGTGACTGCTCCAGTAAGCATGGACTGTTTCTCCAGCGGCTGCTTTGATTTTTCTACATGACATCTCTAAATAGTACTAAATGCCACAAATATATTGCATACATACAGGCTAATGACATGCACCCTCAGTATTCATTTTCTGACATCACAAAAGGAGGCTGGGGGCGTGTCAGACATGGCTTTGTTTTTATGAGGGTGCAAATTTGGAGTGCTATAACTTTTTAACCAAAGGGAAGCTCATAGAATTTTTAATACCCCTCAACAGTAGAGCAGATCCGCTGTTACATATGTTTGAGGGGGGCTGGGTACACGACAGTAGGTACCTGCTCTTTAAGAGCAACAGTTAGCCTCTTGAGGGCAGTATTGGTGGCAGAGCCATATATTATTAATCCAAAGTCAATAACTGACAGGATGGAGCTAGAGATGGCAAGGTGAAGCGCTGCTTAGGACACGCTGTGCCTGTGTCTATACAAAAGCCCTAGCCTGATGCTCACAGCTCTGGAAATTATGTTTACATGATCATTGTAAGATAGGTTACTGTCGAGTGTTATTCCCGACCAGATATTTGAAGTTGTAGACCTGTTCAAGGGGTGTGCTGAGGTTGTTAGTGATGCGTAGCTGGGCATTTCTATGCTTGTTGCAAGGGCTGACAAACAGCATCACCTTTGTTTTTTTTTATAGTTCATAATTAGTTTCTCATTGGAGAACCAGGACTCAATTGCAATGAAACCTTCCTGCACACTGCTGACAAAAGGTAGAGGATTAGGCTGGCTGGTGACTAGCACAGCACCGTCAGCAAAAAGGAGTATGTTTGTAGGTCAGGCTTGGGGGAAGGTATTCAGGTAAACGCTAAAAAGGAGAGGACCCAGGACTGAACTTTGGGGGACTCCAGAGCACACAAGGTGGCTGACTGAGAGTGTGTCCAGTATTTTCGCTCTTTGGGTTCTGTCCTCCAGGTAATTTTTAAACCATATAGTGATGTCATGTGAAAGTCCAAGGGTGGGTAGGGACCCAAGTAGTAATGTATGGCTAACAGTATTGAATAGAAACATAGAATTTGACAGCAGATAAGGACCGCTTGGCCCACCTAGTCTGCCCATTTTCCTACCTAACAGATAAGCTGCAAATCCTAGTTAACCAACAGCTTACTTCCTCCTACCCCCCACTAGGACTGCCTTATGCCTGTCCCATGCATTCTTGAAGTCCCCCACTGTTCTTGACTCCACAACCTCCTCAGGGAGGCTGTTCCATGCATCCACAACCCTCTCAGTGAAAAAATACTTCCTCACATTACCTCTGAGCCGTCCCCCATCTATCTTCAAATTGTGCCCCCTTGTTCTTGCACATCTCTTTTTCTGGAAGATGCTACCCTCTTGGACTTTAATTCCCTTGAGGTACTTGAAAGTTTCTATCATGTCCCCTCTCTCCCTCCTTTCCTCTAGGGTATACATATTAAGCTCCTTTAGTCTTTCTTCAGTATGTCTTCTGGTGCAGACCCTGCACCATTTTAGTTGCCCTCCTCTGGACAGCTTCCACTCTGTCTATGTCTTTGCGGAGATGGGTCTCCAGAACTGCACAGTACTCCAGATGGGGTCTCACCAACTGTCTGTACAGAGGGATAACAACTTCCTGTTTTCTACTATTGATGCCTCTTCCTATGCATCCCAGTATCCCCCCTGCCTTCATTACTGCCTTCTCACATTGCTTGCCCACCTTTAGGTCATCTGATATAATTACCCCCAGGTCCCTTTCTATTTTTACTGTTGTCAGTATCTCACCCCCCATTGTGTACACTTCCCCTGGGTTTTTGTTTCCCATGTGCATTACCTTGCACTTCTTTGCATTGAATCTGAGCTGCCATACATTTGGCTGTTGGGCACATTGTATATTTTAGGTGGCAGGGTAGTCAGTCAGCTAATCTACAACAATTCGCTCTAATGCTTTAGAGAGGGGTGGCAGAATGCAGATTGGACGGTAGTTAGAGTGAGTGGCCTTGTCACCGCTCTTGTGAATGGGTGTCACAATTGGCGCTTTCCAAGCCGAGGGGAATTGACCAGGACAGCGGGATAGGTTGAGTATCTTAGTGAGGGTGTCAGGACTGAGTAAAGGATGAGACAGAGCAATTTAAGATCGCGGGTGTCCCCACTAAATCTAGATTTGCTAAGAGCAAACGGTAAGTATTTTTAGCTAACACGGTAGTTATTGTCTTGAAGCAGAAAGGGGGTGCATTCAGGGGAGGATTCACTTTGATGTCAATAAGCAGACAAGGAGGATCATTAAAGAAGTTGGGAGGTAGTACATCACTCAGGTCAGTGAAAGTGGTGTTGAGATTATCTGCTATTTCTTTAGGGTCTTCAGTGGTAACACCATTAGAACTGAGCACTGTAGGAAGGGATTTATTGGGCTTGCCAGTGAGGTTTTTTTTATGTTCTCCTAGAATTTTTGCTATCTCCCCAAGAGTTGGAGAATTGGTCTTGGAAGTGGGCGATTTTGGCAAGGCGTACTGCATGGGTGCAGACATTCCTGGCCTCCTTGTATCATTGCCAATCTCCATTTTTTTTTTTTGTGTGGCCTGCACTACATGCCAGAGGTGGTCAAGGGAAGCCATGAGGTTTAAGAGGGGTGCAGTAATGCACGGGGTACTAACGGACCTACTCTTCTGTTTTTGGAAGGGAGCAAATATGTCACATGCTTTGTTGAAGATAGAGATGAAGTGCCTTACTGCAAGGTCAACACTTGGTGCTAAGTCAATTAGTGACCAATCGCACACATGAAGGTGTTCTTGAAATTGTTCAAGTCGACCTTGCCTTAGCATGCGCTGGAAGGACGGTTTATTGGGGGGTCTAGGATTCTGGCTTGACCACTGACACATGACTGGGGAGTGGTCACTGAGGGAGTCAGGCAGGACCAAAGTGTCCTTAAATTTTTCTGGGTGGTTTGTGAAAATGAGGTCTAGTAGGGTGCGGGTACCAGTTCTATAGTTTAGTCTAGTGGGGGATTGAATCAGTTGGGTGAGGCTGACAACTGCAGCAGCATCCTTGAACGGGCCAGCCTCAAGTGCTAGTCAGTTGATACTTAAATCTCCAAGTGTGACAATCTCTGAGCTATTTGGTAATTTGGTGATGTAGTTAATGACTGTGTCAAAGCCAGTAACTATGCCCTTGGGAGGGATATGAGCTGACAGGTCAGTGAGTGACTTCCCTTTGTGACCTAGGGCTACTTTGACTGCCATAGCCTGTGAACTGTTCCCAGCGGACAACGTTGGAAGGGCATGGCCCTGAAGAGTATCAGAGAGGTAGATGGCACAAATTTTTCAGATTTATACCCTCATGATACTTACTAATTAACTCTGGCATGATCAGCACTGCCTAGTCTTGGCCTGCACCTCTTCTATAATTTTCATTCACTAGCTAGCCACGCCTTCCGACTTCCTAGCTGAATACGGACACAACGTAGTTATTCAGTGCCTCTGCTAGTCCCCATGCCTTGCTTAATGGTTCCGCCCTCCCCAATGATCAGTGGCCCCACCTTATCCCAGAGTCTCCTTTTGTTCCCTTGTACTGAAAAAAAGATTTACGCTCCTTGATCACCCATGCAATTCTGCCTTCCACACCAGCCTTTGTCTAAGCAATCTTGGTCATCCATTGTTCTCTCCTTAGAGTTCTTTCACACAGCATTCCTTCTTTTTATCCTTTAACTTCACTTTAAGTTTTCTGGACAAACATTGAGGCTTCCACCGTTCTTTTTCTTTTTTGAAACACATTTTTATCTCACACTGCTGGCGAGGTTCAGTGGCAGTAGTACCGACCATCCATGCTCCATTCCCCTTCCAGTTTGTCGGGAATCATGTTGTGGTGGCAGTGGGGGCATGATTTTTTTTTTTTCTGCTGCTTTTGGTCTTCAAAACCCCACCCCTGAAGACACTGGCGCAAAGGATGAGAGTCCAGGCTATAGATGTGCTGGTGCACATCTCAGTCAGGTACCCAACGGCGTCCTTCCCTCCCATACTATGAGTCCTGTGCCACCCATGCATCCACAGGCAGCAGTAATGGGGCAGTGTGACAGCCCTGGCCCCTGGAGAACAGCGTCCCACTGGACACTCAAACTTCTTCCCTCTGGTCCGGCCCCGATGACCTAGGATCTTTCCTGAACCCGGGTGACCAGTGTTGTGGGCGGTAGCACTACCACCACACCAATAGGCTGATACAACCTAGCCTTCGTGCACTTGATGCACATGGTCACACATCTTGTCACAGCCTCAACTATATTTTGCTTCAGGCTCTCCTACATCATTCTGCAATGCTGCTCCCAAGTCCACCATTGCCAGATTGAACCTCCTCTATCACTTCTTCTGCTACTCTGCTTTGGACTGTCCTGCCCCTGCCCACTATGGTTCTCTGTATTCCTCCCTCTCGCTCCCCTCCCTTGACTATGTAATTCCTTCCACTATATAATCCCTATGCCGCTGCAGTGGGGCAAGACTGCCACAAGGCAACACCCATGGCAGTGGCCAGGAAGGATGTGGGAGAGGGAGGTTAGATGCATATGTAGCACTAAAGCCCGGAGGGATGGGAAGCGGATCCTGAGGATCACTAGGGCAGCAGGATGGAAGGTGGAGCTGGATGTTACTGTCCACCGGAGGACTAATATCCTGGTTAGGGATAGGGCTGGGATAGTGCAGGGGGATTTCAGGGAGGTGGGGAGAAGGTCTTTGGCAGGTAGCGCATTCAGTGGCTTTTGCTGAGGTGTTGCCTGTTCTACAGCTGGAAGGAGGAGCGGGATCTTGGCATCAAGAGCTTCAACTCATGGTTGAAGGAATGGTGCAAAGACGAAGGGTCCAGCTACACTGGGGACTGGGGACCCACTTGGACAGATAAAGGCCTATACAGGGGTAACTGCCTGCAACCACCCTTGAGGGGAACTCAGTAGACAATTTAAATATTACTTTGATAAACATTTAAAGTAGTAAAGGGGCAGCAGAGACCATCCATCCCAAGTAGGCAGCAGGGAGAACCCAAAGGAGAATACCCCAGGATGCAAATTAATAAAGGAAGTAGGATGGTAGAAATGAAGGAGAATGAGAACAGGAGCATTAAAAAGAGAGCGGGGGCATGGCTAACAGCTAACCGAGTCAGCCACCTTTCTACAGAGCTCCTGCAGCCTGTGCTATTAAAACAGCTTTTCGGCAGTATTCAATCTACAATTCAGGAAAGTCACCTGCAGATTCTCATTCTACACCCTAGATTTCACTAAAAAGTCTGTTTTTGCCTACTTTATCTCCACCCTGGATCACGTAAAATGGGGAGACCCAAACACATGCAGCAACAAGAGCACAGCAAATGCCAGCCTCGTGCTGCTGAGGGAGAACCTTCACATGATGCAGTGCTCAAGACAATAAAGAACTAGAATCATTTGTAAAAGAACTTGATAAGAAAATGAACTTCACTATGAGAGTCACCACAGTGGAAACAAAACTGGATTTGGTAACTACCAACTCTCAGCTAACCAAATCAATGCCGGAAGAAGGCATGTCGGCTACTGCAGATTTGGTGCAGGAGAATAAGATCTTCTGTTTTAGGCTTGAGCACCTTGACAATGGTGCCAGTCTCGCAAACATTACACTTTCGGGGATCCCACATGAAAAAGAAGGATGGGATATTCTGGCTTTTGCCACTAAGACCTTTCAAAGAGTTGCCTGGTTTTCTGCAAGATAGGACAATATTTCCAGCCTATCGGATAAACCTGCGATGGCCAGCTCAAGAGGGGACATCTCGGGCAGTCCTGATCAAGACATCGAGTCCCATCATGAAAAGCACAAATTTTACAAGATGTTAAGGAACTGAGACAAATACAGTTTGCAGACGGGATTCACATCTTTAACTTCCCAGACCTTTTTTATGTAACCAGGCAATGGAGAAAAGCCTTTGATGCAGTTCGTTCTGAATTGAGGCGATTACGACTTGCGCACGCTTTACTTCTTCTGGCCAAACTCAGACTGATATGCAGGAAATACCTACCTGTTTAAAGATCCTGCGGAGGCAGGGAAAAGACTCACGAAAATTAAACAGGCTTTGCTAGTAAATGCACAAATGACTGAAGGCAAAAAAGACTGAGTAAAGGTGTTTACATAACACTCATGTGTAGATTAGAACTAATAAGTTAATTTCTTTCCAGTGTTCATTAGATGTTGTGCTTGTAGTGCTTTAAATGCGAGCTGTTGATGGGGATGGCTAAGGACAGCTTTGTAAAGGGTTGCATGCAACTGTCATTAATGTGAGGCGCAGCAAGAAATTTGCTTTCATTTTATGTTTTAAGTCATTTTTATTTCTTGGAGTCCCTGGGGGAGATCGGGAGTGTAAGATGGCAGTAGACACACAAATGGTAAATTTTTGCACCATGCACGTTCTTTCCCTTTTTTTTTGTTTTGTTTTTTTTTGTTTACTTATTTTCTTTTTCACCTCCTCAGCTGGGGGGTGGTCCCATGGTTCCCCACTTCAGGCTTCCATCCTTGGCTGCTGCCCCAAACCCAGTCAGAGCTCAGACACTTTTTGGCCTGCCATCCCAGGTCACTTCACAGTGAGGATTTATCTCACGCACTGCGGAGACCTGGAGGCCGTGGCCTGAAGGGGAACTATCCTGAGTGGGTCCGCCATGGCACTGATTGAGTCTGCCATCATTCACGCTGGAGGATTGTTATTTTTGTCCCTTAATCCCCCCCCATGACGCGGCGTGCAGTGGCATCAGGGCGTTCCTGCGCATGTGCTCACCCATGATACGCTCGATGCCTGTCTCGCCATCCCACACATTGATCGCCGAGCCTGCACTAGCCCTAGCCACCACCAGGGGCCAGTGGCTCAGCGATCCTCCACCCTCCCTCCCGAAGGAGAGCAGTCCGTGGGATGTTCGATCCTCCTTCCCCCAACCGACCCAAGTCCGTTCCCAAACCTGGGTCACTGGCATGGCGCGAAGTGTGGTGTCCAGCACCTCAACCCTCAGCGCCACTGGGCCGGCCATGTGCGTTCTTTCTGCTGACCTCTGCACAGCGCCTGCCACCCACTTGGCAACTCTCCTACCAGAAAGTGCTAATGCTTCTCATCTTTCTGTTACATCTAGTGGGTCACTGTTTCAAGTTCATAATGTTCCATTCTACTATTTGATAACAGTCTGATCTTTATAATATTGGTGGTAATTTAACAATGGACAGTTTGGCTGCTCTCAGCAATGGTGGTTTTTTTTTTGGTTTTTTTTAATGGAGAAAGGCTGCAGTTTATGCCTACAAGGCTTGCTATAATTATTTTTTTTTCCATCATGTTTTTCTTTTTAGCAGGTTAAGATGGAGCATAAAAAGTTGTTCTAATCACTTTGCAGACATTATTATATTCAGCATGGAATTCTGAAAGGTTACCACAAGTCATTCAAGAGTGATTTTATTCAGAGACTCAACAGTTAAAATTAATGTCTGAGCTATAGTCCATAGTCTTGGTGCTAATGGCCTCTTAGGGGGCATTTATAGGCTACGATGTATACGGTTACACAGATTTATTTTATGGGCAACCCCTACAAGTGTATTAGAGGGTGATAAAATCTTTGTAGAGCATACTACTACGATGCCATGGAAACTTGCAATGACATTGTATATGTTCATTCTGACATATCCAATTAAAATAAAGTTTAAAAAAAACAGAAAGGGGAAGGTGGGAGGGAAAAAAGGAAAAAAAAGAGGGGTAAGCAACAGAGTGGTAAAAAATCTGGAAAGTCATGTGTGCAAATGCTAGAAGTCTAGGAAATAAGATTCCAGACCTGGAGGCCATCATGGTAGGGGACAAACTTGATACTATGGCCATTACAGAGTCATGTTGCACTGAAAACCATGACTGGGACATGGCCATAGGAGGCTATACTCTGTTCAGGAAGAACAGGGTGGTAAGGAAAAGAAGGGGTGCATTGCTTTATGTGAGGGACAGCATAAAAACAAAGAAAATACAGAGTGGGCTGAGGTACTGTGGGTCACCCTGGCAAAGGAGGACGGAGCCAAAATTTGCACTGGCATTATCTACAGACCTCCAGCACAGGGGAAGGAGTTAGATAAGGTATTGGTGGAGGCAACTGGCAACTTGTAAGATAGCAATAAAGAGGAAGGTGCTGGTGGCGGGGGAATTCAATCTGTCGGGTGTAGACTGGGGCCTCCCAGCTATGGCTTCAAGAAGCAGGGAAATCCTGGATTCCATGCAGGGGCATTCCTTAGGCAACTTGTCATCCACTCATGATGGGACAATACTGGACCTGGTACTCACTAACAAGGACAGTGTTGCAGACATCAGGATGGGAGGACCATTGATCACCATACAGTGTGGTTTAATATAAAGACGGCTGTGGAATCAAACCACACAAGGGCAAGGGTCCTGGACTTCAAGAGGGCAGGTTTTATAGGAATGGGTGAATGCCTCAAGGATGACCTCATCTTGGGGGGGGGGGGATGATATGTGTGGAATGGAGGAACAGTGGGTGAAGCTAAAAGGGGGCATAGTGGAGGCAAGTGAGCAAAAGCAAAAGGAAAAAGCGACTGCTATGCTTCTCGGAAGTGGTGACTGAAAAGGTAAAAGCTAAAAGGGTAGCATTCAGTAGGTTTAAGGAGATGCAGAAAGAAGAGGATAAGGAGGCATATCAGGGGAAACAGAATAATGCAGGAAAAGCAGTAAGGAGTGCAAAGGTGTAAACAGAAGAGAGAATAGCCCAAGTGGTAATAAAAGGGGAAAATATATATTTTTTTTAGGTAAGCAAGTGGTAAGAGGAAGACCAGGGGAGGTACTGCAAGGTTAAAAAGGGAAGGGGGGTCTGTGCAGAGGGGGATCAGGAAAAGACAAACATCCTGAACAAATACTTTTGTTTGGTGCTCAGTGTTCACTGAGGAAAGAGAAGAGGAAGGCCACACACACAAAAAAAAAATTTAACAGAATCCCTGGAAAGAGGGAGGTGGCCACTAGTCCTTTTTCGCAGAACAGTCCTGAAGGGACTCGCTAATCTGAAGGTGGGCAAAGCAATGGGACCAGACAGGGTGCATCCCAGGATATTGAAGGAGCTCAGAGAGGTACTGACTGCATGAACAGTCCTGTTTAACAGCTCACTGGAAACAGGGGGGGCTTCAAAGTGCTGGAGGAAGGCAAATGCAATCCCACTTAAAAAATGGTAGCAAGGAGGATGCTGACATTACAGACCACTCAGCCTGCCATTGGTGGTAGGAAAGTTAATGGAATCACTGCTGAAGGACAGAATAGTGGAATATCCTGAATCCAGATGGTTACACAACCTGAGGTAGCATGGATTCAGAAAGAGGGGAGGTCACGTCAAACAAATCTGACATTTCTTTGGTTGGATGACCGAGGAATTAGATCAGGGCGGAGCGGTGGATGCGGTCTACCTAAATTTCAGTAAGGCTTTCAACACCATTCCACATAGACTAGTAAGCAAGCAGGGTAGCTTAGGAGTGGATCCAAAGGTAGTAAACTGGGTAAGAAACTGGTTAGGGATCCACATAATGGTTACCTGCCAACAACTAAAAGGATACTGGAGGGAAAATGAAAATGTGATTTCATAGGTAGTATCCACTCCTATTGAGTTAAGTCACCGAGTGATACTTTCAGATGATCTGGAACACCTTTAAGGTCTTGGGGTGCAGCAAAGGAAATGTATTTCTATTGCTACACCATATGTGGGAAGCTACACATCCTTACAAACTGGAAGAAGGAAGAGGCCCCCCCCTACTCAAGTATGGCTTAAGCAAGTAGGAGATTGTGCAGCTATGGACAAAACTGACCTATAGAAACAGGTGCAGTATGGCCACTTATGACAAAAGATGGCTCGTATCTGATGAATTTTTGAGTAGAGGACCTAATGTACCTATACTGGAAGAAGACATGAAGGATAAATAAGGTGGGGAGGCGGAATGGAGGCGTACAATAACAGACAACATACCTATGATGAATAGTTTCTTTACAGAGTACATGTTGACATTCCCAGTTGGAGTGCAGGTTGTGCTATTAATTACATTTAAGACCTATGTATGTTAATATGATAACTTGGTTATCTGGTGATAGTTAACCTAGGTATTGTTAGAGGCTGTTAGAATGCAAATCATCTATTGTTAATTTCTTGCTGCTAAATGCCTTATGTTTGGTCTGTAATTATCAGATTGAATATTTGGTCACTGTATATGTATGCCTTGTCTGAAAAAACAATAAGGCATATTTTGGATAAAAAAAATGGTTAGGGGATAGGCACTGAGGGTGGTGGTAAATCAAGTTCACTCAGAAGGAGGATGAACAGTTGGGTGCCTCAGGGATCAATGCTGGATTGGTCCTCTAATATCTTAATAAGTGACAATTCAGAGGAGCTGGAGGGGCGTCTGGCTCTTTGTGGATGACACCAAAATCTGCAATTGGGTGAACTCCAAGGGAGACAAAAGGATGAGCAGAGACCTGAGAAAACTCAAGCACTGTTCAAGGGTATGGCAGCTGGATTTCAATACGAAAAAGTGCAAAATAATGCACTCAGGGCAAAGGAACCCAGAGTCAGCGTAGTATTGATGACTACCAAGCAGGAAAGAAACATATAAACATAGATTATGATGGCAGAAAGAGACCAGAGGTCCATCCAGTCTGCCCATCTTCCCTATAATCCCCAGGAACCTTCCCTGGAGCCCATTGCTCCTCCAGGGTACTAACCCGCCCCATCCTATCTCCATTCTCCTCCCTGGTCTTGTCACCCCAGAAAATCACTATTCCCATCATTCTATCCCATGCCTGCTTGAATCCCCCAACTGTGTTTGCAGCCACTACCTCAGCCGACAGACTGTTCCAAGGTTCCACCACCCTCTCCGTAAATAATAAGGAAAAGCTGGTGGCTTGGAGGCTGGTTGCCAGCCCTTGATGCAAGGGTCCTATGTTCAGTCTCTATCTTTGCAAGGTGGAACATGAAGCTTTATGTATGGGATAGACATAAGGAGATCCTGGAAGTCAGGGGTAAAGGGAAGATTTTAGAAAAACAAACTGATCTTACAAGCTCAAAATGGGCAGACTGAGTGGGCCATAATCCCTTATCTGCTGACAGCATCTATGTACTTCCTCACTTCTCTCCTGTTAATCTCCACTCGTGACCACATGACCTTGAGTTGGTATTCAGGGTAAATAATTCCCCATTTACCTTGTTAATTCCTTTAAGGAACTTGAGAGGTCTCTATCATAGCTCCCCTCCCCTTCTGGTTTCCAGTGAGTACATACTTAGTGCCTTGAGGCGCCCTCATAGGATCTGCCCTGCTGGCCTGAATCATTTCTATTACTCTGTGCTGCACTGTTTCCAACCTATCCCTGTCCTTTCTGAGGTGGAGGGCTCCAGAACTGACCCAACACTACAGGTGAGGCCCTCCCAGCAATCTGTAGAGGGGAAATATCTCTTTTCTTCTGCTATCAGTACCCCTCCCAATACATCCTAGCATCCTGTTAGCCTTGCATAGGCCTTGTTGCACTGGCTCATTTGTGTAAGGGAGTTACTGATAACTCCTAGATCCCGCCCTCTTCTGCAATGCTAAGCTTCACCCCACCCATCTAGTACTCAGTCTTGGGGTTCCTCTTCCTAGGTGTGTTACATTGCACTTTTGGCACTAATTTTAACTGCCAGACCTTTGACCATCCCTATAATTTTGTAGGTTGCTCTGCATATCCTTATTCCCTCATCACTATCCACCTCCCACAGTTTTGTGTCATCTGCAGAGAGACACAGCCTACCCTGGATTCCCTCACCAATGTCACTAATGAACATGCTGAAGAGGACCAGACCAATGACAGATCCCCATGGAACCTTGCTCGTTACCTTCCTTTTGTCCGATTTAACTCCACTGGCCACCACCTGCTGCCTCCCTAACTACCCACTCAGTTCACTACGGTTTCAGACGCACCCAGGTCTTCCATCTTTTTGAGCAACAGTTTGTGCGGTGCAATATCAAACACCTTGCTGAAGTCAAAGTACAGCAGATCCACAGTGTGGTCTTTGTCTACTTCCTTGGTCACAGAGTCAAAAAAAAAAATTCAGGCTAGTCGGACAAGACCTTACCAACACAAAACCATGTTATTTACTATCCTGGAGCTCTCACGTAGTCCACAAGGTCCTCTCTGATAAGTGATTCCATCAGCTTACCCACAATGGAGCTCAGATTGAAAGGCCAATATTTCCCTGGTTGCTCCTTATACCCCCCCATGAAGCCGTACATCATCTGCCATTCTCCAATCCTTGTAACTCCCTGGACCTTAGCGAGCTGTTGAACAGCCCTGCCAGTGATTCAGCCAGTTCTGCTGCTAATTCTCCAACTATCCTCGGATGCAACCCATCTGGTTCTGGAGCCTTATCTATCTTAAGGCTGCCAGCCCTTTCAGGACCCTCTCGCTAGTAAGTATTGACTGCCTCTTTTCATAATTCCCGTAACTGTTTTGATGCCACTTTCTGGCATGGACCTGATCCTCCTTACTGAATAATGAGCAAAAGTAGTCATTCAGCACAGCCTTTCACTCATCCTCTCCCCAAACTAGCCATGCAATGTTCCCACCTTTTCCCTTTCTTTCACGGATATACCTAAAAACCTGTTTTTCTCCATTCTTGATCACTCTGTGATATGCAGCTCTGTGTCTGCTTTTGCCTCCCTGATGACCCTCTTCACCTTTCTATTTTTTGGTAGATAATCCTCAGTTTCTGACTCCCCCTGCTTTTCCTTGTATTTACAGAAGACTTTATATTTGGCTCTAACTGCTTCCTTGACCCTTGCTGAGAACCACAGTGGTCTCTTAAACCTTTTTTTTTTTTTTTTTTAGATACTGTTCTTGTGCTTGCCTTTGATCCCTCAAGGATGGCTCCATATTTTGTCCCCATCTCTCCTCTACCACCCTTATGTCCTCCACCCTACTAACGCATCACTAACCAGTTCCTCAACCTATCAAGTCCGCCCTTTAAAGTCAAGGACTCTGGTTCTTGATTGTGGGTTACCAGCCCCAGGACCAATTATAACCACAGAGAGTTGTGGTCACTATGTCCTAGCAGTTTCCCTACTCCCACAGCACCTACCATCTCTGAACTGGTGAGCAACACATCAAGGATTGTGTTCTGCCTGGTAGGTTCCTTAACATGCTGAACAAACAGACAGTCTTGAAAGATGTCCGGTAATGCCAGATTCCTGTCATTCTGGGCCACCAGGACTTCCCAATCAACATCGGGAAGGTTCCGTCACCTACCACTACTACTACTACTTCCCCCTTTGCTGTCCCTCTCAAGTTCCTCCTCGAGTTTTCTGTCCCCTTCCCTGTCCCCTTGCCCTGGAAGTCTATAGATCACCCCAACTGCACTTTCCTGCCTTAGGCTGCCATAAGTTGCACCCATACTGACTCAGCCTTCCCACTGCTACCACAAATACTTCCATCTTCTGCCACTTCAATGATCTCCTTAACAAAAAGGGCAACTCCATCCCCCTACAAATTCTTCTATCCCTCCTGAACAGTGAATACCAAGGGTCCGTCATCTCCCAGTCATTTTTATCTGTGGCCCACATTTCCATGATGGCCACCAAGTCCACTTCAGTGTCTGCCATCAGCGCCTGAAGCACGCCAAGTTTGTTGCCTAGGCTCCTGGCGTTAAGGCATACTCCCCTCCATTTGACCCCTGCTCTAACTCTGATACTGTCCTTTTGCTTTTCACCTTTTCTTCCCTCCTTGTTTGTGCTTATACTTTTTGCTTTCCTCTTCACTGATATTCCTCCCTTGGTCCTGTAAACCCTACTGCATTCCTTGTATCCTCTTTGCAGTTACCGTCCCCTGGATGTGGAGGAATTCTATCTAGGATCCACTTCTGTTCACGATCCCTAGACCTGGACTCCATTGTAGTCTGTTTAAACATCTGATGTAGGCGTCAAGCGTCTGCCCTAGTGTGCTAGACTCCTCTCTTGTCAGGCACCCTTGAAGAGTATCCTGTCCAAGAAATCCCCCCAGTCCTGACAAAGTGGCACCCCATGTCCTGACGCCACCCCTTACTGTTAAACTCCTCTATTTCATTACTCCTAATTCTGTCCTGCATCCCCTCACTGCCCCCAAACAGGGAGGACCTCAGAAAAGGCTAGGGAGCCTGAGTATGCCACCAATTTGTTACACTTAACTGTCTCTACCAACTGGCTGGCCAGATCATTGGTACCCAGATGTACCAGCACCCCCAGACCCCCCCTCCCTATTCTGTCCAAATCCCAGTTGGCTGATGTTCCAGTTAGGCATCGGACCAACCTCCTCCCATCAATCCTCCCCTATCAATCTATCCCCTGATTACTGAATCCCAGACCACTAGGACCTTTCTGTTAGCTTTGCTCCCTTGAGTGTCAACGTGATGTCCTGCCCTTTCCCTTGACTGACCCAGTGTCCCCTGGTGGAGTCAGGAGCCTGAACCTCCTCCAGTAGTGCAAAGTGATTGGCGTCTGGATGGTACTGGGCCGGACAACCTCCTTATGGCTGCCCCCCACCGCACCATGCACCCTCTGAACCAGTGGGTCTTTGGGGAGTGAGGTATGAAGGTGATTTCTGTTGAGCTGAGTGTGCAGCTCAGACATCTCTATCCTTGCTGCTACTAGCAGAGCATGGAGCTCTGCTTTGGTTCCGCAGAAGGGGCAGTATGCTCCCCTCCAGAGCACATCCCTGGAGAAGAGTGACCCACAGTCCCCACAACTGAGTGCCTCACCCCTGAACCAGATCCTGCAAGGAACTGTATTGGCGAGAGAGAACCTTACTTAATATCACTTAGTTTAGACTGTACTCCCCAGCCAGATGGGGTGAATCTACTACCAACTAGCTGTTACAGGCTTACCTTATACAATACAACAACAGTGTACGATTCAGGTATCACAAATATGACCCTGATATTGTCAGGTAATCAGGCTATATCACAGATATAGATGTGAGAAAACCAACCTTGAGAACTTAAGAGAATAACAACTGGTGAAATTAATTCCTCACCACTAGAAAAAAAATATATGGAGCACTTCCTACACCTCTCTTACTCCCTTAATCTTACATAAATACAAAAAATACATAAATCTATTTCACTGTATCATATTGTATTATCCAAATCAACATTTACTTTTAAGACTTACAAAACCCTGTTATTCTAAAATTGTATTCCGATATTCTAGAAATCAGTCCTAGAGACCTGGGCATAATCATATTGGATGACCTAAAGGTAGCCAGGCAATGAGACAAGGCAGGTGGGAGGGCTAGTCACGATTCTGGGGTGAATAGGAGGAGTAGTGCCTGCAGAAAGAAGATGGTGTTGCCTCTGAACAGATCACTGGTTAAGATCCCACCCAGAATACTGTGTCCAGTTCTCGAGACCACATCTCCACAAAGACATAGACAGAGTGGAGGCAGTCTAGAGGATGAAAACTAAAATGGTGCATAGCTGCATCAAAGCCCTACAAGGAGAGACTAAAGGAACTCAACAGGTACACCTTGGAAGACAGGAGGGAGGGAGAAATAGAGATTTTCAAATACCTCATGGGAGTAAATAAGGTACAGGAGGAAAGTGTTATTCAGAAAAAAGGTGCTCAAGATCAAGGGGACATGCTATGAAGCTGGAGAGGTGTAGACTCAGGAGAGATGTGAGGAAGTATTTCTTCACAGAATGAGTGGCAGATTCCTGAAATAGCCAACCAAAGGAGGAGATATGGGTGAAAACAGTGGTAGGGTCCAAAAATGCATGGGATATCCATAAAAAAACTTAGTGGAAAGGAGTGTGGGGAGGAAGAAAGAGCTGGAGATCAAGTAGTGTCTGCTGTGATACTGTAGGTAGGGAAAATGGGCAGACTAGCTGGGCCATGCAGTCTTCATCTGCTGGCAAATTCTATGTTTCAATGATGCCAGGCACCTCGCTCACTGTGCCTCCTTCATAGCCAAAGTCTGACTTGGCTCCCTCCCTCCCCATCTGCCCGCTGTTTCTCATTACCTTTCCCACCACCCAGGAAATCTACTGTTGGCCAAGCTGCTTTCTCACACACTTCCCCCAAGTTCTGGTCCTCTCGCTCAGTCTCTTCCCCCTTCTCTCTTAAGTCTCTTCTCTGTGACTTCATAACTCCCTCCTGCAACTGTAGCCATCTGCCCTCTGGGCCCCTTCCCACAACTGGCATAAGCTCAGTTATGCTCTGGGAGCCACCTCCATGCTTTCTGCCCCAGTTATGGGGCTGTTAACTTCTACTGTTCAAGTGCAATTTTATCTTCCTTAGGCACCTTGTTTGTACAGTATTACTTTGCAACAAATGCTGTTTTTGCACATTTGTTAACGAGCAACTATTCTGGTATTTAACACATCTGACCATAAGAACACTACAGAAGCCTTACCTGGCCTTTTCAAATGCTGCCAATATTTAATTTTAACTGTCCCCATTTGGGAAGGGAAGGATCGTATTTTGGCTCAGTAGAGTCACACACCGATCCCTTCCACTTCGCATTGCTACCTCATCTCTGCTCACACGATGCTATGTTGATGTCATTGACGGATAGCAGTGGTGTACATAGAAATGAATGGGTCCATGTTAAAGTCTGTTTTGCTACAGTATTTCAGATGGCCATCTTGAACAAATCAAGGGAACTGTTCAACTAACAAGGACGCTGTTAGTTGCGCAGTGTCCTTGATTTGTCCATAATGGCCATCTGAAATAGCAAAAACAGACTCTGAAAATTGGCCCCATTCATTTCTATGTAGCACGCCCCCACGCTGTCTGTACAGTGACATCAGCAAACGTGATAGCTCGGGGACAGATCGGAGTTACAGCAGGTACCAGGAAGTGGTAGGGATCAGCACAGAGCCAAAATACAACTCCTTCCCTTACCAAATAGGGACAGTTAAAAATCAAAATACTGGCAGCATTTGAAAAGTGGTCAGGTAAGGCTTCTATAGCTTTCTTGGGGTAAAGAGCTGTAAAGTTGCTCTTTACTGTATTGTACTTTTGTACCTTATTTTGTTTGCACTGTATTCCTTGGCACAGAATATTGTGGCTGCACAACTGTTGTGTATTGTTACTCTTGACCTTATTTGTTGTCTACTCCCTCACCCAGCCCCCCAGAACACATCTCAAAACAAGTTACCACCAGCTCAGTATGTCTTTCATATTTGAAAAATATACATACATACATACATACATACATCATCCCCTGCTGCCGTTTCATGCCTGATGTACTGAAGAAGTAAACAGTCTCTTCAAGACTAACAAATTCATTCTTGCTTTCCCTTGGGCACTCTCCACCTCCCAATCAATTTCAAGTAGGTTGAATTCCCCAATGGGAACCACGGGCCAGGTCTCCGTAAGTCCTCCTACATCCTGGCTTGCCTCAAGAAGTTCCACCTTCAGCTCACTATTTTATCATCTTTGGTAAATATGCATCTTGTTATAACCATCAAAACAATTCTGTCATTTACTGATGCAACCTGCTGCTGCTGCTTTCTACCCCTTGGGCCCTCCTGAAGTTTGGCACTATTCCTAAATGATACCAGCCTGGTGTAGAAACAACTAAAGAAAACATGTTCAATATGTCTAATGGCTCAGTCATAACATTACATACAGTTTATTTAAAAACTCTGAGGAAATTTTAAATGCAGTTCCCATACTACAATGAGGTGATTACCAGCCTCAGTCTTGAATAAGAAGTAAAACATGCCTTCTTGACTCTGGTATTTCAAAAAAATACCAAATTACATGCACCCCACTAATGCAAAGCATCATGAGAAGCAGGGAAAATCTTATTTTAAAAAAATGTATGCATAGCAACTGCAGTATTACAAAACTTTAAAGAGCTGCTGACACGTAGTTTTTCCTTAGGGCAGGCAACTCATAGCAAGGAGGTTCCTGCCCCAGGGTCCTAACGAACTCTAAAATATTTTTTATAAAGTCAATATTGTTATATATACCTAGAAGAACCACAATCTCCTTTCATATTCAAAGTCAACCACAAATTGCTTACTGCTCCACCAAGAAAACCATGTTCTGATAATGCAAAGTGGAGAAGGGGCTGCAGGGCTATAGAAAGCATTATATTGCTACTGGGGGCAGTGGTGGATTTTACATGTAACTTTTACTTATTACAGGCACTAATACATATTAGTATGACATGTACTACTCCCAATTAACATGTATAAAGGCCTAATAAGTAAAAAGTTACATGTAAAAGGCCACCACTGGCTCTTTATTATAATGCTATCTAGCCCTGCCGCCCTACCCCACTTCAATCAAACCACAGTTTTCTGGTGGGCTGCAGTGGGCGCTCGGTGGCTGGCTTTGAAAATGGAAGACAGATTGTGGTTCTTCTCAGATAAATATAACAATAATTACAGGCTAAAACAATCTGGATGGGGGGCCTCAGGTAGGTCCTAGGACAGACAGCTCCTTGCCACGATCTTCCTGCCCCTATGGTGTCAACTGCTCAATTAATTTGAGTAGCCGTAGGAAAAATATGCGTAGCATTTGCAGGCAACAGTGTGTAAAGCAGCTGTAGAACATTTAAGTGAACTCAGATATGTAGCAAGTGACTTACCATTTTCAGCAACTGCTACACAACAATGTTATATACAGCATAGTCTGTTACACTACATCAGGTAAAACATTCCCTGATGGGAGGTTTTTGCGACTTACCATGAAAGAGCTAAGACTGACTTAAATGGTGCCAAAAGGTAACATGCACAATCTGCAAAGGTTGAAACCAGCAGATGACAGACACATGTTCTGTTCCTTTTAGGAATCCTCAGTGTACCACATCTGTATCTCAGTCCTGGGAGTGGGATAACCAACCATACATCATCAGGTGTTTGGATCATGGTGAGCCCAAACTCGGACAATAATTTAAAAGACAAGAACTTCATTGTAAAAACTCTGCGAATTACCCAGGACGGGCAATGGCAATAAAGCCAGAAATTCAGATCACAGGGTGAGCAACAATCCAAAGTGATGTAATCCCCTCCATCTGCCTCTTGAGGTCAGAACACACTGCATGCTCCTAGTGCATGGAGGAGAGCAGATGTGATTCCCCTTCACAAAAGTGGGAGCAGGGCAGAAGCAGGAAATGACAGACCTGTTAGTTTAACCTCAGTGATAGGGAAAATGAAGGAATCACTTCTGAAGGAAAGAATTGTGGAGTACCTAGAGACCAGAGGCCACAGGACCCAAGGCAGCATGGATTCACAGGCGGGAAGGTCATGCCAGGCGAATCTAATAGATTTCTTTGACTGGGTGACCAAAGTAGTAGATCAGGGAGGGGCTGTGGACATGGCTCACCCAGACTTTAGCAAGGCATTTGACACAATCCCACACAAAAGATTAATATACAAGTTAGCCAGCCTGGGAGTGGGTCCCAAATGATAGCCTGGGTAAAGAATTGGCTGGAGAATAGGACACAGAGGGTAATAGTAAATGGAGTCCACACTAAGGAAAGGGGGGTTACTAGTGGGGTACTGCAGGGTTCAGTATTAGGACCAGTCCTCTTCAATGTCTTTATAAGCGACACTGCAGAGGGACTAGAAGGAAAAGTATGTCTCTTTGCAGATGACACAAAGATCTGCAACAGAGTTGATGCACAACGTGGGGTGGAAAGGATGAGAAGGGACTTGGCAAGGTTAGAGGAATGGTCAAATGTATGGCAGCTTAGATTCAATGCTAAGAAGTGCAAGGTAATGCACATGGGAAACAAAAACCAAGGGGGAGAGTACACAGTGGGGGTGAGATACTAACAACAACAAAAATGGAAAGGGACCTGGGGGTAGTCATATCAGATGACTTAAATGTGGACAAGCAATGTGAGAGGGCAGTAAGGAGGGCTGGGGGGATACTGGGATGCATAGGGAGAGGCATCACCAGTAGAAAACAGGAAATTGTTATCCCTCTGTACAGACAGCTGGTGAGACTCCATCTGGAGTACTGCGTGCAGTTCTGGAGACCCAATCTCCGCAAGGACGTAGACAGGATGGAAGCTGTCCAGAGGAGGGCAACTAAAATGGTGCAGGGTCTGCTCTGGAAGACATATGAAGAGAGACTAAAGGAGCTTAATATGTATAGCCTCGACAAAAGGAGGGAGAGGGGAGACATGATAGAAACTTTCAAGTACCTCAAGGGAATCACAGTCCAAGAGGGTAGCATCTTTCAAAAAAGAGGTGTGCAGAACAAGGGGCACAATTTGAAGATAGAGGCGGTTCAGAGGTAATGTAAGAAGTATTTTTCACAAAGAGGGTTGTGGATGCATGGAACGGCCTTCTGAGGTGGTTGTGGAGTCAAAAACAGTGGTTGAATTCAATCATGCATGGGACAGTCAAAAGGCAATTCTAGGGGGTTGGGGTAGAAAGAAGTAGGCTGCTGGTTAACTAGGATCTGCAGCTTATCCATTAGGTAGGGAAATGGGCAGACTGGGTGGGTCAAGCGGTCCTTATCTGCCATCAAATTCTATGTTTCTATGCTCTATAGTAAGAAGAAATCAGCTAACAGCACCAGCTATCATGACACTTGTGGGTGCAGGCAGTACCAAAAGTTAAGAGAGTGTCACACTAATAAGAAAGATTTCTCAGCAGAAGATGGGGTGGAGCCTACAATAAAATATTTATAGTTCCCTGCATACAGCACAAGCAAGTTATGCAGAAACTAGGAAGGCGGACTTAGTATTCCATGGCAACCAGGGTGGAATCAAACATTGATTCCCTTGCTTCCTTTTCTAAAGCAATCTACTTCTGTGTTACAGTGCACAGAGATGTGCTCCTACTAAAACAAGTCATACAAGGTCTAAAACTGACCATTCAAGACCTTCCAAGGACAGCATCTGTTGCTATTTGAACAGGCAGGCAAATTATTATTCTGGTCTTACACAGCTACACTTAAGATAAGACTGCCCATTAACAGCAAGTGCTGTCAAAATTAGCAGAATTTATTTTAATCATTATTATTTTAACATTTTTGGCCAGGAAAGACACTATGCTGAAGCTAGTTTCCTGTGAGCACAGAAAGGTTATGTCACTTATGTGACTTGCTCAGGGTCCCACAATATTGTAAGTGGTGACTGTGGGTTTCAAACACAGGTCTTCTGGATCTTCAGGTACACAGCTTGATGCGCTATTCCTGTAGGCTACACACTGCCTTCCTATGATAGTCTGCGTTCTGAAACAGAGTTTTTTCTGCAGAGAAGTATAATAAGTTTA
Source organism: Neoceratodus forsteri (assembly GCA_016271365.2). Classification (NCBI taxonomy): domain Eukaryota; kingdom Metazoa; phylum Chordata; order Ceratodontiformes; family Ceratodontidae; genus Neoceratodus; species Neoceratodus forsteri. Next base: position 658,264,304 of record CM057459.1, read on the forward strand.
ACAGGTTCTTTCTCAAAAAGGTGTATTCTATATGGGCTACAATCTCCTCAATCTTCATGACTGGTCTGTCATGGGCCAGTGGTACCTATCCTAAAACAGGCCTAGGCAATCAGCTGTCTTGGGCAGACTTCTTTCCAGTTTCAGATTAGGAGGTATTTCAGTTAATCTCAGTGCTGCATTCCACCTACTGTTTATAAGAGCCAGGGCCTACCTAGCTGCTTACTCGCTATGGGGAGGCTCTGCATCTGCTTATTTCAGAGATCTTCAGGTCTATCATCATGGAAAGGTTTTCCTTACTGCTCTTTAGAAGGCAGTAGTTAGACCCTTACTCAAGAAAACATCTCCAGATCCTGACATGCTGCTGAATAACTGGCCTGTTTCAAAACTTTCTTTTTTGGGAAAGGAGAAAAAATGTCTCACCATAGAAATTATGTTTCTTCCAGGGGGATCACTCAGTCTGCTTAACTAATGCAGTCAGCCTTCAGTGTTGAACTGCCCCAGAGAGAATGGAATGTATGTAACTGATGGAACTTTCACTGGTTCGTGCCAATTTCAAACTGCTGCCCCTAGTAACTGATGCACTCTGAAGTGCTCAGATTCAATACATAACTTAATAAAGTGAAGACACTCTAACTAATTACTTAACACCCTCCCCGTATGTGGGCTCCTAAAGAATGGTCCCTATAAGAAGGGACAACAATAAAACACAAATGGTTTAAAAAAAACTTCAACCATCAAGCTTAAAAAAGTAGTAGGACACATGGTAACCAGTAGGGATGCAAGACAAGATATTCCTTCTTCCTGGTTCTGGTAGGGGAGGCAGGGTGGGAGCTTAAGTAGACTGAGCGACTCCCTGGAAGAAACATAGTTACTATGGTGAGAAAATTTTTCTTCAAACCCCAGGAATCACTCAATCTGCTTAACTAATGCAGACTACCAAGCAGTATCTTTGGTAGGGCAGAGAACCTATTTGAGAAAAAGGCTCTGCAGAACTGTTGTGCCAAACCTGCAGTAACTTCTGGACTGTACAGTGGTGATCATATAAAAGTTTGGAAGTGCTGAGGTATACCTTGAGGTACAGCTGAGTCACTAGAGTTCACGTGGTGATTGTATAAAAGTTTGGCAGTAGTGTTTGGTGAATGTGTGAACAGTTTTCCACATAGCTGCTTTGCAAATTTCTAGCAGGGGTATGTCCCTTGCTGAACCTACTGATGCACCTGTGCTCTTGGTAGAATGTGCTCTGAGGCCGGGGGGGGGAGGCTCCTTACCAGCTTTGCTGTAACAGAACTTAATGCACACCACTATCCAGCGTGCAGTGGTTACTCTAAATGCTGGTTTACCTTTACCAACTTCCCCATATGTAAGGACTAACTGGGTAACCTCTGGCCTGTGGGCGTTGGTCCTGTCAAGATACTGGCCAACTGCCCCCTTGACATTCAGGCTATACAATCTTCACTCTCCTGAGCTACAGCTGGCAGTGTAAAAGACAGATTCCAATGGAAATCTGAGATCATCTTGGTAGGAATTTCCTATTGGTCCCGTACCACCTTATCTCTGTGGAGAAATATAGTTCAGATCTGTGCACAGGGCCTGAAGCTCACTTACTCGCCTAGCTGAAGTAATGGCTACTAGGAAAACAGCTTTCCATTGGCTCAAGGGGTGTTCCATTAGCCTGGCAATGCACATGTTCAGATCCCAGGCTGGCACAGGCTCCCTCAAGGGAGGGTGGAGGTGAAGTAGATCTTCAAAGAACTTTAGAAAGACAGTATGTGAAGCAAGGGATCTGTCTTTACCAACTGAGATGAAGACAGAGACTGTAGCTAGGTGCACCTTCAAGGTAGAAGGCCTAGAGAATTTAAGTGAGCCAGGTACTCCAAAAGGACAGACAACCCGGCATTAGCAAGGTAGATACCCTTGTGGCCACACCATGTGGAAAACCTCTTCCATTTGGAAGCATAAGATTTCCTGGTTGAGGGTTTCCAAGAACCCCTAAGGACAGTCAGGATCTCTTCAGATTATGAGGCTGGTTCCACTGGTCTCCTACTGGTGTTTTTGCTTTAGCAGAATCGGATTTCTCCACCGTTTCCGTACACTTTTTTTTTTTTTTTTGGAAGAGGAGGGCTCCTCCAAAGACTTAGGTGGAGATGCAGGGGTAGCCATCTCTTCCAACTTTTTGGCCCTTTAACAAAAATATGGCTAGTTCCCAGACAGGAACTACACAAGTCATGTCTATCCGCTTTGGCTACTAAATGTCGGCAACTAGTAGTTTTTAAAGCCAGTTGGTCTTGTCCGTTTCTTTTTTCTAGGTGTTTCTGACATTAGTGTCAGGAACAACAAATCCGGAAAAGAATGTTCGGTTCCCAAAGTGCAGTAGGACTTTTTTTTTTTTTTTTTAAATATACTGTATGAGAGAAAAAACAGTCAGTTCCCCACATATGAAAAATAGAGAGAGCGTATCAACTCGCTCGGCTCCTGACAGGGAAAGGTACCGCGCAAACAGTGAACAATTAAAATAAAGAATAAAATGCTACTGTCCCAAGGAGGAACAGCATATAAAACAGTAAAAACAATCAAAAGTGCTAGAATTTACCACAAAAAATAGCAGTTCACCGCAGTTCCACAGAACTGTGAAGTACTGCTGAAAGTTGGCTAAAAAAAAAAAAAACTAAAATTTACTAAATACCTGAAATAGAGGAGGCAATGTTAAAATAAAACAAAATTCTCTGTAAATAAATGAGTTTTTAAAGAAGTTGAGAAGAGCCCTCTGATGCATCTGAACCGGCAGGTGGAGAAATTAATCTGAGTACTTCAGAGTGCAGCAGTTACTAGGGGCAGCAGTTTGAAATTGGCATGAGCATTTACATACATACCTTTCTCTCCTGAGCAGTTCAACACTGAAGGCTGACTGCATTAGTTAAGCAGACTGAGTGATTCCTGGGGGTTGAAGTTGATGGTAATGCAGCTAGAGGCTCACCTGGAATAATCTGACATCTATGAGCCTCTCCAGTTCAGGGTTCAGCCTTGACACAGCATGCTGACTACCGGTACTCTAATCAAGGTGTTCAATTATCTCCTCATTGTATGAAACAAGAGGGCAGCAATCTGTTTTGGTCCTTCCTGATATCTCGTCAGCGTTTAGCACAGTGGATCACGGGGTGCTGTCAGAACACCTGAGGCACAATGTGGGACTCACCGATACTGTATTAGGTTGGTTGGAGTCCTACCCTACAAGAAAAGTATAGCAGGTTGCTCTGGGAAATACCACCTCATGAACAGCTGTACCTGACTGTGGTGTTCCTCAAGGCTCATTCCTGGCCCTGTTATTTCCCATTTACTTGCTGCCACTGAGTGTGATCATTAGACACCATGGTCTGGCGTTTCACTGCTATGTAGGTAATATCTAACTATCCTAGCCTGGGTTATCTGATGGTACTGATGCACGCCCTATGCCATGCAGTTTTCTACAAGAGATCAACGACTGGAAGTCTTCCAACTATTTAAGCCTCAACCCAAGCAATACTGAAGTGCTGATTGATGAACCAGGTTCTCATGGATCGTCAATGATGAGGAGTGATGTCCTGTTGCCATCTTTAAATATTGTCACCCTTGGAGCTGTGGATGTGGTTAGAAATCTGGGGGATACTATGGACTGAAGGTTGACACCTTAACATATTAACAGAGTGTAGTATTACATGTACTACTCCCCCTTAACAAGTATAAGTGCCTGTGATCTAGTGCTCACAAACGGGGAGCATGTACAACAGACAGCAGTCAAGGAGCCTTTGGGTGGGAGCAACAATCGCATGGTGCGTTTCAGGTTAGATATGGGCATGGAGCACATCCCAACTAAGACCAAAATCATGGATTTCAAGGGAACCTGGCAGGTGTCAGAGTGGATATGGAGCAGACCAAAAATGGTCCATCAAAGAAGGAATACTGGCTGCCAAAATGGAGAGTATTAGGCTCATGGGCAAGAAAGCAGGGCCAAATCACTCAGCTGGTTCAGCCAGCGTTGTCCAAGTGGTGAGGGACAAGAAGTCAGCCTACAAGAGCTATACAAGGGCAGAGAGAGGTGGATAAGAAAACTACCTAAGGTTAGCCAAGGTGGCAAGCAAGGTAGTGCCGAGGCTGAGGCACAAAAGAGCTTCAGTTAGCTGAGAGTATCAAAAAGAGGAGAAGGCCTTCTTTCGTTACGTAAGTGAAAAAAGGGACAACAAGGATGGGATTGTTAGGCTTAGGAGAGGCTTAAACATTGGCAGCCCCATCTCTCCTCAGTTCCCTGCTGGAGATTTGCTCAGAGGACCTCATTATGGGGAACAAAAGATACAGGCAGCACCAAGCATACCAGGTGAAAAAGGGTGCTGAAGAAGTAGTGATGAAAAAAACTCCGCGGAAAAATCCTGTGACCTACTCCTAAAGGGGGAAGGAGAGTGGGTCAACATGGCCTGATGAAAGAGATGCTCTCAAAGATCTATTATTATGTTCTTATCTTCGAGGATATTGAGGTTCATACTGAGGCGTGAACAGGAGCGGAGGGCAAATGCCCATATGGAGCGCCTATCTCATACCCCGTAAGAAAAAATTACTCACCTTAGTAATGTTGTTTCTTCTAATGGAGTCTTGCTATATTATGACAATTGCAGTGAGTCCCCATCTCCATTTTGCGGGCGAAATAGTTAACTTTCCATGCAAGCATGGAACTCTGACGTAAGCTCGGTTAGAAGTCTCTGTCTGCTGATCTTCAAACATAAACTGTCAGATCTTTACGAGCAAAAACTCACTAAGGCTCTGTGTGGAAGCTGTAAACCTACATTAGCCGACTGGCTACTAACATAAACACACACTTCTTGGTTTCCAACAAAGACTCAAGTCATGAGACCCAAAAGAAATGAAAAACATAACACCAATTCACCCCAAAAGAAGGGTGAAAACAACAAGGTGGCATAAATAAAGTGCCAACACTGTAATGCCCACCCACATCCCAAAACAGAGGTTCTGAGAGGGGCAGGCAGGGAGGAGGTCATAATAGCAAGACTCCATTAGAAGAAACATTACTAAGGTGAGTAATTTTTTCTTCAAACAACATGAAGTCTTGCTATATTATGACAATTCAAACTACACAGCAGTACCCCCATGGAGGAGGGACAGAACCTACTTGAGAATAGGCTCTGAAGGACAGCTGTGCCAAACCGAGCATCACTCCGAGCCTGGATGTCCAGGAGTAATGCTTGGTAAAGTATGAACTGTTTTCCAAGTAGCTGCTTGACATATCTCTAGAATAGGGATGTCTCTGGCAGCAGCCAGAGAAGCAGCTGTACCTCTGGTAGAGTGAGCCCTCAGGCCTGAGGGAGGAATCTTACCCAGTTTTTCGTAACAGAATTGGATACAAGAGACAATCCACCTGGCAGTGGATCTTTTAGTGGCAGGCTTCCTTTACCAACCTCTCCATAAGTGAGGAACAGTTGGAGGAGTCAAACCTGTGATTCTTAGTACGCTCTATGTAGTAACTAAGGGCTCTCTTCACATCTAGGCTGTGCAGCCTCCTCTCACCAGAGGAAGAATGGTCAGTGAAGTACACTGGAAGAGATACAGATTGATTAAAGTGGAAATCTGAAACCACCTTAGGCAGAAACTTTCTATTAGTCCGAGGACTACCTTATCTCTGTGAAGGAGATAAAATCCGGCTCCACTGACAACGCTTGTAATTCACTTATCGTCTGGCAGAAGTGATAGCTACCAGAAACACAATTTTCCAAGTCAAGTACTTAAGCTCAGCTGAAGACAAAGGCTCAAAGAGGGGTTGCATAAGCTGAGCAATGCAAACATTAAGATCCCAGGCCGGGGCAGGATCCCTGAATGGAGGGTTGGTGTGAAGCAATCCCTTAAAAAACTTGCAAAATACAGGGTGAGTTGAAAGAGAAGAGGATTTACCTGCTGAAATAAAAGCAGACACAGCTGCCAAATGCACTTTCAGGGTAGCTGGTCTCAGCCCCAAAGTGTTCAGATGGACCAAATAATCCAGGACTGTGGATAAATCAGCAGAGTCCGGGGAAATATGCTTTTCTGAGCACCATATGGAAAACCTTTTCCATTTGGAGTTGTAAGTAGCCCTGGGGGAATGCTTCCTAGAAGCCTTCAATATATCCATTACGCCTTGAGAGAGGTGTAGGTCAGCAAACTCTAACTCTTCAAGAACCAGGCCTTGAGATTGAGAGATTTGAGATTCAGGCACCAAACCCTTCCCTGGGCACAGGTTAACAGATTGTGATTCCTGGGAAGGCACTGGGGAGGATGGACTGCTAAGGACAGTAGGAGAGGATACCAGGGTTGTCTGGCCCAATCCGGGGCAATCAGAATGACCGTGCAGGATTGGGATCTGATTTTGACTAGCACTTTGAACAGGAGAGGAAAGGGAGGGAAGGCATAGAGAAACTTCCCTTCCCAACTGAGGACTAAGGCATCCAGAGGGACTGAGCCCAAGACTGGGGGCCTGCAGCAAAAGAGAGGAAGTTGGTGATTGTCTGGGGCTGCAAAAAGATCTATCTGCAGGGTGCCCCATCTGGCAAATACCACTCCCAGAACCAGGGGATCCAGGGACCACTCATGATGGCCCTGAGAAATTCTGCTGAGAGCATCTGCCAGGACATTGTCCTTGCCTGGGAGGTGAACTGCCGTAGGGGAGGTGTTCAGGGAGTAAGCCAAAGACCACAACTTCATGGCTTTGGTGCACAAGGCCGTAGACCGAGTGCCCCTTTGCTTGTTGATGCACCACATTGTAGTGGTGTTGTCTGTTCTGACCTGTACAATTTTGTTCTGAACAGATTTGGAGAAAGCTTGAAGTGCTAGAAAACTGCTCTGAGCTCCAACAGGTTGATGTGGAGCAGAGATTCCTGGGGGGACCACAGTCCCTGGGCAGTGAGGTCGCCCATGTGAGGCCCCCACCCCAAGAGGGAAGCATCCGTAGTAAGGATTAAGGAGTGAGACTGAGTGACAAAAGGAACTCCTTGTCTCAGGTTGTTCTGATCCTGCCACCACTGAAGGGCTTGGATCAGGGTTCGAGTTACTGGGAACAACTTGGTAAGAGGATCCTTTCTTTGAGACCAAAAAGCTCTCAAATGGAACTGAATGTCCCTCATCTGAAATCTTGCTCCTTGCACTACTGCTGTGGAAGCAGCCATGTGTCCTAGGAGCTGCAGGAAATGCCTTGCTGGTCGAGAGACCTGCAGGGTGAATGAGGAGGCCAGGGAGACTAGGGTCTTTGCCCTGTCCAGAGGGAGAAAGGCCCTGGCTTCCTGTGTGTTCAGTTCTGCGCCTATGAAGGTTAGGAGCTGGACAGGCTCTAGAACTGACTTTGAGAGATTCAGAAGGAAACCTAGAGAGGTAAGCAGTTGCTGAGTTACCTGAAGGTGTAAGCTGACCTGGTCTGGGGACTGGCCTACTATGAGCCAATCGTCCAGGTAAGGAAAGATGGCAATTTTTTGCCTTCTTAGGCATGCAACTGCTACTGCCAGGCATTTGGTGAATACCCTTGGAGCAGAGGAGAGGCCAAAGGGCATTGCTCTGAACTGGTAATGGCCTGAGGGCAGCTCGAACCTGAGGTACTTTCGATGGGAGCTTCTGATGAGAATATGGAAGTAGGCATCCTTGAGGTCCAGGGATGCTAGCCAGTCCCCTGGACTTAGAGAGGGTAAAATAATTCCCAGAGTCACCATTTTGAACTTTGGTTTTAAAAAGTGCTTGTTTAAGTATCTGAGATCCAGGATGGGCCGCCATTCTCCTGTCTTCTTTGGGGTAAGGAAGTACCTGGAGTACAAACCTTTGCCCTGGTGTAGGGGTGGAACCCTTTCCACGGTTCTGAGAGTGAGGAGGGTAGAGATCTCTGCCTCTAGGGCAAGTGCCTCTGATGGAGATGCAGGTGGAAAAGATCTGGTTCTCATCTTTGGAAATTTTTTGAAGCTGAGAACCAGTCCCTGGCTACTGCTTCCAGGACCCACTTGTCTGACATTACAGACTTCCAGTCCTGGACAAAGTAAGCCAGCCTGCCCCTGCAGGTAGAGAAGAATCGGCCCTGCTACCCCATCAGGGTGCCTGCTTGGCAGGGGCTTTAGGTTGAGGGGTGGAAGCAGGCCTGCTTGAACCCGACTGCCTCTCCTTAAAGAACCCCTCTGGGCATAAGCTGAAGAGGAGGCTTGGGCTTGGTAAAAAGGCCTATGAAAAGGCCTGCCCCTGCCCTTAGGAAGCTGCTTCTGAGGAATGGCCTGCCTTTCTTTGGCCTGTGCACTCCTATAGGTGGTCCTGTATTCATCCATTTTCTTCATGTAATTCTCTGTTTGCTCCCCAAACAGAGAGTTGCCCACAACAGGAAAATCCATGGCCTTAGACTGGGTATCCTGTGACAGGGTAGTACATCTGAGCCCAGCCATTCTGCAGAGTGCCACAGATGTAGCCATGACTCTTGATGACACATCATTAGAGTCTACTGCAGCATGGAATTGCACTTTAGATGCCTCAATACCATCTCTAGCCACCTGTTCCAGCTCCCTGGTCAGGGACTTGTTTTGCTAGAGCCAGCACAGTATCCCATCTGGATTTCTGGTATCTAGCAGCATAAGCCATATAATTTGCCTGTCTGAGTCCCAAGGATGCTGCCATGTACTGTTTCTTTGCCATAGCATCAATCTTCCTGGAGTCCTTCTCAGGAGGGTGTGAAGCTAGGGGAATATTTGCTGTCACAGGCTGCAGCCTGCACTACTCCCACATGGCTGCACTGCTGTGTGAGGAACTCCGTATCAGAGCCTGATAAAGTATACCTCTTGTCCATCCTTTTATCTACAGGAGGTATAGTGTGAGGAGTTTTTAAAACTTTTACTGTCTGCTTCCGAAAAGATTTATGCAGAGGAATAGACAGTCTCTTAGACTCTGGAATATCCACCATTTCAACATAATCAGGCTCCTCTTGGTCATCAACAGCTTCCTCAACAGGGAGCTGGAGAGTTTCAGCAACCTTTTTATAAAACATAAAATGAGAAGGGGACTCAGAGAGCCTTGTAGGAGAAACCCCTAAAGGTCTGTCTGGAGAGGTGTCCGGTTCAATGGGCACATCCAGGTCTTCAAAACCATATTCACTCTCCTCATACTCTTCTTCCCCCTCCCATGGTTCATAAAATTCCTCAAGATCATAATCTTGAACCGGTGGAACCGGCTGAACCGAGCGCCTCCCTGATGGTGCCGGTTCAGTGGGATCGAGAAAGAGACTGAGACAATTGGATTGCTTCAGCTATTTCTTCAGCGTTGGAGAGAGAACTTTTGCTCCACACCAGCTGACTTTCTAGTCCTTTTGCAGGAACTGGCTCCTCAGAGCCAGCTCTTCGCTTGCCCGAGGAAGTATCGCCCTGGTCAGAAGGCACTCCCTCTGGTTCGGTTGGAACCGAACCGGGCCGGCCATCCGGGTCAGCGGACTTTTTGGCCTCCTGTTCCCTGAGCCTAACAACTCTCTCTTCTATGGTGGCAGCAGGGAAATTCTTACAAATCTGGCAGTCTGCATTGAGGTGGTCAAACCCCAGACAATAGACACAGGTGGTATGAGGGTCAGCCTTAGCAAAGGCTTCCCCACAGACACTACAGTGTTGAAACCCAGTGGGCCCGGTTTTTCTTTTGGGTTTCTCAGACATAATGCCAGCCTAACCAAACTTGCCCGTTTATGACAATCCACCAAGCAAGACTCTCCTATCGGTTCCCAACCGTGTCACGAAGTAAGTGGAAAAACCGTAATGAAATCCGTTTTTCAGAACTGAGAAAGAACGAGAACCGCACTCTAAAAAGGACTAGCAATTTTAAAACACAATCTGATTGGTTCAACGAACCGATAAATGTTTACAAGTTCCACACAGAGAAAACGAATGTAAAACCTATCTATTACTTACATTACCACAGACAGAGCTTGAACCGACCGGTTGCGGTGTAATTTCGGTTGAAAACCGATAAAATAATACTTTTAAACCGACAAAATGAACCGAGCAGCAGGAGAAATCTCCGGAGCGACTGTTCAGTGAGGCGGAGTAAAGAATCTGACAGTTTATGTTTGAAGATCAGCAGACAGAGCCTTCTAACTGAGCTCGTGCTCAGAGTTCCATGCTTGCATGGAAACAACTATTTCACCTCCGGGGCAGTTCGGAGATGAGGACTCACTGCAATTGTCATAATATAGCAAGACTTCATGTTGTTTGAATAATGTACACTGTTCTTTCCCAGAATCCAGCTGTCCAAGTTATTTTTAAAAAAATATATATTCAGTTGCTGATCACTATTTCAATGGGAAGGGAATTCCACAGGTTTATTGTGAAAAATAATATTTATTTCTTGTGCTGTTAAATTTTTTTACAGTGCAGTTGGAATGGGTGACCTCTAGTACCAGCACTATCCTGTTTGAATTCAAAACCAGTTCATTAAAAAGACAAGGGTCCATGATGATAGCCCAAATAAACAGTCAATCACCCCTTAGCTGTCTCGTCTCAAGAGACTTGAAATTAAGCATACCTAATCTGTCATGATAGTTTAACTCTCTGAGCCTCTGCATGTGTTTTGTCATTCTCCTTTGCACATGTTCAATATGCCCAATATAATTTTGTATGAAAGCAGGATAAAAACTCAGAGCAATAATCAAAATCAAAAGCTCAAAGAGGATATCTCTCATCAGGCCACACCTTTGGAGCAGAGTCCAAAGCAGTACAAAACGACAGTCTGAGCAGATGAAGACATGCATGCCCAAGACAGCAGGCCTTGTAAGACCAGCCAGGCCAAAATCCACTGGTCTACAAGACACAATGTCCAGACTGTAATGTTTGGTGAAGGTGTGACAGTACTCAAAGTGCAGCAGTGCAAATGTCAGCAGCTGAGACATTTCTGAAACAAGCAACTGAAGTGGTCATGCCTCTGGTAGAATGACCATGGATCACCCAGGAAGTTCCTTACCATACTTCACAGAAAGTAATACAGTTTGTCAACCAGGCTTCCCCTGAGTAGGCATACTCTGAAGAATGAACTGGAAGGTGAATAGTTTGATTTAAAGTAAACTCAGACACAACCTTTGGCAAAAATTTAGGATCTGTACATAAAGACACCCTGTCTTTGTGAAAAATCAAGTATGGGGGCTCACATATTAGAACCTGTAGCTCTGAAATTCTTCGAGCAGAAGTAATGGCAACCAAAAATAATGCTTTCCATAAAAGAAAGTGTATGCTGCAACTCACATCAGGCTCAAAAGGAGCCAAAGTAAGGATTTCAACACAAAATTTAAGTTCCAAGCAAGGACTGGATTCCTAATTGGAGGTTTCAAAGTAGTATACCTCTCAAAACAAGTATGGAATACTTCTAGTTGAGCAACCTTATGACCGCTTACAGGGTATGAAAGGCTGTTAATAGCAGCCAAATGCACCTTGAGAGAGAGATACTGAAACCCTGTGTCTAATAGGGACAACAAGTATTCCAACATTGCATTAACTGGACAAACGAAAGGATCCAGGTGTTTGAGGTGGCCCACAGTGTAAACTGCTTCCACTTCATAGATTCGGTATTTCAGAAGGACGGTTTTCTACCAGTCACCAGAACATCAGCCAATTTGGGGATACCCAAACAGTGGCATGGCTAGGTCTTCAGGAGCCATGTGTGTAGATGCAAGGATTTCAGGTCTGGATGGACCACAGACCCCCTGTCCTGTGACAGACACTTGCAAAGTGGCAGGGACACTGGGGATTCCATTGCTAGCTGCTGGAGCAGTGAGTACCAGCTCTGTCGATGCCAAAGAGGAGCAATTAGGATGAGAGTAGCTCCCTCCCTCTGCAGTCTGAGTAACACTCTGTATTAAAGGAAAGGGAGAGAAGGCATAAAGAAACCTCCTTTTCCAAGAGAGGGACAATATGTCTCACCAGACAACTCCAGGCCCAGGAGCGAGAAAAATGCAGCAGACCATGGGGTGTTGTTGGACTGCCTAAGGAGATCTGTGGACTCACTGGCCTTCGTCATCGGCTGGTTTGAGTCCTTTCTTACAAGGTAGGACACAGAGCATGGTGATGGGAGTTTCTTCTCCGCCCAAAAGCCCCCCTGTATGGAGTTCTCATGGTTCAGTCCTCTCTTCCATGCTGTTTACAGTGCACATTCTGCCCGGGAGGTTCAATAGATGGTATGATATGGGATTTGCTGCTATGGAAATGATACCCAGCTGCATGTCATTTGTACCTTGGATAAATGACATGGTGGAAGTACTAAATGTATGTCTGGCTGAGATCCAGGACTGGATGACCTCTAACTTGCTAAGGCTAAACCTGGACAAGACAGAGGTGCTGGTAACAGAATCTTGTTGTATGTGAGATGCAGTTGCTGCTGGGAGGGGCGGGGGAGAGAGACCGGATTGATGCTGGGTCCCACACCACTTGTGGCATCTACTAAGGTGAAAAATCTGGGCATCATCCTCTATGTCAGAGTCACATTTGAAGCTTAGGCATCATCTGTTTTTACCATCTGAGGAATATTACCTGAATTAAAGCCTTAATCCCACTTGATGACCCACCCTCACTGGTACATGCATCTGTAATGTCCAGACTCAACTATTGCAATGCTCTTTACCTCAGAGTCAGTGAAGGGGTCTCGTTGTCTGCAGCTAGTGCAGAATGAAGTGACCAGGTTGCTGATGGGCCTCCGATGTCCTTTCATGTGATCCTAGTCCTCGTGGCCTGCTCTGGCTGCTGCTGCTGAGGTTGAGTTAGCTTCAGGGTGGGTTTGCTCACCTATACAGCCCTACAGGTGGGTCCCAGCTACCTGGTGACTTCCTGACTCCCTACCACGCTCAGCTCTCTCCACTCCTTCAAAGAGGACCTCCTTGTAATTCCCAAGGCCCGGCTGAAAACATCTGGAGATCAATTGTTTGCAGCAGTAGTACTGACCCTGGGGAATTATCTGCCAATCTTTGAGGAAGGCCCCTCACTGAAGGCTTTTAAGTGGAGCCTGAAGATGCATTTATTTAGGAATGCATTTGGGAGTTAGTGGTTCCTCCCAGTTTAGTTTCCTGGCCATTGTCTATTAACCCTCACCACACCTGTGGAATGTCTAACCTGGCCTACCAAGTCCGTTCAGTCACACCTCCATGGCTCAGCATTTCTTCAAGTACAGGGCTCCAAGCTGGCTAAATGACCTCCACCATCACTCTGCAACCAGTCCAAAATCGGCCCCTTTAGTACAAATTTAGCCAGCACCTCACAACACAGTGGTGCAGGTGTGACTGTCTGACCTAAGCTATGCCCCCTCAAAAAAAAATTTATCGTGAAACTGACCTTCTCTTGGACCTCTTTCTCCTCCCCCCATCACTCTATCCCCAGTCATCTAAGCTTCCCTATTCGGTCTTATCCCTATAAGTCGCTTCCCTGTCCCATATCAATGTTTACCACCTGCGGTCACCCTGTGTGGTACCCTTGTATGTATATCCAGCCTGCATCATGTAACGTGTATTTCATGTATATACTGTTATTACCTATCTGTGTTTGTACTTTAAGTGTTTATGTCACAGGACCTCCTTGTGAATGAGCTTGCTCAATGGAGTTTTCCTGTATTAAACTTAACTATCCCCCTTCCCATACCCCCCCTAACTGCTTCTATTCTACCCCCCATCTGACATAGCCTTTGCCTGGCTACATTATTACATATCCTCCTTAAGTTTGCACTTTATTTTGTCTATCATGCACTATGCACCTTACCTGTTTTTTTGTAACTTACTATGTAACTGTGTTCGTCTTTTACCTGACGTGGAACTTGTGTAAGAGAGTCTCTGGCTCAAAGGTATTGTAATCCAAGAAATAAAATGAATTATTATTCTGTTTTACTCATGGTTTTATTTATGTGTTTCATATGTTATCACTGATTTTTATTGCCATTGTCTGTACCCTGTACAGCACCTTGCACCTCAGGGATAGCATGTGTTATAAACTTTTACTTACTTCCGCTTTGTGTGGGGATGCAAAACGGTCCAACTCTGGAGGAAGCCACCTTACTAAGAGATCTTCCACCACTGAGGTCAGCAGTTTCCATTTGTGCAGGCTGGACTGTGACCCGTTTAACCTGTCTGTCAAGTTGTTTTGGGCCCCGGAAGATGTATGGCCAAGAGTTTTAGGCCATGTTCCAGATCCCACTGCCACACTCTCAGTGCTTCCCTGCACAGTGAGTATGAATGAGTCCCCCCTTGTTTGTTGATGTAATGCATCACACTGACAGTCTGTCTGTACTAACAGAGTGTCTGGTTTCAGATGTGTTCGAAATGCCTGGAGACTGTAGAACAGCTCGCACCTCCAGGTCACTCATGTGCAAGTATTTCTCTATCTGGTCCATGTACCCTGTGTGCTTGGTAAGGACCCAGGTGCACTCCCCACCTGGATCAGGGCATCTGAGGTGAGAACCTGTGACAGGGTTGGACTCCGAAATGGTACACCCTTGAGCAGGTTGATGCAGTCCATCCACCACATCCAATTTGCCAGCTGTTGATTCGAGCACCCCGGCTGCAGCCTAAGCCAAGGGACATCCTGGACGCCCTGCAGGGGGCGTGCCTCAGGCAGCTAGATGTAGAGTCCACCAGGGAGGGAGTGATACTGGATCTAGTGCTCAACAATGAGGACAGAGTTGCAGATGTCAAGGTGGGCAGCCACCTGGGGTCCAGTGATCACTGCATGGTGGGATTCAATGCGAGAACAGTGGCGGGCCAAACCACACAAAAGTGAGGTCCTGGACTTCAGAAGGGCTATCTTTACAATGATGGGGAAATGTAGAGGAACAGTGGGTGAATCTAAAAAGAGCCCTAGAGGAGGCAACACACCTTTGCGTTAGGCAATTAAGCAAAAAGGAAGAAACAAAAACCACTTTGGTTCTCAAAGAAGTGGCCAGGAAGATAAGAGTGAAAAGGCTGGCTTTCAAGAGATAAAGGAAACAGAGGAGGAGGACAAGGAAGTGTATCTAAGAAAAACAGAGGGAGGCGGAGAAAGAAGTCAGGAGTGCAAGGTGCAAACAGAGGAAAAAAAAACAGCCCAGGCAGTAACGAAGGGGACACGACATTCTTCAGGTATGTTAGTGAAAAAGAAATACCAGGGTTGGGATTGTTAGGCTAAAAGGGAAGGAGGGAGTGTGCGGAGGCTGACCTGGAAAACAGCAATCCTGAACAAATATTTCACAGAAGAAGGGGAAGGTCTTCGGGTCCCTAAGGGATCTCTCCTAGTCACCTATATCCTAGCTGCTAAGAAAGCTATTACCCGCCTATGGGACAGAAGTGTCTCTTCTGTGCTTCATGACTGGTTTAAGATTATGAGAGAGCTCTATACTTTGGAGCGGCTTGCCTCTAGGGGATTAAACTCAGATGCCTTATTTGAACTTCGATGTCGCAAATGGGTTATGTATGCTACTCTGCATGATCCCCTTTTCATACCACAATATTTTCCTATAGAGAATTTATTAGAACTGGGAAACAACCAGCAACTATTATAGGAGTGTCAGCTGTTGCCCAACTAGTCTTTCTGTCAAGTCTGAAATTGAGAGATTCAGGGTTGAGCTGTGTGCTCCCTTGTGGTATCTCCACCAACATTTTACCTCTGTCTACAGATTTATTGCTCCCAGATTGTATTACTAACCTTTTATCTACCGAATCTCTGTATGATTGACTCTACTGTGTATCCAATATGTCTCATGTAATGTTATAAAGATATCTCTGTGAAAAATTAATAAAAACTAAAGTTTAAAAAAAGAAGGGAAGGTGTGGGACCTCAGTTAAGTGACAGGAGCATCGTGGGAAGGGTGGGGACACCAGTCCATTTCGGAAGAGAGACTGTCCTAAAGGAACTCCACAAAACTGAGCGGAGAAGGCAGTGGGGCCCGAACAAGATATATCCAAGAATATTAAAGGAGCTTAGAGAGGTGCTCGCAGCACCACTGACAGCCCCATTCAACAAATTGCTGGAAACAGGAGTGATTCTGGAGGACTGGAAAAGGGCAGCTGTAGTCCCTCTCCACAAAAGTGGGAGCTGGGAGGAAGCTGGCAATTACAGGCCAGTCAGCCTGACCTTGGTGGTGGGGAAATTAATGGAATCACTGTTAAAGGAAGGGATTGTGGTATATCTTGAATCCAGTGGATCACAGGATCCTAGGCAGCATGGATTCACAGCAGGAAGGGCATGTCAAACACATCTGAGATTTCTTTGGGTGACCAGGGAATTAGATCAAGGAGAGGTGGTGGATGTGGCCTCCTGGATTTCAGCAAGATCTTGACACTGTTCCGCGTAGGAGGCTTGTAAACAAGCTGGGCAGCCTGGGAGTGGGTCTCAAGGTGGAAACTGGGTCAGAAATTGGTTATGGATAGAACACAGAGGGTGGTGGCAAGCGGAGTTCATTCGAGAGAGGAGGATGACTGGGGTGGGCAGGATGCCACAAGGATCAGTTCTGGGACCAGTTCTCCAAGTCTCCTATTCACTTCGGGACTAGAAAGTATCTAGAGTAGAAGCCCTGTTCCTCTGCTTGGTAGGAACTAGTTTTATGGCCTGTTTTTTGAAACAAGGCTTTTATCTCTTCCTTGAGCAGTGACATGTGCTTGGGGACACATGAAGACAGGTGGCAGATAATCTAGAGGGGTCTCTAGAAGTTCCGCAGCATGGTGTTTTACAATGATGTCCAGTACTCATTTGTCTGTAGTTGTCTTCCTCCACTGATTCAAGTGAAGGGAGAGCCAAGCCCCCTACAACCACTCCTGACAGCAACAGTGGCTGTGGTGTGTATGGCTGCAAGCCATTGTGAACTGGTGGGGACAATGCCACTGGCTCCAGCCCCTCTAGGTGCTTTGAAAAGGGGACTTGGGGAAGGTTAACTGGCAAGGCTCTAGCATCTTTACCTCTGCCTTGTTGCCAGTAGGCAGGTCTGTCACCTCTTGCTGATGGTGGAAAACTGACTCCGGCCCTTGCCTCGCCTAGTGCAGGGTATAGGGACCTGACTACCCTACAGTCATTCTGGAGGATAGCAGGCATTTCAAAGCCTCCTCCATCATGCCCAAACAGATTATGGCCTCTAAAAGGTGCAGTGAACACAATTTGCTACACAACATTAGCAAACCCAGCTACTCTGAGCCATGCATATATTCTCTTGCAAATGCCAGATGCAGCAGGCCTGGCAGAGGCATCTGAGATATCATAGGCTGAGCAGATCAAATGTCTGCCCAACCTAGCCCTTGCAGTTAAATATTTCAAAACTCTGCTTTAGCCTGACCTCAGGAAGGGTCTGTGCAGCCACCTTGGCACTCCTACAGAGGCTGTTCTGGTTTTCATCATATGGACCTGGGACTTTGCAATACACATGTTAAGTGATGTAGAGGCACAGGTATGTTTGCCATAACATCCAACCTTCTGGATTCCTTATCAGAAGAAGTGAACTCATATGTTTGGGTACCCTGGATCTGTCAAGTGCAGCTATGGCGACTACTGAGTCAGTTTCAGTCTGGTTAGCATAATAAGGCTTGTCAGATGGTGCAGGATACATGTCAGCCTATGACGCGGATGACAGGCACATGCATGCATCTGCCCACGTCCCGCCAGGCGTCTGCCATGCTCCCGCTCCCATGTAGCATCGAGCCCCAGCCTCCGCCAGGGGTCAGACGCACACCAACCGCAGGGCACCCCCTCCCCGGAGAAGGAGAGCAGTCCATCAGATGCTCAATCCAACTCCTTCCCTGCCGACCCCCAGCAACCCCTGCTCGTTTCCAAACACGGGTTATTGGTGTGGCGCGAGGTGAGGTGACAAGTGCCTCAGCGCCACTGGGCCAACTCAGACATTGTTTTCTTTTTGTAATATCTATGTTGGTCCAATAAAAGGTATCAGACCATTTGATTCTGGATCTGTTCTTACAAGTACCAATTGACAACTAATCTATTTCTCCTAGCTTGAGATAAAATTATACATATCATTCAGCAGTTCACAAGGTGTACACCAGGACTAAGTACAGCTATACTCAGAAGGAAAACCTAAATAAGGTGACAAAATGTGAGTTAGGGTATATATTGCTACCTAATCATGCCCTGGCAACGGACTTTACTCCACTTTTCACAATTTCATCCAAAAATGTACTGGCGACTTGGCATGCATATTACCTGTAGTCAGAGTAGTTCTGCTACTTTCTGGCCAAAAGATCCGAGATTTTGGACCTTAACCGGGTGGGAAAAATAAAGAGGCTGTTCCCTGGGATACACTACAAATGGTTCTCCGGGGACACATTATCATGTACAACTCTGAGAATTACTGTGAGAGGCAGCAATGGCTGAGTGAACTTCAGGACGCATACCATTTCCTGCAAGAAGCTCGCAAACAAGGCAACCACTCCATGAAAAATCAAATGGATAAAGTAAAACAGAGGCAGTCACGTGCACAAGACGGAATTGGCCTTGATGTACCTGAGGCATAAATACTATCAGGTAGGCCCTAGAGCGACCAGAGCTTTGGCTCATCACCTATGGAAACAGAAAACCAGGGCGACAGTTGCTAGGTGCAACACCACTTTAATGGTCAGCTTCTCTGGGAAACTACTCAAATAGCTGAAGCTTTTCGATCATACTATGCCATTCTTTACACACTAGAGGGGCCGCATAACCTTGAAGAGACAAATCAATTTCTAAACCCCTTGAAATTACAGACCCTTACAGAGGTCGACAGGGCAAGCTGGTTCAGCCCTCCCCACAGCCACAGACACACCCGCGGAGCAGCGCCGAAAATCATACAGTGAGGTCGAGAGGGTAAGCTGGTTCAGCCCTCCCCACAGCCACAGAGATCCCCGGAGCAACATGCCGAAAATCATATAGGTAGCAACCCCACACTTAGCAGCAGCTCCAGCTGCCTGCGCCAGAGTGAGTCCCCGCCGGCACTGCAGGCCGGCTCACCACCGCCCCCATCACCACCCTTGGTGAGCTCCTTGTTTTATAGGTTAGACTGCGTGAACCAATCAGCCCACTTTTCCATTAGTTCCTTATATTTCTCAGACACAAGTGGCCACCCTTGAGCAGTTTACAAATTTCCATCAAAATGCTGTATCTCTCTCTAATAATGGTTGTTCTACGCTCAACCATATCTTCCCTTCCACCCTTATCCTACCCAAATCAACTAAGCTCTCTGCCCCTCATCCCTGACACTGCAAAGCTACCCCCCACTCTTCCTCTGCCCTAGTGCACCACACTCTGCACAGCTGGCATAACTGGCTACTGGGGGCCTCTATCCTTCCTCCCTCTCTTCATGCAGGGTTGCCTGCTTTATATGTCCCCTACTGCTTAGACCCTATGCCCTCCTTCCAGACTCATAAGCATCTCCCTTTCCAGCTGGAAATCTCAAAAGAACATGTGCCTAGTAAAGCACATCTTGGCTCTCTTGCTCCTTATAGCCGGTGACATAGAACGTAACCCTGGTCCCTCCTCCCCAATAAATGGGAAACTCCCTGCCCCGGCTAGTGACCTTCCAAGAGGGTTCAAAATAGTCCACCTAAACATACGCAGCATTCTGAACAAAATAGCAGCCTTACAAACAAGTGTCCTATCCTTAGCCTGATATCATAATCATTACTGAATCACGGCTGAAGCCCCACAACCTTGATGCTGAATTCTCAATACCTGGGTACTCCTTAATTCGCAGGACCAACTGGGCAATAAGAAGGTGGTGGCACTGCCATGTACATCTCCTCTAAAAGTACAGTTATGTAGAACTACCGTAACAGTAGATCTTCGAGAGAGGCTCTTGCAGTAGGTAATTACATATAGGACTAGCGTCAGCAATGGCAGGACCCCAGGAAAAAATTTCTAGCTAGCAGTCCCTGGCGGACGCCCCACGATCAAATGACTGGCATAGCTTCACGCCGGTATAAAAGGGGCGGTCCCAGATGCCAGCCTTCCAGTTCTTTCCCGCCACAGGCCCAGAAGGCCCAGACGAGAGAGAAGCAGATATTTCCTTCAATGGAAAAGGAGCTGAAAAAGCCTAGGGGGATGGAGGGCGGGAAGGTATTACCTACTGCAAGAGCCTCTCTCGAAGATCTACTGTTACGGTAAGTTCTTACGTAACTGTACTATCTTACTTCGAGAGGGCTCTTGCAGTAGGTAATTACATATAGGACAGAATCCCAAGCAATCTGGAACAAATGAAAGGCACGGGAGGAGGAAAAACTCAAGAAGTAACAAAAATCTTGCAACCTCAAGACAGGAGGTCCTGCAAGACCGTTAACCAAGCCTGCTCTGTTGGCGAGGCAATGTCCAAACTGCAGTGTTTAGTAAAGGTATGGACGGAAGTCAAGTGGCGGCAGCACAGATGTCTGCCGGGACACATTCTTGAAACAAGCCACAGAGGCTGCTACTCCGAGTAGAGTGACTCTGACTTGACCCAGAAGGGTCTTGTTGTACTTGTCATAACAGAAAGTGATGCAATGAGCCAACCACTTTGATAGGCATTGCTTGGAAACAGCATTGCCTTCCCTTTTGTGAGCAAAAGAGATGAACAACTGATCAGTCTTTCTGAGATCCTTAGTCCCTATCGGTGTAGTATCTCAGGATCCTGTGAACATCCATGGTATGGAGCAAATATTCTCCTGGTTGAAGTACTACGTGAAAAGGCAGGTAACTCTATAGACTGATTTAAGGTAGACTCACGCCACCACTTTGGTAGAAACTTAGGATTCGTCTGAAGAGCTACCGTTCCTTGTGAAAAATCAGATAGGGATTTTATACATAAGGGCCTGGAGCTAGGAAATTCTTTGAGCAGAGGTAATGGCCACTAAGAAGAAAGCTCTTCCACAACAGAAACTTCAAGTCTGAGGAGGCCGCGGCTCAAGGGAGGAAGGGTAAGTTTCTAGAACAAAGTTCAGATCCCAAGGGGAGCAGGAGTCGGACAGGGCCTAAGATGAAGGACCCTCTAAGAAAGTCTTGGATACCTCTAATTGGGCAAAGGCTTTATCACCGAAAGGGACATGGTAGGCTGAAATAGCAGCCATATGAACTTTCAAAGAGGAATGACTGAGACCCAGGTCGAGAGGTGATGTAAATATTTGAGTAGAATGGCCACAGGACAGGAAAAGGCTCTACTTTCCTGGAGGCAGCCCAAATAGAAAATCTCTTCCATTTCATGGCAAGTAGACCTAATGGAGGGTTTCTAGTCTCCACCAGAATCTTGGCCACTTTGGAGAGATGCCAAAGCGAGATTGTGCTAGGTCTGCAGGAGCCATGCATGAAGTTGTAGGGACTTGAGTCCCGGATGGACCAGGGTCCCCTGATCCTGGGTCAGCAATCCCGAGATAAAGGAAGAGGAGGAGGAACCTCTGAGTATTGTTGTAGAAGAGAGAACCAGATTTGCCTGGGCCAGAAAGGAGCTATCAGAATCATTCTCGCTCCTTCCATTGCAAGTTTCTGCAGTACACGAGGGACCAGAGGAATTGGGGGAAAAGCATAGACGAATCTGCCCTTCCAGTTTAGAGACAGAGTGTCGCTCCAGAAAGTGCCTCACTCTGGAGCGAGCGAGCAAAAGGTGGGAAGTTTTGCGTTTTGGGAAAAGGCGAACAGGTCTACCTGTGGAGTCCCCCAAAGCTGGAAGATGTCTTTTAGAACCTTTTGGTCCAGTTCCCACTCGTGTGGCAGAGCCGAGGAGCGACTTAACTTGTCTGCCAGAGTATTGTCGACTCCTGGAACGTGGATCACCATGAGATGAAGGTTGTGAAGCGTTGCCCAGTCCCAAACCCTCATCGCTTCCCTGCACAGCGGTAGGATCGAGTCCCTCCCTGCTTGCTGATGTATCACACCACGCACATGTTGTCCGTTTGGACAGCTAGGTGACCAGGAAGGATGTATGGGTGAAGGGCTTGGAGAGCATATAGTACTGCTCGTAGCTCTAGCACATTGATCTGGAGAGCTAACTCCAATCTGGACCATAAACCCTGGGTTCAGTGAGGACCCAGATGGGCTCCCCAACCTTCGCCTGATGCATCCGTGGTCAGAGTCTGGGAGGGGGGGAGGATAACATGGGGACCCACAAAACAGGTTCTCTCGAACCATCCACCATTGCAAGTCTCTTGTCAATGGCGAGGAGATCAGCACCAGATGATCTAGGTCGTCTACTAGTTGATCCCACTGGGAGCGGAGAGTCCACTGAGAAATCCTCATGTGGAGCCGCACGCAGGGAACAGTCGGGATGGCGACCGCCATAAGCCCCAAAGGCGGAGGAGCCGACCTGCGGAACCTTCCTGCGTTCTGATTGCAGGGAAATCTGTGACTGGAGGAGGCCGCCCTGTCGGAGGAAGGAAGGCCTTGCTCACTGTAGTATCGAGATCGCCCGATGAACTGAAGTCTCTGGGAGGGGTCCAGATGAGACTTGGAATGGTTGATGGTAATACCCAGGCAAGTGAAAACCTGCTGGGTGAGGAGAGAAAATGCAGGAGCTCCTCCTGGAAGAGGCCATCGAGCCAGTCGTCAGGTAGGGGAACACCTGAACTCCCAAAGTGTGCAGGTGGGCCGCCAGTACGCCAGGCATTTGGTAAAACTCGGGGAGCCGAGGAAAGACCAAACGGAAGTGCCCGAATTGGTAATGGTTCCCTGGAAGCGAACCGGAGGTACCCGTCTGAGGGGCAGATGAGGGATGTGCAGATATGCATCCTGCATATCCAGTGCACAAGCCAGTGACCCGGCCAAGAAGGGCAGAAGGGTTTGAAGGAAAGCATCCTGAACTTTTGTATTCCACGTAGAAGTTCAGGGAGCTGAGATCAAGAATGGGTCTGAGATCTCCGTCTTCTTTGGTACTAGGAAGAAATGGGAATAGTAACCCGTCCTTGAAGGTGAGAGGAGCGGGTTCTATGGCCTGCCAGTGAAGGGCAGATATTTCTTCCTGACCAAAGGAAGATGGTCCTCACTAGCGACGAGGACTTCAGAGGGGGTGGCGTGGAGGTTTCTATAAAACTCTATGGAGTGCCCTCTGTGATAATCTAAAGCACCCATGAATCGATGTTATCCTCTCCCAACCGGAAGGTGGAGGAGAATCTCCTCTACTGGTTCCTCCGGGAGTCCGGAGGCGGTGGGAGAGGAGGAGTCAGGTGGTGTGGGGCAGCGCTGCAGCTGGGGCACCACTGCTTTTTTGAGCAGCGGGGCCTACCAGCTGCGAGGGCCCAGCGGTTGGTGGCCCGCTTTCCTTGGGGTTTGCTTAGAGGCCGGCTGAGTCTGCAAGGGGCGGTGCTGTGGGGGATGGGGGCGGTACATGGAATCCACAGATTTCAGAGCCGTCCCTTCTCTAAATCGGTGATGATGTCCTTGACATCACCGCCCGGCTTACTATACCCCTGAAAGGTGCTTCTTGGATTGCTGACTGCACCTCGGGACCAAACCTGACCACGTGGAGCCAGGCGTGATGCGAGACTTACGGTGAGCGGGCTCCGCCTGCAGTATCCACTGCATCGTAGATCGTCCTCAGGATGTGATGACTGGCGAATGAGCAGAAACGGACTAGGTCAGCTAACCCCTGCTGACTTGGGAGTCAGGTCAGGTAAGAGTCAATCTTAGATTCCGCCTGGGTAAGGATAGCCTTCTGGCAATCCCCATATGTGCTACATAATTCAGGGCCCTAATACCCAGTGTGGAAGAAGAGTATATTTTCTTCTGCATGATCCAGAAGGCAAGATTCCTTATCCGGGAGGCGAGGCTTAAATGTTTGGGGTGTGCTGACCGGCCGTGGTGGCGCTAATCCACGACCGAGTCTGCACAGGGGTGAGTCAAAAATCTACACCCTCCAGACCTGGCATAACCTGCTGGACTTCCGAGCGGAGCTATAAAGCCGGTTGTTTCCAAATAGTGGAAACAAGGTGGGCGTGAGGCTTGATCCAGGGTGGCACTACAGTAGGGGCCGTAAGGGGCAGGTCCAGATGTTTGGTGAGTTTAATCCATGAGGATCTGGTTCCAAAGAACGCCACTGATGGACTTCCTGGATCTTCCTGAGCAACTCCGTGAGGAAGGATCCTCGGAGGAGACTTGGAGGAGTCCTCGGCCGGGCTTGGATGGAGGCGAGGCTCGTCTCTCTCGGAGCAACCATCGGAGGAATCCGAGAGTGAGGAAGAAGAAGAATTAGAAGCAGAGTAAGACTCCCTGACCTGTCTAGGGGGAGGAACGGGTTCCTTAGCGGGAATCCCTGGACGCGTGTCCTGCCCCTCTCTGGATCCAGAGGGAAGAGCTCGGGAATCCGGAGGCGGAAGGAGTGTGCCATCTCGGGCATACGGGGGCCGAAGGTGGCACCGTCGCCGTGAGGCGGCTCTCGACTTCCTAGGTGAGCTGAGCCTTGGCCTCAGCCCACCAGGAAGCCAGAGTCTCCTGAAGATCCACCGGCGGCCTGGGAGGCGGTGGAGGAGGAGGGGGGGGGGATAATTATATGGATTATATCCGTAAGGCGAGTCTCCATAACCCGGCTGCGGGAACACCGGTGCCGGGTATTGTGGCGTCAGTGGAGCCGGAGTCGGGTACTGCGGTGCTGGATACTGCGGACCCGGGTAAGCCGGCGTCGGATAGGATGGCGGATACCCAGGCACCGGAAGAGCTGCGGGGCAGATATGGCCCAGTAAAGAGCCCCAGGCGGATCAACAGTGATAGGCCCGTGGAAGTCGGGCCCGGCGGAGGATATCCCCGCTGGCGTCGGCGGGGCCAGTGTCGGCGGAACCAGCGTGAGGGCCAGCATCCGGGGCCAGCATCAGATCGGTTCTGTAGGAGGGTCTGGCTTCACTCTGCAGGTCTCTCGACCAGCAAGACACTTTCTGCAGCTCCTGGGGCACATGGCTGCATCCACAGCTGTTGTGCAGGAGCCAGATTTCAGATGAGAGACATTTAGTTTCACTTGAGAACCTTTTGGTCTCAGAGAAGAGACCCCCTTTCCAAGTTGGTCCCAGTGACTCGAACCTTGATCCTAGCTCTCCAGTGGTGGCAGGATCCGAGCAATTTAAGAGTGGGGTTCCCCTTCATTTCCCCTTCTCACGACTTGACTCTCACTACAGATGCTTCCCTTCTGGGTTGGGGAGCCCACATGGGCGACCTTTCCACTCAGGGAGTTTGCTCCCCCCAGGAATCTCTGCTCCACATCAATTTGCTGGAACTCAGAGCTGTCTTTTTAGCTCTTCAAGCTTTTTCTGCATCTGTCCACGACAAGGTGATACAAGTCAAAACAGACAACACCACAACAATGTGGCACATCAACAAACAGGGGGGCACTCGGTCTTCGGCCTTGTGCACCGAGGCAATGAAGTTGTGGTCTCTGGCCTATTCCCTGAACACTTCCCTCATAGCGGTTCATCTTCCAGGGAAGGACAATGTCCTAGCGGATGCCCTCAGCAGGATTTCCCAGGGCCATCACGAATGGTACCTGGATCCTCAAGTGCTGGGGATAGTTTTTGCCAGGTGGGGCATCCCTCAGATAGATCTTTTTGCAGCCCCAGATAATCACAGACTTCCTCTGTTCTGTTGCAGGCCTCCAGTGCTGGGCTCAGTTCCCCTGGATGCTCTTCTTCTGGATTGGGAGGGGAAGTTCCTCTATGCTTCCCCCCCCCCTTTCCTCTCCTATTCAAAGTACTAGTCAAAATCAGATCTCAGCCTTGCAGGGTGATTCTGATTACCCCGGATTGGGCCAGGCAGCCCTGGTACCCACTCCTTCTGTCTCTGACAGTCCATCTTCCCCTGTGCCTCCCCAGGAATCACAATCTGTTGACTTGTGCCCAGGGAAGGGTTTGGTATCTGGACCTCAAATCCCTCAACCTCAAGGCCTGGCTCTTGAGGAGTTAGAGTTTGCTGATTTACACCTCTCTCAGGGTGTTCTTGAGATCCTAAAGGCTTCCAGAAAGCCTTCCACTAGGGCTACTTATAGTTCTAAATGGAAAAGGTTTTCCATTTGCTGTGCTGGGAAAAATATTTCCCCAGAATCTGCTGAATTGCCCATTTTGTTAGATTACATGGTACATCTTAATTCCTTGGGTCTCAGACCAGCTACCCTGAGAGTTCATTTGGCAGCTGTGTCTGCTTTTGTGTCAGCAGGAAAGTCATCCCCTCTTTCCTCGCATCCTGTGTTTTCCAAGTTTTTTAAGGGATTACTCCATACTAATCCTCCCTTTCGGGAACCGGCCCCTGCTTGGGACCTTAGTGTTTGCATTGCCCAGTTAATGCAACCCCCTTTTGAACCTCTGTCTTCTGCAGAGCTTAAGTACCTAACTTGGAAAACTGTTTTTCTAGTGGCTATCACTTCTGCCAGACGCATAAGTGAATTGCAAGCCTTGTCAGTGGAGACTGACTTTATTTCTTTCCACAGGGATAAGGTAGTCCTTAGGACTAATAGGAAGTTTTGCCTAAGGTGGTTTCAGATTTCCATCTTAATCAATCTATCTCCCTTCCAGTATTTTCACTGATCACTCCTCTTGGTGAGAGGAGGTTGCACAACCTGGATGTTAAGAGAGCTCTTAGTTATTATATAGGCGTACCAAAGGTCTGAGGTGAATCCCTCCAACATTTCCTTACCTCTGGTGAAGTTGGGAAAGGCAAACCTGCCACTAAGAGATCAATAGCCAGGTGGATTGTCTCTTGTATCCAATTTTGTTATCAGAAGTGGGCAGAGCCCCCGGTTTGAGGACTCATTCTACAGGGTACAGCTCGTCTCTAGCTGCTGCCAGAGATATCCCTTTATTAGAGATTTGCCAGGCTGCTACTTGGAAAGCGGTACACACTTTTACCGAGCATTACTCCCTGGATGTCCAGGCCAGGAGAGATGCTCGGTTTGGCACAGCTGTTCTTCAGAGCCTATTCCCAAGTAGGTTCTGCCCTCCCTCCATTGAGGTACTACTGTGTATTCTGCTAATGTCTATAATATAGCAAGACTTCATGTTGTTTGAAGAAAAATTACTCACCTTAGTAATGTTGTTTCTTCTAATGGAGTCTTGCTATATTATAGACCTCCTCCAACCTGCCCCTCTCAGAACCTCTACTTGGTGGGGTGCGGCAACTTAGTGTGGCACTACTTATGTCCTGTTAGCATTTTGTCCCTTTGGGAGTTTGGGTGTGTGTATGTGTGCAGCGTGTGTGTGTTTATTATACTTATGTTCCTTTTTCATATTATTAGAATGGTGTTAGTATTTCTGGTCCCCTGACTTGAGTCTTGGGTTTTGGGACCATCAATGGTTGTTATTATTTAGGTAGCCATTTGGCTAGTGTAGTTACAGCTTCCACACAGACCTTAGTGAGTTTGGCTCGTAAAGATCTGACAGTTCAAGTTTGAAATGACACAGATAGAGCTGCTCTCGTGCCAAAATTCTATTTTGGAATGGTTTTAACCATTTCACTCCGGGGCAGTTCTAGAGCTGGATCAAACTGCTAATGTCTATAATATAGCAAGACTCCATTAGAAGAAACAACATTACTAAGGTGAGTAATTTTTTCTTCGGGAGCTCACAAGCAGAGGTGAAAAGTCCAGCAGCTGCATGCTCGTTGACAAAGTCCTCGTGCACAGTTGCAGGTCCTTTGGAATACCGTCTCACTTCATCTCATGGCCACCTGCCCTTAAAAACCCCACTGGCAAAGCCAAAAGTGCATAAAGTGACGTCTGGGTTGAAGGGGGATGGCACATACAGTGCGACGTTGTGACATTGCCCTGTCAGTCACAACTCTACCTCACAGGTGGCAGCTGACTGACTGTGCTTCAATGTTCTAGCGGCCATACACTGCCCTGTAGCTGCCTGCCTGTCCCAGGGACAGGCAAAGAAAACAAAATGCCTGTCCTCTGTAAAAACTGGCTGTCTGGGATGGGTGGACAGCCAGTTATTTTGAGCCCTGCTTGGCTAGAAAAGTCACTTTTTATGAGAAAATTGTTGTAAACTGATTTCTGAAAGATTTTAAACCTAATTTGCTTCTGCAATGGTATTAGTTCCTCTAGTTTCTTATGTTTTATTGGATGGGGAGAGTAGGGAATAGTACTTTCTAGACAAAAGATAGTATGCTTCTTACATTTGAAGAAAAAACAATCTCTTGAGAATGTTAAGTACACACCCAGCCCAGTGGTGCAGAGGGCTGAGGTGCCACAAGCCTACACGGCCACCATGCCAGCGACCCAGTTCGGAACTGACTAGGGTTGCTGGGGAGGGGGCAAGGTGGAAGAGGACTGAGTGCCCCATATACTGCTCTCCATTCCCGGGGGTTGCATGTCAGCCCCACTGTCAACTGCCACCAGTGTGAGTGGTACTTTGTAGGGGGCACTAGTTTGGGGGTAACATGTGTGTGCCTCCACGTGGCATGCACTACTGCCTGTCTGTGTCAAGGGATAGAAGGGACTGAAAAGAGGAAAACTCATGCAGGCTTTATGAAGCCCTGCCCGCTTGTTACCAACCTGCTCCACCACCCAGGAGCACTGGATTATGTGTTTCGGGGGGTGGCACCCCCCCGGCCCCACCTCAGGGGACAATCCATAGGGGGACTCTTGTCTGGTAAGTACTGGGGGGGGGAGGGTTGTGACAGGGCTATTAGCCTGCCCGCACATTGCCTAGAGCAAAAAGCTGTATTAAAAAAAGAAAGTGGCAAGTACAGTGACTGCTAAAGCAGCCTCATCATTTTATTGATCCTGCTTAAAAGATCGACTGTCCATGTTGGAAACCTCTTTACAAAAAATGCTGTCAGCTTTATTGCTGATGAAACATCAGTATCTACCAAGGAATTTCCACTATATTTTCTTATTGAAAAATCTGGCAAAGTTAACCAGTTGTCAGTGTTGCTTCCAGGCTGGGTATGGAGACCTCACAAACTTTTAAAGAGCTGCTGACGCATTAAAACAACTTTGAAAAATATAATATTTAGGTACAATTCAGCTTGCATTCCATATATATTCAATAGACTTCTCCTCACCATTATTTATCACAGAGAAATTTTCATGGAAACATGCTCAATATCCATTAGAGTTAATCTGCCTCTTTTGCTTACTCTCTACTTCTTGACATAGTCCTCTGTTGTGATAGCAGTCTGTTGCCATGGGAGTAATTGTGATGTCACAAGTAGAGCATTATGACCTCCGGTAGGGAGAAAGCAATAGGAATCGATGAACTCTTCAGGACCAAAGATCCTATTTCCATGTAGATGGCTTCAGTAATAAATAAAGGGGATGACCCAAATGACGTCCGCTGCGTTTTGTTTACTTCCTCTGTAACCACTGAGATTGAGGCACAACCACGAAGACTGAAGTCTCACGTCCAGTCCTTTCTTCCTAAAAATACATGATCATTGGTCCTGAAAATACTTGAAATTGTATATTATCAAATACAACTGTTGATTCAGGGAGGGTGTAAGTGGCAATGTTAACATTCAAGAGTGAATAAAATGCTTATTCAGGAAATCCTATGTAATTTCATATATAATTTTATAGTGTCACAGTTGTACCACTATAGTTCGTGTGGAGTAGGCTGTTTAATGTTAAGACCCTAACTTTGTACGTTAATAGATTGCCACCATTCAAAGGATTTGTACAAAATTGTGCATGCATGGTCCCGGGGCAAGGTTTCTTGCCTGCCAAGTTCATTCCATTCGTACTTGTGGATTCAGAGATCCAAATAGTTGAAAAAGTTATTTTTAGGTTTGTTTTTTTTTTTGTCATCACTTAGCACTCAGATGGTTTGAGTTTTGGTCTGAAATTTTCAGGGTAGAAAGGGCTTGGCCCAAGTGGTACTTTTGTTGGTTTGGTGAAACAAATATTAATCCGTTCAGCATTAAAGGATTTGAAATTTCAGTTCTGAGCATGCTAAGTACAGTCTTTGTCTCTCTCTCTTTTTTTTTTTTTAATACATTTTCTTTAAAAACAAATGCATTGCAGCAAGGTACAATCTGTGGTGTTTTATTTATTTTTTGAAGCATGAAATCTCTATGCTTTGTCAGTCTTTCATTGACTGTTGAGATATAGCCATATGAGTCGCTAAAAATATTCTGCCTTTGCTTTTGTCAATTATTTTTGTGTCAGCATAAACCTCTAAAAACTGCATCCTTCTCCATTTTTGTGGAGCCTGTAAATCTAAGGTTGTATATCTTATTACTCTTTCACAAAAACATTGCCAAATCTTCAGGATATCTTTTTAATCAGGTCACACCTATAGAACTACTGCTATGGCGCCAGGATCATACAGAAGCTTTTTCTGTAGTAGTCTATTAGGGGCTGCCACTCCAAAGTCATACGCAAGTGTCATACTGCTATATAGACACGTGAAGGGCCCTGCTCCCTCCTCAGTTCTTTTCCGCCCTTGACCTAATGTGCATGGACTCCGCAGAAGTTTTGTTGTTCAGCTGAGTGCCAAAAGTTTACTTACCTTTTATTGTCTTTTGCCTTCAAAATCACTTTATTTTATAGTGATTCCCTTTCCTTTTGTATGTCGAACTATTGTTTCTTCTGCCCTCTTCCGTTTGCTATGAAATGTTTAGTGGCTCAGACTAGTATATGAGATCCAATCGGGGTTGGGGGGGTGACCAGCAGGGTACCTCGGGGATTAGTCCTTGGGTCAGTCCTGTTTAGTGTCTTCATTAGTGACATTGCGGTAACAGGATGGATAATCTGGAGAGGGTGGAAAGAATAAGGAGGGACCTGGAGAATCTTGAAAAATGGTCTGTAGTGTGGCAACTAAGGTTCAGTTCCAAGAAGTGCAATATAATGTACCTGGGAAGAGGGAACCCTGGGGAGAGCTACAGGATGGTGGGGGAGTTGCTGACTATCACCAAGGAAGAGAGAGACCTGGGGGTTATCATTTCTGACAACCTAAAGGTGTCTGAGTATAAAGGCTGCAGGGAGGGTCAGTGGCATGCTGGGCTGCATAGGCAGAGGTATCACAATTAGAAGGCAGGAGGTGGTGATACCATTGTACAAAATGCTAGTGAGGCCTCACCTAGAGTACTGTGCAATTCTGGAGCTGCACCTTCATAAGGACATTGACAGGGTAGAGGCGGTCCAGAGAAGGCGACTAAGATAGTACAGGGCTTGCACCAGAAAACATATGAGGAGAGACTAAAGGACCTTAATATGTACTTGCTGGATGAGAGGAGGGATGGGGGACATGGTAGAAACATTCAAGTACCTTAAGGGCATTAACAAGGTGCAGGAGGGAGACATCTTCCAATATAAGAGATGTACAAGAACCAGGGGCATAATATAAGATTGGAAGGTGGCAAGCTGAGGGAAATATGAGGAAGTTTTTCTTCACAGAGAGGGTGATGGACACATGGACTAGACTGCCACAGGAGGTGATGGGGATGAGCACAGTGAAGAGTTTTAAACCTGCATGGGACAGGCATAAGGGTACCTTAGAGGTGAGAAGGAGGAGTGAAAAGCCATTGACCAGGTAGGGTCAGAGGCCACAGACTAGTGTAGGGCTTTCAGGCAGACTGGACGGTCCTGGCAGACCTTATTTGCTAACAAATTCTACGTTTCTGTGTTACCCAATTGTAGCCCAGAACTGGTATGTCACAGCCAGGGAATTTCTGAAGCTGTTGGGCCTAATGTCAGCCGCCATTGTAACCGTACCTCTGGCCAGACTGTACATGTGGGTTCACCAGTAGACATCGAGGGTCCAGTGGGACCACCACACTGATGACCTGGCCAGCAAGTCCTGGTCTCTTCTCCAGTGTGCAAGGTGCTTCAGTGGTTCAGGGAACCTGGCGACCTCCTAAAATAGGTTCCCTTCCTTATTCCGTCTCCCGGCAGATCCTCACCACACCTGCCTCTGGCCTTGGTTGGGGAGTGCACCTGGGTCCTTTTTGGACCGAAGGGTCCTGGTCCATGTTGGAAACTTATCTCCATATAAATGTTCTAGAGATGCAGGCAGTCCTGTATGCCCTTCAGGCCTTCCAGAAACATCTCTCTCCAGGTCCCCTATTGGTGCAGTCAGATATCTCCATGTGGTCTGTTACATCAACAAGCAAGGAGGGACTTGTTTGTATCCCCTTTCTTGGGAGGTGATGAGAATCTGGTACTGGGCTCTAGATCATGGTCTTGAGCTGTCAGCTGTCCATGTTCGAGGTGACCAAAACACTTTGGTGGACAGCCTCAGCAGATTGCAGTCTAGAGCAGCATGAGTGGGAACTGTTGCCCTTGGTCGTGGAAGACATGTTCAGCAGATGGGGTCATCCAGAGTTGGACCTCTTTGTGGCCCCACTTAACGTGAAACTGCTGCATTTCTGCTCGCTAAATCCTGGGCCTGGAGTTTTCTGGTGTAATGAATCTCTCTCTTCTGGAAAGGGAGGTTTCTCTGTGCCTTCCCCCGCTTTTCCTCTGATTCAGAGGATGCTTATCAAGCTCCAGATGGAAAGGGCCTCTCTGATTCTGGTAGCACCATTCTGGCCTCATCGGATATGGTTTCCATTACTGCATCAATTGGTGGCACCCCCAGTTCCCTTACTTCTTTGCTGGGACCTTTGGACACAGGCGCAGGGGACCCAGGTCCATACAGACTTTAAGTCTCTCTGGTTGCATACATGGTTCCTGCAGATATAGCCATTTCCCAGTTTGGGGTCTACCAGAAGGTGGCAGATCTTATCTGTGTCGATTTTCACCATTCATCACTATTGGGTATAGCGCTGGGAGCTAGGACCCCATGGAGAATTTTTTTTCTGTGGGGCGGAGTCGGCGCGGGGCCGGACCTCAAGGCCAGGCGTTCCACGTGGCACTCGAGGGTTGGCAGTTAACTGCCGCCTACTCCGCCCCAGCCCCAGTTCTTTTTCTCCCACCACCAAGTGTGGTACCTCATGAGAGACTGATAGTTTGCAGCCTAGTCCGTCGGCTGACGCCTTAGTTTTTGAAGTATAGTTGCCTCGGTTCTGCTCGCCTGCTCGATATCGCTTCTTATCGGTAAGACCTTTCCTTTTATTTAAGCGAAGTCGAGTACTGTTTCTGTTTTATTTTCTGTTCGGTCATGTCTTGTCCAGGGAGGCAAGAAGATGTCAAAGCGAGGCGTCCCTCTATGCGTCTGTGCCCCTGGGGCCGCCTCTATTCCGTGATGGACCAGCATGACCATTGCCTTTCCTGCCTTGGCTCTGACCACAATAGGGATAATTGCGACACTTGTTTCTCGATGGACTGCCGTGTAATTGAGAACTGTGCGTTGAAGGTTGGATGTATGCTGCAGACTTTGGAGGATGAATGTGCAGTCACTGGGCCATGGCGAGGCTCTCAGCCCTTCCTCCGGGTCCCATCATGGTCCTATCGGCCCATGGAGGAAGGAACCCTCATCTCTTAGCCTTGCTGCAGCGGGATTTCTTCTGCAGTGTTGAGGCCCAGGCTGGCCCCTTGGGGGTCAGTCGGGAGGCCCCACTCAGCCTTCTTTTGGGGTCAGTCGTCACCAGTGGACCTTAGGATAAGGGAGTCTGACCAGCCAGTTGTAGTCCCCGTGGCTACTGTGCAACCTGGGGTCACTGGCGCTTCTGTTTGTCCAGTTGGGGCACCCCCCCTCCTTGGTATGTTTGGACAGCCCAAGTTTGGGGCAGCCCGAGGTGCACTAGGAGGGGGATGGTACGGTTCCTTGGGTGGACTCCTCGGAGGCCACCTGGGGTTGCCAGCTACCTAGGCTGGTGGCTACGAAGACAAGGTCCCTCTCTGATTCTGAAGGGTTGAGAGGTAGAGGTGTGATGCGGCGCGCCTTCCCCCGAGCCCAGCCGGGTTCTGGGAGGAGTCGCAGTGCAGACCCTCACCTTTCCCTGGACTAGTCCCCGAGAGGGACTTTTACTTCTGCGGTCAGGGGCTGGCCTTCTGGACTCGCACGGTCCCGGTTACCTCACGGGAGGGATTTCTTTCTTTGGGCACAACTCTCACCGTTTTGACCTGGTTGAATGGCTGTTAGCTGCAGCGGCCTTCAGATCCCCCTCCCTCCGAAGGGTTTCCTTTTGGCCCCCTGCCCTGACAAAGACCATTCTCTTGTTGCCAGGAGCCTGTCCCCTGAGCCTCCGTCTCCATCCCTAGTTGTCCCACGTATTTCCGGTCCTCGGGGACCTCTCACCTGGGAGCAGTTCAGAGGTTCGGCTCCACATTTCCCCACCTACCTCCGTGCCCTGGACCAGCAAGTGTCTCACCATGTTCCCGTGCAGCCGGACCCTGAACCTGGGAGCTCGTCTTCATCCTCTTCTCCCTCTACGGAAGGAGAGGAACCTTCGGTCCATGTCTCCCCAGCGTCTGATCTGTCCTATCAGTGCTTCCTCGCCAGGATGTTAGACGAGCTTCTCCTTACCTCAGTCCCACTTAGGAATCCCGAGCATGTGACGCGTGCCTTTTTAGGTGAGTACAGTGCAGCCCACCTGGTGGCTCCCGCCTGGCCTATTCCTTTTCAGGAGGCGTCACATCAGCTCTGGCTACATCCCTTTTCCACCATACCAGCCCCAAGGGGCCTATGCCAGTGGTATTGCACTCCCCCTGGGTCTTCAGGTTCTCTACTTCATCCCTCTTTGAGCTTGACCTCCCTGGACACCCCCTCTGGGCCTCGGCCCACTCAGTAGTCACCCCCCGGACTCGGACTCTGTGGATTCATTTCTGGGAGACAAGTGTCTACTAGGCACAGATCTCTTTGTTAATTACAGCACATCAGGCCCTTTTGCAGCCTACAACAGGTTCTTGTGGTCCAGGCTAGGACAGCTCCTAGCTTCAATGCCTGATTTGGAGGAAACCAGGCAAGCCATTGCCCTCTCTGCGCAGGGCCTGGAGCTAGCAAGGCACCAAGCAAGGGCATCTTATGATGCCAATGAGGTTGCATCCAGAGTGGTAGAGACGGCGATCTGCCTTCGGCGGACGGCATGGCTTTTCCTATCCTGGTTATCACCCCTGGCCTAGCGTAGGGTGATTTACTCCCCATACCGAAGAACCCATCTTTTCTCCCGAAGGGTAAGACGGAGGCTTTTGGGACACCCTCCTTCTCCCACCGGGGGATCCCCATCTCGCCCAGACCAGTCCCAGGTCCCCTTAAGTGTCCCACCCACTGGAGGCTAAGGGACTTAGTCCGTTGGGGGTGGGGGGGGCTCTGTACTCACCCAATAGTGATGAATGGTGGTGATTGACACAGATAAGATATGAAAATTACGTACCTACCCTAATTCTTGATCTTTCTGTGTATCTTCACCATTCATCACTAAATCCCACCCTCCTTCCCCCTGTGGGCCTCAGTCTCTGGACACCCTCCTCCCTCTGTGTGTCTTCTCTTCCTTCACTCTCCTCTTCCTTGCGGTTAGGCGGGAGGGGACTGTGGAGAGACACAGGGGTGATTCCATGGGGGTTTTATAGAGATGTTGGGGGATCCCCTTTTCTCTTCTCCCTTATTCTAGGGAGTCTGGCAGTCCTCGGACTCCCCTAGCTTCTCCCCCACCCCCTTTTTTCAGTATAGATTTTATTTATGGACTCATTTTGAGCTCACATTTTCTCCCCCTATGCCTTATTGGCTGTTAAAAATCCCCCTTTTGGGAGGGGGGGGAGAGTTTGAGACACACACTCATTTCCTTTAATCTTCTTCTGTCTCCTCCATCGTTTATTTCTCCTTTTAGTTTATAATTCCATTCCTTTTATCTATCCCTTAGACTGTCTTGCCTCAACCCACCCTCCCTTCCTTACACTCTCTGGCTTTTCAGAACTGGGGCTAGGGTGGAGTCGATGGCAGTTAATGGCCAACCCTTGAGCGCCACGTGGAACGTCTGCCTCGAGGGTGGCGCCGGCCCTGTCGACTCCACCCACAGGGGGAAAAAAAAAGCCTCCCACAGGGTCCTATCTCCGGTGCGCTATACCCAATAGTGATGAATGGTGAAGATACACAGAAAGATCAAGAATTACGGTAGGTATGTAATTTTCATTTCTAGGGACATGGATATGTTGTTCAATCCACACTTACTGGCAGGTTCCTTGCCACTTTAAATCTTGCTGGAAGGTCTTCAAGCTGGCTCCTCCCACCCACCTGGGTGGTAAAACTCTCGGCTCCGCCCCATGACACCAGATCTTCCTTACCGCTTGGAAGCTCAGGTTCCGTCCTTAGCACTCTGCGTTTTAGGCCTGGATCCAAACTCTTCGGTTTACCCGAAACTAATCTCAAAATTTACAAGACTTCGGTCTTTATCTTCCCTTGTGGCTGCGATGGACAAATCGACTCTTGGATTTCATCAGTGCCCCTGTGGGCAGAAGATGTCCCGGACTGATCTGCACTCCACGTGCGTGTACTGCCTTGGGCTTGAGCATGATTTGCAGTCTGCGATTGTAAAAGTCCTTTCGGCCACGGTCTTAGAGGATCGTGACTGCCAGATTGCAACTTGCGCCCGAGAAACTTCTTATTTTCCGTCAAGTCTAAGGAGGCCCATTGGGCGGTGTCCGGCGGTGGGCTTGGCTGAACAGCTCGAACAAATGATCACCCTCGAGGAGGAAGCGGCCCAGGCCGCCTCATCATCATCATCATCATTATCTTCGGTTGCGGCATTTATCCCGCTCTCTTTGGGTTCCTCCTACATGGCTTTGTTCAAGGAGCTTTCTCAATCCCTCTCCACCAAGGGAGAGCGGCCTTCGGGATATTCCTCTCAGTCCAAGAAGAAGGACTCCAAGGGTAAGTCCCACCATGACATTCATGGGAGCAGGAGAGGTCCCCTTCCCCGGGTAGTCGACTCTCAACCTCGGTCGAGGTTGCGGCTAAGGCCGCTGGCTTCACGGTGTCCCCATCAGGTCAGCCGGCCGAGACACCCATTGACGCAGTCGAGATTTTTCTAGACCCGTCGGACAGGCTGTCGACTGGAGAAGCTGACAACCCTTCTTCACCTGTTCTCCCGGTGGAAACCGAGGACTTGCCTGTGCCTCCTGTGCCGGAGTCCCTGGTTAAGGTCCCTGAACCAAGGGAGGAGCGGGTTTCCCCCCCCTCTCAGACCCACCCTCGGAAACATTGAAGGTCTCTGTCTTGGACCTCTTCCCGGTCCAGCCGATCCCGCCGACATCGGCGGTCTCTGTCTCGGCACCGTGGAAAGCTGCAGCGCCGCTCATCCTTGTCTTTGTCCTCTTCGGAGGATAGGCTCCAGCGCAAATTGCATTGGTGCTATAAGGATCTGATGTGGTAGCAGCTCATTTTGACTGGGAATAAGCTGACTCAGTCGTCTTCCCTGGCCATTAAGTGGCTGTCATCAGAGCCGAAACAACCCTTGTTGAAATAGAGGAGCAAGCCGGCACTGGTTGTTCAGTCTGAAACCGGCTGCCACCCATTGTGGTGGACCCCTATCTCCACAACCCTAAATTTGGGGCCCCACCAAGGATTCTCGGTCGGGTCAGGGCTTGCCCCATCGGTTGTCTGTCACCCTCACTCCCGATCGGCCTTGGCAGGTGGAGGGTGGCTCAGGCCCTCAGCAGCTGTTTGCAGAATCCTTGGAGTCTGACAATGACTCTTCCCTGTTCTCCAGGCCTCTCGACCTGGAGTCCACTGGGGCTCAGTCGGTGGATGAGAGCCCATCCTCATTCCTTGGAATGCTTCGGTTCATCTCAGAGTCCACTGGGATGAAGCTCGAACCCATTTCAAAGCGGGCCAAGTATCCCCTCACGGAGATACTGGACTGAGGGGATACCCCCACGGAGGCGCTCCCCGGAGGCGAAATATTGTTGGCCCGCCTGAGCCGTGGCAGCCTTGCTTCTTGTCCAGCACCTTCGCCAGGATGGCTCAAAGTATGCTGTTCCCACTGGTTCACTCTCCAGTTTATCGGAGAACCCTCTGCGGAGGGCTAGTGACGGCAGCGTTTCGTGCTCCGAAATGCTCAGGATGAGGACAAGCCACCCAATAGACTCCAAGAAACTGGACTACTCTGGGTGGAAAGTCTGTGCTGCTTCCTTGCTAGGCCTTCATCAGGCCAGCCGCCATTCTGATGGCACACTTTTCGATGCCTTTGGGCTCCCTGGATGGGGTGATTCCTCATTTCCCAGCTGACCTCCAGACAATGGTCAAGCAGGTGTGGGATCAGTGAAGGGTGGTGGCCACACAGCAACTCCAGACTTCTGGGCGTAGCTGACTCTTGTGCCCAGTCAGTAGCGGCCGCGTGACTACGCACCACAGAGCTTGGCTGCGGATCTCCACTTTTACAACGGATACCCAGCACAAGCTGGCAGATGTTCCTTCTTGGGTACAGACTTGTTGGCCCTGGGGTGGAGGGTCATCTGCAAAGATCGAAGTCCAGTGCCACCTTGGACTCGGTCACGTCTGCCCAGAAGGACAAAGGCCGCCAGCAGCAGCATAAGCTCTTTCGGCCTTCAGCCCCTGCGGCACGTCCGGCCCAGCAACACCAGCATCAGGGCCAGCAGGCTCGCATTTGGCATCCCAAAGCCAAGCCTGCAGCTTCCTCCAGCAGGAAGCCGGGAGGGAAAGGTCCAGGAGGCCCCTCGGTTGACCCTTCCTCCAAGCCTGCCCAGTGACTGGTTGAGGGGTGTTGCCCCCAACCTCGTCACTCCTCTCTGGGTTCCCCCCATGGGGGGACGGCTCCTCCACTTCCTTTCCGCCTAGTCCGATATCACTATGGACAGCTGGGTGCTGGAAGTGGTAGGAAAGGGTCTGCCTCTGAAATTCAAGCAGTCCCCCACCCTATCGAGCCATCGCTTCCATGGGGCTGCGGGGTCCGCAGCCTCTTGTCGGCTTGTCAGCTGACATTGCCCCACTCCTCCAGAAGGAGGTGATCAGGAAGTGGTGGATCCTTCACCAGACCCAGGGTTTGTGTCCAGGTACTTTCCTGGTCCCAAAACGGACGGGGGCTGGCGCCCCATTCTAGACCTACATGACCTGAACAAGTTCCTAAGGTCTCGTACCTTCAGGGTGGTCACTTTGGCTCAGATCATTCCATCCTTGGAATGAGGCTTGTGGTTCTGCTCTCTGGGCCTCCAGTGCAGCGTTCTTTCCGTCCCAATCCATACGTCTCAGCAGCGATTCCTGTGCTTCAGGGCAGAGGGATCCCTTTACGAGTTCCGGGCCATGCCCTTCTGCCTCTCTCCAGCTTCCAGGGTCTTCACCAAATGCTTGGCAGTGGTGAAAGCATTCCTGCGGCACCGAACGGTCCGGGTGTACCCTTACCTGGACGACTGGCTGATTGCAACCTCCCTCCAGGCTGGAGGTGGAACTGTCCAGGGATCTGGTCCTCCAGGTCTGCTCTCAGATTGGCCTCCTAATCAACAAGGCCAAATCGGAAGTCATGCCAATGCAGGTGATTCAGTTCATCGGGCAGAGCTTGACTCTCTTGAGCAGAGCACGGCTCCCGGCAGGCAGGGACGAGGTTCTTTCCTCCTTTGCCCAGTCATTTCTGGTTGCGCAATTGCGCCTTGCCTGGGACTTCCTGCGTCTCCTGGGCCTCATGGCAGCCTGCACCAGCGTGGTCCGTTGGGCCCGCTGGCGTATGCATCCCCTGCAATGGGGGCTGGCCCGCCAATGGTGACAGCGCTCCAGTCCTCTGGACCAGCCAGTGATAGTGACCCAGGAGATGGGGAACGCTGTCCAGTGGTGGATCGTTCCAGCTTATCTGCAGGAGGGTATCCCGTTTGTCCGCCCAGAGCCGACCGTCACTCTAACGACCAACGCCTCTCTTCTGGGTTGGGGTGCCCAGCTGGGGGAGCTCAGAACGCATGGCCTCTGGTCCCCTCAGGAGTCTCGATGCCACATCAACCTGCTGGAGCTTCGAGCAGTCCGACTAGCTCTCACTGCCTTCGCTCCATTTGTATGGGGTCAAGTGGTTCAGGTCCAGACGGACAACACCACGACCATGTATTACCTAAACTGCCAGGGCAGGACGCACTCCTTGCCTCTGTGCAAGGAGGCTGTCCGCACTTGGTCTCTCGTGAGCAGACTGGAGGCGGATCTCCTAGCCTTCCATGTGGCAGGAGCCTCCAACACTCTGGCCGATGCCCTAAGCCGGATAGGTGCTGCATCTCACGAGTGGTCTCTCCTGCCGGAGGTAGTACACGATCTGTTCTCCCATTGGGGCACCCCTCAGGTGGACCTGTTTGCCTCCAGGAAGAATGCGAAGCTGAGGCTGTTTCATGCCCGCCCCGCTCAGCTGGGCTCGCTGCAGGGGGATGCCTTCACGAGGCCATGGACCCTGGGCTTCTTCTACGCCTTTCCCCCATTTCCCTTGATCCACAAGGTGGTTCTCAAGGTGAGAGGGACAAGGTGCAAGTGATTCTGGTAGCCCCAGACTGGCCCTGCCAGTTCTGGTATCCAGATCTCCTCAGCCTCAGCTCCAGGCTCCCGAGGTGACTTCCAGCCCTCGGACCTGATCTCAGTCAACCAGGGGAAGATACTCCACCCGTACCTTCAGTCCCTGCACCTGACTGCCTGGTTTCTGAGCTGCTAGAGTTCCAGGCCTTGGGTCTTTCCGACGAGGTCCTCAACGTTGTCGAGGCATCCCATAAGGAATCGACCAGAAAATGCTATGCCTTTAAATGGAAGAGATTCTCCATTTGGTGTCAGGATAAGGGGTTGGACCCTTCCTCCTGTTCCTTGTCCAGCATTCTGGACTACCTATGGTCCCTTTCTCAGCTAGGACTTCGGTCGACGACCCTTAAGGTGCACTAGCAGCCATCTCTCTGCTTATCGGGCGCGGGCCGGAAAGCAGTAGGTGGTCCAGGAAAAGGTGGTCAGGCTTTTTCAAAGGCCTTGATCACATATCCTCCGGTGCGAACCTTCACCTCGGTGGATCTACTGCTGGTATTGGCTAAGCTTCATGGGCAAGCCATTCGAACCGATACACAGGTGCGATATCTCCCACCTGTCATGGAAGACGCCTTCTTGGTGGCTATTCGTCATCCAGAAGGATGGGAGAGCTCCAGGTGCTTTCCATTGAGTCTCCTTATCTGGTCTTCCTCAGGGACAAGGTTCCCCTGCCCCCACCGAAATTCCTTCCGAAGGTGGTGTTGGAGTTCACCTTAACCAGGTGTTGACTTTGACTGGTGTTCTACCCCAGTCACACTTTGGAGGCCGAATATAAGCTCCATACTTTTGATTGCTTAGAAGAGCGCTTCTTATTATAAGGAGCGGATGGCTGAGGTTCGGGAAAGGTTTGCCAGCTGTTTGTCACCTACACTGAAGCCGCACCTGGCAGACCTGCAGCCAAGCAGATGATAGGCAGGTGGGTCACCTCCTGAATAGATCTCTGCTATAGGTTGGCGGGCATGGAGCCTCCCAGAGGGATAAGAGCTCATTCTACCCGCCATACCGCTGCTTCCAGGGACGTCCCTATCCAGGAAATCTGCAGGGCTGCTACCTGGAAGTCAGCACACACCTTCATCACCCACTACCACATCAACCTTGAGTCATGCCGGGATGCTGGTTTTGGGATCTCGGTTCTCAGTCCTTATTTCCCAAGTAGGGGTGCATGCCTTGCCTCGCTCCTCGCCGGAGAAGTCTGCCAGTAAGTGTGGATTGAACAACATATCTATGTCCTAGAAATACAGGTTACTCACCTGTAACTAGGATTTCTAGGAATGGTATATGTGTTCATCCCAACCCACCTGACCTCCCGGCTTCACGCTGCAACCTGGCTTCCAGCTGGCTAGATTCAGGCCATGGGTGGAGTCGAGTTTTACCACCCAGGTGGGTTGGGGGAGCCAGCTTGAAGACCTACTGGCAAGATTTAAAGCAGCAAGGAACCTGCCAGTGTGTGTGGATGAACAACGTTTACCATTCCTAGAACTCCTGTTACAGGTGAGTAACCTGTATTTCTGGTGGCTATTAGGAAACAGTCCACCAGAGCCACTTACTCGATGAAATGGGAGAGATTTGCTATCTGGGCTATTTCCCATCATCTGCACCCTTTCATAAAAAATACAGAAATGACAGTAATACAAAACATTCATTTATATACACATTCGTTCATAATTTTAAAATGATTAAAAGCTGCCATGTTGAAGCTATTAACAGATACATATTGCTTAAGATTGAGAGGTAAGGTGTTTCAGACAGAAGCAGCACCGTAGGCAAAAATTCTCTTGCCTGTGTTTGATCGTACGAGGGACAAGGACAACAGAGACTTTAAAGATGTTCATGATTCGTACATGGAAGAATATTTGGTAAGTGAATTTCGTAAAGTGACTAGAATTCCAGTATTTATTATTTTAAATGTAAACCGGGACATTGTAAACTTGTAATTATTCTGTACAGAAAACCGATTGAGTTGTTTTAATATTTGGCAGTGGTGTGTGTGTGTGTGTGTGTGTGTGTGTGTGTGTGTGTGTGTGTGTGTGTGTGTGATGGGGAGCCAAAAGTGCAAACTTCCCTATTTTGTGGTAATGTTTCTTTTCCAGATACAGTACAAGCCAGAG
This sequence comes from Neoceratodus forsteri, assembly GCA_016271365.2. NCBI lineage: Eukaryota > Metazoa > Chordata > Ceratodontiformes > Ceratodontidae > Neoceratodus > Neoceratodus forsteri. Next base: position 658,306,643 of record CM057459.1, read on the forward strand.
CAATATCAATAACCAATGATGCATAGTTCAATATTGAGAGGAGATTTTGTTGAGCAATTGCAAGACGTGTTTCTTTTGTTAAGAAATGTCATAATTGGTATAATTTTCCTATCTTTGCATGTATCTTGGAAGTGACTTTGCCTATATGAAAATTTAATGTTAGGGATGGGTCCAAATTAATATCTAGATAATTAAACTAATCTACAGCCTCAATTGAATGTCCCCCCTGTGAACAAACTGTAAAGTCACTTGAATATTTTTTTATGTTCGTATCAGATCCAAGCAACATGGCTTTAGTTTTTATTTTATTTAGAACCAGATTGTTCTGACAAAACCAATCTTTTTATTTTTGTGGTCTCCTTCCCCTCCGAGTTGGAGGGTTCAGCCCCCTACCCGGCTCGCTGCCCCTCTATGCCCAGGCTTTACCTCCTGGTCAGGACTGCCAGGCAGGTGCCCCTCCCCAAGAAGTTTGGTCTCTTGCCCCTGGCTTACCTCCAGGATGGGGCCATGGGAGCAGGACCCCCCTGGCAGATATTGGTGTCAGCAGGAGCAGTGGCGGAGGCGGGGGTCATCATGAACATAGCCGGCATTTTTTTGTATGCTGGAGTCTTAGGGGCAAGGATGTGCAATGATGCCGGTATCCACCCTGCCCCCAAGTGTGTGGCGCCGGCAGCGGCGGTACCCCAGCCTCCACTAGAGGTCCACAGAGCGCCGGACACCTCCCCCCCCCCCGAGAAGGCAAGCAGTCCCTGGGATGCACAATCCTTTTCCCCCCTGCTGGCTCTCCGACTTCCGAGTCTGTCACCGAGCCTGGGATTTCAGCGTCGCAGGCAGAAAAAAACAGTAGAAAACAGGAAGTTATTATCCCTCTGTACAGACAGCTGGTCAGACCCCATCTGGAGTACTGCGTGCAGTTCTGGAGACCCAATCTCTGCAAAGACATAGACAGGATGGAAGCTGTCCAGAGGAGGACAACTAAAATGGTGCAGGGTCTGCACCGAAGACATATGAAGAGAGACTTAAGGAGCTTAATATGTATAGCCTCGAGGAAAGGAGGGAGAGGGGACATGATAGAAATTTTCAAGTACCTCAAGGGAATCAACAAAGTCCAAGAGGGTAGCATCTTTCAAAAAGAGGTGTGCAAGAACAAAGGGCACAATTTGAAGATAGAGGCGGCTCAGAGGTAATTTAAGTATTTTTCACAGAGAGGGTTGTGGATGCATGGAACGGCCTTCCGGAGGAGGTTGTGGAGTCAAAAACAGTGGTAGAATTCAAGCATGCATGGGACCGTCATAAGGCAATTCTAGGGGTGGGGGCAGGAAGAAGTAGGCTGCTGGTTAACTAGGATCTGCAGCTTATCCATTAGGTAGAGAAATGGGCAGACTGGGTGGGCCAAGCGGTCCTTATCTGCCGTCAAATTCTATGTTTCTATGTTAGATGCCTTGCTGCTGTGCCAGCTGGCCGGCAACAAAACCAGTCTTGAATTTTAGTAAACTCACTGCTTAGTGTAGAATTGACTTCTAGAACAGATGTACTATGAGACACCAGTGCTGCGTTGTCTGTGTAGAATATTAAGTTGCAGTTGTGTGGTACTTGTGAGATAGGGTAAATAAAGAGAGTATAAGGTAAAGGGCCCAGTATGGAGCCCTCAGGGACTCCACGTTGGTCCCTGCAGAATGTAGAAAAAAAACCATTAAATTTAATGCACTGGAACCTGTTATCAAGGTAATCCCTAAACCAGTTGATAGCATAGGTTCCAAGTCCCACGTGCTCAAAACATTTCAGTAGGATGATATAATCTACTAAATGGAATGTCTTGGTTAGGTCCTTAAACACTGCCTCTGTAGGAGGCAGTATAATGCACTGGGTTAAGGCTGTAAGCTGCAGATCTGGAAACCTGGGTTTGAATCCCACAGCCACCTAGGTGCATACTGTGTGATCTGAGCAAGTCACTTAACTTCATTGTGCTCCCAGGCCATCTGGAAACAAGCTCGCTTAGTGTGCTACTCCTGGTTAAATAATGTTCCTTTCTGTCCGCTGGGTGTCCCGCACGCCGATCACCTCTCCCGAGAAGGAGTGCAGTCATGGACGCTCAATCCTTCTTCCCCGGCTGGCCTCCGACCACCGAGTCTGTTCCTGAACCCAGGTTGCCGCGCCGCAAGTGGAAGTTCAACCTCTGCGCCGACGGCCCGGCTACTTTTAACAATTTTTTGTGAAAACTCTGCCTGATTACTTTATTTTCCTGATCAGCAGTGGTTTGTCCCTGCTGCCATTTCCAGTATTTATCCAGATTTGTGGAATTGTGAGTTAAATTCATTGGCAATTAAGATAAGGTCAGTCAATACAACCGCATCTTTTAGTATTCTAGTGCTGGCATCATTAGGTAGGGTTAATAGGGATCTAATAGAACCCCCAGAATTTTTTGAGTTGGACAAATTTACCAATTGTTGTTGCTTAAAGAAATTAATTTTGGCTGCTCTAATTTCCTTTTTTCCTGTATTCATTTAAGTCAGAGGCTGTTGCATGTTTTTTTGAATTTTAGCCAGGCAGAATCCCCATCTTTAACCAACTTAAAAAGATGTTTGTTTAGCCATTTGGTTTTCCTCCCACGGACTGTTGCTAATTACTGGTACTTATTTAACTACTGTCTCCATGAAAACTTTAATGAAGTAGTCCAGTGCGCCATCTACTTCGGAATAGTTTTCAGATAAGACCAATCTACGTTACATAACCTACTTAAATGTTTGGGAACAGCTAGTTTGTTGTAATTCATAATTTCAGTATATCTAGGGATGGCTTTTGCATTCATCCTCCTTTCCAGATTCCAAAAGTTGGATGGTGGTTGCTAATTTAATCTGATATTAGACCACTGGCAACAATATGTTTCCTTCTATTGGTTAAAGTGTGCCTGTTAGATTTTAAGTTAAGGCGGGTGGGATTCGTTATTAATTGCTGCAAACCTGAATCCAGGAACACAGTCTTGTATTTAAAGCTGTCTTTACCCATCCAGTTCAAGTTAAAATCACTTACTACCAGTAATTCCCTTTTGCTATAGGTAGTCACTAATTCGATAAAGTTCTGAAACCCCAGATTATTATTTTTGGAAGGATTATAAATACAATAAATGTATAACTTTTTAAATGTTCCCAAGTTGACTTCTAGCCCTAAATGCTCAAGGCAATGCTGACTTAACTCAGCGTGAGTAAGAGGTACTGCTGACAATAAATTTTTGATATAAAAAACACAACCTTTCCCCCTTTGCCCTTCTCCATATCCTTTCTGTAAACTCGGTATTCTGGTAAGGCTAATTCATTGTCAGAAACTGTAGGGCGAAGCCATGTTTCGGATATTGCTAGGCTATCTGGCCCGTAGTAATTAACCCAGGCCTCTAGTTTATGTAACTTGGAGGCAATACTTCTATCATTAAAGTGCATAATTTTAAGACCTCCTTTTACAGTCAAAAAATAATCTGTGTTGGTGTCAGTAGTGTCATCCATAGGTCCTGGATTCTGTTCTGTGTCCCCTGCTAACATAAGTAACCTGATAATGAACGCTGGAGTAAGACCAAGTCTTATCCTTACACAAATATAGGTGGATTTTCTTGTAGAAAGACCCTGTGGTTGTATGCTAGGGTCTTGTGATGAATAACCAATAGGTGTGAGATGTTAAGACAGTCACCAGCATCTGTGGAATACTAAACCCTTCTTCCCCTACCGCCCCATACGATGACAGTTGCTAGGCAGACTGAGCTAGCAAGGTATCAGTTAGGATCAAATAAACAATGTACATTGAACCCAAACAAAACCCATACAGCCATTTTAAAAAAAACAACAGCGTTATTATTAAATACAATTATCTATAATGCTGTGTAGCCAATTAACATAAACCCATGTGTCTAGAATATTAGTAAGAACACTAAAACTGAATACACAGCCTAAGATGCAATCCAATGTAAAGCAATTTCAGTAAAGTAAAATCCAGTAGATTACCCAAACACAATAGTTTACCGATCAGTCGCCTAATTTTCTAGTGATTGCTCAAGGAAATGAGGTATACCAAGAGCTGGGGGTACTGATGTTTGTGGATGTATAATAAGAGCGGGGTGGGGGAGGCTGGGATACTAAGAAGTCCCAGTAGCTGACAGCAGTATCCTGTAGTGTAGTCTAGTGGTTAAGGCTACAAGCTATGTGGAGAAGGACTCCTTGTCTAGATATGGAATCCCACCACCATATAAAACTGGGAAAACAATGGCCAACTGCTAGGATTGGGGGATTGTCAGATGAAGTAGAGGTTTGTAAACTTGTAACAGATGGTTGCAAGGGATGTAATGATAATTTCTGTTAGGACCTTAAGGAGAACAATAGGGGACCCTAGCGATCCGGAGGTATAGGCTGCTGATGTGATCTTAGGAGATAGGTCATGTGACCTCAGTCTGTAAAGGAAGGCACCCAGGGAGGGAGAGGAGGGTGCAGCAGCCACTGTGATAGCAGCGGCAGCTGCACTAGCTGGATGTGCACCTGCTGAATTTCCAGGCTTCTAGCTGCAGCACTGTGTCCTAACTTCTGAGAGCCCCTGTAGTGCTGTAATCAGCCTGAAAGGAGAAGAGAACACTGGTGAGTGTGTACAGGATATAAGCCAGTTGGGGAGGCTGGGATACTAATAAGTCCCAGTAGCTGACAACAGTATCCTGTAGTGTAGTCTAGTGGTTAAGGCTACAAGCTATGTGGAGAAGGACTCCTTGTCTAGATATAGAATCCACCACCATATAAAACCGGAAAACAATGGCCAACTGCTAGGATGGGTGGGGAATTATCAGATGAAGTGGAGGTTTGGGTGAAGCTAAAACAGGTGTAGCTCAGGTCATGCCATCCCTCCCTCCACCCCCCTTCTATATCTGGACTGGCTGTCCAGTTCCGTCAACCCTTTTCACAGCTGGGCACCTCTTTCCTCTCATCGGTTCCCTACTGGGAGGCCTAGCTTCTGTAAGCCCCAGCGGGGAAAGAACTGAGGGAGTGGGGCTGCCCATGCATATATAGCACTGTGATGTCTGAGTGGGCAGCCCCTAATAGATTGCTACAGAACAAGCTTCCATGTGATCATGGCACCTATGGTGGTAGTTCCATAGGTGTGACCTGATGAGAGATTACCTTAAAATCTATTGTTACAGTAAGTTATTGCATAAATGTGCTTTCCAGTTTCCCCATAGTCATGTTTTCCTTCTCTGAACCTTTTTAAACACTTGTTGTTTAAAAAATGTGCTATGTATTGCTATGCCTTCAGTTATTCCCTTTATCCTTTCGGAAAGGAAGTTAAAGTGGCAGAACGTTTTCAAAAGGATAAATGGAATTTTTATTTATTTATTTTATTTATTTTAGTCTTTGGTAACTGGGTAAGGCCCACTAGGCACAAGAGCCTGCTTTCAGGGGTGACCTGGGAGCACTGGATGGTTAAGTGACTTGCACAGAGTCACACAGTATGCAAGTGGCGGTTGTGAGAATCAAACTCGGGTCTTGTCTGCTGGATGTCCCAAGCTTGTTCACACCTCGTTCCTCTAACCTCTAGGCTGTACTGCCAGCCATTAACTGAAGGCATAGCAAGACTCGGCACATTTGTCACATTTTGAGACATCTACTTGACAAAAACAAAGGTAGAATATCTTTTAGTGAATACGGCTATATGAAATATTAAAGCATAGCGATTTCATGCATTTTAAAAAAAGAACACAAACTGTACCTCATTGCAATATAGTTGTTTTTCATAGAAAATATATTAAAAAGAAAAACAAAAGGAAGGGAATATCCCTGTTAATGGATCAGGTAGGATATATAACTTAGTGCTGCCTTGAGAAAGAGGGGATGTGCTTCTCTAAGTGTTGTCTTTGCCAATAACAGTGCTGATTCAGAGAACAAAAATATAAAATTATTACAGTATATTGGGTGATTGAGTTCGTTTATCCAGGAGCTGGTAGTGGTTACCATCTGGTCCCATGGTGGTGTTGTCCTTTAGGGCTTATATGTAATATTCATTGCAAAAACTGCATTAATGCACCAGTTAGGGTTCAGCGTAATGCTACAAAGTAGGAAATGTAGCTTTAATGTTTCAAGCCCTAATCCCCAACCCCCAAGCAACAAAAGGCAAGACCACATAAGCAACAACAGACAACCATCATCGGTAAGACAAACAGCATACAGCTGTTTCCAGATATTTCAACTGTAGTAACATTGATTTGCTGTCTTCGTAGATTAGTATTTGTGGCTGCAAGTGCATGCTCACAGGAGCAGTACTTCAACAATAGACATATTGTGTGTGTGTGTGTGTGTGTGTGTGTGTGTGTGTGTGTATGTCTTAAAGTATGCATGAGTACCTGTGGCTACAGAAGGCAGGCTAAGAGATATCCTATTGCTGGCCAGCCCAAGATGACCAGAATGGCTGCCTGGACAACAAAGATTTAATTACAGTTGACCACAGAGCAACCAGAAGCTTTCATGTTAAGTTCTATGCCTGGGATGTTCTTAGCTAGCTTGTTGTGGACTGGTACATGTGCTACTGGTGAATGAGGAAATTTTTTTTTTTTTAAACTTGTCTTCCTTGTTTGTTGGCATTGCAGGTCATCCTTGCATCTGCACATGAGGGGGTGAAGAAGTGCTGGTGGCAGTCACAAGACCAGGCTGCTTCTCAAACTTTTATCAGGTGGCTCCAATTTGGCTGAGCGTCAGTCCCTTCCTACAGCTCCAAAGTGCTGATTGACATAGCAGAGCAGCCGTTAGGGAAGTTAATACAGGTGGGAGTGTGGTCACGAGTGTCCTCACGTCAGTTGGCCCGTCCTCTAATGAAATAGTAATGCAAGCTCTGCCTCAACGTGTTACTTTGCCTCTTACAGTGTGTGGAACTTGTTTCACGCATGGTTACTGGAAAGCAAGTGACTTCATTTCTTTGTGATTCGCAATCGGAAAATATAAAAAAAATAAAAAGCTCCTTAAAGAGCTCAGTTTAACAACAAAAAACCTGCCCCGAGTGCTGCTGCCAGACCAAGTCACTTCGAGTATAGGCAGATGCTTTGCTAGTCAGACAGTCCCTTGTCTGTTAGTTTGTGAAAGGAGAGGGAAGGGAGTCGAGGTACAGACTTTTATGGCTGCCTTGAGGACATGCTGTGTGAGGGTCAGTTACTCCAACTGTGAAGGTGCAGCAAGCAAAGTAAAAAAGTTATTGTTTGAAATACTAGCTAAGCTACAGCTAGTCATTTTATTTCAAAGTAGGGTCTTGTACTGCTCTGTCTGAGACCCTGTCAGTTTGCGTGGGAACGGAGGGACTGGGAGTGACAGTTTGAGGGACAAAAAAAAGGCTTTGTTTTAACTAGTCGCTAAATTGATTACAAAACACAAAACAGCTGCCTTGTTGAGGAATGGCATACTGTGCTACTGTGTGAGGCTCGAGCACTCTGTAAGGGCCAGTTAGTCCAATTGACTGTGATGGCTCAGGAAGCAAAATAAAAAAATATTTTTTGAGCTGTTAACTAAACTATAAGCTAGAGATGGCGAATATTTTCAAAACCAACCCTGCTGCTCTCTGCCCAAGTGAACAAGCAACAAAAGGAGAGTACCGCAGCAAAAGTCCTATGCTGCACGGTTTCAGACCGTTTGTTAGTTTGACGAGAGGGAGTGACCACACTCCTCCACAGCTAGTTCCTCCTGATTGTGAAGGGAACAGGGAGGGGAAAAAAAAAATTTGAGCTGTTAGCTAAGCTATAAGCTACAGCTTGCTAATGCTTCCGAATTCAACTCTGCTGATCCACCTGAGTGAACAAGTAAATCAGGGAGAGTATGCAGCCAAAGCCTTGGACCCTGTCTTTTAGTTTGAAGGGAGGTAATAAACAGTTCGAGGGATCAAAAATCTTAGTTTTAAGAGCTAAGTTGATTTAAAAAAAAACTGTCCTGAGGAGGACACACTGTGGGAGTTGAGTTAGTCGACTGTGGGGAGCAGGGAGCAAAATCAAAAGATTATTTTTCTAAGAGCTAGTATTATAAAAGCTGCAAGCAGAAACCCTTCTCTTCTGCTTGAACAATCACAGAGAGTACTACTCGGGAGGTCAAGCCCTAGTTGGGGCACAGCATACCACAGATTCTGTAGCGACTGAGACCATCGGCTGTCGGAGGGTTGTTGCTTTTGTGTGTGGCAACCTGAATATAGAAATGTAATTGTCTTTAAAATTAAAGACAAGTCCAGGACAACCTTCACCAGTAATAGTAAATCCTAAAAAAGTTAAAAACAAAAGGAAGTCAACCCTCCTTTGACATACAAGTTAATATTTGAACTAACAAAAAAAAAAAAGACACAAAAGTTGAGTTGTATATGGTTATAGTCAGAATAAAAGTGTCTAGAGCCTGAGGAGCTCGTCAAACCGCCCTGTTTAGGTTCCTTATAATTAGTCAGTCTGCACTTAAGTACAAGTACAAATGACGTGGCAGCAGTAGCTAGTAAACGTAGACCTCATGGAAATTAAGAGAATGCTAAACACTGCGATAAGTTAAACTGTTGGTGCACTTTCAAGTAGTCGTGGAAATTAAAATATCCATGGGTTACTAATGAGAAGGACAAAATGTTTTGTTACATTTGCCAAAAGCATGAGAAACTTGAAGAAAAGGATACTCCCTTCCTTTCCACTTGAGTATTCTACCTTTAGAATAGATGCTGTGCATGTTCGTGACTGATCCATTGCTCCCATTAAAAGTTTTGAAGCAGAAAGTGTCACTCCTCGCCAGAGAAGCTGCCCTTCATAAACTGGTTAGAAAAATGCAACATGAGGAGATTCAGAAATGTTGTGGTCTAATACTGCATACACACTGTCAAAACATGATTTTCGTTTCACTGATTTTGAAACAGTTGTCAAATTGCAGGCTGAAAATATCCCTTAAAGTAAAGGTGTAAGATCTGGCACTTACATTTATGGGCTTCATAGCCCATTACTCTGTCTCTGCGATAGCCCGTGTGTGGTAAAATATTAAAATTTAATGCAATCCTTTTAGAGAGGAAAGGGATCATAACCCTGGCTACACTGCCTGCCAGCCGATCCTTTCCAAGTTCCTGGTCCACCTACCATTCCCCCGTGCTCAGACGTTTTGTGATGTCCTGCCAGGGAGAGCTTGGGAGTGCGCCCCATTAATCCTATGGAGACTATTCTAAAACCTTTACTATGCCTATTTAAGCTACCTTTCACACAAATGAAAGCCACTGCTCAACTAATTGGGGTCCTATGAGTTGAGCCGTGCTTCATTTGATAAAGTAACAAAAGAAAAAACACTTTAATGTAGTCTACATAGTAGTCAAGGGCGCCCACCGCTCTCCTGGCAGGGCGTCTACGCCTGGTCGGCGATAATGGGCGGACGAAACGTCGAAAGATCAGTCCAGCAGGCAGTGCAGCTAAACTTGATACCTTTCCTCTAAGACTACGATCAATTTAATAGTTACCACCCATGAACTATCGCTACAGCAGGAGTAATGGGCTATGAAACATAAAAGGTAGTCTCACAACTTTATTCTTGGCTGAAATGATCTTAACACCCATGGTGTAAACGGTTTTGTACAGGCAATTGCAAGGGCATTCGGGGTGCTAGGTTTCTGTGTGTGCTAGCCAATGGGTCTACTGACAGATGGGTAGAGCAAAAAATCAGTGTATGTCAGGTGTTTAGGATGGTAGAATAAAGACCACGGGCTCAATTCTCAAAACTCTGATTGTGATGCAAAGTGCCTGCGTCAAACAGAAGTGATGCAAAAGGTGCCTTGTGTCACAACTTGCGGAATTTTCAATCCTGGAAGGCCAGCTGCTGCACAACGGGGACCCCCTGAGCCAGATCGGCCATGTGCTAGGCCCTGCGCCAAGTTTTGGGGTGTGCCAAGGCACTAGGGCAGGGTTTGCAAATCATTTTTTTAGTACTTCCCCCAGGGCAAGTGGTTGTATAAAAATTACTTGCACAGTACATGAAAAGCTGCCCTCCAGCTGGGTGTGCTATAGGAAAAAAACAAACCAATACACGGAATTCCAGCACTACCCACCATAACACCAGACCATAAGCAGAAATGCTCAAAATTAAAGCAGTTTATTTAAAGAACTGTGCTGAACCTGAAGGTAATTATTCCCACTAGAAGCAGTTTTTAGAAACTGGTTCAAAGTATATTCTAGGGACATGGATATGTTGTTCATCCACACTGTCTGGAGGGTTCCTTGACGCTTTAAATCTTGCGGAAGGTCTTCAAGCTGGCTCCTCCCACCCACCGGGTGGTAAAACTCTCGGCTCCGCCCCATGACGCCAGATCTTCCTTACCGCTTGGAAGCTCAGGTTTCCTCCTTAACGCTCTGCGTGTAGACTGGATCCTAATTCTTCGGTTCGCCTGAAACTTATTTTAAAATTTTCAAGACTTCAGTCAACTTTCTCCCTCGCGGCTGCGATGGACAGATCGACTCCCAGATTTCGGCGGTGCCCTTGTAGGCAGAAGATGTCCAGGATGGACCTGCACTCCACGTGCGTCTACTGCCTCGGCCTAGAACATGACCTGCAAACCTGCGAGTTATGCCGTTCATTTTTGGCCAATGTCCTGGAAGACTGCGCTGCCTAGGTACAGCTTGGGTGCCCCAAGAAGCACTACCAGCCGGTTAAGTCAAAGGAGGCCCATTGGGTGGTTACAGCGGCGGCTGGCTCGGCTGAGCAACTCGAGCAGATGATCGTCCTCGAGGAGGAGGAGGCGGCTCAGGCTGCATCATCCTCTTCCTCGGTCACGGCATTTATCCCGCTCTCACTGGGTACCTCATATTCGGCTTCTTTCAAGGAGCTTTGCCAATCCCTTTCCACAAAGGGAGAGGGGCCATCGGGACATTCCTCTCGGTCCAAAAAGAAGGACTCAAAGGGTAAGTCCCATCGTTGGCGTTCGTGGGAGCGGGAGAGGTCCCCTTCCCCGGACAGTCGACTTTCTGCCTGGTCGAGTTGCGGCTAAGGCCGCGTGGCTTCATGGCGTCCCGTCAGGCCAGCCATCCGAGACACCATTCACGATGGTCGGTATTTTCTCGACCTGTTGACGGGCTGTCGACTGGTGAAGCAGACAGCCCATCTTCACTGGTTCCCCGGTGGAGACCGAGGACTCGCCTGTGCCTCCAGTGTCGCAGTCCCCGGTTAAGGCTTCTGAGCCGAGGGAAGAGTGGGTGTCCCCCGCCCCTTCCCAGACCCATCCTCGGAAACGCCGAGGATCTCGGTCTCTTTCTCGGACATCGTCTTGGTCCACCCGATCTTGCCGACATCGGCGGTCTCGGCACCGAGGTAAGCGGCACCGCCGCTTTTCCCTCATCTTCCTCCTCAGAAAAGGAGAGGCTTCAGCGCAAATTGCGCCGACGCTATGAGGACCTGATGTGGCAGCAGTTACTTCTGTCCGGGAACAAGCCGACGTCGTCACCTTCCCTGGCCATCAAGTGGCTGTCACCTGAGCGGCCGAAACAACCCCTCGCTGTGGCCGAGGTGCCCAAGCCTGGGCCGGTTGTTTGGCCGAAACCAGCTGCCCCACCGATTGAGGTGGAACCTCCGCCTCCTCAACCGAAATCGGGGGCGCCGACCAAGGACTCTCGGTCGGGTCAGGGCCTGCCCCACAGGTTGTCGGTCACCCTCACTCCTGACCATCCTCTGCAGGTGGAGGGTGGCTCAGGCCCCAGACAGCTCTTCGTGGACTCCTCGGAGTCTGAGGACGACTCCTTCCTGTTCTCCAGGCCCATTGACTTGGAGTCCTCCGGGGCCAGTCGATGGACGAAAGCCCATCGTCTATCATGGATTTGCTTCAACTCATCTCGGAGTCCACCGGGATGCAGCTCGAGCCCGTATCCAAGTGGGCCAAGTATCCCCTGTCGGAGATACTGGACTGAGGGGATTCACCCACGGAGGCCTTTCTGGTGGCTGAAGCCATTGTTGGCCCAGCCTTGGAGCTCTGGCAGCGGCCTGCTTCCTGTCCTGCGCCTTCGGCCAGGACGTATGCGGTCCCCACTGGCCCTCTGCCCGGTTTTTGGAACACCCCTCTGCCGAGAGGTTGGTCACCGACAGCATTTTCTGGTGTTCGGGAATGCTGGGATGTGGACAAGCCCCGACAAAGGAGTCCAAAACGCTGGACTTATGCCGGGCACAAGGTGTGCATGCTCCTCTCTCTTGGCTTCCGCCAGGCCAGCTCGGCCGTGCTGATGGCACACTTCTCCCGCCTCATGGGCTCCCTGGATGAGTGAACCTCATCTCCTGGCTGGCCTGCAGGCCACGGTCCCGCAGGTACGGGACCAGGGTAGGGCAGTGGCTAAGCAGCAACTCCAAATGGCTCTGGACATCGGAGACTCCTGTGCCAGATTGGTTGTGGCCATGGTGACCATGTGCTGCAGAGCATGGCTGAGGATATCCACCTTCACGGCGGATACCCAGCACAAGCTGGCGGATGTCCCTTCTTGGGGACCGACCTCTTGGCCCTGGAGTGGAAGGTCACCTCCAGCGGATCGAAAAGTCCAGTGCCACTCTGGACTCGGTCCACCTCCACCTAGAAGGACAAAGGCCATGACGGCAGCAGCACAAGTCCTTTTGTCCTTCTGGCCTGCGGCACGTTCTGCCCAACAGCACCAGGGCCAGCAGGCTTGCGCTTGGCATTCCAAACCCAAGTCCGCGGCTTCCTCCAACAGGAAGCAGGGAGGTAAAGGCCCAGGAGGTCCCTCGGCCGGTCCCTCTTCTAAGCCTGCCCAGTGATGGGTTGAGGGGTGTTGCCCCCAGCCTCGTCACTCCCCCGGTTCCCCCTGTGGGGGGACGGCTCTGCCACTTCCTTTCTACTTGGTCCGTTATCACCACAGACCATTGGGTTTTGGAGGTGGTAGGAAAGGGCCTGCCCCTGGAGTTCGAGCAGGCCCCGCCCTTCTGGGCCGTCGCCCCTCGGGGGGGGGCTACGGGGTCCGCAGCCTCTTTGTCAGCTTGTTGAGACGATATTGCCCTGCTCCTTGAGAAAGAGGTGGTCAGGAAGGTGGCGGATCCTCCTCCAGACCCAGGGTTAGTGTCCAGGTACTTCCTGGTCCCAAAATGGACGGGGGGTTGGCGCCCCATTCTCGACCTGAACAGGTTCCTAAGGTCTCGGACCTTCAGGATGGTCACTCTGGCTCAGATAATCCCATCCTTGGAATGAGGCATGTGGTTCTGTTCTCTGGACCTTCAGGAAGTTCGGGGAGAGGTTCGCCAGCTGTTTGTCACCTACGCTGAAGCCGCACCTGGCAGACCTGCAGTCAAGCGGACGATAGGCAGGTGGGTCACCTCCTGCATAGATCTCTGCTATAGGTTGGCGGGCATGGAGCCTCACAGAGGGATAAGAGCTCATTCTACCTGCCATACCGCTGCTTCCAGGGACGCCCCTTCCAGGAAATCTGCAGGGCTGCTACCTGAAGTCAGCACACACCTTCATCACCCACTACCACTTCAACCTTGAGTCACGCCCGGGATGCTGGTTTTGGTGCCTCGGTTCTCCAGTCTTTATTTCCCAAGTAGGTGGTGTCGCTTGCCTCCTCCTTCCGGAGAACAGCTAGGAGTCTGCCAGACAGTGTGGATGAACAACATATCCATGTCCTAGAAATACAGGTTACTCACCTGTAACGGGAGTTCTAGAATGGTATATGTTGTTCATCTACACGACCACCGACTTCCCGGCTTTATCAAGACAACCCAGCTTCCAGCGGCTGATCTGGCATCATGGCGGAGCTAAGAGTTCTACCACCCGGTGGTGGGAGGAGCCAGCTGAAGATCTTCGCGCAAGATTTAAAGCGGCAAGGAACCTGTCAGATAGCGTAGATGAACAATATACCATTCCTAGAACTCCTGTTACAGGTGAGTAACCTGTATTTATTGTTCCATCTATACTTGGCCTGTTGGTGATCTTGGTGGTTGTTTATGATTGACAATCTTGTGCTGAGTGCCATGTTAGAATTTTATGATGTAGTTTATGTCCCTCCCCAACCGCAGAGTTCTATAGTAGAACATGAATGCATTGTTCCAACAATGGAAGAACTGAGTAAGGGACATGTACTACATCATTCAGTTGTAAAATGACACTTACTATTTGTGTAAATCAGAAACACCCAGTAGGATAACTAAAAAGCTTGTAGAGATGGAACAGGAACAAAATTTGAACAGTACGCATGCAAGACAACAAAAAAAAAATGACTTGCAGGTTCAGGCAGAAAAAAAGTACTAACCTCTGAAGTGCAAGTGTATAGACCAGGAAACAAACAGGACCCCCACAAGACTTCTACTGGTTTCCTGATGAAGCTTCAACGAAACCAGTGCAAGTCTTGTGGGGGTCCTGCCTGCTTGTTCTCTGGTCTTTGCACTTGCACTTTGAAGGTTTGCACTTTTTTCTGTCTTAATAAAACTGCTTTAATTTTGAGCATTTCTTCTTACGGTCTGGTTTTGCGGTGAATAGTGCTGGAATTCTGTGTATAAAAATTACTTGCCCACGAAATTTGTTTTACTTTTCCTTTCTGCTACACCCTCTCTGCTTCAACACTACAGTGTAAGCATGGAATGTGTGTAGGATGCCATAAAAAAAAAAAAAAAAAACACCACTGACTCCAGCAGTGCCCAACTATCCCCACTTCCTTTTCCCTTGTGTCGACAAGAGGAGGAATGTTCCATCATAGGTATTGCCATGCCCTTGTTCAGGTGAAGTGAAATTGTGTTGCTCCAACACTAGTCAGCACAGAAGATAACACATCACAAGCATCACTCCTTTGATCAACGTTTATCATATTGCCACACTCACCTCTCCCATTGTCATGTGCTGCAGCCTGCACTTGATGGAACTGGCATGGCTTACCATGCTGCACTGAAGCAGCAAGACAAGCAGTAAATGACCAATCATTAGAGGTGCCAGCCCATCACGAGATGAGAAAGCTCAGAGGCTCTGAGCAGCAGTTTAGGCTTCTGCTCCCCTTGCTGCCTGTGTACACCCCTGATGCTGTGATTTATACCTGTGGGTCAAGTACTCCCATTATTTCAATCACTCTTCAGCAAGGCATTATTAATGTGATACACTTACTGTTCTAATAAATCCAGGGATTCTCTTGACTAGCCAATCCCTTAATCTTCAGATACCTATTCTAATGAAGAAAATTAAGTTTGGTGACTGAATCAGCTTTGAACAAATGCGGTTATTTAGCAGACATCTGCTGGGCAGGCTCAAGCAGACACTACTGATCCATACTGCAGTGATGACTATCTACTCCTTTATACTTCAGCTGCTCAGAACAGATTTTTATTCCCCAGTGTACCCCAGCAAAATTGAAGCAAAGAGAGAGGTGGGACATACACTGACTGCTGGCAGAACAAACCAGAGGTGGGCAAGGAATGGCCATAGACTGTACTGCATTCTTGCCCCCAACATGGCTAGGCCTAGTCCACACACAGTCAAGTTACAATGTTTTAAATAAAACTGGGCACCACTTCAATGCTGATCGAGATGCAGCTCTTTAGTGACAAGTCCTCCCCTCCGTTCCATCCCCTTTATGACCACCTTACCTTGCTGCTGCTGGTCTTCTGACTGTGCTGCCTCAGCCTGCTGATGGAATGCGACTGCCGATGTGCAACCCACTGGCAGGGAGGACAATGATTCACTCCCCACCCCCCCCAGCGAGCCCCGGCCGTGGTGCTGACCCTCTCAGCCTCGCTCTGCGTACAGTAGTCCACTCCGCTTCTCATTGAGCTGCTCTCTCCCCACTCTACAGTCAGCCTGTGGTGGTGGGGTGTCTCACAAACGCACTCTGCAGGTCAGGCCCTCTTCTCCCACAGTTCCAAACCTCGAAGTGCAATATGTGAACAGGAGACAGAGTAACCCCTCCTGTCTGTTTTGGGTCTGAATCACCTACTAGCCTCGAGGCCTGGGTAAAATATGAACCTGTTTTCACTAGCACTCCCAGTTAACAGGATCAGATATACCCCCTCTTCAGGAAATGTAATGCAATACTTAATCCAGTGGGCATCCAACCTGGTTCAGAAATCTCCCTTTTGACTCATTTTGAGACCTAGGTATTTTCTTACCTTTTGAGTAAAATGGTGACACTATAAGCCCTTTAACAGTTATGTCAGTAATATCAACTTTGTTCCAGCATTCACATGCAGAATTGAGAAAAGATTCAAGCGGGATTAAGGAAACCAAAACATTTACTGAAATCAAAAATAGCAAATACATACAAAACGCTGAACCTATATACATTAATACTTACAGTCAAAAGAAAAGGGAATTTCGGAAACAAAAATGCCTGTAATTGAATTTCTAGTCTTAACTCAGTTTCTAGTTGGTATTACCTTTTACTGACAAAGTTTTTAGGTATGCCTCGGACATCTGGCAGTAGGATTTGCGCACCCCTGGCTAGGGGGCTTGGGGCAGACACTGACTGCAACATCTCCTTAAATGGGATTCCGACAGCCAGCGGCACCCGCCAAGACTTAGACCACATAACAGGTGATTTAACAGCTCTTGCACCACCCCTGGAGCCTTCGCTTGGTGGGAGGGAACCTGTACTACTGCCCGACTGTAGTATCCTGCTCCCTCAGAGCATTCACCTGCAATGGTGTGGTGCCCACAGGTTCTTCCCTCAGCCATGGTGCTAGGCATGTGGCAACAGTCCTCCCCCCAGTGGATGGCACAGGCATAGCAGTATCCTGCAATATCCACTTCGGGGACCAGTTGTCACCCCCCCGGCACCCATCCGTTCAATCCCCAGGAAATCTTACTGTATTCTGACTTATGCAGTATGGTCTCACCATAGGATTGCCCCGGAGCCGAAATGGTTAATAGAACCTATGCAAATGATGGAGTGCTAGGCTCGAGCTCGGTTTTCAAACCACTGTCCCTAGTAAGCAACTCCTAACCGTCAGATTCTTTACTCCACTTGCCTCTGTAAGACGTCTCTGGAGAGCTCTCCTTCATCTCTTGAAGAAACTTTATTTTCTCATTTTTTACCTCAGTAAATTTATTTGGTATTCTTATCTCTGTCCTTGGTTTTCAGGGAGAAATTGTTTAGATTTTAGCCTGTAAGGGGTAAGTAGTCGTTTTTCTCCCCGGTTTCTTAACCGAGGGGAAACCGACAGTTCCCTTATTTTGTTTTAATATTGTTTTAGTTAATTTGAAATTGTTCTGACTTGGTATAGTTGGTTAGCTAGTTTTAAAACTTATACTGGATTAATTCCTGGTTGGTTGGTCTCTTTTTTTTCAACCGGGGTAACTCCTGGATTTATATCTCTAAACCTGGTTTCATTTTTTACGGTGTAACAACTGACAAAAAAAAAAAATCTATTTGGGTTTTCATTCTATTTCGTTTGTCACAGAAACCAAAAAAGAAAACAGGACCCACAGGTTTCCAGCACTGCACAGAGTGAGGAACTATTGCAAAGGCTGATCCTCATTTGATTTGCTTGTTCTGTCTGAGGTTTGACCACCTTCAGACAGACTGTGAACTCTGCTATTTTCCTCAGTCCACCCTTGAAAGGCAGTTGAAGAGGTTAAGGAAAAATGACTGATAAGGCTGCTAACCTGACCAGTGAACAGTCCACTGAACTGGAGGGACTGCCCTGTGACTGGGGCAATAGTTCCACAAAGAAGAGAACTGCAGATAAGGCTTCTTAACCGACCGTCACGGTTAAGAAAACAGCCCTACTGGAAGAGGAGGTGTCATCTCTTCTGCTACTTCGAGTCAGTAGAACCAGTCCCTGCCATTCAAAAGGCAAGGGTCTGTACTCAAGATCCTTCCTTACATTAAAGAAAACGGGAGTGGCATCCCATTCTGGATCTCGGATACCTGAACAAGCACCTAGCAAAACAAAAATTCAAGATGGTCACTCTATTTACCATATTACCTACCCTAAGGCAGGGAGACTGGCTAGCATCCCTGAACCTAAAAGATGCTTACTTCCACATCCCAATCAGAAGGTCCCATAGAAAGTACCTCAGATTCAGATTGCCATCAGGCCATTATCAATTCAGGGCAATGCCCTTCGGACTAACATCTGCTCCAGTGGTATTCACAAAATGCCTAGCTGTCGTGGTGGTACACCTAAGGAGGCTAGGAATATCAGTGTTCTCCTATCTGGACAACTGGCTCATTGTAGGCCAGTCACAGCAGCAAGTAAGAGAGGCACTATCTGTCACTCAGAACACCTTGTCTTCTCTGGGATTCTTAGTGAATAAAAAGAGTCTGTCCTAGAACCAGTGCAGTTGCTCAAGTTCATAGGGGCAGAATTGGATACAAAGACAGGAATGGCCTATCTTCCTCAGGACAGGGTGGACAGCCTTATTCAAACAGTCAGGTCTTTTTCACTGCATGTTTCCAGACCAGCAAGGCATTTCCTGTAATCGTTGGGTCACATGGCAGCCTCCACTGTAACCGTCCCAGGAGCCAGGTTTCAGATGAGACATCCAGTTTCATCTCAGGGAGTATTGGTCCCAAAAGATAGACTCCCTATCAGAGCTGGTCCCAGTCACAGCCACCTTTATTCAAGCTCTGCCGTGGTGGCAGGTAAGGGGACATGTCAGAAAAGGGGTACTTTTTCTACAGCAGCCCCCTTCTCTGATACTTAACACAGATGCTTCCCTCCTAGGGTGGGGAGCACATTTGGGGGATCACACTGCTCACAGCACATGGGGAAAGCAGGAATCCCTCCTGCACATCAGTCTATTAGAGCTCAGAGCAGTTCTTCTGTCCCTTCAGTCTTTTGCCACTCGGGTGGTAGGGAAGGTGGTGCAGGTCAGAGCAGACAATACAGCCACCATGTACTACATAAACAAGCAAGGGGGCACAAGGTCAACCCCTCTTTGCACAGAAGCTATGAAAATTTGGGCATTGGCATACTCTCTGAAGGTGTCCCTTTCAGCTTTTCATCTCCCGGGCAGGGACAATGTCCTAGCAGATGCCCTCAGCAGGATAAACCAGAATCACCACGAATAGTCACTGAACAGACAGGTCTTGCAGACCATTTTCAGGAGGTGGGGCACCCCAGAAGTGGATCTGTTTGCAGCCCCAGACAATTGCCAGCTCCCAGAATATTGTTGCAGACCCCCCAGCAGGGGCACAATTCCTTTGGATGCACTTCTGTTAGATTGGACAGGGAAGTTCCTGTATGCTTTCCCTCCATTCCTTCTACTGCTGAAAGTATTTAACAAGCTCAGGCTTCAACTAGTCTCAATGATTTTCATTGCCCCAGATTGGGCCAGGCAGCCTTGGTACTCCATACTCCTATCAGTGTCAGTAGCCAAGCCAGTCGGTCTTCCCAGGAGGTACAACCTATTGACCTCCTCTCAGGGCAGAATCATGTACCCTAACTTACTATCCCTCAGACTCAAAGCATGGCTCTTGAGGACCTAGAGTATGCGGACTTGCATCTTTCAGAGGGGGTTATGGACATACCGAGAGTTTCCAGAAAACCCTCCACTAAGAAAACATATGCCTGTAAATGGAAGAGGTTTTCTTTTTGGTGCCAGGGCAGAGGTCTGGATCATTCCCAAGCTAACATTTCTATAGTTCTGGTCTATATGGCTCATTTGCACTCACAGGTTTAACTATTTCCACTCTGAGGTGCATTTGGCAGCTGTTTTAACTTATTTATCAGCAGGTAAAGCTTCTTCCTCCTTAGCTTCAAAGCCAGTGTTCAAAAAATTATTTGAAGGGCTGCTATATTTACACCCATCACACAGGGTGCCCACTCCCATGTGGGATCTGAACAGTTACATTGCTCAGCTCATGCAACCTCCATTTGAACCCATGTTATCAGCGGATCTCAAATATGTGACTTGGAAAACTGTATTTCTGGTTGCCATTACTTCTGCCAGGAGGATCAGTGTACTCCAGGCACGATCCACAGAACCAGGGTATATCGCAGTTCATAGAGACAAGGTAGTCCTGAGAACTAACAGAAAGTTTTTGCCTAAGGTGGTATCAGATTTCCACCTTAACCAGTCTATAACCTTGCCAGTCTTCTTTACAGACCATTCCACTTCAGGTGACCGTAGGTTGCATAGCCTGGATGTAAAAAGGGCAGTCAGCTACTATCTTGACCACACAAAGGATCACAGACAGGATCAAACCCAGCTCTTTCTTACCTTTGGAGAGGTGGGGAAAGGAAAACCTGCCACAAAGCGATCCATTGCCAGATGGATTGTAGCTTGTATCCAGTTCTGTTGTAACAAGGTAGGTAAGGAACCACTTGCAGGCCTCAGGGCCAATTTAACTAGGGTACTGCAGCCTCTCAGCAGCTGCTGAGATAGCCACCTAGTAGATATTGCAAAGTTGCAACTTGCAAGACAGTCCACACATTTACGGAGCATTATCAAGGAACTTGACGGCAAATCCCAGCTCCCCCCACCCCCCACTAACTGTCAACATGGTTCCTACCACCGACCCGCTGGCCATCGCCAACTGCCTCGACTCGTCACTCCCTGACCTTAGTGCAGTACTCCCAAATAACTTCTTCGACCCCATTCCTGCAACACTACCCCCTAACACCCAGCATCCCCACTTCCGTCTCAGGGTGATCTCACGAATGAGGCAAGGCTTTATCTCATTAAAGCACTCAGTGGCTCTTGCTATTGCAAAGATTCTTTTGATATGAGAATCCTACATCTAGTACTAGATACAGTCTTCTCCCCACTGACTGACCTCATTAACTGCTCCCTAAGTCTGGGGCAGTTCTCCACAGCCTGGAAGACTGCCACAGTCACCCCAATACTGAAGAGTGGTGACAGCACCTCCCACAATAACTACTGTCCCATATCCATTCCCCACTGTTCTCGAAAGCCCTCGTGGGGATTCTAGCCACCCAACTCATGAGTACCTGCTTGCTCATAACCTACTTTGGAGGGAGCAGCATGGCTTCAGATCTGGGCACAGTACAACTACAGCTCTCACTGAGTTCTCTAATTTTGTTCACTTTGCCCTGGATAGAAAACACCTATCTGGAGCTGTCTTCATTGACCTGTCAAAGGCCTTTGATATAGTCTCCCACCCCTTACTCTTAAGCACACTCTGCCACATAGGTCTGTCCCAAGGACCCATCTCCTGGTTTACCAGTTACCTCACAGCTAGATCACAATGTATCAAAATAAACACCCTCTCAACCACCCTGCAAGTCTGCTTTGGGGTTCCCCAGGGCTCCATCCTTGGCCCTCTGTTGTTCAACATCTGCCTAAACACCTTGCCCAATTCCTGCTCCAGCAACCTACTACTCTATGTGGACAATGCGGTTCTTTTGCCTTGCACCCAGATCCCACAGTATTGTAGTCCTCCTCCAACATGCATTTAACCAGACTGAAAACTGGTTCATAGACCAAAGACTTGTGGTCAGTGTAAAGACAAAAACAATGCTCTTTGCCCACCGACAGAATAAGGCCAAGAATGCGAGCTAACAATCCTCTCCCTCTCTTCTTCCTCTAGAACAGGTCCATACATATAAATACTTGGGCCTTACATTTGATTTCAGCCTCTCCTTCCATTCACACATTGACACTCTGTCATCAGCCATAAATGTCTGTATAGGCCTATTGTATCGGCACAAGGATTGCCTACCTCCAGAAGTCCTTAATCTGGCTGTCACCTCCTCAGTCCTCTCCCTACTCGATTATGGGCTCACTATCTACTCGTTTGTTGACCACACAGCCTTAACAAAACCTACCCGGCACTGCTTGGTAATCTGCAGAAGTCAGAATACAGTAAGATTTCCTGGGGTTTGAAGAAAAAATACTCACCTTAGTAATCTTGTTTCTTCTAAGGGAATCTTACTGTATTCAAACTCCTCCTTCCTCACCTGCTAGAACCTATGGTCATTGCATTAGAGCTGTGCTGGAGTTGTTGCAAACCTGGGGAGTATGTACTGTTTTTATTTTTGGGCATCTGTGACTTGAGTCTTCAAATATGCCAGGTTTTGGAGTATTTGAAAGAAGGGTAATTCCTAATACTTTTCTCCTGTCATTTCTGGTTTAGGGAGGGTTCTATGGTTGTTATTATTATTATTATTATTATTATCCTTCCATTAGTTGGAAACTGCTTAGTGCATGCTAGTAAGAATCTGACCATTAGGAGTTGTTTACTAGGGACAGTGGTTTGAAAACCAGGCTCGAGCCTAGCATTCCATCATTTGCATAGGTTCTATTAACCATTTCGACTCCGGGCAGTCCTATGGTGAGACCATACTGCATAAGTCAGAATACAGTAAGATTCCTTAGAAGAAACAAGATTACTAAGGTGAGCAATTTTTCTTCCTACCTGCCCTCCCTGACCGGCATCTTGTCCTGCCCGATACTGCCAGCCTGCAGTCTGGTCCCCATTACTGAGCGCCGATTCTACCGTCCCGCAGCTTGTGGCTAACCTCTCTCGCATGCCTTGCCTTAGGCACATGACAACGTTCAGGAATGCAGGGTTCGTGGCTCACCAGTAATTTGCACAAGCTGCCATTGGTGCAGCTTGTGTCTATGTGTGAGAATTAACCCCCATTTTCGTAGACCTTGTGGGCCTGGAGTCTGTCACATCTGATAGCATAACTGAAGGAATAGAATCTGCCTTACAAACTGTGGTAATTGGTTCAGAGGAACTAATAGCCACATTGGTGAGACTAAATTAAGATGGTACAGCAGTGAATATGGGTTGTGTAAACAGTGCACAGGCTAAATTTACACATGAATCTCCTCATGTTGTGGTCCACTGCATAAATCACAATCTTGAACTTACACTTCTTGATCTGAAAAAAGAAGTCCCCTATCGTAAAAGATTTGAGTTGATCTTGAAAGATGTTTTTAAATTCTATCATTTTAGTCCTAAAAGATGGCGCCAAATTCAGAGTTTAGCAGATGCTTTTAAGTTTACATTCGCTTATTTTGGTGGAATACATCAAGTGTGAAGGATTGCTAGTCAGGCATGGGCATTAAAGGCACTGATAAAAAAAACTACAAGCTAATAGTCACATGGGAAATGTGGTGGCCACTGAGTTAGGGGTTGGTGCAGCCAGGGTAAAGGCATTCTGAAAGATTGACCACCAAATTTGTTAGGACTTTACATTTCACAGTGGACTTGATCATAGTTGTGACTGAACTGTGTCACACATTCAAAAGATGAATTGTTTCTGTCCAAGGAACTACATGAACAAGAAAGTGCAGTACTGGAACTTTCATCTATGAAAGAAAATCCTGGGACCTATGTCCAAAAGCTTGTGGTTAATGATGAGGGAGAATTTCAAGAGGGAAAACTTTATGGGACATTAGAACCAAAACTTCAGAACCAGGAACAAGAAGCGATTAATGCTGTTATTGAGCACCACGGATGCCAGATTTAGTAGACTGCAGCAGCTACTATTTTCCTTGTTTCAGTGCCTGGACCCCACTCAGTGGCCTACTGATGAGAAGCAATTGGTCCACTATGAAATGAACAGTTCTGAGTGTCACCTAAATCTCTTCACAAAGTCATTACAGAAGAGGAAAGAGACAGTGTCATATGCCAGTGGTCACTTCTCATATTACATCTGCATACCATCATGGAGTTGGACACCCCATAAAGCTGTCTAACAAAACTTTTGTCAACTAGACCACCAGCATTTAAAAATGCATTACTTTTGGTAGAGTTACTTTTTATATTATCATGTAGTAGTACTGCAGTGGCTGAACAAGGATTTTCTGCAATGAACTGAAGTCTAATCCCAGAACAAACCTGCAGCAGGGCACACAGCAGGATTTGATGTCCATATGTGAGAGTGGTGCTGGCATGGATGATTTCCAACGTGAGGCTATTTTGTACTGACTTGAAGACAGACCTGGAACAAGGCAAATTCACAACCACTCTTGTCTAAAGCACCAGCTTTATTGTTAGGGATTCAAGTTCAACTGAAGAATTAATTCTGTCCTAATTTCTTAGTTCATTCGGTGATATTATGAGTAGCAGCAGTGGGCACTACAGTCTCTCATCTTTCTCCTCTCAACAGGACATAATACTCTGTCTCCCCTCTAGCCCTAGTCCCATCTACTGCCTGGCCATTCTACTTGCTAGCTTCCCTCACATCTGCTGTGAAAAACAAAAGAATACTGACTGAGACTGAGACTTGACTGTCTGAGTACTTGTCACTATACATATACAGTCCCAATGCAAGATTAATGTGCTTTATTTGTGTTATTGCTTAATTTTATATTCGTGAGTAATGCAAAATTAATTAACTCAAAATAGCATTTATGCAAAATCGACAACCGTCTGTTACAAACCTCTTACGTATTTGGAGCCACTGCTGCTCCTTTCCTCTTTTTTCCATGTGCTGTTCCCGATGTTTCGGAACCTGCACCATAGAACTGGCTGTGCTTAGGGACTGCTTTGTCTATGACTATTGCATAATTCTCACACTTTGTTTGAAGTTGAGTGGTTATGAGCCATAAAAATCAATCACAGAAAAAACTTACATTTACTTTAAAACTGCAGGATCACAGAAACTGGCAACCAAATTCAAGGTTATGGTTGTCCATAGGCAACTTATTTTCAAAACTAATTTCCCAAGCGTGGATATAATGCATTTGTATATGTGACTGTATGGGCCTGTGCTTCTGCAGACAGAAGTAGTGTTTTGAATTGAGCATTGTGGATTTCTTTTTGCAGCCGGAAATGAGTGTGTTTGTTTTGCAGTGTGCATGCCACAGATACAGATCTACAAAGGTAGCAGAACAGTGCTACTGCATTTGTGTAATCTGGAAACAGTTGTATGTTGTTTTGTCTTGCCTAATGATGGCTGTCTGTGGTTGCTTGTGTGGTCTTGCCCTTTCGCTGCTTATTGGGGGGGGGGGGAGCTGAACAATAACTAATGAATGAATGCATTTTTTTCCATGTATCCACTTTCTTTTTGAGATAGTTAAATCTTATCATCATTCACGCAGATGTGCAGGGCCCTCTGGACCCTTCAACAAAGGAAGAGTCCATTCGCATTTAAGTGCAGCCCAAGAATTCAATTTCTGGTGCACGTGGAAAAATCTTTTCTTTTTTAAACTCTCAATCTTTATTGAGTTTTTTAAAATTCATATTTACAATACACTAGCACACACTAAAAAAATAAAGCTTATGAGGCACAGTTACAAAATCACATACATTGGGCATTTATATCAATTAGTCCAGTTTAGTTCATAATTCCTCCGAGGGAGAACTCCCCGAGAGACAGCAAGGTGCAAGGACTACAAAGGGGGATAAAACCCATAGACTTAGAATAGGAGACCCCCTTTCTATGGTACAAATTCAGGCTTTGTCAGTCCCATGTACAGGATCCATCTTCTCCAAATCAACTTAAACTGAGCCTGTTTCTTATTAAGGGTGGCTCGAGGCCTCCACCGGTATATAGAAATCATAATTTCTTTTTTTTTTTTTTTTTTAATGTAGTCTTTTATTTAATTTATAAATGCAGCAATACATCACTTAATACCAGTTGATAACATCACAATACATTACATGTATACTTGTTGCAGTCATATTAGGGGAAAATAAATTAACATCTATTACTTCAGTATCCAGAGAATCATAATTACTCATTTTAAGTTCAGTCTGTGATCCATTCAAATCAAATCAAGCATAGCACGGTGAGCCCTCCCCTATCTGTCCCAGATTTTATTCTCATTAAAATTCAAGGAGCATCACAGATCATATCCTGAGTATCTTTTCAGTGCAAAAGAAGAGCAAAATTACATGTTCAATACATAGCTTAAGGTACAAAATCATCATAATGATTTAGTTGGTATGATATCCACTTTTACCATTGTACATTAAATTTTTGAACTTTGTTCCATAAATCTTGGCCGAGAATAAGCTTAAGGGCAAATATCTCCCTGGACAAAACAATCCAGACTTTTTAGTGGGTATTTTGTTGTAAACCACAGTCTAGTGATCATTTGTGGGCTGTTGTTATAAATTTTAAAATTTGTTTCACCAAGTTTTTGTCAATTACAGACCTTTCGGTTTAATAAAAGTCAATATAAATGTGGGAGTGAATAAATCAGTGGTGTCATAAATTGCACACAGCTCCTCAATGATCTCCTTCTAAAACTTGGATAGCTTAGGACATGACCAAAGGACATGGCTCTGATTAGCTCTGTCATCCCCACATTCTCTCCAACACTGTCCCTCCTCTAATTCTCCCATACTAGCCAGCAAGGCTTTTGTGCGGAAGAAACGAGAACAGAGTTTCCACATGTATTCACACCAGTATGGTGAGAAAAAGATTTTTATAGTTGGTAAAGGAGAGTTATTCCAGTCCTGCTCACTGATTGATGCCTGTAGTTCTTGTTCCCTTCTAAACCTGATTGAGTTGGTCGAGTCTCCCTGTCTTTCATTTAAGGCCTTGTATATCTTACTAATCAGGTGATCCATGGTCGTTCCTCTGATATGAGCTTGTAACAGTTGTATTATTTGGGTAGGGTTTTCGCTTGGGGCCGCGAGTGACTGTTCGTATGGCTGAAGGTATGATTTAAGATGTAAATAAGAAATAAAATATTTATGGGGCAAGTGATATTCCTTCTGAAGGGACAAAGGGAAGGAGTCCTGTTCTGCCCACTAACTAGAAAATGAATAAAATGCCATATCTCTGCCATTGAACTACATAGGGGCCTGAGGGACCTGCTGTCAAATTTGCATTATACTTCAGTGTTCCCAAGAACAATTTTTCAGAGAATGTAAAATAATCATTACTGACCTTAAGCCATATTTTTAAGGGTTCCCTGGGGGACTTTGGATAATTCATTATCCCTTGGCATTTGGGGGACATCCCAAAAAGGAGCTCCTGAGTGTTGTATGGGTCTCCCAGGTTACTTCTAATTGTTTCCAGTGTGCATCATTCTGTTTATTTAGGCAGTGTAGGACTACCCTTAACTGTGCTGCCATCGCATACTTTTTGAGGTCAGGGAGGTTAAGGCCACCTCTCTTTCTGGCCAGTTGCAGAACAGAATATCTAATTGTGGGACACTTTCTGCTCCAAATAAAGCGGGATATCATTCTGTCCAACGCCTGGAAATATGTTTCAGCTGGGGTGAAGGGCAGTGGCTGAAGAAAGAACAATATGTGGGAAATGCATTCTGCTTAATTCTGTCTCCTACTCAAAAAGCTTGAGAGACATGACCAACAAGATAGATCTTCTGTCAATTTTAGGGTTAAAAGTTCGAGATTTGAGAGCTCTGCATGAATGGGGTTTCTTGTAGTTTTATTCCCAAGTATCTCATCTCTTATCTGTGCCACTTGAAAGGGAAGTCTTTTTGAAGTGGGAGGAGTAACTGTAACGTCAGTACCTCGGTTTTGATTTGTTAATTTTATATCCTGCTAGCTTACCAAATGTTTGTAGCTATTTCCATACCTCTGGGATGGATTGTTCAGGCTCGGTAAGAGCCAGCAGAATATCATCCACAAATAGTGATATCTTGTGTGGGCGACCTCCCAATGGAAGGCTCTCTATGTCCCGAGAAGATCTGATGGCAATGGCCAGGGGTTCGAGATATAGATCAAACAACATTGGGGGCATTGGGCATCCCTAGCGGGTGCCCCTAGAGAGTTGGAATGTATCTGAAAGTGCCCCATCCACCTTAACATTTGCTTTGGGGAGGCATAAATATTTTGTAATTGTTTTATAAGTTGTTCTGGGAATCCAGAGTCTGCCATAAAAAAGACCAGCTGACCCGGTCGAATGCCTTTTCAGCATCTAACCCCAGTAGCACTAAAGGGATTTGTCTTTCTATGGCCTAATCTACTAAGAAATGTGCACGCCTTATGGCATCGTGGGCCTGTCTGCCCTTAATAAAGCCCACTTGATCAGGGTCAATAATAGTTGGTAGTAAACGGTCTATTCTAGAGGCCATGACTGACATGAACATTTTGTAATCATAATTTAGCATTGAAATGGGGTGAAATGAGGTAGGGTGTTCAACATCTTTATGGAGTTTAAGTATGGCTGATATGGTGGCATATTGCCATGTGGGGGGGGGTGGTTTCTTCCTCCAGGACTGCCTGTAAGGCCGGGAGTAATATGGGTAGTACAGCTTTTATAATTTGTTATAAAATTCAGAGGATACCCATCTGGACCTGGCACCTTCAGGGTCTGAGCTTTTTAAAACTTGGAGTAGTTCTCCCTCTTTGATTGGTGCCAGCAAGGCTTCAGCCTGTAGTGGGCTGATTCTGGTACTGGTAAACTCTGTAAATATGATTTGATGTTGTCTGGGAATTTCCTCTTCTTTAGT
The DNA here is from genome assembly GCA_016271365.2 of Neoceratodus forsteri. Lineage (NCBI taxonomy): Eukaryota > Metazoa > Chordata > Ceratodontiformes > Ceratodontidae > Neoceratodus > Neoceratodus forsteri. Next base: position 658,334,906 of record CM057459.1, read on the forward strand.
GTACAACTCGTGGTAAAACCGCTGTAGAATGAGTCTAATTTCCTGGGCTTTTTAGCTAATCTCTCTGTTTTAGTATCTATCATGCTGATTATGTTTGCTCTGGTTCTCTGAGAAAACATAATTTCATGCCAGTGAGTTATGGTGGGTTCCTAGTGGTAAGCCACAGCTTGTTTATGACTTTCTGACCGGCAAGCAGGGCGTGTCTCAGTAGTCTTCCCTTATTAGGGTCCTCATAGCCTCTCGGAGTATCAAACAAAAAGTACAGAGACAGTCAGTTCAACATCAGGATCAAAGATAGCCTGCAAGCCTTGTTCCAGCTCTCAGAGAAAGGGAGCCAACCTCAGACAGTTCCACATTATATGGTGTAGGGCAGCTGGGGCAAACCCACATCCCCTCCAGCATGTTGCATCTCGGGATTTCTGAAACTTAGCTTGTATCGCTGTAGTCCTAAAAAAATCTAATAAGCATTTTCCAGGAGAATTCTCTCCAACTGATAGTTGACAGACCCTAGTACGCTCTTTTTTGTACCCATACCCATGTTTCAGCAGCTATCTGAGTTCCCATATCTCAAGACCACACCCCTCGGACTGATTTTGTGCCATCTTCCTTCCAAGAAAAAAATGCTTTATAAAGATAGGAAATCATATGGGTTGATAGGGCCCTATTCTCTACTGTGGCCCTGAGGATAACCAGTATCTGAGTGGAGGAGGACAGTCCTCACCCTGCCCAATTTGTAGTGTTCAGATATAATTCTGAATTTGAAAATATGAACCTATCCTTCCAGGAGAGTCCAAAGCTGGTCACCAGGTTCTGGAAAGATCTGATCTCTACCCCCTCTAAAAAATGCCATATCAGGTGGAGTCCTTTCTTTTCCCCAACCCCGAAACCCAGCATCCCACAGGGCCGGATCGAATCCCTCTATATGAGGGACCGAGCACATAAGATATCTCCAACTCCCAAGGCTCCCGACCCCCTTCACTCCAAACCAGGAGCCCAGGGTTATCTCCATATAAGGATTCAACTCCCCCTCCATAATAGATTTTGTGCCATCCCCAACAAGGCCATGGAGGTCAGTCAGTTTCCCTCCGCTAACTCCAATGTCTTCCACTTAGCTGTGTATCCTTTGTTAAACCAATATAAGGACGTTCTGAGCTGCACTGCCTTGTGGTGTAACTTAAAATTGGGTAAAGCCAAACACGCCTCTGTTTTTGGAATCTGAAGGGCCGACAGTCAGACTGTCTGTCTCTGCAGGCCCCAGATGAACAGAGTAATCCTCCTATTGAGAGTGTTATAAAAAGAGTCAGGAACTGGGATGGGTAGTGTTTGTGCTAAATACAAAAACCTGGGGAGAACCACCATTTTCATCGTTTGGACCCTTTGCATTAGGGAGATGAATACACCCTGCCATCTCTCAAAGTCCACCCTAACCCGACCCATCAAGGGGGAGTAGTTAAGTGCGAACAACTGATCGCAGTCAGGCCCTATCTGTACCCCAGATACTTCAGATGTCTTAGGTGCCATCGAAAGGGAACCGCCTCTTAACCACTTTGGAGGTCGTAATTGATCTGCAGTACCTCTGTCTTGGCTGCATTGACTTTATACCCTCCCATATGTTGAACTGCTCCAAGGTGTCCCACAGTTGGGGTAGTGCCTGATCAGGGTCCGCCAGATATACTAATAGGTCACCAGCATAAAGGGCTGTTCCCCTCCTAGTCTAATCCCTCTAACCTTTGCCTCCTGCTGAAGAGCCCCAGCCAGTGGCTCCAGGTACAGGGCAAAAAGAAAGGGGGAGAGAGGGCACCTCTGCCTAGTACCCCTCTGCAAATGAAAAGATTCCGAGACTCTACCATTAATTTTGATATAGGTCCTAGGCCTTTTGTAAATACTGCTAATGGCTTTCACAAAGGTCTCAGAGAAGCCAGAATGCTTCAGCGTTAACTCAAGAAATTCCAAGCTACCGGTCAAAAGCCTTCTCTGCATCCAAACTCAAGATTAGAAGGGGAGACTGCAACCAGGTAGCATGGTGTTGAATATGTAATGTTCACCTAATATTATCCTGGGTCTGCCGACCTGGCACAAAGCCCGTTTGATCAAAGTCAATAAGGGAAGGGAGTGTTAGCTCCAGCCTCTGTGCCAAGATTTTGGCATATATTTTATAATGTACGTTAAGTACCAATATTGGTCGATATGACACACACTGGGTGATTTCCTTCCCCAGCTTCAGTATACTTGAGATCAGTGCATAGTTCTAAGTGTCTGGGAACTGTTCTTCCAAGTGTACCGCCCTACAGGCTTCCAATAATGGCCCCTCTATCTCTCTCTTAAAACATTTAAAGAACTTGGGGGGTATATCCATCAGGCCCTGGGGCTTTGCATGACTTTAAGCTTTTAATTGCCTGGCCCACTTCCAACTGAGTGATAGGGCAGTCCATCTTAAGTTTGGCCTCTGGACTAAGGGTTGGTAATGCTATTTTGGACAGGTAGGCCTCCACTTGTACATTATCCGAAGAAGACTCTGGGGTGTAAAGTTTTTGATAATAGGTTCTAAAACTAGATAAAATGTGTTTAGGAGTTCTCACGGTCTACCCGATCCTACATCCCTAATCTGGGCTATGGTAAAGTGCAGTGTTTGCTGTCGTAAGCGATGAGCCAGTAGTCTAGTTGCCCTAGAGCCCATCTCTCCATATCTCTGACACAGGCGCTGCAGGGCCTGCTTGATTTTAACATCTATTTGTTGTTTCAAACTCGTATCCTAACCAGCTGTGCCGTCCCTCTGCGTGGAGCATCTGTGCTTCCTTTAGCTGTGAGTGGAGGGATTCGTTAGAGCAGTCAGCTTTTTCTTAAAATGGGCAGCAAACTTAATAACCCCCCCCCCCCATGACTGTCTTCACAGTATCCCAGAGGGTGGCCTTGGAAATATCTGGTGAGATATTTCCCCTCAGTCTGCTCTAATTTAAATATGGCCATGTCTGTAAATTCTTTTAAGTTTAAAAAATAATTATTAAATTTCCATAATGTCTGACCCATGTTGTTCTCCAGTCCATGCCCAGGGAGAGCTGTGCATGGTCCGAGAGGACTGGGGGTATGCTCGCTGGCAGTTATCTGGTACTGATGCTCACTTGACACCAAGAGGTAATCAATAGGAGCCATGGTGGGGTATATTCCCTTGTCCAGAATGTACTTAGTGCCAAGCGCCTACCCAACCAGCCCCTTTCATGAATCTTTTAATTATTTTGCTAGTGAGGTGGGTCAAGTGGTCTTATTCTGGAAGTGTCCATCTGGTACCAGATCTGATTAAGACCCCACCACCACCAAAACCCCCTATGATACTCTGTAATCTTCTGGAGTAAACCCTTCACTGTTGATGCTGCAGATCCTGGTGGGAGGTAGAGTGATGCCAAAGTAATAGGGGACCCCCAAGTCACCGGACACCATAACTAGCCGACCCTCCGGATCTATATATTTCTCATTCAGTTTAAATGAGGACCCCCTAGGAATCAAAATGGCAGTGCCCCTTCTCTTCCTTCCCCCTCCTGGGGCTGTGTGGGTGGCCGTTTGTGCTTGTCTGTGTCTGTAGGTTAGTTTTTGTTCATTTACATGTTTTTCTGCTGGGAATACCTGCCATTCTTGCACACAACATTGGTGAAAGTCTCCTGGACTGAATTTCTGCAAATCGCCATCATCAGGTATCAGCTTTTAATTTTAAATCAGCTTTCTTGAAGCCTCCCAAGGAAGCATATGCCTTACAACTAGTCTTACAAACATGGTGATGCTGGGTCCTGCAACTGAATCAACATTTTCAACATTCTTATCTGACCACTCTTAAAGCAACTGCACTTGTGGACTTTAAAGAACAAAGGAATTTTAACACATTTGTGACTGAATCAACATTTTTGTCTGACCTTTTCCAAAGGTATTGTACTTGTCTCTGAGGACTTTGAAGATCAAAGGAAACATACAGACAAAAGGATTTCACATATTGTATATGCCTACTGTCTGACCTACTCCAAGGTATTGTACTTATCTCTGAGGACTTGAAGAACAAAGGAAACATATAGACAAAAGGATTTCACATTGCATATGCCCAGGCCACAGTTTATCACCTTTCAGGAATTTTAACATATTATGTGATCCTGGATCTCAACAGTTAATTTCCTGTGGATGAAATTAACCTTCAGCATTTTTCCTTTGCTATCTCCTGGTGTGCTTGTTAGACCACCCAAGTGCCACCACCTCTGCTCTACCATGGATTACTCTATCCTCTAGTTCTTTTATTAGGCTGTGGGTTGCTACAGGCCCACGCAGTGCCAAGCTGGACCACTACCACCCTCACGAGAACCTGCTCTTGACAAAGATGGACTATATGGCACCCCAGTGCCAACTGTGCTGAAGGAGCCCAGCTTTCCACCACCTGCATCCCACCTGCTAGCCTGGGGCACCCGACACCTGCCACGGTTATCAACATTACCATTTTCATGCCCATAAAGATCACCCTGGTGAGCGTCGCCTCCCCACTGCAAGAGCAGGAGGCGCAAGATCGCTCCACCATTTGCATAAACCTCTCAGCCAAGAAAATAATATTCTTGCTTCTTCTTCTATTAGGTAATGTCCATGCCAATCCTGGCCCACCACCAGTATCAAGCAGGGGAAACACAGTAAAGGCCTAAAAGTAGCTGCACTGAACATCTGCAGCCTCACAGCAAAGTTTGACCTACTCAAGCGTGGATGTCGACCATGTACCTGACATTCTGTGTCTGACAGAGACCTGGCTGTCAAGCAGGATAAAAGACAATGAAGTGATGCTTCCAGGATATCAAACATTCAGGAAAGACAGGTGTGGCAAGAGAGGTGGAGGAGTCCTTATCTATGCCAGGGATTACCTATGCTGTTCGGTCCTCCCTGTTACCAGGGTCGAGGATGATCATGAACTACTAGCAATAAAAGCACAGGTCGGACAGCACGGCAAATCTCTAATCTTAGCGTCAGTTTATCTTCCACCCACTAAAGCCAGGGATGGCCTCCCAAAAATACTGGATACAATATCCATATTATATATATATTAATAGGGGTAAGGGGCAACAGACTTCCTGGAAAACATAAACTGAACTTACAAACTTAAATGGGCAGACTGGGTGGGCCATAGGCCCTTATCTGCCGACACTGTCTATGTATCTATGTATCTAATTGCTACCCTTTCTCAGGGCACAGAGCTTCTCATAACAGGTGACTTTAACATCAACTGGGAGGGCAGGGAATCCACGCCTTTCAAGGACATGATGCTGCTTCCAATCTGACCCAACTTGTAGACAGCCCAACAAGGCGGAACCACAAAACAGGAAGAGACACCCTCCTCGATTGGCTCCTCTCGGGTTACCCTTCTCGGATCTGAACTTAAGGTCCTGCCTGACACCTTAAGTGATCACTCCCGGTCAGTTTCAATGGTCAAACAAATTGAGCAAGCCCCGCCTATCATAATTAATAGTAGGTCTTGGGGAAGGGCAAACTTGGGTCCCTCTTCTCTGCCCTCTCCCAGTATGACTGGTCTCCCATCGATCATCGCCTAATATTGACCAGGCCCTAAGTTTCTTTATAGAGGGCTTCAACAAGATTTGCGATATCTTTGCACCACTGAGGAAAAGAAAAATTAGGGTCAAGTTAATGGTTGATCACAAGGATCTCCTCGCCCAGATGAAGGAAAGGGACAATCTCTGGGAAAAAGCCAGGTCCTTTCACAGCAAACACAACTTCCAATGCTACAGAGCTGCAAGAAACCACTGCACCAACCTTATCCGCCAAGCAAAGGCCAAATTCCACAGGAGCAGCTTAAAAAACTTGGGGCAATGGGAAGAATTTTGGGATAACATCAAAACCTTCTTGGGAAGGATAGAAGAAGATCCCCCACTTGCTCAACTTTGACAACATCACGATTAGCGACCTCAGCACACAGCGGATTCTGTCAACACAGCGTTTACTGACCTGACTGGAGTGCTACCCCCTGACTACCTGTACCCTGCTGGGGAACAAACCAACTGCACTCCTCAAGAGGGCTCAATCCCTGTCTTCTACTTCAAAAAAGTGTCGGTGAAGGAGGCTTACAAATACATAAAAAAAATACTAGGCAAGACCAGAATGGGGAGTGATGGAATCGATATGAAACTCCTATCCCTAACACTGGATGTCATCATCGTGCCAGTTACAAAACTATTTAACAAATCACTGGCTCTTGCACAGTTCCCGGGATCTGAAACAGGCTCGTGATGCGCGTGCACAAGAATGGTGATATGACATGCACCGCCAATTACAGGCCGATATCCATCCTCTCTCCCTTATCTAAAGCCCTGGAAAAGATTGTGCCACCCAACTCACAGATTACCTCAACAAATACAATCTGTTATGTCCAAACCAACATGGCTTCAGGCAGAATCATAGTACCTCCACAGCTTTGCTGGACTACACTGACTACTTGCACAAGGCACTAGATGAAGGAAAGCTGGTGGAGTCAGTCTTCATAGACCTCACCAAAGCCTTCGACACTGTCAATCACTCTCTCCTCCTGACTCAACTACAGAACCTGGGGGTGGCAACCAATGCTGTCTGCTGGTTCAAGGACTACCTAACACACAGAAGCCAACATGTAAAAATTGGGCACACAGTATCTAGCTCCAACGAGGTATCTTTAGGGGTCCCACAGGGGTCAATACTGGGGCCCTTACTATTCAGCCTCTTCCTAAATAATCTTCCTGAAGCCTGTGACACTAAACTGATACTTTACGCAGATGACGCTGTGCTTCTCACCAGCAGTTCATCAATAGTTGCCCTCCACTCCCAGCTGCAGGCATCCTTCTACAAGCTGGAAGACTGGTTCTGTAGCCATAAACTTCTATTAAACTACAAAAAAACCAAGGTGATGCTCACAGCCAGCCCACAGCACAAAAAGAAGCTCCTTCCCCTCACCATCTCCAATAAAGTCAGTGAACTGCTGGAACAAGTTCAGACCTTCAAGTACCTGGGGGTCACCGTTGATGACTGCCTCACCTTCACCCAACACATCGACACAGTGGTAAGGCAGTGAACACCAAGCTGGGTGTACTATATAGGCATAAAAAGTATCTCACTCCAGAGCCCTCGTCTCTCAGTCTCCAGCTCCATCCTTTCTACCATCGACTATGGATTGGTGGTCTATGGCGCAGCAACAGACACTGCACTAAAAAGGATTCACATTGCCCTCAACAAGGCATGTAGGCTCACAATGGCTGCAGATCGAAATACCCACACCTGCTCCTTATACAAGGAGACCAATTGGCTGCCACTAAAGAACAGGATTATATTCCAAACATGTCTCCTTGGGAAAAAAGGCACTAATGGGTAAAACCGCCCGATGCATTTCTAGCATCCTAACACCAAGTGCTACCAGCTATACCACCAGAGGCAGGATGAGGGGGGCCCTATCAACACCTTTCCGTCGAACTGTGCAGGGACAGCATGCTTTCAGCTTTAGGGCCCCCCAGTGGCTCAATGAAATCCCAGTGCACATTCTAAACTCCCAGTGCATCTCGCAATTCAAAAATGGCCTAAGGCAACACCTTCTTACTAGGACAGTTTGTGACTGCCACTAGGACTCTTAACACCCATAATGCCCACTCACCCACACTCTCCTTCCCCTTGCTTTTACACCCACTCTTCCCTATTGCCCTATCCCTCTGTCTTCCTCTCCCCTGTGCCTTTTCTCCCACTGGATCAACCTTAAAACCAACATACTACCACTACCTCCTCAACCTCCTAGACAAAGCCACTTCTTCTGGCTGCCACTCCCCCTGTCTCCCTCCCCTCACCTTGGCTCCTCCTTGGACTCTCACACTAGGTGTCACACCTGTTTATCTCCTTACGCTACATATAAACACTGTCCTTTACCCTAGTTGAATGCTCTTGACTGTACTATCACCATTGGTACTATGAATGACATTGTATCCTTACTGTATACTAGCTACCTACTATTCAGTATTGTATGTAAACTGTTTGTTGCTGTCATTGTCACTGTTTGACGTGGAACCTTTGTAAAAGAGCTCTGAGCTCAAAGGTATGATCGAATCCCTAAATAAATAAATTAAATAAATAAATGAGATGAGGCAGTTACCTGAGAAAGCCAAACTTTCCCAGCTTTGCATGTTTGGCCCTGCTCAGGTGTGTCTCCTGCAAAAGCACAAATGATGGATTCTGCCGCATGAGGTGGAAGAGCACTTCATAGCACTTTAAAGGGTTATATATGCCATTCACATTATGTGATGCTACCTTTATATCATGCCTGTTAGCCATATATGTTCCCAACAAAGCAGTCCGTTATGTGTTAGCAGTCTCAATCCATTAACATAATTACCCCCAAAAAAAATCCCATCCAGTATATGCATTGATGTGCCCACTAAACAACAAAAGAAAATGCACAGAAACAGTATATAGCAAAACCTTCAACTCAAACCCCCAAGCTGGAAGGTGCCCCAAATGTGGCTTTTCCCTCAGGGTCGAACTATGTACATATAGACCCCCCAGGAAGGGAACGACTAAATCGGCCCCTATGGCCCTGGGATGGTAAATCCAGGGGCAGAGGAGACTGAACCCCCTTAGGAGTTCGGTCCTCCTGGAACCTATCAGACGTGGGTCCCGGCCTGATGTGGCCTAAATACGTCAATGGCCTCTCACAGGCGGGCCAAGGAAATTCAGGTGCCATCTGCCCACCTATGAGGCCTAAGAGCAGTACAGCCCAAAAGCTAAACCCCCAACTCATTAGGAAAAAAAAGATTTGGTGGTAGGTACTCTCCTAGTCCCCAACCCCCCGGCACTTGGTATCTTTCTACCATATGCATCCTCTCTTCTCCATCTTTTACTGATGCCATGAATGGCAGTGTATAAAACCCCTCATTTAGTAGGTTATTCCTTCAGTCTCTCCCCTTTTATTGTAAAGTATCCCACGTGCCTTTTCCTATGGAAGCATTCATTAACCAACCGGGCATATGCCCGGCTTAACCATCATCCCTTGTGGTCAAGAATCAGAGAGAAGCCAGAGATGCATCATTCAAAACATTATCAAGCTTTTCAGCTATACTGTACTCCCTCGTTATTTCCATGAAAATGCACAGCCCTGCCCCATTGGCCACATAATCATGCTCAGTCTCAATACTTCCCAATGATGTATTGTCCTATAGATGTATTTAAGTCAATTAGGCATGTCCTAGACATTAGCCGAAAGGTCCAGTTCAACCCTTACTCCCCCCCATCATCTAGTTCCAGAGTCAAGCCAGGTGCTATAGTGGTCACGAGAGCCGCGTAAGGCCCACCAGATAGGAGGAGTAGGGTAGACGAACAAAAGTATGCATATGGACAGTCACTCACAGTTCCCAGGTTAAGTGTCCGCTGCTTTTCGATTCTCCCTGTGCTCCTGCTGCTGTTGATGTGTTCGCCAGCGGCAGACCTTTGATGTCCTGCATGGTACTGGGGGCTGTCCCCTCTTCCCGACCTCCTGTTATTGCATGATGCAGCTGTTTGTCACTGTCTTGGGAGAGTCAGAGCTTGGCCTAGTTGATGAAATTCACCTGTTATTTCATAGCCCTTTTCCTTTTGCACTTGTATCACCTCCTCCGCCGTGCAGTAAAGTTCTACCCCCGATTCCCACCTAACCTGTAGGCAGGCAGGATATTGCATCAGAAACTTCAGTCCCAGCGTTTTGAGCTTACGAGAACTGGAGTGTAGGCCATGCGGTGCTGCTGAATCGGGGGGTAGGGGTAGTTCTGATCAAAGAAAAGGCAAAAACCATTATATTCGACCTTTTGTTGTCTCCACGTGGTCTTGAGCACCATTTCCTTGTCCCTGTAACTCGAAAACTTAGCCACAATAGATCTGGCTCGAGCAGTCGGCGATGTGGGCTTAGCTGAAAGCGCTCAATGGGTCCCCTCTCGATTTTAAAAGTAAAGGCTTGCGGGAGGTCTAAAACATGCTGGAGCATATTCGTCAGGCAGTCTGCCATTTCTCCTACCTCCGAGTCTTCTGGGAGGCCATAGATTCGCAGGTTCTCCCTCCTAGCACAGGCCTCCAAGACCAGACATTTGCTCGCTGTGCTTTCTTCTTGTTGGGTGAGTGCCTCAGTGGCCTGCGATAGGTAAAATGTCATCCTCTGCCCCAGAAATCCTCTTCTCAGCCGTGGTGACTCAGCTCAGGAGTTTAAGTCGACATGCAGCTTGTTGAATTCTGCTTTGTTTTCACTCTTGAATTGTTTAATTTCAGAGAGGAGTATCTCAAATCTTGACCTTGATAAAGTCTCCAGCTCGGTTTCCGTATCTCCACTCGCCATGCTGGATGGATATTCCCTGCCATTGTCGGGTGGGTTCATCTGTGGGAATCAGTCTTTCTGTGTACCTTTTTTAGCGGTTTTGAAGCCGGATCTTTTCCTCAGAGTGCCCCCACTTCCAGTTATGCTCATCTTTTATAAAATCAAGCTCGATTTCTGTGTCGTGGGGCCGATCTTTTGCCTGTGGGTTGGGGAGCTCCGCAACTAAGCCGCCATTGCGTCGGTGATGTCACCGGAAGTTGCACGTGGAAAATTCTAATGTTGTAAACTTTTGTCTTGTACTTAAATGCACAACATGAAAATTATTTTGACATTATGTCATGAACATGGTAGCTAAAATTGTTAAATCTTGCCCCAAAGGGGTTTCACAGAGTGACTGCAAAATCACCCTTCAACCTGTACTTGAACATTTTCACCACCCTTGTTCATGAGGTACTCATGTAAACAGCATATTCAAAATGTGGCAATAAAATGGCCAAGTTACAGGTAAAAGTGTAGGTGACACAAAAATACAATTTTAGTGTTGCACATTTAAGTACAGCACTAAATGTGCATCATTAAAATTTTTGTCACAAATTTTAGTATTGTAGTTTAGTCTCACACTTAAGTGCTCTTAAAATCCCCTCTATCTTTGTTTATGAGGTAAGGTCATGTAAACAGTATATTAAAAATTTGGGAGTAAAATAACTGTAAACCGGCCAGGTTATGAGTAGAAGTATGTGAGACACAAAAAAGGAATTTCAGTCACTCATTTTAGTGCGTTACCTGTAGGCTTCTGTCCAAAGCACAAGGTACAGCTCCAAGTCAGTGCCACAAAGTGACACACTCTTCTGAGGTAGAGAGGTGTGTATCGCCACATGTTGCAGCAGAATCAGTTGTAGCTTTGAGATCATGTTTGACCTTGTTTGCTCACGGAAGGGGGTGGCCATTAGGATTGACCCCAAGGAAGACCCCACCACTGATTCGCCAAGACTCAGAAGATGCAAAACCCTAATATTTTTTTCATTTCTTTACTGTGCGCTGTGCATTCTTCAACCCATTAATGAAGTAAGTGGCCTTGTCAGGCAAATCAACCCCTTGTGAGGGAATGCTCCCCCGCTCACTACAAGATGTCTGAGCAGACGAGCACTGCACATTCCTTCTCAGTCAAGACATGCTGATACGGGACAGCGTTGGCCCCCAGTGTCGTACAGCCAAGCTGGCTCCCAGAGCTTATCCCTGAACTCGAGTTGCTGACTGGGGACAACGGCAGGCCCTCCGCACAGTGTTTCTTCATAAAGTTGTCTTTTTTTGACATTTTGACCCTAAATTTTCAACATATTTGTTTACCGGATGGGTACACTGATCCCAGGAGCCATTTTCTGGCATGCCCGGCCAGTCAGATAGCACATCAATTACAAAACACAGTTGCATTACAATCATAGTGCAGAAGGAGTAACATCAAATATACAGTATAGAAATGGCAATAGTGGAAATATGGTATACCTACATAGGAACAGGTGGTCAAAGACTCCATGGACTTTGGTCGTACATGATGCCGACATCCAGCATTAAGTGCATATATATGTTATCAAACTAGTCATATGCTCTAGGTGAAGTATATCATCATTTGGTATGGTATTTACGTAATGGCCTTCCTAACATGGTTTCCCTGAGGTTCTGTTTGATTGTGTGGGGATAAGACCAGTGTCTGCAGTTCTTTAGGAAGGGCATTCCAATACTTGGGTGCTACATATGAGAAAGCTCTCCTTCCCAGCTCAGTAAAGTGCCTGGGGCATTCCAGCAGCCTGCAGGTGGAGGATCTCTGTTCAGAACATAGGCTTTGTATGCCCCAGAATGTGACAGGTGTAATTGATAAAATACTAGCGAAACATTTGCACCACAAGTGTAAAACATGTTTTGGGAAGGATTTGACGACAGCTGTCACATTTATGACATGGTTTGAAAAAATGGCTGTTGAAAATTTGGTGTCAAAATATTGAAAATTAGTGAGTGGTTATTGAAAAAAATTCAACGTACCTTTGTTGTTTTTTAAAATTGTGACTCCAGATTTTCAACATAGTTTTCTTATGATCCCACCTCTTGTACCTGGTAGATGGAAATTTTCAAATCCCACCCAAAAGGTGATTTCTCAGAGCAACTGCAAGATCACCTTTCTGGGCCGATTTCAGCATTTTCACCTAGCTTGTTCAGGATTTGGGTCCCAAAAAGGCCCTATTGAAAATTTAGGGGAAAATATAAAAAAAAAAAAAGACCAAGTTACGAGGAAAAAATTAATCATACCTACCTCGTTTCCTTGGTTCTTAGTCACAGTTCCAGGAGGAGGAATCTTTCAACTCAAAGACTGAATCTACAATGGGGGACCAAATTTTAGGTGAGTGAGGGGTGTGTGGGTTGGGTGCTGAGGGGGTAGTTGGGGTACGGTGGGTTGGGGAGTGTGGGGGATCGGATCACAAAAGTCAATCATGGACAGTTTTGCTTATTCCGGGGGGTAATAGAAAAAGAAAAGCTGTATAATATATACATAACTAAATACAAATTTAGCAGTTAGCTGTTAGTACTTTTTAATTCTGAAGCATCCTTTTGGTTTGCCAATGAAACTATTTATTTTATCTCTAATTACTTTGAGAGTTGCTACATGTAGTACTAGGTTTTAATATGTACTCTTCTTGAGTCTGAAACACATAGTGCTATCCCTCCTCTTGCACATCTTATCAAATTCGAGCTAACAAATTGTAACATCGGGAAGGAGGCTGTGTTGGGTTGTCAGGTGTTCAAGGTGCTTCTCCTCTGATCCCTGGCTCTGTGAAGTCTAAAATCCATGTACAATCCATCGCTTTTTCACAAAATATGAAAATTAAATTCACAATAGCACAAAAGGCTCTATGTATGGGGTACTCTTTCTTTCATGCTTCTTTAGTACAATAAATCTTCAAACACTCAGTTGTCCGCAAGGAACGTCCTCCATCAAAATTATACTAGCTACTTGTTACTGCTATTTATTTCTGAAGCTTCCTTTTGTTTTGCCAGTGAGACCATTTCTTTCTATCTGTAATTACTTTGAGAATTGTCACCCATAGTACTGGGTTTAATAGGTACTCTTCCTGGAGGCTGAAACATCTAGTGCTGTCCTTCCCTCTCCACACCTCATCAGAATTGCGATCTAATGAGTTGTGACTTCGGAAGCGGGGCTGTTGTTTGGTTTGGATATCTGATGGTCTAGGACTCATTTAAATAACAATAGATAAAAAAAATTGTGGGTGGCCCTCATAACAAAATCCAGGGTACTGCAGAGTTTCTCTTGTGCTCTTTCCTCCATTTCACTGCAGTGGGAGTTGCAACAGGTTGTAGCAGAATCTATGAACTTTGAGGGTATCTCAGTCATCAGGTTACACCGTAGGAACTTCACAGTCAGCGAAGCAGGATCCACACGGAAGATTTTCAGCAGTATAATTGCGGCCGCCCACACCATCGACATCTGATGTCCATCGACACCACCAACTCTATAAAGGTATGAGCAGCCCCGCTCCCTCCTTAATTCTTTCCCACCGTCTATTCGCTCACATGGGTCTCTGTGGAAGCTTCGATGCAGTATTTGTGCCTTTTTCGCCTACGGCTTTTGTCTTCTAATTTTTTCAGAATCTCTCTTATCAGAGATTCTTCCAACTTGTTTATGTCGGGAGTCAGTCCTTTGACTTCCCTCTTCTACCACTGCGGAAAGAAGATTGCCTCCACAGGCGAACATTCCCTCTGTGTCTGCTGTCTTGGGCCTGACCACAGAGTTTCTGACTGTGAGCTCTGCCAGAAATTTAACCAGACAACCCTGAGGTGACACAGAAAGGCTCTTAGAAGTTTCCTGATGGATCAACGGGTAGCCAGTTCTGGGCAGGGATGCTCCAGGGTCCCAGCCTCTCAGGTGCCAACAGGGTCATCGAGCTCTCAGGCCTCCAAAGCCGAGACAAATCCTCGGGAAGTCATAAAAGGATGAAGATTGTGACTGCTCTCCGGCAGTGATCTCACTCCCTGATGGCCTCTTCTCTTCTGTGGGGAGGGGATCCTTGTTGGCTGCGTTGATGCACAAAACTGCTGTCCAGTTCTTTGCCCACAGACCCATACCAACAGCACCCCACCTGATTCTAGGGCAGTCTGCCGTCAACCTCCAGGTCGTTGACCCCTCCATTGACTGGCACATCGTCAGTGCCCTCCTGTCGAGGCCTGACCCTTCACCCTCTAGGGCTATGGACTCCTTGGGTTCACAGGGTCCAGCAGGTGGGTCGTCGACACCTGTCCAACACTCCTCGGCCGAATGTCGTCGACCTGAACGAGATATTGACTACTTCGCCGGTGATTGTTCAACATCTGGCGTATATAGGCCCTCTTCGCCAATGCCATCGATGACAGAGTTCGCCGACGCTTGCTATCGCGTGCGCCTCCCCACAAGCCGTCATTGGTGCATCCGACTCCAGACCTAGATCTGGAAGAGGTCAACGTCGAAGAGGAGTACCATCCAGACCTTAGTCTTCCTGATGATGAGGAAGAGATCCCGTTCTCTGACCGATCCACAGCTTCCTCTGTCAGTGAGGATTCGGTTAAACATACTCCCAGGTCTCCTTCTGAGGACCCCACATTTTTTAATGTGATGAAGCAGTTGCCCTCAGCCATGGATTTCCACACTGAAGAAGAGGATGCCACCAGGAAAGAGCTGGTTGACTTCCAGGAGATCCCAGAATCTCCTCCAAAAATCATTCCTTCAGTTTTGCCTGCCTTGAGGAATGCAGCCACGGCAGTTTGGCACAGACCAGTCATGGTGCCAGCTATGCCCTGTAGAGCAGACGAGCTTTACCATGCCCTCAGGTGTTCCCTTGCTATGCTGCCCAGCCCGAAACAGAAGGAAGCCCACAACAGGTGTAAGACACCTAAGCACCTTAGTCCCCCCCCCCCATGGTATATGCCTCCTCCACACTGAGTTTGAGGATTACAAACTACCTGTCTCACGTGATAAAGTACCAAAATGTTAATTGGAAGAAGGGCAAGGCTGCTGCCCTGGCCTCCCAGATGGCACACAAAAGCAGGAGCTGTTTCTGTGTCTTCAGGCAGCTGAGCACATTAGCAAACACCTCCTCAGAGCCCTGTATGACAAGGCTGATACTGTTGCCAGGGCTGCTGCCATGGGCGTATGCCTACATAGGCATTCCTGGCTGTGGGTATCTGGTTTTGCTGCTGATTTTCAGCAGAAGGTGCATAATGCCCCTTTTAATGGCACTAAGCTGTTCGGCCCTGACGTGCAGGACATTGTCAATGATCTGCAAGCCTCAGGCAGGGTGCTTAAGTCCATCCACTCTCTACCATATTCAGCTGAGAGGTAGACCGTGCCCCTCCCTTTCACAAAGTGACCAATAGATCAGGTGCATCCTCTACCCTCGAGACGCAGAGCCCCGGCTGCCTTGCCCACCCCTGCAACACTGGGGAGGTGGTCAAGCATCCCAGAAGTGAGGACCCAGCCCTGGCTGATCCGCCACTGCTTGACTCTCTGTTAGACCCCTTTTCTGGTCCTTGACCAAAAGGTGGTGGGAGGAGGTTGGTTCTCTCTCCATCTAAACCAGTGGTGAACCATAACTTCAGATGCCTGGATTTTACAGATCACAGAGAGGGGTCACACCCTGGAGCTTATCGAGTAACCTCCAGAAATCCCTCCCCTGCCCTCAATGTATCCTGTGGCTCATTTGTCCATTCTCTGGGAGGGGGTACAGTTTCTTCTACGTGAGCAGGCAGCAGTACCCAGGCACCAGAGAAACGGGGTTTTATTCCAGGTTTTTCCTGGTCCCCAAAAAGACTGGAGATTTGAGGCCTATTCTAGACCTAAATTTCCTCAATCTATATGTCCAGTACAAAAAGTTCCGTATGGTAACTTTGCCAGGACTGCTGCCCCTCCACAAAACAGGAGACTGGCTTTGTTCTCTGGACATGCAGAATATTTACCTGCACATATTTGTCTTTCCTCCTCACAGCAGGTTTCTCCGTTTTCATGTTTCAGGGCAAGTATTATCAGTTCAAAGTGCTGCTCTCTTTGGCTTGTCCTTTGTGCTGTGGGTCTTTACCAAGTGCTTAGCAGCAGCTCTCAGAAGGGAGGGACTGTACATCTTCCCTTATCTGGACGATTGGCTTCTAAAGGCTCTGTTCAGAGAACAACTTATGCTGATTCTGGAGAGAGTTCTCCAGTTGTTTCGCTTCCTGGGCATCACTGTCAATCTGCCCAAATTGATTCTGGTACCATCCCAAAGGCTGCAGTATATAGGGGCGGTCCTGGACTCTGTGCAGGGGTAGGCCTTCGTGCCCCAGAACACAGCGGAGTGCCTTATAGCCCAAGCTCAAGAGGTCACTCAGAGACTCTATATTCCTGCCAGGGTATAGCTGAGACTGCTGGATTTGATGGCGCCTGCCATACCCACTGTTCCACTGGCCAGGCTTCACGTGCGCATTCGCCAGTAGACCCTGCGGGTACAGTGGGATCAGCGTACAGACTAGTTAGATCATCCAGTCCTGGTCTCTTCCCCAGTCCAAAAGGTACTATAGTGGTGGATAGACCCACTGAATCTTCTTCAGGGCATCCCTTTTCAGATCTCCTCCCCACAACAGATCTCACCATGGATGCATCCGGTCTGGGCTAGGGAGCACACCTAGGTCCCTTCCAAAACCCAGGGCTCTTGATCCCAGTTGGAAGCCTTCCTGCATATCGGTGTCCTGGAGGTGAAGGCGGTGCTGTACGCCATGCAGGCCTTTCAGGAACTCCTTGCTTCAGGTCAGCTGCTGGTGCAGTCAGACAATCTCAGTGTTGTGTACTACATCAACTAACAGGGGGACACATTCATATCCCATTTGTAGGGAAGCCATGAGAGTGGTACTGGGCATTGGATCATGGTCTGACATTCTCTGCTGTCTATGTGCCAGGCGTGCTAAACACTCTGGCAAATAGCCTCAGCCGGACTCAGTCCAGCATGCATGAATGGGAGCTTCTCTCATCTGTAGCAGAAGACTTGTTCGACAGATAAGGTCATCCAGAGTTGGATCTTTTTGCGTCCCCACTCAGTGCAAAACAGCTCAATTTTCCCTCGCTAGATCCAGGGCCTGGAGTTTTCTGGTGAGATGCATTGCCCTCTCCTGGAGTGGGAGGTTCATTTATGCCTTCTCTCCATTTCCTCTCATTTAGAGGGTGCTAATCAAGCTACAGATGGAGGGGGCCAGCATGATTCTGGTAGCCCCTTTCTGGCCTTGGCAGGTATGGTTTCCCTTCCTTCAACAGCTGGTGGAAGAACCTTAGTTATACTCCCCCATTGCAGGAACCTGCTGACCCAGGATCAGGGGACCCTGGGCCATCCTAACCTCAGGTTCCTTCATCTGCATACTTGGCTCCTGAGAACAGTCATCGCCAGGTTTGGGGTTTCTAACAGAGTGGCAGACATCCTAGTGGCCGCCCGCAAACCTTCCACTCGAGCCACTTATGCCATGAAGTGGAAGCAGTTTGCCATCTGGGCTGCCAGACATAGTCTGTACCCTTTTACCTGTCCGGTGAACCACATCCTGGACTTAAGTGATCTCTCTGTCCGACTCTGATCTCCAGTGCTCCTCCCTCAAGGTGCACCTTTTGGCTATTTCAGCTTTTCAAGAGCCTGTGGGTGACCGCATGATTGCTCAATTGGATGTTTGCCGTACCTTTTTAAGGGTCATCCTGCATCTGAAACCCCCAATCTATTCTCCTGTCCTGGCTTGGGACTTAAATTTTGTTTTGGAGAAGGTGACCCTGTCTCCCTTTCAGTCAGTTGCGACTTGTGATTTACACTTTCTCTCTTGGAAAGCATTATTTTTAGTTGCCATTACTTCTGCTCGAAGAATTTCAGAGCTTCAGGCCCTCTGGTGCAAGGATCCTTATTTGATTTTTCACAAAGATAGGGTGTCTTTGTGTCCAAATCCTAAGTTTCTCTCCAAGGTGATCTCTGAGTTTAAACTCGACCAGTCTATTCACCTCCCTGTTTATTTTCCTGAGCGTGCCAATCCAGGGGAAGCACTGCTCCATATGTTAGATGTGCACAGAATTTTAAGTACTACTTGCTTCGAACCAAGGAATGTAGAAAGTCAAAGCAGTTGTTTGTTTCTTTTGCCCCCAGGTATAGGGGGCGCTTCAGTGTCTAAGCAGTGTTTCTCCAAATGGTTGACAGATTGCATTGTGTTCTGCTACAACAAATATGGCAAAGAATTGCCTGGAGTTGTAAAGGCTCATTCCACAAGAGGCATGGCTACCTCTGTGGCTTGTTTCTGAGGGATCTCTGCCACTGACATCTGTGCAGCTGCCACCTGGAGTACTGTCCATACTTTCACTGAGCACTACAGTCTGGACATTGCCTCACAAGCTCGTTCTGGTTTTGGCAGGGTTGTGCTGCAGGGCCTTATGCCTTAAAGAGCAGCTTCCTAGTTGCCGCTCCCCCAACATTTGCGATACCTTACCTGCCCCAGAGTTGACTGGCATAAATAATTCCTGTGTGTTCTGCCCATGTAAGAAGTTATAACACTCGTAAATAGCTAAACAAACATCTTGCTAAAAAACGGATCCACTTCCTCAACCCGCCAACATGCCCCACACAGGCACACGCAGTCGCATTTTGTGAAGTCAGAAAACAAAGGCTGTGTGTGCACGCCTCATTGACTTCAATGGGGGCGACTTTCCCATACGTTTTACAGTCAGACCTAGTTAATCCATAAGCATTTGTGTTTGCCAAATTTGTTACGTAATAGAAATCTACGTAGTAACCAGACAGTGACCAGATGATGGATTCTCCCACCACCAAGACTTACTGTAGAAAATAATTTTAAAATTCAGTACAGTGCATGTGTTTAAATGTACTACATGAGTTTTGAGAATAAATAAAATCCACAGCAGTAGCTCTTCTTGATCTCAGGTGGACATAAGCAGCAATTTTTAAGACTTTAAAACTGCTTTCCACTGGAATGAATGATTTTGAATGGGGGTCACTAAAAGGTTAATCTGAAAGCACTGGAAGGGGAGCTAAACGGGGGACAGGAACCGGGTTTCTCTGAAATGGCACAAGGGTGAAAATCTCTAAAAGGGCACAACGCAGAACGGGAGTCTACACGGGGATCTAAGCAGTTTCCCACAGAATTGGGAGCAGTAAAATAATCACTAAAGACCAGGGGTATGAGGCAACACAGCAAGTGTAAATAAAATCCACAGCACTTTTAGAACTTTTAAAATTGCTTTCCACTTGAATGTTTGGGAACTGGAATAGAAGGGAACAGAACGGGCATCATAGCAGAACGAGCCGAACGGGGGACGGGAACTGTGAGTTTGGTAACCAGAGCGGAGGTCACTAAAAGCATTTACACAGGCTTGGGGAGTAGTAATCACTAAAAAGGTTCAGTGAAAGCACTGGAAGGGGAGCTGAACGGGGGACAGGAAACTGGGCTTCTCTAAAATGGCACACCAAGGAGAAAAATCTCTAAAAGAGCATAACACAGAACTGAGTGGAATGGGGGTCTACAGTGGGGGTCTACACAGCTTTATACTGGATCGGGGAGCAGTAAAAGAATCACTAAAGACCTGGGGTATGAGGCAACGTAGCAAGTGTAAATTAAGCCCTGTCCACACTACGCCTCCGTAATGTTAGAGTGCCCAAACCATTACTGCAACAGTTTGCTTTTACACCTGTAACATTACAGAAGGCATTTTTGTAACCGTTGCTGAGGTTTCAACAGCAGTTATGGAACTGGTTATGTCTCGTAACGTAGCGGACATGAGTGTGTAGACGCGTGTACGGTCCCCTAGTGCAGCGTGAGCTGCATTGTAGATCGAAAGTGTCACAGCATGTCTGCCTCGGCGGTGGGATCGCGGTGCCGGTCCCATAATGGCCACCGCAGCAGTGTGGACACACTGCACCACTCCCCAGTTGTAACAGTTTCTATCCGTTACGGGGTCTGAGTGGTGTAGTGTGGATGGGGCCTAAAATCCACAGCACTTTTAAAACTTTTAAAATTGTTTTCCACTTGAATGTTTGGGAACTGAAGCAGAATGGGCATCTGAACAGTATGAGCTGAATTGGGGTTGGGTACGAGTCTCGCAGGATCGGGGAGCAGAACGAGGGTTCAGGCTGTGTTTCTTGGCAAGGAAAGGGGTAGAACAAGGGAAGCAATAAAATAAGTGATCCAAAGGGGAGCAGAACGGGGGTCGGGGACCAGGCTTCACAAAATCTCTAAAAGGGCACAAATCACAGTAACAGGGCAGGTATGAGCTGAATGGAAGTCGCGTACGAGTCGCACAGGATCGGGGAGCAGAATGAGGGGTCAGGCTGTGTTTCTTGGCAAGGAAGGTAGTAGAACAATGGAAGCAATAAAAGAAGTGATCCAAAGGGGAACAGAATGACACTACAAATCATAACACAGCACAAAAAGCAGTTTAATCACCAAACAGAATAACAGGAACAGGCAGATTTTCATTGGACTCTGGTAGACAAGATCGTGAATCAGAGCTGCAAAAAAGAAAAAAATGATAGAGGGAACAGTCAATATAATGTACACACCCCTGAAAGATTAAAAACAAAAAATACTTGATAAAAAATGTATAATTTACCTAAAGCAGCAGCAACAGGAGAATACACTCAGGCAGTTAAGGGAAGTGTTTCATTCAGCAGAAGTAACACGCCAAAGGAATAGCAGGGATTAAGAACACCGCAAAATCAAACTCTATTGAGACCTGTTAGCACCTCCACCTGATCTCACTAGAAACTGATTAAGGAGGTCACAAACAAGGGGACTTAATCAGCCTGATTAAAGAGAACATGCAAACGGATTCGGAATCTCAGGTTTATGTATTAAAGAGGTCATTAACCTGACAAAAAAATCTCTTTGCATTGTTTCTCATTTGGAATGTCAGACATATGGATTAAACAGGTCTGATTTGTATTAACATTTGTAGTCGATATTTTAATAAATCAAAGCAACCGCTTGACTAACAGGGATCCTGTTAGTCAAGTGGTTGCTTTGATTTATTAAAATCTCAACTATAAATGTTAATAAAATCATGGAAAAGTTGCCCCCATTGAAATCAATGGTGTGCGCACACGCAGACTTCATTTCTAGGGACATGGATATGTTGTTCATCCACACTTATTGGCAGGTCCCTTGCCACTTTAAATCTTGCCGGAAGGTCTTCAAGCTGGCTCCTCCCACCCACCCGGGTGGTAAAACTCTCGGCTCCACCCCATGACACCAGATCTTCCTTACCGCTTGGAGGCTCAGGTTCCTCCTTAGCGCTCACGTTTTAAACTGGTTCCTGAAATTTCAGTCTTGAAATCATTGGAAGTGTGATTTCTGAAACTTGATCTTTTCTTCCGCTCGGCGATGGCTCAGTCCTTTTCCGGCCCGGGAGGCGGGCGGTTAGTTCCTCAGGAGACTGCATTCCCGTCGTTTATTGCCTGGACTTGGATCACGATCCTCAGGCTTGCGATTTCTGTTCTGCCCTTTCGGTCAGCTCTCTGGAGGACCGCGCGGCCCGTTCGGGGCTCGGACATCCGGTAGTTTTCCGCTCCGGAGATTCCCTCGGACCAGCGGGTGTCCGCTTCGACTGTTTCTCAGCAGTTCGATCCTTCTAGGAAGGGGGCGGCTTCTCCCCTCTCTCCTCGGTTGGCGCTTATCCCACCGCTCCTTAGGTTCAACTCATGCAGTTTCGTTCAAGGCCAGTCATTCCCTCTCCTCAAGGGAGAGGAACCCTGGAGCCCTGCTGCTCGGCCTAAATCTAAGGGGCATGAGGCGGGTCTCTTCATCGGGGAGGCCGGAGTTTCCCCCCTCCTCACCATTGGCAACGGCGGTCGAGGATGCGGCGGCCACTGGCCTCACGGTGTCCCGTCAGGTCAGCCGGCCAGGACCTCCGTCGACGTTGTCGAGTCTCTCGACCCGTCTTTTGGGCGGTCTTCTGGTGCCGCCATCCCTCCGCCCACGGCGGAGGCTGAGGTTCTGTCCGTTCCTTCGGGTCGACAGCCCTCGGGCCTTTCTTCTGAGCAGAGGGAGGAGCGGGCGCGTCCAGCTCCTTCCCAGGCCCGCCCTCGGTCCCCCCGAGGATTTGGGTCTCGGTCTCGGTCATCCTCTCGGTCTAGCCGCTCACGCCGATCTCGGCCTTCTCGGTCGGGGCACCGAGTTAAGTGGCTTTGCCGTTCTTCCTCGTCCCCCTCCTCGGATGAGGAGCGGTTTCGATGCCGTTGGCGTCGTTATTACGAGAACTTATGTGGCGACAGCACTTGTTGTCCGGGTATCAATCGACCCCGATTCATTCTCCGGATAGCAAGCAGCCGCCGCTCGGTCGGCAGCCGTTCAAATCAGCCGAGGAGCCCTCTCCAGGGCTGGTTGCTCGTCCGACCCTCGCTGCCCCTCCGACTTCAGCGGAGCACAGGCCAGGCCATGACCTGTTCCTTAGGTTACTCTGTCCCCTCACTCCTGCCCGCCCTCGGCAGACGAAGAGTGCCTTGGGCCTGTGGCAGCTTTTTGCAGACCCTTCGGAGCCTGAAGCCGGCTCTGCTATGTTTCCTAGCAGGGAGGACCCGGGGTCTTCCCAGGAACATTCCATAGACGACAGCCCATCGTCTTTGATGGGTCTGCTTCAGCTCATTCCGGAATTCACTGGGATGCAGCTTGAGCCCATCTCCAAACGGGCTCCTTACCCCCTTATGGAGAGTCTGGACCGAGGGGGTTCTCCCTCGGAGGCCTTCCCAGTGGCTGAGGCTATCGTGGGCCCAGCCTTGGAACTCTGGTGGCGGCCTACTTCCTGCTCTGTGCCTTCGGCCAGGGTGGCTCGGAGGTACCCTGTCCCTGTCAGTTCTCTGCCCGGTTTCTCGGGGCGCCCCTCGGCTGAAGGGGTAGTCACCGACGACGTTTTCCAATGTCTTGGAAACGCTGGGGATGTGGATAGACCCCCTGACAAAGAGTCCAAAAGGATGGACTCGTCGGGCGCAAGGTTTGCTGCTAAGTCCTCCTAGGCCTCCGTCAGGCCAACTCGGCGGCTCTTATGGCACACTGTTCCCACGCCCTTCTGGGCACCCTGGATGAGGTTCTACCTCATCTCCCGGCCGAACTGCGGACCACGGTCCGGCGGGTACGGGACCAGGGTAGGGCGGTGGCAAAACAACAGCTCCAGACGGCTCTGGATCTGGGTGACTCCTGTGCCACATCGGTGGCGGCCGCAGTGGCCATGCGCCGCAGGGCGTGGCTGAGGTTATCCTCCTTTTCCTTGGAAACCCAGCACGAGTTGGCGGACATCCCCTTCTTGGGGACTGACCTTTTCGGCCCTGGAGTGGAGGGACATATCCAAGGGCCCGAGAAGTCCAATGCCACTCCGGACACGGTCACTCCCGCCCGGAGGGTCAAGGGCAGCCGTCAGCCTTTGCGTAAGCCCCTTTGCCCCCTGAGCCCTGCGGCTCAACTGGCCCAGCACAAGGGCCAGCAGGCATGCGCTGGGCGGCCTGTTGCCAGTCCAGCGTCTTCCTCTAAAAGGAAGCAGGGAGGCAGGAAACTGAGGGCCCCCTCAGCTCCTTCCCCTTCCAAGCCTGCTCAGTGACGGGCCAAGGGGCACTGCCCCGGCCCCGTCGTCCCAGCCCAGGTTTCCCATGGGGGCGGCTCCGCACCTCGTTCTGGAGGTATTTAAGGGTAGATCATGGCAGGTTGCGGCGGTTTCCCCTTTTGAGCCGTTGCCCCATGGGGATCTTGGGTCCACTGCCTCTTTGTTGGTCGTACCGACACGCCTGGCCCTCTAGTTAGAAGTGATCAGGAAGGCTGCGGACCCCCCCCCCAACCCTGGGTTCATGTCCAGGTATTCCTGGCCTCAAACGGACGGGGGCTCGCGCCCATTCTCCCGCACGCCTGGATGGTCTCTCTGCTTCAAATATTCCATCCTCAGAACGTGGCGTGTGGCTGTTTCCTGGGCCTTCAGGATGTACCTACTCCTCGTTCCGTCCGTTTCTTGGGAGGCTCCTCCCCTTCTTAGTGGGTGATCTCCTTACGAGTTCCTAGCCAGGCCTTTCTTTTGCTCAGCAGTCTCTGCGGCACTGAAGGGTCCGGACGTAATCCCACCCGGAAGGCAGACTGGTCTCCCGTTACAGGAGCCAAATGGGAACTCGTGCCTTAGCGGTGAGGCTTCTTCGGGACTAAGCTCGACTCTTGAGCCCGAGCTCGGCTCCGGGCGGACAGGGCTGAGGTTCTTTGTCCCTTACCCAGTTGGGTTGGCCGGGTAATTATGTCCTGCCAGGTCCTCCTGGGCCTCAGGGCGGCCTTCCCCTAGTGGGAGGGGCCAGCCAGAGGTCACAGCGCTGCGTCCTTTGGACCAGTTCGTGACTACAGCCCAGGAGTTAAGAGAACGCTCCCTTCGGACCGTTCCAACTTTGGCAGGAGAACATTCTGCTCGTTCGCCCTGAGTCAGCGGTCTTCTCCGACCAATGCTTCTCGGATGGGTGGGGTGCCCATCTAGGGGAATACAGAGTGCTTCGCCTCTGGTCTCTCTTGCGAGTCCCGATGTCCTTCCTGCTCGCTGGAGCACCAGGCGGTCCACTTAGCTTGCACCGCTCGCTCCATTTGTACGGGGTCTAGTGGTCTAAGTCCAAGTAGGACAACACCACGACTATGTGCTACCTACCCCGCCAGGTTCGGTTGATCCCCTTGCCTCGGTGCAAGGGGGTTCTCCGCATTGGGTTTTTGCACAGTCGAGGGTTCCCAGCCATTTGATGGCAGGAGCCCCCAATTTCCTGGCTGCTGCCCTAAGCCGGGCATAGGCTGCGCCTCATGAGTGGTTTCCCCTGCCGGAGGTAGCACAGGATCTTCTCCCTCTTCCCTCCAGGGAGAATACGAGGCCGAGACTGTTTTATGCCGGCCCCCTCAGCAAGGCCTGCTGTAGGGGATGCCATCGGGGCCACGGATCCCGGGTCCCTCCGTGCCTCTCCCCCATTTCCCTTGACCTACAGGCAAGGCGAGGAGGGACTTGGTGCAGGTGATGCTGGTAGCCCCAGACTGGATTGCCAGCTCTGGTATCCAGCTCTCCTCAGTCTCAGCCCCAGGCTCCCGAGGCGGCTTCTAGTCCGCCCGGTCCTGTCTTTCCTTTTCAGGGGAAGGTTATCCATCTGGACCTTCAATCCCTGCACCTGTAGGCCGATCCCTGTGCAGCTAGGGGCCAGGCCTAGGGTCCTTCGGCAAGGTCCTCGACCTTTCAAGGCGTCCTGCTAAGAAGTCGGCCAAGATGCTCGTCCTCTGGGAGAAGTTCTCCTTTTTGATGATGGGATAGGGCCTTGCCCTCCCCCGTCCCTGGGCGAGCATTCCGGAACATCTGCGGTCCATCCTTAAACCAGGGCCTCGGCCGACGACCCTCTAGGTGCTTCTGTGGGTCACCCTGTCTTCCGGGCACGGGCCGGGAGGCAGCTGGTGGTGCGGAGAAGGTAGTCTGGCACTTCTAGGCCTCGATCACGCCTCCCCTTTTGGGGAGAGTATCCCGGTTTCTGTGGGATCCTTGCTGGTATGGGCTTAGCTCATGAGCAAGCCATCCGAACCTTTTGCACAGGTGCGAGTTTCCCCCACCTGTTGTGGAAGAACACCTTCTTGGGTCTACTCTGCCATCCAGAAGGTGGGGAGAGCTCCAGGCGCTCCTTTAATCTCCCTGTCCGGTCTTCCACAGGGACTAGGTTGAACTGCGCCCCACCCGAAGTCCTTCCGAAGGCGGTGGCGGAGTCTTCCCTTCGGGGGTATTGCCTCTGCGGGGGTTTATCCCCATTCACACCTCGGAGGCCGTATACAGGTTCCATAGGAACCTGTTTAACGCTCACCTACCTAGGGAGTGTAAAGCTAAAGTTCGGGAGAGGTTCACTAGCTGTTTATCATCTTCGCTGAAGCCGCATCTGGCAGACTTGCAGCCAAGTGGACGACGAGTGGGTGAGTCACCCCTGCATAGGTCTCCACCATAGGCGGGTGGGCATGGAGCCTCACAGAGGGATAAGCGCTCATTTTTACCCGTCCTTCCGCTGCATCGGTGGCTACTTCCGAGGATACTCCGGTCCAGGATATCTGCAGGGCTTCTGCCCGGAAGCAGGCTTTACCATTCCCCTTCCACATCGACCTTGGGTCACGCCGGGGTGCTGGTCGGGGCCTCGGTTCTCCAGTCTTTCTACCTAAGTAGGGGTGTGCTGCCTCCCTCTTACCGGAGAACTGCTGGGAGTCTGCCAGTAAGTGTGGATGAACAACATATCCATGTCCCTAGAAATACAGGTTACTCACCTGTAACAGGAGTTCTAGGAATGGTATATGTTGTTCATCCTACCGACCCACCAGTCTCGACGCACAACCTGGCTTCCAGCGGGCTAGATCTGGCATCATGAGGCGGGCCGAGGTTTTACCACCCGGGTGGGTGGGAGGAGCCAGCTTGAAGACCTTCTGGCAAGATTTAAAGCGGCAAGGGACCTGCCAATAAGTGTGGATGAACAACATATACCATTCCTAGAACTCCTGTTACAGGTGAGTAACCTGTATTTTCTGACATCACAAAACGGGGCTGTGTGTGCCTACGTGGGGGCGTGTCAGCTTGAGAAAGTGGCTCTGATTTTTAACGAGATGTCCATTTAGTTATTTACGAGCATTATAACTTCTTACATTGACAGAATAAATGGGAATTATTTATGCCAATCAACTCTGGGACAGGTAAGGTATTGCATTATGTTGGGTGGAGCGGCAACTAGGCAGCTAAGAAGCTGCTCTTTAAGTTTATGGTGAGCCTTTCTCCCAGACTGTCTGTCTGCACCTGTAACTGCTTGGGACTCGCTCCTACAGTGTGACCTTATGACTAAGATACCCTTGAAGAAGACAAGAGTTATGTAAGAAGTTACCATAACAGTAGATCTTCGCGGGATCTCAGTCATCAGGGCTGCTTTCTCTCCCACCACCCCTCTTCTTGGGGCTCTTGTCTAGGAACTGGCTGTCTGGTTTATCCTGCCTTTCATATAGGCCTGGGCGCCTCTCTCTCTCTCTCCTCTCAGTTCCCCATGGCTAGAGCTATGTTTTTCTTTGTCTCCAGGCGAAAGAGCTGAGGAGGGAGTGGGGCCGCTCATGCCTTTATAGGGTTGGTGACATTGACAGATGTAGACTACATGGGCGGTCCCAGTTGCACTGCTGAAAATCTTCTGTGTGGATCCTTCTTCACTGATTGCGAAGTTCCTATGGTGTGACCCGATGACTGAGATCCCCTCGAAGATCTACTGTTATGGTAAGTTCTTGCGTAACTGTTCTTTTCAGCAGTTGCGCATGCACCAGGCTGGAAAATCTGGTGCATGCCCAGACTGCCAAAAATCAGTGTTGTACATTGTGGTTGTTCGGCAGGCATTTAAACATTAAAAAGTGGTTGTCCAGACAGGGGTTTCTGTTGTCCTGGGCTGCCGAGCAATAGAATTTTTTCCAGACTGATCCCTTGACCTCAGGATTGCCAACAACCAGGCTTGTATGATTAATATAAGAACATCCTGTAGAAGTCTATTGCTGCCATGGCTGACTGGCTGATGGTCTGGATAAAACTATAGTCCAACAGACTGTCGCCCATGATCTGGAGGCTGGTAAGCACCTCTTGGGGTCAGCTTATTAAGTTTCTGGTGCTGCTGCTCATATGGCTGCCTCTGGCATTTGCCTACGTGCCATTCCTGGTTGTGGGTTGCTGGTTTTGCCACTGATGTTCAATAATCTGTCCCTACTGCTCACTTTTACTGTAAGCAGTTTTGCGGGTCTGATGTTGAGTCTGCCTGGTGGGACCTCCAGATGTGGTCCCTCAGTACCCGTAATCCTAATATCGAGATAGGGGCTGGGGCTTCTTTTGTTGGAACTATGCCCGTAATCATAGAAGCTCTTCACAGGGACTTGGTCATGGCTCTCTGTGGCCCCAGGCCACTTTGCCTCCCGATGCCCATGCCAGGGTCACCAAAGGTGCAGGTTGTGGTAGTGACTCCACCACCCTGATACCTTCTGAACCCCCTTGCCCACTGTCTCCGGCCCCTGCAGATTAGGGCACCCTGGTGGAGGGCAGCATATCCCTCTTTCATTGTGGAAGGAGAACATGACAGATACTTGGGTGCCAGAGGCGGTTCAGTGAGGATATGCCCTAGAATGCCTCTCTGCTTCTCCCGTGCATCCTCTCTTGCCAATGTTAATGTTTGGGACATCTCGTGCTCCTGCTGGTAGAGTTACAAGCCCTCCTCCACAGACTGGCCTTAGAACCTGTCCTGTTTATGGAAGTGAATCTTGGCTATTATTCCTGGTGCTTCTTTTTTCCAAAATGGACTGGGGATTTGCTGCCCGTCCTGGACCTCCAATGCCTAAGCCAGTTTGTTGAATTTAAAAGGTTCTGAATGGTCTTTGTGCTGTTCCTCCTCACCCTACTCCTACAATAAGATTGGATGTGTGCCCTGGATATGAAGGATGCTTACCTCCGTATCAGAATCTGCAGGTCCCATGGACGGTACCTGCCTTTTATGGTCCAGGGCTCACACTGTTAGTTTTGTGTGTTGCCCATTGGTTGGCTGTATGCACTGCATGTCTTTTCCAAATCTTTCACAGCGGTTGCAGCTGCCCTCAGATAGGAGGGCCTCTGTGTCTTCCCATACATCAATGAATGGCTTCTAAAAGCCCTATCGAGGGAGGCCATTGTGTACACACACTGTTCCACACCAGACAGCTCTTCGAATAACTGGGCATTGTGATAAAGAAGCTGAAGTCAGTTCTCCGTTTGTATCAGCATCTCCATTACATAGGGGCAGTCCTGAACAAGGGGTTGGATCAAGCTTTTCTTCCCTCAGACCATGCTATGATGCTGGTTGCCCAAGCTCTTCTGGTCTCTTCCAGTGACTGTGTCTTGGCCAGATGTCTCTTAAGGCTAATAGGTATCGTGACTGCTGCTATTCTGACTGTCTCACTGGCATATCTACATATGAGGATTCTACAGTGGTTCTTCCATGCCCAGTGGGTCTTAACATTTGAACGAGCTCCAGTGTCTTAAACAGCTGACCTTTCTGCTCCACTGCTCCCTACTCTGGTGGTTAGACCGCTCCATCCCAGATATAGGATCACCGTTTTTCTGTTGGTCGGCTCTGCAAATGATGACGACAGATGCCCTGGGCTCCAGATGGTGTGCCTATATTGGCCCCTTTCCAAACTCCAGGACAGTGGTCCTCCTTGGACGCAGTTCTACACAGCAACGCTCTGGAGATGAGCACTGTTCTGCTTGGCCTACAAGCCTTTGCTACCCTCCTTCCATATTATCAGCTCTTGATCCATATGTAGTGGTAAAAATTTTTCTTTTTATACAGGATAGCAAACTTTAGGTCATAGACCTGTTTTCAGAGTTGTCCTGTGTCAAGAACAAATTACATCCAATATAACATACAAAAATTTCATACTACATAAAACAACTAATAAATAAGTTTTGACATTATACAAGACAAAAATCTTCAATCAGACCAACAACTAACACATTTATCCACATTTTAAAAACAAGTACTTTCATCATAAAATACAGTGCTCAATCCTAATTTAAACTGGGATAGTTTAGTTGCTTTCCTTAATTCAGGGGACAACATCTCGGTGATGTACTACAGAAACTGCCAAAGTGGCGTCTGCTTGTATCCTGTCTGCAGACAGGCAATGAAAGTATGGCATGGCCATGGAACACATGTTCCTGTCTGCCGTCTTCCTGCCCGGTTCTCCAGCATCCTTGCAGATCGTCTCGGCTGGTCCCGCATGCTCTGCTGTGAAACAGGAGCTACTGAACTCCATCGTTGGCAACCTCTTCATAAAGTTGTATTGCCTGAACATCAACCTCTTCATGTTGCTATACAATGCAGAACTGCCATGTTTCTGCTCTCTCTCTCTCTCTCTCATGAGGACCTGGAATATTTTGGCAAGGTGCATTGTCCCTCTCTTGGAAAAGGAGGTTCACATAAGCCTTTCCTCCATTCTGTAAGTTGAGGACCGAGTCAGCCACCCTGATTCTGGTGGCTCCATACTGGGCAGACAGATCTGGTTTCCTTTGCATCAGTAGTTGGCAGTGGAACCCCCTGCTTCACTACCTCTACATTTGGGACTTCTTTCACAGGAGTAGGGCTCTCTGGTGCATTTGGATCTTTGATCCCTTTACCTCCATGCGTGACTTGTGAGGTCATAGAGCGGTCCCGCTTTGGGGTTTCCTCAGCGATTGCAGCTGTCCTGTTGACTGAGATGAAGCTGTTTGCTAGATACACCTACTTGCAGAAATGGAAACAGTTTGCGAGTTGATGTGCTGCTTGTCAGCTGGACCCCTTTATGTGTCCAGGTGGTCTGGTGTAGGACTTCCTGTCCCTTATGTATGCGGGTATTGGGTATTCCTCCATTAAGGCCCACTTGGCTGCGTTGTTGGCTTTTCATGCACTCGCAGCAAGATGGTCGCCGAATTTGAGGTTTCTCACAGGTTCCTCAGAAATATTCTGCTTCTGCACCCCCAGTCTGTGATCCAGTTCTGGAAACCACCCTTACTGTGCCCCCCTTTGAGCCTGCTGCCACTTGGGAGCTGTGCTTCCTGTCTTGAAAGACAGTGTTCCTCATGGCTATGATGTCTGCTAGACATATTTCAAAATTGCAAGCTCTGGCTGCAGAACCTACTTTTATTGTTTTCCACAAGGATAGGGTCACATTGTGGCACCAGACCTCATTTTCTGAGTGGACACTAAGACTATTGACTTTCCAATTTATTCTTCAACTCCCTTGGATAGTTTGGAATGTCATCTGTACATGCTTGATGTCTATTGGGTCTTGCATTGATACCTTGATTGTACTACGCAATGTAGAAAAATCCTCTCGACTCCTTTTGGCTTGGGCTACCCTTTTTTGAAGCAGGGCCTTTCCAAATGGCTGGCCTATTGCATTTCATTCCATTACCAGAAGCGCAGTAAGAAGGTCCTGTCCATGCTCACTTCACTATGAGGTGGCTACTTCCGTGGCTTGTTTTCACAGTGTGGCCACTGCTAACATGTGCTGCTGCCACTGGGAGCATTGTTCATACATTCACTGAGCATTACAGTCTGGACATAGTCTCTCATAGACATGCTGGATTTGGCCTTACTGTCCTGCAAGGCCTCCTTACTCAGAGTACTTGTATCTTAGCTTCCTCCCTTGCTTCTTTGGTAATGCTTTGGAATCATTCCCCGATGTGGCTCAGTGGCAGGAGAGCTTCTTACCATAACAGTAGATCTTCAAGAGAATCTTCTCTTATGCCTGAATTAGGGATATTTACTCCAGTTCTCATATCCTCTCCTGTACGTCTGGTTTGGTCGTGGTTGCCTCGGTCCCTGTCGGTCTGATAATCCTCCGAGTTTGTCTCTGATGGGGAATTGAGGGATGATGGGGGGTGCCACCTGATGCAGGTCAGTGTGGACGGCCTCAGCTAGCAAACGTTTCTGGGTGGTTCTGATATAGACTGCTTACAGTTTCATAATGTGGCTCAATGGAGGTGATTCTCTTGAAGATCTACTGTTACCGTAAATAACTACTCTTTCTTGGCAGCAACCCCATTTGTTTGGAACTCTATTCTGTGCATCTTAGGAATCCCCCTCGATGGAGGCATTTAGAAAGGTGACATAGTACCATCTGCTTTCACAAGCTTTCAGCACACACTAACTTATTTATGTACTACTGTATTTATAATCATATAGATGTCTGCTGTTCTGTTATCTTAATAATTTGCCCTGTGACTTTATTGATGTATTTTGTGCAGCACCCTGAGCCCTTTGGGTAGAGGGCTGTAAGAATAAAACTGTCTTGCCTTCTTTCTGAGGTAGAGTGAATAAATAATGATTTTGAATACTCTAAAGTATTCAATGCCTGATTGCTGAGAGATGTAGCCCAAAAATAACAACTTTCATCACTTGCATTTTAAAATGTGATGGAAAGCCGACCCAGTGGTGTAGAGGGCTGAGGCACCTAGAGCCTTACCTCTTATCATGCCGGTGACCCATGGTTGGGAGTGAGCTCGGGTTGCCAGGGGTTGGCCGGGGGTGGGGATTGAGCATCTGTGGACAGCTCTCTTCTCCTGGGGTGGGTTGTAGTTTCCAGCCTTTAGCAACTTCCAACGGAGGCTGGGTGTGTGACAGCCAGGGCCAGGTCAGGGACAGGGGAGGAGGTGATGGCAGTTGTCCATGTGTGGGGTGGGGTGAGAGTGTGCCCGTCGCATGCTGGATGTCATTGCATTTCTGTGCCTCTGAGGAATCTTGCTCATGAACAAGGAAACACCCTGGCTTCAAGGGGGATGACAGCTCGCCACCAGCCTCTTGCCCACTGTCTGATCTCACCTTCCCTGAGTCCTGATATCCTCCGGCCTTTACCCTGCCTGCAAGAAAATTAGATTCGAGGAGCACCAGATATGTGGATGGTGGCCCCACCGGGGGGTGCAAGAAAGGGTGTCTTCTGTAGATTTGGGGGTGATAGACTGGAGTTCTTGGGGGATGAGACCTGGGGTTGGGGGGTCTCAGGCCAGACGGGAACAGCTGGGTGGGGATGTCTGAGGGATGGATACCCATGAGGTTGGTGACTGGAGGGGAAAAGAATCTTTAAAAAAAAAAAAAAAAAAAGTGATGAAATACTTTGCTTTTCAGGGAAGTACTAGTACCCTTAGTTTTCATTTACTAAGTCCATATAGTGGAAGCATATTAAAATACATTTGAGAGATACAAATACCATTTTCTTTCTCTTTCAGAACCGAGAGCTCCAGATCATGCGAAAGCTGGATCACTGTAACATTGTCCGATTGCGCTATTTTTTCTACTCTAGTGGAGAGAAGGTAGGTCTTGTGTAAATAAACAGAAAATGCCCTTGAAAGATGTCCAAGTTGAACAAAAAAAGCCAGGATGTAACCTGTAAATGCAGTATTAGGTTTACTATAACTTTCTTACCCAGGCCTAAAATAAGTGGTCTCATTGTTATTTGCAACTCCAAAAATTAAGATTTGCAAATCAAGAGCAGCCACAATTAGCGATTGCTAATAAACTGATTTTTCACATTGCTGAATAAAATGTCTGCAATTTGACACTTTTCTCCCTTAATAGCAGTGTTTATCGGAATTACAGTAACTTTTCTACAGTTGTTAAAAGTATCAAATTGCACCTCAAACTGCTGTGGTTGCTAATCAGAAGTATTTTGATTAGCAACCACTGCTAAACTAGCTTTAAAAATAAATTTATGCCATGCTTACAATGTAGGTTCTCCCACCGCATACATTTCAGTTGTATATTCTATGCACTGGCAGGAAAGATGCTAGTTTCATCTTATGAACATACAAATGTGCCAGCAGAAATAGACCACCCGGTCTATCAAAGTCTGCTCGAGTGTGCAGCCAGCACCCCTAGTTTGCAGCTGCCCCAACCCCCTTCCCTTTTGTCATCCCACTGCCACCCTCACTCTCCCCTGTTCCCTGTCCCATGCCCTTTTGAAGCTGTTAGCAGATTTACATGATACCACCCATTCTGGTAGGACGTTCCATTTTGCTACCACCCTCTCTGTGAAATAGTGTCTCCTTATTTCCTTCCTAAATCGTCCCCCTTCCATTCTTAGCCCATTCCCCCCCGGTGACCCTCCCTCTCCTTAACTTAAAGACCCCATCTGCCCCATCCTTATTGATTCCCCTCAGATACTTAAATGTCTCTATCATGTCCCCCCTGTCCCTTCTATCCTCCAGGGTGTACATATTGAGGTCTCCCAGCCTGCTGTCATAGTCTCTCCCCTCCATTCCACATATCATCTTTGTTGCCCTCCTCCGCACCCCCTCCAGCAGCCTGATATCACGCTTTAGGTATGGCCTCCAAAACTGTACACAATACTCTAAGTGCGGCCTTACCAGTGACCTGTAGAGGGCCAAGATCACCTCACTTCGCCTGGATGAAAACCCCCTCGCTCTGCACCCCAGCATTTTGTTCACTTTTGCAGCTGCTCTCCTGCACTGGACAGTGTTGTTCATGGTCCCCGTTATCATTACCCCAAGGTCCTTCTCTTCTGTGATCCCCAGCTTAACAACCCCCCCCCCAGTCAGTATTCTCTTCTTGGGTTTTTCACCCCAAAGTGCATAACCTTACACTTCTTTGCATTGAACCCCAGCTGCCACCTCTCTGACCACTCCTCTAGCTTACTTGGTTCCCCCTGCAGCTTCTTCCACCCCACTCCGATTTTGGTGTAGTCAGCAAACAGACTTACCTTGCTTGCCACCCCATGTCCAGTGTCTGATATGAAGAGCCCAAACAATACTGGCTCCAACACAGAGCACTGTGGCACCCCACTTGTCACCGGCCTTGGAGTTGAGAGCTCCCCTCTCACCACCACCACCAACTGTTGCAGCCTCCCACTCAGTCAGCTTGTAATCCAGTTTATCATTTTTGCCCCTACTCCTACACCAGTTAGCTTCCCTCTAAGCCACCCTTGAGGCACCAAATCGAAGGCCTCGCTGAAGTCCAAGTAAAGAACATCTAATGCATGACCCTTATCCAGTTAACCTGTCACAAAGACATAATATTGTATCAGGTTGGTTTGACAAAACTTCCCTGAAACAAACCCATGCTGCCTCACATCCTGGAGACCATTGTCCTCCAGGTACGACACCAGTCTTTCCTTTAGTATTGTTTCCATGAGTTTGCACACTATGGCTGTGAGACTTACCGGACGATAATTACCCGGTTCATCCCTTGGCCCACTCTTGTGTAATGGCACTACATGTGCCATCCTCCAGTCCATTGGCAGACGTCCCAACTCCAGGGAAGTGCTGTACAGATTCGCCAGTGGCTCCGCCAGCGCCTCCACCCTCCCTTTGCTAGCTCTAAGCTGCTGCTGCAGCTGTCCCCCAGCACCCTTTTGAAAATTGGGCATGAAACCTAAATGTGGATTTGCTGTCATGCAAAAAAATTCTAAGTAAATCCTCTTTGAGGATATCTTGCTGAATTGTTCTATAGAATCCCACTCTGTGGTCTTGTGATTCCGTGGAGAAGATACAAAGATCAACAGCTCCAAATAAATAGCTTCTCTTTCATCCGTGTGATGGCCTTTCTGTTTTCTGATGAGACCCTTGACTACAAATTATGGACTAGATGCATTTGCTTTAAATGTGCTAATGATTTTTTCAGTGCTCTTAGCCTCTCCTGTGATGCCTTGCATCCTGCTTATGCTTGGCCTCCACTGGACCAGGAACTGTGTATTACAGTATCCAGCTGGAGACCAAGTTCCATGTGACAGCAACTGACCTTCCAGGTTGCTGTGTTTGTGACATCACACACCATAATCATGGCAGTCAGTAGGATAACTTTAACTGCAGTGAACCATCTAGGAGGTCAGAAAGTCTTCATAAGATAGGTGGACAGACAGACTAGAGTTGAGGCTTATAGTGGAAAACTATAGCACCGATAGTGAAAAAGTGGCCAACTGGGTTATAAGCATTATTGTCACTGTAAGTTACTTTTTCAACCTGAGGGATGGTAGTTTACCACTATAAGATGACAATTGCAGTCTGTATTCATGTTATTAAACCTTTATAACTGACAGACTTGTAAAGCTTTTTGTTTAGCTTCAGTGCAGTTTTCTGGGGCTACTTTTAGTTTAGTTTTTTTTTTTTTGTTGACCGGGTAAGTGCACTAGACAAATCCTGCCTATTTTCAGGCACGACCCGGGGGAGAGGGATACAGATGAATCCCAACTGACCTTGAACCAGATTAAGCTGTTTGTGGTATTTTGAGTGAATGAGGGAAATTTGGCCAGGACACCGGGGAAATTCCCCTACTCTTTTTGATAAGTGCTATGGGATCTTTAACATCCACCTGAACTACCAACAATCCAGGCAGATGGAACCTCGGTTTAACGTCTCATCCGAAAGACGGCACCTCAGAAGTGCAGCACCCCTCTCATGCTGCACTACAGTGTCAGTACTGGGATGTTAACCCAGGTGCCAGATGTGGGAACTGAACCCACAGCCCTCTGATCTCCCGGCCTTAGAGGCGAGTGTGCTACCTACTGAGCCACTGACACTGCATTGCAGCAACTTTTATTTAGCAGCAGCAGCTTTTAAAGGGGACGGGAAATCCTTTCTAATTGGCAGCTGTTTATTAAGTTCTTATTTTTAGAGATTATATGCATTCCCCAAAATTATCCATATGTAACTGTACCTGAATAAAAAGTTATACAAAAGCTGGATCTTACATAGTGTTTGTTCTTATGGGCAGCATTCGGTCACAGTTCTCGTCCTAGAACCTGTGATCTGGAGTTTAAACTATGTTATGGTTTGTGCACAGAATGCTAATTATGAGCTGTTGACCTATCAGAACTATGCTTAGAGTTCTGTTCACAAACAGTGACATAGTTAAAACTCCAAATTACTAGTTCCATGAAGAGAACCTTACTAGAATGCTGCCCATAAAAATAAAACAATGCAAAATACAGTTTTTGTCATCACTTTTTATTCAGCTACAGTTAAAAATAGATAATTTAGGGGAATGCATATCATTTCTGAGAATAACAACTTTATAAACAGCTGCCAACTAGAAATGATTTCCTGTCCTCTTTAAAGGGGTCATGGAGTTATCTGTTGTGTGTAACTGCTTGTGATGCTTCCATTTTTAGAAAATATATTTGCATCCCCAAATGATCCATATTTAACTATACCTGAATAAAAAGTTAGAACTGTAAACTTTTTTTTTATGTTTTCTTTGCATTAACAGCATTCTGGACAGTTCCTTTCATGGAACCAGGTATTTGGAGTTTTGACTGTCACTGCATGGATTCTGAATTCTGAACATGATTTAACAGAACAGTGCTCAGAGTTCTGAATCCATGCAGTGACTTATCCAAAACTCTAGATTCCTGGTTCTGTGAAAGGAACTGTACAAAATGTTGTCCGTAGAAAGAAAATAATACAAAACTCAGTTTTACAGTTTTAACGTTTATTTAGGTACAAATAAATGACTACTTTTACAGTACCTACCTACCTACCTGTCTCTCTATCTATACACACACAGCAGGTGTGTGTCTGGATTAGCCAAGATAAAACTATCTTATGACTAACTGGAAGTTAGTACTACTATCGCACATGTGGGCATGATGATACTAGTATCTTGCTGAGCTGGGTATGTCATGTAAGGAATAAGTCATGACAGAGGAGGGATTATGCTATGTTAATTTACTGAATGATGGGCTGGAGTGATTTGCTTATCTTGTGCTGAGCCACTGATCAGAGGGGCATAATTTACATTTTGTACTGTTTACCTTTTGTAACTTTATGATGTCTAGTTTTACAAATCAAATATGACATGGGTGAGAGTGAGATAGTAGAAATACCTTCACGGGGACTTCTGATGTTGTGCCAGATGGCGGCAGATGTGGAGCTGTGAGCTCCAGGAAGGATCGCCTACAAAATACTAAATAAATGCTCAAAGACCCACGTCCGATGAGAAAAATAACCGTTCGGTACCGGAACCTCAGAGAAACAGATTACCTGGCTGGTAGGTTGGTAATGGTGCAGAAACTGTGCTGGAATCAGCTGAGAGTTGCAGGTGATTTTCAGACAATCGCAGGCCCTAAAGCACCACAAAACAGACTCCCCCCTAGTGGTATCTCCGGCATCAGAGGACGGGAATTCGGGGCGGGACACTTAGATGGCAGAATTTGCGGCCAACTGGCTAATGCTGGCAGAACTGGCTGGGGACACCAGAAGCATCAGGTCCTTAGGGGGCACCTTCCAATGAGAATGAGAGAAGCAAGAGTGAGCTCTGTAGAAGACAAATCCCTCACTGAAGAAAGGGAACTCATCTCGCTGAGACATAAGGTGGCACATTTAGAAGAGAAAATAGATGACCAGTAGATCAGGTGCAGGAGAAATAGCCTGCTTCTAGTCAAAATACAAGAAAAGGCTGGAGGAGTGAACACCCTGAAATTTGTCAGTGACCAGTTTGTCCAGCTGGCAGGGCTGCTGGTGTTTGGACAGAACTACCTGATTGAAAGAGCACACAGAGCCTTCCAACTCTTGCCCCAGAAGGGGGAGCATCTGAGGGCCATAAGCTGTAAACTTTTAAATTTCCAAGATAAGCTGAGCATCCAGAAGGCGGCTGGGGCACATCCAACCATATATTGGCAGAACAGGTACTACATTTTTAATTATTTGAGCCAAGGTGCCTGAGAGAAGCAGAACGCATATAAACAAATTAAACAAAAACTGCACTGCATTCTTGTGGCACAAAATTTAGAGTGCAGTTCCCTCCAAAACTTGTGGTCACCCTGCATCATGGCACTTAGAGTTATGAGTCAGCCACAGCAGCGAACCAGCAGCTACACTCTGTCCTGCTGAAGCTTTTTGCCAAGCTGCATGGACAACCCTAGCAGGACAGAATGGACCACTGAAAACACCGCCAACAAGCACTAACAGTTTGACTCCCATTTAGACTTTTAGACAGTTTTATGTGAATTTGGAATATGACTGGGATTAACTGAATATTGAGGGGGAGTGGGTTGCACTGGATTAATCCCCTGGCTGACCGACTGTAATGGTGACGAGTGAAAAGCCCACCACAACTTAGCCATTGTATAGTTGCTGGCCTGTCATTGCAGTTGTAGAGCTACTGCTCATGGTGCTGGTGACCCAAGTTTGATAGTAAGCTAGAGGCATCAGAGGGCTGGTGTGGTGGGGAGGATAGACTGTCCGGAGGACTACTCTTCTCCTTCATGGGGAGGATTTGCAAGGCCTGGTGTCTGTCTGGCTCCTAGGGAAGCTAGGGGAAAGGCACCTGGGATTGTCTAAGGAGGCTGGAGGGGCATGGCAGGCACAGACATGTGGTGTGCAGGAGTGCGCAGTGCACATCATAGCACCATTGCACACTGTGCTGCTCTGGGAGAAAAAGGAAAATCATGCTAACTGGTAGGAGGACAACAGTCTCCCACAGGCCCTGTGCCTAGTTATCTGGCTTCATCCGTGCAAACTGGATCCTGGTTCCAGTGGGGATTGGAGGACTCCACTGACCCCGCTGGGGTTTGGGATAGGGCAAGTTCTGAGAGAAGAGCTGGATGAAGATGAGTCGTGAGGACACTGCGGTGATGGGGCTGGGGGGGACTGGTGGAAGAGGTCTGGTCAATGCCAGGGAGGGAGGAGAAAAAAAAATTTGCACAGTCGTGGAGGAACATTCGAGAGGTAACTGCTTGAATTTTCGTCATCTTGTGGCTAGCCTTTACCACAGCAGCTCTGTCCACAATTGTGCATGCTACACATTACCTATGGAAGAAACCAACACAAGAAGCTGACTTTCCACCTGGTCTTCTCCGAAGAGACACCATGGGACACTGAAGTGGGTGGTGCAGGGTTTCTCCTGTGCTATTGCAGGTGGCAGGGATTTTATGAATCAAACTGATTTTGGACCACACTGTCCCACAAAACCTTGAACTAATGCCCACATACCAGAGAACAGACTTCCCTAAGTACAGGATCCCTCTCAGGTGATTGCCGACATTAGAGATTTTAATGAACCACATGGCCACCAGATTAAAATCACAATGCATACTAGCAGGACAATGCCTCTGTATCATCCTGGGAAACCTGTAACCATAAACTGTGAGTAAAGGGCCAGAGGGTCTTTTTCTGCTGTCAATTTCTGTGATTCTAAGGGAGAGAGGGCTCCCTCCTCAGAGCCATGAACCTGGTTACCTTTCCCAGTAAAGTGACTTGATAGTTTTGTTTGCACGTGTTGTTGAAGGTTTGGATAGGTTTTAAACTATTTCAGGTTGGGAGCAAACTATTTTTTTTCACACTGTTATTTCAAGTTTCTGATAGCTCGGCAATACTAGGTACTGATAAGGCACCACAACAGCTGAGGAGGGAGGGTTTCCATTTGTCCTTAATGTGATCCCCTGACTTTTAGACCTGCGGTAGTCCTCAGATGGCTCCATCCTGGTCAAGAAATGAAGATGGGCAACCAACCAGCTTGGCCAGTATTAGTAACGAACTCCAACCAAGCTGCAGAGGGATGTAGAGTTGGGGCAATGGGGGTATGTGTTCAGTATGGGTTGTCTGCATCTTGGTGAGGAAGGCATGGTGGTAAGGACTACACATGTTACTTGTTTTAGTGGACAGAAGCATGGGGGGAGGGTGCAGATTGCGAGACTGGGCAAGGGGGTGAGGCAGATACATGGTGCCAATCAAACACTCGGCATGTCACCTGAGACCAGAACTCCACATGATGGAGTACATTATAACGCCTCAGACAATCCAAACTGCAGAGGCAATAGGACATATGTCTGTTTACTCTTCTTTTTCATGAGATGGCCATAAGTCAGAATATCATGATAACCTGGAATATTAATTGGGCCAATTCTCCACAGAAGAGATCCAGGGTGCTTGCCCACTTTAAGAAATATAACTGTGCAGTACTCTTCTTACAGGAGCCGCACCTGTTTATGTCAGTAGTTAACGTTCTAAGAAGAAACTAGGTGAATCAGGTTTTTTGGACTTGAACTATCAATAAATGCACAGGGGTGGCAGTGCTGCTTGCCAGACATGCTCCTTTTAAAATGATGGAGTACGTCACTGACATTGAGGGGAGATATATCTTGTTTAGAGACACCCTAGACAGAACAGAGCTCATTCTAGCAAACATCTATGGTCCCAATAGAATTGACCCAAACTTCTTTACTAGACTACTGGTACAGGTACCAGGTTACCCTTACCTTATCCCTTTGTCTTCTCCTCCACAGCCGCTCCTCCCAGTAGACAGAGACACCAGGGAGAAGAGAAGGGCTCCCAGACAACGCTGCCATCCCCTGATAACACTCTCCATCAGTGGCTGCTACGTGGCACTGCCATTACACACTTCCCGCCCCAGCCACCCTCCCATCCTAAACTGGTACTCCTTTTATAGGGAGTGTTCAAAAACCAATCAATGAAGTTTTTAACCCCCACTGAGAGGATACCTTGGTATGATCTCACCCCGCCTTTGCTAACATGGCATGCACCAGCACTAGCACAATTAACCTGAGGAGCTAGACCAGATTGGGAACAGCACAAACAGAGCTCTACAGTGCAGATTCCACCGTTTCCTGTAACAGCAACTGAAACCTGTCCATGCCTAAATAACCTAAGTTTGAGCCTCGACTAAGGAGCCCAAGAGTCATCTGCCCTAAACTCTACTGCTGAATCTGTCACACAGGGGTAGCGTCCTTGTCCCCACAGTAATATGAACCCACATGGCTGCTTTGCCTAGGTATAGTGATATACCTAGGGGACTCCCTTCTTGTGGGGATAACACTGGGTAAAATATGCATGGACACACTAATAGCAAACTTAAGTTATAGAAACCCCAGAACTGGAACATACTCGTCTACGCTGAGGGTAGTTCTGAACCCTAGCACCCAGATAGGGCCGAATGTACTCCCAAAAACCATCTCCTCAGACTGCACAAAATGGGCAACCATTGCAGCCTACGAGAACAACTGGCCTCACCCCAATAGATCCCAAAATAAAACCTCAGGTGCACTAAGCTATAAACTACACCTGAAATTCCTATATAGAAGGAGGGGGCACCTTAAGTTCATGCTATGCATATTCCTAATCTTATGTGGGGATGTGCACCATAATCCAGGTCCAGATGGGAGTGGAATAATAGACCTCTAAAGATACTTAATAGCAATAACTTAAGCTTTTCACACTTCAGCATCAGAAGTAGTGCACCAAAAATAGATCTTGTTAGGGAGTGGGATCTGCAATAGCAACCAGACCTGCTAGTACTAACAGTCCTGGTTAAATCCCAGGACCTCAGACAGCCAAATAAACATCCCAGACTTCCAGCTGTGGAGAAGGAACAGTACTAAAAGGGGGAGGCATAATCATCTACAGTAAACAACATATTCAGGTGACAAAAGTGCCCCTGAGCCTACCAATCTCCTCATTGGAATCCCTGGCCATAGAAGTAAAACTCGTGTATGCCCAACCCATCTTACTAGTAGGCATCTACCACCCTCCAAAATGCTAGAGTTCAGCTTTTAATGATCTCCAAGATGAATTGCAGAACTTTTTACTTAGCCATGAATTACTTTTGATAGGGGACTTTAATGTAAACTGGAACCTAGTGGACCAAAACAATGAACAACTCGATTTAGCCATTAATCTGGGCTTCACTCAACTAATAAAGGACTTCACAAGGCTAAATTCCCTGAGACGCTAACACCTCCACTACTCTGGACCTTATTTTTACCACCAAACCCACGCACTACAACATCACGGGCGTAATAGCAGACACGTTC
This sequence comes from Neoceratodus forsteri, assembly GCA_016271365.2. Taxonomy (NCBI): domain Eukaryota; kingdom Metazoa; phylum Chordata; order Ceratodontiformes; family Ceratodontidae; genus Neoceratodus; species Neoceratodus forsteri. The sequence goes on from CM057459.1 coordinate 658,377,588, forward strand.
AGTGTTCACCAAGGGATCATATGTGTAAGAGCTAAGATGCACAAAACCAAGGGATCTGACTTTGTGTTCTACAGATCCTGGAAACACTGACTATCTAGCTTTCATAAAGGACCTGGAATCAGTAACATGGGACAGACTCGTCCTGATACCCATGGTTAATGTTGCCTGGAGGTTCTTTGTAGAAGAACTTAGACCAATATGCAACTCCCATGTTACCATTAAAAGAAAATTAACCAAACTAGGTAATACCCCCTGGTACAATAAGGAACTGACCAAGATTAGGGATCTCTGAGACAAATGGTAGAAACTTGCAAAAAACCAAAAAACAGTAATCAGTCAGATTGGCTACAGTTTAGGCAAGACAGAAACAAATAAATGAGCGAGATAAAAAAGGCTAAATTAAATTACTGCAACGCATCTTTTCTGAACAATATCAATTCTAACCCACGTAACAACTGGGTACTTCTGCGTAAGCTGCAGAATCACAACATAACCAAACTCCCAAACAGATTTATAATAGACGAACGAGAAGTCCCACTAGTCCAAGAAGCAGTTGACTGCTTTAATACATTCTTTTCTAGCATGGCTGCAGAGGCCCTGCTGGGATCGATAACTAACTAAACCGCTCTACACTCCTAGTAAGCAATCTTGTGTTCTAAGAAATCATCAATGAACTTGTCCTGGAGGAGGAACTACTTGGACTGGACACAAGCAAAGTGATAGGGATAGATGGGTTACCTACAAATCTACTAAAATTTACCTCTCCTGTGCTGGCCAAACCTCACGCATACCTCTTTAACTTGTCCCTACGGACAAGAGAATACCCATCTGACTGGAAAATATCAAATGTAATCCCTGATTTTAAATCAGGATAAAACAGACATAGGTAAATATAGACCCATTTCCTTACTACCAATCATCTCCAAACTGTTTGAGAAACTGGTTAGCAAACAAATAACTGCATACATGGAACTAAATCTGTGGAACCCATATCAATCTAGCTTCAGGGCGAACCACAGCACTACATCAGCCCTGCTAAAAGTAACCACCGATATCCAAGAAGCCTTAGACAAGAGGTTACTTGTGGGTGCAGTCGTCGTGGTAGACCTGAGCAAAGCTTTCGATACCCTAAGGCACAAAATCCTAACTGAAAAACTCAAATCAGGCTGGATGCAAAGGCGCTAATATGGTTCAGAAGTTATGTTAGTGACAGATTCCAAAAGGTTACCCTGAACAAATATGGTTTGTGGTATTATGTATGTTTACAGTTTTGTCATGTTTTGTCACTATTTTGACTTGGGACATTCTGCAAACGAGTCTCGTGCTCATGGAACTTATCCTGTAAACCTCTAACCTTTAAAGGAATACAAAAAAAAATACAGCTCAAACTTGTTGCTGTCAGTACTTGGAGTCCCCCAAGGCTCTATATTAGACCCACTGCTTTTCAACATAGACGTGAACTCCCTGAAATTTCCCATCCGTCATATAGACTTCCACCTCTATGCAGACAATACTATTGTATATGCACCTGGCAGTTCCCTGGGACAAATCCAGGTGGCCCTACAAGAGGCTTTTAACCTACTGCAAAACTTCCTGTACAGCCAAAAACTGGCACTCAATGCAAAAAACCAAAAATGATGCTCTTTAGGCTCCGTTGCAAACCTGTAGGTCACTCAGAGGAGCTGGACATAGTAACATTCGCAGGCAACAAACTAGAATTGGTAAATGCCTACAAGTACCTGAGTCTGTGGATAGATTCAAATTTCAGATGGAGTGTTCACCTAGACCAATGGCCAAATGCCTAGACAAAAAGCTAGGGGTGCTTTACCAACTTCGAAACGAGATACCAAGGGCAGCCAGAATTAGAATAGTAGAGTCAATGGTCCTGCCTGTTATGGACTATGGTGATGTCCTGTACAGAGGTACATCCAGTTCTGAACTACATAAAATTGACATACCCTATAATAAATTCGCAAGATACATAATGGGTACCCCATGCACAGGACATCGCTGTTTACTATACAGGGAACTAACATGGAAAAAGCCTGGAGGTCAGGAGGCAGCTACGCATATTAAACCTCATGTTCAAAATATGAAAAAAAACATATTCCAGGGTACATCCTGGACAAAATGGAACCCAAACTTATTAACCGATCCCCTCTGAGATCTGCCGATGGCATGGAGTACAGGATCCGGCAGGCATCAACAAACACGGGCAGGTCATCTTTCCTGTGCATGGGTCCCTCAGCCTGGAACTCACTGCTCATGCACGTCAGGCTGAAGAACAGTCCAGTAAGACTAGGCCCCATCAAAAAGTGGCTCACTAAAGAAGCCATGAAACCCCTAATTTGTTGTCCTATGGCAAGGGATAATGTGACCCCAAGACGTGACCCGCTTGGCAACCCCATACGGCCCTGAACATATACGTTTAGAGCCTACCCTAAATTGTTTACCTCCAACATAGCACTATACTGTTTATGTCCTAATACGTAACTGCTGCAACATGAGCACTAATCTGTAACTGTCGAAGCTAATCCTATTATATCGCAAATGCCTTTGTACTGTACTATCATATACTGTTTGACGATGTAAAATGGAAACTTCTGTACCGCAGATGCCATTGTATTGTCATGTATTGTTTGGTAATGTGCTGAAAACCGCTGATGTTGATCTCATTGACATCACTGTAACCCTGATATTGTACTGTAATGTCCTTGGTAGCCTAGACTGTTGCATACGGTACCCATTGAAAATGAGCCTCTGCTGAGTTGGGGTCTGACCATGTTCATATCATGTGACAATGACTGTGAATAAAAATGTCACTACTACTACATCTAGCGGGCTGGCTGACCTTACCAATCATTATAGTAGGAGACTGGAACTCTCCCTTAGACAGTGATCTGGATAAATCAGGAAGGGCTAGAATTACCCTCACCCCTAACAAGTGGTGTTTGTCCAAGCTTTGAAAAGTAACTAGGGAGGTGCCTCAGGGGTCCATACTGGGACCCTGTTATTCTTGCATTTTTTTTTGTTTGTTTGTTTATGCACCTCCCTCTGCTACCTTGGTCAGTCTCTCCTTCAGACTGCCAAGGTTTAACCCTCACCCGGCTATCTCCTCTCACCCTTCTACCAGCCCATATTGCCACCCCCCAAGTTAACCCGACGTATCCTGTCGTTGGGCAGGTCCTCTCCCTGTGGAGAGAAAGGGCATTTATGGCCTACCTTATTGGCCCTGAGTGTGGCTGGGCTGGTCCCGGCTGATCGGGGGCTCTGTGGTGAGGAATCCGGGGCAGCCATCATCCGATCGGCCGTGCAGCTCTTTTCCTTTTTCTTCCACCTCTCCCCGCTACGTTCTTGGCCCTATAGCAGGCGACATCATTGAGCAGGGGAGTACCAGGGATGTATCGAGGCTCATGTCCCCACATGCACTCCACCAGTCCCGCCCGAAGGTGTCAAGGCAGACCCACCCTCCAGGAGAAGCGTCCAGTGGGCTGTGTGCCTACTCTCTGCAGCTTCTGCTCTAGCACCAGGCTCAGGTTGCGAACCGGGTCGCCAGCGTGCCGAGCGAAGCCACGGAGCCGGACCGTTCTTGTTGTTTAATAATGAACTGCCACAGGTGGTGCAGCACACAGCCATAAGGCTGTATGCTGATGACACTACTATAGTAGCCACAGGGGCAAACGTTTTGGACCTCTAGTCTAAGTTACAGACTGATTTTGCAAAGGTAGAGGAGTGGTTCACCAGGTCATGGCTAACTATGAATGTTAAAAAAACAAAACTAATGCACTTTGCACCCAGGAATAGCGATGTTTCTCAATTACGGGTTTTCACGAACAATAAATGAAGAGCTTGAATTGGTAGACAGTTACTGTTATTTGGGAGCAAATTTTGACTCCAGACTAACCTTTAATAAATATATTACTACGACCATAGGCGAAATAAATAAGAAATTAGGAGCCTTGAGGCGAACCATAAAATGTTTAAAACTTAGTGATAGGAAAAGGGTGCCCAAGCATCTCATTCTGCCTACCTTGACCTATAGGGAATTAGTGTAACGTACAGCAAACAAACAGCTACTGGATAGGCTAAACAAGTGACAATGTAAAATTGCTAGATATGTGCTGCAATGCAGCTTTAGAACTCACCATTGCTTGTTGTTGAGTAAGCTGCGATGGCAGCCCTTGAAATTGGACACACACGGAACTGGTTATTATTTATTTACAAATACAAGTCGCTTTACCCAGAACATTATGTGTCCCCAACTTCTTTTCCCAACCAACAGTTTTTGAAAAAGGGAATTATCAAGATCTGTACATTAAAATAAAATCTACCCTGTGGGGAAAAAAAAAAAAATATATAGAGACAGAACACTGATCGCTCGGGCAGCTTTAGTATGGAATAAACTACCATTTTCTGGCTTTTACCTTGGCAGTTAAGGAATTACGCTTTTTTACTTGTCAATGTTAATAGCCAACAGATTAAACAGATTTACACTGTCTAAATTTGTATAATTTGTATTTATTGTATAGTCAACAGATGATGTGTTTTCTACATGTCCCTTTGTGATTTATTGTATTTCCATGTTTTCCTTTTACTATGTAATTTATAGATCGTTAAATACAGGACTGTCTTGCAAACAGGTTTGCCAAAACCCTAATGACATGTATTGCCTGTATAAAAATATAGTTTTACCTACCTGCCTAACCGAAGGGCCATCGGGGAACTGATGGATATACATAATTTGGTGGAACCAAGGGAAACCCTCCATCTGCAAGAAAGAGAGTTTACCTTTTTCTCAACCTCACATGGCACCATTTCGAGACTGGATTACTTCTTAATCAGTCAGTCGCTACTGCAGGGCCTGGGAATGGCTGAAATCCTGCCAGTAATCATGTCTGACCATGCCCTCGTAAAATTAACATTAATAATAGATCAATAAGCTGAAGGGAACAAAATGTGGTGCCTACATAATAATTTGCTTAAGATGCTAAAATGGTGCAATGCCTGAGAGCATTCACAGAATACTTTTTCCAAGAAAACCAGTGCTCAGTAGATAGAGCTGAAATAGTTTTGGCGAGGGGAGGGGCTTACAAGTGAGAGGGGAGGTAATTAGGCTTACTTCCAAAGCCAAAAAACTAAAGCAAGCCAAATCCGAGTTGCTGCTTGCTTAGATTAGATCCTTGGAAAAGAACCTGGTGGATGGCCCTACAGAGGCCCTAAAACACCAGTTAACCACTGTAAGGGAGCATTATCAAGAAAGTAATAGAGTTTAGGAAGAAATGGCACTATTTAAAGCCAAGGTTAACTACATCAACGGGGGAAGCAGGCAGATGACTTGCCGTGCAGCTGAAGAAGCAGGAAGCCTGCAGGTCCATCCAGCACATTAGACAGGTGTGCTCACAGACACTCCTCTCCAGCCCCAGACACATAGCAGAGGAGTTCCAGACATAGTATAGCAGCTTATATGGGGGTGGGGGTGCGCAATGAGCAGATAGACCAACACTCAAGTTGTATAGACCTCTCACAACTCCGGGAGGAGGACCAAGCTGCCCTTTAGTGTCCCATTACAGTAGGAGAACTGTAGGCTGCTCTAAAACCGTGGCTCTGGATAAGGCTGTGGTCCCTGATGAGCTGTCCACAAACTTCTGCAAAGCACTCCAAACCGTGATCCTTGCTCAGCTGGTCAGTGTGTTCCATGAAGCATACGACAGAGAAAACATGATGCAACAAGCCTTTATCTCTGTCCTACCTAAACCTGGCTAAGATGACAGCAGAGTCACAAACTGTAGACCAATTTCTTTGTAAATATTGATCTGAAACTTTTGGCAAAGGCATTAGCCTTAAGACTGCAAATTGTTTGGTCACCTCTGATAAGAGCAGAACAAGTTGGATTTCTGGCAGGCAGGGTGTCTTTGGACCACCTCAGAAAACTCTCTCATACCATTTCCACTTACAGGGAGGACCGCACCCCAGTGGTGCTTGCCACTGTTAATGCAGAAAAGGCATTTGACAGGGTTTCTTGGTGTTACCCTTTCCAAGTCCTTGGAAAATACTAAATTCCAGAGGGGTTTATTCAGTGGGTGAGAATGCTGTATTCTGACTCTTCGGATAGAGTGCAGTGTAACAAGGTCCTCTCATCTGGCTTCCCATTGAAGAACAGTATGTGGCAGGGGTGCCCCCTGTCTTCATTTTTATTCAGTTTGTATTTAGAACCCCTAGCATGCCGTATTCATCTTATCCCAGAAATTCAGGGTGTGGCATTTGGCAAAAGACAATACAAGCTTTTAGTTTATGTAGATCATATACTGTTGCATGTTAAAAATCTATCCTTCTCCCTGCCAGCAGCCCTTAAAGAAGTTAAGGATTTGGGGGAAATCTCACTATATAAACTACATGTGGTAAAGACCATGTTCTAGCCTGAGCTTGAGTTGGTCTATCACAGACCTCACGTATCTAGGTATCAGATTAGCTAAATCTACCAAACAAGTGGTACAAACAAATTTATCAGACCTGCTAAAAGTTATCCAGCAGGATTTGGAACGCTGGACAGGGCTTCCCTTATCATTTTGGAGTTGCATCAGCGTGATCAAAATGAATGTGTTGCCCCAGGTTTTATAGTCTCTCAACATGCTATCCCTCACTTGGTTCCAAAAACTTCACACTATGATTTCTACATTCCTATGGAAAGGGACCTTGAAAGGCTTACCAAAAAAATGATCACAGCAAAGCAAAAGGTGGCATTGAACCTACCTGATTTCTTTATTTTCATGTGGCACAGGGAGCAAAATACTTTAGATGGAATGCATATAGCACTGAGCACACCTTCCTGTAGGTATTGCAGTGGTCAGAGATAGAGCACTGGTTAAGCTTCTCACAGGGAGTTAGTCTTCCATCGTTGCTCCATATCAAGAGATTCATCTTAACTGAAAGGGCTACAACGTAGGCATGTCAGTCCTGGTGCATAACCAGCTGCTTAGAGTCCTCAAATTGACGCCTGGTACTCAAACTGAACAGCCTTTGACAGGTGGGAACAGCTGGAGCAGGTTTCAGGTCCTGCGATGGAAATATGCACTGGATAACAAGGACATCTTCCTATTCTTACAGATGTAACATGTTACACAAAACATTAGGCAAACCAACACCTAATGGCAGCTCTACCTCTCACACTAAGACAACTTTACTGTGGGATTGCTCTAAAGCCAAGCCCCTGTGGCAAGAGATACAGATGGTTCTAGACCCTTGCTGAGACTAGAGGGTACCTTTAATAGAGGCAGAAGCATACTAGGGCTGGGCATACACACTCTAATGGGTAACAGACACTATCATTTTATGTTGCTAGCCACAGTGCTTAAAAAATTAATTTTAATAGACTGATTTGACCAGCAGATTCCTTCACTACTGGAATGGTGTCTAGAAATGTTGCAAGTCCTAAGAGTGGAGCGTATGATAGGCTCGATGACTATGTCTCATGTAGACTATCACAAATGATGGGACTCACTGGATGCCTTGTTAACTACGATAGTGTTCTCCATCTTCATCCTAACATTATTTTTCTAAATGATTTATCTGTCAGCTCTGTTGAAAATGTGGAAGTATTTTAGGGGAACCTGTATGGGGAGGATTGCTAGGGGATTATGTAATTTTGTCTAATTGTCAGTTGTATATGTGTTGTATGTTTAAAAATCAAAGTATACTTCTTTATTAAAAAAATATATATATATATATAATCTATATCCATATCTGTATTATCTTCATGAGCTATAATTGACCTGACCTCGCTCGTGGCTTCGCCACTCGTAAGGTCAGAAGGTTAAGTATAGCTTGTAAAAATAGAAACCTAGAATTTGACGGCAGGTAGGAACTGCTTGGCCCACCTAGTCTGCCCAGTTTGATATTTCTACTGTATCACTGTCATCAGTGTCATATCCAATATTATACAAATATTGACTGGAGTTGAGGACTGTAGTGGGAAAATCCTGACCCCGAGGGATGAACTGTTGGCTGACAGTTGCTGTATTGCCTGAAGTCAAAGGCTGAGGGCAGTATGACTATCGGAAGACAGTATTTAATCCTGAGGGGGTCAGGATTTTCCCACTATACCCTGAAATAACTATGGTAAATGTCAGTGCATTTCCTTTTTCTTATTCCTTTTTTCTTTGGTTTTCCTGCGGTCATTTAATTGTGCTTCTTCCCACTGCCTTCGAAAATCTCTTGACAGCCCAAATAGCCCCCATGGCAGAGAGAAAGTGTGAAAATTGTTTATTTTTTTCTTTTAAACCCGCTCATCGGGCACAAGCTGTAGGAAGGTTTTTATGGCAGTGGGAGTACCATCTTTTGTGTGGATGTCTTTTTTTCTCAGTGGTGCAGTTGGCTGCAGGAGGGAGAGTGAGTTGGTTGTTATTTTAGTGGATTGCGAGTACTGAACCCCTATACACACACACTGTAAGTTGGCAGCTGTGGTCGGCAGGGACTGTTACGGAAGGCTGGGCCTTCTCGAATTTTAGCTTGTCTGATAGTGCTTGCAGGGATAGTGCTGTCGGGTTCAGCATGTTAATCTAATGGGTGATCCTTTGGTTCGTCTGAGTCCAATAAGTACAATATCAATAAAGAAACTTGAAAGTGAAAGTTATCTTACCTTTGTGAGACAGCAGCTGGTAGTGAAGTTAATTGGCAGTTTACGACCGCTGTCTCTGTGTAAGCAGGGAGAGGAGAGGTGAACATGAACGGGAGGACGGGTGGGTAAATAGACTACCAGCACATGTAAACCGGGAGGGGAGACAACTAGCACCAAGGAAAATTTTGATATTTAAAAAAACAACTTTAAAATAAACAGATGACAAAAAAAAAAAGGAGCAGTGGTAACTGTATATAACAATACTGTGGAGTACAGGGAACTCACACCAGTTTCAACTGAGGGGGCTGTGGTCAGGGGCGATTGATAGATTGACTGGGCAGTAGTTCAAAAGACGGTTGCCCAGTTTAGTGAACTATTGACTAGCTTCTGTCTGAAACTGGTAATTGGTCAAAAGTTGAAAAACCTTCAATGTCATGTGACTGACTCTGGACCAGTGACCATCTCCCCCCCCCCCCCAGGCTTTATAAATCTGTTTATACAGTATGTGTGCACATAAATCCAGTGTCATAAAATGTTATCTCCACATATGGGTGATAAATTTTAGAACCTGGAATTTATCAGGTGTATGTTGGATGCACACTAGCTGTCAATCATCCCCTTAAAAAAAAACCTCACCAACCTGTTGTATAAACTAGACATGCAGTGGGAACCTGTGTGATGCATTATTTGTCTGCACTCAAGCAGTTTGGCCTTGGGCATATCACTTGTGGCTTATGCCACTCGTGAGGTTAACCGAGGTCAGCCTGCTCTTGTGTAGATAATGTATCACACAGGTCGCCATTCTTGCTATAAAACATCAGAGACATAGAAGACAGGAAACACCAGTATCACATGATGTCCCTTCTAGTTTGTATGCAGTAATGCAGAACAGGGTGTGTGATTATGGGTTAGTAATTACACACCTCTCGAGGGTGTTGTTAAGCACGAGGTGCTTATGCCGAGTACCTTAAACACCAGACAGAGAAGTGTGGTTATTGACCATAATCACACATCCCTGGAGTGTTTTAGTGCAGTTGCGTGTATGTAAAATCACAGCAACTGATTTTTCTCACATGTGTTTATAAAGTTATAAAAATTTTTATTTTTTGTGGAAACTGCTGTGAAACTAAAAAAAAAAAAGAAATTCCTCTACTGGACCGTGTAGTTCCCTCGTTCATCGCTCACTCAGTGTGAGAGAAGAGAGCGGTGTGCTGGGTGAGTGATTTCCAGTGGCTTATGAGACTGTAGGTGCGACTGACTTTCCATTGGACAGCGGGTGCAGCTATGACTTTTCATTTATTTATTTTTTTAAAGTATGAGTCATTGCAGCTCCCTCAGTGTCCTTAACATTTCCATCATTTAGCAAGAGTGATGTGCTGGAGTGGCTCTCTTGTGTGGCTCAAGTTGTGTGAGCATGAGGATTTGTGCTGTGAAGTGGCTGACACCTTGTAAGAAGTGCAGGTGTGTAATTATAGGCACATAATTACACAGCTGTATTGGTGTTTCAGCCAATCACAGCACAGGATTTTTCTTACACATTTAATAATTCTACATATATACTTTCAATGGTAGCTGCACATTGACACACATTTTCTGTCCCATTTAAGAACATCAGGTGACTGTATCACGGCACTTTGTTAGTGGGAATTACAGTATCAGTAATGTGCACTTACTGGTATAGCTGCAGCTTTTTTTTAAAGTTATTGACATTTTTCAGGTATAATACAAACTTACAACAAATAGATGGCTGCATACAATACTGTAAATAAGAGATACAGAAAATAACTTTTGTACAATCTAAAAGTGATTTCTGGAATACACTTGCCAGGTATGTGAACAAAACAATTACTGCATTAGAAAAGTGACAACGCTACATGACTTAATAGCAGGACTTGTCATACCGACCTGATAGTATTCTTTGACTTGGTAATAAGGGTAGTGAATGAGGGCCACCGTGTGGATTTACTCTACTTTGATTTCAACAAGGCTTTCAACTGGGTGCCTCACAGAATGTTGCGGAAGAAGCTAGAGGATCTGGATGCAGCAAAGGGCACAGTTAGGCCCTGTCTACACTACACTGGAAAACACCCTCTGTAACGTTACAGAGTGCCTATAACGTTACTGTAACGGATAGTGTTTACGCTGGTAACGTTACAGAAGGCGTGTTTGAAACCGTTGTTGAAACCTGTAAGTAGGTGGTTTCAACAGCAGTTTCTGTAACGTTTGCAGTGCTGTAACGTTACTGAACGCCGTGTAAACGGACAACTGTGTAGCCTCCAGTCCCAACCAGTCTTCCAGTATACCATAATGCTGTCTAGCGGCTCCGTGCTGCCAGCTCCTAGCCCCCAGCATGGGAGGACTATACAGAGGAACATGGGCGTGAGGAGCAGAGTGGATCACGACCCATTGCAGGGCGTGTGGCAGAGGGGCATCAGCAGAACAGTGCAGATGGCCCCCACACCACATAAGGGCAACAGACTGTTCCATGCCTGCAGATGCAGATACCGCCGTATGTGCAAGACGTCCTGAGGCAGCATTTTGTGGTGCCTACCGCAGGGGAGCGGTGACCATAGCAGCCCACAGGACAGCGGTGCTGGATGTTCTGCTGCCAAGGATCGCCACTGTAGCAGCTGCACCTGCAACTTCAGCATAGTACTATGGTAGTCCTATGAGTGGGACCCGGTAGAGACATCATGTTGGGGAGGAAATCCTGGGGACGGGAATGGTGCACTGCACAGTACTGCATCATGGGACATACCCAGCTCTACACAGGTTGGGCACAATTTCAGACCCCTGTGCAGTGTGGACGGGCTGTCCCATTTTGTAAACGTTTGCACACATAGTGTGGACACACCGTAACGGTTTCGTTCTGTAACATTTTCAAACTGTTACGGTGTTTTCTGGTGTAGTGTGGACAGGGCCTTAGATGGGTGAGAAACTGGTTGGAAGGAAGACAGCAGAGGGTTCTAGTTAACTGAGTCAAATCAGAAGAGAGGGAGGAGGTCACCAGTGGGGTGCCACTAGGATATTTTAGGTTCAGTCCTTTTTAATATGTTCCTCAGTGACAAAGGAGTAGGAATCCAGGTCAAGATGTGTCTCTTTGCAGACTACAGTTAAGCTCTGTGGCAGGATAGACCGCGAAGGAGGAGTAAGGGTGATGCAAAAAGACTTACAAAGTCTAGAGAGGTAGTCAGAGGTTTGGCATTTGAAATTCAACACCACAAAGTGCAAGGTGATGCACGTAGGGAACAAGAACCTCAGGTCAGAGTATTGAAATGGGGAGTAAAGCTGGGCATGACCTCTGAGGAAAGAGACTGAGGTGTCATCATCAGTGATTCCCTAAAACAATCAAGCCAGTGTAACGAGACCTACAGTAAAGGAAACAGGATGCTGGAGCGAATAGAAAGGGGTATTGACAGCACAAGGAAGAAGGAGGCGATATTACTACCTCTCTGTAGGTCACTGGTGAGGCACCACGTGGAGTACTGTGCCCATTTCTGGAGTCCTCACCTATGGAAAGATAAGGACGGGCTGAAGAAAGTGCACCGTAGGGTGACTAAAATGATTGTGTCAGCAGGGCAGGTCATGAGAACTGGCTCAAGGCACTGAATATGTATGTACTTGCTGGAGGCCAGATGAGAGAATGAACAATATAAACTGCAAGGAACTGTTTAGCATAAGTAGCAAATCAGAAACACAGGGTCATGAGTGGAACTTTGGGGGTGGGGGAGGGGTCATCAGGGAAGTGAGAAAGTTTTACTTTACAGAAGGAGTGGTGGAGCTGTGAAACAATTTACCACCTGATGTGTGGGCACCAAAACTAGCAATGGTTTCATACATGGCTGGGACAGAGTGAAGAACTTAGTGGTTGCTCAGGGTGGTAGCAGTAGGGTGGGGAGCATGGGGGTGGTTAGTCTGATTTAGAACCCTATATGGACAGTAGGTCTCGGGCTTGTTAGCGTTGTATGGGCAGACAGGATGGAGCAGTGGTATTTGCTGAAGTCATTGTCTATGTTTCTGTATTGCTGGTGTCCTGAGGGTTCTAATACCTCATTGCAGGCAGTCTTCTGTTCCAGTTTTTTAAGGGGCATCATCACATCTGCGGAACTTGTTTTACTTTACAACGTTTAATTGTTTTTTTCTTACTTTTTAAGTGACTATCAGGAAGAGACTGTTTTATGGGCAGTTCTCTAAAATTCAGTCATTCTTGTTTAAAATATGAGAAGCCAGATTTTTTTCAGACTTAAGGAGCTTAATATGTATAGGCTCGAGGAAAGGAGGGAGAGGGGGGACATGATAGAAACTTTCAAGTACCTCAAGGGAATCAACAAAGTCCAGGAGGGTAGCATCTTTCAAAAAAAGGTGTGTGCAAGAACAAGGGGGCACAATTTGAAGATAGAAGGGGGGCGGCTCAGAGGTAATTTAAAGAAGTATTTTTTCACAGAGAGGGTTGTGGATGTATGGAACGGCCTTCCAGAGGAGGTTGTGGAGTCAAAAACAGTGGTGGAATTCAAGCATGCATGGGACAGTCCTAAGGCAATTCTAGGGGGTGGGGGTAGGAAGAAGTAGGCTGCTGGTTAACTAGGATCTGCAACTTATCCATCAGGTAGGGAAATGGGCAGACTGGGTGGGCCAAGCGGTCCTTATCTGCCGTCAAATTCTATGTTTCTATGTTTACAGCTTCTGCAAAGGGCTGGGTGAGTGCCACTGCTGTTGTTTTTTTTTTTTTTTTTCAAAAGGACGTATTTAAAGAAAACCGTTTTCTAGGGTTATTGTAATGATCAGCATAGGGACGAGGTTTAGCAGTAAGTAAGTCATTTGCAAGGGCTGTGGGGCGCACTTTTCCAGAATTACGCTCTGGAGGAGGGGTCACTGTTCCTTGTGCAAGACCTGTGCTGAGCTCCTTGCTTAGCTGATAGCAGCGAGGGAAGGGATATCTGTCCTTTGGCACTGGCTCAGCTGGAGCCCACAGCCCACTCCCCAGAGGCCCACTGGTCCAGGGGGGGATGGAGAGTGATGGGTAGAGGGAGGGGGAAAGATGGCGTGGATAGCCACAAGGAGGTCATCCGACCCCGCACCAACCCAACAGAAAATTGCTTTGCACCTCTGGAGGTGACTCAGGCACCTGACTGCATTGGGATGGGGATGGGGAAGAGGGAGACTCTGGGTCAGATGTGGGAAATGTGAGTGATGACCTCGTGGCAGCCACGGTTGAGAGTAAGAAGAAGGCAACTTAGGAGACTCTTTGTAGTCAGGGATTCTATAATCTGGTGTAGAGAGGGGAGTGGGAGATAGGTGCCTCCTGAGGCATCAGCAATCGGGTGGCACATAGAATAGGGAGGATAGTGGGAGGACGACTGGGGTTGCTTCGTACAGTTGGTTATGTATGATCTGGTGAACCAGCCTGTGGAACAAATGAAGCAGAGCTTTGAGAGACTGGGGGACAAATTGCAGTCACACTCTACCTCCCTGGATTTTTTGCAAGGCCCTCCATGTGTGGAGTGGGGGGGGGGGAGAGTAAGAAGGGAGGAGATAGAGGAATTAAATGAGTGGTTAAAAGGATGGTGTCAGGAGACAGGGTACTACTTTGTGGGGACTTCTGAGGCAGGAGGCTGTTCAAAGGTGACAGCCTTCCCCTAACAAGAGGGGGGCCAGCAGGCTGGGACAGAGGTTTGAGGTCTGCATTGGACAGTTAAACTGATTGTGAGGGTCACTTGAGGCTTGGGAAACCAAAGTAAAGGGAGTGAGGGAGGGGAACCTAGCTAGTGCTCCCCCTGTACTGGGCACTGGTAGCAGCAAGGTGGCTAGAAATAAGGTTGATGTTCAAAAAGGAGCAGTGGAAGAGACATAGTCAGGAAGGCTCTCATAGTCTGAAAGCAGTCAGAAAAATAAGAAGGAAATAAGAATAAGAAGGAATACAGGTGTGGAATCACAAAACAAAAGAGGATCCAGAGGTAGTTGGAAGGGGTCTGCCTTAATGCCAGGAGTCTAGGTAGTAGAATCAGTGAGCTCCAGGCATTGGTGGCAGAGGCTGAGATATACCTCATAGCCGTCTCAGAAACTTGTATCAAAGAGAATAGTGACTGGGACTTGTCATTCTTGGGTTACACACTGTTCAAGGGAAAGGCTCGGGGAGGGGCACAGCCCTATATGTCGGGGAGGGAACAGAGACTGCAGGGAATGGACACATCAAGGGAAGCAGAGGGGAAAACAGAGTCACTGTGGATTCTCCCCACAGTGCCCTTGGGAAAGAAAATATGGGTTGTATATAGACCACCAGGACAAGGGGAAGAGAAACATAGGGAACTGGCAAGGGGAGTGAAGAAGGGGCAAGTGGTGCTGGTGGGGGGAATTGGTGCTGGTGGTGGGTGATCTGAACTTGCCGGATATCGACTGGGACATTCCCGCAGCCCAGTGCACCAGAAGTTAGGCCCTGCTGGATACACTGCAGGACTGCCTGCGGCCCTCTTGGATATATTGCAGGACTGCCGGCTGGTGCATCTGGTTAAGAAACTCACTAGACAGGTGGCCATTCTCAATTTGGTGCTTACCAACTCCGAGATGGTGGGTAGAGTGAGCACAGGGGAGCCACTGGGGTCCAGCTACCATAACTCCATTTGGTTAAGGCTGTCCCTTGGGACCAGAATATCCCTATCAAAATGGAAGTCCTCAATTTCAGAAGAGCAGACTTAGGCCAGATAAGGGAGCTGGCACAAGACAAGTTGACAGCATTGGAAGTGTAGAGGAAAGATTTTGGGGGGCAGGCTATCAAAGGAACCATTCTTGAGGCAACAAAGTCAAGCATGAGAATTGTTACAAACCTATACAGGTGTAAGAGACAAGTATGGTTCTTGGAAAGGGTCAGAGAAGCAGTGAGGGTCAAGAAAAAGGTTTTCACCAGGTACAAGGAAAAGCAGGGGGTGAAGGAAAGGGGAGAGTACCAAATAAAAACTAGGAAGCTAAGAAGGATGGTCAGGATGGTAAAGTCAGACACAGAGCAGTGTATTGTGGAGGGGGTCAAGAATGGTAAAAAAAACAATTCTTCGGATAAGCTGGGAGGGAATGTCATTAGGCTACAGTAGGGGGAGAGGATATAGAGGAAGATGAACAAAAAGTAGCCATCCTTTATGATTACTTCTGCTTTGTCTTCACAAGGGAAGATAGTGGTTCTAACCCCAGGAATTCTTTAATATGCTTTACTGTTACAGTCAGCCTGTAGTGTGGAACTGCCCGGAGAATGGAACATATGCAAATGATGGAACACTCATTGGCTCGTGCCACCATCCCTGCAACATAGAAGAAAAAAAAATGCTGCTATCTGGATCTACAAAGCTGTGACAAACAAACTCCCTTCCTACACCTCAGACTGCTTCAACCGGATCACATCCAGGCCTTACACCTTGAGGATCAACAAACTGATCCTGCTGAAGATTCCTATCACCTGCACCCGCATGAAGAGCTGCAATCAGCTATTCCCTGGCACTTATCTGAATTCTATTCAAAAATCATTGAAACTGGATACACTGATTCCTCTGACATCCTTCAAAAAGCTGTACACCAGCCTATTCCCAGATTCGTGCAACTGCTTCCACAAGGCCTAGTCCCCCCACATCCCCACTCCTCCCACACCCCCTCTCTCCTCCACCCCCCTCTTTTAAAGCTCCTTCCTATTCTTCTATCATTCCTCTAGCCCTTTCCCCATCAAACCTCATATATATGCCCACCCATGTACCATTATCCAAGCCTTATCCCTACTAAACTGTTTGTTTTCTCCTTTATTAGGTTTTAGGTTTACTGTCCTTTGCCTTGTATATATGTAAATATTTGTACATCTATCTCACTCATAAATGATTGTATTTGTGCTTATTCAGTATCATGTTTTTGTATACAACTTGTAACCTTTTTTGTTATGACCACTCAGGTCCATCTTGTAAATGAGCTATGCTCAATGATGTTCGCCTGAATAAATAAAGATTTTGATTGATTGATTGATTCAAACTGCTGCCCTTACCAGCTGCTGTGTTCTATAATGCTTAGATTTCATTCTCCGCCTGCTAGTCAAGACACCTCAGAGATCTCTCCTCACAAGTTGTGAAATGCGTTGTTTTTCATGTGAAAAACAAGTTAAATGTTTAATTTTATTTCATCTAGTGCCTTTACTTACTATTTTATTAGTTAACGCTAGATTAGTTTGTTATTTTTAATGTAGTTTTGTGGTTCCTTCTCAGTTCTGAACAACCATTGATGAACTGGCATTTCCATTAGTTTTTATTTACCTCTCTTTTAATTTTATCTATATTTTACTGTTGTTTTCTGGTGTCTGAACCGTTATTTTCATGGTTCCTACTTGGATCGCGGTCTTTTTCCTCAGGGAACTCAATCGTGAGCAACCGAGGGTGTGTGGTGATGACCGCTGTTTAAGTAAAGTTTCTTTACGTAACCGTGGTTGGTTCTGGTTGAAACCCTACCCTTTTAGTGGGTTTCAAGTATGTCAGATAAACCTAAGAAGAAAACTGGCCCTACCGTTTTGAAAATTGCTTACAGTCTGGTGAGATATTTGCCAAAGCAAATAAACACAAATTGTGTTTAGTCTGTCTTGGAGAATCTCATTTCACAGCAGAGTGTGATATTTGTAAGATCTTTCCACCTAAAACTATGGAAAAAAGACTGGAAAGGTTCAAGAAAAGAATGACATCTCATGTAGTTCCAGAAGATAGGGGCTCTGACCAGCCTACTAACTCTTCTGAGACTGATACAAATACTGAAACTGAACCATCAACTCCAAGTAGAAGAGAGCCATCTAAAGGAAAACAAACTGGCAATCCGGCTGACAAGCCAGAACTGGCAAAGAAGAAACAATAATCTAAGCATACAGAACCCCCTGCTGGAAAGCCTAAGGGGACTCCTGTTGAAAAAACATCTATGCCTACAGGTTATTCAGGCTTTGTAAGCCGCAACTACTCAAGGATTAATATCGGTTCCGGTTCAGCAGATACCAGTAAATCCATCGGTTCATCCCTCTGTTCCGCAACTGACTGCATCGGTTCCAGATCCGGTTCCTGCTGCACAGGAACAGTATGAGGAGTGTGAAGAGTATGATGAGGATGTGGAAGGGGGACCCATTGAACCAGAGGTCTCCCCTGACCAGGAATTTGAGTCCCCTCCCAGACTACCTGAGGATTTTTCCTCACACTACACATTTGTAAAACAAATGGTAGATGCCCTGGATTTAACTACCAATGAATTGACGGTAGAGGATGAGGAGGAGGCAGAGTTTCTTGATCTGATGGGTCTAACTCCCACCAAGAAACTACTGTTGCCAAATTTCTTAAAGGCATATCTTCAAAATACTAGATGCTTCCAATTCTGTTCCACCCTTAGATAAGAGAGCTGATAAAAAGTATCAGCTGAACAGGTCAGGGGCAGAATTTCTACTCTCACCTTGACCATTTATTTATTTGTTTTTGGTAACTGGGTAGGTGCTTTAGACATAGGAAATGCCTATTTTCGGGCATGACCCGGGAGGTTATAATAGGGAAGGTACAATACAAAACAAGAATAGTGGTACACAACAATACAGGATGAATGAGAGGTATTATAAAACCATACTCAGGTGGTAGAATACAGGCAAAGTAGGCTAAGCAGTCAGTACAAATTTGGTTAAACATTATAGAATTATAAATAAGTTCAGGAACTAAACAAAGCTAGGGCAAGCAAACCTAAACAGTATAAAACAAGTACTGTCAGTGCAATTGGTTTATGACAGTAAGAGAATTCAAAACCCTGTAGTCAGCATGGTAGCAGGTACTCACATAAGGGTGGGAGTAGAGAGGAGGGTGTGGTAGTGGGCAGAGGTGAGGGTAGGGCCAGATAGGGTAGAGACAATCAAAGAAGTGGAAAAGGGGAGACAATAGCAGCAGGTAAGGATGAGATCAAGGATAAGGGATGTCTTAAGGTGGATTGAAACGTGCAGGGGGCTATCTTAGTAAGATGGTCAAGGTGTGCCTTTTTGAAGTGGTAATGGCTAGATGTTTGTCGGATCGCTAAGGGAAGTGAGTTCCAGTACTGAGGGGCAGCATGGGAGAAGGCATGGGTACCCTTATTTGTAGTTGTGTATTTTCTAGTCCTTGGCTGGGGGGGGTTGCACTTGTGATCCCCCCCCATCCAGCTATCTCCTCGGCCCTCCCTCAGCCAGAGCTCTGAAACCCCTATATTCCATCCCCCCAGCCACATCGTGGTGGGTACTTACCCCGCTTGCCATGGAAGACCAGGGAGCGGGCACCAGGAGCTTGCTTGAATTAACATGTCTAGCGCCACCCGGATCATGCGTCACTGTGCGTGTAGGAGTTTTGTCGCGACCTCCTCCTCCGTCGCGGGCCTGCAATGACGCCAAGGATGCTGTCATGCGCGCTTCCGCACACAGCACATCCGGCGTCGCCCTGCATTCCACCCTCTCTGCAAACCGCAGCATGCACTTACCTCCAGCCACCACCAGGAGCCAGTGCGTCTGTGGTAGTTCCCTCCCCACTCTCCCTGGAGGAGGAGAGCAGTCCCTAGGATGCTCAATCCTCCTCCACCCAGCCGACCCTCCAGTACCCGTGATCACTTCCAACCCCGGGTCGCTGGCATGGCACAAGGTGTGGCTTCCAGCGCCTCCACCCTCAGCGCCACTGGGCTGGCAAAGGCATGGGTACCCTTAGATGTTTTGCACCTGGGGATATGAAGGGTATGTCGTGGGGTGTAGAAATGACTTACCAGAAACAGCAAATTGGGTACAACATAGCTTACAGGTATGATTTTTATTAAAAAAAATAAATAAATCAAGAAAAATACAAACAAATGATAATCAAAAGAAAATCATAAAGCACAGCTTGGCTGGAAAATAGAGAGCTATCTTGCCAACATCTGTCTGTGCCTGACCTCTCCCAGGGAGAACCACACAGGGCCTCTCCCCACGAACATCTGATCTGGGAATCTCTGCTAAATCCTTTTGATATGCTTGTAGCTCCTCCTATAATCTAAAAACACTCCCATTAATTATTTCAAAAACACATATTATTCCCAAATAACATCAATATTTTATTACAAAATCATGTTACACAGATTTGTTTTTACAAATAGAGAACATTCTATACTTAGAGAAAACAAATATTTGGAGAAACTTAATTTTGCCCTTAATATACTCATGTGGGCTACATTACTGAAACTCTACCCACAAGAGCAAGGGGAGGAGAGTTCCTGACAAGATAAAAGGAGAATACCTAGGGCTGCCCATCCCCTATACAGGCTCAGAACAAGGCAAGCTTCTGAGCAGACACACAACTAAAGAGTGAGCTCCATAAAGGCTTGTGTTAAGGAAATTCAGGTATTTAGATATCTTTATTTTACATTGCATAATACCTGTACATAAGCCTGAGTTAGTACATTAAAGAAAAACGAACAAAAAACCGAACAGTCACTCAGAGACACTGCTGTGTAGTTCAAAGACAAGCAGACCCTTCTCAGTGTACAGTTCAGCTGAAAAAAAAAAACAGTGCTCAGCACCCAGCTAAGTTATTTCATTTGTCAAGTGTTTGGCTGAGCTTAGTCAGGATTCAGGACAGAGTTTAATTTCCTGACAGCTGAGGGAAAAGACAGGAAGGCAAGTCTACCATTTAAATTCTATACTTTAAAGGACAGGAGGCTTAAAGGGCTACTTTTCCACTCAGGGCAGAGTTAAAGTTCCCTGTTTGCAACTGCGATTTTTGCAGACCTTTGCAATGTGTGAAAGGACCCAAAGTTACAAAAGATTAACAGAACCTTTTTACTTAGCTGGCAAAGTTATGAATGGGGGAAAATAATTATCCAGCATGTGAGTGGTTTTAGAACGGACTGCCAGTCCATAATAGTATTTTAACTCATCCCCTTCCTGAGCTGTGTCAGATATCCAGTGCCAAGGGTTCCTGAAGGCAGAAATGAAACAGAAACTGAATAGCGAGTGGCCAACACGCTTTTATAGTAAGAATGATAGTAGCTTAGCAAGGAAGTAAAGAATAAGCAAAAAAATATATATTTAAAAATGCTGTTGCGCAACAGACTTAGAAATGTACATACAAGAGTTATAGAAAAAGAGAAAAATAAAGACTTCAGGTCCTGGACTGGTTCTGAAAAATGCAGGGGGGGGGGGCACCATTACAGGGTAGTTTGATCCACTGATCTGAGACCACATGAGAAGGTTCGCTAGTACAGCATGGAGGCTAGGGTTGCAGGGATTTGAGACCTGATAATGTTATCTAGCATTGAACCAAAGGAGAGGAGATGATGGGTGGTTGGGGAGGGCCAGTTTAGTTCCATATAGAGCTGGCAGTGATGTTTATGACTGGGAGAGGTGGTGGCAAACCGGCAGACATTGTATGGAGGTGGTAGAGACGGCAGCCTGTGGTTGGCCCAAGGTGCCTTTGACATCACATCCCTCTGATAAAGACTCTCGAAAGATAGACAGTATGGCCAAAAAAGGTTATCTGTCAGCCTCTTTGGCCATCAGACAGGGAAATTATATGGCCTATGCAGCTCACTATCAGAAGTCGTTGTGGCAGTCTGTCATGGCTATGGCAGACAAGGCCCCAGTTGGATTGGCAGCTGACCTGACTGAGACAGCCAGGTTTGGTCTGGAGGCTTCTAAATACCAGTTCCAAATGGCAGTAGATGCTAAAGACACTGCTGCCAGATGGATGGCTCTTACAGTTGCCCTCAGACGGTTTAGTTGACTGAGAGCTATTCACTTATCACAAGACACACAACCAAAGGCCATAGACTTCCCCTGTGAGAATAACTCACTTTTTGGGGATAAGATAGAGGCCTACATGAAGAAGGTAGATGAATACAAGACCACCTACAAAAGCAACTCTGCTAAAGAAAAACCTTCAACCTCCCGTATGTCTTACGGAAAAGGAGGTAGAGGTCGGTCCACTTATAGCAAACCCTTTTTTCAGGCTCAAGCTTCACAGCAGTACCAACAGTATCCTCAGCAGACAGGATACTTCAGAGGAAGGGCAGAAGGGGATCTAGGTGGGGGAACCATGCTAAACAGAATCTCTGACATGGTTGCCAAGGTTGCCTCCCCTGTATCAGTATGGGACAGGCTAGCTCACTAATTCCAGGCGTGGAAGAACATCACCACAGACAAGTGGGTCCTGGAAGTAGTGAGTCAGGGTTTGTCCCTCAGTTTCAAATCCTTCCCAACATTAAGGACAAGAATCTTCCGGCCAGCTTCCACCTCAGAAAATAAACCATTAGAGTCGTACAGAGCCAGTACCATGCAACAAAGGGGAAAGGGATTCTACTCAAGGTACTTCTTGACCCAGAAGAAAAATGAGGCATGGCAACCCATTCTAGACCTAAGACAACTGAACAAGCATTTGGCAAAGCCAAAGTTCAGAATGGCAACCTTGGCTATGATTCTGCCAACCCTCCAGAAGGGAGACTGGTTGGCATCCCTGGATCTAAAAGATGCATACTTACATATCCCCATAAGGGAGTCTCACAGAAGGTACTTCAGGTTCAGACTCCCATCAGGTCATTACCAGTTCTCAGCACTGCCATTTGGCCTCACTTCTGCTCCAAGAGCATTCACAAAGTGCCTGGCAGTGGTGGTGGCATACCTATGAAGGCAGGGCATCACAGTGTTCCCTTACTTAGATGACTGGTTAGTGGTGGGAAGATCACCTCAACAGGTAAGAGATTCCCTAAAGTCAACCCAGGACCTTCTGGAATCCCTAGGGTTTCTGGTCAACATCAAACAGTCTGTCCTGCGACCAGTGGAGGGGTTAAACTTCATAGGAGCAGAGCTGGATGCCCCAAAGGGAAGGGCATTCCTACCTCAGGAAAGGGTGAGCAACATTCTGCAAATTGCTGTGACCTTTAGGCTCAACAAGCCAAGGCCAGCAAGGCATTTCCTACAGCTCCTAGGACATATGGCTGCAGCAGCTGGCACAGTCATAGGCTCTAGGTTTCAGATGAGGGACATTCAGTTCCACCCTCAGGTCGCATTGGTGTCAAAGAAGGGACCTTCTTTCAAAGTTGATACCAGTAACAGACATTATTACAAGCACATCAGTGGTGGCAGGTCAGGAACAACCTCAGGGAAGGAGTCCCTTTACAGCAGGAGTCTCCCTCCATAGTCCTCACAACAGTCGCTTCCCTCCTAGGCTGGGGAGCACACCTGGAGGTGCATACTATACACAGCACCTGGTCAAGTGCAGAGTCTCTCCAGTACAGAAATTTGTTAGAGCTCAGAGCTGTGTTTCTAGTCCTGCAAGCCTTTGCAACTCTGATACAAAGCAAGGTGGTGCAGGTCAGAACAGACAACACTATTACATAAACAAGTTGGGAGGAACAAGATCCAGCCCTCTCTGCACAGAGGCAATGAAGGTGTGCAGTCTGGTCTACTCACTTCAGGCTTCATTGGTTGTCATTGGTCTGCCAGGGAAGAACAACCACCTAGCAGATGCCCTAAGCAGAATCAGCCAGGACCACCACGAATGGTCTCAGAACAGACACATTTTGGAGGTGGTGTTCAGAAGATGGGGCACCCCAGAGATAGATCTCTTTGCATGCGACAACAACCACTAATTGCCAAAATTCTGTTGCAGGCCACCAGCGAAAGGCACAGTATCACTGGATGCCCTAGTGCTGGATTGGTCAGTGAGGAAACTGTATGCATTTCCCCCCTTTCCCTTGCTGCCCAGGGTCCTGATCAAGCTTAGGTCCCAGCTAGCCACGATGATTCTGATAGCTCCAGACTGGGCCATACAACCATGGTTCTCACTGTTGCGCTCCCTGTCAGTAGCTCCACCAATACACCTCCATTGGAGGCACAATCTCCTGACCTCCTCACAGGGAAGGATTCTGTACCCGAACCTCTGGTTCCTTGGGCTCAAGGCCTGGCTCTTGAGGACTTGGAGTACGCAGGTTTGCACTTCTCAGAGAGTACCCTTAATGTCCTAAGAGGATCCAGGAAGCCCTCGACTAACAGGATTTATGCTTCCAAATGGAAGAAGTTTTCAATATAGTGTTCTACCAATAATGTGGTACCTTCACAGGCAGGGAAATCTGGCCCAAAAGGTGATTTTTGCAGTCCCTGTGTGAAAATCACCTTTCATGCAGGAGTTAGAAATTTTCTCTGCCCTTGTTCATGAGGTGGGGTCATAAGAAGGTTATGTTGAAAATTTGGTGTAAAAATATTGAAAAACAACAAAGTTATGAGCCTATGTTGAATTGTGTGAATGCAGGCTTGTAACTTTGGTAATTTTCAATATTTTAACTCCAAATTTAATGCATAGCCATATCTTTACAGCACCTCATGAATGTGACAGCTGTCATTTGTTAAATCCTGGCCAAGGTGTGTTTTTTTTTTTCCTTTACATCCTGAGAGGTGATTTTATGGTCCCACGTGAAATCGCCTTTTGGGTAGGAGTTGAACATGTTTTTTGTTTTTTTTTTATGTTCATGAGGTGGGGTCATAAGATGGATATGTTCTAAATTTGGTGTAAAAATATTTTACAAAAAAAAGTTATGAGACTATGTTGAATTTTGCAAATGCAGGCTCGTATGTTTGGTAATATTTAATATTTTAACCCCAAATTTTCAACATAGCCATTTCTTTACAGCACCTCATGAATGTGACAGTTGTCATTTTTCAGCTCCTGCCCAAAATGTGTTTTTGCATCCTGAAAGTTAATTTCGCAATCCCTGCACGAAATCACCTTTAGGCCAGGAGTTGTACATTTTCTCTGCCCTTCTTCACGAGGCAGGGTCAAAACAAGGCTATGTTGAAAGTTTGGTGTAAAAATATTACAAAACAACAGATGTATGAGACTGTGTTGAATTTTACAAACGTAGGCTCGTAACTTTGGTAATTTTCAATATTTTTACCCCCAAATTCCTCTGCTGCAGCCCTATTGGCTCTGATCAGAGTTTGTTTTTAAACTTTACTGTGATACAGCATAGCAGAAAAGAAACATAGGTCGACATCTTCACATTGTATAGACTCATAAACATTACAGTGAGCATACTGTACATCATTTTGACAGTAAGGGATATTTATGCCCCGAACAGAGCAGAGGTACATCACTAAGGGGCATGGCCCTTATTGATATAAATCAATCATTCCCAGTAAGTATACCAAAAGGTCAGATGCTACCATGAGAAGGGGAAATACATCTGTTACACAACATCGTTCTCCCTGAATTTGGAATCAAGGGACTTGCTCCCCAATATCCAGTATAGCGTACTATATTAGTAGATAGACTGCAGCTTAATAAACTAGACAGTATACTTTGAAACTGTCATGGAATAACTAAATAGTATAATACACTGTTTCACTCAATTTCAGATTGCTTGTTCTACACTGCAAGTGGAGAGCAGAACCTTTAAAGCCTTTGTGTGGGAGGCTAGATCACATGTAAGCATATCCCTAGGTCCGTGTGGAAAACAGCACTCCCCTGTTTGTAGTAAAAGCAAACATTATATTTATTGTAATAAACTGGAACAAGAACTCTCTGCATTAATAAATTGTGTCCAACAGTTTGTAGCGTTTTTCACTGTCACAGCTGGGTTAGGTACTGGGTCTCCAAATGGAGCCCATTAGAGAGGTAAAATCTTGTAGCACCATGCTTCTGTGCACTAGAGGAATATCACTAAGTGCTGCGAAAAAAGACTTCTCGTGGGTGAGGGAGAGGGAGGTTCTGCCTATGATGTCTGAATGACGCCATGGGGCACTGCCATATTGCCAGTAGGCACTCAGTCCGTGGGATCACAATAAAACTTTAAATTTCTTTAGCATGTTTTGAATAACCCCTAAATTCCCCCAGGCTGATCCCTTTGTGGCAAGTTCAGTAATACAATTTATTGTCTGAACAGATAAACACAATCAAGCAGCAAACTCCCTTCAGTTTCACGTTTGTTTGTAACACTCTACTGGTTACTCTTTATCCTCCTCACCCTTGAAAACTTGGTCCTTCTTTTTAAACACTTTTTTCTGTTTTATCCAGGAACTTGGTCGCATCTTTGGGATCAGAAAATTTGTCTTTTGCTCATAAGCCACTTTCAGACTTGCTGGCATCAGCAAAAGATAACGAACTCCTAATTTGCTTAACCGAGTCCATACACCATCAAATTCATTTCTCATCTGCCTTACCTCGTAGGAGAGGTCTGAGAAAAGATGAATCCTTGAATACCTCCATTCTAAGGGTCCTTTCTGCTTAGCTTTCAGTAACAAGGTATCCCTCTCTAGGACAACCCTAGGATCACCAGAATAGTTGATGGCTATTGTTCGTTGGTCATCAGATGAGGCCGTGATACTCTGGGGATTATCTGGTAACTTTTTAAAATTACATGTGGTGAGGCGAGCTGATAGTGGTCTGTTAGCCGGTTTTAAAAAAAAATCCATGAGACTGTCTGTCTCAGCGCCCTCCGGTGCGCCGAGTACTCCAATGTGTGCCTCTCGCTCACTGTGTTCTCCAGATTCTCCAGTCATGTTTTGGGGAGATCATTTTCTTTCACTAGTCTTGTCAATACTGTGAGTGCTTTATCAGCTGTCTGTATCACCTTTTGTATGTCGGCAGCAAGGTTTCCCTTTTTACTGTTTAGGGATTTTATGTGTGCGTCAAACTCTTGCATCCACTTTTACAGAGACCAGCTTGCTTTGGCATGCGTTGGTTGGTTGGTTGGGAAGGATCTCCGTTTGGGTCAAGCTGTTGTACATCTTTACTGCTGCCCGGCAGCTGTTCTTTCTGCTGGGCTCTCTTGCCATCCACGCCTGCCTGTTTATTCTGTCTCACCATGCTGATCCCCATTTGTATAATCTCTGCAAGTTTACGATCACTCAACTCCGCTTTACGTCTTTTATTAAATGCTAAGTTCTTATTTGAGATTAACTTGCTCTGAAATGCAATTTTATTTGTTTTAGCTGTTGTATGTGCAGGTTCCCCTGGAGTTGCTGTTCCATGCTTGGTGCTGGTCTTGGTAGTATTTTCATCTGTATGATAGTATTGCCATCCACAGACCATTGTCAACTAACACGACTACCACATTCCTTTTTTCAAAACTCTGGGGTTTATAATAAGTTGCCACTGCTACCTTGTAATTTATTTATTTATTTATTATACATATCAGAATTACAACCCTTTGAGTCAATGACTCGTTTCCAAAGGCTCCACGTCAGTTCCAACAGATTCAACACTTAGACAGCAACAAAGGTGGAATACAATAACAGGAGGTTACACAAGTTTTGGTACATACCAAAACTGCTAGGTTACTGTTACATCAAGAAACCCCTTCTGACCAGCCAGTGAGCCACTCCCGATACTGTCTCCTGTAGAGAATATAATGCTCTTTTCTGTTCCCAGACCACTGCTTCCACTCTGTGGGGTACCGTGTCTATATCACATGTTGCTGTGAGTGACTTGCACGTGTAGCAAATATAATTTAAAATGCACAAAAGTGGGGAACAAAATCTTAAAATTGTAAAGTGGGAGTAAATCATGCAAAAAAAGGAGTAAAATGCTCCTTTACTACCCTTATCTGTTCCTTTTAGCGGTGGTTGTATCCATCCGGCCGAGGGACTCTAAAAAGTATATGACTTGTAACTGAAGGCAGAGCAATATTGAGCTCAAGAGAGTAAGAAAACTTGAACAGTTCAGCAGTCATTTGAAGTTTTCTTGATATGGGGAGGTGGCCAACTCTGCAGGACAAGTGAATGTACAGGGGGAGGTGTCACAGACTGTGGTGCAGGTCTGCACACAGGCTGAGTGGAAAGTGTTGGGATGCAGCTTATACAATGAGCTTTCTTGTTGATGGCACTTGTCTTTTCATTGGTTGTTTGTCTTTTGTTGGGCTTGTTGTATTTGTGTACTGGTTAGTTTGTTGTATGCTTGATTTCTTTTTCATTGCAGAGCAGTGCCGAGAGAAAGCAGGAAAGGAAAACAACACAATACTTTACTATTGATGGAGGGTGGTGCATGGGGAGGGGACACTGGGGAGGGGGAGGGACAGGGACTTTAAGATACTAGCTGAAGTGGCTCAGTCTGCATCCTCCTGCGAAGAGACGATGGCTGGTACAGTAGTCCCTCACTATAGTGAACGAAAAGGGAGCCATAACCTGCATTCGTTATAGCTCCCGGTTTGTTACATTGAGGGAGACTTGAATATAGCACCAGTGTGCTCACTTGTCCTCCCACAACACTGTACTTGTAAGTGTCATGTGTAACCCCCCCCCCATGGCCCCCCTTGTTTAACTAGCAGGCCTTCTCCTTTCACCACAACGTCTAGGGGCAAAAGAGAGGGGTGGGTGTTTACATTTTGTAAAGGAGGTTTAAGGACCACCACAGCCACCATATACAAGGTGGGCTAGTCTGTTTTATACAAAACAGACAACCAAGTGTGGCAACTGCCTGGCACTCACCCAGTAGGGACCACTTGCCATGGCCAACAACCCGGGTCCCTGGGAGAAGATGTTTGCTCAGGGCTGTGCTAGGTTTACACTTCCGGACAGGGGCACCCAAGTAACTCCAGACACAAGGAAGCAATAACATAACTGTCCAAACCAGGCTGGGATTCTAGAGTGTGGCTTTTATTCATGTAACAGAGTAGGAATAATCATAAAGCGAAGATGGATCCCCATAGGGCTACACATACTTGTAATGCAGATTACTGAGGTACAGACATTCCTGAATTCCCATTTAGCATAGGATGAAGAAACACACAAACTTGTGAGCACACTTGGTTCCTATTTGAAATTGACACATATGGCCAGGTACTGGTACATTTCCCATATTGCATAGGACGAATGTGGTACACACGACCACCAAGGAGCACATACAGGATCAGAACTTGCAGAACCCACTATACTGGGGTAAACTGAACGAAAACAACCCACATACAGGTGTAAACACTCTTCTCAGGCAATGGCCAATTGCACTGAAGAAAAAGTAAAAGGTGCCCTTCCAAACCCATAGAAGTAAACTGGATCTTACTTCGAGAAACTGCTCTTGCAGCAGGTTACACCATTAGGACTGAAGCTGGCAGGCGCCAGGACCCCACGGAAATTTTCTAGCTATCAGTATTCAGTGGGGTCCGCCTCCGACGTCGGTCCCGCCCCCGACGTCGGACGTAGTACATAAGGAGGCGGTCCCACATAATCCTCAGTTATTTTCCTGCCGTCGACTCGCCAGCATCGGCCTCTCTGTCTCCTTTCTAGCGTGCAACGACTACTGAACTACCAAATAATTTTTTGAACAACTTTGCTCTGCTCAACTGATGTCCTCTCTAACTCCATCTCTTGAGGGTCACCTGTCGAAGTGTGCCTGCGGCAAACAGATCCCCTTCAAGGATCCCCATTTGTCTTGTGTGCGTTGCCTAGGCCCGGACCACGACACCAAGGCCTGCACCTTTTGCCAGGGTTTTAATAGCCGCACCAGGATCCGCCGTCAGAAGGCATTCCAGACATTTCTTCTTGAAGAAAAGCTTAAAAGTATGGACCAGGAACCTTCCTCCCAGGGAGAATCTACATCTAAATCCCACAAACACCGGGACAAGCATCGGGAGAAGGTGAGGTCTAGGTCCCCTACTCGGGCCTCGGACTCCCACAGCTCCGGCTCCAGATTGGACCGCTCTCCCTCCAGGGCTCGGTCGCAACCTCCCCCGGTCAAGGTCAGGTCTTCCAGCAGTTCTTCATCGCTCCAGCCTCTCAAGACTTCGAGGCCCTCGGCTTTGTCAACACCCTCCAAGGCCTCTTCGAAGTCGGGTGAGCGCCACAAGTCTTCATCCTCCCGTCATCGGGACACTGACTCCAGGTCGGTCTCCCAACCACCCAGAGGTCCTGATCCGGCACCTAGGAAAACTAAGGACCTGACTTCCCTCAAACGGACATCGGACCAGACGTCGGCCCACCATCCGACGTTGGCCAAGCACTCTAAATTGGTTCGGCACTCACAGGAGCCAACGATACTGGCTAGACACCTGTCGCTGGCCAGGCGTTCGCCAGGTCCGAAGACGTCGGCCACCCCGGAGCGGAAAACTGCACCTCCGTCACCAGCGGACACTGGTCATAGGCATTCTACAGAGGAGGACAACCCGAAGACCAGGCGGACGACACAGAGGACGCCGGGCTCCCACGGGAACCCTCCCCGGAACGGGAGACCCCCGACGCCCGACCCCGGCGACAGGCCGCTGGCGCCAGGCCCGTCGTCGGGTATGAACATTGCAGAGGTAAAGGAGCTCTTTACCTTTTGGTGGGACACCATCAAGAAGGATGTGGTCCCTGCCCGTCCTACTCCTACTACTATTCCTCCTCCTACCCCTGCACCGCCTACGCCCCCTCCTCCACCTAAGGGGCCAGTAGGACGACCTCCATCCCCCAAGGAGCAAACTCCACCACCTAGGGGCAGATCTACCGACAGGAGAAGGCCTCCCTCCAGATCCCCCTCAGGGTCACCCAGTCTCAAATGACCCAGACAACGCCGGTACACTCCATCGGGGGAGGATTCAAGATCGGATACTTTGGACTACTCCAGATCGCCTTCTACACTCAGCATCCCCTCTTCTGATCCACACGACCTCCCCAGGTCTCCAGCGGATGATCCTTCTTTCACCGAGATCATGATGCACATCCAGGACAACATGGGGTGGGATGCTGAGGAGCTTGACCCCAAACGACAACGCCTTGCCCGCTACCTTCGGCAAAAGGACCCGAAGCCTGTGGTAGTGCCACCCTTGGTGGACACCTTCGCGGACGTCACCAAGGCTGCGTGGAAACGTCCGCACTCCACTCCCGCGGTGCCGAAGAAGGCTGACCACCTGTACAAGGCCCCAAGAGAGGACCAGTATTTGGTGAACCAACCTCTGACAGATTCCCTGGTCATCACTGCTTCACATGACCGGTCTCAGAGACCCCAGCATATGAGCATTCAGCCACTGGACCAGGAATCCAAGCAATTGGATGCCCTGGGGAGGCGCACGTACGCGGCTGCTACTTGTGCCATCAGGTCCCTGAACTACCTTACCCATATGGTTCAGTTCCAGAACGCCCTGTGGGAACAGGGCCAGGACCTGGTTAAAAAGCTTCCTGATGGCGACCAGAAAGCGGAGCTTCTAAACCTCCTCCGCACCGGGTCAGATGTGGGGACCCAAGTGCTTAGAACCGCATACGACTCTGCGGACTCTTCGGTCAGAGCTGCAGCTTCAGGCGTCTGTCTCTGGAGACACTCCTGGCTTCGGCTTTACCACAGACGTACAGAAAAATATTCTAAACGTCCCATATAATGGCGAGGTGCTGTTTGGTGAAGCCTCTGAGAAGGTTATCACCAAGCTCCAAGACACAGGGAAGGCAGTCCGATCTGTGCAAGTCATGTACAGATCTAGGCCTAGTTCCTTTTGTAGGAACCAGAGCCGTTTTCGAGGCCGTCTACAAACGCAGCAGCATCGTTCCGGCCAGCAGCAGAGGGGCACTTTCTCGCACAAGGCCCAGGCCAAATCGTCCCCAGGCAGAGGCCAACGTTACTCAAAGTCGGCCCAGCCCGCAGGGACAAACGCTGCTACCGCATGACTCCTTCCCGGCCCCCGCCCTTCCTCAGGATCAACGGGCAAAGAAAGTCGGGGGTCGCATCGCACGCCACCTTTCAGGGTGACGATCGATCACCACCGACAGGTGGGTTCTACAGTTGGTCAAAAAAGGCCATTATATAGAGTTCATAGACAACCCACCTATAAGACCTCCCCTGCTTTCCGTATTCGGGTCAGCATGCCCTGCTCATACAACAGGAGGTACTCGCACTTCTGGAAAAAAGCTATAGAGCAACGTACCAGGGAACCAGAGAGGACTAGGGTATTATTCTCACTTCTTCCTGGTTCCAAAGAAAACAGGGGACCTCCATCCAATACTGGACCTCAGCGACCTCAATCTTTCGGTCGCGTACAAGCGCTTCTGCATGGTGACTCTCCCGGGCCTGATTTCCATGCTAAAGCAGGATGCATTTCTTGTGTCCCTGGACATGCAGGACGCCTACCTGCATATTCCTATCGCTCAGGCGCATAGGAGGTTCCTACGCTTCGAGTTTCAGGGCCGCCATTATCAGTTCTGAGCTCTTCCCTTCGGGCTGTCATCGACACCTCGGGTCTAAGTGCATGGCGGTCATAGCCGTGTCTCTGAGGAGACAGGGCTACTATGTGTTCCCCTACCTGGATGACTGGCTTCTCATGGCACCCTCACGGGAGGCCCTGATGTCTGCCATTCACTGCACTCGGTCTCTGTTCGAGACCTTGGGCATTCTCGTCAATTAAGAGAAGTCACGCCTGGTTCCGTCCCAGACGCTGCAATTCATAGGAGCAGTTCTGGACACCGTCCAAGGGAAACCTTTCCTTCCCACAGACAGATCCCTCATCAGGGACTTGTCAGCGAAGAAGACCGTCCCAGCCAGACTGGTCCTTTGCCTGCTCGGACACATGGCTGTGGCCATTGCAACAGTCCCGCTAGCCCGTCTCCACATGCGGGTAACCCAGTGTATGTTACGGATACAATAGGACCAAAAGCAAGACCATCTGCAGCATCCATTCTGAATCACGCAGACCGTAATTCGAGATTGGCAATGGTGGCTACATTCAGGGAACCTATTGGCGGGAGTCCCCTTCACAGCGCCGTCCCCGACTGTGACACTCTCCACAGACACCTCAGGGCTCGGGTGGGGAGCACACCATGATGGTGTTCAGTCTCAGGGCCTGTGGGCAGCCCAGGAGTCTCATCTCCACATAAATACACTGGAAAAGAGGGCAGTTCTTTACGCCCTGCAGGCCTTCCAGTCAGAGATTCCACCGGGTACACTTCTGTTACAAACAGACAATTCCACGGTGATGTATTACCTCAACAAACAAGGAGGCACCCACTCCTACCTGCTTTGCAGGGAGGCCATGAGAGTAAGGGATTGGGTCTTGCAACACGGCGCAAACTTTATTGCAGTTCATGTTCCCGGAGTGGACAGCATCATCGCAGACAACCTGAGCCGCACTTAGGCCAGAGTCCACGAATGGGAACTACTCCAGGAGGTGGCAGAAGATCTGTTTCGCAGATGGGGTACTCCAGAGATAGACCTCTTTGCGTCCCCATACAACGCAAAACTGCCCAATTTTTGCTTGCTAGATCCAGGGCCTGGTGTTTTCTGGCGAGACGCGTTGTCCCTCTCCTGGGTGGGCAGATTCCTTTATGCCTTTCCTTCTTTCCTTCTGATCCAGAGAGTTCTTTTAAAACTCCCGCAGGGAGCAGGCGTCGCTCATACTGATCGCACCCTTCTGGCCCAGACAGATATGGTTCCCTCTCTTGCATCAGCTATCCCGGGAACCTCCAGTGCCTTTGCCAATCAGCTCCCATTTACTGTCTCAGGAGGCGGGTTCCTTAGTCCATCTGGACCTACGTTCTCTGAACCTGCATGCTTGGCTCCTAGAGACATAGCCATGATGCGATACGGGGTCTCGCAGGAAGTGGCAGATGTGCTTTCTGCCGCTAGGAAACCGGCGACCTATGCCATGAAGTGGCGCAGGTTCTGCTTATGGGCTCAAGCGTGCAGTTTTTCGCCTTTGGACTGTCCAGAAAAGCTGGTACTGGGCTACCTGCTATCCCTTTTCCACTCTGGCCTGACTTACTCCTCGATTAAAGTGCACCTTTGTGCCATTTCAGCCTACCATGTCCCGGTAGGCCAACGCACTGTGGCCCAGCTGGACGGCTGCACGCTTTTTGAGGGTGTCCTCCACCTTAGGCCCCGATTAGGATCCAATCCCACCCAGGATTTACCTTCATCCTGGAGCAGCTCCACTGCCAGCTTTTGAACCAGCCTCGGATTGCGAGCTACGTTTTCTCTCTTGGAAAACGTTGTTTTTAGTTGCAGTTACTTCTTCGAGAAGGATTTCTGAAATGCATAGACTTATGTGCAAAGAGCCTTATTTGGTTTTCCACCAGGACAGGGTATCCTTAAGGACTAATCCTAAATTTCTGCCCAAGGTGGTTTCAGCTGTCACTCTTAATCAGGACATCGATCTACCAGTATATTTTCCGAAATACTCTAATTGAGGAGAAGCCCTTCTGCACACTCTGGATGTGCATAGGTGCCTTAGATACTACCTGACCAGAACCAAACAACACCGAAAGTCGGACCAACTTTTCGTCTCCTTTGCCCATAGGATGAAGGGAGCTCCTGTCTCGAAGCAGTCGCTGTCCAGGTGGCTTATCCAGTGCATTACATTCTCTTACCAGAAGTGCAACAAACCCTTACCGGGCGCAGTTAAGGGTCATTCCACCAGAGGGGTGGCTACCTCTTTTGCGGCTTTAAGGAACGTATCCACCTCAGCTATTTGCGCTGCAGCTACTTGGAGCTCCGTGCATACTTTTATCAGGCATTACAGCCTGGACACTGCGAAGAGCAGGGTTCGGTCTAGCAGTCTTTCAAGAACTTCTGTCCTAGGCTTGAGGTATCTCAAGGATTTCTACTTTTCCTCCTCCCGATGGTGCGTGATTGCCACTGCTGCTTGGAAATCAGTCCTAATGGTGTAACCTGCTGCAAGAGCTGTTTCTCGAAGTAAGATAGTACACTTACGTAAGAACTTACCGTAACAGTGGATCTTCGAGAACAGCTCTTGCAGCAAGTACTTTCCCTCCCACCATCCCCGCTGGAGGTAGGTCGTAGTCAAAGCATCCTTCTCCTAGGATAGGACATTTACTGATGCCTCGTTTTGCCACCTGATGGCGGATCCTCGGTCTCCCCTTCTGATGTCATCCAGCGGCCGGGAGTCTCCGGCGGGAGAACTGAGGATTATGGGAGGACCACCTCCGTATGTACTACGCCCGATGTCGGGGTTGGGACCGACGTCAGAGGTGGTCCCCGCTGAATACTGCTAGCTAGAAAATTTCCGTGGGGTCCTGGCACCTGCCGGCTTCAGTCCTAATGGTGTAACCTGCTGCAAGAGCTGTTCTCGAAGATCTACTGTTATGGTAAGTTCTTACGTAACTGTACTTTACTCCAGATGGGGGTCTCCCACCTTTTGTTTCCAAGTTTATACTCTGCCATTCATCTAGTTAATAACACCACACAACTGTAGAAACTGTTGATGTTATCTTAAATGTATATCACACTTAACATACTACACACACACACACACACGCCTCAGAGGTGTCAGAATTTAAAGGTGTTTTATATGGACGGCCACTTTCTGGACTCCACTGTAGGCAGACACTTTTAACAAGAAAGTCTCAGGTGACAGGGTACCTTTTTCAGAAATAGTTACCTCACAGGCATTGCAGGTACTCCTGGGTCTACACAGAAAAATCACACAAGTACTCACAGAGCAGTTGTACAAAGCAGTTTCCCAAAAGTCCAAATGGATCAGGGGGTTGCCCCTGCATACCAGAGTTCAACCCCATCCCTCCTGGGATGGAGCACAGGGAAACCCACTAGCACAGGTCCCCACCACTTCCACAGACTGGAACAGTTGTCCTCTACTAGGGTGAGAACTTAAAACACAAGCTGGTAGCGCTCTGACAGAGCTGAAGGAGGAGCTGCCTAGACTACAGCCTCCTCCACTGAACTCCAGCTACAGACTCTCTGAACATTCTAAAGCTAGCTCTAGCAGCTGCTAGCAAATTGTGGCTTATGCCTCTGCAACAGTTCTAAATGACATCATCCCTCCAGAGCTCAGCAGAGACTGAGTGAAACCCATTTAATTTGCATTTCACTAGCTGCCATCCCTGCCTGCCACTGATTCTAACTGGGATGCTAGTAACCCCTGGGAACAGGAGGGTTACACATGCATAATGATTTGCTCCAGTTACAGTTTTGAAACAAATTGTTTAAATAAATTAATAAAAACTGTGACTGCAGGCAGCTCTGCTGCTCCCAAGTAGACTGCTGTCCTTGCCTGTCTCTCCCCCCAAACCCCACACACACATACTTGGCCAGTCACGGAGGAAAAAAACTGACTTTGCTTTGCTCTTCTTCCATGCTTTCATTGAGTGCTATTCTAGATAAATACAGGTCAGTGCTGTATTTGAAATAAATGGATTGCTCTCTTTGGTGCTTTCCCTGTGCTTGGTATCTCGCACTCGCCACCTGCCTCTCCCCCACGTGCTTGACTCTGCTGGTTGAAACTGGAAGAAAAAAAAAAAAGGTTATACACAGATTTAAAGCAGCAGTACTAGATAAATAAAATTTGGATCTGTTGCAACAGTTTGTTTCCTGTGCCTTGTTGAGCACTTACCTGGTAATCTTTTTGTTTTGCTGTATTATCACCCCATAATTTGCTCTGTTTTTCTTTGTTTGTTTACATTTCTCCCATCCGCCATGTTGAATTAGAACCCTCTGCTACCAATCGCGCATGCATATGACTCGCGGTACTATACAGGGACAGTGGGAATGCACAGCACAGGTTCCTACGGAAGTAAACAAAAAACGTGATGTGATGTGAGTGGGAGCTTGGCTGCAAATTAGGCAGCAGCCATATTTACTGTAGATCCACAATAATGGAAATACGTTTTAAATGTCTAAAAAAAAAAATAAAGATCACTAGAAAAAAATATTTGCAGATATGGAAATCAGAACTATGGCTGCATGCTTCCAGTCAAAATCAGAATTTTGATAATCACTTCCTGATTATCGAGTACTGCTGCTCTAATTCGGTTTTGATTTGCTTACCAAAACCAAATCCCACAGCAGGTGTTTTTTTTTTTTTTTTTTTGTTCTGAGTGTCGTGTCATGGTGGCCCAGACTTTGCTATGGCATTTGGTGAGAGAGAGGTGTGGGTGTGTGTGTATGTATGTATGCATGTATGCATGTCTCACGAATGGCAGCTTCTCTGTTTCGATCTCCCATCTGGGTATTTTGCAAACTACATCCCAGTACAGTACTTATTTATCACAAGATAGTGTTTTTATTTAATTTTATTTATTTTACCTTATAAGTCTGGGAGGGAGTTAGACCCAGGCAGGGTTTGAACTCGGTAAAATAGTCAAAACAACTGATGATATCGGGAGCCACAGTCAGCACTTGTTATACCCGATTTTTTGCCATAGCGTGGTTTGCTATAGTGAGGGAGCACTGTATCTCTGGGGCACAGGCTGCATCTGAGAGTGAGTCCTGTGGGACAGGGGCCGGCAGTAATAGGAGGAAGAGCGGGAGAAGGAGGATGAGGGAGAGAGTGATGACAGTACTGAGGGGCTCTGTAGACAAAGGGATTGAGAAGCTGATTTGTGTGTGCTACAAACTGTGGGGAAAGATTGATTAGTTGTCTCCTGGGGCAACAGTGTACGGGGGTTATTCCTAGGACAGAGGAACTCACCACAATTGGAAAGGTAATGCCAGATGTCGTCATTTACATGGGGACCAACGACTTGCCTAGGAAGAGTGCCACAATGGTTTAACAATAGCTTTTGTGTGTTAGGCAGCAAGCTGAAGCTAGTAGCAGAATCGGTTACCTTCTTTGAGGTGCTTCTGGTGCCATGTGAGGGAGATAGCAGTGTGGCTAGATTAAAGTCCATGAGTTTAACATGTGGCTAAAGGGATGTTGCAGGGAGGAGGGGGCTGACTTCACGGGGGAACTGGGGATCTTTCTGGGAGGACACTTTGTTATTTCTAGTTTGGGAAGAATTAAAGCCTCCAAAGCAAGATCCAGATGACCCTTCTCCATGTGTAGTATATAGGTATACATTTGGGGCTAGTATAGCAATATCCAGATGCAAAATAAAATTCAAATCCAGAGACACTAGCAGCAGAAATTGTTTTTGAATCATTTATTTCATATCCATCAACCAAGCAAGGATCCCCAGAGCACGTCCAACTTTTCACCTAAGTGTGGTCATTCTCAGGGTAGAGGATCTGGGCTAGCAGGCTTGGTTCAAATGCAGAGTTGTTTTTTTATATCCAAACTTTGCATATTGTGAATGTATATTTTCTTTTTTTCTAGTGCCATTTTCATATGTATAAATATTGTCAGTCACATTTATATCCCTGTATAAGCCATCACAGCGGCAGCATGTCTCTCTGGCAGCGTGTATAACTGACTGCCAGTTATACACTACACGCCGCTGGAAAGACATGTTGCTGCTGTGATGGCTTATACAGGCATATAAGAGTTACTGACACAATACTTATACATATGAAAAAGGCACTAGAAAAAAAGAATATACATTCATGATATGCAAAGTTTGGATATTAAAAAAATATATATATTTTGCATTTGAACCAAGCCTGCTAGCCCAGATTCTCTACACTGAGGAAACCCGCATTTAGGTGAAATGTTGGGCATGGTCTGGAGGATCCTTGCGTGGTTGATATGTGATTTGAAAGCTTTAAAGCCTGCTATACAATCTCAGGTGATATATAAGGTGCTTAAAGATCATTGTCAATGATTGAGGCGCAGCTGCTAAGAGAGGAAGAGGTAAGTATCCAGTCAGTGGCAGACAATGACTTAAGTGAAATGTTGATAACCAAAGATAAATATAACTGATTATTGGAAACTAAATCTAGAGCAGCACTTGAAAGATCAGAAGCGAAATATTTTTATCTGGGTAAGCCCCAGATAAACTACGAGCCTGGCAATTTAAAAGCGAAGAGACAAGTAAGCATATAGCTCAGATTAAAAAATGATCTACAAGCGCTGAACCAGTATTGTAATAAATTATGCACACCTCCTCAAACAAATGGCAGCACAAGCAGTTCTTCCGTCTGCTGGTGGAAAACAGCCCCACCAGCCGACTCAATTTTATTTTTTCTTTACAGTCTTACTACAACAGCCCTAACCTCCACTTCTAACATTTTTTCTGCAGTTCCCCCTCACCCACAGACACTTCAGAATCACTGGCGCTATGGCTACTTTATTCATACAGCTTCACAGACTCATCCTGAGCACACCTTCACAGGACATGGCTTTTGCGGTGGCACTGAAGCATCCGCCTTACCTCGTACCATGCCGGCGACCTGGGTTTGGGAATGAGCCTGGGGAACTGGGAGTCGGTCGGAGAGGAGAGGATTGAGCGTCCGATGGCCTACTCTCCTCTCCTGGGAGGGAGGGGGGTTCCCGTCTCACGATGCTAGTGGCGTCCAGTGGAGACTGGGTGCACTGCAGTTGGGGACTTTTAAGGGGGACAATGTCAGGCAGCCATCCTGCAGACCTGGGTGGGAGCGTTCACATCACATGCTGGATGGCATAGCACGTCCTGCGAATGGGGGGGGGGGGAACCAGAAAAAGCGGAAAACCCCAGCACCGGGGAGGCAATGGTGAAACTCCAGTGCCAGGGAGGCGATGGTGGAACCCCTGTGGCCGAGCTCACATGCCCAATGCTGACCCTGACTTGACTCTCCGTGGTTCCTGCCTCCTCCCGTAAGGGGCGTCGGGAGAGGGGTGCCCAGCCCCTGATTCCTTGGTCAGGGAAGGGGTTCAGGCGGGCGGTGGAGGCAAGGTGGAGTGGGTCCATCCGAGAGATGCCTCAGTCGCCAGAGAGAGGAGGGATAAAGAAAGTTTAAAAAAATGAAGGACTTGCCTATTACCACTGGAAAACTGGAACTGTCCACCTGGATTCTTCTCATTGAGATTGCGGTTCTGAACAGATCAGGCTTTGAGAAAAAAACACATCTTCACCCGGTCCCAGAGCAGGCAGTGGGACCAGGTCAAACGCAGGGAGAACATAGTTCGCATCTGGAAGTAGTGCTTGGAGAGTGAGGGTATGATCGTAAAGGTGCCACAAGATTTTTCCTGTCAGGAAGTTCTCTCAGGAATGAGATTGTCCTGTGAGGAAATTCTACTGTCAGGAACCTCCTGGCATGGTTTAAACACCTATAGCTAAAGAGCTCATCTTCGTTGTTGTGCTAGCTTTGTGGTGTAGTAGAATGGTCTGTAGCCTCATAGACAAGAGGTTGTTGTGTTTGAATCTGCACAACATCCCCTCACTTTTCTTTTCTCAGAATTTCTCTTGAGTGGTGATCCATGGCGGCGTGGTGTTATAATAGTAAATCTATATGGGAAAAGGGACTTACATGGTAGAAACACTAAATGCAGTGAGTGGGTCACCACAGGTATCCTGACAGGAAAATCTCATGGCACCTTTACCAGGCTTGCGAGAGTAGGCAGGCAGCCAGAGCTAAAAGGGCAGGGATACTGTATTCATGCAAATATCCTTAGTAATAATGAAATAATGGTGAGCATTACAGAATAAATATAAAATATAAGCTACATTTATGGCTGCATATTACATTTTTTCAAAGCTGTCTCAACTGTCAGGAGCTCTTTTAATCAGGAAGGTCATGTCAGACAAACCTAATTGATTTCTTTGACTGGGTGACCAAAGTAATAGACCAGGGAGGGGCTGTGGATATGGTCTACCTAGACTTTAGCAAGGCATTTGACACAGTCCCGCACAAAAGATTAATAATCAAGTTAGCCAGCCTGGGAGTGGGTTCCAGGGTGGTAGCCTGGGTAGCAAACTGGCTGCACAACAGGACACAGTAGGTAATAGTGAATGGAACACATTCTGAAGAAAGGGGGGTTACTAGTGGAGTACCTCAGGGCTCAGCACTGGGTCCAATCCTCTTTAACATCTTTATAGGTGACATTGCAGAGGGTCTGGAGGGAAAGGTATGCCTCTTTGCAGATGACACAAAGATCTGTGACAGAGTTGATACACAAGGGGGGGTAGAAAGGATGAGAAGGGACTTAGCAAGGTTAGAGGAATGGTCAGACATATGGCAACTAAGATTCATTGCAGAGAAGTGCAAAGTAATGCACCTGGTAAACAAAAACCCAGGAGAAGAGTACACAATAGCAGGGGAGGTACTAACAACAACAAAAATGGAAAGGGACTTGGGGTAGTCATATCAGATGACCTAAAGGTGGGTAAGCAATATGAGAAGTCAGTAAGGAGAGCCAGGGGGATACTGGGATGCATAGGAAGGGGCATCACAGTAGAAAAAGGGAAGTGGTTATCCCTCTGTACAGACAGTTGGTGAGACCCCATCTGGAATACTGTATGCAGTTTTGGAGACCCCATCTACGCAAGGACATAGACAGGATGGAAGCAGTCCAGAGGAGGGCAACTAAAATGGTGCAGGGTCTGCATCAGAAACCATATGAAGAGAGACTGAGAGAGCTTAATATGTATACCCTTGATGAAAGAAGGGACGGGGGGACATGATAGAAACTTTCAAGTACCTCAAGGGAATCAACAAAGTCCAATCTTTCAGAAAAAGAGATGTGTAAAAACAAGGGGACACAATTTAAAGATAGCAGGGGACGGCTCAGGGGTAATGTGAGGACATTTTTTCTCACGAAGAGAGTGGTGAATGCATGGAACCGCCTTCCTGGGGAGGTTGTTGGGTCTAAAACAGTGGGGGAATTAAAACGTGCATGGGACAGACATAAGGCAATTATGGTAAGGGGTTGCAGGAAGTAGGCTGTTTGGTTAACTAGAATCTGCAGAAACACCTCACGAAGTGAGGACAAAGGAGCACCAGGAAAAAGAGCGGTGCTATGGAAACCAAATTAGGCACAAAGCAGATAAAAATCCAGCACCCGCAATAGCAACCATACAAAAATGTGGATGTAATACACATTTATTGAAGACCAACACTAAGGCACATAAAAACTGACGTTTCACTTGGCCGACTGCCAAGCTTCCTCAGAGTAAAAGACATATAACAAACACATATGTTTAAATACCTTTTCAACCCAATCATGTGGTTTTTCATGCACCAATGACCATAAGGTACATTTCAATATATAATTAGACCACCAAGATCCTTAAGGCTATACATACATAAAAATACAAGCTATATCCATTATATATTATTTATTAGTCTAAAATCTTTCCCCTCGATAAATATGGATCTTTATCTTAGCCTAACTCATTTATATTTTTTAAGGAAGGTTGCCAGCTCTATATTATCATTAAGTCCATTATTTTCACAAGCTCCTAGATTGTAAATCCAGTAGCTCTCCCTCTGGCCTATTTTTTTTACTTAAATCACCCCCTCTAGGCCCCAGTTTTACTTGTTCCAATCCTAGAAAACTAAAAGTATGATTCTTTCGGCCACGCTTCTTTATATGTTTAACTATTGCATAGGAGTCATCATTTTTATCAATAGCTCTAATGTGCTCTCCTATTCGAACTTTAAATTTCCGTACTGTACGTCCCACATAATATGCCCCACATTCACAGGTTAGCAAATATATAATATTGGTACTATTACATGTAATGAAGTCTTGTAATTCTGTAATTTTTCCAGATACTGGATGTACAAAGTTCTTGCAGTTATTAATAAATTTACAATAAATACAATTCCCACACTTAAATGTTCCCACTGGTTGTGAAGAAAACATCATTTGTTTACTTCTAGATTCCAAATGTCCTATATTTGATACCACATAATCTTTTATACTTTTACTTTTTCTATACACTACACTAGGCCCTTTCTCAGTAATCTTATTTAATTTGGGCTCAAGCTTTAAAATAGAACAATTTGACCGTATAATATGTTCAGTGTCATTGGCTTGATTAGAAAAGCTTGTAACAAAAGGACAATCAATTTTAACTTTCTGGACTTTATTGTAATGTATCACCTGATGCCTATCTAATTTTTCTACCTTCTTCAGTGCTGTTGCTATACTGTTATAACTATACCCTCTTTCCTTAAAACGTTTAATTTGTTCAGCTCGCTTGATCTTATATTCAGATTCTTCAGAACAATTTCTCAACGTTCTGATTAGTTGACCCTTGGGTATATTAAACTTAACATGATGTGGATGACAACTATCATATCTCAATAGAGTATTACGATCTGTAGGTTTTTGAAATAGAGTAGTATGTATTCCATCTTTTCCATCTTTGTACAATTTTAAGTCCAAAAAAGTTAATTTCCATGTGATTTATTTCATATTTATATGTTAGACAACTACTAGTAGACTCCATCCATTTAATAAATTCCCTGAATTCTTTATCAGTTCCTTTCCATATTATGATTGTCGTCAATAAAACGACGCCATAAATCAATTTTGTGCCTAAATGGGTTAGTATCCACCTCGTATAAGTGTTCTAATTCCCATTTGCCAACAAACAAATTTGCATAGCTAGGGGCCATAGTTGTGCCCATAGCAGTTCCTCTAATCTGATGGTACAAGGTTCCTTTAAATAAAAATATATTCATAGTTAGCACAATTTCTGCTAACCGTAACAGAAACTCTGTAGGCACTTTAACCTGATCTTCCTCACTTCTAGTATTCAGAAAGTGTTCTAAAGCTTTTAAGCCTTCCTTATGTGGTATGACCGTGTATAAGGAATTAACATCCACAAACAGAAAAATACCAATATTTATCAATGTACAGATCTTCCGCTATTTGTATTATTTGTGTAGAGTCTTTGAGATATGATCTTAAACTCTGAACTAGCGGTTGCAGAAAACTATCTACATACATTGAAATTGGCTCAGTTAACCAGCCATTCCCTGATACAATTGGCCTACCCGGTGGTTTTTTTTGAATCTTTGTGTATTTTCGGAAGTGTATAAATGACTGGAATAACAGGGTGGGCAACCATTAAAGTTTTATATTCTACTTCAGTAATATAACCCTTGATGAAACCTTTATTGAGACAACCATCTATTTTGTTTTTAAACTTTTCAATGATATTATGTGTTGTTTTACTGTAAAATGTCTCGTCTCCTATTAATCTCTTAACTTCTCTAATATAATCAGCAGTGTTCTGAATTACGATGGCCCCACCCTTATCTGCAGGTTTGATAGTAATCAATTTGTTAGATTTCAATTTGTTTAAAGCTCCCATTTCCTGTTTTGTACAATTATATTCAAATTTCCCTTTCTGTTCTTTCAGGGATTTTAAATCTAGTTCACATTTTTTAATAAAAAATGATACGGTTGGATTCAGTGGTGGACAATATTCAGATCTGGGTTGTAATCTAGAAGTGTTAAAAATCTTATCACACTC
Organism: Neoceratodus forsteri; assembly: GCA_016271365.2. Taxonomy (NCBI): domain Eukaryota; kingdom Metazoa; phylum Chordata; order Ceratodontiformes; family Ceratodontidae; genus Neoceratodus; species Neoceratodus forsteri. Next base: position 658,421,204 of record CM057459.1, read on the forward strand.
ATTTTGTTCATACAGGCATTTAAATGTTAAATTTCTTCCAAACTTGTATAAATCTACATAGGTGTTGAAAAAATCAATGCCTTTCTCAGGGCAAAATGATAAGCCGTTATTCAATATACTTAACTCAGATCCAGATAGCTTATAATCAGACAAATTAATCACTGAAACCAAACCATCATTATCACTACTAACGACATTCAGGTGATTTATATCTGAGTGTGTATATGGAATGGGTATGTCTTCATTAACACTTTCCTCCACAGTTCTATGTTCATCGGTGGTAACCATTTCATTTGGAGGGTCAATAACCCCATGTCCTGTATTTGGCATATCATTTAAATAATAATTAATTAAAATTTGGTTCTGTTTCTTCTTCCACGCGACCCCACCCCCCCCTCTTGGCTGAAAATGTACTGATTGATTTCGTCCCTTTCTTTGACTTCGCCTCATTTCTTGTGATTGAGGGGGTGAATGTCCAGAAGGGGATTCCCTCAACAGCCCCTCTGAGTGTGTGTCTGATTCATGAGTATCTGATGGGCCTGTGGTGTAATCCAAAACAGTTTTATTGTCCGACCCAGTTCTTTTTAGAATAGATTTTAACTCAGGTCCTTTTTTATTACTCCAGTCATACACTCTGTTGTTAATGTAATCGTTTTCATCCCTTATAAATTTTCTTTGCTTCTGCTTTTTAATTGTAACGTCATAACGTGTAACTTTATTAAGTAAAATTTGGTTCAATCTTTCCCATTCCGAAGAATCCACTGACTCCTTAAGTTGGTTTTCAATTTCAGAGATCTCCTTAGACAAATTCTCCCTGACTGGAGTGGCAAATTGTAAAATCAATTTAATGTTCTTAATCGCTACATTATGCATATTCTTGTGCCATTCAGCCATGAATTCTACATTATCTGTCCCGTATGCTGGTTTCTGTGTGATCCTTAAACCCCTCGGTATGCGATTTACTTGTAAATAGGCCTCTAATGTGGTTTTATGCCAAAACATACGTCGGCCCTTTAATATCAATTTTTCTAGTTTACGAAACATGGCTTTCGGATTGGACTCACCCGCTATGATGACAGGGTTTTCTCCGGAGGCGAAAAATGTGCTGTCCCCCTCCTGTGCATGAAAAACCAATTTGGCGAAATTCATCTCTGTGCCACCACTCATTGCGCCTTCAGAGGTCTGTTGCACCCACCGGTTCATTTCCTGCATATGTAACACCACGATGTCTGGTGTAACACCTCAGTATGTCCCACTCGTGCGTCTGCTCTATTGTCCGACGGTGCCGCTCTCTGAACATATCGGTTCTGTCTTCCAAACGAACTATTAGTTCCAAACTCTTTTACAGAACCAAGCGCCTTCAAAAATATAAACAGTGGTCGTGTGGTCTGAAAAACTATTTTGCAGTTACTTTTTCAATACAGTATGCAGATGTAGTGATATAAATACATCGAAGGTTGCTCACCTGTGCTCCAAAAAAACGTAAAGACACTGCGAAGCGCCTCACGAAGTGAGGACAAAACACCAGGAAAAAAGCGGTGCTATGAAACCAAATTAGGCACAAAGCAGATAAAATCCAGCACCATAATAGCAACCATACAAAAATGTGGATGTAATACACATTTATTGAAGACCAACACTAAGGCACATAAAAACTGACGTTTCAATTGGCCGACTGCCAAGCTTCCTCAGAGTAAAAGACATATAACAAACACATATGTTTAAATACCTTTTCAACCCAATCATGTGGTTTTTCATGCACCAATGACCATAAGGTACATTTCAATATATAATTAGACCACCAAGATCCTTAAGGCTATACATACATAAAAATACAAGCTATATCCATTATATATTATTTATTAGTCTAAAATCTTTCCCCTCAATAAATATGGATCTTTATCTTAGCCTAACTCATTTATTTTTTTAAGGAAGGCTGCCAGCTCTATATTATCATTAAGTCCATTATTTTCACAAGCTCCTAGATTGTAAATCCAGTAGCTCTCCCTCTGGCCTATAACTAGAATCTGCAGCTTATCCAATAGGTAGGGAAATGGGCTGACTGGGTGGGCCAAATGGTCCTTATCTGCCGTCAAAGTCTATGTTTCTAATCTAGTTCATTACAGTAATAATGCACTACAGGGTGTGGTATATCATGGGATATTGTCACTCCTCGGGTGCATGATGCACTCTGCAAACGCACCTGAGGCGTGATGATACCCCATGATATACCACCCTGTTGTGCATTATTACTGAATTGTAAAATATTTTCTAAAGTAATATCTTCCAGATTAAATATGGTTATACCTCGGTTGATTAGCATGGATCAGGTGGGCTTTGTCAAGGAATCCCCTCCTTTTTTTTTTCTCCATTTTCTGTTTCTAAACCCCATTAGTCTAACAGGCTCCCATCTTCTACCAGTCTCCATCCACAGCCCCTTCACCAGCTTCCTCTGGGACTTCCCACTCTCCATCCGAACACCCCTGGCTTACCCCCATGGTGGGGTTCTTTCATCAGGGTCCAGCAGGCTACGGACCCCTTGAGGCAACTCACACCAGCAGTGGATGGAGAGCTGCTGCAGTCAGTAGAGTGGGGCCAGCGGGAGGAGCAGCAGTGGTTCATCCCACTCGACTGGGGCAGTTTTCTTGTTTTCACCCTGACCCCGAAACATAGACATGCAAGTGGAACTAAGGGAAATGCACATGCTTAGTGTGCATGCACTTCCACCTCCAGGTCTGCATCTCTGATTTCTCCCAGGTGCCTTCAGCTGTACTGCCACTTATGGTCACCCAGGAGCCAGTATTGTGGCAAGGATGGCGACCCTTGCTCAAGCCTCCTCCCTCCCGCTGCGCGCCCCCCCCCCGATGGCCCTGGTTTGCTTTAAAACTCAGATCACTAGCATTGCAAATGATAGCACTGTCACTGTGCCGATGGGCTGGCCTAATCCCCTATCCCTTAAGTGAACTCTGTCAGTATTGTGGAACTATATTAAAGCCCTTCCCTTGTAGTGCAGTGTAGCCCCTTTCCTCCCCCGATCCCTGTTGGTATTTTGGAACTGTACAAAATCATTTCCTTGGCAGTCCAGTGGGCGCCCCTTCGTTTCCCAGTCCGGTATTGTGAAACTGTACAGAAGTCTATCCCTGGCAGGTGAGTATTATCACCCACTGAATTTTAGTTAAAGCCCTCCTCCTGTGGCTCACCCACTGAGCACTCACTGCCTGCATCAACTGTTGGCTCCTTACTCACCTACTCGTTTGTGAGCGAGCCGCCATACGATCCTCTGATGCCAACTGACCCTCCTCCTCTAACCACCTTGGAAGGCTGCTGTCTGAGTGACAAGTAGTGAATGCATGCATACTGTACAAACAGCTGTTTCTACAGTATGCACACGCTTACTACCCATCGGTCAGAAGGCCAAGGTGATAAGTGGAGGATCTGTATGGGTCATTGTCTTAGGACCTGATGGCAGCTCAACTATGGATGGATGTGTGTGTTAGGAACTGAAAGAGGGTGGTTGCTTAGTGGATGGTCTGGGGAGGGGTGCTTTGACAGTGATTGGTTCGGGGTAACACTAAACTGCCAGGGATGGGCATCAGTACATTTCCACAATGCCTGATCCGATGAGGGAGTGGGTCACTAGACTGCCAGGGGAGGCATTTAATACAGTTCCACATTACCAAGAGGGATCAGGTGAGGCGAGGTGGGGGGGGGGTCCACAAGACTGCCAGGGAAGGACTTAAGTACAGCTCCACAATGCCAACAGGAATGGGGTGAGGGAGGGGGTTCTGCTAGACTGCCAGGGATGGCATAGGTGAGTAGGGCTCCTGTGTGTAGGACAACTGAGGCTCTATACAATGCCTCCTGCATTTAATGCATGGATGCATCATGCCGAGCTGCTGATGGTCACATAATGAAATACAAATGGCTTCTTGGCCCAGTGCATGCCGTAAGTATGTGCTGTTTCCTGCCATGGATTATGGCTCTCAGAAATGAAGGAACTATTCCATTTCAGATGGGCTATCTCCCTTTGCTCCTGGAAGCATGTGATGATGATAAATATACTGGGCCTGATTTTCAAAGGGCGTCACAGGGCTTGCATCAAGCCTTGTGTTAAACCCTTTTTTTGTGGCACAGCTGTGCTGATATCTTTGCCACACACTGCACCCAATTTTAGTAGGTTGGGTGCAGTTATGACACTGTCCCTGATTTACAGCAGCTTGCACCAAATATTTTGTGCAAGCCCCGTAAAAAGGGTACCTGGAATTGCTGCAAGCTAGACCGAAAAAGTTGGTCTAATTTGCGGCAGTTTGCACTCTGCATGGAAAATCCCAATCGCCGGCTAGGAGAATGCCGGAAGTCCTGTGCACCATATGTTTGATGCACCAGGGGCATGTGGCATTCTCAGCCCTTTGAAAATCTGGCCCACTGTATCCACCATGCATGGATCTTATAGCGGTTGGATCCAGCTACATAAAAACCTCCTGCTCCCATATACTCCGGTTTGGATGCTCTGCTCAAAAGGGGAGCATTTGATGGTGGCTTTCTGTGTCCTTTGGAAATCCTTGGTGAAAGGACCTTTTCTGTGCCCAGCACACACATGTGTGCACAGTGCCTTACCAGATCAGCTTTGTCAGATGTCCTCTGAAGCTTTATGAAAGGCTCTTTACAACCATCTTTTTCCCCCGGCTTTTTAGGACTAATTTTAAATATACATGAGAGGGATTCTTCTGTGCTTATTTAATTTTTTTTTTTTTTTTTTTTTAATATTGTAAATGTTTTTAGTTGATTAAATGAAATCAGATGTGCAGAGCTTCAAGCCTTTGGGATGAGGAGCTATATTTAATAAAATTTGCTGGTTCACTATAAATGCCCAATATTCAGACTGGCATTGCAGGATGAACAGGGTATGCTCTCTGTCTTGAATTTTGCTCCCTTTCAGCCAAGTGCTTTTTTAGTAAACTTTACTTAACTCATCAGGAAGTCAGCATATAACAGATGAAACTTATAGGTGCATAATCAGTTCATAACAGAGAGGATTCATCATAGTTAATACACTCTCACACTTTAGTGCAGTGTTGGACTGGTGCAGCACAAAAGACCATGACTGAATATGAGGGCCAGTGTGTGTTTTTTAAACTTGATTAGTAATTAGTTATCTTTAATTAAAAATCAAAACATTTGCACAGGAAACCTTTACAAATGTTATAATAATATACATTCTGCATGATTATTTTCCATCTGTATTATGGTTTTCAAGCTTTTCATTCTGTATGACCGTTTTTAAAATCTGCGTGCTGCACAGTGGTTTTCGTAATCTTCGTGCTGCACAAAGGTTTCAAAACCAATATACTGCATGATGCTTTTCACAGAATGTTCACACACAACTCATTGATGATGGTTTTGAAAATATACATACTCTGCAACCATTTTCGAAATTTATGTGTTGGGAGACAGCTTCCAAAATGTACAGTATGTGTACCCAATTTTTCACTCTGACTCTTCCTCTGGTCCCCTCACTTCCCTTACTAGATGGCATGCAGTTCAAGGATCTTTCTTAGCAATGGCTGCTGTCCCTATTTTTTTAATTGGGGGATGATACCGTATGATAACCCTCTCTTGGCATCAGGTAGAGAATAGCAGTGTGCATAGCTCCAAGTGTACCCTCCATGGCTAGAGGAGGTGGTAACTGTTCACCAGTGCCAATCAAATACACTTGTTCTCTAGCTACAGTACTTACAGTTCCTTTCCTTTCCATTCCATGCAGTTCTTGATGAGCTTTGCTCGGTACCCACTGTCATGTCAGAAATAAATTACTTTGCTACATGATGGGTTGTTATCATGTTTACCAACATTTTACAGTTACACACACGGACGCATAGCCCCAGAAATCGCTGTTCTTGTCGAAACTGCAAGACCAGCTCAGTTCTGACCCTGGACATGTATCAAAACTTAGGGTCCCTTAAAAAGATTGCACCCATTACACATCTCTTACAGGAGCCCTGTAACTCCTCTTATTCCTTTGTTTGTCACTGGGTGAGGTTTTACCTCAAGACAGAACTATAGATGGTATGCAACCCCTGTCATAGGGTTCTACCCTTTAGACGCTGGTTGTCCTGAGCCCTTTACAGGGCGCCATTAACTCCCAGTTTGTGTTGGTGTCAATCTCTGAACTGTTTAGACACCTGTTACTGTTGCTTTAGCCGACAATAATGGCTATCCCATCGACTATCCTTTCAAGCTCTTATATTCACATCTCAGAAATGATCAGTGCAATTGTTTCCCATGACCATGAATTGTCGGCATGCTAACATGTACCATTTAACCATGAACAAATTACTTCTAGCGCTTGTCTCCTCCTTGGCATTGTATCAATACCATTAAAAATGTGAAATGGCATACCTTATTGTGTGACGAGCACCCGTGGACTTCTATTTGTCATTAAGAACTAAACTAAGATAATATTATTTACATAAATTCACACTTGTTTATCACAAATATATATAGATTATTTTAACTTATGTTCTTAAATAAATTATTTCATTACTGGCATTAGAACAACTAGGATTCAGTTTCCTGTTTGCCTTTGAATACAGTTCATCTTATGTCAGTCAGTCCATTGTGAATTTATGTAAATAATATTTTGAAATCTTAGTTTAGTTCTTAATGACAAATAGAAGTCCACGGGTGCTCTTCACACAATAAGGTATGCCATTTCACATTTTTCATGGTATTGATCTTGGGCACTTTAAATATATAGTTGTCAACTTTGGCACTGTCCCAATTATGAGAAATGCTTTTTCATACTAAATCTTTATCAAAATTATTTTAGTATGACAGATATACTCATATTTGTATACCCTAATAGATCCTAAGCCCCTGAGGAAACCCAATGTTGGGTGAAACGTTGGACGTACCTAGGGGATCACGATGTTCTAAGAAAATAATACAATAAAACTACATTTCTTATGATGAACTGAGTGGCTGGCCTCCAGATACTTTTTCTCTTCCTTCCTTCCTGTACTTGCCAGATTTGGTTTCCGATTCTGCAGCATCTGGCAAAAGAGCCTCCTGTTCGAATTCCCCTTTGTCAGGGTCTGCTGTCACAGGTGCAGGGATCCCTGGTCCATCTGAACCTGTGGTCCCTGCATCAGCATACCTGGCTCCTGACAATATAGCTATTGCTTGTTTTGGGGTTCCCCCAGGTGGCTGATGCTTTCTTTCAGCTAGAATGTAGGTAGCACAGTTACATCTGGGGCTGTAAGATCTGATAGTTGCAGGTTCTAGTCCCACACTAGACACTTGGGGTAGTACCCATAACTGACAATGTAGTGCATCACTAGGTGCTGCACTAGTGAGGTGCCATCCTTTGGATGAGGTATTAAACCGAGTTCCCTTCTGCCATTCTGTGGTCACTGTCCAGGTGGAAGTACAGGGTCCCATGGCACTTCTTGAATATCAAAAAAAAAAAAAAAGGTAGTACACACAAATGGTCACAGTGAAGAATCTTTCTTTTACTGATTAATAAATAAAGCACCGTGTGCCACATAAAACTGCATTGATAGTGTGTTGCTAACACTATTAAGTTACAAAAAAATATGCAAAAATGGACTGCCCAAGCAGAGACACACGGATGCCACCAACACCCCATGGCACTTCTCGACGAAGAGTAGGGAGATGTTTTATTATTGTAAAAGAAAAACAAGCGCAAAACAAACATACATATCCAATTATATGCAGTGATACAACCAACATCATGCATAAATTAAAGAGAACAAAAAACAGAAAAGAACAGCAAGCAATAAGGAAAAAGGAAGCACTGTCGGCTAAGAAAAACAAAACAAAGAAGTTTTCTCTGGATCTGAGAGGTCTCCAAAGCCTGTGTAAAAAGCCATTAGTTGGTCTAATAAAAGTTATTACCACAAAAAAAAAGTGTATTAAAACAAAGAATGCTAAACATGGTTACAAACCAAGAAAACAATCCTACTTATTTACATTTAAATGACAGTAGGGAACCCCTGCCACAAAGAGGCTAAATTGGCAACAGAATAAACAAATACATCTCTCCAATATACATAGAAACAGAATTTGTTGGCAGATAAGGAGCGCATGGCCCACCTAGTCTGCCTATTTTTCTCTGCCTGTAATATCTCCGTAGACCGTACCTGATCTCTGGTTCTTTTTTCCTCCCCCAATTCCTTTCCACTAAGATTTCCTTGTGCCTGTTCCATACGTTCTTGAACCCTGCCACATCAGCTGGTAGGCTGTTCCAGGAATCCACCAATCTTTCTGTGAAGAAGTACTTCCTCACATCTCTCCTGAATCTGCCCTCTCCAGCTTCATGGCATGACCTCTTTTTCTTGTGCACCTATTTTTCTGAAAAATACTTTCTTCCTGTATCTTATTTGCCCCCTTGAGGTATTTAAAGGTCTCTATCATTTCCTCCCTCCCATCTCTTCCAGGGTGTACATATTGTATTCCTTTAGCCTCTCCTCATAGGGCTTTTGATGCAGACTCCACTCCATTTTAGTAGCTCTCCTGGACTGCCTCCACTCTGTCCATGTCCTTCCAGAGATGTGATCACCAGAACTGTACACAGTATTCTAGGTGAGGTCTTACCAGTGTTCTATACAGAGGCAGCACCACCTCCCTTCTTCTGCTGGTGATACCTCTCCCTATGCACCCCAGCATCACACTAGCCCTCCCAACTGCTTTGTCGCACTGCCTGGCCACCTTTAGGTTATCAGAGATTATTACCCTCAGATCTCTCCTGCTTGGTGGTCGTCAGTAATGCTCCCTCCATTTTGTACTCTGCCCCTGGTTTTCTGTGACCCAAGTGCATTATTTTACACTTTCCTTGCATTGAAACCCAGCTGCCATACCCTTGACCACTCCTCAGGTTTTCTCAGGTCTCTGCTCATTCTTTCCATTTCCCTTGGAGTGTTCACCCTATTGCAGGTTTTGGTGTTAACTGTAAAGAGGCAGACCTTCCCCATAGCTCATCTGCAGTGTTGCCTATAAAGATATTAAAGAGGTCCCGGCCCAGTACCGAACCCTGATGCACCCTGCAAGTCAGCTTTCTCCCTCTCGTAGTGAATTCCCGTTCACCACCACCCTCTGTCACATGTCGCCTAACCAGTTTCTGCAGACCTTCCCCTCTGGCTCATCTGCAGTGTCACCTATAAAGACATGGTCCTTAATGGTGTTCATTGTAATAACCCTGTCACCATTTCAAACTACTTTAACTGTCACTTCTCGGATCTATCTAGCTGTATGACTTCTTTTCCCCTCTACGTCGTCTTCCATTCCTCACTCCAATGTTGGAACCTCCCACTTTCTTCCCCCATTTAGGTTCCATGTCATGACCAGAGTTGAAGTATTTAAATTGCTTAATACCATCGCTAACTGCACTAATGTTGGCTCATAGGGACTTGAGCCAAGACTCTGGAAACTTGCTGCCACTGTTAACATCTCTCCCCTGGAAAAAATTTTCAGTCTATCCCTCTGCGCTGACTCGGTTCCCAGCATCTGAAAGATTGCCAGAATAACCCGTTTTCAAAAAGGGACCCTTAGTCTATACCTAATTTTCAGCTCATCTCTGTCCTTTCAGTTCTTAGTAAAATCCTAGAGAAACTGGTTGCTCGATAAACTATTATCGTTCTCCTTGACCACAGCCTCCTCTCAGATTCCCAACATGGCTTCCGCAAAGGTCACAGCACTGCTACAGCCCTCCTCAAATTTACTAATGATGCCAAAATAGCCATGGACCATGGCCTCCTAACAGGTGCAGTCTTCATAGATTTAACTAAGGCGTTTGACCTAGTTGACCACACCTTTCTCCTCTCCAAACTTCGATCCATTGGTTTCTCCCCGAACGTCATAACTTGGTACAAAAGCTACCTATTAGATAGGAAACAAGCTGTCAAATACAACTCTGCTGTCTTTGATCTCACCACAATAAATATTGGGGTCCCCCAGGGCTCTATACTCTGTCCCCTCCTTTTTTCTGTTTTCATTAATATTTCCCTGAGTACCTCCACTTGCTCATACCTGCTCTATGCGGATGACCTAGTTCTTTACTTTAACTCCAGAAACATCTCAGACATTAATGCCATCCTCTTGTCAGACCTCTGTACTGTCCAATCCTGGCTCTCTACCAGAAAGCTTGTTCTTAATAGCAGTAAAACCCAGGCCATGTTCTTTGGCTCTGCCCCTAGACTTAGATCCTGCCAAGGACGACTTGAAGTCTTGTGTGTGGAAGGTTCCCAACTAGACAATGCCTGCTCCTTCAAGTATCTTGGTGTCACGATTGACTCCTCACTGAATTTCGATCTACACATCTCTTCCACCTGCAGATCAGTCAATGCAAAAATTGGCATTGCATACAAGACTAGCTATGTCTCAACTCCTTCAGCTAGAACAGCTATTGCCCAGGGTATCCTACTCCCAGCTCTTGTATATGGCACGGTCACCTATGTTGGTGCTTCCAAAGCCAGTCTCCACAAATGGGATACCACCAACAATAATATTTCTCACTTCGCGTTAGCATCCCTCTGCTTTACTCACCACTGTCAGTTATATGCTGACCTATACTGGCCTTCTCCCTCTGCCCACTGTCATCTCCTATGGCTCCTTGATAGATAGCATTATTAGATGTAGCACACTCTCATCCTTACCAGTCATGCTAAACCAACAGAATTCCTCTTATGATCTTAGGTTAGTTGAACAAACCCTCCTCTATGTCCCCAAGTGTAAAATATGTAGGGGTGCCCAGGTCTTCTCCAGTGTTGCTCCAAAATTCTGGAACTCTCTACCCCTAGATATCCGGCATGCGCCAACCCATGCCCATTTCAAAAGAATGTTTTGTGGACATCAGATAAAACCTCTCCCCTGCTCTTGCTTTCATCTGCCTTAAACCCCTCTTGTATGCTATGGTCTTCCTGTAACTACCATCCTCTATAAACCCCCTCTCCCTTCTCATGCACTTATACAATTTTCACCCTCTCAAATCCTCTTCTGTACCTACCCTACCTTGGTTACGCCTTTGTGCTCCCTGCTTGACCTACTTAGCCCTATAAAACTTCCTCTTATTTATTTAAGTCTTTGGTAATAGGGTAGGTGCACTGATTCAGGGGACCGTTTTCAGGCACGACCTGGGCCACACAGGTAACAGTTACAGAGGTAGTGACAAGTTATACAATTGGTACAAGCCATGTGGATATGCAGATATCGTTGATGAACAAAGTGGATAAACAAAGAAAGTGACATAGGAAAGTAAAATTAATGATCAGCTGAAAAAACAATCAGTACATCATGATAAGCAACAATTATTATACAATTATTTACTATGGATAAGTGGCCAGTGCAAATTAAATGCATGATGTAAAACAAACAAACAAAAAAAAAACATACAAGACAACATCCAAGTGGGAGAGCCCAAGGAGCAGGCAGTGACGGATGTAGGACAGGAGTCAAAAGAAATGAGAGGGTAGGGGAGGCCAAAGCAGCCCAAGAGGGAAAGTCAGAAAGGAAAGGGGGAGGGTTATCCAAGCTATCAACGGCATGTGGCCTCATCAAGCAGCCAGGATTTGATATGTCTTGAAATAGGCAGAATTTGTTTAGTGTACTTACCTGGTCAACAAAAAATAAATAAAATGGTATGGGAGTCCAGAGAGCGGATGGGCATGGGGTGGAGCAGCTACAGATAATGCTCTACTACCCATAGCCGAGGAGACTTTTCTGATATCCTTGGGGACTGAGGATGCATGCAGACACCTCGAGGAGTTCTGGTCTTGAGAAGAGACGTATAAGGGGAGGCTTCACGATGCCTGATGGCGCTGTCCAGGAGACAGTCAAGCCCATAATCAAATCTGCAGTGTAGTGGGAGCCAGCCAAGAGTCTGGTAGAGGTGGCAGTGGTGAGTGGAATATGGTGCCAGGAGAGTGAAATGGCATATGTTGTACGTGGAGCAGAGGAGCACATTCAAGGCTGAGGATGTGTGTGAGTAAATAGGGGAGCAGTAGTCAATCAAGGGTAGCAGGTTGCCTTGGGCAGTGGCTAAAGGGGCTTCCCTGTTCAGGAGTGACTTTATCCAATAAGCTGCACCAAGTTTCTGGTTAATACGGCGGTTAACAGAGGAGATATGATCGGAAAACAAGAGGGACAGGTGCCGGATAAATCTCAGATATTTGAAAGTTATTACATTTTCAAGTACAGTGTTGTCCGGTGAGACTACTGAGAGGATGGACCCAGCCTTGACGACTATAGATGGGAAGGGTTTAGATCCAAATAGCATGGATTTTGTTTTTTTAGCATTACAATTGGGCGTTGTGAGTGGAACCAGGTGTGCGCCACAGAGTAGTTATTAGATAAAGCCTCAAGAGCCTTGTCACTAGTGAAGAGGACAAGATCATCTGCATAAAATAGGGCATCACACATGAGGCAGTCAGAGGGGAAAGAGTTTATATACAGGGAGAATAAGAGTGGGCCCAGGATGGAGCCCTGGGGTACACCAGGAGTGACTGGGAGGGTGGAGGAGGTGAAAGGTCCTACACATACCGATTAAGATCTATCTGAATGGTAACTTTGGAATCACCATGTGGTTTCAGTAGAGCAGCTAAGGGTGCGGAGCGAGGAGAGTAACAGGGTGTCGACCAGGTCGAAAGCTTTAGACAGGTCAACAAAGACGGCTCCTGTTGCTCTTCCAAGGTCCGTTTTCCTAAGAATATGATTGGTAAACGGGGCAAGGGCAGATGTGGTGGAGTGATGTTTATGAAAGCCGTGTTGCTGTCTGGACAGTAGGTTGTGTGTGTCAGTATAGTCAGACAGTTGTCAGTGGACAATCCTTTCCAGACGTTTACTAAGGTGGGGGAGCAAGGATATAGGCCGATAGTTATCTGGGGATAGCTGGTCACCAGTCTTAAAAATCGGGGCCATCTTGGCATGCTTCCAAGTGCTGGGCACTGAGGAGATAGTCAGTGCCATGTTAAAGAGGTAGGTGAGTGGTTTTAAGATGGCAGGAGATATAAGTTTAAGCGTAGCTGGGAAAAGACCATCGCTGTCCGGGCTGCCACGGCTAGGCAGGCTCTTCAGCAGTTTGGCAGTGTCCCTGGGGGTGATGATCTGGAAGTACAAAGTGGGGAGGGGAGGAGTTGGAGGGGTATGGGTGGGGGGATTGTCAGAGAGACCAGTGGTCACCAGGGGTGGCAGCTTGCTAAGGAGGGTAGACAGGTCTCTGAATTTTTTTTTTTTTTGAAGGCCTCGGCCACAGCAACGGGGTCGTCCAGACATCCAGAGGGAGTATCAAGGTGAATAATGGGGTTATGAGTGCATGGGCTGAGTAATGAGCTGACCTCACCCCAGAAGTGATGGTGGTCACCAAGACTTTCCCTTTGTTTGCCCTAAACGAAGGCATGCTTTTTGGCAAGGGCTGACTGTTTACAAAGGTTTCGTAGCCGCCGATATTCATTCCATCGGGCAGGGGAGGGGGATTTTTGAAGCTGACCATAGCTTATCCCTTTCAAACAACATGAAGTCTTGCTGTATTCAGACATAATGCAGTTAGCCCCAGCACTTGAACTGCCCCGGAGAGTAAAGAGTTAACTCCATACAGAAGCATGGAACGTTGAGCTCGAGCTCGGTTTTCAAACCTCTGTCTGTGGTACTTACCAGTGCAACCGTCAGATTCTTTACTCTGCCTAACAGTGAAGTCGCTCCGGAGATTCCTCTGCTCAGTTTGGTAAAAGTAAACCGTGCGGTTTAAAACTTGTTCTTTATTTTTTTTTTGGATTTCCAGCCTCTGTCTAAGGTACAGGTAGTGTGGTAGATAGGTAGTGACTGTATTTTATTTTAAATAACTTGTGGAAATTGTTGGTTTCTTCGGTTTCTTCCCGGTCGGTCCGGTTAGGAACCGACCCTGTGTTTCCTTCTACTTTTAAATTTGTTATTTTAGAGTGGTGTTCCGGTATTAACTGGTTTCAAAAGAACCGGGCTTTTTTTCGGTTCTTTTCCAAACCTGTGACACGGTTGTTACCGATTTGGTTGGTATTACCTGGCTTGAACGCTTCTATAGGGTAATTTTGGTAGGTTGGCCATGTCTGAGAAACCCAAAAAGAAAACCGGTCTCACTGGATTTCAACACTGTACTGAGTGTGGGGAGGCCTTTGCCAAGGCCAACCCCCATCTCATCTGTGTTTATTGTCTGGGGTTTGACCACCTCCAGTCAGACTGCCAAATTTGCAAAAACTTTCCTAAAACCACTCTAGAAAAAAGACTGAGTAGGCTGAAGGAAAGGGAGGCCAAGAAGTCTGTAGACCCAGATGGCCAGCCCAGTTCGGTTACGGCCGAACCTGAGGAGGTGCCTACTGAACTAGGCGATACCTCCTCAGGCAAAAGGAGAGCCGACTCTGAGGGGTCAGTTCCATCAAAGAAACGGAAGTCCGCTGGTTCGGATCCAGTACAGCTTACTCCAACCGCGGACGAGATAGCCAAAGCGATTAGTATTGTCCAATCACTTCGTTTGGTTCCGTCTGAACCGATGCCGCCGGTTAGGTCGGAACCGGCTCCTTCAGATTACGATCGGGATGCTTTCTATGAGGAGTGGGAGGGAGGGAGACAAAGACTATCCTGACGATGACGACGATGACTACGACGGTGGGGATCTGGATGTGCCCATTGAACCGGACATCTCCCCAGACAGACCCTCTGATGTATCTCCTCCCAGGCTTTCTGAGTCCCCTTCTCACTTCTTGTTTTACAAGAAGGTGGCTGAAACCCTCCAGCTCGCTTTGGTTGAAGCTGCTGAGGAGGAGGAAGAGCCTGATTTTGTGGAGATGATGGACATCCCAGAGTCCAAAAGGTTGTCTATTCCCCTTCACAAGTCCTTGGGGAAACAGACACAAAAGATTCTACAGACTCCTAACTCTTTACCTGCATGTGAAAAGAATGGACAGGAGATACATGTTATCAGGCTCAGCTGCGGAGTTCCCTTATTCACATAGCAGCCATGTTGGGGTAGTGCAGGCTGCAGCCTGTGACAGGGCAAACATTTCTTTGGCTTCACACCCCCTAGACAAGGACTCCAGGAAAGTCGATGCCATGGCCAAGAAACTATACTTGGCATCCTCTTTGGGACTCAGGCAGGCAAAGTATATGGCCTACACAGCCAGGTACCAGAAGTCCAGGTGGGATATGGTTCTGGAACTGGCTAAAGACCTCCCCAGCTAGCCAAAGAGCTGGAGGAGGTGGCCTACTTGAATGGGGCATCAAAGTACAACTTCACGCTGCTGTAGAGCTCCAATGATGTGACATCCAGAGTCATGGCTACATCTGTGTCTCTCAGAAGGCATTCTTGGCTCAGATGTACTAGCCTATCACAGGACACCCAGTCTAAGGCTATGAATTTTCCTGTAGTTGGTAACTCTCTGTTTGGGGAGCAGACAGAGGCTTACATGAAGAAAATGGACGAATATAGAACCACTTACAGGAGTGCACAGGCCAAGGAAAGGCAAGCCACTCCTCAGAAGCAGCAGAGCAGGGGCAGGCCTTTTTACTAAGCCCAGGCCTCCTCGTCTTACCCACAAAGGGGATTTTTCCGAGGGAGGGGTTTGCTCTCTCCTGGCTCTCAGAGCCGTAGAGAAGGTTCCTACTCAATACAGGGGAAAAAGGCCTGTACTCCAGATACTTCCTCACCCCAAAGAAAGCAGGGGAGTGATGACCCATCCTGGATCTAAGGTATCTGAACAAACACATTTCAAAACTCAAATTCAAAATGGTAACTCTGGGAATAATCCTTCCCTCTTTAAGGCCAGGAGATTGGCTAGCATCACTGGACCTCAAGGATACCTACTTCCATATCCCTATAAGGTGCTCCCACAGAAAATACCTCAGGTTCAAGTTGCCTTCAGGCCATTATCAGTCCAAGGCCATGCCTTTTGGCCTAACATCAGCTCCAAGGGTGTTCACAAAGTGCCTTGCAGTAGTGGTGGCTTACCTCAGAAGACAGGGTATCACCATTTTTCCATATCTGGACGACTGGCTTCTAATAGGGCAGTCTTCAGACCAGGTCAGGTCAGCTCTGCAAACCACTCAGGATTTGCTCAGTTCCCTGTGGTTTCTTCTCAGTCTGCCAAAATCTGTCCTCGAACCAGTACAGCTTCTCACCTTCATAGGGGTGGAATTGAATACAACCCAAGCAAAAGCTTTCCTTCCTCTGGCAAGGGTGAAGGCCTTAGTAGACCTCGCTTCCTCCTTTCGGCCTCAGGTTTCTCTTTCAGCGAGACAGTTCCTCCAACTCCTGGGCCACATGGCAGCCTCCACTGCAGTGGTTCAAGGAGCCAGATTTCAGATGTGGGACATTCAGTTCCATCTAAGGTCCTTTTGGTCACAGAGAACAGATTCTCTCACCAAACTGATTCCAGTGACCCGAACTCTGGTCCAGGCTCTCCAGTGGTGGCTGGACCAGAACAACCTCAGACAAGAGGTCCCATTTCTCCCTCAACTTCCATCAGTAGTGCTGACTACGAATGCTTCTCTCCTAGGCTGGGGAGCCCACCTGGGAGCCCTAACAGCTCAGGGGATCTGGTCCCCTCAAGAGTCTCTTCTTCATATCAACCTCCTGGAACTCAGGGCAGTTTCTAGCCCTTCAGACCTTTTCGGATTCAGTCAAAGGCAAGGTGGTCCAAGTCAGGACGGGCAACACTACCACAATGAGGTACATCAACAAGCAGGGAGGCACTCAGTCCATGGCCTTGTGCACAGATGCCATGAAGATTTGGTCTCTGGCCTAGTCCCTTCAGACTTCCCTGGTAGCAGTTCATCTTCCAGGGAAGGACAATGTGCTGGCAGATGCCCTGAGCAGGATTTCACGGGGGCATCACGAATGGTCCTTGAATCCTCACATTCTGAGGATCATTTTCTCTAAGTGGGGCATTCCAGAAATAGATCTATTTGCAGCACCAGACAGTCATCAACTTCCTCTGTTTTGCTGCAGACCTCCAGTCCTGGGGACAGTTCCCCAGGATGCCCTCATTCTGAACTGGAAGGGCACGTTTGTCTATGCCTTCCCCCCCTTTCCCTCTCCTGTTCAGAGTTCTGATCAAGATAAGAACTCAACCCTGCACAGTGATACTGGTGGCTCCGGATTGGGTCAG
The DNA here is from genome assembly GCA_016271365.2 of Neoceratodus forsteri. NCBI lineage: Eukaryota > Metazoa > Chordata > Ceratodontiformes > Ceratodontidae > Neoceratodus > Neoceratodus forsteri. The sequence goes on from CM057459.1 coordinate 658,438,351, forward strand.
ACAACCCTGGTATCCTCTACTGCTGTCCTTGGCTGTCTCACGTCCCCTGTCTCTTCCCAGGAGATACAATCTTCTCTCCTCCTCCCAGGGGTGGATCTGGTACCCCAATCTCCAGTCTCTCAACCTCAAGGCCTGGCTCTTGAAGAGTTAAAATATGCAGCTCTACATCTCTCTCAGGGAGTTTTGGATATTCTGAAGGTCTCCAGGAAACCTGCCACTAGAAAAACTTACAATTCCAAATGGAAGAGGTTCAGTATTTGGTGCTCTCAGAAAGGTATTGTGCCTGATTCTGTAGGCATTTCCACAACCTTAGATTACCTAACTCATCTGAATAGTCTAGGCCTTAGGCCTGCCACTCTGAAGGTTTGTCTAGCAGCTGTCTCTGCATTCCTTTCAGCAGGGAAGGGCTCTTCCCTGGCATCTCATCCTGTTTTCAGGAAGTTTTTCAAAGGCCTGGTTTACATTAACCCTCCCTTTAGAGAGCCTACTCTGACTTGGGATCTTAATGTCTGCATTGCTTAGCTTATGCAGCCACCCTTTGAGCCTGTGGCTTTGGCTGAATTGAAGTACTTGACCTGGAAAACTGTGTTCCTGGTAGCTATTACTTCTGCCAGGCGGATTAGCGAATTACAGGCCCTGTCAGTTGAAACTGACTTCATATCCTTCCATAGGGATAAAGTGGTCCTAGAACTAATAGGAGGTTCTTGCATAAAGTGGTATCGGATTTTCAACTAAACCAGTCTGTCTCTTCCTGTATTTTTCACTGACCATTCTTCCCAAGGGGAAAGAAGATTACACAGTTTGGATGTTAAAAGGGCACTTAGCTACTACATACAGCATACTAAGGCACACAGAAATTACCATCTTCAATTGTTCCTCACTTATGGTGAAGTGGGGAAAGGTAAGCCTGCCACTAAGAGAACTGTTGCCAGATGGATTGTTTCCTGTATACAATTTTGCTATGACAAATTGGGTAGAACACCCCCTTCAGGACTGAGGGCGCACTCGACTAGGGATACAGCTGCTACTGTAGCTGCGGTCAGAGATATACCATTGTTAGAGATCTGTAAAGCAGATGCCTGGAAAACAGTATGTACATTCATTCACCAAGCATTACTCTCTGGACATCCAGGCTAGGAGCGATGCTAGGTTTGGTACAGAGTACTGCAGAGCTTGTTCCCAAAGTAGGTTCTGCATTCCCTCCTCCATAGGGAACTGCTTGGTAGTCTGCATTATATCTGAATACAGCAAGACTTCATGTTTGAAGAAAAAAATTACTCACCATAGTAATGTTGTTTCTTCTAATGGAGTCTTGCTGTATTCAGACTTCCCTCCGCCTCCCCTCTCAGAACCTGTTTTTGGGTTGTGGGTTGGCAGGCACAGTGTTGCACCTCAGAGGTGTACCTTGTACCCTCCCTCTTGGTGGGGTAACTGTTATGTTTTTCCTTCTTGTGTTGCATAGTTTGAATTGTCACTACCTTATTTCTTCTTGGGTTCTCGACTTGAGTCTTTTTTGGACCCCAAAAAGTATTTAGCCTTTTGGCTACGTGTTCAAACAATTTCCACATTTTAGTGTTAGGTTAGTTAGTTGCTCGTAAGAATCTGACGGTTGCACTGGTAAGTACCACAGACAGAGGTTTGAAAACCGAGCTCGAGCTCAACGTTCCATGCTTCTGCATGTAGTTAACTCTCTCCTCTCTGGGGCAGTTCAAGTGCTGGGGCTAACTGCATTATTTCTGAATACAGCAAGACTCCATTAGAAGAAACAACATTACTGTGGTGAGTAATTTTTTTCTTCTCTCATCATGGCCAGGAGATCTTTGGTAACCCAGTGTGTACAGCCACCCCTAACTCGGCGAGTAGTCAGGGGGAAATGTTGATTTTGGAGATGGAGGAGTGATGTTGTGAGGAAACACTCAGCCTTGGACATGTCAGAGAGGGTGTAGAAGGCTCACCAGTTTCACTCAAACATAATGAAGGAGGGAGGGGATGTCTGGGTGATTTGAAATTATGGAAGGAGAGTAGTTTGGGGGTGGGCGCTTGGTCTTAGAAGCCCAGACCAGGTAGGTGGGGGAGTGATCGCTAATGGCATCGGACAGAGTGCCCAGTAGGAGCACACTGTCCTCTGTATTGGTGATTACCTAGTCAAGAAGTGTATGGTTTCGGGTACTAGGGTTGTGCCTGGTGGGGATGGTGATAATTTGGACTAGGTTATGGTGCTTGAGTTGGTTAGAGTAATCAGGTTCCTGAGCACTAAGCCAGTCCAGGTTGAAATCCCCAAGGAGGATGGTGTCCCTGGCTGGGGGAGAGACTTTCCATCCCTTCAAGGTGGGTGGTGAGGCCTGCTGGGATTCCTGGAGGGGGGTTATAGCAGCAACCCACGTACATCTTTTTTGCTGCACCTATGGTCAGTTCCACTAGGAGCCACTGACTGGGTGAGCTAGGGTCGAAGTGGAGGATGTGGGTAGCAATGAGAGGGTCACTGATGTAGAGCCACCCCACCACTCCTTTTCTTACCTGGCCTGTCATGCCTTGGCAGGTAGTATCCTGGGAGATAGTAGGCAGCATCAGAGAGATGGGCTTTTAGCCACGTTTCGGAGATGTCTAGCACATGTGGCTTATATAGGGTGACCCAGGATTCAAGGTCGATGAATTTGGAGGAGAGGCTGCAGAGGTTGATTTGTGCGAACTTCAATCCAAAGGAGCAGTTCCATATAGGATTTGAGTGATCAGTGGCCGTTCAAGGGGGGCCAGGATTGGTCTCAATGTCTCCTGCTAGTAGAAGGAAAGAGAACAGCAGGCAATATGCCGTGGGCAAATGCGGAAGGAGGCTAGTACCAGAGAAAAGGAGGAAGCCAAGATGGCAGGCATCCTGTTTGGAAGAAACTACTTCCGGGGGTTCGTACTAAGTACTTACTTTAACCAGATGCTTACTACCTGCTCTGCTTTTGTTTTTTTCATTCATATGTGTTAATATGTAAACTGTAAATTCCTACCTGAAATTGATTGTACCCCCCCCATTTTGTAAATGCTTAACATGCTGTTTTATTGTCTCTGTTGCTTTTCCGTGATTATGTGTAGACGTATTGTAATCTTACCTGTTTAATTTCCTAGTTTTGACTTGTATATGTATAACCTTGTATTTATAACCACTGCTAATGTGTTTGATTTTAACTTGTACCCTCCCAGGTCATGCCTGAAAATAGACATTTTATGTCTAGTGCACCCACCCGGTTATCAAAAACAAAATAAAATAAAATAAATAAAGAGGACCAATCCCAGCACTGATTTATGAGGCATCCCACTAGTCACCCTCCCCCTCCTCAGAGTGAACTACATTTACTACCACCTTCTGTTACCTGTCTAACTACTTTCTTACACAGTTTGTCACCTTTGGACCCACTCCTGACCTATCCAGTTTGCTTAGTAGTCTCCTGTGTGAAACTGTGTTTAATGCCTTACTGAAATCTAGGTAGGCTACATCCACCACTCCACCCAGCTCTAATTCCTTGATCACCTAATCCAAGAAATCTATCCGATTTGTTTAACACGATCTCCCACTTGTGAAGCCATTCTGTCTTGGGTATTTGTAACTCATTAGATACAAGATGTTCCACTAGCCTCTCCTTCAGCAGTGATTCCATTAACTTCCCTACCACTGATGGTGGGCTGACTGGTCCATAATTGCCAGCCTCCTCCCTGCTACCACTTTGTGAAGTGGGACTACATCTGCCCACCTCCAGTCCTGTGGAACCACTCCTGTTTCCAGTGAGCTTTTAAATAGGACTGTCAGAAGTGTAGCCAGTACCTCCCTTAGCTCCCTCAATACCCTAGGATGTACCTTGTCTGGTCCCACTGCATTGTCCACCTTTAGGTTAGCAAGTCCCTTAGGACTTTCTACTCTGGAAAATAAAATTCCCCCTCTCTTCAGAGCTGCTGTTACTTGTTTGTGGCCCCTCCCCTTCTCCTTCAGATGTGAAGACCGAACAAAAGTGGTTGCTCAGGATGTCAGCCTTTTACTGGTACCCCTCTGCACTGTCTCTTCTCCCCCCCCCCCCTTTCCCTTTTATAATCCCTCCTCTGGTCTTACTTTTTTCACTTACGCACCTAAGAATGTCTTGTCCCTTTGAATTATCTCTTGGGCTATTCTCTTTTCCGTTTGTGTTTTTGTGCTGCTTATTACCTTCCCTGCTTCTCTCTGTTTCCCCTGATACATCTCCCTAGCCTTCTCCCACTGCGTCTCCTGAGATCTTCTGAATGCCACCCTTTTATCCTTTGCCTTTTCAGCCACCTCTTTTGAGAAACATAATAGTCGGCTTTTCCTCTTACCTACTTGTTTGATGCAGAAGTTTGTTGCCTTCTACTGGCCCCTTTTAGCTTTGGCCACTGTTCCTCCCCCATCAGATCATCCCTCAGGCATTCATCTGTTTTTATAAAATCTGCCGTACTGAAGTCCAGGACCTTCGCCTTTGTGTAGTTCAGTTCTGTAGCCATCCATATATTAAACTACACTGTGTAGTCAGCACTGTCCCTGTTAATGAGTACCAAGTCCAGTATTGTCCCATTACAAATTGTAATTATTTTACCAGGTAAACAAACAAAGTTAAAGGAAATTTCATTTACAGATGTGATCTGAGGGCAAGGGAAATTCTGTAAATAGTATACATGGATATATAATAAACATTGTTTTGCTTTCTATGATGTGTAGTCTTTTGTATTTTTTCTGAATCCAGTTCCTTTTTATGTCCACAATACTATTTCAAAGCCAAAACAAGTGACCATATTTTTTTTCTCGAGAAGAAGAAGAAATGTAAAACATTTAAAATGCTTAAATTCTGGTAGAGATGGACAAGATTACCAGCAAATGTAGAAGGTAACTGTATCATTACCTGTTACAAAAGGCAGCATCAGATTTTTTGCCAAGCAAAGATTAGGTTAAGTAACCGCTAATGGTTTTAATGGCCATACTTTACACCGCCTAGGATGACTGCTGTTACAAAGAAAGGGTTATATTGACAACAGAACTTGCTTGTGACTTGAACATGTAGCTGAAACACTGAATGGTACGACAAATTCTGTTTTAAGACGATATGAGCACTCAAAATGCTCAAAAACCTGACCATCTCTGAGCAAAATAACTGGATAGGGACCCTGAAAACCTGATCATTCCCGAGGGGGAAAAACTGGCAGGTAGCAACGGTACATTGTATGAAACACTAATCTGTTGGACAGTACCCAGTATTATGGGTGTACAATAGGTAAAACATACATTCTAAACATCAGAAACACAAGAAATAGAGAATACTGCTGGATGGGCAACTATGCACAAACAGGGTGTTGTGCCACAGAGGGGTTCTGATTCCCTGTGACCTCGAGAGCGAAGCTGGAGAGGTCTGTGAGAATCAGAACCCCAAGGTGGCACAGCGCACTGGTTGGGCATAGAGTTGCCCATCCAGTATTCTTTATGTTGCATAGAGCCCTCCTAATAATACAATTCTAGAATTTTTTTATTTTTGAAATAAAAAAACAAAATTGTTCATTGCCACATACTATTGCGGTAGTTAGGACTGGTTGCTAGGGTGAGAGATGTGTGGTTGCCAGGGACCAGACAGCCCTACATTTGTAGTGCAGCCTTCTATTGGTTGCCAATCGGGTGTGGGAGGGATTTTCAAAAAAAGAAAAATGCCTGTATTCCTCACTTAGCAAGACGTGGACTGAGAAGTCTTTTCTTTCATTTTTGTATGTTATTTAAAATATCTGGTTGATCCTGAATTTTATTTTTTGTGTGTGTGTGTACATATCTGGTTGATTCTGCATTTGTTTCTTGTATCTGGTTGATGCTCAGTTAAGGGTTCGAGTGATTGTGCCGCCGCAAGTGTTTATATGGTTAATCTTGCTGTTTCTGTGGCTCGTCCTGTGGCTCTGTTCAACTGCGGTGAACGGCGGGGTCAGGGCTCGTGGACAATTTTTTTTTTTCAGTTATGGAACGCAGTTGTACCCCAGAAGGATACAACCTCGTTCCATGACCTTTGCACTGTGGTACAACAAGGTTTTGCATCAGATAGAAACCGATACAGAACAGTGTTCCTCTACACACTATAAAACAGTCCTCTTTCCACCCTTCTTGGGGTCTCTGCTGCGGAGGATCCCCACATCCTCCCTGGTCTCTACCACATGTGCCTCCTTCTGGCATTCCCGTCCCACCAGAGTGGTGTAGGAAGTATGTAATGGTACTGGTTGAGTAATGTGCCTCTGACCCCTCCCTTCCAGAGCCCATTATAGTTCAGCCGCTTCTCCTCCTAGGTACTCTCTGAGGTAGTGGTGTTAGATTTGGTGACTTCTGAGTGGGAGAAGAGGTTGTCCACATCCTAGCCAACTCGGCTTAGAGTCTAGCAACCTCCTTCCTCAACCCAGAGAGGTGCATGTGGATGGGGCAGCACCACAGTCTCGAGAAGGTCTCTGAAAACTTTTGCCTCACAGCCACTGCACTGCACCACTCCCAGCAGTTCCTACACTTCCCTGTGATTTTTGGAAATTCTTATGTACCCTGGACCCCTGATATGGTGTTAGTAGCGTTTCGCCTTTTTTCTGTTTATGCCCCTTGTACACCTACCCTAGATATTGTTATCCTATTCACTATTTTAACCTACCCTTTACTCTATATAAAAATTCTCTCACCCCTGACAGGGTGTTTCTAGGTTTTTCCCTACTGTTGTTTGTTATTCCCCTTGAAACATTGTTTTAATCCCTAGATAGGTAGGCACAATACAGTTTGCAAACCTGCCCTAGATAGGGTGTTACTTCTATTCTGTGTTTTGGCCTGCCCTTTTATTGTGACCCTTATGATTGCAGCACAGTTAACACTTAAAGCTAAAATGTAGTGTGTGTCACAAACCCACTCAGTGGGTCAGGCCCGCTGCTCCCACAGTGCCAACTTCCGAACGCAGTCTTGTGAACAGGAAACAGAAACAGGGTAACCCTCCTGTCAGTTTTGTGGGTTCGAATCAAACTTTGATCTCAAGTTCTGGAGTAATTCAAACTGTGAACCTCTTGCTACCGTACCCAATGTACAGGCTCAGATAATTCTGCTCTTCAGGAGGGCCAGATATCTTTCGCCTACGGGCACCTAACCAGGGGTACAAAATGAACCTGTAAAACTCTATTCAAGACCTCAGAATAAATTCTTGCCTTTTCCAGTTTGGTATTACCAATAGCTTTGCACAGTGTCAGCTTTAACCATATATGTTTCACTTGTCAAGAAAAATAATTTCAGAGGCACATCTAGTAGTCTCTAAAGTAGACATTTACTTAAAAATAGATAAAAAAATGTAAATACAGAACAGTATATCACAAAACCATACAATCACTTAAACAAAACAGGTTTAAAAGTGCAGACAAAATCTCCTACCACAGTACACTTAGAATTGTCTTTTCTAATGTATACTTATCTCCTAACAGTGCCTGATGTTGCTTTTCTTAGTATCCAAACACATGTGTCTCAGTGGAAAACAGAATACTGTTTTAAAACTGGCTTTGCCAACCTCTTTGCATGAGGTCACCTAGCTCCTCCCTGTCAGAATATAAAAAATTATACACCCATGATGTCTATCCAGCAGGAGGTAAATTAATAAAGGTGACCTCAGCAAAACTCATGTCCCCATATGACTTTCTTTAAATAAAATCCCCTCTTTGATCTCAAGTAGCTCTTCTTCCCAGGACACATCAAAGAATCTTTTATGACTTCGCACTAAAGCGTCATAACCTGCTGTCTTCCTTGCAACGTTTTAAAAGTTTATGATTTCCCATCTTAGCAGCTGGCAAGCTACTATTAAGCTAGATAAAAAGGAGATCTTAATTTAGGTCTCTTCTAGCCTGTAATTATCTCCTGGCCTTCCAGGTAACACCTTGTAGATAAAATCTGGGGGGTGTCATTCCACAGGCTGTTTTCAGCATGTCTCATGAGAGACACTCAATAACACATTTTTATATTACAAAAATCATACAGCGATCAGAACCAGCTGTCCAAGTGTCACAGTGTGGTCAAGGGTGGTACACTAGGGGTGCAGTTTATCCTGCCGACTGCCCCTTCATGCTGTCACCCCCAGTGTGTTGCCCTTAAAAGTGGCCCTTTAGCTTGAGGGCCACAAGGCCAAAGCCTATAAAACATTTGCTTGATACTGCCCCCTTCTCACTGATTCACTGCTGAATGGTGCTAAAGGGACAGGGTGGGGAGTAAAAGAAGAAAGCCTTCACAAAATCCAAACACCAGACACAGTCCACAGCAGTTCTGTATGCTGTCACAAGTCATTTCTCTGCTGTCACAGAGCTCGACTGGCACCTGATATACTCCTAACACTCAAAACAACTGATCGTTGTGTTGTTGGAAGCTGCGGTGGATTTCAAAAATCACTAGCACACTGCTTGATACTGCCCCCTTCTTAGTGATTCGCTCCCAGTTGGAGCTAAGAGGACAGGGTGGGGAGTTCAAAGGAGGAAGCCTACACAAAATCAGTAAGGAATATTGTACTCTGTGTGCCACTGTGTAAACCAGATCACTTCAGAGGAGCAAAGCCATGGATAAGGCGGTCATAGGATACCTGGGTTAACAAATCCCACTTCCCTGCATGGACTCGGTGTGGCCAAAAACCTTTCATGTGGAAACAGTCTATAAAAAGATGTTTGAGTTTCTAGTACTTATTCCTTTCTGAAACCATGTTTGTCATCCACACTTTCATGCTTCCATGACCCTCTAACCCCCAGTCTCCCATGAGTACTAAGCCATAACATGTCCATAGATAAGGGGGAAGCCTTTTATTCACCAGTTGTTGTAAAGAAGAGTTGGAAGTTTTATTTACAGAAACAATAAAAAAGACCTCATAACCACAATATCAGTGTCTGAAAATCAATACAGTTCTTATACAAAAAAATTACAGTCCGTACCCAGGAACACAAGTTTGGAGTTCAGGTCAAAAGCTAGTCCATTTTTTATATTTCTCTAAACATAATGTTACCCAATACAGTTATAACCATGAAATCGCAGACCATAATGAATTAAATATTTCCCTTGACAGTGTTCAGAATTAAAAATCTCTAATCGCCTGTAGTTCATTTACTTTTTCACACAATACTACTAGTGGAACCTCTCATTGAAGGATAACATATTGACATGTGATTTGCCAAATTGACCATTTTATACAAGCCATAAGTAGTAGTGTTTTTCTATTTCCCTTGAAATTTAAATTAAGAACCTGGCCTAAAACTAGTTTTCATATGCGATTTGATTCACAAAAGGGCCCTTAATTTATGACTCCGCATACTCCAAAGGTTTTGTATATAAGAGCACTAGAAAAAAAGGGTAGTCCACAATTTCTTCTTTATGTCTGCATTCAGGTCTGGGACATAACTGGTCGGTTATACTTTTGTGTTTCAGGTTACTTGTAACCTGAAGTTTCCCAAGTGTAGACAGTCTAGCAACAGCCCACTTTTTTTTTGGGAGTCTTTTATTACATAATTGCTCTGTTATGACTTTCAGTGGAATTCAGGTGGTTGATGTATAAACTGGGTCTGAAAAAAAATACTGACTTAAGAATAAAATCATATAATTTTTTCCTAGATTCAGCTGTCACCATCTGCTTCCATTTAGTCATGCTCTGAAAAAGGTCCAGAATATATTCTGGTTTAGGATATGGTGGTGTCTTTACAGTCTTGAGGGTCCCATCCTTCCAAGTTATTAGGTAGTTCCTACAGATATTAGCAAAAATGGGCCCCATATTTTAGATTAAGAAAAAAACTGAAATTGCTAAAAACAAATATACTGAAAACGAAAGCTATTCCTCAAAACCTCTGTAAGTGTGAGCCATTTTAGTAAGCATTAATGGCTGACGAAGGATTGTTTACTGGGGAATTAATGCATGGTTGGGGGATGAGTTACTTGCGAGGTCGCCGAGCCGTTGTGTGTACTACCATCCAACCATGCATTGATTCCTAGTAGAACACACATTTGGAGTGCCTTAATGCACTTGTAACATGGCAAGTGCAAGCTACTTATTGTTTGGATAGGGTTTCAGGCATAATAAAAGAAATATGAGGAGAAGCACTGACTTTTCTTTCCAAAACAGCCTTGTGATCTGTGTCTTTGAAAGACTATGTGTGAAAATACGTGTGCGTCCACGTTGCGCTGTTCACATTCATTGATGTGCCTCACAAGTCGCTGACAATACATAAGAGCTATGATTGTTACATTCTCCATGAAAATAGAGATAAACGTTAAAAATTCCTACTTCTGACGAGCATTTTCAATACTTTCCCCTTCGTTGCTGGCTCACATTAACCACTTTTCCCGTCATTCCTGGACGTACTGCATTATGGTCCCTGCTGCTGCATGTTTTGTATGTGGTGAGACCAATTTATACTAACATACTGAAAAGCCAGCAGAATAGGCCAAATGGTGTCTCTCGTCTGCTCGAAAGCCAGCAACCTAATGGCTGCCCACCTCACCACCCCCCCCAGCCACCATGAGTGTCTTCTCTAGATTCAGTTTCCCTTGAACCTACTCCACCTTTCTTGAGCCCTCCACTGCCCTCCTGCCAGCCTCCCGGAAGTGCATTCCACGGCTCCACCACCTCTAAGTAAAAAAAATGCTCCCCACTGCCCCTGTAAATTCCTCCAACTTCCACCCATGGCTCTGGTCACTCCCCCTTCCTCAGCCTAAACAACTCCCTGGTTCCACTCCTAATTATTCCTTTACATACTTGAAAACCTCATCATGTCTCCTCATCCCTCCTCTCCTCCAGGTGAGTAAAAGCCCAAGCTCTTCCAGTCTCTCCTCATAAGGCTCTCCTCCATGCCCCGAATCATCCTGGCGCTTTCCTCTGGGCCTCCAGCAGCTTATTTCCTTCTTCAGATGAGGTCTCCAGAACTGTACACAGTACTCGAGCTATGCCTGACTAAGGCATTATAGAGGGAGATCACTTCTGCTTCTTGGCTGTAATTCTGCTATGCAACCAATATCCTGTTTGCCTTGGCTGCAATTTTCTACAATTTTCAGAATTATTCATTTTAATGTCTACCACCACCCTAAATCCCTTTCTCCCAATGTTGCTTGCAGTGTGACCCCAGGGTGTATACATGGCCCGGGTTATTGACCCCCAAATGAAGTACCTTACATTTCCCGGCATTAAATTTCAGTCCCCACCTCCTTGACCACCCCTCCAGGGTATCCAGATCCCCCTGGACTGTCTCCCTCGCTTCCTCACTATCCACCAGTGCTCCCAATTTTGAATCATCCGCAAAGAGACTCAACCTATTCCTAAACCCTCTCCCTATATCTGAGACATAGACATTGAACAAAAGTGGCCCCAATACTGAACCTTGAGGGACTCCACTGATTACCTTCCTGCGGGAGGATATTATCACACCCACCATTACCCTCTAGACGCCCCAAAAGCCAGTTTTCAACCCAGTTTAGCTCCTGTCCACCCCCCATCTCCCCCATTTTTGCTATCAGTCCATTGTGAGGTACTGAATCAGACATCTTACTGAAATCTAGGTATAGGACATCCACCAGCCTATGTCTATCCAAGGCCCCCGTCACCCAATCATAAAACTCTACAAGGTTGGTCTGACACGATCTCCCCGGGACAAAGCCATACTGTTTATCATCCTGGTGCCCTAACCTTTCCAACTGCCTCCCAAGCCTCTCCTTGATAAAACCCTCCATTACTTTGCCCACTACAGACGTTAGACTGACCGGCCTATAGTTCCCCATCTCCTCCCTAAACCCCCCCTTATGTATAGGCACTACATAAGCCACCCTCCAGTCCTGTGGCACCCATCCCGTCTGCAGAGAGATGTTAGAGTGCAGCCAGTGGGGTTGCCAGCACATCTGCCAATTCCTTCATAACCCTCGGAGGTATTCCATCCAGCCTCGGCGCCTTATCAGTTTTCAGATTCTGAAGGGCCTCCCTCACCCTATCCAGTGTGATTCTCTCCCCCCCCCCCCCCAATCCACTCCCTCATGCAACCTTCCAACTACTCCTTGGCCTGGTCTAGCCTGTGCCCTAGTCTCATGCCATCCTATGGTCTCAGACTGAGACTGACCTCTCGCTTTTACTGACTCCTCATCTCTCCCATCAGGCTGTAGGGATCCCTTGTGACCCACTGCAGATATTGAGGCAAAGTACTCGTTTAGCACTTCTGCCTGTTCCCCTGCTTCCTGAGCCCATCCCCCCACAATCTTAATCTTGTTGATCTGTGTCCTCCCTTTTCTCTTCTCTCTCATGTATCTATAGAATCCTTCCCCCCCCACGGATATCCCTAGCCAGGTTTTTTTCCATCCCTGCTTTAGCGCCCCTCATCACTCTGGTGACCTTCCTGGCCAATAGTTCATACTCCCTTCGTTCCTTATTCCCCCCTAGAACGTTTGAAACGTACGTAGGCAGCCTTTTTATTCCTCACCGCCTCCTGCACCTCCCTGGTCCACCAACACGGCTTGCTGGTTCTACCATGCCTACGCCTTATTTAAGTACAGGACCTAGTAGCCTCCTGTACCCCTTCTTTAATGGTCTCCAGCATCCATATCCGGTCCAACCATGTCCAACCTCTCCCTTAGAATCCTACCCATGCCCACAAAGTCTGCTTCCCTGAAATCAACCACTACTGTATGAGTGCAGTTCCCCCCCAAAATACAGCAGGAACCAAACCGTGGCATGGTCTCCACCCGCCAATGGACTGCACACCTCCAGTCCCCTAATTTGTTCACTGTCCACTAGCACAGCATCCAATATCTGCCCCTCTCTAGTAGTAGTAGTAATAAATATATATTCTGCAAACAGTAGTTACTTTCAAGGACAAGAGTTACATGGAGAGAAAAAAATTAATCGAGGAACATTGGTGGGATTTCTGCACGGTGCAGCATTTCATGATGGCTCAGTTTCACTGGGGAGAAAAATGGAGATCCGCTCACCGAGGGCGGGCGGTCCTAATATGGAATACACGTTTTTGAACCACGGGACCATGTGCCCAGTAACACCAGCTAACTCACACAGGGACACACTGCTACCGGGCACAATAATGCCAGGATTATGCGACCTCCGTTTGGTGGGCTGTTGTCTCAGCAATACAGAAGCTTCACTTTTTGAGCGTGCTCACGATACCAAGGTATGTTTACTCTGGTGGTGCTTTTAATGTGGTTGTTAGAGGGACTACACTACCGTGCATTACTAGGGAATTAATGCATGGCAAAACTTTTTCATTCAATCACATTTCTGTATTTCCTTTCCTAGTTCTTTGTCATGTTGCAACTGGGTATAAATGACTTCCCCATAGAAGTCTGAAAAATAGCCCATAAAGTTTTGTTTCCAGACATACTGGAGGAAGAAAAACATAACTAATATATAAAAAAAAATCTTGACTAAAACATTTTAACCAGGACAGTTAACGTTTGGACTCTCTATTATTAATTCCATGCAGCTCATTGGTTCTTTACTGCAGCAAGTAACTTGTTTAATTTACATAAAGTATAAAATATGTTAGGATAACCTCCATGATGTATCTCATAGATGCTGTATGATTTTTTTTTAACTCGCGTGTATTGAGAGGTGGCATCCTCATTTAATGTTAATAATACTTTTGATATATATTGCCTCAGGAGTTTAACTGTATGCTGATTGAATTTAACCAATAAACATAAAGTAAAAAAAAAAAAAAAGCATTTTAACCATATATATACTCTCTTTTTTTTTTTTTTTTTTACATGGACCATTTATTCCATTCAGCTATGGATTTTTCTGCCGATTCTGATTTCACTGACCAGTTTAGCAGTGCCATACCTACATTACCAAATTTCACCCCTAAAATTTGAATAGGTGAAAAGAAGAGTAGGGGAGTTTCCCCCGCTGTCATTGCCAACATTACCCCTGTCAATAAAATGGGTCCATACAACCCACCTTCCAGGACACACCTTAAAACAAGCTATCATAGCTTAGTATGCCTTTCCTGGTCAAAAATTACAAATAAATATATAGAAACAGCCTTCCGCAAGACACACCTACTCTTTGAAATAGAAGCGCTTCTCCATCTGGTGTGCTTCCTGTTCAGTGGACCCATTTACATGTCCTGTGACTATTGCACTTGACTACCTTCAGTCTTTATCTGAGTCCGGTCTTCAGTATTCCTCCATTAAGGCGCACTTGGGTGATGTTTCCGCTTTCCTTGCTCCTATTGCTTGGACCTCAGTGGCGCAACTAGAGTGGTCTCATACATTTTTGAAGGGTATTACACATGCGTCCCCCGATTTGTAAACTGGTTCCGCCTTGGGATCTCAGTTTCATTTTAGAAAATTTACTTTGGCTCTGTTTCAGCCTGCCACGACCTGTGAGATGTTTCCTTTAATGGAAAACGCTGTTTTTGGTCACCATGATTTCTACTCGTGGGATTTCCAAGCTTCAGGCTCTGATGCATGAGCCTCCTTGTTTGATTTCTTCACAAGGACAGAATGTCTTTGCAGACCAGTCCTCATTTTTAACCCAAAGTGGTCTCTGTTTACTCATTAAAGCAGACCATACACCTTCCTTTGTATTATCCGGAGCATTCTAACAAAGATGAGGCTTTGCTCCATACCTTTGATGTACACAGAACAGTGTGTTTCTATCTTGAACGCACTAAGGACTACAGAAAGTCCTCTCAGCTTTTTGTTTCCTTTGCCCTAGGAAAGAGGGTGCCCATGTGTGTAAACAGTGCCTGTCCCAATGGCTGGCTAACTATATGATGGTCTGTTATAGAAAGTACAGTAAGGAACGTCCTGGTGCTGCCCCTGGCCACGCTACACATGAGATGGCCACTTATGTTGCCCACCTTTCTTCCTCCTTTCTGAGGTATAAGCTGGTAGGTTTGTCCACTGCCTTGTTTGGAGGCATCCATAAGTATCTTATGTATACTGTATGTCCAGTCCCATGCCTCTCCTCGTGTACCTGAGACTGGTTTGGCCTCTTGGTTCCTCATGGTAAGAGGCCCTCCAAGCTCATCTCCAGAGGGGAACTAAAGAGCAGTGGGACCGCCATTGATTATCTAGGCACCAGCATTGCATGTTATAATGGGTCGCCCTGGCTAGCAAAGGTTTTGGAGTGGTCCTGCCACCAAAAGCTTATAGTTCCAAAGGTGTGGCCCAATAGAGAGATCCTCTTGAAGATCTACTGTTATGGTGAGTAACTGTTCTTTTCTACCCCCCCCACCACAGCCAAAAGTAAAAAATAACTACTACTTTGCTGGTAAAACACAGTGATACTCGAAGATAATCATCCATATCTGCATGCCAAATGGACATTATTATTTCATGAGAAAAATATCCAGAATTTTTGGGCACTGCAGTTCATTAGGACAGGTGCTATGGTGGGAGACTCACATCGCAGAAGCAGCGTATTAATTCAGGAAGCCCATCCCATTTCATTTCCTCATGCAAACATTTCCAGACAGGAGAATATATTAGACTGGCAGTCTTAAGGCAGTAAAGTTCATCCCCTAAAGTGCAATATAAGAAGTGTGGCTGTGTGGCTGACATATAGTGTGGCACCATGTAGCAGCATGCAGCAGCTTGACTTATTTTTTTCTGGTCGTTGAGAAAACTTTTTGGGCGACAGAGTTTCTCTATATAGTGTATGGTCAGGGCTTATTGTTCACCGTTTTCAGTAAAAAGATAGCCTTGTTGTACCATCGTTGTGACATCAGCATGCTGTTGTACCATCCTGAGTGCATCACAATGATGGTACAACATATTAGAATGCCAGCACTTGCCACTTGTTTTGGTGCATTTCCACTGCAACCTTCTTCACAGCAACAACACACGTTAAAAGCTACACAGCTGAAGCATCCTCACAAAACTTAACATTTCTGTGTCAGATGATCCCATCAGATGACCCAAAACCAAGCCCCCCCCCCCCATTTTTATTGTTGAAAGCCTTTCTTGCTTATTGTTACTTGAAGTGCAAAATTTGTTCAGGAAAAAAGAATTAAACAGTTATCGAAGTTGAAGGAACTTCTTGTCTTGGCTGTTCATGACGTGAATCGTAAGGCGAGGGGGGTGGAGCCGGGGGATTGTGCCATCTTATTTATTTATTTAGTAAAAGAATCGGAATTACAAACCTTTGAGTTGGAGACTCTTTTGTAAAGGCTCCACGTCAGGGAGGTACAAACAATGATACAACAAATGACAAGGAAAGGGGTACACATATAACAAGCAGTATTCTACAGGATAAAAACTATCCATTGTTAAAAACACACTGAGTAAGAAATCAAATAAACAGGAAAGCAAAATTAAACAGCATCTATAATCCCGGTAGGTGGGGCATGAATTTTGGTCTGAGAAATAGGTCAGGCCGGAATTAAATCTTATGGTTAGAAGCAGTGACAACGCTAGGGGTTTTAAAACATGGGTCAAATTAGACCCATAGGTGTAAAAAATGTGGGTCAAAATGAGAAACAGCTGGGTCCAAACCTAATCGTAAGTAGAAATTTCACTATTACAGAAGCTTAAATTTGTTGAGTGAAAATACTTTTCTATTGTTTAGTTTTCCATCTATAAGCTATTGTTAGAGACAGGTGCACCACTTTGGACCCACTGTCCTGTGGAAAGTGGGTCATTTCTGGGCAAGCCTCAACTTTTTCCCTTTTTGCCCTATCTAGCGCTGTCTCTGGTTAGAAGCAATCACAGGAGCAGATGGAGATGATGTGCTCCCTAAGGAGAGCTTTGAAAGAACAAAGTTTAGATTCAGCAGAGATGGCAGCCGGTAGAGAGTTAAACCAAAGGGGACCCTATAGTGGAAGGAATGCTGGCCAAGGGAGGTCTACAGCGGGGAACTTGCAGAGGGGCTTTGGAAGCACTTCTAGTTGCTCTAAGTGAGGGAGCGGTTTGCAGGAGAGTATGGAGTCCAGGCGAGGAAAGGCCTAATGAGATTTTTTTGGTGATTAGACAGGTTTGGTATTTTAGTCTGCCATCAAAATTCAGCCATTTAGACTGACTGTAAAGGTCACAAGTATGAGTGCGCCTGTCACAACCAGTGACAAGATGACAGGCTTTGTTCAGTGATACCTTAATCCTACAAAGGGCAGTGTGGTCAGCTGCTCCATAAATAGTGATATCATAGTCCACAGGGGAGGAGACCGCCAGGTGTAGCGCATCAGGGGGCAAACAGTGCCAGATGCGATAAAGAAGCCCTATTCTGGTGTTAATGGCAGAGCTAAGTTGGTGGATGTGGTCATGGAAAGTGAGGGCAGAATCAAGTACGACTTCCAGGTATGTACATAGAAACATAGAATTTGACGGCGGATAAGGACCGCTTGGCCCACCCAGTCTGCCCATTTCCCTACCTACTGGATAAGCTGCAGATCCTAGTTAACCAGCAGCCTACTTCTTCCTACCCCAACCCCCTAGAATTGCCTTATGACTGTCCCATGCATGCTTGAATTCCACCACTGATTTTGACTCCACAACCTCCTCCGGAAGGCTGTTCCACGCATCCACAATCCTCTCTGTGAAAAAATACTTCCTTAAATTACCTCTGAGCCGCCCATCTTCAAATTGTGCCCTCTTGTTCTTGCACACACCTTTTTTTGAAAGATGCTACCCTCTTGGACTTTGTTGATTCCCTTGAGGTACTTGAACGTTTCTATCATGTCCCCCTCTCCCTCCTTTCCTCGAGGCTATACATATTAAGCTCCTTTCGTCTCTCTTCATATGTCTTCTGGTGCAGACCCTGCACGGTTTTAGTTGCCCTCCTCTGGACAGCTTACATCCTGTCTATGTCTTTGCGGAGATTGGGTCTCCAGAACTGCACACAGTACTCCAGATGGGGTCTCACCAGCTGTCTGTACAGAGGGATAATAACTTCCTGTTTTCTACTAAAGGAGCCAACCTGATCCAGGTACAAGTTGTGAGAGTTGCGGTTTAGCAAGGGGGCACCCTATTTTGATGGTGCGAAAAGACCATGACCTGGTTTTCTTGTAATTGAGTAACAGTTTATGGGAGGAGAGCAAAGTTTCAGCTTCAGAGAATAAGTTTTGAAGAACAAGCTGAAGATGGATGCGATCAGGGTGGCTGCAGAAGAGAATAGTGTCATCTGCAAAGAGTAGGAGTTGATCAGAGCAGGCCTTAGGGAGGGAGTTCAGGAACAAACAAAAGAGGAGTGGCCCAAGGATGGATCTTTGGGGAACCCCAGACCTCACGGGAAGGTTGGTGAAGAGTGTTATTCACACGGACGTTCTGAGACCTGTTCTGCAAGTAGCCTGTAAACCAGCAGGAAGCATCCTGTGATAGCCCCACCGATAGGAGGGACCTGATGAGGAGGGTGTGGTTTACAGTGTTGAACGCCTTAGTCAGGTCACTACACTGACCTGACTAGGTGTCCTTTATCAAGAGCCTGGTAGATGAAATTGATATATTCCAGGAGGGCAGAGTTGGTACTGTGGTCTTCTTGAAGCCGTGTTGTTCAGGGTAAAGTAGGTTGTGCTTAGTGAGATAATTAGTGAGCTGGTCAGCAACTATTTTTTCAAGAGCCTTGGAGAAAGACGGTAGGATAGAAATGGGTCTGTAGTTACCAGGCAGGATACGGTCACCTCCTTTTAGGATGGGGGTAACAACGGCAGCTTTCCACAGAAACATAGAATTTGACGGCAGATAAGGACCGCTTGGCCCACCTAGTCTGCCCATTTCCCTACCTGATGGATAAGCTGCAGATTCTAGTTAATCAACAGCTTACTTCCTCCTACCCCTCACTAAAATTGCTTTATGTCTGTCCTATGCATTCTTGAATTCTCCCACTGTTCCTGACTCCACAACCTCAGGAAGGCTGTTCCATGCATTCATAACCCTCTCTGTATAAAAATACCTTCTAACATTACCTCTGAGCCGTTCCCCCTCTATCTTGAAATTGAGCCCCCTTGTTCTTGCATATCTGTTTTTCTGAAAGATGCTACCCTCTTGTACTTTAATTCCCTTGATGTCCCCTCCTTCCCTCAAGGGTATACATATTAAGCTGCTTTAGTCTCTTCTCGTATGTCTTCTGGTGCAGACCCTGCACCATTTTGGTTGCCCTCCTCTGAACAGCCTCCACTCTGTCTGTCTTTGTGGAGATGGGGTCTCCAGAATTGCACGCAGTACTCCAGATGGGGTCTCACCAACCGTCTGTACAGAGGGATAACAACTTCCCGTTTTCTACTGTTGTTGCCTCTCCCTATGCATCCCAGTATCTCCCCAGCCCTCCTTACTGCATTCTCACATTGCTTGCCCAACTTTAGGTCATCTGATATAATTACTCCTAGGACTTTTTCGATTTTTGTTTGTTGTTGTTATCTCACCCCCCATTGTGTACACTTCCCCTGGGTTTTTGTTTCCCAGGTGCATTACCTTGCACTTCTTTGCATTGAATCTGAGCTGCCGTATATTTTACTATTCCTCCAACCTTGCCAAGTCCCTTTTCATCCTTTCTACCCCCACCTTTTGTATCAACTCTGTTGCAGATCTTTGTGTCGTCTGCAAAGAGACATACTTTTCCTTCCAGGTGCTCTCCAATGTCACTTATAAAGACAGTACTGAACCCTGCGGTACCCTGCTAGTTACCCTCCTTTCTTCACTGTGGACTCCGTTTATTATTACCGTTTGCGTCCTGTTGTCCAGCCAGTTTTTTATCCAGGCTAGCACCTTGGGACCCACTCCAAGGCTGGCTACATGGAGGTGGGGATCGAATCAGGGAGGGGAACTGTCCAAAGCAGAGGGGGAGAGAGAGAGATTGAAGATTTTTGTAATGGTAGAGAGGACTGCATCAATAGCCAGATGTAGCAGCTTTAGGTCTAAGGAGTCCCTGCAATGATGAGATTTTCTCAAGACCTTGGACAGATGAGCATTGGCCTTACAGGTAGAAATAGCTCTGAAACTGAAGGGGGGGGGGTGTGTGTGTGTGATGTGAAATGATTGTGCCATACTTTCTTGATATGTGTTTCCGATGCTGCATTTTCAGGATTAATTTTTAAAACTAGCCTGGTTATGGTCCATACACTATACAAGATTACATATGCCTGACAGTTAACAACCTCGCTGAGCGCAGTCCTCGAGGTTGGCATGGCAACTGAAGACCTCTCGAACTGCACTCTCGTGGTCTATCAGGTTGCCATGCCAACCTCTCGAAGTGTGCACAGCGTGGTTGTTACCAGTTGGGTATACATTATCCTCTATATAGTATATAGCAGAGCTATGTTTTGTATAGAATTCCATCCCATTCAGAATGCTGCTGTACCACAGTTCAAAGGTCATGGAATGTGATTGTACCTTTCTGTGGTACAACAGCATTCTGGAACCTCTAGAGACTGCACAAGTCAGTTGCATTCTGAAAGCTAAAGAACTGCTGTGTGCACATTTCACATAGTGCTATACACTATAAAAAATACAGGATGATCAACTTTATGCACAACCATTGTGTTCTGTCAACTCAGGGGGTCTGATTCCCATGGACCTCTTGAATTTCGCTCTTGAGGTCAAAGGGAATCAGAACCCCTCTGTGGCAGAACACACTGGTTGTGCATAGTTGCGGGAGAAAGTATAGCGCAGTGGTTTAAGGCTCTGAGCTGCAAACATGGAGACCTGGGTTTGAATCCCACAGCCCCCACTTGCATACTGTGTGGCCCTGAGCAAGTCACTTAACTCCTTGTGCTCCCAGGTCACACCTGTAAACAAGCATCAGCTTAGTGTGTGTCTCCTGGTTAAAAAAAAAAAAAAAAAAAAAAGATTGCCTATCCAGTATTCTGTATATTGTGCTTTTTGTACAATTTCCTCTGAAGCGCATTACAAAAAGTATGGCGGCATAACAATGTACAGTGTGGCAGCATGCAGCAGCCTGAATTATTTTTTTCTGGTCATTCAGAAAAAATTATTCGAGGATGGATGTTCTATATAGTGTGTTTTTCTCAGTGTCCCTTAAAGTGGGTTACAGGAACTGTGGCGAGGGACTGACGCAAAGTGCAGCACCTTGTAGCAGCACGCAGGAGGCTGACATTTATTCTGGTAATTTAAGAAAAATTCTGGGAGTACAGAATTTATGTATATTATGTTTTTCTTACAATTTCCCCTAAAGTTCATTACAAAAACTGTGGCGGGGGGGGTGACTGACACAGTGCAGCAACTTGTAGCAGCACTTATTTCTTCTGGTTGTTGAGAAAAATTCTTGGAGGACAGATTTTTTTTTTTGTACATTTTTATTTTCGCGGGGGGGAATGGGAATTTATTTAATTAAGAAAGGCACACTAAGGCAAAGCTTGCTTCCAGGTGCAACCTGGGAGCACAAGGAAGTTGTGACTTGCTCAGGGTCACACAGTATGCAAGTGGGGGCTGATGGGATTCAAACCTAGGTCTCCAGGTCTGCAGCTCAGTGCCCTTAACCGCTATGCTATACTGCCTCAAGCATTTCCCCTAAAGTGATTTACAGTGAATTTGGTGGTGGGAGTGACACGCAGTGTATTACCATGTAGCAGCATGACATACAGTATTTATTCTGGTAGTTGAGAAAAATTCTGGGAGTACAGAATTTATGTATGTTGTGCTTTCCTCCCAATTCCCCCTAAAGAGTCTTACAGGAACTACGGTGGTGGGAACTGACACATAATGTAGCAGCATGCAGTAGCCTAATTTATTTTTTCTGGTGGATGAGAAAAATTCTGGGAGCACAGAATTTATATATATATATATATATATATATATATATATATATATTAGAGGCAAAAACTCAGTTTAATGCATTAGTTAGGGTTGTTCCACAGCGACAAAAGTGAGGAAATTACATTGGGGTTGAAAACCCCTTGGACCCCATACCCACCCAACCGGCATTGGGGTGCGCATTGAGATCGTCAGCCCTAACTGTCACCCCATGACATGTGTAAAGCAGCAGAAGTATAGGAGAATGGAAATTTCCAAATTTCAGGAAAAAAGACCAAACCGTTATTTTGCAGCAGGGTGCCAAAGGATTCCTGTAAGCTTCGGGCGCCGTAATGTTATCCTGTGGGAAAAACTGTCAACTTTGGAGTGCCATAACTTTGCCGCCGTGTAATATTTTTTCAATACAACACTGAAAGGCACATCTGTGAGATGTCGGCTGCGTTCCTTCCAAATTTCAGCCCAAAACTCCCATCGGTTATTTTGCAGTGCAGTGCCAAAATTGCTGTCATTTTCCACAGACTAGAAATTACTGTATGATTCTTTCATAAAAATTTGCGACACTTTAAAACACGAAAGTAATTTCGGAAGTACTTTTCCAGAAATTTGAAAAACATATTTCTGGGGTGTTTTACCACAAAATAAAGACATGGCAAGCATCCTCAGGGCCCGACTAGGTGAATACAAAAAAATTAGGTTGCTAGAGGGTCCCAAATTTAAATGCCAACCATTTTCTGATCATCAACTGAAAACAAAATGGCCGATTTGCGAAAGTAAAATGCATTTGCGAAGTGTTGAACTTTTGTTAACTTTTCCCATTGGCGCCCGGCCCGTCAAGCGCGGCGGTAGGATTTCGCTTACTGACGCGGCGACCGGGTTGAGAGCGGATCGGGTTGTCGGGCGGTCGGGGAAGTAGGAAGCGGCGTCCGGACAGCTCTCCTACTCGAGGGCAGCGAGCAGCAATCGGTGCGCTGGGGACCCCTGGTGGAGACGGGAGTTCCACAACCGGCCTTCGATGGGGGAAGGCTGGGCGGGCGCTGGCGTCATTACCGTCCCTGCCTCCTCCCGGAGAAAAATGCAGGTGGAAAAAGATGGCGGGCAGGACCACGGATTAATAAGCCTCCCTGGAGAGCCTCACATTGCCGCCCGTCGCTGCGGACCCCGACCAGTCACAGTTCCGGGGTCACGCAGGGCCTCCACGGCCCCACCGGGGCAAGCCGGGGTGACCGAGGGTCCCCAGCAGCAATTGGACGGCGGTAGAGGTCTCTGGGGCCGCGGACTGGGCGATGGCTCACGGTGGTCCCTGCCAGAAAAGGAAAAAAAAAAAAAACTTTTCCCATTGACTTATAATGGGAAACTGTTTTGAATAACTTTTGAACGTTTAATATTTTTTCACGAAATCTTGAAAGGCACATCGGGGACCCGGCGCGTTCCCTGAAGAGTTGAGCCAGTCCGCATAAACCGTGCGACCTGTAGGCGACCACAGAATTCAGAAAAGCGTAAACGCGCGCACAGATCACACTTAATAACTCCGCAGCCGTATATCCGACCAGTACGAAACTTGGCAGATCCCAAGGCCTATGATTCTTGATCGTAAATTCCAAATTTTAGGCAAATCCATCAAACGGTTGCAAAGTTATTAAGGTGCAAAGTTTTGGGGTTTAACATAGAAATGGCTCCTCAGCCCTAACTGTGGTAGCACTACCGTGCTACCATAATATATAGTGATTTTGGCACCATTTCCCATAAAATGCATTACAGCAGCAGCAGTAGTACTAGCACATTAGCACCATTTAATAATTTCTTGTTTGGGTGAAAATTTTGAGAACTGAGAAATTTTTATATTGTGCTTGTGCACGTGTGTCAGCTAGAGTGCTTCACAAATGCTGTCCGAGGCGCTGACTTGAACAGCGCAGCAGAGCTACCACCTCTTAATTTCTTGTTTGGGAGAAAATTTTAAGAACTGAGAAATTTTTATATTGTGCTTGTGCACTTGTGTCAGCTAGAGTGCTTCACAAATGCTGTCCGAGGCACTGACTTGAACAGCGCAGCAGAACTACCACCTCTAAATAATTTCTTGTTGGGGAGAAACATTTGGGAAGTGGGAACAGTGAAAATGTGGCTGTGTGGAGGTGGGGATCAAATCAGTCCAAATGGTGACTGATATAGCACATCATCAAGTACTGGACTGAAAAAAAAATATACGGGGACCTGTCAATTTTTAATGTGGTGCTTTCAAATGTACTATATATGTAAGCAGTGGTTAAAACAACAATAGTAGTTAGTGAGAAGGGAATTATATGGTGCATAAATGGCGCCATTAAAGAAAGTATAGATAGAAACTAGATTTTTTTTAAAAGGAAAGCACAGAGACAGAAATTAATACAAGAAGGAATGAAGTTAAATAATGAGAGAAAGACTGAAAAAGGGTAACTTCTTTTTTTATAATTTTACTTTTTCTCTGCAAACAAAGAGGGATGAAGAAAGACTAAAGCAAGGCAAATTTTATTTTTAAGGCGCCTAATCACAGAGGCTCTGGGCACGTACGCAATATAACAAAATACATACAAATACTCTTAAAAGAAGCAGAAGATAAAATCAATACTCAATAATTAAAATTAACTATAATAAAGACAGGGTTGGAGTATGTTATTCAGTAAACATCTGGCTGAATAGGTGGGCCTTAAGTCTTTGCTTAAAAACACCAATCGAAGGGGCCTCCTGGACTGCAGGTGGAAGCACATTCCATAGGGTCAGCCCAGAGACACTGAAAGCTCGATCACCCGAAGTCCTGAGCTGAACTCTGGGAACATCCAGGAGACCCTTCAAGGAGGAGCAGAGGGAATGAATAGAGGTTGCAGGTGTCAGGAGCTCCGACAGGTAGCTAGGACCCTGTCCATATAGGGCCTTATAGGTGAGCAAGCCCACCTTGAAAAGAGGAGAGAGGAGGAAGTATCTGATAGTTAGAGCTAAGAGGGTAAAAGAGGGAGGATCAAGTAAGGAGGACTGGAGAAGAAGATATAGGAAAAAAGCATGATTTGGGGAATATTTTTAAAGCCCAGATGGAAAAGCATCAGCACCACTGTGACTGAGCCCATTCACCCCCTCAAAAAACACTTGCTGATTTTTCGAGCAGCTTCTGTAGAATTTCTTACATGGATGAGACACTACGTTGGAGGTCCCCTATCTCTGCTCACAGCTCTGCAAGCTCCCCTCTGGAGGTTGCTGACTTTGGCGGTGCTGGTGTTGTCCCATACCCCTGTTCCTCGCTATGCGTGCTGTTCCCAGGCCCACATGACCATTGTGGATGTCGTCTAACTGAATTGCTTCCTGAGTGGCACAGAATGACCACTGCCACCACAATTTGCCACCTCCCATTTCCTGGCCTCCCACTGGCTCAGGTGGTTGATTTTCATGTGGGTATGTTGCCCACCAGTGCCTAAATGGCTGCCCTTCTTTCCACGACTGACAAGTGTGTTGCAGAGATTGCATTTGACAACAGTGTCATTGTTGGGGTCCATAGTAAAAAATTGTCACACGAGGGAAGACCTGGACTGCTTCCTGGAATGGGGCACTGAAGAGCCGGAAGATGAGGAACCAACACGTGGCTCATCAGGGGGACCAGCCAGTGGCAGTTGGTGGTACAACGGGATTGGGGCACAGTGAGTTCAGGCTGCTATTGCATCTGGGCTGCTGCGGAGCTGGGAAAACGGAGGGCTGCTGCTGCCTGCGGCTCGCTGCTGCGGTGCTGTGAGGGGTGGGGGCTGCTGGATCACCCCTCCCATTGCCCCATCTCCTGCGTCCAGACATGGCACTGTCTAGCGCAGGTGTATGGCTCCACCACACATCCAAACATGACCCGCCCTAAACTCCATCTCAATATAAGCAAGAGAGAGAGCAGAAAAGTCAGAAACAAAGGGAAAACAGATATATAAATGTAGGCAAAATATGGCAGAAACAAAAACTAAAGTGCTCCCAAAACCTCAAAGAATTAAAACAAAATGTAAAAAAGAATAAAAAAGCTGTTAATATAATGTACTGTAATTTGTTGATTTATGTCGGACAAGTTGCTTTGAAAGCTTGTTCGTCTCCTGTCTCCTCCACTGACTAACACTGCAAAACCAAAAGTGATGCAGACTCGCTGTATACAGGTACCATGTGACCTGCTAGAGGCACTTGTTTACCAGTAATCTCATTTTGACAGATCTTTGCCCAGATGTACCCCAAGGGTGAGATTACACATGAATGGCTTGCCACCAACTTTTTCAGAAGATATTAGACATGCTGTTTTTAAATTATGGTTGAAACAATATTACATGAGTAAAGTGCAATGTGAATGTTGTTTACTTAATATGACAGTTGTTGAAATTGTAATATGTTAAGTAATGTAGTGTTATGTATTGTTATTTTTAATTTGTATTGTATTTATTTGTAATTGTAACGTCTGGACAAATTGTCCCAGGTCATGTCTGAAAAAGGGCCATGGCTCATGGCACTTACCCGGTAAACAAAAGTTGAAATAAAATAAAAATAAGCTGCCAGGCAGAGTTTTAAAGGCAGATTTTCTACCAGATAGCAAACATTTGTGAAAGTGAATTTGGAAAATTCGCCATAACTTCACTAGTGAATTAAAAACTTCACAGCATCTCTAATGGTGTGGCACCTCATACTGCTCCAACATGTTCAAAATTTGTAAGTAGCAACCCTAATCCCCACTCTGATAACCCCAGGTCAAGCTGCAGATCTGGAGTCATACCATCCAGGTCTGGTGTTTAATATACATCCTACTCACTGGGGGAGATGGGTTCCAGATCTGTGCCAGGCACATAGTGGGGCAGAGTGGGTCAAATCAGTTTGTGAGCTGGTGGTCAGTTTGGCCACCAACTTTTAAAATCTAGTAGCCACATCAATATTTTTAGTTGCCATCATTTGTTTTGTATTTTCTATCAATGTGCCTCCCTGTAGTTTCCCCGCCAGCCACTCCTTCAGAGCACATAGGCCCCCTGACGCCCTTCTGACACCTACTGCCATCCACCAGCCCCTATTAGCAGCCTACCTGGATAGCTCGATGTATCCCTATGCCAGGGGAGGGTCCCTTCTTCTAGGGGTGAATTGCCTTATTGGCAGACTGCACATCCCAAGGCTGTGAGACTGGTCCAGGCTGACTCAGGGGCTCTGTGGCGGCAGGAGCTGGCGCTCATCATCTGGCTGGACGGGGAGCTGTTTTCTCATTTTCCTGTCCTACCCACCACAGTTCTAGGCCTTGCATGCGAGTGCAGGCAGCCTTGGGTGGGGACTTGTTGAGGCAGCATGACACCAGTCTGCCCTCAGGCTCCCAGGTGAATCGCACCCCCCCCCAAGGGGGGGAGGAGAACGAGTCCAATGGCAGCTTGTGAATCCACCTCCCTGCTGGTCTCCGCTCATGGTACTCAGGCTCGGGGCACAAATCCAGCGTGCCACGCAAACCCCTTCACTTGGCGCCCTTGTTAGTTGACCGGTGCCAGCGTTTCATTACAAAGTGGCCATTCTAATTGTAAAAATCGATGTGAAAGCTGGGTCCCATTAACTATAATGGAGCGCGCTCCCACGCTCTCCCTAGCATCTCGTCATCATGCTAATGAGCGCGGGGGTGGAGAATGGACAACCGTAAAAAACGGGAAGTCCTTGGGACCTGGTTTTGGCATTGTTATGAGTAAAATAACTTTTCAGTAGCGGACTTCTAGGGGTGCAGCGTCTCATTATTCTACTAATGTGGAGGTAAGGCACCTATTAATCGGGTGCAGGGGCAGTACAAATGAAATTGGGGGATCTCTTTAATCATTTTTTATTATATAATACATATGGATGATTACTGTTTAGTTTTGATCACAATTACATATACAGGGAAATCCAAAATCAAAAGGTAATTTAACACAGCAGTACATGGAACTGTAAAAGATGATTTTATCTTGCCAGTTTTACTCTCTGCATTGTGTGCAGAACAGTGTAGTAAGACATGGAAGGTCATACACATATAGGCCGCTATGTACGAATGGGGTAGAGGTACTCACAAAAGGCACGTACCCGCCCGTGATGGTACACCCACGAACAGGTGCACATGCTGGTATGCATGACTGGCACCCACTGGTCTGGCCCCCCCACCCCCCGTGCGCAGGACTTCGCGGGGTGGCAGAGTTGTGTACCCAGGCAGGCAAACAATCAGATGCCTGTCCTGGGTCCGGGAGTAGATCATTTGCGCCTGTAGGCATGGATCCGGGTCTTGACTAGCACCTGTGGGCACCTAGACCTTCGTGGTCATGCCCCAGTGACCAGACTTCCCCAGTGACAGACCCCAACCCCCTGGCACAGTGCGCCCCTTACCCGGTGTTCGACTGGCATACCCCCCACCCCTGCAACACCGACTCCCCCATCCCCATACATGTGGCCGGTGCCACGGCACTTGCCTGATAAGCTGCACTACCCTCCCCATCTACCTTGTGGGCTGGGGCAGCACGGAGGGTCGAACCCGGTCCCATTGCTACCCGGTGGGCAATGTGTCAGTAGAGCGCGATTGGAGTTACGGCAGGGTCTTCCCTGGTGTAGTCTGCACCTGTTGACCCCGGTGCACAGCACCGTGGCTTCATGCATGCGCTTAGAGCAGGCATGCGTCTGCCCTGCCCTGGCGCATTGCTGTCGGCGGCGGCTGGGGATCGGTGCATGACTGCTGCATGCCCCCTTTCTGGAATGCCATGAGGTTCCCCCTCCATGGCATTCATGTGTATGATGCCAAAGCACCCGGTATCTGCGGGCACGTTGGCATCATGCATAGTGCCCATAGTGCGCCGACAAATGACTGATGACACCACTTGGATGTGACATCATCAGTCGTTCGTTGGCACGCTATATGCGTTTGGTCTTCTGAGTTTTATTACACTGTTTTGTGCACAGTGTATAGAATACAAATGGTAAGATAAAATCATCTTTTACCATGTTTTTATTAGTTTTTTGCTGTTGGGCACTACATAGAAACATAGACTTTGACGGCAGATAAGGACCACTTGGCCCATCTAGTCTGCCCATTTCCCTACCTACAGGATAGGCCGCAGATCCTAGTTAACCAACAGCCTATTTCTTCCTACCCCCCCACAAGAATTGCCTTATGTCTGTCCCATGCATTCTTGAATTCTCCCACAGTTTTAGACTCCACGACCTCCTCAGGAAGGCTGTTCCATGCATCCACTACCCTCTCTGTGAAATAATACTTCTCACATTGCCCTAGAACAGCCCCCTTCTATCTTTAAATTGTGTCCCTTGTTCTTGCCGTCTCTTTTCTGAAAGATGCTACCCTCTTGGTCTTTGTTGATTCCACTGAGGTACTTAAAAGTTTCTATGATGTCCCCTCTCCCTCAAGGGTATACATATTAAGCTCCTTTAGTCTCACCTCATACGGCTTCTCTTGCAGACCCTGCACCATTTTAGTTGCCCTCCTCTGACTGCCTCTATCCTGTCTATGTCCTTGGAGATGGGGTCTCCAGAACTGGACGCAGTACTCCAGATGGGGTCTCACCAACTGTCTGTACAGAGGGATAACAACTTCCTGTTTTCTGCTGCTGATGCCTCTCCCTATGCATCCCAGTATACCCCCAGCCCTCCCTACTGCCTTCTCACATTGCTTGCTAACCTTAAGGTCATCTGATATGATTACCCCCAGGTCCCTTTCCTTTTTTGTTGTTGTTACTACCTCCCCACCCATTGGGTATTCTTCCCCTGGGTTCTAGTTTCCCAGGTGCATTATTTTGCACTTCTTTGCATTGAATGCTAGCTGCCATACTTCTGACCATTCCTCCAACCTTGCCAAGTCCCTTTTCATCCTTTCCACGCCTCCTTGCGCATCAACCCTGTTGCAGATCTTTGTGTCATTTGCAAAAAGGCATACTTTTCCTTCCAATCCCTCTGCAATGTCACTGATGAAGACATTAAAAAGGACTGGACCCAATACTGAACCCTGTGGTACCCCACTAGTAACCCCCTCTTTCTTCAGAGTGGACTCCATTTACAATTACCTTCTGTGTCCTGTTGTGCAGCCAATGTTTTACCCAGGCTACCACCCTGGGACCCACTCCCAGGCTGGTTAATTTGACTATTAATCTTTTGTGTGGGACTGTGTCAAATGCCTTGCTAAAGTCTAGGTAGGCCATGTCCACAGCCCCTCCCTAGTCTACTACTTTGGTCACCCAGTCAAAGAAATCTATTAGATTAGTCTGACATGACCTTCCGCTGTGAACCCATGCTGCCTTGGGTCCTGTGCCCCACTGGCCTCTAGGTACTCAACTATTCTTTCCTTCAGAAGTGACTCCATCACTTTCCCTACCACAGAGGTCAGACTGACAGGTCTGTAGTTTCTTGCCTCTGTCTTGGTCCCACTTTTGTGAAGGGGAATCACATCCGCCTTCCTCCAGTCCTCGGGTACCACACCATCCTCCCATGATTTATTAAAAAGAGTAGCCAGTGGTTTCACTAGTTCCTCCCTTAATTCTTTTAGAATTCTGGGGTACGCGGCCGGGATCGGGAGCAGACTCGGGCAGCCCGAAGTCGTCTGGGGGAGGGAGGATCGGCGTCCCAACGGATGCTCTCCTCCCTCAGGGTGGATGACCAAACGCTCTCGTTCTGCATCCTTCCATAGCCGGTGGAAGCACCGGCAGTAGGAAGGGATGGGTGGCTCACTCGCCGGGCCGGGAGGGGGCCGTCGCGGCGCATGAGGGCTGGCGTGCGTCAGCACGTAGCCACTCGGGATATACGTCCCAAGCGCACGGCGTCCCAGGGAGCGTGGGCGTAAGGGGAGAAAACCGGAAAAACACCTCCGGCTACCCTAGATGAAGTTCACCCTAAGTCTACCCGGACCACCTACAAGGACAGACCCCAATGTGCCAGGGAGAGGAGGAAGGGCACTCTAGGGGCAGATCCCTAAGGTGGGTGTCGGGGGACATGAGCGGATGGAAGGAGGGGGCACCGGGGTAGGGAAGGAGGATAAAGAAAAAATAAAAAAAAAAAAAAAAAAAAAAGAATTCTGGGGTGAATTCCATCAGGACCCATTGCTTTGTCCACCTTCTGTTTTAGAGTTCTTGCAGAACCCTTTCTTCTGTGAAAGGACTGGGATCGACCCCCTATCAAGAGTGCTTCTGTTAATTGGATTAGGCACTTCCCCTCCTCTTTTGTGAATACTGAACAGAAATATTAGTTCAGTATCCCTAACTTCAAACAACATTAAGTCTTGCTATATTATGACAGTAGCAGTTTGATCCAGCTCTAGAACTGCTCCATGAGTAAATGGTTAATACCATTCCAAAATAGAACTTTGAGCACGAGCTCTAAGAAGCAGCTCTGTCTGTGTAATTTCAAACCTGAACTGTCAGATTCTTTACTCCGCCTCGGTGAACAGTCGCTCCGGAGATTTCTCCTACTGCTCGGTTCATTTCTCGGTTTAAACAGTGTTTTCTCGGTCCGATTCAACCGAGAATAGTTTTATTTTAACCGCAAAACCGTTCGGTTCAAGCTCTGTCTGTGGTAATCGTAAGTAATTAAAGGTTTTGTCTGTGTGGAACTTGTAAGTTTATCGGTTCGGTTTTGAACCGATCAGCTGGGCTTAAAACTCATTAATTTTAAAGTTTAACATTTTAGAGTGCGGTTCCCGGTTCTTATCGGTTCTAAAAAAACGGATTTTATTACGGCTTTTCAATACCGTGACACGGTTGGGAACCGATAAGGGTGTCTTACCTAGCACTGCCGTTAAAGGCAAGTTTTTCTGGTTAGGCTGGCATTATGTGGAAACCCAAAGAAAAACCAGGCCCACTGGGTTTCAACACTGTGATGTCTGTGGAAGCCTTGCCAAGGCTGCCCACACACCACATTGTCTATTGTCTGGGGTTTGACCACCTCCAGTCAGACTGCCAGATATGTAACAATTTCCTGCAGCCACCCTGGAAAAGAGATTGGGCAGGCTCAGGGGCGAGAGCAAAAAGTCCGTGACCCGGATGGCCAGCCCGGTTCGGTGCCAACCGAACCGGAGGGAGTGCCCTCTGACCAGGGTGAGACTTCCTCGGGCAAAAAAGCTGGTTCTGAGGAACCAGTTCCAGTAAAGAAAACAAGAAAGTCAGCAGGTTTGGAGTCCAAAATCCTTCTCCAACTGCTGCAGAGATGGCAAAAGCCATACAAATTGTCCAGTCACTGTCTCAGGTTCCGTCCGAACCGCCACTATCTGGCAAAAGGTCGGTTCCAGTGGTTCAGGAATATGATGTTGAGGAGTTTTATGAACCAGAGGAGGGGGAGGATGATTATGAACAGTATGAATGTGGCTGGGAAGGTCTGGGTGTGCCCATTGAACCGGACATTTCCCCAGACAGACCTTTAGAATCTCCCCCATGCTACCTGAGTCCCCATCTCATTTTATGTTTTACAAAAAAGTTGCTGAAACCCTCCAGCTTCCCTTGGAAGAAGCTGTGGATGAGCAAGAGGAGCCTGATTTTGTAGAAATGATGGATATTCCAGAGTCTAGGATATTGTCTATTCCTTTGCATAAGTCTTTTAGGAAGCAAACAATAAAAATTTTAAAAGCTCCAATTCTGTGCCTCCTGTAGATAAAGATGGACAGAAGGTACACATTGTCAGGTCCTGATACAGAACTCCTTTCTCAGCAATGCAGTCATGTTGGGGTAGTTCAGGCTGCAGCCTGTGATAAAGCTAATATTCCCTGGCTCACATCCTCCTGACAAAGTTCCAGGAAGATTGATGCCATGGCGAAAAACAGTATATGGCAGCCTCTCTGGGACTTAGGCAAGCAAATTATATGGCTTAGCATGTAGCTAGGTATCAGAAATCTAGATGGGATACTGTTATGGAATTAGCCAAGCAAGCCCATGGCCAGCTGGCTAGCGAACTAGAACAGGTGGCTGCTGATGGCATTGAGGCTTCTAGGTACAGTTTCATGCTGCTGTGGATGTTAATGATGTTTCCTCTAGGGTCATGGTCCATCTGTAGCTTTTACGTAGGTTGGCCTGGCTCAGGTGTACTAGCCTGTCTACAGGATACCCAGACTAAGGCTATGGATTTTCCTGTGGTGGGAAATTCTCTGTTTGGGAGCAGACAGAGAATTACATGAAAAGATGGATGAATATGGACTACTTACAAAAGTGCCCAAGCTAAGGGCGGCAAGCCTCTCCCCAGAGGCATACCCCCAGGGTAGGGGTAGGCCTTTTCACAGGCCTTTTATCAGACTCAGGCCTCCTCTGCCTATGCTCAGAGGGCTTCTTCAGAGGCAGAGGCAGATGAGGGGTGGGCAGGCCTGCTCCACCCCTCAGCCTAAAGCACCTGCTAAGCAGGCACCTGATGGGGTGCCCAGGGCCGATTCTCCTTCCGGTGAGGGGCAGGCTGGCTTACTTCAGTCAGAACTGGGCTTCTTTAACCTCAGACAAGTGGGTTCTGGAAGTAGTAAGCCAGGGTCTGGTTCTCAGTTTCAAAAGTTTCCCAAGTTGAGAACCAGATTTTTCTACCTCAAGTGCTTCAGAGACCCTTGCTCTAGAAGCAGAGGTCTCAACCTGTTGGCTCTCAGAGCAGTGGAAGGGTTCCCCCTGCACCAGGGCAGGGGTCTGTATTCAGATACTTCCTTACCCCAAAAGACAGGAGAATGGCCATTTTTAGACCTCAGATATCTGAACAAGCATCTTTTGAAACAAAGTTCAAAATGGTAACTCTGGCAATGATTTTACCCTCCCTACGGCCAGGGGACTGGTTAGCCTCCCTGGACCTCAAGGATGCCTATTTCACGTCCTAATCAGAAGCCCTCGAAGTATCTCAGATTCGAACTACCCTCAGGTCATTACCAGTTCAGAGCAATGCCCTTGGCCTCACCTCTGCCCCCAAGGGTATTCACAAAGTGTCTGGCAGTGGCAGTGGCCCACTAAGGAGGCAAAGGATTGCTGTTTTTCCCTATCTAGATGATTGGCTCATTGTAGGCCAGTCCCAGAACAGGTAAAATCTCACCTGCAAGTCACCCAGCAGCTTCTCACCTCCTGGGCTTTCTGCTAAATCTGCCAAAGTCGGTTCTGGAACCAGTCCAGGTACTCACGTTTATAGGGGCAGAGTTGGACACAAAGCTAGCCAGAGCTTTTCTTCCCTTAGAAAGGGTAGCCAATTTAGTGGCTCTGGCCTCCTCCTTCCTCTGCAGGTCTCGACCAGCAAGACACTTTCTGCAGCTCCTGGGGCACATGGCTGCATCCACAGCTGTTGTGCAGGAGCAAGATTATTTCAGATGAGAGACATTCAGTTTCACTTGAGAACCTATTGGTCTCAGAGGAGAGACCCCTTTCAAGTTGGTCCCAGTGACTCGAACCTTGATCCAGGCCCTCCAGTGGTGGCAGGATCAGAGCAATTTAAGATTGGGGTCCCTTCATTTCCCCTGCTCACAATTTGACTCTCACTACAGATGCTTCCCTTCTGAGTTGGGGAGCCCACATGGGCGACCTTTCCACTCAGGGAGTGTGGTCCCCAGGATCTGCTCTACATCAATTTGCTGGAACTCAGAGCTGTCTTTTAGCTCTTCAAGCATTTTCTGCATCTGTCCACAACAAGGTGATACAAGTCTGAACAGACAACACCACAACAATGTGGTACATCAACAAACAGGGGGACACTCGGTCTTCGGCCTTATGCACCGAGGCAATGAAGTTGTAGTCTCTGGCCTATTCCCTGAACACTTCCCTCATAGCAGTTCATCTTCCAGGGAAGGACAACGTCCTAGCAGATGTTCTCAGCAGGATTTCCCAGGGCCATCACGAATGGTCCCTGGATCCTCAAGTGCTGGGGATAGTTTTTGCCAGATGGGGCACCCTCAGATAGATCTTTTTGTAGCCCCAGACAATCACCAACTTCCTCTGTTCTGTTGCAGGCCTCCAGTGCTGGGCTCAGTCCCCCTGGATGCCCTTCTCCTGGATTGGGCGGGGAAGTTTCTTTATGCTTTCCCCCCCTTCCCTCTCCTATTCAAAGTATTAGTCAAAATCAGATCTCAGCCTTGCAGGGGATTCTGATTGCCCGGATTGGGCCAGGCAGCCCTGGTACCCTCCTTCTGTCACTGACAATCCATCTTCCCTTTGCCTCCCCAGGAATCACAACCTATTAACTTGTGCCCAGGGAAGGGTTTGATATCGGACCTCAAATCCCTCAACCTCAAAGCCTGGCTCTTGAGGAGTTAGAGTTGCTGATTTACACCTCTCTCAGGGTGTTCTTGAAATACTAAAGGCTTCCAGAAAGCCTTCCACTAGAGCTACTTATAGTTCTAAATGGAAAGGTTTTCCATTTGGTGTGCTGGAAAAATGTTTCCCAGAATCTGCTGAGTTGCCCATTGTATTAGATTCGTGGTCTATCTTAATTCCTTGGGTCTCAGACCAGCTACCCTGAGAGTCCATTTGGCAGCTGTATCTGCTTTTGTTTCAACAGGAAAGTCATCCCCTCTTTCCACTCACCCTGTGTTTTCCAAGTTTTTAAGGATTACTCCATACTAATCCACCTTTGGGAACCGGCCCTGCCTGGACCTTAATGTTTGTATTGCCCAGTTAATGCAACCCCTTTTGAACCTCTGTTTTCTGCAGAGCTTAAGTATCTAACTTGGAAAACTGTTTTCTGGTGGCTATCTACTGCTAGGCATAAGTGAGTTGCAAGCCTTGTCAGTAGAAACTGACTTTATTTCTTTCCACAGGGATAAGGTAGTCCTTAGGACTAATAGGAAGTTTTACCTAGGCGGTTTCAGATTTCCATCTTAACCAATCTATCTCCTTCCAGTATTTTTCACTGATCACTCCTCTTCTGGTGAGAGGAGGTTGCACAACCTGGATGTTGAGGTTCTTAGTTACTATATAGGCGTACCAAAGGTCACAGGTTGAATTCCTCCAACTTTTCCTTACCTATGGTGAAGTTGGGAAAGGCAAACCTGCCACTAAGAGATCAATTGCCAGGTGGATTGTCTCTTGTATCCAATTTTGTTATCAGAAACTGGGCAGAGATCCCCCTCTGGCTTGAGGGCTCACTCTACAGGGTACAGCTGCGTCTCTAGCTGCTGCCAGAGACATCCTATATTAGAGATATGCCAGGCTGCTACTTGGAAAACAGTACACACTTTCACCAACATTACTCCCTGGATGTCCAGGCCAGGAGAGATGCTTCGATTTGACACAGCTGTTCTTCAGAGCCTATTCCCTAAGTAGGTTCTGCCCCTCCTCCATGGAGTACTGCTGTGTAGTCTGCTACTGTCATAATTAGCAAGACTTCATGTTGTTTGAAGAAAAAATTACTCACCTTAGTAATGTTTATTCTAATGAGTCTTGCTATATTATGACCTCCCAGCCTGCCCTCTCAGAACTTCTACTTGGGTGGGGTGCGGCACCTAGTGTGGGCACTATTTTGTGCCCTTTTAGCGTTCTCCCCTTTTGGGGTTTGGGGTGTGTTTTATTATACTGTTGTTTTATTCTCATGTTGTTAGAATTGTATTAGTAGTTCTGGTCCCCTGACTTGAGTCTTGGGTGTTGGGACCAGCAATGGTTGTTGGTATTTAGGTAGCCATTTGGCTAGTGTAGGTTACAGCTTCCACACAGACCTTAGTGAGTTTTTGCTCGTAAAGATTTGACAGTTCAGGTTTGAAATTACACAGATAGAGCTGCTTCTTAGAGCTCGTGCTCAAAGTTCTATTTTGGAATGGTATTAACCATTTCACCTCCGGAGCAGTTCTAGAGCTGGATCAAACTGCTACTGTCATAATATAGCAAGACTCCATTAGAAGAAACAACATTACTAAGGTGAGTAATTTTTTCTTTTCACTGTCCCCCTCTGCCCACCCACCGTTCATTCTATTCAGCCTCACTATCCCTCCCTTTGTCTTCTTACGCTCGCTGCTGTACCTATAAAAGGTTTTATCCCCTTTCTTAACTGAGTTGGCTATCTTTTCCTCAGTTTGGGCCTTTGCTATTCTGACTTCCCTCCTTACTTCCTTCTGCCTTAACTGGTACAGCTCTCTGTCTTGCTCCTTCTGTGTTTCCTTATACTTCTGGAATGCTATCTTTTTCTTCCTGACTTTCCCAGCCACCTCTTTTGAGAACCATAGTGGCTTTTTCTTTCGTTTTGATTTATTTGCTTCACACAAAGGCTTGTTGCCTCTGCGATGGCAGTTTTGAAGATTCCCCATTGTTGCTCCACACTCCTTCTAGCCTGTTTGCTAGTGCTTTTCTGAGGCACTCTCCCATCTTGCCAAAGTCAGCCTCCTAAAGTCCAGTACCCTCACTTTTGTATGGCTTGACTCTGTAGCTGAGTTTAACGTGAACCACACTGTTTGATGGTCACTTGTCCCCAGATGGCAACCCACTTCTAGATCTGAGATCCTCTCCTGCACCCATTTGAAATCACGAGGGTCTAAGATTTGCCCCTCACGGTGGGTTCAGAGCTAGCTGTCTGAGGCCTGCCACCTGTAGGGCATCAAGAATGGCCCTGCTCTTGGATGTGGCTGCAGCAAATGTGCTCCAGTTAACATCTGGCATATTCGGGTCTCCCATCAACAGTATCTCCCCTTTCACTGCCATTCTAAGAATGCCTTCTATCATGTATTTGTCCATTCCTTCCCCCTGACATGGGGGTCTGTACACAACCCCTGTGCGGATTGTGGTGCCCTTTCCAGTTTCCAAGGTGACCCACAGTGCCTCCTCTCCTCCCTGTTTACTCTTTTGTTCAGTTGCTTTTATCCCTTCCTTTACATAGAGAGCTACTCCTCCACCTCTTCTCCCCTGCCTGTCTCTTCTGTAGGTTATGTACCCTGGTATGTTAACATCCCAGTCATGGTTTTCTGTGTACCATGTTTCTGTGACTGCTACGATATCCAGGCATCCCTCTTCCATCAAGGCCACCAGCTCAGGGCTTGTTGCCCAGACTACGGGCATTGGTACTCATTCCCTCCATTTCCTGATGGCCTTACTCCCTTTTGCCCCATCCCTGTCCTTCTTGCCTTTGTCACTTTCTCCATTTACCCCTGCCCTTCTCTCTATCAACACCTCTATGTTGGTGTTTTGCACTACTACCGTGATTTTTTGGGGGCTAAGTTTCCCTACTCCTTTCCAGTGCCTCCCCCTTGGCTAGTTTAAATGCGCCAATGAAGCATTTAAACCTATCACCTAGGATCCTTGTCCCCTCCCGGACAGATGCAGCCCATGATGGCTATAGGCTTGCATCACTCCAGGTGGACCCCAGTCCCCTGGTGAAAATCCTGAGCTCCACCAGTTTTCAACCACTGATTGAATCCCATGAGTGGGGAACCCTAGCCTCTCTATGCCATAGATGGGCGGCACCTCCGAGAGGTTACCGTGCGTGCTGTGACTAAGGCCCTCCCAATTCCCAAACTCTTCCTGCACTTCTTTAATCCCTTTCTTAGCCAGGTCATTTGTCCTGGGTGGACAATGACATCCAGCCTCCCTCCTGTGCAAGCTGCTCTGGCAATCCTGAGGTTCGCTCCCTGTCCCTCAAGCCATGGCGCCAGGCAGCCTGTGCCTCCCTCTCCCTTCCTCCCCCAGTTCTGTCTTCCTAACAATGGAGTCCCCCACTAGGAGTTGTTTCTTTCCCCTGCAGGGTCCCCTGCCACCCTCCTATGGGTCTCCTTTATGGAGGTTCCCAGCATCCTCCTTGGTCTCCACTGCGGGTGCCTCCATAGAGGAACCACACTTTGCCAGAATGGCATAGGGATTGTGGAGAGGTACAACTGGAGGGATGCGCCTCTGTTCCACCACACTCACCCTCCCTGAGCCCACTGTGGTCCAACCACTCCTCTTTCTTGGCAACCTCTGAGGCAACGGCAGTGGCACTGGTGGTCCCTGGATGGAAGAGGAGGTTCCACAAATCCTGCCCAACTCAGCCTGGAGATGAGCAACCTTCTCCCTCAGCCCAGAGAGGTGCCTGCAGATGGAACAGCACCACATCCTCCAGAACGTCTCCCGGAAGACTGCTGCTCCACAGCCACTGCACTGCACCACTACAATCATGTCTTATTTCTGGCCCCTTAACTGTTTGCAGTCCTTACTCTTTCCTCTGTTTTTTTTTTTCCTCTCTCTCCTTTCTTTCTGCCTGTGTGCCCTTTAAGCTCCTGATTGTCCTGTTGTGAGACAAGAATATCCTATATTTCTCATTAGACCCCTTACTTGCTCAGAGGCATACCTCCAGCAGCTAGAGGGGGCTGGAGAGCTACTCTTGCCCTTCTAGGATGGTGGATCTTTGGTGGCTCTGTGATCACTCACTTCCTGCTCCCAAACAAGAAGTTCCTGTTGTCAGTCAAATCCTGTGCCTATAAAATAGAACTTGCTTTGGGTGGGGGGGTGAGCGGGAGGGAAGGAGGGCAATATAGTTCCGGTAGAGAAGTCCAGTTACACAGCAGTCCTTTCTCCTGGTGTCTTCTGCCAAGCTATTAGCAGAATCTTTCTAAGGCAGTCTTTAAATGTAGCTTCCTTCTAGCTAAGCCATTCCCCCTACTTACTAGATCTTTCTACAAGTAATTTAAACCTCACAGCTATTAAGTCCTTTCAGTCACCTGAGATTTACACCTAGATAACTGTTCAGATAACCATTCAGTTAAGTTAACTCAGACAAACACACACTTTTTTTGTTTTGTTTTGTTAGTTTTTTTTTTTTACCCTAAATTAAAGGTCCAAGTACAAACGTTCTTCTTCTTTAGTCCCAGCAGAGAAGTCCAGTCACACAGCAGTCCTTTCTCCTGGTGTCTTCTGCCAAGAATTTCTTTTGATTTCTGAGCACCACAGCATCTTCCCAGTGCAAACTGTTTTTGTGGTTTTGGTTTGCTATAAAGGGAAATTACTGCTAACCACATCTGGCAAAAAATATGAATCAATATATTTTAAACGGTATTTGTTATTTTACAATACTGATACAATATATAGCTTGTACCTAGGAGGATCGAGGTCATAGACCAAAAAGGTATTTGGATCTGTATATGTTGCAGTTGTGTTTGACTTTAAGATATCTTTTGGTTTGTTAAACTGTGCTGAGAGTGTGTTGCAAGGCTGTATTAAGTAAAGCTTACACACACCTGGTAAGATTCATTGGACTTTGTCAGGATCAGCGTAAGCTTCGAGGCCTGTTGAAACTTGCTCGTTAACTCTGAACCTCATTTTTTTTCAATAGATATTTGTTGGCTATAACTTTGAGGGCAGGACTACATTTGACTCTGGTTAAATATGTTATTATGGAGTCCTTCTTATGAATTGTAAATCATAAGTAACGATTCTGGATAATTCTGTGTGTACTTGTGTGCTGTTTCCTTATCTATTTTATGCGCTAAAGCACAACAAAATAAAAATCTGATTAAAAATATATACGTATATATATATATATATTATAGTATGGCACAGTAGTGCCACTATAGTTAGGGTTGAGAACCCCATTTAAGGTTAAATCTGAATATTGGCAGCTTAATAACTTTGCTACCGTATGATGGATTTGCCTGAAATTTGGAATGCTTAGTCTGGTATAGTGCATATTATGTTGTTTGCTCAAAAGGAAGGGAAATTCATGGCAAAAAACTCAGTTTAATGCATCAGTTAGGGTTGTTCCACAGCATCAAAAACAAGGAAATTCGGTGTTAGGGTTGCCTCCCCTTGCACCCCACCCCCACCAACTGGCTTCGGGCTGTGCGTTGGCGTTGTTGGTCCTAACTCTCACCCCATTCTCCTATACTGCACCACCTCAGCTTGTTTACACATGGAATGGGGTGTGAGTTAGGGCCGACGACTCCAACGCACACCCCACGCTGTCTGGTGTAGGAGGGGTGCAAGGGATGGCAACCCTAACACCGGATTTCTTGCTTTTGTCGCTGTGGAACAACCCTAACTGATGCATTAAATGGAGTTTTTGCCATGAAAAAAATAGTGGCAGAGTCCAGGTATTCATTAAAAGAGTTTTTTTAGCCATAATGGTTCCAAAGTTTGCCCTTTCTAAAGATAATTTCTTTAAAAAGCAAACTTTTGCACTATTAGGACTGGAAACTTGATTTCTTTGTGAAATTGATGTTAGTGCTGTAGTCCTGTCAGTTTAAATTTGTTCTGTCAATAACAGTTTTCAAGTATTGATATATTAAATTATATATATATGTCTAAAAGTGTATTAAGTTTAAAAGTATATTGATATAGTTGAAAAGTATATTGATAAATATTGACCTGTATTTGATACATTTTTACCTTACATAAAAAAAAAAAAAAAAAGTTTAAACTTTTTTAGACTTTTGGGTAGTATTCAGACCAAGGAAAATGTTCCCTCAGTTTTCGTAATTAAAATCATTTTGCAAGGTATTACAATCATGTCACAAAAATAACACGGTTATTCAAATCTGGTTAGTGATCACTTATCTACATGTGCAGGCTTTGCCTGCAAACTCTCCTTAATACCTACCCCCAGTTTCTGCCTTCCTACCTAATCCCCCTGGCAGGGTCCTCAACATCTGGTAGGGGTAATCAGGAAATGGCTACCACTAGCCTCATATTCACTTCTTGCATCTCCTCTCTTCTCCACCTGGCTTTCTGGGTCATCTGTGAGCACACCCTATCCCATCCATTTTACTCCAACAGCACTTGTGTACTACCTCGAGCCTGCTCCTGATACACTCATGCACTATAAATGGTTCTGTCACTTTGTTACTATTTTGTATGTTTATAGGTTCTTTTGTACATTTTTGGATATATATTGTAATTTACCCAAGTTCCACTACTGTTCATTGCACTTTACCTTGTGTTTCAACTGTTACTTAATCTTTCATTGTTGTACTGTTTGAACTACCTACATACTACTATATAACTGACCATCCTTCACAACCCTATGTAACCCCCTTCCCCCAGGTCGCACCGTGAGATGAGCAACTTGTTGCTCAGTGTGCCCTCCTGGTGAAATATTTCAATAAATAAATAAATAGAGATCTGATGATCTCTTTAGAGGACAGAACTGATGGCTGTTTCTGAAGTATGTTCTTTCAGATGCTTAGTACATTTTCTGATTAGAGTTGGGTTCAGCCCTTTATAAAGAATAAGGGAATTGTCCCACCCTTGTCAGTCCAGGATATGGGAGACTGTGTTCACCACATTCCAGCCTGTTATACTGTAACTGACTGGACAGAAGGATATGGGGACTATATAGAATGGAGAATTTCATAGTTGGAAATGTGGATTCCACGAGTCTTCAGTATCCTTTGATTTAGACTCTCCCCTTGTGTGCTAGTGCTTACTGGATTTTATGCTGTGTTGGGTCCCAAGTTAATTACTTAATATACTGTATAAGTATGTTTTCAAACAACTTGAAGTCTTGCTGTATTCTGACAAGTGCAGTTAGCCCCAGCCTTTAAACTGCCCCGGAGAACAAAGGGTTAACCTTTCTATGCAGAGCATAGAATGCTGAGCTCGAGCTCGGTGGATGTCTCTGTTTGTTTCCCTTTGAAAGCTAACCGTCAGATTCTTTACTCTGCCTCACTGAACAGTCGCTCTGGAGATTTCTCCTGCAGCTCAGTTCGAAAGTCTAAGTGTCGTTTTTTCATCAGT
This sequence comes from Neoceratodus forsteri, assembly GCA_016271365.2. Taxonomy (NCBI): domain Eukaryota; kingdom Metazoa; phylum Chordata; order Ceratodontiformes; family Ceratodontidae; genus Neoceratodus; species Neoceratodus forsteri. The sequence continues at coordinate 658,480,636 of CM057459.1, forward strand.
TTCTAACCGAAAAAGTTTCCCGCATAGTCGGTTCAGTCTCTGTCTGTGGTACCGTGAGTACTAGATAGGTTTTGTACTGTGTTTCTGTGTGGAATTTGTAAAAAGCGTGGATCGGTTCGGCCGAACCGATCATTTGTTTAATTCTTGTGTAACTTTAGTGTGTGGTTACCGGTTCTAAAAAAAAAAAAAAACGTGTTTTGAAACGTTTTTTTCCAAGACCCGTGACATGGTTAGGAACCGATAAGGCAGTCTTGCCTGGTGGTTGCCGAAAAAAGGATAAGTTTGGTTAGGTTGGCCATGTCTGAGAAACCCAAGAAAAAAAATGGGCCCATTGGGTTTCAACACTGCAGTGAGTGTGGGGAGGTCTTTGCTAAGGCCGATCCCCACACCACCTGTGTTTATTGTCTGGGGTTTGACCACCTTGATTCAGACTGCCAAATTTGCAAAAATGTTCCCAAATCTACTCTGGAAAAGAGATTAGGTAGACTGAGGGAAAAGGAGCCCGAGAAGTCCGCTGACCCAGATGGCCAGCCTGGTTCGGTTCCGACTGAACCAGAAGGAGTGCCCTCTGACCAGAGTGATACATCGTAGGGCAAAAGGAAAGTTGATCCCGAGGGGTCGGTTCCGACTAAAAAGAAAGCGCAAAGAAAAATCGTCCGGTTCAGATCCAGAAGTCCATGTTCCGACGCCGAAGAAATAGCCAGAGCGATTCGGATTGTGGAATCGCTTCGCCCGGTTCCGACTGACCCAGCACCTTTTGGCAGGGGCTCGGTTCGGTCGGTTCCCCCGATTCACGATTATACTTTGGAAGAATTTTATGAACCGGAGTTTGAGGAGGAAGGGGAGTTTGAAGATGATTATAGTGATGGTGAAAGTCTAGATGTGCCTGTGGAACCGGACATCTCCCCAGACAGACCTTCAGGTGTATCCCCTCCTAGGCTTTCTGAGTCCCCTTCCCACTTTATGTTCTACATAAAGGTGGCTGAGACCCTCCAGCTTCCTATGGAAGAGGCAATGGAGGATCAGGAGGAGCCTGATTATGTTGAAATGGTGGACATCCCAGAGTCCAGGAGACTGTCTGTTCCCCTCCACAAATCTTTTGGGAAACAGACACAAAAAATTCTGAAGTCTCCCCAATTCTATACCTCCTGTGGACAGAAGAATGGACAAGAGGTATACACTCTCAGGCTCAGAAACTGAGTTTTTATACCACCAATGCAGCCATGTTGGGGTTGTGCAGGCTGCTGCCTGTGATAAGCCAAGCATTCCCTTGGCTTCACACCCCCCAGACAAAGACTCTAGGAAGGTTGATGCCATGGTAAAAAAGCTGTACATGGCATCTTCCCTGGGACTCAGACAGGCGAATTATATGGCCTATACAGCTAGGTACCAGAAGTCCAGGTGGGACACTGTACTGGCACTGGCTAAACAGGCCCCCCTCCAACTAGCCAAGGAGCTGGAGGCGGTGGCTGCAGATGGTATTGAGGCATCTAAAGTTCAGTTTCATGCTGCTGTGGACTCTAATGATGTGTCAAGAGTCATGGCTACATCTGTGACTCTAAGGAGAATGGCTTGGCTCAGATGTACTAGTCTCCCGCAGGATACCCAGGCTAAGACCATGGAGTTTCCTGTAGTGGGTAATTCTCTGTTTGGGGAGCAGACAGAGAATTACATGAAGAAAATGGATGAGTACAGGACCACCTACAGGAGTGCTCAGGCCAAGGAGAGGCAGGCAACTCCTCAAATACAGCAGTCTAGGGGCAGGCCTTTTCAAAGGCTTTTTTACCAAGCACAGGCCTCCTCTTCCTTTTCACAGAGGGGGTTCTTCAGAGGGAGAGGCAGAAGGGGGATGATCAGTGTTGCATCCACTCCTCAGCCTAAAGCCCCTGCCAAGCAGACACCCTGATGGGCCTGTCTGGGTCAACTCTCCTATTCCAGTAGGGGGTAGGCTGGCTTACTTTGTCCAGGACTGGAGGTCTATTGCATCAGACAAGTGGGTCCTGGAAGTAGTAAGCCAGGGACTGGTTCTCAGCTTCAGAAAATTTCCAAAGATGAGAGCCAGATCTTCAAACAACATAAAGTCTTGCTATATTATAGACATTAGCAGTTTGATCCAGCTCTAGAACTGCCCCGGAGTGAAATGGTTAAAACCATTCCAAAATAGAATTTTGGCACGAGAGCAGCTCTATCTGTGTCATTTCAAACTTGAACTGTCAGATTCTTTACTCCGCCTCAGTGAACAGTCGCTCCGGAGATTTCTCCCTTCTGCTCGGTTCATTTTTCGGTTTAAAAGTGTTTTCTCGGTTGGATTTAACCGAGAATAGTTTTATTTTAACCGCAAAACCGCTCGGGTTCAAGCTCTATCTGTGGTAACCGTAAGTAAATGAAGGTTTTGTCTGTGTGGAACTTGAGTTATCGGTTCGTTTTGAACCGATCAGTGGGTTTAAAACTCATTTAAAACTAAAAGTTATTATTTTAGAGGCGGTTCTGTTCTTATCGGTTCTAAAAAACGGATTTACTATGTTTTTTCCCATTCCCGTGACACAGTTAGGAACCGATAAGGTGTCTTGCCTGCACTGCTGTTAAAGGGCAAGTTTTTGGTTAGGCTGGCATTATGTCTGAGAAACCCAAAGAAAACCGGGCCCACTGGGTTTCAACACTGTGATGTTTGTGGGAAGTCTTTGCCAAGGCTGACCCACACACCTGTGTTTATTGTCTGAGGTTTGACCACCTCCAGTCAGACTGCCAGGTACGTAAGAATTTCCCTGCAGCCACCCTGGAAAAAGATTGGGCAGGCTCAGGGAACGAGAGGCCAAAAGTCCGCTGACCGGATGGCCAGCCCGGTTGGTGCCAACCGAACCAGAGAGATGCCTCTGACCAGGGCGAGACTTCCTCGGCAAAGAAAAGCTGGTTCTGAGGAACCAATTCCAGTAAAGAAAACAAGAAAATCAGCAGGTCTGGAGTCCAAAATTCCTTCTCCAACTGCTGCAGAGATGGCAAAAGCCATACAAATTGTCCAGTCACTGTCTCAGGGTCCGCCCAAACCACCACTATCTGGTAAAAGGTCGGTTCGTCCGGTCCCAGTGGTTCAGGATTATGATATTGAGGAATTTTATGAACCAGAGGAGGGGGAGGAGGATTATGAACAGTATGAATGTGGCTGGAAAGGTCTGGGTGTGCCCATTGAACCGGACATCTCCCCAGACAGACCTTTAGAATCTCCCCCTATGCTGTCTGAGTCCCCATCTCATTTTATGTTTTATAAAAAAGTTGCTGAAACCCTCCAGCTTCCTTTAGAAGAGGCTGTGGATGAGCAAGAGGAGCCTGATTTTGTAGAAATGATGGATATTCCAGAGTCTAGGAGATTGTCTGTTCCTTCACATAAGTCTTTTAGGAAACAAACAATAAAAATTTTAAAAGCTCCTAATTCTGTGCCTCCTGTAGATAAAAGATGGACAGAAGGTATACATTGTCAGGCCCTGATACAGAATTCCTTTCTCAGCAATGCAGTCATGTTGGGTAGTTCAGGCTGCTGCCTGTGATAAAACTAATATTCCTTGGCTTCACATCCTCCTGACAAGGATTCCAGGAAGATTGATGCCATGGCGAAAAAACAGTATATGGCAGCCTCTCTGGGACTCAGGCAAGCAAATTATATGGCTTATGTAGCTAGGTATCAGAAATCTAGATGGGATACTGTTATGCAATTGGCCAAGCAGGCCCATGGCCAGCTGGCTAGTGAACTAGAACAGGTGGCTGCTGACGGCATTGAAGCCTCTAAGGTTGTTTCATGCTGCTGTGGATGTTAATGATATTTCCTCTAGGGTCATGGCCACATCTGTAGCTTTTTGTAGGTTGGCTTGGCTCAGGTGTACTAGTTTGTCACAGGATACCCAGACTAAGGCTATGGATTTTCCTGTGGTGGGAAATTCTCTGTTTGGAGAGCAGACAGAGAATTACATGAAGAAGATGGATGAATATAGGACTACTTACAAGAGTGCCCAGGCTAAGGAGTGGCAAGCCACCCTCAAAGGCATACCCCCAGGGTAGGGGTAGCCTTTCACAGGCCTTTCTACCAGACTCAGGCCTCCTCTGCCTATGCTCAGAGGGGCTTCTTCAGAGGCAGGGGCAGGCGAGGGGTGGGCAGACCTGCTCCACCCCCCAGCCTAAAAGCTCCTGCGAAACAGGCACCCTGATGGGGTGTCCAGGGCCGATTCTCCTGTACCAGTGAGGGCAGGCTGGCTTACTTCAGTCAGAATTGGGCTTCTTTAACCTCAGACAAGTGGGTTCTGGAAGTAGTAAGCCAGGGTCTGGTCATCAGCTTCAAAAAGTTTCCCAAGTAGAGAAGCAGACTTTTTCTACCTGCAAGTGCCTAGAGACCCTCGCTCTGGAAACAGAGGTCTTATCCCTGTTAGCTCTCAGAGCAGTAGAAAGGGTCTCTCTCCTGCATCAGGCAGGGTCTGTATTCCAGATACTTCTTACCCCAAAAGACAGGAGAATGGCGGCCCATTTTAGATCTCAGATATCTGAACAAGCATCTTTGAAACCAAAGTTCAAAATGGTAACTCTGGCAATGATTTTACCTTCCCTAAGGCCAGGGGACTGGTTAGCCTCCCTGGACCTCAAGGATGCCTATTTCCATGTCCTAATCAGAAGATCCCATCGAAAGTACCTCATATTCGAACTGCCCTCAGGTCATTACCAGTTCAGAGCAATGCCCTTCGGCCTTACCTCTACTCCAAGGGTATTCACAAAGTGTCTAGCAGTGGCAGTGGCCCACTTAAGGAGGCAGAAGATTGCTGTTTTTCCCTATCTAGATGACTGGCTCATTGTAGGCCAGTCCCCAGAACAGGTAAATCTCACCTGCAGGTCACCCAGCAGCTTCTCACCTCCCTGGGTTCCTGCTAAACCTACCAAAGTCGGTTCTGGAACCAGTCCAGGTACTCACCTTTATTGGGGCAGAATTGGACACAAAGCTAGCCAGAGCCTTTCTTCCCCCAGAAAGGGTAAGGAATTTAGTGGCTCTGGTCTCTTCCTTCACTCTGCAGGTCTCTCGACCAGCAAGACACTTTCTGCAGCTCCTGGGGCACATGGCTGCATCCACAGCTGTTGTGCAGGGAGCCAGATTTCAGATGAGAGACATTCAGTTTCACTTGAGAACCTTTTGGTCTCAGAGAAGAGATCCCTTTCCAAGCTGGTCCCAGTGACTCGAACCTTGATCCTAGCTCTCCAGTGGTGGCAGGATCAGAGCAATTAAAGCGGGGTCCCTTCATTTCCCTTCTCACGATTTGACTCTCACTACAGATGCTTCCCTTCTGGGTTGGGAGCCCATGGGCGACCTTTCCACTCAGTGAGTCTGGTCCCCAGGAATCTCTGCTCACATCAATTTGCTGGAACTCAGAGCTGTCTTTTAGCTCTTCAGCCTTTTCTGCATCTGTCCACGACAAGGTGATACAAGTCAGAACAGACAACACCACAACAATGTGCTACATCAACAAACAGGGGGGCACTCGGTCTTCGGCCTTGTGCACTGAGGGCAATGAAGCTGTGGTCTCTGGCCTATTCCTAGACACTTCCCTCATAGCAGTTCATCTTCCAGGAAGGACAATGTCCTAGCGGATGCCCTCAGCAGGATTTCCCAGGGCCATCACAGAATGGTCCCTGGATCCTCAAGTGCTGGGGATAGTTTTGCCAGGTGGGGCATCCTCAGATAGATCTTTTGCAGCCCCAGACAATCACAAACTTCCTCTGTTATGTTGCCGGCCTCCAGTGCTGGGCTCAGTTCCCTGGATGCCCTTCTTCTGGATTGGGAGGGAAGTTCCTATGCTTCCCTCTCTCCTCTCATTCAAAGTACTAGTCAAAATCAGATCTCAGCCTTGCAGGGTGATTCTGATTGCCCCGGATTGAGGCCAGGCAGCCCTGGTACCACTCCTTCTGTCTCTGACAGTCCATCTTCCCTGTGCCTCCCCAGGAATCACAATCTGTTGACTTGTGCCCAGGGAAGGGTTTGGTATCCGGACCTCAAATCCTCAACCTCAAGGCCTGGCTCTTGAGGAGTTAGAGTTTGCTGATTTACACCTCTCAGGGTGTTCTGAGATCCAAAGGCTTCCAGAAAGCCTTCCACTAGAGCTACTTATAGTTCTAAATGGAAAAGGTTTTCCATTTGGTGTGCTGGGAAAATATTTCCCCAGAATGTGGTTGCCCATTTTGTTAGATTACATGGTACATCTTAATTCCTTGGGTCTCAGACCAGCTACCCTGAGAGTTCATTTGGCAGCTGTGTCTGCTTTTGTGTCCAGCAGAAAGTCATCCCTCTTTCCTCTTATCCTTTGTTTTCCAAGTTTTTAAGGGATTACTCCATACTAATCCTCCCTTTCCGGGAACCGGCCCCTGCTTGGGACCTTAATGTTTGCATTGCCCAGTTAATACAACCCTCTTTGAACCTCTGTCTTCTGCAGAGCTTAAGTTCCTAACTTGGAAAACTGTTTTCTGGTGGCTATCACTTCTGCCAGACGCAAGTGGTTGCAAGCCTTGTCAGTGGAGACTGACTTTATTTCTTTCCACAGGGATAAGGTAGTCCTTAGGACTAATAGGAAGTTTTTGCCTAAGGTGGTTTCAGATTTCCATCTTAATCAATCTATCTCCCTTCCAGTATTTTCACTGATCACTCCTCTTCTGGTGAGAGAGGTTGCACAACCTGGATGTTAAGAGAGCTCTTAGTTATTATGTAGAGCGTGCCAAAGGTCCTGAGTTGAATCCTCCAACTTTCCTTACCTATGGTGAAGTTGGGAAAGGCAAACCTGCCACTAAGAGATCAATAGCCAGGTGGATTGTCTCTTGTATCCAATTTTGTTATCAGAAAGTGGGCAGAGCCCCCGGTTTGGGGGCTCATTCTACAGGGGGTACAGCTCGTCTCTAGCTGCTGACAGAGATATCCCTTTATTAGAGATTTGCCAGGCTGCTACTTGGAAAAGCGGTACACACTTTTACCAAAGCATTACTCCTGGATGTCCAGGCCAGGAGGATGCTCGGTTTGGCACAGCTGTTCTTCAGAGCCTATTCCCTAAGTAGGTTCTGCCCCTCCTCCATGGAGGTACTGCTGTGTATTCTGCTAATGTCTATAATATAGCAAGACTTCATGTTGTTTGAAGAAAAATTACTCACCTTAGTAATGTTGTTTCTTCTAATGGAGTCTTGCTATATTATAGACCTCCCCCCCAACCTGCCCCTCTCAGAACCTCTACTTGGTGGGGTGCGGGCAACTTAGTGTGGGCACTACTTATGTCCTGTTAGCATTTTGTCCCCTTTGGGACTTTGGGGTAATGTATGTGTGCAGCGTGTGTGTGTTTTATTATACTTATGTTCCATTTCATATTATTAGAATGGTGTTAGTATTTCTGGTCCCCTGACTTGAGTCTTGGGTGTTGGGACCATCAATGGTTGTTATTATTTAGGTAGCCATTTGGCTAGTGTGAGTTACAGCTTCCACACAGACCTTAGTGAGTTTGGCTCGTAAAGATCTGACAGTTCAAGTTTGAAATGACACAGATAGAGCTGCTCTCGTGCCAAAATTCTATTTTGGAATGGTTTTAACCATTTCACTCCGGGGCAGTTCTAGAGCTGGATCAAACTGCTAATGTCTATAATATAGCAAGACTCAATTAGAAGAAACAACATTACTAAGGTGAGTAATTTTTTCTTTTCCACCTGCAAATCTCTCTGAACCCTTGCCCTAGAGACAGAGGTTTCTTCTCTTTTAGCCTTAAGAGCCATAGAGAGAGTACCTACCCTACACTGGGGCAAAGGACTGTACTCCAGGTACTTCCTGATACCAAAAAAGACAGGGGAGTGGCGACCCCTCTAGACCTAAGATATCTAAACAAACATCTTTTAAAACCAAAGTTCAAGATGGTAACTCTGGGAATAATCCTTCCCTCTCTAAGGCCAGGGGACTGGTTAGCCTCCCTGGACCTCAAAGATGCCTACTTTCACATTCCCATCAGGTGCTCCCACAGAAAGTACCTCAGGGTAGAGTTGCCCTCAGGCCACTATTAGTTCAGAGCAGTGCCCTTTAGCCTAACCTCAGCCCCAAGGGTTTTCACAAAGTGCCTGGCAGTAGTAGTTGCCTTTCTAAGAAGGCAAAAGATTTCCATTTTTCCATATGTGGACGATTGGCTAATAGGGGGCCAGTCTCCAGACCAAGTCAAGTCTCACCTGCAAGTGACCCAGCAAGTGCTCACTTCTCTAGGATTTCTTCTCAACCTTCCCAAGTCAGTTCTTGAACCAGTCCAGCTTCTTACCTTTATAGGGGCAGAACTGGACACACACTCAGTCCAAAAGCCTTTCTTCCTCTAGAAAGGGCAAGGGTTCTTATGGAACTAGCCTCTTCCTTCAGCCTTCTGGTATCTCGACCAGCAAGGCATTTCCTCCAACTCTTGGGCCACATGGCAGCTTCAACAGCAGTGGTCCAAGGGCAAGAATTCAGATGAGGATATTCATTTCCACCTGAGAGCTTTTTGGTCTCAGAGGAAGGATTCCCTTACCAAACTGATCCCAGTGACTCTGACCTTGATCCAAGCCCTCCAATGGTTGCAGGATCAGGACAATTTAAGACAAGGTGTTCCTTTTACCACTCAGCCTTGTTCAGTGGTCCTTACCATGGACACTTCTCTTCTGGGCTGGGGAGACCATCTGGGGGCCCTCACAGCCCAGGGGATGTGGTCCCCCCAAGAATCCAATCTCCTGGAGCTCAGGGCAGTTTTTCTGGCCTTGAAAGCTTTCTCTCAGTCAGTGCAGAACAAGGTGGTTCAGGTCAGAACGGACAACACCACCACCGTGTGGTACATCAACAAGCAGGGAGGCACGCGGTCCACAGCCTTGTGCATGGAAGCCATGAGATTGTGGTCCCTGGCTTATTCCCTGCAAACCTCTCTGGTAGCAGTTCACCTTCCAGGGAAGGACAATGTGCTAGCAGATGCACTGAACAGGATTTCTCAGGGCCATCACGAATGGTCCCTGGACCCTCTGGTGTTGAAAGTGATTTTTTCAAGGTAGGACACTCCAGAGATGGATCTCTTTGCAGCCCTAGACAATCACCAACTCCCTCGTTTGTTGCAGACCTCCAGTCTTGGGCTCAGTCCCCCTGGATGCCCTGATTCTGAATTGGGAAGGGAAGGGAAGGGAAGTTTCTGTATGCCTTCCCTCACTTCCCACTCCTGTTCAAAGTTTTAGTCAAAATAAGGTCTCAGTCTTGCAAAGTGATTCTGATTGGGCCAGATAGCCCTGGTACCTCTTGTTGCTGTCCCTAGCAGTCCATCTTCCCAGGAATTACAACCTGTTAACATCCTCTCAGGGGAGGATTTGGTACCCCAATCTTCAGTCTCTCAATCTCAAGGCATGGCTCTTGAAGAGTTAGAGTTTGTAGATCTGCATCTTTCCCAAGGGGTTCTGGATATTCTCAAAGCTTCTCGAAAGCCCTCCACCAGAAAGACTTATAACTCCAAATGGAAGAGATTCAGCATTTGGTGTTCTAAGAAGCATATTTCTCCAGATACTGCTGGATTGCTTACGGTTCTGGATTATATGGTCCATCTTAATGGCCTAGGCCTCAGACCAGCTACTCTCAAGGTACACTTGTCAGCTGTTTCTGTGTTTCTGTCTGTGGGGAAATCTTCCTCACTGTCTTCTCATCCTGTGTTCTGTAAATTTTTTAAAGCATTGCTTCACACCAATCCTCCTTTGAGACCCTGCCCCTGCCTGGAATTTGAATGTTTGCATTGCTTAACTTATGTAACCCCCTTTTGAGCCTATATCTTCAGCAGAGCTTAAGTACTTGACTTGGAAAACTGTGTTCTTGGTAGCCATTACCTCTGCCAGGCATATCAGTGAATTGCAAGCCCTGTCAGTGGAACCTGATTTTTATCTCCTTTCACAGGGATAAAGTGGTCCTTAGAACCAATAGAAGGTTCTTGCCCAAAGTGGTTTCAGACTTCCATTTAAACCAGTCTGTCTCTTCATGTCTTCTTCACTGATCATTCTTCTTCAGGAGAGAGGAGGCTACACAGTTTAGATGTTAAATGAGCCCTTAGTTACTACATAGAGCATACCAAGGGTCACAGGTTTGACTCCCTCCAGTTGTTCCTCACTTATGGAGAAGTGGGAAAGGGCAAACCTACCACCAAGAGATCTATTGCCAGGTGGATTGTGTCTTGTATACAATTCTGCTATGAAAAACTGGGGAAAAACTCCACCCTCAGTCCTGAGGGCTCATTCCGCAAGAGGTACAGCTGCTTCCCTGGCTGCTGCCAGGTATATCCCTTTCTCTTAGAAATTTGTCAGGCAGCCACCTGGAAAACAGTCCATACCTTTACCAAGCATTACTCTCTGGATATCCAGGCTAGGAGTGATGCTCGGTTTGGCACAGCAGTACTTCAGAGCCTATTCCCAAAGTAGGTTCTGTCCCTCCTCCATGGAGGTACTGCTTGGTAGTCTGGACTTGTCAGAATACAGCAAGACTTCAAGTTCTTTGAAGAAAACGTTACTCACCTTAGTAATTATGTTTCTTCTATTGGAGTCTTGCTGTATTCTGACCTCCCTCCCTGCCTCCCCTCTCAGAACCAGTTTTTTGGGAAGTGGGTGGGCAGGTGCAGTTTTGCACCTCAGGGGTGCTCTTTTTACACCCTCTTCTTGTGTGGGTGTTTATTTTGTCATATTCATGTTTGGTTTGGGTTTTTAGATTTGGGTTTCCTGACTTGAGTCTTTTTTTGGTAGTCCAAAACTTTTTGTTGCCAGTCGGCTGTTAAAAATTTTGTTTTACAAATTCCACAGAATACTATTAGAGTGTTGCTCATAAGAATCTGACTGTTAGCTTTCAAAGGGAGACAGACGTCAACCGAGCTCGAGCACAGCATTCTATGCTGTGCATAGAAAGGTTAACCCTTTGTTCTCCTGGGCAGTTTAAAGGCTGGGGCTAACTGCACTTGTCAGTATACAGCAAGACTCCAATAGAAGAAACATAATTACTAAGGTGAGTAATTTTTTCTTTCTCTTCATCAAATGGTCCTCTGAAATATGTCTGTGCTGTTTCCTTTATGTGGCACTGGCCAAATGCAGTAGCATTTTTTCTTTTTTTTTTTTTTTGTAGGAACAGCAGGCATGTATGTCGTGGGGAAGCACCAGTTTAATGTTTGTGGAATTGCCTCCATTGTTGTCTTGTGGGAAAGCTTATAAATGCTGGTTAGAAATGGGGAGACTCCGGAAAACCAGATTTCCTGGTAGAAAATTCTCTACTTTCTCTATTGCATAGACCAGGGTGCATTTGTCATTCCTTGTGAGTGGGTAACACAAAAACTTAGAATTTGATGGCAGATGACTGCTTTCTTGGCCCACCCAGTCTGCCCATTTTTCCCTACCTACATACAGTACATGATCACTGCAGATCTTGCTTGATCTACAGCTCCTCCTTCCTTCCCACTATAATTCTTTGGTGCCTATCCCATGCATTCTTGAACACCAGCACTATTTTTGCCCCCACCATCTCTGCTGGAAGGCTGTTTAGGAATCCACCACTCTTCCTGTGATGAAGTACTTTCTCACATCTCTCCTGAATCTGCCCTTCTCCAGCTTCATAGCATGTCCTCTTGTTCTTGAGCACCTTTTTTTACTGACAAATACTGCCATTCTGTACCTTCCTCCCCCCCCTCCCCTCCAATGAGATATTTAAAGATCTCTATCATATCCCCTCTTCTCTTCCAGGGTGTACATAGTGAGGTCCTTTAGTCTTTCCTCAGAGGATTTTTGATGCAGACCCGTCACCATATTAGTTGCCCTCCTCTGGACTGCCTCCACACTTGTCTGTGTCCTTTTGGAGATGCGGTCCCCAGAATTGAACACAGTACTGTGTAGCATCTTACCAGTACAGAGGGCAAGACTGCTTCTCTCTTTCTGCTGTTGATGCCCCTCCATATACACCCCAGTATCCCACTTGCCCTCCTGACTGCCTTGCTGCACTGCCTGGCCACCTTTAGGTCATCAGACGTGATTACCTCCAGGTCTGTTTCCTGCTTGGTAGTTGTCAGTACCACTCAACCCATTTTGTACTGTATCCCTGGGTTTCTGTATCCTAAGTGCATTATTTTTCACTTTCTCACATTAAAACCCAGTTGTCACACGCTTGACTGCTGCTCGAATTTTCTCAGCTCTCCACTCATCCTTTCCACCCCCTCTGGAATTTCCTCCCTGTTGCTGATTTTGTTGTCACATACATAGAGGCAGACCTTCCCTTCCAACTGTTCTGCAATATCACTTATAAAGACATTAAAGGGGACTGGTTCCAACACTGATCGCTGAGGCACACTGCTGGTCACCCTCCCTTCTTCCGAGGGAACTCAGTTTACCACCACCTTCTGTTGCCTATCCCCTAACTAGTTTCTTATCCACTTTGCCACCTTTGGACACACTCCTAACCTACCCAGCTTGCTTACTAGCCTCCTTTGTGGAATGGTGTCAAACGCCTTACTGAAATCTAGGTAGGCCATGTTCACTGCTCCACCCTCATCTGATTCCTTTGTCTCCCAGGAAGCCAGGTAGCTCCACCTTTTGCAGGAGACAGGCATTCATGAACCCCCATCCCCCCCCAAAAAATAAAAAAAAATAAGCAACATGACCTCTGCCTGTTCTTCACAAGTAAAAGCTTATTCATGCATATGATGGACCCTTACTGTTTAAAGGGGGATGTCATTTTTGCCGTTAAAGAGCACCTTTTCTGGTGCCAACTAAACAGAAGGGTGGCTCCCTGGGAGTTTTCTGTTCTAGACTCTGTTTTAACCCTGTGCCCTCTGGCTAGGACCTTCTTCCACTTCTACCAGCACTGCCTTCTGTCCCTTGAGGTTCCACTTACTGTACCCATCTTCTGGGACTCTGCAGGCCACCAGCATTACACTGCTGCATTGCCCCTGAGGCCTACTCCCTGTGGCAGGGTCTGCCATTGGCTTCTAGCAGGCAGGGTTTCATCTGCTCATCTATCATTATTCCCTTTAGAGCCCTCCCACTGGAACTGTGATAGTGTAATAGGCTGTCGGCAAACCAAATGCACTGAGACACAGTACATATGTGCATTTCCCCTACAGTCACCACTTGTGGTGACCTAGGGATCAGTAAAGCAGTGAGAATGCACAGCCTCCTTCCCAGAGGAGGAGGAGGCATGTGTTGGGACACTCGGTCCTTCTCCCCCAGCTGACACTTTGATAACCATGGCTCGTGCCCAAACCCGCGTCACTGGCACTGCAAATGGTAGCTCTACTGCTGTGCCAGTGGGCGGGCCAGCCTGCCTGAGAGTTTTTCTAGCAGAAGTTTAGAATTTTCACTTAATGCCCCTTTAGAAGGTACAAGATCGTAATCAACCCCCCCCCCCGATGGGCCAGCTGAACAGTCCCTTCCAGTTTCAACATGAAATGTTTCACACATAAGTATGTGGAGAGCCCAGGGGCATGCTTCATATGTCTGTGGGCGTATTTTTAAATTTTTTTTAAAGAAATTTTAGCAGTTTTGTTTAAAAAAAGCCAGCTTCCAGCTGACATGGGGCCTTAAATTAAAAATAGTGCATGACAGGGCATGTGTCATACTGGGATAGTCATATCTTGGGTGGTTAGGCACAAGACTGAATGTGTTCAACATCTGGTGACGTTATCCCCATGACACGTGTCCTGGAGTGCATTACTGAAATTATAAAATGGCTTGCTTGTATAAAAAAATAAATAAAACCTCAAAGGTGCCTATACACCTCTTCAGACAGCTCCTTCTTATGACTGCCATTTAGTATTAGACCAGAGATCTAAAAAAGTTGTCTGGGCAGTTGTTGAAACCCTTTCTCTCATAGAAAGCATTTCCATCACTACTTTTTCACACACAGTCAACAGAGGTACTTCTTTTCGATTAGGCACATATTGAAAACAAATCTGCCAGATAGGCCACTTCAAACAGGCCAGTATAACAAAAAAGGATACTCTAATGTCTCTTGAAAAATAATGGGGAGCAATATCCCAGAACCAAAGCCTCACGGGATATCCAGTTAATAAACTGCCTCCCCATGTTTTGCCTCACCGAGCAGAGGCACATGTGTGCCCCCAACACCCCATGGCACTTATCAAAGACAAGTAGTGGTATTTTTTTTATTTAAGAAAACAAAACAAAAAAAAACCAATCAAAATAACACTAATACGGTCAAACTCCTAAATGCCCCTACCACCAATTGTTATCAAGGAAACATGAAATTAAGAAAACAAAACTAATACAACCCCCAATCAATAACAGACTAGAAAGAAACATAAGAAGCAACATCCACTGGGTTGCTCCATCTTAATCTAGCCAATGTGTCCCTTCCATAAAGCAATAAACTGAATAGTTTAGACTGCAAATTCATGAGTAGCAGAATTGTATTGGGGATATACATATAACTTATGCAGTACAATCTTATTTACATCCATGATTTATACAAATAATAAGGAACAAAAGTGTTAACACTTGAATCAATCATTATGTCAAACCTATGGAAAAATAATAAAGTAGCACTTCATCTCTAAATCATAAAACCATTCTTGAAGTCAATCTTCAAATTATTATGGGTCTAACTTTCCTTGTTCCTATCAAGATATAGTAACAAAACAACTATTATTTAACACATTTTGTAAACTCTTTCCACCATTGTAGCACCTCTTGCTGCGAGTAATAAATATTTCTTTCGTAAACCTCTCCTAATGCTGCTTCACATAATTTTCTGTAGAAATATGACATCCTTTGTTGCTGTAGCACTAATCTACATCTTGCCTGCCACAAATAAAATTTAAGTCGGGCAAAGAAGACTGATGAAGTGCTGATATTGTACTTCCTTAACTTCTGTGGAAATTCACCTAGAACTGTACACTCATAAGTTGGTCTCTCCAGCCAGGGAGGCTGACACCTAGTGGCTAAAAATTTCCACACGTTTGTAGTGTCAAAAAAACATTCTAAAAAGATAAGCTCCATTATTTCTATTGTATCCCCACATTCGGGATATGGACAAGATCTTTCTTCCATTACCTTATGCTTATTATTACCCCTTGCGTTCAATTTCCCATATGAACCTAACCATAATATATCCCACACCCTTTTTAGAATTCTGTTGTCTAGTTACTAAATTAGATTTCTCTGGTCTACGGTGCTTAAAATTTGGTTCTTGAGGAGTTATCTTTTCCATTTCCAAGTTATGTAACTGTTTCCTTGTTAAAATATGGACATGCATAGATGCATACAAACATATGAAGAAACCAGCAGAAGGCCATTTGATCTGTCAGATTTGCTCTTATTGCAGGGTCCACAGCTTGAGCCAATGTCCCTGCCCTCCCTCCCACTCCTCCCATCCCCCCTACCTACAATCCTTACCGTCCCCCTGTGGCTATGCCAGCCTCTCTTAAAGCTGCCCACTGTCTTCAATGAGATGACCTCTTCCAGCAGTGTATTCGAAGTCACTACCACTCTCACTATGAAGAAATGCTTCCTGACCTCCCTCCTAAACCTCCCACCCTCCAGCTTAAGACTGTGCCCCTCATGTTATGGTTGCCACTCAGCTTAAAGAGACTCTCCTTATCAATCTTATTTGTCCTGTTCAAGTACTTGAAGGTCCCAATCATGTGTCCTATCTCTCTCCTGTCTTCCAGGGAGTACATGTTCAGTACCCTCAACCTCTCCTCGTATGCCTTATCTTGCTGACTGGCCATCATCTTTGTAGCCCTCCTCTTGACCTTCTCCAGCAGGTTAATGTCCTTTTTGAAGTGTGGGCACCAGTGCTAACCTCCATACTCTAGATGCGGCCTTACCAGTGACCTGTACAAGGGCAGTATAACCTCCTCTCTCCTACTACTGTTCCCCCTAGCTGTGCATCCCAGGTTCTTGTTTGCCTTTGCTGCTGCTTTCTTGCACTGCATGGAGTGCTTCATGTCATTCGTGATCATCACTCCCAGGTCCTTCTCCTGCTCTGATATAGATACTCGGACTCCACCCAGATAGTACTCTGTCCTGGGATTCTTGGCTCCAATATGCATAACTTTGCATTTCTTGTCATTGAAGCCATGCTGCCAGGTCCTGGATCACCTCCCCAACTTTTCCAGATCTTCCTGTAGGTGCTGTATCCCTTCACCTGTGTCCACTCTCCCACAGAGCTTCGTGTCATCCATAAATAGGCACATTTTGCCCTTAATGCCGTCCCCAATGTCATTGCTGAAGACATTGAACAACACCGGCCCCAGCACTGAGCCCTGTGAGATTCCATTAGTTGCCTGTCTTGTGCCATATAACTCTCCCCCCACAAACAACCTCTGGGTTCTGTCCCTCAGCCAGTTCTCCTCCCATCTGGCCATCTTTTCCCCAACTCCAAGATCCACCAACTTCCTGAACAACCTTTTGTGGGGCACAGAGTCAGAGGCCTTGCTGAAATCAAGATAGAGGATGTCTACCATTTGGCCCCTGTCTACTTTCTTAGTGACACAGTCAAAGAAGTCAATCAGATTTGTTTGACATGATCCCCAATGAATCCATGCTGCATCTAATCCAGGAGACCTTGCTCCTCTAGATGTTTCACCAACCTTTCCTTTAGTATTGTCTCCATGAGCTTGCCCTCAATGAAGGTCAGACTGACTGGTCTGTAATTCTCTGGGTAATCATTGGGACCACTAGTGTGAAGGGGCACTACATGTGCTGTTCTCCAATCCTGATGATGATGATGAAAAATGAGGATCTGTACTTTTTGGATCTTCCACTTCAAAAGTTTCTGTGTATTTGAGGTTATACAGCTTGGAATATTTGACCTCTGCATCATTTTAATAGTTCTATCTCGCCATACTGTTAAAAATATTTTTAAGTTTGCAAAAATCCATATTTTTGTGATAGACTGCTCAGGTTTCAATACTAACTTAAGTGAACCTGGCCAGAATAATGTATGGACAAGGACCACAGGATATGGTATGTTAACACCCCCTTTCTTCTTAGGGAAATAAGTAATTGGGCACAGGACACAAGGCAGCATGGATTCTCAACGGAAAGGTCATGTTAGATGAATCTAATAGATTTCTTTGACTGGGTGACCAAAGTAGTAGACTAGGGAGGGACTGTGGATATGGCCTACCTAGACTTTAGCAATGCATTTGACATAGTCCCACACAAAAGATTAATAAACAAGTTAGCCAGCCTGGGAGTGGGTCCCAGGGTAATAGCCTGGTAACAGATTGGCTGGACAACAGGAAGCAGAGGGTAACAGTAAACAGAGTACACGCTGAAGAAAGGGGGGTTACTAGTGGGGTACCGCAGGGTTCAGTACTGGAACCGGTCCCCTTTAATATCTTTTAGGTGACATTGTGGAGGGGCTGGAAGAAAAGGTATGCCTCTTTACAGACACAAAGATCTGCAGCAGGGTTCATACACAAGGGGGAGTGGCAAGGATGAGAAGAGACTTGGCAAGGTTGGAGGAATGGTCAAAAGTATGGCAGCTTAGATTCAATTCAAAGAAGTGTAAAGTAATGCACCCGGGAAACAAAAACCCAGGGGAGAAGAGAACACAATGGGGGGAGGTAATAACAACAAAAATAGAAAGGGACCTGGGAGTAGTCATATCAGATGACCTTAAGGTAGGCAAGCAATGTGAGAAGGCAGTAAGGAGGGCTGGGGGATACTGAGATGCAAAGGGAGAGGCATCACCAGTAGAAAACAGGAAGTTGTTATCCCTCTGTCCAGACAGTTTGTGAGACCCCATCCCCGCAAGGACATAGACAGGATAGAAGCAGTCCAGAGGAGGGCAGCTAAAATGGTGCAGGGCCTACACCAGAAGCCATACGAAGAGAGGCTAAAAGAGCATAATATGTATACCCTTGAGGAAAGGAGGGAGAGAGGGACATGATAGAAACCTTCAGGTACCTCAAGGGAATCAACAAAATCCAGGAGGGTAGTAATCTTTCAGAAAAAGAGATGTGCAAGAACAAGGGGCACAGTTTGAAGATAGAAGGGGGATGGTTCAGGGGAAACATGAGGAAGTATTTTTTCATGGAGAGGGTGGTGGGTGCATGGAACAGCTTTCCTGAGGAGGTCATGGGGTCAAAAACAGTGGGGGACTTCAAGAATGCATGGGACAGACGTAGTGGGGGTAGGAGGACGTAAGCTGTTGGTTAACTAGGATCTGCAGCTTATCCAATAGGTAGGGAAATGGGCAGACTAGGTGGGCCAAGCGGTCCTTATCTGCCATCAAAGTCTGTTTCTCTCTCTTAATGAGATTTAACCTGCTTCCCCAAAACATTTGAAATAAGTTGCTAAGTAGCCTTGTCTCAAACTTTATTGGTATTAAGTACATGAAGCTAATATATAATAAGCTAGGTACTATACATTTCTTCAAGATAAATAACTTTTTTTTTTGATTGGGCAGGCTCCATCTTTTCCATGTATTTATTTTTGTGTTCACAAATCTTCAGCACTTCCTCCCAACTACTAGCTGCTACCTTGCCTGGCCCAGACTTCATCCGTAATAGTTTTATTGGTGCATTGAAAATCTTTATACCTGCTACTTGCTATAGATAATTGAGTTGTTTCCCTAGTTGTATACCTTTACATTTTTTCTCCTGAAACTAAAGCATATTTCTGCATTACATCCAATACCACTGCTACTTTTCTTGTGTTGCTCACAAACTACATCATCTGCATTGCTGTTACTTTAAGAAATCCTTGTTGATGAGGAAAGGCAATCCCTTCTATCTCGTTTTTAATTTTTCTAGTAAAATAGTGAAAACATATAGTAAAGGGCTGAGTGGGCAGCCCTACTGCACCCCTATTGTTACCTTAATCTCTGTCCCTTCCTTACCTAAAATGAAAGGCACCACTGTTGTTTTTTCATACAAACTCTGTAACCATTTCACAAATCCTTCAGGGACACCGTATTTCAACAGTACCTGAAAAGGGAACTCATGATTGACTCTGTTAAATGCTATACTTTGATATAGGTATAAAAGTAGTCCAGAATAGTTAATCCTTGCATAGTGTTCCAGTACACCCCTTATTATAAAAAAGATTCTCTTGCATATTCCTTTTAGGTAATGAACAAGTCTGTACCGTGTGAATTAAATACTGTACTGTTTCCCTTAACCTATGTATAGGTTTTAGATGGTATTTTAAAATCCGATTTTAGAAGGCAAACTGGTCTCCAGCTTTGAAGTAATGTCTTGTCTCCAGATTTAAACAAGAAAACAACAAAACTGAAGGTGGATGGAATTTGGCCCCAGACAAAAAGAAAAAAAACAGTTGTCAGAAATTCAGCCCTCTCTTCCCTAAATTGTGAACTTAGAAGTTCCAAAAGTGTTGAACAATAGGTTCTTACGGGTAAAAGCAACAAAAGAATGATGTGCATCCTCCATAAAACAATATCAAGCAACAAGGTTTAAGACAAAGATTGCAGAACGGTCATTGACATTTTATGGTCCCAAATTGCTTAATGACTTATCAAAAATGGGAATTGATATATTTTCAAAGAAACATGCATTTAAAAATAGTGTGAAGAATTATTTAAATACATCTTCTATGTGCTGTTGTTTTGATAATACTGGATCAGTTCGTAACACTATTGTAATAACTCTTTGCATTCCCTTGTATTACTGTTTGTATATTTTTAGTTTGTATTTAAATACTTGTATACTTTAGATTGTTGTAATTCGATTTTATGCAGTTGTAAACTTGTATTGTGTACCTACTGTTAATCGCCCCCCTCCCCTACATATTCCTCAAGTGTGGCTGAAAACGATTCTTTGATCCAGTCCGCTTTCCTGGTAAATCAAACAAATGAAATAAGTACTTTGTAGAACTCATTTGGAATTCCATCCCATCCCGGTGATGAGCCCAGTTTTAAAGATTTTATTATTGTATCTACTACTTGTACTGTAATGTGAGATACCAATTTCTCTTTGTCTGTCTTGGTTACTTTATACCCTGCAGTCCTCAAGATGTTTTGAATTTCTTCTGTCTTTATTCCTTCTGTCATATTGTCCTTTCTCAACTGCTGGTACACTAACTTCCTATTCTTATCCCTGTCTGATATAAGATTACCCACATGATCCCTCAGAATTGTAAAATTGGAAGCATTTACCCTATCCTTACAGGCTGTACATGGGTCATCATAACGTGTTTTTTGAGTGCTATAATTTAGTTCTTCTTGTAAAGTGCCTGCCCTGTCGTATTGATGTTTTGCATTTCCTTCTTTAACCGTCTTATTTGTTCGAAAAAATCCTTCACTGTTTGGTCCAGTATTGAAATTATTTTTCTGTAGATAGTTACTTAATTGTAAGTATTTAAAAATGTATTACTCTATTTATACCTACTAAACTTCTGCATGTAAGTTCTTATTTCTGTTTTGGTGTCTTCCCACTAATCTGTCCTATCATCATAAAGTCATAAATAGATTGCCTAGCTGCTAATAACTGTCTAACTACTTTCTGTAGTGCTGCATCTACATCCAGCTTCCATCTTTTAGTGTTTTTAATATTATTTGTCATAGTATCAACCACCACCTCTAACATCCAGTGATCTGAAAATTCTATAGGAACTGTTTTGAGCCCTTATGATATTCATATTTTTTTTGAAATAAACACACAATCTATTCTTGTGGCTAACTGGCATCTTATATAAGTACTAGATGAACAGACTACAAGCTCTCTATCATAAGGTGGCTCGCATCGCCACACTATCCGGCCCCAGGACCCACCACTGTGACACGTTGTCCCAACTAAACTGGCCCTCCAGGGATGCCCGGCTCCAGTACCCCCTACTCTGCCATACCTATAAATTACTCAGCCCTTCCCCTCCTCCCATCCTCACTCGGCTCATTTCCCAAAAGAGTAACCCTAGGCTCCTCCGCACGATGGACCGGACTCTTCTCGCAGTGCCCAGGGTTAGAACCAAGGCGGGTGGCAAGTCGTTCGCCCTCACCGCCCCCATACTATGGAACTCCCTGCCCCCAGGTGTCCAGGAAGCTACTCTACCAACACCTTCCGCACAAGGCTGAAGCTCGCATGATAGCCACCTCAAGTGCAATTGCTAAAGGAATGGGGCTCCTAAGTATAAGCCTAATTCCACATCACAGCACAATATGCACAAGGCCTCCCCTCCCGGCCCCCTATCCACCCCTCCCAGGAAAATACCTACAATCACTACACAGACCCATATGGCCTACCCAGCATATGTAACCAGCTGAAATGCAACTATGTATTACCCTGTGTTATGTTTCAATGTGTCTTATGTAATGTAATCTTGCTGTATACTATACTATGTAAAATTCCATGTAATTCGTGGGTCGCCCCTGAAAAAGGGAACTTCGGGGCCCAGTGGGCTTGCCCAGTTATCAAAATGTAATAAATAAATAAATACCTGGACCTGTCCCATTATAATTATAGCAGTCTATTAAACCTGCAGTCTTCACACATTTTTTAAAGCCACAGAATCTCAATAAACTTTTTTCCACAGGCATATTTTGTATCAAAATCAAAGGTGCAGTTGAAATTGCCTCTCCAAAATATCTGTTTAGCTGTCGCTAAAAAGGTTGTTTAGTTTCTCCAACAGGGCCAACCTTTCCAATTTACTCTGTGGTGCATTAATGTTAATAAATAGATTTGTCTGCCCTTCCCAAGCCCTATCCAAAATCAAAACCTGCCGTGGTATCCAAGTCTGTTAGTTTATGTTGGGTAAAACTTGAACCTTTAAACAAAATTCCTACCTCATCTGCTTTGTGTTCACCAAAGGACCAAAAAGATGGTCCTCATGCCCAATTTCTTCTAGTCTGTACCAAAGAAAATATTGAAGACATCCGTTTCCTGCAAAAAAAAATGACACCAGTGTTGTGTTCTTGTAATAACAAAAAGATTACCAGCTTTTTTTTTTTTTGTATTTCTAATACTGCAAACATTTAAAGTGGCAAATTTAAACTGCACCATGTAGAAAAAAATTCAAAAAGTCTTAAGGTCAGGCGGCCCTTGACACGGTGTAGTAGTGCTACCACTTGTGGCCGATAACCTGGATTCAGTAGTAGACCCTGGTGGTCAGTGGGCGGCTGGGGGGAGGAGGATTGAGTGCTCAATGTGCTGCTCTCTTTCTCCGGGAGGGGTGAGCTGCTCTCCTCTCTGCCATACCGCCACCTGGGTGACCATGAGTGGTGGTGCAGCGGGGGAGGCAGAATGGCAGGGAGGGGTGGGCATCAACCGAGGACCAGAGTGGAGGTACATCTCTACGCACCCTTGTCTCATTGGTCCTCCCCGAGTGCTGGTGTCCGCTGGGACCAGAACACGGAAAAAGACCCCACATCTGGGCTAGGCGATGGGCTCCCGCACCAAGTGATCGAAGAGGAGCCTGGGGGGGGGGCTTTAGGTGCATGCTCCCCTGAAGTTCGGATGGGGTAAAGGGGGCCTCCGCCCCACCCAGGGGTGCGGGTCATCTGGGCCTCTAGATGAATGGAGTGGGGCACTAACGGAGCAAACCCGTGGTCCTCTTGGCGTAGCCTGAGTGGTGCATTGGGAGCCCCAAGAGAGAGGGACTGGACGTATTGAAGGACAGGAGCTAAAAATAGAAAGTAAAAAAAAAAATAGTCTTGAGGTCTACAGAAGTCACTAATGTTTCTGCTTGTGAATCTTCATGTCTTTTTTTTTTTCTTTCGTTTCCCTTTTGACTGCATGATCTCTGTGAAAGTTTGTGAAGAAAGGGCTGAGGAGGCATCTGAATCAGAGTCCACCAATTTGTCTTTTTTGATAGAATGTCATTCTTGTTGCCTGTGAGAAGATTGTTTTTTCTGTAGCACCTGTTTTTTTCTAGAACTCATTCTTCTTGTTACAGGTACTGTCCATCTCTGAGGAGGAGACATATCTAAATAAATAAATATCTGATGGGCTTTCCAAACTCTCCTTTGTCTGATCTTGTACAGTCGTATCACTGGTTTCAGGTGCTATGTTCGTACGGTACCACCCTCTATGGCCTCCTCTGAAACCTGTCCAGGCTTTAGCATTTCTTCCCTGTCTCCCCCCTTTTTGTTCATGTTGTAGCATTTCTTGCATCATGCATCATGCTGAGAATTCTCTCCTCTGTGAGCTTGAAGTGTGAGTTCTATATCTTCCTGGACTTCTTCCTGGCTTTCTAACACAGTTGGTCTCAGGCTTCCCTGGGCAGTATTCTATCTTTGTGGAAATCCCATGTATTATGTTTATCATGTCCATTTGTCAACTACGCTTTGTTTCTGTTAATAAATCTCTGGACATTGTCCCAAATTGGGAGTACATTTGACTTTTATGGTAGCACTTGATATATCTCTCCTGAGCACAGTTTATTGTAGTTTTAGTGTTGAGAGAAGGGGTTGGAGGGTATTGGGGGTTGTTGAGTGTAGAGTGTTTGATGAAGGTGTGAGTGTTGAGTGAGTCATTAGTTAGCTTAAATATGTATTAGGTTGTTTGTAGGGTGTAACTGAGTTTTATTTTATTAAAGGGAGGTTGATTGTAGTGGTGACTGTTTGTACTTTGGTGGTTTTAGGGGTGGGTTGAATTAGGTTGTTCGGGTTGGGCGCTGCACTGGTTGCTTGGGATGTGCCGGGGCCCAAGACCCTGCAAATTACCTATGATGCTGCCCAACTGTGTGACCTCCGCCCCTTTGTTGACATCCCTGTATCATCTACGACAGCTAGGTGCTGTTGGGAGGTCAGCATCTTAAGTGCTAAAGGGGGTCGTCGGCAGCAGGGTGCTAAGGGTGAAGTGGGGGTTAGAGATATTGAGGTGGTAGGGTACAGGAGACACCCTGGGTTTAGACAGAACCTGGAGAGTGGTCCGATATGTTTGGTTTCTGTCCCTAGGGTTCCCACCAGACTAAGTAGGCAGGCAGCCAGCAGGGCTGCAGTGACTTCCAGTCCCGTTCGGCGGTGTCATGCAGTGCCAGATCGATGCAGAGCAAGGCTGCAATTATGGCAGACTTGAATTCCTCAGTCGATCTGGCTTGCAACACGGAGACCTGGTTGGGCGATGATGCCGGGCCTGATTTGTACACTGCCCAAGGTGGGAATGCATGGGTGGTTGTTGGGCCACCTGTTTTAGGTCCAGCCTGAACTTCACCGTACACCCAGTAGGGACTGCCAGGTCCTTTGAGAGTGTGGCTGTGTGTGGGGGTCCAGGTGCAGGCTGCAGGATTCTCCTCATTTATCGCCCCTTCCCCCAGGGTGGGGGGAGAATTCCTGCAGAAGGTGGCAGACGTCGTCGTTGAGGTGTCGGAGTCTCCCAGATGTTTAATTCTGGGGGACTTCAATGCCTGGGTTGATGATGAATCCTCGCAATTGGGGTCAAACCTCCTCCAGTTAATGTCATCACTGGGCCTGTCACAAGTTGCTACTTCTGTGACCCATCACCGCGGCCACACACTGGACCTGGTGTTCTTGCTGGAATTTTACGTAATTAACCTTAAGATTGATCAGGTCGTGTGGTCTGATCATTACATGGTGGAGTTCTCATTCAGGGCCCCCCCGGTAGTCCTTCCCCGTTGAGATGGTCAGCTGCCTCCCTTTAAGGGGCTTGTCCCTGGAGGGAACATCGGCGGCATCCGATTTATCTAGTGTAGTAGCTGCATGTGTGATTGGCAGGGATGAGGCGGTTGCCGCTTATAACAGGGTGGTTTCCGAGGCACTTGATGCCATTGCATTGGTCCGAGTATGACCCAGATCGTCTCATTTGAGATCTCCCTGGTTTGACGGGGATCTCAAGGTGATGAAGATCAAAGGTTGGAGTTGGAGTGTTGCTAGTGGTGGACCCGATCGAATGGGGCAAACTAGCCCTGCGTTCTCATTATTCTGAGCATCAGGGAGCAGTCACCCCTAAGAAGGCAGAGTTCCTGTCCAGGGAGATTGCTGCAGGGAGGAATCGACTTGCTCAGCTTTTTTGGACTGTGGACAGACTTTTACGTCCAGTCTTTCTACAGCCGAAAAAATCTTTTCAGTCACATTATGTGAGGAGTTTGCTCAATTCTTCTCTGATAGGGTGTCCTCTATCAGTTAAGAGGACCCCATCAGTGGACCCTATTGTAGTCCGCAGTGGTCAGCCTGGGGGGAATAGAGGCGCTTCATCTGTCTGAGAGGAGTTTAAACCAATGGAGTTGACTGAGGTCATTGAAGTCATCTCTGGGCTGAAGCACACATATTGGAACTGGACTCTGCACCGACACATTTCTTGATGAGATGTGTTGGTTCTATTGCCCAGAATTCAACTATTCGCTGGAATAGTCAGGTGTTTGTTGACGGGTATTTCCAAATGCCTTGAAAAAGGCTCTGATGAGGCCCCTTCTGAAGAAGCCACCTCTCAACCCTGACAATCTGGTGAATTACTGTCCTATTTGCAACCTCCCCTTTTTGGGCAAGGTTATCCACTGGTTTG
The DNA here is from genome assembly GCA_016271365.2 of Neoceratodus forsteri. Taxonomy (NCBI): domain Eukaryota; kingdom Metazoa; phylum Chordata; order Ceratodontiformes; family Ceratodontidae; genus Neoceratodus; species Neoceratodus forsteri. Next base: position 658,506,084 of record CM057459.1, read on the forward strand.
AGTCTTTTCTCTCAGGCAGGAAGCAACGGGTAGTTGTGGGGAATTTCTCCTCCACTCCGAAGCCCCTGCTTTGTGGAGAGTCTCAGGGGTTGATTTTGTTGCCAATGTTATTTGCAGTGTACTTGCTGCCCCTGGGTGAACTTATTAGGCATTACAGTGTGGGTTTTCACTGCTATGCAGATGATATCCAACTGTATATGTTCTTTGCTTCTGGAACATCAGACGCCATGGAAGGGCTTCGCAACTGCTTGGCAGAGATCAATGACTGGATCTCCTGCAGGTGGCTGCAACTGAACCCGGACAAGACGGATGTACTAGTGATTGAGCCGGGTTGTGGGAGTGTCACCAATACTTGGGATTCTGGGTCTTCATCTGGGTTTGGCGCCATTGCTGGCCTCCACCAGGGTGTGAGATCTTGGCGTGATCCTTGACAACAGACTGACACTTGAAGCTCTTGTGTTGGCTGTCATCCAAAGTGGTTTTTACCACTTGAGGAATATCACCAGGTTTAAACCCCTGGTTCCACCTGATGACCTGCCCACCCTGGTACATGCCTTTGTGTCCTCCAGGCTAGACTACTGTAACGCTTTTAATTCCGGGGTCTCTGGAAGTACCCTCCGCCGACTGCAACTGGTTCAGAATGCTGCTGCCATGTTACTGACTAGCTTCTCGAGGTCTAGTCATGTGACTCCGGTGCTCCGTTCTTTTCACTGGTTGCCTCTCAGGTGGAGGATTATCTTCAAGGTGAATCTTCTCTCCTATAAGGCCCTACACAAGCTAGGCCCTGGCTACCTGGCTGAGCTCCTAACACCCTACACCTTGGTCTGCTCCCTCTGCTCCTCGACCAGGGGCCTCCTTGAGGTTCCCAGGACCAGGCTGAAAACCTCCGGAAACGGGGCTTTTAGTGTCACTGGTCTGGTCCTGTGGAACACTCTACCTCCATCTCTTAGGGAAGCCCCATCGGGCGAGGCTTTTAAAAGGAGTCTCAAGGCCCATCTCTTTGCCCTGGCCTTCCCGAGCAAAGTAGTTTGACCAGTGCTGTTTTAGTATGCTGCTGTTTTAATGTTATGGTATTTATTGTTGTATGTTATTCTGCTTGTCTCATTTACTCGTTTTACCCTTTGTTGTAATGTGAAGTGCCCAGAACCTCCAGGATTGGGCGATGTACAAATAACATTTGCCTTTCCTTGCCATTATCTGCTTGATGATTTTCTGTGGTACTGTGTTCTATGTCAGTACTGGAGTTAACTGTCCCTTTCATATTCGTTGGAGCTCCCATCATTTCCAGTATTCCTAATAATTACAATGTCAGTCTCTTTTTGTTGTGCAGCTGCTAAATTAGCATGTGCCCCAGACTCACTGGCACCATTAATATTTAACTGTAATTCTGTCTCTTGTGCAGCACTAGCAGTATCTGTCATTCCTGTATTAGCAGCAGTATCATTTTTACTTTTCCCAGCAATATCAACTATATTTGGGTTTACCTGTCCATCTGTATTATTTGCAGACTGTGTTCATCTTTCATCAGAGCTGTGCTGCACACTCGGTCCCGGTTTTGCCTCCGAAATGGCCATTTTCTGTACACCTTGTTGCTGAGTTTGTGAGCTGTTAGAAAATGCTTCATCGTATTCAGGATCTGGGACCCACTTGTCATTCTCCAGTTTTTTCCATCCTGCATCCTTTAAAGCACATTCTGGGGACCAGGTTTCTGCACCTCTGGTCTGCTCTTGAACTCTGAAAGTTACAGCAGTTCTTGCTCTGGCTGATGTCTGCACTCTTTGATCTATGCAAGTCAGCTGTTTGTCAGAGTTCGCCCAGCTTGTCGAATTACCCTTTGCAGCATCTACACCAGATTCCTCCTAACGTACTGCTTCTGTCTTTTTTCTGTTAACTTTACTTGGGGCATTTTTCAAACACACACATTTTTAAGTGCCTCTTTCCTCCTGTTGTAATGCTCCTTGTCCTTTGCTAATAGTGCCACTAGCATTTGCTGTCTGACATTTCTTTCTCCAGTTGGGCTTCTGCAGCAGCAGTATCACTCTCTGACTTATTTTGAGGAATTTCTTCCCCATTTTCCACTTCCATAGTAACATCAGGACTCATCTGTACGTCTTCTGCTCCAGCTTGTACTGGAGTCTGTAGTCTCAAGCCTCTGTCCTCTTGGCATTCGTCAGCTGGGAGGGAGGATGTCTACACAGCCACTGCAGCTCATTCTCTGCAGCCTCAAGATCTGCCACCTTGGAAGTGGGCCAACAGCGCCCCCTCCCAAAAGTAGGTGATTTTTCCCAGTGTCGCGTTCATGACCAGCATTCCCCCATCAATAAAAATGGTCTGTGTAATTTACCCCCCCCCCATGCACCTAGAAACAAACTGCCACAGCTTAGTGTCCTGTTCCTTTCCTGATCATAAATGGCAAAAAGTAAATCTAGATGGCATCTACAAAAGGGGAAAAGGTGCTCTTTAAATTTCTGATGATAGTTTTGTTTTATCACGTGCTCATAGGATGCTGTTATCTGAGCTCTGCAAAAATCTGATAATTACTGTATGAATTACCTGTTTAGAATTGTATTTGTTTACCACTGACTTAGTCAGAAGTTGTATACACCCAGGTTCCCAGACCACCCTGCTGCAGAAATGGATAGAAGGACCCCCTACTGGAAATAAAATGTTGCAACTCAGCTGTGCTGTCCTGGAGAAATACACTGTAATAAAATCACTCACATTTCAACAAGTTCCTAGGCCTTTTCTGGAGGCCTCCAGAACAGTGATACCGAACTCTTTCATGTTTTGTATTTCCTTAACCACGTCTGCTCTTAATTGTTTTTGTAATTTGTCTTTTGTTTGCTAGGATGCACATTCTGTGTCACTATTACATGCTCTACTCCTTTTGCTCAGCATGGCACTGTGGTAGAAGTACTTTTAAATGTCTTTACCAAATTACGAATTTCTGTAGTTTGTTCTGTGAATCAGGAAACATGCACCTTTACAGCATCAGATGTTACAGTTTGTTCCAGTCTGTCACAAGCTATATCAATATATTCTTTAGCTGTTTCTGGTGATGCTAACAAGGCAACCTTTGGTATTTTTTCCAGCCCATTTCTTTAGGAGGTTAGCATGGCATATCTTGATAGAATTTTTCCTGTTAGGGATCTCCATTTCATGGTTAACTGTACCAGTATGTCTAATCCCTTGATAAGGCCCTTGCCTCTTCATTAAGTTTTTTTTTTCCATAGTGGGTAAAAGTAACAAGACCTTTTCACATGTCTGAAAAATGTTTCACAGGTCAGCCATACTTGATACTTGATGTTTCCATCTGCACTTTCCGGTCTACCCTGAACCAGTAGACTTTACCTCCAACTCTTTCAGTTCCTGAGGTCCCTTTACATTACAGTACATTAGTACATGTCTTTGACACTATTACTTTTGGTGCTTGACCAAATTGTGAGGCCAGGTTCTTACCACACTCCTAGAATGGTTGCAGCTTCCTGGCAGATTTTCATTTTGTGCCCTTTGCAGTCGTCTGCAAAGTGGTGAGTTACAACTCGAGCGCTTATCTTGTAAGCACTATGTTCTAGATGCTCTTTACAAGATGGCTCTCTTTATTAGCAGGACAGTCCTTGGCCATCCTTTCTGAGTGAACCCTATCTCCTGCCACCCTACTCAGGGTTGTTGGTTTTAGCTTGGTACTCTCCCACTAGTGTGAATGAGTGATGGAGACTTAGTCCAGGAAGATATGGAAATTATGTACTTATCATAATTCTTGATCTTCTTGGACAGTCTCCATCACTCATTCACCCACCCACCATCCCCTGGGTTCACTAATTTTCTTTCCTGGTCTTCCTGGTCCTATGGTTCAGGTGAAGAAATTGTTCTTTGACCTTTCTTGCAAAGGCCATCTGGGCCGTCTCAGGCCCAGAAACTCAGGATGAGTTATTCTCATTAGTTACGCTGCACCTCCTCGGTTGAAAGGTACTGAGGCGGTTGTAGGGTTGACTGCAGATAGTTTCTGCACAGGCACGGCAGCTAAGTCTCACAAAAGTCACAAGCATGCATGATCCTGTCTCGGTGCTGACCTCTTCTGAAAATTTTAGGCTCCGGCGCTATCCCACTTGTGTGAATGAGTGATGGAGACTGTCCAAGATGATCAATAATTACGGTAAGTACGTAATTTCCATTTCCTTCCTGAGTGACCAGTCATAGGACAATCATCTGCTGTCTGTAATAACTCCGTTCTTTACTTCTTTGGTATGACTGATTGTTGTACCTATTCCTGTGTCTGAGGATTAACCCAAACTCTGTACAGTAGCCCATTACATTTTTTAAATATTGGTTTACCTCCTCCTTTTTTTATTTCACCCCAAGCTGCTTGAAATAATAGTGGAGAGAAGGACTGTTAGTTTGCTCAGAAACAAAATCACAATTGGATATCAGTTTAGTTTGAACATTTTCATAGAACAGCCCCTTATGTCCATCAGACTTTTGTTGCCACTGTTTTTTCAGGCGGCATCTTTCTTTCCTGACTTCCAGATCTTGGAGCTGGGCTCAAACACGCCTGAACCAAAGTCACCAAAAGGAAAGCATCTGATGTTTTCTTTGCTTCTGCTCTTATCACAGCTGCTGAAACGGCAGGGTTTACTCCCTTGGTCATTAACTTAGCAAATCCAGGACAGTTATTTCCAATAATCACTGGTACAGGTAACTTTGGTACTACTCTCACTTTCATTTGGTGCATCACCCATTAATATTTAGAGTCACTTGAGTGGTGGGATAGTATCAAGTGTCCCCCTGCATGTATATGAGTTCAGTACCCGGTCCGTTTTGCACAGTCTTTTCCCAGAACTTCAACATGCCTAGGGTCTGTCTGCTTCCTAAATGTACAAGTCCCTTCACAATCTTATCTTACAGTTTGACATCTGTTAAATACTTGCTCCAATTTGCTAAGCCCAAATTTGTTCCGGTGTTACCCTGCTTATTTTTATGGCAGTTTCTTGCAATATGGCCTCGTTTATGACAGTTGTAGCAAATAGTCTTTGGGTGCAGATTTGTTACCTCCATCAGAGTTCTTATCTGATCTGGAGTTAAATCTGGGGAAAAAGAGGGTCTTTCCATTCCTGGTTTATTACTTCGCTGCTGTGGTGTCTGCAAGGCCATCTGGTAGTCCTCAGCCAGAGAAATGGCCTTTTCCCCACTTTCTGGATGGTGTTCTTTTACCCAAAGCTGCAGGTCTGTGGGAAGGATGCTGATGAATTGCTCCATTGCAAATATGTAGATTATCTGTGAGACTGTTTTGCACGCTGGTTGGAACCATTTAATGAGGAGTTCTCCAAGTTGGATGAAGGCTTCTCGAGGATTGTCGACTGAGTGGTACTTCAGAGACCAGAATCCCTGCCTTGAGGTCTCTCCTGAGATGTCATATGTTTTGAGGTTTTCTCCTTTCAAAAGGTAATAGTTTTCTGACTGTGCAGGGTCCATATTGCTGTAGGCAAATTTGGTGTTACCTGTCAGACAAGGTACCAACCTGATTGCCCATTGCTGTTTTTGTCCCTGGCAGGAAAGTTGGCAGGTTTGCTTTGACATAATGCGAGGGACACAGCTTTGTAAGTTTAACGTTCTTTTAAGTTGTTTGTGCTTTGTTGATCTGTGCCAGATCCTCCAGCTTTGATGGTCTGGAAGGCTTCCACCCATCGCTACTCTTGTCATTGCATCTCTTCTTTTCTTCTCAGTCTGTTTTTGTTCTATAGCCACCATTTGAAGAAGGCAGACTTACTTGCATGTTCTGTTCCTGCTAATTCTTCTTCTTTCATCACTGGCACCAGCTGTACAGTTTGTTTGTACTTTTGTTTCTGCTTTTAGTTTGACTGCCATTCTTCTGGTAATCACTCTTGAGCTTGCTCTTGCTGTTGCAGTGCTTCAGGATCCATACCTTTCTTCTGTGTTTCCCTGCCACCAGGTCTAGTACCCTTGCACAGAACCCCTGGCGTAGAGTATGTACGGCATAAATCTCACTGCTAACACCAATTTTAAAGGCATAAGTCAGGAGGGATAGGCAGATCAGAAGAAGTCATGAAGTTCGAAAATATGATCAGTAACACGATAATAAAAAAAAATTAAAAAAAAAAATTAAATTGTACAGGATAGCTCTTTATACTGGCAGTACAAACTCTGGTCCCTGCACTGTACTCGAGCACATTATCTCCTGTACTTGGTTCCGGCCCTACTGTTGCTGCCTGCCTGCCTGGGTGTGGCCCTGTGTAAACTGTGTATATTCTGTATATTTCTGCTAGGCATATTGCTATAGAAACTCTGTGCTGTTGCATGTTCACATTTGACAGTGTCCACTGCTGTAATCTGAGCTATTATGTATGTTATGTTTCTCCTGACTTCAGTGTATATGCCTCACTTGCTTCAGTTTGTACTCTGTATGTTCTTTATTCTCCTGTACTATCCCGGGTTGTACCTGAAAAGGCATATGTTTTGTTTAGTGTATTTACCTGGTTAACAAAAGCTAAATAAATAAATAATCTGAGAGCCCCCAAAAAGCTTTTGCCTGGCAATTACAAATCTGCATCTTGTTCTTGTAAGTTACATCTCCTGTATAGCTCATCTACTCTTTACAGGTGCAACAAAATAATATATTTTGTCCCAGAGCTGGTTTCCTGTTGTCACCCTCCACCCTGTGGCCCTCCCAGAAGGGTGGAGGAAAACATGTTTTGTTGGCCTGGTATAGTCTGGGACATTGGAGGGGGGGGGGTCAGATGGAGCACAGGCATCAATCATCTGACTAGAGGGCTGTCCTTTCCATTGTTCAGCCAGTCCCTTCTATGACATAGAGAAATTACAGTAGACCCATTCTAGTGAGCATCAAATACTTGTCCACATCTTCTTTCTCAAAGTTAGGAGGCTGCCACCTAGCAGAATGGCATATGAGCGCACGTCTATGCAAGGAGCAGCCTCCACTTGGACACTGATGCCTCTGCTCCTGATGCCTGTGCCTTATGGCATGAATACAAGAAGAGTTTTTTTTTTTCTTTTTTCCACAGAGGATTTTTTACCCCTTCCTGCAGTTGAGGGGTAATTTTTAACTTCTTCCCTAGCTGATTAGCTGTTGCACATTGGGAATTCTAGAAAGTCATTGAAAGAAATTTTTCATTAATTACCTTATATAGGGTATATGCAGTGGTCTTACTCAAAATATGCAGTTTATCTTCAAGTGGGAGGGGACAGGACCATAACTCACAAGTGGCAAAGCCACAAGTGAATTAAGTCCCACCCCCTACAAGTGATGATAAACTGCCCATTTTGAGTCTGGCCATTGTATATTTGATATATACAACAGTAGTTTACTAGTTCTAGCTTGTAAATCTGCTGCTGTTTGAAGATTTAACTGTTTGTGTTTGATTTCAATTGCTTCAGTGTTACACTGGGCAATTGTGATGTCTTCAGAATTGTGAAAGCTGCCCTCCGATTGGTTCAGTATTCCACTGTGATGATGGTAACATTCAAAATATCCATTGTGACTGTAATGACGTTTCGCTGTTACTGACATCATTAACCAAGACATCACTTTTGTCTTGTCATTTTTACCCCCACTCCTTTTAATATATATTTGTATATACAATGTATATGTAGGTGTTACTTGCTACCAGTGTGCATATAATGATTCAAGTGTTAATTTAATAGTGAATATTTATTTTTCTTTCCTTGTTTTGTAGAAGGATGAAATGCTTATTTTTCTTCTCTCTTTTTATAGAAGGATGAAGTGTATCTCAATCTGGTGTTGGATTATGTTCCTGAGACAGTGTACAAAGTCGCCAGACACTATAGCCGGGCCAAACAGACACTCCCCATGATCCATGTAAAGGTAAGGAGACTGACACTGGCTTAACTGGCACAGATTACAGAAGGGTAAGAAGACATAGCAAGTAGCAACCAGCAGGGAAAATTTTATTAAAACATATTTGTATAGCAGTTGCAGTGTTACAAGACTTAATTTGAGTAGAAGAAGGAAAAATATGTGTTGCATTTCTCAGGTAATCTTGCGTAAGCAGCTGCACAACCACTTTTGGGTGAAGCCAGATATGTTGCAAGTGACCGCTATACATAAACAATTTTGTGTAGCAGTTGGGGAGAGTTGTGTAGTTTTTTACTATGTGATACCAGGTAAAATGGTCTCTGGCAAGCAGTATGAACAGCTATAAATCAATTACACAGATAGAATATTGAAGAAAATTGTTACAAAAAGCTGGGGATTCTCCTTAAAATATTTCAAAATGTATAGCAAGCACATTACTATAAAATCACAAAGCACTGTGCAATAAAATAAACAAGATGCAATATTGGAAACCTAATGTGACTGGCCCTGTGGAATTAAAATCCCGTGGTACTTATCGAAAGAGTAGGGGAATTTTTGTTGAAACCAAACTATACAAACACAAGCAAAAATAATAACAAAAAGAGAGAATGAACAACCAAAAACAATCACTAGATAGAAAAAAGAAAGCAGCCAATGTATATCCAGAAAGAAAACCAAAATGTCAATGTAGTTCCCAACTGCCCACAATAAATAAGACTAAGGAAAACTAAAAGAAAAAGGAGAAAAAAATAATAAAATCCACAAATGGAAGACATGGAATTTATTTGCAAGACTAATACAAATATTAGGGTAGTTACCAGTACCACACTTGCTGGCTGTGTCACAGCATACCTCTTAACTGTCCCTGATTTTGCCTCCAAAAAATCCACTGTCCCTTCTAAATTTAGGAGTTCTGTTGTAGAAGAGTAAGGATTTAAAGTATAACATAATACCAGATTTTAGAGTTACAGTCTAGTTCTCCTTTTGAAAATGCCCTTTACACCAAGCCAAACAATATGGCGGGATTGTTGAGCTAATATTACCATTTTTTTAAAATATGTCCCTGATGGCCGCTGGTCCCTGATTTTTTTTTTTTTTTTTTTTTAAGCCTTGTCCCTTCTTTGCAAGCAGGTGGTTGAGAGGTATGCATCACAGGCTTGTCAATATTTTAACGCTGGGGATGTGTTGCCACAAAGTGAGCAAAACCTGTCTTGAAAAGTGTCCAGCATCATAAAGCGTATATTTTAAAATGTTCTTAAGTTTTGCAAACATTTCATGCAAAATAAAAAAAGAAAAAGTTGCTGCAAAGAAAAAATCTGTTTATCCAAATGTGCTGTTTGAAACATGCAAAAATAGCCAACAGTGTGCTCCAATCCCTATTCCATTTTTTCCATTTCCCTTCATAAATTCCATAAATGAGTATTTTGTAACTTTTGTAAATGTGGGTTGTGCCCAAATTTTTGCAATGAAGTCACAGAATTTCGTAATATATGGTCACTGGAAAAAAGGTGCTCCATGGTTTCCAGGTTATCTATACAGGAAGTCGTTGTACAAACTTGTTCCTCTACAATTTCATGTTTTTTGTTTGCTTTTACATTTAACCTTTCATGACAGGAAAGCCATTGCATACCACACATTTTGGTGGTATTTTAGAGTCCGGTAATAAACCTAATAACTGGGAGACATAAGCAGGGGGAGACTGGTCAAAAACATGTTCAACTGAAAATCGAGACTCTTATTGCCCAGTGATACAGGACATATCTGGTCATGTTAGACATGTGTACCATGGATGTATTCCATGACCTAAGTTAGCAAAAGGCCTCCTTAAAGTAAAGGGGGTGATGGTGGTGAATGTTTTCATGACTTTCAAAGCCCCTTTTCCCAAGCTGTCAGCCATTTACAATAATTTAGCCTAGTCCTTGCATTCTGTACTTTTGGGAGTGTTCAACACCAAAAGACTTGTAATGGATAAACATCCCACTACGGGGTTTATCATTGCTAAATTGCCTTGCTTGATAGATAGGTATGTGATATGTCTTTCAGGGATTAGTCTGCTCCCACAAGCTAGAAAAACATACTCAAAAGGGAGGCAGAGCTGGGGTTGTTACCTGACTAATGTATAAAAGAAGTGGGATTAAGAAAGCGACAGTAATATAACTTTTTTTTACCCATCTACTGCTGGTTCCAGTTAGTACTTTTTTCTTACCTAATTCAATTTTAGCTTTCAAGCTTAGTTTTGCAAAGTCCCCCTCCGTCAAAGGTAATTTCAAATATGTTCAAGGGCACGTCTGTAATTCTAATCCCTGCCAACATATGAGGTTTCTGTTCTTCACCACCCAAACATATACCTACGCTCTTATTTAAATTCAACCTAGTTCCAGAAAACAATCCAGAAATGTGGCTCCAGTTCAGAGCTGTCTGAGCAGAGTCTGTATCCTGTACTGGTGGTGGTGGTGGTAGCAAATTTATTTATAAGACACCCTTCCCCGGTGGCTCAGGGCACTGTACAGTTACAGACAGGCAGATCAAACCAAAGGAGCAAATAAATAAAAAACTTAAAATGGGTAATGCAAATAAAATAAATATATTCTAATCATTAAAATTAAAACAGCAGCTACATCATGATGACTACCCAGTGTCTAATTTTAGTCCCCAGAGGCCTGTCTAAACAGGCATTCCTTTAACATCCTTTTAATGGCCTCCATCGAGGGGGGTCTCCCTCAGTACCCAAGCAGTGTGTTCCACAACAAAGGGCCATCAGCCTCAAATGTACGATCACCAGAGCGTTTAAGTTGGGGCCTTGGGATCGAGAGGAGACCCTCAGCGGAGGAGTTAAGGGGCATGAGGACTGGAGAGGATTCAGAAGATCTAGCAGGTAACCAGGGCCAAACATATATAGGGCTTTGTAGGTTAGTAAACCAACCTTGAAGGTGAAACACTACTGCACAGGCAGCCAGTGCAAGTTCGGCAGGACCCAAGCCACATTACTAGACCTTGAGAGGCTAGTCAGTAACCTGTTCACTGTGTTCTTCACCAGCTGCAAGCATCATAGCATGCCTCCACTAACCCCAAGGTAGAGTGTGTTGCAGTAGTCCAGCCTAGACATCATGACCGCACGCACCAGTGTTGGCAGATCCAGGGATAAGGGACTTAATTGGGCTGATGCTCCTAAGCTGGTAAAAGCCACTCCTGACTACAGGAGACGCCTGATCTTCCATTGTCAGCCAATCATCAAAAATGACTCCCGGGTTTTTCACTTTTGCAGAAGCCCCCCAGCGCCAACAACCTGAACGGACCGAGCTGAAACAGTGTTTCTCCCATGACTACAGTTCTGCTCCCTCTCTCTGACCTGGTTCAGACACTAGTACATCAGTCTTATCTGGGTTAAGTGTCAGCCCACTAGATTCCATCTATTTCTAAATCTCAAGACAGGCACAAATTCAGCACCTCAACAGCATCGGACATCCCGGGTGTAAAAGACAAACACAACAGGGTATCATCCGCATAGCAATAGAAACCCATATTGTATTGTTGAATGATCCTTCCCAGGGGCATCATGTACACCATAAACATCATAGTTGAGAGGACCGAACCTTGGGCACACCACAGAGAAGGGGCATGGGGGATGATGAGAAAATTCCCATTACTACCCTCTGCATCCTGTCCCTGAGATAGGACTTGAATCTGCGAATGACAGTGCCAGTGCGTCCTCCATACTCCCTCAGAAAATTCAACAGCAGCCCATGGTCCACAGTGTCAAATGCTGAAGTGAGATTGAGAAGAATGAAACTGACCATTCACCCCTATCTCTTGTCCTCAGGAGGTCATTATGCACTCTGACCAGTGATGTCTCAGCACTGTGCCTGGATCTAAAACCAGATTGAAGGGGCTCAAAGATGTCCTGATCCTCAAGCTGCAGCACCACAACCTTCTCGGTAACCTTACCTCAAAAAGGTAGGTTAGCGACAGGATGGTAATTCATTAGAATATCTGGGTCCAAACATGGTTTTTTCAGAAAGGGCTGAACCAGTGCATTTTTCAATGCCACAGGGAAGACCCCTCTGAAAGGGAGCACCAAACTATTCCAGCGAACACTGACTCAAAAAAAAACCACATAGCACATTAGCAGACTCATAGGGCTTGGAGCTAGTTCGCAAAAAGTGGGCCACAGCTTCGAGGCCACTTTGCAGGCCTCTACCATCATGGTTGGCCAAAATTCTCCCCAAGACACCTGAGTGCTTGCACGCGGTACAGGCTCAGCTCGGCTGGGTTGTAACAGCCCTCTTGGAGAGATCCCAGCCTGAATAGAGGACACTCTGTCCGAGAAGAATTGAGCAAACTCTTAGCACTTAGCTGATGAACCCACTCTTACCGGCTGAAGACAGGTTGGATTTAATAACCTGTCCACAGTACGGAAAAGCTGAGCCTGTCGATTCTTCCCAGCTGCAATCTCCCTGGAGAGAAATGTTGCTTTCTTATGGGAGATTGGCCTTTGATAGCAATTATAATGAATTATCAATGGCAGTTTGTCGTCCTGGCCCTGGACCTCCAGCAGCACTCGAGCCTCTAACCACTGCTTTTCAGCTCACTAAGCTCCCCATATAACCAGGGGAACCTACACATGAGACCTGGGGTTGTATTTGGGTAGGTGATACAGAATCGAAGGCCTGGGTAGTAACCCTAGTATAGGTCAGTACCACATTCTCAGATCCTGTTTCACATGCTGCCAGCATCTCCAAGATGTCCAGTCTATCTGGCTTAAGCCCCCTTTTGCAGTTAATCTGTTTTTTCCTTCTGCCGCAGTGCAAGCTTAGCCTTCCACTGGCCCCCACCCAGCCCCATCACCTGGCGTCCCAGTGACTTACCTTCATCTTGGTACTTCCCCCATGGTTTGCTGCCCCCCCCCCATGGTGGGGTTCAACGGTAGGTGCCATACTGCTGACAAATGGATCCAGTTCAGGGGGAAGGCCCTGTAGCTGGTGCAGAGCCTACGAGTGGTAGATGTCATCCTGCACTGCACCTGGCCATTTCCACTTTTCTCTCTGGAGGAACAGACGTGCATTGCCATCCGGACATGCCCACGCACGCTACCATGCATGAGGCATCGACAGTCATCGTCCCTCCATTCCTGAGTTGCCTGCCTCCTAGCCGCCACTAGCGGGCAGACAAGCACCAGGATCAGCAGCCCTCCCTCAGCAGAGGAGGAGAGCAGTCCTCTTGATACTCAGTCCTTCTTCCCCCAGTGACCCGAGTCCATTTCCGAACTCTGGTTACCAGCATGGGAAAAGGTAGGGCACCCAAGGTGCCTCAGCTGTCTTCACCACTGGGCCGGCAACTTAAGTCCCCTTATAGGGCTGTACTGAACCCTCTGCAAAGGGGGAGAACTACGGTGGGGGGGCAGGACAGCTTCACTGTGCAATGATCCGATCAACTGACCAGGCCAATCTTGAGGTTACTAACCTCAAGTCCTAGGAAGAAAACCAAGTCCAAGGTGTGTGTCCAGGTTGGTGAGCTGCAGAAGTAATAACTAGTGTGAGGCCTGGTGATTCCATCAGCTGGAGAAAATCCCTTCCAAAGTGCGAAACTTTATTGTTGACTAAGGTGTTGAAATCGCTCAGAACAATCCACCTGGATGACTCCAAGACTCTGTTGGCGATGAAGTCCACAATTTCCCATAGAAAAATTGTCCTGCACCCAAGAGGTCTGTACACCAAGAGGATCATGCAACTTGCACCCGGACACCACGCACAGGCACACATTCGAATGACCAACATATCCCCCACTGGGTTTCCGATGAAGTTTAACTTGGATCTAAAACAGCTAGCCACCCTCTCCTCCCACGATCCCTCTGCAGGCAGTATACCACCAGGAGTTCTGTCCACACCTTTACCAAGCATTACAGTCTGGATATTGCTTCTATACGTAGGGCCAACTTTGGCCTTGCTGTTCTGCAGGGCCTTCTTTCTTAGGACGTCAGCTGCAGTTTGTCCTCCTGGTGCTGTTTCCTCTAAGCTGACCGAACTGCTTGGGACTCTGTCCTACCAGTGTTGGCATGCTACAAGAGTTTCCTCTAAGTAAGGTATTACAGTTATGTAAGAATTTACTGTAATAGTAGATCTTCAAGAGGAGCTTTTGCAGCAGACCATGATTTTCCCTCCTTCCTTCTCCCTTCTTTGTATCTGCCTTCTCTTGGCTGCATCCTCTTCCATATGAATGGGTCTTCTGTCTTTTCCCTTTTCCTCTCTTGGTTCTTGGGAACCTCATCAGTTTCTTCTTCCACTACTTGCTTCGGGTCTCCGGCACGAGAACTGAGAAGGGGTGTGGTGGACTGCCCGCCTTTATAGGATAAGCCAACATCAGAAGGTGACATTGGCGGTCCCCTGTGGTAGATTGCTAGCTAGAAAGTTTCCATGTGGTCCTGACGCCTGGTGGCTAAGTTCTACCAGCGTTGGTCTGCTGCAAGAGCTCCTCTCGAAAATCTACTGTTACAGTATGTTCTTGCTTAACTGTACTATGCTACAGACCTGCCATTCACTTCTCCACCGTAACAAGGAATCCAAAACAAATCAGTCTCTTGCATAGCTCCAGAAGCCCGCTGGAGGCCAGCTACTCCCCTTTGCTTTATTTCCAGCACGTGATACCAGTGCTGCAAAATAAACTAGTGTTAGGTCCATCAGATTAACTGGTGAAAAATGACAAACCATGCCACGGCACTATTATTCTTTAAATCGTATATTGGAAATAAAACAGCTAAACTCCTGTTGCGACCTCACTTTTTTTCCCGAACTACTACTTATTACTGACGTACCTCTACACTATACTAAGATGATTACTTAGAAACACTGATAGAACGCTAAAAGCTGCAAGTACAGCAAACACTGCAGCTGTGCTTGCTTGTACAGTTCAACATAAGCAAAAAACGAACTTGGGAGATACAGGAGCCCAAAGTTCCTGTGGACAGCCTGTCCAGTATGGCTGCCATCTTGCATCAAGTAGACACATGTCATCAGCATATGCTATTGCTTTCCAGTTTATAATACTGTCTGCATTTTGCAGCGGGAGTATAAACCAGACTTGATTAATAATTCTTAACAAGGGATCTAAGCAAAAAGTATATAGAACCGGACTTGAGGGGCATCCTTGTCAGACTCCCTTATAAATTCTACGTGCTGTCCCACATCTGCCGTTTACCATAGACACCACATATACATCATTATACAGACACTGCAACCAAGAAATCAATCTAAGAGGTATCCCATATTTTTGTAGACTGAGCCAGAGGTATTCATGTGATACAGAGTAGAAGGCCCTACTTTGATCCAGTGACAGTAAGAAACCATTCATGTTCCCTTGATTACTCCTTTCAATGTCTTCTCTGAGTAAGATGATCATGACTTTGTTGGCCAGAGAAAGCACAAACCTGTGAAGGGATATCAGGTGCCCAGCGATTTGATTAAGCTGATTATTTATAACGGTTAATAAGGTTTTCAAATCCGTATTAAGCAGACTTGCAGGTCTCCAGTTAGACAGATTTCCAATGTCACCAGACTTGTATAGATAGATTAAAAGTCATTCATGCCCTAAGAATCTCTCACTAAAGTTTAACAAGTGCAGTCATTCCCCTGGGCTTTTAGAGTTGTTTGCAAATTATGGAATTTAGAATCAAATTCAAATTCTGCTGTGTGGTCATGCTCACCCCTTGCACTCCAACATCGGATTTATTTGTACACTTGTAGCCAGTTTACAGTTTATTATTTTATACTTTATAGTATTTATTTATTTAAAAGTTTCACTAGGAAGACATAATGAGCAAGTTGCTAGTTTCCAGATACGTCCTGGGGGAAGGGAACAGGGGCAAAAATACAGTGCAGAAAATACGTTGATTGCATGTCAAGTAGTCTAATAGCAATTGCAGAAATATAAGTGCTTACAATAACAGATACAAGCTTGACTCCCAGTAGAAGGTGTTTGTTGAAATGAAACACGCAGGTTTAGCACAGGGGGAATAGCGAGTAGGAGAGTAGTAATACGAGAAAGGTGAAGGATGTTTAAGTATTTCTAGTTAACATTTCAGTAATGCTGCATTAGTTAGGGTGTTCTTTGTATTCAGTTGTGTAAGTTTCATTTTTTCTCCAGTTCCCAGGAATCAGAAAATGCTGTTCCTGGCACGGTTCCCGCTTTATTAAGGGAACCAGTATTCAAAGCTTTTGAAAGTAAATAAATACAACTTTCTTAAACCATTTGGCAGTTTTACTTAAAATTATTCTCAGTTCCTTGTTTTTAGGAACGAAGACAATACTTTTGCCATTTCTATTTAAGATATCTTTTTTGAGGTCTTTATTACTTGCGGTTTTAATATTTTAGGTACCAAACCACGTGTTTCACTTTGAAGCCCTTTTCAACATTCCTTGGGCTTATAATATTTCAAACAACATGAAGTCTTGCTGTATTCTGACTATGTGCAGTTAGCCGCAGCACTTGAACTGCTCCGGAGAGGAAAGAGTTAACTCTATGCCAAGGCATAGAACATTGAGCTCGAGCTCGGTTTTCAAACCTCTGTCCCAGGTACTCTTCAGTGTAACCGTCAGATTCTTTACTCCACCTTACTGTGAAGTCGCTCCGGAGATTCTCTCCTTCACTTCGGTTCGATTGTGGTAAAATCGTTCGGTTTAATAAACTGCTTCTTTATTTTTTCCATCTTTACATCTCTGTCCTGGTATAGTAAGTGTATTAGTAGGTAGTAGTGTGGTTTGTAAAGAAATTGTTTTTGTTTTTCGGTTTTCTTGCCAGTTGGTCCGGTTGGGAACCGCAGCGATTTGTTGTCTGTTTTTTCACAGGTGTTTTAGTGTGATTTTTCTGGTATCTATCGGTTCCTGGAAAAACTGTTGATTCCTCCAGTTCTTTCATCCGACCCGTGACACGGTTGGAACCGATAGATTTGGTAGTCACCTGGCTTGAACGCTGGTAAGGGTGACTTTGTGTTTAAAGGTATGTCTGAGAAACCCAAAAAGAAAACCGGGCTCACTAGGTTTCAACACTGCACTGAGTGTGGGGAGGCTTTTGCCAAGGCTGATCCCCACCTCATCTGTGCGTATTGTCTGGGGTTTGACCACCTCAAAGAAGACTGCCAAATCTGCAGGAACTTTCCTAAGGCCACTGTTGAAAACCTTTTTAAGTAGGCTGAAGGAAAGGGAGGCCGAAAAAATCCACTGACCCGGATGGCCAGCCCAGTTCGGTTCCGACCAAACCTGAGGGGGTGCCCACTGACCTGGGCGATACCTCCTCTGGCAAAAGGAGAGCCGATTCTGTGGAATCAGTCCCTGCAAAAAGAAAGCGTAATTCAGCCGGTTTGGATCCTGGTTCTCATCGTCCGACCGCTGATGATAGCCAAAGCGATCGCTATTGTGCAGTCACTTGTTGTCCGACCAACCAACACTGACAGAGACGGTTGGTTCGGTCGGACTTGTCTGCTTCTGAGTATGACCTCGAAGCATTTTTATGAGGCGAATGGAAGGAGATGAAGATGAGGATTATGAAGACCTAGATGAGCCTATTGAGCCTGACATCTCCCCAGACAGGCCTTCTAATGTGTCTCCTCCCAGGCTTTCTGAGTTCCCCTCCCACTTCTTGTTTTACAAGAAGGTGGCTGAGACTCTTCAGCTTCCGGTGGAAGAAGCTGAACAGGATCAGGAGGAGCCTGACTATGTTGAAATGATGGATGTCCCAGAGTCAAAAAGGGTGTCTATCCCTCTGCACAAGTCCCTGGACAAACAGACCCAAAAAATATTAGTTTCCAACATCCATACCTCCTGTGGATAAGAACTTGGACAGGAGGTATGCTCTGTCAGGCCTGGGTATGGATTTCCTTATTAACCATTGCAGCCATGTTGGAGTATTGCAAGCTGCAGCCTGTGACAAGGCTAATATTCCCCTGGCATCTCACCCCTCAGATAAGGATTCCAGGAAAGTGGATTGGATGCCATGGCAAAGCAGCAGTACTTGGCGTCCTCTTTGGGACTCAGTCAATCCAATTATATGGCATATACAGCCAGATACCAGAAGTCCAGGTAGGATACGGTTCTGGAGCTGGCTAAGAATGCCCCTTCCCAGCTGGTCAAGGAGCTGGAGCAGGTGGCTGTGGATGGCATCAAAGCTTCTAAGGTTCACTTTCATGCTGCTGTGGACTCGAATAATGTTCATTCTGTGGTCATGGCTACATCTGTTTCCATGAGGAGATTTGCCTGGCTTGGGTGTATCAATTTATCTCAGGATACCCAGACCAAGGCCATGGATTTTCCTGTCACTGGTAACTCTCTGTTTGGGAAACAGAGATATACATGAAAAAGATGAATACAGGACCTCATACAGGAGTGCTGCAGCCAAAGAAAAGCAGACCACTCCTCAGAGACAGCAATCCAGGGCTGGCAGGGGCAGGCCTTTTCATAGGCCTTTCTACCACGCCCAGGCCTCTTCTTTTCAGAAGAGGGGGTTCTTTAGGGGAAGAGGCAGAAGGGGGATGACAAGGGCTGCATCCTCCTCTCAGTCTAAGCCCCCTGCCAAACAGACACCCTGATGTTGTCAGCCAGAGTCGCCTCCCCAATTCCTGTAGGGGGCAGACTGGCTCACTTTTTCCAGGCCTGGAAGTTTGTCACTTTAGACAAGTGGGTCCTGGAAGTAGTGAGCCAGGGTCTTGCTCTCAGCTTCAGCAGGTTCCCAGAGTTGAGAGCAAAGGCTTTCTGTCCTTCCTCGGAAGAGGAAACACAGGCCTTAGAAACAGAGGTTTTTTCTCTACTGCTTCTGCAGGCAGTGGAGAGCATACCTCTCATTCACAGGGGAAAAGGGCTATACTCCAGGTGCTTCCTTACCCTAAAAAAGACAGGGGAGTGGCGACCCATCCTGGATCTACGGTACCTAAACAAACACGTACTAAAGCCAAAGTTCAAGATGGTGACTCTGGGAATTATTCTTCCCTCTCTGAGACCAGGAGACTGGCTAGCCTCTCTGGATCTCAAGGATGCCTGTTTCCACATACCTATCAGGCAGTCCCACAGAAAGTACCTCCGGTTCGAACTGCCCTCAGGCCATTACCAGTTCAGAGCAATGCCTTTCGGCCTCACATCTGCCCCAAGAGTATTCACCAAATGCATAGCAGTAGTGGTAGCCTTCCTCAGAAGACAAGGCATCCTACTGTTCCCTTACCTGGACGACTAGCTCTTAGTAGGTCAGTCCCCAGACCAAGTCAGATCAGTTCTAGGGGTCACTCAAAATCTTCTACACTCACTAGGATTCATCCTAAATCTGGAAAAGTCTGTTCTGGAGCCAGTTCAGCTTCTCACATTTATAGGTATGGAGCTGGACACTGTTCAGGTCAGGGCCTTCCTTCCTTCCTCTATCAAGGGCCCAATCCTTCATTTCTCTGGCTTCCTCTTTTCGTCCACTGGTGTCTCGGCCAGCCAGACATTTCTTGCAGTTACTAGGCCACATGGCAGCCTATACTGCAGTAGCGATACAGGCAAGATTTTCAAATGAGGGACATCCAATTTCACGTAAGAGCTTTTTGGTCTCAGAAAAAAGAATCCCTCTCCAAGTTGGTTCCCGTGTCTCTAACTTTGGTTCAGGCCCTCCAGTGGTGGCTGGAAGAGGACAGTTTGAGGCAAAGGGTTCCTTTCCTCAGTCAGGCTCCCACAGTGACTCTCACCACAGATGCTTCTCTGTTGGGATGGGGAGCCCACATGGATCAGCATACTGCTCAGAGGACTTGGTCCCATCAGGAGTCTCTCCTTCACATAAATCTTCTCGAACTAAGGGCTGTCTTTTTGGCCCTTCAGACATTTTCAGCTTTAATTCAGGGGAAAGTGGTGCAGATCAGGACAGGCAACACCACAACCATGTGGTACATGAACAAGCAGGGAGACACTCGGTCCTCGGCCTTGTGCATTGAGGCCATGAAGATATGGTCACTAGCTTATTCCCTGCAGGCTTCCCTGATTGCTGTGCATCTTCCAGGGAAGAACAATGTACTTGCAGATGCTCTCAGCAGGATTTCTCAAGGGCACCACGAATGGTCCCTGAATCCTCTCATCCTTCAGACCATTTTCAAGAGATGGGACACTCCAGAGATAGATCTCTTTGCAGCCCTGGACAACCATCAGCTCTCTATTCTGCTGCAAGCCCCCTCTGTGGGGGTCTCTTCCTCTAGATGCCCTCCTGTTGGATTGGACCAACAGGTTTCTCTGTGCTTTTCCTCCCTTTCGTCTGATATTCAGGGTTCTAGTCAAGATCAGGTCCCAACCCTGCACTGTGATTCTGATAGCCCTAGATTGGGCCAGATAGCCTTGGTATCCTCTACTATTGCCACTATCAATGACAATCCCCCTATGCCTTCCCAGACAGTTCAACCTCCTCACCTCAGCTCAGGGAAGGATATTGTACCTCAGCCTTCACAATCTCAGGTTCAAGGCTTGGTTCTTGAGGAACTAGAATATGCAGACCTACGTCTCTCACAGTCGGCTCTGGATATCCTTAAGGCCAGTAGGAAACCTTCTACTAGGAAAACTTACAATTCTAAATGTAAGCAGTTTGCGTTCTGGTGTTCCCAGAGGCACATCCAGCCACATTCAGCTGATATTGCCACTACCCTAGATTATGTGGTGTATCTTAACAGTTTAGGCCTTCAGTCTACCACTCTCAAGGTGCATTTGGCAGCTATTTCTGCTTTTCTTTCGGCTGGGAAGGGCTCTTCTCTAGCTTCCCACCCAATTTTCAAGAAATTCTTTGAAGGTTTGGTTCACATCAGTCCTCCCTTCAGGGATCCGACCTGAATATCTGTATTGCACAGCTGATGCAGCCTCCCTTTGAACCCCTTTGCTCAGCTGAGCTCAAGTATCTGACTTGGAAAACTGTATTCCTGGTTGCTATTACCTCTGCCAGGAGAATCGGTGAGTTACATGCTCTATCAGTGGAACCTGACTTCATCTCATCCCATAGGGATAAGGTAGTCCTTCATACAAATAGGAAATTCCTCCCTAAAGTGGTATCGGACTTCCATCTGAACCAGTCTATGATATTGCCTGTGTTTTTCACTGATAACTCCTCCTCTGGAGAGAGGAGATTACACAGTCTCGATGTAAAGAGGGTTTTAAGTTACTCCTTAGAATCCACTAAGCCCTACAGAAACGACTGCTCCCAGCTGTTTCTCACTTATGGGGAGGTGGGTAAAGGCAAGCCTGCCACCAAGAGAACTGTTGCTAGGTGGATTGTCTCCTGCATACAGTTCTGCTACTCAAAATTGGGGAAAGAGCCACCCTCAGGACTGAGGGCTTACTCCACCAGAGGTACAGCTGCTTCGGCCGCAGCAGCTAGAGACATACCCTTAGTGGAAATCTGTAAAGCAGCCACCTGGAAGACTGTTCACACATTCACCAAGCATTACTCCCTGGACATTCCGGCTAGAAGTGATGCTAGGTTTGGTACTGCAGATCCTGTTCCCAAAATAGGTTCTATAGTTCCCTCCTCCTTGGGTGTACTGCTTGGTAGTCTGCATATAGTAAGAATACACCAAGACTTCATGTTGTTTGAAGAAAAAATTACTCACCTTAGTAACTGTGTTTCTTCTGATGGTGTCTTACTGTTATTCTGACCTCCCTCCCTGCCTCCCCTCCTGGAACCTAGTTGTTTTGGGATGTGGGTGGGTAGGCGCAGTGTTGCACCCAAGGGGTATACCTGGGTGCCTCTTCTTAATTGAAGATTGTTTCTTGTTCCTTTGTTTGATTACCTACTTGGATTCTTTTTGGGGGTCTCTGCTTGAGTCTTTGAACCCTACAATTGATGTCTTTTGCCCTTTGGCTCAAAAGTTTTAAGAACAATTTCTGGGTTGTTAGTTGCCTAGTATAGGGCTCGTAAGAATCTGACTGTTACACTGAAGAGTACCTGGGACAGGTTTGAAAACCAAGCTCGACCTCAACGTTCTATGCCTTGGCATAGAGTTAACTCTTTCCTCTCCGGAGCAGGTCAAGTACTGGGGCTAACTGCATATAGTCAGAATACAGCAAGACTCCATTAGAAGAAACACAATTACTAAGGTGAGTAATTTTTTCATTTTGGTTATTCTGTTGGGAACTGGAAGCGTCTTCTTGGGGCATTATAGTTAGGCATGACTGACAGACCCAAAAAAAAGACAGGACCTATGGACTTCAAAAATTGTACTGTTTGATCTTCTTCGAGGATATCTTTCATCAGACCACACCTTTGGAACTATACCCATGTCAGCACTAGGACCACATGGAAACTGCAAGTCGGGGGCCTCCGACGATGACATCACACACCAGTATCTACATAAACGAGGGTGGCCCCTCCTCTCCTCAGTTCTTTTGCAGCTGCTGATCCTAGTCATCAGACCTGCTATCAGAAACGTCACTTTCAGCTGTTAACGTTTTCACTTTCTTGTATTTCTACAAAAGAAATATTAACTATTTTAGTGTTTTTTCAGCAACTTTTTAAGCCTCTGACTGTACATTCATTGCTTTTCTGAACTTGGGGTAAGCACAGTGCTGGGTTTTCTGAGTAACTTTTCCCTAGGCCTCTCACACCGGGATCGCCTTGGAGGGCTGCCAGGCTTGCTCCTCTGCTGACAGCTGACGTTGAACTGAACAGACTGCTGACTGAATTGCTGTCACCACACTTGCAACCAAGAACATCCTCACGACCTTGCCTGAGAATCAGGGTCGTCGCTGTGAGTCTTGGCTATCTGCCTTTCCCATGTCGATTTCCGCCCTGATGGCTGTGACCACACATAACCCTACCTTCATTAAGACACCAAGGTTGGGGTTTGATTTAGGCACTACCAGACCTATATGATCGGTATGTGGCCATCGTCATCGGGTAACATCTGTCGTCGACTTGCAGTCCTCCCCGACCATCAATCAGACACCAAGGTCAGGGCCTTGCATTCTCAATACTATACCTATATGGACAGTATGTTGCTGGGTAATAACCACTGTAGATATGCAGACCCCTAACCGTCACTCTAAAGACGCTAAGGTCAGAGCTTGGCTTCATTACCGTGCCTATGTGGCTGGTCCGCTGCCGGGTAATACCCTGATATCGACTTGCTGTCTCCCCGATAGAGCTGGGTGAAATTAGCAAATTCCGTATTTGCAGAATTTTCACAAAGACATACTAATTTTAAGTTTCACAAAATTTTGGGGAAATTTCAGAAATTCTTTAGTTGGCCATAACTCGGACCATTTTACAGACAGAGGTCTAAAATGTGGCATGCACATTTTTATATGGCCCTAATAGCACGCCAAGTTTCATAACATTTGGTTGAAAGGCAGAGAAGTTATGGAGAATCAAAGTCTGGCAATATAATTTTCATGTGAACATTTCTGAAAATATTTCTATGCTTACAACTTAGCCACCTTTCTAGCTAGATTATTGAAAATTTAGATACGTACTTTCTTGGGAGAGTCATAGAAACTGCTAAATAAAAAAGAACTGTTTATGTAAATTGTAAGTTTTAGCCATGGCCTGCCTTCCAACACGACTAGCCATGGACTGCCTTCCAACACGACTTCCTGGGATCACTTCAAAACACGGGTCACCAATGTGAAAGTATGACACTCTGATGTTGGGCCATGGGATTTGCCTTAAAGCCTAATATTCAGGGTCATTGAACCTAACAACATCGGTGATATTCTGTTCTCTAGTTTTAAACTTATGGGGCTTAAATTTCTGCAGTTTACATAATTGTGAAATGTAATTTTAAAATTTCCAAATGTTTGGAGGCTTATAACTCAGTCACCTTTAAAGCTAGAGATCTGACACTTGGCACACACATGTATGGGCCTTGGTAACGTCACCTTAACAAATTTGGTGAAATCTGAACAAACACTTTTTTTTTTTTTTTTACACTTTATTTCTTTATCTCTCCTGTCTGCTCTCGGAGCCCCCTCCTTCCGTCCACTCATTTTTCCCCCAGTCCACCTCTGAGGGATCTGCCCCTAGAGTGCCTCCTTCTCTCCTCTTGCACAGCGGGATCTGTCCCTCTTGGTGGTCGGATGGAACCGGAGTGGCTTTCATCCAGGGCTGCCGAGAGGTGTTTTCCGTTTTCTCCCCCTAGTTTCCCACCCTCTGGGGCGTCGGCGCTGGGCGTCGTCCCGGTGATCTGCATGCTGGCGCACCCCAGACCTCTCATGCGCCCGTTGGCGTCCCCTCCCCGGCTCCGGCGAGCGAAGCGCTCCATCCCCTCCTTATGTCGGTGCTTCCACCGGCTACAAGGGGATGCAGAACGCAGAAGCGTTCTTGGTCTCCCACCCCTGAGGAAGGAGAGCATCCGTTGGGACGCTCAATCCTCCCTCTCCCCTGCCGACCCCCGGCCACCCGAGTCCGTTCCCGAACCCGGGTCGTCGGCGTAGCGCAAGGTGTAAACACTTTTAGTTGATGTAGTTTTTTACTGTATTTTCCAAATGTTGGGAGGCTTATTACTCAGTCATCTTTAAAGATAGAGACCTGAAACTTGGCACACTTCTGTATGGACATTGGCAAAGCTGTCATACCAAATTCAGTACAGTTTGGACAAATACTTCTTAAACCAGATGGAAATAACAAAATTGTAGTTTTTACAGAAATTTTGTGGAAGCAAAATTGGCATTTCACTAGAAATCCGCTGGCAGAAGATGAATTTTGCCCAGCCCTGCTCCCCAACTATCACTCATTCACCAAGGTCAGGGTTCCGCTTTAGCATTACTGCACCTATATGGCTGGTACATTGCAGTCATCACCAGGTGATCGCTGCTGTCAACTTGCAGCCCATCAACTATTGCCCAGATTACTCGATCGGAGACTGGCTTCAGCATTACCGTCCCTATGCGGCCAGTACACTGCCATCATTGTTGGATCAAAACCCGCTGTCAACTGACACACCCCTGGCTGTTAGTAAGACTTTCTATTTGACCATGCCTAGAAGAATGGTATTTTATCGTTGTCACTGGGTTGTGCACTCGTCGTCTTCTGCAGTACTCGCAACCCCTGAGGCAGGCGTCGATGTGTACAGAGTACTGGCATTGCAGTGATGGTTCTGCCACCATACTGTCATAGGATTACGCTGTGCAGCATGTTCTGCCATCACCGGGGGACCCTGCATTGCAGCCCCAGTCAAAATTTCCTGCCAATACACGCACACACTTCCGTATTTAATGACTCCGCCATCGTCAGAGCAGTTTACATGTTCCCATCATCAACTATGCTGTCATATATCCATTCATCATGTGAAGGGGGTTTCTGGCTGTAAGTTGGTATATTGTACAGTCAACATTACCTGACTGTACTGAGGACTCTGGTTTACAATTTGAGGTCTTTCCCAGAAGTACCTATTTGTCAGCACCCATATGTAGCTACATGACCGTCTACACTGGGTGCTTTGGTAGTGCACCAGTATCCTAGAATAGAGGGAAGGATGCCACCTTCGCAGTCTGACATATATGTATGTGTGTCTGTCTGTATCTATCTATCTATATGCCAGCTGTGTTCATTACAGAATGATAGAAACCTGTTTTATGTTTCATCACACTCTGTACCATTGCTGACTGCCCATTAATACAGCAGGGGAACTATACATATACACACACACACACACACACAGCCTCTTGCTATAAAATCCAGGAGAGGGCATGCTAAGGGACATGCCAGCATACCCATGCAGTACTGGGCCTGTGTTTCTCAAACTGCCAGGTCATGTGGCAGGTCTCTCTTGAAAGTAGGCCAAGACCACCTTTTCTTCTCACTGAGCTGGATAAATATTTCCCACACTCAGTTTATGAAATTTCTGATGTCCTTGTCAAGCCACAAGATACTGGCAGCGGTCTGGACAAAGTCACTGTTGCCCACAGGGCAACTGGTTTTATAAATTGTGCCACCTTATGGGACAACAATCTGTTATGTGGGCTATGATGTTGATGGACGTTAAGAGGCCTTCACATATACAGGCTGACTCTGTCTGTCCACTCTTCTTAACCCAGGGTAGGAGTAGAACTAAATTTCATTACCCTGCTTTTCAAATTTTACAACTGCTTTACCAGGGCACCTGTCCATGTTGCAAGAGAAAGTACAGGCATCACTTCACAAAAGAGCCCTGGCACCTGTCCTTCCGAGACAGAGGCACAAAGGGTTTTACTCCAGATACTTCCTAGTCCCTAAGTGACGGGAGTTCTGCGGCATGTTCAAGACATTAGGAGAACCTCAACTTCCTTAATACCAGGAGATCTTACTTCGAGAGGGTTCCTTCAGTTGGTCGTCACATATAGGACTGGTGCCACTTAGCGTCGGGCTGCATGGCAGACTTTTCTAGCAATACCTGATGGGGACCGCCCACCCGACATCACGTGACTGACGTCAACGTGACTGTTTATAGTGAACAGTCCCCACGCCTGCCCTCCAGTTATTTCCCACCATCTCCTCTTGTCAGTCACTTTGCAGACTTCCATTAGCGGTTGCTGTTAAAGTTTCTATCGCATCGGTTTTCTATACCTCGCAATATTCACATTTTTTCAGTAATTCTGTTGATGTCTTCTCTGAAGAAAAAGTGCATGGCTTGTGGCATGCAGATCCCGCACAAAGACAGTCACCTGAAGTGCGTTCTCTGCCTAGGCCCAGACCACCCTATCTCCTTCTGCCCAGAGTGCCAGTCATTCAACCAGGCCACCAAAAAATGGAGGCCGCAGACATTGGAGGCCCACCTTCTCAAATATCATTTGGCCTCCTTGGAGAAAAAGATGGAGCACCTCAGGGACTCGTCCAAAAAAATCTTCCCCTGCGAAAAAACACAAGGAGAAGTCTAGGGAGCGGGCTCACTTTGCAGACGACATCAGACAGTCGACAAGCAAGGCCCAGCTACCGCCAAAGAAGCAGTCGGATGGTAAGTCGGACAAGACTTCTGCGGAGAATTCGGCTCCTTCAGCGACTGCACCGCCTCTGCCGATAAGTCAGCCCCGGCTCCTCCAGGGACCGTGCGGTGGCCACTAAGTCGACTTCTCCGGCTGGGGGCGATGCACACGGCCATAGTCGATAAGTCGTCAGGGCTCCACCCTGATCGCCGATTCCTTCCCGCTTAGCCGGGCCGCCTCTGATGACCACAGGGCTTGGTTCTCCATCGGGGCCTAACTGCACCTCACCCGATATCCGGTGGGACCAGAGGGAGAAAGTCCCTTTCCCACCTCCTCCTTCTGCAC
This sequence comes from Neoceratodus forsteri, assembly GCA_016271365.2. NCBI lineage: Eukaryota > Metazoa > Chordata > Ceratodontiformes > Ceratodontidae > Neoceratodus > Neoceratodus forsteri. Next base: position 658,533,162 of record CM057459.1, read on the forward strand.
CCATGTCCTCGCATTCTCCCTCGGACGTGTCCAGCGATGGTATCGGAGACCACTCGATGTTGTGGGCACATTTCTGCATTCCCCTGTGGGGGTCCCGGATCAGGAGGCTCCTTCACAGCCATCCGGCCCATCTGTGGAGGCCCCTCCGCCTTCCGACAGGACACCAGCGCCTTTCACAATGCCAGTGATCCCGACGACAGTCCCTCAGCCGGGACTGGAGGATATGCCCTTATCTCTGGCCCCGACGCTGGACCTGGCTCCAACGCCGGAGTTCCCTCATCTGGTCCCGACGCCGGATCCTTTCCCAGCGCCAGATTGCGCAGCGCTGGTGCTGAAGTCGGTCCCTCTGATGTGGGCTGTCCTGATGCCGGACCCTCCACCAATCTACACAATGGCAGGTCTGACGTGGGTCCCCCGATGCCATATCCGTCAGGGATTTATTCTAGACCCCCAGACTGCCCCCCATTACCCCTTTGGGTATCCTGGGGACCCCTACCCGGGGGGGGGGGAGTTCCACTCCTGATCGGAGCCATTTTGGTCAGTTCCACCATGGATTCAACTCATATTCTCCTTATATGGGTTTCCAGCGGTACTATCCCCCTCCGGTCACACCTCCTCCTCCTCCCCCCATCCTCAGCCGGTTCCTCCCCCCTCCTTCGGTGGTTATGGACTTCAAGACTACGATTCAGTCTTGGTGGCAGGGGGCGAGGTCAGAGCTGGTTATGGACCTGGAAGCTAGACTCCCACAACCGCGCTTCCTAGGTCCCCTTCCCCAAGCAGTTCTGTCTCTACCGTCCACATCTCGGGGAAGACTCAACAGGGCGTTTCCCTGCGGGATTTCAGTCGTCCTGTTGAGGAGGCGGAAGACAGTTCCGATGGGAGGGAGGACTCCTCAGAGGAGAAACCTGTGGAGGACCCTGAGGCTACAAAAGGAAGGACCTCCCCTAAATCCCCTCCAGAGGAGCCTTCCTTTTTGGATCTCTTGAGAGCCTTAAGAGACCATTTTGACTGGGAGTCAGAGGACCAGAATCCTATGTGGCAGAGACTAGCAGAGCACCTGGACTTAGAGTCTCTGCCCTCTGTTCTGGTCCACCCATGGATGGGTCCTCATTAAGACCTCACCACCACCATCTGGCAGATGCCTCATTCAGTCCTGGCTGTCCCCAAGAGGGCGGACAGGCTCTACCGAGTGCCGAAGGACACACCTTTTTTAAAGGCTCTTCCCAAGGCAGACTCTGTGGTTATCTCAGCTGCTCATGACTGCCCCACAGCTCCCAAGCACATAAGCACGACACCTCCAGACAAAGAGTCGAGGCTGATGGACCAGTTTGGGAAGAAGGTGTACTGGTCGGCCACGTGTGCTCTTCATTCCCTTAGTTAAATGGCCCACATGGTATCCCACCAAAAACAGACTATGGCCAGGCTAGAGGCGAAGGTCCAATCTATGGATCCTTCGCCCCCTCAAGGAGGAACTTGCCAAGGATCTCCACCTCTCCAAGATCTCCTGTAGGCATGCTCTTTGAGCCACTTATGACTCTGTCGATTCAGTGATCCGTACCTCAGCAACTGCTGTTGCCCTTAGGCGGCATTCCTGGCTTCCTCTCTCTGGGCTCGCCAACGAAGTCCAGTCAGCAACTCAGAATGCCCCCTTCAGCGGCTCAGTCCTTTTTGGTGGAGATACCAAGGACATCATAACGGATCTAAAGAACAAAGGTGTGGCCCTTAGATCTGTTAGGTCTATGTACCGATCAGGCACCTAGCAACAGCAGCAGCCCTTTTGGAAAAGGACCGGGAGGCAGCAGAAAAATGTTCAGGCGCGTCGCCAAGGTAAGCGTAAGGCCACGGGTACCGCTAATCCCCCTGCCCCCCAGAATCAGCGACGTTCAGGGGGACCTCCTCCTGAACGTCCCGCCACTTCTTGATTTCCAGCCCCACTGCACCCTCAGTCTCACGATGGGGAGCAGGTGGGGGGGAGGTTCGCCCGCCACGCGCAGGAGTGGAGGGCACTAACCTCAGACGAGTGGGACCTGCAACTAGTGTCCATTGGACACACCATCGAGTTTCTGGAGATTTCTCCAGATTCTCCTCTGTGGAAGTCCTCTTACTCCCAGGATCAGGCCCTTCTCGTTCGTGAGGAGATCAATGCGTTCTTGCTCAAAGAAGCAGTCGAGCCAGTTCCCTTTGGGCAAAGGGGAAAAGGATTTTATTCCCATTTCTTCCTGGTTCCAAAAAGAAATTCCGCATGCTGACGCTCCAGAGCCTTCTTCCTCTCCTGATGGAGAATCATTGGCACTGTGCCCTGGACATGCAGGATGCTAACCTACACATCCCTATCTTCCCCAGCCACCGCTGTTTCCTGCGTTTCTGTTTCCAAGGAGAGCATTATCAGTTCCGGGCGCTCCTCTTTGGTCTGTCTTCGACACCTTGGGTTTTTTCCAAGTGCCTGGCGGTGGTGGCAGCGTTTCGATGCTGCAGGGGTTTTGCGGTGTTCTCTTACCGGGACAACTGACTGATCTCAGCTGCGTCCAGGGATCTTTTATTGGAAACTCTGTCTTTCACACTGGACCTCTTCAGCCGACTGGGGATAATGGTCCACGTTCCCAAGTCATCTCTAGTCCATTCCAAGGGACTGCAGTTTATTGGAGCAGTTCTGGATACAGTCTGGTGCAGAGCCTTCCTCCCTCCAGACAGGGTGGAGACCTTAGTCAGGCTCAAAAAGTAGCCTCTCTCAGGACCATTCCTGCCCAGGAGGTCCTTTGTCTTTTGGGACTGATGGCAGCCTCCATCACGGCCATTCCCCTAGCAAGGCTGCACATGAGAATCACTCAGTGGTCATTACGGATGCAGTGGAATCAGCTATTAGATGACCTGGACCATCCAGTCCTGGTCTCTTCAGCGGTCCAGAGAGATTTACAGTGGTGGGAGGATCCTCACAATCTCTCCCTGGGACCGCCATTCCGAAACCCTGCACCAGCAGCTGCCCTCACCATGGATGCCTCGAATATGGGGTGGGGGGCTCATCTTGGGGAACATCAAGCTCAAGGCCTTTGGTCAGGCCTGGAAACTTCTCTCCACATCAATGTTCTGGAGCTCAGGGCGGTCCTATATGCCTTACAGGCCTTTCAGACCCTGCTACCCAAGGGAACACTGCTGATCCAAATGGACAATATGTCGGTAGTTTGGTACATCAACAAACAGGGAGGAACCCGGTCGTACCCTCTTTGCAGGGAGGTGACCCGGGTGTGGAACTGGGCAGTCCAGTTCCTTCTGGTCCTGGTGGCTTTGCACGTTCCAGGCATTCTAAACATCCTGGCGGATAGTCTCAGCAGAACTCGAAACCTTGCACACGAATGGGAATTGCATCAGGAAGTGGCGGACTCCATCTTCCAGAATTGGGGATGTCCGGAAATCGACCTCTTCACCTCCCAATTCAACACAAAACTTCCCAAGTTTTGCTCGCTCACTCGTTTCAGAGCACGCTGCTTTCTGGAACAACGCATTGTCTCCATCATGGACAGGGAAAATCTTGTATGCTTTCCCTCTTTTTACCATTCTGCAGAGGGTTCTCCTCAGACTTCAAGCCGAGGGAGCAAGAATGATCCTTATTGCCCCTCTCTGGCCAAGACAGATCTGGTTCCCACTGTTACAGCAGCTCCCCAGGGAACCACCGGTTCCACTTCCACTGACTCACGACCTCCTGACTCAGGATCAGGGCAGGCTGGTTCATCTGGGGCTCAGGACCCTGCATCTTCATGCGTGGCTCCTACAGACATAGCGATTTCTCGCTTTGGTGTCTCCTCTAGAGTGGCTCAGGTCCTCATCGAGGCCAGAAAACGTTCCACACGTTCCATTTACGCCATGAAGTGGAAGCAGTTTTCGATCTGGGCAACTGCTCAGGGTTGGGACCCTTTCTCCTGTTCAACCCCTCAAGTCATGGAATACCTCCTTCACTTATCAGACTCCAGTCTGTCCTATTCTTCTTTAAAGGTCCATATCTCGGCTATTTCCGTGTACCTCGAGCTAGTGGATGGTAAACCCATGGCTCAGTTGGAGATCTCAAAGACCTTTCTGAAAGGCATCCTCCATCTGAAACCCCCCACCCGCAGCCCAACTCCACCTTGGGACTTGAACTTCGTCCTGGAAAAGCTCACCCTTCCTTCTTTTGAACCAGCTATGAGCTGTGATCTGCGCTTTCTTTCATGGAAGACACTTTTTCTGGTGGCTATCACCTCCATCCCAAAGGATTTCAGAGCTTCACGCTCTAGTCTGCAAGGAGCCATATCTGATTTTTCACAGGGACTGGGCGGTCCTTAGGCTGCATCCGAGGTTCCTTCCCAAAGTGGTGTCGGAAACCACACTGAACCAATCAGTAGAGCTTCCGGTTTACTACCCATCCCCTTCTAACAGGGGTGAGGCATTCCTTCACATGATGGATGTCCATCGGATCCTCCGGTGCTATACTCACTGGACTGAAGAGCTTTACTCTTTCGACCAGTTGTTAGTTTCCTTTGCCCCGAAGTTGAGGGGCAAACCAGTTTCTAAGCAGGGCCTTTCCAAATGGTTAGGCAACTGCATTCTGTACTGTTACCAAAAGTACGATAAGCCTCTTCCAGGTTCCATAAGAGGTCGTTCTACTAGGGGCATGGCTGCCTCCGTGGCCTTCCTTCGGAACATTTCCACAGCGGACATTTGTGCTGCCGCTACTTGGAGTTCTGTCCACACCTTTACCAAACATTACAGTCTGGACACTGCTTCTAGGCGGAGGGCTGGCTTTGGTCTAGCCGTCCTGCAGGGCCTTCTGTCCTAGGCTGGGTCCATTCTGGACTTCAGTTGTTCTGTTGGAGTTAGCTTTCCCTCCCTAGTTTCTCTCGGTCTCTCCTTGGAAGGACTGCTTGGGACTCTGTCCTATATGTGATGACCTACTGAAGGAACCCTCTCGAAGTAAGATAGTACAGTTATGTAGGAACTTACCATAACAGTAGATCTTTGAGAGAGGTTCTTTCAGTAGGTCCTATTTTTCCCTCCCTTATTCCCCTCATTTTATGTTTTACAGGGACTCCAATTCCTGTTCGCTCCTGCTGCATGGCCTCTTCCTGGCTCCGACGGGAGAACTGGAGGGCGGGTGTGGGGACTGCTCATTATATACAGTCACGCTGATGTCAGTCACGTGACGTCGGGTGGGCAGTCCCCTGTCAGGTATTGCTTGAAAAGTCTGCTGTGCGGCCTGATGTCAGGTGGCACTAGTCCTATATGTGATGACCTACTGAAGGAACCTCTCTCGAAGATCTACTGTTACGGTAAGTTCCTACGTAACTGTACTTTTCAGAGGGCTTTTCCACAGGGTCTCCTTTCCCCACTGTAAACAGGGGACTGGATATACTTCTGGGATATGAAAAATTACCATCTTCCTATCCAAATCAGGACACCTCACAGGAAATGTCTGAGATTTGTGCTCACAGGGGAGCATTATTAGTTATGAGTCTGGCCCTTTGGCTTATCTTCTAAGCCACTGGTCTTTACCAAGTGTTTGGCAGTAGTCACACCAGCTTTTTGCAGGGCAGACCTATATGTCTTTTCTTACCTGGATGACTGGCTCTAACAAGCCCACTCCAGGGACCAGCTACCACAGACCTTAGCTCGAACCAGACAGATGCTCAATGCTTTTTGAGGTGACAGCCAGCATCTGCAATACATGAGGACAGCCTTGGACATGGCCAAGTGCTTGCCGTTTTTCTGCCTTGGGAAAGGGCAGAAAGATTGATTGGCCACTCACATCTAATATACGACAGCCATTGTGTCCCGTCATGGACTTTTCTGTATGTCCTGGGTCTCATGGCAATAGCCATCATCACAGAGCCACTGGCTAGAGTGTGTATGCGGATATCACACTGGACTTTGAAAGCCCCAGAAGGTGCTAGTAATGTCTCCCTTACGCAGAGCACTGATGTTTCTCACTTTGGAGGCTTGGGAAGATGAGAGTTTGGTACTGGGCTCTGAAACATGGTATGGAACTGTCAGCAGTGCATGGTCCAGAGTGTCCCAAATGGTATAGCAGGTAAGTCAGTAGGTCACAGTTCAGGGTGCACAAGTGGGAACTGGTGACCTTAGTGGTCCTGGGTCACACAGAGTTGGATGTTTTGTCCCATTCAGAGAGGGCTAATCAAACTATTGGTGGAGGAGGCAACCCTAATACTCATTGCTCCCCTCTGACCTTGGGAGATGCAATATCCCCTGGTGCAACAGCTGGCAGTGGAACTCCTACCACCTCTGCCTTTGTGCAGAGACCAAATGTCACCAAACCAGGGATGTGTGGTCCACTCTGGCATGCAGTCCTTGCATCTGTGCACATGACTCCTGAAGACATAGCCATAGCTCACTTTAGAGTATCATCAAAAGTGGTTGATGTTCTGGTGGCTGGCAGAAAACCTTCCGCCAGACATACCTATTCTATGAAATGGAAGTAGTTTACTTTGTAGGCCACTTCACATAATTTGGATCCTCTTACCTGTACAGTCAGTCAGGTGTTGGAATACTTAATATTGTTATCGGACTCGGGTCTGCGGTATTCCTCACTCAAGGTGCACTTGGCTGCTATGTAAGCCGCTAACGTGCCTGTGGATGGATGTACAGTTGCTCATTTAGATGTAGCTCATACGTTTTTGAGAGGCATTTTTTATATAAAATTTCTCATTAGTACTCCAGTCCTGGCGTGGGACCTGAATTACTGTATGTTTTGGAACTGCTGCCTTGTGCTGCTTCTGAGCTAGCAGCGCGTTGTGGCTTGTACTTTCTCTCTTGTAAAGCGTTATTTTTAGTGGCAACCAATTCTGCTCGAGGGATTTCTGAACTGCAGCCTCTTAATATGTGAGCCTTCTTGTTTGATTTTCTACAAAGACGGGGTCTTTGTGCACTAATTCCAAGTTTTTACCAAAGTGGTATCTGATTTCACTCTAAAGCAAACCATTCACCTTCCAGTGTATTATCCAGAGCATGCCAATCCAGGGGCAACATTGCTCTATACATTAGATGTGTATATAATTCTCAGATTCTATACACACCATACCAAGGCCGGCAGAACATTCTCACAGCTTTTTGTTTTGTTCATCCTTGGGAAAGAGTGTGCGTCAGTTTCTAAACCGTGCTTGTCCAAACGGCTAGCACATTGTAGTATGTTCTGTCATAGGCAGTATGGTAAGAAACTTCCTGATGCGGTTCGTGGTCATTCCACAAGAGGTATGACCACTTCTGTTTATTTCAGAAATGCTTCCACTGCAGAGATTTGTGCAGCTATTGCATGGCAGACTGTCCACACATTCATCAAACATTACAGTCTGGACATTGTCTCTAACAGATGAGCAGAGTTTGGCCTGGCTGTCTTACAAGGCCTACGTCGTAATCCTATAGGCACCATCCACCCAGACTGTTCACTTTTGGTACTGCTTGGGATTCGTTCCAAAGGTGTAGCCTTATAGAAGAGATGCCCTTGAAGAACATAGAATAGTTACGTAAGAACTTATTGTAATAGATTTTCAAGAGAATCTCATTCACCAGGCTGTGCTATCCCTCCCTCCTTCCCCCTTAAATGTTGTGCTACTGGATATCCTGCATTGCTGCATTCAGTCTTGTCTTTTCCAGCACTCTGTTCACTTGGTATGAGGTGTGCTGGTGTGTCTCCTGGTTCCCTGGAAGGAGGTTCTCTGAGCATGATCTCTAGCGGGGAACTGAGGAGAGGAGGGTCTGCCCATGTTAATCTACTGTAGGTGCTGGCATGTGACGACGTGGGCAGCCCCTGGCTTGCAAAGTCTCCATGTGATCCTAGCACTGATACAAGAATAATTCCAAAGGAGTGGCCTGATGAGAGATTCTCCCCAAAGATCTACTGTTACAGTAAGTTCTTATGTAACTCTTCTTTTTCAGCTCCTGGGAAAGGTAGACTGCCACTAGCTGTGTTTAAAATGCCTGGGTCCAGACCACAATTTTGCCAGTTGTGATCTCTATATAAAGTTTTGCCCTAAAACGAAAAGCAAAGGACTTAAAAAAAATATCAGAAGATTTTATGGCTTCTCTGTCTGCCTCCAGGTCACCAAAAGGCTCAGAGGAGCGTCCAGACCCTCAGAATAAGCCGCAGTCTCTGTCAGAGGGGACAGAAGAGCGATTAAACTGCTAAAGATTGTTCAGAACTTAGTGTTTGAAAGGGGAAACCCTGAATCACATAAAACTAAAAGAGCCTCTGACCAGAGACTGGAAGGAAAAAAACAACAAAAAGAAAACATATTGCTGTCCCTCCTTCTGAAGAGGGAAAGGAGCCACCAATGGACACAAATAAAGTACCCTTACTAGAGAACATGACAAAGGCACAGCAATTCCTCCAGGCATTCCAGACTGTGGGGAATTTCATGAATATGCCTGTCCTTCTCTCCAGGCTTCAGTCTCACTCTCAGTGCCTGTGGAGGAGGAGGCTGAAATTTACTATGAAGATGAGGAGGAAGGAGAACCTATGGAACTGGATGGTTTTCCTGAGCAAGAATTTGGCTCTCCTCCTAGGCTTTCGGAGGACTAAAATTCCCACAGTACCTGAAGGAGAACCTGTAGAACCAGATGGTTCTTCTGAGCAAGAATTTGGCTCGCCTCCTAGGCCTTCAGAGGACTACATTTCCCACGATACCCTTGTAAGGCATATGGTAAATACCCTCAACTACTCCTCCCACGAGGCTGAGGAAGATGAAGATGAGGTAGAATTCATGAATATGATGGCCTTAACACCCACAAGGAGGTTGATATTGCCCATCTATAAATCCCTTAGGAAAGCAAATGAAAGATTTTTTTTATCCCTGATTTTAACCATTTTTTCTCCTGTCCCTGCCCGGCTGCATGCGCATGTGCCACAGTATCGAGATGCCCTCCCACTGCTTGCTACCCACTCTCCTGCACTGCCTGCGGACCTCCATCTGAAGGTAGTGGAACTACGGCGGGTGACAGGATCCTCCCCGGGAGAGGAGAGCTCCCTTCCGGCCACTCAATTTTGCTCCCTCTCCCCAGGCTCATTCCTGAACCCAGGTCCCCAACGTGACGCGAGGTAGGCATCCAGTGCCTCAGCCTCCGCACTCGCAGGGCCAGCAGCAAATGAAAGATTATGTCAGCATCTACCTTGGTAGCTGGCATATACAAGAAAACTTAGAAAAAAATATTAGGTGGACAGGCAGGGCACTGAGTACCTGTACTCCTACCCTGGTCATGAGGGAGTTGTCCAGGCTGCTGCCTGTGATAAGCCCAAAGTGCCAGTTTCTTTCTAGCAACCTGAGAAAGATTTCAGGAAACTGGATAGTATGGGCAAAAAAGTCTATATGTCAGCTTCCCTGCTACTAAGGCAGGCAGCTTACTTGGCTTACACAGCCCAATATGGGAAAGCTTTATGGAATTCTATACTGGCATTGAGTGAAGAGGCTACTGGAAAATTGGCACATGATATAGCTAACACAGCATGAGTAGCCATATATGCCACAAAGTAACAGTTCCCTATAACAGTAGACACAAGTTACAGTGCATCTAGGGTCATGCACATACAGTGTCCTTAAGAAGGTTTGCCTGGCTTAGAACTACTAACGTATGGAAGGTAGGGGATACTACCCTCATGTGTTTGTTTCCTTGAGTGCCTTCCACAGAGAGGCTACCATACGGGCAGGGGCAGAAGGGTCACTAGGCATGCAGCTGCAGTACCAGCCCCCAAACTTCAGGCAAAGCAAACCCCCTGACAGTTTGCCCAGGTCATCCACCTGTTGCCATCTGGGGAGAAGACTGTCTTACTGCTTCCAGAAATGGGCAAAAGTCACCACAGACAAGTGGGTACTGGAATAGTGAGTAAGGGTCTGTCCCTGCAGTTCGGGAAATTCCCCAAGCTACATAACTCTTAAGGTTTTCCAGCCTCACACCCCAGCAGAAAAATTTTTTATTGGAGATGGAGGTAAAGAAATTGTTGCAAGCAAGTGCAGTAGAAAAGTGCCTGTCTCACAGTGGAGCAAGGGACTTTGTTCCAGATACTTCCTGACCCACAACAAAAATAGGGAGTGGTGACTCATTTTAGACCTGAGATATCTGAACAAATATGTAAAGAAAGAAAAGTTCAAGATGGTGACACTGGGCTTAGTGATTCCATCTCTGCAAATAGGAGATTGACTGAGTTCACTGGATCTGAAGGAGTCCTACCTTCACATACCAGTCAGGCCAAGCCACACAAAATACCTCAGCTTCAGGTTGCCATTACCAGTTCACAGCCCTTCCCTTTGGCCTCACCTCAGCCCCAAGAATATTCACAAAGTGCTTAGCTGTAGTGGCAGCACATTTGAGGAGGAAAAAGGTGGTGTTTTTTTTTTTTTCATACGTGGACAACTGGGAAATCTCGGGTAAAAAATGAGCAGGAAGCAAAATCCCTCATACTGTTGACACAGGACACATTGGCAGACCTGAGCGTCCTCATAAACAAAACAGAACCAGTTCAGGTTTTGGATGTCATTGGTATAGAGCTAGATATCCTGCAGGGGAAGGCATTCCTTCCCCGACCAAGGATAGCTAATATGATTTTAACTGTAGAATCCTTCAAGGCAGGCCAGCCAAGGCTTATAAGGGACTTTCTATAGTTACTGGGTTGTATAGCTGCAACCTTTGCAGTAGTGCCAGACCAGTTTCCAAATGAGGGACATTCAGTATCACCTAGGGACCACTGGTCCCAGAGGTGGGATCCTTTGTCCAAGCTGATGCTTCCTACAAAAAGTCTGTTAAGGGCACTGGAATAGTGGAAAGAGGAAGACCACCTCAGAGAGGGTATTTCTGTCCTCCAGCAGTCCCCCACAGTCATGCTGTCCTAGGATGGGTTTCCACTTTGAGGACCTTGCTATGAGTGGCACCTGGAGCACACAGGAGACTCAAGAGCTCATAACTCTCCTGGAACTCAGGACAGTTTACTTGGCAATGCAGGCTTTCTCCTCCCATATTCAGGGTCAGTCAGTTCAAATCAGAACAGTCAACACCACAACAATGTATTACATAAACGAGCAGGGAGGAACAAGATCTTCAAAGCTTTGCACAGAGGCCATGAAAATCTGGAACCTAACCTGTTTCCTGGAAGTTCAGCTATCTGCAGTACACCTGCTAGGGAAAGACAATGTGCTTGCAGACTCCTTGAGCAGGATCGTCCAGGGCAGTCACGAATGGACCCTGTACCAGCAGGGGCTGGCATCAGTGTACAGACAGTGGGGTACACCAGAAATAGACCGGTTTGCCTCATGGGAGAACAGCCAGCTCCCACCTTTCTGTTGCAGACCCTCAGCTCTGGGCTCAGTCCCAGGGGATGCTCTAGTCCTCAGCTGGTCAGGGAAGTTTCTCTATGCCTTCACTCCATTCCCACTTTTACTGAGAGTCCTGATAAAACTGAGAAGGGAGTCTGCAACAGTGATCCTCATAGCTCCAGACTGGGTCAGGCAGATTTGGTGTTCCATGTTCCTGTCCTCTCCAACAGGCTGCCAATTAACCTACTTCTGAGATACAGTCTGACACTGTCCCAGGGCAGGATAACATTCCCAGAACTGAGAACTTTACGCCTCAGAGCATGGTTCTTGAAGAGAGAGAATTCTCGGGGCTAAATCTTTCTGAAAAGTAATGGAAGTGCTGAAGGTTTCAAGGAAACCAGCAACTAGGAGAACTTGAGTTTCAGAATGGAAAAGATTCTCCTTCTGGTGTTCTTCCAGACAGATCAACTTCTTCGGGCAGGCCTGTCCACAGTCCTGAACTATGTAGTCCATCTCCAGTCTTTGGGTCTGAGGCCCTCAACCCTTAAGGTTCATTTAGCAGCACTGTCAGCATACACATCTGCTGGCAGACAGGTCAGTGGCCTTGCAGCATATTTTCAAAAAGTTTTTCAAGGGCCTTAATCACTTGTACCCTCCAATGAGGGACCCTGTCCTCTTTGGGAATTTGAATGTGTGCATTGCCCAGCTGATGGAGGCCTCTTTCAATCCTATGGCCACTACTGCACTGAAGTATGTCACTTGGAAAACAGTTTTCCTGGTGGCAGTGACATCTGCAAGAAGGGTGAGCGAGCAACTGTACAAGCCCTATGCACAGATTCTAACTACGTAATCTTCCATAGGGACAAGGTAGGCCTAAAGAAGAGCAAAAAATTCCTCCCAGAAGTGGTGTCCGAAATCCATATGAGTCAATCATTTGCCCTTTCAGTTTTCTTCACAGAAAAGTGCAGCTCAGGTGAGCAAAAGTTGCACAGTCTGGATGTGAAAAGGGCACCAAGTTACTTCCTGCAGCACTCAAAGGACATTAGGTCCACTAGCACTCAGCTGTTTGTTACCTATGGTGAAGTGGAGAAAGGCAAACCAGTATACAAGAGAACGTTCTCTCACGGGATAGTTTCCTGCATACAGCTCCGTTATGACAAAGCTGGTAAACTGCCACCCAGATGGATCCAGGCACACTCTACAAAAGGTACCTCTGCCTTTGTGGCAGCATCAAGGGGTAGCCCTCTGCAAAAGATTTGTAAAGCAGCTACCAGGAAAACTGCACACCTTCACAAGGCACTACTGTTTAGACATACAGTTCAGAAAGGATGCCAGTTTTGGCATGGTTGTCTTGCAGACCCTTTCCCTAATATAGTAGGATCCAGCCTCCCAAGGTGCTGCTATGAGGTTTGCACTTATTAAACTTAAAGCAGCAGTGCAAAAATCTGGTGCAAAATTTTGACCTATACTTTTTTGTGCTATTTTAGGTTGCAGCTTACCTCCTGACTTTAGTGATGCCCTTCTGTCCACAAGTTGTCATCTTTAGTACTTTTTTTTGTGTTTGAAATAATAAAAGGAGTGTTCCTTTTAATATGGTTTGAATCAGGTCTTCATCAGTATACTCAGCTGTTTTAGTCCATCAGTTGGTTAAGTATCACTTCTGTTGTGAGGCGGTGCTCTCTGACCTTATGAAACAAAAGGGTTAAAAAACAGCTGCAAGTACTGATGAAAACCTGGTCCAAGCCATATTGAAAGGAGAGCTCCTTTTATTATTTCAAACATGAAAAAAGTACTAAATCAGACAAAACTGTGGAAAGAAGGGTATTGTACAAGTCAGGAGTGGAAATCTGAACTAGCATAAAAAAATATCGGTCACACTTTTCACTGGATTCAGGCACTGCTGCCTTAGGTAAGGGATTCCTGGGGGTTTGAAAAAAAAAAAATACTCACTGTAGTAATGTTGTTTCTTCTAAAGAGATTCTTCACTAGATTTAACAGTTCCTAATCCCTGCCTCCCCTTCCAGAACCTGGAAAAGGTTCAGACAAGAATCTGTTTTTCCTGCTTGCTTGAGCATTACTTGTTACAGTAACTTTACAATTGTTGGGAAGTGGTCTGAGTGACTTTGTTTTTCATAACAAATTCATTTTTTTCTGCCTTGTTGAAACCAATTTTAGACATGTTTTATACAATTTTAGAGTTTTTGGTAGCCATTTAGCTAGTTTTGGTGGTCACATCTCACCCTAGCTTTAGAAATATATCTGACACTAGAGTGCAGGGGTGAGTGTGACCATACTTCTCAACCTCAAGACTCTGAAATGAGCGACACCAACACTTGACATGAGGGACATCACAATTTCGGCGCTTTACTGATTTAGGACTCTGTTTAAGAGCATAAAATAGCCTGAAACTCATTCCAGTAGCACTAAAGAATGATCTTGTGCATGAAATTTGTCATTTTATGTGGAAAAACAATCTGTAATAAAAAAAATGAAACGTCCATGTGTTCTAATGATCGTCTGGAGAGCTATATAATTGTTTACTGTTGCCTGGGTTACTAATTAAAGAACCTAAGTGATAGCATTAGCAACTGCTCTCTCTCTCTCTCTCCCCTCCCCCCCTTCTTTCCTTCATGTTTGACAGCCGCTTGCTCTATCATGGAATCTCCAGGTTTCATTTACTGTAGGATTAGTCACGCTGATGATGTTTTGATTGTATTGTTTGTCATTTAGCAGCTTTTGCAATCCTAGTAAGAATGGCTAATTATAAATCAGTGATAAAACCACCTCGGATGAACAAGACAGCAAGCAGCTGTCAAACAGGAGAAGAAAGTGAGGATACCACTAGCTAAGTAGCTATTACAAGATAATAAAATGTTAGTAAGTAACCCTAGCAACAAAGCAGAAAGCACTGATGTGGAACATTGAGGAATGCCCAGTTACTGATTCATGAATTTCACATTTCACACAGTAAAGGTTTGGGATGGTGGGGAATACTTTTTTGTGGCCCTTGGACCCCACAGAGTGGAACACTGGCTCTGTGTCTTTCTTTCTTACTTTTTAATAAAGCAACAGTATCCTTTCTGAAAGGTCACACCCAACCATTGCTCCCCAGTTGGGGCTAGTCTTAGTTGTCTGTGCCTTTTAGGCCTACAGCAAGCAATTTCTTCTTGGTGATCTTTTTGCTGCTGGTTTGCGAAGCTTATTTTCAAATTCAAAACTGAAGTAGTCTGACTCTGAATGCAATAAATAAAAAAAAATGTCTCGGACGGTCTCCTCTCCAGTCACTCCCTCCTTCTTACCTTAAGTTGCCACTTGAATTTGCCTTACATCACTCCTGATATGTACTGGGCAAGGGCAGGGCTGGGCTAGAGTAGCAAGTCTCGCAGCCAGAGCACTCCTGCCTGGGCGAGTTCCAGCTGCTGCCTCAGGGAGCTTTGGGGGATGCCAGCCGGCTGCTGCACTGTTCTCTCTGGGCTGCTGCTGGTGATTGCGTTAGAAGATTTTAGCTGACTTGTTGGTCAGAGACTGGGAAGACTGACTTGACTGCTCCCGGTGCCTTAACAAATGACTTGCAATTGATCGGATTGACTCTCAACCAGGAATCAAACTCGAATTCCTTCTAAGTGTGAGGACGCGAGCATGGTGAGATGGTCTGTGCTGTGCATGTTGTGTAAGCGGTGATATCAAATTTATTTTCTGATTTGCCAACTGCAGAGGAGGTGCGATGAACCGTGGGAGGACTAGAGACCTGTCCCTCCAACCTCAGCAGCACATCACCAACTAAGTTTTGCCTTCTGCACTCACTCCTACTAGAGTTTCAGCCCAGGACAAAATGCAAATGCTTAAACGGTCCACTGACATCAGCACTTAAATTCAGGACAATGACGGGCACTGGCGGGACAGTGGAACAAATTAGGAAAATGAGGCCAAATGCGGGATGTCCCGCACAGTCCGGGACACTTAAGAGCTATGAGTGTGACCACACAGCCAATTTCATTCTAAATTCCATAATTTGCATAAAACTCTAAAATTTCAGGTACTGCTTTATTCCAGGGGAATGATTGCGCGTGTTAAACTTGGTGAGGAATCCCTTTTGGAAGAAGCAACATTCCTATAGCGAATAATTGTTTCTTCTAGGGATGTGGATATGTTGTTCTATCCACACTTGTTGGCATGTCCTTTCCCTTTAAATATCTTGAGGGGAAGTCTTTAAGCTGGGTCCTCCCACCCACTCGGCTCCTTCCTCCTATCCCTCAGCTCTGCCCCTTGATGCCATATCTTCCTTTCCGCTTGGAAGAATCAGGTTCCCTCCTTATCGTCCCGTGCTGAGTAGGCCCTGGCGCTTAAATATTTGGATTACTTATTAAAACATAAACGTAAGGTCGTCAGAGTTTCACCACTTAGATCTTCAGTTGCGATCATGGAGGAGGACAAGTCCTCGCTGTGTTCCACCGGTGCGCCTGGAGGCAGAAGATGTCTCGCACTGACCCATACGTTACGTGTGTCTATTGCCTGGGTCACAGTCAAGTTTCTTTGGGGTCAGGTGGTTCAGGTCCAGACGGACAACAGTACGACCATGCACTATCTCAACAAACCAGGCAGAATGCACTCCCGGCCTCTGTGCAGGGAAGCTGTCCGCATCTGGACCTTTTGTGAGCCAACTGGAGGCAAATTTCCTAGCCATTCATGTGACAAGAGCCTCAAATCAACTGGTGGATACCCTCTGCCAAGTGGGAGAGGCGTCTCACGAGTGGTCTCTCCATCCAGAGGTAGTAACACAGCTTGTTCTCCCAGTGGGGCACCCCTCAGGTGGACCTGTTCGCCTCCAGGGAGATCTCAAAGCTGAGGCTGTTTTGTGCCCGTCCCCCCTCAGCAGGGCTCGCTGCAGGGGGATGCCTTCTCAAGGCTACGGACTCCAGGCCTCTTTTATGCCTTTCCTCCACTTCACTTGATCCACAAGGTGCTCCTCAAGGTCAGGAGGGACAAGATGCAGGTGACCCTGGTGGCTCCACACTGGATCTGCCAGTTTTGGTACTCCGAGCTCCTCAGCCTCAGGCTCCCGAGGCATCTTCCAGCACGCCTGGACCTGCTGTCAGGTAATCAGGGAGGGTCCTCCTCCCGGATTTTCAATCCCTGCACCTGGCTCCTGAGTGGCTAGAGTTGCAGGCTTTGGGTCTCTCTGAAGATGTACTCACTGTAGTTGAGGCATTTAGGAAGGAATCAACCAGGAAGTGCTATGCCTTCAAATGGAAGACATTCTCCATTTGGTGTCAGGGCAAGGAGCTGGACCCTTTGTCTTGTCCAGTGGCTAGCATTCTTGACTACCTTTGGTCTCTCTCTCCAAAGGGGGTCTTCAATCAACGACCCTTAAGGTGCACCTGGCAGCCATTTCTGCTTACCGGGCGCAGGCTGGTCAGCAGACAGTGGCACAGGAGAAGGTGGTCTGGCGTTTCTTCAAAGGCCTTGGCCATATTTCCCCTCCAATGCATGAACCACCATCACCGTGGGATCTACTGCTGGTACTGGCAAAGCTCATGGGCAAGCCATTCGAAGCGATGCACAGGTGTGAGATGTCACACCTGTTGTGGAAGACTGCCTTCCTGGTGGCTATCATGTCAGCCAGAAGGATTGGAGAGCTCCAGGTGCGCTCCGTTGAGTCTCTTTATCTGGTCTTCCACAGGGACAAGATTGTCCTTTGCCCCAACCGAATTTCCTTCCGAAGGTTGTGTCGGAGTTTCACCTGAACCAGGTGATGACTCTGCCACTGTATTACGCACATCACACCTCGGAGGCCAAGTACAGGCTCCATACATTTGACGTGAGACGAGTCCTTGCTTATTACAAGGAATGCATGGTTGAAGTTCGGGGAGAGGTTCTCCAGCTGTTTGTCACCTATGCTGAAGCTGCACCTGGCAGACCTGCAGCCAAGTGGACTATTGGCAGATGGATTACATCGTGCATTGATCTCTGCTATAGGTTGGCAAATGGGGAGCCTCTCATAGGGCTAAGGGCTCATTCCACTTGCCATACTGCTGCATCGGTGGCCCCTTCTAGGGATGTCCCTATCCAGGAAATCTGCAGGACCTGGAAGTCCGCAAACGCCTTCATTTCCCACTACCACATTGACCTAGAGTCATGCTGGGATGCTGGTTTTGGGGCCTCAGTTCTCCAATCTCTTTCTCCCAAGTAGGGGATGTGCGCTTTGCCTGCCTCTTACCCGGAGAACTGCTAGGAGTCTGCCAACAAGTGTGGATAGAACAACATATCCACATCCCTAGAAACGCAGGTTACTCACCTGTAACAGTAGATCTTACTTCGAGAGGGTTCCTGCAGTAGGTCTTCACATATAGGACTGGGCCCCTTGGCGTCAGGTCCACACTGCAAACTTGTAGATAGCAGTCATCAGCAGGGACTGCCCCCAATGTCAGGGCGTTGTGATGTCAGCCCGCCTATAAAAGGGGCAGTCCTGTGCTCACTCTCCAGTTCTTTCCCGCCGTTACCTCAGTAATGCTCGGCTTGTGTCAGAACAGCAATCTAACATCCGCATTATATTTTGTCAAAGTTTTCCTTCACCTCTTACTAGTTTTCTCTGAGTTTTCTTCAAATTGATGTCTTCTAGACAGAAAAAAAGTGCTCCAAGTGTGGTACTCAAGTCCCGCATGGGGACAACCAATCCCACTGCCTCCTTTGCCTATGTTCAAAGCACGACGTCTAGGAGTGTTCCATCTGCCAAGCCTTCAACCAAGCGACTAGAACCAGGCGCAGGCAGTCCCTCGAGGCCCATCTTTTGACCTGACGCTTGGTGTCTGTGGAAAAGGAGCTCCAAAAACCCAGGGAAAGGTCGTCGCTGGCTCTGAAAAAGAAGAAAAGTAAAGAAAAGCGCCGGGACCGGAGTCCATTGCCAAACGAGAGGCCTGTAACCGTGAGTACTTTATCTGGTGCCCCGTCCGCTTCTTTGGGTCGGGGCCCCTCTCCCCCTCCTGCTGAGGTGAGCTGGCAGCCAGGGGTTGCCTCTTTAGAGGAGATAATTTCATCACCTTGTCCTGCTGATAAGTCACCCCTTGCCTCCAGCGAAGGGCGCACGGCCTCCTCTGCTGCTCGAGAAGCTGACCTTACCACCGTTTGAACCAGCTTCTTCTTGCGACTTACTCTTCCTTTCCTGGAAGACCTTATTCAAACAACATGAAGTCTTGCTGTATTCTGACAAATTGCAATGAGGTCCAACCTTTGAACTGCCCCGGAGATGAAGGAGTTAACTTTCCATGCCAGGTATGGAACGC
The DNA here is from genome assembly GCA_016271365.2 of Neoceratodus forsteri. Classification (NCBI taxonomy): domain Eukaryota; kingdom Metazoa; phylum Chordata; order Ceratodontiformes; family Ceratodontidae; genus Neoceratodus; species Neoceratodus forsteri. Next base: position 658,551,724 of record CM057459.1, read on the forward strand.
TGAGCTCGAGCTCGGTTGAGACTCTGTCTGTTGCTGTTTGAACTCAAACCGTCAGATTCTGTACTCTGCCTCACTGAAGAGTCGCTCCGGAGATTTCTCCTTTGGTCTGTTCAATTTGGCGGTTAAAGTACTGTTTTTCTCGGTTTTCGACCAAATTTAAACCACAACCCATCGGTTCAGTCTCTGTCTGTGGTATTCGTGAGTACTAGATAGGGTTATATTATTTTCTATTCTGTGTGGAACTTGTAAACGCGTCATCGGTTCGGTTTGAACCAATCAGGTTGTTTAGAAATCTTTACTTCTACTTTTAGAGTGTGGTTACCGGTTCTTATCGGTTCTAAAAAAACTGGATTTTTTTACGGTTTTTTCCATGACCCGTACCACGGTCAGGAACCGATAAGTGTCTTGCCTGGCGGATTGCCGGAAAAAGGGTAAGTTTGGTTTAGGACTGGCCATGTCTGAGAAACCCAAAAGAAAAACCGTGCCCACTGGGTTTCAACACTGTAGTGTGTGTGGGGAAGTCTTTGCTAAGGCTGATCCCTACACCACCTGTGTTTATTGTCTGGGGTTTGACCACCTCGATTCAGACTGCCAGATTTGTAAATATTTTCCAGCAGCTACCCTAGAGAAGAGAGTTGGTAGGCTCAGGGAAAGGGAGGCCAAAAAGTCTACTGACCCGGATGGCCAGCCTGGTTCGGTTCCAACTGAACCAGAAGGAGTGCCCTCTGACCAGGGCGAAACTTCTTCGTGCAAAAGGAGAACCGATTCCGAGGAGTCGGTTCCGGTTAAGAGAACAAGAAGGGATAAATCAGCTGGTGTGGATCCAAAAGTTTCTTCTCCAACCACTGATGAAATAGCCAAAGCGATAAAAATGATCCAGTCACTATCCCCAGTTCCGACTGAACCGGCACCATCAGGGAGGCGCTCGGTTCGGCCGGTTCCGGATTATGATTTAGAGGAATTTTATGAACCGGAGGAGAAGGAAGGAGAGTATGAGGAAAGTGAATGTGATTATGAAAGTCTGGATGTGCCCATTGACTTGGACATCTCCCCAGACAAACCTTCAGGAGTGTCTCCTCCTAGGCTTTCTGAGTCCCCCTCCCATTTCATGTTTTACAAGAAAGTGGCTGAAACCCTTCAGCTTCCTGTGGAAGAAGCTGTGGATGACCAGGAGGAGCCTGACTATGTTGAAATGATGGATATCCCAGAGTCCAGGAGGCTGTCTATTCCCCTTCATAAGTTTTTTGGGAAACAGACAATAAAAATTTTAAAGACTCATACTTCTATACCTCCTGTGGATAAGAGAATGGACAAGAGGTATACTCTTTCAGGCTCAGATACAGAGTTCCTTACCCAGCAATGCAGCCATGTTGGGGTAGTGCAGGCTGCTGCCTGTGATAAGGCAAATATACCCTTGGGTTCACACCCCCCAGATAAGGACTCTAGGAGGATTGATGCTATGGCAAAGAAACAGTACATGGCAGCATTCTTGGGACTCAGGCAGGCCAATTATATGGCCTATACAGCTAGATATCAGAAATCTAGATGGGACACTGTTATGGCTTTAGCTAAACAGGTCCCTGTCCAGCTTGCCAAGGAGCTGGAGCAGGTAGCTGTGGATGGTATTGAGGCATCCAAGGTGCAATTCCATGCTGCAGTGGACTCCAGTGATGTAGCCATGACTCTAGATGAAACATCTGTGGCCCTCCGTAGGATGGCTTGGCTCAGATGTACTAGCCTGTCTCAGGATACCCAGACTAAGGCCATGGATTTTCCTGCTGTGGGTAATTCTGTGTTTGGGGAGCAAACAGAGAACTACATGAAGAAAATGGATGAATACAGGACCACCTATAGGAGTGCTCAGGCCAAGGAAAGGCAAACCACTCCTCAGAGGCAGCATCCCAGGGGCAGGGGCAGGCGTTTTCATAGGCCTTTCTACCAAGCCCAGGCCTCCTCTTCAGCTTATGCTCAGAGGGGATTCTTTAGAGGGAGAGGCAGACGGGGTACAAGCAGGCCTGCTTCCACCCTCAGCCTAAACCCCTGCCAAACAGGCACCTGATGGGTTTGCCAGGGCGATTCTCCACCACCTGTAGGGGCAGGCTGCTTACTTTGTCCAGGACTGGATGTCTTTAACATCAGACAAATGGGTCCTGGAAGTAGTAAGCCAGGGACTGGATTCTCAGCTTCAAAAATTTCCAAAGATGAGAACCAGATCCTTTCCACTCTGAATCCTTCAGAGGCACTTGCCCTAGAGGCAGAGGTCTCTTCCCTCTTGGCTCTCAGAGCTGTAGAAAGGGTTCCCCCCCTACACAAAGGGAAAGGATTGTACTCCAGGTACTTCCTCACCCCAAAAGACAGGAGAATGGCGGCCCATCCTGGATCTCAGATATTTAAACAAGCACCTTTTAAAGCCAAAGTTCAAAATGGTGACACTGGGAATAATTCTACCCCTCTAAGGCCAGGGGACTGGCTAGTCTCCCTGGACCTCAAGGATGCCTATTTCCATATTCTCATCAGAAGCTCCCATCGAAAATACCTCGGGTTCGAGCTGCCCTCGGGCCATTACCAATTCAGAACAATGCCCTTCGGCCTAACCTCTGCTCCAAGGGTGTTCACAAAATGCCTGGCAGTAGTAGTTGCCTTCCTAAGAAGGAAAAGGATTTCCGTCTTCCCATACCTGGACGACTGGCTCATAGTAGGCCAGTCCCCAGACCAAGTCAAGTTACACCTTCAGATGACTCAGCAACTGCTCACTTCTCTAGGTTTGCTTCTGAATCTTTCAAAGTCAGTTCTAGAGCCTGTACAGCTCCTCACTTTCATAGGCGCAGAGCTAGATACAGTAAAGGCAAGAGCCTTCCTTCCCCTGGACAAGGCAAGGACCGTTATTACACTGGCTTCTTCATTCACCCTACAGGTGTCTCGAACAGCAAGGCATTTTCTGCAGCTCCAGGGGCACATGGCTGCTTCTACAGCAGTGGTGCAGGGAGCAAGATTTCAGATGAGGGACATTCAGTTCCACTTGAGAGCCTTTTGGTCTCAGAAAAAGGATCCTCTGACCAAACTGATCCCAGTGACTCGAACCCTGATCCAGGCATTGCAGTGGTGGCAGGATCAGGACAGTCTAAGACAGGGAGTTCCTTTTGTCACTCAGTCTCAATCTCTAATCCTTACGACAGATGCCTTCCTCTTGGGGTGGGGAGCCCACTTAGGAGACCTGGCTACCCAAGGGTTGTGGTCTCCTCAGGAATATCTGCTTCACATCAGTCTATTAGAACTCAGAGCAGTGTTTCTAGCACTTCAGGCTTTTTCCAAGTCTGTTCAGAACAAAGTAGTTCAGATCAGGACAGACAGTACCACCACAGTGTGGTATATCAGCAAGCAAGGGGACCTCTGTCTACGGCCTTGTGCACAGAAGCAATGAAGTTATGGTCTCTGGCCTATTCCCTGAGCACCTCTTACAGCAGTACACCTCCCAGGCAAGGACAATGTCCTGGCAGATGCTCTCAGCAGGATATCTCAGGGCCATCACGAATGGTCATTGGATCCCCTGGTTTTGAAGGTGATCTTCTCCAGATGGGGCACCCCAAAGATAGATCTTTTTGCAGCCCCAGACAATCACCAACTCCCCCTCTTTTGCTGCAGGCCCCCACTGTTGGACTCTGTTCCCCTGGATGCCCTAGTTCTCAATTGGGAAGGGAAGTTACTGTATGCTTTTCCCCCCTTCCCTCTCCTGTTCAAGGTGCTAGTCAAAATCAGGTCTCAACCCTGCGAGGTGGCTCTGATTGCTCCAGACTGGGCCAGACAGCCCTGGTACCCTCTCCTGTTGTCCTTAGCAGTCCACCTTCCTCTGTTTCTTCCCAGGAATTACAACCTGTTAACCTGTGCTCAGGGGAGGGTTTGGTATCCGAATCTCAAATCTCTCAATCTCAAGGCCTGGCTCTTGAAGAGTTAGAGTTTGCTGATTTACACCTCTCTCACGGTGTTATGGGTATCCTAAAGGCTTCTCGGAAGCCTTCCACCAGAACCACTTATAATTCCAAATAGAAAAGTTTCTCCATATGGTGCTCTGGGAAACATATTTCTCCAGAGTCTGCTGGCCTGCCCACAGTCCTTGACTATATGGTTCATCTGAATAGCTTGGGACTCAGACCAGCTACACTAAGAGTGCATCTGGCAGCTGTCTCTCCTTTTCTTTCAGCAGGTAAGCCTTCCTCCCTTTCAGCTCATCCTGTATTCTCTACGTTTTTCAAGGGATTGCTTCATACCAATCTGCCATTCAGGGACCCTGCCCCTGCTTGGGACCTTAATGTTTGCATTGCTCAGCTTATGCAACCCCCTTTTGAGCCCTTGTCCTCAGCAGAGCTTAAGTACTTGACTTGGAAAACTGTTTTCTTGGTGGCCATCACTTCTGCCAGGTGCATAAGCGAGTTACAAGCCCTGTCAGTGGAGCCTGATTTTATCTCTTTCCATAGAGTTAAGGTGGTCCTCAGGACTAACAGGAAGTTTTTTACCTAAGGTGGTTTCAGACTTCCACCTTAATCAGTCTATATCTCTTCCTGTGTTCTTCACTGACCATTCCTCCTCTGGTGAGAGGAGGCTGCACAGTTTGGATGTGAAAAGAGCCCTTAACTACTACGTAGAGCGTACCAAGGGTCACAGGTTTGACTCCCTCCAACTGTTCCTCACTTATGGTGAGGTTGGTAAGGTAAAACCTGCCACTAAAAGATCCATTGCCAGGTGGATTGTCTCTTGCATTCAATTTTGCTATGAAAAACTAGGTAGGATTCCACTCTCAGGCCTGAGGGCTCACTCTACCAGAGGTACAGCTGCTTCCCTGGCTGCTGCCAGGATATTCCTATCTTAGAGATATGTCAAGCAGCTACCTGGAAAACAGTTCACACTTTTACCAAGCATTACTCTCTGGATATCCAGGCTAGGAGTAATGCTCGGTTTGGCACAGCAGTGCATCAGAGCCTATTTCCTAAGTAGGTTCTGTCCCTCCTCCATGGAGGTACTGCTTGGTAGTCTGCAATTTGTCAGAATACAGCAAGACTTCATGTTGTTTGAAGAAAAAATTACTCACCTTAGTAATGTTGTTTCTTCTAATGGAGTCTTGCTGTATTCTGACCCTGCCTTCCCCTCTCAGAACCTTTGTTTTTGGGATGTGGGTGGGCAGTAGCAGTGTTGGCACTCAGGAGGTGCCCCACCTTTTTATTATCACCCCTTTTTCTTTGGGTGAGTGGGTGTTGTGTTTATTTCATTTTTTGGGTTTCCTGACTTGAGTCTTTGTTTTGGGACCAAAACATCTGTTTATTATATTTAGTAGCCAGTTGGCTAGTGTAGGTTTACAGCTTCCACACAGGACACTCGGTGTGTTTAGCTCGTAAAGATCTGACGGGTTGAGTTCAAACAGCAACAAACAGAGTCTCAACCGAGCTCGAGCTCAGCGTTCCATGCCTGCTATGGAAAGTTAACTCTTTCATCTCCGGGGCAGTTCGAAGGTTGGACCTCACTGCAATTTTTCAGAATACAGCAAGACTCCATTAGAAGAAACAACATTACTAAGGTGAGTAATTTTTTCTTTTTAGTTGCTGTTACTTCAGCCAGAAGGATTTCTGAATTACAGGCCTTCGTCTGTAAAGAACCTTATTTGATTTTTCATAAGGACCGAGTAGTCCTTCTGACTAACCCTTCTTTTTTGCCCACAGTAGTTTCAGAAACCACTTTGAACCTGAGTGTGGAATTACCGGTATGGTATCCACAGTATTCCAACGGGGGGGGGGGACACCTTCTGCACACCCTTGATGTGCACCGGATCCTGAGGTACTACACGAACAGGACTGAAGAGATTAGGAAATCTAGCCAGCTGTTTGTAGCCTTTGCCCCTCAGTGCCAGTGCAAGGCTATTTCCAAGCAGACCTTCTCTTGATGGCTTGCTAACTGCATCCATTTTTCGTACACAGAATATGGGAAGTCCCTTTTGGGGGCAGTCAAAGGCAACTCCACCCATAGTGTGGCGACCTCTAATGCCTTTTTTAGGAATGTGTCCACGGCAGAGATCTGTGCTGCCACCATCTGGTCATCTGGTCACACCTTCACTAAGCATTATAGTCTGGACATTGCCTCTCGGCACAGAACTGGCTTTGGTCTTTTAGTCTTGCAAGGCCTCATGTCATGATTCCTTATGGCGACTTCTCCTCCTCCCAGATGCACCTATGTTTTTGCTTTTCTTTGGGACTGCTTGGTATTCAGTACTATATGTGAAGACCTACTGCAGAAACCCTCTCGATGTAAGATATTGCAGTTATGTAAGAACTTACCGTAACAGTAGATATTTGAGAGAGGTTCCTGCAGTAGGTCTAGTTTCCCACCCTCCTTCCCCCAGTTTTTGGATGCTTTAATTTCCATCCTATCTAGTCCTGCGGGACTAGAGTGGAAGCAGGGTCTCTGGAGTTCACTCTGGTTTTCTCCTTACCTATCTTTAGGTCTCCGTTGAAAAAGAACTGGAGAGCAGGCGTGGGACGGCCCCTTTTATAGTCGGGCTGATGTCATGATGCCCCGACGTCAGGGACGGTCCCTGCTGATGATTGCTATCTACAAGTTTGTAGTGCAGACCTGATGCCAGGGGGCGCAGTCCTATATGTGAAGACCTACTGTAGAAACCTCTCTCGAAGATCTACTGTTACGGTAAGTTCTTACGTAACTGCAATTTCTTCCACGGAATGGTCTCTTGCAGTAAGTCATTACTTCTGGGAGTTCCTGATAGGTGGCACTCCAGCATGGAAGTCTCATCCAGCAGTCTCTATACCAGGGACCACCCACACTACCTCACTTCCTGGGCTATACCTATAAAAGTGGGTTATCCCTGGTAAGCTCCATTCATTTTCCCACTGGCTTCAGCTCTGTCAGCAACTCTCCAAGTAGCAGTCTACGACGTGGAGTGAACCCATAGCCTAGGTGCCTGTGCTTCATACAGGCACCATATACCTACAATGGATGATTCCCTGTCACACACACACACACACACACACACACACACACACACACACACACACACACAGCTCAACCAAAGGGTTCAAAAAACTTAGACTCCTCTTCAAGAGATAATACTGGGAGGGAAATCCCTTCACCTAAAGTCCTGCCTGACTGCCTTTCTACAGTCATGCCTCCAAAATCTGGAACATCAGGAAGATATTCATCATCGACGGGCACTTCACCCCCCGTCAATGGCAGGCTCTACTCCATCAAAAAAGCAACGTTCGTCATCTACAGGGCATCATACCTCAGCTCCCCCGTCGACCAGGACTCCTGCACCGTCAACGACAGAGGTCTTGTTGCCTTTCCCATCGACTGGGCATAACACCCCATTGACAGGAGGGCTTTACAAGACAGCATCATTGATGAGAGTGCCTCCTCCGTCAACGGAGCACATGCTACATGCTTCCTCGTCGACGGGGCTGCCTCCTCCGTCAACGGGACATGCTCCCCCGTCGATGAGAGGCCTGCCATCGTCGACTGGCCATGTATCCACTCTCCCATCATCGATGACAGCATTTCCGCTGTTGAAGGAGCATGTCTTCATTCTCCCATCATTGGCGCAGCATGCATTCGTTATCCCATCGTCGACTGAGCATATCCCACCATTGACGACACATGCCCTGCCTTCCTCATCATCAATGGAGTATATTCCCCCATTGATGGAGCATGCTGTTGCTGACCCTCCACTTGCAAGACACTGTACATCATCAATGAGGCATGCTTCTCTGCCTCTCCCGTCGACGGGACTGATGCCTCCTTCGTCAAGACGATCACTGCAGCATAGAACACCCTTGCCTGCATATAGTGCAGCTATGGATGATCCGTGTGGAAGGTCGACCATGAAAAGCCAAGAATATTCTCAAAAATATGTATCGAAAGATGCATATGGAGCTGCATTTCTACAAAATAAAGAACTATATGCTTCAGAACGCAGAGGCCCTCCAGCCTCGTTGTCGTTCCCACATGGAGCTCACAACTCCATTGGAAATGAACAAAGACTCCAAAGAAACTCCGGATCACTCTAGCGGGAGGTGCAAAGTGATCCCCCATTCCCACGTGCGCTGGATTCAGAACCTGCTTACATGACAATTCCATCGTCACAAGCTCCAAATATTGAAGAAATAGTAAACAGAGTACTGGATTCTATGGGATTTGACCATAGCCTCACTCCAGAACATAACCCTCAAACACAAATGATATCGCCACCCTCCATCAAAACAGGCATGCACCGAGCTAGACCGCTCCCTGGTCCTGCCTCCTCCCAAATATTCAGACGAATATTTCTCAGATTATCACACAAATCCAAACCTTCATAGGGCCTGTGATGGTTCCCCTGACACAAGATGATATGAATCCCCTTCAGAGGTGCCCTCCTACTGGGACAAAGGGCTATTACAACCACGAAAGGTCATTTCTAGGGACATGGATATGTTGTTCAATCCACACTTCTTGGCAGGTTCCTTGCCACTTTAAATCTTGCCGGAATGTCTTCAAGCTGGCTCCTCCCACCCACCCGGGTGGTAAAGCTCACGGCTCCACCCCATGACGCCAGATCTTCCTTACCGCTTGGAAGCTCAGGTTCCCTCCTTAGTGCTCTGCATTTTAGACTGGATCCTAACTCCTCGGTTCGTCCGAAACTGGTTTTGAAGTTTTCTAAACTTCGGTCTTCATCTTCCCTTGCGGCTGCAATGGACAAATCTATTCCCGGCTTTCGGAGGTGCTCTTGCTGGCAGAAAATGTCCAGGATGGATCCGCACTCCATGTGCATCTATTGCCTAGGCCTAGATTACGACCCGCAGGCCTGCGAGTTGTGCCGTTCTTTCTTGGCCAACGTCCTGGATGATCGCGATGCCCGATTGCAGCTCAGGTGCCCCGAGAAGCGTTTTCCACCAGTAAAATCAAAAGAGGCTCGTTGGGCGGTGTCTGGCAGCTGGCTCAGCTGAGGAGCTCGAGCAGATGATCGCCCTCGAGGAGGCGGCCTAGGCCGCATCTTCCTCCTCCTCTGCCGTGGCATTTATCCTGCTCTCTCCGAGTTCCTCGTACACAGCTTCATTCAAGGAGCTTTGTCAGTCCTTTTCCACGAAGGGAGAGGGGCCATTGGGACATTCTTCTCGGCTCAAGAAGAAGGAGTCGAAGGGTAAGTCCCACCGTCGGCGTTCGTGGGAGCGGGAGAGGGTCTCCATCCACAGACAGCCGACCGTCGACTTCGGTTGAAGTTGCGGCTCAGGCCGCTGGCTTCACGGTGTCCCAGTCAGGCCAGCCTGCTGAGACTCCCGTCGATGCAGTCGAGATTTTTCTTGATCTGTTGGACGGGCTGTCGACTGGTGAAGCCGACACCCCACCTTCACCGGTTCCCTGGTGGAGACAGAGGATCTGCCTGCGCCTTCGGGGCCGCAGTCCCCGGTTAAAGTGCCCGAGCGAAGGAAGAGCGGGTGTCCCCGGCCCCTTCCCAGACCTGCCCTCGGTCCCCCCGAGGGTCTCAGTCTCGGACTTCATATCGGTCAATCCATTCCCGCCAACATCGGCGGTCTCGGTACAGAAGTAAGCGGTGACACCGTTCCTCCTCGTCCTCTTCCTCGGATGAGGGGAGGCTTCGGCGTAAATTACGTTGGCGCTACAAGGAGCTTATGTGGCAGCAGTTACTATTGTCTGGGCCTAAACCGACCCCGGTTCAGACCCTGGCCATCAAGTGGCTGTCGCCCGAATGACCGAAGCAACCACTTGCCAAGTCAAGTTGCCCATTCCAGGGCCGGTTGCTCAGCCAAAACCGGCTGCTCCACCGATTGTAGTGGAACCTCCGCCTCCACAACCGAAGTCTGGGGCACCGACCAAGGATTCTCGGTCGGGTCACGGCCTGCCCCACAGGTTGTCGGTCACCCTCACTCCCGACCGTCCTCGGCTGGTAGAGGGTGGCTCAGGGCCGTAGCAGCTCTTCGCAGACTCTTCAGAATCCGACGATGACTCCTCTCTGTTCTCCAGGCAGGTCGACCTGGAGTCCTCCGGGGGCCAGTCATTGGACGATAGCCCATCGTTCTTCTTGGGTCTGCTTCGACTCATCTCAGATTCCACCGGGATGCAGCTCGAGCCCGTGTCCAAACAGGCCAAGTATCCCCTGATGGAGATTCTGGACCGAGGGAATTCCCCCACGGAGGCCTTTCTGGTGGCTGAGGCCATTGTTGGCCCAGCCTTGGAGCTCTGGTAGCGGCCTGCTTCCTGTCTTGCGCCTTCGGCCAGGATGGCCAGGAAGTATACGGTCCTTACCGGCTCTTTGCCCGGTTTCTCGGAGCACCCCTCCGCCGAGGGGTTAGTCACCGACAGCGTCTTCCGGCATTCCACAAGCGCTCGGGACATGGATAAGCCCCCCGACAAAGAGTTCAAAAAGCTGGACTTTGCCGGACGCAAGGTGTACGCTGCGTCCTCCCCAGCTCGGCCGTGCTGATGGCACACTTCTCCCACGCCCTCATGGGCTCCATGGATGAGGTTGTCCCTCATCTCCCGACTGACCTGCAGACCACGGTCCGTCAGGTGCGGGACCAGGGTAGGGCAGTGGCGAAGCAGCAGCTTCAGACTGCTCTGGACATAGGTGATTCCTGTGCCGGGTCAGTAGCGGCCGCGGTGGCCATGCACCGCAGGGCGTGGCTGAGGATATCCACCTTCACAGTGGATGCCCAGCACAAGTTGGTGGACGTTCCCTTCTTGGGTACTGACCTCTTCAGCCCTGAAGTGGAGGGACACCTCCAGCGGATCGAAAAGTCCAGTGCCAGTCTGGACTCTGTCACCTCCGCCCAGAGGGACGAAGGCCGCCGTCAGCAACAGCATAAGTCCTTTCGTCCTTCGGCCCCTGCAGCTTGACCGGCCCAACAGCACCAGCAACAGGGCCAGCAGGCTCGCGCTTGGCGTCCCAAACCCAAGCCAGTGGCTTCCTCCAACAGGAAGCAAGGAGGTAAAGGCCCAGAAGGTCCCTCGGCCGGTTCCTCCTCCAATCCTGCCCAGTGACGGGTTGAGGGGTGCCACCCCCAGCCTCATCGCCCCCCCAGGTTCTCCCCGTGGGGGGACGGCTCCGCCACTTCCTTTCCACCTGGTCCACTATCACCATGGACCGCTGAGTGTTGGAGGTGGTAGGAAAAGGCCTGCCTCTGGAGTTCGAGTAGGCTCCACCCTTTTGAACCATCGCCCCTCGGGTGGGCCATGGGGTCTGCAGCCTTGCTATCGGCCAGCCGAGCCGGTATTGCCCTGCTCCTCAAAAAAGAGGTGATCAGGAAGGTGGCGGATCCTCCTCCAGACCCGGGGTTTGTGTCCAGGTATTTCCTAGCCCCAAAACGGACGGGGGGCTGGTGCTCCATTCTCGACCTGCACGACCTGAACAAGTTCCTAAGGTCTCGGACCTTCAGGATGGTCACTCTGGCTCAGATAATACCATCCTTGGAATGAGGCGTGTGGTTCTGTTCCCTGGACCTCCAGGACACGTTCTTTCACGTCCCGATCCATCCGTCTCATCAGAGATTCCTCTGCTTCCAGAGCAGAGGGGTCCCTTTTCGAGTTCCAGACCATACCCTTCGGCCTCTCTGTAGCTCCCAGGGTCTTCACCAAATGCATGGCAGTGGTGACGGCATTCCTGCGGCACCGAAGGTCCGGGTGTACCCCTACCTGGATGACTGGCTGATTGCAGCCCCTTCCAGAATGGAGGTGGAGCGGTCCAGAGATCTGGCCCTCCAGGTTTGCTCTGACTGGCCTCCTCATCAACGAGGCCAAGTCGGAACTCGTGCTGAAGCAGGTGATACTCTTCATCGGGGCAGAGCTTGACTCTCTACGAGCCAGAGCTTGGCTCCTGGCGGACAGAGCCGAGGTTCTTTCCTCCTTTGCCTGATCATTTCTGGTTGGGCAATCGCGCCCTGCCCAGGACTTCCTGCGCCTCCTGGGCCTCATGGCGGCCTGCACCAGCGTGGTCCGCTGGGCCCGTTGGTACATGCATCCTCTTCAGTGGGGACTGGCCAGCCAGTGGTCACAACACTGCGATCCGTTGGACCAGCCTGTGACAGTGACCCAGGAGATGTGGAATGCTGTCCAGTGGTGGACCGTTCTGGCACATCTGCAGGAGGGAATCCCGTTCATCTGCCCCGAGCCGACGATCTCTCTCTCGACTGATGCATCTCTGATGAGTTGGGGTGCCCATCTGGGGGAGCACAGAGCGCATGGCCTCTTTTCCTTTCGGTAGTCCCGATGCCATATCAACCTGCTGGAGCTCCGAGTGGTCCGCCTAGCTCTCACTGCCTTCGCTCAGTTTCTACGGGGTGAAGTGGTTCAGGTCCAGACAGACAATACCACGACCATGTGCTATCTCAACCACCAGGGCAGGACGCGCTTCATGCTGTTATGCAAGGAAGCTCTCCACATATGGTCCCTCGTGCGCAACCTGGAGGCGGATCTCCTTTCCATTCATGTGGCAGGAACCTCCAACACCCTGGCCGATGCCCTAAGCCGGATAGGGGCTGCGTCTCACGAGTGGTCTCTCCTGCCGGAGGTAGTACAAGATCTGTTCTCCCACTGGGGCACGCCTCAGGTGGACCTGTTTGCCTCCAGGGAGAATGTGAAGAAGCTGAGACTGTTTCATGCCCGCCCCCCCAGCAGGGCTCGCTGCAGGGGGACACCTTCTCGAAGCTGTGGACCCCAGGCCTCTTCTATGCCTTTCCCATTTCCCTTGATCCACAAGGTGCTTCTCAGGCGAGGAGGGACAAGGCACAGGTGATTCTGGTAGCCCAGACTTGCCCGCCAGTTCTGGTATCCAGATCTCCTCAGCCTCAGCTCCAGGCTCCCGAGGTGGCTTCTAGCCGCCTGGACCTGATCTCAGTCAACCAGGGAAGGTATTCCATCGGACCTTCAATCCCTGCACCTGACAGCCTGGTTCCTGGCTGGCTGTTCCAGCCCTTGGGTCTTTCCGGCGAGGTCCTCAGCGTCGTTGAGGCGTCCTGTAAGGAGTCGACCAGAAAATGCTATGCCTTCAAATGGAAGAGATTCTCCATTTGGTGTCAGGGCAAGGGCCTGGACCCTTCCTCCTGTTCCTTGGCAAGCATTCTGGACTACCTGTGGTCCCTTTCTCAGCAAGGGCTTCGTCGACGACCCTTAAGGTGCACCTGGGAGCCATCTTTGTGTACCGGGCGCGGGCCGGGAAGCAGTCGGTGGTGCAAGAGAAGGTGGTCGGGCGCTTTTTCAAAGGCCTTGACCACATTTCCCCTCCGGTGCGAGAATCTCCACCTCCGTGGGATCTACTGCTGGTATTGGCCAAGCTCATGGGCAAGCCATTCGAACCGATGCACAGGTGCGATATTTCCCACCTGTTGTGGAAGATCGCTTTCTTGGTGGCTATCACGTCAGCCAGAAGGATAGGAGAGCTCCAGGCGCTTTCCATCGAGTCTCCTTATCTGGTCTTCCACAGGGACAAGGTTGTCCTGCGCCCCCACCCGAAATTCCTTCCGAAGGTGGTGTCGGAGTTTCACCTTAACCACATATACAACATATACCATTCCTGGAACTCCTGTTACAGGTGAGTAACCTGTATTTCTCCACCGGAAGACCCCTCATTCCCTGAAATGATGCTACAAATACAAAAAACAATGGTGTTTACCACAATGGAACAGGACAGATTAAGTAAAGACATGGCTGAATATCTGGGCCTACCGGAAGACCCTGTTCGGGCTATCCCTCCTTTTATACCTATGTTCAGAAATGCTATTACTGAGGCTTGAAGTCAACCCATAGCATTGCAGGAGTTGCCTAGAAAGGCTCACGGGCAGTATCAGGCTCCTCCTGATTATCAATATTTAACGAATACGCTAGTGACGGATTCTGTAGTTACTGCGGCTGCCCACAACCGCACCGGCATGCCTAAACATACAAGCACGATACCTCCAGAGAGAGGCTCTAAACATTTTGATCATGTACGATAATAATTGAGAACTACAGGCCTTTCTGCCTGCTGTGTACCCTGGCAAAAATACAGGAGAAACTCGTCTATGCCCAACTTAGGGAATATCTGGAGACACACGTGCTGTTGTCCCCATCGCAACATGGCTTTAGAGCCAAACTTGGGACTGACACTGCCTTAACTAAATTCTCTACTGATGTACTCTGAGAACTAGACTCTGGATCCAACACAGGTGCGGTTTTCATTGACCTTTCCAAGGCCTTTGACCTGGTGGATCATAGACTACTACTCCAAAAGCTCCTCCACATAGGCCTCAACTCCCACGCCCTCAAATGGGTGGAAAGGTACCTCTCTGGTTGCACACAGAGGGTTAGGTGGTAGGATAAACTCTCCAAATCTCAGTCCTTAAAGGAGGGAGTACACCAAGGTTCAATACTTGGGCCCCTATTGTTCTCACTGTTCGTAAAAATGAACTGCACAACCACTGTGGGAGCAGCAATGCAATCCAATATGCATATGACGCTGTTATTTACAAAACCTCGGACAACTTGGACGATCTAGGCAGATCCCTCCAAAAGGATATCCTCATCATGGAGAAATGGCTCATCAAGAACAAAATGGTCCTTAATAATAATAAAACCAAAGCCATGCTGTTCGGACCTAGAGCCCTTGGACAAGATAGATCACAACTGCTCCACTTACGTCCCTGGAGGGCAACAAACTGGAAGTAGTCTCTTCAACAAAGTTCCTTGGCCTTACCCTCGACCAAGGTCTCGCGTTCAAACAACATGTAGAATAAGTCACAAGAGTAATCCATGCAAAACTCTGATTACTGTATTGGCTCAAGGAACAGCTGACCTCCAAAGCTAGGACTTCAATTGCATCTAGTGTCTTACTCCCAACACTAATATATGCTGCTCCAGTCCTTCAGGGTATCGCAAAACTGGAGTATGGTAAATTACAGACTTTATACAACAAGGTGGTTTGCTTTGCCTCTTTATCCCACTGTGGGAGGCACCACTGTGAGGCGTTAGTGAAGCTTAACTGGCCGTCCGTTGAAGCTCGCCTCAGGTACCCTGTACTCTGCCTGGCAAAAAAGCTAATTAGCCCCTCTCCTCCCCCGAGTCTCAGTGGACTTCTAACAGTAAAGGGAAACCTACGCAGCCTTAGGTCCTTGGGCCTAGTGCCACTAGAGGTCCCTAAGGTTAGGACTAAAGCAGGCTACAAATCCTTCTCACATGCTGCCAATCCTTGTGAAACAACCTCCCTTTGGAGGTATGAGAATCCCCATCGGTACCTTGCTTCCGCATAAGACTCAAAACCCATCTGCTGTCAATGAGCAAATGCCAATGCCACCGTACCTGACACTACAACAATGACCCTGAGAGCTCACTTACCAAACTAAAATCTCCAACCCCTGAACAGTGCAGCACTAACTTTTCCTCCCCCGCACAGAACCATCATAACGCTCTTAGAACTATGTTACCTAAAGAATCCACAGTACTGTCTCTCTCCTGTGTATGACTGACGTAGGATTAATTGAATAACTACTTACTAATTAGATATACGAAATCCATAGAAAATACTACGTGTAAACAGCCGAATACTGTGTACTCATGACCTGTATATGTATCACTGTCTATAATTTCATGTACTGTTATTCCTGCTTCGCCCCTGAAAAAGGGACCTCTGGGGCCCAGTGGACCTACCCGGTCATCAAAATTCAATAAATAAAATAAATAATATGGGGAAGAGAGTGTTTGCTCTAAACACACTAAACATCAGAATACTTAACTATATGGGGCACATGCTGCAATACCTACGTACAGTGAGCACTTCTGCTGAAGAAGTTATAAACAGAATACCTACATCCCCTGAAAGAGAGCAACTTACATCTATAAATAATACAGTTATTTCACTGTCTTGACATCTGTTAAGATCAGGATATGATCTTGCCGATGCTTTGACTCGAGCCTCTGCAGTCGGTATTCTTATACGCCGCCAGGCATGGCTCTGACTTTCAAGGCTAGCACCTGATATTCAGTACAAAGTGGCTAACGCCCCCTTTTCAGGTGCCCGTCTTTTTGGGCCATGAGCTCAAACGATACTGGAGAACCTACAAGCCTCAGACAGACAGCTGAAAACAGTACAATACGTGTACCAAAAACCACACCCTCAGTATAATTATTCATACAAAACTAGACCTAATTATACCCCATGTGACACCTTTAAGGGCAGAGAACAAGTAACAAAGACCCCAGTGAAGCCGACCTGTGGCTGCCCCTCTGGCCGCCCCGGGGCTTCTGTCCATCATTAAAGACTCTAGACTCCGCCCCGGTCCCCTTTTCTTGGCCTTGGAGACCTTTTGGGGCCACAAGAAAGACTGAGGCCTTTTTTCACATCGGCTCGATACATCTAGCCAATTTCTAAGGTATCACTGTTTATAGACCATCATGACCATTCCATCGAGATGCCTTTTTGACCTGTGGTGCACCGGCCGTCCTGTCCCTCCCTTGACCAGGTCCATTCACTATTAACTCACATGTTGAGACACAATGAGTCCCACTACAGACTATATTCTTCTCTTCTCCACTGCTATTCGCAGCTTTCCCTTGATCATGAACAAAGATCTTATCAAAAAGGGTGAGTACATATAAAAAGATTATATGCAGGGTTCGACCTTAACATTGTTTTACTAGCCCTAAACCTAGTGCAAATTGGCCAGGGCTAGTGCAGCTAACCCTCTACTTGTTTGTCTTGAATAGTGCAGGTTTTTCATGGCTGTTAAGAAGTTGAAAATGTCCTTGCTTTAGAAGGATGTAGTCCTTTTGCCAATCTTACTCAGTGTTCAGGTGGCCTGGTGTGATTAGCAGCTCATTAAGAGCTGCAGTTATCTGACAGTTCAAGAGGGGGATCCAACAAAAGACTTGATGTGAGTCATTATCACTCGATTGTTGGGACATTCAGCTAATGTGCATGCTGTGATCAAAGGTAGAGTGGTTAGGTCACTAGCTTCCAGTTTGCTGAACTTGTCTTTGATTTGTCCCACAATATTAAGACCAGTGTGCCTCATTTCACACCCTTTTGAGTGTCTGTTTCCAATACTGCAGTGACAGAATGCTATGATGTATACATGGTATGCCCAACCAGGTGGTCTGTCCATGCTATACTTTCTCTGTACACCACTGCAGACTAGACTCTGAAGTGGCCATCTATAGAGCGATAGCTGCCAGTACTGACTGGTGTAGGGATCCACAGTTCCTCGTAATGGATCGCACCAGTCAGTGCCATCCATGTAGTACCACTCCTATACCACCAGCACGTCATTTCATGCTAAAAACAATGCTTTGGAGCATGTATGGTACAAAGCAAAACCTTAGTTAAATATAGAATTTTAAAAGTTAAAATAGGTATTCCTGGTGTGCATAGATAATCCTATATAGAAAAAGTGCTAATACAGCATCATGCCTGTATACTGCTCCCCCGTTAACTGATGAAAGGACACTTATGAAAAATCTGTTGTTGTTAATGCTGTTTTGTACTGCCACTTACCTCCTGAGTCCTGACTTGTATGAAACCCTTCTTTCCACAGTTTGAGTCTGCTGTAGTACTTTTTTCATGTTTGAAATAACAAAAGGAGCACTCCTTTTAATATGGCTCAGACTAGGTTTTCATTAGTATTCTCAGCTGTTTTTGAACATCTGTTCCATAAGGTCAAGTAGCACTGCCTGGTGCATAATGCATTATTTTAGTCACAACATAAGTGATATTTAAACAACTAATGGGCAAAACAGCTGAGAATACTGATGACCTATTCCGAGACATATTAAAAGGACCGCTCCTTTTATTATTTCAAACATGACAAAAAGGACTAAAGCAGACTCAAATTGTGGGCAGGAGGTAAGCAGCAATCTAAAATAGCATAAAAAAGTATAGGTTAAAATGTTCACCTGATTATTGCACTGCTGCTTTAAATCAGTACTTTTGTGCCTGGTATATATAAACAGATATGTCAAAGTTTCTTACATCTCAAGCCTCCTGTGCTTGTTTAACTCTCTCCGAAGAAATCCATGAACTGCCCCAGGCCCACTTCACAGTGTAAGAAAACTTCCAGAAACATAGACTTTGTCGGCAGATAAGGACCACTTGGCCCACCCAGTCTGCCCATTTCCCTTCCAATTGGATAAGCTGCAGATTCTAGTTAACCAACAGCATAATTGCTGCAACGCCACACTACAATTGCCTTATGTCTGTCCCATGCATGTTTGAATTCCCCAACTGTTTTACACCCAGCAACCTCCCCAAGAAGGCGGTTCCATGCATCCACCACTCTTTCTGTGAAAACAAATTTCCTCGCATTACCCCTAAGCCTCCCCCCCATCTTTAAATTGTGCCCCCTTGTTGTTACATCTCTTTTTCTGAAAGATGCTACCCTCCTGGACTTTGTTGATTCCCTTGAGGTACTTAAAAGTTTCTATCATGTCCCCCCGTCCCTCCTTTCATCAAGGGTATACATATTAAGCTCTCTCTCTCAGTCTCTCTCCATATGGTTTCTGATGCAGACCCTGCACCATTTTAGTTGCCCTCCTCTGGACTGCTTCCATCCTGTCTATGTCCTTGCGTAGATGGGGTCTCCAAAACTGCACACAGTATTCCAGTTGGGGTCTCACCAACTGTCTATACAGAGGGTAAACAGCCACTTCCCTTTTTCTACTTGTGATGCCCCTTCCTATGCATCCCAGTATCCCCCTGGCTCTCCAAATTGCAGGTCTGGTTAATCACAGGGTGGGGGATGATGGTTATTGTGTGTGCAGAGCTAGGACTGCTTGATTGAATATTTGCTATTATGGTATTCTCTGGATTGTGGGGAGGGGTGAAGAAAGCGGAAGCAAGCGGCACATGGTAAAACAGTGGGGGTACACACTGCATGTGATTGTATTGCAGCCTTTTTTTTTTGCAGGGGCCGGAAGCAATGTAGGAGCAGGATAAATATGCAATTGGCTTGTATTTTTCCTGTATAACCAAATTTTAACATGATTATTATTGTGGGCTAGTGCAGTCATCTGCGGGCTAATGCAATTTTTAATCGAGTTGTCTGGCTGGCTAGTGCAAAGAAAAGTTAAGGTTGACCCCGATCATGTTTTTAACCACTGCTTCGTTTTGTTTGGTCACAGATGCATTGTTTTATTTGCTACATTATCTGTTACTTTAGTATCCTACTTTTTGTCAAATGGATACATTCATTACTGGCTAGACAGTCTGGGGGGGAGAAAAGGGGGAGGGGGTCTTCATTTGCTACTTTGTAGCACCTCTAAAGAATAACCTTGTATTACTTGAGGTACTGTTACATTTTGTAACTAAGTTGCCTTTGCCTCAGATTGTGCTTTCACTACTGCCCACTGAAGCTCCATAATTGCTCAGTGCTCTTAACATATTCTTCCTTCTAGTTTTTTTTTAAAACAATGTTTCACAGTGAATCCTGTATACCTTTATTTCACTGCTGTGCTATTTTAGCATTCATTGGACCCATGACCACATTTTACCTACGGCAGAATGCCATCTGTGGCCACCCACTGCCATATAACTGCTTGGGAATCTCCCAGAAGTAATGTCTTACTGCAAGAGACCATTCCGTGGAAGATAGTACAGTTAAACAACGATTTTTGCTGTAACAGTAGATCTTCTAGGAATGTCTCTTGCAGTAAGTAGTTTCCCTCCCTCCATCCCCCTGCCTTCAAACAACATGAAGTCTTGCTGTATTCAGACATAATGCAGTTAGCACCAGCACTTGAACTGCCCTGGAGAGGAAAGAGTTAACTCTATGCAGAAGCATAGAACGTTGAGCTCGAGCTCGGTTTTCAAACCTCTGTCTGTGGTACTTCCCAGTGTAACTGTCAGATTCTTTACTCCGCCTAACAGTGAAGTAGCTCCGGAGATTTCCTCTGCTTGGTTCGCTAAAAGTAAAGCGTTCAGCTTAAACCGCATTTTTTTTTTTATTTTCGGATTTCTAGCCTCTGTCTACGGTACAGGTAGTGTGTAGATAGGTAGTGAATGTGTTTTATTTTGGTGAAAAAGTGGAAATTGTCTTTTTCTTCGATTTCTTCCCGATCAGTCCGGTTTGGAACCGACTTTGTTAAATTTAATTTCTGTAATTAGTGTGGTGTTCTGGTACCGATCGGTTTCAAAAGAACCGGACATTTTGCTGGCTCTTTTAAAAAGCCCGTGACACGGTTTGTAACCGATCGGTTGTTTTATTACCTGGCTTGAAAGCTGCAATAGGGTAATTTGTTAGGTTGGCCATGTCTGAGAAACCCAAGAAGAAAACCGGTCCCACTGGGTTTCAACACTGTACTGAGTGTGGGGAGGCCTCTTTGTTAAGGCCGACCCCCACCTCATCTGTGTTTATTGTCTGGGGTTTGACCACCTCAAGTAAGACTGCCAAATCTGTAAAAACTTTCCTAAATCCACTTTAGATAAAAGACTGAGTAGGCTGAAAAAAAGGGAGGCCAAGAAGTCCGTAGATCCGGATGGCCAGCCCGGTTCGGTTGCGGCCGAACCTGAGGAGGTGCCTACTGACCTAGGTGATATCTCCTTGGGCAAAAGGAGAGCCGACCCAAGGGGTCAGTTCCGTCAAAGAAAAAGCTCAAGTCTGCCAGTTCGGATCCTGTATCCCACTCTCCAACCGCGGACGAAATAGCCAAAGTGATTAGTATTGTCCAATCGCTTAGACCGGTACCGTCTGCACTGGTACCGTCGGTTCAGTCGGATCCGTCTCCTCCGGATTATGACCCAGATGCTTATTATGAGGAGTGGGAGGGAGACAGACTATCCCGGTGATGATGGCGATGTTGATAACGATGAAGGGGGTCTGGATGTGCCTATTGAACCGGACATCTCCCCAGACAGGCCCTCCGGTGTCTCTCCTTCCAGGCTCTCTGAGTCCTCTTCACACTTTTTGTTCTACAATGGACATTGTGGCCATCACTGAAACCTGGTGTAATGATAACCACAACTGGGAGATGGCCATACCTGGCTACAACATATTCAGAAGAGACAGAGCAGGCAGGAAGGGAGGTGGAGTGGCACTCTATGTGAAAAATGACATAAGGGCCACAGAGAACCAGGAGGAACAAAATGGGGGAGAGATACTGTGGGTTAAGCTGGAACGGAAAATGGGGACAGCCATCCGCACAGGTGTGGTCTATAGACCACCAGCCCAGGAGGAAGAAACAGATATGAGTTGATGCTAGCCATCCAAAGGATGGCAGACAAGGTGA
The DNA here is from genome assembly GCA_016271365.2 of Neoceratodus forsteri. Taxonomy (NCBI): domain Eukaryota; kingdom Metazoa; phylum Chordata; order Ceratodontiformes; family Ceratodontidae; genus Neoceratodus; species Neoceratodus forsteri. The sequence goes on from CM057459.1 coordinate 658,572,961, forward strand.
GTAGTACTGGTTTGAGACTTCAATATTCCAGGCGTGGACTGGAGCATCCCAGCAGCATCAACTAGGAGCAGATTTATCCTGGACTCCCTTCAGGGTGCCTTCCTCAAGCAACTGGTCATGGAACCAACTCAGCAGAAGGCAATACTGGACCTTGTGCTCACAAACAGGGACAGTGTGATGGGGTAACAGTGGGGGAGCACCTGGGTAACAGTGACCACTAGTCACTGTGGTTTGAAATCACAGAAAGAGGAGAACCAAACCACACAAAAACACGTATCCTGGATTTTAGGGGCAGACTTTGGAAAATGGGAGATACTTGAAAGAGGCATTAAGGAATGGGACAGGAATCAGGGTTGAGGAACAGTGGGCAGTATTTAAAATGGGGATTACAAGAACAACAGAATTATTTATTAAGCAGGTTAGCAAGAGGAAAAGGAAGAGGAGACCATTATGGTTTCAAAGAGGTAGCAAAGAAAGTGAAAGCCAAAAAGATTGCATTCAGGCAATACAAAAAGACACAGGCAGAAGGGGATAGAGAAGTACCAGGAGAAGCAAAGGGAGGTCAGTAAGGGAAGCCAAAGCTCAGACAGAAGAACACATTGCAAAATCAGTGGGTAGAGGGGTAAAAGCCTTTTATAGGTACATAAGTGAAAAAAGAAAGACAAAGGGAGGGATAGTGAGACTGAAGGGGGAGGATGGGGGCCGCGTGGAGGATGACAACAGTAAAGCTGACATACTGAACAGGTATTTCTGCTCAGTCTTGACTGAGGAAGAGGAGGGTAATGGGTCTGAAGGGAGTACAAGGGGTGAGAATGGTGCAGAAATGGACACAAGTCCCTTTACATGAGAAAGGGTCCTGAAGGAACTGGAAGTAATAAGAGTTGATAAAGCAATGGGGCCAGATGGGGTGCACCCCAGGGTCCTTAAAGAACTAAGAGAGGTGGTGGCTGAACCTCTGGCTATCCTGTTTAGCCGATCACTGGAAACAGGGGAGGTACCCAAAGACTGGAGGACAGCAGATGTAGTCCCCTTATACAAAAGTGGGAACAAAGAGGAAGCAGGGAACTACAGACCAGTCAGCCTCACCTCGGTAGTGGGGAAGATCATGGAAGCACTACTGAAGGAGAGATTGGTGGAACATCTGGTTGTCAATGGACTACAGGACCCAAGGCAGCATGGTTTCACCAGGGGAGTCATGTCAGACCAACCTCATTGAATTTTTGACTGGGTGACTAGGGAGGTGGTTTAGGGAGGGCAGTGGACATGGCCTATCTGGACTTCAGCAAGGCCTTTGACACTGTGCCACATAGAAGACTATTACACAAACTGGGGAATATGGGTGTGGGCAGGACAGTAGTGTGGTGGGTAGGTAACTGGCTGGGTGGCAGGACACAGAGGGTGGTGGTAAATGGCTGTCACTCCACAGAGGGAAGAGTGACCAGTGGGGTACCACAGGGATCAGTGCTGGGACCGGTCCTATTCAACATCTTCATCAGTGACATTGCGGGACCTAGAAGGCAGAATTTCACTGTTAGCTGATGACACAAAGCTCTGTAACAGAGTAGACACACCAGAGGGTGTAGACAGAATGAGAAGCGACCTGCAGAAACTTGAAGAATGGTCAGGGGTTTGGCAGTTGAAATTCAATGCAAAGAAATGCAAGATAATGCATATGGACACAAAAACCCTGGCACAATATATCAGTTGGGGGTGAGGATATAGCATGCACCAAGCAGGAAAGGGATCTTGGGGTTATCATCTCTGATGACCTCAAGGTAGGAAACAGTGTGACAAGGCAGCAGGTAAAGCAATTAGGATGCTGGGATGTATAGGCGAGGCATTACCAGCAGGAAAAGGAGGTCATAATTCCGCTATACAAGACACTAGTGAGGCCCCACCTGGAGTACAGTGTACAGTTCTGGAGACCATACCTACGTAAGGACATAGCGGTAGAGAAGGTTCAGGAGGGCAACAAAGATGGTGCATGGATTGCATCACAAGTCCTATGAAGTCAGGTTGAAGGAACTGAACATGTACTCCTGGAGGAGAGGAGGAGAGGGGATATGATAGAGACATACAAGTATCTTACAGGGAGGAACAGGGTGCAGAAAACACTATTTTAAGCGAAAAAGATGTTCCAGGACTAGAGAGCATGGGATGAAGTTGGAGGAGGGCGATTCAGAGAAACATGAGAAAGAATGTCTTCACAGAGCAGGTGGTGGACAAGTGGAACACCCTGCCAGAGGAAGTGGTGGGGGCTGAAACAATCACGGGATTTAAGAATGCATGGGATAGACATAAAGGAATTCTGGAGGTCAGGGTTAAGGTGCAACAGACTTCTAGGAAAACAAACTGAACTTACAAGCTCAAATGGGCAGACTGGGTGGGCCATAGGCCCTTATCTGCCAACACTGTCTGTGTATGTATCTATGTATCTATGTGACACAAACCCTGCAGTTTCCCTTGGTTGAAGCCATAGAGGAGGATGAAGAGCCTGATTTTGGGGAAATGATGGACATCCCAGAGTCCAAAAAGCTGTCTATCCCTCTTCATAAATCCTTGGGGAAACAGACACACAAAATTTTACAAACTCCTAATTCAGTACCTTCTGTGGATAAGAGAATGGACAGAAGGTATTCGTTATCAGGCTCAGCTGCGGAGTTCCTTTATAGTCATTGCAGGCATGTTGGGGTAGAGCAGGCTGCAACCTGTGACAGGGCTAACATTCCTTTGGCTTCACACGCCCCGGATAAGGACTCCAGGAAAGTGGATGCCATGGCCAAAAAACAGTATTTGGCATCCTCTTTGGGACTCAGGCAGGCTGCTTATATGGCATACACAGCCAGGTACCAGAAATCCAGATGGGATACGGTTCTGGAACTGGCTAAACAGGCCCCTCCCCAGCTAGCCAAGGAGCTGGAGGTGGTTGCTGCTGATGGAATTGAGGCATCCAAAATGCAATTTCATGCTGCTGTGGACTCCAATGATGTGGCATCTAGAGTCATGGCTACTTCTGTGTCTCTCAGAAGACATGCTTGGCTCAGATATACTAGCCTTTCACAGGATACCCAGACTAAGGCCATGGATTTTTCTGTAGTAGGTAACTCTCTGTTTGGGGAGCAGACAGAGGCTTACATGAAGAAAATGGATGAATACAGGATCACGTACAGGAGTGCACAGGCCAAGGAAAAGCAGGCCACTCCACACAAGCAGCAGTCTAGGGGCAGGGGCAGGCCCTTTCAAAGGCCTTTTTACCAAGCTCAGGCCTCCTCTTCCTTCCCACAGAGGGGGTTCTTCAGAGCGTGGGGTAGGAGTGGGATGAGGAGGGTTGCTCTCTCCTCCTCTCAGTCTAAGGCTCCTGCCAAGCAGACACCCTGATGTGTCATCCCAGGTTGACTCCCCATTTCCAGTAGGAGGCAGGCTGCCTTACTACTTCCAGGCCTGGAAGTCTGTGACCTCAGACAAGTGGGTCCTAGAAGTAGTAAGCCAGGGACTGGCCCTCGGCTTCAAAAAATTTCCAAAAAAGAGGGTCAAGTCTTTTCCACCTGCATCAGTCTCAGAAACCCTCGCCCTAGAGGCAGAGGTTTCCTCTCTTCTGGCTCTCAGAGCTATAGAGAAAGTTCCTACTCAGCACAAGGGAAAATGACTGTATTCCAGGTATTTCCTTAGCCCAAAGAAAACAGGGGAGTGCCGACCCATCCTAGACCAACACATTTCAAAGCCCAAATTCAAAGTGGTAACTCTGGGAATAATCCTTCCCTCTCTAAGGCCAGGGGATTGGCTAGCATCTCTGGACCTCAAGGATGCCTACTTCTATATTCCTATCAGGTGCTCACACAGAAAATACCTCAGGTTCGAGTTGCCTTCAGGCCATTACCAATTCAGAGTCATGCCATTCTGCCTAACATCAGCTCCAAGGGTGTTCACAAAGTGCCTTGCAGTAGTGGTGGCTTACCTCAGAAGACAAGGTATCACTATCTTCCCGTATCTGGATGACTGGCTTTTAGTGGGTCAGTCACCTTTACAGGTCAAGTCAGCTCTTCAACCTACCCAGGACCTACTCTGCTCCCTGGGGTTTCTTCTCAGTCTTCCAAAGTCTGTACTCGAACCAGTTTAGCTTCTCACCTTTATATTCATAGAGTTGGACACTGTACAAGCAAAAGCCTTCCTTCCCCTGGCAAGGGTAAAGGCCCTAGTGGATCTCACTTCCTCCTTTCGACCTCAGGTCTCCTGCCCAGCAAGACAGTTCCTCTAGCTCCTGGGCCACATGGCAGCTTCCACGGCAGTGGTGCAGGGAGCAAGGTTCCAGCTGAGGGATATTCAGTTTCATCTGAGGTCTTTTGGTCTCAAAGAAGGATTCACTTACCAAACTTATTCCAGTGACTCAGACTCTGGTCCAAGCTCTCCAGTGGTGGCTGGACCAGGAGAACCTCAGACAAGGGGTTCCATTTCTCCCTCAAGTTCCATCAGTAATTCTAACTACGGATGCTTCTCTCCTAGGGCGGAGAGCCCACCTGGGAGCCCTGACAGCTCAGGGGCTCTGGTCTCCACAGAAGTCTCTCCTCCATATCAATCTCCTGGAACTCAGGGCAGTTTTCCTAGCCCTGCTGAGCTTCTCGGATTCAGTCAAGGGCAAGGTAGTCCAAGTCAGAATGGACAACACCACCACAATATGGCACATCAACAAGCAGGGAGGCACTCTGTCTTCGCCCTTGTGCACAGAAGCCGTGAAGCTGTGGTCTCTGGCCTATTCTCTTCAGACTTCTCTGGTAGCAGTTCGCCTTCCAGGAATGGACAATGTACTAGCAGATGCTCGGAGCAGAATTTCACAGGGACACCATGAATGGTCCCTGGATCCTCACATCCTGAAGGTCATCTTCTCCAGGTGAGGCACTCCAGAGATAGACCTCTTTGCAGCACCAGACAATCATCAGCTTCCTCTGTTTTGTTGCAGACCTTCAGTCCTGTGGACGGTTCCCCAGGATGCTCTCTTTTTGGACTGGAAGTGCAGTTTCTCTATGCCTTCCCTCCCTTCCCTCTGCTGTTCAGAGTTCAAGATCAGGACTCAACCCCGCACAGTGATACTGTTGGCTCCAGATTGGGCCAGACAGCCTTGGTATCCTCTACTGCTGTCCTTGTCAGTGTCACGTCCCCTGTCTCTGCCCAGGACATACAATCTCCTGTCCTCCTCCCAGGGGCGGATCTGGTACCCCAGTCTCCAGTCTCTCAATCTCAAGGCCTGGCTCTTGAAGAGTTAGAATATGCAGCTCTACATCTTTCTCTGGGAGTTCTGGATATTCTGAAGGTCTCCAGGAAATCTTCCACTAGAAAAACTTACAACTCCAAATGGAAAAGGTTCAGTATTTGGTGCTCTCAGAAAGGCATCCTGCCCTATTCTGTAGGCATTTCCACAACCTTAGACTATCTAGTTCAACTCAATGGTTTAGGCCTTAGGCCTGCCACTCTGAAGGTTCATATAGCAGCTGTCTCTGCATTCCTCTCAGCAGGGAAGGGCTCTTCCCTGGCATCTCATCCTGTTTTCAGAAAGTTTTTCAAGGGTCTGATTCACATTAACTCTCCCTTTAGGGAGCCCACTCCACCTTGGGATCTTAATGTCTGCATAGCTCAGCTATTACAGCCACCCTTTGAACCTCTGGCTCCGGCTTAATTGAAGTACTTGACCTGGAAAACTGTGTTCCTGGTAGCTATTATTTCTGCCAGGCAGATTAGTGAGTTACAGGCTCTGTCAGTGGAACCTGACTTCATCTCCTTCCATAGGGACAAAGTGGTCCTAAGAACCAATAGAAGGTTCTTGCCCAAAGTGGTATTAGATTTTCATCTGAACGGCCCTATATCTCTCTCTGTGTTTTTCACTGATCATTCTTCTTCAGGTGAAAGAAGGTTACACAGTCTGGATGCTAAGAGGGCCCTTAGCTACTACATTGAGCATACTAAGGCACATAGAAATGACTGTCTTCAATTGTTTCTCACTTATGGTGAAGTGGGGAAAGGTAAGCCTGCCACTAAGAGAACTGTTTCCAGGTGGATTGTTTCTTGTATACAATTTTGTTATTGCAAGTTGGGTAGGATACCCCCTTCAGGCCTGAGGGCTCACTCGACTAGGGGTACAGCTGCTTCTATAACCGTGGCTAGAGATATACCTTTGTTAGAGATCTGTAAAGTAGCCACCTGGAAAACAGTACATACTTTCACCAAGCATTACTCCCTGGACATCCAGGCTAGGAGTGATGCTAGGTTTGGTACAGCAGTACTGCAGAGCCTCTTCCCAAAGTAGGTTCTGCATTCCCTCCTCCATAGGGAACTGCTTGGTAGTCTGCATTATGTCTGAATACAGCAAGACTTCATGTTTGAAGAAAAAATTACTCACCATAGTAATGTTTCTTCTGATGGAGTCTTGCTGTATTCAGACCTCCTTCGCCCCCCCCAACCTCCCTTCTCAGAATCTGGTTTTGGGAAGTGGGCTGGCAGGTACAGTGTTGCACTTGAGGGGTATACCTTGTACCCTCCCTCTTGGGTGGGGTAGATGTTATTATTTTTCTGGTGTTTTACTTTAACATTGTCACTACCTTTCCTTCTTGGGTTCTCGACTTGAGTCTTTTAGGGCCCAAAAAGAAATCTTTTGCCCTTTGGCTATATTTTGAACAATTTCCATATTATAGTTTATTAGTTAGTTTGCTCGTAAGAATCTGACGGTTACACTGGGAAGTACCACAGACAGAGGTTTGAAAATCGAGCTTGAGCTCAACGTTCTATGCTTCTGCATAGAGTTAACTCTTTCCTGTCCGGGCAGTTCAAGTTCTGGGGCTAACTGCATTATGTCTGAAAACAGCAAGACTCCATTGGAAGAAACGACATTAGTATGGTACGATGTAAGAGTGGGCATCTTTGGTACCTCGTTTCCCTTCGGTCCCTCGCTTCCGAGCTGAAACTGGTGAACGGAGCTTACCAGGGACCACCCACTTTTATAGGTACAGTCCAGGAAGTGAGGTAGTGTGAGTGGTCCCATGTATAGAGGCTGCTGGAAGAGACATTCGTGCTGGAGCGCCACCTGTCGGGAACTCCCAGAAGTAATGACTTACTGCAAGAGACATTACTAGAAGATCTACTGTTACAGCAAAAGTCTTTGTGTAACTGCACTTTCTAGGAGTGGTATATGTTTTTCATCCTAACAGACCCACCCGACCTCCCCGGCTTTGATGCTCAACCACTGCTTCCAGTGGGCAAGATCTGTTGTCAAGGGTTGGAGCTGAGGGATATACTACCTGGGTGGGTGGGAGGAGCCAGCTTAAAGACTTCTGACCCAATATTTAAAGGGAAAGGACATGCCAACAAGTGTGGATGAACATATACCACTCCTAGAACTACTGGTACAGGTGAGTAACTTATGATCTTACTTCGAGAGGGCTCTTGCAGTAGGTAATTACTTATAGGACTGACCTGGCAGGTGTCAGGACCCCACAGAAAAATTTCTAGCTAGCAGTCTCTGGTGGTGGACTGTCCCCACGTCAGGTGACTGTCATGCAACATCAGTATAAAGGGGCAGTCCCCGACGCCCGCCTTCCAGTTCTTTAGACAACATAAATTCTTGCTATATTCTAACATATGCAGCTAGCCCCTGCACTTGAACTGCTCCGGAGAGCAGAGTTAACTCTATGCCAGAGCATAGAACATTGGTCTCGAGCTCGGTTCAAACCTCTGTCTGCTGCACTTCAAAGTGTAATCATCAGATTCTTTACTCCACCTAACTGAACAGTCGCTCTGGAGATTTCTCCTTCGCTTGTCGGTTCGGTCTTAGTAAAACGTCAGTTTTATACCGTATTTTTATCAAATTTTTTCAGTTCGGATTTCTGTCTGCGGCACAGTAAGTGTTGTAGGTAGTGTACTTTAGTTCAGTTACTGTTTATTTCTAATTTTTTCTGTGTGGAAATTGTAAAGTCTGTCAATCTGTCTGGTCAGAACCGATTGTGTTGGTTGATTTATTTTCTTTAATTTCTTAGTGTGAGGTACCGGTCCTTATCGGTTTCAAAAACACTTATTTTTGGACCTTTTTTTCCACAGCCCATATCACGGTTGGTAACCAATAAGAGGGTCTTGCCTGGCTTTAAAGCTGCTAACGGGTAAGTGTTAGGATAGCTACGTCTGAGAAACCCAAGAGAAAAACCGGGTCCACTGGGTTTCAACACTGTAGTGAGAGCGGTGATGCCTTTGCTAAGGCAGATCCCCACACCACCTGTGTTTACTGTCTGGGGTTTGACCACCTCGATTCAGACTGCCAACTGTGTAAAAATTTTCTGAAGGCCATCCTGGACAAGAGATTGGGTAGGCTTGGGGAAAAGGAGGCAGAGAAGTCTGTTGATCCGGATGGCCAGCCCAGTTCGGTTCCAGCCGAACCTGAGGGAGTGCCCACTGAACTGGGCGATACTTCCTCGGGCAAAAGGAGAGCCGATCCTGAGGGGTAGGTTCCATCAAAAAAAAAGAAGAAATCGTCCGGTTCGGATCCATAACAGTTATGTCCAACTGCCGAAGAGATAGCCAGGGCAATAAGCATTGTGGAATCGCTCTTTTCGGTTCTGTCCGATCCGGCGCCTCCTGGTAGGTACTCGGTTTGGTCAGTTCCGGAATATTATCCGGATGATTATTATGAACTGGATTGGAAGGGGAAGAAGGGTACGACGATGATGATGGTGTGGAAGGTCTGGATGAGCCCATTGAACCAGACATCTCCCCAGATAGGCCTTCTCATGTTTCCCATCCCAGGCTTTCTGAGTCCCTGTCCCACTATTTGTTCTACAAAAAAGTGGCAGAAACCCTCCAGCACCCTCTGGTTGGAGCTGCTGAGGAACAAGAGGAGCCTCACTTCGTAGAAATGATGGACATCCTGGAGTCCAAGAGGCTGTGTATTTCTCTCCATAAATCTTTTGGGAAACAGACACAAAAACATTCTCCAAACACCAAATTCTTTACTTCCTGCAGACAAGAGAATGGACAGGAGGTATATGTTGTCAGGCTCAGGTACGGAGTTCTTACTCCAACAATGCAGCCATGTTGGGGTCGTGCAGGCTGCAGCCTGTGACAAGGCTAACATACCCTTGGCTTCACCCCCCCCAGATAAAGACTCCAGGAAGGTGGATGCTATGGCCAAAAAACAGTACTTGGCATCCTTCTTGGGATTCAGGCAGGCAAACTATATGGCCTACACAGCCAGATACCAGAAGTCCAGATGGGATACTGTTCTGGAACTGGCCAAACAGGCTTCCCACCAGCTAGCCAAGGAGCTGGAGGAGGTGGCTGCTGATGGGATTGAGGCATCTAAGATCCAATTTCATGCTGCTGTGGACTCAAATGATGTGTCATTATGAGTCATGGCTACATCTGTGTCTCTTAGGAGATTTGCTTGGCTCAGATGTACTAGCATCTCACAGGACACTCAGGTTAAGGCCATGGATTTCCCTGTGGTGGTAATTCTCTGTTTGGGGGGCAGACGGAGAATTACATGAAAAAGATGGATGAATACAGGACCACCTACAGAAGTGCACAGGCCAAGGAAAGACAGGCAACTCCTCAAAAGCAGCAGTCTAAGCGCAGGGGCAGGCCTTTTCACAGGCCTTTCTACCAGGCACAAGCCTCCTCTCCTTTTCCTCAGAAGGGGTTCTTCAAAGGGAGAGGCAGAAGAGGGATGAGCAGGGCTGCATCCTCCTCGCAGTAAGGCTCCTGCCAAGCAGACACCCTGATGTGTCAGCCCAGGTCGACTCCCCTGTTCCAGTAGTAGGCAGACTGGCTTACTACTTCCAGGCCTGGAAGTCTGTTAACTCAGACAAGTGGGTCCTGTAAGTAGAAAGCCAGGGACTGGCCTTCAGCTTAAAGAATTTTCCAAAACTGAGGGTCAGGTCTTTTCCACCTGCAAACATCTCTGAAACCATTGCCCTAGAGGCAGAGGTTTCCTCTCTACTGGCTCTCGGAGCCATAGAGTTCCTGCTTCATATAGGGGCAAGGGTCTGTACTCCAGATACTTCCTTACCCCAAAAAAGACAGGGGAGTGGTGGCCCATCCTAGACTTATGATACCTAAACAAGCACCTACTCAAGCCAAAATTTAAAATTGTGACTCTGGGAGTAATTATTCCCTCTCTGAGGCCAGGGGATTGGTTAGCCTCCCTGGACCTCGAGGATGCCTACTTTCACATCCCCTTCAGGTGCTCCCACAGAAAGTACCTCAGGTTCGAATTGCCTTCAGGCCATTATCAGTTCAGAGCAGTGCCCTTCGGCCTAACATCAGCTCCAAGGGTGTTCACAAATTGCCTAGCAGTAGTGGCCTTTCTAACGAGACAAAACATCTGCATTTTCCCATACCTGGACGACTGGCTCATATGGAGCAGTCTCCAGACTAAGTCAAGTCAAATCTGCAAGTGACACAAAAATTGCTCACTTCTCGGGGATTCCTCCTCAGTCTTCCAAAGTCGGTTCTTGAGCCAGTGCAGCTCCTGACCTTCATATGGATAGAGTTGGACACTGTCCAAGCAAAGGCTTTTCTTCCTCTGACAAGGGCAAAGGCCCTTGCAGACCTGGCTTCTTCTTTTTGCCTTCTGATGTCTTGACCAGCAAGACATTTTCTTCAGCTCCTGGGTCACATGGCAGTCTCCACTGCAGTGGTGCAGGGAGCCAGATTTCAGATGGGGGACATTTAGTTTCACCTGAGGTCCTTTTGGTCTCAGAAAAAAGATCCTGTAACCAAGCTGATTCCAGTGACTCAGACTCTGATCCAAGCTCTCCAATGGTGGTTGGATCAGGACAATCTCAGACAAGGAGTCCCATTCATGAGCCAGACTCATTCAGTGGTGTTAACCACAGATGCTTCTCTCCTGGGGTGGGAGCTCACTTGGAAGCCCTCACATCACAAGGAGTGTGGTCCCCTCAGGAGTCTCTACTTCATATCAATCTTCTGGAGCTCAGGGCAGTATACCTGGCTCTTCAAGCTTTCTCGGACTCAGTACAGAACAAGGTGGTTCAGGTCAGGACAGACAACACTACCACCATGTGGTACATCAACAAGCAGGGAGGCACTCGGTCTATGGCCTTGTACATGGATCCCATGAAATTATAGTCTCTGGCTTACTCTCTACAGACATCTCTGGTAACAGTCCACTTTCCAGGGAAGGACAGTGTGCTAGAGGATGCCCTTAGCAGGATATCTCAAGAGCCATCACGAATGGATCCTGGATCCCTTGGTGTTGAGGGTAATTTTCTCAAGATGGGGCACTCCAGAGAGAGAGAGATCTCTTTGCAGCCCCAGACAATCGACTCCCTCTCTTCTGTTGCAGACCCCCAGTCATGGGTACAGTTCCCCTGGATGCTCTGGTTCTGGATTGGGAGGGGAAATTCCTGTATGCCTTTCCTCCCTTTCCTCTGTTGTTCAAGGTTCTGGTCAAGATAAGGTCACAATCATGCAAAGTGATCCTGATTGCACCAGACTGGGCCAGGCAGCCTTGATATCCTCTGTTGTTGTCTTACAGTCCATCTTCCCCTGTCTTTTCCCAAGAAACACAGTCTGTTCACCTCCTCTCAGGGGAGGATATGGTACCCCACCCTTCGGTCGCTCAACCTCAAGGCTTGGCTCTTGAAGAGTTAGAGTATGCAAGTCTGTATCTGTCTCAGGGGGTTCTGGATATTCTTAAAGCCTCTCGAAAATCTGCCACCAGAAAAACTTGTAATTCCAAATGGAAAAGATTTAGCATTTGGTGTTCCAATAGGGATGTCATACCAGATACTGCTGATTTGGCTACAGTTCTGGATTATATGGTTCATCTTAATGGCTTAGGCCTCAGGCCAGCCACTTTGAAAGTACACTTAGCAGTTGTCTCTGCATTCCTGTCAGTGGGGAAGGCTTCCTCCCTGGCATCTCACCCTGTTTTCTGTAAGTTCTTTAAAGGTTTGCTCCATACCAACCCTCCCTTTAAGGACCCTACCCCTGCTTGGGATCTTAATGTTTGCATTGCTCAGCTTATGCAACCTCCCTTTGAGCTTTTGGCTTCAGCAGAACTTAACTACTTGACTTGGAAAACAGTGTTCCTGGTAGCTATCACTTCTGCCAGGCGTATTAGTGAATTATAAGCTCTGTCAGTGTTGCCTGATTTTATCTCATTTCATAGAGATAAGGTGGTCCTTAGAACCAACAGGAGGTTCTTACCCAAGGTGGTTTCAGATTTTCATCTGAATCAGTCCATGTCTCTTCATGTGTTCTTCACTGATCATTCTTCAGGAGAAAGAAGATTACACAGTCTAGATGTTAAGAGGGCACTTAGCTACTACAGTACATTGAGCGTACTAAGGCACTTAGGTTGGACTGTCCTCAGTTATTTCCCACTTATGGTGAAGTGGGAAAGGGTAAACCTGCTACTAAGAGAACTATTGCCGGGTGGATTGTCTCTTGTATACAATTCTGCTATGAAAAGCTAGGCAAAATACCCCCCTCACCCTGAGAGCTATTTCGACTAGAGGTACAGCTGCTTCCCTGGCTGCGCCAGAGATATGCCCTTACTAGAAATATGCAAAGCAGTCACCTGGAAAACAGTCTATACATTCACAAAGCATTACTCTCTGGATATACAGGCTAGGAGTGATGCTAGGTTTGCTACAGCCGTACTGCAGAGCCTATTCCCAAAATAGGTTCGGTCCCTCCTCCTTGGAGGTACTGCTTGGTAGTCTGCATATGTCAGAATACAGCAAGACTTCATGTTGTTTGAAGAAAAAACTACTCACTTTAGTAATTGTGTTTCTTCTAATGGAGTGTTGCTGTATTCTGACCTCCTTCCCTGCCTCACCTCTCAGAACCTGGTTTTTGGGAAATGGACTGGCAGGTACAGTGTTGCACCTCGGGGTGTACTTGGCACTCCCCCTTTTAGAAAGGGGGAGTGGGCTATATTTATGTTGTTTTTTGTAGTTATGTTTGTTCACTACCTGGTTATTATTTTGGGGTTCTCAACTTGAGTTTTTTGGGGGACCCACAAAAAATTGGTTGCCTGTTGGCTAGTTTATTTACAGTTTCCACATAGAAGGTGTAGTTAGTTAGTTAGTATTAGCTCATAAGAATCTGACCATTACACTTTGAAGTGCAGCAGACAAAGGTTTGAACCGAGCTCGAGCCCAACGTTCTATGTTCTGGCATAGAGTTAACTCTTTCCTCTCCGGAGCAGTTTAAGTGCTGGGGCTAGCTGCATATGTCAGAATACAGCAAGATTCCATTAGAAGAAACACAATTACTGAGGTGCGTAATTTTTTCTTTCCCACCGTTGACTTGTGAAAGTTCCTCGCGGTAGAGTTCCATCGCTCGTCAGTCTTCCATCAGTCAGTTTTACCAAACTTTTCGACCATTTTTCTCAATTTTTGCTTCAAACGTCCGTGCACGTCATCCCTGATGCCTTCCGAATCGCATAAAAATAAGTGCGACTTGTGCAGTTCCCAACTGCCACATAAGGACGGACATTCCCTGTGCCTCTTCTGCTTAGGCCCAGACCAACCTGTGGAGAAGTGCCAGCACTGCCGACAGTTCAGTTCAGCCACCCGAAAACGGAGGCAGCAGTCCCTGGAGGCCCATAGTCTCAAGAAAAAGATTTGCTTCATGGAGAATGAGTTGAAGAAGTTAAGGCAGGCTTCCACTTCCCCTGAAGGCCACAAGAAAAAAGACAAGCACTGGGACTGGGACTCTACCTCCGTGGCCTCCACGACTCTTAAGGTAATGTCCCCTCTGAGGAACCGCTCCTTGAAGACTGTCTTGGCAGTGCCAAAGATGGTGTCACTACTCCCATTGGGCTCGGGCCCCTCAGGTGCCTCCGGGCCAAAGGAGGCTTCTGCTCCCGGGAAGGTCGCTGCCACTCGACCCTCTGGGTTGAACGGGTCTGCTAAGTCAGACGCCAGTGCCACCGACGTCCACCCGAACAGGATCGATAATATGCCGGCTCCTTCGGAAGGGCGTATGGTCCCTCATACACCCCGCCAAGGTCGCATCCCTAGTGCAACCAGCGTCGGGCCAGAGCTCCGATAAGTCAGATGCTGGATCCTCCAACACCCATCCGGACCCTGCTGATAAGCTGGACGTCTGCCCCTCTGAAAACCACCCAGCGAAAGAGCCTACGTTGTACCCCTTGGACCAGTCCAACATCTCAGGCTCACCACAATGCTTGCCATTGCCTTCTGAGGCTCCCTTGTCTCCTCTGCTAGACCCCGGGGATTTTAACCCTCCATCCTCGGTTGACACAGAGGAGCTGGGTACGCTGACATAGGGGCTCCCTCCTACAGGGCTGGACCCCCGATGCTGGATCTTCAGACATCGGCTCTTGACGCCGGCCTACCCGACGCCAGCTGACGTCCCTCTACTGGATGCCACTCCAACACTGGGCCCATTGCCTGCAGGGCCACTTTTTCCTGGCCCGCCTGCTGGGCCTTTCTCAGGGCCTTCTGCTCAGTCAGGGCCCCTGGCACCCGGGTATCCAACACCGGTTAATCCGGTGCTGCCCTACCCGGTACTGCATTATCCAACGCCGCAGTACCCAGCACCACTTTATCCGATGCCGCAGTCCCCAGCGCCTCAGTACCCAACGCCGAGCTTCCCGCCATCAGGTCATGGATCCTCTCCTTACGGATACCCTCAGTATCCATATCCCTCTCCTCCTCCGCCGCCCTCACCACAGCCGCTGGTGGACTTAAAGAAGACTCTGGCTGCCTGGTGGGCTGAGGCCAAAGCTCAGCTCATCAGGGAGTTGGAGAGCCATCTTCTGGCACTGGACCCTGCCCGAGATCCTGTACGCTGGAGACTCCTTCCCCCTTACCCAATACCAGAGGTGAACCCTCAGGTGCTAGGGGTGGGAAGGATACGCTTCCCAGAGGGCTTCCCAAAGGGACCATTCCTCCCCCGCATCGGGAGGAGTCTTCCTCCTCTACGTCTGAGACCTCTGACTCAGACGCAGGGGGATGCTCCAACCCTGATGACGAGTCTCGTACTCCAGATTGTCCCAGGCCAAGGACCCTTCCGAAGTCTCCTCCAGAGGGTCCTTCCTTCTTGGAGTTACTGAGAAAGATCCAGGAAGCTCATTAGTGGCAATCTCTGGAGCCAGATCCACAGCGTAAGAAGCTCGCTGCCCACTTGGATCTGCTCGAGACCACTCCGACATTGATTCCACCCTGGATTGAGCCTCACGCACACCTTGTTTCCACTATTTGAAAGCAACCATCAGCATTAGCCCCCCCCCCCTTCCATGGAAGGCAGATCGGCTATATCAGGCTCCTGAGGGAGTAGATGCTTTGAATGTATACCCCAAGGCAGACTCGGTTTTGATTAGTGCCGCTCACGGCCATTCTGCCAACCCCAAACATCTCAGCTCGTCTCCACGTGACAAGGAGTTCCGGCTTCTGGATCAGTATGGAAAGAAGGTGTACACTTCTTCTACCCTGGATATTGGAGCCCTGAACTATGTAGCTCATATTGGGGATTACCCAGAAGACGATCCTGAGTCAGTTGGAATCAAAATTGGACTCCCTTCCTGAGTCCCAGACTAAACAGGAAGTGGCCGACCTTGTCCGCTCTGCTTGTTCGGCCAGTCAGCACATGGTTCCACCTACGATGCAGTGGACGCAGCTGGATGGAGTTTGGCTTTCGCCATAGGTCTTCGGCGTCATGCCTGGCTCCAGGTGCCAGGATTGGTCCCTGGAGTGCAATCCGCCATTCAGGATGTGCCCTTAAGGGGTTCGGTGCTGTTTGGCGGCGATGTCAAGGACATCATCACCGGCCTGCAGGAGAAGGGTACTGCACTCAAGTCCATGGACTCTCTGTTCAGGCCCCCTCAGGGACAGCGTCGCCCTTTTCATCGATGTTCTCAACCAAAGCGAAACCACAGGGCAAGCGGGCCAACAAACGTTGGGCCCCTCCAGCAACCAAGACTCCCCTGCCCCAAAAAGCTGTGAGTGCCTCTGCTGCTGCACTGCCCCACACCTCCTGACTCTTCCCCTCTCCCACGGCCTCTGGACACTCCAGAGGAACCAGTAGGAGGGAGGTTCTCCTTGCATCTGCCGGGTTGGGAGAGGATTACATCAGTTGCTTAGGTGCTCCAACTGATAGCAGCAGGACACTCAATCTAGTTTCTTCAGAAATCACCCCGAAGACCACCCACCAAGTCGTCTTACTCCCTGGAACATCTTCCTCTGGTCCTGGAAGAAATTTCCCCCCTTCTCACGAAGGCGTCGATAGAACCAGTCCCCACGCATCTTTGGGGGACAGGTTACTGTTCCCATTTCTTCCTAGTTCCAAAGAAGACTGGAGACGTGAGGCCTGTTTTAGACCTCAGTTCCCTGAACATGTTGGTGGAATACAAACCCTTCAGAATGCTCTCCTTGCAGATCCTCCTTCTGCTTCTTCAGCAGGGACAGTTGCTGTGCGCTTTGGATATGCAGGATGCCTACCTGCATATCCCCATCCACCCTTCCCACCGCAAATTCCTTCGGTTTTCATTTCAGGGAGACCACTACCAATTCAAGGCCCTCTCATCTGGTCTTTCCTCGGCTCCCCGAGTGTTTACCAAATGCCTGTTTGTGGTAGCGGCCCACTTGCGTACCCAGGGAGTGCAGGTATTCCCATACCTTGATGACTGGCTCCTGGCGGCCCCGTCCAGGGAGGTACTTCTGTGCTCTTTCCTATACCCTGCAGGTTTTCACCAGTCTGGGTATCGCCATCAACCAGGCCAAGTCCCATCTGATCCCTTGCCAAAGACTCCAGTTTATCGGGGCGATCCTGGACACGACCATCGGCAAGGCCTTTTTTACCTCCGGACAGGATGGACACCCTCCAGACTCAAGCATGTCTGTTGTCCAGTTGCAGAAGGGTCAGTGCCAGGTCAGTCCTTCGCCTCCTCGGGCTCATGGCGGCTGCTATCCTGACAGTCTCTCGTGCTCGGCTCCATATGAGGATCTCTTAATGGACGCTTCGGTCTTGATGGGACCAAACACTGGACGACCTAGACTAGGAGGTTCTAGTCTCCAATCCCATGGTCAGGGACTTGCAGTGTTGGATGGTTCTAGAGAATCTTTGCTGGGAAATTCACTTCAGTATCGAACCCCCATCCCAGACATTGACAACAGATGCCTCAGGAGAGGGTTGGGGAGCCCATTTAGGGTCTCACAGGACTCAGGGCACCTGGTCCAGACTCTAGCAGACTTTACACATGAATTTGCTCAAACTCAGAGCCGTTCTGTATGGTCTCCAGGCTCTGCACTCCTACATTCTTCCCGGTCGTCTAACCATCCAGACGGACAACGTGTGTAGTCTGGTACATCAACAAGCAGGGAGGAACTCATTCCTACCCTCTGTGCAGGGAAGCAAAGAGAGTTTCGAGTTGGGCTGTTCAGCACAACCTTCACCTGATGGCAGTTCATGTTCTGGGAGTAGAAAATACACTGGCAGACCACCTCAGTCGGTCTTCAGCCAGAGCTCATGAATGGGAACTGGATCAAGAGGTAGTAGATGACATCTTCCTGCTCTGGGGAACCCCTCAGGTAGACTTGTTTGCCTCTCTTCAAAACACAAAACTTCCCGCCTTCTGCTCACTCGCTCCAGGGCGAAACATTTTCTGGCAGGACGCTCTGTCTCTCGACTGGAGGGACAGATTCGTTTATGCCTTCCCTCCAGTTCTCTTAATTCTAAGGGTCTTGCACAAGCTCAGAACAGAAGGAGCCCGGATGATCCTCGTCGCTCCATTCTGGCCCAGGCAAGTTTGGTTCCATCTTCTGCAACAATTTTCAGAGGAACCTCCACTTTCTCTTCCTCTGTCACAGCACTTGCTGACCTAGGATCAGGGGACCCTTGTTCATCCAGGTCTCAAATCCTTCCAGTTGCTTGCGTGGCTCCTGCAGACATAGCTCAAGCCCGGTTTGGGGTTTCTCCACTCGTAGCAGATATTCTGGTGGAGGCCAGGAAGCCTTCCACTAGGTCCACCTATGCCATGAAGTGGAAACGATTTTCAATTTGGGGCTCTTCAAAGGACTTTGAGACTTTCTCTTGACCAGTTGAAAGAGTCCTTGACTACATGCGTCATCTCTTTGACCTGGATCTCAGGCATTCCTCTTTGAAGGTCCACATGGCAGCAGTTTTGACCTACCATGTCCCTTTTGGTGACAGGACTTTCGCTCAGTTGGAAGTCTCTAAGACTTTCCTCAGAGGAGTCCTTCATTTGAGACCCCCCATCCGCATTCCTGCTTCTCCTTGGGATCTGAACTTTGTTCTCGAGAAGCTTACTCTGCCTCCTTTCAAACCAGCAGCCTCAGCAGTCTTGAAGTTCCTCTTTTGGAAGACTCTCTTTCTAGTGGCCATTACTTCAGCTCAACGAATTTCCGAGCTTCAGGCCCTGATGTGCAAAATCCCATATTTGATTTTTCACAAGGAACGTGTGGCTCTGCGCACCAACCGTAAGTTTCTCCCAGAGGTGGTAACGGAATCTATGCTGAATCAATCTATTGAGCCACCCACTTTCTTTACGCAACACTCCAATCAAGGGGACTACCGTTTGCATACTTTGGATGTTCACAGGATACTGAGATACTATACCACTAGGACTAAGGATCTCAGGAAATTGGATCAGCTTTTTGTCTCTTTTGCTCACAAAAGAGAGGGCAATGCAGTTTCCAAGCAATTCCTTTCTAAATGGCTCATTGTATCACCTTCTGTTACGACAAGTACCACAAGACCCTGCCGGGTCAAGTCAGTGGTCACTCCACTAGAGGAGTAGCCGCCTCTGCTGCTTGTTTCAAAAATGTATCAGCGGCAGACATCTGTGCAGCTGCAACTTGGACTTCTGTCCATACCTTTACGAAACATTAGTTTGGATATTGCCTCTCGCCGTAGAGCAGGCTTTGGGTTGGCTGTACTCCAAGGTCTTCTTTCCTAGACCTGTTCAGCCAGAGGTTCATTGGTTGGATAGTTTCCTCATCCCGAGTGCTTTTCCTTATTTCCAGACTGCTTGGGATTCAGTCCTATATATAATTACCTACTGCAAGAACCCTCTCGAAAAGTAAGATAGCACAGTTACGTAAGCGTGTACCATAACAGTAGATCTTTGAGAGAGGCTCTTGCAGTAGGTAATGCCTTCCCACCCTCCATCCCCCTTAGCTTTTCAGCTCCTTTTCCAGGAAGTTAAATATCCGCTTCTCTCTCGTCTTGCCTTTTTTGGCCTTTGGCAGGAAAGAACTGGAAGACGGGCGTGGGGAACCGCCCCTTTATACTGACGCCGCATGACGCTGGTCACCTGATTTGGGGGCGGTCCCCCGCCAGAGACTGCTAACTAGAAATTTTTCTGTGGGGTCCTGACGCCTGCCAGGTCAGTCCTATATGTAATTACCTACTGCAAGAGCGCCTCTCGAAGATCTACTGTTACGATAAGTTCTTGCGTAACTGTACTTTTCTGTCATACTGCTCACTAATGTATTACTATTCAGCATAGCATTAAAAGTCTGTACTAGTTCTTTTACCAGTGCAGGGCCTATAACTTTATACTGTTTGCTAGTGAGACCATCCCTTCTAGGCACAGTGTTAGTTTAAAGAGAGGAAATTGCTCTGACTAATTCGGAAGGAGAAATACCAGCTGCAAAAAAGTGCTTCTGGAACAACCGCGTGCTGTAATTGAGAAAAAAATGTTCCCTCTTTGAGGTAGTGTTAAAACTGGGACCAAATAATTGTGCTGTAAAGTTACTATAGGCATGTTCTGTAGGGGTCACTTAAATTCCCAGGTCATTATATACCCCCTGTATTACTTTTTTGTCATTCATTGCCTTGCAGCTTTCAAAAGGACATAGTTGTGGCAACTCTCCTTGGGTTCCAATTCTCTGCTTCCTTTGCAGGGTTCATGCTCTTTACAGATGATGATAGAACTAGAACATGTCTTTCTTAATTTTGCTGATTTGTGGACCATAATCATTCTGTTTCTACTGTTGGGGATATTAGTTTCTGCAAATGGTGTCCGTTAGTTTAAAGTATTTGGATTTACCTTGTACTAAAGTGCCTTGTTTGTGGAAAAATGCTTTGAGTCTGCTTTTGTGTCTTCCCACCAATTTATGGGATCTTCATAGAAGGCAAAAACTGACTTCTAAGCAGCAACCAATTCCTGCAACAGAGGTTGTATTCTAGGGGTAGTCAAAAGTGATGTATTCAGTTTCCAAACTCCAGGCCCATGCAGTTGTTTAGGAGCAGTACCAATTTTAATTTCAACTAGTCTGTGATCAGAGGCTTCTGCGGGTTTCGTGTCTGCTGAGTGAATAGGTATATTTGAGAAAGTGAATAGAAAGTTTGAGTAGATACTGTAAATTACCTTTAAAGAATGTGGGATCTTTTATTTGTAACTTTTGGATAGGCATCTGCCATGTGTGCCAGATTACGTAAAAAGGTCATGTCACAAAAATGTTTGCTCAGTTTTGGAGAGTGCATTACAATCCAAGGCAGTCGGATCACAGTCAAAAATCCCCTGCTAATATAATGGGGTTGGAAGAAGATAAATAAGGTAGTATGACCACAGATAGGTGTATCCTGGCAGCCTTGGACTGTGGAACATATGCATTTATTAATCTATAATCCTGATCTTGCAAAGTGATGTCCAGAAGCAGGGTTGACCTTGGGACAGATCAAGCAATTTATTACTATGCACGGGGTATCGAACAGGATACTTACTCCATCCAGTACACCATTCTGTCCCTATGGACCAAAATGAGGGCCCAACACACTAATCTTTCTTGGTTAGGGAGAACACAGCCAAGGTTTGTATCCAGGTGTCTTGCATGAAAATAATCACATGCTGTGATTACTGGAAGAAAGATAAAGCAGTTAGCATTAAAATTCTTTATACCATTAACATTGGCAGTTGTCAGTGTAACATCTTGCAACAGCATTAGGATACAAAAAGCAAAAATCAGAACAGTACAGCCCCCCCCCCAAAAAAAAACAGCAGTTTATTTTTTCCCCTCCCAACCCTCCCTTTTTATGGCTGTGGGCAGAGCCTATAGCTGTTTTATGATCTGTTGCTTAAAACGGCCGATTGTGGCACCTGCCATTGGACTTTTGGAAGTATCCTTCTGAAAGTCCAACAGAGCTTGTAATAGTCCGTCACAGTCGGCCTCTGTGGAGTAACAGCCGTGCTATTTTGCCTGTTACTTCCACATTCCGAGACATCATGCCATTCACCTCAACTGCACATGCACGAATGATGCGCATGCACAGTTGCATCGCCATCTTGGAGATGGCACTCGGTGGTACTCACTCTTTGGAGCTGTGCAAGCTCACCACAGCCGTTTTGGCTCTGGCTAGAATTTGTTATTTCTGCTTTTACTTTTCTCTTTACTGGAGGCATCAGTGGTTGCCTCATCAGCCTCTGAGGAGGGATCTGGCTGAGAAGAAGGTGCTGAGGAGGCGTCAGAATCCTCTTCAGTGTCACCCTATAGTTTTTGTGACTTCAGTACCTTATATCTGTTCGACAGGGTGACATCTGTTTTTAGCACTTTTGGTTTAGGTTGGCCCCGATTGTGCCGACTTCTAGTCACTATTCTTAATCTGTTAATGCCTGGGGTGTATGTTGGGCATCATATCCATAGAAGTTTCCTCTAAGGGGTCCACCAACTCAGTGGAGCTGTGTTTTGTAGGCTTTTCCTTATCAGAGGTCATGCTCACTTGACCCTTGGGGCAGATGGGGGAGAGCAGGATTAACAGAGTTCTCCTGATCTGGTGTTGTGTTGGAAACTGGGCCTGTCCTAGCCTCAGTCTGTGCCTTTTGAGCAAGGGATACAAAGACACGTTGCTCAAGTTGGTCCTCTTGATCTGGCTGATTATGTTCAGCTCACACAACTCCTGTAGGAGTGCTCCAACACCTCACAAAGGTTGCACTTCATTTCATTTACATAATTAAGGCTATCATGTCCAACCTCATCACACTGATTACATTTGATCTTGTCACAGGCCCCATTTAGATGCTCTCAGGACTCGCACCTGAAGCAGGCCTTTAGTTGGCCTGCATAAAATAGCACTCCCTGGTCCTGTCCCACAAAAATAAAAAACCTGGCAATTGTTGGCTCATGGCCTCAGTTTGTTTTAGGTTCCCAGGGTATATTGTAACTTTAGATTCCCCCAGAACTGTGCATTTTAGCTGAAGCCAGTATACAGTGTTCCTAATACTGAACCCCTCGTTGCACAACAGGATAGTGATAGTTTTGTAAGTTGGCTTAATTAACAGCATTGCCAAGAAGGGAAGTCAGAGTGGGATTGTTTGAGTGTGAAATCTTTTCCAGAAGTGCTCTAAGGCAGCTGAAGTCTTGAAACTGATATTAAAAGATCTGACTTCAGGGTTCTCTTGCAGCCGGCCATACCTATGGAACTATAGCTGACTTGTACTAGGACCACACAGAAACTTTTCTAGCTAACAGTCTACCGGGGGCCATCAACCCTGACATCGGGTGCCTACATCACCACATGCTATAAGAGTAGGCGGCCCCCGCACTCTCCCCCAGTTCTTTTCCCACTGTCAACCAACACACATTGGCCCTTTCAGAATGCCGCAACTTCATTCGACCGCCATTCTTTTTCAAACTTAGTTTTTTGTTTTCTCACCTCAGTTTACTCAGTATTTTCCTGTTTCATTTATGTTATACGACTAAGTGTGCCTGTGGAAGGCAACTCCCAGAGAAAGACGGCCATTCTGCCTGTGTTCTCTGGCTAGGCCCAGACCAGTTGTCTCCTACTCCATCTGCCACGGCTTCAACAAGGCAACCCGTCACCATTTGGACCTTGGAAACTTTCTGCTGTAGCAAAAGGTCACCAGCATGGAGAAGAAGTTGCAGGCCAGGGGTTCCTTGGTCTCCCCAGCCTCATCCTGGGGTTTTCAACCATTGAAATACCAGGATAAGTCCTTAGGTAAACATAAGCATAGGGACAAGGAAGGCGCCAAACCCTGGTCCCCTCTGTCCCAATCCCCACATCGCTTGGCAACCATCACGGGGCCGTCCCTTATTTCATGGGTGGTGACGCTTGCCTTGCACATCCTCTCTTCTACAGGGTTAGCGTTGGTGGCACCTCCACCCACCCTACTTTGGTGGGTGGAGGTCCTTGGGGGCTAGGTTCCATCCCAGCCCCCCATCCCCTGCTGTTCTGGCCCTTATTTTTGGCGGACTCGCAGTCAGGCGGTTCTGCTAGTCTGTTGTCAAATGTTGTGGGCATAGTGGCCTCAGGGTCTTTTATGACTACCCAACTGTCGTCCGCCACTGTGATGTTGGCCCCTCCAGCCTTGGAGGCACTGCCTTCTCTGGCGTCGCCCCATGCCACTTCCTGGTCGTCTTCACCGGCCCATAGGGGAACTCAGGCTGGGGACTTCTCCTCGGGATCTGGTCCTGTCCGGCCTCCAGCTCCAGTTCCACCTTCGAGGCCTACTCCCCCCAACCAGTGCTGCATGACTATTCAGTGCCAGTCACTATGGAGTTTCCCATGTTACTCTCTTCCCTATGGGACTTCATGCAGGCCCACCTGATTCCCCCGCAGGGCCCGACCCCTAGGGAACCCCCAATGCCAGTGTCCACACCCGGCATCCAGCGGGCCCGCATCAGTCCCCATGTGGCCAGACCACCCTTTCTTCCTCTAGACATTTGGGAGACGGGGATAAATACCACCCTGATATTCAGCCCTCCCCCAATGAGGATGGGGATGAAGACTATGGGGGGGGGCCTACACCTTCTCATTCTACCTCCATGGTCTCGTGGGACAGGGAGGAGACCCTGAAATATATTCTACAGTCCCCCCCGATGACCCGTTGGTGGGGATTCTCAGCCAGATGCAGGTAGTGATGGGTTTGACCTCGAGGAGCAAGATCTCAGCAGATGTCGGTCAGCTACGTACTTAAGTCCTCCCGGCGTGTCTTCCTTGGTGGTTTCTTCTTTGACTGAACCATTTGAGGCCGCCTCCATGGCAGCTTGGCACCGTCCCAAACCTGGTCCCCGCTATGCCCAGGAAGGTGGGCAAACTTTACCAAACCTCAGCGGGGAAGCCATTCTTCACAGAGCAGGCACTGGCCAACTTGATGGTCATTAACACAGCCCATGACTGCACCAAACGACCAAAACATTTCAGTTCACGCCCCTGGAAAAGAATCCTGGAGGTTGGACTTACTGGGCAAGAGACCTTCACCTCGGCCACCCTGGCCATCTGGGTCCTGAACTGCATGGCTCATACGGTCCAACTCCTCAACCTGTGTTTGGATCAAGCCCAGGAATTGGCCAGTTCCCTCCCCAATGACCAGCAGCATCTGTTGCAGTCCCTTCAGTCAGGGGCTGATGTCAGTCTGCATCTCCTCCGTTTGGTCTGTGTTGCGGTTGATGCTTCAGCCAGGGCGGCTGCAGCTGGCATCTGCCTATGCCAGCACTCCTGGCTCAGGGTGTGGGGTTCACCCATGACATTCAGTTATCTATCCTGAAACCCCCTTCAAGGGATACAAATTGTTTGGGGCCACTCTGCAACAGATCCTTGATACTCTACAGGCCTCTGGACACTCCTTGTATCACACTCTAGCTGAGAGTGGACAGCGTATGCCCAGTGTGACCAACAAGTCCAGACCCTCCACCAGAATTTACTGCAAGTGTCTGGGATCCACCTCTTTGCCTACCCCTGCTACCACAGCCTGCAAGGCTCCGAGAGGAGGTAGTGCAGCCGCCACTGTGGCCTCCTCCACCTCCTCCTGATTCTTTGCCTGCCCCCTCCTGACAGATCAGTAGGTGGTAGTCGGGGGGGGGGGGTGTTTCTCCTTATACCTGGACAGGTGGAGGGTGATAACCAATGATGGTTGGGTGCTACAGCTCACAGCCTCTTGAAAAAACTCTGGTTTGGTCATTTAACCCTCTAGACCATATACCAGTGCTCTGGGAGGAAATCCACTTTGCAAAAGAAGGCAGTGGAACCTGTCCCAGTGAATCACCAAGGCAGGAGGTTCTACTCTCATTTTTTCCCTGGTCCCCAAATGCACAGGGAATCTCGGGTCCATTCTAGACTTCTGAGAGCTGAATCTGTTCATCCAGTACAAAAAGTTCCGGATGGTGACACTTAAGGATCTGTTGCCCCTTCTTCACCAGGGGGATTGGATTTGCTCCCTTGATATGAAAGAGGCTTAGCTGTACGTGAAGGTTTACGCATCTGACAGATAGTTCCTGAGGTTTCAGTTCTGGGGGAACACTTCCAATTCAGGGCCTTGCCCTTTGGTTTGTCCTTGGCCCCTCGGGTATTTACCAAATGCCTGGCAGTGGTAGCAGCTGTCATCAGGCGGGAGAGCCTTTGTCTTCCCTTACCTGGATGATTGGCTTCTCAAGGCCCAATCCAGGGACCGCATGTTGCAGACCCTGCAACATACCACCTGCCTATTCCAGGATCTGGGGATAACTGTAACTGTGAACCTGCCCAAGTCTGTTCTGATTCCATGCCAACGCCTTCAGTACATTGGGGTGGTCTTGGACATGGCTCAGGGCATGGCCTTCCTGCCACAGGACAGAGAAGAGCGCCTGATAGCCCAGGCCTGTCTGTTATACAACAGCTACTATGTTTCAGCCTGAACCTTTCTTCGGCTTCTGGGACTGATGGCCATGGCTATAGTCACAGTGCCTCTTGCCAGACTGCACATTAGGGTTCCTTAGTGGACACTCAGGAGTCAGTGGGACCAGCGTGCAGATGACCTAGAACAGCAGGTCCTGGTCTCCTCCCAGTGAAAAAGGTTCCCCTTTGGTGGATAAAACCCAGCCACCTGTTAAGGGGGTGGGGTTCCCTTCCTCATTACCTCCTCTTGGCAAATTCTCACCTCAGATGCTTCAGGGGTTGCCCCACCAAACCCAGGGGACTTGGTCCAGTCTGGAGTCCTTGCTCTACATCAGTGTTCTGGAAATGAGGGTGGTGTTTTATGCCCTGCAGGCCTTCCAGAATCAGCTGTCCCCCTGGCCTTCTGCTTATGCATTTGGATAATATCTGTGTAGTCCACTACATCAACAGACAAGGGGGTACTCACTTCTACCATGTCTGTCGGAAGGCCATGAGAGTCTGGAACTGGACTCTGGAACACGATGTAGAACTGACCGCCGTCCATGTTCCTTATGCCCAAAATGTCCTGGCAGAAAGCCTAAGTAGGTCACAGTGACAGACACATGAGTGGGAGCCTCTGTACTCGGTCGTAGAAGAACTGTTCGACAAGTGGCGGTCCTCCAGAGTTGGACCTTTTTGTGCCACCACTCAGCGCAAAACTGCTGCATTTTTGCTCACTCAGTCCTGGGTGTGGTGTTTTCTGGGTGAGATGTGTTGGTCCTCTTTTGGAAATGGAGATTTCTGTACGCTTTTCCTCCCTTCACCCAGCTCCAGAGGGTTCTGATCAAGCTCCAGATGGAAGGGGTCACAATGATACTCATAGCCCCATTCTGGCCTCGTCAGATCTGGTTCTCCTTGCTGCAACAGCTAACAGTGGAGCCTCCAGTTCCTCTTCCTCTGTGCACCGGCTTGCTGTTCCAGAACTGGGGCACCCTCATCCATCCAGATCTCAGATCCCTGCATCTTCATGCTAGGCTCCTGAGGACTTAGCCATGGCTCAGTTCAGGTTGTCACCCAGAGTAGCTGATGTCCTGGTGGTGGCTAGAAAGCCTTTTGCTAGGGCCACTTATTCTATGAAATGGAAGTGTTTTGTGCTGTGGGCCACTTCACGTCAGCTGGATCCCTTCACTTGTCCTTTGAATCAGATTCTGGCATACTTGCTGTCCCTTTCAGACTCTAGTCTGAAGTATTCCTCTCTTAAGGTGCACGTCTGCCATCTCTGCCTTCCATGTACCAATTGAGGGGCATGCGGTGGCACAACTAGAGGTGTTCTGTACTTTTCTGCAAGGCATTCTTCACTTGAAGCCTCATATCCACACTCCAGTACCACCCTGGGACTTGAATTTTATGTTAGAAAAGCTTAATTGGCTCCTTTTGAACTGGCCTCAACATACTAGTAGCACTTTCTGATGTGGAAAGCATTATTTTTAGTTGCTATTACTTCTGCTCGAAGAATTTCATAGCTGCAGGCACTCATGTGCGAGCAGCCTTATTTGATTTTCCACAAAGACGTTGTCTTTGCAAACTAACCCCAAGTTTATTCCTAAGGTGGTGTCTGAGTTTGCTTAAAACCAATCCATCCACCTTCCTGTTTGTTATCCGGAGCATGCCAATCCAGGGGAAGCATTGCTCCATGGTTTAGGTGTGCATAGGATTCTGCATTCTAGGGACATGGATATGTTGTTCATCCACACTGTCTGGCAGGTATCCTTGCCGCTTTAAATCTTGCCAGAAGGTCTTCAAGCTGGCTCCTCCCACCCACCCGGGTGGTAAAACTCTCGGCTCCGCCCCATGACGCCAGATCTTCCTTACCGCTTGGAAGCTCAGGTTCCCTCCTTAGCGCTCTGCGTATAAGACTGGTTCCTAACTCTTCGGTTTGCGAATTTAAAAGTTTTGCATTTCTAGACTTGGTCTTCTATGCCTCGCGGCCATGCATGGACAAATCGACTCCCGGTTTTTGGAGATGCCCTTGCGGGCAGAAGATGTCTCGGACGGATCCGCACTCCACGTGTGTCTACTGTCTAGGCCTTGAGCATGACCCGCAGGCTTGCAACCTGTGCTCTTCCTTCTCGACCTACGTCCTCGAAGACTTTGCTGCCTGTTTACAACTGGGGCGTCCCGAGAAACGTTTCCCTCCGGTGAAGTCAAAAGAGGCCCGGTCGGCGGTTTCCGTGGTGGCGGGCTCGGCGGATCAGCTAAAGCAGATGATCGCCCTTGAAGAGGAGGTGGCGCGGGCCGCATCTTCCTCGACCGCGGCATTTATCCCGCTCTCCCTGGGTTCCTCTTATACAGCTTCCTTTAAGGAGCTTTGTCTGTCCCTCTCCACTAAGGGAGAGGGACCAACGTCTGCTGGACCTTGTTCTCGGTCCAAAAAGAAAGACAAGGGTAAGTCCCTCCATCGACGCCCTTGGGAGCGGGAAAGGTCCCTCTCCCCGAGTTGTCGGCCATCGACTTCTGTCGATCGTCCGGCTTCGGCCACTGGTCTCATGGTGTCCCCATCAGGTCAGCTGACCGAGACTCCCGTCGACGCAGTCGAGATTTTTCTCGACCCGTTGGACGGGTTGTCGACAGGTGAAGCCGAGAATCCTCTCTCCCCGGTTCCCCCGGTGGGAGTTGAGGATCCCGTGGGCTTGCCAGTGCCTCCGGTTCCGGAGCCGTTGGGTGAACCCTCCGAGCCGAGGGGAGAGCCGGTTCCACCCGCACCGTCCCCGGAAAAGCTGAGGTTCTCGGTCTCGGTCTCAGACTTCTTTGCGGTCCAGCCGATCCCGCCATCATAGGCGGTCTTGGCACCGCGGTAAGCGGCACCACGGCTCGTCCTCCTCCTTGGACGAGGGGAAGCTTCGACGTAAGTTACGCTGGACGCACATTTAGGATTCCTCATGTGGCAACAGCTCCTTCTGGCTGGGAACAAGCTGACGCCGTCGCCTACCCCAGCCATTAAGTGGCTGTCACCGGAGCGGCCGAAACAACCCCTCGACTTACCCGAGGAGCCTGTTCCCAGGCCGGTTGTTCGGCCAAAACCAGCTGCTCCACCGATTCCGGTGGAACCTCCGCCTCCACAGCCGTTATTTGGGGCTCCAACCATGAATTCTTGGTCGGCTCAGGGTCTGTCCTATAGGCTGTCTGTTACCCTCACTCCTGATCGACCTCGGCAGGTGGAGGGTGGCTCAGGCCCGAGGCAGCTCTTTGCGGACTCCTCCGAGTCCGATGACGATTCCTCCCTTTTCTCCAGGCGAGTAGACTTGGAGTCCTCTGGAGGTCAGTCGCTGGACGCTAGCCCTTCGTCCTGTCTGGGATTGCTTCTGCTCACCTCGGAGTCCACCGGGATGAAGCTCGAACCCGTGTCTAAGCGGGCCAAGTATCCCCTCACGGAGATATTGGACCAAGGGGATTCCCCTACAGAGGCCTTTCCGGTGGCCGAGGCCATAGTGGGCCCGGCCTTGGAGCTCTGGCAGTGCCCTGCTTCCTGTCCTCGCCCTCGGCCAGGATGGCCAGGAAGTATCACCGGTCCCTACGGTTCCTTGTCCATTTTTGGAACACCCCTCAGCCGAGGCTGTTATTGTCAACAGCGTTTTCCGGCGTGCCGGGAACGCTAGGGACGTGGACAAACCTCCCGACAAGGAGTCCAAGAAATTGGATTATGCCGGGCGCAAAGTCTACGCTGCGTCCTCCCTCGGCCTTCATCAGGCCATTTCGGCCGTACTCATGGCACATTTCTCTCATGCCCTGTTGGGCTTCCTGGATGAGGTAGTTCCTCATCTTCCGGCGGACCTGCAGACCATGGTTAGGCAGGTGCGGGACCAGGGCAGGGCAGTGGCCAAACAGCAGCTTCAGACTGCTCTGGACATTGGAGACTCATGTGCCAGGTCAGTAGCGGCCGCAGTGGCTATGCGCCGTTGGGCATGGCTGAGGATATGCACCTTCACTTCGGATACCCAGCACAAGTTGGCGGATGTCCCCTTCCTGGGGACCGACCTTTTCGGCCCTGGGGTGGAAGGTCGCCTACGGAGGATCGAGAAGTCCAATGCTACCTTGGACTCTCTCATCCGCACAGAAGGACAAAGGCCGCAGACCACAGCCTAAGCCCTTTCGTCCCTCTGCGCCCGCGGCACATCCGGCCCAGCAACGCCAGGGCCAGCAGACACGAGCTGGCATCCCAAACCCAAGCCCTCGGCTTCCTCCTCCAGGAAGCAGGGAGGTAAGGCTCCAGAGGTCCCTCGGCCGTCCTCTTCCAAGCCCACCCAGTGACGTGGTTGAGGGTGTCGCCCCCAACCCCGTCACCTCACCCCAGGTTCCCCCCGTGGGGGGGGCGGCTCCACCACTTTCTTTCCACCTGGTCTGTTATTACCACAGACTGGTGGGTGTCGGAAAGGGCCTGCCTCTGGAGTTCAAGCAGGCCCCGCTCTTCAGAGCCGTCGCACTTCGGGGTCCGCAGCTTCACTGTTGGCTCGCCGAGCCGACATCGCTCTCCTCCTCAAGAAGGAGGTGATCAGAGAGGTAGCGGACCCTCCCTCAGACCCGGGGTTTGTGTCCAGGTACTTCCTGGTTCCGAAACGGACGGGGGCTGGCGTCCCATTCTCGACCTGCACGACCTAAACAAGTTCCTAAGGTCTCGGACCTTCAGGATGGTCACTCTGGCTCAGATAGTACCATCCTTGGAACGCAGCATGTGGTTCTGCTCTCTGGACCTGCAGGACACGTTCTTTCACGTCCCTATTCGTCCGTCACATCAGAGATTCCTTCGCTTTTGAGTGGAGGGATCCCTATTCGAGTTCCGAGCCATGCCCTTCGGCTTGTCTCCAGCTCCCAGGGTCTTCACCAAATGCATGGCAGTGGTGACAGCATTCCTGCGGCGCCGAGGGGTCCAGGTGTACCCTTACCTGGACGACTGGATGATAGCAGCCCCCTCCAGGCAGGAGGTGGAGCGGTCCAGAGATCTGGCCCTCCAGGTTTGCTCTCGAGTCTGCCTTCTCATCAACGAGGCCAAGTCGGAACTCAAGCCGAAGCAGGTGATTCTTTTCATTGGGGCAGAGCTTGACTCTCTTCAAGCCAGAGCACGGCTCCCGGTGGACAGGGCCGAGGTTCTTTCCTCCTTTGCCCAATCATTTCTGGTTGGGCAGTCGCGCCCTGCCCGGGACTTCCTGCGCTTCCAGGGTCTCATGGCGGCCTGTACCAGCGTGGCCTGCTGGGTCCACTGGAACATGCGCCCCCTTCAATGGGGGCTGACCAGCCAGTGGTCTCAACGCTGCAATCCATTGAACCAGCTAGTGACGGTGACCCAGGGGATGTGGAACGCTCTCCAGTGGTGGACCGTTCCAGTTCATCTGCAGGAGGGCATCCCGTTTGTCTGCCCTGAGCCGACGGTCTCTCTATCGATCGATGCCTCTCTGGGTTGGGGTGCCCATCTGGAGGAACACCGAGCGCTGTCTTCTGGTCCCCACGGGAGTCCCGATGTCACATCAACCTGCTGGAGCTCCGAGCGGTCCGCCTAGCTCTCACCGTCTTTGCTCCGTTTCTCCGGGGTCAAGTGGTCTGAGTCCAGATGGACAATACCACGACCATGTACTGTCTAAACCGCCAGGGCAGGACATGCTCCATGCTTCTATGCAAGGAAGCTCTCCGCATTTGGTCACTCGTGCGCAGCCTGGAGGCGGATCTCCTAGCCATTCACGTGGCAGGAGCCTCCAACACCCTGGCCGATGTCCTAAGCCAGATAGGGGCTGCGTCCCACGAGTGGTCTCTCCTGCCAGAGGTAGTACAAGATCTGTTCTCCCATTGGGGCACACCTCAGGTGGACCTGTTTGCCTCCAGGGAGAACGTGAAGCTGAGGCTGTTCCATGCCGCCCCCTCAGCAGGGCTCGCTGCAGGGATGCTCTTAGGCAGTGGACCCCAGGCCTCTTCTCGCCTTTCCCCCATTCCCTTGATACACAAGGTGCTTCTCAAAGCAAGGAGGGACAAGGTGCAGGTGATTCTGATAGCCCCAGACTGGCCCTGCCAGTTCTGGTACCCAGATCTCCTCAGCCTCAGCTCCAGGCTCCCGGGCAGCTTCCAGCTTGCCGGACCTGCTCTCAGTCAGTCAGGGAAGGTGTTCCATCTGGACCTTCAATCCCTGCACCTGCCGGCCTGGTTCCTGGCTGCTAGAGTTCCAGGCCTTGGGTCTTTCCGACGAGGTCCTCACTGTAGTTGAGGCGTCCTGTAAGGAGTCGACCAGGAAATGCTACGCCTTCAAATGGAAGAGATTTTCCATTTGGTGTCAAGGTAAGGGCCTTGACCCTTCCTCCTGTTCCCTGGCGAGCAATATTGGACTACCTGTGGTCCCTTTCTCAGCAAGGGCTTAGGTCAACGACCCTTAAGGTGCACCTGGCAGCCATCTCTGCTTACCGGGCGCGGGCTGGGGAGCAGTCGGTGGCACAGGAGAAGGTGGTCTGGTGCTTTTTCAAAGGCCTTGATCACATTTCCCCTCCGTGCAAGAACCTCCACCTCCGTGGGATCTACTGCTGGTACTGGCAAAGCTCATGGGCAAGCCATTCGAACCAATGCACAGGTGTGATCTCTCTCACCTGTCGTGGAAGACCGCCTTCTTGGTGGCTATCACGTCAGCCAGAAGAATGGGAGAGCTCCCGGTGCTTTCCATCGAGTCTTCTTACCTGGTCTTCCACAGGGACAAAGTTGTCCTCTTCACCGAATTCCTTCCGAAGGTGGTGTCGGAGTTTCACCTAACCAGGTGTTGACTCTGCCGTGTTCTACCCCAATCACACCTCGGAGGCCGAATATAGGCTCCATACTCTGGACCCTAGAAGGGCGCTCGCTTACTATAAGGAGCACATGGCTGAAGTTTGGGGAGAGGTTCGCCAGCTGTTTGTCACCTACGCTGAAGCCGCACCTGGCAGACCTGCAGCCAAGCGGACGATAAGCAGGTGGGTCACCTCCTGCATAGATCTCTGCTATAAGTTGGCGGGCATGGAGCCTCCCAGAGGGATAAGAGCTTATTCTACCCGTCATACTGCTGCATCGGTGGCTGCTTCCAGGGACGTCTCTATCCAGGAAATCTGCAGGGCTGCTACCTGAAGTCAGTACACACCTTCATCACCCACTACCACATCGACCTTGAGTCACGCCGGGATGCTGGTTTTGGGGCCTCGGTTCTCCAGTCTCTATTCCCTAAATAGGGGTGTGCTCTGCCTCCCTCCTCCCGGAGAACTGCTAGGAGTCTGTTAGATAGTGGATGAACAACATATCCATGTCCCTAGAAATACAGGTTACTCACCTGTAACAGGAGTTCTGGGAATGGTATATGTTGTTCATCCACATGACCCACCCGACCTCCCCGGCTTCGATGCACAACCTGAGCTTCCAGCGGGCCAGATCTGGCGTCATGGGGCGGAGCCAAGAGTTTACCACCCGGGTGAGTGGGAGGAGCCAGCTTGAAGACCTTCCGGCAAGATTTAAAGTGGCAAGGATACCTGCCAGACAGTGTGGATGAACAACATATACCATTTCCAGAACTCCTGTTACAGGTGAGTAACCTGTATTTACTGTACACATTGCGCGAAGGACTGTAGGAAGTCCAAACAGTTGTATGTTTCTTTTGCCACTGAGAAAGAGAGTGTTCCTGTTTCAAAACAGTGTTTGTCCAAATAGGTGGCCAACTGTGTATCACTACTTGCTACAGGAAGTATGGCAAGGACCTTCCTGGCATTGTTCATGGTCATTCCACCAGAGTCAAGACCACTTCTACAACTTTTTTCAGGAATGTGTCAGCTTCAGAGATCTGTGATGCTGCCTCTTGGAGTACTATCCACAGCTCTACCAAGCACTACGGTCTAGGCGTAGGGCCAATTTATTTATTAACTATTTATTTAATATTGGTGACTGGGAAAGGCACAATGAGCCAAGGCTCGTTTCTAGGTGTGACCCTAATGTAAGGTATACACAGGAGTGAACAATGTTGCAGTACAATTGATATATAAAAGTTACAAGAGATTATTATGGTTTAGGTATGATTATATATAAGGTATGACACTAACTATAAGGCAGGATACAATGTATGACAAGCAGTAAACACTGCAGTAATATACTGTGACAAGTTAAGGCCCCTGGTTAGGGACCTGGAGTAGGCAGTGGTTTAGCTTGAGGTCAGGAGGGTAGTCAACTCCGTTCGACAAGACCTGTGTACTTAGACTTGTGGTTTCCTGCTGTGCACACTGCATTTCTTGTCAGAAACTGCTTGGGACTCGTTCCATAGGTATGACCTGCTGCAAGAGATAGCGCCGAAGTCAGATAGTATAGTTATGTAAGAACTTATTGTAACAGTAGATCTGCAAGGGCTTCTCTTGCAGCAGGCCATGCCATCCCTCCTTCCTGTCCCTGAGCCTATGAGGCTCTCCTGTGTCTGCTTCTCCTCTCTCTTTTTTTGTGAGAACCTTTGGTCCCTCCTCAGTTCCTCTGCAGGACTCTTCTGCTTATGGTCTGTGGTGAGAGAACTGAGGTGGGTGCGGGGCCCGCCCACTCCTATAGCAAGTGGTGACATCAGCGCCTGACGTCGGGGTGTGTGGCCCGCTGGTAAATTGCTAGCTAGAAAAGTTTCTGTGTGGTCCTTGTGCCTGGCGGCTAGAGTTCCATAGGTGTGGCCTGTTGCAAGAGATCTCCTCGCACTGTTGTGGTAAGTTCTTATGTAACTGCACTTTGTCTTGACAGCCACATTTGCAAAGAACGAGTCCTTCAGCAGGGTCCATGGAACATAGACTCTGGAGCCTCATCTAGACCCCCATACCTAAGCCAGATAGTAATGTTTTCTTTTTACTGGCAGAATGGGGGAATGAAAAAGGCAGCATATGGCCTCTGTTTTTTCTTGTCTTATATTATGAGGCAGTCAGTTTGTATCTATGAACTTGGGTGCTATAGGGAGAGGTTTTACTAGTGGAGGGCTAAGGATAGTCCTCTAAGGTGGTCGTGAGCAGTAGAATTTGCTGTAGGTTGTTTTGCAGAAGGTGTTGTCTGAGCTGGACATAAGATCACATCGGGATGTGATGCCTGTTGAGAAGAATGTACAGGAGTATCAAACGCAATGTCTGTAGGTCGAGGGCGAAGGGAACAGGACCTATGCATGGCCAGTAAGACAGAACCAGAAAAAAAGAGCAAAATAAAATAAAAAAAATAAAATGCTCTATCTTATGTGGTTCAGTGCGTTGAGTCAGGGCTAACTCAGTTGCAGGCCCAGTGTTCATGACCATAAGCCCGTCTCCCACATCCACAGTAATAGCTTTCCCAGGAGCAGTAGAAACAGAAGCTGGTACTGGGCTTAACTTTACCGGAACTTTCACTGGTGAATTGCTGGGTCTGGAGATACAAATAGGAGATTTTCCTGAGACCCATCCCTTGTCTGGACCTGCCGGTTCCCATCTGGTCGCAAGCAAAACCTTTTCTGCTGTCCATTCCTCATCAGCTTTGGGGTGGAGGTGGGGTTGCGTTGTACTTGGTTTTTGCATGCTCTTTCCTTTCAGTCTGTATTTCACCATTGGAGCAGCCTTCCGGCTTGCAGAGCCTTGTGTAGTTTGCATGCCTTTCAGATGCAGCACACTCAGCTGATTGCTGTCATTTTCACAGGTAGACGTTGCCGACAGGGCGCCTGTTCTCTGTGATCTTTGTGACACGTTGACACTCTAGGGCATCTGCCAGTGTTGGAGGCACTCCGCTGCAGTCTAGCCAACTCAAATTTGGCTTCTTCCTTTGCAGTCATTGAAAGTAGGTATTGCCTGTTTTCATGCAATTGTTGGCCTATTTTCTCTTCCTCATAGGATACTGCCAGATGTTGCTTTACAATGCTTTTGGTGACTGGAGCTTTGATGCCTGGACTCTGTTCTACTGAAGTGGCATTGCCACCTTTTGCATGCAGACCTTCACCATCTCCTTCCTATACCACCATATGCTGCACCAGGTTTGTTCCTCAGAATTTGGTGTGGGAAGGGAAGTAGTCTTCTCCATACCAGGGTCTTCTGTCCCCAACAGAAAGCAACTACTGCCACCCACAGAAGAGCAGGGGAGTTTCCCCTGTGCCCAGGCCAGCATTCCTCGTCAATAAAACAAACCCATATCCCCAATGCCACTGAGAAATAAGCCATCACTGCTTGGTGTACCTTTCCTGGTTAAAAATTACAATTTGTTGTGTTTTGGATGGTAAAGAGAAGACTTGTCAACAGGAGACAAAATTGTTAGAATTAATGAGAGTTGGTGTTGTCTTGTGGTTAGAGCACCAGCTTGGGAACTAGAAGATTAGCTTTAAACCTCAGCAGAGTTTCAAACTCTTACTGTGTGATCTTGAGCTAGTCAGTTACCCTGTTAGTGCGCTCAGCTGTAAAAATGGGTGGAAGCAGGACCCCACTGAAAATAAGTGGTTGCATCTCACGTGGGCTATCCTGAATAAATGCAGTTCTGCCTGTTTTCAACCTTGTCGGGGGGGGGGATAGAAGTGGAAACCAAGTGAAATTGAACCAGATTAAGCTGTTGGTGGTATTTTTTAGTGAGTGGTGGAAATCTGCCCAAGACACCAAGGAAATTCTCCTACTCATCCAGTACTGGATTGTTCTTTTAATTGTAAAAGTGCTTCAAACAACAGCAGAAGCACTTTCTCAGTATTTATGGGAGAAAAA
This sequence comes from Neoceratodus forsteri, assembly GCA_016271365.2. Lineage (NCBI taxonomy): Eukaryota > Metazoa > Chordata > Ceratodontiformes > Ceratodontidae > Neoceratodus > Neoceratodus forsteri. The sequence goes on from CM057459.1 coordinate 658,609,251, forward strand.
CATATTTTGTTGTAACTGGAAATGAAATCTGTCAGTGTTTGGTGTTAATGATAGACCAGAAAAGTGCACAGGACCAACAAGCTATGTTAAAATCTGCTTTCATCTCCTGGTAAAGACAGACTGCTAGAAGCTTTGTTTTGGACCAGCCAACCAGCACAGTAGTAGTGGTGCCGCCCACGATACTGATGACCCAGGTTCGGGAACAGGCCTGTATCGTCAGAGGGCTGGCTGGGAGAAGTGAACAGAGCATCTGTGCAGACCGTTTCCACCTCAGAGAGGGAGAGTGTATGGTTTTCTCGCTGCTCTGTCGCCCCATTGGCGACCACAGGGGGATGTACAGTAGGCTCCATCGGATCGGGGGGGATGTTGGTTTTGGCTGGTGCATGCGTGAAGTCCTGTGGGCAGGAGAGGATATAGTAAAATGCCAGAACATGCAGGATGCCGCTGTCCTTGCTCTGTTACCACCGCACAGCTGAATCGATGCCCTCTCCCGGACACCAAGCTAAGGGATCAACGGGGAAGAGAGGGACCTGGAGACCCTCACCCCGCCCTGGGGGGTAAGCCAGGGAGGAACTCTGGGAGGAGGTTAGTCCCGGAGAAAGTGAGTGAGTGGTGGTGGTGGTAGGGGAGAGACGACAGAGGGCTGTTCTGGAATGGAGGAAAACGCGTAATAAATAGTTAAAAAAAAAAAAAAAAAAGCTTAATTTAAGATGCCTGAACCCAGATCATGATTTTATCAGTTGCGAGGGTGTAAAACTTTTTGTCCTAAAACCCAAAAGAAAAGGGTAAAAAAAAAATTTAGCTTCTCAGTGTGCCTTCCTCACCTAAGCATAATAAAGGCCTGGAGGAAGTTCCTAATGATGGCATAAAGCATGCGTAAGAGGGTTCTTCTCCTCCTCATAAACAGCAGCAGTCCTTGTCAAAGCGGACATACAAAAAAATAAAGCTAAGCAGCCAACAGACAAGCATGTTAAAGACGGTAAAGATACCAGGGTGTCCAAAATGGGTTCCTTGAGTACAGTGATGGCAAAAATATAAAAAAAAAAAAAAAGGCAGCATAGCAGGTACTAGAACCAGTGCCTGGCAAGAAAAAACAAAAAGCAAAGCATATCCGTGCCACTCCTACAAAGGAAAAGGAGTAGATAGTGGACCAAAGACAAATGCTGTCAGCAGAGGATATAGCCAGAGCATGGCAGTTTTTCCAAGCCTTCCAGGTTATGGGGAAAAACAGATGCAGTCCTGCACTGGGTTGGTGGTGCCTATGACAAAATAATCACTAATAGCACAGCAAAAGTCGGGCATTCGCCACCTCTAAGAATTGGAACACCACTCTGTGGCTTAAGTCATCATCTTATTGCAGAAAACAACCATGCAGCACAATACAGGTCTGGATGGACCGCCTGACGCATTTCGGATCAAATGATCCTTTATCAAAGACTGTCCATACATCACAAGCATCAATTAAATAGTAAAAATGATGTCAATGTGACATGACAAGTAACTTTAAAATGACTGGATGTAATCTTCCCTAATGTCTGAGTCAGCAACACGTTACTTACTAACAAATACACTTTATAGTCAATACATTATCATTCTGAAACAATAATAAAGTATAAAAATTCATAAAGTTACTTGTCAAGTCACTTTGATGTAATTTTTTACTGACTACAGTATTTAATGGATGCTTGTGATTGTATGGACAGCCTTTGATAAAGGATCATTTGATCCGAAATGTGTCGGACAGTCCATTCAGACCTGTATTGTGCTGCATGTTCGTTTTCTGCAATAAAATGATGACCTAAGCCAGAAAATTATGGTAAACTTCCTCAATGTGCCTGCCACCCCCAGCCGTTCAGGTGTTTGGCTCCCCTAAGGCCTACAGAGGATTATACTTCTTACTCCACATTCATCAAACAGATGTTGAACACCCTCAACATCCCCTCTCATGAAACAGAGGAGGATGAGGAGAAAATGGAGTTCATGGATATGATGGGACTAGCACCCACTAGAATGCTCCTAGTTCCCATCCACAAATTCCTCCATAAAGCTGCCTCAAAATAATGTCAGCACCTAATTCAGCTGCTGGTACTGATTTGACAGCAACAAAAAAGTTGAAAAGAAGTATCCGGTGGATAGATGGGGTGGAATACTTGTGTGCTCATCCTGAGCATGAAGGAGTGGTCCGAGTAGCTGCTTTTGAGAAAGCCAAGGTTGCCTACTCCACGCAGCCTTGTGAGAAGGACTCCAGAAAATGGGATACTATGTGGCCAAAAAAGTGCATGCAACATCTTCCTTGCTGCTGAGGCAGGCAGCGTATTTGGCATATATAGCTCAGTACCAGGAGGCACTGTGAAATAAGGCTGATGATGAGGTGGCATAGGACCTGGCTGCCACAACAGTCAGCCCTGGATACCACAAAATACTAGTTCCACATGGCTGTTGACACCAGTGACTCTGCCTTATAGGTCTTAGCCCATGCAGTGACATTTAAGAGGTTTGCCTGGCTAAGGGCTACCACCCTTTCCCTGGAGACCCAAACTAAAGCCATGGATTTCTCCTTTGAGGGACATTCCTTATTTGGTGACAAAATAGAGGCATACATTAAAAAATATACAAGACTACTTGTAAAAATAACACTGAAAAGGACAAGGCTTCCACTTCCTACAGGCCGTACTGAAGGGGAGGCAGGGGTAGGGGCTGCCCTCCAAGACCCCACACCTGCTGTGAGTACCAACCCCAAAGGGGTTACTACAAAGGAAGGGGTAGAAGGGTCCCTGGATGTGCTGCAGCACCAGCCCTCAAACCACAGCCAGAACAAAACCCCTGCTAGTCCCGTCCAGTTCGCCAGTCAACCATTGTCACTTGGGTGAAGACTGACCGGCTACTTTCAGGAATAGGTAAAAATTGCCCCAGACAAGTGGGTCTTGGAAGTAGTGGGCCAGTGAATGGCTTTGCAGTTGAAAAGGTTACCAAAGCTGTAGAGACCAAAAAGCTTTCCAGTCCATTCACAAACAAAAGTAAATCTTACTTCAACAGGGTTCCTTCAGTAGGTCACTACATATAGGACTAGCACCACCTGGCATCTGGGCAGCATGGCAGACTTTTCTAGCAGGGGACCGCCCACCCAACGTCACGTGACCGATGTCAGCATGGCCGTATATCGTGGATGGTCCCCACTCCTGCCCTCCAGTTCTTTCCCACCATCGCCTCATGTCAGTCGCATTGCAGACTTCCATTAGCGATCGTTGTTAGTTCTTGCGTCGGATTTTTCCTTCCCTAAATTTTTTCTCAAATTCTACTTTGCTTATGTCTTCACCTAAGAAAAAGTGCTAGTCTTGCGGCACACAAATTCCTCATAAAGACGCTCACCTTAAATGCGTGATCTGTCAAGGCCCAGACCACCCTGTCTCATCCTGCCTGGAGTGCCAACCGTTCAATCAGGCCACCAGAAAGCGGAGACAGCAGGCTTTGGAGGCCCACCTTCTAAAAGTCCATCTTACTTCATTAGAAAAGCAGATGGACCGGATCCGCAAATCCTCTTCTGAGAAATCTTCTCCCTCAAAGAAGGAGCATTGCAAGAGAAATCTAGGGTGCGGGAGCGCTCTGCTGAGGCCTCTCGGCCCTCGACGAGCAAGGCCATTTCCCAACCGCCTATGGTGAAGACGTTGGACGGTAAGTCGGACAAAACTTCCCCGGGTAAGTCGTCCATCGACTCTTCCGACGGCTGCATTGCTCCTGCCGCTAAGTTGGCCCCCAGCTCCTCCAGGGACTGCCCGGCCACTGGTAAATTGGCTCCCCAGGTCTTGGGGACCCACCCGGTTCCAGCCAATAAGTCGGCTGGGGGGCTTCTCTCCCACCTGCCCACTTCCGTCTGGTAAGACATCCATCTGACGGCTGCCCAGACATGGTTCTCCCATCGGGGCCTAATGGCACTTCTCCCAAAGTCTGGCAGAGCCAGGGGGAGACTGCCCCTCTCCCCTTTTCTCCCCGGCCGGTACCCTCCTTCTTCCTCCAACAGGTAACTCTGGCGAGGACAGTGCAGAACCCCTTGATATAGAAAACCCTTCGTCGGGGTCCGTTCCACATTCCCCTGTCGAGGCCCCTTCTCAGCTGTCTAGCCTTTCAGTGGAGGTCCCTCCTCTCACCTCGGTTGGGATCCCCCCCAGATCTGGCTAATATCCCGGTCCCGATCTCACTGTCGGATCCGGCTAAACCTTACCCAATGATGGATCCTCCGAGCCTGGGCCCAGTCATCTGCCCCAGCCCTTGGCTCTGGTGCAAGATATGGTCCCTCCATCGGGTCCCCTTAGTCCGGCCCCGACGTCAGCCCCTCTGACGCGGATCCTTTCTGGTGCCGGATCGGGTGGTGCAGTCCCAGCGTTGGTACCCCTGACGGCTCTCCCGACGCCGGATACGCCACCAGTTTTCACTGCAGTGGGTCCCCCCTCCATCAGACCCCCTGATGTTGAGGGTTTATTCTAGACTCTGAACTGTCCCTCATTACCCTCCCCCCTCAGGATATTCTGGAGATCACTACTTGGCTGGTCCCCCTCCTGACTGGAGTTCTTTGGGACAGTATTACCCTGGCTATAATCCCTAGCAGGGTTATCATTTCCCGGGTTTACAAGGGTACCATTACCCACCTCCCTTGGTAAACCCTTCTCTTCCTCCTCCTCCTCCTCCCCCTCCCTCAACCTCCTCCACCCCCCCACCCACACCGGTTCTGGCCACACCGGACTTTAAGACTTTAATTCACTCTTGGTGGCAGGGGGCACGTTCGGAGCTGGTGTTAGATCTGGAAAGCAGGCTCCCACTCCCAGATCTCTGTCCACGGTCCACATCTCGTGGACGGTCAGCCGTACCATGGTTCTCCCGGACATTTGCGACCTTCTGGATGAGGGGGCAGACAGCGACGATGAGGATGCTGATGAGTCAGCGGAGGAGATTCTGGAGGAACCCAGAGGTCAGAAAGGCAAGATTTCCTCCAAGTCCCCCCCCCCCCGGAGGACCCTGCCTTTTCGGACCTCTTGAGAGCCATGAAAGATTTTTTCGATTGGGAGTCCAAGGAACAAGACCCCATGTAACAAAGACTCGCTGAACATCTGGATTTGGAGTCTCAGTCGCCGGTCCCGGTTCCTCACTGGATCAGACCTCACCACTACGGTCTGGCTAATACCTCATTCTTTTCCAACTGTCCCCAAGAGGGTGGACAGAGTGTACCGGACGCCTAAAAGATGCCCCCTTTTCTTAAGACACATCCAAAGGCTGACTCCATCGTTATTTCAGCTGCTCATGACTGCTCCTCTACACCCAAGCACATGAGCACCTCTCCTCCAGTCAAAGAGTCGAGGGAGATGGACCAGTTCAGCAGAAAGGTTTACTCTTTGGCCACATGTGCTCTTCGGTCCCTGAATTATGTGGCCCATATGATGTCACACCAAAAAGCCACGTTGACAAGGCTAGAGGCTTGGGTCCAGGCCATGGAACCCTCGAGCCTCAAGGAGAAGCTCGCCAAGGATCTCCGCCTCTCATGAGTCTCCTGTAGGCATGCTCTGCGGGTCACATCGACTCTGTAGCCCGCGCCTCGGCGACTGCCATCTCTCTTAGAAGGCATGCCTGGCTTCGCGTTTCTGGCCTCGCTAACGAGGTACAATCTGCGATCCGTGATGCCCCCTTTAGAGGCTCGGTGCTTTTTGGTGGTGATACCAAAGATTACATCACTGATCTTCAGGACAGAGGCCTCGCCCTGAGATCAATGTGGTCTGTGTACCGATCGGGCACTCAACAGCAGCAGCAGCCCTTTAGGAGAAGGACCTGGAGGCAGAGGAAACAGACCCGGCTCGACACCAGGGCAAATGTAATTCCACTGGCTCCACCACTCCTTCCGCCTCTAAAAGCCAGAGACGCTCAGGAGGCCCTCCTCCTGAACACCCTGCCACCTCCTGACTCCCTACACCCACCAACCCCTCAGCCTCAAGGTGAGCTGGTGAGGGGAGGTTCGCCCGCTACGCGCAGGACTGGCAGAACGTAATCTGCAATGTGTGGGTTCTGCGACTAGTGTCCGTCAGACACGCTATAGAGTTTCTGGATATCCCTCCAGAAACCCCACCAAAAAGGTCTTCCTACTCCAGGGATCAGGCTTTTCTCGTTCGAGAGTAAATTCAAAGTCTCTTGCTCAAGGAAGCAATAGAGTGCGTTCCCCTCTGGCAAAGGGGAAGAGGGTTTTACTACCTTTTTTTCCTGGTTCCAAAAAAGATGGGAGACTTGAGACCCATCCTCGACTTGAGCAGTCTCAATCTGTTCGTCGAATACAAAAAGTTCCGGATGCTGATGCTCCAGAGCCTCCTTCCTCCTCTTTTGGAGAATCACTGGCTGTGTGCTTTGGACATGCAGGATGCTTACCTGCACATCCCGATCTTCCCCAGCCGCCGCCGTTTCCTGTGGTTCTTATTCCAGGGGGAGCACTTCCAATTTCGGGCTCTCCCCTTTGGTCTGTCTTCAGTATCTCGGGTATTGACCAAGTGCCTGGCGGTGGTGGCGGCCTTTTTGCACCACAAGGGTATTGTGGTTTTCCCTTACCTGGACAATTGGCTGATCTCGGCGCCTTTCAGGGACTCTTTCTGGAGGCTCTGTCTTTCACCCTGGACCTTTTTGGCAAATTGGGGATTATGGTCAGTCTTCCGAAGTCATCCCCTATACCGTCCCAGAGACTCCAGTAAATTGGGGCAGTCTTGGACACGGTCCAATGCAGATCCTTCCTTCCTACAGACGGTGGAGAGAACCGTAGTTCATCAGGCCTCCTTGGTGGCCTCGTCCAGGACCATCCTGGCCCAGGAGGTCCTCCACCTTCTTGGCCTGATGGCAGCCTCCATCAATACTATTCCCCTTGCGAGGCTCCACAAGAGTCACTCAGTGGTCCTTGCTGGTGAAATGGGAACAACTCCGGGACGACCTGGACCACCCGGTCCTGGTATTGTCTGCAGTTCAGAAAGAATTGCTGTTGTGAAGGAATCCCTGCAACCTTTCCTTGGGTCTTCCTTTCAGGAGCCTGACTCCCCTCTGCATCCCTGACTACAGATGCATCAGATATGGGATAGGGCACACTTAGAGGAGTGTCAAGCGCAAGGACTGTGGTCCAGCTTGGAAGCATTGTTACACATCAATGTTCTGGAGATGAGGGCGGTTCTATATGCCTTACAGGCCTTTCAGACCCTCCTTCCCAAGGGATCACTGCTGGTCCAGACAGACAGTATGTCAGTAGTGTGGTACCTCAACAAACAAGGAGGAACTCGCTCATACCCCCTTTGTAGAGAGGCGATGCGGGTGTGGAACTCTGCAGTCCAGCACAATCTGGCCCTAGTGGCCGTGCATGTTCCAGGCATTCAAAATGTCCTGGTGGAGTAATATGAGGTACACCATTCACAAACCAGTTAACGTGTCAGGGACCCAGTGGGCTGCACACAGAGAAAGGGCTCTGTCTGTTATTCTGTCCAGCTACAAGGCCTTAGTTGTACATTTACAGCACATTGCTTCCACACCAGGGCAAACAAAAGATCAGGCCAGTGGGTTGTTCAAAACAATAAGTACTGTGAGATTTGTCCTCTTTTCTCAGTTTCTGGCTGAATACCTTTCTGTCATGATGGCCTTCAGTCTAACTCTACAGAGAGACAGCTCAACAGTAGAAACAGTAGTCAGCAAGGTTGAAAGCAGTGCTCTGGCTAGAGAGAACTACCCTGCGCAGGATAAACTTGACAAAGTCTGTAGCGAATTGCTGTTGCTCCCTGACTCTGACACAGCTGACAGTGACACTAGCACAAGTCGACTGACAGGCTCAGCCACTACTCAGGTTCAGTTCCATGGATCTGATATCTTCCTTAACTTAGAAAGGGGATATTCTATAGATGGAACCAAACAGGCAGTGTTGCGTGATGTTACAAGCCTTCTTTCATCAACAATTGAAAGTATTAACTCACGATTTTCCAATTTTAAAACAAAGTCCTACGGTCATTCAGTATATTTAACCCATTACAGTTACCAGATAGTGACCACCAGCTAGCCCTTTATGGCAATGAGGAAGTCAGAACCCTCACAGAGCACTACAGTGACCTACTGAAGAAACACAACCATAATGTAAACTTGATTGAAGCGCAATGGTTAGAGCTTAAACCACTTATGAAAAAATCACTGAATGAGCTGTCTCCGAAATTTCACTATTTGGATTTCTGGCAAAAATTCTCCATAATGATGCACATGAACAGCGATTCCCTGATATTCTGGTTTTAGTCACAATAGCTCTACTGATCCCAACCCAAACTGCAGTAGTTGAGAGAGGATTCAGCTTGATGGGCAGAGTGAAGTCTGACTGGCGGTCCTGTCTGTCTCCTATGACTACATCTGAACTAATGCGTGTCAAGCTGTCAGATGCTAGCGTTCTACATTTGACCTGCAGGATGCCATAACACTATGGTTTAAATCTGGAAAACAAAAGAAGACCTCATGTGAGACCATATGGCTGCAGACTAGATTCAAGTTCTGATTCAGAAATAGACTAGACTCAATCAGTGTTTTACCTTGAAAAATAACCCCCCAAAAGCAACAGTTTTCTCTATTTCCACTTTACAGTCCATTTCATGTTTTAAGTGTAAAATTCACCTTACAACAATGTGGACAGGTAAAACTTTGTCCGGACAGGCAACATTTACATTCCACCTGTCCCTCGGACAGGCATCTCAAAAAAAATCATTTCTAGCCCTGTTTCCTTCTCTGGTTAAATTTGCCTCCCCGGTGGTGCTAAATATGGGAATTTTTATCTTCTTACACCCCGGGATTTCCCTCTGCATCAAGGTGATATTTGGCCTGAAGATGGGTTCCCCCCACCTTCCAGTCTCAGGAAAGGGAGAAGGAGCGTTTTGGGATTAGGTTTTCCTCCCTGGTGGACCTGGGGTTATCTCCTGGCCTGTTGATCATGCCACCTATCAAGACTCTCTTGCTTGTTAGGGTTTGCCTTTTTCTCCTCTCCTCGTGGGAAGAGCCAGTTCTCTGGATTCAGTTGCCTCATCTTAAGACTTGCTCCCAGGTTAAAAAAAAAAAAAAAAAAGGTAATATTCGCAAGAGAGTGAAGGACAGAAGAGTTAAGTTTACCTTCTGGGCCACTGAGGCTTCTGGAGTATGTTGGGTGGCTGTCCATCCTCTTCCTCTGTCTTCTCCCCCCACCTCCTCCTTCCTTCTCTTCACCTCTCCTCCCTCCCTATCCTGCCCAGAGGTTGGAGCCCATCTCTCAGAACCTGCTAGGCTCCAACCTCTACTTCTCTGATCGGCTTATTTCTTTTTCAGTTTATATCCGTTCCTTTCCTTTTTCTGTCCCTTGGCACTCCCTCCTCCCTTGTTTTCTCTATATCTGTTTTCCTCTCTGGCAAGCAGAACTGAGGTTTTTGAAAAGCCGGTGTCGGTTACTGGCCAACCCGTGAGCGCCACACAATGGGTCTGCCTCGAGGGCAGGCTGTCCTTGACATCGGCCCCTCCTCCTAGGAGGGAGAAAGCTTTTCTAAGCTAAAATTCTCCTGGGTCCTAGGCTTTCGGCTTTAGTACCTACCAGTGATAAATGGTAAAGATATACAGTAAGATCAAGAATTATGGTAGATACGCAGTTTTCATTTTTTCTGTATTTCTTAATGGTTTTCAGGCTTATGCTCCCCAACCCCCAAATTGCGATAAATGAACAAAGCTGGAGACCATTACAGTGCTGTTAACTGGTTTTACAAAACTGTAGGTGCTCAAAGGAAAAGTACGGGACAACCACCATGCATAAATGCTTCAAGAGAGGACACAGCATAATTAATGGCAGTAAGCACAATAATAACAACCTCAAAACTTAGAATGCTTCTAATTTTAAAAGATGAATTTTCAGTTTAGCTATACATTTACTAGGAGAATTGCACATGTAAACATGCATAGGTGTGATGTTAGGGGAAAAAAAAAGGCTTCTGACCATGCTTAGTATTAAGTGCTGCAAAATGCCTTTGGAGCCACTCATGAATAGGGATATCACAGTATGATGATTTCATAGTATTCCACGGTATCAGAAGTCACAGTATTGATACTGCAGGCAATTTCTAATACAATAACTGATTGACGGTACACTACTGTTTGCAGGCCTTTGAAGTTCATTTTTGTGTGCTTTTAGAGACCAGTCTTATCGGTGTCAACTCACCCTATCACAGGAATTTAAGGAGTTTTCTTTTTCTTTAAAAAATTACAACTTCCATAATGCCACAGTATTACATGCAGCAGTTATTATATTGTCAAAATTTCTTACTGTGACAGCCCTGCTCATAAACTGTTCTGAAACTAAGTGGTCTTGTTTCTAGATATCACTGCATTATTGACGTTTTAAAGTCTTTCATCTACTTTGCAGCCTCTTAGAAGCATCAAGAGCTCAAGTACTATACTAAGCAGTCACTTTAATAGTTCAGATTGTCACGTGGAAAAAAAACTGTGTTCATGTACATATATGTACTAATGTTTTCATGTAATTTTCCATACTGTGAACAACAACTTATCAAGTGATTAAAATCGATTTTGTAGCCAGGTACCCATCTTTCTTGTTTGTTTTGTCCAGAAGGTAATCTTGACCTACAGACGTGTAATTTTCAGATCAGTACTAAAAGAATCCTGATACCTTTGTCTAGTATTCATAAAGTCATACAAATTACAATAAAGCATATATTTTCCCCCTCTTTCAGTTGTATATGTATCAGCTGTTCCGAAGTTTAGCATACATTCATTCATTTGGAATCTGTCATCGGGATATCAAACCACAGAATCTACTGCTAGACCCTGAAACTGCCGTCCTGAAACTCTGCGATTTTGGAAGGTAAGCAGACCACAGGAACAAGGTCTGGTTCTTTAATTGCCCTGCTTCTAAAAACAAGCATTCTAAAATTAGTTGTTGCTGAAGACGGAAATGCTTTCTTCTCAAGCTGCACTGGAAGGAAAACATAAAGTACATTGTTGGAAACAATTCAGGCAACTCGCCAAGTCTTGACAAGATGCCATCATTTTAAAAATTATGTGCACTTAGTGTTCTGCTAGTCTGCCAGTCAGGGGTCAGTTTGTCTAGTTTATAATTCGGCAGGTAGCAGATTTTTTAAGCTAAGCTGACTGATTTATCTGTGAGAAGTTCCAAACTTCATTTTCCATTGCCAGGTCATGGCTGATGCTGGGTTTGAAACACAGGCTGTCTCATTGCAAAACTTAACCAGAGTTGTAGTGACAAAACTGCAAATAATTCCTAATTAAGCAACTAGATCATCATAAAAGACATTACAAGGGATGATTTGACCTGTTTTTTTTAATACATTGGTGGTAAAAGTCGAGAGTCCTCTATATCAAGACAACTCCCCAATTCCTAAGAATCCCTGATTGAGAGTATCTTATTGCTGTTATATGCCTTTGAAAATCTAGAATTGGATTTTATTAGTATATTTTATGTTTGCAATGTTTTAGACTTCACTGTTCTTTTGTACAGGATAAAACAGTCTATATTTTTGCAGCTTTTAATGGTCAACATTTAAACAAGAAAAAAAGACCAGCAACTAAACAAGCAACAGCTTAACCTGGTTCAGTATCAACTAGTACTTACTGTATTCACCCCCCAACTAGACATAAAATAGGACAATATTTCCTAGCCCTCCTTAACCACTCAACAGAATACAAATATCTGTTACTTTAACCCCAAAAAATGGTAATGTCTAGGGATGTGCCTATGCTTCACTATCCACACTCTTGGCAGTGCCACTGGAATGGTCTAATTGGCAGGGCATCTTTAAGCTAAGCTTCTCTCACCACCTGGGTGATATATCCCCTGAGTCTGCCTAGTGACAGCAGGTCTGTCTTTCCACTGGAAGAACCAGTCACCATCTACGTGGCTGTTGCTTAGGTTCTGCTGCACCATTGGTGAACTTTCTTTGGAAGTTTTTTTAAGTTGATACTTTTCTCCGGGTTCTTTGACTCCCCTCGACTAACAACGATGGAGCAGCGGAAGCCAGGATTTAAATTGTGCATATGGTGCCAGCAGAAGATGTCAGTTGCCAACCCGTGCGACACGTACATGTACTGCCTGGGCAGGCAATACAACGTAGCAGGGTGCAGTGTCTGTTTAAGCATGCTTCCTGAGTCCTTAGAGGACAGGAAGCCGTAGCTCTTATTGGTTGGCCTTCGGAATTGGATCTGAAGGACCACAAGAAGGCCTTGGCTACAGCCAGGTCAGCTCAGCAGCTTGTGTCAGACTGGGAACAGTGTTGGAGGATCATTTACCAGAGAGTTCTGGGAAATGTGCCTGACCCTCTAGACCTGTCCACTGTGGTGCTAAACACAAGCACTGCCGGTGGTACTGGGAGTGATCGAGGTCCTTCTGGTCCCTCGACTTGCCTGACTGCTTGATGGCTGTTGAGCGCCGCTTGTCCGAGGGGCAGGCCAGGCTGGTTGAGGACTCTTTGGTTCTCCATCAAGCCAGTAACATTGCCTCTGATCAAGCAGGCTGCCAAGATCTTTCTTGAGTCTGTCGACCTGTTGTCAGATGAGGTTGAGGACTCACAGACCCGGTCCTTACCCAAGAGAACACAGTCCTGTTGGTGTCCCTTTCTGGCCCTCGACAGGAGAAGCCTCCACCGGTGATCAGGTCTTCTATGACCACCTTACTTAATGTGAGCAGGCACTTGGTTTATACCAACCCACCGGAAGACTGTTCTCGCCGTGACTGGCTGATCAATGGGTGAGTCTGTGATCGAGGTGTTCCTGCTCTTGATCCCGCTCAACTGGGAGGTATCACCATTGACACGTCTCATCCTCTTCATCCTCAGATGGAGAGAGGCACCATTGCAAGATGCGGCGGTTCTATGAAGAGCACCTCTGGCAACTGTAGGCCATTGTGGTGCATGGTAAGTACCCCACTGGTCCACATTGTACAAGTGGTACCCGCACCTACTTCTTCACCTCTTAGGATGGAGTTACCACCACTGCAGCCCAAGGTGGGTGCTCTGACAAAGGAGGCCCCTGCGGCCACTAGCTTGCCAGGCTAGTTGTCAGTGAGGATACCTGGGAGGTCTGTGGCAATAAACAATCAAGGGCTGTTTTTTTTTTTTTTTTTTTATCTTCTCCTTCCCTACTCTCGGAGCCCTCTCCTTCCTTCCTCTCATCCCCCATTCCACCTTCGGTGGGATCTGCCCCTAGAGTGCCTCCTTCTCTCCTCCTGCACAGTGGGGTCTGTCCCTCTTTTGGTGGTCTGGATGGTGTCCGAGAGGCTATCACCTAGGGCTGCCAGAGGTGTTTTTCCATTTTCTTTCCTGGTTCCCCCTACCCTCTGGGACGTCGAGCGCTAGGATGTACGTCCCAAGTGGTGGCGTGCTGATGCACGCCAGACCTCTCATGCACCGTCGACGTCCCCCCTCCCTGGCTGTGATGAACGGAGCTGCCTCCATCCTCTTCAGTTTTCGGTGCTTCCACCGGCTGCGAAGGGGATGCAGAATGCAGATGCGTTCTTGGTCCCACCCCTGAGGAGGAGAGCATCCGCTGGGACACTGATCCTCCTCTCCCTGCCGACCTCGCCACCCGAGTCCGCTCTCGAACCCGGTCGCCATCGTGGCGCCCAGTGCCTCAACCCTCAGTGCCACCGGGCCGGCTTCAAGGGCTGTTTTTAAGGAGTCCTCAGATGACTCTGATCACGAGTCCATGATCTCCTGCTCCTGTGGCACTCCCTTGCTCAACCACAGATCGGTTGAGAAGCTCTCCATCGAGCATGGCCCTGTATCCTTTAGGATGCTTCTCTGACTCATCTCTCTGTCCATGTGGGTCCTGTTTGAGCCAGTCTAGAGGAGGATGAGGTACCCCCTCAGACATTTTGGACCAGCACAAATCTGCAGGGGTTCCTGCCCAGTGGCTGAGGCCATCTTGGGACTAACTCTAAAGTTTTGGCAGCATCCAGCATCTACCTGGCTCCCTCTGCCCACGTGGTCTGCAAGTATGCTGTACCTCTGGGTTCCCTTTTTGGGATTCTTGGACCACGCTTCCGCAAAGGGGCTGCTGATAGATTTGGTGTTCCACAAGTCTGGACACCAGGGGGGACGTGAACAAGCCCCTGGACAAGGAGTCTCGCAAGACTGACCACACCACTAAAAAGGTGTGTGCTGTGGTGTCTCTGGGTCACCTTCAGGCTAGTTATACCATGATAATGGCCAACCTTGGTCACTCCCTGATGTGGGTCTTCAATGCAGTCCTCCTCTCCTCCCTGTGGATCAACAGTTGGCAGTGGTCATTAGAGACCAGGGTCATTTGCTGGCTAACAGCGGCTCCAAATGGCCTTGGATATGGGCAACTCCCATTCCTGTGCTGTGGCAGTGGCCATTTCCATGTATTGTAGGGTTTGGTTGCATCTGTCCACCTTCATGACAGTCACCAAACCCAAGCTGGCCAATGTCCCTTTCTTAGACCTCTTTGATTCTGGGGTGGACGTACATCTCAACCACACTGAAAAGTCCACCACCACCTTGGAATCTGTGGTGTCATTCCAGAAGGACCAGAAAAAGAAGCCTAAAAAAACCTGGTATTCCATTACTGGTCCTTTCAGTCGTAGCTTCCTCAGCAGCAGCCCCAGAAGGGCCACTTCCAGGTCTGGTTCTCTAAGCCAGATCCAGGGGTCAAGGTCTTAAGAAGGGAGGGGGGCAGAAGTAGTGGCCCCCCCCCAAAGCTGTGTATTGAGGGGTTGGGTCCTGTTCCTTGCCTGCCCTCACCGTCGTAGATCAGCTACATCAAGTTTTGCCACATTGGTCTGCTATCACAATGGACAAGTGCATGTTGGACATGGTGGCAGAGGTCTGCCGCTGGACCTCGGGGTTCTCCCACCTTTACCACTTCCACCTGCCTCGAGATTCCAGGGTGTCGCAGCACATGCTGTCCATCCTACAGGAGGACATTACTCAGCTCCTTGCAAAAAGGGCAATAGCCCATGTCCTGGATGCCCTGGCCAGTCAGGGTTACATGTCCAGGGACTTCCTGGTCTCGAAATGGACGGGGGGGGGGTGCTGGCATCCCATACTGGATCTGCACTATCTGAACCAGTTCATGCAAAAACAGAAGCTCTTCTTCGAGGGTATTTGTCATCAGGTTACACCGTAGGAACCTTCGTCATCGGTGAAGGGGCATCAACACAGATTTTCAGCAGTAGAACTGGGGTGCCCACGCCGTTGACGTCAGCAACCCTATATAGGCATGGGTGGCCAAGCTCCCTCCTCAGTTCTTTCCTGCCATTGACTTGCAAGCACAGTCTCCGTGGAAGCCTAGTCACAGTGTTTGTGCCTTTTTCGGCCTACGGACGTTTTTTCCCCCACAACCCTTACCAAAATCTCTTTTTAGAGATTTTTCCTTTTTGTTTCTGTTGAGAGTTAATCCTTCTTCTTTTTTTCCATCGCTGCCACTGCAGAAAGAAGATTGCCTCTACAGACAGACACTCTGTGTTGGCTGTCTTAGGCCTGACCACGATGTCTCCGACTGTGAGCTCTGCAAGAAGATTAGTCAAACAACCCTCAGGTGATGCAAGAAGGCTCTAAAACAATTCATAGGAACAACAGGTAGCCAGCTCCAAGCAGGGGTCCTCTGGGGCCCTGGCTGTCCAATTGCCCACTGGAACATCAGTCTGTCAGGTCTTCAAGGCCCGAGACAAGTCCTCCGGGGGGTCATAAGAAAGACCAGGATTGCGACTGCTCCCCCTGGCAGTGATCCCATTCCCTGTTGACCTCCTCTTCTTCTTTGGGGGGCCTATTCGTCGATGGCGGCTGCCTCGATGAGACCAGCTGTCCAGGTCTTTATTCCTTCCAGACTCATACCGACAGCTCCTTTGCCCGACTCTCGGGGCACTCAGCCATCAACCTCCAGGTTGTCGACTACTCCTCCATTGACAATGGCGTGTCATCGACAGTGGCTTTGTTGAGGACTGCCCCTTCTTCTTTTATTTTTATTTATTTATGTTTTGGTAACTGGGTAGGCAAACTGATCCAATGGACCATTTTCAGTTGCGACCCGGGCCACACAGTGGGAAGCAGTATAGCACAGTGGTTTAAAGCTCTGAGCTGCAAATCTGGAGACCTGGGTTTGAATTCCACAGCTCCCACTTGCATATACTGTGTGACCCTGAGCAAGTCACTTAACTTCCCTGTGCTCCCAGGTCACACCTGTAAACAAGCTTTCAGTTTAGTGTGCCACTCCTGGTTAAATAATTGAAAACAAAAAAAAACAATACAGGACCATACAATAGGCATAAGTTACAATAAGGTAGGAACACATAACACATTGGGTATAAATGGAAATCAAGAACAGTGATTAAAAAAAAAAAAATCTAAAAGGAAAAAGAACACGTTTTTTAGCAAATACAACAGTGCAGGCCTGATCTCAGATACTTGGTAATTTACATGAAAGGCAGTCAAGGACATCATTTAGGCTGTCAGGATATGCAACAGTGCATGGTGTAATACATTACAATAATCAGCGTTTACACAGAGTAAAACCAAGAGTACCAGGTGAAACATTTGGTGGAACAGTGCCATGGTATAAAGTTTTGCCTCTAAGGTGGCTGTTTGGGGAGGTTGTTGCCTAGGGAGCATGTACAGTTGGCCTGGGACTTAAGCCAATCTCTCAGCTGCAATTTGAAGGACTGATGAGAGGGTGACGTTTCTAATGACAGGTGCTAGTTTGTTCCAGAGAGGTGGGGCAGAGACAGAGAAGGCCTTGCTCCCCATAACAGTAGATGCACAGGGGACTACTGGGGGGGGGGGTATGGAAGAGTCCCTGAGAGAACGAGTGACCGCCCTGGCAGAGAGAACCAGGGAGAAAGGGGACTTCTGTGAGTTCCTAAGAGAGGTGTTGACTAGACTGCCCATGGCATATTCGTAGCAACCATGTAATCATAGCCAGTCTAATGATTGGTATAGAGAGCAGTGATGAGTGGAGGAAGGGACCTGGAGGACAAAGCAACAGATAGTTATATGTGATACTGAGCTGAGAGAGAAGTGAGGCAGAAGTGGAGGAGAAAACAGGAGAGCAATAGTTGAGAAAGGGCAGGAGATTTCCCTGGGCAATTGCAAGGCGAGCCTCCGGAGTCAGAAGGTGGTTTACACGGCAGGCTGCCCCCAACTTTTGGTGGACCTTTTTTATGATGTTATCAATGTGGACATTGTAGGTAAGGGACAGATCAAGAGTCACTCCTAGGTATTTGAAGGAGAATACAATGTCCAGAGGAGGTCCTGCAGGGGTTGCTATGAGTAAATTGGCATTAGTTTTGGCAGCCTTAGAGAGATGAGGCTTAGAGCCAAAGAGCATGGTCTTGTTTTTTTTTTTCATTTACCAGGAGTTTTTTTGGGAGAGGAACGAATTTTGCATGCTCCATAGTTAGAGGTGAGGGTGGATGATATGGCTTCAAGGGATCTGGCGCTATGGAAGATGACGAGGTCATCAGTATAGAGAAGTGCATTGCAGTTTATGCTCTCCGCAGGAAGATTATTTATGAAAAGTGAGAATAATAGAGGCCCCAGTATGGACCCCTGGGGTACACCATTGTGAACAGAACAGGTGGTAGACGTAACTTTGCATATCGTAACAGACTGGGATCTGTTTGCGAGGTAGCTGCTGAACCAAGTGGCCGCATTCTTGGAGCAACCTAGGTTTAGCAGGTTGGAAATTAGAAGGTGGTGGTCATCAAGGTTGAAGGCTTTTGATAGGTGCACAAACACTGCACCTGTGGCCATGCCCATGTCCATGCTTCTAAGGACATGGTTGGAAAAAAGGGCCAAGGCAGAGGATGTGCTATGTTGTTTGCGGAAACCATGTTGGAGTGGGGTCAGAAGGTTGTGATACTCAAGATACTCGGATAATTGGTGGTGGATGATTTTTTTCTAATAGTTTGCTTAGGTGTGGGAGGAGAGAGATGGGGCAGTAGTTCTCCGGGGCAGATGGATCACCAGATTTGAAAATAGGCACCTCATGTGCATGCTTCCATGAGTAAGGCATGGTGGAGTATGAGAGGGCAAGATTAAATAAGTGGGTCAGAGGCCTTAATAGGGCTGGGGAGAAGAATTTTGAAAAGGTGGAATGCAGGCGGTCGCTGCCTGTGCTGCCTCTGGAGGGTAGTGTCCTTAGGAGTTTGCCAGTGACCCTGTAGTTCATGGCTCTAAAATTGAAAACAGGGCTAGGTGGATAGGGACGGCTTTGATGTTTTTTTTTTTTTTTTGGACAGCGGGAGACTGTGGAGGGATTTTGCTGGTGTAGGAAGTTAGGTCAGTGAATATTTTTTTGAAGGAATCAGCAATAACACCTGGATCATTAGTGGGATCAGCACGGGAGGTGAGTTCAGTTATTTGCTTATTTGACTTTGAGTTAAGTAGGGTGTTAATGGAGGCCCAAAAGTTACTGGGGTTGCTAAGAGACTCATTCTGCAGGTTGGTAAAGTACTTATGTTTCAGTGACTTCACTGCCTGTTTACAGGAGTTTCGGAGTGACCTATATGCATTCCATAGTTATGGTGAAGGGGATGCCTTAAAGGCTCTCCATGTTTTGTCCCTTGTTTTCATTTGGACTGGAAGCTCCTGTGATAGCCATCGGGTGTTTCCACCTCTAATCCTCCTGGTGGCGATTGGGAAATACCTATCCTGCAGATTGCGAAGAGCTTCGGTAAAAATTGTCACTGCCGAGTAGGTAGAGTGAGGACCAGTTTACGGCCCAGTCAGCCCTTAGCAATAGGTCCAAGTCAAAGGCTTTAAATGTCCGAAAAGATAGTAATTTGGGGGAGGACGTGATGATTGGTGGTTAAAGCAATATACGTGGGGGTGTGGTCACTAATCGAATCTGCCATAGTACCTGCTTGGAGGACCAGGTTTGCACAGTTGGTGGCAATCCAATCAATGGTGGAGTGGTTTGTTGAGCGGGAGTTATGTCTGGTGGGAGAGAAGATGATTTGCTCAAGGTGATGTGACTTTAGGAGGTGCACATATTCAGGTGCAGAGGGTTCAGTCCAGTGGAGGTTAAAATCCCCGATTATGATGGTGTCCCTGGAGAAAGGGGCAGAGGCAAAGCCATCCAAGAAGCAAGATAGTCCCTGTGTTCCTCCTGAGGGAGGATTATAGCAGCAGTCTTATGTACCATTTCTTTGATGTGCCCAGGACAATTTCGTCAACAAGCCACTCACAGATTGGGGAAGGGGAGGAGTGGCCAATAATGGTGGTATGAATATTTTCTTGCACGTATAGTGCAACGCCTTCACTCTTCTGTCTGCTGGGCCTATCAAGCCTCAGCAGTGAGTAGCTGGGGAGTTGGTAGGAGACATCACTGTGGTATTTTATTTTTTATTTAGTTTTTGTTGACCGGGTAGGTGCACTAGCCAAGAAATGATTATTTTCAGGCACGACCCGGGAGAGTACAACAAGAGAAACAGTGGAACAATAGCAAACATGGGTACAGTTAATGAAATGGCTTAAGCCATGTTTTGGATAGTCCCAGGACATGTGGTTTGTATAGGCACACCCAGGCTTCGAGTTCAGAGAACTTTGCTGGGAGGCTGCACACATTCAGGTGTGCGACTCTGAGACTGCAGCGCCCTGACCAGACAACATTGGCATGGTCAATGTGCACGTTCGAGGGCCCAGGGTTGGTTTTCACATCCTATGCTAGAAGGATGATTAAGAGGAGGTGGCAGATAGTGGGGTGCCAGCGAGGTGACTGTATAGTGAGGGACTGGAGAAACAAAACAAGGAGTCGACGGTCCTGGTTAATCCGTAGGGCCAATAAGGCAGAGCCCATGGGGGAGAGCTGATGTATTTTGGCTTTGTGTGTGTGGTCACCAAATAAAGGAGTTTCGGTGAAGGATTTCAGGTAAGCCTGGTCTGACATGAGGATGATGGCACAGAAGTCAGTAATGAGCAACAGGCCTGTCATGGAGCATAAGGTAATATAGAGGACAGGGGAGAACATTTTTGCTGGTATTAACGGGTGAAAAAATATTTCCTAGGAGACCAGTGAGAAGTCAGCTGCAGGGAAGCCTGCAGTATAGACCTAGGGGTCTGGATTAAAAAAACAGACACAGGGTTGCTATGGGAAAACCGCACAGCCATAAAGATCCTATAGCTGCGTCCTGTTTCAAGGAGAGTAGGAGAAAGCAAGGGGGGAGGGTTGAGATTTCCTGGGAGTGGGGCCACTAGGGGAGGAAAGTGTATTTAATAAAGGTGTGAGGTGGGGCATGATGGGTGGGCCGAAAAAAAAACCCTCCTGCAGAGAGGTCCTACAAATGCAGGCATACAATAATTGTTATTTTAAAAGCTGCCACTTTTGCACCAAGAAGCTGAATTCGGTGGGGTGTCCTCCAATAGGCTGTGAGTTCTTGGAGGCGCCATCTGTCTGGGAGCAGACAGTCGTGGTGGGCGCCAATCAAGTGGCGGCTTACAAATCAAATGGAGAAACTACGCACCTGAGGACTGGAACGAGGGTCTCAACAGCAGCCGCCTGCCTTTGAGTCTGGGCCACCAAGCAGCGAGGCGCCTGTGGGGTTCCTAGGTCTGAGGGTTGAACAAAGGTCCCAAAACGGCTGGCTTATCTTTCTGAGCTGGGGCTGCTAAGAGCAGTGCGCCCTGTGGGGGCGGGAGTCCCAAGGTCTGAAGGCTGAATGAGGGTCCCAAAAGTGGCTGGCTCATCTTTCTGAGCCGGGGCCACCAAGCAGTGGTGCGCCCTGTGTGGGTCCTGAGGTCTGAGGGCTGAACGAGGGCCCCAAAAGCGGCCGGCTGGTCTTTCTGAGCCGGGGCCGCCAAGCAGCGGTGCCCCCTGTGGGGTTGGGGGGGTCCCGAAGTCTGATGGCTGAACAAGGGTCCCAAAAGCATCCAGCTTGTCTTTCTGAGCTGGGGCCATCAAGCAGCGGTGCGCCCTGTGGGGTGGGGATCCTGAGGTCTGCTGGAAGGAGGGCTACAGGCTCTTTGGGCTCCCAGGACAGAGGATTGTCTGCTTCTGTGCCGCCTAACCCCCCAGTCGACAACCACTATGGACCTGAATGAAGTACTAGTTAAATTGACAAATATACTCGTTCAGCAGCTGGGAACCTTCAATAAGCCATCTTCACCGGCACTGTTGACAGCTTCGTCGTTGATATCTGTTTCGTCGACCCTGGGAGACTCCCTGTGGGCCAACGCATCCAATGCCAGACCCAGACGAGGAGGTCAGCATCGAGGAGGAGTACCATCCTGATCTCAACCTCCGTGATGACATAGAGAATGAAGAAGAAATCCTAATCTCAGATAAGTCCACTGTCTCTTCGGTCAGTGAGGACTCTGTCAATCATACCCCACAGTCTCCTCTTGAGGGTACCACCTTTTTTAATGTCATGAAGCAATTGTCTGCCACAATGGGGTTCCAGACTGAGGAGGAGGATGTCACCAGGAAAGACCTGGTGGACTTCCTGGAGGTTCCTGAATCTCCCCCTAAAATCATTCCTCCTAATCTTCCAGCCCTGAAGAATGCCAATACGGCAGCCTGGCACAAACCAGACATGGTGCCAGCTATGCCACGCAGGACAGACAGACTCTATAATGCCCCTTAGGGCCTTCCTTATTTTGCTGCCCAGACCAAAACTGACTCTGTGGTCAAGGCATCCCATGACAGATCTGAGGCGCCTAAGCACCATAGTTCCCTTCCCCCCAGACAAGGAATCCTGCAGGATTGACTTCTGGGGTAAAATGATTTACGCTTCTTCTACTTTGGGTACCTGAGGATTGCAAACTATCTGTCACACATGGTTAAATTTCAGAATGCCAACTGGAGAAAGGGCAAAGCTGCTGCCAAAGCCCTTCCTGATGGCTCCCAGAAGCAAGAGTTGCTCCAGTTCTTGCAAACTGTGGAGGATGTCAGTAAACATCTGCTCAGGGCCCAGTACAATATGGCTGACACAGTGGCCAGGGCAGCTGCCACTGGCACATGCCTTTGTAGGCACTACTGGCTTAGGGTCTCTGGATTTGCAGACGATGTGCAAAACAAGGTGCTTAACACCCCCTTTCAATGACACCAAGTTTTTCGACCTTGATGTTCAGGACCTCATAAATGAGCTGCAGGCCTCTGGCATGGCCATTAACTCTGTCCATTCTCTCCACCACACTCAGCCCCGTGACAGAGGGTGGTCTACTTTGCGTATACAGGCCAATAGGGCAGACTCGGTCCCTCGTACCCAGGGTAAGTGCAGAGCACAGGCTTCCTTGCCTGCCCCCTCCAGTACTGGATCAGCAGCCAAGTGTCCCAGAAATGATGGACCAGTCTGCACAGCTGGTCCCACCTCAGCTTGACTCCTTGCCAGACCCCCCCTCCTCTGGTTCAGACCCAGGAGGTGGCAGTTGGAGGTCAGTTCTCCCTTCATCTGAATCAGTGGAGAACCATAACTTCTAGGGACATGGATATGTTCCATCTACACTACCTGGCAGAGTCCTTTCCCCTTTAAGAAGTGCCAGAAAGTCTTCAAGCTGGTTCCTCCCACCCACTAAGGTGGTATATCCTTCGGCTCCACCCCACGACACCAGATCTTCCTTTCTGCTGGAAGAAGCAGTTTCCTTCCTTCGCGCTCCTGCGTTGTAGGCCCTAGCACTTCTAAAACCCTTTGGATTACCCCAAAACATTTGAAACTTTTTCAGTTTACATCTTTGAGCTTGATTTTCGACCTGACCATGAGTGGATGACAAGTCCATGCCCAGATTCCGCCGGTGCCTGTGCGGGCAGAAGATGTCGCGTACTGACCTCCACACCACATGCATATACTGCCTGCGCCACAAGCATGATACCCAGGCATGCGATTTTTGTCTGTCGTTTCACTCGCACGTCCTCGAGGACCATCTCGCCTGCCTCAAGTTGGGCCGCCTGGAGAAACTCTATCCACCGATCAAATCTAAGGATGACCAATGGGTGGTCTGCGTGGCTGCAGGGTCCACGAACAGCTAGAACAGCTTGTGGCTTTCTAGGAGAACGTGGCTCGGGCTGCTGCTCACTCCTCTTCTGCTACTGCCTTCGTGCTGCTCTATTTAGGCTCCACTTTTACGGGCTCCTTCAAGGAGCTGCTAGTCCCTCCTGACGAAGGGTCAGGGACCTTCTAAAAAACATAGTTCTAGATCTTAAAAGGAGGAGTCAAAAAAGGAAAAGACTCATCATCATCATAATTCGTGGGACTGGGAGTGCTCTCGGTTGAGACCTTCATATTCTCACGACTCTCCGCTTTTGACTACGGTCAAAACTGCGGCCTTGGCCACTGGCTTCATGGAGCCTCCATCAGGCCAGTTGGTCGAGACGCCAGCCGATGATGTAGTCAAGATCTTTCTCGACTCTGTTGACTGATTAGCGTCTGAAGAGGCCGACAAAACTCTCTTCAGGACTGTGGTCCTGCTAGCGACCATGGAAGGGGCTGCTTAAGGGGCTGATCAGTCCGCTGACCAGAATCCTTTGGTCACTGATCCAGACCAGGAGAAACCCCGGCATTCCTCGAGGGGATCCACCATCGACCCCCCCCCCCCACCTGGCGGTCGAGGTCTCGGTCCGCATCCAGTTGGTTGAGCGAGTCCTGCCGTCATCGGTGCTCTGCTCGCGGCACCACCGCTACTCCTTATCTTCATCCTCCTTGGGTGAGGAGAGGCTCTGGCACAAGTTGCATCGTTGCTGCGCAGATCTTATGTGGCAACAGATGGTGTTGGCCAGTACCAAACTGAACCCGGTTACCACACCGGCCATCACTTGGATGTCGCCCGAAAGGCTGACACTGACTCGTTCTGCGTAGTCGGTCGAGACCATTCCTCCCTGCAGTGGAGCTGGTCAGAACTGTTCCGGTTCAGCCAAAGCTGGTCTCTCTGCCAATTTTGGTGGAGCTGCTGCCCAGGCAGCCATCGACCGGCGCTCTGACCAAGGAGTCTCGGCCGGCCGAGGGATTTCCCCATCGACTGTTGATCACCGTTACACCTGACCATCTGTGGCGGGTCGAAGGTGATTTGGGCAATTGGCCACTTTATGCGAACTCTTGTCAGTCTGAGGATTCCTCACTGCACTACCATCTGGTCGACGTGGAGTCTGTGGGGATCTCTTGCTGGAGGAAGGGCCCATTTCCTTCATGGGCATCCTGCGCCTCATCTCAGAGTCCATGGGGATGAAACTGGAGCTCATCCAGAAGCGGGCTCACTGCCCCCTCACAGAGATTCTGGACAAAGGGGACTCTCCAATGGAGGCTTTCCCAGTGGAAGAGGCCATTGTCGGTCCAGCCCTGGAACTTTGGCAGTTCCCCACATGCTGCTCTGCGCCCTCTGCCCGGATGGCTCCCAAGTATGCAATGCCCACCAGTACCCTTTCGGGTTTCACAGAGCACCCCTCGGCCGAGTGGTAGGTGGCCGACTCAGTGTTTCTGTGCTTGGGCAATACTGGGGACATTGACAAGCCGCCAGACAAGGAGTCCAAGAAATTGGACCACGTGGCTAAAAAGTCTGTGCTACCTCCTTGCTCGGCCTCCGCCAGGGGAGCTCGGCCATCATGATGGCACACTTCCCCATGCCCTCTTGGGCTCTTTTGATGAGGTGATTCCTCACCTACCTGCGGACCTCCAGACCACGGTCAAGCAGGTCCAAGATCAGGGCCAGGCTGTGGCCAAACAGCAACTTCAAATGGCTCTGGATCTGGGGGATTTGTGTGCCCCCTCGGTGGCAGCCGCAGTGGCCATGCGGCTTGGCTGCGGATCTGGACCTTTACAGCAGACACTCAGCACAAGCTGGCAAATGTTCCATTCCTGGGCACCGACCTGTTTGGACCCGGTGTGGAAGGTCATCTCCAGCATATCGAGAAGTCCAATGCCACCTTGAACTCCATGACATCCGCAAAGAAGAGATCCCAAGGGCTCCAGACAGCAGAAATGAAAGCCCTTTTGGTTCTCCACTCCTGTGGCAAAGCCAGCTGGGCCAGCAGGCTCAGTCCTGGCAACCTAGGCCCAAGTCAGTGGCCTCAGTGGTTCGTAAGCCCAGAGGGAAGGGACCTGGTGGCTCCTCAGCTGGGTCCTCCTCCAAGCATGCTCAGTGACAGGATGGGGGGTGCAACCCTCATACCCATCACGCCTCACCTGGGTCCTCCTGTGGGGGGGCCGGCTCGGCTCTGCCACTTCCTTTCCTCCTGGTCTGCTGTCACCACAGACAGGTGGGTTCTGGAAGTGGTCTGTCAGGGTCTGCCTTTGGAATTTGAGCAGTAGCCTCCAAGCCGAGCCCATGCCCCACAGGAGGACTTGGTATCTGCCGACACTCAGTCGGCTCTTCGAGACGACATAGCCCAGCTGTTCCGCAAGGAGGTTGTGATCAGAGTTGCAGATCCTCTGGAACACCCAGGGTTTGTCTCCAGGTATTTCCTGGTGCCAAAGCAGATGGGAGGCTGGTGCCCCATTCTAGATCTGCATGACCTGAACAAGTTTCTCAGGTCACGCACCTTCAGGATGGTAATTCTGTCCCAGATCATACCATCTCTAGAGCAAAACATGTGGTTTTGCTCCCTGGATCTGCAGGACGCATTGTTTCATGCCCCAAGCTGTCCGACTCACCGACGGTTCCTCCACTTTCGAGCCGAGGGAACCTTCTACAAGTTCCGGGCCATGCCATTTGGCCTCCTCTTGGCCCCCAGGATCTTCACCAAATATAAAGCAGTGGTGGCAGCTTATCTGAGGCACAGAGAGATCCAGGTGTACCCCTGCCTGGACGACTAGCTGATTTCAGGTCCCTCCAGGCAGGAGGTGGAGCAGTCCAGGGACCTGGCCCTCCAGACTTGCACCTCCCTTGGCCTCCTGGTCAATCAGGCCAAGTCGGAACTCGTGCCCTCGCAGGTGATCAGCTTCATCAGGGCAGAGCTTGACTCTTGTCAAGCCAGAGCCTGGCTCCTGTCAGACAGAGCAGAGGTTCTCTCCTTCTTTGCCTGATCATTTCGAGTTGGGCAGTTGTGCCCTGCCTGGGACTTCCTGCGCCTTCTGGGTTACATGGCGGTCTGTACCCACGTGGTCCGATGAGCTCATTGGAATATGCGCTCCCTCACGTGGGAGCTGGCCAGCCAGTGGTCTCAACACAAGGGTCACTTTGACCAGCCGGCTACTGTGACCCAGATGATGTGGGGTGCCCTTCAGTGGTGGCCAGTTCCAGTGCATCTGCAGGAAGGGATCCCGTTTGTCCACCCCATGACGATGGTCATCCTGATGACTGATGTCTCTCTCACAGGCTGGGTGCCCATTTTGGGGGAACACAGGGTCCACGGGTTCTGGACCTCCCGAGGAGTCCCGGTGGCACCTCAACCTGCTGGAGCTCCGGGCAGTTCGGCTAGTGCTGACTGCATTCGCTATGTATGTTCGGGGTCAAGTGGTCCAAGTCCAGATGAACAATACCACGACAATGTACTACCTCAACAAGTAGGGCAGGACGTGCTCCATACCTTGTTGCAAGGAACATTTGGACTCTCGTGCGCAGCCTGGATACGACTTTCTTAGCCATTTGTATGTCAGGAGCCTCAAGTCAGCTGGCAGATACCCTCAGCCAGGTGGGTGAGGCGTCTCTACAAGTGATCTGTCCATCCGGGAGGTAGTTCTGAGTCTGTTCTCCAAGTGGGGTGCCCCTCAGGTGGACCTGTTAGCCTCCAGGGAGGATACAGAGCTGAGGCTATTCTGTGCCCACCCCCTCCCTCCACTTCCCTTGATCCACAAAGTGCTGCTTAAGGTCAGGAGGGACAAGGCTCTGGTGATCCTTGTGACTTCGGACTGGCCATGTCAGTTTTGGTACCCCGATCTCCTCAGCCTCAGCAACAGGCTCCTGAGGCATGTTCCCATATGCCCGGACTTGCTCTCCGTCAGTCAGGGGAAGGTACTCCACCCAGACCTTCAATGCCTGCACCTGACAGCCTGGTTTCTGAGCAGCTAGAGTTCCAGGCTTTGGGTCTCTCGGAAGATGTCGTCACCGTGGTGGAGGTATCTAGAAAGGAATCGACCAGAAAATGCTATGCCTTCAAATGGAAGAGATTCTCCATTTGGTGTCAGGGCAAGGGTCTGGACCCTTTGTCTTGTCCGGTGGCCAGAATGTTGGACTAACTATGGTCCCTCTCCAAAGAGGGACTTCAGTCGACGACCCTTAAGGTGCACCTGGCAGCCATCTCTGCTTACCGGGTGTGGGCTGGTCAGCAGATGGTGGTGCAGGAGAAGGTGGTCTGGCGCCTTTTCAAAGGCTTAGATCACATTTCCCCTCCTGTGCATGAACCACCACCACCGTGGGACTTGTTGATGATTTTAGCAAAGTTCATAGGCAAGCCATTCAAACTGATGCACAGGAGTGACATGTCTCATCTGTTGTGGAAGACCACCTTCCTGGTGGCTATCACGTCAGCCAGAAGGATCAGTGAACTCCAGGGGCTCTTGGTGGAGTCTCCTTACCTGGTCTTCCACAGGGACAAGGTTGTCCTGCCACCCAAACGCGAAGTTCCTCCTGAAGGCTGTGTTAGTGTGTCACCTGACTCATTTGTGTCCTTTCTGAACCACACCTCAGAGGCTGAACACAGGCTCCATACTCTGGACCTGAGGCAAGCACTCACTTATTACAAAGAGAGCATGGCTGGAGTTCGAGGAGAGGTTCGCCAGCTGTTTGTCACTGATGCTGAAGCCGCACCTGTCATACCTGCAGCTAAGCGGATGATTAGCAGATGGATCACAGCCTGCATTGATCTCTGCTATAGGTTGGTGGGTAGGGAGCCTCCCGGAGGGCTAAGGGCTCATTCCAGCTGCCATACCGCTGCATCAGTGGCTGCTTCAAGGGACATCCCTATCCAGGAAATCTGCAGGGCTGCTACCTGGAAGTCAGCACACACCTTCATTTCCCATTACCACATTGACCTCGAGTCATGCCGGGATGCTGGCTATGGAGCCTCAGTTCTCCAGTCTCTGTTCCCTAAGTAAGGGGTGTGCACCTTGCCTTCCTCCTTCCAGAGAACTGCTTGGAGTCTGCCAGTAAGTGTGACTAGAACAACATATCTACGTCCCTAGAAACACAGGTTACTCACCTGTAACAGCAGATCTTCCACAGAGTGGTCTCCTGTAGTAGATAATACTTTTGGGTATCCAGCAGAGGTCGCTGAGGTGCACAACAGCTTTTCTAGCAGTTTTTCACCAGGGACCACCCACATATGATATCAGCTTCCTGTTTCCTATATAAGTGTGGGCAGTCTCTGGTATCCTTAGTTCATTTTCCCGCCGTCTTCAGCTCGCACAGTTGGAACTAAGACGAATGTCTACAGATTCTTCAAAGAAACCAGCTTTTTTTCGTTCCTGCTGGTGCGGTAGGAAGATATACCACTTTGACAATCACACACTTTGTGTAAGGTGTTTGGGACCCACACACGACACCAATTCCTGTAGTTTGTCAGGAATTTAATCAGGCAACTTGTCGACAACAGTTGCTTCAAATTCAACACCTTTTGATGGAGCAGAAAATGTCTCTCTTGGAGAACCAGGGGGCTCATACTAAGGGCTCACCCTTGTTGGTTGTCGTTCCAGGCAGAAGAAGGAGGAGAATCACTCTTCACACTAACCTGCCTCGTCGCCAGTTGTCGGCCACCATTTCTGGTGTCCCTCCATCAACAGGGGGCGTCCTTCAAACACTTCTTCGTCAACCAGGGTTCACATTCTCTCGTCGATGGAGCTTTCCAGCACTTTGAATGCAGTTCAAATAGTAACTGCTCCGTCAGTGGAGGCTTATACCCTCTCGTCAACGACGCTTTCCAGTGCTTTACATGCAGCTAAATATACTGCTGCTCCATCGACGGGGGCTCCTCTCCCATCGATGGCATCTGACAACTTAAGTGAAAATAACTAATTTTCCCCTGTGGGCCCATTTATGAGACCCCGCATTCCTCAGGGGAAACCTATAGCTTATGCCTCATTGACTGCCCCTCCGCCTACATGGGTGGCTTCTTATAGGGGTCAGGCGGACAGAGATCGGGACCTTGGTCTTTATCACACAGGGACGAGACCTACTCATACTATGCATCCCATTCCCTCTTATCACCCTCCTTGTTTCCGAACATGCCTCCTTCCTCACCCCACCTCCTTCCCAGGAAAGGGATCTCACCAATGTAGTCCGACGGGTCTTGCATGCCATATGGCATTCTCAGCCTTCTGAAGAGCTGGGTGATCCTACCCAATCTTCTCTCCCTTCTCCGCCTAAAAGATTTCATAGTGACAAGGATACCATGCCACCCTGGTCTCCTCTATTTATAGAGGACTATTTGTCAGATGACCAAGATTTGCTGCCTGATTCATCGGTGATCTTGAGGATTAAGAGTTTCAAGATTTGGGTTTTCCTAATCCTGAATTCCCTTATTCTGAAAACTCTTCCCTGGATGAGGATCTGCCTCTCCCTTCAGCAGCCTCACCCCCAGACGACCCAGACCTTTAATGAGATGATGGCTCAAATCCAAAAGGTCGTGGGATTCTCCACTACTGAACATGACACACAATGTAAGGATATGGCAGAATATCTTGAATTACCTGAGGAGCCTGTTTTAGTGGTTCCCCCACTAATACCAACTTACCAGAATGCCATGCTGGCAGCTTGCCATCAGTCTTCAGCTATTACATCTGTTCCCTGCAAAGCGGATCGTTTATATCCGGCTCCTCTGGACCACCCCTTTCTGTTTACTATTCCAGAGGCAGATTATGTGGTCATTACTGCCTCTCATGATCGTACCAAAAAACCCAAGCACATGAGCTCCTTACCCCTGATAAGGAATCCCGAAGAATTGACTATCTTGGGGGAAAAGGTATTTTCCTCAGGTGCTATGAATATCAGAATCCTGAATTTATATGGGTCACATGATTAAATATCAGCATACCCTTGGGTCCTCTGCCATTGAGCTTATCAATAAACTCCCTCCCTCACAAGACAGGGATAAATTATTGACTACAGTGACAACTGGTAACTCTTATCTCCTGTCACCTTCCCAGATCGGGACATGATGCCGTAGACACCTCAGCCCGACCATCAGCCACTGGTATCACTGCATCGCCATGCCTGGCTTCGCGTTTCAGGCTTTGCATCTGATAGACAACATAAAGTAGCTAATGCCCCCTTTAATGGGTCCAAGCTGTTCGTGCCAGGTACTCAAACCTTACTGGATAACTTACAGGCATCAGGCAGAACCCTCCATACGGTTCATGGCATGTATCAAACTCCAGCTACAACCCACCATACTCAACACTCTTCTTATTCCAAAAGAGGTGGAAGATGCAGAGGTAGTAATAAAGGTGGCTTCAGAGATCGTGCTCAGTCCAGCAGAGGCAACACCTCTACCGCCTAGGGTGCCCGCTTCCGCCCTTCAGGTGGAGCTGCGCAGCCCGCCTCTCAGTGACTCACTAGGGTTTTCCCCCCACCTCCTCGACCAGGCCTCGGAGGCTGTAGGGGGGTCATTTAACCCTCCATCTGGAGGCTTGGCAAACTATCACTTCAGACAATTAAGTACTTCAGATTATACAGAAGGGTCATACTCTGGAGTTTCTCTCCACCCCATGCCCTTGCCCTCCACGAAAGATTCATTATCCTCCAGATCGTATACCCATCCTACAGGAGGAATTAATGGCCCTTTTGACCAAACATGCTGTTGTACCGGTGCCCCTTCTGGAACATAAAACGGGATTTTACTCCCACTTCTTTCTGGTGCCCAAATGAGCGGGAGACCTCAGACCAATACTGGATCTCAGATAACTGAGTCTTTACATTCAGTACAAACGTTTCTGCATTATCACTCTACCTGCCATCATGCCAGTCCTGAAACAGGGCGATTGGCTTTGCACCTTAGACATGAAAAATGCTTACTTTCATATTCCCATCCACACTGCTCATCACAAATTTTTGTGCTTCCACTTACTGGGTCAAAATTACCATAGATACATAGATAGTGTTGGCAGATAAGGGCCTGAGGCCCACCCAGTCTGCCCATTTGAGCTTGTAAGTTCAGTTCAAATACTCCCTTTCAGCTGCTCATCAGCTCCCAGGGTGTTCACCAAGTGCCTAATTGTAATAGCAGCCACCTTACGAAGAGAAGGGCACTTCATCTTTCCATATCTAGACAATTGGCTAATAAAAGCAGACTCCAAAGTAGCTCTGCTTGTGTCTCTAGATGCTACCTTGAAACTGTTCGCAGATCTGGGAATCACTGTTAATTGGCCAAAATCCAGTACACCACATGAGACCTGTCCAATGGACCAGAATCAATGGTCCCAAAAAACAGGACAGTTCAACAAACTCAAGGACACTCCATCTCTGAAGTTTTCCCTGACGTGGTCAATCAGAATCAATCTGAATCAATGGATGCCTTTCCAGTCTCCTCCTCCCATGCAAACGTTGACCATGGATGCTTCCCTACAGGGCTGGGGAGCACACTTTGGTCCTTATCAGTCCCAAGGCCAATGACCCGCTTCTCCCCATCTGTCTCGTATCACTCTCTTAGAGATGAAAGTGGTCTGGCTAGCCCTCCAGGCATTCCGGCCCTACCTCAAGCCAGGATCGTTACTGATCCAATCAGCCAACATTGCTGTAGTGTTCTACCTCAACAAGCAAGGGGGGTACGAAGTCTTGTACCCTATGCAGAGAGACCCTTGCAGTTTGGCAAGAAGCCATACGGCAACATTCGACGCTAACAGCTGTCCACCTACCGGGACATTGCAGCCAGTTAGCCGACCGGCTGAGTCACCAGTCCACAACTCACGAATGGATACTTCATGAGCAAGTGCTCCAAGAAATCTTTAACTTATGGGACACTCCACAGATGGATCTGTTTGCTTCCCCAGAGAATTACCATCTTCCCAGGTATTTTTCCATTATCCCGAACAGAAAAGGACGATCTTTGGATGCCCTGTCCCAACCCTGGACAGGTCTCTCTTATATGCTTTCCTCCCCGTCCCTCTCCTGCAATGGACTTTACTGAAACTACAGTTAGAGCTGGCCACAATGATTCTCATAGCCCCACTATGCCCTCGCCAGACTTGGTTTCCCCTGCTCCTACAACTCTCAGTACCAGGACCCCGTCCCATTGCTGATCCGACCAGACCTCTTGACTCAGTGTCACGGGTCTCTCCTGCACCCCCAACCTGAAGGCTCTACACCTTCACACTTGGCTCGTGAGGTAGCTTTCATAACTCGATTACAGGTGTCCTCTCCTGTTGCCAATATTCTCTTGGCCTCCCGTAAGCCAGCAACAAGAGCAACACACAATTCCAAATGGAAACGCTTTTCCGTATGGTCAACCTCTTGATCTTTGGACCCTCATTCTTGTCCTCTGACGAAGGTTCTGGACTACCTGGCCTCACTGTGCGAGTCCAGTTTAAGTTATTCTTCTAGCAAGGTCCACTTGGCCGCCATCTCGGCTTTCCATGAACCTCTGGATGGCAGGTTACTATACCAGCATTATCTAGCTAAGATGTTTTTGAAAGGAATGTTACATATTAAACCTCCTATTAGAAGACCCACTACTCTGTGGGATCTCAATTTTATGATAGAAAAATTGACCCTTGAGCCTTTTGAGCCAGCTGCCACTTGTGAACTTCGTTTCTTTCATGGAAAACCCTATTTCTGGTGGCAGTTACTTCCGCTCGAAGTATTTCCGAGCTTCATGCCCTCATGTGTAGGGAACCTTACTTGATTTTCCACGAAGACAGGGTTGTCCTTCATACCAACCCTTCCTTCCTTCCTAAAATAGTCTCTGAACATACTTTAAATCAGTCCTTGGAGCTTTTGGTGTACTATCCAGACTGCTCCAGTCAGGGTGAACATGTACTACATACTTTAGATGTCCATCGTATATTACGTGACTATACTAATCGGGCACAATTGATTAGAAAGACATCTCAACTGTTCGTCTCTTTTGCCCCGGGTCGCAATGGCCTCCCAGTTGCTAAACTTAGTCTTTCATCCTGGTTGGCACATTGTATTTCATTTTGTTACAACAAAGCCTTTACCAGGACCTGTCCAAGCCTACTCCACTAAAGCTATGGCCACCACTGATGCTTGCTTTAAAGGAGTCTCCATTTCAGATATCTGCAATGTGGCTACCTGGTCCACGATCCATACATTCAGAAGG
Source organism: Neoceratodus forsteri (assembly GCA_016271365.2). Taxonomy (NCBI): domain Eukaryota; kingdom Metazoa; phylum Chordata; order Ceratodontiformes; family Ceratodontidae; genus Neoceratodus; species Neoceratodus forsteri. The sequence continues at coordinate 658,642,428 of CM057459.1, forward strand.
CACTACAATCTGGATATTACCTCATGACGTAGGATGGCCTTCGGACGTGCAGTCCTACAAGGTCTCCTATCATAACTGTCCTCCCACATGGGCTTTACTGCTTGGGATTCATCCCAAAAGTATTACCTACTGCAAGAGACCACTCCGTGGAAGATCTACTAGGAGTGTGTCTTGCGGTAGGTTTATTCCAACCCTCCGTCCCCCTTCTTCTCTAAGAGAGCAAATTCAAACAACATGAAGTCTTGCAGTATTCTGACTGTATGCAGCTAGCCCCAGCACTTGAACTGCTCCGGAGAGGAAAGGGTTAACTCTATGCCAAGGCATAGAGCGTTGAGCTCGAGCTCGGTTTTCAAACCTCTGTCCCAGGTACTCCTCAGTGTAACAGTCAGATTCTTTACTACATCTAACTGAGAAGTCACTCCAAAGATCCTCTCCTTCATTTCGGTTCGGTCACAGTAAAATCAGTTGGTTTGTTTAAACCGTTTCTTTATTTTTCGGTGTTTACATCTCTGTCCTGGTACAGTAAGTGTATTAGTAGGTAGTAGTGTATTATGTAAAGAAATTGTTTTTTCTGTTTAATTTCTTTCTGGTTGGTCCGGTTAGGAACCGAAGTAATCTGTTTGATTTAATTCTATCTTTAAGTTTAGTGTGGTTTCCAGTATCTACTGGCTCCTGAAAAAAATGATGATTTCTCCAGTTTTTTCAACTGACCTGTGACACGGTTGGAACCGATAGGTTTTCCGGTTGCCTGGCATAAATGCTGGTAAGGGTAACTTTGTTTTATTGAGGCATGTCTGAGAAGCCCAAAAAGAAAACCAGGCCCACTGGGTTTCAACACTACACTGAGTGTGGGGAGGCCTTTGCCAAGGCTGATCCCCACCTCATCTGTGTTTGTCTAGGGTTTGACCACCTCATAGAAGACTGCCAAATCTGCAAAGACTTTCCTAAATGCACTGTGGATAAATGTTTAAGTAGGCTGAAGGAAAGGGAGGCTGAAAAATCCAGCCGGTTCGCTTCCGACCGAACCTGAGGGGTGCCCACTGACCTGGAGAGCCGATTCTGCGGAATCAGTTCCTGCAAAGAGAAAATGCAAGTCAGCCGGTTCAGATCCTGGTTCCCATGTTCCGACCGCTGACGAGCTAGCCAAAGCGATCGCTATTGTGCAGTTGCATTGCCTGGTTATGACCGAACTGACACCGACTCAGAAACGATCGGTGCAGTCAGACTTGTCTGCGTCTGAATATGACCCTGAAGCATTTTATGAGGGTGATTGGGAAGGAGACGTAGATGATGAAGATTACGAAGACTGAGATGAGCCTATTGCGCCTGACATCTCCCCAGACAGGCCTTCCAATATATCTCCTCCCAGGCTTTGAGTCCCCCTCCCACTTCTTGTTTTACAGGAAGATGGCTGAGACTCTTCAGCTTCCAGTGGAAGAAGCTGAACAGGATCAGGAGGAACCTGACTATGTTGAGATGATGGATGTCCCAAAGTCCTAAAGGGTGTCTATCCCTCTGCACAAGTCCCTGGGGAAGCAGACTCCAAAAATATTAGTTTCCAACATCCATACCTCCTGTGGATAAGAAGATGGACAGGAGGTATGCCCTGTCAGGTCCTGGAATGGAATTCTTTACCAGTCATTGCAGCCATGTTGGGGTAGTGCAAGCTGCAGTGGATGCCATGGCAAAATAACAGTACTTGGCATCCTCTTTGGGACTCAGGCAATCCAACTGCATGGCATATACAGCCAGATACCAGAAGTCTAGGTGGGATACGGTTCTAGAGCTGGCTAAAAATGCCCCTTCCCAGCTGGCCAAGGAGCTTGAGCAGGTGGCTGTGAATGGCATTGAAGCTTCAAAGGTCCAGTTTCATGCTGCTGTGGACTCTAATGATGTTCATTCTAGGGTCATGGCTACATCTGTTTCCATGAGGAGATTTGCCTGGCTCAGGTGTACCATCTTATCTCAGGATACCCAGACCAATGCCTTGGATTTTCCTGTCACCAGTAACACTCTGTTTGGGGAGCAAACAGAGATTTACATGAAAAAGATGGACGAATACAGGACCACATATAGGAGTGCTGCAGCCGAAGAAAAGCAGACTACTCCTCAGAGGCAGCAGTCTAGGGCTGGCAGGGACAGGCCCTTTCAAATGCCTTTTTACCAGGCCCAGGCCTCCTCCTCCTTTTCAGCAGAGGGGATTATTTAGGGGAAGAGGCAGAAGGGGGGATGACAAGGGCTGCATCCTCCTCTCAGTCTAAGCCCCCTGCCAAACAGACACCCTGATGTGTCAGCCAGGGTTGCATCTCCAGTCCCTTTAGGGGGCAGACTGGCTCACTTTTTCCAGGCCTGGAAGTCTATCACTTCAGACAAGTGGGTCCTGGAAGTAGTGAGCCAGGGACTTGCTCTCAGCTTCAGCAGGTTCCCAAAGTTGAGAGCAAAGGCTTTCCGTCCTTCCTCTCCAGAGGAAACACAGGCTTTAGAAACAAAGGTCTCTCTACTGCTTCTGCAAGCAGTGGAAAAGGCACCTCTCATTCACAGGGGAAAGGGATTGTACTCCAGGTACTTCCTTACCCTAAAAAAGACAGGGGAGTGGCGACCCATCCTAGATGTATGATACCTAATCAAACATATATTAAAGCCAAAGTTCAAGATGATGACTCTGGGAACAATTCGTCCCTCTCTGAGACCAGGATCCCTGGATCTCAAGGATGCCTATTTCCACATACCTATCGGGCAGTCCCACAGAAAGTACCTCAGGTTCGAACTGCCCTCAGGCCATTACCAGTTCTGAACAATGCCTTTCGGCTTAACATCTGCTCCAAGGGTATTCACCGAGTGTCTAGCAGTAGTGGTGGCCTTCCTCAGGAGACCAGGCATCTTACTGTTCCCTTATCTAGATGACTAGCTCATAGTAGGCCAGTCTCCAAACCACGTCCGGTCAGCTCTAGGGGTCACTCAAAACCTTCTAGACTCCCTAGGATTCATTCTAAATCTGGAAGTCTGTTCTGGAACCAGCCCAGCTTCTCACATTTTTAGGAGTGGAGCTGGACACTGTTCAGGCCAATGCCTTTCTTCCTCTCTCAAGGGTTCAGTCCCTCATCACTCTGGCTTCCTCTTTTCATCCACCTGTGTCTTGGCTAGCCAGACATTTCTTGCAGTTGCTAGGCCACATGGCAGCCTGCACTGCAAAAGTGCAAGGGGCAAGGTTCCAGATGAGAGATTTTCAGTTTCATTTAAGAAACTTTTGGTCTCAGAAAAAAGATCCCCTCTCCAAGTTGGTTCCAGTCTCTAACTCTGGTTCAGGCTCTCCAGTGGTAGCTGGAAAAGAACAATCTGAGGCAAGGGGTTCCCTTCCTCAGTCAGGTTCCCACAGTGATTCTCACCACAGACGCTTCCTTGCTGGGATGGGGAGCCCCTCTGGATCAGCTTACTGCTCAAGGAACTTGGTGTCATCAGGAGTCTCTTCTACGCATAAACCTTCTCGAACTCAGGGCTGTCTTTCTAGCACTCCAGACATTCTCGAACATAATTTGGGTGAAAGTGGTGCAGATTAGGACAGACAACAGCACAATCATGTGGTACCTCAGCAAGCAGGGGGCACTCGGTCCTCGGTCTTGTGCACAGAGGCCATAAAAATATGGTCACTAGCTTATTCCCTGCAGGTTTTTCTGATTGCTGTGCATCTTCCAGGGAAGGACAGTGTACTTACAGATGCTCTCAGCAGGATTTTCCAAGGTCACCACGAATGGGCCCTGAATCCTCTCATTCTTCAGATCATTTTTCAAGAGATGGGGCACTCCAGAGAAAGATCTCTCTGCAGCCCTGGACAATCAGCTCCCTCTATTCTGCTGCAGAACCCCTCTCCTGGGGTCTCTTCCTCTAGATGCCCTCCTGTTGGATTGGACCAACAGGTTTCTCTATGCTTTTCCTCTTTTTCCTCTAATATTCAGAGTTCTAGGAACGTGGATATGTTGTTCATCCACACTCTCTGGCATGTCCCTTTCCCCTTTAAACTTGCCGGAAGTCTTCAAGCTAGCTCCTTCCACCCACCCGAGTGATAAATACCTCGGCTCTGCCCCATGATGCCAGATCTTCCTTTCCGCTGGAAGATACAGGTCCCCTCGTGCTACTTTAGTAAATCGTAGGCCCTGGCTTTACAATGTCGGTTTTACTGCAACCTGCTATTAAACTCGTTAGAGTTATTGATTCTGATTCAGATATGGAGGACAAATCGTCCCCTGGATTTTGCCGGTGTACCTGCGGCCAAAAGATGTCACACACTGATCCCCACCTAACATGCATGTACTGCCTCAGCATCGGACATGACACCTCATCATGCACGTTTTGTCTGGCCTTCCATCACAACGTTCTGGATGACCGCAAGGTGCGCCTTCAGCTGGGGAGACCGGAGAAAAGGAACCCGCCTGTGAAATCTAAATAGACGAGGTGGGTGGTTTCCATATCCTGCGATCTGTCAAGCAGTTAGAGCAGATGAAGGCATTCAAGGAGGAAACGGCTCAAGCTTTAGCCTCTCGAAGCTTCTTTGTTCCTCTCAACCTCGGCTCGACTTTCACGGGCTCCTTTAGCGAGTTGTGCCAGTCTTTCCCCACCAGGGGTGAGGCACCCACTGGCTTGCACTCCTCCCACCCTCAGAAGAGGGATAAGGACCCTAAGTCTTTTTCCTCCAGAAGAAGACGCTCCTGGGACAGAGAGAGGTCTGAGTCCCAGGAACCCACGGTTGCCACCTTGGTAGAGATCGCTTCCTCGGCCTCCGGCTTTACGGACCTTCCTTCGGACCAAGGCACAGAGACCGAGGAAACAGCCAAACTGGCCGAGATTATGCTCAACCCTATCGAGCCTTTGTCACCGACTTCTGTCAACGATTCGTTAGAAAGGACCCCGGTCCTTTCCTTTCCCGACAAGGGTACACAACCGTCGGGTGGCCTCATTGAGGAAAGCATCCCAGAACCTCACTTTTCACCAACTCTGGCATCTCCCAATTGAACAAAAGTCGACCCCGTCGGTCTCGATCGAGAACCAGGACCCCTTCGGTTGAAAAACTGAAGAAGGGACATAAGCATCGAAAAAGAGGTGCCGCCACTGATCCTCATCCTCCTTGGACGAGGAGAGACTTCAACGGAAACTCCTTCGACATTATGAGGATCTCATGTGGCAACAGCTGATTTTTTCAGGTCAGAAGCCGGCTCCACTGGCCACACCGGCCATCACTTGGCTTCCGCCTTCAAGGCCGACGCCGACCCCTTCGGAACTGAAGGCTTTGGTTCCACCGCCCGTATCCTGGCTTGGCCTGTTACGGTCTCTCCACTGATTTTGGTGGAGCCACCGCCTAAGCAGCCTCAGGGAGGGGCTCCCTTGAAAGAGGACCAGACAGACACTGGACTTCCCCGTCGTCTGTCCATCATGGTTGTCCCCGATTGCCCATGGCGCATCGAGGGAGATGTAGGCGGAAGACTGTTATATCTCCTACTCTCCTCGGACAACACTGGTTTGCACTCCCATCCTGGGGATGATGAGTCATCAGTGGCTGATTTGGAGGAAGGTCTTTCCTCTTTTCAGGGCATCCTCCGCCTAATCTCCAAATCCACTGGAATGCCCCTGGAGCCCATCCAGAAAAAGGCAGAGTACCCCTTTACGGATATCCTCAAAAGGGGGAATACTCCAACGCAGGCCTTTCCTGTGGCGGAAGCCATTGTTGGCCCAGCCCTTGAGCTTTGGCAGCGTCCTGCTTCATGCCCAGCTCCGTCTGCCCCCATGGCCTGTAAGTATATGGTGCCCATGGGGTCATTGGCTTCATCCCTCGGCCGAAAGCCTCATGACTGCTTCTGTGTTCAGATGCACTGGTAGCTCAGCTGACATGGACTGCCCCCGGACAAGGAGTCCAATAATATGAACCATTCTACCCAGAAGGTCTATGCGGCCTCCTCCTTAGGCCTTCGTCAGGCCAGCTCGGCTGTTATCATGGCACACTTCTCTCATGCCCTTTTGGGGTCATTAGATGAAGTCCTCCCTCATCTCCCGGTGGACATGCAGACCACAGTGAAGCAAGTCCATGACCGGGGCTGTGCTGCTGCAAAACAGCAGCTCCAGACAGCCCTGGACATTGGAGATTCCTGTGCCCGCTCTTTGGCAGCTGCAGTGGCCACTCGCTGCAGGGCTTGGCTGAGGCTATCCTCCTTCCTGGCGGATACCCAGCATATGTTAGCTGACGTGCCCTTCCTAGGCACTGACCTGTTTGGTCCAGGAGTGGCTGGTCACCTCCAACGCATAGAGCAGTCCAGTGCCACCTTGGACGCTAGCTCTGTGAAGGGTTCTTCAGGCAAGAACCAGCAGAAGCACAAGAAGAAGCCTTTTCAGCACTCTTCCCCTGCGGTTAGGCAGCCCTCCTTTCAAGGAGGCCAGCAGCAAGCTCAAGCTTGGCACCCCAGGCCCAAGCAGGGTCCTCAGCAGCCCTGTAAAGGAGGCTGAGGTGCTGGTCCAGGAGCCGCCTCCTCCTCTAAGCCTGCTCAGTGATAGGTTGGGGGTTGCCACCCCTACACTCATCACGTCAGCTCTGGGTCCTCCCTTGGGGGGCCGGCTCTGCCACTTTCTTTCCACCTGGTCCGGTATCACTTCAGACAGGTCGGTTCTAGAGGTGGTCGGAAAGGGACTGCCTCAGGAATTCGAGCAGTACCCTCCCAGCTGAGCCCACGCCCCTCGGGAGGAAAGGATCTCAGTTTGCACTCAGTCGGCTCTCCGAGATGACATTGCTTAGCTCCTCCGCAAGGAGTCGGTAGCTCCAGTGCCAGATCCTCCTACAGACCCAAGCTTCGTCTCCAGGTACTTCCTGGTGCCCAATCAGATGGCGGGTTGGTGCCCCATCCTAGATGTCCATGACCTGAATCAGTATCTCAGGTCTCACACCTTCCGGATGGTAACTCTGAACCAGATCATACCATCTGTGGAGCGAAACATGTGGTTCTGTTCACTGGATCTACAAGACACATTCTTTCACATCCCAATCCATCTGTCCCACCAGCGGTTCCTCCGCTTCAGGGTCGAGGGGACCCTGTACGAGTTCTGAGCCATGCCGTTCGGCCTGTCATCGGCCTCACGGGTCTTCAAGTGCATTGCAGTGGTGGCAGCCCATCTTCGGCGTCAAGGAGTTCAGATATACCCTTATCTTGATGACTGGCTCTTGGCAGGTTACTCCCTTCAGGAGGTGGAGAGGTCCAGGGATCTGGCCCTCCGAACCTGCTCCCAGCTCGGCCTCTTGATCAATGAGGCCAAGTCGGAACTCATGCCCTCTCAGGTGATGGGCTTCATTGAGGCAGAGCTCAACTCTCGTCAAGCCAGAGCTCTGCTCCCGGCGGACAGGGCAGAAGTTCTTTCCTCCTTTGCCCGATCATTTCTGGTTGGGCACTTGCACCCTGCCTGGGACTCTCTGCGCCTTCTGGGTTGCATGGTGGCATGCACTTCAGTGGTCCGTTGGGCCAGGTGGCACATGCGCCCCTTCCAGTGGGAGCTGGCCACCCAGTGGACTCAGCACCATGGTCATTTCAGCCAGCTGATCATTGTAACCCAGAAGATGTGGGACGCTCTCCAGTGGTGGACCACCCCAGAACAGTTGCAGGAAGGTATCCTGTTTGTCCACCCAGAGCCGACGGTCATCCTGACGACTGATGCGCCTCTCATGGGCTGGGGAGCCCACATGGGGGGACAGCAGGGCCCATGGCTTCTGGACCCCCGAGGAGTCCTGATGCCACATCAACCTGATGGAGCTCAGAGCAGTCAGACTGGCACTGTCAGCTTTCACTCTTCAGCTCCGTGGTCAAGTGGTTCAATTCCAGACAAGCAATACCACAACCATGTACTACCTCAACAAACAGGGCAGCATGCACTCCCTTCTGCTGTGCAAGGAGGCGCTCCACATCTGGACCCTGGTAAGCCGGTTAGAGGTGGATCTCCTAGCCATCCATGTGGCATGAGTCTCAAACCAACTGGCAGATGCTCTCAGCCGCATAGGCCAGATGTCCGACGAGTGGTCTCTCGATCCAGAGGTAGCTTACAGTCTGTTCTCCTATTGGGGTAAAACTTTGGTGGACCTGTTTGCCTCCAGGGAAAACATCAAGCTGAGACTGTACCATGCCCGTCCCCCTCAGCAGGGCTCGCTGCAGGGGGTGCCTTCTCGAGGCCGTGGACCCCAGGCCTCCTCTATGCCTTTCCTTCATTTCCCTTGATCCATAAGGTGTTACTCAAGGTGAGGAGGGACAAGGCAAAGGTGATCCTGGTAGCCCCAGATTGGCCCGCGCCAGTTCTGGTACCCAGATCCCCTCAGCTTCAGCTGCAGGCCCCTGGAGCGGCTTTGTACACGCCCGGCTCTGATATCATTGCACCAGGGGAAGGTATTCCATCTAGACCTTCAATTCCTGCACCTCACAGCCTGGTACCTGAGCGGCTAGAATTCCAGGCTCTGGGTCTTTCCGAGGATGTCTACACCGTGGGGGAGGCATCTCATAAGGAATCGATCAGGAAATGTTATGCTTTCAAATGGAAAAGGTTTTCCATTTGGTGTCAGGGTAAGAGTCTGGACCCCTTATCCTGCTCTGTGGCCGACATTCTAGACTACCTTCGGTCTCTCTCCAAAGGGGGTCTACGGTCATTGACCCTTAGGGTGCACCTGGTAGCCATTTCTGTTTACCGGGCATAGGCTGGTCAGCCTATTTTGGCACAGGAGACAGTGGTCGGGTGCTTCTTCAAAGGCTTGGATCACATATCCCCTCCGGCGCATGAACCTCCACCTCTGTGGGATTTGTTGCTGGTTTTGGCAAAGCTCATGGGCAAGCCATTCGAACCCATCCACAAGCGTGAGCCCTCACATTTGTCATGGAAGACGGCCTTCCTGGTGGCTCTCATGCCAGCCAGAAGGACAGGTGAACTCCAGGCGCTTCGGTGGACTCCTCTTATCTGGCCTTCCACAGGGACAAAGTTGTCCTGCGCCCCAACCCTAAATTCCTTCCGAAGGTGGTTTCAGAGTTTCACCTTAATCAAGGTGTTGACTCTGCCGGTATACTACCCTAACTACACCTCGGATGCCAAGTACAGGCTCCATACTCTGGACCTAAGACGTGCTCTCTCCTATAATGAGAGAACGGCGGAAATTTGTGGAGAGGTTCACCAGCTGTTTGTCACCTACGCTGAAGCCACTTCTGGCAGACCTGCAGCCAAATGGACAATTGTGAGATGGATTACATCATGCATAAGTCTGTGCTATGAGTTGGCGGACAAGGAGCCTCCCATACTGCTGCATCGGTGGCTGCTTCCAGGGACATCCCTATCCAGGAAATTTGTCGGGCTGCTACCTGGAAGTCAGCAAACACCTTTATTACCCACTATCACTACCATATCGACCTTGAGTCATGCCGGGATGCTGGTTTTGGGGCCTTGGTTCTCCAATCTCTATTTCCCAAGTAGGGGGTGTGCACCTTGGCTCCCTCCTCCCGGAGAACTGCTTGGAGTCTGCCAGAGAGTGTGGATGAACAACATATCCACGCTCCTAGAAGAACAGGTTACTCACCTGTAGCAGTAGTTCTAGGAGTGGTATATGTTGTTCATCCACACACACCCACCCGACCTCCCCGGCTTTAGGTGCACAACCTTGCTTCCAGCGGGCTAAGATTTGGCATCATGGGTCAGAGCCAAGGTATTTACCACCCTGGTGGGTGGGAGGAGCCAGCTTGAAGACTTCCGGCAAGTTTAAAGGGGAAAGGGACATGCCAGAGAGTGTGGATGAACTACATATACCACTCCTAGAACTACTGTTACAGATTAGTAACCTGTTCTTCTGGTCCAGGTTGTTAGATCCCAAATTTGCACTGTGATTCTGGTAGCCCCAAACTCGGCCAGACAGCCTTGGTATCCTCTACTGTTGTCACTATCAGTGACAATTCCTCTGTGCCTTCCCAGACAGTTTAACCTCCTCACCTCATCTCAGGATAGGATATTGTACACCAGTCTTCACACATTCAGGCTCAAGGCCTGGCTCTTGAACAGCTAGAATATACAGGCCTGCATCTCTCACCGTCAGCTCTGGATATCCTTAAGGCTAGTAGAAAGCCTTCCACTAGAAAAACCTATAATCCTACATGGAAGAGGTTTGGGTTCTGGTGCTCCCAGAGGCACATTCAGCCAGACTCCGCTGACATTGCCACTGCTTTGGATTATTTGGCGTATCTTAACAGTTTAGGCCTTTGGCCTACCACTTTCAAGGTGCATTTGGCAGCTATTTCTGCCTTTATTTCGGCTGGGAAGGCCTCCTTTCTATCTTCCCATCCAGTTTTCAAGAAATCTTTCAAGGGTTTGGTCCATATCAATCCTCTCTTCAGGGATCCTACTCCTCTGTGGGACCTGAATGTCTGTATTGCACAGCTGATGCAGCCTCCGTTTGAACCACTTTTCTCAGGTGAGCTCAAATATCTGACTTGGAAAACTGTGTTCCTGGTTGCTATCACCTCTGCCAGGAAAATCAGTGAGTTACAGGCTTCATCAGTGGAACCTGATTTCATTTCATTTCACAGAGATAAGGTGGTCCTTCATACAAATAGGAAATTCCTTCTCAAAGTGGTATCAGACTTTCATCTGAACCAATCTATGACACTGCCTGTATTTTTCACTGACCACTTCTCCTCTGGAGAGAGATTACACAGTCTCGATGTAAAGAGGATTCTGAGTTACTACATAGAATCCACTAAACCCCATAGAAATGACTGCTCCCAGCTGTTTCTTACTTATGGGGAGGTGGGTAAAGGTAAACCTGCCACTAAGAGAACTATTGCTAGATGGATTGTCTCTTGCATACAGTTCTGCTATTCAAAACTGGGGAAGGAGCCTCCATCAGGCCTGAGGGCTCACTCCACCAGAGGTACAGCTGCTTTGGTTGCCGCTGCCAGGGATATACCCTTAGTGGAAATCTATAAAGCAGCCACCTGGAAGACTGTTCACACATTTATCAAGCATTACTCTCTTGACATCCAGTCAAGAAGTGATGCTAGGTTTGGCATAGCAGTACTGCAGAGTCTGTTCCCAAAACAGGTTCTGTTGTTCCCGCCTCCTTGGGGGTACTGCATATAGTCAGAATACAAGACTTCATGTTGTTTGAAGAAAAAATTACTCACCATAGTAATGCTGTTTCTTTTAATGGAGTCTTGCTGTATTCTGACCTCCCTCCCCTCCTGGAACCTAGTTGTTTTGGGATGTGGGTGGGCAGGCTCAGTGTTGCACCTCAGGGGTGTACCTGTTTGTCTCTTCTTCATATGAGGTTTTTTGTTCCTATATTTTATTCTTATATACTGTATTAGCTACTTGGATTCTTTTTGGAGGTCTTGACTTGAGTCTTTGGACCCTAAATTTATGTTTGTTGCCTTTTGGCATGAAATTTCTAATCACAATTTCTGGGTTGTTAGTATGGTGCTCGTAAGAATCTGACGGTTACACTGAGTACCTGGGACAGAGGTTTGAAAATCGAGCTCAACGTTCTATGCCTTGGCATAGAGTTAACCCTTTCCTCTCCGGAGCAGTTCTAGTGCTGGGGCTATCTGCATATAGTTAGAATACAGCAAGACTCCATTAGAAGAAACAACATTACTATGCTGAGTAATTTTTTTCTTCTGGTCCAGTGACTATGGGTTGGGACTCCTTTGGTACCATGGCTTCCCCTTGATCCTCTCTTTGCAAGCTGAATCCGGCGGGGGAACTGAGGATACCAAAGACCGCCCACACTTATATAGGAAACAGAAAGCTGATGTTGTGTGGGTGGTCCCTGGTGAAAAACTGCTAGAAGAGCTGCCGTGCACCACAGCGACCTTTGCTAGATACCCATATGTACAGTGCAGCCCACCTAAGTGCACATCGGATAAGTGCCCATCCCGCTTAAGTTCACACTTTTTTCAATATTCCGTTTTTTTCTTATGTTTGCCATGTTAATTTAATTGCTTAAGTGCACACTGTATACATGCACATTTTGGTTAAATGCACATTTTTATGGAAGGAAAGTCTATTAAATTTGATGTCCAGCACCCCCCTAAATGCACAACACAACACAACCCAACACTGGGTTACATTAATCCACCTTTATAAGTCTACCTTAAACTCTTTAATTGGCTTGTGCATCAATTATCCAGTGTTCTCTACTGTATTTAACTATTCCTAGGGAAAAAAGTAACGCTCACTCTAGAGTAGAAGGTTGCTTTAGTTAACTTAAGATGCAACACGATCAGATCTTGCCATAGAGTATGGCACTGATTTTTTAATTGCATTGCGAATTTATGGTTCGTGGGAGCGCTTGCTTGCTGACACAGGGAACCACAAACCCGGAAGAGGACAGCGCAGAAACGCCGCCGCTGATTCCAGTTCTACCAATGGGCATGACTGCATTGGATTTCATAGCGTACACCATAGATGAAGCTGTGGCTACTGTAGGTCTAGTCAGTGAGGAGAAAGTAAGGCAGTATGTTCTGACAAAGGCAAAAAAGAATTTTAGCATACTTTTTTCATTTCATTAAGTATGTTCAGCAGCTAGCTTTAAAATTACCAATTTCTTTAAGAAATGATCAGCCACACTTTCAGACGCAATGCTAGGACAAGCTGATTTTTTTTGCTGCATTTTTTTTTTTACATACATTATAGAGTACAGTCTTTTAAAATTAAGTACAGTAGTAAATATTGATTGTTGATTATGCTGTAGTATTCACAACATTACCAGTATGTGGTTAGAAAGATGTTCAACAATATTTACGCCATTCAGTACTAGCGCCTTGATAAATAAAGGACTTTTAAATTGCTTTGATGCCTGAAAAGCTATTTTTCAGATAAACGCACAGCCCGCTTAAGTGCACACTTTTACAGTATCCTGAGGGTGTGCACTTAAGCAGGCTGCTCTGTATTACCTACTGCAAGAGACACTTCTCGAAGATCTATTGTTATGGTAAGTTTTTACGCAACTGTACTTTCTAGGAGTGGTATATGTTGTTCTTCCACATGGACCCTCCTGACCTCCCCAGGCTCAGGCGCCCAACCTCTGCTTCCAGCGGGCAAGATCTGGCGTCATGGGGCAGATCCGAGGGATATGCCACCTGGGTGGGTGGGAGGAGCAGCTTGAAGGCTTTCCAACATGTCTTAAAGGGAAAGGACACTGCCAGTAAGTGTGGATGAACAACATATACCACTTCTTGCTCGCCTACGGGGTGAGGTCCTAGGTATACACTGCTTATCTGTTTTAAAATAATGATGCTAAATATTCTGGGTTATTTTACTCTGTGTTGCATATTAAAAGGGGCAATTTTTAGTGAGTCTGATTCAAGCTTAATTGAGACAATTTGGCCCCCACTCATTTCTGAACAATTCCACCATGGAGTCTTAGTACTTATTGGCAGGAGAAATAGTTTTTCCAACAGCTGGAGCAAATACATTCAAGCAGCGAAAAGACCCAGAGTGCTCCCTCCAAATTTACACAAACTACCAGAAGGATTACTAGTGTTTGTTTTTAGTGTTAATTTTTTTTTTTTGGGGGGGGGGGTGATGTTGAATTAAATCCTGGACCTAAAGAATTTAATGATATAAAAATTTTGCATGATAATGCCCGTAGCATACAAAAGAAAACTGATCTATTGGCAATTCTGTTGGACGCTCAAAATCCTTATATATTAGGCCTGAGTGAGATATGGCTGACAGAAAATATATGTACAAATGAATCGAGTGCCCCTGGCTATCAAGTTTTTAGACAAGACAGAAGGGTTGGGGGATGGGGTAATGTTTTATGTCAAAAGTATGTTAGGACATGTTGAAGTAATACTTACAGGAAGTGAAAGCAATATAGAATTTCTGGTTATTTCTGTAACCCAGTTTAACCTAGCAGTAGCAGTGGTTTATTCCCCTCCTAAGACCAATTTGAAGATTATTGAAGGGGTTTTAAACAAAATAGAGGAATGTGTAAATGACAAGTTTATGACACTGGTGTTTTTTTTTTTTTTTTAAACTGTGATTGGTCAAAAATAAGGGGAAAGCACCTGATAGAAATTATAGTGGCTATGGGGCTTACAGAAATGATACACTCATCTACAAGAAGATTTACAAACACTACAACCAATGGATCTATTTTAGATTTAATTTTTTGTCTCTGAATCTTTACAAGTGAAGGCCCTGGGCATCTTATCCCCCCACTTTGGTGACCACAACCCTGTTTGGGTCACCTTCCCCTCATCAGTTCTATAGGACTCAAGAACATCCATACCTCTCAACCTCTCAGCAATAAAAATCATAGCACTGGCCTTCAAAAATCATAGCAAAGGGCCAGAATGTGTAGCAGTTTCTTATTTTAAACAATATTATGTCTACAGATAGTGGGCCCCATATAGTTAGTGATAAGGAATGTTTCTATCAACTTAATTCAATGATTTATTAGTTTGTGTGTCCAGAAATACCTCTAACATCATGAGGAACATCAGTAAACCTGAGAGAAGCAAGGGTAAATTTGAGTGTGAAAATCATAGCACTATGAGGAATTCATAGCACTTGAGAGGTATGAGAACATCTAAAGCAAAAATGGACCAGAGATATGAGGCATTTTTCTGAATCCAAATTTCTAGAATTTGGAAAAAAGCCAAAAAATCAAAAATGGTCTCTGATTGGGAATTATAAATAAGTGTAGACAATTAACTAAAAAGGCAAAAATAAACTACTACCGCAACAAGTTAAATCATAACTTAGATCCTAAAACGTTTTGGAATACTGTAAAACATGTGTCCAACCCTGGAGGGCGAGGGGGACAGAAAAACATAACTCTAAGGGTAAAAGATGTCCTAATAGATGTCCCTAGTTTGGTCTCAAATACTCTAAATGACTTTTTTATATATTTTCCGGATTTGGGGCTTCAGGGTAAAACAGATACAATTGATGTCGTTGAGCTAGTAGGGAATCTCCAACTTGGCATCCTCCATTTAGGTTTAAGCAATTAATGCTATCTGAAGTGAAAAAGGAACTATTCGGAACTGAGCCACATAAATCTGCAGGTCTAGATAATTTAGAGGGATGATTCTTAAAATTGGCTGCTCTCTATATAGCCTCCCCTATCTTATCAGTATTCAGTTGGAGTTTGCAAACAGATCAAGTTCCAATTCTTTAAGAAAACTAGTAAACTAATACTAATCTATAAGGCAGGTGATAAAGCAGTCCCAAACAACTATCACTCCATTGCAATTTTGCCTATACTTTCCAAATGTTTGGAGAGACTGGTAAATAAGCAAATGGGGGATTACGTGGACAAATATGGTCTATTTACACGCTATCAGTCTGGTTTCCGAAAAGGTTTTTCAACCGCATCAGCCTTGGTTGAATTTAATAACTTGATCTGTACATCATTGAATGAAGGAAAGGAGGCTGCAATAGTTTTTATAGACCTTTCAAAGGCTTTTGACCTGGTGAACCACTCTACCCTATACAAGAGGTTGGCCGGCCTGGGTTTCTCTGGGGATCCTTTGATTTGGTTAATGTCTTATTTAACAGGGTGCTTTCAGAGGGTCAAAGTAAAACATCATCTCTCTGAACCTCTGGCTGTTCAGAGAGGTGTTCCACAGGGGTCCATTTTAGGACCCCTACTGTGACTTGCCATCAGTAGTTCCGCATACATCCATCAGGTTGTATGCTGACGACGCAGCCCTAGTGGCATCTGGGTATAATTTGGGGGCTCTCCAGGGGAAACTCCAGGCTGACTTTACTAGGGTTCGAGTGGTTCACCAAGTCACAGTTAATAATGAATGTGAATAAGACAAAACTAATGCATTTTGTGGCCAAAAAGCACACCATTTATTCAAAATTGCAAATATATACACTAAATCAAACCTTAATAGAACGTGCAGCTACCTATTGTTACCTAGGGGTAATTTTTGACCCTTTATTGACCTTTAGTGAAAATATTAAAATGATTATTAAATTAAACAAGAAATTAGGAGCCTTCAGAAGGGCAACTAGATGTCTAAAGTTACAGGACAGGAAAAACATTGCGGAATAACTTATATTACCAGTACTTAAATACGGCAAATTTATTTACAGATTAGCGAACAAACTACTGAACAAACTAGATAAACGTTATCATAGGGTTGCTAGGTACGTTCTCTGCTGTGATTTTAGAACCCAGAAGATGCCACCTCTGCACCCTCTTGGCTAGACTGGACTGGTTGCCCCTTGAATTGGACCACAAGAAAAATTAATTAACTTTTATTCATAAATATGAAGTAAATCATCTCGATCACAATATCTCTAAGCTGCTGTTCTCAAGTGCTTCAGACACCAGGAAGTGTTAGGCTAGGACTGTACATCAAAATAAGATCTAGCAGGATAGAAGAACTAACAGATTTGGAGATAGAACTGTAAAATCCCAGGCAGCCTTACACTGGAACATACTTCCACCTCCTGTGCGGGTCAAATTAAATCTTAAGAAATTTGTTAGGGTATTAAGCAACTGTTGTGTACTTAACCTGTACATGTACAAGATCATTCTTGTGATATTGTTATACCCCCCCCCCCACTATGGTCCACCCCCTGTCTGTTTTAATATATTTACGTTTTAAGTCAATTTGTAATTTTTGTATATTTGTATTTATTTCAGTTGTGTAACTTAGATATTGTACAGAACTGTCTTGCAAACTGGATTGATAAAATCCAAATGACATGTTTCCTTCCTGTATAAAAATACATTCTTCTGCTACTACTCTTCCTCCTACTGTTACAGTTGAGTAACCAATGTTTTTCTAACAGCAGTTTACTATATGTCTTCCATTCCTGTTTTAGTGCCTGACAGTTATTTTGGGTTGATGTTCTTTTGGCTCTTCTAATAAGGTTCAGCAATTCTTTTTTTTTTTTTTTAAGTTTGCTATCCCTGTCAATTAGCCAGTGTGATCTGAGTTTTTTTATTGGCATTTTTTGTAACATACAGGTCAGTTTTTAGTATCTTAAGAACATTTTCCAGTTTTGTGAATATTTCCTGAAGCACATTGACCTAGGTTAGTATTACCTGCCAGTCATTCAGGAAGATTTGAATCTTATTTATTATTTCTGTTTCAATTTGAACAGACCATCTAAGTCTTTTGGTGTATGTTGTAACTGGTGCATGGTTGTCCATGATTGGGAGGGTCTTTTCTTTGTTTTAGAGAGAATTTTGCTCATTAAAATAATTGGGAAATGGTCTCTTTTACTTCTGGAAAGTACCATCAACTTTGACCAAAAGTCAGGGGGACCCTGCCATATAGCCAGGTCTAGAACTGATGAGCACTGGCCAGAGAGGTAAGTGGGAGACCCGTCACGATCACCTATAAATCTACCATTGAGAGGTTAGAGATGATTGTTCTTCATAATTTTTATTAGCTGTTACCCATGGGAGTTGAGTTTTAAATCTGAAGTTTTTCTACAATGCTCTGAGGTAGCTGAATATTTCCAGTTCATGACGGTTTCAACTAGACCGTCAAAGGGACCTATGCTGGAATTAAAGTTGCCTAACAATAGAATATAAGCATCCGGGATATTCAATAAAATGTTTGTAATTTCAGTATTTAATTCTTCCCAGATACTTTGTACATATAAATTTGATTTGCCATTTTACAGTATGGGTTGGGAGCAAATTGCCTGCCTCAACCTGTCTAAAGAATATAGATGTGAAAAAAGCTTTGACTCCATAGAATGGCTGTATCTTTATCAGTCAGTTGCTGCTATGGGCATTGGCCCAATGGCCTCATCTCCCAACCTTTTCCCTTGGCCAGGGGGACAAACAAGGTTACCCCTTCCCCCTTCATTTTTGCTGGCGATTGCACCTCTTGTTATAGAAATTTGCAGAAAAATGTAGAAAGTTTCCTGATGGGCTCCACATCTCTGAAGGTGCTGGCTTATGCAGACAATCTACTATTTACTGTTTCCAATCCAGTATCCTCACTCCCTACTGTCATGCGTTTACTAGATGCCTTTTGGGTCCTCCTGGGCCTTATGGCTAATAAGTCCAAAACAGAGATCCTCCCCCTTAACCAACATTGCCAGGCCTGAACACATTAGGGGATAGATGGCAATTAAAGTGGCCCCCAGGTCAATCAGATCTTGCTTCGAGGGGGCTCTTGCAGCAGGCAGCACCGGTGGGTCTGAAGCCGCCAGGAAACCACGGAAAACTTCTAGCTAGCAGTCTATCAAGGGGGACCACCCCTACCGTCTGCCTATCCTATAAAGGCCGTCCCCCAGACCTACCTCAGTTCTTTCTTGCCGCTGACCTGCGCACATTGGACCTTCATGGACACCTGCTTCAGTCAACCGCCTTTTTCATGCCTTTTACACATGATTTATTTTTCCTTTTTCAGAGCCTTGTACATTGAATTTTCAGTATTTTTTCTACCAAGTTTGTCGTCTTCTCCAGCTTCGTCTTTCAACTGGCCGGCGAGGTGTGCTGGCAGCATGCAGATTCCTGCCAAAGACGGTCACTCTTCCGGCCTGCTCTGCTTAGGACCCAACCATGACACTGAGATCTGTCAGGACTTTAACCAGGCCACACAGAGATGCCACTTAAAGACCCTAGAAAGCTACTTACTGAGGCAGAAGTCAGCCACGATGGAGAAGAGCTTCAGGCTACTTCTCCAGCTCAGTCTTCCAGGGCGGCTTCATCTTCCCAGAAAGAGAAGTCGAGTGGGAAGCATAAGCACCGGGGCAAGTATTTGGATGGTCCCCATTCAGCCTCTTGCTTGTGGTCGCTGCACAGGCCGGCCACTGCCTCCAGGTTTTCCTCCCGCAAGGGAAAAGCCCCTCCTTCCTCCTCAGCCCTCACTCCAGCCAGGCTGCTGGTGGTGCAGCCACTCGCCCTCATCTCCATTTCGGGTGGCAGCTCTATGGGACAGCAGACTTCATCCCCTGCCCCTGAGCCCATGACACTCAGGCCATTAGCTCCCACAGGTCCTCAGCCAGGTGGCTTGGCCGGGGTTGGAACCTCTGGTAGTGGGTCTTTGCCTGTGGTCCCCTTCCCCGGTCAATGCATTGCCTTTGTTGTTCTCCGACTCTGGGGCTGGCGCCAGCTCTTTCAGGTATTGTCAGGAGCAGGTGCTCACCTCCTCATCCGCACAGATGATGCCTTTACCCGTGGCTCGGGAGACTTCTTACCCGCAGGTGCCACCCTCGTCTCTGAGGCCATCAGTTCCTTCTCCTGACTGATGCCAGCTTTCGCCTCTTAGGCTGGCACCGGCCCAGCTGACGACTCCTTAGCCGTTGTTGCCTCAGCATGCACCACAGCCGATCCCGGGTGGTCCTCCTAGGGACCCACAGTCACCGGCCAGGGCGGACTCCATGCCAGGGTACCCTGTCGGCTGCTCTGCCGACGATCCGTATCTCTCCACCTCAGTATCCTTATCCTCCTTATAACCCACCCCACTGGTGGAGTTTAGTGCTTCGTTTAATGCTTGGTGGTCCTTCATGCAAAATAAGGACACACATAGATGGTCTTTTCCCCCTCATCCTCTCTGGGACCCCCTCCCCAAGACACAGACCAGGCAGGACCCAGCGACCCTCATACTACAGGGTCTTCTGGGGGTCACTCTGGCGGAGGCTCCGGCCAGCGTGTGGATGACTAGCACCCTCAGACTCTGGTCCTTGACAATGATCAATCAGAAGACAACTCCTCTTCTTCATGTTCAGAGTCGTCACAGGGCTCTGGGAGCTCCTCTGAGGGATAGGATCAGGCCAAGGAGGCCACAAGTCCCCTCCTGATGACCCCTCTCTTCTTGATGTTATGCGTACTATTCAATCCCTCATGGGATGGGAAACAGAGGAGCTCGACCCAGGGTGCCGTCACTTGGCCATGTATCTCAGGAAAAAGGAGACCCTCCCTTTGGTCATACCTTCTTTAATTGACTCTAACGAGGATGTCATTAAAGCACCCTTCTTCCACCCTGGCCTTACCTAAGATGGCGGATTGCCTTTATCATGCGCCAGTGGGCAAGCTCTTTCTTGGAAATCACCCCAACTCAGACTCCGTGGTCATGAATGCAGCTCATGACCGCACAAAGAGGCCCAGACATCTTAGTACCCACCCTCCCGACAAGGAGTCTCAGCAGCTAGACCAGTTGGGTAAGCACATCTATGCCTCAGCTACCCTAGTTATCAGGGTGTTTAACTGTTTGGCTCATATGATGCAGTACCAGAATGCCCTCTGGGATCAGGCAAGGGATCTCGTTCAAACTCTTGCTGAGGACGCTACCAAAACATAGTTGGCCCAGCTCCTGAAATCAGGGTTGGATGTGGCAACCATGCCCTACGGGTGGCATATGACACTGTTGATGCTTCCAAGTGTGGGGTGTTATCAGGCATCTGCCTTTGCCACCATTCGTGGCTGATGGTGTCTGGCTTTGCGCCTGATGTTCAAGCCAGCATTTTGAACTCCTCCTCCAGGGGTTCAGTCCTTTTTGGTGGGAATGCCCAGGACATTATGTCCTGCCTCCAGGAGTCTGACAAAGTCCTTAAATCAGTACATTCCCTCTACTGATCTCAGCCTAAGACTTCCTAACATCAGTCCTTTTGTCAGCCCTCTTGCCAGTAGGTGAAAGACCCTTTAAAGCACAAAACTCAGACCCCACCAGTCATAGCGGTTGCTCCTTGGGCCCCAAGAACCCCGGCAGCCACTCTACCCACTCTAGAGTTCACCACCTGATTCTTTGCCCAACCCCCTCTCCTCCAGCAAAAACTTTAGGGGAGGTGGTCGGGGGTTGGTTCTCCCTTTACCTCAACAGGTGGCGAGTAGTGACCTCCGATCAGTGGGTATTACAACTTATGGAGCATGGTCACACCCTGAAATTTCTGGACCCCCATCCACCGAAAAACCCTCTCTTGCTCTCCCACTACCTTGCAGCCCACATCTTCCACATACGGGAAAAAATCCAGGCTCTCCTTTACAAAAAAGCCATAGAGCCCGTCCCTCTGGCTCAAAAAGGAATGGGGTTCTACTCCCACTTTTTCCTTGTCTCGAAGAAAACAGGGGATCTGAGGCTGATTCTGGACATCAGCCCCCTGAACCTGTACAAGCACTTCAGGATGGTCATTCTCCAGGGGTTGCTACCCCTTCTTCGCTAGGGGGGCTGGCTCTGCTCCCTGGACATGCAAGACTCCTATCTTTACAATTAGGTTTTCCCGACCCACCGCTGCTTCCTCCGTTTCTGCTTTCAGGAGGACTACTTTCAATTCTGGGCCCCCTTTTTTGGCCTTTTTTCTGTATCAAGGGTTTTTACCAAGTGCCTGGCGGTTGTATCCGTGGCTCAGAGAAGACAGGGTTTTTGTGTATTCCCTTACCTGGTTGACTGGCTGCTGACAGCCCCATCCAGGGATCTTCTGCTGCAGACCCTGGAATGCACCTTCTGGATTTTCTAGGCCTTGGTGATCACAGTCAATCTGCCAAAGTTTTGTCTCTTTCTATGCAAATGCCTCCAGTATATTGGGGTAGTCCTTGACTCTTCCCAGGGCAGAGCCTTTCTGCCACCAGACAGAGCAGAATACTTAATGGAGCAGGTCTGTTTAGTCTCCTCCAGCTGACGGAGCCAGGCGAAAGTGTTCCTCCGCCTGTTGGGGCACATGGCAGCACCTATAGCCACAGTCCTTTGGCCCATCTGCATATAAGGGTTCCCCAATGGACCCTCTGGGTCCAGTGGGACCAACTCACTGACGATTTGGATCAACCAGTGATAGTCTCCAACCTGGTGAGGAGAACCTTGGAGTGGTGGCAGAACCTGCCAACCTCCTGCAAGGGGTTCCCTTCCGAGCAGTATCCCCTCAGCAGATCCTCACTATGGATGCCTCAGGTCTTGGATGTAGTGCTCAGTTCGCCAACTGTCAGAACCAGGGGACCTGGTCCATGCTGGTGCAGCATCTCCACATCAATGTCCTGAAGATGCAGGCAATTCTTTATGCTCTCCAAGCCTTTCAGACCCACATTCTTCCCGGCCCGCTGCTGATGCAGATGGACAACATGTCAGTAGTATACTACATCAACAAGCAGGGGGGCACTCATTCATTCCCCCTTTTGTTGGGAAGCAATAAGAGTCTGGGACAAGGCCATCGAGCAGGGTACCCTGGTCCATTCAGACCTCAAGTCTCTGCATTTAAATGCATGGCTTCTAAAGACTTGGCTATCGCCCGCTTTGTGGTGTCTTCCAGTGTCACTGATGTCCTGGTGGTTGCTAGAAAACCTTCCACTAGATGCACCTACTCCTTGAAGTGAAAGTGCTTCTCCCTATGGGCCACTGCTTGCCACCTGGATCCTTTCACCTGTCCGGTGAATCTGATTTTGGAGTACCTGCCCTCCCTTTCGGACTCAGGCCTGTGGTAATCCTCTCTTAAGGTGCACCACTCTGCCATCTCTGCCTATTATGCACCTATTGAGGTTAAAGTGGTTGCCCAGCAGGAGGTATCCTGCACATTCTTTCGGGGTATCCTGTATTTGAAACCTCCCATTCGGGATCCCGTCCCTCCATGGGACCTTCCTTTTATGTTGGAAAAGCTCACTCTGCCTTCCTTTGAGCCGGCCGTGAGTTGTCATGGAAAGCATTATTTTTGATTGCTGTTACTTTTGCTCAGAGGATTTCTAAGCTTCAGGCTCTGATGTGTAAAGAGCCTTATTTAGCTTTTCACAAAGATAGGGTGTCTTTGCGTACTGATCCTAAGTTTTTACTTAAAGTGGTGTCTGAGTTTAAGTTGAACCAATCCATCCACCTACCTGTTTATTTCCCTGAGCATTCTTTTTTTTTTAATCCCTAATTTATTTATCCTCCTGTACAGCATGACCTGCTAATATCCAGCCACTGCCTTCTTACGCCCTGGGCAGCCCACTGGCTCACTCACATACAGGACTGGTGCTACCACTGTACCCACGGAGGGAATCCTCCCCCCCAGACCCCCATGCCGGGCCGGGACCAAGCCCACAGTGCGCTTCCACGACAGGCCCCTCAAGGCAGAGTTAAGTGTGGCTGTCAAGCTGCTCGGTCCCCCGCTCCATTTTTCCTCCTATTTTGTGCCTCCCTCGGGTGTGGACGTGCAGCAACGCCAGAGGCACAACCAGGCTGAATGCCTGCCGCACTTCTGGCCCCTGGGCACATCTCTCCTGCAGTGCCCCGATCCCCATTGGGGCCACTGCAGAGCAATGGAAGCCCAGTCCTCCCAGGGATAGGAGAGCAGTCCTCCAGACACAATCCTATCCCTCCCTGCCGAACACAGACAACCGGGCTCATTCCCCAACCCGGGTCGCTGGTGTAGCGCAAGGTGTGGTGTCCAGCGCCACAACCCTCAGCGCCACTGGGCCGGCGTTTCCCTGAGCATTCTAATCCGGGGGAGGCCTTACTTCATTCTTTGGACATCCATTGGGTGCTTCAGTACTATATTAACCACACCCGGTCTGTCAGGAAAACTGACCAGTTGTTTGTGTCATTTGCCCCCAAGAAAGAAGGCGCACCTGTTTCAAAACAGTGTTTGTCAAAATGGTTGACTAATTGCATTGTTTACTGCTACCATAAGTACTACAAGCCCTTGCCTGGGGTGGTCAAAGGCCACGCCACCAGAGGTTTGGCCACCTCAACCCCCTGTTTCAGGAATGTGGTTGCCACCTGGAGTTCTGGCTGTACTTTCATTCGACACTACCGTCTGGACATTGCTTCTAGGTGCAGTTCCAGTTTCAGACTAGCTGTCCTTCAGGGTCTTCTTTATTGAGCCCTTCACTGTTGTCTGCTGCCTCCTCCCAGCTGACTTTTAGGTCAGTTATGATCCTGCTTGGGACTCAGTCCTACCGGTGTTGCCTGCTGCAAGAGCCCTCAAAGTAAGATAGTACAGTTACATAAGAACTTACCATAACAGTAGATCTTTGAGAGGAGCTCTTGCAGATTGGCGCTGCTTTCCCTCTCTCCTTCCCCCTGATAGTTCCTTCTTCTTTGCACCTCTTCTGCTTTTCCTTGGCCATGAGGAACAGCCTCGGTTCTCCTATGTGCCTCCCTTTCCAAGGTCTCCATCAGGAGAACTGAGGTAGGTCTCGGGGGCCGTCCTCTTTATAGGATAGGTGGTCATCAGCATGCTGATGTCAGTGGGGGCGGTCCCCCGTGATAGACTGCTAGCTAGAAATTTTCCGTGGGGTCCTGGCACCTGGTGACTTCAGTCCTACCGGTGTTGCTTGCTACAAGAGCTCCTCTCGAAGATCTATTATTATGGTAAGTTCTTATGTTACTGTACTATACCTAGACATGACAGTTACAGCAGATCTTAACAAAGCTATCAAGCTCAGCTTGGATCCCCTATTGTGTGAACTGGAGCTGGACTTCAGTCATTGGAGCAAATTAAACCTCTCCTTTGGAGGAAAGATCACAGCCTTTAAAGACTAAGGTCTTCCCAAAGATCTTGTACTGGTTAGTAAACTTGCCTCTGACCATCCCCTATTAGTACTACCAGTGCCTTGAAAAGATCTTTCTCTCCTTCCTATGGGAAAGGCGGCATCCCCATTTCTCCCTGCAGAAGCTCTGGGCCCCAGATTGAAGAGGGGGTGGAACCTCATCGACTGTGGGCCTATCACCAAGCGGCAGGTATTAAACAGATTGTTTCCTGGTTGCATTCCCCCAGGAATCTGAACCGTTATAGCTACACCTTAAAAAGGGCAGTGGGTTATCTGCCCCTTGGGCCACCAATGTTAAGATGTCCTCTGCTCACTTTAAGCTAGCCATTCCTACAGGATGCATTGCTGCCTCCAACTGGAAAATAGTCACTATAGAGATATGACTGGAAAGTCAGTCATTTAGGGAAATGGAAAAGCATGTGGCATAATCTTCTCATTGCCATGGATGGGAAGGCCAGAACTTTGCATACATGGGCACAGAAAGGCATGTCATGATGGGGGCAAATAGCCACCCACGTCTGTTTATCTGAATTCCTTCCAATCCCTGCAGGAAAAGTTCAACCTCCACAGACTTGTCAAGATACCTCCAGGTGAGACAGGCAGAAGGGCAGAGCCCAGACCCTACTCTTCCAGTGACCCTTTCCTTCTGGTTCAAGAACCCGCTACATTTCAGTGGGGCTATATAGTCCTACCTATTCCAGAAAGATTCCTCTCCAGTGTAATCCCCAGAAAAACTCCTGGGGGGAGAGAGTTCAGCATGGCCATTCTCGAGGTAACCTGGAATCATCTTGTGTCCCAATCCCATACTGGATTCGAGGACATGAAATAGCAGCTCATGCAGAAGAAGATACTGCATAGATGATACTGAATCCCAGACAAGTCACTTTGGATGGGGTTCCTGCACTCAGAGAGCAGTGTCGGAGGTGCCTTCATTCAGGAGGCACTCTGATGCATGTAATATGAGCTTGTCCCTTACTGCATACTTACTGGTTCCAAGACATTGCCACCAGTTGTGACCTACTCCAACTCCATGTTCCAGTAGACTTTATGATCTGGATCTTGGGCAACCTTTCAGTTGTTCTGGAACTGACTGGGCATTGGAAAATATGGCTGCTTCCAGCAACACTAGAAGCTAAGAGACAAATCCTCCTCAAGTGGAGGAATAGCCAACCCCCTACTTTGGATACGTGGCTCTTGGGCCTCGCGAACTGGCCTAGTATGAGGGCTGTCCGATCTGGCCCAAGGGAAGATTAGTGAGTTTCAGCGCACAAGGGGGGCATTTCTGGCGTTGACCCTCATACATCATACCTAGGTCACAGCCACACTACAGATGTCATGGTGATCTTAAAGAGCTGACTTTACTTTTGTAGTATGAGACTCAGGAGTTGATGGTATAGAAATCTTGAGGCTGAGTGAGAGTACCACAGTCTTATTTAATATAGATTGTAAATGGTAAACGTAGGCCCCTACTGTAGAGGACAGTACCCTTAAGGGCTAAACCCTAGCAATTCTGTCTGAGTTCTGTTTCGTAAACTGTTTTATTTTTAAATCTGTTTGTTCCTTTGAGTTCATGGTAGTTTATTTCATGTATTGATGTTTCTGTATTCCCTTTCTTGTCTGTAAGTTTTTGAAAGTTCAATAAAGTTTTTTTTTTTTTTTTTTGAAGGAAGGTACGGTAAGGAACTTTCTGGTGCTGTTCATGGGCATTCCACAAGGGGTATGGCCACCTCTACTGCTTGTTTCAGAAATGTCCCTGATGCTGACATTTGTGCTACAGCCACATGGAGCACTGTCCACACCTTCAGTTAACAATTTCAGTCTGTACATAGCTAATCGTAGACGTGCTGACTTTTGGGCTTGCTGTACTACAAGGCCTCCTGTCATGAACGTATCAGACTTTACCAACCTCCCACTGCCTTTTGGGACTTGTTCCAAAGGTGTGGCCTAACGGAAGAGATATCCTGGAAGAAGTAGAACAGTTATGTACTTACCGTAAGAGTAGCTCTTCGAGAGAATCTTTACCATTAGGTCATGCTGCCCTTCCCTCCGTCCCCCTTTTGCTTCAGTGATGGTTATCTCATATAATGCACCTGATCCTAATCCATGACTGTTATACCCAGTACCTCGTGTGCCTCGTACTGGTCTGATCTCCTGGTTCCCCATGGGTGGTGGTCCTTTGAGCCTAAACTCCAGCGGAGTACTGAGGAGTGATGGGACCACCCCCATTTATGTAGATGCTGACGGATGATGATATCATGGGTGGCCCCTGGCTAGCAGAATTTTCCGTGTGGTCCTTGTGCATGGTGGTAATAGGTCCAAATGTGTGGCCTGGTGGACTAGATTATCTCGAAGATCTACTGTTGCAGTAAGTAAATAGCTGTTCTTTCCATTTGGTGTCAGAGCAAGGGATTTGAACCCTTGCATGCCCTTTGGCTAGCGTTCTGGACTACCTCTGGTCCCGTTCCCATCTGGGACTGTGAGTGACGATCCTTAAGGTGCACCTGGCAGCTGTCTCTGCTTACTGGGTGTGGGGTGTTATGCAGATGGTGGTCAGGTGCTTTTTCAAGTGCCTGGACCACCTGTCTCCTTCAGTGAGTGACCACCTTCACCATGGGACTTACTGCTGGTATTGGCAGTGCTCATGGGCAAACCTTTTGAGCCAGTACACAGATGTGAGATGTCACACCTATCATGGAAGACTGCCTTCTTGGTGGCCATTACGTCAGCCATAAGGATTAGGGAGCTCCAGGCACACTTTCTCTGGAGTGTCTTTACGTGGTCTTCCACAGTGACAGTCATCCTTCACCCCAACTCGATGTTCTTCCTGAAGGTAGTATCGGAGTTCCTCCTTAACCAAGTGATGAACCTCTCAGCCTGTTCTACGAACTCTCTTTTTTTGGAGGCTGACCACAGGCTCCGTATATTGGACCTAGGGATGTCACTGTAATAACATTTTGATGATACTATAACTGTGAAGAAATTATCACAATATAACCTTGTTATTGCAATAATTTTGTCTCTTGTGCCACAATGTTAGACAAGCATTTGTCAAAGCTGAATGTTTGCTTGCAGGTATTTGCAGTGTTGTTTGGCATTTATGCAGGCCCCCCACCCCCCAAGTTGTATCCATGTCCTTTCAGCATCCATGTCCCGGTAGAGTACCTCCCTGCGTCTAATTAACATTTCAGCCTCATTCTTAAGTGCCTGTCTTAGGAACCCTGATATGCTGGTCGTGCTCAAGGTTATGAGCCTGTGTGGAAACTGCACAACGCGCTCTTGTAACAGTCATTCAGAGGAATTATTTCACCAAATTTTCAGCAGAGGCATTTTGTCACCTCTGCTCATGAACACTGTCACTATGATTTTCTTACTGTGCACCAAACACTGATTTCCCACAGTGACAGCACTATTCTGTGCTGGAAGTGTGAAAACACATTTTGGCCAGGATATGAAAAATGACAGTGGTACTGTTCATAAGGAGGTGTGAGGAAAATACAAATGTTGAAAATGTGGAGTGAAAATATTACAGATTCGTGAAGTTACGAGTGTGTGTGGAAACTGCACTACGCACGCTCGTAAAAGTCATTTTTTTTTTTGAATTTTTTCACCGAATTTTCAACATAGTCATTTTAGGACATCTGCTCATGAACAGTGTCACTGTGATTTTCTTACTCTGTACTGAACACTGATTTCCCACAGCGACCACGCTATCCTATGCCGGAAGTGCGAAAACACATTTCGGCCAGGATGTAAAAAATGACAGCTATACGGAGATGTGGGAAAATGCCAATGTCGAAAATCTGGAGTGAAAATATTGCAAATTCACGAACTTACGCGTGTGCTTAGAAACTGCGCACTGCATGCTCATAACCCAGTCATTTTATGGACTTTTGTCACCAAATTTTCAACATAGGCATTTTAGGACCTCTGCTCGTGAACAGTGTCACTGTGATTGTCTTACTCTGTAGCAAGCACTGATTTCCAACAGTGACCATGCTATTCTGCTCTGGAATTGCGAAAACACATTTCGGCCAGGGTGTGAAAAATGACAGCTGCACTGTTCATAAGGAGGTGTAGAAATATGCCAATGTTGAAAATCTGGAGTGAAAATGTTACAAATTTGTAAACTTATGTGTGCGTGGAAACTGCGCAGTGCACGCTCGTAAAACAGTAATTTTTTGGAATTTTTTTACCAAATTTGCAACATAGGCTTTTTGAGAGCCCACGTCATTAACACCAACACTGTTGTTTCATTAATCGGTCCGGAAATGTGATTCCGCGCAGTGACCGCAAAATCACCTTTCGGGACTGAATAACGCCATGACAGTGACTGAATTCATGAGAAGGGGTCTCAAGAACCCCACGTTGAAAATTTGGTGCCAAAAGTCGAAAAAATGGCCGAGATAGCCACCTAAGTTGGAAAAAAAACATTTATGCCATTATACAGCTTACCGGCATTTCCTCAGTTCGTGGCTGGCTTTTAAGAGTGCAGACGTGTTCCTGGTCCACCGAACATTGTCGTGCTGGGCTCCGGAGGTAAATATGGGGTCGGGAGGTAGGGAGGGTGCGCAGAGGGTGGGCACGGGTTGGGGTGGAGCAAGGGACTCACGAGGGACCATTTTCTTCCTTCACAGGAATTTTAAAAACAACAAAAAAATGGATGCTTTTGGCATGCTGGGGTGGGCTCCAGCATGCCACCTGTTTGTTGTTAGGGAGGGAACTGGAGCTTAGGAGTGGATTCCATCGGCCAGTCAGCGTGTGGGTGTGGGGGGCATGAGCATGCTGGGGTGGGCTCTCAGCTGCAAACTGGTTGTTTGTTGGGGGGCTGCAGTCGATGGGGTGGACTTCATCAGCCACACAGTGTGCTGGGAAGCATGAGCCAGGGGGATTGGACACCCCCCTCGGCACACAACGTGGGGGCCGGGGAGAACACTAACGAAGGAGGGGGAGGACATTAGTGGAGGGAGGAAGCAGGAGGGATTTCATGCCGAGCTGTTTATGACAGCAGTTTGGTTGACGTCAGTATGCTAATTGCTCACATGCTACCACCGCTGATTGCAGCGGACCTTTTCTTAGAGTGAAGACCAATACAGCCAAACTGCTGTCCTACACAGCTCGGCATGTATTGGTCCAGTAGGGTCGCGCCTGCTACACTGAGCACTGCATTCGCGAGGAGGGTCACACACCTCCAAAAAGTCGTACTGTTGCAAGACATTCCTTGTGTATGCGCACAGGCGAATGCAAAAAAAAGTACTTAAATTCATATTTTTTTTTACATAATTTACATATTTGACTCTCTAAAGCAATGCTATGCATTTATGCACATTATTTTGAAGTCTTTATTGTAAAATAATGCAGAGGATAAAATATTTAAAAAATAAATTATTTTTTCACATTAAAATCTCTGAATTTTATAAAATTGCTTGCATTTTTTACATAAAAATTCAAATACGCAATTAATAATGTGTTATACACACACAAGTGTACAATACATTTTAAAATGTGAATGAGCAAATATTTTTACTTGCTTGTTTAAAGAGCACCTTTCCTAGATTTTTCTCCTTGCCTGACTGGGAGTTCCTCCGTAGTAGTTTAAAAATGTTCTCCTTAGCCACCTAAGGAAGGGAAGGGATCGTATTTGCCCCGAGGGCGGGGTTAGCCGCTCAATCCTTTCCACTTCCCGATTGCCGATGCCATCCCCGCACTTCCTTGTTTTGTGAGGTCATTATATGCCTAATGCAGGGACGTGCTTCATGCAAGTCTATGGGGTGGCATTTTAAAACTTATTTTTACGATTTTAACCTGACTCGTAGTACAAATCGGGGTCCATATTCAAGTAACACGAGCCTTGTTATTTTGTTGGATCAGGGTGGAGCCTTGGATGTAGCCTGCCTAGATTTCAGTAAGACCTCCAACACTATTCCACGAAGGAGACTCATAAACAAGCTGGGTAGTCTGGGAGTGGGTCCAAAGGTAGTAAACTGGGTAAGAAATTGGTTGGGGGATGAACAGAGAGTGGTGGTAAAATGAGCTCCCTCCAAGGAAGAGAGTGACCTGTGGCGTGCAACAAGTATCAGTATTGGGACTGGTCCTCTTTTTAATGTCTTGTTAGCAACATTGTAGAGGGGCTAGAGGGAAGGTATGCCTTTTGCAGATGACACAAAGATCTGCAGTAGAGTAGACACTCTGGGGGTGGGTGGGTGGCGTGTGTGTGTGAAAGAATGAATAGAGACTGAAGAAAGCTTGAGGAGTGGTCAAAAGTGTGGCAACTAAGATTCTGTGCTAAGAAGTGCAAAATCATGCACTTGGGGCAAAGAAACCCAGGGCAGAGTACAAGATGGGAGGAGTGGTACTGATGACTATCATGCAGGAAAGGGACCTGAGATAAGCGTATCTGACAACCTACTGGTGGCCAAACCGTGCGACAAGGCGGTAGGGAGAGCTGGTGGGATGCTAGGGTGCATAAGGAGGGGTATCACCAGCAGAAAGAGGGAGGTAGTGATACCGCATTATAAATCATTGGTGAGACCTCACCTAGAGTTCTGTGTCCAGTTTTGGAGACCACAGCTCCAGGAGGACACAGACGAGAGCAGAGGCAGTCCAGAGGAGGGCAACTAAAATGGTGCAGGGCCTACATCAAAAGCCCTATGAGGAGAGGCTAAAGGACCTCAATATGTACACCCTGGAGAAAAGGATGGGGGGATATGATAGAGACTTTCAGATACCTCACGGGCATATATAGGGTAGAAGCGGGAAGCATTTTTCAGAAAAAAGGATGCTCAAGAAAAAGGGTTCATGCTGTGATGCTGGAGGGTGGTATATTCAGGGGAAATGTGAGGAAGTACTTCACAGAAAGAGTGGTGGATACCTGGAAAAGCCTCCTAGTGGAGGTGGTCGGGCCAAAAACTGTAACTGGATTCAAGAACGCATAGGATAGGCATAAGGGAACCTTATTGGTTAGGAAAGGGAGTGTAAAGCCGGAGACTAAGTAGGGCCTGCGGTATAGGGAAAGGGAACATTGTTTAACCAGGAGTAGCACACTAAGCCGAAGCGCGTTTCCAGATGCGACCTGGGAGCACAAGAAAGTTATGTGACTTGCTCAGGATCACACAGTATGCACCTGGGCAGCTATGGGATTCAAACCCAGGTCTCCAGATCTGCAGCTCAGAGCCTTAACTCACTGTGCTATACTGCCTCAGTGGGTATACTGTATTACAGCAGATAGGAAAAATGGACAGACTAGGTTGGCCAAGCAGTCCTTATCTGCTATCAGTTTCTATGTTTCTATGTAAGTAAGTTGACTGGTGCACATTCCTTCCCCTCCACCATTTCTTTTTCCCCATCCCTTCAGGACAGCACCGTCGATGGTGTGGCCATCAAAGATATCATACGTACTCAGCCCCTCGCAGCCAGTCAGTCAGAAGGTCGTTACTGCCGCATCATCCAGCCTCTGATAGATGGCGATCAAGCAGCGGCTTGCGCTGTCCCCCCTCCTCAAAGAAGGAGAGCCATCAATGGATGCTCTTTCCTCCTTGATGCAGTCAGCCCTCAAGCAACCCAGGTCTATTCCTGAACGTGTTTTACCAGCATGGCGACAGGTGAGGTGCCCAGGCCCTCAAAACTCCATGCCACATGGCCAATACTGCATTTCTTATTTTAAGGAAAAATACTAAAAATCTGATAGGAGGATGGTGGGGAATCGGGAATCATGGTGACACCTGGAAAGGGATGTGCTGCTGGAAAAGGAAGCTGAGGTACTTTATCATTGTATATTGCGGTATATCATGCTGCATGATAATCACGATAGTTTTTTTTTTTTTTTTAACAATGATAAATTATTGTCAGTGGTAATTATTGTGATACATCGTCATACTGTGACATGCCTAATTGGACCTGCAGAGTGCACTGTCTTATTACATAGAGCAGACTACTGGAGTTCAGAGACAGGCTTGCCAATTGTTTGTCACACTGAAGATGCGCCTGGCAGACTGGCAGCAAAGCGAACATTTGCCAGATGGATCTCTTCCTGTATGGACCTCTGCTATAGGTTGACTGGTGGTAGGGTGACTCCTGTAGGACTTAAGGCTCATTCCACCAGACATACGGCCGCCTCAGTGGCTGCTTCCAGGAACATCCCTAGCCAGGAAATCTGCAGGGCTGATACCTGGAAGTCAGCACACACATTAATTTTCCACTACTGCATCAATTTTGTGTTCCGTCAGAACGCAGGTTTTGGAACATCGTTTTCCAATCTCTGTTCGCCAAGTAGAGGTGCAAGCCTGGCCCCTTTCTCCTGGAG
The DNA here is from genome assembly GCA_016271365.2 of Neoceratodus forsteri. Classification (NCBI taxonomy): domain Eukaryota; kingdom Metazoa; phylum Chordata; order Ceratodontiformes; family Ceratodontidae; genus Neoceratodus; species Neoceratodus forsteri. The sequence continues at coordinate 658,675,160 of CM057459.1, forward strand.
AACTGCTAGGAGTGTGCCCGAGTGTGGCTAGTGAACCATATCCACACTTCTAGAAAAATAGGTTACTCACCTTTAACTGTAGTTCTTGGAGTGATAGATGGTTCACATCCACACAATCCACCCAGCCTTCCCTGGTAAGTGGTACATGGATTCCTGCTTTCACAATGCAAGATGTGACATCATGGGGCAGACCTGAGGAATGTACTGCCTGGGTGGTGGGAGGAGCTTAGCTTAGACATCCAGTCAATTAGACTGTTCCAGTGGAACTGCCAGAATGTGGATGTGTTAGCCGTATACCACACTTAGAACTACGGTTACTGGTGGGTAACCTATTTTTTTTCCATTGCCATGTGCATTAACCAGTCTACCAAAGATACTTGGATAGCTTTCTCTACTGCAATGTAGAGGCAGAACCAGTGGATCTTCTAGAAAGGACTTGTCTTCCTTGTGGCAGTTTTCTATGCCTCCACTGCAGCACAGCAGGACTGCTAGAGGTCTCCGTCATGTTTAGACCATATTCCAGTGTTCATGAGTTGGAGGGTCTGCCTTAGTCTTACTTTGTGTTTTCAAGGTGCTTTCTCTCAAACTCTCCTTGTTGCATTAGTTGGAGCTCCAGGGAAGGTAAGAGGCTGCAAATGTTAAACTCAAGGCTGCGCCTCCAGATTACACCTGCTCAGTGCTGGAATCTTCTGGTATTGTGAAGTCATTGGCATGGATTTGTGATATTGCACCCATCTTAACTTGATTTGTGATACTGCCCCAACTGCCTCAGTGATAGACTACTCCTCTTTTGTCTTACTTTTGGACAGTCTGTCTTCGACCTTAAGCACTCCTTTGGAAAAGTTCCAGAAAGAGGGAACCTACCCATTGGTGGAAATCCTTCATAAGGATTACTCCTCAGGGGTGGCCTTCCCAATGAATCCAGCTGTGATGGTCCTTTCTGCACATTTAGGAGTGCTCAGCTTCTTGCTAGGCATTGCTTTAGAGGGTGAACTACAATTAGGTGGTGCTCTTGCAGGGGTAAACCAAATTCTTAAGGCATCCTTCCCAAGAGGGTATGGCTGCAGATGCAGTGTCTTCCTAATCTGAAGCAAGAACAGCCTTCAAAGCCCTCAGTGAACGGGTCATAAAAGCGTAACAGCTTTAGCCCCAGAGTTTACAAGGTGGAGTAAGACAGGCCACCTATGCAACCCTGATGGCTAAGTGTAGTCATTAATTGTTTGAAAGACTATTGGACTTATGGCCTATCTTGCTGGAGGATTACCAGCAAGATCTTGTAGAGATTTGGGTCATGGGGTAGTCAATTGCCAAGCACCAGCTACAGGTACTCCTTTAATCAGCTAATGGCCTGGTCAGGACTGTAGCCATGGCAACCATCATTTGTTACCGGACATGGCTGCACCTTTCCCCTTCATGCAAAAGATTTAGCAGAGGGGTGCAGATTTTCCTTTTACAGGCAAGAATCTGATGGGCTAGACACAGTGTTTTGTGATCCAGCTTGAGAATTCCCATGTCAGCTTGGACAATGTCAGTTTGGTTTCCTAATCTGACTCCATAGCAGATCCCAGAGTTGTACTTCCTTATGTGGTTCACAGGGTCACCAGCAGAGGCAGCAGTACCACCTGGCAGTCCTGTATCTCCAACAACTCCTGACGAGGCCTCAGTAAGGGTGATATGGTTAGATGGTCCACTGCCAAAGGCAAGAAGTGATGGGATGAAGTTCATCATTCCCTCCCTACCACAGTCCCTGCTGCAGCTGATTCTCCCACTTCCTTCTGCAGTGGCACGCTATCATCTGGATCCGATGAGTTCTTGAAATGAAACTTTCATCTTTGGAGGTTATCTTTGGAATTTGAGACCACACACCATGTCAGCCCCGCATACCCCTAGAAGATGTGTTCTTGTTGGGGTTTCTCTCAGCACTATGGCACAAAGTTCAACAACACCTAGCATGGCATGTGATAGTCTGTCCTAGAAGGTTGGTCTTTGCATGGATTTATGCCACATTACTTTCTGGTACCCAGGCAAATGAGGTGGATAGTTCCCCTTCCTATATCTTTGAATCCTGATCAGGTTTATTGGTAGACAGGTGTTCCATATGATCATGCCGAACCAGATCATTTCATCACTGGGGCTGAGGCATAATTTTGCTCCCTAGATCTCTCAGGATGCAAGCCTCCACATCCGTTCACATAGGCAGTTCCTCAAATTTTGAGTGTATGAGACCCTATATCAGTTTCGACCCATGCTGTTTGGCCCATCGTCAGCCCCCAGGGTGGTCACCAGGTGTCTTTTGGTGGTAGCATCCTTCCTGAAACAGAGAGGTGTCAAGGTGTTCCCAATCTCTGCAGCTGGCTCCACATGGGAAGTTCAGTGCAGGATGTGGAATGAGCCATGAACCTGGCCATCAAGACTTTCCAGCAGCTAGCTCTTCTAATTAACCTCGGCAAATCCAAGCTGATTCCAAAGCAAGTAACTGGGTTCATTGGGGCGGAACTACACTTGTTGCAGGTCAGAGTGTGCCTACCTTTGGACAGGGCTGAGGATCCTCTGTTCTGTGCCTGATAATTTCTGAGTGGCCAATCATGCCAAGCCTGGGATTTCCTTAAGCTCTTGCTCTTCATGGTATCTATCACAGCCATGGTTGTTGGCCCTGCTGGTATATTGGGGCCATCCAGTAAGGACTGGGACACTAGTGGTCCCTGATGCACTCAGACCTTTTTGTAACACATTTGATTCTGAATGCCATCTGTTGGTGACTGTCAACTCCACACTTTCTGCAAGGGATCCCATTTGTCTGGCTAGAGCCATCGTTTTCTCCGGAAGCGAATACCTCTGTCATGAGCTGAAACAGGGGGGGGGGGGCACATGCAGACCTACAGGGGGCATGATATCTGGTTACTGTGCGAGTGCAGAGTGCACATCAACCTGCTGGAGCTCCACATAGTGTGCCTGACTCTATCAGACTTATTCATGGCCTGTTCAGTCTCCTGCCCCTGTAAGGGTCCTGGCTCCTGCTCTAGAGCCCTGCCTTTCTTCCTTTTTAGTGGGGGAGGATGGGGAGTATTACCTGGACACGATGGAGGAGGACTCTTGGGGAGAGGAGGAAAAGGTGTTTCCAATCGGACACTCCTCAGGTTCCACTCTGCTCTCTAAAAGTGTGAACACAGTTGATTATGTCTTCAGGTCACCAGTTGAGGGCTCTTTGTTTCATCCTTTTTCTGATCCTTTTCCAAAAAACAGTAAAAGCCAGCAGAAGGGCTTGTGGTCTGTTGTGTTTTCTCAATATGGAGGTGCATGCCCTTTATAGGTCCAAGTCCCCACACCCACCCTGCCCCCTTGACTATCCCCTTAAGAATTGAACTGGATGGTCAGTTTGTGAATGATAATCATATTACATCTGTAATAAAAATTGCAAATCTGAAACTACGAGGTTGAGGTGCATGGCCAGCAGCCAGTGTGGATAGACGTGCCTGCAAAAAGCTCTTGCATAGGAAGTATTCAAACCTGAGAAAATCCTTGACTTGGGAATCTTCAAACGCTGTTAACTAAGGTGGTGAACTTGGAGCCTTCTGGTGCGCTAGGAAACCCTTGAAAGCTCGCTCTGCCCGAATCATGGAAAGGGAAAGCACAATGGCCACCACAACAGCACAGGGTAGTGGACAGGGCTAAAATGGGAGTAGCCCGACGGAACCCTCAAACAGTGCACTTCTGCAAGCAATCCGCAATCTAGGTCACAAAGTTGGAAATTTGGGCACCCGTTTCACTACACTAGAGACCTGCATAGATGTCCTAACTGCCAACACCAAGCTAGCCACGGGCTCCTCAAACAAATTAGCAATGGCCGTGGCAGGCCTACTTTCAGACAACATGCTGCACATCTGTTTGGAGAGCTTGGATAACAGAACCAGGGCTACCAATGTGTGTTTGCCGGGGGGTACCAGAAACCGCTAAAAGCACTTATTTATTTTCATATATCCGAGAGCTGATAAAAACCAAAGTCAATCTTGACTTACAAGGACAACTACATAAAGTGTACAGATTGACTCTCTCTCCCCCCACAAAAAAAACCTCTGGAAAATAAGTGCCCACCATTATGCTTATTACAGGGGGACCTCATGTGCGGGATGACATTCTACACTTGGCTAAGACTGGTGTACCTTTTAAACTGGATAACGATGTACAAGTTTGTTTTCCTGATCTCAGTTACGAGACTAGACAGTGCCGCAAGGGCTTTGATGTAGTCCGAGTGGGTCATCGTGCACTTGGCATAGCCCACGCATTACAACTCCCTGCTTGTCTCTGATGAACTATTCTGGAAAGGCTTTTATGAACTCTTATCCTCGGGAGGTAGATAAGCATCTAGAAACTATTAAACAGGACTTTGTGTGCCAGCTTTAACCACCTGAATCCGTTGATGAGGACTAAGTGTTTCTTTTTCTACATCTAATGCAGATATTTTCTAAATGTGGTTGCCTTGAGCTGTAACTGTATTGCTCAGACGCACTACATTTACTGTATTTCTCTAATGTTGTTTTTCTGAATGGTGGGTACTGAAGTTACTAGTGTTTGCTGGGAGGCTGCAAATTTCTTGTTACTCTGCCTCTCAAAACACTTTGGTGGCTTCTCTCAGGGTGGCAGGGGGAATTGAGGGGAGGCCCGATTCTGCATGATGGCCATGACTGTGTGGCTGTGAGACTTGTCTGAGCTATATGCTGTTAGCGCTCCTGAACAAATGCATAGCATATCAATAGGCACGGTCATCAATTGTGATTCTACTGTTACGTAAAAAGAAACTTTAACGGTAGTATGACTAATAACTCATTTGAAAACAGCAGTAGTGAGTACACATTTTAGATAAAGTTGCTGAAGGTGCATAGCTGTTTAAAATGTTATTTAAAATTGTTGTACACTTTACCTTTTACCTAGCCTGTTTCAGCTGTTGTAAGTATATACAGTCTAGATGGGATTAAGCCCATAATGTTTCCCTTTTGTAGTCACCTTGTAGGGATGTAAAACTATTTCTAGAGGTGTGGGTATGGTTCTGTTATCCACACAATGACAGTTGTTCCTTAAGAGCTTGTTTACCAGAATGTCTTTGAGCAAAATTCTTCCCACTATCCGGGTAGTATATCCTTCAGCTCTGCCCCATGATGTTAAATCTTCCTTTCCGCTGGAAGAGTTTTTTCTCCTCCTTTGCAGCTCTGCGCATTGTAGGGCCTATTAAGTGCACCATTGGCAAATTTAGTGACTATTTTTCCTACTTTTTGAACAATTTGGATATTCCTCAGTCCTGCTGTCAACATAGATTGAAAACATAGAACATGAGGAAGCAAAGCCTGCTCCTGGCTTCAAACAGTGCACCACGTGCCAGCAGATGATGTCAGACACTCCCACACATGTTCTGCCTGTATTTCCTCAGAATGACAGACAACGTTGCTGGTTGTGTCTCTGCCAGACAGTGCTTAAGTCCTCGCTCAAAGACAGGAAGTATCACCATTTTGGCCGGCTAGCCAATCGAGACCAGAAATTGTGGGCCAAGGGTAGGTGCAAGGTGGCAGCAAAGGCCATGGTGGGCACCTCACTGGCCTCAGCACTGCTCCAGGCTGGGGCCAGCATTGGAGTGTCCTTCACGGAGAAGTTCTGTGATGTGTGTTGGGCACTCAAGTCCTTTGGGGAGAGCCCTGCCCATCACGGAAAGAAACACCAGAGCAAGAAATATTACTGTCAGTTGTGGGACCAGGAGAGATCATGCTCCTCCCGCTCCCTTGACTCTAACTGCTTGACAATTGTCAAGTGCTTGGCCTCGGCCAGCCCCCTATTGGTCGAGGAGTGGATTGCTGGCTCCATCGTACCCCTGTCAGGCATGTCAACCTCGATACCAGTCGATCAGGTGGTCGACAAATTGTTTTGACCCCATCAACCCGTTGTTGGATGGAGTTGACGATAAGTCAGTCTCCAAGAGCCCGTTCATCCTAGTCCTCACTCAGGAGGACATGGAGCGGTCGGTATCCCAGGCCATCCTCGCTCAGTATCAGCCTCTCCCAGATCTGTGCCTTCTCTCAGTGCCGCATCGCCTCTGATGCTGCTCGCAGCATCTGAGTTCTCGGCGGCGCCGAGGGTGGTGGTTTGGAAATTTCTGGGCCTGGTTCTGGTCCAGGCACTGTGCGCGGCGCTGGGGCAGGCGCCGGGGTTGGGGTTGGTGCTGCGGTCGGGACCAGCCCTACCTTCAGTGCCGCTTGCATTGCCGGAGTGTTATGCGGCACCATGTTCAGGGCCGTGCCTGACTTCGGTACTGCTTGTGGCACCAGGGTGGGTGTCAGAGTTGAGCACAGTGCCATGTTGGGTTTGACTGTTGGTGGCGCTGGGGAGGCGTGCGGAGCTGCGCACATGGTCGCGCCCGACTGAAGTGCCATTCACAGTGCTGGGGTGGGTGTTGGCACCGGGCATTTGGCTGTGCTTCCTTCTGGCAGCGTCGGCAGCGCCGAATCTTAGGGTGCCCCACTTCAGAGTCCAGGAACTGGAGGGGCTCAGGGAGTTGTCTGGCATCAGACCTCAGGGCCTGCCTCTTTGGAGGCGGACTCTGGGTCTGATCCAGACTGGCTCCCAGGTTCTTTGGAATCTTTGGACCCCTCTGTTTCCAGCACCTCGGCCCCCACTCGGCCTCCCTCTGGGGGTCAGTTGTCGCTGTGGACCTTAGAGTCAAGGGGTCTGACCAGCCAGCGGTGGTCCCTGTGACTACTGCTGTGCAACCTGGGGTCACTGGCACTGCTGTTCCTTCGGTTGGGGCACCCCCACTCCTTGGTGTGTTTGGACAGCCCAAGTTTGGGGCAGCCCAGAGTGCATCAGGAGGGGGAGGGTACGGTTCCCTGGGTGGACTCCTTGGAGGCTGCCCTAGTTGCCAGTTACCTAGGCTGGTGGCTATGAGGACGAGGTCCCTCTCTGATTCCGAAGGGTTGAGAGGTAGAGGTGTGGTGCGGCGCGCCCTCCCCAGAGCCCAGCTGGGTTCTGGGAGGAGTCGAAGCACAGGCCCTCGCCTTTCCCTGGAGGAGTCCCCGAGAGGGACTTTAACTTCTGAGGCCGGAGGCTGTCCTTCTGGACTCGCACGGTCCCGGTTACCTCACAGGGGGATTTCTTCCTTTGGGCACAGCTCTGACCGTTCCAACCCAGTTGAATGGCTGTTAGCTGCAGCAGCCTTCGGGCCCCCCCCCCCGCAAAGGGTTTCCTGTTGGCCCCCCTGCCCTGACAGAGACAGTTCTCCTGTTGCCTCTGTCTCCATCCCCGGTGGTCCCAGGTATTCCCGGTCCTTGGGAACCTGTTACCTAGGAACACTTCAAAGGTTCTGCTGCACAGTTTCCCACCTATCTCCATGCCCTGGACCAGCAGGTATTTCACCACGCTCCCGTGCAGACAGACCCATAACCTGTCTTCATCCTCTTCTCCCTCTATGGATGGAGAGGAACCTTCGGTCCACATCTCCCCAGCGTCTGATCTGTCCTCCTATCAGCGCTTCCTTGCGAGGATGTTAGATGAGCTTCACCTTACCCCAGTCCCACTCAGCAATCCCGAGCGTATGACGCGCGCCTTCTTAGGAGAGTACAGTGCGGCCCACCTGGTGGCTCCCGCCTGGCCTATTCCTTTTCAGGAGGCATCACATCAGCTCTGGCTATGTCCCTTCTCCACCGTTACAGCCCCAAGGGACCTATGCCAGCAGTATTGCACTCCCCCTGGGTCTCCAGGTTCTCTGCCTCATAGCCCTTCAGCTTGACCTCCCTGGACACCCCCTCTGGGCCTCGTGCCCCTTACCGTGACCGCCCCCCCGGACTCTGACTGCGGATTATTTCTGGGGGAGACGAGTGTTCTACTCGGCACGGATCTCTCTCTCTCTCTATCGCAGCACATCAGGCTCACTTTGCAGCCTACAACAGGTTCTTGTGGTCTAGGCTAGGTCAGCTCCTAGCCTCAATGCCCGACTCTGAGGAAACCAGGCAAGCCGTTGTCCTCTCTCCGCAGGGCCTGGAGCTAGCAAGGCACCAAGCAAGGGCATCGTATGAGGTGAGGTGGCATCCAGAGTGGTAGAGACAGCAGTCTGCCTTCGGCGGACGGCATGGCTTTGCCTATCCCGGTAATCACCCCTGGCCTGGTGTAGTGTGATTTACTCCGCATACCAGAGAACCCATCTTTTCTCCCGAAGGGTGAGACAGGCTTTCGGGGTGCCCTCCTTCCCCCACAGGGGAGCCCTGTCTCGCCCAGACCAGTCCCAGGCCTGTAAGGGTTCTCCCTTTCAGTGTCTCACCCACTAGAGGCTAAGGGACCTAGTCCCTTAGGGTACTTCAGGGCCTCCTTTGGGGCTCGGTACTCACCCACTAGTGATGAATGGTGAAGACTGACACAGATAAGATATGAAAATTATGTACCTACCGTAATTCTTGATCTTTCTGTGTATCTTCACCATTCATCACTAATTCCCACCCTCCTTCCCCCTGTGGGCTTCAGTCTCTGGACTTCCTTCTCCCTACCCCCTGTGTGTCTTCTCTTTCTTCGCTCTCCTCTCCCTTGCGATTAGGCGGGAGGGGACTGTGGAGACACACTGGGGTGAATCCTTTGGGGGGGTTATGGAGATTTTGGGCGGCCCCTCTTTTCTCTTCTCCCTTGTTCTGGGGAGTCTGGAAATGGGGGGCCTTCCTCTCCCCCCCCACTTCCTCAAGTATATATTTATTTAGAGACTCATATTTGAGCTCTTTCCCCTTTATATCTTTGGCTGTTTTAAGTTTCTCATTTTGGGAGGGAGGGGGGAGAGCTTGAGACACACCCTCAGCCTTCACCTTCTATTCTCTGGTCTTCTAGACCTAGGCTGCTTGCAACTTCTGCTTGCCTCCTGCAGCTGAGCTCTGTAGTCCAAAGCTGGACTATAGTCTTCTAAATATGTCCGTGTGCATTTCGATTCTGGGGCTGTGCTACTCTCCCCCTTTCCTCTCCTCCCTGTCCTCCTCCTTCTTCTCCTTCCAGAGATTGGGGCCCCTTCTCCCCAATTTCCTGTTTTAATCTCTTCTTCTGTCCCCTCAGTCATTTATTTCTTCTTTTAGTTTATTATTCATTTCCTTTTATCTATCCCTTAGGTTCTCTTCCCTCAACCCACCTTCCCTTCCTTACACTCTCCGACATGTCAGAACTGGGGCTGGGGCGGAGTCGACGGCAGCAAACGGCCAACCTCGGCGCACATGGAACATGCGCCTTTAGATGGCGCCAGCTCTCGTCAACTCTGCCCATGATGAAAAAAAAAAGTCTCCCATGGGGTCCTAGCTCCGGTGCGCTATACCCATTAGTGTTCAATGGTGAAGATACACAGAAAGATCAAGAATTACGGTATTCCCAGCGTATTCAGCCTATGGGAGACTTTTTTTTTTTTATTTTGTTTTTATTAGATTTAAAAAGTGTACACACTTATACATTTACCATGTTCAAGACCATTCGATACATCAGAGTAAATATATTCCTTCTGGAGAGAGTAAGTCTCTCCTTAATCTAAGGAAATAAGAGCATCCTGAACATTTTGATATTACACTAGGGGGTAATAAAAGATGTAATATCCCATATAAATATAAACAGAGAATCAGCTGTGTTAAAGAACCCATGAGCAGTGTGACTAATTTCGTCTTACTAAAGTCCAGCACAAAGCATTGACTCCACAAACGTGAGGTAAGGAACGTCACACTATAAATCTAAAGTTAAGTATAAACCTTTAAGTTTAAACATCAGCAGCAGGAACATAAGAACTCTGATAGCTCATGATATATGAAAGGGCTCAATATTACTTTGAGCTATATTTATGTGAATTTTATTAATGTTATGCCAACAGACTAAATTAAACCATCCAAACTGTAAGTAGAAATGTCAACAGTTACATGAGTCCTTCAGAACTGTCCAGTTTAGTGTCAAAGCATCATCATCAAATTTGTAAGAATATCATCGATTCAACCAACTCCTGATTCCCCGATATCCTCATCTTCCAATTCAGTCTCTTTGGTATGTCGAGCTACGGCAGAAGTAAAGTGAGTGGCCCATTTCCCGGCCTCAGTGGGATCTGAAAACAGCCAGACTTTCCCTTGATGCACAATACGTAACTATGGGAGACTCTTATCGACTGGCTACCTGCCCTGGACGGTTTGGAAAATCCGGCATAGGCTATGGATCTTCAACCCCGCAGGGAGTTGCTCCCCCCTTGACTTACTATTTGCTCTCCCCGAGGGAGCCTGTGGGACTGCAAATAGAGCGTAATCCAGAGATCCCTACTACGGCTACTACAGCAAGCGTTGCAGAAGTAATGTTTGAAACGCAGCTTTATGATGGAAAACTCAAGACTGACTTAGCAGCTGTGAGAGAAAATAAATTGGACTTTGGTGTATTTGTTCAGCCAAAGTATACACTGGAGTCAGTAGGTGTTTCCATTGAGAAAGTACTTAAAGGCATACATAGATTGGTTTGGAAGTTTGAGGCACTTAATTCAATTTCATCCAGAGAGAAGTAAAACAGAATAAGGAAAGCATCATGTCTGTCCAAAAGCAGGTGACAGAGAATAATTGTAATCTGCAGAAATTAAACTACCAGATGAAAGCACTCGAATTACCGAGTTTGGGACTAGCCAAGGATAATTACAACCTGAATAGAAAAATTGAAATGCTGGAGAATCAAGCAAGGTATTGTAACCTTAGAATTATTGGACTACCTTTGAAACTCGATGACGATTTCGATTCTACCCGAGATCTGGTGAAAGATATATTCGTTTCCGTTTATGAGCTTCCACTCGACAACCCACCATGTGTTGTAAAAGCATTTAGAGTCCCCAAGAAAGTGGAGAAAAAAGTACAAAGCATTGATCCAGAAGAAAAAGTTACTATTTTATTTTTGTTAGCCTTTGATTCTGACAGAGACCATATACTAAAGCTTTCACGTATGAAAGGGGCTATGCTTTATATATAGGATAAAGTATGGGGTGCAGTGTGTTAAACTCGAATTTAACATCCACCTGAGTTGTTGGATGGTACGGTAATCCGGCGGCAGTTTCTCGAATATAATCCAACAGCGAGAATAAGTCGAGTTCTTACCCTGCCTATTTATATAATTATATAGAATCCGTTTTTCTATGGTGAGACTTGAGTTTGCAAAAAGCGTGGAGGCTTACTTTGCAGATGACTGTTTTTATTTCTGTGAGGAAAACAGAATTATGCTTGAACATTAACTTTAATTATTTAAAATGTTTATCAAATAAAGTGGATACAACAGTTAGAAGTCCACGAGTGTGAAGCTTCTTCGGTATAGTTTCCTGTTTCAACGGCTGTTTTGCGGTGATGTAGTCCTTTGACCTGCAGAGGAAAGGTTAGGGTTGAAAGGAAGAGAGTTGGGGATCGTGGCAAAAGTGTGAACTGCATAAGTTAGGCTCGAGAGAATAAAACGTTATATGTGTATGTATTAGGCGTCTGAATATGCGATGGAGGTAACAACGACAAGTAAGTGTTTTTCTCGTCCATAATGTTTGAGGTAAAAGGGACAGTTGGGCTTCAGCTCTGTTTGTTTTACTTGTCTCGGCTTTGCTATGCAGAGGGAGCGCGTGAATGCCGTAACACCTACTCAGGTGTTACGGTATTAAAAGCACGCTTTTCTCTATGAGAAAAAATGGAGACCGTAAATTATAAAGGTTTTAAATTTAGTGTGTTCCCTGATTTTGCTTTTTCTACACAGCAGCGAAGAAGGAAATGTTTGGCTTATAGACGAGATATCCTTGAGCTTGGGGCACAAGTTCAGCTATTAGCACCTGCCAATGTTTGAATTAAGCACGAAGGAAAAACTTTTATCTTTTTTGAGATCGACCAGCTGGCAGATTAGTTAAGGGGACAGTATAAAGATTCAGAGAGAGAACTGGAATCTCCAATAAATTCAGATCTTGAGATGTCTGCTGCAGCTGAAGCCATGGAGGGAGTCAAAAATTTGGACTATTACTGGATTATTTGGTTTCTGTGGCTCACCATGTGGGGGTTATATATTAAATTGGTATTACTATTGTAAGAAGTCATTGAGGGAGTATACTAAGTAATTATATTAGATTTGTAAAGGTATGGTCGGATATGAAGCTTAAGCTTCGTTAAATGCTGTCTGTTGAGGGCATGATATTCTTATGATGTATTATTTGATTTTCTTTTTCTTTTCTCCCCCTCCTCAAATGACATGGACTAGAGATATTCCTTAAACTGATTTAGTCATTATTTTGTTTCGTTATCATTGTTCGAATTGTAAGTGTAAGAGTGTATTTTAAATGAAAAAATCATAATAAAATATTAAATGATGAGAATTACAGTAGGTATGTAATTTTCATTTCTTGCACATCTTTTTCTGAAAGATGCTACCCTCTTGGACTTTGCTGATTCCCTTGAGGTACTTATAAGTTTCTATCATGTCCCCCCTCTTCCTCCTTTCCTCAAGAGTATACATATTAAGCTCTTTTAGTCTTTCCTTGTATGGCTTCTGTTGCAGATCCCGCACCATTTTAGTTGTCCTCCTCTGGACTATCTCCATCCTGTCTATGTCCTTGCAGAGATGGGGTCTCCAGAACTGGACGCAGTACTCCAGATGGGGTCTCACCAACTGTCTGTACAGAGGGATAACAACTTCCTGTTTTCTACTGGTGATGCCTCTCCCTATACATCCCAATATCCCTCCAGCCATCCCTACTGCCTTCTCACATTGCTTGCTAACATTTAGGTCATCTGATATGATCACCCCCAGATCTCATTCCATTTTTGTTGTTGTTACTAATTCTCCCCCCATTGTGTACTCTTCCCCTGTGTTTTTGTTTCCCAGGTGCATTACTTTGCACTTCTTTGCATTGAATCCAAGCTGCCATACTTCTGACCATTCCTCTAACCTTGCCCAGTCCCTTCTCATCCTTTCCACCCCCCCTTGTGTATCAACCCTGTTGCAGATCTTTGTGTCGTCTGCAAAGAGGCATACTTTTCCTTCCAATCCCTCTGCAAAGTCACGTATAAAGATATTAAAAAGCACTGAACCCTGACTAGTAACCCCCCTTTCTTCAGAGTGGACTCCGTTTACTATTACCGTCTGTGTCCTGTTGTCCGGGATCCGGTTAAAATCTTGCATCCAGAATAGCTCGAGTCATTAACGCGCTACTATTTCAGCGCGTACTTTCAAAGCACAGGCACAGAACAGCGCCAGTACAATAACAGCATTAAAGGGCAGTAGCCATTGCCTCAGTGCTTGCGCACAGAGGTTCTTTGTCTTTTAAATTGTTTTTTGTTTTAATTGGGTTCACCACAACATAACCCAGATAGACCATCTTAGGGAAGCTGGTTCATTCCACTGGGGTGTCAAACATACAAGGCATACTGATGAGTCCTGGTAGGACGAAACATGTGTCTGTCTTCTGTTGGCACCCTTTGCAAACTGTGTGAGAGGCCTTTCGGCACCACGCATTTCTGCTTAAAGTTGAACCAGCATAATATTCTGTGGTGATTTGTATATGCAGCCCATGATGCTTTGCATTGTGGGGACATGTGTGATTTTGTAAGCTCCTGTAGTGTATTGTTCCTAAGGCAACACAGTGGGCCGAAAAAACACGGCCCTTCAGTTTAGACACAAGTAGTTATGATGCTGTGCTCCAGGGCTAGGTGTACCTCCAATGCTTTTTCACATTACTGTGGTTCTGTTAATAATGTCCCACACAACTCCCAGTTTGTTGCTGCCACAAGAGATGTGATGGAGCCAGCGAAGCCTGCCACAGTCCCGTTTCTTTTGATGCTGCCGCATCTAGGCAATCAGTAAATTTAACCCCCCCCCCCCAAAAAACCCTGCTAAACTGGACTGCCATGACCAATCAGGGGAAAGGAGCATGACTTGATACTATGGGAGGCAACTCCTAAAGGGTACTGTTACTAAGGCAACACGGGGCCGAAAGCAAAAATGAGGGGAGCAGAGCAACAGGGTCAGGGACACGACAAATAAGTTTTAAAAGCAGCTCAGTCCCAGTAATGTCAAGCAGCAAATCTTCACAAAATGAACAGCAGTAGCAGATATTCATTCACCAACAGCATAGAATGGACATAAAGATAAAGGAACTAAATCTCACCTTACGTTTTTTTTTATCTTGCCGCTGATTTGAGCACTCGCTAATTTGAGCACTCGCGATTAAGAATTAGTGCTAAAATGTAAATGCTGTAATGTCATGTGCTTTTTCAGTTACGCTATTTTGACAGTGAACCCTGTTGTCCGGCCGATGTTTTACCTAGGCTACCACCCTGGGACCCACTCCCAGGCTGGCTAATTTGTTTATTAATCTTTTGTGTGGGACTGTCTCAAATGCCTTGCTAAAGTCTAGGTAGGCCATATCCACAGTCCCTCTCTGGTCTACTACTTTGGTCACCCAGTCAAAGAAATCGATTCGATTTGTCTGACGTGACCTTCCCGCTGTGAATCCATGCTGCCTTGGGTCCTGTGCCCCACTGGCCTCTGGGTACTCTACAGTTCTTTCCTTCAGAAGTGATTCCATCATTTTCCCTACCTCTGAGTTCAAACTAACAAGTCTATAGTTTCCTGCCTCTGTCTTGCTCCCACTTTTGTGAAGGGGAATCACATCTGCCCTCCTCCAGTCCTCAGGTACCACCCCATCTTCCCATGATTTGTTAAAAAGGCTAGTCTATGGTGTCACTAGTTCTCACCTTAATTCTTTTAGAATTCTGGGGTGAAACCAGTCAGGCCCCATTGCTTTGTCCACCTTCAGTTTTAGGAGTTCTTTCAGAACCATTTCTTCTGTGAATGGACTAGGACTCGACACCCCTATCCAGAGTGCTTCTATTGACTGGATTAGGTACCTCCCCCTCCTCTTCTTTTGTGAATACTGAGCAGAAGTATTCGTTCAATATCCCTGCCTTTTCACTGTCTCTCTCTGCCAACCCACCTTCCCCTTTATTCAGCTTCACTATCCCTCTCTTTTTCTTTCTACGCTCTCTAATGTACCTGTAAAAGGTTTTATCCCCCTTCTTAACCAAGTTGGCTATCTTTTCCTCAGTTTGGGCCCTTGCTATTCTGACTGCTTTCCCTGCTTCCTTCATTTTTAACTGGTACAGTTCTCTGTCCTGCTCCTTCTGTGTTTCCTTATGCTTCCTAAATGCTATCTTTTTCTCCCTAATCTTCCCCGCCACCTTTTTTGAGAACAATAGTGTTTTTTTCTTTCGTTTTGATTTGTTTATTTTCTTCACACAAAGGCTTGTTGCCTCTGTGATGGCAGTTTTGATGTTTCCCCATTGTTGCTCCACCCCTACTTCTTGCCTGTATGCTAGTGCTTTTCTGAGGCACTCTCCTATTTTGACAGTCAACAGTCCTGAAGTCCAGTACCCTCACTTTTGTATGGCTTGACTTGGCAGCTGAGTTTGTGAACCACACTGTTTGGTGGTCACTTGTTCCCAGATTGCTACCCACTTCTAGATTTGAGATCCTCTCTCTGTCCCCATTTGAGAGTACCAGATCTAAGATTGCTCCCTCCCGAGTGGGTTCCAACACTAGCTGTCTGAAGCATGCCCCCTTTAGGGCATCAAGAATGGCCCTGCTCTTGGATGTGGCTGTGGCAAAGGTTCTCCAGTTAACATCTGGTATATTCAGGTCCCCCATCAGCAATATCTCCCCTTTCTTTGCCATCCTAAGGATGCCTCCGTATACTTACTCTTTCCTCTCTCTGTTTATTATTTTATATATATATATATATATAATTTTTTTTTTCTCCCTACTTTCCTACTGCCTCCGTGCCCTTAAAGCTCCTGATCTTCCTGTTCTGGGACAGGAAGTTCCTATATTCCTCAGTAGTCTCCTTCTTACTTGCTCAGAGTCAGACCTCCAGCAGCTGGGGGTGGAGAGCTACTCTTTTCCTTCTAGAATGGTGAGTCTTTTGTGCCTTTGTGATCACTCTCTTCCTGCTCCCAAACAGAAAGTTCCTGTTGTCAGTCAAATCCTGTGCCTATAAAAGTAGAACTCGCCAAGGGTGGGTGGAGGGAAGGGAAGGAGGGCAATATAGTCCCAGTAGAGTAGTATAGTTCTAACAGCACCTCCTTCCTCTTGTTGTTCTCTGCCACACTCTATATAGGGCAGTTTTTAGATCCAAAACACCTGGCCTCCTTCTGCCTAAGCCACTCCCCCTAATTCAGTTTCCTTCTACACCTAGCTAACTGCACAGATAATTCCCAGTTTCCTTCTACACCTAGCTAACTGCACAGATAATTCCCAGTTTCCTTCTACACCTAGCTAACTGCACAGATAATTCCCAGTTTCCTTCTACACCTAGCTAACTGCACAGATAATTCCCAGTTTCCTTCTACACCTAGCTTACTGCACAGATAACAATTCCCAGTTTCCTTCTACACCTAGCTAACTGCACAGATAATTCCCAGTTTCCTTCTATACCTAGCTAACTGCACAGGTAACAATTCCCAGTTTCCTTTTACACCTAGCTAACTGCACAGATAACAATTACTATATTCTACTACCCCATCTTCAGAGACTCAACGCAGGCTTCATTCTTTGGACCTGTGGTGGATACTCTCCTACTATGTGAAGTGCATGGTTGGAGTTCAGTGTGAGGCTCACCAGCACTTTTTTGTCTATGCTGAAGCCACGTCTGGCAGACCAACAGACAAGAAGACAGTTGGCAGGTGGATCACTTCCTGCATTTGACCTCTATTATAGGTTGTTTGGTAGGGAGCCTCCTGTAGGGATCAGGGCTCATTCCACCAGACATATTGCTGCCTCTGTGGCTTCTTTCAAGGAACTCCAATGTTCAGGAGATCTGCAGGGCTGCCATCTGGAAGTCTGCAGACACATTCATCTCCCATTACAGCATCAACCTTGAGACCCACCAGGATGCTGCTTTTTGGGGCCTCAGTTGCTGAAAGTCTGCCATCATGTGGATAAGTGAACCATATCGATATCCACGCCCCTAGAAAACTAGGTTACTCACCTATAACCATAGATCTCACTTTGACGGAGAGCTCTTGCAGAAGGTTATGCTATAAGGACTGAAGCCGGCAGGCACCAGGACCCCACAGAAAACTTCTACCTAGTAGTCTATAGTGGGGGACCGCCCCTAACATCCACCCACCCCCAATGTCAGCCAATCGTATAAAAGGGGCAGTCCCCCAGTCCCACCTCAGTTTGTTTCCCGCAGTTGATCCATGCACATCAGCTCCACAGATACGTTCTGCTTTAGTCAACCGCTTTTTTCATCCCTTTTTTTTTCTAAAAATAATCCAAGTTATTTCTTTTTCTCTACATGTCTTCTTCCCATGCCAGTCAAGTGTGCCTGCGGCAAGCAAATCCCATTGAAAGATGGCCATTTGGCCTGCCTCTTCTGCCTGGGCCCAGACCACAACACTGAGGCCTGCCAACATTGCCAGAAGTTCAACAGCAGGACCAGGATTCGCCATCAGAAAGCCCTCAAGTCCTTCTTGCTAGAGAAACAACTTGCAGCCATGCAGAAGGAGATTCTTCATCTGCCCCTGTCTCAGAGGCTTCGACTTCTTCAGGCCACCATAAGGACAAGAAATTGTCGGGGAAACATCAGCATAAGGAGAAGCACAAGGACAAGCCTTCTTCGGACTCCCATTCCTGATCCCCGCACAAATCGGGCTCCGGCTCCAGATCTTCCTCACACAGGAGAACTGACTTGACTCCCCAGGCTGCCCTCACCTATTTTGGGCTACCTGTAGTCAGGCATCCTGCCCTTGTACTGACATCAGGCGGAGGCTCTTCTGGGTCTAGGGCTAAGTCCTCGGCCCTTCAGCCCCTGAAGCTATGGCACTCTTCACAGACTTCGGGCCAGGTGGCTCGGCTGGGTCCTTACCCATCGTCCATCCGGCCAAAGCATCCTGCAAGTTAGCCACAGTCTCCAGTGCTGACTCCCTGGACTGATGCCGGGGGCATGAACTCGCCTCCCCTGGGAGAGTGATTCCCCTGGCCTCCTCAGGACTTAGTTCCCTTCACAGGCTTCACTTAAGCTGATGCTGGTCACAACCCCAGACCGGTGCCAGCACACGCCTGTCCCTTCGATGCCGGCATCCCCAGTGTCCTTTCTGGTGACCTCCCAGCCACGGTTGCCAGACCCTCATGCGTCTCCAGCCAACTACCATATAGAGCCTCTGCTGGCACCGGATGGACTGCCATCGGATCAACCGACGACCTCCCAGGCTGCACTGCCTACCCCAAGCACCTCAACCTGACTCCTTGCCTGATCCAAGCTGAATCTCTGGGGGAGGCGGTGGTGGGTTGCTTCTCCTTCTGTCTAGATGGCTGGAGCAGGATCATGTCAGACCGTTGGGTCCTGCAACTGATAGAGAAAGGACATACAGTACGACAGAATTTCTAGAGGTGCTACCGGACAATCCTCCTCCACCCTCTCGCTATTTCCCCATCCCACGCAGTCCTCATCCAAGAGGAAATCCAGGTGCTACTTTGCAAACGGGCCATAGAGCCAGTCCCAGTTACCCAAAGAGGGAAGGGCTACTATTCCCACTTTTTACAGAAGGACATTGACAAAATAGAGGCTGTCCAGAGAAGGGTAATAAAGATGGTACATGGACTGCATCAGAAGCCCTACGAGGAAAGACTTAAGGACCTTAATATCTATTCACTGGAGGAAAGAATGGAGAGTGGAGATATGATACAGGCTTTCAAGTACCTTAAGGAAATAAACAGGGTACAGGTGGAAAGCATATTTCAGAGAAAACTCTGCACAAGAACAAGGGGGCATGATATGAGGCTAAAGGATGGAAGCCTCATGGGTAATGTTAGGAAGTACTTTTTCCCCTGAAAGGGTGGTGAAGCCATTGAACAGCCTTCCAGCAGAAATGGTGGGTGTGAAAACAATACAGGGGTTCAAGAGTGCATGGGATAGCCATAAGGGTACCCTGGAACTGTGCAGAGCAGGAGCACCACAGATCAGATAGATCTGGGGCTGCAGCAGTGAGTAGGGAAATGGGCAGACTAGGTGGGCCGTATGGTACTTATCTGCCGACAGATTCTCTGCTTTCTTGGTTCCCAAGAAAACCACGGATCTGTGCCCCATCCTGGATCTCAGCAGTCTGAACAAATGTGTGGAGTCCAAGAGGTTCAGGATGGTTACCTTTCCAGGCCTGATCCCTCTTCTTCATCAGGGAGACTGGCTTTGCTTGCTGGACATGCAGTATACATACCTTCACATCCTAATTGCCAAGCCCCACAGAAGGTTTTTGCGGGGATTTTTTTCAGGGGCACCACTACCAATTTCAACCTCTGCTGTTTGGCCTATTCTCGGCTCCTCAGGTCTTTACAAAGTGCCTTGCGGTAGTGGCAGTGTCCTTAAGGAGGAAAGGCCATTGCTTAACATACCTGGATGACTGGCTTCTCATAGCTCCCTCCAGGGAACAACTGATCTTACTTCGAGAGGAAGCTTCTGCAACAGGTAACACATATAGGACTGACGCCACCTGGCATCTGTTCTTGGCAATTCCTTTTTTGGCAGTACCGACATGGGAAATGCCCCTGCTGCTGTCTGCTCCACCCCCAGCGTCACCCTACATAAAGGGGGGAGTTCCCCACGTGCTTCATTTCTTTCCCGCTGCACGGCTTGGTTTAATTCGCTTTGGCTACATTGCATCAGTACCCGAGCAGCTCATCTGTTTTCTCCACCGTTTTCACGATTTTTTCCTGCATTTTGAACATCTTCAACCTATGTCCTCTTCTTCAAAAGGGCATGCCAACTAGTGCTTTATGGGCGACAGATCCCCTCTAAGGATGGCCACGCCATTGCCTATCTATTGCCCTGGGGCCTGCCCCACTGCCAGGCTTTTATTAGGCTCTAACACGATAGGCGACAAAAGTCCCTTTCTGCTTTCCTTGCGGAGTCCAGATTGGCCTCCATGGAGAGCTCTTCCTCGGGGGGGGGGGTCATCCCAGTCACCCGCTCACAAGAAGCAACAGAAGGAAAAGCATTGGGACAAGGAGCGAGGTCTGCTTCTTTGGGGGAATCTCGCCTTATGACCCTCAAGCCACCGGCTGCTGCCTCCGGGTCTTCCAACACCTAAGTCCTCTAGGACCACCCTTACGCCTTTGAAAGTGCATCCGACCGCCAAAAAGGCTTCCTCGGTGGCTACTGGTAAGTCCTCCTCCCACTCTGTCTCAACTGCCAACCTCAGGGAGTCTAGCAAGGCCTCTAGGCATTGCGACAACAGGGCGTTGTCTCTGCCATCAAAAACCAAGCACTCTAAGCGTCGTCAGCCCCCGGCATCTGATCGATGTTCATAAAAGAAACGCGATAAGCACAAGCACTCTGACCGTCCCAAGACCAAGGCTGCGGAGGGAAGCCCGTCTGAGTCCAGGGACAAGCAAGCGCCAGACCGACACCCTGGCGTCGCTCCACCGGCCTCCACCCCCCAGCCGGCAAAGATTGTTCCACCACTGGTGACGGTGGTCCTGATGCTGGCTACGCCAGCCCGGCCCGTCGTCAGTTTTGGGACCCCTGCTCCACAACAGACACTGGTCCATCAGACGTCAGAGCCCGATGATGGGGTTACCGATGCCCCCCCCCGTCACCTATTAGACCGACGCTGGTGACCCTGGACACTGGCACCGGTGGCTCTAAGACGCCAGCACCACCTGACAACAGCACTGGCTGTGGTGTGCCTGCTCCCCCTACGCCAGAGTCCCCCAAGTTAGGCCTCTCGCAGGTAAAAGATCTTTTTTCCCCACTGGTGAGACACCATTAAACGGGATCTCCCAGTGAGTGTGCCTCCTCCCGTGCCTCCCGTTCCGGACCCTCAAGGGTATCCCTAACCAGACTCAGTTCCCGTGCCCTGCGAACATTAGGCAGGGAAGGAGCCCACTGCACCCAGGAAGCACAGGGACAAGAGATGCAGGAGGACCAGATCCAGAAGCTCCTGCTCACGCTCTCCTTCTCCCGATAAGAGGCACAAGAGGAGAAGGTGTCGTTCTCCCTCCACTTCCTCCTTCAAGTCCTATGTCAACAGTCCCTCGGTATCTAACTCGGATGTTGACCCTGACCCTGATCTTGGGGACCAGGAGGGACACCCTAAATCCTCTCCTGATGATCCCAGCTTTATGGAGGTAATGAGGTACATTCAGGAGAACATGGGCTGGGATACAGAAGCCCTGGACCCCTAGCGCCTACGGTTGGCTAAATACCTCTGCCAAAAAGACCCTAAGCCAGTGGTCATCCCTCCCATGGTCGACACCTTTAAGGATGTCACTTGCATCACCTGGAGGCATCCTCATTCCTCCTCTGCCATGCCCAAAAAGGCTAATTGGCTGTACCGGGCACCTAGGGACCACCTATTTTTGTCTACCACCTGCTGCGGACTCAGTGGTGATTTCGGCAGGTCATGACCATTCGCAGAGGCCCGAGCACCTGAGCTCCCAGTTGCCTGACAGGGAGTCAAAGCAGCTGGACTCTATGGGATGCAAGGTGTACTCTGCTGCCACTTGCAGTATCAGGAGCCTTAACTTCCTGACACACATGGTCCAGTACCTGAACGCCCTTTGGGAACAGGGGCTGGACATTGTGCAAAGCCTGCCTGACTGGCCTCAACTGGCTGAGCTTGCCAAATTGTTAGTCTGGCACAGAAATGGGGACCCACATTCTGCGCTGAGCCTACGATTCTGCGGACACCTCTTCGAGGGTGGCAGCTACTGGCATCTGCCTCAGACACCATGCCTGGCTTTGGGTTTCTGGGTTCGATTCAGATGTGCAATTGAACATTCTGGATGCTCCCTTTAAGGGCTCCGTGCTCTTTGGAGAAGACACGGAGAAGATCATCACTAAGTTATAGGACTCCAGCAAGGCTATCCAAACTGTGCAGTCCATGTTCCGCCCGAAACAGGGGCGATCGCAGAAGTCTCATTTTCGTGGCATGGGGGACAACTGCCTCAGCAGCCCCACTATCAGCACCAGCAACAGCGGGGTGGCTTTGGTCGCAGAGGTGGAGTCAGGGGTACCTCGGCTGCTACCTCCCGACAGGCCAAGACAACAGTTGCTGCCCCCCCCCCCCACAGCCTGACTATCCAGGTGACCCATCTCCCCTAGACACCTCACCAGGGGAGCTGGTAGGAGGTCGCCTTTCTCTTTACGCAAAAGCTTGGAGTCTACTGACCTCCGATCAGTGGATCCTTGAACTCGTGGAGTTTGGGCACTCTATAGAGTTCGACAACATCCCTCCGGACAGACCACCACCCCCATCCCGTTATCTGAGGGAACACGGGGTTCTAATCCAGAGGGAAATCCTATCTCTCCTGGACAAGAACGCCATCGTGCCAGTGCCTCCGGCCGAAGTAGAGACAGGGTACTACTCTCACTTCTTCCTGGTTCCGAAGAAGTCGGGGGATCTCAGACCCATTCTGGACCCAGCGAATTAAACAGATGGGTCACTTACCGAAGGTTTTGGATGTTCTCCCTTCCCAATCTCGTACCACTTATTTCAGCAGGAGACTGGCTGGCATCCATCGATATGCAGGACGCGTATCTGTATATCACAATTGTCAGGACTCATCGAAGATTCCTGAGGTTCAGGTTCATGGGAAGGTGCTGTGAATTCAAAGTCCTTCCCTTCAGTCTCTTGTCAGCCCCCAGGGTATTCACCAAGTGTCTGGCGGTGGTCACCACGATGCTTCGGAGGATGGGCTATTTCATGTTCCCTTACCTGGACGACTGGCTCTCTCGAGGCCCCGCCTGTTGGAAGCCATCAGGGACACCCTTACGCTGTTTCAGCGGCTCGGAATCGCTATCAACAGGGACAAGTCTCAACTTCTCCTATCCCAGAAGCTTCAGTTCATTGGGGTCCTTCTGGATACCACTCTCGGGAAGGTTTTTCTCCCCTACGACAGAGCGGGCCGCATCCAAGTCTTGGCGTCTTAGGTCTCTACAGCCTTAAGGGTCCCAGCAAGACTCTTTCTCAGGCTGCTGGGACTCATGGCAGCCGCTATTGTTTTAGTCCCTCTAGCACGACTGTGCATGTGGACCATCCAGTGGTCTTTAAGAGTCCAGTGGGATCAGACACAGGACGATTTGGATGCCTTGATAAGGACCACGGAGCCAATCCGCTGGTAGTTACTCTGGTGGATGTTGTGTCAAAACCTTCTGGCAGGGCTTCCCTTTCATGTGGGAGCCCCGTCCCAGACTCTGACCACAGACACTTCGTCCTTGGGATGGGGCGCTCATTTGGGGACTCGTCATACCCAGGGTTCCTGGTCCCCAGTAGAGGAAGATCTGCACATCAATATCCTGGAATTGAGGGCGGTCCTGTATGCTCTACAGGCCCTAGCCTCGGTCCTGATGCTGGGCCACCTGTTGATTCAGACAGACAAAATATATCCGTGATGTTTTACATCAACAAGCAGGGTGGCACACACTCGTATCCCCTCTGCTGGGAAGCTGTGAGAGTGTGGGACTGGGCACTGGAGCATCAGCTCACTTTGACGGCAGTTCACGTCCCCGGGTCACAGAACGTGCTGGCCAATGCCCTCAGCCGAACCAGGTTGCAGGCTCACGAATGGGAGCTACTTCTAGAAGTTGCAGATCAACTCTTCTGCATATGGGGGACTTCAGAGCTAGACCTCTTCGCGTCTCCATCCAATGCAAAACTGCCCATTTTCTGCTCGCTAGGGCTAGAGCCTGGAGCTTTTTGGCAAGACTCATTATCCCTCTCCTGGAAGGGGAGATTCCTTTCTGCTTTCCCTCCCTTCCCTGTGCTGCAGAAGGTGCTTCTCAAAGCACAGTCAGAGCAGTCCACCCTCATTTTGATAGCCCCGCTGTGGCCTCGTCAGATTTGGTTTCCATTGCTTCAGCGTTTAGCGGCAGAGCCTCTGTTTTCTCTTCCAATCTCGTCTCAACTCCTGTCTCAGGACAGTGGGTCCCTGGTCCATCCAAATCTGCGCTTCCTTCACCTGCATGCCTGGTTCCTCAGGACCTAGCTAGAACTTGGTTTGGAGTCTCAGACAAGGTAGTGCAAGTTTTGGTTGAGGCGTGTAAGCCTCTTATGCTTACACACCTACTTACGCTATGAAGTGGAAATGTTTGTGCTTCTGGGCCGCAGCCAAGAAGGTGGACCCTATGGTCTGTCCAATTAATTCAATTTTGGAATATCTGCTTTCCCTTTCGGAGTCAGGTCTCAGTTACTCCTCCATCAAGGTACACCTGGCCGCCGTTGGGCCTAACTGGTCAATTTTTGTAGTAGCCGTGAGTACAGGAGGTGTATAAGCACAGATGTACTCTACCCAAGTCACAATGTTTAGGTAGCATCTCAGTTTGTTGGGGCATCACAGGGTGAGAGGGTTTGTCTAGTGCAGAGACAGGTGGCGGCCCCAGAGGGAGGCTTTAAAGCTCTGGTGGGAGGGAGAGGAGCGAGTGCTTGATGGAAGAGAGTTCCAAACCCTGGGCGCATATGCAGCGAAGGCTCGGTCACCCATTTGTGCGCAGCTTTTTGGTACCAGGAGGGCATGGGAGTCGTTGGATCGCAGGTTGTAGGAGGAAGTCACTAGAACAAGGGTCTCTGCAAGTTTAAGAGGGGTGTCAGTTCTGACTATACTGTCTATGAAGTTGCCCACGACATAGGAGCGGTGAGTTTCTGGTGGGAGCCACTCAAGCCGGGTGTAAAGCTCACAGCGGTGAGTGAGGCGAGGGGCTGAGAGCGCAAAACAGCATATGTTGTTGTACGCTGAGTCCCACTTTACTAGACTAGTTTTTGCAACGTGAGCAAAGGTGATTAGTCCATAGCAAAGCATGGGTAGGAGGACTCCCCTGGCTAGGGCGAGACGGGCAGCTGGAGTGAGACAACTTTTTGCTCTGTAAGCATGACCCAACTTGCAGTTTGAGGCCTTACATGAATTGCGTTTGTGCAAGTTCATATCCAGTTGCGGGTCAAGAGTCACCCCCAGGTACTTGACCGAGTCTGCAGCTAGCAGTGGTGACCCATCGGCCCCAGAAATCTGTAGTGAATCTGGGGCAGCTTTTAACTTGGCTGCCTCCAATACTCTCTGGGGGAATGCCATTTTGAGGGATGCCTCCTCTCCAGTCTCTGATCATGGATGCCTCTGGCCTGGGCTGGGGAGCTCACCTTGCAGGCCGCCAGACCCAAGGTACATGTCTGCTTTGGAGACAATCCTCCACATCAGTGTGTTGGAGATGAGGGCGATCCGCTATGCCATGCAGGCCTTTCAGACTGATCTAGTCCTGGGCCACCACCTTATCCAGATGGACAACATGTTGGTGGTCTTTTACATGAACTAGCGGGGACTAATTTGTATCCCCTCTGCAGGGAAGCCATGAGAGTATGGTATTGGGCCAACGAGCACCAACTGGAACTCTCAGCCAGGCATCCAAAACACCTTGGCCAGCAACCTGATAGGCTGTCTTAGAGGACAAATCCTAAGTTTCTTACTAAGGTGGTGTCCAAATTTACCCTCAGTCAGGACATCCATACATCCATCTTCCAGTTTATTATCCAGAGCATTCAAATTGAGGGGAGGGTCTACTGCATACTCTGGATGTTCACCAGATTCTTTGTTGTTATTTGACTGGTCCCCAGGATCTCAGAAAATCTGATCAGTTGTTTGTTTCATTTGCCCTGAAAACTTTAGGGGTGCCTGTTTCCAAGCAGTCTTTGTCTAAGTGGTTGGTTTACTGCATCGTTTACTGCTACCAGAAGTACGACAAGCCTTTACTGGACTCGGTTAAAGGCCATTCTACCAGAGAAATTGCTGCTTCCTTTGCGTATTTGCGTAACATGTCAGTGGCAGATCTGCGCAGCTGGAGTTCAGTCCACATTTTCATTAAGCTCTATAGTTTGAACATTGCTTCCAGGCAAAGGGCAGGCTTCGGCCTCTCTGTCCTGCAGGGCCTACTTTCATGCGGATTACAGCTTTCTGCTTTTTTTTCCTCCTCCTGTCTGTCAAGGGTTGTCCTTGTACTGCTTGAGTCTCAGTCCTTATGGTGTAACCTGCTGCAAGAGCTCCCCCTTGAAGTGAGATAGTACAGTTATGTAAGAACTTAACCGTAACAGTAGATTTTCGAGAGGAGCTCTTGCATCAGGTGCTGCTTTCCCTCTCTCCTTCCCCTGGTATCTGCTTCTGCATTCTCTCTTAATTCCATATATATCCTCAGTTAGTGGATCCTCCTCGGTTCTCCAGTCCTTTCCTATCCCAGGGTCTCCAGTGGGTGAACTGAGGTGGGGCTGGGGTACCACCCCTTTTATACCATTGGCCGACCCTGGTGGTGGCCAACGTCGGGGAGGTGGTCCACCACTATAGACTGCTAGCTAGAAGTTTTCCATGGGGTATGATGTAACCTGCTGCAAGAGCTCCTCTCGAGGATCTACTGTTACGGTAAGTTCTTACGTATCGGTACTTACTAGGACTGGTTTATGGTTCACATCCGCACCACCCACCTGACCTCCCTTGGCAAGTGGCACATGGATCCCTGCTTCCGATTTACAAGATATGACCTTCGGGGTGGAGCCAAGGGCTATACCAGCTGGGTGGTGGGAGGAGCTTAGCTTAAAGATGTTCCAGTGAATCAGCTCCTTAGAAAGAACTATGCCATGTGGATGTGAACCATATACTACTCCTAGAACTACAGTTACATGTAAGCAACCTCATTTTTATGTTTACAGCCAGAAATTGTTTCTGGCTCGGGCAGGACCCTGTATGTTATTCCTCCCTTTAAAGGACATCGATTGTTGAATTTTGTTACTGTGTCGACTCATGAAGCACCACTGGGGTTGGGTGCTGCAAGGTTTTTACACTCCTGGCTGATTATAGTGCTGTTATTATCAAAATGAGTCCATGAGTATGCTGCAGTGTTCTCTGGTCAAATTTGTAACACTATTATGAAAATGAAAACCTCACTTATGTCTGTAACGCAAGTTATAGGGAACTGTCTCCCATCATAGTATTGCTGTTAGATCAGTTGTTTACTCAGTGACTTGGAATCTATTTTATTTTGTATTGTGCACTTTAAAAATGAAACAACACAAAT
Organism: Neoceratodus forsteri; assembly: GCA_016271365.2. Classification (NCBI taxonomy): domain Eukaryota; kingdom Metazoa; phylum Chordata; order Ceratodontiformes; family Ceratodontidae; genus Neoceratodus; species Neoceratodus forsteri. The sequence goes on from CM057459.1 coordinate 658,702,233, forward strand.
TAAAACAAGCATTTGTCAATACCGAATGTTTGCTTGCTGGCATTGGTAGTGTAGGAGTTAAAGAGCTGCATACTAGGAATGGCAGTGAAGTATTGAACTGAAGCCAACCCCGCCACCACCCTGCAGAGACTGACAGGCATTGGGGTGTGCCTTTGGGTCATCAGGCATAACGGCCACGCCATTTCACAACACCCTACCCTGCAGACACCGACAAGTGTCACAGTGTGCCTTTGAGTCTTTGGCCCTTATGCTCACCCCATTCCATCAGGTAATACGGTGAGATGGGTGCTGTATAGAAGAATGGGGTAAACTTTGGGTCCAAAAAGTCCAAGGCACACCTCGATGCCTCTCACTGGCTGCAGCGTGTGGAATGGTATGAGCATTACAGGCGAAAATCCCAAGTCACACCCCTGATGCCTGTCAATCTCTACAGGGTGGGACGTTATGGTCGGAAACCCTAATGTCTCAGGCGTTCGTTGGCATTTTCACTCCAGATTTTCAACATGGGTTTTTTGTGACCCCCCCCACCTTGTGAACAGTGGCAATATCAGTTCGTTAGCCGAAAGCTGATTGTGCACGACGACTACGCCTTTGGCACCACAGGTGTGAAAACACATTTCGAACAGGATGTGAAAAATGACAGCTGTACTGTTCATGGGGAGGTGGAAAAAATGGCAATGTTGAAAATCTGCAGTGAAAATATTAAAAAAAAAAACTGGTGAAGTCACGAGCGTGCGTAGAAACTGGGCAACGCGCACCCATAATGCAGTTAGTTTGGGGATGTTTTACAGCAGATTGTCAACACAGGCATTTTGGAACTTCCACTCATGAACAGTGTCACTGTGATTTTCTTAATCTGTCCCGAACAGTGATTTCCCACAGCGACCACGCATTTCTGCGCAGGAAGTGCGAAAACACATTTCAGCCATGGTGTGAAAAATGACAGCTGTACTGCTTATAAGGAAGTGTGGAAAAATGCCAGTGGTGAAAATCTGGACTGAAAATATTAGAAATCCATGAACTTACAAGGGTGCGTGGAAACTGCGCAATGGTCGTTCGTAACAGTCATTTTGGGAAATTTTTCCATCAAATTTTTAACATAGCCATTTTAACACTTCTGCTCATGACCAGTGTCACTGTGATTTTCTTAATCTGTCCCAAACATTGATTTCGCACACTGACTGCGCCATTGTGCGCTACATGCACGGAAACACATTTTGGGCGAAATGTGAAAAATGACAGCTATACTGCTCATAAGGAGGTGTAGTAAAATGGCAATATTGAAAATCTGGATTGAAAATATTGAAAATTTGCAAACTTACGAGCATGAGTAGGAACAGCACAACGCATGCTTGTAACACAGTCATTTTATGGAGTATCATCACCAAATTTTCAACATAGGCATTTTAGGACCTCTGCTCATGAACAGTGCCACTGTCAGTTTCTTAATCTGTGCAAAACACTGATTTCCCACACCGACCACGCTATTCTGCGCCGCAAGTGCAAAAACACATTTCGTCCAGGGTGTGAAAAATGACAGCTATACTGTTCACAAGGAGGTCTGAAAAAATGCCAATATTGAAAATCTAGGGTGAAAATATTGCAAATTCGCAAAGTTACGAGTGTGCATAGCAACTGCGTAACGCACGCTCGTAAAACAGTCATTTTTGGGATTTTTCCCACCAAATTTGCAACTTAGGCTTTTGAGAGCCCACCTGATGAACACTGGCACTGTCATTTCGTTAATCGGTCCTGAAAGGTGATTCCGTGCAGTGACCGCAAAATCACCTTCCGGGGCGATTAACGCCATGACAGTGATAGAATTCATGAGGAGGGGTCCCAAAAACCCCATGTTGAAAATTTGGTGGCAGAATTCCCAAAAATGCCTGAGATATGCAGCAAAATTGAAAAAACCCTATTTATTCCATTATACAGCTTACCGGCATTTCCTCAGTTCGCGGTCAGCTTTGAAGAGTGCAGACATGTTCCCGGTCCACCAAAGATCGTCTTGCGGACTCGGAGGAAGTAAGTATAGGTGGGGTGTGGGGAGGTAAGATGCGCAGTGGGTGGTTGTGGGGGTGGGCGGGGACCATTTCCTTAGTTACAGGTAAAAAAAAAAAAAAGACATCCCAGGATGGTTTTTATTTACAGGACAATGTGTACGCATGGGCTGGGCTCCCAGCATGCCAACTGAGTCTTTTTTGGGGGCACTGTGGCCGACAGGGTTGGGCACCCCGTCAGCACACAACAAGGAGATGCGTTATGCCGACTGGGATTGGCACCCCGTCTGCACACAACAATGGGGGTTGATTATGCCGACAGGGATTGAGCACCCTGTCGGCGAACAGAAAAGTGGGGTTGGGGCGTTACATACTGCCGGCGGGGGTGGGCTCCCATCGGCAACATGCTATCTGGGCCACTGCCGCCAGGCAGTTGGGGCCCCATCGTGAAACAAACTGTTGGGGGGGACACATGCTGCCAGGGGATTGGGCACCCCTCGACAGGGAAGGTGGTTATATTGTTTGTGAACAGGCGGCAGAGCCGCCGCCATGTTCTAAACAATATCAGTGTGGAACATCCCACCCTGCAATGACGTGGTCGCTCCCTCATTGCAGCGAATGGCGGACGCCTGCATGATTTAGGCAGCCCCTGATTGCAGCGGCTATTTTTTTCACAAGTTGGTGGCAATGTTCCAAACTACTGTCACCGGCTGTGTCCCCCATTATTGGTGGACATCACACACGCCCCAAAATGCCGTGCAAGTATTGGCCTCAACAGTGCCGCACCTCCAGAACCTGCTTCGGCACCAAGCTGCCGCAATATGTTTCTTGTGCTGTGCGCAAGCAAACATTAAAAAAAAACAAAAAAAAAAACTACGAGGTTTTTATAGAATCAGAAGCAAGTACTGTAACACTGGATGCCAGTAAGGTAATTGCAACTCATGTTCTTTTTCCAAAATTGGACTCCTTTCACATTCTTACCCATCCTGCTTTTGAGTATAATCAAAGTAACATAGAATTCACCTATAATAACATTAGTAAGTTTGTATTTTCAGTTCCCAGAACAGTGCTCCATTGTTTGCTGCATTATCAAATTACAACATTGTAACCAGTAGACAATCGTAACTAGGTCCTGACAAATACCAACTTTTTTTAATCAGCTATTAACCCCAAACTCATTAATGTTCTGTAAGAACTGTATCCAGCCATCATTTAACCATTCTAAAGTAATATGTACTGTACTGTTTTGTTTGCTGTGATGTATTGCTCTCTTGTCGAGGTGCCTTTGTAAATGAGTCTTTGACTCTTAAGGTCTGTAAACCGATGATCTAATAAATAAATAAAATAAATAAAAATAGATAATGCAGAGAAAAGAGCTTTTCCTTATTATGTGTCAACTTGGTGGAGCAGTGTATTGGTGACGAGTACTAAATCTGCCATCATCTCCAACTTACGTGAAGAGCTTCAAAAAAAAAAAAATTAAGCGTACATGTAGATGCCATTATGTTAGATTGATACTGTTTGCAGTGAATGGTTCTTATGATGCAGACCTAGTTGGTTGTCATATACTGTGTGTTTATAATGTAAAATGTTCACTTATCTGGATAGCAGAAAATAAATGTAATTAGGGACAATTAACAGATTTATAAAACGTACATTATTACAGAGAGCTACTGCATGATGGTTTCTTGTGCTTAGTCGAAGGGCGCATTCTATCAAAACGAATGGAGTGCATTAATATGGAGGCCTCCCATTACCATCTCTAAACATAATTGGCAGTGGCCTTGGATGTGGCTTTTGTTTACATTGTCTTTCAGACTATGGTTTCCTGAGTGTCCATTATCCTTCAGGAACCGTTTGTGGATGTTCATCTGCTGTTGCTGCATTTTCCCTTTGTTGTTATAGGGTTCTGTTTGCTACATCCCAAGTGACAGTGGTGGATGTACCAGACAATGGAGAAAATAAAATGTCTTACTTTGGCAAGTTCTTTCCTCTAAGCAGTACATCTGCTATTCCTGTTCCCCACCCCCAGTCTGGAGTATCATTGGTGAAGTGATAGATACACCCCTTGGAGAAAGCCCTTGGAGAAAAGGAATTGCCATGGTAGGACATTTTCCTTCCCCGGTTTTCTTTTTGCCGTCATATGTTGTTATGCTAGTGGGTTATATTCAGGCTGATGGTTTAAATTTAGAAAAGATGAGAGCTCTTGAGCACAGTGTTCTCATGGTTGTCCCACATTAAATCTGCAGTGTTTCTTAACTTGAAATTTTTGTCATCATTCCTTTTATTGTGGCTGTGTATTCCTTCTATCCTTAGATTTCTCATCTGGTATTTTTAATTCCCTGAAACATTGTATTAGGTTTTGTGATTGGTGGTGCACTACAGTAAAGATCTTTGCCCTAGTAACTGCTTTTTTGTACATTTGTTCTATTGAACAATAAAAAATACTTACACAGTGGAGTTACAGCACTTTCATACTCAGCTATTTCATACGCTGAGACAAAAAGCAGTCTTCCCTACATAATAGCAGGAGAGAACATCAGATTAATCCTGTACAATAAAAGTTAAAGCAGTTTTAAAGCTACTACACTTGCTTTACATTTCACTATATATATATGTGTGTGTGTGTGTGTGTATATATAAAAAAACACATTGCACAGACCCTACTAATGCAAAGCATCATGGGAAGCATATGCCCACGAATTAATTTGGACTGGCTCAACTTTAAGCAAAATTGCATGGTGCCAGAAGGCCTCACAATACAGCCAGCAAAGGCTGAGAACAGCAGACACAGACATGTGTTTCGTCCTCATTTGGACTCCTCAGTGTGCCATATCTGCATCTCAGCCCAGGGAGAGGGAGCCAGCCTATAGGGGATCTTATATGTTTGGGTCGTAAGATCCCCTGTAGGCTGGCTCCCTCTCCCTGGGCAGACACACAGATATGGCACACTGAGGAGTCCAAATGAGGACGAAACACGCGTCTGTGGCTGCTGTACTCAGCCTTTGCTGATTGTATTGTAAGGCCTTCTGGCACCATGCAATTTTGCTTAAAGTTGAGCCATTCCAAATTAATTCATGGGCATTTGCATATGCTTCCCATGATGCTTTGCATTATTGGGGTATGTGCAATTTGTTTTCTTTAAAATTTAGCTTTAGGGCCAATATCCTCTGGGATAACCCATGCCCCATTGCATTTGCTCTGGAGTTCTTTTGTAGTGTGTGTGTGTGTGTGTGTGTGTGTGTGTGTGTCTGTTTGTGTATATATATATATGTGTGTGTGTGTGTGTGTATATATATATATATATATATATATATATATCTAAACACATACACACACACACTGTAATTATTGCACCGTGATAATATGGGCAACTCGTAAAGAACTGCTGACACCGTCTTTTGATTGATAGATCCCGCTTATGTCCAGTAGGTGCCTGCCTAAGGACCCAAACTAACCATATTTTAAATATTTTTGTGCAGGGAATAATTAGTATTTTAAACTTACTAATAGCACGATTCTCCTTCCAAGTTACGCCGAAGCTGCTGAGTGCCAACTGCAGCCACATCCAGAAAACTGCATTTTAATTATGCAAATGGGAAAGAGCTGCAGGGTTTTCATAGTTCCATAGTAATATGACTGCAGAAAAGGACCGTCCTGGTCAATCCAGTCTGCCCATTTTCTCCCTCCCCCTTTTGAGGGTTAGAGACAGTATGATAGTGCTGTTGGAGGCAGTGGCGGACTTTGCATGCTACTGCAAGTTTTAAAGGCACTTCGACATGTTAGGGACAGGAGGAGGTAGTACATATAGTATTATTCCCTCCTTAACATGTAAAAGTGCCTTTTATAAGTTGCAGTAGTATGCAAAGGCTGCTGCTGCCCTCAATAGCATTATGATTTTGTCTATAGCCCTCCCTCACTTCACATCATCAAAACGTGGTTTCTAGGAATGTGGATATGGTTCAGTTAACCTCCCTTTAAGAGCTGATTTGTCAGACTGTCTTTAAAAGAAGCTCCTCCCACCACCCAGGTGGCATATTCCTTGGCTCTACCCCATGACATCAGATCGTCCTTTGTGCTGGAAGAGTTAGGTCTCCACCTTCGCTGCTTTGCATGCAGTGTAGGCTTGAACTTCAGTTAAGTGCACCATTTGACTAAATTTTCTTCAAAAAAAATTTCAAATTGTTTTTTCAAGTACAATGGAGCCCACTTATAAGAACATCGTATAAGGGAACATTCTGTTTATAAGAACATGGCTATAATGTCCTGATTTTTTTTTTCCAGTGTATTCCTATGGGCTTAAAGCCCGTTTATAGAAACTATCAGCTTGGTTAAAAGAACATTTTTTTCCGGCTGCCTTGTGCTGTTAGAGTGTGTGAGGACTGTCAGCTTTGAGTAAAATTGACAGCCCACACTCTCACAACCTGAATGGAGCGATTAGCGCCTTCCTGGTATGCGGCTAGGTGTTAATTGCCGCTCATTACCTGTTACATTCAGTTTGTTACAAGCAGTTAAAAGGTGCTGTGCTACTCAGTGCTTTAGGAAGCTTGCTTTCAGTTGCGACTTTAGCATGGAGATCCCTGTTAAATCCAAACAAAGAACTGCTCCGATATTGTCTCAGAAGCAAACAGTCTTATAGCGTCTGAGAGAAACTTAAACTTAATGCCTGATTGCAATCTTTAACTAGGCAGTACTGTTCGTGATTTATTTTTTTTAACATTGTTTTACTAGTTTTATCAATTTGGATGCATTGCTGATTTTAACAATGTTAAATAAATGTAAAATAAATCTTTTGCTACACCTAGTGCTTTACGTTTGGCTTCATTCCACTTAGTTTCCTTTTACAATAGCACCAGCTTGTGGCCAAAATGGGGAATTGTGGCTGACAGGACATTTAAACAGGAAGCCCGTTTATAAGAACATCCCATTTGTAAGAACAAAATTTTGTGGCAGGTGGGGTGTTCTTATAAGCAGGCTCCACTGAATATCCTCCGTTCCTTTTCTGTCTCTGACGTCGATGAAATGGATCGTGGGAATTGTATTCCAGCTCCCGACTTCAAGAGTATTGTCCAGTGCAACCAGAAAATGTCACTGACAGATGCGCATGGTCATGCATATACTGCCTTGGGGAACAGCACGACATTGCTGCTTGAGGCCTGTGCTAGGCTATGCTTCCCTCTTCACTAGAAGACCACTACACGTCTTATAATGGGTTGGCGAGCTGAATGGAACCCTCTGGTGAAGCTAAAGAAAGTTCATAAGGTGGTTGCCGTGGCTGTGGGGTCAGCTGGCAGCCTTGGGAGAGGTGACCACTAAAGCCACAGCGGGCACCTTGACTGTCTCCACTCTGCTTCCTTTACTGGCCAGCATAGGACTGGTTTTCATGAGTAATTTCTGCAAGATGTGTAAGACCCTCCAGACCTTTGGGGGAGCCCTGACCGCCACAGTGAAGACAAGAAGTCGAAGTCTTACCATTGGTCATGGGAACGGGAAAAGGCGCGCTCTTTCTGCACCCTTGACTCCCCTGACCGCTCGATGGCTGTTGATCATTCAGCTTCAGTCGAACCTGCCTTGGTTGAGGGCCAGACCACTAGATCCATGGCTCCCCCCATCGAGCTTGTCGGTCTTGACACAGGTTGAGCAGTCGGTCGAGATTTTTCTTGACCCTGTCGATCGGGTGTCAGAGGGGATTGACTGATTTGATCTCCAGGACCCAGCTCCTATTCAGATTCAATCAAGACAGCCAAGAGCAGTCAGTGAACCCGGCTTTCCCCTCTCAGGCGTTGCCTCTCTCTGGAGTCGAATGGTCGACCCCTGTGCGAGTGGTCTATACTGCCCCTCCGGCCATATCTCTTTGGTGTCATTGACCCTGTTGACGCTCGAGGTTGAGGGATTCCTAGTGTGCTTGGTCTTGTTCAACTTGTAGGCGCTGCCATAGGTGCTCTTCTTCCTCTTTGTCCTTGGATGATGAGCGGCTCCGTCACCATATGTGGCAGTGCTGTGAGGAGCTCCTTTGGCAGCAGTTGGGCAGGGTAGGGCTCTACCTTTGACCCCTGTGGTCAGCTGGTTGACACCAGTTTAGCTGGTACTGATCCTGCTGAGACAGATCTTCCCTTCATAAGTCTCGCCTTCAGTGCAGGTGGAGCCACCTCCATGACATGTACAGGGAGCCCTGTTCAAGGACTCCCATTCATCTACCAGTTTGCCAGACTCGTTGGTGCAGATCATACACTCAGGTGAGTCCCAAGTGGTGCAAGGTGGGAAAGAGCTGAGGGCCATGTTTGAGGATTCTTTTAATGCCTCTGATGGGTTCTTGATGCAGTCTTCGAGAGCTCATGCTTTCGACCATGATTCGGCTGAAGAACTACCGACCATGGCCAGTGTCCTTTGGGGCTCATGTCTGAGTCTGTGGAAGCCCCCTTGGAGTTGGTCCAGAAAAGGGCCAGTACCCCTTTACTGAGATCCTGGATAGGGATGAATCCCCTGGGGTTGCCTTCCCAGTGGCAGAGGCCATCTTGAGACTGGTGCTGGAGCTTTGGCAGTACCCAGTTTCCTGCCTGGCACCCTTTGCCGTTATGGTCTGCATTCTGCAGTCTCTACTGGCACCTTTCCCAGATTTTTGGACCACACCTTGGGTGAGGGTCTGGTTGCTGACTCAGTCTTCTGTAAATCTAGGAATACCGTCAACATAGACAAGCCCCCTGATAAGGAGTCCAAAAAACTTAACCATGCAGTGAAGAAGGCCTGTGCTGTGTCCTCTCTTGGTTCCATCAGGCAAGCTAGCCCCTGATGATGGCCCACTTGGTCAGTCCCTGATGGGAGTCCAAGATCATGTCCTCCCATACCTCCCTGTCGACAAGCAGCTGGCAGTAAAAGTGGTCTGAGACCAGGGTCAAGCACTGGCTAAACACCAGCTTCTGGTGGCATTAAATGGGGGCGATTCTTGTTTCCATGTCATGGCAGCTGTCGTCCCGAACCATTGCAGGGCCTGGCTGAGGTATTACACCTGTACAACAGACACCCAGCACAAGCTGATCAATTTTTTATTCCTGGGCACCGACCTGTTTGGCCCTGGGGCAGAGGGGTCACCTCACCAGGATTAAGGAGTCCAGTGCCACCCTTTAGTCTGTGACCTTGTCACTAAAGGATTTGAAAGGGCAGAAGCTGAAGAATAAGCCTTTTCAGTTTTGGCTCTTTCTGTCACAGTAGCCTAGGCAGCAGCAGCCCCAGCAGAGGCCTTTGCAGGCTTGGCGTCCCAAGACCAGCTTACCTGTTCAGGGCCCAAAAAAGGAGGGGGCAGGGTAGGGGTGCCCGTCGGCAGCAGGTGCTGGTGCCCCCTCCAGAGCTGCCCACTGACAGGTTGGGGGTGTCTAACTCCCACCTGTCCAGTCCCTGTCCCAGCTCCCTGTGGGCGGTTGGCTGCACCACTTCTGGAATGCTTGGTCCTTAATTACCTTGGACAAGTGGGTCCTGGAGACGGTGGACGGGGGGGGGGTTATTTCTCGATTTTGAGGCTCTCCCTCCTTACCGACTTCATTTGCCAAGGGAGTCCATGGTGTTGCAGGGCATGCTGTCTGCCCTTGGGGATCACATTGCTCAATGTCTAGAAAAAAAGGAACCATTTTCCATGTCCCAGACTCCATGGCAGATCAGGGCTTCGTGTCCAGGTACTTCCTGGTCCTGAGACGTTGGTGCCCCATACTGGATTGCCTCGATCTGAAGCAGTATCTTCAGAAGTGAAAGCTCAGGATGGTCACGCTGAACCAGATAATACCATCTCTGGAGCAGGGCATGTGGTTCTGCTCCCTGCACTCCAGGGCACATTGTTCCACATTCCTGTTTGTCCGTCCCACTGGCTGTACCTTTAGTTCCAGGTCATGCCTTTCGGCCTCTCCTTGATGCCCAGGATCTTCACAAAGTGCACGGCAGTGGTGGCAGCCTTTCTGTGGTGCCAGGGGTTCAGGGTATACCCTTAGCTGGATGACTGACTGATCACTGGGCCATCCAAGTAGACAGTGGAGCAGTCCAGGGACCTGGCGTTACAGATCTGCTGAGACTTTGGCCTTCTGTTCAATCCAGCCATGTCTGAATGGATTCCCTCTCAGGTGCTTCACTTCCATCAGGGCAGAGCTAGACTCCGTTTGGGCAAAGGCCCGACTTCCTGTGGATTGGGTTGGCCTGACTCCCTGTGGGCCGGGTGCTGGGTCTTACCTCCTTTGCCTGATCATTTAAGTTTGAGCGCTTGTGCCTTGCCCGGGACTTCCTGTGGCTGCTGGGGTACGTGGCATCTTGCACCAGCGTGGTCCAGTGGGACCACTGGTGGATGCGTTGCCTTCAGTGGGAGCTGGACTGTCAGTGGTCCTAGTGCCTAAGTCACTTGGACCAGCTGGGTACAGTGATCCAGCCCATGTGGGATGTCATCCTGTGGTGGCTTGTCCCAGAACGTCTGGAGGAAGGAGTCGCATTTGTCCACCCAGAGCTGATAGTCATTTTGTCTACAGATGCTTCTCTGGTTATATGGGGGGTGCACTTGGGGGAATCTCAACGTGCACAGGATCTGGACCCCCAGAGAGTCCTGTCACCATATCCACCTGCTGAAGCTCCATGCAGTGCACCTAGGTCTGTCGAATATGCTTCTTTTGTCCGGGGTCAGGTTGTGCAAATCCAGACGGACAACACCATAGGCATGTTCTACCTGAACAAGCAGGGAGGCATGCACTCATTTCTCTTCTGTTGGGAAGCCCTCTGCACCTGGACCCTTGTGCACAGCTTGAGTGTAGATCTGCTGGTGATTCATGTTGCAAGAGCTGAGAACCAACTAGCGGACTCCCACAGCCAAGTGGGCAAGACGTCACATGAGTTGTCTTTGCATCAGTAGGTGGGGTGGTGAACCATCTGATCTTACTTAGAGGAGGCTCTTGCAGCAGGTAACACATTTAGGACTGGAGCCGGCAGGCGCCAGGACCTCATGAAAAACTTCTAGCTAGCAGTATACAGCGGGGACTGCCCTCCGATGTCTGCCCACCCCAAACGTCATGTATGGTATAAAGGGGGCAGTCCCCCAGCCCATCCTCAGTTTTTTCCTGCCATCGACCATGCAAATCGAACCTCCGTGGACATCTTCAGCTAGTCGACCACCATTTTACATTGCATTTTGTTATTTTTTTGCCTCAAAACAATTATTCTTCAAAAATTCTACTTGCATGTTTTCTTCTTCTCTATCCTTCTCAATCGAGATGTGGCAATCAAAGTGTGCATGCAGCAAGCAGATTCCTCGTTAGGACGGCCATTTGGCCTGCCTGTTCTGCGTAGGCTGAGACCAATATATAGAAGCCTGAAAGCATTACCAAGATTTCAATCAGCGCAGTAGGCTCTGCCATCAGAAGACCCTCAAAGCCTTCTTGCCCACCAAAAAGTTATCTAAAATGGAGAAGGAGCTTCACCAAAAGAGCTCATCCTCTTCACTGGCCTCTGTCATTTCTACCTCCTCTTCTCACAAGGAGAGAAAATTGAGCGGCAAACACAAGGAGAAACCATGGTTGGAATCCTGCTCGCAGTCCCTGAGAAAGTCAGCGACCACTTCTGGATCCTCCCCCCACGGGGGGTCGACTCCTTCCACTGCAGCTGCCCTTTCATCCTCCGGGCTCCCGGTGACCAAACCTCCCTCCCTTATCACTGTTGTGGGAGAAGGTTCTTCGGGGCACAGGACTTCGTCCTCTGCCTCTTAAGCTTAAGTCCATAGTCCCTGCGGGCTCTAAGCCAAGTGGCTCGGCCGGTGGATCTTCAGGCAGCAGGCCTTTACCTGCCACTCTCCCAATCAGGGTGTCCGCTGAGTCCTCCTAGATGTCAGGGGCCAACTCCACCAGATGACACCCGGGACTAACGCCCTCCTCCTCCGGGAAAGAGGGCTTCCGTCCTGCTCGGGAACCAGCTCCCTGCCTCTGGTGACTCCTCCTCCTAGGCAGCTGCCGGCTGAATCGCCAGCCCGGACCCAGCCTACACGGTTCCTTCAATGCCGGCTTCTGAACCCATCACCACCTAACCCTCCTGAGTCGCCAGCGGGGCCTGACGCCCACCCTCCACCGATATCTGAGGGCCCGATGGCTGGACGCCGGGCCCAGTCCTTCTGACTCCAGATGACACCGCTCTTCTGGATCCGATGCTCTGTAACCCAGATTGGCCTACCCTGATGCCCGAGTTACTCCAGCCTGATGACTGGTGAGGTACCCAAGCCTGATGACCAGAGGCCAGTGCTGTCTAAGCATACTACCCAGACGCCAGATGCACCAGACCTGCTGCAAACTCCTCTGCAAGCCTGGAACGAGCTTTTTTGTGGCCTGGTGGGCCTATTTCAAAGACAGAGACACCTAGGGAACCTTCTAAGCTTACCCCCCAGGGGCCACCTTCGGACAAGCCTCTGGTTCACCCTCCTACTCCACTGACCATCCCTACACCAGATGGGGGTGATACCCCCCTTCCCAAAGGACGGCCACATAAGCAGCCACGTTTGCCCTCCCCCTCACCAGATTTGGGGTGTTCAAATGGGTATTCCTCTTATTCCAGCGGCAAGGCCTCCGACCTTCTGTCGGAGCCCGAGGGCAGTAAAGACACCTCTCGTTCCCCACCTGATGACCCATCATTCAGGGATGTAATGCAGCACATCCAGCAACTGAGTGGCTGGGATACAGAAAAGCTGGATCTGAAGTGGTGTCAGCTGGCCATTTTTCTCAGATAAAAGGACACTCTGTCTGTGGTGGTTCCCTCACTTGTGGAGTTCTATAAAGATGTCAGCAGAGCAGCCTGTAAGTGCCTGTTTTCTGTGCCAGTCGTATCCAAGAAGTCAGACCAGCTGTATTATGCCCCCTAGAGAGGATCTCTTTTACAGGGAGCACCCAGAGGCAGACTTAGTCATGATTAGTTTGGCACATGACCACTGCAGGTGTCCTAGACACCTGAGTGCGCAACTTCCAGACAAGGATTCCAAACAGTTTGACTTCTTGGCCAAGAAGGTGTACTCCTCGGCCACGTGTGCTATTCGATCTCAAAATTTCCTTGCCCACATGGTTCAATACCAGAACACCCTGTGGGACAAGGCAGTGGAGGTAATTCAAGCCATACCAGCTTGCCCGGGAAGGGCAGAGCTGATGGCCATCTTAAAGTCCGGCTCGGACGTTGGTAATCACGTCTTTCAGGCATCTTATACGGTGGAGTCGGCAATTAGGCCACAGCTTCTGCTGTATGTATCCGCCAATAGTCTTGGTTGAGAGTGTCTGGGTTTGCTCCGGGTGTGCAGTCCAAAATTTTGGATAGCCCACTTTTGCTTTCAGGGTCTGGTCCTGTTCAGCGAAGACTCACAAAACATCATTGCTCGCCTGCAGGAATGATGGAAAGCTATTAGATCTGTACACACTATGTACAAATCTCAACCCAAACAGCACCCTAAGCAGCCATTTCAGAGGAATGCTGGACAGCAACCTAGAGGACAGCAGCAGAGAGCAGGGTTCAAGCACAAGGCTTCCACTCCTGCTTCCAGAGGTTCCACCCCTCTGGCCCCTAGGACCTCCCAGCCCATGCTGCCCCTCCTTGGCTCTTCAGCCTGACTCATTGCCCGACCCCGACCGAAGCCTTAGGGAGGCGGTAGGGGGATGATTTTCCTTGTACATAGAAGGGTAGCACCAGATAACCACAGATCAGTGAGTTCTACAACTTATCAAGAGGGGACACACTCTGGAGTTCACTGAGATTCTCTCAGATAACCCACTGATTCCATCCCATTACTCTCAAGCTCACAGTGCTCTCATAGCAGAGGAGATCCAGGCCCTCGTGCAAAAGTAGGCCACAGAGCCTGTCCCTCCAGCACAACAGGGGAAAGGGTTTTATTCCCACTTCTTCCTGGTGCCAAAGAAAACAGGGGACCTGCGTCCTATCCTCGACCTCAGCTACCTGTATCAGTACATAGAGTATAAACTATTCCGGATGATCACTCTAGGCCTGCTCCCTCTTCTTCATCAGAGGGGCTTGGTTATGTTCTCTGGACATGCAGGACACATACCTCCATATTCTGATTTTTTTTTTTTTGTTTTGTTTTTTTAACCACACTGGAGGTTCCTTTGCTTCTGCATCCAGGGAAGTCAGTACCAATTTTGGGCTCTGCCTTTCGGCCTGTCCTAGGCCCCCAGAGTTTTCACCAAATGCCTCGCAGTAGTGGCTGCAGCTGTAAGAAGACAGGGTCATTATGTCTTCCCCTACCTGGATGACTGGCTGCTGACCACTGTCTCAGGGACCAGCTACTCCACACTATGCAGGCCACCTTCTTCCTGTTTTAGGACCCAAAGGCTGCAATACATAGGGGCAGTTCCTGACGCAGCGCAAGGCAAAGCCTTCCTCCCTCAGGACAGAGTGGAGTTCCTTCAGACGCGCACTCGACAGATCTCCTCCGCTCACCAGGTCCCAGCCAGGTCAGTCCTAAGACTTTTGGGACACATGGCTGCCACCATCACCAAGGTCTCTCTGGCCAGGTTGTACATGAGGGTGATTCAGCGGAATCTGAGAGTTCAGTGGGATCAGCATTTTGTTGATCTAGAACTGGTCTAGATGTCGAACCCTGTAAGACCGGCTTTGACATGGGTGCTTGAATTTATCCAACCTTTCCAGAAGGATTTGCCTTTGGAAGGAACTCTCCAGTCAGATCCTGACCACAGACGCATTGGTCAAGGCTGGGGAGCCCACACACTGAGGCCACCAGATACAAGGGTCTTGTGCCCAGCATGAGCTTCATCCCCAAATCAATGTCCTGGAGATGAGGGCCATTCTGTATGCCCTTCAGGCCTTCCAGACAGTCTTGCTATCTGGTCCCCTGTTAATCCAGACCAACAACATGTCAGTAATCTTTTACATAACAGGCAAGGAGGCACTCATTCTTATCCCCTCTGCAGGGAGACCATGCGAGTGTGGGCATGGGCAGTGGACCATCACCTGGACTTGACAGCTGTCCATGTTCTGGGCATGCAAAACACCTTGGCCTACAGTCTAAGACGGTCTCGATCCAGGGCCCACGAGTGGGAACTTCATCCTTCAGTGGCCGAAGTACTCTTCAACAGATGGGGTCATCCAGAACTAGATCTATTTGCCTCCTCATCCAACGCAAAACTGCCCAGTTTTTGCTCACTAGAGCCAGGGCTTGGTGTTTTCTGGCAAGACGCATTGTCTCACGCCTGGATGGGGAGATTCCTTTACGCATTCCTTCCCTTTCCTCTGCTGCAGCGAGTTCTTCTCAAGCTGCAATCGGAGGGAACAGAGATGATTCTGGTGGCAGCTTTCTGGCCATGCCAGATTTGGTTTCCACTTCTTTGGCATCTTCAAGTGGAACCTCTAATTTCCCTGTCACTATGCTCAGATTTGCTCTTCCAGGATCAGGGAATCCTGGTCCATCTGGATCTCAAATCTCTGTGCCTCCATGCTTGGCTCCTGCAGACCTAGCTATATCCAGATTTGGGGTATCACCCAGAGTAGTGGATGTCCTAGTGGCCGCTAGGAGGAAACCTTCCACTAGGGCAGCCTATGCTATGAAATGGAAGCGGTTCTACATCTGGGGCACTACTTGGCATTTAGACCCTTTCAGCTGCCCGATAAATTTGATTCTGGAGTACCTCCTCTCTCTATCTGATGCAGGACTCTGTTACTCTTTGCTCAAGGTGCACCTGTCTGCCATTTCAGCCTACCATGCACCTGTTCAGGACAAAACTCTTGCCCAGCTGTATCTTCCCCGTACATTCTTACAGGGCATTCTGCATTTGAAGCCTCACATCCGGGACCCAGTCCTGCCATGGGATCTTTTGTTTGTTTTAGAAAAACTCACTTTGCCTCCCTTTGAGCTTGCTGCAAGTTGCGAGCTGCGCTTTCTGTTGTTGAAAGCGTTATTTTTAGTTGCCATAACTTCTGCTTGAAGGATTTCCTAGTGTCAGGTCCTGATGTGTAAGGAGTCTTATTTGGTTTTCCACCAGGACAGGGTGTCTTTGCAGACTAATCCCAAGTTTCTTCCCCAGTTGGTGTCAGAGTTTACTTTGAATCGGGACATGCACCTTCTGGTCTACTGTCAAGAGTACTCGAATGGAGGGGAGGCACTGCTGCATACTCTGGCTGTTCATAGGGTGCTTCATCATTACTTGGAGTGTACCCAAGCCATTCGAAAGTCTGACCGGTTGTTTGTATCTTTTGCCCCCAGGACGGAATGGGCTCCTGTTTCTAAGCAGTGTTTATCTAAATCGTTGGTTAATTGCATTGTTTTCTGCTACAAGTATGACAACCCCTGACTGGGCTTGGTAGAGGGTTACTCTACCAGGGGCATGGTTGCGTCCTTTGCCTCCTTAAAGAACATGTCAGCTGCCGACATTTGCACAGCTGCTACTTGAAGTTCTGTCCACACCTTTACTACAGTTTGATTGTTGCAGAGGAGGCTTTGAATTGGCTGTTCTTCAGGACCTCCTGTCTTAATTCCTTTTGGGAGACTTCTGCCTCCACCCATCTGACCGAGGCACTCATTACTGCTTGGGACTCGGTCCTAAAGTTACCTGCTGCAAGAGCCCCCGGAAGTAAGATGGTACAGTGATGTAAGAATATAACGATAACAGTAGATCTTAGAGAGGAGCTCTTGCAGCAGGTACTATTTTTCCCATCCACCTTCCCCCAGTAGCTGCCTCTCCATCACGGATACCTTTGTTTTTCCTCCTTCAGTGGAACCTCCTCAGTTCTCCATTTATTTACTTGCCGGGATCTCTGGTGGGAGAACTGGGGATGGACCGGGGGACCACCTCCTTTATACCATACGTGACGTCGGGGGCTGGCTGACATTGGGGGGTGGTCCCCCGCTGTATACTGCCAGCTAGAAGTTTTCCGTGGGGTCCTGGCTCCTGCAGGCTTCAGTCCTAAAGGTGTTACCTGCTGCAAGAGGTCCTCTCGAAGATCTACTGTCATGGTAAGTTCTTACATAACTGTACTTTCTCCCTGTGAGGCACTCCTGTGGTGGACCCTTTTCCTCCAGGGAGAACACAAAACTGAAGCTGTTTTGTGCCCCCCCCCCAGTCTGGAACACTACTGAGGGATGCTTTTATGAGGCCCTGGACCCCAGGCCTCTTGTATGCCTTCCCTCTTTCCCTGGATCCACAAAGTGGTGGTCAAGGTATGGAGGGACAAGGCATGGGTGATCTTGATAGCCCCGGACTGGCCCCACCATCTCTGGTACCTGGATCTCCTCAGCAGGAGACCTCCATGGCGGTTGCTCCTGCACCCGTGTCTGCTGTTTTGTCTTTGGGAGAAGATCCTATACCCAGATCTTCAATCCCTGCACCTCACAGCCTGGTTCTTGAGTGGTTAGAGTTCAGGCTTTGGGACTTTTGGGCAGTGTGCTTCACACCATGGAGTCATCCTGAAAGGAGTCAGCTCATCAGTGCTATGCCTTTAAATGTAAAATATTTTCCATTTAATGCCAGGTCAAAGAGATTGATCCCCTTGCCTGCCCCATGGCTAGCATTCTTTGACTATTCGTGGTCCCTTTCCCAGCTGAGACTGAGATCAACAGCCCTTATGATGCACCTGGCAGTCATCTCTACATACCGGGTGCAGGCTGTTATGCTGACGGTGGCACAGGAGGAGGTGGTCGGGAGCTTTTTCTAGGGCCTTGACCACATGAACCCACCAGTGTGAACTACCACCACCTTGGGATCTATTGCTGGTTCTGGCAGTGCTCATGGGCAAGCCTTTTGAGCCTGTGCAGAAGTGTAAGATGTCGTACCATTCATGGAAAACTGCCTTCTTGGTGGCGATCGCCTTTGCCAGAAGGATCAGTGAGCTCCAGGTGCTCTCGGTGGAATCTCTGTACCTAGTCTTTTACAAGGACAAGGTAGCTCTTCACCCCCGCCCAAAGTTTCTCTCGAAGGTGGTATTGGGATTTCACCCTAATCAGGTGATCAGCCTTCTGGTATAATTTACCAACCCATCTTCGGAGGCTGACCACAAGCTCCATACTTTGGATCTGTGGAGGGCGCTCACTTAACTATAAGGAATGCATGGCTAGAGTTTTGGGTGAGGCTCACCAGCTCTTTGTAACATACACTGAAGCTACATCTGGCAGACTGTCAGCTAAGAAGACGATTGGCAGGTGTATTATCTCCTGCATCGACCTCTGCTATGGATTGGCTGGTAGGGAGCCTCCTGTAGGGCTTAGGGCTCATCCCACTAGACATTTATTTGTTTGTTTATTTAGTTTTTTTTGACCGGGTAAGTGCACTAGACAAATCCTGCCTATTTTCAGGCACGACCCGGGGGAGGGGGATACAGATGAATGCCAACTGACTTTGAACCAGATTAAACTGTTGGTGGTATTTTTAGTGAATGAGGGAAATTTGGCCAAGACACCGGGGAAATTCCCCTAGTCTTTTCGATAAGTGCCATGGGATCTTTAACACCCACCTGAACTACCACCAATCCAGGCAGATGGGACCTCGGTTTAACATCTCATCGGAAAGATGGCACCTCAGAAGTGCAGCACCCCTCTCATGCTGCACTACAGTGTCAGTTCTGGGATATTAACCCAAGTGCCAGATGTGGGAACTGAACCCACAGCCCTCTGATCTCCCGGTCTCAGAGGCAAGTGCGCTACCTACTGAGCCACTGACGCTGCCTTGGTGGCTGCTTTCAGGGATGTCCCCATACAGTAAGTTCTGTAAGGCGGCTATCTGGAAGTCCGCACATATTTTCATCTCCCATTACAGCATTGACCTTGAGTCATGCTGGGATGCTGCTTTTGAGGCCTCAGTTCTCCAATCTCTGTTTGCCAAATAGGGGTGTGTCCCTTGCCCCCTCCTCCTGGAGAACTGCTGGAAGTCTGTCAAAAATGTGGATAAATGAACCATATCCGCCTTCTTAGAAAAATAGGTTCTAGGGACATGGATATGTTGTTCATCCACACTTATTGGCAGGTTCCTTGCCGCTTTAAATCTTGCCGGAAGGTCTTCAAGCTGGCTCCTCCCACCCACCCGGGTGGTAAAACTCTCGGCTCCGCCCCATGACGCCAGATCTTCCTTACGCTTGGAAGCTCAGGTTCCCTCCTTAATGCTCTGCAGTATAAGACTGGTTCCTAATTCTTGAAATTTGAGTAAAGTTTTTGCTAAAAGACTTGGTCTTCTCTCCCTCGCGGCTGTGATGGACCATACCGTCTCCCAGTTTCCGGAGATGCCCTTGCGGGCAGAAGATGTCTCGGGCGGATCCGCACTCCACGTGTGTCTACTGCTTAGGCCTTGAGCACGACCACGCAGGCTTCGACCCTGTGTTCTTCTTTTTGAGCTCGTCCTCGGAGACCGTGCTGCCTGTTTACAGCTGGGGCGTCCCGAGAAAGATTTCCTCCCGGTTAAGTCAAGGGCCGGTCCGGCGGTGTCCCGGCGGCAGGCTCAGCGGATCAACCGAGGCAGATGATAGCCCTCCCGAAGAGGAAGCGCGGGCGCTTCTACCTACGACTGCGGCATTTGTTCGCTTCTCTGGGTGCCTAAATGTTAGAAGCTTCTTCTTTTAAGAACTTTGTCTGATCCTCTGTTGAAGGTGAGGTCCAACTTCTTCTGGACCGTTTTCTGCGGTCCAGAAGAAGACAAAGTAAGTCTCACCGTCGGCGCTCTTGGGAATGAAGAATCCCCCTCCCTGGTTGTCGACATTTCGGCTTGATCGACCCTCGACCGGCCACTGGCTTCACAGTGTCCCATCGAGGCCAGTTGACGAGACTCCTGTAAGCAGTCGAGACTTTTCTCGACTCATCGGATAGTTGTCGGCTGGAAGCTGAGAATCCCTCTCCTGGTTCCCCGGTGGGAGTTGAGGATCCCGTCGGCTCGTCTGTGCCTCCGGTTCCGGAGCCTTGATAGGAATCGTCCGAGCCGAGTGCCGATTCCTCGTCACCTCCCGCACCATCCTCGGCCTAGCCGAGGTTCTCGATCTCGAGACGTCTTGGCGGTCCAGCAGATCCCGCTGTCATAAAGCGATCTCGGCACCGTGGCAAGCCAGCGCGCTCATCCTCTTCCTCGGACGAGGGGCTTGGCGCAAGTTGCGTCGGTGTGAGAACTCGTGTGGCAACAGCTCCTTCTGACCGGGACTAAGCCAGCGCGTCGTCTTCCCGGCCATTAAGTGGTTGTCACGGGCGAAACAACCCCTCGTTTTAGCCGAGGAGCCTGTTCCCAGGCTGGTTGTTTGGCCAATTCCAGCTGTCCCACCGATTCCGGTGGAACCTCTGCCTCCACAGCCGTTAGTTGGGGCTCCGACCAAAAATTCTCGGTCGGCTCGGGGACTGCCCCATAGGCTGTCTGTCACCCTCACTCCCGATAGAACTCGGCAGGTGGAGGGTGGCTCAGGCCCAAGACAGCTCTTTTAGGACTCTTCCGAGTCGAGGATGATTCCTCCCTTTTCTCCAGCAATGGACTTGGGTCCTCAGGAGACAGTCGGTGGGCTGATAGCCCTTACGTCTTTCCTAGGTTGCTTGGCTCATCTCGGAATCCACCAGGATGAAGCTCGAGACCCATTTCTAAACAGGCCAGGTATCCCTCACCGAATTCTGGACCAAGGGGATCCCCTCGGAGGCCCTTTCGGTGGCCAAGGCCATAGTGGGTCCGGCCTTGGAGCTCTGGCAGCCCTGCTTCCCTGCCCTCCACCTTTGGCAGGATGGCCAGGAGTATTAGTCCCTACCGGTTCCCTGTCCGGTTTTTCGGAACACGCCTCTGCTGAGGGGTTGGTTACCGACAGCGTTTTCCGGCGTGCCAGGAACGCTAGGGATGTGGACAAACCTCCCGACAAGGAATCCAAGAAATTGGATTATGCCAGGCGAAAAGTCTATGCTGCGTCTTCTCTCGGCCTTTGTCAGGCCAGTTCGGCTGTCCTCGTGGCACATTTTTCTCATGCCCTGTTGGGCTCCCTGGATGAGGTCGTCCCTCATCTTCCCGCGGATCTGCAGACTACGGTCAGGCAGGTGCGGGACCAGGAGCAGGGCAGTGGCCAAACAGCAGCTCAGACTGGCACCCAGATATTGGGGACTCATATGCCAGGTCTGTATGGCAGCCACAGTGGCCATCGTCGTCTGGCTTGGCTGAGCATATCCACCTTCGCCGGATACCCAGCACAAGTTGGCGGATGTTCCCTTTTGGGGACCGACCTCTTGACCCCTGGGGTGGAAGGTCACCTGCAGAGGACGAGGAAGTCCAATGCTACCTTGGACTCGGTCTCCTCCATAGAAAGGACAAAGGGCGCAAACCACAGCCTAAGCCCTTACGTCCTTCTGCGCCCAGGCGCGCCCAGCCAACATAGCGTCAGGCCCAGCAGGCTCGGGCTTGGCATCCCAAACCCAAGCCGGGCTTCCAACAGGAAGCAGGAGTAAGGGCCAGGAGGTCCCTCGGCGGTCCCTCCTCCAAGCCTGCCCAGTGACAGGCTGAGGATGCTCGCCCCACAACCCCGTCACCTCACCCAGGTTCCCCCATTAGAGATGGCTCAACAGCTTCCTTTCCGCCTGGTCCGTTATACCACGGACAGGTGGGTACTGGAGGTGGTGGGAAAAGCCTGCCTCTAAATCGAGCAGGCCCGCCCTTCAGAGCCGTCGCACCTCGGGGGCCTCGGGGTCGCAGCCTCACTGTCGGCTCGTCGGGCGACGCCTCCTCCTCCAAAGGAGGTGATCGGGAGGTGGCGGACCCTCCCTCAGAACCGGGGTTTATGTCCAGGTACTTCCTGGTTCCGAAGCAGACGGGGGCTGGCGCCCATTCTCGACTACTGCACCTGAACAAGTTCCTAAAGTCTCGAACCTTCAGGATGGTCACTCTGGCTCAGATAACACCATCTCTGGAACACGGCAGTGGTTCTGCTCTCTGGACCTGCAGGATCGTTCTTTCCGTCCTATCTGTCCGTCACAGAAGATTCCTTAAGCTTTTCGAGGCGGAGGGATCCCTCTTCAGTTCGAGCCATGCCCTTGACCTGTCTCCAGCTCCCAGGGTCTTCACCAAATGCATTGCAGTGGTGACAGCCTTCCTCTGAGTGCCGAGGGGTCCGGGTGTACCCTTACCTGGACGATTGGCTGATAGCAGCCCCCCAGATGGGAGGTGGGTGGTCAGAGATCTGGCCTCAGGTTTGCTCTCAAGTTGGCCTTCTTATCAATGAGGCCAAGTCGAACCGAGCTGAGCAGGTGATTCTGTTTATCGGGGCAGCGCTCGACTCTCTGAGGCAGGCACAGCTCCGGTGGACAGGGCGAGGTTCTTACCTCCTTTTCCCAGTCATTTCTGGTTGGGCAATCGCGCCCTGCACGGGACTTCCTGTGCCTCCTGGGCCTCATGGCGGCCTGTACCAGCGTGGTCCATTGGGCACGCTGGCACATCGCCCCTTCAGTGAGGGACTGGCCAAACAGTGGTCTGGCAGCTGCGAGCATTGGACCAGCTAGTGATGGTGACCCAGGAGATGTGGGCGCTCTCCGGTGGTGGACGTTCCATCTCATCTGCAGGAGGGCATCCGTTTGTCCGCCTCGAGCCGGCGGTCTCTCTGTCGACCGATGCCTCTCTGATGGGTTGGGGTGCCCATCTGGGGAACACCGGCGCCGGCCTCTGGTCCCAGCAGAGTCGATGCCACATCAACCTGCTGGAGCTCGGCGGTGCGCCTGGCTCTCACCGCCTTTGCTCCGTTCTCCGGGTCAGGTGGTCCGGTCAGAGCGGACAATACCACGACCATGTACTACCCTAAACCGCCAGAGGCGGGGCCAGCGTTCCATGCTTCTGTGCAAGGCTGTCACATTTGGTCACTAATTAAGGCCTGGAGGTGGATCTCCTAGCCATTCATGTGGCAGGAGCCTCCAACACACTGGCTGATACCCTGAGCGGATAGAGCTGCATCTCACCAGTGGTCTCTCCTGCCGTGGGTAGTACAAGATCTGTTCTCCCACTGGGGCACACCTCAGGTGGACCTGTTTGCCTCAGGGAGAGCATGAGCTGAGGCTGTTTCATGCCCGCCCCCCTCAGTAGGGCTCGCTGCAGGGGGATGCCTTCTCGAGGCTGTGGACCCCAGGCCTCTTCTACCGCTTTCCCCCATTTCCCTTGATTTACAAGGTGCTTCTCAAGGCAAGGAGGGACAAGGCGCAGGTGATTCTGATAGCCCTAGACTGGCCCCGCCAGTTCTGGTACCCAGATCTCCTCAGCCTCAGCTCCAGGCTCCGAGGCAGCTTCCAGCTCGCCCCGGGACCTGCTCTCAGTCAATCAGGGAAGGTGTTCCATCCGGACCTAATCCCTGCACCTGACGGCCTGGTTCCTGGCGCTAGAGTTCCAGGCCTTGGGTCTTTCAGCGAGTCCTCAATGTTGTTGAGGCGTCCCGTAAGAAGTCGACCAGGAAATGCTATGCCTTCAAATGGAAGAGATTTTCCATTTGGTGTCAGAACAAACGGATACCTTCCTCCTGTCCTTTAGCAAGCATCTTGGACTATTTATGGTCCTTTCTAGTCAAGGCTTGGAGTCGGCGACCCTAGGGTGCACCTGGCAGCCATCTCTGCCCACTGGGCGCGGGCGGGGGCAGTCGGTGGCGCAGGAGGAAAGGTGGTCTGATGCTTTTTCAAGGCCTTGATCACATTTCCCCTCGGTCAGGAACCTCCACCTCACTGGGTTACTGCTGGTACTGGCAAAGCTCATGGGCAAGCCATTGAACCAATGCACAGGTGTGACTCTCTCACCTGTCGTGGAAGACCGCCTTCTTGGTGGCTATCCGTCAGCCAGAAGGATGGGAGAACTCAGGCGCTCTGCATCGAGTCTCCTTACCTGGTCTTCCACAGGGACAAGGTTGTCCGCCCCCACCCGAAATTCCTTCGAAGGTGGTGTGAATTTCACCTTAACCAGGTGTTGACTCTGCCGGTGTTCTACCCCAGTCACACCTCTGAGGCCGAATACAGGCTCCATACTTTGGACCCTAGAAGGGCGCTCGCTTATTATAAGGAACACACGGCTGAAATTCGGGGAGAGGTTTGCCAGCTGTTTGTCACCTACGCTGAAGCCACACTTGGCAGACCTGCAGCCAAGCGGATGATAAGCAGGTGGGTCACCTCCTGCATAGATCTCTGCTACAAGTTGGCGGGCATGGAGCCTCCCAGAGGGATAAGAGCTCATTCTACCCGTCATACTGCTGCATCGGTGGCTGCTTCCAGGGGCGTCTATCCAGGAAATCTGCGGGGCTGCTACCTGGGCGTCAACACACACCTTTACCCATTACCACATTGACCTTGAGTCACGCCGGGATGCTGGTTTGGGGCCTCGGTTCTCAGTCTTTATTCCTAAATAGGGGTGTGCGCTTTGCCTCCCTCCTCCGGAGAACTGCTAGGAGTCTGCCAATAAGTGTGGATGAACAACATATCCATGTCCCTAGAAATACAGGTTACTCACCTGTAACAGGAGTTCTAGGATGGTATGTGTTGTTCATCCATGACCCACCCAGCCTCCCGGCTTTGGCCCATAACCTGAGCTTCCAGCGGCCAGATCTGGCATCATGGGGCAGAGCCGAGAGTTTTACCACCCGGGTGGGTGGGAGGAGCCAGCTTGAAGACCTTCCGGCAAGATTTAAAGCGGCAAGGAACCTGCCAATAAGTGTGGATGAACAACATATACCATTCCTAGAACTCCTGTTACAGGTGAGTAACCTATATTTACTCACCTGTAACTCTAGTTTTAGGAGTAGTGTATGGTTCACATTCACACAACCCAGCCAACCTCCCCTGGCAGGTAGCACACAGATCCCTGCTTCCAACTTGCAAGATCTGACGTCACGGGCAGAGCCGAGGGATATACCATCTGGATGGTGGGAGGAGCTTATTTTAAAGACCGGCAAATCAGCTCCTCAAGGGGGGGAGGCACTGGAAAGGAGCAGGGAAATCCTAGCCCCCCCCCCCATATCATGGTAGTAAGTCCGGCAAACACCAACATAGAGGTGTCGATAGGGAGAAGGGCAGGGGTAAATGGAGAAAGTGACAAAGGCAAGAAGGGCAGGGATGGGGCAAAAAGGAGTAAGGCCGTCAGGAAATGGAGGGTAATGAGTACCAATGCCCGTAGTCTGGGCAACAAGCTCCCTGAGCTGGTGGCCTTGATGGAAGAGGGGTGCCTGGATATCGTAGCAATCACAGAAACACGGTACACAGAGAACCATGACTGGGATGTTAACATACCAGGGTACATAACCTACAAGAGAGACAGGCAGGGGAGAAGAGGGGGAGGAGTAGCTCTCTATGTAAAAGAAGGGATAAAAGCAACTGAACAAAAGAGTAAACAGGGAGGAGAGGAGGCACTGTGGGTCATTTTGGAGACTGGAAAGGGCACCACAATCCGCACAGGGGTTGTGTACAGACCCCCATGTCAGGGGAAGGGAATGGACAAGGGTATGATGGAAGGCATTCTTAGAATGGCAGAGAAAGGGGAGATACTGTTGATGGGAGACCTGAGTATGCCAGATGTTAACTGGAGCACATTTGCTGCAGCCACATCCAAGAGCAGGACCATTCTTGGTGCCCTACAGGTGGCAGGCCTCAGACAGCTAGTTTCGGAACCCACTCATGAGGGAGCAATCTTAGACCTCATACTCTCAAATGGGGGCAGTGAGAGGATCTCAGATCTAGAAGTGGGTTGCCATCTGGGAACAAGTGACCATCCAACAGTGTGGGTCACATTAAACTCAGCTACAGAGTCAAGCCATGCAAAAGTGAGGGTACTGGACTTTAGGAGGGCTGACTTTGGCAAGATGGGAGAGTGCCTCAGAAAAGCACTAGCAAACAGGCTAGAAGGAGGTGTGGAGCAACAATGGGGAATCATCAAAACTGCCATCAGAGGCAACAAGCCTTTGTGTGAAGCAAATAAACAAATCAAAATGAAAAAAAGCCACTATGGTTCTCAAAGAGGTGGCTGTGAAAGTCAGGAAGAAAAGATAGCATTCCGATGTAAGGAAACACAGAAGGAGCAGGACAGAGAGCTGTACCAGTTAAGGCAGAAGGAAGCAGGGAGGAAGTCAGAATAGCAAAGGCCAGATTGAGGAAAAGATAGCCAACTCAGTTAAGAGGATAAAACCTTTTATAGGTACATCAGCGGCGTAGAAAGACAAAGGGAGGGATAGTGAGGCTGAATAGAATGAGCGGTGGGTGGGCAGGGGACAGTGAAAAAGCAGGGATACTGAGCGAATATTTCTGCTCAGTATTCACAAAAGAGGAAGGAGAGTGCCTAATCCACTTAACAGAAGCACTCTTGATGGGGGTGATCCTGTCCTTTCACAGAAGAAGGGTTCTGCAAGAACTCCTAAAACTGAAGGTGGACAAAGCAATGGGTCCTGATGGAATTCACCCAGAATTCTAAAAGAATTAAGGAGGAACTAGTGAAACCACTGGTTACTCTTTTAATAAATCATGGGAGGATGGTGTGGTACCCGGGGACTGGAGGAAGCGGATGTGATTCCCTTCACAAAAGTGGGAGCAAGACAGAGGCAGGAAACTACAGACCTGTCAGTCTGACCTCTGTGGTAGGGAAAGTGATGAGTCACTTCTGAAGGAAAGAATAGTTGAGTACCTAGAGGCCAGTGGCACAGGACCCAAGGCAGCATGGGTTCACAGTGGGAAGGTCATGTCAGGCCAGATCTAATAGAGTTCTTGACTGGGTGACCAAAGTAGTAGACCAGGGAGGGGCTGTGGACATGGCCTACCTAGACTTTGTAAGGCATTTGACACAGTCCCACAAAAGATCAATAGTCAAATTAACCAGCCTGGGAGTGGGTCCCAGGGTGGTAGCCTAGGTAAAACATTGGCTGCACAACAGGACACAGAAGGTAATTGTAAATGGGTCCACTCTGAAGAAAGAGGGGTTACTAGTGAGGTACCGCAGGAGTTCAGTGTGGGTCCAGTCCTTTTAATGTCTTCATCAGTGACATTGCAGAGGACTGGAAGGAAAAGTATGCCTTTTGCAGATGACACAAAGATCTGCAACAGGGTTGATACACAGGAGGCGTGGAAAGGATGAGAAGAGACTTGGCAAGGTTGGAGGAATGGTCAGAAGTATGGCAGCTAGGATTCAATGCAAAGAAGTGCAAAATAATGCACTGGAAACAAGAACCCAGGGAAGAATACACAATGGAGGTAGTAACAACAACAAGAAAGGAAAGGGACCTGGGGGTAATCATATCAGATGACCTTAAGGTTAGCAAGCAATGTGAGAAGGCAGTAGGGAGGGCTGGGGGTATACTGGGATGCATAGGGAGAGGTATCAGCAGCAGAAAACAGGAAGTTGTTATCCCTCTGTACAGATAGTTGGTGAGACCCCATCTGGAGTACTGCGTCCACTTCTGGAGACCCCATCACTGCAAGGACATAGACAGGATAGAGGCAGTCCAGAGGAGGGCAACTAAAATGGTGCAGGGTCTGCAAGAGAAGCCGTATGAGGAGAGATTAAAGGAGCTTAATATGTATACCCTTGAGAAAAGAAGGAGAAGGGGACATGATAGAAACTTTTAAGTACCTCAGTGGAATCAACAAAGTCCAAGAGGTAGCATCTTTCAGAAAAAGAGGCGTACAAGAACAAGGGACACAATTTAAAGATAGAAGGGGGCAGTTCAGGGGCAATGTGAGGAGTATTATTTCACAGAGAGGGTGAGTGGATGCATGGAACAGCCTTCCTGAGGAGGTTGTGGGGTCTAAAACTGTGGGAGAATTCAAGAATGCATGGGACAGACACAAGGCAATTCTTGTGGGGGTACGAAGAAACAGGCTGTTGGTTAACTAGGATCTGTGGCCTATCCTGTAGGTAGGGAAATGGGCAGACTAGATGGGCCAAGCGGTCTTTATCTGCCGTCATAGTCTATGTTTCTAGATTGGCAAAAGTGTAGATAAGTGAATCATATACCACTTCTAAGGCTATGGTTATAGGTGAGTGACCTATTTTTTCTGGATTGGGCCGCAGCAGGCATTCAGAGGCTTTGGCATTACTCGGAAGTAGGATTGTGCTATTAGAAAGCTTACATAGAAACATAGAATTTGACGGCAGATAAGGACTGCTTGGCCCACCTAGTCTGCCCATTTTCTGTACCTATTGCATATACCGCAGTCCCTAGTTTATATGCGACTTACCCATTCTTCCCTATTGCTAGGGTTTTCTTATGCCTATCCCATGCATTCTTAAATTCTCCCACCACTTCCACAGGGAGGCCATTCCATGCATCCACCACCCTTTCCTTGACAAAATATTTCCTGATGTTACCCCAGAGTCTACCCCCCCGCCTCATATCATGACCTTTTGTTCTAGAACATCTTCTTTTCTGAAAGATACTACCCTCCTTTACTTTATTTATACCACTGATATATTTAAACATCTCTATCATATCCCCCTCTCTGTCTTCTCTCTTCCAGTGTATACATATTGAGGTCCTCCAGTCTCTCCTCATATGTCTTCTAGTGCAACTCTTGCACTATTGTTGTTGCCCTTCTCTGAACTGCCTGCTCTTTACAGTATGTCCATCCGGAGATGTGGTCTCCAGAACTGGACACAGTACTCCAGATGAGGTCTTACCAAAGATCTGTACAGTGGCATCACCACTTCTTTTTTCTGCTGGTGATCCCTCTCCCTATAAACGCCAGCATTCCACTGGCTCTTCCCACAGCTTTCTCACACTGTTTAGTCACCTTCAGGTCATCAGATATGATTACCCCCTGGTCCCTTTCAGGTTTGGTGGTCCCCAGTACCCCACCCCCCATCATGTACTCCTCCCCTGGATTTCTGTGCCCCAAATGCACAATCTTGCACTTCTTTGCATTGAATCCCCGCTGCCACACTCTTGACCATTCCTCAAGCTTACCTAGGTCCCTCATTGTCTCCACGCCCCCTAGAGTGTCAGCCCTGTTGCAGATCTTAGTGTCATCTGCAAAAAGGCATACCTTCCCTTCCAGCCTCTCTGCAATGTCACTTATGAATACATTAAAGGGGATTGACCCCAGCACCGATCGCTGTGGCACCCCACTGGTCACCCCCTCTCTCCAGATTGAACTCAGTTCACCACTACCCTCTGTGTCTGACCACTTAACCAATTTCTAACCCAGTTTACCACCCTGGGACGCACTCCAAGACTACCCAACTTGTTTACTAGCCTCCTATATGGAACGGTGTCAATGGCCTTGCTGAAATCCAGCTTAAATACTAATTACTCCCTGCACAAAAAAATTAAATATGGCTAGTTTAGGTCATTGGGCAGGCAGCCACTGGAAATGAGTTGCCTGCCCCAAAGGTGTTAGCTGCTCTTTAAAGTTTTAAATCGGTACATGGGATAGCGTGGTATATACCAGTTCATCTTTTGGAACCCAGGTAATAGGCTCAGCAATGCATATAATTCTTTAGTTACTGAGCCATAAGATTTAACTGGGAAAAGATCCATTTTCAGTGGCCTGGTTGAGGGGACCCCAAAGTTTGTTAAATTTCTCATCTTCATTGTCAGACATTTGTGTTCTTTCCAGCTTGAGAGAGTGCGGTAGATTCTGACTTCGCTCTGTGTGTGTTTGGGGGGGGGGGGTGCTGTGACTCAACCAGTGTTTGGTGACTTGTCTTGTGGGCATTTAGAACACCCAGAGCCCACAAGTCTCTCCTGTCCCTAGGGACTCTGCTGTAAGGATCGGCTTCCAGCAGGAGCTATAGTGGTGTACTTGGTAGCTCACACCCCCAAGACCTGCTCCACTGTCCCCTTGTATTTAATCCCAGAAAGGCTGCACTCTGGTACAAGTAGGGCACATTTTAAGAAAGGACCCATTTTCTATTTCACATTTAGGATAGCTTGGGGACGTCTATGAGCTATATAAGTGAAGACATAGTGGGGTTATGTTAGGCCCTGTACAGGACGTTCATTTGAATTTGGTGCAGTCTGTAACTGCGTGAGCAGTCTCTGAAATGTGCTGCAGCCTCCTTCCAAATGTTAATGGATACAGGCAAGTCTGTCTCCCATTCCAAATTGTTTACCCTGTAAGTGGTTGACAGCCTCCTAGGAGCAATCTGTAGAAGGCTGTCAGGGGCCTCGGCCCTGGCTGAGGTCTGCATAAGACTTCTTCTGCAAGGGAGTGGGCTTTCACATGAGGTGCCTGCAAGGCACCCCTGGATAGCCATTGCCTAACTCTCAAAGTAAGCAAAGATGTGCCCTTGCATGGAGATTAGAGAATCAAGAGTGCATACAGCCCCCTCCCCCCCCAAAACAAGTCATCTGTCATTCTTATTCCTGAATGTTGCCATCAAAGCAGTACCTGATGTATAAAGACATTTTTTTTATCTACAAAGAGGTTGCCTGAGCTCTGCACAGACATATTGATAAATGTGGGGGAGAGTACACCTTTTAATCAGGCCAAACCCTATAGCCTCCTCATTTAGCTCTAACCAAGCCAATTCAAGCCCATCTTTCGTAACAGGTATGAAGGCCAGCTGGGCAGCCCAGTAATACAGTTTAAAATTGGGGAGGGCACCACCCCCTACTGAGATAGGCATATACCATGACTAGGCATGAAATGCATTGTGTACTTTGTGGTAGGCCATGGGACCTCACCATGTTATGTACCAGTCCCTTATCTTTATATAAGTAAGCCAAAGGCCACAGTACTACACCTGCATTACTTTCACTACCAAACACCATATACACCTACCTTGACAGAGGGGAATACGCGGGGGCAGTATTCATAGACCTTACAAAGGCCTTCAACATGGTCAATCATCAGATACTGCTTAGTAAATTAAACTCCCTAGGGATCACAGAACACACACTACCTTGGTTTACCAGTTACCTCACTGATAGGAAACAAGGGGTTAAGATCAGCTCATCCTACTTTGATTTTCTTCCTACCACACTCTTAAGTCCCCAGGGCTCAATCCTAGGGCCTCTGTTATTCTGCCTTCACATTAACTCAGTCAATCACTGTTTCAAGAACAGTACCTCTGCCAGCCCGGTGGTGCTGAGGGTTGAGGTTCTGGATGCTACACCTTGCGCCATGCCAGCAACCGGGGTTTGGGAACGGGCTTGAGTCATCGGGGGTCGGCAGGGGCAGGAGAGGATTGAGAGTCCAGAGGACTGCTCTTCTGTCCTGGGGAGGGTGATTTGTGGCTCCCGCTACCATTGCTCCTCCCAGTGGAGACTGGGGGCATCGCAACTAGCGAGAATACGTTGAGAGAGTTAAGGCTGTGGTGGACATCCTGTGGGCGGGTGCGGGAATGCACCCGTTGCATGCTGGATGTCATTTCACAGTCGAGCCTCGCAGGAAATGGGGGTGCCCTGGTAGGCGAAGGTGGCTCAAGTGGCCGACCTCCATGCCCAGAGCTGGGTCCTGCAGTCTGCCTCCAGTGCTTCATCTGCTGCCCTGTCAACCAACTAAATTCCAGAAAGGTCGGCAGGAGGAGTTGGCGGTCCCGGGGCTTAGATCCGGGGGGGGGTCAGAAGATCAGAGCGAGCAGAGTGGAGGCTCTTCCCTGCCAGTAAAAAAGGTAGGCAGAGGACTTCAGGTGGGGTGGGATAAGGTCGGGCCAGATGTCCTTCCGGAGAGAGTCCAGGTGACCAGAGAGGAGGAGGAGGATAAACAAAGTGTACAAAAAAACTCCAGTACCCCTCTCCTTTACGCAGATGACCGTGTCTTCATCTGTCACTCTTCCAACATCGACAGCATCAACAACGCTCTGTCATCTGACCTCCAGATAGTATAGTCCTGGCTAAATGAAAATAAACTGCTACTGAATATCACCAAAACCCAGTCAGTGCTCTTCGGCACACCTCCTTGGCTGCGTAGATTAAGCACGCCACTCTCGCTGTCTGATGCAAATGGCTGTCTCTCTCTCCTAGATGCTGTCTCAGCCTTCAAATACATAGGAATCACTTTGGACCCTTCCCTTGACTTCGCCAAGCACATCACAACCACACTTCTATTTTGTTTTTTATTAATGCTTAGTGTCTACTCTACTGTGATATAATGTTGCCAAATATTGTTAGACGTATAGTTTGTGTGCTCCTTTCCACCCTGTAACCCTGCCTGAACTGAGGGAGTAGCGCTAAGCACTCCACTGTACTCTCTATCCTTTCTTTAAACTTCTATCTGAATTAGTGTCCTGTATTATAGCACTGCTACCTATCTCTGTCTTTTGCCCTGATATTTTATTTTTCCCCTTTGGTTTTACTTGTGCTTGCTAATCGTGCCCCAATAGCCTAAGGTGTTAATGCTCTTTTGGCTTAATTTTAGAATACTTTTGTGCAGAGCCTTTGTTATGCAGTCCACCTCCCACCTGCCTGGGGTGATGGGATTAGCTGCCATTGCCTTTGTATTTTTTGCTTTAAATTGACTGTCCCTTCTCCCCTGCTGTAAGCCACTAGCCCTAAACAGGCGTCTGCCTCCAACCTCTCCCAAGGTAGCTGCACCTTCTCCGGGGGCTCTTCCACGGTGACCTGCATGACTGCTAGCCAGCCCTGAGACCCACAGGTACGGACATGGACACAGAAGCAGCCCGGCCTTTGGAGCTACCGGGCTTGAATCTTGGCGCTTTCTGTCTCCACTGGCTGATTTGGTTCTGTATCGCACTTCCTCAGCCTTGGTTGGACACTTCACCTTTCTCCTGCCCTCTTATTTACTACTGCTTTCATCTCCTTAAGCTGCTTAGTTTGCACAAACTTTTATATTGTTGGGTTGTATTTTACTGTTCTGTATTTTTTTTTTTTTTTTTGGTCTACTTTCCCATTTGCAAATTAAACTGCAAAGCCACTAGAGGGCAACTCAATTAACTTGCTGCTGCTGGCAACTGTTCTAGGAGCCTGGATATGTTGTTCATCCACACTCTTTGGCATGTCCCTTTCCCCTTTAAGGATCACCGGAAGTCTTCAGGCTGGCTCCTCCCACCCACCCGGGTGGTATATACCTCAGCTCCGTCCCATGACACCAGATCTTCCTTTCCGCTGGAAGAGTCAGGTTGCCTCCCTCGTGCTCACGCATTTTGTAGGCCCTGGCTGTCAAACCTTCGGTTTTACTGAAAATTTGTATCTCTCAGGTTAGCGATCGCCTTTTCACAGCTTCGATTATGGAAGAGAAATCTTCCCCTGGATTTTGCCGGTGCTCCTGCGGCCAGAAGATATTGTGTACCGAGCCCCACTCCGCGTGCGTCTACTGTCTCGGTGTTGGCCATAACACCTCGTCCTGCAGTCTGTGCTTGGCCTTCCATCCCAAAGTCCTGGACAACCATCTTGCATGTTTGCAGCTGGGGAGACCGGAGAAGAGGAACCCTCCGGTGAAATCAAAAGAGGCTAGGTGGGCAGTTTCCGTGGCCCCGGGATCCGCCGAGTAATTGGAGCGCATGCAAGCATTCGAGGAAGAAGCGGCCCACTCTTCTCGGAGCTTCTTCTTTTCGCTCAACCTGGGCTCCACCTTTTTGGGTTCCTTCAAGGAACTGTGCTAGTCTCTCCCTACCAAGGGTGAGGTGCCTGCGGGCTCGCACTCTTCCCGTTCCCGTATTCGGGAGAAAGATCTGAGTAAGTCTTCGTCCCAACGAAAGCGCTTTTGGGACTGAGAGAGGTCCCAGGAGCATGTGGTCTCGACCTTGGTCGAGATCGCCTCTTCGGCTGCTGGCTTCTCGGACCTTCCATTGGGCCAGCCGACTGAGGATGTGGTCGATGAGGTCGAGATCATTATCGACTCAATCGATCCCCTGTCGCCGACTCTGGTTGCCGACTCCTTAGAAAGGACTCCAGTCCTTGTCTTCCCCAGTGAGGAGACCCAGCCTGCTGGAGTCCCCATCGAGGATCCGGTCCTAGACTCCAGGAAGTCACCGACCCTGCCGGTGTCTCCCGACATACCCAGTCAGCCTGCCCGATCTCGGTCAAGGTCTAGGACTCCCTCGTCCGACAGGCTGAGGAAGGGCCACAAGCACTCTAAAAAGATGCGATGCCATCTGTCGTCCTCGTTCTCCTTGGATGAGGAGAGGCTCCGATGGAAGCTCTGTCGGCAATATGAGGACCTCATGTGGCAACAGCTAATCCTGTCCAGGCATAAGCCTACCACTGCTCCCTCTCCGGCCATCTCTTGGCTTTCACCCCCTAGACTGAAACAGACTTCATTGGAACCGATCAAACTGGTTCCCCCTGCCAGCGGAGCTGGCAAGAGCACCTGTTCGGCCTATAATATTCTCTCCACCCATTGTGGTGGAACCACCACCCAAGCAGCCTGTGGGAGGGGCTCCTTTCAAGCAAGATGGACTGGACACTGGGCTTCCCCGGCGATTGTTGGTCACGGTCACTCCAGACCGCCCTTGGCGGGTCGAGGGTGAAATGGGCAGTAAGTCATTGTATCCAGATTCTTTGGATTCGGACGTCACCGTCTTCATTCACATCCAGGGGATGATGACTGGACCGCTGGCTTAGAGACTGAGGAAGGTCCCTTGTCCTTTCAAGGGATCCTCCGCCTCATCTCTGAGTCGATAGGAATGCCCCTGGAGCCCATCCGGAAAAAGGTGGAATACCTTCTCACCGACATTCTCAAGAGAGGGGATACACCGATGGAGGCCTTTCCTGTGGCCGAGGCCATTGTTGGATCGGTCTTAGAACTTTGGCAGCATCCTGCCTCTTGTCCAACTCCGTCTGTCCCACATGGCCCATGATGCAGCGGTGCCCATGTGGGAGTCCACTAGCGGCGTTCACAGAGCACCCTTTGGCCGAGAGCCTTTTGATCGTCTGTGTTCAGGCGTACTGGCAGTTCTGCCAACACTGACTGACCTCCTGATAGAGTCCAAGCTCTTGGACCATTCAGCCAGGAAGGTCTGTGCGGCTTTCTCCTTGGGCCTTCATCGGGCAAGTTAGGCCGTTGTCATGGCACACTTCTCTCTCGCCCTTCTGGGGTTTTTAGATGAGGTCTTCCCACATCTCCCCACGGACATGCAGACCGTGGTCATGCAGGTCTGGGATTAGGGCTGAGCTGTTGCCAGACAGCAGCTCCAGATGGCCCTGGACCTTGGGGATTCTTGTGCCCTTTCGATGGCTGCCACAGTTGCCTCTCGTCACAGGGCTTGGCTGAGGCTTTCCTCCTTCCTGGCGGATACCCAGCATAAGTTAGCTGACGTGCCCTTCCTTGGGACCGACTTGTTCGGCACAGGAGTGGCCGCTCACCTTCAGTGCATTGAGCAGCCCAGTGCCACCTTGAACTCTACCTCTGCCAAGAGTTCTTTGGGCAAGAACCAGTAGAGGAAAACGAAAAAGCCTTTTTGGCATTCTGCCCCTGCGACTCAGCATTCCTCCTTTCAAGATGGACAGCAGCACCAGCAATAGCAGCAGGCTCAAGCTTGGCCCCCTCTGCCCAAGCAGGGTCCCCAACAGGCCCGTAAAGGAGGCTGAGGTTCAGGTCTTGGATCCTCTTCCTCCTCCAAGCCTGCTCAGTGACGCGGGAGGAGCTGCCATCCCCACTCCCATCACGCCAGCTCTGGGTCCTCCCGTGTGGGGCCGGCTCCTCCACTTTCTTTCCGCCTGGTCCGTTGTCACCACGAACAGGTGGGTTCTGATAGTGGTCGGTCAGGAACTGCCTCTGGAATTCAAGCAGTACCCTCCAAGCCGAGCCCATGCCCCTTGGGAGGACCGAGTATCCGCTCAGACCCAGTCGGCTCTCAGAGATGACATTGCTCAGCTCCTCCTCAAGGAGGCAGTAACTCCAGTGGTGGATCCTCCAGCAGACCCAGGCTTTGTTTCCAGGTACTTCCTGGTACCCATTCTAGATCTGCATGACCTGAATCAATATCTCAGGTCACGCACCTTTTGGATGGTCACTCAGTCCTAGATCATACCATCCTTAGAACAAAACATGTGGTTCTGTTCACTGGATCTGCAGGACGTGTTCTTTCACATCCCAATCTGTCCGTCCCATCAGTGGTTCCTCCACTTCAGGGTCGAAGGGACCTAGTACGAGTTCCCAGCCATGCCATTCAGCCTGTCATCGGCCACATGGGTCTTCACCAAATGCATTGCAGTGGTGGCGGCCCATCTCCGGGGGGGGGGGCAGAATTTACCCCTACCTCAACGATTGGCTCCTAGCAGGTTCCACCCAGCAGGAGGTGGAGAGCTCCAGGGACCTGGCCCTCCAGACCTGCTCTCAACACGGCCTCCTGATCAATGAGGCCAATTCAGAACTCATGCCTTCTCAGGTGATGGGTTTCATTGGGGCAGAGCTCGACTCTTGTCAAGTCAGAGCTTGGCTCCCGGCGGACAGGGCAGAGGTTCTCTCCTCCTTTGCCCAATCATTTCTGGTTGGGCACTTGCGCCCTGCCTGGGACTTTCTGCGCCTTCTGGGTTACATGGCAGCATGCACCTCCGTCGTCAATTGGGCCCGGTTGCACATGCGCCCCCTTCAGTGGGAGCTGGCCGTCCAGTGGACTCAGTGCCAGGGTCACTTCTACCAGCTGGTCACTGTAACTCAGAAGATGTGGGACGCTCTCCAATGGTGGACCGTCCCAGACCGGTTGCAGGAAGGGATCGCATTTGTCCGCTCTGAGCTGACGGTCATCTTCACGACCAATGCCTCTCTCATGGGCTGGGGAGTCCACATGGGGGATGAAAGGGCCCACGGGCTCGGGACTCCCGAGGAGTCCCGATACTACATCAACCTGTTGGAGCTCAGAGCAATGAGACTGGCACTGTCAGCTTTCGCTCCTCAGCTCCAGGGTCAAGTGGTTCAAGTCCAGACGGACAATACCACGACCATGTACCGCCTCAACAAATGGCGGCATGCACTCCCATTTGCTGTGCAAGGAAGTGCTCTGCATCTGGACCCTCATGAGCCGGTTGGAGGCAGATCTCATAGCCATCCTTGTGGCAGAAGCCTCAAACCATCTGGCGGATGCTCTCAGCTGCTTAGGCCAGACATCCCACGAGTGGTCTCTCCATCCAGAGGCAGCTTACAGCCTGTTCTCCTGTTGGGGCAGACTGATGGTGGACCTGTTTGCCTCCAGAGAAAACACCAAGATAAGGCTGTTTCATGCCTGCCCCCCTCAGCAGGGCTCGCTGCAGGGGGATGCCTTCTCGAGGCCGTGGACCCCAGGCCTCCTCTACTCCTTCCCTCCATTTCCCTTGATCCACAAGGTGCTTCTCAAGGTGAGGAGGGACAAGGTGAAAGTGATCCTGGTAGCCCTAGACTGGCCACGCCAGTTCTGGTATCCAGATCTCCTCAGCCTCAGCCACCTGGAGCGGCTTTGCACACGCCCGGACCTGAAGTCACTCAGTGAGGGGAAGGTATTCCATCCGGACCTTCAATCCCTGCACCTCACAGCCTGGTACCTGAGCAGCTAGAGTTCCAGGCTTTGGGTCTTTCCGAGGATTTCTACACCGTGGTGGAGGCATCCAGAAAGGATTCAACCAGGAAATGTTATGCCTTCAGATGGAAAAGGTTTTCCATTTGGTGTCAGGGTAACAGCCTGGACCCTTTATCCTGTTCGGTGGCTAACATTCTTGACTACCTTTGGTCTCTCTCCAAAGGAGGTCTCTGGTCATTGACCATTAGGGTGCACCTGGCAGCCATCTCTGATTACTGGGCGTGGGCCGGTCAGCCGACGTTGGTGCAGGAGACGGTGGCTGGGCGCTTTTCCAAAGGCCTGGATCACATATCCCCTCCGGTGTGTGAACCTCCACCTCCGTGGGATCTACTTCTGGTACTGCAAAGCTCATGGGCAAGCCATTCGAACCTATGCACAAGTGTGCGTTGTCACACTTGTCATGGAAGACTGCCTTCCTGGTGGCTATCACGTCTGCCAGAAGGACAGGGGAGCTCCATGTGCTTTTGGTGGACTCCCCTTATCTGGTCTTCCACAGGGACAAGATTGTCCTACGCCCCCACCTGAAATTCCTTCCGAATGTGGTGTCAGAGTTTTACCTTAACCAGGTGTTAACTCTGCTGGTTTACTACCCTAAGAACACCTCGGAGGCAGAGTACAGACTCCATACTTTGAACCTGAGATGTGCTCTCTCCCATTATAAGGAGAGGACGGCGGAAATTCGGGGAGAGGTTCGCCAGCTGTTTGCCACCTACGCTGAAGCCACTTCTGGCAGATCTGCAGCGAGTCAGACTATTGCAAGATGGATTACATTATGCATAGGTCTGTGCTATGAGTTGGCAGGCAAGGAGCCTCCCAGAGGGATAAGAGCCCATTCTACCCACCATACTGCTGCATCGGTGGCTGCTTCCAGGGACATCGCTATCCAGGAAGTCTGTCGGACTGCTACCTGGAAGTCAGCAAACACCTTCTTCACCCACTACCACATCTACCTTGAGTCACACAAGGATACTGGTTTTGGGGCCTCAGTTCTCCAATCTCTGTTCCCTAAGTAGGGTGTGTGTGCTTTGCCTCCCTCCTCGCGGAGAACGGCTAGGAGTTTGCCAAAGAGTGTGGATAAACAACATAGCCGCACTCCTAGAACAACAGGTTACTCACCTATAGCAGTAGATCTTTCACGGAATGGTCTCTTGCAGTGAGTCATTACTTCTGGAAGTTCCCGATAGGGGGCGCTCTAACACAGCAGTTTCTTCTAGCAGTCTGCATACCAGGGACCACCCACACGACCTCACTTCCTGGGCTGTGCCTATAAAAGTGGGTGGTCCCTGGTAATCGTCGTTCATTTTCTTGCCGGCTTCAGCTCTAACAGCAGCTTATTCTTCTGCCAGAATTCTACGACATGGATTGAACTGATAGCTTGGGGTGCCTGGGCTTCATACATGGCACCATATTCCCGTGCTCGACCAAGAGTTTTACATTGGATGTTTCCCTGTTACAGACTCCGCGGGTACCCGATCAAAGGGCTCTAAAACTTCAGAGTCCTCTTCAAGAAGCAAAATAGGGACGGAAATACCTTCACCTAAAGTCCTGCCTGACCGCCCTTCAACAGCCATATCTCCTAAACATGTATCATCAGGAAAACTTTCCTCGTTGACGGGCCATATCCCCTGTCGACGGCAGGCACTTCTTCATCAAAAGAACATAGAAGTTCAACTTCACATAGAAAAGAACGTTCATCATCGACGGGACGTCATTTCTCAGCTCCCCCGTTGACGAAATCACATGCACCGTCAACGACGAAGGTTCTGCTACATTCATCGTTGACGGGGCACACTCCCCCATCGACGAGAGGACTCCACAAGACATCCTCTTTGATGAAAACACCTCTTCCATCGACAGAGCACACTCTACCTGCTTCAGGTAGCCCCGTCGACGGGACATGCTCCTAAACCTCCGTCGTCGACAAGAAGTCTGCCACCATTGATGGAGCATGCATTTGTCTTCTCATCGTCAATGACACACTTTCCATCGTCGACAGATCATGTACCTATTGTTCCATCGTCGACAAAGAGCATTCCGTGGTCGATGGAGCATGCAGTGATTTTCCCATCGTTGACGAGGAGTATTCCACCATCGACGGAACATGCATTCACTTATCCATCATCAATAAGACACACTACAATGTCAACAGGGCATGCTTTTATTCCTCCTCCGTCGACGAGCCTGATCCCACCGTTGACAGAGCAGCTCCTGCATCATAGAACAGCACCTTTACCAGCATATAATACATTTATGGAAGATCCTTATAAAAATGTAACCATGAAAAAACATGAAATTTCTTATAAAAAGGTATCAAAAGATACTTATGGGGTTAACATCACCACAGAATAAAGGATCATATACTACGGAATGCAGAGGCAGGCCAGCCTCATTTGCATTCATGCGTGGTGCTCAGACACCAGTCCGTGATGAACAAAAATTTCAAAGACGTACTGGATCACTTTATTGGGAGGCACAAATTGATCCCCCGATGCCATGCACACAGGGCTCAGAACCCGCTTACATGGCAGTTCCATCCTCACAAGTGCCAAACATAGAAGAAATTGTAAATAAAGTGTTGAATTCTATGGGTTTTGACTATTCACCAACTGCAGTAAAAAACCCTCAATCACAGACTGTCTCTGCCTTCATCAAAACAGGCACGCACAGAACCAGAACGCTCACCATTTATGCCTCCTCATGAATATTCTGAGGAATATTTGTCAGATTCTCATATAATATCGGAACATTCCAAAGACACAAATTATGATGGTTCCCCTACTACAAGAGGGTACGAGTCCCCATATTCTGTACCATCATACTGGGACGAAGAAATATTACGACCACTAAAGGTCATTTCCTCACCATGTGACCCGTCATTCCCAGAAATGATGTTACGAATACAAAAAACAATGGGGTTTACCAAAACAGAACATGATAAATTAAGTAAAGATATGGCTGAATATCTTGACATCCCAGAAGAACCTATCTGGGCAGTCCCTCCTTTTATATCAATGTTCAGAAATTCAATTACTGAAGCATGGAGTCAACCAATGGCAGCACAGGAGCTACCTAGAAAAGCACATAGGCTTTATCAGGCTCCCCTTGATTATCAATATTGAACAAATATTCCCACTGCAGATTCTGTGGTTATTGCAGCTGCTCACAACCGCACTGGCAAACCCAAACATACAAGTACAGTACCTCCCGAAAAAGACTCTAAACGTTTTGATTATATGGGGAAGAAAGTGTTTGCTCTAAACACATTAAATATGGGAATATTTAACTACATGGGACATATGCTGAAATACCAGCGTACAGTGGGCACCTCTGCTGGGGACATAAGTAAACTACCTACATCCCCTGAAAAAGAGCAACTCGCATCAATAATAAACACACCTACTTCCCTCTCTCGACATTTAAGATCAGGATATGACGTTGCCGATGTGTCGGCTAGAGCCTCTGCAGTTGGTATTCTTATACGCCGTCAGGCATGGCTCCGACTCTCAGGGCGCTAGCACCTGATATTCAACAAAAAGTGGCTAATGCCCCTTTTTCTGGTGACCATCTCTTTGGCCCGGGGCACAAACAATACTGGACAACCTGCAAGCCTCAGGCAGGCAACTAAAAACAGTACAATATATGTACCACAAACCACGCCCTCAGTATAATTAGTCATACAAAACTGGAAATTACTATAACCAAAGAGAAAACCTTAGAGGCAAAGGACGAATGACAAGGAACACATCTAAACCGAACTGTGGCCGCACCTCAGGATGGCCAAGTGCCTCTTCCTCTCATTAAAAAACTTCAGATTATGCCCCCGTCTCCTCTTCTAGGCCTCGGGGACTGTTTTCTGGGGGCTTCAGTTCAAAATTATACTGAGGCCTTTCCCATGAGGCTTTATACATCTAACCACTTTTTGAGGTATCACTGTTACAGGCCATTACGGTCATTCCATCGGGATGCCTCTCGGCCTGTTGTGCGCTGGACCCTTGTGTTCCTCCCACGAACAGGGCCTGCTACTGCTCACATACCGAAAAACAATTGATATATCCTGATAATATTATAATATGGATCATAATATTCTTGCCAAACTTCTACTGCTACATGCAGTCTTCACCTGGCCATAGATAAAGGCAACAGAAACAAGGGTGAGTACATATATTATAAACATACTAACGTTTCAGGTTTACACCTAACAAGGCTGCAGGCCCTGGCATACATGGCAC
The DNA here is from genome assembly GCA_016271365.2 of Neoceratodus forsteri. Taxonomy (NCBI): domain Eukaryota; kingdom Metazoa; phylum Chordata; order Ceratodontiformes; family Ceratodontidae; genus Neoceratodus; species Neoceratodus forsteri. The sequence goes on from CM057459.1 coordinate 658,743,816, forward strand.
CCCTTGCAAATGAGATTACAAATGCACAATGGACCTGACAACTCGGCAGGGCCTCGTGCCTTATTACGCCCCTGGGCGTGTGGTAATACCTGTTTAACACACACCCTGTCGTGTCTTATTGCTTACTTAACTACCAGATTCCATTATGAAATAGATACATTGTTTCATTTCACATCGTTTGTTACTTATGTAACCTATTTCTGCCAAAATGGATACATTTTCTAATTACTTGATAGACATAAAAAAACTAATTTGCTACATTGTAGCACTACAAAATAACATTGTATTATTTGGGTTACTATTCAAAACTCGGAACCCAATAGACTTTGACATATCCTGTCTTTTCCAGTGCATGCCACTGAGACCAACCAATTACTCCATTATATGGCTGAAATCCTTCTGATTTATCACAGTATCTGATATGCAATCCCTTATTGGGTTGACATCTGCTTAACTCATCTGACGATACCCAATAATAGCCCGTCTGGCTTGTTTTTCAGCCATAACCCTATAACAAATACTATAATAGAGTACTTACAGATAGAATATAAAATTCTCTTTATATGCTGATACACTGCTCTCAGCCCCTATCGGTCCTAAAACCACACTATATGTACAGCAGAATGCCATATCTGGCCACCCCACTGCCATATAACTGCTTGGAAATCTCCCAGAAGTAATGACTTACTGCAAGAGACCATTCCGTGGAAGATAGATCAGTTACGCAAAGGCTTTTGCCATAAAAGTAGATATTCTAGGAATGTCTCTTGCAGTAATTAGCTTCCTTCCCTCCAACCCCATGCCATTCTGTAACAGGAAAAATGATATATGGTTGGGAGGCTTTAGTACATCACTTCCCCTCGGTCCCTCGCTTTGTCGAGCTGAAACCGGTGTGGAACAGAGACTACCAGGGATCACCCACTTTTATAGGCACAGCCCAGGAAGTGAGGTCGTGTAGGTGATCCTTGGTATGGAGACTGCTAGAAGAAACTGCCGTGTTAGAGCGCCACCTATCGGGAACTCCCAGATGTAATGACTTACTGCAAGAGACATTCCTAGAAGATCTATTGTTACGGCAAAAGTCTTTGCGTAACTGATCTTTCTAGGAGTGGTGTATGTTTTTCATCCACACGGACCCACCCGACCTCCCCGGCTGCGGGCACACACAATCTGGCTTCCAGCGGGCTAAGATCTGGTGTCATGGGGCGGAGCCGAGGTATATACCACCCGGGTGGCTGGGAGGAGCCAGCTTGAAGCCTTCCGGTGATCCTTAAAGGGGAAAGGGACATGCCAAAGAGTGTGGATGAACAACATATACCACTCCTAGAACTACTGTTACAGGTGAGTAACTTGTTCTTACTGTCCACCACTACTCACAGTCACTTTACTTCTACCAGTGCCACTGATCTACTCCCTACTGCTGATTAGTATACCCTGACCAATTCTTACTCCCCGATCCATACAATATGCCCATCTTTCTTTCACCACTTCCCCTTCTAATTCTTCTATCAATTTTATCTACCTCAGCTCCACACTCTTCTCAGTCTGATAAACCTTTCTCACCTTTCCCCTCCGCTCTCCTAGCCCCACCTTTGTCCTTGCCATAACTCCTACACCCCCTCAAATACTCTGATCTCACTTCCCTCACCTCCCCTTGCTACTCTATTCTCGGCTCCTAGCCATCTAGCTTTCCTTCACCACCTTATCTTCACCTCACCTAACTCCCCCCACCCCAAATACTTCCAAAATCCTAGGCCCGTCACAAATGCCCTAAACTCCACTCCCTCATAATAACACTCTTCTTACTCGCATCAGGAAATGTTCATCCCAGTCCTGGTCCCACTACACCCACCTCTGTCAGTTGCAATCCTTCCACTAATGTACCAACTTCCCCAACCCCTTCTGCCTTCCCCAAGGGCTTGAAAATCCTCCAGTTAAACATCTGTAGTCTCAAGTCAAAAACTGACCTTTTATATCCCATGGTAAGCTCCCTCACACCTGATATTCTAATTTTAATGGAAACTTACATAAACGCTAAAATACCTGATCTCGCCATTAATATCCCAGGTTACTCCATAATCAGGCAGGATAGGGGTGGCGGAGTAGCCATGTATATCCTGTCCTCACTTCAGTTCACAACCATTCTATCATCCTCATTACCCTCTGCCTATAAAGCACTTGTAGTAAACATTACCGTTCCTTTTTCCTCCCCATCTTCATAGCTGGCATCTACTGTCGACCTGGCTCCAAGGCATCCAATACTTTGGATCTCATTACTTCCATAACCTCACTCTCACATAAATGTAAGCTATACATCCTGAGTGATGTAAACATAAACTGGCTATCTCCAACTACTGTCAAGATATGTAGTGACATCACGGCCCTCAATGTCTCCCAGCTCATCCTGGAACCTACCCACCTAAATCATGAAACCCTTAACCACTCCCTGATAGACTGGGCTCTCACCTCTCACACCCACTGAATCTTTAAATCAGGCATCCTCCCGGATGCCCTCAGTGATCATCACTCAAGCTTCGTAGTCAGGAAAGTCCATAAACCAAAACTGCCACACAAAATTCTGCAGCTCCGCTCCTTCAGCTCCTTAAACCTTAATCCCCTTCTTAATGAACAGCCAGCTCTGACTGGTCCCCTATTGCCTTGGCCCCTTCCATTGACCAAGCCCTCGCTTATTTTAAAGATAAATTTCTGACTACATGTAACTCCTATGCTCCATTCAAATGCACCAGAGTTCGTGGCAACCATTATCACTGAGTCTTCCCCCCGATTCACTGACCTGTCTCAGGGAGCGAGACAAAGCTTGGAGGAAATATAAGGCCTCCCAACTTCCCCCAGACTATGCCAGGTATCGCATGTTAAGAAATGCCTGCGCAAAAGCTACCAGACTTGCCAAGTCTGAATATTTTAAATCATCTTTTCTCAAAAATATCAGTTCCCCCTCCAAATTCTGGAAAGTGGTCCACGCCCTATCCCCCCCCCTTCACATCCGCCTCCCCCAGTGCTTAAAATGAACAGCTCGTTCTCGGAACCGTCGCAGATGGCTCAAGAGTTTAACTCTATTATACCGCCTGCACAACAGCACTTCTAAAGTCCCTCTCCCCCCCCCTCCTCATCCTCCTACACGCAGCACTCAATCCCTACATACCCACCCTTCCTTCTCCTTTTCTGCTGTCTCCCCAGAATAAACACTAATGGCCCTTCTCTCTCTTAATCCTTCCACAGGCTCATCGTCGGATGGCCTTGACCCTAAACTCCTCTACCTTTCAGCTTCTGCTATAGCTTACTCTCTCTCCTTAATCCTAAATATTTTCTTCTCATCCTCATCTGACTCTTCATCCTGGAAACATGCGGTGGTTCTCCCTCTCCCAAAGGGTGGTGACCTCTCCTCCCCTGTACGTTTTAACCCAATTTCCCTTCTCCCTGCCCTTGCTAAACTCCAAGAACACCTGGTCCTCTCTCAACTAACCTCCTTCTTCGATGACTCTTCTTTTTTCACCCCGTTCCAATCTGGTTTTTGGAAGAACCACTCCACTACCACCTCCCTACTCAAGCTCACTGACTCCATCCTCACCGGGATGGATAATGGCCTCATTACCTCTGCCAACCTCGCCGAGGCTTTCGACACAGTCTCCCCTGCCCTACGTCTTTTTTTTTTTTGAACTCTTTATACACCCCAACCTAGACTCTTTCCAGTGTAGGTACTCGACTCACCTGCCATACCACCCTACCGTAGACTCAGTCCTGCCATCTGGTTTCCCCAGTTTCAAATCCACTGCTCGTGCCTGATCCCCCAGATTTAAGCCCCCGGGACGGGACCGCCATACTCCCTCGGTGACCTTTCTGTAATCTGGGCAGGCTTCTGGGAGCGGATTGAGCACCAGAGGCGGCCGGCGCACTCGACATTGGGCGTGGGGAGGTGGTTACTGGCCTCACCTTTGCCTATCAGGTCTGGGTTTTTTTCTTAGTGTTGCCCCCTGGAGTTCAGCCATGGAATGACGTCATGACGGAGAGCCGTCGACGTCTGCCTCGCTCCATCCTAGTCAGCTCCTTTTGCAGCATATACCTCCGGTCTCCACTAAGAGCCGCTGTTACTTGAGCTCCTGGATCCTCCCGGGAGAGACTGTCCTAGAATGCTCAATCCTCTCCCTCCCCTGCCGACCCCCGGTGGCCCAAGCTCATTCCTGAACATGGGTCGCTAGCATGGCGCGAGGTGTGGCGTCCAGTGTGTCAATCCTCAGCGCCACCGGGCCTCATGTCCTACTTCTTGACTCCCTTATGGCTGCTGGGTTGCCTACGTCTGCCCAAAACTGGTTTAGAGCTTACCTCTCAGGCAGAACACAATCAGTCAAGATTCAGGATACAATCTCTCCCCCCTCCCTATTTCCACAGGAGTCCCACAGGGCTCAATGCTTGGACCCATTCTCTTCTCCATCTTTCTAAATGACTTGCCATCAGTATGCTCCACCCCCTCCTCTGTCCATATGTATGCTGACGACACCGTCCTGTTCTCCTCTTGCAGATGTCCCGCTGATGTAGCAACCACCCTTCAGCATGACTTCTACCAGGTTCAGCTATGGTTTGCCTCACATCAACGATTCCTAAATGCCAAAAAGACTGTCTTCATGACCCTTGGCACTAGGCTGAAACTCTCTAGACTGCACCCTTTACCATCTTTCCATACCCTTAATGGGACAATCCTAGAGGACACCTCCTCATTGAGATACCTTGGGGTTTGGTTGAACACCTCAGCTTCTCTGGTCACATTGACACCATACTGAAAAAACTGTGCCCCAAGCTTGGTGCCTTATTCAGGAACTTATGCTTGCATGCTCTCTGTTGTAGCATGAACTAGTCCAGAAGATGATCCTTCCATTTCGACTACTGTGATGTGGTCTATGATGCCGCTCCCAAATCCTCCTTAACCAGATTGGACACACTCTTTAACTCCTTCTGTCAGTTTGCCCTTGATGCTCCATCATGCACTCATCACTGTGACCTCTGTCATGCCCTGTCCCATCCCCTGCTTGCCAACAGGCGCCTCACTCATTGTGCAAAACTCGCTTCTAAATTTTGGTTAGGAGAACTTCCCTCCTACCTCTCATGCTCACTCTCTTTCCCCCTCCCACTCTCTCCGATCCTCTGACACTCGCACTTTGTTGGTCCCCATTCGAACCACGGTCATCGGTCAGTCAGAGCTTTACCCATCGTTCCGCCAAATCTGGAACTCCCCATCTACGGCACTCCTACTACTACTACTACTCCTTTGCCTCTGCCTTACATAACTTTTCTCATCTAACTGCTCCTGCTTTAACCCTCCTTAACTGTCCTCCTATACCTCTGCTCCTCTCCATGACTCACATCCCCTATTAAACCTTCCTCCCCCCGAGCCCGCTTCTCAGCATGCTCCCTTCTCCCTTCACTGCTTACCCCCTCACTCCTACCCCTAACCTTTTTTCCATTACCAACTTGCCCCTTTTAGTTTTGATCTCTGGCAGGGTTCTCAGCATCCTGGAGGGGTCTAGCACTGGGTAAGCCTCCTCCTTATCCCCTTCCCCCTCCTTTCTACCCCACTTGTCCTTGCCTAAATCTGCCCTCTGTCGGGATTCTTACCACCCTGGAGATGTCTACTCTCAGGTAAGTTTCTTCCTTCCCTCCTCCTTTTTTCTTTTCCTCTTCTTTACCCCCTATTCCATCTGCCCAACTTGTCCTCACCTAATTCATCCCCTGGCAGGGTTCTCTGCATCCTGGAGGGGCCCAGCACTGGGCAGTTACCCTTCCATCAGTCCCCTTCCCCATATCCTTTCTACCCAGCTAGTCCTCACCTGATTCTGCACTTTGGCAGGGTTCTCAGCATCCTGGAGTGGCCTAGTCTTAGGCAAGCTTCTTCTTTCCTTCCTTTCCCGTCTTCCTTTCTTTTCTCTCGTCCCAACTTATCCTCACCTAGTTCTGCCCCCTTGCAGGAGTTTTTAGCATCCTGGAGGGGTCCAGCACTGGAAAATTACTCTTCCTTCCCTCCCCTATCTCCTCCATCCTCTCTACCTTACTCATCCTCGCCTGACTCTGCTCTCTGGCAGGGTTCTCAGCATCCTGAAGAGGCCTAGTCTTAGGCAAGTTTCCTCCCACTCCTCCTCTTCCTTCCCTTTACCATCCCCTCTACTGTCTCTACCCAACTTGTCCTTGCCTACTGCTGCCCCTTATTCTAAGTCCTTGCTTCATTCCACTACTGGCAGCGATCTCCGTACTCTGAAGGGGCCAGTTCCAGGTATGACTCATCCTTCCCTATCCCTTACCCCCACCTCTCTCCTGCCCCCCTCTCTACCCCCCTGCACTTAATCATAGGAATTAGTTCACTTGAGCTAATATTTGCACTTTTTGTTCTGTCTGAGATACTCCCAGATTGCACTCGCCCTATGTTAACTTGCCCCTCACAACTGATTTTTTTTTTTTTTTTTGCTCACTTTTCTCCAGTAATGTTCCCCCCATCTTTATCCTCTCCTTCCCACTGCTGGTTTTCCCTGTCTGCCCCTCTGCTCTCCTTGATGTCCCCCCCACTGGACCTCATTCATTCAATAATTACTAAACAATCTGCCTCTTAACCGTGATCCATTCCTGCAAATAGTTGGCTCCAAGGCTACATTAAATTTCTGTACTATGTTCCTCAGATATGCCACTTGTAATTAAATGCATATTCCACAGGTATGATATATTTAACTATATGTTATGTCATAAATGTGACTGTAAGTTTATTTATGATATTTTCTAACTGCATGTCTTGTTACAAAAGTAATTGAATGTTTAATTTCTCAGACATGTTAAATGTTAAACTGTATGTCTAATTCTTCATCCAGTTGTACCCCCAAAACTCCAGGTCACACTGGGAGACGAGCAACTTGTTGCTCAGTGTGCCTTCCTGGTGGAACATTTCAATAAATAAAATAAAACATGTAAGGCTGCAAACTCAAGTCTGGGAATGGCCTATCGTGCCAACAATAACCTCACCTCTACTGATAGGATTACTATTGCATGCTGTACTACTACCAAAACTGAGATACGGACTACCCATCTTTGCCAAAACCTCAATGTCGTAATACGGAAATGAGAAATGGGATACAATAACATATGTCGCTTTGCTCTGGGATGTAATCTCCTCACGCATCACTGTCTGCTGTATAGTAAACTAGGATGGCCCTTGCCCTCAGCTCTTATGGACCTTACACTCTGGAAAATTGTCCATAGAGTGCTGCACAACCAAATCCCACTCTCCCATGCCTCATGCCTTGAATCTAATACCAGCAACTACACCCTTGGATCTACTGGCACAGACCAACTAAAGGTCCCCAGATCAGTTACTAGGTATGGCAAGATATCCTCCTCCTCGACGGCCACTGTGCTTTGGAACAAAATACCTCCCAGTGTATGACTAGAACATAGAATTAGCACCTTCTGAAGTCACCTTCATGCCCATATGCTGCAAAACTCCCTATTTACCTGTCCATAAATACTCACCCAGCCAATACACCCTGTAATTAGCCTCCTGCACATAGACACACTTACTGCTCTAATCATACGACTCAACACACTGTTCTATAGCCTATCTGTTGTGACTAGTGACAAACTGTTAGTAACTTGTTAGTAACTGTTAGTAGCAGGCCATTGCCTCCCTTACAGAATACCTTACCTCACTACCTCCTTCCGCTGATCAAATTCTGGTGGGTGACTTAAATGTCAACTGGCTCAGCCCCTCCTGCTCCTCTACCCGAGACTCCTTTTCTGCAGTAGACCTAATGCAACTAGTTACCCACCCTACCAGGACTAACCCCAAGAGAGGCTCCAGTACCCTGCTTGATGTGGTACTCACCAACCGCCCTAATCGGATCCCCAATGTTCAAGTCCTCCCAGACTCTGCAGTGATCACTCCCCATTCTATTCCACTGGTCATCCTCAGTCCCCAAACCCATAGCACAGTCCACATGCGTGACGGCTCTAATACCTGGTGGACTGATGAAACTTAAGAACTTCTGTCCCAAATTGACTGGTCTCCCATACAGGCAACTCCTGACATTGACACAGCTCTCTCCTTCTTTACCCAAACTTTTAATAATGCTTGTGATATCTTTGCCCCAATGTTGACCGCCGTTCTAAAAGGCAGAATGCCCCTAGGTAACCTAGCTTTGATCCATCAACTCAAACATAGGGACAACCTATGGCACTGCACATTGAGACTGGCGCCCAATGACATGGTTACATGCTGCCGCCTGAAATAAGTGCACTGGCCATCAGAAAGGCCAAGTCTGAGCACTTATTGGTCCTCACTCACTGCCTCATGGGGGAACCCCAGAACCTTCTGGGATAACATTAAACAGTTAAATGGGACTGCACACTGCCCCCCACCCACCCAGATCAACATTAATGGTGTGATCTCCTCAGACCCAGCCCTCATAGCCAACCACCTCAACACCTCATTCACTGACCTTAGCTCTATCCTCCGTACAAATTTTTTTGACCCTCCTCCCCCAGCACCTGCAGAAATCTTTCGCCTTTATTTTCTCCTCTGTGTTTCTGCCCAAGAACTTAGGCCGTGACCTTGTCACTGCCCTCAAGAGTATTATACAGGTAGTGACACCTGATCCGTGTATCTCACGGGCTGGTCTTAGGACACAGTCCTTACCCCGATCACATGCCCTCATCAACCACTCTCTTGCCTGGGAAGGTTCCAACTGCCTGGAAAGTTGCCACTGTCACCCCTATCTTTAAAGGTGGTGATAGGACTGTGGCTGGAAACTATCGACCAATCTCCATTCTCTCTCCTCTCTCCAAGGCCTTGGAAAAAGTGGTGGCCTCTCAAATCTCTGACTACCTCTCCATCTACAATGTCCTATGTCCTGAGCAGCATGGCTTCTGAGCGGGCCACAGTACCAGCACAGCCCTCCTAGAGTTCTCCAACTTTCTCCACTCCTCCTTAGACACTGGTTCTCTGGCTGGTGCGGCTTCATTGACCTCTCTAAAGCTCTCGACACTGTCTCCCACCCTCCTTCTTGATGCCCTTAGTCTCTGGTTTTGCTGCTGGCCTATCTCCTGGTGCACCAGTTATCTGTCTGACCGATCACAGCGTGTAAAATTAATGGGACCTACTCAGACATCTGTCCCATCTTTCTGTTCCCAGGGCTCCATTCTGGGCCCTATTATTCTCCCTTACCTTAACACCCTTCCACGCCTTGCTCGGGAACATTCCATTGTACGCTGATGATGCAGTTATCTCTTTGCCTCAAGTCAGAACCTATTGCCCTCCAGGACTCGCTGCAGAAGTCCTTGCTGAGCCGAGGGCTGGTTCAAGGAACATAGATTGGTGATAAATCTTAAAAACCAAAAACCATGTTCTTCACTCATCCTCAAAACAAGTCCTGCAACTTCAAACTCCTCATTCACTCTGGGTCCTCTTTCCCATTCGAACAAGTTTGCTCTATAAATACCTAGGGATCCATTTTGACCCCTCCCTCTCCTTCCATGGACACATCGCTGCCCTAGCCACTGCCACTAATATCCGATTGGGCATCTTACCTGGTATAAACACTGCCTTCCCCAGAGGCTCTTAGGACTGAGTCACCTCCTCTATCCTGTCCCTAGTGGACTATGGACTGCCGGTGTATGGTGCTGATCAGACCGCACTCCATAAAATTCGCACTACTCTGAATAAGGCCTGCAGGTTAATTACTGGGGCACCTAGGCTATACACACACCTGTCTACTGTCTGGCTAAAAGCGCTGTTACTTGATCTTGACGAGCTTCAAATATCTGACCTGTACCCTCACAAAAGACCTCCTTGGGCTATCCCACCAGGATTGACCACCACCATACGCCACTCTGTCCCACTAGTTCATACTCAGACCTCTGGGAAAACTTCTCTTGTTATCCCTAGAGCTAGGACCTCTCACGGCCAAAGAGCCTTCAGCTTTAGGGCCCTTCCTGGTTCAACACACTGCCCCTCAATCTCGAGCTCCAACTATATCGTGCTTCAAAACTTCCTTACGTAACTACCTTATTAACACCCGATGCTGTAATTGCCATTAGTCAAAGTCAGACTCAATACTTATGACAAAGCTTACTATAAGCTGCTAAGGACAACATAACTCTGGTATTGTTTGCATCAATCCTACCTGTACCAGTTTTGTTTGTATCTATGTCTTAAGTTACTGTTATACTTATGTGTTGTACTGCTATACTGTGTATTTTCATTTGTCTTGCTGTGACAAGGTACCTTTGTAAATGAGCCTATGGCTTAAAGGTTTTCCAAACTGCTGTTTAAATAAAATAAAAAAAAAAAATAAAACTGTAACTATGTGTAAGCAATAAGCCACGACAGGATGTGTGTTAGACACTTTGTGTAACACACGGCTAGGAGGCGTCGTGAGGCACGAGGCCGCAGGTAGAGTGCATCCGGCCTCCTAGCTATGTGTTAAAGTGTCTAACATACACCCTGGAGTGGCTTATTGCGCTTATGAAATGGCTATCTAAATTATAGATGTTGATTAAAAGTAAAAATAATTGTATTCAGTAGTAAAAGTTAAATCTTTGTCTTTATTTTTAATAAAATAGTTCCTCTGCCTTCTTAGTGTTTTTTTTTTTTTTTTAAGTTAAGCACTTAATGTCCAACGAAAGCTGCCACAGTTCAGGAGTGTAGCCAGAAATTTCCATTTTGTACACAATCTCCAACAGTTACAACCCCCCAATTAAAAAATGTACACATCCATTCCAAATGGCACCCCCTTCCAAACAAGTCAGATTGTTGTCAGATGACTCCTCTACTCTCTAAAGAGGTTATACATGTATTGGACACTCCTCAGTGGCCTACACTAACCCAAATACTACAGATTAGAATGATAATATTAACAGAATGGCTTATGGTTTGTGACAGGCACTCAACAAAACTGTACACAAATGTGTACAGTGAGTATGCCTGTCTACACCCTTGCCACAGTTGTAAGTTATGTGGTTGTTTTGGCAGTATCCTGCCCCCAAGCCAGCACCACTCCCATTTAGATTGTGAAAAGTCCAGTATTTGGAGTGGTGTGAAAGAAGGGGTGATTTTCTTTCTTACGGCAGGAAGCACAGGGAGGATATGCTTGTGACACGGGGAAACCGGGAGTGCCCCCCTTCCCCCGTAGCACTCCAATCTTCTATTTGGTTTCCAGTCAGGAAAGTGTCTTTTTTGTATTTATTTATTTATTTACGTTAAATTTGTAAATTAGTAGGCAGCAGGTGGGTGAACATGGAGGTTGTGCAGGTGAAACAACAGTGCTGAAGTAAAGTGGGAGATGGCACTGCAGCGTGAGGTGAAAATATGGGCAGCATCTCGCAGCAACCTAATGAAAATGGTAAGAGGAAAGCAGTTGTAAAATTAAAAAGGAAATGCAAGTAAAGGGGGTGAGGGAGGGTATAGAGTAACAGGCAAGACGGTCGTTATGAGAGCTTAGCGATGTATGCTGAGGTGACTGCTCTTAGCAAGTAACGGAAGGTCTGTGTCTGCTTCGTTTTTCTCTGGGCTAGTTTGGCTCTGGTAGATGACAATGAAATGGGCATCCAAATTAAAACTTTCTAGGGAAGCATTTAGTTATTTTGCATGCAACCACAAATGCTGGCTGAAATTTCATTCGCAGTTGTCAGAAAACAAGATGACAGAGTTTTATTTTGCCAACATTCTAAATGGCAGATTTACCAGAATCAGTGCACACTGGCATTACTGGACCTTTTTCCTGTGCATCAGACACATTATCACACAGGAATTGGCCAATGAGAAACCTTGAATTTGGATGCCCATTTCATAAGTATTCCTCGTTATCTCACCAGTGAAAATGACCAGTTTGATAGTACTATTCTCCTCGATACTGTGTAACCTCTGGCAAAATTCTTAATGCAATGTCAACTGTATGTTCCACTCAGCACTTCTAAAAATTGCCCTATGATTCTTCCTACAGCTGAATGTACCTATTCGCATGGTCAACATGTAACCTGTGATGTCCTGCCGATTGTCTCTTTAACCTTTTATAATTCCTGTTGTTGTATTCTCCTGGATCATGCCTGAAAATAGGCATGTTATTGCCTAGCGCACCCTACCCAGTAAACAAAAACTAAATAAAAATAAAATAAATAAAAATCTATTTTTCATGTACCTAATGGTGTTTGATCTGCTATGTTTTGTGTGGGCATGAAGCTTTCTGGTCTAGCTTTATAATAGAATCAAGACTTCTAAAGAAGGACACTGGTACCTTGATTGGGAGGGTCTAAACCAGATACAGACATTTGGGGGAGAGTGTACATTTTAATAACATTTGTATTACCCAACAGTGTAAGTGGCAGGGCCCGCCAAGATGCCAGTGAAGGCTGGTAATTATGTAAGGTCTGCATGTGACTTGTTATTCAAATTCCTAGATACAGTGTTTTACGATATTGACTGCAAGTAGGCACAAGGGGTTGGAAGTAAGAAAATCTTTGTCCGTTTTGCCCAGGGGGAGGATCTGACTTTCTGACCAGTTCACCTTATGGCCTGACAGAAATGAGCCATATTTCTGAAGCGGTCTGTAGATCACTGGGGTCCTGCAAGTACATGAGATAGTCATCAACAGAGGGGCACAATTTATGTTCTGTATTATTCCCGCTACCTTGCAGACCTCAAATATTGGGGTGTTCACACACTGTTGTCACCAAGGGTTCAAGAACCAACATATATGGTAGAGGGGAAAGGGGTCAGCCCTGGCATATCCCCCTCGTGAAACATCAGAATCAAGAGACTCACTAGTCAACATACTGTAGAGGTTAGGGCACAGGATTTTGTGACCCAAGAGATCTGGGTTTGAATCTTGATTCTACCAATTTTACTTTACCCTCAGATTTCATAGGAGTGGTGATCCATGACGGTGGGGTATTAGACTAATAAATCGATACTAAAGGGAATTAAATGCAGAAAAGAATATGTTGTTGTAAACTAAACCATTGCTGGGTCCTACTGTCCACCTGAGATGACTGCCTCTATGTCAATGCTCGGGGGAAGTGACCTTAAAATTCTCCTTCCCTCAGGTTTGCCTACTGTAGCTGCATGTGCAGAACCCATAATGTGGATGCATTGGAGTGGTGTTAGAACATACTTCTGACAACCACAGCATAATGCCATCCTTACCCACTTTCATCTGTCATGGCAGGGTTGGCAAAGGAGCAGGAGCTTTTAAAAACTTGACCAAAAAAAAACACACATCTTGCCTTGGGAATTTAAACTGCATCTGTGTAGGTGTTTTTTTTTTTTGACTAAATTAAAAAAAAAAAAAATTTGTGTCGCCATTGCTGTTTTGTTTTAAATGACTCGTAAAGTCCGGCTGTAGAAAAAGGCTGGAGGCCATCCTAGATTATTGTGGAAGTTAGGCTCACCCCATGAAAGACAATGAAGTAGGAATCTACATGTTGCTGTTAATTATCTTTAATGTGAACTCTATTTAACACCATGGTTAGTGCAGTCTATAAACAGCTACAGTACTGCATGTCAGTTATTGGGACAGGAAATGTGCTTATAGTGTGAATAAAATGTAGTTCTCTGCAGTTTTTTTTTTGTACTCTCAGAAGTTTTAAATTTGTAATTCGAGTTTGTCTCTTTTTTTGTAGTGCAAAGCAGTTGGTCCGTGGAGAGCCCAATGTTTCCTATATTTGCTCTCGGTACTACAGAGCACCAGAGTTGATCTTTGGTGCCACTGATTATACCTCCAGTATAGGTAAGTACACTTTTTAAGCAATTAGTTCTTTCTCTGTCTTTACTGCTAATGTGGAGAAACATCATGTCCAACTAAAATGAAAACTTGATATTGATGAAATTTCTACGAATTGGGGTGGAGGCGGAGGTTATCTGCTAACCTAGTCATGGGTGTAAGATTTGTAAAGGTACAACTTGCTTGGTCTTCATGTCTGATCCACATGTTTAGCTGTTCAAGTTTCAAACAGGAATCCATCAATGAGATGCCTTACAAACAGCATCAGTCCACAGCAGTGTGTTGCCCCGGAGACAGAACTGTATGCTAATTATGGATTATGGAGTATTATACAATGGGGTCTAAAGTACAAGGTTTCTGATTGGTCAGATGACACCTTATGTCATGGAGTAATTTTTGAATAACCACTGCATAAAGTGCCAGCCGGCTACACATCACTGAATGTGCCAAAATCCGTCCACTGAGCCACTGTAATAATAAAACCAGAGCTGTCAAACCTGACGCACACGGGTAAAAATTCAGTCAGCGAGAGTGTAACTTTCTAAAAATATATCTGAAATGAGCTGCAGTTTGTCTGGCTGACAGCCAGGAACTACAATCTTCCATCTATTATACAAAATCTTGTTCCTTCATATATTTACAGGTACCTATTCCCTCAGTTCGGTTTCTTGTCTCTTTACAGTTTTCTATCCCAATGTCATTTCAGTCGGAACACATATCTTGTCTGTGCCAATCTTCACCATTCATCACTTTTAGGGTTCTGGCCTGAGGAGCAGCACCCCGCGGGAGCATTTTTTTTTCTAAAAGGGGAGGAGCCAATACCCTGGACGGTGCTGCCCTCGAGGCCGACGCACTACGTGGCACTCGCGGGTTGGCCAGTAACCGACACTAACTCCCATCTCCGTGCCAGTTCTGCTTTACCTACCATCGAGTGAGCATGACCTCATGAGAGAGCAATTCGAGCTGCAACATTGCGGCCTGGTTCAACAGAGTTCATCCTAGTTCTGCAGGAGTAGTTCCGTTCTCGGCTCCATTTTACTGGTAAGACCTTTCCTTGTTTTTCTTCGGCACCGAGACCTGTTTGTGTTTGATTATTAATTTTTCTGTCCAATCATGTCTCGTCCGGGAGGCAAAAAGAAAAAATCTTCAAAGGCGGGCTGGTGTCCCTGTGGCCGGCTTTATTCCGTCTTGGACCGGCATGATCGTTGCCTGACCTGCCTGGGCCCCAACCATGACATGGACCATTGCGATGCCTTTCTCCATGGACCGCAGGGTTTTGGAACACCATGCATTTAAAGTTGGCTGCACGTCGCCGACTTTTGGAGGACAGCCGAGCACTAGGGACTCCAAACACAGGTTCCTTGACCCTTCCTACAGGTCTCCTCCTGGTTCTATACGGGCTATGGAGGAGGGGGCTTCCACCTCTCCGATCCTCGCCATGGTGAGGGCCCCTCTTATAGTGCTGAAGGCCCGGTCCAACTCTTCTGGGGGTTGGGCCAGAGGCACTGTTCTGGCAGTCACCTCTTTGGAGGTGAAGGCTCCCCCGGAGTCGCGGCCTGTGTCTGCCAGGTCTGGCCCGGTGGTTTCTTCGGCACCACCCTGGATCCCGGTGCCACTTGTGATGCCAGTGATCGGGACATCGCCATGGGTGGTGCTGGGCCAACTTGTGGTGCTGCTTGCAGTGCCAGGAGTGGAAGAGTTCCAGAGGTCTTCTGAATCCGCTCCTCAGGGGATGATGATTCGGAGGTGGATCCGGACTGACTTCCCAACTCTATGGAGTCCTGGGACTCTCCCCCGCCTAGCACTTCTGTGCCTGTCCAACCCTCTCCTTCTCAGCTGGTGGGTTCTACTGGCACCGGTGTCACAGCAGCTTGTGGCACTGACAAATCTTCTGGAGCCAGGGGCGGCACCGGAGGGTTTACCAGAGCTGGTAGGGCCTCTTGGCTTGGAGGAGGTGAGCCCACCGTTTTGGGCATCCAGGCTGGGCCCACTTCTGGAAAATCACAGAAAAAAACACGCACTCAGTTAACTCAAAATACGATTATTTTACTAATAGAAATACTGCCAAAACGGACACAAACCTCGGTGCTTCGAGGGATCTAAGCCCTCTTTTGGGCCCACTTCTGACCTGCTCGGATGTCTAGGGCGGGGGCGAAGGCTCCCTCACTGGCTGCCCTTCGGGAGTGTGTAGGTGAGGTGAAGCCTCCTTGGTTGGTCTTGAGGAAGAGGTCCCTTTCTGAGTCTGAGGGGTTGAGAGGACAACACCAGGAGCAGCACCCTTCCCTGGCAGCCTGCAAGGGTTTGGGTAGGAGCCGTTGTGTTAGTCCTGTCTTCTTCCCCGAGGTCTCCCAGGGGGGTCTCATTACTCAAGGCTAGGGGCTGCCCTTCTGGACCCACGCGGCCCCGGTTGCCTCTCAGGGAGCAGTCCCCTTCATGGCTTAGTCCTGACCATTTCAAGATAGTTGAATGGCTGGTGACTGTCCGACTGACTGATCCTTCCAGAGTGTTGGATCACGTGTATGGTCCCCTAGCAATGGCAAAGGATGTCCTCTTCTTCAGAGGCATTTGGCCCCTTTACCTCTGTCTTCCCTTCCCCTCCCCTTCTCCCAGGCCACTCTGGTTCTATGGGGCCTCTAACCTGGGAGCAGTTTAGAGCAACGACTGCCGATTTCCCAGCATATGTCAGATCCATGGACGAGCAGGTATTTCACCACTCAGCCCTGTGGCAGCCGGACTCTGATTCCTCGGACTTGTCATCTTCTTCCTCTTCCTCTCATGAGGAAGAGGATCCTTCAGTCCACCTATCCTCGGATGCTGACCAGACCTCCTATTAAACGATTTCCCCAATGCAGTCAAATCTTCACAGTAAAGAATAGCTTCCCCCAACTCTCAGGATAAAAAACACCCTGAAACAGTGAAATGTTTTTAGGTCACTTGTCATTAGACTTGAACATAGGCAAGTGTAAAAAAAAACAATTCTACAGTAGCTGCCCATCTAGTATATGGTACATAGGCTATCTCTCCACAAAAAAAAACTATTAGAATTGCATATAAGACGTCCCCAAATAGAGGCAAACAATCCCTTAAAATATATTGTGCAAGTCCAGGCCATTAGAAAGAGTGGGGATTATGGGAGAGTATACACGTGATCTGGGTATACAGAGGCAGAGCCTTCTAACACTAACTGTGGTAAACATAATGCCCGTCCATGCTGAAGATATTGATAGTGTAAACTTTTATATAAACAAAGAAACAAAGGCAGGACCATCAGGCAAGTTCATCATTCCTCAAAACTGGCAGATTAAGAGACAATCAGCCCACTAAGACCTAGTCACAGACTTACAGTCCATCAGCCTTCCCCCCCCAATCATTCCCCATCAGATGAAGTGTCCTCATTTTCCTCATCCATCTCTGATTCAGTACGGCATACCATCTTGTCCGCCTCCTTTGGTTCATTAAATAAGTACTGTTGAGCGTTCCACACCATCCATAAAGAATTGCTCTTTAAAGATGGTCACCACTAGCAATTTTTAAAAATCTCTTCTCTCCAGGTTGCCTTTTCTTTTCTTTAGCAATTCCATCTTTATTTTATTAGCAGTTTTAAAATGCAGTGGAGTGGTTAATTTTAGACACTAATAAATAACCATTAAACTCTGAAAGGAGAGATCATCCTGAGAAAAGAAGGCTTACTGAATAAGGCAGAGCTGACCCAATCATAGACCCTTGCCAGTCTTTCAGGAAATGTCACTGGTAAGAGCAAATTGTTTTTTTTCATCTCAGACTTGGGCTTCAGGATGCCTTTTGACTTTATGTCCTGGATTTATACTGTGGATATGTTAGGAGAGTGCAGGCACACATTTCTGATGGTAAACAGCAAAGCATGTAACAAAATGTTTATTCTTAGTTGGCACTGCCATAGCGCAGTTACTTTTAAACACTTCAAACCCTATATCTCAGTTCAGCAGTGAAATACCATGAAAAGAAAAGTGGACATATTGATGTTCTAACACCAGGAATCCCTCCCTAATGATTAACCCTGTATGCATCGAGCTCCTTGGAGACTGATGCCCCGGAGATGGAACCTTATTCAAATGAAGGAATTTAGAATTTGATTCATACTCGGCATCTACAGCCCACTCTAACAGTTTTTCCATATGTTTTCTTACTTTAAGTGTTTAAAAAAGTTGCATTATTGCAACCCATACCCTGGCCAAGAGTGGCCTCTTGAAACCAGGACCCCCTAAACTTGTACACAGAAAAGGCAACAAACCACAAGTTGGCATACAGTAGGCATCACCCCTGGTGCTGGGGCGCATACCTGGCTCGACATCTAAGAGGTCGGTGGGTTAGGGCGCAGAATAGCATTTATGTTTACTTCGAGTTCTGGAAAAGAGATGTTAGGGCTATGCTATGTCTATCTTCAAACAACATGAAGTCTTGCTGTATTCTTGCCGTACTCAATACTTATGACAAAGCTTATTACTAAGCTGCTAAGGACGACATAACTCTGGTATTGTTTGCATCCATCCTACCTGTACCAGCTTGTTTGTATCTATGTCTTAATTTACTGTTATACTTATGTGTTGTACTGCTATACTGTGTATTTTGGTTTGGCTTACTGTGACAAGGTACCTTTGTAAATGAGCCTATGGCTCAAAGGTTTTCCAAACTGCTGTTTAAATAAAATAAATAAAAAAATAAAAATTCTGACTATTGCAGTTAGGTCCTGCCTTTCAGCTGTCCCGGAGAACAAAGAGTTAACTTTCCATGGACAGCATGGAACGTTCAGCGTGAGCTCGGTTGAAGCCCCTGTCTGCTGCTGTTTAAACTCCGACCGTCAGATTCTTTACTTCGCCTCACTGAACAGTCGCGCTGGAGATTTCTCCTTTGCTTGGTTCAAAAAAGTCTGTTAAAGTGTCGTTTTTCGCTCGGTTTCACCGAATTTCTGCTACCAAATCTGTCGGTTTAAGTCTCTGTCTGTGGTACTAGATAGGTTTTACATTTAGTTTCTGTATGGAACTTGTAAAATTTGGATCTGTTCGGTTTGAACCAATCAGTTTAGTTTTAAAAGTTTCGAATTTGTTTAGAGTGTGGTAACCAGTCCATATCGGTTCTAAAAAAAAAAAACGGATTTAATTATGTTTTTTTCCAAGACCTGTAACACGGTCAGGAACCGATAGGGGAGTCTTGCCTGGCAGATTGCCAAAAAAAAGGTGAGTTTTGGATAGGGTTGGCCATGTCTGAGAAACCCAAGAAAAAAACCGGGCCCACTGGGTTTCAACACTGCAGTGTGTGTGTGGGGAAGCCTTTGCTAAGGCTGATCCCCACACCACCTGTGTTTATTGTCTGGGGTTTGACCACCTCGATTCAGACTGCCAAATTTGTAAAAGTTTTCCCAAAGCTACCCTGGATAAGAGAGTAGGTAGACTGAGGGAAAGGGAAGCGAGAAGTCCGCTGACCTGATGGCTAGCCCGTTCGTTCCAACCAACTAGAAGGAGTGCCCTCTGACCAGGGCGAAACTTCTTCGGCCAAAAGGAGAGCTGATTCTGAGGAGTCTGTTCCGGTTAAAAGAAACAGAAGAGAAAAATCATCCGGTTCGGATCCACAAGTTCTTTCTCCGACCGCTGATGAAATAGCCAAAGCGATAAGGATAGTGCAGTTGCTAACTTTGGTTCCGACCGAACCGGCATCATCTGGCAGGGGCTCGGTTTGGTCGGTTGCCCCGGTTCCAGATTATGCTTTAGAGGAATTTTATGGACCGGAGGAGAAGAAGGGAGAGTATGAGGAGGAGGATGATGGTGATTATGAAAGTCTGGATGTGCCTATTGACCCAGACATCTCCCCAGACAGACCTTCAGGTGTTTCTCCTCCTAGGCTTTCTGAGTCCCCTTCCCACTTTATGTTTTACAAGAAAGTGGCTGAAACCCTCCACCTTCCAATGGAAGAAGCAGTAGAGGATCAGGAGGAGCCTGATTTTGTAGAAATGATGGACATCCCAGAGTCCAGTAGGCTGTCTATTCCCCTCCATAAATCTTTTGGGAAACAGACATTTAAAATTCTAAAGACTCCTAACTCCATACCTCCTGTGGACAGATGAATGGACAAGGGGTATACCCTTTCAGGCTCGGACACTGAGTTCCTTTCTCAGCAATGCAGCCATGTTGGGGTAGTGCAGGCTGCTGCCTGTGATAGGCAAATATTCCTTGGCATCACACCCCAGATAAGGACTCCAGGAGATTGATGCCATGGCAAAGAAGCAGTACATGGCAGCATCTTTGGGACTCAGGCAGGCTAACTATATGGCCTACACAGCTAGATACCAGAAGTCCAGGTGGGACACTGTGCTGGCTCTGGCTAAACAGGCCCCTGACCAGCTTGCCAAGGAGCTGGAGCAGGTGGCTGCGGATGGGATTGAGGCATCCAAGGTGTAATTTCATGCTGCTATGGACTCCAATGATGTTTCATCTAGAGTCATGGCTACATCTGTGGCCCTTCGGAGGATGGCTTGGCTCAGATGTACTAGCCTATCACAGGATACCTAGGCTAAAGCCATGGATTTCCCTTTCGTTGGTAATTCTCTATTTGGGGAGCAGACAATGACATGAAAAAGATGGACGAGTACAGGACAACCTACAGGAGTGCTCAGGCCAAAGAAAGGCAGGCCACTCCTCAAAGACAGCACTGCCCTTTCAAAGGCCTTTTTACCAAGCCCAGGCTTCCTCTTCTGCTTATGCTCAGAGGGGGTTCTTCAGAGGGAGAGGCAGACGGGGAATGAGCAGGCCTGCTTCCACCCCTCAGCCTAAAGCCCCTGCCAAGCAGACACCCTGATGGGTCTGCCCGGGCCGATTCTCCAATACCTGTAGGGGGAAGGCTGGCTTACTTTGTCCAGGACTGGAAGTCTCTGACATCAGACAAGTGGGTCCTGGAAGTAGTAAGCCAGGGACTGGTTCTCAACTCCAAAAAATTTGCCAAGATGAGTACTAGATCCTTTCCACCTGCAAATCCATCAGAGACCCTTGCCCTAGAGGCAGGGGTTTCTTCCCTGCTGGCTCTCAGAGCCATAGAACGGGTTCCTACCCTACACAAGGGCAAAGGATTGTACTCCAGGTACTTCCTAATCCCTCCAAAACAGGAGAATGGTGGCCCATCCTGAATCTAAGTTATCTGAACAAGCACCTTTTAAAACCAAAGTTCAAAATGGTGACTCTGGGAATAATTCTGCCCTCTCTGAGGCCAGGGTTCTGGCTAGCCTCCCTGGACCTCAAAGATGCCTACTTTCACATTCACATCAGGTGCTCCCACAGAAAGTACCTAAGGTTCGAGTTGCCCTCAGGCCACTATCAATTCAGAGCAATGCCCTTTGGCCTAACATCAGCCCCAAGGGTGTTCACAAAGTGCCTGGCAGTAGTGGTTGCTTTCCTAAGGAGAAAAAAGATTTCCATCTTTCCATATCTGGATGACTGGCTTGTAGTGGGTCAGTCTCCAGACCAAGTCAATTCACATCTGCAAGTAGCTCAGCAAGTGCTCACTTCCTTAGGATTCCTCCTCAACCTACCAAAGTCAGTTCTCAAGTCAGTACAGCTCCTCACCTTCATAGGGGTGGAACTGGATACAGTAAGGGCAAGAGCCTTCCTTCCCCTGGACAGGGCAAGGACTCTTATGGAACTGGCCTCTTCATTCACCCTGCAGGTGTCTCGACCAGCAAGGCATTTTCTTCAGCTTCTGGGCCACATGGCAGCTTCCACAGCAGTGGTCCAGGGAGCAAGATTCCAGATGAGGGACATTCAGTTCCATTTAAGAGCCTTCTGGTCCCAAAGAAAGGATTCCCTTGCCAAACTAGTCCCAATGACCCGGACCCTGATCCAGGATTTGCAGTGGTGGCAGGATCAGGACAATTTGAGACAAGGAATTCCTGTTGTCACTCAGTCTCATTCAGTGATACTCACCACAGATGCTTCCCTGCTGGGCTGGGGAGCCCACCTGGGGGATCTTACCACCCAGGGACTGTGGTCACCTCAAGAATCTCTGCTTCACATCAGTCTTTTGGAACTCAGAGCAGTGTTTCTGGCACTGCAAGCCTTTTCCAAATCTGTACAGAACAAGGTGGTCCAGATCAGAACAGACAACACCACCACCATGTGGTACATCAACAAGCAAGGAGGCACTCAGTCTATGGCCTTGTGCACAGAGGCAATGAAGCTGTGGTCCCTGGCCTATTCCCTGCAAACCTCTCTGATAGCAGTTCACCTCCCAGGGAAGGACAATGTCCTAGCAGATGCTCTCAGCAGGATATTCCAGGGCCATCGCGAATGGACCCTAGATCCCCTAGTTTTGAAGGTGATTTTCTCTAGATGGGGCACTCCACAGACAGATCTTTTTGCAGCCCCAGACAGTTACCAACTTCCTCTCTTTTGTTGCAGACCCCCAGTCTTGAGCTCAGTCCCCCGGATGCTCTGATTCTGAATTGGGAAGGGAAATTTCTGTATGCTTCCCCCCCCCTTCTCTCTCCTGTTCAAACTGTTAGTCAAGATCAGGTCTCAACCGTGCAAAGTGATTCTGATTGCTCCAGACTGGGCCAGACAGCCCTGGTACCCACTGTTGCTGTCCTTAGCAGTCCCCCTTCCCCTGTCTCTTCCCAGGAATTACAACCTGTTGACATCCTCTCAGGGCAGGATTTGATATCCAAACCTCACATCTCTCAATCTCAAGGCATGGCTCTTGAAGAGTTAGTTTGCTGATCTGCACCTTTCTCAGGGGGTTCTGGATATCCTTAAGGCTTTTGAAAGCCTTCCACCAGAAAGACTTACAACTCCAAATGGAAAAGGTTCGCTATTTGGTGATCTAATAAGCATATTTCTCCAGAATTTTGCTGGGTTGCCTACAGTTCTGAACTATATGGTCCATCTTAATGGCTTAGGACTTAGGCCAGCTACACTTAAGGTGCATCTGGCAAGCCCTCTCCTCTGTCAGCCCATCCTGCGTTTTGTACAGTCGTGGCCAAAAATATTTTGGTATCCACATATGTATTTCTTTGGTTTGCAGTGGAATAAAACACAAAAAGCAGAAAAATTTACTAAGTCTTAGCTTATTCCACACAGAAATCCTTAAATGGCCCGGACAAAATTATTGGCACCTTTTAGAAGTGGTTAGAAATAATTAGATTTCAAGCAGGTGATTCTCCTTCACTTTGGAATTGAACTCACCTGTGGTGAGTTGCAGGTGCTTGCAATATAAAAATCACTCATTCAACCAGTTTGAATAGAGAAAAGGACTCATTCTCCTGTTTTGTGTCACTGTGTGTACCGCAGTGAGCATGGAGAAAAGAAAGGCAGCCAGAGAATTGTCTGAGGAGGTCAGACAGAAGATTGTAGCCAAGCACGACAATCTCAAGGCTACAAATCAATCTCCAGAGACCTTGATGTTCCTGTTTCCACCGTACGTAATGTTATCAGGATGTTTAAGGCCCATGGCACTGTAGCCAACCTCCCGGACGTGGCGCAGAGAAAACTTGATCAAGATTGCAGCTAGGATTGTTCAAATGGTGGAAAAGCACCCTCGATCAACTGCCAAACAGATTCAAGCTGACCTTCAGACACAAGGTACCACAGTTTCAACTGCATCATCCGTCACCAACTCAATGAAAGGGGGTTATATGGTAGGAGACCCAGGAGGACCCCACTGCTGAGAGAGAGAGAGAGACATAAGAAAGCCTGACTGGAGTTTGCCAAAACACACCTGAACAAGCCAAAATCCTTCTGGGAGAATGTCCTGTGGACAGATAAAACCAAATTAGAGCTTTTTGGTAAAGCACATCATCTCTATGTTTACAGAAAACAAAATGAAGCCTTCAAAGAAAAGAACACCTTCCCTACAGTCAAACATGGAGGAGGTTCAGTGATGTTTTGGGGTTGCTGTGCTGCCTCTGGCACTGGGTGCCTTGAACGTGTGCATGGCATCATGAAATCTGGAGATTACCAGGCCATTTTGGAGCGCAGTGTTGAACCTAGTGTGAGAAAGCTGAGTCTTCGTCGAAGGTCATGGGTCTTCCAGCAGGACAGTGACCCCAAACACACTTCAAAAAGCACCCATGAATGGTTCAAGACAAGACGCTGGACTGTTCTGAAGTGGCCAGCAATGAGTCCAGATCTAAATCCCATTGAAAACCTGTGGAGAGATCTGAAAACAGCAGTTGGGAGAAGGCACCTTCAAATCTGGAGAACTGAAGCAGTTTGCACAAGAAGAGGGGCCAAACTGCCAGTAGAGAGGTGCAGGAAGCTCATCCATGGCTATAGGAAGCAGTTGATTGCAGTTATTTTGACCAAAGTCTGTGCTACCAAATATTAAGTCTAGGGTGTCAATAGTTTTGTCAATGCCATTTCTTTTCATTTTCTGATTTAAAGGATATATTAAGTTCTGAATCAAAAACAAAGGTTCTGTAATATTAACAGAGAAATAAAGAATTGTGGAGACCAAATACTGTACTGTTGTTAATTTCAACTTACGTTTAGAGGAAATTGTGAGTTATCTGAAAAACTGCAAGGGCGCCAGTATTTTTGGCCACGACTGTGTGTTCTTCAAGGGATTGCTGCACACCAGTCCTCCCTTTAGGGACTCTGCTCCTGCTTGGGACCTTAATGTTTGCATTGCTCAGCTTGTGCAACCACTCTTTGAGCCTTTGTCCTCTGCAGAGCTTAAGTACTTGACTTGGAAAACTGTGTTTTTAGTAGCCATTACCTCTGCCAGGCGTATCAGTGAATTGCAAGCCCTGTAAGTGGAGCCTGATTTCATCTCTTTCCATAGAGATAAAGTGGTCCTAAGAACTGACAGGAAGTTTTTGCCTAAGGTGGTTTCAGATTTCCATCTTAATCAGTCTGTGTCTCTCCCTGTTTTCTTCACTGACCATTCCTCCTCTGGAGAGAGGAGGTTGCACAGCTTGGATGTTGAAAGGGCCCTCAGCTACTACATAGAGCGCACCAAGGGTCACAGGTTTGAGTCCCTCCAGTTGTTCCTCACATATGGAGAGGTCGGTAAAGGCAAATCTGCTACTAAGAGATCTATTGCCAGGTGGATTGTCTCTTGTATACAATTCTGCTATGAAAAACTGGGTAGAACCCCACCCTCAGGCCTGAGGGCTCACTCTACTAGAGGTACAGCTGCTTCCTGGCTGCTGCCAGGATATTCTATCTTAGAAATTTGTCAAGCAGCCACATGGAAAACAGTCCATACATTCACCAAGCATTACTCTCTGGATATCCAGGCTAGAGTGATGCTCGGTTTGGCACAGCAGTACTTCAGAGCCTATTCTAAAGTAGGTTCTGTCCCTCCTCCATGGAGGTACTGCTTGGTAGTCTGCAATAGTAGAATACAGCAAGACTTCATGTTGTTTGAAGAAAAATTACTCACCTTAGTAATGTTGTTTCTTCTAATGGAGTCTTGCTGTATTCTGACCTTCCCCCTGCCTCCCCTCTCAGAACCTGGTTTTTGGGATGTGGGTGGGCAGGAGCAGTGTTGACACCCTAGGGGTGCCCCTTTTTCACCCTCCTTTACTTTGGGTGTGTGTTGTGTTTTGTTTTTTGGGTTTCCTGTCGAGTCTTTGCTTTGAAACCAAAAAACCCTTTTTAATAAATTTAGTTGCCAGTTGGCTTGTGTGAGTTTTACAGTTTCCACACAGAACTTCTAGTGAGTATTGCTCATAAAGATCTCATGGTTGGAGTTTAAACAACAGCAGACAGGGGCTTCAGCCGAGCTCGCGCTGAACGTTCCATGCTGTCCATGGAAAGTTAACTTTGTTCTCCGGGGCAGTTGAAAGGCAGGACCTAACTGCAATAGTCAGAATACAGCAAGATTCCATTAGAAGAAACAGCATTACTAAGGTGAGTAATTTTTTTCTTCTGAGGGGACCCATAAACAAGTTCACACTGGGAAGCACAGATGGAATGTCCAATACTGGAGATGGGATTGTACAGTACGGCTTTATTCTGACACTGGTGGGGAAAAAAAAAAAAAACAGAATGAGGTGGTCCCCCAGGTTTGAAATGGTTCATTACAGGATAGCACGCACTTTTCTTTTCCAGAGCAACAGCAATGCCTTGGGCTTCACACCTTCTTCTAGACACAAAACTACGACCAATCCATCCCTCTGTACTAGGGATCTACCAGGACATCCTTTTCCCAAAGTGTCTATTACATGGAGGTTGCCACACACTTTAAAACATTCAACATTTCTTTTCTCTTTCTAAGTGTCTGTTACATGGAGGGTTTCCATACACTTTAAAACATTACATTCTCCTGACCTGATGGGCTTGGTTAACATCCGCAGGGTAAACTTGTGCCCTTCTGATGACCAGTTAGCCCTGACTGAAATTTCAGGTGAGGGTCTGCCCACCCTAGCCCCAGCCAGCCTCTGCCATCCCTTTGGGGTTACACAACTGAGCCTACAATTCTCACGAATTGCTAAAGGACTCCAAACTTTTAACTTCTAGCATTCAGCACATGTTGTGGTGATGCAGGGGCACCGAATGGTGCATTCTAGCCTTATCTTTGGGCACATACACCTCTGACAGCTCCATCAAGAAACAGTACCATGTCACTGTGCTCATGGTTTTGTTTGTCCCTTGTTACAGACATGGAAACTGGAAGAACACACCTCTTCCCTTTTCTGGTAGTTTTTCATAGCTTCTTTGTCTCCTTACTGGGCAGCTGAACACTCTCCTGGCTCCTTACGGGATTGCCTCCTGGAAACACTGAATTTACCAGTCTCATTCTCTCTGAAAGACTTGACCCATAGGGATCTTGCTAGCAATGGTTTCCACCGCTTCCTTTGGCACTGCTGTTATTTCACTCACTAGGGTGAGAAAATGACCAGAGGTCCTTCACCTAGCTTCAGAACAGGCCGACAGGCACCTCTACACTGAGAGATCCCTCCTCACAGAGCTCCCACACTGTTCTAACTCTTGACTACTCCCGTCTGAACATTCTATAGCTAACCCCAGGCAGCTGATTCCAAAGTGGTTCAGGCTGCTGCAAGAGTTCTAAATGACATAATCCATTCTCTCCTCAGCCTCTGGGCACTCTACAGGGTGAGTTGGCCAGGCTCACCCCTGCCTATGCTCAAACATAGGCAGGTTGCACCAGGAAACAGAGGCCCACCGAAGCATCTTCAGCTTCACTTAACAATTATCCCGGGGCTTTTCAGTGGCTCCAAGAGACTGCCTGAAGCATGCCCTGATAGGATAGAACTGATGGTCCCTACCCGGGTCAGAACCATCAACCTATCCATTCCCCAGCCCTCTAGGGAAAAGCTATCTAACCTTCGCTACCAGGGGGTACCTGTCCTCACACACAGTTCACAATTCTAGACTGTAGACTGCTTTAGAAACATACATATGGCATTGCTATGCATTTTCCAAACTCCAGTACTACATATTCTAAACCTGAAAAGCAGAAAAATGTTAAACATTTCCTAGTTAACACATTTCTAAAACCCAGAAACACTCTTAAAGGAGGACTCTGTGGTGTCTTAAAACAGCCTCTTCTTGTCTTCCTTATTTCATCCAGGAGCACCTGCAAAAGAAAACATTCCAAAAAACACATCCTGTAAACAAGAAACAATCTGCAAGAAAAAACAGTAACCAAACCTCCCACCAGCAGATATTGCACAATCCCCAAAAGTTTTTAAAGGGTTTTCTACAAATGGCAGTGTAAAAGCATCAAAATAACATACAAAATGTTTGGGGAGGCACTACAATGTCCTGGCTCTAAGGGAAAATGTCATGAGTGCGCATGGCACTCATATTACAGCATAGTCCTTTTTCAGAACATTCTTGGACAGGCTTAGGGCCTGTTAAGCTGTACATTAGTCCAGGTCCAGATGCCTCTTTTCGGACCAGCAGTTCAATGGACATGTTCACAAATGGGCACAGTCAATAAAATAAAATGTAAAGAGGAAAATCTAGCCTACTAGTTCCTGAAGTGTAGGTTGACTAGCTGCATCACCTCTCTGGATCTGGTTGACAACAGATCTTCCGATCAGGCTCTTCCATACCACCTCTGGACCTGGTTGCTGCAGATGGAGTTTGAGCTGCATTCACCAGTATAGAAGTACCCATGGTGGTCTCCTCCACTTGGCGCAAGACTTCCCCCATGGAAGCTGGATTCATCAGGATAGATGCACCTACGTTGGTCTCCTTTGCTTGGCGATTGGCAGGAGTTTTCCCTCATGGAAGCTGGATTCGGCAAGACAGATGCACCCACATTGGTCTCCCCTGCTTGGGAGGAGACTTCCCCCATGGAAGCTGGATTCGGCAGGACAGATGCAGCCACGTTGGTCTCTGCCACTTAGCACTTGGCAGGAGACTTGCACCACCATGCTAGAGTAGTGGCACTCGGGGTTAGTACCACTTAGGATGAGGACCAGAAACTATTGACCCATCCGAACAAACAAGTCTTAGCGTGGACTGTTTTCTTTTCCAGTTTTGTCAATTACTCGGACAAAATCTAGGTAAAGGGTGCTACCAAGCTTCCAAAACTTTAATCTGTCATGGCATAGTTTGAGTCCCACAAATTCACACTCATTGGGTTTAATGGTAGCTCTAGCTTCTTCCCATAGCCATTCAACTCTACGGTCCTCTATGGCTTCCCACATCCATCTTGAGAAAAATGGATATTTTAGTCCATACTCTGTCTCAGCCCTGTGTCTGATTAGGCGTTCCTCTTTGCTCCTTTTAGGCATGCTCCTCCCAACAGCCCAGCTTGGGGGTGGCCAGTCCTGGTCAAGCCTGCTTTGGATGGTCACAACAGGGAAAAAGCAATCCATCCCTGTACCTTCAACAACTTATCTTGAGCCCTGTACAGTAATTTGTGGCTTACTTGCAGTTAGGGCCACTGACAGCCTATTCTCACTACCAGTTGCCTTACTAACTTGCTCCATTTCTGCTTACTCTTGTTCTACATGTTCTGCCCAGGAGCTGATAGCTGTTTCAGCCCCCAGCACAATCCACTCCTCGCTATGTTCCGAGGCAGTTGCCTCCCAACGCAAGGCATCCTCAAGTTCATCTTCCCTGATTAGACTCAGGCTTGGGCCTGCTGCCCATGGATCTATCGACTCAGTCTCTGGCATGTCTCTTACAACCTTTTCCGGCCTCGAAAAGACCATTTCTGTCTGCCACTGCAAGTAACTCTGGGTCACACCCTTGAAAAATTCTTTCACTAGTTCTTAGGGAGCTTGTTTGCATTCAGACGTTTGATGTACTGTACAGGCTGGGCCCTCAGACAGAGTCCACATTGGAGCTAAACATATTGTTTTGGACTTGGCTTGCACACCACCACTGTTTTTGCACATCCCATACTGCTTCCTGCATACTTTACAGTGTGATATCAAGACATCCCTCACAGTTCTAATGCAGATCACACAGACATTCACTAGAAAGTTAGGTAATGCTACATTTGCTGGGGCACCTTCACAATTGTACAGCCTCTCATACTAGGCTAATTCTCTTTCTTGCTGGGCTACCCATGCATGGACATGGAGGGGATACCCTGTCTTTTTGTTAGCCATTTTTCTCTGCAACAGAAACAACACACAAGTACAAGTTACTTATCTGCACTTTGCACTTAGCACACTAGTTCTGATTTATTTAGACTGCAAATGTCTCTTTGCTTTCTCTCTGCGTTCTACTGAAACTGCTACCTGAACTGCACATGTTTCAGAACACTTTGCACATGCTTTCTTGGTTATTTTTCACCATTGAACCCTTTGCTCAACATGGTGCCTGGTGGTTTGTTTACTTTCTCTAGACTTCGCCCCAACATGGCCTCTTAACTTTCTTTTCTGCGTCATACACACATTGCTCTATCTTGCATTTGGTCCTTTGACATACAGTAGCATTTGCTTTTTCTTTGCATAACCTTGCTGATTTACTTTTGAAAAAATCAGCACAGTCTTTAGAATCTTTGGTCACACTTTCTTTTGACTTTGTTTAGTACTGCCCTTGGTTAGTCTACAGCTTGTTTGCTTGCTACCGGCTACAGCTACTACAACTCAGTCCTTCTTTGCCATCAGACACTTGCTTAGCTCAATCCTTGCTGACTTTAGCATTAGATATTTTGCTTTTTGTACACAGTCTCTTTGCTTTGCCTTTCATGGTACAGTATGCACCACTTATATCAGCTCTGCTTGTACTGTACGTCCGCTTCTATCGGACGTTTTACATTTGCCAAATGCCAATTGCAATACTTTCAATGATAAAAATGTCAGTTAAAGCGGACCTTCAATTCCTGGAGTAACGGACGCTTTAAATCCGGCTTATGACACCACCTAGTTAACATTTAATTACCTGTAAATCAACGCCCTCAATGATGTTCAGCTGTCCCCTGCTGTACTTTAGTCTGAACTTCAACAGAACTCTGCTTCTCCTCTGAAGTGATTTGAAGAGATAGCTCTCCCAAGTTGATCAGTCCTTCACAGGCAGCTGATGGCAAGTTCGTCTCCTCTGCTGTCTGAGCAGGCACACCTCATACAGCCACAGAGAAGCTGGCTTCCATCACAGTGAATCTAGGCTCAAGTTTCTAATTGATACAGTTTTGCAGGCAAAGCATACAGTTCTTCACTACATAATTTGTAAAAAGCGCCAAACATCGATGGAGGATTACATAGCACACGGCATGGAGCAGTAGACCAGAACATTGTGGAGCTGTAGGTAAGTACAAGCGGCGCATACTGTACATGTACATATTTAATAAATACATTTCCAGCTTAAAATAGAGTCTGAAAAGAACTGAATTCACTAACAACTGAACAAGATGAGTACCGTTTTGTAGTGCTGCAGAACTCTAGGTTTTTTTTTTCTTATTGATGTACTGGATGCCGCTTGTAATGGACGGATTGCTTATTGTCAAATCAGTCCGTTATAAGCGGTGCATACTGTACTTACAGAAAGTAGCTGGTTCCCTTCAGTAGTATTTGCGGCCTTTCTGCTGGTTTGAGGATTGTTGGGATCAGTTGGGCTGACCAGCCCACAGCTTGCACCATGCACACTCACGATTGCTCACCACTGCGGTCGCTTAACAGGAGATGCCTGACTTGCAAAGTTTTAAAGTCTTTTTAGTAAAACAGAGTTCTCCTTCGCAATGGTTAAGTCTGTTGCTGCTGACTCTGAACTGCTCACACACTCCTCACACTTTCCTCCTCGATTACTCCTCCAGACACAGAGACTCCATAGGTTCATAGGTGTGTATAAGCTCGAGGGACAAGCCCGTAATGAACTCGCCATCCTATCCTGGATGGAAATCATATTTGCTGTTACCCATAAAGAGATCTAGTTTTGTTTTGAATATTTGTAGAGTACTACTATTTACCATTTCTACAGGCAATGCATTCCAGGTAGGTACCACTCTCTGAGTGAAAAAAAGATTCCTACTTTTAGTTTTAATAGATCATTTTAATTTGAGTTTATGTGACCTAGTAAAAATTTGTGTTTGTCTGCCATTCTAGACATATAGTTTCGGATAATGTTTGATCCTCGTGGCTTTATATATTAGACAAAGATCGCTTCTAAGGGACTGGATATTCCAAGGAATAAAGATTCAGTTTCTTCAGCCTTGTACTATATGAACATTTTTTATAATCAAGGACCTGTCTAGTAAATCGTCACTGCACCTTTTCAGCCAGTATTTTATCCTTAATTAGGGTTGGAGCACTAAATGAAGAGCAATAATCAATATTTGACCTGATAACACTACAGTATATTGGGACTAATACTTCAGGTTCTCTAGATTTAATGTTCTTCAACATACAGGTAATAAGTCGCTGACATTTTTGAGTAGTTTTGTTCATATGTTCAGAGAATTTTAAATTGTTGTTAATTAGAACACCTAAATCCTTTTCAGAAATTACTTTGTCCAGTAAAATATTATCCAAAAAGTAAGAGACTAGTCTATTATTTTTACCAAAATGCATTACTTTGCATTTTGTAGTATTAAATATTAATTTATGTTCTCTAGCCCATTTGGACAGTTCATTTAGATTATCCTGTAACATAGAGGCAGAAATATAATCATTGACAATGCACCCTAATTTAGCATCATCTGCGTATTTACCCAGACTCCATTTTTGGTTTTCATGCTAGAAATAAGAATGTTGAACAAAATTGGGCCCAACACCGACCCCTGGGGTACTACACTGGTCACCTGAAACCAGGTTGAGGTATAACCTCTAATGCTTACTTGTTGCCTTCTGTTTGACAACTAAGCTGAAATCCAGACAACTATGTTTTTGTGCAAGCCAATGTTGTATAGGCATTCTATCAAAATTTTATGTGAGACAGAATCAAATGCCTTTTCGAAGTCCAGAAAAAACACATCCACCGGGAGTCCTGCATCCAAGGCAGCACTAATGGGTTCAAAAAAGTTAATCAGATTGTTCTGACATGATCTGCCCAAGGTAAAGCCGTACTGTGTTATATCCACTATTCCATTAATATTAATATGTGTGTTTATTCTATTCATTATAAAGTATCTCCATGACTTTTCCTATACATGATGTTAAACTAATGGATCGGTATTGCTCCACTTTTTGCTTAGTCTCTCCCTTATGAATTGGTATTACCATGGCTTCTTTCCAGACATCTGGGACTTCACCATATTTTAATGATCTATTAAACAGTATTGATAGGGCGCCTGCCACTTCATATGAAATTTCTTTTAGGAAAACAAAAGGAAATCCATCTGTTCCAGCTGAAAATGATGATTTAAACGAATTTATGGTGGAGTAAACTTCAGGGAATTATTTCTACAAAGCATCGGTTATAATTATGATCAGAATCGTTAAGAGTTTCCTTAGTTTTAAAACGACTACTGAAATATTTGTTAAACTCAATTGCCATTCTCTGTTCATCAGAAATCAAGTTATCATCTATCAATATTGGGCCAACTTTAGAAGAATTATTTCTCATAGAGCCAATATAGTTAAAGAACTGTTTTTTGTTGTCTTTAGTTGTTGCCAGTCTAAGCTCTGATTCTTTTTTAGCCCTTATTATTGCTAATTTAGTTTATTTGCTTTTTGTTCAAATCGGGTCCAGTTGATTTCTGTTTTCTGCTTTTTATATTTATTGAATGCTCTTTTTAGCTCTTACTAGTCTTTTGATCTGGAATGAAAAACCATGGTGGAAGTAATTATGGTATTTGTTACAAACTGGTACCCATTTCTCTTCACAAAACCTCAGTTTTTCCTGAATTTTATACCATATTTGTTCTGCTGGTAATTCACTAAGTTCATAACTCCAGTTCCATTTTTCAAAGTAGGCTTTTATTTCCTTATAATTAGCTTTAGAGTAGTTGCGCATTTTAGTGATACCTTTGATGGCTACCTTATAAACTTTAATTGTCCACATTGCCATATAGTGGTCACTATCAGCTAAAGGTGGCAATATTGTGGGTAAATCTACTTGGTCATAGATGTTAGTGAATATTAAATCCAATATATTCTCCTTCCTAGTGGGTTTATATACTAGTTGATCAAGACCCATGGATATAACTGTTTCCACAAATTTAGTTTCCTGATAGCAAGAGCCTGATAGTGTAGCCCAATTAATGCCTGGGTAATTAAAATCGCCCATAAATATGATATTGTCTAAATGGTTTAATTTAAGTAAATAATCCAAAAAGGAACTATTACTTTCCTTATCTAAGGAGGGAGGGCGTATAACAGAGTCCTAAAATTATAGCTTCTGTTCAAAGGTTAGTTTAACCACACACATTCAGTATTATCAGGATTTGGTAAATCAGTGTACACTTCATGACAGGTTATTCCATCTTTAATGTAAATTGCAACTCCCCTCCTTTAGTAAGTTCTCGTTGTTTGGCAAATAGTGTGTATCCTAAGATATTTTGCCCCATTGTTCTTTATTAAACCATGTCTCCCTCCCACATATACCTACCTTTTATCTATTAATGTTAGGCTAAGCTCGTCCATTTTTATTGGTTAGACTTCTTGCATTTAGTAATAAAATATTAAGTTTAGAATGTTGTACTGTACTGTTTTGATCCAAGAGACTATCTACTGGTATTCCTACCTCATTATTTATGCCTGTTATGGGTTGCTCTGAAAAGAATGCATCAGTAGACTCATTGCTGACCATTCCACCCCCCCCTTATAAGTTTAAATAAGAAGCAATCTCTTGATTAAATGATCTACCTAATAATTCAGATACTTTTTTATTCAAATGCAGGCCATCTCTTAAGAATAAATGCCAGTTATTATCAAACTGTTCCCAATGTATCAAACATTTTGTATTCTGCTTTAGACACCATCCTCTTAACCAGTTGTTGACCTTTTTTATCTTAGCTGCCATATAAATATCGGCCCTAGGTGCAGGAAGTATTTCTGAAAATATAATATGTGCTCCTTTTTCGATTAATAAATTTGTAAGCCCTACAAAGGCTTCTTTAATCTGCTGTATGTTTTGATTTTTAATATTATTAATTCCAGCATGTATTATTACCATTGGTGCAACACTGCTATATAAAATCTGTTTGGACATCTTGGCTATGTCCTGTAATTTTGCCCCACGAAAGCAAGACAATGCGCGTGTTGATTTATTTATATTACATATTTGTCTGTCCAGTTTAGAAATCATAGAATCTCCCAATACAAAAGTATCTCTAGTATTGTTCAAGTCCATGCTAGAATTCAAGTTTGGTTGATCCATCTGAGTATGTTCACTAGAACACAAAACCTCTGTGTTTTTTGCAACTCTGGTTATGATTGCTTCATTCAAAACATTTGGTTGGTCGACCTGGGCATGTTCATTTATTACACTGTAGCACAAATCCTCAATGTTGTATGCATCACTAGTTATAATTGCTTCATTTAAATCAATAAGGGGGTCAAAACTATTGAAAGTAGGGATGTTAAAACAGCCTGATTTTCTCCCTTTTTTGGCTGGTTTAAGATATTGCGCTGTAAACCATGCCTCCTCCTTATCCATTAATTCCGTCTCATGCCTACGTCTTTTACGTAAGATACTGTCTTGCACAAGGTGAACTGATGTTGGCCCAGCTATAGTTTGACAGTCTATAGTAGTAGTGTCTGGTACCTGAAGCCTTCTCCTTGTTTCTATCTGACTTTCTTCTAGTGTCTTTAATTTATAATCGAATAATCTGATTTCCTCTTCAAATTCTTTATTTTTGTTGCACTTTAGACATGTATAAGTCGTGCAAGTGACTAAGTTAAAATCAAGTTTATACATGTTACATTTCGTGCATAATGTAGCTATCCGACCATCCACCATTTTAATCATAGACTCCATTCTTATTCTAGTTAAGTTTAAAGGGATGCACAATTTACCTTAGTTTAAAATTCAAATTGAGGCAGTATTTCCTGTTTAATCAGAGTTTTACCTTTCCGCCAAAGCACGCCAAACACACGCTGATGCGTGTGTCTTCGCGCGAGCTCACCCTGCTTGCCACAGGGCTGATTTAAATAGCCCTCTGGGACCCGGAAGTAAAGCTAGGGTCACCAGACTCGCCCCAAGTGAATGATTTATTTATAAAGTCCTATACCAGGATAGGAACAAAAGCGAGCTTATAAGCCTCAAATAGCTCTGCTGTTATAAGTTTCTAACGAGTGTGTAGCGCTGGAAACAACACTCGCAGGCTACCACCCAGGCAATGGGTGGGACTTGGCTGGGTGGACCAATCACACAGTGCCATGCAAATGAGCTCTCTCTCTCTTGCTCATACTCCCTCACGACGATCGTCGAGCAGGCAAATTTAAAGTGCAAACTGAACTTTTTTTTTCGGCTTGAAGTTTCAGTGACTGAAGTGCTCTTAGGCAGTTTTGGCACAGTTTTTTTGTACATTTCCTTTAGCGACTCCCCCTGTTAACATCACAAACACTTGAAACTCTCTGGATACTTGGGCACAAATGTTTTCTGTCCACAAAAACTTTCAGCTTTAAAATCTTTAATTTTAACAGTATTTTAAGCACTTTTATTGACAGAGCACACATTTCTCAACACAGCAGTCCTTGGCATCACAGTTTCCACAAGCACCACATACAGCACATTTTTTTCCTCAAACACATGCAGCACATTTTCCTCTGAGACATAGGAAGCAATTTTGGCACTTTACTGGGCAAAACTTTACTTTTCTTCACAATGATTTCTGTTATGGTGCACCACCACCAGACAGAAAGACCCTAGACATACCCTCAGCATTTGCACTGGCAATGCAACTTTATCCTCTCCCCAAGATCTTTGTACGAGTCCCCAGTTTTGCAGCCTGTAACCCAGCCAAGAGTGGCATCTTGAAACCAGGACCCCCTTAAACTTGTACGCAGACAATACAACAAACCGCAAGTTGGCATACGATAGGCATTACCCCTGGCGCTGGGGTGAATACCTGGCTTTGCATCTAAGAGGTTTTGGGTTAGTGTGCAAAATAACATTTATATTTACTCCGAGTTCTGGAAGAGAGGTGCTAGGGTTATGCTATGTCTGTCTTCAGAGGGGGCCCATAAACAAGTTTACACTGGGAAGCACAGATGGAATGTCCAGTACTGTAGATGAGATTGTACAGTATGGCTTTATTCTGACACAGGTGGGGGGGGCAGAATGGAGTGGTCCCCCAGGTTTGAAACTGTTCATTACAAGATATCACATACTTTTCCAGAGCAAAAACAGTGCTTTGGGCTTCACACCTTCTTGTAGACACAAACTACGACCAGTCCATCCCGCTGTTTTAGGGATCTGCAAGGACATCCTTTTCCCAAAGTGTCTGTTATGTGGGGATTGCCACACACTTTAAAACATTACATCCTCCTAACCTGATGGGCTTAGTTAACATCCACGGGGTAAACTTGTGCACTTCCTTTGACCAGTTAGCCCTGACTGGAATTTCAGGTGTGGGTCTGCCCACCCTAGCCCCAGCCAGCCTCTGCCATCGCTTTTCGGTTGCACAACTGAGCCTTTAATTCACGTGAATTGCTAAAGGACTCCAAACTTTAACTTTTAGCATTCAGCACATGTTATGCTGATACAGGGGCCCTGAATGGTGTATTCTAGCCTCATCTCTGGGCACATACACCTCAGACAGCTCCATCAAGAAACAATACTATGTCACTGTGCTCACGGTTTTGTTTGTCCCTTGTTACAGACATGGAAGCTGAAAGAACACCTCTCTTCCCTTTTCTGGTAGAGTTTCATTGCTTCTCACAAAACACACTCTGTCTCCTTACTGGGCAGCTGAACACTCTCCTGGTCCCTAAGGGGATTGTACCTTGGAAACACTGAATTTCAGTCCCATTCTCTCTGAAAGACTTGACCCACAGGGTTCCTGCTAGCAAGGGTCTCCACCTCTTCCTTTGGCACTGCTGTTATTTCACTCTCTAGGGTGAGAAAATGACCAGAGGTCCTTCACCCAGCCTCAGAACAGGGTGGCAGGCACCTCTACACTGAGAGCTCCCACACTGATCCAACTCTGACTACTCCCGTCTGAACATTCTAAAGCTAACCCCAGGCAGCTGATTCCAAAGTGGCTCAGGGTGCTGCAAGAGTTCTAAATGACATAATCCATTCTCTCCTCAGGCAGTATAGTGCAGTGGGTTAAGGCTCTGAGCTGCAGATCTGGAGACCTGGGTTTGAATCCCACAGCCACCTAGGTGCATACTGTGTACTCCTGAGCAAGTCACTTAACTTTCTTGTGCTCCCAGGTTGCATCTGGAAACCAGCTTTGGCTTAGTGTGCTACTTCTGGTTAAACAGTGTTCCCTTTCCCTTTCCCTAGCCGAGTAAACAATGATGTCATGTTATAAGACGTTTTTAACAATTCCCTATAGACTGCCCAGAAACCTTCCTATATCTAACACTGATGGGATTCTAGTAACCTCAGGGGACTGGGTGGTTACATTATACTGTAAATTAAAAGTTGTATCTTTGATCTTTGTTAGGGTATTATTTGAATGTTTTTAGGTTTCTCTAGTTCCTGATCAGTACCCAGGAACAGGAGAGCACCCTGACTATTTTTGTTTTTGGGCTTTTCTAAATAGAAACCACTGTTTTTACTTTGCAAAACTAAGTGGTTACCTTTTTTTAATACAATAACTGTAAATCTGAGCCATTTTGCCACAGTGTGACCACTGTAACTATACTGCTGCTGTTCAAGGGCAGTCTTATAAAACAAGCATTTGTCAGTGTCGAATGTTGGCTTGCTGGCATTGACATTGGAAGTGCAGAGTTAGAGAAAGATGCATAATAGGAATGGCAGTGAAGTATTGAACTAATGCCAACCCCCCGAGACTGAAAGGCTTTGGGGGGTGCTGTTGGGTCGTCGGCTATAACGCTTACACCATTCCACCTCACTCCACCCCTGCAGATAGCAGCAGGCATTGCGATGTGCCTTGGGGTGTTCGGCTGTTACGCTCACCCCATTCCATAAGGAAATAAGGTGAGATGGGTGCAGTGTAGGAGAATAGGGTAAACGTTAGGGCCGAAGACCCTAGGGCACACCTTGATGCTTGTCAGTGGCTGCAGGGTGGGGGTGGAATGCCATTTGCATTACAACCAACGAATCCAAGTCACATCCCCAACGCCTATCGGTCTCTACAAGGTGGAGCATTACGGTTTGAAACCCTAATGTCCCGGAGATTTGATATTTCTAGATTTTCAACATATGGGCTTTTGGGACCCCACCTCATAAACAGTCTCACTATTATTTCATTACTCGGTCCTGAAAGGTGATTTTGCATAGTGACTGTGCCATTCGGCACCACAGGTGTAGAAACACATTTTGAGCAGTATATGAAAAATGACAGCTATACTGTTCATGAGGAGGTGTGAAAAAATGGCAATGTTGAAAATCTGGATTGAAAATATGAAAAACTGGTGAAGTTAAGAGCATGCATAGAAACTGCACAATGCACACCCGTAACGCAAATATTTTTTGGAATTTTTCCACCAAATTTTCAACATGGGCATTTTGGGACCTCCCCTCATGAACAGTGACACTGTGATTGTGTTAGTCTGTCCCAAAAGTTGATTTCCCA
Organism: Neoceratodus forsteri; assembly: GCA_016271365.2. Classification (NCBI taxonomy): domain Eukaryota; kingdom Metazoa; phylum Chordata; order Ceratodontiformes; family Ceratodontidae; genus Neoceratodus; species Neoceratodus forsteri. Next base: position 658,782,620 of record CM057459.1, read on the forward strand.
CAGCAACTATGCCATTCTGCGCCACAGATGCATAAACACATTTTGGGAAGGATGTGAAAAATTACAGCTATACTCTTCATAAGGAGGTGTGAAAAAATGGCAATGTTGAAAATTCAGAGTGAAAATATTAAAAACTGGCAAAGTTACGAATGTGTATAGAAACTTTTTTTTTTTTTTTAGTTGTTTAACCAGGAGTAGCACACTAAGCTGAAAGCTTTTTAACAGGAGCGACCTGGGAGCACAGAAAAGTTAAGTGACTTGCTCAGGGTCACACAGTATGCACAGTAAACTGCGCAATGCACGCTCGGAATGCAGTCAGGTTTTGGAATTTTTTCACAAAGTTTGCAACATGGGCGTTTTGGGACCTCACCTCTTGAACAGTGGCACTGTCATGTCGTTAATCAGTCCCGAAAGGTGATTCAGTGCAGCACTGCAAAATCACCTTTCAGGACTGGGAAATGAAATAGCGGTGCGGGATCACGAGATGGGGTCCCAAGAACCCCATGTTGAAAATTTGGAGCCAAAATTCCAAAAACCGGCTGAGATAGCAACCTAAGTTGAAACACCCCGCCCCCAACCCCATTGACTCCCATTATACGGCTTACCTTTGCGATTCAGCTTTGCTTAGTGGAGACGTGTCCCAGTCCACAGAAGATGACAGTGCCTGACCTCCGGAGGCAAGTATGAGGTGAAGGGTGGTGCGGTGAGGTGGGTGCGCAGAGGGAGGGTTAGGATGGGGGAGAGGGATGGCAACACAACGATGGACCGTTTCCTTTTTTACAGGTACAAAAAAATAAAAAAATCGGCAAAGGACGGTTTTCTTCTTTCACAGGGAATTTTTTTTTTTATTAATGTGGGCATACTGCAGTGTGCTCCCAGTGTGCCACAGTACTGAGGGGGAGCATGCCGACTCAGGGCTTGGTCACCCCGATGTCGGCAAATCACATAGAAGGTTTTTTTTGGGGGGGCCTATCCGACATGGGGAGTTGGCATCCCGGTGTCGGAAGAAAATAAAAAAAAAAAATTTCGGCTCGCGGGTGGGCTCCCAGTGTGCCACATGGGGAGGGATACATGCCGACATGGGGATTGGGCACCCCGATGTTGGCTTTTCGGGACTGTGTGGCAGGCGGCAGGAGCCACCATGTTTGACACACTGGGGTGGGCTCTTGTGCTACATTTAATTTGGGAATACATGCCGACACAGGGATTAGGCACCCCCTAGTGCGGGTCTCCATGGACTGTGTGGCAGACAGTAGGTGCCGCCATTGTGGAAAGCCACTCTGCGGCTACATTATTTATTGAAATGTTTCACCAGGAAAGGCACACTGATCAAACATGTTGCTTGTAACTCCTGCCATAGGCATTACTATGCACTGTAATGCGCATGGCCGGAGTCTTGTCATCTGCCGCTGCAATGACGAAACTGCACCTGATTGCAGCAGCAGATTTCTGTCAACTTTTTGGCTGTCTTTGAAGAGTTCTGTCATCGCCAGCATGCTCACTGATTGGCAGCTGAGGGACGCACCCACTAAAGCTTCCCCTGCATTGGCCACAACACTGACACACCTCTGAAATGTGCTACTACCACAAGATGTTGCTTGCGCGTGCACACAAACCAACATAAAAAGGGGAGGGGAGGACTCCTACATCAGTGAGTGTTTCCCCCATTAAAACAGAAGAATAAATGGATATGAATTTATATTACATGTAGAAATTTACATTTGAAGTTCAGTGTCAACAAGTGCGTCGTTCTTAGAAAGCCACGTTAACAATAATGGAACAGTATACTATATAAAACTAAAGGTTGTTGAGCAGCCATTGTATCATAAAGAACAGTTACGTACTTATCGTAACAGTGTATCTTCGAGAGAATCTCTTTCTTCAGGCCACACCTATGGCACTTATAGCCTCCAGGCCCTAGGACCACACAGAAACATTTGCAAGCAGTCAACCAATGGCTGCCCATGACAATGTCAGACATCAGCTCTCACATATAAACGTAGGTGGCCCCTTCACTCCTCAGTTCCCCACCAGAGATCATGCTCAGAGGGGACTCCATGCTGCAAGGGAACCAGGAGAATGAGCAAACAAGGAACTCTGGCACTCACCCCATTATTGAAAGCGCCAACTCCATGTTGCTGTAAAGCACTTCAAGTTTATTACATTATAGCAGCAAAATTTAAAACAAAAAGGCACAGAAGGTGCCCGCCTGATGCTTTTCTGATCCTTCCGGTCCCTTTGTGGGCACCTTCTGTGCCCTTTTTTTGTTTTTAAGTTTGCTGTGCACTAATGCAATAAACTTGAATTGTTTGACTGCAGATACCAGAGCTGGCATTCCAGTAATGGGTGGTGAGTGCCCGAGTTCCTTGTTTGCTTGTTAGCCATTTCTTGAGAGCACCACAGTCGTCGTGGGCACACTCCTTGTTTTACACAGCCTCGGGAGACTCTAGAGCTCAGCCGACCAGGCGAGGCAGAGAACAGCAGATGGACCTACATGGAGAAGGATACAGCATTCATCAGAGTTACAGGATCCAAAGTGGGATGGAGGGTGGGACGGCATGGCCTTAAGATGGAGATTTTCTCGAAGATCATCTGTTATGATAAGTGCGTATCTTGTTCTGTCTTCTTCAAGAATATCTCAATCAATCAAAATCTTTATTTATCCAGGCGGGCACCATTGAGCAAGGCTCATTTGCAAGGTGGACCTGGTCATGAATACATCAAGGTACAGTACAGAAGCAGGTATACAAAAAGTAATAATATACAAGGAAGAAAAAGTATATACAGTGTATCTCTTTCATTAGGCCACACCTATGGAACGAGAACCAGGCAGTACTGACCATAAAAACAGTCTGGGTGGCTGGAGCCCACAGGCCTAAGACCGGAGGTTTTAAAGGACAACTAGGCCAAAGCCAGCCCTTTTGCGAGAGAGTGTTCAGACTGTAATGTTTAGTGAAGGTGTGAACAGTACTCCAGGTGGCAGCTGCACAGATCTCTACAGCAGACACATTTCTGAAGCATGCTACAGAAGTAGCCAGATCATGAGCAACTCCAGGAAGTTCCTTACTGTACTTCCTATAAAAGAAAGTAATACAGTGTGCCAGCTATTTGGATAGGCACTGCTTAGAAACTGGAGTGCCCCATTTCCCAGGGGTAAATGAAACAAAAAGCTGTGAGGACTTTCTGCAGTCCTTCACCATTATGTGGTGTATATAATGCCCGGGTATTCTATGTACATCTACAGAAAGAGCAATGCTTCCCCTTGGTTGGCATGCCCAGGAAAATAAAGTGACAGGTGGGTAGTTTGATTTAAATGTAAAGTCTGACACCACCTTTGGTAAAAACCTAGAATTAATGGGCAAAAATACCCTGTCTTTGTGGAAAAGCAAGTAAGGATGCTCACACATGAGAGCCTGCTTGAAATCCTTTGAGAAGAAGTAATAGCAACCTAAAACAACGCTTTCCAAGAAAGAAAGCATATGCCATAAGTCATGGCTGACTCCGGAGAAGTCAAAGTAAGCATTTCCAAAACAAAAAGCAGGTCCCAAGCCAGGACTATATCGCCTGTTGGGGGCTTCAAGTGTAGAATGCCCCTTTGGAATGTATGGGCCACCTCTGGCTAGGTGACTGTACGACCCTCAGGAGGCACATGGAAAGCTGAAATGGCACCCAAGTGCACTTTGACTGAGAAATACTGCAGGCCTGCGTCTAGTAAGTACAGCAAATACTGTAGTACCTAGATGTTCCTAGGGTAACATCAAGCTCAAGGCCTTTGGTCAGGCCTGGAGACTTCTCTCCACATCAGTGTTCTGGAGCTCAGGGCGGTCCTGTATGCCTTACAGGCCTTTCAGACCCTGCTCCCCAAGGGAACACTGCTGATCCAAATAGAAACATAAACATAGAAACATAGAATTTGACGGCAGATAAGGACAGCTTGGCCCACCCTGTCTGCCCATTTCCCTACCTAATGGATAAGCTGCAGATCCTAGTTAACCAGCAGCCTACTTCTTTCTACACCCGCCCCCTAGAATTGCCTTATGGCTGTCCCATGCATGCTTGAATTCAACCACTGTTTTTGACTCCAGAAGGCCGTTCCATGCATCCACAACCCTCTCTGTGAAAAAATACTTCCTTACATTACCTCTGAGCCGCGCCCCCATCTTCAAATTGTGCCCCCTTGTTCTTGCACACCTCTTTTTTTGAAAGATGCTACCCTCTTGGACTTTGTTGATTCCCTTGAGGTACTTGAAAGTTTCTGTCATGTCCCCCCTCTCCCTCCTTTCCTCGAGGCTATACATATTAAGCTCCTTTAGTTTCTCTTCATATGTCTTCCGGTGCAGACCCTGCACCATTTTAGTTGCCCTCCTCTGAACAGCTTCCATCTTGTCTGTGTCCTTGCGGAGATTGGGTCTCCAGAACTGCACACAGTACTCAGATGGGGTCTCACCAGCTGTCTGTACAGGGGATAACAACTTCCTGTTTTCTACTGGTGATGCCTCCTCATGCATCCCAGTATCCCCCAGCCTCCTTACTGCCTCTCTCACATTGCTTGCCCACCTTTAAGTCATCTGATATGACTACCCCCAGGTCCCTTTCCATTTTTGTTGTTAGTATCTCACACCCCCCCCCCCCAATTGTGTACTCTTACCCTGGGTTTTTTTTCCCCAGGTGCATTACCTTGCACTTCTTAGCATTAAATCTAAGCTGCCATACATTTGACCATTCCTCTAACCTTGCCAAGTCCCTTCTCATCCTTTCCACCCCACCTTGTGCATCAACTCTGTTGCAGATCTTTGTGTCATCTGCAAAGAGACATACTTTTCCTTCCAGTCCCTCTGCAATGTCACGTATAAAGACATTGAAGAGGACCGGTCCTAATACTGAACCCTGTGGTACCCCACTAGTAACTCCCCTTTCTTCAGAGTGGACTTCATTTACTATTACCCTCTGTGTCCTATTCTCCAGCCAATTCTTTACCTAGGCTATCATCTTGGGACCCACTCCCAGGCTGGCTAACTTGTATATTAATCTTTTCTGTGGGACTGAGTCAAATGCCTTGCTAAAGTCTAGGTAGGCCATGTCCACAGCCCCTCCCTGATCTACTACTTTGGTCACCCAGTCAAAGAAATCTATTAGATTAGTCTGGCATGACCTTCCCGCTGTGAATCCATGCTGCCCTGGGTCCTATGCACCTCTGGCCTCTAGGTACTCGACAGTTCTTTCCTTTAGAAGTGATTCCATCATTTTCCCTATCACTGCGGTTAAATTAACAGGTCTATAGTTTTCTGCTTCTGCCCTGCTCTCACTTTTGTGAAGGGGAATCACATCTGCCCTCCTCCAGTCCTCAGGAACCACCCCATCCTCCCATGATTTGTTAAAGAGGGTAGACAGTGGTGTCACTAGTTCTACCCTTAGTTCTTTTAGAATTCTGGGATGAATCCCATCAGGTCCCATTGCTTTGTCCACCTTCAGTTTTAAGAGTGCTTTCAGAACCCTTTCTTCTGTAAATGGGCTGGTATCAACTTCTGTATCCAGAGTGTTTCTATTGTTTGTTTTAGGTACCTCCCCCTCTTCATTTGTAAATACTGAGCAAAAATATTTGTTTAGTATCTCTGCCTTTTTAAAGTCACCCTCTGCCCACCCCTCTCCCCTTTATTAAGCCTCACTATCCCTTCCTTAGTCTTCCTTCGCTCCCTGATGTACCTAAAAAAGGTTTTATCCCCCTTCTTAACTGAGTTGGCTATCTTTTCCTCAGTTCGGGCCTTTGCTGTTCTGACTGCCTTCCCAGCTTCCTTTTGCTTTAACTGATACGATTCTCTGTCCTACTCCTTCTGTGATTCTTTGTAATTTCTGAATGATTTATTTTTCTCTTGAACCTTCACTGCCACCTCCTTTGAGAACCATAGTGGTTTCTTGCATCGTTTTGTTTTGTTTATTTGCTTCACACAGAGGCTTGTTACCTCTGTGATGGCAGTTTTTATTATTCCTCATTGTTCTTCTACCCCTCCTTCCTGCCCATTTGCTAGTGCATTCTTTAGGCACTCACCCATTTTGGCAAAGTCAGCCCTCCTGAAATCCAGTACTTTTTGCCTTTATATGGCTTGACTCTATTGCTGTGTTTATTGTGAACCATACTGTTCGATGGTCACTAGTTCCCAGATGGCTGCCCACTTCTACATCAGTGACAATAATTCGGTAGTTTGGTACATCAACAAACAAGGAGGAACCCATTCGTACCCTCTTTGCAGGGAGGCGACCCGGGTGTGGAACTGGGTAGTCCAGCATCATCTGGTCCTGGTGGCCATGCATGTTCCAGGCATTCTCAACGTCCTGGCAGACAGTCTCAGCAGAACTCGGACCCTCACCCACAAATGGGAACTGCATCAGGAAGTGGCGGATTCCATCTTCCAGAATTGGGGATGTCTGGAAGTCGACCTCTTCACCTCCCAATTCAACACAAAGCTTCCCAAGTTTTGCCCACTCGCACCAGAGCAAGGTGCTTTGTGGAATGACTCATTGTCTCTATCATAGACAGGGAAATTCTTATATGCTTTCCCTCCTTTTCCCGTTCTGCAGAGAGTTCTCCTCAAACTTCAAGCCGAGAGGGCAAGAATGATCCTCATCACTCCTCTCTGGCCAAGACAAATCTGGTTCCCTGTGTTACAGCAGCTCTCCAGGGAACCACCGGTTCCACTTCCACTGACTCATGACCTCCTGACTCAGGATCAAGGCAGGTTGCTTCATCTGGGGCTCAGGACCCTGCATCTTCATGTGTGGCTTCTACAGACGTAGCGATTTCCCGCTTTGGCGTCTCCTCTAGAGTTGCTCAGGTCCTCATCGAGGCCACAAAACCGTCCACCTGTTCCACTTATGCCATGAAGTGGAAGCGGTTTTCGATCTGGGTGGCTGCTAAGGGTTGGAACCCCTTATCCTATTCAGCCCCCCAAGTCATGGAATACCTTTCACTTATCAGACTCCAGTATGTCCTATTCTTCTTTAAAGGTCCATATCTGTGCTATTTCCACGTACCATGAGCTAGTGGATGGTAAACCCGTGGCTCAGTTGGAGGTCTCAAAGACTTTTCTGAAAGGGATCCTCCATCTGAAACTCCCAATCCGCAGCCCAACTCCACCTTGGGACTTGAACTTCATCTTAGAAAAGCTCACCCTTCCTCCTTTCGAACCGGCTATGAGCTGTGATTTGCGCTTCCTTTCATGGAAGGCAGTTTTTCTGGTGGCTATCACCTCAGCCCGAAGGATTTCGGTCGGGACTGGGCGGTCCTCAGAACACATCCGAGGTTCTTTCCCAAGGTGGTGTTGGAAACCACACTGAACCAATCAGTGGAGCTTCCGGTTTATTATCTGTCCCCTTCTAACAGGGGTGAGGCACTCCTTCGCATGATGGATGTCCATCGGATTCTCCGGTGTTATACCCACTGGACTAAAGAGTTTCGCTCCTGCGACCAGTTGTTTGTTTCTTTTGCCCCGAGGTCGAGGGGCAAACAGGTTTCTAAGCAGGGCCTTTCCAAATGGCTAGGCAACTGCATTCGGTACTGTTACCAAAAGTAAGATAAGCCTCTTCCGGGTTCCATAAGAGGTCATTTTACTAGGGGCATGGCTGCCTCTGCAGCCTTCCTACATAACATTTTTATGGCGGACATTTGTGCTGCCGCTACTTGGAGTTCTGTCCACACCTTTACCAAACATTACAGTCTGGACATTGCTTCTAGGCGGAGGACCGGCTTTGGTCTAGCTGTCCTGCAGGGCATTCTGTCCTAGGCTGGGTCCATTCTGGACTTCAATTGTTCTGTTGGAGTTAGCTTTCCTCCTCTCCCCCCCCCAGTTTCTCTCTCTCTCTCTCCCCCCTTGGAGAGACTGCTTGGGACTCTGTCCTATATGTGATGACCTACTGAAGGAACCCTCTCGAAGTAAGATAGTACAGTTACCTAGGAACTTACCGCAACAGTAGATGTTTGAGAGAGGTTCCTTCAATAGGTCATAGTTTTCCCTCCCTCCTTCCCTTTTTTTATGTTTTACAGGGACTCCAATTCCTGTTTGCTCCTGCTGCAAGACCTCTTCCTAGCTCCAGCGGGAGAACTGGAGGGTGGGCATGGGGACCGCCCATATACAGTCACTGTGGCGTCGGTCATGTGGCGTCGGGTGGCGGTCCCCGTCAGGTATTAAGGAAAGGTCTGCCGTGCGACCCAACGCCAGGTGGTGCCAGTCCTATATGTGATGATCTACTGTTACGGTAAGTTCCTGCGTAACTGTACTTTTTGTAAGGAGTCGTCACCAAAGTGGGATTTTATTTAACAGATTTTTTTTACTACTTTTTTCCTGCTGTTTGCAAATCCTAGGAAAGAAGACCTCTAGTGCCTTAAATAATGTGAAATATATGACTATCCAAATATTTAAATGAACCATTACTATTACTAAGCAGCACTTACTGGTATTTATGTAAGTCATCTTAAAGAGAAGAGATTCAGATTCCCAAACGTTTGCAGAAAATTTGGAAAAATTGCTTTAGTTATCAGGCTCCATGGACACTAAACTAATTGTAGAATGAATTGTGCATCTCTGATCCACTTTCTGTGTCTGTTCTGGCAGAACATATAAAAGCTGCTCCCTCTAATGATGAGAGAGTGACCAGCAGGGTGCCACAGGGCTCAGTATTTCAATTTATTTATTTTACCAGGAAAAAGTTCCATTGAGCAAGCTCATTTACAAGGAGGTCCTGGGTAGGATAGTTGAAATAAAATACAATATAGTGATCAGTAATACAAATACTAAGAAAATAGCACAATATCTAATACACAAAGCATCACGTATAAGAAAATACAGCACATACATAAGTAAAGAGAGCGCAAAAATACTTGAAAGATCTGGCTCAGTTAAGCAGTGCATCTTTCGTGATAACAATAATGTCATTATGCTAATAATGTGTGTTACGTAGTACTTGTCTAGTTAGACACACTAAAATAACGGTATGCTTAGTCAGCTATGTAACTTATTATTATGCTTGGACCAGTCCTGTTCAGTGTCTTCATAACTGACATTGTAAAAGAACGGGAAGGGAAGCATTTTTGCAGATGGTACCAAAATCTGCAATGGGGTTGACACTCAGGAGGGGGTTGGTGAGAATGAGAAGGGATCTTGAGAATCTCAAGGAGTGGTCAACAGCATGGCAGTTGTGATTCAGTGCCAAAAAGTGCAAAATCGTGGGAATCCAGGTGCTGAGTGTGGTATGGGAGGGAGGTACTGACAGTCGCTAAACAGGAAAGGGACCTTGAGTTGATCATATCTGACAACCTCAAAGTAGGACAGTGCGACAAAGCAAATAGGTAGGGCTACTGGGATGCTGAGGTGCAGAGGGAGTGTTCTTTCCTGAGGATGAGGGAGGTGGTTTTGCCACTGTATCGCTCATTGGCGATACAGCAGCTGGAGTACTGTGTCCAGTTTTGGAGACTGCACCTCAGAAAGGACATAGACAGGGTTGAGGCAGTCCAGAGGAGGACAATTAAAATGGTGCTGGGGTTGCACAAGCAACCCTACGAAGAGAGACACAGGGATCTCAACATGTACACTCTGGAGGAGAGGAGAACGGGAGGTGACATGATACAGACCTACAAGTACCTCATAGGTGTGAACAAGGGTGCAAGAGGAAATTCTCTTTTATATGAGAAAGAGTACCGGGACCAGGGGCTGTGCGATGTAGTTGGGAGTCAGTAGTTTGAGAGATGCAAGGAAATACTTCTTCACTGAAAGGGTTGTAGATGCCTGAACAGACCGCCAGGGAAGCAGTAAAAGCGAAAACTGGGAGGGGCTTCAAGCATGTGGGGGATAGACATAGGGGTATATTAGAAGATAGGCATGGAGGTGGGAGGGTCACCTGACACCAGTTAGGGTCTGTGGAGGCGAACTAGGCAGGGAACATTCGGGCAGACTGGGTGGCCCAAGCAGTCCTTTTCCATTGACATATTCTGTGTCTCTAAAACAAAACAGTTGCTCTTTTCAATCATAATATGCTTAACTATTTAATAAATGATCAGTTTTATTTGCATTTAAAATATTGATTTTAATTGTTATCTGCCATCTTGTTCAGTTCTCCCTTAACAAGTAGGTGTTGACCTAAATGGAATCTTCTGGTAAGAGTAAGTGGGGAAATAAAACTGAATTACTCAGATGTTTGTCAGTGTGGGGGGCCATATAATTTCTGATGGGTCAAGTGGGGGAGAATAATATTTCACCATTTAAAACATATGACTTCAAGACAGTAGTTGACAGATTTGTTTCTTTTCCCCCTCTAGATGTGTGGTCAGCAGGCTGTGTATTGGCTGAACTATTGTTAGGACAGCCAATCTTCCCAGGTGACAGTGGTGTGGATCAGCTGGTAGAGATCATCAAGGTACAGTATGAAATAAGCAGTGCCCACTTCAATCTTTACAGGGAAACTCGAATAACCATGTGTGATTTACACCCCCCCCGAATCATAGCTGCTGTAAAGTTTCCATTAAATCTTTAGATAAGATGAACACACACTCACGCGTTCACTCTGGTTGCACATTTCTTGTTTGTGATTTGCATCATTTTGCAGGTAGATTTTCAGTAGTAGTACTGTAAGGAAGAGCATTTCGTGCTGTATTGGCCCTTGGAAACTACACTGTGAATAGTGTGATGCCTTTAACTGGACCAACATACTGTACCTGAATTAATGCAATAACGCCCAAACAAGTGGGTATTTCCAGGTAATTAACACCCATCTAGGAAGTGTTGGAAGCATTGAAACATACAATGTGTCGGCAGAAAAGGACCAATAGGCCCATGTAGCCTGCCCTTTTTTCTCTAACTCTACATCTTGAGCTCTGTTAGGTCACAGGTGTCCTCCCTCCTCTATGTGCCCATCTCAAGCAAGTTTGAAGCGTCCCCCACTGTCTTTATCCACCAACTGTTCTAGCAAGCAGTTCCAGGTGTCCACCACCCTTTCTGTGAAGAAGTATTTCCTTACATCCTGCTTAAACTCCTCCCCTCCTTCAGCATTATAGCATGCCCCCATGTTCTGGTGCTCTTCCTGTGAACAAGACTCCCCTCCTGCACCTTGTTCACTCCCATGAGGTACTTACAGGTCTGTCATGTCCCCTCTCACTTTATTCTCCTCCAGGGACTACATCTGGAACTCCTGCAGCCTCTCGTCATATGGTTTCTTTTGCAACCCATGCACCATTTTAATAGCCCTTTTTTGGACACTGCTTTCACTCTGTTGATATCCTTGAAGAGGTTTACGGCTTCCAGAACTGGATGCAGTACTCCAGGTGGGGTCTCATAAGTAAGCGATGCAGAGGCAACACCTCGTAGAGATCCCCCCTCCCTATGCAGTCTGGCTCTCCTTGCCTACTGCCCTGTTGTACTGCTTTGCCACCTTGAGGTCATCAGATATGATCACCCCAAGGTCCCTCTCTTGCTTGGTAACTTTAAGTTACCAAGCAAGGCTCTGAGCTGCAAATCTGGAGATCTGGGTTTGAATCCCACAGCCCCCACTTGCATACTGTGTGACCCTGAGCAAGTCACTTAACTTCCTTATGCTCCTAGGTCATACCTGTGAACAAGCTTCAGCTTAGTGTCTCTCTCCTGGTTAAAAAAAAAAAAAATACCCACACACACACACACACACACACACACACCAGGTTTCCCCACACTAGCTGCATGACTGCACTTTTTAGCACTCCCTATACCACTCCTGTAGTTTGCTGCAAACAATGTGTACTGCGCTCATGGTCACAGGCAGGGTGCGAGTGAGGGTTACCACCCACTATTAACTCAGTTCAGACAAAAGACACTCGCACACCAGAGTTTGGGTAGAACTCCAGTGAAGAATTCTTAAACAAAGTGCCATACGTACATCGTTTGAAGGTTGAAATCTCTGCTTTATTTAGCCAAGTCCTACGTGGTAAACTAGAGCTGTGGTCTGTAAATGCAGGTGCCTCGGGCGCTTCACCAATTAAGGCTTCATCAGTAGGCTCAACAGTGTATGTATGTATGGCACTTTGTTTAAGAATTCTTCACTCCTGTCGTTACCCCAGATCCCTTTGTATTCTGTCCACCCCCTCCTGGGTGTTCACCCTGTTGCAGATTTTTGTGTCACCCACAAAGAGACACACTTTCCTCTCCAGTTCCTCAGCAGTGTCACTTATGAAGACACTGAAGAGGACAGGGCCCAGTTCCAATCCCTGTGGCACTCCACTGGTCACTCGTCCGCGCTCTGTGTGACGGCCATTTACCACCACCCTCTGCCTCCTGTCTTTCAGCCAGTTAGATACCTAGCTCACCACCTTCTCCTCCACCCCCCAAGCTGCTAAGTTTCTTTATCAGCCTCTTCTGTCAGAGGCCTTGCTAAAGTCCAATTAGGCCTCATTGACTGCCCTCTCCTGATCCACCATCCCAGTTACCCAGTCAGAGAAATCTATAAGATTTGTTTGATATGACCTACCCACTGTGAAGCTGTGCTGCCAGTGGTCTTGCAACCCATATTTCTCCAGGTTATTCCATCAGTGTCTCCTTCAGCAGGGACTCCATTAATATCCCCACCACTGATGTGAGATGGGCTGGTCTGTAATTGCTAGCCTCCTCCTTGTTAACATTCTTCTGCAGAGGGACCACATCAGCCCTCCTCCATTCCTCTGGAACCACCCCCATCTTCAATGAGATGCTAAACGGTATTGCCATGGGACGGTTAGCACCGTGCTCAGTTCCTTAAGTGCCCATGAGTGGATTCTGTCCAGCCCCATTGCCTTGTTTTCCTTTAGGGCTTCCAACCCTTGGCAGACTCTCTCTTCCGTAAATAAACTTGTGTCCACTCCCCCTCCCTCCATTGCCTGTTAATGCATGTCGGCCAGTCCCACTTTCCACTATGAAGATTAAACAGAAGCATTTGTTTAATAATTAAGCTTTTTCTTGGTCCCTCCCTCCCCCCAGTCTCCTGATCTTCACTATTCCACCCTTTGCCTTCCTCTTTTCACTCACTTGTCTGAAGAAAGTCTTAACCCCATTCCTGATCTCCTGGGTGATCCTTTCATCACTTTGAGCCTTTGCTGTCCTTATCCTCCTTCCTGTCTCTCTTTGTTTCTCTACCTTCTGTTTCATACCTCTCTGTCCACCCCTGTTTGAGTCTTCTTGTATTTCCTGAAATGTATGTATTTATTTTTATTTATTTAGCTTTTGTTAACCAGGTAAGCACACTAGACAAAAGCAGATGCCTATTTTCAGGTGCATCCTGGGAGGTTACATGGAAATAAGAGCACAGATTACAAAACAGGTTGTGCAGAGCTCAGGTAGACAAATATACAGACATTTCAAAGATGAGGCAGGAGAGTCAGTTCAGAATACCGTACAGTAACATGCACAGGAGCAGATAAATAATATACAGACATTTCAAACTGTGACAGAGGCAAATTTCAAATACCATAGAGTACAAACACAAGGAACACTGTGGGCAGGTAAGGCTAGGAGGACACCCAAAACGCAGAGCTCAGGTAGATGCCCGTTGCAGAGGACCAAGGTATCAAGTGTGACATTAGTTTAGGAGGGTCACTGGTGTCTTCAAACAACATGAAGTCTTGCTGTATTCAGACATAATGCAGTTAGCCCCAGCACTTGAACTGCCCCGGAGAGGAAAGAGTTAACTCTATGCAAAAGCATAGAATGTTGAGCTCGAGCTCGGTTTTCAAACCTCTGTCTGTGGTACTTCCCAGTGTAACCGTCAGATTCTTTACTCCGCCTAACAGTGAAGTCGCTCCAGAGATTTCCTCTGCTCGGTTAGGTAAAAGAAAAATAAAAGCATTCGGTTTTAACCACATTTGTTTATTATTTTCGGATTTCCAGCCTCTGTCTACGGTACAGGTAGTACATAGATAGGTAGTGACTGTGTTTTATTTTGCTAAAGAGTGGAAATTGTCTTTCTTCGGTTTCTTTCCAGTCGGTCCGGAACCGACTTTGTTGAATTTTTTCTCTTTTTCTGGGATTAGTGTGGTGTTCCGGTACCAATCAGTTTCAAAAGAACTGGACTTTTGCTGGTTCTTTTAAAAAGCCCGTGACATGGTTTGTAACCAAACAGTTGCTCATTACCTGGCTTGAAAGCTGCTATATGGTAATTGTTAGGTTGGCCATGTCTGAGAAACCCAAGAAGAAAACCGGTCTCACTGGGTTTCAACACTGTACTGAGTGTGGGGAGGCCTTTGCTAAGGCCGACCCCCACCTCATCTGTGTTTATTGTCTAGGGTTTGACCACCTCACGTCAGACTGCCAAATCTGTAAGAACTTTCCTAAAACCACTCTAGATAAAAGACTGAGTAGGTTGAAGGAAAGGGAGGCAGAGAAGTCCGTAGATCCGGATGGCCAGCCCAGTTTGGTTGCAGCCGAACCTGAGGAGGTGCCTACTGACCTAGGCGATACCTCCTCGGGCAAAAGGAGAGCTCATCCAGAGGGGTCAGTTCCATCAAAGAAAAAGCGCAAGTCTGCTGGTTCGGATCATGTATCCCTCTCTCCAACCGCGGATGAAATAGCCAAAGCGATTAGTATTGTCCAATCGCTTAGACCGGTTCCGTCCGAACCGACACCGCCTGCTCCCAGCGGGTCGTCTGGCCGGATCTGTCCCTCCGGATTATTACCCAGATGTTTATTGTGAGGAGTGGGAGGGAGACGAAGACTATCCCGTGATGATGATGGAGGGGTCTGGGTGTGCCCATTGAACCGGACATCTCCCCAGCCAGGCCCTCAGGTGTCTCTCCACCCAGGCTCTCTGAGTCCCTTTCACATTTTTTGTTCTACAAAAAGGTGGCACAAACCCTGCAGCTTCCCTTGGTTGAAGCAGCAGAGGAGGAGGAGGAAGAGCCTGATTTTGTGGAGATGATGGACATCCCAGAGTCCAAAAAACTGTCTATCCCTCTTCATAAATATTTGGGGAAACAGACACACAAAATTTTACAAACCCCTAATTCAGTACCTCCTGTGGACAAGAGAATGGACAGGAGGTATTCGATATCAGGCTCAGCTGCAGAGTTACTTAATAGTCATTGCAGCCATGTTGGGGTAGTGCAGGCTGCAGCCTGTGTCAGGGTTAACATTCCTTTGGCTTCACACCTCCCGGATAAGGACTCCAGGAAAGTGGATGCCATGGCCAAAAAACAGTATTTGGCATCCTCTTTGGGACTCAGGCAGGCTACTTATATGGCCTACACAGCCAGGTACCAGAAATCCAGATGTGACAAAGTTCTGGAACTGGCTAAACAGGCCTCTCCCCAGCTAGCCAAGGAGCTGGAGGAGGTGGCTGCTGATAGAATTGAGGCATCCAAAATGCAATTTCATGCTGCTGTGGACTCCAGTGATGTGGCATCTAGAGCCATGGCTACATCTCTGTCTCTCAGGAGACATGCTTGGCTCAGATGTACTAGCCTTTCGCAGGATACCCAGACTAAGGCAATGGATTTTCCTGTAGTAGGTAACTCTCTGTTTGGGGAGCAGACAGAGGCTTACATGATGAAAATGGATGAATACAGGACCACGTACAGGAGTGCACAGGCCAAGGAAAGGCAAGCCACTCCGCACAAGCAGCAGTCTAGGGGCAGGGGCAGGCCCTTTCAAAGGCCTTTTTACCAAGCCCAGGCCTCCTCTCCCCTCCCACAGAGGGGGTTCTTCAGAGGGAGGGGTAGGAGGGGTATGAGCAGGGCTGCTCCCTCCTCCTCTCAGTCCAAGGCTTCTGCCAAGCAGACACCCTGATGTGTCAACCCGGGTCGACTCCCCATTTCCAATAGGAGGCAGGCTGGCTTACTACTTCCAGGCCTGGAAGTCTGTGACCTCAGACAAGTGGGTCCTAGAAGTAGTAAGCCAGGGACTGGCCCTCAGCTTCAAAAAATTTCCAAAAAAGGGTCAAGTCTTTTCCACCTGCATCAATCTCAGAAATCCTTGCCCTAGATGCAGAGGTTTCCTCTCTTCTAGCTCTCAGAGCTATAGAGAAGATTCCTACTCAGCACAAGGGAAAAGGACTGTACTCCAGGTACTTCCTTACCCCAAAGAAAATGGGGGAGTGGCGACCCATCCTAAACCCAAGATATTTGAGCAAACACATTGTAAAGCCAAAATTCAAAATGGTTACTCTGGGAATAATCCTTCCCTCTCTAAGGCCAGGGGATTGGCTAGCATCTCTAGACCTCAAGGATGCCTACTTCCATATTCCTATCAGGTGCTCCCACAGAAAATACCTCCAGTTCGAGTTGCCTTCAGGCCATTACCAATTCAGAGCCATGCCATTCGGTCTAACATCAGCTCCAAGGGTGTTCACAAAGTGCCTTGCAGTAGTGGTGGCTTACCTCAGAAGACAGGGTATCACCATTTTTCTGTATCTAGATGACTGGCTGTTAGTGGGTCAGTCTCCTTTACAGGTCAAGTCAGCTCTTCAGACTACCCAGGACCTACTCAGCCCCTTGGGCTTTCTTCCCCCAATCTTCCAAAGTGTGTGCTCGAACTAGTTCAACTTCTCACCTTTATAGGCATAGAGTTGGACACTGTACAAGCAAAAGCCTTCCTTCCCCTGGCTAGGGTAAAGGCCCTAGTGGATCTCGCTTCCTCCTTTCGACCTCCGGTCTCCCGCCAAGCAAGACTGTTTTTCCAGCTCTTGGGCCACATGGCAGCTTCCACGGCAGTGGTGCAGGGAGCAAGGTTCCAGATGGGGGACATTCAGTTTCATCTGAGCTCTTTTTTGGTCTCAGAAGAAGGATTCACTTACTAAACTGATTCCAGTGACTCGGACAATGGTCCAAGCTCTCCAGTGGTGGCTGGACCAGGACAACCTCAGACAAGGGGTTCCATTTCTCCCTCAAGTCCCATCAGTAGTTTTAACTATGGATGCTTCTCTCCTAGGGTGGGGAGCCCACCTGGGAGCCCTGACAGCTCAAGGACTCTGGTCTCCACAGGAGTCTCTCCTTCATATCAATCTCCTGGAACTCAGGGCAGTTTTCTTAGCCCTGCAGAGCTTCTCGGATTCAGTCAAGGGCAAGGTGGTCCAAGTCAGAATGGACAACATCACTACAATGTGGTACATCAACAAGCAGGGAGGCATTCAGTCCTTGGCCTTGTGCACAGAGACCATGAAGCTGTGGTCTCTGGCCTATTCTCTTCAGACTTCTCTGGTAGCCGTTCACCTTCCAGGGAAGGACAACTTACTTGCAGATACTGTGAGCAGAATTTCTCAGGGTCACCACGAATGGTCTTTGGATCCTAACATACTGGAGGTCATCTTCTCCAGGTGGGGCACTCCAGAGATAGATCTCTTTGCAGCACCGGACAATCATCAACTTCCACTGTTTTGTTGCAGACCTCCAGTCCTGGAGATGGTCCCGCAGGATGCTCTCCTTTTGGACTGGACGGGCAGGTTTCTCTATGCCTTCCTTCCCTTCCCTCTCTTCCCTCTGCTGTTCATAGTTCTGATCAAGATCAAGACTCAACCCTGCACAGTGATATTGGTGGCTCCAGACTGTGCCAGACAGCCTTGGTATCCTCTACTGCTGTCCTTGTCAATGTCACGTCCCCTGTCTCTGCCCAGGACATACAATCTCCTGTCCTCCTCCCAGGGGCGGATCTGGTACCCCAATCTCCAGTCTCTCCATCTCAAGGCGTGGCTCTTGAAGAGTTAGAATAGATCTCTACATCTTTCTCAGGGAGTTCTGGATATTCTGAAGATCTCTAGGAAACCTTCCACTAGAAAAACTTACAGCTCCAAATGGAAAAGGTTCAGTATTTGGTGGTCTCAGAAAGGCATCCTGCCTGATTCTGCAGACATTTCCACAACCTTAGACTATCTAGTTCATCTCAATGATTTAGTCCTTAGGCCTGCCACTCTGAAGGTTCAT
Organism: Neoceratodus forsteri; assembly: GCA_016271365.2. Classification (NCBI taxonomy): domain Eukaryota; kingdom Metazoa; phylum Chordata; order Ceratodontiformes; family Ceratodontidae; genus Neoceratodus; species Neoceratodus forsteri. The sequence continues at coordinate 658,800,516 of CM057459.1, forward strand.
CTGGCACCTGTCTCTGCATTCCTCTCGGCAAGGAAGGGCTCTTCCCTGGCATCTCATTCTGTTTTCCAAAGTTTTTCAAAGGTCTGGTTCACATTACCCCTCCCTTTAGGGAGCCCACTCTGCCTTGGGATCTTAATGTCTGCATAGCTCAGCTAATGCAGCCGCCTTCTGAACCTCTGGCTTTGGCCAAATAGAAGTGCTTGACCTGGAAAACTGTGTTTCTGGTAGCTATTACTTCTGCCAGGTGGATTAGTGAGCTATAGGCCCTGTCAGTGGAACCTGACTTCAAGTCCTTCCATAGGGACAAAGTAGTCCTCAGAACCAATAGGAGGTTCTTGCCCAAAGTGGTATCAGATTTTCATCTGAACCAGTCTATATCTCTCCCTGTGTTTTTCACTGACCATTCTTCTTCAGGTGAAAGAAGGTTACACAGTCTGGACGTTAAGAGGGCCCTTAGCTACTACATTGAGCGTACTAAGGCACATATAAATGACTGTCTTCAATTGTTTCTCACTTATGGTAAAGTGGGAAAGGGTAAGCCTGCCACTAAGAGAACTATTGCCAGGTGGATTCTTTCTTGTATACAGTTTTATGACAAATTGGGTAGGATGCTCCCTTCAGGCCTGAGGGCTCATTCGACCAGGGGTACAGCTGCTTCTCTAGCTGCAGCCAGAGAGATACCTTTGTTAGAGATCTGTAAAGCAGCCACCTGGAAAACAGTACATACATTCACCAAGCATTACTCCCTGGACATCCAGGCTAGGAGTGATGCTAGGTTTGGTACAGCAGTACTGCAGAGCCTCTTTCCAAACTAGGTTCTGCATTCCCTTCTCCATAGGGAACTGCTTGGTAGTCTGCATTATGTCTGAATACAGCAAGACTTCATGTTGTTTGAAGAAAAAATTACTCACCATAGTGATGTTGTGTCTTCTAATGGAGTCTTGCTGTATTCAGACCTCCTCTCCCCTTCCCCTCTCAGAACCTGGTTTTGGGAAGTGGGCTGGCAGGTACAGTGTTGCACCTCAGGGGTGTACCTTGTACCCTCCCTCTTGGGTGGGGTCGATGTTGTTGTTATTATTTTTCTGGTGTTTTACTAAATATTGTCACTACCTTTTCCTTCTTGCGTTCTCAACTTGGGTCTGTTGGGGCCCAAGAAGATATATTGTTTGCCCTTTGGCTATGTTTGAACAGTTTCCATACTTTAGTTACTAGTTAGTTAGCTCGTAAGAATCTGACGGTTACACTGGGAAGTACCACAGACAGAGGTTTGAAAACCGAGCTTGACCTCAACGTTCCATGCTTTTGCATAGAGTTAACTCTTTCCTCTCTGGGGCAGTTCAAGTGCTGGGGCTAACTGCATTATGTCTGAATACAGCAAAACTCCATTAGAAGAAACAACATTACTATGGTGAGTAATTTTTTTCTTAAGTGCAGCTGCAAGCCAAGGAGAGCAGCAAGTGATCTCAGAGGGAGTTACAGAAACAGGTGTGGGAGGGTGTAGTACGAACATGGGAAGGAAGGGAATTCCATAATCTTGGAGCACATGAAGCAAATGCTCAGTCACCCATTTGGGTGCAGGTATTGGGAACCTGGAAAATCGCAGGACCATGAGACCTTGGGGAGTAAGAGGAGCCATCAGGTTTGAAGCGCTCTGCCAGAACAGGAGGAGTGGCCGTTCTTACCACCTTGTCATGAAACAATCTAGGACAAAGCTTTGATACTGGCCTGGTGGAAGCCAAGTAAGCTTATTATAAAGGTCACAGTGGTGGGTGAGACGACTGGCTGCAAGGACAAAGTGGCCTATATTATTGTAGGCCATGTCCCACTGTGAGAGGTAAGTTTTGCAGAGTGAGCAAATGTGATGAGTCCATAGCAGGCGTGGGATAAACACCCCACTCGCCAGGGCAATGCTTGCAGTGAGGTAGGAACAGTCTACCTGGACTAAGTCTCATCACTCCATTCCCACACCGCCGGGCTAGGACCAAGCAGGGCCTAAAATTTTCTGAAGGGTGGGCGCCGAGACAGGACCACGCACGCGTGGCACCGCGAGACTAGCTCGCGCAGGCGTAGGCTATCTCGGCGTTGACCCTCCAACTGCCTCAGTTCCTTTTCTCCCGCCATCGAGTGTGCTTAGATGTAGACGTTGCTCGTCTACCGGAGTCTGTTTTCGTCTACACGACAGCAGCTTTTAACGTTTACTTTAACATTTTAAGTAGTAATTTCTTATTTTACGAACAAGAAGATGATTATGAAGAAGAAAAATAAATTCTTTCCTGCCATCGACGGAGTCATCCTTAGACGAGCGGTGACGGTAGGAGGACTTTGGTTGAAAGTTTTTATGGCAGAGGGCTGTGTCCGGGTCCGCCGCCTCTTAATAATAGTGGGGGGGTCCGATCGACAGTCCTGTGTCTGGGGGAGGGGCTCAAGCACAAATCTAGCAGTTCTGGGTATCTGGCTCCGCTTAACCTTGAGCTCCTCTTCCTCATTGGGGGAAGAAGAATTGGTGCCACTTGAGGTTGCCCATTAGTACGTCTACACGAGGATTGTTCATCGGGAGGGACGATGGGCCTGAACCGACTTTGGTGGGATCCTCTTGGCCCCGCTCCTAACAGCTGCATTCTTGACTCCGAGCTCCATCTCTGTCCTTGTTGGAGCCCCGGTGGGCAGTTTCACCTTTGGGCCGCTCCTGTGGAGCAGGGGGTTTGACTTTCCTGTTTTTCATGGCTCTGTTCCTGATTTCGGGACCTCTGGGCCTCGGAGACTTTGGACCATAGCCGGGTCGATTGGATCACAATGGGCGAGGTACCCTCTTGGTGCCTTTGCCATCGTGTCGACCCCTCGTGCCTACCCCCCTCTCCCTTTTCCATGCAGGGGCCGGCACGGGCACCACCTTATTCCTTCTCCCCTTCTCAGGATTTCTGTTGGCATTTTCCTTTGGTGCCATGCCTTGGAGCCGTGGCTCGGTGCCTTGGTCGATGCAGAGACTTAGTGCCTTGGTCGGCACCATGCCTTAGTTGGCGCCATGGGTAGTCGCTATCGCTCTGTGCAGTGCCGTGGGTGCTCTTGTTGCTGCCATTTTGTCGGCGCAGTCAGTGGTGCCGTGCACTCATAGGTGGTGCCGGGAGCACCCATGGGTGCTGCCGGTGGTGCTGGGAGACCGCCCAAGGGTGCCACAGGAGCCATGAGTACCATGGGTGGTACTGGCTGGCACCTGTGGGTGCAGCGGGTGGCATCACAGGTGCCGATGGGTGCCACTGGTGCCATGGATGCCACTGGTGCCCTTGGGTGCCATTCTTGCCATGGGTGTCATGGGTACCATCGGTGCCCTCGGTTGCCATTGCTACATGGGTGCTGGGGGTACCTGCGGGTACTGCTGCGGCTGCCCTTGGGTATCGCCTAGGTTGGCATAAGCACTGCTTGGTGCCCTCCTGTACCACGAGTGATGCTGGTGTTGCACGGGTACAAGTGGGTGCTGTATGGCAGAATTAGTGACACATTTTTCCTTTTTTGACTTCCTTTCCACAGAACTTGTGGTGGGATGTTTATCGCAGAATGTACTCCTGTTCTGCGGATTATTTTTTCCACACATCTTAGTGAGTGGCGGTCTGTGTGGGCTCTTGTGTCATCCAGTGGTTTTCTGCTGATGGAACTCTGCTGTACTGCTCTGCCAGCGGAATCTCATTCTGCTGAGCACTTTCTCGGCTCCCTACATGGTACCAAGCTCCTTGACATCCTTCCTGATGGTGGAGTCTCTAGTGGCTCTGACCTAGACCTCTCTTGGAAGTCCTTCTAGGGTAGAAGTGCATCTAGATGGGTCTTTCCCTGTCCTTCTGTTCAGTAATACAGCAGACGACTCATTTTATATACTGAAGGGCATGTCCTCTCTATCATCAGAGTCTGTGATGGAAAATCTTTTCAGTAGTTCCTCAGTAATGGGGTCTACTATAGTATTTCACACTGCATCTGTGGACCATACACTTCTGCGTCTAGACTTTTTAAATCGTCAAGACAGTTACACACTGTGGAACATTCTAATCTAATTTAATGGTTGGGAGCCGCTCTGGCTCTTCCGCTCCTTTGATAGGGGTATATACCCCCCCCTTGTGATATTGCCCCTTCGTTGGCTTCTTCGGCACAGGTGGTTAACATCTCTCCAGCTGTGATTATTAGTCTGGCCATGATTTCAGTATGGACGCTCAGACTCCTTCTGCATTCAGATGGAGAACATCTTCGTCATTTTGTATCAAGACAATCCTTGCGAAATAGCAGCCTGAAAGCCTTGTTAGGCTAGGACTAAAAAAAATTTTTTATCATAGCACAGGGCCTAGCCGAAATTACCGGATACCCCCCTTTTTGGATCTGGTCAGGTTCCGCCTCAGCCCCTGCGGCACTCTTCTCCAGAGTACGGTGAAGAGTACCTGATTTCTTCTTCCCCTAGGGGGAGTCCGATCCGGCGGTGGTATGGGTCATCTCTTTCTCTAAGAGAGATTTCTCTCATTCATAGACATTTCCTAGACCTAGGCGACTGCCCAGTCTGTTAATTCCTCTTTCTTTTTATCAGGCTTTCTTCTCTTAAGCAGAGCCTTGCAACAGCAGAAGCGACTCTCCACCGAGTTGGAACTTGGATTCCTACTTCCTTGCTTGCTTAACTTAACAGGCGATTTTCTCCTTCTTGACGGAAGGTCAAGTAGGTATTTTTTCTGAGGTAGCTTCTCAAATATTCACACCTTTGGTTCCTGCGACTGGTCCATGCCAGTCGCTCATGAAGCTATCCTCTTCAAGTGCGTGATGGAGTTATGATGATTGTTTTTCAGCAAAAAAACTAGAATTCTTTCCTACTCCCTTCAGGGAGGCCAGAGTGGGTAGTGCCTCACCGCATTGAGTCACTGCCTCTTTCAGTCACTTCAACAAATGGGTTAGCCCTAACTTGGTCCTGCTGTGGCCCTCCTCGATGCATATCTGCCTCTATTTGCCTTAGAAATCCAGCCCCTGTTTTTTTCTGTCGGAATGTTTTTTTCCGCAGTGGACACGTCCTCCTGTACACTTTTTCCTTTCTTCTCTGAGTTCAGAGACTGCTACTACAGTTGTATACACAGGGGCAGTATGATTCCTTTGAAATATGCAGTGGGTAGGATCTGGTTCTACTAGACCACCACGAGAGGCTTCTAAGTCGTGCTTGGTCTTCCATCAGGAAGGTTCCTGTGATTAAGTGGAGACCATTCTCCTTGATGGGCTAACCTCACCTGGACCCCCTTACTCATCAAGTAAGGGGTTCAAGTGCTCCTGGACCTGTTGTTTACAGGTCAGCCATACTTGATAGTGGGGATTTCCATCTGCACTTTCTGGTCTACCCTGAACCAGTAGACTTTACCTCCGACTCTTTCAGTTCCTGCGGTCCCTTTACGTTAGATTAGTACATGTCTTTGACACTATTAATTTTGGTCCTAGACCAAATTGTGAGGCCAGGTTCTTGCTGCTCTCCTAGAGTGGTTGTGGCTTCCTGGCAGACTTTAATTTTGTGTCCATTGCAGTGGTCTGCAAAGTGGTGAGTTACAACTCGAGCGCTTATCTTGTAGGCACTATGTTGTAGTTGCTCTTTACAAGACAGCTCTTTTTATTAGCAGGACAGTCTTTGGCTGTCCTTTCTGAGTGAACCCTATCTCCTACCACCCTACTCAGGGTTGTTGGTTTTAGCTCGGTACTCTCCCACTAGTGTGAATGAGTGATGGAGACTTAGTCCAGGAACATATGGAAATTACGTAGTTACCATATCTTCTTGGACAGTCTCCATCACTCATTCACACGCCCACCAACCATCCCCTGGGTTCACTCGTTTTCTTTCCTGGTCTTCATGGTCCTGTGGTTCAGACTGTGAGGGCATTATTCTTTGACCTTTCTTGCAAAGCCTATCTGGGCCTTCTTAGGCCCAGAAACTCAGGATGAGTTATTCTCATTAGTTACGCTGCACCTTCTTGGTTCGAAAAGGTACTGCGGTGGTTGGAGGGTTGACGCCGAGATAGCTTACACAGGCATGAGCTAGTCTCGCGGTGCCGCGCATATGTGGCCCTGTCTCGGCGCCGACCCTTCAGAAAACTTTAGGCTCCCGCTTGGTCCTAGCACCTCCGGCGCTATCCCACTAGTGTGAACGAGTGATGGAGACTGCCCAAGAAGATCAATAATTACAGTAAGTACATAATTTCCACTTTTTTGCTCTGTAAGCCAGGCTCAACTTACTATTTACAGCTCTGCATACAAGGTGAATATGTTGAGAGGGGTCAAGGGTAACTCCCAAGTATTTGACAGAGTTATCAACCGTCTGGGGGAACCATCAGCTCCAGTAATATGCAAGGGCACGGGGACATTTTTAACTTAGCTTGGGAACCAAAGAGCATGGCCTGTGTTTTTCTGAGATTGCGGACGAGTCTATTCTCTTTGAGCTAGGATTGTATATTGCTAAAGTCAACGTTAAGGTGCCGGTTGATGACACTAATGTTGCGGGAGTGGGTAAGGATGACCAGGTCATCTGCGTATAAGGTGGCACTGCAGTGGGACAGTATGGTGGGGAGATTTACAGATAGGGAGAAAAGGGTCGGCCCAAGGACAGACCCGTGAGGAACTGGGGTGAGTTCGGAGAGGGCCTTGTTAAATTTTATGAGTTGCTAACATCCTTGAAGGTAGTTAGAAAATCACCCAAGGATGGGGACGGACAAGCCAAGGGACCAGAGTTTCAAGCACAGAAGTACATGATCCACCAGGTTGATGGCTTTGGAAGGGTCAATGAAGATGGCACCAGTGAGTTTGTCTTGATCCATGGCAACCCTAACCTCAGAGGTAACCTTAGCAAGGGCAGAGGAGCTGCAGTAACCCTTACGGAAGCCGTGTTAAGCTTGGGTCAGCAGCTCATGAGACTATATATATTCGGAAAGTTGGGAAGCAACAACTTTTTTCTAGTAGTTTGCTGACAGCTGATAAGATGGCAATGGGCCAATAGTTTTCAAGGTTTTTTGGGACACCTTGTTTGAGAACCATGACCACCCTTCACCCTTCACACTTTCCAAAGGTCAGGGATATACTCAGAGGAGAGCAACGAGTTAAAGATATGGGAGATGGATAAGACAATGAAGGGGGCACCAAGGTGGAGGAGTTTGGGCTCCAGGTATCATGCCCAGCACTAGAGTGAGGGGAAAAACTGGAGAGCAGTCTCTGCGTCTCCCACCTGGACACAACCTTGAAATAAAATGAGGGGCTAGGGACAGATTCTGGCTGGGAAAAGTGTGGCACGCCTTGCTTATCAGGGTCTGCATCAGGAAATAGGGAGATATATGCAGACAGGTCAGAGAAGTGAGAATTAAAGGCATTAGCAATTGTGAGCAGATTGTTACAATTTGTACCACGTATAGTGTCTGAGACATCCCCTTTTGAGGACCCACTAACTGTTTTTGATATTTCGCCAAAAATTCCTAGGGTCTCTGGCTGTAGATAGCGAGACAGATTTGTAGAAATTACTCTTTGCTGACCTAATAGCTTTTTTGCACACATTTCTGAGACATCTGTATTCCTGGTACATAGATATGTCGTGTGAGGCCTTGAAACTAGCCCAGCATTTATCCCTAGATTTCATAAGGGCGAGTTGGCTACCATGGAGCCATTTTGTAACAGTGCCCCTTACTCTCCTTTTTATAAGAGGGGCATGCTTGTCTTGCAGGGCACTAAAGATGGCAAGAAAGTTGCTTAGGGCAGTAGAAGTGTCAGGAGAATCAAGTACTGAGGACCAATCTGTATGTCCCAGGTGTGTGTGGAAGGATTCCAAGTTACAGTTGGAGAAATCCCTCATAAGGAGGATTTTGTGTGGAATCATTGGTGGGGAGACCTTCCAGACACAGAAGATAGGGGTGTGATCTGAGATAGAGTCCAGGAATGTGCAATGTAAATTGATCACTTGTACCCAGGGGACTACCCACTGTGACATGTGCAATGCTGTCCCTGTTCTTAAGTACCAGATCAAGTAATGCTCCATCTGTGGTGGGATCTGTAACCAGCTGCCTGAGAAATGCCACTTGCAGGGAGTCTAGGATGACCCTGCTCCTAGTTGTAGCTGCTGCCAGGAAGTTCCAGTCTAGTATTGATGACCCAAAACATGGCCAACCTGGTATTAGAGACACACTGTCAGCCACTTTTGCATCATATTGTTTCTAGTTAAAAACCTACATTTTATGGTTGCTTATCTTCTCAAAATTCGTTGATCCTTGTTTTATCTTTCTTTTCTAAGTAGAACTGAAATACGTGCTAATGGTGTACTTATACCCGAGGCCACAAGTTCAGTTTTTACCAGAAAACCCGGTAAAATTCCAGAATTTGGCCTGCCTGCACACTAGTAAAAGCAAAGAATTTCACAGAATTTGGCTTTTTTTTGCCAGATCAGTTAATCTGCATCATTTGTATTATTCTTATAGTTGCTTACTGTGCTACTTTTACTTTCAATTTTCTTCATTTAATGCTCCGTATATTAAGCCTCCTTTTAGTTTATTTTTACACATACTAAAAGAATGACATTAAAAGCCTGGTAAAGATCTGGAAATTAGAGTAACAGTCACTAGTGCAATTCCAGGAATATCTCAGAATTTCGTTACTTTAGTCACTGTAAATCAGTGGCTATGTTTATACCTAAACTTGTTTTGTTCCAAATCTTTGATTTACTTTCCTTGCATATTTCCTGAACATTAGGAACGCCCCAGACAGTGCAGTCACTCATGATGTAGTAGTCTCCTCTCCTCCCACTGCTTCATAAATGGCTAGACTCTGTTAGGGTATTTCCAAAGTCCAGGAAAGATGCAGTGGGTGTTGATCAAAAAATGTAAAGAAACCTGCTTTTGTGTGATAACACCACTATGGTGGGTAGTCTGTTTTTTCACTTTTTTAAAGAAAAAAATCAATTGGAATCAAGCTACCAACTACTTCGGTAATCTCTACAGAATGTGACCAATCATTAATTGTGGTTTTTTTTTTTTTTAAACTAAAGACACTTTGAGGCCTAAGGGGATTGACAGTGTCCCTTTAATACCCTGCAAATGTCTGCTTGTGAGGGCGTCATTGCAATTTTAAAGGGGAATGCTTGTGACAAAGAATAGTGACACTGTTGTTACCAATGGAAATATAGTCCAAATATGCTATTGGTCGAACCTGGAACTCTTTTAGGGACAGAAACATCACACATTTATTGCCTCTCCCTTTATAGTTGCAGGCATCCATTTTCTATATCAGTAACACAGGAAATGACATCGTAGAAGGGGAATAAAGAGGTAAAATACAGTGCTGCCGGTAGTTCCTAATGAAGAAGTCCTGATTCCCCATGACTTTTGGTAATTTTTAATAATGTGTGCTGATAGCATTTTCAAGTACCAGCATTCCTGCGAACTTGCAGATTTTAAAGCACTGTTTCTTAGAAATACATTTTGCTCCATTTTGAGATTTTTCATAGTGCTAGTGCCACTAGTTTCCATACACTTTAGTAGTAGTTTGCTTACTTTGCATAATGATTTCTAACATCCCCATTTAGTAAACAGTTTTGTGCCTATGAGGTTTGCAGAATATAATTCTGCAGGTACTATTCTATTATTTTAGTGCCAGTGCGATTTTGCATATTTTTTTCGCAGTAATGCAATGTTGTATAATTTGTTGTGCTGGCATCATGTTGTGTATTGAGAGGCAGTGTGGTCTAGTGATTAGATCACTGGCTTACGAAAGAACAGTTACTTACTGTAGGTAGATCTCTGAGAGAATCTCCTCCATTGGGCTACACCTTTGGAACTGTAAGCAGTTGATGTCAGGAACACTCAGAAACTTTTTCTGGCCGGGGGACACCCATGATGACGTGACATGTCGGCACCTATAAAACATGGGCGGCCCCATCACTCCTCAGTTCCCTGCTAGAGACAAGATCGGAAAGTCTCTTACTGGGAGGAGCCAGGAGAACAAACCAGGACCAAACACACACGCACAGAGGCATGGAACTGGAAAACATAATACATATAAGGCACATATGGAAACTTCCAACAAGGCAGTAGATCATCCTGCCAGTTTATATACCCCAGTGAGGGGGCCCTATTGAGAAGATTCTTTTCAGGATCTACTTTTAAGGTAAGTAACAGTTCTATCTTCATCAAGGATATCTCCTCCATTAGGCCATACCTTTGGACCGATTCCCAATCAGTACTCAGGAGTTCCCAAGGAGGATGGCAAAGTCTGATTAAGACATAATAACAGTAAGCCTTGCAGTACTACAAGGCCAAAACCAGTATGTCTACAGGAGACAGTTTCCAGATTGTAATGCTTAGTGAAGTATGCACGGTGCTGCATGTCAGGTGCAGAAACATTCTGAAAGAATGCAGCAGAAGTGGCCACACCATGTGTAGAGTGGCCACTGACAGCGCTAGAAAGTTCCTAACATTACTTCCTATAATAAAATGTAATAACAGTTAACCAACCATTTGGACAGGCACTGTTTTGCACAGGGGTGCCCTCTTGACCAAGAGAGAGAGAATGAAACTAAAAGTTGAGAGGAATTTCTGCTGTCCTTGCTGCGATGGAGGTAGGAACATGGTGTTGCATGTACATCAAGTGTATGGAGCAATGCCTCACCCTCATTACTGTGTTCTGGATAATACATAGGAAGGGCATGGTCTGATTCAGTCAGAGATCACCTTTGGCATGACACGAGGATTGATTCGCAATGACATCCTGTCCTTGTGGAAAATCAAAGGAGGCTCATGCATGAGAGCCTGAAGCTTGGAAATTCTGTGAGCAGAAGGCATTGCAACCAGAAACAACACTTTCCATGACTGGAAACTCATCTCACAGATTGCAGAAGTCTCAAATGGAGCCAGAGTCATTTTCTCAAGGATTGAATTAAGGTCCCAAGGTAGAACCTATTAATGAATTGGGGGATGCATGTGTAGAATATCCTTAAGAAATGTATGGGGCACTTCTAGTTGTGCCACCGTGCTCCTGTCAGTAAGGGCATGGAATGCTTAAATGGTAACCAAGAGCACTAGTATTGGCAAAGAACAGGGGAGAGCATGCCTGTCTCCCAAAGGTGGTAATGTACTGGGTAAATACTAGAAAGACAACGAAAACGGTGCAAACGCACCAGACTGGAGATATTGTGGATTTATTTGGTGCAGAAGCAGAAAGCCGGTTGGACTGCCCCTATGTATCGCTACAGGATATGGCTTCTTCAGGGGGGTGTGACTGACTAAAGCACTTACATATTTATACCTCTGATTCTGAATTGCTTGATTGATAATTGCATTTTAAGCATTACAGTGTCATTAAAGTGTAATATTGGAGACTGGATTCAGATAGAAACAGAAGGTAGTCCAGTTCATTGGAGCTCGAATATGCCTTTCCATTTCCGTGAAATCGGAAACTGTTAATAAAAGTGCGGCCAGCATTTCCGTTTGGAAATGCTGCTGCTGGCTGCAGTACCTTTGTTTTGCCTGGTGATAGAGCGCGTCGTCTGGTCGTTCTGCAGCTGTGTGGTCTTGCTGGGGGAGTGCACTGAGCAGCATGGATGGAGCGCGAGATGTTCTGCGGCTGCGCCAGCTCTTGCGTCTTGCGGGGGGGCGGTGCTCTCCTTGAATCACCTGACGTCAGAACCTGAAAGAGAGTGACCAGCGTGACCTACAACAGCCTATTACAGATTGGCTGGTCGCGCTCTCTTCTCATGCTGCCACCGCGATATTCCCTATACTGCAGTTGGCAGCGAGAGAGGAAGGAGCTATGCTGAGTTTGGAGTCAAAGCGGCTAATAACAGTCATCAGAGGAGCCTTACTGTGGAAAAAAAAAAAAAAACACAACTGAGTGGTGGGTACTGACTGATGAAACATTAATACTGTTGGGAGGGGTCGGGTTACAAAAAAAAGATCGAGGGGAATGCTGCTGGATTCCCAAACAAAAGCGGGAATGGCTTGTGAGTGGGGCCAAAACTTGGTGCTAATCGGGTTGTTGAAAAAAAAAAATATATATATATATATATATATATATATTATATAAGTGCAGCCAGACAGTATTTGCTACAGTAAGGTCCCTTTTCTGTCTGTTGACACACAGTCTGTTGTTGGGAACAAACGGAGCAGCCTAGTGCAACTTAAAGCTTTAAACTTGAAAAAATAAATAAAGTCTTACACTTAAACATCAGTATGGGGCAATTTGGGAAAATAATTAAAAAGGATCCTCTGAGTCTTAAGTCAGGCACTATACACCCATATCACTGAACTGTAAAGGCTAGTGTTCAGAGGAGTCTCTACTGGTCTGCCCTAATATTAGCAGCACTGAGTAAAACTCCTTGGGAAGGCTGCTGAAGGCAATCTAAGTAGTGGATTACTGACAGAACTTGACCTCTGGGGGCCTTTGTGTGACAGTATGCCTGCTAGAGACTGGCAGAATAAACAAAAAGCAGTTTATTTTTTTTTATCATATAATATTTAAAACAAAAAAAGCAGTTTCTGAACATTCTTATTGGTTTAATTGTGGGTTTTCTGTCTGAGCTCTTGGGGCTGCTGTCTGTGTGTAAAGCTCACTATCCTGCATTCTAAAGTGCTCCCTGCCCTGACCTACATTAGGGGATCCTAGTTACATGGAACTATCTTGGGGCTTTCTGTGTTTTAAAAAAAAAAAATAAAGCTCTAATTCCTGCATTCTAAAGTGTTCCCTGACCTACACTAGGGGATCCTAGTTTGGGGAACTATCTCGAAGCGTTCTGTGTGTTCAAAAAAAAAAAAAAATAAAGCTCTTAATTCCTGCTTCTAAACTGCTCCCTGACCTACACTGGGGGATCCTAGTTTGGGGAACTATCTCAAAGCGTTGTGTGTGTTTTAAAAAAAAAAAAAATAGAAATAAAGCTCTTAATTCTAGGGACATGGATATGTTGTTCATCCACACTCATTGGCAGTATCCTTGCCGCTTTAAATCTTGCCGGAAGGTCTTCAAGCTTGCTCCTCCAACCCACCCGGGTGGTATAACTCTCGGCTCCGCCCCATGACGCCTGATCTTCCTTGCAGCTTGGAAGCTCAGGTTCCCTCCTTAGCAGCTCTGCGTTTGTGACTAGTTCCTATTTCTCCGTTTGCGGATTTAAAATAATATTTTGCAAAAGACTTCAGTCTTGATCCCTCGCGCTGCGATGGATAAATCGACTCCCGATTTCGGAGATGCCCATGCGGGTCAGAAGATGTCTCGGACGGATCCACACTCCCGCGTGTGTCTACTGTAGGCCTTGAGCACGACCCGCAGGCTTCGACCTGTGCTCATCTTTCTCGGCCTCGTCCTCGAAGACCGTGCTGCCCGATTGCAACTGGGCCGTCCCGAAGCGTTCCCTCGGTGAAGTCCAAGGAGGCCGTCGGCGTTGTGTCAGCGGCGGCGGCTCGCGATCAGCCCGAGCGGATGGTCGCCTCGAAGAGGAGGCGGCGCGGGTCAGATCTTCCTCGGCCGCTGCATTTATCCCGGCCTCTGGGTTCTTCCTACACGGCTTCCTTTATGAGCTTGTCTGTCCCTCTCCACTAAAGGAGAAGGGCTCCGCGCCTGCTGGACCTTTTCTCGGTCCAAAAGAGGGACAAGGTAAGTCCCTCCGTCGACGCTCTTGGGAGCGGAAAGGTCCTCTCTCGGGCCGCCGACCGTCGGCTTGCCGATCACTGCTCGCCACTGGCCTCACGGTGTCCCGCCAGGTCAGCTTGACCGAGACTCCCACTGATGAAGTCGAGATTTTTCTCGACCCATTGACGGGCTGTCGCCTTTAGCAGCCGAGATTCCCTCTCCCGGTTCCCCGGGAGGAGTTGAGGATCCGTGGCTCGCCTGTGCCTCCGGTTCCGGAGCCTCGGATGGACCTTCCGAGCCGGGAGTGTCGGTTCCGGCCGACACCTCCTGCACCGACCCGGAAATTCCGGACTCTCGGTCTCGGTCTCGGACCTCTTCAGCGGTCCAGCCGTTCCACCGTCATAGGCGGTCTCGGTCTCGGCACTCCAGGTAAGCGGCGCCGCTGGCCTCTCGTCCTCCTCCTCGGATGAGGGAGGTCATGTAATTACGCCGACGGCACGAGGACCTTATGTTGCAACAGCTCCCGCCGGAATAAGCCACTCGGCGCCTTCCCCCGCCATTAAGTGGTTGTCACCGAACGGCCGACACAACCCTCGACTTGCCCGAGGAGCTATACCCAGGCCGTTGTTCTGCCAAACCAGCTGCTCCACCGATCTGTGGAACCTCCGCCTCCACAGCCACTAATTGGGGCTCCACCAAGGATTCTCGGTCGGCTAAGGGTTTACCCCATCGGCTGTCAGTTACCCTCACTCCCGACCGACCTCGCAGGTGAAGGTGGCTCAGGCCAGAGGCAGTTTCTTCGAGGACTCTTCCGAGTCCGAAGATGATTCCTCCTTCTTCTCCAAGCGACTGGACTTGGAGTCTTCAGGAGGTCAGCCAATGGACGATAGTCTGCCGTCTTCCTAGGACTGCTTCGCTCATCTCGAGTCTACCGGATGGAGCTCGAACCCGCTTCCAAACGGGCCAGGTATCCCTCACGGAGATTCTGGACCGAGGGATTCTCCGACGGAGGCCTTTCCGGTGGCCGAGGCCATAGTGGGTCCAGCACTGGAACTTTGGCAGCGCCTGCTTCCTGCCCTGCGCCTCGGCCAGGATGGCCAGGAAGTATGGTCCCACCGTTCCCTTGTCCGTTGAGCACCCCTCTGCTGAGGGGGTTGAGCACCGACAGCTGCCTGCCACGCAACGCCCAGGATGTGGACAAACCTCCTGACAAGGAGTCCAAGAAATTGACCATGTCGGGCGAAAGTCTACAGCCCTCTCTCGGCCTTCCAGGCCAGTTCGGCCGCCCTCATGGCACATTTTCTCATGCCCTGTTGGGCTCCTGGATGAGGTCATCCTCATCTTCCGCCCGATCTGCAGACTACGTTAAGCAGGTGCGGACCAGGGCAGGGCAGTGGCCAAACAGCAGCTCCAGACTGCTTTGGATGTAGGGGACTCATGTGCCAGATCGGTGGCGCCGCAGTGGCTATGCGTCGAGGGCTTGGCTGAGATATCCACCTTTACTGGATACCCAGCACAAGTTGGCGGATGTTCCCTTTTGGGACTGACCTCTTCGGCCCTGGGGTGGAAGGTCACCTGCAGAGGATCGAGAGTCCAATGCCACCTTGACTCGGTCTCTTCCGCCAGAAGGACAAAGGCCGCAAACCACAGCCTAAGCTCCTTCGTCTTCTCTGTGCCCGCCTGCCCAGAACGCCAGGGCCAGCAGGCTCGGCCTTGGCATCCCAAACGCAACCGCCTCCTCTAACAGGAGGCAGGGAGGAAGGGGCCAGGAGGTCCTCGGCCGTCCCTCCTCCAAGCCTGCCCAGTGACGGGCTGAGGGTGTCGCCCATCCCCGCCACTCATTCCCTGGGTCCCCTGGGGGACGGCCCGCACTCCGCTCCGCCTGGTCCGCTGTTACCACGGACAGGTGGGTCTTGAGGTGGTGGAAGAGGCCTGCCTCTGGAATTCGAGCAGGCACCACCCTTCAGCCGTCCCTCGGGGGCTTCGATCCCCAGTCTCACTGGCGGCTCGCCGAGCCGACATCACTCCTCCTCCAGAAGGAGGTGGTAAGAGAGGTGGTGGACCCTCCTTCAGACCCAGGGTTTGTGTCCAGGTACTTCCTGGTTCCGAACGACGGGCTGGCGCCCATTCCCCACCCACACGACTCCAAACAAGTTCCTAAGGTCTCGAACCTTCAGGATGGTCACCTGGCTCAGATAATACCATCCTGGAACGCGAGCGGTGGTTCTGCTCTCTCTGGACTTGCAGGACTTTTGCCACGCCCTCATCCGGTCCGCTCCCACCAGAGATTCCTTGCTTCCGAGCGGAAGGATCTCTTCGAGTTCCAAGCCATGCCCTTCCGGCTTGTCTCCAGCTCCCAGGGTCTTCACCAAATGCATGGCAGTGGTGAGCATTCTCCTGCGCCGAGGGTCCGGGTGCACCTCACCTGGACGACTGGCTGATAGCAGCTCCCTCCAGGAAGGAGGCGGAGGGTCCAGAGATCTGGCCTCCAGGTCTGCTTCAACTGGGCCTCCTGTCATCCAGGCCAAGTCGGAACTCGAGTCAAGCAGGTGATTTTATTCATCGGGCGCAGCTCGACTCTCTCGAGCCAGAGCGCTGCCCCGCGGACAGGGCCGAGGTTCTTCCTCCTTTGCCCGATCATTTCTGGTTGGGCACCGCGCCTGCCCGGGACTTCCTGCGCCTCCTGGGTCTCATGGCGCCTGTACCAGCGTGGTCCGCTGGGCCCGCTGGAACATGCGTCCCTTCAGTGGGGACTGGCCAGCCAGTGGTCACAACGCCGCATCCCTTGACCAGCTTGTAGTCGGTGACACAGGGATGTGGAATGCCTCCAGTGGTGGACCGCTCCAGATCAATTGCAGGAGGGCATCCCTCGTCTCCCCCGAGCCGACGGTCTCTCTGTCGACCGATGCCTCTCTGATGGGTTGGGGTGCCCATCTGGGGGAACACCGGGCTCATGGCCTCTGGTCCCCGCGGGAGTCCCGATGCCACATCAACCTGCTGGAGCTCCGAGCGGTCCGCCTAGCTCTCACCGCCTTTGTCTCCTCCGGGTCAAGTGGTCCCAGTCCAGACGGACAATACCACGACCATGTATTCATCTAAACCGCCAGGGCGGGACGCTACTCCATGCTTCTATGCAAGGAAGCCTCTCGATTTGGTCACTGGCGCAGCCTGGAGGCGGATTCCTAGCCATTCACGTGGCAGGAGCCTCCAACACCCTGGCCGATGCCCTGAGCCGATAGGGGCTGCATCCCACGAGTGGTCTCTCCTGCCGGAGGTAGTACAGCATCTGTTCTCCCTTGGGGCACACCTCAGGTGGACCTGTTTGCCTCCACGGAGAACGCGGCTGAGTCTGTTCCATGCCCGCCTCAGCAGGGCTCGCTGCAGGGGATGCCTTCGAGGCAATGGACCCCGGCCTCTTTACGCCTTTCCCCATTTCCCTTGATCCACAAGGTGCTTCTCAAGGCGAGGGAGGGACAAGGCGAGGTGATTCTGATAGCCCCAGACTGGCCTCGCCAGTTCTGGTACCCAGATCTCCTCAGTCTCAGCTCCAGGACTCTGACAGAAGCTTCCAGCTCGCCCTGACCTGCTCTCAGTCAATCAGGGAAGGTGTTCCATCCGGACCTTCAATCCCTGCACCTGACGGCCTGGTTCC
The DNA here is from genome assembly GCA_016271365.2 of Neoceratodus forsteri. Lineage (NCBI taxonomy): Eukaryota > Metazoa > Chordata > Ceratodontiformes > Ceratodontidae > Neoceratodus > Neoceratodus forsteri. The sequence goes on from CM057459.1 coordinate 658,817,755, forward strand.
TGAGCTGCCAGGAGTTCCAGGCTTTGGGTCTTTCCGACGAGGTCCTCAATGTAGTTGAGGCGTCCTGTAGGAGTCGACCAGAAAATGTTATGCCTTCAAATGGAAAAGGTTTTCCATTTGGTGTCAGGCAAGGGCTTGGACCCTTCCTCCTGTTCCTTGGCAAGCATCTTGACTATTATGGTCCCTTCTAGTCAAGGGCTTAGGTCGACGACCTAAGGGTGCACCTGGCAGCCATCTCTGCTTACCGGGCGCGGCCGGAAGCAGTCGGTGGCGAGGAGAAGGTGGTCTGGCGCTTTTTCAAAGGCCTTGATCACATTTCCTCCAGTGCGGGAACCCCACCTCCGTGGATCTACTGCTGGTATTGGCAAAGCCTCGGGTAAGCCATTCAACCTATGCACAGTGTGTGCTCTCTCACCTGTCGTGGAAGACCGCCTCTTTGGTGGCTATCACGCCAGCCAGAAGGATGGGAGAGCTCCAGGCGCCCATCGAGTCTCCTTACCTGTCTTCCACAGGGACAGAGTTGTCCTGCGCCCCCACCCAAATTCCTTCCGAAGGTGGTGTCGGAGTCACCTTAACCAGGTGTTGACTCTGCCGGTGTTCTACCCCAATCACACCGGAGGTCAATATAGGCTCCATACTCTGATCCTAGAAGGGCCGCTATTATAAGAGCGCACGGCTGAAATTCGGGAGAGGTTCGCCAGCTGTTTGTCACCCACGCTTGAAGCCGTGATCTGGCAGACCTGCAGCCAAGCTGGACGATAAGCAGGTGGGTAACCTCCTGCATAGATCTCTCTGCTAGGTTAGCGGGCATGGAGCCTCCCAGAGGATAAGAGCTCATTCTCACTTTACATACTGCTGCAACGGTGGCTGCTTCCAGGGACGCCCTATCCAGGAAATCTGCAGGGCTGCTACCTGGAAGTCAGCAAACACCTTCATTACCCACTACCACATCGACCTTGAGTCACGCCGGGATGCTGGTTTTGGGGCCCTCGGTTCTCCAGTCTCTTCCCAAGTAAGTATATGGGGTGTGCTGCCTTGCTCTCCTCCCGGAGAACTGCTAGAGTTCGTTAATGAGTGTGGATGAACAACATATCCATGTCCCTAGAAATACAGGTTACCACCTGTACAGGAGTTCTAGGAATGGTATATGTTGTTCATCCACACGCACCCACCCGACCTCCCCGGCTGACGATAACCCGAGCTTCCATGGGTTAGATCTGAGTTACAGGAGCCGAGTTACATTCGGCGGGTGGAGGGATATTAGTCTTCCAGGGTGGAAGCGCGATACTGCCACGAGTGTGGATGAACAACATACCATTCCTAGAACTCCTGTTACAGGTGAGTAAACCTGTATTTCTAGGGGCATGGATATGTTGTTCATCCATCCACACTGTCTGGCAGGTTCCTTGCCGCTTTAAATCTTGCCGGAAGGTCTTCAGGCTGGCTCCTCCCACCCACCCAGGTGGTAAAACTCTCGGCTCCGCCCCATGACGCCAGATCTTCCTCACCGCTTGGAAGCTCAGGTTCCCTCCTTAACGCTCTACGTGTAGACTGGATCCTAATTCTTTGGATCGCTCGAAACTTATTTTAAAATTTTCAAGACTTTGGTCAAGTTTCTCCCTCACGGCCATGGCGGACAAATCGACCCGAGATTTCAAGTACCCTTGTGGGCAGAAATGTCCAGGACAGACCAGCACTCACTTGCGCCTCACTGCCCCAGCTTAGAACATGACCCGCAGGCCTGCGAAGTTATGCCGTCTGCTGCCAACGTCCTGGAAGACTGCGCTGTTCGGTTACAGCTTGGCGCCCGAGAAGCGCCACCCGCTGTTGAAGTCAAGGAGGCCCATTGGGTGGTTACTGGGGGCGCTGGCTCGGCTGAGCAACCTCGAGCAGATGATCGCCGAGGAGGAGGCGGCAAAGGTCAGTGATCTTCCTCGGTCCTGGAATTTATCCCGCCTCTGGGTGCCTCATATTCAGCTTCTTTCAAGGAGCTTTGCCAATCCCTTTCCACGAAGGGAGAGAGGGGCCATCGAGACATTCCTCTCAGTCCAGAAAGAAGGACTCAAAAGATAAGTCCCATCATCGGCATTCATGGAAGCAGGAGAGGTCCCCTTCCCCAGACAGTCAACACTCGACTTCGGTCAAGGTTGCAGCTAAGGCCACTGGCTTCACAGTGTCCCCGTCAGGTCAGCCGGCCGAGACACCCGTCGACGCGGTCGATATTTTTCTCGACCCGTCGGACGGGCTGTCGACTGGTGAAGCCGACAACCCTTCTTCACCGGTTCCCCCAGTGGAGACCGAGGCCTGCCTGCACCTCCGGTGCCGCAGTCCCTGGTTAAGGCTTCCAAGCCAAGGGAAGAGCGGGTGTCCTCCGCCCCTTCCCAGACCTGTCCTCGGAAACACAGAGGATCTCGGTCTCGGACATCGTCTCGGTACAGCCGATCACGACAACATTGGCGGTCTCGGCACCGAAGTAAGCGGCGCCGCCGCTCATCTTCCTCCTTGGAAGAGGAGAGGCTTCGACGCAGGTTGTGTCAATGCTACGAGGACCTGATGTGGCAGCAGTTACTTCTGTCCGGGAACAAGCCGACGCTGTCGCTTTCCCCGGCCATCAAGTGGCTGTCACCCGAGCGGCTGAAACAACCCCTTGCTGTAGCCGAGGTGCCTAAGCCTGGGCCGGTTGTTCGGCTGAAACCAGCTGCCCCACCGATTGTGGTGGAACCTCTGCTCCACAACCGAAATCGGGAGCGCCGACCAAGGACTCTCGGTCGGGTCAGGGCCTGCCCCACAGGTTGTCGGTCACCCTCACTCCCAACTGTCCTCTGCAGGTGGAGGGTGGCTCAGGCCCCAGGCAGCTCTTCGCGGACTCCTCGGAGTCCGACGACGACTCCTCCCTATTCTCCAGGCCCATTGACCTGAGTCCTCCGGGGACCAGTCGATGGACGAAAACACCCATCGCCCTTCATGGGTTTGCTTCGCTTATCTTGGAGTCCACCGATGCAGCTCAAGCCCGTATCCAGTGGGCCAAGTATCCCCGGACGGAGATACTGGAAAGAGGGATTCACCCACGAGGCCTTCTGCGGCTGGCTGGAAGCACTGTTGGCCCAGCCTTGAGCCTGGTAGCGGCCTGTTTCCTGGTCCTGCGCCTTCAGCCAGGATGGCCAGGAAGTATGCAGTCCCTACCGGCTCTTTGCCTGTTTTTTCGAACACCCTCCACCGAGGGGTTGGTCACCACAGCATTTTCCAGCATTCCGATACGCTTAGGGATGTGGACAAGCCCTCGACAAGGAGTCCAAAAGCTGGACTGCGCCGCTTAAGGTGCACACAATGGGCCTCCCCTGGCCTCCGTCAGGCCAGCTTGGCTGTGCTGATGGCACACTTCTCCCACGCCCTCATGGGCTCCCTGGATGAGGTGATCCCTCATCTCCTGGCTGACCTGCAGACCATGGTCCGGCAAGTATGGGACCAGGGTAGAGCGGTGGCTAAACAGCAGCTCCAAATGGCTCTGGACATTGGAGACTCCTGTGCCAGATCGGTTGCGGCCACGGTGGCCATGCGCCACAGAGCATGGCTGAGGATATCCACCTTCACGGCAGATACCCAGCACAAACTGGCGGATGTCCCCTTCCTGGGGACCAACTCCTTCGGCCCTGGAGTGGAAGGTCACCTCCAGCGGATCAAAAAGTCCAGTGCCACTCTGGACTTGGTCACCTCCACCCAGAAGGACAAAGGCTGCGACAGCAGCAGCACAAGTCCTTTCGTCCTTCTGCGCCTGACAGCCTGGCCCAACAGCACCAGGGCTATGCAGGCTCAAGGCTGGCATCCCAAACCTAAGCCCGCCGCTTCCTCCAGTAGGAAGCAGGGAGGTAAAGGCCCAGGAGCCTGGACGGGTCCCTCCTCTAAGCCTGCCCAGTGACGAGTTGAGGGGTGTCGCCCCAGCCTCGGCCACTCCCTGGGTTCCCCTGGGGACGGCCCACCACTTTTTCTGCTTGGTCCATTATCACCATGGACCGCTGGGTGTTGGAGGTGGTAAGAAAGGGCCTGCTCTCTGAGTTCGAGCAGGCCCCGCCTCTTCGAGCCATCGCCCCTTTGGGGCTACGGTCCACCGCCTTTGTTGGTTTGTTTGAGCCGATATCGCTCTGCTCCTCGAAAAAGAGGTGATCAGGAAGGTGGCGGATCCTCCTCCAGACCCGGAGTTTGTGTCCAGGTACTTCCTGGTCCCAAAACGGACAGGGGGCTGGTGCCCCATTTTCGACCTGCACAACCTGAACAGGTTCCTAATATCTCGGACCTTCAGGATGGTCACTCTGGCTCAGATTATCCCATCCTTGGAATGGGGCATGTGGTTCTGTTCTCTGGACCTTCAGGATGCGTTCTTTCACGTCCCAATCCGTCCGTCCCACCAGAGATTCCTCCACTTCAGGGCAGAGGGATCCCTCTACGAGTTCCGGGCCATGCCCTTCGGCCTTTCCCTAGCTCCCAGGGTCTTCACCAAATGGATGGCAGTGGTGACAGCATTCCTGCGGCGCCGAAGGGTCCGGGTGTACCCTTCCTGGACGACTGGTTGATTGCAGCCCCTCCAGAGCGGAGGTGGAGCGTCCAGAGATCTGGCCTCCAGGTTTGTTCTCAGATTGGCCTCCTCACCAACGAGGCTGTTGGAACCATGCCAAGCAGGTGATACACCCATCGGGCAGAGCCTCGACTCTGTACAAGCCAGAGCACAGCCCTGGTGACAGGGCTGAGGTTCTTTCCTCCTTGCCCAATCATTTCAGGTTGGGCAATTGCGCCTACCCGGGCTTCCTGTGCCTCCTGGGCTCATGGCAGCCTGCACCAGCGTGGGTCCGCTGGGCCTGCTGGACATGCGTCCCTTCAATGGGGCTGGCCAGCCAGTGGGTCACAGCACTCGATCCGCTGGATCAGCTAGTGACAGTGACCCAGGGATGTGAACGCCTCCAGTGGTGGACCATTCCAGCACATCTGCAGGAGGGCATCCGCTCGTCTCGCCCCGAGCCGACGGTCTCCTATCGACCGATGCCTCTTTGATGGGTTGGGTGCCCATCTGGGGAGTACAGGCGCATGGCCTCTGGTCCCCGGAGTCGATGTCATCAACCTGCTGGAGCTTCGAGCGGTCAGCTCAGCCTCACCGCCTTCGCTCCGTTTCTACTGGGTCAAGTGGTTCAGGTCCAGACGGACAATACCACAACCATGTACTACCTAAACCGCCAATGCGGGACACGCTCCATGCTTCTGTGCAGGGAAGCTCTCCGCATTTGGTCACTCGTGCGCAGCCTGGAGGCGGATCTCCTTGCCATCCATGTGGCAGGAGCCTCCAATACTCTGGCCGATGCCCTAAGCCGGATAGTGGCTGCATCCCACGAGTGGTCTCTCCTGCCGGAGGTAGTACAAGATCTGTTCTCCCACTGGGGCACGCCTCAGGTGGACCTGTTTGCCTCCAGGGAGAATGCGAAGCTGAGTCTGTTTCATGCCCGCCCCCCTCAGCTGGGCTCGGTGCAGGGGGATGCCTTCTCAAGGCCGTGGACCCCGGGCCTCTTCCACTCCTTTCTTCCATTTCCCTTGATCCACAAGGTGCTTCTCAAGGTGAGGAGGGACAAGGCGCAGGTGATTCTGGTAGCCCCAGACTGGCCCCGCCAGTTCTGGTATCCAGATCTCCTCAGTCTCGGCTCCAGGTTCCCAAGGCGGCTTCCAGCTCACCCGGACCTGATCTCAGTCAATCAGGGGAAGGTATTCCATCCGGACCTTCAGTCCCTGCACCTGACATCCTGGTTCCTGAGCGGCTAGAGTTCCAGGCCTTGGGTCTTTCCGACGAGGTCCTCAGCGTCATTGAGGCATCCTGTAAGGAGTCGACCAGAAAATGCTACGCCTTCAAATGGAAGAGATTCTCCATTTGGTGTCAGGGCAAGGGCCTGGACCCTTCCTCCTGTTCCTTGGCAAGCATCCTGGACTACCTGTGGTCCCTTTCTCATTAAGGGCTTCGGTCGACGACCCATAAAGTGCACCTGGCAGCCATCTCTGCTTACCGGGTGTGGGCCGGGAAGCAGTCGGTGGTGCAGGAGAAGGTGGTCAGGCGCTATTTCAAAGGCCTTGATCACGTATCCCCTCCGGTGCGAGAACCTCCACCTCCGTGGGATCTACTGCTGGTATTGGCTAAGCTCATGGGAAAGCTATCGAACCGATGCACAGGTGTGACATCTCTCACCTGTCGTGGAAGACCGCCTTTCTTGGTGGCTATCACGTCAGCCAGAAGGATGGGAGAGCTCCAGGCGCTTTCCATCGAGTCTCCTTATCTGGTCTTCCACAGGGACAAGTTTGTCTTGCGCCCCAACCCGAAATTCCTTCCGAAGGTGGTGTCTGAGTTTCAACTTAACCAGCTGTTGACTCTGCCGGTGTTCTACCCCAACACACCTCGGAGGCCGAATATAGGCTCCATACTTTGGACCTTAGAAGAGCACTCGCTTATTACAAGGAGTGGACGGCTGAAGTTTGGGGAGAGGTTTGCCAGCTGTTTGTCACCTATGCTGAAGCCGCACCTGGCAGACCTGCAGCCAAGCGGACGATAGGCAGGTGGGTCACCTCCTGCATAGATCTCTGCTATAGGTTGGTGGGCATGGAGCCTCCCAGAGGGATAAGAGCTCATTCTACCCATCAGACTGCTGCATCGGTGGCTGCTTCCAGGGATGTCCCTATCCAGGAAATCTGCAGGGCTGCTACCTGGAAGTCAGCACACAACTTAATCACCCACTGCCACATCGACCTTGAGTCATGCCGGGATGCTGGTTTTGGGGCCTCGGTTCTCCAGTCTTTATTCCCTGAGTAGGGGGTGTGCGCCTTGCCTCCCTCCTCCCGTAGAACTACTAGGAGTCTGCCAGACAGTGTGGATGAACAACATATCCATGTCCCTAGAAATACAGGTTACTCACCTGTAACAGGAGTTCTAGGAATGGTAATGTTCTTCTCATCGCTTTTCCTGCCTCTAGCCAGCTGCACAACCTTGCTTCCAGCAGGCTAGATCTGGCGTCATGGGGCGGAGCCGAGAGTTTTACCACCCGGGTGGGTGGGAGGAGCCAGCTTGAAGACCTTCCGGCAAGATTTAAAGCGGCAAGGAACCTGCCAGACAGTGTGGATGAACAACATATACCATTCCTAGAACTCCTGTTACAGGTGAGTAACCTGTATTTATGTGGTGTCTGCCTTGGTTATGAACACTTTGGAGTTGATTGTGAAATATGCAAAACCTTTGCTGAAAAGATGGTGGATAAGCATCTGGAAAGGCTTAAAAAAAGGCTACCTATGTCTAAGTGTCCCTCGAGCTTTGACCAGCTGACACCCTCTACTTCTACAGGCGAAACCACAGAGCCTGCACTAGCTACCCCTGATAAGGGTACCCAGGCTACTGCCAAACGACCTAGTAAACTGGCTGACTCTCTGGTTCCAGCAAAAAAGACCAAGAAAACTAAACACTTTGAACCCCCTGCTGAACAGCATTTGGGGACTTCTGCTGTGTCTGCTTCTGTGCCTTCACCACAAGAGATTGCCCGAGCATTTAGGGTGATTCAGATTCTACAGCAGTACCTGTATCTGGCCACCAGGCATCTGTTCAGACCCCTCCTAAGGAAGCAGCAACCTTTGCCCAGCCCCACTCCAGGAACATATGGAGTTTGAGGACTATGGGGAATTTGAGGAGGAAGAAGGAGAACCTATAGAGCCAGAAGTCTTCTCTGACCTGGAGTTTGGCTCTCCTCCCAGGACATCAAAGGACTATCCGTTTCACTTTTCCTTTGTGAGAGGGATGGTGGAGGCTTTAGGCATAGCCACCAGTGAAGTTATAGAGGATGAAGAAGAGGCTGAGTATTTAGAGATGATGGGGCTGACACCCACTAAAAAACTCCTGCTTCCAGTAAACCAATTAAAGATATGCTAAAGATTTGGTAGACCCCCAACTCCGTTCCCCCTTTGGATGAAAGGCTGGACAAAAAGTATCAATTGGACAGGGAAGGAGTTGAATTTTTATTCACTCACCCTGACCACCAGGGGGTGGTACAAACTGCGGCCTGTGATGAGGCAAAGGTACCCTTAGGCTCTCATCCTCCTGATAAAGACTTGAGAAAAATAGACAGTATAGCCAAAAAAGGTTACCTGTCTGCTTTTCTGGCCATGAGGAAAGCCAACTACCAGGCCTATGCGGCCCAGTATCAAAAATCCCTGTGGCAGTCTGTCCTGGCTGTGTCAGACAGAGCTCCAGGTAGCCTCTCAGCAGATTTAGCTGAAACTGCCAGATTTGGTCTGGAAGCAGCCAAATACCAGTTCCAAGTGGCTGCAGATACTAACGATACTGCTGTCAGATGGATGGCAAACACTGTTACCTTGAGGAGGTTTGCATGGTTGAGAGCCACAAACCTCACTCAGGATACTCAGACCAAGGCCATGGATTTCCCTGTTAAGGGTAATTCCTTATCTGGGGACAAAGCAGAGATCCATATTAAAAAGGTGGATGAATACAAGGCCACCTACAAGAGTAACTATGCCAAAGAAATGGCCTCTTCCTCCAGTAGGCCCTTAGAGGAGGTAGGGGTAGATATTCCTACAGCAGGTCATTTTTCCAGACCCAGGCTGTTCCACATAGGGTTACCACCTGTCCTGATTTTCACAGTCCAGTCCAGATTTGGGCAGCTGTGTCCTGCAAAAAAACATGAAAAATGCTACGTCCTGACATTACAGTAGGAGAAATATTTTCTAACTTTACTTTTAATGTTGCAGAAAACTGTACAATCTTAACTAAAATGCTTTTATAATAAGAAACAACAGAAACAACTAAAAAACGACAACACAGTTGTAATTCTGATGATCTAGAGAAAACACGTCTGACACATTGGTTGAGGTTACATATTGTCTTGAGAAAAAATGATGTTTTAATAAGATATGTCCCTCTTTGGGCTTCTTAAAAGGTGGTAACCCTAGTTCTACAACCCCAGCAGACAGGGTACTTTAGGGGCTGAGGCAGATGGGGATCCAGGCGAGGTTCCCAGGCTGGTCATGTCCATCCACAGCTAAAACAAACTCCCTGACCTGTTTGCCAAGCCGCCTCCCCACTACCAGTAGGGGACAGACTGGCTTACTTTATCCAGGCTGGAAAAACATTACCACAGACAAGCGGGTCCTGGAAGTAGTGAGTCAGGGCTTGTCCCTAAGCTTCAAATCTGTCCCAGCTCTCAGAACCAGAGTGGTCAAGCCAGTTTCCAATGCAGAAAGGAAGCTTCTGGAAAAAGAGGTTCAAAACCTGCTGCTGTTAAAGGCGTTGGAACCTGTTCCTCCACAGCAAAAAGGAAAGGGTTTCTATTCAAGATGCTTCCTCACAACAAAGAAAAATTGGGAGTAGAGGCCTGTTCTAGAGCTAAGATTACTGAACAGGCACCTGGCAAAACCAAAGTTCAAGATGGTGACCTTAAAAAGGAGCTTGGTTGGCATCTTTGAACCTAAAAGATGCTTATGTCCACATCCGCATAAGAGAGTCTCACAGAAAATACCTCCGGTTCAGACTCCCTTCAGCTCATTACCAGTTCTCAACCCTGCCATTCGGTCTTACTTCAGCTTCAGTGTTCACAAAGTGTCTGGCAGTGGTGGTGGCACACCTGTGAAGGTTAGGTGTCACAGTATTCCCATACCTGGATGACTGGTTGGTGGTAGGAAACTCATCACAACAGGTAAGGGAACATTTGCAGCTCACCCAGCAACTCTAGAGTCCTTACGGTTTCTGATAAATCTCAATAAGTCTGTCCTCCTACCTGTACAAGTACTGCAGTTCATTGGAGCAGAGTTAAATACCTTGGAGGGCAGGGCCTACCTGTCTCTGGACAGGGTGAGAAACACTGTACAGATTACAGGATCCTTCAGGTTGAACAGACCAAAAACTGCAAGACAGTTTCTCCAGTTACTGGGCCACATGGCTGCAGCCACAGGCACAGTCCTGGGGTCCAGGTTCCAGATGAGAGACATTCAGTTCCACCTCAGGGTACACTGGTGCCAATGGAGGGACCCTCTCTCAAAGCTGATTCCAGTAACAAAAATGTTAGTACATAGTCAGCCCGGTGGTGCTGAGGGTTGAGACGCTGGACGCCACACATCGCTCCACACCGGCGACCCAGGTTCGGCAGGGGAGGACTAGGATTGAGCGTCCCACAGCTCTCCTCAGTCCTGGAAAAGGGGTGGTGGCTGGCTCTGGTGGTCCCTGGGATGCCCGGAGGAACTGCAGTGGCGCTGGTGCTCAGCAGGGTCGAGCACGACAGACGTCTGCACGTTATGCGCGGATGTCATTGCACGTCCGTGCTCCCATTTGGAGGAAAAGGTTAAAGGCAGCTTGATGGCCACTCGCTTCACCGGCTGACGATGCTTGAAATAGGCATGTGCCAGTAGTGGATTCTCACTGGGCGCAGGGGCTGAAGGGGGAGCCCCTCTCAGTGGTCGTAGCTGCATATGTCAGCTGGGCACGTCAGCTTCGGGGTTGGAGGTGAAGGTAGGAGCGGTGGTTGGATGTACAGCAGGAATGTGGCTGCAAGGTGAGAAAAATAGAGCAGTGGTGGAAATAGGAAGTCAACCTAAGGGAAGGGGTTCCTTTCCAGCAAGAGTCCCGTCAGTGGTTCTCACAACAGATGCATCACTACTAGGGTAGGGGGGCCCATCTGGGGGATCACACCACCAACGGTACATGGTCAAGTGCAGAGTTACTTAAGCACATTAGTCTGCTGGAACTCAGAGCAGTGTTACTGGCTCTGCAGGCCTTTGCCCCACTAGTGCAGGGGAGGGTGGTACAGGTCAGAACAGGCAATACCTACACAATGTACTACATAAACAAACAGGGAGGAATGAGATCAAGTCATCTGTGCACAGAGGCTGTGAAAATATGGAGCCTGGCCTATTCTCTAGGAGTTTTCCTTCAGGCCATCCTTCTGCCAGGAAAAGATGAACACCCTAACAGATGCACTGAGTCGAATTGGCCAGGCCCATCACGAATGGGCCCTCAACAGACAGGTCTTGGAAGTAGTTTTCAGAAGGTGGGGTACTCCAGAGATACTGTAGATCTTTTTTCATCCCACAAGAACCATCACCTGCCACAGTACTGTTGCAGGCCACCAGCCCAGGGAACAGAGCAGGGCCGCTCATTCCTTTATAGGGTCGGTGACGTCAGTAGGTGATGTTGGCGTGGGTGGCCCTAGTGGTACTGCTGAAAATCTTCCATGTGGTTCCTGCTTCACCGATGGTGACGTTCCTATAGTGTGACCTGATGACTGAGATACCCTCGAAGATCTACTGTTATGGTAACTTCTTACATAGCTGTTGTTTTTCTTCTTAGTGTACCTACACGGTTAACAAGAACTAGTAAATAAATATGGCAACATGTGACTTAAAGCTCTTGACTTGGAAAGCAGCATTTCTCGTGGCTATCACCTCTGTTCATAGAGTATCTGAAATCCATGCTTTTGGTTACAGATCCTCCGCTTACTGTTTTCCATAGAGGCAAGGTAGATCTTCTTCAGGGGTATCTCAGTCATCGGGTCACACCATAGGAACTTCAGTCAGTGCTGGTGAAGCAGGATCCACATAGAAGATTTTCAGCAGTACAGCTGGGGCCACCCACACCGTCGACATCCGTTGACATCATCAACCCTATATAGGTGTAAGCAGCCTCGTTTCCATCTCAGTTGTTTCCCGCCGTCAACTTGTTCGCATGGGTGTCCATGGAAGCTCCAGTGCAGTTTCATGCCAATTTTTGCCTATGACTTTTTTAACCTTTCGATGCAGTTTCTTTTTTTAAAAGAGATTTATTTTAATTTGTTTCTCTCGCGAGTTAAACCTTCGACTTCTCTCTTCTGTCACTGCCGCTGCAGAAAGAAAATTGCCTCCACAGATGAATACTGTCTCTGTCTGCTGTCTTGGGCCTGATCACGAAGTCTCTGACTGTCAGAAGTTTAACCAAACAACCCTCAGGTGATGCAAGAAGGCTCTTAAAAATGTTTTGATGGAACAACAGGTAGCCAGTTCCAGATAGGGGTCCTCTGGGGTCCCAGCCTCCCAGTTACCGGCAAGTTCATCGCGCTCCCAGGATTCCAAGGCCCAAGACAAGTTATTGGGGAAAAGCCATAAGAAAGACCATGATCGGGACCACTCCCTCCTGGCGGTGGTCCCGCTCCCATATGGCCTATCCTTCTTCCGGGGATTCTTCGGCTGCGCCAGCGCGTAGAACCACTGTCCAGGTCTCAGTACCCACCAAACCCATACTGACAGTGCCTCCACCCATCTCTTAGGGCAATCAGTCATCAACCTCCGGGTTGTCAGCCCCTTCATCCCATCGTCGATGGCCGTCCCATCGAGGCCTGGTCCCTCTCTAGGCCAGTGGCTTTCAGGTGCTTCACGGTCCTTCTAGCGGTCTTCGCACCCTGCACTGTAGACTCATAGAAACATAGAATTTGAGGGCAGATAAGAACCACTTGGCCCACCTAGTCTGCCCATTTTCCTACCTAACAGATAAGCTGCAGATCCTAGTTAACCAACAGCTTACTTCCTCCTACCCCCCACTAGAACTGCCTTATGTCTGTCCCATGCATTCTTGACTTCCCCCACTGTTCTTGACTCCACAACCTCCTTAGGGAGGCTGTTCCATGCATCCACAACCCTCTCTGTGAAAAAATACTTCCTCACATTACCTCTGAGCCGTCCCCCCTCTATCTTCAAATTGTGCCCCCTTGTTCTTGCACATCTCTTTTTCTGAAAGATGCTACCCTCTTGGACTTTGTTGATTCCCTTGAGGTACTTGAAAGTTTCTATCATGTCCCCTCTCTCCCTTTTTTCCTCAAGGGTATACATATTAAGCTCCTTTAGTCTTTCTTCGTATGTCTTCTGGTGCAGACCCTGCACCATTTTGCTTGCCCTTCTCTAGACAGCCTCCACTCTGTCTGTGTCTTTGCAGAGATGGGGTCTCCAGAACTGCACACAGTACTCCAGATGGGGATTCACCAACTGTCTGTACAGAGGGATAACAACTTCCTGTTTCTACTATTGATGCCTCTCCCTATGCATCCCAGAATCCACCCAGCCTTCCTTACTGCCTTCTCACATTGCTTTCCCACCTTTAGGTCATCTGATATAATTACCCCCAGGTCCCTTTCCATTTTTACTGTTGTCAGTATCTCACCCCCATTGTGTACTCTTCCCCGGGGTTTTTGTTTCCCATGTGCATTACCTTGCACTTCTTTGCATTGAATCTGAGCTGCCATACTCCTCTGACACAGTCTTTCATGCTTGTCGACCTCAGTGAGACCTTAATTAAGTTTACCTCGGTGATTGTTCACCAGCTAAGTGCCTACAGGCCCACATTGCCTGTGCCTTCAAAGACAGCTTCATCGTTGACTCCTCCTCGATGGCCGCAGGCCACTCCCCGTGGACAGTCGGTGCCACAGACATCAGATCTTGACTTGGAAGAGGTCAACGTTGAAGAGGAATACCATCCAGATCTCATCCTTCCTGATGATCAGGAGCAGGAACCCCTCAATTCAGATAGGTCTACAGCTTCCTCAGTCAGTAATGACTCTGTCAAGCACACCCCTGGGTCTCTTCCAGAGGACCCCACCTTCCTCTATGTGATGAAGCTGTTGTCCTCAGTCATGGGGTTCCATACCAAGGAAGATGCCACCAGAAGAGATCTGGTGGACTTCCTGGAGATTCCAGAGTCTCCTCCTAAAATCATTCCTCCAATCCTGGCTGCTTTAAGGAATGTTACTACTGCGGCCTGGCATAGGCCCGTTATCCAGCTATGCCCCGTAGAGCAGACAAACTTTACCATGCCCCTCAGAGGTTCCCTCACTGCTGCCCAGCCCGAAACAGATTCAGTTGTGATAAAAGTCTGCTCATGATGGGTCTAAGGTGCCCAAACACCTTAGCTCCTTCCCTCCCAGACAGAGTCACATTGAATAGATCTTTGGGGTAAGAGGGTTTATGCCTCCTCCATACTTGGGCTGAGGATTGCCGGTTACCTGTCCCACATGGTAAATTACCAGAATACCAACTGGAAGAAGGGCAAGGCTGCTGCCCAGGCCCTCCCAGAAGTTATACAGAAGCAGGAGATGCTTCAATGCTTGCAGACTGCTGAAGATGTCAGCAAACACCTCATATGGGCCCTTATGATATCTCTGACACTATTGCCAAAGCTGCTGCCTCCGGCATTTGCCTACATAGACACTCCTGGCTGAGGGTTTCTGGCTTTGCAGCTGATGTTCAGCAGAAAGTGCTTAATACCCCTTTGAGTGGCTCTAAACCGTTGGGCCAGATGTTCAGAACATCATTAATGACCTGCAGGCATCTGGCAGGGCTATACAATCTGTCCACTCGCTCTACCATTCGCAGCCTAGGAGTAGACAGTGCCCTCCCTTTCATAAGGCATCCAACAGGCAAGGTGTTGCCTCTTGACCCCAAGCCAAATGTTGAGCCTTTGTTGCCCTCTGTAGTGCTGGAGCCTCGACCAAGTGTCCTAGAGGTGATGGACCAGCCCCAGCAACTGGATATGCCTCAGCTTGACTCCTTGCCAGACCCCTCCCCCCCTCCTGGTCCCCGACCAGGAGGCGGTGATCGGAGGTCCGTTCTCCTTCCATCTGTTAGTGGAAAACCGTAACATCGGATGCCTGGATTCCTCAAATCATAGAACAGGGTCCCACTCTGGAACTTACTGAGCCTCCTCCAGAGACCCTTCCCTTCCCCTTCAACTACCCTCCAACCCACCTGCCTGTCCTCAGGGAGGAGGTGCAGTCCCTTCTGCACAAACAGGCCATCGAGCCCATGCTCAGGTGCCAGAGAAACAAGGGGTTTTCCTCCAGATTCTTTCTGGTCCCCAAAACGACGGGAGGTCTAAGGCCCATTTTAGACCTCAAGAACCTCAATCTGTATGTCCAGTACAAAAAGTTGCTAATAGTAACTTTGTCAAGTCTGATGCCCCTTCTCAAACAGGGCAATTGACTGTGTTCTCTGGATATGCAGGATGCTTACCTGCACATCTCGGTGTTTCCTCCTCACTGGAGGTTTCTCCATTTTCTCTTCCAGGCCGAGCGTTACCAGTTCAAAGTGCTGCCCTTTGGCTTGTCCTCTGCGCCTTGGTTCTTTACCAAG
The DNA here is from genome assembly GCA_016271365.2 of Neoceratodus forsteri. Taxonomy (NCBI): domain Eukaryota; kingdom Metazoa; phylum Chordata; order Ceratodontiformes; family Ceratodontidae; genus Neoceratodus; species Neoceratodus forsteri. The sequence continues at coordinate 658,832,923 of CM057459.1, forward strand.
TGCTTAGCAGCAGTTGCTGTGGCCCTCAGACGGGAGGGACTGTATGTTTTCTCTTATCTGGATGACTGGCTCCTAAAGGCCCTGTTCAGGGAACAGCTCTTGCAAACCTTAGAGAGAACTCTTCAGTTATTTCTTTCCCTGGGTATTACTGTGAATCTGCCCACATCGATCCTGGTTCTGTCCCAATGGCTGCAAAATATAGGGGCAGTCCTAGATTCAGCGCAGGGGAAGGCCTTCCTGCCTCAAAATAGTGCAGAGTGCCTTATTGCCCAGGCACTGGAAGTGGCCCAGAGCCAACATGTTCCTGCCAGGGTGTACCTGAGACTGTTGGGATTGATGGGGGCTGCCATCCCCACTGTTCCACTGGCCAGGTTCCACATGCACATTCTCCAGTGGACTCTGAGTACAGTGAGACCAGCGAACAGACGAGTTAGATCAGTTGGTGCTGGTCTCTTCCCCACTTGACAAGGTGTTGTAGTGGTGGATGGACCCCCTGAACCTGTTGCAGAGTATCCCGTTTCAAATCTCTTACCCTCAGCAAATCCTCACCACTGGTGCTTCCAGATTGGGCTGGGGAGCTCATCAGGATCCCTTTCAGACTCAGGGCTCCTGGTCCCAGATCAAAACCTCGATGCATATCAGTGTCCCCAGGATGCAGGCATTTCTGTACGCCATGCAGGCCTTTCAGCTCCATCTTCTCCTGGGTCAGCTGCTGATTCAGTCAGACAGCCTCAGTGTAGTGTACTACATCAACAAGCGGGGGGAACACATTTGTACCCCTTATGCAGGGAGGCCATGAGAGTATGGTATTGGGCATTAGATCACAGCCCGACACTCTTAGCCGTCCCATGTCCCCGGGGTGCTGAACACCCTAGTGGACAGTCTTGGACGGACTCAGTCCAGCATGTACAAGTGGGGAGCTCCTGTCGTTTGTTGCTGAAGATCTATTCGGCAAATGGGGGCATCCAGAATTAGACCTTTTTGCTTCCACACTCAATGCAAAACTGCCCAGTTTTTGCTTGCTCAATCCAGGGCCTGGAGTTTTCTGGCAAAATGCATTGTCTCTCTCCTGGAGCGGGAGGTTCCTCTATGCCTTCCCTCCATTTCCTCTGATTCGGAGGGTGCTAATCAAACTGCAGATGGACGGGGGCAAGCATGATCCTGATAGCTCCATTCTGGCCTTGGCAGATATGGTTTCCATTACTCCAGCAGCAGGCTAAGGAATCTGCTGACCCAGGCTCAGGGGACCCTGGTCCATCCCAGCCTTGGGTCCCTCCATCTGCATGCTTGGCTCCTGAGGATGTAGCCATTGCCAGATTTGGCATGTCCAGTAGGGTAGCTGACGTCCTAGTGGCTGCTCGGAAGCCTTCCACTAAAGTCACTTATGTTTTGAAGTGGAAATGGTTCACCATATGGGCTGTCAAGCATAATCTGGACCCTTTCATCTGTCCGGTGAGCCAGATCCTGGACTACCTGATCTCTTTATCTGACTCAGGTCTCCAGTGCTCCTCCCTGAAGGTGCGCCTTTTGGTTATCTTGGCTTTTCACAAGCCTGTGGGTGACCGTACCATAACTCAGCTGGATGTTTCCCATTCCTTTTTGAGGGGCATCCTGCATCTGAAACCCCCAATCCATTCCCCTGTCCTGGCTTGGGATTTGAATTTGGTTTTGGGAAAATTTACCCTGTCTCCCTTTGAGCTAGACACAACTTGCGAGCTATGCTTTCTTTCCTGGAAAGCATTATTTTAAGTTACTGTTACTTCTGTGCAAAGAATTTCATAGCTTCAGGCCCTTTGCTGCAAGGAGCCTTATTTGATTTTCCACAAAGACTAGGTGTCTTTGCAAACAAATCCTAAGTTTCTCCCTAAGGTGGTGTCTGAGTTTCCACTCATCCAGTCTATCCACCTTCCTGTTTATTTTCCAGAGTGTGCCAATCCAGGGGAAGCACTGCTCCATACATTAGATGTGCAGAGAACATTGAAGTATTATCTGCTCCAAACCAAGGAAAGCAGAAAGTCGAAGCAGTTGTTTCTTTCACCCCAGATAGAGAGGAAGTTCTGGTTTTTAAACGGTGTTTATCTAAAAGGTTAGCAAACTGCATTGTGTTCTGCTGCAACAAGTACAGTAAAGAACTGCCTGGATTGCTCAAAGCTCATTCCACAAGAGGCATGACTACCTCTGTGGCTTGTTTCTGAGGGGTTCTCAGCCGCTGACATCTGTGCGGCTGCTACCTGGAGTACTGTCCATATTTTTACCAAGCATTACAGTCTGGACATTGCCTCTAGAGCCTGTGCAGGATATGGCAGGGCTGTGCTTCGGGGCCTCCTGTCCTAAGTTTAAGGTTGGCCTTTCTTTCAGACTGTCTGTTTGCACCTGTAACTGTTTGGCACTCATTCCTGCATTGTTACCTGCTGACTGAGATACCCCCGAAGAAGATAGAACAGTTACATAAGAATTTACCGTAACAGTAGATCTTCAAGGGGATCGCAGTCCTCACGTCTGCTTTCCCTCCCACCATCCCCCCCTTTTGGGGATCCTTACTGGAACTGGCTATTTGGAGTATCCAGCCTTTCTTATAGGCTGTCTCTCATTCCCCATGGCTACAGCTGTGCTTCCTTTGTCTCTGGGGAAAGAACTGAGGAGGGAGTGGGGCCATTCACCCCTTTACAGGGTTGATGACGTTGATGGTGTGGGTGGCCCTAGTTGTACTGCTGAAAATATTCCGTGAGGATCCTGCTTCACCGATGGTGAAGTTTCTATGGTGTGACTTGCTGACTGAGATCCTCTCGAAGATCATCTGTTATGGTAAGTTCTTACGTAACTGTTCTTTCTCCATACGCAACCCAAATTTCTACTGAAAATAATGTGAAAGTTGCACCTTAACTGGGCCTTAGACCTGCATACATACTTTGCCAACTTTCCGAATGGGGGAGAAAGGACCTTCCACTCACTGGATGTCAAGAGGGTCCTTAGGTTTTACCCTGACAGAACCAAGGATGTCAGACACTGCGCAAACACCTCTTTGTCTCCTTTGATCCTAATCGGAAGGGACTGCCTGTTACAGTCTAGTGCATCTCTGCCTGAATTGTGAATTGCCTTCACCACTGCTATGCCATGGCTCACATTCAGTTGTAGGGCAGTGTACGTGCCCATTCCACCAGAGCGGTTGCCACGTCCCTGGCAGAAGTATGCTGTGTGCCTGTTGGAGAAACTTGAGAGCTGCAACTTGGAGCACATTGAACTCTTTTTACTAAGCACTATAACCTAGATGTCCATACCAGGCAGCACACCACCTCTGTCAAGACAAACCTGAAGAGATTACTATCCTGAGTGAGCCCTCGGCTCCAGCCGCCCTAGTCTGAGGGACTGTTTTCTGAGCTTGGTACTCTGACCCACTAGGGGGGAATCAATGGTTAAGACTGATTCTTTGAAGATATTAAAATTAGGTACTCACCATAATTCTTGATTGTGTAAGAATAACGTCAACTTTGAGTTGCTCGCCTGTCATCTCTGGACTCACTCCAGTATGGTTGTGTTGATCTTCACTCCTTTATGCCTGGTTTAGGCTGCGAAGACACTGTGTTAGTGGATTTGGTGGTCCTTCTTGCACAGGCCACCAAGGGTGTCTTATGCCCTTAGGTTAGATGCATAAGTTACTTGTTAGATTATGCGGCTCACTTCCTCTCTGTGAAGAAGGTACTGAGGTGGTTGGGGCTGACACCAAGTAAATTAGCAGCCTTGTGCACTGACTCTTGATGTTGCACATGCACACTGCTTACCATGGCGCCAGCCCTTTGAAAAGTTCTACGTCCTACTGAGTCCTAGCACTTCCGGTTCAGACCATTATGGTGCAAACCCTAGTTTACTGCATGGTAAGCAATATCACCACACCAAAGCCAGTAAGCCAACATTGTTTTGGTTTACTAAACCAAAAGGCTGTGGAAAGTTATGAAACATTCTGATCCTCATAATGATTTGCAGCTGGAACTGTGTTGCTATGTCTCAGTATGACAGATCTTCTGAGAGTTGATATCGGTTTTTTCCTTGGCAGGTGTACCACCATGCCTGAGTGGCCTAGGGAAGTACCTTGATAGTATTCCATTTGCTAGCTCAACCACTTTCCTTTAGCAGTATGCATATGCCGTTGTTCTAAAACCTAAAAGTATTTATTTGGGATTATTTTGTTTTTTTCTTTAGGTTCTAGGAACACCAACAAGGGATCAGATCCGAGAGATGAATCCAAATTACACAGAATTCAAATTTCCTCAGATCAAGGCACATCCATGGACTAAGGTAAGATGGCTTTTTGTGTGTGGAAGGCTGTGACTGCAACCTCCTCTGAGTTTAAACCCTTTCCCTTCCCTTGAAAATAAAATAAATGAAAGGCACTGTATATAGATCCAGGGTATTGTAAATTTGACTTGCAAGAGTGGCAATGACTGTATATAAACCAGGAATGGACATACATTTTTGGGGCCTCCAGTAAGGTTGTGACCCCACTAATATGCCCTTCTGCTTTCATTTGGTTGTGCTGTATGTTGGCAAGTAACCTTATGGAATATGCCATTTTGGACGTTTCTACCTATCCTTGTGATGCCCTTTTTGTGCTGTTTTCACTTGGCACAGTGAGTGAAATAAGACCAACTTGCACTAGCTCTTACCTGGGCCTTCAGCAGCCATTGGTTCTGAGGGTGCCTAGGACCAGCCCATACTAGGTACACCAAGGATGTTTTTTTTTTTTTTTTTTTAATGACACCAACAGAAATCTGAGTCTTTAAATTGTTGAGGCCTGGAAGTTTGTGCATATTTGCAGCCTCTTTGAATATTTCTCAGGTATGTGTGTCAGGAGGACTGTAGTACTGAGGGAGAGACAAGGTTGGTGTCTGCACTACCAAGGTGAACTGAACTAACCTTTAAACCGTAAAATCATGTTAAAGCCTAGGTCTCAGCAGGGTTATAACATGGCTTTTGAAACCGTGCTAGACTGTGTTAATAGTGCAGGCACGAACCAAGTTACAGTTTAAGTGCTTAAGTCTGTGCAGGCCTAAGTGCATACCCACCATCAAATCCCCATGCCATCAAATTCTCTGTTTCTGTAAGTAAGGTGGGGGGGGAGAACTGTAGTTCAAACAACATGAAGTCTTACTGTATTATGACAATCAGCAGTTAGCCCCAGCCTTTAAACTGCCCCGGAGAGTAGAGGGTTAATTTTCTATGCAGTGCATAGAACGTTGAGCTCGAGCTCGGTTGAGGTCTCTGTCTGTACCACTTTGAAACCCAACCATCAAATTCTTTACTCCGCCTCACTGAACAGTCGCTCTGGAGGATTTCTCCTTCTGCTCGGTTCAAAGTCAGTTAAAGTTGTCGGTTTCATTCTGAATTTAATTCCGCATTGTCGGTTCAGGCTCTGTCTGTGGTACCGTGAGCACTTAGATAGTTTCTCTGATTATTGTGGAAATTGTAAACTTGTATTTAGATCGGTTCGGCTAAACCGATCCTTTACATTGAATTCTTGCGTTCTTTCTTACTGTGTGGTTACCGGTCCTTATCGGTTTAAAAAAAACGTGTTTCAACGTTTTTTTCCAATCCCTGTAACACGGTTAGAAACCGATAATGGAGACTTGTCTGGCGGTTGCCGAAAAAAGGGTAAGTTTGGTTAGGTTGGCCATGTCTGAGAAACCCAAGAAAAAAAAACAGGCCCACTGGGTTTCAGCACTGCAGTGAGTGTGGGGAGGACTTTGCTAAGGTCGATCCCCACACCACCTGTATTTATTGTCTGGGGTTTGGCCACCTCAATACAGACTGCCAAACATGTAAAAACTTTCCTAAGTCTGCCCTGGAAAAAAGGTTAGGTAGACTTAGGGAAAAGGAAGCCGAGAAGTCCGCTGACCCGGATGGCCAGCCCGGTTCGGTTCTGACCGAACCAGAAGGAGTGCCCTCAGACCAGGGCGATACATCTTCGGGCAAGAGGAGAGACGATCCTGAGGGATCGGTTCCTACAAAAAGAAAACACAAAGAGAAATTGACCGGTTCGGATCCAGAGGTTCATGTTCTGACAGCTGAGGAAATAGGCAGAGTGATTCGGATTGTTGAATCGTTTCGCCCGGTTCCGACCGATCTGGTGCCTTTTGGCAGGGGTTCAGTTCGGTCGGTTCCCCTGGGTTCAAGATTATAGCCCTGAAGAATTTTATGAACCGGAGTTTGAGGAGGAGGGGGATTTTGAAGATGATGGTGAAAGTCTGTATGTGCCTGTGGAACCGGACATCTCCCCAGACAGACCTTCTGGTGTTTCCCCTCCTAGGCTCTCTGAGTCCCTTCCCCACTATCTGTTTTACAGAAAAGTGGCTGAAACCCTCCAGCTTCCTATGGAGGAGGCCGTGGAGGATCAGGAGGAGCCTGATTTTGTTGAAATGATGGACATCCCAGAGTCCAGGAGACTATTCCCCTTCATAAGTCCTTTGGGAAGCAGACACAAAAAATCCTAAAGTCTCCTAATTCTGTACCTCCTGTTGACAGAAGGATGGATAAGAGGTACATCTTATCAGGCTTGGATATGGAGTTTTTATACCAGCAATGCAGCCATGTTGGGGTAGTGCAGGCTGCAGCCTGTGACAAGCCAAATATTCCCTTGGCTTCACACCCCCCAGACAAAGACTCCAGGAAGATAGATGCCATGGCTAAGAAACAGTACATGGCATCCTCCTTGGGACTCAGGCAGGCTAACTATATGGCCTATATAGCCAGATAGCTGAGGTCCAGGTGGGCCACTGTACTGGCACTGGCTAAACAGCCCCCCACCCCCAGCTGGCCAAGGAGCTGGAGGAGGTGGCTGCTGATGGGGCTGAGGCATCAAAGGTACAATTTCATGCTGCTGTGGACTCCAGTGATGTGTCATCAAGAGTCATGGCTACATCTGTGGCTCTTCGGAGGATGGCTTGGCTCAGATGTACTAGCCTCTCACAGGACACCCAGGCTAAGGCCATGGATTTCCCTGTGGTGGGTAATTCTATGTTTGGGGAGCAGACAGAGAATTACATGAAGAAAATGGATGAGTACAGGACCACTTATAGGAGTGCTCAGGCCAAGGAGAGGCCGGGAACTCCTCAAAGGCAGCAATCTGCGGTCAGGGGCAGGCCTTTTCTTAGACCTTTCTACCAAGCACAGGCCTCTTCTTTTTCACAGAGGGGGTTCTTCAGAGGGAGAGGCAGAAGGGGGATGAGCAGGGTTACATCCACTCTTCAGCCTAAGGCCCCTGACAAGCAGACACCCTGATGGGTCTGCCCAGGTCGACTCTCCTATCCCTATAGGGGGCAGGCTGGCTTACTGCGTCCAGGACTGGATGTCTGTTACTTCAGACAAGTGGGTCCTGGAAGTAGTAAGCCAGGGACTGGTTTTCAGCTTCAAAAAATTTCTGAAGATGAGAGCCAGATCTTTTCCACCTGCAAGTCTCTTCGAAACCCTTGCCCTAGAGGCAGAGGTTTCATCTCTTCTGGCCTTAAGAGCCACAGAGAGTTCCACCCACACCGGGCAAAGGACTGTGCTCCAGGTACTTCCTTACCCCCAAAAAGACGGGGGAGCGGCGACCCATCCTAGATCTAAGATACCTGAACAAATATCTTTTAAAACCAAGGTTCAAGGTGGTGACTCTGGGAATAATTCTTCCCTCTCTAAGGCCAGGGGACTGGCTAGCCTCCCTGGACCTCAAAGATGCCTACTTTCACATCCCTATTGGGTGCTCCCACAGAAAGTACCTCAGGTTCAAGTTTCCCTCAGGCCGTTATCAGTTCAAAGCAATGCCCTTTGGTCTAACATCAGCTCCAAGGGTTTTCACAAAGTGCCTGGCAGCAGTAGTTGCCTTTTTCAAGAAGGTAAAAGATTTCCATTTTTTCATATCTGGACGACTGGCTCCTAGTGGGTCAGTCTCCAGACCAAGTCAAGTCAGACCTGCAAGTGACCCAGCAAGTGCTCACTTCCCTAGGATTTCTTCTCAACCTCCCCAAGTCAGTTCTCGAACCGGTGCAGCTTCTTACCTTTATAGGGGCAGAGCTAGATACTGTCAAAGCAAGAGCCTTTCTTCCCCTGGAAAGGGCAAGAGTTCTTATAGAACTGGCTTCTTCCTTCAGCCTTCAGGTGTCCCGACCAGCAAGGCATTTCCTTCAACTCTTGGGCCACATGGTGGCTTCTACAGCAGTGGTCCAAGGAGCAAGATTCCAGATGAGGGACATTCAGTTCCATCTGAGGGCCTTTTGGTCCCAAAGGAAGGATCCTCTTAACCAAACTGATTCCAGTGACTCGGACTCTGATCCAAGCCCTTCAATGGTGGCAGGATCAGGACAATTTAAGGCAAGGGGTCCCATGTGTTACTCAGTCTCATTCAGTGGTCCTTACCACAGATGCTTCCTTTCTCGGGTGGGGAACCCATCTGGGGGCTCTCACAGCCCGGGACTGTGGTCCCCTCAGGAATCCCTTCTTCATATCAATCTCCTGTAACTCAGGGCAGTTTTTTCTGGCCCTGAAAGATTTCTCTCAGTCAGTGCAGAACAAGGTGGTTCAGGTCAGAACAGACACCACCACCACCATGTGGTACATCAACAAGCAGGGAGGCACTCTCGGTCCACAGCCTTGTGCACTGAAGCCATGAAATTGTGGTCCCTGGCTTACTCTCTGCAGACTTCTCTGATAGCAGTCCCCCTTCCATGGAAGGACAGTGTGCTAGCAGATGCACCGAGCAGGATCTCCCAGGGCCATCACGAATGGGCCCTGGGCCCTCTGGTGTTAAAAGTGATTTTCTCAAGGTGGGGCACTCCAGAGATAGATCTCTTTGCAGCCCCAGACAATCACCAGATTCCCCTGTTTTGTTGCAGACCCCCAGTCTTGGGCTCAGTCCCTCTGGATGCGCTGATGTTGAACTGGGAAGGGAAATTTCTCTATGCCTTCCCTCCCTTTCCTCTACTGTTCAAGGTTCTGGTCAAAGTGAGGTCACAACCCTGCAAAGTGATTCTGATTGCTCCAGATTGGGCCAGGCAGCCCTGGTACCCCCTCTTATTGTCCCTAGCAGTCCATCTTGCCCTGTCTCTTCCCAGGAATTACAACCTGTTAACCTCCTCTCAGGGGAGGATTTGGTACCCCAATCTTCGATCCCTCAATCTCAAGGCATGGCTCTTGAAGAGCTAGAGTATGCAGATTTGCATCTGTCCTCTGGGGTTCTGGATATTCTCAAAGCCTCTCGAAAGCCTGCCACCAGAAAGACTTGTGACTCCAAATGGAAAAGATTCAGCATTTGGTGTTCCAAGAAGCATATATCCCCAGACACTGCTGAATTGCCTACAGTTCTGGATCATATGGTCCATCTTAATGGTCTAGGCCTCAGACCAGCTACTCTCAAGGTACACTTGTCAGCTGTTTCTGCTTTTCTGTCAGTGGGAAAGCCTTCCTCACTGTCATCTCACCCTGTATTCTGTAATTTTTTCAAGGGATTGCTTCATATTGATCCTGCCCCTGCCTGGGACTTACATGTTTGCATTGCTCAACTTATGCAACCCCCATTTAAGCCTATGTCTTCAGCAGAGCTTAAGTACTTGACTTGGAAAACTGTGTTTTTGGTAGCCATTACCTCTGCCAGGCGTATCAGTGAATTGCAAGCCAAGTCAGTGGAACCTGATTTTATCTCATTCCATACAGATAAAGTGGTCCTTAGAACCAGTAGGAGGTTCTTGCCCAAAGTGGTTTTAGACTTCCATTTGAATCAGTCCATGTCTCTCCCTGTTTTCTTCACTGATCATTCTTCCTCAGGGGAGAGGAGGCTAAACAGTTTAGATGTTAAAAGAGCCCTTAGCTACTACATAGAGCGTACCAAGGGTCACAGGTTTGATTCCCTCCAGTTGTTCCTCACTTATGGGGAAGTGGGAAAGGGCAGATCTGCCACCAAGAGGTCCATTGCCAGGTGGATTGTTTCTTGTATACAATTCTGCTATGAGAAACTGGGAAAAATTCCACCCTCAGGCCTGAGGGCTCATTCCACAAGAGGTACAGCTGCTTCCCTGGCTGCTGCCAGGGATATCCCTCTGTTAGAAATTTGTCAAGCAGTCACCTGGAAAACAGTCCATAGCTTTACCAAGCATTGCTCTCTGGATATCCATGCTAGGAGTGATGCTCGGTTTGGCACAGCAGTACTTCAGAGCCTATTCCCAAAGTAGGGTTTTGTCCCTCCTCCATGGAGGTACTGCTTGGTAGTCTGCAGATTGTCAGAATACAGCAAGACTTCATGTTGTTTGAAGACAAAATTACTCACCTTAGTAACTGTGTTTCTTCTAATGGAGTCTTGCTGTATTCTGACCTCCCTCCCTGCCTCCCTTCTCAGAACCTGTTTTTGGGAAGTGGGTGGGCAGGTGCAGTGTTGCACCCCAGGGGTGTCTTCAGCACACCCTCCTTTTTACTTGGGTGCTTATATTATAATCCTTATTTTGGATAGGTTTTTGGTTTTGCGTTTCCTGACTTGTCTTCCTTTAGGAATCCAAAACTTTGTGTTGCCAGTTGGCTAGTTAAAATATTTTTACATTTTCCACAGTCAGTGAGTGTTTGCTCGTAAGAATCTGACGGTTGGGTTTCAAAGTGCTGCAGACAAAGACCTCAACCGAGCGGAAGCTCAACGTTCTATGCACTGCATAGAAAATTAACCCTCTACTCTCTGGGGCAGCTTAAAGGCTGGGGCTAACTGCAGATTGTCAGAATACAGCAAGACTCCATTAGAAGAAACACAATTACTAAGGTGAGTAATTTTTTCATCTGGCACGGTCAGTGGTAATTGTGTGTTGGCAGTGAGAAATGGGGAGACTGGATGGGCCAGGCAGTCTTTATCTATCATCAAATTCTGTGTTCCTCATACAGTATGCCTGGAATGGGAGGTCCTGAGCTACAACCCCCGCATCCTTCTGAGACAACCAGCGTGGGATGGAGAATACTGCAGCAGAAAACACTGCTGACACTTTATATAATGCCTTTCACAAAACTAGCATCAGAGCTGTACGTAAAACAAATATAGTGCCTTTCATGAAATTTATGTATGTGCTGTACAGTAAATGTGATCAATATTCTGGCTGTCATGAAACTAGTATATGTGCAATATAATAAACATACTGTCGATTAAAGAGCTACTGACACCTCTAGGAAAACTTTTTAAAGCAGAATATTTAGACACAATTCAGCCTGTGTTTCATAGATTTTCTGTATCTGTTGTCCCCTTGTTCGTTATTACTGAGGACATTTCCATTAAAACCCGATCTTTGTCCATCACTTACAGTCCAGTTTGCTTCTGTTGCTTATTTCTCAGATGACTTAACCATCCTCTGCTTGTGGCATCACAAGAATTTCCACAGCAACAGGTTCTGCTTTCACATGCAGAGGATTATCATTTCTGGTATACAGTATATTTATAGGTATAGTTCTGTTTTTCTCTTACTGAATAGTAATGTTATAATAACTGGTGACCCCCTTTCATGCACTGGTTAGCAGTGCAGTTAAACACTATAATAAACTGGGTATGACATTACTTCCAGTTATTATGGCATTTCTGCACTCGCACTTTCCTGCTCTAGCATGAAACGCATTGCGTCCTGGTTTTCAAACAGGCAGCCTGTTATAAAAACTGGCAACCAGAGATCATTTTTTTTCTGTGACACACTGCTGAGGAGTATGACAATATATTTTCTTACTGGATCATGAACTCCATGCGAAATACAGACAAAAACTGCCCAGGGCAAAAGGGTCCTTTTCGAGCAACATAGCTGACTAGCGCCATGCCTGCCCACATTTTTGAGTAATTTCAGCATTTTTGCTGCATTTAGCCAGGAGTCCACTCCCCAATTTAGTGACAAAAATATTTAAAAGTTCCCTGCACATTGGGAACTAGGCGACAAGCTTTTTTCAATTGTGTTAGTTCCCTGAACTACCAGCACTGTGAGAGACAGTGTCAGGTGGTCAAGGAAGAAATGACTGCTTTTTCATTATAAACATTTAGCACCAGGTATTACAATAATAAAATATGTGTACCTCTGTGCCTATGAGTTTTTTTTACATACCCTCAGTGTGTGATGACTGCAAAAACCTCTCAAGCTTCACTCTCGAGGTTTATGGGTCATCACACATCTTGGGTGTGTGAATTAAAACCTCATAACACAAAGTTACATATACATTATTCTCTGTATCTCGTGCTGTTTTGGCAAGAGAACTGCAAAGTGATGCTGAGTGGTTATTTTAGCTCAAACAGCATTCAATAACATTATTATTCAGTAAGGGACTCACTGAACCATACCATTAACATATTATGTGGCAATGAAACTTCGAAAACTGTGTATATGGTGTTTTATTGTGCTAAAACCATTTTTTTTGTACTATTGTTGTATTCTCCCCGTTTGGTATGGTCCAGTGTCTTTTACAGTGGATGCACACTGAACACTGGTGTGCTTGGAGGCATGGGCTCAGAGCGGTAGTGTGGTGAGTTACTGTTTTGCAATGAAAGAAAAAAGGGGACAAGGTTTGTTTTAAATTCTGACAGTAAAAGTTTTTTTTTTTTTAGTGCATACAGTTGTTTTATTGGTAGCAATTGTGAAACTGAGTGGCTCTCAGTCACACTGAAAACCAAGGAAACAGGAGCTTGCTCATTCAGGAGTCTAGCTCCTGGAGACTGCTGTACGCAGGATAAGATGCAATGCTATTCTCCATTTTGATTGATCCAGTGGCATTCTTTTGCCATGTAACATAAGTTTATATCAATGCTAGGAGGGTCTCTCTTGGATATAAGAGTGTTGCTTCATGCTTTTTTAGAACATGACAACTGCCAACTGAAGATGAGCATGTCTGACACCCTAAGAACTCAAGAAGACGCCATTATATCCATACGAGTCCCTCCTTGCATCTGTATAAAGTTATTATAGCTAGTGGAAAAAAGACCTTTTTTATCTCTGAAATCGTGCCTTTCTACGCCTTTCAGCGCTAGCAAGGAAAGCCAGTTACTGTAAGCATTATGCAAGAAACTTTTAGGGAAATTATTGCCTCATGTGCAACTAAAGGAGCACGATGCTCCCTTGACCTATAATATTAAGAGGAGCAGATAGATGCTAAAGGACAAAGAGCCTATCTTTAGGAAAATCTCCTTAATGGTAAAGAATGAGGGGGAACAAAATACGAAAAAAAAAAAAGAAATATAGGCTGAATTGTGTCTAAATATTATGTTTTTCAAAGTTTTCCCAGAGGCGTCAGTAGCTCTTTAAAAAGCAACAACACAAGCTGCCACATCACTGAGGTAGATGGTTTAATTTGTCTTATGCAAACCTCAAGAAATATGAGATATATTGTTGAGTAAAGTCTGGGGCTGCAGAAGGCTGTTGAAGGGGGGAACAAAATGAATTAACACAGTGCTTTAGTGCATGATTTCTAGGCTATCTTTTTTCTTGATGTCTTTCTTTTTGCTTTACAAGCTGGTATTATTTTTCAGGTTTTATTCCTGTTGTAAGGACTCTTCCCCAGCAAGTCTTGCAGTATTCTGTTTTATACCCCACCCCCATCCAATACAGTGCTTAAGTTTTTGTGTTGCAGAAGTTGCAGAACGTCTGCCATGTTGGTGGCAGCAGCACTGGTGGGAATGCTGCCTCTGAGGTGTAATGATCTGACCGCTTCATTCTAAAAGTCAACCTGGCACTGTCAGTTGAGGAATCGTCCTGTAAAGCCAAAGGTATTTCTTACAGATAGTGGCATTGGTGGTGCCACTTTAGCAAAACCTTGATGTTGATGGTTCTCCATTAGCTTCCATGGTGGTGGTAGAGAGTCTTTTAAGGTAAGATTCTGCAGCTGCCTGCCTCCTGGTGCAGAGTGCCTAATACAGAAATCCTGTGGAGTGGGATAGGGTTTAGTTCCATCGTGTGACACCCGTTACTTTCCTCAAGAGTTCAAACTGTCATTGTAAGTCCCCTGAAAAACAACAGTTTATGGCCATCATTAATTACATAGTCTAGTATAAGCCCAGTTTGCTTTTAGGCAGAGTGACAACCATACAGAGGTGCGTCGTACTCATTTTTGAAAAGTTGGGATAATGAAGAGTACTATAATATTTCATGTACACACAAATCCAAGTCCCTTCTGAAATAATTTTTGGTATATGCATGTATTGTACAGTATCTCATGTCTGCCTCTCTCGGACTCTTCCGCTGTCTTTCACTTGTATGGTGACTTAGTGTTTGCATCAAAAATGGGACTTTTTGACAGCTTACATTTCAGCAGTCTAAGCCCCTAGGGCTGTGAAATTGGTATGTACAGTCTCAGCACTAAGGGATGCTTGTTCTGTAATTTAGGCAAAAATTGGTTTAGTGGTTTAAAGATTATTAATTTCTGAATTGACATAAAAATCCAAAATTTTCAGTCATTTAATTTGCTCAGGGTTAGAACCAGGCAGAGTTAAGTTATGAAATGTATATGTTTGAGTTTGTTCAGAGAAGTGTCTTTCTGGGAGTCAGGGAGTGTTAAAATGCAACAGGTTATATTTTAAAATCTTGCACATGTACAGACCACCTGTAAAAATAGCTGAACAAATGCAGTATTTTTTTTTCTTTCAAAGTTAAAGTTGGACGTGAACAAAAAGATAAAAAGCTGCAAATGTAAAAAATGAAATACTTAAATTTAAGGGTTAAAAGTTTTAAAGTCGTGTGGTTTGTTGGAAGACAGTCTATCGATGTCTAAGTTGACTTTACCTTAGAAATTGCAGTTATTATTTAGAAAGAAACTCATGATTTTCCTGGAAAACTGTCAAAACGAACTTTAATGAACTCAGTACATGCATCAAATATAGCTTCTGCGCTTTGTAACACATAACGTACACAAGACCATGACCAAACAAAACAGAACATGTGTGTGTGTGCACGTGCGTGCGTGCTGGAGGGGATGGGGTCATGAGTTACTCATTCAGTTGTAAGAACATTGTGAAAAATGTACTGGGTCCTACACAAACTAAATATTTAATGTTATAAAACAAACAAAAAAAACAGTCGAACAGGACCCCCAACAAAAAAAAAGTGTGGCAATTTTTTTTTTCACTACAATTTAAGTTTTATACAAACAAAATACTTAAATTCCTAAACCATTTACCATACAGACTCTTTTACTACTCAGCCTGCCCTGGCAAAGCAAGTCATCACTCATGTGTTGCTATGCATACAGCCTGCAGGGCCTTGCATAAAGTAAGCTATGACTCAACTACTACTTTGTGCAGGGCCCTGTACAAAGCAAGTTATGGCTCTTCTCCCAGGTTATGACTCACCTTCTACTCCACGCAGGGCCCTGTGCCAAAGCAAGTTCTATGTCTGCCACTATACTATTTCAAATAGTAAGGAAATTCATTGTAAGGAACTGTGTTAGTCCATACACAGTATTACGGTTACTAAGCCACAAAAGGTAGAAAATGTGGCATTAAGGTTTTAAAACCTAATACCCTCCCCAACCCCTACCATCATGATCCAAAACCATGTTGCAGGTTTGGGGCTATGCCCCAAAGGTCTGCTTCTTCAAGCTACAGGTTGGGGATGGTATCTTAACATGTTGGGAGCCATATGCCATGGGTGTAAGCTACAGGTGCGGGGCTTGCCATCACACTTTCTACTTCATGCTGCTGCTTCACGTAGGACTGACCCGGACCCTGCACAAAGCAAGTTTCAATTGTAGGGCCATGCCCAGTGGCTCTGATGTTTCATGCATGACCCTACACAAAGCAAGCTACAGGTTCGGGGTTGTGCCTCACAGATCTGCTGCTTCATTTATGGCCCACAGGTTTGGAACCATGCATTATGGGTGTGCTGTTTCGATCCTACAAAGCAAGGTACAGTTCTGGGGCCATGTCCAACAAGTCTTTGTCTTCTCTTGTAGCCCTACATCAAATAAGACACCTACAGTATGTGGCACCAGTGGTGTACAGCCACAGACCTATAGCTTGGCCTTGGGTCATGAGGGGAGAGGAGGGAGTTACTGTTGGGGTTAAAACAAAACTTTCTTCTTTTTTTTTCCCCCCACCATGTCAGCCACTCCTTCAGGCTTGCCACGGCCCCCTCCAACCCATCTGTCCCCTGAGCCTCCGTCCTCATATGGCAGCCACCCCCAGGGTAACCCGGCGTAACCCTTCGCCGGATGGGTCCCTCTCCGACGAGGGGGAAGGCATCAGCCCAGGGGGGCAGACCAGCACAACACTTGGCCCCGGGGTGCTGCTGAGCCAGATATGGGTCAGTAGGGCCATTGATGGCATTGGAGAGCCAGGCAGCCGTCATACGGCTGAACGTGGAGCGTTTCCACTTTTCTGTTGTTGTTCCCTCCTTACTTTGCTTCTGCAGTGCTCCTGGTCTCCACCAGAGGCCGCTGCAGAGCGACACCATCCCACTACCCACCCCAGGAGAGGAAAGCAGTCCTACAGATGCTCAATTCTCTCCTTCCCCTGCCAGCCCCTGGCATCCCGAGTCCATTCCCAAACCCAGGTCACCGACGTGGTTCGAGGTAAGGCGCCAGCGCCTCAGCCCTCTGCGCCACCGGGCCGGCAAAACAAAACTTTCTAGTGGTGTGGATGCAGTTCACTATCCACACTCTGACAGTTCCAGTGAAACAGTCTGATTTGCTGGACATCTTTAAGCTAATCTCTTCCCACCACTTGGGCGGTATATCCCCCAACTCTGCCCTGTGACATCCGATCTTTTCTTTCCACTGGAAGGACAGGTCAACTGCTATGCAGCTCCCACCTAGGATTTAGTGCACCATAGGCAAACATTGACTTTGAGACTTTCAAAACTTATATGATTTATTTCTTCGGTTCCTTTGACTCCCCTCATCGATCTTCGATGGAGCAATGGAGGCCAGTTCAAGTTTTGCAGTGTGTGCAGACAGAAGATGTCAGCCACCAGTGTACACAACGCATATGTGTACTGCCTGAGTGGGCTGGGTGTGGCCTTTGTCTAAGCATGCTTCCTGAGTCCCTAGAGGACAGGAAGCACCAGCTGTCATTGGGTCAGACTTTGGAACAGGATCTGAAGGACCGCCTTGAGGGTCTCAAGAAGGCCTCGGCTGTGGCCTGGTCTACCCAGCAGCTTTCTGTCCTTGAGGCAGAAGCAGCAACTGCTGCAGGGGGCACCTCCTCATTCTCAGCATTGCTCCTGGTTGGGAACAGTGTTGGAGAGTCATTCAATGGAGGCTTCTGGGACATGTGTTTTGCCCTCCACACACTGGAGGAGAGCCCTGCTCACCAAGGCACTATACACAAGCGCTGCTAGCACCAGTCGTGTGACTGGGAGAGATTGCTGTCCTCCTAATCTCTCAACTCACCTAACTGCGCGACGGTGATCAAGCACCCCTCTGTGGAGGGGTAGGTTGGGCAGATCGAAGGCTCTTCTCTTCTGCCATCGAGCCAGCCGACTTTAACTGTGACTTCAGTCGAGCAGGCTGGGGAAATTTTCCTCGAGCCTGTTGACCAGTTGTCGGGTGAGGTGGAGGACTCGATCTCGCAGACCTTGGTACTCCCGATCCTCACTCATGAGAATGTGGTTGTGTTGGTGTCCCTGTCCGGTGTTCAGCTGAAGCAGCCTCCACTGGGAGTTGAGCCTTCCATGCTCATGTTGCTTAATGTGAGCAGACATGAGGTATACCACAACCATCTGGAAGGTTCCTCTTACCGCAGATGATATGGTTGAAGTCAAGGTCGAGATCTCAGTCAAGACATTCCAGCTTTCGATACTGCTTGACTGGGAGCATTGCCATCAACACTCCTCAACCTCCTTGTCCTCTGATGAGGAGAGGCACCACCACCACAAACTGTGCCAGTGCTACGAGATGCTCCTCTGGCAACAGTGGGCCATCGCAGGGCAGGGTAGAGCTCTACCTCCTGGATCTCTGGTCCCCTGGCAGCCTGGCAACTCACAGTCACAGATGCACTTGCTCACAGTAGTGAGTTACAAACTTGGAAAGAAACTTAACTGATGCTTGTTATTGGTGAAGACACCACTCAAGCAGTTTACCTAGGTGTCTGTTACCAGTATCTGCACTTTTCTTCTTCATAGTGTCATTATTGTCCCATACTTGATTAGTAGTACTCTGAGCTGCCAGTAGGAAGGGGGCATGCATGCTCACCTTAGAGTGCATTCACAGCAGTGGCAGATGCAGGGTGGCTTCATCGTAATGGTTATTCCCAGAGTTGAAAGTGCAGCAACTTCAATTTCTCAACTAGGCATGGACAAGGAACAGTGCCTGCTATACCAGAAGGTGGTGTTGAGCTAAAATTATGATATGGGTGCACACAATGAGACCAGTTAGGCTGTAATGTGTGTGCATATGTTCATGCTCTCACCAGGTGGTGAGGCATGGATGTCATCAAGATGACCCATAGTTTTCCTCTATGCCCCAGTATTGTGGAAAGATGGTGGGGTACAGAGGGTGCTAAAAGTTATAAAATGTGTCTTTTGAAGTTCTTGTTGGTCCAGCAAGTATTCTTCTAGGGCTAGATTGGGGGTGGGGTAAGGACCTTACTTTAGTGAAGTTCATGTTCTGGATACAGATTCCCTTTAAACGCTTTACATTTGAAAATACCTCATATAAACTGGGCTCACAATGACCTGACTCGGAACATGCCACTTATCAGTTGGGAGGGAGCAGGACCTACCTGATTCACTTGTGGCTCTGACACACGAGAGTTATTGTCCTGCACCCTTACCCATTAAGTGGTGTATTCCATTGAGTAAGGTCATCACATGTATCCCCAGTATATAAAATGCTGCGAGAATATACTGTGACTGATAAATGCATTCATTTCCAATTGATGGCACTCCAGGAGCCTCATTCATGGATATTTCCCCTTCAGGGACATCATCAGATACAGCAACACCTGGCAAGATTCCTAAATGATTTCATGCATATAGAGACTATAGAAACTTATGTAAAAAATTGAAAACGAATGCATGACTGGCAGCAAAATCCAACTTTTGTTTAAGACTAGGTGGGCAAATTTAAAGAATCTTAAAATCCAGTGGAGTTTACTGAAACATCTATTGCATGTTGATCCCAGTTCTTTACTAAGGTTAAGAATTTAAACAGATAGGCAACGGATTTCTGATGACAGTGAGATTGCTGATTTAAATATAATCACTACTGATATGTTTTAATATTGCAATATTGATTATCTGTCCCAAAGTGTTGCTCTTCCTCCCTTAACCTGCATATGTCCATCGTAATCTTTCTTTTAACTTTTTTGTCTTTATCTGGGGATGAAGTCTGTCAGGCCCTACTCAATATAAATGAAAAAATGATATGGGATCTGACAGACCTTATCCCAGATTGTTGAAACTGGCAGCCCCTAGTATTTTTAAGCTGTTCAAGTTAAAGTTCATTGCAAGAAAATGCCATTGAGCAAGCTCATTCACAAGGAGGTCCTGAAGCATTTACACAGACATGGGGACATTACATAAAAGAGATCATTGATTATAATTAAACAAAGTGCAGACATAGTTCACAAAAGGCATTTCAAAATTAGATACATCCTAGTAAAGCAATGTACAGTTAGGCAGAATTTGCTTCTTTGTGTCCAAGCTATACAAGGGAGGATTTGTAAACATAACTCTGATAAGAGGCAATAAATATGGTTAGTGTGCAATGACGAGAGAAAGAGAGGATAGTTAGGATGGCAGGGTTGAAGATCGAAAGAAAGTAGGGATGGCTGGGGGTAGGGGAGAGTTGGGGGGAGTAAGATGTGGATAGGCTGGTGGTTGGGGAGAGTAGGGCGGAGTCTGTCTGGAGTCAAGGCTTTAGTTTTCAAAATCATGTTGCAGTATGTGAGAACACTCGTTTTCAAGTTTCACTAACTTTGCCACATTCAGGGGACTGGATTCTGTCAATACCACAAACCGATGCGACTGCCCCTGACCTGTTAAGACCAGTTTCTCGCCGGTTGCCTGACCGATCTCCACCAAACTTCCTACTTTGACAAACAGTCTCACTGGCTCTTTTGTGGCTGTGCTATAATACTGTATTGCATGTCATCCCTGTCTTCAAGTCACTCTCTGTACCATGCATGTATCCTGCACTATGATGTTATGTAGTGTCCTGAAACTGTCAATGTTATCCCTGTTCCTTTATATGTTTGACGTGGAACCTTTTGTAAATGAGTCTTTGACTCAAAGGTCTTTCTGAATACCTCAAATAAATAAATAGCTACATTTAACTCACTCTGCATGAAAATGAAGTATTCATGCACGCACGCGTTTACCAGTGCCTCTGTGCCATGTTTATTTATTTATTTATTTTACCAGGAGAGACGCACTAAGCTGAAAGCTTGTTTACAGGTGCGACCTGGGAGCACAAGGAAGTAAAGTGACTTGCTCAGGATCACACAGTGTGCAAGTGGTGGCTATGGGATTCAAACCCAGGTCTCCAGGTTTGCAGCTCAGAGCCTTAAACCACTGCACTATACTGCCTCCATTATTAAACACATTAACGCACGTCTGCATGGGGAGGTGGCCAAAAAGTCAGGCCATGCATAATGGTATTTCTTGTTGATTTCTTTTAAAAAAAAAATGGCATTATATGACATTCGTGAGTATAGTGCATCATAATGGAAATTAATAATGTCTGTCAACAAGCACTATAAAAAGGTACTTCTTCAAAAAAAAAAAAAAGCTTTAAAAAGCTGATGGTGAATCTTTAATGTGTTTAATCAAGGTAGATTTTAAATGTACTTGTTTTAATGCCTAATTGGTTTGTACATTTTTTTTAACTGTATTTATATTTGTTACACATGCAGTATTATTTCTGTGTTGAACCGGATGTGGCTGTAAATGAGTCTTGGATCCAGTTCAATTTCTGGATGAACAAATAAATAAATCACCAGGACTTATTTGCCATGGATAGAATCAGGGCTAAAAGATGAACAAAGTGGGTAGTTTGATACCTTTTGTTAGACCAGCAAGAGATTTACAGAATTTTTGGTCCAATAACAGGCATCAAATCACCCACTTTGTTCATTGTCTTGTACAAGGACCAATACGACAACATACAATTCTTGTAATCAAGGCTAGAAATTAATACAGAAACATAGCATTTGACAGCAAAAGGACCAACTTGTCCCACCCAGTCTGCCCATTTTCCCCTGCCTATCCTAACCTATTACTGCAGACCCTACCTAACCTCCAACTTCCTCCCCACCTTTACTTCCCAACATAGATTCCCTTGTGCCTATCCCATGCATTTTTGAAGCCCACCAGTGTTTTCACCAGCAACACCTCCACTGGAAGACTGTTCCAGGCATCCACCACTCTTTCAGTAAAGAAATAATTCCTCACTCACATCCTTCTTAAATTTACCCCTTCCAGCTTCATTGCATGTCCCCTTGTTTTTGCATATCTTTTCCTCTGAAAAAATACTTTCCTCCTGTACATTTTTAACCTTGCGCGAAGTATTTATAGATCTCTTCATTCTTCCAGTGTGTACATATTCAGGTCCTTTAGTCTCTCCTCGTAGGGCTTCTGCGGCAGCTCAGATGCACCATCTTAGTTGCCCTTCTCTGCACAGCCTCCACCATGTCTGTGTTCCTTCTGAGATGTGGTCTCCAGAACTGGACACCGTACACCAGATGGAGTCTCACCAGCGATCTTTACAGTGGCAACCCACAGTCCTTTATCCACCACCCTCTTCCTATCAGTAGTACTTCTTCATATGCACCCCAGCATTCCACTGGCCCTACCCACTGTCTTGTCGCAGTGTCTCACCATCATGAGGCCATCAGATATGATTACTCCCAGATCCCTTTCCTGTTTGGTGATCATCAGTACCTCTTCTCCCACTTTGTACTTTGCATCTGAGTTTCTGTGCCCTAGATGTATGATTTTGCACTTTTTTCATATTGAAACCCAGCTGCCATTCCCTTGACCACTCCTCGAATTTTCTTAGGTCCCTGCACATTCTTTCCATCCCATCTTGAGAGTCTACCGTCTTTCAGATTTTAATGTCATCTGCAGGGAGGCATACCTTCATTTCCAGTTCAGCTGCAATGTTACTTAAAGATGTTAAAAAGGACTGGTCCTTGTATTGAGCCCTGAGGCACCCTTCTGGTCACCCTCCCTTCCCCGGAGTGAACTTCGTTTACCACCACCTTTTACTGCCTATCCATTAACCAATTTCTTACCCATTTAACTATGTTAGAACTCACCTCAAAGCTGCCAAGTTTCCTTATGGGTCTCCTCTGTAGTTCACTATCTAATACCTTACTAAAATCTAAGTAGGCCACTGCCCCACCCTGATCTATTTTCCTGGTCACC
The DNA here is from genome assembly GCA_016271365.2 of Neoceratodus forsteri. Taxonomy (NCBI): domain Eukaryota; kingdom Metazoa; phylum Chordata; order Ceratodontiformes; family Ceratodontidae; genus Neoceratodus; species Neoceratodus forsteri. The sequence goes on from CM057459.1 coordinate 658,855,245, forward strand.
CAGTCAAAGAAATCTATCAGATTTGCTTGACATGACCCCACCTCCCCCCAGTGAATCTGTGTTGCCTCAAGTCCCGTAATCCACTGAATTCAAGATACTCTTGCAGTCTTTTCCTTTAGTAGTGACTACATTAACTTCACCACCACTGATGTCACACTGACTAGCCCATTGTTCAAACAACATTAAGTCTTGCTGCATTCTGACATATGCAGTTAGCCCCAGCACTTGAACTGCCCCGGAGAGGAAAGAGTTAATTTCTATGCCAGGCATAGAACGTTGAACTCGAGCTCGGTTTTCAAACTTCTGTCTGTGGTGCCTCAGAATGTAACCGTTAGATTCTTTACTCCGCCTGTGAAGTCGCTCCGGAGATTGCTCCTTAGCTTCAGTTTGGTAAAGTTTCAAAACATGTCATTTTTTAAACCAATTTGTTTATTTTCGGCTTTGAGCCTCTGTCTACAGTACAGTAAGTAGTGTAGATAGGTAGTGAACTGTGATTTTGTGTTTTTCTTCTGTGGAAATTGTAAACTTTGGTTCCGTCTCGGTTGGTCCGGTTGGGAACCAACCTTTTGTGTTTAAATTTATTTTTTGGGATTTTAGTAGTGGTGTGCCGGTTCCTATCGGTTTAAAAAAAAAAAAAACTTTTTTCGGTTTCTTTGCACAACCCGTGACACGGTTAGTAACCGATAGGGATGTATTACCTGGCTAAATGCTGCAAAGCGTAATTTTTTCTGGTCTGGCCATGTCTGAGAAACCCAAGAAAAAAACCGGTCCCACTAGGTTTCAACACTGTACAGAGTGTGGGGAGGCCTTTGCTAAGGCCGACCCCCACCTCGTCTGTGTTTATTGTCTGGGGTTTGAACACCTCAAAACAGACTGCCAAATCTGCAAAAATTTTCAAGGCCACTCTGGAAAAAAGATTGGGTAGGCTAAAGGAAAAGGAGGATGAGAAGTCTGCTGACCCGGATGGCCAGCCCAGTTCAGTTCCGACCGAACCTGAGGAGGTGCCCACTGACCTGGGCGAGACGTCCTCTGGCAAAAGGAGAGCCGACCCTGAGGGGTCCGTTCCGTCAAAAAGACGAAAAAAGTCAGCTGGTTCGGATCCAGCATCCCTTACTCCAACCGCTGCAGAAATAGCCAAAGCAATCAGTATTGTGCAATCACTTCATCCGGTTCCGTCCGAAGATCCAACTCCATCAGATTATGATCCGGATGCTTATTACGAGTGGGAGGGGGATGAAGAGTTACCGGATGATGATGATGATGATGATATGATGACGACGACGATTATGAAGGTCTGGATGTGCCAATTAAACTGGACATCTCCCCAGACAGACCCTCCAGTCTCCCCTCCAAGGCTTTCTGAGTCCTCATTTCACTTTCTGTTTTAGGAAAAGGTGGATGAAACCCTCCAGCTCCCTTAGGTTGAAGCTGTTGAGGAGGAAGAAGAGCCTGATTTTGTGGAGGTGATGGACATCCCAGAGTCCAAGAGGTTGTCTATTCCCCTCCATAAATCCTTGGGGAAATGGACACAAAAGATTTTATAGACACCAAATTCTTTACCTCCTGTGGATAAGAGAAAGGTCAGGAAGCATATGCTATCAGGCTCGGCTACGGAGATTTGGTCAATCATTGCAGCCATGTTGGGATAATGCAGGCTGCAGCCTGTGACAGAGGCTAATATACCTTTGGCTTCACCCCCGCCCAGATGAAGACTCCAGGAGGTGGATGCCATGGCCAAGAAACAATACTTGTCATCCTCCTTGGGACTCAGGCAGGCTAAGCATATGGCCTACACAGTCAGATACCAGAAGTCCAGGTGGGATATGGTTCTGGAACTGGCTAAACAGGCTTCCCCCCCAGCTAGCCAAAGAGCTGGAGGAGGTGGCTGCTGATGGGATTGAGGCATCCAAAGTGCAATTCCATGCTGCTGTAGACTATAACGATGTGGAATCGAGAGTCATGACTACATCTGTGTGTCTCAGGAGATTTACTTGGCTCAGATGCACTAGCCTTTCTCAGGACACCCAGGCCAAGGCCATGTATTTCCCTGTGGTGGGTAACTCTCTGGGGAGCAGACAGAGGCTTACATGAAGAAGATGGATGAGTACAGGACCACCTACAGGAGTGCACAGGCCAAGGAACGGCAAGCCACTCCTCAAAAGCAGCAGTCTAGAGGCAGGGGCAGGCCCTTTCACAGGCTTTTTTACCAAGCCCAGGTCTCCTCTCCCTTCCCACAGAGGGGGTTCTTTCGAGGGAGAGGCAGGAGGGGGATGAGCAGGGCTGCATCCTCTTCCCAGTCCAAGGCTCCTGCCAAGCAGACAACGTGATGTGTCGGCCCAGGTCGACTCCCCAATTCCAGTAGGAGGCAGGCTGGCTTACTGCTTCCAGGCCTGGAAGTCTGTTACCTCAGACAAGTGGGTCCTGGAGTTAGTAAGCCAGGGACTGGCCCTCAGTTTCAAGAAGTTTCCAAAAATGAGGGCCAGGTTTTCTCCACCTGCAAACATCTCCGAAACCATTGCTCTAGAAGCAGAGGTTTCCTCTCTGCTTGCTCTCCGAGCCGTGGAGAGAGTTCCTACTCTACACAGGGGCAAGGGTCTGTATTCCAGATATTTCCTTACCCCAAAAAAGACACGGGAGTGTCGACCCATCCTAGACTTAAGGTATTTGAACAAACGCATCTTAAAACCAAAGTTCAAAATGGTGACTCTGGGAGTAATTCTTCCTTCTCTGAGACCAGGAGATTGGTTCGCATCCTTGGACCTCAAGGATGCCTATTTCCACATTCATATCAGGTGCTCCCACAGAAAGTACCTCAGGTTCGAACTGCCTTCAGGCCATTATCAGTCCAGAGCCATGCCTTTCGGCCTAACATCAGCTCCAAGAGTGTTTACAAAGTGCCTTGCAGTATTAGTGGCCTTCCTCAAAAGGCAGGGGATCTCTCTAATCCCATACCTGGATGACTGGCTCATTGTAGGACAGTCTCCTGACCAAGTCAGGTCAGCTCTTCAAGTCACTCAAGATTTTCTCAGTTTTCTGGGATTTCTTCTCAATTTGCCAAAGTCGGTTCTCGAACCAGTACAACTCCTCACTTTCATAGGGATAGAGTTAGATACTGTTCAAGCAAGGCCTTCCTGCCACTAGCAAGGGTAAAGGCCCTTACAGATTTTGCTTCCTCATTTCATCATCTGGTGTCTCGCCCAGTAAGACATTTTCTTCAGCTCCTAGGCCACATGGTAGCTTCCACTTCAGTGGTACAAGGAGCCAGGTTCCAAATGAGAGACATTCAGTTTCACCTAAGGTCTTTTTGGTCTCAGAAAAAAGATTCTCTCACCAAATTGGTTCCAGTGACTCAGACTCTGGTCCAAGCTCTCCGGTGGTGGCTGGATCAGGACAATCTCAGACAAGGTGTCCCATTCCTCAATCAATCTCATTCAGTGGTACTAACCACAGATGCTTCTCTCCTGGGCTGGGGAGCCCACCTAGGAGCCCTCACAGCACAGGGTGTTTGGTCTCCACAAGAGTCTCTCCTTCATATCAATCTTCTGGAACTCTGCAGTATTCCTAGCCCTTCAAGCTTTCTCGGACTGAGTAAGGGACAAGGTGGTTCGGGTCAGGACAGACAACACCACCACCATGTAATATATCAACAAGCAAGGGGGAACTCGGTCTACAGCCTTGTGCACGGAGGCCTTGAAAGTATGGTCTCTGGCCTGCTCCTTGCAAACCTCCTTAATAGCAGTCCACCTCCCAGGGAAGGACAATGTGTTAGCAGATGCTCTGAGCAGAATCTCCCAGGGCCATCACGAATGGACCTTGGATCCTCTCATACTGAAAGTAATCTTCACCAGGTGGGGCACTCCAGAGATGGATCTCTTTGCAGCCCCAGACAATCACCAACTTCCCCTCTTCTGCTGCAGACCCCTAGTCCTAGGGACTGTTCCCTTGTATGCCTTGATATTGTACTGGGAAGGCAAGATCCTTTATGCCTTTCCTCCCTTTCCCCTGTTGTTTAGGGTTCTAGTCAAGATCAGATCACAACCCTGCACAGTGATTCTACTGGCTCCAGACTGGGCCAGACAGCCTTGGTATCTTCTGTTGTTGTCCCTAGCAGTCTTACTCCCCCTGTCTCTTCCCAAAAGACACAGTCTCCTAACCTCCTCTCAGGGGAGGATCTGGTACCCCAATCTCCAGTCTCAGTCTCAAAGCCTGGCTCTTGAAGAGTTAGAATATACAGGCCTGCATCTTTCTCAGGGAGTTTTGGACATCCTTAAGGTTTCTCGGAAACCCCCTACCAGGAAAACTTATAATTCCAAATGGAAAAGATTCAGCATTTGGTGTTCCCATAAGGATATTCTACCAGATGCTGCTGGCATTGCTACACTTTTGGATTACCTGGTTCACCTTAATGGCTTAGGCCTTTGGCCAGCCACTTTAAAGATTCATTTAGCAGCCGTGTCTGGATTCCTCTCTGCAGGGAAGGGCTCTTCCCTGGCATCTCACCCTGTTTTTGGTAAGTTCCTTAAAGGTCGGGTTCATATCAACCCTCCTTTTAGAGAGCCTACTCCGGCTTGGGATCTCAATATCTGCATTGCTCAGCTTATGCAGCCACCCTTTGAACCTCTGGCTTCAGCCGAGCTTAAGTACCTGACCTGGAAAACTGTGTTTCTGGTAGCTAGCACTTCTGTCAGGCGAATCAGTGAATTATAGGCCCTGTCAGTTGAACCTGATTGTATCTCATTTCATAGAGATAAGGTGGTCCTCAGAACCAATAGGAGGTTCTTACCCAAAGTGGTCTCAGGTTTCCATCTGAACCGGTCCATGTCTCTTCTTGTGTTTTTCACTGATCATTCTTCTTTGGGAGAAAGAAGATTACATAGTTTGGATGTTAAGAGGGCACTTAGCTACTACATTGAGCATGCTAAGGCGCACAGGAATGACTGTCTTCAATTGTTTCTCATGGTGAAGTGGGAAATGGTAGGCCTGCTACTAAGAGAACTGTTGCCAGGTGGATTGCCTCGTGTATACAGTTCTGCTATGCCAAGAGAGGTAAAACACCTCCCTTAGGCCTGAGGGCTCACTCGACTAGGGGTACAGCTGCTTCTCTGGCTGCTGCCAGAGATATACCCTTGTTAGAGATCTGCAAAGCAGCCACCTGGAAAACAGTCCATACTTTCACCAAGCATTACCCTCTGGATATCCAGGCTAGGAGTGATGCTAGGTTTGGTACAGCAGTACTGCAGAGCCTATTCCCAAAATGGGTTCAGTACCCTCCTCCATGGAGGTACTGCTTGGTAGTCTGCATATGTCAGAAGACAGCAAGGCTTCATGTTGTTTGAAGAAGAAATTACTCACCTTAGTAATTGTGTTTCTTCTAATGGAGTCTTGCTGTATTCTGACCTCCCCCCTTGCCTCCCCTCTCAGAACCTAGTTTTGGGATGTGGGCTGGCAGGTACAGTGTTGCACCTCAGGGGTGTACTTTGCACCCTTCCCCTTCAGGGTGGGGTGGTGGTTATGTTTTAACTTAGATTTATATATCTTGTTCACTACCTGTTTTTTCTCTTGGGTTCTCGACTTGAGTCTTTTGGGACCAAGTTGTTGCCTGTTGGCTTATATGTTTTACAATTTCCGCACTGGAAGTGTAGTTAGTTTGCTCGTAAGAATCTGATGGTTACACTCTGAGGCACCACAGACAGAGGTTTGAAAACCGAGCTCGAGCTCAACATTCTATGTCTGGCATAGAAATTAACTTTTTCCTCTCCGGGGCAGTTCAAGTGCTGGAGCTAACTGCATATGTCAGAATACAGCAAGACTCCATTAGAAGAAACACAATTACTAAGGTGAGTAATTTTTTCTTGCCATCCTCCTCCCTGCTGCCACCTTTATGAAGCAGGACTGCATCTGCCCTACTCCAGTCCTCAGGAACCATTCCTGTTTCCATGGGGCTATCAGAGGTGCAGCCAGTACCTCCCTGAGTTCAGTCAGTACCCTTGGGCATGCCCCATAGATTTGTCCATTTTAAGATTTGTGAGTCCCTCCAGGACTTTTTCCTCTGTAAATGGACTTGTCTACCTCCCTTCCCCAAGTGCTCTTGCTGCCTTTGTGTGTCCCATCCTGGGGTAGAAATTAACTTTTTGTGGTATCTGCACCAAGGTGTATGTGGCAATAAATGCTACATGAACCAGAGTCAGGTTACCTGCACTGGTATGCTTGAACAGTATATTAGATTTCCATATATACCACCTATCCAAACATGACCTACTCTGCCACAAACAGCATGGTTTCCTGAGGGGTCATAGCACCTCCACTGCCCTCATCAGATTCACCACCTTTATCCACGAGGCCCTCGAACAAGGATCCGTGGCAGGGGCTGTTTATGTTGACTTAACCAAAGCATTTGATACTGTCAGTCATGAGCTGTTGCTTCGTACCCTCCCTTCCCTTAGCATTTCTCCCGAGGTCACCGCCTGGTTCAGAGATTACCTCTCAGGTCGATCGCAACAAGTCAAAATTAACACAGCTATCTCCACACGCAAGCCGGTGTGTGCTGGAGTCCCGCAGGGGTCGATACTTGGCCCCCTACTCTTTACCCTCTTCCTTAACTCACTCCCTGCAGTGGTTACTTACTGCTGTATGCGAACGACGCAGTAGTTTATTGGAAACACCCACACCCCAACTCTCTTCAACTTGCCTTGCAAGGAGACTTTAGTGAGCTAGAAACCTGGTTCTCTGAACACCACCTTATTATAAACTATAAAAAAACGAAGTCTATGATCTTTGCCCACCGCCAAAGCCCACACTGTCAAGCACCACTAGTCATAACTAACACCCATGGCTGTGCCCTGGAACAGGTCTCCTGTTTTAAATATCTCGGCGTCACCCTAGACACCTCCCTCCCTCTCCTTTCACACCCATATTCAACAGGTCGCCTCCTCAATCAACATGAGATTGGGGATCCTTTACAGACATAAGCACTGTCTGCCCCCGCAGGCCATGCACCTCGCTGTATCCTCCTCTATCCTATCCTTGGTGGACTACGGGATAGTCATCTATGGGTCTGTAGATCAAACTACCCTACGCAGCATTAACCTCGCCCTCAATAAAGCCTGCCGTCTAGTCTCGGGTTGCGACAAATTAACCCACACCTGTGAGCTCTATGAGCACGCTGGTTGGCTCAACTTCCAAGGCAGACTTAAATACTTAACCTCTCTCATGGCCAAAAAGATGCAACTAACGCTAGCCCCTATCGGTCTTCACCTGATTTTACGCAGAGCCCCCTATCGGCGGTCACAATGGCACGTAGCAAACTCCAGTCTGCTCATTCCCCACTGTAGAACTTCTCTCGGACAAAGATCCTTCCACTACCGGGCCCCTCTCTGGCTGAACAGCCTCCCGTCTTCCATCTCAATGACCCACAGTTTCAACCAATTTAAGACAGGGTTCAAAACCCTACTCCTTGCCTCTACAACTTGTGACTGTAATTAAACCCCTGCCCATCCCTCTTCCCAACCTCCCCCTCCCCCTTTACCCCTGAACCTCAGTTTACTCGGGAACCACCACTGTCTTAGTTAGCTTCCTATAATCCCTTGGTAGACTGTTGCTAGCCTCCCTCCCTAGGCACCCATCTTCCCTACCCCCCATGCAACTACTGTGACTCTGGGTCCTTCAATACCCACGAGCACATGTTTTGCACCCTAACTCTGCTCAGGGTCTCCAGCGAGCTCCTAGATGAATTATCCTACCAAGTTACTGTATGTAAGCCAAGATTTCTAACCTGATTCTTCAACTGCTACTGTAAATGTATCTGTTTTGTATCTTACACTGTTCCTCTACATTTCCTGACGTGGAGCCTTTGCAAAAGAGTCTTTGACTCAAAGGATTGTAACTCTGATTATTTTCAATAAATAAATATGCTGCCCCCACCAAAAAAGAAATTCAGTTGTCAGCAGAGCAGCCAACACCTCATTCTTTATTTAGGCACAAAGCAAACAGTGGGGATGGGGAAACCCCCACTTGCTAGCAGTTTCCTCTTTTACTTTAATATTTAACAAAAAAAAACTGCTTTTCCACAAAAAAAATTAAAAGTACCCAGCAACTGCTATTTTGTAATTTATAATTCCATTTTTTTTTAAATAATTCTGTGGCATAAAGTCTCTCTCAAAATCCCCCTTGGGGAGAGAGGTTAATCGGAAACCCCAACTCAATTTGCTTGCTGCCGAGTCTTCTGCGTTAAGTCTCCAACTGACTCAGTTTCCAGTAAATACAACAACAACAAAAAAAATCTTAATTTTGTAGTTTAAATGCAGGCTTGGATTGCCTGAACAACACTGTACCTGCCGCCTAAAGAAACTTAATATGAGTAGGAGGATGGAGTACAGACTCGATAAACTCATTCAGGTAGAGGAGCTTCCCGCTAAACTTCTGATCACTTCTGCCACTTCTCAACAACTGCATAGATCTTCCTGGACTTAGTCTTCACTATTTGGTCATACTTCTGGGTTCAAGCTGGAGGGGCTAGGACCCCACGGGAGCCAAAAATCTTCAGTAGGGCCGGCGTCATGGTAGGACCGCGCATTCCTGGCACAACGAGATTAGCTCACACCTGTGTAGGCTACCTCGGGGTCGACCCTCCAACCACCTCAGTTCCCTTTTTTCCCCACTGTCTAGTACGCTTCAATGATGACATCACTCACCCACTGGAAGTCAAATCTTACGTCTGTACAACAGTAGCATGTAGTCGTTCAGTTTGTTTTAGTATTGTATTCTTATTATTTAAAAAAAAAAAAAACACTTTTTTTTTTGGTCTCGGCCCTGCCATCAACAGAGTCAACCGTGGACAGTCTTTGTGATAGTAACGTAGAAACATAGAAATTGTCAGCAGAAAAGGACCACTTGGCCCACCCAGTCTGCCTAGATTTAGTAGGGAGACTTCGCTGGAAAGCGGTTCTGGCAGTGGGGCTGTGTCTGGTCCACCATCCTTTTCTGAGGGAAGGGGGTCTGACCATGGGCAGTTCAGTGCTCAGGAGGAAGGATAGTCCTCCCGTAAGCACAAAAAGAAGCAGGCCCGATCCTGGTTTCGGTCAGGGACCTGACGCCGCTCGACCTTGAGTTCTTTGTCCCGTTGGAGGAAGAAGAAATGGTTCCACTTGAGGTCACCCCGTGATACGTCTGCAAGGGAGTCTTCAGTAGTGGAGAGTGGCAGGCCCACCCCAACCCCGCCAGAGTCCCAGGTGACCTCCGCTCTTAACAGCCAGGGCTCTTGACACCAGAGCCCCTCTCTGTACTCATGCGGGGTTTACGGTGAGCAGTTTCATCACTGGGCCACTCTTATGGAGCAGTGGGTACAGCATCTCTCATTTGCCCCTTCCAGTTGACCCAGTTCTGGGGCCCTCGGGTCTGGAAACTGCTAGGCCACAGTCGGAACATTCAGGACAGGACGTGCATTCGGTGTTGGCGAAAGATATTCCAACCTCGCCGGTACTGGCGCCGTTGACGCCTGTTCCACAGGCCTTCCCCCTCACTCTTGACTCCTTGCAGGGGCTGGCACAGATACCACTTCCTTCCCCCTCCTTTTCCAGGTCTGTCAGTGGTTCTTGGATATCAGTTCCACACCCGATGGTGGGTTCTTCAGTTCCGGGGCCATCGGTGCCACACACGGTGCTGAGGTCTTCACCTGTGGCAGTTCCGGTGTCTCCTGTCTACCCCTTGCCCAGGCCAGGCTTTCGTCTTTCAGGGCCTGATTCCTCTGGGGTACAGATGGAGAATGATGAGTCTGACCCTGACCTTATTTTATCTGATGACGGCGAGGGTGACTCATCCTTTGGCTTGAACGAGAAGCCCTGTGTCCCAGCTGAACCCCTAGTTGAAAGTCTTATCTTCTAGCCTCTTCTCAATAACATGGGGACAGCCCTGGCTCTACAGACCACCTCTGTGTACCCAGGTAGGCTTTTGTGCCTCGAGTGCCTTCATATTCCTAACATCCCTTTGAACCTTACGGCTCCTGTCTCTCTCTCCCCCCTTGAGACTTTATCACAGGCAGTATGGCAGAGACTGGCTCTGATTCCTTCTGTGGCCAAGTCTATAGACAAGAAGTATGCCCCTCAAGGACAGACCTTTCTTAGCATCGCAGCCTATTGCCAGATGATTTGGTTGTCCTTGTGGAGAACGACAAGGCTTCTCTCCCTCAGGAGGCATCAGCATGTCATATCAATAAGGAATCTTGTGAAACTGACACCTTGGGGAAACTGGCTTTCATAGCCACAACTCTGGGCATGTGTATTGGCAGTTATCAGGGACACTTCTCCCAAGATGAAGATGTGCTTTGGAACTCTCTTAAATGAGTGGTTGAGAATCTACCAGAGTCTGTCTGTACCTTGGAGCTTCTGCAAACTATTAACAGGAGCATAGAGTCCAACAGTAATCAGCTGAAAACTTCTGTGGATGCCTTTGACACTGCCGCTAGAGCTGCCACTGCCAAGATTTGTATCAGGCGGCACTCCTGGCTCAGCTGATGCTCAGCAACTCAATGTCCCTTTTGATGGTGATTATCTGTTTGGCCCTCAGGTTGAGCAGGAACTACAGGTCGCCCAGAAAACCAGGACTGCCATTAAAACAACCAGGCCAGCTCCTTCTGCTCCCCAGAGTGGCGGGAACCATTGTTTTTTTTTTCTGAACAGACAGTCCTTTCGAGGAAGAGGCCAAGAAGCCCCCAACAGGAACCAGCCTCAGCCACAAAAGAAAATGTGGCACAGGGACTGAAAGCGCCCAGTACCATCCTCTGAAAATCCGGCCGTGGTCTCACCTCAGCTGCCCGAGGTGGACATTTGCGGAGCAGTGTCAGGTTGCCGGACTCAATTTTACAACCAGTGGAAATCCATCACCTTGGACAAATGGGTCCTTAGGATTGTTTGAGAGGGGTACTCTCTCAATTTTTCAGAGATCCCTCCAGATCTTCCACCCAAGCGACAGCACAGTCTTCCACTCTGGCAGACTTTCTCACTTACGAGATACAGGGCCTTTAGAAGTTGTTCCCTGAGAAGAAAGGAACACTGGTTTCTACTCCCATTACTTTCTAGTTCCAAAGAAGACAGGCAGCATATGCCCAGTTCTTGACCTCAGAAAGTTAAACAAGTTCTTATTCAGGGAGAAATTCAAGATGGGCTCCCTAGGAACACTACTCCACTCTGTCAGTACGACTGGCTGGTGTACCTGGATATGCAGGATGCCTAACAGCATGTTCCAGTGCACCCAAGTCATCGCAAGTACCTCCGTTTCATGGCCTTGGGTCAACATTACCAATTCAGAGTCCTGCCGTTTGGGCTCTCCTCGGTACCTCGAGTCTTTAAAAAGTGTCTCGCAGTTCTTGCTCCACATATCCAGAAGCTCAGTGTTTGGGTATTTCCCTGCATGTATTATTGGCTTTTGGGAAGCCCATCAAGGCAGGAGACACAGGAAGCAGTCTCCACATCATCTCAGTTCCTCACCTCCGTGGAGGTTCTGCTGAACCTTAAAAAGTCACAGCTTCAAGCCTCTCAGCAGCTCCTCTTCATAGGGGCCCTCCTCGACACTTTCAAGGCGAGGGTGTTTCTGCTGGAGGACAGGAGGATCGACATTCTCCAGATGAGTTGCTTCATCAGAGAAAACAACCCTGTGAACCTGCTCCATGCAGTGAATGTTGGGCCTCATCAGGCTTCTTCCATCTTCACAGTGCCTCTGGTTCGATTGCACATGCGGACCACTTAGTGGATGCTCGGCACACAGTAGTTCCCAACAACACACTTGCACTCTTACCCCATCAAGGTGAGAGATCCTCCGAGGAGGTCACTTGTATGGAGGATTCAGGAGGACAACATTCGTCAAGGTTTGCCCTTTGCCCCTCCGGAATCTCAGATCACCATCACAGTGGATGCATCTTTGATCAGCTGGGGGGGGGGCGCTCAAGAGTTCCACACTCAGGGAGTGTGGATGCAGGAAGAGTCTCATCTATGATCTTCCTGGACATAGTCTCCACCACCCATTCACACTGATGGGAGTACACTGGAGGCGCTAGGACCCCAACAGGAGCCAAACTTTTTCATGAGCCGGCGCCAAGATGGAGTTGCGAGGCACAGAGCCAGGTTCATGCGAAATAGACTGAGGCGGTTGGAGGTTGGCGAGATAGTTCCTTTTTTCCCGCCGTTGAGTGCGCTTCAGTGACTACGTCCCTCGCCTGCTGGGAATCAAACTTCAAACTAGCAGCTTAGTTTTCAGTTTTATTATTTTGTATTTTATCATGAAAAGTACTGATTATATTTTAATAAATTTCTTACTTGTACAAGAAAGAAGTCTTCAGTCCTCCATTGATGGAGTCGACCATGAGTGGGGCAGGTGACGGTAGTGAGACTTTGTATGAAAGCTCTTCAGCCAGCCAGAACGGGTCTGGTCCGCCGCCCTCTCCAGAGGAGGGTCTGACAATGGACGGTCCAGTGCTCGGGGAATGGGTGGTCCCTCAAAAGCATAAAAAGAAACTGTCCCATTCACAGCACCGTTTGACTCTGTGAGTTCTTCTTGACCCCACGGTGAAGAAAGCGGCATCACTCGAGTCACCCTCTGAGCATCTGTGCGTGAGCGGTCGGTTGTTATGGTAGGAGCGGTCTCCGCTTCTTCCGGAGTCGCTGGTTTCTGTCTCTGGTAGCTGGTCTCTTCGACACCGGAGCTCCTCTCCTCCTACTGGAGGGGCTTCAGATGGGCAGTTTCACCATTGGGCAGCTCTGTTGGAGCAGTGGGCTCGGAGGTTGTCCCGACTGCCCGAACTGGCCAGTCCGTCGCTGGGGCCTTCGGGCCTGTCGGTTTCAGATCGGCAGGCAAGGCAGTTAGGACTTCCTAGTCTCACGGCACCTTTGGTGCCGTCAACTCCATGCTCCGCTGTCTATCCCGCCTCACATGGCTGCGGCGCAGGGGTCCACACCAGTGCCTTTATCGCCTGCAATTTTTCATCCTTTACCTTCAAATCGCAGTTCTCAGACTTCTGCTATGGTGCTGTTGATTTTGGTGCCAACTTCTCCAGTGCCGAGGTCCTTTTTGGCGCCACAGGTGGTGTCAGCGCCGTCTGCGGCACCGCATACCCTGTTGGTGCCGGGGTTGATGTTGGTGCCGTGTGTGGTGCCGCGCTACCCGTCAGCACCTTCTTCTTCGTGGGGGGTGGCGTCAGTACCATGTGTGGTGTTGTGCTCCCTGTCAGCGCCATGCGCGATGCCGTTTTCAGTGTCGGTACCATCTCTGTACTCGACGCCATTCTCTTTGATGGCGCCAAGGATGTGTACGGTGCCATCTAGTTTCCAGAGGTTTTCAACTCCAATTCTTCTTCTCTTCTTCCTCCCGGTTTTCATCTCGTTCCTGTCTATACAGTCCGCCCTGGACTGTCAGGAGATGATTTTGAGCCCGATCCGGATCTTTGGCTGGGTGGTGATGTTGATGCCAATTCTGCCCTGGGGGCAGGGATACATTCTTCTGAAGACCTTTCCTTTAAGTCTCTGTTCAAGAATTTAAATTCTGCTCTTTCTCTCCAGACCACGGATATCGATCCTGGGAAGCTTCTGCGTCTCCAATTTGTACATGTTCCGGAAATCCCTATGGATTTAACCCCTCCGGTACATCCCTTTTTCGAGACTTTCCCAGATTGTGTGGAAGAATCCGGTGCTTACTCCTTCTGTGGCCAAGTCCATACATAGGAAATATGCCCCTCCCAAGGATCACCCCATCTTGGCCTCACAAGCCTTTGCTGATGCCATTGTTGTCCTGGCAGAGAATGATAAAGCTGTCCTCCCTCAGGAATCTACAGCCCGTCCTATAAACAAAGAATCTCACAAGATAGACGCTCAGCCCTGGGCATGCGCATTGCCAGCTACCAGGGATATTTTTCTCAATAAGAGTATGTTCTTTGGCATGTACTCAGAGTAACGGTAGAAGCTCTGCCCGAGTCAGAGGTTAACTCAGAGCTACTACAGACCATAGCTAGAGGTATTGAGTCCAATAATCAACAAATTAAAGCTGCAATGGACGCTTTCAATACTGCTTCCCAGGTGGCGGCTGGCATTTGCACCCATCGCCACTCCTATCTGCATATTTCAGGCTTTACAAATGACACCCAAGAGAAAGTCATGGCCTTACCTTTCGACAGTATATATCTGTTTGGGCCTCAGGTGGAACACGCACTAGAGGCCACACAGAAGACGAGGTCTGCCATTAAGACAGCTAGACCTCCACCTGCTCCTCTCGAGGAGTTGGGAACAAGCGTCAGTCCTGTCGTGGCAAAGGCAGAGGAGGCTTTAACAGAAACTAAACCCCTCAGCCACAAAAGAAAATGCAGCAGAAGGCACAAGGCCCAAAAGCGCCCAGTGCCACCTTCTGAGTTTCTGGCCAAGGTCCCACCTCAACTGCCCGAGGGGGACTCTTCCTCGACAGTGGGAGGACGTCTGACTCAGTTCTATGACCAGTGGAAATCTATAACATCAGACAAATGGGTCCTCAGGATAATCCGCAAGGAGTACTCTCTTAATCTGTCAGAAACCCCTCCGGATCATCCTCCCAAGTGACGTCCCAGGCTGTCTGCAACACAGTCAGACCTTCTTGCTTCCGAGGTACAATGCCTTCTGAACAATGGGGCAGTAGTAGTAGTTCCGCTGGATCAACAAAACACAGGTTTCTACTCCCATTACTTTCTGGTTCCAAAGAAAACTGACGGCATGCGCCCTATTCTGGATCTCAGAAAGTTAAACAAATTTCTGCACAAGGAAAAGTTCAAGATGATATCACTCTGCCGCCTCGGTGGTGCTGAGGGTTGAGGTGCTGGACGCCACTCCTCGTGCTATGCCGGCAACCCAGGCTAGGAACGAGCCCGAGTCGGCAGGGGAGGGAAGAGACTGAGTGTCTGGAGGACAGCTCTCTCTTCCTGGGAGGGTTAGGGCATAATGCTCGCTCGAGGAACGACCTCTGGCGGTGGCTGGGGGTAGCCGACAGCAGCGGTGCGACGCAGAACCTGGGAGTGGAGCCGCGGCAGTACGCTGCCATGATGAGCCAGGCTCCACAGGGGATCCAAGACTGTAACCCCCACTGATAGGTGATGGCGCCTCTGTCCACGGTCCACAATCCTGGGAGTAGGTCTCGGCCCTCTCCGGCCCGGTGGCTCAACACTTGAGAAAGAGCACCCTGGGCAGGTGCGACCCTTCCCCAGAGGGCAGACCTAGGGAAGAGAGGAGTGGAGGGATCAACTGAGTCACGCAAGGAGGTAGAGACGGTGGAACGGAGGTCGCCAGAGAGAGTTTGGCGGAAGCGGTAGGGGTGCACAAATAGAGTTCGGAAAAAAAAAGATATCACTCAGTACCCTGCTGCCTTTGATTCATCAACATGATTGGCTAGCCTCCCTGGACATGCAGGATGCCTACCAGCACATTCTCAAACACTCAAATCACCACAGATACCTAAGGTTCGTGGCGTTGGGTCAACACTTTCAATTCAGAGTCCTGCCCTTTGGGCTATCCTCGGCGCCTTGAGTTTTTACAAAGTGTTGTACAGTTCTCGTGGCGCATCTAAGGAAAATCGGAATCCAAGAGTTCCCATATCTGGACGACTGGCTTCTAGCAAGCCCCTCCAGGCAAGAGACTCTGGAGGCCATGGCCACTGCCTCAGACTTCCTCACATCCATGGGAGTCCTGCTGAACCTCAAAAAGTCACAGTTGCAGCCCTCTCAGAAGCTCCTTTTCATAGGAACCATTCTGGACACTTCCTGTGCAAAAGCTTTTCTTCTGGGGGACAGAAGGAGCGATATCTTACAGATGGCCCGCTTCATCAGAGGACACAGCTCAGTGCGAGCTCTCTCGATGCAATGGATGCTGGGTCTCATGGCATCCTTGGTGTTCACTGTACCTTTGGCTCATCTCCGCATGAGAACCTCTCAGTGGATGCTCAGTGGTCCCCCAACCACTCACCCTCAGTCCTTTCTCATCAAGATGATGGAACCTCTGAAGAGGTCACTCGCCTGGTGGTCTCAGGAGGATAACCTTCTGGAAGGATATCCCTTTGCCCCTCTGGATCATCAAATCTCCATTACCATGGATGCGTCCATGATGGGTTGGGGAGCTCACTGCCTGGATCTCCACACCCAGGGTATGTGGACTCGGGACGAGTTTCAACTTCACATAAACGACCTGGAAATGAGAGCTGTCCTCTATGCAGTCCGGGCTTTGAAGGACATACTCTGTCACAAGAACATTCTCCTTCAAATGGACAACAAGGCAGTGATGTATTACATCAACAGACAGGGCGCTGCATGCTCTTACCCATTATGCAGGGAAGCAATGAGAGTGTGGGAATGGTGCCTGGAACACAAGGCTCTGATTCAGGCAGTTTACCTGCCAGGAGTACAAAACGAGCTGGCAGACCGTCTCAGCAGAATGGAGACAGATCCTCACAAGTGGTCTCTCGACTTAACCGTCGTTCAGTTACTCTTCGAAGAGTGGGGAACTCCGGACCTGGACCTTTTTGCGTCCCCACTCTGCAAAACTGCCTCTCCTCTGCTCCTGAAATCCAGAACCTGGTGTTTTTTGTCAGGATGCATTCAGGCTGCAGTGGACAAAACGATTTCTATACGCATGTCCTCCTCTTCCTCTAATTCAGAGGGTACTGCTCAAACTGGAGGCACATGGGGGCAGAATGATTCTCATTGCCCCGTTCTGGCCTCATCAGATCTGGTTTCCCCTAATCAGCAGACTGCCAGAAACCTCTCTGAAACCGCTTCCCCTTCAGATGAATCTTCTGACCCAGGGCCCTGTAGTCCATCCCAATCTGAGGTCCCTTCACCTCCATGCTTGGCTCCTGAGGAGATAGAGGTGAATAGGTTTAATGATTCTCATAGGGTTTCGGATATTCTTTTGGCTGCACGCAAGCCAGCCACCAGAAAAACCTACACAGCTAAATGGAAATGTTTCTCTATCTGGTGTGCAAAATCCTCTTGGAATCCTTTTTCCTACCCACTGAATAAAGTCTTGGAGTATCTCTTAGACCTCTCAAACACAGGTCTGCAATACTCCACAGTCAGAGTTCATCTTTGTGCAATTTCGGCATATCATGAACCAGTACTCTCCATGTCGCTGGCTGAGCTGCCTGTAGTTAAGAGTTTCTTAAAGGGATTCTGCATACCAGACCTCCTATTAGACATCCATTTGCAGCCTGGGACATTCACCTTGTGCTAGACATGCTCACTCATAAACCTTTTGGGTCTTTAGCTACTTACGAGTTGAAATTCCTCACTTGGAAGATGGCCTTCCTGGTGGCTATTACTTCTGCTCGTAAGGTATC
This sequence comes from Neoceratodus forsteri, assembly GCA_016271365.2. Lineage (NCBI taxonomy): Eukaryota > Metazoa > Chordata > Ceratodontiformes > Ceratodontidae > Neoceratodus > Neoceratodus forsteri. The sequence goes on from CM057459.1 coordinate 658,872,576, forward strand.
TGAAATACACGCCTTGGTCACAGACTCCCCATGTACTGTATTTCACAAGGACAAAGTAGTTCTTAGGACTCATTCTAAGTTACTGCCTAGGGTTGTCTCAGAATTCCATCTGAATCAACCTTTAGTCCTTCCTACCTACTTTGCAAACTTCCAGAATGAAGGAGAGCGTACCCTTCATTCCCTAGATGTAAAGAGCCTTGTGGTTCTATCTGGATAGAGCGAAGGAAATTCGCAAGGCTCAACAACTGTTTGTTTCCTTCAACACAACCTGGCTGAGTGAACCTGTTGCTATCAGGTGCATTTCAGCGTGGCTTGTGGCATGCCTTTGCCATTGCTATTCCATGGCACAGGTCAAGCTGGAAGGCAGAGTGTACGCTCAATCTACCAGAGCAGTCGCGACATCTCTGGCGGAAATTTGTAATGTCCCCATTGCAGATATTTGCAATGCGGCTACCTGGATCTCCATGCAAACTTTTGTTAAGCACTATGCCTTGGATGTCTATGCCAGATGACATCAGTCATTTGGCAGGACAATCCTTAACAGACTTCTGTCCTAAAACATGGGCTCCTCTCTCTCCTGCCATCCGTCTCGGGGGGTATTATTTAGCTCGGTACTCTCCCATCAGTGTGGATGAGTGGTGGAAACTTTATGTCCAGGAAGATATGGAAATTACGTACCTTTTATGATTCTTGATCTTCTTGGACAAAGTCTCCACCACTCATTCACATGCCCACCCACCATCCCCCGAGTTCACTTCTCTGTTTGTGGTATTCACTCCCTCAATGGTTGGACTGTGAAGACTTTGTTTTTGACCCTTCTTACACGGGTCATTCGGACTATCTTATGTCCGATTTTTAGGTTAGTCCTCTCAGTTAGTTACGCTGCATCTCTTTGGAAAAAAAGGTACTGAGGCGGTTGGAGGGTCAACGCCGAGATGGTCTGTACCGCACAAACCTGGCTTGTGGTGCCACTTCCTCGCGATTCCATCTCGGCGCTGGCCCTCATGAAAAAGTTTGGCTCCCGCTGGGGTACTAGCACCTCCAGCGTACTCCCTTCAGTGTGAATGAGTGGTGGAGACTTTGTCCAAGAAGATCAAGAATTACGGAAGATACTTAATTTCCATTTCTTGCAATGAGAGCGGTCCTGTACACTGTTCAAGCCCTAAAGGATATCCTCTGTCTCAAAGCAGTCCTTCAGATGGACAACAAGGCAGTGATGTATTACAGCAACAAACAGGGAGCCCACTCCTACCCTTTGTATAGAGAAGCCATGAGGGTATGGGAATGATGTCTCGAATGCAACGCTCTGATGCAGGCAGTCTATCTACCAGGAATTCAGAACTATGGTGGATCACCTCAGCAGAACAGAGGTGAATCCTCATGAGTGGTCGCTTGCACCAGATGTTGTGCAGTCGCTCTTCGATAAGTGGGGAAGTCTGGACATGGACCTTTTTGCATCTCCACTCAACACAAAACTGCCTCTAATCTGCTCCAGAAATCCAGAATCTGGCGTTTTCTGTTAGGATGCATTCAGACTGCAGTGGACAAGATGCTTTCTGTATGCATTTCCCCGCTACCCCTAGTTCAGAGGGTGCTGCTCACACTACAGGCACAGGGGTGCTGAATGATTCTAATTGCACCATACTGGTCTCAACAGATCTGGTTTCCATTAGTCAACAAATTGTCGGAGGGCCCTCCAAAGCAACTGCCTCTACGAATGGACCTCCTGACACAGGGATCCCTAGTTCATCCATTCTGCACTCCCTTCATCACCATGCCTGGCTCCTGAGGAGACAGAAGTGGGCTGGTTTGAAGTTTCTCTGAAAATCTCACAGATTCTTTTGACAGTGCATAAGCCCTCCACCAGGAAGATTTACACTGCTAAATGGAAGCGTTTCTCGCTGTGGTGTGCTAAGATCCCTCCTCATTCTGATGCCCACCAAATAAAGTGTTGGGAGTACTTGTTAGACTTATCAGATGTAGGACTGCAGTATTTGACGGTCAAGGTACACCTCTGTGTGCTTTCTGCCTATCATGAGCCAGTCCAGAATATGTCTCTGGCTCAGCTGCACTTGTTCAAGAGATTCCACAAAGGCATTCTATACACAAGGCCCATGGTTAGGAAGCTGGTTGCCACCTGGGGTAATAATTTCATGCTAGATATACTCACTCACAAAACTTTTGAGCCTCTAGCCATGTGTGAGTTGAAGTTCCTGACCTGGAAGAGACCGCATTTCTGGTGGCCATCACTTCTGCTCGTAGGGTCTCTGAGATATGTGCCCTAGTCACAGACCCTCCATACATTGTCCTCCGTACTCACCGTAAGTTCCTACCCAAGGTGGTTTCAGAGTGCCACTTCAACCAGCCCTTGGTTCTGCCTACTTACTTCACTAACTTCCAAAATGAAGGGTTACGCGCCTTTCATTCCCTGTATTCTACCTATGATTCTACATAGACAGGACTGGGGTCATCCGTCAAGCGAAGCAACTCTTTGTGTCTTTCAATACGGCCCGGAATGGGTCAGCTGGGACCCACAAGATGCATTTCTGCCTGGATAGTGGCATGCCTTCACCATTGCTATTCTGTGACAAAGGTCAGATTGGAAGGCCAGGTACGCACCCACTCAACTAGAGCGTTTGCTGCATTCCTGGCAGAGATACGCTCAGTTCCCATTACTAAGATTTGCAAAGTGGCTACTTGAAGCTCAGTTCACATCTTTGTGAAGCACTCTCAAAAGAGTCAGTCATGATTTTCTCCTGCCACACTCCCCAGCCCTTCCAGTGCTCCTTCCGTTCCCCACCCCAGCAAGTGCCTCAGCCCTACAAGCTCCTTTCCGTTCTGTGACCCACTGGCCAAGAAAAAACGCCGAGCACACCCCCTGGACAGTCCGGTAAAAATGCCTACAAATATTAAGCAAACATTCAGACGCAGACAACAACAAAGAAATTGCACCTGTCTCTCAGGGCTTCCCTCCCCAATCTTCCCTGTGCCACAGTAAAATGCGGAGAAAAAAGAAATTAAACACTTCCCTCAGGGCGTTTCTTTCTCGCCCTTTGCCTCGATCTTCCCTGCACAGTAGCTGCTCCTCTGGGCCGATGGCTCCCCGTCCTTAACTGCTACCCTATGCGCTGCTCTGGTGCTGATCCCCTCACCCCCTTCCCGCTCCTGTTGCTCCACGTGGTCTGCATGCAAGGGTCTGGGCATCAGAATATGTAGGTCCCTCTCCTTTTGTTTGCTTTCACGGGCTTTTCCCTAGCACTGATTGTCTATCCCTTGCCGAGTCCCTCTTGGGAGTCAGTCAGTCTCAATTTGCTCCCACCGCACTCCCCAGCCCTTCCAGCGCTCCCTCCATTCCCCACCCCAGCAAGTGTCCCAGCAAGGGCCTCAGCCCTACAAGCTCCTTTCCATTCTGTGACCCGCTGGCCTAGGAAAAACACTGAGCACACCCCCATGACAATCAGGTAAAAATGCCTACAGATAATAAGCAAACATTCAAATGTAGAGAACAACAAAGAAATTACACTTTTCTCTCAAGGCTTTCCTCCCCGCCCTTCTCCCTGATGCCTGATCTCCCTGTGCCACAGCAAAATGTGGAGAAAAAATAAATTAAACAATTCCCTCAGGGTGTTTCTTCCTCACCCTTCGCCCTGATCTTCCCAGTGCAGTAGCTGCTCCTCCAGTCCAGTGGCGCTCTGTCCTCAACTGCTACCCCTCGCACTGCTCTGGTGCCGATCCTCTCACCCCCTTCCCGCTCCCGTTGCTCCGCCTGGTCTTTATACCTCCTGAATGCTACCCTTTACCTTTTCAACCATATCCTTTGAGAACCATAGTGATCTCTTCTTTTCTCTCCTGTTTTTACTTACTACTTTCGTGCAGAGGTTTGTTGCCTTCACTGTTCCATCACTTAACTTAGACCACTGTTTCTCCACATCACCCAGGTCATCTTACCCTTGCTAGGTCATCTCAGAGGCATTCACACATTTTTTTTTTCTAAATCTGCCCTCCAGGACTCTCGTCCTTGTATGGTTTGGTTCTGCTGCTGTCCTTATGTTGAACCACACTGTATGGTGATCGCTGTTCACAGATTGCCTCCCACCTTGACATCTGCAAGACTGTCCTGGTTTCTGAGCACCAGGACCAGTATTGTCCTATCATGAGTTGCTGCTTGCGAAATGCCCCCTGCAGGGAGTCTAGGATGTCTCTGCTTCTAGATGAAGCAGCATATGGGAGGCTCCAGTCTATCCAGCAGATTGAAGCCCCCCACCAACATCTCCCCTTTTTCTGCCATTGTGCTAATGTGGAAGGAAGGAAGAGAAAGGGAACATTGTTTAACCAGGAGTAGCACACTAAGCTGAGGCTTGTTTCCAGATGCAACCTGGGAGCACAAGGAAGTTAAGTGACTTGCTCAGGATCACACAGTATGCACCTAGGCGGCTGTGGGATTCAAACCAAGGACTCCAGATCTGCAGCCCAGAGCCTTAACCCACTGCGCTATACTGCCTCCTATATCCTAATGGCTTCCACCAGTGCCCTGTCCAGTTTTTCCTCCTTTACTGGAGGTCTGTAGATCACGCCAGTGTGAATAGGGGCTCCGGTTCCTGTCTCCGGGGTGATCAACGGTACCTCTAACCCCTCAGTTCTCCCCGGATTCCTTGTGTCTCCATTGCCTTAATATCCTCCCTTACATACAGCACCACCCCTCTCCCTTACTTCCACCCTATCTTTCCTGAACTGAGTATAGCCTGGTATGCCATGTCCCAGTTGTGGATGGTCACAGTGTCCAGATTTGCATCTGCCATGATGGCCTGTAAGTCCATAATTTTGTTTCCTAGATGAATTGTGTTGTACACAAGCCTTCCACACTTTACTCCCCCCTCTGCCTGATATCCTCCCCCCTTCCCCCTTTGCCTTGCCTCTTTTTCTGCTCTCTTTTTACAACCCTTGTTTACAGCCCTTTTGTTTTCTACCAGACAGCTTTTTTTGTTTAATTTGCACCCTGGGGGATTTTCCTGCCTTCAGGTCCTCTCTTCTCTCTGCTTCATTCCTTGGGGGGGAGTGGGGCAGTTTATGCCTCCCTTTTTTCTTCTGCCACCCCCCCAGCTAATTTAAATGTTCAGCAGAGTAACAGTTAAACCATCCACTGAGGACTGCAGTTCCCCTCCGGAGGCAGGCCATTGCCCCCTGTATAGGCCCAGATCCCTCCAGGTTGGTCCCCAGTCCTCGGTGTAGTTGAATGCCTCTTCTCTGCACCATGAGTCGAAACTCCTAGTACAGAGAACCCTATTCTATCCCCTATTCGTAGACAGGCAGCACCTCAGCAAAAGCCACCAAGCTCACTACCTGCCTGGGTCCTCTCCCTATCCCTAAAATCCCCTTGCACAATCCAAGCCCTGTCTCTAGCCAGGTCATTAGTCACCAGGTGGACAGTGACATTCAGCTGAGCTCCTCCTCCTGTCCCGCTGCACTAGCAGTCCTTAGGGTCTGCTTTCCATCCCCTCCAAGTTGTGGTATTAGGTAGGCACTTCACCCCCCTCTTTCCCTCCCTGCCTGTTCCCAGATCTAACCTCCATAATAGTTGAGGCCCCCAGCAGAAGTTGCTTCTTCTCTCCTTGGGGCCTCTGCCTCCCACCTTAAGGACTCCCTTCTGGAGGACCCCCACATCCTCCCTGGCCACTACTACAGATGCCTCCTTTGAACAGTCCTGTCCCGCCAGAACAGCGAATGAGTTATGTAGTGGTACAGGCTGAGGAATGTGCCCCTGACCTGCCATCCCCACCCTTCCGGAGGCCACCACATTCCAGCAGCCCTACTTTTCTTATATATCCTGTGGGGTATCAGCAGTAGACTTGGTGGCTCCTAGGTGGGAGGAGAGGCACTCCAAATTCTAGCAGACTTGGTCCAGGGTCCTCCTCCCTCAGCCCAGAGAGGTGCCTGCAGATGGGGAAGCGTATCAATCATCAGAGGGTCTCTCTCTGAAAACTGCAGCTCCACATCCACTGCACTGCTTCACTTCCAAAATTCCCGTTCCTTCACTCTTTGCTTTTTACTATCTAGATTGGGTGTTTCTAGTTTCCCCTTTCTTGCTTTAATGGTATTCAACCCTGTTTTGCATGGCAGTTTTCAAGGCAGAATACCGTTTTCATCACTTTGGATCTCCACATCACCACTATGCAGTTTAATCTGTGGCACAGCTCTTTGGATAGGCAGAATACCAGACATTAAGACTGAATATCAAAACTGGGGTTTTTGTATTTCACTATCCACATCAGATTTTCTGAAGTGCTCCACATTGTCAATAGAAACATAGAAACATTGACGACAGATGAAGTCCGCTTGGCCCACCCAGTCTGCCCATTTCCCTGCCTGTCACATAAGCTGCAGATCCTAGTTAACCAACAGCCTACTTCTTCATAACCCCCACAAGAATTGCCTTATGTCTGTCCCATGCATTCTTGAATTCCCCACTGTTTTTGACCCCACAACCGCCTCAGGAAGGCCGTTCCATGCGTCATCCACCCTCTCAGTGAAAAAATACTTCCTCATGTTGCCCCAGAGCAGTCCCCCCTCTATCTTCAAATTGTGCCCCCTTGTTCTTGCCCATCTCTTTTTCTGAAAGATGCTACCCTATTGGACTTTGCTGATTCCCTTGAGGTACTTGAAAGTTTCTATCATTCCCCCCTCCTTTCCTCGAGGGTATACATATTAAGCTCCTTTAGTCTCTCTTCGTATGGCTTCTGGTGCAGATCCTGCACCATTTTAGTTGCCCTCTTTTGGACTGCCTTGATCCTGTCTATGTCCTTGCAGAGATGGGGTCTCCAGAACTGCATGTAGTACTCCAGATGGGGTCTCACCAACTGTCTGTACGGAGGGATAACAACTTCCGGTTTTCTACTGATGATGCCTCTCCCTTACATCCCAGTATCCCCAGCCCTCTTACTGCCTTCTCACATTGCTTGCTTACCTTTAGGTCATCTGATATGATTACCCTCAGGTCCCTTTCCATTTTTGTTGTTGTTGGTACCCCTCCCTCCTCCCCATTGTGTACTCTTCCCCTGGGCTTTTGTTTCCCAGGTGCATTACTTTGCACTTCTTTGCATTGAATCTAAGTTGCCATACCTTTGACCATTCCTCCAACATTGCCAAGTCCCTTCTCAACCTTTCCATCCCACGTTCTTTAGCAATTCTGTTGCAGATCTTTGTGTCATCTGCAGAGAGGCATACTTTTCCTTCCATTTTTCTGGAATGTCACTTATAAAGACATTAAAAAGGACTGGTCCCAGTACCAAACCCTGCGGTACCCTGCTGGTAACCCCCCTTTCTTCGGAGTGGACTCCGTTTACTATTACCCTCTGTGTCCTGTTATCCAGCCAGTTTTTACCCAGGCTACCACCCTGGGACCCACTCCCAGGCTGGTTAACTTGTTTATTGATCTTTTGTGTGGGACTGGGCCAGGTGCCTTGCTAAGGTCTAGGTAGGCCATGTCCACAGCCCTTCCCTGGTCTACTACTTTGGTCACCCAGTCAAAGAAATCAATTAGATTCATCTGACATAACCTTTCAGCTGTAAATCCATGCTGCCTTGGTTACAGCAAAAAACAGCACATAAAATATGTAAACAGTAACTACAGTGTTATGATATAATTGATCACTGGGACCTACTGTGCTTGAGGTGGGCTGGCATTGCATAAATGATGTATGGCATGGGCTAGCTAAAAAATATCACATTTATTTGTATCTGCAGGGTTTGACCTCTAGACCTCACTTGTGGCTCTGTTGTCATTCTTGAGGCCAGCAGACATCGAAACCTGCAGATCAAGACAAATGTCATAAAAATGGTATGATAAGCAGTATCTTTATGATTCTATTCTCATAATATCTTTGCTCTTGGATAGGTCACAGTCAATATCTTGAAGGTTGGGTACATCACAGTAGACTACTGAACCCACCAGAGAGCAACATTTACCTTTCTGATAACATCTAATAGCCCATTACAGCACTGAAGCTAGCAGTTGAAATTTGAGAAACTGTTGAATCTTTTTTTTTGTAACTTTATTTTTGCAAATTTTCATGAAAATACAACCATAATACTAATAAAAGTAAACATGTATTCAGACAATGAAGTTTACAATGAAGGTATTAATTACTAGATCCTTTAACCTTAGTCTACCGTACCCTCCCTTAGCCTAACCACCCTACATTATCCATTACACTGAAAGTATATAATAAAATGATAGTATACTGTATGTTGGGTCCACAAGGATGAACAAAATAAATCTGATTGTCTCCTCCTTGTGTATGGTAAATAACTTTTTTCCAAGATAGGTTGGTTACAATTCCATTGGAATTTTAAACCCAAATTTGATGCAGTCTGCTGATGTATTTTCAACAAGGTTCCTATAACCAAAGACTTAGGGTTTGAGGGAAGAAGACCGGGTTTAATATATAATATGGTCTCAGGTGATATGTTAAATTGTTTCATCAAACTGAATTCCAGATCCAGCCAAATAGGAGAATAACACCCACGTTCTAGAGGAGATTGGAGCCATTTTATGTATTTATTAATTTGGATAGCCATATAGTATAAAGTACAGTTTGGTAGCTTAACTCCACCTTGTGGTTTAGGAAGAAATAGTTTATCCATCGCTATTCTTGGAATCTTTCCACTCCAAATAAAGTTAGAGATTACTGAATGAAGTTTTTTAAACCAGTTTAAGGGTATATAGGTGTTATTCAACTTATTTATAGGATGAAATATCCTCAGGAAAATATTAATTTTAACTATGCTTATTTTCCCCCAAAAAGAGATGAGAAGTTTGCCATTGTCTCACATATCCTATTTAATTGTTATAAGCAAGTCTTCTAAATTTAGTTTTATAAGTTGGGATTGATTTGGCGTTAAGTAAATACCTAAATATTTTAACTTACAAGGTGACCATGGGAGACCTAAACTGATAACATCACTGGTAATATTATAACTGTTCAGGGGCAAAACCTTTGTCTTCACTATATTTAGCTTGTAGTTTGAAAAAAAATGCTGTATTCCTGTACGGTTTTTAAAGCAGCCTTAATAGAAGCAGTGGGGTCTGAAACATGCAAAAAAATGTCATCTGCAAAAGCAGAGGTTTTAAGTTGAGTTTTACCCAATCTGATACCAGATATTGATGGGTTTGAATTCAGGAGAAACAGCAGAGGTTCACTGTTGAATCTTCACAGAAGCAGATGATTTCAAGTAAACAATAACATGACAGGTCATGCAGTTTTGGGGTAATTACCTCACCCTCTCCACTCTATGGGTTGGAGGCATGAGATGTTATCATTTCTAGGGTGTAAGCTGGTATACTCACTGCACACATTTAAGTACCTCTCCCAAACCATGTGCTTTTTTTCTTTTTTTTTTTGTTAACCATTTTCAGTATCATTTGGGGTCAAGGAGAACAGGTCACTGCTGCTTTTTTTTTTTTAACCATTTTCAGTATCATTTGGAGTCAAGGAGAACAGGTCACTGCTGCCTTTTTTTTTTTTTTTAACACCTTAGACCCTGTTCCTAATGCATGTCCAAAAAAGTGCTCTATGGACTCTTCAGGCATCTTATGAGACCTCCGACTGTCTACAAGCTTGTGAATAAAATTCTTCAGTTAGTCCAATAAAAAGCATTAGTCAGAAATTGTACTGGGCATTTCTCAAACACAGCAACACAGACCTGTAGCAAAGCATGCATTGATGCATGACCACACAGAAACAAAAAAAAAAGGGGGGGGGGTTGATGTGTGTGTGTGTGTGTGTGTGTACGCAAAACTGAAATATATGGCTCCACTCCTGCTGTAGTTTATCATCACTTCTAAGCAGGAAGAACTTTTTGTGGTCTTCTCCCTCAAACTCTGTATTTTGAGTAATTGTATAGAGTGTGAGTGTGCATGTGTGTGTGAGTGAATGCATATGTGTGTGTGTGTGTGTGCGCGCTTATATATCTACAGTGGAGATAAAACTGGCAAGATGGTAAATGATGTATTTGCATATCATGATGTTTTAGTAGGTCACAGTCAATATCTTGAACTGGCCTGTGCATGCTTCGATTAGCCAACTACAGAACTCTTTAGCCCGAATAATCCACCCCATCTCCTCCTACACCACCATCCCTCCTCCACTTCCCACCCTCTCCTGCCCCTAATATTCCCACCTCAATTCCTGTCCTGCACAACCCCCCTCCATTACCACACCAACCTCCCTTGCTGTTTATATCCCATCCTCCTTTCACACCTCCTCCCCCACTGTAGTACCCCTCCCCTTAGTTTTCTCCCCACGCCTGTTAACCCCCCCCAACTTGCCTCCTACTGAGCTCCAGCCTGCACCCCCACGCTGCTGGCATCACTGCAGCAACCCCCCCAATCACTCACCCTCCCACAAAATGACAACACTGTCCTTAGGCTGCTCCCCACCCACTCCCTCTGTATAGCTAGTCCCTATCTGTATGGCCAGTACTCCCACGGGCCTGATGGCCCTAAATTGACAGACTAAAGCACTTCCTTTGAAATGGTTTCCTTTGTTTGAGCTGTATCCTGAATGTTCCCTCACTGAAACGCTTTATACCCTTGAAATCATGTTCCTCCTATTTTACTTTTAACCTGACTGAAACAAACTGTTCCTTCAATGTGTTTTAACTCGTATTGTTCAAATGTATGCAACCAAAATGATTTGTCTAACTTTTGTTGTAATATCTGCAACCTGTATGTTTGACTAATTGTTTTGTGCATGACCTGGAACCTTTGTAAACGAGTCCCAGGACTCAAAGGTATTAATCCTAAACTGCAGTAAATAAATAAATCTTGACATTTGGGTACATCAGTAATACTGAGCCAATCACAGAGCAGCTCTCGCAAGGCATATGACATCATAGTAGACATGTACAGCACTGAAGCCTGCAGTTGAAATCAAAAAGAAACTGTTAAGTCTTTACACAAACTACTTAGTAAACTGATGTTGTATATACATTGAATATGCAGTGACAAGTGTCAAAATATATAGTTAGTCATAACTTGTGATTTGGTAGAACTTTCATAACTCACTTGTGGCTCCACCACTCATTTTATTTTTTTTTAATTTATCAGGTAAGTGTACTGGGCCAGGGATCTTTTTTAGACATAACCTGGGCCACAGGGCAGAGCCCCAAAGAATGACTTGACACAGGTGTATATACTGTACATGCCTATTAATAAGTGCAAGTTGAGCAGTTAAGGTAATAATTCTGAGATGATGGTTGAAACTGATGAGAAGATGTGGTTCATGAGGTGTATGGTCTTGCCTTCTTACACTTTTCGTTCTTTCCTCTGCAGCAGTGAAGCTCATGCTCCATATGGTGGCTGTTCACGAATGCGGGTGGGGGTACATACGAAAGGCACATAAACCCCCTCCCCGGCACGCAGCTTTGCACTTTTGGGAGTTTTCTCGAACACTGGCCAACGCGCGGCTTCAGTCTGCTGGCCGCCCCCCCAGTGCACAAGTTTGTGGGAGGGATGGTCTAGTGCGGAGCTGCAGACCCGTGCGTGCAGCCAATCGGCTGCCCATCCCGGGTCCCTTGGTGGATCTCCTGCACCCATGGGGTGCCATGTTGGCGGCGGGCGCAAACACGCCGATAGCACGGGGGTGTCCCCCAGGTGACCATCCCCAGTGTGCCCCAACAGCAGAGGCAGACTTGGTGGGGGGGTCCATTGACCCCCGCCACATCAGCAGTGGCATCCTGGGAGTGGTGCGTAACAGTTAAGGCTGCCTGCAGAAGGCGTAGCCATCATGCCACCCCCACGCCAATGCATCCACACCATTGTGAATGGCGGTGCAGTGTCGCGGACACCCCCGCCCAGTGCGGCCGTGGCTACCCCTGGGGAAGCTGCGTGTTTGGTCAGGATTTTTGGCTGTGTAGTTTTGGACATAAGTGAATTGGTGCATGGCATGCAGGGAACGGTGTGTGGTCCAGCTTTGGGTGGGCTATGCGCGGAATTGCGCAGTGCATAGCCCCCCCCCGCTCCTTTCGTGAATAGAGCCCATTAAGAATACAGATCTGAGTGACAGATAAGACTATACATAATAAATACACTTGAAGACCAGTTGCATTATTTTCAGTGAGGCCATTGCTTATTGTGTGTGTGTACGGTTAGTATTGTTGGTCTATTTTTTCATACTTTTTCTGCTGTAAATTAAAAAAAAAATATCCTTAAGCATTCCTGTTTTTAACTTGCTTCGTGATCTTTGCCTCACTACTTCTCATTTGTTTGAGCCTTTTTTTTTTTTTTTGATGTTCATGAAAAGGAGACCAGAGTTTCAAAACATCTTCAAATGCAGTTCAGTTGCTTCTGCAAATGTTTAAACATATTTTGTGGCAAGAAATCTGCCTGCTCAGAATTCCAGGGGACATCACCAGATTTTAGATATATTTTGGTGATGCCCTTAGAAATTCTGGGCAAGCAGATTTCTACTAAAAAGGTGTTTTACAGTTTGGAGACGCTGAATTTCACATGCAAGTGCTTTGAAAATCTGGCCTCTTCTATAGGTGTGTGTGTGTGTGTGTGTGTGTGGAGAGAGAGAGAAAATACGTGTTTCATTTTTCTTTGATGACCCACATCACGAGTTTATAAATGGCATTTATAAAAGGAGTTTATGATTATAATTTCATAAAGGTCAGTCAAAGAAAAGGTTAGAATCCTTCAGGAAGTCATTTAGTTTGATAATGACATGTCCACATGATTTTATCCCCATGTTAAAAGACCTGCAAGAAACGAGGAGGCAGAATCACTTGCACTGCAAAACATGTCTCTAATGCCCTCTTGTGACCGAATGGTGATACTTCAGGCTGTGTGAAGGTATGCATGCAGGTTCTTATATTGAGAAAATGACAGGATTGAAGGTAGCTTTTTTTTTTTTTTTTGTGAATGAAATAAAGGCACCTCACCATCAAAGTTGTTTTTGTTGTCTTGGTTTCTTTTGATAAGCAGTAGTTCTGAAATGGTTGTCATAATGGAACCAGCCACATGACTTGCTGGCTAACCTTGTTTTACTGTAAAACATAATCTGACATTTTACATATCCACGGTCTTTTCAGTGTTTTTCTGTTGGCACACAGTTTCATAAGTTTGAGTATGGCTAATAAAAAGGCTTCTGTTGTATAGTATTTTAACTGTTCAAAAATGGGCATTCACGCAGTAGGTGGCTTTAAGTTGTTTTTAGCAGGGTTAGGAGAGTTCCAGTCAGTAATTTGTCTTTGTTGCATTGCTGCATTCTGGATATGACTTTGCTAAAAAATGTGTACAACTGTTTTTTTCTTCCTATGAAGTGATTACACTTCAGAATAAGAAGTGTGCTCTTTAGAGAAGGGTCATCTCTCGAATATGTGCTGAAAATGGAATATAAAGATAGAAAAATGATTGAGAGGTCATCTCCACTAATGCAGCACCTCCTTTCATTAACTGCACTGTAAACTTAAAGCCTTAAAGCACCACTTACATCAATTTGAGTTGGGAGAATCAGAATTCTAACTACGAGGATTCATCTGTAGTCACATACAAAGTATTATTCTGGGTTCAGGAACAGAAATGCAACCACATGGCTACCCCCATCTCTCACATGCAGGTTCTCCCAACTGCTGGATCTTTCTTTTCTGCTGAACAGGTTGATCGCATCCAGATTCACTTTCGTGACTTTGTTTTCTTCCACTTGGGTTCCAAAGCCTTATATCCAGTTCTGGCACCACCTCCATACTGAATAAATATATATATTTTAAGTTTCCATCTACATTTTTGCTTATTTTTGTTGTTGTTCCAGACTGTTCCCTAAAATGGTCTTAGCCTTGTGCCAGTGAAACCCTTCTAGCGGGTTTAAAAAAGTGCAACAAACCCATGCCATCTGCTAATGGTTACAGTGAGAGTCTTTAATGCCTAGGCCTAGACCACAAAAAAATAAATAAATAATGGCCTGTTTCTGCTGGCAAATTCATATGTTCCAATGTTTCCTTAATGTCCCATCTACTCAAAAATGTTGAAGAAATATAAGGAGAGTTAGGCTAAAAAGATTTGCTTCAGTAAGTCTACATCTCTCATTTCTGGCCAGGAAAGCAAGAGAGGTTGATCCAGTTTGGATCTGTCAAGAAGATGTAAACACCAGTCCTCCAGTAATCAGCTCCATATAAAGTAAGTCGAAAGTACTGCAGTTCCAGTTCTGAGGAGCTCCCCCTGCAATACTAAGATCCTTGCATTTCTGGTTCTTTGACCATGTACTTTACTGGCTGTGTTCAGTTTTCACCAATGGTAGAGATCATATTAGTGATCAGATACCAGGACCCAATATCAGGCTTATTCACTCTCCTCCTGGTCTCCAAGGGGACATGGTGCTTTTGACAGAGGCCATTTAGGCCCTTTACTTTCTCCGAGACCCTGTACAAGAAGGGGTTAGTTTAGGCTTCTCCTTCAAGAGTTTGTCTTTAACTTGCCCCATGTCACCCTAGAAGGGGGGAGGGGGACTCCTATCAAAGAGAAGGTAGAGACGATGACTACCAGTTCGGGTGCAAGTCCCAGCTTAGTTCTACTTTTCCCTGTTTCAGTTCTTGTTCACCTTCCCAAGCTCTATAGGAGTAAACCTGCCACTCCTGATGTGGCTGGTTATGGTTACTGTATACTGCAGCCCTGTTCCAGCAAGGACATGCTTTACCAGTGCCTCTAGCAGACCTACCTCTAAGCCCTGCCCCAATTCCTGACACCAGCCATTGATGGTCCCAGCTCCCAGTTCTTAAGGGTAGCCTGGTGATTGGAGTTCGTTGCTGGGTCTGGTCCTCTTCATTGTTTTCATAAGTGACATTGTGGAGGAGCTTGAAGGTAGGGAGTGTCTCTTTGCGGATCATACAAAAATCTGCAACAGGCTTGACACTCAGGAAGGGTTGAAGAAAATGCAAATGGATTTGAGGAAACTAGAGGAATAGTCTAGGGGGCGGCAGCTTGGTTTCAATGCCAAAAAGTGCAAGGTTATGCACTTAGGGCTGTGTCCCTTGGGGGCTGAGTATTTAGGAAGGGGGGAGCTTTCAGTTACCAAGCAAGAAAGAGACCTGGGTCATCATAGCTGATGACCTCAAGATAGCTGGACAGTGTGACAGAATAGCGGGAAATGCTAGCAGGATGCTGGGGCTCTTTGGGAGAGTGGTTTCTAGCAGGAGGCGGAGGCTGTGCTGCCATTGTGTCACTCACTGGTGAGGCCCCACCCGGAATACTTTGTCCAGTTCTGGAGGCTACACCTCTACAAGGACATCGAAAGCGTGGAGGCGGTACAGAGGAGGACAGCCAAAATGGTGAGGGGTTTGCACAAGAAGTCATATGAGGAAAAGCTGCAGGAACTCAATATGTACTCCCTGGAAGACACGAGAGTGAGAGGGGACTTGATTGAAACCTACAAGTACCTCACAGGAGCGAACACAGTGCAAGTGGAGGGTCTGTTTCAGAGAAGGGAACAAACTAGAACAAGGGGGCATGCAATGAAGGTAAGAGGGGGAAGTTGAGGAGAGATGTGTGTAAATACTTCTTCACAGAAGGGGTGGTGGATGACTGGAACAGCCTGCTAGAGGTGGTTAGGGCAAAGACTGGGGTAGCTTCAGGCATGCGTGGGATAAGCACAGGGGCATATTATTTATTTTATTTTATTAAATTTTGATAACCGGGTAAGCCCGCTGGGCCCCGAAGGTCCCTTTTTCAGGGGCGACCCAGGGAGTTACATGGAATGATACATGGGGTAGCATACAGCACAGGTACATTACACTAGACAGCGAGCTTACATAATACATAGTAGTTTTTCAGCAGTTACAGGTAGCGGAATGGGGCTAAGGAGTGACACCTGTGATCAACTAGGGCCAGTGGTGACGGAATAGTCAGGGACCAAGGGCAGATTGGTTGGGCCTAAAGGTCCTTTTTCGCTGATTTTAAAATCTGTGATTCTATGACTGGGATACTGGATCCAAGTACAATGTAGTTGCCAAGCTGGACACTATCCTTGATATTTCTGCAGCAAATGAAAAAAGGTGTTGAGCATACATTCCTCTTAAAGGGGAACTGTCATCAACAGGATTTCTTAATGTCTGAAAGCCCATAAAAAGCTAATTTGATTGAGTCATTGTGTTTATCTGTGAGTAGTTGCAGTCCAGAGTTATTCATATGTAAATCACCCTGTAATTAAGGGCTGGTGGCAGCCATATGTTTTGGGCTTCTGACAGGAAATGATGTCACCGAGGGTCTAGGTTCTTCTTTGACTGTATTTAATTCAACAGGTTAAATAGGAAATCGGCTGTTTTATTAAGTGTGTTTAAGGTGTTATTACAGTACTTTCATCTATAATAATTGTTTTATATGTGCATTGAAACTAGTGAGTCGTCACCTTTACATTTCAAACTGTTAGTAAAAATAATCCATCTTCAGGATTGCTTTAACATCTATGATATACAGTACTGCCCGCTGAAGATGTCAGAACAGATTTCTGGGGCTGCCACAGTACCTCCTTCTGTCTTCTTCCGTTCCCTCTTTTACAATTTTATGTGTGAAGTCGGGTCTACAAGATGCAAATGTGGCTATGTACCTACTGACCTGGCATCATGGCATCCCTGTGCTCCCACAATACACCTGGGAACAAGCTGTTGCACAATGTGCCTTTCCTGGACAAGGACAGTAAAAACAATCTGAGCATGTGCTATGATTTTGAAAATATGCTCTTTATATCCAGATATGACTTGAAAAGAAAAACATAATACACAATTACTATAGAGGGACAACATTGTTAAAACGTGCACAATCTGAAATGCCTTATTAAAAGAGTATTTTACTTCTTTTTATGAAGTTAAAAGTACAACAGTTTCTTATTGAAATACTTTTGATGGAATGGGATTTTGTAATTACAACACTTTCTACATTTATATTTGTTTTGTATGTGCAATGAAACTAGTGAGTTACCACCTTTACATTTCAAACTCTTCGTAAAAATAAGGGAATGGGGAAATGGTTTAACTAGGAAAGGCACACTAAGCTGAAGCTTGTTTCCAGCTGTGATCTGGGAACACAAGGAAGTTAAATGACTTGATCAGAATCGCACAGTATGCAAGTGGGGGCCGTGGGATTGAAACCCAGGTCTCCAGGTTTGTAGCTCAGTGCCCTTAACCACTGCACTATACTGCCTCCTAATAATCCAGTAGAATTCTGGCATTGTTACAGTAGAAAATCCCATTCCATCCAAAGTATTTCAAGTTAAAAACTTTTATATTTTTAACTTCATCAAATAAATAGAATACTCTTTAATAGTGATCATTTTTTACATACGGATAAAAACACTTTTATCTCCAGTTACAACCTACTGGTTGATATTTGTGGTTACAACCAGGAGGTTATAATCAACACCTGTCAATCAAGCATCACCAAATTAGCTTTTTATGGGCTTTCAGACATTAAGAAATCCTGTTGATGACCATTGCCCTTTAAGGACATTTCTTCTTATCTAGCCTTTGTAAGGCATATGAAAATGAACCTATAAATTGCTGTCTAGAATGTGAATATCAGTTTATTAGGCAAGACTACCACTAAGAAACTTCATTTGCCTTGCACGTTGACAAAGAAGGTGTGGAAGGAGCCATTGCGAACATCATATATTGATAAATAAGTAGAGATGCACTGAACTAATAATTTGCCGGTAGAGTTAGTGCGAAGTCGGGAACTTCGCACATCGTGAAGCTTTGAGAAGTTCCCTGACCTTGCAAAAAATTTGTGGGTGATTTTTGATAGCTTTTAAAAACAGAGTTATCCCCTCCACCCTTTGTTAGACACCCACTGCTGCACGTCACATTCGCAGAGGAATACTGCCATGGTTTCGGAATAAGGCGCCCAGTCTAGGATGCAGTTTTTGTGGGTAGCGGTGATCTGTGCCGAAAAATCGCGGTGCTGGTCCAGCCAGATCCCAAGATATTTGAAAGAGGTACATTTTTTCTATGGGAGTCCCTTTCAGAGTTTTAAAAGTAGGACTGGCAGGGAGACAGGAGAGTCTGCCTCGTGCCGAAAGTTATAGAACCCGTTTTTCTTTTTTGCATTTAAGATAAGTTGATTTGAGTGAAACCAGTGTTGGATAGCATTGAAGTCTTGCTGGAGTCTGGGTGCCACTACCAGTGGGGAGGGACCTGAAGTATACAGAACTGTATCATCTGCATACATATGAATGGATGTGTGTGGGCAGGCTGATGGCAGGTCATTTAGGAATATGGAAAACAAGATTGGACCAAGGACAGAGCCTTGGGGGACACCCATTGTGGCGGGGAGGGAGTCGAAAGTGGAGGTCCCAATTCTGACTGATTGGGACCCATGAGCCAGGTAAGATTTGAACCAGCTGGTGGCTGCAGTGGAGAGCCCTGCCCAGGAAAACTTTGCCAAGAGAAGGGTATACGAGACGGTGTTGAAGGCCTTGGCTAAATCAACAAAGATGGCAGATGTGATGTGGCCTTTATCTATGCCTGTAAGGATGGAGTCAGTGGTTCATGGTTAGGGACAGCAGCACTTTTCAAGTAGCTCATGAACTTGATTGTACTCTTAGCAATTTTTTTTTCCCCAAAAGTAACTCAAGCAGGAAGATACTGTTTGTTTTAAGAAGCTGTAATCTTTAAATTCAGTTGTGTCTGTCTTAAACTTAAATTGGCAAGACTGCTTTTTTCTCACAAATGACTTCATAGATGGAGGTCCTTGTGAAGTGCCACTTGCCTGTCTTGACTGTACGATAAGTGTAAGAGCCTGTTTCTACTGTTTTGGTCTGCTTTTTCTTATATTTGTGTCTAAGGTAATCTTATGAGTTTTTAACTTTTTTGACAGTTTCCTTCCTGTGTCAGACTGCAGCTCCTTAAGTTCTTGTTAGATCTAGCCTTGTGTTGTGTTTTTTTTTTACTATTAGTGTTTTTTTGTATGTGTGTGATTACTATTTTTTAATCTGTTTTTTGCAGTTTTAAACTTCAAAAGCCTCTCAGCTGCTTTCAAGTGTGAGCGCCGTTTGTGCACTGTTTTTAACTGACTGGGTTGTGTGCGATATGCATGCATCATTGCTTGCACTAATGCACACATATGTCTGTGCTATTTATGTCATTTGTTCTTCTGCCACTGCAGTTTCGGTGTTCTTTTCTGTGCAAACTGACCTTTTTAGGGGCATAGATACAGTTCACTACGCACACTCTGGCAGTTTCACTGGAAGTGCTGATTCATCAGACATCTTGAAGCTAAGCTTCTTACACCACCTGGGCAATATATCCCCCGACTCTGCCCTGTGACATCAGAGCTTTCTTTCCACTGGAAGAACAGGTCACTTACTTTGTGGCTCTTGCTTAGGATTTAGTGCGCCTTTGGTGAACCTTTCATTTACAAATATTTGAAACTATTTCAAGTTACTTCTCAGCCCCTTCTATTCCCTTCTTCATCAATAATGGAGCAATGCAAGTTTGGCTTCAAATTCTGCATACTTTGCTGACAGAAGTTGTTGGTCACCAACCCGCATGACACATGCCTGTACTGCCTGGGCGGGCAGCACGACATGATCAGGTATGGTTGAGGCAGTATAGTGCAGTGGGTTAAGGCTTTGAGCTGCAGATCTGGAGACCTGGGTTTGAATCCCACAGCTGTCTAAGTGCATACTGTGTGATCATAAGCAAGTCACTTAACTTCCTTGTGCTCCCAGGTCGCATCTGGAAATGAGCTCCGGCTTAGTGTGTCTTTCCTGGTTAAACAATGTTCCCTTTCCCTGGTTCTCTCAATGCTTCAGGAGTCCCTTGAGTATCAGAAGCACGGTCTTACATTTGGCTGGCTTTTGGATCAGAATAAAAAAAAAACTGGTTTGAGGGATGTAAGCAGGCCTCCGCAGCTGCCAGGTCCTCATTGCAGCTTGCAACCTTTGAAGAGGAAGTGGCAGATGCTGTAGTGGGTACCTCCTCGGTCTCTCTGCTGCTCCTGATTGGGGCCAGTGTCAGAGGGTCATTCATGCAGGGATTCCATGAGATGTGCATGGCCCTCAAGACCTTGGGGGAGAGCCCTGTCCACCGCGGTAAGAAGCAGAAGAGCCACTGGTGCCAGTCGTGGGACTAGGAGAGGTCGAGGTCCTCACGATCCGATGACTCCCCTGACTACTCAACTCGACACTCCCTTGGTCGAGAGCTCCTTGCTATCCCCATCAGGCTTGTTGACCTTGAATCTGGTCAAGCAGGTCGTGAAAATTTTCTTTGAGTCTGTGCATCTTCCGTCAGATGAGAGTGAGGCTCTGACCTCCCAGACCCTGTGCTCCTGGTCCTCACGCAGGAGGATGTGAACCAGTCGGTACCCCTGACTGATTCAGTGTGGGAGCAGCCTTCATTGGCATTCAAGTCTTCTAAGCCTGCCTTACTCAGTGTTGCCAGGCGGTGTGGTCTTCCACAACCAGCCTGAAGGCTCTTCCTGATGTTGACTGCCTGGTCGACAGTCAGGATCTCAGTCTCACTCGAGGCCCTCCCACACTTAATCCTGCTCAACTGGGAGGTGTCACATCAGTGCTCCCTGACCTTCTCATCCCCTGATAAGGAGAGGCAGCATCAGAAGATGCCTTAGTACTACGAGGTGGTTTGGCAACAATTGGCCATTGTGGGGCGTGGTAGACCTCTACTTCCTGGACCTTCGGTCACCTGGCAGCTGCCAGTGATGCCCTCACTGGTCTAAACAACAAAGGTGCCTCCTGCAACTGCTTTCCCCACCCCTGCGGGTTGAGCCGCCACCACTTGAGCTGAAGGTGGGTGCTCCAACTAAGGAAGTCAGGTCAGCAACCAGCTTGCCAGGCCAGTTGTCTTTGGAGAGTACCCAGTCTTGAGGATACTTGGGTGGTCCGTGGTGAGAAACTGTCAAGTTCCATTGTTGAGGAGTCTTCGGACACATCTGATCTTTTGTCCATGGCCACCTCTGGGATTCACATCCATGATAAGAAATTTGTCAAGGAGTTGATCACTGACCATGGACCAATGTCTTCCAGGGCTCTTATCTGATTAATATCCGAGTCCAAGCATGTCCCTCTAGAGTCTTTCCAGAAAAGGGCCGAGTACCCTTTTATGGACATTTTGGACAAGGATGAATCCTGGGGTTGACTTTTCCATGGCTGAGGCCATATTGGGAGCTGTCCTGGAGCTGTCGCAGCATCCAGCATCCTGCCTGGTGCCCTTCACCCATATGGTCCACAAATATGTGGTTCCTTCTGGGTCCCTTATTTGGTTCTCAGACCACCATTTGGCTGAAGGACTGGTTTTCGACTCGGCCTTCTGCAGATCCAGGGGCCAAGGGGATGTGGACAAGCCTCTGGACAAGGGAGTCGAGAAAGATTGACCACACCTCCAAAAAGGTTTACGCTGCAGTGTTCTTGTGTCTTTGTCAGATGAGCTAGTCCGTTATGATGGCCAACTTGGTTTACTCCCTTTTTGGAGTCTTTGAGATTCTCCCTCACTTCCCTACTGACCAGTAGTTGCAAGTGAAGATTATTCAAAACCAAGGTCATTCGCTGGCTAAATACCAGCTCTAGATGGCCTTGGACATGGGCAACTCCTGTGGCCATGGCCATCACCATACATCATAGGGCCTGGCTGCATCTATCTATCTTTATAGTGGACACCCAGCACAGGCTGGACGATGTGTCTTTTTTGGAGCGCCGACCTCTTCAGCCCTAGGGTAGAGGGACATCTCACCTGAACTGAGAAGTCTAGTGCAACCCTTGGTCCTTTCTATCATCCCAGTGGGTCCAGAAGCAAAAGCCTAAGAAGAAGACCAGCATCTCTGTGGCAACAGCTTTGAATGGAGCAGTATCAGGCCTAGTGTCTGAAACCCAAGAGAGATGGGGGCAGGGGTGGCAGTGCCCCTCCTGCCGCAGTGGGTGGTGCCCCTGCTAAAGCTGCACAGTGACAGATTGGGGGGTGTCATCCTCCACCCATCCTGTCCCTGTCTGCGCTTCCCGTTGTGGGTCTGTTAATTCACTTCTTGCCACGTTGCTGCATTATCACAGTGGACAAATGGGTGTTAGAAGTGGTAGACAGATTGCTGCCTCTGGACTTCGAAGTTCTCCCACCTTACCAACTCCATCCTCCTCAGGACTCCAGGGATTCACAGGACATGCTCTCCACCCTTCGGGAGGACATCGTTCAGCTCCTCACAAAAGGAGCCATAGACATGTCACAGATGCCCCCGCCAATCAGGGTTACATGTCCAGGTACTTCCTGGTTCCAAAACGGATGGGGGCTGGTGCCTCATACCGGATCTTCACATTCTGAACCAGTTCATGCAGCAGCATAAGTTCTGGAGGGTCACCCTGATTCAGATCATTCCATCTCTGAAGCAGAAGAAGTGGTTCTGTTCTCTGGACCTCCAGGATGTGTTTTTTCCACATCCCAGTCCATCCATCCAGTTGCCAGTACCTCTGGTTCCTGGTGGAATGAGTACAGTACCAGTTCTAGGTCATTCCCTTTGGTCTCTTGTCCATGCCTAGGGTCTTCACTAAGTGCATGGCAGTGGTGGCAGCCTTACTGTGGCACTGGGCGTCAAGGTGTATCCCTGTCTGGATGACTGACTAATAGGCTGGCTATCCAAGGAGACTGTTGAGAGATCCAGGGATCTAGCTGTCCAGTCCTCGCAAGACTTGGGCGTGTTGTTGGTTAGCCCAGACACATCCTAACTTTTCCCTTTGCAGATGATCAAGTTCATTGGAGCAGAACTAGATCTCCTGCAGGCCAAGGCCTGCCTACCCACAGACCGGGCACTGGAACTTGGCTCCTTTGCCTGATCATTTCAGATTGGGCTCTCGCACCTTGTCAAGGGATTTCCTGCAGCCGCTGGGGCGCATGGCTTCCTGCACCAGCATGGTTTGTTGGGCCTGCTGGCAAAGTGCCACCTGCAGTGGAAGCTGGGCTGTCAATGGTCCCAGCTCCTAGGCTGATTGGACCAGCCGGTCTCAGTGACCCAGCTGATGTGGGACACCATTCAGTGGTGGCTAGTCCCATAACATCTGGTGGGAGGAATCCTGTTTGTCCAGAGCTGACGTCATGTTTATGACTGATGCATCTCTGATGGGATGGGGAGCACACCTGGCAGACCTAGGAACCCATGGGTTCTAATCACCCCAGGATTCCCATCACCACATAAACCTGTTGGACTTCTGTGCAGTGTAGTTTGCTCTGACAGAATTTGCTTTATTAGTCAGGGGTGAGATCGTGCAGGTCCTGATGGTCAACACCACGATCATTTTCTACCTGAACAGGCAGGGCAGGACACACACTCCTTTCCCTTGTTTTGGGAGGCCCACCGCACCTGGACCTTCATGCACTACTGACCAGATAATCAGGGTGGTCCTGCAGCTGGACTTGACATCCCTACATCTCGTAGTGTGGTTCCTGAGTGGCTAGAGTTCCAGGCCGTGGATCTGTTGGAAGAAGTGCTCCACATTGTGGAGGTCTCCCAAAGAGAGTTGACTCACAGATGATGTGCATTTAAATGGGATAGGTTCTCCATTTGGTGCCAGGGTAAGGCACTTAATTCCCTTTCCTGCCCTGTGGTGAGCATCTTGGAATACCCCTTGTCCCTCTCTCAGTTGAAACAACAAGTGATGACCCTTAAGGTACACCTAGTAGCCATCTCTGCTTATTGAGCATCGGCCAGTAAGCCAACAGTGGCACAGGAGAAGATGGTCGGGTGCTTTTTCAAACCCGTGGTGAGCGAACCACCGCAACTGCCATGGGACTTACTGCTGGTGCTGTCTGTGTATGTGCAAGTCTTTCAAGGCTATAGATAGGAGTGAGATGTCACACCTGTCATGGAAGATAACCTTCTTGGTGGCCATCAAATCAGACAGAAGGATTAACAAGCTCCAGGTGCACCTGGTGGAAGCTCTTTATTTGGACTTCCACAAGGACAAGGTCATCTTTTGTCTGCACACGAAGTTCTTCCCGAAGGTTGTATCTGAGTTCCACCTTAACCAGATGAGGAACCTCCCAGTATATTTTATCCCCTTCTTCAGAGGCCAACTGCAAGGTCCATACTCTTGAACTATGGAGGGCAGTCTTTTATTACAACGCACATGGCTGGAGTTTGGGGGTGAGGCTTGCCAGCTTGTAACATGTGCTGACGCCGTGCCTGTCAGACTGGGATCAAAGCGAATCGTTGCCAGGCGAATCACGTACTGCATCAACCTTTGCTATATACTGGATGATAGGGAGCCTCCTGTAGGGCTTAGGGTTCATTTCACCAGACATACCGCTGCATCGGTGACCACTTCCAGGGACGTCCCTGTGCAGGAGATAGGCAGGGCTGCTACGTGGAAGTCAACACACACCTTCATTTACCATTGCAGTATTGACCTTGAGTCTCATTGAGATGCTGCTTTTGGAACCTCGGTTCCTCAGTCTCTGTTCACCAAATAAGGGTGCATGACTCGCCCCTTCTCCCACAGAACTGCTAGGAGTCTGCAAGAGTGTGGCTAGTGAACATTATCCACACCCTTCACCTGTAACCGTGGATCTTACTTGGAAAGGGCTCTTGCAGTAGGCAGTAACCATAAGGACTGAGCCGTCAGGTGCTACAATCACACAGAAAAATTAGCTAGCAGTGTCTAGCAGGGGACTGTGCTCCCGATGTCACGTGACCGATGTCGACCCAACATTGTATAGTGGGCAGTCCCCCACGCTCGCCATAATTCTGTCCCGCCATCGACTTGTGAACATCAGATCTCATGGAACACTGCTACAGACTACCACCATTTTTTGGTAAGTATATCCTTTATTTTCTTACAAAAGTCAGTATTTTTTGACATCTGATCTCATGGTGGTGGCTATTCCCACAGTACCTCTGGCGCGGCTCCACATGCAAGTCACACAGTTGACTGTCATTGTACAGTGGGATTAGAGGTCAGACGACCTGGAGAAAAATCCTTGTTGGGGTTCCCCTTCCAGACCCTTCCCTTCCAGTTCAAATCCTGAAGACAGGTGTATTAGGTCAGGGCTTGGGAGCACAACTGGGAGATCACAGAACCTGGGGATCCTGGTCTCAGTAGGAGCTCTCACTGCACATAAACGTGCTTGAGATGCATGCTGTATGCCCTCCAGGCCTTCCAGCTACTTCTTCCAGGACCACTCGTGATCCAGTTGGACAACATGTGCGTGGTCTGGTATTTAAAAAACAGGGAAGCACTCAGTCACACCCCTTTTGCAGGGAAGCAATGCGAGTGTGATACTGGGCAGTTCAGCACTGGCTCCAGCTAACGGCAGTGCACATCAAGGGCGTTCAAAACGTACTAGCAGACCATCTCAGCCGCACTCAGGCAAGGGCTCACTTGTGGGAACTGCATCATTTGGTGGTCGAGGACATCTTCGACCTCTGGGGTCATCCAAATCTCGATCTATTCGCCTCCCCATACAATGCAAAACTACCTAATTTTGATCGCTTATTCCCGGGCCTGGTGCCTTTTGAGGAGACGCGCTGTCTCTTTGCTGAACAGAGAGGTACCTGTATGCTTTTCCCTCCCTTTCCACTCTTGCAGAGGGTTCTCCTCAAGTTGCAAGTGGAGGGAGCTCAGATGATTCTCATCACTCTATACAGGCCTCACCAAATATGGTTCCCTTTGCAGTAGTTAGCGGTGGAGCCTCCGGTTCCTCTTAACCTCTGCCAAAACCTTCTGACCCAGGATTAGGGCATGCTTCTCTATACGGACCTCAAGTCTCTCTACCTTCATGCGTGGTGCCTTCAGACATAGCTGTCTCTCGCTTTGGGTTCTACCCCCAAGTCGCTTAAGTACTTATAGAGGCCAGAAAGCCATCTACATGAACCACCTACGCGATGAAGTGGAAGAGATTTTCTATCTGGGCAGCCTTCAAGGGTTGGGAATCTTTCTTGTGCCCTGTTTCTCAAGTCTTGGAGTATCTGCTCCATCTCTCCGACCTGGGACTCAGTTATTCCTCTTTGAAGGTCCACTTATCTGCAATATCCACCTACCACATTCTGGTGGAAGGCAAAACTTTGGCTCAGTTGGAGGTCTCCCATACCTTTTTGAAGGAGATACTCCATTTGAAACTCCCAGCCAAGAACCCTCTTACCCCACTGGATCTGAACTTTATCCTTGAGAAACTCACTTTGCCTCCTTTTGAACCATCCACAAGTTGCGACCTGTGCTCTCTGTCTTGGAAAGCGCTATTTTCAGTTGCTATGATTTCTGCTTAAAGGATTTCCGAGCTTCAGGCTCTTATGTGTAAGGGTGCCCTATTTGATTTTTCACAGACACCGGGTGGCTCTGCATACAAATCTAAGTTTTTACCAGAGGTAGTTTCTGAGTTTACTTTAAATTAGACTATACACTTGCCAGTGTATTATCCTGAGCACTCTAATCAAAGGGAGGCACTTCTGCACATGCTGGATGTGCACAGAATTTTGCTTTACTACACGAATCAGACAAAGTCAGTCTGCAAAACAGACCAGCTTTTCGTTTGCTTTGCGTCCAAAAGGAAGAACACTGCAGTTTCAAACCAGTGTTTATCTAAAGGGTTAGCAAACTGCATTCTGTTTTGCTATCAGAAGTACAACAAACCCTTTCCGGAGGAAGTTAAAGGGCATTCAACTAGAGGCATGGCTGCATCTACTGCTTGTTTCAGAAATGTTTCTGCAGCAGAGATCTGAGCGGCAGCCACGTGGAGCTCTGTCCACCTTCACTAAGCATTACAGTCTGGACATTGCCTCTAGATGCAAGGCAGGCTTTGGACTTGCCATCCTTCAAGGCCTCCTGTCTTAGTTCCCTGCCTACTGCAGACCTTTATCCTGCCTCCCATGTTCATTCTTTGCTTGACTTACACTGTTTGGGACTCTGTCCTTATTGTTATTGCCTACTGCAAGAGCCCTCTTGAAGTAAGAACGTACAGTTACATAAGAACTTACCATACAGTAGATCTTCGAGAGAGGCTCTTGCAGTAGGCAAGGGTTTTCCCTCCCTCCTTCGCCCTGCTGTTGCTTGTCTTTTCCTTCTCAGCCTTTTCTAGGAGCCCACTCCTATCATACCTTATCACAGGTCTCTGGTGGGAGAACTGAGGCAGGCGTAGGGGACCGCCCACTATATAACGTCGGGCCGACGTCGGTCACGTGACGTCGGGTGGGCAGTCCCCCACCAAACACTGCTAGCTAATGTTTCCATGTGGTCCTAGTGCCTGGTGGCTCAGTCCTTATGGTTATTGCCTACTGCAAGAGCCTCTCTCAAAGATCTACCTGTTACAGTACATAGATACATAGACAGTGTCGGCAGATAAGGGCCTATGGCCCACCCAGTCTGCCCATTTAAGTTTGTAAGTTCAGTTTATGTTTTCCAGGAAGTCTGTTGCCCCTTACCCCTGACCTCCAGAATTCCTTTATGTCTATCCCATGCATTCTTAAATCCCGTGATTGTTTCAGCCCCAACCACTTCCTCTGGCAGGGTGTTCCACTTGTCCACCACCCGTTCTGTGAAGAAATTCTTCCTTCGTTTCCTCTGAATCGTCCCTCCTCCAACCTCATCCCATGCCCTCTAGTCCTGGAACATCTTTTTCGCTTAAAAATAGTGCATTCCTGCACCCTGTTCCTCCCTGTAAGATACTTGTATGTCTCTATCATATCCCCTCTCTCCCTCCTCTCCTCCAGGGAGTACATGTTCAGTGCCTTCAACCTGTCCTCATAGGACTTGTGATGTAATCCATGCACCATCTTTGTTGCCCTCCTCTGAACCTTCTCTACCCTGTCTATGTCCTTACGTAGGTAAGGTCTCCAGAACTGCACAGTGTACTCCAGGTGCGGCCTCACTAGTGTCTTGTATAGTGGAATTATGACCTCCCTTTTCCTGCTGGTGATGCCCCTGCCTATGCATCCCAGCATCCTATTTGCTTTACCTGCTGCCTTGTCACACTGTTTCCTGCCTTGAGGTCATCAGAGATGATAACTCAAGATCCCTTTCCTGCTTGGTGCATGCTATATCCTCACCCCCAACTGATATATTGTGCCAGGGTTTTGTGCCCATATGCATTATCTTGCACTTCCTTGCATTGAATTTCAACTGCCAAACCCCTGACCATTCTTCAAGTGTCTGCAGGTCCCTTCTCATTCTGTCTACACCCTCTGGTGTGTCTACTCTGTTACAGAGCTTTGTGTCATCAGCGAACAGTGAAATTCTGCCTTCTAGGTCCTGTGCAATGTCACTGATGAAGATATTGAATAGTACTGGTCCCAGCACTGATCCCTGTGGTACCCCACTGGTCACTCTTCCCTCTGTGGAGTGACAGCCATTTACCACCACCCTCTGTGTCCTGCCACCCAGCCAGTTACCTACCCACCTCACTGTCCTGCCCACACCCATATTCCCCAGTTTGTGCAATAGTCTTCTATGTGGCACAGTGTCAAAGGCCTTGCTGGAGTCCAGATAGGCATGTCCACTGCCCTCCTGATCCACCTCCTAGTCACCCAGTCAAAAATTCAATGAGGTTGGTCTGACATGACCTTCCCTGGTGAAACCATGCTGCCTTGGGTCTTGTGGTCCATTGACAACCAGATGTTCCACCAATCTCTCCTTCAGTAGTGCTTCCATGATCTTCCCCACTACCGAGGTGAGGCTGACTGGTCTGTAGTTCCCCGCTTCCTCTTTGTTCCCACTTTTGTATAAGGGGACTACATCTCCTATCCTCCAGTCTTTGGGTACCTCCCCTGTTTCTAGTGATCGGCTAAACAGGATAGCAAGAGGTTCAGCCACCACCTCTCTTAGTTCTTTAAGGACCCTGGGGTGCACCCCATCTGGCCCCATTGCTTTATCAACTCTTATTACTTCCAGTTCCTTCAGGACCCTTTCTCGTGTAAAGGGACTTGTGTCCATTTCTGCACCATTCTCACCCCTTGTACTCCATTCAGACCCATTACCCTCCTCTTCCTTAGTAAAGACTGAGCAGAAATACCTGTTCAATATGTCAGCTTTACTGTTGTCATCCTCCACACAGCCCCCATCCTCCCCCTTCAGTCTCACTATCCCTCCCTTTGCCTTTCTTTTTTCACTTATGTACCTGTAAAAGGTTTTGTCCCTCTACCCACTGATTTTGCAATGTGTTCTTCTGTCTGAGCTTTGGCTTCCTTACTGACCTCCTGCCTCCCTTTGCTTCTCCTGGTACTTCTCCTATCCCCTTCTGCCTGTGTCTTTTGTATTGCATGAATGCAATCTTTTGGCTTTCACTTTCTTTGCTACCTCTTTGGAAAACCATAATGGTCTCCTCTTCCTTTTCCTCTTGCTAACCTGCTTAATACATAATTCTGTTGCTCTTGTAATCCCCATTTTAAATACTTCCACTGTTCCTCAACCCCTGATTCCTGCCCCATTCCCCTTAATGCCTCTTTCAAGTATCTCCCCATTTTCCCAAAGTTTGCCCCCCTAAAATCCAGGATACGTGTTTTTGTGTGGTTAGGTTCTGCTCTTTCTGTGATTTCAAACCACAGTGACTGGTGGTCACTGTTCCCCAGGTGCTCCCCCACTCTTACCCCCATCACACTGTCCCTGTTTGTGAGCACAAGGTCCAGTATTGCCTTCTGCCGAGTTGGTTCCATGACCAGTTGCTTGAGGAAGGCACCCTGAAGGGAGTCCAGGATAAATCTGCTCCTAGTTGATGCTGCTGCTGGGATGCTCCAGTCCACATCTGGAATATTGAAGTCTCCAACCAGTACTACCTCACCTTGTCTGCCATCCTCTGGATGGCTAGCATCAGCTCCCTATCTGTTTCTTCCTCCTGGGCTGGTGGTCTATAGACCACACCTGTGCGGATGGCTGTCCCCATTTTCCTTTCCAGCTTAACCCACAGTATCTCTCCCCCATTTTGTTCCTCCTGGATCTCTGTGGCCCTTATGTCATTTTTCACATACAGTGCCACTCCTCCTCCCTTCCTGCCTGCCCTGTCTCTTCTGAATATGTTGTAGCCAGGTATGGCCAACTCCCAGTCGTGGTTATCATTACACCAGGTTTCAGTGATGGCCACAATGTCCAGGGTCTGACTGCACCATGACAGCCTCCAGATCTTCCATCTTGTTGCTAAGGCTCCTGGCATTTGCACACATGACTTTCCATGATTTGACCTCCCTAGACTGTTTCGCTGTTCTACTCCGGCCCCTTCCTTGGTTGTCCTTTATCCCTGGTTCACCTTGCTGTCTGCCTTTCTGCTGAATTTTGCCCCTATTCTGCCTATCCACCTCCTGGGCGCTAACCTCCACATCCTTTCCTTCCATTTCTCTGGGTACCTCTATGTGGTTGTCCCTGTTTGGCAGTAAGTTCTTACAGTCAGTTCTTACGTAACTGTACTTTCTAGGAGTGGTGTATAGTTCACATCCACGCAACCCACCCTGCCTCCCCTGGCATGTGGCACAAGGATCCTTGCTTCCACCATGCAAAGATCTGACATCATAGGGCAGAGTCAGGGGAATATGCTGCCTGGGTGGTGGGAGGAGTTTAGCTTCAAGACGTCTGATGAATTGGCGCTTCCAATGGAACTCCCAAAGTGTGGATGTGAACTGTATACCACTCCTAGAACTATGACTACAAGTGAGTAAACTGTTTTGTTTTGCAATCTTCTCTTCTTTGCATGTAGCATTTGTGGCGCTATTGCAAGAAACATCCTGGTTATTTGCTTCATTGTCTGCCTTTTTAATTCCACAGACCATGTTCACGCTGGTATTGGTGAATCAGTCGGACGGTTGTGTCCGTTTTCCAGCAAGTATTACACAATCATAAAGGAAGAAAGTTGGAAAAAGCTGGGCTGAACAACATTGCAGAGTACAAAAAAGCTCCACAATGTTGGAGCCAATTTATTTGTGCAAATACAAAAAGGGTAGTATCCTGCTGGAGGTCGCCGACATTTCATATCACTGCTTTCTGCTTTTTCAGAGGCTTGACTCATAAAGGAGTTGGCCTCTGTTTCAAACTAAATTTCCAACTCAATTACAAACTCCAAGGTTCACTTTTTTGGGGAGATCATTATTGGAACAAATGTATTTTTTTTTTTTTTGCAGGCCACCTTCACCTCAGGCATATAAAGTATGGGCTCTTGGGTAGATGTAGTCACCTTTCTGTGAGACTTATCAGTTTGCTCCAGCGATTAAAGAGGAGTTATAAGTGCCCTTGCATTAATAATGCAGGACCTATAGGTCCCGATTAAGCAAAAGAAGGGAAAAGATAATTTTGTTTCTGTTACTTGCCTGTTCATAACTTTATGATGTATCTGATAGATCCCACGTCTCCCAGCCCACCATGTTCGGGTAGAGAAACACAGTGGTGTCCTCAAACTGTAGCTTGTGCCATATTTTGGCTGCTGCTAGGGCTCATTCACAGTCGCCCACTCCAGTGCAGACGATCAGAAATGTCCGTAGTGTGTTCGGTGTTGCGGCCACCCACTGCAGTGTAATCCTATAGGCTTTCTCAATCGAAAAGGGAGGATCATCTTCCACCATGGAAGGGAGTGTTGGTAGCAGGGAACGTTCAAATTCCAGGCTGTCTGCTCTCTCAGCTGACTCCAGTAAGCCCGCTACCTGGATGGTACTTTCCCCCGAGATTGGTTTTTCACAGTCTCGAGCTGCTGTCTGAATAAAGAGTTCTCCTTAAAGAAGTTTAGTTGTGGTCGCTGCAGCTTTAATCACCAATATATTTGCCCTCGAGGCTGATTGATCAACAACGTCCATTCTGGTTTCGAGGCCCGCAACTCGAGGGTACAGACTGTTGAACTTGAGATAAAGGTCTTGAACAGTTTTAAGTAACTGTCTGAGGCTGGTGTTTACCATTGCTAGCATTATTTCACCCTCAGGTAGTACATTCATGGTCGAGGCTTCCTGCTGCTGCATAGACTATGCTGCATTCTTCTGCCCTCTCAGAGCAAAAACATCCTCCAGAGCCACTGCTACTCCTCTAGACTTCCCCATCATCTTGTCAAATTGATGAACTATGCTTGTTGCTGGTGTAAAGTGATTAAAAGATGCCCAAAATAGGATAAAAATGACGTTTTTATAAGTTTCTCTCAGGAGCATGAAGTGAATGCTTCTTTCCTGTTATGCTGCTCAGCAGCACCCCTCCCAGCCCACCATGTTGCTGATATGTCCCACTGCCCCTGTTGCCAGCCCTCTAATGACATGGATGGGCTAAGTCATGAGGGGGATGGGTATATGCCAGCACTTTAGTATTTTTTTATAAATACTGTAAAACAATGCATTTTTTGTGCTTTGTCTACTGGTACTTATCACGCTGACCCAGCGCGATCTGTACTGATAGACTAAGCACAAAACCATAGCATCATATGGTTCGACCTGGCCCTGGGTACCAGTACTCTCTTGTCAGAGGCTAAGGTTTTAGATTTCAGATGAACAGACTTTGCCAAGATGAGGAAGCTAATCAGAGATGAGTTGGATCGAGTGAACGAGATTGGATGGGTGGGGAATAATAAAAAAGGGCCTTTCTCGATGTAACTACAAGTTATGCCTGAGAATAGTTATTAAATGTAACAAGTGCAAGAGATGAGTATGGTTCTCTTAATACAGTCAGAGAGACAGTATGGGTCTTCGTTAGATACGAGGAGAAACAGGGGGACAGGGAATGAAGTGAATACCAGATGAAGATGAGGGATGCCAAGAAGCCAGTCAGAGATGCAAAAGCAGACACAGCTGTGTACTGCGCAGGGAGTCAGTGAAGGAGAAAAGTTCTTTAGATACAGCACGGAAATAAGGAGGTTGAGAGGGGAAATTATAAAGCTGGCTGGGGGGAGTAGGATAATAGAGGAGGAGTAGGGTAATAGAGGAGTACGAGCAGAAGGCAGCCGTTCTTAACTATGTCTGCTCAGTACTCACAGTGGAGAAAAGCAAGCCTTTACCAGAAAGTGGCATAAAGGCTTCTGCAAAGGGGATACCAGAAATGGGGCAGGTGGTAGTTACAGAAACGAGCTTTGATCAGAGTCAGAACAGCTACAGTGCAATAAGGTAAGACCAGGGTTATGTTAATGTTCTGTTTATCAGCCTCGGTGGGGTGGGGTGGGGCTGGCCTATTGACGCAATGGAGGGCATAGCCACTGTTTTGCACCCAAATTCTGACCACCTCCTCTGTACAGCTCAGTATTAAACCAGGGCATGAGACACTGGAAGGGCAGGATGTGAAGCTTCTCAGAAAGAAATACTTAAACCACAGACTCACCCCAGCAGCTGTCTCTCTTCCCAGCAGAGCACAGTATAACTAGAAGGGGGCACTATTACTGGTGGAAGACACTGGAAGGGGCAGAATATGAAACTTCTCAAAAGTTAAATAAACAAAACCCCAAATGCACCCCCCATGGTAGCAGTCTCTCTCCTCAGTATCTCTTCTCCTGGTATAGCCCAGTGTAAGTGGAAGGGGGGCTGTTTGCTACCCCCTGCCAAGGCAAACAGGGCCAGGCTGCTTTATTCTAGCAGTGTGAACCCCTTATCTGTTTTCTTGTTGATGTCCAGCACCAAAGAGGTTGCTATAGAGGAAGGGGAATAAGGTCTTCCAGGTATAATGCTGTAGCTCCAGCACCTAAGCCCCAGTCAAAACAAAACTCTTGAGAGTTTTGCCCAGGTGTCCAGTCATTGCCAGTGAGAGGAAGACTGGCACCCCACTTCCAGGAATGTGTGAATATTACCACAGATAAGTGAGTACTGGAAGTAGTGGGCTGAGGGTTGTATTGGCAGTTAAAACACTTTCCAGACCTGAAGAAACAGAAGTTTTCCAGCTCACTGTCCCATGGAAAGAAGTCTCCTGAAACTGGAAGTAAAAAAAAAATAAACAAACAGTATCAAAAGCCTTGGAAGTTTCTGTCTCCTATGGGGCAGGTGTCTATTCCTCAAGATACTTCCTGACCCACAAGAAAAATGGAGATAGGCAACCCATTTTAGACCTCAGGTTTATGAACAAGCATTTGAAAAAAAGAAAAATTCAAGATGGTCACACCAAGGACAGTGATATCATCATTCCAGAAAGGCAATTGGCTGGGATCCCTGGATCTGAAAGATGCCCATTTTCCTATCTTAGTCGGACAGAAAGTACCTTAAAGCTGGGTAACTGCCAGTACCAGTTCATAGCTGTCCCATTTGGTTTCACCTTAGCTCCAAAGGTTTTCACAGAATGCTTGGCTGTGGTAGCAGGACATTTGAGAAAACAAGACATGGTGGTTCCCCCTAGCTGGACAGTTAGCTAGTCTTGGGGAAAGCAGAACAAGAGGGGTAGTGTTCAGTTCAGTTGGTGAAAAGCACATTGGTGAACCTGAGATTTATGTTAAACCTACAGAAGTCCCGGCTAGAGCCTGTTCGAGTACTGGACTTCATAAGAGCAGAGCTAAATACCCTGCAGGGAAAATCTTTCCTCCTGCAGTCCTAAGTTACAGCTTTGATAGCAACAGCAGAGTCTTTCACAGCAGGTCAGCCTGCATTTAGTAGGGCACATGGCAGCATCCACAGCTGTGATTCCATGGGCCAGGTTCCAAATGAGAGACATCTGGTATCACTTAAGGGACAACTGGTCTCAAAGATAGGATCCAGTTACAAAGCTAGTGCCAGTGACAGAAGCACTAGTGGAATCATTAGAGTTGTGGAATGAGGAAAGCAACCTCAGAAAGGGCATTCTGTTCCTTCAGCAAACACCAGCAAATACTCTTATTGTAGATGCCTGACTCTTGGGGTGGGGCACCCACCTGTAGGACCTCATGTTGAGTGGCACATGGAGCCCACAGGAGTCACCAGATCATATCAGCCTCTTGGAGCTCAGAGCAATACTGCCACCATTACTGTCTCTGCCCAGCTACAGTGTCTGTCTGTCCAAATCAGGACAGACAACACCACAACAATGTACTACATAAACAAGCAGGAAGGAACAAGATTCTCAAAACTGTACACAGAGAGCTGGCCCAGTGGCGTAGAGAGTTAAGGTGCTGGATGCCACACCTCGCGCCACACTGGTGACCAGGTTCGGGAATGACCTCAGGCTGAGTGCTGGCATGGGGGAGGGGGGAAGGGCGGCCACGGGGTGCATGCATGCCTCCACAGCTCGCTCAGCCATGTGCGGAGCCTCGGGGGGCAAGGGAGAAACATGTAAAATACCTATGTGTCCCTGTCACCAAGTTGGTGGGAGGAGGCGACGGGGACTAAACAGCTCAATAAAAAAAAAAAACACTACACAGAGGTAATGAGGATCTAGGACTTGACATATCTCCTAGAAGGAAACATATTTGCAGTGCATCTATCAGGCAAAGATAATGTCCTAGCAGATTCTCTAAGCAGAATCGGTCAGTGAAATCATGAATGGGCTTTAAAAAAGCAGGTTCTGGCCATGGTGTTCGGAAAGCGGGGCACTCCCGACATAGACCTGTTGCATTTTGGAATAACTGTCAGCTTCCGCTGTTTTGTTGCAGACCACCAGCCACGAGGACAGTCTCAGAGGATGCCTTGGTACTAGACTGGACAGAGAAGCTTCTTTACATCCTCCCGCCATTCCCACTCATTCTGGAAGTACTCCTGAAACTCAGGAGGGAACCTGCAACAATGATTCTGATAGTTCCAGACTGGGACTGACAGGCCTGGTGCTCAGTACTCTTGAGCCTGTCCAGCAAGAATCCAATCAGCCTGCCATTCAGTCACATTCTGTTGACTTTGTTCCAGGGCAGAGTAACATTCCCAAACCTTAGGGCCCTATGCCTGAAGGCATGGTTCCTGAGGAGTTAACATTTTCCAGATTGGATTCTGAGGAAGTCCTTTAAGGTATTCAAGGTTTTAACATCTGTGTGGCCACAATGAATATTGAAGATGGTGTGTGGATTTTAAAATACACGGTTGATACAAAAACAGGCTCTCTTGTTGGCAGTCCAGAGGACGTCAGTAGATTACAAACCCAACTGTTTAAACTACAGGAGTGGTCAGACATGCATAAGCTCAGATTTAATGTTGGAAAATGTGCAATCATGCACTTTGGTAGATCAAACCCAGGAGCAAAATATGTATTAAACAGGCAACAACTGAAACAAACAGAGGAAGGGGACCTTTGTATTGTTATGACAATTTTAAATTTAATCATCGTTGTAGACAAACCACTAGGAAAGTTAATGCCATTCTTCATTGCATTCAAAGGCATATTAGTAGTGGTAGGAGAGAAGTTGTGTTGCCCCTATAGTGCTCCCTGGTGAGACAACACTTTGAGTATTGCTCCCAGTTTTGGTCTCTGTACACCAGAACTGGGATTGATGCACTTGAAAACTGTTACCTGTATGATGATTACCTCACCACTGTATACTTGACAGACTTGTACCAGTGTCTAGTTATTGTTTATGTATGTTCACTGCTGTTCGTTTCTACTGTATCTCCAATTGTTTGCACCAGTTTCTGGCCCGTGCCGTGCCTGAAAAAGGTCCTTGGACCAGTGCGCTAACCTGGTTAATGAATGATTGAATAAATAAATGGTACAGAGAAAAGCGACAAAGATAACTGGCATGGAACACCCGAGCTACAAGGCTAGGTTAACAACACTGGATCTATACCCATTCGAGTACAGGAGATTGAGGGAATATGTGCTTACTCTATAGGGCTTTTTTAAATAACGACCTATGGGATTGCCTAGGTTTAGAACTTCAGGAGCAAACTTATTACACTAGATCCCATATCCTACAACTCAAAGGAGAAACTAGTATAAGAGACGAGCTGGGTGGTATAATCAGAGGATTGTTAGTTTATGGAACAGATTACCAACTGAAGTTATCGGATTGGATACTTCTCACCCCAGAATTCTTTAGCATCTATTGACAGATGCAGTATGCCAGCTGGGTCCAGCTGCCCCGAAGAGGAGGAGTCGGTGCAAATGAGAAAGGCATTGGCCAGTCAGGATAGAGATAGAGTGCTGCCTGCAGTCAGCCTGAGGGACCTCAGACCTTTTTCTCCGCTGAACTGGCAACACTGCCCTGGAACTCTCCTCTTCAGAGACCTTCCTGTGCCATTTTCTTCGTTTTTGAGTGCTGCTTTCAAGGTATTTTGTATATTTTTCTTATTTTACCTATTTTTACTGCAACTGCGCTAGGTTCCACGCAGTCACAGGGTTTTTTCATATTTTTTCCTCTTCTGCATTTTTTCTGAGGTAAAAGTCACCCGCATGCATGATACATTGCGTCGTTTTTATTTAAATTATTAGCTTTCAGTATTTTTCGGTGGTTTTTATACCGCTTTTGCGTTAAAATCATTGAATTGGTTTTTCGCACTTGTGCACTAATTTCCGTTCTGCACCTGCGTGAATTTCTGGAACCCTCTTTTTCTTTCTTATATAAGTTTTAATATATTTGAAGGGTAATCCCCTCTTTTCTGGGGAGACACCTTTTGTTTGACTGCAGTGGGCTTCTGTTGGCAAGAGGTGTGGAGGTGGTTTCTGTTCTTTTCCACTGTTGTGAAAAAAAAAAAAAAATCTTTTTACCTCTAGTAAAGTTAATTTTGATTTGGTTAGCTTTGGCCTACCCATTTACCATGGCCTCTCAGTCTACCGCCTCCTCCTCTAAAAGCGTTGAGGAGGGTTCCTCAAGTCAACACAGAATTAATGACATGCCCTCTAGGGACTCCAGTGAAACTAAGTGTGGTAGAAGTAGAAATTCAAGCCAAGCCTCTAAAAGAACTTCAGAGCAGGTTTCTGAGCCTGCCTCTACAAAAACGTCTAAGAAAGATAATATTACTGTTCCTGCTCCGGAAAGGCATTCAGAGACAACAGTAGCTGATAAAAATGTGCTCTCTGCAGATGATTTAGCAAAAGCTTGGAATTTATATCACACTTTACATTCTATGGGTGATATTTTCTCAGCTCCTGTGGGACCGAGTGATTCTCTCCTTGAGGACCCCTATGCCCGGGGTTTTTATTTTGATGAGGGAGAAGATCATGGTGGCGAATCGCTTCATCCAGACCCTCTTATTCCTGATGGCCACCCTAGGGTTGGTGTTAATGAGAATACTGATACAAGTGAAGAAGTCTCTTCCTTTTTTACATTTTTAAAATAGATGGTAGACACCCTGGACCTGCTTCTCCAGGATAACATCGATCAGGAGATGGAAGACGACTACGTGGAGATGATGGGCATTTCTCCTCCTAAGAGGCTCATTCTCCCTATCCACAACACTTTGAAGAGAAGTAGTTTTAAGGTTCTGGAAACCCCCTCAACTTTTACCGGGGTAGACAGAAGGATTGAGAAGAAATACCAGCTCGGTAAGTCTACTGCTGATTTTCTTTATACACATCCAATTCACAGAGGGTATAGTTGAGACAGCGGCCTGTGACAAAGCTAATGTGTCACTATCTGTGCTCCCACCAGAAAAAGACTATAGAAAAATAGACCTTATGGGTAAGAAATCTTCTGTTACTGCCTCTTTCTTGCTGTGCATGTCTTCTTTCATGGCATACACAGCTAGATATCAGAGGGCTCTATTAAAAACTGTACTGGCCATAGTGCAACATGGGGGTACACTATGCTTAGAGATGTTTCCGAAACTGTTAAACGAGCCGTGGAAGCCACAAAGTACCAGTTTCACATGGCCATAGATAATAATGACACAGCCTCGAGGGTCTTGGCTCAGGCTATTTCTCTCAGATGTTTTGCTTGGTTGGGAACTACTAGTCTTACCCAGGATGTCCAAGCCCAGGCGTTAGGCTCCCACTTTGAGTATAACTCTCTCTTTGGGGATCATACTGAAGTCTGTATGAAAAGAATGGATGAGTTCAAACACACGTACAAGAGTAATTCAACGAAAGAAAAGCCCCCGCCCTCTCATAGAGCTCACCATAGAGGGGGTAGGGGCAGGGGTTATTTCTCTAGGACGTTCTTTCCCATGCCATATAACATGGATTTCTCTCAGATGAGTTTTTTCAGCGGGTAGGAGCAGGAGGGGTCAAAGAAGAGCTAACCCCACTCCTGTTACTTCTACTCAGTCTAGACAGCAGTCTTCCTGACTCCTTGCTGGTCGCCTCCCCACTCCCAGTGGGGGGCAGGCTCTTGCAGTACCTCCATTGTTGGCATCAGATCACTTCAGACAAGTGGGTTTTGGAGGTAGTGGAGCAGGGCCTATCCCTTCAGTTAGAAAAATTCCCCGTTCTCCACAGGCCCTTACAACCAAGACCTTCCTCCCCTGCAGAACGATTACTGCTAGAGGTAGAGATCAAGAATCTCATGACGGCCAAGGTTGTGGAACAAGTGCCGCTTTCCCAATGGGGAAAGGGTCTTTATTCCAGATATTTTCTGACCCTAAAGAAAACGGGGGAATGGCAACCTATTCTGGACCTAAGGTACCTGAACAAGTACCTGACGAAACCAATGTTCAAAATGGTTACCTTGACTCAGGTCATACACTCACTAAAGCAAGGGGACTGGCTAGTCTCCCTGGATCTGAAGGATGCCTACTTTCATGTGCCAATAACACAATCCCACAGAAAGTTCCTCAGATTCCATCTTCCCTCAAGGCATTATCAGTTCGCAGCCATGCCTTTCGGGCTCACTTCCACTCCCAGAGTATTCACCAAGTGCCTGGCAGTGGTTGCAGCTCATCTCAGAAGACAGGGAATCTCAGTCTATCCCTACGTGGACGATTGGCTGATTGTGGCCAACTCGTCCCAGTCTGTTTCAGCCCTAATTCGGACAAGGCATATCCTAGAGTCCCTGGGCTTCCTTATCAATGAAAAAAAGTCACATTTTCAGCCTGCCCAAATTCTACAGTTCATAGGGGCAGAGCTCAACACCCTGAAGGGTAAGGCCTTCCTCCCTTCAGACACGGTCGACTCTTTCCTTACTCTGCTAAACTCATTCAGTCCAGGCCAACCAAGACCAGCCAGACCTTTCCTCAAACGCCAGATTCCAAATGAACATTCAGTTTTACCTCAGGTCTCATTGGTCCAGAGAAGAGACCCCTTTACAAAGCTCGTCCCAGTTACAGAGACGTTTCTTCAATCCATGGACTGGTGGAAAAACGCAGACAATCTCAGGGTCAGGGTATCTTTTTTTAACTCCCCAACCTTCCCAAATCTTGACTACCGATGCTTTCCTCCTTGAATAGGGGGCCCATCTGGGGGATTTATCCATAAGCGGGAATTGGACACCAAGGGAATCCTCCCTTCACATCAATCTTCTGGAACTCAGAGGTGTGCTCCATGCCATCAAGGCCTTCGCTTCTCAGCTCAGGGGTCAGTCTGTGCAAGTAAAGACAGACTACACGACGGCCATGTTCTACATCAACAAACAGGGAGGGACTTGATCAACCAAACTCTGCACGGAAGCAATGAGGATTTGGTCCCTCGCCTGTTCCCTGGACAAGTCTCTGTCGGCCAGCCATCTTCCGGGCAAGGACAACATTTTGACAGATGCCCTAAGCCGCATCAGTCAGGGCCACCACGAGTGGACCCTCAACAAGCAAGTCCTTCACACGGTGTTCAGAAGATGGAGCATCCCAGATCTGGTTCTGTTAGCATCCAGTCTGAACCATCAATTACCCCTGTACTGTTGCAGGCCCCCAATTCTGGGGACTATTCCCACGGATGCTTTGACCCTAGATTGGACGGGGAGGTTCCTTTATGCATTCCCTCCCTTTCCTCTTCTGTACAGAGTACTTCTCAAGTTAAGGGAACAACCGGCCAACATGATCTTGGTGGCTCCCGATTGGGTGAGACAGCCATGGTATTCCCTGCTCCTCTCCTTGTCGGTCAAGAAACCCATCAGACTTCCTTCTTGCCTCAGCCTTCTGACTCTTCCTCAGACCGGAGTGGTGTTCCCCAACATCCAGTCTCTTCACCTCAAAGCCTGGTACTTGAGTAGTTAGAATTCCTAGGCTCTTTGTATTCAGAGCAAGTACTGAATGTTTTACGGATGGCTAAAAAAAACAGCACAAGTAAAACTTACACCTCCAAGTGGAGACATTTTTCTTTCTGGTGCAGGGATAAGGGTTTAGACCCTTTACAGGTCTCTTCTCCTTCCTTATTGGATTACTTGGTTCATCTTCAGGCGGAAGGTCTAAAGGCATCTTCCTTAAGAGTTCACTTAGCAGCCATTTCGGCCTACCTTTCTGCAGGTAAAGAGAAATCACTTATTTCTCAACCCATTTTCAAGAAGTTTTCAAGGACTTCTCCACCTGCACCCCGTAGGGAACCTCTTCCCCATGGGACCTTAACCTCTGCATAGCCAAGCTCACGGATCCTCCTTTTGAACCTATGGCTACAGCTGACTTGAAATTTGTTACCTGGAAGACTATCTTCCTAGTGGCCATTGCCTCTGCCAGACAGATTTCAGAGTTGCAGGCCCTGTGTACAGATCCTAATTACATCATTCCCCATAAGGACAAGGTCATCCTGAGGATGAATAGGAAGTTCCTTCCCAAGGTGGTCTCGGAGTTCCACCTTAATCAGTCCATCTCTCTGGTGGTGCTGTTCTCAGATACTGTAAGTCCTCCCCAGGTGAGCGCAAACTGCACAGCCTGTATGTGAAGAGAGCCCTTTCTTTCTACTTAGACTGAACCAGGCAGTTCAGAGAGGGACAAGCCCAGCTTTTTCTCACCTTCGGTGAGGTGGGCAAGGGAAAACTGGTGACCAAGAGAACCATTTCCCATTGGATCATTTCTTGTATTCAGATCTGTTACAACAAGGCGGGCAGACAGCACCCTCGTGGGCTTAGAGCACTCTCTACTAGAGGAACATCTGCTTCAGTGGCAGCTTCCTGGGATATCCCGTTGCTGGAAGTTTGTAGAGCAGCTACTTGGAAATCGGTCCACACTTTCACCAAGCATTATTGCTTGAATGTGCAGTCCCGTTCAGATGCGGAGTTTGGCAGGGCAGTACTACAGGAAAGCCTTTTTCCTAAATAGGTTTCTGTGCCCTCCTCCCAACTGCACTGCTTTGAAGTCTGCATCAATAGATGCTAAAGAATTCCTGGGGTGAGAAGAAACAATTACTCACCTAAATAATTTTACTTCTCCCAGTGTATTCTTTAGCATTATTGACACTCCCACCCATCCTCCCCTGGAAACCGTGTCTAAGGGCTCTGTTAGGGGATTTAGCCAAACTTGCTAACTGGTATTGATCTGAGTGAAAAAATGTTTTCACAATAGTGGATTAGAATAGATAGTTTGTGTGTTGCTGACAGTTTTTTTGCTCCTGTTGGGCACAGTTATTGCTCTTTTTCAGCTCCGAAATTCATTCTGAGGTCCCTCAGGCTGATAACAGGCAGCACTCTACTCTATCTCTATCCTGATTGGCCAGTGCCTTCCTCATTTGCATTGACTCCTCCTCTCCGGGGCAGCTGAACCCAGCTGGCATACTGCATCTGTCAATAATGCTAAAGAATACCCTGCAAGAAGTAGTACTACTTGGGTGAGTAATTTTCTTATTGCAGAGGAATGGGTATCCGGGGTGTACCCTTGTGTAAAAGGCAAGGTTTGTATGGGCCTATGGCTCGATTAGCTTGTACATTACCTATGTTCAAGGAAACTCGCTACCAGGAAAGCATATTCTTCTAAGTGGAGAATTTTTTTTTTTTTTACTAATGTGCCCCCAGAAAAATAAAACCAATAGAAGCAGGGTTGTCTATAATTCTAGAATACCTCATTTGGTCTATGGCTTTCAACTCTAAGGGTGCACTTAGCAGCAGTATAAGCATAGATATCAGCTGGCAAGGGAAAATCTCTGGCCTAACAACCCACATTTTCTAAAGTTTTTTTTAAAAGCCCTCAACGATTTGTACCCACTAGTGAGAGACCCTGTCCCACCTTGGGACCTCAATATATGCCTTGTCCAGCTTACGGAGGATCCCTTTGAGCCTATGGAAACTGCTGATCTGAAGTATGTCACATGGAAAACCATATTCCTGGTTGCAGTGACCTGTGCTAGTGAATTGCAAGCCCTTTTCACAGAGCTAAATTACGTAATCCTTAGAACCAGCATAGAATTATACCTAAGGTAGTATCTGTATTCCACCTGAATCAGTCAGTGATCCCCCTGTATTATTTCTAGAGTATTCCAGTCAAGGTGAGGAAAAGTTGCATAGCGTGGACCTAAAGCAAGTCCTGACTATCTACACGGACTGGACAAAAGAGGTCAGGCCCCACTGTACCCAGCTTTTCGTTACCTATGGTGGGGTTGGCAAAGGCAGACCACCTACAAAGAGATCTGTCCCTTGCTGTATAGTCTGTTGCATTCAGTTCTGCTATGAAAAATCTGGGAAAATGCCACCGAGAGGTTTAAGTGCACACTGCACAAGAGGTACCTCTGCCTCTGTGGCATCCTTGAGAAGCCTCCCATTGTTAGTACGTTGGCAAAGCAGCTACATGGAAAACTGTACAACTTTACAAAATACTAGTTTGTACATATAGTCCAGAAGAGATGCCAGCTTTGGAACTGCTGTCTTGCAGAATCATCTTCCAAATCGGGTACTGGACCCAACCTCCCAAGAAAGTGCTGCTGAATCTGCATAAAGTGTAAACATTAAGTGAGTG
Source organism: Neoceratodus forsteri (assembly GCA_016271365.2). Classification (NCBI taxonomy): domain Eukaryota; kingdom Metazoa; phylum Chordata; order Ceratodontiformes; family Ceratodontidae; genus Neoceratodus; species Neoceratodus forsteri. The sequence continues at coordinate 658,916,113 of CM057459.1, forward strand.
GTTCCTGGGGTTAGAAGAAAAAAATACTCACCTTAGTAATATTGTTTCTTTTTAATGGATCACTCACTATGTTTACACCTCCTACCCTGGGCTCCCCTTCCAGAACCTGAAATAGGTTCACACAAAAATCAGTTCCTTTTCTCATTGAGGTTGCTCAAGCATTACTATTGCAGTTCTTACAATTGTAAGTTTGTTGTTACTGTTCATATGGTAAATTTTCACAAGGTTGCTTCAATTTATTTGGTGCTTTTAAAAATTCGATAAAATGTTTTCTAAAACTGTTTGGTAGCCTTTTTCGCTAGTTTCACTAGCTGCTGCTCCACTCCGGCTTAGAAACAGACCTAAACAATGACCAGAGTGGAGCATGAGTGCAGAGTTTGAACCTACTTTCCAAATTCAAAAATTTGCATAGATTCTATCTCGGGGGTGTTTCTCTCAGCCGAGATGACTGCATAAAGTGTAAACATAGTGAGTGACCACTTAAGAAGAAACAACCTTACTACGGTAAGTACTTTTTTTCTTCCATCCATAGCCTTCCTGTGGTATATGGGGCTCTTGAGAGAGATCCCGCATAGCAGGAGATTGGGGAGTATGATACAGTCTGTTATGTTTTGGCGGGTTGACAGTCTGGCCTTGCTCTTCAGTATGGCACCCAAGATGCAAAATCCTTTCATCAGAAAGTCTCTCTCCTTATGGTTGGCTCTCCACCTCTTTCTCTTTGCTGTAGATTATTGCGGCGGAGAAAGCAGGGACTGTGTGTAGTTTCAGACTTGCATGAGGGATCATTATCACTACATTTCCTGTCCTTGAAAAGAAGGTACTTTCTTTCTCTCCATTCTTTTTTTGCCTACCTTAAATTATGGTCCTACCTAGGGCTGGCTCTGGGATCCACCATTCATGCCTCTCACCCCCTGGCTTCTCTGGTTGAAGCAGTTTTGTTTGGAGGGGCCCCTAACACCAGACCCCTTATAGCATTTTATTGGCTAGTGCTAAACACCATGCCATATCCTTTGGATCAGGTTAAGGCACGTGGGATGCTGATCTGCAGCAGGACTCCCATTTTAGGGGGTGTTCTAGAAGAGATAAATTACGTCAGATAAATATTTTTTTCCTTCATAGTACATGCAGTGCCCTCACCCGCTTATGTCGCATTGCACCTGACCAAGACCCCTTATGCCCATAATAAAAAACAGATGAATGGACTTTTTTGCTGCTGGCTTGATGCGTTCTGATAGCCTCCTTTTGGATCGAGGTCCACAAGATTATGGTGGCGGTCCTTGCTTCACCTATCGCTAACTCCCCAGTGTAATTTGTTCTGGGCGCTGACCCCTATAAGAGTGTGGGTGGTAGACATCCCCTAGGGAATTTTTCTTTACTCAGTGCTAAAAAGACACTTGCACAGTATTGGATGGGAAGAGATTCACCCTTCATTGCACACTGGTCCAGAAATCTCCTGCTGTGCCTTAAACCAGAAAGATTACAATATAGGACCCTAGCTGTAGACAAGAAGTTTGTCTATCTACAGGCTGCTCATAGGTGCTATTGACAGTTATCTATTCCCTGTATAATGTAATGATGAGGGGCTGCTATACTCTGGGTTCATTTTCTCTTGCATTTTCTAGTGATTTAGTACCCTGTATCTCCTGCTCCTCTTTTTTTTTTTTTTTAGGTAGAAGACAGTGGATATTGTGCCAACTGTTGCAATTCCCTGTGGCCTAAGTAGAAAAAAAAGGAATTTGGGGTACCAACTGTATTGTTATTTACTTCAATGATGTATATGAAGAGACACTTTGGCTGCCCACCAATGTATGTACATGTAAATCCTGTAACTGATAATCTGTTGCTGTATGTTAATCCTGAGGGGAAAGATTTTGCATATATAAAGTTTACACAAAAAAGTAATATCTTAGCTTGGTTTTATACTGCCTGTGCCTCATCTATTTTGACTTTTTCAGTCGAGTCCCTTGTAGTCTACGTTAGATGGGTGCTGTTGATTTATACCAATAATAAAATAATATTTACAACTATTTTACCTGGATTTTTCCACATAGTCACACTAGTAAAGGCTACTGAGCATGCATACAATTGTTGGGGGGGGGGGGGGAGTTAATTGGCTAGACCTTCAGTTCTAGGAGCATGGATATAGTTCACTGTCTGCACTCTGGCAGTTCCACTAGAAGTGCTGATTCATCAGATGTCTTGAAGCTAAGCTCCTCCTACCAGCCATGTGGTATATCCCCCCCGACTTTGCCTCGTGACGTCAACTCTTTCTTTCTGTGGAAGAAGAGGCCACCTCCTTTGCATCTCTCACTTAGGAATTAGTGCACCATAGGCAAACCTTTGCTTCAAAATTTTCTCAACTTTGCTGATTTAGTTTCTTGGTCCCTTCAGCTCCGTGGTGTCAACAAAGATGGAGCAGTGGAAGCTGGGATCAAGTTTTATGTGCAGTGCCGACATAAAATATTGGTCACCGACCCTCACGACACATGCCTGTACTGCGTGGGTGGGCAGCATGACATGGCTGGGTGTGGTCTCTCTTTATCTGTGCTTCCTAATTCTCTCAAGGACAGGAAGCGCCGGCTCACTCTGGGATGGCCTTCAGAGCAGGATCTGAAAGACCTTCCTAAGGGTTTCAAGAAGGCCTCGGCAGCTGCCAAGTCTGCTCAACAAATTGCAGTCCTCACAGCAAAAGTGGCGGCTGCTGCAGTTGCACCTTCTCGGTCTCGATGCTGTTCACAGCTGGGGAAATTGTCGGAGGGTCATTCACAGGTGGCTTCCAAGAAATGTGCGTATCCCTCCAGACCCTGGGGGAGAGTCCTGCCCACCATGCTAAGAAACACAGGCACTGTTGGCATCAGTTGTGGGACTGGGAGAAATCAAGGTCCTCCCCATCCCTCGGCTCCCCAGCTGTTAGACCTTGGCTAAGACCCCTTCGGTCAAGCAGAAGGTCGAGAACTCCATGGTATGATTTACTTTTTCTCTGGTTCGTCATCAGTTCCGAAGAACCAGAGAAGGACTTTGGCGGCACAGTTCCTGCTTTCAGGGAATTGGGTCATTTATCTTATTTTTCTTAAAAACATACTGCATATGTGTATCTATGTCTCTTTCTCTCTCTCCCTCCCCCTCTTCCTCTCTCTATATATCTATCTATATATCTATAGATATATAGATATACATTAGAGCCCGTTTATAAGAACATCATACTTGCAAAGAGAAAATGTTCTTATAAGCGGGCTATTATTATAAGCAGGCTTACATTAAAGTGATTGTTGCCACACACACCGCTAGGTGGCGCCTACCCCATGCAGTATGCAATAAGCCCAAATAAGACAAAAAAATACTTGGTGTAAAAAAAAAAAACTTTACTGTGTGACAAATGCCTTTAATTTAATAAATACAGTGCAGAAATGGATAAAAACAAGGTCCAGTAGTCGGTGATATTTTGCTGCTTGTAACTGGAAAGTGACCCCTTCTAAAAAGGAATTGAACTGATGAAAAGTTCACTCTAAGCCTTCTGCACTCTAACTACTGCTCGAATTCTTCCACTGTCATAGCATCAGGAGAGCTGACCTCGGGGAGTCGGGTTGTTCGGTGCTGACATTCACACTGAAACCTGCCTTTTTAAAGCAGTGTCTGCAGTCACTTGTGTTTTTCCATGGCAGTCTGCATTGTGGAAACTAAAAGAATGAACGCATTTATCTTAGCAGAGGTCTCAGGCACAGAGGAATGTTTAACAATTGCTCTTTAATTAGTCAGCAATGAGATTTAGTAAACGTGTGGTTCGCTAGGATAGGGACTGATAGTGGCTTATTAAATGTTAATGTGTGTGATTTAGTTGCCATTAGAAACAGACACAGTCATTGTTTGCTACTGAGTAAGGACAAATAAGTTCACTTTAAGATCAAAGAATATACGCGGCACGGCTGTAGTGGAGTTAATGAGGTGTGAGTGGCAAATTGAATGGCTAGCATCAACTGAATGAATGACTAAAGTAGTGTGAAAGAATGTTCCCAGGACCTCACAGAGTACACTGCTTGACAAAAAAATTTTTTATTATAACCGATCCATTTGTTCTTATAAACGGGCTTTGCTCCCATTGAAAATAATGGAGCAAGATCGGTACATGAAGCAAATGTGATTATATGCGGTATGTTCTTATATCCAATGTTCTTGTAAGTGGGCTGCATTGTATATATAATATGGAGAGAGAGAACCCACTTTGTGGTTTTTATTTTTTTGTCCCCGTTCCATTTTCTGGCGGAACTGAGATGCCGTTTGGCCTTTTTTTCTCTATTATAAGTATCCTTCTATGATTTCTTTTATAAATAAGGAACCAAAGCGCAACTCTTCTTTATTGGTATAGGGTACAGAAGCTCTATTAGGCCATCAGAGATTGGCATTACTGACAGACCCAAAAAGAGGACAGGACCTACAGGCTTTAAAAATTGCAAAATTTGTTTCTAAGTCCTAGACAAGGCAGACTGCAACGAGTTGTGTTTGAGGTGCCTGGGTCCGGATCACGATTTTACTAATTGTGAGCTTTGTATGAAGTTTTGCCCTAAAGCAGTAAGGAAAAAGGTTAAAAAAAAATATATATATCAGAAGACCCAGCTAGCCTGGTGGCACTGAGGGTTGAGGCGCTTGACGCCACACCAGCGACCCAGGTTCGGGAACGAGCCCGGGTCATCGAGGGTCAGCCAGGAAGCGAGTGGATTGAGCGTCTGTAGACTGCTCTCCTCTCCCTGGGTGGGTTCTGGGCTTGCACTGTGCTGCAGCAGCCCCTGATGGAGATCGGGGGCACTACAGCCACAGTCCGTCTAGAGGGAGGAGTATGGTGGAAGTCTACATGTTGTGTATAGACGTCATTGCACATCCGTACTCCTAAGGGGAGAAAAATTATGTGGAAAAATGGCAGTCGGTCATGGCGGCTTGATGGCTGTGCCTCTGCTCACCCATGGACCCGAGTAGAATTATATCTGCGTGTTAGATCCAGGCCCGGGATCAGGGATCCCTGCCATGGGCACTGCATGCTAGCCCTGTATGAGTGAGCCGCCGGGTACCATGTGGGGTGTAGGGGACGATGGCCGGATGATGGCAGACCGAGCCATGGGGAGAGAATACTGTCGATATAAAAAAAATTAGAAGACCTTATGGCTTCTCAGTCTGTCTGTACATCGCCTAAAGGCTCAGAAGAGGGTCCAGCCCCTCAAAGTAAACAAAAGGATAACACTGCTAAAGATGGTTCAGAGGTCAGGGTGTCTGAACAGGGTCACACTGAATTCAGTAAAAATAAGAGTCTCTCTGAGCAGACACCAGAGACTGTGCCTACTATGGAAAAAAAAAATGTCCCTCCTCTTCAAAAAGGAAAGGAGACGCCAATGGACACAAATAAGATGCCCTTAGTAGAGGAGATGACTAAAGCATGGCAATTCCTCCAAGCCTTCCAGGCTACAGGGACCTTTATGAGTATGCCTGCCCCCTTCCCCCAGGCTCCAGTGCCTATCCCAGTGCCTGTGGAGGAGGAGGCTGAGTTTTACGATGTAGAGGAGGAGGAAGGAGAAACTGTAGAATCGGATGGTTCTCCTGAACAGGAGTTCATTTACTTTCCTTGTGCCCCAGATGATTTTACTTCACACTATTCCTTTGTGAGGCAGATGGTCAGTACATTCAACCTCTTGATGCAGGAGACTGGTGAAGATGAGAATGAGGTGGAGTTTTAGTACATGATGGGTTAACTCATCGGCTCTAAGACGCCATTTTGAATTAAGATTAAGCAATGGAATCCTCTGACTTCGAAAAGCGCTATTGGAGCCAGTGAGTTAAACCCCACAAAGGGGTTGCTTTTGCCCATCCACATATCCTTCAAAAAAGCCACTTGTAAGGTGCGGGCAACATTCACTTCAGCTGCTGGCATTGACCAAAAAAAAAAAAAAACCAGAAAAGAAAAGACATACCAGGTGGACAAGTAGTATGCTGAGTACCTGTACTCCCACCCTGATCATGAGGGAGTGGTCCATACTGCTGCATGTGACATGGTTTAAGTGCCCCCCTCTTCCCAGCCTTTGGAAAAGGACTCCAGAATGCTGGACAGTATGGGCAAGAGAAGTCTATACCTCATCTTCCCTGCTCTGCTTACACAGCTCAGTACCAAAAGGCCCTTTGGAGCTCTATTCTGACGATGAGCGAAAAAGCTACGTGTGACATGGCACATGATTGGCTGGTAAACAAAAACTGCCATGTATGCCACCAAGTATCCATTCCATATGACAGTGGATGCCATTGACACTGCTTCTAAAGTAATGGCACATGCAGTGTCCCTAAGGAGGTTTGTATGGCTCAGAACCACAAACATCTCTCAGGACACTCAAACAAAAGCAATGGATTTCCCTTGTGAGGGAAATTTCCCGTTTGGTGATGAGACGCATGCATATATGAAAAGGGTTGATGAATACAAAGCCACCTGCAAGAGCAACACTGAGAAGAAAAAGGCCTCCACTTCCAACAGGCCTTCAAGAAAAGGGGTAGGGGTAAGGGATACTTTCCCCATGCTTTTTTTTAACTTTGACTACTCCCAACAGAGGAGCTTCTTCAGAGGTGGAGATGGAAGGGGTACCAGGTATGTGGATGCAGCACCAGCACCCGGGGCCAGACAAAACTGAACCCCTGATAAGTTTGCCCAGGTCACTCAACCATTGCCAGTGGGGGGAAAGCTAATTCATTATTTCCAAGCATGGGAAAGAATTACCACAGACAGGTGGGTCCTGGGAATAGTCTGGGTCAGACCCTGCAGGTCAAAAACATTTCCAAAACTGCAGACTCACAATATCTTCACACAGCATACTTCCAACAGAAAGACTCCTGTTGGAGTTAGAGGTAAACGTTAGATACAAGCAAATGCAGTAGAGAAAGTCCACCCCCCACTATAGTGGGGGAAGGGTCTTTACTAGATACTTCTTAACCCACAAAAAAAGTGGGGAGTGATGACCCATTTTACTCCTGAGATGCCTCAACAAGCACCTTAAAAAGGAGACATTCAGGATGGTAACACTGGGATGGTAATACTCGGGCAAGGAGGAGGGGTGGAGGAACAATGGGGAAAAATCAAAACTGCCATCACAGAGGCAACAAGCCCTTTGTGTGAAGCAAATAAAACAGGAAAAAAAGTATGGTTCTCAAAAGATGTGGCAGGGAAGGTTAGCTCCTTGGGTCCAGTAGTCGGCAGATGGCGTTGGAATCATCCATTGCTGAACGTGACCCAAAATGGCCACCCGGACTCAAAGAGTTAGGGAAAAAAGATAGAATTCAGGAATTATAAGGAAACACAGAAGGAGCAGGACAAAGAACTGTACCAGTTAAAGCAGAAGGAAGCCATGAAGGCAGTCAGAATAGCGAAGGCCCAAACCAAGGAAAAGATAGCCAACTCAGTTAAGAAGGGGAATAAAACCTTTAATAGGTACATTAGGGTGCGAAGGAAGACCAAATGAAGGATAGTGAGGCTTAATAAAGGGAAGGGGTGGAAAGTGGGTGACAGTGAAAAAGCAGGGATACTGAATCTGCTCAGTATTCACAAAAAAAGAGGAGTGAGAGGTACCTTAACCAAACAATAGAAGCACTCTGGATAGGGGGGTCGATACCAGTCCATTCACAGAAGAAAGGGTCCTGAAAGAACTCCTAAAACTGAAGGTGGACAAAGCAATGAGGCCTAACAAGATTCACCCCATAATTCTAAAAGAACTAAGGGGAGAACTAGTTACACCACTGACTAGCTCAGTATTCACAAAAACCAGAAAAGCCAGCAAAGAAAGAGGTAGCAAAGAAAGTGAAAGCCAAAAAGATTGCATTCAGGCAATACAAAAAGACACAGGCAGAAGGGGATAGGGAGAAGTACCAGGAGAAGCAAAGGGAGGCAGGGAGGTCAGTAAGGGATGCCAAAGCTCAGACAGAAGAACACATTGCAAAATCAGTGGGTAGAGGGGACAAAACCTTTACAGGTACATAAGTGAAAAAGAAAGACAAAGGGAGGATAGTGAGACTGAAGGGGAGGATGGGGAGCGTGGAGGATGACAACAGTAAGCTGACATATTGAACAGGTATTCTGCTCAGTCTTTACTGAGGAAGAGGGAGGGTAATGGGTCTGAAGGAGTACAAGGGTGAGAATGGTGCAGAAATGGACACAAGTCCCTTTACACGAGAAAGGGTCCTGAAGGAACTGGAAGTAATAAGAGTTGATAAAGCAATGGGGCCAGATGGGGTACACCCCAGGGTCCTTAAAGAACTAAGAGAGGTGGTGGCTGAACCTCTGGCTATCCTGTTTAGCCGATCACTGGAAACAGGGCAGGTACCCAAAGACTGGAGGATAGCAGATGTAGTCCTCTTATACAAAAGTGGGAACAAAGAGAAGCGGGAACTACAGACCAGTCAGCCTCACCTCGGTAGTGGGGAAGATCATGGAAGCACTACTGAAGGAAGATTGGTGGAACATCTGGTTGTCAATGGACTACAGGACCCAAGGCAGCATGGTTTCACCAGGGGACGTCATGTCAGACCAACCTCGTTGAATTTTTGACTAGGTGACTAGGGAGGTGGATCAGGGAGGGCAGTGGACATGGCCTATCTGGACTTCAGCAAGGTCTTTGACACTGTGCCACATAGAAGACTATTACAAACTGGGGAATATGGGTGTGGGCAGGACAGTAGTGTGGTGGGTAGGTAACTGGCTGGGTGGCAGGACACAGAGGGTGGTGGTAAATGGCTGTCACTCCACAGAGGGAAGAGTGACCAGTGGGTACCACAGGGATCAGTGCTGGGACCGGTCCTATTCAACATCTTCATCAGTGACATTGCTGGGACCTAGAAGGCAGAATTTCACTGTTCGCTGATGACACAAAGCTCTGTAACAGAGTAGACACACCAGAGGTGTAGACAGAATGAGAAGCGACCTGCAGAAACTTGAAGAATGGTCAGGGTTTGGCAGTTGAAATTCAATGCAAAGTGCAAGATAATGCATATGGGGCACAAAACCCCTGGCACAATATATCAGTTGCGGGTGAGGATATAGCATGCCAAGCAGGAAAGGGATCTTGGGTTGTCATCTCTGATGACCTCAAGGTAAGAAACAGTGTGACAAGGCAGCAGGTAAAGCAAATAGGATGCTGGGATGTATAGGCAGGGCATCACCAGCAGGAAAGGAGGTCATAATTCCGCTATACAAGACACTAGTGAGGCCCCACCTGGGTACAGTGTACAGTTCTGGAGACCATACCTACGTAAGGACATAGACAGGGAGAGAAGGTTCAGAGGAGGCAACAAAGATGGTGCATGGATTGCATCACAAGTCCTATGAAGACAGGTTGAAGGAACTGAACATGTACTCCCTGGAGGAGAGGAGGAGAGAAGGATATGATAGAGACATACAAGTATCTTACAGGAGGAACAGGGTGCAGGAAACACTATTTTTAAGCGAAAAGATGTTCCAGGACAAGAGGGCATGGGATGAAGTTGGAGGGAGGGACGATTCAGAGGAAACATGAGAAAAGAATGTCTTCACAGAGCGGGTGGTGGACAGTGGAACACCCTCCAGAGGAAGTGGTGGGGGCTGAAACAATCACGGGATTTAAGAATGCATGGGATAGACATAAAGGAATTCTGGAGGTCAGGGGTAAGGTGCAACAGACTTCTAGGAAAACAAACTGAACTTACAAGCTCAAATGGGCAGACTGGGTGGGCCATAGGCCCTTATCTGCCGACACTGTCTATGTATCTATGACTACCCTTTTTAACAAATCATGGGAGGATGGTGTGGTACCTGAGGACTGAAGAAGGGCAGATGTAATTCTCCTTCACAAAAGTAGCAAGGCAGAGTCAGGAAACTACATACTTGTTAGTTTGACCTCAGTGGTAGAAAAATGACGGAATCACTTCTGAAAGAAAGAATTGTTGAGTGCCTAGAGGCCAGCGGTGCACAGGACCCAAGGCAGCATGGATTTACAGTGGGAAGGTAATGTCAGATGAATATTGTAGATTTCTTTGACTGGGTGACCAAAGTAGTATACTAGGGAGGGGTTGTGGACATGGCCAGCCTAGATTTTAGCAAGGAATTTGACACAGTCCCACACAAAAGATTAATAAACAAGTTAGCCAGCATGGGAGTAGGTTGCCTGGGAAAAAAATTGGCTAGACAACAGGACGCAGAGGGTAATAGTAAACGGAGTCCACTCTGAAGAAAGGGGGGGTTACTAGTGGGGTACTGCAGGGTTCAGTACTGGGACCAACCCTCTTTAATGTCTTTATAAGTGACATTTTATTTATTTATTTCATGTTTCGGAAATAACCTTTGAGCACTGTGCTCTTTTTCTAAGGTTCCACGTCATGACAAGAGGACAAAACACAGAAAAGTAAGTTACAGATCATGGGTACACAAGCGCTGAGGCACGAACAGAATAGAACAAGATATAACAGCAAATAATCTAATTATTTACAATTTTGGGCTAATTCGTACATATGTGTAGCATTTCGTTTATAGGTTTGACAATTCATAAATCGGTGCAGCTATCTGAGATCAATACATCACAAAGAAGCATATAATGCAGCCCTGAGAGCTTTGTCATTTTGTGAAAAGAAGGGAGAGGAGGTGGAAGTAGGGTTAAAAATAAATGGTGTTATACAGGTAGTTGAGAGAGGGGCAGATGCCATCCATAACAGACAGAAGAGGAGGGTTGGGACCAGGGAGGACTTATAGCGTTAGAAACTGAAAGAATGGGGAGGGAATGTCAGGGAAGGCGAGTGGGGGTGGCACATGGCTATGTAATCTAAATGTCAGGATTTGAGCAACCCATGCCAGTAGAGAGAATAGAGGTAGGAATCCTCAGGGAGGAGGAGAAAAGGTGTCACACCAGGAAATAATGCAAGGACCTGTAAATGGAAGGCTATCTCCCCACCCCTCCCCATTTTCAGCATTGGACAGAGAAAAACAAGAGGCACAGTGCAGTAGAGGCAGGATGCACAGATCAGACCAGTAACCTTCATACACAGGGATAGGAAGCTTTGAGGTGTTGCTTCAATTTAGCTTTAAAGGAAGGGAAGCTGTTATTGCCGAGTATATGTGCAGGGATGTCATTCAACCAAAGGGGAGCCCTATAAGCGAAGGACTGTTGTCCAAGTGATGTTTCTCTAAATGGAACAGCCATCGAGCCCCGGGCCATTCCCCTGGTCCGGTAGCTTGAGTGACAAGTGTGTAGAATATCATTAATGCAGGGTGGAGCTTTACCTAGGAGTGTTTTCTTTCCCAGGAGGCATGTCTGATACGTAATTCTTTTATTTAGATTGAGCCAGTTAGTTTGCTCATAGAGTTTACAGGAGTGAGTTGAGTTGTCAGCACCAAGGGTGAGCCTGCAGGCTTTGTTGAGTACAATCGTTTCCTGTTTAAGCACAGTATCCGATGCAGCACCATATACTACCAGCCCATACTCAGTGATTGACAGGATAGAACTAGCGACAGTTAGCCGCAGGGCAGAGGACGTAACATAGTTTTTATGTCTATGAAGCACCGCCAATTTGATATTCACTGCTTTTACAACCTAGTCTATATGTTGTGTGAAGGACAGGGTGTCATCAGTGGTAACCCCTAGATATTTGAAAGAGTGTGTACCTGCTCAAGAAGTTCGGACTTGTTGTTTACAATGGACAGGACCAGGGATGTCTTCTTATGCTGAGCGCTAGAGCTCAGCATTGATTTAGTCTTCCCATAGTTAGGAAGAAGTTTCCTTGACTTAAACCAATCCTCCAGTTGGAGGAAAGTGGACTGTAACTCATTCTGTAGCTGATGAGGCTGGGCACTTTTGCTTAGAATGACCGCATCATCCACATACAGGATAATTTGGCTCATACAAGCTTCAGGGAGGTTGTTCAGGAATAAACTGAAAAGGAGTGGGCCGAAGATGGAGCCTTGAGGAACCCCAAGTCCAATTTCCTTGGCAGAAGAGGTTGCTGAGCCTATTTTGATGCTCTTGGATCAGTGGGCCAGGTAGTCCCTGAACCAGTGCACAGCCTCAGAGGCAAGCCCCAGAGACGACAGCTGCTCAAGCAGGATGGGATGGTTGATGGTATCAAAGGCGTTAGCGAGATCTATAAATATAGGTCCCACAAACCTGCTACCATCCATGGCTATGTATAATGTGGTTGGAAAATTCAACTAGAGCAGTAGTCATGCTGTGGTTCTTACAAAAGCAATGCTGCTGGGGACACTGGAGATCGAACTTTTGAAGGTATTCTCTGACCTGATCTGCCACAGTTCTTTCACGTGCTTTAGAAAGGGGAGAGAGAATCGAGATTGGACGGTAATTGGCAGTGCATGTGCGATCACCACTTTTCGGAAACTGTGTCACCAGCACCAGCTTCCAAGCACATGGGAATTTTGCCAGGGTGAGCGATTTATTGAATATTTTAGTAATGGGGGTCATTATTTCATGAAGAGTATCGGCCACTGGCTTCATATCAATATTGTCACTGCCGAGCCTGGTTTTACCAAGTACCCTAAGGACATGTTTTCTGGCCTGCCTGGCAGTGACGCACTTGAAATAAAAATTTGGGCGGTTGGGAAAGTTCCGAGTTATTAGCTTTGATGGGTCAGCAGATTTGAGGTGGTCAAGGGGAAGGACAGAGCTAAGGTCTGAGAAGGTTGAGTTAAAGGATTCTGCTGTTGTATGAGGATCCAGGGTTGGGGTACCATTGATATTCAGCATTGACGGATGTTTCCTATCCTGTTTACCAAGAAGGTCTTTGATATTTTCCCAGAATCTTTTTCCATTCCCCCGGTTCCGATCCAGCTGTTCCTTATAATATTTTGCTTTGGCTAGGTTTGTGCACCTGTTTCTAGCAGCCCTGTACTTCTAGCCCTGCACCATAGGTTATCTCGTGCCTTCAGCTGTTTTAGGAGGTACTGAGTGATCCACCCAGTGGCGGATCCTCTGATCTTTCTTTTCCTCAGTGGGGCAAAGGTGTCACAAATTTCATTGAACTTGTCCATGAAAAATTTCATAGCCAGGTCTAGATCCTGTAGCTCGTCAATGGGTGGCCAGTCGACCTGGGAGAGGGCAGTTTTAAATGTATCTAAGAAGCCTCTTTTGATAACATGACTATGTATGGTGATAGGAGGATCTTTTTTGTCCTTAAATACTCACTTACATGATACTGGGGAACGATCACTAAGGCAGTCAAGGAGCACCTCAATGTTTTTGGTTCTGGAGAGACAGCTGGTCAAGATCCAATCCAAAAGCGTGCTTTTACTGCTCTTTATGTTCATCCTAGTGCAATCACTAACCATTTGTGTCAGATAAACACTAGCTACCTGGTCCTTTAATGGGTCACTATCACTGCTGAGCCAGTTAATGTTGAAGTCACCGGTAACAATGACGTCTGTGTTCCTTTTTGCTTTTGAGATCACATCCATGACTGGGCCAAGTCACTGCTTTTCCTCACTGAGGGGCAGATCAACAGTGGCAATGGTGAGTGATTTTTTTTTTTTTTTGTCGACCTATAAGGAGATTAACCACTAGGAGCTCAAAGTCACTAGTGACACCAGAGATGGGCAACATGCTCCCCTGGATAGGTTCTCTAACATAGATAAGGTGGCCCCTCCTCTTTTCCCTGATCTATCTAGCCTGAAGGTTCCATACCCTTGTAGGGCGATAGAGTTGTCTTTAGTTTTCGGGGTGAACCACGTCTCGGACAGACAGTTGATATCAGTGGAGTGTAGCCATGTCCAGGCTTGGAACTGGGCTAATTTAGGAAGAAAACGGCATATGGTCAAAGATGTGATTTTTAGGCCACAGCCCTTCTTTCCATCTAAGGAGCTCGAAAGGGATGCTCCAGGGTTAGGGTGCACATCACCGGAAAGGAGTAGTAGTAGGAGGAAAATAATTATTTCGGCAGAACGGAGGAGTAAGATTGCCATGGCACTTTTAATCTTTTTTTTTTTTAATATTATTTTTTATTGTTTTTTTATATAGGTATATGTATGACAGCAGGAGTTCATCTATACAGTATTGCTCTTTTGTCTTACAATACATGGAATGTTCTTTGGGATGGCAATTCATGTTTCTACAACATCATTCTGTTATATATCAAATGACACTAGATCAAAATTCTTATCCTACAAAAATTGGTTATTTTCAAATAGCTTTATCAGGGAACAAATGCTTCATCCAGAGGCGAGATATAGAGAACCCATGGCCTCCATTGGAGCTCAAATTGTGACATCCTTCCAGCTCTAGAAGCTACTATTCTCTCTAGATAACATATCTCAATCATCAATGAATGCCAGTGAGAAAGGGTGGGTACTTTAACTGTTCGCCATAGGTGAGTTATAACCTTTTTAGCTGCTGCCAGGTACAAGTATAACTTACTTTTACTTGGTGGAACTTTTCCGTCTTCCCTAATATTAAGCAGAATCATCTGATTGGATAATTGAATTTCTGGTCCCACAATATTCTGTATGCTCTTTTCTATATCTAACCAGTATTGGGTAACTTTCGGACAGGCACAAAAAATATGTGTTATATTTGCCATTTTTTCTCCACGCTCTCTCCAACAAAGGCCATGCCTTATAGATACAAATTTAGCAATTTTGTCAGGGGTATAAAAATATCTACTACAACATTTCCATATATATTCTGACCAGTATGATGACTGTGATACTCTCATCGAGTGAGGAATAGGTTCCAACGATTTCTCATAAGTTATCCAAGTCCCTAATTCTCTATTCCATCTCCCCAAGATATCCTCAGTGGATTCCTTCCCAAAGTCTCTTATTGCTTTTTATATTTGTCCAATTAAATGAATTTGTTCCCTGCCTTCTATAGCGTCCCTTAAAAGGGACGTCAACATAGGTATGAGAGAGGGCAGAGTATTTAATGCTAATTCTTTCTGTATAAATGTCCAAATCTGTAAATATCTATAATGTTGTGTATGGGGGAATTGATATTTTGCCTGTAGTGTGGCAAAAGGCAGTACTCCATTTACATCCAGATATTGATATAACAAAAGCAAACCTTTTTTCTGCCATTCTTGATGGACCCAAATAGCACCCATATCCAAAGATACACTTTCTGTACTGATTAGTTTAAAATAACCAAAAACTTCAGTTAATGTAGTAGACGCCCTTAGCTCATACGAAGCCTTTAATGTATAACAGGTTCCAAATGTGAAGTTTTGTAACTGTGGATAAGAATTTTGGGGGGCAAATATAAAAGGGATAATGTTTACAAGATCATTTAGTATAAATTCAATAAATTTCCATGGTTTCTCTACCGGAGGGTTCAGCCATGTCATCACTATTTTATATGTTACTGCCTTATGGTGATCTCTAAGGTTTGGAAGATTACAACCCCCCTTTGCCACTGGTAACTGTAACAGAGACCATCTGACCCTTGTCTGTTGCCCAGCCCATACAAACCTCGAAAAAATTCTAGCCCAGGATGCAAAGTAGAATTGTGATAGAATAATTGGTAAAGTCTGGAAATAATATAATATCTTAGGAAACAAGGTAATCTGAATAGCTTGTATTCGAGCTGAAAAAGATAATACCTGGCGTGTCCGATTCCCAACTAAATTCTCTATCTCTATTGATAGGGGCTCTAAATTAAACAGTTCCAAATGTTCCAGTTTCTGGGGAATATTTACACCCAAATATTTAGTCTTATTATCTCTCCATTTCAGAGGGATCTGGTTCTTCAGAGACTGCGGCTATTTCTGAAAACTTATCACTTGTAGGGTAGCAGGAATGGACTTTTCAGGTTCTAGGAGTGTTAGTAATACGTTATCTGCATATAATGATATGGTAAAATCCCTCCCTGCTAAAGGGACCCCCTGAATATTAGGATGTTGCCTTATGGCTTCAGCCAATGGTTCAATGTATATGGCAAACAGTAAAGGGGAAAGTGGGCAGCCCTGCCTAGTTCCCCTTCCCAGCTGTAACATTGAAGAAAACTGTCCATTCACTTTAACATATGCCTTCGGAAAGGCATACGTTCTCTGTATCATGCTAGAGAATTCCCAAGGGAATCCAAACTGGCGTAAAGTTTCCCATAAAAAAAGCCAACTGACACGATCAAAAGCCTTGTTTGCTTCAAGGCTAAGCAACACTGCCTGCGTCTGTCTCTGATTTAAGTGGTCCAACAAATGGATCGTTCTTTGTATATTATCTGCAGTTTCTCTGGCTCGAATGAACCCAGATTGATCTGAATTAATCAAATGTGGTAACATTTCCTCTAGTCTATGTGCCTATATGGACATAAATAACTTGTGGTCCATGTTTAATATGGATATTGCCCCATATGAGGTAGTTAAATCTGCTGGTTTGCCTACTTTTAAGATAGGTGAAATATTAGTGTAATCCCGTGATGTAGGAGGGGAACCCTCCTGTTGAATTCCAAAAAAAGGTGTTTAGTAGTAAAGGAGTCAGTTGTTTACTAAAAGTCTTGTACCACTCGGACGGAAATCCATCTGGGCCAGGGGTTTTTAATGATTTACTTTATTTTATGGCACGTCTGACTTCCTCTGATCTAATAGGGGCTTTTAATCTGTTTTCCATTTCCTTAGTTAGGTTTCTTAATGTAAGGGGGTAAAAAAATTCCTCAACTTTGTTAAATTCTGGACCTTGTGGTTTTTCATATAGCTGCCTATAATATTTCTGGAACAGTTGCAGTATCTGCTGTGAGTTAAGAGCTCTTGTTTTCTCTCCGGATCCACTAAATGTGTTATGATTGTGGCTGTCCTATGTCCCTCCGGCTAAATTTCTCGCCCCTTTTGGCCCTCCCTCATACCTATATGTTTTCAAGTAAAATGGCACCTGTTGTGTTTTTTCGTCTAAAAGTTTCTGGAGCTCAGCCTTTGTCTGATTAATCTGGGTTTGGGCCTCTGTGGTAATAGGAATAAACTTTGTTTGCATTTCCCTTAGTTTCTCACGTAGTTTACCATATCGTGTTTCCCAATATCTCCTTTTGTATGCTGAATACGCAATTATCTCCCCCCGATCACAACCTTCACAGTATCCCAAACTATTGTGTTGGATGTCTCCTGGGATGAATTCTCTGCGATAACCTGAACTATTTTTGAGTTAAAGCTGTCCCTAAAAGCTTTATCCTTAAGAAAAGATGTATTTAAGCGCAACCCAGTTGGTTTCCTTGGTATTTTAAAATCTAGCTTCAAAAATAGGGGAGAATGATCAGAAAGAAATCCAGGTCCTATAGTTAAATCCTGTAAGCAGTCCAAATGTTCTTTTGAAATGAAAAAGTATTCTAGTCTTGAGTATGAGTTGTGTCTAGGGGAGAAAAACATATATCCCCCAGAAAGGGGATAAAAATGTCTCCATACATCGATTAGACCCAATGCTCCAAGTTGAGAGATAAATAATCTTTGAACTGATGTTAGCCTATATTTAGAAGGTGCAGAGGAGTCCAACCAAGGTGTCAAAGTTAAATTGATATCTCCTCCTATAATAAGACATCCGTGCATAGTGTCTAGAAGCTTTGCAAAAAATCTTTTAAAAAGACAAAACAGATGTAAGAGGGGGAAAATACACGTTCACTAACGTGACTTTTGTCCCATAAAGGGTCCCTCTTAAGATTACATACCTTCCCTCTGAATCTACGCACTGTCTCTAAATGAAAAGGAGAGGTCCTAGGTATTAAAATGGCTACTCCTCGTCGTTTCCCTTTAGGAAAGGACGACACATATACCAAAAACTTGCCACCCCCAGTTCAATATTGCATGCTCGGTGTCTATTAAATGTGTTTCCTGGAGATAATAAAAATCGCTGGGGTGTTTCTTGATATATTGGAACAGTCTGGCCCTTTTAATGGGGTTGTTAAGCCCATTCATATTAAGCGAGAGTGCTTTTACTATCTGAGTAGCCATCTTATTCCCTTATGGAAACATATTCTCTCCTGTTGTCCCCGTCTTTATTTTTATTTATTTTAGCTTTTGTTGACCGGGTAAGTGCACTAGACAAATCCTGCCTATTTTCAGGCACGACCCGGGGGAGGGGGATACAGATGAATGCCAACTGACCTTGAACCAGATTAAAGTGTTGGTGGTATTTTTTTCAGTGAATGAGGGAAATTTGGCCAGGACACCAGGGAAATTCCCCTACTCTTTTTCGATAAGTGCCATGGGATCTTTAACATCCACCTGAACTACCACCAATCCAGGCAGATGGGACCTCGGTGTAACGTCTCATCCGAAAGATGGCACCTCAGAAGTGCAGCACCCCTCTCATGCTGCACTACAGTGTCAGTACTGGGATATTAACCCAAGTGCCAGATGTGGGAACTGAACCCACAGCCCTCTGATCTCCCGGCCTCAGAGGTGAGTGTGCTACCTACTGAGCCACTGACACTGACTGTCTTAATAATGTCTTAATAATCTAATTCCTGGGGGATCACCATACTGATGTTCCCCCCTAGAGCCATCCTTCAGATAGTCACTTTTTTGAAACATTTTATGTCTTTCCCATCAAAATTATTCTTAAACATCTCCTGCTTCGATCTTATCAAACCTTTTGAAATCTGAAACAAATGATTAGTATATGTCTGACTTTTGTCTTGAAAACTATGTACATACACTGTATTCCAAATAAAATTGACTTCCAAGGTAGGAGAGTTTAAAAAAATTACTCCCTAAGTGTGCCTTCTGATAGTCTGGGGTCACAGGAGGATATCTGGTAACACCAAATGCCCAGGCCTCCTGGGGATATCCTGCTCCCCAAATGAAAAATAAAGAGAAATATGCAAACAAGCTAAATAAAAATCCAAATGTTAACTCAGAATACCCTGTCTGTCTGTCTCTGGTTTGAAATGGGCTTCCCTGTAATGTCTGGAGATGCTCCCTCCACAATATAAATTGTTTATTTTATAATTAAATAAATTCGGTAGTATACAACTAGGACAATTTTTCTCAGACACTTATATCAGTTTATCTCTAAAACAAATCAAGCAGAGTACTATAATCTGCTCTTTAAAGTTATATCCGTTCCGCCCTTCAAAGCAATCGTCAGGGCCAGTTCAAACAGCTAAACTAAATGTTTTACATGTTTCTTTGTTATAGCAAAATTTTCTGCAGGTAAAATTATTAAGCGTTCCTTTTCTCTGTCCAACATCATGTGAGAGAGTCATCGTCTTATAAAGATCCCAGTTCAGACAACTGAATTCCCAGTCCCTCTCATCAGTCATAAGCTTTCAGGGACTTCTAGCCAGAGGACCATCGAGAAATCACAAGCCAAGCATCAGCTTCTGTCAGTCAGGTTCTTCCCCTTGCCGATCGTCGAAAAGTTGCCAAACGATTAGAAATGTTCCCCCTCTTTGTTACTTCTCTGCCATTTTGTGTTCTGCCCAGACTCACCGTATGCCAGCGCGGTGGGTCAGTTTTCTGTAATCCTTGTGTGGATTTTGTTTTTATTTGAATTCTCACTTTAAGGAGCTCCTCTCTGGCCTCCTCCGCAGTATGAAATTCCTTCCTTCCCGATGAAAGTTGCACCACAAGTCTAGCTGGGTACGGTGTTGTGAATCTAATGGCTGCCTCCTTCAAAGCTAATAAAATGTCTGCATATGCTCTGCGATTACGCATAGTTTGTGGAGCGTAGTCGTTATCAACATAGAAATGAATTTGCCCATAAAAGACCTTGCCCTTTCGCCATGCTACTATTAGTACTGTCTCCTTGACTGCGTAGCTCAGAAAGCGCATAATAATAGATCGAGGCCTAGCATTTGGATCTTTAGGCTGTGGGCCCAGCGCACGGTGAACTCTCTCTAAAGTTAATTGAATATCTGAGGGCAATTCAAAAGCTGTTTTGAGCAAAGCAATAGTAAACTCAGTAATGTCCTGACCTGAGCCTTCAGGGATGCAATATAATCTTAGGTTCGTTCTGCGAGCTCTATTCTCAATCTCTTCTTGTTTTTCTTGCAGTTGTACACATTGATCTTGTAAGCGTTGAATTGTATTCTCCATGCCGTCTACTCTGTTCTCCACTGCTGTCATCTGTCTCTCCGATGCATCAGCTCATTGCTCCAGGCTCACTACGTCTCTGCAAAGCTCACCATAAAGATCTTTCATTTCTGCACGAAACGATAATAGCTCCTTGTATATAGTATCTAACTTTATGCGTTTGTTTCTCGCTTTATTATTTGGTGTGGTCGTTTGGTCCTGCTGTTCTGCTGGCGCTTGAGAGTGTTCTGAGTCGGAGGGCTCCTGGGCCAACATTGTTGCTCGATTTTATTCTGCTCACTGCTGCCCGTAGTTGTTCAATTTCTTATATTTTTCTTCTTTGCAATGCTCCTTACGTATGTCCCCGATACCTAGTTCTTGTTTATTTTAAACTGTTTGTCATTGAAAGCGTCAAATCGGGAAGATTAGTGAGGGGTGTAGTATAGCTCTGCTTTTACACCACCATGCTGCTTGGAAGCCCAACCGGAAGTCGGCCCTTTTAATCTTGAGTTTTGAAGTGGAGGCAAGGCTTCTGGTCCTGTCAGGAGAAGCTGACAGTTGAGCCAAGACCAGAACCCCACTGCTGACATTGAGCAATATTTTATGGGTGGGTAGAGGTGTTAGCAGTAAAGTCCAGTGAGCATGGGATATTGTTCCATATTGAAACACGCTGGATGGGAGTTCAGCTGTGCTGTGCCCAGGGTCCTTAGGTAGGACATGTTTGAGATACTGATCCACAACTGGAAGGAGCACGAGTAGCAAAACCAAGGTTACAGTCAGTGCCCAAGTCATAACTGCAACCATAAGTTATATAATCAGCTGGCAATAGCTAGTATCCGAAAAAAGTCAGCAAATATTGGCAGGTACCAGACTGCGAATGTTACAGGGAGATATATGCTTGAGTGGAAATTGTTTTTTATGCAGTGGCCTGTGGGAGCACTGAGGTGGAGAGGGGGGAGCCAAGATGTATTTAATAGAGGCCGGGATCGGTGAGGTTGGGCGGGACAAAATATGTTGTACACAGTGAAGGAGAGGAGTTAGTGGCTTATGGCCGAGTCTCCGTTCACTGCTATGGCTTTACCACTTCTGCCCACAGACAGAGCACCCAGCACTCAGTCAACCCCACAAAATTACGCCCTGACAAAACAAATGGACTAAATTAAGTTTCAGACAGTGTTAACAGAGTAAGGGGCGCTTAACTTGAGCGGACTTGGGGCACAGCCATTTCAAAAACTGCGCCAAGAGTCCCAGAGAAGCTGCAGGATGCAGCAGCCAATAGGGAGCTGTGTGCAGAACAAAGTTATCGAATCCGATCCGCGGCTTTCAAGCTGTAGTGCCGTACCATTCATCGGAGGTCTGGAGTGGGTGGACAGTCAGAGGGAGTGCACAGCCGCCTTCAGTCGGGGCCAGGCACAGACCCGGGGAAGCCCATTCGGGCTCTGCTGGTCCTAAAGAGAGGGAGAGAGCAGAGAGGTCAGGGCTAAAAGAACAGCATGCTCAGACCCCTAATTAAGTCGTGGGGAGTGGCTGATCAGAAGACAAAAACTTTGGGCGGGTAGTGATAGAAAATGGAGTGGAATGGGAAGGCTGAAAGGCAAAATCAGGGGGGAAGGTAGAGCAATTAGAACAGGGGAAGAAGAAGAGAACATTGTGGAGGAATTGGAAGGAAAAGTATACCTCTTTGTAGACAACACAAAGATCTGCAACAGGATTGATACACAAGGTGGGTGGAAAGGATGAGAAGGGACTTGGCAAGGTTGGAGTAATGGTCAAGAGTATGGCAGCTGAGCCAGCCTACCCGTGCAGCAATAGGGCTACTGCTTGCGGTGCCAGTGACCCGGGTTCAGAAACGGACTCAGGCAGCTGGAGGGCCTGCCGCGGTGGAAGGAGGATTGAGCACCATGGGGCCGCTCTCCTCCTCCGGGTTGGGGGTGTGGGGATGCTTGTCCTGCTACTGTACCACCACCTGAGTGACCACGGGTGGAGGTGCTGCAAGACAGCATACAGCAGGGTGGGAGGACGTCAGCCAGGAGCCATAGTGCTTGCACGTTGTTGCATGCTCCACCCCTTGGCTTCCATAGCGTGCCGACGTCCTGAGGGATGGCACCAGAAAACGAGAAAAGTCCCGCAACGGATGGCTGGAGATGGGACCCGGCTGCCTGAGAAACAAATCCATAACCAGGCTTCAGATGGGGCCTGTGCAGCATACCCAACGAAGACTCATCGACTGGAGGGGTCTAATGGGGGGTCCCCTCCTCCCCCGCCCAGGGGCCAAACCAAGGCTGGATGGGGGGGCAGTGCTGCCGGGACCTGAAGGAGATACCTGGGGAGGACGTACGGGAGCATGCACAGCCTTAGGGATCCTTGAGGATAGGGTCCTGAGCAGTGAGTAAGGGGCATAAATAGTGAATATGAAGGGAAAAAAAAAAAAAAGCATGGCAGCTTAGATTCAATACAAAGAAGTGTACAGCCCACGCCGGCGACCTGAGTTCAGGAACAGACTTGGGACGCCGGGGGCTGGCAGGGGAAGGAGAGGACTAAGCGTCCGTGAGACTGCTTTCCTCTCCTGGGGTGGATAGCATCGCTCAGCAGCGGCCAGTGGTGGAGACCAGGAGCACTGCATGAGTGGTGCAGTAGAGAACAACCAGAAAAGTGGAAACCACTCCACAACCTTCCGGATGACGGCTGCCGGTCCACCACCACCACCACTGAAGTCCGTGGAGGAGCCATGTCCACCTCAGCAGCACCCTGGGGCCAAGTAGTTGCGCTGGCCTCCCCCAACGGCGCTTTCCCCCTCAGAGGAGAGGAACCTATCCGGTGAAGGGTTACGCCAGCTTACCCTGGGGAAGGCTGCTATATGAGGTCGGAGGCTCAAGATGGGGGGGTAGTAGGTGTGTCGGGGGACCTAAGCTGCTCGAAATGAGTGTCGGGGCATGGAGCACGTAGGAGGGGAAAAATAGATAATACAAAAAAGAAGTGCAAAGTAATGCACCTGGGAAACAGAAACCCTGGGGAAGAGTACACGGGTGGGGGAAGGTACTAACAACAACAAAAATGGAAAGGGACCTGGGGGTTGTTGTATCAGATGATCTAAAGGTAGGCAAGCAATGTGAGAAGGCAGTAAGGAGGGCTGGGGGGATATTGGGATGTATAAGGAGAGGCCTCACCAGTAGAAAACAGGAAGTTGTTATCCCTCTGTACAGACCGTTGGTGAGACCCCCATCTAGAGTACTGTGTACAGTTCTGGAGATCCCATCTCCGCAAGGGCATAAACAGGATGAAGGCAGTCTAGAAGAGGGCAACTAAAATGGTGCAGGATCTGCATTTGAAGCCGTATGAAAAGAGACTAATGGAGCTTAATATGTATACCCTTGAGGAAAGGGGGGGGGGGCATGATAGAAACTTTCAAGTACCTCAAGGAAATCAACACAGTCCAAGTGGGGGTAGCACCTTTAAGAAAAAGAGATGTGTAAGAACAAGGGGGGAGGCACAAATTGAAGATGGGAGGGGCAGCTCAGGGGCAACGTGAGGAACTATATTTTCATGGGGAGGGTGGTGGATGCATGGAATGGCCCTCCTGAGGAGGTCATGGGGTCAAAAACAGTGGGGGAATTCAAGAATGCATGGTGCAGACATAAGGCAATTCTAGTGGGGGGTAGGAGGAAGTAGGTTGTTGGTTAACTAGGATCTGCAGCTTATGCAGTATGTAGGGAAATGGGCAGACTGGGTGGGCCAAGCGGTGCTTATCTGCCATCAAAATCTGTGTTTCTATGTTTAAGTGATTCCATCTGTGCAACAAGCAGACTGTCTGGGGTCACTGGATCTGAAAGATGCCTATTTTCACATTCTAGTCAGGCCCACTAACAGAAGGTACCTCAGATTCAGAATAGGGAACTGCCACTACCAGTTCCCAGCCCTATCCTTCAGCCTGTCCTCAGCTCCCAGAGTGTTCACAAAGTGCCTAGCCATAGTGGCGGCACATTTGAGGAGGCAGAGGGTGGTGGTTTTTCCTACCAAGACGACTGCTTAGTCTCAGGAAAGTTAACCAGGAGGTCAGGTCCTCCCTTCTTCTCGCCCAGCACACCATGGAGGACCTGTGCTTCCTAGTAAATGCCCAGTAGTCCCACAGAACCTTTTAAGGTTCTGGACTTTATAGGTGTAGAGTTTGATGCCCACCAAGGGAAGGCATTCCTTTCTCAAGAAAAGTGGCAAACCTGATAGTGTTTGCAAGGTTCTTCAAGGCAGGACAACCCAGACCTGCAAGAGACTTCCTCCATTTGCTGGGGCACATGGCCTCATCTGCAGTAGTAGTAGTATCAGATGACAGATTCTAAATGAGAGCTATCCAGTACCATTTGGGGACCTATTGGTCCTAAATGTGGGACCCACTGTCAAAACTAGTGCCCATATCAGCAAGCCTGTTAAAGGCACTGGAGTGGTGGAAGGAAGAAGACAACCTCAGAGATGGGGGATCCCTTCTTCCAGCAATCACCCACATTCGTGCACACTACAGATGCCTCCTCCTGGACTTGGATGCCCATCTTGAGGATCTCACCATAAGTGGTGTGTAGAGCCCACTTTAGTCTCCGGAGCACATAATTTTCCTAGAGTCCAGTGCCTTGTATCTGGCAATGCAAGCCTTTTCCTCCCACGTCAAGTATCTGTCTCTCCAGGTGAGGACAGACAACACCAGTACCATGTATTATATCAACAAATGGAGGAACAAGATCTTCAGAACTGTGCACAGAAGCAGTGAAGATCTAGAACCTAGCCTATTCCCTAGAGGTGCAACTATCAGCAGTATGCCTGCCAGGGGAAAGACAACGTCTTGGCAGATTCCCTAAGCAGTCAGCTAGGGACATCACAAATGGACCCTGAACAAGAAGGTGGGGCACACCCGACAGATTTGTTTGCATCTTTGGAAAACTACCAACTCCCCTTGTTCTGTTGCAGACCACCACCTTCCCCCCCGTGAGGACAGTCCCAGAGGATGTGCTAATTCTTGGTTGCGCCAGAACATTTCTTTATGCCTTTTCTCTGTTCCCACTGTTACTAAGGGTGCTACTGAAACTGAGGGGAGAGTCGGCAATGATGATCCTAATCGCTCTAGACTGGGCCAGGCAGACTTGGTACTTACTTCTCCTGTCCCTGTCCATCAAACACCCTAACATCCAGCCGGCCCAGTGGCGCTGAGGGTTGAGGCGCGGAATGCCACACCTTGCGCCACGCCGGCAACCCGGGTTCGGGAACAAGCTCAGGCCACTGGGGATCAGCAGGGATGAGAGAGGATTGAGCATCCAGAGGACTGCTCTCCTCTCTCAGGAGGGAGGGATAGCTGTCCTGCCCGCTGGTCGCCCCGTAGCGACAGCTGGAGGGGGGGATATGGGTCGGGAAGCTCGAGCTGATGTATGGGGAGGGTAGGGAGGAAAATCAGGGAATTGAGATGACGGTCTGCCACCCCCAGGAGTGGTCCTGGAGTCTGGATTGGGTCTCGGGGCGGGCAACCTCCCTCCGGCCCTGATGGGGGCAATCCATGGGGAATTTCCGGGCTGCCTAGTACGGAAGCGGCAGATCCAGAGAGAGAGTCCTCTCCATTCAGAGGGTCAAGTTGCCTGCCAGGGCTCAGAGGAGCAAAATCTGTATATTGGGCGGGGATAACTAACATCCTTCCCTGGAGGTTCAATCTACTGACCTTGTCCCAGGGCAGGATAACATTTCCAGGTCCGAGAACCCTGCATCTCAGGGCATGGTACTTGGAAGAGTAAGAGTTCTCAGTTTTAAACCTCTCAAAAGGTCTTGGAAGTGCTTAATGTTTCCAGAAAACCAGCAACAAGGAAAACCTATGCCTCAAATTAGAAAAGATTTTCCCTGTGGTGCTCCTCTAGGCAGCTCGGCCCATTTCAAGCAGACTTCCCTGCTGTTTGGACTACCTGGTCCACCTATAGTCCCTGCGTCTCAGGCCCTCAACCCTGAAGGTGCATTTGGTAGCAGTGTCAGCATATGTTTTAGTTGGCAAGAACAGGTCAGTGGCTTCACAGCCCTTGTTTAAAAAGTTCTTTAGGCCTTGTTCACCTCTACCCTCCAGTAAGAGATTCTGTCCCACCATGGGACTTGGTTCTCTGCGTTGTCCAGCTCATGAAGGCTCCTTTTGAACACATGGCAACTGCTGATCTGAAGTATGTCACCTGAAAAGCAGTTTTACTAGTGGCTGTGACATTGTCCAGAAGGGTGAGCACAGACCCTTGCTATATCATTTTCCACAGGGACAAGGTATACCTAAGAACTACCAGAGAATTCCTTCCAAAAGTGGTGTCCAAATTTCATCTGAACTAGTCAGTTACACTTAGTGTTATTTTCTTCCATACGTTAGTTTGTAGGGTTTTTCTAGTTTTTTTTCCCCCATTCCTATCCCCTTGTCTCGGCGTGGACATGTGTGTGGAGGCACACGCACGTCGTGCAACAAGACACCCTCCCTTCTTATCGCCCCCTTCCACCTGCGCCATCACCGGACCTCCACCGGGCGATGGCGTAACTACGGAGGGGTGACCACCTCCCCAGGAGAGGAGAGCTGCCATTAGGCGGCTCAATCCTGCTCCCCCCCCCATACCGGCTCCCCGATGACCAGAGCTTATTCCCAAACCCGGGTCACCATCGTGGTGCGAGGTAAGGCATCCAGCGCCTCAACCCTCAGCGCCACCAGGCCAGCCACTTGCAGTGTTATTTATGACAAAATCCAGGTTAGGTGAGCAAAAGCTCCACAGTTTGGATGTTGAGAAAATGCTGAGCTACTATTTGGACCATACAAAAGTTTAGGTAAGGTCCACTGATACTCAGTTATTTGTCACCTATGGTGAAGTTGGGAAAGGTAAGCCAGCATCCAAGAGAACAAGTTCTTGTTGGATAGTCTGCTGCATTCAGTTCTAAAGCTGGCAAGCTGCAACCTGAAAGGCTCAGGACACACTTCACACGGTGCACTTCTGCCCCTGTGGCAGCATCAAGAGGCTATTTCCTTGCAGGAAATCTGTAAAGCAGCTACCCAGAAAACAGTGCACATTTTCACAAAGCACTATTGTTTGGATGTAGTCCACAAAGGATGCCAGCCTTGGTTCTGCTGTCTTGCAGAACCTTTTCTCTAAATAGGTCCTGTACCCAGCCTCTCAAGATGCTGCTATGGGATCTGAACTTATTAAACTTAAGTGAGGGATTCCTGGGGTTTGAAGAAAAAAATTACTCAGTGTAGTAACATTGTTTCTTCCAAAGAGATCTCTCACTAAATTTAACAGTTCCTAATCCCTGCCTCCCCTTCCAGAAGCTTGAAAAGGTTCTCACAAGAATCTGTTCTTTTCAGTTTGCTTAAGCATTATTTGTTGCAGTACCTTACAGCTGATTCTCAGTGATCTAATCTTTTTAAACTGTTCTGTCACATTTAGGAGTCTCCAAAGACTCTAAACCTTTGAATATTTTTTTTAGGTAGTCATTTAGCTAGTTTAGTATTCACTGTTTACCTTCTGAAATAAATTTGACTTTATAGGGCAGAGATAAGCATGACCACACAGCAGAGTTTTGAATTTCATTCCAAGATTCCATAATTAGCTTAAAATTCTAGGCTCCAGGATAGCTCATTCCAGGACAATGATTGCAGATGTTAAAGAGCAGCTGGCACCTTTGGGAAAACTTTGAAAAACTTAATAGCTGGACACAGTTAAGCTTGTATTTCATATATCTTCTATAGATTTGTCCTCTCCATTATCTATTACTGAAAAAATCCCCACAAAAACAAGATCTTTAGCCCTTAGAGTTTATCTGCCTCTGTAGGTAACTCCCTGCTTGAAATCATACCATGTTGTGATGTAAGTGTGTTGCCATGGGTACAACTGTGATGTCACAGGCAAAGTATTTTGACATCAGGTTGGGAAGAAGCAACAGGAGCTGATGAACCCTCAGGAAACAACTATCCTGTTTTTGACACAAATTACCTCAGTAATAAATAATGGGGATAAGAAATACAGAGCCGATGAGAAATATAAGCTGCTTTATGTCCAAACATTATGTTTTTCAAAGTTATTTTTGAGGCGTCAGTGGCTCTTTAAGCATAGTGAGTGAGCCCTTGGAAGAAACAACATTACTACGGGGAGTAATTTTTTCTTCTAGTGGTCCCCCAGCGCCCCCCCCCCCAGTCTCACCTAAGTATGTTTGGTTCCCTAGTAATCTAGTGGTACTCCACCATCCTCCATCTCCCCTCTGTATATTTCTGTGCTGTTATTATTATTACACTGGTAGTCTAGTTGTCCCTGACCCTACTCCTTCTGTATATTTGTATTGTAATATGTTACTCGGGTGGTCTGTATGTTGCAACATATAAATTGTGGTATCCTGGTAGTCTAGTGCCCCCCCCCCCCGCATCTGCCCTCAGTATATTCTTGTGATTTTATACTGTTACCCCAGTAGTCTCATGGCCTCCCACCCCCAATTTCCCCATGAAGATTTGTCATGATATGTGGTAGTCTAGTGGTTCCCCAGCCACCCAAATGTCTCCCTATATATAATGGTTTCCATGGTGAGCAAATGCTGAGGACCAGCACCATGCTCACCAGATCGATCGGTGAAGACTAATGACTGGCACTGTCCTCCTCTCACCACCTCGGCCAGCTGTTGTCTGAACCATCAGAGTGTACTTACTGTAGAAAATTTCTACAGTATGCGCACGCTTGATAGTTCAGATAGCTGGCTGCTGAAGTGTTGAGAAGTGGGCTGCCAATCACTAGTCTTCACCGGTTGATCTGGTGACCAGGATTGGGGGTCCTCATTGGCTATGGGACAAGGGAGCTGTTGAACACCAGGGAGAAGGTACAATGTAACAAGAGACAGTGAAGAACAGGGGATTGGGGGGAACACAGCTACTGGGTAACATTGTAGTAGACGGAGGAGAGATTGGGGAAGGGGAACTACTGACTAGATGGGCTATCACTGCAGTATTAGAAATATAAGGATGGGAGATTGGGGTGGGGGGTTGGGTGGCCAGGGGCAGAACCAAAAACAAGTTTTAAGTAAGCAGAATTGGAAAAATGGCTTAGTACTACTGACTTCAGGAGTTTTCTAACTAGCAGTGCCCCCCCCCCCCATATGGAGTGTAGTCACCATTGGTTGCTGGCTGCAAGATGTTTACTGGATCATTATCATCAGTATTACACAACAAACCGAAGCTGTCCACAGTGTTGGAGGCAGTCACACGTACGAGTCAGACCACGTGGCGATTACTTGCAAACCCCATATTACTTCAGATTTTTTCCTCTAAAAAAGTTATTAAAAAAATTAACAGCCTCAGCTGCTTCACTACTAAGTCATTTGAACTTAGACACTGGGGCCTTCTCAAGCTGCAAGTCAGTTGGTCGATGCAACGGCTGGGCTTCTTCTCACAGACACACCACCTTCCACGCATCCAGCAGGCAAGGAAAGAATGTGCCTCTTTGAAATTACAGCACAAAATCCACACTTGTGCACCCCCTTCACTGATTGTTGTTACATGGACTGGACCCCTTTTACTGCCTACCAGCTGCTGTACACCTCAGCCCAGCCTGTAAGCAGCATGCTGTAATGAAAGGCACAAAACGACCACACTAATGATAGGATTTATCTGTTTAACAGGAGAAATTCCTTCATACTTAATGTAAATTCCTTTTCTGTTGGCTCCAACATTGTCACTGGGTATTAACTACCCATTGACAATGTGGGGCGGTACAAGAACCAGCATACCAGATGGTTGTTGCAGTTTGGAAATTCAGGGCCGATATCAAAACTGTCACTTGTTCAAACTGCGATATACCTTCATACCCTGACACCCGTTATCGGCCACTGGCTTGCCAAGTCAGTTGTTATTGCAGATCACCCAAGCTGAGTATCCTGTGGGTTGGGTGGGGAGAGGGGGTCTGTGGTGAGAAATGGTTGAGGGCTGTTTTCGAGGGGTCCCCAGATGACTCAGATCACAAGTTCATGGCCTCTTCTGGGACTCTTCTCGGTCGAGGAGCTGACCACCGAGCATGGCCCAGTGTCTTTTGGGGTGTTCCATTTAATCTCTGAGTCCATGTCAGTCCCACTAGAACCAGTCCAGAAAAGGGCTAAGTATTCCTTTAAAGACAGGGATGATTCCTCGGGGGTTGCCTTTCCTATGGCTGAGGTAATTTGGGTACGGACCTGGAGCTTTGCCAGTGTCCAGCATCCTGCCCGGTGCCCTCTACCCATATTGACCACAAGTATATGGTCCCTATCAGGGTTCTCAGACCACCCCTCTGCTGAGGGGCTGGTGGCTGATTTGGCCTTTTGTAAATCTGGGTGGCAGGGAGATGTGGACAGGTGTCTGGACAAGGAGTCCAGAGCGATTGACCACACTGCTAAAGTGGTCTGCCATGTGGCATCCTTGAGTCTCTTCAGGTGAGTTATGCATGGTGTTGGCCAGTTTCAGTCACTCCCTGATCATCTTTGATGCAGTCCTCCCTCACTTCTCAGTTGATCAGCAGTCAGTGGTGATGGTCATCAGTGACGAGGGTCAGTCACTGGCTAAACACTAGCTCTAGAGAACCTTGGACATGGGCGACTCTTGTGCGCATGCCATAGCAACGGCTGTCTCCTGGTGTTTCAGGGCCTGGCTGCATCTATTCACCTCCATGGTGGAAACCCAGCACGGGCTGGCTGATATCCTTTTCCAGTGCACTGACTTCTTCGGCCCTGGGGTGGAAGGTCCTCTCACCTGTATTGAGAAGTCCAGTGCCACCTTCAGTTCTGTGGCATCATCCTAGAAAGACCAGAAGAAGCCTAAGAAACAGACTTTCCAGTACCGGTCCTTTGAGCCACAGCCTCCTCGGCAGCATCCCCAGCATGGCCAAGTTCAGGGACCAGGGCCCTAAGAAAGGTAGGGGCAGAGGTGGTGGTGCCTCTTTGGCTGCAGCAGTTGGTCCCCCGCCCCGCAAGAATTGAACAGTGATGTGGGTTGGGGGGTGTCATCCCTTCACCAAACTTATTTCTGTCTGCACTCCTCATTGTGGGTCAGTTAAGTCACTTCTTGCCTCACTGGTCTTCTATCACAATGGATAAGTAGGTGCTAGAAATGGTAGGGAGATGGCTGCCTTTGGACTTCGAGGCTCTTCCACCTTACCAACTCCATGCGCCTCAGGAGTCCAGGGTGTCACCGTACATGCTGTGCACCCTTCAGGAGGACATTGCTTAGCTCGATGCAAAGTGAGCCAAGGCCTGTGCTCTAGATGCACTGTCCTGTTAGAGTTACATGTCCAGGTACTTCTGGCTCCAAAACAGACAGGGGGTTTGTGCCTCATACTGGACTGCATGATTTGAACCAGTTCATGCAGAAGTGCAAATTCCAGAAGGCCACCCTAAATCAGATCATTCTGTCTCTGGAGATGAACGTATGGTTTTGCTCCCCGTATCTTGCACTCTTCCACATCCCAGTCTGTCCGTCTCACTGCCTGTACCTCTGTTTCCAAGCAGAGGTGGTCCTGTACCAGTTCCAGGTGATGTCTTTCAGTCTCTCCTCAGTGTTCAGAGTCTTCACCAAGTGCACGGCAGTGGTGGTAACCTTCTTGTGGCACCAAAGCATCAGGGTGTTTCCCTGCCTTAATGACTAGCTACTGGCCAGTCTATCCACAGGGACTATTGAAAGGTCCAGAGATTTGGCTGTCCAGACCTGCCGAAACTTGGGCCTGCTGGTCGTCCTGGACATATCCGAGCTGTTACCCTCACAGGTTATCAAGTTCATCAAGACAGAACTAGACTCCCTACAGGCCAAGGTCCATCTCTGTGCAGACCAGTCACTTGATCTTGCCTCTTTTGCCTGATCATTTCAGGTTGGGTGCTTGCACCTTGCCCAGGATTTCCTGTTGCTGCTGGAATACATGGTTTCCTGCACCATCATGGTCAGTTGGACCTGCTGGCAGATATGCCACCCACAGTGGGAGTTGGGCTGTCAGTGGTCCTGGCACTAGGCCACTTGGATTAGCTGGTCACAGTGACCCAGCTGATGTGGGATGCCATCCAGTGGTGTCTGATCTTAGAACACCTAGAGGAAGGAATCCTGTCTGTCCACCCAGAACTGGCTGTCACACTCATGGTGGACGCATCTCTGGTGGAATGTGGAGCACACCTGGGCACCTACAGAACTTATGAGTTCTGGTCACCATTGGTGTCCCGTCACCACATAAATCTGCTGGAGATCTATGCAGTGTGGCTTGCTTAGACAGAATGTTCTCCTCTAGTCAAGGATCTGGTTGTGCAGGTCCAGATGAACAACACCACGACCATGCTGTACCTAAACAGGCAGAGTGGAACATGCTTCCTTCCCCTGTGTCAGGAGGCCTCCATACCTGGAC
This sequence comes from Neoceratodus forsteri, assembly GCA_016271365.2. Classification (NCBI taxonomy): domain Eukaryota; kingdom Metazoa; phylum Chordata; order Ceratodontiformes; family Ceratodontidae; genus Neoceratodus; species Neoceratodus forsteri. Next base: position 658,948,467 of record CM057459.1, read on the forward strand.
TCTTATATGCAGCCTGGGTGCAGGTCTCTTTGTGATCCATGTCGTGGAAGGTCACAGTCAGCTGTCCCACACTCTCAGCTGGGTGGGGGAGTCATTGAATGAGTGGTCCCTGAATCTGAAGGTGGTAAGCCAACTGTGCTTCCTGTGGGAAGCACCACTGGTGGATCTGTTTGCCTGCTGGGAGAATGCCAGACAGAGGCTGTTTTGTGTCTGCCTTCCACAGTCTGGGACAATTTTGAGGGATGCCTTCACAAGGCCCTGGACTCATGCCTCGTGTAAACCTTCCTTTCCTTACCCTTGATCCACAAGGTGGTGAGCACGGTCTGGAAGGACAAGGCACAAATGATTCTGATAGCTCCAGACTGGCCAGGAGTGTTCTGGTACCTGAATCTCCTTTGCCTTCTTAGCCTCAGCAGCAGACCTCCGTGGCCGCTGCCTCATCACCCCAATCTGCTGACCAGACAACAGGGAACGGTCCTGCACCTGGACCTGACATCTCTACACCTCTTGGCTTGGTTCCTGAGAGGTTAGCGTTCTAGGCCTCAGTTCTGTTGCAAGAAGTGCTCCATGTTGTGGAGACCTCCCGAAAAGAGTCAACTTGCAGATACTGTGCACTTCAGTGGAAGACATTCTTATTTGTTGCCAGGGCAAAGAACTTGATCCACTTGTCTGCCCTGTGGCAAGCATCTTGGACTGCCTCTGGTTGCTCTCTCAGTTGAGACTGTTAGCGACACCCTAAAGGTGCACTTGGTAGCCAAATCTTCTTTCTGGGCATGAGCTGGTAAGCCAGCAGTGGTGCAGAAGAAGTTTGTAGAGCACTTTTTCAATATTTATTTATTTAAAAGTTTTACCAGGAGGGCACACTGAGCAGAGTACTGCTCAATTCCAGGTACATCCTGGGGCAGGGGACATAAAGAAAACATCCATCCAATTCATAAAATGTACAATATTGCAGCATGAACATACAGAGGTATGCATTACAGAAGCATAACAAATAAGTAATTACATAACACAAGAGATACAGCATTGAAGCAAGCAAGCAATCAGAAATTAGCCACAAGCACAGATTGAGGAGAAATGCTCATTGATAAGGTAGCTGAGGTGCTGTGATGGGGGCGCTTGTCGAATGCTTATAGGGAGGGAGTTCCATAGTTTAGGCATGCAATGTCTGAAAGCTACTTGCCCAGTTGAGGAGGACATGTGCGGTACAGCCAGAAGGCGGGTGTCAGAATTCCTGAGGGAATACGCAGGAGGGGAGTGGGCAGCTAACAGATTTGAGACACGGAGGCAAGGACTGAAACCAGTACTTAGCTGTGAGCTTGGCGCAGTGAGACTGACAGTGGTCATGGAGCGAGGAAAGATTGAGAGTCCAATGGAGCACGCAGTGGTAAGAGGAGGGTGGGCAATCAAGGGCAAAACAGCAGAAGGAGTGGAAAAGGGGTGGCCTGGACCACCTGCCCCTTCTGGTGCATGAACCACCACTATCATGGGACTTACTGCAGGTGCTGGCTATGCTCATGGGCAGCTCCATGACACTGGTTCGACAAAAATGATGTCGACCGACATCACAGGGACTGATTTATGTCGACCACAAGTTGCAGTTGGCATAAATCCATCAGTAAACTGTCTTTTGTTTCAGAGGGCTTTTCCCTCCCGAACCCCCGAAGTGGGGGCTCTGCGCCCCGTGTCCCCTGTCCTTTAAGATTATCAACTCCAGGTTGGACTTGATTCGAGGTGAGGTGCAATACCTGTTCAAAGCAGTGCTATGGTCCCGTGGGTACATTACAGCAGCAACAGCGAATTGCCGCCTGTAATGTCGTTCGCTGTGCAATTGTCACCATTAAGATGGCATACGCTCATGGGCAAGTCATTCGAGCTTATGTTGCTGGTGGCCATCATGTCAGATAGAAGGATTAATGAGCTCCTGGCACTATTGGTGGAGTCTCCTTAACTGGTCTTCAGGGACAAATTCATCCTTCACCTCCACCTGAAGTTCCTCCCAAAGGTAGTATAAGAGTTCCACCTTAACCAGGATAAATCTCCTGGTCTATTTTACCAACCCTTCTTGGAGGCTGACTGTAGTCTTCTAATCTGCACCTGCGGAGGGCGTTCTCTTATTACAAGATGCGCATGGCTGAGTTCGGGGTAGGCTAGCCCGCTGTTTGAAACATACACTGATGCCATGCCTGTTAGATTGACAGCAAAGTGGATGATTGGCAGGTGGATCACATCCTGCATCAACCTCTGCTATATTTCGGCTGGTAAGGAGCCTCCTGTGTGGCTTAGAGCTTATTCCACCAGACATACCGCTGTCTTGGTGGTTGCTTTCAGAGACATCCCTGTACAGAAATCTGCAGGGCTGCTACCTGGAGGTCAGCACATGCCTTCATTTTCCATTACAGCACCTACCTTCCACCTCGTCAGAATGCGACTTTTGGGACCTTGGCTCTCCAGTGTCTCTTCACCAAATGGGGGGGTTCATCTTTCCCCTTTCTCCTGGAGAACTGCTAGGAGTCTGTCAGAGTGCAAGTAGTGAACTATATCCACGTCCCTAGAAAAATAGGTTACACCTCTGTAACTGTAGGTCTACTGACTGGTCTCTTGCAGTAAGTCATTACTTCTGGGGAGGTTTCACCAGGTGTCGCTGTCACACTGCAGCTTCTTCTAGCAGTCTTCCATGGGGCCGTCCACATGACATCACTTCCTGTGGATGTGTATAAGAGTGGAAGACCCCAGTACCCTCTGTTCATTTTCTTGCTGGCTTCTGCTTGCACAGTCAGCTCTCCTGACCTCCTGGGTTGCAGTCTTTGACTTGAACTTGAATCAATTTTATTCCTTTGGATCCAGGACCTGGGACTTGCTCTCAGCACCCACGAACTTCCATAGCAGGCCTATGACCCACTCACAGTACCCCCTGCTGCTCCCTGACTCAGGCCTTCTTGCTGGGTCTGGAGCTTCTCTTGGCAAAGCACATTTCTTCTACAGCAGGCCCAGTGTTCCATTAGTGCTCAGAGTACACCTGCTGTCCCTCAGCCCCAGCACTTCTTGCTGGGTCTTGGGTTTTCCTCATGGCTGATCGCCACAGCTCAGCCAGGCGAGAATGGACCTGGGGGGGTCACCTTCAAGGCTGTCCGGCCAAGGGCTCTCGTTCCAGGCACAGGAGAGAGAGAGAGAGGGATTCCCACTCCTCACGCTCCCTCCCTCTTGCTGTGTCGACGATGGCTCCTCTGTCGTCGATGGTACCTTCCTCATTGGGGCTGCTCCCCCTGTCGATGGAGACTGATGGGCTTTTTGTATTATCGACAGGCCTTGTTTCTAAATGTTTTCCATTGATGGGAATTGTTGCCCCATCGACTGCACTTTCCTCGTCGATGGGGATGCCCCCCCACACGTCGACGACACATGTTCTTTCATCTCCCTCATCAACGGGAGGTCCTCTCCCATTGACAAAACTTGTTTCTCCTGTTCTATTGTCGTCGGAGCACTTTTTTCCGTCAACGGGGCAGCCTCTCCCATTGACGGGACTGCATGCCTTGTCAACGGGCCGGCTTCTCCTGTTGACAGAGAGGCTTCCTTTTGCTCCCTCATAGATGGGGCTGATTCCACCATCGACGGAGGGCACTCTCCTCATTCCTTCGCCAGAAGGGCTGCCTCCTTTGCCGATGATCGGAGCTTCTCACCCTGGGACTCCCCCTGCTCAGGTCCCTCCTTCTGCCCCCCCCGCTTGTCCCGGCACCGGGTGGCATGCTCGGGGGTTCTCCACCCATCGCCCTTCTCGTGTGTCTGTTTCCAGGCCTTTGGCCCCGCTGCATGACCCTTGTCCTGCATCCCTTGTTCCTCTCCCGGTCCTCATGGGTAGGGGGTGTCTTCCCCCGCTGCTCAGGGTTGGCGCTTCCTGGGCTGACCCGCCCTCCTCCTCATACCGCCCTTGGGCGTCCTCCATCCCTGGACCCATCACGTGCTTCAGGCATTGCCTGCATTGTGCTGGAAGTCCTGCGGAACCTGGGTCAGGGTCCGGCCTCATCTCGTTCCCTCTTCCCATCGCCTGCTGCCATGCCGACCCGCACTTCCGCCTGGTCCACCCCTCCTCCCATTTCTGTGGACTCCATTTATGGTGAATACAGGAGGGAGGATCCCTTCCTCGAGGTTGTTCCTGGCAGGGATCCTGAGGATCTCCTTCCCCTCGGTCTGCGTCCTCTCGGTCGGAGGTCGGCCCGCTTGACCTCCGAGTTGTCGTCCTCTCCCCCCCGGATCCATCCTTCACAGAGCTCTTGCTGCAGATCCAGCACACTTTTACCTTCCTTGCTGCGGATCAGGACTCCTTTCATCAGGAGTTGGCTGCCTACCTCAACGTTCCCGAGGAGCCTGCCTTGATTCCTGTGCATTTTAACGTACTCTCTCATGTTTGGTCTTGTCCTGCCTCTATCCAGCCTGCCCCTGGTGGCACAGCTCGGCTCTACCGTGCCCTTACTGACCACTCCTACTTGTCCTCCACCCCTGTGGCGGACTCAGTCTGGGTGGCGGCCCATGACAGCCGCTGTCTGCCGTGACCTCTCTTGCATGTCACCTGCTCCGTGCGTGCTTCGATGCAGTTGACGCATCGGCCTGCCTTCCGGCCACCGGCATCGCCCTTCAGTGCTTCTCCTGGCTGTGGGTTTCAGGTTTGCCGCCCGATGTCCAACTGTCGGTCGCTACTGCCCCCTTTTTCTGGGAACCAGTTGTTTGGCCCTGGTGCTCAGGCCAGCCTTGATTCCCTTCTGGCTTCGGGGCATGCTCTTCAGTCTCTTCAGGACCTCTATCCTGCCCCCAGGTACCATCCCTATGCCCCCGTGGGTGGGCCATCTTGTTCCGGCCCCGGGTTTTCTCAGACCGCATAGGGCCTCCGGGGGTGACTCATTCAGCCCCTCAGCGGCGTTCCCATCCCTCACGCGGGGCGGAACCCGCTGCTGTGCCCTAAGCTGCTTTCACGGTGTCCCCCACCTCCTCTTGCAGGCCTCAGAGGCGGCCGGGGATCTCTTTCAATTTCTTAGAGGCTTTCTTCTGGACTGGATGCTTCACTCCGCCCTGCGGATCTGTTTGGAACTCATGCTTCTCTGCCTCCTGGAGCCCTTCAGTTATTCTTTCCTCTGGCCATCCAGGATGTGTTTTCCCCAGTGCTCCTTTTCTGCTGTCTGATCTGCTCTACTTATATGTTTCTGGATTTGCCTTTATGTCAGAGCCTGTCGACCTCTGTCTCATTGGGATGCATCACTGTGCCTGGCCGTCTACAGTTCTGTTTGTCATGCCACATGTCTTCACCTACGGATCTGAGTCAGGACATGGTGGTTCACTTGGTTCTTACCCCACCCCGCCTCTGGGGGTGTGGTTCAAGTTGACCTTCTTGTGGCTTTGCCTTTCCTCCCATTTGGATTTTACTGCTTGGGAATCTCCCAGAAGTAATGACTTACTGCAAGAGACCAGTCCGTAGAAGATAGTACAGTTATGTAAGAACTTACCGTAATAGTAAATCTTCCGAGGACTGTCTCTTGCAGTAAGTACCCCTGCTCTCCAGCCCCCTGCCTTCTTGCCTTGAATTTGCAACTTAGGACGTTGGGTGGGATTGCTACTCTCTATTTTTCTGGCCCTCGTTTGCCTCGGCCCAGGCCGTGCTTGCCGAAGCTGGTGGTGAACAGAGGGTACTGGGGGCCGCCCACGCTTATACACATCCATAGGAAGTGATGTTGCTTGGACAGCCCCCATGAAAGACTGCTTGAAGAAGCTGCCGTGTGACAGCGACACCTGGTGGAACCTCCCCAGAAGTAATGACTTGTTGCAAGAGACAGTCTTCTGAAGATCTGCTTTTATGCTAAGTTGTTACATAACCGTACTTTCTAGGAGTGGTGTATATAGTTCACATCTACACAATCCCACTGGCCCCCCCCCCCCAGGTAATGTGACACATGGATCTCTGCTACATGCAAAGTTCTGGCGTCATAGGGCAGAGTCAGGGGATATACTGCCTTGGTGGTAGCAAAAGCTTAGCTTCAAGATGTCACGATGAATCAGCAGTGAAACTGCCCGAGTGTGATGTGAACTATATATCACAACTAGAACTACGGTTACAGGTATCTATTTTTCTTCCCCTTTACTACACATCTTTGACCCTCCATGCTCCAGATTTTTCTTTCTGCTGAAAAGTCACTTATGATAGCTTCTGCTTTTGGTGCCCTTTTGGTAATTGTTTTCTTTCTTTTTTTTTTAATGCTTTCTTCCTACTATCCTTTGTTAGCACTTGTCTGTTACTGATCTGGCAATGATGATCAACTTTGAGATGAGTTTCAGTAACTTTTTGGTATGGTTCATAGTTATGTCGTGTTGCCCAAGCCAGGTTTCAGGTAGTGTTGCTCATATAGTGCTTTTGTGGATTCTACCACCCTTGATCAGATGGTGCTGGTATCCTACCAGAAATCCTATCAAAGACTGATGTTGGATCTGGGGTCAGATAGCGATGGTTCCTAGGTCAGATCCAGGGCTCATTAGATGGATAGTTAGGATCAGAGGTGGATCCGTTTGTCAGATCCTTGGATCTGTTGCTAGAATCCATGTTTGTTGGATCTGCGCACTGTATCCTAGAGGGTTGGATCCGTGGTCGGATAGCACTGATACACTACCACAGTAACTCTATCCGAATGGGAGGTATCTGTTGGTATCCTAGTTTCCAGCATACTATCTGAGCAACACTAGTTCAGGCAGTGTTCACTTTACAACCATAATGTGTCAGTGACGGATGCCCAGGTCCACATTGACTGCTTATTTCCTAAGAATAATGTGAACAACTTTGCTTGCTAAAAGTCCCTGTGGCCTGTTGCTTGTATTTGCTGTAAGTCTTCTAGGCAGAACCAGAAAACTCACATGGACTCTTAATATAAGGGAGTCTATGTTGACCGTTCCTCCTAGTTCTGTCCCCCCCTGTTTAGGGGGGTGAAATCCTCTGATGGGAGCAAGTCTTCCAACCAAGAGGACATCTATGTTGACCTGTGTCAGATATTATGAAAGATGCTAGATGTGGATTGGAGCATTCCTGTGGCAAGAAGCACTAGGAACCAGGTGCTTGTGGATTCCTTCTAGGACATTTGCCATTCATAGCATGTAGAAGAGGAGGAGGCAGAGGATGATGCCATACTGGCCCTAGTTCTGTCGAATCAGGACAACATAGGGAAGGTAACAGTGGAAGATCCTCTTGGATCAAGCGACCATAACATGATGGGGGTTAAGCACAGTTCTTGAAGCGCAGCAGCAGAGGTTCCAGACACTAGCTCTGTACTTAAGAAGGTCAGTCTTCAAGATGATGGATGAATAGCTTGGGGAGAGATTCAATGGGTAAAGCTAGTTAGAGGGGATGCAAAATAAATTGAATGCCATCAAATGGGATCCAGTTCACTAACAGTACCACCAACAGCTTTACCTGATTCAGTATGTGAGTTTGCATCTATATCCCGCCAGGATGATGCTGAAAATAGGCAGGCTTGCCTTGTCTTCTTTTCCTGATCAACAAAAACTAAATAAAATACAGTAAATAAATAAGGTATCTAAGGCATGCCTAAGACAAGTTGGGAATGGAATGAGACACAAGAAACCTGTTTGTTTTTCCAGGAAAGTGTTGGAAGCAGTCCAGGCCAAGAAATCAGCCTTTGGAAGGTATAGGGTCTGTCTGACTGTCAGAGACAAATAGGGAACTGTACCTTGGAAAACTCGGAGGCCAATAATGTAGTTAGGCTGGCTAAGTAGGATGAAGAGCTGAGAATAGTAGGAGTGAAGGAAAATGGCTAGACCTTCTTTAGGTATGTCAGGGAGAAGAGATAAAACAAGAACCCAAGGAGGAGTTACCAGCTAGGGGGTGTGCAGCTAGCCCAGACAGAGGAGGAGAAGGATCTGGGTGTGCTCATTACAGGGTCAATGAACAACTAGGCACAATGTAGGAAGGCAGCTGCAAAGGCCAACAAAATGCTGGGTTGTATTGCAAGGGGTATATCCTCGAGGAAGGAGGAGGTGATTCTGCCACTGTATAGGTCATTAGTTAGACCACACCTGGAGTACTGCGTGCAGTACTGGCATCCGTATCTGAAGAGGGACATTAAGTTACTGGAGGGGGTGCAGCGCAGAGTGACAAAGATGATCAAGGGGCTGGGGGACTTATCATATGAGAGGAAATTGAAGGAGTTGAACATGTACTCACTGGAGGAGAGAAGAGACAGGGGAGACATGATTGAAACCTTTAAATACATGAAAGGAATAAACAAGACGGGTACAGAGGGGCTGTTCAAAGTAAGGGAGGGGAAGGTCACCAGGGGCCATGATATGAGACTGGAGCGAGGAAGGTTCAGGAGGGAGATGAGGAGACACCTTTTTACAGAGAGGGTGTTGGCTGGGTGGAATGCGTTACCTGCTGAAGTGGTATGCAGTAGAACAGTGGACTGCTTCAAACGAGGATGGGACAGGACAAGGGGGAGGGTTAATGAAGGGGAAGGGTGGAAGGGAGGGGCAGCTGCAGAATAAGGGGTGCTAGCTGCACATTCGAGCAGACTTGATAGACCTCTAGGCCTTTATCTGCTGGCAAATTTTGTATGTTCGTATGTAAGGCTGGAATGGAAAAGTTGAAGAAGGGGGGTTATCTGTGGAGGAAGACTGGCAAAATGCAGACATGTTAAAATTATATTTCTGCTCTGTCTTCACGGTTGAAGGAGGAGGGACACTTCTAAAATGCAGGATTAAAGTTTGAAGGGAGACTAAGATGGTGATGGGGACCATAACTGAAGAGTGCTCAAGGGTCCTAAAGGTGGAGAAGTCACTGGGGTCTAATATACTGCATCCCCAGGAACTTAGGAAGGTAGGACAGGCTCTGGCAACACCCTTTGCAGACCTGTTTGACTGCCTGCTAACAACAGGTGTGGTCCCCATGAATTGGAGGGTGGCTGGTGTACGTCTGCCTAAGACCGGAGTGGGGGGGAGGCAGGAGCGGTCCAGGCAGCTACAGACTGGTTAGCCTGACCTCCATGGTGGGGAAACTGCTGTGGATATTATCAAGGAGCGGCTGGTAGATTTCCGGGAGAATCATGGTCTCCAGGTCTATAAACAGCATAGATTCATGAAAGGGGGATTCTGACAAACAAACCTTATAGAATCTTCATCTCTGTGTCAGAGGCATTGGACAAGTGCCAGGAGGGGGATGTACTGTATCTGGACTTCAGCAAGGCCTTCAACTCAGTGATCCGTAGATGTCTTGTGAAGAAACTGGGCTACATGGTAGCAGAGAAGGATGTAATGAGGTGAGAAGAGAATTGGTTAGGGGAAGGAACGGAAGGATAGTGCTAAGTATAATGCCTTATTTTACAGACCGCACTGTACAGATAGTGACTACTCTGCACCTATGTATTTATTAAAGGGACATTGTCAGCTTTTGTGTCCATTTTGACAGAGTATCTAATGAGTGTGCCTGGAGGAGACACTAGCAATATAAAATGCATACGTGGTACCAGATTTGCACACTAGTGTAAGATGCTCATTATATTTATAAAAGTTGTAATCATCTTCATGGGTATCTCAGTCATCAGGTTACACTGCAGGGGCCTTTGCCGCCGGTGAAGGGGAATCCACACGGAAGATTTTCAACCTTACATCTGGAACCACCCACACTGTCAACGTTAGCCGATGTCAGCAACCCTATATATTTTTTCCTCTAACCTTTGCCAAAACCTCTTTTTAGAGATATTTTCTTTTTGTGTCTGTCGAGAGCACAAAAGAAGATGGAAACCACTTTGGTTCTCAAAAACAGTAGCAAAAAAGGTCAAAGCCGAAAGGCTGGCTTTCAGGAAATATAAGGGAACGCAGCAGGATGAAGATAGGGAAGCATGGCAAACTTCCCTAAGGGACGCAGGGAAGGCAGTAAGGCAGGCAAAGGCACAAACCAAGGTAACACTAGCACGAACAGTAAAAGAAGGTGACAAGACTTTATATAGATACATTAGTGAAAGGAGAAAGTCCAGAGGAGGTATTGCTAAGATCAAAGGGGATAAGGGGCGTGTGAGGAGGAGGACCATATAAAAGCATTTATTCTAAATAGATACTTCTGCTTAGTATTTACTGAGGAGAAGGCAGGGCAGGGCCCACAGCTCAGCACCATGGACACAGGGGGAAGAAGGTGTGCACTAGTCCCTTCACAAAAAAAAGAGGGTCCTATAAGAGCTCTATAAGCTCAGGGTGGACAAGGCATTGGGACCTGATGGCATACATCCCAGGGTACTAAAGGAGCTAAGGGTGGAACTAGCAGAGACATTATCAGAACTGTTTAGTGAGTCTCTGAACACAGGAGAGGTCCCAAAAGACTGGAGAAGGGATCATGTGATCCCGCTCCACAAGAGTGGTAGCAGGGAGGAGGCAGGGAACTACAGACCAGTCAGTCTTACCTCAGTAGTGGGCAAGATTATGGAGGCACTCCTTAAGGAAAGGATAGTGCAACACCTGGAATCCATAGGAGCACAGGATCCAAGACAGCATGGGTTTACAACAGGAAGGTCCTGTCAAACTAATCTCTTAGATTTCTTTGACTTGGCAACCAGAGAGGTGGACCAAGGGGGAGCAGTTGATGTCGCCTACCTTGACTTAAGCAAAGCTTTTGATCCTGTTCCATATAGAAGATTGATTAAAAAGCTGGGTAAGCTCGGAGTGGGTCAGAAGTTGGTCAACTGGGTGGCAAACTGGTTGGCTGGCAAAAAACAGAGAGTGGTGGTAAACGGTATAGAGTCAGAAGAGATGCAAGTCACAAGTGGGGTACCTCAGGGATCAGTCCTGGGGCCAGTCCTCGTCAATATCGTCATCAATGACATTGCAGATAGACTAGAGGGTAAGGTTTATCTGTTTGCAGATGACACCAAGATCTGCAACAGAGTAGATGATCCAGATGGAGTGGGCAGAATAAGAAGAGATCTGGATAAACTGGCAAAATGGTCGGAAGAGTAGCAACTGGGGTTTAATGCAAAGAAGTATAAGATCATGCACATAGGGAAGAGAAACCCTAAAGCCACCTATAGGGTAGGAGGGGAGTTGCTGGCAGTCTCAAGGGAAGAAAGAGACTTGGGCATCATCATCACAGATGACCTGAAATCATCCAAGCAGACCACTAAAGCAATAGGTAAGGCTAGGGGGATGTTGGGGTGTATTAGTAGGGGTATCACAAGTTGTAAGAGGGAGGTAATAATCCCTCTTTACTGGAGGCCACACCTTCACAAGGACATTAACGAAATTGAGGCAGTCCAGAGAAGGGCAACCAAAATGGTGCAGGGACTGCATCAGAAAACATATGAGGACTGCTTAATGGAGCTCAATATGTATACCCTAGAGCAAAGGAGGGAGAGAGGTGAGACGATTGAAACATTCAAACACTTTAAGGGCATTAACAAGGTGAAAGAGTCTAACATGTTTCAATATAAGAAAAAAAGCAGGACAAGAGGACACAGCATGAGATTAGAGGGAGGTAGGTAGGTAAAATTTATTTTTATACAGGTAATACATGTCATTTGGACATAATCCAGTTTACAAGACAGACCTGTGTAAATTCCTAACTAGTTACATACAAATAAGTTCCATGTTAAATACATATAAATACAAACACCACAATATACAAACAACACGGTATACCTAAAAGACTTACAATAGCTAGATTATAAAATCTCAAAATCCCAAGGAACCTTAGAGAAAAAAAAAAAACATTTAACACTCACAAATGTGAGCATATAGCTCTTTTATAGTGTGAGTAAACAATGAATAATTGTCTCATCAGGAAGAGAATTCCAAAAACTAGCAGCCTAATATAGCAAAGACCTGCCCCAATATTTATTATAATGTTTACCTACAACTACCTTATTTAAGTGAACTGGTCTTGTCAATATCCGTTTTTGATAGTTATTCACTGTAGATAATATTAAAGAAATTGGATGATTTACAGATGAATATTTCATTTTGTGTATTAAAGATAACCAATGACACTTATGATTTATGTCTAAAGGTGACCAGTTCACTTTCAACAATAAACAATGATGAATCCGATAGTTTCCTTGTAATACATATCTTGCTACACAATAATAAGTTCTATCTATTCTAGACAATAGGGTTTTATTTGCATTTCTATGTATTAATTCTCCATATCTTAGCACTGGAATAATTAACTGATCTGCCAGTTTTTTTCTATCTAAAAAAGATAAACAATCAGTACTTCTTCTTAACGCCCCTACCCTTCTATTTATTTTTTTAATCAATGCAAAAATATGATTTGAAAAGGACAGATGTTCATCAAATATAATCTCTAAATAACTATATTCTTTAACTTGTTCTAATTTAGTTTAGGGAGGCCGATTTAAGGGGTAATGTGAGGAATTTCTTTTTCACAGAAAGGGTGGTGGATGCATGGAATGGCCTACCTCAAGAAGTGGTGGTTATGAATACAGTGCAGGGCTTCAAACAGGCATGGGATAGGCATAAGGGAGCAGTACAGATGAGTATGAATAGATAGGCCATTGACAGAGCAAAGGCTGATGGCACATTCATATAGTAGAAAAAGAAATGGGCAGAAGGGATGGGCCTTGCAGTCCTTATCTGCCATCAACTTCTGTGTTTCTATGTAATCCTTCTTCTCTTTTCCGTCGCTGCCACTGCGGAAAAAAAGATTGCCTGTACAGACTAACACTCTGTTTGAGTCTGCTGTCTTGGGCCTGACCCCATTGTCTCAAACTGTGGGCTCTGCCAGAAGTTTAATCAAACAACCCTCAGGTGACGCAAGAAGGCTATAAAAAAAAATTTATGGAACATCAGGTTGCCAGCTCCAGGCAGGGGGCCCTAGATGCCCAGTTGCCCACCAGATGTTCGAGCTCCCAAGCCTCCAAGGCCCGAGACAAATCCTCGGGGGGGGTCATAAAAAAAGACCAGGATTGCGATTGCTTCCCCGGCGGAGATCTCATTCCCTGTCAGCCTCTCCTCCTTCGGGGGCTCTTCTTTGACAGTAGTTGCTTCGACAAAGAGACCAGCTGTCCAGATCTCTCTTCCTACCAGACCCATAACGACAGCTCCTCCACCCGACTCTCGGGGCCCCTTCTCTGTCGACGACAGGTGCGTCTGTCATCGACAGCTCTGTCGAGGCCCGCCTCTTCTTCTCCTCCTAGGGCTACAGCCTCGTCGGGCTGCAAGGATGGAGAGTCATCGGCTCCTGTGCCGTCAAACTCCCTTCCATCGACATCCACTATGGACCTAATGAAGTAATAGTTAAATTCATAAATGTACTCATTCAGCAGCTGGGTGCCTTCAATAGGGCCTCTTTGCCAGTGCAGTTGACAATAGCTTCGTCGTTGACATTTGTACGTTGACCCCGGGAGACTTCCCACGGGCTGCCGCTGGTGCATCCGATGTCACACCCAGATGAGGAGGTTGACATCGAGGAGGAGTATCATCCTGACCTCATCCTCCCTGATGACATAGAGGATGAAGAGGAAGGAATACTCATCTCAGGTAAGACCACTGCCTCCTCAGTCAGTGAGGACTCTGTCAAACATACTCCAAGGTCTCCTCTTGAGGATGCCACCTTTTTTAGTGTCATGAAGCAATTGTCTGCCACAATGAGCTTCCAGACTGAGGAGGAGGAGGAGGAGGATGTCACCAGGAAAGACCTGGTGAACTTCCTGGAGGTTCCTGAATCTCCCCTAAGATCATTCCTTCTGTGCTTCCAGCACTGAAGAACGCCACTATGGCAGCCTGGCATAGAAGAAGGGTCGAGTAGGGGGTATACAACTATAAAAGTGGAGCAACAGGTTGAGTGCTAGACTGGTGGGAAATACAGTGGGGACTGGGCAGACTCTGTAAACAAAGAATCTTCTTCTGCCCATAAACTTCTGTGTTTCTATGAAAGGGTAGGCTTTACCCAGTTTCCTGGGTTTATCAGGAGGTTCCACCTTGGAAATCATGGAAATATCTGAAGAACCCTTCTGATCAATCTTTGCTTTCATCATGTAGGTGTTGCATTGATTTTCAAGCACTCATGGCAGTCACTAGGGGAAGAGGTAGAAGAAACATTAGAGGGAAGCAAGGTTATTCTCATTCGGTGTTTGAGGTTGCTACCACCAGCGTCATCTGGAACAGAAAGGATGCTGGAGGTGGGTTACTAAACTTCTCCAGCATCCAGTAACCAAATATCCAAGTCAGATGTAGGCCTAGGACTTTACGTGACCCTCCTCTGCTACACGCTGGTTCAGCCTTTGGCTCCTCCAGAGCAGAACAGGGTGCAAACACACCAGTCTTTACTGTTCCACCAGTCAGTCCTTTGGGTCCAACACAGTCCCTCAAGAGGATGGCAAAAATGGTGGCCTGCAGATCGAGCTTTGAATAGCTGCTACAGTCACATAATACCATTGAATTGCTTGTGTCTGCGGTCTGTTGCTGCTGTCAGCTATGGGGGGGCTCTAGAAGGCTACCAAAGCGACTAGGATTACAAAATATCTGGGCTGGGGGACGCAGAATTAACTAGATTTACAACAGTGAGCAAATGGCTATAGTGTATAGTAAAGCATTGCTCTGTACAGAATTATATCCCTTTCAAAATGCTATTGTACCAGAGTTCTAAGATCATGGAATGTGATTGTACCCGTCTGTGGTACAATAGCATTCTGAACCTCTAGAGACTGCACCAGTCAGTTTCGTTCTGAAAGCGAAAGAACCACCGCATGCACATTTCACTTAATACTACACACTATATAAATACAGAATGGGCAACTTTATGCAAAACCAGTGTGTTCTGCCACCTCAGGGTATTGATTTCCATGGACCTCTCAAGCTTCACTCTTGAGGTCAGAGGGGAACCAGGACTCCTCTGTGGCAGAGCACACTGGTTGTGCATAGTTGCCTGTCCAGTACTCTGTATTTTACTATGCAAAAAGAACTAAAGACATTATTTCCTAGGTAGGTTTGATACCTTTATTAGGCTTAACAAGCTTTCAAAGCCACCGTGCCTTTTCATCTGGTATGTTACACATTACTGCATAAGCTAAAACTCCTTTCATAAAAGTTCAGTTCTGAACACTGGTAATGTAGATCTCTTGAGTCATTTCAGGAGACTTTGCATGCAGGCAGCATCCCATTTGAAGCTCCTTTTGATAATTTATTTTCAACAACATTTTGTATTGATGTTGTTTTATATTGTAGTTAATTTAATTTGTACTGTATTGTATTTATGATGTGTGGTTTAAAAAAAAAAAACTTGTCACTTGTGAAAACGGACAAACTTGCTCATCAGCTAACAAGTGTAAAAAAAAAAAAAAGTTAAATTTCTTTCTGAGAGGAAAAGTTAGGTCTCAGCTGTTAGCAGGGCCTTGCTGTGGTGACTCCATATCCCTCTATATGATATGCATACACATGCTGCTGAGCTTTACCATTTGTTACATTTTAAATCCTGGGGATCAAATCCCTCTGAAACTACCCAAATGACTTAAAGATCTACATTGGCGGATAAGCTTGATATAGTTTTCTTTGTCTTTTTAAACATAAGAGTGGGATTTTAGCCAACGTTAGTTAACACAGTAGATACACTGTATAAAAGTTTTGTAATTCAGGTTTACATCAAAGAGGGTTGAATAGCAGGTGTTGTGTAATGTGCCCTGAGCTGCCAGCCAGGGGGACAAGTCGCTGATCAGCTGCCCCTCCACACTGCTAAAGAACCTGTATTTTGCTGCCACTCACAACCGACCAGCCAGTTGGCTGCCTTGACTCTATGGACCCTTTCTTTCTGCCTGTCTTACCAAGTGATCCTCAGTATAAGGGCCAAAGTACAGGTGTTTCACACTTGGGGAGTCAGCAAGAAACACGGTCTTCCAGGGGTGCCCCTTCTGCTGACCTGTGTTGGTGACTGCTGTTGCGGAGTCCCAGCACTGGTACGTGCTATAGTTGCAATGCTTTTGGACCCTTCTACCTTGTGGTTTTGCTAGATATTTTTATGACAGAGCAAAATTTGACTTTCTCACACCATATTAACCAGTTATGTTCTAAACTTGCTCAAAAGCTGGGAATTGTAGAGAGAGTTGAAAACTGTTTGAATCTAGAATCAAGAAAACAAAAGTTGCTAATACCTTCATACTTCCACACATTGATTGCGGTTATTGGATATATAGATCTTACTTCGAGAATGAGCTCCTGCAGCAGGCAACACCTTAAGCACTATGCTGTCAGGCACTACGACTCCACGGCAAGCTTCTAGCCAGCAGTACCCAGCTGGGGTCCGCCCCTTACGTCTGTCTGCCCACCCACCCACAGACGTCACCCTCTGTATAAAGGAGGTGGTTCCCAGCCCCACCTCAGTTCTTTTCCAGCCATTGACCCATGCACTTCAGCTCCTCAGACACCTTGTTGCATCTGTCGACCGCCTCTTTAGTCTTCTAGATCAAGAAGTACCCGTTTTTTCTTCAAATAATTGGTCTTTTCAGATTGGTTTATGTCATCTTCGTCGTCTTCAGCAAAGCAACGGAAATCTGAGTGTCCGTGCACGTGGCAGATTCCGGCAAAAGACAACCACTCCCAGTGCCTCTTCTGCCTGGGGCCTGACCACAATGTGGATGCCTGCCCAGACTGTGGAAAATTCAACCAGCGGACCCGCATCTGTCACCACAAGACACTCCAGGCCTACATTATGGAGCAGCAGCTCACTGCCCTTCAGCATCCTTTGAAGGCCGGCTCCTCAGCCTCCAGGTCACCGACTTCCCATAAGAAGAAACACTCAGGAGGGAAGCACCAGCACAAGGAGCACAGTATGTCAGAGTCTCACTCAGTAGCTCCCCACCATAAGGACAAGCATTCCGGTTCGCACTCTGGCAAGACAGCGAACTCTGCCCCACATCAGGCCTTACATCCTCCAGCCTGCAGCTGGTGAAGGCTCCCACCTTTACCCTCTCAGCAGGCGACAGCTCTTCGGGGCAAGGGCCTTCGGGTCCCTCCCTAAGTCTTAAGCCCTTCCAGCAACCATCGGGGCCTAAGGCCAGGCGTTCAGCTGATAAGGCTCCGACGTTTTTTTTCCTACTCCAGCTCATTGTCAGTGGCAGACGCCGGGAGCATTCCGGCTCAAGGGAACGCTCCCCCAAGACAGGTCAGCTGCAAAAGCAAAAACCCTGACGCAGGTCTCGGACGACCGGCCTTCCGACAGGCCGAAGAACTAGAGGCAGACGACACAGGCTAAGGCACCAAGTGATCAGACGTCCAGCGGCGATTACTCTAGCCCAGACGCCCCCAGGTCCACTGCCTCAGAGTCTGACACCTGGGCTGCTGTCTGCAACGGATCTTCAGTCTGACGATTGGATACCTGTCGACACAGCGACAGGCCATATGCCCTCTGTTCCAGTGCCAGACAACCAGGCATCAGGGACCAGACGACGGGTGACCAGGCGACAGGCCTTAACAGCCCGTCGGGTCCGGACAAACACCCGGAGGACACGCCAGGGCCCAGCAACCCTCCAAAGGCTCCCACAGAACCTAAGGGTATGCCACCCCGCAAGTGTCCGTGGTTCCCCTGGCGGACATCGGACAGCTATTAATGTCCTTGTGGAACACAGTTAAGAGGGATTTGCTCAAGAAAGATGGCCCCTCTACCTCCTCCACTGCCACAACCTCCCACCCTGGTCCCGGACAAGACACCAGTTCCGATCCCTCGGCCATCATCTCTGCTTTTACCCAGAAGTCCAACTCCACAAGGTTCAGATCCGGAGCATCACAGGTGCGGGGCAGGCGTAGCCACTCCTCGTCCAGGTCGTCTTCTTCAGACTACAGGAGCAGATGCCGGCACAGGTGCAAGCGTTCAAGATCAGCCTTCTCTTCCTCCTCTAGAGGCCGCCCTTACTCCTTGGACTTCTCTTCCCGGGGTTACTTCCCAGAGCCAGAAGGTCCCTGCAATTCACCCAGGTCTCTCCCAGATGACTCGACCTTCATGGATGTTATGCTTCACATCCAGTTCCTGAACCAATGGGATACATAGGATTTGGATCCAGAGGAAGATGCTCCACACCTTTTGGGCATGGTGACCCAAACCTCGGTCATTCCCCGGTTCCTCCTTTCCAGGACTTAACCAAGTTGGCTTGGGAGCACCCTTGCTCTTTCTCAGCTGTCCCCAAGAAGGCGGACAGACTCTGTAAGCCCCCTAAGGCCGAGCCTTTCCTGGGAGAAAATCCGAGGGCAGATTCCATGGTCCTAACCGCAGCACATGATAGGACTAGGAAGTCTTAACGCATGAGTTCACAGCCTCCCTTCCCCCGATAAGGAGTCTAAGAAATTGGACCAGTTCAGATGGAGAGCCTATGCTTCTTCCACCTGTTCCATACAGTATCTTAAAATTCTCTAGCACACATGGTGCTTTACCAAAAGTCTCTTTGGAAAAAAGCCCTGGAGCTAGCCCAAAAGCAGCCTGAAGGCCCATCCTGTACGGAACTTTTGGACGTCCTTCAGTCCAGACTGGACGTAGGGAAGCATGCGCTGAGGGCATCCTACGACTCGGCGGACACAGCCGCTCGAGCCGCAGCTACCGGAATCTGCCTCCATCGTCACTCTTGGCTGAGGGTATCCAGGTTTAGACAGGACCTCCAGGATTCGATCCTGGATTCTTTTTTCCATGGGTCCATCCCTTTGGAGAGGAGGTACAAAAGATCATTATGGATCTGCAAGATTCAGGGGAGTGGTGCAGTCTGTCCACCATATGTACTGGTCGGACCCTCAGCAGCCCAAGTGTAGGCCATTTTGGCGCCCGGGTGCCAACAGACAGAGAGGCCAACAGCGCCGAGGTCCTTTCAAGCAAAAGGCTCCTTCACAACCATCTGGGAACAGTGGGCCTAGGAATGCCAAATCCTCCCAGCGTTCGCTGCCCACCTCAGCCACACATGCATGACTCCTTGCCAGCCCCCCCTCCTGCAGCGGAGGTGATGGGGGAGGCAGTAGGGTGTCGGTTCTCCCTCTACCTAGATGGGTGGACCAATATTACAACAGACGTTTGGGTTCGGGACATCATAGAAAAGGGCTACATGCTGGTGTTTGCCAAACTTCCCCAAGACAATCTTCCAGCTCCCTCTCGATACTTCCCGGCCCACGCAGCCCTCATCATAGAAGAGATCCAGGCCTTGCTCTTACAAAGAGCCATCAAGCCTGTTCCTCCCTCCCAACAGGGAACCGGGTATTACTCCCACTTCTTCCTAGTCCTGAAAAAGACGGGAGACCTAAGGCCCATACTGGACTTAAGCCAGCTGAACCAGTACATCGAATACAAGAGGTTCAGGATGGTGACCTTACCCAGTTTGATCCCCATGCTAAGTCAGGGAATTGTCTGTGCTCCCTGGATATGCAAGACGCATACCTACACATACCGGTGTTTCCAACTCATTAGAGGTATCTGCAGTTCGCCTTTCATGGGAACCACTACTAATTCCGGGCTCTGCCTTTCGGTCTCTCCTTGGCTCCGAGGGTGTTCACCAAATGTCTTGCAGTAGTGGCAGCCGCTTTAAGGAGACAGGGTAATTTCATCTATCCTTACTTGGATGATTGGCTTCTAACTACCCCCTCCAGGTCGCAGTTAATTCGCACCCTCTCGGATACATTCATAATGTTCCAGCAGCTGGGGATAACAGTCAGCCTCCCAAAGTCCTGTCCTTGGCCCTGCCAACGTGTGCAGTACATAGGGGCCATTCTGACGCACAGCAGGGAAGGGCTTTCCTCCCACCCAACAGGACCAGTCGGCTGAGAGATCGGGCCTCTGGAATAGGTGCGTCCACCCGAGTTACAGCAAGGACTTTGTCGCAGCTCCTAGGGCACATGGCGATGTCCATACCCACGGTATGGCCGGCATGCTTGTATATGAGAGTTCAATGGGACCAGAGGCCTGACAACCTCAAACATCCCATAAGTGTGTCGAGGGCTGTTCAACAAACGCTATCATGGTGGCTAACTTCTCCCAATTTGGAAGCGGGAGTCCCATTCCAGTCGGATTCACTGAGCCAAATCCTAACCGCGGATGCATCGGGTCTAAGATGGGGAACTCACTTTCAGAATCACAATACTCTGGGCACATGGTCAGACATAGAAGTGTCCGTGCACATCAACATTCTAGAGATGAGGACGATTCTGTATGTCGTGCAGGCCTTTCAGACTCACCTTTTTCATGGTCTCCTGCTTCTTCAGATCGACAATATGTGGGTGGTCTTTTATATCAACAAGCAGGGGGAAACGCACTCCTACCCTCTGTGCAGAGAAGCCATGAGAGTGTGGTACTGGGCCCTGGAACATGGACTCATGCTAACAGCAGTTCATGTCCCAGGCATCCAAAATGTCCTGGCAAACTAGTTCAGCCACTCCCGGTCCAGGAACCATGAGTGGGAGCTGCTTCAAGAAGTAGTGGAGGACCTTTTTCAAAGATGGGGACGTCCAGAGCTGGACCTCTTTGCATCCCCGTGCAATATAAAACTGCCCAATTTCTGCTCGCTAGATCCGGGGCTTGGTGTTTTCTGGCAAGATGCATTGTCCCTCTGTTGGATAGGGAGGTTCCTTTATGCATTCCCTCCTTCCCCCTGTTACAGAGGGTGTTGCTCAAGCTACAGACAGAGGGAGCAATAATGATCCTGTAGCTCCACTTTGGCCACGGCACCAGCGGTTGGCGGTGGAACCACCTTTTCAAATACCTCCATTGTCCAACTTGCTATCCCAAGACCAGCGCATGTTAGTCCACCTGGATCTTTGGCCCTTGCACCTTCATGCATGGCTTCTGCAGACTTAGCTGTCTCTAGGCATGAAGCTTCGCAGAGGGTGGCCAAAGTTCTAGTAGAGGCAAGAAAGCTGTCTGCAAAAGCTACGTACGCTATGAAGTGGAAATGCTTCTGCATCTGGGCTGCTGCATGTTCCCTGGACCCTTTAACTTGCTCAGGGAAATCAGTGTTGGAATATCTCTTATCGCCTTCTGACACAGTGCTGCGATACTCTTCCATTAAGGTGCACCTCTGTGCTATTTCAGCTTATCATGTACCTGTGGAGAGTAGGAATGTTGCTCAGTTGGACCTTGTCTGTGCATTACTATAGAGCATGCATCATATGAAGCCTCCAATTAGGGATCCCGTCCCCCCATGGGACCTTTTATACATTGTAGAGAAGTTAACCTTGCCTTCCTTTGAACCGTCCGTGGATTACGACCTCAACTTTCTCTCTTGGAAAGCATTATTTTTAGTTGCCATCATTTCGGCTTGAAGGATTTCAGAGCTGCAAGCCCTGATGTGTAAAGAACCTTATTTAATTTTTCACAGAGACTGGGTGTCTCTTTGAACTAATGCTAAGTTTCTTCCGAAGGTAGTGTCTGAGCTGACACTGAATCAAGACATCTGCCTTCCGGTTTATTATCCAGAGTATTCGAATCTTGGGGAGGTCCTTCTTCACACTCTGGATGTTCATAGGATCCTTTGTTATTACCTGAGCCGTACTAAATCGGTCCAGAAATCGGATCAGTTGTTCATTTCCTTTGCTCGCAGGACTCTGGGGAAACCAGTGGTAAAGCAAGCCATGTCAAAATGGCTAAAGAATTGCATTATTTTGATTTATGGTTGACAAGTATGAAAAGCCCTTGCCAGGACCAGTCAAGGGACATTCCACAAGGGGGGATGGCTGCATCTTCTGCAGCTATGAAAAACGTTTAGACGGCAGACATCTGCGCTGCTGCAACATGAAACTCTGTGCATACCTTTGTCAAGCACTACACTCTGGACATTGCTTCCAGAAAAAGAGCAGGGTTCGGCCTAGCTGTGCTCCAAGGCCTAATTTCCTAAAGATTTAATAGGGGTTTACCTACCACCCTGTATATCCTTTTCTCCCCTTCTGGGACACTGCTTGGGACTCTGTCCTTAAGGTGTAGCCCGCTGTAGGAGCTCATTCTTGAAGTAAGATAGTACAGTTATGTAAGAACTTACTGTAACAGTAGATCTTGGAGAAGAGCTCCTGCAGCAGGTGCTATTTTCCCTCCCTCCATTCGCCTATTAAGTGTCTCCTGTTGGGAACTTGAGGCACCTGCCTCAGTTTCCTTCCTGCTGAATAACCTACAGGTCTTCAGCAGGTGAACTGAGGTGGGGCTGGGGACCGCCTCCTTTATACAGAGGGTGACGTCGGTGGGCAGACCCCAGCTGGGTACTGCTGGCTAGAAGTTTGCCATGGAGTCCTAGTGCCTGACAGCATAGTATTTAGGGTGTAGCCTGCTGCAGGAGCTCTTCTCGAAGATCCACTTTAACGGTAAGTTCTTACGTAACTGTACTTTTCATGACCAAAAGTGCTTTGTTTAAATTGGACAGGGCATACTGCAAAGCAGCAAGATTCATTTTAGGAACTACTGGCCCTCCCAGTGAGGCACATCACTGTAGAGGTCATTCATATTATCTCATACAGATGTATGCATAAAACTGCTCCTAGTTACTTTTCTGACTATATAATCCAATGTGAATCTAAATACACACATTTCTAGACATATCTGGCTGGAGTCTAAAAGTATCTACAGTTAGATCAAGATTTAAAAGAACAGCTTTTCAGTATGTGGGGTTTCACTGTATAGGGACTCATTCTTGCTCAGAGGCCAACATAGTTTGAATGCCCATGAACAGTTTTTTCAAACAAGGTATTGGGCTCACCTGTAGCTGGAACTGCACCAGAGTTAGAGTACTGAGTCTGTTCAGTATTAATACTACATAGCAGCCATTGTTAGATCATCGTGATGATATTAAAGAACAAGCTGTGCTTAACTACACTGAGTCAAACAGCTTGTTCCCCGATGACATCACAATATTCTACAAATAGCTGCATTGTTGTATTAATACTGAATAGACTCCATCAGCTGTATCTCTGGAGTGCTTCCAGCTGTAGGTGAGCCCATTATCTCATTTGAAAGAACTTCTCATGGACTGTCAACCTGTATCAGCCACTGTGCATGAATGTTTCTCTTTAAGGAATCATCATCCCCTCCACTTGTAGCAAATCCCTACTTCCTCTCAGTTTAACTCTGCAATTTATGGCTGGACTATACTCATATGTGTTTGTGCCGGACATGCAGTCACTGTTTATGTTGTATACAGTTCCTGAATCTCAAATTTAAAATTTTTATATGGATTTTGTATTGATATGTAACTTCTCACCCAAGGGGTCCTTTAGCATCAGTAACAATATGCAGTAAGCTGACTAGGTTGAGCTGTCTCGGAGGTGGAGTTTATGCCAATGAATAAATGAATTAGCCAATCAGAAGAGAGCTTGACGGTGTGCTAAGTGGAGCCTGCCCAGGGCACCAGAAGATTTTCTCTGCTTGACTGAGCAACATCGCTTCTGGGGTGCTCGCTTAATTTTGGCAACAGACAAAATTTCGCTAAAGTTGTCACTTTTTCTTGTGACAGTGCTGAGTTTGTGAGTAAATAACACTTTTTTATGATATTTTCTGCGGTTTTAGCGGTTGCAGTAGGTTCCCACAAACCACATATTTTGCAAATTCCACATGGTTCTTTTTAGTTATTTTGAGGAAAAATATACCGCATCTCTAGTGTTTTTGATGGTATTCTATTTTATTTATTTCGCAGTTCCTGCTTTCCAGCGTGAACTGTCATTTTTCCTCATTTTAAGCTTCTTTTTACCTCAGAAAGTCATGGTTCTTTACCACAAGGGAACCAACTGCTAACTTTTGAATTCCCTATTTGGGAACCATTCTTTCTGTCATTTTGGACAGTTTGGGCCCAAGAAAAGGACTGGACCTACAGGTTTTAAAACTGGTTTAAAGTGTCAAAAGATTGTGGTTAAAGCAGACAGCCATGACTTCTGTTTACATCCAGATCATTACTGTGTACTTTGCTCTAAATTTAGTCCAAAAACCTTGAGAAAGAGAGTCAAGAGATTGGAAAGTATGGCTCCTCAGTCTGCTTCCCCCCTCTTCCAGAAATACTGAAGGTGGTCCTCTTCTCAAGCTAAAACTAAAGATGAGTCCCCCAGGGAGTCCTCTGAGAATAAGTCTGCTAAACACAGTAACAATAAAAAAGGTGGCCAGCCAAAAAGAGATAAGGGGAACAGGTCACTGATGACGTGCCTACAAAAAAGACATTTAAAGAAAAGCATACCACTGCCCCTCCTGTGTAAAGGCAAGGGGAGACTCCAGTGGCACAAAAATATGAAGGAAAAGAAAAGCATAAAGAAAGTCAATTTTAGAAAAGGAGAAAGTCTCTGACTGGGAAAAAGACTTACCCCCTGTTGAAGAAATGGCTAAGGCTTGGCACCTTTACCAAACTACACAGAGTATGAGCAATATTTTTTCTGCCCCTCCTACTCCTGTGCACCTTAGCACTTTGGTTCCATCTTTTGGCCCAGATTATTACTATGACATGGGAGATGGGGATGATGATGAGTCACAGGGTCATCCCCTAGAACCAGATGTTTCTTCAGACCAGGGGTTTGGTACCTCCCTGAATGGCCAAGAGGACCTTTCTTCCCTGGTAACCTTTTTACAGTACTTGGTTGACACTCTGGATCTCCCTACCCAGGAGAACACAGAGGATGAGGAAGAGGATGAAGACTACAGGGAAATGATGGGTCTTCCACCTCCAAAAATGATAGTCTTACCCATTTACAAGTCACTAAAGAGAACTACCATGAAGTTCTCCTTTTGCCTGAAGAAGTTTCGCCCTGGTCAGAGGGCACTCCTTCTGGTTCGGTTGGAACCGAACCGGGCTGGCCATCCGGGTCAGCGGACTTCTTGGCCTCCCTTTCCCTGAGCCTACCAACTCTTTTTTTCAGGGTAGCTGCAGGAAAATTTTTACAAATCTGGCAGTCTGAATCGAGGTGGTCAAACCCCAGACAATAAGCACAGGTGGTGTGGGGATCAGCCTTAGCAAAGACTTCCCCACACACATTACAGTGTTGAAACCCAGTGGGCCCGGTTTTTCTTTTGGGTTTCTCAGACATGGCCAGTCCTAACAAAAACTTAACCTTTTTCCGGCAATCCACCAGGCAAGACACTCTTATCGGTTCCTGACCGTGTTACGGGTCGTGGAAAAAAACGTAATAAAGTCCGGTTTTTTTAGAACCGATAAGAACCGGTTACCACACTCTAAAAGCAGAAATAAAGTTTTTAAAACAACCTGATCGGATAAAACCGAACCGATCCCACGTTTACAAATTCCACACAGAATAACAAAAATAAACCTATCTAGTACTCACGAAACCACAGAGAGACTGAACCGATAGGTTACGGTTTAAATTCGGTCGAAAACCGAGAAAAACGGTACTTTAACCGACAAATTGAACTGAGCAAAGGAGAAATCTCCGGAGCGAGGCAGAGTAAAGAATCTGACGGTTTGAGTTCAAACAGCAACAGACAGAGTCTCAACAGAGCTCGAGCTCAGCGCTCCATGCCTGGCATGGAAAGTTAACTCTCTCATCTCCGGGGCAGTTCGAAGGTTGGACCTCACTGCAATTTGTCAGAATACAGCAAGACTCCATTAGAAGAAACAACATTACTAAGGTGAGTAATTTTTTCTTTTCAGCCCCATCCCCGGACAGCCTGAAAGAGCCTCTCTCCTTCACTCTGGATCTGTTTGCCCAGTTGGGCATTTCAGTCAACCTTCCCAGGTTTCAGCTAGTACCTTCTCAATGTCTCCAATTCATTGGAGAAGTACTGAATACAGTCCAGAGCATGGCATTCTTACCATTCGATTAAGCAGAGACCTTGATTTCTCAGGCCAATTTGGTCGCCAAAGCTCGATGGACCCCGGCACACTCAGTGCCCCGTCTTTTGGGTTTTATGGCAGTGGCCATTCCTGCCATCCCCTGGCCAGGCTGCACATGAGGGTTACCCAGTGGTCTCTTCAAGTCCAGTGGGATCAGCGATTGGAGGACATGACCCAACTGGTCGTGATCTCCAACAGCCTTCAGATAGATCTCCTCTGGTGGCAGGACCTCGCCAACTTGTTGGTGTGAGCACCCTTCCACTCTCAGACTCCCTCCCAGACCCTCATCTCGGATGGCTCTGATACGGGTTGGGGAGCCCACTTGGGGGAACACAGAACTCAAGGTTTGTGGTCTCCTCAGGTGCAGAATCTTCACATCAACATCCTGGAGACCAGAGCAGTCCTCTGTGCTCTCTAGGCCTTCCAGTCGATACTTCTCCCGGGAACACTTCTTGTCCAGACAGACAACATGGTGACTGTCTAGCACCTCAACAAACAAGGAGGTACCCAGTCGTACCCTCTTTGCAGGGAAGCAATGAGAGTATGGGATTGGGCTATTCAGCACGGCCTGTTTCTGACAGCAGTCCATGTGCCAGGCGTTCACAACGTCCCAGATGACAGTCTCATCCGATCAGTGGCCTGGGCTCATGAGTGGAAACTAAAACAGGAGGTAGTCAAAGACCTATTTCTTTGGTGGGGCTGGCCAGACCTAGATCTGTTCGCCTCCCCATTCAACGCAAAGCTACCCAACTTTTGCTCGCTCGTCCCAGGCATGGTGCTTTTTGGCGAGACGCACTGTCTTTCTCTTAGGCAGGGAGGTTTCTATACACATTTCCTCCCTTTCCTCTCATTTAGAAGTTTCTGTTGAAACTCCAGGCAGAGGGGGCCCACTTGATTTTGATTACCCCTCTGTGGCCTCAGCAGATTTGGTTCCTGCTGTTGCAACAGCTAGTTCTAGAACCGCCGATCCCTCTGCCAGTGTCTCAGGAGCAGGGCACCCTGGTACATCCTAGTCTTCAGTCTCTCCATCTTCATGCGTGGCACCTGTGGACATAGCAGTTTTTCGCTATGGAGTTTCCTCTCAGGTTGCTCAGGTCCTGGTGGAGGTCAAAAAACCCTCTACAAGATCCACCTATGCCATGAAGTGGAAGAGGTTTTCTGTCTGGGCCACAGCCAAAAGCTTGGACCCCTTTTCTTGCTCTGCCTCTCAGGTGTTAAGTACCTCTTACATCTTTCTGAGTTGGGCCTTAGTTACTCCTCTGTTAAGATCCATCTCTCTGCAGTGTCGGCCTATCACCTTCTGGTGGAGGGCAAAACCCTAGCACAACTAGAAGTTTCCAAAACATTCTTGAAGGGCATCCTACGCATCAAACCTCCAGTCTGGAATCTCTGTCCTCCCTGGGATCTTAATTTTATGTTGGAAAAACTTACTTTGCCCCCTTTTGAATCGGCAGCAGGTTGTGATATGTGCTTCCTGTCTTGGAAGACATTGTTTTTGGTTGCAGTTACTTTAGCTTGAAGGGTTTCAGCGCTTCAGACCTTTATTTGCAGAGAGCCTTATTTGATTTTCCCCAAGGACCGGGTGGTCCTGAGGATTAATCCTTCTTTTCTTCCGAAAGTCGTTTTGGAGACAACTTTCAACCAGAGTGTTGAACTGCCGGTCTGTTTTCCTCAGCATTCCAATGGGGGGCAATATCTTTTGCACACCTTGGATGTGCATCGGATTTTGAGGTACTATACCTCCCTCCTGGACTAAGGAGGTTTGAACGTCAAACCAACTCTTTGTTGCCTTTGCCTCCCAGTGCCAGGGCAAGGCTAGCTCTAAACAGACTATTTCCAGGAGGCTGGCTAACTGTATACACTACACTTAACAGAAATATGGAAAAAGCCTTCCAGGGGTGGTCAAAGGCCACTCCACCAGAAGCGTGGCCACTTCTGTGACTTTTTTCAGGAACGTGACCATTGCGGATATCTGTGCAGCGGCCACTTGGTCTTCCATCCACACCTTCACTAAGCACTACAGTCTGGACATTGCCTCTAGGCGTTGATCTGGTTTCGGCCTGCAGTTTTGCAAGGTCTTCTGTGTTAAGGCAGATCCTTAGTTGGCAGACATCTTCCTCCTCCCGGAAACTCATGTTAGACTGCTTGGAATTCAGTCCTATATGTGAAGACCTACTGCAGGAACCCTCTCGAAGTAAGATATAGCAGTTACGTAAGAACTTACTGTAACAGTAGATCTTCAAGAGAGGTTCCTGCAGTAGGTCTAATTTACCACCCGCCTTCCCCCAGTTCCTGGAGTTATTTCCTTTTTTCCTGTCTAGCCTGTTGGTTCAGCTAGGGTAATGGGTACCAGGGTTGTTACTCCGCTTTTCTGCTCCCTTTAGCGAAGTCTCTGGTGGAAAAGAACTGGAGGGCAGATGTGGGACCGCCCCTTCTTGTAGTCGGGATGACGTCACATCACCTGATGTCTGGGGCGGTCCTCGCTGATGATTGCTAGCTACAAGTTTGCCATTCAAACCTGACGCCAGGGGGCACAGTCCTATATGTGAAGACCTACTGCAGGAACCTCTCTCGAAGATCCACTGTTACGGTAAGTTCTTACTTAACTTCTATTTTCCTGTCAGTGGTAAACTCTTTAGTTTTAAACCAGCCCAGGCCAGCCAGACATTTTCTAAGGCTCCTGGGACACATCGCCTCTATTACAGCTGTTGTCCCAGGGGTTAGATTCCAGATGAGGGACATATACAGTACCGCCTACGGGCTCACTGGTCGTAAAGAAGGCATTCTCTGTCCAAGCTGGTTCCAGTCACAAAAACCCTACTCCGAGCTCTGGACTGGTGAAAGGGCAATGCCATCCTATCAGTAGGCATTCCCTTCCAGCTTTCTACACCCACAAAAATCATTACTACAGATGCCCCCCTCATGGGGTGGGGAGCTCATCTGGACAATCACTCTGTAAGTGGCACTTGGTCTCCCAAGGAATCTGTAAGCCACATCAACCTGCTAGACCTCAAAGCCATCTATCTGGCCCTAAAAGCCTTTGCCTCTTGGCTAAAAAGGCCAATCGGTGCAAATCAGGACAGACAACACCACTGCCATGTTCTATATACATAAGCAGGTTGGCACAAGATCCTCAGTGCTTTGCACAGAGGCAATGAGAATTTGGTCTCTGGCTTATTCTCGCGATGTGAGCCTTTCAGCTATACATCTTTCAGGCAAGGACAACACCCTGGTGGATTCCCTGAGTTGCATCAGCCAAGGGCACAATGAATGGACTCTGAACAAAGGGGTCCTTGCAACAGTTTTCAGGAGGTGGGGCACACCAGAAATAGATCTGTTTGCCTCTCACCTCAACCATCAACTTCCTCAGTACTGCTGCAGGCCCACCACAATAGGGACTATCCCAGTAGATGCTTTAACTCTGAACTGGACTGGCAAGTTTCTTTATGCCTTCCTTCCAGTTCCTCTGATTCACAGGGTGTTGCTGAAACTGAGAGCCCAGTCAGCAATGATGATCCTGGTGGCAACGGAGTGGCCAAGGCAACCTTGGTTCCCTCTCCTGGTAGCTCTGTTGCACAGCAAGTCTATTCAACTTCTCCTCAGTCATTCTCTCCTGACTCTACCACAAGTAAGAGTGACCTATCCGAATCTCCAATCCATTCACCTCAAGGCTTGGCTTCTGAGGAGTTAGAGTATCCAGATACTCAGTATTCTGAACAGGTCCTTAATATCTTAAGGATGTCCAAAAAGCCCAGTACCAAGAAAACTTAAGCAGTTAAATTGAAAAGATTTTCTCTCTGTTGCAAGAGGAAACATATAAATCCTATCAAAACCCTAGTGTCCAGCCTTTTGGATTAGTTAGTCCATTTACAGACCTCAGGCCTAAAGGCCTCATCCTCAGAACTTCACCTAGCTGCAATGTCTGCTTACCTTTCCGTAAGTAAGGGCAAGTCAGTCATTTCATTGCCTGTTTTCAAAAGCCGACTCCACCTTCAACCCCCGATTAGAGAACCTGTTCCCCATTGGAGCCTTAATTTGTGCATTGCCAAACTCATGGAACCACCATTTGAGCCCATGGCTATGGCATACTTGAAGTATGTTACCTGAAAAACAGTCTTCCTAGTCGCCATCACCTCTGCAAGAAGAATCTGAGCTTCAGGCACTATGTAATGAGCCTAACTACTTAATCCCTCACAGGGATAAAGTAGAGCTCAGAACTAACAGGAAATTTCTGCCTAAGGTGGTGTCTGAATTTCACCTGAACCAGACCATTAACCTTCCTGTGTTCTTTACTGAAAAATCCACTTCTGGAGAACAGAGACTCCATAGCTTGGATGTGAAAAAAAGCCATCTCTTGCTATCTGGAAGACAACAAACAGTTTAGAGGTTCCATGACCCAGCTTTTCCTCAGCTATGGGGAGGTAGGTAGAAGAATGCCAGCCACTATGGGGACTATCTCTCGCTGGATAGTTTCCTGTATTTGTTTTTGTTATGACGAGACTGGTAAACAGCCCCCTGAAGGCCTCAGGGCACATTCTACCAGGGGCACTGCTGCCACAGTGGCAGCTACAAGGGATATTCCTTTGCTTGATGTCTGCAAAGCAGCCACTTGGAAGATTGTACACACGTTCACGAAATATTATTGCTTGGATGTACAGTCCAGATCTGATGCCAGATTTGGCAGAGCTTCTTCCCTAAGTAGGTTCTGTACCCACCTCCCAACTACACTGCTTTGTAGTCTGCATATTGTTACAGATGCTAAAGGACCCCTGGGGTGAGAAGAAAAAATTACTCACCGTAGTAATCTTGTTTCTTTCAAGGTGTTCTTTAGCATCAGTAAGTTCCCACCCTTCCTCCCCAAGAATCCTGACTGAAGAGGACCCTGCTTCTCATTATTGCCAAATTTGTTTCTCAACTTTTGAACAGCATTTAAAGCAAAGTTTACATTTTTCATTGTTCAAACAACATGAAGTCTTGCTGTATTCTGACAATATGCAGTTAGCCACAGCTCTTGAACTGCTCTGGAGATGGAAGAGTTAACTCTGTGCTGAGAGCATAGAACGTTGAGCTTGTGCTCGGTTCAAACCTCTGTCTGCTGCACTTTCAAGTGTAAGCGTCACATTCTTTACTCCGCCTAACTGAACAGTAGCTCCAGAGTTTCTCCTGTCGCTTTCGGTTCGCGTTACTAAAAATCATTGATTTAATTCACAAGTTTGACTTGTTTTTCGGTTCAGATCCCTGCCTGTGGTACAGTAAGTAGTAGAGGTAGTATACTGTATTGAAATACTGTGGAAATTGTACAGTTTTAAAACTGTTTGGTCGGTTCGGCTGAACCGATCACTATTTGATCTGTGGTGATTCCGGTGCTTATCGGTTCTAAAAAAAACATGTTTAACGTTTTTTTCCAACACCTGTGACACTGTTAGGAACCGATAAGTTTATCTTACCTGGCCTGAAGCCGTGTAAAGGGTAAGTTTTTCTGGTTACTGTGGCCATGTCTGACAAACCCAAAAGAAAAGCCGGGCCCACTGGGTTTCAGCTCTGTAGTGTGTGTGGGGAGGCCTTTGCTAAGGCTGATCTCCACACCACTTGTGTTTATTGTCTGGGGTGTGACCACCTCAATTCAGACTGTGAAATATGCAAAACATTTTCCTAAGGCCACCGTGGACAAAAGGTTGGGTAGGCTTAGGGAGAAAGAGGCAGAGAAGTCCTCTGACCCAGATGGCCAGCCCGGTTCGGTTCCAACCGAACTTGAAGGAGTGCCCTCTGACCAGGCCCAGACTATCTCGGGCAAGAGGAGAGCCAACCCTGAGGGGTCAGTTCCTGCGAAAAAGAAAAAGAAGGAAAAGTCGGCTGGTTCGGATTCAAATCTCCATCTTCCAACCACCAAGAAAATTGCCAGGGCGATTAGTATTGTGGAATTGCTCCATTCGGTTCCGTCCGTTCCGGCGCCTCTCGGTAGTCGCTCGGTTCTGTCAGTTCCCGATTATTCTTTGGAGGAATATTATGAGCCAGAATGGGAAGGGGAAGAGGAGTTCGATGATGATGAGGAAAAGGACGTTGGGGAAGGTCTGGATGAGCCTGTTGAACCGGACATCTCCCCCAGACAGACCTTCAGGAGTTTCCCCTCCCAGGCTTTCTGAGTCCCCCCTCCCACTTTGTTTTACAGAAGAGTGTCTGACACCCTCCAGCTCCCGGTGGATGAAGCTGTTGAGCAGGAGGAGCCTGATTTTGTGGAAATGGACATCCCAGAGTCCAAGAGACTGTTTATTCCCTCACACAAATCTTTTGGGAAACAAACTCACAAGCTTCTAAAAACTCCAAATTCATTGCCTCTAGTGGACAAACGAATGGACAGGAGGTACATGCTGTCAGGCTCAGCTACGGAGTTCCTGTATCAGCATTGCAGCCATGTTGGGGTAGTGCAGGCTGCAGCCTGTGACAAGGCTAGCATACCCTTGGCTTCTCCTCCTCCGGATAAGGACTCCAGGAAGATAGATGCTATGGCTAAGAAGCAGTACCTGGCATCTTCTTTGGGACCCAGACAGGCTAACTACATGGCCTATGCAGCCAGATACCGGAAGTCCAGGTGGGAGTCTGTTTTGGATCTGGCTAAGCAGGTTTCCCCCAGCTAGCCAAGGAACTGGAGGAGGTGGCTGCTGATGGGACAGAGGCATCTAAGATTCAGTTTTATGCTGCTGTGGACTCCAATTGATGTTTCATCACGAGTCATAGCTACATCTGTGGCTCTTCGGAGGATGGCTTGGCTTAGGTGTACTGGCCTCTCGCAGGATACCCAGGCTAAGGCCATGGATTTTTATGTTGTAGGTAATTCTCTGTTTGGGGAGCAGACAGAGAACTACATGAAAAAGATGGATGAGTAGCCAGCCGGTGGCACTGAGGGTTGAGGCGCTGGACGCCACACCTCGTACCACACGGCGACCCGGTTCGAGGGCCGAGCCTGGGTCGGCAGGGGGTGAGGAGAGAAGGATCGAGATCCAACGGCTGCTCTCCTTCTCCGGGGAGACCACGCTGTCCGCCGCGATGCCGCCACCTGTTGGGGAAGCCCAGGTGGTCAGTACGGCGAGAGCCGTTACGAAAGGGGAAGATGTTGGCAGAGGGTCGGGTTTCGACATGCGGCTCCACGACGCCGCAGCCTTGCCCCCATTGCACGCCAACGCTGGGCAAGCAGGAGGAAAAGTACTCAGCCTACCTGGATGACGCCTCTCGAAGCCAGTCTCACCACCCGCCGACAGATTAGGGCAGACCCGCTGTACAGCTCACTGCAAGGACAAAGAGGAAGGTAAGGTGGGGACCTCTCCCTCGCCCGCCAGAGGTAATCCGGGCCATCAAGGTGGTCTGATGGCAGTAGTGTGTGGTACTCTAGGGGCAGAACCGAGGGGCCGTCGGATGGGAGGGGTGGTACTCCTTGGGGACCGAAGGAGTGGAAGGATGAGGAAGAAAAACAGCGGGAAAATAATAAGTAGAAAAAAAAAAGATGGATGAGTACAGGACCACCTATAGGAGTGCTCAAGCCAAGAAAAGGCAGTCAACTCCTCAGAAGCAGCAGGCTAGGGGCAGGCCTTTCTACCAGGCACAGGCCTCCTCTCCTATTTCCGGGGGTTCTTTGGAGGAGAGGTAGGAGGGGGGATGAGCAGGGCTGCATCCACCTCTCAGCCTAAGGCTCCTGTCAAGCAGACACCCTGAGGTGTCAGCCCGGCTCGACTCTCCAATCCCTGTAGGAGGCAGGCTGGCTTACTACTTCCAGGCCTGGAAGTCTGTTAGCTCAGACAAGTGGGTCCTGGAGGCAGTAAGTCAGGGACTGGCCCTCAGCTTCAAAAAGTTTCCAAAGCTGAGGGTCAGGTCTTTTACACCTGCAAACATCTCCGAAACCATTGCCCTAGAGGCAGAGGTTTCCTCTCTGTTAGCTCTCAGAGCCATAGAGAGAGTTCCTACATCTCTCGGGGGCAAAGGTCTGTACTCCAGATCCTTCCTTACCCCCAAAAAATACGGGTGTGGTGGCCCATTCTAGACCTAAGATACTTAAACAAGCATTTACTGAAGCCAGAGTTCAAAATGGTGACTCTGGGAATAATTCTTCCTTCTCTAAGGCCAGGGGACTGGCCAGCTTCCCTATACCTCAAGGATGCCTACTTTCACATTTCATCAGGTGTTTCCACAGAAAGAATCTCAGATTCAAACTACCCTCAGGCCATTATCAATTCAGGGCAATGCCTTTCAGGCTAACATCAGCACCAAGAGTCTTTACAAAATGCCTAGCAGTGGTAGTAGCCTTCTTAAGGAGACAGAACATCTCTATTTTCCCATATCCCGATGACTGGCCCATTGTGGGGCAGTCTTCAGACCAAGTCAAGTCAAATCTACAAGTGATCTAGCAAGTGCTCACTTACTTTGGATTCATCCTCAATCTTCCAAAGTCAGTTCTCAAACCAGTGCAGCTCCTCACCTTCATAGGAGTGGAGTTGGACACTGTCCAGGCAAAGGCCTTTCCTCCTTTGTCAAGGGTAAAGGCCCTTACAGGCCTGGCTTCCTCATTTTGTCTCCCGGTCTCTCGTCCAGCAAGACATTTCCTCCAGCTACTGGGCCACATGGCAGCTGCCACTGCAGTGATTCCAGGGGCCAGGTTTCAGATGAGAGATATCCAATTTCACCTGAGGGCTTTTTGGTCTCAGAAAAAAGACCCTGTCATCAAGCTGATTCCAGTGACTCAGACCTTGATCCATGCTCTCCAGTGGTGGTTGGATCAGGACAATCTCAGACAGCGAGTCCCATTTGTCTCTCAGACTCATTCTATGGTTCTGACCACAGATGCTTGTCTATTGGGGTGGGGGGGTCATTTGAGGCCCTCACAGCACAAGGAGTGTGATCCCCTCAGGAGTCTCTCCTTCATATCAACCTTCTGGAACTCAGGGCAGTATACTTAGCCTTACAAGCTTTTGCAAACGCAGTACAAAATAAGGTGGTCCAGGTGAGAACAGACGACACCACCACCATGTGGTACATCAACAAGCAGGGAGGCACTCTGTCGATGGCCTTGTGCACAGAAGCTATGAAAGTCTGGTCTCTGGCCTGTTCTCTATGGATATCCCTGGTAGCAGTCCATCTTCCAGGGAAGGACAATGTGTTAGCAGATGTTTTGAGCAGGATTTCTCAGGGCCATCACAAATGGTCCCTGGATCTTTTAGTGCTAAAGGTGATATTTCTCAGATGGGCCACTCCTTAGATAAACCTTTTTGCAGCCCCAGACAATCACCAACTTCCTCTTTTTTGTTGCAGACCCCCAGTATTGGGCTCAGTCCCACTGGATGCTCTAATGTTGGATTGGTTGGAGAAATTTCTGTATGCCTTTCCCGCCTTTCCTCTATTGTTCAGAGTTCTGGTCAAGATAAGGTCACAGTCTTGCAAAGTGATCCTGATTGTGCCAGACTGGGCCAGGCAGCCTTGGTATCCTCTCTTGCTGTCTCTGGTGGTCCATCTTCCATTGGTTCTCCCCAGAAAACCCAATCCGTTAACTTCCTCTCGGGGGGGAGTTTGGTATCCCAATCTTCAGTCTCTCAATCTCAAAGCTTGGCTCTTGAAGAGCTAGAATATGCAAATATGAATCTTTCTCAGGGGGTTCTGGACATTCTCAAGGCTTCTCGTAAACCTGCCACTAGAAAAACCTACAACTCCAAATGGAAAAGGTTTGGTATTTGGTGTTCTAGTAAAAGTGACCAGACTCTGCTGACTTGTCTGCAGTTCTGGACTGTATGGTTCATCTCAATAGTTTAGGCCTCAGACCAGCTACCCTCAAGGTGCATCTATCTGCTGTTTCTGCATTTTTATCAGTGGGGAAGCCTTCTTCTCTAGTTTCCCACCTTGTGCTCTGTAAATTTTTTAAGGGACTACTTCACACTAATCCCCCTTTTAAGGATCCTACTCCTGCTTGGGATCTTAATGTTTGCATTGCTCAGCTCATACAACCCCCTTTGAGCCTTTGGCCTCAGCAGAACTTAAGTCCTTGACTTGGAAAACTGTGTTCCTAGTAGCTGTTACCTCTGCGAGGCATATCAGTGAATTGCAAGCTCTGTCAGTAGAGCATGATTTTATTTCTTTTCATAGAGATAAGGTGGTCCTTAGAACCAACAGGAGGTTCTTACCCAAAGTGGTCTCAGATTTTCAGCTGAACCAGTACATGTCCCTTCCTGTGTTTTTCACTGATTCTTCTTCTTCAGGAGAGAGAAGATTACACAGTTTGGATGTTAAGGCACTTAGCTACTGCATTGAGCGCACTAAGGCACTTAGGTTTGACTGTCCTCAGTTGTTTCTCACTTATGGTGAAGTGGGAAAGGGTAAACCTGCTACTAAGAGGACTGTTGCCAGGTGGACTGTCTCTTGTATATAATTCTGCTATGAAAAGTCAGGCAAAGTACCCCCCTCAGGCCGAAGGCTCATTCAACTAGAGGTACAGCTACTTCTCAGGCTGCAACCAGAGATATACCCCTCTTAGAGATCTGTAAAGCAGCCACCTGGAAAACAGTTCATACTTTTACCAAGCATTACTCTCTGGACATCCAGGCTAGGAGTGATGCTAGGTTTGCTACAGCAGTGCTGCAGAGCCTATTTCCAAGTAGGTTCTGTACCTCTCCTGGGAGGTACTGCTTGAGAAGTTCAGGTATATTGCGACAGAATACAGCAAGACTTCATGTTGTTTGAAGAAAAATTCTCACCTTAGTAATTATGTTTCTCTATTGAGTCTTGCTGTATTCTGACCCCCTTCACCGCCTCCCTCTCAGAACTTGGTTTTGGAAGTGGGCTGGCAGGTACAGTGCTGCACCCCATAGGTGTATTGGCTCCCTCTCCTTTTGGATTAGCTGGGCATAGTGGATCTTCATTTGTTGTTGTTATAAAGTTATGTTAAGTTCACTACCTGAGTTTTTTGTTTTGGGGTTCTCGACTTGAGTCTTTTGGGATTCCAAAACATTTGGTTGCCCTCATGGCTAGTATTTTTGTACAATTGCTATGCTATAGGTGTACTTAGTTAGTCTTGGCTCGTAAGAATCTGACGGTTGCACTTGAAA
Source organism: Neoceratodus forsteri (assembly GCA_016271365.2). Classification (NCBI taxonomy): domain Eukaryota; kingdom Metazoa; phylum Chordata; order Ceratodontiformes; family Ceratodontidae; genus Neoceratodus; species Neoceratodus forsteri. The sequence continues at coordinate 658,985,311 of CM057459.1, forward strand.
GTGCAGCAGACAGAGGTTTGAACCGAGCACGAGCTCAACGTTCTGTGCTTTTGGCATAGAGTTAACTCTTTCATCTCTGGAGCAATTCAAGAGCTGGGGCGAACTGCATATTGTCAGAACACAGCAAGACTCTATTAGAAGAAACATAATTACTAAGATGAGTAATTGTTTCTTCTGTCGCATGATTTTTAAATCCTGTTGGTTCACACTTAGCATGAGCATTTTCCCATTCTAGCTTTGAACAAATTCTGGTGCCCTCTGGGCAGGCTTCACTCAGCACACTCTCAAGCTCTCTTCTGATTGGTTAATTCAAATTTATTCATTAGCATAAACTCCACCTCCGAGGCAGCTCACCCTAGTCAGCTTACTGCATATTGCTACTGATGCTAAAGGACACCTTGGAAGAAACAAGATTACTACGGTGGATAATTTTTTATTTCTTATTTGATACAGGTCGACTGTTAATGGGTTATGCCTAGAAAATACTATGTCGCAGGGTTCAGTTACAGAAGACAGCAGGAGTCTGAAAATGTGGTGCAAAGCACCCTAAGGTGTTATTTGATTGCCAGTTTTTGTTTTTTATCAGGAAACTTTAAAACAAACAATAAAGAGGATGGGCTGGGAGCTTAGATAGAAAACCTCTCACTGCAGCACCGCAGAAGGACCTTACACGCCAGCCTCATAATACTCTTTAGAAGCCAGGAACTGATACCATCACACAGTATGGCCACCCTTGCCATTGCCTCCTTGGTTTTTTCCAAGTTCACGTGCAGTCCAAGTATCCACACACTCGGGCCTCTGCAACTTCTCACCAGTCTGAGTCTTTGTGAATTCTGGGTGAGCAGCCTCTAGCAACCAGGTAGCCCAAACCTGACCTTTAGAGGTTCAGGGCCAATCCAGAGCCTCAGTGATTCCTCCTTCCTGTCAGGCTTTACAAGACTTTCAACTTGAGCTTGTCTCACCTTCATCCCTTGGGTAACCAGGAACTCAGTAACTTAGCGCTGGCTTGTCTTTCCCACCGTGGCACCTGCTGCTCCAGCTCCACACATCTCTGCTCTTCAGCCCAGAGCAGGCTGATTTTGACTTATCTGAGGAGCCCCTGTATACTGATTAGGTGTCATAGAAACATAGAAGTTGACGGCAGATAAGGACTGCAAGGCCCATCCAGTCTGCCCATTTCCTTTTTCTACCTTATAAATGTGCCATCGGCCTTTGCTCTGTCAGTGGCCTATCTATTCATAGTCATTTGTATTGCTCCCTTATGCCTATCCCATGCCTGTTTGAAGCCCTGCACTGTATTCATAGCCACCACGTATTGTGGTAAGCCATTCCATGCATCCACCACCCTTTCTGTGAAAAATAATTTCCTCACATTCCCCCTTAATCGCCCCCCCTCTAATCTCATGCTGTGTCCTCTTGTCCTGCTATTTTTCTTATATTTAAACATGTTAGACTATTTCACCTTGTTAATGCCTTTAAGGTGTTTGAATGCCTCATCATATCACTCTCTCCTCCTTTGCTCAAGGGTATACATATTGAGCTCTGTTAATCTGTCCTCATATGTCTTCTGATGCAGTCCCTGCACCATTTGGTTGCCCTTCTCTGGACTGCCTCAATTTGGTTAATGTCATTGTGAAGGTGTGGCTCCAATACTGCACGTAGTACTCCAGATGGGGCCTAACCAGTGTCTTGTAAAGAGGATTATTACCTCCTCTTACGACTTGTGATACCCCTACTAATACACCCTAACACCCCTAGCCTTACCTACTGCTTTAGAGGTCTGCTTGATGATTTCAGGTCATCAATGATGATGATGCCCAAGTCTCTTTCTTCCTTTGTGACTGCTAGCAACTCCTCCCAGCCTATAGGTGGCTTCAGGGTTTCTCTCCCTATGTGCATGATCTTGCACTCTTTGCATTAAATCCCAGTTGCCACTCTTCTGACCATTTTGCCAGTTTATCCAGATCTCTTCTCATTCTGCCCACCCATCTGGATCATCTACTCTGTTGCAGATCTTGGTGTCATCTGCAAACAGACAAGCCACCTCTAGTCCATCTGCAAGGTCACTAATGAAGATGTTGAAGAGGACTGGCCCCAGGACTGATCCCTGAGGTACCCCATTGTGACTTGCATCTCTTCTGACTGTATACCATTTACTACCACTCTCTGTTTTCTGCCCGTCAACCAGTTTCCACCCAGTTGACCAACTTCTGACCCACCCCGAGCCTACCCAGCTTATTTATCAATCTTCTGTGTGGAACAGTGTCAAAAGCTTTGCTGAAGTCAAGGTAGACGACATCAACTGCTCCCCCTTGGTCCACCACTCTGGTTACCCAGTCAAAGAAATCTATGAGATTAGTTTGACAGGACCTTCCTTTTGTAAACCCATGCTGTCTTGGATCCTGTGCCCCTATGGATTCCAGGTGTTGCACTGTCCTTTCCTTAAGGAGTGCCTCCATAATCTTGCCCACTACTGAGGTAAGACTGACTGGTCTGTAGTTCCCCACCTCCTCCCTGCTACCACTCTTGTGGAGCGGGATCACATGAGCCCTTCTCCAGTCTTCTGGGACCTCCTGTGCTCAGAGACTCACTAAACAGTTCTGCTAATGGCTCTGCTAGTTCCACCTTTAGCTCTTAAGTACCCTGGGATGTATGCTATCAGGTCCCATTGCCTTATCCACTCTGAGCTTAGCAAGCTCTTGTGAGGACCCTTTCTTTTGTGAGGGAGTAGTGCTCCTTCTCTCTCCCTGTGTCCATGATGCTTGAGCTGTGGGCCCTGCCCTACCTTCTCTTCAGTAAATACTGAGCAAAAGTATCTATTTAGGATAGGTGCATTTACAGGGTCCTCCTCCTCACATGCTCCCTTTTCTCCATTAAGCTTAGCAATACCCCCTCTGGACTTTCTCCTTTCACTAATGTATCTATAGAAAGTCTTGTCACCTTTTTTTTACTGTTCGTGCTAGTTTTTCCTCAGTTTGGGATTTTGCCTGCCTTGCTGCCTTCCCTGCTTCCCTTAGGGCAGTTTGATATGCCTCCCTATCTTCATCCCGTTGTGTTCCCTTATATTTCCTGAAGGCCAGCCTTTTGGCTCTGACCGTTTCTGCTACTGTATTTGAGAACCAAAGTGGTTTCCTTCTTCTTTTGCACTTCCTTTTCTGTCTAATACAATGGGATGTTGCTTCAAGTATTGCATCCTTAATGCTTGCCCACTTTGCCTGTACCCTCTCACCTGTGTTTCTTTTTGCCAGGGCTAGCTTAACTCTTTTGGCCATCTTATCAAAGTCAGCTCCTCTGAAGTCCCATATTTTTGTCTTGGAATGGGATGATTTAGATGTAGTAGCCAAATTGAACCATACCATGTGATGGTCACTGCCCCAGGTGACCTTCTACCTGGAGATCTGTGATCCCTTCCTTGTTAGTCAGTACTAGATCTAGGATAGCCCTGTCTCTCATGGGTTGCTGTACCAGTTGTTTGAGGCCCTTCCTTCAGGAATCCACTATGTGTCTAGTTCTGGCAGATGTTCCTGCTGGTATTGACCAATCTGTATCCGGCATGTTGAAGTCTCCCATTATCAGAACCTCCCTTTAGCTGTCATGTTTTGTATATCTTCTAACAGTAATGTGTCTATGTCCTCCCCCTGGTCTGGGGGCCTGTAGACAACCCCAGTTCTTATGGCTGTCCCATTTCCTGTTTCCAGGGTGACCCACAGTTCTTCTGGCTCCTTATGTGTCCTTATGTGTATTCTGAATTTCTGTAGCTTTGATATTTTCATTGACATACAGGGCCACTCCTCCCTCCCTTATTGCACCTCGGTCTCTTCTGAACAATACATAGCCAGATACTGAAGTCTCCCAAGTGTGGTTACTAGTAAACCACGTCTCACTAATTGCTACTATGTCCAGTTTAGCCTCTGACATTATTGCCTGCCTGTGATGTCACTTATATTATAAAGTTTTTAGTTTGTTTTTGTTTCACACAGAACCCTTTAGGCAGTGCCTGTTTTCAAAGGGTTTAGAGTCTGGTACACTAAAGTTACACAAGTCAGGTACGACAGTTACATAATACAAAACATATTGTAACTACAGATATACTGTGTTAACAACATACAGTGACAGACACAGAAAGTCATAGCTGTACAAGTGGTACAAGTACAGTTTTCACACTGCATGAGTATAATGTTTTCTGTACATTATGAATAAAATGCAGTGTGCATAATATACATTTGAGGGAAAAACAGTTGGTCAGTGATGATAGTTACATGTTCCTGATGGAGTGCGTGAGCTTAAGAGCTTGATCTTAAACAGTTCAGCAGAGCTGTTGGTTTTTAATGTGTCAGGTCATTCCAGTGTTTTGTAAATAAGTATGAGAAACGGTTTTAACCAAGGGAGGTTCTTATGTGGTGAAATAGTGGGGTGTGATGTGTGGCCCCTGGTACCGTATTTATTGTCAACATAATTATACCTAGAAAAAGCCAGAGGACAGCAGGCCTCATAGTGCTGTATAGCCTTTGAGCAAGATGTGATTGAGTAACCTCAAATCAAGGTTTAGCCAATTTAGGCTGCTGTATAGAGTACAGGTATGGGTGTCATTTCTGAGGCTTAGTGCAAAGCGGCAGGCCCTGTTAGGGAGACTCCTGACCTTGGACCTCACACTGTCATTAGCGAGGCATATACCACAAGCCAATAGTCAATAAATACTTGTAATGAAGCACTGCATGAGGAGTATTTTGATCTCTGGCAGGAAGTTCCTCCTGTGTTGTAGAGTAGCCCTTGCCTCGAGATGACTGCCTTAACTAGGTGGTCAACGTGAGCACTGAAAGACAAAGCACTGTCAAAGGTAATACCTGGATATTTAAAGACATGAACTTGCTCAAGGGGGTCTCCTGATGCAGAGGGAATGGTTAGGACAGGGGAGGTGTGGGCCTTGATACAGGTGCCAGACAACATACACTTTCATAACAAACAGATTGGATGTGAACCATGTCTGAATGGCAGTAAAGTTTGTCTGAAGCCGCCGCCTTAGCTTTTCCAGGCTTTTGTCAGAGGAGAAGATGACAGCGTCATCCGCATGAAGTATTACGTTGGTTGATTTGCAGATGGAAGGTAAGTTGTTTTTAAATAGGCTGAAGAGTAGAGGTCCTAAGATTGACCTTTGGGGTACACCTACACTGACTGACCTTTCTTTAGGTAGTGTATTGCAACAGTTCACAGTTTGTGATCTGCCTGCCGGGTAGCCTTTAAACCAGCATAGTGAGTCTTCAGAAAGGCCCAAGCTAAGTCGTTTCTGGCAGAGGAGGGCATGGTTAACAAACTCAGAAGCCTTAGTAAGGTCTGTGTAAATGGACTCAGCCATCTCCAGTTGTCCACAGCACAATGGACTGAATCTGTGAATTTCAGGAGTGCAGTCATTGTGCTGAATTTCTTTCAGAATCCCTGTTGCTCTGTAGCCAGCAGCTCATGCTGACTGAGGTAGTGTACAAACTGGTCATTCACAACTCTCTCCAAGGTTTTGGATAAGGGGGATAGAATGGAGATGGGGCAGTAGTTGGATGGCAAGTTTGCTTCTTTCCCTTTAAATATTGGAGTCACATGTGCCTTTCTCCACAGTTAGGGGACATGCTCTGTAGTAAGGTACAGATTGAAAATCAGCTGCAGAGGGTGGGTGGCTTCCCTAATAGCTAATTTTAGCAACTTCATGTCAATGTTGTCTGGGCCAAGTCTGGTTTTAATTTTAGACCTGGTTAGATAGCCATGCACACCCACCCAGGTAGGCCTTTTAAAGTAGAACTTTGGCCTAGTGAGCTCGTCAGGTGTAGCAGCTACTGGGGCAGGTATGTATGCCAACATGTCAGTAAAGGTGTCGGCAATACTCTTGTTCCCATCAGTAGTGAGGCCATTAGTGGTAATGGAGTGGGGCACGATTTTTTGGAGTTTCTCATAGTTTCATGGATGCTACTGCAGAGCTTTTTGGGATGGTGAATAAGGTTGATTTGCTGATTTTTGTAATACTCGGCCTTGGCCTCCTTGATGCAGAGTTTTATAGTGTTCTGCAGCTCTTGGTATTTTTGGAGGCATTTCATATGGCCTTCTTTTTTATTTAGGGCCCATGCTCTGTCATGCTGTCTGGTCGGTGACTTGATAGCTGGAGTAAACCATGCTTGTGAGTTACCCTTACTAAGGAGGGTCCTGAAGGGAGCAACGATGTCGCAGACCCTGTTAATCTTACCGGTAGCACCATATGGCGTCAGAACCATCCATTGCTTAACCTGACCCAAAATGGCCATACAAGATAGAATGAGTTAAATTAGAGAATAAAGTACTTCAGGGCAGCATTGACATTATGCATAGTAGTTAAGAAGGACCAGTCAGCTTATAGCAGTAAGGCTTGAAAATAAGGTGGCTTGTGGGTGTGAAACACTGGGACTTTTATGGTGGAGAGATAATTTCTGGTCACCTTGGCAGCTCATCTGCATGTGACAGGAGAGGGGTCACTAAGGAAGTCAGAAAAGACAGCACTAGAAATGATCCTGTCTAAACGGTTGACTAGGATCCAGTCTAGCATGGTGGCAGTGCCTGTTTTACAGTTGACTGTGGTAGACGTGGTGATACCTTGGGTCAGGTACACATTGGCAAGTTTGTCCTTGTATCCCTTACTATTACTTGCAAGCCAGTTGCAGTTAAAGTCACCAAGCGCAGTTTTCTCATGATGTGGATTTAAACCAGATATAGCATTTAAGAGGCAGTCGTAGGCACTCAGGACATTCTTTGATGGGATATGTCACCAGTAAATTGAGGTTTTTCTCACCCTTCAGTCTTAGCCTTAGATTAATTGCATGAAGTTCACAGCTGGATGGTTCTATCATAATGGAGAGTCTGTACGATTTAAAGAGCACCTTTCCCAGTCCTTTTGACTTTCATACATACATTTCCCCTTCTTGCATTGATTCTGGAATTGTATTCCATTACTGTCTTCTGCAGTTAGTTTTTGCATTCTGAGCTGCTAAAAACTGCAGGATGTACCAGATCTTCTATAACAAGCCTGATGTCGCTGTGGACCCAGGGCTGTACTGCTGACATCACTATATGGCAGGGGAGTGACTCACACTGCAGTACAGTGAAATGACAGCAGTTTTGCAAGGGAAAACTACATTACAAGGTGTACATACTGTGGTCCCTCTTCACCAAGACACCGTTAGCAATGCATTATGCCAAAATCCAAATGCCTTGTCAGTATGTTTTTTTTGTAAAACTGACTGACTTCTGTCTCTGTAACAAAGCATGGGGAGTGAGAGAAGATCGAGTGGCTGTTAGCTGAGACAGTTAACTGTCAAATTATTCATCTGTGTGATTAGCGTCTATACCTTGATCATTTGAAAGCAGTAATGCCTCCTTACCCATGCCATACTGGTGCCTTCCATGTCTTACTGTAGTAAAGTGCCTGGCAGTCACCCCGATCGAAAATCCCTTACTGTTCCTCTGTCCCGTGCCTCCCCAACATCTGCGTGGCACCACGGAATGCTGAAGACTAATTTTGGTACCATATAATACAAACAATGCGTTTAGAAATGCTATATGCACTGTAGAGGTGGTTTTAAAAACTGAGGGCAATTTCCAGCGAAATTCTTGTTTGAAAAGTGAAACCGGGATTCCGCGCATGCACGGACTGGCAGTATTGTATGGTACCCAAATTAGTCTTCGGGGTTCCGTGGTGCCATGCTGATGTCGAGTTGGTGCGGGACAGAGGAGCAGCAAGGGATTTCCCATCGGAGTGACTGCCAGGCACTTTACTACAGAAAAACATGGAAAGCATCAGTGTGGCATGGATGATGGGTAAGGAGACAGACAGCAGCTTGATCTTCTGTCATGCACCATGCTTTGTTACAGAGGTAGAAGTTAGTCAGTTTTACAAAAAAAAAAAAGGCTGACAAGGCATTTGCATTTTAGAATAATGCATTGCTAACAGGGTGTCTTGGTAAAGAAGGACCACAGTATGTACACCTAGTAATGTAGTTTTCCCTTGCAGAACTGCTGCAACTTCACTGTACTGCAGTGTGAGCCACTTCTCTGCCATACAGAAATGTCAGCAGTACCACCCTGGGTCCACAGCAACACCAGGCTTGCTACAGAAGCTCTGGTAAACCCTGCAGTTTATAGCAGCTCAGAATGCAAAAACTAACTACAGAGGACAGTAATGAAATACAATTTCCGGAATCAATGCAAGAAGGGGTAATTTATGCCTGAAAGTCAAAAGGACTGGGAAAGGTGCTGACAGCAACTCTATTTTCTCTCAATCCCCATGCTTTGTTACAGAGACAGAAGTCAGTCAGTTTTACAGAAAAACGTACTGACAAGGCATTTGGATTTTGGCATAATGCATTGCTAACAGGGTGTCCTGGGGAAGGGGAACACAGTATGTACTCCTAGTACTGGTAATTGTCCCTTGCAAACTGTTGTAATTGCACTATACTGCACATTGTGAGTCACTCCTCTGCTATATAGTGATGTCAATGGGAGCCAGCAGCCTAGCAGCTGAATAGCAAAGGCAGGTGCAGCAGGGCTAAAGCAGGGCTCAAAAACAAATGCAAAATAGTGAAGACAGAGTAAACCTTGGCCACAAATAACCAATGCACACTCCCTTTCAGGTCTAGTACTGCATATAATGACTACAAGCTGTAACTTTTTGGACCATCATGAAAGGTGCTTTTTAATGAAGGACTTAATGTATACGAGACATCTACCACCCTCTTTTTTTAGAACCCCTGTCCTGTCTAAACAGGGTGTAGGTGTCTATGCAAGCTTTTGCCAGGGATCTCATTTGTGAGCCATGTGTCTTGTGACAGCCACAACATCGTACTGGGTGTTTGTTACAGAGAGCGTAAACTCAGAGTTTAGGCATGAGCCGCTCCCCCCCCCCACCCCATGTTCACATGGGCTGTCTCCAGTTATCCTCGGAAGGACGTGACTGCCATAACACGGCCAGGATTAGGATGTACATTGCCACCAATGATTAGCAGCAGTAGTAACACTTGCCTGAGTGCAAGGTACAGTTTAATGGATGTTGAGGATAACCTGCATCTGCTTTTGACCTTCTGTGTCAAGCAGTAGGATTGACTAAACAGTAAGGTCACGTAACTCACCCCTAGGCACCAACGAACTGAGATCCACAAAACTTTTCTTTCAAAACACTATCAGTTTATTTCAGCAGGATATAAGTTCCTTACAGGTTGTGGTGGAAAAAAAACGGACTGACATTTCACCCGTGACAGGCTTGGTCTGGGAGTGAGTTCCGTGACTGTACTGTTGGGACTTGTGTATTTAGTCACTGGGAATCGGCTCTGGTTCTGAATTGTCTAAACAATAGTTGTAAGGTAACAGCAGCAGGGCCTCTAATTTTGTGAGGGTGCTGAGTACCATGTTATAGGACCACTGTGTACAGCGACCTGGGCCTGTGTGTTATTGCAGGAGGCAGGGATTACAGTGCCTGACCAAGTGGGGAGGAGGTGAGGGTGGTGGTGTGCATTGGTAGCAATTGTTTTAGTTACTGGTGCCCAGAGAACAACTGAGCCTGTAAGTCCTGAGGTACAGGTCTTCATTGATAAGTAAGCCCTGATGATTTATACCAGTACCCAGAGGGGACTACTGGGGGGGGGGGAGGCCATCCAGCTAGAGAGTGAACTATCTAGCTAGGTAGTTAAGAGACAATTTATACAGACTGTCTAGCCGGGAAAGTAACAAGCAGTTTGTGCACAGAGGCCAGCTGTACAGCAGTTAAAAGCAAGCAGAATCACGTCTGTTAACTTGATGTTCTATGATAGCCAAGCAGTCGTATGTTTGTAGGACCCAAAAAATGCTACTGTCTAGCTAGGCAGATAACAAGCAGTTTATGCATAGTGGGTGACTGTACAGCAATTAAGAGCAAGTCCCTGGGTAATGCATATGCTGTTTGCTATAGTACAGTAGCTAAGCAGACATACAGGTATGTCTATAGGACCCAAAAGATGCATCTATCTAGTTAGGCAAATAACAAGCAGTTTATGCACAGTGGTTGACTGTACAGCAGTTAAGAGCAAGTCCCTGGGTAATGTGTATGCTGCTTGCTATACTACAGTAGTCAAGCAGACATACAGATATGTTTATAGGACCCAAAAGATGCAATGATCTAGTTAGGCAAATAACAAGCAGTTTATGCATAAAGGGTGACTGTACCACAGTTTAACACAAGCAGACCCTTAAAGTACAACTATCTAATTAGGCAAAATAATAAGCAGGTAAATGCATAGAGTGTGACTGTACAGCGGACATACGTCTGTAGTACCCAAAGCGTGCAACTATCTAATTAGGCAAATAACAAGCAGTTAATGCAAAGAAGGTGACTGTATCGCAACGCAAGACAAGCAGACCCACAAGATGCAACTATCTAATTAGGAAAATAGGCAGTTTATACATGGAGGGTGACTGTACTGCAATTTAAACAAGCAGACCCCAAAGGTGAAATGTCTAGTTCAGCAAATAGCATATATGTGGGCTGAGACTGGCAGTACTTCTGTGCTAACGCCTCTGTTAATAGGCAGGCTAACAGTACCGATAGGAAGTAAGAGTTTGTACAGTGCCAGGAGGCCAGGTGTCCATCAACAGGCAGGAATACATCAGTGAATTAGAATGCCTGGCATTTGCAACATAATCTAACTGATATAAAACAAACAGAGGAATACTAGGTGTACATTTCTCACAGCTGCATTCGTCACAAGGAGACATACATAAGGGCAGTTGTTACACAATGCTAAACCCCTTTCATGAGCATATACAGAAGAAAATGTATATAAAGAAAAATACTTTTCAGGAAATTCTTCCCTCCAAACTAGTCATTTGCTGCGGACAAGGCCCAAGCCTTCCCTATATACTAATGCAGTTACGGGCCAGCCCTTCCCTAAGGGAACACTTTTTAAAATGGTTGCAGCTGCAACAGGAGCACACACCCAGGAGCCTCTGAACTCCCAACTCCCTTTAAAGATCATATTTTCTTCAAGAGAAAAACCCAACCTGTTTTAACTGTTATACTGGATGTAGTGTTATTTTACATAGCTTTTACACGTCTCTTTTTGTAAAGCTATTGTATATTTCCTTATAGCACAGCTATATTTACCAGGTTTTACTGCTCAGAACTCTGTCTTATACTTGTATGGGGGGGTGCTGCATCCACTTGTACTCCTGTTTAAAAACACAGCCCTCAAGCCATGCTTGCTTTGGTGGTCTCTGCAGACCAGCATGTCTACTGCATTCTTTGGGGGTTGAAGAAAAACACCCTGATAGTGGCCAGCTAGCAAGGCACAGAGAAATACCAAAAGACAGAGTCTAGTGCAACAGGCTTACATAGAGTAAAGAAAAGGTAAATACAAGTTTACTTTTTTATGCCTTGGATATCACTAATTTGGCACCGTGGGGGAAGCTTTGTCGTAGCAGGACTGCTTTAGACATCAGTACAGTTTTCTAACTGGGATAGGGTCCCTGACCCTCTCACATCCTGTCCTGTCAAAATATAAATACTTCATAGGCTATTTTTACTTGGTTTTGTTTGGAATGCTTGCAGTCTGTTGTCTTACCCAAGTCATCCGCTGACCTGTCCTGTGCGGCATTGTTGTCCATGTCAGTCTTTGACTCGCCCTTGGGATATACCCAAACATTTACATGGTCACCCATGTTGGGCCTCATCCTCTGCTCTCTTCTGTACTGCTGTATCCCGGTGCTGTATCAGGGGTGTCTGCTTCATTGCACCTCCTTGCTGTTTACCCTCGGCACTCCTTGCTTCTTCTACCTCACTACTCCTATCGGGTACCTCTTCTGTGATCCTTATTCATCCCAGTGCTAATACTTTCTATAGTCTGCTGAGTAAAGCTTCTGTGTCCTATGTCTTTATTCCCTTACTTACTCCCCCACCAGCACCATACTCCTCAAGGCCTGTAATGTCATACCAAGATCTCACTTATAAGTTCTCTCTTGTGCTCACCTAGAGACTTGTGTAACTCCTACTCCTGCTCTGTGGTAAAATCAAGTCTAACCCAGGCCAAGTTACTCTCCCTCACTATCCCACTCTGACTTCTACCAGCAGCATGACCCAGGCTTTATGCGCCTTAACATTAATTTGTCCAGACTGCACCAGATTAAGGCCTGTGTTTCAGCTACATCACCTGAAGCCTTTCTTATCACCAAGACTTATCCTAGCTGTTCTGTAACTAATTCAGAAAATGCCATTCAACCACCCTGGATTCCGCTCACTAACCACACCTAGGCAGTCATGTTTGGCGTAGCTCAGTCAACAGAAGTCTTTAAGATTAGCTTCTCCCTCCAACTCATGGTGTCATCTTCTGGTTCTGTGCCATCTGATACCAGATTTTTTTTTCCAGTGGAGGGGACTGGTCTTCACAGCTTCTTTTCAGAAACTAAACTTTGGTGAATTCTTCTATGTAGACATGGCTTTTGACTTCTAGTGTGCGTCTCATCATCTTCACACGTTGTCAATGATTTGAAAATAGGCAGCAAAAAGTTGGTTGTAAGTGGTGCATTCTGTGTCGGCAGAAGTTGTCTGCCCAGGATCCTAATGATACATGCCACTACTGTTAGGGGCAGACTATGATGTAGGTGGGTGCCCAGTTGCCAGACTGTGCTTCAGTAGAAACGTAGAATTTGTTGGCAGAAAAGGACCAGTAGGCCCATTTAGTCTGCCTTATTTGCCCTGCTTATTTCTACACCCCAGACCCTATTTGGCCACATATGTCACTCCCTCATCCATTTCCTCTACCTATTATGTCCATGTGCCTATCCCACGCATGCTTGAAGCTTCCCACTGACTTAGCCCCACTACCTCTTTTGGTAGACTGTTCTAGACCTCTACCACCCTTTCTGTGAAGAAGTATTTCCTAACATCCCTCTTAAATTCCCCTCCTGCACAGCTTCTTTGCATGCCCCCATGTTCTGGTACTCTTCTTCATCTGAAAGAGACTCCCCTCCTGCACCTTGTTCGCCCCCATGAGGTACTGATAGGTCTCAATTATGTCCCATGTTGCTCTCCTCCTCTACGGACAGTACATGTTGAGCTCCCGCAGATTCTCCTCATATGGTTTCTCATGCACCCTGACACTATTAGGGTAGCCCTCCTCTGGACCGCTTCACCCTGTAAGTGTCCTTGCGGAGGTGCATCCTCCAGAACTGGACAGCATACTCTAGGTGGGTTCTCACCAGTGAGCGATATAGTGGCAACACTACCTCCCTTCTCCCTCGATTGGGGTTTTCAAGCTGAGGCAGAAGGCCCACCTCTTTAGCCTGGCTTTTACGGACTGATGATTCCAGCCATATCACCTTAGTTACCTGAAGCTGATCTTCAAGCTGTTATTTTGAACATTTGAAAAATGTTCTGATAATTTTAGTATATGCTTTATCTTTGATATGATTTGTTAGGCGCCCAGAGCCTCAGGGAATGTGCGCCCTATAAATAAAATTTGCCTTGCTTGCTAGAAATCCCCCTCCCTGTGTTACCCCAGCATCTGGCTAGCCTTGCTTACTGCCTTGTCACACTGCTTTATCACCTTGAGGTCATCAGATACTACCCCATGGTCATTCTCTTGCTTGGTGACTAAGTATCCCCCCATCTTATAGAAACATAGAATTTGATGGCAGAAAGGACCGCTTGGTCCACCTAGTCTGCCAATTTCCCTACCTAATGGATAAGCTGCAGATCCTAGTTAACCAACAGCCTACTTCCTTGTACCCCCCACTAGAATTGCCTTATGTCTGTCCCATGCATTCTTGAATTCCCCCACTGTTTTTGACTCCACTACCTCCTCAGGAAGGTCTTTCCATGCATCCACAACCCTCTCTGTGAAAAAGTACTTCCTCACATTACCTCTGAGCTGTTGCCCCTCTATCTTCAAATTGTGATCCCTTGTTCTTGTGCGTCACTTTTTCTGAAAGATGCTACCCTCTAGGACTTTGATTCCCTTGAGGTACTTGAAAGTTTCTATCATGTCCCCCCCTCTCCCTCCTTTCCTCAAGGGTATACATATTAAGCTCCTTTAATCTCTCTTCGTATGTCTTCTGGTGCAGACCCTGCACCATTTTATTTGCCCTCCTCTGGCCTCCATCCTGTCTATGTCCTTGTGGAGATGGCGTCTCCAGAACTGCACGCAGTACTGCAGATGAGTTCTCACCAACAGTCTGTACAGAGGGATAACAACTTTCTGTTTTCTACTGGTGATGCCTCTCTCTATGCATCCCAGTATCCTGTCAGCCCTCCTTACTGCCTTCTCACCTTGCTTGCTCACCTTTAGGTCATCTGATATGACTACCCCCAGGTCCCTTTCCATTTTTGTTGCTAGTATCTCACCCCCAATTGTGTACTCTTCCCCTGGGATTTTGTTTTCCAGGTACATTACTTTGCACTTCTTTGTGTTGAATCTATGCTGCCATACATTTGACCATTCCTCCAACCTTTCCAAGTCCCTCCTCATCCTTTCCACCCCACCTTCTGTATCAGCCCTCTTGCAGATCTTTGTGTCGTCTGCAAAGAAACATATTTTTCTTTCCAGTCCCTCCGAAATGTCACTTATAAAGACATTAAAGAGGACCAGTCCCAGTACTGAACCCTGTGGTACTCTGCGAGTAACCCTCCTTTCTTAAAAGTTTTACTCCGTTTACTATTATATTATTATTATTATATTACTTTATTATACACAGCCTCCTGGTTTCCTTGCCCCATCCTTTGTCATTGGAAGAATGGATGCATGCTTCTGCCTTCTTATCTGGCTAGACAGGTTGACCTTCTCATGGTATTTATAAACAAGAGTTTAAGTCTATGGCAGCACCCTACATCCTACCAAGTGTCCCCACCAGCCTAGGCCACAAGTATGCACTACCTATTGGGATCCTCTCTGGGCATCCCTGAAGACAAAGTGATGTGAGCAAGCTGCCACATGGAGTCCAGGAAATAGGACTTGCTAACCAAGAAGGTCTGCATGGCAGCAACCTTGGGCATTTGAAAGTCTAGCTGAGCCATGCTCATGGCCAGATGTGGTCACACCCTCTTTGACCTTGTCAAAGAATTTCTTCCCCCTGCTCCTAGCCTCAGCCCAGTCTGAAGCCAGAGTCATGATGGATATTGACTGCATGCTTGCCATGCACCAGCTGCAAACATCCTTGAGTTTGTGTTCCTTGTGCATCCGTATCTTGGCTCTGGTTATATCCATGCACTGTAGAACCTGGCTGTCTCTCTCTCTGTGTTTACCACCGAGACCAAACATAAGCTGATGGATATTCCCTTTGTGGGCATTGACCTCTTTGTCCTGGGGCGAAGGACCATCTCACGTGCATAGAGAAGTTCAGTGTCATCCTGAACTTGGTAGCTTCATCCCTGTAGGACTTCAAGCCCACTAATGCAAAGCTGAAGGCCTTTTGTGGCCTTGGCTACCAGCCTCAGGTGCAGCAGCAGCCTCAAAAGCAGAGGCAGTTTCAGCAATATCGTACCAACCAGGGCTGTCAAGGCAAGAAATGGTGGAAGTTATCTGGTGCTCATCTGGCTGGAGTCCCCTCCAGTTCTGCCAGCTGACAGATTGTGGGGTGTCATTCTCCCTTCCACTCAGTGCCTGTTGAAACTCCTGGCTGAGGGTCTGTTTCCCACTTCTTTCCACAGGTGTCCACCATTACTTCAGACAAATGAGTGCATGAACTAGTAAGTTTTGGGCTGCCTAACAAGTTCGAGGCTTTTCTGCCTTGCCAACCTCAGGCAACAAGAGAGTGCAGGGTAGCTGTGGACATGCTGCCTGCATCACAGTGCAAAATTCTTAGGTTCAGGAGTGCAATGCAATTGAGTCTGTCCCAGATGCCCTAGCCTCACAGGGTTATGTGATCTGGTACTTCCTTGAACTGAAGCGAACAGGGGTTTTTGTTCCATTCTGGATCTGCATTGCCTGAACAAGTTTGTTTGCAGGAAAAAGTTCCATATGGTCACTGTGATCCTTATCGTACCATTGCTGGAGGCTGGGGCTTGTGCTGCTCCCAGGACCTCCAGGACACCTTTGACATCCCAATCCATCCCACAGCCAGTACCTGCAGTTTTGTGCAGAAGGGGTCCAATGCAAGTTGAAAGTCATGCAGTTCAGCTTTTTTTCCTGCACTCAGGGTCTTCACCACATGCCTCTTGGTCATGGAAACATACAGAATTTGTTGGCAGATAAGGATCTGATGGCCCACCTAGTCTGCCCTATTTTCCCTACCTACAGTGTCACTGCAAACCCTACTCAGTCTTTGGTCTCCCCCCCCCCCCCCATCCCTAAGATCTGTCTGTGTCTATCCCATGCATTTTTGAACCCTGTCACCATTTCCGCCACCACCACCTCTGCTGGTAAGCTGTTCCATATGTCTACCACTCTCTCCGTGAACAAGTACTTCTTCACATTTCCTCTGTGCCTCCCCCTTCTAACTTCATAGCATGATCCCTTGTCCTTAAGCATCTTTTTCTATGGAAAATGTTTCCCTCCTGTACATTGTTTTTGCCTGTGAGGCGTTTGAATGTCTCTACAATTTATCCCCCTTTCCTCAAGGGAGTACATGTTAAGTTTCTTGAGCCTTATCACACAGAGCTTTTGATGCAGGCCATGCACCATTTTGGTTGCCCTTCTTTGTACTGCCTTCACCCCCCCCATGTCTTTACGGAGGTGGGGCCTCCAGAACTGTACACAGTAGTCGAGGTGCAGCCTAACCAGTGATCTATATAGGGGTATTATTACCTCCCTCCTTCTGCTGGTGATTCCCCTTCCTATGCAACCCAGCATCCTTCCAGCCTTCCTCACTGCTTTGTCACACTGCTTCGCTACCTTCAGGTCATCAGCAATGATCATCTCCAGGTCCATTTCCTGCTTTGTAATTGTTAATACCTCTTCTCCCAGTTGGTATGTTGCCCCCGAGTTCTTGTACCTCAAGTACATTGTTTTGCACTTCTTTGCATTAAAACCCAGCTGCCTAACCCTTGACCATTCTTCCAACTTTTCTAGATCACTTCTCATTTTTTTACACTCCTCCTGGTGTGTCTACTCTGTTGCAGTTTTGTGTCATCTGCGAACAGGCATACTTTCCCTTCCTGCCATTCTGCAATGTCACTGATGAAGACATTGAAGAGGACTGGCCCTAGTACTGATCCCTGTGGTACTTCATTGCTCACTTTGCCTACTCCGGAGTGACTGCCGTTTACCACCACCTTCTGACTCCTATTGCCCAGCCAATTTTCCACTCATTTTACTACCTTAGGACCTACTCCTAGGCTTACCAGCTTGTTTAACAGCCTTCTATGTGGAATGGTGTCAAAGACCTTGCTGAAATCCAGGTAAGCCACATCCACCGCTCCCACTTGTTCCACTTCCCTGTTTGCCCAAAGAACTCAGTCAGGTTTGTCTGGCAGGCCCCCCCTCCGTGAACCCATGCTACCTCTGATCCTGCAGGTTATTGGTAACTAGGTATTCCCCAATTCTTTATTTTAATAGTGTTTCCATTACCTTGCCTACCACCGAAGTCAGGCTGACTGGCCTGTAATTTCCTGCCTCTTCCCTAGTTCCACTTTTTTGGAGTGGGACTGCATTTGCCCTCCTCCAGTCCCCCAGTACCTCCCCTAATTTTAATGACATGTTAAAAAGGGCTGTCAGAGGTCATGACTGCCTTCTTCAGATGCAGAGGCTTCAGGATACATCTGTACCTAGATGACTGGCTCCTAGTGGGCATCTCCAAGGAAGCAGTGGAGCGTTCAGGCATCTGGCCCTCCAAGGCAAGGCATTTATTTTTATATAGCGTCTCATCCAAACTGCTCGGCCGCTTCACAAAACATTCATGCACAGAGTAATAAATAAGTACGTAAATCTGAACATAAAATAACTACACTAATCAAGCTTATTTAAAACATAGAAACGGTGTCCTTACTAAGGATCTGAATTGGAAGCCATGGCAAATACATGAACTTTTGACCCATTTTTAAATTGTTCTACCAAGTCAGAACCCCTCAGTTGGTAGGGGAGGGAGTTCCACAAAAGCATAGCCACCACTGAAAGTAGTGTTTCCCTAGAAAGCTTTAAAGGCACCCTCGGGACTACCAGAAATAGACTGCCAATGGAGTGGATCAGTTGATCAGGAACTACCAAGGCTAAGAGATCTTTAAAGCAGTCAGGCCCCAACCTGTGTAGGGTTTTGTATGTTAACAAGATATTGAAGGTGGTATGCCACCTGATAGGAAGCCAGTGCAGCTATGGCAGCAAAAGCATATTATGGTCGGAGTATGTTGATTCAGAGGTCAGCCTGGCCACAGCATTCTGCACCAGTTGTAGGTGGTGCACCAAACTCCCTGATAGCCTCAGCTTCAGAGTATTACAGTAGTCCTGTCCTGAGATCATGGATATGTGTACTACGGTCACATGGTCCTCTTGCCCCAGATAGGGTTTAATCTGGAAGATATTTCTCAGTTGACAAAAATCTACTGCAGGCCATGGCTGACGCATGATATTCAGGTGTCGGGTCAGAGTCTACAGTGACTCTTTACCCTATTCACCACCACCAGAAGCATGCTGTTCAAAGATGGTACTGTAATGGGCGCTTATCTGGCAACCACCCACAAGAGCCCGGTTTCTACCAGCAGCAATTCTGTTTTGCTCCGGTTTAATCTTAGCTAGATAGAGGCCATCTAGTTTGCAATTTCCTGAAGGCATTGCTCCAGCATCGAGAACATTGCCTGGTGGAAGACTAGGTTTGCTGGCAAAGGCACCTAGCTTCACCTGAGCTGTTTTCTTCTGGGTTTGCTTGTAAGGACAGAGCAAAGAACAACATTATCAGAGCGAGGAAAAAAATGAAGGCTTCTTTTGGCTAAGCAAATTTACTGTGTGTTACTATTTTCTTTTGTGCTCACAGGTTTTGTTACTGTTTTTTGCTTACATTTTACTGCTTTATTGTTCTCCGATTCAAATTGCTGTTACAGGGTATACTTTATGCTGCATTGTTACAGGGTGTGCCTACAAGTTTACTGTTTTGTGCTTACAGATTACTGCTGTAATCTTCTCTGATTCAAATTGTTTTTTGCAAGGTATATCTTCCGTTAAATTGTTCTGCAGGTTGTGCTTACAGGTTTTTTTTTTTTTTTTTTTTTTTACTGCTTTATTTTTCTCTGTAACAAAGTGTTTTTTGTAGATATATCGTCTGTGAAATTGTTACAGGTGGTGCTTACAGGCTTTACAGTTGTATCTTATCAGTAGGCTAAGCTTTCAGAGCTAATTACAGGAGCACATACGAGATAGACTGAGGGACAGCAACTGCATTTGTTGTTGGTTGATTGTTTGTGCTCTTACCACCTTGTTTCTTTCATCCATGGTTCTTCTTTTTTGGCAGGAGAGGGGCCCAACCACCCCATGCTGCACTCCATTTATAGAGTAGCACAGTCGCAACATTTCCTGTAGCAAAGCAGGAAGGGGAGGATCAGAGGGGTATCCACACAGTAACCTCACTTACAGGGGCGCAATTAATTTAACTTGTTATAAAAAGTTGTACAAAAACAAACAAACAAAAAAATATAAATATAAAAAAATCTAACTTTTGCTTTCATTTTCCTTCTAATTACTCGGACCAGGTTATAAACTCAGCAACTCAACTGGAATGGATATTAACTGCAGGTACTGTGGGACACTTTTCAAAAGGGCAGTTCTACAGGATTTAGGACACTGTGATACATGCTGGACCATCGGAGATCTAAGGGCTCAGCTCCAGGCAGCATGGGCAGAGATTGCACGCTTAAAATCGCATATTCAGGAGGAAATATATTACAAGAACCGCCCTCCATTTTCCCAGCATCCAACTGAAGCACCTTAACCGCAGAGGGTAGTTGGTCCAGGAGGTTGGTAGGTGGTTAGGAGGGCCAAATTGGTTGCCCCATCACTCAGTACTCACCAACGTATCACCTCCACAAGCCATATAAAAGCTTCAATCAAGTATCTGTCTCCGAAATCAAAGGGGCAGAGGACACTGCAAAGCAGGACACTGCAGCACAGGAGCTAGTGCTATAAAACTTGCCCAAAACAGGGACCAAAACAAAAAAGGCAAACAGTAAATCCAAAACACTTTTGATGATAGGAGACTCCATGATTCAGGGAGTTGATACCTACCTCCGGTGGGTCAGATGTCTCCCAGGTACATCAGCATGGAGAGACACTGACCGCATTGCTGAAATCATGTAGGAAGCAGGAGAAAAACAACGTCCTGGTACATATAGGTACTAACGATCTCACCAGCCGGTTAGTTGTGGAGACCAAGGAACACCTGACCATGCTGGGAGACGGACTGGCATCCATTTCATCCGGCATCTCCCCTGGGGGGCAGATGGACAGAAGGGAAGATAAGGGAGCTAAACATGTGGCTTAGGGCTGGTGCCAGGAAAAAGGACACAAATTTGTAGGTAACTGGCAACAGTTTTGGGAGCAAAGTTCTTTAAATTCGATGGACTGCATCTACAGGGAGGAGTACACTGGGGCAGAAGCTTGATGTCTGCAGAATATTTAAACTATCAAATGGGGAGGGGTGCAGCACCTGATACATCGAACAGGAAGAACACTCCTCCGCCTCAGCTAGTGATCAAACAGGAGTTCAGCGTGTTTGTAGTTTATTTGCATCACCAGGTAAGGAAAAAGGTCTGGCTTCCCATACAACGCGCAGGGGAAAAGCTGGACCTCGCCCTGCAACTAACGCACCGAAATCTGACCTGTGGAAAATCATGTACACAAATACCCGCAGTCTGGGAAACAAGATCCCAGACCAGGAGGCATCAATGACAGAGGCTAAACTGGACATAGTAGCCATTAGGTGAGGCATGGTTCACCATTAACCACACTTGGGAAACTTCAGTACCTGGCCATGTACTGTTCAGAAGAGACCGAGGTGCAAAAAAAGGTGGATGAAGGCGGCCCTTTATGGCAATGAAAATATCAAAGCTACAGTAATTCAGAATACACACAAGGAACCAGAAGAACTGTGGATCACCCTGGAAACAGAAATGGGACAGCCATATGAACTGGGTTGTCTACAGGCCTCCAGACCAGGGGAGGACATAGACACATTACTGTTAGAAGATGTACAAACATGACAGCTGAAGGGGAGGTTCTGATAATGAGAGACTTCAACATGCCAGATGCAGAGTAGTCAGTACCAGCAGGAACATCCGCCAGACTAGACACATAGTGGATTCCTGCAGGGGAAGGCCTTAAACAATTGTTACAACACCCACAAGAGACAGTGCTGTCTTGGATCTAGTACTGACTAACGGGGAAAGGATCACAGATCTCCAGGTAGAAGGTCACCTAGGGGCCAGTGACCATCACATGGCATGGTTCAATTTGGCCACTAGAGCTAAATCATCCCATTCCAAGGCAAAAATATGGGACTTCAGCAGAACTGACTTTGATAAGATGGCCAACAGAGTTAAGCTAGCCCCGGCAAGAAGAAATACAGGTGAGGGGGTACAGGCAAAGTGGACAAGCATTAAGGATGCAATACTTGAAGCAACATCCCATTGTGTTAGGGAGAAACGCAAAAGCAGGAGGAAGCCACTTTGGTTCTCAAAAACAGTAGCAGAAAAGGCCAGAGCCAAAAGATTGACCTTCAGGAAATATAAGGGAATGCAGTGGGACGAAGATAGGGAGGCATACCAAACTTCCCTAAGGGAAGCAGGGAAGGCAGTAAGGCAGGCAAAGGCCCAAACCGAGGAAACACTAGCATGAACAGCAAAAGAAGGGGACAAGACTTTCTATAGCTACATTAGGGAAAGGAGATAATCCAGAGGGGTTATTGCGAAGATCAAAGGGGATAAGGGGGAGTGTGTGGAGGAGGACCAAGGAAAAGAATCCATCCTAAATATATACTTCTGCTCAGTATTTACTAAGGAGGAGGTAGGGCAAGGGCAACAGCTCAGCACCATGGATACGGGGGGGGAGGGAGGTGTGCACAAGTCCATTCACCAAAGAAGAGTCCTGAGCTCGCTCAGCGGTGGAAGCCCCTGTCCCGAAGAACACACAGCCCTGGGCGCTGCAGCTGTTGCTTCGATTAAGGAGTGAAGCCCCTGTCCCCGAAGGAGCACACAGCCCTGGAGGCGCGCTGCAGCGTTGCTTCGATTGAGGAGTGAGCCCCTGTCCCGAAGAGCACACAGCCCTGGAGCGCGCTGCAGCCGTTGCTTCTGATTAAGGAGTGGAAGCCCCTGTCCCCGAAGGGCACACAGCCGTGGAGCACGCTCTAGCCGTTGCTTCCAATTAAGGAGTGGAAGCCCCTGTCCCGAAGGGCACACAGCCCTGGAGTGTGCTGCAGCTGTTGCTTCCGATTAAGGAGTGGAAGCCCCTGTCCCCGAAGGGCACACAGCCCTGGAGCACGCTGCAGCCGTTGTTTCCGATTAAGGAGTGGAAGGTAATTGTTTTCCGCTGTCGTTTAAATCTTTGCGCCTTTTCTGCGACTGCTACCACGGGGGGATTTTTCTCGGCATAGGTTTTCGGGACCTCACTTCCTCAGTCTCTGGGACTCAAGAAGGGACGCTCTTCCTTTCAGAAGACTCTCAGATTTGCTGGGGCAGCTCAGAAAATTGTTTCAAGTGACTTTTTAGCTAAGCAATCAGTTTATGCTGTTATGCCTTACCTCACCCTGCTTAACCTGCCTACACTACCTCCCTGTTGGAACTGTTGTGTAGAGGGCTAATACTTGTTTTCTTTCATTCCTTAACCTATGAAAGTATAAACCATAGCATAGCCCACTTTAATTTTGATTTGTGCTTCAAGGATAATGTTTTCACAGACTGTAGTTTGACTTATTTTTGTTGAATTAACCCAATGTGATACACTGCTTTCCGAATCTTTTCTTCCCCTGTTCTCTCTCTCTCCCCCTGCCCTCTTACTCGCCCACACACTCACGCCTCTCCTCTCTGCCCCCTCCTCTAACTAGCCTTCTCCAATTACAGCCGAACCCTGTAGTCTGTGACCTGATTTAACCGCTGGATTTTTTTTTTCTTTCTCTATAGCCCCTGTCCCCGAAGGGCACACACCCCTGGAGCGCTCTACAGCTGTTGCTTCCATTTAAGGAGTGGAAGGTAATTGTTTTCCGCTGGTGGAGCACACGTCTGGTGTTTAAATCTTCGCGCCTTTTCTGCGACTGCTACCGCGAGAGGATTTTTTTCGGCATAGGTTTTCGGGACCTCACCTCCTCACTCTCGGGGACTCAAGAAGGGACGCTCTTCCTTTCAGAAGACTTCCTGCAGCCGCTGTCTTGGCTGCTCCCCCCCGCCCACCACCACCACCACCCTTGTCCGGCATTTCTTAAATAGTGTCGGAATCCTGAAGCCACGCCCAGTGGTAGTGTAATTTTAACTATCTCCCTACTTTCTCATTCGCACCTTATATCTCTTTACCACTAGAGGGCATCTACAGTTCTGATAACCCTGCTTATCTCTCCTGTTGCTTAGCCTTTATCTTTCTGGCTGTTTTAGTTTGTGCTCTACTCTAAAACTTCCACTAGCCTCTCCTGCTCACTGCAGCATACCTACATATAATGCCCTCCTGCACTCATATCCTGGGCACTCGACCTAGGTGTACTGCTACAAAGCTCACTTCTAGTAACCATTATGTGGATCCCGACAATTAGTAGCCCTCTCCCCAAATGGTCACTACCATCACCCCAAAGACTTTACTTTCTCAAACATGCTTATCCTGGCTCATGCCACCAGCCACCTCACCACTTTTAGTCCCAAATCGGATCATTTACTACGTTATCTCTCTACTACAAGATCGCTCTGGTGCTTTGCCCCCTTCTTACATTTACTCACCGTAAACTGTGGTACTTGCTCCTCTTAGCACTACTATTAGCTGGTGATATTGAGCTGAATCCAGGACCCGATTAATATCCCCATCTCTGACACCTACTGGACTCATTCAAAGGATCTACGCATTGTTCATATGAATATTAGAAGCTTTCCCCATAATATTCTGAACTTGAGGCCTGGGTCACCCAATACAATCCTGACATTCTTTGTTTGACAGAGACCTGGCTCAAGCCCTCTATGCCTGATCATTTATGCCGTCTGCCAAACTATAACATGATAAGATGGTCCTCATCTAAGCGTGGGGTGGGGTTGCAATCCTATAAACCCTACCTCTCGGTGCACCTGAATACCTCCCTCACTCTCTCACACTGTGAAGCTATTCATGCTACTCTCCAACTTGGATCTAAGCGGCTACACATCATATGTGCTTACAACCCTCCTAGGTGTGGTACCCCAGGCTTGGTTGAACTCCTCTCCCAGGTGAGCCTAGCTATTGGACGTAATGAAGTCCTCATCCTTGGGGATCTAAATCTAAACTGGTTAGGCTATACCGGCCAACACCTCCATACTATTGTACAAGACTATGACCTCCATCAACTGATCAATGACCCTACCAGGATCATGGCCCCATCCTCCGATCCAGTTCCTTACTTGATTGGGCCTCACAAACCGTCTTGACCACATTGTCTCAGCTGGTACCTTTGCTGACTCAATTAGCGACCACTCCCAGTTTTTGCACTTGGCGTGCAACCGACAATCATCTCCCCACAAAATTAATCACCTTTCGTAACATGGCTAACTTTAATCCGACATAGTTCCTGTACGATCTCTCACTCATTGACTAGTCACCTATCTTTACCTCTCTTAATGCTCAATCTGCCTTAGACTACTTCCTCGAAAAATTTATTGGTTCTCAGGACTTCATGCGCCTCGTGTCACTCGCCGAATTAGAGGCACACAAACAAAGTGGCTAACAAAGGATCTCCTAGCTCAGCTTCGTAACAGGGACAAACGCTGGCATTGTTTTAAGGTCTCAGGTCTGCCAGCAGATCACAGTCACTACAGGGCATTGAGAAACTCCTGTAAAAGAGACATCCGTCTAGCAAAAAGCTCCTTTTGTAAAGAATCACTTATTAATGCTGGAGGAGATTCGCGTAAATTTTGGTCTGTCATCAAAACTCTCCTTGGCTCTGATAAACCTTCCATCTCCAAACCTTCCACCTCAGACCCCATATGGAGTACTTCATGCAGTTCTGGAGACCCAGTCTTCGCAAGACATAGACAGGATGGAAGCTGTCCAGAGGAGGGCAACTAAAATGGTGCAGGGTCTGCCCGGAAGACATATGAAGAGAGACTTAAGGAGCTTAATATGTATAGCCTCGAGGAAAGGAGGGAGAAGGGGGACATGATAGAAACTTTCAAGTACCTCAAGGGAATCAACAAAGTCCAAGAGGGTAGCATCTTTCAAAAAAAGAGGTGTGCAAGAACAAGGGGCACAATTTGAAGATGAGGCGGCTCAGAGGTAATTTAAGGAAGTATTTTTCACAGAGAGGGTTGTGGATGCATGGAGCGACCTTCCGGAGGAGGGTGGAGTCAAAACAGTGGTGGAATTCAAGCATGCATGGCACAGTCATAAGGCAATTCTAGGGGTGGGGTAGGAAGAAATAGGCTGCTGGTTAACTAGGATCTGCAGCTTATCTGGTAGGCAGGAAATGGGCAGACTGAGGGTGGGCCAAGCGGTCCTTATCTGCCGTCAAATTCTATGTTTCTATGTTTCTATCAATGATATGCTGCTGAGCGAGTACACTGTAACAACCCTGTGACTATCGCCAACTCTTTCAACCATCATTTTCTGGACCTGTCCGCTACCTAGACTCCTTCCCCCCAGCCACGTGGCATCCTCCCGTGGCCAAGGATCTGTTGCTCTCCCATCCACTATTCAGGTTCGGACTGTCACTAAATCTTAAGTCCTAAAGCTGCTGCTGACTATCCGTGACAGAACTAGCCCAGGTGCTGATAGTCTTGAACCTAGGCTTCTGAAAACTGCTGCCCGGCATATAGCCTCCCCCCTAACTAAAATTTTCAGCCTATCGCTATGTCATGGTGTAGTTCCTAACGTTTGGAAGATAGCTAGGATAACACCAATTCTAAAGAAAGGTAATCCTAAAGAGATGGCCAACTACCGGCCTATTGCCATTCTCTCAGTGCTCATTAAAATTCTTGAAAAACTAGTTGCTAGGCAAATTATTGAATATCTCCATAAACGCAACCTCCTCTCCGGATCCCAGCATGGATTTCGCAAAGGTCATAGTACTTCCACTGCTCTTCTGAAACTCACTAATGAAATTTACACAGCCATGGACTCTGGTCTCTTGACAGGTACCACTTTCATTGATCTCACCAAGGCTTTTGACCTTGTTGACCACACCCTCCTCCTTACAAAGCTTACCTCCCTGGGTTTTTTCAGCGGAATCAGTGAACTGGTTTCAGAGTTATCTATCAAATCGACAGCAGGCTGTTGCTTTTAACTCAGCCCTATCAGACCTATCATATGTACAAACTGGTGTCCCCAGGGATCCATACTTGGTCCACTGCTCTTCTCGATTTTCATAAGCGATCTCCTCAACAAGTGTCTACTTGCTCTACCTCGCTGTATGCAGGCGACCTTGTACTCTACCATAGTGCCAGTAACGTATTGGACTTAACTAACTCTCTATCCCAAGAGTTCCAAAACATTCAATCCTGGCTTACTGCAAACCGTCTCGTTCTCAACGAAAGCGAAAACTCAGGCAATGCTCTTTGGCTCTCCAGCTAACCTAAAAGTAAATCGGAACTCCTTCAAAATATCTTGTTCCGACAATTCCCAGTTAGTAAACACCTCATCCTTTAGATACCTTGGCATTCTTCTTGATGAATCCTTGGACTTTGATCTCCACATCACTACGACTTGCAAATCAGTCAGTGCAAAGATCAGAGGAGCCTACCGCACTAACTATGCCCTTACCCCATCAGCTAGGCTTGCTGTGGCACAAGGCCTTCTTCTCCCATCCTTGGCTTATGGCTCTGTCATCTATCTAGGTGCAACTAAGACCTCCCTCCATGCATGGGACACTACATATAACAACATCTGCCGTTATGCGTCTGCCTCTCCTCGGCTCAAACATCACTGTCTGCTTTATGTGGACCTAGAATGGCCTAGTCCTGTGGCCCATCGCCTCCAATCTTATGGCGCCTTAATTGGACAGTGACGATAAGAGCAGGCCTCCCTCAATCTCTTGCCTTGCTACTACATCCTCAAACCCCTTCCTATGGTCTCTGTTCAGTTGACCAGACACCTCTGTACATCCCTAGATGTAGGACCTTAATGGGTACACAAGCTTTCTCCCATGCTGCCCCTAAATATTGGAATACTATCCTTCTAGCTATTCGTTGTGCCCATACGCATACTTGTTTTAAGAAGCTCCACCGTCAACACTTACTCACAGTAAGTCCCTGCACCTGCTTCCAGCCACCATAAAGCAATACCCAGCTCTGCCTGCCCTTTCCTATTTCCACCCTACCTGTTATTCTCCCCAATCTATCCTCTTCTACTCTACCCCCTCCCCTCTGCCTCCCCCAGTCACTGCGCTATCTTGGACTTGCCAACTAGCTACTTGCTAAGAACCTACAGGAATCTCCTAACCTGAGTTGCACTTATCTCATTCTTCTCTATGATCCTGTTATCCATGTTCTCTACTACCTACTTTGCTTGCTCGTGTGTTATTATAGTCTTATTAATGTTTGAGATGTTTTGTACTCTCCTGGCTTACTATTTACTGCATGGTTTATGTGTGCTGCGTCACACTGATGTTTTGTGTGTCATTTGTACCCTCCCGGGTCGTACCTGAAAATAGGCATTCCTATGTCTAGTGTACCCACCCGGTCAACAAAAGCAAATAAATAAATAGTGGACAAGGCAATAGGACCTGATGACATACATTCCAGGGTACTAAAGGAGCTATGGGTGGAACTAGCAGAGCCATTAGCAGAACTATTTAGTGAGTCTCTGAGCACGGGAGTGATCCCAGAAGACTAGAGAAGGGCTCATGTGATCCCGCTCCATAAGAGTGGCAGCAGGGAGGAGGCAGGGAACGACAGACCAGTCAGTCTTACCTCAGTAGTGGGCAAGATTATGGAGGCACTCCTTAAGGAAAGGATAGTGCAACACCTGGAATCCATAGGAGCACAGGATCCAAGACAGCATGGGTTTACAACAGGAAGGTCCTGTCAAACTAATCTCATAGATTTCTTTGACTAGGTAACCAGAGTGGTGGACCAAGGGGGTGCAGTTGATGTTGCCTACCTTGACTTCAGCAAAGCTTTCGATACTGTTCCACATAGAATATTGATTAATAGGCTGGGTAGGCTCAGGATGGATCAGAATTTGGTCAACTGGGTGACAAACTGGTTGGCGGGCAGAAAACAGAATGGTGGTAAATGGTATGCAGTCAGAAGAGATGCAAGTCACAAGTGAGGTACCTCAGGGATCAGTCCAGGGGCCAGTCCTCTTCAATATCTTCATCAGTGACATTGCAGATGGACTGGGGGGTAAAGGTTTGCCTGTTCGCAGATGACACCAAGATCTGCAGCAGAGTAGATGTTCCAGATGGGGTGGGCAGAATGAGAAGAGATCTGGAAAAACTAGCAAAATGGTCTGAAGAGTGGCAACTGGGGTTTACAAAAGTGCAAGATCATGCACATAGGAAGAGAAACCCTGAAGCTACCTATAGTTTGGGAGGAGTTGCTGGCAATCACAAGGGAAGAAAGAGACTTGGGCATCATCATCACAGATGACCTGAAATCATCAAGCAGACCACTAAAGCAATAGGTAAGGCTAGGAGGATGTTTGGGTGGTATTAGTAGGGTATCACAAGTCATAAGAGAGGTAATAATCCCTCTTTACAAGACACTGGTTGGGCCCCATCTTGAGTACTGCGTGCAGTACTGGAGTCACACTGCACTAGGACATTAACAACATAGAGGCAGTCCAGAGATGGGCAACCAAAATGGTGCAGGGACTGCATCAGAAAACATATGAGGACAGATAAACAGCTCAATATGTATACCCTAGAGCAAAGGAGGGAGATATGTATACCCTAGAGCAAAGGAGGAGACAGGTGATATGATTGAAACATTCAAACATCTTAAGGGCATTAACAAGGTGAAAGAGTCTAACATGTTTCAATAGAAGAAAAATAGGACGAGGACACAGCATGAGATTAGAGGGAGGCCGATTAAGAGATAATGTTAGGAAGTTCTTTGTCACAGAAAGGGTGGTGGATGCATCGAATGGCCTACCTCAGGAAGTGGTGGACATGAATACAGTGCAGGGCTTCAAACAGGCTTGGGATAGGCATAAGGAGCAATACAGATGAGTATGAATAAATAGGCCATTGACAGAGTAAAGGCCTATAGCACATTCATAAGATAAAAAAATGGACAGACTGGATGGGCCTTGCGGTCCTTGTCTGCTGTCAACTTCTATGTTTCTGCCTGTCAGTAGTAAAGGACAGGTACAGCAGAATCTCATCCGCATAGCAATGAAAACTTGCACCGTGCTGTCTGAATCCTCCAAATAGCATGTACACTGCAAATAACATGGGTGATAGCATCGACTCATGTGGAACTCCACAGATAACTATACTCTGCTGTGTGGTCTGCCAGTGAGAAAGGACTTAAACCTCTTTGAAGTTGCCTCGGTGAGGCCCCCAAATTCTTAAAATGGCTCCTTCAACACCCTATGATTCTTAGTGTGAAATACTGATAGGAGATCAAGCAGAAAAGAGCTAGATCATCCCCCCCACTCATCCCTCACCAGGAGCAGGTCATTAAGCACCATTACGAATGTAGTCACTGTGCTATGGCGAGGCCAGAAACCCAACTGAAATGACTCTTAGATGTCATCTTCTTGATCACCTTCCCTAAAAAGGTAAGGTTTGAGACATGGCTGTAATATGCTAATACCTGCATCATTTTTGATGGTGATGATAGTGACTCGTACCAAAGTCCAGAGAACCCAGAAACAGTTCCTTTCACCTTACCTCAGGGTGACCTCTCCTTTATGCTGTAATCAGAAATAAACATACTGCACTGAATTTTGTTTCAGCAGCTGTAGACCAGGGTAGGCACCCTCAGACTGGAGTTTCTAGATGTAAGCAGGAAGGGTGGTGGCTCAGCTCCTTGCCGGAGCCAAGAGTAGAAGGAAGTACCAGCAAAACACAAAAACTTAATTACCCTATCCAATTGAAGCAATATCCAGGACCTTGGAAAATTTTAACCATTTTCCAGCAGAATGTAAAGCCGTGAGTAACACCCCCACCTGTCAACGTTTCATGCCGCACTGATGCTTTTTGAGATGTCGGCACTTCACAGTCATCTTCTTATACCGTGTTTAAAAATATGTGACTGCACTATATTAAAGTTCTAGTGCCAGATAACTTCCATCGTTTCTGTCTTATAATATTTAACAAATAGTGACGTGCCAACTGTGTGCAGACCTGCTAACAATACTAGCTGTCAAAAGATAAACAAACAAGAAAACGAGGATAATGAATGGGTCAGGGGCGAGGGGCGGGAGAAAGATCAAGAAAACCAAAACAAAAAACAAGGGGAAATGGAGAGAGCATGTCTACAAGTTTATCCCTCCCCCTTCCCCTTTTCCCCCTTTCTCTCCCTTACCTTTCTTGTTTTTTGTTCTGGTATTCTCGGTCTTCCTCCTGTCCCCACCCCCGTATTCTTTATCCTTGTTTGTCTGTCTTTCAGCAGTTAGTGTTGTTAACAGGTTTGCACTTAACTGGCACTTCACAGTTTATTTCCATCATAAAGTGGTTAAACCTTTCCAAGGTCTTGGATATTACTTCACTTGGATCGGGCAGGCGAGTTTTTGGTTTCTGCAGTTTCTGTATGTGCTAATATCCCAGTCTCCCTAGTTCCTCCCACCCAACTTGCTCTGGGGACACTCTCTGAGGTTGCTTGGATAAGGCCTGCTACTGTGGCAGCTTGTCATTGAGGCACAGGTCAGGAAGCATAGGAAAAACCAGGAACAGTTGTAGATTTCACAAGTGTTTTATTGGTACTAGTGAAAAATAAAACTGTTCAATATCACTATTTACAAAGTCCAAATAATCAGAGATGATCCATTGGAGTTTTTCTTCAATCTTTGTGTCCCTCTTGCAAGCAGCTGCAGCTCTGTCTTATAAGTCCTTCCAACCCCCCTTATTAACAAGCATCATTTTTTTTCTAAAGTGTTCTTGTATGTTTCAGGCAGGTGCAGGCAGGAACACAGTGTCCCAAAACTGAAGCCCCTTTTCCACAGCTCTTCTGCAGAAGGCTTAAGAAGTGCACTCTGATAACCCCTTGAGTTTCCAATAGCTTTCTGCAGTCATCTTGAGACTATAATTATATACATTTCAACAGTGACACTATATAATTTCTAATCAAAGGGATCCCAATATCAGTTACATTTCCACATAATAATTTGCATATATTTTTATATCACGAATGCATAAAGAGAGGAAAAGATAGAACAGCAAGGGAAGACTGAGAGATAGTGAGAGGTAAAGAAATTGCGAGACTATTGGGGTGATCAAATCCTAGGTCTCACAGGAGAACTTGGTTGCGCAACCAGACAGAGAAGAGACAGAAAAGGAAAGAACAGAACAAATCCCTGCGTTCAAACTCTCCATAACAACTGGGACAGGGTCCTATTCCACCATGTCACATACACCCCTTTCCTTTAGAGGGAACCTGTTCTATCAAACATGTTTCTAAACTTTCTGTTAATTCTCTAACGATATTAGTAACTAACTTTCAGAAATTAAGCACATATGCAGTATCCTTTTTCTATAACAGTACAGCAAACAGTAAAGTTTCAACTCATACATTTGTTTTTCAACCTTCAGAACCCTCAATTCCTGATCCCTGTCTTGACAGAAAATCAGCATTGCTATTCTCTTTACCAGATTTGTGTATCACCTTGAATTTAAATGGCTGTAGTGCCAGGTACCACCTTGTGATTCTGGAATGTTTGTCTTTCATTTGGTTAAGCCAGCAGTGAGGATTGTGATCTGTTATAAGTACAGTCAGTTCCTAGCAAATAAAACTTAAAGAGCTAGTGTACTGCCTGGAAACTGCCTGAAATTACTTGCAACTTTCAGATGTAGTCAGCTATCCCTTCTTATATCATAAGTATTTTTTTTTCTGTTTGCTAATTAAGAGATTTTCCACCTGGCAGTACTGGGGTGATGTGTGGAGCAGCACTCTTTCTGGAGGAAAAAAAAGTCAGTTCTGTTCCTCCCACTACATCAACACTGAGACCACACTGACTATGATATCACTAGTAACCAATGAAAACCATTTCTCACTGCCAGGTTTCACTTTCACATGAAGCAACAGGGACTGGCTCTCCCTGGTTACTTATGATGTCACAGTTTCCTGCATTTTGATTGGTAGTTTGTGAAAGTCACTGCTCAGACTGCAAGGACTGTGGTGCCTCAAGGTGTGTTGTCTCATTTCTGACGATGCAGTGGGAGGAACAGAACTGGCTTGTTTTTCCCCTCCAGATAGAGTGCTACTCCACACATCACCCCAGTACTGTCAGGTGGAAAATCTTTTAATTAGCAAACAGAAAATAAAAAAAATACTTCAGATATAAGAAGTGATAGTGAGGCTACATCTCAAATTACTATTAATTCCAAGCAGTACACTAGCTCTTTCAGGGACTCCATGGCCCCTTAGCTGCTAAACATTCCTTTTCAATTGTGGAGTACCTTTTCTCTCTGTCATGCAACTTCCTACTTATGTACAGAATAGGGTGTTCGGACACCATGAAGTCTTGCTATATTATGACAATTAGCAGTTAGCCACAGCACTTGAACTGCCCGGAGGAAGGAGTTAACTCCAGGCTGACTGGAGTTCCAAGCGCGCTTTGCTGAAAGCTCTATCTGGCTAGTTTCAAACTGAAACTGATAGAGTCTTTACTCCGCTTCACTGAACAGTCGCTCCGGAGATCTGCTCCTTCAGCTCGGTTCATTTCTCGGTTCAAACGAGTGTTTTCAGTTCATTTAACGGCAATAAGTATTTATTTTACCGCATTTCGGTTCAAAGCTCTATCTGGTAAACCGTAAGTACAAGATTTTAAAGTCTGTGTGAAATTAATTATCGGTTCGGTTTTGAACCGATCGGTTTGCTAAAAACCAATTTTAAATAATAGCTTGGGCTTTTAGAGTACGGTTCCCGGTTCTTATCGGTTCTAAAAACCTATCTCTTAAATTGGGTTTCAAATACCCATGACAGTTGGAACCCGATAAAGGTGTCTTGCCTGGCACTGCCATAAAAGGGCAAGTTTTTGGATAGGCTGGCATTATGTCTGAGAAACCCAAAAGAAAAACCGGGCCCACTGGGTTTCAACACTGTGATGTTTGTGGGGAAGCCTTTGCCAAGGCTGACCCACACACCACATGTGTTTATTGTCTGGGGGCTGACCACCTCCTGTCAGACTGCCAGGTGTGTAAGAATTTCCCTGCAGCCACCCTGGAGAAAAGATTGGGCCGGCTCAGGGAACGAGAGGCCAGAAAGTCCGCTGACCCGGATGGCCAGCCCGGTCCAGCACCCACTGGACCAGAGGGAGTGCCCTCTGACCAGGGCCAGACTTCCTCGGGCAAAAGGAAGGCTGGTTCTGAGGAACCAGTCCCAGTAAAAAAATCTAAGAAATCAGCAGGTCTGGAGTGCAAGATTGCCTCTCCAACTGCTACAGAGATAGCTAAAGCCATACAGATTGTCCAGTCACTGTCTCAGGGACCGGCCGAACCACCAACAGCTGGCAAAAGGTTAGTTCGTTCGGTTCCAGTGGTTCAAGAGTATGATGTTGAGGAATTTTGAACCACAGGAGGGAGGAAGATTTTGATCATTATGTATGTGGCTGGGAGGGTCTGGGCGTGCCCATTGAACGGACATTTCTCCAGACAGACCATTAGAATCTCCCTTATGCTGTCTGAGTCCCTTCTCATTTTATGTTTTACCAAAGGTTGCAGAAACCCTCCAGCTTCCCTTGGAAGAGGCTGTGGATGAGCAAAAGAGCCTGATTATGTTGAGATGATGGATATCCCAGAGTCTAGGAGGTTGTCTATTCCTTTGCATAAGTCATTTAGGAAGCAAACAACAAAAATTTTAAAAAATCCTCATTCTGTCCCTCCTGTAGATAAAGTATACCTTCTGTCCATTTTTTTTTTTTTTTTTTTTTTTTATCAGGCTCTGATACAGACTTCCTCACTGAGCAGTGTAGTCATGTAGGTGTGGTACAAGCTGCAGCCTGTGACAAGGCTAATATCCCCCTGGCCTCACATCCTCCTGATAAGGATTCCAGGAAGATTGATGCCATGGCGAAAAAACAGTATATGGCAGCTTCTTTGGGACTCAGGCAGGCAAATTATATGGCTTATGTGGCTAGATATCAGCCTCTGCTTTTGCACAGAGGGTTTTTTTCAGAGGCAGAGGTAGGCGGGGCGCAGGTAAACCGTCCCCCACCCCTCAGCCTAAGGCTACTGCCAAGCAGGCACCCTGATGGGGTGCCCAGGGCCGATTCTCCTGTACCAGTTGGAGGCAGGTTGGCTTATTTCAGCCAGAACTGGGTGTCCCTAACCGGACAAATGGGTTCTGGGTAGTAAGCCAGGGTCTGGTTCTCAGCTTCAAACAGTTTCCAAAGATGAGAACCAGACATTTTCCACCTGCAAGCCCTTTAGAGGCCCTTGCTTTGGAAGCAGAGGTCTCTTCCCTCCTAGACTGCAAAGCAGTGGAAGGGGTTCCTCCTTGTCACCAGGGCAAGGGGCTGTACTCCAGATGCTTTCTTACCCCAAAAAAGACAGGAGAATGGCAGCCCATTCTAGACTTAAGGTGTTAACTCTGGCAATGATTTTGCCCTCCCTCAGGCCAGGGGACTGGCTAGCCTCCATGGACCTCAAGGATGCCTATTTTCATGTCCTGATCAGGCCTTCTCACGAAAGTACCTCAGGTTCGAACTGCCCTCAGGTCACTACCAGTTCAGAGCAATGCCCTTCGGTCTTACCTCTGCTCCAAGGGTATTCACAAAATGTCTAGCTGTGGTAGTGGCTCATTTAAGAAGGCAAGGGGTTGCTGTGTTTCCCTACCTGGACGACTGGCTCATTGTAGGTCAGTCCCCAGATCAGGTAAAATCCCACTTGCAAGTCACCCAGCAGCTTCTCACTTCCCTGGGATTCCTGCTGAATTTACCAAAGTCAGTTCTAGAACCAGTTCAGGTACTAACTTTCATAGGTGCGGAATTGGACACAAAGTTGGCCAGGGCATTTCTCCCCTGGAAAGGGTAGAGAAGCTGATTGCCCGGCATCCTCTTTCACCCTCGTGGTCTCTCGACCAGCAAGGCACTTTCTGCAACTTCTAGGGCACATGGCTGCCTCCACAGCTGTAGTGCAAGGAGCAAGATTCCAGATGAGAGACATTCAGTTTCATTTGAGGGCCTATTGGTCCCAAAGGAGGGACCCCTCACCAAATTGGTCCCAGTGACCCAACTCTGATTCTAGCTCTTCAGTGGTGGCAGGATCAGAGCAATCTAAGACAAGGGGTCCCCTTCATTCCCATTTCTCATTCCCTCACCACGGATGCCTCCTTGCTGGGTTGGGGCGTGCACTTGGGTGACCTTTCCACTCAGGGAGTGTGGTCCCCCCAGGAATCTCTGCTCCACATCAACCTATTGGAACTCAGAGCTGTCTTTTTAGCTCTTCAGGTTTTCTCAGCATCTGTCCAGAACAAAGTAGTTCAGGTCAGGACAGACAATACCACAACAATGTGGTACATCAACAAGCAGGGGGGCACTCGGTCATCAGCCTTGTGCACCGAAGCAATGAAGTTGTGGTCTCTGGCTTACTCCCTGAACACCTCCCTAGTAGCAGTTCACCTTCCAGGGAAGGACAATGTCCTAGCGGATGCCCTCAGCAGGATTTCTCAGGGTCATCACGAATGGTCTTTGAATCCCCTAGTGCTGGGGTCAGTCTTTGCCAGATGGGGCACTCCTCAGATAGATCTTTTCGCAGCCCCAGACAACCACCAACTTCCTCTGTTCTGTTGCAGGCCTCCAGTAATGGGCTCAGTCCCCCTGGACGCCTTTCTGTTGGATTGGGAAGGGAAGTTCCTGTATGCCTTTCCCCCTTCCCCTTCTCTTCAGGGTGTTAGTAAAAATCAGATCCCAGCCCTGCAAAGTGATTCTGATTGCACCAGACTGGGCCAGGCAACCCTGGTACCCACTGCTTCTGTCCCTGACAGTCCACCCTCCCCTGGACCTTCCCAGGGTCCACAACCTGCTGACTTGTGCCCAGGAGAGTTTGGTATCGGACCTCAAATCCCTCCACCTCAAGGCTTGGCTTTTGAGGAGTTAGAATTGCTGATTTACACCTTTCTCAAGGTGTCCTTGATATTTTAAAGGCCTCTAGGAAGCCTCCACTAGGCTAACGATAATTCCAAATGGAAGAGGTTCTCCATCTGGTGTTCTGGGAAGCAAATTGTCCCAGAATCTGCTGATTTGCCCATTTTGCTGGACTACTTGGTCCATCTTAATTCCTTAGGCCAGCTACCTTAAAGGTTCATCTGGCAGCTGTCTCTGCTTTTATATCAGCAGGAAAGCCTGCCTCCCTTTCTTCTCACCCTGTGTTTTCCAAGTTTTTTAAGGGGTTACTTCACACTAACCCTCCTTTTTGGGACCCAGCCCCTGCCTGGGACCTTAATGTTTGCATTGCTCAGTTAATGCAACCCCGCTTTGAACCTCTGTCTTCAGTAGACCTTAAGTTCCTAACTTGGAAAACTGTTTTCCTAGTGGCCATCACTTCTGCCAGATGCATAAGTGAGTTACAAGCCCTGTCAGTGGAAAAGGATTTTATTTCTTTTCACAGAGATAAGGTAGTCCTCAGGACTAACAGAAAGTTTTTACCTAAAGTGGTTTCAGATTTCCATCTTAACCAATCCATCTCCTTCAGTATTTTTCACTGAGCATTCTTCCTCGGGTGAGAGGAGATTGCACAGTTTGAGACGTCAAAAGAGCTTTAAGCTACTATTTGGAGCAGCACCAAGGGTCACAGGTTCGAATCCCTCCAACTCTTCCTTACCTATGGCGAGGTTGGCAAGGAAACCTGCCACTAAGAGGACAGTTGCCAGGTGGATTGTCTCTTGTATCCAATTTTGCTACCAAAACTAGGTAGAGAACCCCTCAGGACTGAGGCCCATTCCACCAGGGGTACAGCTGCATCTCTAGCGGCTGCTAGAGATATTCCCATTCTGGAAATCTGTCAAGCTGCTACCTGGAAAACAGTTCACACCTTTACCAAGCATTACTCCCTGGATGTCCAGTCCAGGAGAGATGCTCAGTTTGGCACAGCCGTGCTTCAGAGCCTATTTCCTAAGTAGGTTCTGGCCCTCCTCCATGGAGGTACTGCTGTGTAATCTGCTAATTGTCATAATATAGCAAGACTTCATGGTGTTTGAAGAAAAATTACTCACCTTAGTAATTGCTTTTCTTCTCATGGAGTCTTGCTATATTGATTCCACCTCAACCTGCCCTTTCAGAACTTCTACTTGGGTAGGGGTTGGCAAATTAGTGCAAGCACTGTGTCATGCCGTTATAGCTCTTTTCCCTTTTCCCCTTTTCTTTAGGATTAGGAAAACTAGGTATTTCTGTTTTGGTTGTATGTTTGGCCCCTCCTGGACTTCTGTCTTTTGGGGAGGGGGGGGGCCTAATAGTGCTTGTTAGGGGTGATGTTGTTGTTTCTGTTATTGTTATTCTACTAGTAGGTAGCCATTTGGCTAGTGTAGGGTTTTTCCACACAGACTTTTGCTTAGTGTTGGCTCCGTAAAGATCTGACAGTTTCAGTTTGAAACTAGCCAGATAGAGCTTTCAGCAAAGCGCTCGCGCTTGGAACTCCAGTCCGCCTGGAGTTAACTCCTTCCTCTCCGGGGCCCTTCAAGTGCTGTGGCTAACTGCTAATTGTCATAATATAGCAAGACTCCATGAGAAAAAAAGCAATTACTAAGGTGAGTAATTTTTTCTTCTGTCCCATGTATATTTTGGCTCAGGACTGCACCTAGGCCTACCTCTGATGCATCTGTTTGTAACAAAATGGTTTCACAGAATCTGGGCTTCTTAAAACAGGGCTGAACATAATGCAGCCTTAATGGCTTGAAAAGCTTCACACTCTGGGGTCCATTTCACATTATTTGGGAACCGTTTCTTAGTGAGTTCATTGAGGGAGTAGCTAACTCAGCAAAGTTGGGAACAAATCTCCAGTAATAACCAGCCAGCCCTAAAAAAGACATGTTTCTTTGTTTTAAGGACAGGGCTGTTCAGCTACAGCTTCTGTTTTAGAAATCTCTGGCTTAACTTCTCCATTTCCCAACACATAGCCCAAATATGTTTTCCTGCATGCCCAATGCACATTTGGTAGGATTAATAGTCAGACCTGCATTTTTGATAACTTGGATTACTGCTCGTAGGTGTTCCAGGTGGCTTTTCCAGTCTGGACTGTACACCTTGACATCATCCAGGTACGCAGCACAATAACTAGTGTGAGGTGATAAAATTACATCCGTGTACTGCTGGAATGTAGCTGGCGCACCATGATTCTTTAGCTAAAGGTATTTGCCAGTAAACCATGGTGAGATCGAGGGTACTAATATACTTTGCACTCCCAGTCTGTCCACCAAATCTTCTGTTCTGGGCATAGGATTACTGTCAAATTCTGTCACTTGTTTCAGTAAAATCAAGGCAGGTTCTAACACCTCCTTCTTTTTGTTTACAATTACCACTGGAGATGACCAAGCACTCCTTGACTGTTCAATGATACCCAATTCTTTCATTTTTTATTTCCTTAACCACATCAGTTCTTAACCGCTTGGTAACCTATATGGCTTTTGCCTAATAGGATGAGCATTCCTTGTCCCTATAATATGCTCAACCCCTTTTGCTCAGCCTGGTACTGTGGTAAAAGTACTGTTAAATGTCTTTAGCACGTTCTGAATGTCTACAGTTTGTTCTGAGGTTAAGAAAAAATTCACCTTTACAGCATCAACATTTACAGTTTGTTCCAGTCTGTCATAAGCTACATCAATAGCTTCTTTATGAGTTTCTGATAAAACTAGCAAAGTAGCTTTTGGTATTTTTAGCCCATTTCTTGAGGTTAGCATAGTATATCTTGGTAGGATTTTTCCTGTCCGGGTCTCAATCTTATAGATCTTATCTGTGTCAGTCTTCACCATTCATCACCTGTGGGTTTTGGCGGAGGTCATTCACAGGAGCTTTTTTTTGGATGGGGCGAATTAGACGCGCGGTCTACACCGCCTCGAGTCCGATGCACTGTGTGGTGCTGCAGGTTAGCCATTAGGTGTCATCGACTCCACCCTCCTGCCAGTTCTTCGTCTCCTGCTGTAGAGGTTGCACCTCGTGAGGAGCTACTCTGCAAGAACCAGTTTTCTGCCGTATTGGCGCGAAAGTCTCGAAGCTATGTGTTTATCCTGCGGTTCGTTTTCACCACCCTCGACAACGCTGTGGTAAGACTGTTCCTTTATTTATTTTGTCAGCGGCGTAGAGTCTTTTGTTTAGCTTGTTTTGCCATGGATCATATCTTGGTCGGGGCAAAAATCATTGAAGGCAGGGGCAGCCCCTATCTGACGGTGCCCGTACGGCCGCCAAGTACCGTCACCGACCAGCATGACCGTTGCCTTGCATGTCTTGGCCTGCTTCACAATATGGATTTGTGCGATGCCTACTTTGCCATGGACTGTCGTGTCATCAAAACAGCAGCGGAAAGTTGGATGAGCTTCGCCGACTTTTGGGGAATAAACACGCACTTGTTGGGCCAAGCCGCAGTCTCTCGGCCTTTTCTCCAAGCCCCCTCCCAGTTCTGTATGGACCGTGGAGGAGGGGGCTTCTGCTCCTAGTAGCCTCGCCATTGCAGAAGCCCCTTCCGTGGTGCAGGAGGCCCAGTCCATCCCCCCCGGGGGCCAGGCGGGAGGCATTGTACTGGCAAGCGCCCCTTTGGGGGTGAAAGCTCCCCTGGTGTCATTTCCTCGGGCTGGGAAGCCTGGGTCTGTACCATCCTTGATGCCATCTGGTGCCGTCTTGGGCCTTGGCGCCATTCGCGGCACCATGGGTCCTGATGGTGGCGTGGTCAGCGCCGGTCCGTCACTCAGCGCCGTCTCCGCTGTCGACGACATTCGCGGTGCCGATGGTGTGAACGGCGCCATGGGAGGTTCTACAGTGCCGTCTTTGACCGCTTCTTGCCATGGCACCATTTGTGGTGCCGAGGCTGAGGACAGCGCCGTATCTAGCTCTGGTGCCGCTTTCAGCACCAAGCGAGGACATGGCACCAAGGGAGCTGTCGGTGCCATCATCAGTGCCGTCCCTGACTTCGACGCCGCTCGCGGCGCCGTGGATTGGGATGGTGCCATGACAGACATCAACTCCGCTTCTGCTACTGCCCTCAGCGCCGTGTCTTCTTTGGGCATCGTTCTTGGTGCAGTTGGAGACTTTGGCGCCAGCTCTGGTGCAGACATCCGGACTGGTGCCCCCTTTGGTCGGGATGACAGCGGGTGTCTGCATACTGTTTGGCATCGGACTTCAATCTCTATCTCCTCGGGGACGGTGTTGGAGTCTGATTCGAACAGGCTGTCCGACTCTTTGGAGTTGGCGGCCCATGTGGACACCCCGGTAGTTTCCTCGACTGACCAGAGCCAGACCCCTCTGAGGCGGGCAGTTGCCCCGTGTCCAGGGTCAGGTGGTGCTGACCAGCAGGCAGTGGCGCGAGGCCACTATTGCTCTGCAGCCTGGGCTCAGAGGATTTTCTGCCCCCTCAGTGGTGGTGTGCCTGGATCGCCCAATTTTAGGGCTGATCAGAGCACCCACAGGAGGGGAGGGTGCTACTCCCTGGGTGGTCCCTTCGGGAACTGACCAGGGTTATCAGCTACCTAGGCTGGTTTGTGCGAGGAAGAGAGCTCTTCCGGGCTCCGAGGGGTCGGGGTTCGATGCGCTGACCCTTTTCTGGGACCCAGCCGGGTTCGGGAAGGAGTCTTAGCACGGATACTCGTCCTTCTCTCTCGATCTTCTCGAGAGGGCCTTGGTCTTTGGAGGGTAGGGACCATCCTTTTGGAGTGCCACAGTCCCGGTCACCTCAGAGGGGGGAATCTTCAGGGTACAGCCAGTCAGTTCTGGAATGGTTGATTAGCTGTCGTTTGTAGGGTTTTCCGGGGCCCCTTCTACCCTTGGGGCTCCTGGTGTGCTCTCTGGCCCGGACAGAGGACTGTCTCCTTCTGCCGTTGGCCTTGTCCCCACTCCTCGGTCACCTTCTCCTGCACTCCCAGACATTCTTGGTCCTAGGAGACCTCTGTCCTGGGAGCAATTCAGAGGTGTGGCTGCTCACTTCCCTTCATATGTCAGGGCCATGGACAGAAAGGTGTTTCACTGTCACCCTGAGCAGTCAACCCCTGGATCTCCGATGTCCTCCACTTCTTCATCCCCCTCCTCAGGGGGAGAGGAGCTCTCTGTCCATATCTCTCCTGTTGCTGATCTCACGAGTATCAGCGTTTCCTCGTTAGGATGATGGAGGATCTGCATGTCACCTCACCCACACAGCACAACTGAGCACTGACTCATCCCTTCCTAGGCTATTTCAGTTGCGGACACCCTTGTGGTGCCTGCCTGGCCTGCTCCTTTTCAGAAGGTGTCGTTACATTTCTGGCAAAGACCTTTTCTGGAGTCCCAGCCCCTAGGGATCTGAGTCAGAGGTATTGTGGCCCCGAATCTCCATTTCGATGCCTCATCCTCAGTCAGGATTGATGCAGCTGGACACTCCTGATGGGCTTCGTGCCCCTCACCGTGACCGGCCCCCGGATCAAGATTTTATGGATTTTGACTTCTGGGGGAGAAGGACTTTCTACTCAGCAGGGTCGCTTCTTTCAATTTCAGCACATCAGGCCCCACTATGCTACCTATGATAGGTTGCTGTGGTCCAGGCTAGGTCAGCTCCTAGCCTCTATTCCTGATACGGAGCCACCCAGACAAGCCATTGCACTGTCTGCCCGTGGCCTGGAGCTAGCAAGGCACCAAGCGAGGGCATTTTACGATGCCAGCAAGGTAGCTACCAGGGTCGTAGGGACAGCGATCTGCACTAGGCGATCGGCATGGCTGCGTCTTTCCCGGTTGTCACCCTTGGCCCGGCGTAGAGTGATTTCCTCCCCTTACCAGAGAACCCATCTTTTCTCCCGTAGGGTGAGGCGGCGTCTGTCGGGGCAACTTCCTACCTCCGGGGTGTCCCCGTCTCACTCTCTCCACTCTCTGGCCTCGCCAGGTCCGTAAAGGTTCTCCTTCTGTGTCTCACCTACTGAGGGCTAAGGGACTTTGTCCTTTAGGGTTTAGGGCCCCCTTGGGGGGGGGCTAGGTACTCACCCACAGGTGATGAATGGTGAAGATTGACACAGATAAGATATGAAAATTACGTACCTACCGTAATTCCTGATCTTTCTGTGTATCTTCACCATTCATTACAGTCCCACCCTCCATCCCCCTGGGGCCTCAGTCTCTGGGTCCCCCTCCCTCTGTGTGCCCCTCTTTCCCCCACCCTTCCTTTCTGCTAGTCAGGAGCAGGGTGACCTGCGGCACACAGGGGGAATTTTTACTCCCTGTCAGGAGGGGAGGAGGATCAGGGGAGGGGGCACCTTCTCCTTAATGCATTGACTCCACCCTGTTGGGGTGGGAGTTGGTGGTTGCCCTTTCTTCTTTCTCTCTTTCCTCCTCTAACCTACTCCATCTTTGTCTTTTAGGACTTATCCCTCAAATTATTTTACTAAACCTTGATTCTCACCTCCACTCATTGGGTTTTGGGGGGGGGGGTACAGCCCTGTATCCTGTCTTTTCATAGAATTGCCACTTCTGCTCATGTCTGAATTATTGCCAGTTACTCTGTGCCTTGATCCTGGCAGTTCAGCCTTCTTGCTACTCCTTAGCAGTTACTGTACAATCTGGAGACAGATCTAAGGTTCAGGGTATGTCCTCCCTCCTCCCTATTTCTGATTTTCCCTCCCTCCCTCCTTTTTCTGCTTCCAGAGATTGGGGCCTTCTAATCCTTAGATTTCCAACTCTCCTTCTGTCCTATCAGTCATTTATTTCTCTTTATTTGTATATCCTTTCCTTTGTCTGTCCATGAACTTCCTTGTCCCTCCTCCCAACCCCTTCTTACTCTCGGTGACTCAGAACTGGTGGGAGGCGGAATCAACGACACCTAATGGCCAACCGCGTGAGTGCCACGCAGTGCATCGCCTCGAGGGCGGCGCTGACAGCATCAACAATGCTCAAAAAAAAAACTTCAAGGGAACGTGACCTCTGGCCAGAACCCACAGGTGATGAATGGTGAA
This sequence comes from Neoceratodus forsteri, assembly GCA_016271365.2. Lineage (NCBI taxonomy): Eukaryota > Metazoa > Chordata > Ceratodontiformes > Ceratodontidae > Neoceratodus > Neoceratodus forsteri. The sequence continues at coordinate 659,028,635 of CM057459.1, forward strand.
GATGCACAGAAAGATCAGGAATTACGGTAGGTACGTAATTTTCATTTAACGGTGCCAGTACATGTAAGCACTCTATAAGGCCCTTGCCACTTCATTAACAGTTTGTTTTCTGTTGTGGGTAACAGTAGCAAAACCTTTTCATCTGGCTCAAAAACTTTTTCTTTTACCCCATGATCATAATATACCTTCTGCTGGTTTTTGACCTCTTCCTGATTACTATGGGAAATTTCAACATATTTTGCCAGCGTCTTTCTTAGGGCACACACATAAGATGTTATAGATTGTTTCTGAGTGGGATTATCTTCCCACGATTATTTTATCACATCCAGTGGCCCTCTTGGCTGCCTACCATACAGCATTTCAAATGGTGAAAACCCTGTTGATGCCTGTGGCACTTCTCTGTAAGCAAAAGGTAGATAAGGCAAGTATTGGTCCCAATCTTTCCCTTCCCCTTTTACAAACCTTTTTAACATGCATTTTAGGGTTTGGTTAAAACACTCAACAAGACCGTCTGGCTAAGAGTGATAGGGAGAGGTTTGTATGGCAGTGATACCTAGTAGTCTGTACAGCTCCTGAAGGAATGCAGCACCAAAATTACTACCCTGATCAGTAATAATTGCTTTTGGTATGCCCACTGCTGAAAATATTTGCAAGCTGTGCTGCCGCTTTTGAAGCTGTGACAGTACGCATTGGAACTGCTTCTGGGTATAGAGTAGCATAGTGCATACTACCAGGATAAAGCTATTCCCCTTTTTACTTTTGTCTAAAGGACCAACCACATCCATTGTAATTCTCTCAAAAGACACATCTATCAAGGGTAGGGGCACCAGTGGCACCTTGTCTTTTCTAGTTACTGGGGCTACTTTCTGACACTCAGCACATGAATTACTATAGGTAGCAACATCTTTATGAATTCCAGGCCAATAAAATCTGTACAGCAATCTGGCAAGGGTGCGATCTCTCCCTGAGTGACCAGCCACAGGACTATCGTGTGATATCTGCAACAACTCTGTTCTATACTTCTGTGATATAACCAGTTGTTCTGTCTGTTCCTGTGTCTGAGGTTTAACCCATACTCTGTACAGTAACCCATTATATTTTTTAAACATTGTTCCACCCTGCTTTGGTTTCACCCCAGCTGCTTAAAATAACCCTGGAGAAACATCATTAGCTTGCTCTGAAAGACAATCACAATTGGTCATCAGCTTAGTTTCAGCATTTTCATATGTTACCCCTTATGTCCATCAGACATTTGTTGCCACAGTTTCTTCAGGCATCATCTTTCTTTGCTGGATTTCCGGATCTTGGAGCTGTGCTCAAACAAGTCTGAATCAAAATCGTGAAAGGAAAAGTGTTCCCACCATATAAGATTTTCTTTGCCTGAGCTCTTGTTACCACTGCTGTTGAAACTGGAGAGTTCAGTTCCTCTGAGATTAACTCAGTAAATCCTGGACAGTCATTTTCAATAATCATGGGTACAGGTAACTCCAGTTTCAGCAGCAGTGGTAACAAGAGTGCAGGCAAAGAAAATCTCAGATGGTGAGGACTCTCTTCCTTTTGCTGCTTTTGATTCGGACTTGTTTGAGCATAGCTCCAAGATACGGAAATCCAGGAAAGAAAGACGACTATCAGAACTACAGGGGAGCTAGAAACAGATGCACATGACTCATTAGACTTGCCAAGGCTAATTATTACAGAGATCAGCTGAAAAGGAACTGGGGATATGGGAGGTGTTTTTGGGAGAACATTAAGGATCTCCTTGGGAAGGGCGACAAGAAACCACCCGCAATACTTGATATTGGTGGTATAAATTCCACAGACCCACACTCAATAGCCGAGTCATTCAGTAATGCTTTCATAGATCTAGGGTCGGTTCGCTCTCCAGACTACCTGGAGAGGATGGAGGCGAACCATTACAGTAAAACCAGAGTGAAGGAGCACCCTAACTTCTACTTTAAATGAGTTACAGTGAAGGAGACCATGTCATATGTAAAAAAAAAAAAAAAAAATGTCATGGGGAAAATCAGGATAGGGAGTGACAACCTAGATATGAAGCTGGTTGCCCTGGCCATTGACTTACTGATATACCCCATTTCCAAAATCTTTAATAAATCACTTACCTTGGCTGCATTCTCTAGCAGCTGGAAGCAAGCCATGGTGACCCCTGTTCTCAAAAGTGGTGATGTGTCCTGCATACTATCTATTGGCCTATATCTATCCTCTCTCCACTATCCAAAGCACTGGAAAGGATAGTGGCTGATCAAATCTCTGACTACCTGCAAAAATACCAATTGTAGTGCCACCAACAGCATGCATTTGAATCACAGCAGTGCTACTGTGATGGTAGGCTTCACTGAATCGTGCACCGAGAATGGATGAAGGCGAGACTGTGGGTTTAGTCTTCATTGACCTAACAAGGGCCTTTGACATGGTCAACCACCCATCCTCCTGAAGCAGCTGCGGTCCCTGGGAATATCCTCAAGTGCTGTTCACTGGTTCATGGATTACCTATCCAACAGATCACAAAGAGTTAAAGTAGGCCAGCTGTTTCCAACTCCAAACAAGTTACCTTAGGAGTACCCCAAGGTTAAGTACTTGGGCCGCTGCTATTCAGTTTGTTCCTGAGCAAGCTTATCCTGTACGAGGATGATGCTATCACCCTCAGCAGCAACTCCCACACAAGCCACTGGAAGACAAGCTGCAATCTACGTTTCACCAACTGGAGGGTTGGTTCACTTCAGAAAAACTCTTACTCAACTACAAAAAAACGAAAGTCATGCTCCTCTCCAGCCCTCAACTTAAGAGACGCTTGTCTCTTACTATCACCAATGACCAGCTTATCCTGCTAGAGTAGGTGAATTCCTTCAAGTACCTTGGGGTCACAATAGATGATACCCTCTCTTATGCTCAGCATATATACTCGGTGGTGAAGGCAGTTAACACCAAGCTCAGGGTCCTATACAGACACCAGTATAGCCTCACACCTACCGCACTCTGGCTCTCTGTCTCCAGCTCTATACTATCTGTTATAGATTATGGATTGGTTGTTTACAGGGCAGCCACCAACACTGCTCTTAAAAGGGTAGTCACAGCCTTCAATAAGGCTTGTAGGCTTACCCTCAGTACCGAGCGCCTCGCTCACACCTGCAACTCTGTATGAGCAAACCAGTTGACTCACCCTTGGAAACAGAATAAAGTTCCAAACTTGCCTCCTAAGAAAGAAGGCCCTGTTGGGACGATCACCCCCTTGCATCATATATGTTATCCCCATCAGAAATAAAGTATAGCACCTGAGGCAACACTCATAGCTCGCTCAGAGTCCCATTTGGAGAACAGCACTTGGACAACATTGTTTCTCCTACAGAGCCCCCTTATGGCTTAATGAGGTCCCTGAGTCCTTACACAACTCTTCGAGCCTGCTGGCATTCAAATCAGAATTGAAACAGTTCCTAGTTAACAAAAACACTTATGAGTATCAGCAAAGATCCCGTGTCCGGGGCTGACCCCAAGCCCCCTCTTGCTGTGACACTTCGCTGACACCATGTGTTAGACTCATCCATGGATTGCAAGAATGAACCCAGAAGGATTACCCAGCCCCCTTCCTTCTTCTTCTCCTCCACTTAGTCTGCTCCCTCTACTTCCTACCTTCCCCCCGACTCAAACTCTGGTCGGTACCTTATCTCCCCCCCCCTCACCTGCTCCATAGCTGCACCAAACCTTAGGATGCAAACTCCCTGGCTCATGGCTGGCTTTGCGCCTTGCAAGCCCTCCCATCTATGGCACCCTGCCCACTTACTGTCGTGTCCCCCTTTTGACAAGGTCATTCCACTTAGCTGCTACCTGTTACACCAATCACCCTGTTGATTAGTTCATGCTAATTTGGTAGTGGATTAGCCCATTGTTTTGTACAAAGCGATATGTACCTTGCTTGATTCAAATGTCTGTAATATCTATAATGTGTTTCTTAATGTGGAACCTTTGTAAATGAGCTTTTGCTCAAAGGTATTTTTCTGAACAATAAACAATACAATACAATTTAGGTACTACCCCCACTTTCATTTGGTGTGACACATCCTTAATGGTCAGAGTCACTTGGGTGGTGGGATGATGTAGAGTGTCCCCATGGATGCAGATGACACCAGTACCTGGTCCTTTTGCAGAGTGTGTTCCCAGCACTTCAACATGCACTAGTGTCTGTCTGCTTACTGAATCAGTGCATCCCTTTACAGTCTTATCCCCCAACTTCACATCTGTAAGTACTTGCCCCAATTTGCTAAGGACAAATCTGCCCCAATGTCACTCTTCTTACGGCAATTTCTTGCAATATGACCTGGCTCATTACAGTTACAGCAAATAACGTCTTTGGGCACAGATTTGCTACCCCCACCAGAGTTCTTATCAGGCTTGGAGTTTAACTGGGAAAAAGAGTGACTTTTTTTTTTATTCTATTTTTTCTTTGGCAGGTCCACTGTCCCTCATCTGCCTTGGTCACAGTCCCTGGGGCTTCCACCACCATCTATTGCCGCCTTCGTTCCCCAGATACCCCCAGAATACCCCCTGGAGGGCGGGGTCGTGGCTACGGTCCCCTATCCATGCCACAGGACTAGTGACTGGTCGGGGGACTGCAGTGATGGCTAATCGAAGCCCCAAGGAGGGCTTCACTTAGACAATGGATACCACCCATCTGCTTCTTTTTCCTGTGTCCTTTTGGAGGCGAGGACGTGCAATGATGCCAGCATCCACCTGCCTCCCTCAGGTGACGAGCTTGCAGTTTGAGTGTCTCCCTGCCCGCCGAAAGTTCCCCAGTGCACGGACACTCTCTCCCCCGGAGAAGGAGAGCCATCCACGGATGCTCCATCCTTCTCTCCTGGCCAGCTCTCTGACAACCCGGGTCCATTCCCAAACTCAGGTCACCAGCACTGCAAGCGGAATCCAACCACTGTGCCATGGACCAGCTTGAAAAGTGTGTCTTACTGGCGCTTTGCTGTTACTGTGCTGCTGTGGCATCTGTCTGGCCATTTGGTAGTCCTTGGCCAAAGAAACGGCCTTTTCACCACTTTCGAGTCAATGTTCCTTTACCCAAAGCTGCACATCTCTAGGCAGGATATGGATGAATTGCTCCATTGCAGATGTCTATCTGTGGGACTGTTTTTCCTTCTGGTTAGTGCCATTTTATCAGGAGTTCTCTGAGTCAGGTGGTGGCGTCTCGAGGATTGTCAACTGAGTTGTACTTCAGAGATCAAAACCTCTGCCTGTAGGTCTCTCCTGAGATGTCATACCTTTTTAAGATTTCGCTTTTCACCAGGTCATAGTTTTCTGACTGTGCAGTGTCCATATTGCTATAGGCAAGTTGGGCTTTCCCTGTCAGGTAGGGTACCAGTCTAATTGTCCATTGCTGCTTTAGCCATTGGCAGGCTGTGGCAACTCTTTCAAAAGTTGTCAGGTATGCCTCGATATCATCCAAGGGACACAATTGTGTAAGTTTAATGGCATTTAAGTTGCTTGTGTTTTGTTGCTCATCTGGATCTGTGCCAGATCCTCTGCCTTTGATAGCTTGCAAGTCATTTAGCCATCGCTGCTCCTGTTGCTGCATCTCTTCTCTCATCTGCTGCTCCTGTTGTTGCATTTCTTCTTTTCACTGTGCTTCTAAATGTTAGTGCTCTTTTTTTTCTCTACTTCTACATCTCTTTTTGTTGTATAGCCCTCCATTTGAAAAAGTCCATCAGGCTTTCATGTTCTGTCACTGCCTATTCTTTTTCCATAACTTGTGCTGGCTGTACAATCTCAGCTTGGACTCTGTCTCTGCTAGTGTGGCTGCCATTTTCCTGGTAACCACTCCTAGACTTCCTGCTGCAGAATCCATACCTTTTTCTGTGCTTCCCTTGTACTAGGTCCAGTACCCACACACGAAACTCTTATGCACGGTGTAAATCCCACTTAGGCTGACACCATCTGTCATTGAGGCACAGGTCAGGAAGCATAGGAAAAACCAGGAGCAGTTGTAGAATTCACAAATAGTGTTTTATTGGTACTAACAGTAACATAAAACAAATAAAATTGTTCAGTATAACTATTTACAAAGACCAAATAATCACAGAAGATCCCTTGGAGTTTTCCTTCAGTCTTTGTGTCCCTCTTGCAAGCAATTGCAGCTCTGTCTTGTAAGTCCTTCCGACCCCCCTTGTTAACAAGTATCCTGTTGTTTTTTTTCTAAAGTGTTCTTGTATGTTTCAGGCAGGAATACAGTGTCCCAAAACTGAGGCCCCTTTTCCACAGCTCTTCTGCAAAAGGCATAAAAATTGCACTCTGGTAACCTCTTGAGTTTCCAGTAGCATTCTGCAATCATCTCAAACTATAATTACATACATTTCAATAGTAACACTATATCATTTCTAACCAAAGCGATCCCAATATCAGTTACATTTCCACATAATGATTTGCATATATATTTTATATCAGCAGATATGCAAGGGAGGAAAAGACAGAACAGCAAGGGAAGACTGAGAGATTGCAAGAGGCAGAGAATGCGAGACTGTCAGGGTGATCAAGTCCTAGGTCTCACTGGAAAACTTAATTGCACAACCAGACAGAGGAGAGACAGGAAAGGAAAGAACAGAACAGATCCCTGCATTCAAACTCTCTATAACAACTGGGATAGGGCCCTATTCCACCCTGTCACACAGCTGTCCCCCCATAGGTGGACAAAAATACACAGTGCCTGAATCTAAGCAGCCTTCATATTTCACTCAGAGACTAGCAAATGCCATTGTCGTGCTGAGAATAACAAAGCCATAGTGCCCAAGCACACACTGTCTCCGCCGCCAGACACCCATCACTTGGGTGTCGAGGGGCTTCACCAGCTAGAGTGCATTTCATCTGCAACAACCACAGCCTCCCAGAATTCCAGCCAGGTATAATCAATCAATTTTTATTTTACCAGGTGAAACACCATTGAGATAAACTGATTTACAAGGTGGGCCTGGATACAGAATAATATAGTATCACAATGGAAAGGGTACATAATACATCAGATCAAATACATAAAAGTGAACTCTCACAATACATAATAGTAACATTCAATACATGAAAAAACAGAACTGTTATATACAGTATCTACAAATAAAATCAGTAAACATGTACAAGTTTTAGAAGTATCCGTAGAAGAGTCAGAGGAATTAGAATCAGCTCATATAGGAAAGGTAGTGAAGAGGGTCAGGCGATTATGCACACTAGTAGATGCCATGAAGAAGCTTTCCCAAACTCTGAAACATCAGACTTAGACAACAGACTAGTCCTGATGCATCCCTGTTAAAGCCTAGCCTCCTGCAACCTGGGCCACCATTAAGCATCTGCCTGGGCTGTTCTTCTGCTTCCTGCATTGTTCATGGGGGATTTAAAGACCTGCTTCCATGCTTCCTCACTGCCGCTGCCGAATACCATCACTCGAAGGGGAGGTCAAGGGCTACACCCCTTCCCTGCAGCAACTGCCACCTATCAGAGTTCCAGCCAGGGACAAGAAGCCATCTTGAGCTCTGAAACATAAACCTAGACAACAAGCCAGTCCTGATATATATACTGGGATGCATAGGGAGAGGCATCACCAGCAGAAAACAGGAAGTTGTTATCCCTCTGTACAGACAGTTGGTGAGACCCCATCTGGAGTAGTGCGTCCAGTTCTGGAGACCCCATCTCCGCAAGGACATAAACAGGATAGAGGCAGTCCAGAGGAGGGCAACTAAAATGGTGCAGGGTCTGCAAGAGAAGCCGTACGAGGAGACTAAAGGAGCTTAATATGTATACCCTTGAGGAAAGAAGGGAGGGGGACATGATAGAAACTTTTAAGTACCTCAGTGGAATCAACAAAGTCCAAGAGGTAGCATCTTTCAGAAAAAGGCGTGCAAGAACAAGAGGACACAATTTAAAGGGGTTCCGGGGCAATGTGAGGAAGTATTTTTTCACAAGAAGGTAGTGGATGCATGGAACAGCCTTCCTGAGGAGGTTGTAGGGTCTAAAACTGTAGGAAAATTCAAGAATGCATGGGACAGACATAAGGCAATTCTTGTGGGGGGTAGGAAGAAATAGGCTGTTGGTTAACTAGGATCTGCGGCCTATACTGTAGGTAGGGAAATGGGCAGATTAGGTGGGCCAAGCGGTCCTTATCTGCCGTCAAAGTCTATGTTTCTATGTTTCTCTGCTAAAGCTGCATCTTCTGCAAGCTTTGCCACCAGTCAGCATCTGCTGGGATTGTTCTCCTGCTTCCTGCATTGTTTTGGGGGATTTTTTTTTCAGTTAATGATTTTATTAAGTATTTCTTATTTAATACAAAGAAACAGCACAACAAACAAAAATGACAAGCATCTTTAGCAGAGAAGGATAACAACAATAATATCCAAGAGTTATGAGTGTACAAGCAGTAGAGGGCTTAAAAAGAGCATGGGGGGGGGGGCCCAGTACTCTCTGCCAGCGCACTGATGCAGTCGAAAAGGAGAAAAAACGACAAGAAAAAAAAAACATGACTGGGTATCCGTATTGATATACAGCCTGTAATTCTAAAGCATTTTAAACTTGAAATCATGACATCTTGTGTGCGTGGTAAACCAAACCTGAGCTTATATCCGGGAGCATCACACTATAAAACCTAAGGAGAAAGCCAAAACAGACTATAAAAATGTTCACCCAATTCCTGTCCTAGGTTTCAGATAAGCCATGAGGTGGGCCCAGCAAGTGGTGTGTGCTGCAAGTTTATTGACTGTGCTATGGGACATTCGATCGACAAAGGCCAGTTGTGTGAGGGTTCAGTTTTGGGGGGATTTAAAGAGCTCCTTCCATGCTCCCTTGTTGCTCACTACCTCTGCCACTGGTCAACATCACTCGGGGGCAAGGGGCGTCACAAGCTAGAGCACCCCTCCTCTACAGCGAATGCCACCTCCAGGAGCTCCAACCGAGGATGAGAAGCTGTCCCAAGCTCTGAAACATCGAACATAGACAACAGATCAATCCTGGTGTGCCCATGCTAAAGCGGTGCCTCCTGCAAATTGGGCCACCAGTTGCCATCCACTGGGGCTGTTCCCCTTTCCTGCCTTGTTCTTGGAGGATTAAGAGAGCTGCCTCCATGCTGCTCAAATGAAAAAAGGCAAAAGCATTACAGTGCGATAGCAATGCAGTACAGTAAACAGTGAAACAGAAGCTAGATTAATGAAGCATTATATCATTTGCATGCAAAAAATTAGAAAACATTGAAGTCACTTGACAACAAAGCTACACAAAGGACATAGTAGCACGATGATATGAAGGCAAAAATGATTATTCAGACTGATGCAAGTCAGAAATTGTTCGATTAAGGGACAAGAGTAACATGGCTGACATATTATTTTGTGTTACTGGAATCACGGTAAGGAACTTACAGGGCCTGTCTGCCACTCCACCCATGGCATGACCACTTCTGTGGCTTGTTTACACAACATGCCTGCTGCTGGCATCTGCTTTGGAGACAAATGGAGTACAATACAAATGTTTACTAAACATTATAGTCTGGAAATAGTCTGTCATAGATGAGCCGGATTTGGCCTTGCTCTTTTGCAAGGCCTTCTGTCTTAAAATTGGATGGATCCTTCCTGCTTCCTTCTGTGGCTACTATACTGCTTTGGAATCTTTCCATAGCTGTGGCTCAGTGGAAGAATGTCCTCAAAGAAGATAGTTCAGTTCTAGGGACATGGATATGTTGTTCATCCACACTTATTGGCAGGTCCCTTGCCACTTTAAATCTTGCCGGAAGGTCTTCAAGCTGGCTCCTCCCACCCACCTGGGTGGTAAAACTCTCGGCTCCGCCCCATGACGCCAGATCTTCCTTACCGCTTGGAAGCTCAGGTTCCTCCTTGGCCTTCGTTTTGACTGGTTCCTGAAAATTTCGGTCTTGAATTTATTGAAGTGTCCTTTGAATCTTGATCTTTTCTTCTTAGCTAAAGGCGATGGCTTTTCGGCAGAGGTGCGGTTAGTTCCTCCAGGAGGGACTCGCGACCACGCATGCGTTGCCTGGACCCGGGATCACGCATCCTCAGGCTTGCAGTTTTGTTCTGCCCTTTCGGCCAGCTCTCTGGAGAACCGCTGCCCGTTGGGCCGGACATCCGGTAGTTTTTTCCGCTCTGGAGATTCCACCGGACGGCGGGTGTCCGCTTCGACTGTTTCTCTGCAGTTTGATCCTGCGGGGAAGAGGCGGTCTCTCCCGGTTGCAGAGCTTATCCCTCTCCTTGGATTCTTCTCATGCAGCTTCGTTCAGGAGCTTCGTCATTCCCTCTCCTCCAAGGGAGAGGAACCTGGAAACCTGTCAGCCGGCCTATGGCTAAAGGGCTGCAGGCGGGCTCTCTTCGTCAGGCGGGAGCAGATCTCTCCCCCACTCATCGGCCGACGCTTGACTTCGGTCGAGGATTCGTCTTTGGCCACTGGCCTCACGGTATCCCCGTCAGGTCAGCCGGCCAGGTTCCCAGTCCACGTTGTAGAGTCTCTCGACCCGTCATTTGGGGGTCTTCTGGTGCCGTCTTCTCTCCGCCTTCGTCGGAGGCTGAAGCTCTGTCCTCCCCTTCGGGTCGACAGCCCTCGGTCCTTTCTTCCGAGCCGAGGGAGGAGCGGGTGCATCCTGCTCCTTCCCAGGCCTGCCCTCGGTCCCCGAGATTTGGGTCTCGGTCAACCTCTCGGTCTAGCCGCTCACACCGATCTCAGCATTCTTGGTGAGGCACCGAGGTTAAGTGGCTTGCCATTCTTCCTCGTCCCCCTCCTCGGATGAGGAGCGGTTTCGATGCCGTTGTCGTCGGTGTTACGAGGAACTTATGTGGCGACAGCAGTGTTGTCGGAGTTTCAATCGACCCGATTCATTCTCAGATAGCAAGCAGCGGCCGCGCGTCGGCAGCCGTTGAATCGGGTCGAGCCCTTTCCAGGGCCAGTTGCTCATCCGACGCTGCTGCCCTCGCCAAAGGGTTCAGGCCAGGCCATGACCTGTTCTTCAGGTCACTCGGCCCCCTCACTCCTGCCCACCCCCGGCGGACGAAGAGTGCCTTGGGCCTGCGGCAGCTTTTTGCAGATCCTTCGGAGCCTGAAGCAGGCTCTGTCATGTTTCCTGGGTCTTCCCAGGAACATTCAGTAGATGACAGCCCATCATCTTCGAAGGGCCTGCTTCAGCTCATTTCAGAATTCACTGGGATGCAGCTCAAGCCCGTCTCTAATCGGGCACCTTACCCCCCTGGAGATTCTGGATCGAGGGTTCTTCCTCGGAGGCCTTCCCAGTGGCTGAGGCTATTGTGGGCCCAGCCTTGGAGCTATGGCGGCTACTTCCTGCCCTCGCCTTGACCAGGGTGGTCGGAGAGTACCCTGTCCCTGTCGGTTCTCTGCCGGTTTCTCGGAGCACCCTCGGCTGAAGGGGTGGTCACCGGCAGCGTTTTCCAATGTCTTGAGGCGCTGGGGATATGGACAGACCCCCCGGCGAGTCAGAAGGATGGACTACGTCGGCGTAAGAGCTTCACTGCTCCTCCTCTAGGCCTCCGTCCAGGCCAGCTCGGGTTGCACTGATGTCACATTTCTCCCCTCCCTTTTGGGCTCCTGGACGAGGTTCTCCCTCATCTCCCGGCTGACCTGCGGACCACGGTTCGGCAGGTCGGGACCAGGGTAAGGCAGTGGCGAGCTAACAGCTCCAGACGGCTCTGGATCTAGGCGACTCCTGTGCCAGATCGTTGGCGGCAGTGGCCATGCGCTGCAGGGTGTGGTTGAGGTTATCCTCCTTCTCTTTGGAAACCCAGCACGGTTGGCGGACATCCCTTCTTGGGACTGACCTTTCGGCCCTGGAGTGGAGGGATACATCCATGGGCCGAAAGTCGATGCCACTCGGTTCGGTCCTCTCGCCCAGAGGGTCAGGGCAGCTGTCAGCCTTTCCGTAGCCCTTTGCCCCCTGAGCCCTGGGGCCCCACCGGCCCAGCATAAGGGCCAGCAGGCATGCGCTGGGCGGCCTGTTGCCAGTCCAGCGTCTTCCTCCAAAAGGAAGCAGGGAGGCAGGAAACAGAGAGCCCCCTCGGCTCCTTCCCCCTCCAAGCCTGCTCAGTGACGGGCCAAGGGGCACTGCCCTGGCCCCGTCAGTCCCAGCCCGGGTTTCCCCTGGGGGGACGGCTCCGCACCTAGTTCTGGAGGTATCTAGGGGTAGATCCTGTCGCAGGTTGCGAGCGGTTTCCCCTTTTTGAGCCGTTGCCCCATGGGGATCTTGGGTCCACTGCCTCCGTGTCGGTCATACCGACATGCCCAGCCCTCTAGTTAGAGGTGATCAGGAAGCTGCGGACCCCAACCCTGGGTTCATGTCCAGGTATTCCTGGCCTCAAACGGACGGGGGCTCACGCCCATTCTCCCGCACGCCTGGATAGTCTCTCTACTTCAGATATCCCATCCTCAGAATGTGGCGTGTAGCTGTTTCCTGGGTCTCCAGGATGTACCTACTCCTTGTTCCGTCCGTTTCTTGGGAGGCTCCACCCCTTCTTGGGGGGGAGCTCCTTACGAGTTCCTAGCCAGGCACTTCTTTGCTCAATAGAATAAATAAAATCCTCAGCTCCACTAATGCGTTCCAACTTGTAAGCATGAAGTTAAGAGGAAAAAACAACGGCACCGAAGGTATATGGAAGTCTTTAAATCTTTAATCAATGCATAACATATACTCAGCCGCTCAGCAGTACAGGCTAAAACCTCAACTAGTTTCGCACCAAACATGCGTCATCAGGAGAAATGATGCACGCTTCGCTAAACTAGTTGAGGTTTTAGCCTGTACTGCTGAGCTGCTGAGCATATGTTATGCACCTCTTGCTCAGCAGTCTCTGCGGCACTGAAGGGTCCGGATGTCACCCCACCCGGAAGGCAGTCTGGTCTCCCGTTTCAGGAGCCAAGTGAGAACTCCATTACCTTAGCAGTGAAGCTTCTTGGGACTAAGCTCGACTTTTGATCCGAGCTCGGCTCGGCGGACAGGGCTGAGGTTCTTCCTCCTTTGCCGGTCGGTTGGCGGAAATATGTCCTGCCAGGACCTCCTGCTCCTCCTGGGCCTCAGGGTGGCCTTCCCTTAGTGGGAGGGCCAGCCAGAGGTCTGGCCTTCGTCCTTGGACCAGTTAGTGACTTACAGCCCAGGAGTTAAAGAATGCTCCTTGGACGTTCCAACCTGGCAGGAGAACATCCTGCTCGTTTGCCCTGAGTCGGCGGTCTTCTCCGACCGATGCTTCTCGGATGGGTGGGGTGCCCATCTTTGGGAATACAGAGTGCTTCGCCTCTGGTCCTCTCGCGAGTCCCGATGTCCTTCCTGCTCGCTGGAGAACAGACGGTCTGCTTAGCTTGCACTGCTCGCTCCACTTGTACGGGGTCTACAGGTCTAAGTCCAAGTAGGACAACACCAAGACCATGTGCTACCTACTTCGCCAGGTTTGGTCGATCCCCTTGTCTTGGTGCAAGGAGGTTCTCCGCATTGGGTTGTTGCGCAGTCGAGGGTTCCCAGCCATTTAAACATAGAAACATAGAATTTGATGGCAGATAAGGACCGCTTGGCCCACCTAGTCTACCCATTTTCCTACCTAACAGATAAGCTGCAGATCCTAGTTAATCAACAGCTTACTTCCTCTTACCCACCCCTAGGACTGCCTTATGCCTGTCCCATGCATTCTTGAAGTCCCCCACTGTTCTTGACTCCACAACCTCCTCAGGGAGGCTGTTCCATGCATCCACAACCCTCTCAGTGAAAAAATACTTCTTCACATTACCCCTGAGCCGTCCTCCCTCTATCTTCAAATTGTGACCCCTTGTTCTTGCACATCTCTTTTTCTGGAAGATGCTACCCTCTTGGACTTTGTTAATTCCCTTGAGGTACTTGAAAGTTTCTATCATGTCCCCTCTCTCCCTTCTTTCCTCAATTTGATGGCAAGAGCCCCGATTCCCTGGCTGCTGCCCTGGGCCGGGCATAGGCTGCGCCTCAGGAGTGGTCTCCCCTGCCGGAGGTAGCACAGGATCTTCTCCCTCTTCCTCCGGGGAGAATACGAGGCCGAGACTGTTTTTTGCCCACCCCTCAGCAAGGTCTGCTGCAGGGGATGCCATAGGGGCCTCGGACCCCGGGCCCCTCCGTGCCTCTCCCCCATTTCCCTTGACCTACGGGCAAGGCGAGGAGGAATTTGGTGCAGGTGATGCTGGTAGCCCCAGACTAGATTGCCAGTTCTGGTATCCAGCTGTCCTCAGTCTCAGCCCCAGGCTCCCGAGGCAGGCCTCCAGTCCGCCTGGTCCTGTCTTTCCTTTTCAGGGGAAGGTTATCCATCTGGACCTTCAATCCCTGCTCCTGTAGGCCGACCCCTGTGTGGCTAGGGGCCAGGCTTAGGGTCTTTCGGCAAGGTCCTCGACCTTCGAGGTGTCCTGCCAAGAAATCGGCCAAGATGCTCGCTCTGTGGGAGAAGTTCTCCTTTTTGTTGATGGGATAGGGCGCGTGCCCTTCCCGTCCCTGAGCGAGCATTCCGGACCATCTCGGTCCATCCTTAAACCAGGGTTTTCGGCCGACGACCCCCTAGGTGCTTCTGCGGGTCACCCCTGTCTTCCGGGCGCGGGCCGGGAGGCAGTTGGTGGTGCGGAGAAGATGGTCTGGCACTTCTAAGCCTCGATCACGCCTCCCCTTTTGGGGAGAGTATCCCCGTTTCTGTGGGATCCTTGCTGGTATGGGCTTAGCTCATGAGCAAGCTATCCGAACCTTTTGCACAGGTGCGAGTTTCCCCCACCTGTTGTGGAAGAACACCTTCTTGGGGCCCTCCGCCATCCAGAAGGTGTGGAGAGTTCAGGTGCTCCTTTAACCTCCCTATCCGGTCTTCCCACAGGGACTAGGTTGTCTCGCCCCACCAGTCCTTCCGAGGCGGTGGAGTCTTCCTCGGGGTATTGCCTCTGCCGGGGTTTATCCCATTCACACCCTCGAGGCGTGATTCAGGTTCCATAGGAACCGTTTAACGCTCACCTATCTAGGGAGCGTAAAGCTAAAGTTCGGGAGAGGTTCGCCAGCTGTTCATCATCATCGCTGAAGCCGCATCTGGCAGATTTTCAGCCCAGTGGACGACAGGCGGGCGAGTCACCCCTGTATAAGTCTCCACTATAGGCGGGCGGGCATGGAGCCTCCCAGAGGGATACGCCCTCTTTTTACCCGTCCTTCCGCTGCATCGGTGGCTGCTTTCGAGGATACTTCATCCAGGATATCCGCAGGGCTTCTGCTTGGAAGCAGGCCTTACCATTCCCCTTCCACATCGACCTTGGGTTGCGCCGGGGTGCTGGTCGGGGCCTCGGTTCTCCAGTCTTTCTACCTAAGTAGGGGTGTGCGCCTTGCCTCCCTCCTCCCGGAGAACTGCTAGGAGTCTGCCAATAAGTACTGATGAACAACATATCCATGTCCCTAGAAATACAGGTTACTCACCTGTAACAGGAGTTCTAGGAATGGTATATGTTGTTCATCCACACTACCCACCCGGCCTCCCTGGCTTCGACGCACAACCTGGCTTCCAGCGGGCTAGATCTGGCGTCATGGGGCAGAGCCAAGAGTTTTACCACCCGGGTGAGTGGGAGGAGCCAGCTTGAAGACCTTCCGGCAAGATTTAAAGTGGCAAGGGACCTGCCAATAAGTGTGGATGAGCAACATATACCATTCCTAGAACTCCTGTTACAGGTGAGTAACCTGTATTTACTTACCATTATAGTGGATCTTCGAGAGAATCTCCTCCATTGAGCCACAGCTCATCCTCTCAGCTTTCCCTTTCTCTGCTGTAGCTAGTGTTAACTAGAAGTCCCACCTGGACTCACACGCTCTGTACCATTACCCTGTCTTTGTAGGGTTGCAGTATTGGGTTCCATCCCTGCTCCTGTGTGCTTGGCTTTGGTCCTGATTTTCCCAGTCTGCCAGTTTGATACATCCTTGAGCTTGTCTCCAGCAGGGTACTGAGAAGTGATGGGGTTTGCACATTATAGTTGGTGTCACTGGACGTCAGCATGGGCAGCATTTGCTTGCAAATGTTTTTGAGTAGTCCTGATGCCTGTAGCTTACAGTTCCATAAGTGTGGCTCAATGAAGGAGATTGTCTCAAAAATCTACTGTTATGGTAACAGAACTTCCCCTACCTTTGACCCTCCTCCACTCTTCTCAGCTATACTCTTACCATTTTTGCTATTTCAGATAATCCTGCCAGTTTGCCTTGCTCTTTTCCACCTTATATTTTTGGAATTCTACCTTTTTGCCTTTCCTGCCTTGTCTCCTACCCCTCTAAAAAAAACAGATTGGCTTTTGGTCTTCCTACCCTGTGCCATACATAATGCTGCCACCTAGTTACTCCCTCTTTATGACATCCCATTTTTCTTCTGCCCCTTTACCCTTAGCAGATTAGCTGTCACGATTTTCCCCATCTTGAGACATTTGTTCTTGTGAAGTTCAGAACCATAGTTTCTGAACTGGATTGATGTGTTTCTGTTTTGTTGCAGAACCCACACTGTATTGTGGTCACTGGATCCTAATGATTCAATCACCTGTAATTCTCTGACTGTCTTAACATTTGACAGAACCAGATTAAGGCTGACTTGATCTCTTGTCTGTTCCCTGACCCCACTGCGTGAGAAACCAGTCTTGCATCACGTTGACCAGTGCTTGTCTTCTTGCAGTGCTAGCTGTCCAGATTTCCCAGTCAACATTCAGCATATTTAGGTCACCTACTATAACCAAATCCTCTTTCACTGATGCCTTCCTGATCTCCCTTAATTTGCTGTTCCCATCTTTCTTCAGTTTTAGGCAACGATATGTACAACACTATGACCCTGATCTTTTTATCACCTTCCATTGTTAGTTGCACCCAAACTGCTTCTATTTTGTGCCCACAGTATCTTCTGAGACCACTGTACTTTTCCTGACTACAATGCCACACCCTTCCCCTGCCTTTTTGTCTATCCCTCCTGTAGAATGAGTTACCCTGGTACTAAAAGGTCAGTCATTGTTTCCTGTGGTGCATATTTCCATTGTAGCTAACAGGTCCATCATAGCCTCTGCTGCCACTGCTTGCAGCTCCTCACATTGTTCCCAAGGCTTCTGGCATTTAAGCAGACCACTTGCCTCTTACCTTTATCTGTACCACTGACAAGACCTACCGTACTTAATCCCTACATTACTTCACCTTTATTACTTCCTCTGTCCCTCTGTGGTGTAATCCCTAGTCTTTGATTTGTTCCCCATTCACCATACCTACTTACATTATTGTTTTCCCCTTGATTGACCCCTAGTTGAGGGAGTGCTAGCTAGATCTCCTTCACATTGAGTTCTCCTTGTAGATGACTAGCTCCAGCCTTTCCCTGCTAGTTAAAATGCCCTGAAATGTAGGCCTCTCACCTGTGCTCTAATTATTTTGTCAGTTCCATGTTAGAATGAAGGCCATCCAGTTTCGTGAGGCCTTAATCCAACCACAAAGAATCCAAGTCTCTCTGGAAGTGAAACTCCTCTTTGGCACACCACTCCTTTAACCAACTGTCAAATTGGAAGATTTTTAGCTTCTTGCCCCCCTCCCCCACCTGTGTGATGTAAGGACACCTTAGAAGGTTACAGTACCAGTGAACCCCTTAAGCCTGGAAACCTAGCCTTCACTGCCCCCTTTGGCTTTTCTGTTGAACTGTTTTTCCCCAGATGGACAATAACATCTGCCATCCCTACCTCATTATTGTGGCATGTGGTAATTATCATTTAGATTTGCTTCACAGTGAAATCATCACACTCTTGAAGTTTCATTTGATAAGGAACTCCAGCTTTCCTAATCCTGCACCCCCCTCTCATTGTCTATATTTACTTTGGCTTGTAACTTCACTACTGTTTAACCTTGTTTGGAGTCAGGACTGGCCTTCCCGCTGGGATAGAAAAGTCAAAAAACATTGGTTGTTTGTAACGTTTGGTATTTATGTTACATCACAATAAAATCACAAAAAAAATTTCTAAAAAAAAAAAAAAAGTTGAGATCTTTTTTTTTTTTTTATCTTATCTGGATTAATTGACACTACTAGAGACTAGTTTAGTTTATTTGTTAGAGCGTTCTATCTCATTATGACTCTAAGCACTTTACAGGAACCTGAATAGTAGCTACAAAGATAAAATACACACAAAATAAAAAAGCTTTATTAAATAAAAAGGTCTTCAGATCCCTCTTGAAGGCACTAACCAAGGGATCCTCTCTGAGCAACCGAGGCAGTGAATTCCACAGGGTGGGCACTGCGACTGAAAAAGTGTGAGTGCCAGATGTCTTCAAATGGACCCTGGGAATCACTAGGAGGCCCCCTTCAGCTGACCGGAGGGAACGAGATGGGTGATACGGCTGCATGAGGTCTTGCTGGTAACCGGGCCCTAGACTGTGTAGGGCTTTATTGGTCAGCAACCCAACCTTGAAGGTGATTCGCCACCTAATAGGATGCCAGTGCAGAGTGTGCAGCACAGGCATAATGCAACATGACCTCAGAAGGCCAGTAAGTAGTCTGGCACACAGCATTCTGCACTAGCGCTGTAGGCAGCGAAGATCAACCCGATAACCCTAGGTAAAGGGCATTGCAGTAGTCAAGCCGTGATGTCACAAATGCATGGACTAGTGATGGCAGATCACCCGAGGAGATCAGGTGTTTAATCCTGGTGATGTTTCTAAGATGGTAAAAGCCACTCTGGATCACGGCCGACACCACAAGATTCAAGCGTTAGAGCCTCTATCTAGCACAATGCCAAGATTTCATCTTTGAAAGGGTGAAGCTCTGAGTCTCAAGCCTAAGCCGTTAACTTGACTAGCCTGCACACAACCTCAGGTGACCAGGCTGCACCACCAGTTCTTCTGTCTTAACCGGATTTAACCTCAGCCAGTTGGCATCATCCAGTCTTGAACCTCAGCAAGGCACTGATTGAAAACAGAGACCACATCCTGTTGTTCGGGCATAAAAGATAGGTACAGTTGAGTATCAGCATAGCAATGAAAACTCAATCTGTACCATCTTATAATGTACCCTAGTAGTAGCATATACACCACGAACAGCATGGGGGACAAAATGGAACCCTACAGGACTCTGCCGGAAGGGGCAGTGGTTGGGAGGAAAATGCCCTAAAACCACCCTCTGCATTCTACCAGTGAGGAAAGAATGAAACCAGTTGACCACACCAGAGGGTCCACAGCGAACCCGCAGTTGATCCAAAAGCACCCCATGGTTCACGGTGTCAAACACAGCCAAGCGATAGAGGAGAACCAGACTAGAACACGCTCCTCTATTCCTCGTCACCAGGAGATCATTAAGCACCTGAACCAAAGCAGTCTGTGCTGCGCCTTTTCCTAAAGTCCAACTGGAGAGGATCGTAAATGTCACGAGTTAACAAAAGGGCCTCCAGCAGTAAGGCCACCACCTTCTCAATAACCTTCCTTAAAAAGGGAAAGCTAGAAACAGGTCTGTAGTTTGCCAGGCAGTCCGGGTCTAGTGATGTTTTTTTCAAGAGGGATCTCATCACGACCTCCTTAAAGGGCCCGTTGCTAAAACACATGAGACTATCTTAGCGAAGACTGGGCTGATGGAATCAACACACCTTACAAGAATGTGTCTTGGGCCCAGTCCAAACTACAGTGGTAGGCCTCCGCCCTGGATGACCCTAACAACATCCTTGACCGCCAGCTGGTCCAAGTCAGACCAGACAGATAGAATGCCCGCGACAAACACTGGTTCACCACTGCAAGTCCCAATGCAGGGTGCTGACAGGATCCCAGATCTGATGGATGAAATCTTATCAGCAAAAACAGGGCAAACTCATCACACTTAGATTGTGAAAAAGCTTCAGTGCACCGAAGACAAGCTGGATTACACAGCTGATCAGCAGTCCGGAAGAGCTGAGCTGGTCTGTTAATTGCTGCAGCAATCTCCCTGGACAGGAACTCTGCCTTCTTACGGAAGATTGCTGTTTGATACTCTCTATAATGAGACATCAAAATAAGCTTGTCCCCATTAGACCAGGTTCTCAGCCAACAGCGCTCCAACCTTTGGCTCCTCACCTTCAGTTGCCTGAGAGTTCCATCAAACCATGGGGATCCCCAGCGTGAGGTGAGGAACGAATGTGACTAGTGCGATGGAATCGAGGCACCGGTGACTGCCATTTTATAGATCTACACCAATTCCCTGGCTCCTCAAGCTCTCATTACACCTGATAGATCCAGCACATCCATCAGACCTTCTGCGGTCAGACCCCTGAAAGGCGGTACTGGACCATATCAGTAGGGAGGGTCTATGGGGGAGCTGGTTCTTCAAGCGAGAACTTCACGGTTTAACAACTGGTTCCACTGTTAGATCAGTGATCTCCAATACCAATGAGAAGGCTAGGTCAAGAGTGGCCATGTAGGTGGGTTTAGTGGTAACCCCTTTGGCAGCCCCAGTGATTACATTCATCGGAGAGTCTTGTCCAAAGGCGAGAATTCATTGTTGATTCAAACATTGAAGTGCCAGAAGTATCCATCTGAGCGACTCCAACACCAGTCTGATGAAGTCCGCAACTTCCTGCAGGAATTCCCTGTCAAGCCCCATGGGGGGGATAAATGAGAAGGATCCTGCAACTCCATTAACCACCACACATTCAAAGGACCTTGATGTTCCCATTGGGAGGGCCATGAAGTTCAAGTCCAACTTAAAACAAATAGCCACACTGCCACCCCCTACGATCCTTTCTTGGGCAGTGAATCACCAGAACCCAGCAGGATCCGCTGATTCCAATACTGGGCCAGCATTTTCATCCAACCAGGTCTCGGTGATGCAAGCCAAGTCAAATGTAGAAACCAGAACAGCTATGATATCTGCCTCATTTCTAATGGACCTGGCATTGCATAACACTGCCCAAGAAGGATAGGTGGATGAGGCTGGTCCTTTGGATACCTGCCTACCTAGTGTGGAGCCCTTGGGTATGGGAACAAGGCAGGGAGTACCCCTATTATGAACCCAGTTCACTGCAGGGCGCCTCCTCTAACTATGCCATTCACATCTTTTAAAGAGGATGAGGGCATCCAGAGATCAAACCCCATTTCTCTAGTTGATCCCTTCCACTCCCCTAAACCATCTATCCACCTTGGTGAGTACCCTATCTCGTGTCACCCCTGGGAGACAGCACAGCACCCTCCCCTCCTGGCCTGAGGTACAGATCACATTTTTGGTATCCCCATCTATAGAATCCCCTGCTATATGTACCCTCCTTGTAAGTCTTCCTTACTGGCTTCTGCACCCCCAAGCAGGCATCAAGGTTGCAACAGGATGCTCTTTCCTGTGAGGTGAGTAGCATACACTGCTTCACTCAGTGGGTTCAGACTGTCGCTTGTTGGGATTACTGGGCCAGTTCCATCCCCACTTGTTGCCACATGTTCGCCCCCTCCTTACCCACTACCTTTTAACCTCTATTGTGAAAGTCTGGAGGATGCTGAGAAAAAGTAGCAGCAGTGGGCACCCCTAGCTCCCACACCTACCTGCTCTGCTGTTGGCAAATATGGATGATGATGCAGCTAGCTAGGAGTGGAGTAATGTCAACTACATGCAGGCCAGGCAGGCTTCACACCTCCGCAGTGTACCATGGAAGAGTGTAGCACTGCTGGTCTTGTAGCAAATTAAATCTTCTTTCTAAAGTCCCCACATCTTGGTAACTTGGTATGTATAGACAAAGTAGGCCTTAGGCCATTTAATTGTCTCCACTCCTAGTGGGCTTAGGAAATTACCATCCTGCAAGATTACCAGCTTTTCTATTTTCTGGGGCGTCTGTGTAAAATACCCAGAGTGGCTGCTACCTAAACTCTCTTCAAGTACTGCCTGCGAAGAGAACTGTGTTATTTGAACAGCCGAGCAGCTCAATTGATGTCTTTGCCTTCAGTAAATGACTGTGAGTGCAGCACACTTGTGATCTAGTGACTGAGACTTATCTTGATTTGCTATTTTACTGCTTTGCTGAACTGTGGGAAGCCCCAGGTGTGTGCAAGAGGCTAATTACTGCATGTAATTCGAGGGCTCAGGGTGAGCCAATAATTGAGCAGGCTTGCCTCTGCCTGTGGGAGGAATGCAGCTTCTGTATTTAAACATCGGCTCATGCATAGCCGCGAGCATTTACTTGGCGTGGTGGCGCGGCGCCACTCGGAGAAGATTTGCACAGGAAATCTAAACTGTAGAAAAAGGTGCTTTATTTTAAATAAGGTTTATTGGTTATATTTATTAATATTCTGGGCTTCGGGTTTAAAGTGATATGACTGATTGTTTTAAGTGAGTGGGTTTTCTATAAAACTAAAGATTGATTGCCCAGGATAATTGACTTATCTTAGGCAGTTCTCAGTTAACTTTGATTATTAGTATGGTAATGTAAATTTGAAGTAAACCAGTTTATAAATCTGTTATTTTTTGATATTTTAGCTTTAGGTTGAGAGAGAATTTGAGTTTTAGATTTATTTTTATAAAGAGTGAGGAATTTTTTTTTTTTTTTTTTATGTATACCCGTAGTGGTAAGATGGTGAACAAGACTACCAAGGGGAAAAGTAAAGGGAAACAATCGTTAAAAGTTAACAAGAACACAAAAGGTAATTGTTGTGTATATACTCAGGAATTGGTTATTATGGCTTCGACCCCTAAGGAACTGGTAGAAAGTATTTCAACATCTCATTCATCTTACTCCTTAAAGGAGTATTTTGCTGATGATTTCAGATTAGATTCAAGTGGAGACAATTTAGAGCTTAAGGGGAGACAGCAAAGTTTGGTAAAAAAGATCTTTAAGAATCAGGATAAGAATGCTTTGGATAGTTTGAATAATACAAATCAAGATATTATGGTAAAATTGTTGTAGAATCAATATAGTGAAAGTGATAGGAATGTAAGGGAACAGTTGGGGGCAAAACAAATAATTTATTCTGATAGTGATATTATAACTCCGGATGTGGAAGTAACTAGAAGCCCATTTATTGGTGTGAAATCAGCATGTCAGGGAAAAATCACTGATTTAAAAAAAAAAAAAAAAAAAAAACCCTTAATAAATCCCCAATAAATTTCAGGAACTTATTTAAATGAATAGTTCACATCTTCTATATATAGTGTGGGTGGTCAAGTTAGTGCCACTGGAGAGCAAGTAAATACAGTGGATTATCAAGGGTCTCTGTTTATGATGACTGGGTGGGGAGGTAGAATCCAGTCATCGAAAATGCGAGTCAAGGGGATTATATAGATAAGGATGAGGGTATTTCATGTTTCCCATCCGGAATGAATTTGTTTAGCCCATTAGAGATATCAAGTGAGGCAGGGAGCTGCATAATGGACTCTAAAGAATCGTTGCATACATTTCTTGATGGTGCCCCTGATGAGCTATTTGAAAAAATGGACAGAGAGGTTCAGGATATTCAGTTAGATCAAGATTTTTTGGCTCAATGTCCTGATACCATATCGAAATATACTATTAAGGCCCTTGCTCATCCGGTGATGTCCAAGGTTGTATTATTGGAGGCATATAATGGTATTAAAACAACATTAGAAAACCTCTCATGCTTTTGTGCAGTGAGATTTGCCTCACTTGAACAACAAATTTTACAGTTATCTGAGGAAAAGGAAGTTTATAAACCTGGGCAAAATTTGTCATTCTCTTCCTTAAATATCCATGTGCCCCATAAAGGCAAAAAGGGTAAAAAAGGGGGGGATTAAGCAGGAAAAAAGGGGGAAAAATAGATTAAGGTCGATGTACTTATTAAGACTAATAAACCAGGAAAACAGAATTATAAAACAAAAATTAAGGATGAAAATATTAACAAAGTTGGGATCAAAGGTCATACTATGACAGGAGAGATACAGGCAGATAAAAGAAAGAATTCCGAAGTAAAAAATAAGTCTGTGGTCGAGGATCGGATATCTTTAAAAGAGCAGGGAAAAGGGATGGGTGACCTCATTGTGGAACAAAAGACAAATTCTATAGAGAATTTAATTAATGGAGATAAGTTTAATAAAGACCTCCGCTCAAACCCATTGCTAGTTATGGAGGATAGTAATTCTGATGGGTATGATTGTGAAGCATATAATTTAAAATGCACAGGTAAGGAAGTAGTTTTTAAACTAGATGAGATGTATTTTAAACATTACGAAACCAATGCATCATTGACTAATATGATAGCATATGTTAAGAGTAGAATTGGGGTTATTAGCTGTCTGAGATGCTCTTATTATGGTGACCAGGATACATCCAATGCTTCCAATTCAGTTTATTTTATGCTTCCTAATATGGACATGGCAAAACTAGTCTGGGCTAAACAAGGCCTGGTAAACTCATTGGGATTGCTGTTATCAACACCAGTTACTTGGACAACAATCTTGAAAAAGTTTATAATGGGGCGAAAACAGGAAAAATGTTAACACATGATACATTTAAATCTACTCTTGCAATATTCAATTGGGAGTTTGGAGTTTCCTCAGAAGTTTCAATGGTTTCTATTTTTGGGCTAGAGATACTGGAGGGAGAAACTGTTGCTAATTTGTCTACATTTTTGAGGATGATTCTCTCAACTATTATTAAAACCCATATACTTCCTGAGGAATTTGTGGAGGTGCATAGAGTTTGGAATGGTAAAGAGGGTACTCAGATAAATTGTATTATTGGCTCTGCACAATTATTGGCATTACTTTCTGAAAATAGACATATGTTGGATGAGGTGGGTATTTACTTGGTGGAATTAAATGAGTGGGATACACCAGCACAGTCTAGAACTGTACAACCTTGACTATACTTATTAGAAACTCAAAGTAATGATACCTCATTAGAGCAGGATTGGGGGTCAGAAAGTAACTCTGGTTATAATGTTCTTAATTGGAATATAGCAGGACTTCACAATAAGTTTGCAGACCCGCAGTGGGTTACATTTATTGCTAGACATGAAGCTATTATTCTCCAGGAGACATGGGTATTAACATCCCCCTATTTGAATGGTTATGAAACCAATTTTGTTCCTGCAATCAAAGGAAAAATGCATGGGAGAAATAAAGGAGGTTTGGTTACTATGATCAAAATTAGGGATGGACTGAGGGTAATAAAAAGTTTATTCATCTACTCCCGAGATACTTATGGTAGTTGTTAACTGGGATTTATGTATAGTCTTGATTGCAAATATATATATCCCACCAAGTTTTCATACTTACCCAACATATGATTTTGGTCCAAATTATCGGTGGAAATAGATTTAATTACACAATCAAATTTGGTAGATACTGTCCTTTTAGCAGGGGACTTTAATGCTAGGATAGCAAATTTTGACAATTTATCAATGTTGCAAGAATTATTATATATGTCAGATTTGGAACAAAGAAATACAACTGATATGACTGTTAATGAGGCAGGGAGACGTTTTCGAACCTTCATTGCAGATAATTTTTTGATTCTTAATGGGAGATTAGAAGGGGACCGATGGGGAGAAAGTACTTTTTTCTCTACAGTAGGTAAGAGTGTAATTGATTTTATTTTATGTTCTCCCCTTAGTTATCACTTTTTTAGGAGATTAGAGGTGGTCATGAGAACAGAAAATGATCATGCAGCAATTTTGTTGGATTTTAGGAACTCTGATAGTAATACCCCCTCTTTAAAGAAGCCTATGGCAGAGCTTGAGATTAGCGGGAAAAAGAGGCTAAGGCTGAATAATAAGACGATGTATGGAGTTTCAAATCTTATATATTCTCCCATTTTTGCTAATTTATATCAAGTATATACTGACTCTAAAGGTGAACGGATTAGTGATTTATTGAATTTAGGGAATCAACAAATTAACACAGTGATTTATTCAGCTAATAGCATTAAGCCTCAGCTAGTATCTTGGTTTGATGAGTATTGTAGAGAGAGAAAGGAATTTGGCGAGGTTCATTAGGCAGACTAAAAAATCCGAGTAAGAGGGCAATTTTAAAATCTAAATAAAATGCAAAGTGAGTATAAAAATTTCTTCTTCTTCAAAAAAGAGTTTACTGATAAACAGTGGAAGTAATGTATCAAGCTATTAAGGAGGGTGATACTAGGCTTTTTTTGGGCCGTAGTATCTAAGGGGGCTGTTAATCAGAACTTTAGACCCCCTATATATATTCCTAAAGAAACTTGGATAACCCATTACAGCTCATTGCTTAATAAACATCCTATTAGTGGGGATGATGTGTTAGATAATTATAACACTGGGGGGGAATATACACCTTTAGTGTTTACATTTGGAGAGGTGGAAGATGCCATTGTGAATCTACCAAATAATAAAGCACCTGGACCTGATTTGATACCGGGAGAAGTTTATAAAGGGCATTTGAGTTCTTGGGTAGTTTTTTTTACAAATTTTTTCAGTATTTGTTTAAGAGAGAGATTTATACCACCGTCTTGGACAAGAAATATAATAGTTCCAATTCATAAAAAAGGACAGTTTCAATCTCCATCTAATCGTCCAATTAGCCTCATTGATATTAGCAGAAAAATCTTTGCTAAAAATAATATTACATAAATTACAAGATTGGTCAACTGTAAACTCCCCTATATCCATGTTTCAAGCAGGTTTTCGCAAGGACTTTTCTACGACAGATATTTATATTTTAGCACAATGATAGAAAAATATAGGTCATTTCGTAAAATGAAGCTGTATGTTGTGTTTGTAGATTTTTCTGCAGCATTTGACTCTGTTAACAGAATCAAGTTATGGGAGATATTAATAAATAGACAGGTACCCTTAAATTTACTGGTCTCAATTTTTATGTTATACTCACATACAACTTTGGCTATTAGATATGACAATAAGGGTAATATCACTGATTATTTTAGTACAACTTCAGGAGTTAAACAGGGATGCCTTTTGGCTCCCTTTTTATTTAGTTTGTATATTGACTCTCTTTTGACCTATAGGGATGTATCTAGTCTTGATTCTCCTAAAATTAAGAATATGCTAGTGCACAGTCTTGCTTATGCAGATGATCTAATTATTTTTGCTTTATCCGTTCAAGGTTTACAAAATAAAATAAATCAACTTTATTCTAAATGCAAACATTTGGATTTAATAATAAATATGAAAAAAACTAAGTTGATGATCTTTTCCCCTCAACAGGGACATTGAATCAAATCAAGGATTTATTTAAATAATGAACATATAGAGGGGGTAACCTCCTATACATATCTGGGGGTGAAGTTTGTTTCAAACGGAAACTGGATAGAGCATTGGAGGGAACAAGTGATAAGGGCAAAATTGAATGTCAAAGCTTTGTTACATTTTAGTAGGAAATATGCAGGCTATTCAGTTTTACCAGCATTGATTGCTGGTGAAGCAAAGATTAATCCTATTCTTACATATGGAGCAGAGGTTTGGAACAATAATGTCCCTTTATGGTTGGAAACGCCACTCTCCTTTTATTATAAATCTTTATTGCAGGTACCATTAGCCACATCTAATGTTACAGTTAGGGCAGAATTGGGTAGAGTTCCCATTGCCACAATAATCGATATACGCTCCCTGGGTTATTGGTTAAAAATTATTAATCAGCAGATACATTTTCTGCCTTTATTATGCCTGAAAGAAAACTCTCTTGGCATAAATAAAACTTCAGGTCACCCTGGGTTAAAAGTATTCAGAGTATTTTGGGTAGCGTTGATATGTTTCATCTTTGGACAGATTGGGAGAAATCAATTTCAATTTCAATATCTCCCTTATTTAAGGAGTTTGTTAAAAGAAAATACTCAGGTCTGCTTATGATAAGCAAATGGATCTTCTTAGAGTTCAACGCTAGCTGGCTAGCACAAAATAAGATTGATGCATTTATAGAGAATTATTTAACTCTCTGGTTGACCCCATTAGAGAGGAAAATGATTACTTGGGCAAGAATGGGAATTGTCTGTTCTAAATATGTGTTTTTCAATAGAAAAACTTTACCCAACTCAGGACCGGAACTATGCAAGTGTAATAGGGGTTTTCAAGAAAATCTTTACCACATTACGGTACAATGTCCTTTATATAAAATTTCACGGTTTAATTTGTAATTTTCTTATTAGATACGTAAATGCAAAATATGATCCTTTATTCATACTTTTACATCCTCAGACATTAAAGGAGACTAAGATGGCTTCAAAAAATTTTTTGTCAAGTAATGAAATATAAAGAAAAACATGTTTCTGCCTCTGAGAATTAATTTGGCGATGGACTCTTATTCTTTTTATATATTTTGTATTGTTTCTTTTTTTTTTCTTTGTAGAAATTACTTTTATTCTGATATTTATGTGATTGTGAATGCACATTATTAATGGTTGATTTAGTTGGAAAATGAATATTTATTGAATGTTTAAATGTAACATTTGATCTTATTCTTTGTATGATTTGTTTGATTTTAGAATGTTATAAAGGCTTGATTGCCAAACAATAAAACCAACTAACTAACTAGTGGGCTTATCTGATGATTTTTTTTAATACTATTTTAAGGACAGAAATTTATCTAACTCATTTTTGAATGAGTTGAAGGTTATTACTTCCACTATTTTTTTGGCAAATTATTCCATATATGATGGTGCGTATATTATAAAAATTCATATGCCTATTAGTTCTTGCCCTGTTTACATATATTTATGTTGATCTAGAATTTACTGTTTTGAATCCTTGTTATATTACATTTGTGACATTAAAGTTTCATCTTCCAGGATACGATATAAGAATGATAAATCTCCTCTAATTGTCTTGTTTCCAAGGAGTAAAGATCGAGATTTAATAATCTGTCTGCATATTCCATGTTTTTTAAGCCTTTTATTGATTTTATCAATTGTCTTTGAATTTTTTCCACCCTAAGTATATCTTTCTTTAAGTATGGACTCCAAATCAGAGATCCATAATCAAGATGTGGAAGTACGTAAGTCCTATACAATTTGAGAACACACTCTTTATTTCTTGATATGAAGGCCTTTTTAATAGAATGGATAATGCTATTACATTTTCCTATTGTCTTAACTATATGAGTATCTGAGGCTAATCTGGAATTTATCCATATACCCAAATCCTTCTCACAAATGCTGTGTTTTATCATCTTGTTATTTAGAACATATGAATATTTAGGATTATTTTTTCCAAAATGGATTACCGCACATTTGTTTTCATTAAATTTCATACCATTTTGTTCACCCCAATCTTCTATTTTGTTTAAACTGTCCCTTAGTTCTTTATAGTAAGCTTAATGTTGTAACTTCTCCCCCTATTTTAGTATCATCAGCAAATTTAGTTATATAGGAGTTCACCCCCTTACTCATGTCACTGATGTATAATCCAAATAGTAATGGACCTAACACTGATCCCTGGGGAACCCCACTTCCCGCTGAACATTGCTATACAAGGCCACCACTGCAATGTCTTTATTTGAAGTATCACAGATAGTGATATTATGCCTCTATATACTACTTTGATACTCAGAATCAGTACCTTATCAATAAAAGATTAAATAAAACGTACATAAATATGCAAATATTATTACTTGTTTTAGTGAAATGTCACTGTGTAGTCTTAGGGTGCCTCAAAATGCAGTATTTGGACCCAATAGTACCTAAACTGGTAAAAAATTGAAGGTAGAATCAGAATCTTCCACAGTACCCGAATTGTCTTCACCAAATAAAACAACCACTTGACATGGACAGGATATTATTCGTTCCACACGGTTACTAAGCAGCAACTTTTGTTGTGAATGCAATCTTTTGCAAGGTTTGAATATCTTCTCTAACATAGGACTCCCAAGTAGATGAGGAACCAAGGATATAGAAAGCACCAGATAATGAGCTAGAAAAAAACAAAAGCGTAGTTACAAAACCCCAGCAAAATGGAGTCCAAGAGGTCCAATAACAAAAGATTTCTAAGAGTGAAGCAGCCTAGCAGGAGCACTAAGGGTAGTTAAAGCCTCCTCCAAGCTCTAGATATCTTTCCATCACTAAAAACAGTGATCAGAACAGATAGCCCACAAGGTTTCATCCACCAGCCAGGTAGGAGTCTGGTTAAGTAAATGACAGCAAACAGTTAAATCTGAGAAAAACAAACTAACCAAAATAAATGTCAGTATTCGATGTTCACTAATTTTTTGGGGACAAAAATCAAAATATTGCTGTTAGATTTATTAGAGGCATGAAAAATGAGAGCAAATAAATGTAGCAGCTTATCTTGACACAAAAGTAAAGAACCAGGGTTTATATACATTTTTAAGTGTTTCTGTGATTCAGAACCTGGATATCAGGGAAGTCCCACTGTGTCTCTACTTTTTTTTTTTTCCTTTCTCCCCAGCCATGTTTGTCAGGGATATACCCTGTTCAGGCCCGTTTAACTCAGTCCCCTGGGTGCCTGTCCATCCTGATGTCACCTACGGTTCAAACAACATGAAGTCTTGCTGTATTCTGACATATTGCAGTGATGGCCAAGCTTTGAACTAACCCGGAGATGAAAGAGTTAACTTTCCATGCCAGGCATGGAACGCTGAGCTTGAGCTCGGTTGAGACTCTGTCTGTTGCTGTTTGAAGTTAAACAGTCAGATTCTTTACTCCGCCTCACTGAACAGTCGCTCCGGAGATTTCTCCTTTGCTTGGTTCAAGTTTGCCGGTTAAAGTGCCGTTTTTTCTCGGTTTTCTAACGAATTTATCCCGTTAACCTGTCGGTTCAGTCTCTGTCTGTGGTATCGTGAGTATTAGATAGGTTTATTTTCTTGTTCTTCTGTGTGGAACTTGTAAACGTGGGATCAGTTCGGTTTGAACTGATCAGGTTGTTCAAAAAAAAATTTATTCTACTTTTAGAGTGTGGTAACCAGTCCTTATCGGTTCTAAAAAAAATGGATTTCATTACGTTTTTTTCCACGACCCGTAACACGGTCAGGAACCGATAAGGGTGTCTTGCGTGGCAGATTGCCGAAAAAAGGGTAAGTTTTGTTAGGACTGGCCATGTCTGAGAAACCCAAAAGAAAAACCGAGCCCACTGGGTTTCTACACTGTAGTGTGTGTGGGGAAGCCTTTGCTAAGGCTGATCCCCACACCACCTGTGTTTTTGTCTGGGTTTGACCACCTCGATTCAGACTGCCAGATTTGCAAGAATTTTCCTGCAGCTACCCTGGAAAGAGAGTTGGTAGGCTCAGGAAAGGGAGGCCAAGAAGTCCACTGACCGGATGGCCAGCGGTTCGGTTCAACGAACTAGAAAGTGCCCTCTGACCGGGCTGAAACTTCTTCGAACAAAGAGAACAGTCTCGAGGTCTGTTCGGTTAAAGAAAAGAAGAGATAAATCAGCCGGTGTGGATCCACAAATTCTTTCTCCGACCGCTGATGAAATAGCCAAGCAATAAGGATTGTTCGTCGCTAACCCCGTTCGGTCGGTTCAAACTATAATTTAGAAGATTTTATGAACTGAGAGGAGGAAGGAGAGTATGAGGATAGTGATAGTGATTACGAAAGTCTGGATGTGCCTATTGACCCGGACATCTCCCCAGACAGACCTTCAGGGGTTTCTCCTCCTAGGCTTTCTGAGTCCCCTTCCCATTTTATGTTCTACAAAAAGTGGCTGAAACTCTTCAGCTTCCTATGGAAGAAGCTGTGGACGTACCAGGAGGAGCCTGACTATGTTGAAATGATGGATATCCCAGAGTCCAGGAGGCTGTCTATTCCCTTCATAAGTCCTTTGGGAAACAGACAGTAAAAATTTAAAGACTCCTAATTCTATACCTCCTGTGGACAAGAGAATGGACAAGAGTATACTCTCTCGAGGCTCAGATACGAGGTTCC
Source organism: Neoceratodus forsteri (assembly GCA_016271365.2). Lineage (NCBI taxonomy): Eukaryota > Metazoa > Chordata > Ceratodontiformes > Ceratodontidae > Neoceratodus > Neoceratodus forsteri. Next base: position 659,060,423 of record CM057459.1, read on the forward strand.
TTGCCCAACAATGCAGCCATGTTGGTGTAGTGCAGACTGCTGCCTGTGATAAGGCAAATATACCCTTGGCTTCACACCCCCCAGATAAGGACTCCAGGAGGATTGATGCCATGGCAAAGAAACAGTACATGGCAGCATCCTTGGGACTCAGGCAGGCTAATTATATGGCCTATACAGCTAGCTATCAGAAATCTAGATGGGACACTGTAATGGCTTTAGCTAAACAGGTCCCTGGCCAGCTTGCCAAGGAGCTGGAGCAGGTAGCTGCTGATGGTATTGAGGCATCCAAGGTGCAATTCCATGCTGCAGTGGACTCCAATGATGTTTCATCTAGAGTCATGGCTACATCTGTGGCCCTTCGTAGGATGGCTTGGCTCAGATGTATTAGCCTGTCTCAGGATACCCAGACTAAGGCCATGGATTTTCCTGTTGTGGGTGGTTCTCTGTTTGGGGAGCAAACAGAGAACTATATGAAGAAAATGGATGAATACAGGAGCACCTATAGGAGTGCTCAGGCCAAGGAAAGGCAAGCCACTCCCCAGAGGTAGCATTCAAGGGGCAGGGGCAGCCCTTTTCATAGGCCTTTCTACCAAGCCCAGGCCTCCTCTTCTGCTTATGCTCATAGGGGGTTCTTCAGAGGGAGAGGCAGACGGGTACAAGCAGGCCTGCTTTCACCCCTCAGCCTAAAGCCCCTGCCAAACAGGCACCCTGATGGGGTTGCCAGGGCCGATTCTTCACCACCTGTAGGGGGCAGGCTGGCTTACTTTGTCCAGGACTGGGTGTCTTTAACATCAGAGAAATGGGTCCTGGAAGTAGTAAGCCAGGGACTGGTTCTCAGCTTCAAAAAATTTCCAAAGATGAGAACCAGATCCTTTCCACCTGCAAATCCTTCAGAGGCACCTGCCCTAGAGGCAGAGGTCTCTTCCCTCTTGGCTCTGAGAGCCATAGAGAGGGTTCCACCCCTACACAAAGGGAAAGGATTGTACTCCAGGTACTTCCTAACCCCAAAAGACAGGAGAATGGCGGCCATCCTGGATCTCAGATATTTAAACAAGCACCTTTTAAAGCCAAAGTTCAAAATGGTGACTCTGGGAATAATTCTACCCTCTCTAAGGCCAGGGACTGGCTAGTCTCCCTGGACCTCAAGGATACCTATTTCCATATTCTCATCAGAAGCTCCCACAGTACCTCCGGTTCGAGCTGCCCTCAGGCCATTACCAATTCAGAGCAATGCCCTTCGGCCTAACTTCTGCTCCAAGGGTGTTCACAAAATGCCTGGCAGTAGTAGTTGCCTTCCTAAGGAGAAAAAGGATCTCCATCTTTCCATACCTGGACGACTGGCTCATAGTAGGCCAGTCTTCAGACCAAGTCAAGTTACACCTACAGATAACTCAGCAACTGCTCACTTCTCTAGGTTTCCTTCTGAATCTTTCAAAGTCAGTTCTAGAGCCTGTACAGCTCCTCACCTTCATAGGGGCAGAGCTAGATACAGTAAGGGCAAGAGCCTTCCTTCCCCTGGACAGGGCAAGGACCCTTATCTCACTGGCCTCTTCATTCACCCTCCAGGTGTCTCGACCAGCAAGGCATTTTCTGCAGCTCCTGGGGCACATGGCTGCTTCTACAGCAGTGGTGCAGGGAGCAAGATTTCAGATGAGGGACATTCAGTTCCACTTGAGAGCCTTCTGTTCTCAGAAAAAGGACCCTTTGACCAAACTGATTCCAGTGACTCGAACCCTGATCCAGGCGTTACAGTGGTGGCAGAATCAGGACAATCTAAGACAGGGAGTTCCTTTTGTCACTCAGTCTCATTCTCTAATCCTTACTACAGATGCCTCCCTCTTGGGGTGGGGAGCCCACTTGGGGGACCTGACCACCCAAGGGTTGTGGTCTCCTCAGGAATCTCTGCTTCACATCAGTCTATTAGAACTCAGAGCAGTGTTTCTAGCACTTCAAGCTTTTTCCAAGTCTGTTCAGAACAAAGTAGTTCAGATCAGGACAGACAATACCACTACAATGTGGTATATCAACAAGCAGGGGGGCATTCGGTCTACGGCCTTGTGCACAGAGGCAATGAAGTTATGGTCTCTGACCTATTCCCCGAACACCTCTCTTACAGCAGTACACCTCCCAGGCAAAGACAATGTCCTGGCAGATGCTCTCAGCAGGATATCTCTGGGCCATCACGAATGGTCCCTGGATCCCCTGGTTTTGAAGGTGATCTTTTCCAGATGGGGCACTCCACAGATAGATCTTTTTGCAGCCCCAGACAATCACCAACTTTCCCTCTATTGCTGCAGGCCCCCAGTGTTGGGCTCAGTCCCCCTGTATGCCCTAGTTCTCAATTGAGAAGGGAAGTTCCTGTATGCTTTTCCCCTCTTCCCTCTCCTGTTCAAGATGTTAGTCAAAATCAGGTCTCAACCCTGCAAGGTGATTCTGATTGCTCCAGACTGGGCCAGACAGCCCTGGTACCCTCTCTTGTTGTCCTTAGCAGTCCACCTTCCCCTGTCTCTTCCCAGGAATTACAACCTGTTAACATGTGCTCAGGGGAGGGTTTGGTATCCGAATCTCAAATCTCTCAACCTCAAGGCCTGGCTCTTGAAGAGTTAGAGTTTGCTGATTTACACGTCTCTCAAGGTGTTCTGGATATCTTGAAGGCTTCTCGTAAGCCTTCCACCAGAAACACTTACAACTCTAAGTGGAAAAGATTTTCTATGTGGTGCTCTGGGAAGCATATTTCCTCCAGTGTCTGCTGGCCTGCCCACAGTCCTTGACTACATGGTTCATCTTAATAGCTTGGGACTCAGACCAGCTACACTGAGTGCATCTGGCAGCTGTCTCTGCCTTCCTTTCAGCAGGCAAACACTCTTCCCTTTCAGCTCATCCTGTATTTTCTAAAATTTTCAAGGGATTACTTCACACCAATCCTCCCTTCAGGGACCCTGCCCCTGCTTGGGACCTTAATGTTTGCATTGCTCAGCTTATGCAACCCCCTTTTGAGCCTTTGTCCTCAGCAGAGCTTAAGTAGTTGACTTGGAAAACTGTTTTCTTGGTGGCCATCACTTCTGCCAGACGCATAAGTGAGTTACAGGCCCTGTCAGTGGAGCCTGATTTTATCTCTTTCCATAGAGATAAGGTGGTCCTCAGGACTAATAGGAAGTTTTTGCCTAAGGTGGTTTCAGATTTCCACCTTAACCAGTCTATGTTCCTTCCTGTTTTCTTCACTGACCATTCCTCCTCTGGGGAGAGGAGGCTGCACAGTTTGGATGTGAAAAGGGCCCTTAGCTACTACATAGAGCGCACCAAGGGTCACAGGTTTAACTCCTTCCAACTGTTCCTCACTTATGGTGAGGTTGGTAAGGGAAAACCTGCCACTAAGAGATCTATTGCCAGGTGGATCGTCTCTTCCATTCAGTTTTGCTATGAAAAACTAGGTAGGATCCCACCCTCAGGCCTGTAGGCTCACTCTACCAGAGGTACAGCTGCTTCCCTGGCTGCTGCCAGGGATATTCCTATTTAGAGATTTGTCAAGCAGCCACCTGGAAAACAGTACACTTTTACCAAGCATTACTCTCTGGATATCCAGGCTAGGAGTGATGCTCAGTTTACACAACAGTGCTTCAGAGCCTATTTCCTAAGTAGGTTCTGTCCCTCCTCCATGGATGTACTGCTTGGTAGTCTGCAATATGTCAGAATACAGCAAGACTTCATGTTGTTTGAAGAAAAATTACTCACCTTAGTAATGTTGACTTCTTCTAATGGAGTCTTGCTGTATTCTACCTCCTCTCAGAACCTTGGTTTTGGTATGTGGGTGGGCAGTAGCAGTGTTGGCACTGGGAGGTGCCCCCACCCTTCTTTTCTCACCCCTTTTGTTTGGGTGTGTGGGTGTTGTGTTTTGTTTTATTTTTTGGGTTTCCTGACTTGAGTCTTTGTTTTGGGACCAAAAAATCTTTTTATTATATTTAGTAGCCAGTTGGCTAGTGTAAGTTTTACAGTTTCACACAGGGCACCCAGTGAGTTTAGCTCGTAAAAGATTTGACGGTTTAACTTCAAACAGCAACAGACAGAGTCTCAACCGAGCTCGAGCTCAGTGTTCCATGCCTGGCATGGAAAGTTAACACTTCATCTCGGGGCAGTTCCAAGGTTGGACATCACTGCAATATGTCAGAATACAGCAAGACTCCATTAGAAGAAACAACATTACTAAGGTGAGTAATTTTTCTTCTTCCCTCTGTGGCAGGAGCTCCTGGGGAGTTCTGTCCTGCTGCTTGAAGTAGTCAACTATGTGTGGACTAGGATCCAGTGGTTAATGGCACTAGGACCCAGAAAGCTTTTTGGAGCCAATGCTGTCATATAGACAGTAATGAGTTTTTCTCCCCAGTTCCTGGCATCTCATAAAGACCTGGATTATTGATAATGCTTCATTGTCGGAACGCTGCTGCACTTTAATAGACAGTGGTTAGGGGTATGTAAAAGGCAACACACAAAGTAACTCAGAGCTGAAAAAGTGCTGGTGCATAGGTGACATTTCAAATCAAGGAATGCAGCAAATCTTGCACTCAGGGCTACAGTAATTCGAAGGACTCGGACTTTAACCAAGGTATCACAACACAGTCATTGTATTTCTGCCTGTGGCAGCACATTAAAAATGATGATAAAGTGGCATGACTATAAAAAAAAAAAAACTCAACTTTTGCACTTAATCGTAGCATTTTGCAAGAGATGGTGAAACAATAAAAACAGTGCTTTTATACAAAGTATAAACTCGTGCAGATGTACAAATAGTGTATCAATTAAACATCACATATTTTGTTTAAAAAACTTTGATCCAAAATGGCTTATTCCTGTTACCAAGGTTACAAATTCATAATGCTGTTAGTCCACATATATTAAATTAGCTACACAATTAGAGATCCAATTTACTGACTGTCAGTCATTTGAGCTTCTTAGTTCACAACTGCTGCTTATGACATCATCTGGGTCCCGCTGGTCAAGTAGCATGTTGTCATGGCAATAAGAAAACAATCCATACGATTGATTGTTTGGAGAACAAACAGAGAAACATGTTATTACGTGACATTAGAAAAAAGGCAATAAATCCAGCTGTTCATTTACAACCTTTCTCTAGGTGGCTTTCAGTTTAAAGTCACCTAGATTCTCTTCTAGTACTTTAATGTCCAGATCTCACCACATGGTCTTTTCGAGACCTGTTCTGTCCCCATGAAGAACACATGTCATGGGCCACTATTTGAAACATGGACTGCCAAAGCATTATCTTTGTCCTGATTTTGATGCTGTTAAATGCCTACCAGTGCACAATTTTAATTATTTCCTACAAGTTTTTCCAACATAATAACAATTACACTTTGCTAAATAAATCGCAGCTTCGGTGTTACAGTTGACGAACTCTCTCATAGAATATTCTTTTCCCACAACGTCTTGCCCAAATATATTAGTTTTTAACATTGATTTCCAAAAGTTGCATTGGCCATGATCAAAATTGCCTAGCAGAAGGGCCGGGCATCCATTCTGGCTGTATCTATGTCTGTTGTACAGTCTGAAATGTATGTACTAATTTGTCTTTTAAATTTGGACCACGTCTGTATACAAACTAAGGTCATACCATAACATGTTGCTTTAAAGACATAATAGAGTGTAGAACACACCAATTTCTAATAACAATTTGTTAGATTCTGCCTGACTGTAAACTATAAGTAGTCATGTAATTTAAACACATCTCATTTCTCTAACATAATTGGTGACAACTATGACATTGTGACCAGAGTTTTGTATTCATTATACCTTCTATCCCTTCTAGTTCATTGGTGGCAATTACAGAATGTTGACCTTGATTTTAGATTTAAAAATTGATTTTGTATCGTTGTACTTTTCCACTACTCCTGTGTCTCTAGCTCTACTGCCCCATGTGTGAGATCACCTCAGTTGTCTCGTGCACTTACCGGTCAACAAAAACTAAATAAATAAATTGTCTAGCACACAAGACTACCTGTTCTGATTAATTTGTAATATTGTAGTGCCCCCATCCATCCACAATTCTGAGATAGTGTAGAGGGCCCTACACTATTATCCTGTAACGCAGTGCCAAAAGCACCTTCATTACAATGTTATCCTATGGAAAATACGGCAAAATGTGAAACCTGTATAACTAGACACCAAATTAATAGATATTCACAAAAGCGAGCAAAGGCACATCAGTGGCACAATGCCTTTGTACCCTGAAATTTCAAAGCAGAATTGAAAACCATTTCTTCACAGCATATTGACAAAGACATTACTGTGTATACCTCATATTACAGAGTTATCCTATGGAAACAAACCACAATTTAAAGCCGCATTACTCCACAGCAAAGTAATATATTTTCACCAAACCAACAAGCGGCACAGCTGTGGGGCAAGCCCTCTGTACCCTGAACATTTCAGACCAAAATCAACAACCATTTGTGAACTGTGGAATGACAAAGAAACAGCTGTCTTGAATCCTTTTCCACAGTTCATTTTTCACAATTTATGAAGAAAGGGATCCCGTTTCGCGCATCCTTTTTCATGATTTGCAGTAAAAGAAAATCTTTTCTCACAAATTGCGACAAAGTATCCTGTTTCACTGCTCCCCCCCCCACAGTTTGCGAAAAATGATTTCCACATGTAAAAAATATATATATATATATATATATATATACACATTGAGAAGTGTCTTATCCAAAAAGTAGCCCTAGAATCGGATTGTATGGATCTCGATTAGGTAAAGACAGCTATTATTGTTTATGAAACCTGCGTATTTTTTAAGTTATTTAATTTTGTTGTCACCGTTAACTGAAAACAAGATGGTGGCGTCACGAACAAAGATTCGGCATTTGTGGCAAAGGATTCCGCGTTTGCAAAAAAGAATTCTGCATTTGCAATAAAGAATCCTTTGTCAAGGCTCGCGTCTAACTGGTCTCCTAGGAAATAATGGGAAACTTTTGAACGGGTTAACCAGACCTTCAAAAGGCACATTTGTGACCCAAGATCTGTATACAGTAAAATTTCAGACCAAAATTTCACACCATTTTTGTACAGTGGCATGACAAAGAATTTCACCAAAACAGTAGTTTTCACATTTTTGACAGTCCGTATCTCTGCACCCACATTCAACCAGGCGAAATTTCCACATCAGTGATCTTTGGTCCCTGATGGCGAGTAACTTTTCAGAGAGAGAGAGAAGAGTAAATAGAGATAGGCAACCTTTTTGGACAGGCTCTAGTAGCTCTCCCCCAAAAAAAAAACATCCTTAGTAGGGGGATCTATGTTTCTGCTGTTGGATTGTCTTTTCTGATCCCTCGAGGGACAGAGCTTGCCTCAAAAGCTCATTTTTCTGTGGGCCAACTGCTTTTCAAAACAGTAGCCACTTCCCTCCAGTTCAGCCTCCCCCTGCAGCCCACCATCTTTATTTTAGTGCCTGCTGCACCATTCTTTCTCTTAATTCCCTCTTTTGGGATTCTCTACTGAGCTCAGAATTTAGAGTGGGAGTTTCTTTGGAATCTCTTTCCTGTCCTGCACCTGGTGAGAGCCCATGTTCTGTCTTGTTCTTTAGGGAGTACCTTCTGTCTCTGGTTTCTAGTTTCTTAGAAACTGAACTTTATAGCAGCCTGAGGCCTGGCTATACTACTGTTCTCCATCTTGTTCTTTCAGAGTACCTTCTCTCCCCTGGTTTTAGTTTCTTAGAAACTGAACTTGAATTAAGCCTGAACCCTGGCTACGCTACTGTTCAGGAGGTCAGACATACCTCAGTTTGGAATGAAACAGCCAGCTCTTCTGACACAACTCCTTTCCTGACCGAGAACACTGGGTCCTCTCCTCTCCTTTCCCTGTCTCTCTCGCTCTCTCTCTCTCTCTCCTCTCTTTCTCTCCTTTTCTCCCTCCCCATCTTCTTTCTCTCTCTCTCTCTCTCTCTCCCTTTCCTGCCCAGTTGTCCTGGTCATCCTTGGCCACTTTTAAAGTCCCTCTGCCCGAAGTTTCTCTCTTTTCTACTCTGGTCGATTTTTATTAATTTGTTGATTTTATATCCTATATCCTTTTCCTACCCCTTGGGATCCTTGCCCCATCTTTTTGTATCTTTCTATCTCTTTCTTCTCTCCTGGTATGACAGAACTGAGGTGAAGAAGGAACTGGTGCTGGTTACTGGCCAGTCCATGAGCACCACGTCATATATCTGCCTCATGGGTAGTGCAATCCCTGACATTGGCTCCCCAACTCCAAAACTTCTTAAAGGCATATCTTCCTGCGGGGTCCTACTGTTTCCAACCTAAGACCCACCAGTGATGAATGGTGAGGATATTCTGGAAGATCAAAATTATAGTGAGTATGTAAATTTCATTTATTTCAAATACCTTGTGTCAGGTTTAACCCAAATGCATATTTATTATTTTTTGTTTGTTTGATCTGACGGACATTAATTTTGTGCAGATCATAGAGCAACCCACTAGACTGAACATGAAGTCTGGGAGATGCACTCTCCTCGACTGGATCATATCCAGCACACCAGCTAACATCAAAGCTGCTGGTATCTTCCTAGACTACCTGAGTGATCACTCACCCACCTATTGTGTGTGGAACAGCTCTGCACCCCGTCCACCCCCCAGAATAATCAAAACCAGGGATCTGACCAAGTTCAGTGAGGAAGAATTTAACAGCTGCTTAGCCTCCATCGACTGGTCACCAATTAACACCCTCCATGATATAAATCAGGCCCTTGACTATCTTATCTCAGTGTTCACAGCTACTCTTGAGTCTGTTGCCCCATATAAAACCAGAAGATCCAAAGGCTTCCCTGCCCCTTGGCTAACTCATGACCTGAGGGGGGGTCTCATGCGCACACGTGATAAAACCTGGAAGACCTTAAAGAGATCTGGGGTACATACTGATTGGATTATTTATTGTCGGCTCCGCAATTTATGCAAAACTAAAATGAAGGTGGCCAAAAGAGATTATCTTATATCTTTACAAGAAACAAACCTTACCACTCCTAAAGCTTTCTGGCGCCAGATGAATACCCTACTAAAAGGTAGAGAACGCATTGTTCCCCGAACCATGACTGCTAATGGAGCCACTTTCACAACACCTCTGGACATTGCCACTGGAACAAACAACTTCTTTACAGACCTTACTCCCTACAAACACGGTCTCTCCCCCCCCCTTTGCTTGTACTACAATGCCCATCAATATTAACATGAGACCGACTGTCCCTCTTTTCATGAAAACTACCACCAATTTGAGGTCCTAAAGTTGCTCGCGACTCAAATGTGATAGCTCTCCAGGCTTTGACACCATGCCCCTAAATTCTTCCACATTGGGGCACCAGCGCTTGCCCTGCCTATCTCGATGCTAATCAATCGATCTTTCATCACCCACTCTATCCCTGACAAATGGAAAACAGCGGTAGTGGTACCTGTCCACGAATCCGGCCCGGGTTGATACAGCCCAAAACTACAAACCTATTTTTATCCTCTGCCTTATTGCAAACATTCAAGAACGAATCCTCTACGACCAGTTGTACCCAGTCCTTGAACAAACAAACATCTTCACAGACTTTCAGCATGGTTTCCATATACACCATGGAACCGACTCTGTCCTCCTTTTCATCACCTCTGACTTGTTCAGTAACATGGATCTGGGCCAAGCCACTGGTGCAGTCTTTGTAGACCTAAGGCCTTTGACCTTGTTAATCAGCCCCTGCTCATAGCTGAACTTCACCACATTGGACTAAATAATAACTCCCTCACATGGTTTTCACATTACCTAGCAAATTGTTCTCAGTGTGTCAAATGGGCGAACACACTATCCCCTCTAGCACCAATCACCGACGGGGTACCCGCAAGGGTACATACTTGGTCCCCTACTATTTTCCATATTCATCAGTGACCTGCCTCTTAACTGTGGTGGTACATCAGTACAACTCAATGTGGAAGATGCAATACTGCAGATCTTCCAAGGATATCCACACCCTGACCGTGAATCTTGAGCTAGACTTCCATGCCCTAGAATCTCGGTTCTTCAGTAACCAACTGGTTCTCAATGAGAAAAAAACAAAACTATGCTCTTTCATCACACATCCTTCAAAACCCCGTATTACACACCCTTCCTCTTAAAAACTCCTTGGGTACTTCACTGGAATATGTCTCATCATTCAAATACCTGGGACTCACGCTTGATGAGAACCTAGTGCTCGAAGCACACATAAACAACACCTCAAAACCATTAATCAAAAGCTTGGGCTGCTCTACTACTCAGCACCCTACCTCTCAAAGCATGCCAGAGTGACCACTGCCTCTGCCACCCTACTCCCTGGTCTATTCAATGCCGCACCTGTCATCCACTCAGTTAAGGCTCCATTACTGAACAAACTAAAAAAAGACATACCATAGGCTAGTTCGCTTTGCTGCCTCACCCCCACCTGTACTCACCACTGCCTTGTACTCAACAAACTAAGTTGGCTAACCTTGACAACAAATTTGACTTCCCTGTGCACTGTACCACCTTTAAGTTGATTCATCAGCCCCCACCCCCAAAAGTCTGATGGGCCTGCTGTCCAGTAAAACCCTCGCCTCATGTACTAAGATCTTCTACCCTACCATTACTGGAGCTCTCAAGGTCAGGCATAAGAGGCCAAAGATCCTACACCGTCACTTCCCTCAGAATTTGGAACAGTTTGCCCCACCCTCCACTTTCCTGCAAAACCATTAACTAATTCAAAAAACTCTACAAGGATGTGTTCTTCAACCCCCATGCAGAGGTTACTGTTATTAATAAGGCCACATGTGACTAATGTTATGTGTCTCTCTCAATCTCCACAACGGTCACAAACAGCCTCCCTTCTCTCCTATCTCAAAGACAAGCTGTTCTCCCCACTTCTCACTCCTCTTCTACCTCGAATAACATCTGACTGTAACCTGAACCTCGTTTCTCTAACCAAATGCAGTTGAATCTGGTTATCTTTAGTTAACTTGCAGTTTAAATTGCTGACATCTGGTATGTGAATGGTATAAATGTCCATGCACATAGTGTAAAAATGTTAATGTGCCTCCCTGACTACCTGTAAACTGCCTGTAATCCTGAATCCTTTGGTTGTGCCTACTCTGGTACTGTTATTTAACTAGGGCTTAACTGTATATTGTGATTCACTGTACCATTCTGTGTGTATTATTATATTATGTTTTGTTCTTGGAATGCTTTATTCCTTGGGTCGTCACTGAAAAGGGACTTTGTCTCAGTTGACCTACCCGGTCATCAAAATTCAAATAAACAAAATAAAAAAACACGAATCTTATAACCACAAACCTTGAATGATTTACAGACGGGGTTGGGGGGTTAAAGGTTGTTTTAGATGTAATAAAATGCAGTGCCTGTCCTTTTATTACTGAAGGCTCAACCTTTTTGGGACCTTGAGAGAAGGAATTTAACATCAGATAATTTGTGACGTGTAGTACAGAAGGGGTAATCTACCTGGCAACATGTGAATGCGGTGCATTTACATAGGGAAAATTAATAGAACAATTTAAGTTGCGTAAATGAACATCAACGTGCAATACAAAAAAAAATATTAAATATGCAGCTGCACTGCATGTTTGCCAAGCGGAAAACCCAAGGAAACATGCTTTTTCTTTCCGCATTTTGGATAGGGTTAACTGCAAACCAAGAGCTTACAACTGTCCAGTACTGTGCAGGGAAGCCTTTTGGATTTATAGCTTTAGAAGAAGAAGAAGAATCAGCATTTATATAACGCTTTTCATACACAGTATCCCAAAGCGCTTTACAAGCAATGCTAGACTGGTAGTGAAGTGACTGAATGTGTCTGTGACTTTAAAGCTACAAACTACCCTGGACTTTTAATGCACCTTTTTAAAAAGGTGCTGAATAACCATGAAATGATGAATTCTTTTTATTTATTGTGGCTTTGGTGCATGATGCTGTATTGTTATATGATGCTTATTTTATGGGGGGTCTTTTCCAGTATGTGTCTTTAAATGTAAAGAAACTCTGAAACTGCATTGGCATTCCTTCATCTTACTAATGAAATCTGGTTATGTGTGGTTTTGTTCTATTGTGATGTAATGGTGTGATGTCATACTATCTATTTAAGTGCAAAGTTTTATTCTTCCCATTGCACCAGGGATGCCTAGGTAAGATCAGTGGGCTCTTACCTGAGCCCCTTCCCAAGGCCTCTGATACATAAGTCCAGGATCCTTCCTGCACTTGCCTTGTGGAAATGTTGGAGGTCCTCAGGGGAGGTCTGGTGGACAGTCTGCTTCCTCTGTGGGGCGGAGCACCCTCAGTTTGCTAGCCCTTCAGGGTAGCAGACACCCCTAGTGGTGAGGCCAAAGTTATATGCTTGGTCTACATTGGTGGCCACCTCGGTGTCATGGCCTAGTACTGCCCTGCCTGCTGGTACTAAGGTCGGTACCGTTGAGCAGGGTGGAGCCGGCCACGAGACCAGACCTCCTCCTGGCACTGCTTGCAGTCATGGGAGAAGTCTGGGTTCCAGAGTTGGGCCTGTCTCCAAGTCCAAGGTGGTTATCTCTTCCCCTGAGTGCCCTAGCAACTTGGAGGAGGATGACGACACCGACTTTGGGCTTGGAGACTGAGCCATCAGTAAAGGAAGCCATCCTGATCACAGAACCCGAGCCTAAGACCAGACCTTGTGTTGCCCCTGGGTCTGGCATCGTTGGTGGCACTGGGACCTGTTCAATACCCTGCGACACTGGGTCAGGTTCCGGTGCTATCCTCAGTGCTGGTCTGGTGCGGTGTTGCTTAGGTGCTAGATCCGGGACCGACTCCTGGGGTGTCGGTGGTCAGGATGTTAGGCTTGACTGGGGGGAGTGCCAGCCCTGGTGAAGGGATGAAATGGGGCACTGGACCTATGGCTTACCCTGTGACCAGTGCTCGATGCAGCACTGGTGGTGGTTCCAGTGGCAGCCCAGTGGCTTGCTTCTCCCCAGAACTGGCTGACTCTGTCTCTGGTGGGGATCAGGCACACACTGTGGGACCTGTATGGTTCTGCTCTCCCCACTTGAGGGCTTCCCCTCAAGAGCACCAGGATCAGTTCTCAGAGATTGGCTGGTTCCACACAGATGAGTTTGCGGGCCCTCCTCTGGAAGAGGTCCCTTGAGTACTCTTGCAGCCCTTACAGAGGACCTGCCTGGTCACTAGTGACAGTCTTCCTCCTCTGCCCACCTTCCTGCTGTGCCAGGGATTGTGGGTCCTCGAGCCCATGACCTGGCAGCAGTTTAGTAGTATAGTTGATATTTTCTGTCAGTACCACTTCAGGTCTGACCAGGCCCAGTTTAGGCCTGTGGCCCTGGCACCACCATTTTCTGAATCCAGCTCCTCCACTCCTATTTTATTACCTGAAGAAGACGATTTTCTGCTCACCTCTCTTCTGATGTTGAATACTCCCTGTACCAGCGGATCTTCCTGGACATAGTCTCCACCACTCATTCACACTAATGGGGAGTTTGTCTGAGCGCCAGGACCCAGCGAGAACAAACTTTCAAGAGGGCCAGCGCCTGAGATGGTTCTGTGAGAAGGGCACTGTGAGCCCCAACTCATGCTGTAGTGACTATCTCAGCCTCGACCCTTCAACTGCCTCGCGTTTCTTTTTCCGCCATCCAGTGCACTTCAGTGGCAACATCGCCACCCGCCAGGAGTTAAACTTCACTAGCAGCAATAGTTCCGTTATTGTTTTGTAGAATTATTTCAACCAGTACCAATTATATATTTTAATTGTACAACAGAAGTCTTCAGCCCTCCATTGATGGAGTCTACCATGAGCTGGTCAGATGATGGTAGGAAGACTTCATTAAAACTGTTCAGTCAGCGGGCCAGTTCGGTCCTGCCTCCCGAGAGGATCTGACAATGGTTGGTCCAATGCTCAGAGGATGGGCATTCCCCAAAAGCATAAAAGAAAACAGTCCATTCTCTGCACTGTTCGGCTTCGAGTTCTTCTTCGACACATAGGTCGAAGAAGAAACGGCATCACTTGAGGTCACCCTCTGGTATGTCTGCTCATAGATGGTCGGTTATTAGGGCCAGGTGCCAGTCTCCACCTCTGTCAGAGTTGCCGGTTTCTGTCTCTGGCAGCCGACCTCCTCGACACCGGAGCTCCTCCCCGCCTATTGGAGGAGTTTCCAATGAGCAGTTTTACCAGTGGGGTGCTCTTATGGAGCAGTGGGCTTGGAGGTTGGTCCAGTTGCCCGGGCCGGTCAGTCCGACGCCAGGGCCTTCGGGCCATTCGGTTTTGGAGGGACTGGTAGGGCGGTTGGGCCTTCCTAGTTGCGCGGCACCTTCTTTGGTGCTGTTGACTCCGTGCTCGGGTGTTTATCCCCCTGACATGGCTGCGGCGCAGGGGTCCACACCGATGCTGCTATCTCCTGCCATTTTTCCCTCTTTTACCTCAAATCACAGATTTCAGACCCCTGGGACTCTCTCAGCAACATCTGCTGTGCCGGGGACTCTGTCGGCGCCGTCGCAGTGCAAGCGCTACTTTGGCTAACACCTCCCTCCTTGTTCTCTGTGCCGTTTTCCTCTATGGCGGGGGACTGGTGTGATGCCAGCTGGTCTTCAGGGTTCTTCTTCTGTTCTTCCTCCTCCTGATTTTTACTCCTTTCCTGTCTATACAGTCTCCCCTGGACTGTCAGGAGATGATTTTGAGCATGACCCAGATCTTCACCTGGGTGATGATGTTGATGACACGGCCCTTGGAGCAGGGATCAATCTTTCTGCAGAGCCTGTGGTTGAAGACCTTTCCTTTAAGTCTCTGCTCAAAAATCTAAATTCTGCTCTTTCTCTCCAGACTACAGAAATCAATCCTGGGTGGCTTTTGTGACTCCAACATCTTCATGTCCTGGAGATCCCTTTGGATTTAATCCCTCTGGTACAGCCCTCTTCGAGACCCCTCTCAGATGGTGTGGAAGAATCTGGCTTTCATTCCTTCCGTGGCCAAGTCCATAGAATGGAAGTATGCCCTCCCAAGGATCGCCCCATCTTGGTCTCACAAGCCTTTGCTGATGCCATTGTAGTCTTGGCTGAGAATGATGAGGCTGTCCTCCTCAAGGATCTACAGCCTGACCAATGAACAAAGAATCTACTCAAGATAGACACCTTTAGTGAGAGTCTTTGCTGCCTCAACCCTGGTATACGCATTGCCAGTTACCAGGACTATTTTCTCAATAGTATGTACTTTGACATTCCTCAAAGAAATGGTAGAAGCTCTGCCCAATCGGAAGTTGGCTCAAAGCTACTGTAGACCATAACTAGGGTATCGAATCCAATAACCAACAGGTTAAAGCTGCAGTGGATGCCTACGGTACCACCTCCTGGGCAGCGGCAGCTGGCATCTGCCCACCGCCACTCTTAGCTCACGGACTTGGGTTTCACAAATGATGCCCAGCAGCAGGTCATGGCTTTACCTTTTGGCGGCATGTATCTGTTCGAGCCTCAGGTGGAGCAAGCTCTGGAGGCCACGCAGAAGACTAGGTCTGTCATTAAGACAGCTAGACCTGCACCCACCCCCTCCCGATGGAGTGCGAACAAGTGTCAGTTTCACACCGTCAGTCCTTTCGGGGTAGAGGAGGTTTTAACAAAAACCACAACCCTTAGCCACAAAAGAAAGCACAGCAGAAGGCACAAGGACCCAAAGTGCGCAGTGCCACCTTCTGAGTTTCTGGACCAGGTCCCATCTCAGCTGTCCGAGGTGGACTTCTCAGCAGTGGGAGGATGTCTGCCTCAGTTCTACAGAACATCAGACAAATGGGTCCTCCGGATAATCCGCAAGGGGTACTCTCTCAATCTTTCAGAAATCCCTCCGGATCATCCTCCCAAACGACAGCCCAGTCTGTTGGCAGTACAGTCGGACCTTCTTGCTTCCGAGGTACAAGGCCTTCTGAACAACAGGGCAGTAGAAATAGTTCGCTGGATCAACGAAACACAGGTTTCTATTCCCATTACTTTCTGGTCCCAAAGCAAACCGTCGGCATGTGCCTCATTCTGGATCTCAGAAAGTTAAACAAGTTCCTTCACAAGGAGAGTTGAAGATGATATCACTAGGTATCCTGCTACCTTTGCTTCATTGACACGATTGGCTAGCCTCCCTGGACATGCAGGATGCCTACCAACACATTCTCATTCACCCAAAGCACCACAAATACCTAAGGTTCGTGGCATTGGGTCAACACTATCAGTTCAGAGTCCTGCCCTTTGGGCTATCCTTGGTGCCTCGAGTTTTTACAAAGTGTTGTGCAATTCTCGCGGTGCACCCCAGGAGAATCGGAATACAAGTGTTCCCATATCTGGACAACTGGCTCCCTAGCATGTCCCTGCAAGTCCCTCCAGGCAAGAGACTCTGGAGGCCATGGCTATGGCCTAGACTTACTCACATCCATGAGAGTCAAGCTGAATCTCAGCAAGTCACAGTTGCAGACCTCCCAGAAGCTTCTCTTCATAGGAACTCTTCTGGACACCTCCTGTGCGAAGGCTTTTCTTTCAGAGGACAGAAGGAGTGATATCTTACAGATGGCGGATACATCAGAAACACAGCTCAGTTCAAGCTGTCTCAATTCAGCGGATGCTGGGCCTCATGGCATCCTCGGTGTCCACTGTACCCTTAGCTCGTCTCCACATGAGAACCTCTCAGTGGATGCTCAGTACTCAGTGGTCCCCAACCACTCACCCTCAGTCCTTTCTCATCAAGATGATGGAACCTCTGAAGAGGTCACTCACCTGGTGGTCGCAGGAGGACAATCTTCTGGAAGGATATCCCTTTGCCCCTCTGGATCATCAGATTTCCATTACCACGGACGCATCCCTGATAGGTTGGGAGCCACTGCCAGAATCTGCACACCCAGGGCACATGGACTCAGGATGGTCCCAACTTCTCATAAACATCCTGGAAATGAGAGTCGTCCCCGAAGGCGCTCCCTTCAGGCCAGACCTTCTGACCCAGGGTCCCGTGGTCCATCCCAACCTAAGGTCACTTCACCTTCACGCTTGGCTCCTGAAGAGATGAGGTGAATAGGTTCAATGTTTCTCGTAGAGTTCAGATATTCTTTTGGCTGCTTGTAGCCGGCCACTAGAAAAACCTACAGCACAAATGGAAGAAGTTTCTCTATCTGCTGTGCAAAATCCTCTTGGAACCCTTTTTTCTGCCACCAAATAAAGTCTTGGAGTATCTTTTAGACCTCTCAAATACAGGTCTGCAGTACTCCACAAAGTTCATCTTTGTGCCATTTCAGCATATCATGAGCCGGTACTTTCCATGTCACTAGCTCAGTTGCCTGTATTTAAGAGGTTTCTTAGGGGTATTCTGCATACTAGACCTCCTATCAGACGTCCAGTCACAGCCTGGGACATTAACCTTGTGCTAGACATGTTCACTCGTAAACTTTTCAAGCCTCTAGCTACATGCGACTTGAAGTTCCTCACTTGGAAAATGGCCTTCATGGTGGCCATTACTTCTGCCCGTAGAGTTTCTGAAATACATGCACTGGTCACAACCCCCCACACACACACACTGTATTTCACAAGGCCAAAGTAGTTCTTAGGACTCATCTTAAGTTTCTCCCTAATTTTTTCTCAAATTCCATCTAAACCAATCTTTAGTCCTTCCTACCTACTGCGAACTTCCAGAATGAAGGAGCATACACTTCATTCACTGGATGTTAAGGCGCTGCGGTTTTATCTAGATAGAACAAAAGAAATTAGGGACTCAACAACTGTTTGTTTCCTTCAGCGAGACTCAGCTAGGTCAACCTGTCACTTCGGATGCATTTCAGCATGACTGGTGGCATGCCTAGCCACTGTTATTCTATGGCACTCTACCAGAGCAGTGGACATCTCTGGTGGAAATCATGTAGCATCCTATTGCAGATACTTGCAATGTGGCTACCTGGAGCTCCGTGCATACTTTTGTTAAGCACTATGCCTTGGATGTCCATACCAGAGCGACATCTGTTGTTTGGCAGAACCATTCTTAATGGACTTCTGTCCTAAGCACATGAGCTCCTGCCACCCGTCTTGGGGATTATTTAGCTCTGTACTCTCCCATTAGTGTGAATGAGTGATGGAGACTTTATGTCAGGAAGATATAGAGTGCGTACCTGAAGTAATTCTTGATCTTCTTGGACAAACCTCACCACTCATTCCTGCCTACCCACCATCTCCCAAGCTCACTTCTCTGTTTATGGTCTTCACTCTCTCAATGGGTGGTCTGTGAAGACTTTATTGTTGACCTTTTTTACACGGCTCATTCGGACCATCTTGTGTTTGATTTTTTAGGCTAACCCTTCTATGTTAATTATGCTGCACCTCCCCGGAAAAAAGGTACTGAGGCGGTTGGAGGTTCAACACCGAGATAGTCATTACTGCACGAGCCAGGGCTCACAGTGCTGCTTCCTCGCGGCACCATCTCAGACGCTAGCCCTCTTGAAAAAGTTTGCTCCCGCTGGGTCCTAACACCTCCGGCGAACTCTCCATTAGTGTGAATGAGTGGTGGAGAATTCGTCCAAGAAGATCAAGAATTACGGTAGGTACGTAATTTCCATTTCCTGATGGAGATGTTGCAGAAACTGAGTGTGGGGTCTTACGTAAGTCACAATACTGCTAACGTGGCTGAGATACTTTGTCATCCGTCTTTGGCCTTTTCAGGCATCCAGGAATTTCTGACTCCATCCCCATACCCCATCTTCAGCCCCCAAAGGGATGTCCAGTGCTTGATATTGCACTCCCTTGGGGTCTGCAGAAGATATAACTCACCCCACCTTGTAGATTTTGGTCCTGCAGACCCTCTGAGCCTAAGTGCCTGGGCATAACCTCTCCCCACCTCTGGCTCTGCAGGGATGGATGCCTGGAGGATAAAGATTTTTTTTTCCCATTTTATACTTTTGGCTTTTCTGTTCCGAGCCTTGCATCCCAAGGCCACGGCATACACATGTGTGTACGTTCGTGGAGGCGCACGTACCCGCCAGGATCTGGTGGCCCCTTCCACCCTTCCCCAGGCTTGCATCACCGCTCCCGTTTGCCTGCGCTGCCCACTGGACCTCCACCTGGTGGGAGCAGGACTACGGTGGATCGGGCATCCACCCCAGTGGAAGGGAGAGCCACATCTCAATCTCGTTCCAACCCACCCCGGGGACCCAAGGTCGATCTCGAACCTGGGTCACAGACATGACGCGAGGTAAGGCACCAGCGCCTCAGCCCTCTGCGCCACCAGGCCAGCTTGAGGATAAAGATTTTTATGGCAGCATGCACTATACTGTGCATTGCTGCACATTACACAGCTTACAACAAGTGTCTGTGCACGAAGCTATGCCATGTTCTAGCCTCCATATCAGATTGCGAGTTAACCAGGCAGGACATTTGCCTTTTGCCAAAGGCCTGGAGCTGGCAAGGCACCAAGTGAGGGCATCATTCGACACCAGTGAGGTAGCTTCCAGGCTGGTAGGAACATCAGTCTGTATTCAGCGGTTGTCATGGCTTTGATTTTTCAAATTGGCATACCTGGCCCTCCAAAGGGTGCTTAACTTGCATTACAGGGACTCATTTTCTCCCACAGGGTCAGGCATGAGTTTTGGGGTGCTGTCCTGCACCCAGGCAATGGGGCCTCCACCTGCCCCTGACCAGTCTCGGGTCCCACCATACCTGTGAGGAGTCCTTGCCTTCTAGTGGTTATCCCCCACAGAAGGTTGGGGGGTGTTTTTCTTTCTGGATGAGCCAACTTTTCCTCTTGTTGGGGGAAAGCTTGGTGCTCTGACCCATCAGTGTGAGTGAATGGTAAAGACTGATTCTTGGAAGATATGAAAATTATTTACTCTCTGTAATTCTTGGTCTTCCAGAATATCTGCACCATTCATCCTAGCTCTGTTATGGTATTGTATAATCCTATTATGTTCTGCACTGTAAATTATCTGTACTGTAATTCATGTGTCTCAATGCTGTACTCTCCCCCTTCCCCCAGGATGCATCTGGAATCGAGTGGTACTCCACTCAGTATGCCTTCCTGGTGAAACTCTTAAATAAATAAATAAATTCTAAGCCCATGTATTCTTCTATATTCCTAACTGTATGCAGTCTGCCTCTTAAGTAGAACTGCCCGGAGAGAATTGGAACTATATGCAAATGATAGAACCTATCATTGCACGAGACACACATTCAAACTGCTGCCCTCATCTACTGCAACATTCCATCAACATCTCAGATTTCTCACTCCGCCTGACAAGTCAGATGCCTGGAGATCTTCCTCTTGTCAGTTTGAGCTGATTCCTGTTTTATAAGTGTTATCTAGCTTAATATTTAAACTGCTGCCTTTGTTTATTGTTTAATTTAGTCCTCTTATTTAAAGAAGTCAAGTTTCTCTAGTTTAGCGGTAAAATTTTATTATTTCTCGGTTCCTCACGGTTCGGTATAACCGCTGAGGAACCGAGCTTTTCTAGTTAATTTGGCGTTTTTCACCTTAGTTTTAGTCATAAAATTTATATATTTTCATTAATTTCTGTGTTTTAAACTTATTCTTTGTAACCAAGCGGTCGGTTCTTCTGGACAGATACCCCAGTTCCTGTGAACCGCTGACCCGATTCGATATCTAAGTTATCGGTTCTTTCCTTTGATCTTTAACCTGAACCGGCAAAACCAAAAAAAACGTTAGTCTGAATACTAGTAAGCGGTTGCTGTTTTTCTCCTGGAAATGGAAACACAAGAAAAAACAAAGAAAAGACTGGTCCCCAGGTTTCAAAATTGTACAAAATGTGGGAAGTGTTTGCTAAAGCTGAGAAACACGACTTTTGTTTAGTCTGCTTGGGACCTGATCACTTTTCAGCAGACTGTGCCATTTAAAATCCTTCCCCCTAAAACAATTGAGAAAGGATGGAAGGCTGAAGAAAAAAGTTGAGGTGGTCCTTCTGGTTTCTAACCAGCCACCAAAAACAATGAGTGAAACCGCTTTATCTATTGTTACCACCCCTGAGAAGGGTGCTTCTGGCACTTTAAAAAGGGGGAGCGGTCCGCCTGACTCCCTGGCCCCCTCCAAAAAATCTAAGAAAACTAAGCACATAGAACCCCAGGCCTCTGTTCCTCAAGGGGTCTCAACTGTGTCTCGCAGCCTGCCTTCTGCAGAGGAGATAGCTCAGGCTATGAGGGTTCTGCAGGCTTTACAGGGGATTCTGCCTGCTCAACCTGCTCCTCCTAAAGCTCCTGCCACAGCTTCTGCCCCTGAGTCACAGGAACTGGAATATGATGACTATGGTGAGATGGATCCTGAACAGGGTGAACCTATAGAGCCCGAAATTTCACCTGAGCAGGAGTTTGGTTCTCCCCCTCAACCTGAGGATTTTTCTTCTCACTTTTCTTTTGTGAGAAAGATAGTGAATGCTCTGGACTTAGCTGCCATTGAAGTGGTCGATGATGAAGAGGAGGCCGAATACCTTGACATGATGGGGTTAACCCCAACAAAAAAGGTATATTTACCAATCAACAAGGTCTTTAAAAAAAGACTTGTTTAAAATTTTACAGACTCCAGACTCTATCCCCCCTATAGATAGGAAGTCTGACAAGAAATATCACCTGGACAGGGAGCTAGCATAATTTTTATACTCTCACCCTGATCACTAAGGTATAGTTCATCAGGCAGCCAGTGAAAAGGTGAGGGTTCCTCTCTCTTACCATCCCCTTGAGAAGGAATCCAGGAAATTAGATGGAATGTCTAAGAAAGGGTACCTAGCTGCCTCCCTAGGTGTGAGGCAGGCTAATTACCAGGCATATACAGCACAGTATCAGAAAATACTGTGGTAGTCAGTACTGGCTATGTCAGAGAAGACTCCCTCACCCCTCTCTGATGACCTGGCAGAGACAGCTAGATTTGGTCTGGAAGCTGCCAAATACCAGTTCCATATGGCAGCTGATGCTAATGATACCGCTGCCAGGTACATGGCTCTGTTGGGGACCCTACGAAGACTGCCATGGCTTAGGGCCACTAATCTCACCCAGGATACTCTGACAAAGGCCATGGATTTTCCTGTGGGAATAATTCTATTTGGTAAACACACTGAGGAATACATGAAAAAGGTGGATGAATTCTGAGGAATATCGCCCGGGTGAAACGCCTGGTTCCTCCGGATGATCTTCCAACATTAGTCCATGCCTTTGTCACTGCCCGTCTTGATTACTGCAATTCCCTCTACCTAGGGCTACAAGGGGTTGATAGCCACCGCTTGCAGCTGGTGCAGAACGCGACGGCCAAGCTTTTGAATGGGACTTCTAGAACCAGTCATATTACGCCTGTGCTCCGTGAGCTGCACTAGCTGCCTGTTCAGTGGTGGATCACATTTAAGGTTGGCTTGCTAACCTTTAAAGCCCTACATGATCAGGGACCCAGTTACCTGCGAGATCTCCTGGTACACTACTGCCCCCTCCGTCCTCTCCAGTCCACCAATGAGGGATTGCTAGGGATTCCCGGGGTTCGATTGAAGACCTCTGGTTCTCATGCCTTCTCTTTTCAGCTCCAACCCTGTGAAATTCTCTACCTTGCGGTTAAGAGAATGCCTAACTGTCGGTAGATTTAAAATTGAGTTAAAACATATTTATTTAACTTGGCCTTCCCTAGTTATGGATGATTTGTTTTAAAAGTCTGTTTTAATTCTGTTTATATTTGATGTATCTGGTTTTATGTACAACGCCTTGGCTTTGAAAGGCGCTATAAAAATAAAGTTGATTGATTGGTTGAAAACAAGGCCACCTACGAGAGTAATTCCTCCAGGGACAGGCCTACCCCTCCTTATAGGCCTTATGGAAAGGGGGGGGGCAGGGGAAGGTCCTCCTATGGGAGGCCTTTTTATCAGGGCCAAACTGCTTTTCAGCAACAACCCTACCCACTGCAGACTGGGCATTTTAGACCTGGGGCAGGAGGGGCTCCCAATCTGCCCAGGCTCAGGCACCCCCAAAACAAAACCCCTGGCCAGTTGGTCCAGGTCTCCTCCCCACTGCCAGTAGGGGGCAGGCTGACTTACTTCCTCCAGAACTGGTTTCCATCACCACAGACAGGTGGGTTCTGAAGGTGGTAGAATCTGGGTTATCCTATGTTTCAAATCCCTTCCTCTGAAGTTGAGACTTTTCAAACCAGCTTCCCTCTTGGAGGGCAAACTCATGCTAAAAGAGGTGCAGAGGTTGCCCCACATGAGAGCAGTGGAGCATGTACCAGCACATCTCAGAGGAAGGGGCTTGTACTTCCGCTACTTCCTGACCAAAAAGAAAAATGGGGACTGGTGACCCATTCTGGATCTCGGATCTCTCAACAAATTCCTGGTAAAACCAAAATTCAAGATAGTCACCTTGCGATCTATACTCCGTTATCCAGCAGGGAGATTGGTTAGCATCTCTGGATCTAAAAGATGCATATTTTCACATTCCAATAAGGCAATCTCACAGAAAGTATCTCAGGTTCAGATTCCTTTCAGGACATTATCAGTTCACTTCCTTCCTTCGGTCTGACCTCATCACCCAGGGGTATTCACAAAGTGCCTAGCTGTAGTGGTGGCACACTAAGGAAGTCTGGCATCTAGTCTTTCCTTATCTGGACGACTGGCTGTTTGTGGGAAAATCCACAACAGGTCTCAAGCACCTGCAATCAGCAGTTCATCTCCTACAGTCCTTGTGATTCCTGATAAATCAGGAGAAGTCTGTTCTTACCCCTGTTCAGCTGCTTCAGTTCATAGGAGCAGAACTGGATACTACTCAGGGAAGGGCTTTCCTCCCTCAAGACAGAGTGCAGGTTATTTTCAAGCTGTCTGCCTCTGTCAAGCTAAACCAGCCATGTCCAGCAAGACACTATCTGCAGATTCTGGGCCATATAAATGCAGCAACATGTACAGTTTCAGGGGCAAAATGCAGAATGAGAGACTTGCAATCTCATCTCAGGTCCCATTAGTGCAGAAGAAGGACAAGATGTCAAAGCTCATCCAGTAACAGGTTATTATTCCAGCCTTGTAGTGGTGGAAAAATTCAGACAACTTAAGGCAAGGTGTCCTTTCAGAAGGAGAACCCTTCCTTTGTTCTCACAACAGATGCTTCTCTACTGGGATGGGGCGCCACATGGGGGAACACACCATCCATGGGACTTGGTACGAGGCAGAATCCCTTCTGCACATAAATCTCTTTGAGCTCCAAGCTGTATTTCTAGCTCTAAAAGCTTTTGCTCATTTGGTACCAGGAAGTGTGATACAGGTCAGAACAGACAATACCACAACAATGTACTATATAGACAAGCAAGGGGGCAGAAGAGGCCGACCCTCTATGCTCAGAGACCATGAAACTGTGGGATCTTGCATACCCTATAAAAGTAACTCTGCAAGCAGTCCATGTCCCAGGGAAGGACAACATTTTTGCAGATGCCCTCAGCAGAATCAGTCAGGGCCATCACGAGTGGTCATTGGACACACAGGTGGCCAAGTCAGTATTCAGAAGGTGGGGTACTCTGGAGGTGGACCTCTTTGCCACTCCAGAAAACCACAAACTATCACTGTTTTGTTGCAGACCCCGACTCAGGAGCACAGTCCCAGTGGATGCCATGGTAATGGATTGATCAGGGAGAAGCCTGTACGCTTTCCTCCCCTTTTCCTCTCATCCTCAGAGTCCTGATCAAGCTCAGGTCCCAGTCTGTCTCAGTGATTCTCATCACCCCAGACTGGCCCAGACAACATTGGTATCTTCTCCTACCATCCATGCTGGTATCCACACCAATACAACTTCCCCGGAGGCACAACCTGTTAACCTCCCACCAGGGGAAAATAGGATATCCCAGTCTCTGCTCTCTCTGTCTCAAGGCTTGGCTCTTGAAGACATAGAATTTGCAAACCTAAACCTCTCCCAAGCAGTTTTACACATACTTAGGGGATACAGAAAACCCTCCACTAAGAAAACCTATTCAGCCAAATGGAAAAGGTTTCTCTCTTGGTGCACCCTGCACAGCATCGAACCTGCCTCAGCAGGGATTCCAACCTTACTTGAGTACCTCACTTTCTTACATAATCAGGGCCTTAAGCATACTTCATTAAGGGTCCACTTAGCAACCATCTCTGCTCATATTTCAATGGGATGCCCCACTTCCATTGCATCTGACCCTATTTTTAAAGTGTTTCAATGGTCTGTGTCTTACATATCCACCCATTAGGTAAACTGTCCCTGGGTGGGATTTGAACATTGTATTGCTCAACTTATGAGGCCACCTTTTGAACCTATGTCATCAGCCCACCTACCATATGTCACATGGAAAACTGTATTCCTAGTAGCTATTACTTCTGCTAGAAGGATAAGTGAGCTCAGGCCCTATCTGTGGAAAAGGACTTTTGTCTTTCCATAATGATAAAGTGGTATTCGGACCAATAGAAAATTTCTCCATAAGGTGTTGTCAGATTTTCATTTGAACCAGTCCATTACATTACCAGTGTTCTTCACTGAACACTCTACTTCAGGTGAGTGTAGACTTACAGTCTGGATGTGAAAAGAGCTCTTAGTTACTACATATCTCATACTAAGGATCACAGGCAGGATAATCAGTGGTCATTCCTTACCTATGGGGATGTGAAAAAAGGTACACCAGCTACCAAGAGATCAGTTTCTCGCTGGATAGTTAGCTGAATACAGTTCTGCTATCAAAAGTAGGCAAACAGGCCCCATTAGGATGCTGGGCCCATTCAGCCAGGGGAACAGCTGCTTCTATAGCAGCCCCCCTACTGGACATATGCAAAGTTGCCACATGGAGAACAGTACACACTTTCACTAAGCATTACAGCCTGGACATACTGTCCAGAGGTGATGCCAAATTTGGAACAGCAGTCCTGCAGAGCCTCTTTCCTAAGTAGGTTCTCCGCCCACCTCCAAAGGTACTGCTTTGAAGTCTGCATACAGTTATGAATATGGAAAAAAACATGGGGTTAGAAGAAAAAATTACTCACCTTAGTAATCTTATTTCTTCCATTGTATTCTTCTATATTCATAACTCTCCCTTCCCTGCCTCCCCTACCAGAACTAGAGCCTCAGCTTGCCTACTGATGTTATCTTGGATTTTCTACAATCATGTACACCCCATTGAGGTACACTTTACCTGGGCAGGATTCCTCCTCCTTCTTTGGTTACCTGAGTTTCCAGGATAAAACTTATGTTTCAGTTCTAGTGAAATAGTCACTAGGGTATATACTTGGTTATGGGGGTTATCCCCTTTTTAGGCATTTATACATAGTTTTAGATATGTATTTAGTATTTCTGCCTTGTGAGCTATTTTTGAAATCTGAGACATTGATGGAATGTTGCAGTAAATGAGGGCAGCAGTTTGAATGTGTCTCGAGCAATGATAGGTTCTATCATTGCGTATAGTTCAATTCTTTCCATGCAGTTTCTACTTAGGGAGGCAGACTCCATACAGTTGTGAATATAGAATAATACACTGGAAGAAATAAGATTGCTAAGGTGAGTAATTTTTCTTCAGTCACATACCCACCACCATCCCCCCACCAAGGTTAGATGCAGTCTCTTTTTTTTTGTTGCTACTCTCTGCCTGTAGGCTGGGTACTTATGCCACACCTCATTGTTGAGAATTCATTTTCTGTACTTTTTCTTCATTACTTGGATTTACAAGAAGATAGATCTTTTTGAGGATACCTCTTCAGTAGGCCACACCTTTGGAACTATATCTGAGTCAGCGCTAGGACCATGGCAGGCTTTCCAAGTAGGGGCGATGACATCACCATCGGTATCTACCATGAATGTGAGCGACTTCATATCTCCTCAGTTCTTTTCCCACTGTCAATCATACTCATCGGACTTACTGAGGAAACGCAAACAACTAGCTGTTGTATTGTTTTGTCTAAGTAAATCACTCAAATTTTAGTGATGTCGCTACCTCTGCATGCCACTGAAACCAATAACATTGTTCCAGTACTGTGGGTGCAGAGGAGAGATTATAAGACAATGCACAGCAAGTGTGTCTGCAGTCTAGGCATCTCTCACAATGTAAGGACTTGTGAGATTTGCAAGGGCTTCAGTCAGTAACCAGCCGATGCAGAAGAAAGGTGCTGCAGAAGTTTTTTGCTGGGGAAAAAACACTAGCAGTCATGGAGAATGCCCAGGGTCAGAAAGTGGAGTCACCAGCCCCCTGCTCCCAAGCCATTTACCAACTCACGGTCATCAAAATTGAAAGGCTTTTGACTCCTTTGTGGACCTGACCAAGGCCTTCAACTTGGTCAATCACAACCTGCTTTTGTCTGCCCTGCTTAAATTGGGTTTGTCTTCGGAGGTTGTTGGTTGGTTTGAGAGCTACCTTTTTGGTTGTTTCGATCGACAAAAATGAAGGGATGCATTTTGCCCCCATCAGTAGTTCCACTGGGTGTTTCTCAGCTTTCCATTTTGGGTCCCCTCTTATTTAGTTTATTTCTGAATACAATACCATCTGTTTGTCGTAATACACAAATTGTTCTTTATGCTGATGGCTGCTCGATCTTCACAGCCTCCAGTCTTTGGATGTACTAAATTACTTGTCCTGTGTCATTGAGGCACAGGTCAGGAAGACCAGGAGCAGTTGTGAAATTCACAGGTAACCTTTTATTACTGTATTACCAATAACAGTAAAATAAAAAATAAAAATGGTGTAGTATAACTATTTACAAAGGTAGTACCAACAGAGAAAACAAAGTCCTTCATCTGAGAGTATCTCTTAATTCCAAGTTTCAGTCTGTCTAGTAAAAAATATTGCTGCTCTTTTTCTAACAAGTCTTTGCCTTGGAACTCGTTAAGGAGACATCCAGTTTTTCACAAAATGTTCTTGTCAGTTTCTTTGCAGAGCAGGCTTGCAAACAGAACAGGGTGCCAAGCTGGCCTCCTGCTGACAAGTTTGCAAACAAGCCTGAGAGGAGCTCAAACTGCATCTCAGGATAACTTCCTAAATTCCAAATAGCTTGTTGCCATCATTTCAACAGTGTAACTATATACAGTTTCAAACAAAAGGATCCCAGTATCACTTACTGTTTCACACAAAGATTCACATATATTTTATAACCACAGATATGCAAGGAGAAGAAAAGACAAAACAGTAGCGAAGGCAGAGAGAAGCGAGAGGTGGAGAATCAATCAGTCAATCAAAATCTTTATTTATCCAGGCCTACACCATTGAGCAGGGTATATTGCAAGATGGACCTGGTCATACAAAATCATAGTACAGTAACATGGTAACACATAATGCAATATTATACAAAGAAGAAAAATATACTTATTTACATCAACATTTGAGTGAGAGGCCTCTACAACAGATAGGCTTATAACTGGGTGCAGCCAGAATGTTCACTAAAAGGAGAGAGAGAGAAAGGCAAGAAGAGGGATACCAGCTTAGGAAGAAATGAGCGGGTTGGAATAGTTAATTGGCATACTTCAGGAAGGGGTGGAACTTGGCCATGGCTAAAAAGAGGCAGAAAAGCCAGTATTTTGATAGGGAGAGAGGCAGGGAAGGCAGGCGGGGAGGCAGGATGGGCAGGAGGAAACTGGAAATGGGTGAGCTAACGTGTGGGAAACATTTACAGGGTTCTTTCATGGAGCGGTCATAGAGTGACTTGAAAATATTCAGGCTAACAGGACAGCTCAGCTTCAAGACTTTTCCATATTG
This sequence comes from Neoceratodus forsteri, assembly GCA_016271365.2. Taxonomy (NCBI): domain Eukaryota; kingdom Metazoa; phylum Chordata; order Ceratodontiformes; family Ceratodontidae; genus Neoceratodus; species Neoceratodus forsteri. Next base: position 659,089,104 of record CM057459.1, read on the forward strand.
TTTCACAAGGAAGGCAACGAGAAATTTATGGCAGCTCTATGAAACAAGATTTGACCTTAGGTAGTTGCAAGGCAATTAGGGAATAGCTTCTTAGAGCATAGGCACCTATCACACTCAGGAGAATGCAATCAGAGAAGTATAGGAGGAGTTTGTTGGTTCCGCTCTGAAAGCCCATAGAGTGGCATTTCTATTTGGAATTGTAAGACCGCCAGAGTGATAAGTGCCCATGTCTAATGAGAACATTTGGTTGTGCAACCAGAAAGACAAGAGAGAGAAGAGGAGGATAGAACAGATCCTTGCATTTAACTCTTTCTGCATAACACATGGGACAGGGCCTTATTCAACCCTATCACATACCCCCTCTTTAAAAGGGAATGTGTTTAAAAAAAAAAAGGTTTCCAAAACTTTCTATTACTTTTCTAACATTACCTTATATGCTTTACAGATCACAGTCAGTACAGCAAACAGTGAAGTTTAAACTCGCACTTTTTTTTTCAACTTTCAGAATTCCCAATTCTTGATCCATATCTTGACAGAAAATCAGCATTGACATTCTCTTTCCTGGATGTGTGCATCACTTTAAATTTAAATGGCTATAGTGCCAGGTACCACCTTGTAATTCTAGAATTTGTATCCTTCATTTGGTTAAGCTAACAGAAAGGATTGTGATCTGTTGTTACAAGTATAAATTCAGCTCTTAGCAAATAAAACTTAAGGGACTGCATGGCCCAGTTTGCTGCAAGGCATTTCTTTTCAATAGTGGAGTACCTTTTCTCTCTGTCGTGCAACTTCCTACTGATATATAGAATGGAATGTTCCTTCCCATCAATAGTCTGACTCAAGACTGCACGTAGGCCTACCTCTGATGCATCAGTCTAACAAAAATGTTTTCTCAAAATCTGAGCTTCTTAAAGCAGTGGCTGAACATAATGCAGCCTTAATGGCCCAAAAAGCTTCATCACACTCTGGGGACCATTTATTTATTTATTTTTATTTATGTGTTTGTTAACTGTGTAAGTACACTGATCCAGAGGACCATTTTCAGGTACGACCCGGCCATCTAGATGGCACACAGTACTGAGACAAGAACATCATGACAATAGCAGCAATTCACAAAGGTTACAGAAAAGTGTGTGAGAGGAATACAGAAAGTTTTACATTTAAGCCCCATACAGTGGGGTAACAACCACAGTACAGCATCATATAGTCAGATAAAGCTAGATAACATGTCTTGTGAGAAGAGATTATACATTACACAGTACAGTCATTATTATTTGTGAGCAATTGTAGTTCATATTGGCTGTAAGTGCAATCCTGAAGTGCTGTTTAACGGTTTGTGGGAATTCCAAGGTGTGGAGTTCTGCAGGGAGAGAGTTCCAGAACTTTGGGGCTGCCCAGGAAAAGCCCTTTGACCCATAGCCGTAGATAGCCTGAGACAGTCAAGAACTGGACTAGCAGAGGACCTCAAGTTTCAGGAAACCTGTTTGACTGCAAGCATGCCCATGAGCAGAGAACTAGTCCCATTTCACATTATTCAGGTACAGTTTTATCGTGAGTTCAGTGAGGGGAGTAGCTACATAGAAACATAGAAGTTGATGGCAGATAAGGACCACAAGGCCCATCCAGTCTGCCCATTCCTTTTTCTACCTTATAAATTTGCCATCAGCCTTTGCTCTGTCAGTGGCCTGTCTATTCATACTCGTCTGTATTGCTCCCTTATGCCTATCCCATGCCTGTTTGAAGCCCTGCACTGTATTCATAGCCACCACTTCCTGAGGTAGGCCGTTCCATGCATCCAGCACCCTTTCTGTGAAAAAGAATTTCCTCACATTCCCCCTTAATCGGCCTCCCTCTAATATCATGCTGTGTCCGCTTGTCCTGCTATTTTTCTTCTATTTAAACATGTTACTCTTTCACCTTGTTAATGCCCTTAAGGTGCTTGAATGTCTCGATCATATCAACTCTCTCCCTCCTTTGCTCAAGGGTATACATATTGAGCTCCATAAATCTGTCCTCATTGTCTTCTGATGCAGTCCCTGAACCATTTTGGTTGCCTTCTCTGGACTGCCTCAATTTGGTTAATGTCCTTGTGAAGGTGCGGCCTCCAGTACTGCATGCAGTACTCCAGATGGGCCTAACCAGTGTCTTGTAAAGAGGGATTATTACCTCCCTCGTATGACTTGTGATACCCCTACTAATACACCCTAACATCCCCCTAGCCTTAGCTACTGCTTTAGAGGTCTGCTTGGATGATTTCAGGTCATCTGTGATGATGATGCCCAAGTCTCTTTCTTTCTTTGTGACTGCCAGCAACTCCCTTCCCAGCCTATAGTTCACTTCAGGGTTTCTCTTCCCTATGTGCATGATCTTGCACTTCTTTGCATTAAATCCCAGTTGCCACTCTTCTGACCTTTTTGCTAGTTTATCCAGATCTCTTCTCATTCTGCTCACCCCATCTGGATCATCTACTCTGTTGCAGAGCTTGGTGTCATCTGCAAACAGACAAGCCTTACCCTCTAGTCCATCTGCAATGTCACTAATGAAGATATTGAAGAGGACTGGCCCCAGAACTGATCCCTGAAGTACCCTACTTGTGACTTGCATCTCTTTTGACTGTATACCATTTACCACCACTCTCTGTTTTCTGCCCGTCAACCAGTTTGTCACCCAGTTGACCAACTTCTGACCCACCCAGAGCCTACCCAGCTTATTAATCAATCTTCTATGTGGAACAGTATCGAAAGCTTTGCTGAAGTCAAGGTAGATGACATCAACTGCTCCCCTGGTCCACCACTCTGGTTACCCAGTCAAAGAAATCTATGAGATTAATTTGACAGGACCTTCCTTTGTAAACCCATGCTGTCTTGGATCTTGTGCCCTATGGATTCCAGGTATTGCACTATCCTTTCCTTAAGGAGTGCCTCCATAATCTTGCCCACTACTGAGGTAAGACTGACTGGTCTGTAGTTCTCTGCCTCCTCCCTGCTACCACTCTTGTGGAGCGGGATCACATGAGCCCTTCTCCAGTCTTCTGGGACCTCTCCTGTGCTCAGAGACTCACTAAACAGTTCTGCTAGTTCCACCTTTAGCTCCTTAAGTACCCTAGGATGTATGCCATCAGGTCCCATTGCCTTGTCCACCCTGAGCTTAGCGAGCTCTTGTAGGACCCTTTCTTTTGTGAAAGGAGTAGTGCTCATCTCCCTCCCCCCTGTGTCCATGGTGCTGAGCTGTGGGCCCTGCCCTACCTTCTCTTCAGTAAATACTGAGTAAAAGTATCTATTTAGGATAGATGCTTTTACAAGGTCCTCCTCCTCACTTGCCCTCTTTTCTCCTTTGAGCTTAGCAATACCCCCTCTGGGCTTTCTCCTTTCACTAATGTATCTATAGAAAGTCTTGTCACCTTCTTTTACTGTTTGTGCTAGTGTTTCCTCAGTTTGGGACTTTGCCTGCCTTACTGCCTTCCCTGCTTCCCTTAGGGCAGTTTGGTATGCCTCCCTATCTTCATCCCGCTGTGTTCCCTTATATTTCCTGAAGGCCAGCCTTTTGGCTCTGACCTTTTCTGCTTCTGTATTTGAGAACCAAAGTGGTTTCCTTCTTCTTTTGCACTTCCTTTTCTGTCTAACACAATGGGATGTTTCTTCAAGTATTGCATCCTTAATGCTTGCTCACTTTGCCTGCACTCCCTCACCTGTGTTTCTTTTTTCCAGGGCTAGCTTAACTCTGTTAGCCATCTTATCAAAGTCAGCTCCTCTGAATACCCATATTTTTGCCATGGAATGGGATGATTTAAATGTAGTGGCCAAATTGAACCATACCATGTGATGGTCACTGGCCCCCAGGTGACCTTCTACCTGGAGATCTGTGATCCCTTCCCTGTTAGTCAGTACTAGATATAGGATAGCCCTGTCTCTTGTTGGTTGTTGTACAAGTTGTTTGAGGCCCTCCCCCTGCAGGGAATCTACCATGTGTCTAGTTCTGGCAGATGTTCCTGTTGGTATTGACCAATCTGTATCCGGCATGTTAAAGTCTCCCATTATCAGAACCTCCCCTTTAGCTGTCATGTTTTGTATATCTTCTAACAGTAATGTGTCTGTGTCCTCCCCCTGGCCTGGTGGCCTGTAGACAACCCCAGTTCTTATGGCTGTCCCATTTCCTGTTTCCAGGGTGACCCACAGTTCTTCTGTCTCCTTATGTGTGTTCTGAATTTCTGTAGCTCGATATTTTCATTGATATGACAGGGCCACTCCACCCCCTTTTTGCACCTCGATCTCTTCTGAACAGTACATAGCCAGGTACTGAAGTCTCCCAGTGTGGTTACTGGTAAACCATGTCTCACTAATTGCTACTATGTCCAGTTAAGCCTCTGACATTATTGCCTGCAGGTCTGGGATCTTATTTCCCAGGCTGTGAGCATTGTATCATGATTTTCCATTGGCCAGATTTCAGTGTTTTAGTTGTTGGGTGAGGTTTGGCATTTCCCCTGTGCGTCGTATGGGGAGACGGACCTTTTTTCTTACCTAGTGATGCAAATGAACTGCAAACATGCTGAATCCCTGTTTGACCACTAGATGAGGGGGGAGGGGTGTTCTTCCATTCAACGTTTGGGGTGCTGCACCCCCTCCCCATTTGTTAGTTTAAATATTCTGCAAAGACGTCAAACTTCTGCCCCAATGCACTGACTCCCTCCTTCGTCAGATGCAGTCCATCAAATTTAAAGAACTTTCGCGCCCAGAACTGTTGCCAGTTCCCTACAAATAAGTGTCCTTTTTCCTGGCACCAGCACTTGAGCCACGTATTTAGCTCCCCTGTCTCCCCTTCTCTGATCTTCCGTCCATCTGCCCCCCTCTCCCAGACTGGCAGGATGAAAGAACAAGGAAGTAAGAGCAGAAACAAATCAGTCAACAACAAATGCAGTAACCCTGAAAGCTTATCCTAATGTTAGATAAAACTGTAAAACCTGTAAAGCACCACCTGTAATAATTTCAGAGAAGATATACCCTGTAAGAAACACTTTGCTACAGAGAAAAATAAAGCAGTAACAGAAGATATGCCCTGCAAAAGACAATTTGAATCAGAAGATTACAGCGGTAATCTGTTAGTACACAGCTTGTAATAATGCAGAAGAAGGTATACCAGCATAAACAATTAGAATCGGAGAAAAATAAAACAGTGAAATGTTAGCAACAAACAGTAGCAATCCCTGTGAGTACAAAATAAAAACAACACCACACAGTAAATATGCTTAGCCAAAGGAAGTCTTAATCCATTTCCCTTGCTCTAGTAAGGTTCTGTGCTCTGTCTTTTCAAGCACTCTTAGAAGGAAAGAGCTCAGGTGAAGCTAGGTGCCTTGGCCAGCAAACCAAGTCTACCAACTGGGCAAAGTTGTAAACAAATCTCCGATAGTAACCAGCCAGCCTAAAAAAAAAAAAAAAAAATGACCCAACATGTTTCTTTGATTTAGGAAAGGATTGTTAGCTGAGCTTCTATTTTAGAAATCTCTGGCTTGGCTTCTCCATTTCCCAAAACATATCCCAAATATCTGGTTTCCTGCATGCCCAATGTGCATTTTGTAGGATTAATTATCAGAACTGTCTTTTGATTGATTGGATTATTGCTCGTAGGTGTTCCAGGTGACTTCCAGTCTGTACTTACACCACAACATTATCCAGGTATGCAGCACAGTAACCAGTGTTGGGGGATAAAATCAGATCCACACACCGCTGGAAGATAGCGGGTGCGCCATGTAAACCAAACAGCATGGTGGTGAACTGATAGAATCCTATAGGAGTGGCAAATGCAGTTTTGTCTCTGGATTCTTTAGCTTGGGGAATTTGCCAGTCACCCTTGGTGAGATCAAGGGTACTGATGTACTTGGCACTCCCCAATCTCAGCAACAAATCATCTATCCTGGGCATAGGATAAACATCAAATTCTAACACTTGATTAAGTTTCCTAAAATCAAGGCAGATTCTTACACCTCCTTCTTATTTATTTGCAGTCGCCTTTAGTGATGACCAAGGACTTCGTGACTCTTCTGTGATACCCAGTTCTTTAATTTTTTATATTTCCTTAATCACATCTGCTCTTAACCGCTCTGGTAATCTGTATGTCTTTTGTCTGGTAGGCTGTGCATTCCCTGTCACTATTATGTGTTCGACCCCTTTTGCTCAGACTGGTACTGTAAAAGTACTGTTGTGTCTTTAGTGAATTACAAAATCTTCTTTGGGGATATCTCAGTCGTCAGGTTACTTCGTAAGAACTTCACTGTCTGTGAAGGAAAATCCGCACAGAAGATTTTCAGCAGCACAACTGGGGCCACCCACACCATCGATGTCGGTCTATGTCATCAACTCTGTATAGGCGTAGGCGGCCCGCTCCCTCCACAGTTCTGACCTGCCATTGACTTAGAAGCACAGCCTCCGTGAAGAGCTATCACATTGTCCGTGCCCTCTTCAGCCTACGGCCTATTTTTCAACCAACCCTTACCTAAATCTCTTAGAGATTTTTTTTTCCTTTTATGCCGAGAGTTAAACCTTCTCTCTCTTCTGTCTCTGCTACTGCAGAAAGAAGATTTGCCTCCAGTGACAAGTACTCCAGTTGTATCTGCTGTCTTGGGCCTGACAGTGACTCCTCGGATTGTGAGCTCTGCCAGCAGTTTAACCAAACCACTCTTTGGTGATGCAGGAAGACTTGAAAGATCTTTATGGAACAATAGGTAGCCATCTCTGAGACTGTGTCCTCTGGGACACCGGTTGCCCAGTCGCCCTCCAGTTCCAAGAGCTCCAAGGCCTCTCAAATCAAAGACAAGTCTTTGGGGAAAAGCCATAAAAAAGAACAGGTTCACCACCACTCCCCCTAGCGGCTATCCCATTCTCTGTTGGCTTTGCCTTCTTCTGGGGGCTCTTTGTCATTGGCTGCAACCACAACAGGGGCCAGCTGTCCAGGTCTTGGTTCTGTCCAGGCCCATACTGACAGCTCCTCCTCCTCAGAGTCCCAGAGCGTTCGGCTGTCAACCTCTGGGTCATCGGCACCTCCTCCATCGATGACGTGCTCGTCATCGATAACTACCCCTTCAAGGCCTGCTCCTTCTCCAAAGGCTCCGGGCTCATTGTGTCAGCCAGCTGGATCATTGGCCACTGTGCCACCAGTCGCTCCTCCATTGTCAGTGTCTGACTCGAACAAGGTTCTTGTCCATTTTTGTAATGTGTTGATCCTACCCAAATCAGTCTTCACCATTCATTACTGATGGGTCCTACTGGAGGTCAGGACCCTGCACGGAAGAAAGAGCACTGTCTCTTTAAAATTTTTGTGTTGGGTGGAGACTGTGTCGGGATGGCACTGCCCTAGAGGCCATTGTTCTCACGGGCACTCTGACAGGTTGGCCAGTAACCGACACCATCTCCTCCAGCCCTCAGTTCTGGTTTTTTCGCTGTTGAGGAAGGATCCTGTGTGGGAATTGCTTCAAGCAACTGCGTCACTGTCTAGGCCTCAGTTTCTGCAGTGCCATGCGTACCAGTGTCGTTTGGCACCTTTCCTCCATTTACTTTAGGTGACGGGTGTCTCTTTTTCCTTAGTTTATTGTATTTTAACTGCAGCAGCGGTATGTCGGGGTGTCGTTCTAACTCGTAGCAGTCCGGAGTTGCCCCAGTGCCCCTGTGGCAGCTTCATCATGATCACGGACCCCCACGATTATTGCTTTTCTTGCCTGGGTCCCCACCATCCTATGGACGAGTGAGACGCCCATTTTTCAGTGGATCTCTGTACTTTAGTTATTCGTGCAGCGCATTGGGGTAGGGAACCCTGATATTCGGTGGGTGTCAACGAACTTGGGACACCAAGGCAAGAACTTTGGGCTCCACCCCTGAGCCCCTCCCTGGGCCTGTATGACCCAGCGGGATAGGGCCTCCTCTGCTTCCCTTGCTGGGGCACGGGGTCCCCACGAGGGGTTGGTGGGGAAGGTCGTCTTCCTGCGGGGAGGCGACTGGTCACCCCTCACAGTTTGGCTCCTCGGAGGATCAGATGACCCCCGAAGTGGAGTCAGAGCTATACGCGGGCTCTCCTCAGGAGGTCCCCTCGAGGCCGTGCTCTCCACCAGCTTCAGCTCTCAGTGCCACCTCTGGCACTGATGAGCGGAATGGTGGGGGTAATGTGTCCGAGCCTCCCCCAGATGCCTTTCGGGGTGCCAGGGAGTCCAGAGTTTCAGGTGTGGCCCAGTTGCTGGTGGTCCTTGTCTCCTCCCCTACCTCACGGGATGGTGACAGGAGTGACCTCGATTAGGCTCCTTATTTTTTGGAATCCACTTGGATGTCTTTGGGACCACTGGGGTCTCCGGTGCGAGTATCTCATCCAGGAGGCGGTGCCACCGGTGGTGTCGCTACCCTGGTTCCTTCTGGGACCTCTTCAGGTTCTGAGGTACCTTTGTGGCTTCCTCTGAGGGTTCCGGAGAGTGGCGGTGCCATGTCAGACCATGGTGCCGAGGTTGGCGCTTCTTCTCTTGGCGGTGTCGGTGTCGGCTCTTCCTCAGCCACGACCAAGCCCTCCTTGACACTTGGCTCTACCCTGTTGGCCAGATCTGGTCCTATGATAATCTGCATTCCAACCGATGGGGAGCAGCCTCGGGAAGACCCTCTAACCTCCTGTGGGGTGGGGGGGTCTTCTCCTTCAAGGGGGGGCAAGCCCAGATTCCTCCACTGGGTCTCCGGAGAAGGAAAGATCTTCTTCCTAGGAGAAGGGACTGGTGGACCTGTCTCTAAGCGACCCACACATCCTTGGGCAGTTGGGGTTGTCTGGGACTTTCCAGTTCAGTCTCTCTTCTGGGGAGGGGCTTTGCAGTGGGTGCGAACAGGAGCCTCCCAAGAGGTGCTGCATGGCTCCAGCCTTACTTTCTGGGGGATTTCCCCCAAGTGCATCCCCAAACCCGTTCCTTAGGGGTTGGGCGAGCTGGGGTATCAGGGTCTTCCAGTTCTCCCCTTAATCAGGGCATATCTGGACAAACCCAAGTCTCTGGCAGAGGTACTTCCTGTTCCAGCCAGGTGTCCCATCCTCCAGTATCTCTGCCTCCCCTACCCCCCTTTCCAGGGTTTCTTAGCCCTGAAGGCCCCTTCTGGGAACAATTCAGGGCTGTGGCAGTGCTCTTCCCTGTTACTTCAAGACTGTCACTAAGGTCATTTTAGACCTTCTACTGCACCTGCAAGCTCTTAATCGGACTCCCTCTCTTCTTCAGCTTCCTCAGTGCAGGAAGAGGTCTTCACGCCATTTTTCCGCTATGGAGGATGTTACATCCTTCCAGTGTTTCCTTTCAGAGATGATGAGGGAGCTCCATATTTCCCACCCAGTCAGACGGAACTCTGATCATGCGACGCTGTCATTCATGGGAGAGTACAACGCTGACAGTTTGGTCATCCCTCCTTGGCTGAGGCCATTAAAAGGAAGGCATCACACGCCATCTGGCTACGTCCTTCTGCCCCTAGGGATTGCATGCGCAGATCCTGCAGGGCAGCAGGGTCTCCAGATGCCATGCTGCAGCCTTTTTCAGGTCTGGGGTTCGTGAATACACCTTCAGGGCGCCAACGCCTCAGTCAGGACCACCTCCTTGACTCTGACTCAGCCGAGTTTGTTCATTGGGAGAGGAGGGTGTTTTTTTCTGCACACCGCCTGTTGTGGATGTTGGCTCATCAGGCTCACCTGGTGGCCTATGCAAGGTGTATCTGTTCACTACTGGGGCAAGTCCTAGCAGCGCTGCCTGACAATGAGGGAACCAGGCAAGCCATTCACCTAACTGCCCAGGGCCTGGAACTAGCAAGACACCTCTCTAGGACACTAGTAAGGTGGCTTCAAGGCTGGTAGGATACTCGGTCTGCGTTAGGTGGGCTGCGTGGCTTCGCCTATCCAGGTTGTCACCCCTGGCCCAGCGTAGGATGATGTCCTCACCTTTCCGGGGAGCCCACTTCTTTTCCTGCAGGCCATGGTGAGTCCTTCAGGGGCACCCTTCACCTCCCGGATCCCGTGAGCGTCCTCCAACCCTGTCGAGTCCTCGGGCCTAGCCGGGCATGGATTGGCCCCTCATCCTGTGTCCCTTTTTTCTCCCCACGGGAGGCTGGGGAACGTTTTTCCCCATCGTTCACCTTCTTGGTACTCAGACCCATCAAATGAATGGTGAAGATTGATTTGGATAAGATATAGAAATTACGTGCTTACGTAATTATGATCTTCCCAAATTTCTTCACCATCCATTATGCCCACCCACCCTACCTATGATCAGACACTGGGCAGCTCATTCTTTTTTTTTCCTCCCCCAATCCCTCCAGGCCGGGGGGAATAAGAAAACAGAACTCTGTGTTGTACGAACCCTGTGTCCAGTCTGGATACTTTTCCACTGCTGGTGGGCTTCAAGGTTGCTCTACCACTTGTGTGGGATTTCTTCTGGGGTATAACCCCCTTAATTTCTCTTCTCCAGCTGAGCAGTCCTCCAGACATTAAAATCTGCTTCCTGGGGCAGTCCTCTTCTGGTGCTTTATTTTGTGCCTTGTCTGGCGAATTTTAGAAGGACAATGGGCACATAGACCAGGAGGGAAAGTATTGATGAAGACAGAAGGTAAGAAATGACTCCATCAATAGGAGAGATCAGGCTCTCTCCCTTTCATTCTTAAAAAAAAATAAAATGGAAAAAGGGATATTTTTCTCAGCATGGTCATGTGCACAGGCCTCTGGCTCTTCCCCTCTTGCAGCTTCCCCCTCCTTTTGATCCAGCTTGGGTTCTTAAGTCCTGGCTCAGTCCTTTCCCCCTTTTTAAGTGGAATCTGGTCCTCTGGACTTCTCAAGGGAGAGAGAGAATCCTGTGGGGTTGTGGAGCAGTTGAGTGTCGGGGGAAGAGTTGGGCCAGTTTTTGTTCTTCCATATGTCTTCATTCTCTCTCTCTCCCCGTCTCTCAGTTGTTTTACTTTACCCAGAGCTGCCCAGCGCTCTGGTCATCCCTATCTGTCCATCGTAGTTTTCCCTCTGGTCTAACCCTAGTTATCCTTTCAGCCTTATTTTGTTTTATTTTCCACCCTTCCTATCGTTTGGGCACCCTGGCCCTCTGGTACCCCCTTTCCTGTTCCTTGTCTGGCGGACAGAACTGAGGGCTGGGAGGAGTCGGCGTCAGTTACAGGCCAACCCACGAGCACCACATAGAATGTTGAGCTTGAGGGCAGCACCATCCCAATGTTGTCTCCACCCAGCACAAAAATTTTAGAGAGACAGTGCTCTTTTTTTCTGTGCACGGTCCTGACCCATCAGTAATGAATGATGAAGATATTTGGGAAGATCATAATTACAGTAAGTACATAATTTCTATGTCCAGCAGTTTGTGGCCATTGTCGCTGGTGCCATTGACGCCAGCGCCATTATTGACACCTATTCGCTGCGCCGGTGAACCTACCTAGGGGCCATGTCGACAGAATGATGTTGGCAGATCCTGAAGAGGATGTAGACATTGAGGAGGAGTACCACCTTGAACTCATCCTTCCAGACAAAATGGAGGAGGACGACCAGTAGCTCACTTTAGACAAGTCCGCTGCCTCTTCAGTCTGTGAAGACTCTGTTAAGCATACCCCCAGGTCCCCACCTGAGGATGCTACCTTCTTTAACATCATGAAGCAGCTGTCTTCGACTATGGTTTCAGACAGAGGAGGAGGAGGATGCCTCTTGAAAGCAACTGACTCTCCCTAAGATTATTCCTCCCATGCTTACTTCACTCTAAAATGCTACCATGCTGGCCCGGTGGCGCTGAGGGTTGAGGCGCTGGACGCCACACCTCGCGCTACGCCGGTGACCCGGGATCCATCGGGGTGGGATGCCAGGGTCGCGTTGGAGCGCCTGATGTCCTGAGAGGGTCGGTGGATGCACTGACACTCGAAGGGCTCAGTAACTCCATCTCCGGAGCCAGGAGGGGGCGTTGTTAGGCAGCAACGAGGAAGGCGTGCGTCTGCCGCGGACTCTCTGCGCGGCGTCTCAGAGGGCGGGGTTAAGAGAAACTACTTGGAGAAAATGCCCTCCAGTCACCTAGATGAAGTCCTCCAGAGCTGACCTCACTACCCTCCGACCAGGGCAGACCCCAATGTGCAGCTGCCACAGGGGAAGAGAGGGGAGGAAGGGATCCTCTCTTTGCCTCGCCGGGGTAATCCAGGCCATCAAAGGGCCCCCAATGGCAGTGTGGCACTCTAGGGGCAGACCAAGCTGGTCGGCAGAGGTTGAGGGGTCGTCACTCCTTGCAGGACGGAAGGAGTGGTGATTGGAAGGGACAGCAGGAGTGGATAAAAAATAAGTCGAAAAAAAAAAATGCTACCATGGCAGCCCGGCACAGACCAGACATGGTGCCAGCTATGCACCGTAGGGCTGACAAACTCTACAGTGCCTCTCAGGGCATCTCTCAGTTTGCTGCCCAGGCCGAAACTGACTAAGTGGTCATTAAGGCAGCACATGACAGGTCTGAGGTGCCCAAACATCTTAGTTCCCTCTGCCCAAACAAGGAGTCACATAGGATTGATCTTTGGGGAAAAGGGTGTATGCTTCCTCTACCTTACATTTGAGGATTGCCAACTACCTGTCACACATGGTGAAATACCAGAACACCACTTGGAGAAAGGGCAAGACTGCCGCCCAAACTCTTCCTGATGGTGCTGAGAAGCAGAAGTTACTTCAATGCTTCCAAACTGCTGAGGACATTGAAAAGCATCTCCTGCGGGCCATTTGTGACTTGCCAGATACTGTAGCCAGGGTGACTGCCACTGGCATATGCCGTGAGGCATTCATGGCTCCAGTTTCTGGGTTTGCAGCTGATGTGCAAAACAAGGTGCTCAGTGCCCCTTTCAGTGGCACCAGGCTTTTTGGTCTGGATGTCCAGGACCTTATAAATGATTTGCAGGCCTCACAGGCATAGCGGTTAAGTACGTCCACTCCCTTTACCACACTCAGCCACGTGGTAGGGGACATTCTAATTTTCATAGACAGGCCAATAGACCAGGCTCAGGCCCCCATACCCTGGGTAAACATAGAGCCCAGTCTTCCTTGTCTGCCACTTCCAATTCTGGAGCAGCAGCCAAGCATCCCAGAACTGAGGGAGTAGCTTACTCAACTGGACCCACCCAGCTTGACTCCTCGCATACCCCCCAGGTGCAAGCCCAGGAGGTCGTGGTCGGAGGTCTGTTCTCCCTCCATCTGAATCAGTAGAGAGCCATAACTTCAGATAAGTGCATCCTGCAGATCATAGAGTGCGGTCATACCCTGGAGCTCATCCACCCAGAGGAAACCAGGATTCTATTCCAGGTTTTTCCTGGTCCCCAAAAGACCAGAGATCTGAGGCCCATTTGGAATTGAAACACCCCAGTCTCTTCGTCCAGTAAAAACAGTTCCTCATGGTAACTTTACCAGGCCTATTGCCCTCCTCAAGTCCGGGATTGGCCCTGCTCACTGGACATGCAAGATGCTTACTTGCATGTTGCAGTCTTTCCTCCTCCAGGAGATTGCTCCGCTTTGCCTTTTAGGGAGAGTATTACCAGATCTTACTTTGAGGGGCTCTTGCAGTAGGTAATTACATATAGGACTGGCGATGAAGGCGGCAGGACCTCCCAGAGAAAATTCTGTAGCTGAGCAGTCTCTGGCGGACCACCCCACATCAGGTGACCGGCATCAGGAGGCGTATGTATAAATTAGCGGTCCCTCCGCCCGCCTTCCAGTTCTTTCCCACCGTTAGCTTATGCCAGCGCCTCGCGGAAAAGTTCCCTGCTAGTCAGGCTCCTTCGTCGGTTGTTTTATCGAGTATTTTCACTTTTTCTCAGCCATCGTCAGGTACCCATCGGTGTGTCGTCCCTTACACCCTCGAGCACAAAAACAACCTGGTACATATAGGTACTAACGATCTCACCAGCACGATTGGTTGTAGAGACCAAGGAACACCTGACCATGCTGGGAGACGGACTGGCATCCATTTCATCCGGCATCTCCTTCGGGGGGGGGGGGCAGATGGACAGAAGGGAAGATAAGGGAGCTAAACATGTGGCTTAAGGGCTGGTGCCAGGAAAAAGGACACAAATTTGTAGGTAACTGGCAACAGTTTTGGGAGCAAAAGTTCTTTAAATTCGATGGACTGCATCTACAGGGAGGGAGTACACTGGGGCAGAAGCTTGATGTCTGCAGAATATTTAAACTATCAAATGGGGAGAGGGGTGCAGCACCTGATACATCGAACGGGAAGAACACTCCTCCGCCTCAGCTAGTGATCAAACAGGAGTTCAGCGTGTTTGTAGTTTATTTGCATCACCAGGTAAGGAAAAAGGTCTGGCTTCCCATACAACGCGCAGGGGAAAAGCTGGACCTCGCCCCGCAACTAACGCACCGAAATCTGACCTGTGGAAAATCATGTACACAAATACCCGCAGTCTGGGAAACAAGATCCCAGACCAGGAGGCATCAATGACAGAGGCTAAACTGGACATAGTAGCCATTAGTGAGGCATGGTTCACCATTAACCACACTTGGGAAACTTCAGTACCTGGCCATGTACTGTTCAGAAGAGACCGAGGTGCAAAAAAAAAGGGGGGTGGATGAAGAGCGGCCCTTTATGGCAATGAAAATATCAAAGCTACAGTAATTCAGAATACACACAAGGAACCAGAAGAACTGTGGATCACCCTGGAAACAGGAAATGGGACAGCCATATGAACTGGGTTGTCTACAGGCCTCCAGACCAGGGGGAGGACATAGACACATTACTGTTAGAAGATGTACAAAACATGACAGCTGAAGGGGAGGTTCTGATAATGAGAGACTTCAACATGCCAGATGCAGAGTAGTCAGTACCAGCAGGAACATCCGCCAGACTAGACACATAGTGGATTCCCTGCAGGGGGGAAGGCCTTAAACAATTGTTACAACACCCACAAGAGACAGTGCTGTCTTGGATCTAGTACTGACTAACGGGGAAAGGATCACAGATCTCCAGGTAGAAGGTCACCTAGGGGCCAGTGACCATCACATGGCATGGTTCAATTTGGCCACTAGAGCTAAATCATCCCATTCCAAGGCAAAAATATGGGACTTCAGCAGAACTGACTTTGATAAGATGGCCAACAGAGTTAAGCTAGCCCCGGCAAGAAGAAATACAGGTGAGGGGGTACAGGCAAAGTGGACAAGCATTAAGGATGCAATACTTGAAGCAACATCCCATTGTGTTAGGGAGAAACGCAAAAGCAGGAGGAAGCCACTTTGGTTCTCAAAACAGTAGCAGAAAAGGCCAGAGCCAAAGATTGACCTTCAGGAAATATAAGGAATGCAGTGGGACGAAGATAGGAGGCATACCAAACTTCCCTAAGGGAAGCAGGGAAGGCAGTAAGGCAGGCAAAGGCCCAAACCGAGGAAACACTAGCATGAACAGCAAAAGAAGGGACAAGACTTTCTATAGCTACATTAGGGAAAGGAGATAATCCAGAGGGGTTATGCGAAGATCAAAGGGATAAGGGGTGTGGAGGAGGACCAAGGAAAAGAATCCATCCTAAATATATACTTCTGCTCAGTATTTACTAAGGAGGAGGTAGGGCAAGGGCAACAGCTCAGCACCATGGATACGGGGGGGGAGGGAGGTGTGCACAAGTCCATTCACCAAAGAAAGGGTCCTACAAGAGCTCGCTAAGCGAGTGGAAGCCCCTGTCCCCGAAGGGCACACAGCCCTGGAGCGCGCTGCAGCTGTTGCTTCCGATTAAGGAGTGGAAGCCCCTGTCCCCGAAGGGCACACAGCCCTGGAGCGCGCTGCAGCCGTTGCTTCCGATTGAGGAGTGGAAGCCCCTGTCCCCGAAGGGCACACAGCCCTGGAGGGCGCTGCAGCCGTTGCTTCTGATTAAGGAGTGGAAGCCCCTGTCCCCGAAGGGCACACAGCCGTGGAGCACGCTCTAGCCGTTGCTTCCAATTAAGGAGTGGAAGCCCCTGTCCCGAAGGGCACACAGCTTGGAGGTGCTGCAGCTGTTGCTTCCGATTAAGGAGTGGAAGCCCTGTCCCGAAGGGCACACACAGCCCTGGAGCACGCTGCAGCCGTTGTTTCCGATTAAGGAGTGGAAGGTAATTGTTTCCGCTGTCGTTTAAATCTTCGCGCCTTTTCTGCGACTGCTACCGCGGGGGGATTTTTCTCGGCATAGGTTTTCGGGACCTCACTTCCTCAGTCTCTGGGACTCAAGAAGGGACGCTCTTCCTTTCAGAAGACTCTCAGATTTGCTGGGGCAGCTCAGAAAATTGTTTCAAGTGACTTTTTAGCTAAGCAATCAGTTTATGCTGTTATATGCCTTACCTCACCCCTGCTTAACCTGCCTACACTACCTCCCTGTTGGAACTGTTGTGTAGAGGGCTAATACTTGTTTTCTTTCATTCCTTAACCTATGAAAGTATAAACCATAGCATAGCCCACTTTAATTTTGATTTGTGCTTCAAGGATAATGTTTTCACAGACTGTAGTTTGACTTATTTTTGTTGAATTAACCCAATGTGATACACTGCTTTCCGAATCTTTTCTTCCCCTGTTCTCTCTCTCTCCCCCTGCCCTCTTACTCCGCCCACACACTCACGCCTCTCCTCTCTGCCCCTCCTCTAACTAGCCTTCTCCAATTACAGCCGAACCCTGTAGTCTGTGACCTGATTTAACCGCTGGATTTTTTTTTCCTTTCTCTATAGCCCCTGTCCCCGAAGGGCACACACCCCTGGAGCGCTCTACAGCTGTTGCTTCCATTTAAGGAGTGGAAGGTAATTGTTTTCCGCTGGTGGAGCACACGTCTGGTGTTTAAATCTTCGCGCCTTTTCTGCGACTGCTACCGCGGGGGGATTTTTTTCGGCATAGGTTTTCGGGACCTCACCTCCTCACTCTCGGGGACTCAAGAAGGGACGCTCTTCCTTTCAGAAACTTCCCACAGCAGCGCTGCTGCTGCTCCCCATCACCACCACCACCACCCTTGTCCGCATTTCTTAAATAGTGTCGGAATCCTGAAGCCAGCCTCAGTGGTAGTGTAATTTTAACTATCTCCCTACTTTCTCATTCGCACCTTATATCTCTTTACCACTAGAGGGCATCTACAGTTCTGATAACCCTGCTTATCTCTCCTGTTGCTTAGCCTTTATCTTTCTGGCTGTTTTAGTTTGTGCTCTACTCTAAAACTTCCACTAGCCTCTCCTGCTCACTGCAGCATACCTACATATAATGCCCTCCCTGCACTCATATCCCTGGGCACTCGACCTAGGTGTACTACTGCTACAAAGCTCACTTCTAGTAACCATTATGTGGATCCCGACAATTAGTAGCCCTCTCTCCCCAAATGGTCACTACCATCACCCCAAAGACTTTACTTTCTCAAACATGCTTATCCTGGCTCATGTGCCACCAGCCACCTCACCACTTTTAGTCCCAAATCGGATCATTTACTCCGTTATCTCTCTACTACAAGATCGCTCTCGGTGCTTTGCCCCCTTCACTACATTTACTCACCGTAAACTGTGGTACTTGCTCCTCTTAGCACTACTATTAGCTGGTGATATTGAGCTGAATCCAGGACCCGTATGTAATATCCCCATCTCTGACACCTACTGGACTCATTCAAAGGATCTGCGCATTGTTCATATGAATATTAGAAGCTTTCCCCATAATATTACGGAACTTGAGGCCTGGGTCACCCAATACAATCCTGACATTCTTTGTTTGACAGAGACCTGGCTCAAGCCCTCTATGCCTGATCATTTATGCCGTCTGCCAAACTATAACATGATAAGATAGGTCCTCATCTAAACGTGGGGGTGGGGTTGCAATCCTATATAAACCCTACCTCTCGGTACACCTGAATACCTCCCTCACTCTCTCACACTGTGAAGCTATTCATGCTACTCTCCAACTTGGATCTAAGCGGCTACACATCATATGTGCTTACAACCCTCCTAGGTGTGGTACCCCAGGCTTGGTTGAACTCCTCTCCCAGGTGAGCCTAGCTATTGGACGTAATGAAGTCCTCATCCTTGGGGATCTAAATCTAAACTGGTTAGGCTATACCGGCCAACACCTCCATACTATTGTACAAGACTATGACCTCCATCAACTGATCAATGACCCTACCAGGATCATGGCCCCATCCTCCCGATCCAGTTCCTTACTTGATTGGGCCCTCACAAACCGTCTTGACCACATTGTCTCAGCTGGTACCTTTGCTGACTCAATTAGCGACCACTCCCCAGTTTTTTGCACTTGGCGTGCAGCCAGACAATCATCTCCCCCACCAAAATTAATCACCTTTCGTAACATGGCTAACTTTAATCCGACACAGTTCCTGTACGATCTCTCACTCATTGACTAGTCACCTATCTTTACCTCTCTTAATGCTCAATCTGCCTTAGACTACTTCCTCGAAAAATTTATTGGTTCTCAGGACCTTCATGCGCCTCGTGTCACTCGCCGAATTAGAGGCACACAAACAAAGTGGCTAACAAAGGATCTCCTAGCTCAGCTTCGTAACAGGGACAAACGCTGGCATTGTTTTAAGGTCTCAGGTCTGCCAGCAGATCACAGTCACTACAGGGCATTGAGAAACTCCTGTAAAAGAGACATCCGTCTAGCAAAAACTCCTTTTGTAAAGAATCACTTATTAATGCTGGAGGAGATTCGCGTAAATTTTGGTCTGTCATCAAAACTCTCCTTGGCTCTGATAAACCTTCCATCTCCAAACCTTCCACCTCAGACCCCATATGGAGTACTTCATGCAGTTCTGGAGACCCAGTCTTCGCAAAGACATAGACAGGATGGAAGCTGTCCAGAGGAGGGCAACTAAAATGGTGCAGGGTCTGCACCGGAAGACATATGAAGAGAGACTTAAGGAGCTTAATATGTATAGCCTCGAGGAAAGGAGGGAGAAGGGGGACATGATAGAAACTTTCAATTACCTCAAGGGAATCAACAAAGTCAAGAGGATAGCATCTTTCAAAAAAGAGGTGTGCAAGAACAAGGGGCACAATTTGAAGATGGAGCGGCTCAGAGGTAATTTAAGGAAGTATTTTTCACAGAGAGGGTTGTGGATGCATGGAACGGCCTTCCGGAGGAGGTCGTGGAGTCAAAAACAGTGGTGGAATTCAAGCATGCATGGCACAGTCATAAGGCAATTCTAGGGGTTGGGGGTAGGAAGAAATAGGCTGCTGGTTAACTAGGATCTGCAGCTTATCTGGTAGGCAGGGAAATGGGCAGACTGGGGGTGGGCCAAGCGGTCCTTATCTGCCGTCAAATTCTATGTTTCTATGTTTCTATCAATGATATGCTGCTGAACGGAGTACACTGTAACAACCCTGTGACTATCGCCAACTCTTTCAACCATCATTTTCTGGACCTGTCACGCTACCTAGACTCCTTCCCCCCCAGCCACGTGGCATCCTCTCCCGTGGCCAAGGATCTGTTGCTCTCCCATCCACTATTCAGGTTCCGGACTGTCACTAAATCTTAAGTCCTAAAGCTGCTGCTGACTATCCGTGACAGAACTAGCCCAGGTGCTGATAGTCTTGAACCTAGGCTTCTGAAAACTGCTGCCCCGCATATAGCCTCCCCCCTAACTAAAATTTTCAGCCTATCGCTATGTCATGGTGTAGTTCCTAACGTTTGGAAGATAGCTAGATAACACCAATTCTAAAGAAAGGTAATCCTAAAGAGATGGCCAACTACGCCTATTGCCATTCTCTCAGTGCTCATTAAAATTCTTAGAAAACTAGTTGCTAGGCAAATTATTGAATATCTCCATAAACGCAACCTCCTCTCCGATCCCAGCATGGATTTCGCAAAGGTCATAGTACTTCCACTGCTCTTCTGAAACTCACTAATGAAATTTACACAGCCATGGACTCTGGTCTCTTGACAGGTACCACTTTCATTGATCTCACCAAGGCTTTTGACCTTGTTGACCACACCCTCCTCCTTACAAAGCTTACCTCCCTGGGTTTTTTCAGCGGAATCAGTGAACTGGTTTCAGAGTTATCTATCAAATCGACAGCAGGCTGTTGCTTTTAACTCAGCCCTATCAGACCTATCATATGTACAAACTGGTGTCCCCCAGGGATCCATACTTGGTCCACTGCTCTTCTCGATTTTCATAAACGATCTCCCTCAACAAGTGTCTACTTGCTCTACCTCGCTGTATGCAGACGACCTTGTACTCTACCATAGTGCCAGTAACGTATTGGACTTAACTAACTCTCTATCCCAAGAGTTCCAAAACATTCAATCCTGGCTTACTGCAAACCGTCTCGTTCTCAACGAAACGAAAACTCAGGCAATGCTCTTTGGCTCTCCAGCTAACCTAAAAGTAAATCGGAACTCCTTCAAAATATCTTGTTCCGACAATTCCCAGTTAGTAAACACCTCATCCTTTAGATACCTTGGCATTCTTCTTGATGAATCCTTGGACTTTGATCTCCACATCACTACGACTTGCAAATCAGTCAGTGCAAAGATCAGAGGAGCCTACCGCACTAACTATGCCCTTACCCCATCAGCTAGGCTTGCTGTGGCACAAGGCCTTCTTCTCCCATCCTTGGCTTATGGCTCTGTCATCTATCTAGGTGCAACTAAGACCTCCCTCCATGCATGGGACACTACATATAACAACATCTGCCGTTATGCGTCTGCCTCTCCTCGGCTCAAACATCACTGTCTGCTTTATGTGGACCTAGAATGGCCTAGTCCTGTGGCCCATCGCCTCCAATCTTATGGCGCCTTAATTGACGGTACGATAAGAGCAGGCCTCCCTCAATCTCTTGCCTTGCTACTACATCCTCAAACCCCTTCCTATGGTCTCTGTTCAGTTGACCAGACACCTCTGTACATCCCTAGATGTAGGACCTTAATGGGTACACGAGCTTTCTCCCATGCTGCCCCTAAATATTGGAATACTATCCTTCTAGCTATTCAGCTCTATACGCATACTTGTTTTAAGAAGCTCCACCGACAACACTTACTCACAGTAAGTCCCTGCACCTGCTTCCAGCCACCATAAGCAATACCCAGCTCTGCCTGCCTTTCCTATTTCCACCCTACCTGTTATTCTCCCCAATCTATCCTCTTCTACTCTACCCCTCCCTCTGCCTCCCCAGTCACTCGCTTATCTTGGACTTGCCAACTAGCTACTTGCTAAGAACCTACAGGAATCTCCAACCTGAGTTGCACTTATCTCATTCTTCTCTATGATCCTGTTATCCATGTTCTCTACTACCTACTTTGCTTGCTCGTGTGTTATTATAGTCTTATTAATGTTTGAGATGTTTTGTACTCTCCTGGCTTACTATTTACTGCATGGTTTATGTGTGTACAGGGCCACACTGATGTTTTGTGTGTCATTTGTAGCCTCCCGGTCGTACCTGAAAATAGGCATTCCTATGTCTAGTGTACCCACCGTCAACAAAAAGCAAATAAATAGTGGACAAGGCAATAGGACCTGATGACATACATTCCAGGGTACTAAAGGAGCTATGGGTGGAACTAGCAGAGCCATTAGCAGAACTATTTAGTGAGTCTCTGAGCACGGGAGTGATCCCAGAAGACTAGAGAAGGGCTCATGTGATCCCGCTCCATAAGAGTGGCAGCAGGGAGGAGGCAGGGAACGACAGACCAGTCAGTCTTACCTCAGTAGTGGGCAAGATTATGGAGGCACTCCTTAAGGAAAGGATAGTGCAACACCTGGAATCCATAGGAGCACAGGATCCAAGACAGCATGGGTTTACAACAGGAAGGTCCTGTCAAACTAATCTCATAGATTTCTTTGACTAGGTAACCAGAGTGGTGGACCAAGGGTGCAGTTGATGTTGCCTACCTTGACTTCAGCAAAGCTTTCGATACTGTTCCACATAGAATATTGATTAATAGGCTGGGTAGGCTCAGGATGGATCAGAATTTGGTCAACTGGGTGACAAACTGGTTGGCGGCAGAAAACAGAATGGTGGTAAATGGTATGCAGTCAGAAGAGATGCAAGTCACAAGTGAGGTACCTCAGGGATCAGTCAGGGCCAGTCCTCTTCAATATCTTCCTCAGTGACATTGCAGATGGACTGGGGGTAAAGGTTTGCCTGTTCGCAGATGACACCAAGATCTGCAGCAGAGTAGATGTTCCAGATGGGTGGGCAGAATGAGAAGAGATCTGGAAAAACTAGCAAAATGGTCTGAAGAGTGGCAACTGGGGTTTAACGCAAAGAAGTGCAAGATCATGCACATAGGGAAGAGAAACCCTGAAGCTACCTATAGTTTGGGAGGGAGTTGCTGGCAATCACAAGGGAAGAAAGAGACTTGGGCATCATCATCACAGATGACCTGAAATCATCCAAGCAGACCACTAAAGCAATAGGTAAGGCTAGGAGGATGTTTGGGTGTATTAGTAGGGGTATCACAAGTCATAAGAGAGAGGTAATAATCCCTCTTTACAAGACACTGGTTGGGCCCCATCTTGAGTACTGCGTGCAGTACTGGAGGTCGCACCTGCACTAGGACATTAACAACATAGAGGCAGTCCAGAGATGGGCAACCAAAATGGTGCAGGGACTGCATCAGAAAACATATGAGGACAGATAAACAGCTCAATATGTATACCCTAGAGCAAAGGAGGGAGATATGTATACCCTAGAGCAAAGGAGGGAGACAGGTGATATGATTGAAACATTCAAACATCTTAAGGGCATTAACAAGGTGAAAGAGTCTAACATGTTTCAATAGAAGAAAAATAGGACGAGGACACAGCATGAGATTAGAGGGAGGCCGATTAAGAGATAATGTTAGGAAGTTCTTTGTCACAGAAAGGGTGGTGGATGCATCGAATGGCCTACCTCAGGAAGTGGTGGACATGAATACAGTGCAGGGCTTCAAACAGGCTTGGGATAGGCATAAGGGAGCAATACAGATGAGTATGAATAAATAGGCCATTGACAGAGTAAAGGCCTATAGCACATTCATAAGATAAAAAAAATGGACAGACTGGATGGGCCTTGCGGTCCTTGTCTGCTGTCAACTTCTATGTTTCTGCCTGTCAGTAGTAAAGGACAGGTACAGCAGAATCTCATCCGCATAGCAATGAAAACTTGCACCGTGCTGTCTGAATCCTCCAAATAGCATGTACACTGCAAATAACATGGGTGATAGCATCGACTCATGTGGAACTCCACAGATAACTATACTCTGCTGTGTGGTCTGCCAGTGAGAAAGGACTTAAACCTCTTTGAAGTTGCCTCGGTGAGGCCCCCAAATTCTTAAAATGGCTCCTTCAACACCCTATGATTCTTAGTGTGAAATACTGATAGAGATCAAGCAGAAAAGAGCTAGATCATCCCCCCACTCATCCCTCACCAGGAGCAGGTCATTAAGCACCATTACGAATGTAGTCACTGTGCTATGGCGAGGCCAGAAACCCAACTGAAATGACTCTTAGATGTCATCTTCTTGATCACCTTCCCTAAAAAGGTAAGGTTTGAGACATGGCTGTAATATGCTAATACCTGCATCATTTTTGATGGTGATGATAGTGACTCGTACCAAAGTCCAGAGAACCCAGAAACAGTTCCTTTCACCTTACCTCAGGGTGACCTCTCCTTTTATGCTGTAATCAGAAATAAACATACTGCACTGAATTTTGTTTCAGCAGCTGTAGACCAGGGTAGGCACCCTCAGACTGGAGTTTCTAGATGTAAGCAGGAAGGAGTGGTGGCTCAGCTCCTTGCTCGGAGCCAAGAGTAGAAGGAAGTACCAGCAAAAACACAAAAACTTAATTACCCTATCCAATTGAAGCAATATCCAGGACCTTGGAAAATTTTAACCATTTTCCTAGCAGAATGTAAAAGCCGTGAGTAACACCCCCACCCTGTCAACGTTTCATGCCGCACTGATGCTTTTTCGAGATGTCGGCACTTCACAGTCATCTTCTTATACCGTGTTTAAAAATATGTGACTGCACTATATTAAAGTTCTAGTGCCAGATAACTTCCATCGTTTCTGTCTTATAATATTTAACAACAAATGTGGCGTACTAACTGTGTGCAGACCTGCTAACAATACTAGCTGTCAAAAGATAAACAAACAAGAAAACGAGGATAATGAATGGGTCAGAGGCGAGGGAGAAAGATCAAGAAAACCAAACAAAAACAAGGGAAATGGAGAGCATGTCTACAAGTTTATCCTCCCTTCCCCTTTTCCCCCTTTCTCTCCCTTACCTTTCTTGTTTTTTGTTCTGGTGTTCTCGGTCTTCCTCCTGTCCCCACCCCCGTATTCTTTATCCTTGTTTGTCTGTCTTTCAGCAGTTAGTGTTGTTGACAGGTTTGCACTTAACTGGCACTTCACAGTTTATTTCCATCATAAAGTGGTTAAACCTTTCCAAGGTCTTGGATATTACTTCACTTGGATCGGGCAGGCGAGTTTTTGGTTTCTGCAGTTTCTGTATGTGCTAATATCCCAGTCTCCCTAGTTCCTCCCACCCAACTTGCTCTGGGGACACTCTTGAGGTTGCTTGGATAAGGCCTGCTACTGTGGCAGCTTGTCATTGAGGCACAGGTCAGGAAGCATAGGAAAAACTAGGAACAGTTGTAGATTTCACAAGTGTTTTATTGGTACTAGTGAAAATAAAACTGTTCAATATCACTATTTACAAAGTCCAAATAATCAGAGATGATCCATTGGAGTTTTTCTTCAATCTTTGTGTCCCTCTTGCAAGCAGCTGCAGCTCTGTCTTATAAGTCCTTCCAACCCCTTATTAACAAGCATCATTTTTTTTAAGTGTTCTTGTATGTTTCAGGCAGGTCAGGCAGGAACACAGTGTCCCAAAACTGAAGCCCTTTCCACAGCTCTTCTGCAGAAGGCTTAAGAAGTGCACTCTGATAACCCCTTGAGTTTCCAATAGCTTTCTGCAGTCATCTTGAGACTATAATTATATACATTTCAACAGTGACACTATATAATTTCTAATCAAAGGGATCCCAATATCAGTTACATTTCCACATAATAATTTGCATATATTTTTATATCAGCAGATACGCAAGAGAGGAAAAGATAGAACAGCAAGGGAAGACTGAGAGATAGTGAGAGGTAAAGAAATTGCGAGACTATTGGGGTGATCAAATCCTAGGTCTCACAGGAGAACTTGGTTGCGCAACCAGACAGAGAAGAGACAGAAAAGGAAAGAACAGAACAAATCCCTGCGTTCAAACTCTCCATAACAACTGGGACAGGGTCCTATTCCACCATGTCACATACACCCCTTTCCTTTAGAGGGAACCTGTTCTATCAAACATGTTTCTAAACTTTCTGTTAATTCTCTAACGATATTAGTAACTAACTTTCAGAAATTAAGCACATATGCAGTATCCTTTTTTTCTATAACAGTACAGCAAACAGTAAAGTTTCAACTCATACATTTGTTTTTCAACCTTCAGAACCCTCAATTCCTGATCCCTGTCTTGACAGAAAATCAGCATTGCTATTCCTCTTTACCAGATTTGTGTATCACCTTGAATTTAAATGGCTGTAGTGCCAGGTACCACCTTGTGATTCTGGAATGTTTGTCTTTCATTTGGTTAAGCCAGCAGTGAGGATTGTGATCTGTTATAAGTACAGTCAGTTCCTAGCAAATAAAACTTAAAGAGCTAGTGTACTGCCTGGAAACTGCCTGAAATTACTTGCAACTTTCAGATGTAGTCAGCTATCCCTTCTTATATCATAAGTATTTTTTTTTCTGTTTGCTAATTAAGAGATTTTCCACCTGGCAGTACTGGGGTGATGTGTGGAGCAGCACTCTTTCTGGAGGAAAAAGTCAGTTCTTCTCCCACTACATCAACACTGAGACCACACTGACTATGATATCACTAGTAACCAATGAAAACCATTTCTCACTGCCAGGTTTCACTTTCACATGAAGCAACAGGGACTGGCTCTCCTGGTTACTTATGATGTCACAGTTTCCTGCATTTTGATTGGTAGTTTGTGAAAGTCACTGCTCAGACTGCAAGGACTGTGGTGCCTCAAGGTGTGTTGTCTCATTTCTGACGATGCAGTGGGAGGAACAGAACTGGCTTGTTTTTCCCCTCCAGATAGAGTGCTACTCCACACATCACCCCAGTACTGTCAGGTGGAAAATCTTTTAATTAGCAAACAGAAAATAAAAAAAATACTTCAGATATAAGAAGTGATAGTGGGCTACATCTCAGAATTACTATTAATTCCAAGCAGTACACTAGCTCTTTCAGGGACTCCATGGCCCACTTAGCTGCTAAACATTCCTTTTCAATTGTGGAGTACCTTTTCTCTCTGTCATGCAACTTCCTACTTATGTACAGAATAGGGTGTTCGGACACCATGAAGTCTTGCTATATTATGACAATTAGCAGTTAGCCACAGCACTTGAACTGCCCCGGAGAGGAAGGAGTTAACTCCAGGCTGACTGGAGTTCCAAGCGCGAGCGCTTTGCTGAAAGCTCTATCTGGCTAGTTTCAAACTGAAACTGATAGAGTCTTTACTCCGCTTCACTGAACAGTCGCTCCGGAGATCTGCTCCTTCAGCTCGGTTCATTTCTCGGTTCAAACGAGTGTTTTCGGTTCATTTTAACCGGCAATAAGTATTTATTTTACCGCATTTCGGTTCAAAGCTCTATCTGGTAAACCCGTAAGTACAGTTTTAAAGTCTGTGGAAATTAATTATCGGTTCGGTTTTGAACCGATCGGTTTGCTAAAACCAATTTTAAATAATAGCTTGGGCTTTTAGAGTGCGGTTCCGGTTCTTATCGGTTCTAAAAACCTATCTCTTAAATTGGGTTTTTCAAATACCCATGACACGTTAGGAACCGATAAGGGTGTCTTGCCTGGCACTGCCATAAAAAGGGCAAGTTTTTGGATAGGCTGGCATTATGTCTGAGAAACCCAAAAGAAAAACCGGGCCCACTGGGTTTCAACACTGTGATGTTTGTGGGGAAGCCTTTGCCAAGGCTGACCCACACACCACATGTGTTTATTGTCTGGGGGCTGACCACCTCCTGTCAGACTGCCAGGTGTGTAAGAATTTCCCTGCAGCCACCCTGGAGAAAAGATTGGGCCGCTCAGGAACCGAGGCCAGAAAGTCCATTGACCCGATGGCCAGCCCGGTCCAGCACCCACTGGACCAGAGGGAGTGCCCTCTGACCAGGGCCAGACTTCCTCGGCAAAGGAAGGCTGGTTCTGAGGAACCAGTCCCAGTAAAAAATCTAAGAAATCAGCAGGTCTGGAGTGCAAGATTGCCTCTCCAACTGCTACAGAGATAGCTAAAGCATACAGATTGTCCAGTCACTGTCTCAGGGACCGCCGAACCACCAACAGCTGGCAAAGGTTAGTTCGTTCGGTTCCAGTGGTTCAAGAGTATGATGTTGAGGAATTTTATGAACCACAGGAGGGGGAGGAAGATTTTGATCATTATGTATGTGGCTGGGAGGGTCTGGACGTGCCCATTGAACCGGACATTTCTCCAGACAGACCATTAGAATCTCCCCTTATGCTGTCTGAGTCCCCTTCTCATTTTATGTTTTACCAAAAGGTTGCAGAAACCCTCCAGCTTCCCTTGGAAGAGGCTGTGGATGAGCAAAAGGAGCCTGATTATGTTGAGATGATGGATATCCCAGAGTCTAGGAGGTTGTCTATTCCTTTGCATAAGTCATTTAGGAAGCAAACAACAAAAATTTTAAAAAATCCTCATTCTGTCCCTCCTGTAGATAAAGTATACCTTCTGTCCATTTTTTTTTTTTTTTTTTTATCAGGCTCTGATACAGACTTCCTCACTGAGCAGTGTAGTCATGTAGGTGTGGTACAAGCTGCAGCCTGTGACAAGGCTAATATCCCCCTGGCCTCACATCCTCCTGATAAGGATTCCAGGAAGATTGATGCCATGGCGAAAAAACAGTATATGGCAGCTTCTTTGGGACTCAGGCAGGCAAATTATATGGCTTATGTGGCTAGATATCAGCCTCTGCTTTTGCACAGAGGGTTTTTTTCAGAGGCAGAGGTAGGCGGGGCGCAGGTAAACGGTCCCCCACCCCTCAGCCTAAGGCTACTGCCAAGCAGGCACCCTGATGGGGTGCCCAGGGCCGATTCTCCTGTACCAGTTGGAGGCAGGTTGGCTTATTTCAGCCAGAACTGGGTGTCCCTAACTTCGGACAAATGGGTTCTGGAGGTAGTAAGCCAGGGTCTGGTTCTCAGCTTCAAACAGTTTCCAAAGATGAGAACCAGACATTTTCCACCTGCAAGCCCTTTAGAGGCCCTTGCTTTGGAAGCAGAGGTCTCTTCCCTCCTAGACTGCAAAGCAGTGGAAGGGGTTCCTCCTTGTCACCAGGGCAAGGGGCTGTACTCCAGATGCTTTCTTACCCCAAAAAAGACAGGAGAATGGCAGCCCATTCTAGACTTAAGGTGTTAACTCTGGCAATGATTTTGCCCTCCCTCAGGCCAGGGGACTGGCTAGCCTCCATGGACCTCAAGGATGCCTATTTTCATGTCCTGATCAGGCCTTCTCACCGAAAGTACCTCAGGTTCGAACTGCCCTCAGGTCACTACCAGTTCAGAGCAATGCCCTTCGGTCTTACCTCTGCTCCAAGGGTATTCACAAAATGTCTAGCTGTGGTAGTGGCTCATTTAAGAAGGCAAGGGGTTGCTGTTTTTCCCTACCTGGACGACTGGCTCATTGTTGGTCAGTCCCCAGATCAGGTAAAATCCCACTTGCAAGTCACCCAGCAGCTTCTCACTTCCCTGGGATTCCTGCTGAATTTACCAAAGTCAGTTCTAGAACCAGTTCAGGTACTAACTTTCATAGGTGCGGAATTGGACACAAAGTTGGCCAGGGCATTTCTCCCTCGGAAAGGGTGAGAAGCTGATTGCCCGGCATCCTCTTTCACCCTCTTGGTCTCTCGACCAGCAAGGCACTTTCTGCAACTTCTAGGGCACATGGCTGCCTCCACAGCTGTAGTGCAAGGAGCAAGATTCCAGATGAGAGACATTCAGTTTCATTTGAGGGCCTATTGGTCCCAAAGGAGGGACCCCCTTACCAAATTGGTCCCAGTGACCCCAACTCTGATTCTAGCTCTTCAGTGGTGGCAGGATCAGAGCAATCTAAGACAAGGGGCCCCTTCATTCCCATTTCTCATTCCCTCACCACGGATGCCTCCTTGCTGGGGTGGGGCGTGCACTTGGGTGACCTTTCCACTCAGGGAGTGTGGTCCCCCCAGGAATCTCTGCTCCACATCAACCTATTGGAACTCAGAGCTGTCTTTTTAGCTCTTCAGGTTTTCTCAGCATCTGTCCAGAACAAAGTAGTTCAGGTCAGGACAGACAATACCACAACAATGTGGTACATCAACAAGCAGGGGGGCACTCGGTCATCAGCCTTGTGCACCGAAGCAATGAAGTTGTGGTCTCTGGCTTACTCCCTGAACACCTCCCTAGTAGCAGTTCACCTTCCAGGGAAGGACAATGTCCTAGCGGATGCCCTCAGCAGGATTTCTCAGGGTCATCACGAATGGTCTTTGAATCCCCTAGTGCTGGGGTCAGTCTTTGCCAGATGGGGCACTCCTCAGATAGATCTTTTCGCAGCCCCAGACAACCACCAACTTCCTCTGTTCTGTTGCAGGCCTCCAGTAATGGGCTCAGTCCCCCTGGACGCCTTTCTGTTGGATTGGGAAGGGAAGTTCCATGCCTTTCCCCTTCCCCCTTCTCTTCAGGGTGTTAGTAAAAATCAGATCCCAGCCCTGCAAAGTGATTCTGATTGCACCAGACTGGGCCAGGCAACCCTGGTACCCACTGCTTCTGTCCCTGACAGTCCACCCTCCCCTGGACCTTCCCAGGGTCCACAACCTGCTGACTTGTGCCCAGGGGAGAGTTTGGTATCCGGACCTCAAATCCCTCCACCTCAAGGCTTGGCTCTTGAGGAGTTAGAATTTGCTGATTTACACCTTCTCAAGGTGTCTTGATATTTTAAAGGCCTCTAGGAAGCCTTCCACTAGGCTACGTGATAATTCCAAATGGAAGAGGTTCTCCATCTGGTGTTCTGGAAGCAAATTGTCCCAGAATCTGCTGATTTGCCCATTTTGCTGGACTACTTGGTCCATCTTAATTCCTTAGGCCAGCTACCTTAAGGTTCATCTGGCAGCTGTCTCTGCTTTTATATCAGCAGGAAAGCCTGCCTCCCTTTCTTCTCACCCTGTGTTTTCCAAGTTTTTAAGGGTTACTTCACACTAACCCTCCTTTTTGGGACCCAGCCCTGCCTGGGACCTTAATGTTTGCATTGCTCAGTTAATGCAACCCCGCTTGAACCTCTGTCTTCAGTAGACCTTAAGTTCCTAACTTGGAAAACTGTTTTCCTAGTGGCCATCACTTCTGCCAGATGCATAAGTGAGTTACAAGCCCTGTCAGTGGAAAAGGATTTATTTCTTTTCACAGAGATAAGGTAGTCCTCAGGACTAACAGAAAGTTTTACCTAAAGTGGTTTCAGATTTCCATCTTAACCAATCCATCTCCTTCAGTATTTTTCACTGAGCATTCTTCCTCGGGTGAGAGGAGATTGCACAGTTTGGACGTCAAAAGAGCTTTAAGCTACTATTTGGAACGCACCAAGGGTCACAGGTTCGAATCCCTCCAACTCTTCCTTACCTATGGCGAGGTTGGCAAAGGGAAACCTGCCACTAAGAGGACAGTTGCCAGGTGGATTGTCTCTTGTATCCAATTTTGCTACCAAAAACTAGGTAGAGAACCCCCCTCAGGACTGAGGGCCCATTCCACCAGGGGTACAGCTGCATCTCTAGCGGCTGCTAGAGATATTCCCATTCTGGAAATCTGTCAAGCTGCTACCTGGAAAACAGTTCACACCTTTACCAAGCATTACTCCCTGGATGTCCAGTCCAGGAGAGATGCTCGGTTTAGCACAACCGTGCTTCAGAGCCTATTTCCTAAGTAGGTTCTGGCCCTCCTCCATGGAGGTACTGCTGTGTAATCTGCTAATTGTCATAATATAGCAAGACTTCATGGTGTTTGAAGAAAAATTACTCACCTTAGTAATTGCTTTTCTTCTCATGGAGTCTTGCATATTATGACCACCCTCAACCTGCCCTTTCAGAACTTCTACTTGGGTAAGGGGTTGGCAAATTAGTGCAAGCACTGTGTCATGCCGTTATAGCTCTTTTCCCTTTTCCCTTTTCTTTAGGATTAGGAAACTAGGTATTTCTGTTTTGGTTAGATGTTTGGCCCCTCCTGGACTTCTGTCTTTTGGGAGGGGGCCTAATAGTGCTTGTTAGGGGTGATGTTGTTGTTTCTGTTATTGTTATTCTACTAGTAGGTAGCCATTTGGCTAGTGTAGGGTTTTTCCACACAGACTTTTGCTTAGTGTTGGCTCCAGAAGATCTGACAGTTTCAGTTTGAAACTAGCCAGATAGAGCTTTAGCAAAGCGCCGCGCTTGGAACTCCAGTCCGCCTGGAGTTAACTCCTTCCTCTCCGGGCCCTTCAAGTGCTGTGGCTAACTGCTAATTGTCATAATATAGCAAGACTCCATGAGAAAAAAAGCAATTACTAAGGTGAGTAATTTTTTCTTCTGTCCCATGTATATTTTGGCTCAGGACTGCACCTAGGCCTACCTCTGATGCATCTGTTTGTAACAAAAATGGTTTCACAGAATCTGGGCTTCTTAAAACAGGGGCTGAACATAATGCAGCCTTAATGGCTTGAAAAGCTTCGTCACACTCTGGGGTCCATTTCACATTATTTGGGAACCGTTTCTTCGTGAGTTCATTGAGGGGAGTAGCTAACTCAGCAAAGTTGGGAACAAATCTCCAGTAATAACCAGCCAGCCCTAAAAATGACCTGACATGTTTCTTTGTTTTAAGGACAGGGCTGTTCAGCTACAGCTTCTGTTTTAGAAATCTCTGGCTTAACTTCTCCATTTCCCAACACATAGCCCAAATATGTTTTCCTGCATGCCCAATGCACATTTGGTAGGATTAATAGTCAGACCTGCATTTTTGATAACTTGGATTACTGCTCGTAGGTGTTCCAGGTGGCTTTTCCAGTCTGGACTGTACACCTTGACATCATCCAGGTACGCAGCACAATAACTAGTGTGAGGTGATAAAATTACATCCGTGTACTGCTGGAATGTAGCTGGCGCACCATGATTCTTTAGCTAAAGGTATTTGCCAGTAAACCATGGTGAGATCGAGGGTACTAATATACTTTGCACTCCCCAGTCTGTCCACCAAATCTTCTGTTCTGGGCATAGGATTACTGTCAAATTCTGTCACTTGTTTCGTAAAATCAAGGCAGGTTCTAACACCTCCTTCTTTTTTGTTTACAATTACCACTGGAGATGACCAAGCACTCCTTGACTGTTCAATGATACCCAATTCTTTCATTTTTTTTTATTTCCTTAACCACATCAGTTCTTAACCGCTCTGGTAACCTATATGGCTTTTGCCTAATAGGATGAGCATTCCTTGTCCCTATAATATGCTCAACCCCTTTTGCTCAGCCTGGTACTGTGGTAAAAGTACTGTTAAATGTCTTTAGCACGTTCTGAATGTCTACAGTTTGTTCTGAGGTTAAGAAAAAATTCACCTTTACAGCATCAACATTTACAGTTTGTTCCAGTCTGTCATAAGCTACATCAATAGCTTCTTTATGAGTTTCTGATAAAACTAGCAAAGTAGCTTTTGGTATTTTTTTTAGCCCATTTCTTGAGGTTAGCATAGTATATCTTGGTAGGATTTTTCCTGTCCGGGGTCTCAATCTTATAGATCTTATCTGTGTCAGTCTTCACCATTCATCACCTGTGGGTTTTGGCCGGAGGTCATTCCACAGGAGCTTTTTTTTTTTGATGGGCGGAGTCGACGCACGGTCTGCACCGCCCTCGAGTCCGATGCACTGTGTGGTGCTCGCAGGTTGGCCATTAGGTGTCATCGACTCCACCCTCCTGCCAGTTCTTCGTCTCCTGCTGTAGAGGTTGCACCTCGTGAGGAGCTACTCTGCAAGAAGCCCAGTTTTCTGCCGTATTGACGCGGAAAGTCTCTCGAAGCTATGTGTTTATCCTGCCGGTTCCGTTTTCACCACCCCTCGACAACGCTGTGGTAAGACTGTTCCTTTATTTATTTTGTCAGCGACGTAGAGTCTTTTGTTTAGCTTGTTTTGCCATGGATCATATCTTGGTCGGGGGGGCAAGAAATCATTGAAGACGGGGCAGCCCCCTATGCGACGGTGCCCGTACGGCCGCAAGTACTTCCTCACCGACCAGCATGACCGTTGCCTTGCATGTCTTGGCCTGCTTCACAATATGGATTTGTGCGATGCCTACTTTGCCATGGACTGTCGTGTCATCAAGCAACGCGCGCGGAAAGTTGGATGAGCTTCGCCGACTTTTGGGGAATGAGCACGCACTTGTTGGGCCAAGCCGCAGTCTCTCGGCCTTTTCTCCAAGCCCCCTCCCAGTTCTGTATGGACCGTGGAGGAGGGGGCTTCTGCTCCTAGTAGCCTCGCCATTGCAGAAGCCCCTTCCGTGGTGCAGGAGGCCCAGTCCATCCCCCCCGGGGGCCAGGCGGGAGGCATTGTACTGGCAAGCGCCTTTGGGGTGAAAGTCCCTGGTGTCATTTCCTCGGGCTGGGAAGCCTGGGTCTGTACCATCCTTGATGCCATCTGGTGCGTCTTGGGCCTTGGCGCCATTCGCGGCACCATGGGTCCTGATGGTGGCGTGGTCAGCGCCGGTCGTCACTCAGCGCCCGTCTCCGCTGTCGGCGACATTCAGCGGTGCCACGTGGTGTGAAACGGCGCCATGGGTTCTACAGTGCCGCTTTGACGCTCTTGCCATGGCACCATTTGTGGTGCCGAGGCTGAGACAGCGCCGTATCTAGCTCTGGTGCCGCTTTCAGCACCAGGCGAGACATAACACCAAAGGAGCTGTCGGTGCCATCATCAGTGCCGTCCCACAACCGGCGCCGCTGCGGCGCCGTGACTTGGGATGGTGCCATGACAGACATCAACTCCGCTTCTGCTACTGCCCTCAGCGCCTGCGGTCTCTTTGGGCATCGTTCTTGTGCAGTTGGAGACTTTGGCGCCAGCTCTGGTGCAGACATCCGACTGGTGCCCCTTTGGTCGGGATGACAGCGGGTGTCTGCATACTGTTTGGCATCGGACTTCAATCTCTATCTCCTCGGGGACGGTGTTGGAGTCTGATTCGAACAGGCTGTCCGACTCTTTGGAGTTGGCGGCCCATGTGGACACCCCGGTAGTTTCCTCGACTGACCAGAGCCAGACCCCCTCTGAGGGGCGGGCAGTTGCCCCCGTGTCCAGGGTCAGGTGGTGCTGACCAGCAGGCAGTGGCGCAGGCCACTATTGCTCTGCAGCCTGGGCTCAGAGGATTTTCTGCCCCCTCAGTGGTGGTGTGCCTGGATCGCCCAATTTTAGGGCTGATCAGAGCACCCACAGGAGGGAAGGGTGCTACTCCCTGGGTGGTCCCTTCGGGAACTGACCAGGGTTATCAGCTACCTAGGCTGGTTTGTGCGAGGAAGAGAGCTCTTCCGGGCTCCGAGGGGTCGGGGTTCATGCGCTGACCTTTTCTGGGACCCAGCCGGGTTCGGGAAGGAGTCTTAGCACGGATACTGCCCTTCTCTCGATCTTCTCTAGAGGGCCTTGGTCTTTGGAGGGTAGGGACCATCCTTTGGAGTGCCACAGTCCCGGTCACCTCAGAGGGGAATCTTCAGGGTACAGCCAGTCAGTTCTGGAATGGTTGATTAGCTGTCGTTAGTAGGGTTTTCCGGGCCCTTCACCCTTGGGGCTCCTGGTGTCTCTCTGCTCCGGACAGAGGACTGTCTCCTTCTGCCGTTGGCCTTGTCCCCTCCTCGGTCACCTTCTCCTGCACTCCCAGACATTCTTGGTCCTAGGAGACCTCTGTCCTGGGAGCAATTCAGAGTGTGGCTGCTCACTTCCTTCATATGTCAGGGCCATGGACAGAAAGGTGTTTCACTGTCACCCTGAGCAGTCAACCCCTGGATCTCCGATGTCCTCCACTTCTTCATCCCCCTCCTCAGGGGGAGAGGAGCTCTCTGTCCATATCTCTCCTGTTGCTGATCTCGCAGAGTATCAGCGTTTCCTCGTTAGGATGATGGAGGATCTGCATGTCACCTCACCCACACAGCACAATCCGGAGCACTCGACTCATCCCTTCCTAGGCGATTTCAGTGCGGACACCCTTGTGGTGCCTGCCTGGCCTGCTCCTTTTCAGAAGGTGTCGTTACATTTCTGGCAAAGACCTTTTTCTGGAGTCCCAGCCCCTAGGGATCTGAGTCAGAGGTATTGTGGCCCCCCCCCCCCCGAATCTCCATTTCGTATGCCTCATCCTCAGTCAGGATTGATGCAGCTGGACACTCCTGATGGGCTTCGTGCCCCTCACCGTGACCGGCCCCCGGATCAAGATTTTATGGATTTTGACTTCTGGGGGAGAAGGACTTTCTACTCAGCAGGGTCGCTTCTTTCAATTTCAGCACATCAGGCCCCACTATGCTACCTATGATAGGTTGCTGTGGTCCAGGCTAGGTCAGCTCCTAGCCTCTATTCCTGATACGGAGCCACCCAGACAAGCCATTGCACTGTCTGCCCGTGGCCTGGAGCTAGCAAGGCACCAAGCGAGGGCATTTTACGATGCCAGCAAGGTAGCTACCAGGGTCGTAGGGACAGCGATCTGCACTAGGCGATCGGCATGGCTCACGTCTTTTCCCGATTGTCACCCTTGGCCCGCGAGAGTGATTTCCTCCCTACAGAGAACCCATCTTTTCTCCCGTGAGGGTGAGGCGTGCTGCCTGTCGGGCAACTTCCTGCCTCCGGGTGTCCCTGCCTCACTCTCTCCACTCTCTGGCTCCCAGGTCCTGTAAGGTTCTCCTTCTGTGTCTCACCTACTGAGGGCTAAGGGACTTTGTCCTTTAGGGTTTAGGGCCCCCTTGGGGGCTAGGTACTCACCCACAGGTGATGAATGGTGAAGATTGACACAGATAAGATATGAAAATTACGTACCTACCGTAATTCCTGATCTTTCTGTGTATCTTCACCATTCATTACAGTCCCACCCTCCATCCCCCTGGGGCCTCAGTCTCTGGGTCCCCCTCCCTCTGTGTGCCCCTCTTTCCCCCACCCTTCCTTTCTGCTAGTCAGGAGCAGGGTGACCTGCGGCACACAGGGGGAATTTTTACTCCCTGTCAGGAGGGGAGGAGGATCAGGGAGGGGCACCTTCCTTAATGCATTGACTCACCCTGTTGGGGTGGAGTTGTGGTTGCCCTTTCTTCTTTCTCTCTTTCCTCCTCTAACCTACTCCATCTTTGTCTTTTAGGACTTATCCCTCAAATTATTTTACTAAACCTTGATTCTCACCTCCACTCATTGGGTTTTGGGGGGGGGGGTACAGCCCTGTATCCTGTCTTTTCTCGCAGAATTGCCACTTCTGCTCATGTCTGAATTTATTGCCAGTTACTCTGTGCCTTGAATCCTGGCAGTTCAGCCTTCTTGCTACTCCTTAGCAGTTACTGTACAATCTGGAGACAGATCTAAGGTTCAGGGTATGTCCTCCCCTCCTCCCTATTTCTGATTTTTCCCTCCCTCCCTCCTTTTTCTGCTTCCAGAGATTGGGGCCCCTTCCTAATCCCCTTAGATTTCCAACTCTCCTTCTGTCCTATCAGTCATTTATTTCTCTCTTTATTTGTATATCCTTTCCTTTGTCTGTCCTTGAACTTCCTTGTCCCTCCTCCCAACCCCTTCTTACTCTCGTGACTCAGAACTGGTGGGAGGCCAGAATCAACGACACCTAATGGCCAACCCGTGAGTGCCACGCAGTGCATCGGCCTCGAGGGCGGCGCTGACAGTGCATCAACAATGCTCAACAAAAAAAAAAAAACTTCTACGGGAACGTGACCTCTGGCCAGAACCCACAGGTGATGAATGGTGAAGATGCACAGAAAGATCAGGAATTACGGTAGGTACGTAATTTTCATTTAACGGTGCCAGTACATGTAAGCACTCTATAAGGCCCTTGCCACTTCATTAACAGTTTGTTTTCTGTTGTGGGTAACAGTAGCAAAACCTTTTCATCTGGCTCAAAACCTTTTTCTTTTACCCCATGATCATAATATACCTTCTGCTGGTTTTTGACCTCTTCCTGATTACTATGGGAAATTTCAACATATTTTGCCAGCGTCTTTCTTAGGGCACACACATAAGATGTTATAGATTGTTTCTGAGTGGGATTATCTTCCCACGATTATTTTATCACATCCAGTGGCCCTCTTGGCTGCCTACCATACAGCATTTCAAATGGTGAAAACCCTGTTGATGCCTGTGGCACTTCTCTGTAAGCAAAAGGTAGATAAGGCAAGTATTGGTCCCAATCTTTCCCTTCCCCTTTTACAAACCTTTTTAACATGCATTTTAGGGTTTGGTTAAAACACTCAACAAGACCGTCTGGCTAAGAGTGATAGGGAGAGGTTTGTATGGCAGTGATACCTAGTAGTCTGTACAGCTCCTGAAGGAATGCAGCACCAAAATTACTACCCTGATCAGTAATAATTGCTTTTGGTATGCCCACTGCTGAAAATATTTGCAAGCTGTGCTGCCGCTTTTGAAGCTGTGACAGTACGCATTGGAACTGCTTCTGGGTATAGAGTAGCATAGTGCATACTACCAGGATAAAGCTATTCCCCTTTTTACTTTTGTCTAAAGGACCAACCACATCCATTGTAATTCTCTCAAAAGACACATCTATCAAGGGTAGGGGCACCAGTGGCACCTTGTCTTTTCTAGTTACTGGGGCTACTTTCTGACACTCAGCACATGAATTACTATAGGTAGCAACATCTTTATGAATTCCAGGCCAATAAAATCTGTACAGCAATCTGGCAAGGGTGCGATCTCTCCTGAGTGACCAGCCACAGGACTATCGTAGATATCTGCAACAACTCTGTTCTATACTTCTGTGATATAACCAGTTGTTCTGTCTGTTCCTGTGTCTGAGGTTTAACCCATACTCTGTACAGTAACCCATTATATTTTTTAAACATTGTTCCACCCTGCTTTGGTTTCACCCCCAGCTGCTTAAAATAACCCTGGAGAGAAACATCATTAGCTTGCTCTGAAAGACAATCACAATTGGTCATCAGCTTAGTTTCAGCATTTTCATATGTTACCCCTTATGTCCATCAGACATTTGTTGCCACAGTTTCTTCAGGCATCATCTTTCTTTGCTGGATTTCGATCTTGAGCTGTGCTCAAACAAGTCTGAATCAAAATCGTGAAAGGAAAAGTGTTCCCACCATATAAGATTTTCTTTGCCTGAGCTCTTGTTACCACTGCTGTTGAAACTGGAGAGTTCAGTTCCTCTGAGATTAACTCAGTAAATCCTGGACAGTCATTTTCAATAATCATGGGTACAGGTAACTCCAGTTTCAGCAGCAGTGGTAACAAGAGTGCAGGCAAAGAAAATCTCAGATGGTGAGGACTCTCTTCCTTTTGCTGCTTTTGATTCGGACTTGTTTGAGCATAGCTCCAAGATACGGAAATCC
Source organism: Neoceratodus forsteri (assembly GCA_016271365.2). Classification (NCBI taxonomy): domain Eukaryota; kingdom Metazoa; phylum Chordata; order Ceratodontiformes; family Ceratodontidae; genus Neoceratodus; species Neoceratodus forsteri. The sequence goes on from CM057459.1 coordinate 659,127,696, forward strand.
AGGAAAGAAAGACGACTATCAGAACTACAGGGGAGCTAGAAACAGATGCACATGACTCATTAGACTTGCCAAGGCTAATTATTACAGAGATCAGCTGAAAAGGAACTGGGGATATGGGAGGTGTTTTTGGGAGAACATTAAGGATCTCCTTGGGAAGGGCGACAAGAAACCACCCGCAATACTTGATATTGGTGGTATAAACTCCACAGACCCACACTCAATAGCCGAGTCATTCAGTAATGCTTTCATAGATCTAGGGTCGGTTCGCTCTCCAGACTACCTGAGAGGATGGAGGCGAACCATTACAGTAAAACCAGAGTGAAGGAGCACCCTAACTCTACTTTAAATGAGTTACAGTGAAGGAGACGTCATGTAAAAAAAGAAAAAAAAAATGTCATGGGGAAAATCAGGATAGGGAGTGACAACCTAGATATGAAGCTGGTTGTTCTGGCCATTGACTTACTGATATACCCCATTTCAAAATCTTTAATAAATCACTTACCTTGGCTGCATTCTCTAGCAGCTGGAAGCAAGCCATGGTGACCCCTGTTCTCAAAAGTGGTGATGTGTCCTGCATACTATCTATTGGCCTATATCTATCCTCTCTCCACTATCCAAAGCACTGGAAAGGATAGTGGCTGATCAAATCTCTGACTACCTGCAAAAATACCAATTGTAGTGCCACCAACAGCATGCATTTCGGAGAAATCACAGCAGTGCTACTGTGATGGTAGGCTTCACTGAATACGTGCACCGAGAATTGGATGAAGGCGAGACTGTGGGTTTAGTCTTCATTGACCTAACAAGGGCCTTTGACATGGTCAACCACCCACTCCTCCTGAAGCAGCTGCGGTCCCTGGGAATATCCTCAAGTGCTGTTCACTGGTTCATGGATTACCTATCCAACAGATCACAAAGAGTTAAAGTAGGCCCAGCTGTTTCCAACTCCAAACAAGTTACCTTAGGAGTACCCCAAGGTTAAGTACTTGGGCCGCTGCTATTCAGTTTGTTCCTGAGCAAGCTTATCCTGTACGAGGATGATGCTATCACCCTCAGCAGCAACTCCCACACAAGCCACTGGAAGACAAGCTGCAATCTACGTTTCACCAACTGGAGGGTTGGTTCACTTCAGAAAAACTCTTACTCAACTACAAAAAAACGAAAGTCATGCTCCTCTCAGTTCCTCAACTTAAGAGACGCTTGTCTCTTACTATCACCAATGACCAGCTTATCCTGCTAGAGTAGGTGAATTCCTTCAAGTACCTTGGGGTCACAATAGATGATACCCTCTCTTATGCTCAGCATATATACTCGGTGGTGAAGGCAGTTAACACCAAGCTCAGGGTCCTATACAGACACCAGTATAGCCTCACACCTACCGCACTCTGGCTCTCTGTCTCCAGCTCTATACTATCTGTTATAGATTATGGATTGGTTGTTTACAGGGCAGCCACCAACACTGCTCTTAAAAGGGTAGTCACAGCCTTCAATAAGGCTTGTAGGCTTACCCTCAGTACCGAGCCGCGCCACACCTGCAACTCTGTATGAGCAAACCAGTTGACTCACCCTTGGAAACAGAATAAAGTTCCAAACTTGCCTCCTAAGAAAGAAGGCCCTGTTGGGACGATCACCCCCTTGCATCATATATGTTATCCCCATCAGAAATAAAGTATAGCACCTGAGGCAACACTCATAGCTCGCTCAGAGTCCCATTTCGGAGAACAGCACTTGGACAACATTGTTTCTCCTACAGAGCCCCCTTATGGCTTAATGAGGTCCCTGAGTCCTTACACAACTCTTCGAGCCTGCTGGCATTCAAATCAGAATTGAAACAGTTCCTAGTTAACAAAAACACTTATGAGTATCAGCAAAGATCCCGTGTCCGGGGCTGACCCCAAGCCCCCTCTTGCTGTGACACTTCGCTGACACCATGTGTTAGACTCATCCATGGATTGCAAGAATGAACCCAGAAGGATTACCCAGCCCCCTTCCTTCTTCTTCTCCTCCACTTAGTCTGCTCCTCTACTTCCTACCTCCCCGACTCAAACTCTGGTCGGTACTCTTATCTCCCTCACCTGCTCCATAGCTGCACCAAACCTTAGGATGCAAACTCCCTGGCTCATGGCTGGCTTTGCGCCTTGCAAGCCCTCCCATCTATGGCACCCTGCCCACTTACTGTCGTGTCCCCCTTTTTGACAAGGCCGTCCACTTAGCTGCTACCTGTTACACCAATCACCCTGTTGATTAGTTCATGCTAATTTGGTAGTGGATTAGCTCCATTGTTTTGTACAAAGCGATATGTACCTTGCTTGATTCAAATGTCTGTAATATCTATAATGTGTTTCTTAATGTGGAACCTTTGTAAATGAGCTTTTGCTCAAAGGTATTTTTCTGAACAATAAACAATACAATACAATTTAGGTACTACCCCCACTTTCATTTGGTGTGACACATCCTTAATGGTCAGAGTCACTTGGGTGGTGGGATGATGTAGAGTGTCCCCATGGATGCAGATGACACCAGTACCTGGTCCTTTTGCAGAGTGTGTTCCCAGCACTTCAACATGCACTAGTGTCTGTCTGCTTACTGAATCAGTGCATCCCTTTACAGTCTTATCCCCCAACTTCACATCTGTAAGTACTTGCCCCAATTTGCTAAGGACAAATCTGCCCCAATGTCACTCTTCTTCACGGCAATTCTTGCAATATGACCTGGCTCATTACAGTTACAGCAAATAACGCCTTTGGGCACAGATTTGCTACCCCACCAGAGTTCTTATCAGGCTTGGAGTTTAACTGGGAAAAGAGTGACTTTTTTTTTATTCTATTTTTCTTTGGCAGGTCCACTGTCCCTCATCTGCCTTGGTCACAGTCCTGGGGCTTCCACCACCATCTATTGCCGCCTTTCGCTCAGATATCCCCCAGAATACCCCTGGAGGGCGTGATTTATACGGTCCCTATCCATGCCACAGGACTAGTGACTGGTCGGGGATCAGTGATGCTAATCGAAGCCCCAAGGAGGGCTTCACTTAGACAATGGATACCACCCATCTGCTTCTTTTTCCTGTGTCCTTTTGGAGGCGAGGCGTGCAATGATGCCAGCATCCACCTGCCCCTCCCTGTGTGATGGCTTTCAGTGGAGGTATCTCCCGGCCTCCGCCAGGAAGTTCTCCCAGTGCACGGACACTCTCTCCCCCCCCCCCGGAGAAGGAGAGCCATCCACGGGATGCTCCATCCTTCTCTCCCTGGCCAGCTCTCTGACAACCCGGGTCCATTCCCAAACTCAGGTCACCAGCACTGCAAGCGGAAATCCAACCACTGTGCCGGCGGACCAGCTTGGAAAAAGTGTGTCTTACTGGCGCTTTGCTGTTACTGTGCTGCTGTGGCATCTGTCTGGCCATTTGGTAGTCCTTGGCCAAAGAAACGGCCTTTTCACCACTTTCGAGTCAATGTTCCTTTACCCAAAGCTGCACATCTCTAGGCAGGATATGGATGAATTGCTCCATTGCAGATGTCTATCTGTGGGACTGTTTTTCCTTCTGGTTAGTGCCATTTTATCAGGAGTTCTCTGAGTCAGGTGGTGGCGCTCTCGAGGATTGTCAACTGAGTTGTACTTCAGAGATCAAACCCTCTGCCTGTAGGTCTCTCCTGAGATGTCATACCTTTTAAGATTTCGCTTTCACCAGGTCATAGTTTTCTGACTGTGCAGTGTCCATATTGCTAGGCAAGTTGGGCTTTCCCTGTCAGGTAGGGTACCAGTCTAATTGTCCATTGCTGCTTTAGCCATTGGCAGGCTGGGCAACTCTTTCAAAAGTTGTCAGGTATGCCTCGATATCATCCAAGGGACACAATTGTGTAAGTTTAATGGCATTTAAGTTGCTTGTGTTTTGTTGCTCATCTGGATCTGTGCCAGATCCTCTGCCTTTGATAGCTTGCAAGTCATTTAGCCATCGCTGCTCCTGTTGCTGCATCTCTTCTCTCATCTGCTGCTCCTGTTGTTGCATTTCTTCTTTTCACTGTGCTTCTAAATGTTAGTGCTCTTTTTTTTCTCTACTTCTACATCTCTTTTTGTTGTATAGCCCTCCATTTGAAAAAGTCCATCAGGCTTTCATGTTCTGTCACTGCCTATTCTTTTTCCATAACTTGTGCTGGCTGTACAATCTCAGCTTGGACTCTGTCTCTGCTAGTGTGGCTGCCATTTTCCTGGTAACCACTCCTAGACTTCCTGCTGCAGAATCCATACCTTTTCTGTGCTTCCTTTGTACTAGGTCCAGTACCCACACACGTAAACTCTTATGCACGTGTAATCCCACTTAGGCTGACACCATCTGTCATTGAGGCACAGGTCAGGAAGCATAGGAAAACTAGGAGCAGTTGTAGAATTCACAAATAGTGTTTTATTGGTACTAACAGTAACATAAAACAAATAAAATTGTTCAGTATAACTATTTACAAAGACCAAATAATCACAGAAGATCCTTGGAGTTTTCCTTCAGTCTTTGTGTCCCTCTTGCAAGCAATTGCAGCTCTGTCTTGTAAGTCCTTCCGAATTCTCTTGTTAACAAGTATCCTGTTGTTTTTTTTCTAAAGTGTTCTTGTATGTTTCAGGCAGGAATACAGTGTCCCAAAACTGAGGCCCCTTTTCCACAGCTCTTCTGCAAAAGGCATAAAAATTGCACTCTGGTAACCCCTTGAGTTTCCAGTAGCATTCTGCAATCATCTCAAACTATAATTACATACATTTCAATAGTAACACTATATCATTTCTAACCAAAGCGATCCCAATATCAGTTACATTTCCACATAATGATTTGCATATATATTTTATATCAGCAGATATGCAAGGGAGGAAAAGACAGAACAGCAAGGGAAGACTGAGAGATTGCAAGAGGCAGAGAATTGCGAGACTGTCAGGGTGATCAAGTCCTAGGTCTCACTGGAAAACTTAATTGCACAACCAGACAGAGGAGAGACAGGAAAGGAAAGAACAGAACAGATCCCTGCATTCAAACTCTCTATAACAACTGGGATAGGGCCCTATTCCACCCTGTCACACAGCTGTCCCCCCATAGGTGGACAAAAATACACAGTGCCTGAATCTAAGCAGCCTTCATATTTCACTCAGAGACTAGCAAATGCCATTGTCGTGCTGAGAATAAAAAGCCATAGTGCCTAAGCACACACTGTTCTCCGCCGCCAGACACCCATCACTTGGGTGTCGAGGGCTTCACCAGCTAGAGTGCATTTCATCTGCAACAACCACAGCCTCCCAGAATTCCAGCCAGGTATAATCAATCAATTTTTATTTTACCAGGTGAAACACCATTGAGATAAACTGATTTACAAGGTGGGCCTGGATACAGAATAATATAGTATCACAATGGAAAGGGTACATAATACATCAGATCAAATACATAAAAGTGAACTCTCACAATACATAATAGTAACATTCAATACATGAAAAAACAGAACTGTTATATACAGTATCTACAAATAAAATCAGTAAACATGTACAAGTTTTAGAAGTATCCCGTAGAAGGAGTCAGAGGGAATTAGAATCAGCTCATATAGGAAAGGTAGTGAAGAGGGTCAGGCGATTATGCGCACACTAGTAGATGCCATGAAGAAGCTTTCCCAAACTCTGAAACATCAGACTTAGACAACAGACTAGTCCTGATGCATCCCTGTTAAAGCCTAGCCTCCTGCAACCTGGGCCACCATTAAGCATCTGCCTGGGCTGTTCTTCTGCTTCCTGCATTGTTCATGGGGGATTTAAAGACCTGCTTCCATGCTTCCTCACTGCCACCGCTGCCGAATACCATCACTCGAAGGGGAGGTCAAGGGGCTTCACACCCTTCCCCTGCAGCAACTGCCACCTATCAGAGTTCCAGCCAGGGACAAGAAGCCATCTTGAGCTCTGAAACATAAACCTAGACAACAAGCCAGTCCTGATATATATACTGGGATGCATAGGGAGAGGCATCACCAGCAGAAAACAGGAAGTTGTTATCCCTCTGTACAGACAGTTGGTGAGACCCCATCTGGAGTAGAGCGTCCAGTTCTGGAGACCCCATCTCCGCAAGGACATAAACAGGATAGAGCAGTCCAGAGGAGGGCAACTAAAATGGTGCAGGGTCTGCAAGAGAAGCCGCATGAGAGACTAAAGGAGCTTAATATGTATACCCTTGAGGAAAGAAGGGAGGGGGACATGATAGAAACTTTTAAGTACCTCAGTGGAATCAACAAAGTCCAAGAGGGTAGCATCTTTCAGAAAAAGGCGTGCAGAACAAGAGGACACAATTTAAAGGGGGGCGGTTCCGGGGCAATGTGAGGAAGTATTTTTCACAAGAAGGTAGTGGATGCATGGAACAGCCTTCCTGAGGAGGTTGTAGGGTCTAAAACTGTAGGAAAATTCAAGAATGCATGGGACAGACATAAGGCATTCTTGTGGGGGTAGGAAGAAATAGGCTGTTGGTTAACTAGGATCTACGGCCTATACTGTAGTAGGAAATGGGCAGATTAGGTGGGCATGCTGTCCTTATCTGCCTGGCCAAAGTCTATGTTTCTATGTTTCTCTGCTAAAGCTGCATCTTCTGCAAGCTTTGCCACCAGTCAGCATCTGCTGGGATTGTTCTCCTGCTTCCTGCATTGTTTTGGGGGATTTTTTTCAGTTAATGATTTTATTAAGTATTTTTATTTAATACAAAGAAACAGCCACAACAAACAAAAATGACAAGCATCTTTAGCAGAGAAGGATAACAACAATAATATCCAAGAGTTATGAGTGTACAAGCAGTAGAGGGCTTAAAAAGAGCATGGAGGGCCCAGTACTCTCTGCCAGCACTGATGCGGTCGAAAAGGAGAAAAAAGCGACAAAAAACATGACTGGGTATCCGTATTGATATACAGCCTGTAATTCTAAAGCATTTTAAACTTGAAATCATGACATCTTGTGTGCGTGGTAAACCAAACCTGAGCTTATATCCGGGAGCATCACACTATAAAACCTAAGGAGAAAGCCAAAACAGACTATAAAAATGTTCACCCAATTCCTGTCCTAGGTTTCAGATAAGCCATGAGGTGGGCCCAGCAAGTGGTGTGTGCTGCAAGTTTATTGACTGTGCTATGGGACATTCGATCGACAAAGGCCAGTTGTGTGAGGGTTCAGTTTTGGGGATTTAAAGAGCTCCTTCCATGCTCCTTGTTGCTCACTACCTCTGCCACTGGTCAACATCACTCGGGGGCAAGGGGCGTCACAAGCTAGAGCACCCCTCCTCTACAGCGAATGCCACCTCCAGGAGCTCCAACCGAGGATGAGAAGCTGTCCCAAGCTCTGAAACATCGAACATAGACAACAGATCAATCCTGGTGTGCCCATGCTAAAGCGGTGCCTCCTGCAAATTGGGCCACCAGTTGCCATCCACTGGGGGCTGTTCCCTTGCTTTCCTGCCTTGTTCTTGGAGGATTAAGAGAGCTGCCTCCATGCTCGCTCAAATGAAAAAAAGGCAAAACGTACACTACGATAGCAATGCAGTACAGTAAACAGTGAAACAGAAGCTAGATTAATGAAGCATTATATCATTTGCATGCAAAAAATTAGAAAACATTGAAGTCACTTGACAACAAAGCTACACAAAGGACATAGTAGCACGATGATATGAAGGCAAAAATGATTATTCAGACTGATGCAAGTCAGAAATTGTTCGATTAAGGGACAAGAGTAACATGGCTGACATATTATTTTGTGTTACTGGAATCACGGTAAGGAACTTACAGGGCCTGTCTGCCACTCCACCCATGGCATGACCACTTCTGTGGCTTGTTTACACAACATGCCTGCTGCTGGCATCTGCTTTGGAGACAAATGGAGTACAATACAAATGTTTACTAAACATTATAGTCTGGAAATAGTCTGTCATAGATGAGCGGATTTGGCCTGCTCTTTTGCAAGGCCTTCTGTCTTAAATTGGATGGATCCTTCCTGCTTCCTTCTGTGGCTACTATACTGCTTTGGAATCTTTCCATAGCTGTGGCTCAGTGGAAGAATGTCCTCAAAGAAGATAGTTCAGTTCTAGGGACATGGATATGTTGTTCATCCACACTTATTGGCAGGTCCCTTGCCACTTTAAATCTTGCCGGAAGGTCTTCAAGCTGGCTCCTCCACCCACCTGGGTGGTAAAACTCGGCTCTAGCCCCATGGCCCAGATCTTCCTTACCGCTTGGACTCAGGTTCCTCCTTGGCCTTCGTTTTGACTGGTTCCTGAAAATTTGGTCTTGAATTTATTGAAGTGTCCTTTTAATCTTGATCTTTTCTTCTTCGCTAAAGGCGATGGCTTTTTCGGCCCCAGAGGTGCACGTTAGTTCCTCCAGGAGGGACTCGCGACCACGCATGCGGCCTGGACCCGGGATCACGCATCCTCAGGCTTGCAGTTTTGTTCTGCCCTTTCGGCCAGCTCTCTGGAGAACTGCTGCCCGTTGGGCTCCGGACATCCGTAGTTTTTCCGCTCTGGAGATTCCACGGACGGTGGGTGTCCGCTTCGACTGTTTCTCTGCAGTTTGATCCTGCCGGGAAGAGCGGTCTCTCCCGGTTTGCAGAGCTTATCCCACTCTCTTGGATTCTTCTCATGCAGCCGTTCAGGGAGCTTCGTCATTCCCTCTCCTCCAAGGAGAGGAACCTGGAAACCCTGTCGCCGGCCTATGGCTAAAGGGCTGCAGGCGGGCTCTCTTCGTCGGGCGGGAGCAGGATCTCCCCCCTCATCGGCCGACGCTTGACTTCGGTCGAGGATTCGTCTTTGGCCACTGGCCTCACGGTATCCCCGTCAGGTCAGCCGGCCAGGTTCCCAGTCCACGTTGTAGAGTCTCTCGACCCGTCATTTGGGGGTCTTCTGGTGCCGTCTTCTCTCCGCCTTCGGCGGAGGCTGAGGCTCTGTCCTCCCTTCGGCTCGACAGCCCTCGGTCCTTTCTTCCGAGCCGAGGGAGGAGCGGGTGCATCCTGCTCCTTCCCAGGCCTGCCCTCGGTCCCCCCGAGGATTTGGGTCTCGGTCAACCTCTCGGTCTAGCCGCTCACACCGATCTCAGCATTCTTGGTCGAGGCACCGAGTTAAGTGGCTTTGCCATTCTTCCTCGTCCCCCTCCTCGGATGAGGAGCGGTTTCGATGCCGTTGTCGTCGGTGTTACGAGGAACTTATGTGGCGACAGCAGTTGTTGTTCGGGTTTCAATCGACCCCGATTCATTCTCCAGATAGCAAGCAGCCGCCGCTCGGTCGGCAGCCGTTCGAATCGGTCGAGGAGCCCTTTCCAGGGCCAGTTGCTCATCCGACGCTGCTGCCCTCGCCAAGGGTTCAGGCCAGGCCATGACCTGTTCTTCAGGTCACTCGCCCTCTACTCCCTGCCCACCCCGGCGGACCAAGAGTGCCTTGGGCCCGCGGCAGCTTTTGCAGATCGCTCGGAGCCTGAAGCAGGCTCTACCATGTTTCCTGGGTCTTCCCAGGAACATTCAGTAGATGACAGCCCATCGTCTTGGAAGGGCCTGCTTCAGCTCATTTCAGAATTCACTGGGATGCAGCTCGAGCCCGTCTCTAATCGGGCACCTTACCCCCTTACGGAGATTCTGGATCGAGGGGGTTCTTCCTCGGAGGCCTTCCCAGTGGCTGAGGCTATTGTGGGCCCAGCCTTGGAGCTATGGCGGCGGCCTACTTCCTGCCCTGCGCCTTCGGCCAGGGTGGCTCGGAGGTACCCTGTCCCTGTCGGTTCTCTGCCGGGTTTCTCGGAGCACCTCGGCTGAAGGGTGGTCACCGGCAGCGTTTTCCAATGTCTTGGAAGCGCTGGGGATGTGGACAGACCCCAGCGAGTCAGAAGGATGGACTACGTCGGGCGTAGGAGACTTCAAGTCCTCCTAGGCCTCCGTCAGGCCAGCTCGGTTGCACTGATGTCACATTTCTCCCACTCCTTTTGGGCTCCTGGACGAGGTTCTCCCTCATCTCCCGGCTGACCCTGCGGACCACGGTTCGGCAGGTGCGGACCAGGGTAGGGCAGTGGCGAAGGTTGTTGCTCCAGACAGCTCTGGATCTAGGCGACTCCTGTGCCAGATCGTGGTGGCGGCAGTGCCTGCGCTGCAGGGTGTGGTTGAGGTTATCCTCCTTCTCTTTGGAAACCCAGCACGAGTTGGCGGACATCCCTTCTTGGGACTGACCTTTCGGCCCTGGAGTGAGGGATACATCCATGGGCCGGAAGTCCGATGCCACTCGGTCTCGGTCACTCTCGCCCAGAGGGTCAGGGCAGCTGTCAGCCTTTGCGTAGCCCTTTGCCCCTGAGCCCTGGGGCCCCACCAGCCCAGCATAGGGGCCAGCAGGCATGCGCTGGGTGCCTGTTGCCAGTCCAGCATCTTCCTCCAAAAGGAAGCAGGGAGGCAGGAAACAGAGCCCCTCGGCTCCTTCCCTCCAAGCCTGCTCAGTGGCGGGCCAAGGGGCACTGCCCTGGCCCGATAAGTCCCAGCCCGGGTTTCCCCTGGAAGTGGCTCCCGCACCTAGTTCTGGAGGTATCTAGGGGTAGATCCTGTCGCAGGTTGCGAGCGGTTTCCCCTTTTTGAGCCGTTGCCCCATGGGGATCTTGGGTCCACTGCCTCTGTGTCGGTCATACCGACATGCCAACCCCTCTAGTTAGAGGTGATCAGGAAGGCTGCGGACCCCAACCCTGGGTTCATGTCCAGGTATTCCTGGCCTCAAACGGACGGGGGCTCGCGCCCATTCTCCCGCACGCCTGGATAGTCTCTCTACTTCAGATATCCCATCCTCAGAATGTGGCGTGTAGCTGTTTCCTGGGTCTCCAGGATGTACCTACTCCTTGTTCCGTCCGTTTCTTGGGAGGCTCCACCCCTTCTTGCGGGGGAGCTCCTTACGAGTTCCTAGCCAGGCACTTCTTTGCTCAATAGAATAAATAAAATCCTCAGCTCCACTAATGCTCCAACTTGTAAGCATGAAGTTAAGAGGAAAACAACGGCACCTGAGGTATATGGAAGTCTTAAATCTTATAATCAACGATATATGCTCAGTCATTAGTAGGTTAGGTTAGTCTCGATCACTGGCACCAAACAGCGCCATCAGGAGAATGATGCACGCTACGCTAAACTAGTTGAGGTTTTAGCCTGTACTGCTGAGCTGCTGAGCATATGTTTGCACCTCTTGCTCAGCAGTCTCTAGTGCACTGAAGGGTCCGATGTCACCCCACCCGGAAGGCAGTCTGGTCTCCGTTTCAGGGAGCCAAGTGAGAACTTCATTACCTTAGCAGTGAAGCTTCTTGGGACTAAGCTCGACTTTTGATCCGAGCTCGGCTCGGCGGACAGGGGCTGGAGGTTCTTCCTCCTTTGCCGGTCAGGTTGGTCGAAATTATGTCCTGCCAGGACCTCCTGCTCCTCCTGGGCCTCAGGGTGGCCTTCCCTTAGTGGGAGGGCCAGCCAGAGGTCACAGCGCTGTGTCCCTTGGACCAGTTCGTGACTTACAGCCCAGGAGTTAAGAGAATGCTCCCTTGGACCGTTCCAACTTCGGCAGGAGAACATCCTGCTCGTTTGCCCTGAGTCGGCGGTCTTCTCCGACCGATGCTTCTCGGATGGGTGGGGTGCCCATCTTTGGGAATACAGAGTGCTTCGCCTCTGGTCCTCTCGCGAGTCCCGATGTCCTTCCTGCTCGCTGGAGAACAGACGGTCTGCTTAGCTTGCACTGCTCGCCCACTTTGCATGGGTCTACAGGTTCAAGTCCAAGTAGGACAACACCAAGACCATGTGCTACCTACTGGCCAGGTTTGGTCGATCCTTGTCTTGGTGCAAGGAGGTTCTCCGCATTGGGTTGTTCTAGCATAGTCGAGGTTCCCAGCCATTTAAACATAGAAACATAGAATTTGATGGCAGATAAGGACCGCTTGGCCCACCTAGTCTACCCATTTTCCTACCTAACAGATAAGCTGCAGATCCTAGTTAATCAACAGCTTACTTCCTCTTACCCACCCCTAGGACTGCCTTATGCCTGTCCCATGCATTCTTGAAGTCCCCCACTGTTCTTGACTCCACAACCTCCTCAGGGAGGCTGTTCCATGCATCCACAACCCTCTCAGTGAAAAAATACTTCCTCACATTACCCCTGAGCCGTCCCCCCTCTATCTTCAAATTGTGCCCCCTTGTTCTTGCACATCTCTTTTTCTGGAAGATGCTACCCTCTTGGACTTTGTTAATTCCCTTGAGGTACTTGAAAGTTTCTATCATGTCCCCTCTCTCCTTCTTTCCTCAATTTGATGGCAGAGCCCCGATTCCCTGGCTGCCCTGGGCGGGCATGAGCTGCCTCAGGAGTGGTCTCCCCTGCGGGGCACAGGATCTTCTCCTCTTCCTCCGGGGAGAATGAGGCCGAGACTGTTTTTGCCCCACCTCAGCAAGGTCTGCTGCAGGGGATGCCATAGGGCCTCGGACCCCGGCCCTCCGTGCCTCTCCCCATTTCCTTGACCTCACGGGCAGGCGAGGAGAATTTGGTGCAGGTGATGCTGGTAGCCCCAGACTAGATTGCCAGTTCTGGTATCCAGCTGTCCTCAGTCTCAGCCCCAGGCTCCCGAGGCGGCCTCCAGTCCGCCTGGTCCTGTCTTTCCTTTTCAGGGGAAGGTTATCCATCTGGACCTTCAATCCCTGCTCCTGTAGGCCGACCCCTGTGTGGCTAGGGGCCAGGCTTAGGGTCTTTCGGCAAGGTCCTCGACCTTCGAGGTGTCCTGCCAAGAAATCGGCCAAGATGCTCGCTCTGTGGGAGAAGTTCTCCCTTTTTTGTTGATGGGATAGGGCCGTGCCCTTCCCCGTCCCTGGGCGAGCATTCCGGACCATCTGCGGTCCATCCTTAAACCAGGGTTTCGGCCGACGACCCCCTAGGTGCTTCTGCGGGTCACCCCTGTCTTCCGGGCGCGGGCCGGGAGGCAGTTGGTGGTGCGGAGAAGATGGTCTGGCACTTCTAAGCCTCGATCACGCCTCCCCTTTTGGGGAGAGTATCCCCGTTTCTGTGGGATCCTTGCTGGTATGGGCTTAGCTCATGAGCAAGCTATCCGAACCTTTTGCACAGGTGCGAGTTTCCCCCACCTGTTGTGGAAGAACACCTTCTTGGGGCCACTCCGCCATCCAGAAGGTGTGGAGAGTTCCAGGTGCTCCTTTAACCTCCCTATCCGGTCTTCCACAGGGACTAGGTTGTCTTGCGCCCCACCCGAAGTCCTTCCGAAGGCGGTGGCGGAGTCTTCCCTTTGAGTATTGCCTCTGCCGGTTTATCCCCATTCACACCTCGGGACGTGTTCAGGTTCCATAGGAACGGTTTAGCACTCACCTATCTAGGGGCGTAAAGCTAAGAGTTCCGGAGAGGTTCGCCAGCTGTTCATCATCATCGCTGAAGCCGCATCTGGCAGATTTTCAGCCCAGTGACGACAGGCGGGCGAGTCCCCCTGTATAAGTCTCCACTATAGGCGGCGGGCATGGAGCTCCCAGAGGGATACGCTCTTTTACCCGCCCTTCCGCTGCATCGGTGGCTGCTTTCGAGGATACTTCATCCAGGATATCCTGCAGGGCTTCTGCTTGGAAGCAGGCACCATTCCCCTTCCACATCGACCCCAGGTTGCCGGGGGTGCTGGTCGGGGCCTCGGTTCTCCAGTCTTTCTACCTAAGTAGGGGTGTGCGCCTTGCCTCCCTCCTCCCGGAGAACTGCTAGGAGTCTGCCAATAAGTACTGATGAACAACATATCCATGTCCCTAGAAATACAGGTTACTCACCTGTAACAGGAGTTCTAGGAATGGTATATGTTGTTCATCCACACTACCCACCCGGCCTCCCTGGCTTCGACGCACAACCTGGCTTCCAGCGGGCTAGATCTGGCGTCATGGGGCAGAGCCAAGAGTTTTACCACCCGGGTGAGTGGGAGGAGCCAGCTTGAAGACCTTCCGGCAAGATTTAAAGTGGCAAGGAACCTGCCAATAAGTGTGGATGAGCAACATATACCATTCCTAGAACTCCTGTTACAGGTGAGTAACCTGTATTTACTTACCATTATAGTGGATCTTCGAGAGAATCTCCTCCATTGAGCCACAGCTCATCCTCTCAGCTTTCCCTTTCTCTGCTGTAGCTAGTGTTAACTAGAAGTCCCACCTGGACTCACACGCCTGTACCATTACCCTGTCTTTGTAGGGTTGCAGTATTGGGTTCCATCCCTGCTCCTGTGTGCTTGGCTTTGGTCCTGATTTTCCCAGTCTGCCAGTTTGATACATCCTTGAGCTTGTCTCCAGCAGGGTACTGAGAAGTGATGGGGTTTGCACATTATAGTTGGTGTCACTGGACGTCAGCATGGGCAGCATTTGCTTGCAAATGTTTTTGAGTAGTCCTGATGCCTGTAGCTTACAGTTCCATAAGTGTGGCTCAATGAAGGAGATTGTCTCAAAAATCTACTGTTATGGTAACAGAACTTCCCTACCTTTGACCCTCCTCCACTCTTCTCAGTTATACTCTTACCATTTTGCTATTTCAGATAATCCTGCCAGTTTGCCTTGCTCTTTTCCACCTTATATTTTTGGAATTCTACCTTTTTGCCTTTCCTGCCTTGTCTCCTACCCCTCTAAAAAAAACAGATTGGCTTTTTGGTCTTCCTACCCTGTGCCATACATAATGCTGCCACCTTAGTTACTCCCCTCTTTATGACATCCCATTTTTCTTCTGCCCCCTTTACCCTTAGCAGATTAGCTGTCACGATTTTCCCCATCTTGAGACATTTGTCCTTGTGAAGTTCAGAACCATAGTTTCTGAACTGGATTGATGTGTTTCTGTTTTGTTGCAGAACCCACACTGTATTGTGGTCACTGGATCCTAATGATTCAATCACCTGTAATTCTCTGACTGTCTTAACATTTGACAGAACCAGATTAAGGCTGACTTGATCTCTTGTCTGTTCCTGACCCCATCGTGAGAAACCAGTCTTGCATCGTTGACCAGTGCTTGTCTTCTTGCAGTGCTAGCTGTCCAGATTTCCCAGTCAACATTCAGCATATTTAGGTCACCTACTATAACCAAATCCTCTTTCACTGATGCCTTCCTGATCTCCTTAATTTGCTGTTCCCATCTTTCTTCAGTTTTAGGCAACTATATGTACAAATACTATGACCCTGATCTTTTATCACCTTCCATTGTTAGTTGCACCCAAACTGCTTCTATTTTGTGCCCACAGTATCTTCTGAGACCACTGTACTTTTCCTGACTACAATGCCACACCCTTCCCCTGCCTTTTTGTCTATCCCTCCTGTAGAATGAGTTACCCTGGTACTAAAAGGTCAGTCATTGTTTCCTGTGGTGCATATTTCCATTGTAGCTAACAGGTCCATCATAGCCTCTGCTGCCACTGCTTGCAGCTCACTCACATTGTTCCCAAGGCTTCTGGCATTTAAGCAGACCACTTGCCTCTTACCTTTATCTGTACCACTGACAAGACCTACCGTACTTAATCCCTACATTACTTCACCTTTATTACTTCCTCTGTCCCTCTGTGGTGTAATCCCTAGTCTTTGATTTGTTCCCCATTCACCATACCTACTTACATTATTGTTTTCCCCTTGATTGACCCCACTAGTTGAGGGGAGTGCTAGCTAGATCTCCTTCACATTGAGTTCTCCTTGTAGATGACTAGCTCCAGCCTTTCCCTGCTAGTTAAAATGCCCTGAAATGTAGGCCTCTCACCTGTGCTCTAATTATTTTGTCAGTTCCATGTTAGAATGAAGGCCATCCAGTTTACGTAGGCCTTAATCCAACCACAAAGAATCCAAGTCTCTCTGGAAGTGAAACTCCTCTTTGGCACACCACTCCTTTAACCAACTGTCAAATTGGAAGATTTTTAGCTTCTTGCCCCCCTCCCCCACCTGTGTGATGTAAGGACACCTTAGAAGGTTACAGTACCAGTGAACCCCTTAAGCCTGGAAACCTAGCCTTCACTGCCCCCTTTGGCTTTTCTGTTGAACTGTTTTTCCCCAGATGGACAATAACATCTGCCATCCCTACCTCATTATTGTGGCATGTGGTAATTATCATTTAGATTTGCTTCACAGTGAAATCATCACACTCTTGAAGTTTCATTTGATAAGGAACTCCAGCTTTCCTAATCCTGCACCCCCCTCTCATTGTCTATATTTACTTTGGCTTGTAACTTCCACTACTGTTTAACCTTGTTTGGAGTCAGGACTGGCCTTCCCGCTGGGATAGAAAAGTCAAAAAACATTGGTTGTTTGTAACGTTTGGTATTTATGTTACATCACAATAAAATCACAAAAAAAATTTCTAAAAAAAAAAAAAAAAGTTGAGATCTTTTTTTTTTTTTTATCTTATCTGGATTAATTGACACTACTAGAGACTAGTTTAGTTTATTTGTTAGAGCGTTCTATCTCATTATGACTCTAAGCACTTTACAGGAACCTGAATAGTAGCTACAAAGATAAAATACACACAAAATAAAAAGCTTTATTAAATAAAGGTCTTCTAGATCCTCTTGAAGGCACTAACCAAGGGATCCTCTCTGAGCAACCGAGGCAGTGAATTCCACAGGGTGGGCACTGCGACTGAAAAGTGTGAGTGCCAGATGTCTTCAAATGGACCCTGGGAATCACTAGGAGGCCCCCTTCAGCTGACCGGAGGGAACGAGATGGGTGATACGGCTGCATGAGGTCTTGCTGGTAACCGGGCCCTAGACTGTGTAGGGCTTTATTGGTCAGCAACCCAACCTTGAAGGTGATTCGCCACCTAATAGGATGCCAGTGCAGAGTGTGCAGCACAGGCATAATGCAACATGACCTCAGAAGGCCAGTAAGTAGTCTGGCTACAGCATTCTGCACTAGCTGTAGGCAGCGAAGATCAGCCCCCGATAACCCTAGGTAAAGGGCATTGCAGTAGTCAAGCCGTGATGTCACAAATGCATGGACTAGTGATGGCAGATCACCCGAGGAGATCAGGTGTTTAATCCTGGTGATGTTTCTAAGATGGTAAAAGCCACTCTGGATCACGGCCGACACCTGAGATTCAAGCGTTAGGCCTCTATCTAGCACAATGCCAAGATTTTTCATCTTTGAAGAGGTGAGAAGCTCTGAGTCTCCAAGCCTAAGCCCGTTAACTTGACTAGCCTGCACACCAACCCTCAGGTGACCAGGCTGCACCACCAGTTCTTCTGTCTTAACCGGATTTAACCTCAGCCAGTTGGCATCATCCAGTCTTGAACCTCAGCAAGGCACTGATTGAAAACAGAGACCACATCCTGTTGTTCGGGCATAAAAGATAGGTACAGTTGAGTATCAGCATAGCAATGAAAACTCAATCTGTACCATCTTATAATGTACCCTAGTAGTAGCATATACACCACGAACAGCATGGGGGACAAAATGGAACCCTGCAGGACTCTGCACGGAAGGGGCAGTGGTTGGGAGGAAAATGCCCTAAAACCACCCTCTGCATTCTACCAGTGAGGAAAGAATGAAACCAGTTGACCACACCAGAGGGTCCACAGCGAACCCGCAGTTGATCCAAAAGCACCCCATGGTTCACGGTGTCAAACACAGCCAAGCGATAGAGGAGAACCAGACTAGAACGCGCTCCTCTATTCCTCGTCACCAGGAGATCATTAAGCACCTGAACCAAAGCAGTCTGTGCTGCGCCTTTTCCTAAAGTCCAACTGGAGAGGATCGTAAATGTCACGAGTTAACAAAAGGGCCTCCAGCAGTAAGGCCACCACCTTCTCAATAACCTTCCCTAAAAAGGGAAAGCTAGAAACAGGTCTGTAGTTTGCCAGGCAGTCCGGGTCTAGTGATGTTTTTTTCAAGAGGGATCTCATCACGACCTCCTTAAGGGGCCCGTTGCTAAAACACATGAGACTATCTTAGCGAAGACTGGGCTGATGGAATCAACACACCTTACAAGAATGTGTCTTGGGCCCGAGTCCAAACTACAGTAGGTAGGCCTCCGCTCCTGGATGACCCTAACAACATCCTTGACCGCCAGCTGGTCCAAGTCAGACCAGACAGATAGAATGCCCACGACAAACACTGGTTCACCACTGCAAGTCCCAATGCAGGGTGCTGACAGGATCCCAGATCTGATGGATGAAATCTTATCAGCAAAAACAGGGCAAACTCATCACACTTAGATTGTGAAAAAGCTTCAGTGCACCGAAGACAAGCTGGATTCACAGCTGATCAGCAGTCGGAAGAGCTGAGCTGGTCTGTTAGTGCTGCAGCAATCTCCTGGACAGGAACTCTGCCTTCTTACGGAAGATTGCTGTTTGATACTCTCTATAATGAGACATCAAAATAAGCTTGTCCCCATTAGACCAGGTTCTCAGCCAACAGCGCTCCAACCTTTGGCTCCTCACCTTCAGTTGCCTGAGAGTTCCATCAAACCATGGGGATCCCCAGCGTGAGGTGAGGAACCGAATGTGGACTAGTGCGATGGAATCGAGGGCACCGGTGACTGCCATTTTATAGATCTACACCAATTCCCCTGGCTCCTCACAAGCTCTCATTACACCTGATAGATCCAGCACATCCATCAGACCTTCTGCGGTCAGACCCCTGAAAGGGCGGTACTGGACCATATCAGTAGGGGAGGGTCTATGGGGGGGGAGCTGGTTCTTCAAACGAGAACTTCACGGTTTAACAACTGGTTCCACTGTTAGATCAGTGATCTCCAATACCAATGAGAAGGCTAGGTCCAAAGAGTGGCCATGTAGGTGGGTTTTAGTGGTAACCACCTTTGGCAGCCCCAGTGATTGCATTCATCGGAGGAAGTCTTGTCCAAAAGGCGAGAATTCATTGTTGATTCAAACATTGAAGTCGCCCAGAAGTATCTGAGCGACTCCAACACCAGTCTGATGAAGTCCGCAACTTCCTGCAGGAATTCCCTGTCAAGCCCCATGGGGGGGATAAATGAGAAGGATCCTGCAACTCCATTAACCACCACACATTCAAAGGACCTTGATGTTCCCATTGGGAGGGCCATGAAGTTCAAGTCCAACTTAAAACAAATAGCCACACTGCCACCCCTACGATCCTTTCTTGGGCAGTGAATCACCAGAACCCAGCAGGATCCGCTGATTCCAATATCAGCCAGCATTTTATCCAACCTAGGTCCTCGGTGATGCAAGCCAAGTCAAATGTAGAAACCAGAACAGCTATGATATCTGCCTCATTTCTAATGGACCTGGCATTGCATAACACTGCCCAAGAAGGATAGGTGGATGAGGCTGGTCCTTTGGATACCTGCCTACCTAGTGTGGAGCCCTTGGGTATGGGAACAAGGCAGGGAGTACCCCTATTATGAACCCAGTTCACTGCAGGGCTCTCCCTCTAACTATGCCATTCACATCTTTTAAAGAGGATGAGGGCATCCAGAGATCAAACCCCATTTCTCTAGTTGATCCCTTCCACTCCCTAAACCATCTATCCACCTTGGTGAGTACCCTATCTCGTGTCACCCCTGGGAGACAGCACAGCACCCTCCCCTCCTGGCCTGAGGTACAGATCACATTTTTGGTATCCCCATCTATAGAATCCCCTGCTATATGTACCCTCCTTGTAAGTCTTCCTTACTGGCTTCTGCACCCCCAAGCAGGCATCAAGGTTGCAACAGGATGCTCTTTCCTGTGAGGTGAGTAGCATACACTGCTTCACTCAGTGGGTTCAGACTGTCGCTTGTTGGGATTACTGGGCCAGTTCCATCCCCACTTGTTGCCACATGTTCGCCTCCTTACCCACTACCTTTAACCTCTATTGTGAAAGTCTGGAGGATGCTGAGAAAAGTAGCAGCAGTGGGAATTCTAGCTCCCCACACCTACCTGCTCTGCTGTTGGCAAATATGGATGATGATGCAGCTAGCTAGGAGTGGAGTAATGTCAACTACATGCAGGCCAGGCAGGCTTCACACCTCCGCAGTGTACCATGGAAGAGTGTAGCACTGCTGGTCTTGTAGCAAATTAAATCTTCTTTCTAAAGTCCCCACATCTTGGTAACTTGGTATGTATAGACAAAGTAGGCCTTAGGCCCATTTAATTGTCTCCCACTCCTAGTGGGCTTAGGAAATTACCATCCCTGCAAGATTACCAGCTTTTCTATTTTCTCGGGGACGTCTGTGTAAAATACCCAGAGTGGCTGCTACCTAAACTCTCTTCAAGTACTGCCTGCCGAAAGAGAACTGTGTTATTTGAACAGCCGGGCAGCTCAATTGATGTCTTTTGCCTTCAGTAAATGACTGTGAGTGCAGCACACTTGTGATCTAGTGACTGAGACTTATCTTGATTTGCTATTTTACTGCTTTGCTGAACTGTGGGGAAGCCCCCAGGTGTGTGCAAGAGGCTAATTACCTGCATGTAATTCCGGGGCTCAGGGGTGAGCCAATAATTGAGCAGGCTTGCCTCTGCCTGTGGGAGGAATGCAGCTTCTGTATTTAAACATCGGCTCATGCATAGCCGAGCATTTCCATGGCGTGAGTGGCGCGAGCGCCACTCGGAGAAGATTTGCACAGGAAATCTAAACTGTAGAAAAAGGTGCTTTATTTTAAATAAGGTTTTATTGGTTATATTTATTAATATTCTGGGCTTCGGGTTTAAAGTGATATGACTGATTGTTTTTAAGTGAGTGGGTTTTCTATAAAACTAAAGATTGATTGCCCAGGATAATTGACTTATCTTAGGCAGTTCTCAGTTAACTTTGATTATTAGTATGGTAATGTAAATTTGAAGTAAACCAGTTTATAAATCTGTTATTTTTTGATATTTTAGCTTTAGGTTGAGAGAGAATTTGAGTTTTAGATTTATTTTTATTAAGAGTGAGGAATTTTTTTTTTTTTTATGTATACCCGTAGTGGTAAGATGGTGAACAAGACTACCAAGGGGAAAAGTAAAGGGAAACAATCGTTAAAAGTTAACAAGAACACAAAAGGTAATTGTTGTGTATATACTCAGGAATTGGTTATTATGGCTTCGACCCTAAGAACTGGTAGAAAGTATTTCAACATCTCATTCATCTTACCCTTAAAGGAGTATTTTGCTGATGATTTCAGATTAGATTCAAGTGGAGACAATTTAGAGCTTAAGGGGAGACAGCAAAGTTTGGTAAAAAAGATCTTTAAGAATCAGGATAAGAATGCTTTGGATAGTTTGAATAATACAAATCAAGATATTATGGTAAAATTGTTGTAGAATCAATATAGTGAAAGTGATAGGAATGTAAGGGAACAGTTGGGGCCAAAACAAATAATTTATTCTGATAGTGATATTATAACTCCGGATGTGGAAGTAACTAGAAGCCCATTTATTGGTGTGAAATCAGCATGTCAGGGAAAAATCACTGATTTAAAAAAAAAAAAAAAAAAAAACCCTTAATAAATCCCCCCAATAAATTTCAGGAACTTATTTAAATGAATAGTTCACATCTTCTATATAGTGTGGGTGGTCAAGTTAGTGCCACTTCGGGGGAGCAAGTAAATACAGTGGATTATCCAAGGGTCTCTGTTTATGATGACTGGGTGGGGGAGGTAGAATCCAGTCATCGAAATGTGGCAGGTCAAGGGGATTATATAGATAAGGATGAGGGTATTTCATGTTTCCCATCCGGAATGAATTTGTTTAGCCCATTAGAGATATCAAGTGAGGCAGGGAGCTGCATAATGGACTCTAAAGAATCGTTGCATACATTTCTTGATGGTGCCCCTGATGAGCTATTTGAAAAAATGGACAGAGAGGTTCAGGATATTCAGTTAGATCAAGATTTTTGGCTCAATGTCCTGATACCATATCAAATATACTATTAAGGCCCTTGCTCATCCGGTGATGTCCAAGGTTGTATTATTGGAGGCATATAATGGTATTAAAACAACATTAGAAAACCTCTCATGCTTTTGTGCAGTGAGATTTGCCTCACTTGAACAACAAATTTTACAGTTATCTGAGGAAAAGGAAGTTTATAAACCTGGGCAAAATTTGTCATTCTCTTCCTTAAATATCCATGTGCCCCATAAAGGCAAAAAGGGTAAAAAGGGGGATTACAGGAAAAAGGGGAAAAATAGATTAAGGTCGATGTACTTATTAAGACTAATAAACCAGGAAAACAGAATTATAAAACAAAAATTAAGGATGAAAATATTAACAAAGTTGGGATCAAAGGTCATACTATGACAGGAGAGATACAGGCAGATAAAAGAAAGAATTCAAGTAAAAATAAGTCTGTGGTCGAAGGATCGGATATCTTTAAAAGAGCAGGAAAAGGGATGGGTGACCTCATTGTGGAACAAAAGACAAATTCTATAGAGAATTTAATTAATGGAGATAAGTTTAATAAAGACCTCCGCTCAAACCCATTGCTAGTTATGGAGGATAGTAATTCTGATGGGTATGATTGTGAAGCATATAATTTAAAATGCACAGGTAAGGAAGTAGTTTTTAAACTAGATGAGATGTATTTTAAACATTACGAAACCAATGCATCATTGACTAATATGATAGCGCATATGTTAAGAGTAGAATTGGGGTTATTAGCTGTCGCAGATGCTCTTATTATGGTGACCAGGGATACATCCAATGCTTCCAATTCAGTTTATTTTATGCTTCCTAATATGGACATGGCAAAACTAGTCTGGGCTAAACAAGGCCTGGTAAACTCATTGGGATTGCTGTTATCAACACCAGTTACTTGGACAACAATCTTGAAAAAGTTTATAATGGGGTGAAAACAGGAAAAATGTTAACACATGATACATTTAAATCTACTCTTGCAATATTCAATTGGGAGTTTGAGTTTCTCAGAAGTTTCAATGGTTTCTATTTTTGGGCTAGAGATACTGGAGGAGAAACTGTTGCTAATTTGTCTACATTTTGAGGATGATTCTCTCAACTATTATTAAAACCCATATACTTCCTGAGGAATTTGTGGAGGTGCATAGAGTTTGGAATGGTAAAGAGGGTACTCAGATAAATTGTATTATTGGCTCTGCACAATTATTGGCATTACTTTCTGAAAATAGACATATGTTGGATGAGGTGGGTATTTACTTGGTGGAATTAAATGAGTGGGATACACCAGCACAGTCTAGAACTGTACAACCTTGACTATACTTATTAGAAACTCAAAGTAATGATACCTCATTAGAGCAGGATTGGGGGTCAGAAAGTAACTCTGGTTATAATGTTCTTAATTGGAATATAGCAGGACTTCACAATAAGTTTGCAGACCCGCAGTGGGTTACATTTATTGCTAGACATGAAGCTATTATTCTCCAGGAGACATGGGTATTAACATCCCCCTATTTGAATGGTTATGAAACCAATTTTGTTCCTGCAATCAAAGGAAAAATGCATGGGAGAAATAAAGGAGGTTTGGTTACTATGATCAAAATTAGGGATGGACTGAGGGTAATAAAAAGTTTATTCATCTACTCCCGAGATACTTATGGTAGTTGTTAACTGGGATTTATGTATAGTCTTGATTGCAAATATATATATCCCACCAAGTTTTCATACTTACCCAACATATGATTTTTGGTCCAAATTATCGGTGGAAATAGATTTAATTACACAATCAAATTTGGTAGATACTGTCCTTTTAGCAGGGGACTTTAATGCTAGGATAGCAAATTTTGACAATTTATCAATGTTGCAAGAATTATTATATATGTCAGATTTGGAACAAAGAAATACAACTGATATGACTGTTAATGAGGCAGGGAGACGTTTTCGAACCTTCATTGCAGATAATTTTTTGATTCTTAATGGGAGATTAGAAGGGGACCGATGGGGAGAAAGTACTTTTTCTCTACAGTAGGTAAGAGTGTAATTGATTTTATTTTATGTTCTCCTTAGTTATCACTTTTTAGGAGATTAGAGGTGGTCATGAGAACAGAAAATGATCATGCAGCAATTTTGTTGGATTTTAGGAACTTGATAGTAATACCCTCTTTAAAGAAGCTATGGCAGAGCTTGAGATTAGCGGAAAAAGAGGCTAAGGCTGAATAATAAGACGATGTATGGAGTTTCAAATCTTATATATTCTCCCATTTTTGCTAATTTATATCAAGTATATACTGACTCTAAAGGTGAACGGATTAGTGATTTATTGAATTTAGGGAATCAACAAATTAACACAGTGATTTATTCAGCTAATAGCATTAAGCCTCAGCTAGTATCTTGGTTTGATGAGTATTGTAGGAGAGAGAAAAGGAATTTGACGAGGTTCATTAGGCAGACTAAAAAAAATCCGAGTAAGAGGGCAATTTTAAAATCTAAATAAAATGCAAAGTGAGTATAAAGAATTTCTTCTTCTTCAAAAAAAAGAGAGTTTACTGATAAACAGTGGGAAGTAATGTATCAAGCTATTAAGGAGGGTGATACTAGGCTTTTTTTGGGCCGTAGTATCTAAGGGGGCTGTTAATCAGAACTTTAGACCCCCTATATATATTCCTAAAGAAACTTGGATAACCCATTACAGCTCATTGCTTAATAAACATCCTATTAGTGGGGATGATGTGTTAGATAATTATAACACTGGGGGAATATACACCTTTAGTGTTTACATTTGAGAGGTGGAAGATGCCATTGTGAATCTACCAAATAATAAAGCACCTGGACCTGATTTGATACCGAGAAGTTTATAAAGGGCATTTGAGTTCTTGGGTAGTTTTTTACAAATTTTTCAGTATTTGTTTAAGAGAGATTTATACCACCGTCTTGGACAAGAAATATAATAGTTCCAATTCATAAAAAGGACAGTTTCAATCTCCATCTAATCGTCAATTAGCCTCATTGATATTAGCAGAAAATCTTTGCTAAAATAATATTACATAAATTACAAGATTGGTCAACTGTAAACTCCCTATATCCATGTTTCAAGCAGGTTTTCGAAGGACTTTTCTAACAGATATTTATATTTTAGCACAATGATAGAAAAATATAGGTCATTTCAGAAAATGAAGCTGTATGTTGTGTTTGTAGATTTTTCTGCAGCATTTGACTCTGTTAACAGAATCAAGTTATGGAGATATTAATAAATAGACAGGTACCCTTAAATTTACTGGTCTCAATTTTATGTTATACTCACATACAACTTTGGCTATTAGATATGACAATAAGGGTAATATCACTGATTATTTTAGTACAACTTCAGGAGTTAAACAGGGATGCCTTTTGGCTCCCTTTTTATTTAGTTTGTATATTGACTCTCTTTTGACCTATAGGGATGTATCTAGTCTTGATTCTCCTAAAATTAAGAATATGCTAGTGCACAGTCTTGCTTATGCAGATGATCTAATTATTTTTGCTTTATCCGTTCAAGGTTTACAAAATAAAATAAATCAACTTTATTCTAAATGCAAACATTTGGATTTAATAATAAATATGAAAAAAACTAAGTTGATGATCTTTTCCCCTCAACAGGGACATTGAATCAAATCAAGGATTTATTTAAATAATGAACATATAGAGGGGGTAACCTCCTATACATATCTGGGGGTGAAGTTTGTTTCAAACGGAAACTGGATAGAGCATTGGAGGGAACAAGTGATAAGGGCAAAATTGAATGTCAAAGCTTTGTTACATTTTAGTAGGAAATATGCAGGCTATTCAGTTTTACCAGCATTGATTGCTGGTGAAGCAAAGATTAATCCTATTCTTACATATGGAGCAGAGGTTTGGAACAATAATGTCCCTTTATGGTTGGAAACGCCACTCTCCTTTTATTATAAATCTTTATTGCAGGTACCATTAGCCACATCTAATGTTACAGTTAGGGCAGAATTGGGTAGAGTTCCCATTGCCACAATAATCGATATACGCTCCCTGGGTTATTGGTTAAAAATTATTAATCAGCAGATACATTTTCTGCCTTTATTATGCCTGAAAGAAAAACTCTCTTGGCATAAATAAAACTTCAGGTCACCCTGGGTTAAAAGTATTCAGAGTATTTTGGGTAGCGTTGATATGTTTCATCTTTGGACAGATTGGGAGAAATCAATTTCAATTTCAATATCTCCCTTATTTAAGGAGTTTGTTAAAAAGAAAATACTCAGGTCTGCTTATGATAAGCAAATGGATCTTCTTAGAGTTCAACGCCAGGCTAGCTGGCTAGCACAAAATAAGATTGATGCATTTATAGAGAATTATTTAACTCTCTGGTTGACCCCATTAGAGAGGAAAATGATTACTTGGGCAAGAATGGGAATTGTCTGTTCTAAATATGTGTTTTTCAATAGAAAAACTTTACCCAACTCAGGACCGGAACTATGCAAGTGTAATAGGGGTTTTCAAGAAAATCTTTACCACATTACGGTACAATGTCCTTTATATAAAATTTCACGGTTTAATTTGTAATTTTCTTATTAGATACGTAAATGCAAAATATGATCCTTTATTCATACTTTTACATCCTCAGACATTAAAGGAGACTAAGATGGCTTCAAAAAATTTTTTGTCAAGTAATGAAATATAAAGAAAAACATGTTTCTGCCTCTGAGAATTAATTTGGCGATGGACTCTTATTCTTTTTATATATTTTGTATTGTTTCTTTTTTTTTTCTTTGTAGAAATTACTTTTATTCTGATATTTATGTGATTGTGAATGCACATTATTAATGGTTGATTTAGTTGGAAAATGAATATTTATTGAATGTTTAAATGTAACATTTGATCTTATTCTTTGTATGATTTGTTGATTTTAGAATGTTATAAAGGCTTGATTGCCAAACAATAAAACCAACTAACTAACTAGTGGGCTTATCTGATGATTTTTTTTAATACTATTTTAAGGACAGAAATTTATCTAACTCATTTTTGAATGAGTTGAAGGTTGTTACTTCCACTATTTTTTTTTTTGGCAAATTATTCCATATTGATGGTGCACGTATATTATAAAAATTCATATGCCTATTAGTTCTTGCCCTGTTTACATATATTTATTTATGTGATCTAGAATTTACTGTTTTTTGAATCCTTGTTATATTACATTGTGACATTAAAGTTTCATCTTCCAGGATACGATATAAGAATGATAAATCTCCTCTAATTCGTCTTGTTTCCAAGGAGTAAAGATCGAGATTTAATAATCTGTCTGCATATTCCATGTTTTTTAAGCCTTTTATTGATTTTATCAATTGTCTTTGAATTTTTTCCACCCTAAGTATATCTTTCTTTAAGTATGGACTCCAAATCAGAGATCCATAATCAAGATGTGGAAGCACGTAAGTCCTATACAATTTGAGAACACACTTTATTTCTTGATATGAAGGCCTTTTTAATAGAATGGATAATGCTATTACATTTTCCTATTGTCTTAACTATATGAGTATCTGAGGCTAATCTGGAATTTATCCATATACCCAAATCCTTCTCACAAATGCTGTGTTTTATCATCTTGTTATTTAGAACATATGAATATTTAGGATTATTTTTTCCAAAATGGATTACCGCACATTTGTTTTCATTAAATTTCATACCATTTTGTTCACCCCAATCTTCTATTTTGTTTAAACTGTCCCTTAGTTCTTTATAGTCGCTTAATGTTGTAACTTCTCCCCCTATTTTAGTATCATCAGCAAATTTAGTTATATAGGAGTTCACCCCCTTACTCATGTCACTGATGTATAATCCAAATAGTAATGGACCTAACACTGATCCCTGGGGAACCCCACTTCCCGCTGAACATTGCTATACAAGGCCACCACTGCAATGTCTTTATTTGAAGTATCACAGATAGTGATATTATGCCTCTATATACTACTTTGATACTCAGAATCAGTACCTTATCAATAAAAGATTAAATAAAACGTACATAAATATGCAAATATTATTACTTGTTTTAGTGAAATGTCACTGTGTAGTCTTAGGGTGCCTCAAAATGCAGTATTTGGACCCAATAGTACCTAAACTGGTAAAAAATTGAAGGTAGAATCAGAATCTTCCACAGTACCCGAATTGTCTTCACCAAATAAAACAACCACTTGACATGGACAGGATATTATTACGTTCCACACCGGTTACTAAGCAGCAACTTTTGTTGTGAATGCAATCTTTTTGCAAGGTTTGAATATCTTCTCCTAACATAGGACTCCCAAGTAGATGAGGAACCAAGGATATAGAAAGCACCAGATAATGAGCTAGAAAAAAAACAAAAACGTAGTTACAAAACCCCAGCAAAAAATGGAGTCCAAAGAGGTCCAATAACAAAAGATTTCTAAGAGTGAAGCAGCCTAGCAGGAGCACTAAGGGTAGTTAAAGCCTCCTCCAAGCTCTAGATATCTTTCCATCACTAAAAACAGTGATCAGAACAGATAGCCCACAAGGTTTCATCCACCAGCCAGGTAGGAGTCTGGTTAAGTAAATGACAGCAAACAGTTAAATCTGAGAAAAACAAACTAACCAAAATAAATGTCAGTATTCGATGTTCACTAATTTTTGGGGACAAAAATCAAAATATTGCTGTTAGATTTATTAGAGGCATGAAAATGAGAGCAAATAAATGTAGCAGCTTATCTTGACACAAAAGTAAAGAACCAGGGTTTATATACATTTTAAGTGTTTCTGTGATTCAGAACCTGGATATCAGGGAAGTCCCACTGTGTCTCTACTTTTTTTTCCTTTCTCCCCAGCCATGTTTGTCAGGATATACCCTGTTCAGGCCCGTTTAACTCAGTCCCCTGGGTGCCTGTCCATCCTGATGTCACCTACGGTTCAAACAACATGAAGTCTTGCTGTATTCTGACATATTGCAGTGATGGCCAAGCTTTGAACTAACCCGGAGATGAAAGAGTTAACTTTCCATGCCAGGCATGGAACGCTGAGCTTGAGCTCGGTTGAGACCTGTCTGTTGCTGTTTGAAGTTAAACAGTCAGATTTTTTACTCCTCACCACTGAACAGTCGCCCGGAGATTTCTCCTTTGCTTGGTTCAAGTTTGCCGTTAAAGTGCCTTTTTCGGTTTTCTAACGAATTTATCCCGTTAACCTGTCGGTTCAGTCTCTGTCTGTGGTATCGTGAGTATTAGATAGGTTTATTTTCTTGTTCTTCTGTGGAACTTGTAGCGTGGGATCAGTTCGGTTTGAACTGATCAGGTTGTTCAAAAAATTTATTCTACTTTTAGAGTGTGGTAACCAGTCCTTATCGGTTCCTAAAAAAAAAAATGGATTTCATTCGTTTTTTCCACGACCCGTAACACGGTCAGGAACGATAAGGGTGTCTGTGAGCAGATTGCCGAAAAAGGGTAAGTTTTGTTAGGACTGGCCATGTCTGAGAAACCCAAAGAAAAAACCGAGCCCACTGGGTTTCTACATTGTAGGTGTGTGGGAAGCCTTTGCTAAGGCTGATCCCCACACCACCTGTGTTTATTGTCTGGGGTTTGACCACCTCGATTCAGACTGCCAGATTTGCAAGAATTTTCCTGCAGCTACCCTGGAAAAGAGAGTTGGTAGGCTCAGGGAAAGGGAGGCCAAGAAGTCCACTGACCCGGATGGCCAGCCCGGTTCGGTTCCAACCGAACTAGAAGGAGTGCCCTCTGACCAGGGCGAAACTTCTTCGGCCAAAAGGAGAACAGTCTCCGAGGAGTCTGTTCCGGTTAAAAGAAAAAGAAGAGATAAATCAGCCGGTGTGGATCCACAAATTCTTTCTCCGACCGCTGATGAAATAGCCAAAGCAATAAGGATTGTTCGGTCGCTAACCCCGGTTCGGTCGGTTCCAAACTATAATTTAGAAGATTTTTATGAACTGGAGGAGGAGGAAGGAGAGTATGAGGATAGTGATAGTGATTACGAAAGTCTGGATGTGCCTATTGACCCGGACATCTCCCCAGACAGACCTTCAGGGGTTTCTCCTCCTAGGCTTTCTGAGTCCCCTTCCCATTTTATGTTCTACAAAAAAGTGGCTGAAACTCTTCAGCTTCCTATGGAAGAAGCTGTGGACGACCAGGAGGAGCCTGACTATGTTGAAATGATGGATATCCCAGAGTCCAGGAGGCTGTCTATTCCCCTTCATAAGTCCTTTGGGAAACAGACAGTAAAAATTTTAAAGACTCCTAATTCTATACCTCCTGTGGACAAGAGAATGGACAAGAGGTATACTCTCTCAGGCTCAGATACGGAGTTCCTTGCCCAGCAATGCAGCCATGTTGGTGTAGTGCAGACTGCTGCCTGTGATAAGGCAAATATACCCTTGGCTTCACCCCCCAGATAAGGACTCCAGGAGGATTGATGCCATGGCAAAGAAACAGTACATGGCAGCATCCTTGGGACTCAGGCAGGCTAATTATATGGCCTATACAGCAGCTATCAGAAATCTAGATGGGACACTGTAATGGCTTTAGCTAAACAGGTCCCTGGCCAGCTTGCCAAGGAGCTGGAGCAGGTAGCTGCTGATGGTATTGAGGCATCCAAGGTGCAATTCCATGCTGCAGTGGACTCCAATGATGTTTCATCTAGAGTCATGGCTACATCTGTGGCCCTTCGTAGGATGGCTTGGCTCAGATGTATTAGCCTGTCTCAGGATACCCAGACTAAGGCCATGGATTTTCCTGTTGTGGGTAATTCTCTGTTTGGGGAGCAAACAGAGAACTACATGAAGAAATGATGAATACAGGAGCACCTATAGGAGTGCTCAGGCCAAGGAAAGGCAAGCCACTCCCAGAGGTAGCATTCCAGGGGCAGGGCAGCCCTTTCATAGGCCTTTCTACAAGCCCAGGCCTCCTCTTCTGCTTATGCTCATAGGGGGTTCTTCAGAGGGAGAGGCAGACGGGTACAAGCAGGCCTGCTTTCACCCCTCAGCCTAAAGCCCCTGCCAAACAGGCACCCTGATGGGGTTGCCAGGGCGACTTCTTCACCACCTGTAGGGGCAGGCTGGCTTACTTTGTCCAGGACTGGGTGTCTTTAACATCAGAGAAATGGGTCCTGGAAGTAGTAAGCCAGGGACTGGTTCTCAGCTTCAAAAAATTTCCAAAGATGAGAACCAGATCCTTTCCACCTGCAAATCCTTCAGAGGCACCTGCCCTAGAGGCAGAGGTCTCTTCCCTCTTGGCTCTGAGAGCCATAGAGAGGGTTCCACCCCTACACAAAGGGAAAGGATTGTACTCCAGGTACTTCCTAACCCCCAAAAAGACAGGAGAATGGCGGCCCATCCTGGATCTCAGATATTTAAACAAGCACCTTTAAAGCCAAAGTTCAAAATGGTGACTCTGGGAATAATTCTACCCTTTCTAAGGCCAGGGACTGGCTAGTCTCCCTGGACCTCAAGGATGCCTATTTCCATATTCTCATCAGAAGCTCCCAACAGTACCTCCGGTTCGAGCTGCCCTCAGGCCATTACCAATTCAGAGCAATGCCCTTCGGCCTAACTTCTGCTCCAAGGGTGTTCACAAAATGCCTGGCAGTAGTAGTTGCCTTCCTAAGGAGAAAAAGGATCTCCATCTTTCCATACCTGGACGACTGGCTCATAGTAGGCCAGTCTTCAGACCAAGTCAAGTTACACCTACAGATAACTCAGCAACTGCTCACTTCTCTAGGTTTCCTTCTGAATCTTTCAAAGTCAGTTCTAGAGCCTGTACAGCTCCTCACCTTCATAGGGGCAGAGCTAGGTACAGTAAGGGCAAGAGCCTTCCTTCCCCTGGACAGGGCAAGGACCCTTATCTCATTGGCCTCTTCATTCACCCTCCAGGTGTCTCGACCAGCAAGGCATTTTCTGCAGCTCCTGGGGCACATGGCTGCTTCTACAGCAGTGGTGCAGGGAGCAAGATTTCAGATGAGGGACATTCAGTTCCACTTGAGAGCCTTCTGTTCTCAGAAAAAGGACCCTCTGACCAAACTGATTCCAGTGACTCGAACCCTGATCCAGGCGTTACAGTGGTGGCAGAATCAGGACAATCTAAGACAGGGAGTTCCTTTGTCACTCAGTCTCATTCTCTAATCCTTACTACAGATGCCTCCCTCTTGGGGTGGGGAGCCCACTTGGGGACCTGACCACCCAAGGTTGTGGTCTCCTCAGGAATCTCTGCTTCACATCAGTCTATTAGAACTCAGAGCAGTGTTTCTAGCACTTCAAGCTTTTTTCCAAGTCTGTTCAGAACAAAGTAGTTCAGATCAGGACAGACAATACCACTACAATGTGGTATATCAACAAGCAGGGGGCATTCGGTCCACGTCTTGCACAGAGGCAATGAAGTTATGGTCTCTGACCTATTCCCCACACCTCTCTTACAGCAGTACACCTCCCAGGCAAAGACAATGTCCTGGCAGATGCTCTCAGCAGGATATCTCTGGGCCATCACGAATGGTCCCTGGATCCCCTGGTTTTGAAGGTGATCTTTCCAGATGGGGCACTCCACAGATAGATCTTTTGCAGCCCCAGACAATCACCAACTTTCCCTCTATTGCTGCAGGCCCCCAGTGTTGGGCTCAGTCCCCTGTATGCCCTAGTTCTCAATTGAGAAGGGAAGTTCCTGTATGCTTTTCCCTCTTCCCTCTCCTGTTCAAGATGTTAGTCAAAATCAGGTCTCAACCCTGCAAGGTGATTCTGATTGCTCCAGACTGGGCCAGACAGCCCTGGTACCCTCTCTTGTTGTCCTTAGCAGTCCACCTTCCCCTGTCTCTTCCCAGGAATTACAACCTGTTAACATGTGCTCAGGGGAGGGTTTGGTATCCGAATCTCAAATCTCTCAACCTCAAGGCCTGGCTCTTGAAGAGTTAGAGTTTGCTGATTTACATCGTCTCAAGGTGTTCTGGATATCTTGAAGGCTTCTCGTAGCCTTCCACCAGAAACACTTACAACTCTAAGTGGAAAAGATTTTCTATGTGGTGCTCTGGGAAGCATATTTCTCCAGAGTCTGCTGGCCTGCCCACAGTCCTTGACTACATGGTTCATCTTAATAGCTTGGGACTCAGACCAGCTACACTGAGTGCATCTGGCAGCTGTCTCTGCCTTCCTTTCAGCAGGCAAACACTCTTCCCTTTCAGCTCATCCTGTATTTTCTAAAATTTTCAAGGGATTACTTCACACCAATCCTCCTTCAGGGACCCTGCCCCTGCTTGGGACCTTAATGTTTGCATTGCTCAGCTTATGCAACCCCTTGAGCCTTTGTCCTCAGCAGAGCTTAAGTAGTTGACTTGGAAAACTGTTTTCTTGGTGGCCACTACTTGCCAGACGATAAGTGAGTTACAGGCCCTGTCAGTGGAGCCTGATTTTATCTCTTTCCATAGAGATAAGGTGGTCCTCAGGACTAATAGGAAGTTTTTGCCTAAGGTGGTTTCAGATTTCCACCTTAACCAGTCTATGTTCCTTCCTGTTTTCTTCACTGACCATTCCTCCTCTGGGGAGAGGAGGCTGCACAGTTTGGATGTGAAAAGGGCCCTTAGCTACTACATAGAGCGCACCAAGGGTCACAGGTTTAACTCCCTCCAACTGTTCCTCACTTATGGTGAGGTTGGTAAGGGAAAACCTGCCACTAAGAGATCTATTGCCAGGTGGATCGTCTCTTCCATTCAGTTTTGCTATGAAAAACTAGGTAGGATCCCACCCTCAGGCCTGTAGGCTCACTCTACCAGAGGTACAGCTGCTTCCCTGGCTGCTGCCAGGGATATTCCTATTTTAGAGATTTGTCAAGCAGCCACCTGGAAAACAGTACACACTTTTACCAAGCATTACTCTCTGGATATCCAGGCTAGGAGTGATGCTCAGTTTGGCACAGCAGTGCTTCAGAGCCTATTTCCTAAGTAGGTTCTGTCCCTCCTCCATGGATGTACTGCTTGGTAGTCTGCAATATGTCAGAATACAGCAAGACTTCATGTTGTTTGAAGAAAAAATTACTCACCTTAGTAATGTTGTTTCTTCTAATGGAGTCTTGCTGTATTCTGACCTCTCCCCTCTCAGAACCTTGGTTTTTGGTATGTGGGTGGGCAGTAGCAGTGTTGGCACTCGGGAGGTGCCCCCACCCCTTCTTTTCTCACCCCTTTTGTTTGGGTGTGTGGGTGTTGTGTTTTGTTTTATTTTTTGGGTTTCCTGACTTGAGTCTTTGTTTTGGGACCAAAAAATCTTTTTATTATATTTAGTAGCCAGTTGGCTAGTGTAAGTTTTACAGTTTCCACACAGGGCACCCAGTGAGTTTAGCTCGTAAAGATTTGACGGTTTAACTTCAAACAGCAACAGACAGAGTCTCAACCGAGCTCGAGCTCAGTGTTCCATGCCTGGCATGGAAAGTTAACACTTTCATCTCCGGGGCAGTTCCAAGGTTGGACATCACTGCAATATGTCAGAATACAGCAAGACTCCATTAGAAGAAACAACATTACTAAGGTGAGTAATTTTTTCTTCTTCCCTCTGTGGCAGGAGCTCCTGGGGGAGTTCTGTCCTGCTGCTTGAAGTAGTCAACTATGTGTGGACTAGGATCCAGTGGTTAATGGCACTAGGACCCAGAAACGTTTTTGGAGCCAATGCTGTCATATAGACAGTAATGAGTTTTTTTTCTCCCCAGTTCCTGGCATCTCATAAAGACCTGGATTATTGATAATGCTTCATTGTCGGAACGCTGCTGCACTTTAATAGACAGTGGTTAGGGGTATGTAAAAGGCAACACACAAAGTAACTCAGAGCTGAAAAAGTGCTGGTGCATAGGTGACATTTCAAATCAAGGAATGCAGCAAATCTTGCACTCAGGGCTACAGTAATTCAAGGACTGGACTTTAACAGGTATCACAACACAGTCATTGTATTTCTGCCTGTGGCAGCACATTAAAATGATGATAAAGTGGCATGACTATAAAAAAACTCAACTTTTGCACTTAATCGAGCATTTTGCAAGAGATGGTGAAACAATAAAACAGTGCTTTTATACAAAGTATAAATCGTGCAGATGTACAAATAGTGTATCAATTAAACATCACATATTTTGTTTAAAAAACTTTGATCCAAAATGGCTTATTCCTGTTACCAAGGTTACAAATTCATAATGCTGTTAGTCCACATATATTAAATTAGCTACACAATTAGAGATCCAATTTACTGACTGTCAGTCATTTGAGCTTCTTAGTTCACAACTGCTGCTTATGACATCATCTGGGTCCCGCTGAGTCAAGTAGCATGTTGTCATGGCAATAGAAAACAATCCATACGATTGATTGTTTGGAGAACAAACAGAGAAACATGTTATTACGTGACATTAGAAAAAAGGCAATAAATCCAGCTGTTCATTTACAACCTTTCTCTAGGTGGCTTTCAGTTTAAAAAGTCACCTAGATTCTCTTTACAGTACTTTAATGTCCAGATCTCCACCACATGGTCTTTTCGAGACCTGTTCTGTCCCCATGAAGAACACATGTCATGGGCCACTATTTGAAACATGGACTGCCAAAGCATTATCTTTGTCCTGATTTTTGATGCTGTTAAATGCCTACCAGTGCACAATTTTAATTTCCTACAAGTTTTTCCAACATAATAACAATTACACTTTGCTAAATAAATCGCAGCTTCGGTGTTACAGTTGACGAACTCTCTCATAGAATATTCTTTTCCCACAACGTCTTGCCCAAATATATTAGTTTTTAACATTGATTTCCAAAAGTTGCATTGGCCATGATCAAAATTGCCTAGCAGAAGGGGCGGGCATCCATTCTGGCTGTATCTATGTCTGTTGTACAGTCTGAAATGTATGTACTAATTTGTCTTTTAAATTTGGACCACGTCTGTATACAAACTAAGGTCATACCATAACATGTTGCTTTAAAGACATAATAGAGTGTAGAACACACCAATTTCTAATAACAATTTGTTAGATTCTGCCTGACTGTAAACTATAAGTAGTCATGTAATTTAAACACATCTCATTTTCTCTAACATAATTGGTGACAACTATGACATTGTGACCAGAGTTTTGTATTCATTATACCCTTCTATCCCTTCTAGTTCATTGGTGGCAATTACAGAATGTTGACCTTGATTTTAGATTTAAAAATTGATTTTGTACTTCGTTGTACTTTTCCACTACTCCTGTGTCTCTAGCTCTACTGCCCCATGTGTGAGATCACCTCAGTTGTCTCGTGCACTTACCCGGTCAACAAAAACTAAATAAATAAATTGTCTAGCACACAAGACTACCTGTTCTGATTAATTTGTAATATTGTAGTGCCCCCATCCATCCACAATTCTTGAGATAGTGTAGAGGGCCCTACACTATTATCCTGTAACGTGCAGTGCCAAAAAGCACCTCTCATTACAATGTTATCCTATGGAAAATACGGCAAAATGTGAAACCTGTATAACTAGACACCAAATTAATAGATATTCACAAAACGAGCAAAAGGCACATCAGTGGCACAATGCCTTTGTACCCTGAAAATTTCAAAGCAGAATTGAAAACCATTTCTTCACAGCATATTGACAAAGACATTACTGTGTATACCTCATATTACAGAGTTATCCTATGGGAAACAAACCACAATTTAAAGCCGCATTACTCCACAGCAAAGTAATATATTTTCACCAAACCAGCAAACGGCACAGCTGTGGGGCAAGCCCTCTGTACCCTGAACATTTCAGACCAAAATCAACAACCATTTGTGAACTGTGGAATGACAAAGAAACAGCTGTCTTGAATCCTTTTCCACAGTTCATTTTTCACAATTTATGAAGAAAGGGATCCCGTTTCGCGCATCCTTTTTCATGATTTGCAGTAAAAGAAAATCTTTTCTCACAAATTGCGACAAAGTATCCTGTTTCACTGCTCCCCACAGTTTATGAAAAATGATTTCACATGTAAAAAATATATATATATATATATATATATATACACATTGCAAGTGTCTTATCCAAAAGTAGCCCTAGAATCGGATTGTATGGATCTCGATTAGGTAAAGACAGCTATTATTGTTTATGAAACCTGCGTATTTTTAAGTTATTTAATTTTGTTGTCACCGTTAACTGAAAACAAGATGGTGGCGTACTAACAAAGATTCCGATTTGTGGCAAAGGATTCCGGCTTGCAAAAAGAATTCTCATTTGCAATAAAGAACTTTGTCAAGGCTCATGGCTCAACTGGTCTCCCTAGGAAATAATGGAAACTTTTGAACGGGTTAACCAGACCTTCAAAAGGCACATTTGTGACCCAAGATCTGTATACAGTAAAATTTCAGACCAAAATTTCACACCATTTTTGTACAGTGGCATGACAAAGAATTTCACCAAAAACAGTAGTTTTCACATTTTTTGACAGTCCGTATCTCTGCACCCACACATTCAACCAGAGCGAAATTTGCCACATCAGTAGATCTTTGGTCCCTGATGGCGGAGAGTAACTTTCTCAGAGAGAGAGAGAGAGAGAAAGAGCGCAATAGAGATAGGCAACCCTTTTGGACAGGCTCTAGTAGCCTCCCCAAAAAAAAAACATCCTTAGTAGGGGATCTATGTTTCTGCTGTTGGATTGTCTTTTCTGATCCCATGAGGGACAGAGCTTGCCTCAAAAGCTCATTTTTCTGTGGGCCAACTGCTTTTCAAAACAGTAGCCACTTCCCTCCAGTTCAGCCTCCCCCTGCAGCCCACCATCTTTATTTTAGTGCCTGCTGCACCATTCTTTCTCTTAATTCCCTCTTTTTGGGATTCTCTCGCAGGCTCAGAATTTAGAGTGGGGAGTTTCTTTGGAATCTCTTTCCTGTCCTGCACCTGGTGAGAGCCCATGTTCTGTCTTGTTCTTTAGGGAGTACCTTCTGTCTCTGGTTTCTAGTTTCTTAGAAACTGAACTTGCCTTAGCAGCCTGAGCCCTGGCTATACTACTGTTCTCCATCTTGTTCTTTCAGAGTACCTTCTCTCCCCCTGGTTTTTAGTTTCTTAGAAACTGAACTTGAATTAGCAGCCTGAACCCTGGCTACGCTACTGTTCAGGAGGAGTCAGACATACCTCAGTTTGGAATGAAAACAAGCCAGCTCTTCTGACACAACTCCTTTCCTGACCGAGAACACTGGGTCCTCTCCTCTCCTTTCCCTGTCTCTCTCGCTCTCTCTCTCTCTCTCACTCTCTTTTTCTCTCCTTTTCTCCCTCCCCATCTTCTTTTCTCTCTCTCTCTCTCTCTCTCTCCCTTTCCTGCCCAGTTGTCCTGGTCATCCTTGGCCACTTTTAAAGTCCCTCTGCCCGAAGTTTCTCTCTTTTCTACTCTGGTCGATTTTTATTAATTTGTTGATTTTATATCCTATATCCTTTTTCCTACCCCTTGGGCATCCTTGCCCCACTCTTTTGTATCTTCTTACCCTTTCTTCCTCTCCGAGGCGGACAGAACTGAGGTGAAGAAGGAACTGGTGCTGGTTACTGGCCAGTCCATGAGCACCACGTCATATATCTGCCTCATGGGTAGTGCAATCCCTGACATTGGCTCCCCAACTCCAAAACTTCTTAAAGGCATATCTTCCTGCGGGGTCCTACTGTTTCCAACCTAAGACCCACCAGTGATGAATGGTGAGGATATTCTGGAAGATCAAAATTATAGTGAGTATGTAAATTTCATTTTATTTCAAATACCTTGTGTCAGGTTTAACCCAAATGCATATTTATTATTTTTGTTTGTTTGATCTGACGGACATTAATTTTGTGCAGATCATAGAGCAACCCACTAGACTGAACATGAAGTCTGGAGATGCACTCTCCTCGACTGGATCATATCCAGCACACCAGCTAACATCAAAGCTGCTGGTATCTTCCTAGACTACCTGGTGATCACCCACCTATTGTGTGTGGAACAGCTCTGCACCCGTCCACCCCAGAATAATCAAAACCAGGGATCTGACCAAGTTCAGTGAGGAAGAATTTAACAGCTGCTTAGCCTCCATCGACTGGTCACCAATTAACACCCTCCATGATATAAATCAGGCCCTTGACTATCTTATCTCAGTGTTCACAGCTACTCTTGAGTCTGTTGCCCCATATAAAACCAGAAGATCCAAAGGCTTCCCTGCCCCTTGGCTAACTCATGACCTGAGGGGGGGTCTCATGCGCACACGTGATAAAACCTGGAAGACCTTAAAGAGATCTGGGGTACATACTGATTGGATTATTTATTGTCGGCTCCGCAATTTATGCAAAACTAAAATGAAGGTGGCCAAAGAGATTATCTTATATCTTTACAAGAAACAAACCTTACCTACCCTAAAGCTTTCTGGCGCCAGATGAATACCCTACTAAAGGTAGAAACGCATTGTTCCCGAACCATGACTGCTAATGGAGCCACTTTCACAACACCTCTGGACATTGCCACTGGAACAAACAACTTCTTTACAGACCTTACTCCCTACAAACACGGTCTCTCCCCCCCCCTTTGCTTGTACTACAATGCCCA
Organism: Neoceratodus forsteri; assembly: GCA_016271365.2. Lineage (NCBI taxonomy): Eukaryota > Metazoa > Chordata > Ceratodontiformes > Ceratodontidae > Neoceratodus > Neoceratodus forsteri. The sequence goes on from CM057459.1 coordinate 659,167,045, forward strand.
TCAATATTAACATGAGACCGACTGTCCCTCTTTTCATGTAAAAACTACCACCAATTTCGAGGTCCTAAAGTTGCTCAAGCGACTCAAATGTGATAGCTCTCCAGGCTTTGACACCATGCCCCCTAAATTCTTCCACATTGGGGCACCAGCGCTTGCCCTGCCTATCTCGATGCTAATCAATCGATCTTTCATCACCCACTCTATCCCTGACAAATGGAAAACAGCGGTAGTGGTACCTGTCCACGAATCCGGCCCGGTTGATACAGCCCAAAACTACAAACCTATTTTTATCCTCTGCCTTATTGCAAACATTCAAGAACGAATCCTCTACAACCAGTTGTACCCAGTCCTTGAACAAACAAACATCTTCACAGACTTTCAGCATGGTTTCCATATACACCATGGAACCGACTCTGTCCTCCTTTTCATCACCTCTGACTTGTTCAGTAACATGGATCTGGGCCAAGCCACTGGTGCAGTCTTTGTAGACCTAAGGCCTTTGACCTTGTTAATCAGCCCCTGCTCATAGCTGAACTTCACCACATTGGACTAAATAATAACTCCCTCACATGGTTTTCACATTACCTAGCAAATTGTTCTCAGTGTGTCAAATGGGCGAACACACTATCCCCTCTAGCACCAATCACCGACGGGGTACCGCAAGGGTACATACTTGGTCCCCTACTATTTTCCATATTCATCAGTGACCTGCCTCTTAACTGTGGTGGTACATCAGTACAACTCAATGTGGAAGATGCAATACTCTGCAGATCTTCCAAGGATATCCACACCCTGACCGTGAATCTTGAGCTAGACTTCCATGCCCTAGAATCTCGGTTCTTCAGTAACCAACTGGTTCTCAATGAGAAAAAAACAAAACTATGCTCTTTCATCACACATCCTTCAAAACCCCGTATTACACACCCTTCCTCTTAAAAACTCCTTGGGTACTTCACTGGAATATGTCTCATCATTCAAATACCTGGGACTCACGCTTGATGAGAACCTAGTGCTAACACACATAAACAACACCTCAAAACCATTAATCAAAAGCTTGGGCTGCTCTACTACTCAGCACCCTACCTCTCAAAGCATGCCAGAGTGACCACTGCCTCTGCCACCCTACTCCCTGGTCTATTCAATGCCGCACCTGTCATCCACTCAGTTAAGGCTCCATTACTGAACAAACTAAAAAAAGACATACCATAGGCTAGTTCGCTTTGCTGCCTCAGCCCCCACCTGTACTCACCACTGCCTTGTACTCAACAAACTAAGTTGGCTAACCTTTGACAACAAATTTGACTTCCCTGTGCACTGTACCACCTTTAAGTTGATTCATCAGCCCCCACCCCCAAAAGTCTGATGGGCCTGCTGTCCGTAAAACCTACGCCTCATGTACTAAGATCTTCTACCCTACCATTACTGGAGCTCTCAAAGGTCAGGCATAAGAGAGGCCAAAGATCCTACACCGTCACTTCCCTCAGAATTTGGAACAGTTTGCCCCACCCTCCACTTTCCTGCAAAACCATTAACTAATTCAAAAAACTCTACAAGGATGTGTTCTTCAACCCCCATGCAGAGTTACTGTTATTAATAAGGCCACATGTGACTAATGTTATGTGTCTCTCTCAATCTCACAGCGGTCACAAACAGCCTCCCTTCTCTCCTATCTCAAAGACAAGCTGTTCTCCCCACTTCTCACTCCTCTTCTACCTCGAATAACATCTGACTGTAACCTGAACCTCGTTTCTCTAACCAAATGCAGTTGAATCTGGTTATCTTTAGTTAACTTGCAGTTTAAATTGCTGACATCTGGTATGTGAATGGTATAAATGTCCATGCACATAGTGTAAAATGTTAATGTGCCTCCCCTGACTACCTGTAAACTGCCTGTAATCCTGAATCCTTTGGTTATTGCCTACTCTGGTACTGTTATTTAACTAGGGCTTAACTGTATATTGTGATTCACTGTACCATTCTGTGTGTATTATTATATTATGTTTTGTTCTTGGAATGCTTTATTCCTTGGGTCGTCACTGAAAAGGGACTTTGTCTCAGTTGACCTACCCGGTCATCAAAATTCAAATAAACAAAATAAAAAAACACGAATCTTATAACCACAAACCTTGAATGATTTACAGACGGGGTTGGGGGGTTAAAGGTTGTTTTAGATGTAATAAAATGCAGTGCCTGTCCTTTTATTACTGAAGGCACAACCTTTTTGGGACCTTGAGAGAAGGAATTTAACATCAGATAATTTGTGACGTGTAGTACAGAAGGGGTAATCTACCTGGCAACATGTGAATGCGGTGCATTTTACATAGGGAAAATTAATAGACAATTTAAGTTGCGTAAATGAACATCAACGTGCAATACAAACAAAAAAATATTAAATATGCAGCTGCACTGCATGTTTGCCAAGCGGAAAACCCAAGGAAACATGCTTTTTCTTTCCGCATTTTGGATAAGGTTAACTGCAAACCAAGAGCTTACAACTGTCCAGTACTGTGCAGGGAAGCCTTTTGGATTTATAGCTTTAGAAGAAGAAGAAGAATCAGCATTTATATAGCGCTTTTCATACACAGTATCCCAAAGCGCTTTACAAGCAATGCTAGACTGGTAGTGAAGTGACTGAATGTGTCTGTGACTTTAAAGCTACAAACTACCCTGGACTTTTAATGCACCTTTTTAAAAAGGTGCTGAATAACCATGAAATGATGAATTCTTTTTATTTATTGTGGCTTTGGTGCATGATGCTGTATTGTTATATGATGCTTATTTTATGGGGGGTCTTTTCCAGTATGTGTCTTTAAATGTAAAGAAACTCTGAAACTGCATTGGCATTCCTTCATCTTACTAATGAAATCTGGTTATGTGTGGTTTTGTTCTATTGTGATGTAATGGTGTGATGTCATACTATCTATTTAAGTGCAAAGTTTTTATTCTTCCCATTGCACCAGGGATGCCTAGGTAAGATCAGTGGGCTCTTACCCTGAGCCCCTTCCCAAGGCCTCTGATACATAAGTCCAGGATCCTTCCTGCACTTGCCTTGTGGAAATGTTGGAGGTCCTCAGGGGGAGGTCTGGTGGACAGTCTGCTTCCTCTGTGGGGCCGGCGGAGCACCCCTCAGTTTGCTAGCCCTTCAGGGTAGCAGACACCCCTAGTGGTGAGGCCAAAGTTATATGCTTGGTCTACATTGGTGGCCACCTCGGTGTCATGGCCTAGTACTGCCCTGCCTGCTGGTACTAAGGTCGGTACCGTTGAGCAGGGTGGAGCCGGCCACGAGACCAGACCTCCTCCTGGCACTGCTTGCAGTCATGGGAGAAGTCTGGGTTCCAGAGTTGGGCCTGTCTCCAAGTCCAAGGTGGTTATCTCCTCCCCTGAGTGCCCTAGCAACTTGGAGGAGGATGACGACACCGACTTTGGGCTTGGAGACTGAGCCATCAGTAAAGGAAGCCATCCTGATCACAGAACCGAGCCTAAGACCAGACCTTGTGTTGCCCCTGGGTCTGGCATCGTTGGTGGCACTGGGACCTGTTCCAATACCACCTGCGACACTGGGTCAGGTTCCGGTGCTATCCTCAGTGCTAGGTCTGGTGCCGGTGTTGCTTATGGTGCTAGATCCGGGACCGACTCCTGGGGTGTCGGTGGTCAGGATGTTAGGCTTGACTGGGGGGAGTGCCAGCCCTGGTGAAGGGATGAAATGGGGCACTGGACCTATGGCTTACCCTGTGACCAGTGCTCGATGCAGCACTGGTGGTGGTTCCAGTGGCAGCCCAGTGGCTTGCTTCTCCCCAGAACTGGCTGACTCTGTCTCTGGTGGGGATCAGGCACACACTGTGGGACCTGTATGGTTCTGCTCTCCCCACTTGAGGGCTTCCCCTCAAGAGCACCAGGATCAGTTCTCAGAGATTGGCTGGTTCCACACAGATGAGTTTGCCGGGCCCTCCCTCTGGAAGAGGTCCCTTGAGTACTCTTGCAGCCCTTACAGAGGACCTGCCTGGTCACTAGTGACAGTCTTCCTCCTCTGCCCACCTTCCCTGCTGTGCCAGGGATTGTGGGTCCTCTACGGCCCATGACCTGGCAGCAGTTTAGTAGTATAGTTGATATTTTCTGTCAGTACCACTTCAGGTCTGACCAGGCCCAGTTTAGGCCTGTGGCCCTGGCACCACCATTTTCTGAATCCAGCTCCTCCACTCCTATTTTATTACCTGAAGAAGACGATTTTCTGCTCACCTCTCTTCTGATGTTGAATACTCCCTGTACCAGCGGATCTTCCTGGACATAGTCTCCACCACTCATTCACACTAATGGGGAGTTTGTCTGAGGCGCCAGGACCCAGCGAGAACAAACTTTTTCAAGAGGGCCAGCGCCTGAGATGGAGCTGTGAGGAAAGGGGCACTGTGAGCCCCAACTCATGCTGTAGTGACTATCTCGGCTTCGACCCTTCAACTGCCTCGGTTCCTTTTTTTCCGCCATCCAGTGCACTTCAGTGGCAACGACGCTCACCCGCCAGGAGTTAAACTTCACTAGCAGCAATAGTTCCGTTTATTGTTTTGTAGAATTATTTCGAACCAGTACCAATTATATATTTTAATTGTACAACAGAAGTCTTCAGCCCTCCATTGATGGAGTCTACCATGAGCTGGTCAGATGATGGTAGGAAGACTTCATATGAAAGCTGTTCAGTCAGCGGGCCAGTTCGGTCCTGCCCTCCCGAGAGGGGATCTGACAATGGTTGGTCCAATGCTCAGAGGATGGGCATTCCCCAAAAGCATAAAAGAAAACAGTCCATTCTCTGCACTGTTGACCCGAGGTTCTTCTGCTTGACACATCGGTCGTAAGAAGAACGGCATCATTTGAGGTCACCTCTGGTATGTCTGCTCATAGATGGTCGGAGTTGTTGGGCCAGGTGCCAGTCTCCACCTCTGTCAGAGTTGCGGTTTCTGTCTCTGGCAGCCGACCTCTCGACACGGAGCTCCTCCCGCCTATTGGAGGAGTTTCCAATGAGCAGTTTTACCAGTGGGGTGCTCTTATGGAGCAGTGGGCTTGGAGGTTGGTCCAGTTGCCGGGCGGTCAGTCCGGCCAGGGCGCCCGGCCGATTCGGTTTGGAGGGACTGGTAGGGCGGTTGGGCCTTCCTAGTTGCGCGGCACCTTCTTTGGTGCTGTTGACTCCGTGCTCGGGTGTTTATCCCCCTGACATGGCTGCGGCGCAGGGGTCCACACCGATGCTGCTATCTCCTGCCATTTTTCCCTCTTTTACCTCAAATCACAGATTTCAGACCCCTGGGACTCTCTCAGCAACATCTGCTGTGCCGGGGACTCTGTCGGCGCCGTCCGCAGTGCAGCGCTGCTTTGGCTAGCACCTCCCTCCTTGTTCTCTGTGCCGTTTTCCTCTATGGCGCGGGGGACTGGTGCGGTGCCAGCTGGTCTTCAGGGGTTCTTCTTCTGTTCTTCCTCCTCCTGATTTTTACTCCTTTCCTGTCTATACAGTCTCCCCTGGACTGTCAGGAGATGATTTTGAGCATGACCCAGATCTTCACCTGGGTGATGATGTTGATGACACGGCCCTTGGAGCAGGGATCAATCTTTCTGCAGAGCCTGTGGTTGAAGACCTTTCCTTTAAGTCTCTGCTCAAAAATCTAAATTCTGCTCTTTCTCTCCAGACTACAGAAATCAATCCTGGGTGGCTTTTGTGACTCCAACATCTTCATGTCCTGGAGATCCCTTTGGATTTAATCCCTCTGGTACAGCCCTCTTTCGAGACCCCCTCTCAGATGGTGTGGAAGAATCTGGCTTTCATTCCTTCCGTGGCCAAGTCCATAGATAGGAAGTATGCCCCTCCCAAGGATCGCCCCATCTTGGTCTCACAAGCCTTTGCTGATGCCATTGTAGTCTTGGCTGAGAATGATGAGGCTGTCCTCCCTCAAGGATCTACAGCCTGACCAATGAACAAAGAATCTCGCAAGATAGACACCTTTAGTAAGAGAGTCTTTGCTGCCTCAACCCTGGGTATGCGCATTGCCAGTTACCAGGGCTATTTTTTCTCAATATGAGTATGTACTTTGACATTCCCTCAAAGAAATGGTAGAAGCTCTGCCCGAATCGGAAGTTGGCTCAAAGCTACTGTAGACCATAACTAGGGTATCGAATCCAATAACCAACAGGTTAAAGCTGCAGTGGATGCCTACGGTACCACCTCCTGGGCAGCGGCAGCTGGCATCTGCACCCACCGCCACTCTTGGCTACGGACTTCGGGTTTCACAAATGATGCCCAGCAGCAGGTCATGGCTTTACCTTTTGGCGGCATGTATCTGTTCGAGCCTCAGGTGGAGCAAGCTCTGGAGGCCACGCAGAAGACTAGGTCTGTCATTAAGACAGCTAGACCTGCACCCACCCCCTCCCGATGGAGTGCGAACAAGTGTCAGTTTCACACCGTCAGTCCTTTCGGGGTAGAGGAGGTTTTAACAAAAACCACAACCCTTAGCCACAAAAGAAAGCACAGCAGAAGGCACAAGGACCCAAAGTGCGCAGTGCCACCTTCTGAGTTTCTGGACCAGGTCCCATCTCAGCTGTCCGAGGTGGACTTCTCAGCAGTGGGAGGATGTCTGCCTCAGTTCTACAGAACATCAGACAAATGGGTCCTCCGGATAATCCGCAAGGGGTACTCTCTCAATCTTTCAGAAATCCCTCCGGATCATCCTCCCAAACGACAGCCCAGTCTGTTGGCAGTACAGTCGGACCTTCTTGCTTCCGAGGTACAAGGCCTTCTGAACAACAGGGCAGTAGAAATAGTTCGCTGGATCAACGAAACACAGGTTTCTATTCCCATTACTTTCTGGTCCCAAAGCAAACCGGCGGCATGTGCCTCATTCTGGATCTCAGAAAGTTAAACAAGTTCCTTCACAAGGAGAAGTTGAAGATGATATCACTAGGTATCCTGCTACCTTTGCTTCATTGACACGATTGGCTAGCCTCCCTGGACATGCAGGATGCCTACCAACACATTCTCATACACCCAAAGCACCACAAATACCTAAGGTTCGTGGCATTGGGTCAACACTATCAGTTCAGAGTCCTGCCCTTTGGGCTATCCTTGGTGCCTCGAGTTTTTACAAAGTGTTGTGCAATTCTCGCGGTGCACCCCAGGAGAATCGGAATACAAGTGTTCCCATATCTGGACAACTGGCTCCTAGCATGTCCCCTGCAAGTCCCTCCAGGCAAGAGACTCTGGAGGCCATGGCTATGGCCTTAGACTTACTCACATCCATGAGAGTCAAGCTGAATCTCAGCAAGTCACAGTTGCAGACCTCCCAGAAGCTTCTCTTCATAGGAACTCTTCTGGACACCTCCTGTGCGAAGGCTTTTCTTTCAGAGGACAGAAGGAGTGATATCTTACAGATGGCCGGATACATCAGAGAACACAGCTCAGTTCAAGCTGTCTCAATTCAGCGGATGCTGGGCCTCATGGCATCCTCGGTGTCCACTGTACCCTTAGCTCGTCTCCACATGAGAACCTCTCAGTGGATGCTCAGTACTCAGTGGTCCCCAACCACTCACCCTCAGTCTTTTCTCATCAAGATGATGGAACCTCTGAAGAGGTCACTCGCTTGGTGGTCACAGGAGGACAATCTTCTGGAAGGATATCCCTTTGCACCTCTGGATCATCAGATCTCCATTACCATGGACGCATCCCTGATAGGTTGGGGAGCCCACTGCCAGAATCTGCACACCCAGGGCACATGGACTCAGGATGAGTCCCAACTTCTCATAAACATCCTGGAAATGAGAGTCGTCCCCCCCCCGAAGACGCTTCCCCTTCAGACGAACCTTCTGACCCAGGGTCCCGTGGTCCATCCCAACCTAAGGTCACTTCACCTTCACGCTTGGCTCCTGAAGAGATAGAGGTGAATAGGTTCAATGTTTCTCGTAGAGTTTCAGATATTCTTTTGGCTGCTTGTAAGCCGGCCACTAGAAAAACCTACACAGCCAAATGGAAGAAGTTTCTCTATCTGCTGTGCAAAATCCTCTTGGAACCCTTTTTTCTGCCCACCAAATAAAGTCTTGGAGTATCTTTTAGACCTCTCAAATACAGGTCTGCAGTACTCCACAAAGTTCATCTTTGTGCCATTTCAGCATATCATGAGCCGGTACTTTCCATGTCACTAGCTCAGTTGCCTGTATTTAAGAGGTTTCTTAGGGGTATTCTGCATACTAGACCTCCTATCAGACGTCCAGTCACAGCCTGGGACATTAACCTTGTGCTAGACATGTTCACTCGTAAACTTTTCAAGCCTCTAGCTACATGCGACTTGAAGTTCCTCACTTGGAAAATGGCCTTCATGGTGGCCATTACTTCTGCCCGTAGAGTTTCTGAAATACATGCACTGGTCACAACCCCCCCCACACACACACACACTGTATTTCACAAGGCCAAAGTAGTTCTTAGGACTCATCTTAAGTTTCTCCCTAATTTTTTCTCAGAATTCCATCTAAACCAATCTTTAGTCCTTCCTACCTACTTTACGAACTTCCAGAATGAAGGGGAGCATACACTTCATTCACTGGATGTTAAGAGAGCGCTGCGGTTTTATCTAGATAGAACAAAAGAAATTCGCAGGACTCAACAACTGTTTGTTTCCTTCAGCGAGACTCAGCTAGGTCAACCTGTCACTATCGGATGCATTTCAGCATGACTGGTGGCATGCCTACGCCACTGTTATTCTATGGCACTCTACCAGAGCAGTCGCGACATCTCTGGTGGAAATCCGTAACATGCCTATTGCAGATACTTGCAATGTGGCTACCTGGAGCTCCGTGCATACTTTTGTTAAGCACTATGCCTTGGATGTCCATACCAGACGACATCTGTTGTTTGGCAGAACCATTCTTAATGGACTTCTGTCCTAAGCACATGAGCTCCTGCCACCCGTCTTGGGGGATTATTTAGCTCTGTACTCTCCCATTAGTGTGAATGAGTGATGGAGACTTTATGTCCAGGAAGATATGGAAATTGCGTACCTGAAGTAATTCTTGATCTTCTTGGACAAAGCTTCCACCACTCATTCACAAGCCCACCCACCATCTCCCAAGCTCACTTCTCTGTTTATGGTCTTCACTCTCTCAATGGGTGGTCTGTGAAGACTTTATTGTTGACCTTTTTTACACGGCTCATTCGGACCATCTTGTGTTTGATTTTTTAGGCTAACCCTTCTATGTTAATTATGCTGCACCTCCCCGGAAAAAAGGTACTGAGGCGGTTGGAGGTTCAACACCGAGATAGTCATTACTGCCACAGCCAGGGCTCACAGTGCTGCTTCCTCGCGAGCACCATCTCAGGCGCTAGCCCTCTTGAAAAGTTTGCTCTCGCTGTCCTAACACCTCCGGCGAACTCTCCATTAGTGTGAATGAGTGGTGGAGAATTCGTCCAAGAAGATCAAGAATTACGGTAGGTACGTAATTTCCATTTCCTGATGGAGATGTTGCAGAAACTGAGTGTGGGGTCCTACGTAAGTCACAATACTGCTAACGTGGCGCTGAGATACTTTGTCATCCGTCTTTGGCCTTTTTCAGAGGCATCCAGGAATTTCTGACTCCATCCCCATACCCCATCTTCAACCCCAAGGGATGTCCAGTGCTGATATTGCACTCCCTTGGGGTCTGCAAGAGATATAACTCACCCCACCTTGTAGATTTTGGTCCTGCAGACCCCTCTGGGCCTAAGTGCCCTGGGCATAACCTCTCCCCACCTCTGGCTCTGCAGAGATGGATGCCTGGAGGATAAAGATTTTTTTTCCCATTTTATACTTTTGGCTTTTCTGTTCCCAGCCTTGCATCCCAAGGCCACGGCATACACATGTGTGTACGTTAGGAGGCGCACGTACTCCGCCAGGATCTGGTGGCCCTTCCACCTTCCCCAGGCTTGCATCACCGCTCCCGCTTTGCCCGCGCTGCCCATGGACTCCACCTGGTGGGAGCAGGACCACGGTGGATCGGGCATCCACCCCAGTGGAAGGGAGAGCCACATCTCAATCTCGTTCCAACCCACCCCGGGGACCCAAGGTCGATCTCGAACCTGGGTCACAGACATGACGCGAGGTAAGGCACCAGCGCCTCAGCCCTCTGCGCCACCAGGCCAGCTTGAGGATAAAGATTTTTATGGCAGCATGCACTATAATGTGCATTGCTGCACATTACACAGCTTACAACAAGTGTCTGTGCACGAAGCTATGCCATGTTCTAGCCTCCATATCAGATTGCGAGTTAACCAGGCAGGACATTTGCCTTTTGCCAAAGGCCTGGAGCTGGCAAGGCACCAAGTGAGGGCATCATTCGACACCAGTGAGGTAGCTTCCAGGCTGGTAGGAACATCAGTCTGTATTCAGCGGTTGTCATGGCTTTGATTTTTCAAATTGGCATACCTGGCCCTCCAAAGGGTGCTTAACTTGCATTTACAGGGGACTCATTTTTCTCCCACAGGGTCAGGCATGAGTTTTTGGGGTGCTGTCCTGCACCCAGGCAATGGGGGCCTCCACCTGCCCCTGACCAGTCTCGGGTCCCACCATACCTGTGAGGAGTCCTTGCCTTCTAGTGGTTATCCCCCACAGAAGGTTGGGGGGTGTTTTTCTTTCTGGATGAGCCAACTTTTCCTCTTGTTGGGGGAAAGCTTGGTGCTCTGACCCATCAGTGTGAGTGAATGGTAAAGACTGATTCTTGAAGATATGAAAATTATTTACCTCTGTAATTCTTGGTCTTCTGGAATATCTGCACCATTCATCCTAGCTCTGTTATGGTATTGTATAATCCTATTATGTTCTGCACTGTAAATTATCTGTACTGTAATTCATGTGTCTCAATGCTGTACTCTCCCCCTTCCCCCAGGATGCATCTGGAATCGAGTGGTACTCCACTCAGTATGCCTTCCTGGTGAAACTCTTAAATAAATAAATAAATTCTAAGCCCATGTATTCTTCTATATTCCTAACTGTATGCAGTCTGCCTCTTAAGTAGAACTGCCCGGAGAGAATTGGAACTATATGCAAATGATAGAACCTATCATTGCACGAGACACACATTCAAACTGCTGCCCTCATCTACTGCAACATTCCATCAACATCTCAGATTTCTCACTCCGCCTGACAAGTCAGATGCCTGGAGATCTTCCTCTTGTCAGTTTGAGCTGATTCTGTTTTATAAGTGTTATCTAGCTTAATATTTAAACTGCTGCCTTTGTTTATTGTTTAATTTAGTCCTCTTATTTAAAGAAGTCAAGTTTCTCTAGTTTAAGGTAAATTTTATTTCTCGGTTCCTCACGGTTCGGGTATAACCGCTGAGGAACAGACTTCTAGATTAATTTGGCGTTTTCACCTTAGTTTTAGTCATAAAATTTATATATTTTCATTAATTTCTGTGTTTTAAACTTATTCTTTGTAACCTAACGGTGGTTCTTCTGGACAGATACCCAGTTCCTGTGAACCGTGACCCGATTCGATATCTAAGTTATCGGTTCTTTCCTTTGATCTTTAACCTGAACCGGCAAAACCAAAAAAAACGTTAGTCTGAATACTAGTAAGCGGTTGCTGTTTTTTCTCCTGGAAATGGAAACACAAGAAAAAAAACAAAGAAAAAGACTGGTCCCCCAGGTTTCAAAAATTGTACAAAATGTGGGGAAGTGTTTGCTAAAGCTGAGAAACACGACTTTTGTTTAGTCTGCTTGGGACCTGATCACTTTTCAGCAGACTGTGCCATTTGTAAATCCTTCCCCCCTAAAACAATTGAGAAAAGGATGGAAAGGCTGAAGAAAAAAGTTGAGGGTGGTCCTTCTGGTTCTAACCAGCCACCAAAAACAGCGGGTGAAACCGCTTTATCTATTGTTACCACCCCTGAGAAGGGTGCTTCTGGCACTTTAAAAAGGGGGAGCGGTCCGCCTGACTCCCTGGCCCCCTCCAAAAAATCTAAGAAAACTAAGCACATAGAACCCCAGGCCTCTGTTCCTCAAGGGGTCTCAACTGTGTCTCGCAGCCTGCCTTCTGCAGAGGAGATAGCTCAGGCTATGAGGGTTCTGCAGGCTTTACAGGGGATTCTGCCTGCTCAACCTGCTCCTCCTAAAGCTCCTGCCACAGCTTCTGCCCCTGAGTCACAGGAACTGGAATATGATGACTATGGTGAGATGGATCCTGAACAGGGTGAACCTATAGAGCCCGAAATTTCACCTGAGCAGGAGTTTGGTTCTCCCCTCAACCTGAGGTTTTCTTCTCACTTTTCTTTGTGAGAAAGATAGTGAATGCTCTGGACTTAGCTGCCATTGAAGTGGTCGATGATGAAGAGGAGGCCAATACCTTGACATGATGGGGTTAACCCCAACAAAAAGGTATATTACCAATCAACAAGGTCTTTAAAAAGACTTGTTTAAAATTTACAGACTCAGACTCTATCCCCCTATAGATAGGAAGTCTGACAAGAAATATCACCTGGACAGGGAGCTAGCATAATTTTTATACTCTCACCCTGATCACTAAGGTATAGTTCATCAGGCAGCCAGTGAAAAGGTGAGGGTTCCTCTCTCTTACCATCCCCCTGAGAAGGAATCCAGGAAATTAGATGGAATGTCTAAGAAAGGGTACCTAGCTGCCTCCCTAGGTGTGAGGCAGGCTAATTACCAGGCATATACAGCACAGTATCAGAAAATACTGTGGTAGTCAGTACTGGCTATGTCAGAGAAGACTCCCTCACCCCTCTCTGATGACCTGGCAGAGACAGCTAGATTTGGTCTGGAAGCTGCCAAATACCAGTTCCATATGGCAGCTGATGCTAATGATACCGCTGCCAGGTACATGGCTCTGTTGGGGACCCTACGAAGACTGCCATGGCTTAGGGCCACTAATCTCACCCAGGATACTCTGACAAAGGCCATGGATTTTCCTGTGGGAATAATTCTATTTGGTAAACACACTGAGGAATACATGAAAAAGGTGGATGAATTCTGAGGAATATCGCCCGGGTGAAACGCCTGGTTCCTCCGGATGATCTTCCAACATTAGTCCATGCCTTTGTCACTGCCCGTCTTGATTACTGCAATTCCCTCTACCTAGGGCTACCAGGGGTTGATAGCCACCGCTTGCAGCTGGTGCAGAACGCGGCCATAGCTTTTGAATGGGACTTCTAGAACCAGTCATATTACGCCTGTGCTCCGTGAGCTGCACTAGCTGCCTGTTCAGTGGTGGATCACATTTAAGGTTGGCTTGCTAACCTTTAAAGCCCTACATGATCAGGGACCCAGTTACCTGCGAGATCTCCTGGTACACTACTGCCCCCTCCGTCCTCTCCAGTCCACCAATGAGGGATTGCTAGGGATTCCCGGTGTTCGATTGAAGACCTCTGGTTCTCATGCCTTCTCTTTTTCAGCTCCAACCCTGTGAAATTCTCTACCTTGCCGGTTAAGAGAATGCCTAACTGTCGGTAGATTTAAAATTGAGTTAAAAACATATTTATTTAACTTGGCCTTCCCTAGTTATGGATGATTTGTTTTAAAAGTCTGTTTTAATTCTGTTTATATTTGATGTATCTGGTTTTATGTACAACGCCTTGGCTTTGAAAGGCGCTATAAAAATAAAGTTGATTGATTGGTTGAAAACAAGGCCACCTACGAGAGTAATTCCTCCAGGGACAGGCCTACCCCTCCTTATAGGCCTTATGGAAAGGGGGGGGGCAGGGGAAGGTCCTCCTATGGGAGGCCTTTTTATCAGGGCCAAACTGCTTTTCAGCAACAACCCTACCCACTGCAGACTGGGCATTTTAGACCTGGGGCAGGAGGGGCTCCCAATCTGCCCAGGCTCAGGCACCCCCAAAACAAAACCCCTGGCCAGTTGGTCCAGGTCTCCTCCCCACTGCCAGTAGGGGGCAGGCTGACTTACTTCCTCCAGAACTGGTTTTCCATCACCACAGACAGGTGGGTTCTGGAGGTGGTAAGTCTGGGTTTGTCCCTATGTTTCAAATCCCTTCCCCTCTGAAGTTGAGACTTTTCAAACCAGCTTCCCTCTTGGAGGGCAAACTCATGCTAAAAGAGGTGCAGAGGTTGCCCCACATGAGAGCAGTGGAGCATGTACCAGCACATCTCAGAGGAAGGGGCTTGTACTTCCGCTACTTCCTGACCAAAAAGAAAAATGGGGACTGGTGACCCATTCTGGATCTCGGATCTCTCAACAAATTCCTGGTAAAACCAAAATTCAAGATAGTCACCTTGCGATCTATACTCCGTTATCCAGCAGGGAGATTGGTTAGCATCTCTGGATCTAAAAGATGCATATTTTCACATTCCAATAAGGCAATCTCACAGAAAGTATCTCAGGTTCAGATTCCTTTCAGGACATTATCAGTTCACTTCCCTTCCCTTCGGTCTGACCTCATCACCCAGGGTATTCACAAAGTGCCTAGCTGTAGTGGTGGCACACTTAAGGAAGTCTGGCATCCTAGTCTTTCCTTATCTGGACGACTGGCTGTTTGTGGGGAAAATCCCCACAACAGGTCTCAGAGCACCTGCAATCAGCAGTTCATCTCCTACAGTCCTTGTGATTCCTGATAAATCAGGAGAAGTCTGTTCTTACCCCTGTTCAGCTGCTTCAGTTCATAGGAGCAGAACTGGATACTACTCAGGGAAGGGCTTTCCTCCCTCAAGACAGAGTGCAGGTTATTTTCAAGCTGTCTGCCTCTGTCAAGCTAAACCAGCCATGTCCAGCAAGACACTATCTGCAGATTCTGGGCCATATAAATGCAGCAACATGTACAGTTTCAGGGGCAAAATGCAGAATGAGAGACTTGCAATCTCATCTCAGGTCCCATTGGTCGCAGAGAAGGGACAAGATGTCAAAGCTCATCCCAGTAACAGGTTATTATTCCAGCCTTGTAGTGGTGGAAAAATTCAGACAACTTAAGGCAAGGTGTCCCTTTCCAGAAGGAGAACCCTTCCTTTGTTCTCACAACAGATGCTTCTCTACTGGGATGGGGCGCCACATGGGGAACACACCATCCATGGGACTTGGTGCGAGGCAAGTCCCTTCTGCACATAAATCTCTTTGAGCTCAAGCTGTATTTAGCTCTAAAAGCTTTTGCTCATTTGGTACCAGGAAGTGTGATACAGGTCAGAACAGACAATACTACAACAATGTACTATATAGACAAGCAAGGGGCAGAAGAGGCTACCCTCTATCTCAGAGACCATGAAACTGTGGGATCTTGCATCCCTATAAAAGTAACTCTGCAAGCAGTCCATGTCCCAGGGAAGGACAACATTTTTGCAGATGCCCTCAGCAGAATCAGTCAGGGCCATCACGAGTGGTCATTGGACACACAGGTGGCCAAGTCAGTATTCAGAAGGTGGGGTACTCTGGAGGTGGACCTCTTTGCCACTCCAGAAAACCACAAACTATCACTGTTTTGTTGCAGACCCCGACTCAGGAGCACAGTCCCAGTGGATGCCATGGTAATGGATTGATCAGGGAGAAGCCTGTACGCTTTCCTCCCCTTTTCCTCTCATCCTCAGAGTCCTGATCAAGCTCAGGTCCCAGTCTGTCTCAGTGATTCTCATCACCCCAGACTGGCCCAGACAACATTGGTATCTTCTCCTACCATCCATGCTGGTATCCACACAATACAACTTCCCGGAGGCACAACCTGTTAACCTCCACCAGGGAAAATAGGATATCCAGTCTCTGCTCTCTCTGTCTCAAGGCTTGGCTCTTGAAGACATAGAATTTACAAACCTAAACCTCTCCCAAGCAGTTTTACACATACTTAGGGATACAGAAAACCCTCCACTAAGAAAACCTATTCAGCCAAATGGAAAAGGTTTCTCTCTTGGTGCACCCTGCACATCATGAACCTGCCTCAGCAGGGATTCCAACCTTACTTGAGTACCTCACTTTCTTACATAATCAGGGCCTTAAGCATACTTCATTAAGGGTCCACTTAGCAACCATCTCTGCTCATATTTCAATGGGATGCCCCACTTCCATTGCATCTGACCCTATTTTTAAAGTGTTTCAATGGTCTGTGTCTTACATATCCACCCATTAGGTAAACTGTCCCTGGGTGGGATTTGAACATTTGTATTGCTCAACTTATGAGGCCACCTTTTGAACCTATGTCATCAGCCCACCTACCATATGTCACATGGAAAACTGTATTCCTAGTAGCTATTACTTCTGCTAGAAGGATAAGTGAGCTCCAGGCCCTATCTGTGGAAAAGGACTTTTTGTCTTTCCATAATGATAAAGTGGTACTCGGAACCAATAGAAAATTTCTCCATAAGGTGTTGTCAGATTTTCATTTGAACCAGTCCATTACATTACCAGTGTTCTTCACTGAACACTCTACTTCAGGTGAGTGTAGACTTCACAGTCTGGATGTGAAAAGAGCTCTTAGTTACTACATATCTCATACTAAGGATCACAGGCAGGATAATCAGTGGTCATTCCTTACCTATGGGGATGTGAAAAAAGGTACACCAGCTACCAAGAGATCAGTTTCTCGCTGGATAGTTAGCTGAATACAGTTCTGCTATCAAAAAGTAGGCAAACAGGCCCCATTAGGATGCTGGGCCCATTCAGCCAGGGGAACAGCTGCTTCTATAGCAGCCCCCCTACTGGACATATGCAAAGTTGCCACATGGAGAACAGTACACACTTTCACTAAGCATTACAGCCTGGACATACTGTCCAGAGGTGATGCCAAATTTGGAACAGCAGTCCTGCAGAGCCTCTTTCCTAAGTAGGTTCTCCGCCCACCTCCAAAGGTACTGCTTTGAAGTCTGCATACAGTTATGAATATGGAAAAAAACATGGGGTTAGAAGAAAAAATTACTCACCTTAGTAATCTTATTTCTTCCATTGTATTCTTCTATATTCATAACTCTCCCTTCCCTGCCTCCCCTACCAGAACTAGAGCCTCAGCTTGCCTACTGATGTTATCTTGGATTTTCTACAATCATGTACACCCCATTGAGGTACACTTTACCTGGGCAGGATTCCTCCTCCTTCTTTGGTTACCTGAGTTTCCAGGATAAAACTTATGTTTCAGTTCTAGTGAAATAGTCACTAGGGTATATACTTGGTTATGGGGGTTATCCCCTTTTTAGGCATTTATACATAGTTTTAGATATGTATTTAGTATTTCTGCCTTGTAGGCTATTTTTCGAAATCTGAGACATTGATGGAATGTTGCAGTAAATGAGGGCAGCAGTTTGAATGTGTCTCGAGCAATGATAGGTTCTATCATTTGCGTATAGTTCCAATTCTTTCCATGCAGTTTCTACTTAGGAGGCAGACTCCATACAGTTGTGAATATAGAATAATACACTGGAAGAAATAAGATTGCTAAGGTGAGTAATTTTTTCTTCAGTCACATACCCACCACCATCATCCCCCACCAAGGTTAGATGCAGTCTCTTTTTTTTTTTTGGTGCTATACTCTCTGCCTGTAGGCTGGGTACTTATGCCACACCTCATTGTTGAGAATTCATTTTTCTGTACTTTTTTCTTCATTACTTGGATTTACAAGAAGATAGATCTTTTTTGAGGATACCTCTTCAGTAGGCCACACCTTTGGAACTATATCTGGGTCAGCGCTAGGACCATGTGGAAACTTTTTCTAGGTAGGGGCGATGACATCACACATCGGTATCTACATGAATGTGGGCGACTTCATATCTCCTCAGTTCTTTTCCCACTGTCAATCATACTCATCGGACTTACTGTGGAAACGCCAAACAACTAGCTGTTGTATTGTTTTTGTCTAAGTAAATCACTCAAATTTTAGTGATGTCGCTACCTCTGCATGCCACTGAAACCAATAACATTGTTCCAGTACTGTGGGTGCAGAGGAGAGATTTATAAGGACAATGCACAGCAAGTGTGTCTGCAGTCTAGGCATCTCTCACAATGTAAGGACTTGTGAGATTTGCAAGGGCTTCAGTCAGTAACCAGCCGATGCAGAAGAAAGGTGCTGCAGAGGTTTTTTGCTGGGGAAAAAACACTAGCAGTCATGGAGAATGCCCAGGGTCAGAAAGTGGAGTCACCAGCCCCTGCTCCCAAGCCATTTACCAACTCACGGTCATCAAAATTGAAAGGCTTTTGACCCTTTGTGGACCTGACCAAGGCCTTCAACTTGGTCAATCACAACCTGCTTTTGTCTGCCCTGCTTAAATTGGGTTTGTCTTCGGAGGTTGTTGGTTGGTTTGAGAGCTACCTTTTTGGTTGTTTCGATCGACAAAAATGAAGGGATGCATTTTGCCCCCATCAGTAGTTCCACTGGGTGTTTCTCAGCTTTCCATTTTGGGTCCCCTCTTATTTAGTTTATTTCTGAATACAATACCATCTGTTTGTCGTAATACACAAATTGTTCTTTATGCTGATGACGCTATGATCTTCACGAGCGGCCCCAGTCTTTTGGATGTACTAAATTACTTGTCCTGTGTCATTGAGGCACAGGTCAGGAAGACCAGGAGCAGTTGTGAAATTCACAGGTAACCTTTTATTACTGTATTACCAATAACAGTAAAATAAAAATAAAAATGGTGTAGTATAACTATTTACAAAGGTAGTACCAACAGAGAAAACAAAGTCCTTCATCTGAGAGTATCTCTTAATTCCAAGTTTCAGTCTGTCTAGTAAAAATATTGCTGCTCTTTTCTAACAAGTCTTTGCCTTGGAACTAGATGAGACATCCAGTTTTTCACAAAATGTTCTTGTCAGTTTCTTTGCAGAGCAGGCTTGCAAACAGAACAGGGTGCCAAGCTGGCCTCCTGCTGACAAGTTTGCAAACAAGCCTGAGAGGAGCTCAAACTGCATCTCAGGATAACTTCCTAAATTCCAAATAGCTTGTTGCCATCATTTCAACAGTGTAACTATATACAGTTTCAAACAAAAGGATCCCAGTATCACTTACTGTTTCACACAAAGATTCACATATATTTTATAACCACAGATATGCAAGGAGAAGAAAAGACAAAAACAGTAAGCGAAGGCAGAGAGAAAGCGAGAGGTGGAGAATCAATCAGTCAATCAAAATCTTTATTTATCCAGGCCTACACCATTGAGCAGGGTATATTTGCAAGATGGACCTGGTCATACAAAAATCATAGTACAGTAACATGGTAACACATAATGCAATATTATACAAAGAAGAAAAATATACTTATTTACATCAACATTTGAGTGAGAGGGCCTCTACAACAGATAGGCTTATAACTGGGTGCAGCCAGAATGTTCACTTAAAAGGAGAGAGAGAGAGAGAAAGGCAAGAAGAGGGATACCAGCTTAGGAAGAAATGACGGGGTTGGAATAGTTAATTGGCATACTTCAGGGAAGGGGGTGGAACTTGGCCATGGCTAAAAAGAGGCAGAAAAGCCAGTATTTTGATAGGGGGAGAGAGGCAGGGGAAGAGGCAAGGCGGGAGGCAGGATGGGCAGGAGGGAAACTGGAAAATGGGTGAGCTAACGATGTGGGAAACATTTACAGGGTTCTTTCATGGAGCGGTCATAGAGTGACTTGAAAATATTCAGGCTAACAGGACAGCTCAGCTTCAAGACTTTTTCCATATTGTTTCACAAGGAAGGCAACGAGAAATTTATGGCAGCTCTATCGAAACAAGATTTGACCTTAGGTAGTTGCAAGGCAATTAGGGAATAGCTTCTTAGAGCATAGGCACCTATCACACTCAGGAGAATGCAATCAGAGAAGTATAGGAGGAGTTTGTTGGTAACCGCTCTGAAAGCCCATAGAGTGGCATTTCTATTTGGAATTGTAAGACCGTCAGAGTGATAAGTGCCCATGTCTAATGAGAACATTTGGTTGTGCAACCAGAAAGACAAGAGACAGAGAAGAGGAGGATAGAACAGATCCTTGCATTTAACTCTTTCTGCATAACACATGGGACAGGGCCTTATTCAACCCTATCACATACCCCCCTCTTTAAAAGGGAATGTGTTTAAAAAAAAAAAAAAGGTTTCCAAAACTTTCTATTACTTTTCTAACATTACCTTATATGCTTTACAGATCACAGTCAGTACAGCAAACAGTGAAGTTTAAACTCGCACTTTTTTTTTCAACTTTCAGAATTCCCAATTCTTGATCCATATCTTGACAGAAAATCAGCATTGACATTCTCTTTCCTGGATGTGTGCATCACTTTAAATTTAAATGGCTATAGTGCCAGGTACCACCTTGTAATTCTAGAATTTGTATCCTTCATTTGGTTGATTAACAGAAAGGATTGTGATCTGTTGTTACAAGTATAAATTCAGCTCTTAGCAAATAAAACTTAAGGGACTGCATGGCCCAGTTTGCTGCAAGGCATTTCTTTTCAATAGTGGAGTACCTTTTCTCTCTGTCTGCAACTTCCTACTGATATATAGAATGGAATGTTCCTTCCCATCAATAGTCTGACTCAAGACTGCACGTGAGGCCTACCTCTGATGCATCAGTCTAACAAAATGTTTTCTCAAAATCTGAGCTTCTAAAGCAGTGGCTGAACATAATGCAGCCTTAATGGCCAAAAAGCTTCATCACACTCTGGGGACCATTTATTTATTTATTTTTATTTATGTGTTTGTTAACTGTGTAAGTACACTGATCCAGAGGACCATTTTCAGTATGCGACCGGCCATCTAGATGGACACAGTACTGAGACAAGAACATCATGACAATAGCAGCAATTCACAAAGGTTACAGAAAAGTGTGTGAGAGGAATACAGAAAGTTTTACATTTAAGCCCCATCAGTGGGGTAACAACCACATACAGCATCATATAGTCAGATAAAGCTAGATAACATGTCTTGTGAGAAGAGATTATACATTACACAGTACAGTCATTATTATTTGTGAGCAATTGTAGTTCATATTGGCTGTAAGTGCAATCCTGAAGTGCTGTTTAACGGTTTGTGGGAATTCCAAGGTGTGGAGTTCTGCAGGGAGAGAGTTCCAGAACTTTGGGGCTGCCCAGGAAAAGCCCTTTGACCCATAGCCGTAGATAGCCTGAGACAGTCAAGAACTGGACTAGCAGAGGACCTCAAGTTTCAGGAAACCTGTTTGACTGCAAGCATGCCCATGAGCAGAGAACTAGTCCCATTTCACATTATTCAGGTACAGTTTTATCGTGAGTTCAGTGAGGGGAGTAGCTACATAGAAACATAGAAGTTGATGGCAGATAAGACCACAAGGCCCATCCAGTCTGCCCATTCCTTTTCTACCTTATAAATTTGCCATCAGCCTTTGCTCTGTCAGTGGCTGTCTATTCATACTGTCTGTATTGCTCCTTATGCCTATCCCATGCCTGTTTGAAGCCCTGCACTGTATTCATAGCCACCACTTCCTGAGGTAGGCCGTCCATGCATCCAGCACCCTTTCTGTGAAAAAGAATTTCCTCACATTCCCCCTTAATCGGCCTCCCTCTAATATCATGCTGTGTCCGCTTGTCCTGCTATTTTTCTTCTATTTAAACATGTTACTCTTTCACCTTGTTAATGCCCTTAAGGTGCTTGAATGTCTCGATCATATCAACTCTCTCCCTCCTTTGCTCAAGGGTATACATATTGAGCTCCATAAATCTGTCCTCATTGTCTTCTGATGCAGTCCCTGAACCATTTTGGTTGCCCTTCTCTGGACTGCCTCAATTTGGTTAATGTCCTTGTGAAGGTGCGGCCTCCAGTACTGCATGCAGTACTCCAGATGGGGCCTAACCAGTGTCTTGTAAAGAGGGATTATTACCTCCCTCGTATGACTTGTGATACCCCTACTAATACACCCTAACATCCCCCTAGCCTTAGCTACTGCTTTAGAGGTCTGCTTGGATGATTTCAGGTCATCTGTGATGATGATGCCCAAGTCTCTTTCTTTCTTTGTGACTGCCAGCAACTCCCCTCCCAGCCTATAGTTCACTTCAGGGTTTCTCTTCCCTATGTGCATGATCTTGCACTTCTTTGCATTAAATCCCAGTTGCCACTCTTCTGACCTTTTTTGCTAGTTTATCCAGATCTCTTCTCATTCTGCTCACCCCATCTGGATCATCTACTCTGTTGCAGAGCTTGGTGTCATCTGCAAACAGACAAGCCTTACCTCTAGTCCATCTGCAATGTCACTAATGAAGATATTGAAGAGGACTGGCCCCAGAACTGATCCCTGAAGTACCCTACTTGTGACTTGCATCTCTTTTGACTGTATACCATTTACCACCCTCTCTGTTTTCTGCCCGTCAACCAGTTTGTCACCCAGTTGACCAACTTCTGACCACCCAGAGCCTACCCAGCTTATTAATCAATCTTCTATTGGAACAGTATCGAAAGCTTTGCTGAAGTCAAGGTAGAGACATCAACTGCTCCCCTTGGTCCACCACTCTGGTTACCCAGTCAAAGAAATCTATGAGATTAATTTGACAGGACCTTCCTTTTGTAAACCCATGCTGTCTTGGATCTTGTGCCCCTATGGATTCCAGGTATTGCACTATCCTTTCCTTAAGGAGTGCCTCCATACTCTTGCCCACTACTGAGGTAAGACTGACTGGTCTGTAGTTCTCTGCCTCCTCCCTGCTACCACTCTTGTGGAGCGGGATCACATGAGCCCTTCTCCAGTCTTCTGGGACCTCTCCTGTGCTCAGAGACTCACTAAACAGTTCTGCTAGTTCCACCTTTAGCTCCTTAAGTACCCTAGGATGTATGCCATCAGGTCCCATTGCCTTGTCCACCCTGAGCTTAGCGAGCTCTTGTAGGACCCTTTCTTTTGTGAAAGGAGTAGTGCTCATCTCCCTCCCCCCTGTGTCCATGGTGCTGAGCTGTGGGCCCTGCCCTACCTTCTCTTCAGTAAATACTGAGTAAAAGTATCTATTTAGGATAGATGCTTTTACAAGGTCCTCCTCCTCACATGCCCTCTTTTCTCCTTTGAGCTTAGCAATACCCCCTCTGGGCTTTCTCCTTTCACTAATGTATCTATAGAAAGTCTTGCCACCTTCTTTTACAGTTCGTGCTAGTGTTTCCTCAGTTTGGGACTTTGCCTGCCTTACTGCCTTCCCTGCTTCCCTTAGGGCAGTTTGGTATGCCTCCCTATCTTCATCCCGCTGTGTTCCCTTATATTTCCTGAAGGCCAGCCTTTTGGCTCTGACCTTTTCTGCTTCTGTATTTGAGAACCAAAGTGGTTTCCTTCTTCTTTTGCACTTCCTTTTCTGTCTAACACAATGGGATGTTTCTTCAAGTATTGCATCCTTAATGCTTGCTCACTTTGCCTGCACTCCCTCACCTGTGTTTCTTTTTTCCAGGGCTAGCTTAACTCTGTTAGCCATCTTATCAAAGTCAGCTCCTCTGAATACCCATATTTTTGCCATGGAATGGGATGATTTAAATGTAGTGGCCAAATTGAACCATACCATGTGATGGTCACTGGCCCCAGGTGACCTTCTACCTGGAGATCTGTGATCCCTTCCCTGTTAGTCAGTACTAGATATAGGATAGCCTGTCTCTTGTTGGTTGTTGTACAAGTTGTTTGAGGCCCTCCCTGCAGGGAATCTACCATGTGTCTAGTTCTGGCAGATGTTCCTGTTGGTATTGACCAATCTGTATCCGGCATGTTAAAGTCTCCCATTATCAGAACCTCCCCTTTAGCTGTCATGTTTTGTATATCTTCTAACAGTAATGTGTCTGTGTCCTCCCCCTGGCCTGGTGGCCTGTAGACAACCCCAGTTCTTATGGCTGTCCCATTTCCTGTTTCCAGGGTGACCCACAGTTCTTCTGTCTCCTTATGTGTGTTCTGAATTTCTGTAGCTTCGATATTTTCATTGATATACAGGGCCACTCCACCCCCCTTTTTTTGCACCTCGATCTCTTCTGAACAGTACATAGCCAGGTACTGAAGTCTCCCAAGTGTGGTTACTGGTAAACCATGTCTCACTAATTGCTACTATGTCCAGTTAAGCCTCTGACATTATTGCCTGCAGGTCTGGGATCTTATTTCCCAGGCTGTGAGCATTTGTGTACATGATTTTCCATTGGCCAGATTTCAGTGTTTTAGTTGTTGGGTGAGGTTTGGCATTTCCCCTGTGCGTCGTATGGGGAGACGGACCTTTTCTTACCTAGTGATGCAAATGAACTGCAAACATGCTGAATCCCTGTTTGACCACTAGATGAGGGGGAAGGGGTGTTCTTCCATTCAACGTTTGGGGTGCTGCACCCCCTCCCCATTTGTTAGTTTAAATATTCTGCAAAGACGTCAAACTTCTGCCCCAATGCACTGACTCCCTCCTTCGTCAGATGCAGTCCATCA
Organism: Neoceratodus forsteri; assembly: GCA_016271365.2. Classification (NCBI taxonomy): domain Eukaryota; kingdom Metazoa; phylum Chordata; order Ceratodontiformes; family Ceratodontidae; genus Neoceratodus; species Neoceratodus forsteri. Next base: position 659,191,344 of record CM057459.1, read on the forward strand.
AATTTAAAGAACTTTCGCGCCCAGAACTGTTGCCAGTTCCCTACAAATAAGTGTCCTTTTTCCTGGCACCAGCACTTGAGCCACTATTTGCTCCCCTGTCTCCCCTTCTCTGATCTTCCGTCCATCTGCCCCTCTCCCAGACTGGCAGGATGAAAGAACAAGGAAGTAAGCAGAAACAAATCAGTCAACAACAAATGCAGTAACCCTGAAAGCTTATCCTAATGTTAGATAAAACTGTAAAACCTGTAAAGCACCACCTGTAATAATTTCAGAGAAGATATACCCTGTAAGAAACACTTTGCTACAGAGAAAAATAAAGCAGTAACAGAAGATATGCCCTGCAAAAGACAATTTGAATCAGAAGATTACAGCGGTAATCTGTTAGTACACACCTTGTAATAATGCAGAAGAAGGTATACCAGCATAAACAATTAGAATCGGAGAAAAATAAAACAGTGAAATGTTAGCAACAAACAGTAGCAATCCCTGTGAGTACAAAATAAAAACAACACCACACAGTAAATATGCTTAGCCAAAGGAAGTCTTAATCCATTTCCCTTGCTCTAGTAAGGTTCTGTGCTCTGTCTTTTCAAGCACTCTTAGAAGGAAAGAGCTCAGGTGAAGCTAGGTGCCTTGGCCAGCAAACCAAGTCTACCAACTGGGCAAAGTTGTAAACAAATCTCCGATAGTAACCAGCCAGCCCTAAAAAAAAAAAAAAAAAATGACCCAACATGTTTCTTTGATTTAGGGAAAGGATTGTTAGCTAGAGCTTCTATTTTAGAAATCTCTGGCTTGGCTTCTCCATTTCCCAAAACATATCCCAAATATCTGGTTTCCTGCATGCCCAATGTGCATTTTGTAGGATTAATTATCAGAACTGTCTTTTTGATTGATTGGATTATTGCTCGTAGGTGTTCCAGGTGACTTCCAGTCTGTACTTACACCACAACATTATCCAGGTATGCAGCACAGTAACCAGTGTTGGGGGATAAAATCAGATCCACACACCGCTGGAAGATAGCGGGTGCGCCATGTAAACCAAACAGCATGGTGGTGAACTGATAGAATCCTATAGGAGTGGCAAATGCAGTTTTGTCTCTGGATTCTTTAGCTTGGGAATTTGCCAGTCACCCTTGGTGAGATCAAGGGTACTGATGTACTAGCACTCCCCAATCTCAGCAACAAATCATCTATCCTGGGCATAGGATAAACATCAAATTCTAACACTTGATTAAGTTTCCTAAAATCAAGGCAGATTCTTCACCTCCTTCTTATTTATTTGCAGTCGCTTTAGTGATGACCAAGGACTTCGTGACTCTTCTGTGATACCCAGTTCTTTAATTTTTTATATTTCCTTAATCACATCTGCTCTTAACCGCTCTGGTAATCTGTATGTCTTTTGTCTGTAGGCTGTGCATTCCCTGTCACTATTATGTATTCAGACCCTTTTGCTCAGACTGGTACTGTAAAAGTACTGTTGTGTCTTTAGTGAATTACAAAATCTTCTTTGGGGATATCTCAGTCGTCAGGTTACTTCGTAAGAACTTCACTGTCTGTGAAGGAAAATCCGCACAGAAGATTTTCAGCAGCACAACTGGGGCCACCCACACCATCGATGTCGGTCTATGTCATCAACTCTGTATAGGCGTAGGCGGCCCGCTCCCTCCACAGTTCTGACCTGCCATTGACTTAGAAGCACAGCCTCCGTGAGAGCTATCACATTGTCCGTGCTCTCTTCAGCTCTACGGCCTATTTTTCAACCAACCTTACCTAAATCTCTTAGAGATTTTTTTTTCCTTTTATGCCGAGAGTTAAACCTTCTCTCTCTTCTGTCTCTGCTACTGCAGAAAGAAGATTTGCCTCCAGTGACAAGTACTCCAGTTGTATCTGCTGTCTTGGGCCTGACAGTGACTCCTCGGATTGTGAGCTCTGCCAGCAGTTTAACCAAACCACTCTTTGGTGATGCAGGAAGACTTGAAAGATCTTTATGGAACAATAGGTAGCCATCTCTGAGACTGTGTCCTCTGGGACACCGGTTGCCCAGTCGCCCTCCAGTTCCAAGAGCTCCAAGGCCTCTCAAATCAAAGACAAGTCTTTGGGGAAAAGCCATAAAAAAGAACAGGTTCACCACCACTCCCCCTAGCGGCTATCCCATTCTCTGTTGGCTTTGCCTTCTTCTGGGGCTCTTTGTCATTGGCTGCAACCACAACAGGGGCCAGCTGTCCAGGTCTTGGTTCTGTCCAGGCCCATACTGACAGCTCCTCCTCCTCAGAGTCCCAGAGCGTTGGCTGTCAACCTCTGGGTCATCGGCACCTCCTCCATCGATGGCGTGCTGCGTCATCGATAACTTCCTTCAAGGCCTGCTCCTTCTCCAAAGGCTCCGGGCTCATTGTGTCAGCCAGCTGGATCATTGGCCACTGTGCCACCAGTCGCTCCTCCATTGTCAGTGTCTGACTCGAACAAGGTTCTTGTCCATTTTTGTAATGTGTTGATCCTACCCAAATCAGTCTTCACCATTCATTACTGATGGGTCCTACTGGAGGTCAGGACCCTGCACGGAAGAAAGAGCACTGTCTCTTTAAAATTTTTGTGTTGGGTGGAGACTGTGTCGGGATGGCACTGCCCTAGAGGCCATTGTTCTACGTGGCACTCACAGGTTGGCCAGTAACCGACACCATCTCCTCCCAGCCCTCAGTTCTGGTTTTTTTTCCGCTGTTGAGGAAGGATCCTGTGTGGGAATTGCTTCAAGCAACTGCGTCACTGTCTAGGCCTCAGTTTCTGCAGTGCCATGCGTACCAGTGTCGTTTGGCACCTTTCCTCCATTTACTTTAGGTGACGGGTGTCTTTTTCCTTGTTTATTGTATTTTAACTGCAGCAGCGGTATGTCGGGTGTCGCTCTAACCTCAGAGTAGTCTCGGAGTTGCCCCAGTGCCCTGTGGCAGCTTCATCATGATCACGGACCCCACGATTATTGCTTTTCTTGCCTGGGTCCCCACCATCCTATGGACGAGTGAGACGCCCATTTTTCAGTGGATCTCTGTACTTTAGTTATTCGTGCAGCGCATTGGGGTAGGGAACCCTGATATTCGGTGGGTGTCAACGAACTTGGGACACCAAGGCAAGAACTTTGGGCTCCACCCCTGAGCCCCTCCCTGGGCCTGTATGACCCAGCGGGATAGGGCCTCCTCTGCTTCCCTTGCTGGGGCACGGGGTCCCCACGAGGGGTTGGTGGGGAAGGTCGTCTTCCTGCGGGGAGGCGACTGGTCACCCCTCACAGTTTGGCTCCTCGGAGGATCAGATGACCCCCGAAGTGGAGTCAGAGCTATACGCTGGCTCTCCTCAGGAGGTCCCCCGAGGTCGTGCTTCCACCAGCTTCAGCTCTCAGTGCCACCTCTGGCACTGATGAGCTGAATGGTGGGGTAATGTCCGAGCCTCCCCAGATGCCTTTCGGGGTGCCAGGGAGTCCAGAGTTTCAGGTGTGGCCCAGTTGCTGGTGGTCCTTGTCTCCTCCCCTACCTCACGGGATGGTGACAGGAGTGACCTCGATTAGGCTCCTTATTTTTTGGAATCCACTTGGATGTCTTTGGGACCACTGGGGTCTCCGGTGCGAGTATCTCATCCAGGAGGCGGTGCCACCGGTGGTGTCGCTACCCTGGTTCCTTCTGGGACCTCTTCAGGTTCTGAGGTACCTTTGTGGCTTCCTCTGAGGGTTCCGAGAGTGGCGGTGCCATGTCAGACCATGGTGCCGAGGTTGGCGCTTCTCTTGGCGGTGTCGGTGTCGGCTCTTCCTCAGCCACGACCAAGCCCTCCTTGACACTTGGCTCTACCCTGTTGGCCAGATCTGGTCCTATGATAATCTGCATTCCAACCGATGGGGAGCAGCCTCGGGAAGACCCTCTAACCTCCTGTGGGGTGGGGGGGTCTTCTCCTTCAAGGGGGGGCAAGCCCAGATTCCTCCACTGGGTCTCCGGAGAAGGAAAGATCTTCTTCCTAGGAGAAGAGGACTGGTGGACCTGTCTCTAAACGACGACCCACACATCCTTGGGCAGTTGGGGTTGTCTGGGACTTTCCAGTTCAGTCTCTCTTCTGGGGAGGGGCTTTGCAGTGGGTGCGAACAGGAGCCTCCCAAGAGGTGCTGCATGGCTCCAGCCTTACTTTCTGGGGGATTTCCCCCAAGTGCATCCCCAAACCCGTTCCTTAGGGGTTGGGCGAGCTGGGGTATCAGGGTCTTCCAGTTCTCCCCTTAATCAGGGCATATCTGGACAAACCCAAGTCTCTGGCAGAGGTACTTCCTGTTCCAGCCAGGTGTCCCATCCTCCAGTATCTCTGCCTCCCCTACCCCCCTTTCCAGGGTTTCTTAGCCCTGAAGGCCCCCTTTCTTGGGAACAATTCAGGGCTGTGGCAGTGCTCTTCCCCTGTTACTTCAAGACTGTCACTAAGGTCATTTTTAGACCTTCTACTTCGGCACCGCCAAGCTCTTAATCGGACTCCCTCTCTTCTTCAGCTTCCTCAGTGCAGGAAGAGGATTCTTCACGCCATTTTTCCGCTATGGAGGATGTTACATCCTTCCAGTGTTTCCTTTCAGAGATGATGAGGGAGCTCCATATTTCCAACCCAGTCAGACGGAACTCTGATCATGCGACGCTGTCATTCATGGGAGAGTACAGCGCTGACAGTTTGGTCATCCCTCCTTGGCTGAGGCCATTAAGAGGAAGGCATCACACGCCATCTGGCTACGTCCTTCTGCCCTCAGGGATTGCATGCGCAGATCCTGCAGGCAGCAGGGTCTCCAGATGCCATGCTGCAGCCTTTTCAGGTCTGGGGTTCGTGAATACACCTTCAGGGCGCCAACGCCCAGTCAGGACCACCTCCTTGACTCTGACTCAGCCGAGTTTGTTCATTGGGAGAGGAGGTGTTTTTCTGCACACCGCCTGTTGTGGATGTTGGCTCATCAGGCTCACCTGGTGGCCTATGCAAGGTGTATCTGTTCACTACTGGGGCAAGTCCCAGCAGCGCTGCCTGACAATGAGGGAACCAGGCAAGCCATTCACCTAACTGCCCAGGGCCTGGAACTAGCAAGACACCTCTCTAGGACACTAGTAAGGTGGCTTCAAGGCTGGTAGGATACTCGGTCTCGTGCTAGGTGGGCTGCGTGGCTTCGCCTATCCAGGTTGTCACCCTGGCCCAGCTGGATGATGTCCTCACCTTTCCGGGGAGCCCACTTCTTTTCCTGCAGGCCATGGTGAGTCCTTCAGGGGCACCCTTCACCTCCCGGATCCCGTGAGCGTCCTCCAACCCTGTCGAGTCCTCGGGCCTAGCCGGGCATGGATTGGCCCCCTCATCCTGTGTCCCTTTTTTTTTCTCCCCCACGGGAGGCTGGGGGAACGTTTTTTCCCCCATCGTTCACCTTCTTGGTACTCAGACCCATCAATAATGAATGGTGAAGATTGATTTGGATAAGATATAGAAATTACGTACTTACCGTAATTATGATCTTCCCAAATTTCTTCACCATCCATTATGCCCACCCACCCTACCTATGATCAGACACTGGGCAGCTCATTCTTTTTTTTTCCTCCCCCCCCAATCCCTCCAGGCCGGGGGGAATAAGAAAACAGAACTCTGTGTTGTACGAACCCTGTGTCCAGTCTGGATACTTTTCCACTGCTGGTGGGCTTCAAGGTTGCTCTACCACTTGTGTGGGATTTCTTCTGGGGTATAACCCCCTTAATTTCTCTTCTCCAGCTGAGCAGTCCTCCAGACATTAAAATCTGCTTCCTGGGGCAGTCCTCTTCTGGTGCTTTATTTTGTGCCTTGTCTGGCGAATTTTAGAAGGACAATGGGCACATAGACCAGGAGGGAAAGTATTGATGAAGACAGAAGGTAAGAAATGACTCCATCAATAGGAGAGATCAGGCTCTCTCCCTTTCATTCTTAAAAAAAAATAAAATGGAAAAAGGGATATTTTTCTCAGCATGGTCATGTGCACAGGCCTCTGGCTCTTCCCCTCTTGCAGCTTCCCCCTCCTTTTGATCCAGCTTGGGTTCTTAAGTCCTGGCTCAGTCCTTTCCCCCTTTTTAAGTGGAATCTGGTCCTCTGGACTTCTCAAGGGAGAGAGAGAATCCTGTGGGGTTGTGGAGCAGTTGAGTGTCGGGGGAAGAGTTGGGCCAGTTTTTGTTCTTCCATATGTCTTCATTCTCTCTGTCTCTCTCCTGTCTCTCAGTTGTTTTACTTTACCCAGAGCTGCCCAGCGTTCTGGTCATCCCTATCTGTCCATCGTAGTTTTCCCTCTGGTCTAACCCTAGTTATCCTTTCAGCCTTATTTTGTTTTATTTTCCACCCTTCCTATCGTTTGGGCACCCTGGCCCTCTGGTACCCCCTTTCCTGTTCCTTGTCTGGCGGACAGAACTGAGGGCTGGGAGGAGTCGGCGTCAGTTACAGGCCAACCCACGAGCACCACATAGAATGTTGAGCTTGAGGGCAGCACCATCCCAATGTTGTCTCCACCCAGCACAAAAATTTTAGAGAGACAGTGCTCTTTTTTTCTGTGCACGGTCCTGACCCATCAGTAATGAATGATGAAGATATTTGGGAAGATCATAATTACAGTAAGTACATAATTTCTATGTCCAGCAGTTTGTGGCCATTGTCGCTGGTGCCATTGACGCCGGCGTCATTATTGACACCTATTCGTCGGCCCGGTGAACCTACCCAGGGGCTGTCGATGGCACGTATGTTGGCAGATCCTGAAGAGGATGTAGACATTGAGGAGGAGTACCACCTTGAACTCATCCTTCCAGACAAAATGGAGGAGGACGACCAGTAGCTCACTTTAGACAAGTCCGCTGCCTCTTCAGTCTGTGAAGACTCTGTTAAGCATACCCCCAGGTCCCCACCTGAGGATGCTACCTTCTTTAACATCATGAAGCAGCTGTCTTCACTATGGTTTCAGACAGAGGAGGAGGAGGATGCCTCTTGAAAGCAACTGACTCTCCCTAAGATTATTCCTCCCATGCTTACTTCACTCTAAAATGCTACCATGCTGGCCCGGTGGCGCTGAGGGTTGAGGCGCTGACGCCACACCGCGCTACGCCGTGACCCGGGATCCATCGGGTGGGATGCCAGGAGTCGCGTTGGGCGCCTGATGTCCTGAGAGGTCGGTGGATGCACTGACACTCGAAGGGCTCAGTAACTCCATCTCCGGAGCCAGGAGGGGAGCGTTGTTAGGCAGCAAGAGGAAGGCGTGCGTCTGCCGCAGACTCTCTGCGGCGTCTCAGAGGGCGGGGTTAAGGGAACTACTTGAGGAAAATGCCTCCAGTCACCTAGATGAAGTCCTCCAGAGCTGACCTCACTACCCTCCGACCAGGGGCAGACCCCAATGTGCAGCTGCCACAGGGGGAAGAGAGGGGAGGAAAGGGGATCCTCTCTTTGCCTCGCCCGGGGGGTAATCCAGGCCATCAAAGGGCCCCCAATGGCAGTGTGGCACTCTAGGGGCAGACCAAGCTGGTCGGCAGAGGTTGAGGGGTCGTCACTCCTTGCAGGACGGAAGGAGTGGTGATTGGAAGGGACAGCAGGAGTGGATAAAAAATAAGTCGAAAAAAAAAAATGCTACCATGGCAGCCCGGCACAGACCAGACATGGTGCCAGCTATGCACCGTAGGGCTGACAAACTCTACAGTGCCTCTCAGGGCATCTCTCAGTTTGCTGCCCAGGCCGAAACTGACTAAGTGGTCATTAAGGCAGCACATGACAGGTCTGAGGTGCCCAAACATCTTAGTTCCCTCTGCCCAAACAAGGAGTCACATAGGATTGATCTTTGGGGAAAAGGGTGTATGCTTCCTCTACCTTACATTTGAGGATTGCCAACTACCTGTCACACATGGTGAAATACCAGAACACCACTTGGAGAAAGGGCAAGACTGCCGCCCAAACTCTTCCTGATGGTGCTGAGAAGCAGAAGTTACTTCAATGCTTCCAAACTGCTGAGGACATTGAAAAGCATCTCCTTCGGGCCATTTGTGACTTGCCAGATACTGTAGCCAGGGTGACTGCCACTGGCATATGCCTTCGTAGGCATTCATGGCTCCGAGTTTCTGGGTTTGCAGCTGATGTGCAAAACAAGGTGCTCAGTGCCCCTTTCAGTGGCACCAGGCTTTTTGGTCTGGATGTCCAGGACCTTATAAATGATTTGCAGGCCTCACAGGCATAGCGGTTAATTACGTCCACTCCCTTTACCACACTCAGCCACGTGGTAGGGGACATTCTAATTTTCATAGACAGGCCAATAGACCAGGCTCAGGCCCCCATACCCTGGGTAAACATAGAGCCCAGTCTTCCTTGTCTGCCACTTCCAATTCTGGAGCAGCAGCCAAGCATCCCAGAACTGAGGGAGTAGCTTACTCAACTGGACCCGCCTCAGCTTGACTCCTTGCCATACCCCCCAGGTGCAAGCCCAGGAGGTCGTGGTCGGAGGTCTGTTCTCCCTCCATCTGAATCAGTAGAGAGCCATAACTTCAGATACGTGCATCCTGCAGATCATAGAGTGCGGTCATACCCTGGAGCTCATCCACCGCAGAGAAACCAGGGATTCTATTCCAGGTTTTTCCTGGTCCCCAAAAAGACCAGAGATCTGAGGCCCATTTTGGAATTGAAACACCCCAGTCTCTTCGTCCAGTAAAAAACAGTTCCTCATGGTAACTTTACCAGGCCTATTGCCCCTCCTCAAGTCCGGGGATTGGCCCTGCTCACTGGACATGCAAGATGCTTACTTGCATGTTGCAGTCTTTCCTCCTCCCAGGAGATTGCTCCGCTTTGCCTTTTAGGGAGAGTATTACCAGATCTTACTTTGAGAGGGCTCTTGCAGTAGGTAATTACATATAGGACTGACGTCGGCAGTCGGCAGGACCTCACGGAAAATTCTGTAGCTAGCAGTCTCTGGCGAGGGACCACCCCCACATCAGGTGACCGGCATCAGGAGACGTATGTATAAATTGGCGGTCCCTCACGCCCGCCTTCCAGTTCTTTCCCACCGTTAGCTTATGCCAGCGCCTCGCGGAAAAGTTCCCTGCTAGTCAGGCTCCTTCGTCGGTTGTTTTATCGAGTATTTTCACTTTTTTCTCAGCCATCGTCAGGTACCCATCGGTGTATGTCGTCCCTTACACCCTCCGAGCACAAAAACAAGTGCGACTCGTTGGCGCCTAACTCCTCAAGACAAGGACGGCTATCTCGTGCCTTTTTGCTTAGGCCCCAACCATCCGTGGAGAAGTGCCAGCACTGCCTCAGCTTCAACGTACACCCGGAGAAGGCGCAGTCCCTGGAAGCCCACATTTTAAAAAAGAAAATGAGCTCCATGGAAAAAGAACTGAAAAAGCTTCGGCAAGCGTCAACCTCCCCTGAAGGTCATCGCAAGAAAAAGGACAAGGAAAGGCACCGGAACAAGGGCTCCTCTCCCACCGCGTCTTCCTCGGGAGTCACAGGGAAATAGGTAATGTCCCTCCCGGGGGACCACTCCACGACGGCTGCCTTAGAGGCTTCTAATGCGGTGTCGGCCCGCCCATCTGGCTTGCGCTCGGGCCCTTCGAGCGCCTCTGGACTTGTGGAGGCCTCCACTCCCAGTAAAGCCGTGGTTTCGCGGCCTACTGGTCCGAGCAGCTCTGATAAGCCGGACGTCGGCTCCTCTGACGCCCACACGGAGAGGGTCGGTAAGTCACCCGACCCTTCGGGGCGGCGCGCGGCCCCCGTTCCGCCTGACCAGGCCACCCTTCCTTCACGGCCTGCCTCTGGCAAAAGGTCCATTAAGTCGGATGCCAGCCCCTCCGGCGTCCGCCCAGATCCTGCTGCTAAGCCACACGTCGGTTCGTCCGACATCCCACAGCGGATGAGCCTTCGCTGGACCCCCAAACGCCCGTCATTCCCGGTTCCCCGCAGCCTTCACTGCTTTCCGGGACCTTGAGTCTCCTCAGCCCAACCCCCGGATTCTCCCCCATATCCCCGGGCGAAGCTGAGGTTTCTGGTCCACCTCCGTCAGACCGCCCTTCTTCTGGTCCGACTGATCTGACATCGGTTCCCCGGACGCCGGCTCCAATGCTGGCTCTTCAGCCACCAGCTCTGATGCCGGTATTGCCAACGCCAGATGACATTCCACCCCCGGCTGTCGGCCTTCACCCCCCGGTCTTCTGCTCCAGAACCGACCGTTGGGCCTCCGGCCGGGCCATCTGCTCAGGCAGCTCCTCCAGCTCCCGGGTATCCAGCCCCGTCGTATCCTACACTGCCATACCTGGGACCGCAGTATCCGGCGCCGACATATCCAATGCCGCAGTACTCTGCTCCTCAATACCCGATGCCGGGCTTCCCACCGTCGGGTTGTGGATACACACCCTTCGGGTATAGTCCATACTTGTATCCCCCCCCCCTCCTCCTCCACCATCTCCTCAGCAGCCAGTGGATTTGCAGGAGACTCTGGCCTCCTGGTGGGCTGAGGCCAGGCTCAGCTCACCAGGGGTGGAGAGTCATCTTCGATGGCGGATTCTAAATACGATCCTTGACGTACACTCCCACCCCTCCAAACACCAGGGTTCACCCTCTGGGTCCAGAGAGGGGCAGGACACGCTTTCCTAGGGGATTCCCAAGGGGGTTTGTTCCTTCCCCTTTTTGGGAGAGGGAGTCTTCCTCTTCCTCATTTTCTTCTTCCTCAGACCCTTCCGATGGTTGTTCCGAGTAAGACGATGAGCCACGCTCTCCATCCAAACCCCGGCCAAGGACTCCTCTGGAGGATCCTTCCTTCACGGAGTTGCTACGGAAGATCCAGGAAGTTCATAATTGGCAATCCTTGGAGCCAGACCCCCAGTGTAAAAAACTCGCTGAGCATCTGGATCTGCCTGTGACAGCTCCCACTTTGGTGCCACCCTGGATCGAGCTTCATGCCGACCTTATTACCACCATATAGAAACAACCATTGGCCTTAGCTTCACTTCCCAGGAAGTCAAACAGGCTGTACCAGGCTCCAGAGGGTGTTGACTTTTTAGACTCCCATCCTCCGACTGACTCGGTTGTGATTAGCTCCGCTCATGGCCGGTCAGCTCAACCCAAACATCTTAGCTTGTCTCCACCTGACAAGGAATCACGCCTTCTGGACCAGTATAGCAAAAAGATTTTGCTTCTTCCACTCTGGGTATTAGGGCCCTGAACTACGTTGGTCACATGGGGGATTACCAGAAGGCGATTGAGTGAGGTGGAATCCAAATTGGACTCCCTTCCGGACTCTCAGGTCAAGTGGGAAGTGGCTGACCTTGTCCACTCTGCACTTTCGGCCGGTCGGCACATTCTTCGTGCAACCTACGATGCAGTGGACACTGCTGGGAGGAGTTCAGCTTTTGCCGTAGGTTTATGGCGTCACGCTTGGCTCCGAGAATGTCAAGGTTGGTCCCGGAAGTGCAGTCCGCTATCCAGGAAGCGCCCTTCCGGGGTTTGGTGCTGTTCGGAGGTGATGTCAAGGACAACATCACCGACCTGCAGGAGAAGGGGATGGCATTAAAGTCTGTTGACTCTCTGTACCATCCCCATCAATCGCAGTGCCATCCCTTTCGCAGATGGAATCAGCCCAAAGCGAGACCACAGGGAAAGAGGGCCACTAAACGTTGGGCCCCCGAGCTGCCATGCCCCCCCGCCCAAAAAAGCAGCGGGAGCTTCAGCTGTGGCGCTGCCCCACACCACCTGAGTCCTTTCCTCTCCCACTACCTCTGGGCTTCCCGGAGGAACCGGTAGGTGGGAGATTTTCCCTTCACCTTCTGGGCTGGGAGAGGATAACATCGGATTCATGGGTGCTCTAGCTAATCGCAGAAGGACACTCAATCGAGTTTCTGCAGAAACCACCTCATCATCCTCCCCCAAGGTCGTCGTACCCTCGGGAACATCATCTTCTGGTCCAGGAAGAAATTTCAGCACTTTTGCTGAAAGAAGCGATAGAACCTGTCCCCCATCCCTTGCAAGGAACGGGTTACTATTCCCATTTCTTCCTGGTCCCGAAGAAGACAGGAGATGTAAGACCTGTTATAGATCTCAGTTCCCTAAACCTTTTCATGGAGTACAAGAGGTTCAGGATGCTCTCACTGCAGAGCCTTCTGCCCGTCCTCCGGTCGGGCCAGTAGCTGTGCGCTCTGGATATGCAGGACGCTTACCTGCACATAGCTGTTCGCCTGTCTCACCGCAAATATCTTCGTTTTGCTTTCCAGGGGGACCACTTCCAGTTCAAGGAACTTCCATTTGGCCTCTCGAGTTTTTACCAAATGCCTGCGGTGGTGGCGGCTCTCTCCTAGCACCTCTGGGGTACAGGTTTTCCCACCTGGACGATTGGCTTCTGGCGGCCTCGTCCAGGGACGAACTCCTGCACTGCCTCTCCCTCACCCAGAAGGTCTTTGCCTGCCTGGGTATTACCATCAACCATTCCAAGTCTCACTTGATCCCATCCCAGAGGCTTCAGTTTATTGGGGCAATACTGGACACGACCCTAGTCAGGGCCTTTCTGCCTCCGGACAGGGCGGCCAGACTCAGATAAGCCTGTTGTCCGGCCACAGATGGGTCCGTGCAAGGTCAGTTCTTCGCTTCCTCAGGCTTATGGCGGCTGCTATCCCAACAGTCCCTCGCGCTCTGCTCCACATGAGGGTCTCTCAGTGGACGCTTCGCTCTCAATGGGATCAGTTGGTAGACGACTTGGACCACTTGGTCCTAGTCTCCTGTCCCATGATTCGAGACTTACAGTGGTGGATGGTCCGAGAGAACCTTCTTCGGGGAGTTCCATTCTTCCTCCCTCCTCCCTCCCAGGCTGACTACAGACGCTTCGGGCGAAGATTGGGGAGCCCATCTTGGTCCACATCGGACCCAGGGCTCTTGGTCCAAGCTCGAGCAATCACTGCACATCAATGTGCTCAAGCTTCAGGCGGTGCTCTACGCTCTCCAGGCCCTCCACCTGCATCTTCTTCCAGGCCACCTAGCCGTCCAGACGGACAATATGTGTGTGGTATGGTACATCAACAAACAGGGCGGGACTCTGTCCTACCCTCTCTGCAGGGAAACAATGAGAGTCTGGGATTGGGCTGCACAGCACGACCTTCACCTCACTGCAAATCATGTTCCGGGGGTCGAGAACTCCTAAGCAGACAAACTAAGTTGCGCGTCTGCTCAAGCTCACGAGTGGGAGCTGGATCAGGGGGTCCTAGATGATATCTTCCTGTGTTGGGGAACACCTCAGGTGGACCTGTTCGCTTCACCTCTAAACGCAAAGCTACCCGACTTCTCGCTCGTTCAAGAGCGAGGCATTTTCTGGAGAGACGCTCTGTCTCTAGATTGGAGGGACAGATTTGTCTGTGCGTTCCCCCTGATTCCTTTGATCCCGCGTGTCTTGCAGAAACTAGTTTCAGAAGGAAACATAGAAACATAGACTTTGTCTGCAGATGAGGACCGCTTGGCCCATCTAGACTGCCCATTTCCCTACCTACAGGATAGGCCGCAGATCCTAGTTAACCAACAGCCTATTTCTTCCTACCCCCCCCACACTAGAATTGCCTTATGTCTGTCCCATGCATTTTTGAATTCTCCCATAGTTTTAGACCCCACAACCTCCTCAGGAAGGCTGTTTCATGCATCCACTACCCTCTCTGTGAAATACTTCCTCACATTACCCCTGAACCGCCCCTCTTCTTTTAAATTGTGTTCCTTGTTATTGCACGCCTCTTTTCAGAAAGATGCTACCTCTTGGACTTTGTTGATTCCACTGAGGTACTTAAAAGTTTCTATCATGTCCCCTCTCCTTCTTTCCTCAAGGGTATACATATTAAGCTCTTTAGTCTCTCCTCATATGGCTTCTCTGCAGACCCTGCACCATTTTAGTTGCCCTCCTCTGACTTCTCTATCCTGTCTATGTCCTTGCAGGATGGGGTCTCCAGAACTGGACTGAGTACTCAGATGGGGTCTCATCAACTGTCTGTACAGAGGGATGACAACTTCCTGTTTTCTGCTGCTGATGCCTCTCCTATGCATTCCAGTATACCCCAGCCTCTCTACTGCCTTCTCACATTGCTTGCTAACCTTAAGGTCATCTGATATGATTACCCCCAGGTCCCTTTCCCTTTTTGTTGTTTTTACTACCTCCCCCACCATTGTGTATTCTTCTCCTGGGTTCTTGTTTCCCAGGCGCATTATTTTGCACTTCTTTGCATTGAATCCTAGCTGCCATACTACTGACCATTCCTCCAACCTTGCCAAGTCCCTTCTCATCCTTTCCATGCCTCCTTGTTTATCAACCCTGTTGCAGATCTTTGTGTCATCTGCAAAGAGGCATACTTTTCCTTGCAGTCCCTCTGCAATGTCACTTATGAAGACATTAAAAAGGACTGGACCCAATACTGAACCCTGCAGTACCCCACTAGTAACCCCTCTTTCTTCAGAGTGGACTCCATTTACAATTACCTTCTGTGTCCTGTTGTCCAGCCAATGTTTTACCCAGGCTACCACCCTGGGACCCACTCCCAGGCTGGTTAATTTGACTGTTAATCTTTAGTGTGGGACTGTGTCAAATGCCTTGCTAAAGTCTAGGTAGGCCATGTCCACAGCCTCTCCCTGGTCTACTACTTTGGTCACCCAGTCGAAGAAATCTATTAGATTCGTCTGACATGACCTTCCCACTGTGAACCCATGCTGCCTTGGGTCCTGTGCCCCACTGGCCTCTAGGTACCCAATTATTCTTTCCTTCAGAAGTGAGTCCATCATTTTCCCTTCCACAGAGGTCAAACTGACAGGTCTGTAGTTTCCTGCCTCCGTCTTGGTCCCACTTTTGTGAAGGGGAATCACATCCGCCTTCCTCCAGTCCTTGGGTACCTCACCATCCTCCCATGATTTATTAAAAAGAGTAGCCAGTGGTTTCACTAATTCCCCCCCTTAATTCTTTTAGAATTCTGGGGTGAATTCCATCAGGCCCCATTGCTTTGTCCACCTTCAGTTTTAGGAGTTCTTGCAGTACTCTTTCTTCTGTGAAAGGACTGGGATTGACCCCCCCCCCATCAAGAGTGCTTCTGTTAATTGGATTAGGCACTTCCCCCTCCTCTTTTGTGAATACTGAGCAGAAATATTCGTTCAGTATCCCTGCTTTTTCACTGTCCCCCTCTGCCCATCCACCGTTCATTCTATTCAGCCTCACTATCCCTCCCTTTGTTTTTCTACACTCTCCGATGTAAATATAAAAGGTTTTATTCCCCTTCTTAACCGAGGTGGCTATCTTTTCCTCAGTTTGGGCCTTTGCTATTCTGACTTCCCTCCCTGCTTCCTTCTGCCTTAACTGGTACAGCTCTCTGTCCTGCTCCTTCTGTGTTTCCTTGTACTTCCTGAATGCTGTCTTTTTCTCCCTGACGTTCCCAGCCACCTCTTTTGAGAACCATAGTGGCTTTTACTTTCATTTTGATTTGTTTATTTGCTTCACACAAAGGCTTGTTACCTCTGTGATGGCAGTTCTGATGATTCCCCATTGTTGCTCCACCCCTCCTCCTAGCCTGTTTGCTAGTGCTTTTGTAACTTGATTATATGGCTGTGTTTATCGTGAACCACACTGTTTGGTGGTCGCTTGTTCCCAGATGGCTACCCACCTCTAAATCTGAGATTCTTTCTCCGTCCCCATTTGAGAGTACCAGGTCTAAGATTGCTCCCTCCTGAGTGGGTTTCAATACTAGCTGTCTGAGGCATGCCCCCTGTAGGGCATCAAGAATGACTCTGCTCTTGGATGTGCCTGCAGCAAAGGTGCTCCAGTTAACATCTGGCACATTCAGGTCTCCCATCAACAGTATCTCCCCTTTCTCTGCCATCCTAAGAATGCCTTCTATCATATCCTTGTCCATTCCTTCCCCCCTGTCATGGGGGTCTGTACACAACACCTGTGCGGATTGTGGTGCCCTTTCCAGTCTCCAGGGTGACCCACAGTGCCTCCACTCCTCCCTGTTTACTCTTTTTTTCAGTTGCTTTTATCCCTTTCTTTACATAGAGAGCTACTCCTCCCCCTCTTCTCCCCTGCCTGTCTCTCCTGTAGGTTATGTACCCTTGTATGTTAACATCCCAGTTGTGGTTCTCTGTGTACCATGTTTCTGTGACTGCTACAATATCCAGGCATCCCTCTTCCATCAAGGCCACCAGCTCAGGGAGCTTGTTGCCCAGACTACGGGCATTGGTACTCATTACCCTCCATTTCCTGATGGCCTTACTCCTTTTTGCCCCATCCCTGTCCTTCTTGCCTTTGTCACTTTCCCCATTTACCCCTACCCTTCTTCCTATCGCCACCTCTATGTTGGGTGTTTACCGTGACTTACTACCATGATTTTTTTTTTGGGGGGGGGGCTAGGATTTCCCTGCTCCTTTCCAGTGCCTCCCCCCTTGGCTAGTTTAAGTGCTTGCCAATGAAGCATTTAAACCTGTCACCTAGGATCCTGGTTCTCCTCCTGGACAGATGCAGCCATCATGCCAGTATAGGCTTGCATCACTCCAGGTGGACCCCTAGTCCCCAAATGAAGCCAAATCCCTGAGCTTTGCACCAGTTTTTCAACCACTGATTGAAACCCATGATGTGGAACACCCTAGCCTCTCCTGCGCCATAGATGGGCAGCACCTCTGAGAAGGTTACCGTGCATGCTACTTGTCTAAGGCCCCTCTCCAATTCCACAAACTCTTCCTGCACTGCTCTAATCCCTGTCTTAGCCAGGTCATTTGTCCCTAGGTGAACAATGACATCCAGCTCCCTCCCTGTGCAGCTGCTCTGGCAATCCTGAGGATTCGCTCCCTGTCCTTCCAAGCCATGGCGCTAGGCAGGCACCTTACCTCCCTCTCCCCTTCCTCCCCCAGTTCTACCTTCCTAACAATGGAGTCCCCCACCAGGAGTTGTTTCCTTCCCCTGTGGGGTCCCATGCCACCCTCCTGTGGGTCTCCTTTGTGGAGGTTCCCAGCATCCTCCTTGGTCTCCACTGCAGTATGACGGAGTGAGTGATGCACAACACCACTATTGTCAGCATGGATTTTCATGCTGAATAACGTTCCACCATACACTATTGCAGAGCCTATTTCCTAAGTAGGTTCTGTGCCCACCTCCACGGGGCACTGCTTGGTAGTCTGCATATAGTCAGAATACAGCAAGACTTCATGTTTGGAAAAAAAAAAATTACTTACCACAGTAATCTTGTTTCTTCTAATGGAGTCGTGCTCATTCTGACCTGCCTCCTCTACCAGAACCTGGGGGGGGCACTGCACTCCAGCTGTTCTCTTTTTAAGTGCTGCACCACTGGGGTGGCATTTTCTTGGGCATCTGTGACTTTCATCTTCTTTACATACCTTACTGTTGGGTTATTAGTCATTGGACTTATTATTAATGGTCAGGGTTATTTAATATAGTTTAGTAGCCACTATTTTAGTGCTCATGAGAATCTGGCGGTTACATAGAATGAACCAGGGACAGGGGTTTGAAAACTGAGCTCAAGCTCAAAATTCTATGCATGTGCATTGAGTTAACTCTTTCATCTCTGGGGCAGTTGAACTGGAAGGGCTAAATGCATATAGTCAGAATACAGCAAGACTCCATTAGAAGAAACAAGATTACTGTGGTAAGTAATTTTTTCTTGTGTACTATCCCCACTTTAATTTGGTGTGACACCCCAGTAATATTCAGAGTCACTTGGGTGGTAGGATAGTATCGAGTGTCCACGTGGTTGCAGATGACACCAGTACCTTGTCCTTTTGCACAGTGTTTTCCCAGCACTTCGGCATGCACTAGAGTCTGTGTGCTTCCCGAATCAATAAGTCCCTTCACAGTCTTATCTCCCACCTTGACATCTGTTAGTACTTACACCCAATTTGCTAATGACACATCTGCTCCAGTGTTACCCTCCTTATTACGGCAGTTTCTTGTAGTATGGCCTGGTTTATTATAGTTATAGCAAATAAAGTCTTTGAGTACAGATTTCTTACCCTCACCAGAGTTCTTATTAGACTTGGAGTTAAAGCGGGAAAAAGAGGGTTTTACTGGTGATTGGCTATTACCTCACTGCTGTGGCATCTGTCTGGCCATCTGGTAGATTTCGGCCAAAGTAACAGCCTTTTCCCCACTTTCTGGTCAGCGTTTTTTTTTACCCAAAGCTGCACGTCTGTAGGCAGGATGTTGATGAACTAAAGTGTGTTGTTGATCTGTGAGACTGTTTTGCCTTCTGGTTGGAGCCATTTAATAAGGAGTTCTCCGAGTCAGGTGAAGGCTTCTCGAAGATTGTCGATTGAGTTGTACTTCAGAGACCGGAATCTTTGCCTGTAGGTCTCTCCTGAGATGTCATACATTTTCAGGATTTCTGTTTTCACCAGGTCATAGTTTTCTGACTGTGCAGTGTCCGTATTGCTGTAGGCAAGTTGGGCTTTACCTGTCAAGTAACGTACGAGCCTGATCGCCCATTGCTGCTTTGGCCATTAGCAGACTGCGGCAGGCTTTTCACAAGTTGTCCGGTATGCTTCAATATCATCCGAGGGACGCAACTTTATAAATGTAATGTCCTTTAAGTTGTTTGTGTCTTGTTGCTCCGCTGGCCCTGTGCCAGATCCTCCAGCTTTGATAACTTGCAAGGCATCCAACCATCACTGTTCCTGTTGCTGCTTCTCTTGTCTTGCCTTCCTTCTCTTTTTGTTGTATAGACCACCATTTGAAAAAGACAGTCAAGCTTTCAGGTTCTGTCACTGCCTGCTCTTTTTTTTCATAACCAGTGCTTCTCAGGTTGGACTTTTGTTTCTAGTTTGGCTGCCATTCTTCTGGTAATCACTCCTGGACTTGCTACTGCAGAATCCATACTTTTTTCTGTGCTTCCCTGGTACCAGGTCTAATACCCACGCACAAAACTCCTGGCTTAAAGTAAGCATGGCATAAATCCCACTCCTGATATCATCTGTCATCGAAGCACAGGTCAGGAAGCATAGGAAAATCAGGAGCAGTTGTAAAATTCACAAGTAACTTTTTATTACTTTATTACCAGTAACAATAAAATAAAAATTGTTTAGTATAACTATTTACAAATGCAGTACAAACAGAGAAAAACAAAGCCCTTCATCTGAGAGTATCTCCAGTTCCAAATTTCAGTCTGTCTAGCAAAACTATTGCTGCTCTTTTTATAACAAGTCTTTGCCTTGGAATTCGTTGAGGAGACATCCTGTTTTTCACAAAATGTTCTTGTCAGTTTCTTTGCAGAGCAGGCTTGCAAACAGAACAGGGTCACAAGCTGGCCCCCTGCTGACAGCTCTACAAAAGAGTTTGCAAACAAGCCTGAGAGGAGCTCAAACTGCATCTCAGGTTAACTTCCTAAATTCCAAATAGCTTGTTATCATTTCAACTATAACTATATACAGTTTGAAACAAAGGGATCCCAGTATCACTTAGTTTCACACAAAGATTCACATATGTTTTATAACTGCAGGTTTGCAAGGGGAAAAAAAGACAGAAACAGTAAGCGAAAGCAGAGAGAAAGCGAGAGGTGGAGAATCGCAAGACCGTCAGAGTGATCAGTTCCTAGGTCTCACAGGAACATTTGGTTGTGCAACCAGACAGGACAGGAGAGAATAGAACAGATCCTTACGTTTAACTCTTTCTGCATAATACATTGGACAGGGACTTATTCAGCCCTGTCAGAGCCTGTGATTTTGTTGCAGTCCAAAAATGGTTTTCTTTGACAAATTGGTCTTACATAAAAAAAAAAAAAAATGTAAAAAAAAATCCATGATTCTAACCCCAGGAATCACTCATTATGATTTAAACTTAATGCAGTCAGCCTCCTGTGTTGAACTGCCCGGAGAAATGGAATTGTATGCAAATTATGGAATTCTCAAATGGCTCATGCCACTTTCAAACTGCTGCCCTAGCAACTGCTGCACTCTGAGTGCTTCAGATTCTTTACTCCGCCTGCCTAGCAAAGACGTCCCAGAGAGTTCTCCTTGAACTGTCTTCAGAATAAAGTTTATCTATGGATAAGTACTCATTTTAGTTTAAATTTAAAATTCCTGCCTTAGAAACATTGTTTGGTATAGTTTAGTATTATTATAGTAGTTTTTTGTTTCTATTCGCGGTTCCCTCATGGTTCCTTGGAACCGAGGGTTCTGCGTCTGTTTGGGAGATTTTTACCTCAGTTTTCTTTATTTTATATATTTAGCAATCTGTTCCTTGAACCGCTTTATTTTTTGTTAAATTACTGTATTTATCTGTTCCCTTTCCATTCAGGAACCGAATAGCGATCGGTTCCAGGAACCGCTAGCGGTTATTATTTTAAAGATCCTTCAGTTCCGAGGTGCTTTAAATAACGGTTTATTGTAAGTAATATTTTTGTCTATCAATGTCAGAGGTCCATTTAGATAAACTTAAAAAACGTACAGGACCCATAGGTTTTAAATGTTGTGAGTCTTGTGGGCAGTTTATAGCAAAAACAGATAGACACTCTCTGTGTATTTCTTGTTTGGGTACAAGTCATATGTTCGCCAGTTGTGATATTTATAAGACCTTTTACCCTAAAACATTAAAGAAAAGGTCAAAAATTTTAGAAGATATGGCTTCTGCTTCGCTGCTGGTATGGATAATTCTGCTTCTTCCTCTTCCCATAAAAAGGATGGAGGAAAACCCAAGGATCCTGACAAGTATTCAGATAAATCTGAACAAGGTAAAACAAAAAGGGCTTTGGAAACAGGTTCTGAACCTGTTCCATTAAAGAAAAAGTGTAAAGAAAAACATGTCGCTGCGCCTCTGGCCAAGAAAGCTAAGGAGCTCCCAGCACACAAGCATATTATGCCCTCAGCTGAGGACATTGCTAAGGCACTTCAAGTGCTACAAGCCCTACAGGGTGCAATCCCAGTTCCTACACCAGCTGCACCAGTTCCTCCTATAGTCCCAGCACGGCAAGAATGGCTGCAAGTGTTTGGGGAGGAGGAGGAGGATGACTTGCAAGGGGAACCTGTAGATCCAGAGGTCTCTCCTGAGCAAGAATTTGGGTCCCCTCCTAGGGGTCCTGAGGAATACTCCTCCCACTGTGCTTTTGTTAAGAGCATGGTGGAAACTCTGAACCTTCCTTTTCAGGAAACAGAAGAGGATATGGAGGAGACAGATTTTCTGGAGATGATGGGGCTAACCCCAACAAAATGTCTGCTTCTGCCCATGCATAAATCTTTAAAAAAAAGCCTGCAGTGCAGATTTTTAAAAACCCAACCTCTATCCCTGGTGTGGATAAGAAAACTGACAAGAAATATCAGCTGGACAGAACTACAGCTGATTTTGTGTTTACTCATCCTGATCCTGAGGGAGTAGTCCAAGCTGCTGCTTGTGACAAGGCCAGGATCCACTTGGCTACCCATCCACCAGACAAAGATTCAAGAAAAATGGATGCTATGGGAAAGAAAGTGTACATGGCTGCCTCTTTATTAGTTAGGCAAGCCAATTACATGGCATATTCAGTGCAGTACCAAAAAACACTGTTCTAGCTTTGGCTGATAAGGTCCCATGTGAAGTGGCTGTACATTTACAGGATACTGCAAGGGCTGCACTTGATGCTACCAAGTACCAATTTCATATGGCAGTGGATGCCAATGATACTGCATCCAGGTTAATGGCTTTGTCTGTTTCACTCGAGAGGTTTGAGTGGCTTAGAGCCACCAACCTGACTTTAGACACCCAGGCCAAAGCAATGGATTTCCCCCTGGAGAACAATTCATTATTTGGGGATAAAACAGAAGCATACATGAAGAAGGTGGAGGAATATAAATCCACCTATCAGAGAAATTCCAAGGATAGGCCCTCCACCTCTTATAGACCCCAGAGAAGGGGAGGTAGAGGTAGGGGTTTTTACCCCAAACCCTTCTTTGAGGCTCAGGCCTCTCAGCCTCAGCAGCAGGCCAGAGGTTATTTTAGAGGAAGGGGAAGGAGAGCCATGAGAAGAGTGGCTCCTGTACCACAGGTTCAGGCACAGCCTGCACAGAACCTCTGATGGGTTAGTGCAGGTCGCATCCCCTATTGCAGGACCACCAGTAGGTGGCAGACTGGCTCATTACCTTCACGCTTGGCATCCCATCACCACAGACAAGTGGGTGCTGGAGGTGGTGAGCCAGGGCCTGGCACTCAGTTTCAAATAATTTCCAAAGCTGAGAACAAGAACCTTTGCTCCAACAACAGCTGCAGACAGAATTCTGCTGCAGGCAGAGGTAAAGCATCTGCTAGCAATCAAAGCAGTAGAGATAGTGCTTCTAACAAATAAGCATCCCTTAGATCTAGGGAGGTCTAACAAGCAGGGGCAAAGGTTTTTATTCCAGGTACTTCCTCATAAGGAAGAAAACCGGGGATTGGTGACCTATTTTGGATCTAAGACTTCTGAACAAGGACATCTTGAAACCAAGGTTCAAAATGGTCACTCTTGCAATAATCATTCCCTCATTGCAAAAGGGTGACTGGCTAGCCTCCCTAGTTCTAAGGGTTGCTTATTTTCACATTTCCATCAGACCATCTTACAGAAAATTCTTGAGATTCAGACTGGCTTCAGGCCACTACCAGTTTGCAGCTCTCCCTTTTGGACTAACTCCGGCACCAAGGGTTTTTACAAAGTGCCTATCAGTGGTGGTAGAGTTTCTGAGAAAACAAGGTGTAACAGTGTTTCCCTACCTGGACAACTGATTAATAGTAGTACAGTCTATGCAGCATGCAGTGCAGTTACTGGCAGTAGCAAAATCTACTCTGGAGTCCCTGGAATTTCTGATAAATGAAGAGAAATCTCATCAGGTACCAGTTCAAGTGCTGGAGTTTGTTGGAGCAGAACTAAACACCAGACAGGGCAGAGCCCTCCTGCCACAAGACACAGTGGCAAGCATTCTGCAGATTGCAAAATGTTTTGTGTCCGGGAGACCCAAATCAGCCAGAGAATTTCTCAGGCTACTGGGCCACATGGCATCTGCCACTGCAGTGGTAATGAGCTCCAGGTTTCAAATGAGAAATATTCAGTTTCCGTCTCAGACAGTATTGGTCTCAAAGGACAGATCCTACATCCAAACTGGTTCCAGTCGCAAAAAGCTTAGTCCAGGCTTTACAATGGTGGCTGGACGAGCACAGTTTCAGGGTGGGTGTACCTTTTATACGGGAACAACCCTCAGTAATCCTCACAACAGATGCCTCTCTGCTAGGTTGGGGGGCACACATGTTAGAACACACAGCAAGTGGCACATGGTACCCCTAAGAGTCTCTGTTGCACATAAATCTCTTGGAGCTCAGGGCTGTTTACCTGGCTCTAAAAACATTTGCTCCTTACCTACAAAACAAGGTGGTGCAAGTCAGAACAGACACCACCACAACCATGTATTACATCAACAAGCAAGGAGGTACCAGGTCAGATCTGTGCACAGAAGCAATGAGACTGTGGTCCCTGGTATGTTCCATGGGAGTATCCCTGACAGCCATACACCTTCCAGGGAAAAATAATGTGCTGGCAGACTCTCTAAGCAGGATAAGTATAGACCACCACGAGTGGTGCCTGAATACCCAGGTACTCAGTACAGTTTTCAGGAAATGGGGCATTCCAGAGGTGGATCTCTTTGCCTCCGCAGAAAACCACCAACTTCCAATGTACTGTTGCAGGCCTTCTCTAAGGGGCACAATTCCCCTGGGTGCCATGGCCCTGGATTGGACAGGGAAGTTCTGTACGCATTCCCTCCCTTTCCTTTGATCTTCAGGAGCTACTGAAATTGAGGTCCCAACCAACAAAAATGATACTGGGGGCTCTGGATTGGGCGAGACAGCACTGGTACTCTTTCCTTCTGTCTCTCAGTGGTTTCCCCAATCCACCTGCCCAGGAGGCACAACCTGTTAACCTCCTCTCAGGGCAGGATCCTTTACCCCAATCTCAAATCACCAAGGCTCAAGGCATGGCTCTTTAGAATTTGCTAACCTAAACCTATCAGAGCAGGGGCTAACAGTGCTTAGGGTTTCTAGGAAGCCTTCTACTAAGAAAACATATACCTCTAAGTGGAAAAGATTTACTATATGGTGTACAGGTAAGGGTGTGAACCTTTTCAGGGCTGATTTGGCTATTCTTCTAGATTACCTTACACATTTACATTCCTTTGGTCAGAAGCCTTCCACCCTCAAGGTCCACTTAGCTTCAGTCTCTGCTTACCTGTCAGTTGGTAAGGAGAGGTCTGTGGCCTCTCATCCAGTATTTAGAAAATATTTTAAAGGCCTTAATCTTCTACATCTTCCCCTAAGGGAACCGGTTCAGGACTGGAATCTAAATGTTTGCATTGCTAAACTCATGGATGCACCATTCGAACCTATGGCAACTGCAGATCTGAAGTATGTCACCTGGTTGCCATTACTTCAGCCAGAAGGATCAGTGAATTACAAGCCCTGTGCACAGATGTGGACTACATCTCATGCCACAGGGACAAGGTAGTCCCTCGGACTAGTAGAAAATTCCTTCCCAAGGTGTTATCTGATTTTCACTTGAATCAGTCTATCACTCTACCTGTCTACCTGTCTTCTTTACAGACAACTCCAGTTCTTCAGAAAGGAGACTCCATTCCCTTGATGTCAAAAGGGCACTTAGCCACTACATTGACAGAACCAAGTCATACAGGACAAGTCAATCACAGCTCTTTGTCACATATGGTGAAGTTGGTAAGGGCAGAGCTGCAACAAAACGTACAATTGCTCGCTGGATAGTGGCATGTATACAGTTTTGTTATAGTAAGGTGGGTAAACCAGTACCTCTGGGCCTGAGAGCACACTCCACCAGGGGCAGAGCTGCCTCAGTGGCAGCTTCAAGAGAAATTCCACTGCTGGAAATCTGTAAAGCAGCTACATGGAAAACAGTACACACCTTCACAAAGCATTACAGCCTGGACTTGCAATCCAGAGGTGATGCTAGGTTTGGTACAGCAGTACTGCAGATCCTGTTTCCAAAACAGGTTCTCTGCCCAACCTCCAAAGGTACTGCTTGGTAGTCTGCATTAAGTTTAATCATAATGAGTGATTCCTGGGGTTAGAAGAATAAATTACTCATCGTAGTAATCTTGTTTCTTCAAAGGGATCACTCGTTATGATTCAAGACCATCCCTACCTCCCCTACTAGAACCTATAGAAGTTGCTCTGCATCCTTGCATTGGGGTATTTTCTTTTCTCATATATTGGTTAAGGTAGAGACTCACTTTGTTTAACCAGTTGGTGTCCAAGTGGTCTTAAAGTTTCTTAGGTTTGTTGGCTAAGGATGTTTTGACCTGAAAGGGCAAAAATGTAATTTTAATGTTAATTTTTAGCTAGTGGGTCTTTTACCCAGTTAGGCTCTGTAAGAATCTGAAGCACTCAGAGTGCAGCAGTTGCTAGGGCAGCAGTTTGAAAGTGGCATGAGCCACTTGAGAATTCCATAATTTGCATAAAATTCCATTTCTCCTGGCAGTTCAACACAGGAGGCTGAATGTATTAAGTTTAATCATAATGAGTGATCCCTTTGAAGAAACAAGATTACTATGGTGAGTAATTTTTTTCTTTTTTATAATCAAAGAAAAAAGTTGGCTGATGATCCTGTTCTTTCTCTATGCACACTAAGGGGCGATGACACAGAACAAGTCAGGACCTTCAGATATTTGGGACTTCTATTGGATGCATTGTTAACTTATGAACAGCACATTAACACCATGATTTAATGAAAATATCAAAGACTAGGTTCTTTCTATAGACTTAACTTGTTACTTGTCCCTTCTACTAGGTTGTTACTGTCTTAGAGCTTCCTTTTGCCTCTGATAGACTACGGATTGTTGTTCTATCATTCATCAGGCACGAGGTTACTAATTAAGTTTAAGATTTTCTTCTCAACTACCATGTACTACTCACCATTGTAATTTGTATGAGCAACTGGGTTGGCTGCAGCTTGATCAAAGGTACCAGTTCTGACTTGGCACCTTCGCCAGGAATGTAAGCCTGGAGGTCCCAAGCTCTTTTAATTTAATTTTCAAAACACATGTTACTACTGCTCAAACCAGATCTTCCCAGTGTAATTGGTTTGCTGTTCCTATGATGAAAACTTCTACTGGTCAGAGATGATTGTTATATACTTTGCCTGCAGCTTTTAATTCCTTACCATCAATGATAACTTGTGCTAGCAACATATACATTCAGGATAGCCCTAAAAAAGTATCTTTTCTCCGGTTTCATTGACTAGTACTTTAACATTGGTTCTGTATATCTTCGTTTTGCTGATTATTATATCTTGTGTAATTTTGTTGAATATTTTTATTTGTTCTGGTCGCCCATGTAAATGGGTCTTTGGCCAGTGAACCTTTCCAGATTTTAAATAAACAAACAAGACCACAAAAAAGAGTGGTCTTCGTCAGGACATAAACATAGGAACAAAGATAAGTCTGCTTCCCCGGAGAGGTCTAGGTCGCCGTTACGGCCTGCAGATTATTTACCTTCTTTGTTATTGTCCACCCTGGCAGCAGTGATGCCACTCCCCCTCCCCCCAAACATCTTCCAGACACCAAGGTCCAGGCTTGCTAGGGCACTACTGTACCTACCACAGATGGTACGTCTCTGTCGTCAATGGACTTTGCCTGTCATTGACTCCAGCGGTCATGGCTCCAGGCCAGGGTCATTGTCAATGTGCAGGCAGTACTGGCATCATTTTCAGACATGATACAGTGCATACTTTCAGGCTTACTTATGCAGCCTGTACTGCCACCGACAGGTGTTCCTGCATCACAAGCCCTGTCGACATCTTTGGCTGGTTCACAGCATAAACAGTTTCTCCTCAAGAGCAGCTTCCCGTGTCACCAGCGAGGTTGTCGGTTCCTGCTGACATGAACATTGACAACAAGGAGGATTATGGAGAACAACAACATGTAGCAAGTTCTAGCTCCACTGTATCTTCTTGAAGTGAGAATTTTGTTGTGTACACACCCAGATCTCCTCCTAAACACCCTACCTTCTAAACTATGTTGCAGCAATTGCAGAATCCAATGGGCTTTGCTGTGGAAGAAGAGGATTCCACTAAAAAGAACCTTATGGCTTTCTTGGAGGTACGATGTACTCCCTCCATCATTGTTCCTCCAGTTTATCCTGCATTGGAGGATGCCACATTTGCTGCATGGTACAGGCCAGATTCAGTACCAGCTGTACCTGGAAAGGCTGACAAGCAGTGCCCTGCTTCTGCTGCCAAATCTTATTAATTCCAACCAGCCTGAGACAGAGTTGGTGATTATAATGGCTGTCCATGGTAGCTCCAGGGCACCTAAACACATGGTTACTCTGCCTCCTGACGGGGATTCCAGGAGGCTAGATATGATGGGCAAGCATACTTATGCCTTTGCCTCACTAGGCCTTTGTATTGCAAACTACCAGGCCCATATGATAAAGTATCAGAATAGCCTGTGGAAGGGTGCCAAAGCTGCAGCTCAGGCTCTTTCAGAAGGAAATGCCAAGAATGAGTTAAAAATCTTACTTCTGGGTCTGAAGTTGGCAAACATTTGCTGTGCTCAGCAGAAGATGTGTCTGATGCATCTGCCAAGGCAGCTGCCGTTGGTATTTGCATGAGATGGTGTTCTTGGTTCAGGGTGGCCGGGTTTGCAGCTGATATGCAGCAAACAATTCTGAATGCCCCCTTTAGAGGCACCAAACTGTTTGGCTATCAAGTAGGCCAGCCCGCCTTTGCAGCAATAGCACTACCACTTGTAGCGCTGACGACCCAAGGTCAGGAACGACCTCAGGAGTTGGAGGGTTGGGGGGGCAGGAGCGAGCATCCCAAAGACTGCTCTCCTCTTCCGGGAAGGGGTGGGACGGGACCTGTGCCTGTCGCTACCCTTGCCCCTAGCAGTGGCTGGGTGTCGACACACTGACATTGTACAAAGGGGAGGGGTGGAGATGGGGCAGATGCCTGGTGTGTAGCAATAGGGATCATGCACAGCACAGCCATTGGCATCATTGCACTCCACTTCCTCCATACCAAGGGAGAAACAGGAAAAAGATGTCGACAGGTAGGGTGACACCGGTATCCTGTAGGCCCCACAGTCAGCTATATGGGGTTTAGGGGGGCAAGCTCTGAGGGAAGAGCCAGATGAGGTAAGTCCCAGAAGACACAGAGGTGACAGGGCTGGGGAGATCGGTGGATGGGGGCTTGTAGGCATGGGAGGAAAGAAATTAGGAAAAAAAAGAGACATTCAAGTCTCTAAAATGACATTAAGGTTAGTCAGATCCCGGTTTTCCACAGCTGGTAGGGGTCATAGCAGGGGATCCTTTTGTCAGTCTACTGCCAGAGGTGGCTGTCAAGCCTGCCGTCAGCAAGGGCAGCGTAAGATTGATGGAGTCTTGCCAGGTCCCCTCCCCAAAGGGGCCCCATTCCAGAGCATCAGAGGCCAGTGGAGCTAGTGGCTTTGCCCCTCCCGGCTCACCATGACTCTAATCGGACAGCCCCCATACCACTGTTGTCTCCAGAGGTAGTTGTAGGAGGCTGTTTGGCCATTCATCTGACACAGTAGAGTGAGATTACCACAAATGAATGGGTTGTGGAGATAATTACAAAGGGACATGCTCTGGAGCCCTTAGAGACCCCCACCCCACGCACCCTGCACGTCTTTCCACTTATCCTCTGGGACATTTGTCCCTGATTAAAGAAGTGGTGCAAGCTTTGCTAAACAAACCTGCAATAGAACCAGTGCCTTCTCATCCGAACAATGAGAACTCCAGGTACTTCCTCATTCCCAAATGAACAGAATATTTCAGGCCTGTGTGAGATCTGAGAAACCTGGACTTATGCATATAATACAAGAAGTTTTACTTTGATTCCCCTGTTGCAAATAGAAATGGGTCGAAGTTTAAATTCATGAGCGAAGTTGCCGTGAAGCGGCCAAAATTCGCCTCCGTGGAGCTCCGTGAAGTTTCCTCCATCCTCATCAGCTTCTCCTGAAATTGCTAAGTTTTGCCCACGAAGTGTGGAACTTCACTCGTGAATTGCAGAATTTCACCTGCAAATTTTTGCCATTTTGTGGGCGAAATTATGCAATTCACAGGTGAAATTCCACACTTTGCAGGCGGAATTCTGCACTTCACGGCAGAACTTTGCAATTCATGCTCCGAGAATTTCATAAAATTTCGCGAAATTCATGGATTAATTTGTGGAGCGAAGTTTGCCAACCTTGTCCATGTCTAGTTGCAAACATGGGACTGGATTTGCTCCTTGATTATGATGGATACATACTTTCATATCAAGACCAGGCATCATCTCTGACGTTATCTGAGATTTGTGCTGGAAGGGGAGCATTATCGGTTCAGAGTATTGCCCTTTGGCTTGTCTTCTGTGCCACAGGTCTTCACCAAATGCTTGGCAGTGGTAGCAGCAACGCTTCGCAGGGAAGGCCTGGAGTTCTCCCTGTACCTGGATGACTGGCTCTTAAAAGCCAGTTCCAAGAGCCAACTCTTGCTCTCCTTGTCCTGAACAAGGTAGTTGTTTGAAGACTAAGAGATAAGGTGAATGCGCCAGAGTCAGAACTGACTCCTTGCCAAAGGCTGTAGTACATGTGCTGTCTTGGACACAGCAGGGCTGTGCGTTCCTGCTCCTGGACAGGGCAGAATGACTCATTGCTCAAGCATAGCTCATATACAGTAATCATTAGATCATAGCCAGAACATTTCTCTCTCTCCTGGGACTCATTGCAGCAGCCATTGTTATTGTGCCACTGGCCTGCTTACACACGCAGATACCACAGTGGACATTGAGAGTGCAGTGGGACCCTTTTGACAGATTATATGGATCAAAAAGTGTTCAATCACGTCCCCTTATGAAAAACACTGATGTGGTGGATGGACGGCTGCAACCCAGAAGTTCCATTTCTCATCTCAACTCCAACTCAGATTCTCACCTCAGATGCATCTGGATCAGGGTTGTGGGGGGGCACACCTGGGCCCTCATTAAACACAAGGTTCATGGATCCAGGTGTAAACTAAATTGCACATACATTTCCTGGAGACAAGAACTGTTGTATACAGTCTCCAGGCTTTGAAGGAGCATCTGACTTTACGTCCTCTGCTAATACAGATGGACAAAGTCAGAGTCATGCATTACATAAAGAAGGGAGGACTCGTTCCTATCGTCTGTGTCAGGAAGCAGTGAGAGTGCGGTACTGTGCACTGGAACTTGGCCTAGAGCTGTCTGCTCCGCATCTCCCAGGTGTCCAAAATATCTTAGCAGACAGGTTAAGCAGGTCACAGCCTAAGACACATGAATGGGAACTGCAGACCTCAGTGGTAGACTACCTCTTCACAAGGTGGGGTTGTCCAGAATTGGACCTTTTTTTAAAACTTTATTTTTATTCAGATTATGGTAAGCAGTACCAAATAAAAAGAGTACCTAGCTGCTGTGATACGTCAGAGTAATTAAGAGCCACATGTGAACGTCGGAGAACATTTCAGGCAGCAAGTTGATACCTCATAGTGAGGGGTAATCCGTAAATAATGAATTGTCCAAGCAGTATTGTTCAGAAATTTCAGTAAAATGGATGAGCCATTGCAGCAGGACACTGGACCATATTAATATCAATCAATCTTTATTTAACCGGGTGAGCATCATTGAGAAGAACTCATTTACAAGATCAGCCTGGGCATTCACATATATAAGTACAGGCAACAGTATATACAATGTTACAGTATTGGGAGTCCAACAACACAGTAATTCAAAAAAAAGAAACAAAATACACGATGGGTACAGAGCAGGCATATATACAGTGTTCATACCATGCAGTAGTGCTAGCGTAAACAAGGAGAAAGTGTGCATATCTTAGATGAAAGTAGCATACATATTCTGGTACAAAAACCTGTGTGCATTGCTGCGACAGGAACCTATGCAGCGGTAAAGGGTAAGGAGAAGGGGGAGTAGAAAGAGGAAGGGGCAAAGCCAGAGGGGGAAGAAGAGTGCTACTTTGGGGAGGGCATTACATAGTTTAGGGAACAGGTCAGGGTAAAGCTACAATGTGAAAAGGGGCATAAATATAAAGATCCAACTATTATCCCTCACAATTACTTCATTGGCTAGTATTGTAGCCTGATGGTCCAGAATAAAAAAATGAATATATATTAAAGATAAAGCAGCCACTTTTAATGGCACTGCTGGATAATACTCACCACTCCATCACTTCCCCAACTAGATAACAATTAGGAAATGGGTGTTAACTCTGCACTACTATAGAGCTAGAAAAAAACAATAAAAACAACAGCACAAAGGGTATGTATTACTTTTTTCATTTATTTTATTTATTTATTACTAGGATTACAAATACCTTTGAACCAAGGGTTCTTTTACAAAGGTTCCGCGTCAGCAATGGGTGCAAGCAGAACAGTGGTAAGATACAGTACAAGGTCAGGAGGGTAACATAGAAGCAAGCAGAAGTAAGATGCAGTACAGGTCAGGAGGTTAACTTAGTAGCAAAAGACAGTATATGTGTATAGACTAGCACAGTAGCAAACAGTCACTGGCAAATAACAATGCACAGTTAACAATACGGGTGTATATACAGCAAGACACAGATACAAATGAAAACCATCCTAGGGGTGACATAAATGGAGCAAGGGGTGAGGCATAAGACTAAGTTGGTGTTAATGTAAGTTAGGCTGTTACTTACAGACAGGACCACTCTTATATAACTTCTGTGGGGCAGCAGTTCCATATGCATATGTATCTATCCCATGGGATAGTAACTGCTGCGAAAATATCTAAAATGACAGCACCATCTTGAGGAGGAAAACATTAATAACCCCCAAAGTAAGCTTGGGACTTCAAAGAGCATAGCCCCAGTATTTATCAATTACAGTCGTTTCCCCACCTCAGAAAACTCAGACTAGTACAACCAAGTACTGTTACAGGCAGGATCTTGACCAGTTGCAGAAGAAAAAAAAGAAAATCAGTCCTCACAGGAGTGAAAGCAGTCTTCCCCCATCAGAGTCTGGGTGATGTTGGTCCCCAGTTGCGGAAAGAACGTCCTGCTTTATTTTATCTAACTTCTTGCTGGCTTCTGTCAGGTCATCGAACAGAAAATATTTTCCTGCGTAGGAGATCTTAAGGCGAGCAAGCATTTGTAGGGAGTGCGTGATGCCATGCCCCCGAAGTCCAGCCCCAACTCCATCAAACACACTGTGGTTTTCCCTAGTAGAAAAACTAAGGTCTGGGTCGCAGTGCACCAACTTCTCACCTTCCAGGAGTAATGGGCATATTCCTGAGCTTTCAGCAAAAGTATATCTTGGTGGGAACCACCATTGATTACCAACAAAGTCCAAGGTAGAGTGGTGTTCAGAGCTGGTCCTTTTTGTGTCCCCACACAAAGCAAAACTGCCACGTTTTTGCTCTCTTGCTCCAGGGCGGGGTGTTTTTTAGCAAGAGGCGTTGTCCCTCTCTTGGAAAAGTAGGTTTCTGCATGCATTCCCTCCCATTCCATTAGTACAGAGATTATTACTGAAACTTCAGATAGAGGGTGTGACCCTTATCCTCATTGCACCCCTATGGCCTCGGCAACTGTGGTATGCACAGCTCCAGCAACTAACAGTAGAGCCTCCAGTAGCTCTGCTGCTGCTGTGCATGGGCCTGTTGTCACAGGACAAGCAGTCTCTTGTCCATCTGGATCTGAAGTCCCTGCATCTACATGACTGGTTCCTGAAGATATAGCCACTGCATTGTTTGGTTTGTCATCTGAAGTTGCTGATGTGCTGGTTGCAGTCAGAAAGCCTTCCACCAGACATACATATTCTTTGAAATGGAAGCATTTCACTTTGTGGCCGCTTCCAAATGTATGGACCCATTCACCTGTCCAGTAACAGCAGTGTTGGAATACTTGCTGTCACTGTCAGGCTCTGGTGTGCAGTATTCCTCACTTAAGGTGCATTTGGCCATTATATCAACTTTCCATGCCCATATTGATGGATGTGCGGTGGCCCAGCTGGAGGGCTCCCATACCTTTTGTAGAGGTATTCCACACATAAAACCTCCCATTATAATCCGTTCCTGCCTTGGGACCTGAATTGTGTTCTTGAAAAGCTTAATTTGCCTCCCTTTGAGCCAGCTGCGAGTTGTGTCTTACTAGGGTTGCCACCTTTGGATGAGATGGAAACCGAATACTAAACCACACCCCCAAACTCCACCCCTAACCCCGCCCCTTTTATGACTAATGAGGGCATCGCTTGGACTCTGATTCACTTGATTTATTCAGAATTGCTGCTGACACAACATTGTGTACAACTTCTTTAAATTACATCATGATTATTATTTTTGGTTTATTTGATTTAGATCTAAATATTTTAAATTTCTGTATGTGTTAACATTTGGGGTTGGGGGGGGGTCAGGGGACTTTCCATCCTGTGTACACAGCTTAGCTGACAAATCGAGTGACTACAAGGACACCTCTGACAACTGGCTAGTTTGGATCAGGGGGCATATTCTGGTAAATCTCTTTCAATAAATAAATAAACCACACCAGTAATGGTGGACGAGATGTAATTACAAATATCATCTGCCATTTTAAGATGTGCTACTGTCCCTCCCATTGCACCTACTTGGAAGTTATTTGTAATGTCAGAGAAGTTTTTAAAAGTGGCAGGAACTATTCTATGCTGTTAAATACCCTATATTGTTTTCCATGTCAGTCATACACAGCAGATAGCATGATATGTGATATGTAGCATGGAGGCAGTATAGCTCAGTGGTTTAAAGCTCTGAGCTGCAATTCTGGAGACCAGGGTTTGAATCCTACAGCCCAAACTTGCATACTTTGTGACCCTACACAAATCACTTCATCCCCTTGTGCTCTCAGGTTGCACCTGTAAACAAGCTTTAGCTTAGCGTCTCTCTTCTGGTAAAAAAAAATGTTTGAACAATTTTTGATAAATTGCCTAAATTTGCAGTGCCATCAAATCTAGATTGTGTTCCTGTCATCTCATCAGCTACTGCTCTCTCTCTCTCTCTCTCTCTCTCTTCCTTTTCTCATTTTCTGAAGCTTAGCATGACATTAGCCACATTATTCTGTGCTGTTCATCTGAAAGGCCTGGATTGGTATTCCTGGAATATCCAAGTAGTATGAAAATTGACAAAAATAACTACTGAGGAGAGAGAGGCATAGTATTACTAGAAATGAAATAAAATATTAGATTATTAATTTAACAAAAGGGGTAACAAATATCAAAATATAGGACAAACCCTAAAAGAAAAAATGGTGAACATTTAAAGGTATAAAAGTATTCCTTATCACAGCAAAGACCATACTCACAATGCAGCCTGGAAAGGATTAGTTTGATTTGCTGTTAATGGTCTTAATAGCCCTACTTTACACCTCTCAGACTGACTGGTATACAAACAAAGGTCTGCATGGCATCAGAATTAGTTTGTAATCTGACCATGCAAGTAACATGGTGAAAGATTTAAAATAATCTGTTTACAAGCATGTGAGCATTCAAAATGACTGAAAAGGTACTACCTCTGAATAAAACTGGATTAGCAGGTAAAGTTTCTGAAACACATTGTATAGGCCATACTGGGACAGGAAGCTACCCTAGTGTGGTGCCTGACTGGTTTCAGAAAAATGAAGGTGTTAATTAAGGTGGTATTGTTTACCCTTCCCATGAATAATCTTTCAGTTTGCTGGTGTGAAGTTAGAGGTGACAACTGAGCAAACAGGGACACATTTGGTTCTTTAAGTGCCCTGCACTTGAAGGCACTTCCTGATTAGCATGCACTGCAAGCAAGCAAGCACACTGAAATGTCAGACACTTGTTTACAGTCAGATAACGAGAAAATTAAACAGTTAGTGGGGAATCTCACAGGTGCTGCTTGACCCACCTTAAAAAACAAATTTGCAATGGTGAAAACAGGAGGAACGAATCTGGACCTAGAAAACCGAATCATTCGGTCAAAAACCGAGTAGGTGGTAACCTTATGGCTTACGCTTTCTATCATGGAAAAGTGTTATTTTCAGTTGCAATCACTTCTGCTCGAAGATTTCAGAGCTACAGGCTCTAATGTATGAGCCTCCTTATTTGATTTTCCACAAAGACAGAGTTTCTTTGCAATACTAATCCTAAACTTTTGCCAAATGTGGTGTCTGAGTTTACATTAAATCAAACCATCCACCTTGCCATTTGTTATTCTGAGTATGCCAATCAGGGTGAGGCATTGCTCCATATTTTGGACGTACATAGAATTCTAAGATACTGTGTGTATCACACCAAGGACTGCAGAAAGTCCTTTCAGCTTTTTGTTTTGTTTACCCCTGGGAAAGAGAGTGCCCCTCTGTCAAAACAGTGCTTGTCCAAATGGCTAGCACATTGTATTATGTTTTGTTATTGGAAATATGGTAAGAAACGTTCTGGTGCAGTTCCTGGTCATTCCACCGCTTATTGGAAGTATGGTAAGGAACTTCCTGGTATGGTTCCTGGTCATTCCACTGGGTGTATCACTTCTGTTGCTTGTTTCAGAAAAGTCTGTGTGACTGACATATGTGCTGCAGGCACATGGAGTGCTGTCCACATCTTTACTAAGCATTGCAGTCTGGACATTGTTTCTCATAGATGAGCAGGTTTCAGCCTTGCTGTTCTACAGGGCCTGCTGTCCTAAGCCAGACTGCACCAACCTCCCAGTTAGCTTATGGGACTACTTGGGACTCATTTCAGAGGTGTGGCCTAATGGAAGAGGTATACTCAAAGAAGATAGGACAGTTATGTACTTACACTAACAGTAGATCTTTAAGAGAATCTCTTCAATTAGGCTATGTTAACCCTTCCTCTGCCCCTTTTTCTCATCTGTAGGGGAATACAGCATCCGATTTTGCCTTGGGAATTTCCATGGGAGTTATCTCCAGTGCCTTCACTTGCCTATTATTAGATGCACTGATTTGATCTCTTGGTTCCTCAAGAAGGGAGGTTCTCTGAGCAGAATTTCTGGTGGGAAACGGAGGAGAGATGGGGCTGCCTACATTTACATAGATGTTGACATGTGACATCATCAGTGGCGGTCCCCAGCTAGAAAAAAATTTCCATGTGGGCCTAGCCCTGACGTGGGTGTAGTTCCAAAGGTGTGGCCTAATGGAAGAGATTCTCTTGAAGATCTACTGTTGCGATAATAACGCAACTGTTCTTTTCATGTGCAGCTGGTCTTCATCCAATTACACTTGCTTCCTGCTCTTCTAGGAGCTCTTAGGGTTTTTCTTTTATTTTTATTTATTTATTATTATTTTAATCTTTGTTAGCTGGGTAAGGCCCACTAGGCACAAGTGCCTGTTTTCAGTGGTGACCTGGGAGCACTGGGCGGTTAAGTGACTTGTTCAGAGTCACTCAGTATGCAAGTGGAGGTTGTGAGAATCAAACCCAGGTATGTCTGCCGGATGTACCAAGTTCGTTCACAGCTCATTACTCTAACCTCTAGGCTATACTGCCAGACTGAAATCACTAAATTCTTGTCTTCTATGGAGCACAAGAATTAAAGTTAAGCTGGCATCCTGCTTTTTTAACTACACTGAGGTCCCCTGAACCTCTTGTACCAGTCAGAGCTATATGCCAGTGCTGCTTCCCCTTCTCCCCATCTAGGTGGCTGAGATGGGCTCTGTCTGTTGTACCTGCTACCCTTGTGCCACCCTTAGGCCAAACCCTTAGTTGTACTAAGTTGGTAGTTGGGTTTTATTGTGTTTATTATTTTTATATCCTATATCATTTTCCTATCCCTTTGGGCTAGGAGTCTGTAAGCCCTCTCTTTCTTCTCTCACACTTGTTTCCCTCTCCTGGCAAACAGAACTGAGAAAGGGAGGGAACTGGTGTCAGTTACTGGCCAGTCCACATGCACAGTATCACTATGTCTGCCTCATGGGCAGCGCTGGCACCGACATCGGTCCCCTACCTAAGCTGCAAAAGACTTTGCTCCCATGAGGTCCAAGCACCTCTGGCTTAGACCCATCAGTGTGACTGAATGGTGAAGATATTCTGGAAGATAAAAAATTATGATGAGTACGTAATTTTCATTTCAAACCCCAGGAATCCCTCACTGTGCTTGACAAATGCATTCAACCTGCAGGCTTGAACTGCCCCAGAGAGTGGAATGTATATAAATTATGGAACTCAGAACATGAATTCAAATCTCTGCCTCAAGGTGGTGCTGTATTCCACAGTTTGTCAAGATTCATTTCTCTGCCTGAAGTAACAGATTGTTCCGCGGAGCTCTCTTCAGCAACTTTCACTTGAATATATTGTTTTTACTTTCTATACACAGGTAATCGTTTTATTTTAGTTCTGCTCCCCACCTTAGCTTAATGTTAGCCAGTTTGGGTGTTGTTTTGGGGTATTTTTCTAAGTTTCTCCGCTACCGCAGTCGTTCTCGGGAACCGGAGAAACTCCTCGTTATGTTTTGGCAGGTTTTTCTCTCACTACACTTTGTCTTATTTCTTCCCCTCTCCTTTTGCTGCCTTTTGGAAAGTTATCGTCTCGGTTCCACTGATGATCAAAACCAAGACATTTTTCAGGTTTTCTTTCATAACAGGGGAATTAAAAAAAAAAAAAAAAAGACGTTTTAGTTAGCGATCCTTTTATTTTGGAACCAGACCACATATTTCTATCTGACAGACTTGTATTCAGGTAGACCCAAGAAGAGAACAGGACCTATGGGCTTTAAAAACTGCTGAGCGTGTTTTCATCTTCTGACTACGGCAGACAGCCACGGTCTGTGTCCAAGTTACCTGAGTCCCAGCCATATTTTTTCAATTTGTGAATTCTGCAGCAAGTTGTACCCCAAAACACTTAAAAAAGAGGGCCAAGAAAGTGCAGCTTATGGCTTCAGTCCTCCTTCACATCACCAAAGCACTTGGACGATGCCCCTTCCTCACATAGTAAACCAAGGGAAAGGCCCTCTAAAGACTCCTCCAACCCCAGAATTCCTGAGAAGGGGAATACTGATCACGTCAAGCAAAAATGATCCTCTGAGCAGGCTAAAGAAACAGTTCCTATCAAAAAGAAACAAAAAGAAAAACATGTCGCTGCCTCCGCTGATGAAGCAAAGGAGCCATCAGTGAACAATCAAAAATGCCCTCTGCAGAGGACATGAATAAGGCTTTGTAGTTTTTTCAGGCTTTTCAAGCCATGGGGTGCCCTAATGGGTATACCGGTTCCTCCTTAGGTTCCTGTGAAGACTGAGTTTTATTATTATGAGGAGGAGGGAGAACCGATTGAGCCTGACGGTTCCCCTGACCAAGGGTTTTGTTCCCCTTCCCGCGGGGACTGGAGGATTTTTCCTCCCATTGTGCCTTTGTAAGGCAAGTGGAAGACACCTTATACCTCACCACTCAGAAGTTGGTGGAGGATGAGGAGGAAGCCAAATTCTTGGACATGATGGGAGTGGCCCCAACCAAAAGGTTACTCCTGCCTGTCCGCAAATCCCTCGGAAAAAGAACCCAAAACCTGTTACAGACCCCTTCTTTTACTCCAGGAGTCAATAAGGTGAAGTACTGCTGGATAGGACCAATTCTGAGTACCTCTGCTCACAGTCAGATCATGAAGTGGGAGGTACAGGCGTCTGCCTGTGACAAGGCTAAGATTTCCCTAACCATTCAGACCCCTGACAAAGATTCCAGGAAGCTGGACAGTATGTAGAAAAAAGGGTATTCTTCTTCCTCTCTCCTTTTAAGACAGGCTGCTTACATTGCCTACACCACCCAATACCAAGAAGCCCTCTGGAATTCTGTGCTGGCTGTGAGTGAGAAGGCCTTGGGGGATTTGGCACAAGATCTGACAGATACTTCCAGGACTGCACTGGATGCTACCAAATACCAATTTCATATGGCAGTTGACGCTAATAACACCACCTCCGGAGTCATGGCCCTCATCTCCTTAATGAGACTTGCCTGGCTGTGGAGGACTAATTTGTACCAGGACTTGGAGGCAAAGGCCATAGATTTTACTTTTGAGAATAATGATCTTTTTGGTGACAAGATAGAGGCTTACATGAAGAAGGTGGAAGAGTAAAAAACCACCTACGAGAGCAATACCGCGAAGGAAAAGGCCTCGAGGAAACACTAGCACAAACAGTAAAAGAAAGGGACAGGACTTTCTATAGATACATTAGCGAAAGGAGAAAGTCCAAAAGGACTATTGCTAAGATCAAAGGGGATAAGGGGGAGTGTGTGGAGGAGGACCAAGAAAAAGCATCTCTTCTAAATAGATGCTTCTCTTCAGTATTTACTGATGAGAAGGTAGGAGAGAGCCCACAGCTCAGCACCATGGACACAGGGGGGAGGGAGGGAGGTGTGCACAAGTCCCTTCACAAAAGAAGGGTCCTACAAGAGATCACTAAGTTCAGGGTGGACAAGGCACTAGGACCCGATGGCATACATCCCAGGATACTAAAGAAGCTAAGGGTAGAACTAGCAGAGCCATTATCAGAACGGTTTAGTGAGTCTCTGAGCACAGGAGAGGTCCCAGAAGACCAGAGAAGGGCTCATGTGATCCCGCTCCACAAGAGTGGTAGCAGGGAGGAGGCAGGGAACTACAGACCAGTCAGTCTTACCTCAGTGGTGGGCAAGATTATGGAGGCACTCCTTAAGGAAAGGATAGTGCAACACCAGGAATCCATAGGAGCACAGGATCCAAGACAGCATAGGTTTACAACAGGAAGGTCCTGTCAAACTAATCTCATAGATTTCTCTGACTAGGTAACCAGAGTGGTGAACCAAGGGGGTGCAGTTGATGTCGCCTACCTTGACTTCAGCAAAGGTGTACAGTCAGAAAAGATGCAAGGCATAAGTGGGGTACCTCAGGGATCAGTCCTGGGGCCAGTCCCCTTCAATATCTTCATCAGTGACATTGCAGATGGACTGGAGGGTAAGGTTTGTCTGTTTGCAGATGACACCAAGACCTGCAACAGAATAGATGATCCAGATGGGGTGGACAGAATGAGAAGAGATCTGAATAAACTGGCAAAATGGTCTGAAGAGTGGCAGCTGGGGTTTAACGCAAAGAAGTGCAAGGTCATGCACAAAGGGAAGAGAAACCCTGAAGTCACATATAGGTTAGGAGGGGAGTTGCTGGCAATCACAAGGGAAGAAAGACTTGGGCATCATCATCACAGATGACCTGAAATCATCCAAGCAGAGCACTAAAGCAGTAGGTAAGGCTAGAGCGATGGGGTGTATCGTAAGGGGGAGGTAATAATCCCTCTTTACAGGACACTGGTTAGGCCCCATCTGGAGTACTGCATGCAGTACTGGAGGCCACACCTGCACAAGGACATTAACAAAATGGAGGCAGTTCAGAGAAGGGCAACCAAAATGGTGCAGGGACTGCATCGTAAAACATATGAGGACAGATTAACGGAGCTCAATATGTATACCCTAGAGCAAAGGAGGGAAAGAGGTGATATGATCAAAAAATTCAAACATCTTAAAAGCAGTAACAAGGTGAAAGAGTCTAACATGTTTCAATATAAGAAAAATAGCAGGACAAGAGGACACAGCATGAGATTAGAGGGAGGCCGATTAAGCGGTAATGTGAGGAAGTTCTTTTTCACAGAAAGGGTGGTGGATGCATGGAACGACCTACTTCAGGAAGTGGTGGATATGAATACCGTGCAGGGCTTCAAACAGGCATGGGATAGGCATAAGGGAGCAATA
The DNA here is from genome assembly GCA_016271365.2 of Neoceratodus forsteri. Lineage (NCBI taxonomy): Eukaryota > Metazoa > Chordata > Ceratodontiformes > Ceratodontidae > Neoceratodus > Neoceratodus forsteri. The sequence continues at coordinate 659,232,027 of CM057459.1, forward strand.
CAGATGAGAGGGAACGGGTGTAAGCTGAAAGGGGCAGGCTCAGAGGGGAGAGGAGGAGGTGGTGCTATTTCACTGAAAGGGTGGTGGAGCCATGGAATGCGCTGCCCAGGGAGCTGGTAGAAGCGGAGACTGTGGCCGGGTTTAAGAGGGGATGGGACAGGTACAGGGGAGAGTAAATCTGACCAGGTCCAGTGCAGGTGGCACATCTGCGACTGGGGACAGTATAATCCAAGGGGGAGGGGAGGACACCAAAATTGGTCCTCAATGCCGCTGCTGAAAATCGAGCAGACTCGAAAGATTGTGAGGCCTATTCTGCTGGCATTGTAGTATGTTGGTATGTTGGATGAGTATGAATAGATAGGCCATTGACAGAGTATAGGCCTATGGCACATTCATAAGGTAGAAAAAATGGGCAGACTGAATGGGCCTTGCGGTCCTTATGTGCCGTCAGCTTTTATGTTTCCATGTTTCTCTGCTTCCTACAGGCCTCATGGAAGAGGAGATGGGGTAGGGGTTTCATTTTATTGTATTTGTTGTTCGGGTAAGTACAGTGGAATACAGTTTCATTTAGAGGCACGACCTGATGTCAAGTTCAACGGATTCTACCACAGTATAGCAATAAATAGGGTCTGTAAAGTTCCACATCGGTTAGACAATACAACAGCTTAGTACAGAATATTAAAAACATTTACATTTAGATAGTCCAGACAAGTGGGTTGATAATGCAGTAGAAAAGGCACTGTAAGTAGGCAAACACTTAATGTGAGAAGGTATTTCATTCCAAGTGGACGCCACAAAATGAGCAAAAGTGTTTTGACCACTTAATGTACGTACAGATGGTACATTAGAAGGTATTAGTCTTGGGAAGAGCATGAGTTAAAACTTGATACGCCGTCCTTGACACAGACACAGTTGGTGGGGTACCTGCCTGTCAGGTCTTGTAAACAAATCGGGACATGGTTAGCTTGTAATTTGGAGAGACGGGAAGACAACCCAGTCTGCCAAGTGTCTCTCAGTGATGCATCATATTTGGGGCTGTTGATGCAAACCTCCCGATTTTGTGAAGACTGACTTCTCTTAGACAAAATATTTGAAGTAGCACTGTCAGTCACTACTGAAGCATAGTTAACTCTCGGTAGCAGATTTTGGTTGGCAAACGCCATTCTGGTTTCAGATGTTAGAAAATTTTGAATTCTGTACAAAGTAGCCATTTTTACATGAACCCTACCTCCCCTTCCATGAGGCTGTAGGAAGTAGGGGCCTTTTTCTTCACAGTATTGCTCTTCTAGGTGGTTTTGTACTCTTCCACCTTCTTCAGGTATGCATCTGTCTTGTCACCCTCATGCTTTCTTTCCCATGCCCTATGATTGCTCTCAGATGAGAGATAACTTTAGGGGCAGGGTACAAGTGCTTCCAAACGGGCTGACCAGGCTCCAGCTCCTAAAGCTCAGCACAAATTCTTTGCAGATAAGGTTGCTACAATCGGGTCCAATATTTGTCTGGCTCACTCTAGTGGAAGTTGTGATGGTCAGCAGGAGATGTCGGGCCCTCAGTTTACCTGGTCTGACTTTTGCCGACCTGTAGTCACTGACATAGTGATGATCATCCAGACGTTGCGGCCAACCACTTGTGGTTTGGATCCAGGCCCTACACGCCTCCTGGTAGGATGTGTTGATGTGATCGGCCCAATCCTTTCCGAGATAGTCTGGAGGTCATTGGAGAGGGGGATCTTTCCTGACCCTCTGAAGGAAGCAGTCATTCGGCCTCTCCTTAAAAAGTCCTGCCTGTCTTGACCCCGACTGCTTGGCAAACTACAGACTTGTCTCTAACCTACCCTTTGTGGGTAAGGTTATGGAGAAGGTGGTTGCGTTGCAGCTGAATGATCATTGGACTAGCCACAATGTCTATGATTCTCTCCAATCAGGATTTAGGAAGAGGCATAGTACTGAGACGGCCCTTGTCCAGGTGCTAAATGATTTCCTAATAGCAAGAGATCGGAAGACGCAGTCCATCTTAGTCCTCCTTGATCTCTCTGCGGCATTTAACACTGTGGACCACGTGATATTGTTGGAGCGCCTGTGGCTTGTCTGTGGCCTGTCTGGTACAGTCCTCAGATGGTTTCAATCTTTCCTCGAGGGTAGGACTCAGAGAGTGGTGTCAGGAATTTATTCCTCAACCCCTCTCCCCCTATCACGTGGGGGTACTGCAGAACTCCATCTTGTCACCCATGTTGTTTGCAGTGTACATGCTGCCGTTAGGAGAGCTTATTAGATGGTATGGTCTGAGATTTCACTGCTATGTAGATGATACTCAGCTATACATGTCTTTTGCATCTGGCCAGGATTTGTTTATCTCGATATTTAACAACTGCCTCACCAAGATACAGGATTGGATGAGTGTAAGTTGGCTGTGGTTGAACCCAGCTAAAACTGAGGTGTTGGTTGTGGACCCTGATCGTCGGGAGGCAGGTTTGTCGGCAGGATCACCCTCAGGAATAGGTCTTGGGGGTGTGGCGCTGACTACTTCAAACTGCGTGCGAAACTTGGGCATTATTATTGACAACGGTTTGACCCTTAAATCTCAGGTGTCAACTGTCGTCAAAACGTCCTTTTACCATCTAATGAATATCGCCCAGGTGAAACACCTGGTTCCTCCTGAAGATCTTCCAACTTTGGTCTATGCCTTCATTACCTCTCACCTTGACTATTGCAGTGCCCTATACCTAGGGCTACCAGGGGTTGACCTCCGCCACCTTCAGCTAGTGCAGAATGCAGCAGCCAGCCTGTTGACTGGTGCATCTAGAGCCAGCCATATAACGTCTGTGCTCCACGGACTGCACTGGCTTCCTGTGCGGTGGAGGATCACCTTCAAGATTGGTTTGCTGACCTATAAAGCCCTACATGATCAGGGACCCAGTTACCTGCAAGATCTCCTTCACCCTTACTGCTCCCAACGCTCTCTCTGATCCACCGACGAGGGATTGCTAGAGATTCCCAGGGTCTGCTTAAAGAAATCTGGGGCCCGCTGTTTTAGTTTTGTGGACCCGACCCTGTAGAATTCTCTACCTCATCGGATACGAGATTGCTTGACCATCCAGGAGTTTAAAACTGCTCTTAACACTTTTCTTTTTGAGTCAGAATATGGTGGTTTTAACTTATAGTATTTTGACTGCTGAATTTAAATATAGTATTGTACTGATAAGTTGAATTATTTATTGGATTGGTTGTGCTATGTAGAAGCAACTTGGTTGTAGAAAGGCACTTTTTATAAATAAACGATGATGATGATGATGCCGACGACGACAGACAGACAGAACCCCTGATGTGTTGGTCCAGGTCGCACACCCATCACAAGTGGAGGAAGGGTGTCTCACTTCTTACAGGAGTGGCAAAACATCACCACAGACAGGTGGGTCCTGGAAGTAGTGAGCCACGGTCTCACCCTGCAGTTCATAAAATCCCCAGAGTACAGGTTAACAGAAAACTTTCAGCCTTCTACCCCAGCAGAAAGGATTCTGCTGGAGCTGGAGGTGAAAACATTGCTGCTGGCAAATGCAGCAGAGAGTTCACCCTTCACAGTGGGGAAAAAAAACCTTTACTCAAGGTACTTTCTCACATGCAAGAAAAATGGGGAGCGGTGACCCATTTTGGACCTCAGATTGTTGAACAAAAACCTGAAAAAGGACAAGTTCAAGATGATCACCTTGGCCACAGTGATACCATACCTCAGCAAGGAGACTGGCTGGGATCCCTGGTTCTGAAAGATGCATATTTTCTCTTCCCAGTCATACCCAGGCACAGAAAATACTTCTCAGGCTGCCTTCTGGTCACTATTGGTTCACAGCTCTTCTTTTTGGACTCTCTTCTGCCCCCATGGTGTTCATAAAGTGCATGGCCGTGGTGGCAGCATATCTCAAGACAATGAGTGATGTTTTTTCCGGGAGCACGTCAATTCGCTGCTGTCAATTCATCCTCCAAAACTTCGCCTCCCGACTGTTAGCCCTCAAGCACTCTCGCCCTGTCTAACTCACCCTGTCAATTCGCTCCTACAGTAACATTAAGAGCACACAGAGTGTTACCTGCTTTTCTGAACAGGACTCCCCACCCAAAATACAGTGACTGCAGCTGCAATACCTGGACATCATCAAGGCACTCAGGGCACGGCAAACGCCAGAGGATGCAGCAGCAGCCTTGACAGCCAATGAAATACCCACAGAACAGCGCAATTGAACTCAACCTCACTCTCAAGCTTGGACCGCAGCAGGAGACTGGCAATATCAGAGCAATGTTTTCAATGATCTGCAACCAGGGATATGATAGACATTTGTGCCTTGCCTTCAGAAAATGGCACAGCCCTCTACTTTTATGGCGGCTCGCAGTACTGCTACATTAAGGAATCGGCAAAGTACTGTAGTTAGCCTACGTCCATTTTAAGGCTCCTGTGACTGGAGGGTAACTCCACTAATTTCAGTGACACCTTCAGAGTTTAAGCTATGGTCCTCCCCATTGGAGGAGTCTGCATCTCTTAAGTTACCATAATACAGCCCCTTTCTCTTCTACTCTTACTGTAATTTTTGCCTTCTGAGCGGGTGCTTTGCAATGGTGTGCTAACTTTTCTGTCTGAGTAAGCATTGCTTCATGCCTCAGTGTATTGAACAACAGTTCTCATTACTGCTGTTCTGAGCAGGGTTTCTGTGTTTGTTGTTTTCTGTGAGGGTGGTTGTCAGCATAGCGGCTTCTACTGAGAGATATAATGGGGAATTTTTTGTGCAACATTGAACAGCTGTTCTGTGCTGGGAATGAAATCTACATCGGTACAGGGAGCGGGAATGACAGGAGCGAATTGTTTCAAGAACTAATTCTCTGGGCAGTGTGTCATGAAGCGAGTTGATGGGGCTGATTGTCTTAGACCTGTTTTTTCCTTATCTCGACGACTCACTAGTGGCAGGAAAGTCACATCAGCAGGGCATGTTCTTTCTCCAGTTAACACAGGACACATTGGAAACGCTGTGATTTCTCATAAATGTACAAAAATCCAGGACAGAACCAGTGAAGGTACTGGAGTTCATGGGAGCAGAGCTGGATGCTCTCCAGAGCAAAGCATTTCTGCCTCAAGAAAGAATGGAAAGCCTTCTGGACTTGGCAAGCTCCTTCATTCTGGGCCAACCCAGGCCAGCAAGGCACTTCCTTTAACTTCTGGGACATATGCCTCCATCACAGCTGTGGTACCAGGACCAGGTTTCAAATGAGAAACAATCAGTATCACTTAAGGGCCCATTGATGCCAGAAGCGACACCCTCTGTCAAGGCTGGTACCTGTAACAAAAGTCTTCTACAAGCCTTGGACTGGTGGAAAGAAAGGGATAACCTCAGAGAGGGGGGTCCCCTTTCAGCAGCAGGCTCCAACAGTTGTACTGACAACAGATGCTTCACTTCTGGGTTGGAGAGCCCACCTGGGCGACCTAACAGTAAGCGGAGTGTTGTCTCCTTGGGATCCAGGGATCACATAAACCTCCTGGAACTAAGGGCAGTTTTTCTTGCCCTCCAGTCGTTTGCTCCCCAGATAAAGGACCAATCAATCCATGTTAGGACAAATGACACCACCATGTATTGCATCAACAAACAGAGACACAAGATTCTGAAAGCTGTCCACAAAAGATATGAAGCTCTGGACCCTGGCTTACTCACTGGATGTGCAGCTGTCAGTGATTCATCTTCCAGGAAAGGACAATGTCCTAGTGATTGATTCAGCAGGATAAGCCAGGGTCATCACGAATGGTCTCTGAACAAGCAGGTGTTAGCCACAATCTTCAGGAGATGAGGCACACCAGAAGAAATAGATCTGTTTGCCTCTGAAGAAAATTGCCAGCTCCCTCTCTATTGTTGGAGGCCTTGGGCAGTGGTCACAGTCCCCAGGGATGCTCTAGTTCTGGACTGGTCAGGGAGGTTCCTGTATGCGTTTCATCCATTCCCTCTGCTGCTATGAGTCGTCCTGAAATTAGGGAGCCAGCCTGCAGCTATGATACTAGTGGCCCCAGACAACCCTGGTACTCCCTGCTCCTGGCCCTTTCCACCAAACAGCCCATTCGCCTCCCTCTACGACACAATCTGCTGACCCATGTTTCAGGCAGAGTAACCGTTCTGAACCTTAAGTCACTATGACTCAAGGCTTGGTTCTCGAGGAGCTAGAATATTCTGTATTTCAGTTTTCAGTGGAAGTCCTCAAGGTTTCCAGAAAGACATGCTACCAAATGGAAAATTTTCTCTGTGGTGTGCTCCTAAGCAGCTCAACCCCCTACAGGCAGATCTGCCCATATTTTGAACTATGTGGTGAACTCACAGGCTTTGGCCTTAGGCCTTCAACCCTTAAGGTACACTTGGCAGCTATTTCTGCCTGTGTGTCAGTAGGCAGTGAGAAAACTGTGGCTTCACACCCCATTTTCAAGAAGTTCTTTAAGGGCCTGCTGCACCTGTTTGCCCCTGTTAGGGAGTTAGTCCCACCGTGGGATTTGAACCGGGGCATAGCCAAGCTCATGGAAACCCCTCTTTGAGCCTGTAGCCACTGTAGACTTGAAGTATGTCACCTGTAAGTCAGTCGTCTGGTGGCTGTAACTTCTGCCAGGAGGATGTGCAAGCTGCAGGCTCTCTGCATGGACCCCAATTACATTATATTCCACAGGGACAAGGTAGTCCTTAGGACTAACAGGAAATTTCTTCCCAGCGTGGTGTCCAAGTTCCTTTTAAACCAGTCCATCACTCTCCCAGTGTTGTTCACAGAACGGTCCAGTCCTGGTGAGCAGAGGCTGCACATTCTGGATGTTAAGAGGTCACTTAGCCACTATCTGGATGGTACTAAGGACCTCAGATCCTCCAACTCACAGCTGTTCCTCACATATGGTGAAGTGGGAAAGGGCGGGCCAGCTGCTAAGAGGAACATTGTTCACTGGATAGTCTCCTGCATCCAATTCTGCTACTCTAAAGCTGACAAGTTGCCACCTCAGGGCACATTCCACTCATGGCACTTCTGCCTCTGTGGCAGCTGCATGGGATATTCCCTTGCTAGAAATTTGTAAAGCAGCTACCTGGAAAACTGTACACACCTTTTACAAAGCACTGTTGCCTGGATACACAGTCCAGAAGGGATGCCAGGTTTGGCACTGCAGTCTTGCAGAACCTGTTTTCTAAATAGGTTCTGTACCCAACCTCCCAAGCTACTGCTTTGTAGTCTGCATTTGTCAAGCATAGTGATGGATTCCTGGGTTTTTAAGAAAAAAAAATACCATGGTAATATTGTTTTATCTGTGGGATCCCTCACTATGCTAGATAATCTCCCACCCTGCCTCCCCTTCCAGAACCTGGAAAAGGTTCTACATGAATCAGTATTTGTCTAATGGTTATTTGCGTGAGCAGTACTTGTTGTTCATTCACAATAATTTTTTCTGTAGTTCTATTTTAGTCTGCCATAGCTCGGCCTGGGGGGCCAATCTTTATTGTTTTTTGGGTACCTTTCATTTTGGATAGTTTAGGATAGGTTAGTAAAATTCATGGCTGTTGGTCAATTGGCTTAGAAAAAAATGTGACATTAACCTGTAGAATACAGTGCCACCTCGAGGCAGAGATTTGCATTCTGAGTTCCATAATTTACATACATTCCTCTCTCTGGGGCAGTTCAGACCTGCAGGCTGAGTGCATTTATCAAGCATAGTGAGGGATCCCCTGCAAGAAACAATATTACTGTGGTAAGTAATTAGCAAAACAAAATGGTTATATTAAATGCACGCTGAAAATAGAAAATAGAGTTCATGGTGCAGCACTCTATTTTATATTTTCAGCGTGCATTTAATATAACCATTTTGTTTTGCTTTTAGACCACATGCTGATGCAGCGCCTTTGTCTTTGTTTTTTTACAATAAGTAATTAGTTCTTCTTCACCCCCAAAAAAAAAACACTAGTACCTATCTGGTATGGATAGTACGGGGACCAGTTAGACTTTCAACCTGCCTGGCTGCTAGGACACATTTCATGCCACCTTTTAGCGGAAATATATTATTCTAATAGGGTGAACCTCTTATGTGGGGCATGGAACTGTTCCCTGGCTGTTATCCCACTCGACCCTGATATGGTCTTTTTATGGGCTGTCTTTTCAGTTTGTTTTCCCTATTCTTAAGGACAAAACAATGGCCCAGATGGTCACAGTCTACAGGTTCCTGAAGAGTCTGTGTGTCGTTTAATCCTTACCATGTACTCCATCTTCGAGTATGTATTTAATATCACAGAATCTTGGCTGTGTGCCTGGTCTCATCCCTGGCAGGATTACAGTGCTATTCACTACAAGTTTCACCTGTGAGCCTTTTATGGCTTCCCCATACTCTTTCGGGACCGATAGGTGGCCAGATGTTTTTTTTTTTTTTTTGGGTTCAAAATTTCTTGAGGGGTTCCTTCATAAATCTTCCAGTTCACAAACTCACTTTGGTTTGGGACTTGCCCCTCTAAACTCAAACTTGGCATCAAAGATCAAGAGCAATCGTTTTACATATTGTTAATAAAAGCTTAAATTCAAGTCCCTGTGTCATGATTAGTGTTTCCCTGACTGTTTGGGCAGGAGACAGGGGAGGCATCAGGGTACAGCAGACCAAACTGTGGGACAGGGTGCAGTGGTCATGCCTGTTTGGGACAGTGGACATGAGCAGCAGGGTGTAGCAGAGGATCTGACTCTGGTGGCAGGGGGCAGCAGGGTGCAACTACCCCAACTGTGGAGGTAGGGGATAGGGTGCAGCAAATGCTCTGACTGTTATGGCAGGTGGCAGCATGGTGCAGCAGTCCTAACTGCGGAGGCATGGGGCTCTGGGGCACAACAGATTATAGCAACACTGACAGTGTAGACAGGAGTGGGGTGCCGCAGCCCTGACTGTGGGACAGGGTGCACATGGTGCAGCAGCCCTGCCAATTTGGGGCAATGGATATGGGCAGCAGGGTGCTGCAAAAGCCCCACTTCTGGTGGCATGGGACAGCATGGTCAGCTGCCCCAACTGTGGAAGCAGGGGACATATGACTTTAGGGCATAGCAGAGCACAGCAGCCCCGACTGTGGACACAGGAACGGGGGCAGCAGGGTGCTGCTTCCCTGAGTGTGGGGGTGGGGGACAGAGGCCAGCAGGGTGCAGCAGCCCTAACTGTTCAGGCAGGGGCAGCAGGGTATAGCAGCACTGATTGTTCAGGTAGGGGATGGGAGCAGTAGCTCCTACTGTGTGGGAGAAGACAGTGGGCAGCAAGTTGCAGCAGTCTTGAATTTGGGGTAGGAGAGAGGGGGGGCTTGTGGGACAGGAGCAGCAGAGTACAGCTGCCTCAGCTGTGGGGCAGAAGACCGGGGGCATCAGGTTGCATATAGTGTTCCTAGTTATACACATGCATGACGAATTTTCACACAGAAACCATCAAAGAACTGATATTTGTGAGTTCGTACAGTACACGTGCCTGAAATAGCAGAATCTGGCAGGCACCCGTTTGTCAATCTGACATGAAGAATATTGTTCTTACAAGAACCTATTTATGGAGGCTGCATAAAAGACAAACTTAATTCTATGAATAAACTAAAGTTAGTTTATTTTATATCCATAAAAAAAAAAGTGTTATATGGCTAGAAAAGAAAATAGTTTTGATGAGAAAGAACTGAGCTATGATACAAGGAAGCTGATTTCTCACATAGACACATTCATAACACTTCAATTCAGCACTGAAACTCAAATGATTAACTTTTTATAAGAACAGAATGATAGATTTTAAAGGAAAACTACACCCTCATATCATGTAAATTTTATTTGCTTCCATGTCAAGAGACAACTTTTCCTGTAGCTGTTAGGGCTATACATGTTTGCTTTAGTTTTCACTATTCTTGGCAGCCCCCTGTGACTACAATGGGGGTCTCCATTTTATGAACATATGAAAATGCCAGCAGATACAGGCCCTTAGGTCTGTCGAGTCTGCTCGAGTGTGCAGCTATCCAAGTTTACTCCACAGCTGCCCCCTCCCAGTTTCCCTTCCCCCTGATTCTAACCCATCCCCTCTTAAAGCTGTTCGCTGATTTCAGAGACACCATGTCTTTGGGAAGTGCATTCCACCCTGTCTCCACCCTCTCTGTGAAGTAGTGTCTTCTCAACTCTCTCCTGAACTTGCCCCCCTCCAGTCTCGGACTATGCCCCCTAGTGGTCCTCCCTCCCTTTAATTTAAACATCTCCTCTGTGCTGACTCTGTTTATACCCTTCATATATTTGAAGGTCTCAATCATATCCCCTCTATCTCTCCTCTCTTCCAGGGAGTACATATTAAGCTCTCTCAGCCTGTCCTCGTAGGGTTTCCCCTCCATACCTGTTAACATCCTGGTTGCTCTGAATTGGACTGCCTCCAGCAGCTTAATGTCCTTCTTTAGGAAGGGATGCCAGAACTGCACGCAGTACTCCAGGTTCGGCTTGACCAGTTTTCTGTACAGTGGAAGGATAACCTCTCCTACTTAAGGTGATTCCCCTCGTGATGCACCCCAGCACCTTGTTAGCTTTAGCTGCTGCCTTCCTGCACTGTGCTGGATAATTCATTTGCCTGGTCATGAGTACCCCAAGATCCTTCTCCTCCTCTGTAGTGCCCAACTGTGTTCCCCCCATTTTGTAGCTAAACTTGGTTCCTGACCCTCAAGTGCATAACCTTTTATAGTTGTTGAAATGTCATTGTCCATGGGAGCTGTGTTACCATATGAGAACATGTCACATCACCAGTTTATGCAAAAAATAGGTTAGGATGAACTCCAATGCAAAGTCGAATTTTTCAAAGCAAGATACACTTTTTATTCTTTCATAAATTCACACCAGCCAAGGGCGACAATTTCGTAGCTGACACCACTTCCTCCAGCCTAATTACAGTGTTGATTTCTAAATGAAACATACAAGAAAAATCTTTAACCATCACTTTTCCCTTTTATGTTTACATTGTACACTAGTGACTTTTCCTCCACTTCAGCACAAAAGTTCCACCTCATGCTGTTAATGCTTAAAATATTTAGACTGCCCATAACTTTGTTTTCTGATACACCTTATACCATCATGTTACATCAACAAGCTCCACCAGGTTAAAAATGTCTAAATTCACACTGTTCATTATTTATATACCTTATTTAATTATTTGTCATTTACCACTGTTCTGTAGTTCTGATACTTTACTTGCATTAATGATTCTTCCTACAAACATAGAAACCTGTCTTCAACTCTTATTCTGGAACACTTAATTTTATTTCATATTGTCTTCCTTTACATGTCAGTTTACTTTATAAATCCTTGTAGCCCTTCCTAGGCTATATATGTATGGCTTCCTGTCCTTCCAGGTATAAGCCTCCATACTATTTATAAAGGAAAAAATAGACATAAATATATATTCCATTTGCTTTTGCTACCATTTATATCACAGTTTCTACATATGTTCTCCGAAGGTCACAGCACTACAAAACAGACTTCAGTTGCTCACCTTTTCCCACTGTTCTCTAGTGTACATGCTGTTTACTGAGTTTCAGAAGGCGTTTCTGTAAAACAAAGTGAAAAACATTCTTTTTCGTTCTTAATGCCTTCTAATTCACTAGTGCTAATACACTCTCAGTTCACAAACTTGCTCTTTTAATGTTTGCTCAAGGAACTCACCCAGCAGTGCTCGTAGTAGAGATTATCATCTCCAAGGATTCAGGAACGGCTAAAATCCTGCACATGTGCAGTTTAAATACCTCGGGATAGTGCGGGGAGCCAACATCACAGATGATGTCACCACCTCATGTGCTCTGAGGCGTTGCCTGAGCTCTCTGCTGCTTGCAGAGATCCGTCTCCTGCGGTGGCTGAGTGGTATGAGTGCAAGGCGGGAACCATTCAGTAATGCTGAGGGGCAACAGGCGGTTCGCCCCCCCCCCCATCCTCGGCTAGTACAGAGGCGAAATATTTTTGTTTTGTATCAAAAATTAAGCCTCATAAATAAAATGGTAATGTGAATTTCTTTGTGACACAATGCTAATAGTGTTAAATAATAATTTATTCTAAAAATATCAACCTCCACATTCAATATATTGCTAAAAAGCTATGAAACACTACATATTCTTTTTGTATGCTCCAGTCCATACAGGCAGAGGTGTAGCAACCCTTGGAGAAAAGGACGTCTCCATGTTGCGCTAGTGTCATGATTCCACTTAGTACTCAGTTCTCACAGATTCAGAGAGTTCGGTCATCTGTCTTTTATTTGGGATCCTTCTTGTGTAGCTTCAAGGCTGATATGTCTGGGACCCTCCGGAAAGTGAGCAAATAAAGTGGTTGCTCATTGACATCGGTTGGTAGTATGTTATATCCTGGATGCTGAACTCATGTTTAGTAATGTTCCATACATTATTGTTCCAGCCAAAGAGGTTGTATTTTCTAAATTTCATTACCAATGTAGGCAGCAGCGGCTCTAGCCACAAATGGTTACCAGGGCACAGCTGGGGCACAACAGATGGCAGCCAGGGCACTGATGCATGGTTACTATGGGGGAAGCTCTGCACCATATGGGGCATCAACTGGGGCACAGCATTTTTTTACCGGGGCACGTGCCCTGGCGGGCCCTGGTGTAGAGCCGCCACTGAATGTAGGTTCCAATCACAGTTTTTGATCATCCCAACATTTGGGTTCACGCAATCCATTATACCTCTCTTTTCAGGAGAAGATCATCCCAACCTATACTGCCTCCTTGAGGTTCCTCTACCTTATCTAGTCCCCAGAATCTTAATGATGTTACAGAGTGGCCTACCATGCTAAAGTGTTTTGCAACAGCTGAGTTCTGATCCCTCAATTTGATATCGCTCTTGTGTTCGCCTATCCGGTTTCTTAGCTCCCTTTTGGTCTTACCCACATACAGCTTGTCACAAGGACATTGCAAGATGTAAATAACGTGATCTGATTTACTTGCAATATGTTGCTTGATCTCTTGTTTTTGATTGCTTTGTGGGTGCTCGCAGTATTGTTTCCTGCTTGTGTTCCCACATTGGAAGCAGTGGCCACAAGGGTAACTACCATTCTTAAGGGGTCCTAGAAGCAGTGTTCTCTGTCTGGTCTTGAGTACATAATGGGCTGTATGTACCAATTTATCCCTTATGGTTTAGTTCCTTTTTGATGTTATAAGGGGCCATTCCCTGAATCTTTTGTTTGATGTATCCCATTTGGAAAATGTGCCAATTACTGGTTAAAATGTTTCTGATCTCGCCACTGAGGTGACTATGTGCTGTGGAAAAGACTATTCTAGGGACATGGATATGTTGTTCATCCACATTGTCTGGCAGGTTCCTTGCCGCTTTAAATCTTGCCGGTAAGGAAGATACATATATTACACATAGATGGTGTATTTGTTTTTTCCTTTTATCTATACGTTACCCATTTAAGACAGTTATGTAAACTATATTTTATGTAGCTGTATTTGTTCAGATATCAACTTCAAAATCAATAAAAACATAATGATAAGGGGTAAGAGTGTGCTCTGCCCTGCTTGTTGATGTAGTACATCACTGCTTTGTTGTCCATTTGAAGGAGAATGACCTTGTGACAGAGTATGTCTTTCAAGGCTTGGACTGCATACAGGACGGCTCTCATTTCTAGAACATTTACGTGAAACTGAGACTCATCCTGACTCCATCGACCTGGGTGTGGAAATCCTGGCAGTGAGCTCCCCATCCCAGTTGGGACGCATCTGTGGTTGTGGACATCTGGGATTCTAGAGGGGTGAAGGGATATCCTTCCAGAAGGTTGTCTTCCTGAGTCCACCAGGTGAGCGACCATTTCAGAGGTTCCATCTCCTTGATGTGAAAGGACTGTGGGTGCGTGGTCGTCGACCACTGAGTGCTGAGCATCCACTGAGTAGTTCTCATGTGAAGATGAGCCAGAGGCACAGTGAACACTGAGGATGCCATGAGACCCAGCATCCACTGCATTGAGAGCTCGAACCGAGTTGTTCTACCTGATAAAGTGGGCCATCTGAAGGGTGTCATTCCTTCTGTCCTCCAGAAGAAAGGCTTTTGCGCTGGAGGTATCCAGAAGGGCTCCTATGAAGAGGAGCCGCTATGAGGGCTGTGAATTTCCAAAATTTAGAAGGACTCCCATGGACATGAGGAATTTGGAAGCCGTAGCCATGGCTTCCTGAGTCTCTTGTCTGGAGGGACTTGCTAGGAGCCAATCATCCAGATATGGAAACACCTGAGTTCTGAGCTTCCTGAGATGCACTGCGAGAACTACAGAGCACTTTGTAAAGACTTCAGGCACCGAGGATAGCTCAAAGGGCAGGACTCTGAACTGGTAGTGTTGACCCAATGCCACAAATCTGAGGTATTTGTGGTAGTTTGGGTGTATGAGAACATGCTGATAGACATCCTACATGTCCAGGGAGGCCAGCCAATCGTTTTGATGAATCAGAGGTAAGAGTGTACAGAGTGATATCATCTTGAACTTTTCCTTGTAAAGGAATTTAACTTCCTGAGATCGAGAATTGGACGCATGCTGCCTGTTTTCTTTGGAACTAGGAAGTAATGGGAGTAGAAACCTGTGTTCCACTGATCCAGCAGGATTACTTGTACTGCCCTGTTGTTTAGAAAGCCTTGAATCTCGGAAGCAAGAAGGTCTAACTGAGAGACCGATAGTTTGGGCTGTCATTTGGGTGGGTGATCCGGAAGGGTTTCTGAAAGATTTAGAGTACTCTTCGCGGATTATCCTGAGTACCCACTTATCAGGTGTGATTGACTTCCAGGTCTGCTCTCAGATTGGCCTCCTCATCAATGAGGCCAAATCAGAACTCGTGCCTTCGCAGGTGATTCAGTTCATCGGGGCAGAGCTCGACTCTCTTCGAGCCAGAGCCCGGCTCCCAACGGACAGGGCCGAGGTCCTTTCCTCCTTTGCCCAATCATTTCTGTTTGGGCAGTTGCACCCTGCCCAGGACTTCCTGCGCCTTCTGGGCCTCATGGCGGTCTGCACTAGCGTGGTCCATTGGGCCCGCTGGCATGTGCGTCCCCTGCAATGGGGACTGTCCAGCCAGTGGTCACAGCGCTCCGGTCCTGTGGACCAGTCAGTGACGGTGACCCAGGACATGTGGGATGGCCTGCAGTGGTGGCTCGTCGCAGCTCATCTGCAGGAGGGTATCCCGTTTGTCCGCCCCATGCCGATGGTCATGTTAACAACCGACACCTCTCTGATGGGTTGGGGTGCCCATCTGGGGGAGTTCTGAACCCACGGCCTCTGGTCCCCTCAGGAGTCTCGATGCCACATCAACCTGCTGGAGCTTTGAGCTGTCCGACTAGCCCTCACCGCCTTCGCTCTGTTTGTGCTGGGTCAAGTGGTCCAGGTCCAGACAGACAGCACCACGACTATGTACTACCTCAACTGTCAGGGCGGAACGCACTCCTTGCCTCTGTGCAAGAAGGCTGTCTGCATCTGGTCTCTCGTGATCAGCCTGGAGGTGGATCTCCTAGCCATCCATGTGGCAGGAGCCTCCAACAGTCTGGCCGATGCCCTCAGACGGATAGGCACTGCATCTCACGAGTGGCCTCTCCTGCCAGAGGTAGTACAAGATCTGTTCTCCCATTGGGGCACCCCTCAGGTGGACCTGTTCGCCTCCATGGAGAATGCTGGCTGAGGCTATTTCTACCCGCCCCAGCAGGGCTCGCTGCAAGGGATGCCTTCTCGAGGCCGTGGACCTCAGGCCTCTTCTGTGCCTTCCCTCCACTTCCCTTGATCCACAAGGTGCTTCTCAAGGTGAAGAGGGACAAGACACAGGTGATTCTGGTAGCCCCAGACTGGCCCCGCCAGTTCTGGTATCCAGATCTCCTTAGCCTCAGCTCCAGGCTCCCGAGGCGGCTTCCAGCCTGCCCGGACCTGATGTCAGTCAACAAGGGGAAGTTACTCCATTTGGACCTTCAATCCCTGCACCTGATGGCCTGGTTCCTGAGCGGCTAGAGTTCCAGGCCTTGGGTCTTTCCGACGAGGTCCTCAACGTTGTTGAGTCGTCCCGTAAGGAGTCAACCAGGAAATGCTACGCCTTCAAATGGAAGAGATTCTCCATTTGGTGTCAGGACAAGGGGTTGGACCCTTCTTCCTCTCCCTTGGCTAGTATTCCGGACTACCTGTGGTCCCTTTCTCAGCTAGGGCTTCAGTCGACAACCCTCAAGATGCACCTGGCAGCCATCTCTGCTTACCAGGCATGGGCCGGAAAGCAGTCGGTGGTGGAGGAGAAGGTGGTCGGGCACTTTTTCAAAGGCCTTAATCACATATCACCTCCGGTGCAAGAACCTCCACCTCCGTGGGATCTATTGCTGGTATTGGCTAAACTCATGGCAAGCCATTTGAACTGATGCTCAGGTGTGACATCTCTCACCTGTCGTGGAAGACCACCTTCTTGTTGGCTATCACGTCAGCCAAAAGGATGGGAGAGCTCCAGGCGCTTTCCATTGAGTCTCCTTATCTTGTCTTCCACAGGGACAAGTTTGTCCTGCGCCCCCACCCGAAATTCCTTCCGAAGGTGGTGTCGGAGTTTTACCTTAACCAGGTGTTGACTCTGCCGGTGTTCTACCCCAATCACACTTCAGAGGCCGAATATAGATTCCATACTCTGGACCCTAAAGCGCTTACTTATTATAAGGAGAGAACGACTGAAGTTCAGGGAGAGGTTCGCCAGGTGTTTATCACCTACGCTGAAGCCACACCTGGCAGACCTGCAGTCAAGCGGATGATAAGCAGGTGGGTCACCTCCTGCATAAATCTCTGGTATAGGCTGGCAGGCATGGAGCCTCCCAGAGGGATGAGAGCTCATTCTACCCGCCATACCACTGCTTCGGTGGCTGCTTCTAGGGACGTCCCTATCCAGGAAATCTGCAGGGTTGCTACCTGGAAGTCAGCACACACCTTTATTTCCCATTACCACATTGACCTAGACTGATGCCGGGATGCTGGTTTTGGGACCTCGGTTCTCCAGTCCTTATTCCCTAAGTACGGGTTGCGCGCCTTGCCTCTCTCCTCCCGGAGAACCTCTAGGAGTCTGCCAGACAGTGTGGATTGAACAACATATCCACATTCCTAAAAATACAGGTTACTCACCTGTAACAGGAGTTCTAGGAGTGGTATATATTGCTCATCCACATGACACACCCGACCTCCCCGGCTTCGACGCGCAACCTGACTTCCAGCGGGCTAGATCTGGCGTCATGGGATGGAGCCGAGGGTTTTACCATCCAGGTGGGTGGGAGGAGCCAGCTTGAAGACCTTCTGGCAAGATTTAAAGCGGCAAGGAACCTGCCAGACTGTGTGGATGAACAACATATACCACTCCTAGAACTCCTGTTACAGGTGAGTAACCTGTATATCTGTTCTCTTCTAGTCTTTGTAGTGTTTCTCTTTCATTACATGTAAGGTTATTGTATGTAGGAAATAAAGTGTTATTTTTTGTCATGTTCTTAATCTGTTGCCCTGCAACCTTTATGTATGTTTCCACAGTCTCTCTCCCCTTTGGTGGGGTGAAATTGGATTTTATCCTTAAGGCTCTCTGTAAATTTTGTTTTCTTGTTATTGGTTCCTCTGGTTTATCTCTGAACCAGTCAGCCAGTCTAATCTTTCTGTAAAACTTTTGTAAGTCAGCTTCCAACTGAAACACATCTAGGTTCTTTGTAGGGGAAAAGGAGGGCCCCTTGCTTAAAATCTTTCTCTCAATATCCGTAAGGTCCCTACCACTCGGGTTGAAAACTGCTACCGGTTCCTCTGTCTCCCCCTGTTGTTGCCTCCTCCCCTGCCACTTCCTCTGCCTCCTCTTCCACCACCCCCCCCCCTCTCTGGTTGGCGTATGGTGTTCTGAAATATTCCTCTCCTCGCCAGCCTCTGTCTCTTGAATCGTACCTTCCTGTCCTCACTGTAATTGGACTTGAGGAAGTGGCGTCAGCTTCAAAACTTTCGCCCTTGGCTAGTGTGAATTTATGAAAGAATAAAAAGCATATCTTGCTTTGAAAAATTTGACTTTGCAGTGGAGTTCATCCTTACCTATTTTTTGCATTGCTGGACTGCCTTTATAGGAAGACCCAAACTAAATAATGTTGGTATTTAAACATAGGGCAACCTGAACCCCTAGAGACAGATCACCAATTTATACCATGTGTATCTATGCTGAAAGAAGAAATACCCTGGAAAAACTTTCTGGAAACACATAACTTAATGCAGTTTAAAGGGAAAAAACCTGCTTTACAACTCAGACAGTTTGCAAAGCTAACTGAAGGTAAATGTGGTATTGCTCACCTTCCTGCAGCTTGTTTCTTTGAAGTCTAATTAAATAGGCATATTGTGGAGTCTAAAGGCTGATTACATATCATGTTCTCATATGCTAATGCAGTAGTCAGGGACAATGAGATTTCAACAACAAGCAAATGGAGACCCCCAGGATAGTTACAGAGCCTAGTATGAAGTGTGAAAACGAACTACAGTAATTGCATATATCTCAAAATAGCTACACTAAAAGAGTCTGTTGACATGGAAACAAAACTTACAATTTATGAGGGCGTATGTAGATTTCCTTTAAGGTAATCAATCTAAACTCAGACCAGAGATTGTGTTAGTAAAATTCCTTGCGAGCAAACAAGTAAGCAATAATACCTGACAGGATGGGTGGTATTGAGCAATACTGGACCTCCCAGTGCGTAATGAGGGCCAGCACCACAGGCGGAGGGCCTTATAGCTCCTAGAAGGTTTGGTATTGCCCATACCGACCACCCTGGAAGATATTATTGCTCTTAGAAAATGGGCATCTGTGTCAGGTTTAATTAAGTAATAAAATAACAGGAAGTGAGTTTAAAATGAATAGAAAGGCTAGAAAAAAAGCCTGTTGGTAAAGTAGTCTGTCCCTTTTTATATGCTGTACCATCTTGTGTTGCTGTCCCCCAGAGAGCCATTCTCTTGTAGTTAACCCCCTATACCACAACTTGCAGAAGAACAGATGGAGTCTGCTGTGAAGTTTCACCCCAGGACTTTTTTTTTTTTGGTACTTTCTGTTTATTCTCCTCCCCTACCTCATCGGGAGCGCCTGGCATCTGCCTCGGTTCCTTCCAGCCTGGAGCCCCACTGTAGTCCCCCCATGTAGCCTTGATTGCCTCCCAAACGGGGATGAGGTGGGGCCCGTATACCCCAAAATGTTGCCATTTTGTTGGGGCTACCACACAGGATATGCGGGGGACCATTGAGGTCTGTGCTAGCGCTCCATCTTCACAGAGAGCAGGGGAGCAGTTTTCCTCTTTTCTGAGGGTACCATGCGCCCTGACGTCAATGTGGAGATCTGCCATCGTCCGGCATGCCCAACCTCTCTCTGAATGACCGGGCACTTTCTGTACCCTTGGCTTCTACCTGGGGTCGGTCGAATACCTGGCCTCACCCCCCCTTCCTCCCTGGAGAAGGCAAGTGGTCCACGGACGCTCGGCCTTCTCCCGCTGGCCAGCCAGCCAACTCCCCAGGCTCGTTCCCGAACCTGGGTCACCAGCATCGCGAGCAGTAGCATTACCATTGTGCCGGCAGGCCAGTCCTACCCCAGCAGTTTGTTGGCATCTTTTTTTTTTTAATTTACATTTTATCACCTCCCATACTGACCAGCTCCTTTCTACTGCTCCCCCAGCCCCGTCACCCTGACGTCCACCGGGACTTACCTCAGTGGCACAGAGGTGCCCAGCTAGCCGGGTGCGGAGACTGCAGTGGATCGGCGTCATCCTGCCGTTTGGCACCATTTTCCTCCTGTTTTTGCCCCCGTGCCATGCTTACGTGCTTGGAGGCACGTGCACGTCATGGTTCCACAGCACCCTCCCTGTTCATTCCACCCACCCGCTTGCACCACCCTCAGGCCTCTCCACCTGGGGGCAGCTGTACTACGGGGGTGACAAGGTCCCTCCCTGGGAGAGGAGAGCTGCCTGTCGGCTACTCAATCCTGTTCTCCCCCAGCCTGACCCAGGCTCCTTCCCGAACCCAGGTCGCCTGCGTAGAACAAGGTGTGGCATCCAGTGCCTCTTCCCTCAGTGCCACCAGGCCAGCACTATTTTTATGTTTTTAAAAAAACAGTTCTGTGCCTTCCTGGAAGACTTTTTTCTTTTGCTTGGTCTGGAGATGCTGCTGTTTGGCATGAATCCTTTTGTGACTGCATCCTTAAACCAGGAAGTGAAGATGTAGAAGTTCAGTGTGGGATGGCAGCAGTATAAAATGTGTATTTTTTTAAGTTTAAGCAGCAACACTTTTAACGTTATCCAGCAGCGTGCTTACATTTTACAGTTTGAGGCATCAATACATATGACAGGAGACACTGTATTTGCCAGTTGCTTATTCATCGCTTTCATCTTTTTTGAGATCATTCAGCATTGGAAATGTGTGAGACCAAAATAGAGTTGCGATCTCAAACAGAGAAGGAAAATGTAAAAGTGAAGGTGCTGATCTTCCCTGTATCAATCTTCACCATTCATCACTGGTTGGGTTCTACGCTGGAGGCGCTAGGACTCTGCGGGAAGCTTTTTAGCTTTATAAAAAACTTTTCTGCTCTAGGAGGAGGGACGATGCTGGGGATGGCACTGCCCTCGAGGCCAACACACTGAGTGGCACTCGCGAGTTGGCCAGTAACCGACGTCGCCCCCTCCACTACCTTAGTTCTGCTTTTCCTGCTGTAGAGGCTGCAAACAACTCCATGGAACAGCGTTCTTCAGAGGAATTAACTGCATCACTACCTGTTCTCATTAACTTCTGCTCACCTTCAACTACTTTATGCCGTGGTTTATACCATTTTGTTTTCTTTATTTCGGCTTAGTCGGCATCAAGTTCCTTAACTTTAGTTAAGTTTTCAGTTGGTGCTGTCGGTATCATGTCTGGTTCGGCCCTCAGAGCATAAAAGTTCTAAGGTGGGGACTTCCCCAATGCGTCGTTGCCCCTGTAGAAGTCGATTCACTGTAACGGACCCGCATGACCGGTGCTTCACTTGTCTAGGGCTGAAACACGTCATTGATCGTTGCAGTGCCTGCTTCAGTGTTGACTGCTGCACCCTTGAACTCCACGCGGCGAGGTTGGGACATGACTCCCCAACATCTGGTGGATGGCATCAAATGAGGGCTGCTATGAAAAGAACTTTAGGCCTGTCCCCTGGACCTCCCCCTGCCGCTACACACACCAGGCACCAGGGAAGAAGAAGGCTGCTGTGGACTCGCATCTCGCTGAGCCTAGGCACCTGGAGAGCGGTCGGGGGAGCAGCCAGCCTCCTGTGGGGGGGCGGCCGCTGATTGCTCAAGGCCCAGTTCCACTTTGGGGAACCGGCTGACCGTGGTGTGGAGTCCTCTGCTACAGTCAGGGCTTACATCGGAGGCCCCGTCAGGGGGTGCGGCTTCGGCTCCTGACACCGATTCCTGTGTTGGTGAGCGAGGCCAACCCTCTGGTGCCACAGAGTCCCTTCCCGACACCACCCTCGGTGCCGGGATGAACCAGGTGACCAGGGTCACCTCTCTCGCAGTCTCTGTGGTCTCCTCCTCAGATTCGGAGGATGACCAAGAGGACCCAAACTGGTGACAAAGTTCTTCTGAGTGGTCACTCCCCCCACCCGGATTCCCCTGCTGACTTGGGGATGGTTGAGCAGCAGGTGGGGTCTGGGCAGTGCACCCTTCACTTTAGAGGAGTCCACACTTGTGCCCACAGCTCTGGCAGGAAGGGCGCAGTCTCTCACGACCTCTCTGCCCAGCCCTCACCCTCTCCACACCCTCCTGCCATTCTCCCAGTTCTTTCTGGTCCGTTGGGGTCCCTTACCTGGGAACAGTATAGGCTACAGTGAGTGCTTTTCCCACGTTTTACAGGGCCATGGATGAGATGGTCTTTGCATCTCCTCATACAGCGCCGTTCTTCCCTATGCAGAGCCCCACCATGTTGTCTGCTTCCTCCTCTAAGGAAGGGGATTCCTCATCATACCGGTCATCTGATGGTGACTTTACGGAGTATCAGCAGTTCCTGTCAACGATGCTGGAGGAGCTCAATTTAACCCCAGTCCAACAATGCAGTACTGTGTGTGCGACTATGGTGTTCCTTGAAGAATACAGCCAAGAATCCTTAGTGATCCCTCCATGGCCTCTGCCCTTTGCAGAGGAGTCGCACAGCACCTGGCAGATGCCCGCCTCTGCTTCCCCAACCCCTGGGGACTTCCAGTGCCAGTATTGTGCTCCCTCGGGGTCTCAAGGGTCATTGTCCCACCCTACTTTGAGTCTGGAGTGGCTAGATACCTCTTCAGGGCATCTGCATCTCACAAGAGACCGTCCTCCAGAAGCGGACTCTGTGGAGCTGTACCACTTGGGCAGCCGGGTTTTTGTCTCGGCACATCTCTTGTTGTCTACTGCAGCACATAGGTGCACTTGGTGGCCTATGAAAGGCACCTGTGGGCTACAGTGGGATAGTTCCTAGTGGCCTTGCCTCATAGCAAGGCAACCAGGCAAGCCATTGCCATCACAACAAAGGGCCTGGAGCTAGCGAAACACCAGGTGCGGGCATCATATGACACCAGTGTGGTAGCCTCCAGACTGGCTGGATCTGCGGTCTGCATTAGGCGGGCAGCATGGCTTCGCCTTGCCCAGCTGTCACCCGTGGCCCGGCATAAAGTGACTGCCTTGCTTTTCCAGGGGGCCCGGTTTTCCAGCTGTAGAGCCAGGCAGGCACTGTTGGGGTGCCCTCCTTCTCCTGCTGGTCAGGAGATCCATCCTGGCTCTCAGCAGAAGTGGGTCTGGCCAGACCCATGATGGGCCCCCTCCCCTTGTCACTCCCCCACAAGGGCTGAAGGTGGTCCAGCCTTCAGGGAGGTACCGGTCCACTTTGTGGGCTTGGTTCTCACCCACCAGTGATGAATGATGAAGATTGATACAGGGAAAATATGAAAATTACGTACCTGCTGTAATTTTTGATCTTCCTGTATATCTTCACCATTCATCACCGCTTCCTGCCCTCCATCCCCTCTTGGGCCTCAGCTTCTGGACAGTGCCTCCTACATGCTTGCCTCCCTCCCAATTGAGGCCTTTTGTGGTCACAGTCCCACTGGTACATTCGGGCTCCCTGCCACTTCTCTTGAGCAACAGGGACCCACATTGGGGCGGAGGGCAAGTAGAGGCTCTGGCCCTTATTCGCGTAGTTCCCCGGGGCCCATCTTTACAGTGGATTGGGCCTTTACGTCTCCCCTTGAGTCCTGCTACAGGTCCCCCCTCTCGGGGTCCAGCCATCCTGGCCCCTGTACTGGAACTAGAGCCCTGGGGCCCCTCTGTCTTTTACTATAACTTCCTTACAAGGGACTCCTCCGACGTCCCTTGTTATAATTTCAGTCCCTTAGGACTTCAGACTATAAGAACCTCCCTGAGGTCTTTTCCCTAATGATCACCTTCCTGGTGGTGCTGTGATTAAGGGATTCTGTTGTCTTTCACCCTAGGTCTCCCTTGGGCGCCGAGGTGATCCCTGGCTAGGTGGCAGTCATTCTCTGCCTCCAGCCTTAAAGAGGTAGGGGAGAAGGAATGTTAAAACCTGGTGTTTTCCCTAGTGGACTGGGGAGGCTAGCTTTGGCCTGTCGGCCATGTCTTCTGTCAAACCCCTCTTTTGGGTGAAGGTTAAATTTCCCTCTTCTTTCGGGATACCCCAGGTATTTGGACTAACGCCTTCAGGCTCTCCAAAACAAAAAAGAAAGGAATTTTTGGGGGGTTCACAAGGGGGTGACACGGGTAGAATTATGCACCCTGGTCCACAGGGGTTCTAGAACGTGACGGTATGGTCCGTCCTCCCACTTCATCTCCTTCTCCTCCTGCCTCTTCCTTCTTTCCTCCTTTCTTTCTTTCTCTCTCTCTCTCTCGCTTTCTTTTCTCTCTCTCTCTTGCTTCCTTTTCTTTCTCTCTTTCTCCACCCTTCCTCCCTCCCTACCTGCCCAGAGGTTGGGGGCCCTCCTCCAGACCCAGCTAGGCTCCAACCTCCATTAAAAAAATCTATCCTCTCTGGTCGGCTTATTCCTTTTTCAGTTTATATCCATTCCTTTAGCTGTCCCTTGGGCTCCCTTGCCCACCCTTCACCCTTGTTTCCTCTCTTCTCACTCCTCTCCGGCAAGCAGAACCGTGGTAGCGGAGGGGACAGCGTTGGTTACTGGCCAACCCATCGGTGGCCCTCCTCCTAGAGCAGAAAAGCTTTTTTTAAAGCTAAAAAACTTCCTGCTGGGTCCTAGCACAAGATATACAGGAAGATCAAGATTGTGGTAGGTATATAATTTTCATTTCTTGTAACAGTAGGTAGTGATTTCTGTCATTATTTATTTAATTATTTATTTATTAAATGAATGAGACATGACTGGGGGGCATCCAGCTAACTCACCCACTAAGCGGGGGGTAAAAATGACGGGTTGTGACTTTGAAAATTCAGGGTGCCAAAGGATACCCTAAGTAATGCGGCACCCCAGATTGGCACTTGTTTTTTGTCGGGATCTATCGAAAAATAAATGCATGCCCGGCATGGCCTTTCAGCCAGTCAGGTTGCTTTATTTTTCAAGCCCATTTTCTAATTAACTCTACAGACTGCTCTGATTGGAAAGTAAAACAGCTCTTCAGTCAAGCAGGGACTTAAAACTGCAGAAGCAGCCAACTACTCCAGTATGTCATTACTCTCCAAGGCTCACTCAGAGGGACAGAAACAGCCTGACTGTTTTCAGGTACTGCAGAGCAAGTTAACAAATGCTGATTTAAAGAAAGCCTCAGAACCAAAAAGCATGAAATTTTCAAAAAACACTAATCATCACACAGGGACTTAAATTCAGGCTTTTATTAACAGCATGTAAAACAGTTGCCATTGATCTTTAAAGCGTTTTCAAGCATATTTTCTTCCTGTGATGTACAGTGACTATCCTGGAAGACAGTACGTTATGTTGCTATAGTCAGGCACCAGCCCAGTGGCGTTGAGGTGTTGGATGCCACACCTTGCGCCACACTGGCGACCCGGGTTCGAGAAAGAGCCTGGGCCGGCAGGGTAAGGAGAAAATCTAGCATCCGAAGGACTGCTCTCTTCTTCTGGGGTGGGTTCCGAGGTTTCCCTCCCTCGGTGGTGGCTCATGGCGGAGGCTGGGAGTGCTATATCTGAGCAGGGACAGGCAGATGGGTTTTGGTGTTGACGGGCGCCTGCGGTAGTGGGTGGGCTTGCTCACTTGCTGTGCCGATGCCACTGCACGGCTGCACCAGGTGGCGGAACAAAGAAAAACATCCTGCCTCCTGGTAGATGAAGGAGGGTACAGGGGCTGGCCAACCACTCCCAGTGCCGGGTCCTTCCATTCGTTCCTCTGGCTCTCCTCCCGCCTGGCCACTCTATTAGATTATAGATAGAACACCAGGAGGAGTAGGCTGTCCTACCTCGGGGGACTCAGAGCCGGGGTTGGGTGGCCTGGTAGTGGCTGGAGAGGTGGCTGACAGAGGAAGAACGGAGGACTTCAGGTAGGTGGGAACATGGGCGCCAGGCGACCCTCTAGAGAGAGTCCAGGGAAAGGCAGAGAGAGAGAGAGAGAAAAAAGAATAAAATAAATTCAAACAACATGAAGTCTTGCTATATTATAGACATTAGCAGTTTGATCCAGCTCTAGAACTGCCCCGGAGTGAAATGGTTAAAACCATTCCAAAATAGAATTTTGGCACAGAGCAGCTCTATCTGTGTCATTTCAAACTTGAACTGTCAGATTCTTTACTCCGCCTCAGTGAACAGTCGCTCGGAGATTTCTCCTTCTGCTCGGTTCATTTCTCGGTTTAAAAGTGTTTTCGGTTGGATTTAACTGAGAATAGTTTTATTTAACCATAAAACCGTTGGTTCAAGCTCTATCTGTGGTAACCGTAAGTAAATGAAGGTTTTGTCTGTGTGGAACATGTAAGTTATCGGTTCGGTTTTGAACCGATCAGTGGAATTAAAACTCATTTAAAAACTAAGTTATTATTTTGAAGTGCGGTTCCCGGTTCTTATCGGTTCTAAAAAAGCAGTTTATTCGTTTTTTTCCAATACCAGTGACACGGTTAGGAACCAATAAGTGGTCTTTGCTGGCACTGCCGTTAAAAGAGCAGGTTTTTGGTTAGGCTGGCATTATGTCTGGGAAACCCAAAAGAAAAACCGGGCGGCCCACTAGGTTTCAACACTGTGATGTTTGTGGGAAGTCTTTGCCAAGGCTGACCCACACACCACATGTGTTTATTGTCTGGGTTTGACCACCTCCAGTCAGACTGCCAGGTATGTAAGAATTTCCCTGCAGCCACCCTGGAAAAAAGATTGGGCAGGCTCAGGGAACGAGAGGCCAAAAAGTCCGCTGACCCGGATGGCCAGCCCGGTTCGGTGCCAACTGAACCAGAGGGAGTGCCCTCTGACCAGGGCCAGACTTCCTCGGCAAAGAAAAGCTGGTTCTGAGGAACCAATTCCAGTAAAGAAAACAAGAAAATCAGCAGGTCTGGAGTCCAAAATTCCTTCTCCAACTGCTGCAGAGATAGCAAAAGCCATACAAATTGTCCAGTCACTGTCTCAGGGTCCGTCCGAACCACCACTATCTGGTAAAAGGTCGGTTTGTCGGTCCCAGTGGTTCAGGATTATGATATTGAGGAATTTTATGAACCAGAGGAGGGAGGAGGATTATGAACAGTATGAATGTGGCTGGGAAGGTCTGAGGTGCCCATTGAACGGACATCTCCCCAGACAGACCTTTAGAATCTCCCCTATGCTGTCTGAGTCCCCATCTCATTTTATGTTTTATAAAAGTTGCTGAAACCTCCAGCTTCCTTTAGAAGAGGCTGTGGATGAGCAAGAGGAGCCTGATTTTGTAGAAATGATGGATATTCCAGAGTCTAGGAGATTGTCTATTCTTACATAAGTCTTTTAGGAAACAAACAATTAAAATTTTAAAGCTCTAATTCTGTGCCTCCTGTAGATAAAAGATGGACAGAAGGTATACATTGTCAGGCCCTGATACAGAATTCCTTTTTCAACAATGCAGTCATGTTGGGGTAGTTCAGGCTGCTGCCTGTGATAAAAGCTAATATTCCCTTGGCTTCACATCCTCCTGACAAAGGATTCCAGGAAGATTGATGCCATGGCAAAAAACAGTATATGGCAGCCTCTCTGGGACTCAGGCAAACAAATTATATGGCTTATGTAGCTAGGTATCAGAAATCTAGATGGGCTACTGTTATGCAGTTGGCCAGGCAGGCCCATGGCCAGCTGGCTAGTGAACTAGAACAGGTGGCTGCTGATGGCATTGAAGCCTCTAAGGTTCAGTTTCATGCTGCTGTGGATGTTAATGATGTTTCCTCTAGGGTCATGGCCACATCTGTAGCTTTTCGTAGGTTGGCCTGGTTCAGGTGTACTAGTTTGTCACAGGATACCCAGACTAAGGCTATGGATTTTCCTGTGGTGGGAAATTCTCTGTTTGGAGAGCAGACAGAGAATTACATGAAGAAGATGGATGAATATGGGACTACTTACAAGAGTGCCCAGGCTAAGGAGCAGCAAGCCACTCCTCAAAGGCATGCCCCCAGGGGTAGGGGTAGGCCTTTTCACAGGCCTTTCTGCCAGACTCAGGCCTCCTCTGCCTATGCTCAGAGGGGCTTCTTCAGAGGCAGGGGCAGACGAGGGGTGGGCAGACCTGCTCCCACCCCCAGCCTAAAGCTCCTATGAAAACAGGCACCCTGATGGGTGCCCAGGGCTGATTCTCCTGTACCAGTGGGGGCAGGCTGGCTTACTTCAGTCAGGATTGGGCTTCTTTAACCTCAGACAAGTGGGTTCTGGAAGTAGTAAGCCAGGGTCTGGTTCTCAGCTTCAAAAGTTTCCCAAGTTGAGAAGCAGATTTTTCTACTGAAGTGCTTCAGAGACCTCGCTCTGGAAACAGAGGTCTCATCCTGTTAGCTCTCAGAGCAGTAGAAAGGGTTCCTCCCTGCATCAGGGCAGGGGTCTGTATTCCAGATACTTCCTTACCCCAAAAGACAGGAGAATGGCGGCCCATTTTAGATCTCAGATATCTGAACAAGCATCTTTTGAAACCAAAGTTCAAAATGGTAACTCTGGCAATGATTTTACCTTCCCTAAGGCCAGGGACTGGCTAGCCTCCCTGGACCTCAAGGATGCCTATTTCCATGTCCTAATCAGAAGATCCCATCGAAAGTACCTCAGATTCAAACTGCCCTCAGGTCATTACCAGTTCAGAGCAATGCCCTTGGCCTTACCTCTGCTCAAGGGTATTCACAAAGTGTCTAGCAGTGGCAGTGGCCCACTTAAGGAGGCAGAGGATTGCTGTTTTTCCCTATCTAGATGACTGGCTCATTGTAGGCCAGTTCCCAGAACAGGTAAATCTCACCTGCAGGTCACCCAGCAGCTTCTCACCTCCCTGGTTTTCTGCTAAACCTACCAAAGTCGGTTCTGGAACCAGTCCAGGTACTCACCTTTATAGGGCAGAATTGACACAAAGCTAGCCAGAGCCTTCTTCCCCAGAAAGGGTAAAGAATTTAGTGGCTCTGGCCTCTTCCTTCACTCTGCAGGTCTCTGACCAGCAAGACACTTTCTGCAGCTCCTGGAGCACATGGCTGCATCCACAGCTGTTGTGCAGGGAGCCAGATTTCAGATGAGAGACATTCAGTTTCACTTGAGAACCTGTTGGTCTCAGAGAAGAGACCCCTTTCCAAGTTGGTCCCAGTGACTCGAACCTTGATCCTAGCTCTTCAGTGGTGGCAGGATCCGAGCAATTTAGGCGGGGTCCCCTTCATTTCCCTTCTCACGACTTGACTCTCACTACAGATGCTTCCTTCTGGGTTGGGAGCCCATGGGCGACCTTTCCACTCAGGAGTTTGGTCCCCAGGAATCTCTGCTCCACATCAATTTGCTGGAACTCAGAGCTGTCTTTTTAGCTCTTCAAGCTTTTTCTGCATCTGTCCATGACAAGGTGATACAAGTCAGAACAGACAACACCACAACAATGTGGTACATCAGCAAGCAGGGGGCACTCGGTCTTTGGCCTTGTGCACCGAGGCAATAAGTTGTGGTCTCTGGCCTATTCCTGAACACTTCCCTCTAGCAATTCATCTTCCAGGGAAGGACAATGTCCTAGCGGATGCCCTCAGCAGGATTTCCCAGGCCATCACGAATGGTCCCTGGATCCTCAAGTGCTGGGGATAGTTTTTGCCAGGTGGGGCATCCCTCAGATAGATCTTTTGCAGCCCCAGACAATCACAAACTTCCTCTGTTCTGTTGCAGGCCTCCAGTGCTGGGCTCAGTTCCCTGGATGCCCTTCTTCTGGATTGGGAGGAAGTTCCTCTATGCTTTCCCCCTTTCCTCTCCTATTCAAAGTACTAGTCAAAATCAGATCTCAGCCTTGCAGGGTGATTCTGATTGCCCAGATTAGGCAGGCAGCCCTGGTACCCACTACTTCTGTCTCTGACAGTCCATCTTCCCTGTGCCTCCCAGGAATCACAATCTGTTGACTTGTGCCCAGGGAAGGGTTTGGTATCCGGACCTCAAATCCCTCAACCTCAAGGCCTGGCTCTTGAGGGTTAGAGTTGCTGATTTACACACCTCTCAGGGTGTTGTTGAGATCTAAAGGCTTCCAGAAAGCCTTCCACTAGAGCTACTTATAGTTCTAAATGGAAAAGGTTTTCCATTTGGTGTGCTGGGAAAATATTTCCCAGAATCTGCTGAATTGCCCATTTTGTTAGATTACATGGTACATCTTAATTCCTTGGGTCTCAGACCAGCTGCCCTGAGAGTTCATTTGGCAGCTGTGTCTGCTTTGTAATCAGCAGGAAAGTCATCCCCTCCTTTCCTCTCATCCTGTGTTTTCAAGTTTTTTAAGGGATTACTCCATACTAATCCTCCTTTCGGAACCGCCCCTGCTTGGGACCTTAATGTTTGCATTGCCCAGTTAATGCAACCCCTTTTGAACCTCTGTCTTCTGCAGAGCTTAAGTACCTAACTTGGAAAACTGTTTTTCTAGTGGCTATCACTTCTGCCAGATGCATAAGTGAATTGCAAGCCTTTGTCAGTGGAGGCTGACTTTATTTCTTTCCACAGGGATAAGGTAGTCCTTAGGACTAATAGGAAGTTTTGCCTAAGGTGGTTTCAGATTTCCATCTTAATCAATCTATCTCCCTTCCAGTATTTTTCACTGATCCTCCTCTTGGTGAGAGAAGGTTGCACAGCCTGGATGTTAAGAGAGCTCTTAGTTATTATATAGGCGTACCAAAGGTCACAGGTTCGAATCCTCCAACTTTTCCTTACCTATGGTGAAGTTGGGAAAGCAAACCTGCCACTAAGAGATCAATAGCCAGGTGGATTGTCTCTTGTGTCAATTTTGTTATCAGAAAGTGGGCAGAGCCCCCAGTTTGAGGCTCATTCTACCAGGGGTACAGCTCGTCTCTAGCTGCTGCCAGAGATATCCCTTTATTAGAGATTTGCCAGGCTGCTACTTGGAAAACGGTACACACTTTTACCAAGCATTAATCCCTGGATGTCCAGGCCAGGAGAGATGCTCGCTTTGGCACAGCTGTTCTTCAGAGCCTATTCCCTAAGTAGGTTCTGCCCCTCCTCCATGGAGGTACTGCTGTGTATTCTGCTAATGTCTATAATATAGCAAGACTTCATGTTGTTTGAAGAAAAAATTACTCACCTTAGTAATGTTGTTTCTTCTAATGGAGTCTTGCTATATTATAGACCTCCCCCCCAACCTGCCCCTCTCAGAACCTCTACTTGGTGGGGTGCGGGCAACTTAGTGTGGGCACTATTTTATGTCCTGTTAGCATTTTGTCCCCTTTGGGACTTTGGGGGTGTGTATGTGTATGCGTGTGTGTGTTTTGTTATACTTATGTTCCATTTTCATATTATTAGAATGGTGTTAGTATTTCTGGTCCCCTGACTTGAGTCTTGGGTGTTGGGACCATCAATGGTTGTTATTATTTAGGTAGCCATTTGGCTAGTGTAGGTTACAGCTTCCACACAGACCTTAGTGAGTTTGGCTCGTAAAGATCTGACAGTTCAAGTTTGAAATGACACAGATAGAGCTGCTCTCCTGCCAAAATTGTATTTTGGAATGGTTTTACTGTGAAGCCCGAGTAAGATGGTGTCTTTTTCTGTAGAGCTCAGTGTCCACTTTATAAACTTCGTCGAAAAAGGTGCTCTTTCAGTTAAAATAACTGTGCTGAACTAGGTGAAATTGGTGTCTGAAGGGAACCTGCACACCATGGGCAACCCTCGAAAAGATAGGACTACGGGTGAAGGTGTTAGAACTGAAACTTCAGGTACTCCACAAGCCACGAGGTTTCAATCAGGCCTAACTCCTGAAAACCCAAACATGAGTTAGGAAGAGTCGCAACAGACGATTGGCATAAAGCTAAATAAGCTGATCGCATCTGTCAGAGGGCTATGTGACAGATTTGATGCACTCTCAAATAATGTGGCTGGTCTTGAGGCCACAGTGGAAGCAGTACAGGGGGCATCAGCAGAAGCAACAAAGTGGGCTGACTCTGCTATGGGTGCAGTGGCCACAGTAATAAAGGAGAGCACCCACATGAAAAATCGCTTAGAGATGCTGGAAAATCAGGCGAGGGAGGTGAACCTTCACTTGTTGGGGCTACCAGAGGAGAATGAGGGGGAACATCTCCTTTTCTTTGTTAAAGAATGGCTGGCTCAACAACTAGGGGAAGAGGCCTCTGATCAGATCCATCATCTGCAAAGAACCTATCGAGTGAATACCTGAGGCAGACCACTTAATCCGGAGGCTCCTAGGGCAATAGTAGTAGTTACAGATGGTATTGGCTCAAGGGACTTGTTCTTGGCGCTTGCTCGTAGAAAAAAACTTTGTTGTGTGAAGGGGAACAAGTTTGTCTATTTTCTGATATCAGGTATGCTACCAGACAAAAGAGAAAAAAATCTGATGGTGTATGGGCACTATTGAGGGAAGCTGGAATCTCGCACTGACTCATTTTCCCTGCAATGCTACGAATTGTGCATCGAAGCCATGTCTTCATGTTTTCCGACCCTAATGAAGCCATGAAGTGGTCCCAGAGACGAACAATTCCCCGATCTAAAGAACAGGAGAGAGAGAGAAGCTGCTTCTTCTGAGGACAAGGATGTACCCTGAAAATGCGCAGGTTTAATTAGCTATCCGTTTAGATAAGGGGTACCTAAGAACTTTTAATTGTGTGTTTTTGTTGGTTATATGGTAACCCCGATGTAGACTGTTACAAGAAGTGGCTGATTTAGAGACTCGTTGCTATTTTTTATTTTCTGTTTAATCTACTGAAGTTTTCTTTAAATAAAATGGTGATGGATATGCACGTTAAGTAACAGCCATATTAAATCTCTTGTCAGGCTGTTGTGTTCAAGCCTAGTTCAGCTAAGTTTTATTAATGTAAATCTTTATTGCACCTAGATCTTGTAAGGAACATGGGGGTTCTACAGTTCAATACCAGCTATAGTAGGGCATTCTTTTAGTGCCCAAACACTATGATCAGGCGTGGTGGTGGTTTCTCTCACTGGTTGAGGGAATGGACAATAGTCATATTTTTTTTTTCTAAATTTCTTTTACCACGCTACTCATGGATTCCTGATACAGCAATTTGTAATAATAAATCCTCTATTTAAATGAGTCTTCCCCTTAAAAGATGTATCTAGAAGCATTGAAGGATATTATGTCTTATTGGAGGAATGGCGCCCTCATGGAAGAAATCTATTTCTCTGCTCGGAAATAACTGTATGTTTGTTTCTACATAACAATAAACATAAAGTTTAAAAAAAAAAGCAATTACCATACGTGAGCCAGGTGAGTGTCTCACCTGCACTTGCCCACCATTTTTCTGGTGTTTTGCAAAGACAGTGGCATTCTGTTCTCACTCCACATTCCTTCCCACAAGGTATTTTTGATTTCACATTAAATCAATCCAGTGATTTACCAGTGTTCATCGCTTCTCCTCAGAACCCAGGAAGAGGCTGTTGCAAACCTGGGATGCTAACAGGGTCAATTGGTTTTACTTGGAACATACTAAGGGATATTTCACATCCTCTCAGGTATTTGTTTTCTTTGGTCCTAGCACCAAGGGAAAACTAGTATCTAACAGTGTCTGTCCAGGAGGACGTCCTCCGCCATAGTGTTATGCTACAGACAAGCAGTTCGGCACTTGCGTGGTAACATCACTAAGCATACTACACTGATAGCCTCTATAGTTTTTTGCAGTCCGTCTCAGCCACTGATTTTTGTGGCATGGCTACTTGTTGTACTAGTCCTACTTTCATCAAACATTACAGTCTGGACCTATTGTCCCTGAGCAGGACATATTTCTGGCCTAACCATATGGCAGGGTCTGCTCTCCTGAGGGATGGATCCTCTGTTCTTGCCATACACTCAAAAGTGAAGGTTGCTTGTTGGTGGGAGGGGCAGTATCTCCAAAGCCCACAGATCACTGCACAGATTCCCAGACCCGGATTTCTCACAACCAAGAGTACACTGGGAAAATGATTCCCATATGCCAATCTCGGAAGATGACGAGAAAAAATCTGGGAACCTGGGAACAAAGGGGGACGACGACTGGCTCGCCAGGATGGCAGGAGTATCAGTGGAAATGCTTAACATTTTTCCACACTCCAGCCATCACAGAACACTTTCTGGGGGAGAGAACAGGATCAGACCTCTGGTGGAGGAGTTGCAGGCAAATTGGGTCGCACTACATCTTTTGGAACTGCCTATTAGTACAAGACTGCTGTACACAGGTGCATATAATATTGGAACGAATATGGGGAGTCAGTATCTCCTTCTCATTACTTTGTCTCTTTTTGGGAAAGACTGTTCCAGCAGTTGGCCCCAGGAATCAACAGATGCTGCTTCGGGCTCTCTGTATGTTGGCAGTCAAAGGTATCACAGTCCAGTGGCTCATGGCAACAAAACCTTCATTAGAAGGATGGGTAGAGAGGGTCATAGTACTAAAACAGATGGAGAGGATCACAGTAATTCTGTGTCTGACCATAGAGAAACACAGAGATGTGATTAAAGGGGGACACCTATGACTGATAGAAACCAACAACAAGTCTATCTGACAAGTAGGAGGCATTCTTTTATGTAGAATTCTTTATCCACGGGCACAGCACTTGCCCACTAACTACAAATGGCAATAGATGTTAAGCAAGGGCGAATAATTACTGTCTGTTACAGCTGATTACTCCTATAGATGGTTAAATGGTCATCTACTAGACAAGTAAATTTCCAACAGATTATGCAGGAACCGGATGGACTTCCTGAAAAGAAGATGATAACAGACATAGAGACCAAAAGGACTTTATTATCGGCCAAAGAGACTGTCAAACACTGTATTTTAATGACATTTAAATGGCTGTTCTTATGTAATTGGCTGTACCTTACAGTCTGCCAGTAAAGCGGAGTTCGAATTAAAAAAGTGAGGGTTGGTACTGCATGGTATTCATCTAGTTTGGTATGGCTCTACAGGTATGTGCTGTAGATACCCTCGAAAAAGATAGGGAGGTTACTTACAGGTAACCGTAGATCTTCATGAGGATCTCCATGGAGCCATAACTTCCCACCCAGCGTCCTCCTGTCATCATGGACCATTATGCTTTTCAGCACTTGGCAAGGCACTGTATAGTGAGTTCTTTCAGATCTCCATACCTTTCTCAAAGTGGTGTCTGCTTTGTTCCCCCTGCCTCTTTGTGCTCGATTGGAGTAGTATCAGCCCCAGTTCTGCTGCTGGTAAATGTTAGAACTCTGTTCACTGATGGTGGGAAACAGTTAGCATGTTTCCATAACAGACAGTGCATGCGCTTGGTAACACACAACCAAATGGGAAAGGTCATCTTGAAAATTATTCTAAGTCCTAACAGTAAGCTGCTGAAAACCCCGTTTTTGACACAACACTAGCTCAACCCTAACATGCAGGCGTTACCTTACATGTACCACATATGCAGTGTGTGATATTCAGTAACCTGACTCAAGATAAGTTAACACCAGGAAAACCCAACACAAAGTAAACATCACCGAAAGAAACACACAAACTATTGATATAAGTGTAAAAACTATTTATTAAATGCTCATACCATAGACACCTGAGCCCCAGTAGTCCACCAGCATTTCACGCTGCTCATGCAGTGCTTTCTCAGGGTGACACAGTAAGCTTTTGTTCTTCCAGGAATAT
Organism: Neoceratodus forsteri; assembly: GCA_016271365.2. Classification (NCBI taxonomy): domain Eukaryota; kingdom Metazoa; phylum Chordata; order Ceratodontiformes; family Ceratodontidae; genus Neoceratodus; species Neoceratodus forsteri. Next base: position 659,267,251 of record CM057459.1, read on the forward strand.
ATCTTCACTATTTATTCACACTAATGGGTCTTAGACCGAAGCCACTAGGCCCCCGCAGGAGCCAAAACGTTTGAGGAGGGCTGGTGTCAAGGTGAGCTGTGTGCATGCACGGCGCCACCAGAGTAACTCGAAGCACCAAGCTTACCTCAGTTACTTTTTTTTTTTCCCCCGCCGTAGAGTGCACTTCAGTGACGACAGTGCTTGTCCTTTGTGAATCAGAACTTCATGTCTATGTGACAGCCACTTGAGTTTTTTCACTTTTAGTTGTTTTATTTATTTATTTCAAATTTGGTTTAATACCTTTGAGCCGGGTGCTCGTTTACAAAGGCTCCAAGTCAACAAGGAATACAAGACATTTACAGGTGATGAAACATTGCAGAACAGAAAGACATCAACTAACAAGTGGTATTAGTGTGCAGTTACAACATTAAGCAGGGTACAAGAAGTAAGGAGAAACAGGACCACACTTCCAGAGAAACATATTAATGCAGCACTAATCAAGTGCAGTACAGTGTTTAACAATCATGTTACAGTTCAGACGGGGTGCTCCCAGTCTGCAGAAATGCATGTTTTAGCAGCCAAGGTGAGGCTTTGTCAAGGGGAGGTAGTAGGTGGTGGGAGGGGGAAGTGGGCAGTTGTGGAACTGGAGGGTGGGAGTAGAATTTATTATTTTTGTATCAGTTTAGTGATTTTATGAAAAACATTGTCAGTTTCTCCCAGTCCTACCGAGCCTTGTCACGACGTCTCTACATGATCACGGTACGGGAGCCTTCCCGTCGTTTGGCCCGGTGCCTTGATTGAAATAGTGCCATGTTTGAACCGGTGCTCTTTAGGGCCCAGTGCTGTGTTTCGCCTGGTGTCATAGTTGGCAGGCTGCTTCTGCAGCAGGGGCCATGTCTGGTCCACTTTCCCACAAGGAAGGGTTCTGACCACAGGTGGTCCTGTGCTTGGGGAAAGGGCAGTCCTCTGGAGCATGAAGGAGCGGGCCGGTTCCCGATTCTGGTTGGGTTTTTGATGTCACTTGGCCTCGAGTTCTTTCTCTCGCCTTTCAGGGTGAGAAAGAACCAGTACTACTCGAGGTTGCCTGACGGGAAGTTTTCTGCGAGACCTTCGATATTCCTGGACTAAAAGTCTTCCCCATTCTTTCACACTATTGGGACTACGTTGGAGGTGCCAGGACTCAGCGGAAGTCAAAAATCTTCAGGTAGGCCAGTGCTGAGGTAGGACCATGCATGCATGGCACCACGAGACTCACTCGCGCCTGTGTAGGCTATCTCAGCATTGACCCTCCAACCGCCCCAGTTTCTTTTTTCCCCGCTGTCAAGTGCGCTTCAGCGACGTCACTCGTCTGAAGTCAAATCTTCATGTCTATACAACAGCACCTATATTCCTTAATTAAGTTACTAGTTTTAGTGTTATCTGATTAAAAAAAAAAAAAAATAGTTAAAGAAATTCTCTCAGCCTGCCATCAACAGACTCGACCATGGATGGTATCGGTGAAGCTGTTCTAGGAACGAAGATATGTTGTTCATCCACACTGTTTGACGTTGTCCCCTTCCACTCTTAATCTGCCGGAAGTCTTCAAGCTGGCTCCTCCCACCCACCCGGGTGGTGTATACCTCGGCTGCACCCCATGACACCAAATCTTCCTTTTCGCTGGAAGATACAGGTTGCCTCCCTCATGCTCTTGGCATTTCGTAGGCCCTGGCTTTCAAACTATCGGTTTTACGAGCTCAAACTCATTCGAGTTAACGATCGCGCCTTTGCAGCATCGATCATGGAGGAGAAATCTTCCTGGATTTCACCGGTGTCCTTGCGGCCAGAAGATGTTGCGCACTGATCCCCACCTCACGTGCGTCTACTACCTAGGCGTCGGCCATGTCACCTCATCGTGTAGCTTTTGCTTTGCTTTCCATCCCAACGTACTGGACGACCACAAGGCACGCCTGAAGCTGGGGAGACCAGAAAAAAGGAACTCTCCGGTGAAGTCGAAGGAGGCTAGGTGGGCGGTTTCCGTGGCCTCGGGCTCCGCCGATCAACTGGAACAGATGAAGGTGTCTGAGGAAGAAGCTGTTCCCGCTTGACCAATGACTTCTTGTCCCTGCTGAACCTGGGCTCCCACCTCTACGGGATCGCTGAGGGATGTGCCAGTCTCTCCCCACCTGGGGAGAGGCGCCCTCAGGCTCGCACTCCTCCCGCTCTTGGAAGAGAGATAAGGACCCATTTTCTTCGTCCCAGTGAAGACATTCTTGGGACCGAGAAAGGTCCAAGTACCAGGAACACGTGGTCTCGACCTCGGTCGAGATCGCATCCTCTGCCGTCGGCTTCACAGATCTTCCGTCTGGCCAGGGGACTGAGGATGTGGCCGAGGTCGAAATTATTCTCAACCCGATTGACCCTTTGTCGCCTGCTGGTGCCGACGATTCACTAGAATGGACTCCGGTCCTGGTATTTCTGGAGGAGGAGACCCAGCCAGCTGGTGTCCCCATCAAGGACCCAGTTCCAGACCCTAGGGGTTTCACAGATCACCCCGGTGTCTCCCGATCGACCGAGTTGGCTTTCCCAATCTCAGTCACAGTCCAGGACCTCCTCGGCTGAATGACCGAGGAAGAGCCATAAGCACTCGAAGAAGAGGCGATTCCACAAGTCATCTTCATCCTCCTCAGATGGGGAGAGGCTCCAGCAGAAACTCCGTCGGTGCTATGAGGATCTTATGTGGCAACAGTTTATCCTGACTGGGCAGAAGCCGGCTCCGCCACCCACCCTGGCCATTACTTGGCTTTTGCCTTCCTGGCCGAAGTTGACCCCTCCGGAATCGAAGTCCCCGGTTCCTCCACCTGTGTGGCGGGCCCCTCTTCCAGTTTGGCCTATCCTGGTCTCTCCACCTGTTCCGGTGGAACCGCCACCTAAGCAGCCTAAGGGAGGGGCTTCCTCAAAAGTGGACAAACTAGACACCGGCCTTCCCAGACGTCTGTTAGTTACGGTCACCCCGGACCTCCCTTAGAGGATCAAGGATGATTTAGGCAGTAGACCGCTGTATCATGACTCCTCGGACTCGGATGTCACCGGGCTCCACTGGCATCCGAAGGATGACGAGTTGTCTGTTGGGACGGAGATGGAGGAAGACCTTTCCTCCTTTCAAGGGATTCTCCATCTCATTTCCGACTCGGCCGGAATGCCCCTGGAACCTTTCCAGAAAAAGGTGGAGTACCCTCTCACAGATATTTTCAAAAGAGGGGATACCCCGATGGAGGCCTTTCCTGTGGCCTAAGCCATTGTTGGCCCGGCACTTGAACTTTGGCAGCACCCTGCCTCATGCCCAGCACCATCTGCCAACATGGCCCGCTAGTACACGGTGCCCTTGGGGTCCCTTGTATGGTTCATGGACCACCCTTCAGCCAAGAGCCTGGTGACCGCCTCTGTATTCAGTCATACTGGCAGTTCAGCTGACATTGACTGACCTCTGGACAAAGAGTCCATAAATATGGACCACACTGCCTGAAAGGTCTATGTGGCCTCTTCTTTGGGCCTTCGTCAGGCCAGCTCGGCAGTCATTATGGCACACTTCTCTCATGCCCTTCTTGGGTCATTGGACGAAGTCCTCCCTCATCTCCCCACGGACATACAGACCACAATTGGACAGGTCCATGACCAAACAGCAGCTCCAGATGGCCCTGGACATAGGAGATTCTTGTGCCCGCTCGTCGGTCGCTGCAGTGGCCTCTCGCCGCAGGGCTTGGCTGAGGCTTTCCTCCTTCATGATGGATACTCAGTACAAGTTGGCTGACGTGCTTTTCCTGGGGACCGACCTGTTCGGTCCAGGAGTGGCTGGTCACCTACAGCGCATAGAGCAGTCCAGTGCCACCTTGGACGCCACTTCTGCCAAGGGTTCTTTGGGCAAGAACCAGCAGCAGCAGAAGAAGAAGCCCTTTCAGCATTCTTCCCCTGTGGTTTGGCAGCCCTCCTACCAAGGAGGTCAGCAGCAGGCTCAAGCTTGGCACCCTCGGCCCAAGCCTGGACCCAAACAGGCCCACAAAGGAGGCTGATGCTCAGGTCCTGGAGCCTCCTCCTCCTCTAAGCCTGCTCAGTGATGGGTTGGGGGTTGCCACTCCTATACCCATCACGCCAGCTCTGGGTTCTCTCATGGGGGGTCGGCTCCGCCACTTCCTTTCCTCCGGGTCTGCTATCACTTCGGACAGGTGAGTTCTTGAAGTGGTCGGTCAGGAACTGCCTCTAGAATTCAAGCAGTACCCTCCTAGCCCGCGCCCCTTGGGAGGAATGGATTTCCACGTGCACCCAGTTGGCTCTTCGAGGTGACGTAGCTCAACTCCTCCGCAAGGAGTCAGTAGCTCCAGTGCTGGATTCTCCAACAGACCCAGGCTTTGTCTCCAGGTACTTCCTGGTGCCCAAGCGGACGGGGGGGGGGGTTGGTGCCCTATTCTGGATCTCCACATCCTGAATCATTTTCTCAGGTCTCACACCTTTGGGATAGTCACTCTGAATCAGATCATACCATCCCTGGAGCAAAACGTGGTTCTATTCACTTGATCTACAGGACGTGTTCTTTCACGTCCCAATCCATCCGTCCCATAAACGGTTTCTCCACTTCAGGGTCTAAGGGACCCTGTACGAGTTCCAAGCCATGCCGTTCAGCCTGTCATCAGCCCCATGGGTCTTCATCAAATGCATTGCAGTATTAGCGGCCCACCTTCAGCGTCAAGGAGTCAGAATCTACCCATATCTTGATGATTGGCTCTTGGCAGGTTTCACCCATCAGGAGGTGGAAAGGTCCAGGGATCTGGCCTTCCAAACCTGCTCCCAACTCGGCCTCCTGATCAATGAGGCCAAGTCGAAACTCCTGCCTTCTCAGGTGATGGGCTTCATCGGGGCAGAGCTCGACTCTTGTCAAGCCAGAGCTTGGCTCCTGGCGTTCAGGGCGGAGATTCTTTGCTCTTTTGCCCAGTCATTTCTGGTTGGGCAGTTGTGCCCTGCCCAGGACTTTCTGCGCCTTTCTGGTTACATGGTAGCATGCACCTCCGTGGTCCACTGGGCCAGGTTGCACATGCACCCCCTTCAATGGGAGTTGGCCGCCCAGTGGACTCAGCGCCACAGTCACTTCGACCAGCTGATCACTGTAACCCAGAAGATGTGGGATACTCTCCAATGGTGGACCGCCCCAGACCAGTTGCAGGAAGGGATTCCCTTTGTCCGCCCGAGCCGACGGTCGTCCTCACTACCGATGCCTCTCTCATGGGCTGGGAAGCCCACATGGGGGACAGCAGAGCCCATGGGTTCTGGACTCCCAAGGAGTCCCAGTGCTGCATCAACCTGTTGGAACTCAGAGCAGTGAGATGGCACTGTCAGCTTTCGCTCCTCAGCTCCGGGGTCAAGTGGTTCAAGTCCAGACGTACAATGCCACAACCATGTTCTGCCTCAACAAACGGGGAGGCACGCACTCCCGTCTGCTGTACAAGGAGGCATTCCACATCTGGACCCTCGTGAGCCGGCTGGAGGCGGATTTCCTAGCCATCCAAGTGGCAGGAGCTTCGAACCAGCTGGCGTATGCTCTCAGCCGCATAGGCCAAACATCCCACGAGTGGTCTTTCCATCCAGAGGTAGCTTATAGCCTGTTCTCCCATTGGGGCAAACCGATGATAGACCTGTTTATCTCCAGGAAAAGCACCAAGCTGAGGCTGTATCATGCCTACCCACCTCAGCAGGGCTCGCTGCAGAGGGGATGCCTTTTCGAGGCCGTGGATCCCAGGCCTCCTTTACACCTTCCCTCCATTTCCCTTGATCCACAAGGTGTTACTCAAGGTGAGGAGGGACAAGGTGAAGGTGATTCTGGTAGCCCCAGACTGGCCGCACAAGTTCTGGTATCCAGGTCTCCCCAGCCTCAGCTGCAGGCCCCTGGAGCAGCTTTGCACATGCCCGGACCGGATATCTTTGAACCAGGGGAAGGTCTTTCACCGGACCTTCAATCCCTGCACCTCACAGCCTGATACCTGAGCGGCTAGAGTTCCAGGCTTTGGGTCCTTCCGAAGATGTATACACCATGGTGGAGGCATCCCAAAAGGAATCTGCCAGGAAATGTTATGCCTTCAGATGGAAAAGATTTTCTATTTGGTGCCAGGGTAAGGGTCTGGACCCCTTATCCTGTTCTATGGCCAACATTCCTGACTACCTTTGGTCTCTCTCTAAAGGGGGTCTGTGGTCATCGACCCTTAGGGTGCACCTGGCAACCATTTCTGCTTACCGGGCATGGGCCAGTCAGCTGACATTGGCGCAGGAGGCAGTGGTTGGGCGCTTCTTCAAAGGCCTGGATCACATATCCCCTCCAGTGCGTGAACCTCCACCTCCATGGGATCTGCTGCTGGTTTTGGCAAAGCTCATGGGCAAGCCATTCTAACCCATGCACAAGTGTGAGCTCTCACACTTGTGGAAGATAGCCTTCCTGGTGGCTATCACGTCAGCCAGAAGGACAGGGGAGCTCCAGGTGCTTTCGGTGGACTCCCCTATCTGATCTTTCACAGGGACAAAGTTGTCCTGTGACCCCACCCAAAATTCCTTCCGAAGGTGGTGTCAGAGTTTCACCTTAATCAGGTATTGACTCTGCCGGTATACTACCCTAATTACACCTCGGATGCCGAGTACAAGCTCCATACCTTGGACCTGAGATGTGCTGTCTCCTATTATAAGGAGAGGACAGTGGTAATTTGTGGAGAGGTTCGCCAGCTGTTTGTCACCTACACTGAAGCTGCTTCTGGCAGACCTGCAGCCAAATGGACCATAGCAAGATGGATTACATCATGCATAGGTCTGTACTATGAGTTGGCGGGCAAGGAGTCACCCAGAGGGATAAGAGCTCATTCAGCCCGCCATGCTGCTGCATTGGTGGCTGCTTCCAGGGACATCCCTATCCAGGCGATCTGCTGAGCTGCTACCTTGAAGTCAGCTAACACCTTTATCACCCACTACCACATCGACCTTGAGTCACGCCGGGATACTGGTTTTGGGGCTTCATTTCTCCGATCTCTGTTCCCTAAGTAGGGGGTGTGCGCCTTGCCTCCCTCCTCCCGGAGAACTGCTTGGAGTCTGCCAAACATTGTGGATGAACAACTTATCTACGCTCCTAGAAGAACAGGTTACTCACCTGTAACAGTAGTTCTAGGAGTGGTGTATGTTGTTCATCCACATGAACCCACCTGACCTCCCCGGCTGTGGATGCACACAATCTTGCTTCCTGCGGGCTAAGATCCAGCGTCATGGGGTGGAGCCAAGGTATATACCACCCGGGTTGGTGGGAGGAGCCAGCTTGAAAACTTCCGGCAGATTTAAAGTGGGAAGGGGACAATGCCAAAGTGTGGATGAACAACATATACCACTCCTAGAACTACTGTTACAGGTGAGTAACCTGTTCTTCTGGCAGTGGAGCGGTGTCCAGGTCCGCTGCCCTTTTCGGGAGGGGAGAGGGTCTGACCATGGGCAGTCCAGTGCTCGGGAGGGAGGACAGTCCTCCCAAAAGTACAAAAAGAAGTGGACACACTCCCGATCTTGTTTGGTGACCCGGCACCGCTCAACCTTGAACTCTTCTTCCTCCCGTTGGTTGAAGAAGAAACGGTACAGCTCAGGGTCACCCTCTGGTTGGTCTGTGATGGGGTCATTGGTAGTGGAGAGTGGTAGGCCTACCCCAACTCCAGAACCCCTCTGTCCTCTGAAGGGGCTTCTGGTGAGCAGTTTCATCACTGTGCCACTCTTATGGAGCAGTGGGTGCGGCTTCTGTCCCAGTTGCCCTTGTCAGTGGACCTGGTTCCGGGGCCTTCAGGGCAGGATGTGTGCATGGCACCATCGCCAGCAGCATCGACACCTACTCCAAGTGCCTTACTCCCTCACCTTGCTTCTCACAAGGGCTGGCACAGGTACCGCTTCCCCCCCCCCTTTCTTTCAGGTCTTGCTGGGGTTCACCGGTGATGTGGCAGCCTTCGGCTAGGCTGCGGGCAGTGTTGGAGGCCTTGGTGCCTGCACCAGCATCGTCCTCGATGCTGCATTCGGTGGTGCCGGGGTCCTCGATGCCAACCTGGGTTTTGGCGTCTCCCGTGTTTTTCTTGGTCTAGACCTGCCTTTGGAGGTCTTTCTGTGGTAGAAGTAAAACTTGATGACTCTGACTCTAACTTGCTTTTGTCTAAAGACACAGCAGATGACTCATTTTATGGGGTGGAAAGCAAACCTTCTGTATCAGCTGAGCTTTTGGTGGAAGACCTTTCTTTCCAGTCTCTTCTCAGGAATATGGGTCCACCCTAGCTCTACAGACTTCCTGTGTGGACCCAGGCAGACTTTTACGTCTTAAGCTCCTACATGTCCCTAATATTCCTGTGTACCTGGCTCTGCCAGTGCCCCCCTCCTTTGAGAGACTTATCTCAGGCAGTGTGGGAAAGGCCAGCAGTAATACCTTCTGTGGCCAAGTCCATAAGGACATATGCACCCCCAAAAGACAGACCTATCCTGGCATCTCAGCCTTTTGCGGTTGCTCTTATGATGCATGTGGAGAACAATAAAGCCGTTCTCTCTCTCAGGAGTCCACAGCAGGGTCTATAAATAAGTAATCTTGCAAGATTGACACTTTGGGGAAATGGGCATTCACAGCAGCAACCTTGGGTATGCGTGTATTGCTGGTTACCAGGGCCATTACTCTCAGTACGAGTACACCCTGTGGAACACTCTCAAATCAGTGGTCGAGAACCTCCCGGAATCTAACAACACAGAGCTTCTCCAGACCATTACTAGAGGCACAGAGTCCAATAATCAGCAGCTAAAGGCTTCTGTGGACACCTGTGACACTGCCTGTAGGGCAGCTGCTGCTGGGATTTGTATAAGGCAGCACTTCTGGCTCAGAACATCAGGTTTCTCAACTGATGCTCAGCATAAGGTGGTGAACGTCCCCTTTGATGGTGCTTATCTGTTCGGTCCTCAAGTTTGGCAAGCACTGGAGGCCACTCATAAAACAAGGACTGTCACTAAAACAGTCAGGCCTGCTTCTGCAGCCCCTCAGAGGGACAGGAACCATCAACCATTTCATAACAAACAGTCCTTTCGAGGTCGAGGATCTTTTAACAAGAACCAAACTCCAGAGCCGCAAAAGAAAGCACAGCAAAAGGCACAGGGCCCAAAAGCAACCAGTGCCAACCTCTGAAGATCTGGCCCAGATCCCACCTCAGGTGCCCAAGATGGACACCTCTACAGAAGTAAGGGGGGGGCATCTGATTCAGTTTTACAACCAGTGGAAATCCATTACAATGGACAAATGGGTCCTCAGGATTGTACGAAGGGATAATCTCTCAATTTTGCAGAGATTCCTCCAGATCTTCCGCCCAAACGACAGCACAACCTGTCCATGGCTCAGTCAGACCTTCTTACTCTCGAGGTACAGGGCCTCCTAAGGAACAGGGCAATAGAAGTTATTTCACAGGCAGAACAGAATACAGGTTTCTGCTCCCATTACTTTCAGGTTCCAAAGAAAACAGGTGGCATGCGCCCAATTCTCAACCTCAGAAAGTTAAGCAAGTACTTGTTCAGGGAAAAGTTCAAGATGATCTGCCTAAGAATGCTACTGCCACTGATTCATCAGTACATCTGGCTAGCATCCCAGGGCATGGAGGACGCCTACCAGCACATCCCAGTGCACCCAAGTCACCATAAGTATCTCCACTTTGTGACCTAGGGTCAACACTACCAGTTCAGAGTCCTGCCCTTTGGGCTCTCCTTGGTGCCGCGAGTCTTTACAGTGTTTCACAGTTCTCGCGGTGCACCTCAGAAAACTCAGCGTTCAAGTCTTCCCTTACCTGGACGATTGGCTTCTAGTGAGCCCATCCAGGCAGGAGACACAGGAAGCAGTCACCACAGCTTCTCAGTTCCTTACTTCCATGGGGGTTCTACTGAATCTGGAATAATCCCAGCTTTAGCCCTCCCAGCAGCTCCTCTTCATAGGAGCCCTCTTGGATACCTCCAGGGCAAGGGCTTTCCTTCTGGAGGACAGGAGAAACAACATTCTCCAGATGGTTCACTACATCAAGGAGAACAACTCTGTTTGGGCCCTTTCGATGCAGCAGATGTTGGGCCTCATGGTATTGTCCATCTTCACAGTGCCTGTAGCCTGGCTACACATGAGGATCACACAGTGGTCACTGACCACACATCCGCAATCCTTCCACATAAAAGTGACAGAGCCTCTGATGAGATCACTTGCATGGTGGAGACAGGAACACAAGCTTCTGCAAGGTCTGCCCTTTGCCCCACGGGAATCTCGGATCACCATCACCATAGATGCATCTCTGATCAGTTGGGGAGCTCAATGTCAAGACCTCCACACGCAGGGAGTGTGGAGCCAGGAGGGAGTCTCATCTACACATAAATGTCTTGGAGATGAGAGCTGTCCTATATGCTGTCCGAGCCCTGAAGGATGTCCTCTATCACAAAGCAATTCTTCAGACAGACAACAAGGCGGTGATCTATTACATCAACAAACAAGGTGGCGTACACTTCTACCCTCTCTGCAGGGAAGTCATGAGGGTGCGGAAGTGGTGCCTCGCGCACGATGCCCTGATTCAGGCAGTCTGCCTGCAGTGAATTCAGTACGACCTGGCGGATCACCTCAGCAGGACAGAGGTGGATCCCCACGAATGGTCGCTCGCACAGATGTCGTGCAGTCGCTATTCAGTGGGTGGGGCAGTCCAGACCTTGATCTTTTAGTATCCCCACTGAATGCAAAACTGACACCATTCTGCTCCAGAAATCTAGAACCTGGCATTTTCTGTCAGGATGCATTCAGACTGTGGTAGACAAGACACTTTCTGTACACATTTCCTCCTCTTCCATTAGTTCAGAGAGTGTTGCTCAAATTGGAGGCACGGGGTGGGGGCAGGATGATTCTCATTGCCTCATACTGACTTCAGCAGATATGGTTTCCTATGATCAACATATTATTGGAAATCCCCCCGAGGCAACTTCCTCTATGAACGGACCTCCTAAGACAGGGGCCTGTGGTCCATTCCAACCTATGCTCCCTTCATCTTCATGCCTGGCTCCTGAGGAGATAGAAGTGGGTAGATTTAAGGTTTCTCAGAGGATCTCGTAAATCTTTTTTTTTGTTTTTTTAACTTTCTTTGTGCCCCCTCTCACTGGTTTCCTGGACCTCTCTCCAGAGTGGTCGTTCGGACCGGCCTCACTCCCACACGCCTGAAGCCGCCAATCCCGCTGACTCCTACCTGGTGCTCTATCTGGAAATCCATTGGAGCGACCAGGGCAGGGAGGGAGTACCGGAGCAGGCTGGAAGGCCTGACGGGCATAGGGACCGACCACTGGACCCTCCTTTGCCCTCCAGGAGCCAGGGCAATTTTCATTTTCTGGTGTCTTTCCCCCCCACCAACACAGGACATGCAATGCCGTCCAGCGTCGTATGAATGCTTCCACACACATCCGCAGAATGGCCATCCGGCATTCCCCCTGGCTGTCGATCCCCAACTGCAGTGCGCCTGGTCTCCACCCCGCATCACTAGCAATGTGAGACAAGAGCCCCCTCCCTCCTAGGAGAGGAGAGCAGTCCACCGGATGCTCAATCCTCTCCTCCCCGGCCAACCCCCCTAGCTCCCTGGGCTCGTTTCCAAACCCAGGTGGCCGGCATGGCAGGAGGTAAGGTGGATGCTTCAACCGTCAGTGCCAGGAGGCCAGCTTGGAAATCCTCTTGGCAGCACATAAGCCTTTTACTAGGAAGACTTACATGGCTAAATGGAAACGCTTCTCTATCTGGTGTGCAAAATCCCTTCTGGACCCATTTTGTTGCCCACCAAGTAAGGTGTTGGAGTACCTCTTGGACCTGTGAAATGCAGGACTGCAATCCTGAATGGTGAAGGTACACCTCTTCGCGATTTCTGCCTACCTTAAGCTGATACAGAACATGACACTGGCTCAGTTGCCGCTAGTCAAAAGATTTCTTAAAGGTATCCTGCAAACTAGACCTCCGGTCGGGAAACCGGTGGTCGCATGTGATATTAACCTTGTGCTAGTTGTGCTCACCCATAAACCTTTTGCGCTTCTAGCCACCTGTGACTTGAAGTTTCTGACCTGGAAGACTGCCTTTTTACTGGCTGTTACTTCCACTTGCAGGGTTTCTGAACTCCATGCCTTAGTCATAGACCCTCCATATACTGTCTTTCACAAGGACTCGGTGGTACTTTGTACTCGCCCTAAATATCTACCCAAGGTGGTTTCAGAGTTCCACCTTAATCAGCCCTTGGTTCTTCCTACTTATTTTGCCAACTTCCAGACTGAAGGGGAACGCACCCTTCACTCCCTGGATGTCAAGGGGGCTTTACGATTCTGCATTGACAGAACAAAAGAGATTCGCAGTCCCAAGCAGCTCTTTGTATCATTCAACATGGTCCTGCTAGGTCAGCCTGTTGCCATCAGATGCATTTCTGCATGGTTAGTGGCATGCCTTTGCCATTGCTACTCGATGGCGCAAGTCAAAGTGAAAGGCCAAGTTTATGCCCACTCTACCAGAGCAGTCACGGCTTCCTTTGAAGATATCCGTAACATGTCCATTACAGATATTTGCAAGGTGGCTACTTGGAGCTTGGTGCATACCTTTGTGAAGCACTATGCTTTGGATGTCCACACCAGACAGCATACTTCCCCTGGCAGAACAATCCTTACTGGACTGTTGTCCTGAGTGAGCTCTGTCTCCTGCCATCCTGCTCGGGAGATAGGTTCTTAGCTTGGTACTCTCCCAATAATGTGAATGAATGGTGAAAACTTTTAGTAGTCCAGGAAGATATGGAAATTACGAACGTACCATAATTCTTGATCTTCTTGGACGAAGTCTTCACCATTCATTCACACGCCCAACCACTGTCCCCCGAGCTCACTCATCCTATTTGTGGTCTTCACTCCCTCGTTGGTCTGGGCTGTGAAGACATTGTTGAATTGACCCTTCTTACACAGGTAATCGGGGCTATCTTATGCCCAGATTAGGTTAGGTTTTTCCTAGGTTAATTTATGCTGCACCTCCTCGGTCAAAAAGATACTGAGGCGGTTGGAAGGTCGACACCAAGATAGCTTACAGAGGCGCAAGCCAGTCTTGTAGTGCCAGCGTGCATGGTCCTACCTCGGTGCTGGCCCTCCTGAAGATTTTTGGCTCCCACTGGGTCCTAGCACCTCCGGCATAGTCCCAATAGTGGGAGTGAATGGTGAAGATTTTGTCCAAGAAGATCAAGAATTACGGTAGGTACATAATTTCTATTTCCTGGTGCCGTGGCCCCTTAGGTACGGTCCACATCGCCGTGGGCCTTGCTAGACACTGAGACCTTGAGCGTGGAGTCCCTCCTCTGTCTTTAGGGGCATGTGGGTGTAGCATCAGGCTGGGGTGTCGTGCGGTGGGTCCGGCCCTAGCCCTTGTAAATTAGTGGCACTGAACCCACAGGCCTTCCAAGCCAGGTAGGGCATTTTGCTTCAACAACAGCCTTCTGCCCTGTGCCGCTGACTCCTGCTCCACTAGCCGCACCCCTACCTTGTCACTTGATAGGACCGGCAAGGTACCACTTTGATCACCTTGGTGCTCTGGGGCTGGCGTTGGTGCCAAGTTTGGCCTTCTAGGCCTGTCATAGTACCTTCCTAGCCCTGGTTCTAGTTCGAGTTTGGCTCTTCGGCATCTCCCGGGCGCCAGAGTTTCTTTCTCTCTCTCTCTCCTCTGCCTTTGTGTTGGTTCAGTGCCTCTAATGTGTGGCAAGTGGGCCGGCTGTTGAGCCAGTGCCATGTTTGGCCTGGCACTGTGTTTGACCCGGCATCTTGTCTAGTGCTGGGACTGGCACTTGGGCCAGGTTTCCCACCACATCTGTTCCTAGTGATATCTCTGGCACACTCTGTGGTTTTCTGTCTGGCACGCAGTTGATGCCAGAGGTCTCAGTTTAGGGTAACCTCCCTATTCCTGTCCCCTTGGAGGATATTGAGGAAGATAAGTCTCTGCCTCCCATCTCTTTCTGAAAGCAGCGTTAATGACTTCTTCCCTAGAACTCTTCAGACTCGGGTACTTCTGCTGTATCTCAGGGAATGCTCTTGTGCTTGCCAGCTCCAAGGGTAATTTTTCTGTTTGTGTCAGCCCCTTTGGATCTCACCTTCCCCCAGCACAGGTGTTACAAAAAAAAAGGGGGGGGGGTGCTAGCTGCCATATGCAGGATTTTATCCAAGCAGTCACCAGTTCTTCCATTTCTCCCATTTCTCCAGAACTGGTTAGCTCCCTAGATATGCAGACTTCTAGGTACTGTCCTCTACGCTCTCACAGCACACCTGAGATGGTAGGACTCCCAAGTTACCCTTATCTAAGCAGTTGGCTGATTGCCACTTTGTCCAGCCACAGAGCTCTAGCTATGGCCTCTCACTTCCATCCCTTCTTGGATTTCTGTTGAATCTAGAAGTCTTGTCTCTGATCCTTGCACTAGTTGCTGTTCCTAGGAGCCCTCCCAGATACAATTAGGGCCTAGCCTTACCTTGAGGACAATGTACAGATGATCCTGCATATAGCATGCTACTTTTTTGGACAGCAACTCTGTTTATATCCACCCCATGCAACCCATTCTGGGCCTTAAGGCAGCTGATCAAGCCCCTCTTTTGATCACTCAGTGGAGAAGAATCTCCTCCACAGTTTTCCATCTCCCATTTGGAACCCCGGCAACTCTGTCTTTGGAGGCCTCCCTGTTGGGTAGTCCATTGTCAGTCTTTGTCACAAGGTGTCTGGAACCCATCCATCAGAATGACCTCCCACTTCAGTGGGTTGCACATGAGAACTGTTTTTACATAGAAACATAGAAATTGATGCCAAATAAGGGCCATTTGGCCCACTTGGTCTGCCCATTTTCCCTACCTACTGCAGTACTGCATATCCTACTTAATCTCTGGCTTTTACCCTCTCTTTCCTACTGCTGGGGTTCCCTTATGCCTATCCCATGCATTCTTGAATTCTCCTACCGTCTTTGCCCCCACCATCTCTGCTGAGGCCTGTCAGCCCTGGGTATCTCAACAGCTACAGAACAGTCCTTTTCTGGACAGATGACAGTCTGTCTTGTATTACATGAACAAAAAATTAAGAGCACTCTCTTACCTTGCTTGCTGAGAGTGTGGAGAGAGGGCCTGGAGCAGGGGATCCTACTCCAGGCCAGTTATCTGCCAGGCATCTAGTACACACTGGCGGGTACGCTTGGCCAAACAGGGGGTCCTTCTTCACGACTGATTTTATAAGAACACTGTTCAGTGAGAGGGGCACCCCAGATGTGGACTCTTTTGCTTAAACTTGCTCGAGTCTGCTCTAAAAGACCAAAGCATGGCATTTTCTGCCAGGATGCTTTCAGATTGCTGAAGCAAAATCTTTTTTATATGCGTCCCTCCAAGCCCCCTAGTGCTGGGAATATTGCTCAAACTGGACGCGCAAGGGGGCAAAATCACTGATTGCACCCTGTGGCCTTGGCAGATACGGTTTCTCTGCTAATCAGGCTTTCACTCAGCCAACAGAGGATCCTTCTCTCTCAGGTTGGCCATGTTGTCTCAGGGTCTTGTACTCCATCCCTGCGGTACTTTAGGGCAGTTTTACACACAAGGCCCCTCATCCAGAAGCTGGTAGTTGCCTAGATATCAGCCTTGTGCTGGACTTGCTCACTCACAAGCCCTCTGAACCTTTTTTGACGTGTGAGCTGTTTTTACTTGGAAAGCAGCTTTCTAGTGCCTATCTCTTCTGCTTGTAAGTTGTCTGAAATCCATCTCTTGATTGCAGATTCCCCTTATACTGTTTCCCACAGGGAAAAGGTAATGCTCCACACTCGGTGAGTTCCTCCCTAAAAAGGCATCGGAGTTCTTTCTGAATCTGCCACTGTACTGCCTACCTACTTGCCAGTTTCCAGAATGATGGAGAGCACACACACACTCACTCCATTCTCTGACTGATCAGGGGGTCCTCACTGCTCACCTGGACAGAACTAGGATTCTCGGAAATCCAAACAGTTTTTGGCCTCCTTTGTTTCCAGTTGAAAGGGTCAGCCTGCCTCCACTCAAGTGCATTTCTGCCTGGGTTGTGGAGCTGTCTGCACCTCTGCTGTGCCATGGTATAGGTCATATTGAAAGGTCCGGTAAATGCCAACTCCACCACTGCAGTTGTCACATCCCTGGCAGAGGTTCGTTCTGTGCCTGCCAGTGATGCATTGCAAAGCTGTAACTGGGATCACAGTGCACATTTTGGTTACGCACTATGCCCTGCATGTCACTGCCAGTCAGTATGCCGCTTTGGTAGGACTGTCCTGAATGGACTTCAGTCCTGAGTGAACTCTTCAGTCCTACCACCCTACCCCAATGGTTCCATCTCAGCTTGGTTCTGTGACCCAACCGTGTGAAGATACATTCCTGGAAGATAGGAAAATACATACTTACCGTAATTCTTAATCTTCTAGAAATACGTTCACCATTTATTCACACGCCCACCCACCATTCCCCGAGCTCATTCCAGTATATTTACTGGTCTTCTCCCTTGTTCAAGGTTTGAACTGTGGAGACACTATTATTCACATGTTGACCATTCTTATACAGATCACCAGGGCTTATGTCCTTAGTGTTACTGCATGACTACTTGTTAGGTTCTTCTGTACCTCCTTGGCAAAAAGGGAACTGAGGTGGTTGGGGGCTGGTGCCAAGGTAAGCCTGGTGCCGTGAGACTCACTTGCGGTGTCGTGCATGTGTACAGCTTGCTTTGGCACCGGTCCTCCTGAAAAGATTTGGCTCCCGTGGAATCTTAGTGCTGCCAGCCTAAAACCCATTAGTGTGAATACATAGTGAAGATTTTCCTAGAAGATCAAGAATTATAATAATTACGTAATTTTCATTTTTCTCCCCACCCATTCTTCCTGCTCAGGCAGCAGCCACAGCTTGAGACTCTGCCACGTCAGAAACCAAAACCTACTGCACACCTTATCTACCAGAACACCATGATGATTAATAAACAGCACATCTCTATGCTGTCTCCACATTACCAGAATCGCATAAAATAAACATAGAAGGTGCATTTTTGGGGGGAGGGGTGGAACATGCCACACTACAAAAGCAAGCTACCGATGCCCTAAAAATGCTGAAGAGCCCACACCTTTGTCCCCCCCACAGCTCATCTACAGAGGGACTGTTTTCATCTTTTATTAATAATTTATTTTTATTTTATAAGCACTCTGACACTCAGTGGTGTTTATTGTGCTGGGATAAACACACTTCTAAGAGGTGAAATCAGGGAGTAATCACAGGAAGCTAGCCTGAAAAAGGATTTCTACATTCTAGGGACATGGATATGTTGTTCATCCACACTGTCTGGCAGGTTCCTTGCTGCTTTAAGTCTTGCCGGAAGGTCTTCAAGCTGGCTCCTCCCACCCACCTGGGTGGTAAAACTCTCAGCTCTGCCCCATGATGCCAGAGCTTCCTTACGGCTTGGAAGCTCAGGTTCCCTCCTTAACGCTCTGCGTATAGACTGGATCCTAATTCTTCGGTTCGCCCGAAACTCATTCTTAAATTTTCAAGACTTCGGTCAAATTACTCCCACGCAGCTGCGATGGACAAATTGACTCCCGGTTTTTGGTGGTGCCCATGTGGGCAGAAAATGTCCAGGATGGATCCGCACTCCACGTACGTCTGCTGCCTCGGCCTACACCATAACCCGCAGGCCAGCGAGTTATGCCGTTCATTTTTGGCCAATGTCCTGGAAGACCGCGCTGCCCGGTTACAGCTAGGGCGCCCTGAGAAGCGCCGCCACCCGCCTGCAGGTTGCTGGAGGCCCATTGGCTGTGTCCGGCGGTTGGCTCGCTGAGCAACTCACAGATTGCCCTCGAGGAGGAGGCGGCACAGGCCACATCATCCTCTTCCTCGGTCGCGGCATTTATCCTGCTTTCTTTGAGATCCTCCTACACAGCTTCTTTTAAGGAGCTTTGCCAGTCCCTTTCCATGAAGGAAGAGGGGGCATTGGGACATTCTTCTCGGTCCAAAAAGAAGGACTCGAAAGGTAAGTCCCACTGTCTGAGTTTGTGGGAGCGGGAGAGGTCCCCTTCCCCGGACAGTCGGCACTCGACTTCGATCGAGGTTGTGGCTAAGACTGCTGGCTTCATGGTGTCCCCGTCAGGTCAGCCGGCCGAGACAATCGTCGACGCAGTCGAGATTTTTCTCAACCCTTCGGACGGGCTGTCGACTGGTGAAGCCGACAACCCTTCTTCACCGGTCTCCCCAGTGGAGGCCAAGGACTTGCCTGCGCCTCCTGTGCTGGAGTCCCTGGTCAAGGTTTCCGAGCTGAGGGAAAAACGGGTGTCTCCCGCCCCTTCCCAGACCCGTCCTTGGAAACACTGAGGATCTCGGGTCTCGGACATCGTCTCGGTCCAGCCGATCCCTCTGACATCAGCAGTCTCGGTCTCTGCACCAAAGTAAGTGGCGCCGCCGCTCGTCCTCCTCCTCGGAAGAAGAGAGGCTTTGGCGCAAATTGCATCGACGCTACGAGGACCTAATGTGGCAGCAGTTACTTCTGTCCAGGAACAAGCCGTAGCCTTCCCCGGCCATCATGTGGCTGTCACCCGAATGGCCGAAACAACCCTTCGCTGTAGTCGAGGTGCCCAAGCCTGGGCCAGTTGTTCAGCCGAAACCAGCTGCCCAACCGATTGTGGTGGAACCTCCGCCTCCACAACCGAAATTGGGGGGCACTGACCAAGGACTCTTGGTCGGATCAGGGTCTGCCCCACAGGTTGTCGGTCACCCTCACTCCTGACCGTCCTCGGCAGGTGGAGGGTGTCTCAGGCCCCGGGCAGCTCTTCGCGGACTCCTCAGAGTCTGACGACGACTCCTCCCTGTTCTCCAGGCCCATTGACCTGGAGTCTTACGGGGGCCAGTCGATGGACGAGAACCCATCGTCCTTCATGGGTCTGCTTCGGCTCATCTCGAGTCCACCGGGATGCAGCTTGAGCCCATATCCAAGTGGGCCAAGTATCCCCTAACGAAGATACTGGACCGAGGGGATTCACCCACAGAGGCTTTTCCGGTGGCTGAAGCCATTGTTGGCCCAGCCTTGGAGCTTTGGCAGGCTCTTTGTCTGTTTTTTCAGAACACCCCTCCACCGAGAGGTTGGTCACCGAGAGCGTTTTCCGGCATTCTAGGAACGCTAGGGATGTGGATAAGCCCCCCGACAAGGAGTCCAAAAAGCTGGACTATGCCGGGCGCAAGGTGTACGTTGCGTCCTCCCTTGGCCTCCGCCAGGCCAGCTCAGCCGTGCTGATGGTACACTTCTCCCACGTCCTCATGGGCTCCCTGGATGAGGTGATCCCACATCTCCCGACTGACCTGCAGACCCCGGTCAAGCAGGTAGGGGACCAGGGAAGGGCGTTGGCAAAACAGCAGCTCCAAATGGCTCTGGATATTGGAGATTTCTGTGCCAGATCAGTTGCGGCCGCAGTGGCCATGCGCCGCAGAGCATGCCTGAGGATATCCACCTTCATGGCAGATACCCAGCATAAACTGGCAGATGTCCCCTTCCTGGGGACTGACCTCTTCGGCTCTGGAGTGGAAGATCACCTCCAGCGGATTGAAAAGTCCAATACCACTCTGGACTCTGTCACCTCCACCCAGAAGGACAAGGGCCGTCGACAACAACATAAGTTCTTTCGCCCTTCTGCACCTGTGGCACGTCCGGCCCAACAGCACCAGCATCAGGGCCAGCAGGCTCACGCTTGGCACCCCAAAGCCAAGCCTGCGGCTTCCTCTAACAGGAAGCAGGGAGGAAAAGGCCCAGGAGGTCCCTCGGCCGGTCCCTCCTCCAAGCCTGCCCAGTGACGGGTTGAGGGGTGTCGCCCCCAGCCTCGTCACTCCCCCCCTGGGTTCCCCACATGGGGGGACGGCTCCGCCACTTCCTTTCTGCCTGGTCTACTATCACCATAGACCGCTGGGTGCTGGAGGTGGTAGGAAAGGGCCTGCCCCTAGAGTTCGTGCAGGCCTCTCCCTTCCGAGCCATCACCCCTCGGGGGGGCTACGGGGTCTGCTGCCTCGCTGTCGGCTCACCGAACTGATATTGCCCTGCTCCTCGAAAAAGAGGTGATCAGGAAGGTGGCGGATCCTCCATCAGGCCTGGGGTTTGTGTCCAGGTACTTCCGGGTCCCAAAATGGATGGGGGGCTGGCTCCTCATTCTAGACGTGCATGATCTGAACAGGTTCCTAAGGTCTCTGACCTTCAGGATGGTCACTCTGGCTCAGATAATCCCATCCTTGGAATGAGGCATGTGGTTCTGTTCTCTGGACCTCCAGGACGCATTCTTTCATGTCCCAATCCGTCCATCCCACCAGAGATTCCTCCACTTCAGGGCAGAGGGATCCCTCTAAGAGTTCTGGGCCATGCCCTTCGGCGTTTCCCTAGCTCCCAGGGTCTTCACCAAATGCATGGCAGTGGTGACAGCATTCCTGCGGCGCCGAAGGGTCGGAGTGTACCCCTACCTGGACAACTGGCTGATTGCAACCTCCTCCAGAGCGGAGGTGGAGAGGTCCAGAGATCTGGCCCTCCAGGTTTGCTCTCAGGTTGGCCTCCTCATCAACGAGGCCAAGTCAGAACTCATGCCAAAGCAGGTGATACAATTCATTGGGGCAGAGCTCGACTCTCTACAAGCCAGAGCACGGCTCCTGGCAGACAGGGCCGAGGTTCTTTCCTCCTTTGCCCAATCATTTCAGGTTGGGCAGTTGCGCCCTGCCCATTGACTTCCTGCGCCTCCTGGGCCTCATGGCGGCCTGCACAGCATGGTCCGTTGGGCCCGTTGGTACATGCATCCCCTTCAATGGGGGCTGGCCAGCCAATGGTCACAGTACTCCGATCCCTTGGATCAGCTAGTGACAGTGACCCAGGGGATGTGGAACGCTCTTCAGTGGTGGACCGTTCCAGCACATCTGCAGGAGGGCATCCCGTTTGTCCACCCCGAGCTAACGGTCTCTCTATCGACCGGTGTGTCTCTGATGGGTTGGGGTGCCCATCTGGGGGAGCACAGAGCGCACGGCCTCTGGTCCCCTCGGGAGTCCCAATGTCACACCAACCTGCGGAGCTTCGAGCGGTTTGTCTAGCCCTCACCGCCTTCACTCCATTTGTATGGAGTCAAGTGGTCCAGGTCCAGACGGACAATACCACGACCAAGTACTATCTAAACCACCAGGGTGGGACGCACTCCATGCCTCTCTGCAAGGAAGCTCTCCGCATTTGGTCACTCGTGCGCAGCCTGAAGGCGGATCTCCTTGCCATCCATGTGGCAGGAGCCTCCAGCATTCTGGCTGATGCCCTAAGCCGGATAGAGGCTGCGCCCCACGAGTGGTCTCTCCTGCTGGAGGTAGTACAAGATCTGTTCTCCCACTGGGGCATGCCTCAGGTGGACCTGTTTGCCTCCAGGGAGAATGCAAAGCTAAGACTGTTTCATGCCCACCCCCCTCAGCAGGGCTCACTGCAGGGGGATACCTTCTACGCCTTTCCCCCATTTCCCTTGATCCACAAGGTGCTTCTCAAGGCAAGGAGGGACAAGACGCAGGTGATTCTGGTAGCCCCAGACTGGCCCCACCAGTTCTGGTATCCAGATCTCCTCAGTCTCAGCTCCAGGCTGCCGAGGCAGCTTCCAGCCCGCCCGGACCTGATCTCAGTCAGTCAGGGAAGGTATTCCATCTGGACCTTCAATTCCTGCACCTGAGAGCCTGGTTCCTGAGTGGCTAGTGTTCCAGGCCTTGGGTCTTTCCAACGAGGTTCTCAACGTGGTTGAGGCATCCCGTAAGGAGTCGACCAGAAAATGCTATGCCTTCAAATGGAAGAGATTCTCCATTTGGTGTCAGGGCAAGGGCCTGGACCCTTCCTCCTGTTCCTTGGCAAGCATCTTGGACTACCTGTGGTCCCTTTCTCATTAAGGGCTTCGGTCGACACCCTTAAGGTGCACCTGGCGGCCATATCTGCTTACCGGGCGTGGGCCGGGAAGCAGTCAGTGGCACAGGAGAAGGTGGTCGGGCGCTTTTTCAAAGGCCTTGATCACATATCCCCCCCGGTGCGAGAACCTCCACCTCCATGGGATCTACTGCTGGTATTGGCTAAGCTCATGGGCAAGCCATTCGAACTGATGCACAGGTGCGACGTCTCTCACCTGTCGTGGAAGACCGCCTTCTTGGTGGCTATCACATCATCCAGAAGGATGGGAGAGCTGCAGGTGCTTTCCATCGAGTCTCCTTATCTGGTCTTCCACAGGGACAAAGTTGTCCTGTGCCCCAACCCGAAATTCCTTTCGAAGGTGGTGTCGGAGTTTCACCTTAACCAGGTGTTGACTCTGCCGTGTACTACCCCAGTCACACCTCGGAGGCCGAATATAGACTCCATACTTTGGACCCTAGAAAAGCGCTCGCTTATTACAAGGAGCGGATGGCTGAAGTTCGTGGAGAGGTTCGCCAGCTGTTTGTCACCTACGCTGAAGCCGCACCTGGCAGACCTGCAGCCAAGCGGATGATAGGCAGGTGGGTCACTTCCTGCATAGATCTCTGGTATAGGTTGGTGGACATGGAGCCTCCCAGAAGGATAATAGCTCATTCTACCCGCCATACCGCTGCATCGGTGGCTGCTTCCAGGGACGTCCCTATCCAGGAAATCTGCAGGGCTGCTACCTGGAAGTCAGCACACACCTTCATCAACCACTATCACATCGACCTTGAGTCATGCCGGGATGCTGATTTTGGGGCCTCGGTTCTCCAGTCTTTATTTCCTAAGTAGGTGGGTGTGCGCCTTGCCTCCCTCTTCCCGGAGAACTGCTAGGAGTCTGCCAGACAGTGTGGATGAACAACATATCCATGTCCCTAGAAATACAGGTTACTCACCTGTAACAGGAGTTACAGGAATGGTATATGTTGTTCATCCACACGACCCACCCAGCCTCCCCGGATTCGACGCACAACCTGGCTTCCAGCGGGCTAGATCTGGCATCATGGGCAGAGCCGAGAGTTTTACCACCCGGGTGGGTGGGAGGAGACAGCTTGAAGACCTTTCGGCAAGATTTAAAGCGGCAAGGAACAGTGTGGATGAACAACATATACCATTCCTAGAACTCCTATTACAGGTGAGTAACCTGTATATTTTGCCCTGTGTACCCCCATTAAGTTGCATAACACACACTCACACACGTAAGGTTAGCCACAAAGGCAGCACAAACATACTCCTGTGCCTCAGGTTAGGCCAGTTGCCATGATAGCTCAAAAGATGACTAGGAAGGCATTGCCCAAAGCACATTGCATTGGTAGCCAGAGCCCATTGATAAGCAGTGAGTGTGTGACTGACTGCGAAAGCATAGGGGTGAGAATGAGTAACAGTAGACAAGTAACCTCATGGCTGAATGAGTAAGTGAGCAGATGAGTATGTATGGACACGTGTGAGTGGATCAATGAATGTGTTAAGGTGCAATTCTATAAAAGTGGAAGCAATTGGGGCAGAGAAAATGATCTTTAAAAACTGAACCCCGTCCGGCCTAATGTCACTGAGGGTTGAGGCGCTGGATGCCACACCGGCGACCTGGGTTCAGAAGCGAGCTAGGTCTACCGGGGGGGGGGCAGCAGGGGAGGGAGAAGATTGAGTGTCCGACAACAGCTTTCCTGTCCTGGGGTGGGTGGGTATGTCATCCTGCTCCTTGGCTGCCCCCGGTGGAGGATGGGGAGCAGCGCCAGACCACGGGAGACAAGTAGTGCAGCGTTGTGACGCACACCTCCATGCGAGCACATTCACAGCTGCAAGGGGGAAGGGACAAGAAAAGCGTGGAAGAGCCAGCCTGGTGGTGCTGAGGGTTGAGGCACTGGATGCCGCAGCTCGCGCTACGCCAGCGACCCGGGTTCGGGAACGAGTCCGGTCCGCCGGGGGGGGGGGAGAGAGGATTGAGCATCGGTAGGACCGCTCTCCTCTCTCCGGGAGGGATCCAGGGGTAGCCTGGTGTGGCAGCGACCCCCAGTGGAGACCGGCGGCACTGCTACACACATGGGCTTGCTAGCAAGCGAAGGGGTAGACATCAGGCGGCTGTCTTCCAGACGTGGGTGGGAGCACCCACGTCTTGGGCTAGGACGGCATTGCACGTCCCACATCGGGGGCGTAAACACTACAGAAAACCCCTCTGGTCCAGATAGGCGACAGCCCTCCCTGAGCCACGCCGCCACATGCCCAATACTGGAGCCCTTCCACTACCCCTTCTATCTCCTCAGGCCCTATGTCCTTGGGGGGCTCAGGGAGTAACAGTAATGTCCTTGATGATGGCGGGGCTCACAGTGGGCGGTAGAGCGGTACTGGCCAGTAATGAGGCCTGAGATAGTTCTGGTACATGGGGTGATAAAGAGAGGTTAAAAAAAGCGTGGAAAAATGGCTGCCGACTCCATGGTGTGCCCCGATTGCCCATAATTGCCAAGTAATCAGGGCTGTAGATCTGGAAGGGGGGGGGGGATATCAGCAGGCCAGGAGGATAAATACAATATGGGAAAAAAAAACAAAATTGAACCCTACTTATCAACCCCAATTTTTTGTTTTATTTAGAATTCATGAACAGAATCCACACATTTTTCCTTTTTTCTGACTGTACTGTGTATATATTTCACATTTCCTTTGCATCTTACTGTCATAAAATGGTTGAACCACCTCTGTACTTATTATGGCATGTCTTCTGTTTTAAATCTGTTGTTACTAATGGCATCTCACAGCATTTGAGTATTTTCATTACTGTATTCATTTTGTCACTGCATGCTACTGACTTGTGTAGCTGTTTAGATTGAACAAAAAAGCATATGTTTATTGCAAACCCTGTTTTACAGGTCTTCCAACCCCGCACTCCACCAGAGGCCATTGCACTTTGTAGTCGCTTATTGGAGTACACACCCACTGCCCGTCTAACGCCATTGGAAGCCTGTGCACACTCATTCTTCGATGAACTACGGGAACCAAATCTCAAATTACCAAATGGACGAGAAAGACCTGCACTCTTTAACTTTACCACTCAAGGTATGGGGAACGTTATGTCAGTTCACTGTAAAGCATTGAAGACTTTCATGAAATATTGTTGCCTGTCTACAGTGTTCTATGCAGAGGCACAAAGCATACTTTTTGTTTTTTTCCATATGCCTTTTATCCTCCTGCGTCTCTGTGGCAGATGCTTTGCCCCCTTCTATCGTCGGTGACATGTACTTGGTGTGAAGTTTCCATAAAAGTTCCACCCTCATGGTGGGGCTGGGGCTGGAGAGGGCAGGCTAACTACCCAAACCAAATGGCAGTGCAGGTTCAGAGTCAGCTGGGCTGGGCTTCATTAAGCCCCCTCTGCCATGTTCCATTTTTTTCTCCCCACCCTGTTGTAGAGCATCGAATTCTTGTGTGGAGGTACATCCGTCTGAGGTTCCCCATAGTCCTCTCCCTTATGTTGCCAACTTGACACTGCTCTACCACCAGGCTTCCACCTGGGGACAGCCTAGGCCAGGCTCAGGAGAGGAGAGCAGTTTCTCAAACGCTCGATCTTCTCCTGCCCTGGCTGACCCCTGACGTCCCAAGTCCATTCCTAAACCCAGGTTGCCAGCATGGTAGAAGGTAATGCGCGCATGGTGCCTCAGCGCTCTTCGCCACCAGGCTGGCTTAAAGCATTCGATTTTAACAAGATCCAGATTTTGTTTTCTTTAATACTTTCACATGACTGATTTCAATGGAGATGCATGGTGAGTCCTTTTGGCTGGTATCTCCAGAACCATTTGCCTCGCAGAGTAATACTTCATACTTTTGAAAACTGAACAGTGGTGTATTTTTAGTCTTATAAAGTACTGTTTTGTGAAGCAAAAAGTTCAAGATATAAAGTTACAAAAGACGTGTTTGACAACAGCTATTTCTGCAAGGGAGGGGATGAGTCAACTGTTTAGTTCCATTCATGGAAGACTGCAGCTTTATCTTGGTGTCAGACACAGAAGTAGCAGATAGGTCTTTCCAAGTGTGACCTAAACCTTTCTGCTGATATCTGCTGCCTGGCTTACCCCTATCCATTTCACCCCTCGCTTTTAAAGTAAGTGGGATTCCAAGATGTCCTGTTCTCTGTAGAGAAATCAGTATGCATAGGTCAGAGGAGGAACTACTCCTCAAGTGATAGTGCCACAAATGAAGAAGTGGAGAGTTCCACTCCAAAAGTTTCTTTATATTTCTTTATTAGTTGTCCAGCATGAAAGTGGGTAGTCAGTGTTCTGTAGCACATGCCAATTTTTCAAGACTGTAGTAGTATTACTTGTAAATACAACAAAAAGTTGGCCAAGTATGCTGGAACATAAACACTAGTCCCTGATTACACATGTATTGCTGTCTGCAACCACTTGTTTATACACATACAAAGATATGTAATGTTTGGCCTTTCTTTCTTTTAACTTGATTATTATGCTGTTTAAAATTCCAGATCATCAGTGATCTTGTTTCCATTGTTTCATTTAATTCATAATGACTCTAACCATATTCTACTCGTAGTAGTACTTTCATCAATATAGATGCCATTTAAAAGAAAGAAAATTAGAGTCATAGAAGTTGCCTCTTTTAGTTAGCAGTGTGTGTTTATTTTCCCAGTACATGGTGTTGAATATAGTTTTTTGATAAGGGGAGAGAGGAAACATTTCTAGTCATTCCTTCACTTGCCCCTTGGCCGATTGTAATAAATACCTTCATGATTCTAACTAGCAAAAGGAACACTGTGTCCACTGAATTCAGCAAATTTTTCTCTACAGCCTTGCCCTGCTCCCATAAAACTAAACTAAAACAAATGCAAATAAGCCTTTCAGTGCAATACGGAGTAGAATGTTGTACAGTATTAGAGGCCAGTGGGGCACAGGACCCAAGGCAGTATGGATTCACAGCAGGAAGATCATGTCAGACAAATCTAATTGATTTATTTGACTGGGTGACCAAAGCAGTAGACCAGGGAGGGGCTGTGGACATGGCCTACCTAAACTTTAGCAAGGAATTTGACACAGTCCTGCACAAAAGATTAATAAACAAATTAGCCAGCCTGGGAGTGGGTCCTAGGGTGGTAGCCTGGGTAAAATGCTTGTTGGACAACAGGACACAGCGGGTAATAGTAAATGGAGTCCACAGTGAAGAAAGGAGGGTTACTAGTGGGGTACCGCAGGGTTCAGTACTGGGGCCGGTCCTTTTTAATGTCTTTATAAGTAACATTGCAGAGGGACTGGAAGGGAAAGTATGTCTCTCTGCAGATGACACAAAGATCTGCAACAGGGTTGATATACAAGGTGGAGTGGAAAGGATGAAAAGAGACTTGGCAAGGTTGGAAGAATGGTCAAATGTATGGCAGCTTAGATTCAAAGTAATGCACCTGGGAAACAAAAACCCAGGGGAAGAGTACACAATGGGGGATGAGATACTGACAACAACAAAAATGGAAAGGGACCTGGGGGTAGTCATATCAGATGACCTAAAGGTGGGTCAGCAATGTGAGAAGGCAGTAAGGAGGGCTGGGGGGATACTGGGATGCATAGGGAGAGGCCACCAGTAGAAAACAGGAAGTTGTTGGCCCTCTGTACAGACAGTTGGTAAGACCACATCTGGAGTAATGTGTACAGTTCTGGAGACCCCATCTCCACAAAGACATAGACAAGGTGGAGGCTGTCCAGAGGAGGGCAACCAAAATGATGCAGGGTCTGCATCGGAAGACATATGAGGAAAGACTAAAGGAACTAAAGATGTATAGCCTCGAGGAAAGGGGGGGGATATGATAGAAACTTTCAAATACCTCAAGGGAATCAACAAATTCCATGACGGTAGCATCTTTCAGAAAAAGAGATGTGCAAAAACAAAGGGGCGCAATGTGAAGATAGAGGAGGGATGGCTCAGAGGTAATGTGAGGAAGTATTTCTTCACAGAGAAGGTTGTGGATACATGGAACAGCCTTCCTGAGACGGTTGTAGAGTCAGAAACAGTGGGGGAATTTAAGAATGCATGGGACAGACATAAGGCAATTCTAGTGGAGGGTAGGAGGAAGTAGGCTGTTGGTTAAATAGGATCTGCAGCTTATCCGTTAGGTAGGGAAATGAGCAGACTAGGTGGGCCAAGCGGTCCTTATCTGCTGTCAGATTCTATGTTTTTATGTAGGTGGCTGTCCAGCACAAGCCTTTGGTTTAGTTAAATGAATTACCAGCCTCAAAGCTGCGATTTTATTTTTCAAGGAGACCAAGAATGTTGGTTTCTATATACACATATTCTGTAAAAGCATTACAGTTTTGTTTGGGTTGCACAAAGGATGGTGGAAAATTCTCTCAGCTTTTTGTTTCCACCACCCTTCAGATGGGGGGTACCCTTATTTTCAAACAATGCCTTTGCAAGTTGTTAGTATGTTCGATTGCATTCTTTTTTTTTTTTGAAAAATCTTTTTATTATGAGTGTGGTACAGCTTACATTGCATCCCTGCAACTACACTTTTACAAGTGTACATCAGTAAAATGGAGAATGTTATACACATTGTATTATTCAGGTATATGAATGTCTTAACATCAGCAAAGAGGGATTACACAATTGGTCAAAAAGGAAAGGTTGTATTCAATCTATCCATCATACCGATCTAATATTTTCTACTCAGCAATTTTAAGCACATTTTAAGCAATTTTAACAAGCTCTGTTTGTCTCCACTTATAACTGAGTAATGCAATTGATATAGATGACAATCTAGGATTGCTTTAAAGTGCACACATATTGGAAAGTGAAGAGTAGAAATGGGCCTCTGACAACCGCACCAGTTCCCCTAATCAGGGATTATACCCTGTTCCGCTGCAAAGAGCCAGGGGTCCCAGGTCTCCCTAAAAGAGACTGCCTTTCCTAAAGTACCCAGCTGGACCCGCTCCAGTATCATGCAAGATTTAACATTCTGCACCCATCTTGCAACCGTATGAGCACCGGCTAACATCCACCCTAGTGCGATAGTTCTCCTGGCATTAATTAATGCGATGGACCACAATGGGTTAGAGAGTTTCTTATTTGGATGATGCGGATCTGCCCCCAAGAGTAATTCCATAGGAGATTTAGAGGGTGCATATCCCAAAACCCGCATCATAATACAGTGTATTTGGTGCCAGAAAGGGGCCACCTTGAGGCAGGTGAGCGTTAGGTGGAGAAAGTCAGCCTCATCCGCCTGACAGTTGGGGCATGCAGATGAATGCGCAGCATCCATGCTATGCAATTTCTTAGGGTGCATATATGCACTATATACGAAGAATAGCTGGATCTGTCTCAGCTTGTTGCTGCGGGAGCACTCCATGTAATGCATACATGCCAAGGACCACGCCTTTTGATCTGTTGATAGGAAAAGATCCCTAAGCCACTTCACTGCACTGGGATACAGTAATTGGGGTCTAGAGTTAGCAAGCAGCCGATAATATAGTGATAAGGGGCTCCCCATTGGCTGCAGGTGGAACAGCTCTGCCTCAAAAGGGAAGGGGGTGGCCCAGTTGCTTGTCACGTCCAGATTATCCCCACATCTATGTCTACTTCTTAGGTATAAGAAGAAATCTCCTAAGGGTATATTCCATTGAGAGCAAATCTGTGCAAAGCTTTTAATCAAATCTCCGTCATTTAACTAGTCAATTGTCAAAAGCCCCCTCTTCCTCCAAACCCATAATGTTTGCACCATCCCAGCAGTACATCTGTCCCTCCGCCGCATGAAATTTAGTAAACTGAGGTTAGGAGAACTGCCCCCCACAAATCCAATCAGTTTATGAGCCTGTGTCCATGCCCCCAGAGTGGCAGCAGTAAACTGATTGACAACCTGCTCACAAGCCATCTCTCCCCCCCCCAAAGCCTCCAACCAGCAGATCGTTCTTGTAGTTGCCTAATAACATATCTTCCTCCAGGACCAACCAAGGGCACTCATCCCCCACCTGTCCTGTCGGTACAAATGCCAGTTGGGCTGCCCAGTAGTAAAATTTAAAATGTGGGAGGCCTACACCACCATCCTCAGGCTTCCTCTGGAGTAGAGTCCTAGCAATTTTATCTCGCCCCTTCTGCCATATAAACTTATGAAAGATTGAGTCTAAGTGTTTGAAGGGAAATTTGGGGATCTTGATGGGGAGAGTTTGATACATATAGAGTAGTCTAGGTAGTAGACATTTTAATAACCCTCCCACTCTGCCAAGTAGTGATATGGGGAGAACTGTCCACCTCATACACTGTTCTGAGATCTCAATCATGAGGGGTTTCAAATTTAGTTTATAAAGTTCCCCTACTTTAGCGAATATCCGTACCCCCAAGTATTTTAATGAGTGAACCAATTGGAGTCCTTCCAGCCTAGCAATCAGCTGTGCTCTATTCAGATTCCCCACAGGCAGGAGCTCGCTTTTATTCCAATTAACCTTATGCCCTGAAATTGCTCCGAAAGAGCGCATTAATTTATGTACTAGTGGCAGATCCTCATCAGGGTTTTGCAGATATAGTAGTTGAACATCTGCGTACATAACGATCTTATGTTCCCCGTTCCCTCCCCGAAATCCCCGGATCCCATCATGTGCTCTCAGCGCTGCTCCAAGAGGCTCCAGTGCAAGGACATATAGCAACGGGGAGAGTGGGCACCCCTGCATTGTCCTCCGCCCCAGCTGAAATGACCCAGTCAATGCATCCACTGCATTGACTTGTGCTGAAGGGCACCGGTAAAGTGCTCTAACCCATGCTCCAAAAACAGGACCAACCTCTAATTTACCCAGCGCATAGAATAAGTACCCTCCACTCCACATGGTCAAAAGCCTTTTCTGCGTCGAGGGCTACTACCGCTGCTCCATGTAGATTCCTATTCCGGGCCCACCTAAGTATAATATTCAGGGTACATCTTATAATATGTTTACCCATGTGACCCTTCACAAAGCCAGACTGGTCTGGATGTACTATTGATGGGAGAATTCACTCCAGTCTGGTCGCCATGGCTTTCGCTAAGATCTTATAGTCTGCGGTTAATAGCGAGATTGGTCTATATGAGGAGCATAAGGTTGGGTCCTTCCCCACTTTCGGCAGTTCTGTTATGGTGGCAGACTGTGTGGAAGGGGGTAACTCGCCCTCCAGCAACCCCTCCTCAAGAGCGTCAAACATCGGTGCCAGTAAATATCCCTCAAATATTTTGTAGAAGTCAATCGGTAGGCCGTCCGGCCCTGGAGCCTTCCCAATCTTCAGAGCTCTCAATGCTATCTGTATTTCTTGTTTGGAGAATGGAGAGTCTAAATTCTCTGCATCCTCCTCACCAATTTTATTAAGTGGAACACCTGCAAAGAACTGATCATACTCCTCGCTTTGGGGGTTACATTCTGAAGTATATAGTGATTTATAGTAAGTACCAAATGTGTATCCCCCATGTCCTTAACATCCCGTACCACGTTCCCTTGTGTGTCTTGAATTTGTGCTATGCACTTGGCAGATTCACTCCTCTTAAGTTGCCATGCCAAGTACTTCCCCCACCCTATCCCCATCAAAGTATTGTCCCGCTTTTGCCAGCAAAATAGATCTCTCCAGCTGAGCACTGGATAGAGAATTAAATTCCCATTTTAATTTCTGCACTATATTGTAAAGGGTGGCTGTGGGGTTAAGCATATGTGCCCTCTCATATACAGCTATCTGAGTTCTAAGTGTCTCTAGGTCTCTAGTGGACGTCTGCCTCATCTGAGCGGCAAAGGCAATCATCTGCCCTCGTATATAAGCCTTCAGTGCTTCCCATCGTGTGAATGCGATGTATTTCCTTTATGATTGAAGTTCAAGAATTCTTGTATGGCTGCTCCCATGAATGAGACATATTTCTGTTTCCGCAATAATAGTGGGTCTAACCTCCAGATCCTAGCTCTCTCCATAGTCCCCCACCCACAGATTTTAACATAACGGAGAGCATGATCCGATATTAAAATGGACACATACCCCCACCTCTTCTACCGAGGTGATCAGGGCACTGGATATCACCAGCCTATCGATGCAGGCATAGGAGTTATGTGCATGTGAATAAAAACTATATTCTCGGCCTGAGTGGTAGAAGTGGCGTCAAGTGTCAACTAAGTCAAAATCGAGTTGCAGTGCCTCCATTGCCTTCGCATTTTGGGATAGGGAAGAATTAGATTGATCCAAAACCGTGTCAAGAACACAGTTGTTGTCCCCTCCCAATAGCCAAGGGCCCTCCCACCGGGTCATGTCTAGAGCGAGCTTCGGAAAAAAACCTGGGTTTTCGATATTGGGTGCATAACTAGAGCCTAGCAGCAGGTTTCCCTTACCCGGTATCTCCACCCTCGCCAAGGCATACCGACCATGTGTATCCACCAGTGTATCTACAATCTGTAGGTTGGAGCCCCGAGGGAGCCAGATAGAGGCACCCCATGCCTTAGATGAGAAGGTTGAAGAAACCCATGTACCTCCCATGAATGCAGCAGTTTTTTGTGACTCCAGAGTAGAGAAGTGTCTCTCCTGTAACAGGACCAGTTCCCCCCTTCATCTGCAGATTTCCGCCACAACCCTCTTGCGTTTCATAATCGACTTAAGCCCATTTACATTCCAGGAAATGCAATTCACCTCAGCCCCCAGTATTAAACAGCAGTCTACAGTCGTATAGTCTTCTGGTCAGCAATGAAAAGCCTGCACACTCTTTTCCCCAACATTTCCAACCTCTTCCCTCCACCTGCTCTCCCTCATTTTCCCTTGATTTAACCCAGGACCAAAAGCCCAAAGACTCCTTAAAAAGACCCCAGATCATCATGCTCCAGTGTCAGCGTGACAGGGAGCCTTTGAAGTGGAGTCATCCCCTCTCACAGGCAAAGGGTTGTCATTTGCTGTCTGACTGCCCCTCCCTTCTTTAGTCAGGATTTGCCTCCCTTCCTTCAACATTTCCAACATGCCCCAGCCTCCATCTAGAATTGACTGAGGCTCGCCCCTCTTACGGGATACACCCCACCAGCGTTCCCACTACAAACAATAAGCAAGGAAAAACCAACCCTGCTCTGCCTATTAACCATATAACTAAGTAGAGGGGTGGCGGCATAAGCAACATATAAAAGTCACAGAACAAATACCAAAATAGCTGTGTTATTTAAACAGTAACATGCTCTAAGCGAATTTTACGTTTCAGTAATCTGCTCATGCACGTACTACAACCAGAGTGCCTGTTACAATATAACTGGAAGGCCCCCTGTTAGTACGCTAGCTCCACATGTCTGCACATATCAGTCACGGCCCACAAAATTAGGATTTCCATCTTCAATATTGAGTGGAGTTATGCAACTCAGCCCTAAAGCGGGGGGGAAAAAAAGAAAGTAAAAAAGAACCTGCCCCGCTGATACCCGTGCTCCCCTAGCATGGTGGGTCATACTGCAACAAAAATACAGGCCATTCACTAAAATGTTCAAAGGGTCATCAGAATCCCTTGCCTCTAGAGCCTTTGATAGATGCAGCGACATCCACCCCCCCCCCACCCCGCTGATACCCGAATCCCTAGACTCGGTCGGGGGTGGGGGGTAACGTTAGGGGACCTTTTGCCTCTGGGTCTGCAGCTTAACTGCTAAATGCAGTCAGACCTTGCAAACAACCCGTGGGGGAAATAAGAGCCTTAGGGGCACAAATAAAAAGCACAGGCCTACCCTATAGAACATAGGCATCCATCATAGCATGAACACACACCAGTGCGAGTTAGTTCTTGCACATCCTGGAACTCACTCATTGTTGGGCCTTGCTCGTTCTTCCCTATTCTCCTCCTCCTTCTCGAGCCATCTCTAAGCTAGCTTGTGGCAAGTAAAGAAACGAGGGCTCTGACCAGGTTTATCTACCCTCAGACGAGCCGGGTACGCCAAAGAAAACTTCCAGCCCATCCTGTACAGCTTACTTTTTACAGGGTTGAACTTTTGCCTCCTCATCTGAAGATCCCTGCTGTAGTCCTGATACACATAAACTGTTGCATTATCCACCTTGAGGGGAGCTGCCATTCTAGCCTTCTGCAACACTGATTCCTTGTCCTGAAATCTTAGATATTTGACAAGGCAATGACACGAGCGATCCCCCAGTTTAGGAGGGGGGCCAACCCGGTGTGCTCATTCAATTTCATACCCTGCAGCTTCTCTCTCTAGGCCCAACTTCTGGATCAGCCATGTGTGTATCCCCACATTAGGATTGCGGCCTTCCAATCCCTCGGGCAGCCCAATCATGTGAATATTTGAGCGCCTAGAGCGATTTTCTTGGTTGTCTAAGCGTTCCCGGAGATCGGAGTTGATGGAAAGCAGCCCATTTTTTTTCAGCCGAGGCCCCCAAGTAGGTATCCTCCAAGTCTCTGATCCTGCGTTCAAGCTCGCATATTTGTGTAGTATGCATGGCAGTAGTGTCAGTTAGAGTGGTAACTACGTATTGCAGATGGGTGAATTGCAAGTTGAGGTTGTGGAACTCAGCCTTCATGTCCCTCTGCATCTGTGCTAATGTATCAGGTACTCCTGTGAGCGTTTTGGTAATATCCATTATGGTGGAGTCCACATGCACACTTGCTGAGCTGGTGCCTGATGGATAGGGCCCAGTGTCCTGAGAAAGAGTATTGTGTCTACCGATCGAGGTCCTCGATCAAAATTGAATCTTTGCCTGCCGATTTTTAGTTTTGGTAGTAACCATTCGCTCAGGTTTCAGATATGTCACTTCAGCAAAGCCCAGAATTTGATTTACAGCATTAAATAATACATTTTAAAGCCACCACCCAGGGAGCCTATTTAGCAAGCGTCCTCCATGCTTGCCGGCTAGTCACGCCTCCCCGTTGGATTGCATTCTGATAGAAGAAACATAGACAAAGAGCTTCTTGGTCCATTCTTTGGTTATGCCACTTGTTGATTAGCCATTTCTGTGGCTTTCTTGTGTTTGGTGGGTTTTTTTGTCAATTCTGTTTATACTCTGTTCCATCATGGAACTCTCTTGGGCATCACCGCTACCTGTGAGCTCTACCTCCTGCCTGAAGCTTCTGTCTCCTTCACCCCCGCATCAGCTCGACAGATCCCCTGGCTCTGTACCCCCCTGAGGTGGATCCACTCTATGTCCCAGGGCGCTCTGTCTTGGAATTTAATGTGCTGGCTGAGCAGGTGGCCCAGGCTAGGAGTGAAGCCTGGCATTGGAGTGTGCCACTGTCTTCTATCCCCAAGGATGGGGATTTTGTCCTTGGTTTCCTCTGCCGCACTCCAACCCTTGCATCGGTTGATGTACCTGTAGTGCTCCCGATCTCGATCGAGAGCGCTAGGACACTGAGCCCCCATGGATCCCTCCCCAGGGAGAGGAGAGCTGTCCTCCAGATGCTCCATCCTCTCCCTCCCTGCCGACACCCAGCCACCCGAGTCCATCCCCAAACCCGGGTTGCCGGCATGACACGAGGTGTGGCATCCAGCACATCAGTGCCACCTGGCCTTGAGTTTGGTGTTAAGAGGTTATATACTGCTCTGCCACCAGCTGGACTCTGATCTGTACTTTCACAAACCATTACAGTTTCTGTCTGGTATCCCATAGACAGGCTGGCTTTAGTCTTGTTGTCTTTCAGTCATGGTTTCCTATCACTCTGCGGTCCTGACCTACTTTGGAATTATTCAGTTTGTGTGGCTCTGTGGACAGAGATGTCCTTGAATATGATAGTGCTGTTATCAGTAACAGTAGATCTTTGAAAGAAACCCCTTCATAGAGCCACAGCTCCCCTTCCCACCTTCCCAGTTTGTATTTTCAGGTGGGATGCTGTTGAAGACTTGCTGGTTGCTGCAAGTTGTATCTTCTCACTTCTGTACTCCTAAACAGGATCTTTTTGTCACCGCCTCTGCTGTTACCCTGATTAGGGTTTTGGTCTCCAGTTCCGGTCAGAATTGCACAACTCTGAGTTACATAGAAACATAGACAGCATCAGCAGAAAAAAAGACAATTGGTTCATCCAGTCTGCCCTGTTATACCCTATCCTACCCCAGCATCTGTTTTGCCCTTCCCCGTCCCCTTCCATACTGCAACCCCCATTGAGTAACTATTAACCTTTTAACTCTGTCCCAGTCATGCTTGAAACCATTAATAGTTTTTGTGCCCGCCACCTTTGCTGGCAGGCTGTTCCACACCTCAGCCACTCTCTTTGTGAAATAAAACTAACTCACATCCCTTCTGAATCGACTCCCCTTCCCCGGCTTCCACTCGACCCTATGTTTTTGACTCACGATTCCCGCTGAATAGTTCCTAATAGTTTACCCTCTTCATTGCTTTCAGGAACTTAAAGGTCTCTATCATATCACCCCTCTCCTTTCTGGCCTCCAGCGATAACATGTTCCATGCCCTAAGCCGATCCTCTTAGGATCTGCCCTGTTGGCCCTGAATTATTTTGGTTACCCTATGCTACACCATCTCCAGCCTGTTGTCATCTTTCCTTAGGTGGGCCCTCCAGAACTGGGGACAGTATTCCAGATGACACCTCACCGCTGATCTATAGAAAGGTACAGTAGTATTACCTCCTATCAAATCCCTTCCAAATGCACCTCATAATCCTGGTTGCCTTGCTTTAGACTATGTTACATTAGCTAGATTGTTTTCGGGAGACACTTACTATGACTGCCAGGTCCCTTTCCTCTGAAGTTGTGCCCAGCTTAACCCCTCTCATCCAGTCACCCATCCTGGGTTTCTTGTTTCCTACGCGCATCACCTTGCACTTTCTGGAGCTGAATTTCAACTTCCAAACCTTGGACCACCTCACCACCCTATGCAGGTCCTTCTGTAACTCCCTTACCCACTCCTTGCCACAGAACTTAGTGTTGTCTATGAAGAGGCACATTTTGCCATGTTTTTCTATGTCACTGATGAACATATTAAAAAGAACTGGACCTAGGACTGACCCCTGCAGCCACCCCCTTGTGACCATCCTCTTCTCTGACTTGACTCCATTTACCACCACCCTCTGCTGTCTTCGCACCAAGCAAATATCTGCCCATCTAACTAGTTCCTTCACTGCACCTGGATCCTTCAGCTTCTTCAGCAACCTTCTGTGTGGCATCTAGTTGCATACCTTGCTGAAGTCGAAGTAGAGTAAATCCACTGCTTATCGCTTATCCATCGCCTTACTTACCCAGTCATAGAATACTATCTTGTTGATCTGACAAGACCTCCCTCCCACAGACACATGCTGTTTACTGTTCTGGAGCCCATTACTCGCTAGGTAGTCCACTAGGTCCTCCTTGACAGTTGTCTCTTATCAGTTTATTCACAATGGAGGTAAGACTGATGGACTTAGAAAAAAAAGCAACTTGTGTTGCAGGATAGATACTGTCCAGTAACCTGTAAGCACTCACAAAAACTATGTCTGCTCCACCAGTGCTTTTTATTGCAGTGTCCCAAAAGGTGCATATGAAATGCAATTACAGGTAGCTTTTTGTAAGACACAAATGTCCAAAAGAGGGACTTCCAGAGGCATTGCTGTAATGGTGGCTGCTTGATCTCTGTGCTGCTCTTACTCCCAACCCAGCTATCTAAAGTAAATCCCCTCCCGAGAGATTTCTGTCTTGTCTGAAACGTCTGATCTTCAAACTGTACATGTTGGGAAGCTGCTGCACTCGAAGGGGAGCAAAAAAAAAAACACTCAGAAAAACATGACGAAGCAGCTTGCGATCGATGAAGATATTGCAGGATTTGTGACCGTGGCAAAGGGCCGTTCACCCTCCGAATCATCCTGGGACCCTGAGATGGAAGATGATGAACCCCCGAACAGAACAGACAAGGCTCTGCAAAACATACTTAGGTCATCAACAAAATAGAGACCTCAGTTGCAGACATAAGAATCTACATAAAAACAATCAACAATCAAGTTACCTGGAATGAAAGGAAAATATCAGAGGCAGCCGAAGCTCTGGAGAGTACCGACAAAGTGCTGCTTTACCTACTGCAGAGAGACAGACAAACGCACGCTCAATTAGAAGATGCCAAAAACCGAGCAAGACTAAACAATTTTCGAATTCATGGAATGCAGGAAGGGGCCTAGGAGGGCTTTCCTACTCTGGCAGACTTCATTATTCAGCTGCTAAAATCAACCCTGTCAGTATCTTCTGATTTGCCTCTGGATATCGAAAGAGCATATCGCTCGCTCGGTCCCCACCCATCAGACCCTAAAGCCCGACCCAGATCCTGGATAAATATGTGTGTTACACTACCAGACCAAGGAATATATTCTGCAGGAAGCCTGGAGGCATAAAGATTTAAAATACTCTGGGCAGGACATTTATTTTGACCATGACTTCTTGGCTGAGCTGCAAGCGAGAAGACTTCAGGTGAGACAAGTTATCAGCGAACTAAAGGAAAAGAAAAACATTAAAGCTCAACTGAATTTCCCTGCTAAGCTAAGAATCTACCTGGACAGTGGCATCAAAACGTATAATAATCTTGCAGAAGCAGCTCAATTCCTCTCGGAACAGAAACTGTCTTTGCCAAACCAGGAACTAGAAATCCTAGAGCATAAACTGCGGGCAGGTTCCTGGAGAACACAATCAAAGGGACGTAAGGGGTCACAGCCCACATGGCTCCAGAAGTCTCTAAACTGATGAAAAAAGTAGAAACCACCAGATCCTTTTCAGGCAGCTCTTCAAAGGAGAAATCGCATACTCCCAGGTGACTTTGGCTTCAATTTAAAACCTGCTGGAATGTTTTTAGGCGGTTGGGGGATCTGCTAAACATCTCCTTTACTGAGACAATGCGATCTTTGGACCGAAGGGAGGCTCCTGCTTTCAAGTATCCTCAATGAGATAAGATGCCAAAGGGCCCTTTTGAACTGCTCATTTTTAATTCCGTTTAACCAGGAAAGGGGAGTGGGGCAGAGAGTTGCCTATAATCTAAACCCCTTGAACTGAGGCAAAGCAGGGGAATACTGATAGACACAACGTGGCACTCCTAGCTACTACTCTGAACTCTACAACCGGTTGTTGCCCTCTGTTTTGGACACAAAATGAATGGAGTGGAACAATAACTTAATATTGATGAAATATGAATGGGGGTATCACCTAACTTAGGCTGGGGATTCCATGCCTGTCTCCTTGAGCAGAGGATGGGGGGAGATTACTCACCCTTAAGATGCAAGGCAACTAATGGAAGGTGGATGTCCAGAAATTGATTAAGGGGCCAGAAATGCATAACCATACAGCTGGGGATGGGGGGAGGTTGTCAGGATTGTGCTACCACTCTTGCTTACCATGGTGGCAGCGATTTTGATATTAAGCATGTTAATGCGTGTTCTTTTGTTGATCAGAAGGAAAGCGAATTGCATGCAACACCACAAGGATATTTTTTTATCCCACAAGATTTACATCAGTGGTGTCTCTTAGCATTGCTAAAGCGCATCTAGGAAGTTGTAATTTGGAAGTTGTTAACCCTTCATCATACTGCACTAGTACACAGCAGTATACCTGTTTCAAAGTGTTTGTTCAAAAGTTTTTTATATTGTTTACACTTGTTAATATAAATTGTTGGTTTTTATTAGAAAGCTCTAGAATTTTTAGCTGGAGCAAAGTAGTGCTGTTATACTGTCTGTCATATGACTCAGCTGGATGTTACAAATGGCCTTATACTTCAGTCTCAGAGAAGTGAGAGGGACACAAGAGTTGACTAGGGAGTCCAGACATTTAACAATCCCTATAGAATGCAGTAGTAAAAATGGGTGAAATTAATATTGTAACGCACAATGTAAAGGGGATACATTCCCCTATTAAATGAGCTAGATTGCTGAGTGAGCTAAACAAGTTGAATTGCTCGATCGCTTTTTTGCAAGAAACACATTTGCCTCAGCAAGAACATATGAAGTTGAGGAGGGCGTGGGTGGATCGGATGGAAGCAGCCTCCTCCTCTAGTAGACGTAAAGCTGGGGTAGCCATTCTGTTTAGGAAGGGGTGTCCATTCCAAATTGAAACAGTGGAGAAGGGATGAGAAGGGCACTTCTTGCAAGTCACTGGTACCCTACATGGATAATCTGTGCACCTGGTTAATATTTATGCCCCCAACACACAGCCACAATCCTTTTTGCAAGAAATCCTCCACAACATAGCTACCTTGCCAGCGGGTCAGTTAATTATGGGCAGGGATTTCAACACGTTTTTTTCGCCCAGAATGGATAGATCATCCCATTCCACTAACTATGGCAATTTGGTCTCCAGGTTGTTGTCATCGACGGTGGAGGAAATGGGCCTACTTGATATTTGGAGACAGCAGCATAAGGGTGAATGAGACTTTACGCTCTATTCACCAGCCAACAAATCATACTCTAGAATTGATTTTTCTTAGTACTGAAGGCCTGGGCACACTGTGTTGCTGCATCCAGAATACATAGTATAACCTTGTCAGACCACGCCTCGGTCTCGATTAAATGGCAAGTGTCAGTGAGGCACAGATATACCACCTGGTGCCTAAATGTCTCACTTTTGAACGATAAAAACTTTACCAAAAAACTTGCAGAGATGATAAAGGAAATCTAAGAGATTAATATAAAATAGCAGTGTTCCCCAGTAAGTACATGGGAAGCCCTAAAGGCAGTGGTTAGGGGGGAACTAATTAGTTTTGCCACGGCTAGGAAAAAACTATCACAGTTATCCCAAAACAAAATAATAACAAAGATAGCAGAGCTAGAGAAGGAACATAAAGAACATCCAGATAATCCATCAATGTAAAGGCCCTAAGGTTGGAAAGAGATAATCTGCAAAGGTTAGGGAATGAAAGGGTAGAGGGACATCTTAGATTCCTAGGCCAAAAATACCACGACCCAGGTTGCAGAGCAGCAAAACTGTTAGCGATTAGACTACGTAAAGCCCAAGCGGATAGAACAGTACCTAAAATAAAAAAAACAAAACAAACCCCAATTGCCCCTGGATTAAACCATCAGATATTGCAGAACAATTTCGGCAGTTTTATCAGCACTTACATCAGGAAGAAAATTGAAGCCCAAATATAAAAGCACAAACCGAGCAATTTCTGCAAGTTTTACCTATCCTGAAATTATCCGAAGAAGCCAGAAAAGAGCTGAACAAACCCATTACAACCCAAGAGATCAAATATATAATACAATCCCTGCCCTCAGGCAAAACCCCAGGCCCAGATGGCTTCAGCTCGGAGTTTTATAAACAATTCACTAAAGCACTGGCCCTTGTTTTGGCTACAGTGTTTATTGAATGTCTACATGAGAAACGGATTCCAGACTTGTGGAAAGCAGCAATAATTATTGTTCTTCCCAAACCGGGTAAACCTTTGGATAAATGTGAAGCATATAGACCAATTTCCTAGCTAAACCAGGATCTAAAGATTTTGTCCAAGGTATTATCATATAGATTACAAAAACATATGGAATATCTAATACAGGCAGTATAGCACAGTGGTTTAAGGCTGTAAGCTGCAAATCTGGTGACATCCAGCAGACCAGACCTGGGTTTGAATCCCACAGCTTCCACTTGCATACTGTGTGACCCTGAGCAAGTCACTTAACTTCCCTGTGCTCCCAGGTTGCTCCTGTAAAAAAGCTTTCAGCTTAGTGTGCTACTCCTGGTTAAACAACTAAATAAAAAAAAAAACTAGAAAAAACTGGTTTTATACCAAACCGTCACCTAGCAGATAACATACGTAAACTATTGAACGTCCTGGCCTATAGTTCCCCCACATCCTCGGCCCAGCTCGCAGTCTTCTTCGATGCCGAGAAGGCTTTCAATCACCTGAACTGGGAGTACCTGTATACAGTAATGGGAAAATTGGGCTTGGGCAACAAATTTATACAAAGGGCCTTTTTATGCTGTAATAATCCCTCAGGTTAGGGTGAATGCAACCATATTGGCAAGGTTTAAACTAGAGAGGGGAACCAGGCAAGGCTGTCCCCTATCGCCACATCTTTTTACCCTGAGTTTAGAACCATTAGACATAGCTATTTGAGAATCTAAAGACATACAGACAGAGGTCGGTGATCAAAGCTGTAAAATATCGATGTATGCCGACGATACGTTGGTGTTTGTAGACAGACCTATTACCACAATCCTCAACCTGTTGAAACTTCTAAATAGACATGGATCAATCTCAGCATTTAAAATAAATGCGGATAAATTGGAGGCACTATTAATAAAGGGGGTGATTGGATCGGCTCTGCATTCTAGCATACCATTTAAATGGGTGAAGGAGAAGGTTAAGTACTTGGGCATCTGGATTCCAGGGAACCTGTCAAGACCTTATTATAATTATGGGCAATTAACCAATCAGATGTATGTGGATTTAAAAAGATGGCAGGCCCTACCATTATCCTTTTCCAATAGGTTGGGAACAATAAAAATGAATATCCTACCAAGACTGCTTTTTCTCTTTTCAACCATCCCAGTATCAATCCCCAAGCCTGATTTTTTTAAAAAATTCAACAAAAAATTACCTACTTTATCTGGGTGGGCAGGAAACCTAGAATTCGAGGGATCTTACTACAAGAAATTAAGAGAAAGGGAGGATGGGGTCTTCCAGGCCTCCAAAAATACTATTGAATGGCCCAAATTGTCCCATTGATAAAAATACTAAATCAGTCACAGCAAGTTCAGTGGTGTCGTCTTGAGGGAAATGCACTCCCCAATGTTCCTTTGAAAATACTACCATGGATAATTCTACCTGAAACCCTAGCTTGATTAGAAATAGGTGGACAAAACATACCCTATCCATATGGTTAAAAATCAGAACGGTATGGGAAAAAACAGGATCTGTATAGCCATACATCTCCCTGCAGTACTTTCCCAGCAATGCAGGAAGACACTAGTCTAGAGAGATGGACTCAGAGCGGGCTGCGTTTCCTATCTCAATTTTTAGAGGGCAAGCCAATCGAGGAATTTAAATCTATGCAACAAGAATATAACTTTCCACATAATTATTTCTATAAATACCTACAGCATAGACACTATATTACAACTTCAGTAGGAAACCATACATTGACTACCCCTGTGGAGGGGGGCCTGATATTAGTGAAAAATAAATCTCAGACCCTTAACATGAAACATTTGATATCCCTATTTTACAAGTTGGTGCAGGAGGATGCAGCATCCTTTATTATTCAAAATATACAGGATAAGTGGGCAGAGTCGTCGGGACAGGATATCTTAGAGCAAGAATGAGCAAAGATTTGGGCTGACACTCACAAAACTACGAGTTCATTAATTTGGAGAGAATTTAGGTGGAAGATTTCGCTACGATTCTATATCACTCCCACCATTTCAAGACATTATGCTAAACTTCCTACAAACAAGTGCTGGAGGAATTGCGGCCTAGTCGGCTTCCATTATCACATATTCTAGGGGTGTCCAGGTGTTAGGGCATTTTGGTTACAGATAACGGATAGGATTAAGCAGATCTTACTTCGAGAGGGTTCCTGCAGTAGGTCTTCACATATAGGACTGCGCCCTTGGCGTCTGGTCCGCATGGCAAACTTGTAGATAGCAATCATCAGCGGGGACCGCCTCCGACGTCGGGGCATCGTGACGTCAGCCCGACTATAAAAGGGGCAGTTCCGTGCCCACTCTCCAGTTCTTTCCCGCCCGTCGCCTCAGTAACATTTGGCTCGTGTCAGAACAGCAATCTAACGTCCGCGTTAAATTTTGTCGAAGTTTTCCTTCGCCTCTTACTAGATTTCTCTCCGAATTTTCTTCAAATTGATGTCTTCTAGAAAGAAGAAAAAGTGCTCTAAGTGCGGCGCTCAAATCCTGCACGGGGACGACCATTCCTACTGCCTCCTTTGCCTAGGTTCAAAGCATGACGTCCAGGAGTATTCCATCTGTCGGGCCTTCAACCAGGTGACTAGAACCACAGGCGCAAGCTGTCCCTCGAGGCCCATCTTTTGACCCGACGCTTGGTGTCTGTGGAAAAGGAGCTCCAAAAACTCAGGGAAAGATCGTCGTCGCCGGCCCCGAAAAAGAAGAAAAGTAAAGAGAAGCGTCGGGACCGGAGTCTGTCACCACGTGACAGGCCTGCAACCGTGAGTACTTTTTCAGCGCCCCATCTGCTTCTTTGGGTCGGGCTCCCTCTCCCCCTCCTGCTGAGGTGGCGGGCAGCAGTGAGTTCCTCTTTAGAGGTGTTAATTTCATCACCTTGTCCTGCCAATAAGTCACGCCT
This sequence comes from Neoceratodus forsteri, assembly GCA_016271365.2. Lineage (NCBI taxonomy): Eukaryota > Metazoa > Chordata > Ceratodontiformes > Ceratodontidae > Neoceratodus > Neoceratodus forsteri. Next base: position 659,311,430 of record CM057459.1, read on the forward strand.
CGCCTCCGGCGAAGAGCACACGGCCTCCGCCGATCAGACTAGCGGCGACCTTCCAGCTGTCTCTAGCCCGGCGGATGTCTGATGTTTCGGACACCAGCTCCTCCGACGCCCATCAGGATCCGTCCACTCTCCTGTTGGGCTCCAGTTTGGCCCCCAACATCAGACAGACTGAGGGACAAATCGACCCGTCATCTCCCAGGGTTCTCCACGCCAGAGACTTGCTACTCAGTCCTTTGTTCTTTGCTTTAGTAAGATTGCACTCGGATCTGCCATCGGGGGCCCCTCGAGTCCCCCCCTCGCCAGGCCTTCCACTGTCGCTGGATTTCATTCCGCTGCCGACAGGGGATCCAATTATGGAACCTCCACCCTCCAGCTCTTCGGGCGTGCTCCCGGATCCGACGCCACCTTCTGGCAACACGGCACCGCCCACTATGGGGTCTTCATCTGGGTTCCTAGTCCAGCAACCCTCTCTCCTGCCTGCGGGCGGCCCTCCGTCGGTCACTCAATACTCGACACCGGGTCAGGTGCCTCCGTCGCCGGGCTTCTCGACGACCGGTTTTCAGACATCATCATTACCTATGCGGGGATATCCTACTCCAGGACACCTCACGCCGGGTTATACCGGGTACTCTTCATACTATCCATTATGGCGCTACCCTCAGTAACTGGGATATCCGAGTTACCAGCCTCCCCCTCCTCCTCCTCCTCCAGTGCCGGACCAGGAGTCCATCCCTCTTTGGTGGAAAGAGGCTAGAGCGCAGCTTGTGTCGGAGCTAAGACAGCCGGTGACGGAAGCACCCACCCCTAGGGTCACTAACCCACCGCCTCCTCAAGCTAGAGCATCGACTTCTATTACGATAGGGACCACGGAACCAGAGCCTTCCGTGCCTAGTGGCTCTGAACCCTCTGACACAGACTCCAACTCGGATGCATCGAAGCCTAGATCTCCCGTAGAGGTCCCCCCAAAAGACTCCCCAAAGTCACCTCTGGAGGATCTCTCTTTCAGAGATTTATTGCGTTTAATTCGGGCAGCTGGTGGATGGCCGTCCAAAGAGGTTGATCCGCAAAGAAAACGTCTTGCAGAGCACCTGGATCTGGCCACCTCGGACCCTATCCCCATTCCTCCGTGGATGGAGCCCCATGAGGACCTTGTGACTACAGTTTGGCAGCAACCGTCCTCCATTCCAGCGGTCTCACGCAAAGCCAACCACACCTATTATCCCCCAGAAGGGATATCTCACCTTAACTCCCATCCCAAGGCTGACTCGATGGTCATCACGGCCGCTCACGACCATTCAACCCAGCCCAGACATCTGAGTTCTTCACCTCCCGATGACTCGCGTCAACTTGACCAATTTGGGCGCAAAATATACTCTTCTTCCTCTTGTGCGATACGTTCTCTTAATTACATCTCGCACATGGTTGCCTTTCAAAAAGCTTCTCTGTTAAATTTGGAAAGGGACCTCCAGGAAGTTCAGGACAAAACCCTGAGAAAGAAATTGTTGGAGAAAGTTAGGATGGGCAAATCCTTGTGTCGTCATGCCCTCCGGTCTACCTACGACTCTGTGGATCCGGTGGCTAGAGCGGCAGCCATGGGGATCTGCCTCTGGTACCTCTCTCCATATAGTGGGACTGGCACAGGATGTGCAGTATACTCTGTTGGATGCCCCTTTCAGGGGTTCCGTCCTCTTTGGCAGCAATGCTAAAGATATTATATTATTACTGGGCTGCAGGAGAGCGGACACTTCTTGCGGGATGTCCGCTCCTTATACAAGACGGGACATAAAAAGCAGCCTTTTCGCCACCAAAGAAGGTGGAACAAATTCCAGGGCAAGCACCAGGCAAAGAAATGCGCACCTGGATCAGGAGCTCAAACCCCACAGGCCAAATTTCCCAAACAGGCCTCTGGGGCAAAAGCTACCCTCCCCTCATTGTCCTGACTTCTTTTCCCTCCTTCTGCTCCCTCCAGTATCTCAGGAATAACCAGTCGGAGGGAGGTTCATCCTCCACCTGGACAGTTGGAGGTTCGTCACCGCAGAAACTTGGGTGCTTCAACTCATCCAGCGAGGTCACTCGATAGAATTCAGTGAATTCCCAGCCCCTCAACCACCGGGACAGTCCTTCTATCCTTGGGATCAGGTCCCCATAGTCTCTCAGGAGATCCAGGCTCTACTTCTAAAGAGGGCCATAGAACCCATCCCATCAAACCAAATAAGAAGGGGATTCTACTCCCACTTCTTCCTGGTTCCAAAGAAAATGGGCGACCTGGACCTCAGCACACTAAACATCTTTGTCAAGTACAAGAAATTTCATATGTTGACCCTTCAGGTGCCCTTCCCCCTACTCCACCCCAGTTCTTGGCTGTGCTCCCTGGACATTCAGGACACTTACCTGCATATCCCTATCCTCCCGGCCCACTACGATTTTCTCTATTTTGTTTTCATGGAGAAGCATTTCCAATTCAGAGCACTCCCTTTTGGCCTCTCTTTGGCTCCCAGAGTGTTCACCAAATGCCTAGTGGTAGTAAGCGCTGCCAGGGCATTTATGTCTTCCCGTACCTGGACGACTGGCTCCTCGCAGCACCCTCTCCTACCAGCCTGAAAGAGTCTCTCTCTTTCACTCTGAACTTGTTTGCTTTACTGGGCATAACTGTCAATTTTCCCAAGTCCCAGCTAGTACCTTCTCAGAGGCTCCAGTTCATTGGAGCTGTACTAGACACAGTTCAGGGCTAGGATTTCCTGCCATCAGATCGGGCCGAGACCCTAGCTTCTCAGACCACTCTCGTGGCACAGGCTCGATAGATTCCAGCACACTCAGTGCTTTGTTTGTTGGGACTGATAGTGGCGCCATTTCGACAGTCCCAATGGCCAGGCTTCACATGAGGGTCACCTAATGGTTTCTTCGAGTCCAGTGGGACCAGAGGACGGACTACATGAACCAAAAAGTCATGATCTCCAACAGCCTTCAGAGAGATCTTCGCTGGTGGCAAGATCTCTCGAACCTATCGAAGGGAATTCCTTTCCTTCCTGTAGTTCCAACTCAGATTCTCACTACGGATGCCTCAGATCTGGGCTGGGGTGCTCATCTGGGGCCTCACAAGACACAAGGTTCTTGGTCCGACCAGGAGCTGATGCTCCACATCAATGTTCTGGAGACCAGGGCAGTTCTTTACGCGCTCCAGGCATTCCAGTCGCTGCTGGTTCTGGGATCTCTCTTGGTCCAGACGGACAACGTGTCCACTGTCTGGTACCTAAACAAACAGGGAGGAACCCGGTCATACCCTCTTTGCAGAGAAGCCATGAGGGTGTGGTACTGGGCGATTCAGCACAGCCTTTACTTGACAGCAGTCCACGTTCCGGGCATCACCAACATCCTGGCAGACAGTCTCAGTCGATCAGTGGCTAGGGTCCATGAGTGGGAGCTAAAGTCAGAGGTAGTTGAAGATCTATTTCTTCGATGGGGTCGGCCAGAGATGGATCTGTTCGCCTCCCCATACAACGCAAAACTACCCGTCTTCTGTTCGCTTGTTCCCAGGCATGGTGCTTTTTGGCGAGACACGTCTCTTTCGTGGACGGAGGTTTCTGTAAGTTTTTCCTCTCATTCAGAAGGTTCTGGTGAAACTTCAACAAGAGGGGGCCCATGCAATCCTGATTACTCCTCTTTGGCCACGCCAAATTTGGTTCCCTCTTCTGCAACACTTGGCACTGGAACCCCCGGTTCCTCTGCCCATTTGCCACGACCTTCTGACTCAGGAGCAGGGCACCCTGGTGCATCTGAGCCTTCAGTCTCTCCACCGTCATGCATGGCACCTGTGGACATAGCAATTTCTCGCTATGGGGTCTCTTCGCAGGTTGCGCACATTCTAGTGGAGGCCAGAAAACCCTCCACTAGATGCACTTACGCTATAAAGTGAAAGAGATTCACGATATGGGCCCAAGCAAGGAGCTGGAATCCATTTTTGTGCTCGGCATCCCAGGTTCTAGAGTACCTTGCACACCTGTCTGAGGTGGGCCTTAGCTATTCCTCCATTAAGATCCACCTCTCTGCGGTGTTGACCTACCACCTCCCAGTGGAGGGCAAAACCTTGGCTCAGCTGGAGGTTGCCAAAACCTTTCTGAAAGGCATCCTTTATTTGAAACCTCCGATCCGGAACCCTTGTCCTCCCTGGGACCTGAATTTCATGCTCGAGAAGCTGACCATACCACCGTTTGAACCAGCTTCTTCGTGCGACCTACGCTTCCTTTCGTGGAAGACCTTATTTTTAGTCGCTGTTACTTTGGCCAGAAGGGTTTCCGAATTACAGGCCTTTGTCTATAAAGAACCTTATTTGATTTTTCATAAGGACCTAGTAGTCCTTTGGACTAACCCTTCTCTTTTGCCTAAAGTAGTTTCAGAAACCACTTTGAACCAGAGCATGGAATTACCGGTATACTGTCCACAGTATTCCAGCAGGGAGGAACACCTGTTGCACACCCTTGATGTGCACCGGATCCTGAGGTACTACACGATCAGGACTAAAGAGGTTAGGAAATCTAGCCAACTGTTCGGAGCCTTTGCCCCTCATTGCCAAGTCAAGGCTATTTCCAAGCAGACCATCTCTTGATGGCTTGCTAACTGCATCCATTTTTCGTACACGAAATATGGGAAGTCCCTTCCGGGTGCAGTCAAAGGCCACTCCACCCATAGTGTGGTGACCTCTACTGCCTTTTTTAGGAATGTGTCCACAGCAGAGATCTGTGCTGTGGCCACCTGGTCATCTGTTCACACCTTCACTAAGCATTACAGTCTGGACATTGCCTCTCGGTGCAGAACTGACTTTGGTCTTGCAGTCTTGCAAGGCCTCCTGTCGTGATTCCTCATGGTGACTTCTCCTCCTCCCAGATGCACCTATGTTTTTGCTTTTCTTTGGGACTGCTTGGTATTCAGTCCTATATGTGAAGACCTACTGCAGGAACCATCTTGAAGTAAGATATTGCAGTTACATAAGAACTTACCTTAACAGTAGATCTTTGAGAGAGGTTCCTGCAGTAGGTCTAGTTTTCCACCCTCCTCCCCCCAGGTTTTTGGATGCTTTATTTTCCATCCTATCTAGTCCTGCGGGACTAGAGTGGAAGCAAGGTCTCTGGCGTTCACTCCAGTTTTCTCCTTACCTATCTTTAGGTCTCCATTGGAAAAGTACTGGAGAGCGGGCGTGGGACCGCCCCTTTTATACTCGGGCTGACTTCACGATGCCCCGACATCAGGTGTGGTCCCTGCTGATGATTGCTATCTACAAGTTTGCCGTGCGGACCTGACGTCCGGGGGGCGCAATCCTATATGTGAAGACCTACTGCAGGAACTTCTCTCGAAGATTAATGTTACGGTAAGTTCTTTCATAACTGCAATATTCTGGAGTTGTCGCAAGAGTTGGACTTTAGACACTTGGTTCTGGGTTGCACACCACATGGGATCAAGACAAAGGGACAGAAATATTTATTCCTAATCCTAATAGTAGCTGCTAATAAAGTAGTAACACAGAATTGGCTAACCCCAAAACAGTTAACTCTAACACAATTGGAGTTTTACGGCAGGATCAGTAAAGCCTTGGATGACAGGCATTCTGTCGATGTCATCTTTCTGGTCTTCTCCAAGGCATTTGACAAAGTCCCATACGGGGACCTCATTGATGCCCTGATAGCACATGGAATCACTGGTGAGATATCCCGATGGATTGAAGCCTGGCTTTCAGGCCGAAAACAGAAAGTCAGTGTTAGAGGTGTCACAAACCCACTCAGCAGGTCAGCCCTGTACTCCCAAAGTGCCAACCTCCGAGCACAGTCTTGTGAACAGTTAACAGAAACAGGGTAACCCTCCTGTCTGTTTTGTGGGTTCGAATCAACCTTTGGTCTCCAGTCTTGGAGGGATTCAAACTGTGAACCTCTTGCTAGCGTACCCAATGCACAGGCTCAGATAATTCTGTCTTCAGAGGGCCAGATATCTTTGCCTACAGGCACCTAACCAGGTGTACAGAAATGAACCCTTAAAAACTCTAATGAAGAGCTCAGATCACTCTTAAATTTTTCCAGTTTGGTATCACCATTCAAGCTTATGCACAGTGTCTGCTTTAACCATATATACTTCACTTGTTAAAGAAAAAAAATTCAGAGACAGACCAAGTAGGCTCTAAAAATGCAGTTTTACTAAAATAGATAAAAGTATGTAAAACATAAAATACAGGACCATTATATCAAGAACCATGCAATCTTTTAAAAGAACAAGGTTTTAACAGTGCAGTTCCTACTACAGTACTTAGATTTGTCTCTCTCTCCCTCCCTCCCTCTCTCTCTCTCTCTCTCTAAATACCTGCTTAAAGTACTCAACTATGTTTCTTTGTCAGTGTGTAGATAAAACTGTATCTGAAGGAAAACAGAATCTGTTTAAAAAACTGTCTTTGCCAACCCATTTGTGTGAGGTCACCTAACTCCTCCTCTGTTTATGAAAAATCGTACACCCAGGATATTTTATCATATTAGAAGGTAAGATAATTAAGATTACATCAGCAGAAACTCCTTGCTCCATGTGACTTCCCCAATCAAGTCTGTAAATTTCCTTTCATCTATAAGCAGTATCCTCTCTCACACAGACATCAAAGCATTTAGGAATTCGCACCAGTGTGCCGTAACCTGGTTTCCTCCTCTAACGTCATAAAATTATATTGATTTCCCTCTTAGCAGTTAAAGCTATATTTAACTTAGAAAAACAGGAGATTCTTGATTAAGGCCTGTTCTAGTCTATAATTAGCTTGTGGCCTTCCAGGTAACACCTTGTATCTAAAACTTGGGTGTGGGTGTGTGTCAACTCACATGCTATCTCAGCATCTTTCATGAGAGACAGTTTATAACGCATTTTTATATTATAAAAAATCATAGTGTACTCAGAACTGGCTGTCCACATGTCACAAGAGGGACATATTCCAGGTGGGCAGAGGTGACTAGCGGGGTACCACAGGGCTCCGTGCTTGGCCCCTGCCTGTTTAATATTTATCTCATCCATGAGTACTACCTTCGATGTATGGCTGTCCAAGTTTGCTGACGATACAAGGATAGGGCACACTGTGGACTCCAGTGAGGATGCAGACACTTTACAGCAGGCATTAATAGATCTGGAGACTTGGGCAATGGAGAAGAAATTAACTTTTAATACTGACAAGTGCAGTGTAATGCACTTCAGGAAGAAAAACGGGCAGGCGAATTACATATTATGTGGGCAGGTTCTCAACAAAGTTGAAGATGAGAGAGATCTGGGTATTAGAATTTGCAAATATCTCAGCTTCAAGTCTCGATGCAATCAGATTATTAATAAAGCTAGTAAACTATCATACTGCATAAACAAACACAGCAAGAGTAGGAGTAAGGATGTTAGGCCGCATGTCGAGTACTGTGCTCAGTTCTGGTCTCCTGGAGGTAAAAGGGAAATTCAGACTGTAGAGAGGATACAGCGTAGGGCAACACGCAGGATTACGGAGGTACAGGGACTAGATTATCAAACCAGACTCGATACCCTAGGACTGTATTCATTGGAGTTCAGGCGACTGAAAAGAGATATGTGTTTAGTATACAAAGCAACAATATATTTGCAGCTAAGGGAGATTCTGGGTTTGGAGTTCAAGCATAAAACTCTTAGTACTAGATCGCACTCTACAAATTGAAACTGGAAGGTTTAACACTGCCAAAAGGATGTATTGGTTTTCCGTTGGAGCGGTAAAATCTGGAACGAGCTCCCAATAGAAGTAGTAAGCAGCAGCAGTATGTCCAGCTTTAAGTTCCATCTGGATGCACACTTAGTTACTAATAATATTTTGGGTTATAGTAGATAAGTCAGTAAGCTGTAATGGACCTCGGTCTAAATAAAGCTTTGAATAACCTATGAAACCTATAATGGTTAGTGAATGTTAAACAAATTATGAGTACTGAAGCTATTACAGCAAAACTAAGGTTCCAGGTTGAAAGACACAACTCACGTTGGTACCCTTTCTTTAATTTTATAGAAGAAAATTAAGGTATTTTAGTATTAGACCAACAACTAAAATAATTTATGCAATTGTGAGGCTACAGTTATTTGGGAAACCACACCAATTTAATTAGACAAACAGATTTATTGTTCATGAATTACAGACTTTTGTATTAAAAAAAAAAAAGGATATATTGGAAAAAGTGGACTGTGCCATAGATAAAGGGATCAATCTTAAGATGTGTCCTGACTTTCTTCGGAGAAGGAAGGCTTCAAGGACCGGTTCCTGGTACCCGATTTTTCATTTCTGTAAAAGAGATGAGGATAAATGTAAATGTTAGATTAAAGGTACTTGTGAAGAAAATGTAAATCTATACTCTGACAACCACAACAGAATATGTGATACCTTGTTGTGAGCTTATGATTCTGTATACAGTTTTATATTCTCAATAAACTAAGTAAGTTAAAAAAAAAAAAAACACGCAAATGTACAAAATGCACAACTGCTGCTACTGCAGGTTGTGGTAATAGTGTGTAGAGTTACTGGAGGAGCAAGAATACAGACAGAGCTGTAGTACCCAGGTGGGTGCTCCTTGTCCGCTTGCTTGCTTGTGGAATTGTACTACATCCGCTACTCTCCAATCTTTTGAAACCACCCCTGACTGTATTGAGTAATTGAACAGCACTGCAGGAGTTCCACCAGATCTTCCAGAAATCAGTCTTCACCATTGATTCATAACCAATGGGTTCTGTTGCCGGAGGTGCTAGGACCCTACGAGAGCTATACATTTTCAGTAGGACCATGCCAAGCTAGGCTGCGCATGTGCATGGCACTGCAAGACTAGCTCATGCTGCATCGCTTACCTCAGCACCAGTCCTTAACTGCCTCAGTTCCTTTTTTCTCACCATTGAGTGCGCTTCAGTGATGACATCACTTGCCCACTAGAGTCAGAACTTCACCTCTGTATAAGAACAGTGCATAGTTCTTCTCAGTTTTAGTGTTTAAAGCTATTGTTTGTTATTTTTGTGTCAGTATAGGAATTTTATTTAATTTTTCTGTCAGTTTTTCTAAGCCCTACTGAGCAACGATCCATGCTGCTTTGGCGGTAGGGCTGTGTCCAGTCTACTTCCCCCTGTTGGGGAGGGGGGTGTACGGGCGCTAATGTGTGAGCCTCCTTATGATTTTTCATAAAGACAGGGTGCCTTTGTGTACTAATCCTAAGTTTCTGCCAAAGGTGGTGTCTGAGTTCACATTAAACTAAACCATCTACCTTCCAGTTTATTATCCAGAGGGAGCATGCCAATCAAGGTGAAGCATTGCTCTGTACTTTGGCTGTACTTAGAATCCTGAGATACTATTTGGCACACACCAAGGACTACAGAAAGTCCTCCCAGCTTTTTGTTTCATTTGCCCTTGGAAAAGAGAGCATACCTATTTTGAAACAGTGCTCGTCCAAATGGCTAACACATTGTGTTATAGGAAGTATGGGAAAGAACTTCCTGGTGCGTTCCGTGGTCATTCTACAGGGGCATGGCCACATCTGTTGCTTGCTTCAGAAATGTCTCTGCGTTGACATCTGTGCTGCGACCACCTGAAATACTGTCTATACCTTCACTAAACATTACAATCTGGACATTGTCTCTCGTAGACATTTAGGCTTCAGCTTTGCTGTTTTACAGGTCCAGCTGTCATGAACAGACTGCACCGACCTTCCAGTTAGCTTTTGGGACTGCTTGGGACTCGTTCCAAAGGTGTGGCCTAAGAGAAGAAATATCCTCTAAGAAGATGGAATAGTAGATCTTCAAGAGAATCGCTTCCCTTAGGCCATGCCAGCCCTCCCTCCTTCCTTCCCCTTTTTATCATTTGTAGGGAAATATGGCATCCAGTTCTGTCTTGGGAATTTGTATGGTTGCTTTTTCCAGTGCCTGTTTCTGTCTAACATCAGAGGCACTGGGATAATCTTCTGGTTTCCCAAGAAGACAGTCCTCCAAGCACATTCTCTGGCAGAGAACAGAGGAGAAATGGGTCATGCCAGCCCTCCCTCCTTCCCCTTTTTATCATTTGTAGGGAAATATGGCATCCAGTTCTGTCTTGGGAATTTGTATGGTTGCTTTTTCCAGTGCCTGTTTCTGTCTAACATCAGAGGCACTGGGATAATCTTCTGGTTTCCCAAGAAGACAGTCCTCCAAGCACATTCTCTGGCAGAGAACAGAGGAGAAATGGGTCTGCCCACGTTTATGTAGATGCTGATGCATAATGTCGCCGTGTGTGACCCCTAACTAGCAAAAGTTTCTATATGATCCTAGTGCTGATGTGGGTATAGTTCCAAAGATGTGGCCTAAGGGAAGAGATTCTCTTGAAGATCTACTGTCAGAGAAAGTATGTAACTGTTGATCTTTCTGGACTATATTTTCACCATTGATTCACACTGATGGGTTCTCAGCTGGAGGCACTAGAACCTTGTGGGAGACAAAAATCTTCAGGAGGGCCGACGCTGAGGTAAGCTGTGCACATGCACGGGACTGTGAGAGGTAGTCTCGTGCTGTATAACCTGTCTCGCAATGCCCCCCCAACTGCCTCAGTACCTTTTTTCCTGCTGTGGAATGCGCTTCGGTGACAACGTTGCTTGCCCACCAGGAGTCGGATCTTCACATCTGTACGACACAGCATACAGTTTCATCTCGCTTTTAGTTTAGTTTTAGTGTGTGTTATTTTTAATTTAAAAAAAGAAGAAAAGTTTCTTTCAGCCCTACCGAACAACGGCCCACGACCATGGACAGCGGCGGTGACGGTAGGGAGCCTCTTCAGGCAGCCTGCTTTGGCAGCAGGGCCGTGTCTTCACCCCCAGTGAGGGGGAGGGGTTGGATTGCGGGTGGTCCCATGTTCAGGGGGAAGAAGGTCCTCCCATAAACTCAAAAAGAAACGGTCGCGTTCCTGATCTCGTTTGGGGACTCAGCACCATTTGACCTCGAGTTCTTCCTCTTCCCATCACAAGGGGAAGAAAAGGTACCGCTTGAGGTCGCCCTCTTGTGTGTCTGCTATGAAATCTTCGAGGACCGAGAGTGGGAGGAGTTCTCCGGTGCTGGCTTCTCCAGCCTCTCCTGCTTGTGGTCGCTCGAAGTCTTGGGCCAGAAGCCACTTCCTATCTGCTTGCGGGGACTCTGGTGTGTAGTTTCACCTCTGGGCAACTCTTATGGAGCAGTGGGTACAGCATCTGACCCATGTGTCCCTTCCCACGGACCAAGTTCCAGGCCCTTTGGGACTGGGAACCTTTGGGCTGTGGTCGGGGTTTTCAGGCCAGGTAGAGTGTTTGGCTCCACCAGCGGATCATGATCTCTTGGTGACCATGCCACCAATGCCAGTTCCACTGGCCATTTCCCCTCAATCTGTCTCTCTCTGCCGGGGCTGGCCCAGGTATCACTGCCGGTCACTTTGGTGTCAACTAGGCCTTGCCTGGGTTTGGGCCTTCTTGGGCCTGTGCCGGTGCCCTCTCTGACACTGCGTCTAGGGGCCTGAGACACTCTGCAACACCAGAGATCTCCCGTGCTGCGGATCTCCTTGGTGCTGCATCCTCTTCCTTGGACTCGAGGCTGACCTTGGGGGCGGGCCGGTGCTGGCTTCTCTTTTGCTGACTCTGGTGCAGATCCCTCTGGGGGTAGGCACAGTGCCTGCTCCCTTGGTACTAGTGCGGACCTCAGCACCAGTGTTGCCTGTTTACCTGACTCCAATGATCGGGTTAGGTGTCTCAAGGTCTACTCCCCTTCCAGCCCCTCTTCCCTTAGAGGAGTTGGAGGAGAATGAGTCTGACCCCAAGGTCAGTGACGATGAATCCTTCTGCACCTTCTATTCCTCTAATTCAGCTGCCCCTCCCATTCCACAGGAGGACCTCTCTTTTTAAGCTTTGCTTCACAACATGCATGCTACCCTAGCACTCGAGACCTCTGCCCCAGATCCAGGTAAGCGTTTAGTCTCGAGTGACTTCATGTGCCTAACATTCCAGTTAGCTTCACACCTCCTATTCCTCCGGCCTTTGAAACTCTTTCAGAGGCAGCGTGGGCCAGGCCTGCTACCATTCCATCTGTCTCTAAGCAGATAGACTAAAAGTACATTGCCCCAAGGAGAGACCTATTCTAGCTTCTCAACCTGTTGCTGACAAACTTGTCATTTTAGTTGAGAATGATAAGGCCACCCTTTCTCAAGAGGTTACATCTCATCCTATTAATAAAGAATCTCATAAGATTAATACAATGGGTAAAAGAGCCATTGCTGTGGCTAACTTGGGTGTGCGTATAGCTAACTACCAAGGATATTTTTCCCAATGTGAGTATGCTCTCTGGACTTCCCTCACGGCTTTTGCTGAGACCTTGCTGGAGTCCGCCACTAAGCAGAAGATTCTGCAGACTGTTACCCATGGTACAGAGTCTAACAGTCACCAGTTGAAGGCAGCCATGGATACATATTATACTGCTTCCCATGCTACTGCCACTGGTTATCTGTATTAGGAGACATTCTTGGCTTTGGACCTCTGATTTTTCCAATGACGTCCAGCAACAGGTCATGAATGTTCCTTTTGATGGCTTGTACTTGTTTGGTCAGCAAGTGGAGCACTCCCTTGAGGCCTCTCAGAAGATCCGTACTGCCATCAAGTCTGCTAGACCCACACTCAGAGAGGGCGAGGTAGGGTTTTCTACTGTAATAAACAGTCCTTTCGTGGCAGGGGTAGAAGACACAGTCAGACTCCAACCACCTCAACAGCAGAAGAAAACTCACCAGAAGGCACAGGCGCCGCCAAAAGCACCTAGTGCCACTCTCTGAGGTTCCGGCCCCGGCTCTGCCCCAGCTGCCCGTGGCGCACCTCAACACTCTGGTAGGAGGGCATCTGACCCAGTTTTACAGCCAGTGGAAATCTGTCACTACCAACAAGTGGGTCCTACAGATCATCCGGGAGGGTTTCTTGCTGAACATTTTAGAACCCCCCCCAAACCAGGACAACCCATCCAAAAGACAGCACCCCTTAGCCACTGCCAGCTCGGGCCTTCTAGCTTTGTAGATAGTGAACCTTTTGAACAACAGGGCAGTGGAACTAGTCCCAGAGTCGGAACAAAACACAGGCTTCTACTCCCACTACATCCTTGTTCCGACAAAGTCAAGGGGCATGCACCCCATACTAGACCTCAGACAGCTGAACAAATTCATCCTCCGGGATAAGTTCCAAATGGTCTTTCTGGGGACCTTACTACCACTTCTCAAGTTTCAGAGCTGGTTGGCCTCCTGGACATGCAGGACGCCTACCAGTATATCCCAGTCACCACAGGATCTCACTTCGAGGGGGCTCTTGTAGCAGGTTACACCATAAGGACTGAAGCCGACAGGTGCCAGGACCCCAGAGAAAACTTCTAGTTAGCAGTATACAGTGGGGGACTGCCCCCTGACATCGGCCCCCCCCACGTCCACCTGTAGTATAAAAGCGGCGGTCCCCCAGCACCACCTCAGTTCTTTTCCCGCCATCGACCCGCACAAGTAGGATCTTCACGGACACCTTTTGCCGTAGTCAACTGCCATTTTCTCTGCGTTACCCGTACTTTATTATTTTCTATTTTTCTTCAAAATTTCAGCGATCTGTGTATATCTTCTCCATCATCCTCAGTAGAGTGGCAGCAAATGGAAGTGTGCTTGTGGGAAGCAACTTCCCCACAAGGACGGCCATTCATCGTGTCTGCTTTGCCTAGGCCCAGACCATGACACTGAGGCCTGCCAGCACTGCCAGGATTTTAATCAGTGCACCCGTCTTTGCCGCCAGAAGACCCTGGAAGCCTCCTTGCTGCAACAAAAACTTACAGCGATGGAGAAGGAGCTCCATTAAAGTACCTCCTCTTCCCTGGTCTCCAGGGCTTTCAGTTCTTCATCAGTCAAGAAGTCGTCGTCTCCGGGAAAGCACAAATACCAGCAGAAGCATAGGGACAAACCCTGGTCAGCTTCCTGCTTCAGGTCCCTGTGGAAGCTGGGTACTGAACACGGGTCTTCCTCCCACGGGAGGTCGGCTCCTTCCGCTCCAGCAGCCCTCTCTCCCTTCATGATACTGGTGGTCAAACCACCCGCTCTCCTTTCTGTGTCAGGTGGTGGTTCTTTGGGGCTCGGGAGTTCATCCCCAGCCTCTCAGGCCCTGAAATTCAGGTCCATTCAACAGGCGGGTCCTCAACCAGGTGGTTCGGTCCTCCTCGGGTGGTGGGTCTTTGCCAGTCGCCCTCCTGGTCAAGACATCTGCTAAGTCGGTTCCAATATCCGGGACAGACTCCTCCAAGTGACGCCAGGGGCATGCGCTCACCTCCCCCGTGAGAGTGACACCTCTTCACCGCTTGGGAGCTGGCTTCTCGGGACAGGCTTCCTTTCTAGGCCAGTGCCAGCTGCATCACCAAGCTGGCATCAGCCCACGGCTGTCCCGTCGACGCCGGTCACCCCAACGTTGACCCCTGTGATGCCTCAACTGTCATCTCCTAACCTTCCACAGTCACCAGCTGGCCATGTCGTCACCCAGCTGACGCTCGAGGGACCAACGGACGGTATCTCAACTCCAGTCAGACCGGCTCTGGATGGTTCCTTCCCCCACCCCCCGGGTTACTGCAGCCCATGGAACGGATGCCGGGGCCCTCCCAGCCTACACTGCAGACGCAGATTCCTCCAGCTATGCCTCGGAACCCACCCACAGATCTAAATGCCCTTTTTTCGGCCTAGTAGGCGTATTTCAAGGACAAGGAGGCCCTGAAGGAGCCCCCAACTCCGACTCCCAGGGACCTACCAAGCCATTTAAGGAGCAGATTCCCCCAAGGAAAGCCCCGACACCCTCTCCTAGGGAACCTACTCCACAACCAGATGGAACCGGTCATCCGAGGACCCACTGGCGTAGACATCTTCGCGCGCCCTCTCCCTCTCTGGACTCAGGCGAGTCAGGGGGATAGTCCTCCTCTTCATCTTATGATGATTCTGGAGACTCTGACCTGCTGTCCAAACTGGAGGAGCCCAAGGACACCCCTCGGTCTCCTCCAGATGACCCAACTTTCGTGGATGTGATGAGGCACATCCAGGCTTTTATGGGTTGGGACACGGAGGAAGCAGATCCCAAGCGACATCAGCTGGCCACTTTCCTCTGTAAGGAAGACTTCTTGCCTTTAGTCATTCCTCCCCTTATTGATTCCTTCAAGGATGTTAATAGGGCCGCTTGGAAACACCCATCTACTACACCGGTGATGTCTGAGAAGGCTGATCTCCTGTATAATGCCCCTAGGGATGAGCCCTTTTATGTGGAACACCCAGAGGCTGACTCGGTCATTATTAAGGTGGCCCATGACCGTTCTGAGTGGCACTGGCACCTTAGCACTCAGACTCCCAACAAGAACTCTAGGCAGATAGACCATTTTGGTAAAAATGTCTATTCTTCAGCCACCTGCGCTGTCCGTTCCTTTAACTTTCTTGTCCACATGGTTCAATATCAGAATGCCCTGTGGGAGAAGGCCTTTTAGGTGGCACAGGCTCAGCCTGATATCCCGGGAAAGGCTGAGCTGTTATACCTTTTAAAGTCAGGCTCGGATGTGGGGACTCACGTTCTCCAAGCCTCTTATAACTTTGTGGAATCCACAGGTAGGGCTGCGGCTACGGGGGGGGTTGCCTTTGTCGCTACTCCTGGCTTAGGGTCTCCGGTTTTGCTCTGAATGTCCAGTCTAAGATTCTGGATGCCCCTTTCAGAGGCTCCATTTTGTTTGGCGAAGATTCTCAAAATATAATTACTTGTCTCCAAGAGTCGGGCAAGGCTCTACATTCGGTTCAGACATTGTACCGATCCCAGCCTAGATCATCCCAGCAGCAGTCCTTTCATCCTCTCCTCCAAGCAGCAACCCAGAGGCCAACATCCCAGAAGTGCATTTAAGAGAAAGGCTACTTCTCTAGCCACAGGAGGTTCTGCTCCCAGAACCTCACAGGCTGCGTTTCCTGTCCCCGGCTCCTCTGCCTGTCTCCTTACCCAACCCCCCTCCCCCCAGCCGAGTGCTTGGGGGAGGCAGGCATGGGGGGATTAGTTCTCTCTCTGCGGAGGGGGTTGGTGCAGAATAACCTCAGATCAGTGGGTTCTGCAGTTAGCGGAACAGGGGCACATTCTAGAATTTTTGGAGATTCCTCTGACAGTCCTCCAGTTCCCTCCCATTACCCTCATGCCCATCTCACCCTTATCCAAGAAGAGATTCAAACGCTTTTGAGAAAACGGGCCATAGAACCCCTCTCACTAGCACAGTGAGGGAAGGGGTTCTACTCATATTTCTTCCTGGTCCCAAAGAGAACAGGAAACTTGCATCCCATCCTGGACCTCAGCCACCTGAACCTGTTCATAGAATACAAACAGTTTGCCGGCACAGCGGTAGCGCTACCGCTTTCGACGCCAATGACCCAGGTTCGGTAGTGAGCCCGGGATGTTGGAGGGCTGGCTGGGGGGAGAAGGATTGACCGCCAGACGGGCTGCTGTCCTTCTCTGATAGGGGTGGGTTGCACTGCCCGCTGCCATACCACCACCACCTGGGTGACCACTGGTGGTGCTGGTGCAGCTGAGTAGGGAGGCGCTGGCATTGGCTGAGGACCAGAGTGGAGGTGCGTCTCTGCACGCCTCCATCTCATTGGTCCTCCTCAAGCGCTGACATCAGCAGAGGGGCAGGAATCAGAACAAGGAAAAAGGCCCCAGGTCTGCTTCAGGTGACTGGCTCCTGCACCATTGGCCACTGAGGAACTGGGGTGGTCTCCATCTGCACACTCCCCTGACATTTCGGAGGAGGAGGAGAGGGGCCTCCTCCTCCCCACCCGGGGGGTCATCCGAACCTCTGGAGTTCATGGAATGGGGCACTATCAGAGCAATCCCCAGTCCTCTCAGCGGCATAGCCTGGGTGGTGCATTGGGAAGCCCTGAGACAGGGACCGGATGTGGAGATAGGGGCCAAAAAAAAAAAGAATATAAACCATTCAGAATTGTCACTCTCCCGCCCTTCTCCCCTTACTTCATTAAGGGGGGATTGGCTCTGTTCTCTGGACATGCAGGACGCTGATCTTCACATCTTGGTGATTTCCACCCCACAGGAGGTTCCTTCACTTCTGCTTTCAAGGAAACCACTACCAGTTTCGGGCTCTGCTGTTCACCCTGTCCTCGGCCCCACGAGTCTTTACAAAATGCCTCACAGTAGTGGCAGCTGTCTTAAGGAGTGAAGGCCATTATGTCTTCCCTTACCTAGACTACTGGCTTCTGACAGCTTCCACCAAGGAGCAGTTGCTCAGAACCATGGAGGCCACTTTCAATCTGTTTTGAGATCTGGGGGTAACTCTCAACCTCCCCAAATCCTCCCCTTGGCCAAGTCAAAGACTCCAGTACATTGAGGCAATCTTGGACACCGCCCAAGGCAAAGCCTTTCTTCCCCCAGACAGGGCAGAATGCCTGCAGGCACAGGCTCAGCTGGTTGCACCGTCTTGCAAGGTTCCAGCCAGAACCTTTCTCAGACTACTGGGACACATGGCGGTGGCCATCGCAACAGTTTCTTTGGCTCACCTACACATGAGGGTAGCCCAGTGGAACCTTTGGGTCCAATGGAACCAATGCACAGAGGATTTGGATCTTCCAGTGTTGGTATCCAGCTCAGTGCGTCAGACTCTGAAGTGGTGGCTGAACCCCTCCAATCTCTCGAAAGGGTCCACTTCAGGTTTGAATCACCTCAACAGATCCTAACCACGGGCACATCAGGTCAAGGCTGGGTCGTCCATCTGATGGACCGTCAGACTCTGGGGACCTAGTCCCCAGTAGAGCAGCATCTCCACATCAGTGTTTCAGAGATGCGGGCAATCCTGTATGCTTTGCAGGCCTTTCAGACGAACCTGCTCCCAGGACCTCTGATGATACAGACAATATGTTGGTGGTCTTTTACATAAACAAGCAGAGGGGAACGCTTTCCTACCTCCCCTGCAGGGAAGCCATGAGAGTTGGTACTGGGCTATAGAGCAGCATCTGGACCTGACTGCTGTGCATGTTCCAGGCGTTCAAAACACCTTAGCCGACAGCCTAAGCTGCTGTCGGTCCAAGGCACACGAGTGGGAGCTTCTTCCCTCAGTAGTTAAAGATCTCTTCGACAGTTGGGAACGCCCAGAGCTGGACCTATTCGCTTCCTCATCCAATGCAAAACTGCCCAGTTTTTGCTCGCTAGATCCAGGGCCTGGTGTTTTCTGGCAAGATGTGGTGTTGTCCCTCTCTTGGACAGGGAGGTTATTGTATGCCTTCCCTCCCTTTCCATTGCTGCACAGAGTTCTGCTCAAGTTGCAGTCGGAAGGGGCAGAGATGATCCTGATAGTCCCTTACTGGCCACGCCAGATATGGTTTCCATTCCTCCAGCAACTAACAATGGAGCCTCTGATTCCCCTGCCTCTGTGCTCCAATCTGCTCTCTCAGGAGCAGGGCACCTTGATTCATCGAGAGCTCAAGTCACTACACCTTCATGCATGGCTCCTGCAGACTTAGCAGTTGCCCGATTTGGGGTTTCTCCCCAATGGCAGATGTCCTAGTGGCAGCCAGGAAATCCTCCACTAGATCCACTTTTGCTATGACGAGGAAGCGATTCTGCATATGGGCCACCACTCATCACCTCGATACTTTTACCTGTCCAGAGAATCTCTTTCTAGAGTACCTCCTTTCCCTTTAAGACCCAGGCCTGAGCTACTCGTCTATAAAGGTGCACTTATCTGCCATCTCTGTGTACCATGCACCTATCAAAGGCAAGACTCTTGCCCAGCTTGACCTCTCCCACACTTTTTTGCAAGGCATACTTCATCTGAAACCTCCCATCAGGGATACTCCATAGTCCCCACTGGGATCTTTTATTCATTTTAGAAAAGCTTACTTGGTCTCCCTTTGAGCCTGCCGCTAGTTGTGAGCTACGCTTTCCGTCGTGCAAAGTGTTACTTTTAGTTGCCGTTACTTCTGCTCGAAGGATTTCCGAGCTTCAGGCTGTGATGTGTAAAGAGCCTTATTTAGTTTTCCACAAGGACAGGGTGGCCTTACAGACCAATTCTTGTGGAGTGTTTTGTAGTTAGTCCGACAAATTTTCTAAAGGAAAGCCCAAAACCATTTCCTATCGAAAGTTGGATGATTTGGATGAGCTGAAATTTCGACAGGAAATGTTGGCAAAGGATTGGTCATTTCGTGATAACATTAATAACATAGATGAGGCATATGCCACATTTTGTCAACATTTTATGACTATTTGTGATAAGTTACTTCCCATGAAAAAGGTTAGGATTAGAGGGAGTAACAATATTTCAAACCTGAAGTCTTGCTGTATTCTGACAAATTGCAGTGAGGTCCAACCTTCGAACTGCCCCAGAGATGAAAGAGTTAACTTTCCATGCCAGGCATGGAACGCTGAGCTCAAGCTCGGTTGAGACTCTGTCTGTTGCTGTTTGAACTCAAACCGTCAGATTCTTTACTGCGCCTCACTGAACAGTCGCTCCGGAGATTTCTCCTTTGCTTGGTTCAGTTTGTCGGTTAAAGTACCGTTTTTCTCGGTTTTCAACCAAATTTAAACCACAACCTATCGGTTCAAGTCGCTGTCTGTGGTATTTGTGAGTACTAGATAGGTTTATATTGTTTTTCTATTCTGTGTGGAACTTGTAAACATTTCATCGGTTCGGTTTGAACCGATCAGGTTGTTTAAAAATCTTTACTTCTACTTTTAGAGTGTGGTTACCGGTTCTTGTCGGTTCTAAAAAAAACGGATTTTATTACGTTTTTTTCCACAACCCGTAACACAGTCAGGAACCGATAAGAGTGTCTTACCTGGCGGATTGCTATTAAAAGGGTAAGTTTTGTTTAGGACTGGCCATGTCTAAGAAACCCAAAAGAAAAACCGGGCCCACTGGGTTTCAACACTGTAGTGTGTGTGGGGAAGTCTTTGCTAAGGCTGACCCCCACACCACCTGTGTTTATTGTCTGGGGTTTGACCACCTCGATTCAGACTGCCAGACTTGTAAAAATTGCCCTGCAGCTACCCTAGAAAAGAGAGTTGGTAGGCTCAGGGAAAGGGAGACCAAAAAGTCCGCTGACCCGGATGGCCAGCCCGGTTCGGTTCAAACCGAACCAGAAGGAGTGCCCTCTGACCAGGGCGAAACTTCTTCGGGCAAAAGGAGAACCGATTCCAAGGAGTCGGTTCCGGTTAAGAGAACAAGAAGGGATAAATCAGCTGGTGTGGATCCAAAAGTTTCTTCTCCAACCGCTGATGAAATAGCCAAAGCGATAAAAATTGTTCAGTCGCTATCTCAGCCTCACCGAACCGCACCATCAGGAAGGCGCCTGTCCTGGCCGGGTTCCACCGGTTCCGGATTATGATTTGGAGGAATTTTATGAACCGGAGGAGGAGGAAGGAGAGTAAGAGGAAAGTGAATGTGATTATGAAAGTCTGGATGTGCCCATTGACCCGGACATTTCCCCAGACAGACCTTCAGGAGTGTCTCCTCCTAGGCTTTCTGAGTTCCCCTCCCATTTAATGTTTTACAAGAAAGTGGCCAAAACCCTTCAGCTTCCTATGGAAGAAGCTGTGGATGACCAGGAGGAGCCTGACTATGTGGAAATGATGGATATCCCAGAGTCCAGGAGGCTGTCTATTCCCCATCACAAGTCTTTTGGGAAACAGACAATAAAGATTTTAAAGACTCCTAATTCTATACCTCCTGTGGATAAGAGAATGGACAAGAGGTATACTCTGTCAGGCTCAGATATGGAGTTCCTTACCCAGCAATGCAGCCATGTTGGGGTAGTGCAGGCTGCAGCCTGTGACAAGTCTAATATACCCTTGGCTTCACACCTCCCAGATAAGGACTCCAGGAGGATTGATGCCATGGCAAAGAAGCAGTACATGGCAGCATCCTTGGGACTCAGGCAGGCCAATTATATGGCCTATACAGCTAGATATCAGAAATCTAGATGAGACACTGTCATGGCTTTAGCTAAACAGGTCCCTGTCCAGCTTGCCAAGGAGCCGGAACAGGTGGCTGCTGATGGTATTGAGGCATCCAAGGTGCAATTCCATGCTGCAGTGGACTCCAATGATGTTTCATCTAGAGTCATGGCTACATCTGTGGCCCTTCGTAGGATGGCTTGGCTCAGATGTACTAGCCTGTCTCAGGATACCCAGACTAAGGCCATGGATTTTCCTTGTTGGGTAATTCTCTGTTTGGGGAGCAAACAGAGAACTACATGGAGAAAATGGATGAATACAGGACCACCTATAGGAGTGCTCAGGCCAAGGAAAGGCAAGCCACTCCTCAGAGGCAGCATCCCAGGGGCAGAGGCAGGCCTTTTCATAGACCTTTCTACCAAGCCCAGGCCTCCTCTTCTGCTTATGCTCAGAGGGGGTTCTTTAGAGGGAGAGGCAGAAGGGGTACAAGCAAGCCTGCTTCCACCCCTCAGCCTAAACCCCCTGCCAAACAGGCACCCTGATGGGTTTGCCAGGGCTGATTCTCCACCACCTGTAGGGGGCAGGCTGGCTTACTTTGTCCAGGACTGGAGGTCTTTAACATCAGACAAATGGGTCCTGGAAGTAGTAAGCCAGGGACTGGTTCTCAGCTTCAAAAAATTTCCAAAGATGAGAACCAGATCCTTTCCACCTGCAAATCCTTCCAGGCACTTGCCCTAGAGGCAGAGGTCTTTTTCCTCTTGGCTCTCAGAGCTGTAGAAAGGATTCCACCCCTACACAAAGGGAAAGGATTGTACTCCAGGTACTTCCTCACCCCCAAAAAGACAGGAGAATGGCAGCCCATCCTGGATCTCAGATATTTAAACAAGCACCTTTTAAAGCCAAAGTTCAAAATGGTGACTCTGGGAATAATTCTAACGTCTCTAAGGCCAGGGGACTGGCTAGTCTCCCTGGACCTCAAGGATGCCTATTTCCATATTCTTATGAGAAGCTCCCATCGAAAATACCTCGGGTTCGAGCTGCCCTCAGGCCATTACCAATTCAGAGCAATACCCTTCGGCCTAACCTCTGCTCCAAGGGTGTTCACAAAATGCCTGGCAGTAGTAGTTGCTTCCCTAAGAAGGCAAAGGATTGCCATCTTCCCATACCTGGACAACTGGCTCATAGTAGGCCAGTCCCCAGACCAAGTCAAGTTACACCTACAGATAACTCAGCAACTGTTCACTTCTCTAGGTTTCCTTCTGAATGTTTCAAAGTCAGTTCTGGAGCCTGTTCAGCTCCTCACCTTCATAGGCGCAGAGCTAGATACAGAAAAGGCAAGAGCC
Source organism: Neoceratodus forsteri (assembly GCA_016271365.2). Taxonomy (NCBI): domain Eukaryota; kingdom Metazoa; phylum Chordata; order Ceratodontiformes; family Ceratodontidae; genus Neoceratodus; species Neoceratodus forsteri. Next base: position 659,333,727 of record CM057459.1, read on the forward strand.
TTCCTTCCCCTAGACAGGGCAAGGACCCTTGTCACACTGGCCTCTTCATTCACCCTACAGGTGTCTTGACCAGCAAGGCATTTTCTGCAGCTCTTGGGGCACATGGCTGCTTCTACAGCAGTGGTACAAGGAGCAAGATTTCAGATGAGGGACATTCAGTTCCACTTGAGAGCCTTTTGGTCTCAGAAAAAGGACCCTCTGACCAAACTGATCCCAGTGACTCGAACCCTGATCCAGGCTTTGCAGTGGTGGCAGGATCAGGACAATCTAAGACAGGGAGTTACTTTTGTCACTCAGTTTCACTCTTTAATCCTTACTACAGATGCCTCCCTCTTGGGGTGGGGGGCCCACTTGGGAGACCTGACCACCCAAGGGTTGTGGTCTCCTCAGGAATCTCTGCTTCACATCAACCTGTTGGAACTCAGAGCAGTGTTTCTAGCACTTCAAGCTTTTTCCAAGTCTGTTCAGAACAAAGTAGTTCAGATCAGGACAGACAATACCACCACATTGTGGTATATCAACAAGCAAGGGGGCACTCTGTCTACGGCCTTGTGCACAGAAGCAATGAAGTTGCGGTCTCTGGCCTATTCCCTGAACACCTCCCTTACAGCAGTACACCTCCCAGGCAAGGACAATGTTCTGGCAGATGCCCTCAGCAGGATATCTCAGGGCCATCACGAATGGTCACTGGATCCCTTGGTTTTGGAGGTGATCTTCTCCAGATGGGGTACCCCACAGATAGATCTTTTTGCAGCCCCAGACAATCACCAACGTTCCCTCTTTTGCTGCAGGCCCCCAGTGTTGGGCTCAGTCCCCCTAGATGCCCTGGTTCTCAATTGGGAAGGGAAGTTCCTGTATGCTTTTCCCCCCTTCCCTCTCCTGTTCAAGGTGCTAGTCAAAATCAGGTCTCAACCCTGCAAGGTGATTCTGATTGCTCCAGACTGGGCCAGACAGCCCTGGTACCCTCTCCTGTTGTCCTTAGCAGTCCACCTTCCCTTGACTCTTCCCAGGAATTACAACCTGTTAACCTGTGCTCAGGGAAGGGTTTGGTACCCGAATCTCAAATCTCTCAATCTCAAGGCCTGGCTCTTGAAGAGTTAGAGTTTGATGATTTACACCTCTCTCAAGGTGTTATGGATATTCTAAAGGCTTCTAGGAAGCCTTCCACCAGAACCACTTATAATTCCAAATGGAAAAGATTCTCAATATGGTGCTCTGGGAAGCATATTTCCCCAGAGTCTGCTGACCTGCCCACAGTCCTTGACTATGTGGTTCATCTGAATAGCTTGGGACTCAGACCAGCTACACTAAAAGTACATCTGGCAGCTGTCTCTGCTTTTCTTTCAGCAGGTAAGCCTTCTTCCCTTTCAGCTTATCCTGTATTCTCCAAGTTTTTCAAGGGATTGCTTCATACCAAGCCGCCATTCAGGGACCCTGCCCCTGCTTGGGACCTTAATGTTTGCATTGCTCAGCTTATGCAACCCCCTTTTGAGCCTTTGTCCTCAGCAGAGCTTAAGTACTTGACTTGGAAAACTCTTTTCTTGGTGGCCATCACTTCTGCCAGGCGCATAAGCGAGGTTACAAGCCCTGTCAGTGGAGCCTGATTTTATCTCTTTTCATAGAGATAAGGTGGTCCTCAGGACTAACAGGAAGTTTTTACCTAAGGTGGTTTCAGACTCCCACCTTAACCAATCTATGTCTCTTCCTGTGTTCTTCACTGACCATTCCTCCTCTGGTGAGAGGAGGCTGCACAGTTTGGATGTGAAAAGAGCCCTTAGCTACTACATAGAGGCGTACCAAGGGTCACAGGTTTGAATCCTCCAACTGTTCCTCACTTATAGTGAGGTTGTTAAGGGAAAACCTGCCACTAAAAGATCCATTGCCAGGTGGATTGTCTCTTGCATTCAATTTTGCTATGAAAACTAGGTAGGATTCGCCCTCAGGCCTGAGGCTCACTCTCCAGAGGTACAGCTGCTTCCTGGCTGCTGCAGGGGATATTCTATCTTAGAGATATGTCAAGCAGCTACCTGGAAAACAGTTCACACTTTTACCAAGCATTACTCTCTGGATATCCAGGCTAGGAGTGATGCTTCGGTTTAGCACAGCAGTGCTTCAGAGCCTATTTCCTAAGTAGGTTCTGTCCCTCCTCCATGGAGGTACTGCTTGGTAGTCTGCAATTTGTCAGAATACAGCAAGACTTCATGTTGTTTGCAGAAAAAATTACTCATCTTAGTAATGTTGTTTCTTCTAATGGAGTCTTGCTGTATTCTGACCTACCCCCAGCCTTCCCCTCTCAGAACCTTGTTTTTGGGATGTGGGTGGGCAGTAGCAGTGTTGGCACTCAGGAGGTGCCCCACCTTGTTATTATCACTCCTTTTTCTTTGGGTGAGTGGGTGTTGTGTTATTTCATTTTTTGGGTTTCCTGACTTGAGTCTTTGTTTTGGGACCAAAAAGTCTGTTTATTATATTTAGTAGCCAGTTGGCTAGTATAGGTTTACAGCTTCCACACAGGACACTCAGTGAGTTTAGCTCGTAAAGATCTGACGGTTTGAGTTCAAACAGCAACAGACAGAGTCTCAACCGAGCTCGAGCTCAGCGTTCCATGCCTGGCATGGAAAGTTAACTCTTTCATCTCTGGGGCAGTTCGAAGGTTGGACCTCACTGCAATTTGTCAGAATACAGCAAGACTCCATTAGAAGAAACAACATTACTAAGGTGAGTACTTTTTTCTTGGATTACCCCAAGCTATTCAAGTTAATGAGGAAACAAAACAAAATTTGGGCCAAATATAAAAAACATATAACTGCTGAACGTTTGATTGACTATAAGACACTGAGGAACAAATGCCAAACAGCTGTTAGGACTGCAAAAAACGAATACTTGAAGCAAATATTGACCAAACATAGAGGGAACACCAAATCCACTTGGAGCATTTTAAATACTATGATGGTAAACTCAAAAGCTCCTGATTCTTTTTCATTGGATTTAGGTGGCACCATAATAGATGATTCGGTTAGTGTAGCTAATGCATTTAACTGTCACTTTACAAATTTAGAAAATTGTAGGCCACAAGCACAAACCAATAGTGGACCTCTGGATGATAGTTCACCATCACAAATATACAATTCTTCCATCAGGGAAGCTGTCAAAGATACTCCATAATTTTACTTTCATGTCTTCTCAGCAGAGGATGTATTATTATATATTAATAAAATGAATCCGAGACCAAGCCTTGGTCTAGATAAAATTGATTTTAGGATTATGAGAAGGGTTGGGCACCTGTTTGCCTTCCCCCTAACCAAACTGTTTAATTTTTCACTCTGTTACGGTGTTTATCCTTCTATTTGGAAATGTGCTGTAGTTAAACATATATTAAAATCTGGCTCTAAGTCTAATCTCAACAATTTTCACCCCATATTTTTGTTGGCCCCACTCTCAAAGATGTTGGAGAGAATAATATCAGATCAAATGACTGAACACCTTGTCAAGTATGACCTTTGGTTTGGGGCACAGCATGGTTTTATAACCAACGACAATACTGAGACTGCCTTGGTGAGGTTCACTAGCCAAGTGAATAAAGCATTTGATGAAGGTGAATAAGTTGCCTCGGCTTTTGTGGACCTCACCAAGGCATTCAATCTGATTTGACCATGCTGTGCTCCTAAACCTATTAAATAAGGTATTTTTCTCCACTGAAGTTATTTCCTGGGTGGATCAATATCTTGCGAATGGGTCACAAAGAACACTGATGCATGGATTTTCGTCTATAGATTCGGGTCTTAGGTGTGGAGCACCGCAGGGATCCATACTTGGTCCTCTGTTGTTCTCCCTCTTTGTTAATTCTGTTTCTGAGCTTTTCACACAAACTGAATTATTTTTACACGCAGACCATGCGCTTATTTTTTGCTCAGGCAACGATATCAAAAAATTACAATTCATGGTTTGAATTGCATAATTTGGTTTTAAATTTCACAAAAACAAAAGTTCTTGTTTTCCATAGTTAAAGGAAAATCCCTATTGATAACTTTTCACTTTTCGACAATAATAGAAATAATATCGCACAAATAACTTCATTCAAATATCTTGGCTTAATATTGGATCAACATCTCATGTTTGAACTTTATATTACTGACTTAATAAGCAGATTACATAAGAGACTAGATTCATTATATCGTATTAACAAAAGTCTCATTCCTGAGGCAAGAAAAATACTTACACTTCCATTAATTCATTATGGTGCTGATATCTATTCATTTTTCAACTGATAGAATTCTTGGTGAACTCAGAGCAACTTATAATATTATCTTACGTTTTGCATTGGGATTACCTAGACAGACTCATCATTGTGTACTGTATAAATCCTTTGGATGTCTACCTCTCACTGAATCTTTCTCTTATGGTGCATAAGTATTTATGCGTAAGTTCAGTGAGGATTGGTGTCTGATAGTATTGTATCTTTGTTCTCGAAAAATAACTCTATACTTTGTGCAAGAACTCTAGGCAGAAAACTCTTCAAGGTTCCTTTCTTCCACTCCACTTTTTCACAAAACTCTATTAATTTTGTTGCAGTCAAACTGTATAATGATCTACCCGGACACACTTATAGGTTGCACTAGGTTGTCCGTATTTAAGAGAATGCTTAAATGTTACTCTTTTTAGATAGAACTATTTGCAATTGTTATGACTGACTTCTGTCCATTTGATTGATATGTCTGATAAGTATGTAAGTGTTTGAATTGTTTATATTTTGTAGTATTTATAACTGGAAACCTGTGAAAATGGGCATTTTGCCCACAGGCCTTTTCAGTATAAAATAAACATTAAATGAAAATGAAATGAAATTCGAAGTTTCTCCTTAAGGTGGTGTCTGAGTTTACTCTGAATCAAGACATCCACTTGCCTATGTATTACCCAGAGTGTTCAAACCAAGGGGAGGCCTTACTACATACTCTGGATGTCCACCGGGTGCTTTGTTATTATTTGGATCACACCCGAGCTGTCAGAAAAAACGATCAGTTATTTGTTTCATTTGCCCCGAGGAAAGAAGTGGCTTCTGTATCAAAACAATGTTTGTCAAGTGGTTGGTCAATTGCATTGCTTATTGTTACCACAAATACAAGCCTTTACCAGGCCCGGTTAAAGGCCATTCCACCAGAGGTGTAGCTGCTTCATTTGCCTCCTTCAGAAATATGTCCATTGCTGACACTTGTGCAGCGACCACTTGGAGTTCTGGCCACACTTTTATCTGGCATTACAGTCTGGACATTGCTTTTTAGGTGCAGGGCAGGTTTTGGACTGGGGGGAAAGGCCGCACTGCAGAGCAAGGGTGGGGTGCGGGTGAGGGCTGCATGCCCCAAACTAACACAAAAAACCCAAAAAAACACCATGCACTCCAGAGCCAGGAGGATGTAAGATCCCTCCAGGGAAGATATTATAAATTATACCAAGAAGTCCAATTTGCTGATGCAGAAATAAAGGGTTTATTCCAAGGTATTTCCAGAGGGATAAACAGTGGCACAACAGCTTTTTTTTTTTTTCAGGTTTTGGACTGGCAGTTCTGCAATGCCTGCTCTCTTGAGAGCCTTACACTGACGTCTACTTCCTCCCAGCTGACCGAGATCAGTTCTTTCACTGCTTGGGACTCTGTCCTTATGGTATAACCTGCTGCAGGAGCCCCCTCGAAGTGAGATAGTAGGAGCTCTTGCAGCAGGTGATGCTTTCCCACCCTCCTTCCCCCTGGTGACTGCTTCTCCATCACCATTTCCTCGATTTCAGAGGAACACCTCGGTTCTCCGATCACTGTGCTTGCCTGAGTCTCCGGCAGGAAAACTGAGGTGGTGCTGGGGGACTGCCCCTTTTATACCATAGGCGGATGTCTGGGGCAGTCCCCCACTGTATACTGCTAGCTAGAACTTTTCTGTAGGGTCCTGGCGCCTGCTGGCTTCAGTCCTTATGGTGTAACCTGCTGCAAGAGCTCCTCTTGAAGATCTACTGTTACAGTAAGTTCTTATGTAACTGTACTTTTCTTTGCTTCGTTGCCCTGGGTCAGCATTACCAATTCTGAGTCCTGCCGTTTGGGTTCTCCTCGGAGACCCAAGTCTTTAAGTGCTTTGCCATTCTTGCAGCACACCTTGGAAAGCTTGGGCTTCAGGTCTTTCCTTATCTGGATGACTGGCTTCTAGCCAGCCCATCCAAACAGGGCGAAGAACAAGTCGGTGATCTGGGTTGTCTCAGTCATCAGGTCACACTGTAGGAACTTCACTGTCAGTGAAGTGCAGGATCCACATGGAAGATTTTCAGCAGTACCACTGGGGCCACCCACGCCGATGTCGCCTGCTGACGTCACCAACTCAATAAAGGCGTGAGCGGCCCTGCTGCCTCCTCAGTTCTTTCCCACCATTGACTCTATTCGCATGGGTCTCCGTGAAAGCTATTTTGCAGTTTTGTGCCATTTTGCCTACGATTTTTCTGGCTTTAGTGTTTTCAATCTCTTTTAAATAAGAGGTTCATTTATCTTACTTATTTCGAGAGTTACTTCCTCCACTTCTCTTTTCCATTACTGCCACTGCGGAAAGAAGATTGTCTCTTCAGATGACAATAACTTCTGTATCTGCTGTCTTGTGCCTGACCATGATGCCTCCGGCTGTGAGCTCTGCCTGAAATTCAACCAAACAACCCTTAGGTGATGCAAAAAGGTTTTAAAAGAAATTTCTCATGGAGCAACAGGTAGACAGTTCTGGTCAGAGGTCCTCCAGGGTCCCTCCTTCCCAGTAGCCAGTGGGTTCGTCTAGCTCCCAGGCCTTGAATGCCCAAGACAAGTCCTCAGTGAAAAGTCACAAAAAAGACCGTGAACAGGACCGCTTCCATTAGAAGTGCTCCTGCTCTCCAACGGTTTAATCTTCTGGGGGTACTGTGTCCGTCATGGCCACACTGACGACCTCTGCTGTCCAGGACTCTGCTCCTAACAGGCCCATAAAGGCAGTGCCACCTCCTGCTGTTCAGGGAGTCCGATCATCGGCCTCCAGTCCAGTGACCTTTGGGTCATCAACGACAGCCCCTTTGTCGAGGCCTGATGCTACCCCAGGCCCACGGTCGTCAGGTTCCTCATGCTCGCAAGCCCTGATGCATGGTTCGTCACACCAGTACCGATGACCCGTCCACCGTCGACGCAGCCCTCTCCTGCCGTCAACCTCAATGATATTTTGGCCAGGATCACCACAGACCTAGTGCTCCAGTTGGGCTCATATTGACCTGGGTCCCTGGCGCCATCGACAGCCCAGTCACTGTTGACGCCTCTTGGACCTCCTCGCTCTGTGCCCCGTAGGGCACCGTTGGTACCTTGCTCGTCTGACCTCTAGTTAGAGCAGGTCAGTGTTCAGGAGGAATACCACCTAGACCTGATTCAACCTGAGAAAGAGGAAGAGCTTCTGTCCTCAGACAGTTCCACTGCATCTTCAATTAGTGAGGATTCTGTCCAGCATACTCCTGTGTCCCCTCCTGAAGACCTATGTCCCCTCCTGAAGATCCTGCTTTTTTAATTCATTATTGTATCATAAGGGCATAATGGTAATGACTTTCACTCTTCCATACTACCTGATCTCTCAACATTACTTTAGTTTCTGTAGATCTGGATTGCATGGTAATGAGAGCATTCTAATGTATATGCCCTTTTTTAAGCATTGTAAAAAATTTTACATTTCCTCTGCCAGATACTTGACTTAATGTTCTTATGATATTTGACTGTGTCCAGCTTCATTTTATACCTAGCTATGTCATATCAAATATGTAGTATTATGTACAGCTCCCTTTGTATCATCACGGGGGGGGGGGGGGTTTGAATTTTGTGTTGTATTTTGATTCGTGATATTTAGACTGTACTTTATTGTGTTAATTGTCTATTAGAATGTGGTTGTAAGTTTTGAGGTTGTATTCTCTCATAAATATATAAATCAATAAAGATAAGAAAGAATGGGGATCCTGGAATCTCCCCCCAAGGTCATTCCTCCCATCCTGCCTTAAGGAATGCCACTACTGTGGCCTGGTATATGTCCGACATAGTACCTGCCATGCCCCGTCGGGTGGATAAGCTTTATCATGCCACCTAGGGCCTTCCTTACTATGCTGCTCAGTTGGAGACCAATTCTGTGGTCACTAAAGTGGCACATGACAAATCCAAGGTGCCTAAGCACCCAAGATCTTTCTTCGAGGGGGGCTCTTGCAGCAGGCAACACCAGTAGGACTAAGCTGTCAGGCACTAGGACTACACAGAAAAAGTCTAGCTAGCCGTCTACTGTGGGGCACGGCCCCCGACGTCAGCACGCCGATGTCTGCCTATGGTATAAAAGGGGCAGTCCCTCAGCCCAGCCCCAGTTCTTCTCCTGCTGTCGACCTGCACACGTCGGTCCTTCACGAACACCTGCTTCAGTTGACCACCATTTTGCTCGTGCCTTACCTGCTATTTCCTTTATTTTTCGTTCAACAATTACATAGTTTTTCAGTGTTTCTTTACATTTCTGCATGTCTTCTTCTCCAGCTTCATCTTCTGACTGGCGTACGAATTGTGCTTTCAGCAAGCAGCTTCCCTCCAAGGACGGCTACTCTTTTTGCATGCTCTGCTTAGGCCTTGACCACGACACCAGGGCCTGCCAGCACTTCAACCAGGCCATACAGAGACGCCCCTTGAAGACCCTCCAGGGCGTTTTGCTGCAGCAGAAGTTAGCTGCGATTGAGAAGGAGCTTCAGGGCAAAAGTTCCTCTTCTCCGGCCTCCTGAGCTTTGACTTCTCCCCCTGCCCTGAAGAAAAAGTCCAGTGGAAAGCACAAGCACCAAGACAGACATAGGGACTCGCCCCGGTCAGCTTCCTGCTCTTGGTCACTGCATAAGTCAGCGACCACCTCTGCGTCCCTCCTGCGGGAGGTCAGCCCCTCCTCCTTTGGCAGCCCTTACTCCTGTGGGGCTGCCAGATCTTACTTCGAGAGGGCTCCTGCAGTAGGTAATTACATATAGGACTGAAGCCGGCGGGCGTCAGGACTAGAAAAATTTCTAGCTAGCTGTCTCTGGCGAGGGACCGCCCGCCTTCCAGTTCTTTCCCGCCATTTGTTTTCGACAGCGCCTCGCGGTTAAGTTCCTCTGCTCATCAGTCAATTGTCGCCGGTAGCTATATCGTTGTTTTTTCTTCGATTTTGATTATTTTCGTCAGGATTTTCTTACCTGCTGTGTATGTCGCCCCCTACCACATCCGAGCACAAGAACTAGTGCGGCTCATGCGGCGCCCCAACTCCCGCACAAGGACGGCGCATTCTCGGTGCCTCATCTGCCTAGGCCCTGACCACCCTGTGGATTCCTGTCAGCACTGCCAGAAGTTCAGCGTGGCCACCCGTAAAAGAAGGCAGCAGTCCCTGGAGGCTCACATACTAAAGATGTCCTCCATGGAAAAGGAGCCGAAAAAGCTCAGACAAGCTTCCACGTCTCCCGAGGGCCTTAAGAAGAAGGAGAAGCACCGCCCTTTAGGTAACGTACCCTCCGGAGGACCGTTCGACAGCCATCTTGGTGGTGTCTGAGATGGCATCGCTCCCCCTGGCTGGTTCGCGCTTGGGCCAGTCGGGAGCCTCCGGGGCAAAGGAGGCATCCGCTCCCAGTAAGGCCACCCCTGCGCGGCCTTCTGGTTCAAGCCTCTCCGGTATGTCAGGCGTCTGCTCCTCCGACATCCGCCCAGAGCCAACCACTAAGTCACTCAACCCTTCGGGGCAGCGCACAGTCGTAAAGCCGCCCGTCAAGGTCACCTCCCCTGCGCAACCTCCTTCAGGCACTGGGTCCAATCAGTCGGACATCGGCTCCTCCAAGGGGAACACTATCAGTTCAGAGTCTTGCCCTTTGACTTATCCTTTGTGCCATAGGTCTTTACCAAATGCTTTGCGGCGGTGGCAGCAGCAGCCCTTGAGTGGGATGGCTGGTATGTGTTTCCATTCCAACTACTGGCTATTGAAGGCACCATACCAGGTCCAGTTGTTGCATTCCCTGCACAGTATTTTGCAGTTGTTTCTATCTTTGGGCATACCAGTGAATATGCCCAAGCTGGTCCTGACTTCGTCTCAGTGGTTGCGGTACTTAGGAACTTTTCTTGACACTGCAGAGGGCAAGGCCTTCCTGCTCTTGGTCGGAGTGGTGGGCCTGATGGTTCAAGCTTGCCTTGTGGTTCAGAGCAGGTACATCTCCATCAGCACCTTCCTGAGCTTGCTGGGCCACTTGGCCTCGGCCCTTGTTGTGATTTCTTTGGCCAGGTTATAGGTATGGATTCCCCAGTGGACTGACGGTCCAGTGGGATCTGCACACAGAAGATCCAGAAGGGAGCCTGGTCCAGGATGGAGGTCTTCCTCCATATGAATGTCCTAGAATTGAGGGCAATTCTCTATGCCTTGCAGGTCTTCCAGGACTGTCTTCTCCAGAGTTCCCTGCTGGCGTAGTCGGGCAACCTCAGTGTAGTATACTATATCAGTACAACTGGTTACTGCAGTAATTGGCATTGGACTTTCAGTTCCTCTGCTCCTTTTCCGGGATCTGTTGTGTCAGGCTCAGGACCCTGGTTCCTAGGAGCCTCACATCCCTCTGCCTGCATGCCTGGTTCTTGAAGGTGTTCCATTGCTTGGTTTGCGGTGTCTCAGAAAGTGGCTGATGCCCTGGTGGCTCCCAGGAACCCTTCACTGGGACCATCTATGGTACGAAATGGCAGCGTTTTGTCATCTGGGCCTCTTCCCAACCCCCCATCAGGACCCTTTTATGTGTCTGATGAGCCAAGTTCTAGAGTACTTTTTGTCTTTGTCTGATGCTGGCATTCAGTACTCCTCTATTCAGGAGCTCCTGTCTGCTTCCTCCGCTGTGGCATTACTTTTTGTTATCAGGAGTACGGCAAGGAACTTCTTAGGGTTGTGCGTGGCCATTCGTCCAGAGGCAGGGCCACTTCTGTTGCCTGTTTCAGGAATGTGTCAGCTGATGCATCTTGCGCAGCTGCCACTTGCAGTACTGTCTATACTTTCACCCTGTCTGTACATTGCCTCTAGAAGGAGGGCAGGCTTTGGCCTTGCTGTGCTTCAGGGCCTTCTTTCGTAGGCCTGTGTCCTCCTGCCACCCAGACTGTCTCACTGTCAGTACTGCTTGGGACTCATTCCATAGGTGTGACCAGATGAGAGAGATCCCTGAAGAAGATAGAGTAGTTACGCAAGAACTTACTGCAACAGTAGATCTTCGAGGGATTCTCTTTCATCAGGTCATGCCATCCCAGCCTCCACCCTTCTTGTGACTTTGTTTCTTTACTGTTTTTCTTGTTGCTTCAGCCTTTTATTCATGTTGGGCAACTCTTTTCTCTCCATGGCCCCTTAGGGGAGATTTCTCTCTTCAATCTCTGGGGGGAAAAGAACTGAGGAGAGAGTGGGGCCACCCATGCATATATAGAGTTTGTGACGTCAGAAAGTGACATCGGCATGGGCAGCCCCTAGTAGACTGCTATAGAAAAGCTTCCATGGGTGTTGTCATTGAGGCACAGGTCAGGAAGCATGAGAAAACTAGGAGTAGTTGTAAAATTCACAGGTAACCTTTTATTATTACCAGGGCCACTGTTTTTCGGTGCTTGGAAAAAGCAAAATCGGTTTTGACCATCCTGGATTCCGGGATTTTACCGGTGTTTGGGAATCCAAGTTCCAGCATTTTTCCAGTAATCCAAAACTTTATATTATTCACTCATTTTAAGTAATAAATTTGTCTCCGTGTTTTATCATGTTTTTATGCAGATTTAAGTCACATCAGCAGAAAACAAGAACATTTAATCTCATATTGCATGTTACATTAGCTATCCAAGTTGTGCATCTACTAGCTATCAAGGCTAATGACTGTGGAACTCCATTGGCCAAACTGACATAATTATTAAAATATTCCCTTCTCAGATCAATGCAGCCAGTGAAAATAAATGGTCTCATGTAACAGTAACATTTTTCTCACATGGATTAACCAATTCTGAAGTCTGCGCGATACCAAAGACATCAAAATCTAGTCTTCGTTTTAATGTTGACAATGTGTTCTGTGTGTAACCCCCAGGGGGCGCTACCCTTAGGGCTACTACCCCTGCCTGCCTCCACTGAGACAGGGTGAGGGCCCAGATCCGTTGACGGGTGCCTCCACCCAGAGGTTGGGGTTAATACGGTCAAGACTGCCTCGGTTACAGCCCTCTGGGTTACTGCAACCCCCTTTTGTCCCACTAGTGGCTCACACTGGGTACCAATAATTATTTTTACCAGTACACTTACCCCCCCGGGTAGTATCTCTCAGCTCACTCCGGGGACCCCCTGTAAAGTAAGGTATAGTTATATCACAATCACTATGTAGCCATTCACCAGGGATGCACAAACCAGCCAGGATGTAGTTGCAAACACAGTAATCTGATTTATTAAAGGGGGCAGATAACAAGGAAAGGGGAAAAATCAGGTTAATTGGCTTATGCTATAATTATCTACCTAGGGCTATGTGCACAGGCCTAACCCTAAGATTTGCTGTCCCTGGATACCAAGCCCTAACTGCTAGTCCAAACGTGGCAGCTGGTTGGGGCCCTTAACACAGATAACCGTCGCAATCCTGAGCAGGTCGACCTGAGAAGAAAGTTTAATTAGGCAGTCAGCAGTATAACAGTACCACCGGAAACCACTGTTTCTAGGGACATGGATATGTTGTTCATCCACACTCATTGGCAGTATCCTTGCCGCTTTAAATCTTGCCGGAAGGTCTTCAACTTGCTCCTCCCACCCACCGGGTGGTATAACTCTGCTCCGCCCCATGGCGTAGATCTTCCTTAGCTTGGAAGCTCAGGTTCCCTCCTTAGCGCTCTGCGTTTGACTGGTTCCTATTTCTCCGCTTTGGATTTAAAAATAATATTTTGCAAAAGACTTCAGTCTTGATCCCTCGCGCTGCGATGGATAAATCGACTCCCAGTTTTGGAGATGCCCATGCGGACAGAAGATGTCTCGAGACGGATCCACACTCACGGTGTCTACTGCTTAGGCCTTGGACGCGACCCACAGGCTTGCGACCTGTGCTCATCTTTCTCGGCCTCGTCACACCGAACCGTGCTGCCCGATTGCAACTGGGCGTCCCGAAGCGTTTCCCTCCGGTGAAGTCCAGGAGGCCCGGTTGGCGGTATCGCGGCAGCGAGCTCGGCGGATCAGCCTTCGCTGAGCGATGGTCGCCTCGAAGAGGAGGCGGCGCTGGTCAGATTCTTCCTCGGCCGCTGCATTTATCCCGCTCTCTCTGGGTTCTTCCTCACGGCTTCCTTTAAGGAGCTTTGTCTGTCCTCTCCACTAAAGGAGAAGGGCCTGCGTCTGCTGGACCTTTTCTCGGTCCAAAAGAGGACAAGGTAAATCCCTCCGTGCCGACGCCTTGGGGCGGGAAGGTCCCTCTCCGGGCCGTCGACCCGTCGGCCGGTCGGCCCGTTCGGCGGCCACTGGCCTCTCGGTGTCCCGTCAGGTCGGTTGACGAGACTCCCACTGATGAAGTCGAGATTTTCTGACCCATTGGACGGGCTGTCGCCTTTAGCAGCCGAGATTCCCCTCTCCCCGGTTCCCCCGGGAGGAGTTGAGGATCCCGTGGGCTCGCCTGTGCCTCCGGTTCCGGAGCCCTCGGATGGACCTTCCGAGCCGAAGGGAGTGCCGGTTCTGGCCGACACCTCCTCGCACCGACCCGGAAATTCCGGGACTCTCGGTCTCGGTCTCTGACCTCTTCGCGGTCCAGCCGTTCCCACCGTCATAGGCGGTCTCGGTCTCGGCACCACGGTAAGCGGCGTCGCCGCTGGTCCTCGTCCTCCTCCTCGGATGAGGGGAGGCTTCGGCGTAAATTACGTCGACGGTACGAGGACCTTATGTTGCAACAGCTCCTCCTGGCCGGGAATAAGCCGACTCCGCGCCTTCCCGCCATTAAGTAACTGTCACGGGCGGCCGACACAACCCTCGACTTGTCGAGGCCTATACCCAGGCGGTTGTTCGGCCAAAACCAGCTGCTCCACGATTCGGTGGAACCTCCGCCTCCACAGCCACCAATTGGGGCTCCGACCAAGGATTCTCGGTCGGCTGAGGGTTTTACCCCATCGGCTGTCAGTTACCCTCACTCCCGACCGACCTCGGCAGGTGAAGGGTGGCTCAGGCCAGAGGCAGCTCTTCGAGGACTCTTCGAGTCGAAGATGATTCCTCCTTCTTCTCAAGCGACTGGACTTGGAGTCTTCAGGAGGTCAGCCAATGGGCGATAGCCCGTCGTCCTTCTAGGACTGCTTCGGCTCATCTCGGGTCTACGGGATGGAGCTCGAACCCGTTCCAAACGGGCCAGGTATCCCCTCACGGAGATTCTGGACCGAGTTCTCCGACGGAGCTTTCCGTGGCGAGGCCATGGTGGGTCCAGCACTGGAACTTTGGCAGCCCTGCTTCCTGCCCCTGCGCCCGCCAGGATGGCCAGGAAGTATCACGGTCCCTACCGTTCCTTGTCGGTTTTTGGAACACCCCTCTGCTGAGGGGTTGAGTCACCGACAGCGTTTTCGCGCTCCGGCACGCCAGGGATGTGGACAAACCTCCTGACAAGGTCAAGAAATTGGACTATGTCGGGCGAAAAGTCTACGCTTGCGTCCTCTCTCGGCTCGTCAGGCCAGTTCGCGTCCTCATGGCACATTTTTTCATGCCCTGTTGGGCTCCTGGATGAGGTCATCCCTCATCTTCCCGCCCGATCTGCAGACTACGGTTAAGCAGGTGCGGGACCAGGGCAGGGCAGTGGCCAAACAGCAGCTCAGACTGCTTTGGATGTAGGGACTCATGTGCCAGATCGGTGGCGGCCGAGTGGCTATCGTCGGCAGCTTGGCTGAGGATATCCACCTTTACTGGATACCCAGCACAAGTTGGCGGATGTTCCTTTTGGGGACTGACCTCTTGACCCTGGGGTGGAAGGTCACCTGCAGAGGATCGAGAGGTCCAATGCCACCTTGGACTCGGTCTCTTCCGCTCAGAAGGACAAAGGCCGCCAACCACAGCCTAAGCCCTTTCGTCCTTCTGTGCCCCGGCCTTGCCCAGCAACGTCAGGGCCAGCAGGCTCGGCCTTGGCATCCCAAACCAAGCGTCGGCCTCTCTAACAGGAGGCAGGGAGGAAAGGGCCCAGGAGGTCCTCGGCGGTCCCTCCTCAAGCCTGCCCAGTGGACGGGCTGAGGGGTGCTCGCCCCATCCCGCATCACCTTAGGTCCCCCATTGGGGGCGGCTCCAGCACTTCCGTTCCGCCTGGTCGCTGTTACCACGGACAGGTGGGTCTTGGAGGTGGTGGGAAGAGGCCTGCCTCTGGAATTCGAGCAGGCACCACCCTTCGGGCCGTCGCCTCGGGGGCTGGGATCCCAGCCTCACTGGCGGCTCGTCGAGGCCGACATCACTCTCCTCCTCCAGAAGGAGGTGGTAGAGAGGTGGTGGACCCTCCTTCAGACCCAGGGTTTGTGTCCAGGTACTTCCTGGTTCGAAGCAGACGGGGGCTGGCGCCCATTCTCGACCCTACGACCTAAACAAGTTCCTAAGGTCTGAACCTTCAGGATGGTCACTCTGGCTCAGATAATACCATCCTTGGAGCAGCGGGTGGTTCTGCTCTCTGGACTTGCAGGACGCGTTTTTCACGTCCCTATCCGTCCGTCTCACCAGAGATTCCTTCGCTTGGTGGAAGGATCTCTCTTGAGTTCAAGCCATGCCCTTCGGCTTGTCTCCAGCTCCAGGTCTTCACCAAATGCATGGCAGTGGTGACAGCATTTCCTGCGGCGCCGAGGGTCGGGTGTACCCTTACCTGGACGACTGGCTGATAGCAGCTCCTCCAGGAAGGAGGCGGGTGGTCAGAGATCTGGCCCTCCAGGTCTGCTCTCAACTGGGCCTCCTTATCCAGCAGGCCAAGTCGGAACTCGAGGCGAAGCAGGTGATTTTATTCATCGGGCGCAGCTCGACTCTCTTCGAGCCAAGAGCGCGGCTCCCGCGGACAGGGCGAGGTTCTTTCCTCCTTTGCCCGATCATTTCTGGTTGGGCAATTCGCCTGCCGGGACTTCCTCGCCTCCTGGGTCTCATGGCGGCCTGTACCAGCGTGGTCCGTTGGGCCCGCTGGAACATCGTCCCCTTCAGTGGGGACTGGCCAGCCAGTGGTCTGGCGCTGCGATCCCTTGGACCAGCTTGTGTCGGTGACACAGGGGATGTGGAATGCTCTCCAGTGGTGGACCGTTCCAGATCATTTGCAGGAGGGCATCCCGTTCGTCCGCCCCGAGCCGACGGTCTCTCTGTCGACCGATGCCTCTCTGATGGGTTGGGGTGCCCATCTGGGGGAACACCGGGCTCATGGCCTCTGGTCCCCGCGGGAGTCCCGATGCCACATCAACCTGCTGGAGCTCCGAGCGGTCCGCCTAGCTCTCACCGCCTTGCTCCGTTCCTCCGGGGTCAAGTGGTCCGAGTCAGGCGGACAATACCACGACCATGTACTATCTAAACCGCCAGAGGCGGGCGCGCTCCATGCTTCTATGCAAGGAAGCTCTCCGCATTTTGGTCCTCGCCAGCCTGGAGGCGGATCTCCTAGCCATTCCACGTGGCAGGAGCCTCCAACACCCTGGCCGATGCCCTGAGCCGGATAGGGGCTGCATCCCACGAGTGGTCTCTCCGCCGGAGGTAGTACAGCATCTGTTCTCCCTTTGGGGCACACCTCAGGTGGACCTGTTTGCCTCCACGGAGAACGCGAAGCTGAGTCTGTTCCATGCCCGCCCCCCTCAGCAGGGCTCGCTGCAGGGGGATGCCTTCTCGAGGCAATGGACCCCGGGCCTCTTTTCGCCTTTCCCATTTCCCTTGATCCACAAGGTGCTTCTCAAGGCGAGGGAGGACAAGGCGCGGGTGATCCTGATAGCCCCAGACTGGCCTCGCCAGTTCTGGTACCAGATCTCCTCAGTCTCAGCTCCAGGACTCCATGGCAGCTCCAGCTCGCCCGGACCTGCTCTCAGTCAATCAGGGAAGGTGTTCCATCCGGACCTTCAATCCCTGCACCTGACGGCCTGGTTCCTGGAGCGCTAGAGTTCCAGGCTTTGGGTCTTTCCGACGAGGTCCTCAATGTAGTTGAGGCGTCCCGTAGAGTCGACCAGAAAATGCTATGCCTTCAAATGGAAAAGGTTTCCATTTGGTGTCAGGACAAGGGCTTGGACCCTTCCTCCTGTTCCTTAGCAGCATCTTGGACTATTTATGGTCCCTTTCTAGTCAAGGGCTTGGGTCGTGACCCTAAGGGTGCACCTGGCAGCCATCTCTGCTTGCACGGGCGCGGGCAGGGCAGTCGGGTGGCGAGGAGAAGGTGGTCTGGCGCTTTTTCAAAGGCCTTGATCACATTTCCTCCAGTGCGGGAACCCCACCTCGTGGATCTACTGCTGGTACTGGCAAAGCTCATGGGCAAGCCATTCGAACCTATGCACAGGTGTGCTCTCTCACCTGTCGTGGAAGACCGCCTTCTTGGTGGCTATCACGTCAGCCAGAAGGATGGGAGAGCTCCAGGCGCTTTCCATCGAGTCTCCTTACCTGGTCTTCCACAGGGACAAGGTTGTCCTGCGCCCCACCGAAATTCCTTCCGAAGGTGGTGTCGAGTTTCACCTTAACCAGGTGTTGACTCTGCGGTGTTCTACCCCAATCACACCTCGAGGCGAATATAGGCTCCATACTCTGGATCCTAGAAGGCGCGCTTATTATAAGGAGCGCCGCGGCTGAGAGTCGGGAGAGGTTCGCCAGCTGTTTGTCACCTACGCTGAAGCCGCATCTAGCAGACCTGCAGCCAAAGCGGACGATAAGCAGGTGGGTAACCTCCTGCATAGATCTCTGCTATAAGTTAGCGGGCATGGAGCCTCCCAGGAGGATGAAGCTCATTCTACCGCCATACTGCTGCAACGGTGGCTGCTTCCAGGGGCGTCCCTATCCAGGAAATCTGCAGGGCTGCTACCGGAAGTCAGCAAACACCTTCATTACCCACTACCACATGGACCTTGAGTCACGCGGGATGCTGGTTTTGGGGCCTCGGTTCTCCAGTCTCTCTTTCCCAAGTAAGTATATGGGGTGTCGTCTTGCCTCCCTCCTCCCGGAGAACTGCTAGGAGTCTGGTAATGAGTGTGGATGAACAACATATCCATGTCCCTAGAAATACAGGTTACTCACCTGTAACAGGAGTTCTAGGAATGGTATATATTGTTCATCCCTACATTCTGACTTTACTCGGCCCGGCGCACAGCCTGAGCTTCCAGCCCGGAGCCAGATCTGGCGTCATGGGGCGGAGCCGAGAGTTATACCACCCGGGTGGGTGGGAGGAGCAAGCTTGAAGACCTTCCGGCAAGATTTAAAGCGGCAAGGATACTGCCAATGAGTGTGGATGAACAACATATACCATTCCTAGAACTCCTGTTACAGGTGAGTAACCTGTATTTACACACTCTGCAGGGAGCTACCCTGACTCAGTACTCACAACTCCAACAAATAACGATTCCTTCAACGCTGGCAGGGCTAAGCCTGAATTTCACCAGCCTCCTCACACATTTATATGGCAAATAACAGAGGGGTACCATACCAGGCAGCTGCTTTCAGGCTTTGACGAACTTGCAGAAGAACTCAGGCAGCAAACGGCAGCTTCAACATCACGGGTGGACCGAGCGCGATTTAGTAATTCTCTCCAGTCCTCAGGTTGAGCCTGGTAGGTAGCTGGGCTGGCACCAGCCTCCTCCGATCGCACGCTGGCGGATTTAATCTGACTCGCTCAAAAGGGCAAAAACGGCACCTCAGGCCTTCACGCGCTTCCCGCGCGTACACTCTGCAAGCGCAGAAGCACATAGCTCCTTCCTTCAGTTCAGGCACTACGCAACTGTCCCCAGCAGCAAGGGGCTCTTCCTTCAGTTCGGGCGCTACCCGCTCCTATTGGCTGGCGGCACATGCCAGTCACTTTTTCCGGCTCTCAGGGGTGCGAAAAAGCGCCATAGCCCATAATACCTTTCTCAAAGGACAAGCAGTTTCCCCATTGGTCAGCCGACTCTGTAGGGTCCCGAGGTACTGATTGGTTCAATTCAATGGTTCTGGACCAAAATGGCGGAGACAACCGAACAGTCCTCACTGCAAAAGGAAGGCAGGTTAGAACAACCACATTATCATTATTATTTTACATCATTCCCAACAAACAATCGCATCCTCCAACAGAATTCCCTCTGCACCACTAGCGATGGCAGAAGGGAGTTATTTTTTCAGTGTCCCGGGCGGGACTCGGGCATACAACCACACAGCCCCCCCCCCCCATTTCAGCTAATTATGACTGCAACAGGCAGCCCTTAAAGAGACAGCTTACAGAGGCTTTTAAAAGCGCTCACTGGCTGCCCATTTAAACGACTTTATGCCGATCACCAACCAGACATGGAGCATGGAAACAAGCTCCGAGAAAGCTTTCAGGAACCCCCATTTGCAAGGGGGTTACATGTGACATGTATAATAAACACTTTTCAAAGTTAAAATGCAATTAATGTTTTATTTTTAAAAGATTTATAAAGATAAATATGTACAAAAAACACAATTCAAGTATTTACTACTGAACATGGGTCAACAAATGCACTACCCAGACAAATACACTACCCAGACTACATGAACTAAAGCATACTATGTGAAGGACAGTAGAATCTAACCCATAGCTACATATAATGTGGAGATAATAAATATATATATATATATTATATATAGCATGTCTACACTTTATTGCACAGTGGAGCACCATTTTTTCCCTCCAGTACTGCACATCTTCGTCATTGCACAGTGGAGAACCACTTTGTTTTCTGCAATATTGCACTAGAACTGCATGTCTACAACTTTATTGCACAGGGGAGCACCATTTTTCTGCAATAGTGCATCAGAACTGCAATTACACAAGAGGGTGGGAGAGTGTACTTATTGAATAGCAACACTGAAAATAATTTTAAATTGTCCACAGTCAGGCTTCTCCGCTGGTCGGTCAGGATTTGTCCATGTGCAGAAAATGACCGCTTCACATCTGCACTAGAAACAGGGACCCAAATGGCTTGAAGGGCTGCCTTTGCCAGAGTTGGTACCTGTGAGGACATACAGATCAAGTACTGGTGAAGATCAAATGATTCGATCTCTGGTAGTTCCCGCACATCCTGCCGTATGTAGATCTCCCAGTCCCTTAACAGTGCATTCATATTGTGTAACGTGAACATTGGGATATAGGGCAAGTACAGTTGGAAGTCCTTATTGAGTTTGGGTAGGTTGAGTGGGTTTAGAATTCGACAGGCCGTGAAAAACTGTACAGATGGATTTGACTGTAGGTGTTTTGTCAGTTTCTCCAAACTGACCATGAAAGCATTTTTGAACAGTTTGAGGTTCTCATCCCTTACTTTATTCCTCAGTTTAGAGAGGAACAACTCTGCCTTCTCACCAAAGCCATCATTTTTAGTTGTGCCAGCCTCAAAGCGGCTCTTAATTGACATTAGCATGTCATACGTTGACGTCGCAAGAGGTTTCTCCTTTGACTGCAAAAGTTCTATCGTAGCAATAATGTCACCTGAATTATCTGTAATGAATGCCAGTTGTGCTTGTAGCTCATCGTACCAGTCATCCAGTAATGCCTGTAGATTGTTTATTGAGGTGGCGTCACTCGAATCTGCCCTGAAAAAGTCCCTCAGGTATTGTAGGTGTGTTGAGTGGTATGCCACAGCTACAAACCATGTGTTCCATCTAGTTAAAACAGAAACTGGTGGTAATGCAATCATTCATCCTGGAGCTTCCAGATCCTGCAAAAATGTGATGAATTCTTGTTTGCGTTTTGATGATTGCTGAAAAGCATATTTTATCAACGAAACCAGTTCATTAACTTTTTTGAAATGGTGTAGCCATGTATCCTCAACAAGGGACAAGATATGTGCCCAGCAACACACACGCACAACATGGTCCCCAAGAACCCCGCGAAGTGCGCCATTAAAACATTTTATCATATAACGAGTGCTGTCGTTGACAAATGAAACTACATTCATAAAGTCAATGTCACAACTCTGGAGAGTCTTCAAGACAGCTTGAGTCACTGTGGAATGGTTGACTTGAGTGTTTCCAAGATACCAGTATGTCTTGCCCCTTCCAACACGATGTCGACATTAAGAATGCACAGTGACTGTGCATCCATGCTCTCGTCACATATCACAGACAAGGATTTCCCAGTCACAGCTGCTTTAAGGTCTTCATCAATTTGCTCTCTTACCTTGGGTAAATAAAGGTGCCTCAGGGTGTCTGCTTTTGGCAGTGCTTCACTCCCCTTCACATACTTGCACATCCATTCCCTCAGCTGTGGATGATCCAGCTTCTCCAACAGGATATTTGCAGCCCTCCATGCCTTAACTGTGTCCATGACCATCTCATTTCTTACTATGGATGATTCTGTTGCAGCTCTGTAACTGCTGGTCAGGGTCACCTGCCTTGCTGGTCTTCCTTCGCTAGCAGCTCGTTCCTTATTCCTAGAATGTTTCTTGCTGAGCAGATGATCTTTGACTGTATCTTTTCTGGTATGGTCCAGGACATGGTTGCAGTAAGGACGGAAAAGTTTTCCTCCATCCTCATAGAGTCCCTCAGATTTAAACTGAAGGGCTCGCTCCTTAGCCGACACATAGCAAAGCTTGGCTGTCTTATTCAGTGGTGCAGCAAACATCATGCAGACAGAAAGTATCAATACTGAAATCACAACCAAAAAAAATTAATTAGTAGTGTGTTCCATTAATCTGCTTGATAAGAATTCAACAAAATGGGAGACTCTGATCCCATGGACAGGGCAATCCATGACTTTTATCCTCTGGCTATGATGGCAGTAGCCACCGCGTAAAGCCCCCATCTTCCACGTACGATGGCAGCAGCATTCTATGACTCCCATCCTCCAGGTGTGAAGGCAGCAGCAATCTACGAATCGCATCCTCCGGATACGACAGCAGCAGCATTGTACGACTCCCATCCTCCAAGTACAATGGCAGCAGCAGCCTATGACTCCCATTCTCCAGATACGATGGCAGCAGCAGCCTACGACTCCCATTCTCCTGGGATGGCAGTAGGACCCAGCGACCACCATTCACTAGGTGAGATGGCAGCAACAGTCTACAGCTCCCATCCTCCAGGTACAATGGCAGCAGCAATCTACAACTCCCATCCTCCAGGTGTGAAGGCAGCAGTATTCTATGACTCCCATCCTCCAGGTGTGAAGGCAGCAGCAATCTACAAATCACATCCTCCAGGTACGACAGCAGTAGCATTGTACGACTCCCATCCTCCAGATGGGAAAAGTAGCAGCAATGTACAACTTGCAGATTTTCCCCAAGAGAAACAAAAACAGTTATTTATAGAACTCAATGTAACAGCAGGTCTTGAGAGAATCTCTTGCAGTAGGTCACATCTTAGAAACTGCAGTGCAACCACAAGACACCAGGACCGCAGACATTTTTTGCTAGCAGTCTATCTGGAGCCATGCACAGCTATATACGGAAGATAAACATGATGACAGCATCGCCATGTGTGGCCCTAAATAGACTGCTAGCAAAAAAGTTTCCATGTGGTCCTGACGCCTGATGGTTGCTCTTCCTAAGGTGTAACCTGCTGCAAGAGATTCCCTTGAAGATATACAATTACGAAAAGTTCTTACACAGGTGTTCTTTGTTTCTGTTGGGGGGGGGGGCCTCAAAAGCTCCCTGGATCCCTACTTTAGTCCTCTACACACACACACACACACACACACACACACACATGCGCGTTAAGCACAAGAGGCAGCATTAATTTAATGCACAGACCAGGAGTGTACACATTTTTTGTCACCAGCTCTTCAACGATACAATATTCCTTTTTTGTCCCAGGGGTGTGGCACACCATGGCACCAAATGCCAATGTCCACCACCCCCCTAATCAGTCGGTCGGCACACTGCTATACCCCCAGGAGTCAGCAGGCACTAGACCGCATCCCCTCCATCCTTCTGGGGAAGGGAAGCAGTCAACACCTTCCCCCCCAAGCTGGCCCTCCAGTGACCCAGGTACGTTTAAAGTGCAGTATCTCAGTAAAAGTACAGCAGGGTTAAAAAGCAATGGGGTCAGTGTGTGGCAGGGTGCTTAATTTTCCTCTCAGCTAAACGGCGTAAACAAGGAAACAAAAAGCTAGATCTCGTTAAAAACAGCATAGCGGCACCCACAGTCACAAACTTTTCACATCACCCAACGTCCCTGCCATACCGGTATTAGTGTGTGTGATGGCCCACGTTGCCCCTTCGTGGCCCACAGCAACCTCAGGGATTTCTGCACACCCCCCACAAAGTGCTGTGCCGCACAGAAGACTAAGGTGCTTCCCCAAGTTTGATTTCAGCATTATTGGCTTGCTGCAAATGCACACACACACACCTTTGCTTTTTAACTCTCTCCAAGGTAGTGTACTTTGCCAGAGCTACACATCCCTTTCAATGCACAGGGCAACATAGAATAACTGGGAAGGAGAAAGAATATTAAGGGTAAATATTGGGGGGCAGGCAACATATGGGATCAGGCATAAAGGCAGCATTAATTTAACTCACCAACACTTTTAATTTGCAAGAACACCTCCACAGAATACTGCACACACAAGGGCATGTGGGGGAATGGCAGTAGCCCATTCTAATTTTAGTCCAAAAAGGCAGCTTTACAGCAACCACATGGAGGTACATGTACAGAGGAGAGGTACTCACAGAACACAGATTGTGGCTTCACACAAAACACACCCTTCACTGAATTTGAATCAAATAAAAACCAGCAGTGAGATGCAGCACAGGGTTGGGTCTGTGTTCTGTGAGTACCTCTCATTTTGGACCCTGCCACCAACCTCCTTTTAAACGCAGCATTTACTGTAGATATTCGATCCCCTCTCATCACATCAGCAAAATAGCGCAGTATTTTACCTGCAGTAACTCCAGCATCTACTGTACACAGGGTTGTGCCTAGGACTTTAAGGGCTCCCCTGCAAAGCACTTTGTGGGGCCCTACCTCACGACCAAAACATCAGTGCAAAAAAAATACTATTTAATATTGCCTTACACTATCTACAGTAAAAAGCAAAACAAGCAATATACAATAAAAAGCAAAGTAAAACAATAAATAGTTGCATTCACCGGCCCGTCGGCGCAGCGCTGGGATTTCTGCTTGCGACGCCGGCCAATGCCCGCAATCCAGCCTGACCCCGGTGCAGAGGCTCAGGTGCAGCAAGCCCTGTTTAGGGGGGGGCTGGCCGTGATGCGTGGTGGATGTTGGCACACAGCACCTTGACGTCAGGGCACACACCACATGAGGGGAGGAAAAAAACTGTCTTCCATCGCTGGGAGCATGCCCTCGATATGTCACCACTCTCTGACCACCTTGCCCGATGAAACAAGAAGTGTACGGGGTGTACGGGCCCCACCTCGTTCCCTGCCTGGGGGGTATAACCGCGGCTACATGGGGCGCAAGGTCGGTCTCGGTCCGGGTGGTTAGCAGAGGGATGACTTCCAGGTCAGAAAGTAAAAAAAAAAAAAAAATAGTTGCATTCCTACTCTCCGCCCACCATCCCTAACAGACACAGATCTGTTCACACAAGCCTCCAAATTAGCTCAGACCTTCTTACACCTGGCACGGACCTTGCCATCCAGTGGTGTACCTACTGGAGGTAGATTTTGTTGTCAGTACATGTAATCCTAATACACTGTAGCAATTAATCCATAGAAAACTCTATTGGCGTGACTTCTGATCCAAAGCTGCTTTCCTGGGTCAGTTCAGTGATGTGGTACCAACCTGTCACACTGCCAACTGAGAGACTAAGTTTGTGTGCAAACCCTGGATTCTCACCCTTAAGCCAGCTGGGAGATGAGACCATTGTGGATTAGATGCATTCTGTTATTGGGGGAAAAGAGTGTGGGTCACCTGGCAATTGCACACCACCTAGCAAATAAACAGGTCTTGGCACACCTTTAAAGGACAAGAAAACTCACCACACTAAAATGTTATTCAAAAACTTGCGTGAGGAGTTTGTCCGTGACTGCACTGGTCTGCACTTTATGTTCACTGCTGTCAAAAGTAAAAGAATTTTTGAATAACATTTTAGTGTGGTGAGTTTTCTTGTCCTTTAAAAGTGTGCCAAGACCTGTTTATTTGCTATCTTTGCTTGGTCTTAGAGCACCCGTACCTCTGTGCGGCTCTATCTTATTGCCAGTTGCACACCACCTACCAGTTAATGAAGTGGTGGCAAGGGTCTTAGCTGTGAAGACTGACACTTGCCTACTGCCCTGGGTGGAGGAAGGTTGCCGTTGTGTAGACAATAGACAACAGGTGAAGGGCCCTCCTCCCTTGATGCCTGTGAGACCCCATCTGGAGTACTGCGTCTGGAGACCCCATCTCCGCAAGGACATAGACAGGATGGAGGCAGTCCAGAGGAGGGCAACTAAAATAGTGCAGGGTCTGCAAGAGAAGCCATACGAGGAGAGACAAAAGGAGCTTAATATGTATACCCATGAGGAGAGGAGGGACATGATAGAAACTTTTAAGTACCTCAGTGGAATCAACAAAGTCCAAGAGGGTAGCATCTTTCAGAAAAAGAGATGTGCAAGAACAAGGGGACACAATTTGAAGATAGAGGGGGGACAGCTCAGGGGCAATGTGAGGAAGTATTTTTTCACCGAGAGGGTGGTGGACACATGGAACTACCTTTCTGAGGAGCTTATGGGGTCTAAAACTGTGGGAGAATTCAAGAATGCATGGGACAGACATAAGGCAATTCTTGTGGGCTGTTGGTCAACAAGGATCTGCAGCTTATCCAGTAGGCAGGGGAATGGGCAGACTAGGTGGGCCAAGTGGTCCTTATCTCTGCCATCAAAGTCTAGGTTTCTATTAGAGCAGCAGACTCTGCTACTGTAATGACCCCCTGCTCGTGCATCACCTAAAGTGACCAAATCCTTAATAAAAATCTAAAAATAAATGTTAGAATTTCCTGTGTGGTGAATGATTGACTGCCAGAGCTCAATTGTTACTATGAATAAAATTAAAGTGTATGCAGTTGCAGGTGCAGGTACAGTCACAAAGTAGATGAATATTTGCAAGGAAGGGAGTGGTCAGATGTCCATTTAAATAGACCCTAGAAGTCACTAAAACAGTGTTTCCCAAGAACATATTCATTAGCCCTCTCCCCACCAACCCTTAACCTTTTAGCAAACCTCCTGGAGGGGACTCTGCTGCTCTAATAGAAACATAAAAACAGACTTTGATGACAGATAAGGACCATTTCCCTGCCTACTGGATAAGCTGCAGATAGTTAACCAACAGCCCACAAGAATTGCTTTATGCCTTTTTTTTTTCATACTTTATTTCAAAAGAATAAGATTACTGTCTATGAATAATACAACTTGTGACTGTTTTCAACTACAGCCTCTCCATTACATGGCACAGAGAAAAACTTGTACATAAGGATATAGAGCAAAGAGACAAATTAAATCTAATATGGGCTAACAGATATAAAGAGAAAAAAGGGTACAGTACTCTGTTACATGTATACAGGTGGATACTGTTCTCAAAGTACCCATTTGGGAGCAAGCTCATCCTTTTCAATATAATAGAAGCAAGTAGCACACAATCCCCACCAAATAATAGATAGATAAGCTTAGTTTAGTTCCAGCAGCAATCTCTACTACCTGGGTTTAGATAATATGCAGTCTGAAATGCTACTGAGAGAGTTACACAGAAAGATGGCAGGCAGGCAGCAGTGCAAGACTCAGAAAAACAAAAAAGGGACAGTACCTGATGTTGTTGATGTTCGTGGTGCGTTTCTTCGTTGCGGTGATTACAGCTGGGTCTCCCCGATTCTGGCGGCAGCGTTTGGGCAGCTTGGTGTGCTTCTTCTGTGTGGGGCTGAAGTAAAAATTAAATAAATCAATGGGTCTCCCCAACTCTGGCAGCAGCGTCTTTGCAGCTCGGTGCGCTTCTTCCGTGTGGATTACAAGGCAGGAATACAAATAAAATTAAAAAAATCAATGGGTCTCCCTGACTCTGGCGGCAGCGTCTGGGCAGCATGGTCTTGGAGTTTCTCTCAGCAGCATGGTTCTTCTTCCAGGTTCATAGCAAATAGGGGCACATCTGAGGCAAGTCTGCTGTTCTTATACAGCTGAATTCCCGAACGCTCACGCTAGCAGTGTGAATTTCGCAACTCTCGGGCGGGAAATTTAAAATGCCGTGAGAGGAGCCTGATTCCAGGATTCAGGCCGTGATCATGGAATCACAGAGAAACAGTGGCCTTGATTATTACCAATAACAGTAAAATAAAAAAATAGAATTGTTTAGTATAATTATTTACAAAAGCAGTACAAACAGTGAAAACAAAGTCCTTCATCTGAGGGTATCTCTGATTCCAAGTTTCAGTCTCTCTTTCTCTCTCTCTCTTTCTCTCCAGCAAAAGCATTGTTGCTCTTTTTATAAGTCTTTACTTGGGAACTCATCAAGAGAACATACTTCTTAGAAAATGTTTGTGTCAGTTTCTTGGCAGAGAAGGCTTGCAGATAGAACAATGTCCCAGTCTGGCCCCCTGCTGACAGCTCTGCAAAAGAGTTTGCAAACAAGCCTGAGAGGAGCTCAAACTGCATCTCAGGTTAACCTCCTAAATTCCAAATAGCTTTCTGCAATCATTTCAACAGTGCAACTATATACATTTCAAACAAAGGGATCCCAGTTTCACACAAAGATTCACATACACTTCTACAACCCGCAGACGTGCAAGGGGGAAGAAAAGACAGAAACAGCAAGTGAAGGCAGAGAGACAGCGAGAGGTGGAGAATTGCGAGACCATCAGAGTGAGCAGTTCCTAGGTCCCACGAGAACACCTGGCCACACAACTTGACAGACAAGAGACAGTAAAGGAGAGGACAGAACAGATCTCTGCATTTAACTCTCTCCGCATAACAAATGGGATAGGGCCCTATTCAGCCCTCTCACAGTGGGATTGTAGCGCTTGACAGCTAAGTTCCATAGGTGTGACCTGGTGAAAGAGATTCCCTCGAAGTTCTACTGTTACAGTAAGTTCTTATGTAGCTGTTCTTTTCCTCATAACTTGGTTGGTTTTGCCACATTTTACCCCAACTTTTCAGCGTAATCTTTTTTTGACCACTTCTTCTGAGCATGACAGATTCATTTATAAAACAATGGCTAAAATGTCATTTTGAGCCTCAAGTGTTAAAAAACATTTTGGGTAGGGTTTGAGAAATGACAGCTGTCACATTCATGATGTCGTGTGAAAAAATGGCTATGTTAAAAAGTTGGGGTCAAAATATTGAAAATTACCATAGTTACGAGCATGTGTTGAAAAACTGCAATGTAGACTCATAACTTTGTTGTTTTCTTGAATATTGACCCCAGGTTTTCCACTTAGCCTTCTTATGAGCCCACCTCATGAACAAGGGCAGAGAAAGTGTTCAAATCCTGCCCAAAAGGTGATTTTGCACCACAAGTGCGAAAACACATTTTGGCCAGGATTTGAAAAATGACTGCTGTCACATTTATGAGGTGATATGAAGAAATGGCTGTGTTGAAAAGTTGAGGTCAAAATATTGCAAATTGCCAAAGTTATGAGCCTGTGTTTGTAAATTTCAACTCAGACTCGTACTGTAACTTTTTTTTTTATATTATTTTTACCCCAGATTTTCAGCATAACTGTTTTATGACCCCACATCATGAACAAGGGTAGAGAAAGTATTCAACTCCTGCCCGAAAGATGATTTTGCGCAGCGACTGCAAAATCACCTTTTGGGACAGATTTGCCTAATTTCAGTGCCATTGTTCACAAGGGGCATGTTGAAAATTTGGAGCAAAAATATTCAGAAATGCCCAAGTTATGCTAGGAAGTTCAAAACTCCATTGAAATACACTGAACTGCATACTTGATTTCCTCAGTTTGCAGTCCAGTGTTGAAGAGAGAAGACACGTCTGTGGTCCGGATAGGATTATGGCATTGAACCCCTGGTGGATAAGTAAGGGCTCGGGTTGGGGGGGTGCTAAGTGGGAGTATCGGGTGGTGGTACAGTAATGGCAGTAGTGGCAACAGACATCGATGGACGTTTTCCTTTTTTACAGGGTATTAAAAAAAAAAAAAAACTATAAGGGATGATTTTCTTTATTTCAGGTACTGACACTGGGATTGGTTACCCTAGTGTCGGTGTTATGATTGGCAGCATCGGGGGTGGGCTTCCAGTGTCACATAATGAAAATGGGCAGAGTGGGGGGGGTAGCAGCTGGCACAGGGGATTGGGCAGCTCCATGCTGGAATTTTAACACGGAAGAGGTGGGGTCCTTATGTTTGGCGGCACTGGGTGTGGCCTCCCCAGTGCACACAATGAAAATAAGTGTGATGTGGGGGGGTGCTGGAGGATGGCTTCGGGGATGGCGTGGTGGGGGTGCCACAGCAGGCTGATCATTACGTATCAGCTGTACTTGCTGGGCAGCATTATAAGATCAAAGGAAAGAGCCGCCCTATGATTGGATCGGCTCTTTCCTTTGGACTACCCGAAGTTTCTGCCCAGCAAGCCAGAACAGTGTCATGATCAGCCTGGCTGATAATTGGTGTGGCACTGATGAGCACCTTGCAGACCACTCTGCATTGGACTGACAGTATCGCACCCCTCAAATGCCACTCACATAGCAAAATGATCACTGCGCATGCATGCACAGCGAACATAAAAAGGACAATCCATTTCTATAAAAAATAGAACTTAAGCCCCAATTAGTGACATGAAACAACTGTTTGTCACATATGGAGAAATGTTACAGTGACACCCAGTAAGTAAACAGGCTTATACAATGGTGTGTGAAAATCCTGTAACCTCATTGGTCAAAACATGTCACATGACCGTGGGTAAATACTGCATAACCCACGGCTGAGGAATGGCATTTATAAAAAACATAAACACATTTAAAATTTATTTTACACATGGGTCCATTGTATTATCGCAATAAGGCACTCCAGGGTACGAGTTATTGGGTGATTTACCCACTTTTTGTGTGGTTAAGTCACTCGGCTGCATCCTGTGACACACCACACAAGGTGTGGGTAAATCCCCAATAACCCACACCCTGTTGTGCTTTATTGCTTAAATTATCAAGATGGCTAGTATCCTCTATTCAATACTGTTACATAACAGTAGGGAAAGTGCCAGCTGAGAGCATCAGGGCACATTCTACAAGGAGAACAGCTGCCTCTGCAGCTACAAGAAGGAACATAACAGTGGATGACATCTTTAGAGCTGCAACTTGAGCATCTGGCCCCACATTTATTTCATGTTATACAATGGTGTGTGAAAATCCTGTAACCTCACTGGTCAAAACATAACACATGACCGTGGATAAATCCTGCATTACCCACGGCTGAGGAATTGCATTTATAAAAAACATAATTAAAAACATTTTTATATTTATTTTACACATGGGTCCATTGTATAATCGCAGTGAGGCACTCCAGGGTGCGAGTTATTTAAGCAATAAGGCACAACAGGGTGTGGGTTATTGGGGATTTACTCACGCCTTGTGTGGTGTGTCACGAGGCGCAGCCGAGTGACAACCACACAAGAAGTGGGTAAATCAGCCAATAACTCACACCCTGGAGTGCCTTATTTCGATTATACAATGGACCCATGTGTAATACAGATTTTAAATATGTTTACTTATGTTTTTTATAAATGCTATTCCTCAGCCATGGGTTATGCAGTATTTACCCACGGTCATGTGTCATGTTTTGACCAATGAGATTACAGGATTTTTCACGCATTGTATAATGGAGATTCACTCCACTTCTTGTGGTTAAGTCACTCGGGACTGCTACTGCTGACACACCACACAAGGCTTGGGTAAACCCCCAAGAACCCACACCCTGTTGTGCCTTATTGCTTAATTACAGACTGGATATCCAGGCTAGAGAGGATGCCAGGTTTGGTACCTCTGTCTTGCAGAATAGATTTTCCCAAGTAATCCTAACACCCTTTTGCTGAGTCAGCAAAAATTTATTCCAAAAATTAAAAAAAATAATCAAAAAGGTAAAATTCCAATATGGTTGACCCCAAAATACAAAAACATATAAAAAACAAACAAAAAGCATTTAGAAAACTTAAGGCTGATCCTAGTGAAGTAAATAGAAGTAATTATAAAAAAGAACTTAAATGTATTAAATCCCTCATTAAAAATGAAAGAAAATGTATCAAATTTAAAATATCTACATTGGAATTTAATCCAAAATCTTTCTATGCATATATTAACAAAAATAAAATGGATCAATAAATACTAATCAAGGGTATAGTGGATAATACACAACATGGATTTTGTAAGGGAAGATCATGTACCACTAATCTTATTACTTTTTATGAAGGTATAAGTAGTAGTTTGGACAGAGGAATTCCAGTTGATGTTGTGTTCTTGGACTTTAGAAAGGCATTTGACAAGGTTTCCCATAAACTTTTAGTCATGAAATTAATCAAGCTGGGATTTAATGGATATATTGTTAAATGGGTTGAGGAATGGTTAAAGGACAGAAGCCAGAGTGTTAGAATTGGGAATGTAGTTTCATCTAGTATCCCTGTTACAAGTGGAGTGCCCCAGGGCTCTGTTTTGGGTCCTACCCTGTTTGGAATATTTATTGGTGACCTACAATTGGGGGTTAGTAATCAAATCAGCAAATTCGCAGATGATACTAAAATATCAGCGGAGGTGGATTCAGAAATAAATATTAACCTATTAAAAACAGATTTAATGATCATAGAAAAATGGGCAAATGACAACAATATGTGGTTTAACACTGATAAGTGCATGGTGATGCACTTGGGTAAAAAGAAACCAGGTGTTAATTATGCACTATGCGGGAAACAAATCCTGACTGGAATACAAGAAAAAGATTTGGGACTTACAGTTAACAACAAATTTAATTGGAGTAGCCAATGCATTACAGTAACTCAAACAGGAAATCACATTATCAATGCTATAAAAAATCATTTATAACACGTAATAAAGACTGTATAACAAAATTATATAAAGCTTATATTAGACCACATACTGATTTCGCATCTTCATTTTGGGCACCATATTTAGAAAAGGATAAGAAAATGATAGAGAGTTTGCAAAGAAGAATGACCAAACTCATCCCAGACATAAAATCCCTACCATATAAAGATAGAGTGAAAACTCTGGGTTTGTATGATCTACAAGCGAGACGGGATAGAGGAGACTTGCTGTTGTTTTTTAACATCTTAAATGATGAACATCTGATGAAATTAAGCGGATTAACATATATGAATAAGGTATATGGATTAAGATGTAACAACAGACAAATTAAAGTACAAAAGGCAATTACTAATAAAAGGAAATATTTCTTCATAGTGAGGACTGCAGTTCTGTGGAATTCCTTGCCACAGTATATAGTTGAAGAAACATCTTGGGAAACGTTTAAGGTCCAATTAGATAAGTTAATGTTGGGCAGTTAAAAACTACCCCCTGCAATTGTGGGGAAAGTGGTCTCGATGGGTCTAGTGCCTTCTTCCACTTTAAAAAGACGAGTAATACCGAGTAATACCCTGCAGCCCGTGGTACTGCTTGGAGTCTACAAGAGTTGAGCTAGCTGTTCTAAGCTATTGTAGAAGCAAAGGATACTCAACATAGCATCTGTCTCTTTTTTCTAAATAATTAGAACAGCTAGTACAAATCACATTTCCCTACCTCCCCTTTTTTATGATTATATTATGGTAGGTTAGGGTAAGTTGTTGGGACCACCACAGCTTGAGTTTTTCAGTGATCCTTAGCCTGAACTCCTTAGGTTGTGGTGTTGAACCTTACCATTTCTTTCATAACTTTGTTATTTTAGATAATGCTTAGTAATTTTAATTTTAAATATTTTTTCTATTAGCATTGTTCTTTTAAATTGGATCTCACCTACAGATGGACTCTTAAGCAAAAAGATCTGTTGGGTAAAGGCTGCTAATGTAAGACCAACACAGAGAATGAGGTTTTTATGTAAAAAAAAAAAAATAAATAAATAACCAAAAAAAAAACATTCTGGGTTTAGGGTACCATTCCCCAGGTGGGATAAAGATCTTCCCTGTGTCACTTGTCACCATTCATCACTGGTGGGTGATTGGCCAGAGACAAGCACCCCATAGGACCTTTTTTTTTTTGTTGTTTGTTTTTTTGTAGGAGGGAAGAGCTGGTGCTGTCAGTGCCACCCACAAGGTCGACGCACTGCATGGCGCTCACGGGTTGCCCAGTAACCGCCGTTGGCTCCTCCTCCACCTCAATTCTGATTCTCCCACCATAGAGACTGCACATTGCCTGCAGCTTGCCTTCTCATCTGCCTCATTGTGGCCTAGTTCACCGGTGTTGACCTGCGAAGCCTCGGAGTCGCTCCTCTCAGCCATCCTTCTAGACGCCTAGCTTCAGTACCTGGCACCGCTCGATTCCGCCACGGTTCTGCCGTCCACTCAACGCTATTTGTCAAGTTACTGGTAAGATCTTTCCTTTTTATTTACAGCGTTGAGTCTCTTCTGTTTTTGAAATTTAGTTACCGTCGCATCATGCCTGGTCCTCGGGAAAAGAAACATTTGTCTAAAACGGGTCGGCCTCCTTGGCGTCAGTGTCCCTGTGGTTGGTAACTCTCCATTACCGACCGGCATGATGTTTGCCTCACCTGCCTTGGACTCCAGCATGACATGGACATCTGCGAACGCCTGCTTCTCTATGGACCGCCGCATTCTGGAGCCCCGCGTATTGAAGGTTGGCATTGCTCCGCCGACTTTTGGGGGACGTAATCGCTCTCATCGATCCAAGCATCGGAGCCTCGTCCCTTCCTTTGGGTCCCTTCCCAGGCCTATATGGTCCGGTGGAGAGGTCGTCTCCTCTTTTTCTTCCAGCCTTGCCATGGAGGAGGTCTCTACCACAGTGTTGGAGGTCTAGTCTGGCTCCAATCAGGGCCGGGCGGGAGCACCTCTTTGGAGGTGCAGGCTCCCTGTGGTCAGGGCCCATGGCTGCGTGGCCCAGCGCAGGGTGTACCTCAGCACCACCTCAGATCGCGGAGCTGTTTCATGGCTCTGGTGATCATGGCGGTACCATGAGGGGTGTGGGGCCAGCCCGTGGTGTCGCTTTTGGTGCCATCAGCGGGGGAGAGCCCCTGAGGCCGTCAGTATGGAGCTCTTCTGGATCATCTCCTCTTTGGAGCGGGATGATTCTGAGGCTGAACCGGACTGGCGACCTGACTCCTCGGAGTCGGAGGTTTCTCCACGGCCTAGCACACTTGCGCCTCCCCAGGTGCTCCATTCTGCGGTTCCGGTGACTGTGGCCTCTGCCGACTCTCGGGCCGATGGCGGCTCGAGGGGGCTGGTGTGGGCCAGCGGTCCCATTGCTATGGGTGCGGTGGTCCGGGATTTGGGAAAGGGGTCGGCTGCCGTCTCTGGTGCCACCCTCTGTCTCAAGGTCAAGACCGAATCCCCCTCCTCTGCGACTCTCCTCGGGCAGTCTGCAGAGTTGGGGGGTTCTTTGGCACAGGGTACGAGGAAGCGGGCTTCCTCTGAGTCAGCAGCATTATGGGGATGGTGCAAGGGGCAGCGGCACTCCTCTGTGGCCCTCCGGGGCCTGTGGAGGAGCCGCAGTGCTGAGCCCAGGTTCTCCACCTCGTTTCCTTCAGCTGCCCTTCTGGATCCATGCAGCCCCGCTTCCCTCATAGGGAAGCTTCCCCTACAGGGCACAGTCCCAACTGCTTTACTTTTCTCAGTAGGACAGTGACTTTGCAGACCTACGGATTCCCTGTTATGTCAGGATCGCCTATTGGGTCTTCCAGCCCTGGCAGAGGCATGTCACGTACGGTGACAGGTTCTCCCTTGCTTTTGTTTCCAGTTCCTCCTTTCCCAGACCATGTTGGTCCTTCAGGACCTTTGACCTGGGAACAGTTCAGATCCCGAGCTGCGGACTTCCCCCAGTATGTTAGGGCCATGGATGAACAGGTCTTTCGACCAGTTCCCCCTCTGCAGCCGGAATCTGACACCACAGGTTCTTTGGCCTCCTTGTCTTCCTCCCCTGAGGAAGAGGTTTCTTCTGTCCACATATCCTCTGATGCTGATCAGACCCAGTATCAGCGCTTCCTGGCGAGGCAGTTCAGGGACTTGCATATTTCCTATTTGGCCCGTCGCTATACTGAGCTTTCGACGCAAGCCTTCTTGGGCGAGTTCAGTGCACACCCGTTGGTAGTCCCCTCCTTGCCAATTCCCTTCCAGGAGGCATTGTACAGCGCCTGCCAGCTTCCATATGCCACATTTCTAGCCCGTGTGGACTGCCAGCGGCGGTATTGCGCACCCCAGGGGTCGCCAGGCTCTCTGCCTCATTCCACTTTTGGATTGATGTGTCTGGACACCCCTACCGGGCATAGACATCCAGTCCGTGACCGACCCCCAGATCCTGACTCTGTGGAGTTCGATAGTCTGGGGTGGAGAGTTTTCTCCTCTGCACGGATGATACTGTCCATTGTTTCATATCAGGCACACCACGCTGCCTATAACAGGCATCTGTTAGTGATGCTGGGTCAGGCAGTGACATCGCTGCCCGATTTGGAGGCTACCCAGCAAGCCATAGCCCTCTCTGCTATAGGTCTGGAGCTGGCAAGGCACCAGTCAAAGGCATCTTATGACACCAATGAAGTTGCTTCACTGCTTGGAGGGACAACAATCTGTATTAGGCAGAAAGCATGGATTTGCCTTTCGAGGTTGTCACCCTTGGCCCAGCATAGGTTAATGGTCTCCTCCTTCCGGGGATCCATCTTTTCTCCCGCAAGGCAAGATGGGAACTGCAGGGGTGCCTTCCTTCCCCCAGGGGATCGGGACTCTGCCTCGTCCTGATCAGTCACTGGACTAACTGGCTGGTGGAGGGTCTCCCCCACAGGGAGCTGAGGGATGCTGTTATCTCAGGGAACTAATGGGCCCCCTTGGGGGGGGGGGGGCTCCGGTACTCACCCACCAGTGATGAATGGTGAAGATTGACAAAGGGAAGATGTGAAAATTACGTACCTACCGTAATTCTTGATCTTCCTGTGTGTCTTCACCATTCATCACTGAATCCCACTCATCTTACCCTCACAAGGCCTCAGTCCCTGGGCTATGTCTCCTCCCTGCTCACCCTCCTGCTTGGGGATCTGGTTGGATTCCCCCCTTCTTCTCCTTGTGGCCTCCTCCCTAGGAGACATCTGAAAGGCTCTTTGGAGGAGGGTGAGTAGGGCTTCTTTCTAGCCCATTGGGGGGAGTTCCGGTAGACCCGTCCCTTTTGTCTGGGGGCATGATCTCCGGGGTGGGCCAGCCCTTTAGAATGCGTCAACTCTTGGGTCTCCTGGGATGGGGGGCTGAGGCTGATGGTTACTTCCCTCGCTCCTTCTATTTTTCTTTCTCTTCCTATACTGTCTCCTTCCCCTTTTGGGGGGAGACGTTAATACAGTAGGTGGGATCCCCTCTCCTCCCTCCCACTCTGAACCGTGTGGATTCTCCTTGAAAATGGTAATGGGGGGAGGAGGGAATCCTCTTAGGGGTTAGGGGCTGGAGAGAGGGACCTTCTCCATCTCCTTCAGGATTCTAGCAACCCGAGTTCTGCCTCAGAAACTTCCCAAGTGATGGGCTGTTGCCTCCCTGGAGGCTCTGCTGTTGCAAGTTCTGTGTCCTGGGTGGACGTTGATCCCTCCTCTCCTTTCCTTGCCCCTTGTTTTCTGTGTCTCTTTCTCTCTTCTCTTCCCTTTCCTGCCCTTACTGGCCGTCCAGGGACTGGGGTCTTTCCAGCCCATCCCTTCCCAGGTCCTCCTCTGACCTCTGGTTGGCCTATTCCTTTTTCAGTTTATATCCTTTCCTTTCACTGTCCCTCGGGCTCCCTTGCCTCGCCCTTGTTTTTCTCTATCCTCTTTTTTTTTTTTTTCCCCTTGTCTCTCCAGCATGCAGAACTGAGGTGGAGGAGGAGTCAACTGCCATTACTGGCCAACACACGAGTGCCACCCAGTGTGTCAGCCTCATGGGTGGCGCCAATGGCAGCAGCTCCTCCCTCCTGCAAAAAAAAAAAAAAAGCTCCTTCGGGGTTCTCGTCTCCAGCCATCACCCACCAGTGATGAATGGTGAAGATATGCAGGAAGATCAAGAATTCAAACAACATGAAGTCTTGTTGTATTCTGACAATATGCAGTTAGCCCCAGCACTTGAACTGCCCCAGAGAGAAAAGAGTTAACTCTATGTAGAAGCATAGAATGTTGAGCTCGAGCTCGGTTTTCAAACCTCTGTCTCTGGTACTCACCAGTGTAACTGTCAGATTCTTTACTCCGCCTAACAGTGAAGTCACTCCAGAGATTTCTCCTTTGCTCGGTTCGGTAGAGTTGAATCAGCGTTCGGTTGTCTAACCGTTTTTATTATTTTTGATTTTCCAACCTCTGTCTACTGTGCAGGTAGAGAGGTAGTGACTTTTATTTTATTAAATTCTGTGGAAATTTATCTTTCTCAGTTTCTCACCGGTCGGTCTGGTTAGGAACTGAACTTTTTGATTATTTTACTTTTTTCTGGGATTAGTGTGGTGTTCTGGTGCCGATCGGTTTCAAAAGAACCAGACTTTTTCTGGTTCTTTTACAGAACCCGTAACACTGTTTGTAACCGATCGGTTATTTATTACCTGGCTTGAAAGCTTTAAGGGTAATTGGTTAGGTTGGCCGTGTCTGAGAAACCCAAGAAAAAAAAAACAGTCCCACTGGGTTTCAACACTGTTCTGAGTGTGGGGAGGCCTTTGCCAAGCCTTGTCTGGGGTTTGACCACCTCAGAATAGACTGCCAGATTTGTAAAAACTTTCCTAAAGCTGCTGTAGAAAAAAGGTTGAGTAGGCTGAAGGAAAGGGAAGCCGAGAAGTCTGTAGATCCGGATGGCCAGGCCGGTTCGGTTGCGGCCAAACCGGAGGAGGTGCCTACCTATGCGATACCTCCTCAGGCAAAAGGAGGTCCAACTCCGAGGGGTCAGTTCTGTCAAAAAAGAAGCATAAGTCAGTTGGTTCAGATCCAGCACCGCATACTCCAACTGCTGATGAGCTAACCAAAGCAATTTGTATAGTTCAATCGCATCGCCTGGTTCTGTCCGAACCGGGTACCGCCGGTTAGACTGTCGGTTCAGTCAGATCCGACTCCATCGGTTTACAAACCAGATGCTTTCTATGAGGAGTGGGAGGGAGACGAAGAGTATTCCGATGATGATAACGACTTTGAAGGTCTGGATGTGTCCATTGAACTGCACATCTCCCCAGACAGACCCACCAATGTCTCCCCTCCCAGGCTTTCTGAGTCCCCTTCACACTTCTTGTTTTACAAGAAGGTGGCTGAAACCCTCCAGTTCCCAATGGTTGAAGCTGCTGAGGAGGAGGAAGAGCCTGGTTTTGTAGAGATGATGGTCATCCCAGAGTCCAAAACATTGTCCATCCCTCTTTATAAGTCCTTGGGGAAACGGACAAAAAAGATTTTACAAATACCTAACTCCGTACCTCCTGTGGATAACAGAATGGACAGGAGGTATATGCTATCAGGCTTAGGTACGGAGTTTTTATTCAGTCATTACAGCCATGTTGGGGTAGTGCAGGCTGCAATCTGTGACAGGCTAACATTCCTTTGGCTTCACACCACCCAGACAAAGACTCCAGGAAGGTCAATACCATGGCCAAAAAACAGTTATTTGACATCTTCTTTGGAACTCAGGCAAGCTAACTATATGGCCTACACAGCCAGGTACCAGAAGTCCAGGTGGGATACGGTTCTGGAACTGGCTAAACAGGCCTCCTCCCAGCTAGCCAGAGAGCTGGAGGAGGTGGCTGCTGATGGAACTGAGGCATCCAAAGTGCAGTTTCATGCTGCTGTGGACTCTGATGATGTGGCATCAAGAGTCATGGCTACATCTGTGTCTCTCAGGAGACCTGCTTGGCTTAGATGTACTAGACTTTCGCAGGATACCCAGGCCAAGGCTATGGATTTCCCTGTAGTGGGTAACTCTCTGTTTGGGGAGCAGACAGAGGCTTACATGAAGAAAATGGATGAGTACAGGACCACCTGCAGGAGTGCACAGGCCAAAGAGAGGCAAGCCACTCCTCCAAAGCAGCAGGCTAGGGCCAGGGACAGGCCTTTCTACCAAGCTCAGGCTTCCTCTTCCTTCCCACAGAGGGGGTTATTTCGAGGAAGGGGTAGGAGGGGGATGAGTAGGGCTGCATCCTCTTCCCAGTCCAAGGATCCTGCCAAGCAGACACGCTGATGTGTCGGCCCGGGTCGACTCCCCCATTCCAGTAGGAGGCAGGCTGGCTTACTACTTCCAGGCCTGGAAGTCTGTTACATCAAACAAGTGGGTCCTGGAGGTAGTAAGCCAGGGACTGGCCCTCTGCTTCAAAAGGTTTCCAAAACTGAGGGCCAGGTGTTTTCCACCTGCATCTATCTTGGAGACCCTTGCCCTAGAGGCAGAGGTTTTGCCTCTTCTGGCTCTCAGAGCCATAGAGAAAGTGCCTACTCAGCACAGGGGCAAAGGTCTGTACACCAGGTACTTCCTTACCCTCAAAAAGGCAGGATAGTGGTGACCCATCCTAGACCTTAGGTATTTGAACAAACACATCTCAAAACCAAAATTCAAAATGGTAAATCTAGGAATAATTCTTCCCTCCCTAAGGCCAGGGGATTGACTTGCATCCCTGAACCTCAAGGATGCCTATTTCCATATTCCTGTCAGGTGCGCCCAGAGAAGGTACCTCAGATTCGAGTTGCCTTCAGGCCACTATCAGTTCAGATCCATGCCATTCGGCCTAACATCAGCTCTAAGAGTGTTCACAAAGTGTCTTGCAGTAGTAGTTGCCTTCCTCAGAAGGCAGGGTATTTCCATTTTCTCATATCTGGATGACTGGCTAATTGTAGGTCAGTCATCCGACCAGGTCAAGTCAGCTCTACAAATCACTCAAGACTTGCTCATTTCTCTGGGGTTTCTTCTCAACCTCCCAAAGTCTGTTCTCGAACCAGTACAACTTCTTACTTTTATAGGGATAGAACTGGATACTATCCAAGCAAAGGCCTTCCTTCCTCTGTCAAGGATAAAGTCCCTAACAGATCTTGCTTCCTCTTTTCGGCATCTGGTCTCTCATCCAGCAAGGCAGTTTCTTCAACTCCTGGGCCACATGGCAGCTTCCACTGCAGTGGTGCAAGGAGCCAGATTTCTGATGAGGGACATTCAGTTGCACCCAAGGTCCTTTTGGTCTCAGAAAAGAGACTTTCTCACAAAATTGATTCCAGTGACTCAGACTCTGGTCTAAGCTCTCCAGTGGTGGCTGAACCAGGACAACCTCAGACAAGGAATTCCATATCTCTCTCAAGTCCCCTCAATAGTCCTAACTACAGATGCTTCTCTCCTAGGTGTGGAGCCCATTTGGGAGCCCTTACGGCTCAATGGGTCTGGTCTCCACAAGAGTCTCTTCTTTATATCAATCTTCTGGAACTCAGGGCAGTTTTTCTAGCCCTTCAGGCCTTCTCGGACTCGGTCAGGGGCAAGGTGGTCCAAGTCAGGACAGACAACACCACCACAATGTGGTACATCAACAAGCATGGGGGCACTCGTTCCATGGCCTTGTGCACAGAAGCCATGAAACTGTGGTCTCTAGCCTATTCTCTTCAGACTTCCCTGATAGCAGTTCACCTTCCAAGAAAAGACAGTGTACTAGCAGATGCCCTGAGCAGAATCTCCCAGGGGCATCACGAATGGTCCCTGGACCCTCCTATACTACAGGTCATCTTCTCCAGATGGGGCACTCCAGAGATAGATCTCTTTGCAGCCCCGGACAATCACCAACTTCCTCTGATCTTACTTCGAGAAACAGCTCTTGCAGCAGGTTACACCATTAGGACTGAAGCCGGCAGGCGCCAGGACCCCACGGAAATTTTCTAGCTAGCAGTATTCAGTAGGGACCGCCCCCGACGTCAGTCCCATCCCCGACGTCAGGCATAGTACATAAGGGGGCGGTCCCCTAGAATCACCAGTTCTTTTCCCGCTGTCGATTCGCCAGCATCGGCCTCTCAGTCTCTACCTAGCGCACGACGACTTAGAACTTCAAATGTTTTTCCAAACTGATGTCCTCTCCAACTCCTTCAATCGAGGGACACCTTTCCAAGTGTACCTGCGGAAAACAGATCCCTTTCAAGGATCCTCATTCCTCCCGTGTGCAGTGCTTAGGCCTGGATCATGACACCAAGGCCTGCACTTTCTGCCAAGGGCTCAACAGCTGCACCAGGATCCGCCGTCAGAAGGCACTTCAGGCTTACCTTCTGGAAGAAAGACTTAGTAGGATGGACCAAGAACCTTCCTCCAGGGGTGATTCTTCTTCCAAGGCCCATAAACACCAGGAGAAAATAAGGTCCAGATCCCTGCACTGGGCCTCTGACTCCTGTAGCTCAGGCTACACCAGATCTGACCGCTCTCCCTCCAGGGCTTGTTCTCAGCCCCCTCCGGTTAAAGTCTGGGCTTCAGGCGGTTCTTTGACTCTCCAGCCCATCAAGACTTATAGGCCCTCGGCTTCCTCTACTCCCTCTCGGGCCTCCTCC
This sequence comes from Neoceratodus forsteri, assembly GCA_016271365.2. Classification (NCBI taxonomy): domain Eukaryota; kingdom Metazoa; phylum Chordata; order Ceratodontiformes; family Ceratodontidae; genus Neoceratodus; species Neoceratodus forsteri. The sequence goes on from CM057459.1 coordinate 659,375,406, forward strand.
AAGTCTTCAGAACTCCTCAAGTCTTTCTCATCGACCCGACGTTGGGACCCCGATTCTAGGTCGGTCTCCCAGCCTCCCAGAGGTCCGGATCCACCACCCAGGAAGACTAAGGACCTGACATCCCTAAAGTGGACGTTGGACCCGATGTCGTCGAAGTATACAAAGCCGGCCAGGTGTTCGCCAGAGCTGCGGACACCAGCCAGGCACCAGACGCCAGCCAGGCGTTCGCCGGACCTGAAGAAGTCGTCCAAGCGATGACATCAGCCTCGCATTCACCAGAGCCGAAGACCACCCCCCAGTCACTGGTGGACACCAGTCACAGGGACTCAACAGAGGAGGACACGACACTGCCCACAGACCAGGTGGGCGACAGTGAGGATGCTGGGCTCCTGAGGGAACTTTCGCCCAACCCGGAGACACCCGCACACCCGACCTCGGCGACAGACCACCGGCGCCAGGCGGCCCGTCATCGGGCATGAACGTGAAAGAAGTAAAGGACCTCTTTACTTTCTGGTGGGACACCATCCGAAAGGATGTGATCCCTGTAAAACCTCCTCCACCTCCTACTCCTTCACCTCCTACGCCTCCTCCTCCACCACAGGCGCCAGCAGGACGACCACCAACCTCTAAGGAGCAGACTCCACCTCCCAGGGGTAGATCCAAGGATCGGAGAAGGCCTCCCTCAAGATCCCCATCTAGGTCTCCCAGCCCCAAGCGACCCAGACATCAGCGGTATACTCCATCAGGGGAGGACTCCAGATTGGATACTTCGGATTTCTGCAGATCTCCTTCTCCACTCAGCATCCCATCACTTTACCCACATGACTTATCCAGGTCTCCCCCGGATGATCCCTCTTTCTCTGAGATCATGAGGCACATCCAGGACAGCATGGGATGGGACACTGAAGACCTCGACCCCGAAAAACAGTGCCTTGCCCATTATTTTCGGCAGAAAGACCCAAAGCCTGTGGTAGTGCCACCCTTGGTGGACACCTTCACGGACGTCACCAAAGCTGCGTGGAAGCATCCGCACTCAACTCCTGCGGTGCCAAAGAAAGCTGACCACCTGTACAAGGCCCCGAGAGAGGACCAATACTTGGCTCAACAGCCTCTGGCAGACTCCCTGGTCATTACAGCCTCACATGACTGGTCTCAAAGACCGCAACACATGAGTATACAGCCACCGGACCAGGAATCCAAGTAATAGGATGCCCTGGGGAGATGCATGTATGCGGTTGCTACATGCTCCATCAGGTCCCTGAACTACCTAACCTGCATGGTACAGTTTCAGAACGCCCTATGGGAACAGGGCCAGGACCTGGTCAATAAGCTTCCGGATGGCGATCAGAAGGCGGAGCTCCTAAACCTTCTCCGCACAGGGTCTGATGTGGGTACCCAAGTAGTACGAGCCGCATACGATTCTGTGGACTCGTCCACCAGAGCTGCAGCTTCAGGCGTCTGTCTCCGGCGACACTCTTGGCTCCATGTCTCCGGCTTCACCCCGGACGTACAGAAGAACATTCTTGACGTCCCCTGTAACGCCGAAGGACTCTTTTGTGAACCCTCGGAGAAGGTGATCACCAAACTCCAGGACGTTGGGAAGGCAGTCAGGTCTGTATAAGCTATGTACAGATCCAGGCCCGGTTCCTTTCATAGGAACCAGAGCCGCTTTCGCAGCCGGCAACAAAGGCAGCAGCTACGTTCCGACCAGCAACAAAGGGGCACATTTCAGAGGAAAGCCCAGGCTAAGTCGTCCCCAGGTAGAGCCCAAAGCTACACTAAACCGGCCCAGCCTGCAGGGACCAATGCTGCCACAGCATGACTCCTTCCTGGCCCCGGCCCCTCCTCTGGATCAATGGGCACAAAAGGTCAGGGGTCGCATCGCTCGCCACTTTTTAGGGTGGCAGTCAATTACCACCGACCGGTGGCTTCTTCAATTGGTCAAGAAAGGTCATTTTATAGAATTTCTCAACCACCTACTGGCAAGACCTCCCCTGCTCTCCCGTTACTCGGGTCAACACACCCTGCTCATTCAGCAGGAGGTGCTCGCGCTCCTGGGAAAAGAAGCGATAGAGCACGTACCATGGAACCAGAGGGGTGCAGGCTATTATTCTCGCTTCTTTCTGGTTCCCAAGAAAACAGGGGACCTCTGTCTGATACTGGACCTCAGCGACCTCAATGAGTCGGTCCTGTGCAAACGCTTCCGCATGGTGACCCTTCCAGATCTGATTCCCATGCTCAAGCAGGGCACCTTTCTAGCGTCCTTAGACATGCAGGACGCCTGCCTGCATATACCCATTGCTCAAGTGCACCGGAAGTTTCTGCGCTTCGAGTTCCAGGGCCACCATTATCAGTTCCGAGCCTTCCCCTTCGGACTGTCATCGGCACCTCGAGTATTCACGAAGTGTATGGCAGTCGTAGCGGCGACTTGGAGGAGACAAGGCCACTACATGTTCCCCTACCTGGACGACTGGCTTCTCATGGCGCCCTCTCGGGAGGCCTTGATTTCCACCATTCATTATACTCAGTCTCTGTCCGAGACACTGGGCATCATGATCAATCAAATGAAGTCATGCCTGGTTCCGTCACAGACTCTGCAGTTCATAGGCGCAGTTCTGGACACCGTCCAAGGAAGAGCTTTTCTTCCCCAGGACAGAGCGGAACACATCAGATCCCTCATCAGGGACATTTCGGCGAAGAGGACCGTTCCTGCCAGATTGGTCCTTTGTCTGCTTGGACACATGGCTGCGGCCATTGCAACAGTCCCTCTTGCTTGACTCCACATGCGGGTCACCCAGTGGATGTTACGGGTCCAGTGGGATCAAAAGCAAGACCATCTGCAGCTTCCAATCCGGATCACGAAGACCATAATCCGGGATTGGCAATGGTGGCTAGATCCAAAGAATCTATCGGCAGGGGTCCCCTTCATTGCGCTGTCTCCAATTGTGACACTCTCCACAGACGCCTCAGGGCTCGGATGGGGAGCACACCTCGACGGTGTCCGGTCTCAGGGCCGGTGGACAGCCCAAGAAACTCATCTCTGCATAAACATCCTGGAAATGAGAGCAGTTCTTTACGCCCTGCAGGCCTTCCAGTCAGAGATTCTACCAGGTACCCTTCTGTTACAAATAGACAATTCTACGGTGATGTATTACCTCAACAAACAAGGAGGCACCCATTCCTACCCGCTTTGCAGGGAGGCCATGAGGGTGTGGGATAGGGCTTTGCAACACGGCGCAAACCTCATTGCTGTTCATGTCCCAGGAGTGGACAACATCATTGCAGACAGCCTGAGCTGCTCTCAGGCCAGAGTCCATGAGTGGGAACTACTCCAGGAGGTAGTAGAGGATCTGTTTCACAGATGGGGTACACCAGAGTTAGACCTTTTCGCGTCCCCATCCAATGCAAAACTGCCCAATTTTTGCTCGCAAGATCCAGGGCTTGGTGTTTTCTGGCGAGACGCGTTGTCCCTCTCCTGGGCGGGCAGATTCCTCTATGCCTTTCCCCCCTTTCCGTTGATCCAGAGGGTTCTTCTGAAACTTCTCAGAGAGCAAGCGACGCTGATACTCACTCATCGCACCATTCTGGCCTAGGCAGATCTGGTTCCCTCTACTACATCAGCTATCCCGGGAACCTCCGGTGCCCCTGCCAATCAGCTCTCACTTGTTGTCTCAGGAGAAGGAGGGCTCCTTGGTCCATCCGGACCTTCGTTCGCTGAGCCTGCACGCTTGGCTCCTAGAGACATAGCCATTTTGCGACACGGGGTCTCGCAAGAGGTAGCTGACGTTCTGGTGGCCTCGAGAAAACCGGCCACTCATGTTACTTACGCCATGAAATGGCACCGTTTTTGCCTATGGGCTCAAGCGCAGGGGTTTTCGCCTCTAGACTGTCCAGAAAAGTCCTCTTGGACTTCCTCCTGTGTCTTTTTCAGACAGGCTTGGCCTACTCCTCGATCAAAGTACACCTCTGTGCCATATCAGCCTATCATTGTCCTATAGGCCAACGCACCATATCTCAGTTGGACACGGCACAAGCCTTCCTGAGAGGTATTCTCCACCTTAGACCTCCGATTAAGGATCCAATTCCGCCATGGGATCTACCCTTTGTCCTGGAGCAGCTCACGCTGCCACCTTTTGAACCAGCCACGGATTACGAGCTACGTCTTCTTACTTGGAAGACGTTTTTAGTTGCCATTACTTCGGCCAGAAGAATTTCTGAACTCCATGCACTCATGTGCAAAGAGCCTTATTTGGTTTTTCACCAAGACTGTATCCCTACGGACTAATCCCAGATTTCTTCCTCAGGTGGTCTCAGCTCTCACCCTTAATCAGGACATCGATCTACCAGTGTATTTTCCCAACTATTTGAATCGAGGAGAGGCCCTGTTGCACACCCTAGATGTGCATAGGTGTCTCCGATACTACCTGACCAGAACCAAACACCACCGAAAATTGGACCAGCTTTTTGTCTCCTTTGCCCACAGGATGATGGGAGCTCCTGTTTCCAAACACTCGCTGTCCAGGTGGCTCACTCAGTGTATCACGTTCTGTTACCAGAAGCGCAACAAACCCTTACCAGGCGCGGTTAAGGGTCATTCCACAAGGGGGGTGGCTATATCCTTTGCGGCCCTTAAGAATGTGTCCACCTCGGCCATCTGTGCTGCAGCTGCTTGGAGCTCTGTGCACACTTTCATCAGGCATTATAGCCTGGATATAGCATCGAGTCAAAGAGCAGGTTTTGGTCTAGCAGTCCTTCAAGGACTTCTGTCCTAGGCTTTGGTTTCATTAAGGATTTCTACCTTCCCTCCTCCCAATGGTGTGGGATTTCCATTATTGCTTGGGAATCAGTCCTAGTGGTGTAACCTGCTGCAAGAGCTGTTCTCAAAGATCTACTGTTACGGTAAGTTCTTACGTAACTGTACTTTTTGTTGCAGACCTCCAGTCCTGGGGACTGTTCCTCTGGATGCTCTCATTTTGGATTGGAAGGGCAGGTTTCTCTATGCCTTCCCTTCCTTCCCTCTGTTGTTCAGAGTCCTGATCAAAATCAGATTTCAACCCTGCATAGTGATACTGGTGGCTCCAGATTGGGCCAGACAGCCTTGGTATCCTCTGCTGCTGTCTCTGGCAGTGTCATGTCCTTTGTCTCTTCCCAAGAGATACAATCTCCTAACCTCCTCTCAGGGGAGGATTTGCTACCCCAGTCTCCTGTCTCTCAACCTCAAGGCCTGGCTTTTGAAGAGTTATAATATGCAGGCCTGCATCTTTCTCAGGGAGTCCTGGCTATTTTGAAGGTTTCCAGGAAACCTTCCACTAGAAAAACTTATAATTCCAAATGGAAAAGATTCAGCATTTGGTGTTCTCGGAAGAGCATTGTGCCTGATTCTGCAGGCATTGCTACAGCCTCAGATTATCTGGTTCATCTTAATAGTCTAGGCCTTAGGCCTGTAACTCTGAGGGTTCACCTAGCAGCTGTGTCTGCATTTCTTTCAGCAGGGAAGGGCTCTTCCCTGGCATCTCATCCTGTTTTCAGTAAGTTTTTCAAAGGTCTGGTTCACATTAACCTTCCCTTTCGAGAGCCTATTCCGGCTTGGGATCGTAATGTCTGCATTTCCCAACTTATGCAGCCACCCTTTGAACCTCTGGCTTCAGCCGAGCTGAAGTACTTGACCTGGAAAACTGTGTTCCTGGTAGCTATTACTTCTGCCAGATGGATTAGTGAATTACAGGCCCTGTCAGTTGAACCTGACTTCATCTCATTCCATAGGGATAAGGTGGTCCTAAGATCCAATAGGAGGTTCTTACCCAGGTTGGTATCAGATTTTCATCTGAACCGGTCTGTCTCTTCCTGTGTTTTTCACTGACCATTCTTCTTCAGGGGAGAAAAGATTACACAGTTTGGATGTTAAAAGGGCTCTTAGCTATTACATAGAGCATACTAAGGCACACAGAAATGACTGTCTCCAGTTGTTTCTCACTTATGGTGAAGTGGGGAAAGGTAAGCCTGCTACTAAAAGAGCTGTTGCCAGGTGGATTGTCTCTTGTATACAGTTCTGCTATGACAAATTGGGTAAAACACCCCTTCCAGGCCTGAGGGCTCACTGGACTAGGGGTACAGCTGCTACTTTGGCTGCGGCCAGAGATGTACTCTTGCTAGAAATCTGTAAAGCAGCCACATGGAAAACAGTCCATACATTCACCAAGCATTAGTCTCTGGACATCCAGGCTAGGAGTTATGCTAGGTTTGGCACAGCAGTACTGCAGAGCTTGTTCCCAAAGTTGGTTCTGCATTCCCTCCTCCTGGGGGAACTGCTTGGTAGTCTGCATACTGTCAGAATACAGCAAGACTTCATTTTGTTTGAAGAAAAAAATTACTCACCATAGTAATGTTGTTTCTTCTAATGGAGTCTTGCTGTATTATGACCTCCTTCCCTGCCTCCCCTCTCAGAACCTAGTTTTTGGGAAGTGGGCTGGCAGGTACAGTGTTGTACCTCAGGGGTGTACCTTGTACCCTCCCTCTCAGGGGTGGGGTAGTTGTTTTATTACTACTATTGTTATGTTTAAAATATATATTATATTGTCACTACCTTTTTTTCTTGGGTTCTCGACTTGAGTCTTTTTGGGACCCAAATTGTTGCCTTTTGGCTATATAATAAACAATTTCCATAGTTTAATACTTAGTTTGCTCGTAAGAATCTGATGGTTACACTGGTGAGTACCAGAGACAGAGGTTTGAAAACCGAGCTCAAGCTCAACGTTCTATGCTTCTGCATAGAGTTAACTCTTTCCTCTCCGGGACAGTTCCAAGTGCTGGGGCTAACTGCATATTGTCGGAATATAGCAAGACTCCATTAGAAGAAACAACATTACTATGGTGAGTATTTTTTTCTTACGGTAGGTATGTAATTTTTATATTTGTACTAGCTGTTCTAATTATTTAGAAAAAAGGCAGATACTACTGTGAGTATCCTTTCCTTCACCATTTTTATGAAAGGGGATAACTTTTGCCTTCTTCCAAGCTACAGGAGCCGAGCCCAAGCAGTGGTGAGATGTTAAAAAGGATAGATGGGGAAGGTGATAGCAGGTGCAGAGAGACAGAGAAGTTTGGAGTCAAGTCTATCTGGGTTGTGACCTCTAGAGTGGTTCAGAGAAAGCAGAGCTAAGAGGGTAGTGGAGATGATAGTGGGGAAAAAAGTAGAAAGGGGAGAAAGGGAGGGAGCAGGCACAGAAAGAGAATAAATGGTTAAAGGAGGTGGCTGCCCCGTGCGAGAGTAGCAAGTGACCAGTAAATTATTTTACAGTTAAAGGTGTTATGTCCAACAAATACATTGTGTGTGTGTGTCTTAAAATCTTTTCTTACAGAATTAGAGCAATATATGGACTTGAATGCTTTAAAAAAATAACATTTTTCTCATTTACTTTTTTATTCTTCTCCCCACCTACTAACCCACCGGTTTCTCCCTCCATCTAGAACTGTCAAGTAGCCCATCACTTGCTTCAATACTCATTCCCCCTCATGCTCGAAATCAGACAACTGCTTCAACTCCTACAAATGCAACAGCACCATCAGGTGAGAAAAACTGGAACTGAACATGCTCATTCACTCTTGATTTCTTCGATTAACCTGATGCTGGGACAGGGTTTTCACTAGGTTAACAAATTAGACTAAAGAGGAGAATTGATTTGAATGCCTGGATTTAATACAAGTTGCCAGTTTTGGGACTATATATAGAACTACAGTTATTTGTTTTCGATGATAAAGGAATGTCACTTAAGTATGTTATTCCTACTGCAGTTCATGCCTAGAACCAGTATGTGAAGTTGACCAAATTTCACGCATGTTAGAGGCTTGAATTGTACAATATAGACAAGTTCATTACTCAATTTCAGGTGCATTCTGTTAAGAATATACTATCATCGGCATTTCATTTGGACCTTTCAGGATAACCCCTGCTTGAGTACTTATGCCCTGAGGTTTTTACATTTTAAATTACTTTCCTTGTTTGAGCTCACCCTGACATAAGCCATAGCTATACAATGCCTGGTCCACCTCCCTTTCAGCTAAGACAACAATATTAAGCAGTTTGTGAGGCTGTCTGGCATCATATAATCCTGCTTTTTATTTGTTATTTAACAATTTTTTACACCCCCTCCAGACGGCCCCATCCTGACTGACCCCCCAGCCCTGTCACCGGAATTGCAGGGCTTACCTTATGGCCAACTATGGAGCAGAGCTCATGGGGAGTCGGTTGCCATCCTGCCGCTGGTCATTTTCCTCCGTTTTACACCCAGGGGCCCCAGGAGTGGGACGCATGTGTGTGTGGAGGCACGCATTGGTCCCACAGCCCCGGTAACGGCCCCTTTCCTCCCACCCCAGGCCTAGCACCTGGCTCCTACTGGCCCCTGCTGTCCCCAGCCTCCACCAGGTGGCAGCCATCAGCCAGAGGAAGCCCTTATCCCTCCCCAGAGAGGAGAGCTTGCCAATTGGCAGCTCCATCCCTCCCACCCCATTGCCGACCTCCCAACGACCCAGGCTCATTCCCGAACCCAGGTCACTGGTGTCCTGCGAGGTAAGGCATCCAGCACCTCAGCCCTCTGTGCCACCAGGCCGACATGCAGTCCTGCTTAATGCTGAACAATCCTAAATTCCTTTATGGTGATTTTGCTTATACCATCCATGATGTCTTGCATTAGGGGAATGTGTACAGCTTTGTACTTCTCTGAAACAGATTTATTTCCAATACCTAAAATATATTACATGTCAACTTGATTCTCACTACTGCCAACTGTAAGGCTGTAACTGGTCAAAGCTAAACAAGTCAATATTCTGTACTAGCATTCGTGGGTATATCTCTTAAGGTCAAACAATCCATACTCAATTGTGTCATCTACAAGGGTATCGCTATTGGTTACCCCTTCCTTCTTAGCTGAGGCATTTTTTTAGTCTCTGCAAATTGTTTATGGGCCTTTTGGTTTTATGCAATCTACTTCATGCCAAACCAGCCTAAACTGATTTGCATATGCTATCCACGATGCCTAATTTTAGGAGATTAGGGGATATGTGTATTTTTTGCATTGCTTTGAAACTTGGCTTGATTGCCCATGCCCTTGTAAAGTACATTGCGTATCAAGGCCAAACAAGCCAATAGTCACAACTTCCATCTTTAGGGCTGTCACTGGCCATAGCCAAACAAGCCAGTTCTTACTACAGCAAGCCAAATGTCACCACTGCCATTTGTAGTGCTGTCACTAATCAAGGCCACTAATCCAGGTCAGACGAACCAAAACTCACAGCTGCCATCTGTAGGACTGTTACTAATAGTTCTTCCTCCCTCTCTGCTGAAGCAATAGTCCTATAAACGTGGATACAGTTCACTTTCCACACTCTGGCAGTACCACTGGGTGTAGCTCAGTCACCGGACATCTTCAAGCTTGGCACTTCCCAACACCTGTGGTGTATGTCCTCTGTCTCTGCACCATTGACTTCGGATCTTCTTTCCCCCAGGAAGGGATAGATCTTCCTCAAATTAATCTTCACCATTCATTACAAAATGGGTCCTACCAGAGGTCAGGACCCTGCTCAGGAAATAAAAGAGCACGGCCTGTTTAAATTTTTTCTGAGCTGGAGAAGTCAACATTGGGACGGCACCACCCAAGAGGCCAGTGTTCTATGTGGCGCTCGTGGGTTGGCCAGTAACCGACGCCGACTCCTCCCAGACCTCAGTTCTGTTTTTACCACCGTCGAGGAAGGATCCTGCAAGGGAAAACTGCCTTCAAGCATGTTTCTGCATCACATTCGAAGTCCACTAGGCCTACATCTTTGATCCAGCACTGTGAGTACCAGTACTGTTAGAGTTCTAGAGTTTTATTCTTTCTTTCTTATTTTATCATGCCAAGTGTTTTTTTCTGGTTTAAATCCCTTTTTATTATTTTTTTCACGCGAAAGTATCTCGGGGTAGAGCGTCTATCTAAGTTGAAATGCGTGGGAGTTGCCCTTATGCAGCCGATACCCTGTGGCAACTCCATGACTGTTATGGACCCCCACGACCATTGCTTTTCCTGTCTCAGTCCCCACCACGCGATGTATGAGTGTGATGCCTGCTTTTCCATGGATTACTGTGTGTTCATTATCCGCCCGGCGCAGTTGGGGAGAGACCCCACCAACTTTTGGAAGGCATCAGTGCACTCGGGACACCAAGACACGGTCTCTGGGCTCCACCCTTGAGTCCCCCTGGCTCTGTGCGGACCAGGGGGATGGGACCCCTCTGCTCCACAGCTTGTTGGGCAAAGGTTTCCAGCGAGGGTTGGTGGGGCAGCCACCCTCCTCAAGGGGGGTGGCTGGTCACCCAGCGGTCTTGGATCTCCTTGGAACCGCAGCTGACCCCGCTGTGGAGCATGAGCTATACATGGGCTCTGCTCGGCGGTCCCTCAGTGCTGCAGTCATGCCCACGCCTGCTCCTGGCACCATCTCCGGTGCCGGTGAGCGGGCTGGCTCCATCCACTTGCCCGGGCTCTCCTCTGCTGCTCATGGTGCTGGGAGGCTGAGAATCCAGGGAGTTGCCCATTTGGAGATCTCCCTGATCTCATCATCCACCTCGGAAGATAAGGATCTGGATGATCCTGATTTGGTGCCGGGCTCTGAGGAGCCCTTGGATTCCGCGCAGGCCTCCCCGAGGCCTTCAGAAGTTTTTAGGCTGGTGCTGTCTTCGGACGGTGCCACTAGCGGCATCATTACACCAGAGCCTTCTGGTGCTGGGGACTCTGTCAGGTTCTTTCTGGGGCTCCTTTGGGGGGCACTGCCGTGGCTGCCGACGTTTTGGGGGGCAGCACCAGCGCTGTCTCTGGTGCTATTGCCAGTGCTGACTTGTGGGCCGGCACCACCTCTTGGGCTGGATCCAGGCCTACCGTGGCGTGGATCCCGGCTGATGAGAAGAACGCTCAGGACAGCTCCACTGCCCCCCTGGTGGGGTCTGTGGTCTCCCCCTAAAGTTGGTCAGTCTGTATTCTTCGACCAGGCCTCTTCTGAGGGGCAGGTCCCTCTTTTTGAAGTTGGGGGTTGGCAGGACCTGGTCTAACCAGCGACCCATTGGGGAGCCTCTCGGGGCACCGGCTGGAGTTGTAGTGCGGACCCGTCTTTGCCTTCTCTCATTTTGGGGAGGGGTCCTGTAGTTGGTGGGGACAGGGGCCTTCCGGTGGACTCTGCATGGCTCCGGTGTTGGCTCAAGGGCAATACCCAGTCTGCTCCTCGCTGGTTGGGCACACTGGTGAGCAGGATAGACAGCCCCCACCTCCGGGAGGGGTCCTCTGTGTGATCCTGCAGTCCTTGCAGAGGACCTTCCCTGCTTCACCAGGCTGTCCTTGCTTCTGTTCCGCTGCCGTCCCCTTCCCCTCTTCCCCATCTCTTGGGACCTGTCGGACCCATGACCTGGTAACAGTGAAGAGGTTCAGTGGTGGCATTTCCCCGTTGCCTCAGGGCCATCTCAGAGGTCATTTTTAAACCTCAAACCCCTGCACAACCTGCCTCTGACTTGAGCTCTTCTGAGTCTTCGACTTCCTGCACCAATGAAGAGGATGCTTCTCTCCACTTCCAAGCTGACATGGACTTTACGTCCTACCAGCATTTCCTGGCAGAGATGATGGCGGAGATCCACATTTCCCACTTTGCCAGATGTAAGCCAGGATGTGTGACACTGTCATTCAAGGGGAATTATAGTGCTGACACCTTAGTCATACCTCCCTGGCCGCAGCAATTCATGGAGGCCTCGCATGCCATCTAGCTCTATCCTGCCACCCCGTCTCCTACCTCTAGGGACTGCATGCGCAGGTGCTGTGCTGCAGTGGGGTCTCCAGGTGCCATGCCCCACCCTACTTCGGGAGTGGAGCTCCTGGACACCCCAGCTGGGCATCGTCGCCTCGGCCACGACCGCCCCCAGATGCTGGTTCGGCCAGTGGGAGAGAAGGTGTTCTCACCGGCACACCTTCTTCTGCAGTTGTTGCACATCAGGCGGCCTATGCTAGGCACATCTGGACGCTGCTGGGCCAGCTCCTTATGGTGATGCCTGATGGTGAGGAAACCCAGAAAGCCATTTGCCTCACTGCTCAGGGCTCTAGGGCAGTGTATGATGTCAACGAGGTGGCTTACAGGCTAGTGGGAACTCTGTCTGCATGGCTTCACCTATCGAGGTTGTCACCCTTGACCCAGCGCAAGGTGCTGTCCTCACCATTCCAGGAGGCCCGATTCGTTTCTCGAAGGGCACGGCATGAATTGCAGGGGCACCTTCCAACTCCCAGGTCTTGGGAGCATCCACCGTCCCATAACCGTTCTTTGGCCTCACCAGGCCCATAAAGGGCCCTCTCCTTCCATGGTAATCCCCACGGGGGGCTGGGGGAAAAATCTTTTTCCCTCAGGGTTTGCCATCTTGGCACTCGGACCCATTTAGTAATGAATGGTGAAGATTTATTTGGGGAAGTTATGAAAATTACGCACTTACTGTATTTATTTATATATTAGAATCTCGGATTAACACCTTTGAGAACAAACTCTTTAAATGGGTTTCACATCAGAGTCGAGACAAAATAAGTATGATACAGGACACAGTAGATTAACAAAATACACTTACAACATTTCAATGCAGAAGACAAGATACATGAGTGATCCTAGCAACCAGAATCTACTGTGTTACCAAGCATCAGTTTAGTATTGGGGGGGGGGGGGCTGTGAAAATCCACCCAGAGGGCGTCATCCCAAATATCTTCACCATTCATTACTCCCACCATCCCTCCCTGTACCAGGTCCTGGTTAGCGCTGCTCCCCCCTTTTCCTCTCTCCCCCCCCATTCTTGATTGGGTGTGAGGATCAAGGTGGGGATAGCTCTTCCTAAGGGCCAAACCCTGCTCCTTATGCCTCTGGTTGTCCTGCATTCTCTGGACAGTCCCTTTTTCGGAAGGTTTTCCTCCTTTTTTCTGGTTGTTGGAGAAGTTTTCCTTGGGATTTTCCCTCATACCTTTTCTTGATCTCCTTCAGGGGTCGAGGTTAGCTTTGACCTTTCTCCGGTTGGGCTAGGGGCTGACTTTTCTCCCTGATTCCTGCTAGTTACGCTGGAAAAGCAATTTCAGTAGGTTTCCCTTCTATGACAGTAAACAAGCTGGTAGGGACACTGGGATTTTTCCCAGCCCTGGCCCTATTGGCTGATTGCTCCATCCTTTTAACCCCGGAGTCCACATTTAACAGGAGTCCACTTTCTAGTGGATTCCTCTCTGCTACCTCTGGTTCTCCTTTGGAGACCCTTTTGGAGCTCTTCTTTGGGGGGGGAGAGAGACCCTGGAGATCTCCCTGTCTCCCCCCCTGAGGAGAGCAGTGCAACTTGTTCCTCCTTGTTTTCTCCTCCTCCTTCCCCTGGTCTAGCTGACTGAAGGCCTACATGTTCTCCCGAGGCCTCTTCTTGGCCTAGCTGGGGCTAACCTCTTCCTCTTAACAGATGCCTTTCTGGCAATGGACAGGTTGGACAACCTCGGCAATCTCCTCGTGGGGAGGTTTGAAAAAAGGGAGAAGGTGTTTACAGTGGGGATGAGATACTTCAGAAAAGAGGGGAGTACTCTCGATCTTTTTTTTCTCCTCTTCTTTTCCTCTTCTATTGCTTCTTCTGCCTCTTAGGGCTGCCCAGCGTTCTGGCCACCCCCATCCTCCAACTGTCCCCCCCCCGGCTCACTTGTCTGTTCTCTGGGAGGAAGTACAGTTTCTTCTGCAAAAGCAGGCAGTCGAACTGGTGGCAAGGCAGCAGAGAAACCAAGAGTTTTATTCCAGGTTTTTCCTGGTCCCCAAAAAGACGGGAGATCTGAGACCTATTTTAGATCTGAAGGACCTCAGTCTCTTTCTCCAGTACAAAAAGTTCTGGATGGTAATTTTGTCAGGCCTTATGCCCCTTCTCAAAACCGTCAAGAGTGCAGTGGGACCAGCGTATGGATGAGTTAGACCATGAGTTAGACCAACAAATCCTGGTCTCCTCCCCAGTTCACAAGGTACTGCAGTGGTGGATGGACCCCTCGAACCTTCTTCAAGGGGTTCCCTTTCAGATCCTCTCCCTGCATCAGATTCTAACCATGGATACTTTGTGGCTTGGTTGGGAAACCCAGGGCTCCTGGTCCCAGTGGGAAGCCACCCTGCATATCACTGTCCTGGAGATGTGAGTGGCGCTGTTGGCCTTCCAGGCTTTTCAGGAGCATCTGGCTCCAGGCCCGCTGCTGGTGCAATCGGACAACCCGAGTGTCATCTACTACATTAACAAGCAGGGCAGGACTCACCTCTTATCCCCTTTGCAGGGAGGCCATGAGAGTGTGGTATTGGGCACTGGAGCACAATCATGACACTCTCGACAATCCACGTGCCAGGCATCCTAAACACCCTTTTGGACAGTATCAGCAGGACTCAGTCCTGCATACACAAATGGGAGCTTCTCTCATCCATAGCAGAAGATCTGTTCAACAGATGGGGTCACCCGGAGTTGGACTTTTAGCGTACCCACTCAACGCAAAACTGCAGAATTTCTGCTCACTAGATCCAGGGCCTGGAGTTTTCTGGTGAGACGCGTTGTCCTTCCGTTGGAGCGGGAGATTTCTGTATGCATTCTTCTGTTTCCACTAATACAGAGGGTGCTGATCAAGCTGGAAATGGATGGGGCCTGCATGATTCTGGTAGCTCCATTCTTGCCTCACCAGATATGGTTCCCTCTGCTTCAGCAGCTGGCAGAGGAACCTCAAGTCCCATTGCCCCTTTGCAGGAATCTGCTGACCCGGGATCGGGGGACCATGGTCCATCCCAACCTCAAGTCACTCCATCTGCATGCGTGGCTCCTGAGGACGTAGCCATCGCCAGGTTTGGGGATCTCTAACAGGGTGGCAGACATCCTAGTGGCTGCCCACAAGCCTTCCACCTGTGCCATTTATGCCATGAAGTGGAAGCGGTTTGCCATCTGAGCTGCCAAGCATTCCCTGGACCCTTTCTTCTGTCCTGTGAAGCATGTTCTGGACTACCTGATTTCTTTGTCTGACTCAGGCCTCCAGTATTCCTCCCTCAAGGTCCACCTTTCAGCTATTTCTGCCTTTCCTGAGCCCGTGGGTGACTGCACGATTGCTCAGCTGGATGCTTCACATACTTTTCTTAGGTGCATCCTGCATCTGAAACCCCCTATCTGTTCCCCTGTCCCGGCTTGGGACCTGAATTTTATTTTGGAAAAATGTACCTTGTCTCCTTTTGAACCAGTCGCGACTTGCGATTTGCTCCTTATCTCTTGCAAAGCATTGTTTTTAGTTGCAGTTACTTCTGCTCGAAGAATTTTGGAGCTTCAAGTCCTCTGGTGCAAGGAGCCTTATTTGATTTTTCTCAAAGACAGGGTGTCTTTGCGCACAGATCCTAAGTTTTTGCCTAAGGTGGTTTCACAGTTTACACTCAGTCAGTCTATCCACCTTCCTGTTTACTCTCCTGAGCCTGCCAATCCAGGGGAAGCACTGCTCCATACACTAGATGTGCACAGAACTTTAAAGTATTATCTGCTTCGGACTAAGGAGTACAGAAAGTCTAAGCAGTTTGTTTCTTTTTCCCCCGGTAGAGAGGGCATTTCTGTTTCTAACCAATGTTGATCCAGATGGTTGGCAAATTGTATTGTGTTCTGCTACAAGTACGGCAAAGAATTGCCTGGTACTGTCAGAGCTCATTCTACCAGAGGTATGGTGTCAAATGGTCTGAAAATTTATATTTCTAAAGAGGTACTATTGTTGTGTTATGACTAGCCCCCCTTATGTATCTGCCCTACGTGTGTATTGTGCATGTGCTGTCTTTTCTGTGCATAGACTGGCCACCTATGCATTTTATTTTTTATTTGTCTGTCTTTAATTTGTTGCAACCCCCATCCTATCTAGTCATTAATCGGAACTCCAGCAAGTAGTACCTGCTAGAAAATAAATGCGGTCTTCCTTTGTATTCAGTCCTCACTTGAATTTGCAATGGCCCCTTTAAATAAAAAGAAAAACTCTTTAAACTGTTTGTAAAACGAATATCCTTAAAACTGTCCCTTTATTTGCAAACGCCATGAGAATGCCTCCCTTTTCTAGAAGAGTATCAGTTGGTTTAATTTTAGTCAAAGAGGCGAGCATAATTCGAGGCGCTCCGTCTGGCGCTATTTCTTGAGCTACACGAGCGATGCTGACTGTCAAGAGCTCAGAACATTGTAAAATCACAGAACAGCTTTTTACAAAATAGCTTGTGGGTTGTTTCAAGCATTACCCCTTTATGCGCTAAAACGCTTTTCAGCTTGCCTTCAGAGCAAGCTTAAAACTGCCTGTACATTTCTTCAGCTGTTTGTGACTAAGCTGTGTTTCAAGATCCACAGCTCAGCAGGCAGCATGAAAAACGGTTTGCTGTGAGTTTGTAAATATTCCCAGTACAATAAGAGCCCCTCAAGTGAGAACAGAATTAATATAATAATAAAAAGAACCAGAGGGAAATGGTTTACCTGCTATAAGATTGAAGGGCTCTCTGTGTGGTGGATTCTCTCCCTAAGGGCCGGCTGGCCATATTGTTAAACATTATATAGAGAATGGAAAACAAGAGGTGGGGCTTATCCCTTGAAATCTGAGGTTTTAGACCCAGAATTGAAATAAATGATTGTGAAGCATGCAGATAAAAGAAATACTTCTGTAAAACATTATATAAGCCTTTTTGAGATAAAAATATTTACTTTTATGTAAAAATTGTTTCATGTAAGCTGAGTGACAAGAACTCTAGCCAATCAGGAATAGTCTCATTATATATATATAGCTGCTGTCTTAAGAGAGAAGTCAGATGTGTTCCAGGGTGCTGAAGCGTATACACCCTAGCTAGTGCTCTAGTGACGATGGATTATTATGCACAAGACTTTGATATTTTTCGTTGGTTGCTGTATTGCTGCTGTTAGTGCTATGCTCCTTAAATGTATGTTATTTTTATTATTTTGACGAAATCAGTCCGTCTTTTTATTTTGATTTTCTTACTTCACATCGGAGTTTCCCAATAAAAGAAACTGTTGGGAGTGACTTCCAGAGAAAATCACCTGTGTTTGAGTCCTTCTGTATCCCTAGCCTCTTACATATGGCAACCTCTGTGGCTTGTTTCAAAGGGGTCTCAGCTGCTGATATTTGTGATTCTGCCACCTGGAGTACAGTCCACACATTTACCAAGGATTACAGTCTGGACATTGCTTCCAGAGCCCGTGCAAGGATTTCGTAGGGCTGTGCTACTACAGGAGCTCCTGTCTTAAGTTTATGGAGTTTCAGCCTCTCAGACTTTTTTTTTTTTTTTTGTACTTGTCACTGCTTGGTACTCGTTCCTATGGTATAACCTGATAACTGAGGCACCCCCGAAGGAGATAGAACAGTTACATAAGAACTTACTGTAACAGTAGATCTTCGAGGGGATCTCAGTCTTCAGGTCTGATTTCCCTCTCACAGTCACCCTTCTTGGGGCTTCTGTTCAGGAACTATCTGCTGTATTCCATCATTTCATCTAGAGTGGCATCCCTCAGTCTCTCCTCGGTTCCCCAGAACATCATCCTTGCTCCATTTGTCTCTGGAGGGAAGGAGGGAGTGGGGCCACCCATGCCTATGTAGAATTGTTGACATCGCCGGACATCAACGGCGTGAGCAGCCCCAGTTGTACTGCAGAAAATCTTTTTGTGTGGATTCCCAGTCTCTGATGGCGAAGGTTCCTACGGTTTAACCTGATGACTGAGATCCGCTTGAAGATCCACTGTTTCAGTAACTGTTCTGTTCAACGCCACCATCTGGCAGCATCAGCTGACCCTCGAGGGGCACTTACTCAAGCTGAAGGTCACCTCAGTGGAGTAGGAGCTGCAGGCATTATCTTTTCTGGCCTCCCAGACCCAGCCTCCGGCTGCCCAGACCAAATATTCAGCCTCCCAGGCCCAGTCCTTTGGTTTGGCTCCGGCCAAACACCAGGACAAACATAGTGGGAGACACAAGCAGCGGGACAAAGAGAAGCACTGGTCCTGGACTTTGTCTTCCCGCTCACAGTCACCGAACTCTCACATGGCCACGTCTGAGGTCCACCCCCTCCAGGGGGTCAGCTCCACGTCCCTTCAGCATCCCCCCCCCCACCACCTCAGGGCAAATGGTTAATCCTCCTCCCACCACTATCTCAGTTATTGGCGGAGGATCTTTGGCCCAGGGATCCTCCCAGCCTGCCAGGCCCCTGCTGTTAAGGCCATCACCTTCTTGGGTACACAGTAGAGCGGCCCTGTTGGCGGTGCCCCCACCAGCTCAGGTTCCACTGACACTGGGGCACCTTTGTCACCCCTCCCGTTGCCCGCTTCTCTGGCGTTGGAGACCTCTCATCGGTCCACACCCCCTCTAGAGATGGACTTTTTGCTGGCTCCCAACCCTCGCTCTACCTCACATGTAGGGCTTGCCCTTCACCGGCCCCTAAGTCATCTGCTCACTGGCCTGTGCCTGAGGGTGCATATAACCCTCACCCGTCTCCCACTGGGCCTTATCCTGGCTTCCCTCTACCTACGCCAGAGGCTTCCCCGGGTTACCCATATCCATGTCCGTCAGGCCCTTTGCCGGTCTTGGTGGATATTCAGGGACTGGCCCAACACTGGCCCCACTGCCTCCTACGCAGGACCTGCCACAGGGATCTGTGTTGCCTGCCTCCCAGTGTCCTCCCACAGATGCCTCGGTGGGCCTTTTCCCAGTCTCTCCCAGCCAACAAAGGGGAATGAGTACCACCCAGACCTGGACCTCCCTGATTCAGGGGATGAGGGTGCTCCGGACAGAGGGGACAATGATTCAGGCTCCCCCCCACCGACGACCTGTCCTTTTCTGTGGTCATGCACCACATCCAGGTGGCGATGAGCTTCGGCTCTGAGGAGCAGGACCCCGAGCGTAAGTGGTTGGCCATTTATCTACGTAAGCCTGATGCCCCACCATTGGTGGTTTCTCCGCTTATTGATGCTTACGAGAATGTGATGATGGCAGCCTGGTGTCTGCCCCATCTCCTCCTGGCCATATCTCACAAGGCAGACAGACTTTATCATGCCCCAGAGGGCAGGACCTTTTTGGGGGGAGCAAGTTCAGGTGGACTCGGTGAGTCCTTTGGCATGTCCCTCCAGTCGTTCTCTGGTTCTCCAACTACCTACATGGTAGGCAGCAGCTGGTCAACTACAGCAAGGTGTTCTCAGGCACCACTACTGTATCCACAGGAGTTCCCCAGGACTCAGTGCTCAGTTCTCCATTTTTGTCAACGCCCTTCCCTCTTGCACTGACCACTATAGTACCACCCTGTATGCAGATGATCTGGTCATCCTTACTCACTCCCGGGACATTTGGGTCATTAGCCACCAATTGAGTGAGGACTTCAGGAACATCCAAGCCTGGGTGTCATCCCACAAGCTGGTTCTCAACCTAAAAAAAAACTCGGGCCATGCTCTTCGGGTCCCTGGCCAAGATCAAGGCCACCCCTGCTCCTCTGCACAGCACTGGAGTCGATGGTGCTCCTGTCCTTGTCACTGGTACCTTTAAATACCTTGGAGTGTCACTTGACCCTCAGCTTGACCTTGGGCATCACATCCAGAATGTCTGTAAAGCTGTAAACTGCAAACTGGGTATGGCTTACAGAGCTAAGAACAATCTTACCCCCACTGCAAGACTGGCACTGGCACGAGGTGTGTTCCTCCCCTCCCTCTGCTACGGGCTCCTTTTGTTTGCCCGCACCTCCAAAGCTCTCCTCTCAAGGTGGACTATTTCCTACGGTAATATTTGCCGCTTTTCGCTTACTGCCCCTCGACTCACCCATCACGGTGATCTGTACAGCAAGCTGAACTGGCTCTCCCCGTGTAATTACTTAGACTTTGGCCTGGGGTGCTTCACGGGCAAGGTACTTTGCACCGCCCCCCACCCGTGTCTGGCAGAGCTCCTTGTACGGCTGCCTCCCACACTATTCCCTGAGTTCCCTGTGTCCTGCTGTACTCAAGATACCTGCCACTTGCACCCAGATGGGTGACAGAGACTTTGCCTCATGCGCGCCCAGGCTGTGGATCACTTTTCATGCCCAGGTTCGCTCCTCCCCCTCACAGGCTTGCCTTAGATCCTCCCTTTGGAATCGCCTTAAGCTCGCCTCAGCGTGTGGCTTTACTAAGCCTCCATAATACTCACTTGTCCCCTGGCACCATCTCCCCTCATCCCTTCCAGAACTGCCAGACCTCCTGGGGCTTGGCTCAGGTTGTAATTACCACCGCCCAATGTTCGAAGTATGCTCTGACTGTAGCTTCACTTCTGTGGGATCCTGTAGTGTGCATAACTGTTTATATTTGCACTTCATACTGTATATATTGTACTGCTCATATCTTTATGCATTGTTCCACTGTTGTACCCTATCTGGACATGAAATGTTTTACCTGATTCTGTCTTATCTGATTGTGTCTGTACTATGTTGTCCCATGTAATCTATTTGGGCATGTAATGTTTTTCCCTGTTTCCGTTAATTGGAATGTATCTGTACCATGCTGCCCTATATATCTGAATCGTACTTTCATGTACTGTCCCGAGTCGTTCCTGAAAATAGGCGAATGTCTTGTCTAGTGTACTTACCCGGTCATCAAAAGCTAAATAAATAAATAAAATCAACAATGCCACCTGTGACCGCTCCAAACAGCCGAAACACCTCAGCTCCCTGCCTCCAGACTGGGAGTCCTGCTGTTTGCACCTTTTTGGCAAATGGATGTTTGCTTCCTCCACTCTCGCCATCCGGGCCCTTAACTACTTTGGCCACATGCTGCAATATCAGAATTCCCTGTGGGACAAGGTCCAGGAGGTCATCCTCTCCCTCCCCAAAGGAGCTCCCAAGACAGAGTTGTGGGATCACCTCAAAGCGGTTTCCGACCTCGGTGACCACCTTCTCAGGATCACCTATGATGCTGTGGATGTGTTAGCTAGGGCTGCAGCCACCAGCATCTGCCTTCACCAGTATTCTTGGCTCAAAGTCTCGAGGTTCACTCAGGATGTGCAGCAATCTATCGTGAATGCCCCTTTCAGGGGCTCCCTGCTGTTTGGTGGCAATGTGTAGGACATCCTCGCCAAGCTTCAGGCCTCGGGGAGAGCCATTAGATCAGTCCATTCCCTTTGCTCGCATGGGTCTCTGCGGAAGCTCCATCTCAGTTCAGGCCTTTTTTGCCTACAAATTTTTCTTTTACCCTAGCTTTTAGAATCTCTTCTGAACAGCAGATTCCTTTACCTAGTTTATGTTGAAAGTTACTCCTCCTACTTCTCTCTTCTGTTGCTGCCGCTGCGAAAAGAAGATTGCTTTTTCGGATGACCCCAACCTCTGTGTTTGCTGTCTTGGGCCTGACCATGATCTCTCCAAGTGTGAACTATGACAGAAATTCAACCTCACAACCCATGGGCAACACAAAAAGGCTTAGAAGAAAGCCAGTTTTGGGCAGGGGTCCTCTGAGGTCCCTCCTTCCCAGTCGCTGGTGGATTCGTCGAGCTCCCAGGTTTCGAAGGCCCAAGACAAGTCCTTGGGGAAAAGGCACAGAAAAGATTGTGAACAGGACCCACCCCCGGCGGTACTCCCGATCCCCAGTGGCTTCATCTTCCTCCTCCAGCAGAACCCTGTCAGTTGCAGCTGCACCTACTCACTCTTCTGTCCGGGCATCTACTTCTCCTAGGCCCATACCGACAGCACCCCCACCCACTTCTCAGAGAGGCTGGCTGTTGACCCTCAAGTCATCGCCCCCCATTCCTCGTCAGCCCTTGGGTGATCGACACCAGCCACTTTATCATGGCCTGATGCCTCCCCAGGCCCTCAGACGCCAGGGCTCTTGGGCTCTCAAGACCCAACAGATGGCTCGTCACGCCTGTGCCAGTGACCCCGCCACCATCCATGAATCCTTCTCCTGCTGTTGACCTCAGTGATATTTTGGCCAAGATAACTACGGCTCTGGTGCATCAGTTGGGCTCCTACAGACCTGGCTCCCAGGCACTGATGATGGCCCCGTCACCATCAGTGCAGCTTAGGCCCTCTAGGGCTGTGCCCCACAGGACGTCGTCTGTCCCTCAATCATCGGGCCTTGAGTTAGAACAGGTCGACATCAAGGAGGACTACCATCCTGACTTCATCCTCGAAGAGGAGAAGGAACCTCATTCCTCAGACAGTTCTACTGCTTCTTCTGTGAGTGAGGACTCTGTTAAACATACTCCCAGGTTCCCTCCTGAAGATCCTACCTTCTTTAATGTTATAAAGCAGCTGTCCTCAGCTATGGGCTTCCACCCTGAGGAAGAGGATGCCACCAGAAGAGACCTGGTGGATTTCCTGGAGATTCCAGAATCTCCCCCTAAGGTCATTCCTCCCGTTTTTCCAGCTCTGAGTAATGCCACTACTGTCTCTTGGCACTGCCCAGACATGGTTCTGGCCATACCCCACAGGGCTGATAACTCTATCACGCCCCTCAGGGCCTGCCTTATCATGCTGCTCAACCTGAGACTTATTCTGTGGTCATCAAAGCAGCACATGACAGGTCCACGGTGCCCAAGCACCTTAGCTCCCTCCCTCTGATGAGGAATCCAGGTGGATAGGCCTTTGGGATAAGCGGGTTTATGCTTCCTCCTCCTTTGGACTTCGGATTGCCAACTATCGATATGGTCAAGTACCAAAATACCATCTAGAAGAAGGGCAAGGCGGCTACCAAAGCCCTCCCAGAATGTTCCCAGAAACAGGAGGTTCTCTGATCCTTGCTGCCCACTGAGGGCATCAGCAAGCACCTCCTCATGGCCTTGTATGACATTTCTGATATGTGTGCCAGGGCTACTGCCACAGGCATTTGCCTTCGTAGGCGTGCCTGGCTGAGAGTTTCAGATTTTGCAGCGGATGTCCAACAGAAGGTGCTAAATGCCTCCTTTAATGGCTCAAAGTTAATTGGGCCAGATGTCCAGGACATCATTAATGATTTACAGGCATCTGGTAGGGCTATTAAGTCTTTCCATTTGCTTTACCATACACAGCCTTGGAGCAGACTACGCCCATCTTTTTTGTAAAGTGTCCCACAAGTCCGGAGCGGGCTCCCGACCCCAGTGCAAAAGAAAAGCCTCCTCTGCCTTGCCTACCTCCTCCTTCTCAGGCCCAGTCGTGAAGCTACCCGGGGTGATGGGCCTGCCCCAGCGGCTGGATCCATCAATGCCTGACTCCTTGCCAGACCTCCCACCTCTCCCAGTCCCTGACCAAGAGGTGATGGTTGGAGATCGGTTCTTCTTCCATCTCAACCAATGGAGAACCATCACTACAGATGCCTGGATTCTTCAGATTGTAGAACGGGATCACACTTTGGAGCTTTTGGAACTGTCCCAAAAGATGTCCCCGGTGCCCTCTTCCTATCCTCTGGCCCATGTCATGGTTCGTCAGGAAGAGGTACAGTTCCTTCTATGGAAAAGAGCCATCAAGTTAGTGCCCAGGCGGCAAAGGAAGAGAGATTTCTACTTCAGGTTCTTCCTGGCCCCCAAAAGAACTGGAAATCTGAGGCCTATTCTACATCTCAAGGCCTTTAATCTTTATGTCCAGTACAAAAAATTCCGCATGGTCACTCTGCCAGGCCTGCTGCCCCTGCTCAAGCAGGGCAATTGGCTGTCTGCCCTAGACATGCAAGACGCTTACTTGCATATCTTGGTTTGTCCTCCGCACAGGGTGTTTCTCCGGTTTCTTTCTCAGGGCTAACATTGCCAATTCAAAGTCTTGCCCTTTGGCTTATCCTCTGCACCACAGGTTTTTACAAAATGCTTAGCAACCATAGCTGCTGCCCTCCGGAGAGAAGACCTGTACGTCTTCCCCTACCTGGATGACTGGCTTCTCAAAGCCCCGTCCAGGGATCAGCTCCTCCGGACCCTGGAGAGGATCCTCCAGCTGTTTCACTCTCTGAGCATCACAGTGAATCTGCCCAAATCTGTCCTGATTTCATTCCAGAGGCTGCAGTATATCGGGGCAGTTCTGGACTCAGCACAAGGCAAAGCCTACCTTCCCCAGAACAGGGCAGAGTGCCTCATTTCCCAGGCTCAGGAAGTCACCCAGAGCTGTTATGTTACCACAAGGGTGTATTTGAGGCTGTTAGGTCTCATGGCTGTGGCCATTGCTACGGCCCTTTTGGCCAGACTGCTCATGTGGTTACTCCAGTGGACCCTCCAGGTGTAGTGGGACCAATGCACGGACGATCTGGAGCAGCTAGTGTTGGTTTTTCTCTCCAGTTTGCAAGGTGCTTCAGTGGTGAATTGACCCCTAGAACTTGTTACAAGGGGTCCCATTCCTCATCTTCTCTCCCCAGCAGATTCTCACCACGGATGCATTCGGTTCGGGCTGGGGTGTGCACTGTGGTCCTTTTCAGACTCAGGGGACATGGTCCCAGATCAAGACATCTCTGCATATCAACGAGCTTGAGATGCAGGTGGTCCTGTATGCCATGCAGGCCTTTCAGAACCATCTTTCTAGGTCAGTTGCTGGTCCAGTCAGACAACTTCAGTGTTGTCTACTACATCAGCAAGCAGGGGGGAACACATTCGTACCCCCTGTGCAGGGAGGCCATGAGAGTTTAGTATTAGGCACTGGACTGCTGCCTTTCCTCTCCGAAGTCCATGTCCCAGGTGTGCTGAACACCCTGGCGGACAGCCACAGCCAGACTCAGTCCAGCATGCACGAATGGGAACTTCTCTCATCCGTCACAGAAGATCTGTTCAACAGATGGGGTCATCCACAGTCGGACCATTTTGCATCCCCACTCTAAGCAAAACTTCCCAGATCTTACTTCGAGAGGGTTCCTGCAGTAGGTCTTCACATATAGGACTGCACCTCCTGGCGTCAGGTTCCAGCGGCAAACTTGTAGATAGCAATCATCAACGGGAACCGCCCCCGACGTTGGGCAACGTGACGTCAGCCCAGCTATAAAAGGGGGGCGGTCCCGTGCCTGCCCACCAGTTCTTTCCCACCATCTCCTCAATTTGTTCAGCTAATGAGTTAGAACAGCAATCTAACACCCCCGCGTCAGTTGAAGTTTTTTCTTCGCTATATCGTTTTTTCTCATACTTTTCAACGTTTGATGTTGACTCGACCAAAGAAGAAGTGCTCTTAAGTGCGGGGCCCAAATCCCGCACAGGGACGACCATTCCAGCTGCCTCTTGTGTCTAGGCCCCAAGCACAACACTAAGGAGTGTGCTATCTGCCAGGCCTTCAACCAAGCCACTAGGACGAGACGCAAGCGGACTCTCGAGGCCCACCTCCTGACATGACTACTGGCGTCAATGGAAAAGGAACTCCAGGAGTTGAGGAAGGTTGTCGTCGCCCGGCAGGAAAGAAAGAGCAAGGAGAAGTGCTGGGACTGGAGTCTGTCTGCCTTGGGAGTCTCCAAAACTGTGAGTACTACTTCTGGTGCCCGTCTGCCTCTTTGGGCGGGCACCTTGTCCCACTCCTGCCGAGGTGAGCAGGCAGCGAGGTTTGCCTCTGTTGAGGTTACAGTTCAGTCTCCTCTCAACTTGGCCGATAAGTCACCCCTCGACTCTGTCGATGGGCGCACGGCTCCTACCGATAAGTCTAGCGGCCGTCTTCTGACCTCCTCTAGCCCGGTTAGGTCCGATCAGTCAGACAGCAGATTCTCCATCGCCCACCCGGACCCTTCCACTCTCCCATCGGGCTCCAGTTTGGCCCCTGACGTCGGACAGAGTGCACTGCAGAGTGACTCCTCATCCCTCTGGGTTCTTCGCCTTTGGGATTCGCCATCTGATCCTGTCTTCTCCCTCCCGTCAGGATCGCTCATCGACCTTTCATTAGGGTCCATCCCGGAACTACCCCCCCCTTGCCAGGTCTTTTGCCCCCCTCTGGACAGGAGTCCATCGTTGGTTGGGGATCCTTCCATGGAGCCTCCTCCCTCTGGACCTTAGGGGGCCCTCCCGGATCCCACGCCACCTAGTGGCCCTTTGGCACCTCCCCCGGCAGTTCCAGATCCTCCAGGTGGTTTCCCGGAGCCAGACCCCTATGTTCCGCCGCCGGGCGGCCTGCTGTCGACTCCTCAGTACCTGATGCCAGGCTACATGCCTCTGATGCCGGGATACCCTTGGTACTCTTATTATAATCCCAGATTGCCAGGTTACCAGTACCCGCCATGACAATACCCAGGCTACTCGGGCTTTCAGCCTCCTCCACCTACGGTGCCAGACCGTGAGTCAGCACCTCCGTGGTGGCAGGATGCCAGAACCCAGCTCCTCATGGAGATTAGGCAGTCTGTGGGGGACATACCCCTGTCTAGGTCCCCCCACCGCCTCCCTCCGGACGGGCACTGGGTGCTCTACCTGTAGGCACAACTGGGGTAGACCCTTTCATCCCCAGTGGCTCTGAGTCTTCCAACACAGATTCTGATTCCGATCCTTCGGACCCTCGGTCCCCTGTCGCGGTACCTCCCAAGGAGTCCCCAATATCTCCTCCAGAGTACCCTTCCTTTGTGGACCTCTTGCATATCATTCAGGGAGCAGGAGGCTGGCCTTCTAAAGAGGTGGATCCCCAGTGTGAGAGACTAGCGGAACACCTCGATCTAGCCATGACAGATCTTTTACCCATCCCACCCGGATGGGTCCTCACGAAGATCTGGTAACCACGGTATGGCAGCAGCCGTCGTCTGTCCCGGCGGTCTCCAGAAAGTCAGATCGTACCTACTATCCCCCGGAAGGAATCCAACATCTCACCACTCATCCTAAGGCTGACTCCATGATTATTACTGCCGCTCATGACCAGTCAGCCCCACCAAAACATTTGAGTTCCTTGCCACCTGACAAGGACTCTCGACAGTTGGATCAGTTTGGCCGGAAGATTTATTCCTCCTCCTCTTGTGCCATCGGGTCCCTCAACTGTGTCTCGCACATGGTTGCTTTCCAGAAGGCCTCTCTCTCCGAGCTGGAGAGGGACCTTCAGGAGGTCCAGGATGAGACACTCTGGAAAAAATTACTGGACAAGGTCAGAATGAGTAAGCCCTCTTGCTGTCATGCTTTGCGTGCAGTGTATGACTCAGTGGCTAGCCATGGGGATCTGCCTCCGTCACCTTTCTTGGCTCAGGATAGCTGGTCTGGCACAAGATGTCCAGTCCTCCCTTTTGGACCCCCCTTTTAGGCCACTATGCCAAAGATATTACCGGGCTGCAGAAGAGCGAACGCTCCCTTAGGGATGTATGCTCAATGTACTGGATGGGCCAGAAAAAGCAGCCTTTTTTTCGCCAAAGGAGATGGAATAAAAACCAGGGCAAATGATGAGCACCTGGTTCAGGAGCCCAAACCCCCCAGGCCACTTTCCCTCCGGGGCAAAAGCTCCCCTCCCCTCCCCTCCCTTCGGCATCCTGACTCCTTTCCCCTCCTTCCATTACCTCCACTGGTCAAGGAGGAATCAGTGAGATGGAGGTTTGGCCTTCACCTGGAGGGGTGGAGGTTCGTCACCGTAGAATCTTGGGTATTACAACTCATCCAGCGAGGTCACTCGATAAAGTTTTCCGAGATTTCTGCCCCTCACCCTCCGGGATGGTCTTTCTATCCATGGGATCAGATTCCCACAGTCTTTGAAGAAATTCAGGCCCTTCTGTTAAAAGAGGCCATAGAACCCGTCCCTCAAGACCAGCTAGGGAGGGGATTTTACTCCCACTTCTTCCTAGTTCCAAAGAAGACGGGCGATCTGAGACCGATCCTGGACCTCAGCATGCTCAACCACTTCGTCAAGTACAAGCGGTTTCGCATGTTGACCCTTCAGGGGCTTCTTCCCCTGCTCCAGACAAATTCTTGGCTGTGCTCCCTGGATATGCAGGATGCTTACGTGCACATCCCTATCCTCCCGGCCCAACGCCGCTTTCTCAGTTTTACTTTTCAAGAGAATAATTTTCAGTTCTGAGCACTCCCCTTTGGCCTTTCCTCGGCCTCTCAGGTGTTCTAAAGTGTTTAGCGGTGGTTGTGGCTTTCCCTTCACCATGTAGAACATTTCGTTTTCCATACTTGGACGACTGGCTCCTTGCAGCACCCTCTCCGTACAGCCTAAAAGAGTCTCTCTCTTTCATTCTGAGCTTGTTTACTCTTCTTGGTATAACAGTCAACTTGCCCAAATCCCAGCTAGTACCATCTCAATGGCTCCAATTTATTGGAGCAGTACTAGACACAGTTCAGAGCAAGGCTTATCTGCCATCGGATTGAGCTGAGGACCCTAGTTGCTCAAGCCACCCTGGTGGCCCAGGCTCGGTGGATCCCAGCACATGCCATGCTTCATCTTTTGAGACTGATGGCAGCAGCCATTTCCACAGTGCCCCTGGCCAGACTTCACATGAGGGTCACTCAGTGGTGTCTCCGAGTCCAATGGGACCAGAGATGGATGACATGAACTAGAAGGTCATGATCTCCAACAGCCTACAGAAAGATCTTTGCTGGTGGCAAGATCTCTCCAACCTTTCAAGGGAAGCTCCCTTCCAGTCCCCTGTTCCAACCCAAATCTTGACCACGGACGCCTCAGACTTGGGCTGGGGAGCCCATCTGGAGGTGCACAAGACACAGGGATCTTGGTCCGATCAGGAGCTTCTGCTCCACATCAATGTTCTGGAGACTAGGGCAGTTCTGTATGCCCTCCAGGCGTTCCAGTCACTTCTGGTACTGGAATCACTTCTTGTCCAGATGGACAACATGTCCACTGTCTGGTTCATCAACAAACAGGGGGGAACTCGCTTTTACCCTCTCTGCAGAGAAGCAATGAGGGTCTGGTACTGGGCAATCCAGCACAGCCTTTCCTTGATAGCAGTTCACTTTCCAAGCGTAAGCAACGTTCTGGTGGACAGTCTGTCGATCAGTATCCAGGGCTCACGAGTGGGAGTTAAAGCTAGAGGTGGCCGAAAACCTCTTTCTTCGATGGGGTCGACCAGAGATGGATCTGTTCGCCTCCCCATTCAGCATAAAACTTCCAGCTTTTTGCTTCGCTTCCGGGCATGGTGCTTTTTGGCGAGACGCACTGACTTTCTCCTGGACAGGGAGGTTTCTTTACGCTTTTCCTCCCTTTCCTCTCATTCAGAAGGTTTTGATGAAACTTCAGGAGTAAGTAACACGTTTGATTCTAATCACTCCTCTCTGGCTTCGCCAGATTTGGTACCCTGTCTTGCAACAACTAGCATTGGAACCTCCGGTTTCCTTGCCGTTATCCCACGACCTTCTGACTCAGGAGCAAGGCACCCTGGTGCATCTGAGCCTTCAGTCTCTCCACTTTCATGCGTGGCACCTGTGGACATAGCGGCTTCTCGCTATGGTGTCTCTTCACAGGTTGTTCATATCTTGGTTGAAGTCAGAAAACCTTCTACCAGATCCACTTACGCCATGAAATGGAAAAGATTCTAGATCTGGGCCCTAGCAAGAAGCTGGGATCCATTTTCATGCTCGGCTGCCCAGGTGTTAAGAGTACCTCACACATTTATCAGAGATGGGCCTTAGTTACTCCTCCATTAAGGTCCATCTCTCTGCGGTGTCGGCCTACCACCTCCCAGTGGAGGGCAAAACCTTGGCTCAACTGGAGGTTGCCAGAACTTTTCTGAAGGGCATCCTCCACTTAAAACCGCTGATCCGGAATCCTTGTCCCTCCTGGGACCTGAATTTTATGCTAGAAAAGCTTATCTTACCTCCGTTTGAACCAGCATCTAGCTGTGACATGCAATTCCTGTCCTGGAAGACTTTGTTTCTAGTCGCAGTCACTTCCGTCAGAAGGGTTTCCAAACTTCAGGTGTTTGTCTGTAAGGAACTCTATTTGATTTTTCATAGGGACAGAGCTGTCCTTCGGACTAACCCTTCATTTCTCCCTAAGGTAGGTTCCGAGACCACTGTTAATCAGAGCGTAGAATTGCCTGTCTACTATCCCCAGCATTCCAACAGGGGGGAATACCTGTTGCACACATTGGATGTGCACAAGATTCTGAGATAGTATACAGACTGGACTAAAGAAGTTCGTAAATCCAATTAACTCTTCCTAGCCTTTGCTCCCCAGTGCCAGGGCAAGGATATTTCCAAACAGACCATTTCTCGGTGGTTAGCTAACTGCATCCACTTCTCTTAGCAAAAACATGGGAAGTCCCTTCCGGGGGCAATTAAGGGTCACTGTACTAGGAGCATTGCAACTTCTACTGCCTTTTTCAGGAATGTGTCTACTGTAGAAATATGTGCAGTGGCCATGTGGTCGTCTGTTCACACTTTCACTAAGCATTACAGTCTAGACATTGCCTCTAGGCGCAGAACTGCCTTTGGCCTTGCAATTCTACAAGGTCTCCTGTTGTACCCTCTTGTTGGTGACTTCTCCTCCTCCTGGACGTACCTCTGTAAGGTTTTTCTTTTGGGACTGCTTGGTATTCAGTCCTGTATGTGAAGACCTATGTAGGAACCCTCGCGAAGTAAGATATTGCGGTTACGTAAGAACTTACCATAACAGTAGATCTTCAAGAGAGGTTCCTGCAGTAGGTCTAGTTTTCCACCCACCTTCCCCCTACTCTTGGAATGTTTCCTTCCTTTTCATCCTGCTTAGCCCTTGGGTCTAGTGTGGAAGCATGGTCCTGGGAGTTTTTGACTCCTGCTTTTTCTTCTTACCTATCTCTAGGTCTCCGGTGGAAAAGAACTGGAGAGCGGGCACGGGACCGTCCCGTTTTATAGCCGGGCTGACATCACGTCTCCTGACGTCGGGGGCGATCCCCGCTGATGATTGCTATCTACAAGTTTGCCATTGGAACCTGATGCCTGGGGGGCGCAGTCCTATATGTGAAGACCTACTGCAGGAACCTCTCTCGAAGATCTACTTTTACGGTAAGTTCTTATGTAACTGCAATTTTCTGCTCGCTAGATCCAGCACCTGGAGTTTTCTGGTGAGTGGGAGGTTCTGTTGTGCCTTTCCTCCATTTCTTCTGATTCAGAGGATGCTAATCTTGTTGCAGATGGAAAGGGTCAGCATGATTCTGGTCGCACCCTTCTAGCCATGGCAGATATGGTTTCAAACCGCAGGACATCTTACTGTATTCTGACAAATTCAGTTAGCCTTTCCAGTTGAACTGCCCTGGAGATGCAAGAGTTATTTTTTTTTATTATTATTAGTTTCTTTCCTCTCTGCCGGCTATCTCTCAGGAGGGCTTTCCCAGCCCCGTTCCACGGCGTCTACTAGCTCACGCTGACCCAACCTCAGGCTTGCCCCAAGCGGAGTGGTGAGGGTCCCAACTCCTCCACCGAAGTACAAATATGTTGGCCAGCTGTGGCTGGCCAGGCGAGCCTGCAAGGCGCCCTCCACCATCCTGCACGGCAGTGTCTTTTTCCTTCTGTTTTCTCCCAGGAGTTGGGACCGTGCAATGTCGCCAGCGAAGGGAGCGCACTGCAACTTCGCATGTGTTTCCTCCAGGTGTCTGGCCAACGGATGTAATCCTTCTCCTCCCTGCCGACCCCCGATAGCCCGTGCTCGTTCGAGATCACAGGTCACCGGCATTGCGCGAGGTAAGGTGCCAGCGCCTTAGCCCTCAGCGCCACCGGGCCGGCCACCAGAGATGCAAGAGTTAAAAGCCTATATGCTAATAGTGGAACGTTCAATAGGCTCGAGCTCAGTTTTCAAACCACTGTCCCTGGTACATTCAGTGTAACTGCCAGATTCTTTACTCGGCCTGCCGGTGAAGTCGCCTCAGAGAATTCTTCTCAGCTCTTCGGTTGCAGTAAAAGTTTTGCCAGTTTTTATAAGCACCTTTTATTTTATTTTATTTTCAAACCTCTGTCCTTCGGTACAGGTTAAACTAGACTAGGTTTCCTTTCTCTCCAGTAAGTTTTTCGGTTTCCAAGCAGTTTTTCACAACCGGGAAGAAACCGAAGATTTTTCCTTATCTTGTGAGGTAAACTTTTATAGTCGTCTTTGTATTTTACCTGTTTTAGGACTGATAGTTTTTGGTTAAAAAAAACTAGTGTTTTTTTCTTGTTTTTTTCCTCGGCTGCTAAACCAGCTGTTAACCAAATATCTCCTCTTATCCGGATCTAAACCGCCCACTGTGGAGAAGTGTTAAAAACTTTTTTTTTCCTGCCGGCACAGCGGTAGCACTATTGCTCGCAGTGCTGGCGACCCAAGTTCAGTAGCGAGCCCGGATTGTCAGAGAGCCGGCTGGGGGGGGAGAGGGATTGAACACCCGTCGGGCCACTCTCCCTCTCTGGGGAGGGGTGGGCAGCGCTCCTTACCACAATACCGCTACCACCTGGGTGAACTCAGGTGGTGACGGTGCAGCAGAGGAAGCAGGAGCTTAGGGAGGGGCAGACGTCAGCCGAGGACCGGAACGGAGGTGCTCCTCCATGCACCTCCAGCTCATTGGTCCTCCCAGTGTGTCAGCATCTGGGGGTGGGGAGAAACCAGGAAAAAGGGAAAGAAGCACTCCACGACCGTACTGGTAGAAGGGTCCCCCAGCGCCGCAGCTCTGGTGCTTGCTCCCTTCTGAGACATGGGGGAGAAGGGGAGCGCCTCCACCCCAGCTGGGGGGTCATCCAGAGGTACAAGAATCCGAGGGGAGCAAGGGGCACTAATGGGAGCCTGCAGGTGCATTGGGACCCTGAAGAGCTGGGCGGTCATGGAGCGAAGGAGCAAAAATAGTAAGTAAAAAAACCAAAAAAACTTTTTTTGTGGGTTGTTGTTATGTCACAGAAACCCAAGTAAAGAACCGGTCCTGCTGGGCTTCAGCATTGTACCGAGTGCAGTGAACTTTTGCTAAGGCTGATCCGCATCTGGTGTGTGTAGTCTGCCTTGGGTTTGACCACCTTCAGGCAGATTGCAAAATCTGTATAAAAAAAAAAAAATATTTCCCTCAGTCTACGTTCGATAGGTGTCTTAACAGACTGCAAGAGAAAATGGCTGAGAAATCAACTGACACAGAAGGTCGGTCTGGTTCCACCTCCAAAGATAAACTGGTGGAACCGGAGGGGGAGCCCTCTGACCAGTGCGAAACATCCACTGGAAAAAGAACCGCTGATACAGGCCTTGAAATGCCTGCAATGGAAAAAAAAAAGAAAAGCAGCTGGTTCAGAACTGCAGAAGCTTGCAGTTGCAGGTCCAACTGCTGAGGAATTGGCAAAAGTCGTTAGAATTATTCAATCTCACCAGACCGGTTCAGGCGAACTGGTCACCGTGTAACGGCTCAAACTCTGGTTCATACACCAGGTACTTCACTTCCTTCTGGTTCATTCGAGCCTGAGTCTCTATATGAACGGGAATGGGAAGAGGATGAGGAAGATTTTGGTGAGCCCATTGAACCTGAGGTCTCACCAGACCACCTGGACCCTGAGTCCCCTCCTCGACCCTCTGGGGACCCTGCGTCCCACTGTGCCTTTATAAAAAAAAAAAAAAAAGATAGCAGAGGCTTCGGAGCTGCCTGCTCAGCACGCTTCTAAGGAGGAAGAAGAGCTGGATTATTTATTTATTTGCTTTTGTTAACCAGGTAAGCACACTAGACAGCCACGTGCCTATTTTCAGGTGCGACCCGGGAGGTTACAAGGTACAAACAAGCACATCAGGCAGAGGAAAAGGTTATCATACACGAACTACAAGTATCACAAAATCAATATGGTAGAGTAACTACATTATACAAGCAAAGGCAACAGAGTAAACAAGTATAGGGCCAGCCAAACTCTCAGGTTCAAGCACCTCAGGCAGAGTAAAAGGTAACATACATGAACTACAAGCATCACAGTAATCACTATGGTAGAGTAACAGTATTATGCAAGCAAAGGCTCAGAGTAGACAAGTATGGGGCCAGCCATACCCTCTGGGGTAAGGATAGTAAGTAACTTGGGGAGGCAAATATAGAAAAAGGAGTTGCCTTAGTAATCCAACAGACAGTAGGGCAGGGAAATGGCCCAGGGCAATTTGAATAACATTTGATGCAGCTATCAGTTACAGGACGCATCAGTTGGAGGAAAGAACATTCAATAAGCAGGCGTCACGCCCCCGACATTCGAACTGAGAGTATTAGCACAGAGACAGGCGAAGGCCAATTTTAGGAAGTCCCATAGGGAAGCTTTGAAGTAGGGATGGGAGGGGGCGGCATGAGTGATTGCGGGAAGGGAGTTCCACACTCTAGGCGCATATGTGGCAAAGGCCCGATCGCCCGCGAGGGAATGAGTTTTTGGTACCAGGAGGTCCTGAGAATCACTAGATCTTAAGTAATGGTAAGGAGCTCCAGGTTTGAGGGGTAGGGTGAGTGCTGAAAGGGTAGCAGATCTGACAATGTTGTCAATGAAGTTGCCGAGGACAAAGGTACAGTGCTTATCCGGAGGGAGCCACTGTAGCCGTGAGTATAACTCACAGTGGTGCATGAGGTGAGGGGCAGAGAGCAGAAAGCAGCATACATTGTTGTATGCAGTGTCCCATTTTATGAGACTGGTCTTTGGGACAGAGGCAAAGGATACAAGCCAGTAGCAGAGTGAGGGTAGGAGGACCCCTTTGGCTAGTGCGAGCTGTGGTGAGACTACTTTTGGCTCTGTACGCTGGACTGAGCTTGCCATTTGTAGCATTACACGTGTTCCGAATATGCTGGGTGAGGTCCAGTTGCGGGTCTAGGGTTACACCCAGGTACTTCACAGTGGCTGCGGATTGCAGGGGTGAGCCATCTGCTCTAGGGATATTTAGGAGAGCAGGGCAGGTTTTAGTCTTGGCCGTGGAGTCAAAGAGCATTGCCTGGGTCTTTTTTGAGGTTGATGGTCAGCTTATGGCCTTCAAGCCAGGCTTGAATAAGGTGGAAGTCAGAGTTCAGTCTGGAGTTAATGAGGGTGATATCATGGGAGCTGGCCAGGACGACTAGGTCGTCTGCGTAGAGGGTGGAGTGCCCATGAGCTGTGAGGGAGGGTAGTTCATTTATAAAGTGGGAAAACAGTATCAGACCAAGGATGGATGTCTGGGGAACCCCTCAGTTTACTGGGGAGGGAGCAGAGAGGGCACGGTTGAAGTTGGTTTATTGCTGCCTGCCAGAGAGGTAGTTAGAGAACCGGGCAAGGGCAGGGGGGGAGAGACCCAGCGACTGAAGAGTGGTGCATAGGAGGGAGTGGTCAGCCCAATCAAAGGCTTTTGAAAGGTCCACAAAGCTGGCTTCGGTTAGCTTACCTTGATCGGTAGCGGACCTGATCGTGGAGGTCACCATGGTAAGGGCAGTAGAAGTGCTGTGCCCTTTTCCGAAGCCGTATTGGGCAGGGGAGAGAAGTTCATAGCTCTCAAGATAGTGAGAGAGCTGTGAAGCAACTACCTTCTCAAGAAGCTTACAGATCACAGAGAGGATCGCAGTGGGGCAGTAGTTCTTAAGGTCTTTTTGGTCACCTTGTTTGAAGACAGGGGCGACCTTGGCCACTTTATGTTGAGATGATGGATGTGCCTACTTCCAGGAGACTTTTGATACCCATCCACAAATCCCTAAAAGGCAGACCATGAAAATCTTGCACACCCCAACATCTGTATCTCCTGTAGATAAAAAAGTAGAAAGGAGGTACTCTCTGACTGGTAATGGCACTGACTTTTTATTTAGCCGCTGCAATCATGAGGGGGTGGTTCAGGCTGCTGCCTGTGAGAAAGCAGGCATCCCCTTGGCTTCGCATCCTCCTGAAAAGGACTCCAGGAGAATATATTATCTGGCTAAGAAAGGGTACCTGGGGGGCTTCCCTGTGTGTAAGGCAAGCCTCTTACATGGCCTGTGTTTCAAGGTACCAGAAGTCCTTGTGGGAATCCATCCAAAAACTGGCCAGCAAGGCTCCTCCTCGACTGGCAGCTGCTTTGGAGGAGCTTACAAAGAATGGAGTGGAAGCAGCTAAATATCAGTTCCACATGGCTGTGGACACTAATGATAGTGCTTCCAGAGTGATGCCACTTCTGTATCTCAGAGGAGGTTTGCATGGTTAAGATGCACTAACCTCTCACAGGACAACCAAACTAAGGACCTGAAATTTCCCGTAGTGCAGAATTCCCTCTTTGGGGATCAGACAGAGTCATACATGAAAAAGATGGACGAATACAGAGTGGCATACAAGAGTGCTGCAGCCAAGGAGAAGGCTGCCACTCCCCAAAAACAGCAAAGTAGGGGAGGCAGGGGCAGACCCTATCAAAGACCTTTTTACCAGGCCCAGGCCTTCCCTGCCTACCAGCAGCAAAGAGGCTACTTCAGGGGTAGAGGCTGGAGAGGTGCTGGTCTTGCTGGACCTAGCTGTCAGCCCATGACCCCTGCCAAGCAGACTCCATGAGGTGATTGTCCGGGTCACCTCCCTTTCCCCAGTAGGGGGCAGGCTGGCTTATTACTTCCAGGCTTGGAAAACCATTACCACAGACAAGTGGGTCCTGGAAGTAATAAGCCAGGGTCTTGCTCTAAGCTTCAAGTCATTTCCAAAAACAAGAGCAAGGCTTTTCAGACCTGCAACCAAATCAGAAACAGCCCTACTGGAGGCAGAAGTATCCACTCTGCTGCAAAACAGAGCAGTGGAACCTGTCCCATTCCCTTACAGGGGAAAAGGGTTGTACTCAAGGTACTTTCTAACCGTGAAGAAAAATGGGGTGGTGACCCATTCTGAATTTAAGATTATTTTATTTATTTAGTTTTTGTTGACCGGGTAAGTGCACTAGACAAATCATGCCTATTTTCAGGCACGACCCGGGGGAGGGGGATACAGACGAATGCCAACTGACCTAAGATACCTGAACAACCAAAGCATCTTACAAAACCAAAATTCAAAATGGTCACCCTGGCTTTGATACTTCCCACTGTAAGACAAGGGGATTGTCTGGCATCTCTGGATCTCAAGGATGCCTACTTTCATATCCCCATCAGGCAGTCTCACAGAAAATACCTCGGGTTCAAGCTGCCTTCAGGCCATTACCAGATCAGGGCCCTGCCCTTCGGTCTGTCCTCAGTACCAAGAACCTTCACAAAGTGCCTTGCAGTAGTCGTGGCACATCTGAGAAGGTTAGGGGTCACAGTCTTCCCTTACCTGGACGACTAGCTAGTCGTGAGGCATTCACCCCAGCAGATAGAAGAATCTCTGGTCACAGTCCAGGACACCTTGCAGTCTCTAAGTTTCCTGTTAAATCTCAGGAAATCCGTCCTAAAGCTAGTCTAGCTCCTAGAATTTATGGGGGCAGAGCTGGACACACTTCGGGCAAGGACTATCCTGCCACAGGCAAGGGTAGACAGTTTAGTCCAGCTAGCAGCTTCCTTCTGGCTACACGTCCCTCGACCAGCAAGACACTTTCTTCAACTCCTAGACCATATGGTTGCAGCCACTGCTGTAGTCCCAGAGGCCAGGTTTCAGATGAGGAATATTCAATTCCACCTCCGGTTCTTTTGTTCCCAGAGAAGGGATTCTCCGTCCGAGGTGGTACCAGTCACCTTTACACTGATTCAGGTGCTGCAATGGTGGCAGGTCAGGGACAGCCTCAGGATAGGGATCCCTTTCCTGCAGCAGACCCCTGCCGTGGTGCTGACCACGGATGCCTCCCTCCTAGGGTGGGGAGCCCACCTAGGGGGACCACACTGCGCATGGCACATGGACCAAGCAGGAGTCTCTGTTGCGCATAAACCTGCTGGAGCTCAGAGCAGTGCTATTAGCACTGTAGTCATTTGCCACATTGATACAGGGGAAGGTGGTTCAGATCAGAACAGACAACACAACCATCATGTACTACATAAACAAATGGGGAGGGACCAGGTCCTCTGTCCTGTGCACAGAAGCCATGAAGGTCTGGAGTCTGGCCTACTCCCTCAAGGTCTCCCTGTCAGCAGTCCACCTGCTGGGGCAAAGACAGTGTTTTGACAGATGCATTCAGCAGGATCAATCAGAGCCGTCATGAATGGACTCTGAACAGGCAAGTTCTATTAACGGTGTTCAGGAGATGGGGCACCCCAGAAGTGGACCTCTTTGCAGACCCAGACAACCATCAGTTGTCCCAGTACTGCTGCAGACCACAAGTTTGGGGCTCTACCCCTGGATGACCTGATCTTGGATTGGACAGGCAAGTTCTTGTATGCCTTCCCTCCATTTCCCCTGATATTCAGAGTGCTAACCAAACTCAGGAGTAAGTCTGTGACAATGATTCTGATTTCCCCAGACTAGGCCAGGCAACAATGGTACTCAGTGTTACCGACCCTGTCAGTCACCAGTCCAATTTGCCTTCCCAGGAGGCACAACCTTCTGACCTCCTCCCAGGGGAGGATCCTATACCCCAACCTTGGGTCTCTCAGGCTCAAGGCCTGGCTCTTGAGGACCTAGAGTATGCAGGCTTGCATCTCTCTGAAGGGGTGATGGACATCCTAAGGGTTTCTAGGATACCATCAACCAGGAAAACTTGCACCTCTAAGTGGAAGAGGTTCTCTGTTTGATGCTCCCAAAAGGAGACAAATCCTCAGGAAGCCGATTTGGCTGTCCTGCTGGAATATTAAACGCACCTCCACTCCCTGGTCCTTCGGCCCTCTACTCTCAAGGTGCATTTGGCAGCTGTCTCTACCTATCTGTCAGCAGGGAAGGGCCCTTCCCTGGCTTTGAATGCTACCTTCAAGAAATTCTTTAAGGGATTGCTCCATTTGCACCCCCCTCACAGAGAACCTACCCATTCTTGGGACCTGAATGTTTCCATAGCACAGCTCATGCAACCTTCTTTTGAGCCCATGTCCTCAGCAGAGCTCAAATACTTGACATGGAAAACTGTGTTTCTGGTAGCTATCACTTCAGCAAGAAGGCTCAGTGAGCTACAGGCCTTGTCTGTGGAACCAAATTACATCGCCCTCCACAGAGATAAGGTTGTCCTCAGAACCAATTGGAAGTTTCTCCCTAAGGTGGTATCAGTTTCATTTGAACCAGTCCATTACATTGCCTGTCTTCTTTACTGACCATTCCAGTTCACGTGAGTGCAGGCTGCATATTGGCTATGTGACATGGTGATGAGGGTGGCTGGCTATAGTTGGGAGGGTTTGGGGTTCGAGTCTGGGGAGGTGCAAGTGTTTTAATTCAAGCATGCATGGGACAGTCATAAGGCAATTCTAGGGGGTGGGGGTAGGAAGAAGTAGGCTGCTGGTTAACTAGGATCTGCAGCTTATCCATTAGGTAGGGAAATGGGCAGACTGGGTGGGCCAAGCGGTCCTTATCTGCCGTCAAAAAATTCAAATTCTATAGCCTAGATGTAAAAAAAGCTATCAGTTACTATCTAGATCAGAAAAAGGGCCATAGGAAGGTATGTACCCAGTTGTTCCTCACCTGTGGTGAAGTGGGAAAGGGCAAGCCAGCCACAAAAAGGACCATTGCACGATGGATCGTGGCCTGTATTCAGTTCTGATATGGCAAGCTGGGTAGGGAGCCACCAGTGGGCCTGAGGGCTCACTCGACCAGGGGGACAGCTGCTTCCATCGCAGCTGTGAGAGATGTTCCCCTCCTTGAGATCTACAAAGCAGCTACATGGAAAACTGTTCATACATTCACCAAGCACTACTGCCTGGATATCCAGGCTAGGAGTGATGCCAGGTTTGGCACAGCAGTACTGCAAAGCCTGTTCCCTAAGTAGGTTCTGTGCCCACTTCCAAGGGGCACTGCTTGGTAGTCTGTATTTGTCAGAATACAGTAAAACGTCCTGGGGTTTGAAGAAAAAATTACTTGCCATTGTAATCTTGTTTCTTCCAAGGGAGTCTTACTGTATTCTGACCTCCCTCCCTCCCTCTACCTGCACTCCAGCTGTCGCTCTCAGAAGTGTTGGACCACTAGGGTGGTATTTTCATGGTTATCTGTGACCCGAGTCTTTTTTTTATGCCCTTTTGGGTTTATGGTCAGTTGACTACACAAGTTAGATATTGGGTAGTAGTTAAATATGTATTTCTTGCTTAGCACAGTTTAGTTTATTTCATTATTGCTATTATCATTATAGTTTGCTTGTAAGAATCTGGCAGTTACATAGAATGTGCCAGGGACAGTGGTTTGAAAACCGAGCTCGAGCCTATTGAACATTCCACTATTAGCATATAGGCTTTTAACTCTTGCGTCTCCGGGACAGTTCAACTGGAAGGGCTAACTGCATTTGTCAGAATACAGTAAGACTTCCTGGGGTTTGAAACCATATCTGCCATGGCCAGAAGGGTGAAACCAAAATCATGCTGGCCCTTTCCATCTACGATATGATTAGCACCCTCTGAATCAGAAGAAATGGAGGAAAGGCATAACGGAACATCCCACTCACCAGAAAAACTCCAGGCCCTGCATCTAGCAAGCAGAAACTGGAAAGTTTTGCTTTGAGTGGGGACGCAAAAAAGTCCAACCGTGAACGACCCCATCTGTTGAACAGATCTTCTGTGCCGGATCAGAATACAATAAGATTCCCTTGGAAGAAACAAGATTACTATGGTAAGTCATTTTTTCTTCCATTACTGCAACAGTTAGCAGTGGAGCCTCTGGTTCCTCTGCCCCTTTACAGAGATCTACTGATACAGGCTCAGGGGACCCCGGTACATCGGAACCTCAAGTCTCTTCACCTGTATGCCTGGCTCCTGAGGACACAGCCATTGCCCAGTTTGGGGTATCTCAGAGGGAGGCAGGTGTTCTCATGGTGGCTTGAAAGACCTCCACTAGAGTCACTTATGCCATGAAGTGGAAGAGGTTTGCCATCTGGGCTGCCAAACATCATCTGGACCCTTTTACCTGTCCGGTGAGCTAGATTCTGGACTACCTGATCTCTTTGTAGAACTCAGGCCTCCAGTACTCTTCCGTCAAGGTGCACCTTTTGGTTATATCTGCCTTTCACGAGCCCGTAGATGGTCAGACCATGGCTCACTTGGACTTGTCCTGTACCTTTCTCAGGGGCATCCTGCATCTGAAACCTCCAATCCATTTCCCTGTTCCGGCTTGGGATAAAAATTTTGTTTTTGAGACACTGACCCTGTCTCCATTTGAGCCAGCTGCAACTTGCAAGCTATGCTTGCTTTCTTGTTATCCTGTTCTGTGGCTAACATTCTTGACTACCTTTGGTCTCTCTCAAAGGGGTCTACGGTCTTCGACCCTTAGGGTGCACCTGGCAGCCATTTCTGCTTACGGGCATGGGCCGGTCAGCCCATTGTTAGTACAGGAGACAGTGGTCGGGCGCTTTTCCAAAAGGCCTGGATCACATATTCCCTCCGGTGTGTGAACCTCCACCTCCGTGGAATCTGCTGCTGGTTTTGGCAAAGCCCATGGGCAAGCCATTCGAACCCATGCACAAGTGTGAGCTGTCACACTTGTCGTGGAAGACTGCCTTCCTGGTGGCTATCACATCAGCCAGAAGGACGGGGGTGCTCCAGGTGCTTTCGGTGGACTCCCCTTATCTGGTCTTCCACAGGGACAAAGCTGTCCTGCGCCCCCATCCGAAATTCCTTCCGAAGGTGGTTTCAGAGTTTCACCTTAACCAGGTGTTAACTCTGCCGGTTTATTACCCTAACTACACCTCGGATGCTGAGTACAGGCTCCATACTTTGGACCTGAGATGTGCTCTCTCCTATTATAAGGAGAGGACGGTGGATATTCGTGGAGAGGTTCGCCAGCTGTTTGTCACTTACGATGAAGCTGCTTCTGGCAGGCCTGCAGCAAAGTGGACTATTGCAAGATGGATTACATCATGCATAGTTCTGTGCTATGAGTTGGGCAAAGAGCCTCCCAGAGGGATAAGAGCTCTTTCTACCCACCATACTGCTGCATCGTGGCTGCTTCCAGGGACATTCCTATCCAGGAAATCTGTTGGGCTGCTACCTGGAAGTCCGCAAACACTTTCATTACCCACTACCACATCGACCTTGAGTCATACCGGGATGCCAGTTTGGAGGCTTTAGTTCTCCAATCTCTGTTTCCTAAGTAGGGGGTGTGCACCTTGCCTTCCTCCTCCCGGAGAACTGCTTGGAGTCTGCCAAACAGTGTGGATGAACAACATAGCCACGCTCCTAGAAAAACAGGTTACTCACCTGTAACAGTAGTTCTAAGAGTAGTATATGTTGTTCATCCGCATGGACCCATCCGACCTCCCCGGCTGCGGATGCACACAACCTGGCTTCCAGCGGACTAAGATCTGGCGTCATGGGGCGGAGCCGAGGTATATACCACCCGGGTGGGTGGGAGGAGCCAGCTTGAAGACTTCCGGCAGATTTAAAGTGGAAGGGGACAATGCCAAACAGTGTGGATGAACAACTTATACCACTCCTAGAACTACCATTAAAGGTGAGTAACCTGTTCTTTTGGTTGCTATTACTTCTACTCAAAGGATTTCCGAGCTTCAGGCTCTCTGGTGTGATGAGCCTTCTTTGATTTTTCACATGGTCAGGGTGTCTTTGCTCACAAATCCTAAGTTTCCCTCTAAGATGATGTGTGCGTTTACCCTGAACCAATCTATCAACCTGCCAGTTTATTTTCCGGAGCATGCCAATCCAGGGGAAGCACTGTTCCATACTTCAGATGTGCACAGAATTCTGAAATACTGTCTGCTCCGAACTAAGGACTGCAGAAAAACAAAGCAGCTTTGTTTCTTTCGTCCCAGGAAGAGAGGGTACTAAGGTTTCCAAACAATGTTTGTCCAAATGGTTGGCCCGTTGTATTGTGTTCTGCTGCAACAAGCATGGCAAACAGTTGCCAGGGCGGTGGAAGCCCTCTCCACAAGGGGCATGGCTACCTCTGTGGTCTGTTTCAGAGAGGTCTCAGACACCGATATCTGTGCTGCTGCCATGTAGAGTACCGTCCATAGTTTTACCAAGCACTACAGTCTGCACATCACTTCTAGAGCCCGAGCAGGCTTCGGCAGGGCTGTTTTGCAGGGCGTCTTGTCCTAGGCTTTGGTTGGCCTTCCTCCCAGACTGTCCTGCTGCTTGCATAACTGCTTGGGATTGTTCCTACGGTGTGACCTGATGACTGAGATACCACCAAAGAAGACAGAACAGTTACGTATGAACTTAACGTAACAGTAAATCTTAAAGGAGTTCTGTCATCATGTCTGCCTTCCCTCCCACCATCCCTCTCTTATGGGTCTGTTTTCTCAGAACTGGTTTACTGGTGTATCCAGCCTTTTATTTTGGCCTGGGCACCTCTTTCTCTCCCCCCTCAGTCCATCGTGGCATGAGTTTGCTCCCTTAGTTTCTGAGGGAAAGAAATGAGGAGGGAGTGGGGACTATCATGCCCTTAATAGGGTTGGTGACATCAGCAGGTGATGTCAGCATGGGTGGCCCCATTGGTACTACTGGAAAATCTTCCGTGTGGATCCTGCTTCACCAGTGGTGAAGTTCCTACCATGTGATGTGATGTGATGACTGAGATCCCCTTGAAAATCTACTGTTACAGTAAGTTCTTACTTAACTGTTCTTTTCATCTTTATTATTTTTCAGAGATACACTTTTAAGCCAGGGCTCATTTACAAAGGTTCCATGTCATGCATTACAGAGCAGTATTTGGATGAGACACAAGCAATACAATGATTTGGACAAGCATTTCAACAAAATGACCTTTACTCATTCTTGAAACAGGTAAACAGCCACTACAAGGTAGCATTGTCAGGGTAGGCAGGAACATAGGAGGGAATAGGAGGGTGGGGGAGATAAGGGGCAGGTGTGGGGGATGAGGGGGAGAAGAGGGAGGGAGGGGTGAGTTGGATGATGTAGTTCCATAAGGGGGTTATGTTAGGTATTTAAGTGCAGTTGCAGATTATTTTCGACGCAAAGTACTTTCTCAAGGCAGCTTTAAAATGACCAGGGGTGGACAAGTCCAGTATAGCTGTTGGTAGCTCATTTAGCCATGTCCGCAATCTGACAGGGAAGGAGTGCTTAGCCAGGTTGGTCCTACAAAAAGGTACTTGTAGGGATTTCCTGAGGGCACTCCTGGTGGAGTATTTGTGATGAGCTGGACAGATAAGCAAGTTAAAGAGACCTACCAATTTAAATGAATACAGATATGCAGCACATATATAATGAAGGGCACCGATAAACTAACAAGGCCCTTGTTAGTCAATCAGTGCCCTTGATTAATCAC
This sequence comes from Neoceratodus forsteri, assembly GCA_016271365.2. Lineage (NCBI taxonomy): Eukaryota > Metazoa > Chordata > Ceratodontiformes > Ceratodontidae > Neoceratodus > Neoceratodus forsteri. The sequence goes on from CM057459.1 coordinate 659,419,466, forward strand.
CAGGTAACCATTATAACATCTAAAAACACTTGAAAGTAGCCCCATAGACTATAATGGGCGTCCTGCCCTCCTGGCCTTACTTCATAATGAGGCTGTCTTGCGTAGGCAGCAGTAGAAACTGAAGTTTGAAAGACCCAAATGGGACAATTTCTAGTGTATTTACAAAGAAAACTAAGAGCTGTTTTTGGAAAGATATGCAGCACATGCTTTTCGCAGAGGTAAGGCGTGTATATATGTGCTGCATATCTGTATCCTGGTAAGTCTCTTTAAGAGAGAGGGAGGGAGGAGAGATCAAGGAGGGTCTCTTTTGCAAGTAGGCTAATTTGGTTCTTGATACGTAGGTCAAGAGGTAGCCATCTTGTATTGATGTAGAGGTCACAGGTATGCATCAGTCTGTCAGCACCTAGGACTAGGCGACACGCTTTGTTAAGGGCAACCTTTACTCCGTGAAGAATTGAATCTGTGGCTGCACTGTAGACCACTAGCCCATAGTCTATCACAGGGAGGACTGAGGGAGCGACTGCTAGCTGTTTAGCCTCCTCGGTCATGTAGAGTTTCTGTCTATAAAGGGCGCCCAGTTTTTTATTTACAGTTTTTATTGCTTGGTCAACGTGATTTGCAAAAGAGAGATTGTCATCTAGGCAGACACCTAGATATTTGAAAGTGCTGACATGTTCCAGGGCATTTCCTTCCCAGTTAAGGATAGCAAAAGATTGGAACTTGTTCTTTTTTGTTGACATGTGATCAGCACGTTTTTGGTTTTCTTGTAATTTAGGAGTAACGTGGGAAAACCATTGCTCCAGGGCTGAGAAACTGCTCTGAAGGTTGAGCATTAATTCTTGTTGGCAGCTGCTTCAGGTATAGATCACCACATCATCTGCATAGCCTGAGCATGCCAGGGGAAGGTGATTGATGGACATACTGAAAAGTAGGGGTCCAAGGATTGAGCCCTGGGGTACCCCCATAGTGACGGGGCATGAGCTGGACATAGCCCTATTTATTTTTACCCTCTGGGAGGGTCCAGTCAGGTAGTCTTTGAACCAGGTAATGGCGTCAGTGGACAGTCCTAACCTGGAGAGTTTAAGAAGAAGGAAATGGTTAGCGACATCAAAGGCCTTTGTTAAGTCTATAAAAATGGAGCCCACCAGTTGGCTATTATTAAGGGCCTGATGCACAAAGTTGGTATACATTAATAAAGCGGAGATGGTACTATGTTGTTTCCTGAAGCCATGCTGTTGCTGGCACTGTATGTTATGCTGGCTAATGTAGGTTACCAACTGCTCAGCGACAATCTTCTCAAGGGCTTTGAAAAGTGGGGAGAAAATTTAAATGGATCGGTAGTTTGTGATGGCAGTTTTAGTTCCCCTTTTATGCACAGGGGTTACAAGTGTTGTTTTCCTGACACTTGGGAACTGTGTATACCAAAGTGAGTGGTTAAAGATCTTATCTATCGGAAGGGCTGTCTCTGACCACCGATTCGATCTTTCATAAAGCAAGAACCCAGGGGAATGTGGCTAAGCCACATGACAAGGAATCTAAGAAGCAGGACCTATGACCGAAAACGTTTGTGGCTGCCACCCATGGCCTTAGACAGGGAAGCAATTCCATACTCAAGGCTCGCTAAGGTCATACTCTCTTTGGCCTTCTCTGCAACTTCTTCCCTGTGCTCGTGGCCTAGCACCATGCAGATGTCATTAGGAACATAAGGTTCATGCTTGCAAAGAATATGCTCCAGACGAACTTGAACCTAGGCAATTTATGCACTCATGTAGCGGCTGCATTCGTGTCCATGTGCTGTAGGGCCTGGCTGCATCTCCCTACTTTTACTCCAGAGACCCAGCACAAGTTGTTCAGTGTTGCTTCCTAGGCACTGACCTTTTCGGCCCTGGGGTGAAAGGACATCTTGGTTGTATTGAGAAATCCAGCACTATGCTGGACTCTGTGGCTTCAGCTCAGCAGGTCTTCAAGCCCCCTAAGACCATGAAATAGACATTTTTTTGTCGCTGTGGGTAGCAGTCCCAGAAGCAGCAACCTCAACAACAGAGGCAGTTTCAGCATTACCAGCCTAAACCCAAGTAGAGTGGTCAGGGCAAGGGGAGGAAGCAGTGGTGGCATCCAGTTGTCCAGATACCCCTAAAAGGCTGCAGATTGACATTGCAAAGTGCCATTCCCTCTCCTGTTCAGTCCCTGTCCTTGCTCCTGCTTGGGGGTCGGCTACTACACTTATTTTCGCAGTGATCCATGATTACCTCTGACAAGTAGGTTGTAGGTTCAAGTCTACCTCTCAAGTTAGAGACTCTTGGGCCAGCCCACCAGTGCAGCAGTAGTGCTACCACTTGCAATGCTGATGACTTATGCTTGGGAATGAGCCCAGAGTGTCAGAGAATTGGCCTGGGGAGGTAAGATGAGCATCCCACAGACAGCTCTCATCCTCTGGGGGTGGGAGGCTTGCGGTATCCCCGGTGTGCAGTTGACACCCAGTGGAGACTGGATATACATTAGCCAAGGCCACACACAGTTGTACGGAGGCGATGGTGGACATATGTGAGATGTGTGCAGGAGCGCGCACATCCCACGCTGACATCTTTGCATGTCCTTGGCTTCAGGGGGAAACTAAAGAAGTAAAATCCCTGGAGCCGGCAGCATAGTAATGTCCCCTGGACCTCTACCCAAATGATGCCTCAGGTGTATCTTGGACTCTTCCTTCAGGGAGCCCCACTGTAGAGGGCAAGCTGCTGGCTTCCCAGACTGGGCAGTCTGGTGGGATGCCGGGTGGCAGGTTCAGGCGCACAGATAGAGTGGGTATATCCCCACCTGAACCCAAGTGGCAAAAGAAAGTCTCACAAAAATTGTAAACTTCTCTCCTTTTACCTTTCTGACCCTGAGCTCCAAGAGAGTCCTAGGGTGCCAGAAGACACGCTCCCTACACTGCAGAGCAAAATGGTACCACAGCAGACAATGGACTGGCACCCCATCCTGGATCTACACAACCTCAACAAGTTTGTGCAAAAGTGGAAGATCTTCCAAGAATCAATCTTCTCCATAAATTCCCACTAATGGGTCTGTGCTGGAGTTGCTATGACCCTGTGGGAGCCAGAAAGTTTTTGAGGGCTGGTGGGTAGTGTAAGCCCTATACTTGTGTCTCAACACACCCCTGCTGGTGTACAGTGACACCAGTTCTCACCCACCTCAGTTACTTTTTTGCCTGCCATCAATTGTGCAGTAGTAGTATTGTCACTCTCCACGCTGTGGCAAGAACTTCACCATCTGTATGATGACAGCATTCAGTTCTTTGGTTTTAGCTGAAAATATACTAGACTTTATTTTTGTGTGTGTTTAGTTAAACACACACAAATCTACAATTTTCCCTCAGCCCTACCTTTTGTCAACGGTTTACCATGGAAGAAGATAGGGAGCCTGAAAAGCCAAGTTGCTGCAGCAACAGAGCTGTATCTGGCCACCACCTGTCTCTGGGCAAGTGCTGTGGCAACAGGCTGTCTAGCACCTGGGAGGATGAACAGTCCTCTCAGAGTCACAAAAAGAAATGGTTCAGATCCCACATATGCTGTGCCTCGGGGTCTTTGCACCGTTCAGCCTTGATGTTTACCCACAGAAAGCATAAGGGGAAGAAACAGCAGTGGTCCAGATCATCCTCTGGTCATTCTGCTGTGAGACACTCAACTTGTGTAGGCCCAGGTACCCCACTGTCATCACTGACGACACCGGGATGCCTGGTCCTGTGAGGTCTAGGTCTCCATCCTGGAGCCTGTCTCTGTCCAGTAGAAGGGACTTCTGTGGGCAGTTTGGCTTTGGGTAATTGTTATGGAACAGTGGGTGCAACATATAAGTGAACTGGCACCATTTTTGGGGTGCCAGCTCCTGACCCCCCTTGGGGTTGGTTGAGCTGGTGTCGGCTTCAGTGCCGCTTGAATTAGGCATGCGACTGACTCTGACTCTGACTCTAGTATCTGGGCTGGGGCCTCTTTGATTCTGCCAACACCTTCCCCACCTGTGGTGTCACCTCTCTCTCCTCCAGGGATGGAGGCAGCCACGGAGGAGGCAGGGGCAGCCACAATGTCACTGCCAATTCCTTCGGGCCAGTGGTGTTGTCAGCACCATTAGTGCTGCATCCAGGGTCGGGCTCTTGGGAGGCCCACTCTGGTGCTGACAGTATCACATGGGCCTTCAGTGGTAGGATCATTCCCATCTGAGATGGTCCCAAGGTTGTCATCGGTGCCTTCACCGCCATTCAGTCCAGTGTCTCCAATGTTGCGGAGTCTGTGGCCTGCACTGTCAGCCTTTTGATCCCTCATCTTTACTACCTCCGGATGTGGAGGGAGTAGAGGGAGACAGGTCAGATCTTGACTTCATCACCTCCGATGGTGAGGACGACGACTCATACTATATTTCAGAGAACCCAGAGCTGGTTCCTGTCACCATAACTCAGGAGGAGCTCTCCTTTCAGGCTGTCTCAGAAGTATGCACTCTGCACTGAATTTCAAGCCAGCAGCCATAGACTATGCTAGGCTACACCAACTGGAGTTTCTTAACATGCCTAATATCCCAGTCTCTGTAGTTCCTTCCCTCCAACTGGCCCTGGAGACACTCTCTGAGGCAACTTGGAGGAGGCTTGTTACTCTTGTAACTGTTCCTAAGCAGGTGGACAAGATATATGCGGTGCCTAATTCTAAGCCCTTATATCTGACTCTGCCAATAGTGGATGCCAGTTCCATTGTTGTTCAGACTGAGCGTGACAAAGCCATAGTGCCCAAGGATTGCACAACACACCCCACAAACAAGGAGTTGTGCAAAGTAGACACCATGGTCAAACAGATCTATGCCTTGGCTACCCTGGGCAGGAGGATAGCTGGCTACCAGGGTCACTTCTGTAAGTATGCCCCCAGGAGAATACCAGACACAGAGGCAAAACAAGAGATGCTGCTAGCAGTTAAACAAGGTATTGAATCCAACTGCCACCAGTTTAAAGCCTCTGTGGATACCTTTGATGAAGAAGCTTGATCTGCAGCTGGAGGTATTGGCATCAGATGGTACCCCTGGTTGCTGACTGCTGGCCTCACCCCAGATGTCCAGCAACAGATCATGAATGTGCCCTTCGATACCACTTATCTGCTTGGACAGCAGGTGGAGCAGTCTCATAGTCTGATGAAACAAGAAGACTCTTAAGACTTCCAGGCCAGCTCTCTATAACCGACAGAGTGGTAGAGGACATGGCTGTTGTCACAACAAGCAGGCCTTTCAGCACATGTGAGCCCAAAACCATAAAGCCCAGCCTCCCTGGGAGGCAGTATTGGATTGTGATTTAGGACTCTGAGCTGCAAGCCTGGAGACCTGGGTTTGAATCCCACAGCCCCCACTTGCATACTGTGTGACCCTGAGCAAGTCAGCTAACTTCCTTATGCTCCCAGGTCAAACTTGGACATAAGCTTTGTTTAGTGTGCCTTTCCTGGTTAAACAATTTCCCCTTTCCTTTCCTCCCCACCCCCAAAATAAGGTGCAGTGGAAGGCACAGGTGCCAGAAGTGTCCAGTGCCACCATCGGTTCCACTTCAGCTGCCTGAGATGGACCTCTTCTCCCCCATAAGGGGGTACCTGACCCATTTTTACTGTCAGTAGGAATATCTCAGTGGATGAGTGGGTCCTCAGGATTATCCTAGAGGGGTATTCACTAGAATCATTGGAAGCCCGTATAGACTGTCCTCCCAGAAGGCAACTCCCCTTGTCAAGCTCACATGTCAGAGCTTCTGGCACAGATTGCGGGGCCTTCTTAGAAACAGGGCATGGAAATTGTGCCAGAGCCCTTACAAAACGCAGGATCCTACTCCCACTACTTCTGATGCCAAAGAAATCAGGAGGCATGCTCTCCATTCGCCACCTCAGAAATCCCAGCAGATACATCGATCAAGAAAAATACAAGATGATTTCTCTGGGCTGTTTTGCTACCCCATCTGAAACACCAGGACTGGCTAGCCTCTCTGGCTAGACACGCGTCAACACATACTGGTGCACCCTAGCCATCACAAATGCCTTCGGTTCTGTGTGGAGAGACAGCACTTCCAGTTCAGAGTCCTACCTTTTGGGCTTCTACTCGGCAAGTTTTTGCAAAGTGTTTTGCAGTACTTACTGCACACTTCGGAAAGCTAGGACTCCCAAATCTTCCCATATCTGGATGACTGGCTAATCTCAAACTCGTCCAAACAGGAGACCGATAAGCCATACTGTTCCCCAGAGGTAGCGCTGGAATGAACCCCAGGAGCCGCAGTGAGTAAACCAGTGCAACATGCAATCCAAAAGTGCAACATACAATCCAAAAGCTGGGCTCACCAAGAAAGGGCGTCCACACGCCAAATGCTTTGGACCAAGATAAGAAATTTATTTTAAAAAGTAAAATAAAAATGGCAGTAGGAGGTGCTACAGTTGTTTTTATTTTACTTTTTGAAATAAATTTATCTTGGTCCAAAGCATTTGGAGTGTGGATGTCCTTTCTTGGTGAGCTCGGCTTTTGGACAGTTTGTAGGAAAGAGATAGAAACATAGACTTTGACGGTGGATAAGGACTGCTTGGCCCATCCAGTCTGCCCATTTCCCTACCTATTGGATATAGAAAAGACTCTGAGCCAGTAGCCGCTGCAAGCTGTGAGCAGTCTTACAGATGGCATGCTACATCATAGAATGGAAGTCTGTAAAAGGCAATTTCATGCAATGCATGCTGAGTTTAATAGCCTCCTCAGTGTTCATAGTGCCTCTGGCAAGGCTTCACATGAGAACAACCCAGTGGATGCTAGATGCATAGCAGTTACATGCTTCACACCCTCGAAACGATCCCATTCAGGTGACCAAACACCACGTGAGGTCCCTGATGTGGTTGTTAGTGGAGGACAACCTCCTCCTGGGCTTTCCCTTCACCACTGGAGCCAGAGATACTCCTCACCACGGATGCCTTCCTGTTGGGGTGGTGAGCCCACTGCCAGGGCCTTCAAACACAAGCTGTCTGAGACCCATCAGAGATTCATCTCCACATCAGTGTGCTGGAAATGTGAGCAGTTTTATACAATCTGAAAGCCTTAATGGACTTGGTTAGCCAAAAGACAGTTCTCCAGACAGTAAAGTCCATTATGTGCTACTATATTAACAAGCAAGGAGGAGGAGCACACACTTACTGTCTTTGCAGGGAGGTGAAGAGATTGTGGAAATGGTGCCTAGAGCAGGGGATCCTGCTCAAAGCAGTCTACCTGCCAGGAGTCCAGAAGGCAAGATGAGCTCAGTTGAACAGAGTCTTATCCTTACTGAGTGGTCACTAACATCAGACATCATGAGACTGCTATTCAGCGAGTGGGGCAACCCAGATGTAGACCTTTTTTGTGTCCCCACCTGACGTCAAACTACCTCATTTCTGCTCCAGAAGTTTAAGACATGGCATTTCCTGTCAGGGATACATTCAGACTGCCATGACAAAATCTTTTTCAGTATGCATTCCCTGCAGTCCCTCTCATCAATAGTGTGTTATTTTAAGCTGGAGGCATACTGGGGCAAGATGATTCTAGTGGCTGTCTACTGGCCATGACAGATCTGGTTTTCTGTGTTGAAGCAACTTTCATTCAGCTACCTGAGGGCTTTGCCACTCCGGATGGACTTGTTGACACAACCCTACCTGTGTTCCCTTAACCTTTGGGCCTGGCTCCAGAAGAGATGGAAGTAAACAGGTACAAAGTATCTCAGAGGGTCTCTGAAATACTTTTGGCTGTGCATAAACCATCCACCTAGAAGATATGCACAGCCAAATGGAAAAGATTTTCTGTCTGGTCTAGCTGCACACTCGAGCAGACTCAATAGACGATGAGGCCTGTTTCTGCTGGCAAGTTCATATGTTCGTATCGTGCTCCAAAACCTCCATGGACCCCTTCAGGTGTCCATTTGACAAAGTTCTGGAGTACTTACTGGACCTTTCTGATGCTGGCATGCAGTATCCAACCCTAATCAATAAGGAAACACCCTGTTACAATCAAGTCCGTTCTGCCTGGATTGTAAACTGCTTTTACCATTGCTGTGCTATGGCTTAGGTTAAATTGGAGGGCAAGGTACATGCCCAGTCTGCCAGAATGGTTGTCACATCCCTGGCAGAAATACGCTATATGCCTGTTGATGAAATTTGCAGAGCTGCAGCTTGGTGCTCAGTGCACACCTTTACCAAGCACTATGCCTTTGAGGTCCATGCCAGACAACATGCCTCCTTTGGCAGGACAATCATAAATAGATTACTATCCTGAGTGAGCCTTGAGCTCTAGCCACCCTGGTTCAGGAGACTTTCTGTGACCTTGGTACTCTGATCCATATGTGGGGATCAGTGTTGAAGATTGATTGATGAAAGATGAGCTAGTACTTACGGTAATGGTTGATCTGACTTTGAGGAAGGCTCTTGCAGCAGACCAACGCCACTAGGACTAAGCCGTCAGGCTCCAGGACCACACAGAAAACCTCGTAGCTGGCAGTCTACCATGGGGACTGCCCCCACCGACGTCAGCCACTAACATCAGCCTATCCTGTAAAGGTGGGAAGTCCCCCACACCCTCCTCTGTTCTTTTCCCATGATTGACCCATGCACATCGGACCTTAGCAGACATCGCAGCTACAGTCGACTGTCATTACTCGTGTTTTCCACACTTTTTTATTTTCCCTTTTTATGCGTAGTCTGACATCGAATTTTCGGTGTTTCAGCTATCGCGTTTATGTCTTCTCCACCAGCCTCATCTTCCAACCACTCCAGCTTTTCATGTACCCATTGAGGGTCATATGGTGGCCTAGCTGGAGGTGCCCCATACATTTTTGAAGTTCCACCAAGCCAGTTTGACAGTAAATTGTCGAATGGCATTACAGCGATGGCACAATGCCGACCGTCAGCATTGTGCTGTCGGTAAAACAAAGTGTTTTTTTGTTGTTGTTTTTTGATTTTTTATCCAGTTGTTTATCCTCCCGAGCCCTGGCAGGGGTTTTGGCCCTCTGAAGGAGGGACTCCCTCTCAGGTCCCGCCACTCCACACTTCACTGACCCTGGAGATTCCCCCACGGCTTACTCCCTGTGGCAGGGCCAGGTAGGTGGCAATCCCTCCCTGGAGACCCAATCCAGAAGCCTGGGTCAGCCTTCAGTGTGGCAGACCATCATGGAGCCCTGACAGGCTCTTTTTCCTCCAGTTTTCTCCCATTCCCCCTCCCTACTGACGGAATTACATTGGAGCACTCTCCTGACTCTTATTGCTCTCCAGTCACCACCAGAGGGCATATTGCTCTCCAGTCACCACCAGAGGGCAGTCAGTGAGTGGGACGATGTGGAACCCTCCCCCCGAGAGAGGAGAGCAGTCCTCCAGATGCTCGATCCTCTATCCCCTGCCGACCCAGGCTCATTCCCAAACCTGGGTCGCCGGCATGGCGCGAGGTGTAGCGACCAGCACCTCAGCCTCCAGCACCACTGGGCTGGTAAACTGTGACAGGGTAGAATAGGACCCTGTCCCAGTTATGGAAATAATTTGAATGCAGGGATCTGTTCTATTCTTTTCTGTCTCTTCTCTGTCTGGTTGCGCAACCAAGTTTTCCTGTGAGACCTAGGATCTGATCACCCTGACAGTCTCGCAATTCTGTGCCTCTCACTGTCTCTTAGTCTTCTCTTGCTATCTGTCTTTTCCTCCCTTGCATATCAGCTGATATAAAAATATATGTAAATCATTATGTGGAATTGTAACTGATATTGGGATGTCTTTGTTTAGAAATTATATAGTGTTAATTTTTTAAATGTATGTAATTATAGTTCAAACAACATGAAGTCTTGCTGTATTCTGACTATTGCAGTTAGCCCAGCCTTTAAACTGCCCCAGAGAACAAAGGGTTAACTTTCTATGCAGAGCATAGAATGCTGAGCTCGAGCTCGGTTGAGGTCTCTGTCTGGAGCCCTTTGAAATCCAACGGTCAGATTCTTTACTCCGCCTCACTGAACAGTCGCTCGGGAGATTTCTCCTTCAGCTCGGTTCGAAAGTCTGTTAAAGTCTCAGTTGAATTGTCTGTTTTAAACCGAATTTATTTCCGCACAGTCTGTTCAGTCTCCGTCTGTGGTACCGTGAGTAATAGATAGGTTTTGTTCTGATTTTCTGTGTGGAAATTGTAAAGTTTTAGATCGGTTCGGCTGAACCGATCACTTGTAGTGAATCCTTGTGTTTTACTTTAGAATGTGGTTACCGGTCCTTATCGGTTCTAAAAAAAACGTGTTTTGAACGTTTTTTTACAATACCCGTGACACGGTTAGGAACAGATAAGGGAGTCTTGCCTGGCGGTTGCCATAAAAAGGGTAAGTTTGGTTAGGCTGGCCATGTCCGAGAAACCCAAGAAAAAAAACGGGCCCAGTGGGTTTCAACACTGCAGTGAGTGTGGGGAGGTCTTTGCTAAGGCCGATCCCCACACCACCTGTGTTTATTGTCTGGGGTTTGAACACCTCGATGCAGACTGCCAAATTTGTAAACATTTTCCTAAATCTACCCTTGAAAAGAGATTAGGTGGACCGAGGGAAAAGGAGGCCGAGAAGTCCGCTGACCCGGATGGCCAGCCCGGTTCGGTTCCTACCAAACCAGAAGGAGTGCCCTCTGACCAGGGCGATACTTCTTTGGGCAAGAGGAGAGCCGATCCTTAGGGGTCGGTTCCTACAAAAAGGAAACGCAAAGAGAAATCGACTGGTTCGGATCCAGAGGTTCATGTTCCAACCGCCGAGGAGATAGCCAGAGCAATTTGGATTGTGGAATTGCTTCGCCCGGTTCTGACCAATCCGGCACCTTTTGGCAGGGGTTCGGTTCGGTCGGTTCCACCGGTTCAAGATTATACCCCTGAAGATTTTTATGAACCGGAGTTTGAGGAGGAGGGGGATTTTGAAGATGATGATGATGGTGATGATGGTGAAAGTCTGGATGTGCCTGTGGAACCAGACATCTCCCCAGACAGACCTTCTGGTGTTTCCCCTCCTAGACTTTCTGAGTCCCCTTCCCATTTTCTGTTTTACAGAAAAGTGGCTGAAACCTTCCAGCAACCTATGGAGGAGGCAATGGAGGATCAAGAGGAGCCTGATTATGTGGAAATGATGGACATCCCAGAGTCCAGGAGACTGTCTGTTCCCCTGCACAAATCCTTTGGGAAGCAGACACAAAAAATCCTGAAGTCTCCCAATTCTGTACCTCCTGTTGACAGAAGGATGGACAAGAGGTACACGCTATCAGGCTCAGATAGAGTTTTTATACCAGCAGTGCAGCCATGTTGGGGTGGTGCAGGCTGCTGCCTGTGACAAGGCAAACATTCCCTTGGCTTCACACCCCCCAGACAAAGACTCCAGGAAGATTGATGCCATGGCCAAAAAACAGTACATGGCATCTTCCTTGGGACTCAGGCAGGTGAATTATATGGCCTATACAGCCAGGTACTAGAAGTCCAGGTGGGACACTGTACTGGCACTGGCTAAACAGGCCTCCCCCCAGCTAGCCAAGAAGCTGGAGGAGGTGGCTGCAGATGGGATTGAGGCATCAAAAGTACAGTTTCATGCTGCTGTGGACTCCAGTGATGTGTCCTCAAGAGTCATGGCTACATCTGTGGCTCTTCGGAGAATGGCTTGGCTCAGATGTACTAGCCTCTCACAGGACACCCAGGCTAAGGCCATGGATTTTCCTGTAGTGGGTAAATCTCTGTTTGGGGAGCAGACAGAGAAATACATGAAGAAAATGGATGAGTACAGGACCACTTATAGGAGTGCTCAGGCCAAGGAGAGGCGGGCAGCTCCTCAAAGGCAGCAGTCTAGGGGCAGGGGCAGGCCTTTTCATAGGCTTTTTACCAAGCACAGGCCTCTTCTCCCTTTCACAGAGGGAGAGGCAGAGCAGGGAATGCAGGGCTGTATCCACTCCTCAGCCTAAGGCCCTGCCAAGCAGACACCCTGATGGGTCTGCCCGGGTCAACTCTCCTATTCCAGTAGGGGGCAGGCTGGCTTACTTTGTCCAGGACTGGAAGTCTGTTACCTCAGACAAGTGGGTCCTGGAAGTAGTAAGCCAGGGACTGGTTCTCAGCTTCAAAAAATTTCCAAAGATGAGAGCCAGATCTTTTCCACCTGCAGGTCTCTCAGAAACCCTTGCCCTAGAGGCAGAGGTTTCATCTCTTTTGGCCTTAGGAGCCATATAGAGAGTTCCTACCCTACACAGGGGCAAATATCTGTACTCCAGGTACTTCCTTACCCCAAAAAAGACAGAGGAGTGGCGACCCATCCTAGACCTAAGATACCTGAACAAACATCTTTTAAAACCAAAGTTCAAGATGGTAACTCTGGGAATAATTCTTCCCTCTCTAAGGCCAGGGGACTGGCTAGCCTCCCTGGACCTCAAAGATGCCTATTTTCACATTCCCATCAGGTGCTCCTACAGAAAGTACCTCAGGTTCGAGTTGCCCTCAGGCTACTATCAGTTCAAAGCAATGCCCTTTGGTCTAACATCAGCCCCAAGGGTTTTCACAAAGTGCCTGGCAGTAGTCGTTGCCTTTCTAAGAAGGCAAAAGATTTCCATTTTTCCATATCTGGACGGCTGGCTCATAGTGGGCCAGTCTCCAGGCCAAGTCAAGTCAGACCTGCAAGTGACTCAGCAAGTGCTCACTTCTCTAGGATTTCTTCTCAACCTTCCCAAGTCAGTTCTCGAGCCAGTGCAGCTCCTTACCTTTATGGGGGCAAAGCTGGATACTGTCAAAGCAAGAGCCTTTCTTCTCCTGGAAAGGGCAAGAGTTCTTATAGAACTGGCTTCTTCCTTCAGGTGTCTCTACCAGCAAGGCATTTCCTCCAGCTCTTGGACCACATGACAGCTTCTACAGCAGTGGTCCAAAGGGCAAGATTCCAGATGAGGGACATTCAGTTTCATCTGAGGGCCTTTTGTTACCAAAGGAAGGATTCCCTTACCAAACTGATTAAAGTGACTCGGACCCTGATCCAAGCCCTTCAGTGGTGGCAGGATCAGGACAGTTTAAAGCAAGGGGTCCCATTTGCCACTCAGTCTCATTCAGTGGTCCTTACCACGGATGCTTCCCTTCTGGGCTGGGGAGCCCATGTGTGGGCCCCTCACTGCCCAGGGACTGTGGCCCCCTCAGGAATCCCTTCACCATGTCAATCTCCTAGAACTCAGGGCAGTTTTTCTGGCCCTGCAAGCTTTCTCTCAGTCAGTGCAGAACAAGGTGGTTCAAGTCAGAACAGACAACACTGCCTCCATGTGGTACATCAACAAGCAGGGAGGCACTCGGTCTATGGCCTTGTGCACAGAAGCCATGAAGTTGTGGTCCCTGGCTTATTCCCTGCAAACCTCTCTGATAGCAGTCCACCTTCCAGGGAAGGACAATGTGCTAGCAGATGTGCTGAGCAGGATCTCACAGGGCCATCACAAATGATCCCTGGACCCTCTGGTCTTGAAGGTGATTTTTTCAAGGTGGGGCACTCCAGAGATAGCACTCTTTGCAGCCCCAGACAATCACCAACTTCCTCTCTCTTGTTACAGACCCCCAGTCTTGGGCTCAGTTCCTCTGGATACTCTGATTCTGAACTGGGAAGGGACATTTCTGTATGCCTGCCCTCCCTTTCCTCTACTGTTCAAAGTTTTAGTCAAGATAAGGTCACAACCTTGCAAAGTGATTCTCATTGCTCCAGACTGGGCCAGACAGCCTTGGTTCCCCCTGTTGCTGTCCCTAGCAGTCCATCGTCCCCTGTCTCTTCCCAGGAATTACAACCTGTTAACCTCCTCTCAGGGGAGGATTTGGTACCCCAATCTTCAGTCTCTCAATCTCAAGGCATGGCTCTTGAAGAGTTAGAGTATGCAGATTTGCTTCTGTCTCAAGGGGTTCTGGATATCCTCATAGCCTCTCAAAAGCCCGCCACTAGAAAGACCTATAACTCCAAATGGAAGAGATTCAGCATTTGGTGTTCCAAGAAACATATTTCCCCAGACACTGCTGAATTGCCTACAATTCTGGACTATATGGTCCATTTGAATGGCTTAGGCCTCAGACCAGCTACTCTCAAGGTGCATTTGTCAGCTGTTTCTGCTTTTCTGGCAGTGGGGGAAGTCTTCCTCACTATCATCTCATCCTATGTTCGGTAAATTTTTTAAGGGATTGCTTCATACCAATCCTCCCTTTAGAGATCCTGCCCCTGCCTGGGACTTAAATGTTTGCATTGCTTAACTTATGCAACCTCCCTTTGAACCTATGTCCTCAGCAGAGCTTAAGTACTTGACTTGAAAAACTGTGTTTTTAGTAGCCATTGCCTCTGTCAGACGTATCAGTGAATTGCAAGCCCTGTCAGTGGAACCTGATTTTATCTCCTTTCATAGGGATAAAGTGGTCCTTAGAACCAATAGAAGGTTCTTGCCCAAAGTGGTTTCATATTTTCACTTGAATCAGTCTATGTCTCTTCCTGTCTTCTTCACTGATCATCCTTCTTCAGGAGAGAGGAGGCTCCACAGTTTAGGTGTTAAAAGGGCCCTTAGCTACTACATAGAGTGTACCAAGGGTCACAGGTTTGATTCCCTCTAGTTGTTCCTCACTTATGGAGAAGTGGGAAAAGGCAAATCTGCCACCAAGAAAACTATTGCCAGGTGGAGTGTGTCTTGTATACAATTCTGCTATAAGAAACTAGGAAAGATTCCACCCTCAGGTCTGAGGGCTCACTCCACCAGAGGTACAGCTGCTTCCCTGGCTGCTGCCAGGGATATCCCTCTCTTAGAAATTTGTCAAGCAGCCACCTGGAAAACAGTCCATACCTTTACCAAGCATTACTCTCTGGATATCCAGGCTAGGAGTGATGCTCGGTTTGGCACAGCAGTACTTCAGAGCCTATTCCCAAAGTAGGTTCTCGCCCTCCTCCATGGAGGTACTGCTTGGTGGTAGTCTGCAGTTAGTCACAATACAGCAAGACTTCATGTTGTTTGAAGAAAAAATTACTCACCTTAGTAACTGTGTTTCTTCTAATGGAGTCTTGCTGTATTCTGACCTTCCTCCCCTCTCAGAACTTGGTTTTTGGGAAGTGGTGGGCAGGTGCAGTGTTGCACCTCAGGGGTGCTTCTTATACACCCTCCTCTTTTTCTTTGGGCATTTGTTTTATTGTTATTCTTATTTGGATTGTTTTTTGGTTTTGGGTTTCCTGACTTGAGTCTTCCTTGGGAATTCAAAACTCTTGTTTCCAATTTGGCTAGTAAAAATTTTACAATTTCCACATAGGGTAGTTAGTGAGTTTTTGCTCGTAAGAATCTGATGGTTGGATTTCAAAGGGCTGCAGACAGAGACCTCAGTCGAGCTCGAGCTCAGCACTCTGTGCTCTGCATAGAAAGTTAACCCTTTGTTCTCCAGGGCAGTTTAAAGGTTGGAGCTAACTGCAGTTAGTCAGAATGCAGCAAGACTCCATTAGAAGAAACACAATTACTAAAGTGAGTAGTTTATTCTTTCCTCTTTTACTGAAGTGTAGCCCATCCCGACAGTAGAAATTGTGATTATTTTCATAGGTCTCCCAGTGAGTCAGACATGTGTATCCATTGTGGAGTGTCCATTTACGCAGCCATTCGTTTATTTCCTTTATTTTTCTATTTTTAAAGTAACCAGTCCTTGGTACAGGTAAAATGTTAAGATAAGCATATGGTACGTCCTTTAGCTTTGAATTTGTTGCATAGGTCAGTGTAGTCACTCTTGATACTCAGTGCTAGATTTATTAATGTTGGTACCAACATGAATTATAACAAGAGGGTTAATACCTGAATCAAGTAGGATATTATCCAGCATGTTGGTTATTATAAGAAATCCATGCTCCTCTAAAGGTGCTGCAGGTTCTGTTTGCCTTATCCTGTCCACAGACCGTTCCATCGATGTATTTAACTAGCGAATCACCTAGTACATTAATCTGTTTAGGCAGGATGCCCTCAGAGCAGTCAATTTGTGTGTGTGTGTGGGGGGGGGGGGGGCATAGGGTGTGCTTTGGCTGACAAACAGGTGCTGGGAAACCTTCTGCTGATTGTTCCTTGGTTATTAAAAGAGAAGATGCTGGATTAATGTGTTAATTCCTTATTATGTGGTGTGGTTACAGCCTCAATTTCCATTTCCACCTATCATGATGTGTTAGGGCTGTGTCTGCTTTGATTTGTTTGAGACGAAGGAGAGCCATGATTAGTGGATGTATTTTGCCCATCGGAATCCTTTTCAGAATTTGAGGGATTTATGTTTTTTCTAGAATCAGTGGTGGTTGATACTAAGGAAGTTATATTACCCAGTACAGAAAAATGATTACTTAATGGCAAACCGAAATCCACGACTCTACTGCCCTTTTTTGTCTACGTCTTGTATCTACTGTGGTCCAATCCACTCCTTCTGGGGATTCCTCAATCTGTTCATGTCCTGTATCCCTTTTTTATTAGCAGATGGGGCATATGCTAGTGGTAGGAACATTTAGTAAAAAGGGTGCTAGAGATGCAAACGTGAGATGTCTAGGCGTGGTAGTGTTTGCATAACTCACATTTGCTACTGTTGCATCATTTATAGCTAGGATTATCTGGTACATTTCTCTTTAAGTTCAACAAAGTTTAATTTGGACCAGAAAGTGCATATTTTAAGTTCTAAATTTTGAATATGGAGGCATTTACTACAGGTAAATGGTTCCTGTATATGACCATTGTTGAAAAGCAGATACCTAGAACATAAACCACATTTTAGACCCCAGTCTTCATCCAGGGTCTTGATTATATCTGCCATTATAAGTAGATATAATCCTTAATAAAATTAATAGTGCAAAAGAAGTGTTTTTTTCTACCTCCTTCTCTAATACAAGTCTTAGCAAGGAGTTTTGGAGAAGAAGCTACTGTTGAGCAACAAAAACCCAGTGGCTAATTTATCAAGGATTTATAGTTAGGCCAGGTAATGCTTAGATACACTTTCTAGGGGTATATGTCAATACGCTCCCGACAATTCGCTCCCACGGTTTACACTCCCGACAATTCACTCTGACGATCACTCGCTCCTACGGCAATGCGCTCCTGTAAAATTCGCTCCCGCACAATCTGATCACCAACATTATGACAGTTCTACTTACTGTCAATGGAGCCATGCAACCCGAATTCTTAGCCAGGCAGTCAGCTTGCTCTGATTACCTACATTCCAACAGCTCTGCTGAATGTTAACATAGCTATTTTATTGGGCACTATATTCAGAGTAGCCATCCAATCAGAATTGTTAGCCATCAAGTCAGCATTATAAATTCTGCTTGTCAGTGGTCATGGCTCTGTTTGTAAGTGCCTCACCTGCAAAATGGCTTGCCGCTTTATCTCTTCCGAACAACAGAAACGAAAGCTAGTGGACGAAAGAAACTTCTTTTACACCTTCCACAAACGTGGGGCAGATGGTAAAGGCATATGGCAGTGTCGGTGAGCTGTGCAGAAAGTGAAGCTCTGCAATGCACGCATGCACACTGCTTCCTGTGATGACCCTAGCACTATCTACCGATTTTCCACGCACACGCACCAGATCCCTGTGCTATGGAATCCGCGGTAGCTGTCAGTCTGGTGAAGGAAAGAGCTGTTGCAATGCAGGATACCACCAAGCAGGTTCTACTGCATGCGAAGCAACACATGTCTCTTGCAACTAATGGCAAGCTGAAGGACAGCAATTTAAAATGGACTGTTCAGAGAGTCAGGGTACATGGGGCACCCCTGAACCCAAAAGATCTAGTGGAGTTGGTCATTCCTGACAAGTACAAAACCTATGATCAGGACTGCGGCAATGACACTGTCACATTTATTCTGTTTGACAGTGGGCCAGGCAATAACCGCATTTTAATTTTTGGCACAGATAGAAACCTTTGGTTCCTGGAGCAAGCTTCGGTCTGGCTTGCCAACGGAACATTGTGTGGCCCTCTCTCTTCCAGCAACTGTATGTAATAATGGGCAAATGGTTTGGAAAAGTCCAGCCTGCTATATATGCGCTGCTGCCAAATAAGCGCCGTGATATCTATGACTGGATGCTAGCAGTATTACAAGACCTAAATCCAAACCTGTCACCAGACATTGTAATGGCAGATTTCGAAAGGGCCACAGTAAATGCTTTTAAATCAGCCTTTCCAGAAAGTAAACAGTATTCCCAGGACCCAGAATTTGCTCTAAAATGTAAATACCTGCCCGCTCTCACATTCTGTCACACTGAGCAAGTGATTAAACGCTTTGAAGACATAACTGACGATAATCAACATGTGTTCCCAGAGGCTTTAACACCAGTGGTCGATTATTTTGAGAATGTATGAATGGGGCACCCTAACAGAAGAGGAACAGGCAAAATACATCCACATTATGAGCTAGAGCTGTGGAATCACTCAAAGTGTGAGCGATGGCAGAGCTAAGATAAGCAATGTTGTTGAAGCTTTCCACAGAGGGATGCAAAGCATCCTGTGCATGTCTCATCCAACTCTATGGAAATTCATTGACAGACTCAGAGGTGTACAGAAGATAACGGATGGAGAGCTTGAGCAGCTGATAGCCGGGATAGCACCCAGTACATCACGGAAGGTATACCATGACAATGTTGAGTGGCTTGCCTGTATCGTTAATGAGAGTCTTGAGTGCACAACTGAGGAGTTCCTTCGGGGTGTTGTACATAGCTCCGAGTACTAATGCAGGAGTAGTGAATTGGATTTTAACATTTTACTGAATAAATGATGTATGTTTAACTTTGATACTGATTGCAATTGACACTGAAACCGGGATTTACGTTCATTTACGTGCATCATCACTTCCGGATAACAATGAGTCCTGACATGGTATCGACCTGACATGGCAAGCCACTCTAATACTTCTCTGTTATGTACTATGCTGATTTATATGTTTACTGGCAAGGGAGTGAATTAGGGAGCTGAACGTACTATGCTGCTTTATCTGAATCAGGGAGCGAATTAGTTACAGGAGTGAGCCACTCTAATACTTCTCTGTTATGTACGATGTACTATGCTGATTTATCTGTTTACCCTCAAGGGAGCAAATTAGTTACAGGAGCAAATTGTCGCTGTAGCTAGTTTTACCGGGAGTGATTTGTCCTCGGAGCATGTTGTCGGGAATGAAACTGCGCCCCAAGATGCCGGAACTGGAAGCTTGGGTCTTACAGACAGAACTAGATGTTCTGTGCATATCTGAATCCTGGCTCAAGCCAACCATCAAACAGCATGAAGTATCCTTACCCGGTTATAGCTGTCTTAGAAAAGACAGGATAGGGAAGAGGGGAGGAGGTGTACTTCTCTACTTCAGATCTAATTTAGACGTCTCCGAAACTTCCTGTTCCCAGTCTGGAGGCACCCCTAACTGAATCCCTCTTTGCCACCCTCACACTTGGAAACATCAAAAAATGAATAATTGGGTGCGTCTATATGCCCCCAAGTCAAGCCTCCTCTGTCCTGTCCTCACTCCTAGCCTCCCTACCCAATCTCCTTGACCATGACCTCATCCTATGTGGGGACTTAAACCAAAATTGGCTCCAACCGGATGCTGCGAAATTGCATGCAATGCTGGCTGACTCCTCCCTAACTCAGCTTATCCAGCACCCCACACATCAACTCCAAGTCAGGCACACACACACACGCTGCTGGATTGGATGGTCACTAACTGTCCACTAAGGATCAGAGCAGTGGGCATACTCACTGACTGCATAAGTGATCACTCCCCCACCTTCTGTGTGTGAAGAAACAACTGTCCTAAACCCCCTCCCAAGATATCCACGGTCCGTGACATGTCTCGGTTTGACGTAGACAGCTTCATCACCTCCATCAACACTCCGGGACTGGCGACCCATCAACTCACTCCTCGATATTAACCATGCCCTAGACTTCTTTATCCAAACCTTCACACACTTAATTAACTAACATGCCCCTTTGAAAAAAGTGCAGGTCAAAGGGTGTCAAGGCTCCGTGGCTCTCCAAAGAGATCCGGACACTCATGTCCCGCCGAGATGAGGCATGGCGGGCCTACAAGATAAGTGGACTCCCCTCAGACTGGCAAGTCTATAGGCACCTCAGGAATAAATGCAAGCACTCCCTGCACAAAGCTAAGTGCTTCTACTTTAAATCCCTGCAAACAGAACACCTTTGCAATCCAAAGAAGTTCTGGCAGCAGATCAACTCCCTATTGAAAGGGAAATCTGTCTCCACCCCGAGCTCAGTCCGTGCCAATGGCACCGACCTAACTGATCTTACTTCCATAACCTCCAGCTTCAATGAATTATTTACAGACCTGCACAAATACACTGCGCTCTTCCAACACTCATCACCCCCAAGTTCTGCCATACATCCCATAACTACCCCAGTGGACCGCCCTGAGTTCCACCTAAAACTTGCCACTCTCAAAGAGGTTCAGAAGCTTCCCTCTCAACTAGATCCAGAGAGCTCAGCCGGGCATGACTCCCTAGAGGCTAAATTTCTTAAACTGGGTGCCGCAGCCCTTGCTCATCTGGTTTGAGACCTCTTCAATTGATCATTCATCTCCAACTGGGTACCCGATAAATGGAAGGTGGTGGTGGTAGTCCCTGTGCATAAGGGGGGGTCCAGCTCTGTGGTCAAAAACTATAGACACATTTCCATCCTCTGTCATCTGGCAAAGAAAAGCAATCGCACTAAATTTAAACAATTTACAGTGGTAGGGCCTTGTACCCTTCATACCTGCCAGACACACCTGACACACACAATATGCTACAGCAGCAATCTTTACAGATAGGTAATAAAAATACCCTTAATACACTCCAGTAAGAGCCTGCCCAGTGGTGCTGAGGGTTGAGGTGCTGGACGCCACACCTCGCGCCACGCTGGCGACCCGGATTTGGGAGCGAGCTCAGGCTGCCGGGGGGCTGGCAGGGGAGGGACAGGATTGATCGTCCGGAGGATGGCTCTTCTGCCCCGGGAGGGGAGTTTGATCATGAGCCCTGGGGAATCCTAGCGGAGTCTAGGGGCACAGCTAGCCGGAGATCTGGTGTCAATTTGGATTGGCTGCAGCAGCAACCCTGTAGACATGCACCGAAGCATGCTTGCCCACGCTGGGATGCATTACACATCCGAGCCAATAGGGGAAGGGAAGCAAGAAAAAACCCTCCCGCTGGGGATAGGCGAAGGCACCTCCCTCATTCCACACTCCCAACGCTAGACTACTCGCTTTCCCCCGACCCGGAGCTCAATACTATAAGAAAGAGCATCCTGGGAGGATAGGGCGACGCTTCCCTGGAGGGATCAGACCCGGGGGATGGGCCGGGCTGGGGGTGCGGAGTTGAAGAGGCACCACAAGCAGGAGGTAGAGATCGAGATTGGAGGTAGCTGGAGAGAGTTCCCCAGTGTGGCAGGCGCATAGAGTTAAAAAAAAAAAAAAACACTGCAGTAGGTTATACATTGTTAAAAAGAAGCCTGGGTAGGCTACATAATAAAATGATAAAAGCTTGAATGCTCTTGTAGTTTGAGGGGGCTACCCTGGGACTACAGGATCCGCCCCTTCCTGTCCGTCCTGCTCAGGTACCCCTCAAAGTTTAGCAGGGCAAAAACAGCACAAATATTTGTTATGCTACTTGGTCTGTTTCTCAGCCTCCCTGTCCAATGTACAGAGCAGCGTTAATGTCAATTTTTAACCACTTGTGGTTATTACTCCCAGGTCCTTTTCTTCCTGTGACCTGGTTACCTGCACTCTGGCCAACCATTATTTGGTCCCTGGATTCTTCACCCCCAAGTGCGTAATTTTGCACTTTTTAGCATTGAACTCCAGCTGCCAAATGCCAGACCATTTTTCTAGCCTAGTCAGATCCTCCCTAAGTTCTTGTCTTCCTTCTTCCAAGTCCACCCTCCCACTGAGTTTGGTGTCGTCTGCCAAAAGTCATGTTTTACCTTTGATCTCATTTGTGATATCACTCATGTAGATGTTAAAAACACTGAGCCCTGTGGGACCCCACTGGTCACAGACCTCACTTCAGAGAATTCTCCACAACTACCACACTTATAGATAGACAAAGAGAGACATAGATAATGTAGATATATGTGTGTGTGTGTGTGTGTGTGTGTGTGTATATATATATATGTGTGTGTGTGTGTGTGTATATATATATATATATATATATATATATATATATATACACACACACACACACAACAGTGTTTGTGTGTGTACAGTATATATAGAATGAATAATGGGTAGGGGTGGTATACAATGATGTATACCCATTGAGAGGGCTAATTAGAGCCCATAAGCCCGAAGGGCAAGTAGCTTCATTGCCCTGTTTAGCCCCTGAGATGGGTATACTTCTGAGTGTTCCACCCTTACCCATTGTTACTCCACAAAAGCAGTCCTAAGGATGACCCAGGGAATTACAGACCAGTCAGTCTGACCTCCATTGTGGGCAAGCTTATGGAGACCATACTAGAGGAAAGGTTGGTGGAATTTCTAGAGGAGCATGGTCTCCAGGATGCGAGGCAGCATCGGTTCATGGGGAGGAGATTGTGTCAAATGAATCTGATTGACTTTATTGACTGTGTCACTAAGACAGTAGACAAGGACCAAGTGGTAGATATCCTCCATCTTGATTTCAGCAATGCCTTTGACTCTGTGCCCCACAAAAGGTTGATCAGGAAGTTGGTGGATCTTGGGGGTTGGGGAAAAGATGTCCAGATGAGTGGAAAACTGGCTGAGGGACAGAACCCAGAGGGTGGTTGTGGGGGGAGAGTTATCTGGTACCAGAGCAGTAACCAGTAAATATGCCTATTCGCGGATGACACCAAGCTCTGCAGGAGATTGGACACAGCTGAAGGGATACAAGACCTTCAGGAAGATCTGGAAAAGCTGGGGAGGTGGTCCAGGATCTGGCAGCTTAGTTTCAATGCCAAGAAATGCAAAGTTATGCATATTGGAGCCAAGAATCCCAGGACAGACTACTACCTGGGTGGAATCGGAGTATCTGCATCAGAGGAGGAGAAGGACCTGGGAGTGATGAGCACTAGTGACCTGAAGCACTCCATGCAGTGCAAGAAGGCAGCAGTAAAGGCAAACAAGATGCTGGGATGCAAATCTAGGGGGATCAGTAGTAGGAGAGAGGAGGTTATACTGCCCTTGTACAGGTCACTGGTAAGGCCGCATCTAGAGTATGGAATTCAGTACTGGTGCCCACACCTCAAAAAGGACCTTAACCTGCTGGAGAAGGTTCAGAGAAGGGCTGCAACAATGATAGTGGGTCAGCAGGGTAAGGCATATGAGGAGAGGTTGAAGGCACTGAACATGTACTCCCTGGGAGAGAGAGAGAGAGAGAGAGAGAGGGGACATGATTGGGACCTTCAAGTACTTGAAAGGGATAAATAAGGTTCATAAGGAAAGTCTCTTTATGCTGAGTGGCAGCCATAACACTAGGGGGCACAGTGTTAAGCTGGAGGGTGGAAGGTTTAAGAGGGAGGTCAGGAAGCACTTCTTGACAGAGAGGGTGGTGGACACTTGGAATGCACTGCCAGAGGAGGTCATCTCATTGAAGACAGTGGGTAGCTTTAAGAGAGGCTTGGGGTAGGCATGGGGGGAAAGTAAGGATCATGGGTAGGGAGGATGGGAGGAGTGGGGAGGGAGGGCAGGGATATTAGCTCAAGCTGTGGACCCTGCTGTACGAGCAGACTTGATAGACCAAATGGCCTTCCTCTGCTGGCTGCTACGTATGTTTGTTGAATATAATACCTTATAATGGTTGTTACAGAGATTGCATGTGCGATCACATTATGGCACCTGAAGGTCTCTTGCACCAAGCAGGGAGCAGTGTGTAGTGAGTGCAGGTAGGAGTTTGGGGGATTTCTTGGTTTGGGAGGGTTTTGTGTGTCTTTTTGCCAGATTCTTTTGCAGCTTGTTAATTGATTTTGCTAGCTTCCTAACTGTGTTAATTGTGTAATCAGTATTGTTCCATTAATTGTTTGATCAGTGTAGGTATATAGCTTTAATTAGTGCAGGTATATAGTTGTAATGGGTGTTTACTCACCTAGTAAAGGTGATTGTGTTAGTTGATGTCCATGGCACTCCAGACATTACATCATGGGTTATAGCCCACCTGATAGGCTAGTGATGCACATGTGACCCAGGATCACATTTCACAGTATACCTTGGTCCCAGGAGTCCCTGACCCTCAGTTTGATTTTTCTAAAGCTGAAACAAAGTTAGTTACACAAACACACAATATTGAACCATAGCAGAGAGAGAAAAGATGAGGAAGAATGGTGAAAATTCCACTAGAGTTTATTTCCTATTAATACAATTCTAAATCTCAGTCACTTAACGTGGCTGACGTAGCAGCTAACTTGTAACTATAGTCACCTATAGTGACTTAAGCATGCTGATCTAATCATATCTGACATGTTTACTGATTTAAGTTAGGCAAGCGTGAAAATCCCAAGCTTAAATATGCAACCTTCAGTCTTGTATGACTGATGTCAATTGTCCACAATGCTCATCTTGTAGTAAACGGTCTTGCCACTCTGATAGCTCTGACAGGAAGGCCATGGGGTGTCATGGATATCAACTAACCCAATCAGCTTTAATAGGTGAGTAAACACCCATTGTGTTATGTTTTTTTCAAAATATTAATTGGATGTTGAGCTTGGAGCAGTACAAATTTATCATAGCATACAGTAACAGTCTTACACACCTTATGTTAGGTATAGACAGACCAATGGCATAAGACCATAGTTTAGCTCTGAAGGATACTATACAAAGTCAGACTGTCAGTATGTTACATTAGTACATGTTGTAGTAATATAATACTGTAACAAAGACACTTACTGTAGTAAGAACACAAGGAGCGTGTAACGTTCATTTTGTAAACGGAGAAGCAGGGTTAAGCAAGGGCAATATTCCAGACTCAATGGCTGAAATGAGGGGCTACCAGACTTGCAAAAAGGTTGGCGGTTTGCCCATTATTTGGAGCTGGATTCTCTCCAGGGTCAGGCTTATTTATCCAATGGGGTATAGTGGGAGGGGAGGAAGAGATCCATGCCTGTGCCACCGTTTTTCTGGCATTGATCAGGGCTAATGCCCATAGGGCATTATGCAGGGACACATCTTGGTGCTGCGGATCAGCTCCCAATAGTAGCTCAAAGGGAGACCTTGAAGGGCGGTAGCCCAGGATTCCGCACATTATGCGATGCATTTCGTACCAGAATGTGGAAACCCCCGGGCAAGTCAGGGACATGTGAAGAAAATCACCCTCCTTGTTCTGCACTTTGGACAATAGCTAGATATGAGAGGGTTCAATGTGTGTAACCTTGTAGGAGTAAGGTATGCCCGGTACATAAAGTTCAGCTGGATTTGTTTGAGTTTATTACTGCAGGAACATAGCTGGAGGTGTTGGCTGGCTAGGTGCCAAGTTTTAGAGTCTATTGGAATGAGGAGATCCTGGCTCCACTTGTCCCTGATCTCTTTGGATGCTTGGCAGGAGTTCCCCTAATGATACTATAGCAGATGGCGAGTGGTTTAAACCTGGCTGTGGGTAGAACAGTTCATCTTCCAGTGGGGAGGGGGGTTACCAACCATGTTCAATAGATAGAGAGGACCCGCACCCATGTCTAACCCTAAGGTAAACAAAAAAGTTACCTGGTTGAATACCCCATTCGGCACATATATTGACAAGGTCCCTGATCATGCCTCCTTTATAAAGCTGACCCACAGAGACCCAGCCTCTACGTCTCCACTCCAGCAATCTTTGTGTCAGAGCGGCAGTGCAGGGGCCCTTGGATTTTATAAAAGGTAAGATACCTACATTGGGAGACAACTGCCGAGGATGTCCAATATGCTTGTGTGCTTCCAGTCAGACCCTCAGTAAATTAGCTGTGAAGTGGTTAGATATGGTATGAGAGGGGGTCTGAGTGCAAAACCACAGCTAGGTAATCCTCTTTCAATGGACCCAGTAGTGTGTCCTCCTCCAGTCCGAACCCCGTTCCCCCCCCCCCAACATCCCACAGGGACAAAAGTAAGCTGAGCAGGAAGATAATAGGCCTGGAAGTCAGGGAAACTAGTTCCTCCCAGATTTCTGGGCTGCTGAAGTATAGCTGTCTTAATTCTTGCACTTTTGCCCCTCCAAAGAAATCTGTGCAGGATAGCACCTAAGTGATTAAAATGCACCTTAGGTAGCTGGATAGGGAGTGACTGGTAAAAGTATAGGCATTTGGGCAATATGGTAATTTTCACTACTTCCACCCGCCCCAATAGTGACAAAGGCAGAGACGTCCATTGTTCACAGTCCTCTGCAGTTTTAGAGAGGAGGGGTTTATAATTCAAAATGTATAATGAACTCATCTGAGCAGAAGTGCAGGTGTCCAAGTATTTTAATCTCTTAACCAATTGCAGACCCTCCCCCAAGTTTGAAATGAACAGCGCTCTGTCCTTTGTCCCCAAGAGGAGAAGCTCACTTTTGGGCCAGTTGACCTTATGAGCAGATAGTCTGCCATATTCACCCATTAATTGATGTACGTGGGGCAGGTCTTATGCTGGATGTTGATGGTAGAGGAGCAGATCATCCACATATAAAGTGACTTTATGCTCAGACCCCCCCAAGTCAGGCCTCAGATCCCCTTATGTGCTCTAAGGGCAGCTGCGAGAGGCTCCAGAGAAAGGACGTATAGCAGTGGGGAAAGAGGGTAACCCTGTCTTGTGCCCCGCTCTAAAGTGAAAGGGAGGCCACCATACCATTAACAGAGATCTGGGCCTGCGGTTTATTATAGAGTATTCGGATCCAGGATCTGATGCCTGGCCCCAGGCCTACCCTACTGAGGGCTTCAAATAGATAGCCCCACTCCACACGGTCAAAAGCCTTTTCTGCATCAATAGCAGGAACTGCTGCCCCATGACCTTGTTTGTTCTTTCCCCTTCTATGGATCACATTTAATGTGTGACGAATATTGTGCTTCCCTTGTCGCCTCTGAACAAAGCCAGATTGATCTGGGTGGATCAGTGAGGGGCGCACTGTCTCTAGTCTAAAAGCCAAGATCTTCGCCAGTATTTTGTAGTCCGCTGTCAATAAAGATATCTGCCTGTATGAGGCACACCAGGAGAGGTCTTTACCCAGTTTGGGTAACACTGTGATCATGGCTGACCGTGTGGAGGGGTGCAACTCACCCTCTGCCAGGCTGTCTTTGAGTATGGCGAATAAGGGGTCTATAAGTAGAGAGGCAAATTTTTTGAAAAAGTCTATGGAGAGACCATCCAGTCCTCAGGCCTTCCCTCCATTGAGGGCCCTCACAGCCGCCTGTACTTAACATCCATAATGCCCACTCACCCACACTCTCCTTCCCCTTCCTTTTACCCCCACTCTTCCCCCTTGCCCTATACCTCTGTCTTCCTCTCTCCTTGTGCCTTTTCCTCCCCTGGATCAACCTTGTAACCAACCTACTACCACTACCTCCCAACCTCCTAGACAAAGCCACTTCTTTTAGCTGTCAAGTCTCCCCTCCCCCTCCCCCTCACCTTGATTCCTCCTCGGACTCTCAAACTAGGTGTCACGCCTCTTTATCTCCTTCGCTACATACAAACACTGTCCTTTACCCTAGTTGAATGCTCTTGACACTGTACTATCACCATTGGTACTATGAATGACATTGTAACCTTATTGTATACTAGCTACCTACTATTCAAGTATTGTATATAAACTGTTTGTTATTGTTGTCATTGTCACTGTTTGACATGGGACCTTTGTAAAAGAGCTCTGAGCTCAAAGATATGATCCAAACCCCTAAATAAATAAATAAATACTTCCTCCTTGGTGATAGGTAAGTCCAATTTCTTTGCTATATGCTCTCCAATAATTGAAATAGGGGCTTTGCAAAGAATTGGTCCAGCTCCAGGGGGGATGGGGCAACCTCAGAGGTGTATAACTTTTCATAAAAGGTGGAGAAGGCCTCCTCTATGGCCACCTGATCCTGAACTAAGGTACCCCATTTGGTCATGTATCTGTCCTACTGACTTTTCTCCCTCTTGGCGGCGTAGCTTCCCTCCTCTTATCCCCATCGAAGTATGCTCCAGCATGATTTAAAAGGATGGCCTGTTCAACCCTTGCACTACCGAGAGCAGTGTACCGCTATTTTAGTTTTTGGATTACCCTATACAATGAGGGAGTAGGCCTTAGCCTATGAGCAGCTTCACAGGCTTCAATTTTCTTCCTTAGGCGAGAGATGTCACTCTCTTCCGGTTTTCTGGAGTATGACGTAAAGACTATGGTCTGGCCCCGAATATAAGCCTTTAAAGCTTCCCACCTACATCGGTGAGAGGTGTCCTCAGCCTTATTAAAATGCAGGAACTCCCGAATGGCCCTGGTCATTGTATCTAGATAGTCCTGATTTTTTTAGGAGTAGGGGATCTAGTCTCCACTGACACACCACTGGGGGAGAATCGGAGGCCAGCAGACTTATAGTTAAAGAAGCATGGTCTGACAAAATAATGGCTGAGTAGCATACTCTGTCAGTCAAAGCCAGGAGGGACGGACTAACCAAGAGTCCTGTCCAGCCAAGCATAAGAGTGGTGTGAGTGAGACTAGAAGCTATAGTCCCTGCCTGTAGGGTGCTTGTGCTGCCAGAGGTCGATTAGATTGAGTTCCTGTTCTAGCTCACCCAGTGCCTTGGTGTTTTTAGATTGGGGGATGGGATAGTATTGGATGTCTCCAATATTGTGTGTCTCACACAGTTAAAATCGCCTCCCAGGATCCAAGGGCCCACCCAGTTAGCCATATCCAGTGCCAATTTCTGGGAGACAGGGTCATCACGTTGGGAGCATAAATTGAGCAAAGGAGAAGGTGCCCAACCCACCAATATCTGCCACAGAGTCAATGACCTGTCCCAGAACACGGACCTGGGTACCTTGAGGAAACCAAATGGATGTCCCTCTGGCCTAGGAGGAGAGCGTGGAGGATACCCAGGTGCCCCCTAAGGAGGCACTGGTCTTGAGGGCCTCCCCCGACGTCATATGGGTCTCCTGGAGCATAACCACCCGCCATTTAGCTCTTTTTACTTCAGTCAGTACTCTTGTTTGCTTAATTACCAGTTTTAACCCGTTAACATTGTGTAAGCCATTATACCCCGGAGATGGTACACCTGTGTAAAATGCCATGGATGGTAAAGGGCTTGGCTGTAGTCCCCATGCCAGTCCACTGTTTTTTGCCAAACACCCTTCTTCTCCACAGTAGGTCCCAGTATACTCCTGAAGCATCAACATCCATCTTTCCCCAAAATAAAGTATCCTAAACTCAACCCCTCATCACCCCCGAGAGTGCCAGGGGAGCATGGAGAGTTCAAACGCCACACTGGATACACAGATTTATTTATTCCAAGTGGGCGCCCCCCTCCCCTCACCTCCCCTACCCCTACTATTACCCCCCTGCACAACAACTAGTAAATATAGCACCCACCCCAGCGAGTAACCCCTAAACCCGCTAAGACTGTAAACTATTTGATTACCCCCATTCAGACCAAAATGAGTATGAACATATTTCCCCTGCAAAAAAATGGTAACCAGTAACAGTATTATAATGTGTTTGATCATAAGTATGATTTTTTTTGGTTTTTTTTACAGGCACTAACTTTGCAACATCATATAAACAAAGCCCCCCTTATTAACAGCAGGCCAGAGGGCAGCCTGAGATCACATCACATCAGAAACCAAGTAAAACAAGGAGATTGGTTCGAGGCTGTGTTCAAGCAACACCAACAATAGTGAGACACCAAGAAAATACACATTCCTAAACATCATTATAAAAGTCTAACTAATAACGATCAGGTCGGCAGTCAGGAGCAGACACAGAGTGGCTGACATAAAAATAAACAAGGATCCACACAGGATTGGCACAAGTCCAGACTTGTCTCAGAACCACCAGTGAAGAGAATGAAGTTAGGGAAAGTTCCACACAGACACACTTGCTTTGGGACCTCGAGTCTTGCACCCCTCATTGGTACCCATGTCTCCAGACATGGTCAAGGGGAGCTGTGAGCTCACAGGACCTTTAGAGGACCGAGGAAAGGAGTCAAGCCTCTTGGTCCAGAGCATGAAGCGATTCACAAGTGTAAGTGAGCAACGAGGTCTTGAACCACCAGATTTAAGTTAAGGCCGTTCATATGTAGAGCTTGATGAATACAGAAAAACAACATTCAAACTGCTGATACAAAAACCCTTTAGGGACTTGGCTATCTTCTGCATCCTCCTGGGCCGGTGAGGTGCTGGCACGCTTCCTTCTGGCTCCTCCTTCTTCCTCCTCCATCCATCTCTCCGCCATCTTCAGGCATGTGAAGAAGATAGGGGGTTGTCCAGGCTCATCTATTTTCAGCTTAGCGGGATACAGAAAAGCAAAAGACCATCCAAGGTTGTATAATTTATTTTTGACCACATTAAATCTCTGCCTTTGCTGCTGTAATTCCCGACTGTAGTCTTGGAAAATGTATACTCTGGTATTTTTATAAGAGATGGGCCCCTTGAATTTGGCTTTGCAGAGGATAAACTCCTTGTCCACATACCTAAAGTATTTTATCAGGCAATGTAATGGCTTATCTCCAGGTTTCAGTGGTGGGCCCACCCTGTGAGCGCGTTCAGTTTCAAAGCTGGCAGCCTGGTCCGGTAGCTCAAGTTGCTCAACAAGCCTTTTGTGCAACTCTATTTCTGGGCTGCACCCTTCCGTACCCTCCGGGAGGCCGACTAGTCGAATATTGGAGCGCCTAGACTGATTTTCTTGATCATCTACACGTACTGTAAATTCCTCCATCACTCTCTTTAAATTGTTTCGTTCATTAGAGACCCCCCTACAATGTGTCTTCTAAGTCGCTAACTCGGTGTTCTAATTCAGATATTTGTGGTGAGTGAGAAGCAGAAGTGTCTGAAAGGCCTGTGACCACACTTTGCAGGTCGGTAATCTGCGCTGTAATGTTGATGAATCCAGCCTTCATTTCTTGCTGCATCTGAGCGAGGGTTGCAGGAACACCTGCGAGAGAGTGCTCGAGTTCCGACATCTCAGGATTTGGGGGACAGGCAGAGTCAGTGGCCCGGTGGGCCCGAAGGCTACAGCAGGCCTCAGAATCTCGTTGCGATTCTCCCTTCATCGCTGCTGGTCCAAATTTCAGTTTAGCCTGACGGTTTTTAGATTTTCCAGTAGCCATGAACAAAGGGTTGTCCATGATCTAGTATTTTACCAATTTCAATAAGGTTAGGGGACCTTGTAAGCACTATCAACAATAGTGCCTGAAGAAGCTGGCTAGAAAGAGTCCGCCATGTTCAGAAGCTAGCCATCCCCCCCCCCACCCCCACATTGTGTTATGTTGAATATCCATGGCACTCCAGACATTACATCATGGATGATTAAACAGCAGTAATATTCCCATCAGGGCGGGACAGAGTGATGGAAGATTGGGTAGGGTTACTGGCTGCAAAATGGACTTTGTTCGCAAAGGAGTCCCTTTGCTTATGCAATGATTCAAGTCTGTAATGCTTTGCAAAAGTATGAATGGACGCCCAAGTTGCACTCGGCAGGTATCTTCAGTTGAGGCATTGGCTCTCTCGGCCCAGGAAGTAGCCACCACCCTGGTTGAATGGGCCTTGATACCATCTGGTGGTGTAAGGTTTTAATCTTGTATGCCTCTTGAATAGTCTTTTTGAGCCAGCTGGCGATAGTCATTTTCGACGCAACCAAGCCCTTTCTTTGCCTCTTCGCAGTGATGGAAAGTTTTTCAGTTTTGCATACTGGTTGGGTTCTGGTGATATAGGTGGTTAGGGTGGCTCTCACGTCCAGGTGATGGGTGCAATTGTCTCCTGGTTCTCCCTGCTCATACAGCATTGGGAGCTCAATCATCTGTTCCCTGTGGAACAGAGAGGCAACCTTAGGTAGAAAAATGGACACTGTCTTTAGGGATATTCCATCAGGAGTAAAGATCGTGTAGGGCTCTTTACAAGATAGTGCACCTAATTCACTTATTCTCCAGGCCAAACAAATGGCTAAAAGAAAATGGGTCTTTAGACCTGCCCAGCACAGCTGTGGCTTTAGGATTGGCTCGAAACGGTGGACACCCAGGGCATTGTGAGCCAGTGTCGGGTCCCAAGGGGCAACAGATGGTCTGGTTCGAGGCCTGATAACTTTGACCATCTTCATGAATCTGATAGTGTCCGGATGGGAGCCTGGGCTGTATTGTCCAGCTGAACAAAGTGCCACCCCTATGGCGGAGAGCTGCACTCGAAGAGAGGAGTGAGACAGCCCTTTATACATGCCCTGCTTTAAGTACAGGAAAATGGTGGACATGTCTGCTTTCTCTGGTTCTACGCCCTTTGTGCAGCACCATGTTGAAGTGATGCTCCACTGGCGGCTGCACATAGACGTAGTGGAGGACCTTCTAGATTGCATTATGGTGGAGATGACAGTGGTGTGGTAGCCCGCCTGTAACAATCTCTACATCCCAGGAGCTAGGTCGGCAACATGAGTGTCTCTGGGGCCAGATGGATCATTGGATCCTGCAGTAAGAGGTTGGTTCTGTAAGGCAGCCTCCATCTGTCCAACGCCATGGCCGTTGCTGTTGAGAACCATGATCTGTGAGGCCAGTAGGGAGCTACTAGGATGACGAGTCTCTGGGACTGTCTAATTTTGGATAGCACTTGAGAAATTGGAGGTATTGGGGGGGAAAGACATATGCTCGGTCCAGCATCCAGTTTTGGGACAGAGCATCAGTTCCTTTGGGATGTTGTTCCTTGTACCTTGAGAAGAATTTGTTTACCTGACAGTTCACTCTGGTGGCCATGAGATCCATGGGAATGGGCCCCCATCTGGTCTGGATCATTTGGAATACCTCTGGGTGCAGTTGCCACTCCCCTGGGTGAAACTGCTGACTGCTTAACCAGTCCGCCCTGACATTTAACCTGCCTGCCAGTCAGACGGCCCCGATGTATACTAGGTGGACCTGAGCCCAGGACATTACCTTTGTCACCTCGCTTAGCATGGCCCGGCTTTTTGTTCTTCCTTGTTTGGAGAGATATGCCACAGGGACCTGATTGTCGGATCGGATGAGTACTGTCCATCCTGTAACTGTTTCCTTGGACGCTTTCAGAGCATGAAAAAAATACCCTCATCTCCAGCACATTGATGGAGAGCTTGGATTCCAAGTGTGTCCAATGATCTTGGGCTGTTTAGGAGTTTACACATGCCCCCTACACTGTGAGGCTGGCATCCATCTCTAGTGTGACTTCGTAAGTCAGTTCCAGAGGGATGCCTCGTAGAAGGTTGCGTTTGAGAGTCCACCAAGTTAGGGATTGTCTCTCTTCGCATGGGTCTCCTGGGATGGATAGCCCTGAGTTAATAGGTAGGTCTGGAGAGGTCTCATGTTCCATCTGGCCCACTGGACCAGATCGATGCATGAGGCCATGCATCCTAGAACTTGCACTGTCTTCCCAATGGTTGGCCGACTGTTGGCCCTTAGAATCCGTACCAGATTCACTATGTTCTGTACATGTTTCTTGGATGGCCTTGCCTTCCCTTCGGCCGTGTTCATCTCCGCCCCCAGGTGTTCTAACCGTTGGGCTGAAGTCAGAGAACTTTTGTCATGGTTGACCACCCACCTGTGGTCCTCCAGGGCTTGTAGCGTTAAGTGGGTACACCTCTGTGACTTTTTCCTGGATCTGGCCCATATTAGCCAGTCATCCAGGTAAGGGATGATGTCCACCCCCTGCTCCTGTAAGCGGGCTTCAAGGACAATGGAGACCTTTGTTAAGACCCTTGGTGCAGATGCCAGACCAAAGGGTAAGGCTTAGTACTGAAAGTGCTGTCCCAGTACGTGAAACCTTGGGTATAGTCGATGGCTTTGCTGAATTGATATATGTAGGTAAGTGTCTTTCAGATTGATCGACATCAGGTAGTCTCCGATTCTGACACTCCTGAGAGTCGACCTTAAGGTCCTCATTTTGAACTTCTGGGTTAGGACATATTCATTTAGGTATTTCAGGTCTAGAATGGGGCAGAGGTCCCCATTTTTCTTGGGAACCAGGAAGAAGATGGAGTAAATTCTCTTGCCTTGTTCCTGGTCTGGAACAATTTGGATGGCGTTGTTCTGGATTAGGTCCTGAAGAATTTGTTGGACCTGTTGAGCGAAAGCTCTTCTTTTTGATATCGGGGATTGGACGAATCTGTCTTTTTCTGGTCGCTGGGTGACTTCGATTGCATAGGCCTGCGATACTACATCCAGGACCCACTTGTCTGTGGTAGTATCTTGCCATTGGTCTTGGAACAGTGAGAGTCTTTTTCCCACTGGAGGGTAGTGTGATTGACTCATCTGGTTGGGTGTCGGGGGGATTATGCATGGGTAGTAATTGGTGTTTGCCTCATCCTCCTCTGCCTCTGAACTTATTGTTTCTTCCTCTGAAGGAGGAGGAAGCGTGGTTATTGGTGTTCAAGGAACCACGATTGGCATTGCTGTAGTGGTAACTTCTGCCTTGAAAGGCATTAGAGTGATTAAAATTTGATTGTCTCCGGCTTTGGTGAAACTTGTTGGCACCCCGAAAGCGGCACCTGCCAGATGAAAGGTATGTGGTTCTGTTATTTCTCTTATTTAAGTCCCTGTCTTCCTCCTTCTGCATTAAATATTCCTGAAGGCGCTTCCCAAAGACATGTTTACCCTTTAATGGTGTATTCTACAGCAGACTCTTTAATTCATTATCGGCGTCCCTCAATTTTAACCATAACGCCATCCTGGCCCTGTTTGTCAGAGCCAAAGCCCTCACCTCCTGCTTAAGAGTGTCCACCGCCATATCCCCCAATATTTGGCTGTGTCCAGAGAATATTCTATCAGTTCAGTGTCCCTTGACTTTGGGTCTGCCTTCTCTAGCAGTTCCTCCAGCCATCGGATTTGTGCCCAGGCCACGTAGACTGCTGTTATGGCAGCCCTTGCTGCCATGCCTGTGCTTTTAAACAGTATCTTCAGCATATCCTCCACCTTTTTTTGGTGGGGTCTTTTAGGGAAATAGTACCACAGGTGAGGAGGACTGTCTTCTTGCTAAGGGCAGCAAGTTGTGTATCAGTAGTCAAAGCCATGCACCATGTGTTCACCTTGTCTTCCTGAATAGAGGACATCCTATCCAGGTTCCTCTTTTCAGACATGCGCCCTGGCTCCGAAGATTCCTACTCCTTGATGAAGATATCGTCAATGGCTGGGCAGACTGGGAAGGTTTCCTTAACGATCAGTTTTTTCTGGATCATAGGGTCGTGCTTAGAGTCTGCTTTAGCTGGTTCCGCCTCAAAGCCCATAGTGGTTTTTATTGCTTTCATGAGTCCTGGAATTAGATCAAAGAAGCATAGCTTCAAGGTAAGGGAGGGGATACACTGACTGGCATCCATCTCATCTTCATCGGAGACTGGCTCGTCCTCATCATGTGGGAGCTCCTCGTCCCCATGACCATCATCTGGTCATGGCAATGGGTGTCTGGAACTTGATCATCCTTTTCAATGTGGTCGTCAGGAGGTAGAATGGGTTCAGGCCAGGGGCGCAGGTGTCTTTATCTGCATTAATGCCTCCAGCTTTTCCATGACCTTAAGCATGAAATGTTGTTTACTCTCCATTGTTGCTACTGTGACCTGTTGATTTTGGAGGAGAAGTGTCCCCGGATTGACCCAAGTAGCCCCACTGGTTCTTGGGTTGTCTGGATCTAGCGATGGGGACTGTTCTAGGGAAGGGGCATCCTTGTCATGTAGACATGCTGGACACTGCGGCCCTGAGTTGTGAGGCAGCAGGGTGGTACTGCAGGTAGTACATTTCTTAGCCTTGCCACCTGGGGAGATTAAAGGGGAGGGAACAAGGTTAGAGTCTGGCCAAAGTGAGCATCCAGGTAGGTGAGGATAAGAAACAAACACCTTCTGGAAGCTCCATCTACAGTAACTGAACTATAGTCCGAAAAGGAGCTGTAGCCAGATAAACTTCAGAATGCATCTGAATAGTCTGAGAAAAGGCTAGAGGATTTGGGGCACTCATTGCTTGCCACGCGAGTAGCCAGTGGCTATATTGTCTTCTAGGACATCATATTTCAATTTAGGGATGTGTAGGGAGTTGGAGTTTGAACTCTCAATACCTGATTCTGCCCCCCACTGAAGCATGATCAGCAGGAGGAATAATACTCTCAATCCACTGTGTGAGGAGGCCGAGACTGTAAAATTGGCTGCTGCTGCTCACTCTCGATCAGCTGAGGTACTCGAGGCTGAGTAAAAATGGCCACTGTGGGCCCCAGCCTTAGAGGGAAGGGTTCCAAAATGGAGGCCAATGAGCAGGACTCTTGGGCGGCCAAATTACCAAAATGGCCGCTCGAGAAGGACTACAGACATGGCGACCCAGAGTAGCGTGGAGGCCTTAACAGGAAATGCCACCATGCTGCAAAGTACCAGCGTTTTTCTAACAAATTTTAAAGTGTGGTAGCCAGAATAGGGCAGCGGAATTGTGACTGCTAGATAGGGGCCAGTCACCCTGGAGTACAGGATCGCTGGTTATGCAGGTGCGGCAGGCCAACTCCGCTTGGAAGGGGAGTCAGGCACAAGAAAAGGTGAGGTACAGCCGATCTTACTTCGAGGGGGAGCTCTTGCAGCAGGCTATTGCTATTAGAACTTTAGAACTATTGCCATGAGCCTTAGGACCCTCCGGAAGCGTAGCTAGCAGTACCCAGCGAGGAACACCCCCTCCCAACATCAGCTCCGCTACAAAAGGTGGACCGGCTCCACCTCAGTTCTTTCCCACTGCGACCCCCTCACGTTGGGAATTTCTTAGTGATTCTTCACAGCAGTTCCAGCTAAATTTCTGGTTTTTTTTTTTTTTTCAGTCTAATTGGTAGCATTATTTCTCCGCATTTGTTCTTTCCTGCAGTTCATTCTCTCCTCTCGTCTTCACTACCGTCTCATGTCGCCACCGTCGTTGGTCTCCTCCTCCGGTCCCAAGAAGATGAAGCCTGGGGCTGCCAAATTCCATCAAAGGATGGCCACAACCAGTGTGTCTTCTGCCTGGGACCAGACCACGACCTCAAGACCTGCGAGATTTGTCAAGGCTTTACTAGCAGGACGAGGATTAGATGCCTGAAGGCCTTGAAAGCCCACGTGCTCAAAAAAGGGATGGATGTCATGCAATCTTCCCCTGGGGATAAGGGCAAAAGCCCCACAACAAGGACCGTAGCCAGTCCCATCACCGCTCAAGGTCCCACTCTCCCCACAGGAAGGCCTCTTCCTCCGGGTCCGACTGCTCCAAGCATTCCAGGCATGGAGAGAAATTGAGGACTGAAGCTCCCGCCAGAACACCGGCGTCAGTCCCGTCAGGAGCTGCTTCTACTTCTAAGCCATCCAAGTCGAAGGCCACGACGATGCGCATGTCCTCTGCCCCGGCGGAGTCGACTAAAGCCTCTTCCTCTGTACAGGCCTTGGCCCTGCCGAAGAAGGACCTGACTATGGCGTCACCGGATTCCAGTAAGCCACCTGGCAAGGACTGGGACCCCAAGGCTAAGGCCCCCTCTGGGTCCTGCCCTCCTAAGTCGGCCACGTCGGATCTGGCCCTGGCTAAGACACCGGCGCCAGTCAAATTGCCTGCGGCCGACAGGGCTACCATCAGCTGGCGCCAGTCAAGGTACCAACACCGGCCCCTAGGGACTCTACTCCAGGGGACTCATCCTCGGGTTCCTCCACTCGAGCCCTTCTGGAGCCCCTAACATCTCCGATCCCCCCATAGGGGGCAGCAGCGTCTCATTTCAGTAAGGAGGAGCTGGGAGAATTTTTCTCATTTTCGTGGAGCCAGGTCCACAAAGACACACCTCCACCTCAACCGGAGCCAGCTCTGGTTCCAGACCGACTGGACAACCAGGAGCCTGGGGATTTGCCCGTCAGCTCGCTGGCCAAAACCCCTGAGGACCAGCGCGCATCCTCTTTACCTTGCTCTCCCTTGGCTAGACGTTCCCGGTCACGGTCCGGAGACCGGAGATGGCACCACTCGAGGTCAGTCAGCTGTCGTTGGTCTAAGCCCAGGAGCAGATCCCGCAGCCGCTGCAGTTCTTCCTCGAGGCAGGCTCGCTCCAGTAGCTAACGCCGGTCTCAGGATGGGCGTCTGTCTCTTCTCCGTCGTCAGTCTCAGGACTGGCATTGGTCTTGGAGTGACCGATGTTCTGCAGAGGGTAGTCCCTTTCAACATAGCTCGGACAGGCCTTCCTCCTCTTCCTCTTCCTTTTTAGGAGTTGGGGGAACTCCTGATGATAGGGATCTACCCCATTCGCCTTGAGACAATCCCACCTTCATGGACATGAAGAGGCATATCCAGGCCACTAACGAATGGGAGACGGAGGACCTGGATTCAGAATGCCGGAAACTGGCTCATTACCTGAGGCAGAAGGACCCCAAACCCCTTGTGGTGCCTCCTCTGGTCAACACCTTCCAAGACCTTACCAGGACAACTTGGAAGCATCCAGCCTCAGTCCCGGCTGTTCCCAACATGTTGGATAGGCTATACAGGGCCCTGAGGGATAAGCCTTTTTTGGTGGAAAACCCTCAGGCAGGATTACACAGTGATTTCGGCTGCTCATGATAAGTCAAAGCAGTCAAAGCATCTAAGCTCCCAGCCTCCTGATCAGGAGTCCCGTTTCTTGGACCAGGTGGGCAAGAAAGTCTATTCTGCCTCCACCTGCTCCATCCATTCCCTTAATGTCCTCACGCATATGGTCCAGTACCAAAATGCACTCTGGTAGAGTGTCAGTGCCTTGCCAGATTCCGCACAAAAGACAGAACTTCTGGATGTATTGAAATCAGGCTCAGATGTTGGCATGCATGTTTTGCGTGCCTCGTATGACCCTGCACATACGGCGGTTAGGGCGTCAGGGGTCTGCCTTCGCCGCAACGCATGGCTGAGATGCTCTGGCTTTCAGAACAATTTGCAGTCCGGAATCATGGACCTCCCATTCCATGGTTCCATCCTCTGGGGCAGGAGACTGAGGCTGTGATCTCTTATTTCCAGGAATCGGGCAAGTCTGTTTGGTCCATCCACCAGATGTATAAGGGGGACCAAAGACGCTTCTGGAAGCAGTCATTTCGTAAATCATCAGGCCAACAAACCCATGGCAACAACCAGGGACAGAGAAGTGGCTTCTAAAGGAAGGCCAGCAACCAGCAGCCTGGTGGTGCACCTTTTCAAAGCCCCAAGTCCTCCCACACCTCTCTTTCCACCCCCGGCTCCGCCCAATGACTCGTTCTAGGAGCGTATATATGTTGTTCATCCACACACTCTGGCATGTCCCTTTCCCCTTTAAATCTTGCTGGAAGTCTTCAAGCTGGCTTCTCCCACCCACCCGGGTGGTAAATATCTTGGCCCTGCCCCATGATGCCAGAGCTTCCTTTCCACTGGAAGAGTTGGGTTCTCTCGTGCTACTTTAGCAGTTCGTAGGCCCTGGCTTCGCAATGTCGTTTTTTTACCACAAATTAAAATGCGTCAGAGTTAGCGACTCCAATTACAGTGCATTGGACATGGAGGACAAATCGTCCCCCAGATTTGGCCGGTGTACCTGCGGCCAGAAGATGTTGCGCACTGATCCCCACCTCTCGTGCGTCTATTGCCTAGGTGTCGGACGTGACACCACGTCTTGTACATTTTGTCTAGCCTTCCATCCCAATGTTCTGGAAGACCGCAAGGCATGCCTAAAATTGGGGAGACCAGAGAAAATTAACCCGCCGGTGAAATCTAAAGAGGCGAGGTGGGCGGTTTCTGCAGTTGCGGGATCCGTCGAGCAGTTGGAGCAGATGAAGGCATTCAAGGAGGAAGTGGCTCAAGCTTCGGCCAGTTGAAGCTTTTTGTTCCCTCAACCTTGGCTCTACTTTACAGCTCCTTCAGGAGTTGTTTCCAGTCTCTCCTCACCAGGGGTGGCGCCTGAGCTCACCTCCTCCCGCCCTCAGAAGAGAGAAAGGACCCTAAGTCTTCATCTAAACGAAGACGCTCCTGGGACTGAGAGGGGTCAGAGTCCCAGGAACATGCAGTCTCTGCTTCGGTCGAGATCGCTTCCTTGGCCGCCGGCTTTACAGACCTTCCGTCTGGCCAAGGCACTGAGACCGAGGAAACAGCTGAACTGGCCGAAATTACGCTCGACCTGATTGAGCCTTTATCGCCGACTCCAGTCAACGATTCTTTAGAACAGACTATGGTTCTTTCCTTTCCCAATGAGGAGACATTGCCCTCGGGTGTCCCGATTGAGGAAACTGTCCCGGAACCTCGGTTTTCACTGACTCCAGTGACTCCTGATCGACCGAACTGACCTCGTCAGTGTCGATCGAGGAGTAGGACCTCTTCGGTCAATCGGCTGAAAAAGGGTCACAAACACGCCAAGAAAAGGTGCCGCCACTGATCCTCATCCTCCTTGGATGAGGAGAGGCTTCGACAGAAACTCCGTCGACGCTATGAGGATCTTATGTGGCAACAGCTGATTTTGACTGGACAGAAGCTGGCTCCGCCAGCCGCACCGGCCATCACCTGTTTCCCGCCTCCCAGGCCGACGCCAACCCCTCTGGAACTGAAGGTCTCTGTTCCACTGCCCGTGGGTCCGGCCCGTCTCCCGGCTCAGCCTATTACGGTCTCTCCACTGATTTTTGGTGGAACCACCACCTAAGCAGCCTCAGGGAGGGGCTCCTTCGAAAGAGGACTGACTAGACACTGGGCTTCCCCGATGTCTGTCGATTACAGTCGTCCCCGATCACCCTCTGCATATCGAGGGAGACCTAGGCGGGAGATCATTGTATCCCAACTCTTCGGACTCGGATGACACTGGTTTACACTCTCATCCTGGGGATGATGAGTCATCAGTGGCGGGGTTGGAGGAAGGTCCTTCCTCCTTTCAGGGCATCCTCCGCCTGATCTCCGAATCCACTGGAATGCCCCTGGAGCATCCAGAAAAAGGCAGAGTACCCCTTACGGATATCCTCAAAAGGGAGGATACCCCGACGGAGGCCTTTCCAGTGGCCAAAGCCATCGTTGGCCCAGCCTTTGAGCTTTGGCAGCATCCTGCTTCCTGCCCAGCTCCGTCTGCCCACATGGCCTGCAAGTATACGGTGCCCATGGGGTCCTTGGGGTTCACAGAACATCCTTCGGCCGAAAGCCTAGGGACTGCTTCTGTGTTCAGACGTACTGGTAGCTCAGCCGACACTGACCGACCCCCAGAGAAGGAGTCCAAGAATATGAGCCATTCTGCCCATAAGGTCTGTGCAGCCTCCTCCTTAGGCCTTCGTCAGGCCAGCTGAGATGTTATCATGGCACACTTCTCTCATGCCCTTCTTGGGTCATTAGATGAAGTCCTCCCTCATCTCCCAGTGGACATGCAGACTACTGTCAAGCAGGTCCGTGATCAGGGCCGTGCTGTTGCAAAACAGCGGCTCCAGATGGCCCTGGACGTTGGAGATTCCTGTGCCCGCTCCTTAGCAGCCACAGTGGCCACTCGCCGCAGGGCTTGGCTGAGGCTATTCTCCTTCCCGGCGGATACCTAGCACAAGTTAGCTGACGTGCCCTTCCTAGGCACCGACCTCTTCGGTCCAGGAGTGGCTGGTCACCTGCAGCGCATAAAGCAGTCCAATGCCACCTTGGATGCTACCTCTGCGAAGGGTTCTTTGGGCAAGAATCAGCAGAAGCACAAGAAGACTTTTTGGCACTCTTCCCCTGCGGTTAGGCAACCCTCTTATCAAGGAGGTCAACACCAACAGCAGGCTCAAGCTTGGCACCCCAGGCCCAAGCAGGGTCCTCAACAGCCCCGTAAAGGAGGCCAAGGTGCTGGTGCAGGCGCCTCCTCCTCCTCTAAGCCTGCTCAGTGACAGGTCAGGGGTTGCCACCCCTACACCCATCACGCCAGCTCTGGGTCCTCCCGTGGGGGGCCAGCTCCGCCACTTTCTTTCCACCTGGTCTGATGTCACCTCGGACAGGTGGGTTCTAGAAGTGGTTGGCCAGGGACTGCCTCTGGAATTTGAGCAGTACCCTCCCAGCCGAGGACACGCCCCTCGGGAGGAAAGGATCTCAGCTTGCACTCAGTCGGCTCTTTGAGACGTCATTGCTCAGCTCCTCCACAAGGAGGTGGTAGCTCCAGTGCCGGATCCTCCTACAGACCCAGGCTTCGTGTCCAGGTACTTCCTGGTGCCCAACCGGATGGGGGGTTGGCGCCCCATCCTAGATCTCCATGACCTGAATCAGTATCTCAGGTCTCGCACCTTCCGGATGGTATCTTTGAACCAGATCATATCATCCCTGGATCGAAACATGTGGTTCTGTTCACTGGATCTGTAGGATGCTTTCGTTCACGTCCCAATCTGTCCGTCCCATTAGCGGTTTCTCCGCTTCAGGGTCAAGGAGACCCTGTCCGAGTTTCCGAGCCATGCCGTTCGGCCTGTCATCGGCCCCAAGGGTCTTCACCAAGTGCACTGTAGTGGTGGCAGCCCATCTCCGGCATCGAGGAGTTCGAATCTACCCTTATCTTGACAACTGGCTCTTGGCAGGTTCCTCCCTTCAGGAGGTGGAGATATCCAGGGATCTGGCTCTCCAAACCTGCTCCCAACTAGGCCTACTGATCAATGAGGCCAAGTCTGAACTCGTGCCCTCTCAGGTGATGGGCTTCATCGGGGCAGAGCTTGACTCTCGTCAAGCCAGAGCTCTGCTCCCGGCGGACAGGGCAGAGGTTCTTTCCTCCTTTGCCCAATCATTTCTGGTTGGGTACTTGCGCCCTGCCTGGGGCTTCCTGCGCCTTCTGGGTTACATGGTGCCTTGCACCTCAGTGGTCCGTTGGGCCAGATGGCACATGCGCCCCCTTCAATGGGAGCTGGCCACTCAGTGGACTCAGCGCCATGGTCATTTCGACCAGCTGATCACTGTAACTCAGAAGATGTGGGACGCTCTCCAGTGGTGGACCTCCCCAGAACGGTTGCAGGAGGGGATCCCATTTGTCCGCCCCAGGCCGACGGTCGTTCTTACGACCTATGCCTCTCTCATGGGCTGGGGAGCCCACATGGGGGACAGCAGAGCCCACAGGTTCTGAACCCCTGAGGAGTCCCGATGCTGCATCAACCTGTTGGAGCTCAGAGCAGTCAGACTGGCGCTGTCAGCTTTCGCTCCTCAGCTCTGGGGTCAAGTGGTTCAAGTCCAGATGGACAATACCACGACCATGTACTACCTCAACAAACAGGGCAGCACGCACTCCCGTCTGCTATGCAAGGAGGCGCTCCAAATCTGGACCCTCGTCAGCCGGTTGGAGGTGGATCTCCTAACCATCCATGTGGCGGGAGTCTCGAACCAGCTAGCCGATGCTCTCAGCCGTATAGGCCAGACATCACACGAGTGGTCACTCCATCCAGAGGTAGCTTACAGCTTGTTCTCTCATTGGGGCAAACCGATGATGGACCTGTTTGCCTCCAGGGAAAGCACCAAGCTGAGGATGTATCATGCCCACCCCCCTCAGCAGGGCTCACTGCAGGGGGTTGCCTTCTCGAGGCCGTGGACCCCAGGCCTCCTCTACGCCTTCCCTCCATTTCCTTTAATCCACAAGGTGCTACTCAAGGAAGAGGGACAAGGCGAAGGTGATTCTGGTAGCCCCAGACTGGCCGCGCCAGTTCTGGTACCCAGA
This sequence comes from Neoceratodus forsteri, assembly GCA_016271365.2. Taxonomy (NCBI): domain Eukaryota; kingdom Metazoa; phylum Chordata; order Ceratodontiformes; family Ceratodontidae; genus Neoceratodus; species Neoceratodus forsteri. The sequence continues at coordinate 659,463,130 of CM057459.1, forward strand.
TCTTCTCAGCCTCAGCTACAGGCCCCCGGAGCGGCTTTGTACATGCCCGGACCTGATATCTCTGAATCAGGAGAAGGTTTTCCATCCAGACCTTCAATCCCTGCACCTGACAGCCTGGTACCTGAGTGGCTAGAATTTCAGGCTTTGGGTCTTTCCGAGGATGTCTACACTGTTGTGGAGGCATCTCGAAAGGAATCGACCAGGAAATGTTATGCCTTCAAATGGAAATGCTTTTCCATTTGGTGTCAGGGTAAGAGTCTGGACCCTTATCCTGTTCTGTGGCTAACATTCTCGACTACCTTTGGTCTCTTTCCAAAGGGGATCTACGGTTATCGACCCTTAGGGTGCACCTGGCAGCCATTTCTGCTTACTGGGCATGGGCCGGTCAGCTGACATTGGCACAGGAGACAGTGGTGGGGCGCTTTTTCAAAGGCCTGGATCACATATCCCCTCCGGTGCGTGAAACTCCACCTCCGTGGGATCTCTTGCTGGTTTTGGCAAAGCTCATGGGCAAGCCATTCGAACCCATGCACACGTGTGAGCTTTCACACTTGTCATGGAAGATGGCCTTCCTGGTGGCTATCACGTCAGCCAGAAGGACAGGAGAGCTCCAGGCACTTTTGGTGGACTCCCCTTATCTGGTCTTCACAGGGACAAAGTTGTCCTGCGGCCCCACCCGAAATTCCTTCCGAAGGTGGTGTCAGAGTTTCACCTTAACCAGGTGTTGACTCTGCTGGTTTACTACCCTAATTACACCTCTGACGCCAAGTACATGCTCCATACTTTGGACCTGAGACGTGCTCTCTCCTATTATAAGGAGAGAACGGCGGAAATTTGTGGAGAGGTTCACCAGCTGTTTGTCACCTATGCTGAAGCTGCTTCTGACAGACCTGCAGCAAAGCGGACCATTGCTAGATGGATTACATCATGCATAGGTCTGTGCTATGAGTTGGCGGGCAAGGAGCCTCCCAGAGGGATAAGAACTCATTCTACCCGCCATACTGCTGCATCGGTGTCTGCTTCCAGGGACATCCCTATCCAGGAAATCTGTCGGGCTGCTACTTGGAAGTCAGCAAACACCTTTATCACCCACTACCAGATCGACCTTGAGTCACGCCGGGATGCTGGTTTTGGGGCCTCAGTTCTCTATATTTCCCAAGTAGGGGGTGTGCACCTTGCCTCCCTCCTCCTGGAGAACTGCTTGGAGTCTGGCAGGGAGTGTGGATGAACAACATATTCACGCTCCTAGAAGAAGTAGTTCTAGGAGTGGTATATGTTGTTAATCCACACGCACCCATCCTACCTCCCCGGCTTTAGTCGCACAACCTTGCTTCCAGCGGGCTAAGATCTGGCGTCATGGGGCGGAGCCGAGGTATTTACCACCCAGGTGGGTGGGAGGAACCAGCTTGAAGACTTCCGGCAAGATTTAAAGGGGAAAGGGACATGCCAGAGAGTGTGGATGAACAACATATGCCACTCCTAGAACTACTGTTACAGGTGAATAACCTGTTTTTACTGACGCCCCCCCCTCCTCTGGCAGAGGCTTCAGGGGAGGAGTAGGGGGTCGCTTCCCCGTCCATCTGGAGGGATGGAGCTCTATCACATCAGACCAGTGAGTATTAGACATCATAAGGAGAGGTCACACGCTGGAGTTCACCCATACCCCTCCACAAACTCCACTAAAGTTCTTGCGATACCCTCCTTCTCACATTCCTCTGACAGAAGGAGAAATCAAGGCCCTCTTGCAGAAAAAGGCAATAGAGCCAGTTCCTCTGCGACAACAAGGAAAGGGATATTACTCCCATTTTTTTCTTGGTTCCTAAGAAGACGCAAGATCTTTGGCCGATCCTGGACCTCAGCTCTCTAAACAATTATATAGAATACCAAAGGTTCAGGATGGTAACCCTTCCAGGTCTCATTCCTCTGCTGCACCAGGGAGACTGGCTCTATTCCGTGGACATGCAAGATGCTTACATGCACATCAGGGTCTTTTTCCCCCCCAGGAAGTTTCTGAGGTTCTACTTCTGGGGGGAGCATTATTAGTTCCAGGTTCTTCCATTCAGCCTCTCCTCTGCTCCTCGAGTCTTCACCAAATGCTTGGCAGTGGTAGCTGTGGCTCTTAAGGCACAGGGGACATTACTTCTTTCCTTACCTCGACGACTGGCTCTTAGCATCCCCGTCCAGAGAGCGCCTGCTTCAAGCTCTTGGAGACACTTATATATTGTTCCGAGAGGTGGAGATCACTTGAATCTACCAGAGTCTTCCCCAGAGCCCAGCCAAAGACTCACCTTTATAGGGGCGGTCCTGGATTCAATCCCGGGCATGACTTTTCTTCCTCAAGAAAGAGATCTTCGCCTGAGAGAGGTGGCCAGTTTGGGCCTAGTAACCCCGCTGGTCCCAGCCAGGACCTTCCTCTGACTTCTGGGGTACATGGTCACGACCATCCCGGTAGTTCCCTTGGCCCACCTCCACATGAGGGTCCCACAGTGGATGCTCAGGGTGCAGTGGGACCAAGGCTCTGATAGTCTAGACCATGTCGTCTAGATCTCAGAGCCGGTCAGGAGGACCCTACACTGGTGGTTGGACATTTTGAATCTCGACAAAGGAATTCTCTTTCGACAGGAGCCATCAAGCCGAACTCTGACTACAGATGCCTCCAATTTGGGCTGGGGGGCGCACCTCGGGAATCACCAGACTCCGGGAGTCTGGCCTCCGGAGGAGCACATCCTCCACATCAATGTTCTGGAAATGCGGACAGTCCTCAACACCCTAAGGGGGCCTTTCAGGAGGACCTCATACCAGGCTCTCTTCTCATATGGACAGACAACATGGCAGTTGTCTTTAACATCAACAAGAAAGGGGGAACTCACTCCTACCCCCTGTGCAGGGAGTCGATGAGAGTCTGGTATTGGGCGCTGGAGCATCGCATTTTGCTGTCTGTGTTCCAGGCATCCAAAATAACTTGGCAGAGAGCCTCAGCAGGTCTCAGTCCAAGGCACATGAGTGGGAGCTGCTACAGTCTGTTGCGGACCAGCTGTTTGGCACATGGGGTCATCCAGAGCTGGACCTCTTTGCGTCTCCACTCAGTGCCAAACTGCCAGTTTGTTGCTCGCGAGAGCACGTGCCTGGTGTTTTCTTGCCAGACACGTTGTCCCTTTGTTGGGCAGGGAGGTTTTTTACGCCTTCCCTCTCATTCAGAGAGTTCTGTTGAAGGTACAGGCTGAGGGGGCTAGGATGATCCTAATCGCCCTGCTGTGGCCTCAGCAGATTTGGTTCCCACTATACTTCAGCGGTTGTCACAGAACCTCCAGTTTCACTGCCAATATGCTTGCAGTTGCTGTCCCAGGATCAGGGCAGGCTGGTTCATCCAGATCTCGGGGTCTCTGCACCTTCATGCATGGCTCCTGCAGACGTAGCCAGATCAAGGTATGGGGTTACTCAGGAGGTGGCGGACATCCTCATTTCTGCGAGAAAGCCCTCGACCCCCTCCACTTATGCCATGAAATGGAAGTGGTTCTGTCTTTGGGCTTCGTCCCACCATCTATATCCCCTTTCCTGCCTGGTGAACTCAGCATTACAATATCTCCTCTCCTTATATCAACAATGCCAGAGTTATTCGTCCATAAAGGTGCACATGTGGGCCATCTCTGCTTATCATGTCCTGTTCAGAGACAGGACCCTGGCTCGGTTAGACGTGGCCCGCACCTTTTTACGAGGCATTCTACACCTACGACCTCTCATCAGGAATCCTATCCCTCCCTGGGATCTCCTTTTTGTGCTGGAGAAACTGACCCCCCCCCCCTTTTTTTTTTGAACCCACAGCAGAATGTGAGCTGTGTTTCCTTTCCTGGAAGGTTTCTTTTTTAGTTGCTGTTACTTCAGCTGGAAGAGTTTCCGAGCTACAGCCCCTGATGTGTAAGGAGCCTTATATTATTTTCCATCGGGAAAGAGTTTCCCTCAGAACAATCCTAAGTTCTTACCTAAAGTGGTCTCGGAGTTGACCCTCAACCGGTCGGTTGACCTTCCAGTTTATTTTCCTACCTCTACTAATCGGGGAGAGTCTTCTGCACACATTGGATGTCCACAGGGCGCTGAGGTATTACCTTAAGCAGACAGTGGCACACCGCAAAATCGGAGCATTTGTTTGTAGCCTTTGTGCCTCAATACCTGGGCAAACCGGCTGCCTCTTCTTCTTACTCCCTTAGGCCATTGGGCCCTGCTGTTCTCAGAGTTCCTGCCACTTGAACACAAATGGGGGACAGGGATTTTGCTTCATGTGCCCCCAGAGTATGGAATGCCTTTCCTGCCCAGGTCCGCTCCTCCCCATCCCACTCATGCCTTCAGAGCTCCCTGTGGAATTACATGAAGCTCTCCTCTGCGTGTGGTTGTCCTAAACCACCATAACTAACCTTGGTTCCCTGCACTGGACTTGCATGTCGTCCTTTTGGTACCCTTGCGCAGGTCCTGCTGATGCATCCTGACTGCTTGGGTTCTGCTCTGTATATAATGTATTTAGTCTCTGTTTCAGGTGATGCTTTGACTGCAGCTCTGCTTTTGGGGCTCTGAGCTTTATAGAATTGTATAATGTACTGTTCATAGCCTTGGTGACTCTGTGTACATATTTTGTTCGTATTCTAACTATGTTTATTGACTGCTTGTGTTATGTTCATCTGGTTCTACCTGATTCCATGTAATGCCTAACTTGTATCATGTTGTCCTCTGTATGAACTTGTATTTCATTGTACTCTCCCGGGTCGTACCTGAAAATAGGCAAATGTCTTGTCTAGTGTAGTTACCTGGTCAACAAATGCTAAATAAATAAATAAAAACAGGACATTTCCCGGTGGCTGGTACACTGCATAGTGTACTGCTATAACAAGTACAACAAACCTCCACCGGGCTTGGTCAGAGATCATTCCACTAGAGGAGTCTCTACCTCCTTCGCCTCCTTAAAAAATGTCTCCCTTCGAGACATCTGTGCAGCTGCTACTTGAAATTCAGTGCACACCTTCGTGAGGCATTACAGTCTGGACATTGCTTCCAAACGCCAAGCTGATTTCGGCCTGGCAGTTCAAGGACTCTTGTCTTAGTTTGCTGAATCCAGCCATAGGCTTTACCATCATTTCACCTGTCATCCTACCTCCCAGGACTAGTCACCTCCTTTGTGTGGGACAGCTTGGGATTCTGTTCTAATAAAATTCTCCTGCTGCAAGAGCTCCCCCTTGAAGTAAGATAGTACAATCACGTAAGAACTTACCATAACAATAGATCTTCGAGAGGAGCTCTTGCAGCAGGTGCTGCTTTCCAGCCCTCCATCCCCCAGGAGAATTTTTCAGCATGTCTAGGATGGGCTTTGCCTGTTTTTTTAGCTGAGATCCGTTCACGGGTCTTGGCGGGGGAACTGAGGTGGAGCCGGGGTCTGCCACCTTTTGTAGCATGACTGACGTCGGGGCTGAGCCCACCAGGTACTGCTAGCTAAGTTTTTTCCCCGGTGGGTCCTAAGGCCTGTGGCAATAGTTCTAATAGTAATAGCCTGCTGCAAGAGCTCCTCTTGAAGATCTACTGTTATGGTAAGTTCTTGCGTAAGTGTACTTTCCCCCTTTCCACTGCCAAGCGGCCTCAAGCGGGGACTAAGGAATGTTTGCCTCTTCCTCCGGCATTACTCACTGTTCAGGAGGTCCCAAGATGCGTTCAGCCCCACTCAAGAGGAAGACGAACACACAACACTGGAAGGAGGAAGGTGAGCGCAACCTGCACTGTCAGTGGAGCTGGTGCCTCCCGGGCGAACTCCACGCCGCTGGCTCACTAGGTAGGGATACAGCAGGTAAATGGAGATCGCTGGACTGGGAAGGGAGAAATTAATTGTCCCGCATCAAGTACAAAACGGGGGGGTTGGCTGAGGCCACGCAGACCTGTATAGGCCTACATGTCGGCATGGGGAGAGCAGGTCCACACCAAGCATGGCGCTACCTGGCGCATAAAAAAGGAACAGGAGGCATGAGATTCAAAAGGACATTGAGCGCCTGAGACAGTGGATCCAGCTCCCAAAATGCAGCATGAAGTTGTAATTCAAACAATTTGCCATGCCATGCTTTTACTGGGGAAGGTCCCCCTTGCTCCTGAAGCGCAAAGACAAGCTCCTTCATAAGAATCAATAGTGAATCAAAATTCCAACATAAGACAAACAAACGGCTGGTCACAAACCTCTAAGCAGTTGAAGAAAACATTAGTAAAAGAAGTAGCACAAGCAAACACCTTATAAACTACACTGAGAGAGAGAGAGAGCTCCCTCCTCCAGTTTATTACAAAATTATAAAGCCTCAATCAAAGATAGTTAACCAATCAATGTTCGAGTAGTTAGACGAGATAATTAACAAGATGATTATTTTCTACAGGTAGAACAAACAGGTAGACCAGAAAGAAGCATATGTTCAAAGGCATTGCGGCCTACCTTAGATTCACAAGCAATCAGACAGGGACTCCTGTTGTGCATAGCCTTCAGATGCACAAAAAGAACCGAGGGGCAGGGACTCCTGGGACCAAGGTATATTGTGAAATTTGAACCCGGGTCACATGTGGATCATTAGCCTATCAGGTGGGCTGTAACCCATGATGTAATGTCTGGGAGTGCCATGGATGTTCAATATAACACAATTGTTTGACTAGTGCAGGTATATAGCTGTAATTACTTAGTGTAGGTATATAGCTGTAATTGATTAGTGCAGGTATATAGCTGTAATTGTTTGATTAATGCAAGTATATACTTCTAACTGATAGATTAGTCACAGGTATACAGGAAAATAAATGATGGCCTTTTCTATGGGGAATAGTTTCTAACCTATACATACTATGTTGATATGACTGCAAGATTTTATTTTTAAAGTTTCTGGCCCTAATGGTTCCAAAGTTTTTTTCTTTTCAAAGAAATTACCTATTGAAAGTGCTCACATTTGAGCCACTTGGGCTAGAAACAATTTTTTAGCCAGGGTCAAATCATATATATGGACAATTATAGATTAAAAGGCAGTAAATTTGTCACATACTCATTTTTTTTTTTTTTAATTATGGGCTTGGTCTGTGCAGTCTAGGAAGGGTATGTTTCACGGAGCGGGGGACCTGAGTAACAAAAGTGTGTTTTATCATCAGTATATGTACCGAAGAGTATGTAAGAACCCAGAGGCTAGACCACTGGCCTTTTTTTTTTATTAAAATAGCTAGAAAAAAATAGACATTTCATTGGCTGAGAGACATCACCTGACCGTGCATTAAATCTTTATAAACGCACAGTCAGGAGCCAAACTTCATTTTCCTCCCCCCAAAACCTACTTAAAGCCATTTTAGAAGTGTAGTAAGCCCCTCCAGGGTGTGCATCGTAGGTTTTAATGTACTTCCCAGGGGCATAAGGACATTGTCTTCAGCCTCGTGCTTTACTATACCCCTGGGGCATGCATTAAAATCCTTTATAAAATGTTTACGAAATTTCCTGAATTGTGATTGGCTGAAACAGTCTTTTAGCCGTGTCCTTATCAGGACATAACTCAACAACCAGTACTAGTTGTGCCAGCCTGAGCCCCACAACATAATGGTATCACTATGCTACCGTCAGCAAAAACTTGTGGCACCTGACTGCGATCCACCGTAAGTCAGTTACTCAGCCCTCCCAGCTGCCCATTTGCCATCTAAAGCAACCCCATTTCATGTTGTGGACTGTTAAAATTTAAATGACTTTCATTTTTTTTTCTTTACAAAGCAGTTTGATGTGGGCTAGTACTCCACGGTCTCCTGCTGACCATTATCTCTGCAGCTGCACAACACGCCCACTCTACAATGCAGTGCTGCTGGTTACATCAGTATCTAGTCTCTGCCCCGTACTGTAAACCCCACTGTTCTCTTCACTAGCAGCTTCTCAATAAAGTCTGACCTCTGCTCCCCGAGGTTCAAAAAACAGCTGCTCACAATCTCTACTTCACAGACACCAAGAGCCTCCCACGATCCACCTAGCATCCCCGCGTGCTCTAAAGAAACGGCTTGCCGTGATCTGTGCCTCCACCAGTCTTGTAAGCCACAAGTATTCCACTTATTTGTGCTGCCATAACCACAGATAGTAAACACAGTTGAACTTGCACACAAGTGTGACCGCCATCTCTTAAGAAAACGCGCTACGAACAACACCGTTCTCTACTGCAGCCACTAAGGGACACACTCGCTCCCGATCCTGCAAGCGGCAAGTACATAAACACACAAAAAGCAGTCTGTGATTTCAGTGCCAGCTGAAGAAGGAAGAGAAACTCTCAGCAGAAAAAAACAGAATACAATATGTGTGTGTGTGTGTGTGTGTGTGTGTGTGTGTGTGTGTGTGTGTGTGTGTGTGTGTGTTGGAATGCAGGATCATTGGCAAACATCCTCGTACTAGTCATACCGGCCACTCCCTGGCTACTGCCGACTACCAGACAAAATGAGGTGATGGGGAAAAAATGTAAGAAAGAAAAGAAAGCTAGAAACAAAATGTGAAATTTTTTTTTTTTTAATGAAGTAAGGTTTGTAAAGAGGGGCCCATTTTATAAGCGCAATAAAATACTTCAAGGTATGGATTATGACCTGATAAGAGCACACCCAGGTGCAAAAGGCATTCTGTGCATACGCCTCGTGCCTTATAAACACACCTGGGCATGCTCTTATCAGGCCATAACCCACACCTTGTGTGTCATTGCTTGCATAATGCACATCCTGTCATGGCTTATTACTTGCTGTATGTGAATATGCATGTACATATATATTTATACAGTGCTTGTGAGGGTACATTCTGGCTAATATTTTCAGTACTTGCAGGGTGGTCAGACATAGAGTGAGAATATAGTATTTATCCTCACTGTAGGTCCTCACATGCCAGAATTTATCCACACAGTAGGCTTTGATTGGTTTCGAGCCAGCAGGGGGAGCAGCACACTTTCACTTCCTCTAGCTCTAGCTGCCTTGTGCCCTGGCTCCAAATCCAATCCACTCGGTATGAAACCAGCCCTCTCACTGTACACTTCTCTCCATAACGGTTGAGAGAATTTTTTTTTTTAAATCAAGCACACAACAAATCCTGCTAAAAACTCTGTTACACGTTTCCTCTGAATACTGTTTGTCTACCTCTCTACCAAAGCCTGAGTTTCTGACACCATGAACATGCTGCCTTCCATGGGCTCACAGCACCTGCTGCTGTGTACAACCCCCACCCCAGCATCCTCAGACACTCGCTCCCAGCTAAACTGATCACTGACATGCAGACCCGTGACATCATCAGTGTCAGCGGACATCAACACATGGCACCCACTACTCGCTTTCCGCTCGGTCATCCTGAATTAAGTTGTAAAATGCAAACGGACCAAAGAAAAAACAAATGCAGTACACTTATAAAGAGCCTTTCATAAACAGAATATGCCACAGCCCAAGACTATCGTTGATATTCTTCCCTCATGCAGTTTGACTTTTGGCATCACTCGTGGCTATGCCACTTATGATATCAAAGGTCAAACTGCATTCAAGAAAACTAGGCCCTGCCTGTTCTCTACCTTTTACCTATTCTGGCCTCCCTCTTGGCTGCCTACTCTTTCACCCCAATTTCTACCCTCTTCCTTAATATCTCCTTATTTTTTGTCATTTAGGTATGAGCTCTTACTTAACGGAGACTATATGGGATTGTTGTCTCTTCTCATTCCAGTAAAGCTTATCATTATGTACCTTTGCATGTTAATTATGTTGACTGGTATGTATAGGCCCATATTGACCGGCACCTTCACAATCTTTTTTTTTTTGTTTTTGCACAGCTGTCTACCGTAATTTTAATCCTATGAAGTGTACTGTATTGTATTAATGCCCAGGACCACCTTGAAAATGAGCTTGCTCAATGGTGTTTATGCCTGGTTAAATAAAGTGATTGATTGATTGATTGATATCAGTGATCTTCTCAGTCAGGAAGTGACATATCCTATATATATATATATATGTCTGTATTATATGTGTGTGGAGATATATATGTATATATTTATTTATTTTGCAAAAAACTTTAATGCATCAGTTAGGGTTAAAGAAACAAAAGTAGGGAAATGTGGCATTAGAGTTTCCAACCCTAACATCCCACCCCCACCAATGAAGATGGATTGGGGGGTGGCATTGGCATCTCCTGCCCTAATGTTCACCCCATTCTCCTATGCTGTGACCGCCCAGCTTTTTTTCTAATGGAATGTAATGAACGTTAGGGTAAGAGATGCCAATGCCACCCCCATCCAACTTCCTCTTTGCAGGGTGGGAGTGGGGTGTTAGGGTGGGAAACCCTAATGCCATATTTCCCTACTTTTGTCACTTTAATCCTAACTGATGCAGTAACAACGTTTTTTTTTTGCAATTTCCTTACTTTTTGAGATAGTATAATAGTATATTTATTTTATTGTAGGAACTCAGGGTCCTTGGGACCTTGCACTCCTATCTCTCCACAGATCTGCATGTGTTTTTTTTTTAACTCTTTATTTTAATTTTTAAGACACCTGAAGTTGATAGATATTATTACTCATACAAGCAATACATAATACAGCAGTGTAAGACATTGCAATTAAAGCAACAGTTCTATTGTACACATTATTATATCTTCTATACAGCATAGCTATGTAATCCTAAATGCTAACTGGGAGTCTTTCGACTCCCTTGTCTTATGAGAGGGGATCTTTGTTAGAGTATAAATCTATGATTCCCTCCGTCTCTTGGGTTTAGCTTTCCTCTGAGACTTTCTATGATCAGAATGAAGATTCTCCTCAGGAGGGAGGGAAGGAACATGTTACATAGGGTTGGCCCTTCTGTAATCTGACATTCCGGTTCCCCCTCATATTCTCCAGATGTGCATATCTAGGTGTGGAAACACAGGGGTCTGGGCGCTGCGCTTCCACGCATCAAGTTCCAAGCATGTTTGTTTATTTTCTATTTATTTAGTTTTTGTTGACCGGGTAAGTGCACTAGACAAATCCTGCCTATTTTCAGGCACGACTCGGGGGAGGGGGATACAGATGAATGCCAACTGACTTTGAAACAGATTAAGCTGTTGGTGGTATTTTTAGTGAATGAGGGAAATTTGGCCAGGACACCGGGGAAGTTCCCCTACTCTTTTCGATAAGTGCCATGGGATCTCTAACATCCACCTGAACTACCACCAATCCAGGCAGATGGGACCTCGGTTTAACGTCTCATCCGAAGGACGGCACCTCAGAAGTGCAGCACCCCTCTCATGCTACACTACACTACAGTGTCAGTATTGGGATGTTAACTGAACCCACAGCCCTCTGATCTCCCGGCCTCAGAGGTGAGTCTGCTACCTACTGAGCTACTGACACTGCAGTGTTCAACATAACCTTATCATCTCCATGTACCCAGTACAAAAGATTTTCAAATCCTAGTTGAAATGTAGTTCTGCGTAACTAACACCATTCTGTGCCACAGGTGCGAAAAACATTTTTGGCAGGATTTGAAAAATGACAGCTGAACTGTTCATGAGATGGTGTGAAAAAATGGCGGTGTTGAAAATTTGGAGCAAAAATATGATAAATTGCCAAAGTTATGCGCATGCATAGAAGAATTGCAGCAACCGCGAATAACTTGTGTATGTTTAGGTATTTTTGCACAAAATTTTCAACATGGGTTTTTTGGGACCCCAGCTCATGAACACTGGTACTGTCATTTTGTTAATAAGCGGTCCTGAAAGGTGATTTCGCACAGCGACTGTGCCATTCTTCGCCACAGGCGCAAAAACACATTTTTATTTATTTATTTAGTTTTTGTTGACCGGGTAAGTGCACTAGACAAATCCTGCCTATTTTCAGGCCCGACCCAGGGGAGTGGGATACAGGTGAATGCCAATTGACCTTGAACCAGATTAAGCTGTTGGTGGTATTTTTAGTGAATAAGGGAAATTTGGCCAGGACACCAGGGAAATTCCCCTACTCTTTTACGATAAGTGCCATGGGATCTTTAACATCCACCTGAACTACCACCAGTCCAGGCAGATAGGACCTCGGTTTAACGTCTCATCCAAAAGACGGCACCTCAGAAGTGCAGCACTCCTCTCATGCTGTTACAGTGTCAGTACTGGGATATTAACCCAAGTGCCAGATGTGGGAACTGAACCCACAGCCCTCTGATCTCCCGGCCTCAGAGGCGAGTGTGCTACCTACTGAGCCACTGACACTGCATTTCAAGCAGGATGGGAGAAATGACAGCTGTACTGTTCATTAGGTGGTATGCTAAAAATCTGGAGTGAAAATACTGTAAATTGCTAAAGTTATGCACCTGCGTAGAAACTGCGCAATGCACACTCGTAACATGGCCAGTTTTAGGAATGTTTTCACCAAATTTGCAACATGGGCAATTTGGAACCCCCACCTCATGAACACTGGCATTGTCATTTCATTAATCTGTCCCAAAAGATGATTCTGCGCAATGACTGCAAAATCACCTTTTGGGACTGAGTAATGAAATTACAGTGCCAGTGTTCATGAGGTGAGGTCCCAAAAACTCTGTGTTGAAAATTTGGTGCAAAAATATAAAAAAATGGCCAAGAGATCAACATAAGTTGAAAACGTCATTGACTACCATTATACGGTGCTTACCTTGATTCTTCAGTTCGTTGTTGGGCTTTGAAGAGTGCAGACGTGTGCTGGTCCACGGAAGATCGCAGCTGCCGACCTCTGTGAGGTAAGTATGGGGTAAGAGGGGGATGTGGGGGGGTGGGGTGCTCAGTGGAAGGGTTAGGATGGGAGAGGGGGACGACGAGGGACGTTTTCTTTTTTTCAGGTTAAAACAAAAAGGCGTTGTGGGACTGTTTCTTTTTTACAGGGATACACATATGTAAATCCGATTTTGAAAACTGGGAGTGGGCTCCCCAGTGTCCCACACTACTGGGGGGGTCGAGGTTTAAATGCTGATACAGGGATTGGGCCCCCTGATGTCTACACATCTGTGGAGCTGCAGGGGTGGGGGTTATCCGACACCAGGAGTGGGCATCCCGATGTAGGAATATTTTATAAATGAAAGCACACAGGGGATGGCAGTCAGAGAGCGGGGGCCACTAGACACCAGGTAATGAATGTGGGACACAAATTGGGGAGTATGGGGTTAAACTAGACACCAGGGAAAACAGGGCTGAAGGTTCCTCTCGCTAAGCTGGGCACTCAGGATTTCGGGTGCCCAGAAAAGGCATTTCTGGCAGTTATTTTAAAATACAAATCTCAGAATCAAGCTAAACAGGGACCGTTTAGCTAGGTTCTGGTGTTTGTTTTTAAAATGACAACAGTTTTATCTATTTTACACACTTTTTAGTTGGTGGGAGGAAAAAAACACAAGATAGCAGCTCGCGACCGAGGATTTTTTCTCACGAAGAGATTCCAAATCTCGCAAAGAAGGAATGCTTTTGTGAGACTCAGTCTTTCTTCATGAGATGAAATTCTTCTTCGCAAAAAAGACCCCTGAGTAGGCAGTGGTATCATAAACAAAGTGGTCAGTTGCATGAATGTTGTACAGCATTAGAAAATGGATAAGTTTTAATAGAAGGGTAATTGTGGCTTGTGGGATGTGATTCATTATGTGGCAATGTATTTAATATGTATATGTGTATTTTTGTAAATTTGTATGTTTTGTTATAATTTTCTCCCTAGACTGTAACCAAGCTATGCACTTTAGAAGGTGTCCCATGAAAATGAGTGTACTTGTGTACTCAATGGGATTGTTTACCTTGTTCATCTATAAATGAATAAAAGCATTACTACTAACTATTACCTCTATCCTAGAAATGGAATGTATGGCAAATTCCCATAGAATATAATGGGAACTAATAAACATAATAACTTTGGAACAAATTAATATTATTCCACATAATTTTCACTGTTCTTCTACCAAAGTTCTTTATACCCTACAAAAATCATGCATACATTCCACACCATCTGGCTGCAAGTCGATGAGGAAAAAAACTACAAAAATGGGTGATTCTAGGATCGTGGATATGTTTTTCTATCCACACTGTTTGGCATGTCCTTTCCCCTTTAAGAATCTTGCCGGAAGGACTTGAATCTGGCTCCTCTCACCCACCTGGGTGGTATAATCCTTGGCTCCGCCTCATGACACCAGATCTTCCTTTCCACTGTAAGATGCAGGTTCCCTCCTTACCGCTCTTGCGTTCTGTAGGCCCTGGCTTTCAAATCCACAAATTTGTTAAACTCAAACTCGTCAGAGTTGCTAAAAATCGCTTTGCAATTTCAACCGCTTTGGTGGATAAATCCTTTCCCGGTTTCCACGCTGCCCGTGCAGGCAAAGATGTCTCGCACCAGTCTGCATGCCATGTGCGTGGTCTGCCCAAGCCATGACACTCAGGCCTCTGAGATGTGATTCACCCAAACATCTTGACGATCATCTCGCACGGCTGAAATTGTGCAGACTGGAGAAACAGAACCCGCCGGTCAAACCTAAGGAAGCCCGATGGGCGGTCTCTGTGGCCGTGGGGTCCGCTGAGCAGCTCAAACAAATGAAGGCCTTTGAAGAAGAGCCGGCTCGGGCTACGGATCGGTCCTCAAAGCCCTTTTTCGTCCTGCTCAACTTGGGCACCACTTTCTCTGGATACTTCAGGAAATGTGCAAATCCCTTCCCACCAAGGGCGAGGGGGCCTTCAGGCACGCATGTCTCTTGGTCCCGTAAAAAGGACAAGGAACCGAGAGAATCTTCATCTCACCAGTGACGTTCCTGAGAAATCTTGGTACCAGGAATCACCTGTTTCGACTTCGGTCAAGGTTGCGGCCTCGGCTGCTGGTTTCACAGTTCCCCTGTCAGGCAAGCTGTCCCAGACACTGGACAGTGACCCAATGTCACCCGGGGAGGTCGACAGCTTCTTATTCAGGACCCCGGTCCTGCCTCTCCCCATTGAGGAGACCCAGCCCACTGAGAACCCCATCGGAGAACTGGTTCCGGATGAAGAAGAACCACCAATCTCCACAGTGCCTTCAGATCAACCCCGTCGGTCCCAATCAACAATTGAAGTCATGGTCTCGGACTCCTTCGACCAACAGGCCGAAGAAGGCGCACAAGCACTATAAGAAGAGGCACCGCCGACATTCGTCTTCATCCTCCTCAGATGAGGAAAGGCTTCACCGGAAACTCCATCAATGCTATGAAGATTTAATGTAGCAACAGCTGATCTTGTTCGGTCAAAAGCCGATTCTGGCTTCCACCCTTGCCATTACTTGGCTATTGCTTCCCAGGCTGAAGCCGACTCCTCTGGAGCCAGCCCGCACCGTTCCTCCTCCCACAGAGCCGGTCAAAACCATTCCAGTTCAGCCAGAATCGACCTCATCACCAGTCTTGGTGGAGCCACCACCTAAACAGCCCCCTGTGGGGGTGCCTGCCAGAGAGTCTCGGCCTGTTCCGGGCCTCCCATGTAGGGTCTCTGTTACCCTCACTCCTGACTATCCTAGGCGGATGGATGGAGACTCAGGTGGCCAGACGATTTATCCGGACTCTTCAGAGTCCGAGGACTCGGACCTTCATTCCCGTCCCTTGGATGAGTAATTGGTTGGTAATCTCTCGATGGAGGAGGGCCCCTCTTCCTTTGTTGGCATCCTCCGTCTTATCTCTGAATCCCCGGAGATGCCTCTTGAACCTGTCCAGAAATGGGCCGAATATCCCCTCATGGATATCCTCAAACGGTGGGATTCACCGACGGAAACCTTTCCAGTGGCCGAGGCCATTGTTGGTCTGGCTTTGGAGCTATGGCAGCATCCTGCCTCCTGCCCTGTGCCTTCTGCCTGTATGGCCCGCAAATATGCGGTGCCCATTGAGTCCCTTTCAGGGTTCAAAGAGCACCCCTCTGCAGAGGGTCTGGTGACCAAATATGTGTTCAGATGCTGTGGTAATTAGGCAAATACAGATAGACCTCTGGACAAGGAGTCCAAAAAACTGGACCATTCTGCCCGTAAAGTCTATACTGTCTCTACAGTGGGCCTCCGTCAGGCAAGCTCAGCCGTCGTCATGGCGTATTTCTCTCATGCCCTGCTGGGCTCCCTTGCTGAGGTTCTGCCTCACCTCTCCGCTGACCTCCAGACCACGGTCAAGCATGTCCATGACCAGGGTCGGGCTGTTGCGAAGCAGCAGCTCCACATGGCTCTGGACCTCTGGGACTCATGTGCCAGTTTGGTGGCAGCCGCGGTTGCCATGCGCCGCTGGGTTTTGTTAAGGGTCTCCACCTTCACGGCGAACACCCAACACAAGCGAACGGACATCCCTTTCCTGGGTATCAACCTCTTCGGCTCAGGTGTGGATGGTCACCACCAACGCATTGAGAAGTCCAATGCCACCTTGGACTCTGTAACTTCTGCACAGAAGGAATCCCAGGGTTCCAAAAAGCAGAAGAAAAAGCCATTTCGGCATTCTGCCCCTGTGGCCAAGCAGCCCCACTTTCAAGCAGGCAGCACCAGCAGGCACAATCTTGGTGTCCTTGGCCCAAATCCGGGCTTCCAGCAGCCCGTAAGCCTGGAGAATGGGGTGCAGGCGGTCCCCAATCTGGACCCTCTTCCTCCAAGCCTGCTCAGTGACGGGATGGGGGTGGCCACCCTTATACCTGTCTCACAACCTCTGGGTCCTCCTGTGGGGGGTCGGCTCCACCACTTTTTTTCTGCCTGGTCTGCTGTTACCATGGATAGGTGGGTTCTAGAAGTGGTGGGCCAGGGACTGCCTCTGGATTTCGAGCAGTACCCTCGAAGCCATGCCCGCGCCCCATGGGAGGATATGGTGTCCGTACACACTCAGTCGGCTCTTCGAGATGACATTGCCCAGCTCCTCCGCAAGGAGGTGGTGGAGAGAGTCACAGACCCCCAGGTCAACCCAGGGTTCATATCCAGGTACTTCCTGGTTCTGAAGTGGATGAGGGGCTGGTGCCCCATTCTAGAACTGCATGACCTGAACCAGTTCATCAGGTCCCACACCTTCAGGATGGTAACTCTGTCCCAGATCATACCATCTCTCAAGCAGAACATGTGGTTTTGCTCTCTGGATCTACAGGACGCATTCTTTCACGTCCTGATCTGTCATCCTCTCCAAAGGTTCCTTCGTTCTGAGCAGAAGGAACCCTATTCGAGTTCTGAACCATGCCGTTCGGCCTGTCATCGGCCCCATGGGTCTTTGCCAAATGCATTGCAGTGGCTAGACAACAGGACGCAAAGGGTAGTAGTAAATGGAATACACAGTGAAGAAAGGAGGGTTACTAGTGGGGTACCGCAGGGTTCAGTACTGGGACCGGTCCTTTTTAATGTCTTTATAAGTGACATTGCAGAGGAACTGAAAGGAAAAGTATGTCTCTTTGCAGATGACACAAAGATCTGCAACAGGGTTGATACACAAGATGGAGTGGAAAGGATGAGAAGGGACTTGGCAAGGTTGGAGGTATGGTCAAATGTATGGCAGCTCAGATTCAATGCAAAGAAGTGCAAGGTAATGCACATGGGAAACAAAAACCCAGGGGAAGTGTACACAGTGGGGGGTGAGATACTGACAACAGTAAAAATAGAAAGGGACCTGGGGGTAATTATATCAGGTGACCTAAAGGTGGTCAAGCAATGTGAGAAGGCAGTAAGGAAGGCAGGAGGGATACTGGGATGCATAGGAAGAGGCATCAATAGTAGAAAACAGGAAGTTGTTATCCCTCTGTACAGACAGTTGGTGAGACCCCATCTGGAGTACTGTGTGCAGTTCTGGAGACCCCATCTCCATAAAGACATAGACAGAGTGGAAGCTGTCAGAGGAGGCAACCAAAATGGTGCAGGGTCTGCACCAGAAGACATCTGAAGAAAGACTAAAGGAGCTTAATATGTATACCCTAGAGGAAAGGAGGGAGAGAGGGGACATGATAGAAACTTTCAAGTACCTCAAGGGAATTAACAAAGTCCAAGAGGGTAGCATCTTCCAGAAAAAGAGATGTGCAAGAACAAGGGGGCACAATTTGAAGATAGAGGGCGGACGGCTCAGAGGTAATGTGAGGAAGTATTTTTTCACTGAGAGGGTTGTGGATGCATGGAACAGCCTCCCTGAGGAGGTTGTGGAGTCAAGAACAGTGGGGGACTTCAAGAATGCATGGGACAGGCATAAGGCAGTCCTAGTGGGGGGTAGGAGGAAGTAAGCTGTTGGTTAACTAGGATTTGCAGCTTATCTGTTAGGTAGGAAAATGGGCAGACTAGGTGGGCCAAGCGGTCCTTATCTGCCGTCAAATTCTATGTTTCTATGTGGCGGCCCATCTTCAGTGTCGAGGGATCAGGGTTTACCCATATCTCGACGATTAGCTCTTGGCGGGATCCTCCAAGCAGGAGATAGAAGGTCCAGGGACCTGGCCCTCCAGACCTGCACCAATCTTGGCCTCCTGATTAATGAGGCGAAGTCAGAACTCGTACCTTCACAGGTGATGTGCTTTATCGGGGCAGAGCTCAACTCCTGCCGAGCAAGAGCCTGGCTCCCGATAGACAGGGCGGAGGTTCTCTCCTCCTTTGCCCAGTCATTTCTGGGTGGGCACTTGCATCCTGCCCGGGACTTCCTGCACCTTCTGGGGTACATGGCAGTCAGCACCACCGTGGTCTGATGGGCCCAGTGGCATATACGTCTCCTCCAGTAGGAGCTGGCCAGCCAGTGCACTCAGCATCACAGTCACTTCAACCAGCTGGTCACTTCGACCCAGAAGCTGTGGGACACTCTCCAATGGTGGACCATCCTGGATCACTTGCAGGAAGGGATCCCATTTGTCCGTCCTGAGCCGACGGTCATCCTCATGACCGATGCCTCTCTCATGGGCTGGGGAGCCCACATGGGGAACCACAGAGCCCACGGGTTCTGGACCCCCAAGGAATCCTGATGATATATCAACCTGCTGGAGCTCGGAGCAGTCAGACTCTTTACTGTCAGCATTTGCTCCGCTCCTTCAGGGTCAAGTGGTGCAAGTCCAGACGGACAATACTATGACCGTGTACTACCTCAACAAACAGGGCGGCATGCACTCCTAGCTACTATGCAGGGAAGTGCTCCGCATCTGGACCCTTGTGAGCCGATTGGAGGCAGATCTCCTAGCCATTCATGTGGCAGGAGACTCAAACCACATGACGGATGCTCTTAGTCTTGTGGACGAGATGTCCCACGAGTGGTCTTTCCATCCAGAGGTAGTTCACAGCCTGTTCTCCCACTGGGCAAACCTCAGGTGGATCTGTTCACCTCCAGGGAGAACACCAAGCTGAGGCTGTTTCATGCCCGCCCCACCCCCTCAGCAGGGCTTGCTGCAGGGGGATGTTTTCTCGAGGCCATGGACCCCAGGCCTCTTCTGTGCCTTCCCTCCACTTCCCTTAGTTCACAAGGTGATCCTCAAGGTCAGGAGGGACAAGGCACAGGTGATCCTTGTAGCCCCAGACTGACCGTGCCAGTTCTGATCTCCAGATCTCCTCAGCCTCAACTCCAGGCCTCCAAGGCATCTTCCAGTACGCCTGGACCTGTTATCTGTCAGTCAGAGGAAGGTATTCCATCCAGACCTTCAATCCCTGCACCTGACAGCCTGGTTCCTGAGCGGCTAGTGTTCCAGGCTCTGGGTCTCTCTGAGGATGTACTCACAGTAGTGGAAGGAGCCAGGAAGGAGTCGACCAGGAGGTGCTGTGCCTTCAAATGGCAACGGTTTTCCATTTGGTGTCAGGGTAAGGGCCTGGACCCTTTGTTCTGTCCAGTGGCTAGCATCCTAGACTAGCTTTGGTCTCTGTCCATTGGGGGTCTTCAGTCTAACGACCCTTAAGGTGCACCTGGCAGCCATCTCTGCTTACTGGGCATGGGCTGGTCAGCAGTCAGTGGTGCAGGAGAAGTTAGTCTGGTGTTTCTTTAAAGTCCTCAACCACATATTCCCTCCGGTGCGTGAACCTCCACTTCCGTGGGATCTACTGCTGGTACTGGCAAAGCTCATGGGCAAGCCATTCGAACCGATGCACAAGTGTGAGATGTCACATTTGTCATGGAAGACCGCCTTCATGGTGGCTATCATGTCAGCCACAAGGACTGTGGCGCTCTAGGCACTCTCACTGGAGTCTCCTTACCTGGTCTTCCACAGGGACAAGGTTGTCATGCGGCCCCACCCGAAATTCCTTCCCGAAGGTGGTATCTGAGTTCCATCTTAAACCAGGTGTTGACTCTGCCTGTGTTCTACCCGAACTACACCTCGGAGGCAGAGTACAGGCTCCATACTGTGGACCTGAGATGAGTGCTCTCTTATTATAAGGAGCAGACAACAGAAGTTCGGGGAGAGGTTCGCCAGCTGTTTGTCACCTACACTGAAGCCGCACCTGGCAGACCTGCAGCAATGTAGGTGATTGGCAGATGGATTACATCCTGCATTGATCTCTGCTACCGGTTGGTGGGCAAGGAGCCTCCCAGAGGGATAACAGCTCATTTTACCCACCATACTGCTGCATTGGTGGCTGCTTTCTGGGATATCCCTATCCAGGAAATCTGCCGGCTGCCACCTGGAAGACAGCAAACACCTTCATTACCCACTACCACATCGACCTAGTGTCACGCCGGGATGCTGGTTTTTGGGCCTCAGTTCTCCAATCTCTATTCCCCAAGTAACTATACAGGGGGTGTGCACCTTGCCTTCCTCCTCCTGGAGAGCTGCTTGGAGTCTGTCAAACAGTGTGGCTAGAACAACATATCCACGATCCTAGAGAAATGGGTTACTCGCCTGTAACAGTAGTTCTAGGAGTGGTATATGTTCATCCACACGAACCCCCCCGGCTTCGACGCACAACCTGAGCTTCCAGCGGGCAAAGATGTGGTGTCATGGGGCTGAACCAAGAGTTATAAAACAGGGTGGGTGAGAGGAGCCAGCTTCAAGATCTTCTGGCAAGATTCTTAAGGGGAAAGGACATGCCAAACAGTGTGGATGAACAACATATAACACTCCTAGAACTGCTGTTACAGGTAAGTATCCTTTTTTTTTTTTACACTTTTTTCCACTATCCAGATCTCAGAATCCACATCCAACTGGAACGAAACTTGCCACATCAAGAGATCTACCTCACAGGACAGTGCGTACCAAAGTTTGTGCAAATCTATTGATCAGTTGCAGAGTTATAAAGTGCAAGATTTCAGGTTTAACGTAGAAACTGCTGCTCAGCCCTAACTATAGAGGCGTTATTGCGCCTCTATAAAATTATATATATATATATATATATATATATCTACACACATAAATACAGGGGTCAACTTTAGCGGTGACCCAAAGGCCTGAAAACAGATTAGGAGCCACTGTTGAACTATGACTTTAGCCGATTAGCCAACAAAACTTTATTTGTTAAGGGCTGTTTAATGCTACTGCACCTTTAAGAAAGGCTTTGTCAGGTGCACGCACGTAAAAGCGTTCACTCATGCACATCACAGGAAGACTGAACAGAGTACGACGTCACTGTTATATGGAAGTGGGAGCCCAAAATGACATGTCACTGTAAACCACATGCTGGTTTCAGGGCTCCCACTTGCATCACATGACAGTAATGTGCACCGTTCATCAAAACAGTGCGGTGCAAAAGGTGATCCAGTGGGAAGGCACATACGTGATGGGCAAATCAGGACAGCCAATAAAGGTGGCACCTGTGTTACTGTAAGTACTGTCCCTTCTGTCCTCACCACCAGATCAGTCGTGGTACTGCTTAGGAGAGGTTTCTTTCTCTGAGTGAGGAGTCTTAAGACTGGGGTGTAGCATCAGTCGGTCTGTCGAGTAGATTTTAAAAAACTGAACATTTCTGACTGGTTTCAGTTGGGCAACAGTGATAAGTAATAAACATTTAAAAAAAAGAACTGCATATTAATACACAAATCCAGCTCGGGTAGAAGTGGTGTGGGGCAGGGCCTGGCACTCTGCTTCCTGCTTTTGCAGCTTTCAGATCATCTTGCTTTAACAAAAAAACAAAAAGAAACAAAAAAAGATTTCCTTCATAGTATAACTTTTATTTAAAACTAACAGTCTACTAAGTCTGAGAAGCAAGCATCAGTCTGTGGTGAACATGGGGGCAGGGGCTGGCACGCTGTGTGCTGCCTTTTCAGCTAATCAGATCATCTTGGTTGACAAAATCCAACAAAAAAGTTTCCTTCTTAGTCTAATTTTTATTTAAATTTAAAAACCAAACTACAAAATGTAATACAGTTGTCTTCTTTTTACAGTTTAATTTAAATGAAAAAGGGTCAGACAGTTCATTACACCCACGTTGACACCTTGTTTTTAGGTGTGAATTCCACAAATCCAGCTCAGGCAGAAGTGATGTGGGGCAGGGGCTGGCACTCCGCTTCCTGCTTTTGCAGCTAATCAGATCATCTTGGTTGTTTTTTTCCCTAAAGTCAACCCACGTGTGTACCTGTGTGTATATGTTAGGTAAAGTCCGTACCCCTATAGTTAGGGTTGAGTAGCCTGTTTAATGTTAAATCTCAAATTATGCACTTTAATAACTTTGAAGCAGATCAGTGGATTTGCACAAAATTTGGTATGCGATGTTCTGTGGGCTAGATCTCTTGAAGTGGCAAGTTTTGTTCCAGTTGGATGTGCAGACTGACTTTGAGATCCGGATAGTGTCAGAAAGTTAAAAGTCACCACTTTTTGCAGTTTTTACCTCATCGCCTTGCGCCCAGATGGTGTGGAATTTTGCTGTGATTTTTTTTATGGTAGAAAGAACTTGGGGAACAGAACTACCAGTGTTTGCTTGGTGCAAAAATAGTAATCTTTTGCAAAGTTATTCCATTTTTAATTTCCCATTATTTCCAGTGGGAAGTTCATTTTTCAGTATAAAGGTAAAAAGGAATTGATCTTGCAGAAAAAG
Source organism: Neoceratodus forsteri (assembly GCA_016271365.2). Classification (NCBI taxonomy): domain Eukaryota; kingdom Metazoa; phylum Chordata; order Ceratodontiformes; family Ceratodontidae; genus Neoceratodus; species Neoceratodus forsteri. The sequence continues at coordinate 659,486,022 of CM057459.1, forward strand.
GATTCATTCTCATGAGATCCATTCCTTTTTCGTGAGGAAAAAATCCTTTTTCGCAAGCCATCTTTTTTTTTTTTTTTCCACCAACTCAAATGCATGTTAAATACATACAAATGTTAACATTTTACAAATTAAACACCAGAACCTAGCTAAATGGGCCCCGTTTAGCTAGATTCTGGTGTTTGTTTTTTGGAATTATGGCCAAAAACTCTTTTTCAAACACCATGAAGTCTTGCTATATTATGACAATAGCAGTCAGCCACTGCAGCTGAACTGCCCCGGAGAGGAAGGAGTTAACTCCAGAAGATCTGTAGTTCTACAGCGCGAGGGCGCTGTGCACAAAGCTCTATCTGGCAGTTTCAAATGAAACTGTCAGATCTTCCTTGTCAATCTTCACCATTCATTACTTCCTGGGTGTAAGCGGAGCGCGCCCGTCGCGAGCTTTTTTTTTTTTGGGAGTGCCCTAACGGCCCGCCCTCGAGGCGGCGTGACGCGAGGCGGCGTTAGCTGGCGACCGACTCCTCCTCCAACTCAGTTCTGTTTCTCCCGCCGTCGAGGCAGCACCTGTTCGCGTAGCTAACAAGAGCGCGTATCCGGCCTTTTCTACACTCGACGCCACGGTAAGACTGTTCCTTTTCTTTCCTTTGTACGGCGCGGTGTATTTCTGACTGTGTTTAATCTTGTTTATTGCGTTATGTCGGTTCTGGGCGAACGTTCTTCTAAACGTGCGTGCCCTATGCGTCGGTGCTCCTGCGGCCGGCATTTCTCCGTCTCGGACGGCATGGCGTCTCTTCGTTGCCTGGGACCCAACCATAATATGGATTAGATCGGCGCTTGTTTCTCGATGGACCGTCGCGTCCTCGAAATCGTAGCGTACAAGCTTCGGCAAGGCCCGCCGACTTCGGGGACGGCGTCGCTTCGCGAGGAATCCGGGTGAGATCCTAGGCCTTTCCCGGGTCCCTCCGGGCCTATCGGTCCGAGGGAGGGTCTCCTCTTCCCTTCTTGCCGAGGGAGGCCTTCCGGTGTTGGGGGCGTCGTAGCCCCTCCGGGCTGGCAGGCTACACCGCCTCGGCAGTCACCTCTTCGGTGCAGGCTCCCCCGTGTCGGGCCCTTGGCTGGGCCGGCTGGGTGGACCCTCGGCGTCGCCTCAGGCGCCGTTTGGATCGGCGCCGTTCGCGGTGCCGGTGATCAGCAGCACCGTTCAGCGCGTTTCAGATCAGCGCGCTCGCGGTGCCAGTGATCGAGCGGCGCCATTCGTAACGCTACTTTGGATCGGCGCCATTCGGCGCGCCGGTGATCGGCGGCGCCGTTGACACCGTTTTGGCCTCGGCACCGTTCGCGGTGCCGATGAGCCTGGCGGCGCCGCCCGATGGTGCCGCTCCGCCTCGGCGCCGCCCGGCGGCGTCGGCGCCCCCTCCTCAGGCGGTGCCGGGTCTGCGGAGCCGCTGGGGTGTGGTTGAGCCTTCATGCTGCCCGGCGTGCTGGGGCGGCGGTAGCTTTTTCGTGCGGGGCCGTTGCGGCCCGTGGCCTCGAGGACCCTGGGGTGGCCCGCATCAGAGGTCCTGCTAGTCGTCCTCCTTGGAGGGCGATGACTCGAATGTGGACCCATCCTGGCATCCCATTCTTGAATCTGGGTCCTCGGTGGCAGAGTACCAGGCGGCGCAGCGGGCCCCCTCTGTCCCTTGTCGTCTCCTGAGGTTCCTCGGCTGGGGTGGCCAAGTCCCGGGGGCAGGCGTGGGGGTGGCGGAGGGCTCCCTCTCTGGAGCTCGGTGACAGCTACCCCCGGGTGCTGTTACCTCCTCTGGGGTTAGGGGAGCGTTGCAGTCGGGGAGGAGGCCCTCTCGGAATCCGAGGGTTGAGGGCAGGCGTCCTGCCGCCGGTCTTCTTAGCCTACCTCAGGGGTGTGGGAACCCCGTGGCAGAGCCCGCCCCCTCCCCAGGGTTCTAAGGTGTCCTCTGGCGGCGTTGTGCGGACTGCCTTCTGGATCCATACAGTCAGGCGTCGTCACAGGGAGTTTCTCCCCAGGGCTCTTCAGGTTCCGCTTCCCCAGAGCTCCGTTCTGCGGCCTGGTTTGATATCCGGGATCCTCCTACTAGCGCTCCCTTCCCGGATTCCAGAGCCCTACGCGAGAACAGTTGCCTCCCTCGGAGGTGCCCCTCTCCCATCTCTCTGCCTTCACACCACCCCGCTCCCAGGCCATGTCGGTCCCTCACGGGTCCGTTATCCTGGGAGCAGTTCAAGGTTCTCTATGGACCTTCCCTCATATGTTAGTTACATGCATGGGCAGGTCTTCGACTCTCCCCACTGCAGGAATCCTCTGGACATTCCAGTTCCCCATCATCCTCGTCTCCCTCCTCTGAGGAGAGGAACCCCTACTCATCTGTCCTCCGATGCTGATTTCACTGAATATCAGCGTTTCCTCTCGAGGATGGTGGGGATCTTCGATTTCCTACGTTCGGGAGGACAATACCGAGCGGGTGGCGTGAATTCCTTGGTGAATTCAGTGCCCAGCATCTGGTGGTACCTTCCTGGCCTATCCTTCCAGGCGTCTATCCGGTCCTGGCAGTTCCCTGCGTTTCTTCCCACCCGCGGACTGTCAGCGTAGGTATTGTGCCCCTCTGAGTCTCTAGGTTCCCTTCCCAACCCGTCCTCAGGTTTGGTATACCTGGATACTCCTTCTGGGCGCCGTTGCCTGGCGCACGACGACCATACGGATTCGGACTCTCTCCAGTTCGGCCGTTGGGGCGAAGAGTGTTCTCTTCTTCGGCGTGCGAGTGCATGTATTGCATCACATCAGGCTCACCACGCTGCCTACAACCGGCATCTGTGGTGATGATGTCCCAGCTGCTGGCATCTATGCCTGACGCGAGCAAACCAGACAAGCCGTTGCCCTCTCAGCGGTGAGGCCTGGAGCTGGCAAGACACCAAGCAAGGGCATCTTATGGCGCCAATGAGGTGGCTTCCAGGCTTGCGGGGACAGCGATCTGCATCAGGCGGACGGCATAGCCGTCTCTCCAGGTTATCACCCTGGCCCGCGCGTGAGGGTGATGCGCTCCGCCTTCCGGGGGACCCGTCTTTTCTCATCAGAGCTAGGAGACTTTGACGGGGCTCCCTCCGTCTCCTAGTCCTCGGGAGGCACCTCCTAGCTCTTCTCCACTTAGGCTTTCTGAATAAGCCAGGTCTTCTCCTTCTGTTTCTCACCAGCGGAGGCTGGGGTCTTGTTCCCTCAGGGGTATGGCCTCTTCCCCTCCTGGGAAAGGAGCTTAATACTCACCCAGGAAGTAATGAATGGTGAAGATTGACAAGGAAGATAGGAAAATTACGTACTCACCGTAATTCTTGATCTTCTCTTGTATCTTCACCATTCATTACTTACGCCTGCCACCATCCCTCAGTGGCCTCTTCCTGTGGCTTCTCCACCTCCGTCCTCCTTCCTCTCTGCATTATATAAAAATAGGAAAATTGCTTCATTTCCAAAAAAAAAAAAAAAACAAAGTAAAAAAAAAAAAAAAAATCTTCTGGGGGTTTAAAATCCAGAAAATTATTTACTCTAAGATTCATGGCCATCTGCGATTGCATTGGCGATCAGACTGCACAACTATCTCTTGCTATTCTTATGGCAAGATACCTCTGGGTTGTTTGGCCTGGCTCAGGCTATTCAGTTTTGATCCTGCAATCGTGTTCAGGTAGTTGCCCTGAAATCTAATCCCCTCTATTCTTGCCTTGCAGAGCAGAGGACAGTCATCTGTTCCTTTCTCTTCTAAAAAAAAAAAAAATGCTTAGAGGAACTCTCCCAGACTGCTATAGGCATCTTGGTATCTGGGTCATGCATCTAGTTAAAAAAAAAATTTTTTCTATCTGTAAAAAAAAAAAAAAAAAAAAAGGAATAGGAGAAATCAAACAAGAAGGCAAATGAGAAGGTAGGCTATCCTCCTCGCTGTTTTGCTAAGTGGTTTCTCCCTTAAATGTCCTCCTGGACAATTTTACAGTAGAGCTCTGCTGACCATATCAATCTTAGCCAGCCTAAGCCTTGGCGGCCTTAGCCAGTCAGTCTGAGTCCCGTTTCTATCTGGGCAGCCTGAAAGGCTTACATTTCCATTCTAAACCCCTCACATGGCTCTCATGCTGCTGGGTTTTATTCTTCCCTCCTCGGCTGTCCTCCAGTTAAAAGGCCTTCGCGGCCACGAGCCCGAGGTGGTGTCAAGAACAATGGCATGTGAAGATGAGGACTATGCCTCCTGAGTCTGTCTAGCGGGTTCGTGAACCTTCTCTTCAGCTCTATCTCCGGGAGTTCTTGCTTCCTCATTTAGTACTTCAGCTACAAGCTAACTATGCTCATTAGGCATTCTGGTCCCTTCAACATCCCATTTCTCTCTTCTCTTTCTTCTTCTTCTTCTATTTTCTCATTTCCTTACTCATCTCTCCTCCTAGAGTCGCCCAGGTAAGGAGGCCCTGCACTCCTAGGCTAGGATGTTCTTATCTCCTCTGTCCTTCCTCCATCGGCTTATTCCTTTTTCAGTTCATTCTCCTTGCTTTGCTATCCTCGGCTATCTTGCCTGCTATCTATATTTTCTGCTTTCATTTTGCCTCTCCGGCTCACAGAACTGAGTTGGAGGAGGAGTCGATCGCTACTAACGGCGCCCCTGCGCATGCACTATGGCAGTCGCTCTAGAGGCGGGGGCCGTTAGGCAACAAAAAAAAAAAAAAAAGCTCCCGTGACGGGTGCGCGCCTCCGGCTTACACCCAGTAAGTAATGAATGGTGAAGATACAAGAGAAGATCAAGAATTACGGTAGGTACGTAATTTTCCTATTCTTTACTCCGCTTCACTGAACAGTCGCTCCGGAGATCAGCTCCTTCAGCTCGGTTCATTCTCGGTTCAAGAGAGTAGTTTTCGGTTCATTTGAACCGGCAAAAGTCATTATTTTTACCGCATTTCGGTTCTAAAGCTCTATCTGGTAACCGTAAGTACAAAAATTCAAGTCTGTGTGAAAAATTAATTATTGGTTCGGTTTGAACCGATCGCTTAGTTTTTCTGCCTTTTAAACTGTACTGTGGGTTTTAGAGTGCGGTCCGGTTCTTATCGGTTCTAAAACCGAAATTATTACGGTTTTTCAAATACCCGTGATACAAGCTAGAACCGATAAGGTGTCTTGCCTGGCACTGCCATCAAAAGGGCAAGTTTTTGGTTAGGCTGGCATTATGTCTGAGAAACCCAAAAGAAAAACCTGGCCCACTGGGTTTCAACACTTCATGATGTCTGTGGGGAGCCCAAGGCTGACCCACACACCACTTGTGTCTATTGTCTGGGGCTGACCACCTCTGTCAGACTGCCAGGTGTGTAAGAAATTCCCTGCAGCCACCCTGGAGAAGAGATTGGGCTGGCTCAGGGAACGAGAGGCCAAAAAGTCCGCTGATCCGGATGGCCAGCCCAGTTCAGTACCCACTGGACCAGAGGGAGTGCCCTCTGACCAGGGCGAGACTTCCTCGGGCAAAAGGAAGACTGGTTCAGAGGAACCAGTCCCAAGTAAAAGACAAAGAAATCAGGAGGTTTGAGTCCAGAATGTGTCTCCAACTGCTGCAGAGATAGCTAAAGCCATTCAGATTGTCCAGTCACTGTCTCAGGGATCTGTAGAACCACCAACAGTTGGTAAAAGGTTGGTTCGTTCAGTCCCAGTGGTTCAGGATTTTGAGGATTTTTATGAACCACAGGAGGGGGAGGAGGAATTTGATCAATATATGTGTGGCTGGGAGGGTCTGGACGTGCCCATTGAACCGGGCATTTCTCCAGACAGACCTTTAGAATCTCCCCCTATTCTGTCTGAGTCCCCTTCTTTCTTTATTTTTTACAAAAAGGTTGCAGAAACCCTCCAGCTTCCTTTAGAGGAGGCTGTGGATGAGCAAGAGGAGCCTGATTATGTGGAAATGATGGATATTCCAGAGTCTAGGAGGTTGTCTATTCCTTGCATAAGTCATTTAGGAAGCAAACAACAAAGATTTTAGAAAATCCTCATTCTGTCCCTCCTGTAGATAAAAAATGGACAGAAGGTATACTTTGTCAGGCTCGGATACAGACTTCCTTATTGAGCAGTGTAGTCATGTGGGTGTGGTACAAGCTGCAGCCTGTGACAAGGCTAATATTCCTCTGGCCTCACATCCTCCTGACAAGGATTCTAGGAAGATTGATGCCATGGCGAAGAAACAGTATATGGCAGCTTCTTTGGGACTCAGGCAGGCAAATTATATGGCTTATGTGTGAGATATCAGAAATCTAGGTGGGACACAGTATTGCAGTTAGCCAAGCAGGCCCATGGCCAGCTGGCTAGTGAGTTGGAACAGGTGGCTGCTGATGGCATTGAAGCCTCTAAAGTTCAATTTCATACTGCTGTTGATGTTAATGATGTTTCCTCCAGGGTCATGGCCACTTCTGTAGCTTTCCGTAGGTTGGCATGGCTCAGATGCACTAATCTGTCCCAAGATACTCAGTCAAAGGCTATGGATTTTCCTGTAGTGGGAAATCTCTATTTGGGAGCAAACAGAAAATTATATGAAAAAGATGGATGAATACAGAACTACCTACAAAAGTGCCCATGCTAAGGGAGAAGCATGCCATGCCACAAAGGCATGCTCCCAGAAGTAGGGGCAGACCCTTTTCAGGCCTTTTACCAATTTCAAGCCTCCTCTGCTGTCTCGCAGAGGTTTCTTCAGAGCAGGGGTAGGCGTGGCGCCCAAGTAGACCGTCTCCTCCCTCAGCCTAAGGCTGCTGCTAAGCAGGCACCCTGATGGGGTGCCCAGGGCCGATTCTCCTGTACCAGTGGGGGCAGGTTGGCCTATTTCAGCCAGAGCTGGCTGTCCCTAACCGGACAGATGGGTTCTGGAGGTAATAGGCCAGGGTCTGATTCTCAGCTCAAATATTTTCCAAAGATGAGAGCCAGGCATTTCCACCTGCAAATCCTTCAGAAGCCCCTTGCTTTGGAAGCAGAGGTTTCTTCTCTTCTGGTCTGCAAAGCAGTGGAAAGGGTTCCTCCTTGCCATCAGGGCAAGGGCTTTATTCAAGATACTTTCTTACCCCAAAAAGAAAGGAGAATGGCGCCATTCTGGATTTAAGATACTTGAACAAGCATCTGTTGAAACCAAAGTTCAAAATGTTAACTCTGGCAATGATATTGCCTTCCCTAAAACCAGGGGACTGGCTAGCTTCCCTGGACCTCAAGGATGCCTATTTTCATGTTCTGATCAGGCCTTCCCACGAAAGTACCTCAGGTTCGAACTGCCCTCAGGCCACTACCAGTTCAGGGCAATGCCTTCGTACGCCTCTGCTCCCAAGGGTATTCACAAAATGTCTCGCTGTAGTAGTGGCTCATTTAAGAAGGCAAGGGTTGCTGTGTTCCCTACCTGGACGACTGGCTCATTGTGGGTCAGTCTCCAGGTCAGGTAAAATCCACTTGCAAGTCACCCAGCAGCTTCTCACTTCTCTGGGATTCCTGCTAAACTTACCAAAGTCAGTTCTGGAACCAGTTCAGGCCCCAACTTTCATAGGCGCAGAATTGAACACAAGGTTAGCCAGGGCCTTTCTTCCCTCGAAAGAGTGGACAGACTCATCGCCTGGCATCCTCCTTTACCCTGCGGGTCTCTCGACCAGCAAGGCATTTTCTGCAACTCCTCGGGCACATGGCTGCTTCCACAGCTGTTGTGCAGGGAGCAATATCCAGATGAGGGACATTCAGTTCCATTTGAGGGCCTATTGGTCTCAGAGGAAGGACCCTTACCAAATTGGTCCCAGTTACTCAAACCCTGATCCTGGCCTTACACTGGTGGCAGGATCAAAGCAATCTGAAACAAGGGGTTCCTTCATTCCCATTTCTCCTCCCTCACCCTCACCACGGATGCCTCCCTGTTGGGTGGGGGGCTCACCTAGCGACCTTACCACTCAGGAGTGTGGTCTCCTCAGGAATCTCTGCTCCACATCAATCTTCTGGAACTCAGAGCTGTCTTTTTAGCTCTTCGGGTTTTTTCAGATTCTGTCCAGAACAAAGTGGTTCAAGTCAGGACAGACAATACCACCACAATGTGGTACATCAACAAGCAAGGGGGCACTCGGTCTTCAGCCTTGTGCACCGAAGCAATGAAGTTGTGGTCTCTGGCTTATTCCTGAACACCTCCCTGATAGCGGTTCATCTCCAGGGAAGGACAATGTGCTGGCGGACGCCCTCAGCAGAATTTCTCAGGGCCATCACGAATGGGCTCTGAATCCACAAGTACTGGGGTCTGTCTTTGCCAGTTGGGGCACTCCTCAGATAGATCTTTTCGCGGCCCCAGACAACCACCAACTTCCTCTTTTTTGCTGCAGGCCTCAGTACTGGGCTCAGTCCTCTGGATGCCTTTCTGTTGGATTGGAAAGGGAAGTTCCTGTATGCCTTCCCCCTTTCCTCTCCTTTTCAGGGTACTAGTGAAAATCAGATCTCAACCTGCAGAATGATTCTGATTGCCCCAGATTGGGCCAGACAGCCCTGGTACCCCTCTGCTCCTGTCCCTGGCAGTTCACCCTGCCCTGAGCCTGCCCAGAGTTCACGACTTACTGGCCTGTGCACAGGGAGAGTGTGTATCCGGACCTCAAGTCCCTCCACCTCAAGGCTTGGCTCTTGAGGAGCTAGAATTGCTGATTTACACCTTTCTCAAGGTGTTATGGATATTTTAAAGGCTTCAAGAGCCTTCCACTAGGAGCCACTTATAATTCTAAGTGGAAGAGGTTTTCCATCTGGTGCTCTGAGAGGCAGATTATCCCAGAATCTGCTGATCTTCCCATTCTACTGGACTATTTGGTCCATCTGAATTCCCTAGGCCTTAGACCAGCTACCTGAAGGTTCATCTGGCAGCTGTCTCTGCTTTTGTGTCAGCAGGAAGCCTGCCTCCCTTTCTTCTCACCCTGTGTTCAGCAAGTTTTTAAAGGGTTCTACACTAACCCTCCCTTTCGGGAACCAGCTCCCGCCTGGGACCTGAATATTTGCATTGCTCAGTTAATGCAACCCCTTTGAGCCTCTGTCTTCAGCAGAACTCAAGTATTAGGAAAACCGTTTTTCTAGTAGCTATCACCTCTGCCAGACGCATAAGTGAGTTACAGGCCCTGTCAGTGGAAGAAGATTTTATCTCTTTCCACAGAGATAAGGTAGTCCTTAGGACTAATAGAAAGTTTTTGCCTAAGGTGGTTTCTGATTTCCACCTGAATCAATCTATCTCCTCCAGTATTTTTCACTGAGCATTCTTCCTCAGGTGAGAGGAGACTGCACAGCTTGGATGTCAAAAGGCATTAAGTTACTATCTAGAGCGCATTAGAGGTCATAGGTTGAATCCCTCCAACTGTTTCTTACCTATGGCGAGGTTGCCAAAGGAAACCTGCCACTAAGAGAACAATTGCAAGGTGGATTGTCTCTTGTATCCAATTTTGTTATCAGAAACTGGGTAGAGTACCCCTCAGGATTGAGGGCCCACCCACCAGGGGTACAGCTGCGCCTCCAGCGGCTGCCAGAGACATTCCTATTCTGGAGATTTGTCAAGCTGCTACCTGGAAGACAGTTCACACCTACTAAGCATTATTCCCTGGATGTCCAGTCCAGGAGAGGTGCTCGGTTTGGCACAGCTGTGCTTCAGAGCCTATTTCCTAAGTAGGTTCTGACCCTCCTCCATGGAGGTACTGCTGTGTAATCTGCTATTGTTATAATATAGCAAGACTTCATGGTGTTTGAAGAAAAATTACTCACCTTAGTAATTGCTTTTCTTCTCATGGAGTCTTGCTATTATATAACCACCTCCTCTGCCCCTCTCAGAACTCCTACTTGGGTAGAGGTGGCAAATTGGTGCAAGCACTGTGTCATGCCATTTTAGTTTTCCTAACCCTGTTTTCCTTTGGGTTAGGATCTAGATTGTTCATTTAGGTTATTTTTATTGCCCTTCTTGGACTTGAGTCTTGGGGGGAAGGGGGGTTCATATGTGCTTGTCAAGGGTGGTAAAACGAACCATAATACCATCAATCTTTGTTATTATGGTTCTGGGTGTTTCTTGTTGTTTATATTGTTGTTATTACTACTAGTAGGTAGCCATAGGCTAGTGTAGTTTTTCCACACAGACTTTTTTCCGTCCTTTGATGTTGGCTTCGTAAAGATCTGACAGTTTCATTTGAAACTGCCAGATAGAGCTTTGGGCACAGCGCCCTCTCGCTGTAGAACTCCAGATCTTCTGGAGTTAACTCCTTCCTCTCCGGGGCAGTTCAGCTGCAGTGGCTGACTGCTATTGTTATAATATAGCAAGACTCCATGAGAAGAAAAGCAATTACTAAGGTGAGTAATTTTTTCTTCTGGGCACCCGAAATCCCTGGTACCCAGCTTAGCGAGAGGAGCCTTCTGCCACATTCTCTGTACGAGAACAGCAGATTTTATTACATTCTGTAGCTGCAACTGAACTCCTGCTGCTGGCTGCAGTGTATGTTTTTTTTTTTGTTTGTTTTTTTTAATTTGTTTATTCCTCCTCCCTAGCCTGCCACCTCCGACCCTTCAGGAGGACAACTGGACGTCCCACTGCCCGGAACCCTACCCAGGCAGACCCCTGGCCCCATGGAGCCGCGGATTACCCCGGGTGGGGAGCGGCGGGGCTCAAACCCGCTGTCTCGCTTGTTGGTCTGAGGTCTGCTCGGTGGGCACAGGCAAATCGTGGGCACGGCCATGGTCCTCCCATCTTCCCGGTTGAGGCAGGCTTGTTTTCCGCGTTTTTCTCCCTCCCCGAGCAGCAGGTAACCTCCCCCGACGTCATGACGCATGCGCCAACATCCATGCTGCTCAATGGCCGCCCATCCCCAAGTGGAGCTTGCAGTTCCTCGAGCCTCTGCTCGAGGTCATGCAAGTGTCGGGCATCGGCCAAATCCTTCCCCAGAGAAGGCGAGCTGTCGTTGGACGCTCTAGCCTATCTCCCCCCGGCCGACCCACCGACAACCCGAGTCCGCTCCTGAACCTGGGTCGCCGGCATGGTGCGAGGTGTGGCATCCAGTGCCTCAACCCTCAGTGCCACCGGGCCATGCAGTGTATGTTTTAAGCCCCCTTGTTTTCTCTGGTGTCTAGTGGCACCTCCACTCCCCAATTACTGTCCCCTAATTATTTATTTCGTCCCTGGTGTCTAGTGGCACCCCAACCCTCCGATTGCTGTCTCCCTATATTTTTATATTATTTATTTATATACTCTGACATTGGGATGTCCACCCCCCCGGTGTCGGATGCCACCCCAGCCCCTTGCTTTATCATAGTGCCGACATCGAGGGGCCCAATCCCCATGTCGGCATCCTCCCCCCAGCCATGTGGGACACTGGGGAGTCCACTCCCAGTGTCCCAAAATAGTTTTTGGTTTTTCCCTACAAAATAAAAACATCCTAGGACATCATGAGGGAACAATGTTAGACCTGGTACTCTCAAGTGGGGATGGAGAGAAGATCTCTGATCTTGAACTGGGTAGCCATCTGGGAACAAGCGGCCACCAAACAGTGCGGTTCACAATAAACTTAGCTGTAGAGTCAAGCCATACAAAAGTGAATGTACTGGACTTCAGGAGGGCTGATTTTGTCGAAATGGGAGAGTGCCTTAGAAAAGCACTAGCAAACAGGCAAGAAGGTGGGGTGGAGCAACAATGGGAAAACATCAAAACCACCATCACAGAGTCAACAAGCTTTTGTGTGAAACAAATAAATCAAAACAAAAGAAAAAAGCACTATGGTTCTCAAAAGAAGTGGCGGGAAAGGTTAGGGAGAAAAAGATAGCATTCAGGAAGTATAAAGAAACACAGAAGGAGCAGGACAGAGAACTGTACCAGTTAAAGCAGAAGGAAGCGGGGAAGGCAGTCAGAATAGCAAAGGCCCAAACTGAGGAAAAGATAGGCAACTCGGTTAAGAAGGGGGATAAAATCTTTTATAGGTACATTAGGGAGCAAAGAAAGATTAAGGCAGGGATACTGAGGCTGAATAAAGAGGAAGGTGGTTGGGCAGAGAGCGATAGTGAAAAAGGGATACTGAACGAATACTTCTGCTCAGAATTCACGTGGAAAAGCAGGGGGAGATACCTAATCCAGTCGATAGAAGCACTCTGGATGGGGGGGGGGGGTTATATTAGTCCTTTCACAGAAGAAAGGGTTCTGAAAGAACTCTTAAAACTGAAGGTGGATAAAGCAATGGGGCCTGATGGGATTCACCCCGGAATTCTAAAAGAACTAAGGGAAGAACTAGTAGCACCACTGACTACCCTTTTTAATAAATCATGGGAGGATGGTGTGGTATCCCGAGGACTGGAGGAGGACGGATGTGATTCCCCTTCACAAACGTGAGAGCAAGACAGAGGCAGGAAACTACAGACCTGTCAGTTTGACCTCAGTGGTAGGGAAAATGATGGAATCACTTCTGAAGGAAATAGATTACCTAGAGACCAGTGGGGCACAGGACCCAAGGCAGCACGAATTCACAGCAGGAAGGTCATGTCAGACAAATCTAATTGATTTCTTTGACTGGGTGACCAAAGTAGTAGACCAGGGAGGGGCTGTGGACATGGCCTACCTAGACTTTAGCAAGGCATTTGACACAGTCCCATGCAAAAGATTAATAAACAAATTAGCCAGCATGGGAGTGGGTCCCAGGGTGGTAGCCTTGGTAATAAAACACTGGCTGGGCAACAGGACACAGCAGGTAATAGTAAATGGAGTCCACGGTGAAGAAAGGGTGGTTACTGGTGGGGTACCACAGGGTTCAGTACTGGGGCCGGTCCTTTTTAATGTCCTTATAAGTGACATTGCAGAGGGATTGGAAGGGAAAGTATATCTCTTTGCAGATGACACAAAGATCTGCAACAGGGTTGATATGCAAGGTGGGGTGGAAAGGATGAAAAGGGACTTGGCAAGGTTGGAGGAATGGTCAAATGTATGGCAGCTTAGATTCAACACAAAAAAGTGCAAAGTGATGCACATGGGAAACAAAACCCAGGGGAAGAGTACACAATCGGGGGGTGAGATACTGAAAACAAAAATGGAAAGGGACCTGGGCGTAGTCATATCAGATGACCTAAAGGTGGGCCAGCAATGTGAGAAGGCAGTAAGGAGGGCTGGGGGGATACTGGGATGCATAGGGAGAGGCATCACCAGTAGAAAACAGGAAGTTGTTGGCCCTCTGTACAGACAGTTGGAATGACCACATCTGGAGTACTGTGTACAGTTCTGGAGACCCCATCTCTGCAAAGACATAGACAGGGTGGAGACTGTCCAGAGGAGGGCAACCAAAATGGTGCAGGGTCTGCACCAGAGGAAGTATGAAGAAAGACTAAAGGAGCTTAAGATGTATAGCCTCAAGGAAAGGAGGGAGAGGGGGGGACATCATAGAAACTTTCAAATACCTCAAGGGAATCAACAGAGTCCAAGAGGGTAGCATCTTTCAGAAAAAGAGATGTGCAAGAACAAGGGGCACAATTGGAAGATAGAGGGGACGCTCATAGATGTAATGTGAAAGTATTTCTTCACAGAGAGGGTTGTAGATGCATGGAACGGCCTTCCTGAGGAGGTCGTAGAGTCCAATGGTGGGGGAATTCAAGAATGCATGGAGCAGACAAGGCAATTCTAGTGGGGGGTAGGAGGAAGTAGGCTGTTGGTTAACTAGGATCTTCAGCTTATCCGTTAAGTAGGGAAATAGGAAGACTAGGTGGGCCAAGCGGTCCTTATCTGCCATCAAGTTCTGTTTCATTTTTTTTAACTCTGAAATAAAGAAAACCGTCCCTCGCTTCCCCCTCCCCCCACTGAGCACCCACCACCGCCTTTACTCTATACTTACCACCAGAGGTCATACGCTGTCATCTTCTGTGGACTGGGACACATCTGCACTCTTCAAAGCCAAACCGTGAACTGATGGATCAAGGTAAGTGCTGTATAATGTATCTCAGTAGCGTTTTGAACTTAGGATCTTCCTGGACTAAGTCTCCATCACTCATTCACACTAGTGGGATAGCGCCGCAGGCGCTAGGACCAAGCGGGAGCCAAAAATTTTCTGAAGGGTCAGCGCTGAGGTAGGACCACGCATGCACGGCACTGCAAGACTGGCTCGCGCCTGTGTAGGTTATCTCGGCGTCGACCCTCCAACTGCCTCTGTTCCTTTTCTCCCGCCGTCGACGTCGCTCATCTGCCGGAGTCAAAGTTTTCATCTATACGACAACAGCTTTTAGTGTTTAATTTAACTGTTTAACTATTTAGTAGTAATTTTTTATTTTATCAACAAGAAAAGAAGATCATGAAGAAAAAGAAATTCTTCCTGCCATCAACAGAGTCGTCCTTAGACAGTAGCGGTGACGGTAGGAAGACTTCGTTTGAAAGTTGCTATGGCAGAGGGGCTGAGCCCGGTCCACCACCCTTAAGTAACGGGGGAGGGTCTGACTATGGACAGTCCTGTGCTCGGGTGGAGGACAGTGCACCGAAGCACGAATCTGGCGGTGCCGGGGATCCGGCTCCGCTTAGCCTCGAGCTCTTCTTCCTTGTTTGGGGAAGAAGAATCGGTGCCACTCGAGGTTGCCCGTTGGTACGTCTGCACAGGATTGTTCATTGGTAGGGTGATAGGCCTGAACCGACTTTCGTGGGTTCCCTTGGCCCCCTCCTAATGGCCGCATACTCGACTCGGACTCCATCTCTGTCCTCGTTGGAGTTCCGGTGAGCAGTTTCACCTCTGGGCCGCTCCTGTGGAGCAGGGGGTTTGACTTTCCTTTTTTCCTGGTTGTGTTCCTGTTTCCGGGGCCTCCGGGCCTCAGAGCCGTTGGACCAGCGCCGGGTGAATTGGATCAGAATGAGCGCGGTGCCCTCTTGGTGCCTTCGCCCTCGTGCCTACCCCCCCTCTTCCTTTTCCATGCTGGGGCCGGCACGGGCACCACCTTTCTCCTTCTCCCCATCTTTTCCATTGGCTTTTCCACTGTGTTTTTCCTGGCGCTGTGCCCGACATCTTGGTGGCACCGCAGGTCCGGCGCCGTGCCACTGGTTTGGCATTGGTGCCACAGGTGGCACCGCTGGTGTTTGGGTCGGCACCGGGACTCGGCACCATGGCTTGGCACCACACTCGACACCGTGCTCGGTGCCGTGGGCTCTGTGCGGCGCCGTGGGTGCTGTCATTGTTGCCTTCGTTGCCGGCGCTGCTAAGCGTTGCGTGGGTGTTCATGGTGCCCACGCGGATGCCTTGAGGTGCTTTCGTGGAGTGTGGGAACATCCAGCGGGTGCTGCAGGCGGTGCGGCGCGGGCACCTGGGTGGCACCAGGCACCTGCGGGGAGCATGGTTGCCATGAGTGCCCATGGGTGCCATGGTTTTCTTGGGTGCCATGGGCATCGGGGGTGCCCTTGCGTGCCATTGGTGCCAAGGATACCTGCAGGTTCTGCTGTGGGTGCCCTCAGGTGTCTCCCAGGTTGGCATAGGTACTGCTTGGTGCCCTCCTGTGCCACGAGTGATGCTGGTGCCGCAGGGGTGCCAGTTGGTGCTGTCTGACAGAACTAGGGAAAGATCTCCATTTGCAGACCTCTCTTCCGCAGGACTTGTGGCGGGATGTTTCCGTGGATTGAAGTCCTATTCTGCGGATTATTTTTCCACACATCTTAGTGGGTGGTGGTCTGCATTGGGTCTCATAATCCAGTGGTTTTCCGCTGATGGGACTCTTCTGTTCTGTTCTGTCAGCGGAATTTCTCATTCCACTGAGCACTTTCTCAGCTCCCTACGTGGTGCCAAGCTCCTCGACACCCTTCCTGGTGGTGGAGTCTCTAGTGGCTCTGACCTAGACCTCTTTTTGGGGTCCTTCTGTGGTAGAAGGGCATCTAGATGAGTCTCTCCCTGTCCTTCTGGTCAGCGATACAGCGGATGACTCATTTTATATACTGAAAGACACGCCCTCTCTATCATCAGAGTCTGTGATGGAAGCTCTTTTCAGTAGTTCCTCATTTGTGGGATCCACCATAGTGTTCAGACTGGATCTGTGGACCATAAACCTCTGCATCTAGACTCTTTCAGTCATCAAGACAGTTACTCTGGAACATTCTAATTCAATGGTCGGGAGTGGCACAGACTGTTCCGCTCCTTTGATAGGGGTATATAGCCCTCTTTTGATGCTGCCCCTCTGGTGGCTGCTTTGGCACAGGTGGTTAACATCTGTCTAGCTATCATTAGTCCACTCAAGAGTTCAGTTATGGATCCTCAGGCTCGTCCTCTCCTCAGAGGGTTGACATCCTTGTCATTTCTGTATCAGGCAATCCTTGCCAAATAGCAGCCACAACCTTGTCAGGCTTGGACTAATGATAATTAATACCAAAAAAAAAAAAAAAAGTCAGAATTATCACAGTACAGGGCCTAGTTGGAATTTCCCGATGCCACACTTTGGATCTGGTCAGGTTCTGCCTCAACCCTGAGGCGGTCATCTCTAAACTTCAGTAAAGAGTACCTGATTTTTCTACCCCTAGGGGCAGTCCGATCTAGCGGTGGTATAGCTCACCTCTTTTCTCTAGAGAATTTTCTCTTATTCAGAGATATTTCCAAAACCTAGGCGTCTAACCAGTCTGTTAGCCTGATTAAAAAACAAAAAGGGTCTTTCTTCTCTTGATCAGAGCCTCGCAGCAACAGAAGTGACTCTTCAGCAAGTCGGAACTTAGATTCTTACTTCCATGCTTGCTTCAATTTAACAGACGACATGCTCCTTTCTTGACCATAGGTCAAGTAGGTCTTTTCTGAGGTAGCTTCTCAAATATTCACACCTTCAGTTCCTGTGCACTGGTTCCGTGCCAGTAGCACTCGAAGCTATCCTCTCCGACTGCGTGACGGAGCGGTGATGTTTGTTTTTTTCAACAAAGCAAACTAGAGTCCTTCCTACTCCCTTCAGGGAGGCCAGAGTAAGTAGTGTCTCACCGCATTGAGCCACTTCTGCCGCTATTCAGTCACTTCAACGAATGGGTTAGCCCTAACTTGGTCCTGCTGTGTCCCTCCTCGATGCACATCTGCCTCTATTTGCCTTACAAATCCAGCTCCTGTTTTTTTTCTGTTGAAATGTTTTTTTCCACAGTGGACACGTCGTCCTGTACACTTTCCTTTCTTCCCTGAGTTCAGAGACTGCTGCTACAGTTATACACACAGGGGCAGGATGATTCCCTTTTGGAATATGCAGTGACTAGGATTTGATTCTACTAGACCACCACAAGAGGCTTCTAAGTTGTGCTTCGCCTTCCATCAGGACGTTTTCAGTGACTTGGTGAAAACCATTTTCCTTGATGAGCTAACCCCACCTGGACCTTCTTTTGCTCACCAGGTAAGGGGTTCAAGTGCTACTGGACCTGTTTTTTGCAGATCAGCCATACTTGGTAGGGGGGGTTCCGTCTCCACTTTTCGGTCTACCCTGAACCTGTAGACTTTACCTCTGGATCTTGCAGTTCCTGAGTTCCTTTATATTAGATTAGTACATGTCTTTGACACTATTAATTTTGGTCCTATACCAAATTGTGAGTCCGGGTTTTCGCCTCTCTCTGAGTGGTTGCGGCTTCCTGGCAGAGTTTCATTTTGTGCCCATTGCAGTTGTCTGCAAAGTGGTGCATTACAACTCGAGCGCTTATCTTGTAAGCATCATGTTCTGGATGCTCTTTACAAGACGGCTCTTTTTATTAGCAGGACAGTCCTTGGCCGTCCTTTCTGGGTGAACCCTATCTCCTACCACCCTACTCAGGGTTGTGGTTTAGCTTAGTACTCTCCACTATTGTGAATGAGTGATGGAGACTTAGTCAGGAAGATATGGAAGTGACGTACTTGCCGTAGTTATGATCTTCTTGGACAGTCTCCATCACTCATTCACACGCCCACCCACCATCCCCTGGGTTCACTCGTTTTTCTTTCCTGGTCTTCATGGCCTATGGTTCGGACTGTGAAGACATTGTTCTTGGACATTTCTTACAAAGGCCATCTGGGCCCTCTCAGGACCAGAAACTCAGAATGAGTTATTCTCTTTAGTTACGCTGCACCTCCTTGGTCGAAAAGGTACTGAGGTGGTTGGAGGGTCGACGCCGAGACAGCCTACACAGGCGTGTCAGTCTCACCGGAAGGCTGCGATGCGCCGGGTCCTACCGCGCCCATCCTTCAGAAAATTTTGCCTCCCGCTAGGTCCTAGCGCCTCCGGCGCTATCCCACTAGTGTGCATGAGTGATGGAGACTGTCCAAGAAGATCAATAATTACAGTAAGTACATAATTTCCATTTCATAACTTTGTCATTTTAAGGTATTTTTCACCAAATTTTCAAAGTGGTCTTTCTAACCCCAGGAATCACTCATTATGATTAACTGATGAAGTCAGTGTCTTGTGTTGAACTGCCCAGAGAGATGGAATGCTGTGCAAATGATGGAACTCTCAATTGGCCCATGCCAGTTTCAAACTGCTGCCCTAGTAACTGCAGCACTCTGAGTGCTTCAGATTCTTACATAGCCTAACTGGGTATAGGACCCACTAGCTAAACCTAAAATATTACAAAAGAATTATTGTCACCTTGGGTCAAAGACATCCCTAAGAGACGAGCCTCAAATTCAAGAACACAAGGAAACCAACCAGTTAAAGGGTGGGTCTCTAACCCGGCTCATATACAAAAACCTTAAAGCAGGGATGCAGAACAACTTTCTCTCCATACTTAAACCTGACCCCTTTTTTGGTTTTTTTTGTTTTAAGGTTCTGGTAGGGGAGGCGGTGGGTGCTTTAATCATAATGAGTGATCCCTTTGAAAAAACAAGATTACTATGGTGAGTAATTTTTTTGGTGTGAAATTACCTTTTGTGCCTGATTAACAAAATGACAGTGCCAGTGTTCGTGAGGTGGGGTCCCAAAAAGGTCACGTTGAAAATATGGTGAAAAAATTCCTAAAAATGGCCGAGTTATGAGCATTTATTTAAATTTTTCTATGCACGGACATAACTTTGGTAATTTTCAATATTTTGATTACAAATTTTCAACATTGCCATTTTTGCACGCCACCTCATGAACAGTACAGCTGTCATTTTTCACTTCCTGTCGGAAACGTGTTTTCACACCTGTGGTGCGGAATGGCATTTTGGCATGGATGTGAACATTTTCACCTATGAGATTTATGAAGTGGGGTCATAAAAAGATTATGTTGAAAATTTGGGGTCAAAATATGAAAAAATGCCAAAGTTATGACCATTTGTTGCAATTTTGCTACACCCGCTTGTAAATTTGGAAATGAAAATATTTTGACCCCAGATTTTCAACATAGCCTTCTTATTACCCCCACTTCATGTATGTCGCAGCTGTCATTTTTCAAATCCTGACCAAAATGTGTTTTCGCACCTGTGGGCAGGAATGGCATTGTAGTTGGGCAGAATTACATTTTGGCGAGGATTCAAAAATTTTCTGTACCTGGTACATGAGGTGGGGTAATAAGGTGGCTATGCTGACAGTTTGGTCACTTTTCTATAAATGGAAGCTACATACAGTGCAGGCATCTACGTAGGGATGGAAGCGCAGGGTCCTTTGGACCCTGCGCTCTCACAGTACAATAACGATACTGTTATACTGTCTCAAACAGTAAGGAAATAAGTTGCAAAAAAACTCATTAATGCTCCAGTTAGGGTCAAAGTGACAAAAGTTGGGAAATGAGGCATTAGGGTTTCCCTACCACCCAACCCTTACAAACCAGGCAGGAGAGCAGGTGTGGGGTGTGCCTTGGGCTTCTCAAGCCTAACGCTCACCCCGTTCTCATAAAGTCTACACATCTGACCTTATTTATAGATGGAATGGGGTGAGCATTAGGCTTGAGAAGCCCAAAGAACACCCCACACCTGCTCTCCAGCCTGGTTTGTGAGGGTGGGGTGTTAGGGAAACCCTAAGTCCTCATTTCCCAACTTTTGTTGCTTTGACCCTAACTGGAGCATTAATGAAGTTTTGTGCAGTATAGACGTAGGGAAATATGGTGTTAGGGTTTCCAACCCTAACACCCCACCCCGCACAATCCAAGAGGCATTGGGGGTCAGCCCTAACGTTCACCCCATTCCATTAGAAAATAAGATGGGTGGGTACAGCATAGGAGAATGGAGTGAGCGTTAGGGCTGCCAACCCCAGTGCCACCCCCACGATGCCTCTTGGTCTGTGGGGGTGGGGGGTTAGGGTTGGAAACACTAACACCATATTTCCCTACTTTTGTTGCTTTAACCCTAACTGATGCATTAATGCAGTTTTTTGCTATTTATTTCCTTACTTTTTGAGACAATATAATAGTATCCTTATTTTAATGTGGGAGTGCAGGGTCCACTCTCCGTAGATGCATATATATATAGATATATCTGTGGAAGCACATGGTCCTCCAGGCCCTGCACTTCTATGTCTAGGACAACAGTGACCAAATTGTTAGCATAGCCTCCTTAATACCCCACCTCATGTATCCATTACAGAAAATGTTCAAATCCCTGCC
This sequence comes from Neoceratodus forsteri, assembly GCA_016271365.2. Classification (NCBI taxonomy): domain Eukaryota; kingdom Metazoa; phylum Chordata; order Ceratodontiformes; family Ceratodontidae; genus Neoceratodus; species Neoceratodus forsteri. The sequence continues at coordinate 659,506,502 of CM057459.1, forward strand.
AAAACATAATTCTGTGCAACTGCAAAACCATTCCATACCACAGGTGCGAAAACACAGTTTGGCCAAGATTTGAAAACTTACAGCTGTGACATACATGACGTGGGGTGATAAAAGTTGAAAATCTTGGGTAAATATATGTAATGTAAGGCCAGCCTGGTGGCGCTGAGGGTTGAGCGCTGGACACCACATCTTGTACCACACGGCGACCTGGGTTCGGGGGCGAGCATTCGGGTCGGTAGTCGCTGGGGAGGAGAAGGTTGGCTTCAGCGGCTGCTCTTCTTCTCTGGGGGGGACCACTCTCTCCGCCGCGATACCGCCACCTGTTGGGGGATGCTTAGGGTGGTCGGTGTGGTTAAGGAGTGCCTGACGCAAGGGGTAGATGCTGGTAGAGGACCGGCTTCGATGTGCTTTTCCACGCACTCCAGCAGCCTTGCTCCTCCTTGCACGCCACGTCAGGGAAAAATACATCTCAGAGGAAAAAGCCCTCCAGCCTACCTAGATGACATCCTCCAGAGCCAGTCTCACCACCCGCTGGCAGACCTCGCTGTACAGCTCGTTGCAAAAGGATAGAGGGAGGTAAGATGGGATCTCTCCTCGTCCTGCCCGGGGGGTAATGTGGGCAGATCAAGGGCCTCGATGGCAGTGAGTGTGGTACTCTAGGGGCAGACCCTGAGTGTCGGTAAGGTTGGAAGGGTGATGCTCCTTGGGGGAACTAAAGGAGTGGAGGTAGAGGGACAGTAGGCGTAGAAAAAATAAGTTAAAAAAAAAAAAAAAATGTAATGTTTCTGAAGTTACAAGCAGGAGTAGCTAAATTGCAATGAATGATCGTAACTTTAACATGTTTTTATATTTTGACCCAAAATTTTCAGCATAGTCTTCTTATGACCCCACCTCATAAACAACATAGGTGAAAATGTTCAAATTTATGTCAAAAACGCTGTTCCGTGACACATGTGCAAAAGCACATTTCAGGCAGGATGTGAAAAAATGACACCTGTACTGTTCATGAGGTGGTGTGAAAAAAATGGCTATGCTGAAAATTTGGAGTGAAAATATTGAAAATTACCAAAGTTATGCGCGTGCATAGAAAAGTTTCAACAAAAGCACTCTGGAATTTTTTCACCAAATTTTTAACATGGCCTTATTGGGTCCTCACTTCATGAACACTGCAACTGTCATTTCGTTAATCAGGTCCAAAAGGTGATATCACACAGCGACCAGGAAATCACCTTCCAGGCCCGAGTAACGAAGTGACAGTGTTTATGAGGTGGGATCCCAAAAAGGCCATGTTGAAAAGTTGGTGAAAAATTTCAAAACAAATGGCAAATATATCGACCCAAGTTCAAAACACCATTAAAATACATTATACTGACATACTAAAAGCCAGCAGAATAGGCCAAATGGTCTTTCAATGTCTGCTCGAAAGCCAGCAACCTAGTGACTGCTCGCCTTACCACCCCCCATCCCCCAAGAGGTTCTTCTTTGGTTTCAGTTTCCCCTTGTACCTGTCCCACCCCTTCTTGAAGCCCTCCACTGTGCCCTCCTCCAACAGCCTCCTGGGCAGTGCATTCCACGGCTCCACCACACTTTCAGTGGAAAAAATGTCTCCTACACTCCCCCCTCCAATTTCCACTCATGGCCCCTGGTTATTTCCCCCCCTTCTTTAGCCTAAACAGCTCCTTGGTTCCACTCCTGGTTATCCCATTTACATACCTGAAAACCTCTATCATATCTCCCCTATCCCTCCTCTCCTCCAGTGAGTAAAGCCCAAGCTCTTCCAATCTCTCCTCATTAGGCCTCCCCTCCATGCCCTGAATCATCCTGATCACTCTCCTCAGAACCCTCTCAAACAGCGCTATGTCCTTCTTCAGATGGGGTCTCCAGAACTGTACACAGTACTCGAGCTGCGGCCTGACCAAAGCATTATATACATGGAGGATCACCTCCTTCCTTCTGGATGTAATTCCCCTGGCTATGCAGCCCAGTACCCTGTTTGCTTTGGCTGCAGTTCTTCTACAATTTTCAGAGTTATTCATTTTGACGTCTACCACCACCCCTAAATCCCTTTCACTCAGTGTGGCTTGCAGTGTTACCCCCCCCCAAGGGTGTATACAAAGCCCGTATTTTTGACCCCCAAATGAAGTACCTTACATTTCCCAGCATTAAATTTCAGTCCACACCTCCTTGACCACCCCAACAGGATATCCAGATCCCCCTGGACTGTCTCCCTCGCTTCTTCACAATCCACCAGTGCTCTCAGTTTTGAATCCTCCACAAAGAGACTCAACCTATTCCTAACCCCCCCTCCCTGTATCCAAGATGTAGGCATTGAACAAGACTGGACCCAATACTGAACCTTGAGGGACCCCACTGATTACCTTCCTGGGGGAGGAGAGTATCCCACCCACCATTACCATCTGTAAATGCCCCAAAAGACAGTTTTCAGCCCAAATTAGCTCCTGTCCTCCCACCCCCATCTCCCCCATTTTTGCTATCAGTCCATTATGGTGCACTAAATCAAACACCTTGCTGAAATCTAGGTATAGGACATCCACTGGTCTATGTATATCCAAGGCCCCCATCACCTAGTCGTGAAACTCTACGAGTTTGGACTGACACGATCTCACCGGGACAAAGCCATACTGTTCATCATCCTGGTGTCCTAACCTTTCCATCTGCCTCCCAAGCCTCTCCTTGATAAAGCCCTCCATTACTTTGCCTACCACAGACGTCAGACTGACAGGCTTATAATTCCCATCTCCTCCCTAGACCCCCCCCTTTATGTATAGGCACTACATAAGCCACCCTTCAGTCCCGTGGCACCCATCCCGTCTGCAGAGATATGTTAGAGTGCAGCCAGTGGAGCTGCCAGCTCCTCCACCGATTCCATCATTGCCCTCAAATGTAGTCCATCTGGCCCCGGCGCCTTATCAGTTTTTAGCTTCCAAAGGGCCTCCCTCACCCTATCCACTGTGATGCCTATTATATGGCTCTTAGCTTGATACCTCAGTTCACGTTTCAGCTTTGAAGAGTGCAGACGTTTCCCGGTCCACAGAAGATGACAGCCGACAACCTCCAGTGGTAAGTATAGGGCAAGAGGAGCGTGTGGGGGGTGGTAGGTGCTCAGTGGGAGGGTCAGGAGGGGACGGCGGGGACAACGAGGGACCATTTTCTTTTTTGGCAGGTTTTAAAATCAGAAAGACGGGGAACTTTTTTTTTTCCACAGGCTTTAAATAAATATTTTGGAACACTGGAAGTGGGCTCCCCAGTATCCCACACTGCTGGGGGAGACTTGAGAATGCCAGCACAGGGATTGGGCACCCGGATGTCGGCACTGATAAAGTAAACAGTGGGCTTTGGGGGGACATCTGACACTGGGGGTGGGCATCCCGGTGTCGGATTTTACACTGAAAATAATTAAACTATTTGGGGCCACTGGGGGTGGGCTCCCCAATGTCCCACACTACTGGGTGGGGGAGGGGGAATATCTAAATGTTGGCACTGTCAACTTAGGGGATGCAAGCATTTTGTGGAGTGGTACAGGGGACTTCGAGCATTTGCTGCCTCACACTATGCTCTGGAACACAGCAACATTAAGAGCACTATTCTTTGCTATTCTCTAAGTCAATTCTGCAGTTGCTTCAGGGACATGTTCCATGTGTTGATAGTATATATCCCACTGTGGCATAGCCCATAGGTAGCACCCTGCCTTGCGCATTTTAGTTATGTGTAAAAGTTAGGCAGACGGAGGCATTGGGATTGCTGCCAGGAACAACCCAGACTCAAGTCAGTTTTGCTGGATAAGCTTGCAGCTTCAGTGGATGCCACCTTTTGCTCTCACTTTTAAAGCATAGTTTATAAAATGCCTGCATCATAAACTGTAAGCTACACAACTGGGATATACTATATGTCCTTTAAAGCAATGCAGATGCCAGTGGTTGTAAAGTTACCAACATGTATCATGGTTGATGGCTATTATTTGAAAGTATGTGCTCCTCAGTATAATAATGTTCAGATTCTGTCGGGTTCTCTACCGCAAAGCGGCACTCAGGCAGCCATGCGAGAGGCAGAGAGCAGGCTATATAATTATATGGTTGTATGTGCTCCTTGGGATGAATGATACAAATAGTTAAAACAAGACTGCCCCTAGGTATCGGGGCCCGAGGAATCGGAATCTGTGAATAGTGTTTTCCAAAAGTGCCCAAAAATATGTTCAATGTAATCTGCCCATTTTGGCCGGTAGTGTTGCAGTTTGCAGCAGTATTCGCAAAATAGTGCTGCAATTTGCAGCATAACTGGTAGCTTCGCAAAATAGTGCCGCAATTTGTGATACTTTCACAAAATGCGACAGTAGTTCCACAATTTGTGGAAGCAAAAACGGGCCGATTAAAATAAATATATTTCTGGGTACTTTTGGGAAATAATATTTACAGATTCCGATTCCTCAGGCCTCAATTAGGTAAACAACGCTTGGTATTTACCTAGGGATAGTATTTCTTTCCTTGTCACTAACAGAAAACAAGATGGCGGAATCTTGACACTACATTCCGCATTTGTGAAAGCAATTACCACTTTCGCAGCAGCAAAAACTACTTTCGCATGATGCATCTAATTTTCCCCATAGGATATAATGGGAAACTTCAGACTTTAATAACTTCTGAACGGATTAATAGTTTTTCACCAAACCTACAAAAGGCACATCTTTGACCCAGACCCCATATACACTAACCATGTCAGACCAAACCCTCAAGCCATTTCAGTGAAACAGCATGCAAAAGGATTTGCACCTAAATGGTAATTTTCATATTTTTTGACACTCTGCATCTCCACAACTGCAAATCCAGCCTTAACGAAACTTGCCACATTGTGATCTGTCGTACCTGATGGGGCATGTAAAAATTTGTGCGCATCAGTCGTACAGATGCAAAGTTATTAAAGTGCAACATTTGGGGCTTAACATAGAAGTGAACATTGAACCCTAACTTAAATAAATGAATCTGGTCTCTGAGCATGCTCAGAAATGTATATTTACTTGTGAGAATACATTTCTGAGCATGCTCAGTGTCTCTGAAATGAGTGAGATAAGTTTGAGAATGCTGAGTGACCAGCTTCATTTATCTTGCTAATGTTGACCAAAATAACATGTTTATCTTGGCAAATTTATTTTCATACTTGTATAAATATATGCACACACAGACACCTTGCTCCACCTGAGTGGGCAAAAATAAACATGAATAAATTATTTTTAAAGAAGTGTTAGATACTGTTTCATTCCAGAAGGGAAGGAGGAAAGAGAGGATGGAGAAACAGAAGTTATGGGCCTTGATGGAAGTCACAGTTTCTAACTGTCCCGTCTGTTGATTTATGTATGCTGTTCTGTTTCTTTCAGATGTTAATGCAGGAGAACGTGGACAAACCAATAGTGCAGCTTCAGCATCGGCATCTAATTCTACTTGATTCTGGGAGAAATGCTGGCATGGAAACACCAGAGTCTCACTCAGTCACGCTGGTCAAACCTAGAGAGAGAAATTAAAAAAAAAAAAACCTGTTCATTTTAATGTTCATTTTTTTATTTAACCTTGTAAAGTAACTATAAATACAAACTGATTTCAATGTACTCTCTGAGGGAATCCTGGAGTAATGTGGAGCAATATAACAAGTCTCTCCCTCGACAATCTTTTATTGACGTCTGCTGTTGTGTAGTTTAAAAAAACAACTCTTGATGCCCACTTGTCTCCCACTTTTTCTCCGAAGCATTTTTTCTCAAGTGATGTTTCACTTATTTCCCGTTTGTGTAGTGCACAGCTTGAATTTGGTTGGGAGCTTTAGAAGAAATTATCTACAGAGCTGTATATTGCCAGTGGCATTGGCTTTGAAAGATTGCCTATGACTAAAACACTTTTACTTCTGGCCACTGGCTGTCTACTTTGTTTCCTTGCTTGGTTGTAATTTAAAGAATTTATTTTATAAGCTGCAACTAATCTTAACGAAGTCTGCCAAGAGAAATTACTAATATCCTGGTAGATTTTAAGTAGTTAATAGCTACAGTTTTTTTTTTTCAGGAGCCTGAAATCTTTCATCAAGCTTCAGTCAAATCAAAAGTATTGTTGCGTAACAAACAGCAGGTTGCTGGCAGAATTGTTTTGAGAAAATGCAACTTTGTCCTATGGATAGTGACTCGGGTGCTGTTTCAAGTAGCCACTGTGGACGCACCCTTAGCTGTTGGTTCTGAACTTGTGTTTTTAACACACGGGACACAATATTTATAATGTGAACTGTAATAGTCTACTGGCATCTTATTTTTTATGAAAGTTGGGCTTGAAAATTACCACTATATATAGTTTTAATTTTAAATCAGAAACTAGAATATGTATTTAATTTCTTTCAACCTCATGTTTTTTGCTGTACTTTATTTATTGATGCATGTTAGATACGCCATTACAATGTAATTACAATGGTAGAATGTTAATAAAAATGTGCATCAGAATTAAACAGTACCTATACCTGCTGAATCATAGGAAAGCTGAGTATAAATATTCAGTTCTACTTTTTCCTTCTGTTTTTATCTACAGTATTTAAAATGTAGCTTGTCTAAGCATGAGAATGTTATACAGCATTTTGAAGGAATTTTTAATAATACAAATGATGCAAGACCCAGATATAGATCTGCGTGTGGAAAGCAATAGTCCCTTTATGCAAAGGGACATGGCCGAAATGGCCAGTGATGTTCAAAAGGGCTACCTGTACAAGTGCCAGGTATACTACAGTAATGGTAACAGTCCTATAGGTTTATGTTGTAAGCTTATATACTGTATAAGGAGTTTTTTTTCTTCAGAAAGTAATCTTTATCTGGTGAGAACTGCATTTAAGGTAGCAGCTTAACTGGCAGGTTGTACACTTGCACATTATGACAAATACTTTGATAGCTAATTTAACTGTTTCACTTGGACTTAATAAGTTTCCATGATTTTTAATGGGAGCTTTAAAGGCCAGTCTTAAAAAAATAAAAAAAATAAAAAAAAAAGTGGGACGTTACAGTAAATTGGGCGTGACAGTCACACTGTTTAAAAACTCATAGCTGTCATAAACGGATTAACCTTTATAAACATTAGTGGGTGGAACAAAATTGTTTTTTTTTTTTCCTTCAGTCTCGCCTCTAAAGAGGAATTCATGAGAATTAACTGAAAAAAAAAAACATGTACAGTTTAATAAACCAAGGTACAACCCCTTTGCTTCAAAAGGCAGTGTTTTGGAATCTGCTCATTGTTGAGGTGAGGCTACAAAACAAGTGTCTGGTAGGAGTCAAAAAAGCCTTTACGCAGCTTTTGGCCTTGAACACATTGTTTAAAGAAATCCTATGTAAGGCTGTAAGCCAAGAAGGAAGAGCTCCGAGGATAAACTGACTTACTTTGTTGCTGGACAAAAATTCCAATGGATCAGCTGTCAAAACATAAACTTGAAGTGTGATATGCACACATTTTGTTGACCGAACGCACTAACTGATCTGTATTGAAGAGTACTTGCAGCTACATAACTGATCTGCTGCTGAAGAAAGGTCACGGAACAGGAGATCAGTGCTTCAGTTATTTTTAAATAGTTTAAGATCATGGCAGGATCACGTAACCATGTTATAAAAACCAAGATCCAGGTCCTTAAATTGCTTGTAAATAAAGTGCTCCCCACCAAATTCAAGCTTGTATATTTTTTTAAGTTTTTATTGTTTTGTATGTAAATATGTGGACCCAGGAACTGTTATAAATGAGCAAAAACTTACCATTCAGGGCAAAGATTCTGTTTAATATTCAAACAAAATGTAGACAAGCTTTTTAAAGCCATATAGTTTTAACTTTGTACAGTAGGTGCTGGCTGTATTATTGTAACAATATCTTTAGCAATGTATAGTGTATCTATAGTTTGGAGTGCCTTTGCTTCCATTGTTTTGATTTTTTTGTATCATTATTATTTTGACGAGATGTCCCAAGAAAGACATCTTTCCCTTCCTTTAACCCCTTGAGTACTGCAATATTATAATCATACCTCAACTGAAGTTTAGATTCCATTTGCGTAGATCCTTAACTGCTTTACTGAATTTGCAGATTTCAGACACTTGTAGTATGTTTAGTGACTTACGACCAGTCCTCGTGCCGCTGGCTGGTTTCTGACAGCCACTCTGTAGGGGCTATTTCCCTCCATCTGTAACACTGATTCTGCAGAGACTATCCAGTGACTTTACCTGTTGCCCTCTATGCCTGTGACACTGGAGAAGAACTGGGCATTCATTAATGCAGATTAGTGAATCATGTGGGACATATGTTAGCTCCACATATTAAAATTAGCAATCTTTTCGCAAATTTAAATTTCCTTTTATCTTTTATACCTATACATTGAAGGCTTCCTTGTTGCAAGGGCACTAGTCTCAAGTCAGTGTTCTCTGTACGGATATCATTTATATATTTCTTGTCAAACATTCTTGAAAACCAAAGCGTTTTTCCTGAAGTATCTTTACAGTACTATAAATGCACATTCTTTAGCATGACCTCATTTATTAACATGGTTGGGTCCTCTACAGTACTGTTTGTTGAAAACTATTTTTCAGTGTTAAAACGGAGGTCTTGATTGCAGTTAACATTCTGGCCAGCCTTATTGAGTCAGCAAATTTCAGTAAATATTTTGCGCAGCCATATACAGTTAGCAAGCTGATGTTATGAGCATATGAGCATTTCTTTTTCATTAACTTTCCTTTAAAGATATTTATTAATATCTAGTTAGTACAAACACCAGTACTTCAGTCTCATTCATACATACACATCTCCATAGCCACTCACCTCACTCTGTGGTACGTCTTGTGCCAAACACTAGTTTACTATGTATGTGGATTGACTGGATGTGGGAGATTCTTTCAAAGAACTACCATTACAACTTTATAGCATCTACTTCTGCATATGTATGCATTTTATTAACTATGCTTGTCTTAGTCCAATGTAAATATTCATGTCAAGGCCTTTTGTACTGGCAGTCTTGCAAACCGTGTCAGAAATATATTCAAATTAAGAAAATATATTTACTTTGCGCCCCCAAGAATCCATTTACAGAATAATGGCCATTGAGAAAAAGCACAGAGTAAAACCTACAGTAACTCGTAATGTGTACTGTTCTTCCCTGCAAAAGAATGAGTCATGCTGGTTTATATATTAAACAGCTTTTTGTGTGTTAACATTAACTTTTTTATTTTGCTAAATTGCAATAAAGAACTGTACAGTACCCAAGGGGTTAACCTAAGATGTAGCTTCCTTGTGTGATTATTCTATATATATATATATAAATATATATATATTTTGCTTGCCTGTACAATTTGCATTCATAAATGTGTTGCTAATGGATCACTTGGCCTGTACACACAATGAAATAGAGGGTGACCACTTCCGCCTGAAAATCTTTTAAAAACATTTAAAAAAAAAAAAAATTCAGACTTTGGGTTATATACAAACTATTGCATATACATGTGGAAAACTGTCTTGATTAAAAAAAACTGTATAACGTTATTATCATTACTACTTGAATGCCTCTTTGTGACTGAAATTTTTATTTCATTTTGAATATAAACTTTTTTTGTGGAAAGTATGCTTAATGTTTATTTACGCTTCTTGTGTACATACATTTTGTTCTGTGTGACTCAGTTCAGAAATAGTAAACTGGTACTGTAATTTGCATTAAATAAAAAGTAGGTTAGCCTGGAAATGAAATTTAACAAAAAAAAAAAAAAAGTGTGACGTTTTCTTATTCTCTTCTGGTTCTTCAAACAGAGTAGGTTGGTGGGGGGGGGGAGACAAACTAGACATGAAGTCAGTGGAGTTCCTGTTTTGTTTTCAAGTCCGCTTTTGTGGTTGCAAAGTCACTTGCCATGCCAGGACCACGGTTTGCTCCCCTGGGCAAGGGTGGAGATGGACTGAGCCTCCCTAGAAACACTCCATCTCTGGTACAGTGACGGAGCCTTGCTGTGCTCTTTGTTCACCCTCTGTTGCACCAAGGCGTGAAATGCAGGAGATGACCTGGCACTAGTATGGTGAGTAGTGTGGGTGGTGTCTGGGATTTTTCTAGATACTTGGTTGGGGGAGAACGACAACATCAAATATAATTGGCTGGTTTATGTGGTCTCCAACAGCACACTATACAGGGTCATCATTGCCTGCAAGTTCCGTGCCTTTACCAAAGAAGCTTGCCCCACAAGCCCAAGTCTTAAAGACTCACAGAAGGAGTTTTCCAGCTCGGATCACTAGGAGTAAAAAACAGCCAGCCATCTTACCCAATCCCAAAATGAAATGCAGGATCATGGATTAAGAATACCATGCTGAGTATTCTGGGTAGAGTCTGGGATGCTTTTAGATGCTAGGCTGGGGTGAGAGGCAGACAGCATGTAATAGGAAGAGCTGTGTGACTAATGTGGCCTCTAAGCTCCATGCTGTACAGGGCCACTTTGGCCTACAAGTCATGCACCCTGGATTCAAAAAGCTTCCCCCATTTTCCGTAGTCTGAGGTAGGAGGAACTCACTCTGCCACGTGCTAGGAGAAAAAAGTAAAACACAACAGCAGGCCATTGTGTGTCATGGAGCCTGTGCGGCCCACCCACAGAAAGGGCCAGGAAAGGTAATAAGATGGGAGATATCTACAGCAGCCATAATAGGAGGCACCTTGTATAGCACCGCTACCTCTTCAAGTAACAAGTTGGGATGTGAGTACAGAAGGCGTTCCCTAAATCAGGCCAGCAGAAGATAAAACGGGGGGGAGTAGTGCTGCAAGTAAAATGGAGGCAGTTTTCTGATATTGCTTTTGTAAAACGTTTAAATCATTTTTCATGTGTGTTCAAGGTCAATTATTTTTCCCAAATGTGCAAAATCAACATTTCCACATAGTGATTATTTCCATATAGTGATCAGAAGCTTTCCGACACATGTACAGTAAAGACATGCATACAAGAGGAAATAAAGGATCTTACTTTGAGGGTATCTCTTGCAGCAGGCCACACTTGTGGAACTACAGCCGCTAGGCATCAGGACCACACAGAAACTTTTCTAGCTAGCAGTCTACCAGAGGGCCGCTCACTCCAACATCATATGCTGATGTCACCCTATCGTATAAGAGTGGGCAGCCCCCGCACCCTCCTTAGTTCTTTTCCCACCATCCACCATCGCACATTGGACCTCTCTGAGATTCTGCCTGCTTTAGTCAACCACCATTTTTTCTTTGATTTTCTTTGTCTTTTCTCTCCCTAGTGTAGCATCACTTTACTTTAAAAGGGACTTTTCATTTCGTTTGTGCCAAGCTCCTTCTCTGAAAAGCTTTTCAGGAGATGTGCCTGCAGTGAGAAGATTCCTAAGAATGATGACCACGACACTTGTGTCCACTGCCTAGGCCCAGGCCGTGACATCAAAGCCTGCAAGATCTGCCACAGCTTTGACCAGACTACCAAGCCACACCACCAGAAGACTCTAGAAAACTTCTTACTCAAGCAGCAGGTCACTGCGTCCTCAGCTGGCATTGATTGGTGTTCCAGTGCCAGTCATGGTGGATTTTCAAGCCATGCTTTCCTCTCTTGGGGATTTTATGCAAGCTAGGCTTGCTCCTCCACAAAGGACGCTGCAGGGGCCTACTGTACCTGCCCCATGACCCATTCCCCTATGGGGCCGTGACATGCACTTTGGGATCGGTTGCCCTATAACCCCCCCTCAAGACCCGGGGGATGAGGAGGAGTATCACCCAGATCTCCTCCTTCCTGACGAGGAGGGAGATGCTGGAGAGGAAGGAGGCATTATCCCCTCCCACTCCACCTCTATGGTCTGTGGTGGTGAGGAGACCCCCAAGTGTATCCCACAGTCTCTGCCCCCCCCCGTATGACCCTTCCTTTGTCTCTATTTTGAGACAGCTGCAGGTGGCCATGGGGTTTGACACCGAGGAGCAGGACCCTATCCAGCACTGTCTGTACACTTGCGTTGGCCTGCCGGATGCCCCTCCTCTGTTAATTCAACCATTGCTAGAACCCTTTGTGGATGCCACCATGGCTGCTTGGCATTGGCCCAGCTTGGTTCCTGCCATGCTTCGGAAGGCAGACAAAGCTATACCAGGCTTCCATGGGGAATCCCTTCTTCGCTGAACAGCCTCAAGTAGACTCCATGGTTATTAATGCTGCTCATGACCATACTAAGAGGCCCCAACACCTCAGTTCCCACCAGACACGGAGAGTCCTGGCAGTTGAACCTCATTGGCAAGTGGACCTTTGCCTCTGCCACCTTGCCCATCAGGGCCCTCAACTTTAACGCCCTTATGGTCCAATTTCAGAACCAGCTCTGGGTTTAGGCCAGGGAGGCAGCTAAAGCCCTCCCAGAGGACCCCCTGAAGCAGCAGCTGCTCCAGAGCATTCAATCGGGGGTAAAGGTCTGCATGCACTTTCTTTCCTGTGCCTGCAATGCCATGGATGCTTCAGCCCAGGTGGTCGCAGCAGGCATTTTCCAGCAACATCATTCTTGGCTGAGGGTGTTGGGCTTTTCCCAGATTATTTTCATTGCAGTTACTGCTCATTGCTGCTTTTATTACTTCTTTTACTGCTTATTGTTGATTTATCTTGGTAGCAGGTTGATTTTTTGACTTCTTGTAACAGGCTAACAGAATTGTTTTGGGGTAGTTGAAAATGTGAAATCTATTTTGGTGTGATTTAATAGGGGTTATTTCCTTGCTGTTTTAACTTGCTGCAAATTTCCTTGCTGTTGAAAATTTGAAACCTATTTTGGTGTGATTTAAGTGGGGCTGCTATTTCCTTGCTGATCTCATCTGTGTCAGTCTTCACCATTCAACATCTGTGGGTTCTGGCCAGAGGTCACGACCCCATGGGAGCTTCTTTTTTTTTTTTGGGATGGGTGGAATCGACGCACTGCGTGGCACTTACAGGTTGGCCGTTAAGTGTCCGCTACGCCCATCCCACTGGTTCTTTGTCTCACACCGTAGAGGTCACACCTCATGAGGAGCTACTCTGCAAGAGGCCTAGTTTCCTGCTATCGATGCCGAAAAGTGTCTCAACGCCAAAAATCTCTTAACACCATCTGTTTATTCCTGATGGTTCTGTGTTTGCCACCACTAGATGCCGCTGTGGTAAAACCGTTTCTTTTCTTTGTCAGCGACCTCGAGTCTTTGTCTAACTTGTTTTGCCATGGATCATGTCTCGGTCAGGGGCGCAAGAAATGGTTGAAGACGGGGCGGCCCCCTATGCGACGGTGCCCGTGCGGCCGCAAGTACTCCGTCACCGACCAGCATGACCGTTGCCTCACGTGTCTTGGCCCACTTCACGACATGGATTCATGCAATGCCTGCTTCTCCATGGACCGTCGTGTCATCGAACAACGCGCGTGGAAAGTTGGATGAGCTCCGCCCGACTTCGCGAGGATGGACGCGCACTCTTCGGGCCAAGCTGCGGTCTCTCGGCCTTTCCTCTGGGTCCCGTCCTAGTACTATATGAACCGTGGAGGAGAGGGCTTCTGCTCCTAGTAGCCTTGCTGTTGCAGAAGCCCCTTCTGCGGTGCAGGAGGGCCAGTCCGTTCCCCCTGGGGAGTGGGCGGGAGGCACCGCACGAGGCTGAGTACGGCATCATGTCTAGCTCTGGTGCTGCTTGCGGCGCCAAGAGAGGACACGGTGCCATGGTGCTGAGGGAGTTGTCTGTGCTGTCGTCGGCGCTGTCCTTGAACTCGGCAGCGTCGTGGTAGACATTGACTCCACTTCTGCTACCGCCCTCAGCACTGTGTCTTCTTCGGGCACCATTCGCGGTGTGGTTGGAGACTCTTCGGCGCCGGCTCTGGTGCAGACACCCGGGCTGGTACCCCCTTCGGTCGGGATGGCAGTGGGCGTCCGCATACTGTCTGACATCAGACTTCGGTCTCTACCTCTTCAGAGACGGAGTCAGAGTCTGATTCGGACAAGCTGTCTGACTTTTTGGAGTTGGCGGCCCATGTGGACACCCTGGTGGTTTCCTCGACTGACCGGAGACAGCCCCCCTCTAAGGAGCAGGCAGTTGTCCCCGTGTCCAGGGTCAGGGATGTTGACCAGCAGGTAGTGGTGCAGGACACTATTGCTCTGCAGCCTGGGCTCAGAGGGTTTTCTGTCCCCTCAGTGGTGGTACCCCCTCAGGTGGTGTGCCTGGATCGCCCAACATTAGTGCCGATCAGAGCACCTACTGGAGGGGAGGGTGCTACTCCCTGGGTGGTCCCTTTGGGGACTGACCAGGGTTGTCAGCTGCCTAGGCTGGTCTGTGCTAGGAGGAGGGCTCTTTCGAACTCCGAGGGGTCGGGGTTCAATGCAGCAACCCTTTTCTGGGACCCACCGGGGTTCGGGAAGGAGTCGTAGTGCGGACCCCCGTCCTTTTCTTTCGGTCTCCTCGAGAGGGCCCTGGTCTTTGGAGGGTAGGGACCATCCTTTTGGAATTCCACGGTCCCGGTCACCTCACAGGGAGAATCTTCAGGGCGCAGCCTAGGCACTTCCAGCATGGTTGATCAGCTGTCAGCTGTAGAGTTTTCCGGAGCCCCTTCTAACCTTGGGGCCCCTGGTGTGCTCTCTTTGCCTGGACAGAGGACTGTCGCCTTCTGCCGTTGGCCTTGCCCCCACTCCTCTGTCACCTTCTCCTGCACTCCCAGGCATTCTGGGTCCTAGGGGACCTCTCTCCTGGGAGCAATTCAGGGGTGTGGCTGCTCACTTCCCTTTGTATGTCTGGGCCATGGACAGGTGTTTCACCATCACACTGAGCAGCCAACCCCTGGATCTCTGAGATCCTTTGCTTCTTCGTCCCCCTCATCAGGGGGAGAGGACCCTTCTGTCCACATCTCTCCTGCTGCTGATCTCGCAAAGTATCAGCATTTTCTCGTGAGGATGATGGAGGATCTGCATGTCACCCCATCCACACAGCACAATCCGGAGCACTCTAAGCACGCCTTCCTAGGCGATTTCAGTGCGGACACCCTTGTGATTATTGCCTGGCCTGCTCCTTTTCAGGAGGTGTCATTGCACTTCTGGCAAAGACCCTCTTCTGGAGTCCCAACCCCTAGAGATCTGAGCCAGAGGTATTGTGCTCCCCCGGAGTCTCCAGATTGTATGCCTCATCCTCAGGATTGATGCAGCTGGATACTACTGATGGGCTTCGCGCCCCCCACCGTGACCTGTCCCCGGATCAAGATTCTATGGATTTTGACTTCTGGGGGAGGAGGACTTTATACTTGGCACGGTTGCTTCTTTTAATTTCAGCACATCAGGCCCACTATGCTACATATGATTAGGTTTCTGTGGTCCAGGCTAGGTCAACTCCTAGCCTCTGTCTGATACATAGGTAACCGGACAAGCCATTGCACTCTCTGCATGTGGCCTGGAGCTAGCAAGGCACCAAGCAAGTGCTTCTTACGATGCCAGTGAGGTAGCTACCAGGGTCATAGGGACAGCGATTTGCACTACTCGATCAGCATGGCTGCATCTTTCCTGGTTGTCACCCTTGGCCCGGTGAAGGGTGATTTCTTCCCCTTACCAGAGAACCCATCTTTTTTCCCATAGGGTGAGGTGGCGTCTGTCGGGGCAACTTCCTACCCCCTCCGGGGGGTCCTCATCTCACTCTCGAGCCTTGCCAGGTCCATAAAGGTTCTCCCTTTCTGTGTCTCACCCTCTGAGGGATAAGGGACTTTATCCTTTAGGGTTAGGGCCCCCTTCAGGGGGGGGCTCGGAACTCACCCACAGGTGATGAATGGTGAAGATTGACACAGATAAGATAATGAAAATGATGTACCTACTGTAATTCCTGACCTTTCTGTGTATCTTCACCATTCATCACAATCCCACCCTCCATCCCCCTGGGGCCTCAGTCTCTGGGTCACTCTCCCTCTGTATACCCCCCCTTCCCCCCTTCCTTTCTGCTTGTCAGGAGTGGGGTGACCTGAGGCACATGGGGAATTTATACTCCCTGTCGGGAGGGTCAGGAGAGGGGGCACCTTCTCCTTAATGCTTCGGCTCCACCCCATTGGGGTGGGAGTTGGTGATTGCCCGCTTTTCTTTTGCTCTCTCTTCTCCTCTAACCTACTCTTTGTCCTTACAGACTTATCCCTCAAATTATTTTAATTAAACCTTGTTTCTCACCTCCTCTCAGAGGGTTTTCGGGGGAGTACAGCCCTGTATCCTATCTTTCTTTCAAAATAGCTGCTTCTGCTCATGTCGGGTTTATTGCCAGTTATTCTGTGCCTTAAATCCTGGCAGTTCCTATACAATCTGGAGACAGATCTAAGGTTCAGGGTATGTCTTCCCCCTCACTATTTCTGATTTTTCCCTCCCTCCTTCCCTACTTTTTCTACTTCCAGAGATTGGGGGCCTTTCCTAATCCCCTTAGATTTCCAACTCTCCTTCTGTCCTCTCAGTCGTTTATTTCTCCTTTTATTTTGTATATCCTTTCCTTTGTCTGTCCCTGGGACTTCCTTGTCCCTCCCTCCCAACTCTTTCTTACTCTACGGTGACTCAGAACTGGTGGGAGGGCGGAGTCTACACCTAACGGCCAACCCGCGAGCGTCACACAGTGCGTCAGCCATGAGGGCGGCGTCGACTCCACTCATCCAAAAAAAAAGCTCCTGCAGGGTCGTGACCTCTGGCCAGAACCCACAGGTGGTGAATGGTGAAGATACATAGAAAGATAAGGAATTATGGTAGGTACATAATTTTCATTTTTTACTTGCTGTTGAAAATTTGATACCTATTTTGGTGTGATTTAAGTGGGGCTGTTATTTCCTTGCTGTTGAAAATTTGAAACCTATTTTGGTGTGATTTAAGTGAGGCTATTATTTCCTTGCTGTTGCTTGCTGCAAATTTTTGCCCACACTCCCACCCCCGCTCACACTGTTAATTAAATGCCCTGTTAAATTTGATTGATGAGCTGTGGAGTAGGAGGGGCATAAGGGGGAGCAAGCCCGCCCTCTGCACAAGTTGCAGTAACGTAGAAGTGCAGTCTATTTGGGGGGGAGGGGGCGCTACCATAGCATAAAGGTACAAAAAAAAAAAACACATCAAGTAAAAATGCTTCCAAAAAACCAAAGACGAGGAACTAGAAGGAGGGCTTTAGAAACAGACAACTTGTGTAATAACTAACAGACAAATAGTGCAATAGCTGTATAAGTGCAGAATAATGTGGGGAGTGGTACAATGCAGTGGATACAGGGCAGCCGTGTTCAGGCAGACCTTCTAGATGCTGAGGTGCTGCCCTATCTGTAGGCATCTCTCTGGACTGTAGGATGAGGTAGCCAAACTCCAAGTGGAGGTAAACTAGGTCAGGAGTACTTTTACTCCCATCCAGAGACCACCCAGTCCAACACCGCTGCCTTGACGCCAAGAATGAGGAGCGCTTAGAGAATGGTGGGCTCGGGGGAAGGTTAGGATGGTCAGGCAGAGGCACATCCCAAATCCTATTCTACTCCAGAACTCATATGCCACACTGGCAAATGGGGAGAACCAGACAGAAGCACCAGGAGAAATGGAAGAGAAGGATGTGGAGGTCAACCAAGGAGGTGACCTCAGTGGGGGAAGCAGTGGACCCCAGAGGAGGAGGAAATGAATCTTGCTGGGGGGGGCTCTATCGTAGGAGGGATCAAGCTAGGAACATGTGAGGGGGCGGGCAGGGAGGTGAGGTGCCTACCAGGTGCCATGGCATGGAGGGATGGGAGGAAAATCCTGGGAATAGCCAGGAAGGCAAGACGGGAGGATGAGCTGGATATCATTGTCCACCTAGGAACTAATGACCTGGCAAACAGGAAGTCTAAGGAAGTTCAGGAATAGTTTAGAAAAATGGGGAGGGGTCTCAAGCAAGTAGCTACATCTGTCACCTTCTTGAGAGTACTACCTGTGAGAGGAATGGGAGAGCGTAGGGGTGCACACACCAGGGACTTTAACATATGGTTGAAGAACTGGTGGTGTGAGGAGGGGTTTAGATTCATTGGCAACTGGGGACCTACCTGGAGGGGTGGGGGCTTCTTCAGGCCTGACGGCCTGCATCCATCCTGGAGGGGAATCCAAGCACTCAATGAAAAGTTGAAAATGCTACATGGACAAGCATTTAAACTAGATGGGTGGGGTGCAGGTCAGCAAGAAGGGTACTTAATTGCCTACCCCCCATAACTAGCAGTGGAACCAGAGAACGGGAGGAGGAGGAAGAGCTGTCACTACAAATCAGTGTGCAAAACATGGAGATAGGCACCCAAGGAGAGATAGGCAGAAAAGGACAAAATACAACAGAAGGGCAGACAGTAGGGAGAACCAGGGATAAAGGACAACCAGGGATGGGACTGGAGTAGAACAGCAAAGCAGACCAGGGAGGTCACATCATGGAAAGCCATTTGTGCCAATGTTTGGAGTCTTAGCAACAAGATGGAGGATCTGGAGGCTGCCATTGCGCAGTAGGACCTGGACATTATGGCCATCACAGAGACCTGGTGTAATGATGACCACGACTGGGAGATAGCCATACCCAGCTACAACATATTCAGAAGAGACAGGGCAGGAAGGGAGGAGGAGTGGCACTTTATGTGAAAGATAGCATAAAGGCCACAGAGATCCAGGAGGAACAAAATGGGGTGGGGGGGGAGAGAAGAGATGCTGTGGGTTAAGCTGGAAAGGAAAATGGAGTCAGCCATCTGCACAGGTGTGGTCTACAGACCACCAGCCCAGGAAGAAGAGACAGGGAGTTAATGCTAGCCATCCCAAGAATGGCGGAGAAGGGGGAGGTGGTGCTGGTTGGAGACTTCAATATTCCAGACGTAGCCTGGAGCCTCCCAGCAGCTGCATCAACTAGGAGCAGAGTTATCCTGGACTCCCTTCAGGGAGCCTTCCTTAACCAACTGGTCATGGAACCACCTCGGCAGAGGCAATACTGGACCTCATGCTCACAAACAAGGACAGTGTGATTGGGGTAACTGGAGGGGGGAGGAAGCACCTAGGGAACAGTGACCACCGGTCACTGTGGTTTGAAATCACAGAAGGAGCAGAACCAAACAGCACAAAAACACATATCCTGGATTTTTGGAGAGCAGATTTTGGGAAAATGGGGACATGCTTGAAAGAGGCACCAATAGGAATGCAGAGGGAATCGGGGTGGAGGAACAGCGGGCAATATTTAAACCGGGTATTACAAGAGCAACACATTAATGCGTTAAGCAGGTAAGCAATAGGAAAAGGAAGAGGAGGCCATTATGGTTTTCCAAGGAGGTAGCAGAGAAAGTGAAAGCCAAAAAGATCGTATTCAGGCAATACAAAAAGAGACAGACAGAAGAGGGATAGGGAGAAATACCAGGAGAAGCAAAGGGAGGTTAGTAATGGAAGCCAAAGCTCAGAACAGCGCATCGCAAAATCAGTGGTTAGAGTTGACAAAACCTTTTACAGGTGCATAAGTGAAAAAAGAAGGGCAAAGGGAGAGATAGTGAGACTGAAGTGGGAGGATGGGGCAGCGTGGAGGATGACAGCAGTAATGCTGACATACTGAGCAGATATCTCTGCGCAGTCTTTATTGAGGAATAGGAGGGTAATGGGTGGGAAGGGCACAGAAATGGACACAAGTCCCTTTACACAGGAAAGGGTCCTAAAGAGATTGTAAGGAATCGGTCGATAAAGCAGTGGGGCCAAATGGGGTGCACCCCAGGGTCCTAAAGGAACTAAGAGAGGTGGTGGCTGAACCTCTGGCAATCCTGTTTAGCCAATCACTGGAAACGGGAGATACCCAAAGACTGAAGTACAGCAGATGTAGTCCCCTCATTCAAAGTGGGAACAAAGATGAAGTGGGGAACTACAGACCAGTCAGCCTGACCTCAGTAGTGAGAAAAATCATGGAAGCACTTCTGAAGGAGAGATTGGTGGAACATCTGGTTGCCAATAGACTATAGGACCCAAGGCAGCATGGTTTCACCAGGGGGAGGTCATGCCAGACCAGCCTCATTGAATTTTTCGACTGGGTGACGAGGTGTATCAGGGGAGGGAAGTGGATGTGGCCTGTCTGGACCTCAACAAGGCCTTTGACATTGTGCTGCATAGAAGGCTGTTAAACAAACTGGGGAATATGGAAGTGGGAAGGACAGTAGTGTGGTGGATGGGTAATTGTCTGGGTGGTGGTAAGTTGTTGTTACTCCACAGAGGGAAGCATGACCAGTGGGGTGCCACAGGGGTCAGTGCTGGGACTGATCCTATTCAAGCATCTTCACTGTTGACATTGGGCATGACCTAGAAGGCAGAATTTCCCTGTTCGCTGATGTCATGAAGCTCTGTAACAGAGTGGACATGCCAGATGGTGTAGACAGAATGAGGAGGGACCTGCAGAAGCTTGAAGAATGGTCAAGAGTTTGGCAGTTGAAATTCAACACAAAGAAGTGCAAGATAATGCATATGGGGCACAAAATCCCTGGAATAACATATCAGTTGAGGATGAGGATATAGCATGCACCAAGCAGGAAAGAGACCTCGGGGTTATCCTCTCTGATGACCACAAGGTAGAGTAACAGTGCGACAAAGCAGCAGGTAAAGCAAATAGAATGCTTGGATGCATAGGCAGGGGCATCAACAGCAGGAAAAGAGAAGTCATAATTCCACTAAACAAGACACTAATGAGACCCCACCTGGAGTAGTGTCCACTTCTGGAGACCTTACCTACATAAGAACATAGGTTAGAGAAGGTTCAGAGAAGGGCAACAAAGATGGGACAGGTATTGCATCACAAGTCCTAAGATGACAGGCTGAAGGACTTGAATATGTACTCCCTGGAGGAGAGAAGGGATATGATAGAGACATACAGGTACCTTACAGGGAGGAACAGGCTGCAGGAAAACACTATTTTCCAGTGAAAAAGATGTTCCAGGACTAGAAGGCATGGGATGAAGTTGGAGGGAGGGTGATTCAGAGGAAATGTGAGGAAGAATTTCTTCACAGAAAGGGTGGTGAGCAAGTGGAACACCCTGCCTGAGGAAGTGGTGGGGGCTGAAACAATCACAGGATTTAAGAATGTATGGGATAGACATAAGGGAATCCTGGAGGTAAGTGGCAAGAGACTTCTAGAAAAACTTACGAGCTCAAATGGGCAGACTAGGTGGGCCATAGGCCCTTATCTGCTGACAATATCTATGTATCTGTGATATACAACAATCCATCCTGAATGCTCCTTTTAGAGGGTACAAACTCTCCGGGGCGGAGATGCAGGACATTTTCAAACCTGCAGGCTTCTGGCCGTACCTTGTCAGTTCATTCCATGTACCACACCAGCTGGCCTAGAAGTGGTCAGCAGGTGCCCTTTCAGCATGCTGCCCATAGGCCTAAACCCAACTCCAAACTTTAGGGTTAGATGCAGAGCAGCTGCAGCCCTAATACTACCTTAACCACTGGGAAAATCTCCAGTGGAGGTGGTGCGGCCCCGGCTGCAGGTGCTACCTCAGCATGACCTTGCCTGCCCCAACTGGGCAGAAGATGGTGGTAGGAGGTTGTTTCTCCCTGCACCTAGACAAGTGAAACAGAGAAACAGAGACTTTGATGGCAGATAGGGACCTCTTGGCCCACCTAGTCTGCTCATTTCCCTACTTACTGGATAAGCTGCAGATCTTAGTTAACCAACAGCCTGTTTCTTCCTAACCCCACAAGAATTGCCTTATGTCTGTCCCATGCATTCTTGAATTCCCCCACTGTTTTTGACCCCACAACCTCCTCAGGAAGGCCGTTCCATATGTCCACCACCCTCTCTCTGAACAAATACTTCCTCACATTACCCCTGAGCTGTCCCCCAATCTTCAAATTGTGTCCCCTTGTTCAAACAACATGAAGTCTTGCTGTATTCTGACTATTGCAGTTAACCCCAGCACTCAAACTGCCCCAGAGAGTAGAGGGTTAATTTCTATGCAGAGCATAGAACGTTGAGCTCGAGCTCGGTTCAGACCTCTGTCTGCTGCACTTTGAAGCACAACTGCCAGATTCTTTACTCCGCCTAACTGAACGGCCGCTCCGGAGATTTCTCCTTTGCTGTTGGTTCGAAAGTCTGTTAAGGTCCTCGGTTTTACCGATTTATTTTTTCTCAGGTTTTGGTTCAGATCTCTCTCTGTGGTACAGTAGGTACCAGGTAGTGAACTAGATACAGTAAACTTGTGGAAATTGTAAAAATTGATTTTTCGACCGGTTCGGCTGAACCGGCCGCTTAACGATATATACTGTATATTCTGTCTTTGTTTTTTAACTTACAGTGTGGTTACCGGTCCTTATCGGTTTTAAAAAAAACTGCATTTTCTTGTGTTTTTTCCAATACCCGTGACACGGTTAGAAACCGATAAGGGTGTCTTGCCTGGTTGTTTGCCATAAAAAGGGTAAGTCTGTGGTTAGGATGGCTATGTCTGAGAAACCCAAAATTAAAACTGGGCCTACTGGGATTCAACACTGCATTGTGTGTGGGGGAGGTCTTTGCTAAGGCTGGTCCCCACACCACCTGTGTTGATTGTCTGGGGTTTGACCACCTCGATTCAGACTACCAAATCTGTAAAAAAAAAAAAAAAAAAAAGAAAAAAAAAATCCCTAAGGCTACCCTGGAAAAAAGATTAGGTAGGCTCGGGGATAAGGAGGCCGTGAAGCCCGCTGACCTAGAATGGCCAGCCCGGTTCGATTCCGACCTAACCTGAGGGGGTGCCCTCTGACCAGGGCAATACTTCTTTGGGCAAGAGGAGAGACGATCCTGAGGGATTGGTTCAAAGAAAAAGAAAAGAATTGGCCAGTTCAGATCCAGAGGCCCATTTTCCGACTGCCGAAGAGATTGCCAATGTGATAAGGATTGTAGAATTGCTTTGTCCGGTTCCATCTGATTTGGCGCCTTCTGGTAGGCGCTCGGTTCCTCCAGTTCAAGATTATGCCCTTGAAGATTTCTATGAACCGGATTTGGAGGGGGATGAAGATGATGATTGATGATGATGATGACGACGACAACAACATGGTGTGAGAGGTCTGGTTGAGCCCATTGAACCGGACATCTCCCCAGCCAGGCCTTCTGGTGTTTCCTCTCCTAGGCTTCCTGAGTCCCCTTCCCACTACATGTTTCACAGGAAAGTGGCAGAAACCCTCCAGCTCCCTGTGGAAGAAGCTGTAGAGGAACAAGAGGAACCTGATTATGTGGAGATGATGGACATCCCAGAGTCCATGAGACTGTCTATTCCCCTTCATAAGTCTTTTGGGAAACAGACACAAAAGATTTAAAATAACTCCAAATTATGTACATCCTGTCAACAGAAGGATGGACAAAAGGTACACTTTTATCAGGTTCAGGTACAGAGTACTTGTATCAACAGTGCAGCCATGTTGGGGTTGTACAGGCTGCAGCCTGTGATAAGGCTAATATACCCTTGGCTTCACACCCCCCAGATAAAGATTCTAGGAAGCTGGATGTCATGGCAAAGAAACAGTACATAGCATCTGCCTTGGGACTCAGGCAGGCTAATTATATGGCCTATGCAGCCAGGTACCAGAAGTCCAGGTGGGACACTGTACTGGCACTGGTTAAGCAGGCCTCCCCCCAGCTAGCCTAGGACCTGAGGGGGTGGCTGCTGATGGCATTGAGGCATCTAAGGTACAGTACCACGCTGCTGTGAACTCCAATTATGTCTTATCTAGAGTCATGGCTACATCTGTGGCTCTTCAGAGAATGACTTGGCTCAGATGTACTAATCTCTCACAGGACACCCAGGCTAAGTCCATGGGTTTCCCTGTGGTGGGTGATTCTCTTTTTGGGGAGCAGACCGAGAATTACGTGAAAAAGATGGATGAGTATAGGACCACCTATAAGTGTGTCCAGGCCAAGGAAAGGCAGGCAACTTCTCAAAGGCAGCAGGCTAGGGGCAGGGGCAGGCCTTTTCATAATCCTTTCTACCAAGCACAGGCCTCTTCTCCCTTTCCTCAGAGGGGGTTCTTCAGAGGGAGAGGCAGAAGGGGGATGAGCAGGGCTGCATCCATCCCTCAACCTAAGGCTCCTGCCAAGCAGACACCCTGATGTGTCAGCCTGGGTCGACTCCCCCATTCCTGTAGGAGGCAGGCTGGCTTACTTCGTCCAGGACTGGATGTCTGTTACCTCAGACAAGTGGGTCCTGGAGGTGGTAAGCCAGGGACTGGTTATCAGCTTCAAGAAATTTCCAAAGCTGAGGGCCAGATCTTTTCCACCTGCAAGCATTTCCGAAACCATTGCCCTAGAGGCGGAGATTTCATCTCTACTGGCTCTAAAAGCTGTAGAGAGAGTTCCTACATTGCACTGAGGCAAAGATCTGTACTTCAGGTACTTTCTAACCCCCCAAAAAGACAGGGGAGTGGCGACCCATCCTAGATTTAAGATACCTGAACAAACATCTTTTAAAACCAAAATTCAAAATGGTGACTCTGGGAATAATCCTTCCCTCTCTAAGGCCAGGGGACTGGCTAGCCTCCCTGGACTTAAAAGATGCCTACTTTCACATTCCCATCAGGTGCTGCCACAGAAAGTACCTCAGGTTCGAATTGCCTTCAGGCCCTTATCAGTTCAAAGCTATGCCCTTCGGCCTGACATCAGCTCCAAGGGTATTCACAAAATGCCTGGCAGTAGTAGTAGTGGCCTTTTTAAGAAGGAAAAATATTTCCATATTTCCATACCTGGATGACTGGCTCATTGTGGGTCAGTCCCCAGACCAAGTCAAGTCAGACCTTCAAGTGACTCAGCAAGTGCTCACTTCCCTAGGATTCCTTCTCAGCTCAGTCTTCCCAAGTCAGTTCTTGAGCCTGTACAGCTCCTCACCTTCATAGGGGCAGAGTTGGATACAGTCAAAGCGAGATCTTTTCTTCCCCTGGAAAGGGCAAGGGCTATTGTAGAGCTGGCTTCTTCATTCCACCTTCTGGTCTCTTGCCCAGCAAGGCACTTCCTTCAACTTCTGGGCCACATGGCAGCTTCTACAGCAGTGGTCCAAGGGGCCAGATTTCAGATGAAGGACATTCAGTTTCACCTGAGGGCCTTTTGGTCTCGGAAGAAAGATTCTCTAACCAAACTAGTTCCAGTGACCCAGACTCTGATCCAGGCTCTCCAATGGTGGCAGGATCAGGGCAACCTCAGGCAAGGAGTCCCATTCGTCACTCAGTCTCACTCTGTGGTCCTAACCACGGATGCTTCTCTATTGGGTTGGGGAGCCCATCTGGGGGCTCTCACAGCCCAGGGACTCTTGTCAGTGCAGAACAAGGTGGTTCAGGTCAGGACAGACAACACCACCACCATGTGGTACATCAACAAGCAGGGAGTTACTCGGTCCATGGCAGAAGCCATAAAATTGTGGTCCCTAGCTTATCCTCTGCAGACCTCTCTGATAGCAGTCCACCTTCCAGGGAAGGACAATGTGCTAGCAGATGCATTGAGCAGGATCTCCCAGGGCCATCACAAATGGTCCCTGGACCCTCTTGTGTTGAAAGTGATTTTTTCAAGGTGGGGCACTTCAGAGATAGATCTCTTTGCAGCTCCAGTCACCAACTTCCTCTGTTTTGTTGCAGACCCCCAGTCTTGGGCTCAGTCCCTCAGGATGCTCTGATTTTGAACTGGGAAAGGAAATTTCTATATGCCTTTCCTCTGCTATTCAAGGTTCTGGTCAAGGTAAGGTCACAACCTTGCAAAGTGATTCTGATTACTCCAGACTGGGTCAGGCAGCCTTGCTACCCCCTGTTGCTGTCCCTAGCAGTCCATCTTCCCCTGTCTCTTCCCAGGAATTACAACCTCTTATCCTCCTCTCAGGGGAGGATTTGGTACCCCAGTCTTCGGTCTCAAGGCATGACTCTTGAAGAGTTAAGAGTATGCAGATTTGCATCTGTCCCAAGGGGTTCTGGATATTCTCAAATCCTCTTGAAAGCCTGCCACCAGAAAAACTTAGAACTCCAAATGGAAAAGATTCGGCATTTGGTGTTCCAAGAAGCATATAACCCCAGACACTGCTGAGTTGTCTACAGTTCTGGATTATATGGTTCATCTTAAAAGCCTAGGCCTCAGACCAGCTACTCTCAAAGTACATTTGTCAGCTGTTTCTGCTTTTCTGTCAGCGGGAAAGCCTTCCTCACTGTCATCTCACCCTGTATTCTGTAAATTTTTCAAGGGATTGCTTCATACCAGTCTCCACTTTAGGGATCCTACCCCTGCTTGGGATCTTTTAATGTTTGCATTGCTCATCTTATGCAACCCCCTTTTGAGCCTTTGTCTTCAGCAGAGCTTAAGTACTTGACTTGGAAAACTGTGTTCCTGATAGCTATTACCTCTGCCAGGCGTATCAGTGAGTTGCAAGCTCTGTCAGTGGAGCCTGATTTTATCTCATTCCATAGAGATAAGGTGGTCCTTAGAACTAATAGGATTTTTTTACCTAAAGTGGTTTCAGATTTTCATCTGAACCAATGTATGTCTCTCCCTGTGTTCTTCACTGATCATTCTTCTTCAGGAGAAAGAAGTTTACACAGTTTGGATGTTAAAAAGCCCTTGGTTACTACATTGAGCATACTAAGGCTCACAGGTTTGACTCCCTTCAGTTGCTTCTCACTTATGGGGAAGTGGGTAAGGGCAAACCTGCCACTAAGAGAACTATTGCCAGGTGAATTGTCTCTTGTATTCAATTCTGCTAAGAGAAGCTAGGCAAAATACCTCCCTCAGGCCTGAGGGCTCATTCGACCAGAGGTACAGCTGCTTCCTGGCTGTGGCCGGGATATTCCTTTGCTAGAGATATGTAAAGCAGCCACCTGGAAAACAGTCCATACATTTACCAAGCACTACTCCTTGGACATCCAGGCTAGGAGTGATGCTGAGTACAACAGTACTGCAGAGCCTATTTCCAAGGTAGGTTTGATTCCTCCACCAGGTACTGCTGTAGTAGTCTGCAATAGTCAGAATACAGCAAGACTTCATGTTGTTTGAAGAAAAAATTACTCACCTTAGTAATTATGTTTCTTCTAATGGAGTCTTGCTGTATTCTGACCTCCTTCCCTACCTCCCCTCTCAGAATCTGTTTTTGGGAAGTGGGCTGGCAGGTGCAGTGTTGTACCCCAGGGGTGCATTTGGGTACTCCCTCCTTTTAGAGAGGGAGAGTGGGTTATATTATTAATTTAACAGTCTTAAGTTGTTCACTACCTGGTTTTTGATTTTGTATTTCTTGACTTGAGTCTTTTGGGGATCCAAAATACTTGGTTGCTATTTGGCTAGTAAAAAAATTTACAATTTCCATATAGTAGTTAGTTCGTATTAGCTCGTAAGAATCTGACAGTTGTGCTTCAAAGTGCAGCAGACAGAGGTTTGAACTGAGCTCGAGCTCAATGTGCTATGCTCTGCATAGAAATTAACCCTGTACTCTCCGAGGCAGTTTGAGTGCTGGGGCTAACTGCGTTAGAATACAGCAAGACTCCATTAGAAGAAACATAATTACTAAGGTGAGTAGTTTTTTCTTCTTGCATATCTCTTTTTCTGAAAGATGCTACCCTCTTGAACTTTGTTGTTTCCCTTTCACTGAGGACTGCAGCCCCTCTCCTGGATGGATGCACCAAACTCACTTCTTCCTGGTCCCCAAATGTACAGGGATCTCTGGCCCATCTTAGACCTCCGAGAGCTAAATTTCTTTATTCAGTACAAAAAAATCTGGATGGTCACCCTTCAGGGACTTCTGCCCCTTCTGCATCAGGGAGATGGGATGTGTTTATGTAAATGAAGAAACGCGGGCTCTACAGCTGTCAGCGAAGAACACTCCACAAAATTAGGGCACACTAAAAACTGCTTTTTATTATTAAAAGACGCAGTAACAACTGCTTTGAGATAAGGTACAAAAAAGTGGTAGCAAACCTCAAAAACACGTCAACGTTTCACATCATAATCAGACGCTTTGACAAGTCTGAGTACGATGTGAAATGGGTAGCATCTTTCAGACAGCTGTAGAGCCCGCATTTCTTCATTTACATAGATTGGATTTATTGTAGCGGGGCTCCAGTTTCCAGATGCTGACTTGAGCTACAATGTTTGTGCTTTTTACAGATGGGATGTGTTCCCTCGACATGAAAGATGCATACCTACTTATCAAGGTACGTGCCTCCCACCGTCAGTACCTCAGGTTCTACTTTCAGGGAGTACACTTCCAGTTCCAGGCCTTGCCATTTGGCTTGTCCTCGGCCCCTTGGGCATTTACCAAATGCTTGGCAGTAGTGGCAGCAGCCCTCAGGAGGGAGGGACTCTATGCTTTTCCCTACCTGGATGACTGGCTCCTCAACACAGTCCAGGGAATGCCTGTTGCAGGCTCTGGAACATATCACTCACCTGTTCCAGGAATTGGGCATCACCATCAATCTGCCCGAGTCAGTCTTGACCCCCTGTCAGCACCTACAGTACATGGGAGCAGTCCTGAACACAGCTCAGGGTGTGGCCTTCCTGCCATAGGACAGGGCAGACTGCTTAATGGCTCAAGCCCACCTGCTGTACAACAGCAGGTATGTCTCAATGAGAACCTTCCTCCGGCTCATGGGCTTGATGACTGCGACTGCTTTCACAGTGCCTCTAGCCAGACTGCACATGAGGGTACCCCAGTGAACACCAAGGGTCCCGTGGGATCAGTGTACTGACTACCTGGAACAGTAGATCTTACTTTGAGGGTATCTCTTGCAGCAGGCCACACGTATGAACTATAGCCACCAAGCACTAGGATCACATGGAAACTTTTCTAGCTAGCAGTCTACCGGGGGCTGCCTACTCCGACTTCATACGCTGACATCACCCTATCCTATAAGAGTGGTCAGCCCTTGGGCCCTCCTCAATTCTTTTCCCGCATTGACCATCTCATATCAGACTTCACAGAGATCCACCAGCTTCAGTCAACCACTATTTCGTCATTTTTCATCAAAACTGTTATTTTTTTTCTCTCCCTAGTGTGCATCACTTTAGCGATAAAGTGATTTTCCCCACTCTATGCTGAGTTCCGTCTCCAGAAATCTTTTCAAGAAGTGTGCTGCAGGAAGAAGATCCTCAAGAAGGACAAGCCCAGGCTTGCGTGATCTGCGGCTTCAACCAGGCTACCAGGCGGCACTGAGAGCAGACCTTGGAAACGTTCCTGTTACAGCAGAAGGTCGCCCAAATGGAGAAGGAGCTTCAGGCCAGAAGTGCCTCTACTTCCGCTGCATTGTCCTTGTCTTGCAGCCCTCCAAGGCCCAGGACAAGTTGGCAGGGAAGCACAAACACTGAGACAAGGGCCATTGTAAGGCCCTGTCCTTGCTGTCTTGCTCGCAGTCACCCCTCCGACATTGACCACAGCAGAGACGTCCTAGTCATCAAGTGCAGCCTCCACTGCCTCACACACCATCTCTCCTGCAGGACTACCATTGGCAGCTCCCCCCACCAATATTTCAGTGGCGGGTGGTGGCTCCAGGGACTGTGGTGCCCCATACACCTCCCAGCCCTTGCTGTTCAGGCCCTTGTTTTTGGCAGGCACTCAGTTGGCTCAGCTGGCTTGATGTCAATGGGCTTGGCATTGGTAGTCACCGGGGTGCAACCTACTCTCCTGCTGCTAGCCTCATCCATTTCTTCGGCCACTGTCTTGGGCCTGGGGCCTTTACACTTTCCAAAGTCACTCCTGCCCAAGCCCTGGTCACCGTCACCAGTGCCGACCCACACTAGGGAGACCACCCACAGGCCTCAACCTGTTTAGCTGGCCCCGGTCTTCTCTCAGTCAACACCAATAGGCCTGACACCAATAGTGGTGGACTTTCACTTTGTGCTTAACACCTTGTGGGACTTCATGCAAGTTAGGCTTGCCCCTCCCCAAGGGCCGTCCCCGTAGTGGCCTCCTGCACAAGGCCCTACACCTCCTACTTCAGTGTGGCCACTGCTCACCCCTCAGGACCCAGGGCCGTCACTCCCACTTCAGGAGCTGGTGGAAGAGGACAAGCACCGCCCTGACCTCATCCTTCCAGATGACCTGGATGACGGAGGCGACGACAGGGGTGCCACTCCATCCCACTCCTCCACGGTCTCGTCCAACAGTGAAGAGACCCCAAAGTACATCCCATGAGTCACCCCCCCCCACCCAGATGATCCCTCTTTTGTCTCGGTTATGAGGCAGTTACAGTCAGCCATGGGATCGACACCAAGGCGCTAGACGTTGACTGGCTACTTATTTGTACATGCCAGATGCCCCTCCTCTGGTCATCCCTCCCTTAATTGAGCCCTTTGAGGATGCCACCATGGCCACCTGGCACTGGCCCAATTTGATCCCTGCCATGCCCAGGAAGGCAAGTTGTACTAGGCTCCAGTAGGGAGGCCTTCTTCACCAATCAGATTCAGGCAGATTCGATGGTCATCAGTGCCACCCACGACTGTAGCAAGAGACCTAAGCATCTCAGATCTTCCCTGTATGTATTTTCACAATTCTTCACTGTTGGGTAATATGCCGGAGGTGCTAGGACCCCATGGGAGCTATTAGTTTAGAGATATTTTCTAAGGGGAAAGGTCCCCATGGGAGCTATTGGCTTAGAATTTTTTTCTAAGGGGAAGGAGCCGGCACCAGGATGGTGCCGCCCTCGAAGCCAATGCATTGCGTTGTGCTTGAGGGTTGGCCAGTAAATGCCAACTCCTCCACCACCTCAGTTCTGTGTTTCCCACTGTCAAAAGTACATCTCCTCGTGAAAGCTGAAGAGCCTTTGCTGCTACGCAGTTGACAAGTTTTGTCAATCGTCGAAGTTCTGTATCGCTGTTTATCGATGCCATAGACTCTGCAAACAGGTGAAACCGTTCTTTCTTTATTACTACATTTATTCTATGGCACTGAGTCTTCTTCTGTAGCTTTGTTTTATTTTGTGTCGTGATGATCATGTTCAGTTCGGGGCCTAAATCTAAGATGGGACATGTCCCTGTGGCAAGTCCATGATCGTAACAGAGCAGCTTGACCATTGTCTTTCCTGCCTGGGCCCCCAGCATGACGTGGACAATTGTGACACTTATTTCTCCATGGACCGCGGGGTCCTTGAAATGCGTGCGCTGAAGGTAGGTCGGGATCCTCTCTCCTTCGGAAGATGGCGTTGGTCCAAGGATTCTAAGGCAAGGATCTTGGACCCTTCCCCCAGGTCACCCTCCGGTACTGTACATACCGGGAGGGAGCAGGCCTCTGCTGGTTCCAGTCTCACGTAGACTGCAGGCCTGCCAAAGGGGTCGGGTGGACAGTCAGCCTCCTCCAGGGGGTTGATTGAGCACCCTTCTTGGTCCGTCGCTTCTTCAGAAGTGCCATCACCCCCAGTGTCGCAGTCACAGCTACACGCTGGGCCCGAAACAGCGAGGCCCTTGTCACCACCTGTGGGCACCCACCCTGGCTCCTGATTCTACCACCCGAATTGGTGAGCAGAGTGGTGTTCTTACCCCAGGAGTCCTTTAGCATCAGTAACTTTTTTGCACTTAGCTGGCTAGGTACAACTGCTTACTGATGCTAAAGGACCTTTTGGAAGAAAGAAGATTACTGCAGTGAGTAATTTTTTCTTGTGGTTCACGCTTAGCCTGCTTCCGGTGCCACCAGCGGCACCAGAAGTGGAAGGTTTCAGGGGGTGGCCACTTTGCCGGTCTCCCTGATATCTTCCTCTTTGGAGGATGATGATCGGTATGACCTGGAGTGGCTGCCTGGCTCTGCGGAGTACTGTTGCCTGTCTGGGCCTAGTCGTGTGGTTCCCATGGTAACACCTTTGTCCATTCCCCAGAAGGGCCCTGCCCTTGTGGCAGACTTCTGAGTCACCTGGCACCATTTGTCATGCTGGGGACTCTCACGGCGCCGATTCCAGTGCTGGGGAGGAGGGTGGTGTCGGGTTGGGGGACTGCGCTGGGTCTCGGGATGGTACCGCGCTCTGAGCCGGGTTGGGTGCCAGGTCTGGTCGTAGGCATTGCCAGATTAGACTCTGGTACAGGGTTGGTGTCTGGGGTGATCTCTGCCAACTCTTCGGGTGCTGGGACCGTCTTGGAGCCCACCATTGCATGTCCTTGAGAACAGCTGAGTAGCAGGTCTCTTTCTGAAGGGGAGAGCTTGAGGGGGTCTGAGGTGGCATGTAGGCCCCCTTCTGGAGCTGCAGGTGGCTTGGGAAGGAGTCATAGTGCTCATCCCTCACTCCTTAGTTCTCCTTGGTGGGAAGGGTCTGCAACAGGTGGCTCTAGGGGCCATCTACAAGGGTCAGACTGCCCTGATTGCCTCATCGTTGGGTCCTTTCTCTAGGGCACCACCTTGGTCACTCCTATACAGTTGGGTGACCTACAGTGGGCACTTTGCGCAGCCCCCCTTGGGAGGGGTCCCCAGCATGCTCCTGAAGCCCTAGCAGGGATTCTGCTCTAGCCCACCAGACCTACCCTCCTCCACTCTTCAGGGTATCTTGGGCCCTTCGGGGGCCTCTGACCTGGGATCAGTTCAGGTGTTCAGTGGCTGCTTTCCCACACTATCTATGAGCCCTGGACCAAGTCATCTTCTGAACAGAACCCCCTGCAGCACCGGAGTCTGAATTGAGCTCCTCTGCCTCCTTGTCTTCCTCCTTAGAGGAAGAGGATACTTTGTTCCACCTGTCCTCAGATGCTGATAGCTCCAGCTATCAGCTGTTCCTGTCGAGGCTGTTGGAGGAGCTCCATATATCCCATTTTGTTAGTCGTGATCCTGCCCATGCGATGCAGAGTCTCCTGGGGGGAGTTCAGCCCAGAGAATATTGTTTTTCCCCTGTGGCCTGTTTCTTTCTCGAAAGCATCCCATCGGGTCTAGCAGAACCCTTCTGCCCCTTCTCCAGCCCTGAGGGACTGCCAGCGCAGGTATTGCACACCCTGGGGATCTCCAGGTTCCATGCCTCACCACTTTTCTGGGCATCACTGCCCGAGACCGACCGCCCTCCAGTGTCTGACTCAGCCAAGTTAGACCACTAGGGGAGAAGAGTTTTCTCAGCGTCACATCTTCTTTTTTGTGTCTCAACTCATCAGGCACATATGGCTGCCTATGCTAGGCACCTAAGGATGGTGCTAGAACAATTCCTAGCAACCTTGCCTGATACAGAGGCAACCAGGCAAGCCATTTTCCTTTCTGCAAGGGGCCTAGAGCTAGCGAGGTACCAGACAAGGGCATCTTATGATGCCGATGAGATAGCTTCTAAGCTGGCAGGAACTGCGGTCTGCATTAGGCAGATGGCGGCTTCACCTTGCCTGGTTGTCACCCTTGGCCTGGCCTAGGGTGATTGCCTCCCCTTTTCAAGGGGCCCACTTTTTCTCCCACAGGGTGAAACGAGAGTTAGCAGGGCGCCTTCCCTCTCCCAAGCATCAGGAGTCCCTGTCTCACCCTGACCAGTTGCAGGCCTCACCAGGCCTATAAGGGACTTCTTCCTCCTGCGTTCTCCCCCACAGAGGGCTGAGGGATGTTACATCCCTCAGGGAGGTGCCAGTGCCTGAGGTGCTTGGTACTCACCCAACAGTGATGAATGGTGAAGATGCATACAGGAAAGATATGAAAATTATGCACCTACCGAAATTCTTGATCTTCCTGTATATCTTCACCATTCATCACTGCATCCAACCCACCTTCTCCTCTTGGGCCTCAGCCTCTGGGCAGTGCCTTCTCCCTGCTTGCCTTCCCCCAGTTGAGGCCAGTTGTGGGCAGTGTCCTGCTGGCACCTCTGGGTCCACTGGTCCTTTGTGTAAGTGACAAGGACCCACTTATGGGTAGAGGGAAAGCAGGGGTGCTTGCCCTCTTTTCATACGGACTCCTCGGGGCTCCTTCTTCATGATCCTAATGGGGATCCCCTTCAGGTCTGTTAGCTCCTTCTTTTGAAGGGGTTCAGATTGAAACCCTGGTCTTGAGCTAAACCTCAGGGATCCTCATCTGGATTGCTGAAAGGTAGAGGGGCTCTGGGGACCTCCAGCTCCTCTCTCTTCCTGGAGCCTTGGTTAACCTGGGGCAGGGTTCCCTCTTTAATACTCAAGTGGGACTCCTTTCTGGCAACCTTTTCTCCTTCACCCATTCCTGGCTCAGAGTGGGTGATGTCCTTCCTCAAAATTAGCTTAGGCCCCTTCAGTGAAGAGGCCTAACTTAAGGGGGGGGTCCTGCCCTGGGGTGTGTTCTTTCCCCACCCCTGAGTCATTTTAGGGACAGAAGTGAGAAACCTATGGCCCCCCCCTTCTATCTCCAGTGGACCAGGAAGGGTAAGCCTTCAAGGTTAATGCCCTGCCTTTAAACTGCTCGGCTGGGTTTTGTGTCAGCCTGTACAACTTCATGTCTTGCTTTCAAATTCTGACCAGCCAGAAGGCTCCTATGCACACTTTATCCCTCTCCTGTAGGGGTTATTGCAGGAGTGGAGTCGAGCAGTGAGGTTTATTTATTAGAATCTCAGATTTATACCTTTGAGCTGGAGAGCTCGTTTACAAAGGTTCCACATCAATAATGGTACAGACAAAATTACATATAATTTACATGACTGATGGATCATAACACACCTACAATTAGTACAATCAGACACAAGAACACAGTTTGTAGGCAGCATTAAAGCTAACATCGAGTACAATGTAATACAGGGTGCAACTAACAGAGGTGCAGTGCTTAAGAGCTACCTGTTGTGGTTGAAAGGCTAGGGTAGAGGGTGAGCCTTGGTGATTGCGGGAGAGGTAGATAAGAGGAGAGGGGGGTTTATAGCTGATGAGAGGGAGTGTCAGTTCAGTGGGTTAAGTGGGTAGGTTCTCTTCTGGTCCCCAGGGAGTCCCTTGGCATCTCTGCAGGGGGTACCATTTCGTCTCTCATTTTCTCTCCCTCTCTTGCTTTCTTTCTTTATTTACATAAGAAGCCAGCAGAAGAAGGCCATTTGGTCTATCAAGTCTGCTCATGTGTCAGGGTCCACAGCTTGAGCTACTGTCCCTGCCCCCTCTCCCCACTCCTCCCATCCTCCCTACCCATGACCCTTACCCTCTCCCCATACCTGTCCCAGCCTCTCTTAAAGCTGCCCACTGTCTTCAATGAGATTCCTCTTCTGAGAGCGCATTCCAAGTGTCCACCACCCTCTCTGTAAAGAAGTGCTTCCTGACCTCCTCCTAAACCTCCCACCCTCCAGCTTAAGATTGTGCCCCCTCGTGTTATGGTTGCCACTCAGCTTAAAGAGACTCTCCTTATCAACCTTATTTATTCCTTTCAAGTACTTGAAGGTCCCAATCATGCATCTCTCTCTCTCCTGTCTTCCAGGGAGTACATGTTCAGTGCCCTCAACCTCTCCTCGTATGCCTTACCCTGCTGACTAGCTATCATCTTTGTAGCCCTCCTCTGGATCTTCTACAGCAGGTTAATGACCTTTTTGAGGTGTGGGCACCAGTACTGAACTCCGTACTGTAGATGCGGCCTTACCAGTGACTTGTACAATGGCAGTATAACCTTCTCTCTCCTACTACTATTCCCCCTAGATATGCATCCCAGCATCTCGTTTGCCTTTGCTGCTGCTTTCTTGCACTGCGCCGAGTGCTTCAGGTCACTAATGATCATCACTCCAAGGTCCTTCTCCTTCTCTGATGCAGATACTTGGACTCCACCCAGGTAGTACTCTGTCCTGGGATTCTTGGCTCCAATATGCATAACTTTGCATTTCTTGGCATTGAAGCCAAGCTGCCAGATCCTAAACCACCTCCCTAGCATTTCCAGATCTTCCTGTAGGGCCTGTATTTCTTCAGCTGTGTCCACTCTCCCACAGAGCTAGGTGTCATCTGCGAATAGGCACATTTTGCCCTTAGTGCCATCTCCAGTGTCATTGATGAAGACATTGAACAACACCGGCCCCAGCACCAAGCCCTGTGGGACCCCACTGGTTACCTGTCTTGTGCCAGATAACTCTTCCCCCGCCACACAACCACCCTCTGTGTTCTGTCCTTCAGCCAGTTTTCCACCCATCTGGCCATCTTTTCCCCAACCCCAAGATCCACCAACTTCCTGATCAACCTTTTGTGGGTCACAGAGTCAAAGGTCTTGCTGAAATCAAGACAGAGGATGTCTACCACTTGGTCCCTGTCTACTGTCTTAGTGACACAGTCAAAGAAGTCAATCAGATTTGTTTTGACACGATCTTCCGCCCATGAACCCATGCTGCCACACATCCTGTAGACCATGCTTCTCTAGATATTCCACCAACCTTTCCTTTAGTATGGTCTCCATGAGCTTGCCCACAATGGAGGTCAGACTGACTGGTCTGTAATTCCCTGGGTCATCCTTGTCACAACCTCACTGAGCAGGTCAGGCCCTCTGCCCCCACAGTGCCAACCTCTGAGCACAGTATTGTGAACAGGGTAACAGAACAGGGTGACCCTCCTGTCTGTTTTATGGGAGCGAATCACCTTTGGTCTCAGGTTCTGGAGGGATTCAAACTGTGAACCTCTTGCTAGCATACCTAACTGTACAGACTCAGATAATTCTGCTCTTCGGGGAATGCCAGATATCTTTCACCTTGTGGCACCTAACCAGGTATACAAAATGAATCCTTAAAAACTCTATGAAAGACCATAGATAAATTCTTACCTTTTCCCAATTTGATATACTATTAAGCTTATGAACAGTGTTGTCAAAATCTTAACCATCCATGCATCACAGGCAAAAAGGAAAGACTTGGAAGACACATGCAGTCTCTTTAAAATAAGAGGTTTTACTTAAAACGAATAAAATATGTAAAATGCAACCACAGAACAGTATATCACAAAACATACGATCACTTAAAAGAACAAGGTAAAATACAAATATAATCTTCTACCATAATATACTTAGACTTGTCTATCTAATTTATACCTTCTTACAGTGCTTTAGTTAGCTGTTGTCTCTTGAGAGTCCAAGCAGGAATGTGTCTCAGTGGAAAATGCAGAATACAATTTAAACTGTCTCTAAACCTGCCCCTTCCATGATGTCACCTAGCTCCTCCTTGTTAAATATAAAAATGAATACACACAGGATGTCCCATCACTCAGGAAGTATATTAAATAAGGTGACAGCAGCAAAAACTCATTTCCCAAATGACTTCTTTGATCTTGAGTCTTTCCTGCGCCTCTTTAATCTTTGAGCAATTCCTATTTCCACACTTCAAAGGCAGGAGGTCATAAATTGCAACTCCTCTGAAACATCATAAAAGTTTATGATCCCACCTTGCAGCTGGTCAGCTACAATTAAGTCAGATAAACAGGAGACCCTTAATTATGTCTCTCTAGTCTTTATCTCCTGGCTTTCAGGTTAGCATATATCCTGTTATTTTAATGAGATCTGGTGGGGGGGAGGGGGGTCATCCCAGGGGCACAGGATGTCTCCTGTGAGACAGGTCACATACCACATTCTATACTACAAAAATCATAGAACAATCATAATCAGCTGGCCCAGTGTCACAATCCTCCCCACCTAGACTGAGTTTGGGGGCTCTATCCCCTGCATGGGATGAGCTTCCCAAATCAGTTCACTCCTCATAGACACGAGACAAGCCATCTGAGTTCGGATTGGTTGCTCCAGCCCTATGTATGATTGTCATGCCATACCCTTGCAAAGCAAGACTCCATCTTAATCTACCATTAGTTTTTCCCATTTGTGTCAGCCAAACCAGGGGGTTGTGGTCAGTTTGTACCACAAAATGCTGCCCATATAAGTATGACTCTAGCTTCTTTAGGGCCCACACTATGGCAAGACACTCCTTTTCCACAGTAGAGTATGCCTGCTCCCTGGGAAGTAACTTTTTACTCAGGTACACTACCGGATGATCTTTCCCTTGGTTGGATGCCTGACTCAGTACTGCCCCAATACCCATGTCTGAGGCGTCAGTCTCAACTATAAAGGGTTTGCTATAGTCAGGACTTGTCAAAACAGGAGCACTGCACAGTGATTCCTTCAGTCTGTTAAAGGCTTCTTCACAGACTGGTCCCCAGGTAATATTCTTTGGCATCCTTTTCTTTACCAGGTCAGATAGGGGAGCAGCCAGGGCACTGTAATTGGGTACAAATTTCCTATAGTACCCTGCTGTCCCTAGAAAACTCCTGACCTGCTTCTGCGTTTCTGGTCTGGGCCATGCCTGGATCACCTCTATTTTTATTTGGTTAGGACGGAGCTGTCCCCAGCCTACCACATGCCCGAGGTATGCCACTTCTCCCATAGCCACCTGGCACTTCTCAGCTTTGACAGTGAGCCCATCCCTCTGTATCCTGCCCAGCACTTCCCTAAGGTGGGACAGGTGTTCCTCCCAGCTGGCACTAAAGATGGCAATGTCATCCATGTACGTCACGGCGTACTCCTCAGCACCATTTAACACCTGGTTCACCAACGTTTGGAAAGTGGCTGGGGCGTTCTTCATTCTGAAAGGCATT
Source organism: Neoceratodus forsteri (assembly GCA_016271365.2). Lineage (NCBI taxonomy): Eukaryota > Metazoa > Chordata > Ceratodontiformes > Ceratodontidae > Neoceratodus > Neoceratodus forsteri. Next base: position 659,544,876 of record CM057459.1, read on the forward strand.
ACTTTAAATTCAAATAAGCCTATCAGAGTGATGAAGGATGACCTCTCCCTAGCTCTGTCTGTTAACTCTACCTGCCAATACCCCTTGGTCAGGTCAGTAGTCGTAAGGTAGGTCGCCCCTCCCAACTTTTCCAGGAGTTCATCTGTCTGGGGCATCGGGTGGACGTCTGACTTTGTGACTGCATTCAGTTCACGATAGTCCACACAGAAATGAGTAGAGCCATCTGGCTTGGGCACAAGGACTACGGGTGAGGCCCAGGGGCTGTGGGATCTCTGGATTACCCCTAAATCCAGCATTTCCTCCACTTCCCTCCTAATGTCCTTTTGGACAACCTCTGACACCCCATATGCCATCCGCCGTATGGGTGTCTGTGTCCCTGTCTCCACATCGTGCGTCGCTAAGGGGGTTAGTACAGGCTTGGTGCTAAACAATGGGGCAAAGTCTGCTAAAACCTCCCTTACTTCCTGGATCTTGTCTGGGGCCAGCTGGGGAGACAATTTTACTGCCTCAACAGAGGACTCCCACTTGATTTCTTCCAGCAAGTCCAGAAGGGGATCTCCTTCGTCTGTCCCCTCCCCAGGACTACACACTGCAAACACCACATCAGTCCTATTAGCCTATGGCTTCATCATGTTGACATGGTACATCCTTTCTGTCTGTCTTCTGTCGGGTAACTCAATATAATTCACATCATTTACCTTCCTAACTACTTTGTACGGTCCTGCCCACTCAGCCTGCAGCTCGTCTTTCTGGACTGGAATAAGGACAATGACTTCCTGACCCACCATGTACGAGCGAGCTCTGGCTCTGCAGTCGTACCACACTTTTTGTTTCTGTTGGGCAGCTGCCAGGTTGCTCTGGGCTGTCCCCATGAGCTTGTTTAGCCTTTCCCTAAACCTAAGGATGTAATCCACTATGGTAGTTCCCTGGGTGACATGCTTGCCTTCCCAGTCCTCCCAGATCAAGTCTAGGGGCCCACATACCCAGCTTCCATATAAGAGTTCGAAGGGGGAAAATCCTGTCGATTCTTGGGGCACCTACCTGTATGCAAACAACAGGTGGGGAAGGTATTTCTCCCAGTCCCTCCCATGCTGTTCAGCAAATGCCCAGAGCATTGACTTCAGGGTACCATTAATCTTTCCACAAGCCCATTGGCTTGTGGGTGATACGGTGTCGTGCATCTCTGCATCACCCCACACTTCTCTCACAAACATTTCATCAGGTCCGACATGATGGAGCCCCCTCGATCAGTGATAACCTCCTATGGAAACCCAACACAGGAGAAAATCCCAAGTAAGGCATCTGCCACTTTGTCTGTCCTCAGTGAGGATAGGGCGACTGCCTCTGGGTACCGGGTGGCATAATCCACCACAGGCAGAATTAATCTCTTCCCTGAGGAGCTGGGGGTATTTAAAGGCCCACAATGTCTATTTCCACCCTCTGGAATGACTCCTCCACTATGGGCTATGAGATTAGGGTGGCTTGGGTTTTCTTGCCCGCTTTCTCTATTTCTTGCACTGGAGACAAGATCTGCAATACTCCTTCACCTGCTGGGTGAAGTTGGGCCAATAGAAATTCTGGACCAACCGCTACATAGTGTGCGTGATTCCCAGATGACCAGACAAGGGAATATAATGTGCAGTCTTGAGCAACTGCTCACGATACCCCTGTGGAATGACAAGCTGCCTACCTATCACCCTTCCCTCTGTCAGCACAGCTGAGTATACATCAGTCCATTTTCCCAATAAACCTTATGTTTACCGTCACCTCCTTGTGCTCTGTCAGAGTCTGCCCAAGCCTTCAGCTTCTCTACACTAGGGTCACTTCTCTGAGCAGCTGCAAACTCCTTACACATTCCCAAGGTATGGAACATGTCCCCTTTAGTCTCTAAGCTAAGGTCCCTAGCACTAGCATCAGGGCACTCAGGATCACTGTCATCCCTAACCCTCTGACAATGGGTCACCCCTCCCTCTTCAGAGTAACCCTCCATAGCTGTGTGGTTAACTGCTACTGGGGAAATTTCTACCCCCTTTTCATTAGTCTCTATATCAGGAGACAGGCTGGGGAACCAGCCTCCCAGTGGTTTCCACAATGGCTTCTGTGGGGTTCAGGGAACTACAATTTTCCCTTGCCGCTTTGCTATGGGTAACTGCACACACCATCCCCTGTTGGAGATTGTTGCCAAGGATGACGCCCACTGTGAACATTTTGGCTACAGCCACCTGTTGCACAGTTCCCCCTGTTTCACCCCAGTCTAGAAGAACACTAGCGAGGGGCAATGTTTTCTCCCCACCAGTAAATTCTTGCACAGTGACATATTTATTGGGTATAAGCTGACCAGGTTGTACCAGATCCCCTTTTACCAATGTCAGGGATGCCCCTGTGTCCCTTAACCCTTACGTCTGTACACCATTCACCATGACTGGGTGCATGTGTTCCCTCATGTTCACAGGCATGCTTCCAGGGACACACAAACAACCCACTTCTTTCCTAGCCCCCAGTTGTGTATTGTTCACCCTTTTGGGACACTGTCTGGCAATATGCCCATTTTCTTTACACAACCAACATTCATTTCTTTTCTCAGAGAAATCTTTTCTCTGAAACCTGTGGCTAACTGGTTTTGGTAGAGGTAGTGAGGGTTTTAGCTGCCCTGAAGGCACGCTTTTCCCTTTCTGCACTGCCACACCTGCCCCATTTGCTCTTAGAGCAGGTCTGCTCTTGGCATAGCGGTCCGAGAGTTCAGCAGCCTCTTGCACTGTTTTGGGATCTCGGTCCTCCAGCCAGGTTTTCAGCTTTGCTGGGCATGCCCAGAAAAACTGTTCTAACAGAATCACACTTTCAATTTTATCTACCGAGTTTGCTTCAATTCCTTCCCACCAACATTTTAAAAACTGACGTTGTTTCATGGCTAGCTCCTCATAGCTCATGCCAGGGCTTCTCCTGAGCTTACACAATTTAGCTCTGTATGATTCAGCAGTTAATTCAAATTTTTTTAACAGTGCAGCTTTAAGTTTGCTGTAATCATTACTGTCCTCATTGTCCATTTGACTCAATGCATCCTGAGCTTTCCTGGTAAGTAGCGGGGATAGCCGGAAGCTCCAGGACTCCCTAGCAATTTTAGCCTGAATACAAACTTTTTCAAAGGAATTTAAAAAGGCATCCATATTCTCCCCCTCTTTAAATTCAGCTATCAATTTGGAATTCAATTTGTAACCCAGTCCTATAATCCCAGTTATACCCAAGCCACTTACCTGCTCTGGTGCGGGTGGTTGGAGTCATAGCTTCTCCATTTCATGTCGCCTCTGGCGCTCACGCTCCTCACAGTCCACCTCTTGCTGTTCACGATCCACCTCTCACCGTTCTTGCTCCCTCTTCTCCTCTGCAACTCACTGGTGCTCATGCTCAGCCTCCCACTGTTCCCGCTCTGCCTCTCACTGTTCTTGCTCCCTCTTCTCCTGGAACTCCAGCTCCATTCTTCGCAACTCTATGCAGCCTGATTACTTCTGGTTCCAGAATACTGGTGACCTTTCTGTGCTGCTGTGGCACTTCGCTGGCACTGGCCCTGCTGCCCTCCTCATCAGATCTGGACACTGCACTGACCGCTAGCCCTTCCACACTCAAGATTCGGTCCCTTATAGTCACTGTCTGTGACTCGATGCTCTGGGTAGCTGCTACCATCGGGGCATCCATGTGATTCTGCTTGGTGGATTTCACCTTGTACAGGATTCCTCTGTCCCTGCACAACTGCTTTAAGTAGTCTACAGTGTGCCCGCTGTAGTTGGAAGCCATCTTCTTTCCTAACTATGGCTACTCTAACTTGCACTTTAAAAAAAAAAAATAAAACAGGTAGGAACTTGACTGTAAGCCAAGCGATATAGTTCTGTGTCCTTTTTTTAAAAAATAAATCACTGCCTTGTTTTACAAGTGAGCTGACAGTATTAAGCTGACACACTGAACAATAAAAGCTTATATTACCAAAATTATGCACACTGCTGCCAACTAATCTGTCACAGCCCCACTCAGCAGGTCAGGCCCTCTGCTCCCACAGTGCCAACCTCCAAGTGCAGTATTGTGAACAAGGTAACAGAATAGGGTGACCCTCCTGTCTGTTTTGTGGGTCCGAATCACCTTTGCTCTCAAGTTCTGGAGTGATTCAAACTGTGAACCTCTTGCTAGCATACCCAACTGTACAGGCTCAGATAATTCTGCTCTTCGGGGAATGCCAGATATCTTTCACCAACGGGCACCTAGCCAGGTATACAAAATGAACCCTTAAAAACTCTATGAAAGACCTTAGATAAAGTTTTACCTTTTCCCAGTTTAGAGTACCATTAAGCTTATGAACAGTGTTGTCAAAATCTTAACCATTCATGCATCTCAGGCAAAAAAGGAGGACTTGGAAGACACAGGCAGTCTCTTTAAAATAAGAAGTTTTACTTAAAATGAATAAAATATGTAAACTGTAACCACAGAACAATATATCACAATACATACAATCACTTAAAAGAACAAGGTAAAATACAAACATAAACTTCTGCCACAATACACTTAGACTTGTCTATCTAATGTATACCCTCTTACAGTGCTTTAGTTAGCTGTTGTTTCAAGAGAGTGCACACAGGAATGTGTCTCAGTGGAAAATACAGAACACAGTTTAAACTGTCTCTAAACCTGCCCCTTCCATGATGTCACCTAGTTCCTCCCTGCTAAATATAAAAAAATAATACACACAAGATGTCCCATCACTCAGGAGGTATATTAAATAAGGTGACATCAGCAAAAACTCATTTGCCAAATGACTTCTTTGATTTTGAGTCTTTCCTGCTCCTCTTTGATCTTTGAGCAGTTCCTATTTGCACACTTTAAAGGCAGGAGGTCATAAATTGCAACTCCTCTGAAACGTCATAAAAGTTTACGATCCCTCCTTGCAGCTGGTCAGCTACAATTAAGTCAGATAAACAGGAGACCCTTAATTAATCTCCTGGCTTTCAGGGTAACATATATCCTGTTATTTTAATGAGACCTGGTTTTTTTTTGGGGGGGGGGGTTATCCCAGGAGCACAGGATGTCTCCTGTAAGACAGGTCACATACCACATTCTATATTACAAAAATCATAGAACAATCATTACCAGCTGGCCAATTATCACAATCCTTGGGACTGCTTTTGTGGAGAGGCACTACATGTGCTGTTCTCCAGTCCTGCGGTACTATGCCTGTCTCTAGTGTACTATTAAATAGGTCTGCCACTGGCCCTGACAGCTCCTCAGCCAGTTCCTTTAGTACCCTTGGACGTACTCCGTCTGGGCCTGGTGATTTGCCCACCTTCAATGCCAGCAGCCCCTCCCTCACTCTGTCCTCCTTGAGCACTACATCTGTGTTCCCGCCCCCTGCTCCTCTTTTCCCTCCTGAAGGCACTGGTCCATCCTTCTCCCTGGTGAAGACAGAACAGAAGTATTCATTTAGTACCCCTGCTTTTCCCCCATTATCCTCTGCCCACTCCACTCCTTTCTTAAGCCTAATAATCCCTTTCTTCCTTGTCCCTTTTCTCACTTATATAGCGAAAGAAAGCCTTCTCCCCCTTCTTAATTCCTTCAGCTATCTGCAGCTCCTTCTGTGCCTTTGCTCACCTGACTTTCTTACTTGCCTCACTAGCCAACCTTAGTTAATTTTCCCTATCCACCTTTCTCTTGGTCTTACTGAATTTTCTGTAGGCCAGCCTTTTTTCCCTTACAGCCTGGGCGACCCTAGAACTGAATCAGCTGGATGCTTTGGCCCTTGTGTTCTTACACCTGAGCCTAACGCACTCATCTGTGGCAACCAGTATTCCTTTGTTAATGAAGGACCACCTTTGGTCCACCCCATATCTGCTCTGATGACCACCAGATGGCTCCTTTGCACTTTGCCCATTTTCCTGAAGTCTACCCTCCTGAAAGCCAAGATTTTGGTCTTAGGATGCTTTCACTGCCCATATCCAGTTGGAACCACACTGTGCAATGGTCACTTCCTCCCAGTGGCTCCCTGACCATTATTTCCTGTACATGCTCCCCATTTATGAGCACTAGATCAAGAATTGCCTCAGCTCTTGTTAGTTCAGTGACACCTTGAGTCAGGAACCCACTGCAGTCCTTCCAGGATCACCTGGCTCCTAACACGTCATGGATGGTATGTTCCAGTCCACCTCGGGCAGGTTAAAGTTCCCCACAATTACCACCTCTCCTTTCTCCACAGCTTCCGATATTTGTGAGCTCAGTTCCCTATCCCTCTCCTCATCCTGAGTGGGTGGTCTATAAACCACCCCCAACCTCACCTTTCTCCCTCTGTTGGACCTTAAGTGAAACCATAATGCCTCCACCTCTCCTTCATCTGAGTCCTCCCTCATGTAAGTTATTTCCTCCCCCCTTCCTGACTACCCTGTCCCTCCTGTATAGTTTATATCCAGGGATTGCAAGATCCCAATCATGGTGTGATGTTGCCCAAGTCTCTGTTACTGAAGCTATGTCCACCCTCCTGTCTGCTAATAGTGCCTGCAGGTCTTCCATCTTGTTTCCAAGACTCTGTGCATTTAGAGACTCCACCTTCCACTTAGAATCTGACCTTCCTTCTCTTCCCTCTATTCTTCTATTCACATTTATCCCCTCTGTGTGCACCCCTCCACATACCCTTGTTATGTGTTCCTCACCTCATCCACCCTTTGCTAACTGTGTTCTTGCCCCTTCCACCTCCTTCCCCCAGACCTCTTCCATCACTGTGGGGGGGAGGATTCACTGACCTCTTCCTCTTGGAGTCTGTGGGCCTGCACACCCACTGTCCCCCCTCAGTAGTTTAAATTAAGTGTAGTTGTTATGTATTCCCCCTGTTTGTCCCCAAGTACCCTCAAACCCTCCCTACCGAGGTGTAGCCTGTCTGGCGAAAAGAGTGCTTTGCTTGACCAGGTCTCCCAGTCGCCAATACAGATGAACATCTCTTCCCTGCATCATTTCCTCAGCCAGTCATTGAAATCCTCTGTTCTTCTTTTCCTGGCTTCTCTGGCCCTTGGTATTGGTATCATCTCTGAGAAGGCCACTGACCTTCCTTGATCCATGCAGATCTTCCCTAACTCCCAGAACCTACTTTGTACTACCTCCACCTCCTCCCCAGCTAGGTCGCTGGTTCCCAAATGTATAACTAAGTTAGATTTTCCTCCAACCTCCCTTACTATTTCCCTTATTCTTGGGCCCTCCTTCCCCGCTGTCATCCCTGGCATACAAACCACCCTCCTGCTTGCATTTGGGTCCCCTTTTATTCCCCAGTGAATACCACTAATTATGGAGTCCCCTATGATTGCCACCCTTCCATCCCCTACACCTTTGCTCCCCATCCTTCCTTTTTTTACCTTCGGTACTAGCTGCTTCCCTACCTAACTGTTCCCTCTGCACCCTGGTAAACTTATCTCCACATCCACAATTTATCCCCTTAACTGTCTTTCCATCTCTCAATCTGCCCTTCCCCTTTTGACCATCTGTATCTGCTTTCAGTTTTCCCCCCTCCCCCTCTTCCTTTTGATTTCTCTCCCTTCCCCCTTCCTCCACTCCATTTTGCCTGCCTCCTCTTTCCTGCCCACCCTAATTAGCTCCCTCCCTCCCCTGTACTCCTACTCTCAACCCTGGCTCAACCTGACCTCCTACCCCCTCCTGCTGCCCCTTCCTCCTTCGGCCCCCTTCCTCCTTCCAGACAGTGGTGCAAATCTATTCAATAAAGGCCCCCTTTAGAACTTCCCACCCCGATACTATTCTCACATTCCCACCCCTTCCCTCACCACTTGCCATTTCTCCACCCTGGGCTCCCTATTCCTCTGAGGAAGAGATACTCCTCTATACTGGGTGCTCCTCCCCACTCCCATCCCTTGCCTAATGACGTCACTCCCCTAGGCATCACCCCTCTGTCTTTCCCTCCACTGCTCTGCTCCTCTGACTTCCCACACCATCCTCCCCAGCATTCATCTGAGCAGCCTTATTTCAGCCCTTAGCAGCTCCAGGCTCTTACACACAGGGCATCCCCTTTACTCCACATCACCTCCAGAAAAACTGCTGCCCCACAGCTATTGCAGTTTACCGCTCTCCTGCTTCCCATACATGTACCTATTGCCCCACTTCCTCCAAGCCCAGCTTCTCCTATCCTCCAGTTATACATAACTATAAAATAACTATAATATTTAAAAATATATACGTTTCTGTCTCACTTTATCATCAAAAGATAACAATTACAATAATCTACCTTCTACTAACCCTGATTCTGTCACAAAACCAGAACACAATGCAAAAACATCTGCTATTTAGCAACAACAAAGTGACAACATACCAAGCTGTTGTATCTTTTTTAAATAGAAAAAAATGTAATGTTTAAAACCAGTAGAAAACAGTCCCAAAAGCATCTTGAACTACAAGAAAGAACATAGTACCACACCACTGCCTCAGTAACTAAACAGCTCTAAAAGATTGGAGAAAGAAGTAAGAATCAGAGACAGCACAAAAAGATATAATGCACTATATAAAGTACCTACCAAAACAGACAGAATACCCACAAATGACACTGAGATTCTCAATATCAGACACTGCCAAAGGCGCATACAGAAAGGGTTTAAACTGTAGTATTAAAATTAACCACATCAGAGTTGAAAGATCACACTAAACAAATGTGGTAAAAGTAAACTTCTTTCCTATTCTTCATCCCCCTCCACTTCTTCTATCCCTCCCTTGGTCTGCCAGGTGGATGGCGCCCCCTGTCTCACACCCCTAGGTAACTTCCCCCTCCTCTTGTGGCCGACTTTATTCCTCTTTCTGTTTATATCCTTTCCTTTTACTGTCACTCGGGCTTCCTTGCCTCCCCTCCTTGATTTTCTCTCTCTTCTTTTCCACTCACTCTGGCATGCAGGACTGAGGTGAAGGAGGAATCGACGTCAGTTACTGGCCAACCCTCGAGTGCCTCACAATGCATCGGCCTCGAGGGCGGCACTGGCCAGATGCCAGCTCCTCCCCCTTAGAAAAAAATCTCTAAGCCAATAGCTCCTGCGGGGTCCTAGCATCTCTGGCGTATTACTCAACAGTGATGAATGGTGAAGATATACAGGAAGATCAGAATTACGGTAGGTGCGTAATCTTCATTTCCTTGCCCCACATAAGGAGTCCTGGAGACTGGATCTCATTGGCAAGAGAACTTTTGCCTCTACCATACTGACAATCAGGGTGCTGAACTACATTAACCATCTGGTCCAGTACCAAAACCAGCTCTGGAATCAGGCCCTCAAAACTGCCCAGTCCCTCCCAGAGGACCCCTAAAACAGCAGATGCTGCAGTCTCTCAAAGCAGGTTCCGACATCGGCAACCAACTCCTTAGGACTGCCTATGATGCCATGGATGCCTCAGTTAGTGCTGCCATGGAGAGCATTTGCCTGTGAAGACACTTTTGGCTGAGGGTGTCTGGCTTTGCCTAGGATGTTCAATTGTCCATCCTGAATGCCCCCTTTAGAGGTTACAAACTATTTGGTGGAGGTGTGCAAGACATACTGCCTTAACTGCAAGTCTCTGGCCACACCCTGCAGTTGACTCACTCGATGTGCCACACCTGCCAGCCCAGAAGTGGTCAACGAGTGCCCTTTCGTCGGTCTACCCATAGACCCAAAACCTCTAACAAGCCTCAGGGTAAGCTCCGGGCCGCCCCAGCCATGCCCACTCCCACCACTGGAAAAAACCCAGAGGAGGTGAAGCTCAAGATGCCCCTGCCAGTTCAGCCTTTCTCCCTTGCCCAACCCCCCTGCCCCACATGGCAGGAGGTGGTTGTAGGGGGTCACTTCTCCCTGGACTTGGACAAATAGAGGGGGAAATCACCAGAGATGGGAACTCACCAGAGATGACTGGGTACTGCAGCTCATAGAAAGCAGCCACACTCTGGAACTTCTGTAGTAGTCTCCAGAAAAACCTCCGGTTCTGTCCTCTTATCCTGCAGACCACACTCCAGTACTCTGGGAAGAAATCCACTCTTTGGTATGCAAAAGGGCCATGGAACACATCTCGGAAGTTCAGCAGGGCAGAGAGTTCTACTCCCATTTCTTCCTGGTCCCCAAATGCAGAAAGGATCTCCAGACCCATTCTAGACCTCTGGGAACTAAATTTGTTCATTCAGTACAAAAAGTTCAAGATGGTGACACTTCAGGGTCTGCTGCCCCTTCTGCACCAGGGAGATTGGATTTGCTCCCTCGACATGAAAGACACCAACTTGCATATCCAGGTCCATGCCTCCTACAGATAGTACCTAAGGTTTCATTTCCAGGGGGCACACTTCCGGTTCCGAGCCTTGCCCTTTGGCTTGTCCTCGGCCCCCAGAGTGTTTACCAAATACTTGACAGTGGTGGCAGCAGCCCTCCGGCAGGAGGGACTCTGTCTTTCCCTACCTGGATGACTGACTTTTCAAAGCCCAGTCCAGGAACCACCTGTTCCAGACTCTGGTACACACCTTCCGCCTGTTCCAGGACCTGGGGATCTTAGTCATCCTGCGTATGCCAGTTCTGACCCCTGTCAGTTCGTTCAGTATATAGGGGCAGTCCTGGATACAGCTTAGGGCATGGCCTTCCTGCCTCAGGACAGGGCAGATCGCCTTAGAGCTCAAGCCCACTTGCTGTACAACAGCCACTATGTCTCGGCAAAAACCTTTCTCTGGCTCTTAGGCCTGATGACCACAGCTATAGCCACAGTTCCTCTAGCCAGATTGCACATGAGGGTACCCCAGTGGACACTGAGGGTCAAGTTAGACCAACATAGCAACCTGGAACAGCAGGTCCTGGTCTCCTCTCCGGTGAAAAGGGTTCTACTTTGGTGGATGGAACCCAGCAACCTGTTAAGAGAGGTTCCTTTCCTCATTCCTTCCCCTCAGCAAATTCATATAGCAGATACTTTTGGGTTGGGGTGGGGGCTCATCTAGGGCCCCACCAAACACAAGGGATGTGGTCCAAGCTGAAGTCCGCTTTCCACATCAATGTCCTGGAGATGTGGGCCATTCTTTATGCCTTGCAGGCCTTCCAGACTCCACTATTCCCAGGTCTTCTGCTAGTACAGATGGACAACATCAGTGTAGTCCACTACATCAGCAACAGGGGGGCACTCACTCATACCCTGTTTGCCGAGAAGTGATGACAGTCTGGTACTGATCCCTGGAACACGGTCTAGAACTGTTGGCCTTCCATGTTCTAGGCATCCAAAACATCCTGGTGGATAGCCTAAGCTGGTTGCAGTCAAAAATGCATGAGTGGTAACTGCTTACCTCAGTAGTAGAAGACTTGTTCAACTGGTGGGGTCATCCAGAGTTGGACCTTTTTGCATCCCCACTTAATGCAAAACCACCGCTTTTTTGCTCACTCGATCCAGGGCCTGGAGTTTTCTGGTGAGACACGTTGTCCCTGTCTTGGAAAGGGAGGTTTCTGTATGCATTTCCTTTCATCCCTCTGCATCAGAGGATTCTGATCAAGCTCCAGATAGAAGGGGCCCAATGATCCTCATCACCCTCTTCTGGCCTCGTCAGATCTGATTCCCTTTACTGCAACAGCTGACAGTGGAACCTTCAGTATCTCCACCTCTGTGCACTGGCTTGCTCTCTCAGAACCAGGGCACCCTGGTCCATCCCTACCTCAAATCCCTGCATCTTCACACCTGACTCCTAAGGACATAGCCATGGCTCGATTTGTGGTGTCACCCAAGGTGGCTGATGTTCTGGTGGTGGCTAGGAAGCCTTCCACTAGGGCCACTTATTCTAGGAAGTGGAAACGTTTTGCACCGTGGGCAGCTTCATGTCTGCTGGATCCCTTCACTTGTCCAGTGAATCAGATTCTTGAATACTTGCTGTCCCTTTCTGAAGTTCTCCTCCCTTAAAGTGCACATCTGCCATTTCTGCCTTCCCTGTGCCAGTTGATGGCCATGTGGTGGCACAACTGGAGGTGGCATGTACATTTCTGAGAGGCATTCTCCACCTGAAACATCCTATCTGCAATCCAGTCCTACCTTGGGACTTGAATTTTGTGTTAGAGAAACTTACTTTGGCTCCTTTTGAGCCTGTCATGACATGAACTATGCTTTCTGTCATGGAAATCATTATTTTTGGTTGCTATTACTTCTGCTTAAAGGATTTCAGAGCTATAGGCCCTCGTGTGTGAGCAGCCTTATTTGATTTTCCACAAAGACAGTGTCTGCGTACTAACCCTAAGTTTCTTCCTAAGGTGGTGTCTGTGCTTACTTTAAATCAATCCATCCACCTGCCTGTTTATTGCCCAGAGCATGCCAATCCTTGACTTGTTTGTACTTGATCACCTATGTTTCTATGATATCCACTCTATACATACTGTAACGTGGATTTGTTGTTTACTCTGTATCCTTTTAATCATTGTATCCCTGTAATCCTTGTAACCTCCCAGGTCGTGCCTGAAAATAGTAGTTTTTTGGCTACGGCACATACCCAGTTAACAAAAAATAAATAAATAAATCCTGGGGAAGCATTGCTCCACACTTTAGATGTGCATAGAATTCTGTGTTATTATACACACCATACAATGGAGTGTAGGAAGTCCTCTCACTTATTTGTTTCTTTTGCCCTTGGGAAAGAGGGCATCCCTGTTTCTAAACAGTGATTGTCCTAATGGTTAGCCAACTGTATTACTTTCTGCTACAGGAAATACGGCAAGAACCTTCCTGGCATTGTTTATGGTCATTCCACCAGCGGTATGGCCACTTCTGTTGCCTATTTTCAGAATGTTTCTGCTGCAGAGACCTGCACGGCTGCCACTTGGAGTACTGTCCACACCTTTGTGAAGCACTACAGTCTGGGCATTGCTTCTAGGCGTAGGGCCAATTATGGCCTTGCTGTTCTACAGGGCCTATGTTCTTGAGCTTGTGGTTTCCATCCACCCAGACTGCACATTCTGACATCATAACTGCTTGGGATGTGTTCCATAGATGTGGCCTGCAGCAAGAGATATCCTCAAAGTAAGACAGTACAGTTATGTAAGAACTTACCATAACAGTAGATCGAGAGGATCTCTTGCAACAGGCTATGCTGTCCCACCCTCCATCCCCCTGGACCTGTGGGCCTTTGTGTCTGTCCCTCTTTTTCCTTAGAGGAGAACCTTCTGCTGTCTCTTTATTGGGAACCTGTGGCCCTTCCTCTTTTCCTAAGCTGGATTTATGTTGCTTCTGGTCTGTGGTGGGAGAATGGAGAAGAGTGCAGGGGCCACCCACTAATATAGGATAGGGCGATGTCAGCATGTGACCTCAGAGTGGTCGGCCCCCTGGTAGACTGCTAGCTAGAAAAGTTTCTGTGTGGTGCTGACACCTGGTGGGTACAATTCCATAGGTGTGGCCTGCTGCTAGAGATCCTCTTGAAGATCTACTGTTACGAAAAGTTCTTACATAACTGTACTTTACAGAGTACAGTCAATAACCATTTTGAATGTTCTTAGAAGTAATGCTGGAAAATAAACCTAGTTTACGAACCTAAAAGTAAAGTACAAAAACACCCCTTGGTCTGTTCCAGCATACAGTGATGGAGAGGTGAAGCACATTATTGTAAGGTGGGTTACCCCAGTGTCCATCAGTATATATTCACAAATCACAAACAGCAATCAGTCCACTGGATTGAGTTGATAACAATAGTGTTCCAAAGGAGAAGGGTGGGAAGAGCACATATTGGAGGATATTCTTGAATGCAAGGAGCCTGGGAAACAAAACAGCCAAGTTGCAGGCTCTCATGGCAGACGGAGAGTGGACATAGCTGCCATCACTGAAACATGGGCCACCCAATACCAGGACTGGGACCTGGTGATGCCTGGGTGCAGAATATACCGCAGGGATAGGGAAAAAGGAAAAGGGGGAGGGGTGGCGATATATGTGAGGGAGGGGATAAGGTGCGCCATGGAGGAAAGGGAAGAGGGCGGAACAAAGGCACTATGGATACAATTCCAGGATTCAAGAAACAGGACCCTTGGGATAAGAGTAGTGTATAGGCCACTGTCTCAGGCAGAGGACTTGGACAGAGAACTAGCGGAGCAGATCAGGAGGGTCAGTGGGAAGGGTAACACCATGATTGTGGGGGACTTCAATCTGCCAGGGGTGGATTGGAGCACCCCAGCCACCTCGAGCACAACGGAGCAAATCCTCCTTGAGGCTTTTCAGGGCAGCTTCTTGGTGCAGATGGTAAATGATCCAACCAGGTTAGACAATGCTCTGGACCTCATGCTGTCTAACGGGGAGTTTGTCAGAGAGCTGGGGGGTGGAGGATCCACTGGCAGGGAGTGACCACGACCACACAGTGTGGTTCTCACTCAGCATGGGCAAGGAGGCTGCGGGAACAGGGACCAGGATGTTGGACTTCAGGCGAGCTGACTTTGGGAGGGTGGGGGAAATAGAGGTCGGGCATCTAGCCACAGTCCACCCGCACATGAATGTTGGCCAGAAATGGGACAGCATCAAGCTAGGACCTACAAAGGCCACTAGATCCTATACCAAGACACAAAGCAAAAAGGCTAGGGCCAAAAAACCTAATTGGTTAAGTGAGGAGGTGTTGGAAAAGATAAAGGCAAAAAGGACACCTTCAGGAGATTCAAGAGATTCAGGCAGGGGGACGATAGGAGTACCTGAAGAAATCTAGAGAGGTGACCAGAGCAGTCAGGGGTTCCAGAGAGCTTAGGCTGGCGCAGAGCATCAAGGTTGGGGAAAAGGACTTTTTCAGGTACATAAGAGAGAGAGAGAGAAGGATCTGCAAAGATCAAATAGTAAGGATCAGGAAGGATGGGGGTTGGGTAGAGAAAGGAGCAGAGCAGGCAGAAGCGCTAAATGAATACTTCTGTATTTAAGGAAGAGGATTGGTCAATGCCTCAGGGGATAGGGAGGGTAGGCAAGGGGGGAGGTGGTGACAGATGGGGAAATCACAGTGGCCAGGGTACTAGAAGGTTTAAGGGCACTGAGGGTGGATAAGGCGCCAGGACCAGATGGCATACACCCTCAGGAACTGAAGGAACTGGCAGAGGTCCTGGCAGAGCCACTGGCAGACTTGTTCAATACCTCCCTGGAAACAAGGTGCGTATCCCAGGACTGGAGGATGGCTCACATGGTGCCCCTCCACAAAAGCGGACCCAAGGATGAACTGGGTAACTATAGACCAGTAAGCCTCTCATCCATTGTGGGAAAGTTAATGGAAACAATCCTTAAAGAGAGATTAGTAACCTTTCTAGAAGGTAATGGTCTCCTGGACAGGAAGCAACATGGGTTTGTCTCTGGCAGATCCTGCCAGACTAACCTAGTTTACTATTATGACTGGATGACTAGGGAACTGGACAAGGGCCATGCAGTGGATGTCCTGTATCTGGATTTCAGCAAGGCATTTGATTCAGTGCCGCATAGGAGGCTGGGACAAGGATGGTAAATTGGATCAAGAACTGGCTGCAAGGGAGGTAACAGAAGGTAGTGGTGGGAGGGGAACTTTCAGCTCTAAGAGCTGTAATGAGCAGGGTGCCACAGGGCTCAGTACTGGGACCAGTGTTGTTTGACATTTTCATAGCCAACTTCTCACATGGCATGAAGAACAAAATTAGTCTTTTTGCAGATAACACCAAGATCAGTGTGGTGGTTGATGATACAGTAGGGTGGCAGGGGCTGCAGGATGATCTGACAAAACTTGAGGATTGGTCAGACACATGTCAGAGGGGGTTCAATGCTAAGAAGTGCAAAGTCATGCACTTGAGAGCAAGGAACCCAAGGAGGTGTTATCAGTTGGGAGGGGTGCAGATGGCTGCTACAGAGGAGGAAAAGGATCTTGGGATGAAAATAATGGGGAGAATGAACCACTCAGCACAATGTAGGAAGGCAGCAGCTAAAGACAACAAGATGCTGGGGTGTATTGCTAGAGGCACCACCTCCAGGAGGAGGGAGGTGATCCTGCCTCTGTACAGATCATTGGTGAGGCCACACCTGGAGTACCGCATGCAGTATTGGCACCCATATTAAAAGAAAGATGTTAGATTACTGGAGGGGGTCCAGAACAGAGCAACAAGGATGATCATGGGATTGATAGACAAACCCTATGAGGGAGCTTAACATGTACTCCCTGGAGGAAAGGAGGGATGGGGGAGATATGATTGAGACCTTTTAAATACATGAAGGTTATAAACAAGACTGATACAGAAGGGATTTTTAAGTTGAGCGGGGGGGGACATGAGGGGGACATGGTCTGAGATTGGAGGGAGGAAGATTCAGGAGAGAAATGCAGAGGCACGTTTTCATGGAAAGGGTGGTGTCTGTGTGGGATGTGCTGCCCGAAGAGGTGGTGTCCTATAAGTCAGTGGCCAGTTTTAAAAGGGGATGGGACAAAGTGAGTGGGAGGGTCACCATGACTGGGGAAGGGGAGGGAGGGGCAGCTGCAGTGAAAGGGAGGAATTACTAGCTTCACACTCAAGCAGACTTGATAGACCCATATGGCCTGTATCTGCTGGCAGTTTCGTATGTTTGTAGTTGCACTTGAGATAGAACTTACGTTAATTATGGAATTTAGAATTAGAAGGAAGTTTAAACTCTGCACTGTGATCACCCTCCCCCAACTGCCTTTCTTCAGATATGCTTCTCCACTGAAAAGAATAGTCGCCCTATAGTACAGGTCCTGTCTTCAGGTCTCCAGAATGGTTTAAAAATTGTATTTATTTTATTTCTAGTTAATTATTGATATTCTGCATTAGATGCAGTGTTTATTTTGTTTACCAATATGTCATTCAAACCCTAGAAATCCCTCACTTGTGCCTAGCAACTGCAGCCATTCCCCTGGAATGAGCTGCCCCAGAGTAGAATTTTATGCTAATTATGGACTCTTAGAAATGAAATTCAAAACTCTGCTGTGTGGTCATGCACACCTCTGCATTCTAATGGCAGATTTATTTCTCCACCTGAGAGAAGCAGTCACCCCGAAGTTGCTCTTCACTTCAGAGTTGTCTAATGGTTTATTGTTTTATATATTTTTACTTTAGCTCAGTTTCCATTAACACCCTAACATAGTTATTTATTATTTTTGTGGTATAGTTTGTTCTGTTCTCCGGTTCTTTATCGGTTCCCAGGAACTGGAGAAAGGCCTTTGAGAGCGTGGTTCCACTACTGGGAACCGCATTTATTTTAGTTAACGCACACAAAAAAAGAAGAAAGAAAGACTTTACCTTTTGAAACCACTTTGTGGTTCTTTACTTTTTGGGTCCTGGTTCCCTTTTCTTTAGTGGAACCATGGCGATTTTTCAGTTTATCATTTATGTTTTGCTCTTAAATAATAGTTCTTATTGGATTTGAAACTGAACTGCAATGTAATATTTTTTCCTATTGGGAACCAAATTGTTTCAGGTTGTCAGTGAATTGGCATGTCTGACAGACCCAAAAAGAGAACAGGACCTATGGGCTTTAAAAATTGTAAAAGTTACTTCAAAATCCTGGCTAAGACAGACTGCCACAAGTTTTATTTTCATTGCATAGGCCCCGATCTTGATTTTACCAGTTGTGTATTTTGTATTAAGTTTTACCCAAGACAGTTAAAAGGGCTAAAAATCTGAGGACCTTATGGCTTCTCAGTCTGCCTTCATGTCACCTCAAGGCTCAGGTGAGGGTCCAGCCCCTCCGAGTAAGTAGGACACATTTTCTAAAGATGCTCCAGAGGTCAGGGTGTCTGAACGTGGGAACCCTGAGTCCAGTAAGTATAAAAGGGCCTCTGAGCAGGCACCAGAGATGATGTCTGCCATGAAAAATCAAAAAGGGGCTGGCCCGGTGACACAGAGGGCTGAGGCACTGTGCCTTACCTCACATCACACTGGCGACCCGAGTTCGGGAACGACCAAGGGTCATTGAGCTGGCTTGGGGGGGGGAAGCAGCATGGAGCAGCCTAATGGTAGCTGTCCTCTCCCAGGGAGATTGCCATCCCCCCGTAGTTCCGCTGCCACTGGGTGGAGGTCTGTTGGCAGTGTAGGCAGGAAGGGGTGACGAGTGGGGTGGGCGTCCCAGAACGCAGCATGCAAGTGCCTACACACACACACCCGAGGAAGGGGAAGGGTGAAAACTGGGGAAAATTCCCTACAAAAAGAAAAAAAAAAAGAAAAACATGTCACAACTCCTCCTTCTCAAGAAGCGTGATATGGTTGAATACAGCCCTGTCCCAGTTGTTATGGAGATAGAGTTTAAATGCAAGGATCTGTTCTATTCTCTCCTTTTCTGTCTCTTCTGTCTTGCTGTGTAACCAAACATTCTTGTGAGACCTAGAAACTGATCACTCCAACGGTCTTGCAATTCTCTGCCTCTCGCTATCTCTCTACCCTCACTTGCTGTTCTATCTTTTCTCCCCCCTTGCATATCTTCTGGTATAAAAATATATGTGAATCTTTTTGTGGAAATTTAATTGATACTGGGATCCCGTTGTTTAAAACTGTATATAGTTATACTGTTGAAATGATTGCATAGCTAAAACTGTATATGGTTATACTGTTGAAATGATTACAAAGCTATTTGGAACTCAAGGGGTTAACCTGAGATACAATTTTTAAGCCTTTTGCAGAAGATGTAAACAAGAGGTCAGTTCTGGGTCACAATGTTCTTTTTGCTGCGTCTGCTGAAACTGACAAGAACACTGTGTGAGAAGCATGCTATTTTCTTAATGAGCCCCTACACAGACTTACGAACATACGAAATTTGCCAGCAGATAAAGGCCTAGAGGTCTATCAAGTCTGCTCAAATGTGCAGCTAGCACCCCTTATTCTGCAGCTGCCCCTCCCTTCCACCCTTCCCTTACATTGAGCTCCCCCTTGTCCTCTCCTATCCCCTTTTGAAGCAGTCCACTGTTCTACTGGATACCACTTCCGCAGGTAACGCATTCCACCCAGCTACTACCCTCTCTGTAAAAAAGTGTCTCCTCATCTCCCTCCAGAACCTTCCTCCCTCCAGTCTCATATCATGGCCCCTGGTGTCCCTCCCCTCCCTTACTTTGAACAGCCCCTCTGTACCCGTTTTGTTTATTCCTGTCATGTACTTAAAGGTTTCAATCATGTCCCCCATGTCCCTCCTCTCCTCCAGCGAGTACATGTTCAATTCCCTCAGCCTCCTCTCGTAAGACAAGTCCCCCAACCCCTTGATCATTTTTGACGCCCTGCGGTGCACCACCTCTAGTAACTTAATGTCCCTCTTCAGATACAGGTGCCAGTACTGCACGCAGTACTCCAGGTGCGGTCTAACCAATGACCTATACAGTGGCAGGATCACCTCCACTTATTAAAAAAGAGCTTAGAAACATAGACTTTGACGGCAGATAAGGACCGCTTGGCCCATCTAGTCTGCCCATTTCCCTACCTACAGGATAGGCTGCAGATCCTAGTTAACCAACAGCCTATTTCTTCCTACCCCCCCATAAGAATTGCCTTATGTCTGTCCCATACATTCTGGAATTCTCCCACAGTTTTAGACCCCACAACCTCCTCAGGAAGGCTGTTCCATGCATCCACTACCCTGTCTGTGAAAAAATACTTCCTCACATTGCCCCTGAACCGCACCCCCATCTTTAAATTGTGTCCCCTTGTTCTTGCACGCCTCTTTTTCTGAAAGATGCTACCCTCTTGGACTTTGTTGATTCCACTGAGGTACTTAAAAGTTTCTATTATGTCCCCCCTCTCCCTTCTTTCCTCAAGGGTATACATATTAAGCTCCTTTAGTCTCTCCTCATCGGCTTCTCTTGCAGACCCTGCACCAGTTTAGTTGCCCTCCTCTGGACTGCCTCTATCCTGTCTATGTTCTTGCGGAGATGGGGTCTCCAGAACTGGATGCAGTACTCCAGATGGGGTCTCACCAACTGTCTGTACAGAGGGATAACAACTTCCTGTTTTCTGCTGGTGATGCCTCTCCCTATGCATCCCAGTATAACCTGAGCCCTCCCTACTGCCTTCTCACATTGCTTGCTAACCTTAAGGTCATCTGATATGAGTACCCCCAGGTCCCTTTCCTTTTTTGTTGTTGTTACTACCTCCCTCTCCATTGTGTAATCTTCCCCTGGGTTCTTGTTTCCCAGATGCATTATTTTGCACTTCTTTGCATTGAATCCTAGCTGCCATACTTCTGACCATTCCTCCAACCTTGCCAAGTCCCTTCTCATCCTTTCCATGCCTCCTTGTGTATCAACCCTGTTGCAGATCTTTGTGTCATCTGCAAAGAGGCATACTTTTCCCTCCAGTCCCTCTGCAATGTCACTTATAAAAACATTAAAAAGGACTGGACCCAGTACTGAACCCTGCGGTGCCCCACTAGTAACCCCTATTTCTTCAGAGTGGACTCCATTTACAATTACCTTCTGCGTCCTGTTGTCCAGCCAATGTTTTACCCAGGCTACCACCCTGGGACCCACTCCCAGGCTGGTTAATTTGACTATTAATCTTTTGTGTGGGACTGTAAAGTCTAGGTAGGCCATGTCCACAGCTTCTCCCTGGTCTACTACTTTGGTCACCCAGTCAAAGAAATCTATTAGATTCGTCTGACATGACCTTCCCGCTGTGAACCCATGCTGCCTTGGGTCCTGTGCCCCACTGACCTCTAGGTACTCAACAATTCTTTCCTTCAGAAGTGACTCCATCACTTTCCCTACCACAGAGGTTAAACTGACAGGTCTGTAGAGCTGCAATGTTTTGCAAGAGAGACCGAGACTGAGACACTGAGATTGGAAATTGAGAAGAAAAACTCAGAAGGACTCTGCTTTCTGTGTTTCTACTGCCATTGTAAATAGTTATTCTGAGCAATTTTATTTTTTTTATTTTACTGTTGTTGATAATGAAACTCTTGTTGCGAATTTTACAACTGCTTCTGGTTTTCCTATGCTTCCTGACCTGTGCCTCGATGACCGATGGTGTCAGCCTAAGTGGGATTCACGCCGTATATACTCTAAGCCAGGAGTTTTGTGCATGGGTACTAGACCTGGTACCAGGGAAGGATAGAAAAAAGGTATGGATTCTGCAGCAACAAGCCCAGGAGTGGTTACCAGGAGAATGGCAGCCAAACTAGCAGAGACAGAATTCCAAGCTGAGACTGTACAGCTAGCACCAATCATAGAAAAAGAACAGGCAGTGACAAAACCTGAATGCCTGACTGTCTTTTTCAAATAGTGGGCTATACAACAAAATGAGATGGAGAAACAGAGAAAATAAGAAATGCAACAATTCGAGCAGCAGAGGAGAGAAGGGATGCAGTGACAGGAGCAGGAGAGGAGGGATGCAGTGACAGGAGCAGCGGTGGTTGGATGCCTTGCAGGCTATCAAAGGCAGTGGATCTGGCACAGATCCAGATGAGCAACATGATACAGGCAACTTGAAACACATTAAACTTACAAAGTTGTGTCCCTCCGATGATATCGAAGCATACCTGGCAACTTTTGAAAGGGTTGCTGCAGCCTGCCAGTGGCCAAAGCAGCAATGGGCAATCAAACTGGTACCTTACCTGACAAGGAACACCCAACTTGCCTACAGCAATATGGACACTGTACAGTCAGAAAACTATGACCTGATGAAAAGCGAAATCCTGAAAAGGTACCACATCTCAGGAGAGACCTACAGGCAGAAATTTCAGTTTCTGAAGTACAACTCTGTCAATAATCCTTGAGAAGTCATCACCCAACTCAAATTCCTCATAAAATGGCTCCTACCAGAGGGCAAAACAGTCCCACAAATCATCCACACATTTGCAATGGAGCAATTCATCAACATCCTGCATAGGAGATGTGCAGCTCTGGGTAGACAAACACCGATCAGAAAGTGGTGAAAAGGCAGATTCTTTGGCCGAAGACTACCAAAATAGCCAGACAGATGTCACAGCAGCGAGGTAACAGCCAAGCACCTGTAAGACATTATTTTTCCCATTTAAAATCCAAGTCTGATAAGAACTCTGGTAGGGGTAAAAAATCTGTGCCCAAAGACTGTATTTGCTATAACTGTAATAAGCCAGGTCATATTGAAAGAAATTGCTGTAGTAAGAAGAGTGACACAAGCAAATTTGTCCTTAGCAAATTGAGGCAAGTACTTAACAGATGTGAAGGTAGGGGATAAGACTGTGAAGGGACTTGTAGACTAGGAAAGCAGACTGACCCTAATACATATTGAAGTGCTAGGAAAACAATGTCAAAAAGGACCAGGTACTGGTGTCATCTGCATCCACGGGGACGCTCAATACTATCCCGCCAGCCAAGTGACTCTGACTATTAATGGGGTGACGCACCAAATGAAAATGGGGGTAGTACGTAAGTTACCTGTACCTGTGATTATTGGAAATGACTTTCCAGGATTTACTGAGTTAATCAAAGAGGGAGTAAATCATAATGTTTCGGCAGATGTGGTGACAAGAGCTCAAGCAAAGAAAATCTCAGATGGTGGGGACTTTTTTCCTTTTTCTGATTTGGATTTGGATTTGCTTGAGCACAGCTCCAAGATCTGAAAGTCCAGGAATGAAAGACGACGCCTGAAGAAACAGTGGCAACAAATGACTGATGGACATAAGGGGTTAACATATGAAAATACTGAAACTAAACTGATCACTGATTGTGATTTTCTTTCAGAAAAAGCTAACAATATTTCTCTCAGGGTTATTTTAAGCAGCTGGAGGTGAAACCAAAACAGGGTTAACCTATGTTTAAAAAATGTAATGGGCTACTGTACAGAGTTTGGGTTAGATGTCAGACACAGGACCAGATAAAACAACTGGTTATACCACAAAAGTATAGATCTTCCCTTGTCAGTCTTCACCATTCATTACTGCTGGGTGTAAGCCAGAGGAGTGCACCTGCACGGGAGTGTGTTTATTTTGGGGGGGAGGGGCTGTTCTGTACTTCAACGCCATTTTGCTGCTTCTCCACCCGGTTCTGAATCCACCCGACACTGTTGGATACCAGTAAGACTGTTCCTTTTATTTTTATTGCCAATTCCATGGGGTCCTTTTCCTGTGAATTTGTTATACAGTATTCTTTTCGCATCATATCTGGTTCAGCGGCTAAGAGAAAATCCAAAGTGGGCCATGCCCCCATGCGTCAGTGCCCCGTGGCCGGCATTTTTCTGTGATAGACCGACATGATGTTTGTCTGCGATGCCTGGGTCCCAACCACAGTATGGACAACTGTGATGTCTGTTTCTCCATGGACTGCCACATTCTGGAAATCCACATGTTTAAAGCTGGCAGGGCCCCTCCAACTTTTGGAGGATGGTGTTGTTCTAGGGATGTAATGGCAAGATCTCTTGACCCTGCCTCCGGGTCCCCTCCAGGTCTATTCGGCCCAGTGAGGAGGAAACCTTCTCAGATTTCAGCCTTGCCATCAAGGAGGTTTCTTCCCCAGTGCTGGAGGAATGGCTCAGTTCCCTGTGGAACTGGGTCAGGAGCACCACCACGGCAATCACCTCGGAGGTGCAGGCTCCCATGGTGTTGTGGCCCATGGCTGCTGGGCCTGGCTCCAGTGGACCCTTGGTGCGACCTTCTGGTGTCATTTTGGATCCCGGTGCCATTTGCGGTGTCAAGGATTGAGGCGGTGCCATGTCCTGTGACAGCACCATTCATGGTGCTGTCAGTTCTAGGGTTCCTGGGGTCACTAGTCTGGAGGTATGCATGGTCTCCTCTTCTTCAGAGGAGCATGGCTCACTGGCTGTTCTGGACTGGTGTCCCAGCTCCCCGGAGTCAGGGAGCTCCCCCTGGATGTGGCACCAGGTGGCCCAGTGTTTGCCTCCCATACTCCCCAGAGTCTGTGGTCTCTGCAGGTCCCCCTGATGACTCCTGTACCAGGGGCCCTGCAGTGGATAGAAGTCCTGGAGAACATGGCGTGGTGGTCTTAACCTTGGGGGCCAAGGCATCTGCCATGTCTGGTGCTGTTTTGGTTCCTTTGGTTGGGATGGGAACAACTTCTTCTGTGGCCTCCCTTGAGGGGCCTGTGGGATTAGGGGATCCCTTAACACTGGGATCAAGGAAGAGGGCGGCCTCAGAGTCTGAGGGGTTGAGGGGCCGGGGTGAAGCATGGGGGCCCTCTTCCACTTCCCTGTGGGAGGTGGGGAGGAGTCACAGTGCAGAGCCCCGTTTCTCCTCCTCGGAGGTGCCCTTAGTGCTGGGGGTTGCCCTTCTGGACCTATGTAACCCAAGTCGCACCACAGGGGAGATTCCCTCTCAGGGCTCAGCCAGGATATATTTTCACATCTACAGCGTATGCTGACTGGATTGACCCACCGGATCCCCTCAAGTTCGAGGATCATCAGTGAGGTCTCAGAGCCCTGGCAGAGGCTGGGCACTTTCAGTTAGGTGCTCTTCCCCAATCCCTCTGCAGTCACCTCCCCCTCTCCCTGGCCATGTGGGCCCTATGGGGCCCTTAACCTGGGAGATGTTCAGTGCCACTGCAGCAGCCTTCCCTAGGTATGTTAGAGCCATGGACAAGCAGGTCTTCCACCTGTCTCCAGTGCCGCAGGAGGACTCTGAGCACTCGAGTTCCTCTACTTACTCGGCTTCGTCTCCTGAGGAAGAGGACCATTCAGTCCATCTTTCCTCCAATACTGATTTCACTGAATATCAGCAGTTCCTCTTGCAGTTGGTACAGGAACTCCATATATCCCAAGTGGTAACTGACTGCTTGCCCCTAGATGCTTTGGGTAACTATGTCCTGAGAAGTCATTCTTGCATCTCCTTAGTGACACCCAAGGTAAAAACCCATTTTGGCAGATCGTCCTTTAGCTTTGCTCTATCCCAGCTATGGAATAAGCTTCAAAAAACTAACTTTGAAATTAGCAAACCCCATAAATGTCCCCAAATTTAAAAATCTTTATGCAAGATCCTTCTCCGAGCATTGTAAGTATTTCTCCTGATGTGCCTTGCCTGGTTCTGACCTTCTTTGATCAGCCTATTCCACTTTATATGCTCTCTCTCTATCTAGCCCTTCTGTTTTTCTACTTTTCACCCCTTCTTTAGGTTTTCCTCTGCCCTTCTGCTCTAATATTTGCCACAATATAGAAATGTCATGGTACTACTGACATTACATGTGTGAATATTATACATCCTGCTTGATTATCTTTCTTATGATATAGTATTATATACATTATATTTTGCTATATTTGTGCTGTTCTGTAATATGTGTACCTATGTTGTACCCGTAAGTGTATTATTATCTTTTGACAATTCTGTATGACCAACCAGGCCCACCTTGGAAATGAGCTTGCTCAACGGTGTTCCAGATAAAATAAGAATTGATTGATTGAGTGATTGATTGACTGGTAAGATGCAGTACCGAATGGGAGACTCCTTCCTGAGTGAATTTATTACACACCACCTAGTAGTACCTTCCTGGCCTATTCCCTTCCAGGAAGTGTCAATCTGCACCTAGCAGTCACCAGTTATCCCAGCCCCAGCAGACTGCAGGAGGAGGTATTGAACTCCCTAGGAGTCTCTTGGTTCCCTGCCTCACCCGCCTTCGGGGCTGACAGCCTTAGATACTCCTTCTGGGCTTCAACACCCGTTGCACGACCGACCACCGGATCTGGATTCTGCTGAGTCCGACAGGTAAGAAGAAGACTTTTCTCTTTGGCTCATGTGCTGCATTGTATCAGTTCACATCAGGCTCACCACGCTACCTATAACAGGCACCTGTGATCAATGCTAGCACAGGTGTTAGTATCTTTGCCTGATTTTGAGGAATCTAGGCAAGCCATTGCCCTCTCTGCACAGGGTCTGGAGCTTGAAAGACACCAAGCAAGGGCATCTTATGACGTCAGTGAGGTGGCCTCCAGACTGGTAGGGACAGCGATCTGCAATAGGCAGATGGCATGGCTTCATCTATCCAGACTTTCACCCGTTGCCCAGCATAGGGTGATTTCCTTCACTTTCTGGGGGACCTGTCATTTCTCCTGTAGGGCAAGGAGGAACTTGCAGGGACATGTTCCATCCCCTGGCCACGGGGGACACCTCCTCAGCCTGACCAGCCTTAGGCCATATACGGTCAAGTAGGACTATGGGGTCTCCTCTCCTGTGCCTCATCCACAGGAGGCTGAGGGAATCTGTTCCCTCAGAGCAGCACCAGGACCCCTCCCGGGGTTCTTGGTACTTACCCAGCAGTACTGAATGGTGAAGATTGACAAGGGAAGATACGAAAATTACGTACCTTCTGTAATTCTTGATCTGCTCTTGTATCTTCACCATTCATTACTGATTCCCACCCATCTTCCCCTCTTGGACCTCAGCTCCTGGGCACCACCACCCTGCTTGTCCTCCCCCTTTTTGAGGCCAATTGGGGGAAGTGTCCTCCTGGTACCTCAGGGCCCTCTGTGTTCTTCTCTAAAAAGTCACAGAGCACTCAACCTCGGGGTGTGTCAAGAAGGGTCCTTGCACTGACCTGAGAGGGAACTCCCCAGGGTCCTCAGTGGGGTGTACTTGGGGTCCTCACATGTCATGGTCTTGGATCTCCATTATAGGCTTTAAAGAGGTAGGGACATTGTCAGTACATTCCATGGGAGGACCCGTAGGGACTTCCTTCCATTTTTCCCTTCACGCTGTCCCCCTTTTCTTATGGAGGTAATTTCTGGACAGAGTCCTCTCCTGTTTAAGAGATGTTTTACCTTAAACTAACCCTCAGGTGTTGGGCTAGCGGGTCATGCTCCAGAATGGTTATCCCTAATGTGGGTCGTGGGGTGGGGTGGGGGGGTTACCGCTTCACCGTGCTTTACATTTTCCAAGACTATCAAAAAGGTTCTCTATCTGGGCCTATGTCCAGTGGTCCCTGAAGTTAACAGGATCCTTGCTACTGGGTCTTCTTTCCCCTCATGGTTTTGAAGCTGAACTGAGCCAATGATCTTCCATCTGAGCACAGCAGAGGTTTCCCCCTTCTTCCCCATCTCTTCTTCTTCACCTCTCTTTCATTCTCTCTCTTTCCTGTGCTGCTGCCCAGGGGCTGGGGCCTTATGGCCAGTTAGGAAAAAGTTCTATACCCTCTGTCCTCTGGTTGGCTTATTCCTTTTTCAGTTTATAGCCTTTCCTTTTCCTATCCCGCGACACTTTCTTGCCTCATCTTTGGTTTTCTCTATCCTCCTTTTTTCTTTCTTTTCCAGCAGAACAGAACTGGGGTGGAGGAGGAGGAGGAGCCTGCAGCACCTAATGGCCAACACGTGTGCACCACGCAGTGCGTGGGCCTCGTGGGAGGTGCCGTTGGCTCTGGCTCTTCCCCCCCAAAAAAAACCCCACTCCCATGCAGGTGCACACCTCTGGCTTACACCCATCAGTAATGAATGGTGAAGATACAAGAGAAGATTAAGAATTACAGTAGGTATGTAATTTTCATTTCTGAGTTGTTACAGATAGCACACGATAGTCCTATGGCTGGTCACTCGGGGAGGGATGGCACACTTGCCAGATTGCTGTACAGATGTTTCTGGCCTGGAATTCATGAAGATGTTGCTACATATTGCAGTACCTGTGCTGAGTGTCAGAAAGTAGCCCCAGTGACTAAAGAAGACAAGGTGCCCTTGGTGCCCCACACTTGATAGATGTGACTTTTGAGAGAATTGAAATGGATGTGGTTGGCCCCTTAGACAAAAGTAAAAAAGGGTAATCAATTCATTATGGTAGTATGTGACTGTGCTACTCGATAACCAGAGGTAGTTCCAGTGCGTACTGTCATAACCCCAAAAGTGGCAGCAGAGCTTGCCAAAATGTTCAGCAGGGCGAGTATACCAAAAGAGATTATTACTGATCAGGGTAGTAATTTTGGTGCTGCATTACTGAAGGAGCTGTACTGACTACTTGGTATCACTGCCATAAGAACCTCCCCTTGTCACCCTTAGACAGATGGTCTTGTTGAACATTTTAATCAAACCCTAAAATGCATGTTAAAAAGATTTGTAAAAAGGGAAGGGAAAGACTGGGACCAATACTTGCCTTACCTGCTTTTTGCTTACAGAGAAGTGCTGCAGGCATCAACAGGTTTTTCACCATTTGAAATGCTGTATGGTAAACAACCTAGAGGACCACTAGATGTAATAAAAGAAACATGGGAAGATAACCCCACTCAGAAACAATCTATTACAACTTTTACTGTATGTGTGCCCTGAGAAAGAAACTGGCAAAATATGTTGAAATTGCCCATAATAATCAGGAAAAGGCCCCAAACCATCAGAAGGTTACCATGGGGTAAAAGAAAAAGTTTTTGAGCCAGGTGAAAAGGTCTTGCTACTGTTACCCACTATAGAAAATAAATTGTTAATGAAGTGACAAGGGCCTTATAAAGTGCTTAGATGTACTGGCACAGTTAACTATGAGATTGAGGCACCTGATAGGAAAAATCTTACCAAGATATACCATGCTAACCTCCTCAAGAAATGGGTTGAAAAAACACCAAAAACTGTTTTGCTAGTTTTACCAGAAACTGATAAAGAAGATATTGATGTAGCTTATGATAGACTGGAACAAACTGTTACTGCTGATGCTGTAAAGGTGAATGTTTCCTTAACCTCCGAACAAACCACAGAAATTTGTAACTTGCTAAAGACATTTAACAGTACTTTTACCACAGTACCAGGCTGAGCAAAAGGGGTCGAGCATGTAATAGTGACCAGGAATGCTCGCCCTATTAGAGAAAAGACATAAAGACTACCAGAGTGATTAAGAGCAGACGAGGTTAAGGAAATATAAAAAATGAAAGAATTGGGTATCATTGAAAAGTTGAGAAGTGCTTGGTCATCACCAATGGTGATTGCAAACAAAAAAGAAGGGGGTGTAAGAATATGCCTTGATTTTAGGAAACAAGTGTCAGAATTTGACAGATATCCTATGCCAAGAATAGATGATTTGGTGGACAAACTCTGGGGAGTGCCAAATATATCAGTACCCTCGATCTCACCAAGGGTTACTGTCAAATCCCCCTAGATAAAGAATCCAGACAGAAAACTGCATTTGCCACTCCTATAGGATTCTACCAGTTCACCGCCATGCTGTTTGGTTTACATGGTGCACCTGCTACATTCTAGCGGTACATGGATGTAATTTTATCCCTCACACTGGTTATTGTGCTGCATACCTGGGTAATGTGATGTACAGTCCAGACTGGAAAAGCCACCTGGAACACCTACGAGCAGTTATCCAGTCGATCAAAAAGGCAGGTCTGACAATTAATCCTACCAAGTGTGCATTGGGCATGCAGGAAACCAGATATTCGGGCTGTTTTGGGAAATGGAGAAGTCAAGCCAGAGGTTTCCAAAATTGAAGCTGTAGCTAAAAGCCCTGTCCCTAAAACCAAGAAACATACCAAGTTATTTTTAGGGCTGGCTGGTTATTATCTGAGATTTGTTCCCAGCTTTGCCGAGTTAGCTACTCCCCTCACTGAACTCTCAAAGAAATGGTTCCTGAAGAAAGTGAAATAGACCCCAGAGTGTAACGAGGCTTTCTGAGCCAATAAGGCTGCATTCTGTTCAGTATCAGTTTTAAGAAGCCCAGACTTTGAGAAACAATTTTTGTTACAGACAGGTGCATCAGAGGTAGGCTTAGGTGCAGTCTTGAGTCAGCATATAGATGGGAAAGAACATCCTATTCTATACATAAGTAGGAAACTGCACAACAGAGAGAAAAGGTATTCCACCATTGCAAAGGAATGAATTGCAGCAAAGTGGACCATGGAGTCCCTTAAGTTTTACTTACCAGGAGCTGACTTTGTACTTAGATCACAATCCCCTTCCGTTGGCTTAACCAAATGAAGGATAAAAATTCTAGAATCACATGGTGGGACCTGGCACTACAGCCATTTAAATTTAAAGTGATGCACAAATCTGGGAAAGAGAATGTCAATGCTGATTTTCTGTCAAGATATGGATCAGGGATTGAGAATTTCGAAGGCTGAAAAAAAATGTGGGAGTTTAAACTTTACTGTTTATTGCATATGCACTGAATTGTAAAGGTTATAAGCTAATGTTAGGAATTTAAAAGAATGTTTTGGAAACCTGTTTTTTTAAAAACAGGTTCCCTCTTAAGGAAGGGGGTATGCGACAGGGCTGAATATGGCCCTGTCCCAGTTGTTATGGAGAAATAGTTTAAATGCAAGGATCTGTTCTATTCTTTCCTTTTCTGTCTCTTCTGTCTGGTTTCGCAACCAAATATTGTAATTCTCTGCCTCTCGCTATCTCTCTGCCCTCACTTGTTGTTCTGTCTTTTCTGTCCCCGGCATAGCTGCTGGTAAAAAAATATATGTGAATCTTTTTGTGGAAATGTAATTGATACTGGGATCCCTTTGTTTAAAACTGTATATAGTTATACTGTTGAAATGATTACAAAGCTATTTGGAACACAAGTGGCTAACCTGAGATGCAATTTTTAAGCCTTTTGCAGAAGATGTAAACAAGAGGTCAGTTCTGGGTAACAATATTCTTTTTGCTGCACCTGCAGAAATTGACAAGAACACTGTGTGAGAAGCATGCTGTTTTCTTAACAAGCTCCTGCACAGACTTATAAAAAAGAGATGCAGTGTTCTGCAAAAGAGAGAGACAGAGGCTGAGAGACTTAGATTGGAAATTGAGAAGAAAAACTCAGAAGGACTCTGTTTTCTATGTTTCTACTTCCATTGTAAATAGTTATTCTGAACAATTTTTTTTTTTATTTTACTGTTATTAATAATAAAACTCTTGTGAATTTTACAACTGCTCCTGGTTTTCCTATGCTTCCTGACCTGTGCCTTGATGACCAGAAGGAAAGGAGACACCAATGGACAGAAATAAGATGCCCTCAGTAGAGGATATGACAAAGGTATGGCAGTTCCTCCAGGCTTTTCAGGCTTTGGGGAGCTTCATGAATATGCCTGGCTCCAGTGCCTGTAGAGGAAGAGGCTGCTTTTTACTATGAGGAAGTGGAGGTGGAAGGGGAATCTACAGAGTCTGATGGTTCCCTGGAGCAGGAATTGGGTTCCTCTCCTCGTCCTTCAGAGGATTACACCTCACATTACTCATTTGTGAGACAGATGGTAAATACACTCAATAGCTCATCCTAAGAGGCTGCAGAGGATGAGCTTGAGTTCTTAGATATGATGTGCCTAACCCTCACTAAGAGGCTGCTTCTGCCCATCCATAAATCTCTCAAGAAAGCCACCTGCAAAGTGCTAGCAGCACCCACTTCTGCTGCTGGCATAGACAAGAAAATAGAGAAAAAGTACCAGGTGAATAAGCAGGGTGCTGAGCACTAATACACTCACCCTGACCATGAGGGAGTGGGACAGACAACTGCCTGCGACAAGGCCAAGTTACCCCTTCAAACCCCAGGAATCCTTTACTTATGCTTATCAACTACATCATTCCCCTGAAATGAGCTACCCTGGAGCTATAGACTGTTATGCTAATTAGAGAGCCTTAGAATGAAATTCAAAACTCTGCTGAGTGGTCACACTCCCCCCTGTCTTCTAACAGCAGATATTACTTCAAGTGGGAGCTCTTGCAGCAGGCTACACCATTAGGACTAAGCCACCAGGCACTAGGATTCCACGGAAAACTTCTAGCTAGCAGTATACAGTGGGGACCGCCCCCTGATGTCAGCCGGCCCCCGATGTCAGCCAGTGGTATAAAAAGGGTGGTCCCCAGCCCCACCCCAGTTCTTTTCCCGCAGTCAACCCGTGCACATCAGCTCCACGGATGCCTCCTGCTTCCAGTCGACTGCCATCATCGAGTTTACTCGCATTTAATTTTTGCCAAAAATAGTGATTTTTTTCCACTGCATGTCTTCTCTGTCGTCTTCGTCTGAGCAGTGGAAATCCAAGTGCACCTACAGAAAGCAAATTCCATTGAAAGATGGCCATTCGGCCTGCTTGATTTGCTTGGGCTCCAACCATGACTCAGAGGCCTGCCAGCATTGTCAGAATTTCAATCGTAGGACCAGGATCTCAATCAGTGGAACGCTGAGGACATGGACCCGCAAAGCCATCATCTAGCTCAATTCCTAAACATGAGTGATCCTAAGTCACTGGTTGTGCCCCTGTTAGTGGCCCCTTCCAGGACATCACCAGGCTCACCTGGTGGCACCCTTCCTCGGCTTCAGCAGTCCTCAAGAAAGCAGACAGGCTCTACAAAGCCCCTAAGAATGAGACATTCTTGGGATAACAGCTCAGAGCTGATTCAATAGTATTGACTGCAGCCCATGACAGAACAAAACAACCCAGAGACTTGCGCTCACAGCCTCTGGACAAGGAGTCCAAGAGGCTGGATCAGTTTGGTCGCAAGGTCTACTCTTCGGCCACCTGTACTATTAGGTCACTAAACTTTTTAGGGCATATGGTTCAGTGCCAGAAGTCTTTATGGAAGAAGGCACTGGAATTGGCCCAGGCACAACCAGATTCCTCCCAAAAGTCAGAGCTTTTAGACATCCTCCAGTTAGGCCTGTAGATAGGAAAGCATGTTCTCTGCTCATCCTACGACTCGGCGGATACCGCTGCCAGGGTGGTCGCTACAGGAATTTGTCTCAGGAGGTACTCCTGGCTTAGGGTTTCAGGCTTCCAGCAGGATCTTCAGGAAGCTATTCTGCATGCCCCCTTCCAAGGGTCTGTTCTTTTTGGGGAAGACACTGAGAAGATTATTACAGATCTCTAGGACTCAGGCAAAGCAGTTCAGTCGGTCTACAAAATGTACAAGTCAGAAACAACCCCTGCCAGATGCAAGCCTTTTCAATACCCTGTGGGCCAGCAATCTAAAGGTCAGCATCCGGGAGGGGACTTCAAACATAAGGCCTCCTCTCAGCCCTCAGGAACCTCCCAGCACCGTGGCCTGACTCCTTGCCTGACCTCCCCTTTCTCTGGTGGAGCTTCTGGGTAGGTGGTGGGGTGTCAGTTCTCTCTCTATCTTAAGGGATGAGCCAAAATTACATCAGACACCTGGGTACTCTAGTTGATAGAGGACATGCTCTAGAGTTTCTCCAAATGTCTCTGGACAATCCTTCGGTCCCTTCCCATTACTCCCCATTCCACACCGCCCTTATCCACGCAGAAATTCAGGACCTCCTGTCCAAACAGGCCATACAGCCTGTCCCACTGAACCAATGAGGGAAGGGGTTCTACTCCCATTTCTTCTTGGTCCCCAAGAAGACGGGAGATCTTCACCCCATACTGAACCTCAGCCACCGGAACACCTACATCGAGTACAAGAGGTTCAGAATGGTGACCCTGCCAGGCCTACTCCCCATGCTCCGTCAAGGGGACTGACTTTGTATGCTCAACGTGCAGGATGTGTACCTCCACATTATGGTACTTCCGGCCCACAGAAAGTTCCTCCATTTCACCTTCCAGGGT
Organism: Neoceratodus forsteri; assembly: GCA_016271365.2. Classification (NCBI taxonomy): domain Eukaryota; kingdom Metazoa; phylum Chordata; order Ceratodontiformes; family Ceratodontidae; genus Neoceratodus; species Neoceratodus forsteri. The sequence goes on from CM057459.1 coordinate 659,578,198, forward strand.
AAACAATACCAGTTCTGGGCCTTGCCCTTTGGTCTGTCCTCAGCTCCTCGTGTCTTCACCAAGTGCCTAGCCACAGTGGCCACAGCCCTCAGGAGACAGGGCCATTACATGTATCCTTACCTAAATGACTGGCTTCTGGCAGCCTCCATGAGAGATCAGTTGCTGTCAACCCTAGCAGACACCTTCATGATATTTCGGGAACTGGGGATTATGCTGAATCTCCCCAAGTCATCCTCCTGGTACAGTCAAAGATTGTAATACATAGGGAAAATCTTGGACATCTCCCAAGGCAAGGCCTTTCTACCTCCCGACAGAGCAAATCGTCTTTGGGCTCTGGCTCTGGGGATCTCCTCTACTTGCCAGGTCTCGGCACGGGCATTCCTCCAACTCCTTGGCCACATGGTGTCTGCCATAGCAACTGTTCCTTTGGCGAGCCTTTATATGAGAGTTCCCTAGTGGACTATGGAGTACAATGGGACCAATGCTCGAACGATCTTAAACATCCAGTGCAGATCTACAGGGCAGTGTCACAAACCCTGACATGGTGGCTGACCCCTTCCAATTTGGAACTTGATATTCCTTTCTGGAGGGATACCCCTCAACAGATCCTGACAACAGATGCACCAGGTCAGGGATGAGGAGCCCATTTTCAGGATCATCAAACACAGGGGACATGGTCTGCCTTGGAGCAGACCCTCCATATCAATGTCTTAGAGATGAGGGTGATCCTCTATGCTCTACAGGCATTCCAGCCGGATCTTCTTCCGGGCCTCCTGTTGATCAAGATGGACAATATGTCAGTAGTCTCTTACATGAACACACAAGGGAGAACTCACCCATATCACCTCTGCAGGGAGGCTGTGCGAGTGTGGTTCTGGGCATAGAACATGGTTTAATTCTTACTGCTGTTTATGTTCCAGGAGTCCAAAACACCGTGGTCAACTGCTTAAGCAGGTCTTGATCCAAGGCCCATGAATGGGAGCTCCTGCAGTCCATAGCAGAGGATCTCTTCAAAAGGTGGGGGCATCCAGAGCTAGACCTCTTTGCATCCTCATCCATTGTCAAATTGCCCAGTTTCTGTTCGCTACATTCAGGGCCTGGTGTTTTCTGGTGAGTCACATTGTCCCTCTTCTGGGCAGGGAGGTATCTTTATGCCTTCCCTCCCTTTCCTGTCCTCCAAAGAGTCCTATTCAAGCTATAGTCAGAAGGGGCGGACATGATCCTGATTGCTCCCCTTTGACCTTGGGAGATTTGCGTTCCTCTGCTCCAGCAATTTGCAAGGGACTTCCAATCCCACTGCCCTTGCACTTGCTCTCTCAGGAGCACGGCACCCTGGTCCATCCAGACCTCAGGTCACTGCATCTGCATGCTTGGCTCCTGCAGACCTAACCACGGCCCACTTTGGGGTTCCCCCTAGGGTCACGGAGATTCTGTTTGCAGCGAGGAAACCTTCCACTAGAGCAACTTATGCTATGAATTGGAAACGGTTCTGCCTGTGGGCTTCTGCCCATGCTCTAGACCCTGTCACCTGCCTGGTAAACTCTGTCTTGGAGTACCTTCTCTCTCTTTCTGATTCTGGGCTCCCTTACACATCCATCAAGGTGCATCTGTTGGCAGTTTGGTCCCATCACGCACCTGTGGAGGGCAAGATGCTTGCTCAGATGGACCTGTCCCGCACCTTCTTGCTGGGCATGCTGCACCTGAAACTGCCCATTAGGGACCCTGTCCTTCCATGGGATCTTTTGTTTTTGTTACAGAAACTTACCTTGCCTCCCTTTGAGCCAGCTGTGGACTGCAAGCTTCACTTTCTATCGTGGAAAGCATTATTTTTAGTTGCTATTACTTCTGCTCTGAGAATTTCCGCGTTTTAAGCTCTGATGTGCAAAGAGCCGTATTTAGTTTTCCACAAAGACAGGGTATCTTTCTTTTTCCTATACATGGAATTGCTAGAACCACCTCAGTTCTCCATCTAGTACAGGCTGTATCTCCGACGAGAGAACTGAGGTGGGGCTGGGGACTGCCCCCTTTTATACCATTGGCTGACGTTGGGCTGTCAGGAGGCGGGCCCCACTGTATACTGCTAGCTAGAAGTTTTCTGTGGGGTCCTCGCCTCTGGCGGCATAATCCTAACAGTGTAGCCTGCTGCAAGAGCTCTTCTCAAAGATCTACTGTTATGGTAAGTTCTTACGTAACTGTACTATTTATTTATCCAACTGAGAGGAAGCATCGCCCCAAAGTCTCTGTTCACTCTATTGACATTTACGGTCTACATTTTATTTCTAAGTGAGAATATTTGTTTTTAGTTATTATTCGATAACTGCATTAGGGTATTTTTGGTTTAATATTATTTTCTTTGGTTTCTTATTGGTTCCAGGGAACTAAAGAAAGACCTTTGAGGCACGATTTCTGCTTTTGTGGAACCGCATTTGTTTCCAAACAAATATATGTAAAGTTTAATTTTACAGCGGTTGGATATATTTTGAAAGCCACTTTGTGATTCCTTATTTTAGAAGTCCTGGTTCATGTTTTAGTAGAACCAAGATGATAATTTTCTCTCTTTGTCTATTTAAATTGGTTTAAATCATGGTTCCTATTTTATCTGGGAATCGAACCGCTAAGTTACTTTCAAATCACAGGAGTCCCTCACTATGCTTAACAATTGCAGTCAGGGACAGGAAATTTGTGCTAACTGGCAGCTGTTTATAAAGTTCTTATTTTCAGAAATGATATGCATTCCCTTAAAGTATCCATATTTAACAGTACCTGAATAAAAGGTGATTGGCAAAACTGTAGTTTGCATTGATATGTTTTTATGGGCAGCATTCTGTTACAGTTCACTTCATGGAATCACTTATGTGGAGTTTTTACTATGACACCATTTGTGTACAGAATGCTAATTATGAGCTGCTGACCTATCAGAATCCTGTTTAGAGTTCAATGCACAAACCATAGCATAGTTAAAACTCCAAATTATTGGTTCCATGAAGAGAACTGTAACAGATGGCTACCCATAAAAACACATCAATGCAAAGTACAGTTTTGCCAATCACCTTTTATTCAGGTACAGTTAAATATGGATAATTTAGGTGAATGCATATTTTTTCTGAGAATAAGAACTTTATAAACAGATGCCAGTTAGAAATTATTTCCTGTCCTCTTTAACCTGCCTTGGAGAGTGGAATGTATGTAAATTATGGAACTCAGAACACAAGTTCAGATCTCTTTCTCAAAGCGGTGCTGTGTTCTACATCCTAATGTCAGACCTCACTTCGAGGGGGCTCTTGCAGCAGGTAACACCATGAGGACTGAAGCCAGCAGGTGCCAGGACCCATGGAAAACTTCTAGCTAGCAGTCTATAGTGGGGGACTGCCCTTTGACATCGGCCCACCCCCGATGTCCCTTATGGTATAAAAGGGGTGGTCCCCCAGCACCACCTCAGTTCTATTCCTGCCATAAACCCGTGCAAGTCAGAACTCCATGAATGTCTTCTGCTCAATTCAACTGCCATTTTCCGCATTACCAGCACTTTTTTATTTTTCAGTATTTCGTGCATGTCTTCTTCTCTTTCTTTGTCTGTTGAATGGCAGCGAATGAAGTGCATTTGTAGGAAGCAGCTGCCTCACAAGGATGGCCATTTGGCATGCTTATTTTGTCTAGGCCCAAATCACGATGTTAAGGCTTGCCAGCACTGCCAAGTCTTCAACCATCGCACCCGGCTTCAAAGCCAGAAGACCTTAGAATCCTTCCTGCTGCAGCAGAAACTTTTTTCGATGGAGAGGGAGATTCAAATGAGTACTTCCTCTTCCCTGGGCTCCGGGGCCTCCATTTCTTTGGCGATGGAGTTGAAGAAATTTTTGGGAAAGCACAAACACCAGGAGAAGTACAGAGAGAAACCCAGGTCCTCTTCCCATTCCAGGTGCCCACGCAAGTCGGGATCCAACCATGGGTCTTCCTCCCACTGGAGGTCAGCCCCTTCCACTCCGTCAGCCCTCTCTTCCTCTGGGCTGCCAGTGGTTAAACCACCCACTCTAGTTTCTGTCATGGGCAGTGGTTCTTTGGGACTCGGGTCTCCGACCTCAGTCTCTCAGCCCCTGAAGCTCAGGCCCCTTTAGACCACAGGTACTCAGTCAGGTGTCTCGAATGAGTCTTTTGCCTTGGGCAGCGGGTCTTTGCCCATAGTCCTCATGGTCAAGGCATCCGCAAAGTTGGTTCCTAAGTCTAGGACTGATGTCACTTTGTAATGCCCTGGCATGCAGTCACCTCCCCTGGGAGGGTGACGCCTCTGCCCCGTTTGGGAGTTAGCTCCCCAATTCGGGTTTCTCCCTCCAGGCTAATGCTGGCTGTTTTCCAAGCCTGGCATCGGCTGACTCCTGCTTTGTCAGTGCTGGCCTCACCTACACCAACACAGACAACACCACAACTGTCATCCCCCGACCTTACGCAACCAATGCCAGTGGGACCGAGGCATGATCTTTCGACCCCAGTCACACTGATGCCAGGGGGTTGTTTACCTAGGGACCAAACACCAGTTAACCCAACACCAGTGAAGCTGATACTGGGATTACTGCATCCAGATGAACCAATGCCGAGGCCTTCCAAGCCTACCACCCAGATGCCGGTAACCCCAACCTCTCCTCTGTTCCCTCCTGCAGAGATTAATGCACTTTTTGCTGCCTGTTGGGCATATTGTAAGGATGAGGAGACCTTGAAGGAGCCCCCAACTCCTCTGGCTCCTCCTAAGAAGGCTTCAACACCTACCCCAGGGAGCCGCAGCCGCAGCCAGATACAGCTAATTCTAGGCCTCGTAAGCCTAGACTTCAGCGCTCATCCTCTCCCATAACTGGATTCAGGTTACTCAGGAGGGCATTCTTCCTCCAACTCATATGAAGATTCTGGAGATTCAGAGGTTTCTTCTGAGCCAGGGGAGTCCAAGGACACCCCGTGGTCTCGCCCTGATGGCCCAATGTTCATGGATGTGATGAGGTGCATCCAGACCCTTATGGGCTGGGACCCCGAGTGACTTCAGTTGACCACTTTTCTTTGTAAGAAAGAGTCCTTGCCTCTAGTGGACCCCCTCTTATTGACTCCTTTAAGGATGTCAACAGGGCAGCCTGGAAGCATCTGTCCTCCACGCCGGCAACCTCCAAGAAGGCTGATCACTTGTATAACACCCCTAGGGATTAGCCCTTCTATGAGAAGCACCCGGAGCTGACGCTGTCATTATCAGTGTGGCTCATGACCATTCAAAATGACCCCGGCACCGCAGTACTCAGCCTTCTGACAAGGACTCCAGGCAGATAGACTGTTTTGGCAAAACGGTCTACTTCTCAGCCACTTGTGCATTCCGTTCCCTAAACCTCTTGGCCCATATGGTTCAATATCAAAATGCCCTGTGTGTGAAGGCCTTGGAGGTGGCTCCAGCTCAACCAGATCTCTCTGGCAAAACTGAGCTGCTGCACCTTCTTAAGTCGGGTTCTGACATAGGGACCCACATCCTGTGAGCATCCTACGATTCTGTGGACTCCGCAGGAAGGGCTGCGCCTATGGGAATTTGCCTATGCCGCCACTTCTGGCTGAGGGTCTCAGGGTTTGCCCCGGATGTCCAGTCCAAGATCTTGGACGTCCCCTTCCAGTGCCCGTCTTGTTCGGCGAGGATTTTCAAAACATAATTACTCGCCTCCAGGAATCAGGTAAGACTATCCAATCAGGTCTTACCCTGTATCAGTCTCAGCCTAACTCTGACCAGTGGCAGCCTTTATGTCACAGCTCCAAGCAGCAGCCTAGAGGTCAGCAGCCCAGGGATGGCTTTAAAAGAAAGGCTTCTTCCCAGGCCACAGGGGGGTTCAGCGTCCAGAGCTCCCAGAACCTCCCAGGTCATGTTGCCTGTCCCTGGCTCCTCTGCCTGATTTCTCTCCTCCAGCAGAATCCTGAGGAGGCAGTGGGGGGTCACTTATCCCTTTACAGGGAAGGCTGGGGCAGAATAATGTCAGATCAGTGGGTCCTACAGTTAGTGGAACAGGGACATACACTAGAATTGTTGGAGGTTCCTCCAGATCCCTCCCATTACTCTCAGGCTCATCTCTAATTAATTCAAGATGAAATACAAGCCCTTCTGCAGAAGTGGACCATCAAACCTGTGCCCCCACCACAATGCAGCAAGGGGTTCTACTTTCATTTCTTCCTGGTTCCCAAGAAAACAGGCAAGCTGTGCCCTATTCTGGACCCCAGCCACCTGAACAAGTTCACAGAGTACAAAAGGTTCAGTATGGTCACTCTCTCCAGCCTTCTCCCCTTGCTGCATCAAGTGGATTGGCTCTGCTCCCTGCATATGCAGGACGCTTAGCTTCACCTATTGGTGTTTCCACCCCATGGGAGGTTCCTGCACTTCTGCTTTCAAGGGGACCATTACAAGTTTCAGGCCTTGCCATTCGGTTTGTCCTCGGCCCTGCAAGTCTTTACAAAATGCCTAGTGGCAGTGGCAGTGGCCGGAGGGAAGGTCATTACATCTTTCCCTACCTAGATGTCCGGCTTCTGACAACTCCTACCAAGGAGAAGTTGCTCAGAACCATGGAGGCTACTTTTTCTTTGTTTCAGGATCTGGGGATAACCCTCAATCTTCCAAAATCATCCCCTTGGCCAAGTCAAAGACTCCAGTACATAGGGGCGATCCTAGACAGCAAGCAAGCAAGGCAAGGTCTTTCTTCCACCCAACAGCAGAATGCCTTCAGACACAGGCTCATCTGGTCTCGCCATCTCGGCAAGTCCCAGCCAGAATGGTTCTCAGACTCCTGGGACATATGGCAGCAGCCATCCCGACCGTACCCTTGACTTGCCTACACATGAGAGTGGCCCAGTGGAACCTCCAGGTTTAATGGGACCAGCGTTCAGATGACTTGGACCTTCCTGTGTCAGTGTCTAACTCATTCTGTCACACCATGACATGGTGGCTGAACTCCTCCAACCTTTCCAAGGGAGTCCCCTTCTGGTCGGAGTCACCTTGGCAAATTCTGGCCATGGATGTGTCAGGCCAGGACTAGGATGGCCTTCTGACAGATTGGCAAACTCAGGGAATTTGGTCCCCATTGGAGCAGCATCTCCATATCAATGTCTTGGAGATGCGGGCAATACTGTATGCTCTCCAAGCCTTTCAGACACATCTGCTCCTGGGTCACCTCTTGATCCAGACGGACAATATGCCAGTGGTCTTTTACATTAACAAACAGGGGGAAAGCTGCATTCTTACCCCCTCTGCAGGGAAGCCATGAGAGTGTGGTGCTGTGCCATAGAACATCACCTGAGCCTTATGGTTGTGCATGTTCTAGGCATCCAAAACACCTTGGCCTGCAGTCTAAGCCATTCTTGGTCCAAGGTTCACAAATGGGAACTTCTTCCCGCAATGGCCAAAGATCTCTTTGACAGATGGTACTGACCAGAGTTAGATCTATTTCGCGTCCCCATCCAGTGCAAAACTGCCCAATTTCTGCTCACTGGATCCAGGGCCTGGTGTTTTCTGGCAAGATGTGTTGTCCCTCTCTTGTACAGGGAGGTTTCTGTATGCCTTCCCTCCTTTTCCATTGCTGCAGAAAGTTCTGCTCAAATTGCAGTCAGAAGGGGCAGAAATTATCCTGATAGCCCCATTCTGGCCACAGCAGATTTGGTTCCCACTCCTCCAGCAGCTTGCAGTGAAACCCCTGATTTCCCTGCCCATGTGCTGTGACCTGCTCTCACAGGAGCAGGGCACCCTGGTCCATCCAGATCTAAAGTCTCTACACCTTCATGCATGACTCCTGCAGACTTAGCAATTGCCCATTTTCGGCTGTCCTCCAATGTGGCAGAGGCCCTAGTGGCTGCCAGAAAACCCTCCACTAGATCTACTTATGCTATGAAGTAGAGAAGCAGTCACTAGGGTCTCCAGCGGGAGAAATTAGGTGGTGCTGGAGGACCGCCCCTTTTGTACCATAAGGGATGTCGGGGCGGGCCGACTTCAAGGGGCGGTCCCCAACTATAGACTGCTAGCTAGAAGTTTTCTGTGGGGTCCTGGTGCCTGCCAGCTTCAGTTCTTATGGTGTTACCTGCTGCAAGAGCTCCTCTCAAAGATCTACTGTTACTGTAAGTCCTTACGTAACTGTACTATTCAATTCTCTGCCTGAACTAGCAAATCACACTGAAGAGTTCTCTTCAGCAACTTTGCATACAAACATTTATTTCCGATCAAAAAATCAGTATTGTTTGATTTATTTTATGTCTCTGCTTTAGCTAGTGTAGTTTTAGAATTATATTTGTAATTATCGAGAGTTTCTCTGGTTCCGCAGTGGTTCCCAGGAACTGGAGAAACTCCTGGTTTTGTTTTGGCGGTTTTCATCGAACCGCACTTTTATTCACGTTTTCTCCCCATTTTACACTATATGATATACATTTTTCAGTTATCACCATGGTTCCACTGCTACACAGAACTGAGACATTTTTCTAGCCTTTCTTGTGCTACTGGGGAAACACTAAAACAAAATAAAAAATATGTTTTAAGTAAAAGGCAATTGTTTTGGGAACTGGACTGGATATCTTCACTTTCCCTTTTGGGAACCACGTTTTCTGCTCAATTTGGCATGTCAGACCAAAAAAAGAATGGGACCTACAGGGTTTAAAAATTGTTTGAAGTGTTTTAATCTCTTGGTTAAGGCAGATGTCCATGAGTTGTGTCTAAGGTGCTTAGGTCCCAGTCACATTTTTTTTCTAATTGTGAACATTGCAGCAAGTTTTGCCCCAAAACGCTTAGAAAGAGGGCAAAGAACTGCAAGACATTATGACTTCTCAGTCTGCCTCTACGTCACCAAAGCACTTGGAAGAGGGCCCTTCCTCCCATAATAAGCCTAGGGAAAGGCCCTCTAAAGAATCCTTTGATTCCAGGATTCCCAAAAAGAGGAATTCTCATCATGCCAAGCACAAAAGACCATCTGAGCAGGCTACAGAACTGGTTCCTGCTAAAAAGAAACAAAAAGAAAAACGTGTCACTGAGTCGTCAATGGACAAATCAAAGATGCCCTCTATAGAGAGCATACATTGTCAGTGTCAGTGGCTCAGTAGGTAGCACACTTGCCTCTGAGGCTGGGAGATCAGAGAGCTGTGGGTTCAGTTCCCACATCTGGCACTTGGGTTAATATCCCAGTACTGACACTGTAGTGCAGCATGAGAGGGGTGCTGCACTTCTGAGGTGCCGTCTTTCGGATGAGACGTTAAACCGAGGTCCCATCTGCCTGGATTGGTGGTAGTTCAGGTGGATGTTAAAAGATCCCATGACACTTATCGAAAAGAGTAGGGGTGTTTTTATTTGCAAAAATAAACATAGAATACAACACGTTTTCACAGAAATCAAATAATAGCCAAAAAGACTACAACACTATATCCATTTAACTTCTTAGATCCACTTCTTGAACACCTGCTATCAAACTGTTTTTCACATTTATTCTTGCTTCTTCAGTTTCTTTATTTATACTTAATAAAATGAAAAAACCCTTTCCATAATTTCTTTAGTAATCCTGGGGATACTCTTAACATATCAGAGGCAAAAATGTTCTCCAACTCTTTAACAATTAGCCTACTAATGCAAACATACGACATTTTCTTTTGATATATAACCCATTGTATTCTGGCTTGCCACAGGAAGTATTTGAGACATCCCAAAAATAAAGTCAAAGTCCCCTTATGCAATCCGAATGAACCCACTGGAACACTCCTAAAGCTAAGAATTCATATGTCATATTTTTCAGCCATGTCAGGTTCCATACATCTGCTAAAAACCCACAATCCTGAAGCATAGGAACAATCTAGTAAAAATGGACCATGGATTCCTCCTTATTAATGCATTCAAGGTAAGGCATAACCTTTCCTGTAAGACTTTATATTTCGCATTCCCCTAACATTCAGTCTTCCATAGAAAATTAACCACTGTACCTCCCATTGATTTTTGGGCAACCTAAGATTATTCAATTGAGCCACTACGATGGGGTTCAAAGTTAATGGGCAGTTTTAAATTCCGGCTCTTGTGGGTATAGTTTTCCATTAGATGGTGATACAAGTCCCTTGTACTATATGTGAGTGCTACTGTCTTCTGTATTCCCATTTATATAATTTTTGTGCCGTTGGCGAAAGTGCTCTGGAATATGTAGATATTTATTAAGTTTAGGGCTAAAGAAGTCCAACACTTAAAGTATTTCCCCATAATTATTAAATTCCATGAATTTTCAGATCTGGATTCCGATATCAACCCTTCTTTCAAGGAGTTGGTAATAAAGAAAACATGGCGTATACCACTGGGTCTATCATTCCTAAACCCCCTGTTTTATTGTTAGGTAAGTAAAACTTCTTTTAACGGGTTTTAGGCAGTGTTACCCCAAAGCATCTGAAAAAGATGCTATATAACTTGGTTTCAAATTCTGTTGGTAGTGGAAATATCATTGCCACAAATTGAATAATGGGCAAAAGGAATTGTTTAATTATTTGAACTCTTTTAATTTTAAACAAATGCCATTGCTTCCATCTAGAAACTTTATTTTCAACACTCTAATATCCTCTGCCAATTATCATTAGGAACATTCTGAGGACCAAGTTAATGCCCAAAATTGAGCGGTCTCTAGAAAATGAATTTTCTCCAGCCATAGTTCCAAAATCCCACACCCCCAATAATCAGTCCTTTTGTTTTATTTATGTTTATTTTGCGTTAGACACTGTAGTAAATTCCTCAAATGCTCTCATAAACCCGTAACTGATGAACAGTCCTCCAAATATATAACCAAATCATCAGCATAAGCTTGAATATGTAGCTGTGCTAGACTGTTTCTCTATATTGTATCCCCTTCCATTTCTTTGCCTCCAATGCAGTTAAGTAAAAGGGATCAATAGCAAATGTATATAAAGGGGCTTAAGGGCACCCTTGCCGAACCCCGTGGTTAAGGAAATCCAGCAGCCGCTCTGCCTCTCACAAAAGGAAAACCATCCCACTCTGGTACAATTGCTCAATTAAATTTGTCAGCTTAACCTGCACCCCATAATGCCTCAAAGTTTTAAAAGAAATGGCAAATGGACCCTGTCAAATGCTTTATCCAGATCAGCTGCTACTAAACAACCTGTTAATCCCATCTCATTGAAATAGTCAATTACATCTCTTATCTGCATGATGGCAGATTGAATTCTTCTCCTGGCAAACCACAATATTGATTAGTGAAATCACTTCCCTGCTTGATGTTTAAGCCTTTCATTCAATATTTTGGCAAAGATTTTATAGTCAGTATTTAATAGGGTGATTGGTCTCCAATTCCCCATATCTTGCCTGTCACCTGATTTAAAAATATAAGTTAATAAACCTTCTGAAAAGGAGGGGTAGATGCGATTCTTGTCTAGAAAATCTTGAAATAATAGGCCCAGGCATTGACTTAGTTCATCCGAAAACTGTTTATACAAGTTATTTGTGAGACCATCTAGACCAGGTGAAATATTTAATTTTAGAGACCTGATAGTTTCCATAATTTCTTTCTGGGAGATAGTATCCCATTCTGCTTCCTTGTTATGCCTTATACATGATACCGGAATCTTATTTAAATAATCCTCTATCTCTGTTATAGAAATAGTTTTTTTAGGATTAAGGGAACCAAAATGTTCCTTAATTACCTCTCTTAATTCCTGCTCTGAAGTTACTACACCCCCATCAGATCTTTTAGCTCCTCCAAACCCATTGAATCTCTAAGTTCTTTGCACATCTGAAAGGGGTCCCCAAGAGGTGATTTCTTTACTCCATTAAGTAATATGGCCTGCATTGTTTTACTTCTGTCATACTGATATTCTTTCATAGCATCTTTTAATAAGGAGATTTGATCTGAGTAATCCCACCTAGATGTGTAAGCTAAGGATAAAATTCTCTGAAGTTGCTGTCTCAAACTTAGCGCAGAAATTTTTCATTTTTAATTTTCCTCCCAGTATTTTTGAACAGGTTACGTAGATCTGCTTTTGTGTCTAACCACCATATACATATATCTGTGTATAAAAAAGCTACTGAAAGCCTAGCCTTCAATAAGTTTCTTATCCTAATCTGGATAAAATTTAGTTCTAGCACTGAATTATTAAGCTTCCATCTTATGTGTCTTATTTCTGTCATCTCTGGAAGGAAAAGGTGCTTACCAAAATGAATGATCTGAAAATTCAAGAAAAATTTGGAATGAGTTTATGTGAATGTTTGAAGAAACAAACATATAGTCGATGAGAGAAAAAGATTTCCTTTTGAAAAGAAAACTTATTCTTAAGATTTAAAGAGGTATTACAACTCACTAAACCTGCATCTCTAAGGATTTTACCTAAAGCGTTAGTATCTGAGTAGGTTTTCTTGCCACTTTGTTTACCATGTATAAGATCTGGAACTGTGCAGTTAAAGTCCCTCCCCATAAAACTCTGACCGTCGTGGAATAAAAGGCTGCACCAGTGTTAGGCAGTTCACCCTACCTGATTTAGTTTGAGGATTGTAGATATTAATGAAACGAAAACAAAACCCACACCATTTCCCATCCAAAATCAAAACTCTCCCTGGTACCAAGTCTATCAGATTATGCAACTGAAATGAAAAGAGTTGAATAAAATCCCCACTCCATCACAACATCCTCCCAAAAGACCAATAGGATGGGCCCCACAGCCAATCTTTTTAAATGCTAACCTTTGGTCAATGGTGGACATCCATGTCTCCTGTAAAACCAGACTGACAAAGGAAAATCATGTATAAAATTAAACACAGCTAGCCGTTTAGCTTTATTTAATAAGCTATGAGTGTTTAATGAACCCCAGGAGCACACCATAGTCCTTCATGATGGTCAATACCCTTCATTTTTCCTTTTTTCTTTTTTTATCCTTATAGTTGTCTAGTATCTGAGATTTGGTTGAAATAGTGGATTTTTGGGAGTCTGATTCGTCCCTTCTGTCTTACCCCAAGATGTAAACAGAGCCGATAAGTATTGCTAGTCTCCATCTGGCAATCTGGGGCTTTAGCATGCAGATTTCTTGCTGATCTGCGCTATGGAACTGCATAAAAGTATCTTCTGACTTTTTACCATTTCTGTTTTCCCTACTTTCTCATCAGAAAACATACGGGGGAATGTTTAAGATATTCAGAGGACCCATTCCATCCTTTTTAAGTGTCCTTTGCTAACATCAGTACCCTGCTTATTTCTTTGATTTTCAGGAAACACTTTTCCCCTGTTACCACCATTTTTGAAACCAAGCTAGTTTTCCTTTCTGTTGTACCTCTGACCTCAGGGAGTTGTACCACAGAACTAGGAACAGAAATGGAACCCTCCTGCAAGGGGTGGATAGAACCACAGCTTCTTGTGCTTTCTGTATATAAGACTCAGAACCAGAACTATGTGACAATTATGTATGCCCAAGGCAGAATTTAAACACATGACCTTTGCCTCACATAAATCGCAGCAAGATGGATTACCACAAAACATAGTTACGTGCTCTACCTCCCCACAATTATCGCATCTGGGTTGGTCACAAACGCTAGACAGGTGAGTCTTTGCTCCACATTTATAGCAGGCACGAGGCTGTCCACTGTAAAAGCACAATCTCTCTGTCCTTTCCTAACAAAAAGAGTTTGGAATGTGCTCAATTCCTGCTTCATTTTGCTTAAGCTTAACTTTATATTTCCACCCTCCGTCCAAAATTGTTCTGAGTCTAAAATAGGCTCAGGTTCACTTAAAACATCACACCTTTTTAGCCAGAATGTAATATCTTTCCCAGACCCTTCATTCGAAACATTATAGTGACAAATTTAATCAAGGGCTTTGACAATGGTATCACAATAAGGGGGTCCATGTTGGGAAAATTTTACTTGCCCATAGCGTAACCAGAAAAGGTCAAGTGCTTGTTGAGACCTAAAGCTGATATCAAAATTATCTTCACCCGAAATGTATAAATGCATAAACATCCTTAGAGAAAATGCAAAGAATCTTTCAGTAAAACTTTCCCTACGTAATGTCTGTCGGTCTGACTTCCAATCCCCTTTATACCGTGAAACGACTGCATTCCTCCTTGAGCAGCTTCTCTTTGTGCATTGGAAAAGAGTCTGACAGCAAAGGCTTTTTATCTGGTTCCTTTTGGGGGTACTAACAATTCCACTGCAGGTTTAGGTAAGGCCTTATGAGACACAGCAGCCTCAGCTGAATCACTCAAGTTATTCAGGTTACCTGCAGTACCTAAAACATACACTCCTCTACCTTCTTATCTGTACCTGAAACATTTTCCTGCAGTTGCACCTTTGGAGCCCCTCAGGAGAATCCTGAAAAGGATGACTGGCTCCAAGTGGGGTCAGAATCCATCCACCTGATTCCAACAGAGACCAACCTGCCCCACTTAGAGCTTTTTCTGGCGTCCAGTCTTTTGCCCTCATTATTTATAATAGACGCTGCTTTATTACCTAAACCTAATGCATTTGGCATGGGAATTACATTTTCCTTGTGTGCCCTCAGAAAAAGAAAATTCTGTAACCCTAATTGCGAACCTACATTAGACTGGTAAACCACATTTTTATTTGCCTCTACTGCATCCCCTGCTTCATATTATTATTCAACACAAACCTTTATTTTATCCATAGGGACAGCAAAGTCAGTAAAATCCATAGGCAAAGTGGTACAGCTCTTTTCAGCATTAGTTGAAATAATGTCCTGTTCCTCCTTCCTTTGTGCAGGCTGAAAAGACAGGCTACAGTTTTTTTTGAGGCTTTCAGGCATCCCAGACTTTTCTTCTTTTAAATCCTCCCCGACTATATTGCAGCAGAGCGCTTCAGAGCTCCAGTCATTCATAGCGCTATTTTCTGTCATTAAAAGCCGAGATCTGAGCTCCGTTTTTACGCCCGAAACAGTAGCAGTGTTAATTTTGGAAAACGAGCTTGGCTGCAAGACGACAGGCAATTCTACCTGTTTGGACAACTTTACAGTCATTTCTGGAGCTAGAACAGGCAAATTCTCGGTGTTGGGAAAATAAAAAGTACCTGTTTGAATTTGTCGCCTTTTACCCGGGCACAGTTCCATTGGACAGCCGCCAGCTCACAGACTCTCCCAATCTCTTCCCTTCTTCTTCTTGCTCCATGACCACCTCTGGTTGCCTTGTTTCCACCATTTTTCATCCATCCTTGTATTGCCATTGCAAATCGCAGGTTCCAGGTTCAAATCCTGCTGCAGCAAATAAGAGAATTCACAACCGAAGTTGTAATCTTGTGCTCAGAGCCTCTCTTCCTCAAGATCTGCAGATGCCTTTACAGGCAACACCTCTGGCTGTAGTTCTTCAGTAAATTCCTTAGTAAGCTCCTGAAGATTCTCCTTCGAGAGCTTAAATTCTGAAATAAATTCAGCGAAACACCGGCTGCAGCCTCTAACATGAAAATAAGTAGAAGACGAGGCTCTCTCTCTACCAAGCAGACATCCTCCTCTCCTCCGCCATCTTGGTCCCACCAGAATGGGTCCCCCTGCTCACAGGAAGCAGGAAGTAGGAATTTCCCGTGTCCTGGCCAAATTTCCCTCATTCACTGAAAAATACCACCAACAGCTTAATCTGGTTCAAGGTCAGTTGGCATTCATCTGTATCCCCCTCCCCCGGGTCGTGCCTGAAAATAGGCAGGATTTGTCTAGTGCACTTACCCGGTCAACAAAAACTAAAATAAAATAAAAAAATAAGGCATGGCACTTTTTTCAGGCTTTTCAAGTCATAGAAACGTAGAAGTTGTGACAGATAAGGACCGCAAGGCCCATCCAGTCTTCCAATTTTTCCTACCTTATGAATGTGTCAAAGGCCTTTACTCTGTCAATGGCCTATCTATTCATACTCATCTGTATTGCTCCTTTATGTCTATCTCATGCCTGTTTGAAGCCCTGCACTGTATTCATATCCACCACTTCCTGAGGTAGGCCGTTCCATGCATCCACCACTCTTTCTGTGAAAAAGAACTTCCTCACATTGCTGCTTAATCGGCCTCCCTTTAATCTCATGCTGTGTCCTCTTGTCCTGCTATTTTTCTTATATTGAAACATGTCAGACTCTTTCACCTTGTTAATGCCCTTAAGATGTTTGAATGTTTTGATCATATCACCTCTCTCCTCCTTTGCTCTAGGGTATACATACTGAGCTCTGTTAATCTGGCCTCGTGTGTTTTCTGATGCTGTCCCTGCACAATTTTGGTTGCCTTTCTCTGGACTGCCTCCATTTTGTTAATGTCCTTGTGCAGGTGTGGCCTCCCGGACTGCACGCAGTACTCCAGATGGGGCCTAACCAGTGTCTTGTAAAGAGGGATTATTACCTCCCTCTTATGACTTGTGATACCCCATACTAATGCACCCCAACATCCCTCTAGTGTTACCTACTGCTTTAGTGGTCTGCTTGGATGATTTCAGCTCATCTATGATGATGATGCCCAAGTCTCTTTCTACCCTTGTGACTGCCAGCAACTCCCCTCCCAACCTATAAGTGGCTTCAGGGTTTCTCTTCCCTATGTGTATGATCTTGCACTTCTTTGAGCTAAACCCAGTTGCCACTCTTCCGACCATTTTGCCAGTTTATCCAGATTTCTTCTCATTCTGCCCACCCCATCTGGATCATCTACTCTGTTGCAGATCTTGGTGTCATCTGCAAACAGACAAACCTTACCTTCCAGTCCATCTGCAATGGCACTGATGCAGATATTGAAGAGGGCTGGCCCCAGGACTCATCCCTGAGGTACCCCACTTGTGACTTGCATCTCTTTTGACTGTATACTGTTTACGACCACTCTCTGTTTTCTGCCCGCCAACCAGTTTGCCACCCAGTTGACCAACTTCTGACCCACCATGAGCCTACCCAGCTTATTAATCAATCTTCTATGTGGAACAGTATCGAAAGCTTTGCTGAAGTCAAGGTAGGTGACATCAACTGCACCCCCTTGGTTCACCACTCTGGTTACCCAGTTGAAGAAATCTATGAGATTAGTTTGACAGGACCTTCCTGCTGTAAACTCATGCTGTCTTGGATCCTGTGCTCCTATGGATTCCAGGTGTTGCACTATCCTTTTCTTAAGGAGTGCCTCCACAATTCTGCCTACTGCTGAGGTAAGACTGACTAGTCTGTAATTCCCTGCCTCCTCCCTCCTACCAGTCTTGTGGAGCGGGATCATATGAGCCCTTCTCCAGTCTTCTGGGACCTCTTCTGTGCTCACAGACTCACCAAACAGTTCTGATAATGGCTCTGCTAGTTCCACCCTTAGCTCCTTTAGTATGTTGGAATGTATGCCATCAGGTCCTATTGCCTTGTCCACCCTGAGCTTAGCAAACTTTTGTACAATCCTTTCTTTTGTGAAATGACTTGTGCATACCTCCCTATCCCCTGTGTCCATGATGCTGAGCTGTGGGTCCTGCTCTACCTTCTCCTCAGTAAATACTGAGCAGAAGTATCTATTTAGGATAGATGCTTTTCCTTGGCCTTCTCCACATACCCCCTTATCCCCTTTGATCTTAGCAATACCTCCTCTGGATTTTCTCCTTTCACTAATGTATCTATAGAAAGTCTTGTCCCCTTCTTTTACTGTTCATGCTAGTGTTTCCTCAGTTTAGGCCTTTGCCTGCCTTACTGCCTTCCCTGCTTCCCTTAGGGAAGTTTGGTATGCCTCCCTATCTTCATCCCATTGCATTCCCTTATATTTCCTGAAGGCCAGCCTTTTGGCTGTGATCTTTTCTGCTACTGTTTGTGAGAACCAAAGTGGCTTACTCTTTTGTTTTGAACTTCCTTTTCTCCCTAACACAATGGGATGTTGCTTCAAGTATTGCATCCTTAATGCTTGCCCACTTTGCCTGTATCCCCTCACCTGTATTTCTTCTTGCCAGGGCTAGCTTAACTCTGTTGGCAATCTTATCAAAGTCAGCTCCTCTGAAGTCCCATATTTTTGACTTGGAATGGGATGATTTAGTTGTAGTGGCCAAACTGACCCATACCATGTGATGGTCACTGGTCCCAGGTGACCTTCTACCAGGAGATCTGTGATTCTTTCCCTGTTAGTCAATACTAGATTTAGGATAGCCCTAGCTGAGGGGGAGGGGTGTTCTTCCTGTTCTATGTATCGGGTGCTGCACCCCTCTCCCCATTTGCTAGTTTAAATATTCTGCAAAGATGTCAAACTTCTGCCCCAATACACCGACTCCCTCCTTAGTCAGATGCAGTCCATTGAATTTGAAGAACTTTCTCTCCCAAAACTGTTGCCAGTTACCTTCAAATTTGTGTCCTTTTTCCTGGCATCAGCCCTTGAGCCACATATTTAGCTCCCCTGTTTCCCCTTCTCTGACCTTCTGTTCATCTGCTCCCCTCTCCCAGACTGGCAGGATCTCAGAGAAGGAGGTGCCAGACAAAATGGATGACAGTTTGTCTCCCAGCCTGGTCAGGTGTTCCCTGATCTCCACAACTGACTGGCTGGTGAGATCATTAGTCCCTATGTGTACCAGGATGTTGATGTTTTCTCCTGCTTCCTGCATGATTTTAGCAATGAGGTCAGTGTCTCTCCACGTTGATGTACCTGGGAGACATCTGACTATTACCCCCGGCTGGAGGTAGGTATCAACTCCCCGAATCATGGAGTCTCCTATGATCAGAAGTGTTTTGGATTTCCTTTTTGCTTATTTTGTTTTGGTCCCTGTTTTGTGTGAGTTTTGTAGTGCTAGCTCCTATGCTGCAATGTCCTGCTCTCCAGTGTCCTCTGCCCCTTTGTTTGATTTCAGAGATAGAGGCAGATACCTGTTTGTAGTTTTTATAATTTGTGGAGGTGATATGTTGGTGAGCATTGAGTGATGGGGCACCCGATTTGCCCCTCCTAACCACCTGCCAACCTCCAGGACCAACCACCCTCTGCAGTCGAGGCACTTTCATTGGATGTTGGGGAAATGGCGGGCGGTTATTGTAATATATTTCCTCCAGAACATGCGATTTGAGGCCCACAGTCTCCACCCATGCTGCCTGGAGCTGAGCCCTTAGATCTCCGACGGTCCAGCATGTAGGACAGCATCCTAAATCCTGTATAACTGCCCTTTTGAAAAGTGTCCCACAGTACCTGCAGTTAATAGTATCCATTCCAGTTGAGTTGCCAAGTTTATAACCTGGTCCAAGTAATTAAAAGGAAAATGAAGGCAAAAGTTCGATTTTTTTATATATATATTTTTTGTTTGTTTTTGTATAACTTTTTATAACAAGTTAAATTACTTGTGCACCTGTAAGTGAGATCACTGTGTGGATACATGTTGTACTCTCCCAGGTTGTTCCTGAAAATAGGCATAATACTTGTCTAGTGTACTTACCCGGTAAACAAAAGCTAAATAAATACCCCTCTGATCCTCCCCTTCCTGCTTTTCTACAGGAAATGTCATGACTGTGCTGCTCTATAAAAGGAGTGTAGCATGGGGTGATTGGGTATGGGGGTGGGTGGTTGGGCCCTTCCCCTGCCAAAAAAGAACAACCATGGACAAAAGAAACAAGGAGGTAAGAGCAGAAACAATCAACCAACTACAAATGCAGTAGCCCTAAAAGCTTAGCCTAATGATAGATAAAACTGTAAAACCTGTACCAATTTCACAGATGATATACCCTGCAAAAGACACTTTGCTACAGAGAAAAATAAAGCAGTAACAGAAGATATAACTTGCAAAAAAACAATTTGTATCAGAGAAGATTACAGCAATAATCTGTAAGCACAAAACAGTAACATACCTGTAGGCACACCCTGTAATAATGCAGCAGAAAGTACACCCTGCAACAGCAATTTGAATCAGAGAACAATAAAACAGTAAAATGTAAGCAAAAACAGTAACACAACTTATGAGCACAAAATAAAATAACACACAGTAAATTTGCCTAGCCAAAAGAAGCCTTAATCCTTTTCCCTGCTCTGATAATGTTGTTCCTTGATCTGGTCTTTCAAGCAAACCTTGAAGAAAAGAGCTCAGGTGAAGCTAGGTGCCTTTGCCAGTAAACCTAGTCTTCCACCCGGGTACCTTAATGAGTATGCTGATTCCTCCTCAAGTTTCTGTTTCCCTCCCAGTTCCAGGGGAACAGGGGACTGAGTTTTATTATGAGGAAGAGGAGGAAGAAGGGGTACTGATGGAACATGATGGTTCCCCTGACCAGAAATTTGGTTCCCCTCCCTGGGGTCTGGAGGATTTCTCCTCCTAGTATGCCTTTGTGAACCCAATGGTAAACATCCTCAACCTCTCCACCCCGGAAACTGGAGAGGATGAGGAGGAGGCTGAATTCTTGGGCATGATGGGGTTACCCGAACCAAGAGGTTGCTTTTACCTATCCACAAGTCCCTTAAGAAAACAATCTGTAAGCTACTTCAAACCCCTACTTCCACCCTGGGCATTGACAAGAAAATCAAGAAGTACCACCAGCTGCACAAACATGATGCTGAGTACCTCTGCTCACACCCAGATCATGAAGGTTTGGTTCAGGCAGCTACCTGTGGTAAGGCCAAGTTTCCCCTCTCCGCCCAGTCCCAAGATGAAGGTTCCAGGAAACAATGGTAGGGGGAAGAAGGTGTACACCTTTGCCTCCTTGCTCTTAAGGCAGGCTGTGTATGTGGCTTACCACCTACAGAAGCAATTCTGAAAAGGAGAAGGCCTCTACTTCCTACAGGCCTCACGGAAGGGGATGTAGGGGTTATCACCCTTGTGCTTTCTTTCCCATTCCCATGCCCTATGGATTACTCTCAGACTAGAAATTATTTTAGGAGCAGAGGCAGAATAGCTTTCAAATGGGCTGACCAGGCTCCAGCTCCTAAGGCGCAGCCCAAACAGGACCCCTGATGTGTTTATCCAGGTTGCCCAGCCATTGCCAGTGGGAGGAAGGCTGACTCACTTCTTTCAGTAATGGAAAAACATCACCACAGACAAGTGCGTCATGGAAGTAGTGAGCCATGGTCTCACCCTGCAGTTCAAAAGATTTCCTAGGCTGCAGGTTCACAGAAACTTCCAACCTTCTTCCCAGCAGAAAGGATTCCGCTGGAGTTGGTGATCAAAACGTTGCTGCAGGCAAACGCAGCAGAAATAGTTCACCCTTCCCAGTGGGGGAAAAGGCCTTTACTCAAGGTACTTTCTTACATGCAAGAAAAATGGGGCATGGAGACCCATTTTGGACCTCAAATTTTTGAACCAACATCTGAAAAAGGAGAAGTTCAAGAAGATCACTCTATCCACAGTGATACCATCCCTGCAACAAGGAGACAGAATGTGATCCCTGGACCTGAAGGATGCGTATTTTCACATCCCAGTCATGCTCAGTCACAGAAAATACCTAAGGTTCAGGCTGCCTTCTGGTCACTATCAGTTCACAGTCCTTCCCTTCAGTCTCTCATCTGCCCCAAGGGTGTTCACAAAGTGCTTGGACGTGGTGGCAGCACCTCTCAGAAGATAAGGAGTAACAGTTTTTCCTTATCTGGATGACTGGCTAGTCACAGGACAATCACATGAGCAAAACAAGGACTCTCTCCAGTTAACTCAGAGCACATTGGAGACATTGGGATTCTCATAAATGTACAAAAATCCCAGACAGAACCAGTGCAGGTACTGGAGTTCATAGGAGCAGAGCTGGATGCCCTCCAAGGCAAGACATTTCTGCCTCAGGATAGAATGGAAAACATTTTGGTTTTGTCAAGCTCCTTTGTCCTGGGCCAGCAAGATACTTCCTTCAACTTCTAGGGCATATGACCTCTACCACAGTTGTAGTACTGGGCCCAATTTCAAATGAGGGACATTCAGTATTACTTAAGGGCTCATTGGTCCCAGAAGTGTCACCCTCTGACAAGGCTGGTACCTGTGACAAAAACTCTGCTACAAGCTTTGGTCTGGTGGAAAGAAAGGGACAACCTCAGAGAAGGGGTGCCCTTTCAGCAACAGGCCCCAACAGTTGTCCTGACAACAGATGCCTCTCTTCTGGGTTGGAGGGCCCACCTGGGTGACCTAACAGTGAGCAGAGTGTTGTCTCCTCTAGAGTCCAAGGAGCATATAAACCTCCCAGGGCTAAGGGCAGTCTTTCTTGCCCTCCAGTTGTTTACTCCCCAGATAGAGGGCCAGTCAGTCCAAGTCAGGGCAGACACCACAACCATGTATTACTTCAACAAATAGGGTGGCACAAGGTTTTCAAAGCTATGCACTGAAGTTATGAAGCTCTGGCATCTGGCTTACTCACTGGAAGTGCAGCTGTCTGTGATTCATCTTCCAGGAAAGGACAATGCTCTGGTGGATTCCCTCAGCAGGATAAGCCAGGGTCATCACGGATGGTCTCTGAACAAGCAGGTGTTTGCCACAGTCTTCCAGAGATGGGGCACATCAGAAACAGATTTGTTCACTTCCAAAGAAAATGTCCAGCTCCCTCTCTTTGATTGCAGGCCTCCGGCAGTGCGCACAGTCCCCATGGATGCTCTGGTCCTGGACTGGTTGGGGAGGTTCCTGTAAGCCTTTCCTCCACTGCTACAAATTCTCCAGAAACTGAGGAACCAGCCTGCAACCATGATTCTAGTGGCCCCATACTGAGTCAGACAACCCTGGTACTTCCTGCTCCTGGCCCTCTCCACCAAACAGTCCATTCGCCTTCCTCTGAGATACAATCTATTGACCATGTCTCAGGTCAGAGTAACCTTTCCAAACCTCAAGTCACTGCGCCTCAAGGCTTAGTTCTTGAACAGCTAGGACACACAGATTTTTAGCTTTCAGAGGAGATCCCCAGGGTCCTCAAGGTTTCCAAGAAGCCAGCCACAAGAAAGACGAATGCTTCCAAATAGAAAAGATTTTCTCTGTGATGTGCTCCTAAGCATGTCAATCCCCTACAGGCAGCTCTGCCCATACATATGGACTACTGGGTACACTTACAGGCTTTGGGCCTGAGGTCTTCAACCCTCAAGGTACACTTGGCAGCTATTTCTGCCTATGTTTCATCAGGTAATAAAAAAATGGTGGCTTCACATCCCATTTTCAAGAAGTTCTTTAAGGATCTGCTACACCTGTTTCCCCCGTTAGGGAGTTTGTCCCTCCATGAAATTTGAACCTGTGCATAACCAAGCTATTGAAACCCCCCGTTGAGCCTATGGCCACTGCAGACTTGAAGAATGTCACCTGGAAGTCAGTCTTCCTGTGGCTGTAACTTCTGCCAGGAGGGTGTATGAGCTGCAAGCTCTCTGCACTGATCCCAGCTACATTATATTCCACAGGGACAAGGTAATCCTTAGGACTAACAGAAAATTTCTTCCCAATGTGGTGTCCAAGTTTAATTTAAACCAGTCCATCACTCTGTCAGTCTTCTTCACAGAAGGGTCCAGTCCTGGTGAGCAGAGGTTGCACAGTCTGGACATTAAGAGGTCACTTAGCCACTATCTGGATGGTACTAAGGACCTCAGATCCTCCCACTCACAGCTGTTCCTCACATATGGTGAAATGGGAAAGGACAAAGGGCAGGCCAGCTGCTAAGAGGACCATTGCTCACTGGGTAGTCTCCTGTATCCAATTCTGCTACTCTAAAGCTGACAAACTGCCACCCCAAGGCCTCAGGGCACACTCCACCCATGGCACTGCTGCCTCTATGACAGCTGCAAGGGCTATTCCCTTGCTAGAAATTTGTAAAGCAGCTACCTGGAAAACTGTACACACCTTTACAAAGCACTATTGCCTGGACTAGATGTACAATTCAGAAGCGATGCCAGGTTTGGCACTACTGTCTTGCAGAACCTTTTCCCTAAATAGGTTCTGTAGCCGGCCCCACAAGGTGCTGCTATGTAATCTGCATTTGTTAAGCAAAGTGAGGGATTCCTGGGGTTTGAAGAAAAAAATACTTACCATAGTAATATTGTTTCTTCCAAGGGATCCCTCACTATGTTTAAATCTCCCACCCCACCTTTCCTTCCAGAACCTGGAAACAGTTCTACAAGAATCAATGCTTACCTAGTGTTTACTTGCTTGAGCACTACTTGTTCATTCACAATCTTTTTTTTTTGTGGTTTTATTTTAGTCTGCCATAGCTTGGTGGCAAATCTTTGATTGACTTTTGGTCTTTTTCTTTTTTGTGTAGTTTAGGATATATTGGTAGAATTTGTGGCTATTGACCAACTGGCTTTGAAATAAATCTGGTGTTAGGCTGTAGAACAAAGCATCACCTCGAAGCTGAGATTTGAACTCGTGTTCTGAGTTCCATAATTTGCATACATTCCACTGTTGGGGGCAGTTCAACCTGTCAGGCTGACTGCATTTTTTAAGCATAATGAGGGATCCCTTGGGAGAATCAATATTACTATGGTAAGTAATTTTTTCTTTTAAGATATTTGAACCTTTTTTTTTGTTTATCTTAGGTCACCAGTTATTTTCATGTCTGACAGACCTAAGAAGAGAACAGGACCCATAGGTTTTAAGAACTGTACAAATTGTTTCAGACTCCTGGCTAAGGCAGACTGCCATGAGTTGTGCTTTAAGTGCCTGGGTCCACATCACAATTTTACCAGTTATGAGCTTTGTATCAAGTTTTTCCCCCAAACTTTCAAAAAGAGGGCTAAGACAGAAGAAATAATGGCTTCTTAGTCTACCTTTTCATCACAACCAGGCTCTAGTGAGAGTCCGGTTCCTTAGAGCAAGCAGAAGGACAAGCCTGCTAGAGATCAGGGTGTCTAAGAAAAAGCAGAAAGAGAAACATGTCACTGCCCCTCCTGCTGAAGAAACTAAGGAGATGCCAGTCAACAAGAATAGAATGCCCTTTATGGAGTACATGACTAAAGCATAGCAGTTTTTTCAGGCTTTCCAAGCTATGGCAGCCCTTATGACCATGCCTGTCCCCCTCCCCAAGCTCCAATACCTGTATCAATGCCTGTGGTGGAGGAGGAGGAAGGAGAACCAATAGAACCTGACAGTTCCCTGTACAGGAGTTTAATTCTCTGCATCATTCCTCAGAGGATTACACCGCATATTAATCCTTTGTAAGGCAGATGGCAAATATCTTCAACCTCTCACCCTGAGAGACAGCAGAGGATGAGGTGGAATTTCTTGGTATGATGGGCCTATTCCCCACAAGGAGGTTGTTTCTGTCCATTCATAAGTCCCTTAAGAAGGCCACATACCATACTCAGGCAGGCCTGACTTTGGTGACTGGCATTGATAAGACAACTGAGAGAAAATATCAGCTGAATAGATGGGGTGCTGAATATTTGTATACACCTGACCAGGAGGTTGTACAGACTGCTGCTACAGCAAGGTCAGGGCCCTTTTCCCCAGCCACCAGAAGAGATTCCAGGAAGCTGGACAGTGTGGGCAAAAGTCTACTTCAGCTACAAGACAGACGGCTTATAAGTCTACACAGGCAGTACTAAAGGCACTCTGGGCTCAGTGATGGCTTGGGAGAGAAAGTGATTGGTGACAGCTCAGGACCTAATAGACACAACAAGGCTACATGGATGCCACCAAATATCAATTTCATATAGTAGTGAATGCAATGACACTGCTTCTGGGTCATGACACATACAGTGTCCCTGAAAGTTTGCATGATAGAACTACAAACCTCTCACAGGATACTCAGACTAAGGCCATAGGTTTCCTGTGAGGTGATTCCTGTTCTCAGGAATTCTTCAGTATGGTTAACTATAGCAGCCTCTGTGTCTCACCTCGGAGAGAAGGACTTATAAATGATTGAACATCTTTTGGCTCATGCCACCATTCAAACTGCTGCCCTTACCAACAGCGTTCATATGCTCAGTTTCTTTCCCCACCAGCCTAATAAGACACCCTGAGACCCTACTCAAGCGTGACTGATTTCTTTATTTTCATGAAAATAGTATACTATTAAAATTCTTTAACATACAGCTGCCTTTACTTTATTTTTTATAGTTAATGAATTTTAATTACTTTTAGTAAGTTTTACTTCAGTTGCTGTTCTCAGTGGTTCATGAACCGTGAGAACCGGCTGATTTACTTTCTTTTCATATAATTTATTTCAGTTTGGTATGAGACTTTACCTAACCCTTCAAGTAGCGTAGGTTTAGTTTATTTTCTATCAGTTTAGCTGTTCATCAGTTGAGAACTGATTGTGCATCCGTCTCCTTCTTCTTTTGCTTGATAATACTACAGTTGGGAACTGGGATAAGTTCATTTTTATTTAAATATTCAACATGTGGTTATGTCCAATAAGCCTAAAAACGGTGCCTCTGGGTTTAAGACTGCAGTAAGTGTAGGAAGTCTTAAGTAAACAGACAAGCCGGTTGGGGTTTCATTTTTTGGGATCCTCACACTTTAAAGAAGAATGTGAAATTTTAGACCTTGGTAGTCCCAATTGCAGAGGCCACTGGCTAGATATAGAACAGTATCAGTTTTGAATGGCCAGTTAGATAATGCTTTGATCCAGACGGAACCATTTCAGATCCTTCTTAGCGGTTCAAGTCATATACAGGCATTCGATCACTTTAGAAATATCCTCTGATAGGAGGAACTGTGGATACCGATGGTTTATTAGGCCACAATTTCCTCCTGGGGAAGAAGAATGGATGGTACAAAGACAGGCCAGACAGAAGTATAATACCCAGCACAGTTAATGAGGAAACGATATACTATCCTTCAAAGAATATTCAGCAGCTTTGGGTGTACAGGTGGTGATATGTTCATTACCATAAAGTAGGACACATACAAAATAAGATAAGACAATAAACTGGAATGCACATACTGGATGCACAGAGCACAGGCTAGCTAATTTACCATTGCTAAAGACTTTCAAGGGGCCATTACACTTCTATGTCGCTATAAGTAACACAGACTTAACCGGCAGGCCATATCAAAACAAATGGGAGGAGGAACCTTTCACCTTACAAGTAAGGAATAGCTAAAATTTGGAGAAGCACCTGGAAGACATCCTCTCCTCACTGGGCGTGAGTATATGTGGAAGGTGCAGACCAGATTTCTCATTACCCCACAGATACAAGCGAAATGGACATCTGAAACTCCCCCTAGCTGTTGGAGAGAATGTGGGGAAAGTGTTGCTTCACATTCTCACATTTTTTATTTATGTCTAGGACTAGATATTTTCAAACAGAGGGTGTTCAGTGAAATAACACTTTTATTTAACACTCCTGCTACACTTTCTCTACATAATATGGTGATGGGATTACCCCCACAGGGGCTCAGAGGATCAAACTTCCTTTATTTATGGTACATATGTGTGGCAGCCTATAATAAGGCCTTCACATGACGATGGCTTAAAACAGAGCCACCATTAATTGATGAATGGAAGAAACTCATAAGGGGCATACAAGAAATGGAACAATTAACACATCAAGTACAAAATAGAATGGAGAAGTTCATAGAATGGTGGTGCAGATGGACCCTACTCATCTGGGGGAAAACTTGAGAACAGTGGAACAATGTTGTTATCAATTTGTGAAGAGATTGAAATTAAGTTAATTAGGCTTTATAAGGAAAACATACTAAAAGAGTAACTGAAGATACAGTGTAAGATAACTGAGATGATAAGAGGAGCCCCCCCTCCCCTTAGTTAGTTGGATCCCCAAATTAGAGAGCCTCTTGTATAGGATTTGGTTTAATTAATTTACCCCCAGTTCTAGGGGTTTAAAGTTGATGTTTGACATGTGAATAATGTATTCCTTTTTTAAATACAGTACAGATATATGGAACTTCTGATAGAACAGTAACAGATGTAATATCTGTGAATTTAAAAATATGGAAAATTTTCTATGAATAAAGAAAGTAAAAAAAAAAAAAAATTTGCAAGACCTTTCAGCTAAAACCGTAGAGAAGCATCTTAAAAGTTTTAAAAAGTGAATGGCTTCCACTATGGTTCCTAATGATCATCCAGTTCCTTCTTCAAATGAGAAGGATAAGAAAGACACAGAACCGAACGCCTCTGACAAAGGTGAGCAATCAAAGCCAAAAAGAACCAGGGAACCAGCTGATGAACCTGTTCCGGCTAAAAAGAAACAAAGGAAAAAAAAACACCATATACCTTGGTGAAAAACCAAAGGAGCTCCTGGTGCCAAAGTCTACCATGTCTTCTGCTAAAACAGTGGCTCCAAACCCTCTAAGTTCTCCAAGCTCTGCAAAAGTTTGGTACCAGTTCCAACACCAGCAGCAACAGTTCCTGCATATCCTCTGTCAGTTCCAACAGTTCAGGGCTTGGTTAAGGTGCTTCTTCCATTGTAACCCAAAGTAGTTTTGATCGCACCAATTGCTTATTGCTGAGTACTTGCAAACAAAAGCCTTGGGTGCAAGCTGCCCACCTTACCCACCAATAGAAATGCTTTGTTTAACTGTTCTACTATGCAGATGAGCCCTTATCAGGTAATGGACCTTCTATCTCCTGAGTATATAACTTTGTGTAGAATTGTTCTCACAAGGTTTTCCTAAGATGACACCAGGTGTTTGAGAGGTTCTGGGCAGCTATGAGTAGCTATCATTTTTACATGTATAGGGTAATAAATTTTGCATTTACAGCACCTGTCCCTGTACTGTGTTTTGCCATCAGTTTAGATCCTGCCTTGACCCAACAAATGGCGACTGTGGCATGGACCTGATTGGCAGAACACCCCCTGATACAAAAAAAGTGTGCGAGACAAATGGGCACAGGAATCACAAGGAACTCAAAACTACGCAATCATTCAACCCATACAGAAGTTCTTTCAGGCCCTCCATAGCCACTGAACAGGACTAGGAATCATGAAGGTGTCAAGACTATGCCCCTCATTCACTAGTAGCATTGGTCACTGGGATTCCATACCCCAAATGTAACAGTCTAAGCTGAGAGCACAAGGTGAATCGATACACCTTGGACACCCAGCTAGTGCAGGAAAAGGGAAACTTCCAGAATGGCCATTAGCACTGAGGTCAAGTTAGACATCTCAAACTTTCATAACCTCCCATGGAGGTTAGGGTGATTCACACTGGACGCAAAGTCACACAGTCATCAATACAGTATGTGCACACTATGTTTGGAGACCAAACCCTCACGGTTAAGAAACATGACAAACAAGTGTAATGGTTGCCACCCTATATGCTGCACTACAGGCAATGGAAACGGAGGTCCTAGTCTTGAAAAAGGAACTGGGCTTCAAGTCCCAAGAAATGGGTGAGCAATGGAGGGAGTTGGAACAAGAAATCCAAAATCTCAGAAATGAGACTCAGAATGAACTGCGTTATACTGTACAGTACAAAAGAAAGCCAGAGAGGTTCTTAGCTTGAGAGAGGATTGTGAAAGTTTGCAGCAGGATAAAAAGCATGCATTACAGTTGAATAATTTGCTTACTGGTATGAATGATACACTGCAGAGTGAGAATGAGGAGTTGCATAATGAGTTGGGAAGATGCCAGGAAGCACTGGACAGGGAGATCAGGGAAAATTCAGAAGTGACACAGCGTGCAGAGTTTTGCAGGAGCATGTCAGTAAGGGACAGTACAAAGGCAGAGTAAATCATTTGATGTGTAGAGCCAAGATGACAAAACTATGTCAGCAGTTGGCAGTCCTGAAGGGTCATGTGAAAGCCATGCAGTATAACCTGCCCATTGACCTGGTGTCATCGGAGGATGATGATAGCAAGATCCGAGATGGTGGTCCTTGGGATGCCGGAGGGTGGTGGGCTCACCCACCACCGCTAGCCATCTTGAGTAAGCAAGACAAGGGTGACGTGGAAGCCCTTATTGAACAAGCAGTCATGAAGGCTGGAGTCTCCAAGGCACAGTCCGTGGCAAGCCATGGCCAATATGTTGAAAAAGGAGGTGTAACAACAGACCCTCCTTCAGGGCATGGCAAATGATATGGCCAAGGCAGTCATCAAGTCCATGACAGGCCATATGGGGTCCATCCCGAATGCTCTGCAGTCCGCACAAGCCATCCAGACTATGGTGTACAAAGTAGGCCGCATGGCCTTGGGTGACAATCTTAGTTGTCATTTGGAAAAGGTGCAAAACCAATCTGAAATGCTCAGCCTCCCAGCCAAGCACAGAGTCTAAGTTTTGAAACAAACTGTTGACCCCACATTGTGAGCCAAGCTGCACAAAGGGAAACATAGTTACATCATGGCCGGATTTGACGTAGTCGCAGCCAGCCTCTTGGCAGTGCACAATCCCAGTATGATTGGCATGATGCCAGACCATCTGGTATGCAATTCACCAAAGAGATGCCGGCCCAGTATGATAGCCACTTGTGGCTTGCCTATGCAGTGGGTAAAGAATTGGCTAATGAAACGGCAGACCGAGACTCGATTGAGTACAAAAGCCTGTTTTTGAAAAACATGCAACCAGCCCTTTGTGAGAAGGTTGAAACAGCGGTATTCCTGAGATGGGATTGCTTCCAAAACATTATGGATAGAGTGGAACAAGTGTACCAGATTTACGTGCAGGACCTGGGCTTAGGTTCGAAGGCCAAAGTGGCCACAGCGCAGAACAGCACAGTCATCCACCCAGTACATGGTGGAAGAGAAATCCAAGGATTCCCAGCAGGATAAGCCCTCATACCAGAAAGGAGGAGGGTTGAACAAGAACAAAACAGAGGTATTGGTAGAGGCCAAACCAGCAGAATGTGAAAAGGGAATAGCAGACAAAAACAGTGGTCCAGGATTTCGTACCAGGATTTGGCTGAGGAAAACGACCGACTTCGGGAGTTTAAGGCCAAAATCCAATCACTAACAGCAGCCATCCCAGCAAGAACCATGGCTGCAATCCCTTCTGCCCCTTCATTGGAGGAATCCGATCAGGGTGGGTGGTCCAAGTATCCATACTTCGAAGTGGTACAGATGCTTCAAGAGACAGACTCCTCATGACCAGAAGCAAAGTGGACCCAACTGATGGTGTCACATCATCACCACTTTGGCAACTGATGAATCTGTACATACTTGTGTAGAAGCGCTGTTTGGGGGCTGCCAGCAGGAGTTACTTTTAGACATGGATGCCGCAGTTTCAGTGCTGCACCAAGATGACCTACAGCCATCTTGTTGGGCGATGGGGAAACCCACTTCTGCCCAGACCATTGAGGGGACCGTGGTCACAACATACAGGTCCAAACAAATACTACTTTTAATTAATACCTTTGAGGTGATATATCACTTTGACCTCATGATACTACGTTATCACCAGAGCATATTGAAAATAGACTTCCTCTCATGCCATGGCTGTGTGGTAGATTTAGCCAACAGGCTATTGCTCCAGATACCTGGCCAGTGCCATGTGCTTCTCAATTCTGACTCGCATGTGGTAGCAGCAGTGAAGGCCAATGACATGGAGAATGACGTCATCCTCATGCTCCAGCACCACAAGCTAGTCCCTCAACTGAAACAAATTTTGCAAAGGCACCAAGAGGCCTTTGCCAAACACAAATATGATTGTGGGAGAATGGACACTCTTATACAAGCCACTGGTGAAGAACCACCCTTGTCAGAGACAATATCCCTTTCCTGCAGAGGCAATAAGAACATAAGAAAAGTGTTGGCAGATGTGGACCATGTGGTCCATCTAGTCTGCCAAATTCTACTCCCCCAATTATATTTTTTTCCTAAGTTGCCCACATTGCCTGTCCCAAGTGAATTTGAATTCCCTTACTGTCTTTGATGCCACCACTTCTGGTAGCAGGCTGTTCCATGGGTCTATCAATCTCTCAGTGAAAAAATACTTTCTAGAGTTGCTTTTAAACTTGCCTCCTACCAGAAGCAAATTGTACCCTCTTGTATGTACCACCTTGTTTTCCTGGAAGTGGTTTTCCTTCTGAGTTGTGTTAATTCCCTTGATGTACTTAAATGTTTCTATCATGTTCCCCGGTTTCTTCTCTATTCAAGAGAGAATTAATTCAATTCTTTAAGTCTTGTCTTGTGTGGCTCATGATGCAGCCCCTGCACCATCTTTGTGGCCCTTCTCAGCACTGTCTCCAGATGGTCAATGTTCTTTTTAAGGTGAGTCCTCCAGAACTTGACATAGTACTTGAGGTGTAGCCTCATGAAGGATCTGTAGAGGGGCATGCAATGCCCTCTTTGAGGGCAACTATTGATTCTCTTTGGAAGCAAGGGTCATTAGGGACAGTGTGTCCCCAGTCAATGCCCCATCTGGCCAGTGAAGAAGCCAAACAACAGTTGGAGGCTCACCATTGACTACAGACAACTTAACCAAGTCACCCACAGTTGTGCACCTACTGTGGCATCTGCCCTGGATGTGCTCAGACTTCTAAAACCTGAGCACAAGTGGTTCACTACACCAGACATCTCCAATGGTTTCTGGTCACTCCCTTTACCCCTATGCACCAATACAAGTTTATTTATTTATTAATAGCATCAGAATTACAAACCTTTGAGTCAGAGACTCTCTTAAAAAGGTTCCACATCAGAGTAAGGACACTATTGAATGAGTTACAACATACAGTGAGACTTAAAATTATCTATACAAGATATTTGCTAGGGTAGTGAATACAAAACAGGCAAGGAACAATGCAATATATATGCAAGCAGTGGTAGAGAGGTAAAACAAAGGCAGGACAGGAGTCCATTGTTGAGGGTAGATGTAAGTCACACCAATATGAGATGCGCTGGGGAAGAGGAAGGTGGGCAGCAATTAGGGGCACTTATAGCTGCAGGAGGTGTGGAGGTGGCTCTGGAGTGTTGACTTGAAGAGCCCAAGCCTGTTTTCAGTGAAGATTGAGGTAGAGAGGGGGTTAATCCAGGTCGGGGCTCTATAGACGAAGGACCTCTGGCAAGGACGGTCCTTACTTTGGGTACGTAGAGAGTAGGTTTGGAGGAGCTGCGGGTGGGGAGAGTAATGGGAGGAGGTTGAACCAATGCTGAAAGGCCAGGGAAGGCCAAATCAGACATAACTTATTTAGCAGGTCTGCTCAAAGTTGAGCAGGTTAGCTAGAGTGTAGAGGGTGCACGTGTGGGTGAATCTGGCACTACCTGTGAGAAGGTGGCAGGCTTTGTTGAGGGACATTTTGATTCAATGGAGGGCAGTGTTGTCAGCAGCCCTGTAAACTAAAAGCCCATAATTGACGAGGGATAGGACCGAGGATGTAATAGCAAGCCTAAGGGCTTCTTGGGAGAAGGCATTCCCTGAGCAGTAGAGTAGGACGATTCTTTTGTTGACAGTGGAGCAAAGGATATGGATATGGTCATGAAAGGATATGGATATGGTCATGGAAGGATAGTGCCGGGTCGAAAGTTATACCAAGATACTTGAAGCTATTTACCTGTTCGAGGGGGAGTCTATTAGTCAGGATGCGAAGAGGGGTGTCACGGTACCTGCTCTGGTTGTGGGAGAAGAGCATTATCTTCATCTTTTTGTGATTGAGCACAAGCCTGTGGTCAATGAACTAGGTTTCTGCCTGGCTAAAGGAGTTCTACAGGGCATTTTGAAGCAAGTTAGGGTCAGGGTGGGTGGAGAATGGGACCGTGTCATTGACATAAAGGAGGACTCTCTCTCAGTAGCCTTTGGTAAGTGTTTTAAGGTATATACTAAATAATATTGGACCAAGGATTGAGCCCTAGAGTACACCAGAGAGGACTGGGAGGCAGCCAGAGAAGGTGACATTTATTTTGATGCACTGAGAGCGAGAGGAAAGGTATTTGGCAAATCAGGTGTTGCCACCCTGGGAGAAGCCTAGTTGGGTTAGCTTGTACAGGAGGAGGGGGTGGCTAATGGTGTCGAAAGCTTTTGACAGATCTAAGAAGACCGCATCGGCCAGGTGCCCTCTGTCGAGAACAGAGTGTATGAAGCTGGAGAATTCCAGAAGAGCAGTAGTAGTGCTGTGGCCTTGGCAGAACCCATGCTGCTCCCTGCAGAGGAGATTGTATGTGGAGAGGTATTCAGACAGCTGGTCCAAGACTATTTTTTCTAAGGCTTTGGAAAAGGGGGTTGAAGATAGGAAGATAGTTCCCAGGGGAGGTACAGTCACCACTCTTGTGTATGGGGTAATGACAACAATTTTACATAAGGAGGGGAACTGGCCAAGTCAGAGGGAGTGGTTAAAGAGGTTGGGGGGGAGTAGCATGTCCAGAACCTTGTGAAGCAGCCTGAGGTTCAGTGAGTCATTACTGTGACTGTGGCCATTCAGGACTTTAAGGAGGTAGGGTTTTACCTCTTGCACGAGTGCCACCCAGAGAGAGGCGAGGAAGGGGAGGGGAGGGAGGAGGGAGGAGGAGGGTGGGGGATAGGAACAGGGTCAAAGAGTTAGGAGGAGTACTGAGCTGAGGTAAGAGAAGGTAGAATTCAGGGTGTCAGCATGCACTGTGGATCAGTGGAAATGGTGCCATCGATATTGAGCTGTGATGGGGGGTAGAGGTCTACCATTGAGTTCCTTTATGTTGCCCTAGAATTTGCAGGCAGAGCCCTAAGAGGAGGCAAGAGTAGCTCTGTAATAGTCAGTTTTGCTTTACAGATGGCCCGGGTGCATCTATTATGAGCAGCCCTTCACCTTTGAAGGATGTCAGTACATGTGGAACTGCCTCCTACAAGGATTCCACAACAGCCCCTGCCTCTTCCACATCCATATGAGGGATGCAATACGGGCCTTCTCTACACCAGAATGCCTCTTGTAATATGTGGATGACCTTCTCCTGGCCACTACAGGCTTGGAGAAACACCTGAAGCTTCTAGATGAACTGTTGACACTCCTACAGAGAGCAGGCCTCAAGTGCAACACTGCAAAGCTACAATTGTGCCTCCCAGAAGTTTCCTTTCTGGGTCTCCGCATCACTGCCGAGGGCCGACGCCCTGCTCTGGACAAGGTCCAGGGCATTCAAGATTTGCCACTATCTACACTACTACTCTGAGACATTTCCTGGGTATGGTTAACTACTCCAGAGATTTCATTTGCAACTTTGCACAGAAGGCTGTACCCCGTATGAGCTACTAAAGAAAGATATCCCCTGGCAGTGGGGACCAGGACACACAGCTGCTGTCACTTCTTTGAAGAAGGCGTAGGCCTCTGCCCAGACTTTGGTCAACCCTAACCCAGAACTGCCATTTCATCTGGAAGCCACCACCTCTGAGGTGGGGATGTCAGCAATCCTTGCCCAAAAGACAAATGGCACTCTTAGGCCCATTGCCTATGCCTCCCAGATGCTCACCCTTGGGAGCAGAAGCAATCTATGTGTAAGAGTAATCTCTTGGTGACCTTTTGGACTGTTACACACTTCACCTACATTATAGGATTTCCCCTTTTGTGTTGCACACCAACCACACCCCTACCAACTTCCTATTGAAGAATAGAATCAAAAATAGAAATGTGTCTAATACTAGACTCACCCATTGGTCTCTCCTTCTACTGGATAAAGACATCACTGTGCTTCCTGCCAAAATGCCCTCCATTTTGGCATATGGTCTCCTATACCAAGGAGAGCTACATGAGTGTGGCCTAGAGCCACCCACCCTACCAGAGCCAGGCCCATTTCTGCCAACCTGTGAGTGTACTCTAAAAGACCCAGCACTCTGCCGCATCTTTACAAATGGATCCCTCTCCTACCATGAAGGAGAACAAATTGCAGGCTTTGGGGGTCCTGGTCCTCTATCCAGCAGGTAACACTTTTGAGGTGTCCAGGAAGTGCCCAATCAGATCTTCCAAGTACGCAGAACTTGCTGCAGTAGCATGTGCACTAGAACTTATCCATGAAGAAAAAGAGGACATCATCATCTTTTCTGATTCCTTCTGAGTGTGCAACTCTCTGACTGAAGTTCTTCCCTTTTGGAAGACTTATGATTTTGCCTCTTCAGAAGGCACCCCTGTAAAATACAGAGGCCTGTTTGTACACATTGTCAGCCTTGCTGAACAATTTATTTTCAGGCTGTACATACATAAGGTTAAGGCCTACTCCAAGGCCAAACCTTTCCATGAGTACAATGATCGAGCAGACACCTTAGCCAAAGATGGTGCTGGGGGGGGGGTATGGGCTCTGCAACCCCCTACTGGGCCACTCATATTTTCCACCTACAAGAGTACGAGAAGTGGTCCCTCTGAATCTCTCTAAAGTACAAATGGCAGATCCAGAAATGGAGGTATATGAATACCTCTCCAAGGAGACAGAGAAAGAAATATCTTTGAACAACTCATTCAAAAGACATTCCAACAACCTTCATCTCTCTAGAGACCAGAAGTTGGTCCTGTACCACTCTGGTGATCAAAAACATTGGGTGGTTCCTAAATCACCTCAACCTGAATTCATCCATCAGGTCTATGATACCACTACAGGTGGACTCCAAGGAGTAGACAAAACTTTGCAGAGACTGAAAACTGCAGGCATGATGACAGATGTCCAACATTATGTGGACAACTGCATCACCTGTGCTCAGAACAACCTAATTCCTGTCAAAAAGATGCAAAACTGCTACCCCAGAGACAATCTGGTCCCTGGAATGCAATCCAAATTGATTTCATCTGACCTTTGCCCACCACCAGCAAGAATAAGTATGCACTTGTAATTA
The DNA here is from genome assembly GCA_016271365.2 of Neoceratodus forsteri. Lineage (NCBI taxonomy): Eukaryota > Metazoa > Chordata > Ceratodontiformes > Ceratodontidae > Neoceratodus > Neoceratodus forsteri. The sequence goes on from CM057459.1 coordinate 659,614,655, forward strand.
CTGACCTTTTCTCAAAATGGGTAGAAGCCTTCCCATGTCAAGGAAACATGGCAAAAGCCACTGCCAAAATCCTGGTAGATCAAGTGTTTACCAGGTGGGGCCTATCTCTCAAGGTTGACTCTGACCAAGGATCCAGTTTCACAGGTGAGTTGATGCAAGAATGTTTGCAGTTACTGGGAGTTAGCTAGTTGTTTCACATTGCATACCATCCTCAGTAATCAGGACAGGTGGAGAAAGCTAGCAGACAGATTAAGTTCATGTTGTGTAAGTCTGCAAACCAGAATGCTAAAGGTTGGGATACTTTGCCATTAGGAGTAAGGGCAACAATCAGGGCTACCCCAGCTGCAGCAAACCAGTGTACACCTTTCGTGATGATGACCGGCTGGCAATGAGACTACCTGAACATCTGTGGATTGATCTGAATGCCCCCACTGCAGACAGAGTGTCGGCGGACAGTTATGTCATGCAACTGAAAGATAATATGATACAGACCCACCTTTTTGCTGCACAGAATCTGGGCTAGGCTCAGCGGCAGTCCAAAATATACTTTGACAAGAAAATCAAAGAAGTCAATTGGCAAGTAGGAGACCAAATAGTGATATAGAAATTCTCCACCCCTGCACACCTGTTTGCAAACAAATGGTTGGTCCTGTATGACATCATCAACAAATTGAACCCTGCTGTCTACCAAGTGTGGTTGAAGGACCGCAAGAAACTCACTGACAAAAGTACCATGCCAATCAACTGTACAAAGGTGATTAATGCTCCTTCCCCTGGCTGGGGAAGGGGGGAATCCTGTAAGTTAATCTTTTTGTCTTCTTCTTTCTCAGAAAATGATGATATTCTTCTTTTTCAGAAAATGATGATATTTCTCGTCTACCTTCTGCCATGCATGCTGGCACGCGTATCCAAGTTTCACCAGATGAATACCAAGAGACTTCTCCATGTCCTGAACCCTTGGGATATAACCTACTTCCCTCCTGGCATCCTACCACCTCCAACTCCAATTAAAGATGTAGCAATCAACCTCACATCCACATCTGTCACTGTACGTGAAGGAAAAGATGCCTATCTCAATGTAATGATGGTATCTCCAGACCAATCCACTCTACAGATAGAATGGAAGACTGACAACTCTAATGGACAACTGATTCCAGTGGCCCGCCTCTGCAAAGGAACTTTCCAAGGCTGACCCTATAACTGTATTTGCCCCCATGGAACTTTGTGCATACGTGAAGTCCAACAGCAACATACAGGTCTTTACAACCCTACAGCCATGATGATTCAATGCTTTTGCACCAGATCCTCTAATACCACCATGCTCCAATTTTGTTTTAGCCATTCCATTGCCACTGCTGCTCTATTCCTTATAATACTCCCAGCAACAAAGGATGCAACTTCTGTTCCTGGGACACTTATTAATAATGTTCAAGTTTATGCATGTTCCTGTTGTTTTAAACCTCACTCACTGGAACATGGCTGAGATTGGCCACAGTTCCTTAACTAATGTGTTGAAATTCTACACTGTTATGTTGTTAGATTTAATTGCAGCATATCAAGCACATGCACAAGACTCTGTAGCTGGACCCCACACTATGGAACACTGAGGGGTGTTCCACCCACGATGTCCAAAGTGGGCCATGGGATTTGCTGATGTAACAAGTGCAACAGGCACTGTTACAGGTTTATTTGGCTCAAAAATGTCAATTTGGAACTCAGCCGATTTTGATAAAATTTTGATAAAATTCAAAGCCAAATTAAAAATTTCAACAGTCAATTTGGTCAGCATGTGATGCAGCCCATGCTACACGGTATAGATGGTACTTCCCAAGAGGAAAGATTCACGGTGTATAACATGCACAATATTGCACTTTCATTCAATGAGACCTGAAACAAATGCCACAAATTGATCTTTCAAAATAATAAAGAAGCCTCAGCATAGGCAGGGAAATCATTTGTTCAGCTTATGGTACTTGTCTTATCACTATCACCAATCTCTTCTGAGATCTGGAATCAGGGCGGATCCCGGATTTGATCCATGATAGACATATTGTTAAATGGCATTTCCCGTATTCTAGAACCCTATCATGAACTACCTGGTGCATGGATAGGACTGTGTCTTTTTCTTTGACCACAACATGGAACTTGGGCTATGTGACTCCACACCCAAATCGAGCACCCTGCTATGTTACACACCAATGTACTTTGAGGGACATTATGTATGTTACCTTCATTATCCCTTCTGCTTTTTGACAAGGATTCTTCAGTCTTTGACAGGCTGGCGAACATCCACTCTGTGGGCCATCTGAGGCAACATCTATCGAGAATGGATCAACTTGCCTCCTTTGCTGATTTTCATCCTCAACTGGACACCTCGAGCCCCATATACTGACTAGTTGTGTCAAGTGGGTTACCATAATTTGTGCAGATGTGATATCTTTGATGTAATCAAGCCTGTTTGTGGTTACTCACATACAGTCATATACGCTGAGAATGACCTCTTTGCTAATGAAACTGTTAATGTCAAATCTCCTTCTGACAAGCCAAATGTCACTTTTGCCTCAAAAGAAGAAGTTCAGTGACTCACCAGCAGAATGACCAATGCCTCCTTCACCTGCCCTGTCCAGCTCATTAAGTAGCGACTTCCTCAATTTCAAGTTTCCTACAATTCTGATGGACAATATTGTGTTTAGACTAACTACAAGATCTTCTCCTATGGCCCTTTGTTGTGTAACATCACTACAGTATGCCCAACTTCCGTTTTGTACCCCAGCAGTGCACTGTCTGGCCATACAGTTATCACCCCTTGTTCCCACCCCAGAACCTGATTACATAGATAGTGACCTTGTCTATCCGAATGCTATTGCACAGTATTTGCCAGTGTTTAATAGGCATATCAACCCTCTCACTCTGAATCTTAGAGGCTTGTTAGAAAGAAGGGATACACACCTTATCCATATTAGCAACAACCTTATCAAGACAGGTGATTCTTTGAATGACTTATTCCATGATGCCGATTTAAGTACCGCTTTGTCTAACACTTGGAAATTACTTTTAAAGGTGTTATTATGCAAGTTTTCTTTATATTTTTCATGATTGTTACCTTATGCTGTTTAAAATGCACGCTCAAACATTGTGCACAACTGAAGTTTCTCCACACTGTTCATTCAGCTGGACTGTAACTGAGATTGTAACCAACCAACTTACCCTTGTTGTGTTGACTCTTTATTTAGGCAACAAGGGGAGGATATGTAGGTCTGCTTGATCTACAGTCCCTAATGTGGACCACCATCTTACAGTATAAGGGATATCAGTATTTACTCATGCTTGCTATGCTGTACTATGCTGTGTTATATTTGTGGACTTAGTGCACCCCCTACAGCTATTAGCCATAATGCTATGATCAGCATGCTATGAATTATTCCATTGTAACCCAAAAGTAGTTTTAGTCAGCATATTTGCTTATCGGTGTGTACATGCAAACATAACTTCCTTGGGTGCAAGCTGGCCAACTTACCCACCAATAGAAATGCTTTGTTTAGCTTTTCTCCTATGTAGATGAGCCCATTACCAAGTAACAACCTTCTTAATTTTTCTATGATGACACCAGGTGTTCAGAGGTTCTGGACTCACAGCTTTGGTAAGCTGTCATTTTTACATGCATTGAGTAATAAACTTTTGTTCTGCAACACCTGTCCCTGTGTCATGTTTTGCTATCAGGTTTAGATACTGCCTAGACCCCAACAAGGCTAAACAGAATCCCTGACATGTCTGTCCATGTCACCCAACCATTGCTAGTTTGGGGGAGGGGGATCAGTTGACTTTTTCCAGGTGTGGGAAAGCATTACCAGAGACAAGTGGATCCTGGAGATAGTGAGTCAGGGTCTTTCCCTGCAGGTCAAGAGATTCCCAAACTGCAGACACACAGTCTTCCCACTTCATACTCCAGCAGAAAGACTCCTGCTGGAGTTGGATGTGAAAAAGCTGCTGCAAGCAAGTGCAGTGGAAAGACTTCCCCCTTACGACTGTGGTAAGCGGTTGTACTCAAGATACTTCCTGACCCACGAAAAGAGTGGTGACCCATTTTAGACCTGTGATTTCTGAACAAACACTTGAAGAAGGAAAGGTTCAAGAAGGTGACACTAGGCACTAGATTCCATCATTGTAACAGGGACATTGGCAGTGGTCACTGGATGTGAAGGATGCTTATTTTCACATACCAGTAAGACACTCCCACAGAAAAACCTCAGATTCAGGGTAGGGAACTGCCACTACCAATTCATGGCCCTCTCCTTTAGCCTTTCCTCAGCTCCCAAAGTTTTCACAAAGTGCCTTGCAGTAGTAGCAGCAGCAGCAGCACACTTGAGGAGGCAAGGGGTAGCGGTATTTTATTTTTACCTGGATGACTGATTAGTCTCAGGAAAGTCACACCAGGAGGACAGATCATCCCTTCTATTCACCCAGTGCACCCTAGAAGATCTGGGTTTCCTGATAAATGGTCCAAAGCCACAGACAGAACTTGTTCAGGTGCTGGACTTCATATGAACAAGACTGGACACCTAACACAGAAAGGCAAGTCTCCCTCAGAAGAGGGTGGCAAATTTGACAGGCCTTGCAAGGTCTTTCAGGGCAGGACAGCCCACACTGGCAAGAGACTTCCTTCAGTTATTGTGGCACATGGCTGCCTCCACAGCAGTGGTACCAGGTGCTAGGTTCCAAATGAGGGATATCCAGTACCATCTTGGGGCTCACTGGTCCCAAAGGTGGGACCCTCTGTCAAAGTTAGTACCTGTGAGAAGGTGCCTCTTAAGTGCACTAGACTGGTGGAAGGAAGAAGAGAACCTCGGGGAGGGAATCCTTTTCTTCCAGCTATCCCCCATGGTGGTGCTTACCACAGATGCCTCTCTCGTGGGCTGGGGCACACTTCTGGAGGACTTCACTGTAAACAGAGTGTAGACTCCACTGGAGTCTCAGGAGCACATAAACTTCCTGGAACTATGGGCTTTATATCTGGCAATGCAGGCATTACTTAACAACTGATGCTCAGTATTTTTACAGATTGAATCTGTTTTCCTGCCACAGTTTAAAGTTTTTCAAACTTTTAGGTTTCATTTATATTTTTTGGCAGTCACTTAACTATATTTAGTGGTAACTGCTCCCCACAGCTTGAGAAATAAATCTGCCACGGGAAGGGGGGGGTGCGAGCGTGACCACTCAGCAGAGTTTCAAATTTCATTCTAAGTTTCTCCAATTAGCATAAAATTCTAAAGCGCAGGGGCAACTGATTCCAGAGGAATGATGTAATTGTTAAGAATGGTGATGGATCCCTTTGGAAGATGCAGCATTACTATGGTGAGTAATTTTTTTCTTTCCTCACAGCCCCCAGAAAAAGGACTCCAGGAAACTGGATAATATGAGCAGAAAAGAATGCACCTCAGCTTCTTTGCTGTTGAGACAGGCAGTGTACATGGCCTACACAACTCGGTACCAAAGGGCCCTTTGAATCTCTGTGATGGCAATGAGTGAGAAAGCTTCTGGTGACTTATCAGACACAGTAAAAACTGCCATGGATGCCACCAAGTACCAGTTCCACATGGCAGTGGATGCCAGTGACACTGCTTCCAGGGTTTTGGCACATGCAGTGTCCCTCAAAAGGTCTGCATGGCTCAGAACTACAAACATTTCCCAGGACACTCGGTCAAAACTTATGGACTTTCCATCTGAGGGATATTCCTTGTTCTAAGGACATGGATATGGTTCAGTTATCCACACATTGGCAGTCTCCCTTTAAGAGCTGATTTGCCGGAGAGACTTTAAGTAATGCTCCTCCCACCACCCAGCTGGTATATCCCTCAGCTCTGCCCTGTATATCAGATCTTTCTTTCCGCTGGAAGAGTCATGTCTCCTCCTTCGCAGTTCTGCACATGGTATATGCCCCAAATAGTTTAGTTATATGCATCATTTGGCTAGCTTTATCAACTTTTCAAATTGCTTTTGAAGTATATCCTCAGTTCCGTCTACATCTCTGAAGTCGACTCAATGGATCGCAGGGATTCTAAGCCAGCTCCTGGCTTCAAATTTTGCATCCAGTGCAAACAGAAAATGTCACTGATGGATCTGCATGTGTCATGCATATACTGTCTTGCTGAACAGCCAGAGTCCAGACTTTGCTTCCTTCTTCACTTGAAGATTGCTATGTTCATCTTCTCAGTCAGCTGCCTCAATGGCACCCTCCGGTGAAGTCAAAGCAGGCTGATATGGCAACCCCCATGGCTGCGGGGTCTGCAGCTTAGAAGGCAGCCATGGAAGAGGCAGCGGACAAGGCTATGGTGAGTACCTCATTGGTCTCTGCGCTGCTCCCTTTGGGGCCAGTGTGGACCCAGTTTTTGGGAGAAAGTTTTACAAAATATGAAAAATCCTCCAGACCTTTGGACAGAGCCCTGCCCACCACAATAAGGTAAAGAAATTGAAAAAGTCCTGTTGTTGGTCATAGGAATGGGAAATGGCACACTCTTCCCACTCCTTGACTACCCCAACCGCTCGACAGCTGTCAAATGTTTGGCTTCTGCCAAACCTACCTCGGTCGAGGGCCAGGCTGCAAGCTCCATGGTGCCCCCATCAAGCTTGTCAGTCCTGAACCAGGTTGAGCAGGTGGTTGAGATTTTTCTTGAACCCTATTGATCCACTGTCATCTTGTCAGAGGGGGTCGACAGTGATGCAGTCTCCAGGACCCCAGTCATGTCTGGCCTCAACCAAGAGGTCCAGCAGCAGTCACCAAACCTGGCTGTCTCCTTTCAGGAGTTGACTCCCTCTGAGGTCGAATGGTTGAACCCTGTGCCCCTCCAGCCACTTATTCTCAACATAATTGATCCTGTTGATGCTCGAGGTCAAGGGATTCCTCACACTCTTAGTCTTGCATGACTGGAACGTGCTGCCATCGACACTCCTCTTCCTCTTTCATCCTTGGTTGACAAGAGACACTATGAGGAGCTCCTTTGGCAGCAGTGGGCCTTGGTCTGGCAGTGTAGGGCTCTACCTTTGACCCCTGTGGTAACCCAGCTGACACCAGTTCAACCAATACTGGTTCTGCTGAAACAGCTGTCTCCAACACAAGTCTCACCGCTGATATAGGTGGAGCCAACTCCACAACAGCCCATGCAGGGAGCCACCTCTAAGGACTCCTGTCCGGCTACCAGCTTTCCAGGCTGGTTGTCAGTGGATATCACACACTGGAACAAGCTCTAAGTGGTGCATGGTGGCAAATGGCCAAGGGTCGTGTTCAAGGATTCCTTGACTGACTCAGATAAATCCTCGATGCAGTCTTCGAGGGCTCATTCTTTAGACCTTGAGTTGGCTGAAGAATTGACTTCTGACCACAGGCTGATATCCTTTGGGGCTGTTCTCAGGCTTATCTCTGAGTCCATGGCAGTTCCCTTGGAGCCAGTACAGAAAAGGGTGAAATACCCCTTTACTGAGATCCTGGACAGGGACAAATCCCCTGGGGTTGCCTTCCCAATGACTGAGGCCATCTTGGAACCTGTGCTGGAGTTTTGGCATCCAGTTTCTTGCCTAGCACCCTCTGCTCGTATGGTCCACAAGTATGTGGTCACTACCAGCACCGTGTCCAGGTTATCGGACCACCCTTTGGCTGAGGGTCTGGTCATTGACACTGTCTTCCACAAATCCAGGGGACATGGACAAGCCCCCCCCACTAAGGAATCCAAAAAGCTTGACCACACAGCTAAAAAGGTCTATGCTGCATTCTCCCTTGGTCTCCATCCGGTGAGTTATGCTCTATTATAAATATCAGCTGGAAGGGGTACAGTTGGAAAGCACCATGGAGGAAAAGGATCTAGGGGTGCTTATAATAGGGAGTATGAACCATTCAGCTCAGTGCAGGAAGGCGGCTGCAAAGACAAACAAGATGCTGGGGTGCATAGCGAGGGGAATCTCCTCCAGGAACAGAGAGGTGATCATTCCCTTTTACAGGTCACTGGTCAGGCAGCACCTTGTAAACTACATGCAGTACTGGCTTCAGTTCCTGAAGAAGGACATCACATTGTTGGAGGGGGTGCAGCGTAGGGCAACGAAGATGATCCAGGGACTGGAGGGAAAATCCTATGAGAAGAGGCTGGGAGAGCTGAGCATGTATTCCCTGGAAGAGAGGAGGGATGGGGGGATATGATTGAAACTTTTAAATACTTAAAGGGAATAAACAAGACTAATACAGAAGAGATTTTTCAGATCAAAAGGGGAGGGACATGAGAGGTCATTGGCTGAGATTGAAGGGGGAGGAAGATTCAGGAAGGAGATCAGGAGACACTTGTTCATGGAAAGGGTGGTAGACAAGTGCAATACTCTGCCTGAGGAAGTGGTATCCTGTAGAATGGTGGGCAGATTTAAGAGGGGTTATGACAGAGGGGTGGGGTTGTTATGGGGAGGGGAGTGTGGGGCAGCTGCAAGTTGAGGGGCTGGCTGCACAATCGAGCAAATTTGATAGACAGTGATGCCTGTTTCTGCTGGCATTTTGTATTTTTGTATGTAATGATAGCTCACTTTGGTCAATCCCAGGTGGGAGTTCTAGATCATATTCTCCCTTACCTCTCTGTCAACAAGCAACTGGTGACAAAAGAAGTCCAAAACCAGTGTCAAGGGCTGGCTAAACTCCTGCTTCAGACAGCCTTGCTTGGATGTAGGCAGTTCTTACGCCCATGCCATGGCAGTGGCCATTGCAATGCATTGCAGGGTCTGGCTGAGGATTTCCTCCTTTAAGGTAGACACCCAGCACAAGTTGTCTAATGTCCCATTCCTGGGTACTGACCTCTTTGGCCACCTCACTAGGCTTGAGAAATTCAGTGCCACACTAGCAGCCTTGGCACCTCAGGACCAACTTTCCTGGTCAGGGCCCCAAAAATTGTGTGAGAAGGGGTAGTGGTGCCTCTCCTGCAGCACATGCCAGTGCCCTGTCCAAGGCTGCCCACTGATGGGATGAGGGGTGTCTGCCTCCACCCTTCTGGTCCCTGCTGTAGCTCCCCATGTGGGAGGTCAGCTGCACCACTTCTGGTATGCTTGGTCAGTAATTACTTTGGACAAGTGGGTCCTAGAGGTGGTGGGTGGAGGGTTGTCTCTTGATTTGGAGGCTGTCCTACCTTACCAACTCCACACACCACTGGAGTCCATGGTGTCACAGGACATGCTGTCCACCCTCATGGGGGAAGTTGCTCAACTCCTAGAAAAAGGAGCCATAGCCTATGTCTCAGACTCCATGGCAGGTCAGGGCTTTGTGTCCAGGTACTTTGTGGTCCCGAAATGGATGGAGGAGGCTTGGCACCCCATACTGGATCTTCACGATCTGAATCAGTATCTCCAGAAGTACATATTCAGGATGGTCAATATGAACCAGATCATACCATGTCTGGAGCAGGGCATGTGAATTTCTTCAGGGAGATCTCTTTCATCAGGTCACACCTATGGAACTACCACTGTAGGTGCCAGTATCAAATGGAAGTTTTTTCTGTAGCAGTCTATTAGGGGCAGCCCACTCTGACATCATACACCGATGTCGCCCTGCTACATATAGTGGGCAGCCCTGCACCCTCCTCAGTTCTTTCCTGCTGTCGACCTAATGGACTCCATGAAAGCTTCATTGTTCAGTCGACCATCAAAAGTTTACTTACCTTTATTTTCCTCTGTCTTCAAAATCACTTTATGTTAAATTGATTCCCTTTCCTTTTGTATGTCGAGAACTACTGTTTCTTCTGCCTTCTTTCATAGCTGTGGAAAGAAGATTGCTTTGACAGATGACCATGATCTTTGTGTCTGCTGCCTTGGGCCTTGCCACAATGCTTTGGCTTGTGAGCTCTGCCTGAAATTCAATATCACTGCCCCGCGATGCTGAAAGAATGCCCTGCAAACCTTCCTGATGGAGCAGCAAGCAGCCAGATCAGATCTGGGATCATTGGGGACTCTCCCCTTCCAGTCACCAGCTTCTTCATTGGGCTCTCAGGCTACCAAGGCCTGGGACAAGTCTTTGGGGAAACACTCTTTACTAGGACAAGGAATGCTCCAAGGACTCCTGCCCCGGTAGTGCTCCTGGTCCCCACTGACTTCCACCTCCTTATCTGGGATAGTGCCATCTCCAGGTTCGGCAACCTCCTCTCCTGCTGCTCAGGCCTTGCCTTCCTCCAGGCCTTTCCTGGCTGAGTTTTCCCAGCCCTCAATTGACTGGTGAAGTCCCATCAACCTCTGTGTCATCAGCGGCCGCCCTGCTGCAGTGACCACTAGCATAGCAAGGTCCTTAAGTGCTGGGCTCCTCCGGCTCTGCTGTGTCAGGCACTGAGTCAGTGATGCTGGGCTCTTTGCCCCCACCATTGCAGCCAGAGATGACAGTGCTTCCTATGCCTCCCATCGATATAAATGCAGTTTTTAGCTCCATTACCAAGGCCCTTATTCAACAGCTTGTTCCATGACCAGGACCTTCATTGCCACTGCCATTGAGTGCTGACTCAGGGTTGACGCCAGTTCGATCTGCCCATTCAACACTCTCCTAGGCATCATCAGAGTCTTTGACATCAGTGCAAAATTCGATCTGGATGGAGAGGGGGGTGGGGTGTTAGCCCTTGAATGTCCTTTATCAGATGCAGACCCTTGAAGGTGTATTCTAATTCATTTTTTTCCCCCTACGTTTCGCTCTGTCCATAGAGCTTGTTCATGTGGTGTTTAAATTATTCTTTTTCTCACATACTTATTTAGATTCTGAAAACAATAAGAACATTTACATGTTATATTGATTTTTGCAAGTTAATTTTCCAATCCTTTTACAGGTATTCAATAATTTCTTTGTCACTCAAATAGCATGAATCCCTACCTAAATTTCTCATTACACTGTATGTCCTCTTTTTACAATCAGCTTGATGGCCTCACACCATTCCTTTATACAAAAGTGAAGATAAGAACTACCATGAATATATTGACCTTTCATTTTGTCATCCAGCACTGACTATAATTTCTTACTCCCCAAAACGGGATTGTTACCAACGGTGTATCTTAGCAATTAAGGCATACCTGAAAAAGTTGAATTATGGTTCGGTTTTCTTATGTTAGATATCCTGAAAAATATAATTGTACAAGTATCTTATTTACAAGCTGCCTACTCTCCATTTATGGCTGATTGTAAGGCTAGAATCAGCATTTCTTTCTCAAAAGGAAGATTTTTTTTACCTTCTAGAAAAGTCAATCTGCTCCAAACTTTTCTTTTGATGTAGCATATAGCTACAATGGTGGAATGCTTGTGCTCCTTCCCTCTCGAGCTCTCCCTGTAAAGCCTGGTCAGCGGGCATCATGATGTCACACCGACGTGTCCGCACATGTGCACACTTGAGACAGACTGTGCGCATGCGTCAGAACACTGCCATACAAAGTACAGTCTAAGGCTTTCCAGTGAGAGCCCATTTTCAGTGCTGTACTGACACGATGAATTACAAAATATATTTCAGACTTGGCACTCCTGTAACTCTACAATCCAGCAAACACTCACCTGCTACTATCTTTGTTTTTACGGCTTACATGGAACTTATCAAAACATTTTATAGACCTTTAAAAAATGTACTGTAAAATTATCACGAGTAGAAGTTCCAAACTGGGGGGGCAAGGGGAAAACAAACAAAAGATTGGCAAAAAGAAGAAAAATTATTTTCACTGCAGCACTTAACATTCATACTAAATATTCTCATATGTGCTGCACTATATAAATGATTTCTATTTTTTTACAAATCATTCTTCAGATGGATCTTATTTTTAGTTATATAGTTCGTATACTTAAGTACAATTATGTACATTACTATTCATACATAGTCATACTTGTCATTTTAATGTCCCCGTTTCTTGCCATGTTTGTCATTTTGTTTCAATGTTTGTCGCAGTAGTTCTTTCAAATTTGCATTGTAAAAATCCATCGTATTTCTATTGGTATGTCTTAACAGGTTTGCCAATTTGTTTCTATATTCATCCCAATGGTTCTTTCCAATGTATGCATTTTAAAGATCCATCGCATTTCTGTCTGAAATAGTTTGTTCCTGAAATTACCACACCCCTCGGGTGGTGTCACTTTTTCTAAGCCCCAGAATCTAAGGGAGGCACCACTGTGGCCACTACTATTGAAATGCAATGCCACAGGTGAATTAATGTCACCATTTCTTGTATCTCCTTTGTGTTCTAATATTCTAGTTTTTAATATGCGACTTGTCTGCCCCACATATAGTAAGTTGCATGGACATTGTATAACATAAATTACTCCCTCTGATGTACATGTGATTTTTTGGAGTATTTTATGTTTTTCTCCTGTGTGAGGATGTATTAAAATGTGCTTCTTTGAAGTATGATTACAGACTGCACATGTGCCACACTGGTGCATCCCTGGACTCAGGGGTCCCAAGAGTAATTGTTCACCTGGGACTGCTGGTATTTTAAACTGAGATTGAACCACCATGTCTTTGATATTCCTAACTTTTCTTGCTACCACTAAGGGTTGTGTTTGTAATTCTCTAATTTGTTCATTATCATCCTTTACTAGATGCCAGTGTTTATGAATTATTCTCTTTATATCAGGCATTCTGTGATTGTACTTTGTAAAGAAAACTAATCTGTGTTCCTACGATTTTTGTGATGTTTAAGTAAGGTATCCCTATTCTGACTTTTTATTCTCTCTTCTGCTGCCTTGAGTTTCCCCCAATGGTATCCTCTGTCTCTGAATCTCTCCAGCATATGGCCAATCTTCACGTTCATGTCCTCCTGTTTGCTACAATTTTATTTGGCTCTGGTTAGTTATACATATGGAATGCTGTTCTTCAAAAAAGGCTCGTGAAAACTTTTATTGCGTAACAAGGTGTTTCTATCTGTGCTTTTCCTATAGAGGCTTGCATATATCTGTCCATTTTCAAGATGTATATTTAGGTCTAGAAACAGGTCCTTCATTCTATCATAATTCATATCGAATTTTAAATTTCTACCTTTGTGATTACGTTCTAGATGAAAGTTTTTTAATTCTTGTTCTGTGCCTTGCCAAGTCATAAAGATATTGTCTATGTATCTAAGCCAAACATGTATGTTGTGATCCATCATGCCTGCCTGTGCATGAAATATGTACGTATGTTCAAAATTGTCCATATATGCATTCGCATATGCAGGTGCCATGGTGGAACCCATGGCCGGGCCCCGGATTTGCTGATAAAACTTGTTGTCAAATTCAAAGTAATTCCTTTGTAATATACATTCTGCTAGTTCTTGTAATATTCTGGTTTTAGGGTGTGCCCCTACTCCTTCACATATGCTTGAGTATTTGTCACTAAATTCTGTAAATAGAAGTCAATGAACCGGGAGACTGGCTCAAAGACAGAGCTGATCCCTGAGACAATGGGTCTGCCTGGTGGGTCAATGACACTTTAATGAATCTTAGGAATTGTGTAGAAAGTGGGTATTCTTGGATATTTACTAATAAGCAGGTCAGCTTCCCAATTGCACAGCCAGTTCATAGCTGTGTATTCTTCAAATAAACTTTTTAGCTGTATCAAAATATTCTGTGTAAGATCAGAAGATAATAGTTCATAATTCTCTTGTTCTAAATTAGTTTAAGACACATAGTCTTGTATTGTTCCCTATCTTGAATCACTATGGCCCTTCCTTTATCTGCCTCCTTGATTACCATGTTGGTGTCTTTGCTTAAGTTCTCCAACGCCAGCTTTTCTTCTCTAGATAAATTATTATGCGATGGGAAACTGGCTTGCTTCTGTTTAAAAAGTTCCATGATTTCCTTTTCTACTACCTTACTAAATGTCTCAATCCCATGACTTCTCCCACCCAGGGGGGGAGGGGTTTATATCTAGACTTTATCTGTAGTTTCTGTTTTAATTGTTTTTTTTTAAACTTCTTTTTATTGATCATTTACGTCATTCAACATAATACCATTTTCAACATTATGTCTCGTACAACAAGCTATATACTATTATCTTTAACAATTCTGTTAAATGAGGTTATGTACAGTAACTAGAAATAATAAAAGAGAACACGATATGTGCTCTTATAACTGTGTAGATGACATCATTCAGTTGGACTTCAGATAGTATTATTATTTATGACATCTCGTCTATGCATATCTTATATGAATCTTTGACAGGGAAATAAACCTAAAAAGAAAACATACATGAGGCAATTCTAATTTAAATTAAATTAAAACCAAGTTCTCCAGTAATTCAGTATGTATAATGCATTTGGGTTCAGTCAGTAGATATCCTTATGTGGTGATACCAGGGGGACCAAATTTGTAAAAATCTATCTTGCTGTAATCTCAGCTTACTAGTAATGTATTCCATTCATTCCAACTCTGCAACCCTGAGTTTCCACTCTTGTAGGGTGGGGGTGTGGATAGCAACCATCGAGAGGTAATGCATTTCAAAGCAGCTACTCTCAGTATTTGAGCAAGGTTATTTATTCAATTTTGGTAACCGGGTAGGCCCACTGAGCCCCGAAGGTCCCTTTTTCAGGGGCGACCAGGAATTAATTACAGAAGGATACAAGTACAATAATGGAGCAAAGACACAGTACGTTATAACTATAGGGAGAGTTCAAGTACATGAATAAACAGTACTGACATTGTGCCAAAGTTAGTTACAGGTGATGACTATTACAAAAAAAGTCAAGGGTAGCAGTGCTACATTCAGGAGAAGACGAATTACCTAAGAAGTCAGCAGTAGCAGTGCAGGTAAAAAGGTAATACTTAAATACAGCAGTAAATTTAATAATTTATCACCATATAGTAGGGTGGGGATACCTAGTACTAAACCTCCAAGAAGGCTGATCACTTGTATAACACCCCTAGGGATTAGCCCTTCTATGAGAAGCACCCGGAGCTGACTCTGTCATTATCAGTGTGGCTCACAACCATTAAAAATGACCCCGGCACCTCAGTACTCAGCCTTCTGACAAGGACTCCAGGCAGATAGACTGTTTTGGCAAAACAGTCTACTTCTCAGCCACTTGTACCATCCGTTCCCTAAACTTCTTGGCCCATATGGTTCAATATCAAAATGCCCTGTGTGTGAAGGCCTTGGAGGTGGCTCCAGCTCAGCCAGATCTCTCTGGCAAAACTGAGCTGCTGCACCTTTTTAAGTTGGGTTCTGACGTAGGGACCCACATCCTGTGAGCCTCCTATGATTCTGCAGACTCCGCAGGAAGGGCTGCACCTATGGGAATTTGCCTATGCCATCACTTCTGGCTGAGGGTCTCAGGGTTTGCCCCAGATGTGCAGTCCAAGATCTTGGATGTCCCCTTCCAGTGCCCATCTTGTTCGGTGAGGATTTTCAAAACGTAATTACTCGCCTCCAGGAATCAGGTAAGACTATCCAATCAGGTCTTACTCTGTATCAGTCTCAGCCTAACTCTGCCCAGTGACAGCCTTTATGTTGCAGCTCCAAGCAGCAGCCTAGAGGTCAGCAGCCCAGGGATGGCTTTAAAAGAAAGGCTTCTTCCCAGGCCACAGGGGTTCAGCGTCCAGAGCTCCCAGAACCTCCCAGGTCATGTTGCCTGTCCCTGGCTCCTCTGCCTGATTTCTCTCCTCCAGCAGAATCCTGAGGAGGCAGTGGGGGGGTCGCTTATCCCTTTACAGGGAAGGTTGGGGCAGAATAATGTCAGATCAGTGGGTCCTACAGTTAGTGGAACAGGGACATACACTAGAATTGTTGGAGGTTCCTCCAGATCCCTCCCATTACTCTCAGGCTCATCTCTAATTAATTCAAGATGAAATACAAGCCCTTCTGCAGAAGTGGACCATCAAACCTGTGCCCCCACCACAATGCGGCAAAGGGTTCTACTCTCATTTCTTCCTGGTTCCCAAGAAAACAGGTAAGCTGTGCCCTATTCTGGACCCCAGCCACCTGAACAAGTTCACAGAGTACAAAAGGTTCAGTATGGTCACTCTCTCCGGCCTCCTCCCCTTACTGCATCAAGTGGATTGGCTCTGCTTCCTGGATATGCAGGACGCTTAGCTCCACCTATTGGTGTTTCCACCCCATGGGAGGTTCCTGCACTTCCTGCTTTCAAGGTGACCATTACAAGTTTCGGGTCTTGCCATTCGGTCTGTCCTCGGCCCCGCAAGTCTTTACAAAATGCCTAGTGGCAGCAGCCGGAGGGAAGGTCATTATATCTTTCCCTACCTAGATGTCCGGCTTCTGACAACTCCTACCAAGGAGAAGTTGCTCAGAACCATGTAGGCTACTTTTTCTTTGTTTCTTTGTTTCAGGATCTGGGGATAACCCTCAATCTTCCAAAATCATCCCCTTGGCCAAGTCAAAGACTCCAGTACATAGGGGCGATCCTAGACAGCAAGCAAGCAAGGCAAGGTCTTTCTTCCACCCAACAGCAGAATACCTTCAGACTCAGGCTCATCTGGTCTCGCCATCTCGGCAAGTCCCAGCCAGAATGGTTCTCAGACTCCTGGAACATATGGCAGCAGCCATCCCGACCGTACCCTTGACTTGCCTACACATGAGAGTAGCCCAGTGGAACCTCCAGGTTTAATGGGACCAGCGTTCAGATGACTTGGACCTTCCTGTGTCAGTGTCCAACTCAGTCTGTCACACCATGACATGGTGGCTGAACTCCTCCAACCTTTCCAAGGGAGTCCCCTTCTGGTCGGAGTCACCTTGGCAAATTCCGGCCATAGATGTGTCAGGCCAGGACTAGGTTGGCCTTCTGACAGATTGGCAAACTCAGGGAATTTGGTCCCCATTGGAGCAGCATCTCCATATCAATGTCTTGGAGATGCGGGCAATACTGTATGCTCTCCAAGCCTTTCAGACACATCTGCTCCTGGATCACCTCTTGATCCAGATGGACAATATGTCAGTGGTCTTTTACATTAACAAACAGGGGGAAAGCTGCATTCTTACCCCCTGTGCAGGGAAGCCATGAGAGTGTGGTGCTGTGCCATAGAACATCACCTGAGCCTTATGGTTGTGCATGTTCCAGGCATCCAAAACACCTTGGCCGGCAGGCTAAGCCATTCTTGGTCCAGGTTCACAAATGGGAACTTCTTCCCGCAGTGGCCAAAGATCTCTTTGACGGATGGTGCTGATCAGAGTTGGATCTATTCACGTCCCCATCCAGTGCAAAACTGCCCAATTTCTGCTCACTGGATCCAGGGCCTGGTGTTTTCTGGCAAGATGTGTTGTCCCTCTCTTGTACAGGGAGGTTTCTGTATGCCTTCCCTCCTTTTCCATTGCTGCAGAAAGTTCTGCTCAAATTGCAGTCAGAAGGGGCGGAAATTATCCTGATAGCCCCATTCTGGCCACAGCAGATTTGGTTCCCACTCCTCCAGCAGCTTGCAGTGAAACCCCTGATTTCCCTGCCCATGTGCTCTGACCTGCTCTCACAGGATCAGGACACCCTGGTCCATCCGGATCTAAAGTCTCTACAACTTCATGCATGGCTCCTGCAGACTTAGCAATTGACCATTTTGGGCTGTCCTCCCATGTGGCAGAGGTTCTAGTGGCTGCCAGAAAACCCTCCACTAGATCTACTTATGCTATGAAGTAGAGAAGCAGTCACTAGGGTCTCCAGTGGGAGAAATGAGGTGGTGCTGGAGGACCGCCCCTTTTATACCATAAGGGATGTCGGGGTGGGCCGCCTTCAAGGGGCGGTCCCCACTATAGACTGCTAGCTAGATGTTTTCTGTGGGGTCCTGGTGCCTGCCGGCTTCAGTCCTTATGGTGTTACCTGCTGCAAGAGCTCCTCTCAAAGACCTACTGTTACTGTAAGTCCTTACGTAACTGTACTATTCAATTCTCCGCCTGTTCTCTTCAGCAACTTTGCATGCAAATATTTATTTCCGATCAAAAAATCAGTATTGTTTGATTTATTTTATGTCTCTGCTTTAGCTAGTGTAGTTTTAGAATTATATTTGTAATTATTGAGAGTTTCTCCGGTTCCGCAGTGGTTCCCAGGAACTGGAGAAACTCCTGGTTTTGTTTTGGCGGTTTTCATCGAACCGCACTTTTATTCACGTTTTCTCCCCATTTTACTCTATATGATATACATTTTTCAGTTATCGCCATGGTTCCACTGCTACACCGAACTGAGACATTTTTCTAGCCTTTCTTGTACTACTGGGGAAACACTAAAACAAAATAAAAAATATGTTTTAAGTAAAAGGCAATAGTTTTGGGAAATGGACTGGATATCTTCACTTTCCCTTTTGGGAACCACATTTTCTGCTCAATATGGCCTGTCAGATAGGCCAAAAAAAGAATGGGACCTACAGGGTTAAAAAATTGTTTGAAGTGTTTTAATCTCTTGGTTAAGGCAGATGTCCATGAGTTGTGTCTAAGGTGCTTAGGTCCCAGTCACATTTTTTTTCTAATTGTGAACGTTGCAGCAAGTTTTGCCCCAAAACGCTTAGAAGGAGGGCAAAGAATTGCATGACATTATGACTTCTCAGTCCACCTCTACGTCACCAAAGCACTTGGAAGTCGGCCCTTCCTCCCATAATAAGCCTAGGGAAAGGCCCTCTAAAGAATCCTTTGATTCCAGGATTCCCAAAAAGAGGAATTCTCAGCATGCCAAGCACAAAAGACCATCTGAGCAGGCTACAGAACTGGTTCCTGCTAAAAAGAAACAAAAAGAAAAATGTGTCACTGAGTCGTCAGTGGACAAATCAAAGATGCCCTCTATAGAGAGCATAAATAAGGCATGGCACTTTTTTCAGGCTTTTCAAGCCATAGAAACGTAGAAGTTGATGACAGATAAGGACCGCAAGGCCCGTCCAGTCTTCCCATTTTTCCTACCTTATGAATGTGCCATAGGCCTTTACTCTGTCAATGGCCTATCTATTCATACTCATCTGTATTGCTCCTTTATGTCTATCTCATGCCTGTTTGAAGCCCTGCACTGTATTCATATCCACCACTTCCTGAGGTAGGCCCTTCCATGCATCCACCACTCTTTCTGTGAAAAAGAACTTCCTCACATTGCTGCTTAATCGGCCTCACTTTAATCTCATGCTGTGTCCTCTTGTCCTGCTATTTTTCTTATATTGAAACATGTTAGACTCTTTCACCTTGTTAATGCCCTTAAGATGTTTGAATGTTTTGATCATATCACCTCTCTCCCTCCTTTGCTCTAGGGTATACATACTGAGCTCTGTTAATCTGGCCTCGTGTGTTTTCTGATGCTGTCCCTGCACAATTTTGGTTGCCCTTCTCTGGACTGCCTCCATTTTGTTAATGTCCTTGTGCAGGTGTGGCCTCCCGGACTTCACGCAGTACTCCAGATGGGGCCTAACCAGTGTCTTGTAAAGAGGGATTATTACCTCCCTCTTATGACTTGTGATACCCCATACTAATGCACCCCAACAACCCTCTAGCCTTACCTACTGCTTTAGTGGTCTGCTTGGATGATTTCAGCTCATCTATGATGATGATGCCCAAGTCTCTTTCTTCCCTTGTGACTGCCAGCAACTCCCCTCCCAACCTATAAGTGGCTTCAGGGTTTCTCTTCCCTATGTGTATGATCTTGCACTTCTTTGAGCTAAACCCAGTTGCCACTCTTCCGACCATTTTGCCAGTTTATCCAGATTTCTTCTCATTCTGTCCACCCCATCTGGATCATCTACTCTGTTGCAGATCTTGGTGTCATCTGCAAACAGATAAACCTTGCCCTCCAGTCCATCTGCAATGGCACTGATGCAGATATTGAAGAGGGCTGGCCCCAGGACTCATCCCTGAGGTACCCCACTTGTGACTTGCATCTCTTTTGACTGTATACTGTTTACGACCACTCTCTGTTTTCTGCCTGCCAACCAGTTTGCCACCCAGTTGACCAACTTCTGACCCACCCTGAGCCTTCCCAGATTATTAATCAATCTTCTATGTGGAACAGTATCGAAAGCTTTGCTGAAGTCAAGGTAGGTGACATCAACTGCACCCCCTTGGTTCACCACTCTGGTTACCCAGTTGAAGAAATCTATGAGATTAGTTTGACAGGACCTTCCTGCTGTAAACTCATGCTGTCTTGGATCCTGTGCTCCTATGGATTCCAGGTGTTGCACTATCCTTTTCTTAAGGAGTGCCTCCATAATTCTGCCCACTGCTGAGGTAAGACTGACTAGTCTGTAGATCTCTGCTTCTTCCCTCCTACCAGTCTTGTGGATCGGGATCATATGAGCCCTTCTCCAGTCTTCTGGGACCTCTCCTGTGCTCACAGACTCACTAAACAGTTCTGATAATGGCTCTGCTAGTTCCACCCTTAGCTCATTTAGTACGCTGGAATGTATGCCATCAGGTCCTATTGCCTTGTCCACCCTGAGCTTAGCAAACTTTTGTACAATCCTTTCTTTTGTGAAATGAC
Organism: Neoceratodus forsteri; assembly: GCA_016271365.2. Taxonomy (NCBI): domain Eukaryota; kingdom Metazoa; phylum Chordata; order Ceratodontiformes; family Ceratodontidae; genus Neoceratodus; species Neoceratodus forsteri. The sequence continues at coordinate 659,635,049 of CM057459.1, forward strand.
TTGTGCATACCTCCCTATCCCCTGTGTCCATGATGCTGAGCTGTGGGTCCTGCCCTACCTTCCCCTCAGTAAATACTGAGCAGAAGTATCTATTTAGGATAGATGCTTTTCCTTGGCCTTCTCCACACACCCCCTTATCCCCTTTGATCTTAGCAATACCCCCTCTGGATTTTCTCCTTTCACTAATGTATCTGTAGAAAGTCTTGTCCCCTTCTTTTACTGTTCATGCTAGTGTTTCCTCAGTTTGGACCTTTGCCTGCCTCACTGCCTTCCCTGCTACCCTTAGGGAAGTTTGGTATGCCTCCCTATCTTCATCCTGCTGCATTCCCTTATATTTCCTGAAGGCCAACCATTTGGCTCTGATCTTTTCTGCTACTATTAGTGAGAACCAAAGTGGCTTACTCCTTCGTTTTGCACTTCCTTTTCTCCCTAACACAATGGGATGTTGCTTCAAGTATTGCATCCTTAATGCTTTCCCACTTTGTCTGCATCCCCTCACCGGTATTTCTTCTTGCCAGGGCTAGCTTAACTCTGTTGGCCATCTTATCAAAGTCAGCTCCTCTGAAGTCCCATATTTTTGCCTTGGAATGGGATGATTTAGTTGTAGTGGCCAAACTGACCCATACCATGTGAGGGTCACTGGCCCCAGGTGACCTTCTACCAGGAGATCTGTGATCCTTTCCCCGTTAGTCAGTACTAGATTTAGGATAGCCCTAGCTGAGGGGGAGGGGTCTTCTTCCTGTTCGATGTATCGGGTGCTGCACCCCTCTCCCCATTTGCTAGTTTAAATATTCTGCAAAGATGTCAAACTTCTGCCCCAATACACCAACTCCCTCCTTAGTCAGATGCAGTCCATCGAATTTGAAGAACTTTCTCTCCCAAAACTGTTGCCAATTACCTTCAAATTTGTGTCCTTTTTCCTGGCACCAGCCCTTGAGCCACATATTTAGCTCCCCTGTTTCCCCTTCTCTGACCTTCTGTTCATCTGCCCCCCCCTCTCCCAGACTGGCAGGATCTCAGAGAAGGAGCTGCCGGACAAAATGGATGACAGTTTGTCTCCCAGCCTGGTCAGGTGTTCCTTGATCTCCACAACTGACTGGCTGGTGAGATCATTAGTCCCTACGTGTACCAGGATGTTGATGTTTTCTCCTGCTTCCTGCATGATTTTAGCAATGAGGTCAGTGTCTCTCCACGTTGATGTACCTGGGAGACATGTGACCATTACCTCCCGGCTGGAGGTAGGTATGAACTCCCCGAATCATGGAGTCTCCTATGATCAGAAGTGTTTTGGATTTCCTTTTTGCTTTTTTTGTTTTGGTCCCTGTTTTGTGTGAGTTTTGTAGCACTAGCTCCTATGCTGTAGTGTCCTGCTCTCCAGTGTCCTCTGCTCGTTTGATTTCAGAGATAGAGGCAGATACCTGTTTGTAGTTTTTATAATTTGTGGAGGTGATATGTTGGTGAGCATTGAGTGATGGGGCCCCTGATTTGCCCCTCCTAACCACCTGTCAACCTCCAGGACCAACCACCCTCTGCAGTCGAGGCGCTTTCGTTGGATGTTGAGGAAATGGCGGGCGGTTCTTGTAATATATTTCCTCCAGAACATGCAATTTGAGGCCGGCAATCTCCACCCATGCTGCCTGGAGCTGAGCCCTTAGATCTCCGATGGTCCAGCATGTAGGACAGCATCCTAAATCCTGTATAACTGCCCTTTTGAAAAGTGTCCCGCAGTACCTGCAGTTAATAATATCCATTCCAGTTGAGTTGCCAAATTTATAACCTGGTCCAAGTAATTAGAAGGAAAATGATGGCAAAAGTTCGATTTTTTTATATATATATATTTTTTGTTTGTTTGTTTTGTTTGTTTTTGTATAACTTTTTATAACAAGTTAAATTACTTGTGCCACTGTAAGAGAGATCACTGTGTGGATACCCCTCTGATCCTCCCCTTCCCGCTTTTCTACAGGAAATGTCACGACTGTGCTGCTCTATAAAAGGAGTGTAGCATGGGGTGATTGGGTATGGGGGTGGGTGTTTGGGCCCTTCCCCTGCCAAAAAAGAACAACCATGGACAAAAGAAACAAGGAGGTAAGAGCAGAAACAATTAACCAACTACAAATGCAGTAGCCCTAAAAGCTTAGCCTAATGATAAATAAAACTGTAAAACTTCACAGACGATATACCCTGCAAAAAACACTTTGCTACAGAGAAAAATAAAGCAGTAACAGAAGATATAACTTGAAAAAAACAATTTGTATCAGAGAAGATTACAGCAATAATCTGTAAACACAAAACAGTAACATACCTGTAGGCAAACCCTGTAATAATGCAGCAGAAAGTACACCCTGCAACAGCAATTTGAATCAGAGAACAATAAAACAGTAAAATGTAAGCAAAAACAGTAACACAACCTGTGAGCACAAAATAAAATAATAACACACAGTAAATTTGCCTAGCCAAAAGAAGCCTTAATCCTTTTCCCTGCTCTGATAATGTTGTTCCTTGATCTGTCCTTTCAAGCAAACCTTGAAGAAAAGAGCTCAGGTGAAGCTAGGTGCCTTTGCCAGTAAACCTAGTCTTCCACCTGGGTACCTTAATGAGTATGCTGATTCCTCCTCAAGTTTCTGTTTCCCTCCCAGTTCCATTGGAACAGGGGGCTGAGTTTTATTATGAGGAAGAGGAGGAAGAAGGGGTACTGATGGAACCTGATGGTTCCCCTGACCAGAAGTTTGGTTCCCCTCCCCATGGTCTGGAGGATTTCTCCTCCTAGTATGCCTTTGTGAGCCCAATGGTAAACATCCTCAACCTCTCCACCCAGGAATCTGCAGAGGATGAGGAGGAGGCTGAATTCTTGGGCATGATGGGGTTACCCAAACCAAGAGGTTGCTTTTACCTATCCACAAGTCCCTTAAGAAAACAATCTGTAAGCTACTTCAAACCCCTACTTCTACCCTGGGCATTGACAAGAAAATCAAGAAGAAGTACCAGCTGGACAAACATGATGCTGAGTACCTCTGCTCACACCCAGATCATGAAGGTTTGGTTCAGGCAGCTGACTGTGGCAAGGCCAAGTTTTCCCTCCCCACCCAGCCCCAAGATGAAGATTCCAGGAAACAATGGTAGGGGGTGGAAGGTGTACACCTCTGCCTCCTTGTTCTTGAGGCAGGCTGTGTATGTGGCTTACACTGCTCAATACCCGAAAACCCTCTGAAGCTCTATGCTGGCTATGAGCGATAAGGCCCATGGGGACCTGGCACAAGATTTAGCAGACACGGCTAAGACTGCCCTTGATGCTACCAAATACCAGTTCCATATGGCAGTGGATGCCACCGACACTGCCTCTAGGGTGATGGCCCATGATGTCTCCCTAAGGAGATTCACCTGGCTCAGGACAACTAATTTGTCCCAGGACACCCAGGCAAAAACCATGGATTTTCCATGTGAGAACAGTTCCCTATTTGGTGACAAAGCAGAAGCATACATGAAAAAGGTGGAAGAGAACAAAACCACCTACAGAAGCAATTCTGAAAAGGAGAAGGCCTCTACTTCCTACAGGCCTCATGGAAGGGGATGTAGGGGTTATCACCCTTGTGCTTTCTTTCCCATTCCCATGCCCTATGGATTACTCTCAGACTAGAAATTACTTTAGGAGCAGGGGAAGAAGAGCTTTCTAATGGGCTGACCAAGCTCCAGCTCCTAAGGTGCAGCCCAAACAGAAACCCTGATGTGTTTATCCAGGTTGCCCAGCCATTGCCAGTGGGAGGAAGGCTGACTCACTTCTTCCAGTAATGGAAAAACATCACCACAGACAAGTGGGTCGTGGAAGTAGTGAGCCACGGTCTCACCCTGCAGTTCAAAAGATTCCCTAGGCTGCAGATTCACAGAAACTTCCAACCTTCTTCCCCAGCAGAAAAGATTCTGCTGGAGTTGGGGATCAAAAAGTTGCTGCAGGCAAACGCAGCAGAAATAGTTCACCCTTCCCAGTGGGGGAAAAGGCCTTTACTTAAGGTACTTTCTTACATGCAAGAAAAATGGGGCATGGAGACCCATTTTGGACCTCAAATTTTTGAACCAACATCTGAAAAAGGAGAAGTTCAAGATGATCACTCTATCCACAGTGATACCAGCTCTGCAACAGGGAGACTGAATGTGATCCCTGGACCTGAAGGATGCGTATTTTCACATCCCAGTTAGGCCCAGTCACAGAAAATACCTAAGGTTCAGGCTGCCTTCTGGTCACTATCAGTTCACAGTCCTTCCCTTTGGTCTCTCATCTGCCCCAAGGGTGTTCACAAAGTGCTTGGGCATGGTGGCAGCAACTCTCAGAAGATAAGGAGTAACAGTTTTTCCTTATCTGGATGACTGGCTAGTCACAGGACAATCACATGAGCAAAACAAGGACTCTCTCCAGTTAACTCAGAGCACATTGGAGATGTTGGGATTCTCATAAATGAACAAAAATCCCAGACAGAACCAGTGCATACATAGATACATACATAGATACACAGACAGTGTCGGCAGATAACGGCCTATGGCCCACCCAGTCTGCCCATTTGAGCTTGTAAGTTTGATTTATGTTTTACAAGAAGTCTGTTGCCCCTTACCCCTGACCTCCAGAATTCCTTTATGTCTATCCCATGCATTCTTAAATCCCGTGATTGTTTCAGCCCCCACCACTTCCTCTGGCAGGGTATTCAACTTGTCCACTGGTGTGTACTGGAGTTCATAGGAATAGAGCTGGATGCCCTCCAGGGCAAGACATTTCTGCCTCAGGATAGAATGGAAAACATTTTGGTTCTGTCAAGCTCCTTTGTCCTGTGCCAGCAAGATACTTCCTTCAACTTCTAGGGCATATGACTCTACCACAGTTGTAGTAGTGGGCCCTGTTTCAAATGAGGGACATTCAGTATTACTTAAGGGCTCATTGGTCCCAGAAGTGTCACCCTCTGACAAGGCTAGTACCTGTGACAAAATCTCTGCTACAAGCTTTGGTCTGGTGGAAAGAAAGGAACAACCTCAGAGAAGGGGTGTCCTTTCAGCAACAGGCCCCAACAGTTGTCCTGACAACAGATGCCTCTCTTCTGGGTTGGACCTGGGTGACCTAATAGTGAGTGGAGTGTGGTCTCCTCTAGAGTCCTAGGAGCATATAAACCTCCCAGGGCTAAGGGCAGTCTTTCTTGCCCTCTAGTTGTTTACTCCCCAGATAAAGGGCCAGTCAGTCCAAGTCAGGGCAGCCACCACAACCATGTATTACTTCAACAAATGGGGTGGCACAAGGTTTTCAAAGCTATGCACTGAAGTTATGAAGCTCTGGCATCTGGCTTTCTCACTGGAAGAGCAGCTGTCTGTGATTCATCTTCCAGGAAAGGACAATGCTCTGGTGGATTCCCTCAGCAGGATAAGCCAAGGTCATCACGGATGGTCTCTGAACAAGCAGGTGTTTGCCACAGTCTTCCAGAGATGGGGCACATCAGAAACAGATCTGTTCACTTCCAAAGAAAATGTCCAGCTCCCTCTCTTTTGCTGCAGGCCTCCAGCAGTGGGCACAGTCCCCATGGATGCTCAGGTCCTGGGCTGGTCGGGAAGGTTCCTGTACGCCTTTCTTCCATTTCCTCTACTGCTACAAATTCTCCAGAAACTGAGGAACCAGCCTGCAACCATGATTCTAGTGGCCCCATACTGGGTCAGACAACCCTGGTACTTCTTGCTCCTGGCCCTCTCCACCAAACAGTCCATTCGCCTTCCTCTGAGATACAATCTATTGACCATGTCTCAGCTCAGAGTAACCTTTCCAAACCTCAAGTCACTGCACCTCAAGGCTTAGTTCTTGAAGAGCTAGGACACACAGATTTTTAGCTTTCAGAGGAGGTCCCCAGGGTTCTCAAGGTTTCCAAGAAGCCAGCCACAAGAAAGACAAATGCTTCCAAATAGAAAAGATTTTCTCTGTGGTGTGCTCCTAAGCATGTCAATCCCCTGCAGGCAGCTCTGCCCATACATATGGACTACTGGGTACACTTACAGGCTTTGGACCTGAGGCCTTCAACCCTCAAGGTACACTTGGCAGCTATTTCTGCCTATGTTTCATCAGGTAATAAAAAAACGGTGGCTTCACATCCCATTTTCAAAAAGTTCTTTAAGGACCTGCTACACCTGTTTCCCCCGTTAGGGAGTTTGTCCCTCCATGAAATTTGAACCTTTGCATAACCAAGCTCTTGAAACCCCCTGTTGAGCCTATGGCCACTGCAGACTTGAAAAGTGCCACCTGGAAGTCAGTCTTCCTGTGGCTGTAACTTCTGCCAGGAGGGTGTACGAGCTGCAAGCTCTCTGCACTGATCCCAGCTACATTATATTCCACAGGGACAAGGTAATCCTCAGGACTAACAGGAAAATTCTTCCCAATGTGGTGTCCAAGTTTCATTTAAACCAGTCCATCACTCTGTCAGTCTTCTTCACAGAAGGGTCCAGTCCTGGTGAGTAGAGGTTGCACAGTCTGGACATTAAGAGGTCACTTAGCCACTGTCCGGATGGTACTAAGGACCTCAGATCCTCCCACTCACAGCTATTCCTCACATATGGTGAAATGGGAAAGGGCAGGCCAGCTGCTAAGAGGACCATTGCTCACTGGGTAGTCTCCTGCATCCAACTCTGCTACTCTAAAGCTGACAAACTGCCACCCCAAGGCCTCAGGGCACACTCCACCCATGGCACTGCTGCCTCTGTGACAGCTGCAAGGGCTATTCTCTCGCTAGAAATTTGTAAAGCAGCTACCTGGAAAACTGTACACAGCTTTACAAAGCACTATTGCCTGGATTAGATGTACAGTCCGGAAGCGATGCCAGGTTTGGCACTACTGTCTTGCAGAACCTTTTCCTAAATAGGTTCTGTACCCGCCCCACAAGGTGCTGCTATGTAATCTGCATTTGTTAAGCAAAGTGAGGATTCCTGGGTTTGAAGAAAAAAAAACTTACCATAATAATATTGTTTCTTCCAAGGGATCCCTCACTATGTTTAAATCTCCCACCCCACCTTCCCTTCCAGAACCTGGAAATGGTTCTACAAGAATCAATGCTTACCTAGTGTTTACTTGCTTGAGCATTACTTGTTCATTCACAATCTTTTTTTTTTTTGTGGATTTATTTTAGTGTGCCATAGCTTGGCCTTGGTGGCAAATCTTTTATTGACTTTTGGTCTTTTTCGTTTTTGTGTAGTTTAGGATATAGTGGTAGAATTTATGGCTATTGACCAACTGGCTTTGAAATAAATCTGTTGTTAGGCTGTAGAACAAAGCATCACCTCGAAGCAGAGATTAGAAGTTGTGTTCTGAGTTACATAATTTGCATGCATTCCACTGTCGGTGGCAGTTCAACCTGTCAGGCTGACTGCATTTGTTAAGCATAGTGAGGGATCCCTTGGGAGAATCAATATTACTATGGTAAGTAATTTTTTCTTTTAAGATATTGGAACCCTTTTTTTTTTTTTGTTTATCTTAGGTCATCAGTTATTTTCATGTCTGACAGACCTGAGAAGAGAACAGGACCCATAGGTTTTAAGAACTGTACAAATTGTTTCAGACTCCTGGCTAAGGCAGACTGCCATGAGTTGTACTTTAAGTGCCTGGGTCCACATCACAGTTTTACCAGTTATGAGCTTTGTATCAAGTTTTGCCCCCAAACTGTCAAAAAGATGGCAAAGACAGAAGAAATAATGGCTTCTTAGTCTTCCTTTTTGTCACAACCAGGCTCTAGTGAGAGTCCGGTCCCTTAGAGCAAGCAGAAGGACAAGCCTGATAGAGATCAGGGTGTCTAAGAAAAAGCAGAAAGAGAAACATGTCACTGCCCCTCCTGCTGAAGAAACTAAGGAGATGCCAGACAGCAAGAATAGAATGCACTTTATGGAGGACATGACTAAAGCATAGCAGTTTTTTCAGGCTTTCCAAGCTATGGCAGCCCTTATGACCACGCCTGTCCCCCCTTCCCAGGCTCCAATACCTGTATCTATGCCTGTGGCGGAGGAGGAGGAGGAGGAAGGAGAACCAATAGAACCTGACAGTTCCCTGTACAGGAGTTTAATTCTCTCCATCATTCCTCAGAGGATTACACCACACATTAATCCTTTGTAAGGCAGATGGCAAATATCTTCAACCTCTCACTCTGAGAGACACCAGAGGAAGAGGTAGAATTTCTTGATATGATGGGCCTATTCCCCACAAGGAGGTTGTTTCTGTCCATTCCTAGGTCCCTTAAGAAGGCCACATACCATACTCAGGCAGGCCTGACTTCGGTGACTGGCATTGATAAGACAACTGAGAGAAAATATCAGCTGAATAGATGGGGTGCTGAATATTTGTATACACACCCTGACCATGAGAGGATTGTACAGACTGCTGCTTCTGACAAAGTCAAGGTACCCTTTTCCCCACAGCCACCAGAAAGAGATTCCAGGAAGCTGGACAGTGTGGGCAAAAAAGTCTACCCTTCAGCTTCTTTGCTGCTGAGACAGGCAGCTTATAAGACCTACACAGATCAGTACTAAAAGGCACTCTGGAGCTCGGTGATGGCTTTTGAGTAAGAAAGTGATTGGTGACTTAGCTCAGGACCTGGTAGACACAACAGAGGCTGCCATGGATGCCACCAAATACCAATTTCATATGGTAGTGAATGCCAGTGACACTGCTTCTAGGGTCATGGCACATGCCGTGTCCCTGAAGAGGTTTGCATGGCTGAGAACTACAAACCTCTCACAGGATACTCAGACTAAGGCCATAGGTTTTCCCTGTGAGGGTGATTCCTTGTTCTAACCCCAGGAATTCTTCAGTATGGTTAACTATAGCAGTCAGCCTCCTGTGTCTCACTGCCTCGGAGAGAAAGGGACTTATGCAAATGATTGAACATCTTTTGGCTCGTGCCACCATTCAAACTGCTGCCCTTACCAACCTCGGCATTCTATAACACTCAGATTTCTTTCTCCACCAGCCTAGTAAGACGCCTCTGAGACTGCTCATCAGTGTGACTGAGATTTCTTTATTTTTCATGAAAAATAAGTATACTGTTTTAAATTCTTTAACGTACAGCTGCCTTTACTTTATTTTTATAGCTAATGCTAGTTTTAGTTACTTTTTAGTGAGATTTTACTTCAGTTTGCTGTTCCTCAGTGGTTCACTGAACCGTCGAGGAACCGGCTGTTTTTACTTTCTTTTCATATAATTTATTTCAGTTTGGTATTAGAACTTTACCCTAACCCTTCCGAAAGTAGCAGTAGGTTTTAGTTTATTTTTCTATCAGTTTAGCCGTTCATTCTGGTTCAGGAACTGATTGTTGCATCCCGTGTTAACCATACTGCCTTCTTTTGCTTGATAATACTACAGTTGGGAACTGGGATAAGTTCTCATTTTTTATTTAAATATTCAACATGTGGTTATGTCTGATAAGCCTAAAAAGAAAACGGTGCCTACTGGGTTTAAGAACTGTATTAAGTGTGGGGAAGTCTTCGTGAAAGCGGACAAGCAGGATTTGTGTTTCATTTTTTTTGGATCCTCACACACTTTAAAGAAGAATGTGAAATTTGCAAGGCCTTGGTGGTCCCCAATTGTAGAGGCCCACTGGCTAGATGTAGAGAACAGTATCAGTTTTGAATGGCCAGTTAGATCAATGCTGTTTGACCCCCGCCCCTGCACGGGACCACATTTCCAGATCCCCTTCTTGGCGGTTCAAGTCACATTACAGACATGGGATAACTTTAGAAAATATCCTCTAGTGAGAGAAGAACTGTGGAAATACCGATGGTTTATTAGAGCCACAGATTTCCCTCCTGGGGAAGAGGATGGATGGTACAAAAGACAGGCCAGACAGGGAGTACAATACCCAGCACAGTTAATGAGAGGAAATGATACACTATCCTTCAAAGAGTGTTCATCAGCTTTTGGGTGTACGGGTGGTGATATGTTCCATTACTTTCAAATTAGGACATACATACAAAATAAGATAAGACAATATATTGGAATGCACATGCTGGATATACAGAGCCCAGGGCTAGCTAATTTATCATCACTAAAGACTTTCAAGGGAGCCATTACACATCTATGCTCCTTTATAAATGGCCACAGACTTAACACCGCAGGCCATATCAAGACCAAATGGGAGGAGGAGGGAGTCTTTCACCTCACAAGCAAGGAATGGCTAAAAATTTGGAGAGGTACCTGGAAGGTGACATCCTCTTCTCTCTGGTGTGAGTATATGTGGAAGGTGCAGACCAAATTTTTCATTACCCCACAGATACAAGCGAAATGGGCATCTGAAACTCCCCCTAGCTGTTGGAGAGAATGTGGGGAAAGTGTTGCTTCGCATTCTCACATTTTTTATTTATGTCTAGGACTAGATATTTTCAAACAAAGGGTGTTCAGTGAAATAACACTTTTATTTAACACTCCTGCTACACTTTCTCTACATAATATGGTGATGGGATTACCCTCACAGGGGGTCAGAGGATCTAACTTCCTTTATTTATGGTACATATGCGTGGCAGCCTATAATAAGGCCATCACACGACAATGGCTTAAAACAGAGCCACCATTAATTGATGAATGGAAGAAACTCATGAGGGACATACAATAAATGAAATAACACATCAAGTACAGAATAGAATGGCGAAGTTCATAGAATGATGGTGCAGATGGACCCTACTCATGTGGTGGAAAACTTGAGAACAGTGGAACAATGTTGTTAACTTAATTTCAATCTCTTCACAAATTACTAACTAGACTTTATAGGGAACACATACTAAAAGAGTAACTGAAGATACAGTGTAAGATAACTGAGGTGATAAGAGGAACCCCCCCTCCTCTTAGTTAGTTGGATCCCCAAATTAGAGAGCCACTTGTATAGGATTTGGTTTAATTAATTTACCCCCAGTTCTAGGGGTTTAAAGCTGATGTTTGACAAGTGAATAATGTATTCCTTTTTAAATACAGTACAGATATATGGAACTTCTGATAGAACAGTAACAGATGTAATACTATGTGAATTTAAAAATATGGAAAATTTTCTATGAATAAAGAAAGTATAAAAAAAAAAAAAAGAAATTTGCAAGACCTTTCCAGCTAAAACCGTAGAGAAGTGTCTTAAAAGTTTTAAAAAGTGAAAGGCTTCCACTTCGGTTCCTAATGATCATCCAGTTCCTTCTTCAAATAAGAAGGATAAGAAAGACACAGAACCGAACGCCTCTGACAAAGGTGAGCAATCAAAGCCAAAAAGAACCAGGGAACCAGCTGATGAACCTGTTCCGGCTAAAAAGAAACAAAAGAAAAAAAATACACCATATACCTTGGTGAAAAACCAAAGGAGCTCCTGGTGCCAAAGTCTACCATGTCTTCTGCTGAAGCAGTGGCTCAAGCCTCACATGTTCTCCAAGCTCTGCAAAGTTTGGTACCAGTTCCAACACCAGCAGCAACAATTCCATCGGATCCTCTGTCGGTTCCAACAGTTCAGGGCTCGGTTACGGTGCTTCTTCCATTGTAACCCAAAAGTAGTTTTAGCCAGCATAATTGCTTATTGCTGAGTACATGCAAACTTAACGACCTTGGGTGCAAACTGCCCACCTTACCCACCAATAGAAATGCTTTGTTTAACTGTTCTACTATGCAGATGAGCCCATTATCAGATAATGGACCTTCTTTTCTTTGAGTATATAACTTTGTGTAAGAGAATTGTTCTCTGAGTTTTCCTATGATGACACCGGGTGTTCAGAGGTTCTGGACTCACAGCTATGGTAAGCTATCATTTTTACATGTATTGGGTAATAAACTTTTTGTTCTGCAACACCTGTCCCTGTGCTGTGTTTTGCCATCAGGTTTAGATCCTGCCTTGACTCCAACAAATGGCGACTGTGGCATGAACCTGATGGCAGAACCGCACCAGTACAATAAAAAGTGTGCAGATAAATGGGCACAGGAATCACAAAGGAACTCAAAACTACACCCACTCATTCAACCCATACCGAGGTTCTTTCAAGCCCTCCGTACCATGAACAGGACTGGGAATCATGAAGGTGTCCAAGACTATGCCCCCTCATTCACTAGTGGCATTGGTCTGTGGGATTCCATATCCCAAATGTGTAACAGTCAAAATTGTAGAGCACAAGGTAGACTTGATACACTTTGGACACCCAGCTAGTGCAGGAAAAGGGGAACCTTCCAGAATGGCCATTAGCACTGAGCTCAAGTTAGACATCTCAAACTTTATAACCTCCCATGGAGGTTAGGGTGATTTCACACTGGATGCAAAGTCACACAGTCATCCAATACAGTATGTGTGCACACTATATTTGGAGACCAACCCTACGGTTAAGAAACATGACCAAAAGGGTGTAATGGTTGCCACCCTAAACGCTGCACTACAGGCAATGGAAATGGAGGTCCTAGCCTTGAAAAAGGAACTGGGCTTCAAGTCCCAAGAAATGGGTGAGCAATGGGAGAAGCTGGAACAAGAAATCCAAAATCTCAGAAATGAGACTCAGAATGAACTGCATTATACTGTACAGTACAGAAGAAAGCCAGAGAGGTTCTTAGCTTGAGAGAGTATTGTGAAAGGTTGCAGCAGGATAAAAAGCATGCATTACAGTTGAATAATTTGCTTACTGGTATGAATGATACATTGCAGACTGAGAATGAGGAGTTGCATAATGAGTTGGGAAGATGCCAGGAAGCACTGGACAGGGAGATCAGGGAAAATCGTGAAGTGAGCACCACGTACAGAGTTTTGCAGGAGCATGTCAGTAAGGGACAGTACAAAGGCAGAGTAAATCATTTGATGTGTAGAGCCAAGATGACGAAACTATGTCAGCAGTTGGCAGTCCTGAAGGGTCATGTGAAAGCTATGCAGTATCCCCTGCCCATTGACCTGGTGTCATCGGAGGATGATGACGGCAAGATCCGAGATGGTGGTCCTTGGGGTGCTGGAGGGTGGTGGGCTCACCCACCACCGCTAGCCATCTTGAGTAAGCAAGACAAGGGTGAAGTGGAAGCCCTGATTGAACAAGCAGTCATGAAGGCTGGAGTCTCCGAGGCACAGTCCGTGGCAAGCCATGGCCAATATGTTGAAAAAGGAGGTGTAACAACAGACCCTCCTTCAGAGCATGGCAAATGCTATGGCCAAGGCAGTCATCAAGTCCATGACAGGCCATATGGGGTCCATCCTGAATGCTCTGCAGTCCACACAAGCCATCCAGACTATGGTGTACAAAGTAGGCCACATGGCCTTGAATGACAATCTTAGTTGTCATTTGGAAAAGGTGCAAAACCAATCTGAAATGCTCAGCCTCCCAGCCAAGCACAGAGTCTAAGTTTTGAAACAAACTGTTGACCCCACATTGTGAGCCAAGCTGCCCAAAGGCAAACATAGTTACAACACGGCCGGATTTGACGTAGTCGCAGCCAGCCTCTTGGCAGCGCACAATCCCAGTATGATTGGCATGATGCCAGGCCATCTGGTAATGCAATTCACCAAAGAGATGCTGGTCCAGTATGATAGCCTCTTGTGGCTTGCCTATGCAGTGGGTAAAGAATTGGCTAATGAAACTGCAGACCGAGACTCGATTGAGTACAAAAGCCTGTTTTGGAAAAACATGCAACCAGCCCTTTGTGAGAAGGTTGAAACAGCAGTATTCCTGAGATGGGATTGCTTCCAAAACATTATGGATAGAGTGGAACAAGTGTACCAGATTTACGTGCAGAACCTGGGCTTAGGTTCGAAGGCCAAAGTGGCCACGGCACAGAACAGCACCGTCATCCACCCAGTACATGGTGGAAGAGAAATCCAAGGATCCCCAGCAGGATAAGCCCTCCTACCAGAAAGGAGGAGGGTCGAACAAGAGCAAACGGAGGTATTAGTAGAGGCCGAACAAGCAGAATGTGAAAAGGGAATAGCGGACAAAAACAGTGGTATAGCCTTTTGTACCAGGATTTGGCCGAGGAAAACGACCGACTTGGGGAGTTTAAGGCCAAAATCCAATCACTAACAGCAGCCATCCCATCAAGAACCATGGCTGCAATCCCTTCTGCCCCTTCATTGGAGGAATCCGATCAGGGTGGGCGGTCCAAGTATCCATACTTTGAAGTGGTACAGATGCTTCAAGAGACAGACTCCTCACGACCAGAAGTAAAGTGAACCCAACTGACGGTGTCACATCATCACCACTTTGGCAACTGATGAATCTGTACATACTTGTGTAGCAGCGCTGTTTGGGGGCTGCCAACAGGAGTTACTTTTAGACATGGATGCCGCAGTTTCAGTGCTGCACCAAGATGACCTACAGCCATCTTGTTGGTCGACGAGGAAACCCACTTCTGCCCAGACCGTTGAGGGGACTGTGGTCACAACATACAGGTCCAAACAAATACTATTTGTAATTAATCCCTTTGAGGTGATACATAACTTTGACCTCATGATACTACGTTATCACCAGAGCATCTTGAGAATAGACTTCCTCTCATGCCATGGCTACGTGGAAGATTTAGCCAACAGGCTATTGTTCCAGATACCTGGCCAGTGCCTTGTGCTTCTCATTTCTGACTCGCATGTGGTAGCAGCAGTGAAGGCCAATGACATGGAGAATGACTTCATCCTCATGCTTCAGCACCACAAGCTATTCCCTCAACTGAAATAAATTTTGCAAAGGCACCAAGAGGCCTTTGCCAAACACAAATATGATTGTAGGAGAATGGACACTCTTATACAAGCCACTGGTGAAGAACCACCCTGTCAGAGACAATATCCCTTTCCTGCTGAGGCAATAAGAACATAAGAAAAGTGTTGGCAGATGTGGACCATGTGGTCCATCTAATCTGCCCAAGGTGCCTACTCCCCCAATTATATTTTTTTCCTAAGTTGCCCACATTGCCTGTCCCAAGTGAATTTGAATTCCCTTACTGTCTTTGATGCCACCACTTCTGGTAGCAGGCTGTTCCATGGGTCTATCAATCTCTCAGTGAAAAAGTACTTTCTAGAGTTGCTTTTAAACTTGCCTCCTACCAGATGCAAATTGTAACCTCTTGTATGTACCACCCTGTTTTCCTGGAAGAGGTTTTCCTTCTGAGTAGTGTTAATTCCCTTGATGTACTTAAATGTTTCTATCATGTTCCCCCTGTTTCTTCTCTATTCAAGAGAGAATTAATTCAACTCTTTAAGTCTTGTCTCATGTGACTCATGATGCAGCCCCTGCACCATCTTTGTGGCCCTTCTCTGCACCGTCTCCAGATGGTGAATGTCCTTTTTTAGGTGAGTCCTCCAGAACTTGACATAGTACTTGAGGTGTAGCTTCATGAATGATCTGTAGAGGGGCATGCAATACCCTCTTTGAGGGCAACTATTGATTCACTTTAGAAGCAAGGGTCATTAGGGCCTGTGTGTCCCCAGTCAACTCCCCATCTGGCCAGTGAAGAAGCCAAACAACAGTTGGAGGCTCACCATTGACTACAGGCAACTTAACCAAGTCACCCACAGTTGTGCACCTACTGTGGCATCTGCCTGGATGTGCTCAGACTTCCAAAACCTGAGCACAAGTGGTTCACTACACCAGACATCTCCAATGGTTTCTGGTCACTCTCTTTACCCCTATGCACCAATACAAGTTTATTTATTTATTAATAGCATCAGAATTACAAACCTTTGAGTCAGAGACTCTCTTAAAAAGGTTCCACATCAGAGTAAGGACACTATTGAATGAGATACAACATACAGTGAGACTTAAAATTATCTATACAAGATATTTGCTAGGGTAGTGAATACAAAACAGGCAAGGAACAGTGCAATTTATATGCAAGCAGTGGTAGAGAGGTAAAACAAGTTCAGGACAGGAGTTCATTGTTGAGGGTAGATGTAAGTCACACCAATATGAGATGCGTTGGGGAAGAGGGAGGTGGGCAGCAATTAGGAACACTTACAGCTGCAGGAGATGTGGAGGTGGCTCTGGAGTGTTGACTTGAAGAGCCCAAGCCTGTTTTCAGTGAAGATTGAGGCAGGGAGGGGGTTAATCCAGGTTGGGGCTCTATAGACGAAGGACCTCTGGCAAGGACGGTCCTGACTTTGGGTATGTAGAGAGTAGGTTTGGAGGAGCTGCGGGTGGGGAGAGTAATGGGAGTAGGTTGAACCAACGGTGAAAGGCCAGGGAAGGCCAGATCAGACATAACTTATTTAGCAGGTCTGCTCAAAGTTGAGCAGGTTAGCTAGAGTGTAGAGGTGCACGTGTGGGTGAATCTGGCACTACTTGTACGAGAAGGTGGCAGGCTTTGTTGAGGACATTTGCATTTAATGGAGGGCAGTGTTGTCAGCAGCCCTGTAAACTAAAAGCCCATAACACCAAGATGACCTACAGCCATCTTGTTGGTCGACGAGGAAACCCACTTCTGCCCAGACCGTTGAGGGGACTGTGGTCACAACATACAGGTCCAAACAAATACTATTTGTAATTAATCCCTTTGAGGTGATACATAACTTTGACCTCATGATACTACGTTATCACCAGAGCATCTTGAGAATAGACTTCCTCTCATGCCATGGCTACGTGGAAGATTTAGCCAACAGGCTATTGTTCCAGATACCTGGCCAGTGCCTTGTCTTCCATTTCTGACTTCGATGTGGTAGCAGCAGTGAAGGCCAATGACATGGAGAATGACTTCATCCTCGTGCTTCAGCACCACAAGCTATTCCCTCAACTGAAATAAATTTTGCAAAGGCACCAAGAGGCCTTTGCCAAACACAAATATGATTGTGGGAGAATGGACACTCTTATACAAGCCACTGGTGAAGAACCACCCTTGTCAGAGACAATATCCCTTTCCTGCAGAGGCAATAAGAACATAAGAAAAGTGTTAGCAGATGTGGACCATGTGGTCCATCTAATCTGCCCAAGGTGCCTACTCCCCCAATTATATTTTTTTCCTAAGTTGCCCACATTGCCTGTCCCAAGTGAATTTGAATTCCCTTACTGTCTTTGATGCCACCACTTCTGGTAGCAGGCTGTTCCATGTATCTATCAATCTCTCAGTGAAAAAGTACTTTCTGAGTTGCTTTTAAACCTGCCTCCTACTAGATGCAAAATTGTAAACTCTTGTATGTCACCCTGTTTTCCTGGAAGAGGTTTTCTTCTGAGTAGTGTTAATTCCCTTGATGTACTTAAATGTTTCTATCATGTTCCCCCTGTTTCTTCTCTATTCAAGAGAGAATTAATTCAACTCTTTAAGTCTTGTCTCATGTGACTCATGATGCAGCCCCTGCACCATCTTTGTGGCCCTTCTCTGCACCGTCTCCAGATGGTGAATGTCCTTTTTTAGGTGAGTCCTCCAGAACTTGACATAGTACTTGAGGTGTAGCTTCATGAATGATCTGTAGAGGGGCATGCAATACCCTCTTTGAGGGCAACTATTGATTCACTTTAGAAGCAAGGGTCATTAGGGCCTGTGTGTCTCCAGTCAACTCCCCATCTGGCCAGTGAAGAAGCCAAACAACAGTTGGAGGCTCACCATTGACTACAGGCAACTTAACCAAGTCACCCACAGTTGTGCACCTACTGTGGCATCTGCCCTGGATGTGCTCAGACTTCTAAAACCTGAGCACAAGTGGTTCACTACACCAGACATCTCCAATGGTTTCTGGTCACTCTCTTTACCCCTATGCACCAATACAAGTTTATTTATTTATTAATAGCATCAGAATTACAAACCTTTGAGTCAGAGACTCTCTTAAAAAGGTTCCACATCAGAGTAAGGACACTATTGAATGAGATACAACATACAGTGAGACTTAAAATTATCTATACAAGATATTTGCTAGGGTAGTGAATACAAAACAGGCAAGGAACAGTGCAATTTATATGCAAGCAGTGGTAGAGAGGTAAAACAAGTTCAGGACAGGAGTTCATTGTTGAGGGTAGATGTAAGTCACACCAATATGAGATGCGTTGGGGAAGAGGGAGGTGGGCAGCAATTAGGAACACTTACAGCTGCAGGAGATGTGGAGGGTTTCTGGAGTGTTGACTCTGAAGAGCCCAAGCCTGTTTTCAGTGAAGATTGAGGCAGGGAGGGTTAATCCAGGTTGGGGCTCTATGAGACAAGGGACCTCTGTCAAGACGGTCCTGACTTTGGGTATGTAGAGAGTAGGTTTGGAGGAGCTGCGGGTGGGGAGAGTAATGGGAGTAGGTTGAACCAACGGTGAAAGGCCAGGGAAGGCCAGATCAGACATAACTTATTTAGCAGGTCTGCTCAAAGTTGAGCAGGTTAGCTAGAGTGTAGAGGGTGCACGTGTGGGTGAATCTGGCACTACTTGTGAGAAGGTGGCAGGCTTTGTTGAGGGACATTTTGATTTAATGGAGGGCAGTGTTGTCAGCAGCCCTGTAAACTAAAAGCCCATAATTGACGAGGGATAGGACCGAGGATGTAATAGCAAGCCTAAGAGCTTTTTGGGGGAAGGCTGTCCCTGTGGCAGTAGAGTAGGCCGATTCTTTTGTTGACAGTGGAGCAAAGGATATGGATATGGTCATGAAAGGATATGGATATGGTCATGAAAGGATATGGATATGGTCATGGAAGGATAGTACCGGCTCGAAAGTTATACCAAGATACTTGAAGCTATTTACCTGTTCAAGGGGGAGTCTATTAGTCAGGATGCGAAGAGGGGTGTCATAGTACCTGCTCTGGTTGTGGGAGAAGAGCATTATCTTCATCTTTTTGTGATTGAGCACAAGCCTGTGGTCAATGAACTAGGTTTCTGCCTGGCTAAAGGAGTTCTGCAGGGCATTTTGAAGCAAGTTAGGGTCAGGGTGGGTGGAGAATGGGACCGTGTCATTGACATAAAGGAGGAATCTCTCTCAGTAGCTTTTGGTAAGTGTGTTAAGGTATATACTAAATAATATTGGACCAAGGATTGAGCCCTAGAGTACACCAGAGAGCACTGGGAGGCAGCCAGAGAAGGTGCCATTTATTTTGATGCACTGAGAGCAAGAGGAAAGGTATTGGCAAATTAGGTGTTGCCACCCTGGGAGAAGCCTAGTTGGGTGAGCTTATACAGGAGGAGGGGGTGGCTAATGGTGTCGAAAGCTTTTGACAGATCTAAGAAGACCGCATCGGCCAGGTGCCCTCTGTCAAGAGCAGAGTGTAAGAAGCTGGAGAATTCCAGAAGAGCAGTAGTAGTGCTGTGGCCTTGGCAGAACCCATGCTGCTCCCTGCAGAGGAGATTGTATGTGGAGAGGTATTCAGAGAGCTGGTCCAAGACTATTTTTACTAAGGCTTTGAAGAGGCGGGGTGGAGATAGGAAGATAGTTCCCGGGGAGGTACGGTCGCTACCTTGAGTATGGGCACTACAACAATTTACATAATGAGGGAACTGGCCAAGTCAGAGGGGAGTGGTTAAAGAGGTTGGGGGGAAGTAGCATGTCCAGAACCTTGTGAAGCAGCCTGAGGTCCAGCGAGTCATTACTGTTACTGGGGCCATTCAGGACTTTAAGGAGGTAGGGTTTTACCTCTTGCACCGAGAGTGCAAGAAAGTAGAAGGGCGAGGAGGAGGAGGGTGGGGGGATAGGAACAGGGTCAAAGAAGTTAGGAGGAGTACTGAGCTGAGGTAAGAGAAGGTAGGATTCAGGGTGTCAGCATGCACTGTGGATCAGTGGAAATGGTGCCATCGATGTTGAGCTGTGATGGGGTGGTAGAGGTCTACCATTGAGTTCCTTTATGTTGTCCTAGAATTTGCAGGCGGAACCCTAAGAGGAGGCAAGAGTAGATCTGTAATAGTCAGCTTTTGCTTTACGGATGGCCCGGGTGCATCTATTATGAGCAGCCCTTCACCTTTGAAGGATGTCAGTACATGTGGAACTGCCTCCTACAAGGATTCCACAACAGGTCCTGCCTCTTCCACATCCATATGAGGGATGCCATACGGGGCTTCTCTACACCAGAATGCCTCTTGTAATATGTGGATGACCTTCTCCTGGCCACTACAGGCCTGGAGAAACACCTGAAGTTTCTAGATGAACTGTTGACACTCCTTCAGAGGACAGGCCTCAAGTGCAACCCTGCAAAGGTACAATTGTGCCTCCCAGAAGTTTTCTTTCTGGGTCTGCGCATCACTGCCAAGGGCCGACGCCCTGCCCTGGACAAGGTCCAGGGCATGCAAGATTTGCCACTATCTACACTACTACTCTGAGACGTTTCCTGGGTATGGTTAACTACTCCAGGGATTTCATTTGCAACTTTGCACAGAAGGCTGTACCCCTGTATGAGCTATTAAAGAAAGATATCCCCTGGCAGTGGGGACCAGGACACACAGCTGCTGTCACTTCTTTGAAGAAGGCTTTGGCCTCTGCCCAGACTTTGGTCAACCATAACCCAGAACTGCCATTTCATCTGGAAGCCACCACCTCTGATGTAGGGATGTCAGCAATCCTTGCCCAAAAGACAAATGGCACTCTTAGGCCCATTGCCTATGCCTCCCAGATGCTCATTCTTGGGAGCAGAAGCAATCTATGTGTAAGAGTAATCTCTTGGTGACCTTTTGGGCTGTTACACACTTCACCTACATTATAGGACTTCCCCTTTTGTGTTGCACACCAACCACACCCCTACCAACTTCCTATTGATGAATAGAATCAAAGATAGAAATGTGTCTAATACTAGACTCACCCATTGGTCTCTCCTTCTACTGGATCGAGACATCACTGTGCTTCCTGCCAAAATGCCCTCCATTTTGGCATATAGTCTCCTATACCAAGGAGAGCTACATGAGTGTGGCCTAGAGCCACCCACCCACCCTACCAGAACCAGGCCCATTCCTGCCAACCCCTGAGTGCACTCTAAAAGACCCAGCACTCTGACGCATCTTTCCAGATGGATCCTTCTCCTACCATGAAGGAGAACAAATTGCAGGCTTTGGGGTCCTGGTCCTCTATCCAGCAGGTGACACTTATGAGGTGTCCAAGAAGTGCACAATCAGATCTTCCAAGTATGCAGAACTTGCTGCAGTAGGATGTGCACTAGAACTTATCCATGAAGAAAAAGAGGACATCATCATCTTTTCTGATTCCTTCTGGGTGTGCAACTCTCTGACTGAAGTTCTTCCCTTTTGGAGGACTTATGATTTTGCCTCTTCAGAAGGCACCCCTGTAAAATACAGAGGCCTGTTTGTACACATTGTCAGCCTTGCTGACCAATTTATTTTCAGACTGTACATACATAAGGTTAAGGCCTACTCCAAGGCCAAACCTTTCCATGAGTACAATGATCGAGCAGACACCTTAGCCAAAGATAGTGCTGGGGGGGGGATATGGGCTCTGCAACCCCCTACTGGGCCACTCATATTTGCCGCCTACAAGAGGACGAGAAGTGGTCCCTCTGAATCTCACTAAAGTACAAATGGCAGATCCAGAAATGGAGGTATATGAATACCTCTCCAAGGAGACAGAGAAAGAAATGTCTTTGAACAACTCATTCAAAAGATATTCCAACAACCTTCATCTCTGTAGAGACCAGAAGTTGGTTCTGTACCACTCTGGTGATCAAAAACATTGGGTCGTTCCTAAATCACCTCGACCTGAATTCATCCATCAGGTCTATGATACCACTACAGGTGGACTCCACGGAGTAGACAAAACTTTGCAGGGACTGAAAACTGCAGGCATGATGACAGATGTCCAACATTATGTGGACAACTGCATCACCTGTGCTCAGAACAACCCAATTCCTGTCAAAAAGATGCCAAACTGCTACCCCAGAGACAATCTGGTCCCTGGAATGCAATCCAAATTGATTTCATCTGACCTTTGCCCACCACCAGCAAGAATAAGTATGCACTTATAATTACTGACCTTTTCTCAAAATGGGTAGAAGCCTTCCCATGTCAAGCAAACATGACAAAAGCCACTGCCAAAATCCTGGTAGATCAAGTGTTTACCAGGTGGGGCCTATCTCTCAAGGTTGACTCTGACCAAGGATCCAGTTTCACAGGTGAGTTGATGCAAGAATGTTTGCAGTTACTGGGAGTTAGCTAGTCATTTCACATTGCATACCATCCTCAGTAATCAGGACAGGTGGAGAAAGCTAGCAGACAGATTAAGTTCATGTTGTGTAAGTCTGCAAACCAGAATGCTAAAGGTTGTGGTACTTTGTTGCCCTTACTCCTAATGGCAATCAGGGCTACCACAGCTGCAGCAACCCAGTGTACACCTTTCGTGATGATGACCGGCTGGCAATGAGACTACCTGAACATCTGTGGATTGATCTGAATGCCCCTACTGCAGACAGAGTATCGGTGGACACTTATGTCACGCAACTGAAAGATGATATGATACAGACCCACCTTTTTGCTGCACAGAATCTGGGCCAGGCTCAGCAGCAGTCCAAAATATACTTTGACAAGAAA
This sequence comes from Neoceratodus forsteri, assembly GCA_016271365.2. Taxonomy (NCBI): domain Eukaryota; kingdom Metazoa; phylum Chordata; order Ceratodontiformes; family Ceratodontidae; genus Neoceratodus; species Neoceratodus forsteri. The sequence goes on from CM057459.1 coordinate 659,657,443, forward strand.
ATCAAAGAAGTCAATTGGCAAGTAGGAGACCAAATAATGATATAGAAATTCTCCACCCTTGCACACCTTTTTGCAAACAAATGGTCGGTCCCGTGTGACATCATCAACAAATTGAACCCTGCTGTCTACCAAGTGCAGTTGAAGGACCGCAAGAAACTCACTGACAAAAGTACCATGCCAATCAACTGTACAAAGGTAATTAATGCTCCTTCCCCTGGCTGCGGAGGGGGGAATCCTGTAAGTTAGACTTTTTGTCTTCTTCTTTTTCAGAAAATGATAATATTCTTCTTTTTCAGAAAATGATGATATTTCTCATCTACCTTCTGCCATGCATGCTGGCAAGCGTATCCAAGTTTCACCAGATGAATACCAAGAGACTTCTCTATGTTCTGAACCCTTGGGATATAACCTACTTCCCTCCTGGCATCCTACCACCTCCAACTCCAATTAAAGGTGTAGCAATCGACCTCACATCCACATCTGTCACTGTACGTGAAGGAAAAGATGCTTATCTCAATGTCATGATGGTATCTCCAGACCAATCCACTCTACAGATAGAATGGAAGACTGACAACTCTAATGGACAACTGATTCCAGTGGCCTGCCTCTCCAAAGGAACTTTCCAAGGCTGGCCCTATAACTGTATTTGCCCCAATGGAACTTTGTGCATACGTGAAGTCCAACAGCAACATACAGGTCTTTACAACCTTACAGCCATGATGAATCCAGGCTTTTGCACAAGATCCTCTAATACCACCATGCTCCAATTTTGTTTTAGCCATTCGATTGCCACTGCTGCTCTATTCCTTATAGTACTCCCAGCAACAAAGGATGCAACTTCTGTTCCTGGGACACTTACTAATAATGTTCAATTTATGCATGTTCCTGTTGTTTTAAACCTCACTCACTGGAACATGGCTGAGATTGGCCACAGTTCCTTAACTAATGTGTTGAAATTCTACACTGTATGTTGTTAGATTTAATTGCAGCATATCAAGCACATGCACAAGACTCTGTAGCTGGACTCCACACTATGGAACACCGAGGGGTGTTCCACCCACGATGTCCAAAGTGGGCCATGGAATTTGCTGATGAAACAAGTGCAACAGGTACTGTTACAGGTTTATTTGGCTCAAGAATGTCAATTTGGAACTGAGCCGATCTGGATAAAATTCAAAGCCAAATTAAAAATTTCAACAGTCAATTTGGACAGCATGTGATGCAGTCCATGCTACACAGTATAGATGGTACTTCCCAAGAGGAAAGATTCACGGTGTATAACATGCACAATATTGCACTTTTATTCAATGAGACCTGAAACAAATGCCACAAATTGATCTTTCAAAATAATAAAGAAGCCTCAGCATAGGCAGGGAAATCATTTGTTCAGCTTATGGTACTTTCCTTAGCACTATCATCAATCTCTTCTGAGATCTGGAATCAGGGCGGATCCCGGATTTGATCCATGATAGACGTACTGTTAAATGGCATTTCCCGTATTCTAGAACCGTATCATGAACTACCTGGTGCATGGATAGGACTGTGTCTTTTTCTTTGACCACAACATGGAACTTGGGCTATGTGACTCCACACCCAAATCGAGCACCCTGCTATGTTACACACCAATGTATTTTGAGGGACATTATGTATGTTACCTTCACATTGTCCCTTCTGCTTTTCGACAAGGATTCTTCAGTCTTTGACAAGCTGGTGAACATCCACTCTGTGGGCCATCTGGAGGGCAACATCTATCGAGAATGGATCAACTTGCCTCCTTTGCTGATTTTTCATCCTCAACTGGACACCTGGGTAGCCCTACATACTGACTGTTGTGCCAAGTGGGGTTACCATAATTTGTGCAGATGTGATGTCTTTGATGTAATCAAGCCTGTTTGTGGTTGCTCTCCATACTGGTCATATACGTTTGAGAATGACCTCTTTGCTAATGAAACTGTTAATGTCATGTCTCCTTCTAACAAGCCAAATGTCACTTTTGCCTCAAAAGAAGAAGTTCAGCGACTCACCAGCAGAATGACCAATGCCTCCTTCACCTGCCCTGTCCAGCTCATTAAGTAGCGACTTCCTCAATTTCAAGTTTCCTACAATTCTGATGGACAATATTGTGTTTTGACTAACTACAAGATCTTCTCCTATGGCCCTTTGTTGTGTAACATCACTACAGTATGCCCAACTTCTGTTTTGTACCTCAGCAGTGCACTGCCATTGGCCATACAGTTATCACCCCCTGTTCCTACCCCAGAACCTGATTACATAGATAGTGACCTTGTCTATCGGGAATGCTATTACACAGTATTTACCAGTGTTTAATAGGCATATCAACCCTCTCACTCTGAATCTTAGAGGCTTGTTAGAAAGAAGGGATACACACCTTATCCATATTAGCAACAACCTTATCAAGACAGGTGATTCTTTGAATGACTTATTCCATGATGCCGATTTAAGTACCGCTTTGTCTAACACTTGGAAATTACTTTTAAAGGTTTTGTTATTATGCAAGTTTTCTTTATATTTTTCATGATTGTTACCTTATGCTGTTTAAAATGCACGCTCAAACATTGTGCACAACTGAAGTTTCTCCACACTGCTCATTCAGCTGGACTGTAACTGAGATTGTAACCAACCAACTTACCCTTGTTGTGTTGACTCTTTGTTCAGGCAACATGGGGAGGATATGTAGACCTGCTTGATCTACAGTCCCTAATGTGGACCACCATCTTACAGTATAAGGGATATCAGTATTTACTCATGCTTGCTATGCTGTACTATGCTGTGTTATATTTGTGGTCTTAGTGCACCCCCTAGAGCTATTAGCCATAATGCTATGATCAGCATATTCTATGAATTATTCCATTGTAACCCAAAAGTAGTTTTAGTCAGCATATTTGCTTATCGGTGTGTACATGCAAACATAACTTCCTTGGGTGCAAGCTGGCCAACTTACCCACCAATAGAAATGCTTTGTTTAGCTTTTCTCCTATGTAGATGAGCCCATTAGCAAGTAACAACCTTCTCATCTCTGAGTATATAACTTTGTGCAAGAGAATTGTTCTCTGCATTTTCCTATGATGACACCAGGTGTTCAGAGGTTCTGGACTCACAGCTATGGTAAGCTGTCCTTTTTACATGCATTGGGTAATAAACTTTTGTTCTGCAACACCTGTCCCTGTGTCGTGTTTTGCTATCAGGTTTAGATACTACCTAGACCCCAACAAGCCTAAACAGAATCCCTGACATGTCTGTCCATGTCACCCAACCATTGCTAGTTGGGGGGGGGGGATCAGTTGATTTTTTCCAGATGTGGGAAAGCATTACCAGAGACAAGTGGATCCTGGAGATAGTGAGTCTGGGTCTTTCCCTGCAGGTCAAGAGCTTCCCAAACTGCAGACACACAGTCTTCCCACTTCATACTCCAGCAGAAAGACTCCTGCTGGAGTTGGATGTGAAAAAGCTGCTGCAAGCAAGTGCAGTGGAAAGGCTTCCCCCTTACGACTGTGGTTGAGGTTGTACTCAAGATACTTCCTGACCCACGAAAAGAGTGGTGACCCATTTTAGATCTGTGATTTCTGAACAAACACTTGAAGAAGGAAAGGTTCAAGAAGGCGACACTAGGCACAGCGATTCCGTCATTGTAACAGAGACATTGGCAGTGGTCACTGGATGTGAAGGATGCTTATTTTCACATACCAGTAAGACGCTCCCACAGAAAAACCTCAGATTGAGGGTAGGGGACTGCCACTACCAATTCATGGCCTTCCCCTTTAGCCTTTCCTCAGCTCCCAAAGTTTTCACAAAGTGCCTTGCAGTACTAGCAGCAGCAGCAGCACACTTGAGGAGGCAAGGGGTAGCGATATTTTATTTTTACCTGGATGACTGATTAGTCTCAGGAAAGTCACACCAGGAGGACAGATCATCCCTTCTATTCACCCAGTGCACCCTAGAAGATCTGAGTTTCCTGATAAATGGTCCAAAGTCACAGACAGAACTTGTTCAGGTGCTGGACTTCATATGAGCAAGGCTGGACACCTAACACGGAAAAGGAAGTCTCCCTCAGGAGAGGGTGGCAAATTTGACAGGCCTTGCAAGGTCTTTCAGGGCAGAACAGTCCACACTGGCAAGAGACTTCCTTCAGTTATTGTGGCACATGGCTGCCTCCACAGCAGTGGTACCAGGTGCTAGGTTCCAAATGAGGGCTGTCCAGTACCATCTTGGGGCTCACTGGTCCCAAAGGTGGGACCCTCTGTCAAAGTTAGTACCTGTGAGAAGGTGCCTCTTAAAGGCACTAGACTGGTGGAAGGAAGAAGAGAACCTCAGGGAGGGAATCCTTTTCTTCCAGCTATCACCCATGGTGGTGCTCACCACAGATGCCTCTCTTGTGGGCTGGGGCACACTTCTGGAGGACTTCGCTGTAAACAGAGTGTAGACTCCACTGGAGTCTCAGGAGCACATAAACTTCCTGGAACTATGGGCTTTATATCTGGCAATGCAGGCATTACTTAACAACTGATGCTCAGTATTTTTACAGATTGAATCTGTTTTCCTGCCACAGTTCAAAGTTTTTCAAACTTTTAGGTTTCATTTATATTTTTTGGCAGTCACTTAACTATATTTAGTGGTAACTGCTCCCCACAGCCTGAGAAATAAATCTGCCATGGGGGGTGTGTGAGCATGACCACTCAGCAGAGTTTCAAATTTCATTCTAAGTTTCTCTAATTAGCATAAAATTCTAAAGCGCCGGGGCAGCTGATTCCAGAGGAATGATGCAGTTGTTAAGAATGGTGAGGGATCCCTTTGGAAGAAGCAGCATTACTATGGTGAGTAATTTTTTTCTTTCCTCACAGCCCCCAGAAAAAGGACTCCAGGAAACTGGACAATATGGGCAAAAATGAATGCACCTCAGCTTCTTTGCTGTTGAGACAGGCAGTGAACATGGCCTACACAACTCGGTACCAAAGGGCCCTTTGGATCTCTGTGATGGCAATGAGTGAGAAAGCTTCTGGCGACTTACCAGGCACAGTAAAAACTGCCATGGATGCCACCAAGTACCAGTTCCACATGGCAGTGGATGCCAGTGACACTGCTTCCAGGGTTGTGGCACATGCAGTGTCCCTCAAAAGGTCTGCATGGCTCAGACCTACAAACATTTCCCAGGACACTCAGTCAAAACTGATGGACTTTCCATCTGAGGGATATTCCTTGTTCTAAGAACATGGATATGGTTCAGTTATCCACACATTGGCAGTCTCCCTTTAAGAGGTGATTTGCCGGAGAGACTTTAAGTGATGCTCCTCCCACCACCCAGCTGGTATATCCCTCAGCTCTGCCCTGTATATCAGATCTTCCTTTCCGCTGGAAGAGTCATGTCTTCTCCTTCGCAGTTCTGCACATGGTATATGCCCAAAATATTTTAGTTATATGCACAATTTGGCTAACTTTATCAACTTTTTAAATTGCTTTTGAAGTATATCCTCGGTTCCGTCTATATCTCTGAAGTCGACTCAATGGATCGCAGGGATTCTAAGCCAGCTCCTGGCTTCAAATTTTGCATCCAGTGCAAACAGAAAATGTCACTGTTGGATCTGCATGTGTCATGCATATACTGTCTCACTGAACAGCCAGTGCCAGACTTTGCTTCCACTTGAAGATTGCTATGTTCATCTTCTCAGTCAGCTGCCTCAACGGCACCCTCCGGTGAAGTCAAAGCAGGCTGATATGGCAACCCCCATGGCTGTGGGGTCTGCAGCTTAGAAGGCAGTCATGGAAGAGGCAGCGGACAAGGCTATGGTGAGTACCTTATTGGTCTCTGTGCTGCTCCCTTTGGGGCCAGCGTGCACCCAGTTTTTGGGAGAAATTTTTGCAAAATATGAAAAATCCTCCAGACCTTTGGATAGAGCCCTGCCCACCACAATAAGGTAAAGAAATTGAAAAAGTCCTGTTGTTGGTCATAGGAATGGGAAATGGCACACTCTTCCCACTCCTTGACTACCCCAACCGCTTGACAGCTGTCAAATGTTTGGCTTCTGCCAAACCTACCTCGGTCGAGGGCCAGGCTGCAAGCTCCATGGTGCCCCCCATCAAGCTTGTCATTCCTGAACCAGGTTGAGCAGGTGGCTGAGATTTTTCTTGAACCCTATTGATCCATTGTTTGTTGTCAGAGGGGGTTGACAGTGATGCAGTCTCCAGGACCCCAGTCATGTCTGGCCTCAACCAAGAGGTCCAGCAGCAGTCACCAAACCTGGCTGTCTCCTTTCAGGAGTTGACTCCCTCTGAGGTCGAATGGTTGAACTCTGTGCCCCTCCAGCCACGTATTCTCAACATAATTGATCCTGTTGATGCTCGAGGTCAAGGGATTCCTCACACTCTTAGTCTTGCATGATTGGAATGTGCTGCCATCGACACTCCTCTTCCTCTTTCATCCTTGGTTGACAAGAGACACTATGAGGAGCTCCTTTGGCAGCAGTGGGCCTTGGTCTGGCAGTGTAGGGCTCTACCTTTGACCCCTGTGGTAACCCAGCTGACACCAGTTCAACCAATACTGGTTCTGCCGAAACAGCTGTCTCCAACACAAGTCTCACCGCTGATATAGGTGGAGCCACCTCCACGACAGCCCATGCAGGGAGCCACCTCCAAGGACTCCTGTCCGGCTTCCAGCTTTCCAGGCTGGTTGTCAGTGGATATCACACACTGGAACAAGCCCTAAGTGGTGCATGGTGGCAAATGGCCAAGGGTCGTGTTCAAGGATTCCTTGACTGACTCAGATAAATCCTCGATGCAGTCTTTGAGGGCTCATTCTTTAGACCTTGAGTTGGCTGAAGAACTGACTTCTGACCACAGGCTGATATCCTTTGGGGCTGTTCTCAGGCTTATCTCTGAGTCCATGGTGGTTCCCTTGGAGCCAGTACAGAAAAGGGTGAAATACCCCTTTACTGAGATCCTGGACAGGGACAAATCCCCTGGGGTTGCCTTCCCAATGACTGAGGCCATCTTGGGACCTGTGCTGGAGTTTTGGCATCCAGTTTCTTGCCTAGCACCCTCTGCTCGTATGGTCCACAAGTATGTGGTCACTACCAGCACTGTGTCCAGGTTATCGGACCACCCCTTGGCTGAGGGTCTGGTCATTGACACTGTCTTCCATAAATCCAGGGGACATGGACAAGCCCCCCCCCACTAAGGAATCCAAAAAGGTTGACCACACAGCTAAAAAGGTCTATGCTGCATTGTCCCTTGGTCTCTGTCTGGTGAGTTATGCTCTTTATAAATATCAGCTGGGAGGAGTACAGTTGGAAAGCACCATGGAGGAAAAGGATCTAGGGGTGCTTATAACAGGGAGTATGAACCATTCAGCTCAGTGCAGGAAGGCGGCTGCAAAGGCAGACAAGATGCTGGGGTGCATAGCGAGCGGAATCTCCTCCAGGAACAGAGAGGTGATCATTCCCTTGTACAGGTCACTGGTCAGGCAGCACCTTGAATACTACATGCAGTACTGGCTTCAATTCCTGAAGAAGGACATCACATTGTTGGAGGGGGTGCAGCGTAGGGCAATGAAGATGATTCAGGGACTGGAGGGAAAATCCTATGAGAAGAGGCTGGGAGAGCTGAACATGTATTCCCTGGAAGAGAGGAGGGGTGGGGGGATATGATTGAAACTTTTAAATACTGAAAGGGAATAAACAAGACTAATACAGAAGAGATTTTTCAGATCAAAAGGGGAGGGACATGAGAGGTCATTGGCTGAGATTGGAGGGGGAGGAAGATTCAGGAAGGAGATCAGGAGACACTTGTTCATGGAAAGGGTGGTAGACAAGTGCAATACTCTGCCTGAGGAAGTGGTATCCTGTAGAATGGTGGGCAGATTTAAGAGGGGTTATGACAGAGTGGTGGGGTTGTTATGGGGAGGGGAGTGTGAGGCAGCTGCAAGTTGAGGGACTGGCTGCACAATCGAGCAGACTTGATAGACAGTGATGCCTGTTTCTGCTGGCATTTTGTATTTTCATATGTAATGATAGCTCACTTTGGTCAATCCCAGGTGGGAGTTCTAGATCATATCCTCCCTTACCTCTCTGTCAACAAGCAACTGGTGACAAAAGAAGTCCAAAACTAGTGCCAAGGGCTGGCTAAACTCCAGCTTCAGACAACTTTGGATTTAGGCAGTTCTTACGCCCATGCCATGGCAGTGGCCATCGCAATGCATTGCAGGGTCTGGCTGAGGATTTCCTCCTTTAAGGTAGACACCCAGCACAAGTTGTCTAATGTCCCATTCCTGGGTACTGACCTCTTTGGCCACCTCACCAGGCTTGAGAAATCCAGTGCCACACTAGCAGCCTTGGAAGCTCAGGACCAACTTTCCTGGTCAGGGCCCCAAAAATTGTATGAGAAGGGGTAGTGGTACCCCTCCTGCAGCACATGCCAGTGCCCCGTCCAAGACTGCCCACTGATGGGATGAGGGGTGTCTGCCTCCACCCTTCTGGTCCCTGCTGCAGCTCCCCATGTGGGAGGTCAGCTGCACCACTTCTGGCATGCTTGGTCAGTAATCACTTCGGACAACTGGGTCCTAGAGGTGGTGGGTGGAGGGTTGTTTCTTGATTTGGAGGCTATCCTACCTTACCAACTCCACACACCACTGGAGTCCATGGTGTCACAGGACATGCTGTCCACCATCATGGGGGATGTTGCTCAACTCCTAGAAAAAGGAGCCATAGCCTATGTCCCAGACCCCATGGCAGGTCAGGGCTTTGTGTCCAGGTACTTTGTGGTCCCGAAATGGATGGGGGAGGGTTGGCACTTCACGATCTGAATCAGTATCTCCAGAAGTACATGTTCAGGATGGTCAATATGAACCAGATTATACCATGTCTGGAGCAGGGCATGTGAATTTCTTCAGGGAGATCTCTTTCATCAGGTCACACCTATGGAACTACCACTGTAGGTGCCAGTATCAAATGGAAGCTTTTCCTGTAGCAGTCTATTAGGGGCAGCCCACTCCGACATCATACACCGATGTCGCCCTGCTACATATAGTGGGCAGCCCTGCACCCTCCTCAGTTCTTTCCTGCTGTTGACCTAATGGACTCCATGAAAGCTTCATTGTTCAGTCGACCATCAAAAGTTTACTTACCTTTATTTTCCTCTGTCTTCAAAATCACTTTATGTTAAACTGATTCCCTTTCCTTTTGTATGTTGAGAACTACTGTTTCTTCTGCCTTCTTTCATAGCTGTGGAAAGAAGATTGCTTTGACAGATGACCATGATCTTTGTGTCTGCTGCCTTGGGCCTTGCCACAATGCTTTGGCTTGTGAGCTCTGCTTGAAATTCAATATCACTGCCCTGCGATGCTGAAAGAATGCCCTGCAAACCTTCCTGATGGAGCAGCAAGCAGCCAGATCAGATCTGGGATCATTGGGGACTCTCCCCTTCCAGTCACCAGCTTCTTCATTGGGCTCTCAGGCTACCAAGGCCTGGGACAAGTCTTTGGGGAAGCACTCTTTACTAGGACAAGGAATGCTCCAAGGACTCCTGCCCCGGCAGTGCTCCTGGTCCCAACTGACTTCCACCTCCTTATCTGGGATAGTGCCATCTCCAGGTTCGGCAACCTCCTCTCCTGCTGCTCAGGCCTTGCCTTCCTCCAGGCCTTTCCTGGCTGAGTTCTCCCAGCCCTCAACTGACTGATGAAGTCCCATCAACCTCTGTGTCATCAGCGACCACCCTGCTGCAGTGACCTCTGGCATAGGAAGGTCCTTATGTGCTGGGCCCCTCCGGCTCTGCCGTGTCAGGCACTGAGTCAGTGACACTGGGCTCTTTGCCCCCGCCATTGCAGCCAGAGATGACAGTGCTTCCTATGCCTCCCATTGATATAAATGCAGTTCTTACCTCCATTACCAAGGCCCTCATTCAGCAGCTTGTTCCATGACCAGGACCTTCATCTCCACTGCCACTGAGTGCTGACTCAGGGTTGATGCCAGTTCGATCTGCCCATTCAACACTCTCCTGAGCATCGTCAGAGTCTTTGACATCAGTGCAAAATTCGATCTGGATGGGGGGGGGTGGTATTAGCCCTTGAATGTCCTTTATCAAGATGCAGACACTTGAAGGTGTATTCTAATTTGTTTTTTCCCCCTACATTTCGCTCTGTCCATAGAGCTTGTTCATGTGGTGTTTAAATTATTCTTTTTCTCACATTCTTATTTAGATTCTGAAAACAATAAGAACATTTACATGTTATATTGATTTTTGTAAGTTAATTTTCCAATCCTTTTACAGGTATTCTATAATTACTTTGTCACTCAAATAGCATGAATCCCTACCTAAATTTCTCATTACACTGTATGTCCTCTTTTTACAATCAGCTTCATGGCCTCACACCATTCCTATATACAAAAGTGAAGATAAGAACTACCATGAATATATTGACCTTTCATTTTGTCATCCAGCACTGAATATAATTTCTTACTCCCCAAAATGGGATTGTTACCAACGGTGTATCTGAGCAACTAAGGCATACCTGAAAAAGCTGAATTCGGTAAAGTACTTATTTTGCCTCCTGCCAATTATGGTTCGGTTTTCTTATGTTAGATATCCTGAAAAATATAATCGTACTAGTATCTTATTTACAAGCTGCCTACTCCCAGTTTATGGCTGATTGTAAGGCTAGAATCAGCATTTCTTTCTCAAAAGGAAGATTTTTTTTAGAAAAGGCAATCTGCTCCAAACTTTTCTATGATGTAGCATATAGCTACAATGGCAGAATGCTTGTGCTCCTTCCCTCTCGAGCTCTCCCTGTAAAGCCTGGTCAGCGGGCGTCATGATGTCACACCGACGTGTCTGCACATGTGCACTCTTGAGACAGACTATGCGCATGGGTCAGAACACTGCCATACAAAGTATAGTCTAATGCTTTCCAATGAGAGCCCATTTTCAGTGCTGTACTGACACGATGAATTACAAAATATATTTCAGACTTGGCACTCCTGTAACTCTACAATCCAGCATACACTCACCTGCTACTATCTCTGTTTTTACAGGTTACATGGAACTTATCAAAACATTTTATAGACCTTTAAAAAATGTACTGTAAAATTAACACGAGTAGAAGTTCCAAAGGGGGGGGGGGCAAGGGGAAAACAAACAAAGATTGGAAAAATGAAGAAAAATTATTTTCTCTGCAGCACTTAACATTCATGCTAAATATACTCATACGTGCTGCACTATATAAATGATTTCTATTTTTTTACAAATTATCCTGCAGATGGATCTTATTTTTAGTTATATAGTTCATGTAATTAAGTACAATTATGTACATTACTATTCATACATAGTCATACTTGTCATTTTAATGTCCCCATTTCTTGCCATGTTTGTCATTTTGTTTCAATGTTTGTCGCAGTAGTTCTTTCAAATTTGCATTGTAAAAATCCATCATATTTCTATTTGTATGTCTTAACAGGTTTGCCAATTTGTTTCTATATTCATCCCGATGGTTCTTTCCAATGTATGCATTTTAAAGATCCATCGCATTTCTGTCTGAAATAGTTTGTCCGGAAATTACCACACCCCTCGGGTGGTGTCACTTTTTCTAAGCCCCAGAATCTAAGGGAGGCACCACTGTGGCCACTACTATTGAAATGCACTGCCACAGGTAAATTAATGTCACCATTTCTTATATCTCCTTTGTGTTCTAATATTCTAGTTTTTAATATGCGACTTGTCTGCCCCACATATAGTAAGTTGCATGGACATTGTATAACATAAATTACTCCCTCTGATGTACATGTGATATTTTGGAGTGTTTTATGTTTTTCTCCTTTGTGAGGATGTATAAAAATGTGCTTCTTTGAAGTATGATTACAGACTGCACATGTGCCACACTGGTGCATCCCTGGACTCAGGGGTCCCAAGAGTAATTGTTCACCTGGGACTGCTGGTATTTTAAACTGAGATTGAACCACCTTGTCTTTGATATTCCTAACTTTTCTTGCTACCACTAAGGGTTGTGCTTGTAATTCTTTAATTTGTTCATTATCATCCTTTACTAGATGCCAGTGTTTATGAATTATTCTCTTTATATCAGGCATTCTGTGATTGTACTTTGTAGAGAAAACTAATCTTTATTCCTGCGATTTTTGTGATGTTTAAGTAAGGTATCCCTATTCTGACTTTTAATTCTCTCTTCTGCTGCCTTGAGTTTTCCCCAATGGTATCCACTGTCTCTGAATCTTTCCAGCATATGGCCAATCTTCATGTTCACATCCTCCTGTTTGCTACAATTTTATTTAGCTCTTGTTAGTTATACATATGGAATGCTATTCTTCAAACGAGGCTTGTGAAAACTTTTATTGTGTAACAAGGTGTTTCTATCTGTGCTTTTCCTATAGAGGCTTGTATATATCTGTCCATTTTCAAGATGTATATTTAGGTCTAGAAACGGGACCTTCATTCTATCATAATTCATAACGAATTTTAAATTTCTACCTCTGTGTTTACTTTCTAGATGAAAGTTTTTTAATTCTTGTTCTGTGTCTTGCCAAATCATAAAGATATTGTCTCTGTATCTAAGCCAAACATGTATGTTGTGATCCATCATGCCTGCCTGTGCATGAAATATGTACGTATGTTCAAAATTGTCCATATATGCATTCGCATATGCGGGTGCCATGGTGGAACCCATGGTCGGGTCCCGGATTTGCTGATAAAACTTGTTGTCAAATTCAAAGTAATTCCTTTGTAATATACATTCTGCTAGTTCTTGTAATATTCTGGTTTTAGGGTGTGCCCCTACTCCTTCACATATGCTTGAGTATTTGTCACTAAAGGCTGTAAATAGAAGTCAATGAACTGGGAGACTGGCTCAAAGACGAAGCTGATCCCTGAGACAATGGGTCTGCCTGGTGGGTCAATGACACTTTAATGAATCTTAGGAATTGTGTAGAAAGTGGGTATTCTTGGATATTTACTAATAAGCAGGTCAGCTTCCCAACTGCACAACCAGTTCATAGCTGTGTATTCTTTTAATAAACTTTTTAGCTGTATCAAAATATTCTGTGTAGGATCAGAAGATAATAGTTCATAATTCTCTTGTTCTAAATTAGTTTAAGACACATAGTCTTGTATTGTTCCCTATCTTGAATCACTATGGCCCTTCCTTTATCTGTCTCCTTGATTACCATGTTGGTGTCTTTGCTTCAGTTCTCCAATGCCAGCTTTTCTTCTCTAGATAAATTATTATGCGATGGGAAACTGGCCTGCTTCTGTTTAAAAAGTTCCATGATTTTCTTTTCTACTACCTTATTAAATGTCTCAATCCCATGACTTCCCTCAGCCGGGGGGGTTATATCTAGACTTTATTTGTAGATTCTGTTTTAATTTTTTTTTTAATTCTTTTTATTGATCATTTATGTCATTCAAAATAATACCATTTTCAACATTCTGGGCTGGATATTCAAAAGAGTTGCGCCATGCGCATGATGGTTGCGCCTGCGCAAGTCCGAAATTGCGCCATTCTGCCATATTCAGCAGGAGGCAGTTCGCCTCTAGTCAAGCTGAGCAACAGCGCAATGCTAATGAAGGCATGCTGAACCGGAGGGGGAGGAACTGATGATAACTGCACAGCCCGCTATTCAGCGGTGCTGAGCCGGTGTGCGAACCCAACCTGCGCCCTGCACAACTTTGAGCCAAAAAGGAGTAAGTCGAGGGCCAGCCACAGGTGAGCTGCCGCATTGCAGGGCGCAACACAGCAGCTGCCACCTGTGGGTGGCCTCAACGATTCCCCTGTGCCCCTGCAGCCCAATCGGGCATATAGTAACCCCACCCCCGACTGGCCCGATCATGGGCATAAGGTTAAACATCCCCACCGTCGAGCTGTTCCGATCACGCATAAGTTTAAACATCCTTCGACCGGTCTCCGAACGCCGGCACAGATCTTCACCTCTGACCGTCTGGGCAAGGGCAGTTTGACCCACTGACTGTACACAAGTGAAAACACCTCCACCAGCCCGGTCCGCAGGCAAGAGTTCATCCCCCATCCTGCGTCAGGCGGACTCGGCTGATCACGGGTTAGCAAGAGTTCAACCCCTACGACCACCCACTGGTGATGTAGTGGCCACCACCCACGGTTCCCCACTCACCCGCCTCCCCGTCAACCGGGTGGGCGGCAGTATCCCACCACGCACACCCTTATCGCCTGTCGATTGATCGGTCTGCAGGGCTGCGATGAGTTCGAGAAGAGCTGATATGGAGTCGATAACATACAAGGCAGTCCAGATATGTGAATGAATCATCTATTCGATTTATCTGACTGCCTTGTGTGGTATGGGCTGCATGCCCATTGGCTCTGCTCTGAACCTATGGTGTGCAGGCCCTACCGGCAGTCAGTCAGCAGGCGGCGGGCGGCAGGCGGATGATGCTGCCGCCCACCGCTGGGGGGGGGAGCGGGTGGGGCTCATGGGTGGGTGGGTGGGAGCCACCAGATCACCAGGGTAGGTGGTCCTTGGGGGTTGAATTCTTTGCTGCCCATGATCGGGTTCGAGGTCCACTGGACCACCAGGGATATGTTCTGGGGGTTGAACTCTTTGCTGCCCGCGATCAGGCTAGTGGGGGTGGGTTTTTTAACTTATGCCCACGATCGGGCCAGTCGGGGGTGGGGGAGTTTTAAACTTATGCCCGCATTTGGGCCAGTCAGGGGTGGAGGGGTTTTAAACTTATGCCTGCAATCGGGCCAGTCGGGGGGGTGGGGGGAGTTTTAAACCTATGCCCGCGATCAGGCTGCAGGGGGCGTCGGTCCCCGACGGCTGCTGCCTGGCAGGGTGCCAGGTGCAAGTCCTCGGGGATCGGTGCACCTGCATGCTAATGGCATGCAAATGGGGCCATAAATAGATGCAAATGGCCCCACCCTGTGCCTTGCATGAATTATGGCCCCATTTGCATGTCACCTTTTGAATATCGGAAATTTGCGCATGGCGCAATGGTACTTGCGTCACAGCATCTTGAATGCTTCACTCTGACCACTTGCGGTGGCACAAGTTCCACTGTACCATGCACAGTGGCTGTGGCCGGGGGGTGATATTCAAAGGAGTTGCTCAATAGCGCAACTCCGTTGAATATCACCCCGACCACACCCCTGCTCAACTATTTTGTGCAGCGCAAGGGCTTGCGCCACAGAATAGTGCAGTTTGAATATCCAGCCCTATGTCTCATACAACAAGCTATATACTATTATCTTTTACAATTCTGTTAAATGAGGTTATGTAACTAGAAATAATAAAAGAGAACAAGATATGTGCTCTTATAACTGTATAGATGACATCATTCAGTTGGAGTTCAGATAGTATTATTATTTATGTCATCTTGTCTATGCATATCTTATATGAATCTTTGACAGGGAAATAAACCTAAAAAGAAAACATACATGAGGCAATTCTAATTTAAATTAAATTAAAACCAAGTTCTCCAGTAATTCATACAGTATAATGCATTTGGGTTCAGTCAGTAGATATCCTTATGTAGTGATACCAGGGGGACCAAATTTGTAAAAATCTATCTTGCTGTAATCTCGGCTTACTAGTAATGTATTCCATGCATTCCAACTCTGCAACCCTGAGTTTCCACTCTTGCAGGGTGGGTGTGTGTGGATAGCAACCATCGAGAGGTAATGCATTTCAAAGCAGCTACTCTCAGTATTTGAGCAAGGTTATTTATTCAATTTTGGTAACCGGGTAGGCCCACCGAGCCCCGAAGGTCTCTTTTTCAGGGGCGACCAGGAATTAGTTACAGAAGGATACAAGTACAATAATGGAGCAAGGACACAGTACATTATAACAATAGGGAGAGTTCAAGTACATGAATAAACAGTACTGACATTGTGCCAAAGTTAGTTACAGGTGATGACTATTATAAAAAAGTCAAGGGTAGCAGTGCTACACTCAGGAGAAGACGAATTACCTAAGAAGTCATTGGTAGCAGTGCAGGTAAAAAGGTAATACTTAAATACAGCAGTAAATTTAATAACTTATCACCATATAGTAGTGTGGGGAGACCTAGTACTAAATCCTCTCCTGTGAAGGGTATAGTGCTGCCTGTGAGGACCTGTATCTGATGGTGTACTGATTTCCAGAAATGTTGTATTTCTGGACAAGTCCAAAAAATGTGTGTATGAGTCCCTGTATTGCCACAATTTCTCCAGCATAAGTCTGAGTGATGCCTACTAAAATGTTTTGTGGTTGTGGGGGTAAGGAAAAATCTTTGAATGTTCTTCCAATTGAATTCTCTCCAAGTAGGTGAGCTTGTAACATTCCATCCCCTTACTAATCTCCTATCCTAATGGGTCTGTGTTATGGAGATGTTGAGCTCACTCTCTTCCTTCCTTTTTACTTTAGCTAGAGTTGTAGGTCCTTGTGTGTTTATAGTTTTATAGAGCTGTGAGAGCAGGTGAGTATTTCCTTTGAGTGTGACTGCAAAATAAAAATAATTTTCTAAGTCAGTTCTATCTCTCCTTATCTGTTGTCCCACTCCTGGAGTTAGAAGAAAGTGCCGCACCTGCAAATACTTGTAATGATCTTCTTTGCGGAGGTAGAATTTGTTGATCAATTGGGTAAATGATAGGCATCCCTTTAAACAACATGAAATCATGCTGTATTCTTACTAATGCAGTTAGCCCCAGCCTTTAAACTGCCTCGGAGAACAAAGGGTTAAACTTTCTATGCAGAGCATAGAATGCTGAGCTCGAGCTCGGTTGATGTCTCTGTCTATTTCCCTTTGAAATCTAACCATCAGATTCTTTACTCTGCCTCACTTAACAGTCGCTCTGGAGATTTCTCCTGCAGCTCGGTTCGAAAGTCGGTTGAAGTGTCGGTTTATTGTCGTTTTTTAACAAGAATTTATTTCCGCATAGTCGGTTCAGTCTCTGTCTGTGGTACCATGAGTACTAGATAGGTTTTGCACTGTTTTTCTGTGTGGAACTTGTAAAAGTGTGGATCGGTTCAGCTGAACCGATCATTTGTTGATTCTTGTATCTTACTTTAGTGCGTGGTTACCGGTCCTTATCGGTTCTAAAAAAAACGCGTTTGGTATGTTTTTTTCCAAGACCCGTGACACGGTTAGGAACCAATAAGGGATTCGAGTCTTGCCTGGTGATTGCTAAAAAAAGGGTAAAGGGTTAGGTTGGCCATGTCTGAGAAACCCAAGAAAAAACCGCCCACTGTTTCAACACTGCAGTGAGTGTGGGAGGTCTTTACAAGGCCGATCCCCACACCACCTGTGTTTATTGTCTGGGGTTTGAACACCTCAATTCAGACTGGCAATTTGCAAAAACTTTCCCAAATCTACCCTTGAAAAGAGATTAGGTAGACTGAGGTAAAAGGAGGCCGAGAAGTCTGCTGACCCGGATGGCCAGCCCGGTTTGGTTCCGGCTGAACCAGAAGGAGTGCCCTCTGACCAGGGCGATACTTCTTCAGGCAAAAGGAGAGCTGATCCCGACGGTTCAGTTCCAACAAAAAGAAAACACAAAGAGAAATCATCTGATTCGGATCCAGAAGCCCATGTTCTGACTGCCAAGGAAATAGCCAGAGCGATTCGGATTGTGGAATCGCTTTGCCCGGTTCCGACCGATCCGGCACCTTTTGGCAGGGGCTCGGTTCGGTCGGTTCCCTGGTTCACGATTATACCCCTGAAGAATTTTATGAACCGGAGTTTGAGGAGGGGGGGGAGTTTGAGGATGATGATGGTGATGGTGAAAGTCTGGATGTGTCTGTGGAACCGGACATCTCCCCAGACAGACCTTCAGGTGTATCCCCTCCTAGGCTTTCTGAGTCCCTTTCCCACGTTATGTTCTACAGAAAGGTGGCTGAGACCCTCCAGCTTCCTGTGGAGGAGGCAATGGAGGATCAAGAGGAGCCTGATTCTGTGGAAATGATGGACATCCCAGAGCCCAGGAGACTGTCTATTCCCCATCACAAATCTTTTGGGAAGCAGACACAAAAAATCCTGAAGTCTCCTAATTCTATACTTCTTGTTGATAAAAGAATGGACAAGAGGTATACACTATCAGGCTCAGATACAGAGTTTTTATATCAGCAATGCAGTCATGTTGGGGTTGTGCAGGCTGCTGCCTGTGATAAGGCAAACATTCCCTTGGCTTCACACCCCCCCCAGACAAAGACTCCAGGAAGATTGATGCCATGGCAAAAAAGCAGTACATGGCATCTTCCTTGGGACTCAGGCAGGCAAATTATATGTTCTATACAGCCAGGTACCAGAAGTTCAGGTGGGACACTGTACTGGCACTGGCTAAACAGGCCTCCCCCCAGCTAGCCAAGGAGCTGGAGGAGGTGGCTGCAGATGGGATTGAGGCATCAAAAGTTCAGTTTCATGCGGCTGTGGACTCCAATGATGTGTCATCAAGAGTCATGGCTACATCTGTGGCTCTTCGGAGAATGGCTTGGCTCAGATGTACTAGCCTCTCGTAGGATACCCAGGCTAAGGCCATGGATTTTCCTGTAGTGGGTAATTCTCTGTTTGGGGAGCAGACAGAGAATCACATGAAGAAAATAATCAGTACAGGACCACTTACAGGAGTGCTCAGGCCAAAGAGAGGCAGGCAACTCCTCAAAGGCAGCAGTCTATTTGCAGGGGCAGGCCTTTTCATAGGCCTTTTTACCAAGCACAGGACTCTTCTCCCTTTTCACAGAGGGGGTTCTTCAGAGGGAGAGGCAGAAGGGGGATGAGCAGGGCCAAATCCACTCCTCAGCCTAAGGCCCCTGCCAAGCAGACACCCTGATGGGCCTGCCTGGGTCAACTCTCCTATTCCAGTAGGGGGCAGGCTGACTTACTTCATCCAGGACTGGATGTCTATTACATCTGACAAGTGGGTCCTAGAAGTAGTAAGCCAGGGGCTGGTTCTCAGCTTCAAAAAATTTCCGAAGATGAGAGCCAGATCTTTTCCACCTGCAGTTCTCTCAGAAACCCTTGCCCTAGAGGCAGAGGTTTCATCTCTGCTAGCTTTAAGAGCCATAGAGAGAGTACCTACCCTACACTGGGGCAAAGGTCTGTACTCCAGGTACTTCCTTACCCCAAAAAAGACAGGGGAGTGGCGATCTGTTCTAGATCTAAGCTACCTAAACAAACATCTTTTAAAACCAAAGTTCAAGATGGTAACTCTGGGAGTAATCCTTCCCTTTCTAAGGCCAGAGGACTGGCTAGCCTCCCTGGACCTTAAAGATGCCTATTTTTACATTCCCATCAGGTGCTCCCACAGAAAGTACCTCAGGTTCGAGTTGCCCTCAGGCCACTATCAGTTCAGAGCAATGCCCTTTGGCCTAACTTCAGCTCCAAGGGTCTTCACAAAGTGCCTGGCAGTAGTAGTTGCCTTTCTAAGGAGGCAAAGATTTCATTTTTCCATATCTGGGCACTGGCTAATAGTGGGCCAGTCTCCAGACCAAGTCAAGTCGACTGCAAGTGACCCAGCAGGTGCTCACTTCTAGGATTTCTTCTCAACCTTCCCAAGTCAGTTCTCGAGCCAGTCCAGCTTCTTACCTTTATAGGGGCAGAGCTGGATACGGTCAAAGCAAGAGCCTTTCTTCCCCTGGAAAGGGCAAGGGTTCTTATAGAACTAGCCTCTTCCTTCAGCCTTCAGGTAACTCGACCAGCAAGGCATTTCCTCCAGCTCTTGGGCCACATGACAGCTTCTATGGCAGTGGTCCAAGGGGCAAGATTCCAGATGAGGGACATTCAGTTCCATCTGAGGGCTTTTTTGGACTCAGAGGAAGGATTCCCTTACCAAACTGATCCCAGTGACTCTGACCTTGATCCAAGTCCTTCAATGGTGGCAGGATCAGAACAATTTAAGGCAAGGGGCCCCATTTGGCACTCAGACTCATTCAGTGGTTCTTACCATGGATGCTTCCCTTCTGGGCTGGGGAGCCCATCTGGGGGCCCTCACTGCCCAGGGACTGTGGTCCCCTCAGGAATCCCTTTCTCCATATCAATCTCCTAGAACTCAGGCCAGTTTTTCTGGCCCTGCAAGCTTTCTCTCAGTCAGAACAGAACAAGGTGGCTCAGGTCAGAACAGACAACACCACCACCATGTGGTACATCAACAAGCAGGGAGGCACTCGGTCTACAGCCTTGTGCACAGAAGCCATGAAGTTGTGGTCCCTGGCTTATTCCCTGCAAACCTCTCTGATAGCAGTTCACCTTCCAGGGAAGGACAATGTGCTAGCAGATGCACTGAGCAAGATCTCACAGGGCCATCACGAATGGTCCCTGGACCCTCTGGTATTGAAGGTGATTTTTTCAAGGTGGGGCACTCCAGAGACAGATCTTTTTGCAGCCCCAGACAATCACCAACTTCCTCTCTTTTGTTGCAGACCCCCAGTCTTGGGCTCTGTCCCCCTGGATGCTCTGATTCTGAACTGGGAAGGGAAATTTCTATATGCCTTCCTTCCCTTCCCTCTTCTGTTCAAAGTTTCAGTCAAGATAAGGTCACAACCTTGCAAAGTGATTCTGATTGCTCCAGACTGGGCCAGACAACCCTGGTACCCCCTGTTGCTGTCCCTAGCAGTCCATCTTCCCCTGTCTCTTCCCAGGAATTACAACCTGTTAACCTCCTCTCAGGGGAGGATTTGGTACCCCAATCTTCAGTCTCTCAATCTCAAGGCATGGCTCTTGAAGAGTTAGAGTTTGCAGATTTGCATCTGTCTCAGGGGATTCTGGATATTCTTAAAGCTTCTCGAAAGCCTTCCACCAGAAAGTCTCATAACTCCAAATGGAAGAAATTCAGCATTTGGTGTTCCAAGAAGCATATTTCTCCAGCCACTGCTGAATTGCCTACAGTTCTGGATTATATGGTCCATCTTAATGGCCTAGGCCTCAGACCTGCTACTCTCAAGGTACACTAGTCAGCTGTTTCTGCTTTTCTGTCAGTGGGGAAGTCTTCCTCACTATCATCTCATCCTGTATTCTGTAAATCTTTTAAAGGATTGCTTCATACCAATCCTCCCTTTAGAGACCCTGCCCCTGCCTGGGATTTAAATGTTTGCATTGTTTAACTTATGCAACCTCCTTTTGAGCCTATGTCCTCAGCAGAGCTTAAGTACTTGACTTGAAAAACTGTGTTTTTGGTAGCCATTACCTCTGCCAGACGTATCAGTGAATTGCAAGCCCTGTCAGTGGAACCTGATTTTATCTCCTTTCACAGGGATAGAGTGGTCCTTAGAACCAATAGAAGGTTCTTGCCCAAAGTGGTTTCAGATTTCCACTTGAATCAGTCTATGTCTTTTCCTGTTTTCTTCACTGATCATTCTTCCTCAGGAGAGAGGAGGCTACACAGTTTAGATGATAAAAGGGCCCTTAACTACTACATAGAGCATACCAAGGGTCACAGGTTTGATTTCCTCCAGTTGTTCCTCACTTATGGAGAAGTGGGAAAGGGCAAACCTGCCACCAAGAGAACCATTGTCAGGTGGATTGTGTCCTGTATACAATTCTGCTATGAGAAACTGGGAAAGATTCCACCCTCAGGCCCGAGGGCTGACTCTACAAGAAGTACAGCTGCTTCCCTGGCTGCTGCCAGGGATATCCCTCTCTTAGAAATGTGTCAAGCAGCCACCTGGAAAACAGTCCATACCTTTACCAAGCATTACTCTCTGGATATCCAGGCTATGAGTGATGCTTGGTTTGGCACAGCAGTACTTTAGAGCCTATTCCCAAAGTAGATTCTGTCCCTCCTCCATGGAGGTACTGCTTGGTAGTCTGCAGTAGTCAGAATACAGCAAGACTTCATGTTATTTGAAGAAAAAATGACTCACCTTAGTAATTATGTTTCTTCTATTGGAGTCTTGCTGTATTCTGACCTCCCCCTTGCCTCCCCTCTCAGAACCTGGTTTTTGGGAAGTGGGTGGGCAGGCGCAGTGTTGCACCTCGGGGTGCTCCTTTACACCCTCTGTTTTTTTGTTTGGGTGTTATTTTGTTATTCTTATTTGAATTGGTTTTGTGTTTTGTGTTTCCTGACTTGAGTCTTCCTTTGGGAATCCAAAACTTTTGGTTGCCAGTTGGCTAGTAAAAATTGTACAATTTCCACATAGGATAGCTAGTGAGTTTTTGCTTGTAAGAATCTGATGGTTAGATTTCAAAGGGAAACAGACAGAGACATCAACTGAGCTCGAGCTCAGCATTGTATGCTCTGCATAGAAAGTTTAACCCTTTGTTCTCCGGGGCAGTTTAAAGGTTGGGGCTAACTGCATTAGTCAGAATACAGCAAGACTCCAATAGAAGAAACATAATTACTAAGGTGAGTAATTTTTTCTTACCGTCCATGCATTGTACGAAAGTTGCCAGCTTTCGTGTAACCCAATAATTAAAGCCTGGGTCTGTTTTTTTTTTGAAGGGGGGTGAAGGCTTATGTCTGATGAGAGTTAGGGGTCCCAGGCCTTCTGGAGTGTGTGTGTGTAACTCTCCTAAGTCATTTCAGGACTGAGATGGAGTGAGCTATCCAGGGATTGTCCATTCCATCTTGTAGTGTTTTGTGGTATGGTATTTGTGGGGATAGTCCAAAGAGTCCAGCCTTTAAAAGCTGCTTCCACAAGGTGATACCATCCTGACTCCTCTCGGTGTTTGGCCCAAGTACACAGTTGAGCCCCCCTAACTGCAAGGTAGGAATGATAAAAATTAGGGAGGGCTAAACCTCCTTTCTCCCTGGGTGCCTGAAGCATAGCTCTAGAAGGTCTTGGGCATTTTTTAGTCCAAATAAACCTTTGTGTTTCTTTTTGTAGTTTAGTCCAGAAATTCCTGGGGAGACCGATTGGTAATGTTTGAAAAAGGAAAAGTAGCCTGGGTAGGATGTTCAGTTTTAGAGTTTGTGTGCTGCCATAAAGGGACATGGGTAATACATGCCATCTGGCTACGTCTGCCTGTATTTCTTGAAATAGTCATGAGTAGTTATTTTTGAAAAGCTGAGATACTTGCTACTCTGGCTGATACTCTGACTCCCAGGTATCTAATCATGTTTTTTGGGGCCCAGGCAAATGGGAAATTGTTTTTAAACGTTCTGGAGGGGGCACCTCTCAGAGTCAATGCTTCCAATTTAGTAAGATTAATTTTATAACCCGCTAAATTCCCATACAATCGTAGGGTTTGTAGAAGTGTCGGGACTGAAGTTTCAGGGTCAAAGAGGGAAAAGAAGAGAGTCATCTGCATAGAGTGATATCATTTACATACTAACATACTAACATACTAAAATGCCAGCAGAATAGGCCTAATGGTCTTTCGTGTCTGCTCGTTTGGTCAGTCCCCAACCTGGGTGTTGACCTTGCTGTCCCCCTCGCCTTCTCTGGCTTCTCCCTTCCCAGTTCCGGATATTCTTGCTGTATTGGATTTTGCTTCCAGAACCCTTCCCCTGTACCTGTTCCACCCCCTCTTGAACCCCTCCACTGTCTCTGCCTCCACCAGCCCCCTAGGCAGTGCATTCCATGGCTCCACCACTCTCTCAGTGAAGTAGCACCTCCTCCTTCTCCCTGAATCTTCCCCTCCAGCTTCCAGCCATGCCTCTAGTGGCCCCTTCCTCCTTCCTTCAAGCACCCCAACTGTTCCTCCCCATTTACCCTCTTCATGTACCTAAAGACTCTATCATGTCCCCCAGTCCCTTCTCTCTTCCAATGTGTACATATTTAGCTCTTCGAGCCTCCCTCATAGGTCCTGTCCCCAAGCCCCAAATCATTTTGGTTGCCCTCCTCTGGACCCTCTCCAGGAGGTTAATGTCCCGCTTTAAGTGTGGCCTCCAAAACTCTCTAGTACTCAAGGTGCAACCTCACCAAGCATTTATACAGAGGGAGTATCACTTCCCTCCTTCTGGAGGTGATCCCCTAGCGATGCATCCCAGCATCCTGTTGGCCTTGGCTGCTGCCCTCCTACAAGTCTCAGAGTTGTTCATCTTGACATCCACCACCACCCCAGGTCCCTCTCAGCCATCGAGACTTGTAGCATTCCCCAGGTGTGCACTTGACCTGGGTTTCTGCCCCCAGGTGGAGTACCTTACATTTCCCTGCATTGAACCTCAGCTTCCACTTTCTAGACCATCTTCCAGAGCCTCCAGGTCCCCTGTAGGGCCACCCTCCCCTCCTCGCCATCCACCACTGCCCCAGTTTCGAGTCATCTGCAAAGAGACTCATCTCCTCCTGATTCCTGTCCTTATGTCAGATACATAGGCGTTGAACAGAAGGGGCCCAAGGACTGATCCCTGTGGGACCCCACTAATGACCCTCCTTGGGGATGAGGGTATCCACCAACTATGACCCTCTGGGTCCGGTCCTGGAGCCAATTGCCTATCCATCTGATCATCTGGTTCCCACCCCATTTCTCCCAGCTTATCCAACAGGCCCACATGAGGAACAGAGTCAAATGCCTTGCTGAAGTCCAGAAGAGGACATCTACTGGTCTACCCAGGTCCAAGGCACTTGTCACCCAGTCATAAAACTCCACCAGGTTTGTCTGACATGATTTCCCCGGGATGAATCCATGCTGTCTATCGTCCAGGCACCCTGACTTATCCAGGTCCCCCCAGCCTCTCCTTGACAATGCCCTCCATCACCTTGCCCACCACCGATGTCAGGCTGACAGGCCTGTAGTTCCCTGCCACCTCCCTTGATCCCCCCCTTGTAGATAGGCACTATATGCGCCACCTTCCAGTCTTGGGGCACCCACCCTGTCCTCAGAGAGATGGTGAAAAGCTCTGCCAGGGGTTTTGCCAGGACATCTGCAAGTTCCTTCAGCACTCTGGGATGTAATTTATCCGGCCCCGGTGCTTTCTCCATCTTAAGGGAGCTGAGGGCTTCCCTCACTCTCTCAGCTGTGATTTCCACTTCCGGTACCCCTTCTCCCTGCTTAGCCCTCCACCACCTGCCAGTGATGCCTCCCCCTCTCCCCAGACCTGCCGATCGGCAAGGGTCCCCCTCCTCAGTATCTCTGTCTCCTCCCATGTATGATGCAGCACCCCCATTTTCCCTGGTGAAAACTGAGGTGAAGTACTCATTTAGTACCTCAGCCTGCTCCCCCGGGTCTTGTGCCCATCTCTCCCCTGATTTAATCCTGCTAATCTGCCCCTTCACCCTTCGTTTTTCCCCAATGTATCTAAAGAACCCCTTGTTCCCTCTCCTAATTTCCCTGGCCAGGTTCTGCTCCTTCCTTGCCTTAGCTGCCCTCACCACTCTAGTGGCCCTTCTAGCCATCAGCTCGTACTCCCCCCGATCCCTTTCACTCCTTGAGCACTTGAATTGCTTATAGCCTGCTTTCTTTCCCCGCACCACCATTTGAATGAATCCTTTCACTTCCACTCCCTTAATCTGGTTTTGTGCTCTAATATCTATTGCCAGGGGCTCCAAGGAGAGTGCAAAAAGTCGGGGTGATAGGGGGCAACCCTGTCTAGTTCCCCGCAGGAGGGGGAACCTCTCAGAGAGGTATCCATTGACTTTCACTCTGGCTTCTGGGGCCTTATAGAGTGTCCTTATTACTCCCGAAAATCTGTCTCCCAAGCCAAACTGTTTTAGGGCTGAGTCTAAAAAAAGCCAGTCGACCCTGTCGAATGCCTTCTCGGCATCCATACTAATGACTAGTTGAAAATGTTCTTGTTTTTTTGTGCCAAAATGACATTCAACAGGCATTGGATGTTATCCTGTAAATACCTCCCCGAAATGAACCCCATCTGATCTCTGTGTATCAAAAGTCGTATGACCTGCTGGAGTCTGTCTGCTAAAATTCCCGTGAAGATCTTTAGATCTACAGGGAGTAAAGAAATGGGCCGATAGGATTTACAATCCTCTGGATCCTTATTTGGCTTGAGGATGACTGAAATTAGTGACTGGTTCCAGGATCTGAGTGCCTCTCCCTTCCCTTCTAACAATTAATTAAAGGCTGTCTCCATGACTGGGACCAGAGTATACTTGAACTGTTTATGGAATTTGGCGACAAAGCCATCTGTTCCAGAGGCCTTCCAATTTTTAAGTTGTTTAATTTTTTGACTGATCTCGGTTCATGTGATCTTAGATTCTAATTTTTGTCATTGAACCTCTGGAAGCTTCGGGATATTTAGCCCATCTGGCTATTTTAATATTTCCTCCTGATGTTGTAGGCCTTTTTCTACTTTATATAAAGTTTGATAGTATTCTTGGAATTGTTTTGCAATTTGAGGGGGGTGGGAACTGATAGCGGTGCTATGTTCAAAGTCTTTAAGTTTCAGTACTGCTCTGGAGTTCCTCTCCTTTCGGAGTTACCAGGCTAACATTTTCTTGGCTCTGTTTCTGTGTTCAGAATATTTTTGTTTCAAATACCTGAGTTGGCCTTCTATTTGGGAGTCTAAAATTGTATTTAGTTTTTGTCTACATTGGTTCAATTCCCCCATTATAGATTGGTTTAAGGTCTGTTGATGGGTTGTTTCCAGATGGGCGATCTTCTGTTCCAGGTCTAATCTTTCTCTAAGTTAAGTTTTTTTGTTATAGGAAGTGCATTTAATAATTTCCCTTCTTAGATAACATTTGAAGGCATCCCATCTAACCCCCGCCTCCGTGTCCTCCTGTGGATTTTGTTCAAGAAAGTTTCTTGTCTTGCTGCTTATTAATTCTTGGAAATCAGTATGCGTCAATAAGCTCACATTCGGGCACCATAATGATTCAGGTGGTCTAGGGGCAAGTTCCATTTCTAAAGATATTGAGGCATGATCTGATAAACAAATATTGCCTATTTGGGTTTTCGTGAGATATTGTAGAGTGTTTGAGCAAACTATGAAAAAATAAATTCTGGAGTATATTTATATTTCGGGAATAAAATGTGTAGTCTCTTTCTCTGGGATGGTTAAATCTCCAGGCGTCTATCAGAGACAACTCTGAACAGAGTCTATTGAGCACTTCACTTGCTCTGGCTGGGCTCATTGACTTGGATCCTGCCCTGTCTAAGTTCAAGTCTTTCACTGAGTTGAAGTCCCCCCAATGACAACCAGGCTGTGATGGTCTAAAATTGAATACGTAATAACTTTTGTGTAGAAAGAAATTCTATTTTGATCTTCATTTGGTGCATAGATGTTCAAAAGGATGCATTTAACTCCCCTGTATTCCCCATGTAGTCTCACAAATCTCCCCTCTACATCTATAGCTACCTGGTTAACCCTAAGGGGGATGTCTTTACGCACTAATATTGCCACCCCTCTTTTATGTGGGTGCTCCTGATATTCAGCTGCATAAATGGCCCCAACTCAGCTTCTACATAGCTTCGCATGCTCTAAGGCCTTGAGGTATGCCTCTTGTAAAAAAGCTATGGCCATGTGTTGTCTTTGTAATTCTTGTATTATATGTGCTCTCTTTATAGGGTTATTGATTCCTCTTATGTTCCAAGAGGTGATCTTTAAGTCACCCATTTTGATAAAAGAAATATGTTACACTTTTCTGGAGAGTAAAAATTGCCTGTTTAACCTTAAAAAAATTCTTAACGACATATGAAAAAAAGATAAACAACATAACTATTTACAAACTACCACCATCTTAATAGTGGATTAGCCAATGATTGGTACTTCAAGGTGAATGGATATTCCCTCGACCTCACCTCTGAACCTATTCTGCGAAGGCGAGGTGGGAGGCTGTTCTTGTCTCTAGCCTCCCCACCAGAACAATACCCATACTAATTGGGTACTATTCCAGTTGGGCCTTAGGTCTTGTACTCATTATTATGAGCATCACCCTTTTTCCAGCTTTGACCTGAACCTATGAAAAAAGAACTTACTCACAATGAATAGGGTATGGTCTTACCCCAGCCCACGCCAGGGGCAGAGGCCCCATCATAGCAGCCAATTTACTAAGATATCTATTATATCACAGAAATAATGTCAGGGTCAAGACTGCTGGCAGTTGTCAGTGTCCCAGGAGGATGCACGGGCCTGGGTACGCTTCGGCCCCCCCCATCATAGTCGGCGTCTCCCCTCCAAAGTCACAAGGGCCGCTCCCCTATCAGCACACATAGTGTTTGTATAATCAAAGGACAAGAGATAATGGACCCCTATTTAAAGGACTCCTAATTGTCTACTTCCTCAGGCAACACCCTTTTTCCAAATGAACCAAGCAGACTATAGCAGAAGGGGATGCCATTGGGATCCCTCTGGAACCCTCAGTTCTCCCCCTCCCTCTGTGATGTCTTTCACCTGAAATAGGAAGCTAGACTGTTAGATAGGTGTTCCTCTAGGGAAAGTCATTTTAAAATTAGTCTCTTTATGTGCCTTCTCTGCCAATAGTGGACCTATGTGTTGAACTGTGGAGCAATCGCCCAGGTAAACAGTGGAGTACGGGCCACCCATAAAGAGTCTTTAGCATTGCCCCAGGTCAACCCCCCAGCCACCGCCCCAAACATGACCCCTGTTGAAACTGTTGCCACCGCGAGTAAGCCACCCCCCCGTAGGTGGCCCCCACCCCTGGTCCCATGGGAGCAACCCCCCTCCCTAAAATAATCTGTGCATATCCAGCCTCCATTTGAGTTCTGCTAATTGCAGCTGTCAATATAACCAGGAATCAGCATTCATAAAAAGAAAAAAGAAAATGAATAGGGGGAACAATTAGGGAAACGAGTGCCCGTTTTTACATTTTCACCTATGCATCCCAATAGAACCTTTCCTCCCCTTTAACAACCTCAACTTGGTAATTAACAATGAGAGAAAAAGGAGCAACAAGGAGAAGTCTCTTTCAACTACGATGCATTTCGGATTTTACAATGCAGTAAAAAACGGACGAAAAGGCTAGTGTCACTGAGGTCCTTATGTGGCCACATGGGATCTTTAACTGTCTCCTCTCTTCTCTTACAAGGTAATGCAAGGGGATCACATCAAATGTGGATTCACAGACAGGTGGTTTACAGTGCACTTAGAGAACAAAATGACACTTATCTTAATCAGGTCTCTGCCTCCACATTTTGAATCTCTGCCCGAGTTATGCCTAGTTCATTTCCCTGGGGAGCCCCTCTCATGGTAACACTGTTCCACAGGCTGTTTGATTCTCTTGCCTGCCCGAGTCTCACACTTTTGGTTCCTTTCATCTGCCAGCTCCTCTTCGCAAGGGCTTTCTCTCGCATCCCACCGCAATCTTCTGGTAGGTGAATGCCTTGATTTTTAGCCCAGATTCTAACCTCTTCTAATTCAGGGAACCTTTGCCAACCTTCAGGGGTATATATTTTTATTCTTGTTGGGTATTCCAGTTGAGCTTGGTGCCCTGCCTGTCTGATGACTTTCACTATACTAAAAGCTTTTTGTCGATGTGCCATCATTTGGGGTGCATAATCCTGGTTGAAGAAAGGGCGCACATCACCGAAAAATACCTGTTTCCTCGACCAGGCCACTTTTAATAGCTCTTCTTTGGTACGATAATCTAAAAATGCCATCACTATAGAGCACGGGTGTGCTTTGGGATCTTGGGACGAGACACTAATGATCTGTGCACATGGATAATGCCCAAGTCCTTATCTTTATCCATGCTTAGTATTTCTTTGAGAAAGCTTTCCATGCATCGTGTCATATTGCCTGATTCTCTGCCTTCAGGTAAGCCATGTAATCGTAAATTGTTACGTCTATTTCTGTTTTCAAGGTCTTTGAGTTGCTGTTGAAGGAGATGTTCCCTTTTGTGGAGATCCAATAAGGCTGAGTTATGGAGGTCGGAGACTGCGGTGTACTCTGAGACCGCGGCTCCCAGTTGGCCTGTCCGTTCTGAGAGCTGTGTTATTTCAAACCTGTCTTCCGACATGGTTTTTTATAATTTTGTGAAGGTATCATTAATACTTTGAAGTGTGGTGCATAGCTTTCCGAAGTTATGGTAAACTCTTCTTCTATAATTGGATTTTTTTACCGAAGTCTGGGCAATGAGGTTGGAGATCTCTGTTCGGAGCACGGCCTGTGCTTGTGAGCTCTGCTGATTTTGTTTAAGTTCAGGAGGTGTGCCACCTGTCCCATCTTTATTTTTAGGCTTTGGAGACATCATGCAGTCTTTAATGGTATAAGGTTTCGACAGGTTGCCGATTTTTCTGCTAGGATGAGGCTGGATTTTGTTATACAGGTCTAGAGTGCTGAAATCAGGTGTCCATTCAAAGTCAACCGGAACCAGACATCCGTTTTAATTGTTTTTGATAACCAGTTTTCCCAGTACTGACTTGAGACCCAAAAAGGTTTTTTAAGTGTAAAGTTCTAAAGAAGCACTGTAAATCCACCTCTAAGCTAAATAAATCCACAGGTTGAGTAGGGGCAAATGACAAGCCCAAACTGAGTACTTTCATGTCAGTTGGGGAAATGTTTCTTCTACTTAAGTTAAAGATAGGAATTAATTTGTTCCTTGCAATGTTCTCTCTGTGGAAATTGAGGAGTACTACCCTGACCTTGTCCTTCCTGATGAGGAGGATGAAGAGCCTGATGTGGAGGCACTTTCCTCAGATAGGGCCACTGCCTCTTCAGGAAGTGAGGACTTCGTGAAACACACCCTGAGATCCCCTTTGGAGGATCCCTCCTTTATCAACATTATGAAACAGCTCCAGGCAACTATGGGATCCCAGGCTGAAGAGGGGTACAACACCAGATGGAACCTGATGGACTTCCTGGAGATTCCTGAATCTCCACCAAAAGTCAACCCTCCACTTTTGCCAGCCTCACAGGATGCTGCCACTGCTGCCTGGCATAGACCTAGCATGATTCCAGCCATGCCAAGGAGGGTTGACAAGCTTTATCAGGCCCCTCTGGGGCAGCCCTAATATGCTGCCCAACCAGACAATGACTCAGTGCTTATAAAGGCAGCTCATGACAGATCCAAGGTGCCCAAGCACCTTAGTTCCCTCCCCAACAGAAAATCCAGGAGAATTGACCTTTGGGGTAAGAGGACCTTTGTTTCAACCACTTTAGGCCTTAGAATTGCCAGCTACCTGTCCCAGATGGTCAAGTACCAGAATACCCTCTGGAAGAAGGGCAAAGTTGCAGCACAGGCCCTTCCAGAGGGTCCCCAGAGGCAAGAGCTCCTCAGATCTCTCCAGGCCACAGATGATGTCAGCAAACACCTCCTCAGGGCCACTTATGACATGGTAGATACTGCTGCCAGGGCGGCTGCCACTAGCATTTGCCTTAGATGGCACTCCTGGTTGAGAGTCTCGGGCTTTGCTACTGATGTCCAGCATAAAGTTCTAAATGTCCCTTTTGTGGGCTCCAAGCTCTTTTGGCCCAGATGTGCAGGATGTCATGAATGACCTGCAGGCCTCAGGTAGGGCCATTTGGTCTGTCCACTGAATGCATCACACACAGCCTAGAAGTCAAGCAAGATCCTCCTTTCGTAAGGTCTCTTATAAGTCTGGATCAGGGACCAGACCACAGGGCAAATGCAGGGCCAGCTCTGCCTTGCCTAACCTTTCCTCCACCACCGGTGTTCCAGCCAAACACCCCAGAGGTGGAGATGTGGCCCTTGCTGCAGGCTACGGTTCAGCCTGACACCTGGCTGTACCCTTCCCCTCCTGTTCCGAACCAGGAGGTGGTGGTCGGTTTTGCTTTTCCCTTCACCTGAATCAGTGGAGGGCCATTACTACAGATGCTTAGATCCTGCAGATAATCCAACAGAGTCACACTGTAGAACTTCTGGAACAGCCTCTGGTTGTTCCCCGTGTTCCTTTCACACTTCCCCCAAATCACCTTTCAGTGCTCCAGGCAGAGTTCACTTCATTGCTGAGGAAAAGGCTATGGAACCAGTATCCAGGCAGCAATGGAACAAAGGGTTGTACTCCCAGTTCTTCCAGGTTCCCAAATGCACTGAGAATTTGAGGCATATTCTAGATCTCAGAGAGCTAAATTATTACGGCCAGTACAAAACGTTCTGGATGGTCACCCAACTGAACCTTCTCCCTCTGTTGAAAAAGGGTGATTGATTGATTATGCTGCATGGATATGCAGGATGCCTATCTGCATGTCAAGGTCTGCCCCCCTCCCCCCCACAGGAGAGTCCTCAGGTTCCTGTTCCAGGGGGAACACTACCAGTTCAGGGTTTTGCCCTGTGGTTTATCTTCTGCACCACAGGTCTTTACCAAATGCTTAGCAGCAGTAGCTGTGGCCCTCAGATGTGATGGCCTGTACATCTTTCTGTACCTGGATGATTGGCTGCTGAAAGCGCCATCCTGGAACATGCTATTGCTGACATTGGAGCATACCCTTCGGTTGTTCCAGTCCCCAGGGATCACTGTAAACTAGCCCAAGTCCATACTGGCCCTGTCCCAGCAGCTGCAATACACAGGGGGTGGTTCTGGATTGTTCTCAGGGAAAGGCCTTCCTCCCTCAGGACAGGGTGGAATGTTTAATGGCTCAGGCCCAGTTTGTGGCCTAGAACTGGTATGTTACAGCCAGGGAATTTCTAAAGCTGTTGGGACTAATGGCAGCTGCCATTGTGACCGTACCTCTGGCCAGACTGCACATGCAGGTTCCCCCATGGACACTGAGGGTCCAGTGGGACCAATGCACTGATGACCTGGATCAGCAAGTCTTGGTCTCTTTCTCATTGCCCAAGGTCCTTCAGTGGTGGAGGGAACACTGCAACCTCCTGAAAGGGGTTCTCTTCCTTATTCCATCTCCCCAGCAGATCCTCATCACGGATGCCTCTGTCCTCGGTTGGGGAGCACACCTGGGTCTATTTCGGATCCTGGGGACCTGGTTCATGACGGAGACTCACCTCAATATAAATGTTCTAGAGATGTGGGTGGTCCTGTATGCCCTTTAGGCCTTCCAGAACCATCTATCTGTGGGTCCCCTGCTGATGCGATCAGACCACCTCAGTGTGGTCTAGTACATCAATAAGTGGGAAGGGACTTGTCCGTACCCCCTATGTCAGGAGGTGATGAGAGTCTAGTATTGGGTTCTAGAGCATGGTTTAGAACTGTCAACCTTCCATGTCCCAGGCAACCAAAATGCCTTGACAGACAGCCTCAGCTGATCACAGTCCAGACTGCATGAGTGGGAACTGCTGTTCTCTGTCGTGGAAGACCTGTTCAGCAGATGGGGTCATCCAGAGTTGGACCTTTTTGCATCCCCACTCAATGCAAAACTGCTGCATTTCTGCTTGCCAGATCCAGGGCCTGGAGTTTTCTGGTGAGACACGTTGTCCCTCTCCTGGACAGGGAGGTTTCTCTATGCCTCCCCCCCTTCCTCTGATTCAGAGAGTGCTCATCAAGCTCCAGATGGGAAGGGGACACTCTTATTCTGGTAGTGCCATTCTGGCCATGTCAGATAAGGTGGTAAGGTCAGGGGGTATAGAAATCAAAGCACTAATGTACGCTGATGACCTCTTGGTAATTCTGAGAGACGCACACAACCCAGTGCGACCATTGCTTGAACTTCTAAATTCCTTTACCACCATATCTGGATTAAAGGTAAATCAGAATAAAACCGAAGTTTTACCACTGAACAAACTCTGTCTAGAAACACAATTTATGGATCTAAATCTGAGGTGGGCAAGGGGCCACATTAAGTACCTAGGAGTTAAAATCACAGCCAAAATATCAAACATCATAAACATTAACCTGGAACCACTTATTACCAAGATAAATACTGACCTAGAAAGATGGATCCCCCTTAATTTATCACTAGTAGGGAAATAGAGGCAATAAAAATGATCATCGCTCCAAAAATCTTATATCTGATTTCACATATACCCATAAACATCCCAGATCCCTGGTTCACTAAAATAGACAAAATTATAGGAAACTATATTTGGGAAGGGACACAACCAAGATTCAGTAGGAATAAACTAACAACACACTGGAACAAAGGGAGGTGGGCACTTCCATGGATAAAAGGCTACTACCTGGCCTATAGAGCTACTCATACATTATGGTGGTTTGAGACATCTGAAGCTTCAACCTCTCTGTGGTCCACAATAGAATCATCCCTGATAAAGGGCCTTCGGCCTACCATATACATATATAGGAACCCTAACAAACCAACCACCCCACTACTTACAATAACATCTTCCATATTCACCTGCGAAAAACTAGAGAAGCCAAATAAAACTGACCCAGCTCACCCAAAATATAATCCACTATGGGGCGCCAACAATATTAAGATACAGGGGAAACCAATACATTGGAAAAGTGGGACCTAATAATACAAAGTCGGCCAGATATGGAATCCTGTCAAGAATTACAAAACGGGTATGACCTACCTAAGGAAGACTTTTGGCGGTTTCTACAGATCAGAGATGCTACTGCTCCCTGATTAGGAAGATTAAACAGCTACAAACATCACATAACCAACAACATCCCCTTCACTCCTTATTAGTAAAAACAAAAGGCAGAACTAGCCTCATATATTCAGTGATGCAAGATAACATTCCTGACCAAACCCAAAAAGCAAAAAGAAAATGGGAACAATCATTAGGTAGAGAAATACCTGAAAGTGAATGGGACTCCTGCTAGGAAGCGGCTCATAAACCAATTCGAGACACCCACAGCAGACTTATCCAAAATAAAATACTCCACTGGTGGTATAGAACACCAGCAGCTCTGTTCACAGTTAACCTAGTAAATTCAGATGAGTGTTGGAGATGTGGTAATACACAGGGAGATCTTTTCCATGTATTATGGTCATGCCTCAAGATCAGGGATATCTGGAAACTAGCCCATAATCTATTCCAGAAAATCTTAGGTATTAATCTACCACTAGCAGCAGACCTATACCTAATGGGCTCTAAGGCCTCTATAATAAACAAGCATTTATCAAAACACCAGTGGGATCTCCTGATCCTCTTTAGTATACAAGTCAAACGACTCTTAGTTTGTAAATGGAGATCCACAACAATTTCAACTCTTAAAGAAATATTAGACAACATTAACACAGTAGCGAAGTATGAAAGGCTGTCCCACATCTCCTCCAACTCTCTTACAAAGCATGACAAGACACGGGCACCATATCTCCAATATACTGTATATACAAGGCAACTCTTCGGCAACCAATGTATTCAGAGATTCAGTGGCTAAGCACCCAAGCACAGGCATAGGCTGAGCACAAGAAGCATATGAGACTTAAGATACAGCGTATCACCTGCTGAGTATAGAGGATAGGGTAAAAGACTACCCCATAGGTCACCCCCCCCCGTATATCCATATATCTTTACCACAACCGTAGTTCATTTCCTCCACAACAGGCTTCACAACAGAGTACATAATAAGCACTGAATGAGGAGCTCAGCTCCTCAAAAACCATTTGCATCCACTGTACATAGTTTATATTGCTTAACAGTTTAGTAGTTAGGATGTTTGATGATTGACAGGCACCACTTACGGTACATATTATGAATACCTATAAGGCCTAACTTATATGCCATTCAACTTCACTCAAATATAGGGTACAGTGGTATAAGGTACAAGGCACAAGTTACCAGACACATGAATAGCCAATATCCTTACCCTACTATCATAGGAATGAGAGAACACGTAGTATCCTAATCTTTACAGGAGATGTTTGTTAAACATTAGTCAGGACTCAGGGTTTGGTGTCAGGACTCATTTATTGTATTAATAATTTGAAAAAACACCAATAAAACTCACAATAATACTACCCCACGCAAACACACAAAAAGATCTCAAGGGTTATAAGTCATAATAAATAGTACACCATACATTCCTATTGACAGTTTGTCTTATGTCCTTAGTCATCTACAATAGTAAGAATCATACTGTCTAGCTGATGAAATCTGATGAAATGTAAAGTAAAGCAAGATAACTAACTAAATAGCATGCTGGCTTCCTCCTTCCATCTTTCAGGATGTAATACTATACGAAATGTAGTTCTCGCCATTTATTCCATACTTTGGGAACTGTATGGTAATTGTATTAATGTCTATCAACTTTATCATTACCCGAAGGTTACATTTAATGTATGTATGTATGTATGTATGTACTCTTTTATTCAAACAATAAAAACGTTTACCTTCAAAAGATAAGGTTTCCATTACTGCAACAATTGGCTGTGGCACCCCCAGTTCCCCAGGCTCTTTGCCAGGACCTGTTGTCACAGGCGCAGGGAACCCTGGTCCATGCAGACTTCATCCCTCCGGTTGCATGCATGGCTCCTGAAGACATAGCCATTGCCCAGTTTAGGGTCTCCCAGAAGGTGTCAGATGTCCTGATGGCTGCTAAGAAACCATCCACCAGGGCCGCTTACTCGAAATGGAAGGGATTTATCTACTGTAGGCTACTTCCCATCATCTGGATACCTTTTTCCTATGCAGTTAACCAGGTTCTGGATTCCCTCCAGTCCCTGGCAGAGTTGGGTTCCCAATACTCTCTATAAAGGTGCACCTGTCTGCCATTTCGGCCTTCCATGAACCCATTGAAGGGTGCACCTATTGTACTTTTTTGTGAGGCATTCTTCATCTGAAGCTTCTTATTCAAAACACAGTGGCAGCTATGTTCTGTATTTTTTCATCTGATGTTTAACGTTTCTTGTTAACTTGTCGCATGTGAAAATGGGCAGTCATGTTCGTTATGCTTACATGTGTAAAAAATACAAAATACAAAATCTTGGGACCTGAATTTTTCACTAGAGAAATTGATCCTGCCTCCTTTTGAGCCAGTCGCATCTTGTTAGCTACGTTTTCTGTTGTGGAAAGCACTGTTTTTAGTTGCTATTAAAGTACTTCTGCTTAACAAGGACTGGGATTTATAGCAAGATAATCAACCAGTAATTGACAGCTGCTTTGTCAGTGCTTGGAGCAGTTAATGTTAATCAAAGATAGTCACTCTGCTGTTGACTGTTATTGACTGTGCCCTGATAGCGGGGGGCATATGGGATAGAGTGTGAATGGCCCTGATGGGTCAAAAGCAGTTTAGCAGCAGTGAAAAACTGCATTTATATGGGCCGCTTACATGCATTTAAGTGAGCCTTGTATAATGGATAGCAGAGGACAAGAATCAGGGAATGCAAAAATTATTCCTTTATGCAAGATTTTCTTTTAAGTGGTATGCAATTAAGTGGGCTCCACTGTACTTCTTGTAACCCCCCCTGCAAATGGGGGTTCCCAAAGGTCTTCCAGGAGCTGGCTGAGTGCTCCCAGCCTGAATGGTGTTCGGCATTTAAGCCGTTTGTCTGTGAGTGCTTTTAGAGCCTCTGGTACTGTCTCTTTAAGAGCTGTCTGCTTGCAGACATAATTGGTTCATATGGGTAGACTGTGTGTTTCCCTGCCTGAGTCCCGCTCGAGCTGCTGACAAATCGCTGCATTTCTGCTGTCGCTAAGTGGGCAGAGTGAGCACTTTTCAAAGATGTAACTGTTTGCCACAGATCATTTAGCGTATTAGTGGAAATGTAATTTGTCTAACCTGCCTTTCTTGCAGCTGGGACTCTGTGTGTTTTGCCCCTCCATTTTATATCTGGACTACTGAACAGATCCAATCAGTGCAAGGGGGGGGCCTCTAAAATGGAGTTTATGTGGACAAACCAGAATCAGGACTCTCTTGGGAGCCGGCTTGCCATGAGACATATAGCTAGTAATTCTGGGAAGTGGAGTTCTGGACCTTGGTGCCTATTTGCACCAACAGGGGGAATTTTGAGTGATTGACAACCAAGTCCACCAATTGGACCGGATGGCACCCAAATGGAATGTCCTGTCTTGTGTCTGGAGAAGCAGATCTGTTGTGCCCATGATGAGAGAAGGAGCTCCGAGCTTCTGCGCTACACAGTTTTTCGCACGGGAAGCACGTGGGAGGCCTAAACTCAGGCGGTGCATTGCTGTTTTGACTTGGACTAAATCCGTGGCTACTGAGAGGAAGAGAGGCTGAATGAGTGGGAACCAGGCTCACCATGTAGAGGACTGGAGAAACTGCTTAATCGTGCTCGGTCTGTCAGGAAAGTGAAGCTGCAGTGTGAACTCCCGAGTTAGCAGTAAGTTCGATCAGGACCTGAGAGCAGCTGCCTGGTATAGTAATTTCCTTTACATGTAAATGTGTGAAGTTCTTGTGAAGGACAGCTAAACAGGTCCTCTTGTCCCCGGGCGGTGTAGACTGAAATCCAACTGCATGTATGCGGACTGAATCGGTTGCTGATTGAAGCTGTGTGCCTGGCTTGTTGAAGTTCATCTCCCTACTGCGTGAGGGAGCCTGGCAATCCAGGACCCCATCTGTGCCAGTTTTTGGTATTGAGTTTGTGAGTACAAATCAGTGTAGCTCCCTGCCATCTGTTATCCAATTGCAAGTGTTTCAACTGATTTCGTTTCCTTCCTTTCTTCATGAACTGAGCCATCCAGCTCTGGATTACAATTGGGTATTGTGGAAGTGTTTTTTTCCATCACAGGGCCCCAACCAGCTGCACCGATCCTGGATAGCCCCCACCATCCTAGGTACCCAGTAAGAGTGACATTTGGGACTCTGAATATGCGCACAGTACTGTAATTATTAATGTGTCTAACCTAATTAACCTGATTTCCCCCTGTCCTTGTTACAGCCCCTTAAATAAATAAGATCTGTTTGTTTCAGCAAAGTTACACTGACTGAGGTATTCGTTTATGTTAAAGTATTGTACTGTAGCTATCGTATTGCATCATCTTTTTTACAGGGAGTCCCCAGAGTCAAGCTGACCGAACCAGTCCTGGAGGTAAGTGTAAATAGTGAAGATACTCATGGTGTATTGTGTGGGCCACTAGTAGGAATAAAAGGGGGTCTCAGTGTCCCAGAGGGCTGTGACCAAGTTAGTCGAACTGCTGCAAACCCTGACCTGTGGGTGGAGGCACCTGCCATAGAACCTAGGCCCCTCAACCTGTTAGCAGTTAGGCAGGCAGGGGTAGTAGCCCTTGGGATAGCGCCACCTGCGGTTACATCTTGGAGGCACCACTGGGATTAGCGTCCTCTAGTGGCTGAGTGAAGGAAGTACCCTATTATGTCTAACTTAAAGGAGAAGATGGAGGGGGGTACCACGTCCAAGTTAAAACTCGACCCTCTTAAGATGATGGTACACAAATTGATGGGGTGGTGTGAAGCTGAGGAATTGGACTCCCAAAGGGCTGTATTATTGCTGGATGTCCCATTGGGGATTAAAAGCTCTGACAATGTATCTATTGTAGAACATGTCAAATGTATGGGCAAGGTGGAAGTAAAAGGGTGATATGCTGACTTGCTCGAACAAACCCTGCAAGTGCTGCTTTCATGCAGTATTTCAATAGACCCTGAGAGGGTGCCCCCTTGATTTTTCTCGAAGGTGCCCAGAAGGGAAGGAGGGTTATTCACACACGTAGTGGTTTGGCCACCCCGGGTGGGTCCCCTAAGACTAATAGTTTAAAGGACAAACTGCTCAAACTGTTAGCCACAGAAGGGAGAACTGCTCAGGAATTGGTAAAGGTATTAGACATCTCAGGCGACCACACTCCCCTGCCATCCCCAGGTACATCTCCCAGGTCCTCTTAGAGCTCCATACTAGCCCCACCCCATGGTTATTCCTCCCATTCAACTGGATTCCTATCGGAGATTGAGGCTCTTCTCTGGTACTGTTCCAGTGCCTTCAGGGGAAGATGATTTGAAGACCTGGATGGACTATGCTACCCCTTTAGTGCAAGAGTGGCAGTGCTCCGAGGGGGAAAAGAGGAAACATTTGATGGAAAGCTTGAGGGGTCCTGCACTGGAAGCCATTCGATTCCTATGGGCCACTAGTCCGGAGGCCACTGCAGCAGAATATCTTTCCGCATTAGAGGGGGTGTTTGGCAGCACTGAAACCAGAGAGGATCTGTTATGGAAGTTCAATTCAGCTAAACAGTGGAGAAATAAGAAATTGTCTACTTTTGTTACTAGAATGGAGAGGGCTTTGCAAAAGGCTCACCGAAAAGGGGGAGTGTCTGCCCAAACGCTAAACCAGGTCCGATTAGACCATATATTGAAGTCAGCCAGATTTTCAAGTGTAATATTGCTGAAACTCAAATTGCAAGACAGGAGGGCCAACTCTCTCAAGTATTGCCAATTTATAAGAGAGATTTGTGAAATTGAAACTGATGAAGAGGGGTGGGAACCCTATGTTGTGGCTGTGAATCCTTGTCAGATCCCTGAGAAGAGTGAGCCAGATGAGACTCAACAGCTGAGAGGGTTGATTATAGGGTTGACTGAGACCTACCGGGAACAGGATCTGTATCAAGCTCCCCCGAGCCTAAAAGTGGAGTGGGAGTGCATGTCATTTCCCCTGACACCCGGACTGAGAGCAACCTGAGAGCAGAAATTAGGGACTTAAGAGAGATGGTGAGGGAGCTGCAACGGGCTGCTCTCACCCCCAATAGAAGTGGAGAACCTGAGATCCAACGGGGTAAACACCCAGTTCAAGAAGAGCCATGCAGAGCCCCCAAGATGCCCCACTAGATAAGAGATCCCCCTCCCTCCAAGGACAACAGAGATACTAAGTTTTGCTATCGTTGTGGAGAGGATGGACACTTTCAGACTGATTGTCGGCTGCCAGAGAACTTGAGGAAAGTTACCAGCAGGTTGGTGGCCTGGCATCACAAATCCTGTGCTCGGTCACCAGGGGGAGCCAACTGGAAAAATTTTGCCACCAGGACCAATGCCCGAGCGACATACCAAGTAATGCCCCCTGAATGGTCCGAGGTGGTGGGTCCCTCTATGGAGACTACTATGAAAGTGAATGTGGTATCCACCAGAGCTGTATTAGACAGTGGCTCCCAAGTAACAATCATGTTCCAGCACTGGTATCAGAAGCATTTGTCTAATATACCCCTGCAACCCCTGGAAGGGCTACATGTGTGGGGCTTGAGTGAGAAGGCCTACCCCTACTCTGGCTATATCCAAATTTGGTTGTCCTTTCCCACTTCTGTGGCTGGAGTAGCAGAGCAAGTGGAGACCCTAGCCTTAGTGTGTCCCCCTACTGGACTGTATGATGGGGTCCCGTTGTTGATTGGAACTAATGCACATATGTTTGGGCGACTGGTGCAGTTGTATTATGAAAAACAAGGGCCTCAGACTGGCAGAGCTCTAAGAATTCCGGCCTTGATTGAAAAGGCCTGTGAGGCACAGAGAAATGCTGATAGAATGGAACCAGAGGAACCCATTGGGGTTGTCTGAAGAAGGATTCCGAATCTTTGCTTTTGGCACCAAATGCTCAATGTGTTCTACAAGGAGAGGTCTGCATAAAAAAGGATGTCAAGAACAAAATATTAATGCTAGATGCCCCAGGAGATGGAAAACTGCCCAGGGGCTGCTGGTCAAACCAAGTATTCTGCCTGATAGAGCCCATGCTTTTGCCAGAAGAGTGATGGTTTAAGTTCACAATGTGTCTGACAGGGAGATCCGAGTAAATCGAGGCTGCACCCTGGCTACTGTGCACTGTGTGGATACTGCCATGCTACCCAGTAACAAGAGTTGGGGAAAAAGTAATAGAGTAACGCCTGACTTGTTCGATTTCAGTGACTCCCCGTTGCCAGCCAAATGGAAAGTGAGGATCAGTAAGAAGCTTGCCCAAAGGGACCAGGTGTTTTCTTTAAAAGAGTGGGATGTGGGCTGCGTGCAGGGAGCTGAGCACCATATCCAGCTGTATGATGAAAGGCCGTTTCGTGAGAGGTCTCGATGCCTGGCACCTGCTGACATAGATGATGTGAGACGGCATCTGCAAGAGATGCTTGCTACTAGGGTAATACACGAATCCCGAAGCCCATATGCTTCTCCCATTGTGGTAGTGAGGAAAAAGAATGGGACTGTAAGGATGTGCTTCGATTATCGCACCTTAAACCGGCGGACTATCCTTGATCAGTACACAATGCCATGCATTCAAGATGCTTTGGACTGCCTGAATGGTAGTAAGTGGTTCTCAGTGTTGGATCTTCGCAGTGGTTACTACCAGATCCCGATGGCCCCAGAAGACCGTGAAAAGACAGCCTTTATCTGTCCGCTTGGTTTCTATGAATTCATGAGGATGCCTCAAGAGATTTCAGGTGCTCCAGCCACTTTTCAACGATTGATTGAGCGTGCGGTGGGGGACATGAACTTGTTAGAGTGCCTGATATACCTACAGTAGATGATGTTATTGTGTTCGGCAGCTCACTGGAGGAACATGAGAGCAGATTGTTCAAGCTGTTGGACTGACTGGAAGACTTTGGCCTTAAACTATCCATTGATAAGTGTCAATTCTTTCAAACATCAGTGAAGTATGTGGGGCACATAGTCTCTACTGAAGGTATAGAGACTGACCTGAGC
Source organism: Neoceratodus forsteri (assembly GCA_016271365.2). Lineage (NCBI taxonomy): Eukaryota > Metazoa > Chordata > Ceratodontiformes > Ceratodontidae > Neoceratodus > Neoceratodus forsteri. The sequence continues at coordinate 659,699,647 of CM057459.1, forward strand.
AAAGCTGAGGCCTTGACTACTTCGCCACAGCCCAAAAATCTAAAAGAACTGCAGATTCCTGGGTTTCTGTGGTTATTATCAGCGCTTCATCAAGGACTATTCAAGGGTGATCCGCCCTTTACTTAACCTTACTCAAGGGTATCCCCCAACCCACAAAAGATACAAAAAAGTCAGCGTCCCTCGAGACTGAAAGAGTGTATTTTCATCCAAGTGAAGTATTTAGGGCCCGCTGGACTCCTGATCATGAAACTGCTTTTCATGAGATCATATATCAACTTACCCATGCTCCAGTGTTGGCCTATGCCAGTCCAACAAAACCTTATGCCCTGCACACTGATGCTAGCTTGCAAGGGTTGGGGACTGTGTTGTATCAGGAGCGCGAGAATGGCCTGAGACCAGTGGCCTTTGTCAGCAGAAGCCTGACCCCTTCTGAAAAGAACTATCCTGTATACAAGTTAGAGTTCCTAGCTTTGAAGTGGGCCATTGTTGACCAATTCCAAGAGTACTAGTATGGGGCTAAGATACTAGTGAAAACTGACAATAATCCTTTGACCTGTGTGCAGACTTCAGCTAAGTTGGATGCCACTGGCCATAGGTGGCTCTCTGCATTATCCACCAACGGCAACGCTGTTGAATACAGAGCAGGCCTGAACCACACAGATGCTGATGCTCTCTCATGGAGACCTGCCCCCCCGCCCCCGAATAACTGGGTCAGACTGTCAGAACCAGATATTCGAGCACTCTGCCAGAAGTTTGACAGGGAGGAACAAATGTCCCCGGAAGCAGTGGACTGTATGGTCGATTGTTTGGGACCCTTTGAACATTGCATTCCAGCTGCTTATTGCCAATTCTCTGCCTTGGACACTGGTGCTTTGCCTCAATTCAATAATGACAGTATTCAGCAGGCTCAATCCCGAGATCCCATGATCAAACCAGCTCTAGAAGCCATCCAAGCAGGGAAAGATGTGTCAAGGTTACGTTCCACTGATTTGAGAACGGCATTGCTATATAAAGAAGGCCCTAAATTGAAACTGATCAAGGGACTGTTGTACAGAGAGACAGTAGATAAAGGGGGCCAACTGGACAAGCAACAGTTAGTTTTGCCTACTGCCTTCCGAGACCTGGTGCTGAGGTCTCTACACAACCACATGGGGCACCTTGGCATAGACAGAACACTTGATTTGGTGAGATCCAGCTTTTATTGGCCTAAAATGGGGGCTGATGTTGAACAATATATTAGAACTTGTAGTTGCTGCTTACAGAGGAAAGCTTTGCCCCAGAGGGCTGCCCCCCACCCTCTTGTTAACATCACCACCAGTGCACCCATGGAATTGGTCTGCATTTACTTTCTGAGTTTGGAGCCAGATCAAAGAAATATCAGCAATGTGCTGGTGGTCACTGACCATTTCACCCAATATGCTCAAGCTTTCCCCACCAAGGACCAGAAGGCTTCCACTGTGGCCAAAGTGCTTATAGAAACCTTTTTTGTTCACTATGGGGCACCACAAAGAATCCATTCTGATCAAGGAAGGGACTTTGAGAGTCGTCTGATTAAAGAGATGCTTTCACTGTGGGGAGTGTGAAAGTCGGGTGGGAGGCCTAAACTCTGGCAGCGCGTTGCCATTTTGACTCGGACTAAATCCGCGGCTACCGAGAGGAAGAGAGGCTGAATGAGTGGGAACCAGGCTCACCCTGTAGAGGACTGGAGAAACTGCTTAATCGTGCTTGGTCTGTCAGGAAAGTGAAGCTGCACCTCTTACCACCCCAAGGGGGATCCACAGCGTAAATGGTTCAACCGCACTTTGCTAGATATGCTAGGCACCCTTCAACCGAAGAACAAGCCCAGATGGAGCCAACAGATTAGCACGCTGGTACATGCCTACAACTGCACCAAAAGTGATGCCACTGGTTCTCCCCCTATTGCCTGATGTTTGGAAGGGAAGCCTGACTACCAGTAGATGTTTGCTTTGTAGTTTCTCCGGATGGGGTTCAAGCAGCTACTCATGTACAGTATGTGCAAAAGTTAAAGGCCCAGCTAAATCATGCGCACCAACTGGCTCAAACCATGGCTGCCAAAAGAAATCTGGCCAACAAAGAAAGGTATGACAAAAAGATGAAAGCCCTGGAGCTCCAGGAGGGAGATCGGGTGTTGCTAAGAAATCTGGGGCTGCATGGAAAACACAAGATTGCTGATAGGTGGCACCATCTCCCTCACATTGTGGTATGCAAACTAAATGATCTGCCTGTGTACAAAGTAAGGACCGAAAATAACTCAAAAGATGTGAAGACCATGCATAGAAATCATTTACTACCTACTGGACAGATCTTGATTGAGTCCAAACCCCCAGAAAATGCCCCCTCTGGACCAGTGACTAGAGCTGCTGCTAAGAAAAAGTCAAAAAAGCCTGCACCCGTAGAAGTTGAATTAACATGTTCCCTTCCACAAGTCCCAACTGAAACATGACTGTCAGTCCATGTCAGAGGAAAGTGAGTGTGGCCTTGAATACTACCCTTCTTACAAACTGAGTCAATTGTTTCGGGGGACTCCCCTAGTCAATCCTAGGGATGAAGCTGGGCCTTCTGGACTGCCTAAGCCCCCAGCTTTGTCCCTGGAGCCAATGCTACCAGTAAGTGAAGTGCAAAGCATCAAGTCAGATGATAGGAATCATTGAGCATTGTTGAACTGCTTGAGTTTTCAGAGGAACTGAATGATGGACTGGGACAAACTGGTGATACACCAGAACGAGAACAGTGTGTTGAGTGTCCTGATAGTTCACTGCTAGTGTCAGGAGCCTCCCCAGGTGAACCAAGTGTTGTGGACTCAGAGATTGCAAATCCTGGAGCTGAAAGTGCCCTAAGTTCTAGCCTCCCTGCCCCAATGGAGACCCCTCTGGTGAGTACAGACAGTGCTGAAAGCGAGTCTAACCATGCAGAGATGGTGACCGTTCCCCCTAGAAGGACTGGTCGAGAGGTGAGGCCTGTAGTATGGCTAAGTTACGAGTCCCTGGGCAGACCTGTGGATCTGCCTCTTAATGTGGTCCATAAGGGAGTGTATGTGACTCTGAGCTCGTTGCCCAAACTAAGCCTGGGAAATAACTCCAGATTACTTGTATTGCCCTCTGAGTATGGTGCCCCTGCCCCCTCTAGCCCCAACGTAGCTGGTAGGGAAGGGCCCCCTCTATCCAGGTTTCATGTGTAGGAAGTGATGACCTGAGTTAAAATGTTTGTATGTGTACTGTTGTATAATCAGTAGTAGAATGTATAATACACTGTAAGTGTATATGACAAAGGTTTAACATGCTGATTGCTGTTTAAAAGGCATGCAAGTTAAAACTGTTCTGCCTTATAGTGATTTAAGGGTATCTACTTGATGCGGATGTCAAGCTTTTTCAGGCCAGGAAGGGTGTAACCCCCGGCAAATTGGGGTTCCCAAAGGCCTTCCAGGAGCTGGCTGAGTGCTTCCAGCCTGAATGGTGTTCGGAGTTTAAGCTGTTTGTCTGTGAGTGCTTTTAGATCCTCTAGTACTGTCTCTTTAAGAGCTGTCTGCTTGCAGACATAATTGGTTCATATGGGGGGACTGTTTCCCTGCTCTATCCCTGCTCAAGCTGCTGACAAATTGCTCTGTTTCTGCCGTCTCTAAGTGGGCAGAGTGAGCACTTTTCAAAGATGTAACTGTTTGCCACATATCATTTAGACTATTAGTGGAATGTAATTTGTCTAACCTGCCTTTCTTGCAGCTGAGACTCTGTGTGTTTTTCCCCTCCATTTTGGATCTGGACTACTGAATAGATCCAATCAGTGCAAGTGGGGGCCTCTAAAATGGAGTTTATGTGGACCAACCAGAATCAGGACTCTCTTGGGAGCCGGCTTGCCATAAGACATATAGCTAGTATTTCTGGGAAGTGGAGTTCTGGACCTTGGCACCTATTTGCACCCACAGGGGGAGTTCTGAGTGCTTGACAACCGAGTCCACCAATTGGACTGGGTGGTGCCCGAATGGAATGTCCTGCCTTGTGTCTGGAGAAGCAGATCCATTGTGACCGTAATGAGAGAAGGAGCTCCGAGCTTCTGCGCTACACAGTTATTCGCGTGGGAAGCGCATGGGAGGCCTACACTCTGGCGGCGCATTGCCATTTTGACTCAGACTAAATCCACGGCTACCGAGAGGAAGAGAGGCTGAATGAGTGGGAACCAGGCTCACCCTGTAGAGGACTGGAGAAACTGCTTAATCGCGCTCGGTCTGTTAGGAAAGTGAAGCTGCAGTGTGAACTCGTGGGTTAGCAGTAAGTTCGATCGGGACCTGAGAGCAGCTGCCTGGTATAGTAATTTCCTTTACATATAAATGTGTGAAGTTCTTGTGAAGGACAGCTAAACAGGTCCTCTTGTCCCCGGGCGGTGTAGACTGAATTCCAACTGCATGTATGCGGACTGAATCCGTTGCTGATTGAAGCTGTGTGCCTGGCTTGTAGAAATTTATCTCCCTGCTGTGTGAGGGAGCCTGGCAATCTAGGACCCCATCTGTGCCAGTTTTTGGTATTGAGTTTGTGAGTACAAATCAGGGTAGCTCTCTGCCATCTGTTATCCAATTGCAAGTGTTTCAACTGATTACTTTTCCTTCCTTTCTTCATGAACTGAGCCAGCCAGCTCTGGATTACAATTGGGTATTGTGGAAGCATTTTTTTCCATCACAGGGCCCCAATCAGCTGCACCGATCCTGGATAGCCCCCCACCATCCTGGGTACCCAGTGAGAGTGACATTTGGGACTCTGAATATGCACACAGTACTGTGATTATTAATGTGTCTAACCTAATTAACCTGATTTCCCCCTGTCCTTGTTACAGCCCCTTAATTAAATCAAATCTGTTTGTTTCAGCAAAGTTACACTGACTGAGGTATTTGTTTATGTTAAAGTATTGTACTGTAGCTATCGTAGTGCATCATCTTGTTTTACAGGGGGTCCCCAGAGTCAAGCTGACCGAACCAGTACTGGGGGTAAGTGTAAATAGTGAAGATACTCATGGTGTATTGTGTGGGCCACTAGTAGGAATAAAGGGGTCTCAGTGTCCCAGAGGGCTGTGACCAAGTTAGTCGAACTGCTGCAAACCCTGACCTGTGGGTGGAGGCACCCGCCATAGAACCTAGGCCCCTCAACCTGTTAGCAGTTAGGCAGGCAGGGGTCGTAGCCCTTGGTATAGCACCACCTGGGGGTAACATTCTGCTCAAAGGATTTCAGAGCTACAGGCTCTCATGAATAAGCAGCCTTATTTGATTTTCCACAAAGACAGTATGTCTTTGCGTACCTACACTAAGTTTCTTCCTGAGGTGGTATCTGAGTTTACTTTAAATCAGTCTATCCACCTGCCTGCTTATTACCCAGAGCATGCCAATACAGGGGAAGCACTGCTCCATACTTTAGATGTGCATAGAACTCTAGTACTATACACATCAAACAAAGGACTGCAGGAAGTCCTCCATATTGTCTGTTTCTTTCACCCCTGGGAAAGAGGGCATTCCAGTTTCTAAATGGTGCCTGTCCAAATGGTTGGCCAACTGTATTACTTTTTGTTACAGGAAGTACGGTAAGGAACTTCCTGGAGTTGTTCATGGCCACTCAACCCGAGGCATGGCCACTTTGATTGCCTGTTTCAGGAATGTATCAGCCGCAGAAATCTGTGCCGCTGCTACTTGGAGTACTTTCCACACTTTCACAAAGCCCTACAGTCTGGACATTGTCTCTAGAAAGCAGGAGGGACTTGGCCTAGCTGTGCTACAAGGCCTTCTTTCTTAGGCTTTTGGCGTTCTGCCACCTAGACTGTCTTGCTGTCAGAACTGCTTGGGACTTGTTCAGTAGGTGTGACCTGATGAAATAGATATCCCTGAAGAAGATAAAACAGTTATGTAAGAACTTACCATAACAGTAGCTCTTTGAGGGAATCTCTTTCATCAGGTCATGCTGTTCCTCCCTCCATCCCCCTTCTGTGTGTGTCTCTGGACTGGTTGTCCGGTTGCTCCAGCCTTTTTGCTAGGTGGGCACCTTCTCTTTCTCCTTGGTTCCCTGGTGGGACTCCTGTCTCCCATGGCCTCTGGCTAGGGAAAGAACTGAGGAGGGAGTGGGACCACACATATATATATATATATATATATATATATATATATATATATACAGTGTGTGTGTGTGTGTATATATATATATATATATATATATATATATATATATATATATATACATGTATATATACTGTATAGCAGGGTGACATCGGAGTCGGCAGCCCCTAATAGACTGCTACAGAAAAAGCTTCCATGTGATCCTGGAGCGTTACTTCCATAGGTGTGACCTAATGAAAGAGATTTCATTAAAGATCTACTGTTACAGTAAGCTCTTACATAACTGTTCTTTCTGTTCCCTGGACCTTCAGGACGCATTCTTCCACTTTTCTGTCTGTCCGTCCCACTGGTGGTACCTTTGGTTTCATGCAGAAGGGGTTCTCTATCGGTTCCAAGTCATGCCTTTCAGCTCTTCCTCAGCACCCAGAGTCTTCACCAAGGGGTGTAGGTCAATATAGTGTGAGCAAAAAGGTGCAGTCAATAATTGCGCAGAAAAAATGGTGAGAGCAAAAACCTCATGTCGGTAATACAGCAACGAGCAATGATCACACATTGGGGAGGGCGGAACTCTGGTGGGGTTGGGGATTTACTATTGCAAACTCTGGGGTGGAACTCTGGGGGTAAGAATGTTGTATGGGAATTTATTATTAAATCCCTGAGGGGGTAGAACCCCAGGGGTGGGGGTCGTGAGAAAGCCAGTGGGGGGACTTACTATTACAAACTCTGGGGGGAGGGGGGAGTCAGTGTGGGAGGCAATTTACTATTAGTAACCCCCAGTAGGGTAACAGTCGGGGGAGGGCACAATAATATCCCAAAGCTGTTTTATCCCATTTGCTGTTTTTCCTGATGCTATTTTCACCATGCTATTTTTGTGGCATGATTATTGCCACGCTATATTGACCGGATACCTTCACCAAGTGCATGGCTGTGGTGGCAGCCTTCCTGCGGCACCAGGGGGTCAGGGCATACCCTTACCTGGATGACTGACTGATAGCTGGGCCATCCAAGGAGGTAGTGGAGTGGTCCAATGACCTGGTTCTTCAGACATGCAGAGACTTGAGCCTTCTGGTCAGTCTGGCTAAGTCTGAACTAAACCCCTCCCAGGTGATTCACTTCATTGGGGCAGAGCTAGACTCCATCTGGGCCAATCCATGACTCCCTGCAGACTGGGCCCGGTATCTTACCTCCTTGCCTGATCAGTTTCAGCTGGGTGTTCATGCCTGCCTGGGACTTCCTGTGGCTGCTGGAACACACAGCATCCTGCACCTGCGTGTTACATGGGCCTGTTGATGGATGCGTCACCTTCAGTGGGATCTGGGCTGTCAGTGGTCCCAGTGACAAGATCACTTGGACCAGCTGGTTACAGTGACCCAGCTGATGTGGGACACCAACCAAGGTGGCTTGTGCCAGAACATCTGGAGGAAGGAGTCCTGTTTGCTGCCCAGACCCATAAGTCATTCTGACTACAGGCACATCTCTGGTGAGGTGGGTAGCGCACTTGGAGGACCAAAGAGCCTACAGCCTCTGGACCCCCTAGAAGTCCCATCACCACATCAACCTGCTGGAGCTCTGTGCAGTGCATCTAGCTCTGATGTAATTTGCTCCTTTTGTCTAGGGTCAGGTCATGCAAGTCCAGACGGACACCATGACCATGATCTACCTGAACAAGCAGGGCAGCATGCATTCCCTTCCCTTGTGTCAGGAAGCCCTCTATACTGGGACCTTAGTGTGCAGCCTGGGTGTAGACTTCCTGGTGACTCATGTTGTGTGAGCTGACAACCAGCTGGCAGACACCCTCAGCCAGGTGGGTAAGCTGTCACACGAGTGGTTTCTGCATCAGGAGGTGGTGAACCACCTGCTGTTCCTGTTGGGTACTCCTCTGGTGGACCTTTTTGTCTCCAGGGACAACACAAAACTGAGGCTGTTTTGGGCCTGGCCCTCTCAGTCTGGAACACTACTGAGGGATATCTTCACAAGGACCTGGACCTTGGACTTCCTGTGTGCCTTCCCTCCCTTTTCCTTGATTCACAAGGTGATGGTCAAGGTGTGGAATGACAAGGTGTGGATAATCCTGAGAGCCCTGGACTGGGCCCACCAGTTCTGGTACCCAGATCTACTCAGCCTCAGCAGCAGATCTCTGTGGCAGTTGCCCCTGCACCTGGATCTGTTGTCCTGTGATCGGGGGAAGATCCTGCATCTGGATCTTCAATCCCTGTACCTCACAGCCTGGTTCCTGTGTGGCTAGAGTTCCAGGGTCTGGGACTTTTGGACAGTGTGCTCCACATCATGGCGGCATCCCAAAAGGAGCTGACTCATCATTGCTATGCTTTTAAATGGAAAAGAGTTTCTGCTTGGTGCCAGAACAAGGAGCTTGATCCCCTTGCCTGCCCTATGGCTAGCATTCTTGACTATCTGTGGTCCCTCTTCCAGCTGGGGCTGAGATCGACAACCCTCAAGGTGCACCTGGAAGCCATCTCTGCACACTAGGCACTGGCTGGTATGCCAATGGTGGCACAGAAGAAGGTGGTTGGGCACTTTTTCAAGGGCCTTGACAATTTAAACCCACTTGTGCGTGAGCCACCACCTCTTGGGATCTGTTGCTGGTTCTAGCATTTCTTATGGGTAAGTCTTTTGAGCCTATTTACAGGTGTGAGATGTCACACCTGTCATAGAAAACTGCCTTCTTGGTGGCTATCATGTCCAGCAGAAGGAACTGTGAGCGTCAGATACTCTTGCTGGAGTCTCTGTACCTGGTCTTCCACAAGGACAAGGTAGTCCGCCACATCTAAAGGTGGTATTAGAGTTTCACCTTAACCAGGTGATTATCCTTCTGGTATACTTTACAAACTTTTTCAGAGGCTGACCATAGGTTTCATACCTTGTACCTGCAGCGGGCGCTCTCTTATTATACGGAGCATATTGCTGGAGTTTGTGGTGAAGCTCACCAGCTTTTTGTCACATACCCTGAAGCCACATGTGGCAGACTGGCAGCTAAGAGGACAAGATGAATTGTCTCCTGTATGGACTTTTGCATTAGGTTGACTGGTAGGGAGCCTCCTGTAGGGCTTAGGGCTCATTTCTCCAGACATACCACTGCCTTGTTTGCTGCTTTCAGAGATGTCCCCATACAAGAGATCTGTAGGACAACTAACATGACATCTTCTGATTTCACTATTTTCTGGTAAATGTGCTGCTATCAGCAGGACCCTGTTTGCTATGGGGCATCTTGTGACAGCCAACAGCCGTAGTCATTAGTTGGTGTGGGTTGTTTATCTTATTGCTATTAAATCTCCTGCTGTCTCTTTGAAAGCACTCCATGAGTGTTTATCTACCATAGTTCTACACCTAAGAAAGTGCTGCTGTTCCATGGGGACTCGCTTGACATGTTACCCTACTTCAGAATAATTTGTTAACACAATATTGACTTTTTTCTTTCATAAACTTTAAAACTTGGTACAGGCTGGGTTGCATTTCCTTCATTTCTTGAAAGCAAAGTTGAGCCGAGAGTCTAGCTGTAGCTATTGATTATTTACAATCGCCCATCAGCATGATCTGGCTGGAGTGGCTCCTATCTGCTTGAAAGCTGAGTGGGTGATGACTGGTCCTCGATCCTTCTGCGCTTCCTTGAGACCATGGCTGGCTGTTTCCTGTTGCATCCCAGCAGAACCTTGGACTGACAGGTGTCCACCTGCAGGAGTACTCCTTATCTGGTTGATTTGGTGGGGTGCACAGCATAGAAACTGAGCATCTGGCGGGGTTTTTCTTTTGTACCACAGGACTATCATGTTGGCTTCTTTTGATTTTCAACTATACATTGGTTGAACATTTTTTTTTATTTAGGTTTTTATCCTCCCGAGCCCTGGCAGGGGCTTTGGTCCTTCGAGGGAGGGACTCTCTCTCTCAGGTCCCGCCACACCGCACTCGTCGACCCCAGAGATTACACCACGGCTTGCCCCCAGTGGTGGGGTCAGAGAGGGGTGCTCCCCTCCATGGAGACCCAATCCAGAAGTTGGGGTTGTCCCTTGGTGTGGCAGACCATCATGGAGCCTTGCCAGACTCCTTTTCCTCCTGTTTCTCCTGTCCCCTGTCCCTACCAATGTAATTACGTCGGAGCGTGCCTCCAAACCTGTATTGCCCTCCAGTCACCACCAGAGGGCAATCAGCGAGCGGGATGACATGGGACCCTCCCCCTGAGAGAGGAAAGCAGTCCTCCAGGCGCTTGATCCTCTCTCCCCCTGTCGACCCTCATCAGCGACCTGGGCTCGTTCCCTAACCCGGGTCACCGGCGTGGTGCGAGGTGTGTCGTCCAGCGCCTCAACCCTCAGCGCCATTGGGCCAGCCTTTGGCTGAACATTTTACATAACAATCCTGATTATGAACAATGATATGTCATGGTTTGATACATTCAAATATGCATTCTTTAAGGTATTTGATTTGTTAGAATTCAGACACTAAATACTTAGATATGTTTAGGAGATCAACAAGAAAATTGCCTACAATTCAAAATTTAAATCGCACGGGGGATATGGTTTTACAGAATAGTGTAGCTAGGTCATGGAATGGTTTGTCTTGTGAAATTATTGAAATTTCTGACTTGTATACTTTTAAGCATGAATTGTTTAATTATTTAAATGTTAGTTGTAATTGTTATTAATTTTTGTTATTGTATTGTGTGTTTTTGTTATGTTTGATGTTTTTGTATGACAACACAGGTATTTGTTGAAAATGGGGATTAATTTCCCAACAGATAAACCTGTATAAAAATAAATTTTAAACAAACAAACAAACAAACAAACAAACAAACAATCCTATTCTCAAGACCTTTTCCCAGTTTGGTGAACTGTTTATACACATATATTGGGCGCTATGCACCAATGGTGCGGATGGGCTATGCGCCACACAACCCAGGCGCATAGTCCACTCGCATCTGTGTGAACCAACCGCGGCATGCCCAAATGAGTTATGCCTTCCTACCCACACCAGATCCCTGGCTAAGCACGGAGCACCACGGACACCATGGGGGGGGGGTTCCGGCACTCTGCCCCATGCACGAATGGGCGGAGTGCCATACGCAGGGTGCTGGTGGCTGCGGGTCTGGAAACCAGGCATACCAACTACACGCACCCTCCAGTCAGTGCCGCTGGACCTGCTGGTGTTGGCTGAGGGTCATCGGACCCCTGCAGAAAGGTGCCCCTGTGGTCGGGGGATGGCGATCAGGCTGGGGGCGGGTGGCCAGCACATGCCCCCTGGCCACATTGCCGGTGCTCAACGCCCCCAGCAAGATGGCACCTTACCGACACAAGGGATCCACCATGGGCCTGGGTAGGGCAGCCGATTGGCCGCCACCCTGGCTTGCATCCCCGCCCCACACACCTCCGCTCCAGGGGGGCAGGGACGCAGAAGGGAGCCGGGTGGATACTGCAGCTTCGTGAATGCGGTCCCTGCGTGGTTTTCCCATGGCTGCGGAGCTGCATACGCATTGCGTACCTGCTCTGCACACATTGGTGAATAGGCCACATTGTGAGCACTGAAGGGGTGGTGAGAGCACCCTGCCTTGGTGCGTTGTTAGCTAATCTGGTGTCACTTGCTCACCATAGTTGGTTCCTATCTATCTGCATTAATCAAGTACACTCATTACTGGACAATTTACCTTTTTTCTTTTGGACTCTATTTATCGGACTCACCTTACGGTCATTCCTTGCATTGTCGCATAGTGGTGTATGAAGCAAGATGGAGGAGTTTCACCTCTGTCACTTAATTTCAGTTAAGGGATGAAGTTTAGCTCTTATCTTGGTTTGGGATTTTAGCAGTCATTCATTATTTATTTAGATAGTTGAGGTGCAGGCTGACTGTGGATTGTATATTAAAGTGAGTGTGGTCTGGTGTGTGTGTGCTTGAGGGGTGAGAGGGTTATTAGTTTGGGGTAGTTGTTTAAGAAGGATCTATTAGTTATGTGCGGGGGGGGTAAATTGTTAGTTTTATCTGCAGTGATAATGTGTTTGTCTGAGCTACTACATAGGATCAGCAATCCCCCATCCCTGTTCCGTGAACTGCAGCCCTCCTGGGACCTCCCTCTACCTGCAGAAGTTTATTGCTGATGCAGTGGGTTAGGGATTATCAGAAGGTGTCACAGGAGGGATAGGGCATGGGATGAGAGGGGGAGCTGTTGGGGGGGGGGCAATTGAGATTGTGTGGACCAAGAGATGCCCCAAGGATAGACAGGGATTGGAGAGGAGTGGTAGGTGTTTAATCCCCATCCCTCAGGTATCCACCGGACCGAGTGGACAGGAAGCTGGTGGGCCAGCCACCACAACCCATCCTCTTTGGGTGCTGCTTTGCAATGCCAGTTCAATGAGGAACACAACCACTATTATTGTAGATTTTGTCTCTTGTTCCTCAGTCGACCTGGCATGTTTTACGAAGACCTGGCTAGGTGAAGATGCTGGTCCGATTTTTGAGACAGCAGTGCCTGCCGGATTCTCTGTAGTGCACTATCTAAGGAATGATCCTTGGAGGGATTGGTAGCCATCTTTTTAGAACTGAGCTGGGTGAGGTGGGGCACCCTGTGGAAGACACTTCATACTTTGAGTGTGTGTCCATGTCTGGGGGTCCAGGTGCCAGGTCCTCCTCATATATCACCCACGTGGATGACAGGGGGACTTTCTGTGGGAGATCGTGGAGTTCATAACCAACTGGGTGTTTGAGTCACCTAGGTGGATTATCTGTAGCGATTTCAGTGCCTCGATTGATAACAAGCTGTCACATTTTGGGCAAGAGCTCCTTCAGAACATGACAGCTCTGCAGCTGGCACCAGCAGTTGCTGCTGGAACTCCCCAGCACAGACACACATTGGACCTGGTGTTCCACATAGGGCTTGAGGTGGAAAACCTCAGGGTTGATCCAGTCACTTGGTCAGATCATTGCACCATCAGCTTCGAGTTCAGGGCTCCCCCGTGCAGTCCACCCCCTGTGCAGATGGTCAAGTACAGCCCCTTTAAGGGGACTGGGCCACGAAGGACTCTTGGTGGTACTGAACACCCTCCAGCATGTTGATGGCTTATGTTGAGGGTGCAGAAGTAGCAATGGTGGCCTGTAAGAGGGCTGTCAGGGAGGCCTTGACCTGATAGCTCCATTCTTTGTCTGCTCCTCAGCTTGCCATGGTTTGATGGGGAGCCGAGGGTGACGAAGGCTCTGGGACAGAGGTTAGAATGGCATTGGAGGAGATACAGGGCCCAGGAGGACAAATTGGCTTTGAATATTCATTATGGTGAGTATCAAAGGGCAATCTCTTTAAAGAAGACAGAATTCTTGTCCAGGGAGATTGCAGCCAGGAAGCACTGACCAGTTCAGCTTTTTCTGGCGGTGAACAGGCTTCTACATCCGGCTGTCTTGAACCCATGAAAATCACATCATCTGCAAAATATGAGGAGTTTGCTCATTTTTTCTTGGAGAGGGTGTCCTCTATTAGGCCTGGGATCTCCTGTTCTGGACAGTTATCATCCAGCAGTATTGGGACCAGATGTTACAATGGAGGTCAGTAGTCATGGAATGAGTTTGAGGCTCAGGTGTCGATGGCCTTCCGGAGTGGTTTGTACCACCTTAGAAATATTATCCGGATTCATTCCCTTGTCCCGCCTAAAGAGCTGCCATTGCTAGTGACGCTTCATCTCAATTACTGCAATGCCCTCTACCTTCAGGACAGTAGAGGTACACTACAATGCCTGCAGCTAGTGCAGAACGTGGCTGTGAGACAGTTGACAGGCCTTTCTAGGTCGAGTCACATTATGCATGCGCTGCGGGAATTGCACTGGTTGCCTGTTAAGTCTCCTATAAGATTGGTTTGTTAACCTGTAAGGCCCTGCACAAGCTGGGTCTGGGCTGCCCACATGAACTTCTACATCCATACCTTCCTGTATGCTCCCTCCGTTTCTTCCATTGAGTGCCTCCTGGTTGTCCCCAGGACCAGACTTAAAACTTCAGGGAACAGAGCCCTCGAGGTGACAGGCCCAGTACTGTGGAACTCAACTCACTTCTAAGGGATCTGCGGAAGGCCCCATCTATAGAAGCCTTTAAAAAAGGCCTTAAAACTTATTTATTTACTCAGGTGTTTGTTGTTTAAGCGGGTTCTTAATTGGTATTTTGTTTATGTTTTATGTTTTTAGAGTTTTTTGGTTATTGTGTCATTATTTGTTGGATGTGTGTTTTTACTCAGTGTAATGGCACCCTGGGCCTCTGGAGAAGGGCACCATAAACAAATAAAATCTGCTACTACTACTACCACCACCTGGAACTCAGCATACAACTTCACCTCCTGTTATATCATCAACCTTGAGTTACGATGGGATGCTGCTTTTGGGACCTCGGTTCTCCAATCTCTGATAGAGGTGCACACCTTTTCCCCTCCTCCTGGAGAACTGCTGGAAGTCTGCCAGTATAGGGGTACGTGAACCATATCCACATCCCTAGAAAAATAGGTTACTCACCTGAAATAGTAGTTCTAGGAGTGGTATATGATTCACATCTACACCACCCATACGACCTCCCCTAGCAAGTAGCACACAGATCCCTGCTTCCAGTGTGCAAGATCTCACATCATGGGGTGGATCTGTTGGGAGGAACTTCGCTTAAAGACTTTCTGGCAAATCAGCTCTTAATGGGAGACTGCCAGTGCATGGATGTGCACAATATACCACTCCTGGAACAACAGTTACAGGTGAGTAACCTATGTTTTGGTGACAAAACAAACGCTTACATGAAAAAGGTCAATGACTACAAGACCACCTACTAGAGAAACACTCAGAAGGAAAAGTCCTCCACTTCCCATATGCCTTATGGAAAGGAATATAGCGGCCAGAGGTACTATCATCAAGCTTATGTTACCTATGATTACGCCCCTCAAAGAGGCTTCTTCAGAAGTAGGGGCAAGGTACTAGGTGTGTGGGTATAACACCAGTCCCTAAGGCCCAGGCAAAGCAGAATCCATGACATGTCTGACCAGGTGCCCGACCATTGCCAGTGGTGGTGGTGGTGGGGAAACTGGCTCACTATTTCCAGACATGGGGAAGGATTACCACAGATGAGTGGGTTCTAGAAAGAGTGAGTCAGGACCTCATCCTGCAGTTCAAGAGATTCCCAAAACTGCAGAACCACAAGGTCTTCACCCCTCATACTTTGGCAGAAAAACTCCTGCTGAAGTTGGAGGTGAAGCTGCTTCCAACAGGTGCAGTGGAAAGAGTGCACCCCTCCCAGTTCAGGAAGGGTCTGTATAGAAAATACTTCCTGACCCACAAGAAAAATGGGGAGTGGTGACCCATTTTAGATCTCGGATACCTGAACACTTAAAAATGGAAAAATGTAAGATTGTAACACTAGGAAGTGTAATTCCGTCCTTGAACAAGGACACTGGCTGGGGCCACTAGATCTGAATGATGCCTAAAAATGCCTACTTTCACATACCAGTAAGGCCCACTCACAGAACGTACCTCAGATTCAGGTTAGGGAACTGCCACTACCAGTTCTCAGCCCTTCCTTTTGGCCTTTCCTTCGCTCCCAGAGTTTTCATAAAGAGTCTGGCTATAGTGGCAGCACATTTGAGGAACCAGAGGATGGTTGTCTTTCCCTACCACGATGACTGTCTGGTCTTAGAAAGGTCACACTAAGAGGCCAAGTCCTCCCTTCAGCTCACCCAGCAACCCCTGGAGGAACAGGGTTTCCTGATAAATGTCCAAAAGTCCCAGACAAACCCTGTTCAGGTGCTGGACTTTATACAGTAGGAGCAGAGCTGGACACCTGCCAGGGCATTTCTTCCTCAAGAGAGCGTAGCAAACCTAACAAGACTTGCAAGGTCTTTCAGGTGAGACAGACCAGACCTGCAAGGGACTTCCTGCAGTTACGAGGTTACATGGCTTCTTCAACAGCAGTGGTGCCAGGAACATGCGCTACTGCTGTCTTACATGTGCCTGAAATAATTCTTTACTGCTTTATCAGATGCCCAAGGTGGTGTTTCTTTAAGGAGTTGTGGATGCAAGCCCAGCTTTTCTGCTTGTACTCAGTGGTACCAGGTGCCAGATTCCAAATGTGGGATGTACAATACCAAACGTGGGGGCCCACTAGTCCATAAGATGGGATCCTCTGTCAAAGCTAGTACCTGTGTCAAAGTGCCTGTGAAGGGCACTGGAGTGGTGTAAAGAAGAAGAGAACCTCAGGGAAGGGGTCCCCTTCCTTCAGTAATCACCCACACTGGTGCTCACTACAGATGCTTCCCTCCTGGACTGGCACTCCCAATTGGAGGACCCTACTGGAGTCTCAGGAGCATATAAACCTCCTGGAACTCAGGGCAGTCTATCTGGCAATTCAAGCCTTTTTCTCCCACATCAGGGGTCAGTCAGTCTAGATCAGGACCAACAATACCACCACCATGTATAATATCAACAAGCAGGGAGGAATAAGATCTTCCAAGCTGTGCACAGAAGCAATGAAGATCTGGACTCTGGCATATTCCCTGCAGGCACAGCTATCTGCAGTGCACCTACTAGGGAAGGACAATTTCCTGGCAGATTCCCTGAGTAGAAACTGTCAGGGGAACCACAAATGGACCCCAAACAAGCAAGTGCTTTTTGCAGTGTTCAGAAAGTGGAGGACACCAGAGATACTGTAGACATGTTTGCATTCTGGGAGAACTACCAGCTCCCCATCTTTTGTTGCAGACCTCCCTTTGTAGGCACAGTCCCAGAGGATGCCCTGGTCCTCAACTGGAAAGGAAGATTCCTTTATGCATTCCCTCCATTTCCACTCCTACTGATGGTGCTGCTGATATTCAGAAGAAAGTCTGCAACAATGATCCAGATTGGGCCAGGCAAACATGGTACTCACTGCTCCTGTCCCTCTCCATCAAACCTTCAATTATCCTTTCCCTGAGGTACAGTCTACTGACCTTGACTCAGAGAAGGAGGATAACATTTCAGATCCAAGATCCCTGTGGCTCAGGGAATGCTGCTTGAAGAGTTAGAGTACTCAGGGCTGAACCTTTCTGAATAGGTTTTCGAGGTGCTTAATGTTTCCAGGAAATCAGCAACCAGAAAAACCTATGCCTCAAAGTGGGAAAGATTTTCCCTGTGGGGCTCCTCCAGGCAGCTCAGCCCTTTTCAGGCAGGCTTACCCATAGTGTTGGATTATTGGGAGGCAGTATGGTGTAGTGGTTAAGGGTAGTGAGCTGCAAACTTGGATACCCTGATTTGAATCCCATCAGTCCCCACTTGCATACTGTGTGACCCTGAGCAGGTCACTTAACTTCAT
Organism: Neoceratodus forsteri; assembly: GCA_016271365.2. NCBI lineage: Eukaryota > Metazoa > Chordata > Ceratodontiformes > Ceratodontidae > Neoceratodus > Neoceratodus forsteri. The sequence continues at coordinate 659,717,048 of CM057459.1, forward strand.
TGTGCTCCCAGGTAGCACCTGGAAACAAGCTCTGGCTTTGCATGCCTTTCCTGGTTAACCCCCCCCCCCCAATCTGATCCACCTACAGTTCCTGGGTCTCGGGGCCTCAACTCTGAAGGTGCACTTGGCAGTAGTGTCAGCATATGTCTCAGCTGGCAAAGATAGGTCTGTAGCCTCACAGGGTATTTTTAAGAGGTTCTTTAAAGGCCAGACTCACCTGAACCCTCCTTTTAGCGATCCAGTTCCTCCCAGGGATCTAAATCTATGCATTGCACAACTGATGGGGCTTCTTTTGAGCCCATGGCAACTGCTGTTTTAAAGTATGGCACCTGGAAAATAGCTTTCCTGGTGGCCCTCATATCTGCCATGAGGGTGAGTGTGCTTCAAGCCCTCTGTACAGACCCCAACTATATAATTTTCCACAGGGATAAGGTAGCCTTGAGGTCTAGCAGAAAATTCCTTCCCAAAGCATGTCTGAATTTCATCTGAACCAGTCATTCACACTGGAGGTGTTTTGTACTTCAAAATCCACCCCAGGGGAGCAAAAGCTGCACATTCTGGATATCAAGAGAGCTCTGAGGTACTACATGGACCACGCAAAGAATGTCAGGTCCACTAATAACCAGTCATTTGTCATATACTGTATGTTGAGGTAGGCCAAGGAAACCCAGCATACAGGAGGACCATTTCTCACTGGATAGTGGCCTGTATTCAGTTCTTTTATGGCAAAGCTGGCAAGGTACCACTTGAGGGCCTCGGGGCCCATTTTGCAAGGTGCACCTCTGCCTCAGTGGCAGCATCCAGGGGTGTCTTCATTCAGGAGATTTGTAAAGCAATTACTTGGACGACAGTACACGCTTTTACAAAGCACTATTGCCTGGGCATCCAGTTCAGAAGGGATGAGAGCTGTGGCACTGCTGTCTTGCAGAACCTTTTCTCCAAATAGGTTCTGTACCCTGCCTCCCAAGGTACTGCTATAGAGTCTGCAGTTGTTAAGCATATGTGAAGGATTCCTGTTTTTATTTTTATTTTTTTTTTAGTATTGTCTGTTTATTGAATTTATTCATAAAATCAATATACAACATCCAGGTACAGAGTTATATAAAGAAGTCAGTACACTACACATTGCTGTTAGGTTTAACCCATACACTTATGTAACCACAGTACGGGGGGGAGGGTAATCCAATTGATAAACAAAATGGCTACAAAAATAGCCCAGGCTATCAAGGCAGCAGACCTAAAATAAGAAAAAAACATCCCACAATGGCCTTTATCCTGTACCTAGGTACCGTGGCATGGCAACTGCCATGAGGTTTGCATAGGTAAATCAGAACGGTGTAAGTAAAATTATGACGCTAAGCCCCCGCTACAGAGTAAATCCCGGTCTAGAACAACTAGATAAATTAACTTCTGGGTACAGTCTCAGGTATACAAATCAAAATACTTTATTACAAACAGGGAAACATACAGATCTTAGAGGATATCTCTTTCAGCAAGTCACACCTTTGGAACTACTGCCATGAGGCACTAGGACCACACGGAAACATTTCTAGCTAGCAGTCTACTGGGGCTGCCCATGGTGACATCATCATGTCAACATTCTCCGTATATAGCTGTGGGTGGCCCTGCGTCCTCCTCATTTCTTTTTCCGCTGTCGACCATCACACATCGGACTCCCTGGAGCCTCTGCTGCTTCACTTGACCGCCACAATTTCTCGCATGTTTCGATTACAATTTAATTTCTTTTCTCACCCTAGTCCTTCCATCACTTTATAACAAAGTGATTTTTCTTCTTTTTTATGCTGACTGACTCTGAGAATCTCTTCCGATGCTGCAGCTGTGGCAAGAATATATATACAATAAGGATATACACGAGGCCTGGGTCCGTTGCCTTGGCACCGACCATGACGTTGAGGCCTACGAGATCTGCCAAGATTTCAACCAGACCACCTGGAGCCAACAGCAGAAAGCCCTAGAAGCATAACTTATGTTGCAGATTAGGAGGTCACCGAGATGGAGAGGGAGCTCCAGGCCAGGAGCTCCTCCGCTTCCCCCGTCCCATCCATGAGCTCCTATGCTGCCAAGGCCCAGGACAAATTGGTGGCGAAGCACAAACACCAAGATAAAGAGAGGTGCTCCCAGAAACATTCTCCATCACCACTTCCAGTGCAGACTGCTCTGGGGTTGTCCGCCAGGCCGGCGGTGATCCCCACTGCTGTCTAAGCCCTCTCTTCTTTGAGGTCAACTCTGGCAGTTCTCCCCACCAGTCTCTATCCTCCCGGTGGTGGTTTCATCATTGGCGGGTCTCCCAGCACCCCTGCCATCGATCCCTACTGCCTCCCTCACCCTTTCCTCCATGGGTGGGACTCTGGCAGTTTGGGCCATCGGTTCCACTGTGGCCAGCATTGGCTCATCATCGATGGGGTCCTTTTCTTCCCCACCAGCGCTGTCACCCCTGCTGCGCCTGCCTCCTTTCACTATAAGTGGCAACCAGGGTATCTCATTGGCCAGGCCTCGGCCAGCAATGACCTGTCATCATTGGGATTGGGCCCATTCCTACGATGCCATCGGTTGTCCCTCATCTTATCTAACACTCAGTTCCATTACAGAGGGAACCAAGTTTTTTTCTCACCTCATATTTCCAAACTGACATTTACTTCAGCCTTTCCTGATGCAAAACTTGACTCTGAAGTAAAAAAAAGTATTAGCTGTTCAGTTTTTAAAGGAGCTAGACCACAACGTAATCTTTTAAAGCCCTTTTTACATACTTTAGGCTTATTTCAAATTATTTTTTCCAGATTTAGGAACCAATAATTTTCTTAGGATCTTCAATGTTTGGCTTGACTAACAAACCTAAAAAGAAAAGAACAGGACCTACAGGCTTCAACAAGATCTGGCCAGAGCCAGCACAACTGCAGCTGACAGGGCACATGGAACACGGCACTGTTCAGCAACTTCTGAGTGCTGCTGGCTGCTGCAATGTCCAATATGGCCGCTGGTGCTTACTGCGCATGAACAAGTTCTCATGCATGCGTAGATAGCTCCGGTGGCTATACTGGACACGGCGGACAGCCGGCAGCAGAGTTCACCGTGCCCAAGATGGCCACCAGAGTTATCTGCACATGCGTGGGAACTCGCATGTGTGCAGTAAGCATTAGTGGCCATATTAGACACAGCAGACAGTGCCGTGTTCCAGCCACCAAACAAAGTAGTGTGGTGTACACGCATCAGCCTCCACTACTGGAACACCAAAGAAAAAGGAGCAGACAGTATCTGGTCAGCTCCTTTTTCTCAATGATCCCAAAACAGCAAAGTCCCTAACTCGGTCTGGTCTAAGAAAAAAAAAAAGATGGCCTTGTTTGTTATAAGAAAGTACATATTGTAGGGCCTTTTTTCAGGCCTCATTTCACCTCGGTCTCGACATTATATATTTAGTCCCCATTTCGAATGTGGAAGTTTCTGCTAATAAAGTGCCCTATGATTTTTCATTGAACCCTTTTCGGAGGATGACACTGACACTGTGCAATAAAAGAAGCCAGTTAGGCTCTGTGATATCCTAACTCAGAAGCAGCCCAACTTATATGCACGTTGCTTCATGGGACACTGTATTGCCTCCTTAAAATCTGGTATGTCAATTCATCTAGTATGTTACCGCAGCAGATGAATGTGTGATGTCCCACAGACAACACTGAGGAACCTGGCCTATCTTAACCCTTAAAAGTAACTGATATCTCCGACCTCAAGGAAATCAGTGCTATCCATGATGACATCCGACATGGCAGACCTGGTACGGGGTATTAGTAAGCTGCTTGGGAGGCACTTTTTCCTTCCTAAATAAGCTGCAGGACCCTTCATTCACCACTACTGATAGAAGATGAAGACATGATTACCTCCGAGCGCATATAAAAAAAAGCTCATAAAAAAATAAAGGTGGTAGGGACTTTCTGGCAACACACTGTTGCAACTTGCGTCTGAAAACTTTGTATCCAGACATTACAATGGTGTACACTCAGAATCCTTCTAAACAAACTTCCAGGCTATATCTCCTCTCTCATTCACATTTCACACAGTTCTTATTCCGTAAGGAAGTCAACTTTCATCCTCCTGGATGTGCCTAGGACTCGCACCTCCCTTGGCAAGGGCGCTATTTCCTATGCCTTTCCCGTGGAATGGAATAGCATTCAGGCAGTGTTCGAGCTCATTAGTCTCAACTCAGTTAACTTCTTCAAAACCCTGGCCACTAAACATTTCAAGGTAGTATGTAATTGTCAGAGGGCTTGGCTCTCATTGTCGTCACCTCCATCCCTCCTCCCTCACCTAGCACCCCCCACCCCTGTTTACCCCTTCTCTTCCCGCCTGCACCCCTATAATCCCTCCTTCCTTTCCTTTCCTTTCCCCACCTGCCTCCCCAGTCCCCCTTCCAAACTCTCTCCCATTCCCTGTTGTCCATTGCCCTCCCTTCCCCTTCTGCTCCGCCTCTCTGTCCCTTTTATGGACGTCCCTGTGCTCCACTCCCACCTCACCCCAGACACTCACACACTTAACTCTTTTCTTTTCTCTTCTATTCTCTTTTCTACCATCTCACCCTTTCCTCCCATGATTCCATAGCATGCATGTCCCCCCTTTTTGTTCTCCCTACCTCCTGCTTAACCCAATGCTTTATCCATCTCTTCCCATTTCTCACCTATACCATCTCTCACCACTCTGAATCAGCCACTCCTTCTACCCTAATTCAGTATGCTACAGAAACGGGTTCTAGTAACCACCTGGCAGACTGTTGCTTAAGTCTTTATTGTTTGCGTTGTATTTTTCTGTTCCACCCTGTAGTTAGTCAACATGTTGCCATGCACTGTATCTTGTCATGCTATTACCATGCATTTTATTACTGTACTGTATGATTGCATGATTTCCCTGTTGTTTTTTGTGAATAGCACTTTGTTTTATCTTTTATTGCTGTCATGCAATTGTTCCATAGATTGAGTCTCCTGTAATTCACTGTAATTGCTTTTATGTGTCGCACCTACCATTGTTATCTATATGTATATGTCCCTGTTTTTATGTAATCAGGACCTCCTTGTAAATGAGCCTGCTCAAAGAAGTTTTTCCTGCAATAAACTTGAATTGAATTGAACAATAATTTTCATTTCCAGAACTCAAGCAATATCTACAAACACCCTTCCTGACTAGGCTACAATTAGAATGCAACTAACAAGAAGACAAAACATTAATGTTCCCCAACCAGACCTGGATTGTACTGGGGGAGAAAGGGAAACAGATTTTGTTGACATTCGGATCTGTGAACATTCAGATAAAGCTAAAAAAGGCAATATCATTAAATTCCAGTGAGGGAGCAAATGCACTTTAACAAAGGAAGCAGTTTTCTTTTTGTAGATTGCTTTTCTGCTCTGGAGGTTAAGGCATCCTTCTAGAGTACCCACTCAACTAACTACCTCTACTCCCAGTCTGAAACCCCCCACATTGGTCTCCCCCCTGACCCCATGGCTCATCCAGCCCCCTCGGATCACACCCTGGGAGAATGCCCACCCACCAGTGGCAGCCTTTTTTAAATTAGAGGGACTTACCATGAGGTTAGGTCAGTCATGGGAGATCTGATATGGTTGAGTCTGACAGCGGGATGTGGGCTGGTCCTCGGGTCTCCTTCATCTCCGCTGGCCTCCAGGAATTTTGTGTTTGTTTCTCCTGTGGAGCGTGGATGTGCCATGATGTCCAAGCACCTCCACTGACTGCTCACAGCTTCTGCCCCTTTACTGCACCACTCATGTTGGGTCCCCGATCTCCATCAGGGGCTGCCAGGAGAGTGATGTGATCCCTGAACCCACCCCGGGAGGGGAGAGCAGTCCTTCAGATGCTCCATCCCCTCCCCTGCCAACCCCCAATGACCCGGGTCCACTCCCAAACCCAGGTTGCTGGCATGGCGTGAGGTGTGGTGTCCGGCGCCTCAACCCTCAGCACCACCAGGCCGGCACAGGAAGCAGGTTTAATTGCAATTATGCAACATTTCCAGTGATTTCTTTTTGTATAACCTCCCACTCTGTAAAGGGGATAACATTACAGAAAACGCCCTCACACACCTCAGCTCTGCCAGATCAAAAATTACTTCAGAAACAGGGTCAAACTCCATTTATGTGATGATTTATATTCTGATACAACAACATGTCTCTCAGCTGTCTCAGATTACGACAGACATCACCCTTTTTACCCCTAATAATTGCCCTGACCTTCTTCCTTTCCTCATGGCAAATGTGCTGTCATCTTTTCAAACTTTAAAGCAGAAATTCATATTATAGTACTCTAAAATATTAAATCAAAAATAAACTTTGTATAAGTAAACACAATGGTTTAAGGTTTTGAGCTTGTATCTCCCTATTTGAGGATGTGTCCCTCATTCTGGGGGTCAGTATTACTTATTGCCCCTCATTTGAGTGTCCGTGTCCCTCATTTCAGTGACAAAAGGTTGACAGGTATGTACAACAGGAGTAACTGCCATATAAAGACAAGTTCTGGCCAGAGCCGAGAGGGCTGTGATGAGCTGCCAAGTGATCAAAGTTACACATGTGCGTACGCCCGGGTGTAACTTGGTCATTTTTTGGAGGTGATGCACCACATTTTCAATATGGCCTTTTTGGGACCCCTCTTCATGAACAGTGCCAGTGTCATTTTGTTCACTTGTCCCTAAAGGTGATTTTGCAGGGTGACCCCGCCATTTTGTGCCACAGGTGTGAAAACACATTTTGAGCAAGATGTGATAAATGACAGCTATACTGTTTAAAATGAGGTGTGCAAAAATGGCAATGTTGAAAAATTGGCAAAGTTAGGAGCATGTGTAGAAACTGCGTAATGCATGCTCATAACACAGTCATTTTTTTGGAATTTTTCACCAAATTTGCAACATGGCCTTTTTGGGACCCTACCTCATGAACAGTGCCACTGTCATTTCGTAAATTGGTCCTGAGAGGTGATTCCATGCAGTGACCTCAAAATCTCTTTTCGGGACGGAGTAACAAAATGATAGTGAAAGTTTTCATGATGTGGGGTCCCAAGAACCCCATGTTGAAATTTTGGGTTAAAATTCCAAAAAATGGCTTATTTATCAAAATAAGTTGAAAACCCCACTGAAAGGCAGTATAGCACACTTACCTTTGAGTCTTCAGTTTGCGGTTTGGCTTTGAAGAGTGCAGACAAGTCCCAGTCCAGAGAAGATGACAGCATTGACCTCCAGAGGCAAGTATGGGGTAAGGAGGGGATGCGGGAAGGTGGGTACTCAGTGGGAGGGTAGGGAGGGGGACTGGGGTGATGATGAGGGACTGCTTTCTTTTTTACAGATAAAGAAACACAGATAAACACATCGAAGGACTGTTTTCTTTATTTACAGGTAAACAAAAAAAAAGCAGACATTTGGGCACACTGGGGTGGGCTCCCAGTGTGCCACATGAGTGTGTAGGGGAGCTACATAATGGGGACTGGGGACCCTGATGTCAGCGCGTTTTCTTTGTTGCCGGTGCTGGTGGTGGCGGCGATGCAACTGCACATGCATGGCCTCGCACATGCACAGTTGTGGCGAATGGCATTTTGCCATTCACAACATGACAGTGCCAGCAGAACTGCGCATGTGCGCATGCACCGTTCATACCATGGAATGTGGAAGTAACAGCCAAAATAGTGCGACTGTTATTCCGTAGTGGCCGATCATGGCAGAGGGTTTCAAGCTCCACTGGACTTTCGGAAGGATACTTCTAAAAGTCCAAAGAAAGGTTGTCTCTCAGACTTCCAGGCAAACCCCCCCCCAAAAAAAAAGACCCCCAAATGTCCCTGTACCCACTTGTTTCATATTTCACATTATTTGTGATTATTTCAGCTTGCAAAAACTGCTCTGCAATTTAACTGCAGCTACAGGCCAGATACTTCTACATTTCTTTCTATCTAAACTGCCAGAACACTAGTGTTGACTCAAGGGTTGCAGCCGAGAATTCCGATTTCTTTGCAGCTCTTGTGATAACCCATTACGAGTGAACCAATAATGAACCCCAAAAGAATATCCTGCAGAGTTATTATCATATTAAAATCTGATAGTGATGGATGCTTTGTAACTCCTGGTTGTGGTGGAAATACTGCTACTCCTGTCCATGGCATTTTGTTTTTAGAAACATAGAAACATAGACTTTGATGGCAGATAAGGACCGCTTGGCCCACCTAGTCTGCCCATTTACCTACCTACAGGATAAGCTGCAGATCCTAGTTAACCAACAGCCTATTTCTTCCTACCCCCCACAAACATTGCCTTATGTCTGTCCCATGCATTCTTGAATTCTCCCAAAGTTTTAGACCCCACAGCCTCCTCAGGAAGGCTGTTCCATGCGTCCACCACCCTCTCTGTGAAAAAATACTTCCTCACATTGCGCCTGAACTGACCCTCCATCTTCAAATTGTGTCTCTTTGTTCTTGGCATCTCTTTTTCTGAAAGATGCTACCCTCTTGGACTTTGTTGATTCCACTGAGGTACTTAAAAGTTTCTATCATGTCCCCCCTCTCCCTCCTTTCCTCAAGGGTATACATATTAAGCTCCTTTAGTCTCTCCTTGTATTGGCTTCTCTTGCAGACCCTGCACCATTTTAGTTGCCCTCCTCTGGACTGCCTCTATCCTATCTATGTCCTTGCGGAGATAGGGTCTCCAGAACTGGACGCAGTACTCCAGATGGGGTCTCACCAACTGTCTGTACAGAGGGATAACAACTTCTTGTTTTCTGCTGGTGATGCCTCTCCCTATACATCCCAGTATCCCTTCAACCCTCCCTACTGCCTTCTCACATTGCTTGCTAACCTTAAGGTCATCTGATATGATTACCCCCAGGTCCCTTTCCATTTTTGTTGTTACTATCTCCCCCCACATTGTGTAATCTTCTCCTGGGTTTTTGTTTCCCAGGTGCATTATTTTGCACTTCTTTGCATTGAATCCAAGCTGCCATAATTCTGACCATTCCTCCAACCTTGCCAAGTCCCTTCTCGTCCTTTCCACACCTCCTTGTGTATCAACCCTGTTGCAGATCTTTGTGTCATCTGCAAAGAGGCATACTTTTCCTTCCAGTCCTCTGCAATGTCACTTATAAAGACATTAAAAGGACTGGACCTGCATTGAACCCCTGCGGTACTCCACTAGTAACCCCTCTTTCTGCAGAGTGGACTCCATTTACAATTACCTTCTGTGTTCTGTTGTCCAGCCAATGTTTTACCCAGGCTACCACCCTGGGACCCACTCTCAGGCTGGTTAATTTGACTACTAATCTTTTGTGTGGGACTGTGTCAAATGCCTTGCTAAAGTTTAGGTAGGCCATGTCCACACCCCCTCCCTGGTCTACTACTTTTGTCACGCAGTCAAAGAAATCAATTAGATTTGTCTGACATGACCTTTCCACTGTGAACCCATGCTGCCTTGGGTCCTGTGCCCCACTGGCCTCTAGGTACTCAACAGTTCTTTCCTTCAGAAGTGATTCCATCACTTTCCCTACCACAAAGGTCAAACTGTCAGGTCTGTAGTTTCCTGCCTCTGCCTTGGTCCCACTTTTGTGAAGGGGAATCACATCCGCTTTCCTCCAGTCCTCAGGTACCACATCATCCTCTCATGGTTTGTTAAAAAGGGTAGTCAGTGGTTTCACTAGTTCTCCCCTTAATTCTTTTAGAATTCTGGGGTGAATTCTATCTGGCCCCACTGCTTTGTCCACCTTCAGTTTTAGGAGTTCTTTCAGAACCCTTTCTTCTGTGAAAGGACTGGGATCGACCCCCTATCAAGAGTGCTTCTGTTAATTGGATTAGGCACCTCCCCCCTCCTCCTCTTTTGTGAATACTGAGCAGAAATATTCATTCAGTATCCCTGCTTTTTCACTGTCCCTCTCTGCCCACCCACTGTGCATTCTATTCAGCCTCACTATCCCTCCATTTGTCTTTCTACGCTCCCTGATGTACCTATAAAAGGTTTTAGCCCCATTCTTAACCGAGTTGGCTATCTTTTCCTCAGTTTGGGCCTTTGCTATTCTGACTTCCTTCCCTGCTTCCTTCTGCCTTAACTGGTACAGCTCTCTGTCCTACTCCTTCTGTGTTTCCTTATACTTTCTGAATGCTGTCTTTTTCTCCCTGACTTTCCCCGCCACCTCTTTTGAGAACCATAGTGGCTTTTTTTTTCATTTTGATTTGTTTATTTGCTTCACACAAAGACTTGTTGCCTCTGTGATGGCAATTGTGATGTTTCCCCATTGTTACTCCACCCCTCCTTCTAGCCTATTTGCTAGTGCTTTTCTAAGGCACTCTCCCATCTTGCCAAAGTCAGCCCTCCTGAAGTCCAGTACCCTCACTTTGTATGGCTTGACTCTGTAGCTGAGTTTATCGTGAACCACACTGTTTGGTGGTCAGTTGTTCCCAGATGGCTACCCACTTCTAGATCTGAGATCCTCTCACTGTCTCCATTTGAGTGTACGAGGTCTAAGATTGCTCCCTCACGAGTGGGTTCCAAAACTAGCTGTCTGAGGCATGCCACCTGTAGGGCATCGAGAATGGCCCTGCTCTTGGATGTGGCTGCAGCAAATGTGCTCCAGTTAACATCTGGCATATTCAGGTCTCCCAGCAGTATCTCCCCTTTCTCTGCCATCCTAAGCCAAACCTATCCAACTAGGTGGGCCAAGCGGTCCATATCTGCCATCAAATTCTATGTTTCTATGTTTCAGCTAAGGAATAATAAAAGTCTTAAATGTCGTCTGTCGTTGGTTTTGGCCCCAGCCCCCACAAAACCATCCATACTAAAGTAGTATCCTAGCACTATAGGTCACTGCTTGTCTCAAGTCTACCAACAAAGTTTGGTATGGTGACTGGTCAATAAATAACCCTTGTGTGGGTGTGTGTGTGTGGGGGGGGAGGGGGATACTCCTGGTTCACACAGAGGAGGATAGGTTGGAGGGTTTTATTTTGTGGACAGCGGTGGGTACTTACAGCCTTTCGGTGTTGCATGGGATGATCTGCAGCATGCTCTGTAGTGCCAGCCTGTTTCTAACTCCTGGTCGAAAATCGTGACTGGGTATCAAGTTTGAAGCTCTGCAAGTGAAGAAGGAAAACAAGGTGGTCCCACTATCCGGATATTCAAGCACTGTGTATTATGTATGCTATAACCCACAACAGACCATGGGTGTATTGGGGCATTAACGCATGCCCCAGGTGCATTGTGAGGCACAAGGGCTTTCCTGAGTGACTTCAACCAGCTGGGAAGTGCATTAATGCCCCAATACACCTGTGGGGCTGGGGTGGGTTATTGCACTTATAAAATGGAACATTTTTTGAGTGAAAAAAAAAATCGTAACTGCTTAATATCATTTAAAATTGTCTTTCTTTTCACTGTGTCTATCAAGAAAAGTAATTCATTAGGGAGCAGACGTACCTTCCTGTTGAGTGCTGACTTTCATTGGTTGCCAGTTGTGTGTGGGCGAGTTTTTGAAAATAAAAAACATGGCAGCCCTATTTCTCACTAAGCGAGAGGGTTTACTATGAGGAATCCTCTAAGCTATTTTAAGTATTTTAAAACATCTGTTAGCTTTGCCTTTTCAAAAGTCTTTACTTGCTCTGATTCTTAGCGTGCTGAGCTGAAAGCTGATGCCGATATTCAGCCAACTCACTCGCTGACGGCCAAGGTAAGGAGCGCTGGTAAGCCCTAGGATACCAGTTTTAGCCCTTTTACAGCAACTATGCATATGCTGGGATTACTGAATGGCTACGCAGACCCAATCTGCCAATGGGGTTGCACGTTTTATGCAACCCAGTTTATAAATGGTATCAGCTGGGATTTTTTCACAATTTTATCAGAAATCTGCAAAAAGGTGCGCAAGACTGTATATTCCTCCAGAAGGTGGTGCAGCGAATGAGAGAAAGAGAGAGCACCGTGCGGTGCTTATCTGGGCAGCAGCTCGTTTGCAAAATCATTCCTGCAGGCTGGGACACTGTCAGCTTTGGGGACAATTTAAAGTGCCTGCACATAATACATGTTTAGAAAGCACTGTCATTATATAAAGCGTTGGTGGCAAAAGGTTTTACAATAATATGAAGAGTATCTGTTATTGTTAATAAAAGTACATTAGCAGTGGTCCGTTTAAAATCCGCACAGCATGTGCCCATGAGCATGAATGGCGCCAAGCCATGGGTAAAGTCGTTCATGAACGAGTTTGACATTTGAGGTCACACAGTATTTAAACAGTGCGGCTGCTACCTTGCATACCACTTACCCGTTTAAAGTAATTCCTCTCGAAAAACGAGCTGTTGAACACATTTAATTTCGGTTACAAAAGTTGAAACCATGATTCCAGGCATGTGCATTGGTGTGAACTATTTTTTTTTATATACTCAGTTAACTGAAATTTTAGAATCAGTTGAAGCAAACATTTTACAGTTCAACATTATAGAACTGACAATCAGTCTGAAATACTTCTAAGACAAGAAATTTACAAAAAAAGAACAATGAAAAACAACAAAATAACCATTTTTATAAACTAATGGGTCTCCACTAACATTCCAGTCTCATGGCTCAATCAAAAGCAAGGCAAGGCAACTTTTATTTAAAAAAACGCCCATCCCAGAGGCTCTAGGTGCCATACAATTAGAATCACATACAGACAACACCAACAGTATAAGAATATATATATATAAAAAAGCAAAGTGCATCTCTGAAGTTTCTTCTAATAACTCTATGTAAAAAAATGTTTGTTAAATAATGATTTAGTATCTTCTTAAATTGATAAGGTGCACTGGCCTCCAAAGGTCCTCAACTTATATATACAGTACATTACAAATAAATCCTAGCAAAGTTAAAATAAACTACAGCAAAATACTGTTATGTCATAGTAATTTTAAGAGCTGTGTGGCCGCAAGACCATGACATGGTTTGTGTACCCCTAAGTAGGAAGGTCACCATAAAGATCCCACCTAGTCCATCTATTCTGGTATTTTGGGGTCTGTTGTATAATAAAGGTGAGTTTTTTGAACTTCTGAATATGCTGAACAATAGCAGCCCATTCTGCTGTCATTGGAGAATCTTGCTGCAACCATTTTTAGGGCTGTGGGTGGAGCCTACAGCCCTATTGGGATCGGATTGTAGCTCTAAAAATGGCCAATCGTGGAACCTTCTGTTGGACTTCTGGAAATATCCTTCCAAAAGCCCAATGGAGCTTGAGCCTCTGTGCCATGATCGGCCTCTATAGAATAACAGCCACACTATTTTGGCTGTTACTTCCGTATTCTGGTGCATGAACTGCGCATGCGCAGTTCAGCTGGTGCCGTCATGTGAATGGCAAAATGCCATTCACTGCAACTGCACATGCGTGAGTGCCACACATGCACAGCTGTAGCACCGCCAACAGCTTTGCAGCATTCTGTGCCCCCACCAACTCAAGTGGCACACTGGGAGCCCACCCCAGTGTGCTGAAAGATTCTCCAACGCCAGCTCCGTGACATTCTGTGCCCACCCCAGTGTGCTGAAAGATTGTCCGCCGCCAGCTCCATGACATTCTGTGCCCTCACCCCCCACCAACTCAAGTGGCACACTGGGAGCCCACCCCAGTGTGCATACCTTTTTTTTTTTCTCCCCCCCACCAGTATTGGGGTGCCCAGTCCCCGTGTCTGCATCCTGCATAACCCCCCCAGTCATGTGGCACACTGAGAGTCCACCCCCAATGTGCCCAAATGTTTTCTGTTTCCTGTAAACAAGAACACGGTCCCTTGTCATCACTCCACTCATTTTTTTTCCTGTAAAAAAGAATATGGTCTCTCGCCATCGCTCCAGTCTCCTTCCCCCATCCTCCCACTGAGCACCCACCGCCCCCTTACTCCGTACTTACCTCCGGAGGTTGGCACTGTCTTCTTCTTTGGACCGGGACATGTCTGCACTCTTCAAAGCTGAACTGCAAACTGAAGAATCTAAGGTAAGTGTGCTATAATGCCATTCAATGGGGTTTTCAACTTGTGCTGATAAATCAGTCATTGTTTGGAATTTTTGCCCAAAATTTTCAACATGGCGTTCTTGGGATCCCAACTCATGAAAACTGTCACTCTCATTTTGTTACTCTGTCGTGAAAGGTGATTTTGTGGTTACTGCACAAAATCACCTTTTGGGACTGATTCACAAAATGACAGTGCCACGGTTCATGAGGTGGGGTTCCAAAAAACCCATATTGCAAATTTCGTAAAAAGTTCCAAAAAATGACTCAGTTACGAGCGTGCATTGCGCAGTTTCTACAAATGCTCCTAACTTCGCCAATTTCTAATATTTTCACTCCACATTTTCAAAATTGCCATTTTGCACACCTCCTTCAAAACAGTACAGCTGTCATTTCCCACAACCTGCCCAAAGCGTGTTTTCGCACCTGTGGCACAGAATAGCGCGTTGGCTTTGCAAAATCACCGTTCAGGACAAGTGAACAAAATGACACTGGCACTGTTCATGAGGAGGGGTCCTAAAAAGGCATGTTGAAAATTTAGTGTAACACCTCCAGAAAATGGCCACATTACACACAGGCATTGAATAATTTCTGTGCACATGTGTAACTTTGGTCACTTGGTAAAAACGGCCACGTTACACATAGGCGTTGAATAATTCCTACGCACATGTATAACTTTGGTCACTTGGTAGCTTTTCACAGCCCTATCGGATCTGGCTAGAGTTTGTTTAGTTAGGGACTTTACGGCCTCTGCCATCAGGACAAGCCACATATACCTTTCCTCCCTCCCTTTTAATTCATCTGGGTAAATTTTTAAGAGCAAGTGCAATGGACCTAATGGGGTACTGATGCAAAAAATTATATTCAGGTGCTCCACGATTTCCCCCCTAAATAAAATAATTTTCATGCAAAACCAAAAAATATGTTCCTGAGAGGCTCTAGATTCCCCACAGTTCCTCCAGCACCCTGAGGGTACCTCAGGGTTTCAATGATACTATGTGACCCCAAATGTCATGCTCGTTCATGAACGAGTTTACCTGCGGCTCAGCGCCATTCATGCTTGTGTGCGTGTGTGTGTGTGCCACACAAATTTAATCGGCCTGCCGCTAATGTACTTTTATTAACAATAACAGATATTCATGATGTTATTATAAAATCTGTTGCCACCAATGCCGAACAAAGTATTGCAGTGAACGCACATCCGCCTTCACTACTGGAACTCCAAAGAAAAAGGAACGGATGGTATCTGGTCAGCTCCTTTTTCTTTTTTTTCACTTTATCTTTTTATTGAAATTCGAGTATATAAGAAAGCACACATCAAATTCAATAGAAGACTATCCTCCATGTAAGGTATAAAATATCACTTAACAAAGCACAGTATTTAGGGTAAACATATTGGAGAAGCCTCATATACATGTATTGATAATAAAACACAAACCTAGACAGGATGTAAGTGGAGAGCAGAAGGGTTACATTCAGTAGGGTATTACAGGATCAGAAATAGCAACCATGTATGAAATACTGTACATGCTAGGGCAGGCTATGGCAAGGCATTCAGTAAATTGCAAAAAGTGATAAATGTGCTCCTTTTTCTCAACGATCCCAAAACAACTGCACAGCTCCACCCACTGCAGCTGTAAAAATTGTACAAAATGTTTTCCGCTCCTGGAAAAGGCAGCCTGCCATAAGCTTTGCCTGAGGTGCCTTGATCCTGACCACCTTTTAAACTGTGAAATTTATAAAATATTTTGCCCTAAAACACAAAAGGAAAGGGCTAAGAAAAGAGAAGACTTTATGGCTTGTCAGCCTGCCTCCATGACAGCTTCCAAAGATTCAGATAAGGGTCCCGCCCCTTGGAACAAGCAGCAGTCCCCGTCAAAGGGGATAGAAAAGAAAAAAAAGCAGCTCAGCCATCAGACAAGCACATTAAGATGGTACAGAACCCAGGATGTCCAAAAAGGGGAACCCTGAGAGCAGTGATAGTAAGCACGAGCCAGAGAGCCTTAGAGCAAGCACTGGAAACAGTGTCTGCAAAGAAAAAAAAATAAAAAGAAAAAAATGTCTCTGCCATTCCTCTTGAAAAAGGAAAGGAGCAGACAGGGGATCCAAGACAAATACCCTCAACAGAGGACAGGACAAGGCATGGCAGCTCTGCCAAGAATCAGTCTTCATCATTGATTCCCACTAGTGGGTCTGAGCTGAAGGTGCTAGCCAGAACCTTTCAGAGGGCTGGTGCTGCGGTAAGCAGCACGCATGCACGATGTCGCAAGTCAGCACACACAGTAGCTGGCTTGCTGCTGCATCACCCACAACTGCCTCAGTTCCTTTTTTCCTGCTGTCAACTGTGCATCAGTGATGATGTTGCTCACCCCCCGGGAGTCAGAACTTCACATCTATATGGCAACAGCATTCATTTCTTCTACAATTTAGTGTTTAAAGCTAGACTGTTATTTTAGAGTCAGTTTAGTTTTCTACCACTTAAATAACTTAGTTTCTCCCTCAGTCCTTCTGAATGTTACCGGTCAGTGACGATGGAGGATGGTAGGGAGCCCAGAAGAGGCAGGCTACTCTGGCAGCGGGGCCATGTCCAGTCCACTCTTTCCTCTGGAGAGAGTGCCTGATGAGAGGCAGTCCAGTACTTGGGAGGAAAGGCAGTCTTCCCGTGAGCAAAATAAAAGCAGCACTGATCCCACACACACTTGGCATCATGGTCCATGCACCATTCAACCTTGGCCTCTTCCTCTTCCTCTTCTCACAAGAAGGATAAGAAATGGCACTGGTTGAGGTCACCCTCTATGAGGTCTGCCACAAGACATTTGATTACCCATATTCGGGAGGTCCCCACTGTTGTTACCAGCAACACTGGGAACTTCTAGGCCTGAGAGGTTGGTGTCTCAAGCCCAGAGCCCTGGGTGGGCAGTTCCACCACTGGGCAGCTCTTATGGAGCAGTCGGTGCAGTGCCTGGCCCAGGTGGTACCACTGGTGGTTCCAGTCCCTGATCCCCCAGGGTCGGTTGGACTGGCATTGCAGGCAGTGCCATTGAACCCAAAAGAGTGTTCGCTTGTGGCAACAGCTTTTGTGTCCTTGTCAGGAGCAGTGCTGCCAATGTCTCTCCTGCTTGTGGTGTCACCTTTGTCCTCTCTGACGATGGGGACAGCCATGGTGCCATCATCAATCACTCCAGTGCCAGCTGAGTCTTAAGGTCAGTACCAGTGTTGCATCTGGTGCTGACTTTGTGCCTGTCGGAATCGGGCATGGCATCGCATGGGCTCGCAGTGCCAGGAACCCTCCTGGTGTCATCTGCAGTGTCACCTCCTGCTCCACCTCTGGCACTGGTCTGTCACCCCTTGGGTTTGGGACCAATGTCATTGTGTTGCATTGTCGGCCCTGCAACCCCACTCTGTCTTCTATCCTTCCTGTGAGGAGGATAATGAAGGAGATGAGTCAGATTCCTGACCTCATTATCTCTTAAGGTGGTGATAATGATTCTTTATGGATGGAAGGTCTCAGACCTATTTCCTGTGTCTGTACCTCAGGAAGACATCTTTCCAGGCTCTGCTCAGAAATATGCACTTGGCATTGGATTTCAACCCAGCAGCCATTGACTATGCCAGGCATCTCCAGCTGGAGTTTCTAAACATGTCTAATATGCCAGGCAGTTTAGTTCCTCCTATCCAACCTGCATTATAAACCTTGTCTGATGCGGTTTGGCAGAAATCTGTTTCAGCAGCAGCTGTCCCCAAGCAGGCGGTCAGGAAATATGCAGTTCCTAAAAATATGAGTGTACAGTATGTCACTCAGCCCATAGCTGATGCTATTATTATTCTTGCTGAGAATGATAAGCCCATTGTGCCTAAAGAGGTCACTGCACACCCGACTAATAGGGAATCATGCAAGACTGACACTATGGGCAAATAAACCTACACTTCAGCCACCCTGGGCATGAGGATAGCTAGTTGCTAAGGGCATTTTTCCAAATATGGGTATACACTCTGGAGCAAGCCAAAATCTCTGGCAGAGACTTTGCCAGATTCATAGGCTAAACATGATATTCTGCTATTAAGCAAGGTATTGAATCCAACAGTCACAAGCTCAAGGCTTCTATGGATGCCTTTGATGTAGCATCTGACTCTGTGGCTGTAGGCATTTGCATCAGAAGGCCTTCCTGGCTACAGATTGCTGGGTTCACCCAGGATGTCCAGCTACAGGTTATGAATGTCCCTGTTGATGACACTTACCTGTTCAGATATCAGGTGGAGCAGTCTGTTAAGGGCATCTAATGAAACTAGAACAACTCTTAAGACTTCCAGACCAGTTCCCTTCAACTCCCTGAGAGGCAAGGGATGTGGGTCCTTTGACAACAAGCAGTCCTTTCATGGCAACATTGGGGAGCCTGAAACAACAGAAGTCAGCCTTCCCAACCTCAAAAGAAGCCACAGCTGAAGGCACAAGTGCTGAAAGCCCCTAGTGCCAGTGTCTGAAGCTCCAGCTCCAGTCTTGCCTCAGCTGCCTGAGGTGGACTGCTCCTCCCAAGTGTGAGGGGGGGTGCCTAACCAGTTTTACCATCAATGAGAATCCATCATGACAGACAAGTAGGCCCTCAGGATTATCCAAGAGGGGTACTCCCTGGATTTCACAGAAACCCCTCCACACTGTCCGCTGAGAAGGCAATCCCCTTTGTCAGCCCCCATGTCAGAGCTTCTGGCTCAGGAGATTGTGGTCCTTCTGAGCAACAGGGCAGTGGAACAAGTGCCATAGCCAGAACAAAACACAAGGTTCTACTCCAACTATTTCTTAGTGCCAAAGAGATCGGGGGCATGCGCTCCATTTTCAACCTCAGAAATCTTAACAAATTAATGGATCCAGAAAAATTTAAAATGACTTCTGTGGGCATCCTGCTACTGTAACTGAAACCTTAGGACTGGCTAGCATCTCTAGATGTGTAAGATGCATACCAACACTTTCTGGTGCACCTCAGCCACCACAGGTACCTACGTTTTGTTGTGCTGGGCCAACATTAGAAGTTCAGGGTTCTGCCCTTTGGGCTTTCCTCAACATCGAGTCTTTACAAAGTGCTTTGCAGTCCTCGCAGTACATCTCAGGAAACTGGGACTCCAAGTCTTCCCGTAGTTGGACAATTGCCTAATTTCAAGCCTGTCCAAACAGGAGATGGAACAGTTAGTGACCACTACTTCTCAGTCCCTAACTTCCATGGGAGTCTTGCTGAACCTCGACAAATCTCAGCTAGCAGCTTCCCAGCAACTGCTGTTCATATGAGCTCCAGGTATCAATCTTCACCATTAATTCACACTAATGGGTCTTAGCCAGAGGTGCTAGGACCCTGCGGGCAGGGGCGTAGCATGGTTGGCATGGGCCCTGGTGCAAGGAATGAAGCTGGGCCCCTCCCCAGCTTTCTTGGGCCCCACCGGCTTTCTAGGGCCCTGGACTAAGGTCTTTGTTTGCTTTTAAGTCTGTCTCTCTCTGTATACTGTTTTAGAAGATCCTTCCTCCTCCTCTGAATCAAACTTACTCCCCCAGCCCCCCGAGCCTGTTTTTCTCTTACTTTTTTGATGTTATAAATAATCAAAAAACATCGTCTCCTGTTTGTTTCAGATTGCTATCTGCTAATATGCTGCACAACTAACTGCACACACTAACCCAGTGCACACACCAGCCCAGCTGGACCAGCCCTGCCTGTGCTTTGGATTTCTGGGTCATGGACTAAGGGCTGTAAGTCACTAAGTTGGTGTATAGCAATTTTTTTTTTGTAGATCATTCTTCCTCCTCTCACAATCTAACTCTAAGTCCCCGTGCCCCCCCCCAAGTCTCTGTCTTCCATTTTTTGTCATATTTTAATCTTTTATTTATCTACATCCCCAATTTCCATCTTTTTTTTGTGTAACCCCCCTGCAAATGGGGGTTCCCAAAAGACTTCCAGGAGCTTGCTTGAATGCTCCAAGCCTGAATGGTGTTTGGCATTTAAGCCAATTATCAGTGAGTGTTTTTAGAGCCTCTGGTACTGTCTCTTTAAGAGCTGTCTGCTTGCAGACATAATTAGTTTGTATGGGGGGACTGTGTGCTTCTCTGAGTACCACTCGAGCTGCTGCCAATTCACTTCATTTTTGCAGTCACTAGGAGTGCAAAGGGAACCTATCTGAAAGATGTAACTGTTTGCCAGAAATTATTTAGAGTAATAATGAAATTACAGTTTGTCTAACCTGTTTTCTTTGCAGTCAGAACTGTGTCTGCTAGTTCCCATTCTAGTTTGAACTGCTGAACTGGACCAATCAGTGTGGGTAAGCTAGCTCTAAAATGGTGCCTTGGACTAATCAGAACTTGGACTCATAATCTGAGCCAGCCCCAAGAGGATTGTATGGGCAGTGACTCTGGGAGATGTAGTTTAGACTTCAGTGCCTTTTGGACCAACAGCAGCAGTCTATTGTGAGTGACAGCCAATCCAGTCAAGAACTGGGAGGAACTCAAAGGAAGTGCCCGTTTTGTCGGTTGGAGTTTCAGTTGAGCTTTGGCAGTGAAGAAGGAAGGAGCCCTGTGCTTTTCAGTGTGCAGTTTTAGATCAAAAACGTGTATAGGCCTAGAGTTCCGGTCTGCAGCTTGTTAGGACTGAATCCATCCTGTGAAAAGAATCAAAGGATCTCTGAAGAGTAGAAACCAGGCTCACCCTGTAGAAGACTGGAGGAATTGCTGAAAATTGCACCGGTCTGTCAGGAACTGAATCTGCTGTGTGTTCTCCCGGTATTGTGCAGTAATTAGATCGGGATACAGATGCAGCCTGCCTGGTATAGTGCTTTCTTTTATATGGATGTGTGAAGAGGTTTGTGTACCTCAAGTGAGCCCTGCTGACATTGAAGGACCCTATCTTATTTGGAGGTCGTGAGTACTAATTCAGGGTCGCCTCGTTGAATTGCCACATTAAATCCAAATGGAATTACTGTACTGCTGACTGTTTAATTCTCCTTTTCTCTGTGTGAAAGGGCCCCTACCAGCTGCCACGGTTTGGACTAGCCACTAGGGCTTGGGTACCCAGGGACAGTAACTGATAGGGATAGGCCTGTGCACAGAGCCATAGGTAGATTATTAGAGTGATAAGCTAATTAACCTGATTTCCCTGTCCTTGTTATATCCCCTAAATAAATCAGAGCTGCTTGTTTCAGCAAAGTTATACTGCCTGAGGTATTTGTCTCATGTTAAAGTACTGTACTGTGATTGTTGCACTGTATCTCATTTCACAGGAGGTCCCAGTGCCGAACCAGACCTGGGGTAAGTGTATACTGTGAAGGTAATTTGATATATTGTGTGGGCCACTAGTGGGAAGAAAGGGGTTGCAGTGTCCCAGAGGGCTGTGACCAAGTTAGTTTAACTATTGCAAACCCTGACCTCTGGGTGGAGGCACCCGCCATTGGATCCAGGCCCCTCAACCTGTTAGTGGCAAATCAGGCAGGGGTAGTAGCCCCTGGGATAGCGCCATCTAGGGGTTACATTTGTATGTTCTTATCTGCTTATGCAGGCAGCAGTGAGCACTCTGCTTTACAGCAGTAATACCAGCACCTCTTGTTCCCCTCACCCTAATTATTCCTTCCTTCCTTTTTCTGGAACTGGCCTTTCTAGTTTACTTGTCCTTCTGAGCTTTTTAAGTCACAAAGTCAGTGTATAGTAACAGTTTTTTTAGAAGATTCTTCTTCCTCCTCCTCTCACAAATTCCCAGTCCCCCCAAGTCTCTGCCTTTAATTCTCTTCCTTTTTTTGTTTTATTTTATTATCATCAGAATCTTGTATTTCTCTTAATCCCCAATTTCCAGTATATCTTCCCCTCACCCTAATTATTCCTTGTTCTGGCCTAGATGTGGCCTTGCTTAGGCCTTTCTAATTTACATGTCCTTCTCCTCAGGCTCAGCAGCTGCAGGCAGCTCAGTGCCACATAACTTATGTGAACACAACAACACCATCACACCGAGTCACTGGCCCAATTCAAATTTTTTTTTTAACAAATTAAAACAGAAGTAAAAGGACACTAACGTTTTTTCTTAAACCCCCAGGCTGTCTCTCTAGTCTCTGGCGACCCGACCACCATTCATCCCTCCTTCCATTTAACTGTCTTCTTCGGAACGTCCTCTACAGTAAGTCCTCCCCCAACCCCAAAGCCGAACAAAGCAGCAGCCAAGCCACAGCAACTGCCCGCCTGCCCGCACAGCTATGCAGTGCCTGTAGTCGACGATAGACCACAATCATGTTGTGTTGGGTGAACTGAGAGGCATAAAAAAACTGGTTAGTAATTTTTTTTTATTTAAATCAAGTCACCAAGCTGAGACGGTTAGCCTGCTTGGACATTCTGTCCCAAGTACAATGCACTGTAACCTGAACCGTAATGGCACAGTCGCACGCTTCTCTGACAGACAACATCCCCCCTCTCGACTCTCTCTGCCTCCCGCCTGGGCCAGTCCCAACTGACCGCTGCAGTGTGGCCATTGGTTGTAGACTGCTACTGATGGGCAGGGCAGGCAGAGAAGTAGTCTCTCCATTTGCTGGCTCATGATCCCATCTGTCAGCCACAAGCGGCTCCTATTTTCGGCTCCGACGGCTGCTCCCAAGTCCGCTGGTCCCCCCATGTGGTGTGTTGATTGTCCTGTCATGTGGGGTGCCTATTTTAAATTGGGCCTAACAGGAGAATCAGATGGCTGGGTGGCGTGCCACAGTGGTGGGCACACGCGCCTCATCTGTGAAGGAAAAAAAAAAATAAGACAGACTAATGGGAATGGGTGGGCTCCTGCTAGCTTATGGGCCCCAGTGCAGTTGCACCACCTGCACACTCCATCCCTACGCCCCTGCCTGCGAGAGCCAGAACCTTTCAGGAGGGCTGGCACCAAAGTAAGCTGTGGACATGCACGGTACCATGAGAATGGCTTACCTCAGCACCAACTCTCAGCCTCCTCAATTCCTTTTCTCCCCGCTGTTGAGTGCACATTAGTGACGACGACATTCACCCACCCGGAGTCAGAACTCTTATATGACAGCAACATTCAGTTCTTCTCAGTTTTAGTGTTTAAAGCTAGAGTTAGTTATTTTTGTGTTTGGTCAGTGATGTTACAAAAATATTTCTGTCAGTTTTCTCTCACCTACTGAGTCTATGGTCAACGGCCAAGAAGGACGACGGTAGGGAGCCATTCAAGCAGGCTGCACCAGGAGTGGGGCCATGTCCAGTTCACTATCCCTGTCAAGGAAGTGTTCTGACCATGGGTGATCCTGTGTTCAGCAAGAAGGATAGTCTTACTAAGAGCACAAAAGGGCAGGCCTGTTCCTGATTCTGGTCAGGTTCTCAGCGCCACTTGGCCTTAAGTTCTTCCTCTTCCCTATGGAAGGGGAAGAAACAGTACCACTTGAAGTCACCTGTGGGAGGTCTGCCACAAGACTGTTGGTCTTCTGCAGCCAGAGGCCCACATTTGCATCACCAGGAGCGTCTGGTACTGGGATGTCAAGGTCCTGGGCCCGGAGTCCCCCTCTGCCTTTTAAGTGGTACACCAGTGGGTTGTTCCACCCTTGGGCAACTTATCGGAGCAGTGAGTGCAGCATCAGGCTTATGTCTCTTTGCCAGTGAATCCCGTCCTTGTACCTTTGGGGTTGGTGGAACTGGAGCCACGGGTGGGGTCCTTAAGCCGGGTACAGCATTTGGCTCTGGCAACAGCCTTCAGCCCTTGCTCGCATTGCCGACTCCTGTCTCACTGACCGCATCTCCACCTTGCGTCACTTGGTGGGACTGGCCAAGTTCATTTGCCGGTCACTTCGGTGCCAGCTGGGTTTGGGCCCTTCTGGGTATGGGGCTGGTTTTGATGCTGGTCCTGGTGCTGGGTCAACATGGTGTTGGTGCTGGGTTGGCATCATGTCAACGTAATTTTGATGCCAGGTCAGTGCTTGGTTGATACTGGAGATCTCCAGGTACCAGATTCAGTTCTAGTCCTGGTGCCACCCTGGCACAAGCCCCTTGTCCTTGGGGCCAGTGTCATCAGTGTTGCTGGGGCCATGTTTCTGGACTAGAGGGTCTGCAATCCACCCCTCTCTATGTCTCTCCCTCCAGTGAGGGCATGGAGGGGGACGAGTCTGAGCCTGAACTCATCTTCTCTGAGGGTGGTGACAATAATTTTCTTAGCCCGGACTCTTCAGACCCAGGCCCCATTGCTGTGCTTCAGGGGGCTCTAGCTTTCAAGGCTTTGCTCAGAGACATGCTTCTTCACTTAAGTCTAAGCCTACAGCCCATTGATCAGTGGTTAAACATTTCTACCATGCTGGTCAATTTAGTCCCTCCTATTCCATCTGCATTTAAACCCTGTGTGATACAGTCTGGAGTAGGTCTGCATCAATTCCATCTGTCTGTGAGCAGATAGATAAAGCAAAAAAATCACTGTCTCTAGGTAGTACAGTGTATGTTTCTCAGCCTTAGCCGATGTCTTTGTTATTCTCTGACAATGACAAGGCCATTTTCCCCCAAGAGACCACATGCATCCTCTTAAGAGGACTCAGTCAAGTTGGAACTATGGGAAAACAGGCCTGTACAGCAGCTACCCTAGCCATGCGGCTTTCTAGCTCCAAGGGCATTGTTCCATTTATGAAGGTCTGCTTTGGGGCTCACTTAAGTCCCCTTCAGAGACTAAAAAAGGATTCTGCTAATTTCTGTATATGGAATTTAGTGCAACAGTCATCAGTTCCAAGGTGTTTGGATGCCTTTGCTTCTCTTCTGCTAGGCATGTGCACCAGAAGGCACCTCTGGCTCAGATAGTTGGTTCAATCACAGGGGGCATGCATCTCTTCCTCGACCTCAGAGATCTCTTTTTCTTGAATTGAGAATTACTTTAAATATTATTTCTTTCAAGATTAATTAGCTCCTTGGATATGCCGGATGCATACCAATGCTTCTTAGTACACCCCGGCAGCCTCAGATATCTCTGATTCTTCATGCTGGGGCAGATTAATAGTTCAGAGTCCTGCCCTTTGGACTCTCCTCAGTGCCTCAAGTCTTTGTGAAGTGCCTTGCAATACTCGCTGCACACCTGAGGAAATTAGTATTCCAATTTCACCCTTACCTGCACAATTGGCCGATAGTCTAGACAGTCCATCCAGGCGTAAAATGGAACAAGCAGTGGCCATGGCCTTTCAGTTCCTTACCTCCTTGGGGGTTCTGCTGAATCTTGAAGCCTCGGGTCTAACCCTCACTGCAGCTGGTGTTCATAGGAGCTCTTCTGGATATAACCAAGGCCCTGTCTTCCTTCCAGAGAGCAGAATGCAGATGTCTGCAGATAGCATTTTATTTATTTATGACTTTGATGTCCGGGTAGATGCACTGGTCTAGTGGACCGTTTAGAGGCATGACCCAGACCAGAGGCGCTAGGTAACATAATCATCGACAGTAACATAATAAATGCAAAGAGCAAGCACATAACAATGGTACAGATAGATACAGGCCAAGTAATACGAAGAACATAAAACATAACTTTGTCAAACAGGTTGACAATGGGTGCTATGGATACAAAGTACACAATGCATAAGGTATCTTAGTATTTCTCACCATAGGATAATTTTTCATAAGACCAGGTAGCCAACAGGAATAGGTGGAAAATAGTCCTTGTGGAGGCCAATAAGCAGGCAGGGGGGAGGGTGCTAGTGGGTGGGATATTTGCAGCATTCTTTGTCAATCAGCCATTCTTTGAGGTTGTGTTTGAAGCTTAGATGCGACTTGGAAGATCGAAGGGGAGCGGGTAGCCCATTCCACAGAGAGGGAGCTGCTACTGAGATGGCATTCCCACCCATGTTGGTAACAGTTCTAGGTACTGCAAGAGTGGGAACAGTTGAGGAGCGGAGGCTCCTGGTTGTTGTTCTGAAATTGAAAAAGCATGCTACATTATGGAGTGTAGATCTGTTTAAGCCCACTCTTCGCAACGCATGCTGGCTCTGGTAACCTCCTCAGTGTTCACACTGCCCCTGGCATAGTTATACATGAGAACAATTCAATGGATGCTCAATACACAATGGTCACTGTGACGCTTGGCCAGCTGGTTATGATTGCTCTATGATTTTTGTAATATAGAATATAGTGTGTGATTGTCAGTGCTTCCATGAATGCCCCCCCCCCCAGGTTTCAGAGAAGCAACAGGATATGTTAACCTGAAACCAGGAGGTAATTAAAGACTAGAGAAACATAATTAAGGGTCTCCTGTTTCCCTGACTTAATTAGATCTGACCCAGCTACCAGGATATAGGGCTTGTACATTTTTATGACATCTTAGAGGGAAAACATGTTCTCATCATGGTGCTAAAGTTACATAAAATCCTTTGATCCTTGGGAAAAGAGGATCTGCTCGGGATCAAAGAGGGGGGTGTTAATTAAGGAATCATATTGGGAAATTAGTTTTTGCTGATGTCACCTTATTTAATATACCTCCTGATAGGACATCCTGTTTGTATATTTTTTTATACTTAACAAGGAGGAGCTAGGTGACATCATGGAAGGGGTGTGTTGAGAGACAGTTTAAGCTATTCTATGTCTGATCTTTAGACACATTTCTTTGTGGGCTCCTAGAAACAAGAGCTAACTATAAGCACTGTAAGACAATAATACATTAGATAGAAAAGTCTAATTGTATTGTGGTAGGAGTTTATGTTTGTACTTTTCCCTGGTTTCTTTTAAGTAATTGTATGCTTTGTGATATAGTGTTCTGTGTTTACATTTTACATATTTTTATCTATTTTTAAGTAAACCTCTTATTTTAAAGAGACTGCCTGGTGTGTCTTCAAAGTTCTTTCTTTTGCATGTGAAGTATAGATGGTTAAGACTGACTAAAACTGTTCAAAGCTTGATGGTGTACTAAACTGGGAAAAGGTAAGAATATACCTAAGGTCTTTTATAGAGTTTTAAGGGTTCATTTTGGATATCTGGTTAGGTGCCCTTAGATGAAAGATATCTGGCATCCCCCGAAGAGCAGATTATCTGAGCCTGTACATTTGGGAATTCTAGCATAAGGTTCACAGTTTGAATCCCCCAAGAACTTGAGACCAAAGGTGATTTGGACCCACAAGCAGACAGGAGGGTTACCCTGTTATGTTACCTGTTCACAATACTGCACTCAGAGGTTGGCACTGTGGGAGCAGAGGGCCTGACCTGCTGAGTGGGTTTGTGACAGTCACAAGAATCTCTCTCTCTTAGACCTACCCCTTTCAGGTGACCTAGCTCCAGTTTTGTCACTCACATGGTGGTTACTGGAGGACAGTTTTCTCCAGGGCTTCCCTTCTCCCAACTGGAGTCTGAGGTGACTTTCACCATGGATGACTCCCTGTTGAGGTGGGCAGCCCACTGTCAGGGCCTTCAAACACAAGGTGTCTGGGACCCATCACTCATCTCCACATCAATATGGTGGAGATGCAAGCTGTTTTTGTATGGCCAGCGAGCCCTAGTGGACCTTGTCATCTACAAAACAATTCTCCTCCAGACAGACAAAAATCTACGATGTATTACATCAACAAATAATGAGGAGCACACTCTTACCCTCTCTGCAGGGAAGCGATGAGAGTGTGGGAGGGGTGTCTGAAGCAGGGGTTCCTACTCCAAGCCATTTATCTGCCAGGGAGCCCAGAACACTCTGGCAGATGAGCTCAGCTAAACAGAGGCCGATCCTCATAGTGGTCACTACTAACACCAGACATTGTGAGATTGCTGTTCAATGAGCAGGGCACTCCAGATGTGAACCTTTCTTGCATCCCAACTTAATGCCAAACTGCCTCAATTCTGCTCCAGAAACCCAGAACATGACATTTTCTCTCAGGATGTATTCAGACTACAACGGCAGAATTTTCTTCAATACGCATTCCCTCCTACACCCCTAATTCAGAGGGTAATGCGCAAACTGGAAGTGCACAGGGGCAAGATGACCCTGATCTGCCCCTGCTGGCCTCAAAAGATATGGTGTTCTTTGTTGAACAGACTTTTAGTCAGCCTACTGAGGACTCTACCACTCAGGATGGACTTGCTAACACAGGGTCAGCTGGTCCATCCCAACTGTGCTTCCTTCATCTTCAGCCTTGCCTATTGAAGAGATAGAAGTGAACAGGTATAATATATCTCAGAAAGTCTCTGAAATACATTTGGCAGCAGATAAGCCTTCCATGGAGAAGACATACATAGTCAAATGAAAAGGTTTTTTCATCTGGTGCTCCAAAATGGTACCCAGTTAGATTAGCGCTACAAGAACAGCTCCAGTCAAGAGAGCGCTAGTCCCTGTAGCACTAACATGGAGAGTATGAGGACATTTACAGTGCTTTCAGTAAGTGCTCCCCTGGTCACTGTCCGTGGTGCTTATGGCACACAAGGGCACCAGGATCCAGGAGGCTGGCCAAGCTGCTCCCGTGGTGTGGAGGGCTGGGGCATCGAGCAGCTTGGTCAATAGCATCGGTGACCAGGGTTCTAATCCTGGTCTCCAACTTTTTTGTGCATTCGGGACTTAGAATTGTTTACATTCCACGGCCCCACAAATTTTAACTTTCTCCATGATCTGCTCCCCTCGGAGTGAGAATCCTTCAGTCTGGGGGATGCGGAGGCATAGGCCCCCGCAAAAACAGAATCAACGGCATTTTTGCCATGCTTATGATGCCGACATCATTCTTGTTGGCGCTATTCTGAGCCAGTGCCCTACAAAACCAACATGGACTTCTTCAAGTGCCTTACTGACAAGCTTCTGAAGTACTTATTGGACCTTTCTGATACTGGCCTGCAGTATTACACAGTCAAGGTCCAGCTGTGTGCTATTTCAGCATACCACAAGCCTGTTAGTACCCTCTACCTGGCACAGTTGCTACTTTTCAAGAGATCTCTCAAGCGCATCTTACACACAGGCCTCCCATTTGGAAGCCAGAAGCTGCCTGGGCATCAGCCTTATGTTGGATATGCTCACTCTCAAGCACTTGTGATGTGTAACTTAAAGTTCTTAACTTGGAAAGCAGCATTTCTGGTGATTATCATGTCTGCTCACAGAGTATCTGAACTCCATGCTTTGGTGACAGATCCTCCTTATACTGTTTTTCAAAAGAACAAGGTAGTTCTCCATACATACCCCAGGTTTATATTGAAAATGATGTCAGAGTTCCATCATAATCAGGCCCTAGTTCTACCTTTGCCAACTTCCAGAATGACGGAGAAAGGACCCTCCACTCACTGGATGTTAAGAGGGTTCTTAGGTTTTATCTGGAAAAAACCAGGAACTTCAGACAGTCCAAACAACTTTTTGTCTCCTTTGATCCTAATCAAAAGGGGCAGCCTGTCACAATCAAGTGCATATCTGCTTGGATTTTAAATTGCCTTTGCCACTGCTATGCTATGCTATGGTCCAGGTTAAACTGGAGGGCACAGTACATGCCCACTCCACCAGAGTGGTTGCCATGTCCCTGACAGAAATACACACTGTGCCTGTTGGAGACATTTATAGAGTTGCAACTTGGAGCACAGTGCACACTTTTACTAAGCACTATACCCTGGATGTCCATGCTAGGTAACACGCCACATTTGGCAAGACAATTCTGAATGGATTATTATTTTGAGTGAGCCCTGAGCTCCAGCTGCCCTAGTCCGGGGCACATTTCCTGAGCCTGGTACTCCGCCCATTAGTGGAAGTCAATTGATAAGAGTGAGTTTTGGAAGATACTAACATTGCATACTCACTGTAATTCTTGATCTTTTAAGAATATCTTCACCATTGATTCACATGCCTGCCCACCATCCCCTGGACTCATTCCAGTATGGTTGAATAGGTCTTCACCCCTTTATGCTTGGTTGGGCTGTGAAGACACCATGTTACTGGATTTGGTGTCCCTTCTTACATGGGCCACCACTGCTATCTTGTGCCCTTAGGCTAAGTTCACAAGTTTCTATTAGGTTATGCTGCTCACCTCCATGGTAAAAAAAAGGTACTGAAGTGGTTGGGGGGCTGCTGCAGTGGTAAATCAGTGGTCTGTGTACTGACAGACGATGTCGTGCATGCGCGCTGCTTACCAAGGCACCAGCCCTATGAAAAATGGTAACAGGATTCAAGCAAGCATGGAATAGACACAAGGGGACCTTAGAAGTAAGGTGGGGGGTGGGGAGACAGACTGGAGCTCTAGTAGGGTCTGTGGTGGCACAGTAGGTAGGGAATATAGGGCAGACTAGGTTGGTCAAGAGGTCCTTATCTGCTGACAACTTCTATGTTTCTAAAAGTTCTGGCTTCTGCTGGGTCCTAGTGCCTCTGGCTCAGACCCACTAGTGTGAATCAATGGTGAAGATATTCTTAGAAGATTAAGAACTATGCTGAGTACATAATTTAAATTTTTTCAGGCCTTCCAGCCTATAGGAAATTTTATGAATATGCCCCCCCCGCTCAGGTTCCATACCAAATTCCTGTGGAGGAGGAAGAGATATATTAGTTTGTTGTACTTGAGTAATGTATATTTATTGTATATTTGTCTTTGTCTTGTATGGGTTTACGTGTGTTGTATAATAGGGTATTTTTAGTATGTAACTGATACTTTAGTATAGTAGGACCCCATTGAAAATGAGCTTCAGCTAAATTGGGTTATCCTGTTTCTGACATCAGAATAACATTTTGTATACTTACTTACTATTAAGAGAAGGAGGGGGAACCTCTGGAACCAGACAGTTAGCCCAAACAGCAATGTGACTTTCCTCCCAGACCTTCTGAGGATAACACATCCCACTATTTCTTTGTAAGGCAAATGATAAATACCCTGAACATCCCCTCCCATGAAGCTGAGAAGGATGAACAGGATGCTGAATTCAGAGATATGATGGGTCTTGCCTCCACAAGGATGTTGCTGCTTCCTAGCCATAGATCGTTCAAGAAAGCCACTGCCAAAACCATGTCAACACCTACCTCTGCTGCTGGCATTGACAAGTAAATTGAAAAGAAGTATGAGGTGCACATACAGGGGGCTGAGTACCTGTATGCCCACCCTGATCATGAGGGAGTGGTTCAGGCGGCTTCATGTGAAAAGGCTAAGGTGCCTTTCTTTTCCCAGCCTCCTGAGAAGGAGACCAAAAAAATTGGATACCATGGCCAAGAAAGTGTATACATCAGCTTCCTTGGTCCTCAGGCAATCAGCTTACCTGGCAGACACAGTTCAGTACCAGAAGACACTTTGGAATGCCATACTGCCACTGAGTGAGAAAGCAAGTGGTGACTTGGCACAGGACTTGGTGGACATAACTAGAACAGCAATGGATGCCACCAAGTACCACTTCCACATCACTGTGGACACTGATGAAGCTGCTTCCAACGTCATGGCCCATTCATTATCTTTAAGAAGGTTTGCCTGGCTTAGGGCTGTTTTCCTATCCCAGGACACTCAAACAAAAGCTATGTGTTTTTCTATTGAGGAAATGTCCTTTTTGCTGATGAGACAGAGGTACTGTATACTGTATATGGAAAAGGTGGATGAGTACAAAATCACCTACAGGAACAATACTGAGAAAGAAAAGGCCTCCACTTCCTATAGGCCTTATGGAAAGGGAGGCAGAGGTTCCCCGCCACTTTAAAAACAGGTTCTAGCTCTGTACACCAATAAAGTAAATGTTTCTCCTGTATAATAAGCTACATGCTTGAATTATTTCTTAGAAAATAGAAACATTAATAAACCAAGAACAAAACAGAACCTGATGTCTCAGGTAATGTTTAAATCACCTTTCTTAAAATCAAATTACCATCTAGTGCTGAAAGTTATGTCTCCCATGTTCCTAATTTTAAGCTGTAAGTTTTAAAGTGATCCTGGAATGGTATATAATTTTTTCAGCTACTTCACACTGACCTACACAACAAGCCATGTGCTATCCAGGGAGGATCTGTGGACTTCAAATTCTGGAAGATAAGTTGTTGTCCCACTATTACAGCTAAGTATAAAACCTCTTCTCTTCTCTTGTTAGTTCACACTTTTCCAAAAGGGATTCAAAGCCTCCCAAACAAATATATTGACACGCTATTTGTTAGGGCTACTGAAGACTATTAACCAAAGCTTGTTCTATCTCTTTCCATTATTGAGTGAGTTTATGATGAGAATAACGTTTATGAAGTTGACTCTCTCAATGTTGCAACAAGGCCATCTAGGTGTGGTCATAGGTGCGGAACAGGGGGGGCCACTAGGGCCATGGCCCTACCACTTTCATAAGCGGCCCTATCACTTTTTGCTATCATGGTAATATATTTAATAGGGGAACATTTACCTCTTACCTCCTTGGCCCTACCACTTTTCAAACCGTTCTGGCACCACTGGGTGTGGTCACACTTTGATGATATTTATGCTCTTTATAAGGGGTGCAATAAGTCCGAAACAACACTTAATATGGCCCTCCTTTCATCTAAAATATGGACAAAACCAAAAGGAGGGATCATGCTCCATATAATCTCAATACAGCCAGATGCGAACATGGAGAAACAGACCCACTCACTGGTATACTTGTAACCCCCTCGTCACCCGGGGTTACTAGATTCCCACTTAGAACTAGTGGTAGGCAGGGAAAGGCAGCTTGTGAGACACCAGTTAAATGGGGTTCACACTTTCTCACTCTGTCCTCAGTCTCAGCTGAGCTGGAGGGATGACATCACTATAGAATTCTCACAGCAGCATAAGCCACAGTGGAATGCTGCAGCAGAGAGTTAGGTTAGAACATTGGGGATTTCAAAGTTAGTCTTCAGCCAGACTCAAGAGAAGGAGGAGGTGTGCTGCAGGTGGCAGCCCCTCAGAGCCTAGCTCTGTCTTAGAGCTACACCAGAAACAGGGTAGTGTGTTCTCACCCTAGAGAAGAACACTGAAGGCACCAGCAGAAGTGGTAGAGACCGCTCCCCGAGTTTTTCCAGTGCCCCATCCCCCAGAGGGATGGGGGGAAAGAATCTAGCATTTCAGGGGCAATCCACTGGCCCTGCTGGGAATGGGAAAAGCTGCCTGACAAGAGTTTGTTCTGAGTTACCAGAGAATTGTGTGTTTCCTCTGAGAGAAGTCCTGCGGCACCTGTGAACCATGGTGAGTCTGCTCTGACATAGAGCCCATGTTTTCACCAAGACAGTTGTGTAAAAGTATCTGCCTACTGTGGGGTCAGGAAAGGACTAGCCAAGTGCAGTACTTTGAAGATATGTGTATGGCTTCAAATGCATCTAACCAGTGGAGGTCTACAGGGATGGACATAGCCACTTACAATATGTTGCAAGTCAGGACACCAGCTACATAGAGAGTAGAATGTTAAATGTGATTTACATTTTGAGATAGCAATCTACAACCAGAGAGTTCAAAGAAAGGTGTTGTTCCAAATGAATGGCCGGGTGTGGATTTGGGAACAAGAGGTGGGAGACCCCCAATCTGGAGTAACCAGGTTTACCTCTACGGATTCACTTTGGGCACCTATAGCTTTCTCCCAGGTACTTGGCCAGTGTCTGCAGAAAGTACCCAGATGTGGGATTAAGGATGAGATTTTCCCTGTAGAGCTAGAGAATGCTCATGGGTGGTAAAGGGAGCCACCATCAAACTCCTTGATACATGGAAAAGTGTACTAGTACTGGCCGGGATGCCATGCCAGGGAATCCAAGAGTGAGAGTACCAGTTTAGGCATGTGAGCCCAGATGTGTTCAGAACCTGAGGGTTGTCGTGTAAAGAAGATGTGTTCTAACCTCTGTAGATCTGCATATCCAGTGAGTGTAGCCCAGTGGGAGTCCATCTTGCTTTGTATTCTTGTGTTGAAGTGAATAAAAGCCACACTTTAGAATCCCACTCCTGGTTTGGACATTTTCAGTTATTGCGCTCCATATCTGGAATTACTTGGGTGCCCCTGACCAGAGGTACAAACCTAGCCCTGATGCTGAGCGAATGTTTCCTCCCCGAATCTAGGCTCTCCAGGTAGTGGGTTACAAAAATGATCACCCCTATCCAAGGCGAGGTTACATACTTATTAAGGTTTTTATTAAAACTAATTCTCCAAACACATCACTCTAGATTGGTGCTTTCCTCTGTGGGGACCTCCTAATTGCAAACATTGAGGATGTGTTTACTTCAAGCACAGCATACACACTGAGTAGTGTGGCCCTCCTTGCATTTCTAAAATAAACAAAACCACTGGGAGGGATAAGGGGTGCAATAAGTCTGAAACAATACTTAATATAGCCCTCCTTTCACATAAAATATAGACAAAACCAAAAGGAGGGATCATGTTCTGTATAACTGCAATACATCCAGACACACACATGGAGAAACAGACCCACTCACCTATATACTTATTAAGGTTTTTATTAAAACTAGTTCTTTGAAGAGACCACTCTAGATTGGTGCTTTCCTCTGTGGGGTCTTCCTAGCTGCAAACACTGAAGAAGTGCTTACTTCAAACACAGCATGCACAGAGAGCAGTGTGGCTGCGGGTCCAGAGACAATACTGATGCTGATATGCCAGTTCTGAGTACAGCATTGGCCATGGTGAAGGGTTAGAACCCCTCACTGAGCCTTCTGCTCACCATTAGACCAGTGCTGGAGGTAGCATTAGCTAGGTTTCTGGCAGTAGCCCAGAGGTGAATTTCTCCCAAGAACCTGTGTCTGAAACTGTCACTGGTGAGGACCAAATCTGCCCCATGGGACTTGTATGGCTCTGCTCTCTTCAGCTGGATGTTTCCCCCCAAGGGCACCGACAGGATCACCCAAAGATGTTGGTCATCTCCACTCGAGTGGACTTGCCAGGTCCTCACCTCAGGAAAAGTTCCCTGAGCACTCCCACAGCCCTGGCAAAGAGCCTGAAGCCTCCAACTCCTTCTTCCCTCCTGGGCCTCTGTTGTCCCTCCCTGAACTACCAGGGACAACAGATCTTCTGGGTCCTATTACCAGGTCTCAGTATGGGAGAATGGCTGCTGCCTTACACTTTACTATGTACAGTCCGACCGGGCAGAGTTCAAGCTCATGATCCCGACACCAATTCTAAGTTTAGCTCCTCCTTTCCAACTCCCTCCCTTGAGGAAGATGAATCCTCCCTCCATCTGTCCTCAGATTCTGAGTATTCTGCATTCCAGAGGTTCCTTATGGACATGCTGAAGGAGCTGGACATTGGCTCCTTTGCTGGTCAAAGTCCTGTGTCTTAGCCACTGAGATTCCTTAGAGATTTCAATGATGACAACTTTGGCATTCCTCCTTGGCATTGGGTCTTCAAGGAGTCCTCTAGGACAGTCTCAATCCATCCCCATTCCACTGCTCCAGCCCCAAAGGACATCTGGCTCAGGTATTCCTAAGTGACACTGCGGAAGGACCGGAAGGAAAGGTATGCCTCTTTGTGGATGACACTAAAATCTGCTATTCTGAGAGGGATAGAAAAAATGAGGAGGGACCTAAGTAAACTAGAGGAATGGTCGAGAGTGTGGCAGCTAAGACCCAATGCAAAAAAAAGTGCAAAATAATGCACTTGGGGCACAGGAACCCAGGGAGGCTTACATATTGGTGGAGGGGGGGGGGATACTGACATCCACCAAACAGGAGAGGGATCTAGGGGTGATCATATCAGATGACCTAAAAGTAGCCAAACAATGTGCCAAGGCCGTAGGGAGAACCAGTGTGGTACTGGGGTGCATAGGGAGGGGTATCCCCAGCAGAAAAAGGGAGGTGGTGATTCCACTGTACAGATCATTTTTGAGACTCCGTCTGGAGTACTGTGTCCAGTTCTGGAGGCTGCATCTATGAAAGGACATAGGCAGGGTAGAGGCAGGTCAGAGAAGGGCAACAAAAATGGTGCAGGGCCTGCACCAAAAATCATATGAGGAGAGTCTGAAGGACCTCAATATGTATACCCTGGAGGAGAGGAAAGGGGTGATATGATAGAGACCCTCAAATATCTCAAGGGCATAAACAAGGCACATGAGGGTGGCAGTTTTTCAGAAAAAGAGATGTTCTAGAACAAGGGGGCACTACATGAGGCTGGTAGGGGTAGACTAAGGGACAATGTGAGGAAGTATTTCTTCAAAGAAAGGGTGGTGGATGCATGAAACAGCCTCCCAGTAGAGAGGTGTGTGTGTGTGTGTGTGTGTTGGGGGGGATTCGGTAAGTGAATTCAAATTTGCATGGGAGAGGCACAGGGGAACCCTAGCAACAGAAAGGGGAACAAAGCCAGAGATCAAGTAGGATCTGTGGTTTTTGCAGCAGGTAGATAAATTGGGCAGACTATGCGGGCCAAGCGGTCCTCATCTGCTGTCAATTTCTATATGTTGCACTCCCACAGGATCTGCAGGAGCCATGCCTCACCCCTCTTTGGGGATTCAGGTGTTGCAGACACCTACAAGGCCTAAACACCCTTCGCATGACCAACCTCCTAAGGCTGACTGTGCAGATGGATGCCTGGGGAAGGAGAGCTTTTACCTCAGCACTTACCCTTATGTACATTGCTGCACACCAGACACATCAGACAGCTTACAACCAGCACTTATAGTGGCAGTTAGGTCAGATCCTAACTGCAGTGCCTTGTTGCGAGTTAACTGGGAAAGCCATTCCCCTTTCTGTCCAGGGCCTGGAGCTGGCGAGGCACCAAGCAAGGCATTGTACGATGCCAGTATGGTGGCCTCCAGGCTGGTAGGAACAGCAGTCTGTAATCAATGTCAGTGGTCATCATTACTAAGGATGGAGTGGGAACAAAAGAGCACAATGCCCATAAAATGCTCCCATCATTCACCCATAACCTCTGTTGGAATTTCCCAGAATATATGTACCCAGCCTGTTTTTAAACATCTCCTTTATACTACTGATTACTACATTTGTAGGCAATAA
This sequence comes from Neoceratodus forsteri, assembly GCA_016271365.2. NCBI lineage: Eukaryota > Metazoa > Chordata > Ceratodontiformes > Ceratodontidae > Neoceratodus > Neoceratodus forsteri. The sequence continues at coordinate 659,753,848 of CM057459.1, forward strand.
ATTCTATGGCTTAATGATTCTCTGAGAGAGAGAAAACACACTCTTTTTGTTTTTGAAAAACCTTTTCTTTCCAGCTGTAGTTGGTGACCTCTAGTGTTAATGGATATCTGTTTAAAGTCAAGGCCTATTTCAGTCATAAAATGCTGATCTTGTGTAACCCCCCTGCAAAGTCAGTGTCAGTGGCTCAGTAGGTAGCACACTCGCCTCTAAGGCTGGGAGATCAGAGGGCTGTGGGTTCAGTTCCCACATCTGGCACTTGGGTTAATATTCTAGTACTGACACTGTAGTGCAGCATGAGAGGGGTGCTGCACTTCTGAGGTGCTGTCTTTCGGATGAGATGTTAAACCGAGGTCCCATCTGCCTGGATTGGTGGTAGTTCAGGTGGATGTTAAAGATCCCATGGCACTTATCGAAAAGAGTAGGGAATTTCCGTGTCCGCCAAATTTCCCTCATTGACTAAAAATACCACCAACAGCTTAATCTGGTTCAAGGTCAGTTGGCATTCATCTGTATCCCCCCTCCCCTGGGTCGTGCCTGAAAATAGGCAGGATTTGTCTAGTGCACTTACCCGGTCAACAAAAACGAACTAAACTAACTAAATGGGGGTTCCCAAAAGTCTTCCAGGAGCTTGCCTGAATGCTCCAAGTCTGGGCGGTGTTCGGTGTCTGAGCTGTTTAAATGTGGTTCCAAGTGAGTGCTATTTGAGCCTCCACGTACTGTCTCTTTAAGAGCTGTCTGCTTGCAGACTTAATTAGTTTGTATGGGGGAACTGTGTATTTAATGCTCGAATCCCGCCCGAGCTCCTGCCAATTCGCTCTGTTTCTGCCATCGCTACATGTGCAGAGGGAGCCTTGTTGAAAGATGTAACTATTTACCAGAAACCATTTAGAGTGACTGAGAAATTGTAGTTTGTCTAACCTGTCTTCATTTCAGCATGAACTGTTTCAGTGTAGCTCTTTCATTTTGGTCCTGGACTGCTGAAATAGACCAATCAAAGGGGAGGGGTTCCTTAAAATGGAGCCTGTGGATGAATCAGAACTTGGACTCTCAATTTTGAGCCAGCCACAAGGGGATTGTATGGGCGGTGACTCTGGGAAATGTAGTTTTGACCTTGGTGCCTTTTTTCACAAACAGAGGGAGTCTTATTGTGAGTGACAGCCGAACCAGCCAATGGAATGGTGTGGAGCTAAACAAAATGCCCTGCTCTGTGACTGGAAAGATCAGATCAGTTGTGACAGTGAAGAGAGAAGGAGCTCTGTGCTTCTTCGGTGTATAGTTTCATGCAGGAAGCGCTTGTGAGGCCATGAGGTTCGGCCTGCAGCCATTGTAAGCGCTAGTTTGGGCTGAATCTGACTTGTGAGGAGAAAGAAGGAAGTCTGAAAGGTAGAAACCAGGTTAACCCTGTAGAAGACTGGAGAAATTGCTGAATCGCGCTCGGTCTGTCAGGAACTGAAGCTGCTGTGTGTACTCCTGGGTATTTTGCAATAATTGTGATTGGGATCTAGGAGCAGCCTGCCTAGTATAGTACTTTCCTTTTACCTATGAATGTGCGTAGTGCTTGTGGGGAATCGCTATTTCCAATCCTCTGTGCTGTGTGCTGTGTGTTGAAGCTGGAAGCAAACCCCAGCTTGTCTCGGACTAAATCCGTTTGCTATCTACTGCAGTGGGGTCCAGTCATGAGGACCTTGTCTCCATGCCCTGTTGTTCTGGCAACCCAGAACATCCACCATCTGGTTCTCAGCTTGGGTAGTGTGAGTACCAATCAGGGTACTCCCCTGCAGCCTGTTTTCAATTACAAGTGTGCCATCAAATTATTGTTGTTTTACTTCTTCATGGACTGAGCCATCTGGCTCCGGATTACAATTGGGTGTTGTGCATATATCTTCTTCTACAGGACCCTGTCCATCTGCACCTGCCGGCCAACCCCAGGCAACGGATCTAGCTAGCCCCCCTCAACCTGGGTACCCAGAGTGTGACTTTTCAGACACTGTATGTGTGCACAGTACTGTGATTTAATTCTACCAATTAACCTGATCTCCCCCTCCCGTGTTTTATTCCCCCTAAGTAAACCAGATTTGATGTTGTTAAACTTTAAACTGTCTGAAGTGTCAGTACCTACATATCAAGCATGGTATTGGTTTGTGTATGTTGATTAACCTTATTTTACAGGGGGTCCCCAGAGACGAACCTCAGAATCAGTCTCAAGGATAAGTGGTACTTTATTAATGAACAGTGTGTACATGTGGGGTATTGGGACTGTAATTTCTGTGCATTGTGTGAGCCACTAGAAGGAATAAAAGGGGGTCTCAGTGTCCCAGAGGGCTGTGACCAAGCTAGTCTAACCACTACAAACCCTGACCTCTGGGTGGAGGCACCCGCCATAGAACCTAGGCCCCTCAACCTGTCAGTAGTCAAGCAGGCAGGGGTAGTAGCCCTTGGGATAGTGCCACCTGGGGGTTACACTTGGATTATATTCCAAGCCAGCATTAGGTCACTGCGCAACCTTCTAGTTTCCAAAGACACAAGACCAAAACTACTTAGTCTTTTGTTATAATTTTGGTATCTAGCTTCTGCCATTCATCTAGTTACTTTTTTTTGAATTTTCTCTAATCATGCAATGTCCTTTTCTTGAATGGGGACCAAAACTGAGACGCATAATCCAGAAGTGGCCTTACAGTACATAGGTACTATACAAAGGTAAGGTCCCTTTCGGGACTCCGCTGTATACAGAACACCAATCTGATAAATGACCATCTATAATCACTCTCTGCTTTCTGTCTTTAAGTGAATTTTGTTTCCAAGTTATATAGTGACAGCTTCGCCTGTCTAGGTTGGCATCTCTGGCCTGGTGTAAGGTGCTTAATTTGCACTTCCTTGGGGCTCATTTCTTTTCCTGCAGGGTCAGGTGTGACTTGTCAGGTCACCTTACTGCTCCCGAGCCACAGGAGCATCTGCCTGTCCCTGACCAGTCTCAGGTGCCATCAGACCTATGACGATCCCCTTACCCTCAGGTGGTTCTCCTCCAGTCAGAGGGCTAAGGGATATTTTTTCCCACAGGGTGAGCCAACTCCTCCCTATTTTGGGAGGCTTGGTACTCTGACCCATAATTGGTAATGAATGGTGAAGATTGGTTCTTAGAAGATATGAAAATTACGTACTCACCGTAATTGTTGATCTTCCAGTATATCTTCACCATTCATTTACATGCCTGCCTACTATCCGCAGCTCAGATAAGAGCCAGGGACTCTGAGCAGCTTACTCTGTGGTCCTAGTGCACTGGTGTTTTTCTTGCCATTCACAGCTGGGAGATGCTCTGTATCTCTTCCGTTATCTGAAGAGTGAAATCATTTTTCCTGTCTCTCTTACAAAAAAAAAAAAAATGAACTGTGATGAGGGTCCTCTTAGCTCTTTTACCAACCAACCAACCAACCAACCAACCAGCCACCCAACCAACCAACAAAAATAATGTGAAAAAAAGAAAACAAGAAATTCTATGGTGGTTGAACTCATTCTCAACCCAGTATTTCCTTGTTCCTCCCTCTCCATAGCCAAGGTACAGTATGCCTCACTATAGGTTGCTACATGTAATGTTGCTCTTCATCTTATCCAGTCTTTCACTGTGTCCTTGTTTCATGTGGATAATGACTTGACACTAGGGTCAAGATATAGCTCTCACACAGGATACATTCCTGTGTTTGGGGGAGAGGCAGGTGCAATAGGAATTTTTTTGTACTAGACTCCTAAGCGTGCTGGATTTCACAATTTCCCATTTTACATGGGTGGGATCTTCTTCTCATGGATTGTTTTTTCATCATTCTATTGGGAGTGGGAAGAAGGTAGTATTTGTGCTCCCTGGACTGTGTCTGTTTACGTCTGTTGTCTCTCTCTCTCTCCCCCCCCACCCCCCGGAGAACTTTTTTTTTTTACCCTACTAAATTGAAATTGTCCTCTTGGGAGTACAAAGGCTTTTTCATCAAGCAAGCTTTCTGCCATCTTAATTACACAGTGATCTTTTCAAGATCCCTGTGTATATGCCAGAGCTATATGCCAGGGCTACTGCCCATGTTTTCTTCATTATCCATACCTTTTTCTGTCCATTTAGAAGGTAATGGGCTCTGGTTCTTCACACCCACTACTGTTGTGCCACCCAGTAGGCCCAACCCTTAGTTACCAAAGTTTGTAGTCGGGTTTTATTTTGGTAATTATGTTTATATCCTATATCCTTTTTCCTATCCCTTTGGGCTAGGGAGTCTGTAGCCCCTTCATTTCTTTCTTCTACTGGCAAACAGAACTGAGGAAGCAAGGGGGCTGGCACTTGTTATTGGCTAGCTCACATGGGCGACGCCAGTACATTGGTCATGTGGGTGGCACCACCAGCTGACATTAGTCCCTTCCTAACTGCAAAGACTTTGCTCCCATGGGGTCCTGGCACCTCTAGCTTAGACCCCTAAGTGTGAATGAATGGTGAAGATATTTTAGATCAACAATTATGGTGAGTATGTAATTAATCATCCTGTAGGACCATAATCTTCCAAATACATCAGCCTGGAATCTAAGACAAGAGTGGTATAGGGAAGACACTAAGTCATCCCAATTTGTTTGTGTATGCAGCGGACTTTCTACCAAAGAGTAGCTGTACCAGTGACCTTCCCTCAAATGGGGCATGGCACATTTGCCCTATCCGTGGAACTTAAAAAATTGCATAATACGCAAGAGAATATGGCTGGGATCAGGCTGCAACCTTGAGCACACTTCTGAACCAATAATTGTTATTAGCAGTTTTGCATACCAGCTATGAACACATCTCTGGAAGGGGTTTGGCCTAAGACATAACACCGGACAAGGCATTCAATGAAAACAATTCCTCAGGATAAATCAGCATATTTGAAATCAGTTACTCCTGTACCACTGTTTCCTGAAGAAGCAGTAATGCCACAAAATGTTAGATATGGATTATTTGAAGGTTGAAAATAAAAATCTGCAAGCTGACTATTAGGGTTGAAGACCATGGGGAGCTTCAAACATGCATGGAATAGACACATCGGTATGATAAATAGAGGTAAGGGGGGGCACCCGACCAAAAAGAGGCCAGAGTGTACCATTAGGCACAGAAAATAGGGCAGACTAGATGGGCCTACCAGTCCTTTTCTACCGACACATTCTTATGTTTCTATTAGATTTCACAGAAGTCGAGATTTTCTCCTTACTTTTTTGCTAGTAATAGGCAATTGAAACTTAATATGAAAGTCCATATATGACATAAACTTAAGAGTCACTGAATAACTGCCCAATGTAATTAATTTCATGCTCACACCACAGCTGAAACTGTGAATTAAGAAAGTGGGTAACAAAGGATTATCCTAAAGTGTCGTGAAAAGTGAGATTGTGTTTTGGCAGCCTAAGTTCTTATGAAAAAGATGACAGATTGTACAGCTACTTGTTACCACCTTGTGTTTTGTACAAGCTATTCAACGTGGTGCTATTAATTACATCCATAAATTTACTACAGTTAAGGCTCACTCATTCTAATAGAGTACTAGGGTCCATGAGCTGCTCCACAAACCAGTTTCTCTATCTCTCCACGTCAGTGGGGAATTATTACATATAGGTAATGAGACCCTTCCCCCAACACTGGGGTAGTGTTACAACCCAAAGCTGTGATCTCAGCATAGAACCCTGGGGACATGAAAATTCTGTCTGCAGCAGTTGTTCAATTTTTTGTTTGCTGTACCACGGAGGGGATAGCAAGCATAGGCAGATTTCTGGAAGATTGACCTTTTTTTCTGCTGAATGTTTGTTTTCATAGGATTTAGTGACTCTGAGGCAGGTTGGGGCCACCTGATAACAGGGAGCCCCCTAAATATAGAAATCATGCTCAATTTCGTTGTCTGAATGGGGACCACCTGCCCCTTATTGTGTGTCTTTTGGTATATCCTGAAGTTTTACAGCCTGGTTCTTCAGTTAAGTAAGGATTTTTTTATGGTTAAGGGGCGCTTAGCCACATAGTTAAGTGAGGTGGCTTCATTGGCCTGTACTAGCCCTCCCTCTTTCTAGTGCCTAAATATCGCAGCTGGCCCTCCCTGCTGATAGCTATGACAGCTGTGATTTTTCTTTTGGGAAGAATGCAAACAGAATCACGGTTGACTGTGTGAATTTTGTTCATCCTGCTTGTGTGTAAGCAGCTGATGCTGCTTATTCGGAGTGCCTTCTTTTGTTTTCTTGCATCTGAGGGATTAGATACCACGTTTTGTGAATGCTCATGCTGTTAGTTTCATGTCGGAGGCCCTTTTTCTGGTGTCTAAAGAGCAAATGCAAAGCTGCACAATATTTTGAATTATCACATGTGTATTCTGACACTCACGTTTCAGTGGTTATACTTGTGGCTTCCACTTGATGCAAAATGCGGTGATTTAGTATATTTCATCATGTCTTGTTTCCGACGAGACAGATACTGATGCACTAGTTACCTCTATGCTGCTGGCGTGGATGCCCAGCTTGATGATGTCAATGGTGCTGTCATTGCACTTTGTGTCCCACAGCGTGGCAGCATCTGTCATAGAACTTTTGGTGGCTAGTTCAAGATGTCATCCGAGGACGAGCTTGAAAGTGAAATTGATGTACTTTCTTGCCCAGAGGTTCAGTGTGTTGTTACCTATTCTTTTGAACTACTTGCTTCTCTTAGTAGAAACCGACAAACAGACATGTCTGTGCTGCAGTCAGACAACAGCAAGTCAGAAGATGATGCCAATCCATCTGATGGCAGTGTCACCATATCAGTGTCAGAGTGGTAAGTTCATTCAGATGGGATTTTAAATTCCAATGTTGTTTTCAAATACTGTATAGGGAAAACTCCACATCAGCTTTCCATATGTGCTTATTTCACTATTTGCCTTATTTTGGCTCTGCTTGTCCTTTGCATATATACTGGGTGTCAGGACAGATATGCCTGTGCTGAATCATGTTTTCCACCTGTTATCACACATACAGATATGCCCGTAAGCATTTGTCTGTACTTGTTGGTTATGGTTATTTGTTTCATTCTTACAGTTTTTTTTTAATTCCCCTGTCACCCCTGGGATGCCCCTTCTACCTGGTTGCCCCAGCCTTGTCACCCTCTCCTGGACTTACCTTCCCACCGATGTCCTGGCTTGCTGGACTGTTGTGGGGTGCCCGGTCATGGGTGCAGTGCATGTGAGGGACTGGACGTCATCCTGTGGCCAGATCGATTTTTCCTTCTTATTGTTAGATTCCCCACATACCCACCTATGTAGTGGGGTGATGGATGACCTCTGCCTCTGTGGAGTTATTGTCAGACACCATGGCATGCTTCACCTACTTGGTGTGCTCACAACTTGTCCTTTTACCCAGACACTTCCTGGTTGCAGTGGATCTTGTTAACCCCCTCCCCAAGGGAGGAGAGCTGTCATCCGGATGCTCGATGCTCCTTCCCTGGCCAGGACCTGAGTGACTAGAGTCTGTTCCCATGGCAAGAGGTAAGGCACATAGCTCTTCAGCACTCAGCAGGGCCTGCTGGATCTCACATGTGTTTTGTAAGCAAGCAATAATACTCAACAGGGTGGGCAGAATTGGGCTATACCAGACCACCCAGGGGTTTAATGTGGCACCAGGGAGCCTTATAGCCCTGGGATGCCCTTTAAAGCCCAATACAGCCCTCCCTGGAGGGTATTATTGTGCTTTGAAAATGGGATGTGGGTTGTATTTTAGGGAAAAATGTAGCTTACGGAATTAAAAAAAGACTGTAAAAACTTAATTTTTCATGACTACATCCATTTTGTATAAAGTAGTCACTATAATGTAGCCACTGGGCTTGAGTCACGAACGGGTTGCATCTGCTGCAAGTCCCTGGTGTGCCAAACATACAGCACAGGGGGCGTGCAGCAGACATTTGTGCCAATCACAATTCTGGGTCAGGTGCGCCAAACGCAGTAAGTTAGACCAGACCCCCTCCCGGCCTAACTTTGAGTCCAAAAGGGATCCATTTTACGAGGCTTGCATCAAACCTTTGGCGCAAGCTGTCATAAAATATGGAAAAGGTAGCAAATGTGCCAACCCTTCTTGAATTGGGTTGCATTGTGCCAAAGTGCTTTGGTACAGCTGTGCCAAACACTACGTACGATGCAGTGCTTGGCACAAGCCCTGCGTCACCCTACATGAATTGGGGCCCATTGTCTTTAGATGGCACTGTTTTGGGTTGAGCTATTGTGCTGTATGCCTGCCCTCAAATCTAACAGCAGTCTCTACTCTCAGCACTGTCACTCCTCACTACACAGTACCCCATTTCATTAGTACACAGTACTCTGATATTAAAAGTATATGTACAAGTTGTATGGTTTTTCCACCTCGAGTACTGAACAGTTTTTATTTCCCTTTTCTGAATGCAGTCATAAGATGCTGACCACACAACCCACAAGTATGCTGGGGGTGGTGTGGAGAAGTGTATTTCATTGTAATAGCATGTTTTTCTCTCCCCCCATGAGTATCATAGCAATATATTTTTTTTAATATTTTCATGATACTGTGACTGGAACATAGTTGTAGCACTCATAACGGCAATGTGTTCAGCACCTGTACTGTGATAGGGGCCTGGGATCAGGAGAAATATACTGTTGAGAGTTGGCATATAGCCAACAATCTGGAAGATGGTTATGGTAACCCTGAGAGATTAGCACCTCTGTGTTAGGGCTACAATTTAAGATAAAAAAACTATTTTTTTTCCTGTGGTGTACTAAAAGAATAATAAAAAAAAAAGTGGCCAGGATACAGGTTGTGATGGTAGTCTCACTCGCTACAGGAAAAGAAAAACTGCTGTGTGGATGCTGTATCTCTCACTATGCAAGCGAAAAAAAATGCCGGATATTTTAAATTAAAAATTCCATGGGCACAATGACATTGGAAGGTAATCATGCAGTCTGAGACTGGGACTTATTATGTCCTGGTCTCTGTTTCCTGATACCAGATCGATTACTTGTAGATGGTCATGCTCCTGACTCCATGATACTGTTTGTATGGATTGCGTGAGGGTGAGAGTTTACGAAGTGTGTGTAGTGTTATTTTTCTTTCTTCTTTCTTCTGGTGGTGTTTCAATTCCACGCTTTGTTGACATCTTCTTACATGCAGTATTTATCCTGTAATATGTTAAGTTTATTGGTAAGAAGTAAATTATAAGCAAATACTAACTGCAGTTGTTATTTTCAATTTTCTTTCAGGTGTCGATGTGGAAACTGTGTCCCAATGGAGACGGCAGTTGAGAACCACTGTTGCTAGTATTACAAATAGAACAATAGATAGGTTGGTGTACATTACAAGGCAGTTATTCCATCATGAGGTTCCCATGTCCCCAGAACCTAGAGATGGAATTACTGCCTTGTAATCTACACTAACCTATTTGTTATTGTCTTTTAATATATGGATCTGAGTTTTTTAATTTTTTTGCCATTTTGTAAGGGGCAGTCAACTGCTGCAGAGAAGGACTCTCTTGGTCCTGGACGACTACCGCACTGTTTCACCCCTCCCCACCCCCGTAAGCAGGGTATACCAAGAAAGCTTGTTGCATTACTTTTGGTAGGCAGTCCTACCTTTTCTTTCTTTGTAGAATGCAGGATCAACCATATAATTCCATTTTTCAAACAATTAAAAGAAAAGGAACAACTGAGGAAATATGGAGGATACGATACACTCTCGCTAAGCAAGAGAGCGAGACGCCATGTTTAGTTTCCATATGTACTTTATGGATTTTTTCCCTTTTTTCTCCCTGACCCTGAACCCCGGCAGACATGTATGTGTGCATGCATGGAGGCAAACATGCATGTCGGGTACTGTCCCGGCACCTTCCGCCCCATCCTTGGCTATCACCGCCACCCCCTTGTGCCTACACTTCCCACTGGACCGCCACCCAGTGGGAGCAGAATTATGGAGGGTGTGGGCATCCACCCTGGGAGGGGAGAGGAGAGCTGCCTTGTGGCTGCTCAATCCCTCCCTCCTCCCTCCCTCATGCTGGTTTCTTGATGACATTCCTGAACCCGGGTCACTGGCATAGCTCAAGATACGGTGTCCAGCACCTCAGCCCTCAGTGCCACCAGGCCAGTGAGCTGCCATGTCTTGAAAGATGTTCCACCCGCCCACACAGGAAAAGTGTCCAATCAGAAGGCACGCTTAGGAAGACGTTGAGGGCAGACTTGCGCATGCACTGTTGAGTTTTGCTGATAACAGTATCATTCAGGTATGGCACGATGGTATTATCACATCCGAATGATACTAATATCACTTGTGAAGTGTATTATTATCGCTCTGGGAGTGATCGTATTACCAAAAATATTTTGTATGCTTTAGTATGGTTTTTTTTTTAAAATTCATATATTAAAGTGCAGTCATGGCTGAATTTGAAGGTCCCAAAATCCAGCTGTCTGGACCAGTATGTTATGTGTTCATCCTTAAATGAATATATTGGTGACAATGAGTCCAAAAATTAGTATGTACTGTATATAGAATATTTTTCAATTTCTCAGAACTATTTCTTTTTTCTTGTCATATTGAGCACACATCCCTGTGGATCAGCACCTTCATGCTATTGTGTGATCATGGTTGTTCACTCAGATGGCAGCTTCTGACATGTCATGCTTGCTACTACATCTTGCAATGCCACCTGCGGTATCCCATGTGACATTACCACGTATATGAGTGGCAGCCCTCAATGCACAAGGAGGGGTTTGTACCCTGTGATGGTCGACTGTCCTCTTCCGCATGGCACTGCAAAGACTCAGTCTGTCACAATAAGCACTGCCTTTCTCTACTCTGATGGCATAGCATGGAATGCAAGAGGTTTCTGCTGCAACTCACATAGGCATATGTTGTCGATGTCACCATCACCTCATATTCACACTCAAAACTGGATGCTGCGCGCAATGATTTGAAACAATTTCATAGAAAGTCAATAACCGTATTCGTAGAACCTACTTTTACTCCTTTGCTTCCACGCTACATCTCCACTAACTTATCGAGTGAGTTCTGCTGTCATCTTCATAAGTATGCTAAATATTTCACCCCATCCATCCGCTTAATCCATCATAATGTACTGCCATAACTTACCATAACCACTGCCTTGTAGTGTTTTGTTTAGCTAATTTCACTCCCACAACTTCCGCTATCCTATTCAACAGTGACCTTCACTGTGCTACACCTCCTCACCTGATTCCAAACTTTTTTTTCGCAATACATAGAAAATGTTTACATGTCAAATGTGTAAGCAATAACACATGATGGGGTGTGGTTTATTCTGGATAAATGCAGGCCTAGGGGCATAGTGAGGTAGGAGGTGCAGCTGAGTGCCTTACTGCCTCTAGAAGTGCGTTTATCCAGAATAAACCACACCCTGGAGTGTGTTGTGCTTATAAAATGGGTATCTGTTGAAAAATTGCAATATAGAAAACAGAAAGAATCGTAAAAAAAAACTATTCGTATTAATGTTAAATCATCCTTCTACTTTTATTAGGTTGCTAGGGATGCTGTTGTGTGAAGTGCTGTTTCTAGGGCAGCTAAAGAGAGCCACCGAGTCACTAGGTTAGGTCGCAGGCAAGACCGTGATTTTGCTTTTGGTCTTGCCCGCTGCAAGCTACCATCTGCGGTAGCAAGTTCTGAAAAAGTCCTGCTTTTTGTGATGGATTCTGTCATAGTACCCCAGCCCTAATGTTTCAGGCACAGTCTGACTCTCTGGTGGTCACAGCAGAGCAAGACAGATTGCTGGCGAGTTGGGTGAGGACCACAATGCTGAGCATGGTTGGGAGAAGTATGTTTTTCATAGTGCTGTTCTGCGGGTCTGGTGGGAAAGAAAGAAAAATAAATAATGACTGGTGTGTGGTTTGAGAGGGAGTGAGCCGAGGGACAGGCAGAAACAGAGCACCTGTTTTAATAGGCTACCAGTGAGTCGGGTGAGGATCGCATTGCTGAGGATGTAACCGGTAGACGTTTTACAGTGTGCTGTTCTGTGGGTGTGGCGAGAAACAAAAACATGTGGAGTGAGGGGCAGAGAGTGGTGGTTTGAACCACCTTTTTTTTTTTTTTTCTTTGATCAGACAGAAAGCTAGCCATTGAATGAACCACCCATGCTTTCACTTACCCCCACACTTATTGCACTCTGTTTTTGTGTTTGGGCCGCTGCCACTTGGGGACTTCGGATCAGGATCTCAAGATGGCATGGCACCAGGATATCCTAGGTGACTGGGTCACTTATGGTGGCTCTTGTTTTTTGCTGTGGTATATTCAAAATAAAAGACATAGCTGGCAAGGGGTGCCAGCCAATCAGGTTCTTTTAATGTGTCTACCCATTTTATAAAAACATTTATTTTTCTATAATGTATGGTAGAACGCTGTTAACCTTAGGAAATCATCATTTCCTAAGGTTGTTAACCTATCGATGTGACGTAGAAATGTTGTTAACCTATCGATGCTAAGTCACATCGATAGGTTAACAACAGCGATTGGTCTGGCGATAAAAGCGTGCTTTTTTCAATGGGGAACCGGCGGATGAACGCAGCGTGTTAGGGAAGGACTGAATGGCCGTATGTGACTATTTTCAAAAAGTAAGCAGCCGCTTTACTTTTTACACGGGACCATACACTATAAAAAATAATGTATGGTCCCTCTATCAGCAACCGGTCACTGTTAACTGTCTTGAGGTTGCCATGGTGACGTAAACCTCTCAAGCTTCACTCTCGAGGTTTACACAGTCGCCGTGGCAACCTCTCGACAGTTAACTACCCGGTTACCGATAGAGGACCATACATTATCCTCTATGTGCTGTCATGGTTATAAAATAAAGTTTTACAGTTATCACTCATATAATGTTTGTATTGGCACCGCTATTTTACACACGTTGCGGGAATTATCTGTTTCAGGAATCCATATTAATGAAGTACTCTTTTTCTATCCACGGGCTTTACAGGTACATGACATACAGGCAGTTTGTATACTGGATCTGGGAAAGACTAGGACAAGGGAACTAAAGAGTCCTCCCTGCGTGTGCTGTACACACTATCAGAAACAAATTACCTTCTGGAATGTACACTGGCTTCAAATATTCATGATACTAAAACATTGTAGGACATTTATGCTTAGTGTTCATCATATTTTGATAGCGTTTGAGAAGCACTTTCAGTAGAGGTACAGTAGTGAGCCTATCTGCATTTCTAAGTGCACCACATATATTGAGCTCACCTGCATTTCTAAGTACACCATATACTGTATATAGACCCCTGACTGTATTCATCATTAACCAGCACTGCATCCATTTTGGAACATTTTCACTGCCATTGTGGAAGAAGTTGCTCATAATTACATTCACTGAAGTGAAACATGTTCCTTGATTACATTACAATCTCATAGTAATGTCTGTAATGCGGTATTAATATATATATATATATTTTATATATATATATATATATATATATATATATATATATATATATAAACACAGTAACTCAAGAATGCCACTATTGTCCTTACACATACAGGTAAGCCCAATAAATCCATGATGCTCTCACCTGCACTGTGAGTCACCTTTGACTGAGCAGGTAGCGCCCAATGCAAAAAGTACACTTCAAGCCAGCATAGAGAGGCAATCAGTATTACAGAATGCACAGTTTAAGATGATGATCAGGGTCTGAGAAATAACGTTTTCTGATTGGTTATAAGCATTCTATCAGCATTACATGTAGAGCCCAATGGTATGCTCAACAAAGCATAACACTGTTTAAAAAGCATTTTTATTACTTGACAGACATTTGCATTCACTTTCAAAGTATGTCAGACTCTCTGTATGTGAAGGTTTACATTTATATGTCTTATTACTGTGATGTTTACTTTAATAACATCTGACTTTCTGCATGAGGCATGTCATGACCAGTACCTGCCTGTCTCCAGACCAAAAGTAGCAACGTTTCCCATTTTTTGCTGTACTGAGGGAGAAGTTATGAATGGTGGTAATAGTGCAAGCTCACATCCTTTTATATGTGAGTCAACTGAATATCCATCACATTCCTGCACATTAAACCATGTTTTGATTACATCAAGTAGAAAGCGTACTTCAGGGCTATTGATATTGAGGGCAGCAATGGCATCACAGTACTACTCAGGTTCCAAACACTCTTGTACATGTAAATGTCTGGGGGGAGGAGCGATATGCAGTACTACCATTGCTAACATGTGCAGGAACCTTTTTCTTTTCAGTAGTATTGCAATTGTGCCGCTGTACCTAATGACATCATAATGGTAGTTCGATCACTGAATTCCATGACATAATTCTCATCATTAGTATGTTTCTTCTTGTGTGCAGGCTGCGGCATGCACTCAGTAGCTGTGCCTGTACAAGTAATTGACATTGCATCATTACTAACTTTTATAAGTTCCTGTTCCGTAAAGCAAAACATTATAAGTACTATTACTTCCATTCATGGGACAATCAGCAAATAGACATGAGTTCACTGAAGAAACCAAAATAGTGTGTTAGCTGCTATTTATTACTGACATTTCATGGTGGGACAATGGTTGAAGTTTATGAAATTATTTCATGTCTGTATCACTTCAGTTGAACTACACGTTAGTTGTCTCACATGTTGGTTATTTAGTAAACCTGGATTTAATATGTACTGTGGCTGTGTAATGCTTTGAATTTCTTCAGCATGCATCTCCTTTTCTATGTCAGCTGAGTCCTGCTTCTGGTCACTTGTAACATATCCCAAACAGTAACAATTTCTCTTGAGTTGTTGAAGCGACTTGGAACTGCTTTTCATACTCCCCAGGCTTATTTCCCATGCCCGTGTGTTGTTTTTTTCCCCCCTGTAAGACACTATGTGTTTCTGGCCAAGAACACAGATGGCCAGACACACTGACACAGGAGAAGAGAACTACATGACGTCTACTGTTTTCAGGCACAGCATTTCCCACACTATTCTCACCACAACCACTGAAGGGAGAGTGGAACTCCCTCTAGGCAGCCTACCTTATGCTGTCACATGCAAAGGAGAAGTGATCCAGTACTACTTGTAAGGGCTGCAGGAATTCACAAGTGGTGGTAAACAAAAAAAGGATGCTGATGCAAGCCTTGTATCACACCACCACTTATCCACAGACCACCCAGCCTTCCAACAGTTGTATAAAGTGGGTCTTTCAGCCATAGTGTGTCTTTCATAAGACTGCCCCAGGACTGCATGGGGCCAGGCATCATGGAAGTCATTGCAACTGTTGTTCACGCAACTTGTGCACAGTGTGCATCTATGGCCACTATGCCGCTGATAAGGGACTGTAAATTGTAAAATAAATATAGCTCCCTGCTACAAAGCAAACAGGGAGCTACCATTCTGCTGACACATATTGCATATGAGGCACTTGGGGATGCACCTATGCCCCTCTGTCCACCTTGGCAATTTGAAAACTGGTCAGGGCAACAGAGACTGTGCCTCAAATGTGGATGGGTGGCTCTAGGCACCAAGCACATAGCTAGAAGCTACTATAAGGAGCAAAAACTTTTTCAATTACTAATGATGCCAATAGTGGCATCAACACTGCTATCTTTGTTATCCCTTTTGTACCACTGGATACTTGAAAGGTGGAAGAGGTTTTCCAACATGGCACCACACAGCCACGGCAGGGTTGGCAGTGTTCTCCAAGCACTGCCATACAATGCACTCATTGTTGAGTACATGTCCAGCTACTCAGATGATGGCCCTGAGGATGCTGTTCATTATCCTGGTACCAGATTTACATCTATACTGTCCCCCCCCAAGAGGCATGACATGCAATGATGTCAAGACACATGCATGTGTTCACGTATGACATGTGTCTACGCCACCTGTCACAGCCAGCCCCCTTCCATGCCAGTCCCACTCTGCCTCTCCCTCAACTTTCACAAGGTGTGAGAAAGTGAGAGGCTGTGCACCCTTCCCCCTGTATTTTGACCACTTGATTCCCTCCCACTCCCCCATCGGCAGTGCAATGCCCCAAGCTCACTTGCCAACTGGCGTAAGCAGCACCACTAGTGGTACTGCAACCAGTGCCCTAGTTGTCCATCTGTAAGGTATTTTCTACCATTGCTCTTTATACCCTAACACAGGTCACAACCCCTGTGAGATTTCACCTTCATGTTACTGCGTGATGATACACTCACTAAGACAGCATCTTATCTCTCGTCCTTGTGGCAGCAACAACTTGAAAAGCCACCTGTTGTTATCCATGTGGCTTTACCACATGTGACATGCAGCCAATACTCCTCAAGGAAAACTGTGTCGCCTCTGATGCTCAACCCGTCATCATGGGCACAGCAATGAAAAGACTTGGACTGTTCCCTTGCCACAGTGTACTTGTAATATATTTAGAGTATTAATTCACAGCTAAATTTCTTTTTGTTTCATTACTAAATATATTGACAATGCAGGTAAAATGTGTTTAACTTTTGTAAAAATTAGTTGTTCAATTGAAGTCTGTAATTAATGTCATTGTTCATTGTGTTCTCAATAAAATAACCTGCTCAATAAAAATGATATTAATTTGAATCCACAATTTATTGTGTCTGCATTTCAAGTAATTCATGTTGCATAGTAAATTAAGTATCGCAAGAACGGTAGTAAATAAAATTGCATTCTTGGAGAATAGTGTTTCGTAACATGTCACTGGCAGTGACGTCTGCATCAAGTCATTTTAACAACCAGTGTCTCATCCAGATTGGTATTGTGAGTAAAAAACACTGACAATGGTTAGTTAAAACACAGTTTGAAATGAAAGTTGCTATGTAAAAGGAGTGCTGAACATTCATTTTAAATCAATTCTGAATGTTTTCAACAAATAATTTGAAAGTAAATCATGCAGAAACCCGAAAAAAGACAGTGACAGCTGACATTGTATAAAAAATGAACAAGGTAGCCAATATGTATTTACGAATTCACATGACTTGGCAGGAAAGAATTGACAGTTTGGGATGGGATAAGAAACATAAGCATTGTGATGTCATTAGTGCATACCACACAGTATCACAGTGCCAATTCATCCAACATTTGCTACATCAGACAAGTCAACATTTGACAAGAGAAGTTCAAATAATGGCAGCAGCAGGTACCGTTGTAGCAGATTTTCAAGTTCATGTCTCGCTTTTACCATCAAGTGATGTTGTCACTGCTGAAGGGCACATTAAAGTCATGAAAGCAAAGTATTACAACTCTTCCACAATCACAGTACTATGTCTTTATATCCATACATAACATAGTTAAGAATGCATGGTGTACCATATACAACAGGAGTGTGGGTACATGGAAACGTAGAAACTTAGAAACATAAAATTTGACAGCAGATAAGGAGAGTTCGGCCAATCCAGTCTGCCCATTTCTCCCTACCTACACAATTATCACATTTGGCCTCTACTTCATAGGTTTCTATGGCTACAGAAAACCTGTATAGAGAACATACAGATGTTCACTTTACAGGCCAGATGATGGCAAATGTCTGTTTTTTTCCTGCACATACCTTATTGGGATAATGTACATGCACCCATGGGCATTTCACAGACTCTGCATTACTTTACTGTGTTTTCTTGTGTGTGTGTGTGTGTGGGGGGGGGGGGAGAGACAGGGGAATAATTGTGTTTCTGAAGTGTTGTAAAATAACCAAATTGTTAGGTGTCTCTTAGAGATGGTAGCAGGTAACATCACACTGTATTTGTTAATTTGCCATTCTAAAAACCATCAGGCATGTAATCCCCACACCTAGGAAATGTAATGGAGTCTAAGGAATGAAAAAGTATCACCTTACACTATGTAACATAATGTATGGATGTTCACACATACAGAACATAATGTGATGATTTTGAGGTTTTCATGCAAAGCAATATGTACAGTATCTCAAGCTCATATGTCGAGGTCTTTGGTAGACAGACAAACCTCACTGTGCAGAACACGCTTGTTGTGTTTGCCAACAGATACCATATCATCTATATGATAGACATGGATTTACAGTGCTCCTACTATTCAATGGTTAAGTTTATATGCTTTATTTCATCATCATAGTTTTGAGTTAAAATTATTTAGTTTTGGTTATTCTCTCTCACTTCTGTGTTTTAGCTGTTTTTTTCTATTAAAATCACTATTTTCTCAATTCCTTCCTGGAAAATGACACAAAGCTTTGGTGCACTTCAATGGTTGTTAGTAGCAAGCAAAGCAGTATTAAGGGATGGTGCTTGGTGGAGCCAATGGCTCACAACATGTTAAGATGCCAGAAGGCAGGTAAGCCCAGTCAAATATTGAATCAATAAGGCATGACTAGGGGTTATGTTAGTGGTATGTTAATCACCCTCTAGGGGTGTAATGTTGCATAAGGCATAGCCGAGTGCCACATAACCCTAGAGGGTGATTAACTGACCATTAACATAACCCTTGGGAGTGCCTTAGTGCTATTATAATAAAAATGCTTTTTAAACAGTATTATACTTTGTTCAGCATACCATTAGGCTCTACATGTAAAAGGTTAACATAAGGCTGATAGAATGCTTATAACCAATCAGAAAACTTTATTTCTCAGACCCTGATCATCATCTTAAACTATGCGTTCTGTAATACTGACTCCCTCTCTATGCTGGCTTGATGTGTACTTTTTGCAAATGGGCGCTACCTGCTCAGTCAAAGGTGACTCACGGTGCAGGTGAGAGCATCATGGATTTACGCACACTAGTAAGAGTCACATCATGGCTGTCTAGAGAAGGGTGAAAAACTGCAGCTATGTGACTGTTTCCACATCAGGAGATAAGATCAGTATTCCCTGAGGGATGAGTCCCAAACACAGGGACTGAGATACTTTATATGCTCTGGTGCAGTGGCGTAACCATGCATACTTATTGTATGCCACTGTGTACAGAAAAAAAATCTCCCCTTTTTAAATTGCCTTTTTTTTTTTTAATGCTGCCCGGGTCCTGAACCCTGGTCCCTAGACTGCCGGCCTGGGAAGGGGAGGGATGGTTAACTGGATACCTTCCCAACAGACATGCTGGCACAGTGGCACCAAGTTCGTTGTCAACTGTTGGCATCTAGTGGAGCAATTGGACAGTTTTTGTCCGCATTCTTCTTTGCTTCGCAAGCCTCCTCCAATCAGTTGCTGTAATTTTCCCACTGCTACATCACCCATGGGGACCAGAGCCAGCCCACTACAGTAGCCATCTCGTATGCGGCAGAGAGAGGAGTCACAGAGAGCGAGAGCTGACTCAGAGCCAGCAGCCGAATCCCGCTTTCTTTGCCTAAGGTGCACACTGGTAGTGCTACGCTTTGAAGTTGCCCCCTCCTCATCTTGGGAGTTTCAACTCAGAGGACTGGAGTACTCGTGAGTTGCAGTCATCAAGGCCTATCTCCCACAGCCTGATCCAGGCCAGCCAGTCATCGGTCAACTTGTTCCGTCCTCCACCTCCTGTGCTGGAGGAAGGACTCCTGTGTCGTGGCCCATGGGTTGTGGGAGCGGAGGTGGTCGGTCGGTCACCCATCGAGCCAGGAGCAGCAATGCAGTGGAGGCTCTGCCCAGGACCAGGCCAGGAGGACTCGTTGGAGGACCAGCAGCCAGTCAGTGTCCAGAGGAAAGAAGAGGTAGGTGCATGCACCATGCAGGCCCCAAAACCCCCTCAACCTCCCCCAACCCACCTTTGGATTCTCCATTGAAGCCTACTATTGTGTTTTTCCTTGTTGTTCTTGTGTTGGCCCCCCTTGCATTTTATTTATTCCCCCTCCTGTCCCTTTCTTTTTCAAACCCTTGCAATGCCATGTACTACCAACCCAGGGTTCTACAAAGTCTGTAGAACTCTGGGTTGGTAGTACATGGCATTGCAAAGGAGAGTGAATGAATGAATAAAATGCAAGAGGGGCCAACACAAGAAATACAAAGCTGCATCCAGAAGGCTGAGAATTCCCTAGGAGGACTCAGAAGGGGGGCTGCAAGGGTGGTTCTGGATTCTGCAGCCTCAAGGAGGCATGTCTGTGACTGCTTTTCTCCTGCTGGTGCTGTTGCAGCTTCCATTGGCAGCTAACTTGTTTTGCCCAGTTTGTTCAGTATTTTGGCAGAGAGTCACATGCTGAGCTGAAGAATGGTGTATATAGCAGTGGGCCAGCACAAGGTGTGTGCATGCGGTGGTGGAGGGCTTGCTTGAACTTGCAGCTTAACATAGAAGTTGATGGCAGAAAAAGACCACTTGGCCCACCAGTTGTGTGTGTGTGTGTGGGGGGGGGTTACACACATGATGTGTTTTGAAGGTGTTGATGCTGTGGCAGCTAGTAACTTCTTTAGGACTAGGACAGAGGTTATTCCAAGTAGTATGTACTATGAAAGATTTTTATATAAAGGCTGGGGATCTGGGGGCCACTAGGGCACAACAGCCCCCAGACCACCAGCCTTTATAAAATCTTAATATTACAATAATGCCTATGGTGTGGGTTCTCAATGGTATTGATGAGGCAGTTGCCCACCCCAGTTGCAGCTGCAGATTTTAAGGCCAGCCAAATTGTCTCGCACACCCCTGACTCCAGGAGAAAAAAAAATATTTTTTTCCCTGGAGTCAAACCCCCCCCCCAACACACACACGCTTTTAGAATAGCTGCAGTGCTCCTTGAGCAGGATTCAGGCAACATGCTGGACTTGGGGGGGACTCTGTGGAGGGGGCTACAGTGCAACTTACTGGGCATGGGGAGGGGAGTAATAGGCTAGCAAATTATGCTTCAGATGACCTCCAAAATGCACCAGAATGCACCAAAAATCAAAAATTTTCTGGGGACCTAGGCGGCCCCTAGATCTCCAGCCAGTAGTTTACATTTTGGGTGTGTACACTTTTTTAAGGCTGGTTACTCCACTGCTCTGGTGTTAGCATCTGCACCAGCCTCCTTAGGTAGTAAGTTTTTCAATATCAGGCTTGAGGGGGAGGAAAACACATGTGTACAGCTGCATGCACCACATGATCATGCCTGTCCAAGCATCCTGGCAGTTCAGGCATTATGCAGACAGCATCTGTCTCTTCTGGTTTGCTGCAAGAGGGGAATTCCATTGGGCCATTACAGGCTAAAGGAGCTGAGCTGCCAGTTCTCCATTTGGCCCACCCCAGATATATGACCAAGTAAAAGGAAAAACAGGTACCCACCTACAAGTGGTTAGTCAACACAACTGGGGAAAATGTCTGGCTCAAACCATCAATATTAGTCTGCATGCTGTATGGGGGGGGAGATGTGTGTTTCTAGAGGATAATTCAAATTGTCACACAGTGAGGGCTAAATCCTATGGGAAAAGCCTTAGAAGTGGCCATGGCCTTAGTACTATCATTAACAGACAACTTGCAGCATGCAGTTCTGAGTATCCCAGGTAGAGGGGAGAGAGGAGCTTAAACTATTGCAGCACTGCATCAGACTGGCCCATTGTATCATTCAATTCCATTGAATAATTGTGTTGGGAGGGGGGTTATGATACCATCCCTTCAAGTAGGAGGAGAGGGACATGTCCAGTGGGAGTAGGAGTTTGGGGAATAAAGACAGTGCTACCAACCTATAGAGCTGAAGCACCATAATACCATGCATTGGGGTTGCCACCGACTAAATGATAACACCTCATAGGGAAAGCTTGAAAATTAACTTGTATCATTAGGTTGAGGCTGTGGCATTATTCTACACTGTAAATGTGGTGGGGGAGGTCACTATACTACCACTCTGAATGAAGAAAGGAGAGTAGAGGGACAATTAAAGAGGGAATAATGTTCACCCTAGGAGGGAGGGTCTGAAGTAGAAAAGGGGGCACTGGGGAGTAGCAGTAGATGAGGAGAGCAGGTCAGTATTAGCTACTCTACAACAACTGAGACAATAACCAAAGATAGGTACATTCAATGAACATATTTTGAACACCTTACCATTTAAGGCTTGCCCAACAAACAGTTCATAATACAGCATTGTCCTGTCAGTTTTTCAAGTCTTGTCCTTGTCTTCTGCAAGGAGGGCAGCTTTTTGTTCTCAGACTTGAAGCTGGTATTGTTAGCATCTAAGCGCTTCTGTGTGATGTCTGCCTAGAAGGTGACTGATTCTTGTGGGGTCTTTGGCAAGGTTGGTGCAGTCATTGAGGGCACTGAAACTGACTGGGTATATTCTGGAAGAAGCAATGGCATGGTTGTACATTGCAGAGGAGAGTCTATAGATGAAGAGTGATGTGCTGATGTCCTGGGAGACCCTACTTCAGCTACTGTGCTATTAACTGAGGTGACTGTGCGAGGTTAACTGCCCAGATGCAGCTTTTAAAGTGTCTCCCCACCTCAGTTGTCATTGTTCTGGGGGGGGGGAGCTGTGCTGGTCAATAGGTTAGGGGAGTAATAAGAAATGTCCATGAGTTGCTGTCCTTCTTCCATGGTGTTCGATACCTTGGGGATGGATGTTTAAAGCTTAGACCAAGCAATCTTTACTTTTTGCCCAAAGTTCTGTGGATAATGCCAACTGCTTCCCCGGGATCTGTAAAGTCATGGAAAATACCATTTCTTTCAATTTTAAAAGTTGCCATATATGCCATTTTATATTTAACCCCAAGGTTTTGTAAGGAATGGCACAGATCGGTGAAAGCAGTTATTTTTTGTTGAACATGGCAGGTAGTTTTGATATATAGCGATTCAGTGGCCTTGCCACACCAAGAGACCTTTCTCTCATGCCAGAGATAAGAGGTTTTACTTCAATGCATATTTCAGAAACTATCAGGATAGGAGAAGGTTTTGCCCCACCCCACAACAGGAGGCAAGGGACCAGTCGGCTCTCTGCACCTTAAGCGGGAAATTCTTAAGTCAAAGGGTTTCTATGAGGAGATGCTGGACAAAGTCATTTACATTCTTCCCTTCTGCCCTCAGGGACATTTACTATATGTAGATTATTGTGATGGCCACTACATTCCAAGTCATCCATTTTGTCCCGTAATAAGAAGATTTCAATTTTAAGCATATGGATCTCTGTGTCCCTATGGTCGCCTTGAATAGCCAGGTGTCTGAGGGTGTTTTCCAAGTCAAAAACAGGTACTGCTGACTGCTCCATTCTTTTTTCCATTGTGGTGATTGAGTTCTTAATACCAGAGACTTCTGCTAGTATTTGATCATACATCATCTTAATGGCAGGGTCCACCATCCTGCTCGCACGTGTGGTGCTGTTAGCCATAGCTGACATGGATGAATTTAGTCAGTGATTTTGACTGGAATTTCACACTGAATTAAGAAAAAAATGGTAACATTAATTTCAATGAAACATAATCTGTATAAATAACAGTAAAAAACACAGTTGCTATGTTTTGTATTTTAACTAGTGAAAACCCAAGGTGAAGAACCAAGAGTTCAGTCAGCCATCTTGATCATGGCCAAACCCCAAAATGGCTTTTAAAGAAGTTGAAAAGTGATATTTGCAACAAGGCTTGGACCCCAATAATGCATTGTTGGCCAGTAATATCGAGGAAGGGGATACCTCTGAGTTGTTGTCTGTGTTGGAATGTGAATTGACTGGCCTTGGTAGGATGAAAATACAGCAGGTGGTGCATGTGCCTGACAACAAAAAGTTCCTAAGTTTAGTTGTGGGAACGGGAGAAGATCTTACCATTATGGAATTGCCTGCATCATTTACACCAATGAGGATGAAGTTTGGCACCTTTATAGCAAGGGAAGCACTGTAGCTAGTTTGTCAGAATCACCCCTCTCAGGGAGCTGGGGTGAGAAAGTAAAGAAACTTCTAGAACAAGAAAGTAAATCAGAGCAGGATTTAAAAGATTTGTAGAAATTGGCTGGCCAAGAAAGTCTGCAAGTAACTGATTTGTTGGATGCTGTGGGGAAGACTGATGGAAATGGTATGACACCCCACATGAAGCCTTTGACCGTTTTTTGGCATGAAACCGACTCCCACCAGGAATATGACTTTGCTATCTTAACTAAGCAAGCCACTCAGACCATGCAGGATTTGCAACACTCTGGTGCTGAGAAAAGAGCATGAATGGAAGAGTGTCTGCATGGTCCTGCTTTAGATGCAGTCATTGCCCTTAAAGCTCCCAACTCAAATGTGACTGCTCAGAATTGTTTAGCCACTCTGGAATGGATGTTTGACCATGCAGAAAAACATGAAATACTCCTTGCAATGTTGTCTTTGACCAAACAGCTTTAAGGAGAACAGTTATCTGATTTTTTGGTGAGACTGTAGAAAGTTGTGCATAGATCTTACAGGAAAGGATGCTTGACACCCAGCACCACTGATTATGCCTGTGCTACTCAAGTATTAGATGGAGCTGTGTATTCTAATCAAATCTTGTTGAATATCCAGCTGACAGATCACATGGACAAGCCACCACCCTATGATGAGCTTATGGGAGAGGTGTGAGAACAAAAAAAAGAGGTAATAGCCATGACCCCCAAACGTGCTATTGGGACTGCTCCTGTGACCACCCCTACAGGGCTGAGTAATGAAGCACTGCTAGAGTAGACTGTGCAAGATGGCAGATGTGCTAGCCAGCTGAGAGGATGCCGATCGGGACCAGGAGAATGCAAGTTCAAATACTGTGCTAACATTGCAGCATGACTTATGGATCAAGAAAAATAAGGTATAAAACAATCCTTGTCAAATGAGCAGCTTGAAGTAGAATTGCAAGAAGAACCTGCGTAAGTCATTACCTTGTCTTCATCTTTATATTAAAATACTAGCGCTCAGCCATGAGAACTCCCCCCCCCCCCAGCTTGAACTGGCATGTCGAAACGAATTTCACCACACCGCAGAAATAAAAGCATTCCTGAAAAGCCAAAATCTTGAAGCCAAAAAACACTGAGACAAGGAATAAGAAACTTGAAGGGAATTACCCGCTTAGCTCCTCATCAACAAGAGCCTGTAATTCACTCACCAGCAAACACTATTTAAAGCTTTGCAGAGCCACAGAACTCACACAGGGACATCTTGCTGATTTTAAAGGAGATCACCATAGAAACAAAAGAAGAGCCATCTACCTCGAGCTTGAGGAACAGGCAGGAATGGGGGGAAAGCTGAAGAACGATAACCGGACACCCAAACCACACCGCATGGACGGTTACAAGCAACCTCATCAGAAAAACATTCACACTATAGCTCCTGGGTGTTTGCTACAGTTAAAAATTAGAGACCTTGACCCTAGCAAGGGTGCAAGAAGGAAAATCACAGGCAGACTGGCTGCAACACCCCTTTTAAATACTGATAACGTGGATACAAGCAGTGTAAGCAGCACATCAAAACATGGCTATCTAGAGTATCAGTGTGAGCGGATAGCTTTGGACCACCTGCATAGCAGTGGCCAAGCTATTAAAAAGCAACTCAGCCGGCCTGGTGGTGCAGAGGGTTGAAGCACTGGATGCCTTACCTCTCGTCATGCCAGCGACCCAAGTTTGGGAACGGACTCAGGTGGTTATGGAGCCAACATGGGGGAGTGCGGGTGAGAGCAGAACTGAGCAATTATAGGTCAGCTCTTCTCTCTCAGGGTGACTGTCATCCCTCCATAGTTCTGCTGCCACTGGGTGGAGGTCCAGTGGCTAGCATAGGTGGAAGGGGGTGGCAAGTCACGGGAGGGTGTCTCAAGCTGCAGCGTGAGCATGCGTGCACCCGGCCGAGAACGGGGATGGGCGAAATTGGGGAAAAAAGCTACCTGAAAACCTATATATATATAAAAAAAAAAAACAGCTCAAAGTGAAAACAGCTTGTGTTTACTTACTATAGCAAACCCAAATTCAGCAACTGAAGAAATGGCCAGAAAAATAGTGGAAACGTCCACAAATTTTGACTCTGTTGCGGGCCCCTGAAAGAAAATCAAAATCATCAAACTAATTTAGAGAACTCTAATGCTAATGATGTGGATGAAGCCTTGTTTAGAGAAGAAGAAGAAGAATCAGCATTTATATAGTGCTTTTCATACACAGTATCCCAAAGTGCTTTACAAGCAATGCTGGACTGGTAGTGAAGTGACTGAATGTGTGGTGGCGGCCATATCGCACATCATCACCCACACACAGCCTGGATAATTGCATGAACTGGTTTATGGGAAGGGGAATGTTGGCCAGGACACTGGGAATGTTCCCTGCTCTTTGCGAAGAGTGCCCTGGGTTCTTTTACTTCCACCTGGACACCCACCAGGTCAACACCAGGATGGGCAGAAGGGACCTTGGTTTAACGTCTCAAACGAAGGACAGTACACCCCAGCAGTACAGCACCCCCCCAATACTGCACTCGGATGCCAGCGATTTTTAGATGCAAGTCCAATCCTGGTGTTTAATGAAGTCAGGCAGGGATTTACTACTATCAGGTCCTAAATTTCAAATCTTACTGAAGCAGTTTCAGACCTCACTCAGAAAACAAATGCCTTATCAGTGAGAACAACAGAGCTAGAACATGGGATGGGTGTGACAGAAGATAAAACAAGCATTTGTCAATGCCGAATGTTGCTTGCTTCTATGTGCTGTTTAGGTATTTGGAAGTCATTGGAGTGCAAATATTGAAAATTCGCGAACTTACGAGTTTGCATAAACTGAGCACCATGCAGAAACAGTCATTTTAGGAATTTTTTTACCAAATTTTCAACATAGCCATTTTAAGACCTCTGCTCATGAACAGTGTCACTGAGATTTTCTTACTGTGTCCCACACATTGAGTTCACACACCGACTTGCCATTGTGCGCTACATGGGTGGAAACACATTTTGGGCAGGATGTGAAAAATGACAGCTGTATTGCTCATAAGGAGGTGTGGTAAAATGGCAATGTTGAAAATCTGGAGTGAAAATATTTAAAATTCGCAAACTTATGAGCGCGCGTAGGAACTGAGCAACGCACGCTCGTAAAACAGTCATTTTTAGGAATTTTTTCACCAAATTTTCAACCTAGCCATTTTAAGACCTCTGCTAATGAACAGTGTCACTGTGATTTTCTTAATGTGTAGCATACATTGATTTCACACACCGACTGCGCCATTGTGCGCTACATGGGTGGAAACACGTTTTGGGCAGGATATGAAAAATGACAGCTGTATTGCTCATAAGGAAGTGTGGTAAAATGGCAATGTTGAAAATCTGAGTGAAAATATTGAAAATTATGGCTTTCACGGTATCGCGTAGGAGCGAGCAACACGCATCGTGAAACAACAATTTTAGAATTTTTTCACCAAATTTTCAACATAGGCTTTTTGAGAGCCCACCTTATGAACACTGGCAGTGTCGTTTCATTAATTGGTCACAAAAGGTGATTTTGCACAATGACTGCAAAATCACCCTTCGGGCCCGATTAACGCCATGACGGTTCAAGAATTCATGAGGAGGGGTCCCAAAAACCCCATGTTGAAATTTCGAAACAAAATTCCCAAAATGCCTGGAGATATGCAACAAAGTTGAAAAAACCCTATCTATCCCATTATACAGCTTACTGGCATTTCCTCAGTTCCTGGTCGGCTTTGAAGAGTGCAGGCGTGTTCCCGTCCATCGATGATCGCCGCACTGAGCCCGGAGGTAGTATGGGGTGAAGGGGGTGGGGAGGCAGGGTGTGCAGTGAGTGGGTGTGGGTTGTGGGAGGGGCAGGGAGACTACGAGGGACCATTTTTTATTCACAGGTTGTTTTTTTTTTAAGAAGACGAGCGGGACGTTGCCAGGGATGGGCTCCAGCTGGCAGTAGGGAAAAGCTGTTTGGGGACTTGGAGCAATGGGATTGGGCACCCTCGGCCAAAACAAGATTTGCCACGCTAGGGTGGGCTCCCAACATGGCACCGGGAAAGCTTTTGGGGGGTGCAGCCTTGGAGCCGACGGGGGATTGGGCATCCCCATCAGCTATAACAGTTTTTGCCATGCTGGGGTGGGCTCCCAGCCGTGGCACCTGGACAGCTGTTGGGGGCATGGAGCTGACGGGGATTGGGCACCCCGTCAGCCATACAGTGTGTGCGTGGGGAGCGCAACAGCACGCACATGCGGCTTGCACGGTGTGAGCATGGGGGAGAGCTCTGCTCACTGAAGTGGAGCTCTCCCTTTCAACTGTATGCCACTGCATTTTGGAGTTGTCATAGACAGCTGCAGCACTCATTGGGGAACTGGGGCCACGCCTGCAAACACACTGACTGCATTGGAAGACGGGCTGACACACCTCAGAAAACTCGGATGATGGCACTATGTTTCTTGCACATGCGTGCAAGCAACATAATAACCCCTCTGCAAAAACTTGCAAATACACAAGCACAAGAAATGGAACTGTTAAGACAAAAAGTGGAAGACCTAGAAACTACGTATCAAACATAACTTAAAGCTAGGGGGCATACCAGAGGATCACAACCCCTTCAATTTTTTGAAAAATTACTTACGGAGGCACTTGGCAGGCCCTATCCTGACAAAAAGGTGGAACTGGACAGGGGAGCTAATAACCCCAACTACAAAGGGAAATAGCCTAGATTTGTCTTCATAAAGTCACACCACTGTCAGGACAAGGAAGCTATAATGAAGAAATCAAGACTTGAGAAGGGAATCCATGTAGCAGGAATGACAATTCAAGTCTTTCCTGACATTCTACATGATGTTCTCAATAGAAGGAAAGTGTTTGTGGCAGCTAAATCTTTATTGGACCAACATAATATTAGATACATGATGATCCCTCCAGCAAAGCTCGAAGTTACTCTGCAAGGAAAACTCAGAATATTTACTTCCCCTAGGGAAGTGGAGAGAACGATTAAGTCAGTTCTGACTGATTATCCAAAATGACTACAAGAAATGTCATCATTTAATGGTGCGACTAAGGACTTTGCCGGAAAATAATTATTCTCAGGAGATCCTGTGACTAGCCAACAGGCAGACCCCAGTATAAAAAGTCTGGGTGCACATAAATGGAAAAATAAAGATATATACAACAAGAGGAAGGGGGTGTATATATATGTGTGTATATATATATATATATATATATATATGGGATATGACATGGCCTGACTGAAGATATCATATTTATCATCATGAGAGGCCAATGATATCATGGTATCTCACAAGTGGCGAAGCCACAAGTGAAATATCTTGATGTCATTGGCCTTGAGTGAAGATATATATGATATCTTCAGTCAGGCCATGTCATGTTCTGTTTATACAACGTATGTTTGGGGATTTTTTTTGGTTTAGTATTGTGAAGATTTCAACAGTAGTAGTCAGTGAATGTAATATAAGCAATATAGGCAGAAGTGCAACAGCATAGTTTGTTTTTTATTGTGAGAACTTGATAAGTATGAAATATTTTTAACTGTGGTATCTGTTTTATTTTTGTTTTGTTTTGCCATTGTTTGACTTGACACAGGTGTAAATGTTTAAAGCTTGTCTCTTGCTGTGTTCATGGTATGGTGCTTTTTTCTTAAAACTTCATTTCTTGCGTTAGGCTGCAAAGGTTTGTGTGCAATGTGGTGTTTCTCCCGTTTTTAAACTGCAAGTCTGATGTGTAAGATTTGGGTGTATAAATTCATGTAGGGTGTGTATTTTACTCAGAGGTGTGGGAATTATGCAGTGCTTTGTTTAAAATGAATATTGCCTGCAATCTACTTTGCAGTTGCTGTGTGCATTTAGGTATGAGGAGGGGATGGAGCGAGTAATTTTTTTTTCTATTTATTTCCAGAAGGGGTTTTTTTTTGCAAGCAGTAGAGGAGAAAGAAATGTTTTATTTTTACTGTTGTCAGTGGTTTTAAATTGTGGAAGAGCGAGTGGGTGAGCTGTGTTGTCATGGTAACTCAATTCGAGTCAAGGGTTATGGTTTGTGGCGGTGTACAGTCGTTCGTCGTTGAGCTGCTCGTGTTTGTAGTTTTAATGTGGAGCTCTTCTACATTTAGTGAGTTTTCACTGTATTTTTTTTAACAAAATGAGCTACTCTTTATGTTGCTGTGTTGTTGGGGAAAATATCGTTGGGGTAGGTTCGGTCTGTGGGTGAGTTTGGAAATGTGGGCGGTCTGTTTTTGATTTGGGGTGCAGTGTGGAAGTACCAAATTATGGGACCTGATGTGGTGGCAAAGTGTTTCTTCTACAATTTGTTTATATTCATAGCAGTAGTGCCATGTATTAGTAATGTTTTGATTAATGAGAGGTCCGACAGTGAAAGCTGTGTTCTGGAACCATGAGCAAGGTATTGGAATGTTGCTGATTTTTAAAAGAATGACGTATGGGAATGTGAAGATATCTCCATGACATATAGGAACATGGAGATATCAGTATGACATATAGGAACATGAAGATATCAATTATATCTTCACTGGCTAGCTCAGATAACACTTTTTATACTTGGATTTATCCCCAAATATAACGTTGTATAAAATATATATATATATATATATCACAAATTGCACATACCCCAATAATGCAAAGCATCATGGGAAGCATATGCAAATGCCCATGAAGTAATTTGGACTGGCTCAACTTTAAGCAGAATTGCGTGGTGCCAGAAGGCCTCACAATACAATCAGCAAAGGCTGAGAACAGCAGACACAGACACGTGTTTCATCCTCATTTTGACTCATCAGTTTGTCATATCTGTATCTCAGCCCAGGGAGAGGGAGCCAGCCACCCTACAGGGGATCTAGGGTTCTTTTGTAGTTCCATTCTCTCTCTCTCTCTCTACATTGGGCTGCCCATGACCCAAACAAAAATGATGACTCACTACTATATCCCTAAAGCAAACATAGGGTAATAAGCCATAGTCTGATTCCTTAATAAATAAAAAAACATGAAGAACTGCTAGAATGTAGTGCCAAGCTAACACAACTGAAGATGGAGACCCGAGAAACTGTACGGGCAACTGCTGTTACTGAAGTGGCCCATTCTGTGGGAACCCCAGATGACATGAGTCATCAAAGAAAGTGTCGGCCAAAAGGTCATCCATGGACACCAAGGCGGCGAGAGGATGCCTTCTGCTACATAAGTGGTGAGAAAGGACATTTGTGGTGAGAGTGTCACAGTCCTGAAGATCTGAGAAGGGTGAATAAATTGCTGATTAAAACATGGCAGGAGCAGAGAAACACCAACGGGGGCTGGTAATGGAGAGCACTGGAGCCCTGGATGCAAGATATTCCCATGTGAGGACAGTTGTACCTTAAACAAGTCAAACTGCAAAGAAAATAACTGATTGGGAGAAACTTTCTGGACTCCTGCCTGATGTGAAAGTTAAAATTAAAGGGAAGCCTACCCAAGCATTGCTGAATAGTGGCTTCAAATCAATCAATCAAATCTTTATTTTTATGCGCTGTTACAGTAGATCATAGCACTGTACAATAAGTCAAAATAATAAAATCAATAAAAACAACAAATATAACATTATAGTACATTAATCCCAAAATAAAAGATGGCAGTAGGCTAACCATCATTTGCATCAGGGAATGCTAAAAAGAATAAATAAGTTTTCAAGTAACAATTGTGTTCAAAAAGCACTATGACAAGTGCTTAAGTCATGTACAGTACCATTGAAGCCTCTCAAATGACTAGATGTGAGGGGCCTGAGGGATGACACTTATCTGTATCTAGAAGTTACCTGAGTCTGGATCACTTTTTCTGAGAACATGACTAGGGTTGAGGGACCAGTTGAGACCTGTGCTTTGGTGTGCCCCAAGTCAAACTGCATGATAGCACACCAGTCAACACTGGAACCAATGCAAACTTGTTTGGGCATCTAAAACAGCTATGTGAAGAGAGGAAGAAACAAAACCCCAGAAGGAGCGTGGATTTACATGGACTGCCAGTGTACCAAATCCAGCCTGAAGGAGAGTTAGGAGGGTCAAGAATGATCCATATAAATCCTCTACTGGAAATTGGTCAGATAGACCAATGCCAATCAGGATGTGCTTGAACCACCCTAGAAACACCAAAGCAGATCTGTCACTCACAGAAAACCAAATACACTTCATCCTAGTGATGATTCTAAACCACAAAAATATTTATTTATTTTTTCAAATTATTGAAAAGTTTCACCAGGAAAGGCACACTGAACAATATAAAATTGTTCATCTCATGGAGCGTCTTGAGGGAAGGGTAACATGGGAGTACAGTAATCAAAAGCACATTTCCATTCAGTATTATAGAAAAGTATATATACAATACTCAACAACACATTTCCAAAGGTAATATAAAACAGAGAAGCAACAGAGTGAAAAAACAATACATCAGTAGCATTAGATAAACATTGGGATTTGATGTGAGAGGAGCAAATTAACAGCACTGCAGACTAATACATACAATACGGACAAGGAAGTGCAATAAAGTACATTGGTTTCTTCTCATGTTAAGTGCTAGGCTGGGAAAGGAGATGGGGAATCCAGAGGGGAAATTAGGAGGAGTGAGGAGTCAGAGAGGGGAAATCAGGAGCAGCTACAGGATGGAGAGAGGAAGTTGAGGAGGGAGGTCGAGATGGACCATGGAGAGGAGAGTGCCTGATTTGACGAGGCATTGAGTTCCAGAGCTTAGAGAACCTATAGAAGAATGATGATTGGCCTATAGAGGTGGTGCATCATGGTATACCTAGGGTGCGGGAGTCACTGGATCTGAGGGAGAGAGGGGCAGTGGAGCGGGAAGACAGTGAGGAGGCAAGGAAAGGGGGAAGCGTATCAAACCAGAATTTAGAGACAAACTTTATGCAGTGGGCTAGATGGCAGTTTTCCAGGGAAGAAAAAGCTAGAGAGTGATATAGATCTCAGTGGTGGGTAAAGGAAGGGGCATCCAGAGCGAAATGACAGAAAGCATTGAAAAAGGTGTCCAATCTGGTTAAGGATGACTTCAGTGTGGCACTGTAGACTGCGTCGCAGTAGTCAAAGATGGGTAGTATCATTTTCTGGACAATGTCCCACCTGGCCTGTAGAGGTAGGCAGCTTCAGTTCCTGTAAGGGGCACATAATCTGGGGCACAGCTTTTTCATGATGGAGTCTACGTGTCCAGTGAAGTTTAGGTGCTGGTCTAGCCAGACCCTCAGATACCAAAAGGAGGAGGTGTTCTCTAGAGTAGCGCCATCAAGGATGTGGAAGGAAGGCAATTTAGTTAGCCTAGAGAGTCTCTGCCTAGTGCCGAAGGTCATGGAAACTGTTTTCTTGGCATTGAGAAAAAGCTGATGGGAGCTTAGCCATTGCTGAACTTTCTCAAAGTCATGCTGAAGTGTGAAAGTGACATCAGTTGGCAATTGGCAAGAGTAGAAAAGGACAGTGTTGTCAGCATACATATGGATGGAGGAGGAGGTGTACACTGACAGGAGGTTATAAAGGAATATGGAGAATGGTAGGGGGCCAAGGATGGAGCATTGGGGTATGTCAGTATTAATTTGAAGTGGGGGAGAGGTGGAATCAGCAATTTTGACTGACTGTATCCAGCCTGTTAGGTAGGAGCTAAACCAGTTTATGGCTGAATCAGACAGGCCAGCAGATCACAGATTATCTAGGAGGAGAGGGTGGGAGACAGTGTCAAAAGCCTTTGCAAGGTTGACAGAGATCGCATATGTGATTAGACCACTGTCCATACCTGAGAATATGGAATCAGTGAGCCTAAGTAAGGAAGTGGTAGTGGAGTGATCTTTCCTAAAACCAGATTGGTAGGGAGTGAGAAAGGCAGAGTCACAGAGGTAAGAGGAGAGTTGGGAGAGGACCAGGTGCTCCTGAAGCTTAGCGAGAATAGGTAAGAGAGAGAGAGATTGGCAGATAGTTCCCAGGCATAGAAGGGTCACCTCCCTTGGGTAGTGGGAGAACTGCAGCATGCTTCCATGGGTCAGGGACAGAGGCCAGCAAGAAGGAAAGGTTTAGTAAAGCAGAAAGTGGTGAACAAATGGCATGAGTGGAGAGGAAGATAAGTTTGGGGTCAAGGCCATCAGGTGAGGAACCCTTAGATGGGTTGAGAGCAAGGAGAACATTTAGAGTATCATAAGGTGAGACTGGAGAGAAGGAGAAGAGGTCACTAGGGAGGGTGTTTGGGTGTGAGTTATTGCAGACAGACGTGACTGATTGGGTAGGAGGAAGAAAAGCTAGTAGAGCAGCAGCACATGAGGTAAAGTAAAGAGTTGAATTCAGTGGCAACTGAGAGGTGGGCAGACATAAGGGCATTATTGACATAGATTAGTGGAGTTTGGGATTTAGAGGGGGGAGAGAAGAGAGAGTTAATAAGTTTCCAAAATTTTGATGGGGTACATATGTTAGCATCAAATGTGGATCTAAAGTATTCGGACTTAGCAAGCCTTGTAGCCTTGGAGCAGGCATTTCTGAGGGCTCAATATCTGTCACAGACAGCATTTGATTTAGAGACTTTGTGAGCCTTCCAATCCCAGTCTCAAGCTGTCATACGTGCTATCAATTCTGATGTGATCCACGAGAGGTGGTTTCCACGTACTCGAGTGTGCTTAAAGGGTGTGTGCTTGTTCCAGAAGTTAAGAAAGTGGCCTTGGAAATAGTCCAGGGCTTTGCTAACTGTGGTAGTGGAGAAAATAGATGACCAGTATGGGTTATGTCATATAGGAGGTGGGTAAGGTCTAGTGATTTATATGGGCGGACAAGCAATGTTTTACACAGGGCTTTTGGGTGGTGGAGTTTGCAGACCAAGTAGATCATATGATGGTTGCTGACTGCATCCAGGAGGAGACCTGATTTGACATGTGAGGTTAGGGTCCAATCAATGACTGAGTGGTTGCCTGATTTAGTATTTAGTCGGGTTGGCTCGTGGATCAATTGTGTTAAGTTAAGGGCCGCAATGTTGTTATGCAGCTTGGATAGGGAAGGGTCAGATCAGTTTGGGTTAAAGTTGCCTAGTATATAGAGTTCACCGTTTGATGTGAGGGTGGAAATTTGTGAGAGAAGATTAGAGGCAATAGTAGGGGAGAGGCCTGGGTGGCAGTAATTCCCAGCAACGTAGATTGGTATGGAGCAAGGCATGTAGAGCCAGAGGACAAGGACTTCATAAGCTGTGGGGACCAATACAGATAGGACCGGGGTAGTATGAATGGAGGACGAGGTGTATATAGCTATGCAGCCGCCCCTACCTGCATGGTCTTGCTGGGTGATATTGTAGCCAGGGGTGTATATACTGGGATCAGGTGTTTTATTATTTAACCAGGTTTCAGTTATTATGAGAAGGTCAGGGGTCAGCAATTGTGCTAGGGGTTGCAGCCGGACTAGTTTAGGTAGTAGACTTCTTTTGCTACGGTGGAGGATTTTAAGACCACGAGGGAGGGTTGGCATGTTGGAGGCAGGGAGGTGTGTGTGGGAGAGGGGCCACCTTCATGTTTGATAGAGGGGGGCCAGGGTTAGGTTTTATATCCCCAGCAGATAGTAGGAGAAGAGAGATGAAAAGTGGAGCTTTGAACTTTTGTACCATGGTTTAGATGTGACCAAGCTATAAGGGGTAGGCAGATAGTAAGAGGAAGCAAACTAGATAGATAGGGAGCACAGGAGCGCATAGGAGTTAGGGACAGAAGAGAGGGAGGCACAGGGTAGAAAAGTATGGTGAGCCCAAAGTTGGAGGAATGGAGTGGAGGATCCCAACATCGTGATCAAAGGGGCTGAAATTAGAGGAAGAGAATAACCATGATGGGTTGCTGAGGGTTTATTTAGGAGGTTTGCATGGGTAGGTGGCATAGGAAGAAGTGAGACATTAAAGAGAGTAAGGAGAAGTATGCAGCTTATTTGTAAAGTCAGCATTCTGTGATATGCGAGGGCCAGGCAAGAAGGTTTATTTATTTGCTTATTTATTTTGCAGATGACTTGGAGTGGTTAAGGAAAGGTAATTCTGTAATGCCTAGTTAAGCGACAGGTCTAGATAAGGTGGAGTAGAAGCCATAAGTAGAACCTAATTTAAAGTCAGGTGATGTGTCAGAAAGATAGAGAGATTCTTCCCTTTGAGTAGTGCTGACTTAGGAACAGTGTCCTCAAGTGGTAGATATGTATAACTTGCAATTGGAAAAATATAAAAGTACCCATTAACCTACTGTCCCACAGGTAGTGTCTGAAGAGTCGCCTGATGATGAAATGGAACATGCTCAGTACTTTTTCACAGAGGACATTCCTGGCTTTCTGAGGGAGGTTGCTGCCATTTAAACACAGTAAAGGTAATACTCCTGTGAATGCTGACATTGAGGTAGTTGTGCCTGAGTTTGCAAGATCAGAAAGTGAGGAAAGTGCTCAACCTGCAGAAGTGGAGGGACCCATGGAAGAGCCTGTGGAGGAGCTCAAGCCACCCAAGGAAGTTGTGAAAGCCATCCTAACTGAGGACCCTATCTTGCCAGAGAAGGACGATGGCAACATACGTTCAAGTGCTGAAGAAGGAATGACTGTGCATCTGAGATGGTTGAACAGGCCAGTTAAGGACTGCCCTGGATTGATGGAGATGCCAATCTTTCAGCAAGGGGAGAGTGTAACCCCCAAAGGTGTGGCTTACCTTTTGAGCAT
Source organism: Neoceratodus forsteri (assembly GCA_016271365.2). Lineage (NCBI taxonomy): Eukaryota > Metazoa > Chordata > Ceratodontiformes > Ceratodontidae > Neoceratodus > Neoceratodus forsteri. The sequence goes on from CM057459.1 coordinate 659,790,276, forward strand.
CCAGAAGCTTGTGGTGAGTCCACCCATGATGCATGCATCCACTAGCTGGGACTGGTGCTAGAGGCCAGGAGAAAAGAAGTTATTTGTCCTTTAGTTCTTACATTATAAGCTGCCAAAGAAGATGGGTGCCCCTGCACCTGAAAACAAACTAGAGGGATTGCTGATGCCATCCTGGTAACTCAAAACATATTCTCCATTGGATTAAGTGTTTTAAGCTAGTTGAAGTAGCAGCCAGCAGCAGTAAAATGTGTGAAACAGCAGTCAGGTATGGAACAGAATGTAAACAGATGGACATCACCATCTTGTTGATCCTTGACCCTTGCGATAGACCGACCAGAATGCAAGGAGTCCTGATAAGGACACAGGCACTTGAGAGGAACAGCAACAGAGTGCTTGATGCCCTTTTGTAGCCACTGAGGGAACCAAAGTGTGAGTGACAAGTTGGATAGTTAATAAGAGACTGAGATGGGAGTGAGCTGAGTGGACCCCTTCCCCTAGCCTAGTAGGAGTTCAGGGCAGTCATTCCAGAGTGGTTGGAGAGAAGAGAGGTGTTAAGGAGGAGAGCTGAGGACCTAGCCAGGCCTTACAGCCAGACATCCAGGTGTTAGGTGAATCTGTTTGTTGGAAGTTCTGTCTGATCTGAGTTAAAGTGCTGTGAAAGACCAAATCTGCTGAAGTCATTTGCTGACTGCTGTAATGAGAGCTGAGAACAAGCCACTCTAGTTCTACCGTTTGGTGAGCTGAAGGAGTACTGTAGGTTGTCTGGAACTTATCTCCAGGGTACTCATACCCTTGATCAAGTGAGCACCCACAGGGGAGAGGTGGGGCAGCTCATTGGTCTCAGTCCTTCAGAAGCTGCTCCATTGCCACGTGCAGATCAAGAGGAAAGGGAGCTGTGAGACAGGGATGGGGCCTAGCCTTGGTCTACAACCATCATCTGCCTGTTGATGCAAAATATTCTCTCTAGAAGTGTTCTGAGGCTGCTTCCAATTTGGTACAGGACATGTAAGTACTGGCTTGCCAGCCAGAAACTGCGGCTGCTGTTGAATTTACCCTGTTGGATTACAATTTTATATTGAATTCCCTGCTGTATTACAACTTGTTTTGATATCAAAAAAGTACTAGCAAAAAGTCAGTTGGGTGGGGTAAAAAACAAGCTTGTGTATCTGTTAGTGCACCAACAGAAGATCCCGGGGACCATGACATCAGGCCTGAAGTGTATTTAATTTACCTGGGTACCCAGTAACTAGGACTAAACTGCAGTTCAAAAAGTGTAATTGTTGAAAGTTATTTGAAACTGGTGGGATATGCTACTGAGTGCAGTGGGAGGCCTTACAGTATGGTAGGCCTTGCTGGAAATCTGGGAGTTGTGAGGCCTACTATATCATAAAGGTAGTTACTAAACTCTAATCTTGCAAATGAATGCACAAGGGGCTAAACAACATCTCAAGCTGACAAGTAGGACTTTGGCTGCCAGTTGGAGTACTTCTGGTAATGTTTTATAAATACAGCTGATATAACACATGATTCCAATGCTTCAATGCACAGTATTGTTTAGAAATTGGAAAAATTAATCATCAAAGAGATTAATTTGCACCACAATGCAAGTTCACTAAAAACTTATGGTATCTTGGGAAAGGCTGGCCTCTAAGAGATCTCCGGGTTGAAAAAGTTCCTGCATGTGGCCAGTAGAATCCCACGCATCATGAATCATAGGAAGAAAATATGAAAACTAGTACCATTCACTTTACTGAAATGCTTATAAAGGAAACTGAACGTAATAGAACTTTAATTCTTAAAGAGACAGACCCTGCATGTGGAACTGGACGAGCTTGATGACCATACATTAATAAATGAGTTGGATGCAACATTAACACAGAAGGCCAATAAAGTTGAAGGGGAGGTCCAGTAACATAAAAAAGTAAACTTCAAAGGAACAAATAGGATTATTTGTCTGGCAAAATTTATAGTTGGGACAGAAGGTCTCAAACTCAAAGCAGTGGGCAGTGTCATTCTCATGGTTGGTCCAAGAAACATCATGCAAATGAGGGTTGGGGAGAGCAAACACTAACTGCATGACTGAGGGCTCAGAATCACCCAGTAATTCACAATCTGTGAGTTTTTTAGAGGGGACAATGCCAACTGAATCCCACAGGGGGATCAAGAACACACAAAAAACTCCAAGAGGAAAAGGAGGACCCGGAGGGACTGCAGAGGGAGGGGCAACAATTACAAAGAAAACCTCCTCTGACCAGAAACCATTCAAAAATGCACAAGAATAGTTTACCTCTCTAAATGTGAACTCACTCCTGTACAAATTAAAATCCTTTCCTATGATTTAATGTTTCTCCCGGCTGTAAACATCAATGAATGTGATATACATTGTGATGTATTTTAACTGTTTAGACATATCAACCTAAAAAAATATTTCAGTAGCAATAATATGGCGTGAGACCATACCACCCTGGTTGAGTTGGAAGGAGCCCAAGAGGGGGGCACTGGAAACCATTTACCAGATGAAATGAATAATATGGAAGGGGATTTGTCCAGCATAACAGAGACTATTATAATATCCTGGATAACATTACTGATGGCGAGCTCAAAGCACTTATAAGGAATGCAAAACAGGACAGGACATGGACCCATTCCTCTTGCAACACCACTATTAAAAAAATCCACTTTTACCCCAGGTAGCATAGGGAATTCAGCAATCGAAGCCTTTCAGAAAGTGGTCTTGAGAGATATTGCAAGCGTTGTTGAAAGGAATCGCCTGAGCAATCATTATGAGAATTTAAGCCAGGAAGAAGAGCAGGCTCTGGAAGCTCTAACCTCCGGTAATGGGGAAGGGGGGGCAATGTGGTTATCCTGGACATTGACTATTATAAAGGGAAAGCAATGTGCCAAACAAACGACACCAGCAACTACCACCTGCTATCAGCAAATTGAACAGTACATTCAAATTGAAGCTCACTGATTTTTGGGAGGAATTGGTTCGTTATGGCTGAATCATGGAGGAAGAGAAAGAAGCACTAAAATGCAATCATCCAAGGGTAACAGCTTTCTACCATATCCCGAAACTTCATAAAAATAATCTGAAACTACATGGATGCCCTATTATTTCAGGCAATGGGGCACTCATGGAAAAACTATCTGGTTATGTGGACACAATGCTCCAAGAGGAAGTGGTTCAATTAAAATCTTTCACAAGAGACACTACTTCTGTTTTACAGCAGTTACAAGGTTTCGAGTGGCAGAAAGTTGAAGCCCAATGGCTTTAATGCACAAATGGATTGGCAATCCTTTTTGCAGTGATCTATTTGTATTATTGTGATATTATTTATAACATTTTTCCAGCTAATATTGCTTTATTGTCACCTATCCTTGTGTATATTTTTTTTCTTTAATTGACTGATTTTTTGTGTGTCATCAGATTAATTCTTTTCAGTTGCCCTGTCTCTCCATGTTATTCTTTGTGCTTTTCCTTTTCTTCTCCTTCTAAGCCCCCTTCACCTGCATTATTCTTACATAGAAACATAGATGTTGATGGCAGATAAGGACTGCAAGGCCCATCCAGTCTGCCCATTTCTTTTTCTACCTTATGAATGTGCCATCGGCCTTTGCTCTGTCAATGGCCTATCTGTTCATACTCATCTGTATTGCTCCCTTATGCTTATCCCATGCCTGTTTGAAGCCCTGCACTCTATTCATATCCACCACTTCCTGGAGTTGGGCCATTCCATGCATCCACCATCCTTTCTGTGAAAAAGAACTTCCTCACATTACCCCTTAATCAGCCTCCCCTCTAATCTCATGCTGTGTCCCCTTGTCCTGCTATTATTCTTATATTGAAACATGTTAGACTTTCACCTTGTTAATGCCCTTAAGGTGTTTGAATGTTTCGATCATATCACCTCTTTCTCTCCTTTGTTCTAGGGTATACATATTGAGCTCTATTAATCTGTCCTCATATGTTTTCTGGTGCAGTCCCTGCACCATTTTGGTTGCCCTTCTCTGGACTGCCTCAATTTGGTTAATGTCCTTGTGAAGGTGTGGCCTCTAGTACTGCACGCAGTACTCCCAGATGGGGCCTAACCAGTGTCTTTTAAAGAGAGATTATTACCTCCCTCTTCCTACTTGTGATACCCCTACTAATACACCCCAACATCTCCCTAGCCTTGCCTACTGCTTTAGTGGTTTGCTTGGATGATTTCAGGTCATCGGTGATGATGATGCCCAAGTCTCTATCTTCCCTTGTGACTGCCAGCAACTCCCCTCCCAACCTATAGGTGGCTTCAGGGTTTCTCTTCCCTATGTGCACGATCTTGCACTTTTTTGCATTAAACCCCAGTTGCCACTCTTTCGACCATTTTGCTAGTTTATCCAGCTCTCTTCTCATTAGCCCACCCCATCTGGATCATCTACTCTGTTGCAGATCTTGGTGTCATCTGCAAACAGACAAACCTTACCCTCCAGTCCAGCTGTAATGTCACTGATGAAGATATTGAAGAGGACTGGCCCCAGGACTGATCCCTGAGGTACCCCACTTGTGACTTGCATCTCTTCTACTGTATACCGTTTCCCACCACTCTCTGTTTTCTGCCCATCAACCAGTTTGCCACCCAGTTTACCAACTTCTGACCAACCCCGAGCCTACCCAGCTTACTAATCAGTCTTCTATGTGGAACAGTATTGAAAGTTTTGCTGAAGTCAAGGTAGGCTGACATCAACTGCTCCCCTTGGTCCACCGCCTGGTTACCCAGTCAAAGAAATCTATGAGATTAGTTTGACAGGATCTTCCTTTGTAAACCCATGCTGTCTTGGATCCTGTGCTCTAGTGAATTCCAGGTGTTGCACTATCCTTTCCTTAAGGAGTGCTCCATAATCTTGCCCACTACTGAGGTAAGACTGACTGGTCTGTAGTTCCCTGCCTTCTCCTGCTACCATTCTTGTGGAGCGGGTCACATGAGCCCTTCTCCAGTCTTCTGAACCTCTCCTGTGCTCAGAAACTCACTAAACAGTTCTGAAAATGGCTCTGCTAGTTCCACCCTTAGCTCCTTTAATACCCGGGGATGTATGCCATCAAGTCCCATTGCCTTGTCCACCCTGAGCTTATTGAGCTCTTGTAGGACCCATTCTTTTGTGAAGGGATTAGTGCATACCTCCCTCCCCCATGTGTCCACGGTGCTGAGCTGTGGGCCCTGCCCTACCTTCTCTTCAGTAAATACTGAGCAGAAGTATCTATTTAGGATAGATGCTTTTACATGGTCCTCCTCCTCACATGCCCACTTATTCCCTTTGATCTTAGCAATACCCCATCTGGAGTTTCTCCTTTCACTAATGTATCCATAGAAAGTCTTGTCACCTTCTTTTACTGTTTGTGCTAGTGTTTCCTCCATTTGGGCCTTTGCCTGCCTTACTGCCTTCCCTGCTTCCCTTAAGAAAATTTGGTATACCTCCCTATCTTCATCTTGCTGCGTTCCCTTATATTTCCTGAAGGCCAGCCTTTTGACTCTGACCTTTCCTTTCCTTCTTCTCTCTTCACTTCTCTCCCCCAAGTTTTCTGTCTCTCCTTACTTCCACTTGCTATCAAAACATACCCAGGAAATACCCTTGAACAAGTGTCAACATTTAAATACCTTGGAATCACCTTTGATCAAGGTCTTACCTTTGCAACCCACATTGATAACACAGCGAAAACGGTGAACCAGCGCATTGATATCCTGTTCTGAAACCAGCAATTCCTTACCCAAGCTGCGCTGAGGATTGCTATCCAAAGCTCTGTCATCTCAATCATAGACTATGGCTTAATTATCTATGGCTCTGTGACTACCACCGCATTAAGGCACATCACAACCACCCTAAACAAGGCCTGTCGGCTGCTCACTGGAGCGAAAAGACGTACTCATACATGTGAGCTCTACACTGAAACAGGATGGTTGCAGCTCTCAAATCGCATAAGGTACCTCACATGCTTGGTGGCAAAAAAATCCATCTTGGGCCGCACGCCACCGTGTATCCAAGACCTACTTTGCCCGAATACCAGCATCCATCCCACCTGAAGATCGGAACACCAGCCTCTCAGGTCCCCAGATGCCGGACCACACAGGGCCAAAGATCTTTTGCCTATCGCGGTTCCCAGCTGGTACAATGCCCTTGAGCTCGCCGCTTCATTACATCCTCCACGTTACTAGGAGCTTTCAAATCTATGCTTTACTCTCACCTCTCAGCCTCTAGCTCCTGTGACTGCCTTGACTAATGATTCTTCCCTCATGGCTGTTTTTACTGTTTTTCATCCTCCTCTCCTCCTCTGCTCCTTTCTTGACAAGGGCATCTGAGTACCTCTAACTGCTCTAAGTCTGCTCCCCTCCCCATATCTCCTCCTACCTGTCCCACCTTGACCATTCCTCCAATGTTTTGTTTTTTTCCTGTGATGTACTGTATTATACTGGCTTATTGAAACCTTTATAATTTGCTGACCATTCTATGTAACATGTCTTGTTTGTTTGTACATTGATGACGTGGAACCTTTGTAAAAGAGCCATTGGCTCAAAGGTAATAATTCCTAGAACAATAAACTAAACTAAACTAATACTCCATATGTTCCATTCTCCACTTCATTTCAGGATAATTATTTTTGCAGTCATAAAATCTGTTTTTTGTTGTTGTCACTTTGTGTAATTTGGATCTTTCTCATTGTTGAAGTTTTCTTTCCATTGCGCCCTTATAAAATTATATGTGGTCCCATCCCAGCGACCCGGGTTCGGGATTGACCTTGGGTCATCGGGGTGCTGGCATGGGGTAGGAGGGAGGGAGCGAGATCAAGCAGCCAACTGCAGCTCTCCCCTCCTGGGGGTGGTTGTCCACCCCCCCGTAGTTCTGCTCCCATTGGGTGGTGGTCCGATGGGAAGAGTAGGCAGGAGGGGTGGCAGTAATTGCCAGGGATGGGGCGGAAGGGGCCAAGACGGTACCCGGCATGCTTGAGCACCTCAATGTGCATGCATGTGTGTGTCTGCCTGGGCCCTGAGTCAAGGGGGGGGGAAGGAATAAAGCCGTAAAAACTATATATAGAAAAAAAATGATGTGTGGTCTCTACTTGTTATGCTATTTGCTTCAAATTTACATTTGGCCAAGGCTCCCCTTTTCCCTCCCAGGGTGATCATCCCCCTGGCCATTTAGGTTATGTGTCTTTTTCTGAGATACATGCTTGTATAAAGGACATATTTCTGTTTTCCTTTTTTTTGCAGAGATTACATAAACTGGCACAAGGAGCCTGTATTATATATGAATTTTCCAGAGTCCATCTCGTTTGACCTGTTTATTACGGATATGTTATAGCTGTAATATATACATGAAATATCATGTTTATGTACCTCTCTCCTTTTATGAGGTCTAACTGTATGAAGTTTGCTTTATTGTGTGTCATTATTGTGGTGCTTGAGGATGACTTTTTAAGTAGTGAGTTGCTTGTCACATAATTTTTTGTTTTCACTTGTATCGGTTGGTATGCCTTGCTCCTCAGCTCTTGGCTACCTGTGCAGTGATGTTGTTATTGGTAGCACTGTTTAGCCGAACCTGTGCTGTGCATTGTACATTGTGATAACTACTGAATGTAACATGCATCACTGTGTTGCCATGGTTAAGGAAAGCACAGTCAGGTGAAGTTTCCAAATACGCCCTCCAGAGTGAATCAGCAGGACAATCTATGTTTGCCCAGACACTCCCTGGACCACAATGTCATGGTGCCATCTGTTATAAGTTTGGACACTGACTGTGCACCGACCTGACCCCCCACACACACACAAGGGAGAGGGTACACCCTCAAGGTGCTGGGTTCTTGCAGGTTCATTTGAGGTGCTGTTATACTGTGTTTACATTGCTTTGTTTTGCACAAGACTGTGTTTACGTAATGTGAGTAGATTTACAGCACTTTGTAGCACTTTACATAATTTAGCCACTGGCTATGGTTTTTTTGCACATTGAGTATTCATTTTTTTTAACTGACGGCTTGGAGTGCCTGGCCTCTGTATTTGTTGTGGTTGATTTGTTTCCAAACACCCCTCCTAAAGTGAACACTGCTGATTCTGTACTGTTTGACCTACTACACCACATCTGCTAAGATGCCTGGTAATTGCAGATCACATAGCTTGGGGTGACACACTTAGAAAATATTTAAAGGAGAAATTGTGTTGCTGTTGCCTAAATCATTGCTAAACCAGTTTTGCTTAATCCATATTCTCTTCACAGGGCCTGTGTTGTTGCTTAATAAAGTCTTGTTAATTTCTAAAATTGGGTGTGTGAGCACATTATTATCAATCTACTGTAATATCTGCAAAAGTGTTTGAAACTGGAATTAAAGTGTGGGTACTGGTACAGACTGATTTTCAGGTGGTGCCTGATCGTTATTGAGGAGGTGGGTTGTTATTGTATTCCAGGGGGCAGTATTAAAGGAATAATGCCTGACAGGGTGGGTGTTATGCTGGGATAACATCCCACCTCGGGTGGTTGGGCCCGAGGCCACCAGCCGAGGGCGTCCAACACCTGGGAAGGGATGTTATCCCAGCATAACACCCACCCTGGAGGGCATTTTTCCTATTATACAATGACTTGTTGTTATATATAAAATAAAAAAATAATTTTAAAGAATGTTTTTATTAATGTGAAAAAATATTTTTGTTTCTTAAGAGGAGATGCAAAAAAAGAGAGGATCAATAATGATGGCACTAGACCTGTGAGCAGCGGGATGTTATGCCAGGATAACATCCCTGCTGTGATGGCCAACTGACCAATCAGAGCCCAGGATTCTTTCTTGCCATTGTATAATCTACTTTTTATCAGGCTATTTCTTTCTCTGAGTGGAGGCACCATGCTATTTCCCTCATTCCCTTTCCAAACCAACACCCCCATGTGAACAGTTTAACAAGCCTAGGCCCCTTAACCTTGCTTGGCCTCATGGGTGTAAGGCAAGATAGTAACGCCTCTAACATCTGTATGGTAACCTGGTTACACTAATAATACTGAAAAGAAAATAATGGCAAAAACATGAAACCTAGCCAATGTACATACTTATTCTATCCTGAAACCTAATAAAAAGAAAGAAACCTCATAAATCATACATTTAAAGGGACACTGTCAACCTCTTTTGCATCATATTATTTCTAGTTAAAATCCCACATTTTATCATTGTTTACCTTTTCTAACATTCACTGATGTTGCTATTTGCTTTGTCTGTCTTCTTGTTAAGTAGAACTGAAATGCATGATAATGTATATTTATAAACACCTTTGTTTTATTTCAAATCCTGAATCTATTCTTCTCGAATACTTCCTAAACATTAGAAGCACCCCCAAACAGTGCAGTCACTCATGAGGCAGTAGCCACCTAAACTCCCACTGCATCATGAGCGGCTAGATTGTACTGGAGGTGTTCCTAAGTCCAGGAAAGATGCAGTGGGAGTTGATCAAGGAATGTAAACAAACCTGTTTTTGGATGGTAACACCAGTATGGTGGGAAGTCTGTTTTTCACTTTTTAAAAGAAAAAAAAGAGTCAGAATTAAACAACTAGCTACATTAACAAGTTTTACAGAATGTTAACAATCATAAAATTGGTTTTTTAAACAAGGGACAATTTGAGGCCTAAGAGGGTTCACAGTGTCCCTTTAAGAATGAAGATTAATTCCTAAATCCAGGAGATATGCTTCCAAAAACATAGGAAGCAGGATTGTGACAGACAATTCTGTTCCTTAAAATATAAATTCTTTAAAGTTAATTCTACCAGTCTAGTACTGCTGTAATAGGTGGTCTGGAGTTGCTGTATCACAAACTGGCATCTTGCCAACCACAGATATAATTAAAGACCGCCAAAAATCACAGTTAATGTGCTGTTATTATAACATTTGCAACAAAGTGCTAGGTTTCTCCAAACAATATTTTTGTAAGTGAGCCTCTTCACCCAAGATAATTTCCAACTGGACCGCTGCTAGTCTTTTTTTGGCATATAGCATCAGTAGTCGTAGTCCAGCAGTGCTTTCATTGTATCAAGTCCAAGACTGAAGTACAAAAAAACAGAGGAGCTGGATTGCAGGTCAGGCCTAGAAATTGAAGTTTTGTAACTTCTTAGGCAATAATCACAAGAGGAGTAGACCACTGCAGGCCCTGAGGAAGTATCCTTAGGGATATGAACATTGGGTGGCTCTGAGTTATAATTTTAAACATTAATAATTTTTTTTTGCATATTATAGGCATTTATTTATTTAAGAGATTTACCAGGAAGGCATGCTGAGCAGAGTACCTCTCGATTCCAGATGCACCCTGGGGTTTTTGGGTACATTGGGAACATGATACAATCAATAACACATACAGAGGAACAATGGAAGAAAGCAAACATCATACATTTGGAGTAATATAACAGCAGTGTGTAACATACCTAATGCGAACGGATCAGATTGAGGGAAGGCAGAGTGTTGTACAGTATACAGTGTTTTACAGTTGAGTAGGTCAAAAACAGTGGAGAGACCAGTCTTGATTCATACGCTGGGTGGGTACAGGAGAGAGGGGGGAGTTAGGTGGGGTAACAGGAGCAGGTGGACGAGAAGTGTGAATTGAGAAGGGCATTTAGTTGGGGAGTACTTGAGGAGTGTCTAATAACGGTTGCCAAGGAATTCCATAGTTTGGGTAGCCTATAGCTGAAAGCAGCCTGTCCGGACCGAGTGGATCTATGTGGGATATGGAGGAGCCTGTCGTCGCTGTTACGGAGCGTGTAGGATTGTGGGGTTAAGGCAGTTAAAGAGGCAGACAGGTAGGATGGGAGTGAATTTGACCAGAACTTTGCCGAGGTTCTAGTGCAGTGGTGTGATCTTCTGTTCTGTAATGAGGTGATGTTCAAAGATTGATAGAGGGCACAGTGGTGGGTGCTGGGAGGGCGATCCAGCGAAAAGCGGCAGAAAGAGTTGAGGAGGGGGTCTAGCCTTGCTAGGGATGTTTGAGGGCGTACCATAGATAATATCACCATAGTCAAATATAGGAGTGATAATTTTTTGACTATTTCTTGCCTGGCTGGCAGGTGCAGTGTTTGTTTCGCAGAGGGCACCCAACATGGGGTTCAGTTTTTGTGCATAGCATCAATGTGTGCAGAGAAGTTTAGGTGTTGATCTAACCAGACACCAGATAACGATAGGAGGTGCATGTCTCCAGTGGGGAGCTGTCCAACGGTAGAACTAGGGTGGCGAGTAAGTCAGGCAGTTTGGGCCGGGAGCCAAAGGTGAGGGAGACAGTTTTTTTTGAGTTTAGGACTAGTTGGTTTGAGGTAAGCCAACGTTGGACAGAGTCAAAATCCTTTTGTAGACAGGCTGCCACCGCACTAGAGGATGGACCAGAGGCGAACAACACCGTGTCGTCCACGTACATGTGGATGGCCATATTTGGGCAGGCAGCTGGCAGGTCATTGAGAAATATAGAGAACAGTAGGGGTCCAAGAACCGACCCTTGGGGGACTCCGCTGGTGACTGGGAGTAGGGTTGATGAAACCAAGCCAATGCGGACAGATTGGGACCTGTTTGACAGGTACGAGTGTAACCAGTTATTTGCATTTGCCGACAGCCCAGCTCTAGCAAGTTTAGCCAGCAACAAGGGGTGGGAGACGGTGTCAAAAGCTTTTGCCAGATCAATAAATATGGCAGCTGTTAAATCCCCTTTATCCATACCAGTGAGAATAGCGTCTGTGAGCCGGAGGAGAGAGGTGGTGGTGGAGTGGTTTTTCCTGAAACCGGCCTGGTAAGGGGTTAAGAAGTTTGTCGACTCAAGATAGTGGTGGAGTTGGGAAAGGACAAGACGTTCTTGAATTTTGGCCAGGATGGGGAGCAGGGATATAGGGCGGTAGTTGGAAGGTGAGGAGAGGTCCCCCTTTGGGCAGTGGAATGACTGTGGCTTGTTTCCAATTTTTGGGGACTGTACCGAGTTTAAATGACAGATTGAACAGCAGGGTGTGTGGTGAGCTATGGCAGGTGCGGAGAGCCGGAGCATTTTAGAGTCGAGGCCAGAGGGACATTTACCTTTGTCTGGGTTGAGAGACATCAGTAGTTTTAGCACCTGAGCTGATGATACAGGGCATAGGGAGAAAGAAGCAGAGGAGGGTACAGTAAGGGGAGTAGAGGGTGGGGGAAGGAGATGGAAAGGAGGAGAGAAGGGATGATGCAGCAGTGGAGAAGTAAGAATTGAATTCGGAGGCTACCATGCTCGGATCTGAGATAGTTTTCCCTGCAACGTTAAGTGAGGGGGTAGGGGGTTGGGTCGGCGGGGAGAGAAGGGATTTTATGGATTTCCAGAATTGAGTTGGGTGACCGGAACTGTTATTTAAAGCATTTTTGAAATAGTTAGATTTGGCGTGCCTTATGAGCCTAGTGCAAGCATTTTGTAGAGATCGGTAGTGGTGCTGGGCCAAAAGACTACCTGAGGCCTTGAAGTATTTCCAGGCGCGGTCTCTGGCTCGTAGTTGTTGCATCAGGCTTGTTGTTATCCAGAGCAAATGGGTTCCTCTTACACGGGATCACCTGAGTGGAGTGTGGCTGTCCCAGATGGAGAGGAAATTTGAGGAGAAATATTCCAAGGCATCATCAATGGAGGAGGCCTTTTGTGATGAAAGACCAGTCGATGCTGGTAAGGTCGTATAGGAGCGCTGGTAGATCAAGGGACTTATAAACTCTACTGAGAAGTGTCTGGGGTGGGGGAGCAGAGGGTCTGAAGATTTTTCGCACCATGTAGATCATATGGTGGTCACTAAGGGAGTCTGGGAGTATGCCAGCTTGAATGATCCGATGGGGGTGGTTGGTAAGCGCCCAATCCAGGAGAGTATGTTTGTTGGACTTCCGGTTTAGGCGAGTCGGTTCCACTATTTGCTGGGACAAATTTAGGGCAATTATGTGGTGCCAAGCTTTGAGGCCCCTTGCCAAGCCAATTTAGATTGAAATCCCCAAGTAAGTGAAGTTCCTCCGTAGTTACCTCAGGGTGCCGAGATGGTCGAGGATGCTACTCAGTGGGGTTTCAGGTAAGGTAGGATCCAGCTATATAGATTGGGATGGAGTGAGTTAGTGAGATTTTGACTAGAGGGAATCTATAGGTTGTGTGGGGGCTGGCAAGGTGATAAAGGAAAATTTAAGAGCAGAGGAGATGTACATGGCCAAGCCGGCCACCCTTCTTTCTGCCCTGTCTATCCTGGGTGGGTAAGGGTGAAACCAGGAATGGAGAATCGCATCCCTGTCTGTGAGGTTTTAGCCAGGATTCGGTGATTATTACAATGTCAGGGCAGAGAGTGAGGATAGTGGCTTGTAAGGCAGCAATTTTGTTTAGAATGCTGCATATATTGAGATGGACAATCTTTAGTCCTTTAGGGAGGGGCGTGGCCGTTGCGGGGTGTTGAGCAGAGTTGGAGGTCATGGGTCCTGGGTTGTATTCAATGTCCCCAGCTATGAGGAGGAGGAGGAGGGCCAGGGAGTGACTTAGTAGGCGTAACGTCTTTAGAGATCTCCGACGTTGAGTGGGGTGTATTGCAGTACCTGAGGTGTGGTTGGGGTACTTGTGGAGGGGATATGAAGAGCGGGCAAATCGGCATGGAAGGAGGGGAGGATAGAGGCCCCTAGGACCAATTGGGCCACGGCGACATGTTTAGTTCCACTATTGCTGTGGAGAGGGGGTGATATGGGGCTATTGGGAGGAGAGGCAATGACTCAGGCGGAGTGGGGTGGGATGCAGGTGGAAGGAGGATAGGGAGAGGCAGAGTAAGGAGATAGTGAGAGCGTAAGAACTGCATGTTTAAGTTTAGATTGTATTCTTGCTTTTAGGACTAGCTTTGGAATTATTTACACAGTAGAGAAGACAAACTGCACAGCGGTGGCCACTAGTGGCTGAAAAGTATAGGTAACTAATGGGAAAGTGGGCTGATTGGTTAAAACAGCTCCCGGTGCACTATATAAGGAGGAGCCCAGCAAGGGTGGTGGTGGGCGGTGGGAGCCTGCTGGCACGAGCTGCAGGTGAGGCTAAGCGGCTGTGGACAGGATCGCCACCTGTTGGCTCTTGGCCCGTCGTCCGCTGGGAGGTTCGTGGCTGTGGGAGGGCTACTACAGTAGCTAGCCCCGCTGACCGCACTGCAGGGGACAAAAGAAATGCAGCTGTTAAAATACAGGTAGGTGGATGGGAGGAGGAGCTCGACTTTAAACCAGCAGTATACTCTTTCAACACAGAATAATTAACAAGCAAGCAATTTTATACAGGCTGTAGAAAGCAGGCACACAATAGGCTAGATTGAAAGCAGCTATTCTTTAGAAGCAGTAACGCTAGAAATTCCCTGTCGTTAAGGCGTCTGAAATTAGTGCAGGTAGACCCAAAATGAATTGTGGCTCTTACAACAGATTGCAAGGTGCACAAGCATAGAGGACCCTAGGGAAATTGAGGCAGTGAGAATTGCTGCGCTGACTGCGGCGCTCAGTAATTGCCTTCAGCACAGGGCTAATTCCTTACACTTGTGAATTTTAAAAATTAATTTACCCTTGTAAAAGCCAGATTAAGCACGCCTAGGGGGTACAGGTTTGGGCTCAGGGAGGCAGAGTGCAGAATTAATTACGAGGCAGCAGCTCCGCTCCTCCGGGGGCAAGATTACAACCATGCTGAGCTGGGAGTACAAGAACAAAAAAAGGCGCCAAGTTTGAATCCTGTGGCGCAGCTCCTGGCGAGCGGCTGTGGACAGGGATCGCTACCTGTTGGCTCTTGGCTCCGTCGTCCGCGGGGGAGGTTCGGTGGGCTGTGGGGAGGGCTACTACAGTAGCTAGCCCTCGCGACCGCACTGCAGGGGGACAAAAGAAATGCAGCTGTTAAAATACAGGTAGGTGGATGGGGAGGAGGAGCTACGACTCTAAACCAGCAGTATACTCTTTCAGCACAGAATAATTAACAAGCAACAATTTTATACAGGCTGTAGAAAGCAGGCACACAATAGGCTAGATTGAAAGCAGCTATTCTTCAGAAACAATGACGCTCGAAATTCCCTATGGATTAAAGCGTCTGAAATTAGTGCAAGTAGACCCAAAATGAATTGTGGCTCTTACAACAGATTGCAAGGTGCACAAGCATAGAGGACCCTAGGGAAATTGAGGCAGTGAGAATTGTCATGCTGACTGCAGGCGCTCAGTAATTGCCTTCAGCACAGGGCTAATTCCTTACACTTGTGAATTTTAAAAATTAATTTACCCTTGTAAAAGCCAGATTAAGCACGCCTAGGGGGTACAGGTTTGGGCTCAGGGAGGCAGAGTGCAGAATTAATTACGAGGCAGCAGCTCCGCTCCTCCGGGGGCAAGATTACAACCATGCTGAGCTGGGAGTACAAGAACAAAAAAAGGCACCAAGTTTGAATCCTGTGGCGCAGCTCCTGGCGAGCGGCTGTGGACAGGGATCGCTACCTGTTGGCTCTTGGCTCCGTCGTCCGCGGGGGAGGATCGGTGGGCTGTGGGAAGGGCTACTACAGTAGCTAGCCCTCGCGACCGCACTGCAGGGGGACAAAAGAAATGCAGCTGTTAAAATACAGGTAGGTGGATGGGGAGGAGGAGCTACGACTTCTAAACCAGCAGTATACTCTTTCAGCACAGAATAATTAACAAGCAAGCAATTTTATACAGGCTGTAGAAAGCAGGCACACAATAGGCTAGATTGAAAGCAGCTATTCTTTAGAAGCAGTAACGCTCGAAATTCCCATCGTTAAGGCGTCTGAAATTAGTGCAGGTAGACCCAAAATGAATTGTGGCTCTTACAACAGATTGCAAGGTGCACAAGCATAGAGGACCCTAGGGAAATTGAGGCAGTGAGAATTGCTGCGCTGACTGCGGCGCTCAGTAATTGCCTTCAGCACAGGGCTAATTCCTTACACTTGTGAATTTTAAAAATTAATTTACCCTTGTAAAAGCCAGATTAAGCACGCCTAGGGGGTACAGGTTTGGGCTCAGGGAGGCAGAGTGCAGAATTAATTACGAGGCAGCAGCTCCGCTCCTCCGGGGGCAAGATTACAACCATGCTGAGCTGGGAGTACAAGAACAAAAAAAGGCGCCAAGTTTGAATCCTGTGGCCCAGCTCCTGGCGGCGGCCAGCAGACGGGATCGCTACTCCCTCATTGCTCTTGGCTCGTCGTCCGCGGGAGGTTCGTGGGCTGTGGGGAGGCTACTACAGTAGCTAGCCTCGCGACCGCACTGTTGGCTCTGGCCCGCTGCCCACGGGGGGGTTCGGTGGGCTGTGGGGAGGGCTACTACAGTAGCTAGCCCTCGCAACCGCACTGTTGGCTCTTGGCTCCGTCATCCGCGGGGGAAGGTTCGGTGGGCTGTGGGAAGGGCTACTACAGTAGCTAGCCCTCGCGACCGCACTGTTGGCTCTTGGCACCGTCGTCTGCGGGGGAGGTTCGGTGGGCTGTGGGAGGGCTACTACAGTAGCTAGCCCTCGCGACCGCACTGTTGGCTCTTGGCTCCGTCGTCCGCGGGGGAGGTTCGGTGGGCTGTGGGGAGGGCTACTACAGTAGCTAGCCCTCGTGACTGTACTGTTGGCACTTGGCTCCGTCGTCCACGGGGGAGGTTCGGTGGGCTGTGGGGAGGGCTACTACAGTAGCTAGCCTTCGCGACCGCACTGTTGGCTCTTGGCTCCGTCGTCCGCGGGGGAGGTTCGGTGAGCTGTGGGGAGGGCTACTGCAGTAGCTAGCCCTTGCGATTGCACTGCAGGGTGAGTTTACCTCACTAGTTTGCTTGCTCCAGTACTGCACACAGTACTCCAGGTGTGGCCTGACCATGGATCTGTACAGCTGTAACATGACCTCTTTGCTTCTACTGGTGAACCCACTCCTTATGTAGCCCAGCATCCTATTTGGCCTAGCTACTGCCTTGCTGCATTGTGTAGAGGGCTTCTGACTCCTCGTGACTGTAGTCCATTAGGCCTTTCTCTTTCTCAGACTCTGCAATTATCACTCCCCCTACAATAGTTTATACTCAGCCCTGGGGTGCCTGCTCCCTACTTAGTGACCTCCCTCATCCCTGTGTGCTCTCCCCGGACCACCACCCTTACAGTTTTCCTACTTAGCCAGTTTGCAACCAATCAAGTCATCTTTTCCACTGCCCCCAGGTCCTCCAACTTCCTGATCAATCTGTTATGTGGTACCAAGTCAAAGGTCTTGTTGAAGTCCAGTACAGTGTATCCACTGTCTGGCCCTGTCCAATGCCCTTGTAACACAGTCAAAGAACTGTCCAGTTCCCTTGTAACACAGTCAAAGAAATTAATCAGGTTCATTTGACATGATCTCCTGCTATAAACCCATGTTGCCTGTCATCTTGGAGCCCATTCGCCTCAAGAAGGTGTGCCTTTTTGCAGATGATACCAAAATCTGTAATAGGCTGGACACTCAAGAGCTGGGAAGAGAATTCACAGGATCATGAGAAACTTGAGGAGTGGTTAAGAGCATGGCAGTTGGAGTTCAATGCCAAAAAGTGCAAAATCATGCACCTAGGGCATAGGAACCCAGTAGCTGAGTATAGAATGGGGGGGGGGTGACAATCACTAAGCAGTAAAGGGACCTTGGTGTTATCATAACTGATGACTTCAAAATGACAGGGCAGGGTGACAAAGCAGTGGGTGGGGCTAGTGGGATGCTGGGGTGCATAGGGAGAGGGTATCTCCAGCAGGAGGAGGAAGGTAGTGTTGCCACTGTATTGCTCACTGGTGAGACCCCACATGGAATACTGTGTGCAGTTCTGGAGGCCACACCTCAGAAAGGATATAGACAGGGTAGAACTAGTTCTGAGGAGGGCAACTAAAATGGCACAGTGGTTGCACCAAAGCCCTATGAGGAGAGAGAGATTGATCTCAACATGTACACCCTGGAAGAGAGGAGAGCGAGAGTGGACATAATAGAGACCTACAAGTGCTTTCTCACTGGGGTGAACAGGGTGCAGTAGGAGAGTCTTTCAAATGAAAAAGAGTACCAGGACCGGGGACATGTAATGAAGCGGGGTGGGGGTTAAAAGGGTGTGAGGAAGTTACTGAAAGGGTGGTAGACACCTGGAACAGACTGCTGGTGGAAGTGGAGGAGGCAAAAACAGTGGGGGCCTAAGCATACATGGGATAGACATAGGTTAACATTAGTATCTAAGGAGGAAAGAAGGAGGGTCACTGGAAACCAGTTAGGGTCTATGGAGACAAACTAGGCAGGAAACATCTGGGCAGACTGGGTGGTCCAAGTGGTCCTTTGTCCTTTTCTGCCAACAAATTCTATGTTTCTAGGAAACTTGATCAGCCTTTCCTTGAGAATGGTTTACATCAGCTTGCCAACTATCAATGTCAGACTAACTGATCTGTAATTCTCTGGCTCGTCCCTTGTTCTCCTGTTGAGCAGGGGTATGACATCAGTGGTTCTCCACTCTCGTGGCACCATGCACATGTGAAAGGCATTATTAAATAGGTCTGCCAGAGGGAATGCTAGAACTGCCCCCAGTTCTCTCAGCGCCCTTAGATGCATGTTATCAGGCCCAGGCAACTTACCCACTTTGAATGCCCTGAGATCCTTGAGGACCATGTCCTTCATGATCATCTCCTCGCACATCCTCCCTCCCTCCCTCCCTCCTCCTTCCCCATTACTATCTTCCCCTACTGAACTGATCCATCCTTTTCCTTACTGAATACTGAGCAGCAGCAGTATTTGTTTATAATATAGTCAATGGTCTTTTGACTGGCACAATGTTTGTTGACCTGACCATGGCATATGATCTGATTGACCATGACCTTTTACTGCAAAAACATGCTCTAATTGGTTTATCCCCCTTCTCTACATCCTGGTTTAGTGATTATTTGGGTGAACAATCTCAGTGTGTTGGGATAGGTTCTGAACTGTCTGATTCCCTTGTAATGGTGAGAGAGGTTCCCCAAGGTCCAATATTGGGGCCTTATTATTCTCTTTTTTCATCAATGCTGTTCCCACGACCTGCTCTAATTATAACACCCTCTTGCATGCAGACACTTTAGTCCTATTTTCTAGCTCTAAAAAGCCATTTCAAATATCTCAATCATTACATTCTGATTTTAGAGCAATTTGTGATTGGTTTTCCACACATCATTTGGTAAATGTTAAAAAAATCAATGCTTTTTGGCTCAAAGCCTAATGTTGACATAAATCAGACTCAAATGTCGAATCTTTGATCCCTTTGGTTCTCCCCTTGCACAGGCCTCTCATTTCAAATATTTGGGAGTGCTGTTATACCTGAAATTGTCTTTTGTTGAACACGTAAATGCAGTCTGTAAAAACATAAACCAAAAATTGGGTATAGTATACAAACAAAGATCCCTCACAGTATTGGGATAACATTGGAAAAAATAAGATTCTGATTCACTTCTGCTCATATTTCATATATTTACAGTAATTCTTCCCACATTTTTATTTCTGAGACCAGCTGCATTAAAACAAGATTACTCTCCCCTAGACTTTATCTTTTCTGCCTGCTTGCCTACATCTGACATCATAATCCTCTATTTATAACATCATAATTATCTTCACGGCAACAGATGTCAGGTGTAGACAAGCAGCCAGAACTGAAAGGTCAGAAATACAGTTTTCATGCAAATACCCTTCACAATAAGGAACTATGGGTGAGAAGTACAGAAAAAAGAATGAAATGAATGCTAACTTTTTGTCTAAATTTTACATTTTTCCAAAGTTGTCATAACTGTGTCAGGCACTCTTTAAACACTATTTTTCATACAAAACTTGGGTGTGCATTGTCACTGGTTGGATTATCCATTTTTTTATTATGTCTCTCATAGTTTTATGGAATGATCTTACCTTTATGTGGCTTATAACATCTGCCAATCTGTCTTGCAGCCACCTGCAGATACTCATCATTACTTACTTTATTCCCCACTCAGTTGGATGTCTCCTTCCTTTGGAATGAAGTATTTTTTGGGGGCCTGGTGCATGAGGCCATTCATTGTGCTGCTTTTTTAGCCCTTAAAGATTGTCTGACTTTTGGATGCCCTAGCTGTAGTCCGAGTTCAGCTAAATGTACTTGTTTAATTACAGATCACTTTAGAACAAGGCTGGGTGAGAGGTCATTCTCTAAAGTTGTGCTGATTTGTATTTTTATTTTGTATGCTCTTTTTATCCCACCATCTGTCTGCCCACTCCTTCAGGCACCCAGCCATCCTGACCACTCTCCCGTTCTTGCCATCCACCCCACTCAACACCCGGCTGATCTGACGTATCCCTTCATCATGGGGGCCCCCTATCCCATCCTGGGCTACTGGGAAGGGGAGATCAAGGTGCTTATAGTCACCCCTTCACTTTCTGCACTGGGTGAGTGTGGCACAGGGGCTGTCTCGGCTCTGTGGTCGGGAGGCAGGGCCACCATCATCTGGCTGGCTCAGGTGGCTATTTTTCCCCCACTAATCCCCACCCATCCTCCCTGATTAGGCCATGGATATGGCAATCTGAGGTGGGGACATGTGGGGGGTGCGTGTCGAAGCTGCACGTCTCCCTAGCATGTCTCTCTCCAATCCGCCTCCAGGTGCCGAGGCCCCATCCTACCCCCCCCCCCGGAAGGCAAGCATCCAATGGACATTTGGGAATCCCTCCCTGCTGTTCTCTGCTCCTGAGACCCGGGCTCGGGGCGTGAAACCGGATCGCCAGCATGCCGAGTGAACCCCTTCGCTCAGCGTCACGGAGCCAGTGACGATTTAGATTTTTAACATTTTTTTTTTTTACTTTCTCCCTGATTTTATTTTCAACATCGTGTCTCGCATGAGTCAACTTTTTATCAATATTTGGTGGAAAAAATTGAGTTGCAATTGTTCATGAAATGTTATATTAGAGACATGATAGAGGTCTTCAGGTACATGAAGGGGGTAAATAGGGGAGGAGCAGTCAGGGTGCTCTGAAGGAAGGGGGCAACTAGACGGCATGGGTGGAAGCTGGAGGGGGGAGATTCCGGGGAGAAAGGAGGAGGTGCTACTTCACTGAGAGGGTGGTGGAGCCATGGAATGCACTGCCCAGGGGGCTGATGGAGGCAGAGACAGTGGAGGGGTTCAAGAGGGGGTGGGATAGGTACAGGGGAAGGGTTCTGGAAGCAAAAACCAGTGCAGCAAGAATATCTGGAACTGGGAAGGTAGAAGCCAAAGAGGAACGGGGGGCAGCAAGGTCAGCTCCCAGGGTGGGGGCTGACCAAACGAGCAGACACAAAAGACAGTTAGGCTTATTCTGTTGCCATTTTAGTATGTTAGTAATATGTATTAGATATTTACTGTGCATTTGGCCCAGGTTAAGCATGAACCAGGACCTTGTTCTAGTGCTCTTACATGGTAAATTTAAAATACAATATAAAATTATGCTTATATTGGGCTAGTACTAAGAACTATATAAAATCCTCTCAGCATTTTATTTCATTCACTCCCAGATGGTGGATGCCCCTGTTTCCAAGTAATGCCTTTCCAAGTGGTTAGCTTCTTACATTGCATTTTGCTATTAGACCTTCCTGGTCCTGTCTGTGGTCATGTCACTTGTGAAATGGCAATGTCTATGGCTTGCTTCTGTTCTGTGTTGGCAGCTAATAATACACCTGCACTCCTACTACCTGGAGTCAGATCCATACTTTCACAAAACATTACTGATTGGTTATGGTATCCCATACACAGGCTGACTTCAGCCTTGCTGTACTCCAAGGCCTTTTGTCTTGTGGAGTTACTGTACATGTCCTTCCTACATAGACATCCTCTGCTTTGTAGTACTGAACTTCTTGGGAATTGTTCAGTATGCATGGCTCTATGAAGGGAGATGTCCTTGAAGGCAGCTTAGCTACTTACTATTAATGGTAGATCTTTGAGAGGATCTTCTCCATATAGCCATAGCCCTATTTTCCACCTACTCCATTTGTATTTTCCAGTGGAATACTGTTGAAGACCTATCAACTGCTGCACATTAGGTCCTCTCACTTCTGTGCCCCTCATTGGGGTCTTTTTGTCCCCACCTCTCCTGCTGGCCTTGTTGAGGTTTGTTCTCCTGTCCTGTTGGAGTTATACAACTCTGAGTTCATCTCCAGTAGGAAAAAGAGGATATAGTTCTGCATGTGTTATGTAGGTGCCACCAATGTACATGGAGTGATGTCAGTGTAGGAGGCCCCAGATAGGCAAACATTTCCAAGTGGTTCTGACGCTGATGGCTTACAGTTCAGTATGTTTAGTTCTATGGATTAGATTCTATCAAAGATCTAGTATTACTGCTAAGTGACTACTTCCACCTGGATAGCCAGCAGGAATAGGCAGCTGGAACATTGGTTTAACATCTTAGCCAATGGTTAGCCCCGCAACAGTACAGAACCCTCCCCTGCCGTACTGCACCATATTGTCAGTATTTGGTATTAGCCCAAATCTTGCTATAGGATAAGAACCCATGACCTTCCTATATTCTGGCTCCAAAGGAGCACATGTAACCTACTGATCATCTGACACTACACTGTGGGCATTGCAGATAATAACCAAGCCCCCAGCACACTGCAACCCATCTGACTGCAAATCTCTACTGACAGATCAGGCTTGGGGAAAATGAAATCTTTTCCACCAGTATTACTTACTACTGTATATCATATAATATGTTTAAATGAAATCTTTTCCCCACTACTACTACAGTATATCATGTAATATGTTTAGTTGAATGCAGTGCAATAAGTTATATCACAATGTATCATATTGGTGGGAAAAGTACTATAAACATTTTTTAAATGTTCCACAATACAATGAGATCATAAAATATACCTGATCATACTGACAGACTGGAGGATGTTTGCCATGGATTAAAAACTCAGTATTGTTTTGGGTCAGAATCCAAGACTAAATGGCAGCTTCACACCAACTGTAACAGGATTTCAGATGACTGAAAATACAAGTACTGCTGTAAATAAACACATGTTAGGTGTACTGCAAGATATTTCATCATATAGTGTACTCACTCTTCCAGTCTCCATTCTCCAGAATAAATATTATCAAATTCATAAAATACAGATTTACGAACTTGTTTATTTACAAACTGGTAACCAGGAGAGGCACGTTGAGCCGAGGCTCATTCCCAGGTATGAACCTGGGGGGGGGGTTACACAGTGGAAGGAAGTATGACAACAACAGAGTTAAATCATGAACAATAAGCTTGCTAATACATGACAAGAGTGTGTAGATGAACTTACAAAGTGGCAGTAAATAGAACAAAGAGGAAGTTATGAAGGATTGATGTTTAGAACCACTAATAATCAGCGGATCTGCCACATTTACTGGGAATCTGGAAATTTACATAGATTTTTTTCAGTTTTAAGCTTTCATTCAGTATCTCTGTTGGAGATGATTTTTCACTATAGTTGTACTGAACTGTATTACCTCTTACAACAGCGAGCAGAAATGTGCTACCCTGACACCCACCCCAACCAAACATCTGGGTAGATTACTGTAACAGTATAAACTCTCCAAGGTCAGTGTAAATTTATTTAGTTAATTCATTAAGTCAATCGGATCTGCCTGTTTTCAGCTGCAGCTATACGTACAGCTGCTTAATGAAGTTTGCATTTTGGAGCCAAGTCCCTGTTTAAAACATGAAACAGTAACCCGCCTGGCTGATTTCCTATGCAATCTTTCTACTTGCCTTTAATTTAATTTAATTCTAAGCAGCCCAATCTGCCACCAGCCCAGGCTTGATCCTAATTTATCTATTTAATTTCACTAAGTCAATCGGGTCTGCCTGTATTCAGCTGCAGCTATACGTACTATTGGCAGAGGAAAAGTCTGAATTAACTAATTTAAAATTAGGGAGTGCCAGTCTGCTCAGCTAAGCAAACCAGAGCTTTTGCTCTGCTTTCAATGAGGTGCCACTCCAGCAATTGGTGCTTTCTCAGTTAGCAGCTCTGAATGTTAGCCCTCCCACAAGTCTCCTACTGTACTTAATGCTGTCCCTTCTGCCTCTTCTTTGTCCACAGCTGGGCCATTTAATCAGAGAGGTCGCAAGGGTCTCAGATCTGCCCTCCCCCACACCGAAACTGGGCAGGTACGCATGGCTGAAAATAAGCCTTGGAGGAGCCTGCCTGAGTTAATGCATGCTCGCTGTCTAGCAGCTCAGTACTGTAAGCCCCGCTGCGCTCTGTGCCGGCTGCCCCACCACCACACTTGGTCAGCATTGGGTTATATAACAGAGATCACATGATCGTTTAAAACCTATCAGCCCACTTTGCCATCAGCAGCCTATACTCGCTCACTACTAGAAGCCACCATCTCAGATAATTGCCTTTAAAACACACTCAGGATACAACATGTATATCTATCTTCGGATACTAATCCTAACCATCACACTGCTGCCATTCTTTTCTCTCTCCCTTCCCACTCTCACGGTGGAACAGCCTCACAAATGGGACCCCAAAGTCTGGTTCCCTAATTGCCCCCACAGAATGATCCCCCGTTCCTCCAAAATTCCATATCCCCTGTTCTAGTCAGCAGCAATTACACCACTTACCTAAGCTGCACTGCCATCAGGACCATCTTGGAACTTCATCCTCTCTTGCCACCCACTCACCCCCTATGCAGCCCCCATCACTCCTTGTCTCCAGCCCTGTTAGCCCAACTGGTTTGCATCCTTTCAATACCAGTCAGGCACACCAGAATCCTCACTACTCCATGCTTCCATTGTTCTGCACCCAAATTGCACTGGATAGCTATTCTTTGGCATGCTCTCCTCCTCCTCCTTCTCTCAGGTAATGTACATCCTAATCCGGGACCACCTTCTCCTGGAACTACCAAGGAGAGCAGGCACAGCGGCCTACTACTGGCCTCCCTCAACATCTGCAGCCTACTCAGGAAGTTCACTCCTCTCCGGGGCTGGATCACCCAGCACACCCCTGACATCCTTGCCTTATCTGAGACCTGGCTCTCAAAAAGCATCTCAGATGCCTCTGTCACCCTCAGTGACTATTCCTTCTTCCGAGCAGACAGGTTAGGCAAGCGGGGAGGTGGATTTGCCATCTATGTCAAAACCTCTCTGCAAGCCCTCACAGTCTCCCTTCCCCCACCAGCACATGGTGCCCAAACCATAGCCATCAAGGTCACCCTTGGCGACCCTGGTAAATCATTGTACATTATGGGGGTATACATCCCCACCATGAACCAAAAGCCTTTGATTCTATACTGTCCAGCATCACCCATCTCCCTCCCAAGAGCAAAGTAATTATAATGGGAGATTTTAATGTGAACTGGCTATCCAGCACATCTACAACCTACAAAGATGCTGTCCTAGCCTATGACCTTGCCCAGGTTGTCCAATCCCCCACCAGACATGACCCTAGAACTGGGTCCTTCACTCTTATTGATCTTATCTTTACTAACCATCCCAATAACCTCTCCAAGGTTAAAGTGCTCCCTGACGTGATAAGTGACCACTCCCCCGTCACCTGCTGGTGGTCAAATAAAGTCCCTCCTAGCCACCCTAAAGTTACTCTCCAAAGGCGCATCAAAAAAGGAGCCCTCCTGCACCTCAAATTGTACCTCTCTTCCTGTGACTGGCCACCCATCCACACAGCCCAGACTGTAGACGCTGCCTTCATCTCCTTTATTACCACCTTTAACGCCGCCTGTGACATCTTTGCCCCCTTCACAAAGCAGATCATAAAAAACAGGGATACCCCATGGATCTCGCAGTCCCTGCTTGATCAGATGCACCATAGAGATAACCTCTAGCACAAGGCCCTAAACTCCCAGTTATCCCAGGACAGACAACTCTACAGAGAGGCCAGAAATAAATGCACCTGGGCCATCTGGCAAGCAAAGGCAACTTACTATAAAAAAGCCCTTACCACCACTTGGGGCTCAGGGAAAAACTTCTGGAACAATATTAAGGAACTATGTAGGAAAACTGTCTCCCCTGTCCCTGCGCAGCTTCAAGTCGAGGGAGCCCTCTCCCAGGACCCCACAACCATATCTAATGCCCTAAATACCACCTTCTCAGACCTCAGTCTCATTCTCCTGCAAAACTTCTTTGACCCAATCCCTAGCTGCCCCTCGGGCACCTCAACCACTATGGTCCCCCCTCCCTTCTGGCTGCAAATCATCTCCTGCAGTGAGGCTAAGCACTACTTCTCCAAAGCCTTGGTGAACTCATGCTATAGCAGTGACTCCCTTAACCTCAGAATTCTCTGACTAACACTGGATGTAAACCTGCCACATCTCACCAAAATACTTAACTGGTCACTACACCTCGGACAATTCCCATCTCTATGGAAAAGAGGAATTATAACTCCAATCCTAAAGAGTGGTGATCCCACTTTCCCCAGTAACTACCAACCCATTTCGATCCTACCCCCCTCTCAAAGGCACTCAAAAAATTTGTGTCAGACCAGCTCACCGATTACCTGGCCAAACATAATCTTCTCTGCCATGAACAACATGACTTCAGGAAGGGACACAGCACAACCACTGCCCTCCTCAAATTTACATTGTACATACACGAGGCCCTGAAACAAGGGTCATTAGCAGGTGCAATCTATGTGATTTGACCAAAGCATTTGATGCTGTCAGTCATGCACTACTTCTCCACTCCCTTTCCTCCTACCATTTCGCCCTTGATGCCATCTCCTGATTCAAAGACTATCTCTCTGGCCGGACGCAACAGGTCAAAATTAACTCCACCCTCTCGTCCAAGCAACCAGCCCTAACGGGTGTACTGCAAGGGTCTATTCTAGGGTCACTACTTTTCACTCTCTTCCTAAACTCCCTCCCACAATCCTGCAGCAGGAAGCTCTTACTCTATGCAGATGATGCCGTAGTTTTCTGGAAACACCCCAATCCTAACTCCCTCCAAACTTCCCTACAAGGCTTTTTTAGAGAAACAGAATCCTGGTTTACTGAGCATCGCTTAATACTCAACTACAACAAGATGAGATCCATGATCTTTGCCCACCGCCAAAGCCCACTCAGTATTGCCCCACTAACCATCTCAGACTCACAGGACCTCCATATTGAACAGGTCTCAAACTTCAAATATCTGGGTGTCACTCTGGACACATCCCTCACCTACCACACACACATGTAACTCCTTTCCTCCACTGTTAACACCAGTCTGGGGCTTCTATACAGACATAAGCACTGCCTACCCCCCCAGGCCTTACGTCTTGCTGTATCCTGTTCAGTCTTTTCATTGGTGGACTACGGCATTGTAATTCATGGCACCACAGACCAAACAGCCCTATGTTGCATCAAGCTAGCTCTCAATAAAGCTTGCAGACTGGTCACAGGCTGTGATAGATTAACCCACATGTGCGAGCTCTACATGCTTGCTGATTGGCTGACCTTCGAAGGGAGGCTTAAGTACCACACTTGCCTCCAAGTCAAAAAAATACTTATGAATCTTACACCTAAGGGCCTCCACCCCTTCATCCAGCCAGTTCCACACAGGAGGGCCCCTAGGCGCACTGAAAGCACCTCCCTCCTTGTCCCCCACTGTAGGACCTCACTAGAGCAAAGGTCTTTCCGTTTTTGTGCTGCCCCCTGGCTTAACAACCTACCACCCTCCATCTCCCTGGCCCCCAGTCTTGGCCAATTTAAAACTGGTATCAGGAACCTTCTTCTTGATTTTGAGGTCTGTGGTTGTAGCTGACATTTCTCCCCCTGGTCTGAATCACAAAAGGAGGCAAATTGCAGGCAGCCTCTGGCTCTAGACCAGGGAGAAAACCCTGACTGTTAATGATAAATGTCTAGCTTATCCCATGACTACATCATCAGGTCCTACAAACCAGCTGTATATAACCTCTGACTCAGAGCTCTGTTAATGACCCTCTGAATCTGTAACTTGACATGTCTCACTACTGTGACTTAGGGCCTTCTTAAGCTCTTAGAGGTGGTAACTCACCAATGTAAATGCACTGTGCTGTGTGACCTATGTATAACATGATTAAATGTAATGTCTGTGCTTTTTGTACTGACGTGGGGCCTTTGCAAAGGAGTCTATGACTCAAAGGATTGTAATTCCGATTCTTTCAATAAATAAATAAATAAAATTGTCTGTGTACATTGCAAGGTGAATATAGACTATTGTAGTACTAACATTCCCCTCAGGGAACTACTATCTGTTACAGTATAAATTCCACTACAGCTTAAACTCAGGACATTACTGCTGTGGTGAGAAATCAGCTTGTGGTTGTTCTGAAAATTCACCCTTTAATGGTGATGATGTGCAAACTGCCAATTGTGTCTTACTGTGCTAAGTTAAATTATTGTATATCAGACGGCATTTTGTTAAGTGATTAACTGTTATCTTATGTTTATTTATCTTGTATATTCCTAATTCTCCCCAATCCCATCAAGTTGCATTACAATTTTTTTCTTAATCTCTGTATGTTCTATATGTTAACTTGGTAAAACAATTTCAATAAATAAATCAAACAAATTGTGGCAGATGTTATTTCACATTCAAGGGAACCCTGAGAAAAATCATGACATCATCAGACATTAGATGATGAGCTGCCAATAAATGAAACATTGTGAAACTTTGCAAATGATTTGTGTTTGTGAAAAATACTTTTAAATACACTGTAGCTTTTAAATTGTGGAGCCCTTGTAAAGACCGGAACCAGGAAGAGAGGTTCGGTAGTTCAGTAAATGGAATCTGAACTACAGTCTAGAGAAACAATGTTTAATCTGTTTTTAAAACATTTTGGTGGGCTTACATATATGTTGAGAAGTAGCAGGACTATTTATAGCCTGTTTTAGGACATTTAACACTAATTTGGCATCTTAGAGAGCGAGCGGTATGGGAGTCACTTCCGGGTCTGTCGCTCATAAAAACGCTGCTGTCAGCGAGCGGAGCACATAGATGATGAGCTGCCAATAAATGAAACATTGTGAAACTTTGCAAATGATTTGTGTTTGTGAAAAAATACTTATAAATACACTGTAGCTTTTAAATTGTGGAGCCCTGGTAAAGACCGGGACCAGGAAGAGAGATTTGGTAGTTCAGTAAATGGGAATCTGAACTACAGTCTAGAGAAACAACATTTAATTTGTTTTTAAAACATTTTGGTGGGCTTACATATATGTTGAGAAGTAGCAGGACTATTTATAGCCTGTTTTAGGACATTTAACACTAATTTGGCATGTTAGAGAACGAGCGGTACGGGAGTCACTTCCGGGTCTGCCGTTCATAAAAACGCTGCTGTTGGCGAGTGGAGTGCATAGATGATGAGCTGCCAATAAATGAAACATTGTGAAACTTTGCAAATGATTTGTGTTTGTGAAAAATACTTTTAAATACACTGTAGCTTTTAAATTGTGGAGCCCTGGTAAAGACCGGAACCAGGAAGAGAGACTTGGTAGTTCAGTAAATGGAAATCTGAACTGCAGTCTAGAGAAACAACGTTTAATCTGTTTTTAAAACATTTTGGTGGGCTTACATATATGTTGAGAAGTAGCAGGACTATTTATAGCCTGTTTTAGGACATTTAACACTAATTTGACATCTTAGCTAGCGGTATGGGAGTCACTTCTGGGTCTGCCGCTCATAAAAATGCTGCTGTCGGCGAGCGAAGTGAGCCGAGTGGAGGGCGTATTTGTGCGTGGAGACATGTGCAGAGACACGCGCGTCACGTGTCTGCTGTGTCCGCTGTGGAGGCTAGTGGACTGATGGGGGAAAAAGTAAGACAAGTACATATATTTTGGATAAGGATGTACTGCTGTTTAAAGAGTTTAAATGGCACAGGGAAAATCAAAATGGGGAAAGGGCAAGAAAGCATGTACTCAGTGCAATATGTTTATGGAGGAAGCATTAGGTCAGGATTTTACATGTGAAAAATGCCTTCTAGTTGAATCCCTTCAAAAGGAAGTTCAGCAGTTGCTCAATAGACTAGAAACCCAGAATGAGATTGAGAAACTAGAGAATTACATTGACAAAATGGTCTGTAATATTAGTCAGAATACCCATGAAAGTAATGATACCAGACAGGTTGGAGAAGTTGATATAATGGAAGAAAGGGGAAAAAAAGGTTGTAACTAGGAGTTTAACTGTACTGGAGAAAGACATTAACCAAGAAATATTGAGTTTGCCACTCCAGCTAACTAATAAATAAAATTGTTTACTGGAAGATAATGAGGTAACTTACGAAGCAATTACTCTACAATCACCAACTGAGGATATTAACCCAAATGAAGATATTATTAGTCAGATTAATGAAAAGCTCATTAGTACAGAGAAAAAAATTTACAGGCACATAGTGGTCATTGTGGACTTCATTACTAGGGGAATAAACACAGCAGTGTGTAGTGAATGCAAAGATACCACCACAGTTAGTACCTTGCAAGGTGTTAAGACTTCAGGATGTTTCCATAATGATGGAGGGGCTTCTTGAGAATACAGAAGATCCTCTTGTGATTTTGCTCGTTGGTACTAATGATGTGGGTAGAACTAGCATAGAAAAAATTCAATCAGAATATAAAAATATATCTAATAAGATTAAGTAAAGAAATGGGGAAATTATTATTTCCAGCATTCTACCAACTTATGGGCATCAATCATACAAAAACAGGTTAATTACAGAGGTTAATTTATGGTTGATGCACTTTTGTAAGACTGAAAATATAGGGTTCATGGATAATTTCGTGACTTTTAACAGTAAGGTACTTTTCAAACTGGATGGTTTACACCTAAATTACCCTGGTACAAGGATCCTAGGTAAAAAAGTGAATGAGCTTATAAAATTTCATTTAAACTGGGTAAGGGGGGGGGCTCTGGCTAAAGAATTCAATACGCAATTAGATACAAAGCCTGCTCATATAAAATCTTTAGAGTGGAATGCACTTCTTATCAATGCAAGGAATCTGGTGGGAAAATTTGATGAATTTAGATTACTGTTATACACACTTAGAAAATGGGTAAACTCAAACTCGTATCCTAATTGGCTAAAACAGGCTGGCACCCGGGCTGTTATTTTTCAACAACGCCCGCAAAATAACGAGTGCCACTTTCTAGTGCCCCATTACTAAGAAAATCCTGGGGCCACCAAAATTGCGAGACTCTCAAGCTGTCATCTTTTCCACCACTCGTTTATCGATATTTACCTTGGTACAAACAATAACACAAGCTAAACTTCCCCACTGAAAACAAAGAGCAAACACATTTTTAGAGTAAACCAAATGTACCCGTCCCCCGAATCCATCCCCTTCCACAATAACGGTGCCGTAGCACTATCCCTGATTCAACCACAATGTTTACCTCGAAAAAAAAAAAATTTCGGAAGCAACACAAACTCTCCTTTGCCATACTGAGCACTCCCCAGTTGGTATCTCCTCACAGCATCTTATCATGCTACCGCTAGAAAATCGCGCCACATTTCAAATGCCATAAGAAACATTTACCTCTCTTCACAGCTAGTCTCCAGAGTGGTACGCTAATATTTCCCTGTTCCCACTGACGCTATATTACACAAATCAAAATAAATTCTGGCATCTGTGTATGCGTTTGTGGGGGGGCATCAGGAGACAAAACAGCAATGACGCTTAACCTGCACAGCATACTCATAGAAATAAAATGTAAAAACAAAAATAATGCAGCGCCCTCAGTGGTGAGTTCACAAATACAGGCACTACTTTACTACAATAGTTACTTATATAACATTTATTTTTTTAAACATATATTTTTTATTTCTCTCTATTTAAAAAGCCCATTTTCTAAGTGTAATAATACCCTCCAGGGTGGGCGTTATGGGATATAACGGACCTTCCAGGAGCTATAAGGCCCTCCACCTGTGGTGTCGGGCCTCATTCATACTGGGTGGTCTGTTATATCTCACTGCCACCCTGTCGTGGGTAATATTACCATAATGGCATTGGCTATGATCACGGAAACTTGGTGGGACGGTGAAGACATGTGGGACAAAAGTATCCCAGGTTATACTTTATTTTCAAAATCAAGAACTCACCGAAAGGGAGGCGGAATTGCTATATTTGTACATGAATCCATCAAATGTGAGGAAATACAGTGGGATACATCTACCCTGGAATTGATATGGTTTAAATTGTTACCTCAAAATAGTACCAAAATCATATTAGGGGTTTCGTATAGAGCTCCCTCTATTACCCTTAAGGATGATATTAAGATAGTTAATACTATATTAGATTAGTATATTAGATCTCAGGGATAGAGTAATTTTGGTGGGGGATTTTAACCTGCCTAATATCAACTGGAAAACCATGCAGGCTAATGGTAGTATAAACAGGAGGTACCTTGATATGTTTGAACAGCTCAGTCTTGAACAAGTAGTGCAAGGAAGCACTAGGGGGACAAAAACACTAGATCTGGTTCTTACGAATATGGGTAACACAATTAGAAATGTATCAGTTAAAAGCCTGTTAGGGAGCAGTGACCACTATAGTGTTTTTTTTCAACATCACTGGGCCCGGTACAACAAATACTCCAGGTATTACATCTATGCTGAATTTTAGTAAAGTTGACTTTGTAGGCCTTACAAGTGAATTTGCTCAATGGGACTGGCAAAGAGAATTAAATATTACATCTATTCAAGACATGTGAGATTTACTGATAACCAAGTTAAAACAGTTAAGAAATTTATACCAACCAAACTTAAATATGATAATTCTAAAAGGAACAAGCTGGTATGGATGAACAGATCTATTAAAAAAAATTATAAATAGGAAAAACAGATTGTTTAAAAAGTATAAGAGCTACGGTTCACCATTACATTATAAATTATATAGAGAATGTCTCAAACAGACTAAACAAAAAATTAGGAGAGCAAAAGCACATTTTGAATTGACACTGGCAGATAGAGTCAAAGACAGTAAGAAATCTTTTTATTCATATATAAATAATAAAAGAAAAGGAAATAATATGATAGGACCCTTTATAAATACTAAGGGACAGGTAGCTACTCCTGAGGCGATGGCTGATATTCAGAATAATTACTTTTGTTCAGTTTTTTCACGTTAGCAATGTAAATGCATATTGTAAGAAATATAGTTCAAGTCCAGGACAAATTACTATCAATGTCAAGGGTATACAGGATAGGTTATTAAAATTAGATGTAGCCAAATCACCAGGTCCTGACGATGTCCATCCAAGGGTGCTAAGGGAAATGGCATGTGTTCTATCTCCACCACTTACCCACGTTTTTCAGACCTCATTGGATCAAGGATAAGTATCCCGGGATTGGAAAACAGCTACAGTGGTTCCTATTTTAAAAAAGGGGGCTAGATCCAAACCTGAAAATTTTAGACCTGTGAATTTAACATCATTGATGGGTAAGATTTTGGAAGGGGTAATCAAGGATTTGGTCATAAATCATTTAGAGGATAACAGTTTAGTGGACCAATCACAACATGGGTTCACCAAAGCCAGATCTTGCCAGACAAACATTTTGGCTATTTATGAAAAGGTCAATAGGGAACTGGATAAGGGAAAATCAGTTGATGTGATTTATTTAGACTTTGCAAAGGCATTCTATAAATTGCCTCATATAGAATTAATAAAATTATTGGAGGATATTAACTTAAATCCAAATATTTGTAACTGGGTGGCAGCGTGGTTACAAGGGAGACAACAAAAGGTTTCCATTCTGGGTACATTGTCTAAATGGTCAACAATCACTAGTGGTGTGCCCCAGGGTTCCGATTTGGGACCCAGTTTATTTAACATATATATAGCTTCCCTACAAGTAAACAATCCTAGTATATGGTTGTATAGTTTGCTGATGACTGCAGAGTGGGGGTAGTGGTTGATACTCAGGAAGAAATAATGGAATTACAAAATACAATAAATGATATTTCAGACTGGACTATTAGCAACAAGCTGATGCTTAATACTAACAAATGTAAAGTAATGCACATGGGTAAATCAAATAAACATAGTAATTACACACTTGCTAATTCACAACTTATAGTTACTAATGAAGAAAGGGACCTGGGTATAATAATTAGCTCTGAACTCAAGTTCAATTCCCACTGTAAACAACAAATAAAAAACGCCAACCAAAACTTGAATTGTATATTAAGATATACTGCAAGCAGAGATGCAAAAGTAATGATCCCACTTTATATAGCGCTGGTGAGACCTCATTTGGAGTATGTGGTTCAGGTATGGGCACCTCAAAACAGGGAGAATATCAATAAGCTGGAGTCTGCCCAGAGGAGATTCATTAAATCAATAGATTGGTTGAAAATGAAAACATATTAGGACAGATTGATGTCCCTAAATCTATACTCGTTGGGATATAGGAGATTTAGGGGAGATATGTGTCTACTGTTTAAAGAAATGTGAGTTGCTAATGGACAGATTGACCTGGGAATTATTCAAAGGGCAGATGAATATGAGAGCAGAAGACATAATAAACAGCTGATACTATCTAGTTGGAAACATAATTCAAGACGGCACTGGTTTAGCCAAAGGGTGGTTACACCATGGAATGCTTTACCGGCGACAGTAGTTAATAGTGAGAATATGAAACAATTTAAGGATAACTTGGATCTACATTTTGGGGACGCAGTATACAAGTTCTAATTAAATAATAAAATAAGAAAGGGCAAGCATTAAGGACGCAAGTCTGATTGCTTGAATACATCTATGAAATCTAGATTTGTGTCACAGATCTTAAAAAATCATGTTTCTCCTTGGTGACATAGTATGCACAGCAGTCAGATGGGGTCAGATTACACAGTAAATATGATCTAGGATGACCTCACTGATTCATTTTTTCTCACACTTCCTTCCTCTGCCCCAACCCCTTACAGCACTCTTTAGCTTACACGGTAGCCTGGCCAGTAGAAGTCATACTTGCTGGCAGTGTGATGATGACACCATCAGCAGGCTACACACACTAGTTCACAAATTCACAAGGAGTATCCATTCCAGACTCACTACTCTCAGCAGTGAACTGCTGGGGAGCATCATTCAGAGACAAGCAGTAACAGATCAAGTCAGAGGTTAGGGGATAGGTCAGTCCACACTGGCGGATTCCAACCTTTACCACCCCATAAAGAAAATTCCCCAAAACAACAGGTCAGTTTCAAAAGTGTTCTGCCTGAAATGAAAGATGTTTTATAGATGGATGGATAGGTAGATACAGGTAAGAGAGAGATAGACAGACAGACACCTTTTTTTTGGGCCACTTTGGTACTTGAAAGGGTTAAACCAGGTCAAACTGCGCATAAGGTGGCTCAGACTAGGTGAAGGCAAATTACACCAACTTGTTTGTTCCAGTTGTCTCCATGCTGCCTGCACAGCAGACCTGCAGCATGATACATTCATACATACATACTGTAGAATAAGGGGTAACCATATGCTACAAGCTTATTTCATTTCTTTTCTTTTTGATTTTAGGCAAGGACATTGGTTTGGCAGTGTTTACTGGTATTTAATAGTAAAACAGTTGGAATCCAAGAAAAATTAATTGTGAAACCCTCTTGGTTTATTATAAGTAGGAATTTAGACAACAGTACAAAAAATATTGGAACCTTAGGTTTTAAAGTTTTAAAAACACATTTTTATGTTTTCAGAAAAATAAATGAATGTCTCTGATTTTATATTAAATTCTTCCACTGAAAAGATGGGAAAATATATATACACATAGGATATGAGATGAGCTAATGTAAGATTTCAGAAATATCTTCTTGATTTGAGTTGTACCCAACCTCTGACCTCAAGAGTGGCAAAGCCATGAGTGAGGTGATAAGAGGTCAAGTATAATGAAATAAGATATTTCTGATATTGTACATTGGCTCATCTCATAGTTGATGTATACAATAGGACCTGAAAGGTTCATAAATAAAGCTGCAAACATTTTTTTTCATTCGCTGTTTTTATGCTTGTTTCTATGACTGCAATGCCTCTTAAGAATGTGTGAAGCAATGGATGTCAAGGTAGCATTGTTATGAAGTAGTGTGTTATGCCTCATTGCTATTGGTCAATTATCAATAGGTTAATTGTGATGTATTTACAGTATATCTAATAGGTGATATTTTGGTGCCTAACAGGTGGTATCTTGAACGTTAGCTCAAATATATCACTAGCTATGTTTAGAAATTTAAACCCACACCTGTTGTGTATGTGTGTGTATATATCTATATATCTATATCTATATCTATATATATATATAGATATAGATATATATATATATATATATATATATATATATATATACACACACACACACACACACACACACACACACACACACACATATACATACTTTATTTACCAGTGGTAGCACAGTAACATCTTGCATTTTGTTTAGAGTGGGGTCCTACTTCTATTTAAATTTTACTGCTGGGAGCGCTGAGGCAAAGACACAGCAAGTGACATTCTTATAGTCATACTGTGGCTCTGGTGAGATCTGAACTTGAGCCTCCTAGTTCCAGGGCTTTGCTCCAATCATTAGACCACACTATTTCCTATGATTGTCTTCACCACCTTTTCATTATATTCTCTGGTTTGACTCCCTGTTTGAATAGGATAATGTCTTTCTAGTACAAGTACAGTTTAAAGAGTACAGCTGTGTAATATGGTTTAGACATACCATTATATATACATATTTTAAAACATCTTTTACAAAGTAGGTTTTATTAAAAATGTATCTTGTGTTTCTTACATTTACTAAGCTTGCCCAATGCATTAGGGGGCTGTGCTTTCGTGGAGACTGAATTCTGAGACCTAGTATTCTGTTATTGCAGACTGAAGATTGATGTGTGGTGCATGACACTACAACAGACAAGCAAATAATACTTCAGAAGTCTTTTTGTGTGATGAATCATGTTTGATAACTTGCTCACTTCTTGTAGAGGTAGAGATAGACATGGTACTCTGTCAAGATTGTCTATGAGGTATATTGTCATGTTCAAGATCAGGATCCTGGTTGCCTAATAACATCTGCTGACTCAAAGGAGCCTCTTTGGATGGGCCCGACCAGTACATTGTTCAACCACTCAAGAACTAACAGTACTATTGTTTTAAACAGAATGTGTTGGGTTAGAGGGGGAGTAGTTAGCCCACTTTGACACTGCTAATATGAGCACCCTGGATATTAGCAGTGCCAGGCATCACTAACCATTGCCTAGCAATGGCTTGTACTTTGGGCAGTGGCATGGGCGGATGTGCTCTGGTCACCATGGTGGCCCGCCCCACAACATGCATTCCGTTGCCCTTGCCAATGTGAATATAAAACCACAAACTACAGAGGCTTAGTACAGTATGCTAGTTACACCCAAGAGTGCAAGCAGGATATACTACTCCTGGGGCCAGATATTCAAAACTTTGTGCTGGGCACAAACCATTTGTGCTTGATTTGCATGGGTCCTGTATACTCAAAAGGCCAAATAGTGTAGGCAAACTGCATTAGCGCCGGGCAAAAGTATAATGTATTCAAGGGGCAAAAAGAGGGGGTGTATACATGAATACAGGCACAATGCTATATTCAGTGCATTAGCGCCACGCAAATTGTTTTTGCGCGACTTAGCACAACACTTTGTGCAGTGCAAATTACCGCCCAGGAAAAGGTAGTCTTAACTCTGAGGATAGCAGCTTTGTGCAACTTTGTGGGGCTTTGCGTGACATAGAACCATGGTTTATGGAACTCTGTAATTCACAAGTGTGAATAATGGAGTTCGTGGGGGTTGGCCAGTGGTAGTTTATTGACCCTAACCAGTAAATATTAAACACAGAAAGAAACCAGGCATGGAAGAAACTTGCTGTACACTAATGGCACCTCCTATGTTGCCATCATTTGCCACCGATCCCAACCATGCCGTCATTAATTGGTGACCCAGCACCCAGAGGACACCATGGCAGTGCATCCATACAGCACACACCTGCAGACCATGCTTTGGTGGACACCAACAGAATCCAGCACACACATGCAGCACTGGGAGGTGTGGAGGGTGTTGAGGGGAGGGTGTACAGGTGGCCAGTCTTCACCACATATTGGGTGCTGTCACAAGGCTGGGACAATCCATGCAGTGCAAATGATCCAGTGTAGAGAATACCCCTACACCAGTGTGCCTGTCTGATGGTATGTGCTCCCCAGCCACATGCCACACATCTGTACAGACACCGGGTATCCCATGCCAGTGGTGCAGTATCTGTGGGTCACACAACAGCATAACAGTAATATCCACTGTCAGTACACACCTGCAAGATGGGCCTGTCACTGTGTAAAGTGCATCAGTCATTGATGCCCTAGGCATTGCTGTTTCCCTCACACTACTGGCCCCCTTGTTACTGTAGTGTCTGCTGTGTACTGTAGCAGGAATTACAGTTTGACTATTGCATGCAGCACCGCCACCTGTGCCTGTGCTGAGTAGTCCCCTAGGGCACAACATTCTATGCAGTTCTGTACAAATGTAGCCTGCAGCTACCCCCATGCACTTCCAGACTGACCTACAGGTGGAGCTGTGGGCAGACCCAGCCAGCCCCCGTACTTCCAGACTGGCCTACAGGTGGAGTTGTGGGATCCTGCAATAACGCTTGGCAAACTGCATGAAAATCAGGACATAATGAGCTGCTGATCTGGATGTTTGACCACAGACTGCCTAAGTAGGCTCATTTGCATGTCACTTTTGAATATAGCAAGTTTTTGGCCCGGGCAAACGTGTTAGCACTGGGCAAATGTCTTAGCTCCAAGCAAATCCTGCGCAAATGTGTTTGCGCTGTGCAAACGTTTCAGAAACATGGTACATTTCTGTAGATTTTCACATGCGCTGTTGCTTGCAGCTTTAATGAATCCACTCCTTTGCTAGCACACACATTGGCCACATAGTTCACCTTTACCTTCCTTCACATAAATGTACACTAGGCTGCTGTTGTGGTTTGCAATTCCTGGTTGCTATATTCAGAGCTGTCTTATTTCCTGGGCTATTTTTGCACTGCACTCCCAGCCCAGTTTGCCCGGCTTCCTTAGCACGTTATATTCAGCAGGTTTAGCACCGGGGCTATTCCTTTTGAATACAGTGGGCTATTGTTTCTGGGCTAATTTAGCGTGCCGGGCAGTGCTAATTTAGCCCCCAGGCAAAGTTTTGAATATCTGGCCCTTGGTGAATACATTCTGCCTACCTTTCACAGATTTTACACTTCAGCACAAATTGCCAATATGAAGTAGTACCATTCTGAACATGAAGACCTTTACTATACTTATGTTTTCACAGCAATAGCAATGGTAGGCTGGAAGCCTGAAAAAAAAAATGTGCGTAAAAATGAATGATAATGTGAGCAAAATTACCTAAAATAAAAATAGAAAATGTTCCTAGTGACACTACTGGAGTCATGAGAAACATCCTCAACAGTGTATTCTTTATTATATATCAAATTAAATTGCAAATAATACTAAGAAGAATGAATTATCACTAGTTGGCTTGTTTAAGATATAAGAATGGGCTTTGACAAAATCAGACAAGAAGCACTAAACAAAGTTTTTTAAGCTGGTATGAGTTGTACCTACATGAGAGAGGGTGCGTGGGATGGCACTGTGGCTTAAACATTATTGAAATAACAGAAATAATTACAAACAAAGGATTGTATTATTAATGATTGGCCAATAAAAGAAAATAGTGAAAAACAATTTGCTTGACTGAAAGTTATGTATATATCCAGTATTAGGTTGCAATGAGTTGAAGTAGGCAGTATAGTGCAGTGGTTTAAGGCTCTGAGCTGCAAATCTGGTGACATCCAGCAGACCAGACCTGGGTTTGAATCCCACAGCTTCCACTTACATACTGTGTGACCCTGAGCAAGTCACTTAACTTCCCTGTGCTCCCAGGTCGCTCCTGTAAAAAAGCTTTCAGCTTAGTGTGCTACTCCTGGTTAAACAACTAAATAAATAAAGAAGTTGCATGGACAGAATACAGACAGAAAGAGTAAGCACTGTTTGTTTACCAATTCTGTGTGGTACTAGAAATTGCACTACTGAATATATACATATTAAAAGGAACACTATACATCATGTCTTAGGACAGACTATGCTGAATAATGCCTGAACTTAATGCATATATATTTCTTAATATAACAGGTTGACCATGCTTCTCCCTGATGAAGCCCTTTAAAAGGGTGAAATGCTGGGTTTTGTTCCAAACATGGCTCAAGCTTGTAGTCAGTTTTGTTCAATAAAGTGATGAAGAATTTCGCAAGCAGACTAAATTGGAGTTTGGCTTATCCTTGACATTTTTGTGGTTGGAACTGGTTATGGCTAGGTCAATCCCAAATCTACGGAGTATGGACTTTCGAAACCAAGCAGGATACCAAGAGACTTTGTTTTTGCCTGTTCGTGTAAAACCTTTTCTCAAATCATGTGACATGTATACTGCTTATATCACTGACTATGCATTTGTTTCTTTAATATGACCTCATAACTTTGACTTTTTTACCTACTCAGCAATGGATTAAGCTATTTAATGATGTTGAGCAAGTCTGATGATAATGTTGACTGTAATGTATAATTATGCATTTCTAGAGCATGCATATAAAATAGTGTAGTGCCATATATCTCTACCAAGGTGATACATTGCCAGGTTGTGATTTTCTGCCTACAAGAAGTAATAATTTTTATATGTTGCCATTTTAACAAATTATTTGTGAAAGCTCAGCTAGGCCATTCATTGCTGACTGGTAAGGTGTGTGTGTGTGTGGGGGGGGGGGGGTAACAGACAAGGTTACTCATGCTTTCAATGCATAAATACATATATAGCAAACAAGATGGAACACATACAGAAAACCATCATTGAAATCAGTTCCCCGTACCATAGAGGTTCGAATCTGTAGCCGAGTTAAAAAAGACATTGACACTCCCAGGACAGGATTGTGACAGTGCACTTTTGAAAATAGATTTTTTTTTTAAATGGTGAACATTTGTGATTTTACTGTAAGACAGGACAGTGTTAGCAGGTGTCAGCAGAGGTGGGTTATTACAAACAGGGAAACCTGCAAGTATGGCTTGTTATTAGAAGACTCCTGAAATATTTGTAAAGTTTCTTAATCTGATCTTACTGGATGGATACAGCTTTGATAATGACAGGAGGTAGGTGTTATTTTTCTGTTGGGCATACCCCATCTGATGGTTCTCTTTAGAAATGATTGTCCTTTCACGTGATTGACTGTTGCTTCTTATTTTTACTGAGTCAGCTCTTTCTGCTTTGCAAGACACATAAAAGCTTAGAAATTAAAAAGGAAATTACTGTTATTAAGTGAAATAAAATAATTAAGTAATAAACCAGGACAGAGTGAGGGTTATGCTGGGATTTTCCCAACACCAGATGTGGGTAAATCCCAGCATAACCCACACCCTGGAGAGGTTCATTGCAATTATACAATGTCCCTCTTCACTTTTTGTATCAAATATTTAATGAAAAATACAGTTTTTTTGCCAGTTTTAATAATTTGTATTGAATTTATTATTGTCAGAAACAATAGTTCCCTGTTGGTGCATAGAATATTTAGGAGATGTCCCCCCCCCCCACAACTGAGACAGTCATATGGTTATAGTAATACTGTACTGTCTTAGTGTTCTTTTTTTTTTTGCTTTAATTTTTTTCATATTAATCACAGACTAGAGATGGATAGTAGCAGAGATGAGCACCTGGGAGAGCGATAAACATGGTGTCAGCACCACTGAGTAAATACAAGAGTTGGCGCTGACTGTTACAAGAGCTGATGCTCACTGTTGCTTCTGAAGGTTAAGCGAATGGAAGCTGGGGGATTGCAGCTCCAAGAGCGGGTCTGAGTGGATTCTCTAAGAGAGCAGGCTGAGGGTAATTAGCCACACAAAGAATGACAGGGGTCTGGGATCCATTGCTGACTGATCTGCAGTGGGACTAAATGTAATGGATATGGGGCTAAAGTAAACTGAAGGGTTAGTCCAGCAGCTGTCTGTAGCCGGGAAGGACAGAAGAGAAAGCTGCGGTCTGAGAAGAGAAAGCTACAGTCTGAATTTGGCCTGTATTCCGTTTTGGAGGTATGTCTCCCTAGCCAATCAGGTTCTTTAATTTAAATGGCCATTGTATAATAGATAAGAAACCATCAGTAATACAACTGTAATTCTAGCAGTGTTAGTGACTCAGTAGGTTGCAAGTGAGCCTTTGGGGCTGGATGATCAGAAGGCCATGAATTCTAGCCCCATTCCAGTAACTTGTGCTAATACAGAATATTTACACTACAGTGTAGAACTAGAGGGAGTCACACTGTTGAGGTACTCTCTTTTCAGCTAAGATGTTCAGCAAAGGTATCTTCTGTCTACCTCCGGTAGCTGTCCATGTGGAAGTTCAAGATCTCATATCACTCATTGTAAGAGTAAGGGGTTTCCCCAGTGTCCTGGCTAACATTCCCCATCAATAAAATGTGTGCGTTTAATCCACTCCTCAGGGCGTGCCTGGACGTGAGCTGTCATGCCTTATTGTGCCTTCCCAGGTAAACAAATTACAACTAAATAAATAATTCTGAAGAGGAAGTCTGGTGACATCATAAACAACAAGAGCAAAGTCTGAGTGCTTTATAATGTCACAAGAATCCCAACATGGAATTACAGGCCTTGTTATGGATGATTTGCTAGCTGTAATTTTTTTTAATATGTGGAACTCTCTGAACGTGTCATCCTGTTATGCAGTCTAAGTGCCTTAATTAATTGGGATGCAGTTTAGTGGGGCGTTCGGTTAATCGGGTCATTTCCTGGGTAACCGATTTTGTCCCCAGTGTAATTAATAGGCAGATATTTTGGATACGTGGGATTGCCATGCCACTTTGTAGGGACATTTGGGACGTAATTTTTAGTTGCTTCTGTGTTGTTCTATCAATCTGGTTGTTGGACTTAATGCGATGATGATGACAAAAAGGAACACGCTATCCCTTGCCCAGAGAGTTAAGGTGCTAGAGGGTTTACAAACTCCTAAAGCGTCTCTCTCTCTCTTCAGTTGCTAAGCAATATGGGATAAGTAAACACTAGGTGGGGCACATTGACCAAAACAGAGATTCCATCCTTGCAGAATGTCAGGCAAATGCCAACCCAGATAGAAAGAGAGAGACAGGGGAAGACGTAGAGGTGGAAGATGCCCTGCTGTTATGGTTTAACAGTGCCATCAGTAGAGGTGCTCATCTGTCACGCCCCTTGATGGAAAAAAGCAAACAAGCTGGCCACACAATGGGGGCATGACACTCATAAATCCGCTGATGGCTGGTTATTATGGTGAAAAGATGGACATGGAATCGTGTGTAAGAAACAGCAGGGTGAATGCTCTGATGCTGACACTGAAGCTGCCACTGACTGGATTTCCTCAGTTCTGTCAACACTTCTGAAACAATACACACCAAGTGATTTGTACAATGCCGATGAAACAGGGTTTCATTACAGGGGGTAGTCCTGATTGGAGCCATGTGCACAAAGAGAAAGAACTATTAGGGGGAAGAAAGCTAAGGAATGAGTGTCCATTCTCTGCTGTGTGACATGTATGTCAGTGACAAACATACTTTGCTACGGATCAGTAAGAGCAAACGCCCCACGTGCCTCCCCAATGATCTGGCCACTCTGCCAATCTCATCAAATGCCTGGATAACTGGAAACATTTTCATAGACTGGCTGAGCATATGGGAGAGAGAGAGCTGAAAAGGGAACATGCTGCTGCTAGACAACTACTCTGACAATTCCCCAAGAAATTGTTGGCATGTGCTCCCACATCAAAATTTTATGCTCCTGATAACCAAACCCAAGTCTAATCCCCTTGATACCACCGTTCTGATGCCAGAATAATAATATTACCAATTTCTGATGCCACATCAATGGTATTACGAGATCTCTTTCCCTGAAGATTACTGATGCTGCTTTCATTCCTATTACAATTCTGTTGAAAAGGTTATCCTTCCAATCTTTAGGGTAGGACATCAATATCTGAATTATAAAGATGGATTAGGTGACCTACAAAAAATTACTGTAGTCATCTGCTGACCTCAGGTCATGCAATTATTCCCCAAAAATGTGGCATTTCAAACCTTCTGCTCTTTATTACTAAGGATATTATTAATAAAGATGTAGCCCCTTAGCCTTGGTGCTACTAGTTAGTGATAGAATTAGCAGTTAGGCAGAGTGACCCAGTTAGTCACTATAGGGTTAAAGAATTTAGAGGGAGGAGCTAAGAGATAGGTATCTGGCAGAAAGGAAGTGAGGCAGCAGAAAAATGGAGAAGTCAGAGTCCTCTACAGAAAGGACAGATGATACAGCTGATGGCTCAGGCAGAAAGGATTCTCTGAGGGTGAAAAGACATATAGCCTACTAATGAAGTGGCAGGGGCCTTCTTATGGGGGAGAAAGTACCTGCTGGGGTAATAAGCAGAGAGAACAGGAGAGAGATGAGAGGAATAATAAAGAAAGGGGACTGAGAGACCATCAAACTGTAAGGTACAGAGAAAATAGTACAGAACAGAAGGGGGTCTGAAAAAATGGGCAGAAGGGGATGGAGTAAGCCTTTGTTGGACTTGTAAGGTTCTCCTCTTGCCTGTGAGGCACATGGCCCCTTGTGCAAAGAGGCAGTGGAGTATGCCTTGTGCATGAGCCCAAGAATGGCTTCAAACTCCTTTGTAAAGGAGCCTTCTTAGAATGGACACATTTATAAGAAATGTACTGGACAGCAGCCCAGAGGTATTAAGCTACAGTATGTGGGGGACCTACGAACAGATTCTGCTACCTTGCCTGTGGCACACAGGGCTACTGAGACATTTACCCAGTGATGGGAAGGTAAAGAAAAAG
Source organism: Neoceratodus forsteri (assembly GCA_016271365.2). Classification (NCBI taxonomy): domain Eukaryota; kingdom Metazoa; phylum Chordata; order Ceratodontiformes; family Ceratodontidae; genus Neoceratodus; species Neoceratodus forsteri. Next base: position 659,835,064 of record CM057459.1, read on the forward strand.
AGATTACTGAAAGTTGCCCAAGATAAATGAGACTCAGAAAGATTGTGTAGAAAGACTATATGAGTTAACAGCTGGTGAAGTATGAAGCACTCCTTAGAAATGAAATGCTGGAAAATGGCGTGGAAATGGATGCACAAAATAAGCTACATTTGTGCCCGGCTCAGAACAGAGTATGTGGACATTCCTGCTCTTCGTAAGGTTGCAAGTTCATCTGAGTGCTCAGATACCCCAATCTCCCTAAAAAGGAAAAAGACTAAAGAACCCAGGCTGGCCCCCTCATATACCCCTAAAGGACTCAGGATGAGTGTTACAAGGAGAGCTACATGACAACTTAACCTTTGTCCCTTATAATTCACTTATAGCTGAGGTGGTGTCTGGAGCTGAAATCTAACTGCCCAGCTTTGTGACATCACGTTCTGTTGCTATGGAAATAACTATGATGTCACAAACAGGGGCTTATGGACTGTTGGGGACAAAGTTCCTATTTTCCTGTAAATACTATAGTACTGAAGAATGTAATGGCTTAAAATTCAATTTTTTTGGGGGGGGGTAGATGTAGTGCAACTGCATTCTGATGATGTCAAGTTTAATGTTTTTTTTGGGGGGGGGCTGGATCCACTTGTTAAAGCAACATAAAATGTTTATGTACTCTGATTACAGTAAGGGCATTTTTTTATAGAGAATGCATATTCAGCTTCCAAAAATGACCAAAGAGACCAACAAATATTACGTGTGTTTTTGCAGTAAATTTTGGTGCACGTACCAGATTGACAGTACAGTACTGGAGTCCACCCTCCTCCATTTATCCACATGACAGGTGCAGCATGGGCCATTGCACTGCAAGTCTTCCCACACTACCCCAGCAACGTGTGTTGACCCTGTCATGGAGTGGTCACCTTTAGTGAGTGAGAAGGTGTTTCAAACTCTGTGCCTGTTCAGTCAGTACTACTGTGTGACCACTCACCAGGGTATAATTTGGTACCTGTTGTGATATGGCATTAAGGGAGTTGGAAAATTAAAGGCACAGTTTTTTTATGTATGATGTCTGCTCTAAAACCATTAATGTCATGGTGGAGATTGGACACTGTGGAATTACGTGAGTTGTTCATCCTGAAGGGATCTAAGGACAAGTTGCAAATTCATAACAGGGAGAGCACCTCTGGAAATGTTCCCAGCACAATTCTAGCTATGAACTAAAAGTGGCAAGTGAGAAACTGGTGCATGCGGTAAGAAAAAAACTGAGCAGGATTTGCTGAGCAGGATTTGAAGGAATGGTTGGTTCGTTCAGGACTGGAAATGGCACCCACGTTGTAGTACAAGATGCAATAGACCACCTGGTGGGACAAAGCACAGAAGCCCAAGTGGGAATAGCAAAAAATGCAGCAGGCTCTACCCCTTTCCCAGACTCTTACCTATCCCTTTTTCAGAAGAGGATTTTGATACTTGGATCTAACAAGCTATTTTAATGGCAGAGGGTTTGAGGTGCATGGGCCCTGAAAAGAAACTCATATGGAAGTGTGTTTGTGAGAACCAGATTTGCATGCCATACCAGCCTTAACATCTTATTGGACTATCTGTTTATTTATTTATTTGCCTTTGTTTACCAGGTAAGCACACTAGACAACCGAGTGCCTATTTTCAGGTGCGACCCGGGAGATTACAAAGGTACATTCAAGAACATCAGGCAAAACAAGAACAAGGTACAATCAGGAGCATCAATGAAGGCATGGCAATACAAGTAACATGCCAGGGCAACAATGCCCTGAGGGATAGGGGTCACATTATAATGCATACCTGGGAGTATAGAGAAAGCTGGCAAAATTCTCACACAGCTGTTGCTCATGAGACAAAAAGAAGAACAGTTCTTCAAATTCTTGGTACACATGGAAAAAACAATACAGCAGGCATACTGGAAAGGCAGCCTGGCTGCTTTTGTTATGGACAGAGTACGAGTAGTGCACGTATTCAAAGGAGCTGTGTGTTTCAGTCAGATCCTGACGAACCTCTGGTCGTGGTACAGGATAGATAAGCTACCGGTCTATGGATGGAAAAAGCAGACATAGAGCTGGATTTTGCGAATGAAGCCAAGGGAGAGGATAAACAGTTATTTGGCTAAACCAAGGTAAAAAAGGAACACAAGAGGGGGAATCATTAGGATGACAGAGGGGGACAGGGTACTAGAAGAGGATGAGCAGAAGGCATCCATTCTTAGTGAGTACTTCTGCTCAGTATTCACAATGGATGATAGCGAACCTCTGTAGAACAGCAACATAAAGGCTGATGTCAGGGGGTTCCCAGAAATCCCATGGGGGAGGTGGTAATTAAAGGAGAAAGCATTAGAAAAGGGCTTGCAGTCCTGACAATAGTTAAGGCTTTAGGGTTAGATGGGATGCATCCAAGGGTGATCAGGGAATTGGCATCACAACTAGCTGAACCCCTGGCAGGCTTACTCAATAACTCACTACAGACAGAGATGGTTCTGACAGACTGAAAGATAGTGAATGTGGTGCCACTCCACATGAGAGCGGACAGGGAGGAACTAGAAAATTACAGGCCTATCAGTCTTACCTCCATGTTAGGCAAACTGATGGAGATGCCAGTTAAAGAGGACCTGGTGGCCTACGTGAAAAGCAGTTGGCTCCTGGATAGTAAACAGCACAAGTTCCTGGCAGAGAGGTCTTTTCAGACCAATCTGACAGTATTCTTTGACTGGGGAACAAGGGTGGTAGATAAGGGACAAGCAGTAGATTTACTCAACTTCATCTTCAGCAAGACATTCTACTCGATGCCACACAGAAGGCTGCTGGAGAGGTTAAGGGATCTGGGGCAGCAAAGGATCTAGTTAGATGAATGGGAAATTGGTTGGGGAAACATCAGAGGGTGTTGGCAAATGGGGTTAGATCGGGGAAAGGGAAGTCATGAGTGGGGGTAAGCAGGTATCAGTCTTGGGACCAGTCCTTTTCAAAAAGTTCATCAGCGACATAGGAGAAGGAATACAGGGCAAGATGTTCTTCACAGATGACACTAAGCTCTGTGGCAGAACATACAGTGAGGAAGGGATAAAGGAGTTGTAGTGGAACCTGCAAAGGTTAAGGAGGTGGTCCAGGGTTTGCTTGTAACACACTCAGAGTCAACTAAATAATTAACATCTCAAGAAAACAACTTAGCCAAGAACAACAAGCGGTACTGAAGAAGGGATTATCCTACATACCAACACCATTGCAAGACAGATATAAGATACAGGTTGATTTATTTAGATGGTTTAGAAAACTAAATTAAACATACTTCTTTTCACATAACAAGGGGGATATAAAGAGACACGGGGGTGGGCACCTTACAATCAGTGAGCCCAGAGGGGGGCAATAATGAAAACAGCGTACTCTCAGACATGCCCATTATTGTAAATGAAACTGATGGTTCTGAATGTGAACAAGAGGTTGTAGATATACCAGAACTTGATTTAAATGTATCACTAAATGAAGAAGCCCTAGCATTCGTGGGATATATTGATTTATCCATGAAAATGGTAATGAAGCTCTGAATATGACAAGACAATAATAAATTTAAACCTATATACATTTTTTTTGTCCATGAAACCACATTTCTGCAATTAAATTGTGTCAAGAGGTCGTTAGCCAAAGAAATAAGCACTTTAATTTGAACAAAAAGAAAAAACAAATGTAAGCTAACATTGGCTGAGGAAAAAAGTACTAGATGAGCTGCAGTGGGGCAAGAATTTGATAATAAGGCAGGCAGACAAAGGGGAACACATTGTTGCTATGGCTGTTGACCAGTATGAAAACATGGTAATAAAACCTTTGAATGACAATGTAGCTATAGAAACATGTCTCGTGACCCAGTCTGCACTCATTTTTCAGGAACAAACTTTGGACAATCCTCAATCTGGCTTATCTAGAGTGTCAAGGCAGTAATATGAGCTCAAATACATGTCAACAGAGAACCCAGTCACTCCAGCATTATATGGATTACCTAAAATCCACAAAAATGTGAGACCTACCAGCACAGCCAGTAGTATCTGGGATGGGATCCTTATAGAAAAGGTGTCTGATATCATCAATTCCTTTCTGAGAGAACATTTTCAGATTTAGATCCCATATATCAGGTACTATGTACCTGCTGAACAAGTTTTCAGATTACAAATGGGATGAGACATTTTGATTAGCTATGGATTTGGGAAACCTTTACACACCGGTAAAACACACAGATGGGTTAAGTGCAGCGCAACATTTCCTAGTGAGAGACAACATGGAACATGAGGTACCAGTGGATTTTATACTAACTGGTTTGTAATTTGTATTAAATCACCACTATTTCACATTTAAGAATACTTTCTACCTCCAGACGTGTGGCACAGCCATGGGGACCAATATGGCTCCTGCCTATGCCAACTTCTTCCTAGGAAGATGGGAAAAAAACAAGATCTGAGATGCTGAAAGCAATCCAAATATTGACAATATAGTGGGCAGGTTTAGTTTTATAGATGACATAGTTTGCATCAAGACAGGCCCAGAGGAAGAGGCCAAACACTTTATGAAGCAGATCAATGAGAATGACTTGAAACTAAAATGTGCTTACTGTGTGGGGGAACAAAATCAAAAATTGACTTTTTGGATATCACCCAGGTGGGTAGAGATTCAGAAATGGTTCAAACAAAATAGTTTAGGGAAAAAGTAGCTGCAAACAATCTTTTAAGGGCCGAGTCATCCCACCTACAACATCTAGTGAACTCGATTACATACAGCCAGTTTATTAGAATTAGACACAACTGTTCTAAGGACCAGGCATGCGAAGAACAAGCATCTGAAATGAAAGCTAGGTTCTTGGAAAAAGGTTACAGGGCCGAAATACTAGAACATGCATTGGTATGAGCCAGGGAACTCAAAAGAGAGAAACTACTGGTGCCTAAAATAAGGAAGCTGAAAACAAAAATAATTGTTTTCAGTACTACTACAACCTACAAGCAGGGGAAATAGGTAATATAATAAGGAAAAGACAGAGTATCCTGAAAAATGACAAGATCTTAGCTGCAGAACTAACAGAATCCCCTTAAATAACCTTCAGAAAGGGGCAGAGTATCAAAGATAAAGTGTGGCACACAGCCATAATGTTAACAAAATTTGAAACACCACTGCATTGGCTGCCCCCACTGCCACAAGGTTATTATAAATGCGAGCACTGCAATATCTGCAGATACATCAGTCAAGGAAAAGAATATGTACACCCTGAGACTGGCCTCAAAGTTAAGGTTCAATTGGCCCAGTGGCATTGAGGGTTGAGGCACTGGACACCACACCTCATGCCACACCGACAACCCGGGTTCAGAAATGAGCTTGGGTTGTCGGGGTTTGGCGAGGGAGGACAGGACTGAGCATCCAGAGGACTGCTCTCCTGTCCTGGGAGGGTGGGGGAATTCCAGATCCTGGGCTTTGGTGACTCCCAGTGGTGACTGGAGCTACAGCAGCTTGTAGATCCTCTGTTGGGGACTGGCTGTGTCGGTGGTCCTGCGTGCGTGTGTGGGAGTGCACACACATATGCTGGATGAATTGCATGTCAGAGTCAATGGGGAAGGAGAAACAGAAAAAAGAAAATGCCCTGGCCATCAGTACATGAAGGTGGGTTGAGTGGCTGACCCCCACACCCAGTGCCGAGTCCTTCAGCCTGCCTCCGATGCTCCCTGTGATACCTGGTCAACCAACTAGATTCCAGAAAGGTCACCAGGAGGAGTTGGCAGTCCCGCCCCGGGGGGCTTAGATCCAGAGGTCAGAAAGATCAGTGTGAGTGGAGCGAAGCTCCTCCCCACCAGCAAGGTAAGGCTGGGGACATCAGGCATGCAGGAGAAGGTCGAGCCAGGTGTCCCTCTGGAGAGAATCCAAGTGGCCAGAGAGGGAAGCATACAGAAAGTCTACCAAAAAAAAAAGGTTGAGGTTTGAGAATTCATCCAGTGTACCATGTCCTTTGTTATCTATATGATACAACGTCTCTGTAATAAAATCTATAGAGGAGGAACTATAAGAGAGCTGAAAAAATGAATCCAAGATTATACAATGGGGTCCGATAATCCAGGATTTTGATTGGCTGACTGGCACCTTTCAGCCATGGTAAATCCTGGCATTACCAGTGGCAAAGGTGCCAGTTAGCTGCATCTGGAGTCCCTGTCTTTTCGAAATCACTCTGACCCCTGATCATGAAAGGGAAAACCACCATGTTTCCTCCCCACTAAGCTGCCTCACAAAAGTGGTTGTTTTAAACAGACTGCAGACTGCAGTTTTAAACTGTCAGACCACAGCAGTCCCCCAAACCACTATACATACCATCAGACTTGATTTTTTTTAACTGATTCCACATACACTGTATTGCTGTCACCGTATGGCACAAATCAGACCTGACATCTGCTTGTGTTTTGTTTCCTTGACAGAGACCAGCTCTAGCTGCAGAGCGTGGACTCCCAATGTGGCAGATAATTGTTTTTTTCCCTCAACTCTTGATTCACCCCAGCCATGACAGCACTACTGCTCGGCTACTGAAGTGCGAAGGATCGATAGAGGGAGGGAGGGGAGTTGGGATAACAGACAAAGGAGGGCTGTGGCAGAGACGACTTTCATAACAGCTCCCAGGACTGCCTGAAGGAGCGGTGAGACTGACAGGTGGTGAGCTTCAAAACTCATGGGAGTCAGTCTGTGACCCCAATACTGTGAGCCTCCACGTGTCACAGTGATGCCATTGTTTTATATAAAGGTTGATGCACCATAGCCTGTTAGCACTTGCACCAGTAGAGTTGTCCAACTGAAGAGCAACAGAAATGTAGCAGGACTCTCCTTTTTTAAAAACAATTTTTTTTTGCCCGTGGGTGTCCATCAGAATTTTGTATTACCCTGCTCCCAGTCCTAATTGTAGTGGCAACTTCTACTTCAAAACACAGAAGCTGCTTAATGCCCTGCTTACACAGTCTGCAATGGCACCTGCTTGCACAAGCTGTCCGCCACTATAATACAGGACCTGTTGATAATGCACCAAAAAAAACCCCACTTAAAAGCCAACTATACATGTGTCTGTTTGGGGGCAGCTGTGGTGACTCCTATTCTACCTAACAACGGGGACTATGTAACTAACAGAGGAAGGATATTATAGTAAGAGGCAATACAAAAAGGCATTTTAAAAAAGAAATGAAACCTATTTATTATTATTATTATTTTTTTTTTATCTTTTACTGCCAAGTCATTGTATAATTGCAATAAACCACTCCAAGTTGTGGGTTATGTTGGGATTTACCCACTTCTGGTGTGGATTTGGTTACTTGGCTGCACCTCGTGACCAAATCACACCAGGCATGGGTAAATCCTAGCATAACCCACACCCGGTCATGGTTTATTGCTTAAACATATGAGGGATATTATTAATAGCAGAGAAAAATCAGCAATTGGATTACACTATAAATTGGTACATAATTCTGATCCCGAAGGGACAAAATGCGTGGGATAAATCCAGTAACCTTAAGGCCATGGAAAAGAGAGCAACTACTGTGTTGAGGGTTGCACAGATGTACAGCAACCTAATTTATATGTACTATGTAAACCACAAACACAAACAGCCAAATGTCTTTGAGATTAATCAGCAGAATCTGAACATTTGCTAATCAGACTCTATGATGGTACAGGGTTTTTAAGCAACACTTATCAACAATGATCTAATGTTGCAAAGTGAAACATACAGTAGTCTTTGCTCAAGTGATTCTCCTGCTAGAACTGATTTACTGTCTTATTGCCACTACTTTAGCCCAACAACTGACACATTTATTTATTTAGTTTTTGTTGACTGGGTAAGTGCACTAGACAAATCTTGCCTGTTTTCAGGCACGACCTGGAGGAGGGGGATACAGGTGAGTGCCAACTGACCCTGAATCAGATTAAGCTGTTGGTGGTATTTTTAGTGAATGAGGGAAATTTAGCCAGGACATCGGGGAAATTCTCCTACTCTTTTTTGATAAGTGCCATGGGATCTTTAACATCCACCTGAACTACCACCAATCCAGGCAGATGGGACCTTGGTTTAACGTCTCATCCGAGAGACAGCACCTCAGAAGTGCAGCACCCCTCTCATGCTGCACTACAGTGTCAGTACTAGGATATTAACCCAAGTACCAGATGTAGGAACTGAACCCACAGCCCTCTGATCTCCCGGCCTCAGAGGCGAGTGTGCTACCTACTGAGCCACTGACACTGACAGAGGGTCATGTCAGCAGGTTTGCTCTTAAGCTGTGATTATTTAATTGTCACATTATTGACAAGAAAACATCAAGCCACACGTACATTTTATCATTTTGAAATTTCCCTTTCTCAAAAAAAATCACTCAACATCTGAGGAGTGTTTTTTCTTGATCAATACAGTGGTCTAGCAGTCAAACTTACAGTCTAGAGCCCTAAGCTTTTCAGCACTGGTTGTCCAAATAGCTTATGGCAATCACCTTTCACTGCTTGAACAGCCAAATAAGCTGAACAGAGTGCGCAACAATAAAGCACACAACGTATACGTGGAATTTGTTTTGTCATAAGATGTTTGCAATTACAGTATGTGCAAACCATCATTCACACATAACCTTTCCATACAGTAGATTGGCAATAAGAAAGTGACTCATGAAAGTGATGCTGTTAGTAAGCTAAAGAAACCTGAGGGAGTTATGAAGATGCTGTTAATTAGTGCAATTTCTGTCACAGTTTCCTGATTTTTCATCAGGACTTGGTGCTTCATTGAAGTGTAAAACTCTCAGACAGAAAGGGGGTGACAACTGATTCAAAGTACTGGTAAAATAATTGTGTACAAAGGGTATTTAAAATTCAGTAATTAGGTTTTGTTTTGCAAAACATTAGTTTCTCACAAGAAAATAAAACTGCCCCTCCTTCATGGAAGTTATGTTTTAAAATGCGATCTGGACTTGCAAGCAGTGGGATTGTCCGTCCATGTCACTTTTCAGCCCTGATGTTGCGAAATTTATTTCTGTATTAAAGGCTTGAGAAGGGGTGCTACTAGGTAGTTGTACCGTATTTAGAAAAAGATAATTTCTCATTTCAAATGAATTCTTTAAACATAACTGAACAAAAACACATGTAAAAAGTCATGAACACGTCTTTAGTTCACCATTGCACAGGCTGTCTTTAGCCTTCACCAAATGCACCTGATTGTTTGAACGACTTTAATCAGTCTGGACTCCCTCATACATTAGTCAGTACTTTTGATACCAGTGCAGACAGGCCTTTGTTAGTACTGTGGTGGTAATCAGTTCTGTCCATTGATGTATGTCACTGGAAGCAGGATATCCACAGAGACCAGTTCAAACTGTTTTGAATCAGCAGCAGAATATTTTGGTGCAAATCAAATGCAAGGCAAGACCCGGACTGGTATTTCCAAGCACCATTCAGCGACAGAAGGCGAGCTCCTCCTGCATTAGGTCCTTACTCCCCAGATATGCTGAAAACCTCCATCATGAGAGGCGTCACATCAGGCTGGATGTCCTGGATTTGAAGGACCTGTTTTGTGTACTCTGCATTCATGCTCCGTAGCTCTGTCAGAATCCCCATGATCTTTGGAACCAAAAACCTATAACAGAGAAATCCAGCATCATTCCAAGGCATGTAACTGCTCTCTGCTGCCTTCCCCTTATAAATTGTAGTGCTTATTCACTAGATGAAGCATTACCACTCCGGGTGCACCGGCTCTCAAAATAGGTGTTCAATCCACACGCTTTTCTGACCTACAGAATACCCAGCCACAGCAGGATCAACACAGAAGCATGTTTTGCCAAACACCTCCCTCCATATTTAAATATTTTCTGGCAGCATGTCAGTGATCCAGAGCTGAGTTGTGTTTGTGTCTAGTTATCTTATGTTAGACAGGACATTTACCAGTGCACAGTATTAATATTTCTTCGGATCCTGCCCAAGATTAACATCTGGGTTGCAGTTTTCTGAGAAAGTAAACCACCCTGAGGAGACATCATCAACTCTAATATGCGTATCAATCAATCAATGGCACTTTAGCACAACATTCTGTAAAAGCTAGTTGAATATGTCCCTCTGTCTTAAATAAGACTTTATTTACTCCATTGTGACTTAGACTAAGTATAGCATTTATATTTATAGAAGTACAGACAATACCAATAGCAGCCATACTGAATTTCCCAATTGAGATCCACTCATTTGCATGCACTGTATCTAAAACACAACATTCTGCTGCAGATCTATCTATCTATCTAGAATACATAATGAATGGGTTGCACAGTGGAATAACATGTTTATTTCCACTAGTGAGTGGTAAGACTCATAGGTCTTAGTTATGAAGGTCTTACTACTTATGGGTGGGGAGAACTGTGTAATTTCACTGCAGCCCCTTACGTATTTGATTTATATCACATTATTGTTAAAGGGGAACAGTCAACAATACGAACCCCACACCCAAGTGTGGAGCTGGTCCCAATTTGCAGTTTGTGCACAAAAGCATTTTTTTTAATTACTGTTTACTGCAGCACAGTAGATTGCATCAGGCTGATTCTGCTAGCTCTCAAGCTGTCATTTGCTGTAACCAGAAATCGTTGAATCCCTTGCAGCTAATGTCAGAGCTAGGCTGTTACAGTGAGAGCTGTAATAACCTGCAGTGCATGTTATAGTTTTTATAAGCTCTGATCTTTTATTTTCTGATCCTGCAGTCCTCCCAGGGCTAAGTATAGTCATAGAGGACTGCACTTAGCCCTGGGAGAACAGCAGGACCAGCAAGCAACTGATCTGAGCCTATAAAGCTCTAACATGCACTGTGAAAGTGTGTACCTTAGGGTTCAGTTAGCATTTGTGTCAGAAACAGAGCTTTTGACATCTTATATCTTGGCAATCTTAACCCCCTAGGACTATGAAATTTGGTGAGCACAGTCTTAGTGGTGGTGGAGCACTGGGAGCTTACTGACGAGCATGCAGAGAACAAGTCTTCCAAGATGGCGACCACGCTCGGTCAGCCTTAACTTTAGCTGAACTTTAGCCTTATTTTAGCTTTACTTTGTGTTATTTATTAATAGTAATAGTTTATTTATTTTATTTAGTAGTAGCGGCAGTAAGAATTATGATCCACGAATTAGTCTGTGGATATTGGACTGACTAAAAAGAGCAGTATCCTGAGCAATGTTTGTTAGAGGTTTTAATAACGAGACAGAGTCTGTTCTGCCCTAATTTCGACATCGGCTTTTGCTGTAAGAACTGTGGACTTAACTGCATTGGATTTGGGAAATCGGAGCTTAAAATCTGTGTAGCTTTGATTGAAGGGGTTCTCTGCAAGACATAATACCGGAGTGTTGGATCTTTTTGGTAGTCAGACGCCAGGTTTTGGTGTCTTCGGGTGATTGACTGCCAGTTGAGTGGTGTGTAGACTTGCTGGAGTCCTCTAGAAAGTTTTTTGGGGGTAATCTGCTTCAAGAGCCATCATCGCTAAACCAATCTAAAAACCCTGGCTGTTTGCTGAGAAATGTGACCAGGAAAGGCTGTGAACTGGGAGGAGGAACTAGCAAGCCGGAGCAGATGAGTTGGAGTAAGAACTAAGAAGGAAGTTTTTGCTTGTGGTGCTGTTTTTTAAAAAGCAGCTTCTTCAGTGTGGAAAATTCTTTCAAAATACTTGGTGGATTTAGGGGCAGTGGACACTTGGTTTGGGACCTTGTGGAGTTCCCATTTCTCAGGTGGTTGGTGCGCTGGTCGTAGTGGCACAGGGTTCTAGCTCTTGTTCACCGGGGAGTCGGTGTTGAAGGGCTGGGCCCTGGGGCTCTCTGGGGGCCTATCGTTTGGTGGGTGTCACCAGGGAGCTCTGTGGTAGCTACTGTGACCGGCAGCCATCCGTCTGGTTAGTTTGATTGAGCTCCCCTGGTCCTAGAGTGGTGTGTGGCCCTGAAGTGCTGTCTTGAAAAAAGTATTTGATCTGGATTTCCCTCTCCCGCTTGTGTTTTTAAACTCAGCCAGAGTGTTTTCATTTTATTCATTTACAAACAGTGACTTAAATTCTCGGACTAACTCTGTTTCTGTGCTGGTAATTTGAGGACTCCTTTCTTGGACATTCAAGGTGGTGAGAGGACCTTGGGTCCATTATCTTAATTTGAATTGTACTCTCTCCCTGGGTTGTAAGAGGACTGGGGGAGAGGGGGGAGACATGTTATTTTTTGTTTAAAGTTTAAATTGTTGTTGATTTATTATTTTATATCTTGCAGTGAGAGTACTAAGGTATCTTTTTTCCTTCTTCTCCCTGGCTGTGAGACAGCCTGGTGGGGGGTAATTAAATTTTTTTTGGGGGGGAGAGAACCCTTACATTTATATTTATTTATATATTTTCACTTTTATTTTATTTTTTGTTTGTTTTTATGTTAATTTGTTTTATTTTATTTCATTTGTGAGTCCTCAGTCCAGTCCAGATCCGTTTTTTTATGAGGTGGTTTGTTTTGTTTATTTATGTTGGCTATGTTTAGCATTATTTGGTTAATTTTTGGTTTTTAAGATTGATTATTTTGTGTTTGGGGTTTTGTTTTGTTTAAGTAGTGATATGTGCTGGCCTTTAGTCCCCAAGGTGGTGCGCTATTCATCTTCCTCTCTTCGTGCCCTCCGCCCTTTTTATACTCCTCCCCTACATTTCAATACTTACCAGTGCTGTAGAGCATTGGGGATTGTTCGTAGGGGAGTGAGGAGGGTGGGGGTACGCGAACAGAGGAAGATGAATGAGGGGGCCACCGTATTAGGGTTATTAAGTCCAGAAGGCGCCCTGGGGCGAAATGAAACCCAGATCGTGGTTTACCATGCCTGATGCCAATACCCAAGGGCACTACTGAATCCAGCAGGCAAATAGGCCGGACAGCCTCTGAGGTTTGTCCAACTCGGGTGGTGTTATGCAATGCCAGGTCTGTCAGGAATAAGACCGCTATTATAGCCGATCTTGTTGGCTCGGCTGACCTGACTTGCACCACTGAGACCTGGCTGGATGAAAATTCAGGCCCCATAGTGGAGGCCATGATACCAGCTGGGTACTCGGTGATACACTTCCCGAGACTGGACCACAGGAGAGGGGGGGTTGCAGTCCGTTTCAAGACTGAATTGGGCCTCACTAATGTAGTAGTGGGTGAGGCTGAGTCCCTTGATTGTGCTGCAGGGTGGTGGCGTCAATCGTTCTCATCTACCGTCCACTCAAAGATGGGAAACGCTTCTTACAGGAAGTAGCAGAATTCCTTGTTGACATGTCGTTTGAGTCGCCCAGATTGATGGTTCTGGGTGACTTCAACGCCTGGGTCGATGAGGAACTCTCGCAATTTGATAATTACTTCCTCCAATTAATGTCTTCTTTGGGCCTTACACAGGTAATTTCCACTGCTACTCATAAATCTGGACACTCTTTGGACTTAGTCTTCCTCTTAGGGATTGATGCATCTGACGTGGGGGTGGAACCAGTCACCTGGTCAGACCACTACACTGTGAGGTTCAATTTTTGCACCCCTCTGAGAAGGCCTTCCCTGTGGAGATGGTCAGGTACCGCTCATTATGGAGTATTACTTCCCAAGGCCTTGCAGCGGTCCTTGACCTATCATCCCCCGTGTTGGCGAGCAATAATCTGGAGACGCTGGTGGTGGCCTATAATGAGGCCATTACAATGGCCCTGGATTTTATTGCTCCTGCTCGTGAGCACCCCCCCTATCCCTTCACCCCAGGTCCCCTTGGTTTGATGGGACACTGAGGGAGACGCGGAGACAAGGGCGAAGGTTAGAGCATTGTTGGCACAGGTCCACCCTTGATATCGACTGCCTTAGATTGATGGAACATTACTCTATCTATCAATCTGCAATCACCGGTAAGAAGGCAGAATTCCTGTCCAGGGAGATTGCAGTTGCACAAAATCGACCGGCTCAGCTGTTTCAGACTGTAGACAGACTGTGCAACCCAGCCTGTCTACAAGTTCGGAAAGCCTTTTCGCAATTAGAGTACGAGGAGCTCGCTCGTTATTTTGCAACTAAGGTGGCTGACATCAGGGTGGAACTCTGTCTGGCAATCTCTAAGGGTGATGTTGTAGAACAATGTGAGCTCACAGTACCCCAGTTCTCTTGGAGTTCCTTTGGTCGACTTGAGTTCGTGGATATTGTGATATTGTGAGGATCATCCATAGTGTGCATCCCACAAGCTGTGGTTTGGACCCTGGACCGACTCCCCTAATTTTGGGTTGTATCGATATCATCAGTCCAGTCCTGGTGCAAATAGTCTGGAGCTCCTTGGAGTCAGGTGAGTTTCCTAGCTCCCTGAAAGAGGCGGTGGTGACACCTCTCTTGAAGAAAGCTACCTTGGACCCAGACTGTTTCTCAAACTACAGACCCATCTCTAACCTTCCCTTTATTGGGAAGGTTATTGAGAAGGTAGTGGCTGCCCAATTGGAAGACCATTTAATCATCCACAATATCTACGAATCCTTCCAATCCGGTTTTCATAAAAGACATAGCACCGAGACTGCACTGGTTCGGGTGCTTAATGATCTTCTGAGGGCGAGAGATCAGAAGAGACATTCCATTCTGGTTCTACTTGATCTCTCGTCAGCCTTTGACACTGTGGATCACCTGGTGTTGATAGCACGCCTGAGGCAAATTTGTGGAATATCAGGAACTGTTTTACAATGGTTCACCTCATTCCTCACTGGGAGATCACAAAGAGTTGTGTCGGGAGTTTTTTCCTCTGGCCCAACTTCTTTGTTGTGTGGGGTGCCTCAGGGTTCCGTGCTGTCACCCATGTTATTTGCAGTGTATATGCTGCCCCTCGGAGACATTATTTGATGGTATGGGCTGAGGTTTCACTGCTATGCAGATGATACCCAGCTATACCTGTCTTTTGCACCCGACCAGGATGGAGCTCTCGCGGTGTTTAACAATTGTCTTGAGGAAATCCAGGGTTGGATGGATTCTAGTTGGTTAAAGTTGAACTCAGAGAAGACAGAGGTTTTGGTTGTGGACCTGGGAGGTCAGATAGAGAGGTCGTGTGGTGGCACGCCTTCTGGAATATTTCTTGGTGGTGTGTCACTTCTGACCTCTGAATGGGTGTGTAGCCTTGGGATTGTCCTAGATGACAGGCTGGCATTACAGTCTCGGGTGTCGGCCATTGTCAGGACTTCCTTTTACCATCTTAGGAATATCGCCAGGGTTAGGCACCTTGTTCCATCTGACTCTTTGCCAGCATTGGTCCACGCCTTTGTGTCCTGGCATTTGGACTATTGCAACGCCCTTTACTTTGGGCTTTCCGGGGTTGAAATCCGCCGCCTTCAGCTGGTGCAGAATGCTGCAGCCCAGGTTTTGACTGGGACAAGTAGGTCCTCCCATATTACCCTGGTGCTGCGCGAACTGCACTGGCTGCCTATATGGTGGCAGATCACCTTTAAAGTCATTTTGCTGACTTTCAAAGCCCTTCACGATCAGGGTCCGGCCTATCTGAAAGAACTTCTGGTGCCTTACTACCCTGGCTGATCGCTCCGCTTGGCCGACAAGGGGTTGCTAGAGATTCTGAGAGTGAGTTTAAAATCTTCTGGCAGTAGAGCTTTTTCTCATGCTGCTCCCACTCTCTGGAATTCTCTACCATGCTGGTTATGGGAGTGCACCTCCGTGGAGGAATTCAAGAAGAACTTGAAAACCTATTTGTGGCAAATGGCCTTTTTGGATGCTTAATCCTTCTTGGATGCTTAAGTAAATTTATTCTACTGAGATTTTTTTTCTTATTTGTATTTATTAATTGATTTTAATAATTGTTGTTAATATGATATGATGTTATTTATATGAATTATTGATTTATATTTGATGTTGTGGTTTTAATATGTTCAGCGCCTTGGTATGCTGGAAGGCGCTATACAAATAAACTTTTATTGCTATTATTATTATTATTAGTCCAAGGGATTAATTCTTAGGCAATTTTAGTCAAAGTTGGTTTGGTAGTTCAAACGTTATTAATTAGTGAATTTACTAGAACATCCCTACAATTCAGTCTTTATTTGTTAACTGGGAATGGAAGACTTTTAGCCTTGTTGGGGGATGAAGAGATACAGATTCAAACTGACATACTGAATAAGGTTAAGCTGTTGGTGGTATTTTTTAATGAATGGTGGGGGGGGGGGGCGGACTTTGGCAGGACACCAGGGAAATTCTCCTTCACTTTTTGAGAAGTGCCATGGGATCTTTAACATCCACCTGAAGACCCACCAGAACAGGCAAGAAGGACTTTGGTTTAACATCTCATCAGAAAGATGGTACCTCAGGAGTGCAGCAACCAGCAACCCACACATGCTAAACAACAGTGTCAGTATTGGGATTTATTCCTATTTCCTGGTGTGGAGTTAGAACCTATGCCCTTCCAGTCTTCCAGCCTCAGAGGTGAGTGTGCAAGATGTTGAATCACTGACACTAAGGGTTTTTGTCATCGATTAGTGACAAAACAATACCAATTTAAGAAACTGACTGGTTTATTAGAGCTGATCCCAGAACAGAGCCTTTTCTTGGTTTAAAAAGAAAATCATGTATTCATGTTTAGGTTTTAAAGTTGAAAACTCTTGCACATGCATGGCTCACATGAAAAAAGGGCTAAAAAATAAGTATTTTTCAAGCTCAAGCTTGGAATGAACAAAAACTTTAACAGGCAAAAAACTCAAAACTACTCTAAACATTGACAGTTGTATGGTTCAGCAGAAGAAAGGGAAAAGACGTATGAGCTGACACAAAAATGAATTGCAATTGGTATTTTAATTAGAAAAATAATTTGTGATTCACTCAAAAAAAATCACTGAGATGGATTTTAATGAACTCAGTGCACACCCATAACAAATAGTGCATTAGGTTGGTAACACAACTAAATAGGACAAACATTTGTGAAAAAATGACTATGTCCAAGAGAGCGTGACAGTAGCCACGTTAAATGCACTAAGTCCTACACAAAATGTGTAAAGCCAAAACCAAAAAAGGTTGAGAACATGACAAAAAACAAATCCGCATGCATTTTGTGCTATAATTGTACACAAACAAAACAGTAAGAAAATGATGTCTGCTTTGAGCAAATAAAGTTAAAGGACCTGTGCATCCCTTTTTCAGCAGGCTGTATGTAACAAGTTAGGACTCACTTCCTGCTTCACACAGGTAACAAGTTAGTATTCATTACCTGCTTCATGCAAAGGGCAAGTTACAACTCTGCTTTCTCACAAACTATGGAAATTCATCAGAAAAACTATGTTGAAGGGGAACAGTCAGCCCTAAGAACCCCACACCCAAGTGTGGGGCTGGTTCAAATTTTCAGTGTTTGTGCAAACACATTTTTTTTTTCACCTACTGTTAACTGAAGTGTAATAGATTGTTCTAGACCAGGGGTTCTCAAATGGTGAGGCCAGCCTCCTTGGGGAGGCCCCAGCCTGTTCCAGGGGAGGCCCAAGCAAGTTTGAAAAAGTAATGTATTTAAACTTTGAGTTTGATATATTTTGTGTGAAGGGATGAAGCAAACTGAAAGGTGACAATAGTAGGCAAAATTAATGTATTTATTTAAAAATCGGTGACAAGGGAAGGTGAATGAATTGAGGCTCATTTCAGGTGTACCCACAGAAGGGTACAGTGGATACATTTCAAAAGGTAACTGCAAAACAGTCAAGCAATACAAAATGAACAACAGTGCAAACAAATAGGAACATTGAACAATCAGTGAGTGGTGGTAATTGATCAATTTGTAGACTCATGGCAGAACAGCCCAAATACAAGGGTTGAGCATAGAAGTGCTAAGAGCAATAGTAGGAAGCAGCAACATACTCCCTGAGAAGTTGCTTAAGAGTAGGGAAAGAGGGGAGAGGCAAGGTATGTAGGAAGATTATTCGAGATAGACAGAAAGCAGAGAAAGTAGTCTGACCCCAAGAAGGTACTGCAGCAAGTGGTAACAATGGTTCAAAATTCAAAATAGTGGAGGAAGTAGACTGGCCTGTTTGGGGGGGGGGGTTATTTATTTTATATTTTATTCAAATAACACCTTTGCACACAGGTGCTCTTTTTCAAAGGTTCCACGTCACTATAAGACAAAGAAACTGAATGACAGCCAAGTACTCAAAGGGGTTTCAATTTATTCATGGTGTACTGTGTAAAGAACAGGGTGTTATTTTTCTTTGGGGAGGCCCAAGATTATTTCATTTTTTGGGGGAGGCTCAAGATCTTTTCTGTGGATTTGGGGAGGCTCACTGTGACAAAGTCTGAGAACTATTGTTCTAGACAGATTCTGCTGACTCCCTCGCTGACATTTGTTATAACCAGGAATCCCAGAATCCCCTGCAGCTGATATCCATGCTGGGCTGCAGCGGTGGGCGATTCAGTAGTTGCAGTGTGTGTTAGAGTTTTTATAACCTCTGATCTTTTCTTTGCTTGTCGTGTTGTTCTCTCAGGGCTAAGTACAGTGACAGAACATATTAACATACATACATATGAGCATATGAAGTTGCCAGCAGATAAAGTCCTTCTGGTCTATCAAGTCTGCTTGATTGCGCAGCTAGCAATCCTTACACTGCAGCTGCCCCTCCCTCTCCTCCCCTACCCGTGACCCTCTCCCTTACCCTGTCCCATCCCCTTTTGAAGCAGCTCACTGTACTACATGATACCACTTCCTCAGGCAGCGCATTCCACCCAGACACCACCCTTTCTGTGAAAAAGTGTCTCCTCATTTCCCTCCTGAATCTTCCCCCCTCGATTTTCAGATCATGCCCTCTAGTGTCCCTCCCCTTAACTTGAACAGCCTCTCTGTGTCTGTCTTGTTTATACCTTTCAAGTACTTGAAGATTTCAGTCATATCCCCCTATCTCTTTTCTCCTCCAGGGAGTACATGTTCCGCTCCCTCAGCCTGCTCTCATATGGCACGTCCCTTAGCTCCTGGATCATCTTTGTTGACTTGCACTGCACTCTCTCCAGTAATCTAATGTCCTTCTTCAGGTATGGGTGCCAGAACTGCACGCAGTACTCCAGGTGTGGCCTGACCAGTGATCTATACAGTGGCAGGATTGCCTCCCCCCTCCTGGAGGATATACCCCTGGCAATACAACCAGAAGACTGTACTTAGCCCCACGAGAACAGCAGGACTGGAAAACACATGATCTGAGCTTACAATCGCTCTAACATGCATTGCAGGCTATTGAATCTTCCACTGTTGCAACCCAGGTCTGACATCAGCTGCAGGGGATTCTGGGATTTCAAGTTACAGCAAATGTCAGCTTGGGAGTCTGCAGAATCAGCCTGAAACAATCTACTGCGGTAAATAGTAAGCAAAAAAGCCATGAGGATCGGTGCTTTCTGGCTCCTGAGAAGCAGCCCCTAGCCTGGGGAGTTCATGGAAGGCTTTCTCTACTAAAAAGTTTGCTTTAAGTCTGCAGCTAACTGCACACCTGAAAATAGTGAAGTAGACAATTGAGCCATGAACATGGTCATGAAATATACTGTGTAGCCAAGCTGTAAGAGGGCAGCCATGTCTGTTGGAATTTTAAAGAGATATTCAACACAGAAATAAACAACACTAGGTAAGCAGAAGCGGCTCCTGTTGTTCTCTGCAACTGTGAATAGACTGCTGTCTCAGTCTCTTGTGATAACATGTTAGATGCCTGCACCCTGCTATTCTGCACCAAAACACTGTGAGTTACTGTGAGAAAACTACAAGCTTATCTGAGTAAGCAGGAACAATTGACCTCTTTCCATTTTATTATGTAAGTCTGGTAGTCGGCACTTGTAAAGCCAAGGGGCGCAGAAGCATATGTTCACTTTAGGGTTGTCAGACCCTCCTGAAATTCTGGGTTCTAGTTCTAGTTTAGAAAATTTGAAAAAGTTCTAAGGTTCTAATCTTTTTTAGAAATTTTTAAAACTCAACCCCTATGTTTATGGCTGTGGGCACAGCCTACAGCCATCTTGCTATCTGTAGCTGGAAAATGGAGCATCGTGGAACACATGTTTTGGACTTTTCAATGTATCCTTCCATGCCAGCTGAAATAAAATACTCCCTTCTTTCTGTTAAGAACGCTGGAAACATAACTCCAAGCTGTTTATCAGATGCCATTAGGAAACTGAAACAGCTTTTGAAATATTTGTTAAATATTGGTTGCCTATTAAACTGGAGATTTGTTTACCCCCTTCAGAATGCAACAACTTGCACATTTAAATATTTAGTATTTAAAGAGCTTCTTATGACTAGTTTCACTTGGGAATGTATTGTTTTTCAAGAAAGATTCATACCTCATAAATGCCACCCTTTCCCAGAAAATCTATAATTAACACTGTTTTGTTGACCTCTAAAGACACTATCTGATAAGAATTGTCTCAGACATATGCCAGGTCATCAGTGAACTACTCAGACTATATATGTTGCAATCAGCAGGCATTTTCTACTATGCTTTTTGGGAAAAAATATATTGAGCTACAGCAAACACACACACACACACACACACACACACACACACACACACACTATACACACCATCCTCATGGCCACAGCATTCAAAATAAATACAGCATTCTAATGTTATAAAACAATAAAGAAACTGTTTATGTCAGTGAACATAGTGAAGTTCAGTTTAGAGTAGATTTCCTTTAAATATTTCTTATCCAATATTTTGTATCCTGGATAGCGCAGGGGAGATGCTACATCTCATTGTCACAGGGATCTTCATTTACACATTTCTGCACTGTATTTACTCAGGCTGTCCCAGATTAGATGCAATATCTTGTTTTCAGTGGGGTCATGATTTGACCATTTTGATAATGAATTTCTTCAGGGTAGCCTAGTCCAGGGCCCCCATATTGAAAGGAGATGTGTGGCACATCCTGGCGGAAAAGGGAGATGTGCCGTGCAACTCCAACAATGTGCTGCACCGTGATATTCAAATGTGTGGGATGTGCTGGCCACAAGGGAATGGACCAGGGTGCACACAAATAGTATGCCATGCAAGTTGAGGGTGCATTCCCATGCATATGCCACAGTGCAGCATACTCAGTGGGAATGCGCCCCTTGCAGTCCACAGCAGCGTGACCCACAGTTAGACCATGAATAGCTGGCCTAACCAGGTCAGCCACCACAGGTAGGCTGCAGAAGTGCACCCAGGTGCACAGCAGCCTGGCAGTCCTGTTGGACTAGAGTTACCCCCTCCCATCCCAGACTGATCCAACTCCATCCCTGAAGAACTCCATAGTGTAGGACCCCCCCGGACCCAATCGCACCAGAGGAAACAATGGTCCATATCCATAGCATAGAGAACCCCCATCCACTGCCTTGGTACGTAGATACCCCCACTTCCCCCATACCTGAACTGTTGTGGAGACTGGCACTGCCCTCCACACCCTGCCAGGACCAGCTGCTGACTGTATTGGACCCAGGCTGGGAACCTGCACTCCGGAATGACCCAAGTGGCTGTACCATGCATTGGGGCACTACACAAGCTGTGGACCCACCAGTGTATGCAGCCATGCATATGTCCCTGGCAGACTATAAGAGGGAACTGACATACCACCAATGCATGACTTGTCGATGCTGTATCTTCCTGTTGTCATACACTGCCGCAGGCCCACACTCTCCCCCATTCCTCTGTGTAACATGCCACCCTCTGGACTGCTGAGGTATCCTGGGTGCTACGGGGTGCGGTATCCTGCAATGCCATTTGCAGTGTATGATCCAGGCTATGGATAGTGCATCTGCAGTTCCCCAATTGTACAAACAAATGGGAGGTCAGATGTAACATGCCTGTTCCAGTACCTGTGTGAGTGGGTACAGCATCAGCTGTCACCCGCACTGAGCAGTGCAACGGCACCGGGACAATGGATCCTCATGCGAGTGCCTCAGGTGTATGGCGTTATCACCCGCACACAGCATGTGCCTATGTATGACACATTCCAACGTCCTACTGCCAGAACTCTGCCACCTGAAAATAAGATGTCATTTCTTCTATGAACTATCCAGGCTAAATATATATCAATCAGCAGGCATATTCTAGGAAAATACATTGTAAAAATGTGTAAAAGGAAGACCACATTGAAACTGCCTCTCAACAGATCTGCATTGTGCAAATTCATTAGAAATAATGGTTAAAAACATCCCAAAAGCTTTCCACAGCCATATTGGTTCTGATCAGAGACTGTTTTAATTGTGTTACCAGTAATATATAGAATAATACATGGGGTGGTTTGTTTAATGAGAATTTTACACACACCCGAGGTGTTGGATGCTACGCCCAAGGGGTTTATCTAAGCATCCAACATCAAGTGTGTGTGTAAAATTCGAGTTTAACACACCACCTCATGTTTTATTTTATATAATTGCTAGGGAGCATTTTTTCGACAAAGCAATTATATAAAATAGAAATATTCATGTTCAGCTGTGGTCTGGTCTGGTTTAAGCATGGCCTGTGTCTGCTGAAACCTTTCTTTTTTTTTGCAAAGTTCAGCTAAGCAGGTTTAAATAGTAGACAGGGCTCAAAAAGGTTTTAAACATGACACTTGACAGTCTCTTTTCTTTTATTAAGATTTGCTTACTGCCAAGAGCGAGTGGCAGTGCAGTGTTCTGTGTGACAACAGGAAGATGGCTAGATGGCACATGTGCAGAATGAGGGAAACCCAGTGTGTGTTTGCCATTATAATCAGATGATTATAACAGCAAATTATAGCAGGGTTTTCCTTAGGGGAAAAAAACACTCACCAGTTATTATGAAGATAATAGTGAAATACATGTCATGATATTGAGGACAGAAAGAAATAAAATCTGTTCGATATAATAGGAGAGAGAAATGATCATGTGTGACTGATATGACTATAGCTAGGTTTATCTATGTTTTCTTCTGTTGGCTAAAGGCAGCAACTTACAGGTGCTAACAGACCACCCAGCCATCCATACGTCAAAAGTTTTCCTGCTGCAGCTACATTATACTTCCCGAGTGGGAAAAAAAACCTTGTACTTTTATTTGCTCAGTTATAGCCTCATTATCATGAAGTATGAAAATAAATCAACTGACATCAGCTAACCTCGGCTACTCGCTGTTGTCGCTTTTAAATAAGTAAATAGAAGGTTACTATGTTTAAAGCTTTGTGTAACAAAGTCAAAGTACTGCAGCCACAGCATGTGGAACTAGTGCACATATTGTATTCATAACTGTGGTCAGTCAAGACATTTAAATAAGAAAAAAAAACCAATTATTCTTGTTGGCAAATTGCAATAATACATACAACTTTCTAAGATAATGCATCAGCTGCTATGTAAGTAAAACGTGTATTTCACATAAATAGAAAAGTGGCTTCCTCACCACTTAGCATCTTCAAGAATATTTAATGTGCTGTAGCTGCAACAGTTGGAATGTGATGTTTAAAGGACAGTGTCGACCCCCTTAGGCCTCACATTGTCCCTATTTTAAAAACAAACACACTTTATGACATAGCTGGTTGTTTGATTCTGATTCCTTTTTTTGTTTTTAAAAGTGAAAAACAGACTGACCCCCCCTCCCCCACCAAGGCCCATACTAATGTTTCCACCACAAAGTCTGTTTGCAGTGTTGCATCTCTTGATCAACTTCCACTGTATCATTCCTGGATGGGAATGCCCTCACACAGTCTAGCCACTCACAATGCAGGGGGAAGAGAGGAGACACAGCTTCATGAGTGACTGCATTTTCTAGGGGTGTCTTTGTATTGTTAAGGAGGTATACAATTAGAGTTGATCAAGGCAGTATTTGAAACAAACTAAGCAAGTCTGTATACAATTTAATTACACCACTACCATACATTTAAAGCAGGAGTGCAGTTAAATTTGGTAAAAAAAAGTGACCCTATGCTTTCTTTACTATCAAATATTACAGGCATTTTCCAGTTTTCTTGGTAGTAGCAT
Organism: Neoceratodus forsteri; assembly: GCA_016271365.2. Taxonomy (NCBI): domain Eukaryota; kingdom Metazoa; phylum Chordata; order Ceratodontiformes; family Ceratodontidae; genus Neoceratodus; species Neoceratodus forsteri. The sequence continues at coordinate 659,858,976 of CM057459.1, forward strand.
TTTCTAGTTCCACCAAAAATTGACCATGTTATGAGTATTTTCATTTAGTTTTTTTTTTCTCAAGGAAAAAAAGGTAGCTATCACAATTGGTTTAGAAATAGCACTGTAGCCGGCCCAGTGGTGCTGACGGTTGGCGCTGGACGCCACACCTCGCACCACGCCAGGCGACTGGTTCGGGAGCGAGCTCGGGTCGCTGGGGTTGGCCGGGGGAGACAGGCTGGAGCGTCCGGAGACAGCTCGCCTTCTCCGAGGGGAGGGAGGGACCTCTATACCGGCAAGCTGCGACCCCTGGTGGAGACTGGGGAGAGCGACGGGAAGCCGAGTCTCAGGGGGTATAATTGGCCACAGGCGGAAGCCGGCAGCCAATCAACCCCAGAGGCTGCTCCTTCGGGTGGAAGGAGGGGGAGTGACGTTGCGGACGCCAGAGGATGCCCTGATGCTTAGGCACGCAACGTCCCATGGGGGGAATATGGGAGGAAAAAGTACCTCCACGGAGCCTAGATGAAGGAGCACTGAGCCAAGGGCCCTAATGTGCCAGCACCCACCTGCAAACCCAGGACCAGATAAGTACCCAAGATTCAGGGGTCCCCAGACCCGACCCCGCCCGGGGGGTATTCCGCGGCGCAATGATGGGACTGGGGGAATGAGGGGTGCTGGCAGGGGCAGGGCTTCATGGGTGCTCCCGAGGGGTTAGGCTCAGCGGAGGGAGAAAAATAGAAATTTCAAAAAAAAAAGAAATAGCACTGTAAACCTGGCAAGGGTTACGATCGAGAGATTAAAAAGAAACTCATGGTGTGCACTGTGCTGCATAGGAGGGAGTTGGGACCTAGTAAGGTAGATTTGACAGGCATGATAATATTTTTATTACCTATAGCAGAAACTGGCTAGCCCAGCGGTGTGCAGGGCTGAGGCATCATGCCTTACCTCCTGCCATGCTGATGACCCGTGTTTGTGGTGCAAGCGAGTTGTCGGGGGTTTGCCAGGGAGGGAGAGGATCGAGCATCCAGAGGACAGCTCTCCTCTCCTGGGGAGGGTGGAACCATGGACTGGTACTTTCCTGACACCTAGTGGAGGCTAGGTGTTGGCATGCCAAGACCCATATGCTGGGGCATGAAGGAGGAGCAGCCGACTGGCATGCAGTGTGCGGACACGCATGCTGCGTGCCACTGTCAGCATTGCACACTTCCTCCTCTGCAAGAAAAGGTGGAAAAATGGATCCCAGCTGACTGGCATGAAACTGTTCCCCACAAGCACCATCCCGAGATAGCACCTTCCTGGAGCTGGATCTGTTCAGGTGGGTTGAGTTGCCCCCCACCACCCTGCCATGACAGGTAAGTCATGGGGACATGACAGGATGGGGTCTGATGCTCAGGTGATGACGCTGGGGGGACGGCAGAACAGGAGAGCAAGCCAGCCAGGGTCCACAGGGAAAAAAAGAATACCAAAAAATGTTTTTAAAAATGTAGCAGAAACTTGCTCTTTTATGAACACATTGTTCATTGCACTGCTGCTGTAAGCTGTACTAAAAAAGGAAACAAATAGAACAACCAGCGACATCAACGAATTTTACAGAAGGTAAGCAATCCAAAAATATGGGATTTTAACTAGAAGTAATATGATACAAAAAGTGTTGACAATGTCCCTTTTCATGCCATTGGTCCTGTTCCCACTGATATTAAACTTTTCCTGTAAACAAAAAACAGACGAAGGGCCCTCTCTACAAAGCAGTTTGCCATTACACAGAAATGGTGAAAGTGTTTTGTGGACATGGTCCATAGCAGTAGAATGGCAGACACCACATTTCATCACATTCTGTTATTTAAAGTTTCCCTTTTTTCCCCAGACCCACATCGAATTTACCAGCCACCATCCGAGTTGTCACCATCATCAGCCTCAACATCAATCCCTTCATCAGGATCAGCTGGTATACTTTTGTAGAGGTATGAACATCTTGCCTTACTAACTTTAATAAATGTTAACATGTGTACATTTTCTGGTAGCAGCCTACTTCTGGTGTCTGTTGTAGTACTGCCAGCTGTACTAAACGTGTTCCTTAAGAGACACTTGTTGTAGGACAACCAAGATATTTAAAGGCTTCACCATATAGCTCAGGCCATATTAACTTTTCAGACTCCATTATTCAAAAGGGCATGCACCAATAGGAATAAGTGGTTCTTGCAGGCAACTGTCTATGACAATGGACAGAGAATGCTCAGAAGAAGAATCAATGTAACATGGTATAGCAGCAATTTGCGAAAGGGTTTGCCACAGATTTAGCTTACTTCTAGGGGTAGAAGTGGGAGTTGTGGAAGAACTGCTGTTCACTTTTGGCGACTTTTCCTGTTCTGCATCTCTTTGTGAAGATGGACCTGCACGTTGTGGAGATGACAACTTGAAGCTACAGTGTGTGTCTGTGTTTGACTCCTGGGAGTGCTTTTGTAAGATCCTTTAGTTAAAAATATTCTTCCTCTCAAATGCCTGAGACAATGTTAGCTACTTACAACATGTCCCTGTTGGGTTATTAGACACTGCTTCATTTACCAGATGGACGTTGGGGTGGTGGACTTGTACATTGAGTGCCATCACTGGAAGTGCAACTGATGCTAATGGTGTTGGTGGTAATGGTGGTTCTAGGGCTGGTACTGGTTCTGTCCATATCAAGTTCACAAAATTCACTATGCATTTCTGACCACCACTGTGAATGATTTTGATTACCTCTGTCCAAGTGTCCTGGGACATGTTTTTAGGAAATATTGATGTTTTAACCACAAGGAGCACTGGACAGGGTGTTCTCTATTTTTTGAATCAATTATGTGGCTTCTGAGTACTGATGCTCTCATTGCATTAGTGTTACTGTATCTTTAAGAGCACAATACTTAATAGAGACATCTAGCATCATACATCAACCTTTGAGAAAGCACAGTATGTCAAGTGACATAGTGAGGGGTGGGGTTCCACCTGAGTAAGCTACCTGAGCAATTGGAATTACAGGTGAAAATAGTCAGTGTTTGTACGCTACCTGGTTGTACATTGGACATATATGGCATATGAGTTTTTTATCAAAATTTGAAGCATTGTGTGGCACTTTCCAATAAAATTTTACACTGCTTCGGAACTTGGAATTATAGTCCAGTGTATCACTGTGGAGCAACTGGAAGCCATTATAGATTCCAGCCTCTACAGGTGCCGGTCTCAAATTTTTTGCACAAGTTTCAATATCTTGACAGAGGCACAGTAGTTCCCTGGTGCGGTCATATCCAATTCTATTTCTCAGTAAGACTTTTATGACCAGCATGGGTTAAAAAAAGGTGCTCCAATACTCAGGTTGCAACATAATACACTCCTGCATATATGTGTGGCTATGTAATTGAATGGCAGAAACACGGCATGTGAAGCGTGTGAATGAACCCCGCTCCCTCAAGGATCTAGTGTTAAGAACGAGTAATGAAACAAACTACTCGAACATATTAAACAATAATACAAACACAATAACAGGTCCCTTTGATATACGGCAGGTGTTCAGCCAATTTGGGAAAACTGCCTACAAATTGAAAAGTTTACAATGGGATGAAATCTCCCGTAAAGCATACTTAGAAGTGGACAGCATCCCACTAGGATTACACGTGTTAAATAACCCAACCTGTGATTTCTCAACAGAGAGGGACTTTTAGAAAAGTGGCAGAATATAACTGACAAAGCAAGCCGAGAATACATCAAACTAATATTAGCAGAAAATGTCTTGTTACAAGAGGAACTGGAAACAGAGCTCAATAACAGAGAAGAAGCAGTAAAAGGATTTTCAGACTTGACACAGTGCAGCCAATTACTGTGAACTTGAATTTGTTGCTATAAAACAATTATCGCTATCATTGCGCTGTACCTTTAAGGCGTGACATTACTTTTACAGCATTAGTTGATGTACTCCAAGCGACCACGTGGTGCTGCTGTATCTCGGCAACTAGCTGTACCCTTGATTCCAACAAAAAAAAAACAAAAAAAAAAACATGGACGCTAGTGCTTCATTTTTTATTTGTATTTTTTCTGCTGCACAAACAAACCCTAAAACCCAAAAACTCTATAACCCTTAGTACAGTGTACAATTACAGTACTGTAACTTCTGTAGTCGGGAAGTCAGGAGTCGTTAGCTGATGCAGTCACAGCTGTCATCATCAACTTCGTTGACTTTGTTAACAATCAATTTTACAAGGTACTGTGGTCTGAAAAAAAAACACAAGCACTGTTTAGTTGCTGAGACAGTAAAATGTGTTTCTATGTGTGTAGTTGTGAGTTGTTTACCATCACATCACTTCTCCTTGATGGTGCCGGTAGTTGTCTCCTGATTCTCCCCGGTGTCCTGGTTCTCATCCTGCGGTTCTGTTGGGGGTAAAGGGTCGGTGAATATTGGGTAACAAAAACTGCATTGTTGAAACAGTAGATGTCAATAGGGCAGCAAAATGTTTTTTACTGTACCATCTAGGCAGTTGTTGTGTGCCTGTAGTATACCTGCCTGTTGGAAACCCTGGATACACTACTCAGTTCATGTGTGCAAGTTAGCCATGCTTGTCACCAGCCACTGTGCGTGTTGAGCCTTTAATGCTGTTGATATCAGGTCAACCTTAATCTGCGAGCTGCTGCTCCCAACCTGAAGTTGCTCAGAGATTTGTTGTGCGTACCAGTCTGTGAATTGTATTTTGAGTTCATCTTTAAATATTTCATTTATTGTAATGTCCAATGGTTGTAGCAGGTCACTGCAAGATGCAGGCACGTAGATCGGAATGATGTTGTCAGCCTCGAAGTTTGCAAGTACATCTGCTGTTGTATAGCCACTGAACAGGTCTAGAATCAGTACTGTGTGCTGCTCATCGGGGAGATTCATTTGTGCTTTTACTTTCACAACGTAAAGGATAATCACTTTGTTGGTGTATAGAACAGTGGTGCTAGAATTGGCCCGATGGTTTACAGTGTGGGTTATGCACCAGTCAGCAGGGAATGAGAAGTGTGGGTGGCATTGGTCAGTTTTCCCCTGGTAAATGACCTGTGGAGGAAGGTAGTAACCAGACAGGGACACACACAGCACCACAGTGACTTGCCTTTTGTCACTGAGACTGGACACTTCAATTTGCTTCTTTCCGATAGTGTCCATTGTCCACTGGGAACAAGGGATCAAGTTTATACCAGTTTCGTTGAGGTTAATAATCAGTTCTTTTGGTACTAGTTCTTGCATTGCTGCAGTTGAAATTCACCTCAGAAATTGTGTCTTTAAGTCTGGGAAGTCAATAGGGTTTTTTCTTGCTGCTTTCATGCCCTTTCTTTCACTGAACCCCATGCGGTTCAAGAATAACCAGGACCACTGCCTAGAAAATGAAAAGGTGCCACCATTTTCAATGAGCATATGTGGGTGTGTAGTTTTCACTAAGCCAGTCACTATTGCAGGCAAAACATGACCACTGCCTACAGCACCCTCTGCTCGGAGAAACTTAGTGATCGTTCTGAATTCTTTTTCCACGTCCTCCATAAGGAGAGGAGGGCAACCTCGGGGTTTAATGGGTAAACTTTTCTCTAAGGTCTGTGGGTCAGAGTTTTCTTTTAGCTTCAGCAGGTAGTCTCTTTTAAAAGTTCTAACAATACTTTCATTAATTTTGGATTTATACTTTGTGTCATAAAGTCGTACTGCATTCATTACCGCATGCTGAACTGCGTGTTGGCCAGTCTCAAACCTGACCTCAGGGGGATACACACAACGGACCACTTTCCTTTTCTTTGGAAAGGGAGATGCATTGATGAGCTCCTCCGTTACATTCTCTGCCATGAGCCTAGGGACACCAGCCGTAACACTCAGCAACTCAGTGTCAATGTCATCTGCACGCAGTGCTGAGTAGTCACGCTTTGCTGATTTTTTGCCCAGAGTGTGTAACCACTTAAAGAGAGACATGCTTGAAGAGCTGGTCAGTAATCCAAATGAACAGTCAAGAAACAGAGCTATGTGAGAACACTGCATATGTGTATGACGCCTATCAGGTGATAGCTAGCTGTCAGCCAGCAGCGGAGTGCGATGCTAATTTGTTGCACTGTCAAAAGTGAGAGTCAGACCGTGTCATAAACTTGATGTGATGCTAAGTAGTTCTACAGTATTACAGGATATCACAAAGAATTTGAAAAAATATGAGGAAAAAGTAAAAGTGACTAAAAAATCAAAATTCAAGAGGGATGATAAGGACATTCGAGAAGGAAAACTATTCGACTGGAAAAATCCAAAAACAGTGCACATTGAAACTGGTAAACCAAAGCCCATACTAAGAAACAACCTGGAAAGGGCAAGTGAAAGTGGACATTCAGACAGAGAAGTTTTTTAGGTGAGGAGAGATGTGTTACTCTGCTCCACCCGCAGCCATTCATCCCGTGGAGGAGCCAATGACAAATCAGGCAGAACCCTGGGGGATTAAATGTACCAGATGAAGAGGTGCAAAGAGAGGGTGGAAGAGGAGGAACTAGCAGAGGCAGGAACTGGATAGGGAGAAGAATGCGAGGGAGGATCCCTTGGTAAATGTGATCAACCTGTCGGATTATGTGTCGAGTGATGTGGACATAGCCGTACTTAACAAAGGACTTTCATTTATACCTACAAAGAAATTTGACATGTTTGATACAATTTTGGACGTTAATAGGTTGGTCCTCAATTTAAGCTTAAAATTCTTCATTGATAGAAGAGAAACAGAAGAGACAGAGACCAATGATGGGACAGATGAGACACTGTGAGTTAGACCGTATGCAATGAAAATTTTAGACCTATATCATTATTCTGTCCCCCTGCGTCACTGGCATTGTTAACATTTCTGAGATGTTCTGAAGAGGAGGTTGAAAGATTAGATTATAAGACAAGTAACAGATTCTTTCACAATCTCAATAATAACAAACAGTAGGCATCGCAAGAGCTGGGTAACAACAAAAAAATATTACTATTATGCCGGCTGACAAAGAGGGAGTGATTGTGATATTGAACAGTGACCAGTATGAGAAAGAAGTTCTGAGACAATTGAATGATACTGTGTTTTATGAGAAGTTAAAATATGACCACACAAATGATTTTAAAAATGTGGATGATAGTTATTTGAATTTAGCAAAAGAGAAAAAATGGTTGCTAGTACAAGTCAATGATTATCTTATGGTGGAGCACCCAGTTAGAGCCGTTTCGCCCTCCCGGTCAGCCCATCATTTCGAGCAATGATTCTCTAACAGTGCCATTGGCGAAATACATAGATTCACATATTGCAGATTTAGTCATGGAAATACCATCCTATATTAAAGACACAGGGGATATCTTAAGAGTGTTAGAGGACTTATATGTAGAAGATTACAGTCTATTGGTAACGCTAGATGTTATAGCATTATATTTTAATATCCCACATACAGATGGGATAGAAGCACCCAGATATTATCTCGATTCCCATCTTGTAAATTCTCTACCCACGGATGTTTTGGTCCAACTGGCTAAATATGTGCTTGAATTTATTACCTTTTTTTTTTTTTTATAAGGAATATTTTTATTCACAAAAAAGGCACAGCTATGGGTATGAGTTTTGCGCCAAACTTTGCAGATCTGTATATGGCAAAGTGGGAACTAAAAAATGTTCATGAGGACAATAATCTGTTCCTCCACAGATTAGATTTGTGGAGGAGGTTTATTGACGATATATTTCTTGTGTGGAGAGGTACCAAGAATGAGCTGTTTGAATTTGTAAAGTATTTGGAAAACAGTAATTCCAATATGCGTTTCAGTGTAGTTTTTAGCCACAAACAAATCAATTTCTTGGATCTTATTATTATGACCATTGAATCTTATTATTATGAATCATTGACTTGTACTATGATCCCCTGTTTCATCTGCTGATCCTCAGACACCTTCCCCTGAAGCACCAGAAGCCTCGGAGTGGGGTCGAGAGGGAGCCTAAAATCGTCGCCGCCCTCCCCTGTTTCATCTGCTGTTCCTCAGACACTCCCCCCCCCGAAGCACCAGGTACTGCGCACAGAGAGGAGCGTATTTAAAGGCGCCATATTTCAATTTTTTACCAGCTGCTGTTTTCTCCGTCAGTCCCCTGCAGCTTGCTTCATTTGGACGTCTGTGTGGTTAAAGGTTTAAATGTCGTCACAGGAGCGCTGATTGTTTTTTACCCCAAGTTGTAACCTGGTCCACCCTGCTTTTGCACTGCTGCTGAAGCTACTTTAATTGAGCCTGCACAATATTTTACCCTGTTCTTAAGTTACTTTAATTGAGCATGCACAGTATTTTACCCTGTTCTTAAGTTGCTTTAATTGAGCCTGCACAGTATTTTACCCTGTTCTTCAGTTACTTTAATTTGAGTCTGTACAGTATATTACCCTGCTCTTATGCACTGAACTAAGAAGAGCGTTAAGTTGATTTTGGTAATAAGCTTGTTTTAAGGACTTTAACTGCTCATACCCTGTGTTATGCACAGAGCTGGGTGGTGCTTTTAACTTGGTTTAGAACCTGCTTCACCTGGTATTTTGTTGTGGCCGAGTGCACGAGATCGCTGGGGTTATTCTCAGGGCATCGCAGCAGTAGAGCCCGAGCCTTAATTTCAGAAAAAAATAATCAAATCCACCAAGCTGCTTCACCTTAGCTGCCTGCCTGACCCCAACTGTTCTTTGTTCTCAACATACGCCCGGGTTGCAGTGGCCATTAGCCTTGTGGTTGCAGCCCCCCACCAAACAGGAAAGAAGACAAAACAAATCATAGGAGCGCCCTTTGCAAAGTACAAATTGTTAGAGGTTTATTTTTGCTCCCGGTCTGTTTACTCACCAAAACTCAATCTTTGCTCCTCCCACAGCTTGCCTTATATATTCCTCTTCCCCTTGTCTCCACAGAAGCCGCAGAGTGGGGTCGAGAGGGCGCCTGGAATCATCGCCGCCCTCCCCTATTTCATCTGCTGATCCTCGGACCCCCCCCAAAGCTTCAGTTACTGCGCACGGAGAGGAGCGCGTTTAAAGGTGCCATATTTCAATTTTTTACCAGCTGCTGTTTTCTCCGTCAGTCCCCTGCAGCTTGCTTCATTTGGACTTCTGTGTGGTTCTACCCCGCCACCACCGCCACTACCCTTGGTGGGCTCTTCCTTTTATAGGGCGTTTAGGTACTAGTCACATGACTGGATAAAACCCATTTTACCATTTGCAGCTTATCAGTTGCCTCCACTAGAGGGCTCCCACCAAATCTTTGTATTTAATTAAGCAGATAGCTGCACAGGATGCTGATTCTCACTGGCCTCCTCTGCCTCTCTATGGCTGCGCAAACCTCCTTACCACCCTCAACCCTTCCTGAGAAGGAACCTCCACTGATCCTGCAACTCCGCTGATCCCTGCAGACATACCCGTGTTTCCTCACCCACCTGTACCAGATTTATTTCATGCCCACTATGGCATTATCTCGCCGCAATCTTGCCACCCTCCTTTCAGCTGGGGCATTATATTTTAAACTCCTCAACTCCCCGTCACCCATCAGCCTCCTCTGGTCACCGCTGCATCTCTCCTGCATAACCCACTCCAGGAAAATGTTGTACCTATATGCTCTCTCCTGCTCCTGTCAGGCGACATAGAGGTAAACCCAGGCCCGATCCCTACTCTCTCCCCTCCAACCTCTCTGCCCAAAGGCCTACGCATACTCCACCTAAATACCTGCAGCCTGCTGTCTAAAATCTCACTACTTCAACCTATCGCACTAACATTGCAGCCTGACATACTGACCATCTCTGAAACCTGGCTAAAACCACATCATACGAATGCTGAAGTCTCTATCCCAGGATTTACAATAATTAGGCACGACAAGGAAGGTAAAAAGAAAGGCAGAGGCACGGCTACATACATATCTAACACTCATCAATTCACACCTGTGGTGATCCCCTCTCTCCCTGGCAACATAGACACTATGCTAATTAAGATATCACTTCCTCATACCTCTCCTATATATGTGGCCAGCACATACTGCCCCCCCATGCACGCACCCTGATGATATCCTTGCCCATCTAACCACGCTGCAATCCCTAGCTAAAGGAGGCGAGCTCCATGCTGTGGGGAACTATAATGTCAATTGGTTAGGGTCGGGATATGCCCCTCTGAGGACAAAAATAAAGGCCCAAAACCTCACGCAACTAATAAGTGAGCTGACCCGACTAAACCACAAGTCAAAAAAGCACTCCTTACTGGACTGGGTCCTCACCACGCATCCACACAGAATCATTAAAGCAGGCCTCCTTCTCGACTCCATTAGTGACCATCACATGGTTTACTTGGTCAGGAAGACTCACTGCTTCCCCCCCCCCCAGACGCTGATCACCAGGTCTTACAACTCCCTAGACCTAGTAGCTCTCCTCGTGGACTTGGGTCAGATTGACTGGTCCTGCATCACCGAGGCATCCTCCATCGATGATGCCTTTAATGCTTTTAAACTCCGTTTCCTGAAAGTTTGGGACAAGCACGCCCCTCTATGCACAAAGAGGGTCAGAGAAGCACGTCTCCCTTGGATCACGGCTGACATTATCAAAACCTGCTGTACCAAGGACCACGCTTGAAAAGCTTATTAGAGATTGGGCACCCAGGCCTCCCTTGCTTCCTACAGAGCCCTACGAAATGAGTGCACAAATAGGATTCGCCAAGCCAAAAAGGTCTACTTCCTGTCAACCTTTAGTAAAAATTCTAACCACCCCTCGGACTTCTGGAAATCCCTGAAATCCCTGCTCATGCCTCCTACCCAGTCACCAGTTTATGCACCCCCCTGTCCTCCCACACAGCACCCCCGCACCTACCCCCCACTCCCAAATCCCACCTTTTGTTTTCCATCTGGTATCCCCTGTAGAAGTCCTCCATACTTTAAGGGCACTGAATCCTAACAAAGGCAAATGCCCCTCGTCCCTGGACGCCAAGCTGCTTTTCCTGTCAGCCCCTGCCATAGCCGCCCCTCTGGCCGCACTTTTCAATCTCTCTTTCTCCCTGGGCAAAGTACCAACATCCTGGAAAATGGCCACTGTCATACCCCTCCCAAAAGGCGGCTACCCCTCCTCTCCTGGCAATTACAGACCTATCTCCCTACTCCCTACCCTGGCCAAACTTCAGGAGCGGCTGGTTCTGTCCCAACTCTCCCAATTCCTGGATGCCTCATCCTTTTTTACTCCTTTCCAATCTGGCTTTCTCAAATCCCACTCTATCATCACCTCCTACTACGTGTTACTGGGGACATCCTCTCAGGAATCGACAAAGAACATATCACCACGGCCATTTTTATTGATCTTGCAAAAGCCTTCGATACCATCTCTCATCCACTACTTATCTCTAAACTTGCGGATGCTGGTCTAGCACACCCAGCTATAGCCTGGTTCCAAGACTACCTAGCGGGCATGACGCAAGCAGTCAGGGTGGCCTCCCACACATCAACCCCCCTGCCTGTCATATTAGGTGTCCCCCAAGGTTCAGTCCTAGGCCCAATACTTTTCTCCAGTTTTCTTAACGACCTCCCCTCTGCATGCTCCCATTCTTCCATCCAAATGTATGCAGATGATACAGTTCTGTATGCATCAGGCCCTCATCACCAGTATAGCTTCTCTCCTCCAGGTAGATTTCAAAGCCATCCAGCACTGGTTCTCGATAAACCAGCTTTCTCTTAACCCTAAAAAACGGTGTCGCTTACGTTCGGCTCCCAGCAGAGACTCTCCCGCCAAACCCCGTCCCCTTTCACAACCTTGGATGGGACTCCCCTTGAGCAATGTACTAGCTTTAGATATCTAGGCATCTGGCTCGACCAATACCTTGATTTCGCCTATCACATAGACTCCCTGCACAAGAGGCTACTCCCTAAACTGGGGGCACTCTATCGCAACAAATCCTGTCTCCCTAAGCAAACAAGGCATGCCATTGTCCAGAAAATGATTCTCCCCATGCTGGATTATGGCGACATAGTTCACTCCATTGCCCCTGCGTCTACCCTCGTAAGCCTCGACTCCCTATTCCACTCTTTCTGTCGGTTCATCCTCGACTTCCCCACATCCACGCACCACTGTACACTATACAGCTCCCTAGCCCTCCCATCCCTACAAAACCGCAGATTAATAAACTGTGCAAGGTTTGCTGCTAAATTCTGGACCCTAGCCCTCCCTCCCTATCTTGAGTCTGCCTTATCCCAACTGCCCTCCCCAGTTTACTCCCTACGAGGCTCAGACCACAGACTTCTCCATGTCCCACTTATGCGCACTACTAAAGGCCAGTCTGCTTTCAAATTCCGCATCTCTCAGATCTGGAATGCCCTCCCCGTCCCCATCAGACACACACATAATCCAGGACTCCGTACCAGGCTACTCCAAGCACACTTCTCCTCCATCTGCTCCTGCTATGCTCCAAGCCTTAGCTCTCATAAGCTAATTACCGACAGTAAAAATCCTGTTATGTGTTAAGTGCATACCTGGTAGCACTTGCCAGTACTGCTTTGCATGGAGTCTTATGTCATACCTACTCACTATTGTACCTCTTACCAAATTCCTGTATTATAATTGTACAAAATCTCATGCTGTGTATTTGTCTTGCACTGTAATTTGCCATGTACTGGGCCTAGGCCCCCAGGTTGCATCTGGAATCGAGCATGTTGCTCAGTATGCCTTCCTGGTAAATCTCGCAAATAAATAAATAAATAAATGACAGATGGTGAAGGGGGGTGTCACCACAGATCTTTTCAGGAAGCTCACGGACCACAGTACATTGCTGCTCACCAGTAGCAACCATCCTAGCCATGTCATCAGGGTGATCCCCAAAAGGCAATACATAAGGACCAAAAGAAATTGTGCTTCAAAACAGAAATATAAACAATGAGCAGACCAGCTTACAAAAAGGCTGCTGGATAGGGTATATAATGAGCAACTAACAGAAAAAACAAGGAGCGATGTGGACAAAATAGGCAGGAGCTGCTATGAGAAAAAATATCCACTAGGGAATGTGATCCCCAACTCACATTTGTCAGTGCCTTTAATCCCCAGTCACCCCAGCCCGATGGCACTAAAGCACTAGACACCACACCTTGTGCCACGCCGGTGACCCGAGTTTGGGAATGAACTCGGGATGCTGAGGGTCAGCAGAGGAGGGAGAGGACTGAGTGTCCAGAGTTCTGCGCTCCTCTCCCGGGGCGGGTTACAAGGGGTTCCCAACTCTGTAGTGACTCCCAATGGAGATTGGGGGCAGCACATGAGCAGCGATGTTGGACATGGGCGAGGTGATGGCAGACACTGGTGGCAGAAGGAGGAGCCATTCAGGGCCATTGCATGCCATGTCTCAGGGAAACAACACGGAAAAAAACCTGGAAGGTCCAGGAAGGCGATGGTGGCCCCAGTGGATGATGCCCACATCCGCAACACTGGACCAACTTCTTATCGGCTCTCCTGAGCCTCTCAACCCAGCCATGGACTGACCGTCTAAATTCCAGAAAGGTCGCCAGGTAAGGAGTGGCGGTCCTGCCCCAGGGGGCTTAGATTCGGGGGGGGGCAGCTGAGTCCATTGGCTTGGGAGGGGAATACTTAGGCCTTGTACTCCCAGTGGAAGGGGGTTTAGGTGGGGAGTAGAGGTGAAGTCCAAGAGGGTACACCTGAGAGATGCCCTGGCCCTCTGGAGATAAAAAGAATGTAAAAGAAAAAATCCCCAGTCACATCAGATAGCTGCAATTGTTTAAAACACACTGGCACCTAGTAGCACAGGATCTAGCACTGAAAGGGGTTACTATAAATGGTCCCAGGATAGTGTATAAGTGAGGTAAGAACATTAAAGATACAATAGTTCATTCGGTCCAACCCATAATGGAGAAACCACACATGTGGTTACCTAATAGGAATAATAGCTGTAATAAATGCGGCAATTGTAAGTATTGTCCCAGGGTTAAAACAACTAAAATATTTTCAAATCCAGTCATGGGGAGAGAAACCAAGGTGAGAGGGTTTATAACCTGCAGTACTTGTGGGGTCCTATACATGGCTGAATGTAAATGTGGTTGTTTTTATGTGCGCAAGCCAACATCTTGCGGTAGTAGCAGATTTCGGAGGTGCGTTAGTGTGGGCGAAAGCAGGGCACACTTTAGTAGTTGCGTCCCTCATTCTCCAATAAGCCAACATGCAGGTGCTCACACAAGAAATATGTAAAGTGGTCAAAACTTGTAAAAAAAGTGCCGCTGCAATGAGAGACAAGCTTGTCATGCAGTGGCACAATAACATGCCTCCCAATGTGCCTTTCCTGGTGAAGTATTTCAATAAACATGGCAGCAGTAGCTGCCGCAGCCTGCCATACAATGCCTACAAAGCCAACTTCAGGGGTGCCCAGTCCCCCTGTCGGCATGTTAAATAACCCCCTCAAGATTGTGTGGCACACTGGGAGCCCACCCCAGTGTATCCTCCCTGTAATCAAAGCCAACCTTCGTCAGCATATTCCAGCCCCCACCCCCATTCTGTGCCATACTGGGAGCCCACCCCAGTGTGCACAACAGTTTTTTCATACACCTGTAAAAAAAGAAAGCTGTCCGCGGTGTTCGTTTTTTTTTTTTTTTATTACCTGAAAGAAAGAAAATGGTCCCTTGCCGTGGGGTCCCCTCCTTCAACCCGCAGCCACCCTCTGCACACGCCACCACCCCACACCTCCCTCACCCCATACTTACCTCTGGAGCCCGGCGCGACGATCTTTGGTGGACCGGGAACACGTCTGAACTCTTCAAAGCCGACTGCGAACTGAAGAAATGCCGGTAAGCTGTATAATGGCATAAATGTTTTTTTTTCAACTTAGGTGGATATCTCAGCCATTTTTTGGAATTTTGCCTCCAAATGTTCAACATGGGGTGCTTGGGACCCCACTTCATGAACACATGCACTGTAATCTCGTTACTTTGCCCCGGAAAGGTCATTTCACGGTCACTGCATGAAATCACCTTTTGGGACGGATTAACAAAATGACAATGCCACTGTTCATGAGGTGGGGTCCCAAAAACCCTATCTTGCAAATTTGGTGGAAAAATTCCCAAAAATGACAGTGTTACGAGTGTGCGTTGCGTAGTTTCAATGCATGCTCGTAACTTTGACAATTTTTTATATTTTCACTCCATATTTTCAAAATTGCCCTTTTTTCATACCTCCTTATGAACAGTACAGCTGTCATTTTTCACATCCTGCCTGAAATGTGTTTTCACGCATGTGGCGCAATCGATGTGAGAAATCAATGTTCAGTACACATTAACAAAATCACAGTGACACTGTTCATGAGTGGAGGTCCTAAAATGCCTATGTTGAAAATTTGGTAAAAAAATACCCCAAATAATCGCGTTACGGGCGTGCATTGCGCAGTTTCTATACACACTCGTGATGTCATCAATTTTTCATATTTTCACTCCAGATTTTCACCATTGTCATTTTTGTACACTTCCTTATGAACAGTACAGCTATCATTTTCCACATCCTGCTCAAAATGTGTTTTCGCACATGTCACAGAAAGACGCGGTCACTATGGGAAATCAATGTTCGGGCCAGAGTAACAAAATCACAGTGACACTGTTCATGACCAGAGTTCCCAAAATGTCTATGTTGAAAATTTAGTTAAACAACTCTCCAAAATAATTGCGTTACGGGCATGCGTTGCACAGTTTCTACACATGCTCATGATGTCACCAATTGTTCACATTTTCACTGCAGATTTTCAACAATGCCATTTTTTTACACCTCCTCATGAACAGTGCAGCTGTCATTTTTCACATCCTGCCTGAAATATGTTTTCACACCTGTGGCACCAAAATATACAGTCACTGTACAAAATCACCTTTCGGCAAACAAACTCATAGTGCCACTGTTCATGATGTGGGGTCACAAATGGCCCATGTTGAAAATTTGGAGTGAAAATACCAACAAATGCCCTGGGCATTAGGGTTTCCAACTGTAATGCTCCACCCTGTACAGACTGACAGGCGTCAGGGGTGTGACTTGGCATTGTCGGCTGTAATGCTCACACCATTCCACCCCCCACCCTGCAGCCAGTGACAGGCGTCGAGGTGTGCCTTGGACTCTTCAGCCCCAAAATTCACCCCATTCTCCTACACTGTACCCATGTCAGCATATTTCCTTATGGACTGGGGTGAGCGTAAGGCCCGAAGACCCCAAGGCACATTGCGGCACTTGTCGGTCTCTGCAGGGTAGGGTGAGGTGAAATAGCATGAGCGTTATGGCTAGCAACCCAAAGGCACACCTCAATGCCTGTCACTCTCTGCATGGTGGGGCTGGGGTCGGTGTCAGTTCACTACTTCACTGCCAATCATATTATGCATCGCTCTAACTCCTGCACTACCAATGCCAGTGCCAGCAAGCCAACATTCAGCATTGACAAATGCTTGTTATATTAACAAAACTAAGAGGGCTTTTAAAGTGAGAATAGGGGAATATGTCGGGCAACAGAGAGATGGGACATTACTAATTCACAAGCAATGCACGTTTTGAAAGCTAGGAAAAAATATCTTGATTTCTTGTTTATGTGCATTGAGAAGCCTTTAATTCTGAGGGTGGGGGGGGTATTATGAAAATCTACTCCTCTGGAGAGAACAATACAGGATTTATTTCCTGAAAGTGATGGAAAATTGTGGTCTTGATGAAAGAATTGAAATTAAGCAATTTCTGAAGAAACTAATTCAATATTTATGATAAGGCTCTCTAGGCTCATATACTTATGCAAATAGGTGGGCAATATTATTGTGTTTTGTATACAGCTAATTAGTTTGTTTATGTTTTTCTTTCTTGCAGATCTGCACCAGCGACTGCCCTTGCCAGATGTTTGCCAATTTATTCTACAAGGAAAAATGTAACATTTTATTACTAGTTTAAACTAGGTGCACTTTTTGCAATTTTATATAGGTGTTCTCTGTATTATTAACAGGCACAAATGCTGTCTTTATGGAGAGATTTATTTACAAAGAATTCTGTAACAGCTTTTGATACAGTTTGTGGTTAGCAATTCTTTATACACTTGCACTTTATCACTGTGAATAATTTTGATTACATCTGTCCAAGTGCTCTGGGGCAAGTTTTTAGGAATATTGACGTTTTAACCACAAGGAGCACTGGACAGCGTATTCTCCATTTTTTGACTCAATTATGTGGCTTCTGAGTACCACGCTCTCATTGCATTAGTGTTACTGTATCTTTAAGAGCACAATACTTAACAGAGACATTTAGCATCATACATCAGCCTTTGAGAAAGCACTGTACATGCGAAATGCATCAAGTGACATAGTGAGGGGTTGGGGTTTCACCTGAGTGAGCTGTCCTGACCTAAGCTACCTGAGCAACTGGAATTACCAGGTGAAAATAGCTAGCATTTGTGTGTTACCTGGTTGTAAATTGGACATATATGGCATGTGAGTTTTTTATCAGAATTTGAAGCACCGTGTGCTACTTTTCAATAACATTTTACACTGCTTTGGAACTTGGAATTATAGTCCAGTGTATCACCGTGGAGCAACTGGAAGCCATTCTAGACTCCAGCGTTTACAGCTGCCGGTCTCACATCTTTTGCACAAATTTCAATATCTTGACAGAGGCATTGTAGCTCCCTGATGCAGTCATACCCAATCCTATTTCCTAGTGACTGTGAATGCCTGGCTGTTAAACTTCTGCAAGGCAGAAGTCTTAAATCTCTTGTCTTCAGGACAGTTTATATCCCTCCTCTTAAACATCAAACTGACCAACAGTACTTCTTCAGGTACTTCAAATAAATCAGCAGGCATAGCCGGTTTTAGGCACCAGCGAACCCTGCAGTTGCTGGGGGCCCCCTGCTAATGAGAGGCCCCAGCCAGATCCAGAGTACCACTTTTTTTAATTATTATTATTCATATTGAATGTAAAACAGCACCAAAAGACATCACTAGGCTCTGTGGAGCCTTTTCTTGTGGTGTTATAACATCATGAAATGATTCGCTAAGGTATGCCCTGTCCACTCAGAAGCTAATGAACAGACATTGATTGAATGAACACTGAGGCCCCAAAAACTAACATTGCTACCACTCCTAAAAACACAAATATTACTGGTTGTATTGAACATAAAATGTTGTGCATTTTGGATAAAGTAAAATATGAAGTATGTTTGGATTGAGGAAGGGTCCATGACTTGTCTTGCTGGGGGCCCCCAAAACTCTAAAGCCGGCCCTGTCAGCAGGCACAATGACTCTTTCAGACTAGAAGGGGCTACGTTTTGAAAATCTCAGCACCTGCTGTACTGTTTGTGTGGGTCAGTCCTCAAGAGTGTGATCTATCTCTCTCTAGCCTCCTAAGCAAAACAAAAGCTACACCCCCTTCTCTGACTACTCTGTCTATCTCTGGGCAAGTACCGTGGGAGGCAGTGTATTAGTGGGAGCAGGGACCAGTGCTGCCGATTTTCAAGATGGCTCCATTTGAACTACAAAGCAGATATTTACACCTCTAGGAGCAAGCATAATTTGTTTTTACTGGCAGGCTATTTAAAAAGCCATTTTAATACTTTTAAAATGGTAACTTGGAGGTCCACCAAACTTAAAGTCAGTTAGCCACTTACTTCCGGTCAGTCACCCTTAAAAAGCTGATGCCTTCTGAGCAGCAGCGAGCCCAGAGCCATCCATCAAGGTAGCTGAACAGCTGACAAAATCCCCCTCTTTAAAAATCATATTGGATAAGAATATCACAGACAATGCCTTTAGTTATCTTACATGCAAACCAAAAAAGTGGACCCTACCATAAGATACTTTGCAAAGAAGGCACAATCATAATGTATACAAAATGTAATATGTATACTTTTCTCCTAACTATTAAATACTGGATACTTACACTTGTGGTAAATGCTTAGCATAGTTTACTCTGTCTTTAAAATTAATGAGTGGGCAAAAAGAGCAGCATAGAGCTCAAGAGATTCATAAAATCAAATCTTTCATTAACATGCTAGGAACAGAAAATCCCCTGAGGGCAATGCACACTCTAGACAGTAAAAAGAGAACCAGGGAGGATGACATGCACGATAGTCCCTCCTGTGAGGAAGAAACCCCCCAAAAAAGGTAGGCAGGAAACTGAAGATGCTGAAACAGATATGGAATGGTACCCTGTCCAAAGTCATACAAAAAAATAAACATAGGCGAAGGGATATTCATCAAACACAGAGATCCCAATTGAAAATTGCTTCAGTGAGCAAGACACAACTGAGTATGCTACTCTCTAAAATACCACCGTAAAAGACAAGCCAAAACAAAACATAGTTACATGGAACTCTTATTAGTTCCTTCATTGACCTCATTATTTGTAAAGCTGACAGAGAAAATACAAGGGTAACATGCTTACCAGGAGCAAAAATAAAAGACACAGAAACCAGAATAAATTAACTGCTTAAACAATCTGGAACTAATCCAACAGTAGTCTTTAGCCTTACATATTGGAGTAAATGATGTTGGTTCCTCGCCTGAAAAAGATATTTGCCATAAGCCGGCCCGCCAGCGCAGCAGTTGGATTTCTGTCTGCGACACTAGTGACCCGGGTTCAGGAGTGAGCCTGGGTCATCATCAGAGGGCTGGCCAGGGGGAGAAAGCTGTAGCATCCCATGACAGCTCACCTTCTCTGGGAGGGGGGAGAGGGATGCGGCTCAGCCTCTGCTGACCCCTGGCAGAGGCCGGGGGTTTCGCAGGACGTCAGCACCTGAAGTGTTAGACTGGTCTCAGATTAAGATCTGGAGCTATGCTGGCACTGAGGGCCTTGGCAACAAGGGGTAGGACATCACAAACATTGGCAATAGTGCCATGATGTCAGGGACTCGCAACACCAATAGAACACTAGGAAAAAGCCTGCCAGCCCCGAGGAGACAGAGTTTTGAGGAGCAAGCCCTTATATGCAGCCACCTGCCTGGCTTCCCAGGGGTCTGACAAAATGCAAGAGTTCGGGGGTGTAGGGGCCCCATCCCATCCCCGCCCGGGGGAAAACGAGGCTCTGTGGGGATCCAGCGACAGACCAGGTAAGGTGGCTTGCAGGGGCAGACTCAGTGATACTCCTGAGGATGTGGGGCTGGTAGGGGAGTAGGGGGATAAAAAAAAAATTAAAAAAGATATTTGCCATGACTTATTCAAATTTGGTAAGAGCCATACAAGGGTGGGGGGGAAAGTAGCTATATCAAGCATACTGCCAGTACCTAGGGCAACCATAGGAAAAATCCAAGGCATAAATATTAGACTGCAAAACTGATATAGAAAAGCTAACATAAACTTCATAAATGATGAACAGTTCAGGACTATTATTAGTTGTTCTCAAAAGACGGACTACAACCGAAGAAATGGGAAGCCCTAAAGCTAGCAAATAACATTGAAACCACACACAATAATCTACATTTAAATGAAGTAATAAGGGGGATACTAACAAATTTACTCCAAAATATCAGCAAAGAAATAACTATACACATAACCGAAAGTGCTGCAACAAATAAAGATCAAGGAATAACTGGCTAGTGGAACTCACTAATGCACAAAGCCTAAATAATAAAAATGAGAAACTGAGGGCATAGATACACCAAGGAAAGCCAACCATAATAGCAATGACTGAAACTTGGTGGTCCCATAACATCTTCTGGGGAAAATCCATTCAAGGTTACAAGCGATATCATAAAGACAGCGACAACAAAAAAGGGGGAGGAAAGGCCATTTATATTAAGGCAGGACTAACATCTATTGACATTTCAAATAAGGTCAAGCCACCTTATCATAATACCGAATCTGTATGGGTTAGGATCACTGGTGATAATGTTAAATATTTCATAATTGGAAACTGTTACAAACCCCCAGATTCTAACAGAACAATCACTGAACAAATTAACATTGAATTAGGAAAAAAACCATGCAAAATGGGGGATATAATAGTTTTAGGATACCTTAGAATGGGGGATATAAAGTGGGTAAACACAACATCATCAACAATAGCTCGAAGACTTTTTATTAACATCACTGAGCAACTAAATTTATTGCAGCATGTGAGCTTACCATCCAGAGGCAACAAGATCCTTGACCTCATAATGTCCTCGTACAATGTTCAAATAAACAATATTAAAGTTACGGTGCCACTAAGTAATAGTGATCAAAGTACTATTCAGGTGGAAATAAATACAACAAAAACCACAAACAAGGTAAAGTGCCGGAGGGGGGAGTAGAGCAGCAAGATGGCCATGCTGCTGTCCCACTCCACAAGATGCCACACTAAATAAGCATTTTAGATTTAAATTATTGGATAATCACCCAATGTGGACCAGATCGAGCACCTAGATTTAAACATTTTTTAAGCTTTATTTGGCTCCATTCGGGAGTTTTATGAATTAAACTAATGCTACTTCAATGTGTGAATTGCAGCAGCGAGCACAGTAACTATATTTTGTCAGAAGGTATTATTCTGATGAACATGCTGCTAGCATTCGTATAGTGTGCACAACTGGAGCAGCGTGCTAAGAGGCTTGGCTCTCAATTATGAGTTTTTACTTCTGGAACCAAAATGGGCTACGTTTCTCATTAGCCATGCTAGTTTAGCTACTGGCATTTGATGTCTACTTGGTGAAGTGGAGACTAATAATTCTGGACCAAGCCAGAATTTCTGGAGGAAAATATGGACAAAATTAGAATGTAAATTAGAAAGTAAAGTGACTGGACTAGAACTAAGACCTGAAAGAAGTTGAGAGGATCCACAGGGAAAAGACCCTGAAGGAGTACTGGTACCTTGACAGCACTTGATAGGCTTGCTCTTACTACAAAAAGGTATGCTAACGTTGCCCCAGGGCTGGGTTAATAGTTTAGTGCCTTGATGACCCCAGAGTTACTGTACTCAGTGAAGTATTTTTCTGTTTATTTTACATGTATGCTCATTCTTGGTGTAGATGAAGGGGAATATGTGGAAATGCTCTTGACATGGCAGAAAGGTTCTTTGGAGTTTATATGTTCCTGAGAATATGTTGGAGAAGGTCTACCCAGAGCGAACAATATTTGTATGTTTTGAAAATACCCTTGGTGCTGACAAACTTCAAAGATTCCCATGTTTGGAGCATGGAGCTAAGTGGGCTGTTTTTTGTTTTAAGTCCCTTTCTCAATCTGTCATTCTGTGACTAAGGGAAAATGCCAGGAAAATGTTCAAGTGCCTATTTTATAAAACCACCAAACCACTAAAGGACTCCTTGATTTGAAACCTGCCGCTATAGCCTTTAAAAATAGCAATTTCATTAAATGATAGCTGGGTCTTCCTGTTTGTACGACACTTGAACTTCAGGTGTGATTTGCCTGCTGCTGGGGTTACGATTTGACCTACATGTTTTGACTGTTTGGAATTTTGGTCACAGTAGTCACCTTTTGGCTGATTGACATCTGAACCAGGCCGGCTTATAGGAATGTATAGAAAGGCATTTCTCCAATTTCTACAATTATACAGGTGTACCGAAGGTGGAATAATGATATAAGTTTCGTACTTAAACTAAAAGGACAAGTTAAAATGGCAAGTCAAAAAATGACTCCAGAGTTTAAAAATTGAGCTTTTGTGTCTGTGCATAAAATGGAGCCCTTTATAATTATACACATAAGAGCCAGTTCTCATATTTTCAATGGATTTTGTTGGCTTTGACTGGGCTGGCAAATTGTTATATGCGGCATTATGAATTATCAAATTTGCTGTTTACAATTAGATGGACTCCTGAATACGAATTGAGCCTCTTAGCCTTCTGGCCTTCCAGTTTATACATATTAATTTATGGACTCTGGATGGAGCCTTAAATGCTGGACTAAAAAAAAAAAAAAAGGAATGGACTCCTGAGTATAATGGAGACAGAATTTAGTTCAGCTGAAATTCACTTTTAACATTTTAAGTTAGCAGGTATATGAATGCTTGAAATGCTTCAAAACACTTATGCCTATATGTTTGTTGACAATTCTTTTTAATATTTACTCATATTGACCATTTCATTTTGTTCTGAATTAATTATCATTCATTAACATACTTAAATTACAGGATAAAGGGTTTGGACTATCAGAGTCAGCTGATTATTATAGTCTTAATGGTAAGCCACATTTAATCATTTAGATAGTCGTTATTAAGTGGGACTACTAGCTGGCAGCTTGCTATAGTTTTAATGAGCTGCTTGTTAGCCCTGGAATAGGATCTGCAAAACCTTATAGGACAAGGTGTAAATTTTAATATAGCCGTTAAGTGTTCAATATTTATATTAGTTATCTTATGCTGACTATATTTGATAATTGAGTCCGGATTGCTAATCAGAGTAACAGGTGTTTTATCTCCTAAAGTAATTATATAAGAGAATTACTGGGGGATATGATAAGGTCAATTTGAATTGATTATCTTCATTAATATTGTATGATTTTCTAGGCTTAGGACTCATGGCAAATGAAAGTATAGGATGCCATGTTGCCCAAGACTCTTTAGGCATTTTAGATATTGGATTGCTTCATGATTTTAGTATATTGGCATAATGAGTAGAAAGATGCATTTCAAAATGGGAATTCTTTTTGAAAATGTCATATGTTTTATATGCTTATGTTTTATTCTGTACATATTCTGTCAAATTGTAATGGCCTAAATGGCTGAACAATAAACCACTGAAAAGTAAAACCACAAACAACTGAATAATTGAATGTGTGCAGTATAATAAAGCAGATAAGGAAAAACGTCAATGAAGTAAAGTCAGTTGAGGAGATGTGACAGACTTTCAAAGAAACAGTACTCGAAATCTGTACAAAGTATATACCAACAATAAAAAAAAAAATAAAATACAATAATCAGGGGACAAAACCTAGATGGTTATCCAAACGTATCAAAAAAATTAATAAAGGCGAAAAATAAATCCTATAAGGCATACCTAAAAAATAAAACTACTGAGCACTAGAAAATATTCAAACAAAACCACAAACAAATAACCAACCAAACAAGCAATTAAAAAGCCAAAACCCAAATGGAACTTAATTTAGCAAGGACAAGAAAAAAAAGGTAATAACAAAGCTTTTCACAGTTATAGTAGCCCTCTGAAAAAGTGAACTACTAAAACTGGACCAATAACAATAAACCATAATACTATTAGCTCCCCACTTGTGATGGCTGAAAACTTTAATGAATATTTCACCCCAGTTTACACTCCCATAAATAAATAACCTGAGACAGTTCAGCAGACTCCAGCTATGGGCAACGACATAAAAATAAGTGAGGAAACAGATACTGATAAAATCAAAAACTTGAAACCAGTCTTGTCTCCAGGACTGGGTTTCATTAACCAAAAATGCTAAAATTATTGATTAATAACATTGCACCTGCATTAAAAATGATCTATGAAGCATCAATAAAACAAGGAGTTATTCCAACTGATTGGAATGCTGCTCTGGTAGTACGCATACATAAAAAAGACAACAAACATACATGCTGTAATTACCGTCCAATTAGCCTGACATCTATTCCTGGTAAAATACCAGACAGTATAATTGAAAGCAAAACTGAACAATCAGTAAGTAATCTGGATCAGACTCAACATGGCTTTAGGCAAGGCAGCTCATCATGAACTATGAACTTTGTTTTTTAAAACTTGGTTTTACTGTAGACTAAATGGTACATTACACAAGGTTCCAGTCAACATGTCAGCATAATAAACAGTAACATGTCATCGATAAGAGGTGAAATACTAAAATAAATCTGTTAATTACATCTGCTTACAGACCTAATCTTGGATGCTGAATCTTTTTGAAATCAACATATATTTGCTAATCTTCTTCAATTTGCTGGTCATTCTAGGTTTAAGACACTGTTGTGCAAATTGTAACACACCAAAAAGGAAAACCATATTATCACACTAAACAAGTCACCAAACTCAACATATTTACAAGATATAAGGGTGCTATTACTACACTGTTAGGCTAATGAATCCATGTTCTAAAACCTATTGTACTTTAAAATGAAGGTAATTGCAGTAATCAACCCACTACACCAAGTTCCTCTTGGCTGTGGCTATTTTCCGACTGAGACTTCCATCTCCAAGTGCCTCTACCCCTCCCTGGATTGTCAGACCTCCAGAGGAACAGTTAGGTCCCACCTGGTCCATGATTCAATATGCTTTTCTATGGTGAGTCTCATGTTTCACTGTTAATTCTTCCAGTCCTTTAATATTTTCAACTCCGATAATCCAGGATTTGAAAGACGGGGTGGGTTGAAGCCAATTGTCAGTTATCTCTTTCTGTACTGCTAAACAGAGTATCTTTAGTAACCCCTGTTGCCTCTGGTTCCCTACCTCTACCACTCCCATCCCCAAGATCATGGTGTTGAAATCGAAGGGTATACGGGTCTCCCACAACCTGTTGAGCTCCTCATGAATCCTAGACCAGAAGTTCTCAATCCTAGGGCATGCCCAGAAAATGTGGAAGTGAGTCCTGGCACAGTCACATCCCCGTCAGCATAGATGAACTTTACTTTGTTTTTATGAATAAATAAGTAATGCCTTGGACAAATAGATCCCTTTTGGTATAACTTTCTTGGATTTTAGCAAGGTGCTCGATCTGGTCAACATTGGGTGATTATCCAATAATTTAAAAATGAAAACATAGATGCTAGGCTAACTGACTGGACAAAATCATGGCTAGCCAACAGGATGCAAAGCACAACAATAAATGGCTACACATCAAAACCAGCTCAAGTAACCAGTGGAGTTCCACAGGAATCCATTCTGGGGCCCTTACTCTTTCAAATATTCATATCTGATATGAAAATGAATTTAATATGGCATTCTGCAAAATATGCAGATGATTCAAGACTTAGGGGACCCTGTGAAACTGAAGAACAAATGTCATCCATACAAAGTGATCTAGATGAAATAACAAACTGGGCAAGTAAATGGGAAATGTACTTTAACATAGATAAGTGTAAGCAAATGCATTTTTGTACAACCCCCCAACTAAATATACCTACAGATTATACAACACAATACTAGAAGAAACAGATATAGAAAAAGATCTAGGGGTATTGGTAGGGTGCCTAGTGTTCTGCGGCAGCATTTTCTGATTTCTGTGGCATGATTTATTCATTTCTGTGGCACAATGCAGTCCTACCATTGGCTAAAATATTATGTGATGTCATTGATGACATCAGATGTCAAGCATAGAGGAGGGGCTTCAAGATAAACAAGCATTATAAGGTGCTATCTGCGTACTCGCACAGACTCGATAGACCATGAGGCCTGTTTCTGCTGGCATTTTCATATGTTCGTATGGGTACCAGAGCCTGGCACAATGGAAAAACTGCATATTTGAATGAAAATTCACCAAAAACAATTAATTCTGCAGTGCAATATGAATTCTGCGGCATGATGCAAATTCTGCGGAAAATTCCTCAACCGCAGAATTGCAGAATTCAAGGGGTCTTGGGTATTGGTAAGCGGTTCCTTTGATACCAGAAAAACAATGCAATGCCATAATTGCGAAAGACAAACAACATAATATGGGCAATTAAGAGGAACAGCAAATCAAGAGACAAAGAAGTTATACTGCCATTATACAGGGCATACATAAAGCCACATTTTGACTATGCTTCCCAGTTTTGGTGCCTGTACAAGAGGGGGAATAAATCAAGCAGGAAAGGTGCAGAGAAGAGCTACCAAAACTATAAAAGATCTAGGTGAAATGACATATGAGGGAAGACTTGCAAAACTAAATTTAATGTCACTGGAAACCAGAACAAATGAGGAGCCCTATTACGAATGTTTAACATTGTGCAGGATGAGTACTTGACATGTGAACTGAACTTATATTTCAAACCTATCAAACTAGGTACCAGAGGCCACCCACTCCCAATTATTAGGCACCAAAGCAAATACCACAAAAAGACAAATTAATTTACACAGCATATCATAAATCAATGAAACTCTTTACCTCCTGAAGTCATAATTATCAAAAATAAAGAACAATTTAAGAAATGATTGGAAAATTTCTATATGAATAGTATACCAACAACAAATGAGCATGCTAACTACCAGAGCTGAATATGGGCTCAGGCCTTGTCCTTTTCTAGTATGATTCTAGTATGATTTTGGCACTCCACTATGACAGAGTCAAAGAAATCAAAGTACTTCCTGACACCCTAAGTTACTACTCACCAGTGTAATGCATGTGGGCAGTTCAACAGCCCAAATATGGACCCTGATTCACTTCTAACCATGTCCTAAACAAAGGTAAGATGCCTGATTTTAAGTCTTATGTGGCTGAAATTACTTGGATTTACCTGGATGTCAACAGCCAGCCAATTTTTTGGCCTGGTTAAAATACTGGCAAACAACAGGACACAGAGGATAATAGTAAATGGAGTCCTCTCTGAAAAAAGGGGGTTATTAATGGGGTACTGCAGGGTTCAGTACCGAGGCTGGTCCTCTTCAATGTCTTTATAAGTGACATTGTGGAGGGACTGTAAGGAAAAGTATGCTTCTTTGCAGATCACACAAAGATCTGCAACAGGGTTGATACACGGGGGGGGTGTGGAAAGGATGAGAAGGGACTTGACAAGGTTGGAGGAATGGTCAAAAGTATGGCAGCTTAGATTCAATGCAAAGAAGTGCAAAGTAATGCATCTGGGAAACAAAAACCCAGGGGAAGACTACACAATGGGGGGGGGGGTGTACTAACAACAACAAAGATGGAAAGGGACCTGGGGGAGGTCACATCAGATGACCTAAAGGTAGGCAAGTAATGTGAAAAGGCAGTAAGGAGGGCTGGTGGGATACTGGGATGCATAGGGAGAGTCATCATCAGTAGAAAACAGGAAGTTGTCATCCCTCTGTACAGACAGTTCGTGAGACCCCATCTGGTGTACTGCATGCAGTTCTAGAGACCCCATCTCCACAAGGACATAGTCAGGATGGAGGTAGTCCAGAGGAGGGCAACTAAAATGGTGCAGGGTCTGCACCAGAAATCATATGAAGAGAGACTAAAGGAGCTTAATATGTATATTCTTGAGGAAAAGAAGGTGGGGACATGATAGAAACTTTCAAGTACCTCAAGGGAATCAACAAAGTCCAAGAGGGTAGCATCTTTCAGAAAAAGAGATGTGTAAGAACAAGTGGGCACAATTTGAAGATGGGGGGAGGGCAACTTAGAAGCAATGTGAGGAAGTATTTTTTCACAGAGAGGGTGGTGGGCGCATGGAATGGCCTTCCTGAGGAGGTTGTGGGGTCAAAAATAGTGGGGAAATTTAAGAATGCATGGGACAGACATAAGGCAATTTTAGTGGGGTGTAGGAGAAAGTAGTCTGTTGGTTAACTAGGATCTGCAGCATATCCAATAGGTAGGGAAATGGGCAGACTAAGTGGGCCAAGCAGTCCTTATCTGCCGTTAAAGTCTATGTTTCTATTGATTCAGTTCTAGAATTCCTAATAATGGAGTTCAACAAAGCTTGTGATAAATATGCCCCCCTAGAAAAATACATGGTGAGAGATAACCTCTCCAGCAGGATCACCATCGACCTCCTGGCCCTCATGTGATAAGGGAAAATCTGTGGGCACTGGCTAGGGAGTCAGGTTCTCCAGTACACCTCCAAAAATAATGGGGAGGCCCATAATAAATGCACAAGGAGAATTAGATTGGCTAAATCAGACTACTACAAGACTCAACAAACCCCAAACTGGAGCAATGGGACAATATTCTGGGAAAATGTCTCTGAGCTCATGAGTAAGGTGGAAAAAAAACAGTCCCCTAAAATGCTCAAAATTGATGGGAAGGAGATCCAGGATCCTATTGTGATTCAAATTGGCTTTAATTTAGCCAACATGGACCTAAGCTCCATCATCCCTGTTAACCCTGCACAGCAGCCCTGCATGGTTCTAACATAGAGACATCCCAACCGCTGCACTCGGACCCAGGCCACCCTGAATTCTATTTCAGGACTGTCTCATTAGTGACACTCTAAGATACATTAAAAAGGTCCTTGGGAAAAGTAGGGTGGGGGCAGACACAATAGACATGAAGCTACTTGCTCTGGCCCTTGAGGAACTGTTCTGCCCTACATCAAAAATATTCAACTTCTCCCTGCGGTACTCCCACTTCCCTGAGACATGGAAATCTGCACTGGTTACTCTGGTAAGTAAAAGCAGTGACTGCTCTAAACTTGCTGATTATAGGCCAGTCTCAATTCTCTCTCCTTTGTTTAAGGCACTAGAGAGAACTATGTCAGACCAACTCAGCTCCTACCTAGAGCAATATAATATCCAGTGTACCCAATAACATGGCTTCAGAAAACACCACAGCACCAATACTGCACTAATGGCATATACCAGCTACTCCCATGAGGCCCCTGACAACTGAGATATGGTCAGAGCCATTTAAATCAACCTGACAAAGGCCTTCAACCTTGTTAAACACAAGTTACTGCTCAGCAAGCTCCTTTGTCTAGGTTTGTAAAATGACATAGTAACTCAGTTCCAAAGCTATGTCTCTAACTGCTCGCATCGAGTGAAGATTGATGGCTCACTATCCAAGGACAGGACCATATTTATTGGAGTGCTCCAGGGCTCCATACTTGGCCCCCTCCTATTTGGCCTTTTCGTCAACCACCTCCCAGTCACATCAGTCAGTAAATGTACTACAGTATGCTGATGAGGCTGTAATTTAAACCCCAAAAAACAACCTTGGTATCCGCATTTCTGACCTTCAGTGCAATTTTGAGTCCTTAGAAATTGGTTTACTGATGACAAACTAGTACTAACCATAAAAAACAAAAAAAATGCTCTTTATTAGTCCATACATTAATTAAAATGTTTTCCTGTAGACATCCTTAATGACAAGGGCCATAAACTTGATCAAGTGAAAATCTACAAATACCTTGGGGTAATTCTTGATGATACCCTGTTCTTTGCCCGGCATGTGGACAACCTGGTTCTCACAGTTAACAGGAAGCTTAGAGCCTTGTAAAGAAATTGCATCAATTTCACTGCATATGACACACACCTTATTATATCTAGCTCAGCCCTGTCTCTTATCGACTATGGCCTGTCTACTCTGCAGCTAGCAACTCTGGGATAAACAGAGTTAAGATAATTAGCAGTAAGGCCTGTCAGTTTGTATTAGGGGTTGACAAACTCACACACAGCTGCTCTCTGTAAACCCTAATTAAATGGCTACCTCTCCACAGTGGAATAAAATACCAAACCTAGCTGCTAGCAAAAAAAGGTACTGCTTGGTTTAGCCCTCCCCCCACCAGCTAAAAACTTATTTCCACCTCATTGACAACCAGTACAACATAAGAGGCATGTCAAGGAATGCCCTAGAACTGCATTTCTGGAAAACTAAACTAGGGCAGTGTTACTTTGCAGGACAGCTGCCAGTTTGCTGATTGCACTGCCTGGCTTACTGCTCAATCTCTTTAATTTTGCTCACTTTAAAAGATCTCTTAAGGGCATCATTACTGTATCTGTCCATTGCAGCTGTAACTGCTCATTGCTAAATTGGTCTCTTGCCTGTTTTGATGACACTGCCCTGCCTTTTAACATTGACTTTGCTGTCTAATACTGATCATTGCCTGTACTTAATCGGAACTGAGATTTGCCTTCCTATATCAACGTATTTTGCCTTGACTGTATTCCTCTGGAATTGTGTGAAGCTGCTGATCTGTAAATTATGAGTAACTTATGTACTTCTGTTACTGTGACATAGAACCTTTGTGAACGAGCACTTGTACTCAAAGGTAGGTTCCAAATAAACATACAAAAAAAAACTATTTCTCCATTGTTCC
The DNA here is from genome assembly GCA_016271365.2 of Neoceratodus forsteri. Classification (NCBI taxonomy): domain Eukaryota; kingdom Metazoa; phylum Chordata; order Ceratodontiformes; family Ceratodontidae; genus Neoceratodus; species Neoceratodus forsteri. The sequence continues at coordinate 659,889,776 of CM057459.1, forward strand.
TCTACCCTACCTTGGCAATCCACCTCTGCTAGGTTGTTTCTAAGGCAGTTTCCCATTGCTTTAAAATACACCCTCCCAAAGTCCAGGACTCTTGTTTTCATGTGGTTCTCTTCTGCATCTGTTTTAATACTGAACCACATTCTACAGTGATCGCTAGTCCCCAAGGGATTGCCCAGTGAGTTCTTTCACCTTCCTTTCCAGTAAGTAGGGGAAACTGACGAGGATGCCCTTTATTGCCTTTGATTTACATAGTGGCTCTAAAGCCATTGGCAGTAGTATACGTGGGCATCTGGTGATCCAGGGACTTGAGATAGGGGGTTTGTCTCAGGTAATGTCCATGTCTGTGTGATATTTTATTATCTTTTGGATCCTGGGAGAGTGTTGGAGGCTTTGAGGTACATATTTCAGGAATGTTGCCTGACATCTGGACAGCGAGTAAATTGTCAGGAAACTGAATTAATGACTGTATAAAACAGGGCTTACCTGGACAGATGTGTTTGACACATCTGGTAGTGATTACTACAGTAGTAGAATAAAGTATTTGGGGTGAAGCTTCCAGATCAGTTTTAAAAATTGAGTAAAAATTTCCACCTTTACAGATGACATTGAGTAATTTGTGTGAAAAATGGAAGGATCTTCCACTGACAATGATCAGAAGGGTAAATACTATTAAAATATATATATTATCTCAGGTTTTGTATTAGATGTAAGTCATTCCCACTAAAATACCAGCTGTGGGGGTTTCTGGCTTTGTGTGGGGTATTGTCTGCTTTTATTTGGAGGGGCATGCCAGTAAGAATTATTCTTTCTATATTGCAGACTCCAGTGAAAAGTGGGAGATTGTCCATGCCTAACTGTTCCCTTTATTATGAGGTGACATAGTTGGCAGCCCTTAATCAGGTGGATGGAGAGGAGAGCCAGCCTTCTCGGGTGCAAATGGAGCTGAACTGGAATGACATTTTGTATCCAGCAGTGCTGAGTGCTCGCTTGCAGACAATGCAACTAGAATTGATAAACAATCCTATTTTGACACATGGTGCTCACATAGATGAAGGTGCATGAAGATTTGGAGGGAGTCTTGAGTATACTGGTGGTTTCTATAAGAAGGATCATGTCAGCCTTTGTGTTGTGCTCTTGGGAAGTGTATTAGGTCTTAAAAAGTTTGGAGTTTAAGGACTTGATAAAGATGGAATTCTTTTTGGGTGAGGAAGACTCAGGACTCCTCAATACATTTTAGAACCAAATTAATGTTTATTTCACATAGGATACAGTAGCCACCTAGCCATTAGTTGCACCAACATTTGGTGGCCCTTGGGCCACTTTCTCAGGGCCTACAGTGGTCCTATATGCAAAATACTGCATCAATATTTAGATGTGATTTCTGACAACTTGATAAAGATGAGGCAGTTGTCTGAGGTTAAAATCTTGGAGTTGTTCATTTTCAACCGAGGTTTAGTCAGAGGGTAAGGGATTTTTTTGCATATTTAGTGCTGAGACACGTGACTATGAAATTGAGAATTGAAGCAGCCCTGCCTCTGGCTGTGTCCCTCTTTGAAGAAATTCTTTATTATCCATGGGAGGGAGGGAGGAGGGAGGAGACCCTTACCTATATACTACAGAACTCTCAATGGTAAAGTGTGGGACCAAACTAAGTCATTTTGGGATGTTTGGTTTGGATTTGGGAGTAAGTATTTTCTCCAAGGAGTGGTGGAGAGGAGTATCAATTTTTGAGGCTGTGCTCATTTAGTAACAGGACCTGGCAGATACAGTACAACTTTCTGTGCCACACTTACTACACGCTACACAGGTTTCATCCTATGAATTTTATGGTTAATCCTCAATGTCCAAAATGCCAGGTAAAGTAAGATATCTTCTTGCATTTGGCTATGATGTGTGTGAAGTAGCACCACTTTGGAGACAGATCCATGACAACATGGACAGTGTGTTACGCAAGCCCTTGGATGCTTCTCTGGCTTCATGGTTATTTACAGGTGGGGTGGCTGATGAGGGGGGAACAATTTCTCTGGTATATGGCATTGGGGATGGCAAAAAAAGACAATAACTCAGAGCTGGATAGCCTTGGCTACTCTAACATGGCACAATAGTCAGCAGATATTCTGGCTTGTTTGAAATTGGAAAAAGCTCAAAGTACTGCTACAGGGCAGGCAACACATTATGTCGACATGCAGAGGCCTTTAGAGCTGGCAATTGAAAACAATTGTTTTTCAGTACATTAGTACTACTGGGTGGGATATATGCTTCAGTGGTTCTGTTTAGTGGTGTGGACCCATTCCAATCTATGTTGTGGAATTGTGATTTAAAAATTTAGAGACTGAGTATTGATCATTGTTGACTGTCACTGGTACTGACACGAGAGGCAGTGCTGACCCTCAGACTGCATTACTAGGGATCTCATTGACAATGCGCAAAAAATTTAAAAGTACTTGGAAAGTGTTAGGATTTGGGGGAAATTTGTCTTCATCACCACGAGATTAGTATTATGATAACAGATATGTTTAACAGATTGTTATGGGAAATGTTAGAAAATAAAGGAATATAAAAAAGATTGCTAGAAATAATAAAACTATTATATTCTAAAACAGAATTGGTGATAAGATACGGTAAAGGTGGGGCAATGACAGAAAAAATAAGCGTTAATACTGGTGTGAAGCAGGGTTGTTTGCTGGCAACAAATCTTTTTAATATTTATATTGAGGAAATAGTAGATGGGTTGGAAAAAGTGGAGTCATTCCCTCCAAGAATAAATAACATCCCAATCAAACTATTGTTATATGCAGATGATACAGTTTTATTATCCCAGATGCCTCTTGGGCTGAAACGTGCTATAAAAGGGACTATGGAATCTCTACAGAAACTTGGAATGTGATTAAATTTGGACAAAACAAAAATAATTGTATTTGGAGAAGAACAGAAATGGTGTGAAACACAATGGGATATAAGTGACACTAAAAAAAGAAGTTAGTGAATATCAATATTTGGGAGTGAGCTTGAGTAAAAAGTTGAGCTGGAACAGACAAACAGAAAAATTAAAAATAAGTGCATCTAAGACTTTAAATGGAATAAATCACTTTGCACATACAATAGCTAATAATTCGTGTATATAGCCCAAATTGCAGCCTAATGGCAAAAGTTAATGTGCAACTACTTTATGGGTCAGAAAAATGGGGCCTGTTTGGGAGTTTTAAAGAAATAGAAGTGATACAAAACCAATATCTAAAAAATATACCGGGACTAGAAAAAAATAACATAAAATGCAGCAGTAAGAGCTGAGACTGGTACAATTTCATTATATGCAATAGTTGTTAAAAAATGTATAACATATTGGAAAAAGATATGGATGGCACCAACAGAGAGCATAATATATAACTGCTGGGCAGAAGCAACCCAAAAACAAGGGTTCAGTACTTCAACCCAGTTTGGAAAATTAAATAAAATATTGAATAGCTGGGCTTTGCAACGTAATGTTATTTTTAATGTGGACATAAATCCATGTATATTCACAACAGAAGCAACACAGAGAACAATAGATAATGCAATGCAAAGAGACATGGAAGTAATAAGAAATGCTTGGAATTGCAATAATATAAAAATTGTCAAAAACAAGTTTGAGTTAGAAAAATATTTATTGGTATGTGAAAATGGCAAACATAGGAGAGTGTTGTCCCATTTGAGATTTGGACAATATGGACAAGGGAAATGTTGAACATATAAGGGATATAACAAAAATGTTCCCCAGCAGTAATAATGCCCCAATGAATATAATGCATCTGACTTTGGAATGTCCAGTTTTAGCGGAAGAAAGAAAAATGTTTATTTTTGATATATTCCCAAATACTGACACTATTAGTAAGAAAGAACAGATCATGAATATATATAACACTAAAAATGTATCACAATTATTTGCACTTGCATGTTTTGCACATAAGATGATGAAGTTTAAAAGGAAGATTTGGCTGGAAACTATGTATTTATGTGGATAAGTTATTTTTTATCTTAAAGATATAAGTGTATATATGAATATGGATATATAGGAGGTATGTAATTTAATGTTTTTATGGAGATATGTGTATGTATCAGATTTGATTTGATACATATTTGCAACCAAATAAACTTGACCAAGATTGTATACTGTATTATTGGACCTGCCTGTTCAGTGGTGTGTGAAAAAAATGAAGTTGTGCTGCAATACTGTAAAAATTGAATAAAAACTATTTTACAAAAAAGTGGTAAATTGTGATTTTAACATTTTAAGCTCCCAAAGAAATAAACGTTGATGAATGACTCCCCCAATGGTTTGTTGCTTACAATGTATGTTTCAAAGCTGTCTCTGCGTTGCTAGAAAAATGCCACTGATTAGTATATTTTCAAAGTGGTTTCTTTTTTTGCTTTTACAGTGTCTATTTGTTGACTTTCTGATTTCATTTCATGCTAGCTCTTACAGAGCTTTAATTAATAAAATACTGATACCTACCTTAGACCACATTTCCAGGTTTTCATTTGTGGGGTTCATGTATTCTTTTTTCTCAGGAGAGGGATTCATTTTATGAAAAGTTTGTATTGTATCTAGTATGTTCTATTCATTGAATTAGTATGTTTAACTGGGGGGGGAGGGAAGCATGTAAGTGTTTTGAGTTTAGGTGAGTGAAGTGTGCTTCACTATCTGAACGGTTGAGTGGTTGTTATGTTGACAGCTCACAGTGCAGGAGGCACTCTTTCCTGTATAAGAGTGTTTCTTGCACTGAATGCACAGCATTTCTAATTGGCTTAGGCAATTCAGAATTATAAAGAAGATTTATTACATGGTGTATCTTTATATCATTAGATTTCTTTAAATCTATAGGCACAAGTAACACTGTTGACCTGTTCTGCAACACTTTACTGATTTTGCAAAAAGTAGTTACAATTAGTTTTTCAATACTGTAGCTCTCTGTAGCTTGCAGTTTTTCTTGATGTGTTCAAAGCTAGACTTTTTTCTTTTAATTCTTTGGTAACTGTTTAAGGCACACTGAGCCACAAGGCCCCTTTACAGGGGTGACCCAGGAACACTGGTGATTTTAAATGACTTTCTCAGAGTCGCACAGTATGCATGTAGAGGTTGTGTGAATCAAACCCAGGTCTGCAGGATATACCAAGCTCCTTCACAACTCATTACTCTAACTTTTGTGCTACAGTACATTTCCAGCCAGTATTTGGCAGCACTGTATTGGAAATGACACACTGAACTGAGAAAAATGAGAACATAACTACTTTAACTGAACAATGTATTTTAAAGTTGTAGCCTTTTTTTAAAATTTAATCCAAATAATGGTTTATCACAAAGAAGTAGGTATGACTGCCTTTAGTATCTAATAAATGTCCATAAGCCCCAGTTAGCAACACTCAACAATTTGTTTATGACTTTGCTTCCAGTTTATTCTGCATTTACAGTACTTTTCCTGTAATAGTTCTGGGGGGAGACTCAGACTTTACTTATTGGAAAAAACTGAAACATGAGTATATTTTTTCTGCAGGGGGGAGTTGGCTTATGCATGGCACAAAATTACCTTGCAATCTGGAATAAGCCGCTCAACTTACCATCTCATAAGTTTAATTCAACTTTTATTTAATTTCAGCAATACCACAGCCTGTTCTGCCAATGTTTCACTCCAAACAGAGCTTTTTCAATGCAGGTGGATCAGAACAACATGCATGTTCTGAAAGCAACTTATGTACAGTATTAGTTATATATTAAAAAATCACAATACTGCACAAAAAATTGAAATGGAATCGAGCCTTGGCTCAGTGTGCCTTTCCCGGTTATCAACATTAAATAAAATAAATAATAATAATACTAAAAAATACCTTTTCATTGTTTCCTAGGTGCAGTAAAGCTGTGATGAAGAGGATTGATGTTCCTGTTTATCCAAAATGCATTTGTACATCTTATTTCACATCCCTTGCAGTTTACCATAAAACATAATCAGACTCCCTATACTGTCTCTGAATGAGGGAGCAACATCAGTAACAAAAATACCATTAGGCAAACCAGTTTACTTTTAACTTAACAACAAAAACAGTTACCTGCACTCACAAGTGAAGGGAAAAAAAGTGGAAAAAAGGCTAGTATATAGCTCAACACATTTTATTTGTGAGAACACCCATACAGCATAGTAGAAAATGTGGACTAGTAGCCCTGGTGCTTTGACCAACAAATCGGTCTTCCTTAGGGGGTGTGTCTACAAAAGCTCCCCATACCTTTTTAAACAGTGCCTAATTAGTTCCCAATTATACAGTGATATAAAACCATGAGCAAATACCCAGCTGAAATAAGTTACATAAATGAGTTCCCTAATGGGATAAAAGATCCTTCCCTACACAGACTCCCAGTCATTAAAGGTCAAATGCACTGCTTTAAAACTGTACTATATGCCCACCATGAGGACAACTAAGCCTCATTTGTTACAAATAAAGTTAAGAGATTGCAATTACTCATGTATAAATGCTATTTTTCTTTCCTATCTTATTTGATGGGTTTACAAAAAATCCCTCAGACCATTTCACACCAGAGAGCAGAATCTTAAGTGAGCGGTGATGCCATTCAAACAACGATGACATCATCTTCCACACGGTCCTATGAAAGTAGTACACACAATGCATCAAACTGTGAAATGACAAAAATCAGTCTTTAATACCAATTTTCTGATGGGGTGGGGTTTATTAATGGACTTATACCAGCAGAACAATATGATAAATATCTTGCAAGTTCCCTAAGCTGATCAGTAACTTTTTGAGCATCATGTCAACCCCCCACCCCCCAAAAAAACCTCACACTCTTAAAATGTACATTTTGGTTCCCTGTATTCCTTTTCTAGCCCCGAATGCATCCACCACAACTCCCTACTTATTTATTCTTTTCAGATTCACTCCCTTTGATGAGGCTCCATGGAACTCACAAAAAGAGTACTACTACTACCCCAGTACCTCTCCCCAAATGCATAGTTCCACAAAAATGTACACCTTTACCCTGCCTCTCTCTTGTAGTTATTCCAAAACATGCTGAAACACCTCTCCCAAGTTTCTAACTCTACCCTGCACCACTCTTATAACCTATAACCCTTCTCCCACACACCTCCTGAAATGCAAACTTTTCACTACATCCTTCTTGAAATATGTACCTCTGCACCTCTCAAAAAAAGACTTCTGCATGCCTCCATAAATCTGACCTTCACTCTTGATATGTATACTCCTACTCTGCACCCATTCCAATATTTGAATACTGACCCCTCTCAGAATTTATACTCCACTCTCCCCAACAACATATGTACCCCATCAACATTCACCCAAGATATATGCCCATCTGTGCATGACCCAGATGTATACCACATATACTTCTTCAACCACGTGTGTCCCTACAACATGACTCTTGATACTTGTACCAATCCTGTACAGCTCTCCCAAACCTGCAACCTTCCACAGGTTTGCCCTCCTCTCAACCACTCAAAATCTATATCTCCTACCCCATAAACTTTCCAAAATGTGTGCCCCTGGCCCTGGAACCATCTAACATTTTACTCCTACAGTGCACTCTGCAAACAATTTAGCCCCACCTCCACTCTCCCCAAGATTTCTACCTCTTTTCCAGTACCCCTCTCAAAATTCATTCCACAAGCCACAGATTTTCCAAAACATTTTACCTAATTCCTTGCACGCATAGCAAGACTGCCAAAAATCTGCACCCCTCTTTTGCAACCCTGACACAATTTACACCCCTAACACTACACTCTTCCACAGATGAGTACCCTTTGCCTCACACTACTCCAAACATATGTGCTGTACCTTTCACAAACTGCTTCCCAAGTCTGTATACCAGCTCTTTGTACAGATTAATAGGTGTGAGGTGATAAGGAAAAATATTTGGGAGGGATGCCTTTTTCAGCAGGGGTGAAAATACAAATTTTAGGTGGGGGGGCAAGTACAAATTTCATTAAGGGATATGGGAGATGCTATTGCAAATTTTGGAAGGAATGCTACAAACTTTGGGAAGGGTGTAAGGTTACAAGTACAAATTTTGGGAGGGGTGTAGGGTAAAAGTACAAATTCTGGGAGGTGTGCAGGAGTACAAGTACAAATTTGAGGAGATGTACAGGAGCACAAGTACAAATGTGGAAGAGGGATGCAGGGGTACAAGTACAAACATTGGGAGAGGTGCAGGGGTACAAGTACAAATTTGGGATGGGTGTAAGGGGACAACTACAAATTTTGGGAGGGTGCAACTACAAATTTGAGGAAGAGATCAGGGGTACAACATCAAATATTAGGAGAGGTACAGGGGTATAAGTAAAATTTTTTGGAGGTGAGTAGGGGTACAAGTACAAATTTTGGGAGGTGTGAAGGGGTACACATTTTGAGAGGTGCACAGGGGTACAAGTACAAGTTTTTGGAGCGGTGTAGGAGCACAAGTACACATTTTGGGATGGGTGCAGGGGTACAACTACACATTTTGGGAGGGTGTAGGGGTACAAGTACATATTTTGGGAAGTGTGCAGTGGTACAAGTACACATTTGGGTCAGGGGAGCAAGGATAAAACTACAAACTTCAGGTGCAGGGTATAATTGCACATTTTTGGGGTACAAGTTCAAATTTTAGAAGGATTGCAGGGTTGGAAGTCAAATTTTGGGAGGAGTATATACACAATTTGGAGAGGGTTGCAAATGGGGTACATCTGAGAGGAGTGCAGGGATAAATGCACACATAAATGTTGGTGTGTGCTAATGTATGTATTTTGAGAGGGGGTGCAGAAGAATGGGTTTATTTCTGGATGGGTACAGGAGTAAAAGTGCAAATTATTAGACAGGAGGGGTAAAGGTAAAAAAATGCGAAGGTGCAGTGAAAGGCACACACATTTTAGGAATGATGAATAAAAGTCTAACATTAACAGAGGACTGGGTAAAATTACCAATTAAGATGAGGTGCAGGACATAAGTATATATTTTGGAAGGGTTACAAGAGCAGCAGTTCAAATTCCAGCAGGAGGAAAACCCACTAATGAGAAAATGCATAAATACCGAAAGTGTGGTAGAATCTCAGCAAATGGGGGTAAATCAAAACAGTACTGCATTTACGTTAGTCAGGAAAATTATATCAATAAAAAAAGAAAAGAAAATTACATGATCTGATGGGCACCCTTTCTCTAGTTTAATATTGCCCCAAAGTTTTACTGATTAGCCTGTGGAAGTTTCTAGGTATATAATATCTTACAGTATATCTAATACCGTTTGAAGTGACAACTGATTTTTTGCCATTTCATAAGCTGACGCACTGTGTGTATACTAAGCTGCCAGGACCTTGAGGAAAATAATGTAATTTTTGCTTAAATGACATCACAGCCCATCCAAAATTCCACCAGCTGGTCTAAAAGGGTCTGAGGGCCTTTCTTTGAAGCCATCAAATAAAAGTGGCAATAAAATAGCATTTATACATAAAAAATTGCAGTCCCTGCAGTTTATTTGTAATACATGAAGCCTAGTTGTGCTTGTATTAGGAAAAAGGATACATTTTTCAAATATATTTGCATTTGATCTTTAAACATCAATGAATACAAAAATGAAGGTAGGGGGGCGAGGTAACAGAAAGACATAATACTGAAAGGTAAACAGGGTAATTTAAAGAAAGCTGCCTTAACGTTACAAATGTATAATACTGTATGATCATAAAAAAAATGCTTTTCAAATACAGTACATCAATATCCAAGATATCAAAACTTTTGTTAAATACACTTAAGTTAATCAAAAAATCAGCAGTAGTTATTACTACTTCTAAGATAACATGAACATACAAAAATAACATAGGCACACAAATGCTAACAAAGAGCACCCTGTTTCTGTTGAGACCAAAGACGCAAATATACATTTATTTTAAAGACTACAAAGTACTAAGAAAACCACTGTAAATTACACTCTGACTGGATTGTACTACCCCAAAAAGGCCTACAAATACTATGAGTTTAAAGAGACTAGTATTACAGCTACCTGATAGGGACCAAAAGCATTCTTCAGAGTTAATCAGTTTTAATGACTGTATGATAAAATGATAAAAAGCAGGTAAGATAACATAGAACACAATGAACAATACAAAATATGATCAGAAAATTATTCAAGACATCCAATATTTTCTCCATAAATGAACAATGATGAGAGGATCTTCAAAGCTTTCAGAAACAGACCTCTGTAGACTTGAAACGTACTGTAAGAAGAGGAGACACTGGATATGTATTATTCATCTGATGAAGGAGAAGTACTGCACCTTATGCACTCTATTTTTAAAAAGGCCAAAATCAGCATTGTTGGGTTGTACTGTATCCAATTGTACTGTCCATTAGTTTCTTTCTTTAAATAATGCATCAAGTGGGGAGGTAGGGGCACATGCTCCAAACTCAGGAAATGAAAATCTGACAATTTTCCCTCATGCACTTCTTGAAAGTGCCATGCTGTGGCATGTTTTTCTGTTCTTGTGCAGGATGTCCTACCACAACAGGGCCGTTGCCAGGATTTTCACAAAGGGGGTTGTTTTTAATGCAGTCTGCAATCTTTTGAAAAAAGCTGTGGGTCTTAGGGTCGCCAGGACCCCAGAAGCCATGGGGTTTTAGATGCTCTGTGGTGCATTTTGTGGCTTATTTTGAAGCTAAAGAAGTCATATCTGAAATCTCCTACACCCCTTGCCCTAAGCAAAATTATTATCTGGCTAGCTGCAGGGTGATTACATATATGTATTCAGTACCAGAGGGCAGCAAGATGCTGCTAATATAATATACCCAAGGCATTGCCTCAGATATATTATGTTATCAGCTTTAATATCTGCAGCTGTATCTACTGGTATGCAGAGCAAATAAAATGATTCAGGGACAGCAGGGCGGATCCTATCAGGAGCGCCTCAAGACACTAAATATGTACTCATTGGAGACCAGAAGGGAGAGAGGAAATATGAAAGAGACCTTCAAGTTCCTTAAAGGAATTAACAAAGTGAACTGCAGGGTACTATTTAGCCTGAGTACCAATTCGCAGTCACATGGACATGAATGGAAATTAAGAGGAGGTAGGCTCAGGAGAGATGTGAGTAAGTATTACTTTATGGAAAGGGTGTTGGAACTTTGGAACAGTCTGTCAGCTGAACTGGTGGGTGCAAAAACAGTCAGAGGATTCAAGCAGGACTGGAATATAATGAAGGGAATAGAGGTTACTGGGGGAGAAAGGACCAAGGAGGAGAACAGAGAGAGGATGGGAAGGGTTAGTACCCTGGAGAAATGGTAGGTTCCAGGGATTATAGGGAACTTGGGCAGACTGGATGGACCGCTGTCTATTTCTGCCATCACTGTCTAGGTTTCTATACCAGGCACCCTGCTTGGAAAAAAAATCTGTAACATAATTTCTTAGTTCAATATTGGGTACTACAATTGTTGCCCCCACTCCAGTCTCCAGTGTGGTAGGCATGGCAAAGGGAGTGAGGCGAAAGGTAATTTGACAGTGGCAGGGATTCCCAGTGCAAAGTTACCATCTCCTAAATGCCTACCCCTCCCCCCCACCATGCTTCCAAAAGCATAGTGGGTATGTTCATACACTGAACTATAGCAACAAATGTCATACTACTGACACATGTGGTCATCTGGAGAAAACGCTTACCATCACAACGTATTTGTTTTAATGGCGAATGGCACAGATGACACAGACAAAATGGAACTGAATGTCAATGAAAATGGGACCACAGTGAAGACCTTTCTGAACAGCACAGTTAGAGAGGTGGCAGTGTAGGTCCCAGCCAGACCCTTCAAAACACTTACACTGCCTTTCCACTGTGGTACCTCTTTTGCTTAACTTATGAAAAGTTAAAACAGGCATATGAAACATTACAACTTTGCATTTTGTATAGAAAGAGATTTAATTAATTTCTAAATCTTCAGCCCGCCCGCCCACCTGAACAGCTCCCTTGCACGACTGCACAGCCTATCCCTTGATATACAGTTATTAAGGGACACATCTTCGGCAATTGTGGCCAGCAAAATTTACCTGCCGGTAACTGATAATATTATAACTCGAGGTCCTCCACTTCTTTTTTGCTCTCCTGGAGACGTCATCTCTGAGCCTGCCACCATGCTCCATCTTCCTCGAGTGCTAGCTGACAGTGTGAATTGTGGGCAGCGGCTGTGCTGTATTCAGGTCACATTCATGATGCTGACATGAGTTCTGGTTGGTCAGCCAGACATAGGGGGAAGGTACAGAAAAAGACTCACAAAACATCTCCAGTCATCTTACTGGCACTGAGGGAGCTGATTGGCAGCAGTTGGGGGGGGCATGCAGAGAGAAAGCGCTGGGGTTCATCATGTCTGCATAAGCACTCTGTGACAGTCACAAAATATTCAGAAACGATGAAAAAATATTACAAATGATGAAAAAAGGGTGAGTTTCAAAAGGGGGGTTCTTTTGAACCAGATGAACTCCACCCAGCAACGATTATGCACAACCTGCTCTGCCGTTTCACTACAAATCGTGATTTCTCAAGGCAGGTGGATCAGAATAACATGTACGTTTTGAAAGCAACTTATGTATTAGTTATTCATTAAAGTCTCAAAATAATGTACAAAAAATATATATTTTTCATTGTTTCCTAGGTGCAGCAAAGCTGTGATGAAGAGGATTTATTTTCCTGTTTATCTAGTTCTTATTGTATGTCTCATTTCACATCCCTTACAGTTTATCATTAAGCATAACTCAATTCCCTATACTGGATTCTGAACCAAGGAGCAACACCAGTAACAAAAAGACCACTGGGCAAGCCAGTTCACTTTTTATCTTAAGCAGTATTTATTTTTCACTTTTAATAATATTGTGTTTTCTAGGTGTACAATTGATTGAGATAAAGCACTAAGCAGAGGGCTGGGAGGTCTGGGAATATAGAAGAAACAAAATATCAAAATTTATACACTGTAGGTAATAGTCAAAATTTACAAAGCATTATGTATCTTAGCTCCTAAAGCACTCTTAATGGAGATGTAATATGTTTCTCAATATTAGGTGGATCACCAGCATCTATCTCCACTTTGGGTTGGTTACAAAAGAACCCTTAACCAATGGGAGAGCTTCTTGCACAATGCCTGATGACACCACTGTGGCTTCTGTGGCACTTAAAATAGAACAGTGAAATCAAACAGAAATGGTTGCATCTTTGTAAAAACAACTAATTTAAATGTTTTACAATTTAAAATACATTGTAGAAATTGGACACATAATGGCCTAACTCAGAATATTCCAAACAAAATGGATGCCACTGCCAACAATGTGCAATAAATATTTCTTCTTTATTTATGAGGTCACTCAGAACTCAACGTTTTGTTTAGTAGAACTTAGTCATGAAAAGTGGTCTAATATCACTGCTCCAGAATGGTTCTTTTTCAGTGTTTATATGTGCTTCACATTCTGTCAGGAAACTGATCGCCATAGTGTGGTAACAGAAGTCAACAAGGCATAAGCTCATAGTTATCTGATAAAATATAAGAGGGCCCAGCAACTCCAGAATTCAGATTCAAAATGCAGGTTATATAATATAAATATTGAAAAGAACTATTCTGGAACAACAATACTGGACCACTTGACTAAGCTCTACTGAGCAGAACGTAGAGTTTAGAGTGGCCACAGCAAACACAAAAAAAATACTTTACGGTGTTGGCAGTGGTGTCCATTTTGTTTGTAATCTGAAGTAGTGAGCCACTCACACTGTAACAACAAACTGGACATTCCACAGTGAGGGACTTCGGTCAGCCTGCTGCATCTTTTGGGACTAACTCAGAATATATAGGAAGATGTATGGGTAACCATACACTACAAGGCTATTCTTCCACTGAGTGGATACAATGCCAACTGAAGACCTCAAGACCAAAGCTTGAGAGGTCTCCAAGTCGGCATTGTATCTACGAGGTGAAAGAATAGGCGAGTAGTGTATTGGTAACCATACACTGTTCTATATAGTGTATGGTGAGTGAAAAAGAAAAAAAAATCACTTTTCCATATTTAAATCAGCTCTGCCAACCTCCCTCAATTCACAACTGCCACTGCCCAGCACATTTGTGCGACACTCTCACACAGCAAGGGATGAATCACGACATCTGCTTGAGTCCCTGGAATTATGACATCCTCACTAACACAGAATGAAAAGTCATTCTGCGTTAGTGAGGACGTCACTACTGCAGCAGAACAACTTTTTGCAGTGTATGAACTTCCATACACAACCACATTCCACCATACATTATATGACATTTATCACCACCTGTGAGGGGGAAGAACTAATATAACTGACTCAAGGCTCTGTCATTCGTGAGTTATGGTCCTGTGCCCTCACTCAGGAAGAAAAATGGAAAAGTCTAAGTCTGGCCATTTTGTATCCCCTGTATGCAGTAATAAGGGATGTGAAAATGACAGATACTCACTTATTTGCTGGTGGTGGATGTTTAGTATCAATGTATGTTTTCAGAACAATGGCGAGTTTCTCCTGAATCTGATCAACAGCAAAATGTTGCATAACACCTGGCCGGTCTAAAAAAGAAAAATGAGGTACATGTGCACTTAAATGTCTGTTTCCCAAATTCCTTGCTTGCTGTGATAAACAGTAAATGAAAATACTGTACTAACAGTAATATTTCCAAGAGTAATATAAAAGATTTATCCAGCAGAAGTATGTCCTTTGTATATTTATGCAATAAGTGTAGTCATGTGATGCTTTTTTTTTTGCGCCTCCTCTTCTCCCTGGCTGCCCACTCCTTCGGGTCTCTAATGCCCCTCCTGACTGCCTGCCCCAACTCCCATACCGGCTATCACCTCATATGGCAGTCCCCCCTGGTAACCCGGCGTAACCCTTTGCCGGGCAGGTCCCCCTCCTCTGAGGGGGAAGTCACCGTTGGGGGCAGCCAGCACACTTTTTCCATTGGCCCAGGGTACTGCTGAGGCATGCCGGTCATGGGATTGGCAGCAGCAGAGGACAGAGAGACCATCATCCAGCCAGCCAGGAAGCATTTTCCTGGTTTTTCTGTGGGGAGTGACATCCTGACATCAAGGCATATACCAACGTCTGTCACTCCCCTTGAGCTTCGGACCAGGTGTCACTGCTGTGCTCCCAGCCTCCGCCAGGAGTCAGCATGTGCCGGTGCGCATCCCCACCCTCCCCCCGGAGAAGGAGAGCTGTCCCCGGACGCTCCATCCTTCTCCTCGCTCCTCCGCAATCCGAGTCCGTTCAACCTGGGTCGCCAGTGCAGATGGAAATCCAACCGCTAGCTGACTTTTTTTAATCTGGCACTGCTATGTGCATAAATGTCCTGCCTTTCATTTACACACATAGTAGACACGTCATTAGCCATACACACACACACACACACACACACACACTCTACATGTCATCACTAACACTTGGAGCTACATTCACTTTCAATTCTAGCTGCTTCCCTAGTTCAGTCTCCAATGCTTTTCACCCTGCAGACTTTCCCTTCAATAAACTTAGAGCTCATTCTTTTGCAACTGTCTCCTTTTTCATACAAACAGTTCACCTCTAAAAAAAAGTGTACCTTCCACATCAGATGATCTTCTCATTTGCCGCCCGGCTTGCATGTGATCAGCACAGTTCTCACAAACTGCCATCTCCCTTGAAACTCAATTGAACTGTGCCAAAACAAACCACAGAAGCAAACCCATGATCAAGACCAAAAACAGTGCTGCCATACTCACTCACATACAACTGACACCTACTGGTATAAAATCCCAGTCCCACTTGCAACATGTAACCTGCTATACATCTTGATGCAGTCCTGCAGGGCCCCTCCTATGTGCACTGGCAGCCATCATGTATGTTGCTCAGAACATAGGGACACTGCATCCCCAGCAACCTCTCTTGATAACCACCTCGCATCACAGAAATGAAAAACAAAGGTTATAAAAAACCCTCCCTACGGGAACTCCTTTAACAAAAAACCAAAAACACAGTGTGACCACAGATGAAAACAGTCCTAAGGTCCTAAAATATTGCATGAATGGAATATACACTGGGGAACTTTGTGAGATAAATTTTTTATCCTCTCCTCATACTAGCAGTCCTCGAGCACATCACTTGTGGCTCCAACATTTACGAGGCTACTGATGTCAAAAATTTATTTAGTTATTTATTTACGAGATTCACTAGGAAGGCATACTGAGCAACAAAGCTCGATTCCAGATGCGACCTGGGGGCCAAGGCCCGGTACATAACAAAAAACATTTGGACAAAATAGGCCCGGTACATAGCAAAACATTTGTGCAATACAATACAGTACAATACAGTAATTAGTTACAGGCAGAATTATACCTGGCAGCCATGGTCAGGAGTTACAGGTAGAGACAAGTAAACAATGAGACAGTAGGTTGTACACCCATAAGAGTGGCGATTGAGTTAATTAGCAGGAGCAGTTGGAGGAGAAATGAGCCTTGAGTAATTGAGTACGAAGGTAGGGGTTGTTCTCGTGTCGTATGGGGGCAGGTAGGGTGTTCCATAGCTGTGGGATTTGGTATTTAAAAGCTGCCTGTCCCTAGGTGGAGTGCATGAGTGGAACATGCAGTAGTCTGGGGTCTGTGCCTCTTAAGGAGTATGCTGGAGGAGGTTGTTGGGAAAGGGTAGATTCCAGGTAGGGAGGGAGAGGGACCAGTATTTGGCAGTGAACCTTGCGCAGTTAATTAATCTGCGATCTTGGAGGGATGGCAGGTTGAGGGAGCTATATAACGTGCAATGGTGAGTGGTTTGTGGGCAGTCTAGGATGAAGCAGCAGAAGGAGTGGAATAGGGTGTCTACGCTTGCCAGAGTGGTAGCCAGTGTGGTAGTGTATACTATGTCCCCATAGTCGAGAACAGGCAGTATCATTTTTTGTACAATGGCTAGTCTCGTTTGCATGGAGAGGCAGTTCTTGTTACGGTAAAGTGCACCCAGTTTAGGTAGCAGCCTCTTGTGTAGGGAGTCAATGTGATATGCAAAGTCTAAGTATTGATCGAGCCAGATGCCTAAGTACCTATAACTAGTGCATTGCTCCAGTGGGGACCCTTCCAGTGTTTTGAACGGGGAATAGGGGGTTGTCGGGAGAGTCTTTGTCGGGAGCCAAATGTGACTGACACAGTTTTTTTTGGATTTAGGAATAGCTGGTTAGTTCTGAACCAAAGCTGGATGGCAGAGAAATCCTCCTGAAGGAGAGATGCCACGCGGCAAGCGGAGCGTCCAACTGCGTACAGGACTGTATCGTCTGCATACATTTGAATGGATGAATGGGAGCATACTGATGGGAGGTCATTTAGAAAGATGGAGAAGAGTATGGGTCCTAATACTGACCCTTGGGGGACACCAGATGTTACAGGGAGGGGGTTCGATGTGTAGGAGGCAATTCTGACCGCTTGTTTCCTCCCGGCTAGGTAATCTTGGAACCACTCTGTGGCAGGCGATGCAAGCCCCGCGTTGGTAAGTTTAGAGACGAGTAGGGGTGGGAGATGGTATTGAATGCTTCTGCAAGGTCTATAAAGATGGCCGTGGTGGTATGTCCCTTGTTGATGCTGGCGAGAATGTCTCCTGTGACACGCAGTAGGGAGGTGACGGTTGAGTGGGCTTTTCGGAATCTGCATTGGTAAGGTGTGAAGAATGAGGAGGCATCCAAGTCAGTTGTGACAAGACTAGTCGTTCCTGTAATTTGGCCAGTATAGGGAGTAGGGAGATAGGTCGGTAGTTGCCTGGTGAGGAGGGGTCACCTCCTTTGGGGAGAGGAGTGACGGTGGCCAATTTCCAGGCTGTGGGCACCTTGCCCAGTGAGAAAGAGAGGTTGAGAAGGGTGGCCAGGGGGAAGGCTATAGCTGGGGCTGACAAGAATAGCATCTTGGCGTCCAAGGATATCGAGCATTTGCCTTTGTTGGGGTTCAGAGCATGCAGAGAGCGAAGGACTTCTGCTGGGGAAACGTTGGAATATGAACGGTAGGACTGGGGTGAATATAAGGGGGGGGGACTGGGGGCGGTGGGAGTGTTCCGGGGTGTGCTTATTCTGGAGGGAGGCTAGAAGGTTGTCTGCACAGCTGGAGAAGTGGGTGTTAAAGGCTTCAGCTACGCAGATGGGGTCGGAGATGAGGTACCTTGTGTTAGTAGAGTTGGCGGAGGGGTTGGGTGGGGGAGAGCAGGGATTTGAGGATTTCCAAAACTTTGTGGGGTGATTAGAGTTGTTTCTGAATATTGCTAGAAAGTAGCATTTTTGGCTTGGCGGATGATTTTTGAACAGGCATTATGACAGGAACGGTAGATATTATGGGAGGCCTGGGTGCCCTGCTTCTTATGTGCTTTCCAGGTGTGGTCTCTGGCATGGCATAATCTGATTATGTCCGCCGAGATCCAAGGTAGATGAGCCCCTCTGACTCTTTTAGTACGCAGGGGAGCGTGCTTGTCCCAAACTTTTAGGAATCTGGTTTTAAATGCCTCAAAGGCTTTGTCAATGGAGGATGCTTCGGTGATGCAGGACAAATTAATCCTGCCTAGGTCTGCCAGGAGAGCTTCAAGGTCTAAGAAGTTATAGGACCGTGTGCGCAGTGTCTTGGGGGTTGGGGCAGCGGGACTGTGTACCTTCTTGGTCATGTAGATCATGTGATGATCGCTTAATGAATCAGGAAGCAGGCCTGTGGCCAGAATTCTGTGTGGATGTGAGGTGAGAGCCCAGTCCAGTAGGGAGTGGTTGTTGGTCTTACGGTTGAGTCTGGTGGGCTCCCTTATGAGTTGCGTGAGGTTCAAGGCCTTAATCTTGGTCTTCAGGTGGGTTTCGTCATTGCCTAACCAGTTGGCATTATAATCACCTGTGGCACAGAGTTCACCCCCAGTGGCTAGGGATTGCAACGTAATGAGGTGGGACAGAATATCATCGGTGGGAGTGCTGGGGGGCAGTATGAGCCTGCCACATATATAGGGGTGGAATACGGTAGTATTAGTTTGATGAGTAGGGAGTCGATGTTTGCTTGGGGGGAGGGGATGTCCACAGTGGTGAACTGCCGAGTGCTTGATACATACATTGCCATACCTCCCCCTCTCTTACTCCCACATCTGTCCTGTCTGATGATTGTGTATCCCGGAATGGACACTTCGGCATCTGTGTGATGTGGTTTCAGCCATGTTTCCAAGATTACCAGCATGTCCGGGTGCAGGGTTAGGGTGATAGGTTGTAAAACTAGATTTTAGATAGCAGACTGCGGGCATTTAGGTGCAGAATGCGTAGGCCTTTTGGGAGATTGAATGGGGTGGGGGTATGAGATGAGTAAGGGCCTGGGTTTGCCTCTATGTCTCCTGACAGGAACAGGAGAAGGGCAAAGAGATGCTTTGCTTTAGACTTTAAGGTGGTTCTACCTGCGGTGGGGTTGCAGTGAGTGGTGGCGGCAGATGTACTGATGAGGGAAGAAGTATGCAGGACCGAGAGCCCTGGGTGGAAGGAGGGTGGCAAGATGGATGTGCTGAATAGCCCGTAGTGGTTGAAATCCAGGTGTAGCTCTGGCAGGTGATAAGTTGTATTGTATTGAGGCTGAGGGGCTAACCGAGGGGGCAGGGCCGGCGAGGGTTCCTTGTCTGGTTGGCTTGAGGGTGGAAAGGAGGTTAAGGAGGCCAAAGAGAAGACAGCGATGGTTGTAAAAAGCAGCATCCTGTCCTGTGCTAGAGTCTGCTTGGAGGAAATAGGTATGAAATAGGTATGAGCCTTCTGGTGGTGGCAGCTGATAAGCTGCAAATGAGAAAGTGGGCTGATAGGTTATCGACTGTCACGTGACAACAGCCTATCCAGCCTATAAAAGGTGGAACTCACCAAGGGCGGTAGTGGGGGTGGTGGGGAGCCGCGCAGTGCCGGCGGGGTAGAAGCTATCAGAGAGACAACAGAGGCGCTGGGTCGTTTTCCTTTGCTGAAACCAACTGCTGTTTGAAATTTTTTAAAAATGGCGCTACAGAGTGACTCCATCTGGTCCCGTACTTGGTGCTTTGGGGGGGTTCGATGAGCAGGGGAGGGCTGGGCGTCTTCATAAGCCCTCGCGACCCAGATCACAGTTCTGTGGAAGAGACAGTGGCTTTAAATACTGCATGGGAGGAGACAATAGAGAAACTTTGCAGGTAAGAGAGCTGCTGTAATAGGTAAAAAAAATCAGTGCAGATTACAGACAGAGCAATTGGAGCAGGGACTGCTTAGAAAGGGAGATGGTCGTTAGCCTGGGATGTGTGTGACCATGAGGTAATGGCTTCTGTGCTGGGGAAATGGCGTGGTCGCGCTGAATTGCCACCTATCATTCACCGATTCAGGCGACCTGCAAAGTTATGGTGGGCTGTAATTTGGAGGCTTCCGAGAACGGCACTCAGTATCCAGGTACTTTCCTGGCGATAACTTAACAGCACTCTTTAAGATTAAATTAAATTCAAGCTAAAGCTCCTGGCAAGCTTCGTTAGTTCCTTGCAGGCTCAGTTTCTTAATTTGACCCCTAGCCCAGTACTTGTTGCGGTGCAGTGAGCAGGAGCAGGTGACCCCGACCCCAGTACAAGCATTAACAGCACACTTTTGAAATTAAAATTAAAGCTAAAGCTTAGCAAGCTGTAATGTAAATTAAAGTACCAGCACTCCTGCCCCTTAAAGCTCCAGAAAGGTTTGGGGAATTTCAGTGGGGAGCAGTTTACAATTTAAAGTACCTAATAAGCAGAGTAAATAACATGGTGACAAACAAGCAGAAATCATGAGGCAAAAAAAACAATCAGCACTCCTATGCCGACTCCAGCAGCTACCAGAGACAACAGAGGCGCTGGGTTGTTTTTCTTTGCTGAAACCAACTGCTGTTTGAAATTTTAAAAAAATGGCGCTACAGAGCGATTCCGTCTGGTTCCGTACCTGGTGCTTTGGGGGGGTCCGATCAGCAGGGGAGGACTGGGCGTCTTCGTAAGCCCTCGCGACCCGGATCACAGTTCTGGTGCTTTGGGGGGTCCCATGAGCAGGGAGGGAGGGCTGGGCATCTTCGTAAGCTTTTGCAACCAGGATCACAGTTCTGGTGCTTTGGGGGTCCGATGAGCAGGGAGGCTGGGCATCTTCATAAGCCCTCGCGACCGGACAGCTCTTTTAGGAGATAAAAAGCTTATCACTATTACATATGTCCTTAATGCATCTATGTTATACAGTATATATATATATATATATATATATATATATATATATATATATATATATATATACACACACACACACACAGATATATATATATATATATATATATAGGGTGCTTTCGCCCCCTATAGTTAGGGTTGGTATAGGACTTCAATGTTAAATTCAAAATTTTCACCTTAATAACTTCAGCATACTTCGATGAAATTGCTAAACATTTGGCATTTGTGGTCATTCTGCCAGAGTCTCAAGACATGAAAAGTTTTGTGATGGCATCTTCTATGGTTTTTGAGATATAAAGTGGCAAAAAAACAGAAAAAAAAATGTTTTCCCCATTGGTTATCATGGGATTTTTTGCAAACATCTACAGACAACATGGAATCAGGGATAATGTGGTCTAAGCCAAGGGTATACCTTTGGATAGTTTGGTGAAAAAAATATTTTACCATTTTGGAATTATAATGATTTTTGTGATAGCCACAAGACAGGCAGGTAAATGAAAACAGTTTGAACTGTAAATTTACTGTTTCAACTGTAAATTTACTGGCCATGCTCAGAGAAATTACTGGTCATGATGTCAGACAACTTATTTTTCTAACAATTTGAAAAATATGGTTGTATACAACTACTGCCTGATAAGGACAGTGCAACAACTGTTTTGAGTCTCAGTGGTTTGCTTAGTTTGACCTTTGCCTTAAAATTAGTATCTCTACAGTGCAAATATGTGTTTTTTTACTGACAAGTATGTCCCCCATCACTTGCTAAGTAATTACTGTTCAATTTGTTAACAGTTTGAACGTTACTGTTCGAACAGTAAATAACCACATACACTTACTAATAGTTCAAATTTTACTGTTCAAACTGAAAATATTAGTAGTCCAGTGGTCCCTCCTCCTCCTCCGTTCTCTGATCACCGTTCCTTGTATTTTTATTATTCCCCGATAGTCTAGTGGTCTCTCCCCCTCCCCTATTCTTTAATCGCTGTCCCTTGCATTTTTTTATTGTTCCCTGGTAGTCTAGTGGTCCCTCCCTCCCTGTTTCTCTGATCACCGTCTCTTATATATTTTTTTATTCCCTGGTAGTCTAGTGATCCTTCCCCCACCCCATTCTCTAATCATAGTCCCTCATATTTTTTGTTACTCCCTGGTAGTCTAGTGGTCCCCCCCCTCCCCATTCTCCGATAAGACTGTCATTAGGCAACTCCCGCCCAAAAGGTGATTTTGTAGTCACTTGGCAAATTCACTTTTTGGGCAGGACTTGACAATTTTTATTGACCTTTTTCATGAGGTGGTGTCATAAGAAGGCTATGTTGAAAATTTGGGGTCAAACTATATAAAAATGGTAGAGTTATGACCATTTGTTGCAATTTTGCTAAGCATGTTTGTAACTTCAGAAATTTTAAATATTTTGATCCAAAATTTTCAACATAGACTTCTTATTATCCTACCACATGCCTGCCACAGCTATCATTTTTCAAATCCTGGTTAAAATGTCTTTTTGCACCTGTAGTGTGGAACGGTGTTGCAGTTGTGTGGAATTACATTTTAGTGGGGGATTCAAAAATGTTCAGTATCAGGTAGATGAAGTGGGGTAATAAGATGTCTATGCTGACAATTTGGTCACTGTTGTCCTATAAATATAAGTGAAGAGCCCTTCCACAGCTTCATACATATATGCATCTATGGAGCGATGGAAGCACAGGGCCTGAAGGGCAAATAAGGATACAATTACTCTATCTCAAAAACTATACATGGGTGGGAGTGCAGGGCCGATAACCCTAATGCTCACCCCATAGTATGGACCCATGAAATGCACACACCTGTCTCCATCACATCTTAGCTTTTCTGTTAGTGCAATGGGGTGAGCATTATGGTTGACAACCCAAAGGAAGACTCCACCTCTCATTCACTTCAGGGGTGGGGCAGGTGTCTTAGGTTTGGAAACACTAATGTCATATTTCCTTATGTTTGTTCCATTACCTTCAACCCTAACTGATGCATTAATGTAGTTTTTTGCAAATATATGTGTGTGTATGTATATACATATATAGGCACGGCAGTGCCACTATAACTAGGGTTCAATGGTCACTTCTATGTTAAACCCCAAATTTTGTACTTTAATAACTTTACAACCATTTGTCCGATTCTCATAAAATTTTGTATGTGCTGTTGGGGACCACAGATCTCTTGATGTGGCAAGTTTTGTTCCAGTTAAATGTGAGGTTGTGGAGATATGGAGTGTCAAAAAATGTGAAAATTACTATTTTGGTGCAAATCCTTTGTCCCACCGTTTCTCTGAAACTGCTTGGGGGTTTGGTCTGAACTTTACAGAGTATATGGGGTTTGGGTCACAGACATGCCTTTTGAAAGTTTGGTGAAAAAATATTAATCCATTCAAATATTATTAAACTTTGTTTCCTATTATATCCAATGGGGAATATTAGATGTGCTGTGCAAAAGCACCGTTTGCTGCCATGAAAACAGTAGTTGCTTTCACAAATGCAGAATGTAGTGTCGAGATTCTGCCATCTTGCTGTCAGTTAGCGAGGTGCAAAAAGTTAAATAGTTTAAAAAATACTGCCCCTAGGTAAACACCAACACTTGTGTTTACCTAAATGGGACCCAGAAAACACAATTCTGGGGTTATTTTTTGAAAAAAAGGGGCCAGAAATCTATTTATTTTAATGGGCCCGTTTTCACTTTTGCAAATTGCAGCACTACTGCCACAATTTGTGAAAGTACTTCTCCGAAACTATTGCAAATTGTGGCACTAGTTCACTAAACTGTGGGGGTTATGATGCAAATTACAGCACCATTTAGTGAAAATTGCCCCAACTGCAACACCAGTTTTAAAAAAAATAGCATCGGCCGCTGAGGGGAAAAACATTTCTGGTCATTTTTTGGTCAAACTGTTCCCAGAATCTGATTCCTCTGCCCCCGTTTAGGTTAACACCTGTTGGTGTTTAGCAAAATCAAAGATTTTTAAATCCTTTTACTGCCTCAAAGTGACAGTGGCATGTTAATATTAAATATACAGTTACCAACACTGGGGTGCCCAATTCCCATGTTGGTGGTAGAAGCCAGTATGAGACAATGGGGAGCCCATTCCCAGTGTCCCGAGATGTCTCACCCCCAGCAGTGTGGGACACTGGGGACACCTGCCCCAGTGTCCTGAAATATACAATAATTTACTACCTGCAAAGAAGAAAACCATCCAGGTCTTTTTTTCTCTCCTGAAAAAAAGAAAACAGTCCCTTGTTGCCTCTGCTATCCCTCTCCCCCCATCCTGACCATCCCAGTGAGCACTCACCACCCCATAACCCCCCTTACCCTATATTTACCTCCGGAGGTTGCCTACTGTCATCTTCTGTGGACAGGGACACGTTTGCACTCTTCAAAGTCAAACTGCAAACTGAGAAATCAAGGTAAGAGCCATATAATATAATTCAATAGTCTTTTGAAGTCAGGTTCATAACTTTGCCATTTTTTGGTATTTTTCCACCAAATATTTAACATGGGTTTTTTGGGCCTCCTCCTCATGAACACTGTGACTATTGTTTCATTAATCTGGACTGAAAGGTGACTTTGCAGTTGCTGTGCAAAATCACCTTTCAGGACAGATTAACAAAATGACAGTGCCAGTGTTGAGAAGTGGGGTCCCAAAAGCCCCGCGTTGAAAATTTAGTGAAAGATTTTCTAAAAATGGGCGAGTTACGAGCAGTCATTTAAATGTTTCTACATATGCACATACTGTAACTTTGGTAATTTTTAATATTTTGACTCCAAATTTTCATCATAACCATTTTTTCACACCACCTCATAAACAGTACAGCTGTCATTTTTCACATTCTGCCTGAAATGTGTTTTTGCTCATGTGGCATGGAATGATGTTTTGGCACAAATTTGAAAATTCTAACCAATGGGGTTTATGAGGCAGGGTCATAAGAAGACTATGTTGAAAACTTGGGGTTAAAATATGAAAAAAATGCTAAAGTTATGACATTTCATTGCAATTTTGCTATGCCCACTTGTAACTTCAGAAATGTTAAATATTTTTACCCTAATTTTCAAGATAGCCTTTTTATTACCCCACCTCATATATGCTACAGCTGTCATTTTTCAAATCCTTCCCAAAAATGTGTTTTCATATCTATGGCACGGAATGTCATTGCAGTTGTGCAGAATTACGTTTTGGCGTGGATTTGAACATTTTTCTGTACTGGGGTACATGAAGTGGGGTAATAAGATGGCTATACAATTTGGTCACTGTTGCCCTATTAATGGAAGCACTTGGCCTGGAGGGACCTGTGCTTCCACAGCTATATACATATATGCATGTATGGAGGAATAGGAGTGCCGGGCTCAGAGGGCCCTGCACTCCCATAGACAAATAAGGATATGATTATACCATCTGAAAAAGTAAGAAAATTCATTGCAGAAAACTTTATTAATGCATTGGTTAGGGTTCTTATTAAAGGAACAAAACCAGGGAAATGTGGTGTTAGGGTTTCCAACCCTAACACCCCACCCCCCACCCTGCAGACACTGACAGACATTGGGGTGTGCCTTGGGGTCGTTGGACCTAACACTCACCTCATTCTCCTATAATGCACCCATCTTAGCTTATTTACTTATAGAATGGGGTGAGCATTAGGGTTGATGACCCCAAGGAATACCCCCGATGCCTGTCAGTGTCTGCCAGGTGGAGGGTGGGATGTTAGGGTTGAAAACCCTAACATCACATTTCTCTGCTTTTGTCACTTTAGTAAGAACCCTAACTGATGCATTAACAAAGGTTTTTTGTAATGAATACATTATATATACATATACATACATACACACACACACACACACACACACACACACGTATAGAGAAGAACTACATTAATGCTCATTAGAGTTGCTGCTGTACAAATTGCAAACCCCACAAAGGCTGGAAATGAAATCTTAGAGTAGTCAACCCAGTGCTCACAAAGTTTGGAAATATGCTATTAGGGTTCTTAAGCCTGGCTTCCACCTCCCCCCACATACCTTACCCTCATGATCCAAGGCCAGTCTACAGGTACAGGGCCACGTGTCAACAGTTTGGTACCTTATATTGGGCTGACACAAACAAAATTGTTAACAGCAACCCTAATCCCCACCTCTCCCCTATCCTTGTGACTTTGGTGTGGTAGAACAGGTACCTAGGTGGTCAATGGCCACTAAAGTGTTGGTTTGGCTACCAGATTTTAACGCTTGCATGGCCATGGACTGATATATCAATCCAAAATTCCTATATGTTCTAATTCTGTTGGCAGCCTAAGGGTTAAAAGTTACGGGCAAACTAGATACCGACCCATGACATGATTTTTGAGCCCTGAAAAATTATGGCCACTAAAAATATTGATTTGGCCACAAGATTACCTGAAGAGCCCTGTGTGAAGCAAGTTAGTTCTTACCTCTTGATTCATATAGGGCTCAGAGGATCCTGCTCAAAGCAAGTTAACGCTTCCCTCCTGATCCATGGATTTGTACAGGGCCCTCTGCATCTTGCTTCACTCAGGGCCCTGTATAAAGGACCCTGTGTGAAGCAGGCAGCAAACATTATTACAGGTGCCAGAAAGCACTCTATAAAACAATGTATGTAATGGAGAATGCCACTAAATATAAGTGTACATCACCTGGGCCACCAGGTGAATATCCAAACTTGTAAGTTGGCCAAAGAACTCCATCATGATCTTGAAACATTTCTTGAAGTAATTCTCAGACACCCATAGTGCAAAATGTGCAAGAATAAGAGAGTACACGCTGGATAAATAAAAAGTTGATCTATCAGAGTTCACAAAACACCCAGTTATCTACATTTTTAAAGAAATATACAACTACTAATAGTGATCAAGAAGCTGGTGATGAGGAAGAACACAGTAAGGAAATATGGAGGGAGGGCTTGGGGGCAGAGATAGGAGAAAGAAATAGAAGGCAAAGAACACAAAAGTGACTGTATATTGGTATTTACATGGAGACCCAGGATTAGATGTACTATAAAAGAGCTTAATGTTGTTTTCTGTGGTCATTACACCTTACAACAAGCATTTGTCAATGCCGAATGTTTGCCACTTGCACTGCTGTTGTACCAGGTTTTGCTTGTGCATATGTTTACTATATATTTGCCCATGATAGAACAGATGAGATGCAATATCTCATTTTCAGTGGTGTCCTGCTTTTACACATTTTTGGACTGTATTCACCCAGGCTAGACTAGGCCAGCTGAATGGTAATATCTAAATTTCTTTAGGGATGGGCTACCTGTCAGGTAGCTGGAGTGGATATGTCAGGTGTCTGCGTTTTTTTCCCGGGTAGGGTAGTTCAGGTAATTTACCACCCTACCAATATAACAATGTACTTTGCAGGTCAGGTACTGTTGACACGGATAACGGGTAATTAACATTTCAAAACGGCATTACAGGCAGCCTGTGGTGTCCTGGGACTCTTCCATAGTTGTAATCAGGCATTACAGGCAGCCTGTGGTGTCCTAGGACTCTTCTGAAGTTGTAATCAAGCATTACAGGCAGCCTGTGGGGTTCTGACAGCAGAAAGGAGCATGACACCAGCCTGACAATCTGATTGTCCAGTGCTGGCGTCTGTGTTCCATGTCTGCTGTGTGAGCATGCAGATAAAAGCAAAGCTTATTGGGAGAGGGAAGAATTGGCATCTGCTTTGCAGCTGCGGTGACAAAAAAAAGTTTAAAACTTTAAAAAAACAAACAAGCACAAAGTTTAGTCCACAAAGGAGCAAGGGTTGGGGACTTAAGGGATCACGGGAACCAGTGCAGTGCTCAGGAGAGAAGGGGTGGGGGCTCATTGCTGGCAGCAGCTGTGAAAGCCATTTAGACTATACTGCACACTGTCTGTTAGGTGCCCTGTCTGTGACATAGCTACTCTGTGTGTCTCGTCTCTCTGCAGTATAGTGAAAGCCATTTGGGCTGTATTACACACTGTCTGTTATGTGCTCTGAGCCCTTTCTGTGAAATACCTACTCTGTGTCTCTCTGCAGTACAGTGAAAGCCATTTAGGCTATATTACACACTAGAAACATAGAAGTTGATGGCAGAAAAGGACTGCAAGGCCCATCCAGTCTGCCCATTTTTTCTACCTTGTGAATGTGCCATAGGCCTTTACTCTGTCAATGGCCTATCAATTCATACTCATCTGTATTGCTCCCTTATGCCTATCCCATGCCTGTTTGAAGCCCTGCACTGTATTCATATCTACCACTTCCTGAGGTAGGCTGTTCCATGCATCCACCACCCTTTCTGTGAAAAAGAACTTCCTCATATTACCCCTTAATCGGCTGCCTCTAATCTCAAGCTGTGTCCTCTTGCCCTATTTTTCTTATATTGAAACATGTTAGACTCTTTCACCTTGTTAATGCCCTTAAGATGTTTGAATGTTTCAATCATATCACCTCTCTCCCTCCTTTGCTCTAGGGTTACATATTGAGCTCCATTAATCGGTCCTCATATGTTTTCTGATGCAGTCCCCGCACCATTTTGGTTGCCCTTCTCTGGACTGCCTCCATTTTGGTAATGTCCTTGTGCAGATGCAGCCTCCACTACTGCATGCAGTATTCCAGATGGGGCCTAACCAGTGTCTTGTAAAGAGGGATTATTACCTCCCTCTTACGACTTGTGCTACCCCTACTAATACACCCCAATATCTCCCAGCCTTACCTACTGCTTTAGTGGTCTGCTTGGATGATTTCAGGTCATCTGTGATGAAGATGCCCAAGTCTCTTTCTTCCCTTGTGATTGCCAGCAACTCCCCTCCCAACCTATAGGTGGCTTCAGGGTTTCTCTTCCCTGTGTGCATGATCTTGCACTTCTTTGCATTAAACCCCAGTTGCCACTCTTCTGACCATTTTGCCAGTTTATCCAGATCTCTTCTCATTCTGCCCACCCCATATGGATCATCTACTCTGTTGCAGATCTTGGTGTCATCTGCAAACAGACAAACCTTACCTTCCAGTCCATTTGCAATGTCACTGATGAAGATATTGAAGAGGACTGGCCCCAGGACTGATCCCTGAGGTACCCCACTTGTGACTTGCATCTCTTCTGACTGTATACCATTTACCACCACTCTCTGCTTTCTGCCCGCCAACCAGTTTGCCACCCAGTTGACCAACCTCTGACCAACCCCGAGCCTACCCAGCCTATTAATCAATCTTTTATGTGGAACAGTATCGAAAGCTTTGCTGAAGTCAAGGTAGGTGACATCAACTGCACCCCCTTGGTCCACCACTCTGGTTACCCAGTCAAAGAAATCTATGAGATTACTTTGACGGGACCTTCCTGTTGTAAACCCATGCTGTCTTGGATCCTGTGCTCCTATGGATTCTAGGTGTTGCACTATCCTTTCCTAAGGTGTCTCCAAAATCTTGCCCACTACTGAGGTAAGACTGACTGGTCTGTAGTTCTCTGCCTCCTCCCTGCTACCACTCTTGTGGAGTGGGATCACATGAGCCCTTCTCCAGTCTTCTGGGACCTTTCCTGTGCTCAGAGACTCACTAAACAGTTCTGATAATGGCTCTGCTAGTTCCACCCTTAGCTCCTTTAGTACCCTGGGATGTATGCCATCCAGTCCCATTGCCTTGTCCACCCTTAGCTTAGCGAGCTCTTGTAGAATCCTTTCTTTTGTGAAGGGACTTGTGCACACCTCCCTCCCCCCTGTATCTATGGTGCTGAGCTGTGGGCCCAGCCCCATCTTCTCCTTAGTAAATACTGAGCAGAAGTATCTATTTAGGATAGATGCTTTTCCTTGGTCCTCCTCCACACACTCCCCCTTATCCACTTTGATCTTGGCAATACCCCCTCTGGACTTTCTCCTTTCACTAATGTAGCTATACAAAGTCTTGTCCCCTTCTTTTACTGTTCGTGCTAGTATTTCCTCGGTTTGGACCTTTGCCTGCCTTACTGCCTTCTCTGCTTCTCTTAGGGAAGTTTGGTATGCCTCCCTATCTTCGTCCCACTGCATTCCCTTATATTTTCTGAATGCCAGCTTTTTGGCTCTGACCTTTTCTGCTACTGTGTTTGAGAAACAAAGTGGTTTCCTTCTTCTTTTGCTCTTGTTTTTCTCCCTAACACAATGGGATGTTGATTCAAGTATTGCATCCTTAATACTTGCCCAATTTGCCTGTACCCCCTCACCTGTACTTCTTCTTCCCAGGGCTAACATAACTCTGTTGGCCATCTTATCAGAGTCAGCTCCTCTGAAGTCCCATATTTTTGCCTTGGAATGGGATGCTTTAGTTCTAGTGGCCAAATTGAACTATATCATGTGATGGTCACTGGCCTCCAGTGACCTTCTACCTGGAGATCTGTGATCCTTTCCCCATTAGTCAGTACTAGATCCAGGATAGCCCTGTCTCTTGTGGGTTGTTGTACCAGTTGTTTGAGGTCCTCCCCTGCAGGGAATCCACTATGTGTCTGTTTCTGGCAGATATTCCTGCTGGTATTGACCAATCTGTACCTGGCATGTTGAAGTCTCATATTATCAGAACCTCCCCTTTAGCTGTCATGTTTTGTAAATCTTCTAACAGTAATGTGTCTATGTCTTCCCCCCTGGTCTGGAGGTCTGTAAACAACCCCAGTTCGCATGGCTGTCCCATTTCCTGTTTCCAGGGTGACCCACAGTTCTTCTGGCTCCTTATGTGTATTCTGAATTTCTGTAGCTTTGATATTTTCATTGACATAAAGGGCTACTCCCACCCCCACCTTTTGCACCTCGGTCTCTTCTGAACAGTACATAGCCGGGTACTCAAGTCTCCCAAGTGTGGTTACTGGTGAACCATGTCTCGCTAATGGCTACTATGTCCAGTTTAGCCTCTGTCATTGTTGCCTGCAGGTCTGGGATCTTGTTTCCCAGACTGCGGGCATTTGTGTACATGATTTTCCATTGGCCAGATTTTGGTGCGTTAGTTGTTGGGTGAGGACCGGCCTTTCCCCTGCGGACCGTATGGGGAGCTGGACCTTTTTCCTTACCTGGTGCTGCAAATGAACTATAAACATGCTGAACTCCTGTTTGATCACTAGCTGAGGGGGGGAGGAGTGTTCTTCCTGTTCGATGTATTGGGTGCTGCACCCCTCTACCCATTGGCTAGTTTAAATATTTTGCAAAGACGTCAAACTTCTGCCCCAATGCACTGACTCCCTCCTTAGTCAGATGCAGTCCATCAAATTTAAAGAACTTTCACTCCCAAAACTGTTGCCAGTTACCTACAAATGTGTGTCCTTTTTCCTGACACCAGCCCTTGAGTCACATGTTTAGCACCCCTATTTCCCCTTCTCTAACCTTCCGTCCATCTGCTCCCCTCTCCCCATCTGCTCCCCTCTCCCAGACTGGCAGGATCTCAGAGAAGGAGATGCCGGATGAAATGGATGACAGTTTGTCTCCCAGCCTGCTCAGGTGTTCCTTGGTCTCCACAACTAACTGGCTGGTGAGATCATTAGTCCCTATGTGTACCAGGACATCAATGTTTTCTCCTGCTTCCTGTACGATTTTAGTAATGTGGTCAGTGTCTCTCCGTGCTAATGTACCTGGGAGACATCTAACCATTACTCCTGGCTGGAGGTAGGTATCAACTCCCCAAATCATGGAGTCTCCTATGACCCAAAGTGTTTTGGATTTCCTTTTTGCTATTTGTTTTGTTGTGGTCCCTGTTTTGGGTGAGTTTTGTAATGCTAGCGCCTGTTCGGCAGTGTCCTGCTCTGCAGTGTCCTCTACCCCTTTGTTTGATTTTGGAGATAGAGGCAGATACCTGTTTGTAGTTTTTATATGGTTTGTGGAGGTGATACATTGGAGAGCACTGAGTGATGGGGCACCCGATTTGCCCTTCCTAACCATCTGCCAACCTCCCGGACCAACTACCCTCTGCAGTCGAGGTGCTTCAGTTGGATGTTGGGGAAATGGCAGGTGGTTCTTATAATATATTTCCTCCTGAATATGTGATTTGAGGCATACAATCTCTGCCCATGCTGCCTGGAGCTGAGCCCTTAGATCTCCAATGGTCCAGCATGTAGGACAGCGTCATAAATGCTGTATAACTGCCCTTTTGAAAACTGTCCAATGCCTGCAGTTAATAATACCGATTCCAGTCGAGTTGCCAAGTTTATAATCTGGTCCGAGTAATTAGAAGGAGGAAAATGAAAGCAAAAGGAGAAGCACAGCAAATAATATTCTCCCCATCCCATGCTGTGACCCCTCTAAACCGCTCCCCTCCCAAGCAATCCACCCCCTACCATCTTTGAATACACTTTTCTGCAAAATCTGCTACAATTTGCCAAAAGTAGCTCAGAGTAGGGCACTTCCCAACTCCCACCAACAAAACTGAAACTCCTTTAAACGGTTGTGCCCCTCGAATCTTGAAGCATCCAACTTGTGATTAGTATATGATCACCTCATTATCCCATGACCCGAACCCCCCACCCTCTTTTAATCATTCAAAAGAGCATTTTTAAAACAACTAGAAAAAGACAGCAGAAGGCAAGACCCAGGAAAAACACTGCCTGGCTATATTAGTACATATACCCAAAGCATAATTAAAGTAGAGACAAATTGAGCCCAAATGAAAAATTTTATGCGGTCCCCCACTTCAGAACAATATTTTACTCTGGCTGTGCACAGCTGCAGAATTCCACCCCCTTAAGGAACGAAAGTCTCAATGACAGAGTCAGAGTTGTTGCTAGGGAACATTTCTCGGGGTCTGCTGCTCCCTATCTCATATGGAAACTGACTGGTTTAATGTCCAGTGCCATTGCATTACAAAGGCTCTGTTGCTATGCAGATTCTTCCTCCACTCCCCTTGTACCAAGTGAAGATGTCCAGCGGAAAGAGAAAATAACTGCACAACGTCCTGTAATCACTGTGACTACTTCCCACTATGGCCACGTGTTTCACTAGAATGCTTCTCTTCCAGACTTTACCATGACATCAGCCACTGTATTGTCCTTGACAGCTTAAACTCAAAAATCAAACCAAACTGTGCCATTTGGCCCAAGTCATTTCCGATCCATTCAGAGAGTATGATAGCAAAGTAAAGTATGAACATTTAATCTGCACAGAAAAATACAGGTAGTGGTTTCGCTCACCTCAAAAAGTCTGTGCTTCCTCTAAAATTATAGGCTTAGGTTTTTTTCAGCCACTGTGCCAGATCTGAATGAAGTGACAGCAGAGCCCCAGACCTCCACTTTTCCTTGGCCGTAGAAGGTGACACTATTTCCAAGATCAGCTCCTCCACCTCCTGTTCAGCTAAATCTTCCTTCAGATCTGGCAGCACAATTCCTACCGATTTCAGGAAGGAGACCACAATCAAATTATCAAAGGTCTTCACTTTGTCCTTCTCCTGTACCCACAGCTTTGCAAGGTAATGTACATGAGCTTTCATCCCTTTATCTCTTAAAGGAAAACTCCATGTTAAAATCAGAAAAATATATGTAGTAGTCTTTTTTTCTGTGTTCTAACCAGTTCCCAGCGTTTTCTTTTCCTCTGGCTGTGAGAGATGTTTTTTCTAACTTTCCCTAACTGTTTTATTGCCCTTGGAGGTCACCATTCTGGTTGCTTTAATGGCCTCTAGTCTTCCCAGAGTGCCCTTTGGTGTGATGTCTAATTGCCCCTGCAGGAAGCCAGTGTCTTGTTACAGGGTCTGTCACAGCTCAGCCACAGAGAAAATACTTCTTCCAGAGAAGACATACTGCTAGATGTTGGGTGAGTATAATCATTATTATTTTTTGATATCAGTTCCTTGTCCTTCTATGTTCTGCTGTGTGCATGTGTGTGTTTGAATCATGTCACTGTTTACTCTATTCCTCTCACTCACTTTCAGTTTTTGCACCAGTACTAAGCAGCAAAAATTGAACATCACCTTATAGGTTGTAACACAGCAGGACAACTTAAGGTACTAATATCAAAAAATAATAATGATTACACTCACCCAAAATCTAGAAGTGTGACTTCTCTGAAAGAAGTATTATCTTTGTGGCTGAGCTGTGACAGACCCTTCTAAATCTAAGGGCATAGCTACATCATTGTCACATGAGCCAAGGTGCATCGTAGGAGAAAGAAAGCCAATAAATCTATTTGTGATGGAGATCCTCAGGGGTCATAAAACTACCATAC
Source organism: Neoceratodus forsteri (assembly GCA_016271365.2). NCBI lineage: Eukaryota > Metazoa > Chordata > Ceratodontiformes > Ceratodontidae > Neoceratodus > Neoceratodus forsteri. The sequence continues at coordinate 659,924,126 of CM057459.1, forward strand.
AGCTAGCAGGCTAATTTAGGAAAAACTCCTAATAGCAGACAGAGGGAAGGACACACTAGGACTTAACATATAACTATCAAAACACTCTACATAACATATGTTTTTGCACATTCTAGGTGGACTTCTCCTTTAATTGCTTCACTACTAGTAGCACTTTCTTTCTCTATGACAGTAATAGAGAAGGGTAATCCTGGTCCATGTACACTTTGCCCATCCAGATTAAGATTTTTTTTTTTGCCCAGGCCATACGCATCACCGTCTCTTTCACAGAGCAGCTGAAGAACTCAACTATAATGACCTTGGGGAGCCCACGCCCCCAGTTTGGGTAACAAAGCTCTATGGGCCCTTTCTATACCCAGTTCCAAGTCAGCTGACAAATCAAGTTATTTTTGTAGTCAGCACGCCATAAAACCAGCTGTATCATCTTGTTCTAGCCCTTCTGGGACTCCGAAAATCCTAATATTGTTGTGCCTTGAACGTGCCTCAGCATCTTCTGCCCCAGCTGTGAGTTCCCTTTTCATTTTGTACAAATATAACAGGGAGTAACTGAAGGCCAAGTGCTCCGTCTGCAATGTGTCCATTTGGGTTCCCATTTGCGAAGCACGTTGCTCAAGTTTCTGAAGATTATTCTGAATGCCTGTTACTTTGTTATCTATTTTGTGTAGCATCCTCATGATGGCTCTGGTATCAGCCCTTCCCATCATTGACCCCGCTTCTGAACACAAGTTCTCATCTTCCTCCCCAGTGCCCGCAGTGCCTGTTGAGGTATGTGACACCACCAGACTCCTATCTCTAGGCTGCGATCTAACATGCTCCATTTTTTGCAGCTCGGGAGTTCAATGCCCCGACTTTTTAAAGTTTGGCATTCAGAAAAAGGTTTGGTATATCAGCGGAGGTCCCAATAAAATATACTGTATTGTGCAAAAATAGTGGCAGACAGCAATAGATTAAACAGCCAAGTACTTAGCACTCTAAGATCAGGCAGTCATACCGATGGTGACATCACCGGAAGTCCTCTACTCTTAGTTTTCTTTTGTCAGTCATCAGTTTTTATTATGTAAGTTTGATCGATGCCCACCATGGGTATAATTTTTTAAAACAGCAGCAGGCTCAATCACTGCAGCTGTGCCTCCCATACCTACCTCAGAAATGTCTGTCATAGGTACAATTTTGGACACAGCAACAGGCCTCGCTAAGAATGCCTGCGCCTCTCACACCTGCCCCAGCAATGCCCGCCATGGGTATAAGTTTTGAAAACAGCAGCAGGCTCACGCAGAGCAGCTGCATCTCTAACACCTACTTCAGCAATGCCCGCCATGGGTATAATTTTTGGAAACAGCAGCAGGCTCACTCAGAGCAGCTGCACTTCTAGTATCTGCCTCAGCAATGCCTGCCATGGGTATAATTTTTGGAAACAGCAGCAGGATCACTCAGAGCAGCTGCACCTCTTATACCTACATCAGCAAATGCCCGCCATGGGTATAATTTTTGGACACAGCAGCGAGCTCATTCAGAGCAGCTGTGCCTCTCATACATTCCTCAGCAATGCCCGCTATGGGTATAATTTTTGGAAACAGCAGCAGGTTCACTTACAGCAGTTACACCTCTCTTATCTGCTTCAGTAATGCCCATCACAGGTATAATTTTTGGAAACAGCAGCAGGCTCACTAAGAGCAAATGTGCCCCTCGTAGCTACCTCAACAATGCCCACCACAGGTATAACTTTTGGAAACAGCAGCAGGCTCGCTAAGAGAGCCTGTGCCTCTTGTATGTACCTCAGAAATGCCCCCATGGGTATAACAGATTGGGCACCTAACAGTCTTTACATGAGTTTTGTTATGGTCAGGGTCGGGTAATCGAATAGTAGAATGGGTCAGGTAGTGACTACCCAACCCTACTGACTACTCTGTTTTCATCTGGGGTTTTTTCATGTACTTTTGGGGTAGAAACATAGAAACATAGAAACATAGACTTTGATGGCAGATAAGGACCGCTAGGCCCATCTAGTCTGCCCATTTCCCTATCTACAGGATAGGCCGCAGATCCTAGTTAACCAACAGCCTTTATCTTCCTGCCCCCCACAAGAATTGCCTTATGTCTGTCCCATGCATTCTTGAATTCTCCCACAGTTTTAGACCCCACAACTTCCTCAGGAAGGCTGTTCCATGCATCCACTACCCTCTCTGTGAAATAATACTTCCTCACATTGCCCCTGAACCGCCCTCCTTCTATCTTTAAATTGTGTCCCCTTGTTCTTGCAAGTCTCTTTTTCTGAAAGATGCTACCCTCTTGGACTTTGTTGATTCCTTGAGGTACTTGAAAGTTTCTATCATGTCCCCTCTCTCCCTTCTTTCCTCAAGGGTATACATATTAAGCTCCTTTAGTCTCTCCTCATACGGCTTCTCTTGCAGACCCTGCACCATTTTAGTTGCCCTCCTCTGGACTGCCTCTATCCTGTCTATGTCCTTGCGGAGGTGGGGTCTCCAGAACTGGACACAGTATTCCAGATGGGGTCTCACCAACTGTCTGTACAGAGGGATAACAACTTCCTGTTTTCTGCTGCTGATGCCTCTCCCTATACATCCCAGTATACCCCCAGCCCTCCCTACTGCCTTCTCACATTTCTTGCTAACCTTAAGGTCATCTGATATGATTACCCCCAGGTCCCTTTCCTGTTTTGTTGTTGTTACTACCTCCCCACTCATTGTGTATTCTTCCCCTGGGTTCTTGTTTCCCAGGTGCATTATTTTGCACTTTTTTGCATTGAATCCTAGCTGCCATACGTCTGACCATTCCTCCAACCTTGCCAAGTCCCTTTTCATCTGTTCCACGCCTCCTTGTGTATCAACCCTGTTGCAGATCTTTGTGTCATCTGCAAAAAGGCATACTTTTCCTTCCAGTCCCTCTGCAATGTCACTGATGAAGACATTAAAAAGGACTGGACCCAATACTGAACCCTGCGGTACCCCACTAGTAACTGCCCTTTCTTCAGAGTGGACTCCATTTACAATTACCTTCTGTGTCCTGTTGTCCAGCCAATGTTTTACCCAGGCTACCACCCTGGGACCCACTCCCAGGCTGGTTAATTTGACTATCAATCTTTTGTGTGGGACTGTGTCAAATGCCTTGCTAAAGTCTAGGTAGGCCATGTCCACAGCCCCTCCCTGGTCTACTACTTTGGTCACCCAGTCAAAGAAATCTATTAGATTCGTCTGACATGACCTTCCCATTGTGAACCCATGCTGCTTTGGATCCTGTGCTCCACTGACCTCTAGGGTACCTAAAGGTTGTCTTGGAGGTCAGGTATTTTAGTACCCACCCATGCCTAATTTTCAGTGGGCTACCATATTTTGACCCCAAATTTGCAAGTCTTTTTATGACCTGACATTATGCTCAAGACGGGTAGAATTTTTTAAATCCCATCCAGATGATGGTTTTGCAGTGTGACTGTGAAAACAAGTTTCGGAGGGGATTTGAAAAATGACACCTGTCATGTTCAGGAGGTGTGATAATACAAGGGATATGTTGAAAATTAGTGGCCAAAATTTACAAAAATAAAGTTACATAGAGAAACCGATTTTGTCAGCAGAAAACGATCTTTAGGCCTATCCAGTCTTGTCATTGTGCTTGCCTGTTGTGTCACCACTATCCCTAGTTGGTCACAGTTGTCACTCCCTCCCCCATTACTCTACCTAATATGCGCCTGTGCGTATCCCATGCATGCTTGAAGCTCCCCACATTTTTTGCATCCACTTCCTCCTCTGGCAGGCTCTTCCAGTCATCCACCATATTTCTGCACATTTCTCTGAAACATTCCCCCCTCTTAGCATCATTGCATGTCCTCTTGTTCTAGTGCCTTCCTTTCTCTGTTATGAGAGAACGTAGGAGCAATTCTGCATTTCTTCATAACTTACTGTAGATGTTCTTTCACATTTTGACCCCAAACTTTCAACACAGTCTTTTTATAACCACTCTTTCTGAACATGGCAGGTGTCATTTATAAAATAGTGGCTGAAATGTCATTTCATGCCACAAGTGTGAAAACATATTTTGGCAAGGATTTGAAGAATGACAGCTATCATGTTCATGAGGTGGTATGAAATAAATGGGCTCATTTTAAGGAGGTAGGTGAGATCATTAAAAAACAAAACAAAAACACTGGCACGTCATAGGTACAGACCCTAGGCTCAGAGACATTAAGGATACACCACCTCAGATGGTACACAGAAGGGGGAAAAACTTAAGGGGCCATGTGGTCCATTCAATACAGTGACTACCTGACAAACCCAGAATGTAGATACCACAAAGGGGGAATGGTTGCTCAAAATGTGGAAATTGCAAATGCTGTCAATTGGTCAACACTACTAAAAGATTTCAACATATGGACATATAGAATGGACATTCAAATCAGGGGATTACTTGTGCAACAGAGGGAGTGATTTACTTGGCCAACTGTAACTGTGGAAGCTACTACATAAATATAACAAGAAAACAGTTTAAAATCACAATAGTTAAACATCTAAAGGCTTTGGAACATGGAGACAAAAAAGAATGCATTGTTTATGCATCTTAAAAAAGCTAGAAACAGAACAGAGCACAAATTCACTTCTACAGGTATCGAGAAACCATCAAAAAACTGGAGGAGTGGTAATTATATTTTGCTCCTCAAAAGGGAACAATACTGATTTGTGCACTTACAGCAATGGAGATCCTTGGACAGGATGAAAGACTTGCAGTTAAGCCATTTTTGTAAGGTCTAGTGATCACTGAAAACAACATTAAGCTCTTTTATAGTACATCTAATGCTGGGTCACCATATAAATATTGATACACTGCTGCTTTTGTGTTCTTTGCCTTCTATTTCTTTCTCTTCTCTCCACCCCGCCAACCCCACCATTTTTCCCTACTGTTTTTCCTTATCACCAGTTTCTTGATTACTGTTAGTTGTTATATATTTCTTTAAATAATTAGGTTACTGGACAGTTGGTGAACTCCGATTTATCAACTTTATATTTATCCAGTATATACTTTCATTTTCATTTTTATTTTTTATACTTGTAGACCAGATGAGCAAAATGCCCATTTTCACAGATGACAAGTTTAAGATACAAAGAATTAATGGACAACTATAGACAATACAATAACTTACAACATTATTCAATGCATGGCACAGGTACATTCATTTTTTGTTAGAAGTCATTGTTTAAGACTAGTTTTACAACAGCAAAGAGAGTTGCATTCAATAATCTCAGTAAGAATATGCTCTCTTATTCTTGCACATTTTGCACTATCTATGGGCATCCAAGAATTGCTTGAAGAAATGTTTCAAGATCATGATGGAGTTCTTTGGCCAACGTATAAGTTTGGATATTTACCTGGCGGTCTGCCCAGCCCAGGTGGTATGAACTTATATTTAGTGGTGTTCTCTGTCATGAACCCACTTGTGAAGGTCAGATCACTGAGCTCACAGTGCCCACTCCTAAGTGAAATCTGTGTCGGGGGGGAAACAAGGATACCCTCCTCATGTCCACCCAGTGTTCACTGGGTTTACAACAGAACACTTACCACGAGGTCCCAGAGTATCCCTCTATACTTTGGATCAGGGCACAATACCAGTCTCGAGTTTTGTGGCCAAATATGAATCCTTTTCCGTGGCTATTACACACAGGAGTAAGGCCCAAGTAAGTATGCCCTCTTTGGGGCAGCAGCTCAATAGCCTGATTTGGCCTTTGACCTATAGGACATGCAATAGCTCAGTTCACAATCCCTGCAGACTTGTACGAGACTCTGGTACTCTCCCTAATCCTGCTGGATCCCCTACTGACCCTTTTCAATTTAGTTGCTATTTGGTGACCCTTCTAAGCATAAACAGTTGTCACAGATTTATAATAAAACTTCTACAGTCACACATACAATATAAGGAATCACACACGGGCAGAATTTCTTTAGGAAACAAAAGTTTTACTAAAAATATTTAGATAAAATCAGTACAACTATAAGAGAACATCTATTAATTAGGTTACAGTATGGACACAAATTTTGGAAAGTATACAGTTTAAATGCCTTAAAACTGTTTTAACTACTTCTCTACCTTAAAGATGAAAATATTCTAAGTCCTTTTTCTGTGTAGCAGCTTGGCAGTTGTTCTGTTGTCCTCAGGAGAATGACCAAAACCAGAATGGCCAACTTGCTCTGTGCTGATGAGCTTAACTGCCTTTCTGAAATTTGCAGTGTCATCAGATTTCCAGTCATCAGGAAACCAGTCTAATTTTTACACCAGTGACCGATAGCATGGTTTATGACAGTTCAGTTTTAACCTCTCTGAAGTCCTGAGTTCTTACAGTAACATACTGGAAGTAAACTTCACACAGGACTGTTAGAAGGATGTATACCTTTTTAATATTTCCTCACACAGGCCTGTTAGGAAGATATCTCCAGGCAAAAACATTCCAGGGCCTCAAACAATATGATATGCTATCATAGTTCCTGAGATCAAAAGGCACTCTGCTTGCAGTGCATGTTTATGGCAGGTAAATGGTTTTTGGCACATCACTGTCAACAGAACTGGAGAAGGAAAATCTCCCTTCTGGGTAAGCAGGTGGCCTTCGAGTCAAAAAGTCACTCCTTATAAAAAAAAAATCTAGGCTTTTCCCTATGCCTTGAATTAACACTGGCATGGGCATACACAGAAATCACATAATACAATATATAACATAAATATATGTTGCAAATAATGATTGGCAGATGGCTAGTTCATGACATTCTCCATTATACAGTATATACTGTTTTAGAGTGCTTTCTTGCACCTGTAATAATGTTTGCTGCTAATGTGTGTATTGTTATTCAGAGTGCTTTTCCAACATCTGTAACATTCTGTTTCTAATGATTGCTGTTATAAAAATTACAAACAGAATTACTAATGGACGTGCAACATTGATCAGTTAGTGAGTTTCTATCTTTCCTAAGATTTGATATCTTTTTCTACTGCAAAGCACTTTTACATTATGTGGTCTGCACTACTTTTGATTTTTGGGGTTATGCTCCCTTAACAGCTGCAGCTTAAAGGAGGGGAACTTCACACATATGACACCCTTTGAGAAAGCACATTTCTGTGTAAAACGAATAAGGCGTCATGGTGGAAGGGAGATCTGCTGCACCATAGATGTGGCTGCCGTTTTGTTTCTGAACATTATTTTCTGTACATCAGCAGTACTGAACACTTTCAAATAAAGATGTATCACTGTTGGAATACAGGTATGCTGCGTTCTCTTGTTCATTGAGCTGAACTCAGCAATACAGTCTCGTGGTTTGGTCAATGCGGTTTTTTTCTTTAGTCTACTGCTCTCTGATACAAACCGTAGCATGACTGTTCCAGGTGCAGTTCTATCCACACTGTCTGTTCCCCCTCTGGTAGTGCATTCTACCCTGTCACCACTCTCTCTGTGAGGAACTGCTTCCTAACCTCCTTATTGTACCTACTCCTTGTCAGCTTGTAGCTGTACCCTCTAGTGTTCCTATTTTTGCTGATGTTAAAGAGATCCATAAGGTTGACCTTTTTACTTTAAGGTATATGAAGGTCTTGGTCATGTCCCCCTTTGTTCTCTTCTCCTCAAGTGAATACATGTTTAGTTTCACTAGTCTTTGTTTATACGGGATGCCATGTTGCCCTTGGATCATCTTGGTAGCCCTTCTCTGCACCACCTCAAGCTTATTTATATCCTTCCTCAGGTAGGGGATCCAGTGCTACAGACAGTACTCCATATGTGGCTGTACCATGGAGCTATGTAGTGGCAGAATTACCTCCTTCCTCCTAATGGGAACCCCCTCAAATACAACCTAGCATCCTGTTTGCCTTTGCTGATGCCTTTTGACACTGAATTGAAGGTTTTGGGTTGCTTATGATCACTATTCCAAGATCCATCTCCTCCTGGGAGACGGATATTGTCACAACTCCAAGTCTGTACTTGGTTCTGGGGTTCTTGCAACCTATTTGCATTAACTTACATTTTTTTTGCATTAAACTCTAGTTGCCAGATTCCAGACCACCTCTCCAACCTCAGCAGATCCTCTCTCATGCCTCTGATACCTTGCTTTGTGTCCACCCTCCCACTGAGCTTGGTGTCATACACGAAGAGGTGTATTTTGCTTCTCATGCTGTCCTCAGTGTTATTAATGAACACACTGAATAAGACTGGACCAAACACTGACCCCTGTGGAACCTCACTGGTACCTTCTCTCACCCCTAGGTGTTCCCCCTCCACCACCCATTGACCCTAGCCAGTTTGCCACATACCTGGTCAATTTCCCCCCTGCTCCATGTCGGCCAGTTTTTTTTTATCAGCCTCTTATGGAGGACTGAGTTGAAGGCCTTACTGAAATCTAGGTACAGTATATCTACCACCAGGTCCATGGTTCTAGTAACCCAACTGAAAAAGCTGATCAAATTTGTTTAGGAAGACCTCCCTGACAAACATCCATGCTTCTTGTCATCCTGTAGCCTGTTTGTCTCAAGGAACTCAACTAACCTTTCTTTTATGATGGTTTCCATCAGCTTATCAACAACTGATGTCAAACTTACTGTTCTATAGTTTCCCGGCTCATATCTTGGCCCACTCTTCTTCAGGGGTACCACATCAGTTGCCCTCCACTCATGCAACACCACATCTGTATCCAAAAAACAGTTCAGCCAGGGGTGCTGCAAGAACTGTCACCAGCTCTCTCAGCCCCTTGAGTGCATGCTATCTGGCCTTGGGGGCTTGTCTATCTTAACGGCTTTGAGGATTCTGTGCTCTGTAATTGTCTCCTCACTCATCCTCACTGCCCCCCCCACCCAATCCTTCTCAACTGTGGAATTGGTCTGTCCTTCTCTTAGTGAAGTAAAGACTCAGTAAAGATATTCATTTAATTTATCTGTCTTTTCTCTTATGTCCTCTACCCACTCCACCCTCTTTCTTTAGCTTCACTATGCCTTCCTTTATTGATTTTTTCTCTCAAATGTATCTAAAGAAGGTCTTGTCACCTTCCTTGACTTCCTTAGCTATCTGCAGCTCCATCCCCACCTTGGCCTGCCTTATTACCCTGTTAATTGACAATGCAAGTTAGGAATTACTTTGTCAAACAGTAAGCATATTGCTTGCAGAAACATACATGAATGCACACATTAGGGTTGCAGAAACACAAAGCACAAACCTTACTTTCTTGAAAAGTAAGAAAATTAATTACAAAATACAATGTTAATGCATACAGCAGCATTGCAAAAACACAAATTTGACAAATTAAGAAAACGAGAAAAATTAGGGGTCAAAGTCTCATGAGTCTTGATAAACTGATGGTGTGGTGTTCCTTGTAGTTTTTTTAACCCTTGTGCCCTCCAGTCCCTAGTCTTGTGGCCCATGGACAAGTTATAGATCCAGGCACATGCCCTGTAGGTCTGGTGCTCAAAGCTGCAAATCAGGAGATATGATCCACAACCATAGGTCTCCATATGGGCCCTATAGAACCAGTGCTAACTTTCTTCACACAGGGCCTGCGTGAAGCAGAACATCTGTCATTACTTTCTTCCCACTGTACAGAGCAGCAGGTCATTCATTACTTTTTTCATTCAGGGCCCTGCACAAAGCAAATGATCACTCATAACTTTCTTTGCAAGGTGGTCACATGCCCAAAACCTGTGGCCTATTCTTGGGTCATGAGGCTAGGGCTGGGGGAGGGGAGGGTTGGCATTAGCGTTGAAAATATCACAGCATCAACTTGCCAAGACTCATGAGATTTTGACCCCACATTTTTTTCATTTCCTTACTTTGACTGCTTTGTGATTTTGCAACCCCAATGTAAACATTTATGTATTTTTTAGCAATTAATTTCCTTACTTTTCAAGACTGCACTATAAGTCCAAATGCTTCATGCAGGGCCCTTCTGTGTGAATCAGCAGCCAAGTCCTAAGTGCTTCAGGTTGTGCACAAAGACACAAAACAGAAGACAAGTCCCAACTTGTTTCACACAGGGCCATTTTGGGCCTGCAAGAAGCAAAATGTTCAGGACCCTTGGCCTCCATGTGAAACAAGATGCACAAGGCCCAAAGGATCCTGCACAAGTCAAGATCTGAGTCTTACATAGATACATAGACAGTGTCGGCAGATAAGGGCCTATGGCCCACCCAGTCTGCCCATTTGAGCTTGTAAGTTCAGTTTATGTTTTCCTAGAAGTCTGTTGCCCCTTACCCCTGACCTCCAGAATTCCTTTATGTCTATCCCATGCATTCTTAAATCCCGTGATTGTTTCAGCCCCCACCACTTCCTCTGGCAGGGTGTTCCACTTGTCCATCACCCGTTATGTGAAGTAATTCTTCCTCACGTTTCCTCTAAATCGTCCTCCCTCCAACTTCATCTCATGCCCTCTAGTCTTGGAACATCTTTTTTGCTTAAAAATAGTGTATTCCTGCACCCTATTCCTCCCTGTAAGATACTTGTATGTCTCTATCATATCCCCTCTCTCTCTCCTCTCCTCCAGGGAGTACATATTCAGTTCCTTCAACCTGTCCTCATAGGACTTGTGATGCAATCCATGTACCATCTTTGTTGCCCTCCTCTGAACCTTCTCTACCCTGTCTATGTCTTTACGTAGGTAAGGTCTCCAGAACTGTACACTGTACTCCAGGTGGGGCCTCACTAGTGTCTTGTATAGTGGAATTATGACTTCCCTTTTCCTGCTGGTGATGCCCCTGCCTATGCATCCCAGCATCCTATTTGCTTTACCTGCTGCCTTGTCACACTGTTTCCCTACCTTGAGGTCATCAGAGATGATAACCCCAAGATCCCTTTCCTGCTTGGTGCATGCTATATCCTCACCCCCCAACTGATATATTGTGCCAGGTTTTTGTGCCCCATATGCATTATCTTGCACTTCTTTTGCATTGAATTTCAACTGCCAAACCCCTGACCATTCTTCAAGTTTCTGCAGGTCCCTTCTCATTCTGTCTACACCCTCTGGTGTGTCTACTCTGTTACAGAGCTTTGTGTCATCAGCGAACAGTGAAATTCTGCCTTCTAGGTCCTGCGTAATGTCACTGATGAAGATGTTGAATAGGACTGGTCCCAGCACTGATCCCTGTGGTACCCCACTGGTCAGTCTTCCTTCTGTGGAGTGACAGCCATTTACCACCTAACTTGCTACAGTATATGGCATGCATCCTAACTTACTTTGTGCTGGACAGGACAAGTTTTCAGAAGTATTTCTGATGCCTGTAAAAAAACTAAGTTCAGAAAAGCTGTAATTGAACATGCTCATAGACAGCTTCTTTGCACATTTTCTTTTGCTTATAACTTGGCCATTTTTTGCTGTTTTGAGCCCAGATATTTAGCACCTCACAAATACCCAAGAATCACAGTGTCGTTGCACCCAAAAAATGTTTTGGGGGATTCAGCCCCAAAATACGCTTGAGCATATTTAGAAAATGACATTTAAGTGTTCATGAGGTAGGGTGCCAATATGGCCACCCTGACAATTTGGGCTTAAAATAGCCAAAAATGGCCAGCATATTTTCAGATGTAGGTTTTTTCTCACTTATTGTGCATAAGTTGCAGGTAGACATTGAGGAATCACCCTGTAGGACCTGGAAGATTTACAACAAGAGACAAGGCTAGCATGAGTGTTGGTGGGAGAGAGAAGGGAGTCATGGGTGCTACAGGTTGGGGGGATTAATTTTAAGTACTTTGGGCAGGGGAAAGATACTAGATGTGGGATTGGGCAGCCACCACTTGTAGTAGTATGTGCCCTGCCACTTCTATAGTTTTATGACATTGCACGTAGGCCCACATTGGTACAAGTAAGGCCTTTAGTGTGCCCTGGCCTGCACTGGTGGCAGGTAGAGGGAGGAGCAGCTAATATCCTTGTCAGGGCACAGGAGGGCAGTATCACCCAAAGAAGGAGTTGGTGCCAGTTTTGTGTTACCTTGTGGGGGACTGCAAGAGTTTTGGAACAGGAAAGTGTGACTATCCTCTCTCTTTATCCAGTCCGAGGCAGGTTACTAGAGAGCATGTGAAGGGTTAAGTCTAACCCTACCAGTCATTTTCTACTGGGCCCCAGCTTGGAGATGGGGTGTCTGGAGATTGTGCTTGGGGCTTCTGGACTCAGCCAGATGCAGGAAACTTGGGCATGAATATTCATGGTACTGCCCTTCCCCCTTTTTCCTATAAGAGGAGAAGGCAAGTTGTGGGTTCAGGAGAGGGGAGAGAGAAGAGAGAAGAGAGAAGAGAGAAGAGAGAAGAGAGAAGAGAGAAGGGTGAGGGTGACCACCACCAGTGGAGTACAGCCTCTCTGGCTGTGACCAAGCCAAGGGGGTCTGTGGGTCCAGGGATGTGGCAGGGTCCCTGGCTTTGGGTGGCATTGGTAACTAATTCAGAAGCTCGAATCTAATTGGGGACTTAAGCAGAAGCCCCCAGAACACCAGATTGTAGCAGGAAGACTTGGTGGAAGTCCTTCATGTAAGAACTGCAAAACTGAAAAACCCAATAGCACAATGGGAGTAGTGGAGGGCCACCCATCAAGGTAGGTCACTGGGATCTGTGAGAATCCACTCCCATCATCTGCAGGCAATGAGGAGGGCAGATATGTAAGTTAACCTTTGTAAGCCCCCCAAATGGGCTTACCTTGTAGGGCTATGGCCCCTCACTCCCTTGGCAGCACCTCATCAGTGGCTTTGGGTGGGCTCTGGACCCAGTGGTCCCGTGATTGCCGCCGTGATTGCAAGACTGCTTGACCTTATGTCTTGAATCCCGTGTAGATGGGAAGTGAGCCCCGTAGTGTATTGTCACCTCTGGTCCAAGGGGAAACTGTTTCCAACTCTTTAAAGGCTCATATTTTTATAGTTAAGGACTGTATTGCTTTAAGATTAATGTACTCCAAGATGGCAGCCCCCACAGGACTACAGAACACTGGAAACTGTTGGGAAAAGGTTGTAGGTCACTGAATTTGCGTGGGACTGCTTCATCCAATCAGAGGAGGGCTGGATAGAGACTATAAATAGGACTGGTAGCCTGCCAAAACAGGAGATCTCCCAGTGGGGGAGTGCAGTACAGCTGGAGAGGGCTTTACCGCCCCATAGCTGCACTCAGGCCCCAAAATCTAAAGGATCAAAAGAGAGTGAAGGATGAAGTACAGCATAAGTACAGAGTTTGCAATAAGATATTGAAAGCTGGAGTACACAGGAATCATAGAGTTTGCAATAAGGCATTAAAGGCTGAAGTACAGAGAAAGCACAGAGTTTACTATAGGAGACAGAACCAGTTTGGAGAGGGCTGCAGACACATCGGTGCCAGAGTTTTGCTGATGGAAAAAAGTGAGCTGAGAGCTGTTTAGGTTTATGACTGAGTGTAAGTAAGTACGGTTTATTTGTTCGACCATTGAAAAAGTTAATTACAAACATAGTACAGAATAAAAGACTCATCGATATTTACAATAAAATGAAATACACCTAACAATATCAGTGAATTCCCAACAACTTAAGGAATACTGGATAACAAGCAAAGATCTGTTCAGTTAGTAAAATGCTAAAAATATCTGTAGATGTCAATCAATTATTAAAATAAACATCTCAAGTTAATTAACTTTTTGATTAATGATTATAAAATGACTGGGCCTGAGTGACTAAGTGAGCTGAAAGCTGTTTAAGTTTGGACCTGAGGACTGGGTAAAGGCAGTCGAATTCAGAGCTCTGAGATGTAGTCACTATAATATTTCACTTTAGTTGCTTCTTACAGGATTGCTGGTTTTAGGAATGACTGGACACCATAAGTAACTTCTAACAGCTCTGAGGTTTATTCAACAAACATACATTAGATAGTTCAGCAGGCCTCAGCAGAACCACTGCTACAATCTGCTCGTGCAATTTCTAAAACCCAGTTTTCACCCCAGACACACCATTAGCCCAAAACTGCAGGGGGATGTGGACTAAACCATTCTACACTGTTACTAGGGTAAGTTACCATATACTACATCTCCCCTTCTAGTAAAAGAAAGCAATTACCTTGATTTCGGTTTGCATATCAATGACAAATAATTACCAAGCACTATTAACATAATGGTTGAGTCTTACTTTGTGATGAGTTAGGGTCTAAAGTCACTGGTACTGAGCTCTCTTGAAATAAGTCTTTACCACTGACTTAAATCATCACAAAATCTCTGAACCTCTCAGGAACTTTAAGCAGACACCCTCTTCTGGTCATTCGAGTAGACTGTACACTGGGTACAGCCTCAGGACTTTCTGGCAAAGTGCCATTGAAAACAACAGGTTCCATCTCAGGTTGCTCATACTCTTGACAAGTGTCCTGTTCCTGGCTGTTGTCCCTGGATTCCACTGTTTGTGACAATATGGATTCAGTTGACTCATCTGCCTGTTGCTCTTGAGCCTCCAAAGCAACTGTTCGGTCTCTTCTCAGGTGTCTCCTGTTCCTGAGGTATTGCTGTCCTGCAGGTGTAATCACGCTATAGGATCTTGGCTCATCACGGATTCTTTCCACTGTAGCAGGTTGCCACCCACTAGAAGTCTCTATGCATACCCTTTCCCCTTCTCTGAATGGAATAAGTGGAGCTGCATTCCTGTCATAATACTGTTTCTGTCTTTTCTGTAGTCTTTTTAGACATTTATGTGCATCCTTTGGTATTTCAGGTCGCAGTGCCCTTGCACTTGCTGGTAATGTTGTCCTCAACATTCTGCCCACTAACAATTGAGAAGGTGTACAGTTCAGTCCTGTGACTGGTATATTTCTAAGACTGAGCAATGCGAGATGTGGAGCAGTCTGACCTTGCATAGACTTCAAAAAGATTCTTTTTACTGTCTGGATCATTCTTTCAGCTAAACCATTAGATTGTGGGTATCCTGGGCTGGAACGAGTCATTCTGAATTCCCACAACTTTGCAAATTGCTTCATTTCATGACTTGCAAATGGTTTATGATCCACTACCAGTTCTTTTGGAATTCCATGTCTTGCAAATACAGCTTTCAATTTTGCAATAACTGTAGTTTCGGTCTTGTCAGTCATTCTGAGAACCTGAGTGTATTTTGAAAAATAGTCCACTACTATTAAGTAGGAGTGTCCCCTAAAGTCAAAAATGTCTGCACCAAGCTGGTAATGTTGTCCTCAACATTCTGCCCACTAACAATTGAGAAGGTGTACAGTTCAGTCCTGTGACTGGTGTATTTCTAAGACTGAGCAATGCATTACTCAGCAGGTGGGGGAACTGACCAGGGAGGCGCGGGTACTGGATGTAGTCCTGGCAGACAGTGACCAGATTAGGGCCTGCATGTAAGGGACCCATTGGCGGGGAGTGACCATGGCACGGTCTGGTTCTGCCTGGACCTAGGAGGGCTAGAAGGCTGCACAAAGATGGAGGTAACTGACTTCAGGGGAATGGATTTTAAGGAAATGGGAAGGATCCTTAAGGAGCATTTGGATGTGATTAGGTCAGACATGGACGCTGATAGTAGGTAGGAAATCATCAGGAGAGGGGTGCAGGATGCTACCAGCACCTGTGCAAGAGTAAGACGAAAATGCGGTAGGGCCCAAAAACCCTGCTGGTGGACCAGGGAGGTCCAGGAGGTGGTGCTGGGAAAGAAGGCAGCCTATAGGCAATTCAAGTGCTCAAGGAGTGAAAGGGATCGAGGGGAGTATGAGCTGATGGCTAGAAGGGCCACTAGGGTGGTGAGGGTGGCTAAGGCAAGGAAGGAGCAGAACCTGGCCAGGAAATTAGGAGAGGAACAAGGGTTCTTTAGATACATTGGGGAAAACAAAGGGTGAAGGGCGAGATTAGCAGGATTAAATCAGGGAGAGATGGGCACAAGACCCGGGGAGCAGGCTGAGGTACTAAAATGAGTACTTCACCTCAGTTTTCACCAAGGAAAATGGGGTGCTAACATACATGGAGGAGACAGAGATACTGAGGAGGGGGACTTCTTACCGATCGGGTGGGTCTGGGAGAGGAGGAGGTATCACTGGCAGGAGGGGAGGGCTAAGCAGGAGAAGAGGCTGGAAGTGGAAATCACAGCAGAGAGTGAGGAAGCCCTCAGCTCCCTTAAGATGGAGAAAGCACCGAGGCCAGATAAATTACATCCCAGAGTGCTGAAGGAACTTGCGGATGTCCTGGCGAAACCCCTAGAGCTTTTCACCATCTCTCTGAGGACAGGATGGGTGCCCCAGGACTGGAAGGTGGCACATATAGTGCCTATCCACAAGGGGGGATCAAGGGAGGTGGCAGGGAACTACAGGCCTGTCAGCCTGACATCGATGGTGGGCAAGGTGATGGAGGGCATTGTCAAGGAGAGGCTGGGGGACCTGAAAAGTCAGGGTGCCTGGACGAAGACAGCATGGATTCATCCGGAAATCGTGTCAGACAAACTTTGTGGAGTTCTATGACTGGGTGACGAGTGCCTTGGACCTGGGTAGACCAGTGGACGTCCTCTTTCTAGACTTCAGCAAGGCATTTGACTCTGTTCCTTCACGTGGGCCTGTTGGATAAGCTGGGAGAAATGGGGTGGGGAACCAGATGATCAGATGGATAGGCAATTGGCTCAGGACTGGACCCAGAGGGTCGTAGTTGGCAGGATAGTCTCATCCCCAAGGAGGGTCATTAGTGGGGTCCCACAGGGATCACTCCTTGGGCCCCTCCTGTTCAATGCCTACATCTCTGACATAAGGACAGGAATCAGGAGTGAGATGAGTCTCTTTGCGGATGACTCAAAACTGGGGGTGGTGGTGGATGGGGAGGAGGGGAGGATGGCCCTACAGGGGGACCTGGAGGCTCTGGAAAGATGGTCTAGAAAGTGGAAGCTGAGGTTCAATGCAGGGAAATGCAAGGTACTCCACCTGGGGGCCAGAAACCCGGGCCAAGTGTACACCCTGGGGGAATGCTACAAGTCTCGATGGCTGAGAGGGACCTGGGGGTGGTGGTCAAGATGAACAACTCGGAGACTTGTAGGAGGGCAGCAGCCAAGGCCAACAGGATGCTGGGATGCATCGCTAGGGGGATCACCTCCAGAAGGAGGGAAGTGATACTCCCTCTGTATAACTGCTTGGTGAGGCCACACCTTGAGTACTACATGCAGTTTTGGAGGCCACACTTAAAGAGGGACATTAAACTCCTGGAGAGGGTCCAGAGGAGGGCAACCAAAATGATTTGGGGCTTGGGGACAGGACCTATGAGGAGAGGCTCGAAGAGCTAAATATGTACACATTGGAAGAGAGAAGGGACGGGGACATGATAGAGGTCTTCAGGTACATGAAGAGGGTAAATAGGGGAGGAACAGTCAGGGTGCTTCAAAGGAAGGAAGGAGGAGGGGGCCACTAGAGGGCATGGGTGGATGCTGGAGGGGGGAAAATTCAGGGGAGAAAGGAGGAGGTGCTATTTCACTGAGAGGGTGGTGGAGCCATGGAATGCACTGCCTAGGGGTCTGGTGGAGGCAGAGACGGTGGAGGGGTTCAAGAGGGGGTGGGACAGGTACAGGGGAAGGGTTCTGGAAGCAAAATCCAATGCAGCAAGAATATCCAGAACTAGGAAGGGAGAAGCCAGAGAAGGCGAGGGGGGCAGCAAGTTCAGCACCCAGGTTGGGGGCTGACCAATCGAGCAGACTCAAAAGACCGTTAGGCCTATTCTACTGGCATTTTAGTATGTTAGTAAGCTTTAACCATGGCATGTCAGGTATTTCATGTGGACACATTGGCTCTTTATGGTTGCTGGGTAAGAGTTCCTGACAAGGTCCACATGCTTCAACCATCATTTCTACTTCTCGATTCATGCCTGGCCAATACATCACAGCTCTGGCTTGTGCCTTTGACCTTTGTATTCCTTGATGTGCTGTGTGAAGTCTTTGTAGCATATCTGTTCTCAGCTCTTTGGGTATGATGATTCTTTTACCCACCATTATGAGTTCATTTTCGATGTATATATTGTGTCTCATGGGCCAATAGTGCTGAAGTTTGATGCTGACTTGTTTTTTCCTGTTAGGCCATCCTTTGAGGTGCATTTCTTTAAGCAACTGTAACTCACTGTCCCTCTGTGTGGCCTGTTTTAGCCCCTCTAACATGCTGTCAGGCAGTGTCTCTGTTGCTTGGATTGAGTATATGACCTTTTCACTACTTAGATCAATGTCTCCCTCTGCTGGTTTTCTTGGTACTGCCCTGGACAGAGTATCTGCAATCAGAATATCTTTTCCTGAAGTATATATTACCTCTATGTCATATTTCTGTATCTGTAACAGCATCCGCTGCAATCTTGCTGGAGCCTTTCCAATTGGTTTGTTCAGTATGGACTGTAGTGGCTTGTGATCTGACTGTATTTCCACTGATCTTCCATAAACATACTGATGAAATTTCTGTAGAGAGAACACAATTGCTAGCAACTCTTTTTCTATCTGTGCATAGTTTCTTTCAGCACTGGACAATGACCTAGATGCATAAGCTATTGGTCTGTTTCTTTGTAGTAGACAAGCACCTAGTCCGTCCTTAGATGCATCTGCTTGGATTTCAATGTCCTCTTTTGGATCAAAGAATTTTAATACTGGTGCACAAGAAATAGTCTCTTTCAGTTTTGTAAAGCTTCTTCCTGTGCTGGCTGCCACTGCCACATGACATCTTTTGAGTAGCTGCCTTAGTGGTGCAGTCAGGGTTGCTTCATCGGAATGTACTCGCCAAGTATCGAGTCATTCCTAACAGCCTCTGTAGTGCTTTTTTATCTTCGGGAGGGGGCATCTCAGCTATTGCTTCTACTTTGGCTTCATCAGGCTGTAGCCCATTTTTGGTTATGATATGCCCCATGTATTTCACCTCACTCACCAAATACTGTATTTTGTCACTAATGAACTTTACATTGAGTTCCACTGCTCTGTCCATTACTTTTCTCAGAATATTGTCATGCTCTTCCTTGGTAGCTGCGGCTATAAGCATGGCATCAGCTATCTCAAAAATACCTGGTATGTCCCCGAAGTATTCAGCATTTCTCTGCTGGAATACTTCACTTTCGCAGACTGTATACCAAAGAAGTCTGTGAAATTTGTACCTTCCCCATGGACTGTTGAATGTACATAGGTCTGCAGATTCGTCCTAATCCTGCCAGTACCCATCTTTTTCATCTACAATTGTAAAAACTTTTACCTGCAAGCTTACTCTGAATATCCTCCAATGTGGGGATGGATAAGTGATGTCTTCTGATAGCTTTATTTAAGTCTCTAGGGTCCAAACACACCCTGATCTCACCATTTTTCTTTTCAGTAATTACAAGGCTATTTACCCATGTTGTAGGTTTTCTTACCTTGCTAATCACCCCAATTTGCTCCAGCTGTTCCAGTGTCTGTTTTAGTCTGTCCGTAATTGCATATGGGACTTTCCTGCACCCATGTATCACAGGAGTAACATTTGGGTCAGTATGTATGTGGTAAACTCCTGGGAATTCTCCTAGGCCTTCAAACACTGTTTTATATTGTGCAAGAAGTTCCTCTTTTGTGCTTGGTGGCTTGGTTTTAAGCACCTTTACTTTGCGAATCAGATCCAGGATGACACATGCCTGTTGACCCAGTAGAGAAGCTCCCGATGTATTAGTGACATAAAATTGCAGATTGGCCTCTCTGTCTTGTGTCTTACACTTTAGCGTCACTTCCCCTTCAGGATTAATTTGTGCTCCTCCATATGCCATTAGGATAGTACTGGTTGGCTTGATTTGTACCTTGCATGGAAACTGCGCAATCACTTCTTTAGTTAGTAGATTGGCTTCAGCCCCCGTGTCCAACTTGAACTTAACTGGCTGTCCCATTATCTTCAAGGTAGTGTACCACCCTTCATCTGGTACTTGTGTCCGCACCGTTTCTTGTTTTCTTTTTACAGCACCCACAACTAGTGCTTCTACCCCTTTGATAATTTTCTCATGAGGTTTGTTGGACTTTTTGGACCTGCACATTTTTGCATAATGGTTGAGGCCACCACATTTACGACATTCTTGTCCATACGCTGGACAAGCCTTTGGTGCATGTCCCTTACCACACCTACCACACGTGTTTGATTTTTGTGCATGTATCTCATGTGTTGGTAACTCGTGGTCTGGTTTTCGGCCTGTTCTACCATCCTGCCTCGATTTATGTTCTACAGCATGGATGAACTTATCAGCAGTCCCTTGCGACATCGCTCTTGCCTGTGCCCTTGTTACCTCTTTGGCTCTGCATATGTTCACTGCTTTGGCCATCGTGAGGTCTGAGGATTCCAGTAGCTTTTCTCGGAGCCTGTCATCGGTAATGCTGAAGACAATTTTATCTCGAATCATTAAGTCCTCATTCTCTTTAAACTCACAATTCTGAGCTTTTTGCCTGAGCTCCATAACAAACTTGTCTATACCGGAGTGCTCATTGAACAAATGGATCCAAAACTGATGCCTCTCAAACACCGCGTTTTTTCTTGGTTCACAATAATTCTTAAATGCTTCCATAACCTCAGCTGCTTTTTTAGCTTGTGGGTCAGCATATGTTATATTGAGGGTACTGTACACCTCGAGGGCCTCATCCCTGATTGTGTGCAGCAGGACTGCAGTTTTCATTTCCTCTGACTTATCATCTAATCCCATGGCTGTGAAGTACAGACCTAATCTCTGTGCCCACCTTCTCCAGTTTTCTGCAAGATTTACAGTCAACAATAGTGGTGGAGGTGGCTTAAATTGCTCCATACTGCCAAAAATACTTTGTTATACAGTCTTTTAGTAAGCTTTTGGTACTCACAAATACTGTCTTTTGTTTCTTTTCTTGGCAGCACAAACTTTTCTTCTTTCTTGCAACTGCAGCACTGCAAGTTCACTTCTGACACCATATAATATTTCACTTTAGTTGCTTCTTACAGGATTGCTGGTTTTAGGAATGACTGGACACCATAAGTAACTTCTAACAGCTCTGAGGTTTATTCAACAAACATACATTAGATAGATCAGCAGGCCTCAGCAGAACCACTACTACAATCTGCTTGTGCAGTTTCTAAAACCCAGTTTTCACCCTAGACATACCATTAGCCCAAAACTGCAGGGGGATGTGGACTAAACCATTCTACACTGTTACTGGAGTAAGTTACCATATACTACAGTCACTGCAGTTTAAGTTTCTAGTTGGAACCCTTTTGTCAGGGTCCAACCTTCCCCCTCCTCAGAGAAGTGTTTCAGCAAGGAGAGTATTTGAGAGTGCTGGTGTCAGAAACTTTGGATGGGCCAGTTTGCCTAAGAGTGGAATGAGAACAGCCTAGAGCTGGGTTGAGAGACTGAGTAAAGTACCATCTGAAAGTATTTGCCTGATTCATGTGTGATTGAGAGGATTCAGGGGACCAAGTTTAGCACCCCTCCTGGATTGAAGATGCGGAGAGATCAGCGGCGTGGGACAAAGAGAGACCTGTCTAGTGAACACTGTTTATAAAGGCCATCAGGCGAGTCAAAGTCTAGGCAGATGCAGATCGTCTCTTCCAGTTCTTCTGGCATTGTCACTGGTACAGTATTCTTCTGGGACCTCCACGGTACCATGCAACTGCCCTTCAGCTGGCTGCAATGCTCCTGTGCAGACATCAAAACTGTGAGTACCCCCAAGCTATGCCAGTGGGGAGTTTCTTGCTTCTAGCTAGCTAGTTAGAGTCTGGGGCAGCCCCTTTCAGGACTGTTGGGAAACTAATATAAAAGGTGGGATAAAGCAAAGGTTTAAGGTGTTATAAGTGAAAGAAGAGACAAAGCAAGTTTAATGTGTCAGAAGTGTAACCCCTAATCGGTGCTACTCCAAAGGCTACTACCCTGCCTACTACTCAGGACATAGGTTGAGGGGCCTGGGTTCCCAAACTTACATCAGACTGGTTCTTTTCCATGCTGTTTCATAATGTGCAGTATCTCCACCCGGAGTACAGCTTTAAGTGGGCTAGCTGTTACCTGGTACAACCCCCTGGGATGTCATATATCCACTATTACCTTTAGCCACCCCAAAACATGACCCAACAACAGTGCTCCACATTTCAGACATTTTTGTAATTAAAGACTATCTCTAATAATATGCTCACAGCAACCAGATTGCATAACAGTAACAACGATATTTATTTGGGGGGGGGCATAGGACTTAAGAAAAGGGCAATGGAATAGAGGCTATGCAGTCACAATGTGCACAGTTGATTCAAATTTGGTAAGTGCTGGTGAAACCCTCCAGCTGGGTAAATCAGTGCAGTTTAAATTCACATCTTTATATGGTATTTGCCCCACCAACCTTTGTGATAAACCAGAGCTCTGGCTACCTAATTAGTTGCATAAGACAGATCATTTTTAGCAATACCCACACTGGTACCAGTATCCCAGTTAGTGCAAGATCCCACAATTCCACACAACCTGAGTACCCAGTAACTGTAAAGTTTTCAAACAGGGTGCAGGCCTGATGGATGGTGCAGCTGTATGTAGGCCGACATGGTTGGGGCCCTTAAGGGGGATCAAGAAGGATTAACTGCAGAAAGCGAGTATTATACCCTTGAACTATGTACAACTCGGATTCAGTGGTGCAGGGTTTGCCCTGCAGTACTTGCAGTGAATGTCATTGGTTTAGACAAGTCAGGATTTAATGCTTTCAGCAACCCAGAACTTTGACTCCAAAGATCAAGACACAGAACAAAGGCTAACAGCCAGGAGCCTGAAACTGACTGCAAGGGGTCTTACAGCTTTTGAGATGAAACTTGCATTTTAAACTTTAAAGCCAGTGTCTCTTTAAGGCTGGAACACTTTGCTGGATGAACAGGAGGGAGCAGGGCCAGCATGCTTCAACCCCAAGTCTACCCCGGACCCCTCGAGGAAAGCGCATATGGCAGTGCCTTGGTTGGTGGCACACTACCAGGCTGTCTCCCAAACCATTTTTGAGCTGAAAAGTTGCATTCAGTACATTTATTAGTTAGGCGATGCATTTGCCCACATGTGGAGCTAGGATTTCCTTTCTTACTGGCCAGACCATACATAAGACTTGACTACTAACACTTGACCCCACATTGTTCTGGACTGAGTTAAAATTGCCTTACTGCCACTTGCAACACTTTTTCCAGGTTCAGCCTGTGTTAAGAATCACTGTTTCTCTGCAGAAACTTTACTTGTTGGCAAAACACGGAGGCAGTATAGCACAGTGGTTTAAGGCTCTGAGCTGCAACCCTAGAGACCTGGGTTTGAATCCCAGAGCCCCCACTTGAATACTGTGTGACTCTGAGCAAGTCACAACTTCCTTGTGCTCCCAGGTCGCACCTGCAAACAAGCTTTCAGCTTAGTGTGTCTCTCCTGGTAAAAAGCAAAAAAAAAAACTCTTTTGATGCAAACACTGATACCTGGCTATATCTTTATTTACTTTTAGCTCCCTGGAATCAACAATACTTTGGTAACTTGCTTTAATTCATGCTTCACTTTAGCACTTGGCAGTACTGATTTCTGCAGCTGTCTAAGCTCAAAACACAACATGCAGTCCCTTGTGGCTCTTTGATGACACTTGCAGCTCCCACAGTACACCTAACTCATTGCTGGCCCACCAGGCACTGCCCAGAACATTCCACGTGGTCATGGAGCTCCCACTCAGTCCCGTGGCATAGCTCAAGTCAGACTCACCTATACGTTTTTACTTTAGACTCTTGTCCAGTTATTGACACATGTCCACTCATTCAGGTGTTGATCAGATGCAGGGCGCAGACACCACACAGTCACAATCCAGTTACTCTGGGCATTCACTGCCCCTTGTAAATACTTTCAAGCACACAGTCACAATTTGGCACTCTTTGGGCTTCGATGCCCCTTGCAGACATTCTTAAGTTGCAGTCACAATCTTAACTCGGGCTGGATGGCCCCTTAAAGCTTAGTTAAAGTTGCGCTTGTCAGACACTGGTTTACTCACTCAGATTACATAGCAGAACTGGTTTTCTCTCACATGGTCTCAGGATTCATCAGCTCTCACTGCTGAGGCGGAGTCAGCTCTCTTACAGCTGGCTTGCTATCAGGTCACTGGCCCACATTTTTCCCCAAATGTGGAAAGGCAGGAACTAGCCCTGGAGGACATTCTGCTGGCATTCCCCAGACTAGGAACTTCTGCTGCAGGCATCTGCTGATCTTTCTTCTTGGCAGGAGATATCCCCTCTCCCTAGTGGAGAGGTTTAAGCTGACACACCAGGCCTATTTTACTTCTGTTGGAGGCCTGAGTCCCCACCCCTGTGGGGGGCTCCCGCTCGAATCTGGCAAAATGCTGGAAAACACAGCCTCTTATGGGGCTCTCCTGATGCTCCTGATTGGCTGAAGCTTTTAGGTGAATGGCCTCCGACTGACTGGAGGACCTGTCAATCAAGAAAATAAATTATGCATGAACCTCACTCGATGCACAGTAAGTTTACTGTTTTGGTGCCTGAAATTAGGTCCCTGCAGTTCCCCATGAGTGCTTGGTATTCTCCCATGACCTTTGGCTGATGTCCCACAAGTCCTGACTTTGTTATTCTAGCTTTCCGATTGGCTGTGCTGCTTTTTAAGGGCTGCTAAAACACACAGTCTCTTAAGCAGATCAGGTACAGTTTCAAACAAGTCCTGGTGCAGCCAGAATAAGACAGATATTTGCCCAAATCCCCCACAGCTCATTAGCCCTGGTTGTGTACTTGCTGTCACTGTACAGATTTTGTTAATTTCTCAGTCCGTTTGCCCATTGCTACTGCCAATATTTGAGGACACCTTGCAGCAGCAGACAGGCAGTCTATCTGAACCCCAAGTTACTGGTGTTGCCAGGATCAAGCATTATTTATTTTAAATACTTCCCCGCCTTGCAACATTTCCCCCAAACACACATTGCAGTTACAATATTTCTTTAAACATTTTCTTTTTCCCTTTCTAATCAGCCGTAGCCGAAATACAGATTCCCCGAGGGCAGATGCACCCTTATTAATATTCATAGGCGATCGGGGCTCTGGCTCATTAATATTTATGAGGCCTGATTGAAATCACTTTGTGGATCTTTGTTATTTTTCCCTCCTCCATGGTTATGGTCACCGGGCCCTACTGATCAGGTGGGGACACCGGGACCACCGGACACTTTCTCCATTAGACCATGATGTGAGCATTCACAAGATCAAAGGCACCACTCACATCTGTGCGATCCCCACTGCACCAGAATGCAAACATCTAGTGGGTGATCGTGTTCTGGGTTGTGGAGCCCCGCAGGGCCTAAATTACTTTCTGGGCTGCTTTCAAGGGGCACAGGGGCACAGGGGCACAAACATGACCAGGGGGCAGAAAACAAATCATGCAGGCAGTTCCCGGTGGTGCTAAGGTGAGCAGGAACAGGAGCTGCAAAGCTGCAGGTAAACCCCCATTTTGCCGGGGGGGGTTACACAAGGGAAAGTGAAAGTTGGCACAAGCCAGGTTTAAAGTGTTTCAGGCGAATATAAAAGTTGAGACAGAACAAGGTTTAAAGTGTTGCAAGTGTTGAACAAATTTTTGGACCCTGACAAAGGTTCTCAGGCCTGCATCTATATTTGGTGTGGTACCCACCGCAACAGGGGCATTCAGGTGTACCCTGGAGTGGGAAGCCCAGAGACTGAGGGTAACTGTGTGGGAAGTGTTTAAAAAAGGTTGTGTTGCCATTTAGATCCCTTTTCGCCTTTCCCCAAATAAATTGTTATTCTATTTGCATGTTAATACATGTGGTTGTAAATTTATGTGCTCAAGTTACTGTGTGTGTGTGTGGGGGGGGGATTGTTATTGAGTGGGGAAGGGTACTAGGGGGCAAATACTGTTGTTTCCTGGGGCGTGGTAACCTGCAAGTTTTCAACAGGTATTCCCTGCCACTGCCCCAGGTGGAGGCACCGCGCCAACAGATCATCCAGCTGCAGTACCTGGGCCGGGCCCCTCGTAAGTGTGTTCCAGGTAAAGACCAAGGGCCCCAGAGCAGCCTAGGTGAGTCAGAGGACTGTTACACCTTCATTAAATTGCTGTATGGGAGTTAAAGGCCTAGGCAAATGTATTTTTGTAACCCCCTGGGAAGCACCCCAAATGAATGGTCATCAGGTGGAGGGGGCCTGATAAGAGTTGGGGTTGGTAAGTCCCTGGACTGGGACCAGGCATAAGAGTCTGTTTCTTTCTTTGGGCCACTGGGGCTATCAGTGTGGTATCAGAAGGAGACACACATGACCAGACCAAGAATACATTAAATTTAGGAGTAACTCATAATGCTGGTGTACTAAACTCTAGCTGATGTCGTTTTCTGACACACTAAGACACTTGCAGGCATGTCTTCTGCCAGGGAAGTGCTTGCACTGCCTGGAAGGATGCCACACACAAATGGCCTTGGGAGTGCTGGGGCTCCAGGGACCCCAAAATAGATAATAGGATTGCAATAACCATTATTATGTGACAGTGATAATGGTGCCCCTTTTCAAAGCAAAGGGAGGCGATCCTGGCAGTGAAGTTGAACAGTCTAGTACAGTGGGCATCAGATAAGCTGATGGGTAAAGGGACCTATAATGAATGAAGTAGGAGCAGTAGAGTCCCATTTAAATCAAAGAGAGGAAGATCTGAAAATGTAGTTGTGTACAGTGCAGTACATTGGGCATGGCAGACATCTACAGCAGTACAATAGGATGATTGATAATGAAGAAGAACTGAAGAAGGCGAGGGTAGTACCCTTCAAAGCTGCATTACACTGTTAGAGCTTAATAAAATGCATCCTGCTTGATCCCAGCTCCTGGTATATGGACACCCGTGCTGTGTTTGTGGTCTCATAGCTTGTGATACCCTAAAATGTGCACTGGTTGCCACTGTTCCCCACTCACCCTGACCCATGGTGGTAAAGGAAGAGCGAGACAGTTTTTCATGGTATAAGGGTGGGTTCTCTTTTAGAAAAGAGATGCCACCTTTATAAACCTCGATGGGGGGGGGGGGCTTTACACTAACAAAGTGGCTAATTAGTAATATCAGAATTCAATATTCCTCATTGTCACTGCTGCCCAAACAGACTGCAGTTCATTTAAAACATTTTTTTTCTCTTTCTACTTACCTCGATTTGAATGGGAGTTTCCTGATTTCAGACCCAAGACCAGATCTACAGTAGCTGTGAGAGTTGTTTGGCATTAAAAACAAAGTGAAAGCAGCCTTACTCCAGCTCACTCACAGACTGATACACAAAACAGTATATTAATGTAGCTCCTTGCGAAATACTTTGAAGGCTGCCACATGTGCCCACTTTTCAGTCTGAAATCTGGAAACTAAAGACTCTCTGATTACAGTACATATGCAGCTTACAGATGTAGGCTAGCCCAGCTTTGCTGCAACATCAGGTTTGCAGTAGAGTATTGCTTCTACCCATTTCCACAGCTTGGTGACTTGGAGCACAGAGAGTTTAAGTGACTTGCAGGGTGTCACCCAGTGTTTCCTTGGCTCTGGTGGGGTTTGCATCTATGAGCTCCCTGTTCTCAGGCCAGTGCTCTAAAAAACAGTCTATGCTGACTCCTTGATATGTATTTATTAGCTAAATAAACTGCATCATTACTATCAAAACCTCTTAAATTGTTTTCATGCAAACGTGTCTTTATTTCGAACATTGTCAGATTAACATGCTCACCTGTTCGTTTATTTTCTTCTCATTTCTGTATCAAATGTCATCTCTGTAGGTGGCGCTAGAGACATGGGAATAGGGGGCTGAAGCTGTTTTCACAAATGCCTCTAGAAGCAAGTCCATAGAGACAGCAGCCAGTGTCACATATTCTGTGTAGATCAGGGCAAGACCATTCTGATTTCAGCACATGGACTCAATAACAGAGGAGAACTGTACTAGGGGATCTGAGACAAGAACCTTGTGACAAGTACATAAATGGCTACTCACAGCTGCACACAAAGGCAGCTTCTCTGTACATATTCTTTTTCCTGTGCTTTAAAGAGCTGCTTTCTTAAACTGTATATGTAGGAAGCTATGGACTGATGCCAGGCATAATGGAGACCAATACAACAGTCTCCACCAGCCGAAGAGAGCCTGTCTCACAACTGTGGTGTCAGACTGCCACTTGAAAGTTTGAGTGAAGTGATGCCATGCATTGAGCAGGGTGCAGACCTTAAATGAATGAAGACTGAGGTGTTAGGAAATCTTTTGACACTTTCTCAAACAATGAACCTTGATAAAGTATAGTTCAAACCCCAGGAATCCTTCAGTATGCTTAAATTAATAATCAGCCTCCTGTGTTGAACTGCCCCAGAGAGAATGGAATGTATGTAAATGATAGAACTCTCATTGGCTTGTGCCAATTTCAAACTGCTGCCCCTAGTAACTAATTGTAAAACCTAAAAGTATGAAGACCCTCTAACTAGCTATACTATTTTAATATTAATCCCGCCTTAAAAAATCCCCCAAACCATTATCCCTGTAAAATCAGTCTGAATGCACTTAAAGAGTGGTTTACCTCCAATATGCTGGTCCTAAATGACAAGAAAACCAAAACTGTCTTATTTGGTCTGAGGCATTCAGGAGCTGACAGACAAAATCTGCTTCCACTATTTACAATGGCGGGAACCCGGACTGAGGTAGGGGACAAGGTAAAGTACCTGGGTGTCTACCTTGATCGAGATTTGATGCTCACGCCACATATTGACCACATCACCAAGACTGTGCAACAGAAACTGGGTCTTCTCTACAGATTAGGAGAATCACTGACGGCTGACTCAGAGAACCATCGCCACGAGTACTTTGCTCCCCACCGTGGTCCATGGTGCTCCAGTTCTACAATTCCTCCGGGAAACAGAAGCACATAAATTGAATGTCCTTTATAACAAGATTAGTTGATTTGCATTGGGCTCGCCACCAAGGAGGCATCACTGCAAGATACTCTCTGATCTAAACTGGCCTCCCCTAGAATACAGGCTCATTCAACCCCTCCTCTGCCTCACTTTCAAGCTTACCAAGGTATACACCCCCCTCACCTGCAGGGTCTACTGTTCACAAAACCATTGAGATGCACCCTCCGCCCATCTGATACCAGCTTGCTGGAGATCCCTAGTGTACGGACTAACTAGAGAAAAAGGTCCTTCACATACTCTGCCCCTTATCATTGGAACTCCCTTCCTGAAAACATAACTAAGTCCACATCTATTGGAAACTTTAAGACAGGGTTAAAGGTTTATATCTTGGAATGCTGTCAATGCAGCTGCTATCGCTGAACCCTTATATGTACCCTGTACCCAGAGGATGGTTTGCTATTTTATGTTAAATATGTACCTATGACTAGTTGGTTTTGTCTACCATTGCCTATAACCTGCTGCTGTTATGTAACTGATGTCTGTCACTAACTTTCCTGTGCATTGTATGTCATTTTCATGCCTTCACAGCTATCCCATTTCTGTATTCTGTAATTTTACATGACATGAACTGCCTGTTTGCACTGAGTGTAACTAAATCCGGGTCACCCCTGAAAAAGGGACCTCTGGTCTCAGTGGGCTCACCCGGTTATCAAAATGCCATAAATAAATAACTAAATAAATTAGACGGGACAAAGAAGATAGCACTAACTGGTTTAAAAACTCAATAATTAACTTAGAACAAATATCAACATATAGTGACCAGCAGAAATGCAGAACACAAGATCCCTTATTCCTGGTTCTGGAAGGGGAGGCAGGTTGGGAGCTTTAAGCATACTGAGGGATCACCTGAAAGAAACAAGATTACCATGGTAAGTAATTTTTTTCATCTTGTTTGAAGGGGAGTAAAGATCTTTTGGGAAAAAAAAAAAGAATGCAAGTTTGGCGTGCTGTACTGAGAAACATCAGCCAGTGCAGAGATTCAAACACAGTCTATATTTGCACTCAACAAGAATTCTATGTAAATATTCATTAATAAAATAGGGAAATTTCTGTGTGAGGACCGAGATTTACACTGACTGCAGTGACAACTATCTTTTAGAGCAAGGCTACTTGCCATTTGCAAAAGGTACAGAGAGATGAATGTGTGGGGTAGCTGGGCCAGTCTCAACATGGGTGAGACATTACTGGTTGTCAAAGAAGGAAGCCTAAAGTGAAGAGGCCAGAAAAGGAAGGCTTCCATTCTATTCTGCTCCATGGTATACCGTATATTGTTGGCAGTGAGAGTGAGTAAAAAAAAAAAAAGAAGGGGCATGTTTCAACCACGACCTTGGAATCAGTTTTACTGATGAGTAAATAAAATAAGACATTTGTTCTGCAGAAAGAAAGCATAAGGATGGTGATATATCTATCTGTGACTTTCCCTCAGGTGTAATCAGCAAACTTGCATATTTAATCATTCAGTAAAACTCGAAAGGAATTGATTGTGTCAATATGGAACGAGAATAGATAGTTATGGCCACCCATTTCTCACCTTTGAACTGAAGCACATCTGTTCGGCTTATTGGTCTAACACATCCTGGTTCCGATGTACTGCAGAACCTTTTTAAATAGGAGCACAATATACGCTTCCTTCAAGACATTAGGCACACACTCTATCTGATTCACTGAATTTTAGTACAAGTTTGTATTGCATTGATGACAAAAGTATGGCAGAGACACGTTAACACTATTGTTTGCACGTTGTCAATTACACACGTACATCAGTGACACATCACATCAGTTTGCATGTCAATGATGACAAACATACAGCAGTTATACGCTATCACTGCAGTTTGCATGTCATTAATGAGAAACATAAAACAGACATGTTATACCCTACAGTGGGCACATCCCAAGATTTAGGTGAGTCATTATGTGGCAGAGTTGATGGTGTACGTAGAACCACTAGCATATCAATAAAATAAAAAGAAACTTGACAAAGCAGCAACGTTGTTAAAGGGTAGGATCCAATAGAATCTACTGATTATGTCATTATTTGCCTAGTTAGCCTGGGCCACATATTGGCGCAGTGAGGTGGCTTATAGGTTGGGTCCCGTATTTTTCTTTGATCTGTTAGTTGAGATTGCAAGTGATCACAACAGTACACCAATCTGAGATGCACTACATCTCAAGACAGTTGTCAAGTCTTGTTCAGCCGCCCCAATAAGAACAAGACCCAATAATAAAAAGACAGGCAGCCATACCATACATCAGCGATGCTTGGAATCCACCAAATGGAATTGGTTTCATTAGATTCTGATCTGCTTTTTGGATTTAGGATTTGCAGTCTGAAAATCCTAAATCCTAAACTGAATCCTAGAAACTATTTTTACCTAGGCATTTAGGATTTGGGATTTGAAATCCAAATCTAAATTCAATTTTTAGGTCCTTTTAGGATTTGAAACAGAATCAGATTAGAATTCAGAAATTCCTAAAATCCTAAATCCAAAAATCGAGTCTGAATCCGAGCATCCGTACTGTACATCATAAGGATGTAAGTCCATCCAGAGAAGTATTAGGAGTACAAATGGCCATCAGGCTGTCAGTACCATTGTGCTCTCAGCTACAGTATGTCAGGGGGTCAGCTAGGGTTTATTCTGTAAATTTTGGGACTTGAGGCACAGAAGAGCAATGGGGCACAACAGCTTCCTGCTAAAGAATGACATTATTTGCATAGAGTATTCATGTCAAGCAGCCTTGGACTAATTTGAAAGATGTTACAGCATTACTGCTTTCTCATGGGAGAAGAACAGATGCAGTACAATCAGTTCATTTGTTAAACAGGACCCAGACAAAATGGACAGTGGACAGTGGCTGACTACATTCAAGAAAGGTGGGGTTTAAACTTGTGAGGGGGGAAGGGATAAGGGAGGGTCTGACCAGAAGCCCTCTCCTCCAGATGAGGAGTAGCCTTCAAACCCAGGGGGAACAGACTGGGGCGGAGGTTTCAGGAGAAGAGGGAGGATGGAAGTATAAGGAACCTGGGTGGGGTTTGACAAAGGGGATCAGGGATAAGGGGTGGGGGTTGGTGTTAGTAAATGCCAGGAGCTTGGGAAACAAGTTGCCAGAGTTCCAGGCCATGCTGTTCAAGGGGGTTGGATGTGGCGACAGTCACGGAGACGTGGGTCAACAAAAACCATGACTGGGACCTAAACGTGAGGGGGTACACTATGCTTAGGAAGGATAGAAAGGAGGGCAGAGGGGATGGAGTGGCTATGTTCATTAGAGATGACATAGAAATTGCTAGGGTAGAAGAGGCAGAGGGAAACGTGGAGGCTTTATGGGTCACCTTACGATCCCCAGCAGGAGATAAGGTCAAGCTGGGTGTAGTATATAGGCCCCCCGGGATGAGTGATGTTGTAGAGAATGGTTTGCTGGACAACATCATTGCCCAGTGTGGACCAAAAGGGGAAGGAGTGGTGTTGATGGGGGACCTTAATATGCCAGGTACAAACTGGGGAACCATGTCCTCTAAGGTGGCCAAGGAGCAGAGGCTGCTGGACGACTTCCAGGATGTGTTCTTAACACAGCATGTGATGGAGCCCACAAGGGAGGGGCATGTCCTGGACGTGGTTCTGGCAGATGGGGATCTGGTAAGGGACCTGGTTGTAGAGGACCCTGACTGGGAGCGACCACAATACTGTCTGGTTTCAAATAAGCATGGGGGGGGGGAGATCTAGGACACTGGCAGTGGACTTCAGAGGGGCAGACTTTGTGGGCATGGGAAATATTTTCAAGGATCACTTGAAGGGGATTACATTAATGACAAATGTGGAAAGGAGATGGGAGGTCATAAAATGGGGACTTCATGAGGCAGTCAGGATCTGCGCTAAGTTGAAACGTAAGGGAGCAAGGTCACATAAACCATGCTGGTAGTCCAGTGAGGTACAGGTAGCGGTCAGAGAAAAGAAGGTGGCCTATAAAAAATATAAAACAACAAGAGGGGATAGGGATAAGGAAATGTACCATCTTGCATCTAGAAAAGTCACACGGATGGTGAGGGAGCAAAGTCCAGTAAAGAACAGCGGCTGGCACAGGGGATACATGGAGGGTTAAAGGGGTTCTTCCGGTACATTGGGGAGTGCAGAAAAACTAAGGGCCATCTCAGCAGATTGAGATCAGAAGGAAGGTGGGTGGAAGAGGCGAGGGACCAGGCAGAGGTATTTAACGAGTACTTTGCCTCTGTGTTCACAAGGGAGGGGATCGGATATCTACAAAGCAAGGCATTATGGGGTAGAAGCGGCAGTGAGTGGGATCGGGGAGCAACAGAAATGGAGCAAGAGGGAGGGTGAGGTACCCCAGGGGTGTCACATCTGGATAAGGATAAAAAGGCCAGTAAGGTGGAGGGAACGGATGATGCTATCTCCACCAAAAGGGTGTGGTTAGCCCTCAAGGCCCTAAAGCAAGACAAATCTCCTGGGCCAGATGGCATTCATCCGAGAGTACTATGGGAATTGGCGGCCATACTGGCTGCACCCCTGTCGGAGCTCTTCAACAGGTCTCTTGAGACAGAGAGGGTACCTAGGGATTGGCAAGAGGCACATGTGGTGCCAATCCATAAAGGGGGGTCGAGGGAAGTACCAGGTAACTATAGACCCATCAGTTTGACCTCAGTGGTGGGAAAATTATTGGAGAGTATACTAAAGGAATGACTGGGGGTGTACTTAGAGGAGATGGGAGGTCTGGATAGTCGGCAACATGGGTTTGTGCCAGGTAGATCATGTCAAACCAATTCTGTGGAGCTCTACGAATGGGTAACATCAGAACCTGACAGGGGAAAGCCTGTGGATGTATTATTCTTGGACTTCAGCAAGGCGTTTGACTCTGTCCCCCACAATGGGCTGGTGGAGAAACTGATGGGGTTAGGAGTAGGCCCTTTGATGGTCAGATGGACTGAAAACTGGCTAGCTGGACGCACCCAGAGAGTAGTGGTCTGTGGGGAGCTCTCGAACCCTAGAGAGGTTGGTAGTGGGGTACCGCAGGGCTTGGTCCTGGGTCCGATCCTGTTTAATGCATACACATCAGGGAGGGTATAGGGTGTGAAATGAGTCTCTTCGCTGATGACTCCAAGATGGGAGCAGTAGTTGGGGGAGAAGAGGGGAGGTTGTCCCTGCAAGGGGACCTGGACACCCTGGAAAGCTGGGCTCACACATGGAAATTAAATTTCAATATCACCAAGTGCAAGGTATTGCATCTTGGACGGGGAAACCTTAAACACAGGTACACCCTGGGAGGGGAGGCGCTGGAGGCCTCAACAGGGGAAAAAGACCTAGGGGTCATGGTGGATGCATGTATGAATAACTCTGAGCAGTGCAGGAGAGCAGCTAGCAAGGCAAACAGGATGTTGGGATGCATCGTAAGGGGGATCACCTCTAGGAGCAAGGAAGTGATTCTGCCGCTGTACAATGGACTGGTTAGACCACACTTGAGTACTGTGTACAGTACTGGAGACCACACTTGAAGAGGGACATACAGCTCCTGGAGAGGGTACAGAGGAGGGCAACTAAGATGATACGAGGGCTAGGGAATTTGACGTATGAGGACAGACTTGAGGAGCTCTGCCTGTTTTCATTGGAGAGGAGAGACAGGGGAGACATGATTGAGGTCTTCAAGTACCTCAATGGAATAAATAGGGTAAACATGGAGGGATCTTTAGACTAAAGCAGGAGGTATCACCAGAGGGCATGGTTTGAAGTTGGAAGGTGGAAGGTGAGGGGGAAAAGAGGAGGAGGTTTTCACTGAGAGGGTGGTGGACCCTTGGAATGCACTGCCTGGTGAGCTGGTTCAGAGATCCACAGTGGAGGGCTTCAAGAGAGGGTGGGACAGACACTGAAAGTGGATGTATCAGATGATGGCCTGTCCCAGGGGGTTGGGGATGGATGATAGGGGTTTCTGGAACACAAGGGAGGGGAGGGCCTCGGCACTCAACTAGGGATCGGAGGTTCGAGCAGACTCGATAGACCGTAAGGCCTAATCTGCTGGCAAATAGTATGTTAGTGTAAGTTTATCTCCAAAGAACAACCTAATTTGCATAGAAACATAGAAATTGTTGGTACAAAAGGACCACTTAGACCACCCAGTCTGCCCAGCTTTTCCCTGCCTGTTCTGTCTCCACAGACCCTACTTGGTCTTTGTCTGCCCTCCCCCCCCTTACCTATTTGCCAATATTCCCTTACCAGGGATGCTTAAACCCCCCCCCCACTGTTTTTGTTCCCACCACCTCTGATGGAAGACTGTTCCTGGCTTCCACCACTCTTACAGTGAAGTAGCACTTCCTCACATCCCTCTTAAACCTCCCTCCTTCCAGCGTCATTGCATGTTGTCTTGTCATGGCGCACTTCCTCATTTTATAATAGACTCCCCATCTGTGCCCTGTTCATCCCCGTGAGGTACCTGCAGATCTCTATCATGTCCCAACTTTCCCTCCTCTCATCTATGGTGTACATGTTGTGATCCAGCAGTCTTTCCTCATAGGGCTTTTGATGTAACCTCTGCATCAATTTAGTTGCCCTCTGCTGGACTGCCTCCACCCTGTCTATGTCCTTTTTGAGATGGGGCATCCAGAACTGGACACAGTACTCCATGTGGGGTCTCACCAGTAACTGATACAGTGATAACACCACCTCTCTCTTCCTGCTGGTGATACCTTTCCCTATACACCCCAGTATACCACAGGCCCTGCCCACTGTCTTGTCACACTGCCTGTCACTTTGATGCCACTAGACATGATAATGTCAAGGTCTTTTTCCTGCTTAGTGACTGTCAGTAGCCCCGCCCCAGACAATTTCATACTCCGCTTCTGGGTTCCTATTCCCTAGGTGCATGATTTTGCACTTTTTAGTATTGAACCCCAGCTGCTATGCCCTCGACCACTTCTCAAGTTTTCTAAGATCCCTACTCATTCTTCCCACCCCTCCTGAGTATCCACTCTATTACAGATTTTGGTGTCATCTGCAAAAAGGCGTACTTTTCCTCCAGTTCCTATCTAAATTCCTATGCTTTTCTCCTCCTTTACCTCTAACTCCCTCCCTCCCACTCCCCTCTCCCTTTTCTCCCCTCCCCATTACTCCTCTCCTGCCCCCTACTCCCCCTCTCTTCTCCCTATTTGACCACTGTCTTTGTCTGACTCATCCTGCCTCTCCCAGTATGGCCCCCCGCTGTGGGCTTCCCACCTTTCCCTCTCTACCCTTCTCTCCCATTTCTCCCCTCCTTTTCCTCTCTCTCCCTCTCACCATCTTCCTTCCCTTCTGAGCACTTTTACCTGGATGCCGTTT
This sequence comes from Neoceratodus forsteri, assembly GCA_016271365.2. Taxonomy (NCBI): domain Eukaryota; kingdom Metazoa; phylum Chordata; order Ceratodontiformes; family Ceratodontidae; genus Neoceratodus; species Neoceratodus forsteri. The sequence goes on from CM057459.1 coordinate 659,960,266, forward strand.
CTCTCACATCCCCTGTCTCATGGGTATCAATCCCGCTTTCCTCGTCTTGCACCTAGGGTTTCTACTCCTCCCTTCATGATATTTTATTTACTTATTTATTGAAATGTTTCACCAGGAAAGGCACACTGAGCAACAAGATGCTCGTCTCTCAGTGCGACCTGGGGGGAGGGGGAACAGAGGAGTGGATAACTCACAGGTTATCAAGTGAGATACATTTAACATAATTATACAGTGGGAGGAGGTTACATTTAGTACAACATACATAGGGTACTGTAGGCACAATGCCACATAGATATAAACATTGAAGCATTTAATACAAGGAATAACAAGTGCAAACAAATGACAGCAGACAAAGTTGAAACAATAAGTTCAGAAGTTGGTGCAATAAGCCAGCATCCGTAGCATAAGCATAGCGTAGCAACAACAGGACTGTAAACGTAACTGTCAACAGGAACTTCCTGTTTTGCAGTAGGAAGGGAAGGATCATAGAGAAACATTGGTTTTGTCAACCCTAAAGGAAAAAAGTAGCTCACTCTCCCCCCCCCCAGCTGCTGGTGGTCTGACACTGAGCAAGCAAGAAGGAGGCTACTGAAGAATATAGGAAGTTACTGCCCCAGAACAGGAAGGGTGAGAGTTGTAAGGAGAGGAGAGAGTAAGCATACAGAGAAACAGGAGAGGGGACACAAAATCAGACATGATAGGAGTGGTGCAGTGCAATGGCTGTGGGGCGGCCGTGTTCCAGGAGACATTCTGGAGGCTGCGATGCTGCCCTATTTGCAGGCACTTCTCTGGTCTGAGGTAGGAGGTTGCCCGTCTCCAGGCTGACCTGGCTAGGATTCGTGAAACCTGCTCCCCCACCCAGGGACCACCAGGGCCAATGCCACTACCTCAGAGGTTGCCAAGAAAGAGGAGAGGCTGGACCAGGGTGGGCTCAGGGAGGGATAGGGTGGTAGAACAGAGTTGCATCCCTCCAGCTGTACCGCTCCACAATTCATTCGCTTTTCTCGTGGATAGTGGTTCCTCTACGGAGGCACCTGCAGTGGAGACCAAGGAGGATGCTGGGAACCTTCACAAAGGAGACCCACAGGAGGGAGGCATGAGACCCCACAGGGGAAGGAAACCACCCTGGTGGGGGACTCAATCATAAGGGGTAAGAAATGGGGGAGGAAGGGGAGAGGGAGGTAAAGTGCCTGCCTGGCGCCACGGCTTGGAGGGACAGGAAGCGAACCCTCAGGATCGTGGGAGCAGCTGCACGAGGGAGGGAGCTGGATGTCATTGTCCACCTAGGGACAAATGATCTGGCTAGGAATGGGATCAGAGCAGTGCAAGAGGAGTTTGTAGAGTTGGGGAGGGGCCTTAGACAAGTAGCGCATACAGTAACCTTCTCGGAGGTGCTGCCTGTCTATGGCAAGGGTAATGCTAAGGTACTACTCACCAGGGAATTCAATGAATAGTTGAAAAACTGGTGTGGAGCTCAGGGTTTTGGCTTCATTGGGGACTGGGGAGCCACCTGGAGGGATGCAGACCTATACTGGTGAGATGGTCTGCATCTGTCCAGGGGGGAACCAGGATCCTAGGTGAGATGTTTAAATGCTTTATTGGCAAGCATTTAAACTAGCCAAGGGGGGAGGCACTGAAAAGAGCAGGGAAATCCCAGTCTCTCCCCACAAACAACAGTAATTAGTGAGGTAAACACCAAGGTAGAGGAGTCATTAGAGAGCAGGACAGAAATAAATGTCAAAAAAGGCAAAGGCAGTAAGGACAGGAATGGGGTTAAAAGGGGTAAGACCATCAAAAAGTGGAGGGTGATGAGTACCAATGCTTGTAGTCTGTGTAACAAGCTCACTGAACTACTGGCCTTGATGGAAGAGGGTTGCCTTGATATTGTGGCAGTCACAGAAACATGGTACACAGAGAACCATGACTGAGATGTCAACATACCAGGATACACAATCTACAGGAGGGACAGGGAGGGTAAAAGAGGAGGAGGAGTAGCTCTTTATGTAAAGGAAGGGATCAAAGCAACAGAACTAAAGAGTAAACAGGGAGCAGATGAGACACTCTGGGTCACCCTGGAGACAGGAAATGGCACCACAATCCGCATGGGGGTTGTATACAGACCCCCATCTCAGGGAGAGGAAATGGACAAGGAAATGATAGAAGGCTTCCTTAGAATGGCAGAAAAAGGGGAGATATTGTTGATGGGGGACCTCAATATGCCAGATGTTAACTGGAGCACCTTTGCTGCAGGCACATCCAAGAGCAGGGTAATTCTTGATGCCCTACAGGGGGCATGCCTCAGACAGCTAGTATTGGAACCCACTCGGGAGGGAGTAATCTTAGACCTGGTACTCTCAAATGGGGATGGAGAAACAATCTCAGATTTAGAAGTGGGTAGCCATCTGGGAACAAGCGACCACCAAACAGTGTGGTTCACGATAAACAAAGCCATACAATCAAGCCATACAAAAGCAAGAGTATTGGACTTTAGAAGGGCTGACTTTGGGAAAATTAGAGAGTGCCTCAGTAAAGCACTAGCAAACAGGCAAAGAGGAGGGGTGGAGGAATAATGGGGAGTAATCAAAACATCCATCACAGAGGCAACAAGCCTTTGTGTAAAGCAAATCAACAAAATAGAACGAAGGAAAAAACCGCTATGGTTCTCAAAAGAGGTGTCAGGGAAGTTTAAAGAGAAAAGGATAGCATTCAGGAAATATAAGGAAACACAGAAGGAGAAGGACAGAGAACTTTATCAGTTAAAGCAGAAAGAGGCTGGAAAGGCAGTCAGAATAGCAAAGGCCCAAACCGAGGAAAGAATAGCCAACTCTGTTAAGAAGAGAGATAAGACCTTTTATAGGTACATTAGGGAGCGAAGAACGACCAATGGAGGGATACTGAGGCTTAATAAAGGGGAGGGAATGTGGGTAGAGGGTGACAATGAAAAAGCAGGGATACTGAACAAATATTTCTGCTCAGTATTCACAAAGGAAGAGGAGGGGGAGGTACCTAAACCAAACAAGAGAAACACTGTGAAGACGGGGGTCAATACCAATCCATTTACAGAAGAAAGGGTTCTGAAAGAACTAATAAAATTGAAGGTGGACAAAGCAATGGGGCCCGATGGGATTCACCCAAGAATTCTAAAAGAACTAAGGGTAGAACTAATGACACCGCTGACTACTGTCTTTAACAAATCATGGGTGGATGGGGTGGTACCTGAGGACTGGAGGAGGGCGGATGTGATTCCTCTTCACAAAAGTGGGAGCAGGACAGAGGCAGAAAACTACAGACCAGTTAGTTTGACCTCAGTGGTAAGTAAAATGATGGAATCACTTCTGAAGGAAAGAATTGTTGAGTACCTAGAGGCCAGTGGGGCACAGGACCCAAGGCAGCATGGATTCACGATGGGAAGGTCATGTCAGACGAATCTAATAGATTTCTTTGACTGGGTGACCAAAGTAGTAGACCAGGAAGGGGCTGTGGACATGGCTTACCTAGATTTTAGCAAGGCATTTGATACAGTCCCACACAAAAGATTAATACACAAGTTAGCCAGCCTTGGAGTGGGTCCCAAGGTGGTAGCCTGGATAAAAAATTGGCTAGACAACAGGACACAAAGGGTAGTAGTAAATGGAGTCCACAGTGAAGAAAGGAGGGTTACTAGTGGGCTACCGCAGGGTTCAGTACTGGGACCGGTCCTTTTTAATGTCTTTATAAGTGACATTGCAGAGGAACTGGAAGGAAAAGTATGTCTCTTTGCAGATGACACAAATATCTGCAACAGGGTTGATACACCAGATGGAGTGGAAAGGATGAGAAGGGACTTGGCAAGGTTGGAGGAATGGTCAAATGTATGGCAGCTCAGATTCAATGCAAAGAAGTGCAAGGTAATGCACCTGGGAAACAAAAACCCAGGGCAAGAGTACACAATGGGGGGTGAGATACTGACAACAGTAAAAATGGAAAGGGACCTGGGGGTAATTATATCAGATGATCTTAAGGTGGGCAAGCAATGTGAGAAGGCAGTAAGGAAGGCTGGGGGGATACTGGGATGCATAGGGAGAGGCATCAATAGTAGAAAACAGGAAGTTGTTATCCCTCTGTACAGACAGTTGGTGAGACCCCATCTGGAGTACTGTGTGCAGTTCTGAGACCATCTCCGCAAAGACATAGACAGAGTGGAAGCTGTCCAGAGGAGGGATCAAAATGGTGCAAGGTCTGCACCAGAAGACATACTAAGAAAGACTAAAGGAGCTTAATATGTATACCCTTGAGGAAAGGAGGGAGAGAGGGGACATGATAGAAACTTTCAAGTACCTCAAGGGAATCAACAAAGTCCAAGAGGGTGGCATCTTTCAGAAAAAGAGATGTGCAAGAACAAGGGGGCACAATTTGAAGATAGAGGGAGGATGGCTCAGAGGTAATGTGAGGAAATATTTTTTCACAGAGAGGGTTGTGGATGCATGGAACAGCCTCCCTGAGGAGGTCATGAAGTCAAGAACAGTGGGGGAATTCAAGAATGCATGGGACAGACATAAGGCAGTCCTAGTGGGGGGTAGGAGGAAGTAAGCTGTTGGTTAATTAGGATCTGCAGCTTATCTGTTAGGTAGGAAAATGGGCAGACTAGGTGGGCCAAGCGGTCCTCATCTGCCGTCACATTCTATGTTTCGATGTTTCTATGTTCTATAAGCTAGGTGCCGCTGTTCAGGCAATCAGGGGTGGGGTGGGGGACGCAGGTGCAACGCAAGCAGGTATTATGTGCAGGAGCAATTTAACATAAGGTAATTTGCTCGAGCAGAAGACAGGGAGTGGGCAGAGGAGGAGAGGTGGATTTGAGGGGAGAGCTTGTTCCAGAGTACAGGGAAGCAGTATGGAAAGGCTTCTTGGCCAGTGGAGGTTCTCTGCCTAGGGATTAATAATTGGCAGGAATCAAGGGCTCTAAGGGCATGAGTGAGGGTGGGGGCTGATGACAGTATGGCTACAAGGTAGGACGGGAAGGCACCAAGCCATAATTTTGAGACAAATTTAGTGCAATGCAGTAAGTGGTGATTTTTGAGGGATGTAAATGCAAGGGATTGGTAGAGAACGCAGTGATGGGTGAAGGGGGTGACACTGAGAGCAAAATGGCAGAAAGCATTGAAGAGGAGTCCAGTCTGCATAGGTAGACATGGGAGCTGCACAGTAGACTATGTCGCAGTAGTCGAGGAAAGGAAGTATCATCTTCTGAAGTAGATCACACTGCACGGTTAGTGGGAGGCTACTACGATTCCTATAAAGGTCACCAAGCTTAGGGCGCATTTTTTCTGTAAAGCATCAATGTGGTCAGAGAAGGATAGATGACGGTTGAGCCAGACCCCCAAGTACCGGAAGGTATTTACTTCCTCCAGTATTGTCCCATCCAGGGTGCAATAGGAGGGGAGGAAGTGGAGCTTGGACAGGCATTGTTTATGCCGAAGGTCATGGTGACTTTTTTTTGCATTAAGGGAGAGCTGAACCAGAGCTGAACTTTGTTGAAGTCAGCCTGGAGGGCAGTTCTGACCTCTTCCGGGTAAGAGCCAGAGGAGAACAGGACAGTGTCTTCTGCATACATATGGATAGATGCAGAAGAGCATATTTGAGGCACGTCATTAAGAAAAATGGATAACAGATTGGGGCCAAGTACGGACTCCTGAGGGACTCTGGTAGTCATGGGGGGATGTGGCATCTACTATTTTAACTGATTGCATTCTACCTGTGAAGTAGGTGATGAACCAGTTGGTGGAAGAATCAGAGAGACCTGTTTCCAAGAGGCACAGTAACAGTAAGGGGTGGGATACCGTGTTGAAAGCTTTAGCAAGGTCGATGAAGATGGCCGAGGCAAACTGCCGTCTATACTTTCCAGAAAGGATGGTGCCAGTGAGCCTTAACACAGAGGAGGCAGTGGAGTGCCCCTTTCTGAATCCAAACTGGAAAGGAGTAAATAAATTTGAGTCCGAGAGAAAGGAGGTAAGTGGGGCAAGCACAAGGTGTTCTTGTAGTTTTGCAAGAATTGGAAGGAGAGAGATAGGGTGGTAGTTTGAGGTGGAGATGGGGGCACCCCCTTTGGGGAGGGGAATGACAACAGCCTGTTTCCATGTTTGGGGACAGTTGAAGTGGCAAAAGATTGGTTTAGGAGGTTTGCAAGTGGGGTTGCTATGGTGGGGGTGGAAAGGTAGAAGAGTTTGGGGTCCGGCCCATCAGGGGATTTGCCTTTTGATGACTTGAGAGTAAGTAGGGCATCTAGGATTTCAGCTGGCGAGATGTCTTTGAAGGAGAAGGTGCAAGGCCTATGTATTTTCTTTGTTTCTGTGGTGTGTCCCTGGGGTGCTGGGTTGGCAGGGAAGAGAGGAGAGAAGACACACACGTAGTGAAATAAGTACTGAACTCGGCAGCGACTGCGCGCGGATCCGAGAGAAGAGTGTTGTTTATGTTCAGGAGTGGAGCTGGGTTGGCAGCTGGTGGAGAGAAGAGGGAATGAATGACCTTCCAGAATTTGGATGGACTATTTAAGTTTGATTGTAGGGAGGAGGTAAAGTAATCCATTTTAGCTAGTCAAGTTGCTCTGGTGCACTACTTGCGTAGCATGCAGTATGTGGTGATGTCCTGTGGGGGACGTGAAGATTTAAGAACTCTCCATGCTTTGTCATGAGAGCTTTGACATGCTATAAGTTCTTGGGTGATCCATGGCAGGTGGTTGCCACATACCCTTGTGCGACGCAGTGGAGCATGAGTATCCCAGACATTGAGGAAGGTGGTTTGGAAGGGTAGGAGGGCATCATCAATGGAGCAGTTTATATGTGTTGGGACCCAGTTTGTCAGGGCTAGGTCATCTAGTAAGGGGGTGAGGCTGAGGGATTTGTAGGATCACTGAACTAGAAATTTGGGGGGGAATTTAGGGCAGTGAATTTTATGGACTAGGTATATAATATGGTGGTCGCTCAGGGAATCAGAGAGTAGTCCTGTGTCAATGACTCAGTGAGGGTGGGTAGTCAGAGCCCAGTGTATTAACGAGTGGTTGCCAGATTTGAGGTTGAGGCGGGACGGCTCAGTAATGATCTGGATTAGGTTTAGTGTGGAGACTTCTGTCCGGTTTTAATAAGAGCTGGCACTAGCCAATTGTGGTTGAAATCTCCCATAATATATAGTTCCCCTGTATGGGTTGGGGGGAGATTTGCACAAGTAGGTCAGTGACAGATGAGACTGGGGTGCCAGGCCGGCAGTATATACCAGCAATGTAAATTGGGAGAGAGAAGGGGAGAGCCTGCTGTACCGATAGCAGTTCGTAGGCTTTTGGTTCAGTCTTAGCTAGGACTACTAAGTAGTGCATGTCCGAGCTTACATAGATGGTCACTCCACCACCTCTGGTAGCCATGGGATATCCTGGGATAGTGATCGCGGGATCAGAGATATTTTTATTTAGCCACATTTCTGAGACAGTGATGATATCAGGGGCATAGTGAGCAGCGAGTACCTGGAGTGAATCAGTTTTGAGGATTAGACTTCTAAAGTTTAGGTGCAGGAGCCGCAAGCCACAGGGGAGAGGGCCTCCAGAGAGATTTGTGGTAAGGGATGTGGTAGGGGAGGGGCCCACTGCATTTGATAGGGTACTGGTAGACAGGGGTCCAGGGTGGGTGTATGTCCCCTGCTGCAAGGAGCAGGAGAGCGACTGTTATGTGGTTTGCTATCATGTGGAAGCAACATGAAGTGAGTGAACGCTGCCTTGGTAGTGAGCAAGAACGAGCATGAGAGGTTGGATGGGTGATAATTAGCGGAAAAATTATCCAGGAGTGTGAGGGGTTGAATAAAAAAAACCTGCTGTGTCTAGATTTGATACTCTTAGTGTGGTCTTTTTACCTTTGTTTTCTCCCCCAGCTTAGTGGCCCAGATTCCCTTGGTCACTGGTCAACCAATGTATGTTTTGTAGTTAGCCAACGTGGACTGTTATTAGTTATCCATTACTGTCTTTAGTTTTGTTTTGTACCTATTTTGAAATTTTACACTGTATATTTGTTTTCTGTCCCAAAGTAGTTGTTTACTAGGGCATTTCTTTAGTCAGCCAACCTTGTACTATATTATGGTAACCTGCTCCTAGTGCCTTTATGTGTTGTATCCCGTTTTTTTGTAATTTGTCTATGTTTTTATGTTCATCCTGCACTGGATGTTTGTGAAAATGGGCCTTTTTACTTACATGCTCTCCAGTACACGAATAAACTTAACTGAATTGAATGTGCTCTCCTCCAGCCCTCTGGGGCCACTCTTTCTTCCAGTGAATTGTTGAATAAGGCCATTTGTGGTGCAACAAGCACCTCTCTGAGTTTCTTTAATACCCTTGAGTGTATCCTGTTTGGTCCCATGACCTTGTCTATTTTCAGGTTTGCAAGGTCTTTCCTCTGAAAAAGGATTAGTGTTGACCCCCACACCACCAAGTGTTTCTGCAGCTTCTTGGTGGTCTGTCCCCCTCTCCCTCCACTGTGAAGAATGAACAGCAGTACTGTTTATGTAACACATCACAGAAATGTTGTCCGTATGGATCAACAGATTATGACCTGGAAGGAGGACGGCAAAAGCCTGAAGGTCAAGCAGAACAGTCCTCATCTCCAGAGTTTTGCTGTACAGAACTCTGTCCAAGGAGGACCACTGATCCTGAGTCCTGAAGGGAACCAGATGGGCACCTCATCCAGAATTTGATGCACACATCATCATCACTAGCAGAGGGGAAAGGAGAGCAGAGGAGAAAGGGGGATACCATCTTGAGTTTGCAGTGGTCCAATCACAAGAGTAGGGAACAATGGAGCAGAGGGGTCACTTCTTAGAGACATTCCAGCTCACTAGAATGCAGCGCCCACTAGCCACAGAGGAATCCTTGTGGAATCCTCATATGAAGGTGCATCAGCAGGACAGTTAGAATGACAGCAGCCATGAGGCCAATCAGTCTTAAGAGACATCTTCTGGGTGAGACACAGTTAGTGGAAGAGATCAGCTGAGCCTGGGCAACCAATACCATAAGAAGGTCTGAGAAAAGGAAGGCCCAACCCAACCCCATGACCAGAACCGCACCTGTGTACTGGAGACGTTTGCATGGAGTGAGAACCAACTTCAGCTTGTTCACGAGAATTCCCAACTATTTGAATAGTTTTCTGGTGCAGAACAGTGTACAATAGCCTTCCTCGACAGGGTCTTCAGAAGCCAGTCATCAAGTTATGGGATTTATGGGAAGAGCTCAGACACAAAGAGCGACCCTAGGAGGCATACGCCAAGTGCGGTCCAGCCCCTAACCTTGCTGTCTGCTGAGCTTCACTGATCTTTAACGACTGGGAGAGAGACCAATCACGGAGGGAAAGCAGACTCCGACAGGTGCAGAAGCAGAGATTCCTTGACAGCAGTTCTACCTGGTTGAATCCTCCTTGGAGTTCACAGTTCAGGTTCCTATCTCCACGGTGGTGATTTCTTTCCTCAATCACTTTGCTCAGACCCAACCAGTGGCTGCTCTCTTCTACTGAGCTTCACTGATCTTCAATGACTGGGAGAGAGACCAATCATGGAAGGAAAGCAGACTCTGACAGGTGCAGAAGCAGGGATTCCTTGACAGCAGCTCTACCTGGCTGAATCCCCCTTGGAGTGCACAGTCTGGGCTCCTATCTCCACTGAGGTGACTTCTCTCCTCGACCACTCTGTTCAGACCCAGCCAGCGGCTGTTCTCTCAGCATAAGAAGCAGTTGGAATACTTACCCAGAATTCCTAGCTGCTGTATGTAAATCAGCATTTGTACTACTATACCACTACTGAAATAGTGATTGACTAATAGACAGCTCTTAGCTGGAAGCAATTGCTCAGACACAAAGGTACCCCAGGAGGCATACCCCAAGAGCGATCCAGCCCCTAGCCTAACTGTCTGCTGTACCCACCACTGAAATAGTGGTTGGCTAATATAAAGCTCTCAGACAGAAACAAGCAGAAACAAAAGCTCAGACACGAAGGGCAACCCTAGGAGGTATATGCCAAGTGCAGTCCAGCCCCTAGCCTTACTGTCTGCTGAGCTTCACTGACTGGGAAAGAGACCTTCTCTTCTCCAGTCTCTAGTTGTGCTATTAAGTGGCAGATCTTAACAAACTGATTTATTTTTTCAGCAGGAAGGAGTAACAAAGATTCTGCCTTCCCACCCTACACCCTAGTCCCACCCACTCCCGGGTCATCTACTTATATAGGGCTGTGACCTATCCTCTATTTCCCACCACAAGAACAGGATGGGGAGGGGTCTATCTGATTACAACAAAAAGACAACAACAAAAAAAAAAGCCAGTTTCTTTCATCCGCCTGGGACAGATCATCTTCCTCTAAATTTGAATAATAATGTACTCTTTCTTTCCGTCCACTGGCATGTACATGGATATCGCTGGCTGTCAACACTGTGGGACACTCTTCAATGGTCACGTCACCTGAAGGCAGGGCCGCTGTTTCATATGCTCGGAGATATGTCACCCAAGGCTCAGTTGCAGGAGGCATGGAGTGAGATCAGCATCCTCTGCGTAACCACCTACAGGGAAACATTTCTTTTAGAAGTGCACCTCCACATTGCCAACACCAAACCAGCACACTTCTCCCTAGAGAACGACCAGGCCTGGGGGATGGCAAGTGATTGCAGGAAAAGGGGGAAGAGCTTGGGTAACTCTCCCAAACCAACAAATCACTCTAAACACAGCAAACAGGTACACACCTCTTGCGTCCATACCATCCGTAACAACAGAGGATGTCTCAGGCCAAAGAATGCAAATGCAACAGGATAGCAAAAACACCATCATAAACAAAACCTCAACAGGAAAAAAATCATAATCATAGGGGACTCCATGATTTGCGGTGTGGACCCCCACCTGAGACAATACAAACATGCAGATGTGCAGGTCAGATGTCTCCCAGGAGCATCTGCTTGGAGGGACACTGACCTGATGACAGTAGCTCTAGGAGAAGCACACAAAAAGGCCCTGCTGTCTCTCCCCCTCCAGGTAGCATCAAATCTACACACTCCAGGATAGCAAAAGCAGATAGCCAGGAACATAAAACCCTTTCCGACTCCAGCACTGACCATCACAATGGAAAGGGAGGAACCATAAATGGGGAAAACTACAAAAGGATGAACAATAAGATCAAGGGAGGCATGACAAACAAGGTGACACAGCAAGAGTGGTCAGCACTATGCCTCAATGCACGCAGTTTGGCTAACAAGATAACTGACCTCACTGCCACAATAACTGAGGCAGGATTAGACTGGGTGGCCGTGACCGAAACATGGTTCACAAATAATCATGGTTGGGAGGTGACTATCCCGGGGTACAACTTGTTTAGGCAAGATAGGATTGGGAAAAAAGGAGAGGGGGTAGCTATTTATGTTAAGGTTGTCATCAATGCTACAGAATTCCAGCAAGCACCAGGGGAAACAAAGGATCTATGGAGCACAATAGGGGTTAGAAACCGGAAACCCATTCAGTTAGGAATAATCTACAGACTCCTAAATCAGGAGGAAGCCAGGGATAAGGAAATCCTGGAAAAAATACTTCAGATGTCAGGCAAAGGGGACATGGCGCTGGTGGGGGATTTCAATCTGCTGGACACAGATTGGAATACCCACACAGCGGCATCACAGAAGAGCAGGGAATTTCTAGTTACACTACAGGAAGCAGGCCTACGTCAACTAGTGACACCACCCACATGGGGTAACGCGGTTCTAGATCTGATATTCACAGATATCGATAGGGTTAGGGGTGTTAAAGCAGGGAACCACCTGGGCAACAGTGATCATAACACGGTATGGTTCTGGGTAAAAAGGACAGCAGACTTCACACACTCCAAACTGAAGGTCCTTGTCTTCAGGAGGGCAGACTTCACTAACACGAAGACCTACCTAAGAGACAACCTTAGTAACTCGACAGAAGGGAGCATTGAGGAATATTGGACAAGGTTGAAGGATGCAATAACCATAGTCACATCACAGTGTGCCTATCAGGTTAGTAAGAACAAAAGGAGGAAAAACCCACTATGGTTTTCCAAGGAGATGGCAACCATGGTGAGAGAAAAGCACATAGCTTTCAGAAAGTACAAGGAGTTGGGGAACGAGGTGGACAAAACAAAATATAAACAGAAACTAAGAGAGACATGGAAAATGATAAGACATGCAAATGCTCAAACAGAGGTTAGGATAGCTCAGGAAGTGAAAAAGGGTAACAAAATGTTCTACAGCTACATACATGAAAAAAGGAAGACCAAAGGGGGCTTTGTTAGAATCATAAAAAAAAAACGGACAAACCACAGAGCAAGATGGGGAGAGGGCAGAGACACTCAATGAGTGCTTCTGCTCAGTCTCCACACAGGAAGCAGATGGTAACAAACCAACAGTAGGCATAAAGAAGTGTCCGACTGAAGGAATAGACGTGGGTCCCGTCACAGAGGAAAGGGTCCTGGAGGAAATAGACAAGTTAAAGGTAGATAAAGCTATGAGGCCAGATGGGCTACACCCAAGAATACTGAAAGAACTAGGGAGGGAACTGGCAGCCCCCTTAGCAGTGCTCTTCAACAAATCATTAAGGAGCTGGGAGGTGCTGGAAGATTGGAAGAGTGCAACAGTAGTACCACTCCAAAAGAGTAGAAGCAAGGAACAGCAGGTAACTACCATCTGGTTAGTCTAACGTCAGTCATAGGAAAACTGATGGAGTCCCTGCTGAAGGAAAGAATCGTAGCTTTTTTTTGGAGCAAACTGGTCAGCTCAACAAAAGTCAACATAGTTTCATGGCAGGGAGGCCCTGCCAGACAAACCTAGTTGATTTTTTCAATTGGGTCACCAAAACAGTGGATCAGGGTGGGGCAGGGGATGTGGTTTACCTGGACTTCAGCAAAGCTTTTGACTCCCTTCTGCACAGGAGACTAGTCAAAAAACTGGAGAACATGGGAATTGGGCCAAAAGTTACAAACTGGGTCAGAAACTGGTTACATGGGAGAACTCAGAGAGTATTAATAAATGGCACTCTGTCTATGGAGGGGAGGGTGACTAGTGGGGTTCCGTAGGGCTCAGTTCTGGGGCTGATCCTCTTCAACATATTCATTAGTGACACTGCGGATGAACTGGAGGGAAAGGTGTGCCTGTTTGCAGATGACACCAAAAATGGCAACAGGGTAGACACAACAGCGGGACAGCAAAGCATGGAAGCTGATCTCTGAAAACTGGAGGAGTGGTCCAACACCTGGCAATTGAAATTAAATGCCAAAAAATGCAAGGTCATGAACCTGGGAAAGTGTAACCCAGGGAAACTGTACTCAGTGGGAGGGGAGTAGCTAGTAGCTACCAGGCAGGAGCAAGACCTAGGGGTGATCATATCAGATGACCTCAGGGTCAGTAGACAATGTGAAAAGGCAGCACTAAAGGCTAGTGGTATCCTGGGATGCATAGGGAGGGGCATCACGAGCAGAAGGCATGAAGTAATCATGCCCCTGTATTGGCTCCTGGTCAGGCCTCACCTGGAGTACTGTGTCCAATTCTGGATGCCACACCTCAGGAAGGACATAGATAGGCTGGATATGGTACAGAGAAGAGCAACAAAAATGGTGCAGGGCTTGCATCAGAAACCATACAAGGCAAGACTGGAGGACCTCAAATTACACTCCCTAGAACAATGCAGGAATTGTGGGGACATGATAGAGACATTCAAATACTTTAAAGGCAGCAACAGGGTGCTCGTGCAGAACCTCTTTCAGGTAAAGGACTACAGCATGACTAGGGGGCACAACCTTCGACTTAAGGTAGGAAACTTCAGAAGCAATATGAGGAAATTCTTCTTCACAGAGGACATTGTGGAACCCTGGAATAGCCTGCCAGAGGGGGTGGTGGGAGCCAAGAGAGTGGGGGAATTCAAGTGGGCATGGGATAGACACTGTGGGATACACAAGCAGGCAGCTAAGTGGGGGGTAGGAAACCAAGGGCAGACTTGATGGATTATATGGTCCCCATCTGACAACAACTTCTATGTTTCTATGAAGAGATCAAGGCCCTCCCTTCTGAGGGTGACTGTAACCACCGCAAGGCATTTTGTAAAGGCACATGGTGCAGATGATAAACCAGAAGGCAGAACAAAAAACTAATAGTGCAAACCTTGGAGCATAAACTGCAGGTATTGTCTATGGAACTTGCAGATCTTAATATGAAGGAAAGCATCTTTCATATACATAGCAACCACCCAGTTCCCTTACAGAAGCTGGGGAATTCTCTAGCAAGACCATTCAAAACTGTTTGTACTTGATAAACAGGTTGAGGCCTTGGAGGTCTACAATGGGCTATAAACCCTTGGTCCATTTTAGCACCAGAAAGTTCCAGGAATAATAGCCCAGGTTCACTTTGGCAACTGGGATAAGCTGTATGGTCCTTTCGCTGAGGATGGTTTAAACTTCCTCTAGCAGGAAGGCAAGATTTCCCAGAGGATAATTGTTGGGTCAGGGAGGGTGTACCACAGAAACAGAGAAATTCTAGGGCATGTCTCCACTGAACCACCTCCAGCACCCAAGCATAGGTCATGATCTTCCTCCATTTTGGTAGAAAGAGTTAGATTTAGCCCCTACAAAGACTCCTAGTATTGTAGGGGCTGGAGTAAGAGGGAGGAGTCAGAAGGCTCTGAGGGCAGTGGGAGCACCACTAAGACCAGCAGCTTTGGTGAGTCTGGCATGGGTAGTGGGAGACAAACTGGCATGAGGGGAGGCCTGTGGATGCTGGGAGCCATGGCCGGGATCCCTAGAGTATCCCCTATGGGGGCGGGCATAGACCTTCAAAAGGAACCCTGGCCACTAACCCAGAGTTTGATATTCAGTGTGTACAGAGACAGTAGGGTCATTTTTGATGTCTGAAGGTTCCAGAGGGCTGGCTCAACAATGGTGATGAAAAACTGCTTTCCTCTAAAGGGAGCATTAAGGATTGATTGCTGGACATCAGAGGCAAAGCTAACAACACAAGGAGTGGCAGCGCAGGCAAATGCCAGAAGCAACTGCATTTGCAGCCGCATCCAAGGCATCATAAGCAGACAGTAGCAGGTGTTTAACAGCCTCCAAGCCATTAGCAACAGTCTGCTGGACCATTAGTTTGTCAGGATCATCTGGCAGTTTGTCATCCACTGAAGTCATAGATTTTTTGCAGTTAATCTTTTTATTGTAGTTATTGTGATTATACATACAAATACACTACAATCTCCAATATACACTTACATAAATTTTTAATGAGAGAAGGAAAAAACATGTTGTCTGAAGTATTATACAATGATACTAAAGGGGAAAACAAATGTTGAGAAAACAATATGTAGCAGTACAATCTGTATGATAGAAAATATGGCAATTTATGGTTCAATGGGTAAAAGGAGTAGATACAAACAAGAAATATGAGCAGTCGTGATTGTACTTCTATTATGCTGTAATTTAATGCAAGTATGTGTAAGATTGTATAAAGGAAGAAATAAAAAACATAAAAATATCTAAGAAAGTAAACAAGAATGAAGAGGGAAAGGGAAGAAGAAAAGGAGATAAAAAGATAGAAAGAGAGGAGATGAAAAAGGAACGAAAGAGCTAGAAGCGAGATTCCAATATGAACATATAATGACCCATGGATTAAGTGACAATATGTGTAGACGTGTTTAAATATTTAAAATAGTCCTGCCAGCATTTATTATATAAATTAAGTCGGTCAGAGGCTAAGTGTGACATACGATCAAGGATGGCGTATTGAGATAGTTGTTTGAGAATATCCGGGAGGGTGGGAATGATGTTGGATCTCCAATGCATTAGTATAAGGCATTTAACTTGAAGGAATAGTAGGGATAACCACCTATTCTGAGAATGGGATATTCTGTATGAATGAGCATTGAAAATACCAAGTATGCAATGTTTTGGATCTAATGCAAAGGATAGACCAATCACTTTCATTGCAAAGAAATTAATATGATGCCAAAGATTGTGTATGGGGGGACAGTGCCATAAAATATGTAGCAAATTGCCATTGGGGGAGTTACAGCGCCAAGTCATAGATTTTCACAGGCAATTCCGATACTTAATCGCATAAGCCTGGTAACTGGCAATACGGAGTCCAAGGGATGCAGAAGTATATGTCCTTTTCCCCATGGCATCAAGCCTCTGAGATTCCTTATCAGGAAGAAGAGAGCTCATATGTTTTGGAACTTTAGACCTATCATGGGTTTAGATAATAACCGCTGAATCTGTCTCTGGTTAAAAGGAATAATGTGGTTTACCAGAAAGTACAGGATATTGTTTATCCACCTTCCTAGGTTCTCTTCTCAATTTTGGATACTCTTTTGCACCTTAACAAGGAGCATCTAATGTTGCTCTAAACGATAATATCAGGTGTTACTCAACAACATATGCCATTTTTCATTTTCAGCACTATATAAAATCCATCACTGCTTACTGTGTTTCTCTGTCCACTGTTGCTTGCATTAAAATAAACTATTACATGTTTGTGCATTGAATGGTAAATTCTAAATCTCACTCTGATCTAGAAAGTTTAATTGTAACAAACTCAAGTTCCTATAACCCATGGTCATCTTCATCCCCTAAATATAATGTGATTCACTACAAAACTAACTTTGGTAATCTAACTGACTTCAATTGACTTGAGGCTCCTATAGCTCAAGTAGTTAAGAGCATGCCATGGAAAATAAAAATAATCCAGCCAGTGAATAAAGCATACTGCAAGTCAACAAGGATGCTGGAATATACCGGGAAGGGATTTGACAGTGGGAGGAAGGAGGTGATGTTGCCTCTGTACTGGTCACTGTGAGGCCTCAGCTGTAGTACTGTGCCCAGATCTTCATCGAGAACATCTTGATTGGGCCACACCTTTGGAACTATAAGCTGTTGGTGTTAGGATCACTCAGACTTTTTTGCTAGCTGGGGCCACCCACAGTGGCATGCAACATTGATGACTATAAAATCTGGGAAGTCCCCTTGCTCCACAGGTCTTTCTTTCACCACTGAACACTCGTTGGACTGGCACAGAAACAATGTAATTGTTTCTACAATTTTATTTGTTTTTCTGCTTAACTTATCGACATTGTCCCTCTATGCCACCATCAAAAGAACCTTTATTTAGGTGCTTTACCTGTGGTTTTAAGATCTACAAGGACAATGTTCACACTGTGTTTGCTATTTGGGATTGTTTCACAGTGTGAGGACCTGCAAGATCTGCCACCGAGTTAGGCCACAAAGGGATGCCATAGGAAGGCTCTAGAAACCTTCATCGCCATTAAGGTGCATTAACCAGGCAGGGTCCACTTGTATCCTCTCTGCAGAGACGAAGTAAGAGTCTGGCACTGGGCTGTGGAACACAATATGTTCCTCATGGCTGTCTTCCTGCTCAGTACCATCAGTGCCCTTGCGGATCATCTCAGTCGATACAGGGTGCTCTGCCACAAATAGGAGTTATTGGACTCCATCATGGATGACCTCTCTCTAAAGTGGGATCACTTAGGCCTAGACCTTTATGCGTCTCCATGCAACTCAAAATTGCCATGTTTCTACTTGCTTGCTCCAGGGCCCAGAGCTTTTGGTGAGACACATTGTCCATCTCATGGAAAGGGAGGTTCATGCATGCCTTTCCCCGTTCCCTCTCAAAGAGGGTTCCGGTCAAGTTGACGGCCAAATAACTCTATCACTTCCCTTGCTCTCTACCTTCCCTCTCTTCCTACCAGCCTCATTCCAGGTTAGCTTTAGCCTTATTCTCAAGAATAGGTGGGTATTCAACTATATCATTCTGGGGGCCAGGGGTGTTACCACTTCCAAAAACCTCCAGGGGTTGATGGCAGTTCCTCATTACCACTCCAGGAACTGGGTCCCCATCTGACACAACCCACCTTAATTCCTTCCCCCAACATATACAAACATTCTGCCAAAGCCCTAGGGGGCTACTGGGGTAGGGGTACTCCAGTCTCTAGTAAACGGGCCTATTCATCAGGTGCTGGAGCTCAGAGCTGAAGTGGTTAAGTTCCACCACCAGGAACCTAAACCTCCTGCAAACCAGGCACCCTCTCATCTCCCAGAGTACCCTCCAGATGATAGCCATGTTGCATCTTCTACAGTTCCCTACCTCCTGCCACCCTCCTAACTTGCTGAACTTAGCATATACTTGCCCCTAATGGGGAATTATGAACCTTATTGGTTCCTGAGGGGACTATGTAATCCTACACACCAGATAGGGAGTTTTGTTCCCCTGATAGATAGTGATGCAAGTTACTGTGGACTACAGAGCTGTAACCCAGATAGGGAGTATGGACGCTTTTTAGATATTGCTGCAAGTGTCTGGGGGGCTATGTAGGCCTTCCCCAGTTTGGAATTATGTATAAGGTCCATCAAATTCATACAGACTAACTCAAAGCTGCCACTCTCCACAGTACCTGCTACCTGTTTAAACCCTAAGCTGGGGGCCCCTAGCAGCCTTCCAATTACACCATCAGCATAGTATATTGAACCCATGGTGGGTGTAACCTAGGTATGTTGAACCTTAGCCCTGTGGTTTCCCAGGCAGAGTCCTGTGAACACCTGCAGACAGCCCTGTAGATGCTGTTCTTATTCTTTGTGGTCCTCACTCTTCAGGGTTGCTCAAGTTAGAAACTGCTAGGCCCTGCTAGAGTTAAATAGTGGACTTCTAGGACCTGATTTGCCTTAAACCAAATTCACGCCTCAGCAGTGCACAATTCCCTCCTTCCTCATGACCTCCGTGCAGAAGATGAAACTTACTTAACAACTCTCACTTCTCCCTGACCTCAGTTTGCACTTTGTAGCATCCCCCTCTAAACTCTGACTCTAGGGCCTGATTTGACTCTGGCAACCCTGCTCCCAGCTTTCCATAATGTTCTCCTTCTTCTTGACCTCCTTTAACTCCAATCCTGCACAAAAAGCTTGTACTAGCTGTCCCAGTGGCACTGAGGGTTGAGGTGCTGGATGCCTTATGTCACGCTGCACCAGCAAACCAGGTTTGAGAATGACCTCGGGTCATTGGGGTGCCAGCATGGGGGTGGAGGAGCGGGATCGAGTGAGCCGTCAGGCTGCTCTCCTCTCTCAGGGGTGGAGGGGATGGGCTGTCACCCACTCCCCTGTGGTCCTGTCCCCACTGATGGAGGTTCAGTGGGGTAACGTAGGCGGGCAGAGGTGGGAGTACGGATGGGTGGAAGGGGCTAAGCTGGCATCTGGTGTGCGTGCGCGCATCCTCGCATATGTACCACCATGTGCAGGGGCCCAAGGGGGAATACAGGGAGAAAACAAGAAAAAGCATATAAAAACATATGTGTGTATATATATATATATATATAAGCTTGTACTTTCAGCTGTTTTTACAGCAAATGAAAAGCAATTAACAGCCCTCTCTTCCACTGTACTTCAGTTTTCCCCTTTGTAGTTTCCTCCTCGCAAGGATAGTAAAGGTACCACGAGATTTTCCAGGTGGGAAATTTTCCTGTCAGGAAACCTGTGCTGCACCACTCGTTGCACTTACTGATTCTCACATTTAAGTCCCTTTCCTGTATATTTGCTACTGTAACACCACATGGTCATGGACCACCACTGTAGTGAAATTCTGAAAAAAGAAAACTGAGGGTATCGTGTCTGGATTCAAACCAACAATCTCTTGTTTGTAAGGCTGTAGACCTTTCCAGTACACCACCAAACTGGCACAGCAATGAAGCTCAGCTCTATGACTGTAGAGGTTAAAGCCCCGTTGGGAGGAAGAAGAACACTCTCCTTGACAGGACAGTTTTCTGACAGGTAAATCTCAGGGGAAAACAGGGTGTGATGGTTCCTGACAGGAGAATTTCTTAACAGGAAAATCTCATTCACGACAGGAAAATCTTGTGGTACCTTTACCATCCTACCTTTCCCTTTCTACCCTGCTCAGTTTAGTGCTGTCTGTGTCTCTGCTAAGTACCAAGGCAAACCCCTAAGGCAGTGGACATTTAGTACACTCAAGTTATCATACCGAAGAGGCAGTTTGCAGCACGAGTAGTGCACAGGATCTATAAAAAGGATGACAGAAGAAAATAAACATCCACACTGTTTGGTTTTTGTGTATCTTTCCAGATCACACAGATATTCTAAAGCCTCAATCCTAGTACTGCATCACAATTAACTAGTTAATTTTCACTTGCAATGCAAAATTAGGATTAAGTTTCTGACAAAATGTTAACTGGCAGCAATAATGAAAGGTTCAGTTGGGGCAAGTAGCAGGAAGCCATTTCCAGCCCGAACTGGTGAGGCCCTGGTGGGTGAAACTTATTTTTCCTCGCTTGTAATGCTTACATGGCCTGTAAACATAAACATGCTTTTCCTGCAAAAAATAAGGTTCAGTAAAAGTGTATCCTCTGTCTGCTGTGTAGATGGCTGCATGCAGCAGAAAAGGTTCACCTCTTGTGCACATGACAGTTTCATGTACTGTCAGGCTGGCAACCAGTACAGTGTTAGTACAGCAGTTATGGACAATAGAAGCAGTACATGAAGAGCCAGTACACTCACTCTTTTTGGGCCATGACATAAATATATCCTTCCCCCCATGCTTTTGCTATGGGCAATGGTCACTGACTACTATTCTGTGTGATCACAATAGGAACTGGTCTGGAAGGCACAGCAGCCCTAACTGCTTATGACGATTTATGGGACCTCCGTAACACTGTCATCATGAATTAAAATTTTATTTTTGGAACAAATATGAGGTAAGTTATTCACTACTAAATAAAACAATAGGGGACAAATAAAAGATCATTGTGAGACCCCAGCTAAAATTGATATGCATTTTTAAACAGTACACCAATGTGTGCTTTTTGAAATCTATTTGAAAAAATAATCCTTAAACCATTGCACGGTATATTAGGAAATGGGCAGATCTGATTGGTCAGTGGTTAGTTTGTATCTTTACCCACTGGCAAATCCTAACCCATGGCAAGAGGACCAGTTAGCTTTACATATACCTCTTGTAACTTTAAACTTTCAAATGGCTGTCACCCCCCCCCAAAGCACGTACACACACACACACACATATTCACTAAAAACCTTCACCTGGACTCTAAGAGCTAATCTCTTAAATTTAAAAATAACTAAATGTCATTTCATTCACTGATGAATGTTTCAGCACTTGGGGCTCACTTCCGTCTAGTCTTGCTTATTTAGAGGCATTTATAGTTGTAACCAAAGCGAGTATAGTAACTCAGAGTTATCTACTTAAAGGGACACTGTCAGCTTTGTCCCAACGTTTTTGTTAATTTCTGTTTAGTGTTCCCCGAGGCACTTACTACATAAACTACTATTAAGATGCCCCTGCATGTATCAACAGTAATATTTTGTACTGGTTGACCTCTATTTTCTATTATTTTCTGTCCGAGCGGTCCGAACATCAGTAAGCCAACCTCCGGAAGCACATCCATCCCAAGGACCGACATCTGTAACAGCGCAGTCGCGATGTGCAATTTTTAGCATGCCCTATAAACGAAGTGCTTAGTTGGTGTATTTTTACAGCATAAATTTAATTGTGCCTCTCATAACAAAAACCGAGCAGTAATACAACTAAAAAACACAAATGAAAAGTAGAGCCAAAATCCCGTTCATGCGCACTAGTGGCATGTTCTCTGCTCCAAGCTGCTAGTGCACATGCATGGGATTTCGGCTCCACTTTTCAATTGTGTTTTTTAGTTGCATTACTGCTCTTTTTTTTTTCGTTATGAGAGGCACAGTTCAATTTATGCTGTAAAAATACACCACCTAAGCGCTTCGTTCGTAAAAGATGCTAAAAATTGCACATTGTGACCACGCTCTGTTACAGATGTGTGTCCTCGAGATGGATGTGCTTCCAGAGGTCGGCTTACTTTGATTGGGACTGTTTGGACAGAAAATAATGGAAAATAAAGGTAAACAAGTACAAAATATTACTTTTGGCAGATGCAGGGGCATTTTGCTCTAGTAGTTTGTTTAGTAAGTGCCTCGGGAACACTAATCAGAAATTAACAAAAATGTTGGGACAAAGCTGACAGCGCCCCATTAAAAAAGTTTTAAAATGGAAAGAATGTATTTACCTCTGGTAAAGTATTATAATATCCTCGGCTGAAATTCATGTCACCCTGTCTTTAACAGTATAGGGGTTCAAGGCTAAATTAACCTGAGATAACATAGTCAGGGTACTACAGTAAAGACTGATTGTGCAGAAACTGCAATATATAGCACCCCCTTTAAATTTATAACCACATATCGCATAATGGTTCAAAGGTGTGTAGTCAAAGTGTTATAATTCTTTAACGGCACCCCAGAATGTTTTAGAGTTGTTTAATCTGTTTATTTAAGCAGTTTGATATAATCTAATTTATCGGCAGTTCTTATGACTTTCTGCATTCATTTCAAAAGTGTCTATAATATAACCAGACATTTTAAAGACAGGCATAGCTATAGCTTATTTCTTTCACGTACATTAATAAAGAGAGAAGGGGATGGGCCAGCTCAGTGCGGCAGTAGAGCTACTGCTCATGACTTCAGTGACCCAGGATTGAGAACGATCTTGGGTTGCTGAGGGTTGGCTAGGGGAGGTGGTTTGAGCACCCCAGAGGATGCTCTCCACCTCTAGGGAGGGAGTTTGGCATGCTGCCACATGGGTGATGAGAGGTAGCAGTGTAAGCAGGAGCTGCAAAGGGAGGGCAGGCACCTCCTGACTGCGACGTCAGCACACGTGTGCTTGCATCTCTGGCAGTCCACACCCACCCAAATGTTTGTGTACAGTTATTAAAAATCTCAAGAGCCAAGTCAGTCTAATGTAGAATAAAGATTTGCCCAATTAGTATTTCAATACTGTATCATTTCATTAAGTCTCTGTCTTTTTTGACTACTTGCTACATTGGTTTGACAGTCTTATGCCTGGGGAATTGAAGTCACCCGTGATCACTGTTCTGTTCTGGCCTGGCCCGCTGATTTAAAAATCTCTCAGCCATGACATTCTACTTCATCAGTTGCATCTTCTTTTTGGGTGGTCTACAAAGCACTTCTATTGTGTACTTCCTTCCCCCACCATTAGTTGAAACCCGAGTGATTCCGTGATTCCACCCCTTCCCCCATGGGACTGATTTGTCTGCCATTACTTGTATACCCCTGTAACATATATTATTTCTAAAATGTTTCAAAAATATCAGCAGTATAGGTCATAGTGAACAATGTACAGTATCTGGTTACTGTTCTGGCTTCAGCTTATGACACATCAAAGAAACTATGGTTACTGCAAGGGAAAGGAGTTCCCCTCCAGGACCCAGGAAAGAGCATGGTGGGAGGCTGAGTGTGAATAGGACTACCATAGGCACTCCTTAAGTGAGGGTTAGTGCTCCCATGCACCGGTCCAAATGCAGTTTCCCATGTGCCAGGGAAAATGTTCCTTCGTTGATGATACCTTTCATGCCAGAGGTCCTGTGACATATGCCAGGGAGGCTGACTCTCCAGAGTGCCATGTTCCAGGCTAGAAGTGCAGGAATTGCTGACAGAGAGGAGAGAAATCCTCAAGCTTCAAAGGTTTGTTTATGTGTATGTATATCATAGGGGTGCGGTAGCAACCCTACAGTGAGGGTTGAGTAGCCTGTTCAATTTTATATAGAGATGCAGCGAATTTAAATTCTGACGGCGAAGTGAATGCAAAGTGGGCACTTCGCGTTGCCACTCCGCTACGTGGAGTGGGCAATGCAAAGTGCTCACTCTGCCTTATCATTACCACTTCGCTTTAAGGCGGAATGGCAATGTGAAGTAAGGCGAGTCATTGTTTTTAATGGACTTCGCATTCCTCATTATGATTCTAAGTGATCCCTTGGTGTTTCAGATTTGGCAGCCCCCACACATCACATGGCTTACAGTACTGTAAGTCACATGCTCTTTAGCTAGGCAGGAAGAAAGTGAGTCATACAAGCAGACACATTTACTTTCTCCTGTGCAGACAGAGAGAGAGAGTAGTGTATTTTGTGACTGCTAATACTTTGAGATCAGAGTGAGGAGGAGATTTAAACTTTGATTTAGACCCAATAGCTTTTTTAAAAGCTACATTCTTTTGTCTTTTCTGTACTCTTTTTTACTTAATTTGTTCTTTCTGTAAATTTTATATTTCTTACTTTTATAAATAGTTTGTCTGTGTCTGTGTGACTGTGTGTGTGTGTGTGTGTTGTGTGACAGTGTGAGTAGTGCTTGCTCAGACTGAGGGAGCTCAGTAGGAGAGATGGACCAGGGTGAGGGAATGTCTGGGGCGGAGGCAGCTCTGGGAGAGTGTGGTAGTGGTAAGCATCGTACCAAGTGCATGTGTGGAGGGCATGGGTGCCCATTCGTGTTGGACCGCTCAAAACTTGTGAGTGTCCCCCCCCCCCGAAGCAGGACCAGCACCGCCTCCTGTCCTGACTCTGAGGCAGCTGAATCACCACCACCACCAAGTCCAGCACCAGGTCCACTGGAGCAGGATGTGCCTGTTCCCCCCGGGCCCAGGTGTGGATCCCATCCATGTTCAGCACCGTGACCAGCCTGCTGCCAGTTCTTCTAGCCATCCCCTGCCTGTGCCTGGTCCTCCCCGCACCTCCGTTGTTTGCCATTTTTTTGACTGTGTCAGGGGGGACAGCAGTGTGGTCAAGTGCTGCCTATGTGAGGTGGAGGTGCGCCAAGGCGCCTGGGGGACTCACCTGGGGACTGGGGGCCAGCACACCCATATGCTCAATCACCAGCAGTTGGAGTGGCAGGCTGTTACAGAACAGACCATGCCTGCACCTGCTGGCCATTCTGTGGCAGAGGGTGCAGCTGTGCATTGCGGCATCCCTAAGAAGAGGAGGGCCACAGCAGCACCTGCTGCTCCACCAGCACCCCCCCCCACCACCACCACCACTAGCAGGTCAGCCTGTAGAATGTGTGGACCCCAGAGAACTACATGTAACACAGGCTGACTTGGCAGTTCTCTGGAGTGCTGTCAAGGAGAACAACGAGCGGGTGAGTGCCGGAGCAGCGGCTGGATCACATAGAGGGACATCAGTTGCAAATTATGTCCATGCTGGAACTGCTGCTGGATCACCATGGGATCTCACGTTAGTTTTTTTTCCTCACACCAAGTGCCCCCCCACACCTTCCTTGCTGTGTTATAAAATGTATTCCTCCACCATCCCCAACCCTTGTATGTAATTATGCCCTTTTCTTGTTGTCTTCCATATGCGTGACACTTTGTATTCTGAGCACTGCAAGTATACTGTGCTAACCTACATGTGTGCAGTCAGTCTTCTTTCCAGTCTGTGTATGTACTGCAGACACTGTCCAACTCCCTGACTCAAAAACAAACATTAATGAGTACAATGGTGGGGTGGTGAAGTCTGGAGAGATACTACAAAACAGGCTTACAATACATCCAAGTAACTAGTAAAAAAAAATAATGTTGTGATTCGTGACGTGATCATAAATCTTGATTTGTGACTGCATTTGTGACCGTGATGATGAAGAAACGTGAATGCCTACGGCTGTACTTCCCCAGGCCACAATGAGGTTTGGCACAAAACTCCCAGACTTAAAAACTCGTATCAATGAGTACAATTGTGGGGTGGTGAAGCCTGGAGAGATACTACAAAACAGGCTTACAATACATCCAAGTAACTAGAAAAAAAATTAATGTTGTGATTTGTAATGTGAATGATTCTGAATCGTGATTTGTGACTGCATTTGTGACCGTGATGATGAAGAATGTGATTTGTATCACGAGTGACTCGTGATGATGGTCCTGACTTAAAAACACATATTAATGAGTACAATGTTCATGTAGAATTAAGCACCACACCTGTCCAGTACTCTGAAGGGAAGCCAAAGAAACAACTGTGACGTAAGTTACAGATGGAGATTGGGCCCTAAAGAGATGCAAATGCACAGACAGATTAAGATTGTGCTGTGCACTGAAGAGATGCAGACACAAAGGCACAACACCTAACCAGTGCTCACCATCAGAAATTCAAATCTGGAAAAGAATACCTTTGCCGGTTGGGGTGGGCCGCGGGGAGTGTACTGCACTGCTGCAGTAACAGTCACTAGTACTAATACCAGTAAAGATACCGCAAAGAAGTACAAAAATCACACAGCTGCAGGGGATAGCAGCTTCACATTGTTGAAATTATTATGTAGCACAATAAAAGGTGTCTGATTTGATGACACGCGTCACACACATACTCACACACACATTAAGTACTGCATAGCAAATTGAAAACTTCAGTAATATAATCACATATTTTAAACAAACGAAAATTATGCACTGCGGCAATAACAGTCGCTAGTACTAGTACCAGTAAAGATACCACAAAGAAATACAAAAATCACACAGCTGCAGTGGATAGCAGCTTCACATTGCTGAAATTATTATGTGGCACAATAAAAGGTGTCTGATTTGATGACATGCGTCACATACATACTAAGTAATGCATAGCAAATTGAAAACTTCAGTAATATAACCACATATTTTAAACAAACTAAAATTATGCACTGCTGCACCACAACAATCAACAAAAAAATGGCAAGAAATATTGAAAATATTACTGTGTGTACATTAACACAGTTATACAAGAAAAATATTACCAAAACAGAAAGCACTGTCTTTTTCTCCCAAGTCAATCTACCTACACCACAGATACGCCCCTCCCCCAAAGCACACTTCCACTGTCTCTCAGTACACAGACTGAATGTTGTACATTACCATTCAAAATCCATACACAAACAATAAACGCTCGATGATAGGGGCACAGGAGGGTTTCCTATAATCGATGAACTAAAGTTTCAAAAAAAAAAAATGACTCAAAAAGGCTTTTTTAACAGCTTTTTGAAGGTTTGAATCACAGAGAGCTCTCAGAACAGATCGTCTCCTACAGCTTCCTACACACACTACCCCAAACTGAGGCTGTGCAGAACAATCTAGAGCCCATGTGACCTGAAATCCCATGAATCACTGCAAAATTCACCTTTGGAGCTTAAAAACAAGGCGAAGTGAGACGAAGTGGAAGGCGGAGTAACGCAAAGTCATTGTTTTCAATGGACTTCGCGTTACCCATTTTAACGCAAAGTACTCTGCTTCACGTTGCGGAGCACTCCGCGAATTCGCCTTCACTCCACGAATCACTTTGCGGAGCGAATTGGGGTCACTTCACCCATCACTAATTTTATACCCCTAACTTTTCGCATTAATAGCTTCAGTTTCGTTTGACGAAATCAGCTGAAATGTGTTGTCTTGGAGGCAAGTTCTTGATCTGTGGAAAATTTTGTGATGGCAGCTTGTGCTGTTTCTAAGATCCGCATGTGTCAATTTTTGTAAATGTCTCTTTTTTCCTATACTTCAAATGCAATTTGTTTGCTCGCCCCTACAGCCTACACGGAATGGAATTTTTAACCTAAACTTGCAGGGGACATGCGTCATGTACTAAGATAGTGTCTTTGACAGGTCTTGTGAAAAAATATTAAAGGGTTCCCAAGTTATAAGGCTTTACAATTTCATGGTTTCCAACCTGTGCATGCGCAGTAGGGTATTTGAGATAGCGTTCTGCGGTGAAAGTAAAAATTTGATGCCTCAAAAGCGCATTTTTGATTTCGCACCACTTGCTCGGCAGTGCACCAAACATTTTTTGGGCCATGCCAGCCACCATCTTATTGATTTTTTCCATGAACTAACAAACTTGGAAAATATATAGAGATGCTGGGATTTAAAAAAAACAAACATCAGAACCTAGCTAAACATGAACCGTTTAGCTTGATTCTGATGTTTGTTTCTTAACACAATGGCCACAGATACATTTTCTGGGCACCCAAAATCCAGGGTGCCCAATTTAGCGAGAGGAGCGCTTCCCCCCATTCTCTGTATGAGAACAGCAGGAATTTCTTGATTTCTGCAGCTGCAGATAAACCCGTGCTGTTGGCTGCAGTGTGAGGTGTGAGATGTGAGCTGCCATTTCCCCGGTGCTTGGTGGTGCCCCCTACTTATTTCTTTCCCTGTTCAGATCCCAGCTGAGGCACTTATTTAACTTTTCTGTTTATATGCCAGCCAAAATACTAATTTCCTTCGCTCTTCCTTCTGTTTGTGCTCCATATAATGCACATCACAGTCATGTGAATAAAAAATAATCCTTAAGGAGCCAATGGCATATCTAGAAAAAACATTGAAAAATATTGCTTATACTTGATTGTGCTCATATTTTACACTTTCTGTATTTACTTTTCCCTCTTTCTTTTAAGACCAGACAAGCATCCTCCAACTGCTGATCACTGTTCCCAATTTCTCTGGTGTCTAGTGGCACTCCCCATCCATTGATCGCCGTCACCGTTAGCAAATTACTTATTCCCTGGTGTCTAGTGGCACTTCCCACCCTCTCATTTCAGGCACAACGTGAAATGAAGAAAATGGTCCCTCAATGTTTTTTTTTTTTTTACCAACCCTGTAAAAAAAACCCACCTCCCATTCAGTACCCCCCACCTCACCCCCCCCAGTACACCCCCACAGGTCCCAGGTTCAAGACCCACTCTCTGACTGAAGACACATCTTGCTGCTGGAACTGGTGCCTGCAATATGAGAAACTAAGGTAAATGTGGTTCAATGTATTTCAAAGAGGGTTTCAAATTTTAAGCATAGCAACTATATTTTGACCCCAGATTTTCAACATGGCCTTTTGGGGACCCCACCTCATGAAGAATAAGACTTTCATTACACAATTCATACCCGAAAGGGGATTTTGCTATTGCTTGGCAAATTCACCTTTCAGGTGGGATTTTATCATTTTTCCTGCCCTTGTTCATGGGGTCAAAATATGTAAAAATGGCAAAGTTATGACCATTCATTGCAATGTCACTACGCACACCCATAACTTTGGAAATTTTAAATATTATCGCCCCAGATTTTCAATATAGCCTTCTTATTACCTCATCTCATGTATGTCACAGCTGTCATTTTTACAAATCCTGGCCAAAATGTGTTTTTCCACTTCTGATGTGGAATGGCGTTGCAGCTGCACAGAAATACGTTTTCGTGGGGATTCAAACATTTCCTGTACTGGGTACATAAGTTGACTATGCTGACAATTTGGCCACTGCACATACTGTACATATATGCATCTATTGAGGGATGGGAGCGCAGGGTCCAGATGGCCATGTGCTCCCACGGGCAAATGAGGATACAATTATACTATCTCAAAAAGTAAGGGAATAAATTCCATTAAACTTTGTTAATGCTCTAGTTAGGGTTAAAATAACAAAAGCAGGGAAATGTGGCATTAGGGTTTCCAACATTAACACCCCACCCCTGCCCTGCACACACCCACAGGTGTCAGGGGTGTGCCTTGGGGTCATCAGCCCTAATACTCACCCCATTCTCCTATACTCACTTAATCTGAACATATACGTTTACAAATTAAAACAGTGAACCAAAAACTAGGGGTTTTAAGAAGAGCATCAGCAAGCTTGTCTACTGAGGTAGCGGGGTTAGTTGGTGGGTCACCTGCTGTTGCCAAGTTTGGAATATGGATTGTATCTTTACATGAATTCCCCTGTGGGTGATTTAAAAAAGATTGACCAGATGTGTTACAGGCTGTCTAAGTTAGTTACAAAAAGTAAACATGGGGTGCACCATTGTAAAACTTGTGCAATGTTAAATTGGTTAGAACTTGTAAAGAAAAGGACATCTTTATGGTTAATCTGGTGTCATAAACTAGTTGGTTCACCTGACAACCATCCCCTAGGAAAAATGGTGGTGTTAAAATCACCAAATGTCACTAAACATAATTAAAGACAAAACAGTCTGAATATCCCAACTTTAAGGGCATACAATTGGATAGAGGAGGCTATCCTGCAGATGAATTTGGCTAGATTATGGAATTTATTGTCTATGAATTGAGAACCATACAACCAATCGATGTTTTCAAAAAAAACTGAATAGTTTCCCGCACCAAATATTGACTTTTTTTTTTAGCCTAGTAGGTTTTTAGATAACATATTATGTTATTTAAGAATGTAAGTTTTTTGTATTGTTGTACATGTAAATGTATGTGTACTGAATCTTAATGTGATATAACAAACAGGACATTGTTGTAAACAGGAGTAAAATCCTAACACTCTGTCCTGTACAAAAATAAAGTTTTATCAATCAATCAATACTGTACCCATCTCAGCTTATCTACTTATGCCTTGGAGTGACTATTAGGGCTGATGACCCCAAGGCACACCCCCGACGCCTGTTGGTGTGTGCAAGGTGGGGGTGGGGTGTTAGGGTTGGAAACTCTAATGCCACATGTCCCTATTTTTGTTTCTTTAACCCTAACTAGACCATTTATAAAAAATTTTTGCAAGAGATATATAGATATATATATATTTTTCTCCATGCTTAAAAGTATAAGTGGGTAGGAAAAAGATTTTTGGTCAGTGTTTGGGGCATTTTGAGACTTGTCTTTACATTTCTAACAGGTATTGTGGGGAACCTAGTTCAGGAGATTAATCTTGGGGATGAGTAGATTAAGAAAGCCCTGCAAATCAGTTGTGTGATTGGGGGGGGGAGGGGTTCAGCTGCCAGAGGCTTAGTGCCTTCTAACAAGAGCACTATAAAAGTTTCCCTTGCTCGGCATTGCCCATCATGCTCTTGTCCCAGCGCAAGAGTGGAACAGTGTAGGAAGGGTAGAGATAACCTAAGGCATTCGGAGAAGAGACACAGTAAGGTAAAACTGAGCTCTGTGTACACTTACTCTAAAAGAGACAAGGTAGAGTGTTACAGATGGTGGGCAAAGTGCAAAAAGTAAATAGTGCAGGTAGTTACTAACAGAAGGAAAACAGAAGACACCCTATCTGGGGTAAGGTGAGTTAACCAGTTCAGATAAGGAAGGGAAGAGAAAGAAGGTTAAAAATTAAATCAGTGTAAGGAGGCAGTGGTGTACTGGGAAGAGTTCAATTGACAAAAATACTGATAGGAGGGAAAGCAGGTAACACCTTATTTGTTATGAGAAGTACGGTAAGAAATTTCCTGGTGTTGTGTGTGGCCACTCTACACATGGGGTGGCCATCTCTATTGCCTGTTTTTAGAATGTTTCTACAGATGTCATATGTGCTGCTGCCACATGGAGCACTGCGCATACTTTCACTAAGCACTACAGTCTAGATGTTGCCTCATGCACACATGTTGGATTTGGTCTTGCAGTTCTGCAAGGCCTTCTGTCTCGATTGCATATCAGACTTTGCCATCCTCCCTGGGTACCTTGTGTACATCTTGGCAATGGAGGAGATGTCCTCAATGAAGACAAAACAATTAATCACAGTGACAGTAGATCTTCGAGAGAATACATCCCAACCCGGGCCCTCCACCTAACTGAAGCACTCTACCCAGAACAGCAAATGGACCAACTCTCACCACGCTTAACATTTGCAGCCTCCTACAAAAGATGGACAGAGTAAGTGTATGGTTCTCAAGGCACAGCCCAGATGTGCTCTCCGTGATAGAAACCTGGCTGACCCCCTTAATACTGGATGCAGCGATAACAGTACCTGGGTATACAATCTTTAGACAAGACAGCCTGTCAAAACTTGGGTGTGGGTGTGTGCTTTACATAAGAGATTCTTTGCAGGCACATATCCTCCCCCTTCCATCCAGGAATGACAAAATACAAATTCTTACTGTTAAACTTCTCTTAGTCGTGCACAAGAACCTCACCATTATCTCATGCTGTATTCCACCTAAGCTGACATCTATAGGCCTTGAGGTACTGATGGAATGCTTATGTTCTCTGAGCCTTAGCGCGGAAACAGTCCTATTGGGTGATTCAACATTAACTGGCTCGCTTTGAACATGGCTCATATCAAAGATGCCTTCTCAGCTATCCATTTCTCACAGATGGTAAAGGAACATACCAAAATGAATTATAAAACAGGAACAGGGACCATGCTGGACTGGGTGCTCTCAAACCGCCCTGAACATATTACAAACACCTCGGTTCTCCCAGATGGAATGAGTGACCACTCCCCTGTCAAATGTCAACGGTCCAACAAATTCAGTAAGCCACCAGCCCAAATCCTAACTAACAGGGTGCTCCTCAAAGTGCACCTCAACCTGCTAAAATCTGACCTTAGGCATCAGGACTGGTCAATTCTGCATTCCACCAGTGATGTAGATACTGCGCTTGAGCACTTCATTACCAGTTTCAATCTGGTCTGTGACAAACATGTACCCTTAAAAATGAGGAAAATCAAAGGTGTCCACAACCCATGGATCACACCTGACCTTCTCGACATACTCAAGTCCAGGGACAATCTCTGGTGTAAAGCACAGGCCCATGGCTCTCAAGCTAATATACAGAACTACAAGAAAGCTGGAAATGAATGCACCAGAGCTATATGGGATGCAAAAAGCTCCTACTACAAGGATGCTCTAGCCAGAACCAGGTATGACTGTAAATCTTTCTGGTCAGACCTGCAAGACATCACCGGAAAGGCTCAAAAGACAGCCCCTGGAATGCTCAACCTTGATGGCACCCCTACACTTGACCCTATACTCATTGCTAACACTTTCAACGATGGATTCACGGACCTGAGCGGTGTTCTCCCGTCAGATTTCTTCAACCCTCACACCTCAAGAGGCCATACAACAATGCTCAAACATACCCCTGGGCATCCTCCTTTTTACTTCAAGATGGTTTCTAAACATGAAGCCAAGAAATAATACCTTGAAAAAGTCTTAGGGAGGTCAAGGCAAAGTGGGGACTCCCTGGACCTAAAATTCTTACATCTAACCCTAGATGAAGTTCTCGAACCCTTAACCAAGATAATCAACCTATCCCTCTGTCACTCCAAATTTCCCCCCCTAAGATGGAAGGCTGCCACTGTAACACCTATGCACAAAAATGGTGACCGGACCCTACTCAGCAGTTAGAGACCTATTTCCATCCTCCCTCCGCTTTCCAAGGCACTCGAACGAATAGTGGCGGATCAGCTCACTGAGTACCGGGACCACTACAACTTCCTCTGCAACCAACAGCATGGTTTTAGGAAAGCGCACAATACTACCACTGCCCTCCTGGAATTTACTGGTTTTATTCACCATGCTCTTGATCAAGGACATCTGGTTGGGGTGACCTTCATAGACTTATTGAAGGCATTCGACACTGTGCATCATTCCCTTCTCCTTGATCAACTCTCTTACATTGGGGCTCTCCACTGATGCTACAAGCTGGTTTGGGAGCTACCTAAACAACAGGTCGCAACAAGTTAAGATCAGAGACATCCTCTTGAACCCCAGACCAGTCCATTCAGGTGTTCCACAGGGGGTCCACCCTCGGCCCACTACTTTTTGGCATATTCGTAAACAATCTTCCTAATTATTGCAAAAGCCGCATACCTCTTTATGCAGATGATGCAGTCATCTTCACCAGTGACACTCAGCCTGATTGTCTGGAGAAGATGATACAGCATGGTTTCACTTCTGCAGAAAAATGGTTTCAGGAACACAAGTTAATGATGAACTACAAAAAAAACAAGTCTATTCTGTTCACCAGTTCTCAGTGTAAACATACCCGCTCTCCATTAAGAACAACAAGGGTGCCTCCCTTGACCTAGTGCCTAAGTTCAAATATCTGGGCATTACATTAGACTCCAACCTGTCCTACCTCACGCACATTACTGCAAAAGCAATAAATATGAGAATTAGCATGCCCTACCTGCATAAACACTGCCTCACACTGAAAGCCCTCAGCATGACAATTCACAGCTCGATATATGTACTTGCTGACTATGGTCTGGCCATCTATGGGTCTGCCACAGATACAGCACTACATTGCATCACAACAGCCATGAACAAGGCTAATCGCCTTCTTACAGGCACTGAGCACCTAACATACACCTGTGATCTTTACACTCAAGCCAACTGTCTTCAACTTCATGACAGAATCCACTTCCAAACCTGCCAGTTAACTAAGAAGAAATGTCTTGGAATGCTGCCCTCTGGGGCTGGGAATCTACTCAAGCCTCAACAGTCCACCTGTAACACCAGAAGCTCAAACACTCAAGTTTTTAGCATCCCTAGATGCCACACAGCCTTAGCACAGCGTGCCTTTGCTCATCAAGCTCCACTTTGGTTCAACTCACTTCCTCCAGATCTCAGGTCTACCTCCTCAATAGGCTATTTCAAACATAATCTACGTTATCAACTTCTTACAAGTGCCACCTGTGCTTGCCACCACTAAGCCCCCTGTCACATAACCACATTGCACTTAGCCAGGAACTTATGCCAACACCTGATCTGTCTTGCCACCCTTAGTGCTTACTAATCCCTCCCTAACTACCCACATCCCTTTACTCCTTCCCCTCTCCCCCCCACTGCTCACCTCTGCACCTCTCCTACCTAGTGTCTGTCTGCCTACCAGCTCCCTCCATCCTCTACCCTCCTTACTCACCTTGAATTGCCTCCCCTTGCTTCCTGACAAGGGTTTTCTATTTGCCTGCTATGTCTATTCTTTGTGCCTACTGTGTTCCCAGTATTTCTCATATGCTATTCTGCCTGTTCCAGCAGTTTACCTAATCAAGTAATGAATCGTTGCAATTTGCCTGCATTTAATCATCTGTCTGTTTGTCTGTGCCTGTAACTCAATCTGTATGTTTGTTTAATTTGTGCTGATGTGGAACCTATGTAAAGAGCTTCTACCCAAAGGTTGTATCCAAGATCTAAATAATCTCCTCCACTGGGCCATAGAACACTCACCCTCCTTCAACCTTTCTGAGGTATAAGCGGGCAGGTTTGTCCACTGCCTTGTCGGGAAGTGTTCGTAAGTACCTTATGTATTCTATATTTCCAATCCCATGCTTGTCCTTTTGTGCATAGTACTGGTTTGCTCTCTTGGTTTTTCAAGGGAAGAGGCCCTCCGAGCTTGTCTCTGATGGGGAACTGAGGAGCAAGGGGGCCATCAACATACAAGTAGAATCAGGCCACTTGCAAGGAGGATTGTAGAGGGTGTTGAGAGTGATGACAAGTCTTTCGCTAGATACTGTCCACAGGAGAGATGAGAAAAAGTAAAGACAGAACAGAGACTAGAAAAAGACTGGATATGTGTTGAGGAGAATGATGACCAATCTAATATATTAAATGACTGTTTCATCTCAATATTCAGAGTTGAAAGTGATGGATCACTGCCTTATTTTATTTTTAGTTTATTCTTTTGGTAACCAGATGAGGTCCACTCGGCACAAGACCTGTTTTCGGGGCAGCCCAGGAGCACTGAGGAGGTTATAACTTACTCAGGGTCACACGGTATGCAAGTGGAGGTCGTGGGAATCAAACTCGGGTTTGCCGGAAGTATCAGGCTCATTCACAACTTGTTACTCTAATCTCTAGGCCAACAGCCAGGCCTACCTACTACCTAAGCGAGGAAATGGGTACCAATGGAAGAATGTGATAGGTTATCGAGAACCTTACTGAGGGTAGGGTCCTGAAGGACTTCAGGAATGCAACAAGACCATATCCTCAGGACTAGTTCAAATGCACAAAAGAGCACAAAAGGAGTTGAGCAGGTCACTGGTGGTGCCTCTAGCAGATCTTTTCACAAGGTTAGTCCATAGTGGATAAGTACTAGCAGACTGAAGAACTACAAATGTGGTCCCTCTGCAGAAAAGTGGGGACAAGAACACCCCTGGCAACTACTAGTCTGCCCAGTAAGCCTAACATCAATTGTAGAGAAACTGGTGGAAATCATCATCAAGAAGTGGATAGTGGACATTTCGGTAGAAAAAACAGGTTACCCACCTGTAACAATAGTTCTAGGAGTGGTATATATTGTTCATCCACACTGTTTGGCATGTCCCTTTCCCCTTTAAATCTTGCTGGATGGTCTGAAAGCTGGCTCCTCCCTCCCACCCACCAGGTGGTATGTCCCTTGGCTCTACCCCTTGATACCAGATCGTGCCCGCTGGAAGCAAAGGGTTGTGCATCGAAGCCGGGGAGGTCGGGTGGGTTCATGTGGATGAACAACATATACCACTCCTAGAAAGTACAGTTACGTAAAAACTTACCATAACAGTAGATCTTTGAGGAGTGTCTCTTGCAGTAGGTAATACTTTTGGGAGTTTCCAGCAGAGGTTGCTGTGGCATGACAGCTCTTCTACCGGTTTTTCACCAGGGACTGCCCACACATGACATCAGCTTCCTGTTTCCTATATAAGTGTAGGAGGTCCCTGGTATCCTCAGTTTCCCCGCCAGATACAGCTCACAAGGCAAGGACCAAGGGGAACCCCAGGTACCAAAACAGTCCCAACCCAAAGTCACTGGACCAGAATTCGCTCTCATAGAGAAGGAGGGGGATGGAGGGTGGGAACAGACCTACTGCAAGAGACATTCGTTGAAGACCTACTGTTACAGTGAGTTTTTATGTAACTGTACTATCTTCCATGGAGTGGTCTCTTGCAGTAGGTAATACTTTTGGGATGAATCCCAAGCAGTTATGTCCATGTGGGAGGATGTTTATGATAGAAGACCTTGTAGGACTGCACGGCTGAAGGCCACCCTGCGTTGTGAGGCAATATCCAGATTGTAATGCTTTGTGAATGTATGATTTGTAGACCAGGTAGCTGCATTGCAGATACCTGAAATGGAGGCTTCTTTAAAGCAAGCCACAGTAGTGGCCATAGCTCTAGTGGAATAGGCTTGGGCAGGTCCTGGTATAGGTTTGTTGCATTTTGTGTAACAAAATGTAATGCAATTTGCCAGCCAGCAAGAAAGGGTTCTTTTAGCAACGGGGAGTCCTTCTCTGCCTGAGGCAAAAGTGATGAACAATTGAGAAGTTTTTCTAATCGATTTCATCCTATTAGTATAGTAACGTAGTATACGATGTACACCTAAAGTATGTAGATGTTCACCTTGATTGGAGTATTCAGGATAGTATACTGGTAACTCCAAGGATTGATTTAAAGTATGTTCAGAGACTACTTTAGGAAGGAAGGGTTTTTACAGAGTGCCACCCTGTCCTTGCGGAAAATCAAGTAAGGTTCCCTACACATGAGGGCATGAAGCTTGGAAATACAGTGAGCTGACGTGACAGCCACTAGTAATATGGTTTTCCATGAAAGGAAACAGAGTTCACAAGTGGTTGCTGGCTCGAATGGTTCAAGGGTCAATTTTTCTTTCATAAAATTGAGATCCCAAGGAGGAGTGGGTCTTCTGACAGGTGGCTTAATATGTAACATTCCTTTCAAAAACATCTTGGCTAGATGATGTTGGTACAGTAATATGCCATCTAGAGGTTCATGGAAAGCCAAGATGGCGACCAAGTGGATTGTGATAGAAGAGTAACTTAGACCTGACTCAGATACGAGGCCAGGTAGTCTAAAACCTTCATCAGTGGACAAGAGTAAGGATCCAATGATCGAGAGGCAGACCATATGGAAAAGCAGTTCCATTTGGAATTGTATTTTTCTCTGGTTGCTGGTTTACGTGAGGCCAAGAGAATATTGGTAACAGAAGAGGACACTTGTAATATAGTAATGAAGGCGTCCTCAGGAGCCAAGCATGAAGGTGTACAGCCTTCAGGTTGGGGTGTAGGAGGGACCCTTGACACTGAGTCAAAAGACCCGGTCTTAAGGGCAACGGAATGGGTTCCTGTACTGATAGTTGGAGTTGGGGAAACCATGTTTGTCCAGGCCACATTGGAGCTATGAGTATCATTGTGGCTTGTTCTAGTTGTAGTTTCAGTAAAGTCTGTTGCAGGACAGGGATAGGGGAAGCATATAAGAAGAGTCCTATCCATAGTTGGGACAGGGCATCTATGGAGTGTCCCTTTTTGTTCGGGATAATGGAAAAGTAATTGGGGAGATGGTGATTCACTGGGGAGGCAAACAGGTCCAGCTGTGGGGTTCCCTATAGGTTGAAGATTTCTTGGAGTACTTGCTCGGGAAGTGTCTATTTGTGAGTGGAGGACTGGCGACTCAAACGGTTGCCTAACTGGTTGCAACGTCCCGGTAGGTGGATGGCCATTAGTATTAGTTGTTGCCTGATGGCTTCTTGCCAGACTGCAAGGGTCTTCATGCACAGGGTGCATGATTTTGTATCTCTTTGCTTGTTGAGGTAAAATACCACTGCAGTGTTGTCTGATTGAATCAGCAATGGTCCTGGCGTCAAGTAGGGCTGGAATGCTTGAAGGGCTAGACGGACCGTTTTCCTCTCTAGGATACTGATATGAGGGGGATAGGGAGAGGCGGTCCACTGGTCTTGTGTCTGATAAGGACCTAAGTGTGTGCCCCATCCTTCCATAGAAGCATCCATGGTTAATGTCTGTGGGGGAGGGAGGGACTGGAAAGGCATTCCTCGACACAAATTGGTTCTAGTTGTCCACCATGTCAGGGTTGACTTCAGAGAGGGAGTGACCCTGATTTTGTCTTCAAACTGTCCTGTTTTTTGGGTCCATTGATTTTGAAGGGGCCATTGAGCAGGTCTCATGTGAAGATGGGCAAATGCCACCATTGAGATGGTAGTGGATGTGTAACCCAGAAGGCTCAGCATTTGTCTGGCTGTGACTATTTTCTGAGTCTGTATCTGCGATGCCAAAGATATAAGTGTGTCCTGGCGAGCAGGTGGGATGTAAGCTCTGGCTGTGACTGTATCTAGTACAGCTCCAATGTATTGAAGGGACTGTGTTGGATTTGGGCTGGACTTTGGCCAATTGACTGTGATCTTTGAACATCTTCAGAGTAGCATCTAGGGAGGCAAGCAGGGCTACTTTGGAGTCTGCTTTGATCAGCCAGTCCTCTAGATATGGGAAGAGGAAGTGCCCTTTTCTTCGTAAGGCTGCTGCCACCACCACTGCTAGGCATTTGGTGAACACTCTTGGTGCTGAACAGAGGCTGAAAGGGAGTGCTCGAAACTGGTAGTTTTGACCCAGTAGGTGGAAGCGCAGAAATTTGTGGTGGGCAGGCTGGATGGGGATATGTAAGCACACATCTTTCATATCCAGGGCACAATGCCAGTCTCCTTGTTTCAGGATAGGCATGATGGCGTTTAGAGTTATCATGTGAAATGTTTGTACTGGATATAAAGATTCAGTTGTCTCAGATCCAGTATTGGTTTGTGGTCTCCCGTTTGTTTGGTACCAGAAAGAAGTGGGAACAAAATCCCGTTTGATGTTCTGAAAGGGGGCACTGGTAAAATGACCTGTCTGGCCATAAGAGACTTCAATTCCTCCTGAAGGATAGGCATATAGTCTGGAGGACACTGAATCTTCTGTGGAGGACAAGGGGGTGGGGTGGAGGTGAACTCCAGAGTGTGGCCCTTCTGTATAACCTGAAGTATCCATTTGTCTGAAGTGATCATCTGCCAGGACTCCAGATGAAGGGCAAAATGACCCCCCCACAGCCTCTGAGGCTTGGTCGAGGAGGTGAGGGGAAAGCCCTAGTGGGTCACTGGGTGCTGGGCTGCCCGGCCCCTCCAGAAGTGCGGGGCTGGAATCCCCTGGTGGCAGAGATGTTGCCTCTGGTG
Source organism: Neoceratodus forsteri (assembly GCA_016271365.2). Classification (NCBI taxonomy): domain Eukaryota; kingdom Metazoa; phylum Chordata; order Ceratodontiformes; family Ceratodontidae; genus Neoceratodus; species Neoceratodus forsteri. The sequence goes on from CM057459.1 coordinate 659,999,795, forward strand.
GATTGGGTATGACCTCTGAAGTCGCCTTTGGTATTAGCTTTGTATTTTCCACCTCTTATGGGATAAGAGGAGTACTGAGTACGGTAGGTTGTATGTGGAGTATGGTACGTGCCGTGGACCATACGTAGGGTTCTGCCTGATGCCTGTAGGTCATCTAGTCATCTGGCTAAAAAAAATCTAACCTGGACCAACAAGTTACCCTCCTGGGCTACAAGCTTTATAGAGCAGACAGGGGATCCAGGGAAGGGGGAGTAGTTATTTACACCAAAACCAAATTCTCAGTTAGTGATATCTACTGCAACTCTAAACATAAGGAATATGCAACAGTATCCCTAAAGCTACACCTCCCCTCCACAGAATGTATTGCTATAAATGGTGGTTACAGACCCCCTAGTGGCAGAACTGACATCCTTAACATCCTCAAATCATTAACTACCTCTGCCAACTCCAAAATATTAATCCTAGGGATCTCAATATGGATTGGCTCTCACACAAATTGCACACTCTTAAATCTCTCTGTGATGAACTTGGCCTTATCGAATTAGTGTCCAAACCTACTAGAATTAACAAGGTAAACACAGTGAATAGCTCCCTTCTGGATAGTATATTATCTACCCATCCCCCACAAAATCCTCTGCTCAGCAGTATTTCATAATGATATGAGCGATCATTGAATTGTAGTCTGTACAAGGTCACAAGCTAAAATCTGTCACCAGCCTAAGCTTATAATCAAACGGTCTTTCCGAAAATTCCACATATCTAATTTCCTAAATGACCTTAGTAAGGTAAGGTGGCAAGATCTATACGTCTTTAAAATGTTGGATGAGGCGGTCACGGCCCTAAACGATAATCTTAACCACATAGCAAATAAACACACAGAGTTTATTAAAGTCAGGACGTGGAACATCACACACCCATGGTTCTCACCTGAGCTTAAGACTGCTTTCTCCACACGTGATAAGCTATGGGCAAAGGCTAGACATACCAAGTGTCCGGTGGATTGGCAGGCTTTTAGATCCACCAGGAATGCCTGCGTTAAGCGTATCCGTTCCGTCAAAGCCAACTTCTATGTCACTACACTAGAACAGGCTAAAGGGGTCTCCCAGAAAATCTGGAAGACCATTAAGTCTATTGAAGGGCGACTGGTGGCCCCCCTACCAACCAAGATCATCAAAAATGATGATATCGTATCCTCGAAGAATTCAACTCCCACTTTGTCACTGCTGGCCTAACTTTTGACTCATTCCCATATGCTGCGCATGTAAATAGACAGGTTAGTTCTAACCCCACTCCTTCAGCAGCAGTCTGTCCCTTTTAGCAACTCTCCATTAGCTTCAAAGAAGTAGAAGATGTCCCTATGAATCTAGACACCAAGAAAAGTGCAGGGGACGACGGAATCGAACCGCTTATCCTAAAACTCAGGTACCCTTACCTTACTGCCCCATCCTCCATATCTTCAACCTTTCTATTTCGTCCTCCACCGTCCCTTCGTGCCGGAAATTAGACCACATCTTACCCCTATTTAAATCGGGAGACCCATGCGATCTAAATAACTACAGCCCTATCTCTATTCAACCTGTCCTCTCCAAAGTCTTCGAAAAGCTGATTTATGCACAACTAAAACACCGCATGGAAACCTTTTTGCTCCTGAACCCAGCCTAATCCAGCTTCTGCTCTAACCACAGTACTGTCACTGCATTGGCTAAAGTAACCGATGACTGTCTCTCCGCAATGGACTCAAAGAAGATCACAGGTGCTGTCTTCCTAGATCTTAGCAAAGCATTCAATACCGTAGGCCACACCTTAATTGAAAACAGCCTTGCTAAAATAGGTGCCACTCCGCTGACCATCCAGTGGTTTAGCAGTTACCTTTCGGGAAGGATGCAAAAAAAGCAAAGCCGGTGGCAATTTCTCCTCCCCCCTACCAATCACCAGGGAAGCCCTGCAAGGCTCCATCTTAGGTCCCATCCTCTTCTCTCTATACATTAATGACATTGACCGTCACATATCCAAATCAAAACTCCACTTCTTCGCCGATGGTACAGTTCTCTATACATCCGACGCATCCCTATCTGAGGTTAGAGATGTCCTCCAAGACGACTTTGCTCAGCTCGAATCCAATCTCATTAATGCCAAACTTCTTCTAAATGCCAAGAAAACCAAAGCTATGATCTTTTCCTCCAATATATTACCCTCCATATCTACCTCCCTGCTGAAGGATTTTATAGTTATCTCCCTAGGTGAGCCACTGGAAGTCACCCATAAATTTAAATACCTTGGATTCTGGCTAGACAGTAAGCTCACCTTTACGGAACACCTAGATGACCTTTCTAGAAGACTAAAAATATGGTTAGGCTTCCTGTTCTGCAACAGGTCATTTTTCCCATCCAAGATTAGAACTAGACTTGTCCAGGCCACATTCCTCCTGCTACTGCTACTGGACTACGGGAATTTAATCTATACCTCCTCATCAACCTCAAATCTAAATAAAATGGACATCCTCTATCACCGTGCCCTGCGCTTCATTATGAACTCCCCATTCCGGACGCATCACTGCGCCCTGTACTCAGCCGTAGGTTGGACGTCCCTCAATACCAGACGTATTCTCCACACCAGTACCTGGACCCTAAAGCTTCTACTTAAACTGTCTAGCTATCTAATTTTCCTTATCTACACCTGTCACAGTACTTACTCACTCAGGAAGTCAGACTTTACCTTCCTGAATGTCCCCAAGACTTGCTCCTCTTTTGGCAAGCGCCCCTTCTCTGTTACCCTCCCTGCCATCTGGAATCAGCTACAATTGTCTCTGAAACTACCCAAAGTAGTCTCTGTTAGCCTCTTTAAAAAGCTATCTAATGAAAAATTAAAAGAGCTCTGTAGCTGTCGCTAAAAAACATTCTTCTATGACTTGTCAAGCCTATTGGTCCATGTGAACAGCTCTAGCATGTTATGTAAGAGTGTGATGACCTACTTCAAGCAATATGGAGTACCACCTGAACACTTGTCTCACAAGTATAGGATTAGCACTTAATTTCTGTTGTGCGCGGTTACTGTATGTTATGTTAGTCTTGTTAGTATGTATACACTAGGACCTCCTTGTGAATGAGCTTGCTCAATAGAGTTATTTTCCCTGCAATAAACTTGAACTTGAACTTAGTAATGTTTGAGTACCTGGCCCGAATAGCTTGGACCTGTTAAAGGGGGCATTGGCTACTTTATGTTGTATGTCAGGTGCAAAACCTGAAACGCGAAGTCAGGCATAGTGACACACAGAATCTATGGCACCATATCCCAACCTAAGTAGGTGATTTTTTTTTTGTTTAACCAGGAGAGACACACTAAGCTGAAAGCTTGTTTACAGGTGCGACCTGGGAACACAAGGAAGTTAAGTGACTTGCTCAGGGTCACAGTATGCAAGTGGGGGCTGTCGGATTCAAACCCAGATCTTCAGGTTTGCAGCTCAGAGCCTTAAACCACTACACTATGATGGAGTTGCTAGCTGACACTGTCACCAATAAGTTTTCCCTTTCTTGTGAAGGAGGGAGTTTATTAATGAGTTCAATAGCAAAAGCCCCAAGAGTACGTTGGTATTTAACCATATGACCCATATAGTTTAGGGTTTGGATATTCATGGTACCTGAGGAAAACACCTTTTTCCCCTAGGTAGTCAAGTCTTTGGTGACTCTTTATCAGGTGGTAAGGAGCTCATGTGTTTAGGTCTTTTAGTACGGTCATGACTCTGAGCGGCAGTAATGACCACCGAATCTGCTTCTGGGATGGTGGACAGAAAAGAATGATCCAGAGGAGCTTGATATAAATTATCTGCCTTGCAGGGAACAGATGTAATAGCTGAAGGCTGATTCCAAGCAGCCAGTATGGCATTCTGGAAAGTTAGTATTAGTGGGGGAACCACTAACACAGACTCCTCTGGTAGTTCAAGATATTCTGCCATATCCTTACGTTGTTTGTCCTGTTTTGTAGTAGAGAATCCCATGACCTTTTCTATTTGAACCATCATTTCATTAAAGGTCGGGTCATCTGGGGGAGAGGCTGTGGAAGTTCTATGCAGGTCCTCATCCAGAGAAGAGATTTCTTAATAGGGAGGGTCAGGATTTGGAAAATCCAGATCTTGGAACTCTTCTTTGTCAATATCACCGGGGAAGTCAACTGGTAATTCTTGTTCATCTGACAAATAATCCTCCATATTAGGAGGAGGGGACCAGGGTGGTATGGTATCCCTATCACTGTGAAATCATTTAGGTGGAAGAGTAGGGGACTGGAGAGGATCACCCGACTCTCCTGATTTGGAGGGCTGGGAGTGCTGCATGGCAAGCAAGACATGTTGTACTACGGTGGAGATGTCCCATTCTTTAAAAGGGGCGAGTGGGGGGGCATGGTGGGAAACAAGTTTGGTGATAGAGGTGATGGGATATTCAGTATGAACAGGTCTTGCCCCCTGGATGGTATAAACTAGGGTCCCGATCTGTGTCTGCCTGACCCCGATACGAGGCCACCTGTGAGGGTAGAGGGGCAGTAAGTAAGACGTAAGCCACAGGTCTCCCTTGAGGAATGCGGGGTCTCATCAATAAGCCCGCAGGGGAGAAATAATTATTTTCACTTAAATTGTCAGATGTCGTCGATGAGAGAGGGGCCCCTTTGATGAAGCAGCCCTGTATCTGACTGCATGTAAAGTACTGGAAAGCATCGTCGATGATAGGGTATAAGCCTCCGTCGATGAAGCAGTTATAATTTTAACTGCATTTAAGGTGCTGGAAAGCACCATTGATGAAAGGGTATAAGCCCCCGTCGATAAAGAAGTTGTAGGAAAGATGCACCATAAATGGAGGGACACCTGAAATGGCTGCCATCGATGGGCGACGAGGCAGGGAGTGTGAGGAGGGTTTCACCTTCTTCTTCTTCTGCCAGGGACAAGAACCAGTGGTGGGTGAGCCCTTAGTACGAGCCCCCTGGTTCTCCAATAGAGACATTTTCTGCTCCACTAAAAGATGCTGGATTTCAAGCAACCATCGTTGACAAGTTGCCTGATTAAATTCCTGACAGAAACTGCAGGAATTGGTGTCATTGCTTAAAGAATCTTTCCACATTTGTTTTCCAAAATTCTCGTCCATGACTGCTGCACAGAAGTTGAAAAAGCTGCTGCATGAGCTGAAGATGGCAGGAAAATGAACTGAGGATACCAGGGACTACCCGCACTTATATAGGAAACAGGAAGCTGATGTCATATGTGGGTGGTCCCTGGTGAAAAACTGCTAGAAGAGCTGCAGTGCTATAGTGACCTCTGCTGGAAACTCCCAAAAGTATTACCTACTGGAAGAGACCACTCCATTTAAGATCTACTGTTACAGGTGAGTAACCTGTTTTTCTAGGCATGTGGATATGTTGTTTTAGCCACACTGTTTGGCAGACTCCTAGCAGTTCTCCAGGAGTAGGGAGGCAAGGTGCATACTCCCTACTTAGGGAATAGAGATTGGAGAACTGATACCCCTGAACCAGCATCCCGGCGTGACTCAAGGTCGATGTGATAATGGAAAATGAAGGTGTCTGCTGACTTCCAGACAGCAGCCCTGCAGATATCCTGGATAGGGATGTCCCTAGCAGCAGCCACTGACGCAGAGGTATGGCAGATAGAATGAGCCCTTAGCCCTATAGGAGGCTCGCTACCCACCAACCTATACCAGAGATCAATCATGATGTTATCCATCTGCCAATTATCTGCTTTGGTGCGGCTTCAGTGTAGGTGAAAAAACAGCTGGTGAACCTCTCCCCAGACTTCAGCCATACATTCCTTGTAGTAAGAGAGCACTCATCTCAGGTCCAAAGTATGAAGTCTGTACTCAGTCTCCGAGGTGTAGTTGGGGGAGTACACTGGCAGAGTCATCACCTGGTTCAGGTGAAACTCTGACACAACCTTTGAAAGGAACTTTGGGTTGGGGCGCTGGACAACCTTGTCCCTGTGGAAAACCAAATAGGGAGACTCAACAGAGAGTGCCTGTAGCTCCCCAATCCTTCTGGCTGATGTGATAGCCACCAAGAAGGCAGTCTTCCATAACAGGTGTGACAGCTCACACCTTTACATCAGTTCGAATAGCTTACCCATGAGCTTAGCCAGTACCAGCAGTAGACCCCACGGTGGTGGTGATTCATGCAACGAAGGGGAAATATGGTCGAGGCCTTTAAAGAAATACCAGACCACCTTCTCCTGTGCCACCAACTGCTGACCAGTCTGCACCTGGTAAGCAGAGATGGCTGCCAGGTGCAGCTTAAGGGTTGTAGACCGAAGACCCCCTTTGGAGAGAGACCAATGATAACCGAGGATGCTAGCCACTGGACAAGATGAAGGATCCAGGCTCTTGCCCTGACACCAAAGGGAGAATCTCTTCCAGTTGAAGGCATAGCACCTCTTGATTGACTCCTTCCTAGATATCTCAGCTACATTGAGTATATAGTTGGAGAGACCCAAAGCCTGGAACTCAAGCCACTCAGGAACCAGGCTATCAGGTGAAGGGACTGAAGGTCCAGGTGAAATACCTTCCCCTGATTGACTGAAAGCAGGTCTGGGTGTGCTGGAACATGCCTCGGGAGCCTGGTGTGGAGGCTGAGGAGAGCTGGATACCAGAACTGGTGGGGCCAGTCTGGGGCGACCAGAATCATCTGTGTCTTGTCCCCCCTGACCTTGAGGAGCACCTTGTGGACCAAGGGAAGTGGAGGGAAGACATAGAAGAGGTCTGGGGTCCACAGCCTCAAGAAGGCATGCCCTTGCAACGAGCCATGCTGAGGGGGTGAGCATGGAACAGACTTAGCTTTGTGTTCTCCTTGGAGGTGAACAAGTCCACCTGAGGGGTGCTCCACTGGGAGAACAGACTGTGCACTACCTCTGGAAGGAGAGACCACTTGTGGGACGCCTCACCCACATGGCTGAGGGTGTCCGACACCTGATTTGAGGCTCCTGCTACACGGATGGCTAGGAGATTGGCCTCCAGTTGACTCACGAGGGTCCAGATGTGGAGCACTTCCCTTGACAGAGGCTGGGAGTGCATGACTCCCTGTTTGTTGAGGCAGTACATGGTCATGGTGTTGTCCATCTGGACTTGAACCACTTGACCCTGAAGAAATGGAGCAAATGCATCCAGCACCAGCCAGACTGCTTGGAGCTCCAGCAGGTTGATATGGCATCAGGTCTCCTCGGGGTCCACAGCCCATGGACTCAGTGATTCCCTATGTGGGTACCCCAGCCCATGAGAGAGGCATCGGTCATGAGGATGACCATCGGCTTGGTGTGGACAAATGGGATTTCTCCCTGCAGATGCTCCAGGATGGTCCCCTATTGGACAGCATCCCACATCTTCTGGGTTACGGTGACCAACTGGTCAAAATGACCTAGACACTGAGACCACTCACTGGCCAGCTCCTATTGAAGGGGACGCATAAGCCACCGGGCCCATTGGACCATGGAGGTGCAGTCTGCCATGTAACCCAGAAATCACAGGAAGTCCTGGGCAGGGCGCAACTGCCCAACCAGAAATGATCATGCAAAGGAGGAGAGAACCTCCACCCTCGCTGCTGGGAGCCTGGCTCTGGCTTGGCAAGAGTTGAGCTCTGCCCAAATGAAGCAGATCACTTGCAAGGGCACAAGTTTCGACTTGGCCCCATGGATCAGAAGGCCAAGGCTGAGGCAGGTTTGGAAGGTCAGATCCTGGACTTCTCTGCCTCCAGTGTGGAGGGACCTGCTATGAGCCAATTGTCAAGATAAGGGTAAACTCTGACCCCTCGACACTGAAGATGGGCCGCCACCACTGCTATGCATTTGGTGAAGACCCTGGGGGCTGATGACAGGCTGAACGGCATGGCTTGGAACTCAGAGAGGGTTCCCTCCACCCTGAAGTGGAGGAACCTTTGATGGGACACATCGGGATGAGAAAGAACATGTCCTGCAGATCCAGGGAGCAGAACCACATGTTCTGCTTGAGAGATGGTATGATCTGAGACAGAGTTACCACCCTGAAGGTGCATGACCTGAGAAACTGATTCAGGTCATGCAGATGTAGAATGGGGCACCAGTCCCCCATCCGTTTCAAGACCAGGAAGTACCTGGAAATGAACCCTGCGTTGACAGGGGGATCAACGACTTGGCCACTACCTCCGTGTGGAGGAGTTGGGCAGTGTTGTCTCTGAGAGCAGACTGAGTGTTCTTGGATACCTTCTCCTCCTGTGGGGGGCGCAGACTCAGCTTGGTGGGTACTGCTCGAACTCCAAAGGCAGTCCTTGGCCGACCACTTCCAAGACCCACCTATCCGTTGTAACAACGAACCAGGTGGAAAGAAAGTGGCATAGCTGGCCCCCCATGGAAGGATCCAGATTGGTCATGATGGGCATGGTGGTTGCTGCCCTCATCCTGTCACTGGGCAGGCCTGGAGGAGGAGGATCTGGGGGGCCACCGGGACCCTTCCCTCCGGGCTTACAGGCTGCTGAAGCCCCTGACTTGGGCCAAGGGTGCCAAGACTGGGCCTGCTGCTACTGCCCAGATTGGTACTGGAGCTGCTTGACCACAGGGGCAGAGGGCTGAAAAGGCTTCCTCTTTTGCTTTTTTAGAACCCTGAGGCTCCTTCTGGGAGGAAGTAACAGAATCCAAGGTGGCATTGGACTTCTCGATATGCTGGAGGTGACCTTTGACTCCTGCACCAAACAAGTCGGTACCCAGAAATGGAACGTCCGCCAGTTTGTGCTGGGTGTCTGCCGTGAAGGTCGAGACTCTCAGCCAGGCCCTGCGGCACATGGCAACTTTGGCTGCCACTGAACGGGCACAAGAATCCCCAATATCCAGAGCCATTTGTAGTTGTTGTTTAGCAACAGCCTGACCCTGGTCCCAGACCTGCTTGACCATGGTCTGAAGGTCCACAGGGAGATGAGGAAGCATGTTATCCAGAGAGCCCAAGAGGGTGTGGATGAAGTGTGCCATGATCATGGCCGAACTCGCCTGTCAGAGACCAAGCGAGAAGGCAGTAAAGACCTTCCCGGCCAAGTGGTTCAATTATTTGGACTCTTTGTCTGGAGGTCTATCCATGTCCTGAGTTGCCCGAGCGCTGAAACACAGACTGGGTCACTAAACCCTCAGCTGAGGGGGTGCTTTGTAAACCCCAAAGGGAGCCAATGGGAACCGCATACTTGAGGGCCATCTGGACTGAAGGTGCAGGGCAGGAGACTGGGTGCTGCCAAATCTCCAAGGCTGGGCCAACTATGCCTTTGGCCACTGGGAAGGCCTTAGATAGAGTCTCCCCTTTCCTGAGGATATCAGTAAGGCGATACTCAGCCCACTTTTCCATGGGCTCCAACTTCATCCCTGTAGATTCGGAGATGAGACAGAGGATGCCCAGGAAGGACGTGGGACTTTCCTCCATCGAGAGACTCATGGAATCGTCGTTACAAGGAAACAAGTTTAAGTTTGAGTCCTCGGACTCCGAGGAGTCCAGATAGAGTGGCCAGACACCAGAGTCACTTTTGACCCCCTACAGATGGTCAGAAACGAGGGTGATGGACAGCCTGTGTGGGAAGCCCTTACTGGGCTGAGACTCCTTAGAAGGAGCCCCTGAGGGAGGCTGCTTAGGTGGCAGTTCCACCAGGATCAGTGGAGAGGCTGGCTTTGGCCGAGCTGGGAGGGTCTTCACCTGCTCTTGGGCGGAGGGACAGTGGCGACCAGCTCTGGAGAAGTCAGTGTTGGCCTAGAGGGTGACAGCCACATGATGGCCAGAGTGGAAGCTGAGGTCAACTCCAGACCGGCCAACACCAACTGTTGCCACATAAGGTCCTCGTAGTGTCGACGCAGTTTGCAATGAAGCCTCTCCTCATCTGAGGAGGATGAGGACGAATAGCGGCGTCACCGCTTTTTTGAACACCGCTTGTGTGACTTCCTAGGCTTATCAGTCAAGGGGGTCTGAGACCTTGACTTCAACCATCGGGGGGACCAATGGGGAAGCTCCGAAGGAGCCGGGGAGAGCCGCGGTTCCTCCAGGTTAGAGACCGGGACCTCAAGGGGTTTCCCAGTGGGCTGGGATTCCTCCTCGGTAGGTCCAGGCAGGACCAGAGTCCTGAATAAAGAATTGTCAGCTTCATCGTTCAACAAAGGATTGATGAGGTAGATTATAATTTTGACTGGGCCATCGTCCCACATCTTTGCTGGCTGCCCTGACAGAGGCACTGTGAGGCCTGCGATCGAGGTCGCAATCTCGACCGAAGTCAAAGCAAGAGACTTCTGGGACCGAGATCTCTCTCTGTTCTAGGAGCGTCATCGATGAGTCGACTCACCTTTTGACTCCTTTTTACAAGAGCGGGAGATGTGCAATCTGGACGGGTCCTCCCCCTATGTCAGGAGAGACTGGCACAGCTCCTTGAAGGAGCCAAAAAAAGGAAGTGCCCAGTTTGAGCGGGATGAAAACCAAAACTGAGGAGGATTGTTCAGCAGCCTTAGCTGCTTCCTCCTCAAAGGCCTTCATTTGCTCAAGTTGTTCAGCGGACCCTGCGGCCATGGAGACCACCCAACGGGCATCTTTTGATTTGATCAGTGGGTGCTGTTTTTCTGGTCATCTGAACTGCAAACGTGCAAGTCGATCATTCAACACTGCTGGATGGAACGCGTGACAAAATATCGTAGGCCTGGGTGTCATGGTCATGACCCAGGCAGTAAATGCACATGGCGTGTGGGTCAGTATGAGACATCTTCTGCCCGCAAGGACACTGGCGGAACCCGGGTGAGGACTTGTCCACTATCACGGTTGCTATCGCAAATCTATGTGGAGAAACTCTAATGAGTTTAATTTTCGGTAATTTATCTGAAAGATTAAGCACCAGGACCTGCTCAACGCAGGAGTGGTAAAGAGAGAACCTGAATCTTCCAGCGGAAAGGAAGATCTGGTGTCAAGGGGCAAAGCCGAGGGATATACCACACAGATGGGTGGGAGAAGCCAGCTTTCAGACCATCTGGCAAGATTTAAAAGGGAAAGGGACATGCCAAACAGTGTGGACAGAACAACATATCCACATTCCAAGAACAGTCTTACATACAAGGATCAGCATGGGTTTACAAGGGAGAGATCATGACACACTAACCTGATATACTCTGAATCCCACAAGTAAAATATAATGAAGTCACAGTGGAATCTTCACATGAGGAAAGAAATCTGGGCATATGATAAACTGTAACCCACAAAATTCCAGTCAGTGAGAAAAAGTGTATGGGACAGCTACTTTAACAGGTTACTGGGGTGTATCAGACATAGATTGATTCACAAGCCGTAGTGAAAAGGTAGTCATTCTGGCTCAAAACCAATATTATGGACACAGACTGCATCCCTGCTCTCTGTTTGTAAGATAAATGATTGTTTCTGAGATTTGGTTGTCCATCTAAATAGTTATAATCTGTAAAGTATCTGTTGACAGACATAGGCTTCCCAGGCTTTTGGAAACTTGTATAGCACAGTATTGCACATAACTCTTTTGATATAAATGAGTGTTCTGAGAACACATTTATAATATGATATACTGAGATAAGAAAATATGGCCATGCTCAGAGTTTCTAGATTTAACCTATATTGTTACCTACTTAGAAAACAGTCTGTAAGTTTGAGCCATATCTATGACTACTAACTGACCCAGATGAGCAAAAGTATCTACACGTTTTACAGAAGTCAGCTATAGCTGGAAAAAAACAACAAAAAACCTAAAAGATCACATTTCTGTAAATGTGTCTCAGGTGCTATGTAGGATGTGAAACATGTTATGATTGTATTAGTTAGCTACAAACTAAATGGATCCAATAATTATTGCCAAATATTTTGTTGGTAGTAGGTAGTTCTGTAGGTAGGGGGCAGTCTCTCCTTAGTTAAATGTAACCATACCTATGCCCCTGCATGGTGTTTGGGGACACTGTGTTGTCCTGAGATGATTCTTTTTAGATAAATGTTAAACAGAGGCCATGTCTGTATGTTGTGGCGATGCTCAGATGGCATTAAATACCCCACGGCCTTTTTGAAAAACGAGTAGTGGCATTTACCTGGTGTTCAGGTTAAATGTTCCCCAATCCTCTTACCCACCATCAGATTAACCAGGCTCCATAATAAATGGTTTGCATCTGTAACGCACACCCATGAATGAGGCTGAAAATAATATTTTCCTAGACCTCTCTTTGTAGTAAATAAAAATAAACAATCAAACAATTTTAAAGCAGCAGACCTACTTGACAAAAATTTAAATAATCCAGTTGGTAGCTAGGACAAATAAAAACATCAATACATCTGATTTTTTTTATTTCATTCCTGCAGAAAGATAGAGGATTTTGAAGTTCTTAAAAATTATTGGTCCTTTGCCAAGTTCACTATTATGGATGTAAGCAGATCAGTGTTGTGATGTGCTACTGGTCATCAGAAATGTGCTGTCAACACCCTGACACATCTGCATTATAAATATAAAGGGTGCCGACCCGTTGAAGTGTGACCTCTGGGGGCGGAGATTTTTAAAAGCTGCTGGGGCTGCCATTTTTTTTTAACTTTCTATTTACTCTCCTCCGCCCCAGCTCTGGTCTCCTCAGGAACCCCTATGAGTCATCCCTCTGCAGACTGTCCCCCCTGGTCAACCCTCCTTCACCCATGTAGCCATGGTTTACCCTCCAGGCAGGGACGAGGTGGGGCCCAACACCCCAAACTTCTGGTAGTGTCGGGAGGGAGGGTGCCAGGAGGACGGCTGCAAATCGAGGGCAAGCTCCGGTGCTCCACTTCCACCAGAGCTGGTAGGGCTTTTTCCCCTGTTCTAGGGAGTGGCTAGTGCCCTGATGTCAAGGCGTTGCCACCGACGTCTGTCACTCCCAACCCTTCTCTTACACTCCAGCGCTGGGTATGCCTCCAGCTTCCACCAGAGGCCAGCTGAGCGCCGAGCAGGAGCCCTCCTCCCTTCTGGGAGAGGAGAGATGTCCTCCAGATGCTCGATGCTCTCCCTCCCTTGCTGACCCCTGACAATCCGGGCTCATTCACAAACCCGGGTTGCTGACGTGGCGCGAGGTGTGGCATCCAGTGCCTCCACCCTCAGTGCCACCAGGTCAGCGGGGCTGCCATTTTTAACGTGGATCCATGCCAATTACAAAATTTGTAACTCAACACTGTCTTAAAAATAGATGAATGAATTTATAATACCTTTATGAAGAATTTAAGATTATCAGGAATACAATACTGCCAAAAAATGGATAGAATTTTTCTGCCGACTAGTTCTGCTGCTTTAAAAGACAACTTTTGTAAATGTACGGATCATGAGACATTGCCTGTATTCACAAACATTAACTCAAGTCTTAACACCATTTTACATTGCCTTTACTTACCCAATATGGGAGATTGCTGAATTTGTTAAGTAATGTCAAAGCGAAGTGATCTTAACACTGGAGTTAATGTTTTGTGAACTTAGGCCATTACGTTCTTCTGACCTACCTGGAGAGAAGAGTGAGATGGCTTGCATGAGAACATACTCCTCATCATGTAAATGTAGCTTCCTTAGCATGTAGTGGAACTTTAACAAGGGGTCGAGGAGGACATGCTGAAATCCCGCTGTAGTGGTGGGGTGGAGATTGAAAAAAAAGTGTCAGTTATTCATGAGTATAGTTCATGGATTTTCCTCCAGTTTCCCCATCCCCCCGCCGCACCCAAACAGTCATGAGCACTGTTGTTGTATCTTGTCCTCCAGCTGGAAGGCTGGATGACTGGCTGCCTTCTTATTCAGTGCCTGTGCAGCTCCATGGACTGCCAGTTGGGGGTTACACGGATCCCAGCAGGCTCCTGCATGCTTCTCTCCCTGGAAGTGAGTGCATCATCTAGTTGTTCACATTTTTAGAACACTTCTTTGCTGTTTCATTCAGTGAAGCAAAGTTGCAACATTTCATTGTTTCTGACCTAAGAATTTACATCAATATGAAATCAGAAATATGGCATGGTTAGACGGTGACATCAGACCCAAGTTACTGGACAACTTTCCTACAGATACTACAGTAAAATAACTACAGCATGTTTATACAGGATTAACTAGTGAAATATTTGACCTTTGAAGATATTCTTATGGTTGTGTGCAACCGCAGACATGCAGTGGGTATGTAACATAGATTAGGCATACACACAGCATAGTTGGGAAGTATTTTTTACATATTCTTCTCAGCTGATCCAAAGGATTACAGTTACAGCCAAGTTTAAATATGGGCACAGGCGTTTAGATCCTCTGCAAAGGACTCTTGTGGTGAGCAGCTTTCCCTCTAGGAGTGGGAACAGAATTAACTGTGCCAGAGGGTTCATCCTGAAAAGGACCGCCTGAAGATCATCGGTGCTTCTAAAGGTTCCCTGCAGTTTTGGAGCCTGGTCCAGAGGCCAAGACTGCTGGGTTTGTCCCTGGCAGCTTTTAATAAACAGTTTTCATCTGGAGTTATGAGTACTAGACTGACAAATGGTTTGGGCTTGCCTCTCCAGCAAGGAGACAAAGGGAGGCTGACCCTTGAGACTGACAGGATGATGCAATGGGTGGGCGAACCCCCTTGAGAAGTTTAATCTGTGAACAAAAATCTTATGCTCTTCAGATGCAGTTTGAGAGCAAACCATATCTGAGGTCCATTGAAAGCAAAGGAAAAGTTCTGTGTTTGCTGTATCTCAGGCCTTAGCTGCAACTCTGTTCCTAACAGAAGAAATCCTAAACCCTGAAACAAGACTTTTTAGTGCATGGTCTAGAGACTTTAGAGATTTTTCTTTCCGCAAACTGTATACTCACATTTTGTTAAGCGATATCATGTGCATTATCCTTTTGTATTTTACTGTATATTCTATAATTCTGTAGTGTAAGGATTATATATTTATATATTAAATATTACCTGTGACTGCACAGTGTTTTATGATGCAGGTAATATCTATTTATATTAAGCAATCTAGTGTCCGCTACTAGAGAGCATGGCAAACAAGTATAAAAGTAACCTTTGTCAGATACAGAGTGGTGAGCAGTTCATGAGGTAAAGAAGGGGTGTTTTGTTTTTCCTAAAGTGAAGACCTTGGACTGGATGAACAGTGGTCGGTGGTACAACAAGAACTATATCAAGATACTGTACCTTACAGTTAGGCAAGTAGTGGCAGCTTTGAACTACAAGTTACTGTGCTGATGTCTGGTCGCTCTTGTGTGTGAATTTGTGACAGCAGTGAACAAAGTTGTCTCTGTGACAGATTATTCTTACAACTGAGGTAAATTATTATTATTATGACTGTGGTAGGTTATTTGTATGACTGTTATAAATTATTCCTATGGTTGTACTAGATTATTCTTTTGACTTTGTAAGATTATGACTGTCATTAATTATTCTTATGACTGTAGTAGATTCATTTTCTTCTTACGACTGTGATAGATTTTTCTTATGACTGTCAAATTATTGTTATGGCTGTGGTAGATTAATATTCTTTATGACTGTGGTAGATTATTCTTGTGACTGTGGTAGTAGCTGTCACTTTTGACAGAGCAAGCAGTCTCTGACTACTTACAGGTGTCACATACTTGTACATTTTCATGATTTTCCTACCTGACATGGTTGAGGGAGAGGCATTTCCATTGAGTGAAATGTTAGGGGTGAAATAAATTTGCTACTTATTTGTTATGCCTATGGTATAATTTATCAAATGCTATTTACTGTGCTGCAGTTATATACAAGTGGCGTGAAAAAGTATTTGCCCCCTTCCTGATTTTCTCTATTATTGCATATTTGTCACACTGGATGTTTTCAGATCTTTAGACAAAATGTAATATTAGATAAAGGGAACCTGAGTGAACAAATAACACTTGTTTTGTTTTACTTATTTCATTTATTTAATGAAAACAGTTAACCAACACCAACTGGCACTGTGTGAAAAAGTAATTGCCCCCTTACACTCAATAACTGGTTACGCCACCTTTAGCCGCAATGACTGCAACCAAACGCTTCCTATAAATCAATATCAGTCTTTCACATCACTGTGGAGGAATTTTAGCCCACTCTTCCTCGCAGAACTACTTTAATTCAGTAACATTGGTAGGTTTTCGAGCATGAACTGCTCGTTTCAGGTCCTGCCACAGCATCTCTATTGGGTTTAGGTCTGGACTTTGACTAGGCCACTCCAAAACTTTAATTTTACTTCTTTTCAGCCATTCTGATGTGGACTTGCTTTTGTGTTTTGGATCATTGTCTTGCTGCATGACCCAACTACGCTTCAGCTTCAGCTGACGGACGGATGACCGGACATTCTCCTTAAGAATTTTCTGGTACAGAGCAGAATTCATGGTTCCTTCCAATTATGGCAAGTCGTCCAGGTCCTGAGGCAGCAAAGCATCCCCACACCATCACATTACCACCACCATGTTTGACTGTTGGTATGATGTTCTTACTGTGGAATGCTGTGTTTGCTTTACGCCAGACATAATGGGATCCATGTCATCCAAAAAGTTCCACTTTTGACTCATCTGTCCATAGAACATTTTCCCAAAAGGCTTGTGGATCATCCAGGTGCTTCTTGGCAAATGAGAGACGAGGATTTATGTTCTTCTTGGTTAGCAGTGGTTTCCACCTTGCTACTCTCCCATGAAGCCCATTTTTGCCCAGTCTCTTTCTGATTGTGGAGTCATGAACACTGACCTTAGCTGAGGCAAGAGAAGCCTGCAGTTCTTTGGATGTTGTTTTAGGATCCTTTGAGACATCCTGGAAGATTTTACGCTGCGCCCTTGGAGTAATTTTGGCAGGCCGCCCACTCCTGGGAAGATTCACTACTGTTCCAAGTTTTCTCCATTTGGAGATTATGGCTCTCACTGTGGTTCGATGGAGTCCCAGAGCCTTAGGAATAGCTTTGTAACCCTTTCCAGACTGATACAAACATACAAAATTTGCCAGAAGATAAAGGCCTAGAGGTCTATCAAGTCTGCTCGAATGTGCAGCTAGCACCCCTTATTCTGCAGCTGCCCCTCCCTTCCACCCTTCCCCTTCATTAACCCTCCCCCTTGTCCTGTCCCATCCTCATTTGAAGCAGTCCACTGTTCTACTGCATACCACTTCAGCAGGTAATGCATTCCACCCAGCCACCACCCTCTCTGTAAAAAAGTGTCTCCTCATCTCCTCCTGAACCTTCCTCACTCCAGTCTCATATCATGGCCCTGGTGGCCTCCCTCCTTACTTTGAACAGCCCCTCTGTACCTGCCTTTGTTTATTCCTTTCATGTATTTAAAGGTTTCAATCAT
Source organism: Neoceratodus forsteri (assembly GCA_016271365.2). Classification (NCBI taxonomy): domain Eukaryota; kingdom Metazoa; phylum Chordata; order Ceratodontiformes; family Ceratodontidae; genus Neoceratodus; species Neoceratodus forsteri. The sequence goes on from CM057459.1 coordinate 660,017,072, forward strand.
GTCACCCCTGTCTCTCTCCCTCTCCAGTGAGTACATGTTCAACTCCTTCAACCTCCTCTCATATGATAAGTCCCCCAGCCCCTTGATCATCTTTGTCGCCTGCGCTGCACCCCCTCCAGTAACTTAATGTCCCTCTTCAGATAGGGATGCCAGTACTGCACGCAGTACTCCAGGTGTGGTCTAACTAATGACCTATACAGTGGCAGAATCACCTCCTCCCTCCTCGAGGATATACCCCTTGCAATACAACCCAGCATTTTGTTGACCTTTGCAGCTGCCTTCCTACATTGTGCCGAGTTGTTCATTGACCCTGTAATAAGCACACCCAGATCCTTCTCCTCCTCTGTCTGGGCTAGCTGCACTCCCCTAGCTGGTAACTCCTCCTTGGTTCTTCATCCCAAAATGCAGCACCTTGCACTTTTGGCATTAAAGCCCAGTTGCGGTGTCTGACCAGGTTTCAAGTTTGCCAGATCATCCTGCAACCCTGCCATCCCCTAGGTCATCCACCACCGCGCCTACCTTGGTATCATCAGCAAACAGACTGATCTTGCTCTTGATGTCCCATGATATGTCTGCAATGAATATCCCAAACAACACTGGTCCCAACACTGAGCCCTGTGGAACACCGCTCGTCACTGCCCTTGGGTGTGAGAGCTCCCCACCCACCACCACCCTCTGTTGCCTTCCCTGCAGCCAGTTTCCTACCCATCTCACCAGCTTTGCACCCGCCCCTGTACCTACTAACTTCCTTCCCAGCCTTCCATGTGGCACTGAGTCGAATGCCTTACTGAAGTCCAGATACAGGACATCCGCTGCATGGCCTCTGTCCAGTTGCCTAGTTACACAGTCATAGAATTTGACCAGGTTGGTTTGGCAGGATCTGCCACATATGAAGCCATGCTGTCTGCTGTCCTGTAGTCCTTTGGCCTCTAGGAGGGCCACCAGCCTCTCCTTCAGGATAGTCTCCATTAGCTTATCCACAATGGATGTGAGGCTCACTGGTCTGTAGTTTCCCGGTTCATCCTTGGGGCCACTCTTGTGGAGGGGTACCACATGAGTCATCCTCCAGTCCTGAGGTACACACCCCGAATGTAGTGAGGCATTAAATAGGTCTGCCAAAGGTCCTGCAAGGACCTCTGCCAACTCCTTCAGTACCCTGGGGTGGATGCCATCTGGGCCTGGCGCCTGTCCACCCTCAGTGCCTTCAAACCCTTCTCGAACTCTGCTCTCCATGATTTCCCATCTGTCACCACTTCCCTGCTTCTGCCATTTCTCCCACCTTGGTGTCACCCCCTCTTCTCTTAGTAAATACTGAGCAGAAGTACTCATTTAGTGCTTCCACCTTATCGCACCCTGCTTCCACCCAACCCCCTCCTTCCTAATCCTTACTATGTGGTCCTTACAGCTCCTTTTTCTCCATGATGTACTTAAAGAAGTCCTTCTCCCCTTCTTAATGCCTTGTGCCAGCCTGAGTTCCGTAGATGCTTTGGCTCCCCTTACTGCCCTTGTCACCTCCTTCGATTCTGTCAAGTACTCCTCCCTGTCCTCCCCCCTCCCTGTTTTCTTGTACTTCCTAAAGATAGATAGCAACAACTTTTTTTCTGATCTTTTCAGGAACTTCCTTTGATTGTGGCATAATGGGCTTGTTGAATTTTTGTGCTGGCAACGTGACTCTGATGGTAAGGGTCAAAATAAGTGAGGTTTATATTGAGCAGGGCTGGCTGTAATCAAGCCTGGCTGTGTTCAATCAGCTGACTCTAATTATCCCTTTAATTGGGTTGATTTAACTAGGGAGCAATTACTTTATCACACAGTGCCAGTTGGTGTTGGTTAACTTTTTTCATTAAATAAATGAAATAAGTAAAAAAAAACAACAAGTGTTACTGTATTTGTTCACTCAGGTTCCCTTTATCTAATATTACATTTTGTCTAAAGAACTGAAAACATCCAATGTGACAAATATGCAATAATAGAGAAAATCAGGAAGGGGGCAAATACTTTTTCACGCGTATATATTTTGCTATGTAAAGTGCCCAGAGCCTGTAGGATTGGGCACCCAAGAAATAAATATACTACTACTACCACCATTTTAGTTTAAAATCTTTCCATTTAATTTCACATCAAGTTAAATAAAAAAGATGCTTAACAAGAATTATAAAACGGGTCTCAGAAATGCTGCAATCGGATTGGCTGTTAGGATTCCAGCAGCCTTACATTAATCCCTGTTACACTGTCATGTACAGCGTGACCACCATGGCGCATGAACTTTTCCTGTCAGCATTCCATCGTCTAGCACTGCTGAATGACTAAAATGATGCATTCTAATTCTGAACCAGCATTCTTAAACTGTTGGTGGAAGAACTGTTTTATTAAAAATCTCTCAATAAATGAGGAAAACATTCAAAAAGTAAATTTTTAACACTTTTCTTTTGGAATAATTTTTATAATAGCAGTAAGGCACTACTAGGAGTTGGATTAACAGTCAGTTAATCACCTCTAGGGGCAATGTGGCACTCAGCTGCACCTCGTGCCACATTACACCCCTAGGAGGTGATTAACAGACCGTTAATCTAACACCTAGTCATGGCTTATTGCTTAATATAATGTGAAAGAGGGAAAATAATGTCTTGCAGACAGTCCTTTTCTTTGGTTCAAACTTGGGAAAGGACTAGAAGCAGACTCTTTAAAACACTTTGCACTGAACCACTTGCAGAAGAATGTCTATTTTCCCTCTCACTCAAGCAAAACACCCAAGCCTTATCTGGATGTACCTCTGCTGCGGTATGCCTCAGGGATCAATCATGGCTCCCATGTTGTTCGTTTGTTGTATATATGCTGCCATAGGGGGAGATCACTAATTGGTATGGTCTGGGCTTTTACTGTTATGTAGGTCACACCCAGATATACATGTCTTGTGCACCTGCTGGGGTGATTGCTGTAGCTGTGTTTGAGAGCCTGGAAGAAATTCAAGACTGGATGGCCTCCAGCTGACTCAAACTCAACACATCAAAAACAGAGGTGTTATTAATGAAGCCAGGGTGTGTGGTGGAGCAATAATGAACAGTAATAGTGCCCTTTTACCATCTCTAAATTTGTCTACACTACCAGCTGAGAATGTTGCAAGACATCTGGGTGTCACTGTGGACTATGGACTGATGCTGGAACATCACGTGTTGTTTGTAGTACACACTGGCTTTTCCATCTGAGTAACATTACCATATTAAAACCATGTTGAAGCTGTATGAACTGTGATACTGGTTCGTGCATTTGTTGCTTCAGGACTGGACTACTGCTATGCTTTATACCTAGGGTTATCCATGTGGCTGTTATATCGCTTCCAGCTTGTGCTGAATGTAGCAGCAGGGTTGATTGACAGACTCCCTGATCCAGGCGTACTACACCAGTGCTGCGTATGCTGCACTGGCTGTCAGTGTGGTGGTGTGTCAATTTCAATATTTGTTTGTGGACTTATAAAGCCCTACATGATATGGGCTCGGACTACCTAAGACCTTCTGTTCGAAGACACTCTCGCCCACCCCCTCTTGTTCCTCTGGCACAGGCCTCCTCACAGTTCCATAGTCCTGATTAAAACTGTCTGGGGACTGGGCCTGTGGGTTTGCTGCAGCTTTGTTGACTTCTCTGACTGGGTCACAAAGACAGTAGACTGGGGACAAGCGGTTGACATCCTTTATCTGGACATCAGTAAGCCTTTGACTCTGTAGCCCACAAGAAGTTGATCAGGAAGTTGGCAGATCTAGGGACTGGGGAGAAGATGATCAGATGGGTAGAACGGTGGCTGAGGAACAGGACCAAGAGGGTGGTGGTGGGGGACAGATATCTAGCACCAGGGATGTCACCAGCAGGGTCCCGCAGGGCTTGGTGCTGGGACCGGTGTTGTTTAATGTCTTCATCAGTGATATTGGGGATGGCATTAAGGGTAAAATGTGCATATCCGTGGATGACACCAAGCTCTATGGGAGGGTGGACACAGCCGAAGGGACACAGTACCTACAGGACGATCTGAAAAAACTTGAGAGGGTAGTCTGGGATTTAGCAGCTTGGCATCAATGCTACATTATCCACATTGGAGCCAAGAATCCCAGGATGGAATACTACCTGGGAGGGGTCCGGGTATCTGCAACAGAGGAGGAGAAGGGTCTTGGAGTGGTGATTACTAGTGTGATCTGAAGCACTCCATGCAGTGCAAGAAAGCAGCAGAAAGGTTACACTGCCCTTGTACAGGTCACTGGTGAGACCACATCTAGATCATGGAGCACAGTACTGGTGCCCACATCTTGAAAAGGACATTAACCTACTGGAGATGGTTCTGAGGAGGGTAAGGAAGATGATCACGAGTGAGCAGGGTAGATCATATGAGGAGACATTGGGGGCCCTGAACATGTTTGTTGGTTTGTTTGTTTATTTAAAATCTGGAAAAGTCCATGGGCCAAAGACCCATTTGCATGGATGACCAGATGACAATACAAAAAAGAGATATATAGATATAAACATACAAATCAATAAATGAGACGTCATTCAAAACTGCATTCACAAATATCTGTAGTAGCTAACAATTTTTACGAATCAATAAACAGAGGACATCAGACATGACTGCATTCACAAACACTTTTAGTAGCTAACCATTTCTTTAGTTTAGACTTAAAAACAGCCAAGGAATAAAGTGAACTTTTCAGATCAGTTGGGAGATAATTAAAAACAGATGGAAATCTACATGACAGAGACCTCTGACCTAAAGATATTTTCATGGTTGGCACAAAAAAACTAAAATTGTGTGAAGATCTGGTGTGTATCTGAACTGATGTCATATGTTTGTGAAAATAAGTATGAAAGCATGTCAGAACCCTGTCAAAAACAATCTTTTTAACCATAATCCCCACTTGGAGTTGAAATCTCTGATCTAACTGTAACCATCCAAGTCTGTTATAAAGATTACAATGGTGTGTTCATTTTAGCAATTGGGAGGCAAATCTTGCTATTTGAAAAGTCAATACCCTATTTGTATTCAAAAGTCTCTGATTAGCAGAGTAATAGAAAAGTACACCATAGTCTACTATAGGAAAAAAAAAAAAGCTCTGGGACAGTTTCAGTCGGGTGGTGGGGACCAATAGTGGGTTAATTCTATATTAAGCACCAAGCCTTTGATGAACCTGTTTTACAACAAAATCAATGTGAGACTCAAAGGTTAAACATGTACTCCCTGGAGGAGAGGAGGGAGACAGGGGACAAGATAGAGACCTTCAAGTACTTGAAAGGGATAAATAAGGTGCATAAGGAGGGTCTCTTTAAGCTACATGGCAGTCGAAGCACGAGGGGGCACAGTCTTAAGCTGCGTGGGGGGAGGTTAGGAGGGAGGTTAGGAAGCACTTCTTCATGGAGAGGGTGGTGACCAGTTGCAGTGTGCTGCTGGAAGAGATGGTCTCGTTGAAGATGGTGGGCAGCTTCAAGAGAGGCTGAGATAGACATAAGGGGAAAGTAAAGATCATTGTAATGGGTCATGGATCAGGGTCATGTACTATATGCGATTGTTCTTTTCCTGTATATCACATTGCAAAGTGTTGTCTATGAAACTCTAAAAAGGTTTTACTCCCCATACCCCCCCCCCCAGGTCACACCTGGGAATGAGCCTTGGCTCAGTGTGCCTCTCTCAGTCACCAATGTTTAAATAAATGGGAAGGGCAGACGGAAAGGATGGGAGGACTTGGGGGGCAGGGTCAGTAGCTTATAGTTGTGGACCCTGCAATATGAGCAGACTAGATAGACCAAATGGCCCTATTCTGCTGGTTTCTTTGTATGTTCATATGTTCCTCACTCCATCCTCTTCCTTCTCCCTACCCCTGACAGGGTGGACCTTAGAAAAGGCCAAGGAAACCGAATGCCTTTCAGTCTCTCCTCCAGCCTCTGGAAGTTCTGCTTCACTGTCTCCACAGGCCGGTTTGCCAGATCATTAGTACAAAGGTGTACCAGCACTCCCTGCTTCCTTCCCTCCTCCACTGTCCTCCCTATTCTCTTCCAGTTCTGGATGGCTGATTGATTCTCCAGGGAGTCATCTGACCACCCCCTTACCCTTTCCTGCACTGCCTACCGCCCTTTCTTTGCCTCTAACTATAGAGTCCCCTATCACCAGAATCCTCCTTACTAACTTCTGCCAGCTCTTGCCCCAGGGTGTCACCATGTTTTCTTTCCTCTCAACACTAACTGATTTGAACACCCTTCCCCCATTAGAGTCAGGCACCTTTACCTCTTCCAGGAGTGCAAAGTGATTTGATATTGGTATCGCATGGGTATGGCTCACTGTTGTATGACTGCCAATGCCACCCAATCTCCCCCCCCCACATCTCCTGCCCCACCACCCTCCATTCCCTGGAGCCAGTGGGCCTCTGGGGTAGTGGGGTGCAAGGGGTGAGCACCAGCCTAATTGGAGTCTCAGATGGGATATTTCTTTCCTTGCTGATGCCAACTGAGTATGGAGCTCCCAGAAGGTCCTACATATTGGGCAATGTCTCCTTCTCCAAAGCATGGCCCTGGAGATGAGTGCCCTACAATCCCCACAGATGACTACCTCCTGACTCACACTATGCTCCATTCTAGCCTTCTGCTGAGTACTTGTAAAACCACCTGAGTTATTTAATAATGTGTGAACATCAACTGCCTGTCTTATAACCTTACCCTACATGAGGCTGGAGGGAGGAAGGCTCAGGGGGAATGACAGGAAGTACTTTTCATAGAAATAGTGGTGGATCCGTGTAACAGCCTTCCAGCGGAGGTGGTGGGGGATAAAACAATATGGGAGTTCAAGAGTGCATGGGATAGACATAAGGGTACCCTGGAGATGGGCAGAGAAGGAATGCCACAGATCAAATAGGATGTGGGCTGTCAACATTGAGTAGCGAAATGGGCAGACTAGGTGGGCCATATGGTTCTTATCTGTCATCAGATTCTACAGTATGTTTCTATGGGTAGAAGCTAAGATTAAAGTATTAGTAGTAATCAGTAACACCCCACCTGAGACACAGAATAACTGTCTGCCTGTTATATAACCTTACCCTATGTAGGTAGAAGCTAGCATTATCAGTTTTACGCAATAGTCAGTAACACGACACATTAGATACAATTGTGCTTACCACCTGCAGTTAGATGGTCACAAGTGCTTCAGAGCCTCCTACTTTCTTTAGCAATAATTTACCCCACATGTATGTCCTGCTATCCTAATCACACCATCCTATAAATCTACCACACAGAACCAGTGGTTCCTCCCTTCTTCGCACATGCATTAGTTTTGTATACTGGTGATTTGATTAGGCACAGCAGTTATAAGCAGATAAATATACAGTCAATAAGTTGAAACCGATGCCTGCTTAGCAAGCATTCACTTGAGTTTTAATACAGTGATCATGTCACAGGAACTTACCACGTGCAGCATCTTCCATACTGTACGTTAGATGTCCACACTCCCAGATCCCAGTATTCATGTTAAACACTGTGTTAAATCGCATCTGACACATCTCAAATGCTGCCCCCTTCAGCAAGGCAATCTGGTCTTCTATAGTCAGTGTCCTTAAATGGAGAACATAAATCAAAAAAAATCAATAACTGACTGTACTATCTAAGGATGGACGAACTGGTGGTTGAAGTAATTAATCTATCAGTCTTCCTTGCCAGGGTTAAAATGGACTCTAGTAAGACTGTTTCTTCCTACGCTGACTTGGTATCCTGGAACTTCTTGTACCCTGATATATCACAAATGTACCAGTTTTATCTGTCAGCTCAGGTCTCCAGTCACAAATCTTTACAATTGTTTTGCAAGCAATAAAACATGACAGGGTGTGGGTTAGGCTGAGATAACTGCCTACTGAGGGGCCTAGTGAGGCCTGATTCCACAGGTGGGGGGGCCTTACAGCTTCTGAAAGGGTGGTTATCTAGCTTAAACAACACCCTGGAGTGTCTAACTAAGCAATAATGCACTCCAGGGTACGGTATATCATGGGATATCATCATGCCTCGGGTGTGTTAATGCCTCATGCACCCGAGAGGTGATGATATCCCATGATATACCGCACCCTGGAATGCATTATTGCTATTATAAACTGGATCAATATTTGTATAACTAAAAAAAAAACAATTTAAACTGTTTTAAAGTGCTTAAACAATACATTTTAAGGTTAGTGATACATTCAAAAAGGTAGCTCTTTTAGTTTTTGCCATGGGCAGCAGGCGACGCTGTTGTGAGGCATGCAGAGTGCAATCAGGATTCAGGAGGACTGGAGTGCCCCTTACAAGAAGCCAGCCAGCCCTCTGGTACAAAAAGTATTGCGGAAGGGAGAAGGTTTTTTTTTTTTATTACAATGAAGTCCAAAGTGACAGACTGAAGCTGTCAATTATAGTAAGTCACGTGGTTGCGCTCTGGTTTTGAAAAGAAAATAGTTATGTGCTGAAATGTGACTTACTGTGTAAGCAGGCTGAAGAGTGGGAGACTATTGCTGAGAGGAATAAAAGTTTCCTTTTAGTTTGTTGAGGACCAGAAAAAGATGTGAATGTGTGGTCATTTTGGTGCTGCTATAAAGGGTGGCTGAAGAAGGGGTGGGGTTACTGTGTATGAAAGGCTGTTGACGGCATCACCGTTCAGAGGATGGAGTGATTTTGACTGGGGAATTTTTATGTTTTTTTTTTTTTTGAGAGGGACTCATTTGCTTTTTTTGTTAAACAGCTGCAGGGGGAGGGGACTGATAGATGCCGACTGATTTTTGTTAGGAACTGGACATTTCCAGTGCTGCTACTGACACGTAACTGCAACCGTGCTGTGTGGCTGCTGAAATCTATGGGTGCATGGATCAGGAACAGGGGTGAAGCTGGTGGGCTGCTGGTTCTTTTTCTTCGCCGAGACTATGTTGTTGGATTTAATCAAGGCTGAGAGGTGCTCTCAGCCAATCAGTGAACTCAATTTTTTCTATCCAGTTCATAATTATGCTAATACAATTGGTAAACGAAGAAACTATTTAGACAACAAAAATGCCATCAATTTTATTAAAAACAAGTATTTAAATTTGTTAAAAGTAAATAGTAAAATGTGGCTCCTCCTCACCTGTCCATCATCTCTTTCCACACATTCAATAGATGGAGTGTTTATTTATTATGGCATACAGGAATTTAAACTTCTGCAGAATTCCTCTGGCAGAATATTCACCCTCATACTCAACTGAAAGCCTTATAAGTAGCCAAGGCCTCAGTTTTAAATACAGAATTAGTAAAGAGCACTCACAAGATGAGTTCTAATAGTGTCAAAATTCAGTCATACCCGTACCAGTGTACTGCCTGGATGGGAAGGGGGGGGGGGATTCTTTTTTCTTGTTATTCAGAGATGGCTTTAACTCAAATTTATCATTCAAGACTGGCTGTTTTACAGCTCCTGGTCTGAAAATCCACTGTTGCTCATTGTTGATGTTGAAGCAGCTCTGAATGAAACAAAACACTGGTATGGGTATGACTGAATTTTGACACTATTACAACTCATCTTGAAGGAGTTGAAAGAGATGTTCGGCACCTAATTTCACTTCTCTTATGATGTTTTCTTAATATAGGTTCCTTGAAGGAGAGACTGAATTAAGATTAAGTGTTAAGAAGACAGACATTGAAGTTATGAATTAAATGACTTCAGATGAAATAACATGAAGTTCTCAAACGTATGGACTTTAACATAACGAAAAAATGCACTTGAGCACCCACCAGAGAGCCATAAACCACAATGATGGTAAAGTTATTCCATAAGTTTTATTTTCATAAAAACAGCACAGTACTTTAACGTGTTTATAGAAAATCACTTGTTTGCATTTGCACTTTCATAATGAATTTTATTTAAGTATTCTGATTGGCTGTGGTTTAAGTAATACTGAAAGCTGGTTTGTTGGTACACTTCCTTGTCATGGGTGATGTGTGTATGTAAACCCATCTGCCACTAATGTTCACTATCTAGGAAAAATCCTGAGGAGTCGGGCAAAAAGTAAGATGGCAGTGCCTTAACTGCCTTTTCCTGATAAGCACTGGAACATAATAAAAGAACACTTCTTGTAAGACTGCTTTTTTCAGGTTCCATATGCAGTGGTGAGTGCTCTTTACTAATTCTGTGCTAATACGTATCTGGAGAAGCACCACCACCCCAGTGATCACGACCACCTTCGTAATAAGGAATACACTGTTTGTTTGTTTATTTAAAATAAAAAGGAGTTTTACTTTTTAAGGCCTGTTCAGGTTGTCAGTAAGTAAATATGGCAGTCATGTTTGTGATGGGAATCAGGGATGAGTGAAGTGGATCATGGATTCTGTATGCTATTATTCCAAATTCCAAATCCCACTAGTGCTTTTTAGGTGCCAACAAGCATTGCTTGTAGCACCTCTTGTAGTCATATATACTCTTTTCTGCATTTACTAAAATTTACTGTTTACTTTTAGTTTGAGTGAGTTACTTCTGACGTCAGTTATATGAATGGAGGTGGATTTCCAGGACTCGCAGATCTAAAGAGATGTCTATATTTTGCAGGAAATGCAGCCTATTATAATGAAATTGGACACAAAAGACTTGTCACATGGGAAAATGCAGCAATTCAGCTTCCATAGGAAATAATATACTCTCAGGGTAAATATAGGGACTTTGCCGTGGAGTTACAGGGAAAATGCCAAATCAGTCTGGGATGGCTGGGTTTCAGACTATGAGACTATTATTTCTATGTTGCTGACAGTCAATTCAAACTAGTTTTGGCTGTGACCTGTGTTTTGGTTTGAAAGCAACTTGAGTTGGAAGGACACTAACAATTCTTTACAGGGAGACACTGCAGCTGATTACTAAGCTCCATACCACCTGTGTAGGAATGCTAGTCATATGAGCATATAAACATACAAAAAGGCAGCAGAATAAGGCTATTAGGTCTATGTAGTCTGCTTGTAATGCAGGGATTTCAGCATAAGCTACTTACCTTGCCCCCCCCCTCAATCTGCCTTCTCCTTCATTGACCCTTATTTCCTCCTAAACTTTATCCCAGTCTCTCTTGAAGCTACCTACTGTTTTCAACTTGTAACATGACATAAAAAAGAAAAACGAAATGAAGCACTCAGGTGCAAACACACCATGTGGTACAGTAGAAACCATGATCTAATACCATAGTAAATCATGGTTTGTGATGTAATACCTTGGCAATCCACTACAAGCAAGAAGCAGTATACAACCAAAAAAACAATATGCAAATAGTTTGCAGTATGTAGTTGTCCCAGCTTGTATTTGCTAAGATTTTTCTTGGCACAGGGTTTTTGACATTTTCAAGAGTGTTCTATGTTGTAACTGCAGCAGACGTTCATGAGTTACTAAAGATTGTACATTTAAACTCCACATGTACTGTTAATTATGCTGCAACAATATTTCTGCAGAAGTGAACAGTTACATACTGTTACCATCCCTTCTGATCTACTGCTTTCTAAGCAACTGTGGGTGCAATGCATTGTGGATGACTGAATAACATTACCTGTCCTAGCCTTTTCTTGGTGAATACACAGTGGTAAAGATGAGCATGCAGCTTCTATAACCGAAAGCAAAAATAACAGACACTGAGATAAACAAAGCAAAATTAAAGAGAGAGGATACTTCTATGGGTGAAAAGAAAAATACATTGAGAGAAACAAAAATAAATCAAAGAAACAGACTAACAATAGTAGTCAAAACAAGTATTTGAAAGGTGAAAGCAGTAAACGTTATGTTGTTCTATGTCCTGCTGAGTTAGATAGTTTAGAGGGGAAAAAAAGTGAAAATAATATTCTGCAAAATAGTAGTTGTTCAATAAAGTGTTTTTCAGATTGGCTTAATTCAGTACATTTGGAGAAACGGTGCTTGTACTACTAGGATTGTTTGATAGCCACCTATTGGTCTGCAAAGGAACTACAGGAAGAAAACTAAAATGTACCATAGCACACTCCCATCATGCTGTGCAGCCCATAACTTCTAATACACAGAGAGGAAAATCAAAGCACCTAGAATAGAAAGTGAATTGCAAGGTTTTGAAAAGTTTTAAAATATGTTTTGATGTTAGAAAGCTTAAAGCTTGTAATGAAAGTTATTTTAACAAAAGTGAAATAGCAGCCACGATATTTCCAATAGGTGTGTTCCAGTTGTTTTCAAGTATATGTGCATCATGTTAAACAGGTCAACATACAGTATTTTGAAAGTAAATCAGTGTGGTTGTACTCATTTATTCAAAAACTATTAGTCCTACACTCATTGCCATGTTACAAGTGGATTAAGCCACTCGAAAGGATGGGTCTACAGTTGAATTAATCCATGGTTGGTTGGTTGGACCCACTCGGCCTTCGGCCTCGTGGTCCAACTCCCCCAACCATGGATTAATTCCACAGTAGACCCATGCTTTCTCGTGGCTTAATCCTTACATAATCACCTCCTCTGGAAGTACATTCCAATCTGCCACCGCCCTCTCAGTGAAGAAGTGCCTCCTAGCTTCTTTTTTTGTTTACAAAGTATAAACGTTTTATCGTTCGGCTAATGTGCCATTACAATATGCTAAAACAAAGTACACATATAAAATCCAGTTACCCCTAGGTAGGGTTAAAATGTCAAAATTATTCACTCTGTGGTTGAATAACTCAGACACAGTTATAACTTCACAAACTATGCCTAACCAAATTGTCCAGTTGCAATTACTATATTACTGGTCTTAAGTGTCCTAAGACTTAAGAAGGCAGAACACAGAAACATTTGAGCATTTCAAATTATAAGACTAAAGTAAAAGGCCACAAACACAGGCTCACAGAAAATATCCCTCTTTAGACTTCAAGTGCATCCACTCACAAGCTCTATAAAGAAGTACTATTCCCACTGCATCCAGAACCACCTCAGCTTTTTTCCTGCAGCTTATTGTTCAGGGCCTCATGTATAGCTACTTCTTTATATCCTCCAATATTGACTAGTTTCACCTCATATGCATGGAAGCCAGCCAATCAAGAGCCATTCATAGCTTCCATTTAAGGTCATTACCAGCCCTCTTATTAGAAAATATTTTTAGAAGAGCTTTCCTTAAGGCCCTTTAACGTCTTGTATAGGCTTTCACTTCAGGTCAAGTTCCGGTACCAGTAGGAGCAGCATCCTCCATTAACCTAAAATCAAACACTTTGAGTCTTCTGAATAGCCAAATTCCAGAAGCAGCCATTATTTATTGCCAGTCACTCCCTTCTTAAATTCCCAGCTCTTGGCTACAGGCTGCTAATTATTAAATCTTGCATTGCAGACGAATGATTTGAATCCATATGTTCATCCTAAGCAGGGCAAGTTACTTCCAAAAGTTTACACAGATTACAAAATATGAGCGCTATCAGCACTTACCAACCCATATCTTCTTTGTGGCCCAGCATGTATTAATAGGCAGCACTTACTGTAACTTACAATTGTATGATTTTCCACAAAGAGAAACAAATACACTAAGGTTATTAGGTGGAGTTACCCTTATAACATAAAATGGGTACCTTAAGAAACTTTAACCTTTGCTTTAAAATTTTAAAAATAAAGTAAAAAAAGCAACCAGGGATAAGTCATAGGCTCCTTTAAACTCAGGAGTCCATATTCAGCAAAACTATTTCATTTCTTACTTCTTTCCCCAACTGAAGAATTATGTTATGAAGACTTGGGCACTAACACAATCATCCAGCAAGATATTGGTTGTGTTGCAGTCCGTCTGTCAGTGAATTCATCACAACTCAGGGTTCGCTGATAGCCAGCTGTAATGCATATAGAAGATGCACTCGCAGCAACAAAGTGCTCTTTATAAAAGAGTTCTCTTTCAACAAGAGATCCATAAATCACGTTCAGCAAACAGTGTATTTTTTAGTAATAAAGCAGTGGGAAAAGCACAACGCTCAGTATTGAGTCAGATGAGGAACTTCTACAGTTCGCTAATACAGCGTCTTTCATGTAGTTAGTGAGAGAGGAATATATGAGAGACCTAGACTTTCGGGTGGTGTAAAAACATTTAGGAGGAGTTCTAGTTCCAATAAGGGTTCTGACATCATAGTTCTGATTTTTGAAAACCATACCAGAGTGTCAGGCTACCAGTTCTATTAGTTAAGTTGGTTGTTTTAACCTCACCTGGAAGCATGGATACAATACCCTTTTCCTGAAACATCTCCGTACCACTGGCAAGGGAAAATCATAATCAATTTGCCACCAGAGTTTTCCCCTATTTTCTATCTGGAGTCACTGGAGTCCAGGAGTCCAATCTCCCTCCTGAATGCATCTCTCCTTATCAATCTTCATTCTGTTCATTTAGCTTAAATTACCAGCCTCCGGTATAATATGGAGTAGAAACACCTGAAGAGTAAAAACAAAAGAATTGCTCATCTGAGCACAGTAAATTTAATCAGCTGATAATTACCGAACTCCCCAGCCCTTAGGCAAAAATGGCATACCTTTTCCAGAAGTAATTTTAGCTTTCCAGCTCTTATAGGTGCTACTGTTGGAGAGACTGTCTTCCTTTATCATCTTTATCAGGGATTTTCTGGGTTTCTGTCTCCCTTCTTGGAAATTAAGCAATTCAAAACTGCGAGCGCACCTCGCTGGATTTCTTCAGACCCGAGTTTTAAAATTTAAGCAGTCGCAATTTGTTTTTTAAATAGTTTTTTATTTTAATGGGTTCACCACAACATATCCAAGACACACTGTCTTAGGGTAGCTGGTCCATTCCACTGGGGTGTCAAACAGATGAGGCATACTGATGAGTCCTGGTAGGACCCTTTGCAAACTGTGTGAGAGGCCTTTCGGCACCATGCAATTCTGCTTAAAGTTGGACCAGCATAACATTCTGTGGTGATTTGCATATGCAGCCCATGATGCTTTGCATTGTGTGGGCATATGTGATTTTGTATTTTCTTGAAACTTGGCTTCCCAGCCAAATGCCCTTTGGGGTAACCCTTGCCTCAGTGTTTGCGCACAGAGGTTCTTTGTCTTACCAACAGACTGTTGCTCCCAAAGGCATCCTTTAGAGAACCGACGCCAAGACAAGGGAGGTTCCATTCACCAAACGACAAAACGGAAGTCAAAAAAGACTAGAAGACTCGGGCAGGGAGCAGCTCTCCTGGCGTGTTGCGGAGCAGAGCAGCAGCGCAACCATCTTGCTGCTCCACCTCCGATTGACCTCTGCCTCATGCCTCACTGCCTAGCCTGGTAAGTGCCTCCTAGCTTCTGTCCTAAACCTCCCCCTCCAACTTGAGAGTGTGCCCCCTCATATTTTGGTTCCCACTCAGATTGAAGAGATTGTCTTTGTCCTGCCTATTTTATTTCTTTCAAATACTTGAAGGTCTCAGTCATGTTCTCTTTCTCCTTCCTCTCACCTAGGGAGTGCATGTTCAGTGTCCTCAATCTCTCCTTCTATGTCACACCCTGTTGTCATTGTCATCTTTGTTGCCCTCCGCTGGACCATCTCCAGCAAGTTAATGTCCTTTTTAAGGTATGAGCACCATTACTGTACACTATACTTTGGATGAGGTCTCACTAGTGACTTGTACAAGGGCAGTATTACCTCCTGTCTCCTGCTACTGATCCCTCTGGCAATGCAGCCCAGCATTTTATTTGCCTTTGCTTCTGCTTTCCTACATTGTGTGGAGTGTTTCAAGTCACTAGTAATAATCATTCCCAGGTTCTTCTCCTCCTCTGCTGCAGATATCCGGACCCCTCCCAGGCTGTACTTAGTCCTCAGGTTCTTGGCTCCATGTGCATAACTTTGTATTTTTTTGCATTGAATCAAAGCTGCAACTCCTGGACCACATCTCTAGTTTTTCCCGATCTTCCTTTAGGACTTGTATTCCTTCTGCTGTGTCAACCCTCCCACAGGACCTGATGTCATCTGCAAACAGACCAATTTTGCCCTTAATGCTATCCCCAATATCACTGATGAAGCAACTGAACAGCACTGGTCCAAGCACCAAGCCCTATGGGACACCACTGCCACCGAAACTCAGAGATCTGCCAGAGGGTCTGGAAGGCTTACCCAAATCTGTGCTTCCCCGCATCCCCCTCTGTTGATCCTGCCACTGCTGAAACTCAGATCTGCCAGAGGGTCTGGAGGGCTCGTCAGAATCTGTGCTTCCCCACAGTCCCTCCATTGATCCTGCTGCTGCTGAAACTCAGAGATCCACCAGAGATAGGCAGGACAAGTGCCACATTTTGAGGTTGGCGCCTTTTGGGCAGCTGGCAGAACTCTGCACATTAATTTGATTTTGGCTCCTTGGAATCTGCTGCTGCTAATTCTAGGTATTTTTTCTGAATAAAGTCAGAGCTTCCCCTGCTGTAATTTTACTATTTCTCTACTGCCTGCATTTCTAGTAAGTTTATTTTTTAATTTTTGCTTTTTCCTTCTTTTTCTCCCTCTGTTCTGTACTGCCCCCTCCCTCCTGGGGCCATAGTTACAACTTGCCTCTGTCCATCCCCTCGTTGGCTCCTTTTGTTCTCTGTCCCCATCCCCATAGCAACCTGCTAATTTAAGTCTCCTCGTCTCCCCTACCCTCTGAGATCTTAGTGCCCTTAGGGCACTGCACAACATCTCCAAGCTAACACACTGTTTTTTCTCTTTTCTTTATTTTTTCAAGGTCTGGAGGGCTCACCTAAATCTGTGCTTCCCCACAGCCCTTCCATTGATCCTGCCACCACTGAAACTCAGAGATCCACCAGAGGTACACAGAACAAGCTTCACGTTTTGAAGTTGATGCCTTTTGGGCAGCCGGCAGAACTCTGCACATTAATTTGATTTTGGCTCCTTGGGAGCCGCTGCAGCTAATTCTAGGCAGTTTTTCAGCCCTAACTCCCACCCAGCCCCACCCCCGCACTCCCACACTCCCGCGACTCTATTAAATCCACAGCTGCTCTGACCCTCATCATCCTAATTGGTAGCTGTATATAGGAGGCGGGCTCTCAGCTGCAACCTCTAAATTAACTCGTATGCCTTCTCCCCTGCCCGCTTTAGTCATAACTGCCACTGAGACACAGCACCAGCTCCAGTTCTAACCTGCATTTTCTCCCATACTCATTTTACTAGGTGTAACTTAATCCTCTACAAACTGTGTGAGAGGACTTTTGGCACCATGCAATTCTGCTTAAAGTTAGACCAGCATAATATTCTGTGGTGATTTGCATATGCAGCCCATGATGCTTTGCATTGTGGGGGCATATGTGATTTTGTATTTTCTTGAAACTTGACTTCCAAGCCAAATGCCCTTTGGGGTAACCCTTGCCTCAGTGTTTGCACACAGAGGTTCTTTGTCTTTTAAATAGTTTTTTATTTTAATGGGCTCACCACAACATATTCAAGGCACACTGTCTTAAGGGTAGCTGGTCCATTCCACTGGTGTGCCAAACAGACGAGGCATACTGATGAGTCCTGGTAGGACGAAACATGTGTCTATGTCTTTTGTTAGCACCCTTTGCAAACTGTGTGAGAGGCCTTTCGGCACCATACAATTCTGCTTAAAGTTAGACCAGCATAATATTCTGTGGTGATTTGCATATGCAGCCCATGATGCTTTGCATTGTGGGGGCAGGTGTGATTTTTGTATTTTCTTAAAACTTGGCTTCACAGCCAAATGCCCTTTGGGGTAACCCTTGCCTCAGTGTTTTCGCACAGAGGTTCTTTGTCTTTTAAATAGTTTTTTTATTTTAATGGGTTCACCACAACATATCCAAGGCACACTGTCTTAAGGGTAGCTGGTCCATTCCACTGGGGTGTCAAACAGACGAGGTATACTGATGAGTCCTGGTAGGACCCTTTGCAAACTGTGTAAGAGGTCTTTTGGCACCATGCAATTCTGCTTAAAGTTAGACCAGCATAATATTCTGTGGTGATTTGCATATGCAGCCCATGATGCTTTGCATTGTGGGGGCATGTGTGATTTTTGTATTTACTTAATCCTCTACATAATTAAGAATCTTACTCCCCTATATTAATGCAGTTTCTCCCTTAAACTACCAAATTGGTTAGCAAGTGTTTTGGCTAGACTTGCACTACCCTTCCACCCCGTTTTCATTCCTGCCAGCTTTCTCTTGCTGCTACGAATCTGCTACAGCTCACACTGCTTGCTGTCTCATTGCCATCTTTGCTGGTGCTGATGGACTCCTGTACTACTGTGTTAGCCCGTCACCAAGAGCACCTT
Organism: Neoceratodus forsteri; assembly: GCA_016271365.2. Taxonomy (NCBI): domain Eukaryota; kingdom Metazoa; phylum Chordata; order Ceratodontiformes; family Ceratodontidae; genus Neoceratodus; species Neoceratodus forsteri. The sequence goes on from CM057459.1 coordinate 660,035,276, forward strand.
GCCTTCCTCTCTGTCACCCACTCCACCCTGCTACACCCCTCCCCTCACTCCACATGGTAACTATTCTCCCTAGGATCTATCACCCTCTTCATTCTCTCTAATCAGGAATGCCATCTACATGGCCACTACCTAGTTTCCCTCTCCTGTTCCACTGCTGTCCCCTCTTACCCTTATATACTCCTGCTATCCCTCCTCCTTGCCAGAGATGTCGATTGCAACCCTGGTCCACCCAACTCCACATCACCCCCACCTCCAGCATCTGGGCTAATGCCCCAGGTCTGAAGATTGCTCACATCAACATATGCAGTCTTCCCTCCAAGTTCCCTGATCTGGAGGTGTGGATTACACTATACAAGCTCCACATCCTGGGACTTTCTAAAACCTGGCTGAAGCCTCACCATGCTGCCACCACATATCAACTACCTGGGTACTCCTCTCTGTGTCTCGATAGGCCAGGGAAAAAAAGGGAAGGTGGTATTGCACTGTTCATCAGGGAACCCCTCTCAGCCTTTACTGTCCTCTGCTCTGATCCAATCTCACCTAGTGAATGGCTCGTCTCAGAACTAACCCTGGGCACCAGTAAGAAACTCTACATAGGTTGCTGCTACAACTCTCCCACCACTGGAACTGAGGGTCTAAACAGCTTCCTCTTGGGCCTGAGTTCCTTATTCCCTCACAGAGACTCCATTCTCATCAGTGATTTCAATTTAAACTGGCTGAGTACCCACCAGTCAGATTGCGCTTTCTACCTAAAACAACATAACCTGGTCCAGACTATCATGCTCCCCACCAGAGAAAACCCACACGCGGCTTCTCAGACCCTTTTGGACTGGATAATCACAAACAAGGATGATTATGTACTGCATGCTGGTACCATGGCGGACCCATTAGTGATCACTCCCATATGCATCTCCTCTGGTCATCAAAATCTAAATGTCCCCCTCCCAAATACCCGTTCTTCTGGAACTTCAGTAGCCCCAATACCACAAACCTCCTTGAGGAGGCTTGGTCCCTAGACTGGTCTGCTCTATACTCACTTTCTGATGTGACTCTAGCAGTAACCCTATTTACACAGACCCTTATGACCCTACAGGACAGGCACTTTCCTGTCACTACAAGAAGGGTCAGAGGCAGTGCTCATGCTGGGTCACAAAAGACCTCCTCTCCCTTATGAAGGATAGGGATCGTGCTTGGTTCACCTACAAGGCATCCCCCTCCCCATGCCCTCTAGGATGCCTACAGGTGCCAGAGGAATCTATGCAAATATATGGCCAAATCCCTGAAACAGACTCATTTCCGTAATCTCCAATAGGCTAACCTTGGAGACCCTGGAAATTCTGGGCATCCACTGACCCCCTCCTAAACCCCCACTCCAGTAAGGCAGCCCTGCAACTAAACTCCCTGGATGTACTGTTCTCTCAGGTACATTACCTTTATATAAAATAAAAAAAGAACTACAATTTCAAAAAAAAAAAAAATCCCCGGATGGCCTCATTATGGACCCTCTGGAACTGGCCAGGGCTTTCAATGACAAATTCTCCAACCAATGCATGTATCAAAGTAAATTCCCAAATGGCCAGCCAAATAGCTCAGCACGCCATTCAAACCCCCTGTCGACCTCTGCCAGGCCTATCACCCATCCCCAAATCCTCCCATTTTATTTCAAAGCTCTCTCAACTGCTGACACCGCAAAGCTCCTCAAAAGCCTCCCAAATCATGGCTCCCCTTTGGGGCTGATGGCATATCCCCAGTCTTCCTCAGGCTCATCTCCCCATCCATCATCAAACCACTCACTTGTATCTTTAACCTCGCCCTTTCCACTTCCTCCATGCCCGACCCCTGGAAGACTGCCATGGTGATTCCCATCTTCAAAGTCAGTGACCCTCTATCCATGGACAATTACTGTCCAATGTCCATCCTCCCCACCTTAGCAAACTACTTGAGAAGGCTATCCATCATCAGCTTGCTAAGCACATGGGCAGATGCAACCTCCTGTGTAGCCAACAGCATGGCTTCTGCAAGAACCATTCCACTGCCACCACCCTCGCACTACTGACTGACCACATCCTCATAAACATGGACCATGGTAACACCACCGCTGCAGTCTTCGTAGACCTCTCCAAAGCCATTGACATGGTCAACCATGCCCTCCTCCTCCTCTCCAAAGTATGTTGCCTTGGCTATTCTCAGGAGGTTACTACCTGGTTCAAGAGCTACCTCACTGATCGCTCCCAGTTCATGTGTATTGGCCCTGCCTGCTCCCTCACCCTGCTCATCTCGACATGTGTCCCCCAGGGCTCCATTCTCAGCCCCTTCTATTCTTTTTATTTATTAACTCCCTTCCCTCGAACAGTCTCAGATGCCACTCTTTCCTCTATGCTGATGACCTTGTACTCTTCTGCAGTGATAAATCCCCTGCCTGCATTTCCTCTGTTCTTACTCAAAACTATGCTGTGGCCCACAACTGGTTTGCTGATGACCTCCTCCTGGTTATTGCTAAAAAAATGAAATCTATGCTATTCGGATCGAAGCCCTTCCTAGCCAAATCCAAAATTCACCTCTCTCTCAACATTGTCTCCCCGATGGCCAAGCCCTTAAAGATGTCAATACTTTCAAATACCTAGGAGTTCCATCTGACCTCTCCCTCTCTTTCTCCAAGCACATCAACTTGTTAGTTCAAAGGTTTCACCAAAAATTAGGTGCTGCCTACAGATTCTGGCAATACCTCACCCAGGAGGCCCGACTTGCCATCATCCAGGGAAATCTACTCCCAAGCCTGGACTACTGCTCCCCCATCTATGCTAAGATGTCCACAACCCTTATGGTCAAGCTCTCTTCTGCCTACAATAGTGCCTGTCATTTTGCCTCGCTGGCCCCTTTCACTACACACCACAGTATCCTTTACAATTCCCTAGGATGGCTTCCGCTGCAAGGCCGCTTCAACCTCACCCTTTGCTACATGGTGGATTCTGCTATCTGTACTGGCCAGGAATCTCCCCTTGCAGCCCCCCTCCTCAAGCTCTGAACTTTACACCACGGCCTTCACTCAAACAGCATCCCCCTCTAAATATTCCCAGGATATCCACCAATATGGGCAGTAGAACCTTGTCGGTGGCAGCCCCTATGCTATGGAATAAACTGCCTGCCGAGCTCAGCTCCATTGACACCCACTGCCAGTTCAAATCTTGCCTCAAAGACTGGCTCCTGGTGACTTCCTACTACCACTGCTTTCCTGGGTAGGCCTTCATTTTCCCACCTGCACTTACCACATGAGTTTCATGCCTATAGATCTCCCTTTGTAAATCCACCAATTCCCTTTCCTCTCCCACCCCTTCCTCTCTCCTTCCTTCTACTAGCCCCACCTTATCCTTTTTGTGCTACTCCAGAGGCACATTGCTTATCTCCTATGCAACTTGCTGTATATCGATTTCATGTATATGTATTTCTCTTAACTATGTATATGCACATTGGATTTATGTACTATGTAACCTTGTATCATGTGGATTTATGTATTTTTGCTACCTTGTAATCTGTGTACTATTGTAACCTTTTATTGTTTGTCAAACTGTCTACTGTTCTATGTGTTGTTATTAATGTTTAACTCATTCACTCCACAGGAGCTCTTTGAGAGTTCTACCACTTGTCTCCTGTACACTCTTAGCACTACATCCTGGGCCTTTCTAAGCAAAATCAATCCATAATCAGCATGCCACAAACAAATGCTAATATCTCATGAACCATAAGTGCTATGCACAAAGTATGAGTAGCAAAGTTATTTAGCACAAAATTACCTTTCCAATGGTGCTATGCAATTTTATTTTCTATACTAGTCGAAATAACCATATTTTTTTTGCAAAAAAAAGGCAACATAAGCCATTTTTGGTTGGGAAATATGTAACATATCAACACCAAATTAAACAACCACACATTAGATGTAGTTACAATAGTACATTTGTACTAAAAAAGCTATTTTTTTCTAGTATAAAACATGTATTTTTCCTATTTTTTCAAGGTGCTTAGGTGAGGCTTGATGACCAAAATGTCTGCCATATACAACATGCCATAAACAAATGCGAATAACTCCTAAAGAATACGTGATACACACAAAGTATCAGTGGCAAAGTTGTTCAACACAAAATTACCTTTCAAACGGTTCTATGCAGTCAGTTCTAATCAATTCTGGCTGGCAAGTAATATATATATATATTTTTTTGAGCTATCCCAGTGACGGTTTTCAGCCCAGTCATGGCCCTCTTCATCCCTCGCTCCCAAATCAGCTGCACTCCCAGTCTTACCCTCTGGCTTGCCCCCCAGGGTGGGGCCGTGGCACCGGCCAAGGTGCCACAGACATGAGTCGGGTTGTTGGGAGCCGGTCTAGGAGCGATGGAGGGGCATGTGTGGCAGTGTCATGGAGGCACCGTGGTGGGATTTTTTCTATATGCTCCCTCTGGAGCCAAATGCATGCAATGATGCTGACCAAGGCGGAACCCACATGCTCCCATGCATGCTCCCCTCGAGGCGTCTGCACTTGGATCCCCCCATGCTCGAGCACATCGCCTTGCTCCCTAGCCTCCGCCGGGGGCACTCAGGTGATGGTACTGCACTTCCCCCCTCTCTGGGGAAGGAGAGCAGTCCTCCAGACACTCAATCCTTCCCCACCCCTGCCGACCCCTGGCGGCCCATGTCCATTCCTGAACACGGGACACCAGCGTGGCACAAGGTGTGGTGTCCAGCGCCTCAACCCTCAGTGCCACCGGGCTGGCCCCTGACAAGTAATATTAAAACATATGAGTGACATCTCCAGATGTTGCAAGGGCACACAGGAAATCTGTAGCGGACGTCTGTATTCATTCTGGGACACACTGCAGTACATTTGCTGCCACCTACAAGCGTGTTCTAGGAGACAATGAGTTAACACTGTGCCACTGTATGTGGCCTGGGTCATGCCTGAAAATGGTCCCTAGGGTCAGCGCACCTACCCGGTTACCAAAGTCATAAATAAAATAAATAAATCTCCCTGGTACTGGAGATCTCACCTCCCACTGCCATACTCTGGGTACTGCCCCTCAATCAGTTTCCCACCCACCTGGTCAACTTCTCACTAACCCCTAGATTTGCCATCTTTCTGATCATCTGCTTGGGGAGTACAGAGTCAAAAGTCTTGCTAAAATCCAGGTAAAAGATATCCATTGCTTGGCTCCTGCCCACTGTTTCAGTAAAACAGTCAAAGAAGTCAATCAGATTTGTTTGACATGACCTCCCTCCCATAAAACCATGTTGCTTCTCATAATGGAGACTAGCTTCATCCAGATACTCTACTAATCTTTCTTTAAGTAAGGTCTCCATGAGCTTGCACACGACTGAGACCAGAGTGACCGGTCTGTAGTTCCCTGAGTTGTCCCTGGGACCACTCTTATGGAGGGGCACTACATTTGGCTTTCTCCAGTCCTGCAGTAACATGCCTGACTCCAGCAAAGTACTGAACAGGCCAGCCAATGGATCTGCGAACTCCTTCGCCAGCTCTGTTGAGCTTATGCTCACTGGGCCTGGGTATTTATCAACCCTCAATGCTAGCAACCTTGTCTTCACTCTGTGGAGGCAGTACTAATGGGGGGTATAATATACTAATAATATAATATAATATAATAAAATATAATATAAAGGGAAAATAGTAGTAGGTAGTCAGGTATAATAATGGGGGAGGGGGAATCTGCACTGAGTTAGAATTCACGTACCAGCCGTTATAGCAATGTAGATTTCACTGGAGTGATTTCATTGGTCAGTTCAATGACATCTACATTACATTAATATTTGATTAAAATGTAGTAGAGACCTTTCACTAGCAGAGTAATCTCTTGTATCAAGTCCATCATTGAATAGTGAAGTTTTGATAAGCATTCCATGATACTGTAGTTTTCACCGACCACCATCACTGCACCCGATTACTTGGCACTGTGCTGCTCATCTCCTTTCTCCATTTTTATGTGCTCAAACAAGCCTGTTTATGAATTTAAAATTGTATGCAGCTTATATTGGTAACCGCCTTGACAATATACTGAAAATGAACAACACAATGTGCTACATCTGCTACCGCTGTACACTGCACCATATGGTGCCAAAGCACAAATCAACCTCAGTAGTGTAGCATATACACTGGTTGCCACAGCGATCATGTAAAACATGGTAATCACCTTGCATACAAAAATGCTGCCTGAACACATACAGTCTGTCTTTTTTTATGGCCACAGTGGGTGTAGCTCTGCAGAAGTCTTGCGAGTACAGTAGAGTAAAAGGGAGCCTGCCGGATACTCCCAGAACCTAGTGGTCCTCCCTCCCTCCGCTTGCCAGCCTGTAATAAAGATAAGGCATCCTTGGTGCTAGTGGTCCCCCTTCCCTCTGGTGGCCAGCCTGTAATAAAGATAGGCATCCCTGGTGCTAGTTGTCCCTCCCTCCAGTCACCAGCCCCTAATAAAGTTAGGCAACCCTATTGGTAGTTGTCACTCCCTCCAATCACCAGCCTGTAATAAAGATAGGCATTCCTGGTGCTAATGGTCCCCCCCCTCTGATCGCCAACCCATAATAAAGATAGGCATCCCTGATGCTAGTGGTCCCCCTCTCTGATCACCAGCCCATAGGACACTTGACAACCTTTCCGGTGTCAATCAGTATCCCTGTGGCACCACTCTCACCCCCTGTCACCTTAGCAGTACTGTTGGTGCCATGGGTGCCTATGACAACTGGTGCAGCCCTCAACACACCTCCTCAGCTAGCTGCTGCACGTCCAAGCAGAGAACACGCATTTCATTTCTAGGACAGGGTGATGTGCCCTGTCCTATAAACAAGGGGCATGCTCCTTGCCTGCACATATCGTGGCCAGCCAAGAAAATGTGAAGAGGGCTGCGCCGGTCACCATATGCACCCGCAGCATCGACAGTACTGGTAAGGTGATGGGGTTGGTGTTTAGTGCCACAGGGGGCTGCTAAATAGCAGGGAGGATTGTCAAGTGTCTTATGGGCTGGCAGTCAGAGGGGACCACTAGCACCAGGGATGCCTATCTTTATTACATGCTGGTGACTGGGGGTGGTCCACTAGCACCAGGGATGCCTTATTATTAGAGGCTGGTGATCGGGGGGGGACCACTAGTACCAGGGATGAATTATTATTTCAGGCTGGTGACTGGAGGGAGGGGGTGACCACTAGCACCAGGAATGCCTTATTATTATGGGCTAGTGATTGGAGGGGAGGATTACTGGCAATAGGGATCCCTATCTTTATTATGGGTTGGAAGCTGGAGGGAGGGGGGAACCACTAGCGCCAGGGATGCTTTATCTGTATTAGGGACAGGAAATTGGTGTAGGGGGAGCCACAGACCACAGAGGGTGGGTGTGCTCCCCCAGTGGCCAAGCAGCCAGGTGGCTGCATTACATCTGTCAGTCACTAGGGTTGCCCGGAGTAAGTTGGAGTTTGGTTTGCCGGTAGTTGTACTGTGCAAAGGACAATGCTAAACCCTTCTGTACAGGTCAATGCCACTGAATATGGGGTAGTGCAACTATTTATGGCCATGCCCTTCCCTTTGCCCACACACATTTATTTAGTTGTTTGTTAATTGTCTTGGATAACAACCTTTCAGCTTGGAGCTTGTTTACAAAGGTTCCACGTCAGTAACAAAGAAACATACATCAAGGTAAAAGATAAAAACAAGTGCTATGTTACAGAAGGAAATTCAAAACTAACTAGTAGCTTAGATACATGATTATGAACAGAGTATTTACAGAAGGTCATAATAAACAACCCGTAATATACAGTATGGAGAAGGGAGGGTAGCAAGAAGGCAATGAGGGGAAGGGTGGTATGTAGCCAGGATATGACTTTGTTAGAAGGAAGTGGTGTGGAGAAGGGAGACAGTAAGGGGGGTAGCAGGAAAGCAATGAGGGAAAGGGTGGTATGCAGTCAGGATATGGCTTTGTTAGAAGGAGCTGGTGAGGGGCAGGGAGACAGTAAGCAGGTGAGTATTTGGAGGTTGGGGGGAGAGGAGGGAGAATAATTTGTCTTATATGTGGAGGTAAGGCATATGGAGGGAGAGAGATGTGAGAGGATTTAGCTTTGTCAGAATGCAGTGGGGGCAAGGGGTGGGAAGGGAGGAGGTAATGTAGAGTAAGGGGGGGAAGAGAAGGAATGGGGAAGAGCAGAGTAGTAGAGGATATATATATATAGATATATAATGTTTTGCACAGATGCTAACCCTCTTTGCCTGCACAACAGCCTCTTTTTGAATATGGGGATCCAGTGCAAACCCTAGTTTACATGGGCAAACACCCATTAGCACCCACACAAACATTTGAATATTGGGCCCCAAGTTTTTGGTTTATATTTCTGCAAACCAATTTAACAAGATTTGAAAAAGACAATGTACAGTAGGATCTAATAGATTATCCAAGTATTTAAACTTTTGAACTTGCTCAATGATGTCTTCCAGAGTATCATAGTTGAAGAAATCGACTACCATTCAATAAAGTTTTAGACCCAAAAAGCATAGAGCAGGTTTTTTTTTTTGTATTAAGACCTAAAACATTACTACTAAACAAGGTCCATACAGCATGAAATCCTTCATCACATGGCAAGAAATCCTCTCAACATTCCTTAAGCTACAGTCCACTACTAAATCATCCACATAAAGCAGAGTACCAGATTGTACAGACATCTGGAATGAAGTGGACAAACAGAGTATACATCAGGGGTACAAGAATGGACTCCATAGGTACCCCTCCCATCAACCACACCAGGCGACGAAGAAAAACCCACCAACTACTAAAACTGACAGCAGCTGGTTAGGTATTTTTTGTAGCTATAAAATAATATCTGCTGGTACTGTATGTCAAAACTCTTCAGCTTTTCACATACTATAGCAACATATGATCACTAAGGCTGAATTGCCATGGTCAGGTCCATGAACACCACCTCTATGAAAAGATCAGCTTCCATACCATGGAGGATGGTGCCTGTGAACTTGGCCAAGGCAGTCCCAGTCCCATAACCCTTCCAAAAGCCATGCTGTTGAGAACAAAATTGCCAGTAGTCCTCAAAATAAGAATTAAGCTGGCTATAGACAATTTTCTTACAGACTTTACTTACAGGATTTAGAAAAGAAATTGGGTGAATGTCATTATGAGATGAAGAATGAGGGACTTTAGGCACAGGAAGCACCCTTCCACATTTCCAAACAGTCAGAAATTCTTGGGCCGCAACAGACAAATTGAAAATTACACTCAGCGGATAAAATACTTTGTATCTGAGGAGCAATCATTTTCAAAAATCTAACATTAGAACCATCACTATTGCCACCAGTTCTAATTGGAATAGAAACAATGGGCCAGATTTTCAGATGGCTTAGATCCCTGCAAGCCACGGGTGTGCAGATGATATGGCACACTGGACTTGCAGCAATCAAATTGGATTTTCTATCCATCTGGCAATTGCTGCAAGTTAGACCAACTGTTTGTGGTCTAGCTTACGGGAATCCTGGGGTCCATTTATACACAGCTTGTGCCAGATATGTGGCATAAACTGCTGTAAATTGTGGAAACTGTTGCAACTCCACCTAAGACTGTAAAATTGGGTGCAGTTCACAACAATTAAAAAGTGCAGTTACATGGCTTATTGGCTAGTGAAAACAATTGCTAGTTTACACATTTCTTACTGCCCACGATACCATTATTTTGTAGCTGTATTGGCTCTTGCTGGAGTTTGTTAAAGCACAAAGCTTGTATGGGTAGCCTGAGTTATGTGCATGCGCTGATCGGTTTCCATGGCAACCAGGACATCCACAAGGTATGCTCTAAACTCTCAACTTCAGCTAGTTTACTGTACCCATGCCCTCAAACTATGTTAAAGAGTGTAGCTAGGGAGACTGAGGGATTGAAGAAGTGTAAGGGAGAGAGAGATTTTTCAGTTTCCAGCGGACAGCTGTCATAGGACACTGCCTGCTGAGGTCACTCACACTCTCTCTCACACTGCAGCCGACAGATCTTAATAAGCGAGATTGGGAGACATTTTTAAAAAGTGGCATGTCACTGCAACTGTAATGCAGCTGAATGCAACAAACATGTAACTACAGGGTAATTACCCTGTTGCATGTAATTAATGATTAGTTACATTACATTTTATTATTTTAAATATGCTTTTGTGACACCATAAATTCTGGTGACAGTATGTTTCCACAACTGGAAGGGAACATAGTAATGGCAGATCAAGATTCTGTTAATAGAATCTAACAGGGCAGATAATCTGCAGAACATGTAAAAATTGAATGCTCCCTGCAGATCAGTTGGTGGAAGGATTATTTGACTTCAAATTCAGTCATGTTACTAGAAAACATTTTGAAAAAGAAAACAAAGTTTTTATTTTTTATTTTTACATTGATATTAAAGCAATAAGGTACTCTGAGGGGTTACATTAATTATCTGTTAATCATCCCCAACACTCGACTTCACCTCCTGCCACATTACACCACCAGGGAGTGATTAACAGATGATTAATGTAATCCTTGCTTGTACGTTATTGCCTAAATACACAGCAAGGACAACCACTGGTAAATGTCTTAGAGAAAAGCTGACACCTTCAGGAGAACTTTAATAAAACATAATATAAATACACGTTTTGGCTTTATTTAACATTAGTTCTGTTTTTCTCCTCCCCATTATTTATTACTGAGGTGATTTGCATGAAACTAGGATCTTTTCTTCTGAATAATTTATCTATTTTTGTTGCCTTCTTCCTATCTGAGGTCATAATATATCTCTTATGACATCACAGTTACTCCCATGGAAACATACTGTGATGTCACAACAGAGGATTATGACAAAGTAGGGAATCCGCTATAGAGGCGAATTAACTCTAAGGGATACAGATCATGTATTCATACAAATCTCCTCAGTAATAAATCATGGGGAGGATAAATCTGTATAATATATATGGAATGCAAGCTGAATTGTACCCAGTTATGTTGTTTAAAGTTTTCTTTGAGACATCTGCAGCTCTTTAATAAATGGTTGCATGCTGTATCAAAGAAATTGCTATACTTAGTAAGTGAAGGAGGGTAAATTAATTTAAAGTCATTTATCAGTACAATGTTTAGGCTTAGCTAGTAACTGAGTTTCATAGACTGGTTCTCTCCCAGAACTCAGTCTGCACTGCTCCAAGTTTTCTCAACCCTTCTGATGCCTGAAAAGTTACCTTGGTATGCTGCCACCACTCGGCGTGACTTTCCCTTGGGGTATCTCTAGGTCCAAATACCACTATACCCACTGCTCATGCAATGATCTTTCCCAAAGGGTGAACAACCCACCCTTTTTGTTACAGCTGAAAATACTTTGCTTTAGATATGGTAACTTTGCAGCCTGCCTCTTCAGAAATGGATCACAGACTTGCCAATACCTGGTTCCTATACCTGAAATGACTCAGTCACAGAAAGCATGAAGTATGCAAAAATAACATTTAACATTCCATGATATTTACATATGTTACAGGATAATACCGGAGCGGAGCGGACTGGGGTGGGAGGGATACTTTGCTTAACCGGGTCCCCGATTCTGAACCACGTCGAGATTCCTGGGGTTGAGGCACCGGCAGCTCCAGAGCAGGCGGACCTCCCTCAGACCTTCTGCCTGCCACTTGTTATCAGCGCCAGCAAGCGGAGAATTGCAATGGGCCAACTCGCTTCCTTTGTTGAAATTGGCGCTCGGAGGAGGACTGAAGAGATTGGCTGAGAGTAATCGGCGCGCTGCGGCAGCGGGTATTTAAAAAGGGCTGCCCTACCTGAACCAGCGCGCTTTTCACCGGAGCAGAGCAGACTGGGACAGGAGGGATACTTTGCTTAACCGGGTCCCCCCCCTCCTGAACCACGTCGAGATTCCTGGGGTCGAGGCGCAGGCAGCTCCACGAGCCGGGCGGACCTCCCTCAGACCTTCTGCCTGCCACTTGTTATCAGCGCCAGCAAGCGGAGAGATTGCAATGGGCCAACTCGCTTCCTTTGTTCAAAATTGGTGCTCGGAGGAGGACTGAAGAGATTGGCTGAGAGGGTCGTCGGCGCTGCAGCAGCGGGGTATTTAAAAAGGGCTGCCCTACCTGAACCAGCACGCTTTTCACCAGAGCGGAGCGGACTGGGGCGGGAGGGATACTTTGCTTAACCGATCCCCCGATTCTGAACCACATCGAGATTCCTGGGTCGAGGCGCCGCAGCTCCACGAGCAGGCGGACTCTCCTCAGACCTTCTGCCTGCCACTTGTTATCAGCTCCAGCAAGCGTGAGATTGCAATGGGCCAACACGCTTCCTTTGTTAAGTTCTGAATTGCCCACCCACCCACCCTGTGGAAGTAGTGTTCTAATAAGGCTGAAGTCGGACGGCCCCGCCTATGGTATGCCATTTCTCCAATCGTGTTCTGAGTCCTTCAAGCTAGGAGGAGCTCCCCAGTGTCGATAGCACTCCGGATCTCCCTAAGCTGTGTTCGGCAGTAATGTCAATTGCCGTTCGAGTTGACTGTCTGTCTCATACTCTGCAGCTGCTGATTCAGTCCACACGGGCCCCTTTCTCCCATGGGGCAGAACCTTCATGCCTAACGGACACTCTAACCACGTAGCTGTACACTCACTCTGTGCAATACTCTCACTAATCTGATTCTGTCACTAAAATTCTCCTGCTGCAGCCTAGCTAACCATATGCATTTCTGTCTCCTACGGGTAAATAGCCTTAGGACCTACTCACCGAAAGACATATGTATATACTGTTAAAACAATATGGATCTGTGATGGCTAAGTATGAACAGTTAAGCCTTAACAATGATGATTCACAATATTAATGGAATTTCAAGCTTTGTCTTCAATCTTAAATACTCCTGCTGCTAGCTATATCCCTGTATAAAGGGACTTCCCTAATAATTTTAAATTGTAAATTTTAAATCACAGTTGTTAACTTGCCTTCAGCCAGAGTTAGTCAGGGAACCATGCATTAGTACTTGACTCTGTGGGGATTGCGATCAGTAGTTAGATTGGGAACTTTGCATCATAACTTGCCGCTGCGGGAATTGCTAACTGTACCTCGATGTAACCCCTCTAGGCTAAAGTGCTAACTAATACTAGCTCAATCAGGGAAAATTTATGCTAAAAGGTAGTGAGCAGTGCTCGTCTTATGGCAACTAGGCCCGGGTCCTAAACTGCTCGGGTACTCCGCTGTAGACATGCCACTTGCAAGTGCATAAGAAGGGACTGGTGGTGAGTACCAGGATCCTAGACTATTGCCAACACTGGAGCTCCAAGTGAGGAGTCTATCATAGCTCCAAGATGCACCCTGGGAACTGGAACAAGGGCATCGCCCTGGCAATAATATATACTCTGGCCCAACTAGGGACAGACTGGCTCGCCAGTTGTGCCTACTGCCCCCCCTTCACCCGCAGGGGGGCGGGAATACACACAGCCAGTCACTTTAGCTACCCATCTCCTAGGTGCAACCTCTTTCTCCTAGTGGCGCATGAATTCTCAAGGAAAGGGATCCTCTACCAATCCCTTCTCTTCACTTGGAGCCAAACCCCCTGTCCTATGCAACTGGCTGCACCTCCTCCAACCCTCACTCTCTTGAGCTTGCTAGCAGCTCTGTTGCTTTGGGCGGGGGACATCCAACCCAACCCAGGCCCTGGGACGCCTAATGCGACCATTTCCTCCCCCCTAGATAAAGCATGGGATGGAGCAAAGGGTCTGAGGTTGGTGCATATGAATATTTGCAGCCTGAGACCAAAGATCCTTGAAGTCCAAGCATGGCTGGCGTTTACAAACCAGACATATTAGCAGTCTCGAGACCTGGTTAAAACCCAACATCCAGGATCACGAGGTAGCGCCTCTGGATACGCCTTCTATAGAAAGGACAGACCTCCAAACGAGGGGTGGGGTTCTCATATATGTAAAGGACACCGATTACATCCTCCCTTGTTAGGCTGCCTCAAGGGGGCATGACCCAGGACATAGAAGCAATTTTCCTACGACTCACACTAGGAGGGGCTAAACACCTCACAATAGGCTGCACATATAGCCCCCCTACCAATGCGCTCGGCTCTCTGGACACGCTCCTGAAGAACCCTACAGTTGACTCTGCATCCGAGCTTATCATATTGGGCGACTTCAACTTAAACTGGGCCCTAGAGGCCAAGTCTGCCATCAATGGATTACTACAGGACTCCCATCTCTCACAAGTCATCAACCTACCGACCAGAATGAACCATAAATCGGGTAGGCACTCCATCATTGACTGGGTCCTGACCTCAACCCCTAGTAACGTAAAAATGACTGGCACCCTGGCTGATGCCTTGAGTGACCACTCGCCGATTTTTGCCATCTGGAAAAATAACACGATAAAAGTCCCGCTAGAATGATCACAACTAGGGACTACTCCAAATTCCACCCTGTCCAATTCATTGGGTTCTTAAATGGCATTGACTGGAGCCCTATAAGAAACCTACCTAACCTGGAGGAGGCCGTTGAATTTTTCCAAACAACCCTCACCAGAACCACTGACCTCTTTGCTCCAATGAAAACACACAGAGTAAAGGGAAACTGCTATAAGTGGATCCTGCCCTCCCTAAAAGCCCTGATGTCCACCCGAGACAAGGCCTGGAAAAAGTTCAGGAAAACAATGCTTCCTGTGGACTTATCCAGCTACAGGGCCCTTAGAAATCAATGCAAAACGGCCATAAAGAAAGCTAAAAAAGAATATATCACCAACCTCCAAAACCAATCTTGGGAACCCTAGGTTCTTCTGGTCTCACATTAATGAACTCCTCAAAGGAAACAAAAATAAAACCACTCCCGGCCCAAACACGGTCAACGGGCAAGTAATTGATGAGGAATCATTAATAGCAGAGGCCCTCAATAGTCACTTCACGAACCTTGATGCGTTCAAGGCGGGACCCCCGGACAACAGGAGCGAGCATAACGCACATCAGCCCTCAGACCTTGATCGCCCTTTGTTTCACCTGAGGCTGGTAAGGATAAAGAAGTTTGTGCATCCTTAAATCCCTGCGCTCGAGAGGATCTGGGGGCCCTGATGGGATCCAGACCAGAATCCTCAAGGAGGGTGCCCCAGCACTAGCGAAGCCCTAACCTGGCTGATAAACCGGTCCATTATTGAGGGATCAGTACCTGAGCCTTGGAAGCAGGCCCTAGTGATCCCCATACACAAGGGGGGGGTCTACAGAGCCTATTGGGAACTACAGGCCTATCTCCCTGCTGTGCGCTGTTGCTAAAGTACAGGAGAAGCTTGTCTACTCACAACTCTGAGAATACCTGGAAATCCACCAGGTAATCTCTCCATCTCAGCATGGGTTCAGAGCCAAGCATGGGACAGACACTGCGCTAACCAAGTTCTCGACAGAAGTCCTGAGCAACAATGACTCTGGGACCAGTACAGGCGCGGTCTTCGCTGACCTCTCAAAAGTGTTCGACTTGGTTAACCACAACCTCCTAATACAAAAAATGTGCTTACTTGGCCTTGACACTCCATGCACTGGGATGGTTCGAGAGTTACTCCTCACGGGACGCACCTCAGAGGGTCAAGTGGAATGATAACGTCTCCAAGCTATCAACACTCAAAGAAGGGGTACCTCAAGGGTCAATACTTGGCCCCCTTCTCTTCACGCTGTTCATAAATGATCTACACTCACACTGTGGGAGCAGCAGCATTATCCAGTATGCAGACGATGCTGTTATCTACAGAGCCTCCCCTAACCTAACTGAACTGGAGACAGCCCTTCAAGAGGACATCCTTCAGATGGAGGACTGGCTTACTCTGAACAAAATGGTTCTAAACACCAAAAACAAAGGTGATGCTGTTCGGGCCTAGATCACTGGGACCCGAGAGGTCACTGCTCCTACAACTTCAAACCAGGGGTGAAAACTTGAGGTGGTAACTCCACGAAATACCTTGGACTTACCCTGGACCAAGGCTTCACATTGAAAAAATCACGCTGACCAAATCACCAAGGCCATCCATGGAAACTTGGAACCTTTATAGAATAAAGGACCAGATTATCCCAGAAGCTAGGTAGCCATTGCCGCCAGCGCATTTCTCCCAAAGCCAACCCAGTACGCGCCCCAGTTCTCCAGGGCATGGCCACGACGGAGCTTGGCAGGCTGCAGGCCTTGTATAACAAGATCGCCCGCTTCCACTCTTTTCACACCCGAGGATTCACCATTGCGTAACCTCAATCAAGGCTCAGCTGGCCGCCCTGGAAGCTCTCATCATCTACTCCAACCTCTGCCTTACATTTGAGTTACTGGGTCCCATACCTCCCCCAGCCTCAATGGTCTCATTAGGGGTTAAACCAACCCGCGGAGCCTAAGAACGTCTGGCCAAACTCTCCTTGTGGTTCCCAAGACCAGGACTAAAGCAGGCTCCAGGTCCTTCGCGTACACAGCCCCTTCCAACTGGAACAACCTCCTCCTGGAGGTACGGGAGGCAGAGTCCATCACCTCCTTCCGGACCAAGCTCAAGGCTCACCTGCTTAACAGGAGAATCTGCTTATGTCACAGGACCTAACCATGCATCAAAGGAAGGGGTGCTTTCGTACCACTGTCTCTGCCTCGGGACTATTGCAGTTACCACAGTAGACTGTCTCACCCAACTAAAAGTGTTAGCCCTTAACAATGTATGCACTATCGCTTTCCTTCCCTATTAATGCTCCTGAACTAGGCTTACCAAGGAAAACTACAGAACTGTCTCTACAATGTCTTTGTCAATGGATAATGTAATGAACAACATCTAACAATGTCATGTCTACCATGTGTAAACAGCTGAATACTGTATACCGTGATACTCTGTACTACCACATGTTTATCTACTGTATGTGTCTCTTAATGTTTATTCCCGGGTCGCCCCTGAAAAAGGGACCTTCGGGGCCCAGTGGGCTTACCCAGTCATCAAAATTCAATAAATAATAAATAAAGACTATGGAGAATACATTATTTCTATAGAGATAAAAATGAACGTATTTGAAGAAGATAAAGATCACACTGGAAAAAAAACTAACGCAAAGCCTTCTAAATTCTAAGTACAGTAGAAGAAGCTTACTCTCAACCGGGAAATGACCAGTTATGGCAGGCTTGATCCTGTAATGTTACAAGTTCAAAATCCCAGACATAACTGAATTCTCATTGCAAACATAGAACAGAAATGTATTTGGTTGGTCAGCCCACTATCACTGGATATGCCTCTTTGACATTGCCCCATCTCTGGGGACTATCTTTCCCCAGACTGGTCGAACCTGGATTTGTGTATTCACTTTGGCCTGCATTATCTTGGCTGTCAAGAACTACTGGAAACATCTTACTCTACCGTGGTCCTGTTTACATTCAAACCATATTTTTTTTTTTTTATGAAAGGGAATCAGCCCTTTGAAGTCTATCCAAAACAAAGGGCCTTTACAGGACAGGAACATTACTGCTTAAACAAAGGCCTTCTAACTAAGTGCCCAAGGCTTGGGCTACAGAGGAATGTAATTTTCAGTTTCCACCAGACCTCTCAGCTCAGCTGAAATACTTTATAGAGACGTAGAAAGAAAGACAACGATAGCAGGAAAAGAACAATGGTCTATCTAGTCTGCTTGGAGTTCCCTATCTGCCTCTGGACCTATTGTCCATACCAGGTTTTATCCTTCCCTGTTCACCCCCCTGCTCCCCTCCCTACTGCAACTGACCTGAGCAGCCACTACACCCTTTACTCAGTCCCAGTCATGCTTGAAACTATTTACAGTCTTGGCACCCACCAGCTCTGCTGGCAGACTGTTCCATGGCTCCACCACCCTTTCTGTAAAATAGAACTTCCTTACATCCCTCTAACTCCCCCCCCCCCAAATTTCCAGTCATGACCTTGGGCTTTTGACTCTGTACTCCTGCTAAATAGTTCCCCCACAGTTCACCTGGTTTATTCCCTTCAGGAATTTAAAGGTCTCTGTAATATTCCCCCTCTCTCACCTGGTTTTCAGTGAGTACATGTTCAGTGCCTTGAGATAATCTTCATAAGATCTGCCCTGTTGGCCCTGAATCATCTTGGTCACCCTGCACTACACAGTCTCTAGCCTGTCCCCACTCTTCCTTAGGTGAGGACTCCAGAACTGAGCACAGTATTGCAAGTGCCGCCTCACCAGTAACCTATATAGAGGTAGTAGTACCTCCTGTTTCATGCTGTCACTCCCCCGTCCGATACACTCCAGTATTCTACTTGCTTTACTATAGGCCTTGTTATACTGACTTGATTGTTTGAAGGAGCCACTTATGATGACTTCCAGGTCCCTTTTCTCTGTTGTAGTGCTCAGTATAATCCCTCTCACCCAGTACACTATCCTCATTTTCTTATTCCCTAGCTGCATAAACTTCCATTTTTTTTGCACTGAATTTCAACTGCAAACTTCAGACCACCTCTCTAGCCTTTGTAGATCCCTTTGCATATCTCCAACCCTTCACTACTATTTACCCAACCACAGAACTCTATGTCTTCTGTGAAGAGATGCAGCTTGCTCCACATGCCCTCTTTAGTGTCACTGATGAACATATTAAAGAGGACAGAACCTATGATAGATCCCTGTGGCACCCCACTCATGACCTCCCTCTCTTCCAGTTTGACCCAGTTTACCACCACCCACTGTCTGTTCTTCAACCAGTTTCCAACCCATCTAACAATGTCCCTAGCCATGCCCAGGTCCTCCAGATTCTTTAGCAATCTTCTTTGTGGCACAGAGTCGAACGCCTTGCTGAAATCGAAGTAGAGTAAATCAACAGTGTGGCCCTTATCTACTAACTTTGTTAACCAGTCAAAGAAAACTATCAGGTTCATCTGACAAGACCTCCCTGCCACAAACGCATGCTGTTTACTATCCTGTAGACTTGCTGTTTAGGCAGTCCACAAGGTCCTCTTTGATCATTGACTCCATCAGTTTACCCACTACAGAGGTAAGGCTGACAGGTCTGTAATTTCCAGGTTGCTACTTGTCACATGTGTAGGGGGACTACTTCTGCTACCCTCCAGACTTTTGGAACTACCTCTGTCTGAACTGAGCTACTGAATAGTCCTATTAGGGGTTAGGCAGTTCTGCAGTCAATTCCTTGAATACTCTTGGGTGCATCCCATCCGGTTCTGGGGCTTTATCTACTTAAAGGGACCCTTTCTCTGGTAAATACTGGCTACCCCATTTCAGGAATGCTCCGGACAACCACCTTGATTCCACTTTCAGGTAGGGGTCCTCTGTATTCCGTTGTGGAAACAGAGCCAAAATAATCATTAAGGATGGCTGCTTTTTGTTCATCTTCCTCTAGTACTTTCCCCCCCTCATGTAACCTACTAATACTTCCTCCCTGCTTTCCTTTTTCCTTAATATATCTGAAGAATTGTTTTTCCCATCCTTGACCCACTCTGCAATACACAGCTCTGTGTCTGCCTTTACCTCTTTTACTGTCCTCTTTGCTTCCTTACTTTTTATTTGGTACTTTCACCATGCCTTCTCCCCTGCTTTTCCCTGTATCTGGTGAAAGCCTTTGTCTTGGCCCTCACTGCTTCTTTGATGCTTTCCAAGAACCATATTGGCTTCTTGTACCTGTCCCGTTTTGTAACAATTCTCATACATGACTTTGTTGCCTCGTGAATGGTCTCCCTGACTGCCCTCATCTTTCCTCTATACTTCCTATGCTATCCACCCTGGTCAACTTGTTTCAGACCAGCTCCTTCATCCAGTTGAATTCTGCTCTTCTAAAATCTAGGACTTCAGTTTTTTTTTGGGGTGGGGGATCCTCCCCCTGCTCCTGGTCAGCTACTCCTTCGGGCCACACAGGTCTCTCGGCACCCCTGTCCCAATGCCAGCCATCTCCACCCCACATTGCAGTCCCCCTGGGGTAATCCAGCATGTCCTTTTGCTGGAAGAGACCCCCTCTGAGGGAGATAGGCAATGGTGGGGGATGGCCAGCACACAGGTGCTGCTGAGGTAGAACTTAGACTGCATCAGGAGCTTGGCAGCAGTGGAGGCCAGCACCCATCATCCAGTTGGCCATGGAGCAATTTTTCTTGTTTGCTCCCCAGGGGCGTGGTGTGCCATGAACTTCAAGGTATACGCCGATGTTCACCACGCCCCTTCTAGGTCTTCGGGACCCAGTGCATTGCCGTACTCCCAGCCTCTGCCAGGAGTCAACAAGTGCTTGGTCCGTACTCCCTCTTCCCCCTGAGAGAAGGTGAGCAGTCTGTAGATGCTTGAACCTTCTCTCCCGGCTAAGCCCTCCAGCTCCCAGGTCTGTTCCTGAACCTGGTCACCGCGTTAAATCCAACTGCTTGCGCCCGACGGGCTGACTTCAGTTTTTGATGGTGGTATTCTAGCCCCTGGCTCCACTATCCTCACTTCACCCACCATCTCTGTGTATTGGGGAGCACTAAATCAAGAATGTCTGCCTGTCTAGTGGGTTTCTTAACCAGCTGCATCAGCAGGTAGTTCTGCAATGTATCCAACAGGGCCTGGTTTCTGGTGACCTGGCTGCTGGAATGTCCCAGTCAATATCCAGCAGGTTACGATCACCCATAATCACCACCACTTCCCACTTCTTCACTCCCCTTGCCATCTCTTCTTTGAGCTCCCTTTCTCTCTCTCTTCCCCTTGTCCTGGTGCTCTATAGATCATCCAGACCATATTTTCTTGCCTGAGTGCACCATGAGGTGAACCCCCATCGACTCTGTTTCCCATTTGCTTCCCCTGATATGTCTATCATCCATAGTCTCTGTACCCTGCCCGATATACAAGTATAGCACTACAAACCCCCCTTGCCTTTCTTTCTATCCTGTCTAAACATTGTGCAACCTGGGACTCACACATCCCAGTCATTATCCTTTTTGGCCCAAGTTTCTGTGATGGCTATGAAGTTCACCTCAGTGCCTGTCACCAATGTCTGGAGCTCATTATTTTATTATCCAGACTCCTGACATTAAGGCAGACCCTCTTTTTACTACAATAGCTCCGCAACCTCTTTTGCGGTTTTGTGATTCTACACCTGCATTCCTTTCCATTCTCCTTGCCTTCTTATTTGTCCTATTTCTTGAAGACTCTGAGAGCCTTCCTCCTTTGCCTCTTCCACTACTTCCTTTTGAACCACAAAAACAGGTTATTCACCTGTAATGGTAGTTCTAGGAGTGGTATAAGTTGTTCATCTTCACTGATTGGCATGTCTTTAGTCTTTACAAATCTTGCCAGAAGGTCTAAAAGCTGGCTCTTCCTACCCACCTGGTGGTATATCTCTCGGTTCCACCCCATGATGCCAGATCTTTGCCTGCTGGAAGCAGAGGGTTGTGCGTCTAAGCCGGGGAGGTCGGGTGGGTTTGTGTGGATGAACAACATATACCACTCATAGAACTACTGTTACAGGTGAGTAACCCATTTTTCTAGGATCGTGGATATGTTGTTTGATCCTCACTGATTGGCAGACTCCTAGCAGTTCTATGGGAGGACCGAGGCAAGGCACAGACACCATACTTAGGGAATAGAGACTGGAGAACTTAGGCCCCAAAACCAACATCCCGGCATGACTCGAGGTCGATGTGGTAATGGGAAATGAAGGTGTTTGCTGATTTCCAGGTAGCAGCCCTGCAGATATCCTGGATAGGGATGTCCTTGGAAACAGCCACCGATGCAGCGGTATGGTGGGTGGAATGAGCTCTTAGCCCTACAGGAGGCTCCCTACCTGCCAAACTATAGCAGAGATCAATGCATGATGTTATCCATCTGCCAATCATCTCCTTCACTGCAGGTCTGCCAGGTGTGGCTTCAGCACAGGTGACAAACAGCTGGTGAACCTCTCCCCGAACTTCAGCCATCTGCTCCTTATAATAAGAGAGCACTCATCTCAGGTCCAAAGTATGGAGCCTGTATTCCACCTCCAAGGTGCAACTGGGGTAGTACACCAGCAGAGTCAACACCTGGTTGACGCAAAACTTCAACACCACCTTCGGAAGGAACTTCGGGTTGGGGGGCAGGACAACCTTGTCCCTGTGGAAGACCACATATGGGTACTCAACAGAGAGTGCCTGTAACTCTTCAATCCTTCTGGCTGATGTGATAGCCACCAAGAAGGCAGTCTTCCACGACAGGTGTGCATCGGTTCGATTGGCTTGCCCATGAGCTTTGCCAATACCAGCAGCAGATCCCATGGTGGTGGTAGTTCACGCACTAGAGGGGAAATATGGTTGAGGCCTTTAGAGAAACACCAGACCACCTTCTCCTGTGCCACCATCTGCTGACTGGCCTGCGCCTGGTAAGCAGAGATGGCTGCCAGGTGCACCTTAAGGATCACAGAGCAAAGACTCCCTTTGGAGAGAGAGACCAAAGGTAGTCAAATATGCTAGCCACTGGACAGAACAAAGGGTCCTGACACCAAATGGAGAATCTCTTCCATCTGTAGGTGTAGCACCTCCTGGTCGACTTCTTCCTAGATGCCTCCACTACAGTGAGGACATCATCTGAGAGATCCAAAGCCTGGAACTCTAGCCACTCAAGAACTAGGCAATCAGGTGCAGGGATTGAAGATCCGGATGGAATATCTTCTCCTGATTGATCAAGAGCAGGTCCAGGCATGCTGGGAGATGCCTTGGGACCTTGGTGCTAAGGCTGAGGAGATCTAGGTACCAGAACTGGTGGGGCCAGTCTGGGGCTACCAGGATCACCTGTGCCTTGTGCCTCCTGACCTTGAGAAGCACCTTGTGGATCAAGGACAGTGGAGGGAAGGCACAGAAGAGGCCTGGGGTCCACAGCCTCGAGAAGACATCCCTCTGCAGTGAGCCCTGCTGAGGGGGGCAGGCATGGAACACCCTCAGCTTTGTGTTCACCCAGGAGGTGAACAGGTCCAACTGAAGGGTGCCCCACTGGGAGAACAGACTGTGTGCTACCTCTGGAAGGAGAAACCACTCATGGGACACCTTACCCCCACATCTGAGAGCATCCGCCAGCTGATTTGAGGCTCCTGCCACATGAGTTTCTAGGAGATCTGCCTCCAGTCAGCTCACGAGGGTCCAGATGTGGAGCACCTCCCTGAACACAGGCTGGGAGTGTGTGCCACCCTGTTTGTTGAGCTAGTACATGGTTGTGGTTTTGTCCATCTGGGCTTGGACCACTTGACCCTGAAGGAATGGAGCGGATGCAGCCAGCGCCAGCCAAACTGCTCAGAGCTCCAGCAGGTTGATATGGCATCGGGATTCCTCGGGGGTCCAGAATTCGTGAACTCTGTGATTCCCCATGTGGACACCCCAGCCCATGAGAAAGGCATTGGTCATGAGGACGACCATCAGTTTGGGGAGAACAAATGGGATCCCTCCCTGCAGATGTTCCAGGACGGTCCACCATTGGAGCGCATCCCACCTCCTCTGAGTTACCATGATCAGTTGGTGGAAATGACCTAGACACTGAGTCCACTGGCTGGCCAGCTCCCATTGAAGGAGGTGCATATGCCACTGGGCCCTTCAAACCACAGACGAGCAGGCCGCCATGTAACCCAGAAGTCGCAGGAAGTCCCGGGAAAGGTGCAATTGTCCAACCAGAAATGATCGGGCAAAGGAGGAGAGAACCTCTGCCCTGTCCACTGGGAGTCTGGCTCTGGATCGGCAAGAATCGAGCTCTGCCCAATGAAGTAGATCACCTGTGAAGGCACTAGTTCTGACTTGGCCTCATTGATCAGGAGGCCAAGGCTGAGGTAGATTTGGAGGGCCAGCTCCCTGGACCTCTCCACCTCCGTGTTCTGCAGATCCAGGGAGCATCCTGAAGGTGCATGACCAGAGAAACTGGTTTAGGTCATTCAGATCTAGAATGGGACACCAGCCCCCATCCATTTAAGGACCAGGAGGTACCTTGAAATGAACCCTGTGTTGAGTGGAGGATCCATGACTCGAGCTACTACCTCCTTGTGGAGGAGTTGGGCGATGTCCTCTCTGAGAGTGGACTGAGTATTTGTGGACACCATTTCCTCCCATGGGGCATGGGCTCAGCATGGAGGGTGCTGCTCGAATTCCAGAAGCAGCCCCCGGCCGACCACCTCCAAGACCCACCTGTCTGTTGTAATAGCGAATCAGGCGGAAAGGAAGTGATGGAGCTGGTCCCCCATGGGAGGACCCAGAATGATCATGACAGGTATGGGTGTGGCATCCCCCATCCCATCACTGTGCAGGCTTGGAGGAGGAAAGACCGGTGGAGGGGCTGCCAGGACCTTTCCCTCCAGGCTTACGGTTCATTTCCCTAGCTCCCAAACCTCAAAAAGTGCTCAGTGCACCCTCTATTATCCGCCCCTCTACTATCCACCAGCCTCCCCTCCTGTATCATTTTCTCACTATATCCAGTGTCCTTGTGACCATTTTTATGTTGGTAAGACATGATAAGAAGTCAAAAAAGAAAAACACAGAATAAAAGCACAATAAGAGACAGAATTGAAGGCTGGCTAGACACTATAAGGAGAGGGGTCATACTTTAGTACAATTATGATTCTGGGGGCTGGAACAAGTAAAATAACCATCCAGGGGAGGAAATTATAACAAATTAGTAGAAAAGCGAGAAATGTGGTGGATATATTAATTAGGGACACTGAGTGCTCCATGGGATCCGAATGAAGAAGCTAACTAGCTGGCATGTTGGTAGCACTCCCAGTTTTAATAACTAATTACAGACACAGCCTGGCATTTCTGATTACATTGTGGAGCTTGGTACAGTTTACTTCTTATAAGATGTTAATAAGTTAAGTCTGGCCCATTGTATTTCATGTAAAGGGTCAGTATATAAAATCTCACAAAAGTTTAGTTAAAGATTTGGGGACAGTAAAAAACACCTCAGAGGGTTAGAAATAAATGGAAGAGGGCAGGCCCGGTGGCTCTGAGGGTTGAGGCATGCTGGATGCCACAACTCGAGCCATGTCGACGACCCGGGAATGACCTTGGGTCATTGGGGTGCCGGCACGGGGGGGGGGAGAGGGACGGAGCAGGATTGAGCACCTAACAGCAGCTCTCCTCTCCTGGGGTGGTTGATTCCCCCCCTGTAGTTCCACTGCTGATGGGAGGAGGTCCGGTGGCAGTGCAGGTGGGAGGGGCAGCAAGCCAGGAGGGTGTCTTGGAACGCGGCACACACGTGCCTCCACAAGAGTGCATGCATGTCCGGGACTGAGAGAGGGCGAAAATGGGAAAAAAAACAACAACATAAAATACATAATGAAAAGAAAAAAATCAATAAATGGAAGATTAGTTGCCTTGTGGCCCAGGGGATTGTGATATAGTGGGCTACAATGCAGCTTAGCAACAGTCTTAACAATTTGTTTAAGTTGTAAAGTGCTGGGCCTCAGACGAATTATAGTTTTTCATTTAAAATCATCTAAGTATATCATTATATTTTATTTGGCAATAAAGTAAAAATACATTCAGAGCTTCCTACTTGCCCTGTTAAATCTGAGCCCATGCCAGTTCATGTACCCACAGGAAAGCCATGATTGCTTAGCAATGGCATCACCATGATGATGCTTGCTGACATCCTATATATCAGCACGTGACTCCTTGTGGGTACCAGAAATGGAGCCGTATGATATCTCTTGTTGCCAATTTCAGACTTTAAGGGTCGTAGCACAGGTAAGATGTGCTGCTGTAGATAGCACTTTACAATACAAAAACTGCTACTGAGGGGAAAAACTTTATAACAAGTCTTAGCTAAGCGCACAGCATCAGAACAGCTTCAGTAAAAATGTGTGAGTCAGAATTAGAGCAAGGTTTGGCTTCCAATAGAAGCATTGTTTTAAAATTCATAGAGAATTTTAATGTCTCTCCTCATAGGACTTTTGATGCAGACCCTGCACCATTTTAGTTATCCTCCTCTGGACCACCTCTACTCTGTGTCCTTCTGGAGATGTGGTCTCCAGAACTGGACAGAGAACTTTAGATGGGGTCACATTAGCAATCTATACAAAGGCTACACCACCTCCCTCTTTCTGTTGGTGATACCCCTCCCTATAAACCCCAGAATCCCACTAGCCCACCCAATTGTCTTGTCACACTGCCTGGCCACCTTTCGGTCACCTAACATGATTACCATAGGACTCTTCTGTTTGGTGGTCGTAAATACCACCACTCCACCCATGTTGTACTCTGCCCCTAGGTTTCTAAGGTCTAAGTGCATTATTTTGCACTTTTTCACATTGAAACCCAGCTGCCATACCCTTGACCACTCCTCTAGTTTTCTCAGGTCTCTACTCATCCTTTCTACCTCCATGGAGTTTCCACCCTATTGCAGATTTTGATTTCATCCACAAAGAGGCAGACCTTCCTTTCCACTTCCTTTGCAATGTCACTTATAAAGACATTAAAGAGGGGCAGTCCCAGCACTGATCCCCGAGGCACCCTTCTGGTCACCCTCCCTTCCTTGGAGTGAACTCCATTTACCACCACCCTCTGTCACCTTTCCCCTAATCAATTTCTTATCCAGTTTACTACCTTTGGACCCACTCCTAAACTATCCAGCTTGCTTACTAGTCTCCTTTGTGGAATGGTGCTGAAAGCCTTATTGGAATCTAGGTAGGCCACATCAAGTCACTCCACCCTGATCTAAATCCTTTGTCATCCAGTCAAATAAATCTATGATTCATTTGACATAACCTCCCCCTTGTAAACCCATGCTGCCTTGGGTCTTGTAGCCTACTGGATTCAAGATATTCCACAATCTTTTCCTTCAGCAGTGATTTCATTAACTTTCCCACCACCAATGTCAGGCTGATGGGCTTATGGTTGCCAGCCTTCTCCTTGCTACCACTTTTGAGAAGTGAGACTATATCTGCCCTCCTCTAGTCGTCCAGAACTACTCTTATTTCCAGTAAGTTGTTAAATAGGACTGTCAGAGGTACAGTCAGTACCTTCCAGAGCTCCCTCAATACCCTTAGATTCACCTCATCTGGACCCATCGCTTTATCGATTTTCAGATCTTCAAGTCCCTTCAGGAATCTCTCCCCCAGAAAAGGACTAGTGTCACCCTCCCTCCTTCTAACCTTCTTGTTACTGTTCTGTGGCCCCTCTGCTTCTCCTTCCCCGGTGAACCCTGGACAAAAGAATTGGTTCAGGTTCAGGACATCTGCCTTATCCTGGTCCTCCTCTACACAGTCTCCCTTTCCCTTCTCAAACTTACAGTCCCTCTCCTGGTCTTTCTTTTTTCACTTACATACCTAAAAAATGTCTTTGACCCCTTTTATCACTGCCTGGGTTATTCTTTCCTCAATCTGTGCCATCACGCTTCTTGCTGCTTTCCCCGATTCCCTCCATTTCCCATGACACAGCTCCCTATCCTCCCCACTCTGGGTGTCCTTATACGTTCTGAATGCTACCCCTTTTAGCCTTTACATTTTCAGCCACTTCTTTTGAGAATCATAGCAATCTCTTTTTCCTCTTGCTTTTGCTCATTTGCTTAGTGGTATGGTTTGTTGCCTTCACTATGCCCTCCTTTAGCTTCACCCACTGTTCCTCCACCCCCCCAGGTCAACCCCCCTATCAGGTTATCACTGAGGAATTCACTCAGCTTTTTAAAATATTTCCTTTTGAAGTTCAGGACCCTTGCCCTGGTATAGTTCAGTTCCACAGCCATCCTTATGTTGAACCACACTGTACAGTGGTCACTGGTCCCCAGGTGGCCTCACACCTTGACATCTACAACACTGTCCCTGTTAGTAAGCACCAGGTCCAGTACTGCCCCATCGTGAGGGGGCTCCCGGACTAGCTGCCTGAGGAATGACACCTGCAGGGAGCCCACAATGTCCCTGCTTCTACTGAGTTTAGTGTCACCTATGAATAGACACAACCTGCCCTGAATTTCCTCTGCTATATCACTGATAAACATATTAAAGAGAACTGGGCCCAGAACAGATCGTTGAGGTACTCCACTGGTTCACAGATGAAATTCGAATCTGGAAGCATAAAGCCTTTGGAAACTCGACACATATCAGTGGTACTGTCTGGTGACCTCTCTTTCCACTGATCTGATCATATTCATCACAACTGTCTGCTGCCTCCCCTCCAAACAACTCCTTACCCACCTTACTATTTCCTTAGCTGTTCTCAGACCCCCCACCTTCTTCAGCAGCCTTCAGTGTAGCACAGAGTTGACTGCCTGGCTGAAGTTGAAGTAGAGTAATTCTACTGCATTCCCATTATCCAGTACCCTTTTTGCAAAGTCAAAGAATACTGTCACATTGGTCTGACAAGACCTCCCTACCACAAACCTATGCTGTTTCTTATCCTGAAGCCATTTTTTTCCAGTATTCTACTAGGTCCTCTTTGACCAGTGCCTCCATCAGTTTCCCTACCATGGAAGTAATGCTGATTGGTCTAAAGTTTCTTGGCTGCTCCTTGTGCAGTGGAACTACATCTTCCATCCTTCAGTCCTTAGGTGCCACCCTTTGCAACACAGAGCTCTGAATAGCCCCACCAGGAGTTTGACTGACACTGATGCCAGTTCTCATAGTACTCTTGGATGCATCCCATCCAGCCTCAAAGACCTTGTTTCCTTCAGGGTTGCTGCCCCTTTCCTAACTCTTATGCTCATAAATTTCTTCAGCTTCATTTCTAGGACCACTTATTAGCTGCCTTTGTGCTGTACTCTGGCAAAGGTTTACTAATCCTGGGAGTGTCAGAGCTCCAGGAACCCCAGAATGGGCAATATGGTTTGTAAAAATGGTAAAGAATGCAATAGTGATGGTAGGAACCCTTTAAAATCAAAGAGAGGTAATCTTGGCAAATGAAACAGATGTGTGATAGTGGGTATTCGATCCTGTTTAAATCATAGGGAATAAAATCTGAGAACATGGTTATGACAATGTAGTATACTGAATGTATTTAGGAACCCATGGTAAATGAATGTGATTTATGATGATGACGTCTGCTCATGAAGAATTAAGGAAGGAGAGGTTAATGCCCTTCAAAGCTATGTTACACTGTAACAGCTCAAGTCAGCTGCATCCTACTTGAATCCAGCCCCCAGTATGGACATTCAGTTTGTGTGCAAGTCTCGTAGTTTGTGATATTCCAGAAATGTGCACTGGTTGCCTTGGTCACCATTCACCCTGACCTGTGGTTGCAGTGTAAATGTAAACTAGAGACAAGGTTTTATAGCGTAAGGTGGGTGACCTTCTGAATGAGAACTGCCACCATCTACCCCTAGACATGGGGGGGTGCTCAGCACTTATATACACAAACCTCAAGGGGGAGTTTTTCTTTCTTTTTTTTCCCCCTCTTTTCCATCTCTTGAGTTGCTTCCTTGTCTTGCTTGTCATTGTCTGAATTAGATTGTTCAGCAGTACTTTCTTTTTTCCCTATCCCTTTTCGCTTGCCTAGCCCCCTCTAGTGTCCTTCCCTTCTCCATGGTTAGTTTAAAATCTTCTGTTCAGTTGTGTAGATCCAGTTTTCCAAAATACTTACTCCATTTTGATTCCGGTATAATCCATCTTTCCTAAAAAGATCTCTTCTTCCATCAAAGGTCATCCAGTTTTTAAGAAAGCTAAACCCTTTCATCAAAATCTAATCCAAGATTTCATCCTTTAAATTCTGGGTTTGTGTTGCTCATATACAAACTGGATCAGTAGTATCTCCGAGAAGATTACTTCTGCTTTCCTTCCTTTAATGTTCTGTCTAAGATTCTGTTTTATAATTGACAGTGGCACCAGCCAGGATACAATGCAGTAATGCTGCAGTATATCACAAAATGCTGTAGTATACTGCAGGCAACAGTGTAATTCAATGGCAATGAAGCCCTTCTTTACTGCAGTATTTTGTGACATGTCACTTACTGCAAGTTACTGCATTGCATCACGGCTGGCTCTGTTGTATTTACCCAGGAAAGCTCAGCTAACTTGAATCATCTATATAACCTCTCTCCTTGGGGGTCTGATCTGGACTGCACCTCTGCCACCCTCCCTCCTGTTGTGGAACTTGTGCTCTAGCTTCTGGCTCTCTTCCTTGACTGCATGTGTGGCATGGTGAGAGTGAGCCATGTCTGTGTACTGCAGATCTTTGGCACCTCGTGTCCTCTGTTCAGTGGCTGCCGTGATGCTCTTCTGCTTCAGTCTTCTGATGGATACTGCAGTGTGGACCAGGAATAAAATCATGGATGCCTTCTTTTCAGCACCTCAAGGGCCACATGGTTGGACTATTGCCATGGAGCGGAGTAAGAGTGCATGCACAAGGGGCTCCTCATTCCCCTGACTCTGCCAGCAATGACTCGCTTCCCTGACTCTGTCAGGCACCACCAGACCCACCAGACACCAACCTTGGGGGCTGCTACAAACCTCCTGGGGCCAGCCCTCAAAAGGGGCAAAGAAAAAAGGGATACACTTAGAGACTCTGGAGTCCAGGTTCCTTCATGAATATGGTCATAGCTATATTGATGCACTCTGACCCCAACAGCTAACCAGTCAGGACAGAGATCAGCACTCAAAGATATGTCCAGCAGTTTGACAGGGGACACCCTATTATTTCAGGTAGGGTTTCTAACCCATTCAGAACCTATAGGACAAGAGCTAGAGGTATGATGAACAGGCTGATGAGCCAATTAGACACTGGATTTGGGGAGAGAAGTTTATGGGCTCAGAGGGAGCTGAGGCAGTCTGGCTGGAGACACCAAACAAAGCAGACCTGTTCCTGTCATGAGAAAGTTGGAGACCTCTCCTGCGTTCATACTTGCAAATCTGACTTACTGTGAAACTGTGCTTGATGGGCACCAGCTATTGAGTGACTGTGCCTGTGAGACATTTTGCAGACCAAAGCTGAGAAGCTGCTTTGTGAAAATTCCAGGACAACAACTATGCCTAGAATGGCTGCTAAGTTGTGAGACAAAAAAACAAAGATCTGCATCCAGACCAGCTGATGCGGAGTCAGGTAGGGGTTTGTTACCCTTTATCTAGAGAAGTGAAATGCGGAACAGGAGTCATGGGGGCAGGTGCCTTGAGTACTTGATACTCCTAATCTGGTGTGGAGTTGGACTATGGGAGTTCCCTCCTTGGGTCTGGGTTCCTTTTAAAACTGAATGATGAAGCCATTGTGTCAGTGCTCCTGAGACTGTGAGAGCTGAGACACAAAGCTGAGCTGCTGCGAATCACCTGAGAGTGGAGTCTGAAGTTCTACACCATCAGACCACTGGGGCCTAACCTGAATGCTGCCCTGCATGCTGTTGTTTGCTGCTTCCCACCTTGACTGAGCTGCTGCACCCATGGGTCACATGGCTGTCAGTGCTGCTGATTTGAATCTCTTATGTTTTCCTTTTTGATTAGTAACCTCATTTGGATTCAAAGTTGAGTTTCATGTATTTTCCCTTTTGGAATACAAACTCAATAACTGCCACACCACAGCCTGTTTTGTTTTTGGAGGGGGAGGGGGTGCAAACTTGCTAATTTACAACAAATGCATCACCAAAAGAACCTGGGCAACATACCTACCAGGCCTGCACCAGGACTTAATTTAACTCTTGGGTGCCCAGAGTCATCCATTGCTATTTCATATTTGCTAGTATAGTTTTATGACTGGTACCAGCTAAGAATAAAGGTGTACAGCACCTTGTGTAAGTTATTACACTGTGCCCATTGATTGGGCAGATGCCTGTGCTTTACTGTTTGGGAACTGAGAGGGCTGTAGTTGGCCCAAATTATAGTGGCCTCTGCACCATATTGGTACCAGCTGGGAGTGCTTAAAAGTGACTTGCAATTTGCTAACCTCCATTGCCTTCCAATCGCCTGACTTGTGCTGCAAATTAAATCCATTGTTACTTGTCTGACTTTATTACTCAGTTTGCTTATATTGATTTTTGGTCAGGGTAGTAACTCTCAGCTGGGTATTGCATCAAAGAGGGTGGTGCGGCACACAACATATGGTCTTATTTCCTTGGTAGGGGGTACGGTGATACTTATTTTTTGTCTGGGACCAACCCCTCTATTACAGGAGAAAGAATGAACCCAACTCCTCAACCAGGAGGGCCCTGTAAAGTCACCAAGCAGGGGCGCGAGACTGGACATGGTGATCCTAGTGTCACATCTAGATTATAATGGGGCCCTGTTTCTACCCATTTTGGCAACTGGGTGGACTGGAGTACTATGAGGTTAAATACCTTGCACAAGGTCCCACAGTGAGTAGTCAGCTCTTCATAAGTTCATAGGATTATACGAGTTCAAGGGCAAAACCCATTAAAGAACTCACCGCCATTAAGACCTAATGGCAGAATTTTAATTTTCTATCACCTATTTATTGATCTAGATTATTTTTAAACTGCTCTATATTGGTACTGGTAACAATAGACACTGGTAAAGTGTGCTAGATACGTGGAATCCTCTGAGTTATGAAATTATTTCTTTTGGAAGTACGATTAATATTAGTTTGAAGTTTTAATTTATGTGATCTGGTGTTTTTACCAATTGATTTGTACTGCAAACAAAACATTTCAAAAAGAGCCGTGTCCTTAAAGGCCCTGTAAATTAAGCAGAGGTCTTCCCTCAAGGCCTTGTATGCGAGGGACTAGAGCCCCAGGGTAGTTAGTCTTTCCTCATATGTATGACTGCAAATTTTGAATATTTTTTGTTATTCTTCTTTGCACTAATTCCATCATGGTTTTAGTACCCATAGATGTCAGGCCACAAAAGGAGGAACAGTAATTTATCTGTGACCCTACCAGACTGGAAAAGAGAGGAACAATAACTTCGGCTGCACGGCTTTTAATATGTTTAAATATACAAGCTGTAATTTCAGCACACTTTTTGATTGCTTTATTTATATGAGTTATAGAACAATTTGATCTTGCAATCCACCAGTTCCCAGGCTGGTGCTTAAATCTCTAGACAACACTGCCTCTCCACTCTCGGCCTCTGATTTTCCTTCTTGTCACTGCTGTCATTAGTCTCAACATGTACCACCACCCTGAGGTAATAAATCTCCTAGGGCTCCAGTACTCTGTCAATTCTTTCAGTATTATGCTAAATGCTGTCTCCTGGCAGATAGCAGTATCCACTGTTTTTTATGTTTATACCAGTACGAGAAAAAAAACCTGAGTGGCCAGGTGAAAGTGCTGGCTAGATAAAGTTCAATATCAAGAAGAGCTGACGTAATCACCTTAAATGAACAAATGCAGACTGAGGAACTACTTTAGTAAAGGAACAGTGTTAAAGCAATAGACACGGATATAAAAAAATAGGAATTAACAAAGGCAAGGGAAATAACTAGACCACAACAGACAATGGGAAATACAGATGCTAATCAAGTACATGTAAAGAGTATAAGTCAAAAAACAAACAATAACTCCTCTCTCGATGACAGTGAGCCAATAGTACATAGAAACATAGAAAGTGATGGAAGAAGGGGACTGCATGGTCCATCTAGTCTGCCCATCAGCCTAGCCCCCCCCAACTGCTATTCAGTGTTATAATACCTTTGTGCCTATCCCATGCCTTCTTGAATGATCCGACTGACCTAGTCTCTACAACCTCTGGTGGAAGGCCATTCCAAGTATCCACCACCCTCCTGGTATAGAAGAACCTTCTTGTGTTACTCCTGAACTTGCCTCCCTTCCAGCTCATGCTATGCCCTCTCATTCTTGCATGACATTTGATCTGAAATAGGTTCTGAACCTGGACCTTGTTTATTCCCTTCAAGTACTTGAAGGTTTCAATCATGTCCCCCCTTCCTCTGCATTATTCCAGGGAGTACATGTTTAGGTCATGCAGGCGTTTCTAATATGTCTTGTGGAGTCCAAGTATAAATTTAGTAGCTCTCCTTTGCACTGTCCTCAGTCTGTCTATGTCCTTTTTGAAGTGAGGTCTCCAGAACTGCACACTGTAATCCGGGTGAGGCCTTACCATTGATCTGTACAGTGGCATAATCATCTCCCTCTTTCTACTTGTAATTCCTCTTCCTGTGCAGCCTAACATACTGTTCATCTTTAACACTGCTTCTTCACACTGCTTGGATGTTTTCAGGTCGTCTGTTATAATCATCCCCAGATCCCTTTTCTGCTTTGTGGCTTTCAATTTCACTCCACACAGGAGGTATTCCTCACAAGAATTTTTCCTCCCTAGGTGCATGACCTTTCACTTTTTGGCATTGAAATTGAATTGCTAAGTTTTTGTCCTCCCTTCTAGTCTTTGAAGATCAGCCTTCATCCTTTCCACTCCCCACGGAGTGTCTACCCTATTATATATCTTTATATTGTCTGCAAATAGACACACCAGAGGACAGGCCCCAGCACCGATCCCTGCGGCACACCACTAGTTACCTCTCTCCCCTGATAGTTGGCCATTTACCAGCACCCTCTGAGTCCTTCCACTAAGCCAGCTCCATACCCAGTTTACCACTTTATGCCCAACTCCTGTACTGGCAAGTTTGTTCAATAGTCATCCAGAGAAACCAAAAGCTGGGAGCTCAAAAGTTCATTCCATTATATTCACTCAGTCATTGATTCATTTATTTTCTTTTATTTTGACAAAAATCCCCTACGTTTCGCTCCTTTGAGCTTGTTCACGGGGCATTCAAAATCTGTATCAAAGTACAAAAAATATATACAATCACTTTTTCATTTACTTGTTTAGCTTTTCATTACATCTCTTTTGTTATTTTTATATTAAAGGACACATTTCGCTTATTTACCATCAGTTTTTCAATTGCTTTTTCCTCTTGTTCTAGAATAATAACTATTCCTATTGTATTCTCTCTAGAAAAAACATAATAAAAATATGACAATTTACACAAACATTTTTTTACAACATAAAGAACAGTCCATAATATTAGCTCCAAAATGTAACTTCCATCATTTAAATTTGAATCCCCCATCACTGACATGTCTGTATAGCCACTGCTTTATCAAATCAATTCTCCATCTACAATAAACATATTGTTAATAATATTTCTCCTTTCGAGCTTCATGCACCTTTTAAAACTGGTCCGATAATGTAGAATATGATTTCATTTTAACCATATTTCTCAATATTAACTTATGTTTATTTAACCCCTGTTATTTCAAATGCTGCCTGACTAAACCCGATCATTTTCACTCTAGGATTCTAAAATCAAATTATCTATGTGTTCCATAGCTTTGCAATATTATTTTATTTCAAATTTTACAAATACAATTACCTTTTTCTGTAGTACGATTTCTAAAAGCTGATAGCTTTTACATTCATTACCCTTGTGCACCTTTATTTTTTCAAAAGTGTTGCCTGACTGGTTCGAATCGTTTTTAACTCTGTAGTGCAAAATGAACATTTGAGGTTTTATTTTAAATTCTTTATGCTTCACAATGTTATTTAGAATCGGATTTCACAATTACTAATACCTTTCTTTTTGCTGTTCAACTTTTAGAAGTTCAAATCTTCTAACAACTGTGGCGTTTCTAAAGCACTATCCGGTTCTTTATGATTGCACTGTTTTCAGAAGCTAATGACTCTTTACGTCCTTAACATTGTATGCCTCTCAGATTTCAAGTGCTGCCACACTGGACTCAATCGTGTTCACCCTATAGTTTAAAACAAAACACTCAAATTTACTTTTGTTATTCTTGTATTTAACCAATGTTATTGGAATCAGGTTTTTTTAAAAGCCAGTACCTTTCTTTTTGCTGCTCAGCTTCTGTAGGTTCAAGCCCTCTAACAGTAATGACGTTTCTAAGACGCTGTTCGGCTCGTCTTCCTCTTGAGCCCACTTGGAATTGCCGCCAGAGTGACATGTCACTCTTTGTACTTCTCACGAGTAGCGAGTGTTGCCTAGCAATGGTGCACTTCAGCACTCTGTGAATAGAGTGATGAAGACAGCTTTTCCAAGTGGGCTCTGTTATGTGAAGCCAATTAGTTATGGACTGCGTTTTCACAGTAGATGAAAAATCGATTACAAATTCTCTAATATCATAATGATTCTTTATAGTTATTTTATTGTGTTTTAACATGGAACCATGTGGATACTTATGCACTAATAAATTATATTATGCATTATAGTTAAATTTCCAAATTTTTGTCTTGTCGTGTGTTTTATCAAACTTAATGGTCCAAAATCATATACCATTTTTGAAAGTTATATCATATGTGGACTGCTTGTGATGCTGTCGTGGTTGATACTGAATGTTCATTTATTACAAAGACTTAAACTTAGTTATTAATGTACACGAGCAATTGAAAAACTGATGGTAAATAAGCAAAATGTGTCCTTTAATATAAAAATAACAAAAGAGATGTAATGAAAAACTAGACAAGTAAATGAAAAAGTGATTGTATATATTTTTTGTACTTTGATACAGATTTTGAATGCCCCATGAACAAGCTCAAAGGAGCGAAACGCAGGGGATTTTTATCAAAATAAAAGAAAATAAATGAATCAATGACTGAGTGAATATAATGGAATGAACTTTTGAGCTCCCAGCTTTTGGTTTCTCTGGATGACTACAGAACACCTTCAAAGGAGCTCTACTTAAAAAGGCTTTCAACACCATTACCCATTTTTTCTATAGAAGTTTGTTCAATAGTCTTCTATGTGGGACCGAGTCACAGGCTTTGCTGAAGTCTAGGCATATTACATCCACAGCATTGCCCTGATCTACTGTCTGTTACCCAACTGAAGAAATCTATTAGGTTGGTCTGGCATGATCTTCCTGTGGTGAAGCATGCTGTCTTGGGTCCATTATAACATTTTCTTTCAGAAAGGTTATAATTCTTTCCTTAATTAGGGTTTCCATCGTTTTGCTGACAACTGAGGTCAGGCTTACTGGGCAGTAATTGCCAGCACTTTCCCTACTGCCATTTTGTGACTAGGGACAAATAAAACAGTTAACATTCACTAAATCCACAAATTCAGAAAATAACTGAGTGCAGTGAAAATGTGGCTTTATCTATATACATCATAGAGCTACTAATGCCTCAAGGAAAAACAAATATATATATAAATATATATATATATATATATATATATACACACACACACACACACACACACACACACACACACACACGTACATATATACAACCAGGTGCAATTCAGCTTGTATTCCATATATCTTCTATATAGTTCTCCTTGCCAGTACTTAATACTGATGACATCTGCATAACTAAATTATATTTATCTATTGCAGTTCATCTGCCTCTACAGCTTATTCCCTACTTGAAGTTATGATTCTCTGTCATGACAGCACAGCCTGTTGCCATTGGAGTAACTGTGATGTCAAAAGTGGTGTACTATTCTTTTAACTAGAAACTTTTTTATTGAGATTTTTCACCTTGCAAGCAACACGTAGCAGAAGCAGTACAATCAAAAGGTCATACAACCAAGGTAATGCATCATATTTCCAGGCAATGCAGACGTAACTGAAACAAATCAGTTGGGATAATAAATGGATAATGAAGTGTGGTGTGAAAGGATGACAAGCAGTGCATTATGACCTCGGGTGGGGCATCAGCAAAAGGAAAGAATGAACTCCTCAGGAGCAAAGATAGATTGATAGAGAGACAGATACATAAAGGGATAGCTAGATAGATAGATAGATAAAGGAAGAGACAGACAGATAGACAGACGGACAGACAGACAGATAAAGGGAGATATAGATAAAGGGAGAGATAGATAGAAACATAATTTATATAGTGCTCCTTCCCAGAGATACAAATTTATTCTATCTATCATTATCTAAAACAATCACTCATAAAACAGCCATCCTGATTCAAGATCCGGGTATTCATACAAATGACCTCAATAATAAATAATGGAGAGGAGAAATATTGAGCTAACGTGAAATATTATTCGAACTGTGTCGAAATAGTACGTGTTTGTTAAAGTTCTCCAGAAGGTGACAGCTACTTTTTAAAGATCTAGTAGCAATGGAAATAGAAGTTTGAAAATGGTAGTACACAACATAATTAAGATGATAATAGGGGCACCTTTCAGATGGAAAGGCATTATAATGTATTCTGCAGATAACAATCTCAGCTATATGTGGGATTGGTATGTCTAGTGGGGAAAAATCATACTCTGAGGAAGAAGCTTTTAAATGGGAAGACCACAAGCAGGTTTGAAGTCCTTCTGAAAGCAAACGTTTATTTATTTTTTTTAATTCCTTTACAAACATTTTACCAGAAAATGTATACTGAACTGATAACTCATTTCCAGATGCATCCTGTGGGAAGGGAAACTGGGGAACAATATAATACAAAGTAAATGAAATTTACACAGAAGGTAATAGGTAAATCTAGACAATGTGAATTAGTAGTATACAGACTTAATGTGTAATACCCCAGAGATGGGGTCCCCAGAAAGCTCCAGTGCCCCCAGCAAACCCCAGTAAAGCAGTATGGTGCTCCATTATAGCTGGGTGGCAGGGGAGAGGTGAACGAAGTGACAGGAGCCCCATAAGGATAAACTGCATGCCTGCAGTTTAAATGTTTTTCTTCTCTTCTTTTCCCTACGTGCAGCCTGCCCAGGGAAGGTAGCATGAGTCTGTGCCAGCCCTAAGGTTCAGCTTGCACTGGACAGCTGGTTGCCTCCCTGGTTGTTAGGGACTTGGCATCCTGAATGCCAGGGAAAGTTCCAAGAGTGGCCAGTAATGGCCGTTACAGCAGAGCGTAGTTTGAGTTGGCCAGTGAGGAGTGCAGTAGGGGGAGCACTGTCAGGCACCCCGAAGAGAAAAGTCAGAAGAAAGTTTCATGGCCAAAGGGACAGAGGGGATGCAGGGAGGTAAAAGGTAAAATGGTAGTACCTGCAGCCCTCCTCTCATCCCTGTCTCAGTGTTGGCAGTCCAGTGGTTGTGACAGTCCCCAGAAGTAGCAGTCACCTGGTCGCGGTGTAGGCTCTTAGTCCCATTTGTTATTTTCAGTTTCATATAAAAATCAATAACAAGTAGTTGTTGGTCCCTCGGTGGGAGCGTCAACAAGTGTGGCTGCATTTTCGGAAACAGAGAGGCAGAGATAGAGTGTGTGTGTGTGCTGGGTCAGCAGAGCATTGGGGCAGAGCAATCAGCAACACAGCAAGGCCCTCAAAAGAAGACTGCCCACCTGCCTGCAGCCAGACTGCCAGCACATACATTTTTCCTGCTTCCTCTTCCTTCTTCCCAGGCCGGGGCGGTGAGTCAGCGGCAGCACCACTGGGCAGGTGCTGTCCACCTGAACTAATTATTAAAAAAAAAAAGGAAACGTTTTGTTTAATCACATCAGAGGGCATGGGGAAGATGGCTGTGGTCATGGTTGGGGTCACTTCAGAGCAAGGCCATGGGACTAAAGACTGCCCGAGGATGGGTTTTATTTAAATTTATGCAAACCGCTCCAGTAAGGGAGCACAGAGTGAGGGCGGCCCTATTAAATTTTATTTAAATTTATCAAAATAAGCTCAAGCAGGGGAGCAGAAGCACAGGGGCAGGTTTATGCACATCAATTAGGCTCCTGGAGGCAGAGCACAGGGCAAGGCAAGCCCTATCTGAATTAAAGAGAAAACTCGAACCAGGAGCAGGGTCAGGGCAAAGTCCCAGGTTCAAGTCAAGTTAGCCAGGTGGGCTTCTGAATAAGGCCTAGCTAGCCCAAAAGTTGGTTTCTTTTTTCATTTATTCAGAAATAGCACCAAGAGGGCCAGACTGGGGAAGCAAGCCCCAGGTCATAAAGGGAGAGTGCCCCAGGGTGACAAAAATGGCTAGTAGCCAAGTGGCCATCAGTAATCAAGCCAACGCTAGAGTTGAAAAGTGGGAACTTCTGCTAGTTTAGAGTGCACTAGGATGTCAGCTTCAGCCAAGAGTAAGGGGAAGGGAATGGACCAGCCAGTTAGCCACCCCAGTAGCATAGTTGCCACGGCCCTAGCCAAGGGATAGTAACCTGAGCAACTTACCCATAGCCCCCTAAGCCAGGGAGGGACAGTTAGCATGGGATCACTAGCATGCAGACTAGCCAGGTTACCCTCAATCAGAGAAATCTATAGAATTAATTAATTCGAAAGTGTAAAATAAGTAATGTGTTCTTTATATGATTTTTTATATGTGTATCTTTAAGAAAAAGGTGTAAGTGGATATGTAATTAATTAATTAGACCCCTTGTGGGGTATATAAGAGCATCATCTGTTTGGTTGCACTAGCTCTGATGAAGCCCAGAGTGCTGGGTGAAACGTAAGCACGGAGACAGTGCTGTAGCACTGTGTGATTGTCTTTGGTGTTTTGGATGTGAATAAAACTGCATTTACCCTAAGTAGCAGTGAGGACATTCTATTTTTCTGCTGGGTGAGTGGTGTGTGCTCCCACTCTGTTTTACTAAGAGTAATCCTTT
The DNA here is from genome assembly GCA_016271365.2 of Neoceratodus forsteri. Classification (NCBI taxonomy): domain Eukaryota; kingdom Metazoa; phylum Chordata; order Ceratodontiformes; family Ceratodontidae; genus Neoceratodus; species Neoceratodus forsteri. Next base: position 660,075,590 of record CM057459.1, read on the forward strand.
TGTTATGCATTGAACCCAAGTAAATGCCTGTGGGAGGGAGGACGTACCTCAGGGTCCCCGCATGGCTGGGTATAGCCAGCATTTAGTCAGGTTTTCCCCTTGTTTAATGCCTCTCCCAGTGCAACTGCTATACAAAGTGATTCTGATGACCATTTTTGAAGTGAAAATGCTGACCTGTGAATTTCGGAAAAGGGCAAAACTGTTATCAACTTGAGACTGCATTGAAAGGGACAGCACCTGAAACATAACCGTGTAATTGCCCTGTATGCACTGAATTGCCCTACTTTCATGAATTTGCCCCGTTTATCCCACAGACTACTGGATTAACCCAGAAACTTGCCCTGCATGTGGCAAACTGCCCTGCATGCGATCGAAAAGCCTGCACGTCTGTGGACTTCTCTGCCTAATGCCTATCATCCCATTTAGCACCTCTGATGGCCCAGAGGTGTTCTTGTGCTCAGTTCTTCAGTCTTCAGTTTTCAAGCCTTTTCTTGGGTTAGTGGTAACAGCCCAGAAGCTTTTAGTTGGCACCAGTCCCTGGAATACAAGTGTGTTTGCTTGTATTGCTGGGTCCGATCGACACTCAGTGGCTAAGAGTTTTCCTTACCTGCTCTGCAAGACGGCCAACTGAAGTATGTGCATAGAGGTTTCTTGTTCTGCATTCCTCTGCAGCATCAATTTATGGTGCTCAACGAACATGTACTCTGGTGTGAAAACTGAGTAAATTGTGCAGATGTCACAATATTAGAGTCCTGCACTAGATCCATTTAGGGGTGACAGTGATCTTAGTAATTATAGCTTTGGTTCTGCAGAGTTATAGTAGCAATAGAAAGTGAATGTTGCATCACTCTTTTTCTTCTGCTCTAAGTTCTGTGGTCAGCTGCTTATGAAACTGGCTGTTTTCATGAGTTGTGCCTCCTGCCTCTCCATTTTAGTGAAATTAACATTGTGTAGCCAAATAGTTAAAGGACCACCTTGCCACCCAGTCGACTTATCTCTTCTCCTCCCTAGAGAGAGCATGACTCTCATCTTTACCACAAAAAAAAAACAAAACAGAAGAGAAGAGAGGAAGGTCTTGATCCGGCTCACTTCTCAAGAGAGGTCCAACATCGACTCAACACTCCACACAACATCCTCTGTATACTTCACATAGACATAGCCGATTAACACAAAAACTAGAAAGTGCATTAATAACCCATCCAGTTCCAACAATCAATAATGGCTTTTACAGTACATAACACATAAATGTATGATCTGAGAGGTGAAGACAGCATGCAGGAGTGTATTAAAGGAAGATCAGGGGGTAAGAGGATAAACAATGAAATAATATATGATAAGCCTGTTTCATCTGTGTTTCTTTTTTTTTTACTTTTGATTTAAAAATCATTTTATATATAACAAAACAAACATGAAACATCCTTATACAGTGAAAAACAGGAACAAGGATAACAAACAAACAAACATAGGCTGCCTTTTACGTGCAGAATAATCTTCAGCATTGGACAGGTCAGCAAAAAGGTTAAGACCTTCAATTCAGGTTAACAGAAAATGATATAATGTCAGTCCAAAAGAGAATACCGTTAAAACGTAAAACTTGATTCGGAGCTGAGAACTAAAAATGTAAAAACCCATAAGATCATAAACAAAATGTAACTGAGTTGCTCCTGTGTTGTCTATTCCATTTGTACAGATGGAGGTGATTCTAATACCTAGAGGTATATATAAAAGTGATTCTGATTCCAGAAAGTGAGTGGCTGCCGCGAGGATACCCCCCCGAATGTCCCAACCCCCATGGGACAAAGTCTCTCTTATGTGACATAATGGGCCAGATATTCAAAGGGGTTGCACATGGCACAACAGAGTCGCACCAATGCAACCCCAGAAATGCACCCTGGTGCAATATTGAAAAGAGGGACTGGCGCAGCAGAAGTTCCGATGCGCCAGGGCAGAAAGATAATGTATGCGCCGCATCTCCAAGAGGAGTGTCCATGCATATGCGGCACATCCTGATATTCAGCCTGGAATGTGCGGCGCATATGCTGGCACAACCCTGGGATGCACCACATACCTGGGCTCAAAGTTGAGCTTGTAAAATATGACTCAAGTGCCAGCCACCCACAGGTGTGCTACTGTACTGCAATGCGCAACACAGCAGCTGCCAGCCATGGCAGGCACCCCCCCAACACCATGCACAAGCACCCATACGTGGCCCTGGTGGTCCAGTGGTATCTCCCTCCCTCCCGTAGCTGCAATCACCAGTAATAGTAATTAGAATTAATCCCTGGTAGTCTAGTGGCACCCCCGCCCCACCCATAATCCCGATTACAGATAAACCCTACATAAGGTAGTCCCTGGTGGTCCAGTGGTACCTCCACCCCCACCTACATAGGACCCCTGCCCCCAGCTCTACCCCCACCCCGTCATCGGCAGGCAGCATAAAACCCACCCACATACCGCCTGGCTGCCCGCAGAATGACATCTTACAGTATCAGCTGTAAGCCTATTGATCCACACTGTAGACCAATGGGCTTGCAGTGCATACTGTACTAGTCATTCACAAAAATGTGAATGAAGTCATTCATTCCCATTTTGTGAATGACAATTACAGTATGCACTGCAAGCCCACTGGTCCACAGTGTGGACTAACAGGCTTACAGCTAATACTGTAAGCTGTCATTGGCAGGCAGAACGGGTGATATGCAGGTGGGTTTTATGCTGCCTGGCCGATGATGGGGGAGCTGGGTGGGCAGGGGGTCCTGTGTGGGTGTGGGGGGGGGGTGCCACTGGACCACCTTACATAGGGTTAACCTGCAATCAGAGTTATGCCACTAGACTACCAGAGATTTATTTTAATTACTATTACTGGTGATCGCAGCTATGGGGATGGAAGAGGTACCACTAGACTACCAAGGATTAATTCTAATTACTATTACTGGCGATTGTGGCTACGGGGAGGGAGGGGGTGCCACTAGCCCCCTCTGGCAGCACCACTTGCTGTGCAGGGTGCCATGCGCATTTCGCTGGCCAGCCCTGCACAACACATGCAAATGGGGCCATAATGAAATGCAGATGGCCCCATTTGTGCCTTGCATACATTTTGGCCTCATTTGCATACTGCCAGCTGAATATCAGGAATTTGTGCACTGCATAACTCTGTTGCACTGGCGTAGTTCCCATTCCTGGCATTCAGCCCTGTCTGGGGGAGATGCACCAGATCATCCTATTTGTGCAGTGCGCATTACCTGCTATATGCAGAGGAGATGTGCCATGACGCAGCTCCTTTGAATATATCTCTTAGTTGCATCGGCACAACTCAGTTGTGCTGCACCACCACTTGCACCATTGCCAGGTGCAATTCTGAATATCAGGGCCAATATGTATTACCCATTTTCTCCAAAACGGCTCAAAATTTTCCAGATGGTGGTTTACCTGGGCTGATATTTTCTTCCATTTTTTATACTCCCACCATAAGATCTTTCCGTAAAGTGATAGTCGGAATAACGCTGGAGAGACACCTTTTGGTTAGAGCTTTTTTTGCTGTCAAAAGGCAAATGTTTAATAATTTCCTAGTGGAAGGTGTTCACAGGGCAGAATCATACTTATAAAAGAGAAAATATTCTGCTGTCAGCTGAACCAGAACAGCAAATAGCTCCTCCAATTTTATATATTTATTCTTTGTTAACCAAGTAAGGCCCACTAGGCACAACTGCCTGTTTTCAGGGGCAAACCAGGAGCTTTGGACTGGTTAAGTGACTTGCTCAGAGTCACACAGTATGCAAGTGGAGGTTGTGGGAATCAAACCCAGGTCTACTGGATGTACCAAGCTCATTCACAGCTTGTTACTCTAACCTCTAGGCTACACTGCCAGCCAGTATTTGGCCTGCAGGTTTCATCTGTGTTTCTAAAATGCAATAAGCCACACTTTGGAATGTTTGAAGAAATAATTAATGGTTCGAAAAATAATTCATGGTTTAGAATGTAAATTATTTCTCCACACAGCTGCCCTTACCAGAGTTGTATTCCAGCCAACCTAAAAAATGGCTTAGAGTGCAAGCTGATTAAGGCACCAACACCTCACTCACTTTAACAGCACTGCCTCACAACAGCAGCTTAGTTAAGAAAAACAATCCCATATAGATCCTAGTGTTAGTTAACTCATTACTTCCGATAAACTTTGTATAAAGTCTGAACCATCCATTGCTTACCAGAGACAAAATGGCCACTCAGGACAGAATGAAATTAAGAAAAAAAAAAAAAGCTTTGAGGCAAATAAAACATTATGTTAGTGCAATAATGAATGGGCATAGTACCTTGTTGCCATTGTTAAATGACACTACCCTATGAACTGTCAAGAAGATAAGGAATCTGGTTCTCATTATGGATGTCAGCTTGACCATAGAACATCAAATGTTAGCTGCTGTCTGCAGTGGTTTTACCATCTGCATAATATCACTCAGATCCAAACCTAACTTGCAGCCACTAATCTGAAAACTCTGGTCATGCTTTACTTACCTCCCATTTAGACAATTGTAATGTTGTCTGCCCAGGGCTGTCTATGGGGCTGATGCGTCGATTACAACTTGTGCAGAACCTGACAGCCCAGCTGATTGCTGGGACCTACCATTCTACACATATCACGCTGGTTCTCCGGAGACTGCATTCACTGACAGTGATGTGGTGCATCAGCTTCAAGATAGGTTTGTTATAGAAAGCCCTGTATGATTTGGCTCGAGTTACCTGAAAGATCTGACATTTTACACACCTGTCCATCCCCTTCATTCCTCTGAGGCAAGGCTCCTTGTGATTCCATAGCCCTGCTTAAAATCCACTGGGGACAGGGCCTTTTGTGTGGTTGTGCCCATTTTGTTAAACTCATTCCCTATGGAAATCTGAGGGGCTCCCTCCTTGAACTTTTTAAGGGATTGTTAAAAACCCACTTACTATATTTAACATGGTCTTTGGGACCACTTAGTCTGCTATAAAAACATTTAGGGTAGCTTATGTGATCTTTAATTTTTGTATTTTAAGCACGTTTGTATTCTGTTTGTATGACGCTCAAAGCGCTGGATGGGTGCCAAACAAATAAATTTGCCTTGACTTAGCTTGCCATTATTCTCAAGGTAATGTGAAAATTAAATCTTTATGAAACAGGCTGATATTGCATTATATATAATAAAAAAACACCTATCCGCGAAGAACTCATTGGTAACCTCTCACCTCGTGAGGATGGTGACATCATGAGGGCACTGTAGCTTAATTTCCTGCCCATGATGTCACCACCCTCACTTGGTGTGAGGTAATCAACTTATTCTTCATATGGGGGGGGGTTGTTATTCTCTATATAATCACAGCAATAATGGTACTACAAGATAACGCATATGAATAGTTAATTTGTGTGGGACCACAAGGAAGACAATTTACGCAAGAACCGAAACAATTACCCAGTGAAAGTGATATCCCCATGACTTTTACTGGAAAATTATATGGAAACCAATGTTAAGAAGAACTAAATCAAGAATCTATCGTAACCAGTTTTTAGATCATGTACTGTCATGGAATATTGACGGAATTATAAAAAGTTTTGATGACAGATGCTGAAGTCACTTTTTGCTTAAATTTGACATACAGTAGTATCCCACATGAAGCCTGCTCCTCTCACAATACAAAAATTATTCTGGAAGGTATTTAAATAGTCCTTCTCATAGGACAGAAATAATCTAAATGTGGAAGGCAGGTAGGTAATTTAATTACTTTAACCTTCAGTAAAGTTAACTGTAAGAGACTAGAAACTGTAATTAAGGAGAAATTTTGTGTAGGTACCTTTACTGAACTAACAGAAAGCAGACAACCTCTTCTTCTGAACCTATACATTCCTCCCTGGGGATCAAATTATTATCAGGAAGAAGCTTGGAGTAAATGGTAAAATCGATTTCTAATTCAAGTGACCAGTACGCAAAGTCTGATATAATCAGGATGGGTGACATGAATACTAAAGTTGTTGAGCTACACAATCTGGACACAGTATACCTATCACAAAATGTGCTCACAGCCATATGGATTAGGTATCATATAAATAGACTGCCTTCCTATCAGGAAATCCAAAGATACAAAACTTTGTGAAATCCCTCTTAAAGGTACTCAACAATTTTAACTTGGTTACAATGAATAGTAAGTCCTAGACTGGTCTCTCCCTCGGGGACAGGGGTGGACATTTTACATACCCTTTAGCAAAGCAAGGATCTCTACCATTTTTGTGTATACTGAGTGCCTTGGTTATTATAAATGAAGTGGATATTTTCATAGTTGATAAATGTGATAGAACACTGAACATTCTGACCAGGGTACTAAATTTGAAATAAGAGGTAGACTCAGCTGGACTGAGAATTTGGCAGGTCAAGGCAAGGATTTAGTACTAACAAGTCAAACATAGCAGACGTAAGCAAATACTTGCTGCTGGTGACTGGAGGACTTCAGAGGCAAGTCTCAGTACAATACCACATACTGTACATACAGATAGTACATATAAAGAAATACAGAATTACACACACCCCAATTAAGCAAAGCATGTCTACATTTTCATCAGATTGTACATTGTAACACAGAATCTCTTACTATGGTCCCCATTGTAAATGAGCTCCGTGGCTCAATTGGGATATGACCATGTTTGTGTTCTTTCTTGTGCTGACTAACATGAATAAAAATGTTACTTACTTACTAGATTTGCATATTTAAACCATGATTAGAGATTTGAACATCTGGCAAACCTCATTTTCCAAATTAATTCTCAAAGTTTGCCAAATCTGTGAAGTTCGAAGTGTTGACCTGGCTAAGTTTTCAGCAGGGGAAGTGCCACTTTTTCAAACAAAGTCACGCAAATTCACTGACAAAGTTGCCACTTAATTGTTCTTTTTTATTCTTTGGTAACCGGGTAAGGCCCACTAGGCACAAGTGCCTATTTTCAGGGGCGACCCAGGAGCACTGGGGTGGTTAAGTGACTTGCTCAGAGTCATACAGTATGCAAGTGGATGTTGTTGGAATCCAACCCAGGTCTTTTTTTTTTTAATTCAGTATGTTTTATTGACATTTACAATACAACACTGTACACAAAACAGCAACATCAAACAGTACAAACAGGAATTACAAGACATCCCTAACTATGTACAGTGTAGTGCACAAATTAAACAGTAGTTCAGGGTTTTAAATAATTGAGTAGCAGTTTTTTTCTTGGGACAATACTAATTGTACAGAAAGCATTTATATAGCTTTTCTAGAAGTGTTACGTTTGTTAAACACAGTGAGGCAAGTGATATACATTTTCACAATGTTTTAGAACTTTTATGAGCAAAACGCTAATCAATTTTTAGAGTTAAATAAAACCCTGTAGTGGCCAGCATAAGTGCAGTAATAAGCTCAGCAATAGAACTATATTCTGAACTATATTCTTGAAGTCTATCTGATAAGAATCTATAATTCAGGCACAACATCAGTAGCATAGAGGGTTAGCAGCTATCTGCCTCTGCATCTTCTGGGAGTGTACAGAGAGTGTATAATTTGCCCTATTTTTTCTCAAAAGAATCAAGTTCATTATGTATGCTGGCACACATATTTTCAATTTGTAAGTTGGTAAGCAGTTCTTTGTGCCATTCTTGGTATGAAAGTTTATCCAAGTCCAACCAATGTCTGAGTACCAATTTTTTAACTGATGTTGCTATCAGCAATATATGATACCTTCTTGCTCTTCTGGGGACTTGTTGGAGATTGCCCACCATGCAGACATTGATTGTGAATGGGTCTTGGAGGCTGAGGAGGGGATCCACTTGTGCTCGAATGGTGGACCATAATTCTAGAACCAGCTCACACTCCCAAAAGATGTGCACCAATGTACCTTAGCCTTGTTGCACCTAGTGCAAATGTCTGATTGGACTTTGCCAGTTTTAAAGTGTCTTTCTGGAGTAAAATTATAATCATTTAACATATTATACTGCATTAGTCTGAGTTTGTCGTTCTTAATATACACGTACTATATAGGTCCTTCCAAATCTGTTCTCACATTGATAGTGCAGGGCATAAAACCTCACTCCAATAAGGGTGAGTACCATCACTTTTCTAAGGGGACTTCTCAAACATAAGATTATAGAAGTTAGAGATGGCGCAGGGTTTGGTGGCTGCAGATCTGAGGGAATCTAACAGTTCCTGGTGGGGACATTCCCAAGGGGTTGGCCCCAACTGTTGAGCTAAGGCATGTGTTAAGTATACATATTTAAAACTAGCTTTGTTATTGATTCTGTGTTGTGCCTGGAATGAGACTAAGGGAGGGGCTGCCCATGCAAAAGGATGTGGTTTACCAAAGGAATGTCTAGCCCACTTAGACTCTATGATAGTCTGTCCACCAATTTTAAAGTTTTGGTTCTGAAATACAGGTCGGATAGTCTCTTTGGTGTGTGTGTGCATGCGTGTAAGAGATGGCACAACAGATGATGAATCTTAAGAGAGGTGTGAATGGTTGTATGTTTGAGGTTTAGGGATAGTTTGCTGTGGGCTGCATATATGAGGGCTGAAGTTACTATGCCCAATTTGACACATAGATCATTTTCTGTGCTAAACCACTGGGGAATATAACCTTGCACTTCTAAGTCTTGATCATGGGTGTCCCAGTGGAGGTATTTAGTCACCTGGGTGACCAAAGAGTAATTTGGAAATGGGGAAGCCAGAGGCTGCCCTGAGTTTTAGGTCTAGCAAGTGTAAGGTAGGCTCACCTGTGTCACTTGTCTGCCCATATAAAACAGGAGACCATTCAGTGTACCTTGACAAACCAGGCATTAGGTAGTACAAGGTTTAACATGGTCAGGGGATAAAGGAGTCCAGGTAGTACATTCATTTTGACAATAGATATAGGCCCCACAGCACTAGAGGTAAGGATTTCTACCACTGCAGATCTTATTCTATGATGGCTATTAGGCTATCTAAGTTGTCTGATTTTAGTTTGGATGCACTTCTACATAGGTATATACTTAAGTAGCAAAGCTTGCTAGGGGCCTGGGTAAGGCCAAGTTGAGTTACTGTACTGCCCTATAGAATGCACAGTTACACTTTATATGAGGAGACATGTTGGACCTCCCTCCCAGAATGAAGTGAAGCTCATTTATATATTTATATATTTTTGTTTATAAGTTTATATTAGGTTTACTACCCTCTTTTTTGTGTCAATTACAGCCTAAAACTTTATCGAAATATACTCTACGATCCTCATCCACTAATAAGTACCAAATTCCTAAAACAAAAACTAAACAAGGGGACACATCTATAGGTGTACTGGTACCAAAAAGTTGGAATTTGATTAAAAACAAGATTAATGTCTGTAAACTGCCACCATTGGCACACTACAGAGCACAACTGCTAAGTTTCTTCAGTAGGCACTGTAACTGCTTTGGTTAAAACAACTTGAATTATCCAAAACTGTCATAATTATACTAATGATTTAAACATAAGATTGCAACTCTTTGTGTAATTTGTCCTTTTTGTATTGTTTTTATGTGTTTGGACACATTTGCAAAAGAGAATGTATTTTCTCAATTATGCAATCCAATAAGCAAATTGATTGATTGACTGTCTGCTAATTTACAGCAGCGTTTAGGGGCATTACCTGGGTCTTGGAGACATTAAGTTAATAGTCTGAGAGCACTCCAAAATCTGCTGTCTCTGTTAGGGCCACAGGGAGGGATGTGTGAGGGTTTAGCATGTGTAAGAGAATATTGTCTGCATAAATTGACAACTTGTATGATGAGTTAAATAACAGGATGCCTTGCACCTCCAGAATAGCTTTAAGTTTGAAAGCTAAGGGCTCCAGAAACAAGCTGAAAAGTAAGAGCGAGAGGGGGCACTTCTGTTAGGTGCCCCTCTTGAGCCTTACAGGGCTAGACAGAACTCCATTACATACTACTGTTGCTTGGAGGCTGGCGTACAGAACCTTTACCCAGGTTATGAAGGGATCTGGGAAGCCAAATTTACCCAGGATTGTGAAGAGGAAAAGCCATGACACCCAGTCAAAGGCCTTCTCTGCATCCAGGGATACCAGTGCCACAGAGGCCTCTGGCTCATGAGATGAAGAGAAGAGAAGATATGGGTAAGCTTTTGCAGATGATCTGAGAAAACCCTGTGTGGCATAAACTCCATCCATTCTGGACCTATAAGGTGCCCTCCACATTTTGTTTACCCTGCCTGCCAGGATTTTGATATCCTAATTTATTAGGGATATGGGCCTGTAGCTAGATGTATGTTCAGGGTTTTTAACCAGGCTTGAATAACAAACTGATTAAAGCCATAGATATGGAGGGGTCATGGAGACATTCCCTGTGCATATGCGTAAAGACATGAGTAAAGCACTGAGGACAAGTCTGGCTCAAAAGTCTCATAAAAGTTGGCCAGAAAACAATCTGGGCCCTTGGCCCTATCTAAGGGCAAAGACTTAATGACCCTGAGACTTCTGCCACTGTTATGGGGGCAGCCAGGATTTCCTACTGCTCTGTTGTGAGAGAGAAGAGCTGAACTGTGTCCAGATAGGACTCAATATCTTGGGTTGAAGGTGTGGGTTGGGATTCCTGATAACATTTTTAGTAGAACCATTGGCATTCCCTAGCTAGTCTTAAGAGACCCATCCTCCTCAGAACGAATGGCTGTTATCGTTCTACTGGTGTCTTGTTTTTTAAGACAAAGGGCCATGAGTTTGCCTGCTTTTTCATCTTGATCTATATACTTAGCTCGGGATCTAAAAATTGCAAATTCAGCTCTTTCCCTTAGCATTTCTTCATATTTTTCCCTTAGGGACTGCAGGCTGAGTCTAGTTCACTTAGGAAGCCTGTTTGGCGAAGCGCAGCGGTTAGTGGTGGCTGACGCTTTAGACCAGGTAGGTTGTTTTGCTTATATGTATATGCAATTGTTGTTATGCAAAACGTATGTTTAGCCAGTTTCATTTGTATTTATTTAGCACTTTAGATGAAAAAAGCACTTTTTTGCAAAAAGCACTTATATGTAAACTTGGGAATATTTATTAAATAAAACAGGTTACGGTGCAACAAAATCTTTGTGTGCATATGTGAATTATTTGGGCTACATACTAACCTACCCTTAATTTGCTCACCAAGATATTTTGCTGTTTTGATGAGTCTAGTTTGCTCCACAGTGGTGGGGGACAGTTTAGCTTCATTACGCCTGATTTCATTTATGAGAGTTTGGGTTTCTGTCTTACTTGTTTTGAATATTGTAGCAAGCCTTCTGAATGCGCCTGTAACAGTGCATTTGAAAGCACCCTAGAAGGGGTCCAGGTGTGCGACTGATACCTCATTCTCTCTCTTATAAAATTTACTATGATCTCCTGTATCTTAGAGGTCAGGTTTTTATCCTATAGGAGCTGTGTATTAAGCCTAGAGCAAGGATCTCTATCTGAGCCTTGAACAAAGGCCCGCTGGAGCATGATAGGGCAATGGTCTGAAAAGAACCTAGTCAGGATTTGGCAGTGGTGTGTTGTAGAGGAGGTTAGTGCTAATTAAGAAGCAGTCTAGCCTTGAGTAAGAATTATGAGGTGGAAAACAGAATATATATTCTATTGTGGTAGGTGATAGGGTACACCAGGGATCATTAAGACCTAGTGTGTCCACCAGTACCCTCGTGGCGCATTGTGCTAGTAACAGGCCCATATGTCTACTACCTGATTTATCTAACAAACTGCTGATTTTTACTCTCCTGCTAGTAACATGGGGAGATGGGTGAAGGAGGCAAAGGTAGCCAGTAATGCAGTGAAAAAATCTGGAGAGTCCATATTTGGGTCATCAATACTGCCCAGGAGAAATGTATTTTATTGTCCAGGCTGCCCACTAAGATCAAATATCCACCCTGTCGGTTGGTTATTTCCTGTTTTAGGATGAATATTGCATTTTTACTAAACAAAGTAATAACACCTCACTGCCTGGCAGAATCTCCAGCTCCATACAGTTGCCCTATCCATTCTCTTGGAAAGAGAAAGATTTCTGTGTCTAATAAATGAATTTCTTGGAGAACTACAGTCTGGCTATCCAACTGTTTCAAGTGTTTGAGGATTTGGTATCTCCTAGATTTATTTCTAGTACCTATAACATTCCATGTTACATAATGTAAGGTGCTATCCGTGGAAACCCTTTAGATAGGTTTCTGTCTCATTACAGGTGTGCGGTCGCACCGCTATAGTTAGGGTTCAATGACCACTTCTATGTTAAAGTCAAAATTTTGCACTTTAACATTTTTGCAACTGTTCATGCAAAATGAAATTTTGCAAACACCATCAGGTACTAATGATCTCTTGATGTGGCAAGTTGTGTTCTAGTCAGATATGTGGGTGCCGTGATACGAGTGTCAAAAAATGTGAACATTACTGTTTTTTGTAAAATTCGTTGTCACGCCACTGCACAAAAATGGTGTGGAATTTTGGTCTGAAATTTTAAGGGTAGAAAGGTCTTGGGTCACAAATGTGCTTTCTGAAGATTTGATGAAAAAATATTAATCCATTCCAAAGTTAATACATTTTAAATTTTCCCATTATTTCTATCTGACTAGTTAGATGTCCCGCTTGAAAAAGGATTCTTTATCGCCAATGCGGAATCCTTTTTTGCAAATGTGGGATCCTTTGCCACAAATGCAGACTCTTTTTCCATGCTGCCGCCATCTTGGTTTCAGTTAGCGGTGACAACAAAATTAAATAACTAAAAAAATACTCAGCTTTAGTAGACACCAACAGTTGTCTTTACCTGTTAACACTGACCCACTAAATTCGATTCTCGCATTAGCTTTTCAATAACTTACTTAGAAATGTGTTGTTTTTTTTTAACATGTTGAAATTGTTTTTTGCAAACTGCAAAAAAGGAACTGTGAAACAGAATCATTTTTTTTTCCAATTTGTGAAAAAGGATTTTTCTTTTTCTGCAAATTGAGAAAAAGGAATTGCGGCAAAGGATTTATTTTCACAATTTGCGAAAAAGGAATTTTAAGAGAGCTGTTTCTTTGTCACGCCACAGTTACCAAATGGTTTATGATTTTGGACTGAAATTTTCAGGGTACAAAAGGCTGGCCTCACAGATGAGGTTTGGTGCAAGGATATTACTTTACTCTGGAGTTCTGCGGGTTTAAAGCTTGCTTAGTTTCACATAGGATAACATTGTAATATGGGGTGGACAATCATTTTTTGTCACTCCGCTGTGAAGAAACAGTTTCCAATTTTGCTCTGAAATTTTCAGGGTGCAAAGGGTTTGCCCCACAGACGTGCCTTTTACTGATTTCATGAAAATATATTAATGTGGTGTCGAGTTACACAGGTTTCACATTTTTGCTGTGTTTTCTATAGGATAACATTGCAATATGAGGTGTTTATTTGGGTGGGAGCCCACAGGGACCCTGCGCTTCCACAGGCAAATAAGGATACCACTACACTATCTCAAAAATTATGCATGGATGGGAGCACAGGGCCCAGATGGCACTGCGCTCCCACATGCAAATATGGATAAATTATGGACCGATGGGAGCACAGGGAAATAGGGATACGATTACAATATCTCAAAATGTATAGATGAACAGCACTGAGTGCTCCCACACGTAAATATGAATACCATTATGGAGTGATGGGAGTGCAGGCCTTATGGATGGATGACAGTGCAGAGCCCTGAGGGCCCTGTGCTACCACATGCAAATACTCATAGCTTTATGGAAATCAGGATACAATTACAAACTCTCAAAAATTATGGATGGATGGTAGTGCAGGGTCCCACAAGCAAATAAGGCTACAATTATAATATCTAAAAAAGTAAGGAAATTCTTTGCAAAAAAATTCATTAATGTATCAGTTAAGGTTGCAACAACAAAAGCTGGGAAATATGGTGTTAGGGTTTCCAACCCTAACACCCCACCCCCACCCTGCATGTAGCAACAGGTGTGGGGGCATGCTTTGGGGCTGTCAACCCTGATGCTCACCCCCATTCTCCTATACTGTACCCATCTCAGCTCACTTACTCATGGAATGGGGTGAACATTAGGGATGACAACCCCAAGGCACACTACACTCCCCACGCCTGTTGTTGCATGCAGGGTGGCGGTGGGGTGTTAGGGTTGGAAACCCTAACACCACCTTTCCCAACTTTTGTCGCTGCAGCCCTAACTGATGCATTAACAACGTTTTTTGTACAGAAATTCTCTTATACCTGATGCGACCCCTCCATCTTGGGATACTAATTTGATGCCCTCCATCACCCCCCCAAAAAAAAAAAACCACAGAACATAAAACAGTATAACACAAGGCAAACAATGAAACATCAATCTTTACATAGCAGTGTTGGATCATAATTGTTCAGGTCCCCTTCAACAGAAGGATCCAGTATCCCCAGTCCTATAGATTTTTCTCTTGAAAGCTCAATCTGCAATGTGCCACTGGGAGAAGTGTCAGTCCCAGAGCCCTTTTGTGTTGCACTTTGCTAAGCAAATGATTTATAGTAGCACTAATTGCTTAGGAATTATGCACAGCTTCTGAAGGAGTTCTGGGGGCCAGGACTCAGCTTATGGGGCTGTAAGGCAGTACTGCCTCCAAGGCATGGGCCATGGGGTGTTGTGACTGTGGGTCACTGAATTAGTTGCATCTCCAGGGGGTGGTAGAAGAGGTATCCTGTAACATGGCATTCTTTTAGGAGGTGCAGGTGGTCACTGCAACCAGCAAGTCTGCCAATTATCCTGGCATCCACAGCTTGCCCTTTGCACGAACCCCCAGTTACCTGAGCAAACACATCTGTTAATAGCCTTATGTGGTATGGCTGGAGATCGAGTCTGTGGTTGAGCAGTATATCAACAGCACACCTTACTGCTCTCCCAAGGGCTGTACCAACTGGAACATTAAGTGCCCACCCACTGTCCACTCCCCTGGGAAACTGAACTTTGAGTAAGCCTGTTAGAGCTAGGTGCCTTCCCCCCACCCCTGACAATGAACAGCATTGAATTATGTGCTAAATCAGTCCTTTTGGAAAAATGTTTCATGGTCCTAGGTTACCTGACTATATAACTGTGCAAGTAGAGAGAGAAAAAGAAAAAGTTTAAAGTCTCAGTCTGTGGCTCCCATGTGTCCTGGAGAAACAGCCTGTGTTCCCTATGGAACCATTTCCGTGTCCCTCAGGTGTAGTAGGTGACTTGGTTGCATGTCTAGTTAACATGTAGCTGAACTAGGCCAGAGGCCCAATGGGGTAGAAGTAATTAATGGATTGTGAATCCTAGTGTCCATCTCATTCAGTGTACATGTGATGATGCACTGCAGCTATTTAAGTAGAAGTGGATTCACTGTAGGGCTGGAATCTTTGTAAGGGGTTCGTTGGGTCCTTTAAGAGGCTGAACACAGAAGCGGTCATTTGAGAAGACGAGGATTAAGCCACACAACTGCAATGGCAGTAATAATGCTTAAATCATGTAAAATAACATATGCATAACTTGTCTGGAACAGGGCATAGCATTAAAAAAACTGGAATTAGTCTTGTTAAAATCACAACTGCAGCAGGAACAGCTGATCGCAGAGGCTAACCGTAACTTCAGCGTCAGGGGAGCCTTTGGCCTGGAAGGAGGTTGGAGAACACCGTGAAGAGGTCTCAATGGGCTTCTGTGGCTGATGTGTACTGTTTCTGGCCATGTGGGGCTTGGATTAGAAGTGTGGCTGGGCCAACCACCCAGAACTTTATGCCAGCTGCATACAGCTCATTTTTTATATCTTTATACTTAGCTTGACACGCTCTAATCTGAGGGCTGAGGTTGTTGAAAATGTGTATGTGCTGGCCTTCCCAACTGACCTCATTGAGTTCCTTTATCTTGGCTAATATGTGCATTTTGTCGAGCAAATTCAGCGCTCTAAATATGATAGGTTTTAGTTTGTCTCCTGAACTTGGTGGGGACAAAGGACACAGTGAGCCCACTCAGTTATGTAGTCTGGACTGTTGGGGAACAAGCCTGTTTGGTGCAAAATCTTTGGATGAATAGAATAGTGTCTCTGCATTCTATTTTTTTTCAGAATGCCAATAAAAACTAAATTATTCCTTCAACTGTGACCTTCTTAATCTTCAACTTGGTCTTCATGTTTCTGGAGTTTGCGCCGCAGATTGGTGATCTCTGGGTCTATTCAGTTCAGATAATCCTCCATGGAGCTAATGTGGGCCTCCATATCCAAGATACACATGCTAAGTGCCTCCAGTGTTGGCTTTAAACTTTTGAAATCCCCTGATAGGTTAAGAAAGGTATCTTAAATTTTGCAGTTATTTGAAAAATTTATCTAAGGTATTGGAGTCCACCCTTAGGCCCGACAGAGTAGCAGGGGGTCATTCATCTTATGTTGTTTGGCTGCTTGCAAATGGTCATACAGTGGGGTCTCTGCAGATGATGTGTCCATAGGATTAGGTTCTTCTGCCATTGTCCATTTGACTTTATGATCAACGGGATTTGTAGGTCTTCTGATCCTGCTTTAAAATTTGGGTTAGCAACTTAAGTGAGTTTTAGTGCTATTAAACTGTTTTTTAAGACCGTGCTGACACAGAGCTAGACTGTGAGTGTCTTCCTGCTTTCACTGCATCACATGATCCCTCGGAATCAAACCCAGGTGTACCAGATGTACCAAGCTCATTCACACCTCACTACTCTAACCTCTAGGCTATACTGACAGCCCAACTTCACCATGACTTCACCTGACTTCTCCTGAAAAAGTGCTACTTCTCTGGGAAGACTCTCTTTTTTTTTTTTTTGCAAAGGCAAACTTCGGAGCTTTGCCAGTGAAGTAGAACTTTGCAACATCTCTACCCATGATGCTTAGCATTATTTTTGGTATGTGTGCTTTTGCATTTCTTTGAAAAATGGCTTTGCTGCCATTGCCCTTTTCAGGTAACCATCACATCAGTGCTAATGTTCTGAGGGTCTTTGTCTTTAACATACACTACAGGACATACATACAACACACACACACACACAAAAAAAAACAGTATCCATGAACTTCTGGACCTCTCAGAAACTCTCCACGGTTTCTCTACTCCCCTCCTTTTCCACCCTTGAAGGCACCACACTGGAAACAGTTTGTGCCTATTAGTACCTCGGTGTCTCGCTGGACAGCCAACTCGACTACTCATCCCACATCGACTTCATTTACACTAGGCTCTTCCCTAGGCTTGGTGCCATGTATAGAAACAAAGATGCCCTCTCTCTTCCAGTCAACTGCGAACTGCTCACTAAAACTATCTTGCCTATTTTTGACTAGGCAGACATCGTCTATGGGTCTGCCCCCTGGCTGGACCCTCTTTTCAATGCCTTCTGCTGCTTTGCCACCAATGCCCTCTGACCGCACTCACCACTGCACCCTGTACTCCCCCCTCCCTCCCTCTCCTCCCGACACATTTGTGCCTCTTCATCTTCACTCATTTCCAAATACTGGTTTGGGTTCCTCACCCCTTCTCTCTCCTCTCTCCTCTCTCCTCTCTCCCTTCCTCTTCCTCCCACTCTTCTTACTCTCTCCATTCCAGGGACTCTTGCACCTTTGACCTTCCCTCACTCCCACTCTAGCTCTGGGCAGGCTGCTTTCTCCTACCACCTTCCCCGTATCTGGAACTCTCTCCCCTCCTCGCTCCAGCTATCCCCTTCTCTCTACTCCATTAAATGCGCCCTCTCCTTCCCCTCCTCTTGTACATGCTTGCCACATATCTAGTCCCTCTGCTGGTGCAGTTTTCTCCTCCCTCTCCATCTCCCCCCTCCTCTACCTCCTTCCTTTCCCATTCCACCTCCTTTCACTTCCTACTCCTTCTACCAGCCAATTCCCCTCTCTTGCACCCTCTCCTCCTGTAACAGATTCAAATCAGTTCCTCTCAGCTCAAGCCCATGATGTATCCTTGTTAACTCCACATTAAAGGGACACTGTCAACCCCCTTAGGCTTCAAAGTGTCCCTAGTTTAAAAAACACATTTTATGATTGTTCACATTCTATAGAGACTGTTGATGTAGCTGGTAGTTTGATTCAGATCCCTTTTGTCTTTTAAAAAGTGAAAAACTGACAGCCCACCATACTGGTGTTACCACACCAAAACATGTTTGTTTACATTTCTTGACCAGCTCCCATTGCATCTTTCTTGGACTCAGGAACACCCCAACACAATCTAGTCACTCATTATGAAGTGGGAGTTGAGGAGACTATTGTATCATGAGTGGCTGCACTGTTTGATGGTGTTTCTTATGTTCAGGAAGTGTACACTAATAATAGTTCAGTGATTTGAAGCAAAACAAAGCTGGGCATACTGTAGCTATACATTAACATGCATTTTGGTTCTAATATACAAGAAGGCAGATAAGACAACCAGCAGCATCAATGAATTTTAGAGAAAGTAAGCAATCATAAAATGTGGGTTTTTACCTAAAACTAATATGATGCAAAAAAGGTTGTCAGTGTCCCTTTAACTTGTCAAGTGTTAGATGCAGTAATAACTTGTGCTACTTTGCTTATTGTAACACCTCCACCCTCCTGTATTTTGTTATACTAGTATAGAACGCTTCCTTGTATATATGTTGTATCTATGTATATTTTTGAAACTGTACATTATATCTCCTCCTGACTTGTTTAATTGCTGTATTACTTCCTACTCCCCTTTCCCTGAGTCACACCTGGAAACGAGCTTCAGCTCAGTGTGCTTCTCCCAGTCACCAAACTTCAAATAAAATAAATCAAATCATATTGTACATATATATTTAGGGGAAAGTGAACCAGTGGTCCACCGAGTTCCTTGCTCTCACTAGCTCAGTGGGAATACCCAGTCACCCCCTATTCTTCAAAGGACTTGTCTAGTCTGAGCTTGAATGTTATTACAGTATTCTCTGATATCACATGCTCTGACAGCCTATTGCAAGCGCTCACCACTCGTTCTGTGAAGTAGATCTTTCTGACTTTTCGCTTCAACTTCCTTCTATCAGTGACATTGAGTCTCCTTGTCCTTTCATCCGTGGACAGCTTGAATAGCTGCACTTGGTCTAATAGCATTATTTCTTTTAGATACTTGAATACTGTAATGATCTCAAGTCTTCTCCTTTGCATGGAAAACAATCCTTGTTTTGCCAGTCGGTCCACATAGCCATAGCACATGTTTTCCAAGCCATCAACCAACTTGGTCGCGCTCCTCTGTACCCTTTCTATCATGTCAATAGCCTTCCTCAGATGTAGGGACCAGAACTGCACACTGTATTCAAGATGGAGCTACATAAAAGATCTATAACATTATTATAAGATTCCTATATCTATTTATTTATTTATGTTTTTTGGTAGCCAGGTAGGCCCAATAAAAATAAAGTCCCTTTTTTTTTTCCCTCGGCCAGCTGTCCATCGGTCTGCCATCCCTACCACCTTGCCCCCTACCCCGGGACTTATCTGCTGCCACCAGAGTGCTCCCTGGATTACCCCCAGGGCAGATTCATCAGGGAGCCTCCCAGCATTACTTACCGAGTGGTACCACATGGAGATCCAGTGGCACAGTGCCTCAGACAGCTGTGTGGGGCTTGGTGTGGGAGGTGGACATTATCCGTGCCACAGGCCGGGATCTTCCCCCTGTTATTGGGAGGTGTGGCATGCAATGACATGTGGTGCATAATGTGCCAACATCTGGCACGCCTCCCAGAACCTGCAAGCCCTGAGTGTGACACCACTGGCTTCCACCAGGGGTCAATCAAGTGCTGAGTGCTAGCCCACCCTTCCCCCGTAGGAGGAGGAGGAGGAGAGCAATCCATTGGATGCTCAATTCTCCTCTCCCTGGCCAGCCCTCTGACTCCTGGGCTTGCATCCCAACCCGAGGTGTCAGTGTCGCAGGCAGAAATCCAACTGCTGCACTGGTGATCTGGCTAAGTAAAGTCCCTTTTTCAGGGGGTGAACCAGAATTAGTTACATAAAAGAACATATCATCTGCAAGAAGAGCAAAACAAATTAAAATTAACAAAATCTGTATTTCATTGAGTCCTACTGGTTGGACACTACTACAGTCAAAATAATTTTCCTTTCTCTCTGTAATAGGACCTTCAATGTGTCACACACCCCTATCTATTGGGGTAAAATAGTCCAATCCCATAAAGCATACCAGCGATGCACTACTATTATGGAACTGCAAAAAAAGTACTCCAAGTGCACTGTTCACATTTCTGCTTACTAATGGCCAATACATGTTTGTGCAACTTGACCTTTAAATGTTGAATGGTACACCCTACATAAATCAGACTACAGGTATAGGCCACACCATAAACAAAAAAATGTGTTCTGCAATTTATAAAGTGTCCAGCTGTGTGTTTCCAGGATGTGAAGATATTAATTTCTCTGAAAAAGGTGTTTACATACTGTAGCATTGTCTACATCTATAAAACCCCAGGGAGAGGACATTAACCTATAACAGGGGGTCACTTCTTTTCTTTGTAGTGACATGTTAATTGGCCTTTTAAATTTGCTGCTCTAGAGTCAGAAACTGAAGGCTTGGAATGAAAAATAGAGGAGTATACTCATTTATATCCTATACTGTACATGGATTATGCTGTATACTCAACTCTGATATCAGAGCTGAGTACACAGTACCTTGGTGCTTCTTAAACATTTTACTAATATTGTCTGACAAATGAGTATACTTTGTCAGAAACACCATCTTAACAGTAGTCTTTTCTGTTTTATTCCATCTATTATCTTTAAACAAATTTGATGTTCCCTGCCAGCTAGCTGTATTGTGAGCTGCATGTAGAACTCTTGAATCATATCCCCTTTCCATATAGCGCTCCATCTAATTTTCTACCTGTTCATTAAACACGGTGTGATTTGTACAATTACATTTTTGTGTCAAATATCTCCATAGGGAATAGAATTCTTTAAATGCTGGGAGAGGGGGTGCACTGCTTGTCACTGTAGCAATAAAGTATCACCGTCTGTGACGTTTCTGAACCCATGTGACTCTACTCTTGTATGATGGGTTCCCACTAATGTCACATCCCAAAAATCTGCTTGTTGTTTCGGTACTGCTGAAAAAAATGATAAACCTTTTTCAATCGTGTTCAGTAACTCAAAAAAACATACAATTTCTTTCTCTGTCCCTTACAAGGTATAGTCAATAAAATGAACCCAAGTAATATTATGTTAAAAAAACAAAAGATTAGGTAGGGCATCTAGAACTGCTGCCCCTCCTACCAACCCATAAAAAGTTTGATGTAGGGAGGAGCAACAGTGGCAACCACGGCTGTTATTTGTAACTGTCAATAACTGTCAAACATAAAATAATTATTGGGGCATAGCTTAACTGCCCTGAAGATGACCATTTCCTCCTGTATGTCACCCTCAGTAACTAATCTGATACAATCCTATCTGTTAGTTAAGTCTGGCACAGTTCTAGTCGCATCTTCTGATGTGGTTTAATCCCTACTTATTGCTAAACTAATTTTGACTGTCCAAATCACGCCTACATAGATGTTATGACTAATAACTGCATTGGTGGTTTGCAGCCTGCCTTTTGTCCCCTGTCACGTGACCAAGATGGCAATGGCAGTAACCTCAATGGCCATTCCCGACACAAGCAGAGTAGAGCAAATGCTGGCCCAGCTGTTACTTCAAATGTAGGATACAAAATCCACCTTCATCAACACCATTAAACCGATCACTAATCTGTGCCAGCAGGTGACTGCCTTGGAGAGGCAAAATGTAAAGGTGGAGGAGAAGGCGGATGGCCTTGTGCGCAGCTTTGAAGTAAAACCAAGGACAAGCCAGCACCTGTACAGTGGGGCTGAAGACCTGAAAAACAGGGGCTGGAGGAATAATCTCTTTTTTTGGTTTTCCAGAGTCAGTGAAGGATGAGGAGATCATCAGCTTTCTTCAGAGCCCTGCCAATTTTGCTGAAAATCT
The DNA here is from genome assembly GCA_016271365.2 of Neoceratodus forsteri. Classification (NCBI taxonomy): domain Eukaryota; kingdom Metazoa; phylum Chordata; order Ceratodontiformes; family Ceratodontidae; genus Neoceratodus; species Neoceratodus forsteri. Next base: position 660,097,518 of record CM057459.1, read on the forward strand.
TGTGGGTCCTCCAGTAGAAAACAAACTGGCTCATCACTCCCTGACTGCTCCTCATAAACCCAGCAAAAAAAAAAACCCACATCCTGTTCTAGCTAAATTCTTATGGTATCCACACAAAACTATAAGCTTACTGGCCTGGTGGAACTGAGGGATGAGGCACTGGATGCTACACCTCGCACCATGCCGGTGACCAGGTTTGGATGAGGACTTGAGTTGTCATGGGTCAGCTGGGCTGGGAGAGGAGACAGCAAACAGAGAACTGCTCTCCTGTTCTGGAGAGGGAGGGAAACAGCACCCGGCATTAGCCTGCTCCCTGGAATCGGATGCAGTACGGCAGCCAGGGACTGTCAGGATGGGGGGAGAAGAGTGGCAGCTGATGATGTCCGACATATGGCAGTGTGCATGGGGCATCTGGGAGGCACTGTATGCAAACCCCTTGGGCAAGAAAATGGAAAAAGGATTTGTGGGTGGCCACTGACTTATGGTCATCCAGTAGCCATGCAGCCCGATAATTACTCAGGCCACACTACTTTTGCACGATGGCAAGTCCTGAGCAGATGGGGCTGGGGTGGTTGGCATGCTTAGGTTTGCCAGGAAGGGGGGCCCAATGTCAAGGCATGGTCACCACATTATAATATTTCCCTGACTACTCAGTTGAGCTCTCCTAATAAAGATGGACCATCTCTACTGTTAAAAAGAAATTTGCCTAGCTAGGACTGCAGTTCTCCCTGTAGTACGCTGCCTCCCTCTGTCTCGCAAGCAATAGGGGTCTACTGAACTTTGAAACCCTGGTATCAGCAGAACACTTTACTGCAAACATCTGGCCCCACTTGAGTACATCCACCTCCCTTGCAGTTACTCCGCATTGCCCTCTGCCTCAAGAATGGACACTTCAGTCCCCCCCCTCACAATATGCAGCCCTTGCTGCAGGAGTCCTCAGGTGGGTGGCAGACACAGATCTCACCTTTACAAAAGCAGTGGATCCCAGTGCTGAGAGGAATGAGACACCACAAAAATTAAAAAAACAGCAGTGGAAAGAACAAACCTCCCCATGGCCTTGGTCCTACTGCAGAATCCAACCAGTATCCTGAGCATCATCAGGCAGTCTGCCCCCACTCCTGGGAGACAAACAGGTTCACCCCACTTCACCAGCTCTCCTAAACAGGCATGTCTCTGGCAGGAGCAATGACCGCTGTGATCTTAACACCTGACCTGCTTACTGAGGCCAAAGCTTGGCTGCTGTTGCAACTGCTACCTCCCTCTCTATGGGCAGTACATCTGGCACTAAAGATCTGTCTGGCCCTATCCCTGTCATCTCTCAACTTCAGGAAAGCATGGGGAGAAAGCCTAATTTTGTAGTGAGTTCTCTTTCCTTTGTTTCTCACAGGGATATCAAAGCTCGGCTTTAACTGTGGGGAGCTGACTTTCAGCCACAGGCATGCACAATGGACTTTTTTTTTTGTAACAGTTCCTATGTTAATATTTTGTCATGTAAATTGCTGCCTCTGGGTGACCCTTGTAGTCGACTCCCGCAGTGTGCATCCCCTTCCCCAGTAACAGGCCCAATAACTTGGGCTTGGCTACCACGGACTATGGTTGGGCAGAGAATGACAGTGAAAAAGCAGGGATACTGAACGAATACTTCTGCTCAGTATTCACAATGGAAAAGCAGGGGGAAATACCTAATCCAGTCAATAGAAGCACTCTGGATAGGGGGGTTGATATTATTCCTTTCACAGAAGAAAGGGTTCTGAAAGAACTATTAAAGCTGAAGGTGGATAAAGCAATGGGGCCTGATGGGATTCACCCCAGAATTCTAAAAGAACTAAGGGAAGAACTAGTAACACCACTGACTATCATTTTTAATAAATCATGGGAGGATGGTGTGGTACCTGAGGACTGGAGGAGGGCGGATGTGATTCCCCTTCACAAAAGTGGGAGCAAGACAGAGGCAGGAAACTACAGACCTGTCAGTCTGACCTCAGTGGTAGGGAAAATGATGGAATCACTTCTGAAGGAAAGAATTGTTGACTACCTAGAGGCCAGTGGGGCCGGGACCCAAGGCAGCATGGATTCATAGCGGAAGGTCATGTCAGACAAATCTAATTGATTTCTTTGACTGGGTGACCAAAGCAGTAGACCAGGGAGGGGCTGTGGACATGGCCTACCTAACTTTAGCAAGGCATTTGACACAGTCCTGTACAAAAGACTAATAAACAAATTAGCCAGCCTGGGAGTGGGTCCCAGGGTGGTAGCCTGGGTAAAACACTGGTTGGACAACAGGACACAGCAAGTAATAGTAAATGCAGTCCACAGAGAAGAAAGGAGAGTTCAGGGCCGGTTCCAGGATGAAGTGGGCCCTGGTGCAAGACTTTGTAGTGGGCCCCCCCCATCCAGGCCCCCCCACCCTGGCCATGCCTCCCACCCCATGCCACCACCACCACCAAGAGAATATTGCTGCTGTTATGCCTGCATTATGCATACAAGATGGTTGGGACAAGAGGAAAGAGGAGAGAATGATTTCTCATATTATCTTTTAACTTCTTCTCCTAATCTCCCAAGTTCTCCCTACCCTGACTTCCTGAGGCCTGACTCCCTAACCTGCCTGCCTAAAGACAAACTTCTTCTTGATTAATCAGCAGCATCTTCTAATGTTTCATTCAGACAGACACAGACACAGTAGAGTATAGTAGCCCCTCAGCAGTCAGTGTCAACTGGGATTTGATTCAAATTCACTTCGACTTCTTCCCCACGGGCCACCGCTGCTGCCACCCGCTGGAGCCTTGGGCTAGGCAGCCACAGTACTCACTCCTTTCTGCTCATTGCCTAGCCAGCTATTTTCTATCTTTGCCTTCTAGTTGTTCAGCCCCAAGTGCGTATTTTTTTAATATATGTGTGTCTATCTAGTTTACTACGAAGTTTGTTAAGCTTACTTTTGACTAACTTCAATTCCTCCAGGCTGCTACCTGCAATCAGTTCTGCCACCATCCGTTCACTCCTCCGCCACTCATTCATCTGCCTGCCAACTGCCACAGAGAGGATTTCTTGTGAGATGCCGCTCCCCGGCCCCCTGCCCACAACAGAATATTTTTATTAATTGCATAAGTGATGTGACCTGGAGCAGCTGTCAACGGCATCAGACAGCACAAGGAGGGAGGCAGGAGCAGGGGAGAAGCTGTGTGACTGAATGGAGCAGTGTAGGGAGGGGCGATGGGAGCAGACCAATGAGCTGTGGTTGCCGGTGCTGAGAGGAAGATCAGATTCGGACTGGTGCATGCCAATACCAGCATGGAGGAGGAGCCAAGGAGAGAAGAACACCAAGTGAGGAGTCAGGATTTAGTCAGATGATGGAGGGTGATTAGGGAGTTACAGATAGTAGTCAAGGAGGTGGACGGCGGAGGATGGGAGCAGCGAGTGACTTGACAGCGCCACCACACCAGCAGGTATGTCCGAGGAGGACCAAGGACATGACTGTGTGCAGCAGGCAGGGAGGCACTGGCAGGAGGGGATTTAATTTTTAAATGCCACCACAGGTCTCCAGACCAGTCAGTTGAGTGAGTCCTCCTCAGTCCATGCACACTCAGGGAGGGATTGGCATGGGACTCAGGCAGGGCCCACCCGGGCAGGAGGCAGCGGGCTGATCGCTCTGCTTCATTAGCAGTTTAAAACTAAAAAAAAAGAAAAAAAGTATTATACTGACTTAAGGGGCCATGGGCCCTGCCAGCAAGCTGGGCCCTGGTGCAGTCGCATCCCTTGCACCCCCCCCCTCTCCCGACGCCGGCCCTGGGAGGGTTACTAGTGCGGTACCACAGGGTTCAGTACTGGGGCCGGTCCTTTTTAATGTCTTTATAAGTGACATTGCAGAGGGTCTGGAAGGGAAAGTATGTATCTTTGCAGATGACACAAAGATCTGCAACAGGCTGATATGCAAGGTGGGGTGGAAAGGATGAAAGGGACTTGGCAAGGTTGGAGGAATGGTCAAAAGTATGGCAGCTTAGATTCAATGCAAAGAAGTGAAAAGTAATGCACCTGGGAAACAAAAACCCAGGGGAAGAGTACACAATGGGGGGTGAGATACTGACAACAACAAAAATGGAAAGGGACCTGGGGGTAGTCAAATCAGATGACCTAAAGGTGGGCCAGCAATGTAAGAAGGCAGTAAGGAGGGCTGGGAGGATACTGGGATGTACAGGGAGAGGCATCACCAGTAGAAAACAGGAAGTTGTTGGCCCTCTGTACAGACAGTTGGTAGGACCACATCTGGAATACTGTGTACAGTTCTGGAGACCCCATCTCCGCAAAGACATAGACAGGGTGGAGGCTGTCCAGAGGAGGGCAACCAGAATGATGCAGGATTTGCACCAGAAGCCATACGAAGAAAGACTAAAGGAATTTAAGATGTATAGTCTCGAGGAAAGGAGGGAGAGGGGGGACATGATAGAAACTTTCAAATACCTCAAGGGAATCAACAAAGTCTAAGAGGGTAGCATCTTTCAGAAAAAGAGATGTGCAAGAACAAGGGAGCACAATCTGAAGATGGGGGGGTGGCTCAGAGGTAATGTGAGGAAGTATTTCTTCACAGAGAGGGTTGTGGATACATGGAACAGCATTCCTGAGGAGGTCGTAGAGTCAAAAACAGTGGGGGAATTCAAGAATGCATGGGACAGACATAGGGCAATTCTAGTGGGGGGTAGGAAGAAGTAGGCTGTTGGTTAACTAGGATCTGCAGCTTATCTGTTAGGTAGGTAAATAGGCAGACTAGGTGGGCCAAGCGGTCCTTATCTGCTGTCAAATTCTATGTTTCTATGCAGAACCTACTCAGGTAGGGCTGTGCCACTGTTGGAACTTTAGCCCACAACCAAGTCTAGTAGGGGTGTAATGTCGGGGAATCCTTGCAAGCAGCATGCATGTGGATGTGCTCCTGAGTGGCAGTTTCTTCATATTTCTTTTTTTTCACATATAAGCATTGTTACAAATCTAGGAGGGCTCAATGTACATTCACATGTAGCTACAAGACATAAAGATTCCACCTACCCTGCATTTCAGTAAGACACTTAACTGCTTTGTACAGAACATGGTTTGATTAAGATATCAAACTTTGGTAAGAGTGGGACTTTATGACCCTGTGTGGTAGGTTGTCTTGCTTTGTGTCTTTGACCCTTTAAAGGAAACTGTATTAATCTGGGTCTCCCGCCCCCAAAAAGTTTACCCTCCAGTTTAGCTTTTCATACAATAAAACACTTCTTCATCGCGCCCGAACCAACTTAATTTTATTTAGTAAAAGTCTGTGACCCGAAACTATGGTGGACACTAGGGGGGCTCCATTAACTGTAAAGGTGCGTCACTGAACTGCTCGCTAATACATTTTGTATTGAAGCGAGCGGTGGGACGCCAGCATCTTTACAGTTAATGGAGCCCCCTAGTGTCCGCCATAGTTCCGGGTCGCAGACTTTTACTAAATAAAATTAAGTCGGTTTGGGAGCAAGAAAAAAAGTGCTTTAATACATGAAAAGCTAAACCGGAGGGTAAGCTTTTTGGGGGTGGGAGCCCCAGATTAATACAGTTTTCCTTTAAAGGGGCCTAGAGCTAAGCCCTTCCATCACCTACGCAACTAGTTGTAGTTCCCTCATTATAGCACATAACAGTAGACAAAGCACTCCTCCTTAAGCCATTACCCCCTTCCCCATCTACTACCCCACTTCTCCTTCTGTCTATTCACCATCCACCCTCCAGCCACCCATAATCGATCCAGCCACCATTGAGGGTATGGAAGAAGGAAAGGGCTGAGATTCTAGCCAACCTCTGCCTGTGCTAAAGGTCAGAGACTATTTTTTGTCACTGAGGGACAGTTGAATAAACCGTGACCAACACTGGATGTTTGAGAAATTTACTCAAAGCCTTTTCATTTGCCAGTTTGAGAAACTATGTTGAAGTTGAATTTATAAGTAAAAGGTAAGAAAAAGTGGCAAAAGGGGACAAACTAGAGACTACTGTTTGACACCTTAAAGTGAAACTTTTTTTTCCTGTTACTGTTGTTGGGAGGGTGAAACAGTGGTACAAGCAAAATGCTTTAAAGTGTTCTTTAGGTTTTTTTTTTTTTGAATTTCAGGCAAACACTGTATTTTAGTTGGGGTTCTTGAAACTTTCAAGGAAACCTGTAATTTTCTTGGGGTTTCTTAAAACTGTCAAGGACTCCTAACCAAAGTGTCTGGTTATGCTTGACAAATCAGATGGCAGGATTTTTGGACTCCATTGATAAACTGCTTTAATGTGATTATTTCTGTGTTTTCTTTTGAGCGTGCTAGAGTTATCTGTTTGTGTTGCAGATCCTAGTCACCATGTAAGTTTTGTTGTTTAGCATAACAGCATCTACCTGCTCTCTGTATATTTTACTATATTTATCTTGATGACTGTACCATTGTGCTCCTGCCCCCTCCTTTTTTTGTTACAATTTCTTTACCCAGAGTAGTTTTAATAGTATGCAATATCTTGTTTTCAGTGGCGTCCCTGCTTCATCTCATTTCCACAGCAAGGTGGATGAGAGCACTGAGAGGTTAAGTGAATTGCTCAGAACTATACAGTGAATATTTGGCTCTGGTGGAGGTCGAACCCACCTGCAGTTTAACCACCTTGGAGCTTAATCCCATTACATCTCAGAAGCTAAGCAGTGTAGGGACTAATCAGTAGTCAGGTGGTAGACTTCCAGTGACCACCAAGCGCTGCAGGTAGACGCACTGGTAGCTCTGCAGGGGTCACTTTTCCTCTTGGGTATTTCATAGTAATCCTAACGATATCCCAGCATGGTGCTGGGGACACACTGTTGTTGTGAGGTGCCACCTTTCAGATGAGACATTAAACTGAAGTCTGGTCTGCCTTCCCAAGTATTGTAACCTCCTGGGTCGTGTCTGAAAATAGTCATATTTTGTGGCTATGACACCTTACCCAGTAAACAAAAACTAGATAAAAAAATAAATAAAATAAAATTTTCAAAAAGAGTAAGGGGATTTTAATGGTTTTCTGTTCAAATTTTCCCCATTCATGAATTCACCAACAGCTTAAAGGGACACTGTCAATTTTTATGGCTGCACTTGGACGGAGCCTGCAGCCATTTTGCAGTAGCTCTAAAAACAAGCTACCGGATTGACACCGGGGAACGCTCCTGTTTTGGAGTTTCAGAATGATCCTTCCTCAACTCCAAAAACAGTGCACACACTCCCTGGCCCCCTCGGTGGGTGCACTATTTTGCATCTGTGTGAAGCAGTCCATTAACTTCTCTCTTTGGTTTCTTCAGTTTACCTAGCTTTGACAGCAAGCTTCTCATGAAATTTGACCCCACAGCTCCGTGGAGCGACTCTGGAGATCTGCCGTCAGCTCTCCTTTTGTTTCAGTCTGAAGACAATTTGAGTGGTAGCCATTTAAACTTGCCACTTCGTGATTGCTCCATTCCATGATCTTACTAGTGGGCTCCCCACCCACCCCGCGAATCTCAGGGTACGGTGGCACACACTGCATTCCCCAACTATCAGTCTGAAGCAGTGTTCTGTTCCCCGATGTTAGGCTTGGTGGCAAAGTCGACCCGTAGGGCCCGCTGTCTTTATGCAATTCCTCACATGTTGTATGCTGCCCATGCTCCCCCATAGGTCAATCAGTTCCCCCAGTTATATGTCCTGTGCCTCTTGCAAGTGGCAAGCGTTATGGCCAGTACCTGTCTGTCCTGGCACCCTGAAGCATGTCCCCATGATCGCGAGAAAGAGAGATTAACAAGCACACCATGATGTTTGCAGTTCTCTCTCTCTCTTTTTGGTTTTGCTCCGTTAGATCAAGATGGCAGCAGCTGTGAGCCAGCCAGAGCACTAGCCCAAAGTTTTAGTGTTTTTTGTGTTTGTCATTTTCTTTTTCTTTTTGTTTTGGTTTTAGCTCAGTTAGGGAGCAAGAAGTGAGGTAGATTAGTGGTTTTGCATTCCCTCGGATAAACTCTACACAGCATTTGGGTGCTAAGTCTCGGCGCTTTGCTCCGACCATTGCGACTGTGGTAGGGTCAGAGCGGTTTGCCGATTTGCTAAGGTTCTTTTGCGGCATCCTATTAGGTCAGTCCGCTTCACTTTTCAGACGTTCCTTTTAGTTGTATTAAGGAAGTGCTAACGCCATTTGAAGCGCTCCCCAAAGGCAGCCTATATTCAAGGTGATTTTGTTTTTTCATTGTTGAGGCAGCTGGTTTAGAGCCCATTGTGGGAATGGGCGTTCATTTTTCTTTGACCCGTTTATGTCTCTGAAGGAAACGAGTCTTTTGAGAAGAGGAATATCATCAAGATCAAGAGGAGTTGGGACCAATGAGTTTTTCTGGGCCGTGAGTTAACATGGATTTAAGATCTCCTAGTTTTGGATATTGTGGATTTTGGGGCTTACAGATGCTTGATTGCTGGGGGTGCTCGGAGGTGAGGGAGCAGTTTTTCTGTCTTGGGGGGACTAGAGGGAAACAGACGGTGGTGTCGCCTGCTGGTGAGTGGGGACATCAGCAACTGGGGAGGCATTAGGATGTTGGGCTGTTGAAGAATGGCTGTAGGGGTCACGCCCCAGACCCTGGTCACTGGGACAATTTCTGCCTCTTGCCCACAGCCGGTGCACAGCATGGCAGGTAGGCTGCCCCAGAAGAGCATTGGCATTCTGGTTATATTATAGATTGGTGAATTAAAACTGAGTGGTGCGACCTTGGGACTCGACTGGTGGCTGCTGCGGGATTGTGTGGCCTCTGGGAGGGGGACCAGAGGTCTTCGGCCATAGGGGGTAGGCCTCTTGGTTGCTCCATGACTCTGGGGTGGGGGCTGAAGGGTCTCTGCGGCTGGGCCTTGCTTCCCGAGAGGTCGCCTATCCTGTCTGGCAGCCCTGATGTGAAGTGAAGATCGAGTGGAGGTTACATTTGTGAACTGGTTGATTTATTGGATGAACTACCTTTTTCTTGGCTTGGTGCTGGAAACCTGATGCTTTTTAGTTTGGATTGGAGGGGGTGAGAGGCCCTCCAAAAACCTCTCTGTGTTGGACTGCTAAGCAATGAGCTCTGCTGCTGTGAATTAAAACCTGTTCTGCTGGAGTAAGAGTCCAGCTTGTTGACTATAAAAACTGGTCTGTTTGGAGGCCAGAGCCTCAGCTAGGTGCTAGCATCTATTACTTCAGTTGTGAACTTGAAACTTGGTTTGCTGGAGCAAGATTCAGTCTGTGGACCATAAAAATTGGTTTGGTTCTGGGTGAGAGCCTCAGCTAAGCTGTTTCTATTCTCACATCATCACCTGGACTACTTTATGCATCGAGGTTATTGTTTTTTTTTTAAGTTGGGAGGGAGGTTGGGTTATTTTATTTAATTATTGTACTGATTTTGTAGGATTGCATGTTTAGCAATTAGTTGTGTTTGGGTAACTGTTTGCTTTGTGCGTTTAATTTTATTTAGGGAGGGATTTTGTGGTTTTATTTACAGTAGGGCACATAATAGCTGATTTTGGGAATAGCCAGCTGGAGTTCAGGCACCTTTTTGCATGTGTTGGCAGCTTGCTCTCCCTGTTAGGTGCTACTCCCCTTCCGAGCTCCAGGACCTCTGCCCTTTTAGCTGCCCCTCATTGTCTGCAGTGGTCTATGACCACTGCAGGGCATTGGGGATAGAAGGCGGGGGCCTTGGACCCGGGGGGGGTGAACGGGGTGGCTGGATTGGGGTAGTGAGGATCAGGAGACTCCTTGGGGTAAAATGGAATCCTGATTGAGGTGTGCCTTGTCTGGTGCCCCTTCCCAAGGGCTCCACCTTAAGTGGGCCGGTAGCTCGGCTGGCCCTGGTATCTCATCCAGCTCACACGGTATTGGGCAATGCCAGCTCTACTAAAAACAAGATGGCTATTACTGCTGATCTCGTTGGGTCAGCAGATCTGGCTTGCATCACTGAGACCTGGCTGGATGAGAATGCTGGCCCCATTATGGCAGCAGCAATTCCGGACGGTTTCTCAGTGATACATCGTGCGAGATTGGATTGCAGGGGCGGGGGTGTAGCAATCTGTTTTAAATCGGAATTGAACCTTGTTGATGTGCCAGTTGAAGGAGTCAGATCCTTCGAGTGTGTTGTGGTCACAGGTGTGGGCTGCAGGATCATTCTCATTTACCGTCCACCCAGTGCTGAGAAGTTGTTCCTGCTGGAAGTCATGTGTAACCCCCAGGTGGCGCTATCCTAAGGGCTACTACCCCTTCCTGACTGACTACTGACAGGTTGAGGGGCCTAGGTCCAATGGCAGGTGCCTCCACCCAGAGGTCAGGGTTGGTACTGTCTAGTCTGACTTGGTCACAGCCCTCTGGGACACTGTAACCCCCCTTTCCTTCCCACTAGTGGCCCACACAATGCATCAGGAATATCTTCACAATGTACACTTACCCCCAGGACTGACTATGTCGACTGGACTCTGGGGACCCCCTGTAAAACAAGATGATACAGTGCAAAAACCACAGTACAATACTTTAACATAAATGAATACCGAAGACAGTGTAACTTTGCTGAAACAAACAGATCTGATTTATTTAGGGGGATATAACAAGGACAGGGGGGGAATCAGGTTAATTAGGTTAGTCACATTAATAATCACTGTACTGTGCACGTATTCAGAGTCCCAAATTGTCACTTTCACTGGGTACCCAGGATGGGGGGGGGGCTAGCCAGGATCGGTGCAGCTGGTTGGGGCCCTGTGATGGAACAAATACTTGCACAAGACCCAATTGTAATCCAGAGCTGGATGGCTCAGTTCGTGAAGAAATGAAACAGCAACAATTAGATGACACACTTGCAATTTGCTAAACAGATGGCAGGGAGCTACCCTGCTTGTACTCACTAACTCAATGCTGAAAACTAGATGGAAGGCAGATTGTCCTGGATTGCCAGGAGGAGCAGACCATGTGGACAAGGTCCTTGTGACTGGATCCCACTGCAGTTCAGAGTAAATGGATGTAGTCTGGATTAAGCTGGGGTTTACTTCCAACTTCATGCACACAATTCACTGTACAGGAGATTTGAAACACGATTCCCCACAAGCACTACACACATTTATATGTAAAAGGAAAGTACTATACCAGGCAGGCTGCTTCTCAATCCCGACCGCAATTACTGCACGATACCCAGGAGAACACACAGCAGCTTCAGTTCCTGACAGACCAAGCGTGATTCAGCAATTTCTCCAGTCTTCTACAGGGTGAGCCTGGTTTCTACTCTTCAGATCTCCTCGATTCTCCTCACTGGTTGGATCCAGTCCAAATGGGCCCTTGCACAGGCTGCAGACCGAAACTCAGGGCCTTACACGCGCTTCCCGCGCTAAAACTATACACTGCAGAAGCACAGAGCTCCATGTCTCTTCACTGCCAAAACTGATCTAACTTCTCCAGTCCCAGAGCCGTGCAGTTCCTTTAGCTCCACACTATTCTGTTCGCTGGTTTGGCTGTCACTCACAGTAAACTCCCCCTATTGGTGGAAAAAGGCATCAAGGTCAAAACTACATTTCCCAGAGTCACTGCCCTTACAATCCCCTTACAGCAGGCTTCAGAGGAGAGTCCAAGTTCTGATTCACCCAGAGCAGGCTCCATTTTAAAGGATCCCCACCATGATTGGTCCAGATCGGCAGTTCAGAACCAACATGAGGGAGCTACTGTGCACTGTCCTTGCTACAAGAAAGCAGGTTAAAACAAACTGCATTTTCATTATTACTCTAACAGGTTACAAGCAAACAATTACATCTTTGAAGAGTGCTCCTTCTGCCCACTTAGAGACAGCAGAAACTGAGCGATTTGGTAGTAGCTTGAGCGGGACTCAAGCAGGGAAACACACAGACCCCCATCCAAATTAATTATGTCTGCAGGCAGACAGCTCTTAAAGAGACAGTACCAGAGGCTCTAAAAGCACTCACAGGCTTAGACGCTGAACGCCATCCAGGCTTGGAGCATTCAAGCAAGCTCCTGGAAGACTTTTGGGAACCCCCATTTGCAGGGGGGTTACACCCTTCCCGGCCTGGAAAAAGCTTGGCATCCGCATCAAGCAAGTACCCCCACAAGTTTCAATGCAACCATATACATTTGCATCAGGATCACATTAGGCTCATACATGTAATCATCAGTCAATATATCACTTTACCAGAAACACATTTCTGAAACTTTGCAGTACATCACTCTTTACACAGTGTTACACACACATTGTACCATAACTCAGGTTATTACCTCTTGCACATGAAACCTGAAGAGAGGGGGCCCTTCCCTATCAGCTACCTTGGGGCTGGATGGGGCAGGGGCACCATACCTAGAGGGCAACACAAGTAACTTGGAGTTAGCACTGATGTTCAGTTTAGGCAATGAGCTCGGGGACACATACACTCCTTTATGGACAACATTGAGAGGCAAGTCCACAGGCCTCCCAGGGGAATCATAACTGAGGTGCACCACAGGCTTTACAGCTCGACCAGTCTTTCTAGGGGGAACTGTTACAGTCTCTGCAATCTGAGCCTCATTTTCAGCATTGTCCTCACTTGTCAGGGGAGTCTCCATTGGGGCAGAGAGGCTAGAACTTGGGGCACTTTCAGCTCCAGGAGTTACAATCTCTGAGTCCACAACACTTGGCTCACATGGAGAGCTTTTGGACACTGGCAGTGGACCATCAGGGCACTCTTCTTGTTCTGGTATGTCACCAGTCTGTTCCAGTCCATCATTTTCCTCCTCTGAAAACTCAAACAGTTCAACCATACACAATGATTCCATATCATCTGACTTGGTGCTTTGCACTTCACTTTCTGGGAGCACTGGCTCCAGGGACAAAGCTGGGGGCTTAGACAGTCCAGAAGGCCCAGCTTCAACTCCAGGATTGACTAGGGGATTGCCCCGAAACACCTGACTCAGTTCGTAAGAAGGGTAGTACTCAAAACCACACTCACTTTCCTCTGATGTGGACTGACAGTCATGTTCAACTGGGACTTGTGGAGGGGGGCACCTTAACTCAGCTTCTGTAGGTGCAGACTTTGTTGATTTTTTCTTAGCAGCAGCTCTAGTCACTGGTCCAGAGGGGGCATTTTCTGGGGGCTCAGACTCAATCAAGATTTATCCAATGGGCAGTAAATGATTTCTATGCAATGTTTTAACATCTTTTGAATTATTCTCAGGCCTTACTTTGTACACAGGCAGATCATCTAGTTTGCCCACTACAATGTGAAGGAGATGGTGTCATCTGTCAGCAATCTTATGTTTGCCATGCAGTCCCAGATTTCTTAACAATACCCGGTCTCCCTCCTGGAGTTCCTGTGCTTTTACCTTTTTATCATAGCAGTCTTTATTGGCCAGATTTCTTTTGGCAGCCATGGTTTGAGCCAGTTGGTACGCATGATTTAGCTGGGCCTTTAACTTTTGCACATACTGTAAATAGTTGTCAGCTTGAACCCCATCAGGAGAGACCCCAAAACACACATCTACCGGCAGTCAAGCTTCCCTTCCAAACATCATGCGGTAGGGGGAGAACCCAGTGGCATCACTTTTGGTGCAGTTGTAGGCATGTACCAGGGTGCTAATTTGTTGGCTCCATCTAGGCTTGTCCTTTGGGTGGAGGGTACCTAGCATATCTAGCAAAGTGTGGTTGAAACGTTCAGGCTGTGGGTCCCCCTCGGGGTGGTAAGGGGTGGTTCTGGACTTTCGCACTCCCGAGAGAGAAAGCATCTCTTTGATCAGATGACTCTCAAAGTCTCTCCCTTGATCAGAATGGATTCTTTGTGGAGCCCCATAGTGAACAAAAAAGTTTTCTACAAGTACTTTTGCCACAGTGGATGCCTTCTGGTCCTTGGTGGGGAAAGCTTGGGCATATCTCTAAATTGGTCAGTGACCACCAGCACATTACTAATATTTCTTTGATCTGACTCCAAACTCAGAAAATCAATACAGACCAGCTCCATGGGTGCACTGATGGTGATGTTAACAAGGGGGGGCAGCCCTCTGGGGCAAAGCTTTCCTCTGTAAGCAGCGACTACAAGTTTGAATGTGTTGCTCCACATCAGCCCCCATCTTAGGCCAATAGAATCTGGATCTCACCAAGTCAAGTGCTCTGTCTATACCAAGGTGCCCCATGTGGTTGTGTAAGGACCTCAGTACTGAGTCTTGAAAGGCAGTGGGCAGCACTAGTTGTTGTTTGTCTACTTGTCCCCCTCTGTCTACTCTTTCTCTGTGTAACAGTCTATTGATCAGTTTCAACTTAGGACCTTCTTTGTATAACAATGCAGTTCTCAAATCAGTGGAACGTAATTTGGACACATCTTTCCCTGCACAGAGAGCTTATAAAGCTGATTTGATCATGGGATCGCGGGATTGAGCCTGCCGAATACTGTCATTGTCCAGCTGAGGCAGTGTACCAATGTCTATTGCAGAAAAGTCGCAATAAGCAGCAGGTATGCACTTCTCAGAGGGTCCCAAACAATCCACCATACAGTCCACTGCGGCCTTGGACATTTGTTCCTCCCTGTCAAACTTCTGGCAGAATGCTCGAATATCAGGTTCTGACAGTCTGACCCAGTCATTCTGGGGAACAGGCCTCCGGGAGACAGCATCAGCATCTGTGTGGTTCAGGCCTGCTCTGTATTCAACAGCATAGTCGTATGTAGATAATGCAGAAAGCCACCTATGGCCAGTGGCATCCAACTTAGCTGAAGTCTGCACATAGGTCAAAGGATTATTGTCAGTTTTTACTAGTATCTTAGCCCCATACAAGTATTCGTGGAATTGATCAACAATGGCCCACTTCAAAGCTAGGAACTCTAACTTGTGTACAGGATAGTTCTTTTCAGAAGGGGTCAGGCTTCTGCTGGCAAAGGCCATTGGTCTCAGGCCATTCTTGTGCTCCTGATACAACACAGCCCCTAACCCTTGCAAGCTAGCATCAGTGTGCAGGACATAAGGTTTTGTTGGATCAGCATAGGCCAACACTGGAGCGTGGGTAAGTTGATATATGATCTCATGAAAAGCTGCTTCACAATCAGGAGTCCAGCGGACCCCAAATACTTCACTTGGTCAAAAATACACTCTTTCAGTCTCGATGGACGCTGACTTTTTGTATTTTTTGTGGGTTGGGGGATACCCTTGAGTAAGGTTAAGTAAAGGGCGGATCACTCTTGAATAGTCCTTGATGAAACACCGACAATAACCACAGAATCCCAGGAATCTTTGCAGTTCTTTTAGATTTTTGGGCTGTGGCCAAGTGGTCAAGGCCTCAACTTTACTTGGGTCGGTCTCTATTCCCTCGGTGGATACTATGTGTCCCACATACTTTACTGATGTTTGAAAGAATTGACACTTATCAATGGACAGTTTAAGGCCAAAGTCTTCCAGTCGGTTCAACACCCTGAATAATCTGCTCTCATGTTCCTCCAGTGAGCTGCCAAACACAATAACATCATCTAGGTATACCAGGCACTCTAGTAAGTTCATGTCCCCCACTGCACGCTCCATCAATCGTTGAAAAGTGGCTGGGGCGCCTGAAATCCCTTGAGGCTTCCTCATGAATTCATAGAAGCCAAGCGGACAGATAAAGGCTGTCTTCTCACGGTCCTCTGGGGCCATCGGGATCTGGTAGTACCCACTGCGGAGATCCAGCACAGAGACACACTTGCTCCCATTTAGGCAGTCCAAAGCATCCTGAATGGGGCATTGTTCACTGATCAGGATAGTCCGCCGGTTTAAAGTGCGATAATCCACACACATCCTTACTGTCCCATTCTTTTTTTCTCACTACCACAATGGGGGAAGCATAGGGGCTTCTGGATTCTTGTATTACACCAGCAGCTAGCATCTCTTGCAGATGCCGTCTCACATCATCTATGTCAGCAGGGGCCAGGCATCGAAACTTCTCACGAAATGGCCTTTCATCATGCAGCCGGATGTGATGCTCAGCTCCTGGCACACATCCCATGTCCCATTCCTTTAAAGAAAACACCTGGTCTCTCTGGGCAAGCTTCTCACTGATCCTCACTTTCCATTCAGCTGGCAACGGGGAGTCACCGAAATCAAACAAGTCAGGCATTACTCTGTCATTCTTCCCCGAACTCTTTATAGTGGGTAGCACTGCAGTATCCGCTCAATGTACATTAGCCAGGGTACAACCTCTATTTACTCAAATCTCTCTATCAGACACATTATGAATGTGAACCATTACCCGTCTGGCATAAGCATGGGCTCTGGCAGGCAAAATACTTAGCTTGACCAGCAGTCCTTCCAGCAGTTTCCCATTGCCTGGTGCATCCAACATTAATATTTTATTCTTGACATCCTTTCTGATACGGACCTCTCCCTGTAAGGTACACTGGGCATTTGGTGCCAGGATCAGAGACTCAGGATCCTTTTTCCAAACAACTCCAACCGGTTCCTCTGGTTCCATTTTGCCAGCATCTCTCTGGGCATCGTAGGCCTTCCTGATCAAGGCCGGAATTCTTAGAGCTCTACCAGCCCGAGACCCCTGTTTTTCATAACACAACTGTGCCAGCTGTCTAAACGTATGTGCATTAGTCCCAGTTAGTAAAGGAACACCATCATACAGTCCAGTAGGGGACACACTAAAGCCAGGGTCTCTACTTGCTCTGCCACTCCAGCCATGGAGGTAGGGAAAGATAGCCAAACTTGGATATACCTGGCGTAGGGGTAGGCCTTCTCACTTAATCCCCATACATGCAGTCCTTCCTATGGTTGTAAGGGTACGTCTGACAAATGCTTCTGATACCAATCCTGGAAAATAATTGTCACTTCGGAGCCACTATCCAACACAGCTCTGGTGGGCACACCATTCACTTTTACTGTATCTTCCATTGAAGGGCCCACTATTCTGGACCAGTCGGGAGAGGCGGTAGGGGGGGCCTGGGCAACTGACCTTGCCACAAAGGGATGTGAGTTAGCATTTTTTGGGACCCTCACTGGGATCATTTTGTGCACCTCTTAACCACTAATTTGTTCTCCGAAGCTCTCCTTGTAGCCAGCTCACCACTCTCTCTAAGTCTTTCCAAGACTGGCATTCCCTCTTCATGTGCTCATCCTTCCCACAATTATGGCAAAATATGTCTGCTGAAGTTTGGGGTGACTGAGGCATCGCTGTGGGGGCTGCGGCATTGGTACTATCAATAGAAAACCTTGGTGCCACCTCAGCCGGCGGTGGGTTGGACATTTGGAGACATCTCTTCAGTTCCCTCACTTCCAGAGTCAATGCATCAAGTTTCGAACTGTTGTCAACCTGAGGTGCCTGGGTAGGCACCCCCACCCCCATAGCAGAAGCAGTCGGACAAGTGTCAGTGCCCGTGCTCATAGAAGTGGCCTTCATGATGAGGCTGTCTGTTACTTTCCTAATCTCCCTCAGCAACTCCTCCCAGTGTGGGGTACCTACAGCCATCCCAGTTTGGTAGGCAATTAATCCTTGACTTTCATCATGGACTTTTGGTGATCCCTGGCCATCAGCAGCCGATCCTGCCCTTGGAACAGAGGTTGTAGCAGCTACAACTACGCAGTGCTCTGAGAAATCCTCCTCCTCCTCAACTTCCCGGATTTCTTTCATCAAATCACAATAATCCGGTGGGTTACCCCTCCTGTCTTGAAGCCTCAACTGAAGGAGCTGCAATTTTGAGTGCTTTGCATGTTGCAATATATGCCCCATCCTCACATGGTTTAAGTCACTGGCAGCCATCCCCCTTTTTGGTAGGCCCTCTGTAGCGCTCCTTCCAGACGAGTAACCTATGCAGATAAACTTTCCCCATGCCATTGTTTTGTACCTTGAAACTTCCACATCAAGCTCTCCCCTGACTCAATGCTCCCAAAATTGCATTCAAGTGCAGTTAGGTACTTTTGCGCAGATGCCTCAGGGTTTGTGGACCTCAAAGACTTAATGGCATCCACAGCGGGACCTCTCAAGCTCTCTATGATTCTTATCCATTTCTCAGCCTCCGCACACTGCCACTCAGATACCAAAGGGGCAACACAGTCTATCTAGGTCTCCCAATCATCCTCCCCTTGTGGGGTGGGGAGGGTGCCGGAGAAAATTCTCAACCTGCGGTAAGAGTCATGACTATTGGTACGTACAGACATGGGGGCTTGCACTGGCACAGAAGGAGGGGCAATAACGGGTGCTGGAGGGGGAGAGGGTGTTGGTAGAGGAACGTTCTCAGGTGGCAATAATAGTTTATTTAAATCCCCCACAGTTTTCCCTTCCTCCAACAACAATTTAGCAAATTTCTCCTCAAAAGTTGCAGATAATGGAGGAGGCTCGTTCTCCCTGGGGTCTTTACTGTCTTTGGTTATCACTTTCCAGACAGTGAGGGTTTCCCCTGGGGTAACAGTCTGTGGCACTTTAGAACTGTCTACAGGGTCCTTACACTCTATTAGGGCCATGAAATTTTGGGCGAGCAGATCAGGCTGTCGCCCCTCTACCATAGGGGCTCATAAACATTCGACCTTGGAAAGTACTCCCTCTACAATGTCCGTACTGGTACCCAGCGGGATATCCAAGATAAGTATAGCATTTTGGGGGTCGATCTCCTCCCAGGTACACCACTTGACCAACTGGTGTAGAGCCACTTCTGTTGGGGTATCCATTTTTTTTTAAGAGTAATTCATAAATGTGGCCACTAGAGGATGCTAATCCCAGCAGTGCCTCCAAGATGAAACCCCCAGGTGGCGCTATCCCAAGGGCTACTACCCCTGCCTGACTGACTACTGACAGGTTGAGGGGTCTAGGTCCAATGGTGGGTGCCTCCACCCAGAGGTCAGGGTTGGTACTGTCTAGTCTGACTTGGCCACAGCCCTCTGGGACACTGTAACCCCCCTTTCCTTCCCACTAGTGGCCCACACAATGCATCAGGAATATCTTCACAATGTACACTTACCCCCAGGACTGAATCTGTCGACTGGACTCTGGGGACCCCCTGTAAAACAAGATGATACAGTGCAAAAACCACAGTACAATACTTTAACATAAACGAATACCTCAGACAACATAACTTTGCTGAAACAAACAGATCTGATTTATTTAGGGGGATATAACAAGGACAGGGGGAAATCAGGTTAATTAGGTTAGTCACATTAATAATCACTGTACTGTGTATGTATTCAGAGTCCCAAATTGTCACTTTCACTGGGTACCCAGGATGGGGGGGTGCTAGCCTGGATCGGTACAGCTGGTTGGGACCCTGTGATGGAAAAAATACTTGCACAAGACCCAACTATAATCTGGAGCCGGATGGCTCAGTTCATGAAGAAATGAAACAGCAACTATTAGATGACACACATGCAATTTGCTAAACAGATGGCAGGGAGCTACCCTGCTTGTACTCACTAACTCAATGCTGAAAACTAGATGGAAGACAGATTGTCCTGGATTGCCAGTAGGAGCAGACCATGTGGACAAGGTCCTTGTGACTGGACCCCACTGCAGTTTAGAGCAAATAGATGTAGTCTGGATTAAGCTGGGGTTTACTTCCAGCTTCATGCACACAATTCACTGTACAGGGGATTTGAAACGCGATTCCCCACAAGCACTACACACATTTATATGTAAAAGGAAAGTACTATACCAGGCAGGCTGCTTCTCGATCCCGACCGCAATTACTGCACGATACCCGGGAGAACACAGAGCAGCTTCAGTTCCTGACAGACCGAGGGCGATTCAGCAATTTCTCCAGTCTTCTACAGGGTAAACCTGGTTTCTACTCTTCAGATCTCCTTGATTCTCCTCACAGGTTGGATTCAGTCCGAACGGACGC
The DNA here is from genome assembly GCA_016271365.2 of Neoceratodus forsteri. Taxonomy (NCBI): domain Eukaryota; kingdom Metazoa; phylum Chordata; order Ceratodontiformes; family Ceratodontidae; genus Neoceratodus; species Neoceratodus forsteri. Next base: position 660,117,290 of record CM057459.1, read on the forward strand.
TTGCATAGGCTGCAGACCAAAACTCAGGGCCTCACACGTGCTTCCCGCACTAAAACTACACACTGCAGAAGCACAGAGCTCCTTGTCTCTTCACTGCCAAAACTGATCTAACTTCTCCAGTCCCAGAGCCGTGCATTTCCTTTAGCTCCACACTATTCTGTTCGCTGGTTTGGCTGTCACTCACAGTAAATTCCCCCTGTTGGTGAAAAAAGGCGCCAAGGTCAAAACTACATTTCCCAGAGTCACTGCCCTTACAATCCCCTTACAGCAGGCACCAGAGGAGAGTCCAAGTTCTGATTCGCCCAGAGCAGGCTCCATTTTAAAGGTTCCCCACCATGATTGGTCCAATTCGGCAGTTCAGAACCAACATGAGGGAGCTACTCTGCACTGTCCTTGCTACAAGAAAGCAGGTTAAAACAAACTGCATTTTCATTATTACTCTGACAGGTTACAAGCAAACAATTACATCTTCGAAGAGTGCTCCTTCTGCCCACTTAGCGACGGCAGAAATGGAGCAATTTGGCAGTAGCTCGAGCGGGAATCAAGCAGGGAAACACAAAGACCCCCATCCAAATTAATTATGTCTGCAGGCAGACAGCTCTTAAAGGGACAGTACCAAAGGCTCTATAAGCACTCACAGATAAACGGCTTAGACGCCGAACACCATCCAGGCTTGGAGCATTCAAGCAAGCTCCTGGAAGACTTTTGGGAACCCCCATTTGCAGGGGGGTTACACGCGGATTTCACTGTCAACATGGTATTGGTGTACCCCAGATTGATGGTGCTGGATGAATTCAATGCCTGGGTCAACAACGAACTCTCGTCATTTGGTCAAGACTTCCTCCGACTTGCATCTTCGTTGGGCTTTACACAGGCAGTTGCCTCTGTGACTCACATTAAAGGCCACTCATTGGATCTGATTTTCCTTCTGAGGATGGAAACCTCCGACTTGGTGGTGGAACTGGTTGGAAGGTCCGATCATCACATCATAAGGTTCAGCTCCTTTGCTCCCCTTTATAGACCTGCCCCTGTGGAGAAGGTTCAGTACTGCCCTTTGTGGAGTATGACCCCAGATGGTCTTTTGGTGGAACTGGACCTATTGGGATTACCAGGTGCAAGCGATGGTCCCGAGAACCTTCAACAAGCCTACAATCAGGCTGTGATAGGGGCTCTGGATGCCTTGGCTCCTGTCCAGGTTCACCGTCTCACCTTCCGCCCTTGGTCCCCTTGGTCTGATGGGGCCTTGAGGGAGTTGAGGCGAGAGGGATGAAGGATAGAATGTAGCTGGCGGAGAACCGGCCTGGATGCCAACAGACTTAGACTGATGGAACATTTTAAATCAAATCAAATCAAATCATCTTTATTTATAAAGCGCCTTTCAAAAGCAAGGCACTGTACAATAACTACATATATATGCATAGATTAAAATAATCATAAATTAAGAGCCATAACTAGGATATGCTAAACTGAATAAATATGTCTTTAACTCCTTTTTGAATTTCTCGATGGTTGGACATTCTCTCAACCAACGAGGTAGAGAATTCCACAGGGTCGGTGCTGAAAAAGCAAAGGCACGAGTTCCCGATGTTTTTAATCGAACCCTGGGAATCTCCAGCAATCCCTCGTTGGCGGAGCGGAGAGAACGGAGGGGGCAATAGGGTACCAGGAGATCTTTCAGGTAGCCGAGTCCCTGATCATGTAGGGCTTTAAAGGTTAGTAAACCAACCTTATAGGTGATCCGCCACCTAACAGGCAGCCAGTGCAGTTCGCGGAGCACAGACATAATATGGCTGGATCTAGAGATCCCAGTCAAAAGCCCTGCCGCCACATACTGCACCAGCTGCAGGTGACGGATATCAACCCCAGATAGCCCTAGGTAAAGGGAATTACGGTAATCAAGACGGGTAGTGATAAAGGCATGGACCAACGTTGGCAGATCACCCGGTGAGACCAGGTGTTTCACCCGGGCGATATTTCTCAGATGAAAAGAAGAGGATTTGACTACGGCTGATACCTGAGATTTTAAGGTCAAGCCATCATCAAAAATAACGCCCAGGTTTCATACCCGATCAGAGGTAGTGAGCGACATACCACCAAGCAATAAGCCCGGTGGTTGGCCAGCCCCCAAACCCAACACCGGATGACCCGGGTCCACTACCAACACCTCAGTCTTATCAGGATTCAGTCTCAGCCAGCTAGAACTCATCCATAATCTGATTTCAGTAAGGCAGTTGTCTAGCACAGAGAGAGCACCATCTTGCCCGGGCGGAAAGGACAAATACAGCTGAGTATCATCTGCACAGCAGTGAAAACCCAGACTGTATTGCCTAATGATATCTCCTAAAGGCAGCATATACACTGCAAACAACATGGGTGCTAAAATGGAACCCTGCGGTACCCCACAAGGCAGGGAGTGAGCACCAGAGGAATAAATTCCAGTGGTAACCCTCTGAAACCTGTCTGTGAGGTAAGACTGAAACCATTTGAGGATTGTTCCAGACAGTCCGCAATAAATCCGCAGACGCTCCAACAGCACACCATGGTCTACAGTGTCAAATGCTGCAGAGAGATCGAGAAGGACCAGAATGGTACATGCCTTTCAATCTCTAGCCATTAGGAGGTCATTCAACACCCGGACAAGGGCAGTCTCCATGCTATTCTTCTTCCTAAAACCAGATTGGAGAGTGTCGTAGACATTGTGAGTTGTAAGATAATCATCCAATTGTAATGCAACCACCTTCTCAATAACCTTACCAACAAAAGGCAGGTTAGAGATAGGCCGGTAGTTAGCTAGACAGTCTGGCTCCAAGGAGGGTTTTTTTAGGAGTGGTCGAACTACCGCCTCCTTAAGGGAATCAGGAAACACCCCCCTCTCCAAGGATTTCCAGACAATGTCAGCAAGGATTGGGCAGATAACCTCTACACATCCCACTAAAAGGGGTGTAGGACCCGGATCCAAACTACAACTGGTTGGTCGCAATGTTTGGATGATCTTCACAATGTCAATGAACTCCAGTCGGCGAAAATCTGACCAGACAGACCGGGTGGATAGCACTTCCTGTCGATAGCTGTAATCCCTTACAGGAGGAGTCGGACTGATGCCGGACCTGATGCTAGCAACCTTATCTGCAAAGAACCGAGCAACTCCTTGCATCTTAGCTGAGAAAAAGCTTGTCTGGGCTGGAGACAGATTGGATTGCACAATCTGTCAACAGTCCAGAAAAGCTGAGCCGGTCAATTCTGTGCAGCAGAAATCTCCCTGGACAGGAACTCTGCCTTCTTACGGTTGATTTCTGATTGATAGCCATCATAATGTGCCACCAACCTAAGCCTGTCAGCATCATTACCGGAATTCCGCCAGACTCTCTCCAACCTTCGGCCAACTCTCCTTAACTCCTTCAAGGAGCCATCAAACCAAGGGCTCCTTGAGCGGAGGGTGAGAGGCCGAACACGAACAGGAGCAATCTTGTCCAGAGCATCTCCCACAGCCTTATTATAGACTAATACAAGATCATCTGGACTCATGCATTCACCAGACACGCACGATAGATCCAGTACCACCATCAGGTCACTGGGACTAATACCCCTTAAAGGGCGGTACTGAACCATCTCCGTAGGGGCAGACCTATTAGGGGGAGCCCTGAAACTGAACCTTATGGTGTGATGGTCAGACCAGCTGACTGGTTCCACTCCCAAGTCAGTAATCTCCATATCCAAAAGGAAGATCAGATCCAATGAATGACCTTTTATATGGGTTGAGGAGGTAACAGCCTGTGTTAGGCCCAGTGAGGTCATCAACTGGAGGAGATTTTGACCAAAATGAGAGAGTTCATTGTCAACCCAGGCATTGAAGTCCCCCAGAATTAACAATCTGGGGGACAGCAATACCAGGTTGACGATGAAATCTCTTCCTGCAGGAATTCTCCACCATCTCCTGGTGGACGGTAGATGAGAGAATTCATAGCTACACCTCGCAAGATATATTCAAAGGATCTGATATTTCCTAAAGGCACATCCACAAGGCCCAGCTCAGTTTTAAACATAATGGCTACACCCCAGCCCCTACGATCCAGCCTTGGACGGTGTATCACCAACAACCCGGCTGGTGTTGCTGAAGCCAATACAGGGCCTGGATTTTCATCCAGCCAGGTCTCGGTGATGCAAGCCAGATCAGTTGATCCAACAAGATCAGCTATTATAGCTGTCTTGTTTTTAATAGATCTGGCATTGCATAACACCGCCAAGGCTGTATGAGCTGTCTGGGAAGACCTCGGCTCCTGCCTACTAAAATCGGAACCCTTGGGTATGGGAACAAGACAAAAATGACCTCTATCTTGGCCCCATTTCACCCCAGGGTGTCTCCTGGATCCCACCACGCCAATCCACCCTCCCCCCTCCTGTCCCCCACCAGGCTCCGCTCTCCACCTTCTTTTATGTTTCTTTAAAATGCCCAAAGCACGACACCTAAAATAGGTGTCAGATGGTGGACATTCAAAGGGACGCAATTCCCTGAGTCTGGTGGGGGAATAATGCCCAACTGTCGCTAAATCACCCCAACACATTATATAAATAATACAAAAACAATATACAATAAACAAATCAAATACAAGCAAATAATATATAATCAACCACTTATATAAAAATAAAATGGGGCATAAATCTCAACTGTCCAGCATACCCAGATATAGACAGCTTAAAACTATTACCTTAAAATAATCAATTAAAACAATCCAAAATAAATTATAAATCAAACAGACCAAAAAAGAACCCACCCCTAAGAATCCATTTCTAAAGAGAGTTCAAATCCCCAAAACATAAAAATAAAAATAATTAAATAAACTTACAAAATAATAATAAATACAACAAATTTTCAACCCCTGGTACTCTCACTACCCTAGGGATCAAAAACATATAATAAAGTAAAACAATAAAAATTCCCAGGTATTCACACTACCTGGAAGAATAATAATAGTTTGGGCACTCTCACTGCCCAAACACCAACAAAAATAATTCAAACAAAAACATAAAAATCAAACAACAGGAAATATTCTCTCCAAAAATGTCTCAGTAGTAGTTCCTCTTTAAATTTAGCAGTCCACGGTCCCAAATCCTATTTAGACTCCAAATCTCAGAATTGAGTCAATAAATAATCCATTGATTTAATCAGCCTTTTGAATTCCATTTCCATTTAAAGGGTTATCTGGGAAAAGGCCAAGAGTGTGCAAACCTTGTCAAATAGTAAAAGGATATCCCAATCCTCCCCTCCACATCACCCGAAATGCTCGGATTCCCTACCACCTGTGACTCGCAACTACAGATGTCCTAAGGGTAAACAACAAAGTATACCCCCAGGGCAACTTAGGAAAGCCTCAAATCCTCCTCCGGCTCCCCAAAGGCAGACGAGGGAACTCCCGTTCGGTCAGAGGCAATGGGAAAAACAACCTGAGATGTAGGGAGGAAGGGTTCCCACCCAGCACCACTCAAAGACCCCCAGCACCCCTTAACTCCGAGCAACAGCAGCTAAAGTCACTGCAGAGATGTCAGCTCACAAAGGTTCAAACTTGAATCGGAGTAGTCATAAATGATTCAGATTACAAAATTGCGCAAAAAGCGCTCTCACCACACCGCTGCTCACACATAGATGTAATCTCCCTGGATATAGTCAGTCAAACCAGTAGTTCACATGAAGTAACAACAGTTCCAGGCTTTCAAATTCAAGCAGGCAGTGACGCTCACAACTCCACAGGTTTGGCAGCAGCTCCACAGGACACAAATCTTAACAGGATTTGGGCTCAGTTACTGAGAACAACTGTAGCGTAAGTCAACTTAATAATATTAAAGTTAAAATACATGCGGTTTCCGGCTGTAACCACAACCGTAACTGCAACGGCAGCTAAGCTCCCGTATAACAGGGAGAACAACCAACCTAGCCAACAACCGGAAAAAACGCTCAAAAAACTAACTACCTCACTAAAGCAACCCTGACTAAACTAATATTGTGAACTTAACTTGTGAACTTAAAGAAAAAAGAAAAATAAAAACGCACGAAAAAATATATAATAAACGAAAACACAGCTTCTAAACACAAGCCTCAGGCAGCTCACACACCACCGCCATCAGTTGGCAATCTCCAGTAAGAAGGCAGAATTCCTGTCCCAAGAGATTGCTGCAGCTCAGAATCAACCAGCTCAGCTCTTTCGAACTGTGGACAGACTGTGCTATCCAGCCTGTCTGCAAGTTCAGAGAGCGTTTTCTCTCAAAAAGTGTGAGGAGTTTGCTCACTTCTTTGCTGATAAGGTTGCCAACATTAGGTTCGGGATCGGTTTAGCTCGTTCTATGGTGGGGGGCAGTGGTGTGGAATGTCAGTACACCTCGGTTTTGCTGGATGGAGTTCGAATGGCTGGAGAGCGAGGATGTCATACAGATTCTCAGGGATATGCGCCTGACCTGTTGTAGTTTGGATCCAGTCCCTACTCGCCTTTTATTAAGCTGTATTGATGTCATCGGCCCGGTCCTTGTGGAGATAGTCTGGTGTTCGCTGGAGACGGGAGAGTTTCCTTGCTCCCTGAAGGAAGCAGTGGTGACTCCCCTTCTCAAGAAACCTTCGCCTGACCCAGACTGCCTTGCTAACTACCAACTGATCTCTAATCTTCCCTTTGCAGGGAAGGTTATTGAGAAGGCCGTGGTGATACAGTTGGAGAGCCATCTTACCATCCATGACATCTACAATCCTCTCCAGTCCGGTTTTCATACGAGGCACAGCACTGACCGCTCTGGTTTGGGTGCTCAGTGATCTCCTGATTGTGAGAGACCAGAAATCCCGTACCATCTTGGTATTTCTGGATCTCTGCTCAGCTTTTGACACCATGGATCATGGGGGGTGCTGCTGGAACACCTGCATGTCATCTGTGGCCTATCTGGTACAGTTCTCAGATGGCGCCATTCCTTCCTCACCAGCAGATCATGGAGAGTGGTTTCAGGGATTTATTCCTCTGAGGCATTCTCTCTGCTGTGTGGGGTGCCACAGGGCTCTGTGCTGTCCCCCATTTTGTTCGCAGTGTGTATGTTGCAATTAGGAGACATTGTGAGGCAGCATGGGCTGAGGTTTCACTGTTATGCAGATGATACTCAGCTCTACCTTTCCTTTGCACCTGCCCAGGATAGTACACTCACAGTGTTTAACAACTGCCGGGCAGAAATCCAGGATTGGATGAACACCAGCTGGTTGAAGCTGAATTCTGATAAGACAGAGGTGTTGGTGGTGGATCCCAGTTACTGGATAGAGGAGTCGGGCATGGGTTGTCCTGCAGGGCTTTGGCTAGGAGGATCCCAGTTACCGATTTCTGAACAGGTGTGAAATCTGGGGATATTACTTGATGACGGTCTGATGCTTTGTTCCCAGGTGTCAGCCGTGGTCAAGTCCTCCTTTTACCATCTGAGGAATATCGCCCGGATTAAACACCTCGTTCCATCTGGCAACCATCCAACTTTTATTCATGCTTTTGTGACTTCGCACCTGGGCTACTGTAACTCCCTTTACCTAGGTCTTTTGGGGGTTGATATCCGCCGCTTGCAGCTGGTACAGAACTCAGCAGCCAGGCTGCTGTCTGGATCATCCTGATCCAGTCATATTACGCCTGTGCTGTATGAACTGCACTGGCTGCCAGTTCAGTGGTGGATCACCTTCAAGGTCGGTTTACTGACCTTTAAAGCCCTGCAGGGACAGGGACCGAGCTACCTGCAAAGCTCCTGCATCTTTATTGCTCACTCTGACCACTCCACTCGACCGACGAGGGATTGCTGGAGATTCCCAGGGTACAATTAAAAACATCTAGTTCACGGGCATTTTCATTTGCAGTCCCAACCCTGTGGAATTCTCTGCCTCCTCGGATATGTGAGTGCCTTACAGTGGAGAGCTTTAAGACTGCCTTAAAAACATATTTATTTGAACTTGCTTTTAGTGCCGTCTTGTAATTTCAATTGATATTGAAAATGTATTTTAGTATTTTATGGTTTTAATTGTACTGTATTGCACAGTGCTCTGGTACTCAGTGAAGAGAGCGATATAAATAAAGGTTATTACTATGATTATTATTATTATTATTATGCTGTCCATGTTGCAGAATGAGGATGCCAGTGGGACAGACTGCAGGTTCATAGTTGCCTGGTTCCCCACCCACCTGCCCCACAGATCTCCGAGAACCAATGCATATGTTAGATGTTGGTCTCTCTCTCACTCTCACTGTCTGGTGAAGCCACACAGGTACTGCAGTATTGTACATGGGTGGGGAGAGAGAGGGAGAGACGGAGACAGAGAGTGCTCGCACTGTGTCCTGCAGCAGTTTGCTTGGCTGCACCATCCTGCTCGCGTCTATATCTACTGGTGAAAGTCACAGACAGCAAGCACAGATAGTCGTGGCACCTTCATTTTCTACGCTGCATGTAGGTGAGAAAGCTGAATGACAGACAGCAAGGGAAAGGGAGCAGCTGCCATACTGCCACATGCAGGGAGAGACGGAACGAGAGATGGCACTGAATGTGTGGATCACAGAAACGGCAACAGACAACAATTAATACCTCTGCATGATGTTCTCTCTCTCTCTCTCTGTGTCCCCCCAGTCACACAAACATTGGACCACGGGGACTTACAGTACTCATCGGGGGTCGCCATAAAGTGTTGAGTGTGCCACAGGGGTTTGTCCATGGCAATCTCTGTGTTTCACTTGCTCTGTCTTTCTGTTGTCCCTGTAGTTTGCTTGTGCAGTCAGGGAAGGAGACAGGAAGAGAGAGAGAGAGAGAGAGAGAGAGAAAGGGATGCACAGGTATTGTGTGTAGTAGCAACAGCTGTGAGGAGCATGTATAAGTGCAGGGCAGGAGGGCAAGCCACAGTTACAGCAGTGTCCTGAAAAGTTGGCAGTCTCATGGCTAGTGACAGCAGGACATTTGTCCTGTCTTTTTTGGCTGCTCTGAATGCACCGGTGGCTCTGAAGGGCAATGGGGGGGAGAGAGAGAGGAATATGGGCACCAGGGGGTAGTTGGGGAGAGGGTGCAACAGTAAAAGGCAGCATAGTGCAATGTCTGTCATGTTGTCTCTCTCTCTCCCTCTCTCTGTGAATTTCTGCAATGTCCTGTTGTCAGCTGTGAGCACCGTTGCGGTTTTCTGAACTGCAAGTCCTAAAGAAAGAAGTGGTCATAAATAGTGAGGGAGAATTGTGGATCCCTGCCCCCACCCCTGTAGACAGTGAGAGAGTGAGATTGGGAAATGTGTCTTCAGAAGGGGCAGTGTATAATATAGCACACTGCAGTGTTAAAAAAAAACACACAACAGAAGAACAAGAACTGCACACTGGGGGATTTGGATGGGTGGGAGCCATGTGAATTCCAGTGTCAGTTAAACATCAGTGTTCTGATCTCAGTCAATTAGAAAGCAGAATGGCTATCTGAACTATGTTTGCAAATACACATAAACCAGTATTCAGGTAAAACCCTCCCACAATAGGTTAATCAATTTTTTCCATACCTGTAATAAATTAATCACAACTTGCGTCTAATAAGTATGAAAGAACACTAATAGTAGCTCAAGGATCATTCAGTTCATATGCTTTACAACATGTACATGTCATGTTTCATCCCCTCATACAGCCTCACATAAAATGATAGATTTTTCAGATATTCATACATTTCTAGGAATTGTGTGCTTGAAAGACCACATTGCTACTAGATAGATTGACAGATAGATATAGCTATATATATATATATATATATATATATGTATATATATATCTTATAGGGGTGAGGTTGCATCCCTATTGTTAGGGTTCATTCTCCACTTCTATTTTAAATTCAAAATTTTGCACTTTAATAACTTTGCAACCATTCAAGTGATTTGCATGAAATTTTGCATGCACCATCACCAAAGACCTCTTGATGTGGCAAGTTTTGTTTAGTTGGATGTGTGGGTGCAAAGATATAGAGCATCAGAAAACATGTAAATTATGTTTTTTGGCCAAATTCTTTGTCATGCTGCTGCACAAAAAGTTTTCGTCTGGGTAGAAGGGTTTTGGGTCACACATGTGCCTTTTGAAGATTTGGTGAAAAAATAATAATCCGTTCAAAAGTTATTAAATTGTAAAGTTTCCCACTATTTTCAATGGGAAAAGTTAGATGTTCACCTCGAAAAAGGATTCTGTGTCACAAATGGGCAATCCTTTGTCGTAAATGAGTAATCCTGTGTCGCAAATGGGTATCTTTTTTTCATGCTTTTTGCACTTTGTTAACTTTGCAAAACATTGCTACTTTACACATTTCTCACTGCCCACAATTCCTTGATTTTGCAGTTGTACTGGCTCTTGGTAGAATTTGTTTGGCCAATTGTTAGTATCCCTTTACTTAAGCCTGTTAATGGAGCTCTGCCAAGTAATTGCTTCCGTTAAACTTCAAATCTCTCTTCAAAACTCTGTTACATTTAATCAATATTTTTCATGAAAGTGCATAGTTACCATCCTGACCTTATGTGCCATGGCCCACTCCTTCCCACACATCCCTGACAATGGTATGGGGCTGAATTGCACTGAACTTGCGCATGAATGAGTCTGGTAATTTTTGAGGCATATTAAGTAAACAGATGGCTGTATTATATGAACTGAGCTGATTTAGGCAATAACAGTGTTTATGCAAACCGAGGGTTATTTTGTATTGAAAACGCTGTTTGAAAAGTGAAACTGAAACTTGGCAAATGCGCATCCCTGTCCACTGATGAGCATGTGCAGCGTCCCGGTTTCACTTTTTAAACAGCGATTTCAATATGAAATAACCCTTGGTTTGCAAAACATTGTTATAGCCAAAATCTGCTTAGTTTGTATAATATAGCCACCAGTTTTGGAGCACAGCATAACAAAGGTAAGATTTTAACACCCTTTCATACAAGGACATTAAACTCTTCAACAACTTACCCCATCCCTGGCCCTTTGTCCCTCAATAAACTCGTTCAAGTGCAACCTTAAGGGTTTCTATTCCGCTTTCTTGCAAATGCCCATAGCCTTGAATTTCCCATTATGTCTGCCTACCTGAACAATATCTCTGACACTGACCACTGTTTTCCTCACTGTTATGTTATTGTTTGAATATCTTTTCCTTACTGTAATGTTTTGCACTTGCATCAACGGCACTTATTCTGTACCCATTAATCCATGTTTTACCTTGTAAATTGCACTTCCCTGTAACCTACAATTTTTGTCTTAACCGGACGCTTGTGAAAATGGGCAATTTTGATCACATGCCTTTCCAATATAAAAAATAAACTGAAACAAACTATTTACTTTATTTTTTTTTTATTTCATCTTTATTGCAGATATAAATCGTGCCTCTCACAGAGGCGAGCAGGGAAGGTATACAGAGGTCACTTGACAGGATCAAACAACACTGACAAATATTACAAGATGTGCAACAAATATCCAGGAAACAAAATCTGCTAAAATACTATTCCCCCACACTGTAACATATCTCTGCCCCCACTGCCAGTAAGGATCTAATCCCTTAGTTCTTCCCCTACTCGCCTCCATGGAGCACGGGAACCAGTTTGTTTGTTTGTGTTCATATGCCTCAACTCATTCATGCACAAGTTCGGCATGATTCAGCACCATAGCACTGTTGGGGACATGCAAGAAGGAGTGGGCCACGGCACATAAGGTCAGGATGACTGCAATGCAGAACACTGTCACTCTGATTACATCACTGCTCAAGGATGTCACGGTCATTTTATGCTGATTTCGGAGCACGGGTTTTGAATGCACAACCCAGTTTGTTTACATTTCTAAAACCTGATGAAATTATATTAAACAGAATTTTCCCAAAAAACAGAGCACAGCATAACATAGGTAAGATTTTAACTTATAGCCCTCTGTTTTGCGAGTTTTGTGATTTTAATTTGCAAAAAGTGCCTTGTTTAGGAGTCTTTTAACTTTGTTCAATATCAGTCAGTCTGCATCTGTATCCTCCTTCCCTGGCATGGGGCAGAAAATACTAACATATTTCCTAGTCCTTCTGTCCAGGTCAAAACAAAAACAAAGAAAACAGAGAAAATAATCTCTCACTTCCCAAGCTGGTGCTCTAAGCACCATAGAAAAATCATGGCCTCAGGAACCCTGATCCTGAAATTGTGAAAACAGCTTTTCACCACAGAGGAGACGGTCCCAGGTCCAAAATTCGACAATAAGAAAGAAGAGATAGAGACCATCACACTCACCACAAATTTATTTAAGTTATCTGAAGCCTGAAAACAGATATCTCTATGTTTTGTGACCCAAAAAATTAACCCCCCCACCCCCAAAGTTGTGGTCTTACCATAAATCGTCTCCCTGGGCACTGATTTTGCCCTCTGCCTGGTTGTAATCCAGCCTATATTCTGCCTCTTGAACCTGGCTAGTATCCAGTATGTAAATGTCTAATCCAATGTAAAGTATTGCTGTATCCTTATTTCCTGTGCGAACATGCGAATTAATGCCATCACACTGTAGCTTTAAGAAGCTCGGCTCCTGTGTATATAGTGTATAGCCTGTGTTGGGTCCGAGTGGAACGAAGCTTGCGACTGGTTGGACAGCACTTTTTCAGACTCTACTCTGCAGTCGCTTAGAAGTGCAGAGGGAGCTCTTTCAAATACTGTAAATATTTATTTCTAAAACTAAACGGTTGTTTTAAAAAATGAACTTTGAAGTTTGGACTGTTTACTTTCTGCACTGCAGCAGCCATGTTTAACACTTTGACCATGCTTTCTAGACAACTGGAACGCAAGGGGTCCTTAAGCTATGGCTGCTGGGAAAAACAGCAAACCGTGTGCTTGGCACCCATTTCAGCCAATCAGAATGCTAGAATTGTGATGGACAGCTTCAGTATCCAATTAGATTATGGGACTCTGTGTTTTTTTCCAATTAAGGAAGGACTGTTGAACTGGGTACTTGCTTGAGAGCTCCCAGAAGGTTGGGATGCTCCGTGTTCGGCTCTGAAGAGAAAGTGGGTACGCCTGCTTGCCTCTCCACTGCCTAACAGCCCAAAAAGAAGCTGTTTTGAACTGTTGAAACTGCAGATTTAACTCTTTAAGCTCCCAAGCTAAAGAGAGAGTGAATTTTGCTGAACTGCTGATTCTGCTTGAAACTGCATCAGAACCTGTGTGGTGATTGCCAAGCTGAACTACTGCAAGGTGAGAATGTTGCCTCAGAGACTGCTGTTTAAAACTGGTTACAGAATTGTCTCCTGCGCAGCTGCTTTTGGGGGACACTGGAAGATAATTGTGCCAGCTTACTGCGAGAGCCTACCACCTGCAACGAGGGTAAGCTGTGTGGCCTATTTGAAACTGCATCAGAGACTGAGTTGCCTATGCAGAGCCCATATTTTAAGAGGCTTAAGAGACTTTTGCTGCACTATGAATTTGAATTACCACTGTCTGAAGACCAGGTTGATGAGTCAGCTACCATTGCAGCATTCAGCATGGGTTGCGGTCATCTCTGGGAGGGAAGCCTAGATGTGGGAGTGAGTCATGTTAGCCCAGGTCCCTGTATGCTGGTCCTGTTCCAGAAGGACAGAAGATTGTGGCCTGCAGCCGAGAGTCAGCGGATCAAATCCTGATCCAGAAAAAATCAGCCTGACAACGCTGCCACCTCGAAAAGCCACAGTACCGTGAGTAACCCCAGGGCTTGTCGTTGCAACCAAAGTTAAAGTTGTTTGCCAAGCTTATTTTGTTCTTCAATTGCGAGCTTGCTGTTTAACTGTTGCGCAGGCCATCAGGCCTGGGGATTACAATTGTTGGTGGTTTAAAAGTCATGCTCTTGAATCTACAAAAAAGGTTAAAAAATTAAATTCAGATCTGTTTGTTTAAGGGCCCCAATGCCAGCCAAGGTGCTGCAATGCCAGCCAACCAGCTGCTACGCTCCAGGCGAGCAACTGCTAAGTTCTGGGTACCCAGTGACTTTCAACTGGACTCTCTAGGGGGACTTAATGTGTTATTCTAATGTCATGCCAAACCCAAAAATTGCCTTTATATCAGCTTGCTTTACATCCCCTACCCCGTTGTTTAATCCCCAAATAAACAAGATTTATTGTTTGAATGTTACCACTGTTCATGAGCATATTATTACAGAGTGTTAGTCTATTGTGGGAAGCTAAAAGGTGCATTGTTGTTGTTGAAAAACATTCTTTACAGGTGCACAGGGTGTGTTCCAGAAATCTAGACCCTGTTGGTAAGTGTGGTCACTGTGAGCATATTATTAGCACTCACCAATAATTGTACCATTGAATGCAAAGTAAAGTGTTTTATGCTATTCCATGTGTGGGACCACTGGTTGGGGGCAGTGGGTAGGTACAGCATTCCAAAGGGTTGTACTAGCTTGTCATCAAACCCACTTAAAAGTTACTCTGGGAGGAGGTACTGTGCAAATAGTTTACTGTTGGTACTGAGTCCCTTTTGTCAGCCAAACTAGAATCCAAGCTCCTCAACCTGCATTGTGGGCAGCAGGAAGGGGTAGTAGCCCATTGGGACACGGTGTCCGGGTTACAATCAGGAAATGGCTTTCATTATATTTCTAAAAACAATGACAGGATTGGTAGTGCCAAATAGGGGCCAGACCGCCTGCGGAACTGCTCCCTCTCACCCTGCCGACTCTGCCCAGACTACCCAGGGGCCGGACCGCCCACAGAGCTGCTCCCTCCCACCCTGCCGACTCTGCCCAGATTACCCAGGGGCCAACCGCCCATGAAGCTGCTCCCTCCCACCCTGCCGCCTCTGCCCAGACTACCCAGGGGCCGGACCACCCGCGGAGCTGCTCCCTCCTGCCCTGCTGACTCTGCCCAGGTACGCTAGTGACCGCGATTTCAATTTCCTTTGTCTGCATTTTTAAATCTTGGCACCTCTTTAATCACAACTACTGACTTGCTTCTGTGGGACTCCTGGCTTGTAAACTGGCTGAAACTTCTGAATTTAATTCCCTGGACACCTGCTTTCAACAATACTAAATTTTAAGAAGCCTTAATTCTGATTTGTAAAGTTATTTCAGCAGCGTAGCACCTAAGTTCTGCTTTCTCCTTGTGCCACCTGCATTCCTGCTTAAAACCTGAGATCTGCACTACGGAGCTGCTGCCAGACAGCAATTTCTTTCTGCAGGACGCAGCCACACACATTGCTTTTTTTTTTCTGAACAGGCTTCATGGTCTGATCAGGCTGCCTGCTGGTAGTGCACACAGCTTGCCTGGCGTGCTGCCAGGCTGACTCCCCGCAGTCGCTGTGCGAATGCTCCCCGCCCGCCACCCAATACCCTCCCACCCTTAGCTAGTGTTACTTGTATTGTTAATTTTCTTCTCGTGAGACTTGTTTTTTTTTTGTCTAGCTCCAGAATTTCTCGTTTGCTCCTTATA
This sequence comes from Neoceratodus forsteri, assembly GCA_016271365.2. NCBI lineage: Eukaryota > Metazoa > Chordata > Ceratodontiformes > Ceratodontidae > Neoceratodus > Neoceratodus forsteri. Next base: position 660,132,692 of record CM057459.1, read on the forward strand.
TTGCTTTACCACTAGAGGTCATCTGACCTACTCTGTCTTTTCACCTAGATATCTTAGCTATCCTTGCTACGTGGTCCATAACTTAAACTCTCTAAGCTGCCTTCTCCTTGTGGATATCCTGCTCTTCCTTCCCCCTTCCTAGCTGAGTAACCTCATTTCTTTGCTCTGTCTGGTGTTACTCTTACTCTGTCTTAGCCATTAAGCTGCTTGTCCTTCTCGCAGCATTTCACTGCCTGCTGACACTTCTGGACCATTTGTGAACTTTTATCTCTCTGCTTCTCTGACCACTTCCCCTCTCTTGCCACCCCCTCTCTTTACACCTCTGTAGCCATGTATTCAAGGGCATTATACCCCATCATGCTAATACTCTGCTGTTTCTGCTTGACTTCTCCGTAGTTCCCTTGGAGCCGCCCTCCAATTCCCATACATACTTTCTTGTGAACTTCTGCTACTCGAACTCACTGGTGGGGACTATCCTCATCCTTCACCTGTGCTAGGGCTTGCCTACAGGTACTTAGGGGGACTACTTAGATGCATCCTGTGGAGGTTCTATATTTCTCCTGGTAGTACCTTCCAGGCGATGATGATGGCAACATTAGGGACAACAACTCTATCCCTCGCCCTGGCTGGTGATATAGAATCCAACCCTGGCCCTTCCATTCTCACAAACACTACTCAGTCTCACCCCACTTACTGTATGTCGCAATAATCCTGTCTCTCCTTTGCTCACCTTAACATAAGGAGCCTCTCTGCCAATCTCCCTGAATTTGAGGCCTGGGTATGTGCTAACAATCCTGACATCCTTGCCCTATACGAAACCTGGCTGAAGCCCTTAATAGCTGACTCCCAATGCTCCATTCCGGGCTATAACTTGCTTCGGGATGATTGCACTGGTGCTAAGAGGTGGGGGCTTGGCCCTTTACTACAAACCTAATCTAAACATCTCTGTTGTACAGGGTCCTGCCATGACAAACTGCGAGGTCCTTCATTCCCTTCTACTGCTTGGGGGTGTCAAAATCCTGCACATCTTCTGTGTGTATATACCTCCCAAACACACCAGACTAGGCCTAGAGAAATTCATTGAATTGGTGCCGCCTGTGTCTGGGAAAAATTAGGTAATCTGCCTGAGGGATTTTAATCTCGATTGGGCGGGGACACGTTCCTCTCTCCTGTCATCTATTATCAGTAAGGCCAACCTTGCTCAATTAATACAGGCTCCCACTACAGTCTCTCATCAGGGCTCCTCCAACACCCTGTTGGATTGGATTCTGACTAATAGGAAGGATTACTTCCCTGCTGCTGGTGTTCTTTCTGATGCTATCAGTGATCATTGCCCGGTTTTCTGTGTTTAGGACTCCAAACCTCCCTCCTTCCCCCTCAAACTAATATATTTTTCCAACTACTCCCACCTCAACCCTGCTGCTTTCAAGCGTGACCTCAACCGGGTCAACTGATCCCCTCTCTATATCACCAATGATGTTGACCACACGACTGAGTATTTCAGTGTCACCCTTTTCTCTCTCCAGAACCTACATATTCTGGTCACAATGCGCAGGGTTAAAGGAAAGGTCACTAAATGGCTCAAGCGCCCTTACTCCAGCTGCTGAAATATGGGGATAAACTCTGATCGGTCTGGAAGTCCTCTTCCCTTCAATCTGACTTTGATGCCTACAGGTCGGTGCGCAACACTTGCAAAAAGGAGATTTGCTTTGCAAAGAGCATGTACTACCAGAATCTGCTCAGTGCCTCTGCCTCCAACCCAAAACGCTACTGGTCCCAAATCAAGGAAATTCTTGGGAATAATAGCACTCTGACTCCTAATGACATGCTTATAAACAATTCCCACTATAACAATCCCCACACCATAGCCAGTGCCTTCAATGCCCTCTTTACCACTCTACCCCCCACGCCTACCCCTCTCCCCATTATTCCCCTTGCCCCTCCACACGCTTCTATATCTGCTCCCACCACTCTGGTACTTACCTCAATCACACACCAGGAAGTCTTTAAATTACTTAGGACTATCCCTGCTCATGGGAGTGCAGATCCTGATGGTATGAATCCAAGGATCCTCAGGCACTTCACCTCTCAGCTAGCTGAACTGGTTACCAGGCTTTTCAATCTCTCAATCAGCACAGCCTCTGTCCCCTCGGCCTGGAAAACTGCCAGAACTATATGGGTGTTCAAGAAAGGTGATGCCAAAATCCTGTCTATCGCTCCATTTCACTGTTGCCTACGCTCAGTAAGCTGCTGGAGAAAGCAGTGCATCCGCAGGTTTCCCAGTACCTACTTCACTCCAACCTTCAATCCCCTTCACAACATGGCTTTAGGGCTGGACACAGCACTGCTACTGCTCTTACCCACTTCACGAGTGATGTAAAATGCAACATGGACAAAGGATTACTCACAGGGGCTGTATTCATCGATCTCTCCAAAGCATTTGACATGGTACATCACCCCCTACTACTGGACAAATTGCATTCTGTAGGTGTTTCTCACTCTGCCCTGTCATGGTTTGCTAGCTATCTTGAAAATCGCTCTCAAACGGTCTGTTTCTATAAAGTCCTCTCTGCACCTGCCCCTATCACCTCAGGCGTCCCTCAGGGTTCTTTTCTTGGGCCCCTACTCTTTTTTCTGTTTATTAATGATATCCCCAACCCTTCCCCACTCTGTAACACCATCATGTATGTGGATGACCTGGTACTTTACTCTGCCTCTAAGTCCATTACTGACCTTAACCAACAATTAACCCCTGCCTTTCAGAGCCTCCAATCCTGGTTCTCCTCCAATCACCAAATCTTGAACCTATCTAAGACCCAGGCCATGCTTTTTGGGTCCTCCAGACGTGTACTGGCTGAGGCCCCTAAGCTTCTTATTCATGACTGTGGTGGGTCTATAGTCTCTAACACTCTGTCTTTCAAATACCTTGGGGTAACACTTGACCTGGCTCTGGATTTTGCAGCACATATAAATGAGGTTTGTCGGTCAGTTAACTCTAAGATTGGTGCAGCCTACAGAGTGTGCCACTCCCTCACTCCGGCTGCCAGGATTGCTGTTGCGAGTGGTGTGCTACTCCCACAACTGCTTTATGCTCTCCCAGTCCTCTCTCATGCCAATACTGTGGTCCTACGTAAATGGGACATTACGTACAACAACATCTGTAGATTCGCCTTATCGGCTCCTCGCCTGACCCACCACTGCCGACTTTACTCTGCCTTAAATTGGTTGCCTCCTAACTCCCTTAGATCATATGTACTTGGTAGCTTTGTGGACTCTTTAACCAGAATGCCTTGTCCTGTGGCCCTGGGTGCTATGCTTACCCCTGTCTCTTACTCTCATACCCTTAGGTCCTCCGCCTTCCCCTTGCTTGCTGTTCAGCCCTACCTCACTAAAATGGGTGAGTAGGCTTTCTCATATTTTGCTCCACATTTCTGGAACTCCCTTCCCCTTGATGTGAAGGACTCCTCTTCTCACCTTGCTTTCGAGCATGCTCTTTTTCCCCACCTTAATTCCCCTGGCTACTGTGTCTGCACTTAGGGCATTGTGAGGCCTGCTACTGTTCTCCTGCTCCAGTGTGTATTTCTAATGTGTGTATGTGCCTACGTGTCTCCTGTTATCACTACTTGGGACTATTGACTTGTATTTTGAACATGTTCCTGCTGCAATTTTATTGATTATGCCTACTGAAGTATTCTTGATGTTATTCTTGCGCTGATTATGCCAACTGAGTTGTCTGAACTGATAGCATTCTTTGCCTTTGTTACCTCATTGTTGTCATTGTTGTCCTTACTGTATTACTGTAATCTGTACTCTCCTGGGTCGTGCCTGAAAATAGGCAGGTTTCATGCCTAGCGCACTTACCCGGTCAACAAAAGCTAATAAATAAATAAATACTCTCCTCAATGAAAAGGGTCCTGGCTGCACCTATCCCACATGATGTTTCATTAGTCATTCTGGGGAATACTGTGAGACTCCTGATGCAATATAAACCTCATCAGGATTGGTTTTTGGCAGCCACTACAGAGGCTAAGAGATTGCTGCTCAGATGTTGGAGAACGATGTCCATCCCCACTTGTGCTGAATGGGTGGATAATGTGTTTAAACTTGCAGGATATGAACATCTTACATATACAGCAGCAGGTAAACAAAATCTATTTCAGACAGTTGGGAGCCCTTCCTTATGCTCTATGACTTCGCTGATGCAAAAGGAACAAGGATAAAAAATCAGGGGACCCCCTAACTGTAGGTTACTTGGGTGGGACACATACTGTTATATCTTTTGGCTATGGCTCGATGGTGCTCCACGCATGGCAGTTTCTTCCCCTCTCCTTACCAAGAATTGCTTGCCACAGTGGGACAAGACAGTGGTTCCCCATTTGTGTTGCTAATTAGTCAATGTTATAGTAATTATTGACAATGTCCATTGTTTCAATTGACATGGAGTTAGCCGCTTGTGGTGTATTTTCTACCTCTGTCTTAGGTTCTTATATGTTTGGGAGGTGGGTGGGCATTAGTGGAGGAGCAATTGTCAAGTCAATCGTATAGGTTATAGAGTTGTACAGAAGCAATTACATGGGTATCCGTCTGGGCATCACTAGCTTCTCTGTATAAATGTGGATTCATTTCTGTTATGTTTCATTAGTCTGTAATCCAAGGAAAAGTTGAATATCCTGCTCTCGTCAGGCTTGGAGATTTGCTTTGGATAATTTGTCAAATTGTACAATTATAAAGCAAAACCTCAATAAAGTATAAATAAAAGAAAACTGATAAAATATATCAGTGTAATAAATTCCAGCAAGAAAAAAAAGATCTGGAAAAAGCCAGTACCAAACTATAAAAATCATCATGACCTCAAGAACTTTGGTCTTGAAATAGTTAGAAAATCTTTTCACCACAGAGGAGATGGTCCCAGGGTCCAAAATACAACAGTAAGAAACAAGAAATAGAGACCATATCACAGCATTTTGGTGTGTGCCACATTCATCTGATTGATGGGGTTTTAAAACTGTGTACGAAGTAAATTAAATGTTTATGAAGATAATTTGTACAGGCATATATCGAGAATAAAATTTCAGCTTAGTGATGTAACCCCCGAGGTGGCGCTATCCCAAGGGCTACTACCCTTGCCTGACTGACTACTGACAGGTTGAGGGGCCTAGGTCCAATGGCGAGTGCCTCCGCCCAGAGGTCAGGGTTTGCAGTAGTTAAACTAACTTGGTCACAGCCCTCTGGGACACTGTAACCCCCCTTTCTTCCCACTAGTGGCCCACACAATGCATCAGGAATATCTTCACAATGTATACTTACCCCCAGGACTGGCTCTGTCGACTGGATGCTGGGGACCCCCTGTAAAACAAGATGATACAATGCAAAAGCCACAGTACAATACTTTAACATAAACAAATACCTCAGACAGTGTAACTTTGCTGAAACAAACAGATCTGATTTATTTAAGGAGCTGTAACAAGGAAGGGGGAAATCAGGTTAATTAGGTTAAACACATTAATAATCACAGTACTGTGTGCATATTCAGAGTCCCAAATTGTCACTTTTACTGGGTACCCAGGATGGGGGGGGGCTAGCCAGGATTGGTGCAGCTGGTTGGGGCCCTGTGATGGAAAAAACACTGGCACAATACCCACATTGTAATCCGGAGCCGGTTGGCTCAGTTTGTGAACAAAAAAAAACAAAAAAACAAAAAACAACAATTAGATGATACACTTGCAATTCGATAAGCAGATGGCAGGGAGCTACCCTGCTTTGTACTCACAAACTCAATGCTGGGAACTGGATGGAAGGCAGATTGTCCTGGATTGCCAGGAGGAGCAGACCATGTGGACAAGGTCCTTGTGACTGGACCCCACTGCAGTTTAGAGCAAATGGATGTAGTCTGGATTAAGATGGGGTTTACTTCCAGCTTCATGCACTCAATTCACTGTACAGGGGATTTGAAATACGATTCCCCACAAGCACTACACACATTTATATGTAAAAGGAAAGTACTATACCAGGCAGGCTGCTTCGCTATCCTGATCGCAATTACTGCACAATACCCGGGAGAACACACAGCAGATTCAGTTCCTGACAGACTGAGCACGATTCAGCAATTTCTCCAGTCTTCTACAGGGTGAGCCTGGTTTCTACTCTTCAGATCTCCTTGATTCTCTTCACAGGTCGGATTCAGTCTGAACAGGCGCTTGCACAAGCTGCAGACCGAAACTTAGGGCCTTACATGCGATTCCCACGCTAAAACTACACACGGAAGAAGCACACAGCTCCTTGTCTCTTCACTGCCCCAACTCATCTGATCTTTCCAGTAGACAGAGCCAGGCATTTCCTTTGAGTTCCTCCCAGTTCAGTTGGCTGGTTTGGCTGTCACTCACAGTACACTCCCCTTGTTGGTGGAAAAAAGGTGCCGAAGTCCAAACTACAATTCCCAGAAGCACTGGCCATACAGTACATAGATGGCTGGCTCCACAATGAGAGTCCAAGTTCTTATTTGCCAGCAGCAGGCTCCATTTCAAAGGTCCCTCCACACCGATTGGTCCAGTTCAGCAGTTCAAAACTAGAATGGGGGACTAGGCAAACACAGTTCTGACTGAAAAGAAAAGCAGGTTAGACAAACTGTATTTTCGTTATTACTCTAAATGATGTCTGGCAAACAGTTACATCTTTGAAAAGTGCTCACTCTGCTCACTTAGTGACGGCAGAAATGGAGCGATTTGGCAGCAGTTCGAGTGGGACTCAAGCAGGGAAACACACAGACCCCATCCAAATTAATTATGTCTGCAGGCAGACAGCTCTTAAAGAGACAGTACCAGAGGCTCTAAAAGCACTCACAGATAAATGGCTTAGACGCTGAACACCATCCAGGCTTGGAGCATTCAAGCAAGCTCCTGGAAGACTTTTGGGAACCCCCATTTGTAGGGGGGTTACAGTGAGCATTCTCAGGAGAGATAGTTTCGGAATATATTAATCTGACATTCATATTTGATGCAGAGATAAAGAATTAAATGCTTGATGGAATCACAGCTGATTGTGTAAATTGTTTGGAATTTAAGTGATACAGTAAATAGGGGATACACAATGGCCTTACTCAAAATATGCAATCTATCTTCATGAGTGAGGGGGCGGGACCATAACTCATGAGTGGCAGAGCTACGAGTGAGTTATGACTTTCCTGCTCTCGCACAAATGGAGATAAGTTGTATATTTTGAGTAAGGCCATTGTGTATTTGATTTATACAACGCATGTTTATAAAAGTTATAGCTTTTAAATCAGCTGTTTGTGTAGAGTTAACTGTTTCTCTTTGAATTTAGCAGCTAGCTTCAGAGCAGGACAAGGCCGTTGGGATGTCATCAGCACTGTGAAGCTGCTCTCAGATTGGTCTTTAGGTAAAGGATGGTCATTGTGACATATCTAACCTCCAGATAAATATTTATCTGGAGGTAAGACAGTGAGATAAACCAATTTATCAGGGACATTTTATCACTACTGGGGTTGTAGAAATATACTTACCTTGAAATTATAACACAAGAGTTATCCACCTGTGAGCTGATTAACTAATAAAGTTTCTAAAAATATTATGTATCAATTGTTAATCAGTTTATTACACGGACATATTTTTTTACAGTATTATTGTTTTTAGAAATACAGTGAAGGCCATTTCCTAATGAATGAATCCCTTTTGTAGGCAATAAAACACTGATATTTCTGTTTTTAGGCTTTAGATAACTTAAATAAATTTGTGGTGACTGAGATGGTCATTATCATTTGTGTTTATGCTCTAACCACTACACCACACTGCTTCTTTATTCCATATCTCTTCCCCACACCCCTCCCCAGGTCACGGCTGAAAACAAGACTATTTTGCCCTCTGTATTGCTTACCTGATAGAATACTTTTCAAATAAAATAAAACAATTATAAAATATTTTAAAAAATATTATCTTTAAGAAAGCTGCTGCATTCTGACCTGACTGCCACGCAGATGATGAGGGTTCAGTAACTTAACTAAATTCTCCCTCCTCAGGTTGTAGGGGTGTGTCAAATTTAGTCACTGCAGGGATGTGCTCTTACTCGGGGGTGGTGGTAAGATTGCTCTCCATTTGTATACCCTCTGATGACTTCCTTTGATCAGGGGTGATGCATGGCAGGTATGCACATGTTCGCTACCCTGGCTTTGGCCATGGATGCGGCAACATGTGCAGGGCCAAGGAGAAAATATATGGGACAATATCAATCTGCAGTGTGCAGGATGATTGTATGGAGGGATTTTGACTCCCTTGGCTGAGGTCCATAAATCCATAGTCACTGCCTCAAGAAGAACACACCAAAGCAAAAGAGGGAATACGGAATCTCCAGCCCCGTGACTGGGAGTCACTTGAGAGAAAGAAGAAAAAAAAATCTAGGAATACTGTGGTGAAACTGTTTCCAAAGCAATGTGGAGAAAAAACGTTCTTTCTTTCTTTCTTTGTAAATACAGCACCACAGTGAAATCCCCTACAAGAACCCAGATAGAAAACGTACCTGAACAAAGGTATCTGTTTGGCAAAGTTGATTGTCCCATTGATCATGTAGGTGGACAGGTCTGCAACATGAGGTAGCATGGAGAAAGTGGAGTTTGTAAGGGTGTTCTGCTGCTCACAGGCCACCAAGTTGCTCTGGTCCTCTGCTTCCCTTTCATGGTTGGTGTGGTGGCAGGTGGGCCTTAATTTCTCTAGGTTTGTCCTCTGTACAAAGGTGTCATTTATGTCACAGTTGTCACTGCCACTGTCACTGGTGCTGTGACTGGAAGAGGCTGCATGTCTTTCTTTCCCCAGAGTGTGGCTTCTGTTTATTGGCTGAAGTATATAAAAACATATAAATTAACAGAGAATACAGCACATGACTGCCTGTGTGACAATATATTTATAAGTGAAGGGAGACTAAATAACTTGTAAGCACACAGCTCACAATTTGACACAGCAATACATTTAAATTGTAATGTTTACCACATTCTTTGCCACCACAGCAGAAGGTATGTAGAGAAAACAAACAGGCCACAGAAAGTTTGTTTAGAAGACCATAATAGAGTCTTCGGGTATTAAGATACTATCTCATTGTAGTCAGACATTTTTGATGCCCTCCTTGGCCCTCAGATACCCCTTTCCTTTGGGCCTGCTTTGCGCCCCACTGTCCAATGGACTCACCCTGCAGTTATCAATACCTTATCACCTGGCTTTGTACAGGCTCCACAATCCACAGGTCTGTCCCTCTCCATGGGGCTCCCCATTCTGCTACCATGAGAAGAAAGGATGGGAGATACTCTGTGGCTATGGAGGGAAGGTGGGTGTGGCATGTTGGGGGGGGGTCTGGTGGCATGTGCAGCAGTAGCCAGTTTCTTTTTCATTGAATTGTTGTTACTGAATTTTGACATACATATAGTACACTAAAACATATCAGCATGGAAATTAAACATATTGTCTCAATTCATATCCCAAACAAATACACAGGAACATAGAATGTGACGGCAGATAAGGGCCACTGAGCCCACCCAGTATGCCCATTTTTTTTACTTTAATTTGTTTGCTGCAGACCCTACTTGATCTATGGTGCAAACTCCACCCCCCCCCCCCATCTTTACTCCTATGATTCCCTTGTGCTTGTCCCAGGCATTTTTGAACTCCATTATTGTTTTTGCCCCACCACCTCAACTGGAAGGCTGTTTCAGGTGTCCACCACCCTTTCTGTAAAGAAGTACTTCCTCACATCCCTCCTGAATTTACCACCCTTCAGCTTCATATCATGCTCCCTTGTTCTAGAGCACCTTTTTCTCTGAAAAATACCCCCCGCTGCTATCTTATTTACTCCCATGAGGTATTTGAAGGTTTCTATCATATTTCCCCTTCCTCCTCCAGGGTGTACATATTTAGCTCCTTTAGCCTCTCCTCGTAGGGCTTCTGATGCAAACCCGGCACCATTTTTGGTTGCCCTCCTCATGACCGCCTCCACTCTGTTTATGTCCTTCTGAAGATGGGGTCTCCAGAAATGGACACAGTATTACAGGTGGGGTCTTACCAGTGATCTATACAGGGGCAGAACCACCTTTCTCTTCCTATGCACCCCAACATCCCACTGTGCCTTCCTACTGCCTTGTCACACCACCTGGCCACCTTCAGGTCATCTGATATGATTGCATCTAGGTCTGTTCCCTGCTTGGTATTTGTCAGTATCACTCTGCCCATTTTGTACTCTGCTCCTGGGTTCCTATAACGCAAGTGCATTATTTTGCACTTATTTGCATTAAAACCCAGCTGCCATACCCTTGACCACTGTTTCAGTCTTTTCGGATCCCTGCCCATCCTTTCCACTTCCCTGAGTGTCTACTCTGTTGCAGATCTTGGTGACATCCTCAAAGAGGCAGACCTTCCCTTCCAATTATTCCACTATGTCACTTGTAAAGACACTGAAGAGGACCGGTCCCAGCACTGATCCCTGAGGGACCCCACTGGTCACCCTCCCTTCCTCAGAGCAAACTCCATTTACCAGTACCCTTTGTGATCTATCTGCTAACCACTATATCATGTTTATTAATTTTGTAATATTACATTTCTTCTAATTTCATGATACAAGCACAGGCCAGATGGATTAATGGCGTCTGTTCTTCTCACTATGGGTGCTACTCAGGAGTCTATTCTGGGTCCCTTACTATTTAGCTTGTTTCTAAACACTTTACCTTCTTCCTGCTCTGTTTCCCACATTTCTTCATGCAGATGATGCAGTGGTCCTCACAAGTGGAGAAAGACTCAATACAGTTCAAAGTAGTTTGGCTGCCGATTTTGAATCAATACAGGACTAGCTTATTACCAATAGACTTGTTCTGAATGAAAAAAAAACTAAATCAATGTTTTTTTGTAGTCATATGAAAAAAAGTATAGTGGCTCCTGTCCTGTCTCTCCACACAATTGGAGGTGGGGCGACCGAACAGGTTCTTTTTTCAGATATCTGGGCTTAATAGTGGATGACTGCATGTCTCATGAACTTTATATAACGCAAATGATAAAAGTGGTCCACCAAAGGCAAGAAGCTCTCTGCAAGTTAAATTGGTTGTTATTACTATCAGCTAGGTTGCTTTTCTCAGAGGTTTTTAATTCCTGTCATTGATTATGGTTTACTTTTTTATTACTCTGCAGGTGAGGGTTTATTGAGTAGGGTGAGAACATTATTAAACCAAACAGCACATTTTGCTACACAAATGCCCACCAGAACACATCACTGCGACTTATTAAATCAAGTTGATTGGTTGTATCTAGACTCAAGATATTTTCTTTTAGGTGTTTTAGCTAAAAAAATGATAACAAAAAAGGTTCTGGGTTTCTTTCATTCTATATTTAGAATTCATAATAGTAATAAAGGAGCACACTCTTCTGTCTACCAACAATTCAGCATTCCAAGAATGAAAACTTCTTTAGAGTAAAGATCAACGTTTTACAAACTTCCCATATTTTTAATGCCCTTACATCAGCCCTGGACTGCATAAATGTTTCATTATGTGGCTTTAAAAATGTTTTGAGAAAGTATCTTTTGTCTAAGAGTCAGTGCAAATGTTTTAGTTAAATATTATCCTTGTAATACACATGTATCGTTTGTTATATATTTGAATGTAAGTTAATTGTATTGATGTATGATTGTGACTCTGGTCGCCCATGAAAACGGGCCTTGGCCCATGGTCTCACCAGATTTTAAATAAACAAAACAAATAAGCAAACAAACAAATTAACCTAGTTTTCATACACTGGAGGGACAGTGTCTTTCCATGTTATTAAAATGCATTGTTTTGCTATAATTATAGCCATTGTAGTGTAGCTGGTTTTATATCAGAAAGATTTTATGAATGAGTCAGGTATACCTAATACAGTAATGTGAGTAATGGAGTAAAAGATTTTATAGATCGCGAGTGCACTCCTGACCAGTTGGACCGCTCCTTTCCACTGCACATGAGACACTCTTATTCTCTGAAGAGTGCCTCATGTGCAAATGCCTTGGAAACGGGCACGCTCTGGGACAGTTAAAAAAAAATATTATTGATCGCACTTGATCAATAATATTTTAATATCACAGTGGAGATGACTCTTACGCTTGTAAAAGTAGTCTCACATACATTTCTACGGTATCAGAACCCCTTACCTTCGGTTTGCGGTTCTCATACCCTAACAATGCATGTGAGACCACTCTTACAAGCATAAGAGTGGTCTCCACGGTGGTATTAACATACATAGAAACATATTATTTGACGGCAGATAAGGACCGCTTGGCCCACCTAGTCTGCCTATTTCCCTACCTGATGGATAAGCTGCAGATTCTAGTTAATCAACAGCTTATTTCCTCCTACCCCCAACTACAATTGCCTTATGTCTGTCCCCTACATTCTTGAATTCTCCCACTGTTTCTGACTCCACAACCTCCTCAGGAAGGCTGTCCCATGCATCCACAACCCTCTCTGTGAAAAAAATTCTTTCTAACATTACCTCTGAGCCATCCCCTCATTATCTTCAAATTGTTCCCCCTTATTCTTCCACATCTCTTTTTCTGAAAGATGCTACCCTCTTGTACTTTGTTAATTCCCTTAAGATACTTGAAAGTTTCTATCATGTCCCCCCTTTCCCTCCTTTCCTCAGGGTGTACATATTAAGCTGCTTTAGTTTCTCCTCGTATGTCTTCTAGTGCAGACCCTGCACCATTTTGGTTGCCCTCCTCTGAACAGCATCCACTCTGTCTATGTTTTTGTGGAGATGGGGTCTCCAGAATTGCACGCAGTACTCCAGATGGGGTCTCACCAACTGTCTATGCAGAGGGATAACAACTTCCTGTTTTCTACTGTTGATGCCTCTTCCTATGCATCCCAGTATCCCCCAGTCCTCCTTACTGCTTTCTCACAATGCTTGCCCACCTTTAGGTCATCTGATATAATTACTCCTATGTCTCTTTCGATTTTTGTTGTTGTTATTATCTCACCCCCCATTGTGTACTCTTTCCCCCGGGTTTTTGTTTCCCAGATGCGTTACCTTGCACTTCTTTGCATTGAATCTGAGTTGCCATATATTTGACCATTCCTCCAACCTTGCCATGTCCCTTTTCATCCTTTCCACCCCACTTTGTGCATCAATCCTGTTGCAGATCTTTGCATCATTTGCAAAGAGAAATACTTTTCCTTCCAGGTGCTCTCCAATGTCACTTATGAAGACATTAAAGAGGACCGGTTCCAGTACCGAACCCTGCGGTACCCTACTAGTTACCCTCCTTTCTTTACTGTGGACTCTGTTTACTATTACCCTTTGCGTCCTGTTGTTCAGACAGTTTTTTATCCAGGCTACCACCTTGGGACCCACTCCAAGGCTGGCTGACTTGTATATTAATCTTTTGTGTGAGACCGTGTCAAATGCCTTGCTAAAGTCTAGGTAGTCCATATCCACAGCCCTTGCCTGGTCTATTACTTTCATCACCCAGTCAAAGAAATCTAGTAGGTTCATCTGACATGACCTTCCTGCTGTGAAACCATGCTGCCTTGGGTCCTGTGACCCACTGGCCTCTAGGTACTCAACAATTCTTTCCTACAGTTTATAGCCCATGGCCTTCAAGAGGGTAGTGATTATTTTGGTCCAAAAATGAATGAGGTAGGGGCAAGAATGAATAAGATGTATAAGAGTTACAGATGTATAAGTACATCAAGGACACACAGATTGTGTTATTCATTTTATTTAGTCTTGTGTTCTGTGTAATGAGTTACACTGAATTTGCTGAAGTTGCTGAAGTTTAGATGCTTTGACATTGGTTGAAGCAGTATTGTTTCATTCCAAATATCATCAGATATTTGTAAATCTAGGTCCTGAATCAATTCATCTTTTAATGTGTTTATCTCATTTCCATTATGTTTTATCAGACATGCCTGCAGTGTGGATATAGTCTTAGGTTTGTCCGCTTGTCTAGTGAAAATATCCACTATTGGGAAGTTAGGCGGTAATGTTAAGGATCCATTAGTCTGCAGGATAAAGTCCCTGATTTGCAAGTATCTGAAAAAATATGATTTTGGTAGATTATACTTGTGTTTCAATTCTGTGAATGAGAATAGTATGCCATTTTTATGTAGATCTGCTGTCCCCATTATGCCCTTTTGTTCCCAATTTTTACATTTTGATCTGTACTTGATGGTTTGAAAGAGTAATTGCTAAATATGGGTGAGAAAGGGTTGATTTTATTAGTTGCGTTTATTATTTTTTTGGGCTTTACGCCAACAGTCTATGGTAGTTTGGGTTGCAGAATTGATGTATGTGGGTTTTTGTTGCATGTAAAAGTTTGAATAAGTAGCAGAGAACAGGTATGTAATTCTTGTTCCCTACTACAAGATTGCTCCAATTGGCTGGCCCGGTGACACTGACGGTTGAGGCGTTGGACGCCTTACATTGCGCCATGCTGGTGACCCGGGTTTGGGAATGACCTTGGGTCATCAGAGAGCCGGCACATGGGGGGAAGAGCAGGACTGAGCAGCCATAAGGCAGCTCTCCTCTCCCAGGATGGTCGTCACCCACCAGTAGTTCCGCTTCCACCAAGTAGAGGTCCAGTGGGTAGCGTAGGCAGATGGGGGTGGCAGCATAATTGGAGGGTGCCCAGAGACGTGGCGTGCATGTGCCTCCACATACGCATGGATGCCCAGGGCACAGAGGTCGGGAGAAAAAAACGAAGGAAAAAGCCCATAAAAATCTAAATTAAAAAAGATTGCTCCAATTTGTTAGGTAATCAGAACCAAGAAAAAGTGACAGCTTTTTGTGCTACAAGATAAGAACTATGAAAGTCTGGTAGTGAGAATATCCCTTTATTTTTTGGCAGAATTAATTTTTTATAAGCAATTTGGGGTTTCTTATTCTTCCAGACAAATGGCATGATTGCTTTTTTAGGATTCTTAAAATAGATTGTGGGAATTAGGCAAGGGAGTGACTGGAATAAAAATAACAGTTCTGGAAAGATATTCATTTTAACAGTACTAATTCTTCCATTAGTGTGAGAGGTAGGGAGATACATTTGTAAGATCATTTTATATTTGTGTAAGTAGCGGTACATAGTTTTGGAAAAATAGTTTATCTAAGTTGGTGGTTAATTTGGTACCAAGGTATTTTATTGAAGTCGTTTGTTTACATGGGCAATTATCAGGAATTTGAGGAGTATATGCTTGGTCTTTGGACTTTTTTAGATTTTAGGGGAGCTTTTAATAATTTAAAGCAGCATTATTTGTTAGTTGGCAAAAAAGACCACCATATATATACTGTATATATATTTTGGCTAACAAGCATTTCTGACATCCTAAGATTCATGCTCAGTATATTTTTTAATTTTCTCAGACAATATTAAATCAACTTTTACGACTAATTTTGTAAATAAGGGCTCATATCATCAAATAAAGATGGCTGCCACTCACAATTTCTAAACATCTCTTCTACTGAAGTTATCTGTTGAATGTACATTAGATATGGGCGGACCCAAAAAGGTCCTGACCCTTATAATCAGGATCAGGATCCAGGCCAAAGTCCTGATAAGTTCCGATTAGTTCTGATTTGAATCAGAACCTTCTGTAAAATGTGAGGACAACTCAAAATCTGCCATAAAATTGCATTCAGGTAATCCAAAAATTAGCTAAGCCCATTAAGACATGTAAACAAACATTGTGCCATCAAGTTCAACTTCAGGCAACCCAAAAATTAGACAAATAATCCATTAGCCACAGTCAGGAGGAAGAGGGCCAGGTCAAATGGGATTTTGTTTTCTTAAATAAGTAGGGATCCGGCAGCAATGGTAGGAGAAGACGAAGCAGGCTATGAAATACTGTATATTCACAACAGCAGATAAACACATTGGCAAACTGAGAAGTGTGAGATGCAGCTATATGGAAAAGGTTTTATTTAAATATATATATTTAAGTAATGCCTGCCAAGCAATAAAAAGCACAGCAGTCCAGTCACAACAGAGCAGGGTCTTTAAATAAGACTCTTGATTCTTCAATGTGCCTGTGGAGTGTGAATTGTAAAGGGGCAGAACTGAGCCCAAGACACAGTCAGATCAGCCACTCACTCACCCACCCACCCACGTACCCACTCACTCACCCACTCACTCACTCACTCACCCACTCCCACACTAACTCACTCACTCTACCCTTCCCCCCCCCACCACTACCACCACTAGGCTGATATGTATTTTTTTTTCTTTTATTCCACTTTTATGTGCACTTGCAGGGCAGGCTTGGTTTGATCAACAGAAGGCAGACTAGAGCAGAGACTTGAAAACCTCAACAAGAAAGATACAGCCGAGTGAGCACTCAGGGCTCCCTCTCTTGGCAATCCCCCTTCCCCCTGCCAGTTCCCAGATCTGTTTTTTTTTCTTTTGCTCCCTTTTTGTTCCATTTTTAGCTGCTTGTTTTTTTTTTCTTTTCTTTTTTTTTATTAAAGGCACTGCAGCAGGCTTTAAGGCACAAGGCAAATGCACTGATCAGAGGTGTGAATTGAAAACCACGACGAGAACAGATCGTCAGGCAGTGAAGCTCTGTCCATACTGATTCACTCTTAGCCAGCACTGACTGATTCCCGCCGCAGGGTTTTAAATAATTGATTAGCAGTTTTTTTCTTGGGACAATGCTAACTGTACAGAAAGTATTTACATAGGTTTTCTAGAAGTGGTTATGTTTGTTAAACACAGTGAGGCAAGTGCTATGCATTTTCACAATGTTTTAGCACTTTTATGAACAAAACGCTAATCAATTTTTGGAGTTAAATAAAACCCTGCACCGCATACAACCTTATATACCTCAGTACCATCTGACCAAAATTAGTACAGTAGCTGCTGGTCAGGTGATTGAGGTTTACGTTGTATGTGCTTGGCATGTGACTTCGGTGTGCTGCCTCCCCAACAGAGCCAGAATGGAAACCGTAAGGTTTACTTTTTAGTACAGCCTACAAATAAAAGATATAGTACAGGTCAGTGCTTCGCCCCCAACCACGCAGCCTTTCCTTAGTGCGCTGTGCCAGCCAGAGCTGATTCTGTAATTGTCATAGAAACATAGAATTTTATGGCAGATAAGTGTAACCCCTGCAAATGGGGGTTCCCAAAAGACTTCCAGGAGCTTGCTTGAATGCTCCAAGCCTGAATGGTGTTTGGCGTTTAAGCCATTTATCAGTAGTGTTTTAGAACCTCTGGTACTGTCTCTTTAAGAGCTGTCTGCTTGCAGACATAATTAGTTGTATGGGGGACTGTGTGCTTCTCTGAGTACCACTCGAGCTGCTGCCAATTCAATTCATTTTGCAGTCACTAGGAGTGCAAAGGAACCTATCTGAAAGATGTAACTGTTTGCCAGAAATTATTTAGAGTAATAATGAAATTACAGTTTGTCTAACCTGCTTTCTTTGCAGCCAGAACTGTGTCTGCTAGTTCCCCATTCTAGTTTTGAACTGCTGAACTGGACCAATCAGTGTGGGGTAAGCTAGCTCTAAAATGGTGCCTTGGACGAATCAGAACTTGGACTCATAATCTGAGCCAGCCACAAGAGGATTGTATGGGCAGTGACTCTGGGAGATGTAGTTTAGACTTCAGTGCCTTTTTGGACCAACAGCAGCAGTCTTTTGTGAGTGACAGCCAATCCAGTCAAGAACTGGGAGGAACTCAAAGGAAGTGCCCGGTTTTGTCGGTTGGAGTTTCAGTTGAGCTTTGGCAGTGAAGAAGGAAGGAGCCCTGTGCTTTTTCAGTGTGCAGTTTAGTCAAAAAGCGTGTGTAAGGCCCAGAGTTCCGGTCTGCAGCTTGTGTAACAGCTTGTTAGGACTGAATCCGTCCTGTGAAAAGAATCAAAGGATCTCTGAAGAGTAGAAACCAGGCTCACCCTGTAGAAGACTGGAGGAATTGCTGAAAATTGCAATCGGTCTGTCAGGAACTGAATCTGCTGTGTGTTCTCCGGGTATTGTGCAGTAATTGCGATCGGGATACAGATGCAGCCTGCCTGGTATAGTGCTTTCTTTTATATGGATGTGTGAAGAGGTTTGTGTACCTCAAGTGAGCCCTGCTGACATTGAAGGACCCTATCTTATTTGGAGGTCGTGAGTACTAATTCAGGGTCGCTCCCTGTTGAATTGCCACATTAAATCCAAATGGAATTACTGTACTGCTGACTGTTTAATTCTCCCTTTTCTCTGTGTGAAAGGGCCCCTACCAGCTGCCACGGTTTGGACTAGCCACTAGGGCTTGGGTACCCAGGGACAGTAACTGATAGGGATAGGCCTGTGCACAGAGCCATAAATAGATTATCAGAGTGATAAGCTAATTAACCTGATTTCCCCTGTCCTTGTTATATCCCTAAATAAATCAGAGCTGCTTGTTTCAGCAAAGTTATACTGCCTGAGGTATTTGTCTATGTTAAAGTACTGTACTGTGATTGTTGCACTGTATCTCATTTCACAGGAGGTCCCAGTGCGGAACCAGACCTGGGGTAAGTGTATACTGGAAGGTAGTTCTGATATATTGTGTGGGCCACTAGTGGGAAGAAAGGGGTTGCAGTGTCCCAGAGGGCAGTGACCAAGTTAGTTTAACTATTGCAAACCCTGACCTCTGGGTGGAGGCACCCGCCATTGGATCAGGCCCCTCAACCTGTTAGTGGCAAATCAGGCAGGGGTAGTAGCCCCTGGGATAGCGCCATCTAGGGGTTACATCTTGGAGGCTCACCGCTGGGATTGTGTGTCCTCTAGTGGCCATATTACGAACCACTGTTAAGAAAAAATGGGTACCCGACAGAAGTGGCTGTGCACCGGCTGGTGGAGTGGTGTACTGGGAGGAGATCGACCCCCAAAATGCTATGCTTATCCTGGACATCCCCTGGGTATCAATACGGACACTGTGCAGGAGTACTTTCCAAGGTGGAAGGTTTACAAAACCCTGTGGTGGTGGGTCGGCATGCTAATCTGCTCACCCACACTTTCCTGGCCCTAGTAGAGTTTAAGGATCCCATAGATAGCTCAAAGTGCCACAGACCATTACCCCAGAGAGCCCTCACTGCTTGGAGAGTGATAACTAAGGACAGTAAAGACCGGGGAATCAGCCCCACCATCTATGAAACTTTTGAGGAGAAATTTGCTGAATGGTTGCTGGGAGAGGAAAACTGTGGAGGACTTGAAGAAACTATTCTTGCCACCTGGGGTGTTCCTCCCCAACACCCTCTCCTGCTCCAGTGCCGTAATGGTGGCTGAACCAATGCAGACTCCTATTTCTGCACTTGCCATTAGTCACGACTCTTACGAAGGTTGAGGATCTTCTCGGCACCCTCCCACCCCCAAGGGAGGATGACTGGGAGACCTGGATAGACTATGTTGCCCCAAGTGCTAGAATGGCAATGCTCGGAAGGCGTAAAGCAAAGAGGGTTAGTGAGAGCCTCCGAGGTCCTGCCCTGGCTACCATCCATGCAAACGGGCCAGTAACCCTGAAGCGACTGCACAGGCCTATCTTGAGGCCTTGGAGAATGTGTATGGGAGCCCAGATTCTGATGAGGACCTATGGTGGAGAGTAAGAAATGCACAACAGTACCAAGGGAGTTGTTGTCCGTGTATGTCTCTCGGCTGGAAAAATTGTTGCAAGAATGCCTCAGAAAGGGTAGTTTGCCAGCGATTGAACTGGACGAACCAGACTGGACAGAATCCTTAAGTCTGCCCCTTCTCAGAACTGCTGTTGCTTCAATTCGCCTGGCAAATCGACTGGAATCCCCACCCTCCTATGATGAGTTAATGAGAGAAATTCGGGAGTTGAGAAAAGGCGACCTCGGGAGGTACCTGCACCAACAGCTGTGGCTACGACCAGTGACTGAGGGTGACCCATCAAGTGAAGTTCAGGGGCAGAGGTTGACAGTCAATGAGTGCTCTGACAAGGAAAAAGATATGCCACAATGGGGCTGAACTGTTGAGAGAGATCCGGAATTCAAAACAGTCCCTTTATGAAGGCCACGCCTGCAAGCACGGGCTCTGACCTATATCCGACTGCATCTGCTTGGGGGTGGGGTACCCACCCATGTATCTCCCATGATAACAGCCCAAACTCAATTCCTTGACCATGGAAGTGGAGAAACTGATGAGATGTCTCCAAATGCTTATCACGGCCAGAGACAGAGATGGCACCCAGGTTTCCAGTTAGTAATACCCCCGCCTTGGCTCCCAGTGTGGCGCCTTGGCCAGCTCAAACCCAGAAAGTATGTTTTGCTATAATTGTGGGAAAGATGGGCACATGAAAAGGAATGCCAGTCCCAAAAGACACTGACAAAGTTGCATATAGGCTACAAGGAGAGCTTGGAGAAGAAATCAGTGGTTAAGAGGTGCGACATAATCCCAGTGAGGGCACCAAAATGCTAATTCACGTCCTTTGTGGCAAGGTCAGTTGCCCAGGCCCCCTACCGCCTCTCCAGACTGGTCCAGAATATGGGTCCCTCCATGGAGACCACTGTAAAGGTGAATGGAGTGTCTACAAGAGCTGTATTAGACAGTGGCTCCCAAGTGACAATTATGTTCCAGGATTGGTATCAGAAGCATTTGTCAGGCGTGCCCTTACAACCATTAGAAGGACTGCATGTATGGGGGTTAAGTGAACCTACCCTATTCCGGGTATATCGAATTTGGCTGTCTTTCCCCACCTCCGTGGCTGGAGTGGCCGAACAAGTAGAGACCCTAGCCTTAGTGTGTCCCCCACTGGACTGTATGATGGTGTCCCTTTGTTGACTGGAACAAATGCTCATATGTTAGGAAGGCAGGCAGTTGTGTTATGAAAAACAGGGGTCAAAGACTAGTAGAGCTTTAAGAGTTCCGGCTTTAATAAGAAGGCCTATGAGGCATGAGAGATGCTGAAAAACAGAACCAGAGGAACCGGTCGGAATTGTATGGAAGAAGGATCCTGAGTCTCTGATCCTGGCGCCAAATGCCCAGTGTACCTTACAGGGAGAGGTCCGTATCAGAAAGGATGTTAAGAATAAAATATTAATGTTGGATGCACCAGGCGATGGAAAAATTGCCAGAGGACTGCTGGTCAAGCCTTAGTATTTTGCCCGCTAGAGCCCATGCTTATGCCAGAAGGGTAATGGTCCAAGTTCATAATGTGTCTGAAAGAGACATTCGAGTAAACAGAGGTTGCATCCTGGCTAATGTGCATTGTGCAGACACTGCAGTGCTACCCAGCAGCAGAGTTCAAGGAAGAATGACAGGAGTAACGCCTGACTTGTTTGATTTCGCGACTCCCCGCTGCCAGCTGAATGGAAAGTGAGGATCAGTGAGAAGCTTGCCCAGAGAGACCAGGTGTTTTCTTTAAAGGAATGGGATGTAGGATGCGTGCAAGGAGCTGAGCACAATATCCGGCTGCATGAAGAAAGACCATTTCGTGAGAGGTCTCGACGCCTGGCACCTGCTGACATAGATGATGTGAGGCGGCATCTGCAAGAGATGTTAGCTGCTGGTGTAATACAAGAATCCAGAAGCCCTTATGCTTCCCCATTGTGGTAGTGAGAAAAGAATGGAACAGTAAGGATGTGTGTGGATTATGGCACCTTAAACCGTGGACTATCCCTGATCAGTACACAATGCCCGCATTCAGGATGCTTTGGACTGCCTAAGCAGGAGCAAGTGGTTCTCTGTGCTGGATCTCCTGAGTGGGTACTACAGATCCCGATGGCCCCAGAGGACCGTGAGAAAGACGGCCTTTATCTGTCCGCTTGGCTAATTCATGAGGATGCCTCAAGGGATTTTCAGGTGCCCAGCCACTTTTCAACGATTGATGGAGCGTGCGGTGGGGACATGAACTTACTAGAGTGCCTGGTATACCTAGATGATGTTATTGTGTTTGGCAGCTCACTGGAGGAACATGAGAGCAGATTATTTAAGGTATTGGACCGACTAGAGGACTTTGGCCTTAAACTGTCCATTGATAAGTGTCAATTCTTTCAAACATCAGTAAAGTATGTGGGACACATAGTAGCCACCGAGGGAATAGAGACCGAACCAAGTAAAGTTGAGGCCTTGACCACCTGGCCACAGCCCAAAAATCTAAAAGAACTGCAAAGATTCCTGGGATTCTGTGGTTATTATCGGCGCTTCATCAAGGACTATTCAAGAGTGACCCGCCCTTTACTTAACCTTACTCAAGGGTATCCCCCAACCCACAAAAAATACCAAAAGTCAGCGTCCCTCAAGACTGAAAGAGTGTATTTTCATCCAAGTGAAGTATTTGGGGCCCGCTGGACTCCTGATTGTGAGACTGCTTTTCATGAGATCATATATCAACTTACCCATGCTCCAGTGCTGGCCTATGCCGATCCAAGAAAACCTTACGTCCTGCACACTGATGCTAGCTTGCAAGGGTTGGGGGCTGTGTTGTACCAAGAGCGCGAGAATGGCCTGAGACCAATGGCCTTTGCCAGTAGAAGCCCTGACCCCATCCGAAAAGAACCTCCTGTACATAAGTTAGAGTTCCTAGCTTTGAAGTGGGCTGTGGTGACAATTCCATGAGTACTTGTATGGGGCTAAAATACTAGTAAAAACCCGACAATAATCCTTTGACCTATGTGCAGACCTCAGCTAAGTTGGATGCCACTGGCCATAGGTGGCTTTCTGCATTATCTACATATGACTATGCTCTCGAATACCGAGCAGGTCTGAACCACATAGATGCTGATGCTCTCTCCGAGGCCTGTTCCCCAGAATGATTGGGTCCGATTGGCAGAACCTGACATTCGGCACTCTGCCGGAAGTTTGACAGGGAGGAACAAATGTCCACGGACGTCAGTGGACTTCGCAGGCTGGTGATTGCTTGGAGCCTCTGAGAATTGCATACCTGTTGCTTATTGCCACTTTCTGCAATAGACATTGGTGCACTGCCTCAGCTGGACAATGACAGTATCTCGCGGGTTCAATCCGCGATCCCATGATCAAAGCAGCTTTAGAAGCCTCTATGCAGGAAAAGATGTGTCCAAATTACGCTCCACTGATTTGAGAAGTGCACTGTTATACAAAGAAGGTCCTAAGTTGAAACTGATCAATAAACTGTTATACAGAGAAACAGTAGAACAGAGGGGACAAGTAGACAAACAACAACTAGTGCTGCCCACTGCCTTTCAAGACTCCAGTACTGAGGTCCTTGCACAACCACATGGGGCACCTTGGTATAGACAGAACACTTGACTTGGTGAGATCCAGATTCTATTGGCCTAAGATGGGGCTGATGTGGAGCAACACATTCGAACTTGTAGTCGCTGCTTACAGAGGAAAGCTTTGCCCCAGAGGGCTGCCCCATTGTTAACATCACCACCAGTGCACCCATGGAGCTGGTCTGTATTGATTTTCTGAGTTTGGAGTCAGATCAAAGAAATATCAGTAATGTGCTGGTGGTCACTGACCATTTCCACGAGATATGCCCAAGCTTTCCCCACCAAAGACCAGAAAGCATCCACTGTGCCCAAAGTACTTGTAAAAGCTTTTTGTTCACTATGGGGCTCACAAAGAATCCATTCTGATCAAGGGAGAGACTTTGAGAGTCGCCTGATCAAAGAGATGCTTTCTCTGTGGGAGTGCAAAGTCCAGAACCACTCCTTACCACCCCAGGGGACCCACAGCCTGAACGTTTCAACCGCACTTTGCTAGATATGCTAGGCACCCTGCACCCAAAGGACAAGCCTAGATGGAGCCAACAAATTAGCACCCTGGTACATGCTTATAACTGCACCAAAGTGATGCCACTGGATTCTCCCTACCGCCTGATGTTTGGAAGAGAAGCTAACTACCAGTAGATGTGTGTTTTGGGGTCTCTCCTGATGGGGTTCAAGCTGACAACTATTTACAGTATGTGCAAAAGTTAAAGGCCCAGCTAACTCATGCGTACCAACTGGCTCAAACCATGGCTGCCAAAAGAAATCTGGCCAACAAAGAAAGGTATGATAAAAAGGTGAAAGCACAGGAACTCCAGGAGGGAGATCGGGTATGCTAAGAAATCTGGGACTGCATGGCAAGCACAAGATTGCTGACAGATGGCACCATCTCCCTCACATTGTAGTGGGCAAACTAGATGATCTGCCAGTGTACAAAGTAAGGCCTGAGAATAATTCAAAAGATGTAAAAACAATGCATAGAAATCATTTACTGCCCATTGGACAAATCTTAATTGAGTCTGAGCCCCAGAAGATGCCCCTCTGGACCAGTGACTAGAGCTGCTGCTAAGAAAAGATCAAGAAAGTCTGCACCTCAGAAGCAAAGTTAAAGTGTTCCCTCCACAAGTCCCAGTTGAGCATGACTGTCAGTCCATATCGGAAGAAAGTGAGAGTGACTTTGAATACTATCCTTCTTACGAACTGAGTCAATTGTTTGGGGCAATCCCTAGTCAATACTGGAGACAAGCTGGGCCTTCTGGACTGTCTAAGCCCCCAGCTTCATCCCTGGAGCCAATGCTCCCAGAAAGTGAAGTGCAAAGCATCAGATCAGATGAAATGGAATCATTGTGCATGGTTGAACTGTTTGAGCTTTCAGGGAGGAAAATGATAGATTGGGGCAGACTGGTGATACACCGAACAAAAAGAGTATTTTGAGTGCCCTGACAGTCCACTGCCAGTGTCCAGAAAGCTCTCCATGCGAGCCAAATGTTGTGGACTCGAAACTGTAACTCCTGGAGCTGAAGTGCCCCAAGTTCTAGCCTCTCTACCCCCATGGAGACTCCCTGACAAGTGAGGACAATGCTGAAAATGAGGCTCAGAGTGCAGAGACTATAACAGTTCCCCCTAGAAAGACTGGTCGAGCTGTAAGCCTGTGGTGCATCTCAGTTATGATTCACTTGGGAGGCCTGTGGACTTGCCTCTCAATGTTGTCCATAAAGGAGTGTATGTGTCCCGAGCTCATTGCCCAAACTGAGCATCAGTGCTAACTCAAGTTACTTGTGTTGCCCTCTAAGTATGGTCGCCCATCCAGCCCCAAGGTAACTGATAGGAAGGCCCCTCTCTTCAAGTTTCATGTACAAGAGGTAATAACTTGAGTTATGGTACAATGTGTATGTAATACTGTGTAAGAGGACGTACTGCAATGTTTCAGAAATGTGTTCTTGGTAAAATGATATATTGACTGATGATTACATGTTGAGCCTAAATGCAAATGTATATGGTTGCAGTTGAAACTTATGAGAGTACTTGCTTGAGCCGGTCAAGCTTTCCCGAACCAGGAAGAAGTGTAACCCCCTGTAAATGGGGGTTCCCAAAAGACTTCCAGGAGCTTGCTTGAATGCTCCAAGCCTGAATGGTGTTTGCGTTTAAGCCATTTATCAGTGAGTGTTTTTAGAACCTCTGGTACTGTCTCTTTAAGAGCTGTCTGCTTGCAGACATAATTAGTTTGTAGGGGGACTGTGCTTCTCTGAGTACCACTCGAGCTGCTGCCAATTCAATTCATTTTGCAGTCACTAGGAGTGCAAAGGGAACCTATCTGAAAGATGTAACTGTTTGCCAGAAATTATTTAGAGTAATAATGAAATTACAGTTTGTCTAACCTGCTTTCTTTGCAGCCAGAACTGTGTCTGCTAGTTCCCCATTCTAGTTTTGAACTGCTGAACTGGACCAATCAGTGTGGGGTAAGCTAGCTCTAAAATGGTGCCTTGGACAGATCAGAACTTGGACTCAATCTGAGCCAGCCACAAGAGGATTGTATGGGCAGTGACTCTGGGAGATGTGGTTTAGACTTCAGTGCCTTTTGGACCAACAGCAGCAGTCTTTTGTGAGTGACAGCCAATCCAGTCAAGAACTGGGAGGAACTCAAAGGAAGTGCCGGTTTTGTCGGTTGGAGTTTCAGTTGAGCTTTGGCAGTGAAGAAGGAAGGAGCCCTGTGCTTTTTCAGTGTGCAGTTTAGTCAAAAGCGTGTGTAAGGCCCAGAGTTCGGTCTGCAGCTTGTGTAACAGCTTGTTAGGACTGAATCCGTCCTGTGAAAAGAATCAAAGGATCTCTGAAGAGTAGAAACCAGGCTCACCCTGTAGAAGACTGGAGGAATTGCTGAAAATTGCAATCGGTCTCAGGAACTGAATCTGCTGTGTGTTCTCCGGGTATTGTGCAGTAATTGCGATCGGGATACAGATGCAGCCTGCCTGGTATAGTGCTTTCTTTTATATGGATGTGTAAGGGTTGTGTACCTCAAGTGAGCCCTGCTGACATTGAAGGACCCTATCTTTATTTGGAGGTCGTGAGTACTAATTCAGGGTCGCTCCTGTTGAATTGCCACATTAAATCCAAATGGAATTACTGTACTGCTGACTGTTTAATTCTCCTTTTCTCTGTGTGAAAGGGCCCTACCAGCTGCCGGTTTGGACTAGCCACTAGGGCTTGGGTACCCAGGGACAGTAACTGATAGGGATAGGCCTGTGCACAGAGCCATAAATAGATTATCAGAGTGATAAGCTAATTAACCTGAATTCCCCTGTCCTTGTTATATCCCCTAAATAAATCAGAGCTGCTTGTTTCAGCAAAGTTATACTGTCTGAGGTATTTGTCTATGTTAAAGTACTGTACTGTGATTGTTGCACTGTATCTCATTTCACAGGAGGTCCCAGTGCGGAACCAGACCTGGGGGTAAGTGTATACTGTGAAGGTAATTCTGATATATTGTGTGGGCCACTAGTGGGAAGAAAGGGGGGTTGCAGTGTCCCAGAGGGCAGTGACCAAGTTAGTTTAACTATTGCAAACCCTGACCTCTGGGTGGAGGCACCCGCCATTGGATCCAGGCCCCTCAACCTGTTAGTGGCAAATCAGGCAGGGGTAGTAGCCCCTGGGATAGCGCCATCTAGGGGTTACATAAGGACCTTTGGGCCCACCTAGTCTGCCCATTTCCCTACCTACTGTATAAACCTCAGATTCTACTTGATCTGCAGCTTATCTCCTCCTTCCCACCCCTAGTGTTGCCTTCTACCTGGTCCCATGCATTCTTGAATTCACCTACCATTGTTTCCCCCATAAGCTCCTCGGGGAGGCTGTTCCATGCATCCACTACCCTTTCTGTGAAAAAATACTTCCTCACATTGCCCCTGAGTCCCCCCCACCATCATATTGTGATCCCTTGTTCTTGCACATCTTATTTTCTGAAATACTGCCCTCTTGAACTCCTATTGATCCCTTGAGGTATTTGAGTGTCTCTATCATACCCCCTTCCTCCACTGTATACATATTGAGTTCTCTCAATCTCTCCTCGTATGGTTTCTTATGTGGCCCCAGCACCATTTTTGTTGCCCTTCTCTGGACTGCCTCCACCCTGTCAATGTCCTTTTGGAGATGAGATCTCCAGAACTGTATGCAGTACTCCAGATGAGGCCTTACAAACTGCCTGTACAGCGGCATCACCACCTCCTATTTTCTACTGGTGATACCTCTCCCTATGCACCCCAGCACCCCCCCCCCGGCTTTCCTTACTGCCTCTTCACATTGTTTGGCTACTTTTAGATCATCTGTTATGACTACCCCAGGTCCCTTTCCAGTTTGGTTGTTGTTAGTACCCCCCATCATGTATTCTTCCCCTGGGTTTTTGTTCCTCAGGTGCATGATTTTGTGCTTCTTGCCATTGAATCTGAGCCGCCACACTCTTGACCACTCCTCCAACTTGGCTAAGTCTCTCTTCATCTTCTCCACCCGGCCCCCCCGGAAATGTCAACCCTACTGCAGATCTTGTGTCATCTGCAAAGAGGCATACCTTTCCTTCGAGTCCCTCTGCAATGTTGCTAATAAAGACATTAAAGACGACCGACCCCAGTACTGAACCCTTTGGCACCCCGCTGGTTACTCCCCTTTCTTCAGATTGAACTCAGTTTACCACCACCTTCTGTGTCCTGTTGCTAAGTCAATTTCTGATCCAGTTTGCCACCTTGTGGCCCACTCCCAGACTGCACAACTTGTTTACTAACCTCTTGTGTGGGACTGTGTCAAATGCTTTGCTAAAATCTAGGTAGGTCATGCCCACCGCCCCTCTCTGATCTACTACCCTTGTCAACCAGTCAAAATAAATCTATCAGATTCATTTGACAAGACCTTCTTGTTGTGAATCCATGTTGCCTTGGGTCCAGTGCCCCACTGGCTTCTACATATTCCACAATCTTTTCCTTTAACAGTGATTCCATCATCTTTCCCACTACTGAGGTCAAACTGACCGGTCTATAGTTTCCCGCTTCTACCTAGCATCCACTTTTGTGAAGAGGTATCATGTTCACCCTCCTGCAGTCCTCTCGTACTACTCCCTCCTCCAACAATTTGTTGAACAGGGCTCTCAGTAGTGTTAGTAGCACCTCTCTGAGTTCTTTTAGTATTCTGGGATGTAACCCATCCGGCCCCATCGCCTTGTTCACCTTCAGCTTCAAGAGTTCCTTTAGGACTCATTCTCTTCTGTGAATGGTCTGGTGTCCACCCCTCTTCCCTGTGTGTGTCTGCTGGATAATTCTGGTCCCTCTCCCTCCCCTTCTTTCCTGAATATTGAGCAAAAGTATTTGTTCAGTATCTCAGTTTTTTCCAGGTCCCCCTCCATCCACCCCCTCCTTTTCTTAGCCTCACTATCCCTCCCTTGACCTTTCTTCTTTCCCTTGTGGAGTTAGTTTGGTACTGACCTTTAAGAAATGTGGCTACTTGTAGCTTCCTGTCAGTACTGAGCTGTTCGAGCCTGTTGCAGGGGTGTGCTGATGAGGTCAAGAGTGTGGTGGAAACTTATAACATGGCAAGTACCACAGTTCTTGATTCACATGCATCATTTCATGTATGCCCTAAAGTTTCCCAACAGAGCTCCCCAGGGTTTAATGGTGAGCCCTGATGGTTCAAGATCAAAGGGAGGAGACTGGAACGTTCCTGGCGGAGATCAAGTTTTTTGGAGGATAGACGAATACTGAGAACTCACTATAAGGAGTATCACGGAGCAATCAAAGAAAGGTAGCGTTCCTGTCATGGGTGACTGCTGCTGGGGTTAGCAGGCCAGGCCAACTCCTACGCACTGTGGACAGGCTGTTACACCCAGTCTGCCTACAGTCCAGAGGAGTACTGACACACAGGCAGTGTGAGAAGTTTGGCCAGTGTTTCCTTGATAGGGTATCCTCTGTTTGTTCCCAAGTCTCTTCAACTGGGCTGTCATGGCCCAGCATGGTACAGTCTGTGACTAACAGAGGCTCATGGTCTGTCTGGGAGAAATTTCACCCTGTGTCAACTGAGCAGATTTTCTGGGAGATCATGAAGCTGCATTCCACCTTTTGTTTGCTGGATCCTGGATCGACCCGGCTTTTATTAGACTGTTGGGAATCTACTGGTCCAGTGATTGTTGAGATTGTCTGGTGTTCCCTTGAGGAGGGTATGTTTCTGAGTGCTTTGAAAAGGGCTGTTGTGAGAACCCTTCTCAAAAAACCTTCCTTAGACCTGGATATCTTGACAAATTACAGACCCGTCTCTAACCTTCCCTTTTTGGGAAAGGTTACCGAGACAATGGTGGCGACGCAGCTGGAGATGCACCTGGAGCATTTCTCTAGCTAGGAATCATTTCAGTCTGGATTCAGAGGGTGTCATAGCATGGAGACTGGGCTTGCCAGGCTGCAGAATTATCTTCTTCTGGCTACAGATAGAGGAGAATGTTCCATCTTGGTTCTCCTCTACCTCTTGTTAGTGTTTGACACTGTCGGTCATGGATTTTAACAGATCGTCTGAGGGTCTTGGTGGGCTTGTGATGAGGTGGTTCAAGTCCCTCCTGTCCAGTAGGGTGCAGCAGGTCACATGAGGGAATTTTCTCTCTTTGCCAGCTGCCCTGACCTGCGGAGTCCCTCAGGGTTCAAGTCTGTCTCCCATGTTATTTGCGGTGTACATGTTGCTGCTGGGAGGAGTGAAACAAAGGCATAGTTTGCAGATTTACTGTTATGTAGGTGATACTCAGCTGTACTTATCATTTGCCCCTGGTATGTAAAATGCAGTGGGCATTCTTAATAACTGCCTATCTGTGATCAATGACTGGATGGCCTCCAGCTGGCTCAGGTTGAACCTGGACAAGACTGAAGTGTTACTGGTGACTTGGGTGTCTGAACGGCGGTGGGCTTGAGTGAGTGTGTGTGTGTGTGTGGGGGGGGGTGGCTGGCTTACATTTTGGGCCTACTCAGCTTATAGCCACAGACAGGGTGAATAATCTGGCCATCATTATGGATCACAAGCTGACTATGGAATATCAGGTGTCTGCTGTGGTCTGTAATGATTTGTTTTATCTTAGGAACATCACCCAGCTCAAGCCCTTTCTCAGCCCTCAGGACAAGAAGTCCCTGGTGCATGCCTTTGTGATAGTTAGGTTGGATTACTGTAATGCCCTGTCTCAGGCTATGTGGAGGTTTGATCCACCACCTGCAGCTGGTGCAGAACTCCATGGCTAAATAGACTGCTGGAGTTTCTTCCTCCGAGCATATCTCTCCGACTCTGCGGATGGTACATTGACTGCCTGTGAAGAGGTGCATCTCATTAAGGATTTTTTTTTTTAACATACAAAGCCTTACATGATCTGGATCCTGGTTACCTAAAAGAGCTCCTGTGTTCATATGCTCCTGACTGCCCACTCCACTCTTCGGTGGTGGGCCTCTTGAAGGTACCCAGCTCTCACTTAAAGTTGTCTGGGGATTGTGCCTTTGCTGTAGCTGCTCCAGTTATCTGGAACCAGCTGCCACGAGAGCTTCAGGAGGCCCCCTCAGTGGATAATTTCAAGGGGGTGTTAAAGCCTTATCTTTTTATAACAGTTGACCCTGCTGTTTCCTAACTTGTTCTTATGTAGACGGTATTATTTTTTTTTTTATGCTGCTGTTATTATGTATTTTTTCTGATATGTAAGGTACCCAGAGCCTGTGGGAGTGGGTGCGGAAGAAATAAATACAGTATACTACTACTGTACTATTAATTACTTGGTCACTTAGTCAAAGAAATCTATCAGATTCGTTTGACAAGACCCCCATGATTTCATGCCATCTCGGGTCTTGTAACTCAATGGATTTCAGATATTCCACAATCCTTTTCTTCACCAGTGATTCTATTAACTTCCCCAACACTGATGTCAGGTGGACTGGCCTATAATTGCCAGCCTCCTCTCTGCTGCAACCTTTGTGAAGTGCGACTACATCTGCCCTCCTCCAGTCCTCTGGAACCATGCTCATTTCTAGTGAACTGTTAAATAGGACTGTCAGAGGTGCAATCAGAACCTTCCTGAGTTCCCTCAATATCCTAGGAGGCAGCCCATCTGGCCCCATTGCTTTGTCCACTTTCAGATTAGTAAGTCCCTTCAGGACTCTCTCTTCTGAAAAAGAACTAGTGTCCACCTTGCCCCCTCCAAAGCTCCTTTTACTTTTTTGTGGCCCCTCTCTGTCTTCTTCCTCTGTGAACACTGAATAAAAGTATTTATTCAGGATGTCTACCTTTTGCTGGTCCCCCTCTGCATAGTCTCCCCTTCCCTTTTTAATCTCACAATCCCTCCCAAGGTATTCCTTTTTTCACTTACATACCTAAACAAGCATCTGTCAATGACGAATATTTGCTTACTGGCATTGGCATTGGTAGTGTAGGCGTTAGAGAGATGCATAATTGGAATGGCAGTGAAGTATTGAATGGAAGCCAACCCCACCACCACCCTGCAGAGACTTACAGGCATTGGAGTGTGCCTTTGGGTCATCAGGCATAACAGCCATGCCATTTCACCACACCCTACCCTGCAGACTCCGACAAGTGTCACGGTGTGCCTCTGGAGTCTTTGGGCCTTATGCTCACCCCATTTCATATGGAAATACAGTGAAATGGATGCAATATAAAAGAATGAGGTGAACTTTGGGGCCGAAGAGTCCAAGGCACACCTTGATGCCTCTCAGTGGGTGGGGGGTATGGGTGGGGTTGGAATGGCATGAGCATTACAGGTGGCAATCCCAAGTCACACCCCTGATGCCTATCAGTCAATACAGGGTGTGGCATAATGGTGGAAACCCTAATGCCCCATGAGTTTGTTGGTATTTTCACTCCACATTTTCAACATGGGTATTTTGTAACCCCCACCTCATGAACAGTGGCAATATCAGTTTGTTAGCTGAAAGATGATTTTGCACAGTGACTATGCCATTTGGTACCACAGGTGCAAAAACACATTTTGAACAGGATGTGAAAAATGACAGCTGTACTGTTCATGGGAAGGTGTAAAATATGGCAATGTTGAAAGTCTGGAGTGAAAATATAAAAAAAACTGAAGTCATGAGCATGGGAAGAAACTGCACAACGCACACCCATAATGTAATTACTTTGGGGATATTTTACAGCAGATTGTCAATGCAGGCATTTTGGGACCTCCACGCATGAACAGTGTCACTGTGATTTTTTTAATCTGTCCCGAACACTGATTTCCCTCAACGATCATGCATTTCTGCGCAGGAAGTGTGAAAACATATTTTGGCCAGGGTATGAAAAATGACAGCTGTACTGTTCATAAGGAGGTGTGGAACAATGCCAGTGCTGAAAAACTGGACTGAAAATAGTACAAATTCATGAACTTATGAGGGTGCATGGAAACTGCGCAATGCACACTCGTAACACAGTCATTTTATGGACTTTTGTCACTAGATTTTCAACATAACCATTTTAAGACCTCTGCTCATGAACAGTGTCACTGTGATTTTCTTAATCTGTCCCTAACATTGATTTCGCATACTGACTGCACCATTTGGTGCTACATGCGCGAAAACACATTTTGGGCAAGATATGAAAAATGACAGCTGTACTGCTCATAAGGAGGTATGGTAAAATGGCAATTTGAAAATCTGGAGTGAAAATATAAAAAAATGTGTGAAGATAAGGGCGTGCATAGGAATTGTGCAATGTCACTCATAAAATAGTCATTTTTGGAAATTTTTTCACCAAATTTTCAACATAGGATTTTAGAGGTGTACCTCATGAACTGTGACACTGTCGTTTCATTACTTGGTCCCGAAAGGTGGTTCTGCACCGTGACTGAGAAATCACCTTTCGGGACCAAATAACAAAATGACAGTGACTGAATTCAGAGGTGGGGCCCCAAGAACCCCATGTTGAAGAATTTGGTGGCATCTAAAATAACGAGATATACTAGTTGAAAAAAAAAACATTTTATGCCATTATACAGCTTACGGCATTTCTTCAGTTCACGGTCCGCTTTGAAGAGTGCAGGCGTGTTCCGGTCCACTGCAGATCGTTGCGCTGGACTCTGGAGTAAGTGTTAGGGATGTGGGAGGTGGATGCGCAGAGGGTGGGTGCGGGTTGGGGAGGGGCCAGACAATCAACGAGGGACTGTTTTTTGTTTTCAGGTGTTTTTCTTTTTAGGAAGATGATGCGGGACTTGTGTCATGCTGGGGTGGACTCCCAGCATGGCAGCTGGAAGATTTTTTTTGGGGGGGGTCAGTGGAGCCAACAGGGGATTGGGCACTGCTGTCGGCCATACAGACATTTGCCATGCTGGGGTGGGCTCCCAGTGTGGCAACTGGAAGTCTGTTTCTTTTAGGGGGGTTCAATGGAGCCGACAGAGTTGGGCACCCTCGTCGCCATTCTAACTTTTGCCACACTTGGGGTGGGCTCCCAGCATGGCATCTACAAGTCTTGGGGGGGGTGTGGGCTGACAGGGATTGGACACCCATCAGCCATGCGATTGTGTGGCGAGAACACATGAACAAGCTGGGGTGGGCTCCCAGCATGCTACTTGAGTGTTTGGGGAGGGGGGAGAGTAGACATGAATGAAGCTGTCTATGACAGCAGTTCAGGATGCAGTGCAGTGTAGGCACTTTGCATACTGCCAACGGCAGTATGTAAATTACCTGCAGATGCCAGTATGCAAATTACCTACATGTTATAACCACTGATTGCAGTGGTTTTTCACTTTCAACTGTATGCCACTGCATCTGAACAGCTGTCATAGACAGCTTGGACATTCATTGGCATGGTGCAGCCACGCCTGCAAAAGGGAGCAAGGCATTGGAAGTGGGGAAGGCACACCTACGAAAACTCATATGGTGGCACTGTGTTTCTTGCACATGCGTGTAAGCAAACATAAAAATTATTTGTCCCCTTTTGATACTGCCTGGGTTATTCTCTCTTCTATTTATGCTTTTGTGCTCCTTACTGCTTTCCCTTCTTCCCTTTGTTTCACCTGACACATCTCCCTATTCTCCTCCCTCCACATCTCCTTGTACCACTCAAATACAGTCATTTTAGCCTTTACCCTTTCTGCCACCTTTTTCAAGAACCACAGCTGTCTCTTTCTTCTTGATTTTGCTCAGTTTCTTGATGCAGAGGTGTGTTGCTCTCATTATGGCATTTTTAGCTTCGCTCACTGTTCCTCCATCCCATCCCAGTCATCTTCTCTTGCCAGGTCATCCCTGAGGCATTCACCGATCTTTATAAATTCTGCCCTCCTGAAGTCCAGGACCCTCACCCTTGTGTGGTTCAGTTCCTCAGCTATCCTTATATTGAACCACACTATCCAGTGATCACAGGTCCCCAGGTGGCCTCCTACCTTGGTATCTGCAATACTGTCCCTGTTTGTGAGTACCAGGTCCAGAACTGCCCATTGCGAGTGGAATAACTGACTAGTTCCCTAAGGAATGCCCCTTGCAGGGAGTCCAGGATGTTCCCAATTCTAGCTGAAGCTGCAGCTGAGAGCACCAATCTACATTTGGTAGACTGAAGTCCCCCACCAGCAGCACCTCCCCCTTTTCTGCCATCTTGCCAATGGTTTCCATTGGTAGCTTACCCAAATCCTCCCCCTGTGCTGGAGGTCTGTAGATCATGCCATGAACAGTGGCTCTGTTCCCATCTCCAGGGTGACCCACAGTACCTCTGCCCCTATATTCCCTGTATCTCCATTGTTCTATGCTTTCCCTTACATAAAGCTCCACACATCCTCCTTTCCTCCCCACCCTGTCCTTCCTGAACAGACTATAGCCTGGAATGGCCATGTCCCAGTCATGGTTTTCAGTGCACCATGACTCGGTAATGGCCACAATAGCCAGGCATGCCTCTGCCATGATGACCTCCCAAATCTTATTTCCTAGACTTATAGCATTTGCATACATGGTCCCCCAGATTTTGTTAGCACTCTACTTGTTAATCCCTTTTTTTTCTTTTTGCCCTCCCTCTTTCCCCCTCTCTTTTTAATGTCCCTGTTCCCTTCCCCTTTAAATTCTATCACCTTGCTTCCTTTATTAATTTGCACTTTGGGGGGGGTCCTCTCCCCCTCTGATTCTCCCTACTCTCTACTTTAGCCTGTGGGGAGGCAGTTTTGGCCTCCCTGATTCCTCCTCTCAGCCCCCCAGCTAGTTTAAATATTCATCAAAGTAACATGTATACCATCCACAAAAGAATGCAGCTCCCTGCTTGCATGGATGCAGGCAGTCATCTCTGTATTGGCCCTAGATCCTGGAAGCACCATCAGAATTGTGGGCCGCAATTCAGGACAGTTGCAATTAGTTGTAATTGCCCTGAGTTGCTGCGGTAATTGAGTAGAGTCATATTTTAAGTCGACAACTGTGTTGTAGCAGACTCAGCTTTAGAGACTTCTCACATCCCACCTGCTTGCCCTGACCGTCCTCTTCCCCCCCAACACCATACAGGAGCCATAAATTGTGATCTCCTGGTGCCACAGCCCTGAGTCCTTACATCCCTCTCCCAACCAATGCCAAGTACTGCAGGCATTGTTTTTTTCTAAATTGTGTGCACAGAGCCTCAGCCACCAACCAAATTGTGTTTCTGTCTCCTTGGTGCCAATCCTCCTCCAATAGAGTGTGAGACAGAGGGAGGGGCCAGGAGCTGTGCGCATTGCACATGAGCGTAGTCAGTCAGTAATCAGTTAGTTGGTTGCAGCAGAGAACAAAGCAAATGGAAGAATGAGTCTGGGATGGTTGGGTTGTTGCACAATCATGATTGCCCAGGGTCCCTGGGTCCCACCAAGCCCACAGGGCCTCGCTCCAAGAAGCTAACCTGACCCAGGTCATAACAGAGTTCACCAGGCAAAATCTGAAGACTGGAAACCACTCCACCCTTGACTGGATCCTAGTCTCTAACCCAGCCAACATCCAAGTGGCTGACATGATGTCTGATGTCTTGAGTGACCACTACCCCACCTTCTGCATCTGGAAAAACAGGCCGCCCAGGACTCCCCTCAGGCTCATAATAGCCAGGGACTTCTCTGGCTTCTCCTCTGAGGTCTTCCAGAGCTCAGTGAGAAACGCCGAGTGGGCGCCACTAAGTCAGCTAGGTAGTACTAATGATGCTGCTCGGTACTTCCTACATACTTTCTCTGTGATGGCCAGTCTACACGCACCGTTATGGAAAAGATGAGCAAAAGGGCAGTGCCATAGATGGATCTCGCACAAACTTAAATCTCTAATGTTAAGCAGAGACAAGGCCTAGAAAAAAGCCAGGCACTCCAATAGCCCTGCTGACTACAGGTCCTTTCGGAACAAGTTCAAGAAAGCCTCAAAATCTGCTAAAAGGGCCTGTCTCAAAGCCATTCAGCAAGACACCCTGTCCAACTCTAAGTCCTTCTGGACCAGCATCAACTCCTTGTTAAAAGGCACAAACCACAGCAGGGCAATATTACCTGCAATGGGCTAACATTAACAGATGGAGGAGAGGCCGCCACTGCCTTCAACAGCTTCTTCATGGATCTGGCCACCTACAGAAACAACTGCCAACTTCGGCACCAGGGTCCCCCAGTCACAGAAACACAGGACCCGCCGACCCCCAATTTCCACCTAAGGACTGTGCACAAAAAAGAAGTGCTACCCCTCCTGCAATCCTTAAAACCTAGGGGATCACCAGGACCTGATGGACTGGACCCTCGGCTGCTCAAGGCTGTGGCTCCCCACCACAGCCTTACCTGTCACCATGCTAATAAACAGATCCCTGCAGGAAGGAGTAGTCTCCAAAAAGTGGAAACAGGCCCATGTGGTCCCAATACACAAGGGTGGACTCAGAGATCTAATTGGCCACTACAGACCCATCTCTATTCTTTGCCACATAGCAAAGATCCAGGAGCGGCTCGTCTATGGCCAACTGAGGGACTACCTGGAAAACAATCAGTTCCTGGCCCTTTCACAGCATGGATTCTGGTAAAAACATGGGACTGACACGGCCCTCATCAAGTTCTAGCTGCCTTGGACAAGGGCACCCCCATGGGGGCAGTCTTTATAAATCTGACCAAGGCATTTGACCTGGCTGACCACCCACTCCTACTAACCAAATTGAGCACACTTGGACTGGACCAACACTCCCTGAACTGGTTCAGCAACTACCTGACTGACCGCTCCCAGCAGGTCAAGTGGAGAGGTGCAACCTCTGACCCTCTACCGTTAAATGAGGGTGTGCTCCAAGACTCCATCCTGAGCCCGCTTCTGTTCTCCCTGTTCATCAACGACCTCCACCACCACTGCAGGAGCAGCTCCATGGTGCAGTACGCTGATGATGCAGTACTCTACAGAACTGCGCCACACCAGGATGACCTAGGACTCCTGCTCCAGGCTGACTTTTCCCAGGCTGAAGCGTGGCTGGTCGAGAATCACCTGGTTCTCAACCTGAACAAGACCAAAGTGCTCCTGTTTGGTCCCAAATCCCTGGGTCCCTCCTGGGCACATCTTCTACCATTGGTCACCACATCTGGCTCTCCTATCAAAGTGGTCCAATCCTTCAGATACCTGGGTCTTACATTAGACCAGGGACTCATGCTAAAACCACATGTAGATTTGGTGACCAAAAACATCCACAAAAAACTTGGGCTGCTCTACCATCTAAGCACCAATCTGATACCTGAGACAAGGCTGGCAATTGTGCAGAGTGTCCTCCTACCTACTCGGCCCCAACCCTACTCAGCATCGCAAAGCTTGACCATGGTAGACTACAGACAGTGTACCATAAAGTTGCACGATTCACTACAAAAGCCCATCTGAGGACCCACCACTGTGAAGTTCTTGCCGCACTCAAATGGCCCACCCTGAACCTAAGACTTCAGTACTCCTTGTTAAACTGGACATACAAGCTCCTCTCTGACGATCCCCCTGCAGGGCTAATCAGGCTACTCACCCCAAAGCGGACCAGCAGACCCCTTCGCACTTCGGGCAAAATACTGCTTGAACTGCCCAGGCCCAGATCCGCAGCCAGCAGTAAATCCTTTGCCCATATCGCCCCCACACTGTGCAACAAGCTCCCCTTTCAACTACAAGAAGCCCCCTCCCCAGCGATTTTTCAGACAGGATTACGTGCTCACCTCCTGAAGCTCAGCTACTGTGTCTGTCCTGAAGGCCAGCTAAATCACACCCCCGGCATCTAGCTGCCACTGCTGATCTGGGGTACTTGCCCTGTAATTAGTTGCCCACTTCTATGTAAAGCTGTCACTCCCAATGTAACCCTGTACCTTTTAGACCTATACTGCATTGCTTGTATATTTTAATGTACACCTGCCCTAAGTCTAACAGCTACCACTGTTGTTGTGTTGTAAGTCCAATGATTGTTGTAAAATGGCATCGCACACCTGTACGCAATGTACAACTCTGTATCTCTTGACTGTACTTGTTCAACTCTATGTAACTAACTCCAGGGTCGCCCCTGAAAAAGGGACCTTTGGGGCCCAGTGGGCTAACCCAGTTAACAAAATGTAATAAATAAATAAAATAGTCCATGACTGACTACTTGACAGGGACAGCAGGAGGACAGAGTGGACAGAGAGAGAGAGGAACAGTCAGCATCAGCAGAGCAGGGCTTAGTGAGGAGTGAGAGGACTCTGAGTGAGAGCTTGGCTGAGCGGGAACATGGATGGTCATGTATGGGCCTGCCCTGCACTAAGGTGAGTTGGTAACTGTTTGTTCGGGATGGGTGGCACTGCTGTGGGGTTGCTGATGGCAGGCTTGTTGTGCTGGGCAGCCATGGGAAGAGGGAGAGGGAGTGGGTCGGGAAAGGACTTCAGTTCGGGGCTGCGTGGATCCAGGTCGGGAGGGACCGGGACAGTCACGCAATTTGTGTGTGTGGCAGTGGCAGTGTTGACACAGCCGTGGCAGGCAGGCCAAAGCCAAGCGGGTCAGAACTTAAGGTGGTCAGGGTGGGCGGGAGGAAGAAATGAGTCTGGGCTCCCACGAATTCAGTGGTCTTGTGTGCAGTGATTGGCAGGTGGGGATGGACTGAGATGTGACAAACAGCCTTCAGGGCCCCCAGTGATGCTCCTGCGGTGAGTTCAGTGGCTATGAAATGCTTAGAAAATCCCACTGCACAGATTAAATTCCAGTGGATTTATCCAGACTACATACCCACCAGAATATGGGCTTCAGACTGGCTGCTGCAAGGTTGCGGAAGGGAACAGAAATGTGTCTGGGCTCCTGTGAATTCAGCGCTCTTGTTGTGCACGTGGCGACTGGTGGGTGGGGGGGTCGACTGTGATGTGACAAATAGCCCCTACAGGCTACGGTATGGCCCCCAGTGATGCTCTCATGGTGAGTTCTGTAGCTCTGAACTGCAGATTAACATATACTTCCAAATGATGCTTTGTATTAAGGGATATGTGCAGTTTTGTATTTCTCTGAAACACGTATTTACTGCCAGCGACCTTCCTGAATAACGTTTGTCTCACAAATTTTGTGCTGAGGATCTTTGCCTTTTAGATTGATCAAAAATAAACTATTCATTTGGTTGGCTTTTTCTCATGGTTGGTTTCAGAAGTATAATCTTTTGTTGCCCCTTTGATTTTCATTCTGCCACAGTCACCATCCCAGCTTAAGACTGATTCTGAGTTTGAATGTGCAGTATTCAGTGGAGTCTAGCCATGATGATGTTATTCACCAAGCCTGGCGTCTGAGGGCAGCAACTTCTAGCCAGTGTAATTTGAATGAGGGAGCTTGTGGCCTTGTAGTAGGCCTGCAGTTAGTAGCAGACCCCTATTGTAAAAGGCCATGTCTTAGGGCCTCCTGTATCAACTTGGTGGGAGAACGCTCTCAGCTATTCCCACTGGTTGTTTAGTGTATTGCTGCACTGCAGTGCCCATGTGCCAAGGCAGCACAGTTGCAGAAGCTCTCCTCTCATATTTTGATATGAAGATGATGACAGACTGATGAGAAAGCACTCACCAACACATGGGGAAATGCAAGAGCATTCCGGAATAACGTAAACATGTCACTGGGAAGGAGTCCAAATCACCCCCAGCTGCTCTCAAAATTAACGGAAATACTACACTGGACCTAAAAGTCATAGCTAACACCTTCAATGATGCCTTCACTGATCTCAGCAGCATCCCCCTTCCCCCTGACATTTTCAACGACAGTGACACTCCTCTTCCCACCCATCAGTCTACACCTAAAAAATGCCCCCTTTTCTACTTCAGAGCAGTAAACAAAATACTGTCAGGAAATACATCTCCAAAGCCATCAAAAACACCAGAGCTAGTGCTGACACACTGGACCTCAAACTTCTGTCCCTCACTCTTGAAGAAGTACTGGGGCCTCTCACCAGGATCTTTAATCTCTCCTTCTCTCTCAGCC
Source organism: Neoceratodus forsteri (assembly GCA_016271365.2). Classification (NCBI taxonomy): domain Eukaryota; kingdom Metazoa; phylum Chordata; order Ceratodontiformes; family Ceratodontidae; genus Neoceratodus; species Neoceratodus forsteri. Next base: position 660,173,252 of record CM057459.1, read on the forward strand.
AGTTCCCAGATAAATGGAAGTCAGCAACAGTCACACTAATCCATAAAAGCGGTGACAGGACCACCCATGGGAACTACCGACCTATCTCTATCCTTCCACCCCTCTCTAAGGCCCTGGAACAGATAGTAACGGACCAGCTCACCGATTATCTGGGCAAATACAACATCCTTTGCCAGCAGCAACATGGTTTTAGAAAAGGACACAGCACTGCCACGGCCCTTCTTGAGTTTACGGGAGCCATACACAACTCCCTTGACCATGGTCTCCTAATCGGAGCTATATTCATAGACCTGTCAAAGGCTTTTGATACTGTCCACCATCACCTCCTGCTTCATCAACTACTGAACATTGGCCTCTCTATGGAATCAGTGGCATGGTTCAATAGCTATCTTGACGACAGGACCCAATGTGTAAAAATAGCGGACGTGTTCTCCGACACTAAAGAGATACGCTCTGGTGTCCCCCAAGGCTGCATCCTGGGCCCACTGCTTTTCAGCCAGTTCCTCAACTCTCTCCCCGACTCCACTCCTCAGCAAGTTATACTCTATGCAGATGACACTGATTCTTGCCTCCCATCATGATCCAAGCCACCTGCAACAAACCCTTCAACATGGTTTCACCTCAGTTGAAAACTGGTTCAAAGAACATAAATTAATCCTTAACCAGAAAAAAAACAAAACCACGATTTTCACCAGCCACCAAAACAGGCACAAACATCTCCAACTCTCCTTATATACCTGCCTTGGCAACTCCCTGGAGCAGGTTGACTCCTTCAAATATCTAGGAATCACCTTAGACCCCCACCTGTCCTTTGGAACTCACATAACCAATGTTGCAAAAACAGTGAACACCAGACCTGGGTTTACTCTACTGCCTACAGCGGCACCTGACAAAAGAGGCCCTCGCTACTGCTGTTCAAAGCTCCTCATCTCCCAGATTGATTACGGCCTTGTCATCTATGGCACTGCCACTACCTTGACACTCAGAAGGATAACTACCACCCTTAACAAGGCCTGTCGACTCATCACTGGGGCCAAGCGTCTCACACACACCTGTGACCTCTACTCACAAGCAAATTGGCTTCAACTTGAAAATAGAATCCAGTACCAAACCTGTGTGGTTGCAAAGAAAATCCAGTTGGGAACTGTCCCTCCCGGAGTCTGTTCACTTCTTCAAACAAAAACCAGCTCCAGAATCACCAGGGGATCAAAGCCACAACTGTTTCGCATCCCCCACTGCCGCACAGCCCATGGTCAGCGATCTTTCACCTACAGGGCCCCCTCTTGGTTTAACGGTCTTGCCTATAATACTATCACTACCACTAGTCTAGGGGCCTTCAAATCCAGGCTCCGTAACACCCTTGTCATTTCCAGCACCTGCGACTGCCATGGACAACTATTCAACACCACTCCTCCGCTGCTCTCCCCTACCGGGTTCCTTGCCCATTGCACTTGCCCTAGTAGGCCTCTGCCCCTCCCGCACTTCTGAATCTGACAATGCCACCAGTCTGGCTGCCTCTCACCCACCTTTGGCCCCCCCCATCCATATTCCTCCCTTCCCCTCCCATACCCTCTCCTCTCCTCCCTCCTCCTCCTTGACCTCCTTTTTACTGCCCCTCCTATCCTCCTACCCCCCTTTTTCCGACCCGCACCCTGTCTGTTCCATGCTACATGTGTTCTTGTAACCTATCATGTGAAACCAATGTTTATTATGTGAAACCAATGTTTTGACGTGGAACCTTTGTAAAGAGCCCTGGGCTCAAAGGTAACTTGTAATCCTAGAACAAATTAAATAAATAAATAAATAATCCTCTGAGGTGGCAAATCAGGCAATAGAGCTTGGCATTTTTCTGTTTTTTTTATCACTTAAATGTGCAGGAGAACCAACTGAGCTCCTCCTTGTTATTATAAGGAAATTTTAAGATACTTATTTTTAATCTTGTTAATCCTTCCCACTGGCACTCTGAAGTAAGCACCTCTAGCAGTGTATCCCACAAGCTCTGCCGGCTATCCTTCAGCTGACTTCAGAGCCAGGGAGCAGCCATGGGAGCATGTGTAGTAAGTCCTTGTAGATGCAGCTGTCAGTAGCTCTGGTTTGCTATGTCACAGTTCCTGTGCTATACCAAGACTGGATATATATTGGCAGTCTATACTTGGCATTGGTATATCACGGTAAGTGAAGGCCACAAACCGGAGCTATTAGTAGCTCCATCTATAAGGCCTAACTACACACACACTCCCGCGGCTGCTCCCTGGGTCTGGTGTCAGCCATGGAAGCTTGAGGGATGTACCACAAGAGGCACTGGCTATAAAATGCAAGCTGGAGGGACGCCAGGATCAACCAGATGAAACAGAAACATCTTAAAAGGCTGTAAGTAAAAACTGTCTTTTGTAATGAAAATGCTAATCAGGGCCTAAGCCATACTGAGGTGTGCGGCATTTACACTTGGACATTTCCCTTTAATGTTCCCCATTCCCACACACCTTTCCTCAGGTGGCTGCTCTTGCTATTTTTTTTAAACTACTTGTGAAATGAAGGAAAACAAAATGGGATTGGTGAGTTTATCAAGTCACAGAGGCCAGTTGGCCAAAGGAAATGCTGGCAGCTTTCCTCTTTTACGTTTTTGTGGTGTGGTGGCATGCAATGCTGTCACATATCTAAATATTTTCCCAGCCATGCCAGGCACCCCATTCCAGATTACTAAAGGGATCCACTGCTGCCATTCTAGACTGCCATGCTGGAACTTGGTTCTTGGCCTACAGCATGGTGGCACCCAGGACACATCACCACACCACTTTTGTGTAGGAATCCAGAATATTTGTTAAAATTGCCTCTGTTGTGCTGTCATGTTTTGTCCTGGAGGATTCATTCTATGGTTTCCTGACAATCTGACATGTTTGCCTTACTGTTGTGTAAGGAAACTGCGAATGTATGTGGCGGAAACTGAAATTATTGGTTTAAGTTTCTTTATTCAGTTGAAATTGGCACCCCGAGCAGCACAGGAGCAGAGCAGCAAGGCTCCTACAGTGTCTACCCACCCCAATCCAGCTCTGTTCCTCAGCTGGAGCCCTGAGCAGTACAGGAGCAAAGCAGCAAGGTATGCATAGCTGACAAAGCAGCTCCTAGAAGCGAGCATGCTCTGGAGGGGTGTTAGCCCGTCAATGCTTTGTGTTGACCACCCCACACATCCATCCTCCCACCCAAGGCCGTCCCTACCTTTATTGTTGAGGTCATGTGACTGTTGGGAATATTTATAAAGTCCCCAGTTTCCCGCTTGCAGGTTATCATTTACGGCCACTAAGAGTCAGACTAGTGCCTCCTCCTCCTCCCTCCACCCTCTCCTACTTTCCTGTATCTCTCCTGGCCCTTCTTCATCCAACTTGCTCTGTCCTTCCTTGTTGCACCCTTTCCCTGCTGCTCTACCTGCACCCCATTTCCCACCCCCTGCACCGGGATTCAAACCCTCAACCTTTTACTCCATAGACAGCAATCCTTCCACTGCACTATCAGTCCTGGCTCGTTATAGCCTAATCTTCCTCTGTACCTATACGTGTTCCCTACTTATTTGAGGCACTGCCATTTTTCTCCTTCCCATCCCCCCATAATAAAAAAAACATTTTAAATATACGTACCCATGGAACCCTTGGCCCGCCTGCTATTCCCCTTTTTGTTACTGGTACTTGTCCCCCCTCCCATACCCTCTCCATTACCTTCTCCTGTCTCGACATCGCATTTGATGCATCTATCTAACAATGATACTCATGTGCTGGCAGGTGGCACTATTACTGAGCAACCTTATCACACCTAAAATTACAATATCCTAGCTTCCTCTCCTGCAAACCTCTCTAATTTTTACTCCTTACTACTCCTGCCTCATATCCTCTCCCTGCTCATACCCTGCACTGATATCAAGCCTTCACACAGGTACTTGGTCCACAATTCTAAACTGATGAAGTGTGCCCTCATTAGACTTACACTGTTACTTCTCATCCTCTTGGGGAATGTGCATCCTAATCCTGGGCCCAGATCACTGCTCTCTCCTTCCAACTGCCGTACTGAAGGCCTCATACTTGCATCAGTAAATATCTGTAGTTTGTTACAGAAACTTGATCTTCTCCAAGTCTGGATTAAGCAGTACAATCCTGACATCCTCTCAATGTTTGAAACTTGGCTGTCTCCCAAGATTCTTGATTTGTCCATCACCCTGAATGGATACTCACTTTTCAGAGAGGATAGGGTGGGGGAGGCTGTGCATCTACCTCGGGACTCCCTCCACAGGCAGGTTCTCCCGTCAACAACCTCATGTAATGGGGAACAGGTTCTTACAGTTGAAACAGCTTTAGGTAACCAAGGCAAGTCTATTACAGCAATGGCAGTTTACATTCCTCCATGTATAGCAAAACTCAGCTTTAATTCCATTCTTGACCACATATCTAGGTTGCCAAACAAGACTGAGGTCATCGTATTAGGTGACTTAAATATTAACTGGCTTGCTGCCTCTGCTGCACCCCACAGGGACTAAGCTGTGGCATTAGACCTGGCTCAGGTTGTGCCTTCCCCTTCTAGGTTCAGTTATAAGATGGGTACTAGAATCCTACTTGATCTCATCCTTATCAACCACCTGAAGAGACAAAGGTGCAGTACTTCCAGACTCACTTAGTGATCACTCTCCTATCCTCTGCACCTGGTCAAATCGCTACTCTAAACCCGGCCCCCCCCCCAAGACCTTATATCAGCATTGGCTTAAAAAAGCAGCAATTTGCAGACTTCCTATCCAACTGTGATTGGACTCCCATTGACACTGCTGCAAGCGTTTACAATGCACTAGCTTATTTCAGCTCCCCTTTCAATGCTGCTTGCAATATTTTTGCTCCTTTCTCCAAAATTACATCTAGAGGACCAACAACCCCTTGGATTACTCCAGCTCTACTGCACCTCATGGCCAACTGTGATAACCTATGGCACAGAGCCATAGCCTCTGGTCTCCTTGCTGACAGACAATGGTATAGAACTGCCAGAAATATCTGTATACGGGAAATTTGTCTCGCCAAGGCTGCCCATTTCCAAACTCACCTCTCTTCTACCTGGGGTAATGGGAGCAAGTTCTGTGAAAACATTAAGGACCTGACAGGCCGTCCCAACTCCCGCTTAATGTCAATGGGTTGGCTACTCAGGTTCGCAGCTCACTGCGGACACCTTCAACTCCGTTCTCTGACATTAGTGGGGTCCTCTCTGACTTCTTTAATATTTCCCTAGCCCCCAGACCTCCCCACACTCAGGTACCCCCCATTCTGATTTAGGACTGTCTCTTGCCTGAGCTAAATCCTATCTGACCAAGGTGCTTGGTGAGTCCAGAATTAGTGGGATTCCCTTGACCTAAAGCTTCTGCATTTGGCCATTGATGTCATTCTGTCCCCCCACCAACTGCTAAACCTCTCCTCTGTCTTGGCCAGTTCCTAACACAATGGAAGGCTGCTGTAATTACACCCTTTTATTAGAGTGGTGATAAAGCCTCTCATTCCAACTACTGTCCCATCTCGATCCCCCCGTTATCCAAGGCACTTGAACGGATAGTTTCAGACCAACTCACAGATTACCTCTCAAAATACAACCTGCTATGTTGCCAGCAGCATGGCTTTAGGAAGGGACATAGTACCACCACCACCCGCCTGGAAAATACCGACTATTTACACAAAGCTCTGGACCGTGGTCATTTAGTTTGGTTTGTCTACATAGACCTAACTAAAGCTTTTGACATGGCAAATCATGCTCTCCGTGTCGATTCCCTGACACAACTGGGCCTCTCGCATGATGCCTCTTCCTGATTCTTCAACTATCTTAGTGGGAGATCACAACAGGTAAAAATCCATGATACCCTTTCCACCAGTCTACCGGCCCCTCAGGGCTCTATTCTGGGCCCACTCCTATTCAGTCTCTTCCTCAATACCTTCCCCCTGGCTTGCTCTGGTCAATTGTTACTCTGCACAGATGATGCCGTAATCTTTTCTAGCCATTCTGATCCTTCCCCCCTACAATTCAACCTCCAAAGGCTCTTCTCCAAAACAGAATCCTGGTTCTCCCACCACAAACTTGTCTTAAACTATAAAAAGATGAAAGTCATGTTTGCAAATGCTCACAACAAAAGCAAAAGCCTACCCCTAAGCATTCTAAATAGCCAGCACCAACCTCTGGAGCAGGTTACCAGTTTTAAATACACGGGCATCACTCTAGACCCCACCCTCTCATTTCAGGAGCATATTAAACTAGTCTGCAAAACAGTGAACTCTAGAATTGATTTATTTTATAGACACAGGTCTTGCATGACACCCGATGCCCTGAGGTTGGCCATTACTAGTTCAGTTCTGTCTATAGTCAATTATGGCATTATAATAACTGGCTTTCCCTTTTTCCCATAGGGAAACCATGGCGTAATTTATTACGTTATAAAGGAGTGTTTATAACGACAAACATCGCCACCAGTTTCCTTATGTCTTGTACTCCATGAGCATACCACTCAAGACCCGCCGACTGCTTCCATCTCTCCCGAAAAGCACCGGGGCTGACAGAAGAACTCAGCAGTAAGTTCTTTTTTTCCCCTACACAGTAAAAACCTCACAAACCAGGGCAAAAAGGCTTTAAAATATACCGATTCAAATCGGCACCTCAAGCCACACATGAATGCATCGAGCTTTTATTTTATATAATTGCTGGCGAAAAAGGGAAACCCAGCAATTATATCAAATAAAATATGGGTTGGATGTGTGTCAAACTCAGTTTTACACACACCCTTGTGGGATGCTTTTCACAAACTCCTCGGGCTTTGCCCTCGGGGTTTATGTAGCATCCCACAACTCGGATGTGTGTAAAATCTCGTTACACATTCCGACCCATACTTTATTCTTTATATAATATATGGCTCTGCAGCCGATACCACACTTTGCCGGATTAAGGTAGCCCTGAACAAAGCATGTCGACTGATTATTGGTGGAGATCATTTCACTCACACCTGTGACTTGTATAAGCAAGCAAACTGGCTAAACTTTGAGGGAAGGCTTGCTTACCATACCTGCCTGCTAGCCAGAAAGATTGCCTTGGGTCTTGCTCCCCCTAAAACCTACATCTCCTAACCCCTGCTCCCACCTCCAGGTCTACCAGGAGCTCCTCTAAAGCCACTTTCCTGGTCCCATTCTGTAGGACTTCCCTAGGGCAGAGGGCATTCATGTACAGAGCTCCCCGGTGGTTAAATGGGCTGCCTCCGGAGGTTTCCACTATAGTTAAGTTAGACCCTTTCAGACAATGGCTCAGGAAGCACCTTCTTGACTTGGGCAGTTGTGACTGCTCCTAGCACCACCTTTCCCTCCACCCACTTTCTAATCCTTCTTCTTATCCCTAATACTCCCAATGACAAGGTCAAATCTGATTGCTTTATACTCTGTGTTTCTCGTTTCTCAGTTTCAACTATGTTACTAATCCTATTGTATCTTGCTGGTTTTGGATACTTTATGTAATTTACTTGTAATAATGTAATATCTTTGTATGCAGCTTACTTGTAATAATGTAATATCTTTTTTCTATATTGTAACTCTACACTGTCTTGATGTGGAGCCTTTGTAAATGAGTCTCTGACTCAAAGGTTAGTAATTCCGATACTCAAATATATAAATAAATAAAAAGAAGTAATACATTTAAAAGTGATTGAAAAAGTCAGTCAGGATGAGGTATAAGGCAGTCATAATTTGTAATTCAACTGACTCCGGGGACTAATAGACCCTTATCCATCCAGATGGATCCTCAGTCCCCAGTGTAGCTGAACCCTTCCTCTCTGCACCATTCTGTCAATGAAGACTAGAAGCTCCTGGTGCAGAGAATTCTCTCCTTCCCTCTGTTGCAAACAGGCAGAACCTCAGTGAAAGCCACTGAGCATGCTACCTGCCTAGGACCTCTCCCAAATCCCTAAACTCCCTCTGCACTATCCCAACCCCATCCCTACCCAGCTCACTGGTCCCCAAGTGGACAATGACATCCAGCTCCTCCTTCCATCTTGCTACCCTTGTGATCTCCAGGACCCACGTCCCATCCCTCTAGGCCATGGTGCCACGTAGACACCTTCCTTCCCTCTCCACCCCCTTCCTATTCCCAAACATATCTCTGCCAAAATCAAGTCCCACACCAGAAGTTGCTTTCTCCTCCTCTGGGGTCCATTATCACCCTCTTTGGGGTCTCCACTACAGAGGCCCTCACATCCACCCTTGCCACTATCTGGGGTGCCTCCTCCTGGCTGGCCCTCCCCGCCAGAGTGGCACAGGAATTTTGTAGTGGTACCGGTTGAGGAATGTGCCTCTGACTCACTGCCCCATCTTTCAAGAGCACACCACAGTCCTGCCATTCCTGCTTCCTGGCACCTTTTGAGATGACGGTGGCTGACTTGGTGGCCCCTGGGTAGGGGAGGAGGTCATCTGAGTCTTAGCCAACTCAGCCTAGAATCTAGTGACCTCCTCCTTCAACCCAGAGAGATACATGCAGATGGGTAGCACTGCAGTCTCCAGAAGGTCTCTCTGAAAACTGCCACTCGCAGCCACTGCACTGCACTGCACCATTCCCAGTTCCTACTCACCCTGTGTTACTTGGAAATACAGTATTTATTTACCTTATCTTGGATAGGTGTTTCTAATTTTTCACCTGTTCCTGTCTGTTATGCTCCTATGTACACCTACCCTAGATAGGGTGTTGCTCCTATTCCTAGTTTTGGCCACCGTTTAGCTTCCACCCATCCCTTATGTATTGCTACCCTAGATATGGTGTTTCTAGCATTTATCCTTTTGTTTGTTGAGCCCCTTTGCACAACTAACCTAGATAGGACCTTTTTGTTCCTACCACTGCATGCTATACTCCAACCTGCAGCAATACTCCTCTACTGCCTACAGGTGTTATTTACAAGGATGTCTAATCAACCAATCCCTGTGTTACGCTAGCTCCTCGCTGCTAGCTTCACTTCTGCATTAGAAGCAATGTCATATGGACCTGAGGTCTTCTGACCAACACCTAGTGACAGTTCCTAATTTGAGGACAGTTACTGCAAAGCTTTTACCCTCTTCACCCTTAAAATCTGCAACAACCTCCTTAGTTCCCTGTGAGTCTCCACCAGCTGCTCCCTGTTTACACTGCACCTCAGGGAATGCTTGTTGACACAAAGCACCTGCTGTTTATTCACCTGATATACGCACATAGCTGTCTGTGCCAAGATGTACTGAATTGTTTTTCCTGCCAGTGATATTATGTTACTGTATCCCACAGCTGTATACTATGCCAACTGTGCTACCTGTGAAATATGCATGTGTTCATGTAATTGAGCCTGCACTGGGCCCCAGTTGTAACTGAAAATGGGCCTTTGCTCAGTGTACCTTTAGTTACTATGTATTTGACCATGCAGTCTCAGTTTAGGTTTGCAGATATCATTGCTTGCACAAGCTTAGCCTCTTCCTATTATGGGTAACTAGAAAGAAAAAAATCTACCACTCTAATTTTGAGATATTTGTAGTTCCTCCTACCCTGAACTGCTTGAAATTTGAGAAGGTAGCATCAAATGTTTTCTTGTTAGCCTCCAGTAATTCATAGATTAGTTTCTCCTGTTCTGGAGTTAATCCTGGCTCTTCTGAAAGCAGCTGTTCTCGATGCACCTGCTTTTTCTTCTTAATCAGTGACCGTCTCTGCTCCACAGCTTCATCCGACATTATTACTTAAGAAAATGAAAATAAAAATAAAGCAGATTAAAAGAGATTCCAAAGCTGTTTCCAAAGCCTTTTCAGGTCGTACACTGTACAGACAGCTCATTTTCAAACAACGTGACATGTGCAGACATAGGATGACCGCTATTCCAGTATTAAGACCATATTTCTATAAGCCCCTTGTCTCTCCTATTTTTCTTTGGTGTGTTATTCTTCCAATGGTCTTCCCTTTTGCTATCAAAAACTGTTGCAACAGTACTTCTCTTCTCATGTTACTGTACTATTTTTCTTTCCTGTTAGTGTAAGCCCCCCAAAATGGGTTTACCTTCACTGGGGCTCCGCTGCACACTGTGCCTGGTCCAGGGGTGCTGGTGGGAGTCACGTCCAGTGACCCTCTGGCCAACAATGCCGCTACCCTCATGGATGCTCCAACCCCAGTCGAGGCTGGGGTGGGTTTCTGGCCACTGGGTGGGGAGTCGCGCGGTCCTGGGTCCAGCGAGGTGCTGGAAAGGGGCTCGGGGCTGTGCAAACGGGAGAGTACTTTTTTTATTTAAGATGGTGGTCCCGCGCACTTTGCACATGCAACGAGGACCACCAACTAGCTTAAAGGAGCCTGGCTCCTTTTCCCCCACACAGCCATGCGGCCAAACAAAATGGAGAGTTTTTCCTGGCCCCCAAGCACACAGAGGGACTGGAGAAAGGGCACATAGTGACCGGACACGCTCTGGTCATGGAATATAGATAGTTTAGCCCAGTTTGTGGGCTTGAGCACCTGGGGGCTCTAACTCCTTTCAGCTGGGAAAGGAAGGCAAGATGGTGGCTCCCATGTATCCTGGGCGACCTCGGGCTGCTGGGAAATTTCCCACAGGCAGCCTGGAGGTCACATGGGGGCTGAGAGCCAATGAAAAGAGGGTTGGGGCTAGGGGTTTAAAAAAGGGAAAGTGGTGCACAATTGGGGTGAGAAGAAAGGAGAGCCAACTGAGAGGAGGAAGAGAGAGCCAGAAGAAGAGAAACCCTAGGCCCCCAAGAGAAACCAGAGCTAAGAAGGGTGCCTGTCTGGTAGGGGCTCTCTGGCTGCACCTCTCCTCCCCACAGCTCTCCACAAACTGTCAAAAGGGAAAGATCAGGAGAAAGACTACAGCTGTTGCAGTACAAGAAAGACCAAGGGGGCTTCTTCCCTGAGAGCACTGGGGCTGACTGTGTGGGCTGGAAGGCCCCAGTGATCATCAGTTTCAGGCCTCGGTGACCCAGCCTCACCAGGGCCAGTGTCTTCAGCTTATCGGGGAGAGTTGTGGGAAGCAGAGCTAGTGTAGCCAAGGCTCTCCTCAAGGGGGATTCTTCTACTGTCTCCCCCCCCCAGTTTCGATACCCATGGAGCAGAGGGAAGAAGAACGAACAGGTCTAACTGGTGAAATCAGTATATAAAGGCCTACGGGTGAAGCCGGAAAGGCCAGGCAGGTGAAGAACAGTGCCTCACTTTTATGGACTGCAGTGCCATGGACAGCTAGTGTCTTCACCCTCTAAGGGCACCGTGAGTACCCTGAGCTGCAGCTTTGGGGAGACTATTGTTGCATCTGCCAGGAGGGTCAGGGAAGAGTTTTCCCTCCACACCAGACTTATCTCTTTTGAACTCATGTTGTTGTGCAAGGGCCACAACGAGAGACAGCAGGCCTGCAGACTACAAGCAGTGAGGTACCCACCATCTGGGAGTGTTTTGGATACACCCGGGGAGGGGGGAGAGATCCAATAGGGTGTGTGCACTTTAATTTTGTGGAGGATCAGCTGGCCCGGTGGCGCTGAGGATTGAGGTGCTGGACTTCACACCTCGCACCATGCCGGCGACCCGGGTTTGGGAGCGAACTCGGGGCACTGGGAGCTGGAAGGAAGGAGAGGAATTGAGCACCCAAGGGACAGCTCTTCCTCTCCAGGAAGGGGGGTTTCCACAGCCGGCGTCTGACTGCCCTCTGGCAGAGGCTGGAGGTCAGGGATGCATGCCGTACAATGTGGCAGAGTCGAAGGCGGACACCAGGCTGGGAGCGCATGCGGATGCATGCACGCTTACAACTGCTGGCATCATTACATGCCCTCCAGCTCAGGGGACAAAACATGGAAAATGAGGGGTATCAGTCGCAGCGGCTTGAAGGCCGTCTCCAGTGACGGACTAGTTCGGAGCCATGGGTATGCAGCTCACTGGATCCTGGTTCTAGAGGGTTGAGCTAGGAGAGCTCCCCTCCACCCCGCTGCAGGGGGAAAGCTGCAGGGCTAGCCATGGGACCCACATTAGGAGCCGACGAGTCTCCAGAGATGGCAGCCTGAGACCCGAGGAGGATGCCAGATGCGACAAGGGTAAGCAGACTGGTGGCTCGGAAGGTATAAAGAAAAAAAAAAGAAAACATTTTGTGGAGGATCAAGGGGATAGCCCTTGCCTCCTCTGTATTATAAGTGTATTAAATAAAGAGGTATTATTGTGGGTCACCTACCCCATGTGTTTGTGCTTTTATTACCATTATCATGGAGAGGGAATGTGGATTTAACTGGGCCAGAGGGGGCAGTCACCAGGAGTATCTATTATTGTTCCTGGTGGAGGGGGGAGGAACTGTTTCTCCTGCACTGTGGCCCGAGGTGTAGGCATTAAGGCACCATAGGAAATCTGGTCAAGACTCAGGCCTGGCCCCTGGGGGAGGTACGACAAGGACCCCCAAAGATGCCGGGGCAGCCCAGGTGAATGTGCGCAAAAAGGGGGCTGTTACAAGTGGAGGCCCTGCCGAGATCTTCTGTTGGCCCCAGGACTGCCTCTTTGCCTCGACGCAACTGTAGTTGACTCTTTGACCCCCCCCCCACCCATCTAGTTCTGTTTCACATTATTTTTGTTTGCTTTGTGGTTGATTTGGCGGGTGGTTTACCCACATGGGTGGAGACCAGGGGAAATGACTTTCCATGACATAGATGGTCTTGGCTCCCATAAGATGCTACTGGTGTGCAAAGTGGCAGTGGGGTGATGAAAAGAGGACATCCTAGGGATCTTAGAAGAGGCCCTGCCTGACTGCAGGACATTGAAGATTCATAGGGTGATGACCGACAGGGTTGGGGGTGCAGGGATATAACCGTGGAGGCAGAGAAGGACTTGGGCTCCATGGAAGTTCCCCCTGAAGTCACCCCGGATGTGTCCAAAGAGACCAGGGTCCTGTTAAAAAAAGGGATGCCCAGTGGCCTGCCTTGCCCTCAGGGAAGCGAGGCCCTTCAGGCCCCCGGAGTGGGGAGCTGAAGGGTTTTGAAGGCCGGCTGGGGGTGCTGCTGAAAGAGGAAGGTAAGACCCTGCAGGATCTCCGGACTCTGCTCCCGGGAGGCGGAGTGCCCCGATGACTCAGCCAGGTGGGATGACCCCCTACATGGGGATAGCCCATGAACAGTACAAGCGGCTCTGTACCTTCTCCGGGGGCACTCCCAATACCCGCAGGGGAGGATGATTTCCACTCCTGGAGCAGCCAGGCCACTCAAATGATCCAGGTTTGGGGGTGTTCTGAAGAGGAGAAGTGCAAATGAGTCCTGGAGAGCCTCCGGGATATGGCGCTGGACGTAATCCAGTCCCTATGGGCCAGCCAGCCCCACTGTGCTCCTCAGGACTACTTGGATATCCTGTGAGGTACATTTGGAGTGGTCGAGAAGAGGGACGGCGGTGCTGGGCCAGCTATGGGACACCAAGCAGTGGGCGGGTGGGAAACTATCCCAGTGTATCATCCGGGTGGAGACAGTGGTGCATAAGCTGGCTGAAGCTGGACATGATACACTGTCAGCAGTTGCACAGATGCAGCTGGAGCAGATAATATGGGGGGCAGTGCACTCCAGGCTGACCTTGGTCACCCTTGGGCTGTGGACCTGGAAAGGTGACCCCCCCTTTCAATCAGTTGTTGGACGAGATGGAGGAGGAAGCCCAACAGAAGGTGGGAGCCCTGCTGCCAGTGTGCAATGCCACCAGTGTTGCCCTGCAGCCCAAAGGGCCGGTTATGCCCAACCAGCTGGGGCCCCAGACCAGGGATTGGTCCTGCAGGATGTCCAGGGTATGAAGGATATGATACAGACCATACAGTTGGCCATGGAATCCTTCTCTTTCCCCTGCCTGGTGGCCTCTGATGCTTGGCAGCCGGCCCCAAACTATCTATTCCCTGGGCCCAGCCTTGACTGTCCTTGTGGACCCAGGATGTATGGATCTGCTTCAGGTGTGGGCAGGACGGCCATATGCTACAGGGTTGCCACAAGGAGGCGAACCCACAGCTGGTGGCTGAGAAACACTGGGAGCAGGAAAACTTAAACGGGGATCGGTAACGGAGCAACCCACACCCCCTGAAATGGCCTTGCTCCACCTTGTGGACCGACCCCCAAGTACCTCAGAACCAGGGTGTACTGATGGACCTTATCAGTCCTTGAGCAAACATCGAGGTCTTAGTAAAGGGTGTGACTTGTTCCGCTTTACTGGATAGTGGGTCCCAGGTCACCATCATCCACCGGCCTTTTTATGACCAACACCTGACCCACCTGACCCTCCTACCCCTGTCCGGGTTGTCCCTTTGAGGTACAGATAGCATGGATTACCCATATGATGGGTACTGTGTGGTCCTCATTTCCTTCCCGACTCGGGGGAGGGAGACCCCACCCGCTATAGAGGCCCTCATGCTAGTCTGCCCTGAATTGCAGAGCATGTCTGACACCCCGGTGCTCACTGGGACCAATGCCAATATGTTTGAGCGGTTGGCTCAAATGTGCTCTGACCAGGGTGGGGTAGATGAACTCCCCAGCCCCTCCATTAAAGCCACTGTGAAACGGGCTTTAGGTGAGGAGTGACCCCAGTTGGGGGGACAGGGTTGGTATGGTCCACCGGGTGGATGGGGGGATGCTAACTCTTCCCCAGGGCGCCAAATGCTGTGTGGTGGGAATCACTTGGTTCAGCAGATCCCCCACAGGGACTGCATTCATTCTCGACGCCCACCTCTGGGTAGTTTGCCACCCAGGTTATTAGTCCAGAGAGGAGTGCTGCCCTCCCTGGACAGTTCCCACACCCAGCGAGTTACTGTGAGGGTTAGAAACGAGTCAAAAAGGCCAGTGACCACCCAGAGGGGGTTGTGTGTTGGCAACTAACTTTCAATGTGATGGAACCATGTCCGTCACCCTTGGGGAAGACCCAAGGAGGAGACAGACCCATCCTTGTTCAACTTTGGAAGCTCCCCTATCTCTGACAGCTATAAGCAGAGTCTGAGCCACAAGTTGGCAAAGTGCTGGTGGGTTTTCTCTTCACATGAGTGGGACATGGGTTGTGTCACTGGGGAAAAATACCACATCCGACTGAGAGATGGCCGCCCGTTCTGGGAACGGTCGCGGAGGCTAGCTCCTGGGGATGTGGAGGATGTTTAGAAACACCTGTTGGAGTTGCTAAACACCTGGGTCATCATGGAGTCTCAGAGCCCATATGCTTCCCCCATTGTGGTGGCCCGGAAGAAGAGTGGAGTGGTGAGGATGTGCATCGACTACCGCTCGCTAAACAAGCAGACTATCCTAGACCAATACACGGTACCCAGAGTGGAGGATGCACTGAACAGCTGTCAGGGAGCAAGTGGTTCTCCACGCTAGATCTCTGGAGTGGGTACTACCAGATACCCACAGCTGAGGAGGACAAGGAGAAGACCACTTTTATATGCCTGCTGGGGTTCTACCAGTTCAAGCGTATGCCCAAGGGCATATCCGGAGCCCCGGCCACCTTCCAGCACCTGATGGAAAGGGCAGTGGGAGATATGAACCTGCTTGAGGTCATAGTCTATCTGGATGACCTCATCATCTTTGGGTGAACCTTGGAGGAACATGAGACCCAGCTGATGATGGTCCTGGACTGGCTGGAGGAGTTCGGCCTAAAGGTCTCCATCGACAAATGCCAGTTCTGTCAGCCAGCGGTTAAGTATGTCAGGCACATCATCTTGGCCGAGGGGTGCAGATGGACCCAGCTGAAGTGGAGGTCCTCAAGTCATGGCCCTGTCCCACCCACTTGTGTGTGCCTTACAGTCTTTCTTGGGGTTCTGCGGACACTATCATTTTGTGAAGGATTACTCCTTGGTGATACATCCTCTGAATGACCTAATGCAAGGTTACCCTCTGGTGAACCAGAAGAAGGAACAAGCCATACCTGCACATTGGGGAACCTTTTGGGGAACAATAGATGCAAGAGTGTGAGGATGCCTTCAGGGAGATCATCTGGAGGCTAGGGGAGGCCCTGGTCCTTGCACTTCTGGATCCCCTTAAGCCCTATGTCCTGCACATGGATGCCAGTTTGACTGGACTGGGCACTGTCCTGTATCAGGAGTATCCTGAGAGGTTCCGCCTGTGGCGTTTGCTAGCTGTGGCTTGACCACCTCTGAAAAGAATTACCCAGTTCATAAACTGGAGTTCTTGGCCTTGAAATGGGCGGTGACGTAAAAGTTCCACGAGTACCTGTATGGGCTCCCATTCACCATGCACATGGACAACAGCCCCCTGATGTACGTCACCACCATGGCGAAGATGGACGCTGCGGGACACTGATGGCTGTCAGCCTCCTCCACATACAATTTCAGTCTGGAGTATTGGAGTGGGTGAGCCAACGTGGATGCGGATGCCTTGTCCTGACACCCCCATGATGACACCCCAGACCACCTAGTCATGGTTGGACCAGCTCTGGTGCAGGTGCTCTGCTCCCAGGTGAGGCCCCCTCCTGATACCCTCACTATACCACCCAGAGCATAGAGGTACTGGGGACCCCTTGAAGCTATCCCCCCCCCCGACTATCTGTATTTTGCAGGCCTGGATCTCATCCCTGCATAAGCCTAGTAAGGTTGACCTGCAACAGGAGCAGGAAGCTGACCCTGGCATACGAGACCTGCTGCGGGCTATCACGGAAGAGAGAGATCTCCGAGGCAGGTATGGAGCAGTCACCCTGATTCCCTCCGACTGCTAGGAAAATGGGACAAGCTGGTCCTCCAGGATGGATTGCTGATGTGTGCAGTGCAGGACAAGGACCATGTGGGCCAGTCTAAGCAGTAGTTGGTGCTGCCTGGGGTGTACCGCGGGGTTTTCCTCAAGTCACTACATGATGATATGAGGCACCTGGGCTATGACCGCACCCTAGATGCGTGTAAGGCCAGGTTCTATGGGCCCAGGATGAAAGCGGACATGGAAAGCCACTGCAAGCACTGTCTATGGTGCATCCAGTGGAAGACCCTGCCCCGACGGGCTGCGCCTTTGGTCAGCATCAGCACCAGTGGGCCCCTGGAGTTGGTGTGCATGGATTTTCTGTCCTTGGAACCTGACTGAAAGAACACGGCCCACAAACTGGTCATCATGGACGACTATACCCAGTACGTGCAGGCTTTCCCCACCAAAGACCAGAAGGCAAGCCCCGTGGTTAAGGTCCTGCAACAGAATGTCCAGCATTACGGCCTCCCCAAAATAATCCATTTGGACCAGGGCCAGGACTTTGAGAGCCACTTGGTGAGGGAGCTTCTGTCATCCTATGACATTCAGAAATCCCACACCACCCCTTACCACCCCAGGGGATCCACAGCCCAAACGCATCAACAGGACATTGCTGAACATGTTGGGCACCCTGGACAATGTGGACAAGGGGCCAACTAGAGTCAAAGGGTTGGTCAGCTGGTGCACGTGTACAACTGTATGAAAAATGATGTGACCCAGCACTCCTACTTTTACCTCATGTTTGTTCATGAGGCCCAGCTGCCAGTGGACTTCTGCTTCGGGGTATCCACTGATGGCACCTCTCCTAAGTCGTACCTCGAGTATACCGACAGACTGAGGGAACAGCTCTGGGCAGTGTATCAGCTCATCTCTGAGGCTGCAGCTTGTAGCTGTCAGGGTAACAAAATGAGGTATGACACCAGGATATCCAGTCAGGAGTTGGGAGTGGGGGACCAGGTCTTACTCCATAACCTGGGACTCCAGAGGAAGCACAAGATCCAGGATCGGTGGGCCCCAGACAGTTACCTGGTGGTGGAGAAATTGTCTAGCCTGCCAGTGTATTGTATAAAGCAGAAGCATGGCTGTGGGCTTGAGAAAACAGTGCACCAGAATCATTTTCTCCCCATCAGGGAGATTGTGCCAGCCCCGACCCTGAGGCCCGATCTGCCAGCTGCAAGATGGCCTGTAACCCACGGGAAGCATAAGCAGTGGAGGCTGGCCTTTTCTTCCTCTCTGGGCCACTCTGCCATAGGCACCGATGCCAACCCCCCACAGCCCCAGCAGGAGCACAGGGGCCAATCCAGCGATGACAGCGAGGAGGGGGACGCCTCCTGCACTCAGTGGGGGACAGATCCGGGCAGTCCCTCCACCAAGTGGGAGTGGTTCTGTTGAAACTCTGCCCCTTCCACAAGCACCAGCCACCCAGATCTTGCATCCTACTTGAACCCAGAGGCTCAGCCTTTTAGTCCAGAAGCCCGACCCACTGTACCCGCATTGGGGCGCAATCTAGGTAGTGACTTGGGTAGTCCATGGGGCCACCTGACCTGCATTCCTCCATGGGACAGTGAGTTACCTGCAGCTACAGCCCCTGCCCCTGTTCCTGATCTAACCCCTGATAGCGTAGAGGTACCAGGGTTGCCCTGGGAAGGGGATGGTAGACCATGACCTTACAGGACTGACCAACACCACTGACTCAGTCCCTGTGCCCAACGACGCCTTGCCTCGATGATCTGGCCGGCCTCCCTGGCCCTCTGTAAAGCTCACATATGACACCCTGGGCGAGCCCATACATCTGCCAATTGATGCCCTCCTCTAGCCCATGGTGCATGTTCTTTACCCCCCGCTGTGTTACCCCGGGGAGAAAGTAGGGGAATGTAGGTGCCAACCCCCCTTTACATGTATATAGTACATTACTGTGGCAGGACCTGACAAAAACCTGTCTGGGGATCCAATTGTTGCTGGTGCGAGTCAGGAACCAGGTGTATAGCTAGAAAAGTGCATGCTGTCTGTTATGGGTTTCCCAGAGGGGCTTGTCAGGACACCAATATTCCTGCCAGGGGAGTGTGTAAGCCTCCCAAAATGGGCTTACCTTCAGTGGGGCTCCGCTGCATGCTGTGCCTGGTCTGGGGGTGTTGGTGGGAGTCGTGCCCGGCTGCCCGATGATACTGCTACCCTCATGGATGCCCCCACCCAGTTGAGGCTGGGGTAGGGTTTCTGGCCACCGGGTGGGTAACTGTGTGGTCCTGGGTCTGGTGAGGTACTGAAAAGGGGCTCGGGGCCGTGCGAAAAGGAAAGCACATTTTTGTATTTAAGATGGTGGTCCTGCATGCTTTGCGCATGCGACAAGTACCACTAACTAGTTTAAAGGAGCCTGGCTCCTTTTCCCCCATGGCCATGCAGCCGAACAAAGCGGAGAGTCTTCCCCAGCCCCCAAGCACACAGAGGGACTGGGGAAGGGGCACATAGTGACCAGATGAGCTCTGGTCACAGAATATAGATAGTTTAGCCCAGTTTGCAGGCTAGAACACCCAGGGGGCCTCTAACTCCTTCCATCTGGGGGAAAGGAAGGCAAGATGGTGGCCCCCATGTATCCTGGGCGACTTTGGGCTACTGGGAAATTTCCCACAGGCAGCCTGGAGGTCACATGGGGGCCATGAACCAATGAAAAGAGGGCTGGGGATAGAGGTTTAAAAAAGGGAGAGTGGAGCAAAACTGGGGAAAGAAGAGAGGAGAGCCAACTGGAAGGAAGGAGAGACAGGAGAAGAGAAACCCTAGGCCCCCACGAGAAACCAGAGCTAAAAAGGCTGCCTGCCTTTAGGGATTCTCTGGCTGCACCTCTCCCCCCCAACTCTCCACAAACTGCAAGAAGGGAAAGAACAGGAGGAAGACTGCAGCTGCTGCAGTGCAAGAAAGACCAAGGGGGCTTCTTCTCTGAGGGCACTGGGGCTGACTGTGTGGGCTTGAAGGTCCAGTGATAGTCAGTTTCCGGCCTCAGGGACCCAACCTTACCGGGGCAAGTGTCTTCAGCTTGTTGGGGAGAGTTGTGGGAAGCAGGGCCAGTGCAGCCAAGGCCCTCCCTGAGGGGGACTGAACTACTCTGTCTCCCGGCCCCCCAGTCTCGATGCCTGTGGAGCAGAGGGAAGAAGGATGAACAGGTCTGCCTGGTGAAATCAGAATACAAAGGTCTGTGGGTGAAGCTGGAAAGACCAGGCAGGTGAAGAACAGTGCCTCACTCTTGTGGACTGCAGTGCCATGGACAGCGAGTGTCTTCATCCTCTAAGGACACTGTGAGTACCCCGAGTTGCAGCTTTGGGGAGACTATTGTTGCATCTGCCAGGAGGGTCAGGAGATAGTTTTCCCTCCACACCAGAGTTATCTCTTTTGAAGTCATGTTGTTGTGAAAGGGCCTCAACGAGAGACGGCAGGCCTGCAGACTAGGAGCAGTGAGGTACCCACCGTCTGGGAGTGTTCTGGTTGCATCCAGGGGCGCGGGAGAGATCTGACAGGGTGTGTGTGCTTTAATTTTGTGGAGGATCAAGGGGATAGCCTTTGCCTCCTCTGTATTATAAGTGTATTGTGTATTAAATAAAGAGGGATTATTATAGGTCACCTACCCCTAAGTGTTTGTACTTTTATTACCATTATCATGGGGAGGGAGTGTGGATGTAACTGGACCAGAGGGGCAGTCATCAGGGGTATCTATTATTGTTCCTGGGGGTGTATTCTGCAGGAGGCAGCATCGCGGCCCCAGGTGGAGGCACTAAGGCACTGTAGGAAATCCAGTCAGGACTCAGGCCCGGTCCCTAAGGGTGGTACAACGAGGACCCCCGAGGATGCCGGGGCAGCCCAAGTAAGTGTGAGCAAAAAGGGGGCTGTTACATTAGGTTGGCCACCTACAGTGATTTCTAGTATATTTTGCAACTATAAATTTGTCCTAAGTGTTAAAGTAGTAGGGTAGCATTAACTTCCATTATAAGTGATGCCTGTCCCTTTAAATGTGCTCAGTGTTTGTATTTCTTAGGAACTTGTAAGAATGTTCCCCAAATGGGAAAGACAGATGATAAAACTAGTTAAATTGTGTATCGATGAAATAAACTGAAAGGCTACTTGAAAGTGGGGCTCCGTAGCTACTTAGCTTTTTGCCAAACAGCCTGTTTGTGAAAGCATGAGGCTTACTACACTGACGCCTAAAATGCATGAGAAGTCTACACACTTGAAAAAAAACAAAAGACTTGGCTGTAGTCATATTGTTGAATCCCCCCCCCTTCAAAAATATCAGCTTAGAAGCACATTTTATTAGAAACTGCAAATATTTAACCTGCAAGTGAAAGCATTTGTAAAGAAGACCAGGCTATAGGCTGAGAGTTGTCCCAAATGAAAAGTTTTCCTTTGCAAACTCACAGAAACCTTCGCTATGTACTTGTAGCAACATGTTTTGCCTTAAAAATAAAAGTTTTTGGTAGACAGGGCCACCCCGCTTGATTTCAAGTGCCCCAGGGTGGTGGGCGCCCCAGTGAAATGAATGGGGCTTGATTTTTCTTCCGTTTTTAAGCTAAATAATGGTCATGTAGAGATTAATGAAGGACACTGCTCGACTAACAAGGCCTCTCCCTGGCCACATGTCATTACGTACTGGAGCGTGGGGGCGTGTCAAAAGCACCGGGGCACTAGAAATCAAGTGGGCCGTCTCTGTCTACAAAAACTTATGAGGCATACCACTAAGGTATGGAATGTTATTTCTTCAAAAATCCTGGCTAGAATAACTATCCATGAGGACAGCTACCACAACATGTGAGTAGCCCACTACATCGGAAATTTCCTTTAATTCATGTCACTTGATAAAAAGCAACAATATCAAAGCAGTTGTAAACATTTTTCTAAAAAGGGGAGGATCGCGTCACTCCATACTGTGTATATAAACCCTCCACTAGGACAGAACAGATCAGATTTGCCTTCAGTGCAGTGAAGTCAGTTGCCTGCTGAATGATGAGATGAGTTTCCAGTTCATTGCAGTTTGCCTAAGAGAGAAGTTACTGGGAGATTGTGTTTGCTTTCATGCCTCCTATCGATGCTGATGCCAAGTTTATTTATCCTGACAAAGAAAACAGCTGGAGCCAGCTAACCTTAAAGAATATTCTTTTCTGTACAAGTAATTCTTTTTTTTTTTTGTTTTGGATTACCTAAATAAAAAGAACTCATATCCTGCGTTTTTACGCACCTTATCTACTATTGTTGCATCTGTCTAGTCCCACACCTTCACAAGACACAGATACTGACTGCAACCTCCATTTTTTTTTTTATGAGGAAAGTGATTTTCTAGTTTTCAGGAAAACTTTTTAAAACATACTAGTAAAACAATGTATTAACCCTTAGGCCACCAGAAGATTTAGAACGTATAGGTTTTTAGGATGTGTACTGTATACATGCTGGCGTCACAAGGGTTGATATTGTAGGGGGGACCACACAGAAAAGTACAGTTACATAAGAACTTACCATAACAGTAGATCTGCAAGGGGATCTCTTGCAGCAGGCCACGCCTATGGACCTATAGCCACCAGGCACTAGGACCACATGGAAACTTTTCTAGCTAGCAGTCTACCGGGGGCTGCCAACCCCAATGGCAGGGGCTGACGTCATTACACGCTATAAGGGTAGGCAGCCCCCGCACCCTCCTCATTTCTTCTGCCAGAGACCATAAGCAAAAAAGTCCTGCAGAGGAACCAAGGAGGGACCAAAGGCTCTCGTCAAAAAAAAAAGATAGAGAGGAGAAGTAGACACCGGAGAGCCTCACAGGCCCGGGGGGAAGGGGGTAGGGACAGCATGACCTGCTGCAAGAGATCCCCTCGTAGATCTACTGTTATGGTAAGTTCTTAAATAACTGTACTATCTGACTTTGGGGGCATCTATTGCAGCAGGTGACACCTATGGAACGAGTCCCAACCAGTTCTGACATCAAGGAATGCAGTCTGGGCAAAGGAAACCAAGAGACTAAGAAAGAAGGCCCTGTAGAATAGCTAGGCCAGAATTGGCCCCACACCTAGAGGCAATGTCCAGACTGTCGTGCTTGGTAAAGGTGTGTACAGTACTCCAATTGGCAGCAACACAGATCTCTGCAGCTGACACATTCCTAAACAAACTTTGGTCAGAGCCAACACAGCTGCTCAGAGCTTTTACGAGCACTCATCGCGCCTGAGTCTGCTGTGCTAAAGATGATGGTGATGACAGAATTGTGCATGCATGTTTGAATTGGAGGCCATATTGAGCACGGTGGCCATCACTTCCGCAGTTGTGGAATAAAAAATAGTGCCCCATAAAGTGGGTGTGTTTATGCGGCTGGCAGAGGGGAAGGGCCACATAAACACAACAAGTGGACCTGTGCCAGAGCACTGTGGATGCAGGTTGGACTGCGACCTGGTTACATGCTTCCACAGTGCTCCTATAAAGAATTACAGTGATATGTCTGTGGAACTCTGCCCATGCAGCTATACAAAGGCAGTAGAAGTGGCCATGCCTCTAGTGGAATGACCACAAACAACACCAGGAAGGTCCTTGCCATGCTTCCTGTAGAAAAAAGTGATACAGTTGGCCAACAATTTGGACAGGCACTGTTTTGAATCAGGTACCCCCTTCTCTCCCATGAGTGAGAGAAACAAAAAACTGAACTTCATGCAGTCCTTCATACAATGGGTACAGCACATCTAAAGTATGGATCAATGCTACCCCTGGATTGGCATGCTGCAAGTAATAAACAGGTAGGTGGATGGATTGGTTTTAAAGTGAACACAGAAACCACCTTAGGAAGAAACTTAGGAGTTAGTCAGCAATGACACCCAGCAAGTCTTCATGGAAAATCAAAGAAGGCTGCTTGCACATTCTTCGAGCAGAAGTAATAGCAATTAAAAATAACACTTTCCATGACAGAAAGCATAGCTTGCTTGTCATGGCTGGCTCGAAAGGAGCCAAAGTAAGCTTTTCTAACATAAAATTCAAGTTCCAGGGTGGGACTGGATTGTGGATAGGAGGCTTCAGGTGAAGGATGCCTCTCAGAAATGTACGGGATGCCTCCAGTTGTACCACTGCATGTTCCTCAACAGGTACATGGAAGGCAGAGATGGTTGACATGTGCACCTTAAGAGAGGAGTACTTCAGACCAGAGTCTGAAGGAGACAATACATACTCCAGAATCTGATTTACTGGACAAGTAAAGGGATCCAGCTGGTGTGAAGCAGCCCACAGTGCAAAACGCTTCCACTTCATAGAATGAGTGGCCTGAGTGAAAGGCTTCCTAGCCACCACTAGGATATCAGCCACCCTGGGTGACACCCCAAACGGAGCCATGGTCATGTCCTCAGGAGCTAGGCATGAAGATGTAGGGATATGAGGTCTGGATGGGCCAGGGTGCCCCGGTTCTGAGGGAGCAAGCCGGTGCACAGAGGTAGAGGAACTGGAGGCCCACTGTCAGCTGTCGTAGCTCGGGGAACCAGATCTGATGAGGCCAGAATGGGGCTATGAGTATGTAACCCCCCTACAAATGGGGATTCCCGAAAAGTCTTCCTTGAGATTGCCTAAATGCTCACTGCCTGGCTGGTGTCCTGCGTTTTAGCAGTTTAAATGTATTGCCAGAGAGTGCCTGTATAGCCTCCGTTTACTGTCTCTTTAAGAGCTGCCTGGATTGCAGCTATAAGTAATCTGAGTGGGAGCTCTGTTGGAAGATGTAACTATTTGCTGAAAATCATTTAGAGTGATAATGATAATGTAGTTTGTCTAACCTGCCTTCTTTGCAGCAAGGACTGTCCTGTTTATCCCCACCATTTGGCCCAGGACTGTGAATTCGACCAATCAGTTCTGGTGGGACCTAAAATGGAGCCAGATTACAGGAGCTGTCTGAAGTCAAAATCTGTAGGAATTGTAGTTTTGGGCCTTTGGTGCCTTTTTGCACCTGAAGGGGGAGCTCCTGTTGTGACTGACAGCTGAATCAGCCAACCAAACCTTTTGGATCTGAGGGAAATCCCCAAGCTGCCTGCTGTTTAAGGCAGATCTAAGTTGAGAGCTGAAGAAGCAACATGCTTGAGACAGTTTGTTTGTTTATTTATTTGTTTTATTTTATTTTATTTATGTCTTTGATTTCCGGGTAAGTGTACTGATTCAGAGGACCGTTTTCAGTCATGACCCGGGCCACAGAGTGGCAGTCAATACAGAGATCACAGCAGCACATACAAGTAGATACAATCCATGCAGTAAATTCACACCTCGGGCACAAGGTGGTGTGGGGAAAAATAAATAAATACATACATACCCGTATTTCACTGTTTTGAAGCCGCCCTCAAATAGTATCCGCCCTCAAATGTAAGTTGCAGTCGATTTACAGTGTTGTTAATAGAAGCCACCCTCAAATAAAGCCTAACCACACTGAAACAGGAGAAATGCCATACCTGTGTGCAGCGCTGCTCTGACACCTCTGACAACTCCAACACTTGCTTCCAGGAGTGTCCATATTGTAGGGACAGGAAATGTAAAAGTTTTAACAAATAAATCACATTACTGTTGAAAAGCTTAGCTTAACCTAAGCACATAAAGAAAGACAAACACTTCCGGATTTTTCGGGTTGCTACCACGTGGTATGTAGCATCCGTAGCAGTACAGAACAATAGGCAGTTGTGTAGAATGAAACCCGCAAAACTAGAAGAGCTTGGTTTTAGTGGTGCTTTATTTTATTTTATTTGTTTTTTTAACTGCTGCAGTATACCGTAGTGATTAAAAAAAATAAAGAAAAGTTTCAGTCTGCTTCATCCTCGCTATCCAGCTCGGTGTCTTGCTCAGAGCTTTCTGCATCGGGTGTTTCCTCCTCTATGAAGTCGGGTTCTTTCTCTTGGGATGCTCCTGCACTGCAACTCGGACTGGATTGTCAACCTAAAAACAGTATAGTGGTTAGTACTGTTTTTTTTTTTTTTTTTATGATTTTATCATTAATGTTTGAGGCAACTGAAATGACCATTCAGTGATGCCAACTTCACCTCAATTGCTTGGCAAGCTTCAAATGCCATTCCATCTGGCCTCCCTGAATTCCATTAACCTCATTAAATATTCGTTTGCCCTTCAGTATAACAAATGGTATTAAGTCTGAAATGAACGATTACCAAATGCTTATTAATATAAGCCACCCTCAAACTGTAACCGTCCCCGAATTAAAGCCACGTGTTAAAAATAAAATAGAATAGAAGTAGCGGCTTCAAAATGGTGAAATACGGTAAATAAAATAAAATAAAGTAATAGTATAAAGGACATAGGGTAGGCAAAGGCCAGACACATGCAGTGGGAAGTCGGGTCATAAGCAGCAGTAGGAGACATGAGATACAGGAGAATACAAGGTGCACAAGAACATAAGTGGCTATAGGAGTAGGAAGTGAGACCAGTTAGCAGGGCCAACAGTAGAGCTGAATGGGTTAGTATAGTCAGAGACTAGTCTCTGTGGAAAGGCCTGGGTTTTGGCCTGCATGTCTGCCTGCTGCCCTGAGAGGGGAAAGAGAATTGTTTTCGGATTGAATCCAAGTTGTGTGACTAAAGTAAGTTACTGAAGTGGGTCAGGCTCAACCTGAAGAAGACTGAGGATTTTGCTGAATGCGATCAGCCTGTCAGGAGTTCCAGCTACCCCAAAGCTCCCGGTGTGTGCAGAGACTTTGCGATTGTGACCGGGGAAGCGCTTTTACCTAGTACAGTAGGAATTCCCTTACATGTAAATGTGCTGTGAGCTGCTAGTGGGTTGTGAGTTAGTTCCCCACTGTGAACTGTGTTCTGCTTGCTGGAAGCTGTATCCAGCCAAAATGGACTGCATCCGAATTTGTCTCCATGCAGTCTGGGCCTTGCAGACTGCCCCAGCCAGACTACCCGCTGCACAGAGAAGCCATCGACGAGAGACCTGCCTGGGGATCAGCTCCCTGCTCCACACCTGAACAGGTACGATGCCTCGGCGACTGGTGTGGGCCCTGCTTCTCCTGGCATTCCATATCAACCACCTGCAGTCTTGATTTTTGTCCAGCCTGTGTCCAGTCTTGGGCATCATGAGTAAATACCAGGGTAGCTCCCTGCAACGACAGCCTAATCTGAGTGTGTCATCTGATTGTCTTGTTGTTTCTTTTCCTTTACAAACTGAGCCCTCTGGCTCCGGATTAGTGTGTACTGTGCAAGTTGTGTTTTCTTCCATCACAGGGCCCCAACCAGCTACGACGCCGGCCAACTCCGGGCAATGGACCTGGCTAGCCCATCTCTTCTCCACCTGGGTACCCAGAGGTGTGACTGTGTGGGGGGACTCAAAGTGTGTGCATAACTGCTTGATTGATATAACCTTTAAGCTAATTAACCTGATTTCACCCCTTCCTTGTTCAAGTCCCCTGAATAAATCATATCTAACTTTTTCTGTATGTAATCTGACTGTGGTTCCGGCTTGTGCTCAAAGTAAAGTACTGTTGCTATTTGCTATGCATAACCTTGTTTTTAAGGGGGTCCCCAGGGTCGAATCAAAGGAACCAGCCCTGGTGGTAAGTGCAAACAGTGTGGGTAGGTGTGTGGTGTACCAGGGGTATTGTGAAAGTGATTACTGTACAGTGTTCGGGCCACTAGAGGGGAAAGAGGGGGGTTACAGTGTCCCGGAGGGCTGTGCCCAGGTTAGCTCGACCACTACCAACCCTGACCTCTGGGTGGAGGCACCTGTTTCAGAACTCAGGCCCCTTAACCTGCTACTAGCCAAGCAGGCAGGGGTAGTAGCCCTTGGGATAGTGCCACCTAAGGGTTACATCTTGGAGGCTCACCGCTGGGATTTTGTGTCTTCTAGTGGCTGAGATTACGAATTATTGCCAAACATAAATGGCTACCCCAACAGAAGTGGCTGTGCACCAGTTGGTGGGGTGGTGTACAGGGCAGGAGATTGACCCTCACAATGCCCTGCTTGTATAGGATATTCCACTGAACACTGGTAAAGACGCTGTAGAAAGGATACTTTCCAAAGTTGAGTGTTTAACAAATGTTGTGGTGGTAGGGAGACAAGCTGATTTGACCGCCCAAACTTTCATGGCCTTAGTAGAGCGTAGGGACCCAGTGAACAGTTCCAAAGTGCCATGGACTATTGCCCCAGAAGGGGCCCCAGCCACCTGGAGAGTGATAACTAGAGACAGTAAAGACCCCAGGGAGGATAAGCTCCCCCTATTATCTGAGACTTTTAAGGAGAAATTTGCTAAGTAGTTGCTGGAGGAAACCGTAAAGGACTTTAAGAAACTATTCCTGCCACTTGGGGGTGTTCCCTCCCCAACACCCCTTCCCACTCCAGCACCTGTTACTGCCCTGCCTTCTATGCCTGTGCCAGTGCTGACCCCTATATCTGTACCTGCCATTAGTCACGACTCCTACCGAAGGCTGGGAATCTTCTGGGGCAGTCTCCCCACCCCCAAGGGGGAGGATGACTGGGAGACCTGGATAGACTATGTTGCCCCTCTAGTACTTGAATGGCAATGCTCAGAAGCAGAGAAACGAAAGAGGTTGAGTGAGAGCCTCCAAGGTCCTGCCCTGGATACCATCCGTGCCAAGTGGGCCAATAACCCCGAAGCAACTGCATAGAACTATCTTGCTGCATTGGAGAATGCGTATAGGGGCCCGGATTCAGATGAGGACCTGTGGTAGAGTGTAAGAAATGCTCAGCAGTACTCAGGGGAGCCATTGTCTGTGTATGTACCTAGGCTTGAAAAGCTGCTACAAGAATGCCTCAGAAAGGGTAGTTTGCCGTCAAATGGATTAGATTGAACTAGGCTGGACTGGATCCTTAAGTTTGCTCTGTTTTCAGAATTGTTACTACTTCAGTTACGCCTCGCCAACTGACTGGACTCGCCCCCCTCTTATGACGAGCTAATGAAAGAAATTCGGGGGGTTGAGCAAAGGCAACCCTGGGGGGGAATTTCACCAATATTTGCTGTTACTGCGCAAGTGACAGAGAGTGATCAGCCAAGTGGGGTTCAGGGGCAAAAGTTGGCACCTAACAAGCACTCTGAAAATGCAAAGGACTTCCAACCCTGGGCCCAGTTTTTGAAAGTCAAGCTATTAGACGAAGTCCGAGAGTTAAAGGTGGGCCCCTCTGCAAGGGTTCCCCCCATGGAACAAGATTCTGGTTCCTCTCAGGACATGACTGCCATGGGGTTGGGGGTGCAGCCTCAGGCATCCTCTACCGAGGGTAGCTCCCAGGCTGAAATCAAAGAATTGACTGCCACCCTAAAGGAACTATTGAGACAGGTTGCACCCCTCTCACCGTTGCAAGCAGATATTGGACCCCGATCCCTTGCTACTACTTCAGTTCCTCATGTAATGTTCTCTCCAAGGATGACCCAGGAGTCTGTCATTTGTCAGAACTGTGGAAAGGATGGCCATATGAAGAGGGAATGCTGGTCTCAGAAAGACTTAGAGAAAGTGGTGAACCGGCTTCAAGGAGAGCTTTGGAAAATGAATCAGTGGTCAAGGGGTGCACGGAATGACTGCAGTGAAGGCTTCGGACATCCTAACTCAACCCCTTTGTGGCTAAATCATCCATCCAGGCCCCTACTTCTGTCCCTCCAGACTGGTCAAAAATAGTGGGCCCTTCAATGGAGACTACCGTGGCTGTGAATAATATTCCTACACAGGCTGTGCTGGACAGTGGGTCGCAAGTGACCATTGTATTTCAGGACTGGTATAGCAAACACTTATCTGCTGTGCCCTTACAATCTCTGGAAGGCCAACATGTGTGGGGGCTGAGTGACAAGTCTTATCCCTACTTAGGATATATTCGCCTCTGGTTGTCATTTCCTGCAGCTTTAACTGGTGTAGAGGAGCAATTCGAGACACTGGCTTTAGTGTGTCCCCCTACTGGACTGTATGATGGGGTTCCCCTGTTAACTGGGACAAAAGCCCATATGTTTGGGAGACTGGCACAACTCTGTCACGAGAAACAAGGGCGATGAACTGGGAGGGCCTTAAGAATTCCCATTCTGATCAAGAGGGCCTATGATTTGCAACAGAACCCCAAGGGAGTGGACCAGGATGAACCGGTAGGGGTCATGTGGAAGAAGTATCGCAATTCCATGGTACTGGCCCCTAACGCCAAGTGTACCATTCAAGGGGCAGTCCGCCTCCACAAAGATGTCAAGAACAAAATATTGATGTTGGATGTGCCATGCGATGGAAAATTGCCAGAAGGATTATTGGTTAAGCCCAGCATCTTGCCAGCTTGTGCTCATGCCTATGCATGACGAGTGATGGTCCAGATTCATAATGTGTCAGATCGGGAGATCCGGGTGAACAGAGGATGCACCCTAGCTATGGTACACTGTACAGACACTGCAGTGTTGCCCAGCAACAAGCACCCTGGCAAGACAGATAGAGTGACTCCCGACTTGTTTGATTTTGGTGACTCCCGTTGCGGCTGAATGGAAGACTAGAATTAGCCAGACACTTGCCCAGAGAGATCAAGTGTTTTCATT
Organism: Neoceratodus forsteri; assembly: GCA_016271365.2. Lineage (NCBI taxonomy): Eukaryota > Metazoa > Chordata > Ceratodontiformes > Ceratodontidae > Neoceratodus > Neoceratodus forsteri. The sequence goes on from CM057459.1 coordinate 660,203,466, forward strand.
GAAGGAATGGGACATGGAATGTGTCCAGGGTGCAGAGCATCACATACGCTTGCACGATGAACGGCCATTTCGAGAGAGGTCTCGATGCCTAGCCCCTGCAGACATAGACGATGTGAGCAGACACTTGCAGGAAATGCTCGTGGCTGGTGTGATACAAGAATCCAGGAGCCCATATGCTTCTCCCATTGTAGTTGTGTGTTAGAAGAATGGATCTATGAGAATGTGTGTTGATTATCGAACTTTGAATCGGCAGACCATCCCCGATCAATACACCATGCCCCATATTCAAGATGCTCTGGATTGTTTGAATGGGAGCAAATGGTTCTCGGTGTTGGATCTTTGCAGTGGATATTACCAGATTCCGATGGCTCCGGAGGACCATGAGAAGACAGCCTTCATCTGTCCTTTGGGGTTCTACAAATTCCTGAGAATGCCACAGGGCATATCGGGTGCCCCAGCCACCTTCCAGCGACTGATGGAACGAGCGGTGGGAGACATGAACTTGCTGGAATGCCTGGTGTACTTGGACAATGTCATTGTTTTCAGGAGCTCCCTAGAGGAGCATGAGAGTCGACTGTTCAAAGTACTAGACTGACTGAAAGAGTTCGGCCTCAAGCTGTCCATCGTCAAGTGCCAGTTTTTCCAAACCTCTGTGAAGTATGTGGTGCACATAGTCTCTACAGAGGGGATAGAGGCTGATCCTAGTAAAGTTGAAGATTTGACTACTTGGTCCCAGCCCCACAATTTGAAAGAACTACAACGTTTCCTGGGATTCTGTGGCTACTACCACTGGTTCATAAGGGACTATTCCAAAGTGATTCAGCCACTCTTGAATCTTACCCAGGGTTACCCTCCTACCAATTGGAAATACAAAAAAGAGTCTGTCAGAGAACCAGACAAATCATATTTCCGTCCAGGTGAACTTTTTGGGTCCCGTTGGATGCTTGACTGTGAAGCAGCTTTCCATGAAGTCATATACCAGCTCACCCACGCACCCATCCTCCCTTATGCTGATCCCACCAAACTCTATGTGCTGCATACTGACGCCAGTCTGCAGGGTCTAGGAGCTGTACTGTATCAAGACCATGACGATGGTTTGAGACCAGTGGCATTCGCCAGTAGGAGCTTGACCCAGTCAGAGTGAAACTACCCTGTGCACAAGTTGGAGTTCCTTGCGTTAAAATGGACCATTGTCGACCAGTTTCATGATTAACTCTATGGGGCGAAAATATTGGTGAGGACTGACAATAACCCATTGACCTATGTACAGACTTCAGCTAAGTTAGATGCCATGGGGCACCGGTGGCTTTCTGCATTGTCAACATATGATTATGCTGTCGAATACAGACCAGGCCTGAATCATACTGATGCTGATGCCCTATCCCAGAGGCCCATTTCCAAGAGTGACTGGGTCAGGCTGTCTGAACCTGACATCCGAGCATTGTGCCAAAAGTTTGATAGAAATGAACAGATGTTTATGGCCACAGCTGACTGCTTAGTAGATTGCTTGGGTCCCTCTGACACCTGCATACCGTCTGCATATTGCCACTTCTCTGCTCTAGATATTAGTGCACTACCTCAGTTTGACAATGACAGCATTCAATGGGCTCAATCCCAAGATCCTATGATTCAGCCAGCACTTGACGCCCTTTGTGCAGGAAAAGATGTGTCCAAGTTGCGTTCCTCTGATCTACGAACTGCTTTATTGTTTAAAGAAGGCCGTAGGTTGAAGCTGCTTAATCAGTTGTTGTATAGAAAGACAGTAGATCGGGGTGGCCAAATAGACAAGCAGCAATTGGTCCTGCCCACAGCCTTTAAAGATTTGGTACTGAGATCCATCCACAATCATATGGGCCACCTCGGTATTGACTGGACCCTTGACCTAGTACGATCTCGATTCTACTGGCCCAAGATGGGGGCCGATGTTGAGCACCATGTAAGGACTTGTAGTCACTGCCTGCAGAGAAAAGCCTTACCTCAGAGGGCTGCCCCTCTTGTCAACATTACTACCAGCACCCCAATCGAACTAGTCTGCATAGACTTCTTGAATTTAGAGCCTGATCAGCGAAACATTGCCAATGTGTTAGTGGTTACGGACCATTTCACACGGTATGCACAAGCTTTTCCCACCAAAGATCAAAAAGCATCTACCTTGGCCAAGGTGCTAGTGGAAAATTTCTTTGTCCACTATGGTGCCCCCCAGCAAATTCACTCTGATCAGGGCCGGGACTTTGAGAGTCGGCTAATCAAAGAAATGCTCTCTCTATGGGGGGTGCAAAAGTCAAGAACCACCCCTTATCACCCGTAGGGGCATCCTCAACCAAAACGCTTTAAGTGCACCCTGCTAGACATGCTAGGCACCCTCCACCCAAAAGATAAGCATAAATGGAGCCAGCAGATTAGCACCTTGGCACACACATACAATTGCACGAAGAATGATGCTACTGGATTCTCTCCCTACCGCCTCATGTTCTGGAGAGAGGCCCGGCTGCCTGTTGATGTCTGTTCTGGGGTTTCTCCTGATGGGGTCCGAGCCGAAGATTACCTGCAGTATGTACAAAAACTGAAAGCTCAATTGAACCATGCCTATCAACAAGCCCAGACAATGGCCGCCAAAAGAAACCTAGCCAACAAAGAGAGACATGATAGAAAAGTAAAGGTTCAAGAGCTTAGGCCTGGAGACTGTGTGTTGTTGTGAAATTTAGGATTGCATGGTAAACACAAAATTGCTGATCGATGGCACCATCTTCCCCATGTTGTAGTTGGAAAGTTGGATGATTTGCCAGTGTACAAAGTGCACCCAGAGAATAACTCCAAAGCTGTCAAGATCATGCACCGTAACCACTTGCTACCTATTGGTCAAGTTATAATTGAGGCTGAACCTGCTGAGATTGATTCCCTTGGACCAGTGACTCGTGCTGCTGCAAGAAAGAGACAGAGTCAGCCTGCCCCCATGTTTGCCGATTTAAGACTTCCCCTGCAGCAGGCCCAGAATGATAGTGACTGCGATAATACCTATTACCACTCATATGAACTGAGTCAGTAGTTCGTGGAAATCCTGTGTTGAATTATGCGGATAAAGCTGGGCCTTCTGGACTGCCTAACCCCCCAGCATCATCCTTGGAGCCAAGGCTCCCTGAAAGTGAAGTGCACAGTATCATGTCTGAGGATGCTGAGTCTTTGTGTACTGTGGAACTGTATGATTTGCCTGAAGGAGAGGCTGATGGTATGAGTTTTTCTGGTGACATTACAGAACTTGAGGAACACTATGAGAATGCTGACAACCACCCCCCCTTCAGTGCCAGAGTGTCTTCAAAATGAGCCAAGTGTTGCAGAAACAGAGCCTACAGAGCAAGGGGCTGACAGTGCTCCTAGTTTGGACATTCCTACCCAGGCAGAAGCACCCCTCACAAGTGATGAAAGTACCAGGACCAGTATTGAGAGTACAGAGGCTGTGGTTGTTTCTCCCAGAAGGACTGGCCAAGCTATCAAGCCAGTAGTCCACTTCAATTATGATTCCCCTGGGAGGCCAGTGAACTTGCCTCTCCATGTGGTTCACAAAGGGGTTTATGTCTCAGAGCTCACTGCCCAAACTTAGCCTAAGTGCCAATTCCAGGTTACTTGCTCTGCCCTCTCACCATGGTGCCCCTGCCCCATCCAGAACCAAGTTAGCTGATAGGGAAGGGCCCCCTCTTGCATTGTTCAAGGTACAAGAAGTTATTACCTGATTTAGTATAGTAATGTTCAACTGACTTGTGGGAAATATGCCTGAAGTATTGTCAGAATGGGTACAGTATGACGAAGTGTCGTGAAAATGTATAGTAAAGTAGTAAGTTTATGTTAACTGATGCAGGATGGTACAGATTTAACGCGGATGCCAAGTTTTCTCCAGGCAGGGAAGGGTGTAACCCTCCTACAAATAGGGGTTCCTGAAAAGTCTTCCTTGAGCTTGCCTAAATGCTCACTACCCGGCTGGTGTTTTGCATTTTAGCAGTTTAAATGTATTGCCAGAGAGTGCCTGTATAGCCTCTGTATACTGTCTCTTTAAGAGCTGCCTGGATTGCATTTATAAGTAATCTGAGAGAGAGCTCTGTTGGAAGATGTAACTATTTGCTGAACGTCATTTAGAGTGATAATGATAATGTAGTTTGTCTAACCTGCCTTCTTTGCAGCAAGGACTGTCTTGTTTATCCCCACCATTTGGCCCGGGACTGTGAATTCGACCAATCAGTTCTGGTGGGACCTAAAATGGAGCCGGATTACAGGAGCTGTCTGAAGTCAAAATCTGTAGGAATTGTATTTTTGGGCTTTTGGCGCCTTTTTGCACCTGAAAGGGGAGCTCCTGTTGAGACTGACAGGCCGAATCAACCAACCAAACCTTTTGGATCCAATGGAAATCCCAAGCTGCCTGCTGTTTAAGGCAGATCTAAGTTGGGATCTGAAAAAGCAAAATGCTTGAGACAGTCTCTGTGGAAAGGCCTGGGTTTTGGCCTGCATGTCTGCCTGCTGCCCTGAGAGGGGGAAAGAGAATTGTTTTCGGACTGAATCTGAGTTGTGTGACTAAAGTAAGCTACTGAAGTGGGCCAGACTCAACCTGAAGAAGACTGAAGATTTTGCTGAATGTGATCGGCCTGTCAGGAGTTCCAGCTACCCCTAAACTCCCAGTGTGTGCAGAGACTTTGCGATTGTGACCGGGGAGCGCTTTGCCTGGTACAGTAGAATTCCCTTACATGTAAATGTGCTGTGAGCTGCTAGTGGGTCATGAGTTAGTTCCCCACTGTGTGAACTGTGTTCGGCTTGCTGGACGCTGTATCCAGCCCAAAACGGACTGCATCTGAATTTGTCTCCATGCGGTCTGGGCCTTGCCAGACTGGCCTAGCCAGACTACCCACTGTACAGAGAAGCCATCGACGAGACACCTGCCTGGGGATCAGCCCCCTGCTCCACGCTTGAACAGGAATGATGCCTTGGTGACTCGTGTGGACCCTGCTTCTCCTGGCATTCCAGATCAACCACCTGCAGTCTCGATTTTCATCCAGCCTGTGTCCAGTCTTGGGTATCGTGAATAAATACCAGGGTAGCTCCCTGCAACAACAGCTTAATCTGAGTGTGTCATCTGATTGTCTTGTTGTTTTTTTCATTTACGAACTGAGCCCTCTGGCTCCGGATTACAAATAGTGTGTACTGTGCATGTTGTGTTTTCTTCCATCACAGGGTCCAAACCAGCTGCAATGCCAGCCAACCCCGAGCAACGGACCTAGCTAGCCCATCTCTTCTCCACCTGGGTACCCAGAGGTGTGACTATGTGGGGGGGACTCAAAGTGCATGCATAACTGCTTGATTGATATAACCTTTAAGCTAATTAACCTGATTTTGCCCCTCCCTTGTTCAAGTCCCCTGAATAAATCAGATCTAACTTTTTCTGCATGTAATCCGAGTGTGGTTCCAGTTTGTGCTCAAAGTGCTGTACTGTTGCTATTTGCTGTACATAATCTTGTTTTACAGGGGGTCCCCAGGGTCGAGCCAGAGGAACCAGCCCTGGTGGTAAGTGCAAACAGTGTGGGTACTTGTGTGGTGTACCAGGGGTATTGTGAAAATGATTATTGTACAGTGTTCTGGCCACTAGAGGGGAAAGAGGGGGGTTACAGTTTTGCACTGAGTGGAGATGCAAAAAGGTCCACCTCTGGATGACCCCACTTGTCAAACAGTTCTTCTATGACTGAGGTCAGCAGCTCCCACTCATGTGTCTGGGACTGTGACCGGCTTAGGCTGTCTGCCAAGATGTTTTGGGCACTGGGAATATTGGTTGGCCAGCAGTTCTAGACCATGGTCCAGAGCCCAGTGGGAGACTCTCATGGCCTTCTGACAAAGAGGGCAGGAGTGAGTACCCCCCCTGTTTGTTGATGTAGTGGACTACACTGATGTTGTCTGTTTGCACTAACAAAAGGCCTGGGGACAGCTGAGTCTTGAAGGCCTGCAGGGCATACAGCACCACTCTCATTTCCAGAACACTGATATGGAGTGAGGACTTCAGAGGGGACCAAGTCCCCTGGGCTTGGTGGGGCCCCAGATGGGCCCCCAACCCATCCCTGATGCACCTGTAGTGAGAATTTGCCAAGGGGAAGGACTAAGGAAGGGAACCCCCCTTAACAGGTGGCTGGGTTCAATCCACCAAAGGAGAACCTTTTTCACTGGAGAGGAAACCATGACCCGCTGCTCTAGGCATACATGCGCTGGTCCCACTGGACCCTGAGTTTCCATTGGGAAACCTGCATGTGCAGTCTGGCAAGAGGCACTGTGGCTATAGCCATGATCACCAGGCTTAGAAACTGAAGAAAGGTCCAGGCTGAAACATAGTAGCTGTTGTATAACAGATGGGTCTGGTCTATCAGGTGCTCTGCCTTGTCCAGGGGCAGGAAAGTCATGTCCTGAGCTATGTCCAGGACCGCCCTAATGTACCGGAGGCTTTGGCATGTAGTCAGAACAGATTTGCGGAGGTCCACAGTTATCCCCAGATCCTGGAATAGGCGGGTGTTAACAGTATGTTCCAGGGTCGGTATCAGGCGGTCCCTGGACCGGGCCTTTAGGAGCTAGTCATCCAGGTAGGGGAAGATGTAAAGGCTCTCCTGCCTCAGGGCAGCTGCTGCCACTGCCAGACATTTGGTAAATACCCGAGGGGCTGAGGAGAAAATTAAGGGCAAAACCCTGAATTGGAAGTGTTCCCCCAGAACAGAAACCTCAGGTACTGCCTGTGGGATGGGTGAACCTTAATATGTCGGTAGGCATCTTATATGTATTGAGGGAGCAAATCCAATATCCCTGTTGCAGTAGGGGCAACAGACCCTGAAATGTCTCCATCTGGAACTTTTTATACTGAATGAAGAGATTGAGATCTCAGAGGTCTAAGATGGGCCTGAGATCCCCTGTGCATTTGGGGACCAGGAAAAAATGGGAGTAGAACCCCCTGCCCTGCTGATCCACTGGGATGGGTTTCACTGCCTTCTTTTGTAGCAGAGATTGGATTTCCTCCCAGAGCACTGGGATGTGGTCTGGAGAGTAAAAGAACTGAACCAGAGGTTTTTCTGGGGACCACTCTAGAAGCTCCAGAGTGTAGCCATGCTCTATGTTGCACCCAACTATCATTGGTTATCTCCCGCCACCTGTCCAGGTGTAAAGAGAAGCAACCCCCTACAACCACCTCCTGAATTGTTGGGGGGGGGTTGGGCAAGGAGTCAGGCAGAGGAGGAAGGGTCCACAGTAGTGGTTGCACTACTGCCTCTGGAAGCCTTGCTGGCTGTTATAGCAGGGGTAGGCAAAGAGATGCACGCTCAACACTTGCTCTGAGGTCTGATGGAGGCTCTAGACTTGTTGGTCACCCTATGAAAGGGCACATGTTGACAACACCTACTTTCAGTGTTGTATATGTTTGGACAGACATTAGGGTACATCCAGAGGCCTGAAGGGCATTGAGGATCTGTTGCACATCTGTCCAAAACAATTTGTATCCCCTGATTGGGGCATTCAGGATAGATAACTTAACATTCTGGGCAAACCCTGACACCCTAAGCCACGAGTGCCGGTGTAAGCAGATGCCGGCTGTGGCCACCCTGGCCAAAGCATCTACAGCGTCATAGGCCAAGCGTAGGAGATGCACACCAACATCAGCTCCCAACTGGATGGACTGCAAGAGCTGCTGCTTTCTCTGGTTGTCAGGAAGGGAACTGGCCAATTCCTGGGCTTGGTCCAAACGAAGGTTGAGGAACTGGCCCATATGGCCTTGTAGTTCAGGACCGTGATGGCCAGGGTGGCTGAGGCAAATGTCCTCTTACCCAGTAAGTCCATCCTCTGTGAATCTTTGTCCGGGGGTGGAGAGAGAACTTAAATGTTTTGGCCTTTTGGTACGGTCGTTGGCTGCATTATTAACTACCGAGTTGGCCAGTGCCTGCTCAGCCAAGAATGGCTTCCCAGCTGGGGCGTGGTAAAGTTTGTCTGCCTTCCTAGGCATAGTGGGGACCAGGTCAGGGTGGTGGTGTCCTCAAAGGATTCAGTCAGAGAGGGAACCACCAAGGGGGGAGCATCTGGCAGATGGAGGTATGTTGCTAACCAACATCTGCTGGGGTCTTGCTGCTCCATGTCAAACCCCATCACCACCTGCATCTGGTGGAGACTCCTCATGAATGATGGGTCATCAAAGGGGGACCATGGAATATATTTTGGGGTAGCCTCCCTGTCCGATGAGACTGTGGAGGTAGAGTGACAAGGGGTAGCCCCCCATCACCTTCATTTCCATCCTCATTTTCATTGGGGAGTTGAAGGTCCAGGTGGCATTTGTCCCCTTCTCCTGGATGTCTAGAGGAAGACTGGGGGGGGGTCAGGCCACATGGGGACTGATGTGGGCCCACTGGACATGTGAGTGTGGGGACTGGTGTTGTGGGTTCCCTAGGGGAAGGACCTTGTGGGGGAGACAGGCAGGCCTGCATGAAATCCTATAGGGAAGAGAGTAGTGATGGAAAGTCCACAGTAATTGGCACTGGGTAACCAGGTGTTGTCAGTTGAGGAAGGGCTGGTGCAGGTGTTGGAGGTGGAGCCAGTGACAGAGGCTAAATAGACCTAGACCCTGAGGAGGAATCTCTGGCCTAAGTCCCCCTATGGGATGATGAAGAGGGCCAGGAGGTGACCTGGGGTGATGCCAGAGAGGGCAGCAGCTCCAAGGCTGGAGTGGCCAATGTCATGGCAGTGGACGATGTCAGGGAGCCACAGAAGACCCCGAGGCCACTGAGCCAACACCGGTCGAAGAGAGACCGGCAGAACCTCCTGGCTCTGAGCCTGCCAAAAAATAAGGGCTGGAACAGTGGTGCCAGGCCCCGAAGGACCTCAGCCCATCAAAGTAAGGTTGGCCGGAGGTGCTGCCAACAGTAGCCCTGTAGAGGATAGGGTGTGCGAGGTAGATGTCACTGCCCTTGAAGTGGGGGATAGCCCCATTGTGGTCACCAGGTGATGTGGGACTGGAAATGGGAGGGAGCGGATTGGATTTTGGCACAGTCCTTGTTCCTATGCTTATGCTTACCCAAGGATTTATCCCAGGATTTCGACATTTGAGAGCCCAAAGATGAAGCCAGGGAGACTGAGGAACCCCTAGCCTGCAACTCCTTCTCCATGCTGGAGATCTTTTGCTGGAGCAGAACATTTTCCAAGGTCCACTGGCAACAGTGGTGGGTTGCCTGGTTGAAGCTGCGGCAGATGGAGCAGGCATCGACATCATGGTCTGGGCCTCAACAGAGAATACAGGCAGAGTGGCCATTTTTCTCCAGGAGTTGCTTTCCACAGGCACACTTGGTCGAATGGCTGGAGGATGAAGGAATCCAAGAAGACATAAATAAACGGAAAATTCTGAAAACTGAGGTGAGAAAACAAACAAACTAAGTTTTAGAAAGAATGGCAGTCGACTGAGGCTGGGCATTCCGAAAGGTCCGATATGCGTTGGTCGACAGTGGGAAAAGAACTATGGAGGGCATGGGGGCTACCCACTCTTATAGTGTGTGGTGATGTTGGCACCTGACATTGGGGTGGGTAGCCCCCTGGTAGATTGCTAACTAGGAAAGTTTCTGTGTGGCCCTAGTGCCTGGTGGCTATAGTTCCATAGGTGTGGCCTACTGCAAGAGATACCCCCGAAGTCAGATCACCCATTTGAAAGCTTCTGTTTTGTTCCATGGGTTTGGGGTGCAGATCTTCTCCCTCGGGGTGCTGGGCTAGGGGGCAAACATCATTAGCAGACAATGCTTGAACACTGGAGGCATTGAGCAGTCCAATCCAGGATTAACAACAATAACAGAACTTTTAATTAACTTGATTTGCCCATGGACAGCTCAAGGTAGACACTGCACAATGGCCCCACTGGGAAAAGTAAGTCTCTGGACCAAAAGGTCATGGCAGGCACAGTTCAGAAGTCCCAAAGGCCATATTTATAGCAACCGCTCATTATTTACACACAGTTCAGGCAGCAGTTTGTTAAAGGAAATCTACAGACAGAGGTGAAGTGAAAAATAGAACAGGGTATCTGAGATACAGAGATTATTGAATCTCCATACATAAGGGTACCAGTAAGGAAAGGGCAGTGCCACGTCATTATATCACAGTGTTTGCAGTGTAATCATGGGGTGGGGTGAGGCGTGCCATACTTAAACATGCCAGCTGCACCAGAGGTTACAACACTTTTTACGAGCATTCAGGTAACAAAACTCTGCATTTAATATGGTGCCTGCAGGGGGCATCTGTGAGGTGAAGGCCCAATCTGCGCAGCAGATGGGGCTTCACCTCTGCCGGTCCTTTAAACCTTTCACAGCTCAGGGGTAAATTTTTGGTCACAGGCATTTCACCTATTTTGCAGTAGGTGCTTTACTCGCTATCTCTCTAGTCGAACTCCAGGTGCAGAATCCAATGATCCCCATTCCCTGGCCACAAGGAATACAATTCTGGACTACTGCAAAGTTGATCCCCATTTATCCATTCCCACTAGGTTTCACACAGTTCCCTATTCAACTTCGAGAAGAAACACTTAAACTAGGTCCCTTCTTCCTGAGCCCAACTAGAACTGATAAGGGGCATTTGGTGACTCCAAACAGGTACATCACTCAGAATCTGTCATATTCCCTTACAGTTTATCTCTCTGAGCTGTGGAGGTGCAGATAGCAACTCTTCAGTCAGTTATATTTTACTGCTCCAAAACTGCAGCTTTCAAGCTGGGATCACTGTTTACCATTACAGCCTATCAACGCAGACTTTACACACTAAGGTTCAGCTCCCCTCAGATCCACTGAACATTCTACTTTTACATGGCTAGAGCAGGCAGGCATCCCCAGGGGGGTCCATGGTGCCACATGACAGTATCTGCCACCCACTGGCCTAGAGACTGGCCCCCATGACCAATGGGTCCACATGTCCAATTATCTAAATATAGTGGGCAGCGGAGGGCCTGGCATCTCTGGGGGGTCAGTGGTGCCACACAGATCCAACCCTCCACCCTCACCCAAGAACTGACTCCTGTGGGTAAGGGTCCCAAAGCAAGTTTACCAAGTCTGCAGAGCCAATATGGTTTTCCCTCCTGGAGCTCAGGACGTTTAGCGCAGAGTGGTCCTTACAGTCTTTTATACAGTTTTGATAAACTGCTGGATTAAAGTCCCATTCATGCCAGCAGCATACTCCTGCATTTCCACCTCCTCTTAACTGCTCTACACCCTAGTAGGGGCAGTGTACCTACAGCCTCCGCCACTTCACTGGTCGATGCTCCGGGCCATCCTCCAGAGAAAAGCACAATCCAGCTTACAGGAGCCAGGCCATGCAAGCCTGTTTATCACCTCCTCACCACTGCAAAAAACAAATGCAACTTCTTGTAACCTCTTTAGCTACAAGCAGCTGCCTCTCCCCCCACAGGAAGCCAGCACAGCACAGCTGCTCTGCTCCCTGAAGCTCCAAGGAATTAACCCCTTAGTGGGTTCTTTAGGTCCAGATACCTACTCAAAAAGGGAAAACAGTGTTTCTTGGAGACCCACTGTAGAGTCTCTTCTTACAGTGGGGTTACAATATTATTGCAGCTCGTGCAGAACGCTGCAGCCCGGTTATTGACAGGTGCTGCTCATACCTGTCATATTTCTCCGGTTCTGCGCGATCTGCACTGGCTGCCAATACAGTGGCGGATCACCTTTAAAGTTAGTCTTTTGACTTACAAAGCCCTACATGGACTGGGCCCGGACTACCTGAAGGAGCTTCTGGTACCTTACTGCCCTAGGCGATCGCTCCGCTCAGTGAATGAGGGGTTGCTAGAGATTCTGAGGGTCTCTTTTAAAATCTTCGGGGGCCAGTGCTTTTATGTATGTGGCCCCAGCCCTGTGGAATACTCTAACCCGTCCACTTTGGCAGTGTGCATCCATGGAGAAATTTAAAAAGGCCTTAAAGACCTATTTGTGGTCAAAGGTTTACCTCGATGATGATATTTTATTGTATTTTTATGAACTCAGCAGTTTTAGATCCATGTAATTTCTGTTTTTATGTGTAACTGTTGTAAGGCACCTTGATTTAAGAAAGGCGCGGTATAAATAAAGATTTGTTATTAATATTATATATTAAAATAAATATAATAAATACATATACTCACACAGTATTCAGCTTATATTTTAATTAATTTTCTATAAGGATCTTATTCTTTATTACTGAAGATGTCTGAATGAAAACAGGATAATTTTTTGCAGTGAGTTTCTGGTGTATAGAGAAGGGAAGAGGAGATTTATTCTGAAATAGTGCCTTCAGATTAGGAACGAGTTTTCTGTGGATGGCACTGATGTAGCAAGAAAGGTTAAAGTGACAGTCAAGTTATAATACCATGTATTTAAACATGAGAATGACTTCCAAAGGAGAACCAGCCACAGTAAGTGAAAAGATGTCTGCAGTTATAAAGAGTTGAGGAAGGGGGCAATTTGGAAAACCAATAACACTATAAACGTGATTGCTTCTGAACATAGCATTTTTAAAAATGTATGCTGCAGTTGCACCCTTATGGAAATGTCTAGATTTTGAATCCTTTGGAAGGGAGATGACTTTTTTGTCAGCCACCATCTGCACCAGTTTACAAACGGTTCCCATGAAAGACGTTAAAGAGGCTAGAATGGTGACAATTTAGAAGGCGATAAAAAATCCCCTGCATGGGAAAAATATTGATTTATTTCAAAAGTTTCACCGGGAGAGACATACTGAGCTGAATAACAGCCAGTTTCCAAATGTGTCCTAAATATTAGCGACAAGCATGCATTAAACTCAATCCACTTTTTTCCAACTAGGCTGAAGTTGGTAGGACTTTTTATGGGCATTAAATCCAGGTGTAAACCACAGCTGTATTTTGAGTACACCAGCAATGAATATGATTTATTAAGGAGTACAAGGTACATGAGATAAAACTCATCAGGGTGTAGGGTGCTGGGGGACACCCATACGCCCAGGGCATAGTGAGGTGCAATGCTGCACGTGAGGGGCCTTACAGCCCCTGGAAGTATGGGTAGCTCCTAACACCCCACACCCTGAAGAATATTATTTGCTTAGAAAATGGACTTTTGAAATGGCAAAATACAAAAAATGTAGTTTAAAACATTTAAAGAAACAGTTTTAGGTGCAAAATAATCCCTATGCAAGGGATGTGGTCTGCAGTTGATGGAGCAAGATGCTCCAGAAGAGACTCCAGTTCAGCTAAGCGATTACTTTGAAAAAAAAATTTCTATCTGGGACTAAACCTACAACAAACTGTATCCTCACCTAGAACATACAGAGCTGATCATTTTGAGACTCACCTTGAATTTGTTTAAGCACTGCTGAGAAATGTACATAAAGATAATCACTCACCACAACTCAGCATCCAAGTGTGTTAAGGGCAAATGTTGTAAGGCCCTTTAACGTTTTCGATATATACTATGTTTGATTAATTTTTAATAATAATATTTTACAAAAAAAAAAAGATGGGTAACCCCAGGAAAACAGCACCACAAGACTCTGGGAAAGGCAAAAGTCGAAGCCACCAGACTATACTACAGCGAGAGGCCAGAGTCAGGAGGGCTCAGGGAGAGGGACGCCCTCTAACTCAACCTTGCTAAGCACCATTCATGGCCTTGATAAAAAAGTGGAGGCACTCAACAGTAAATTCACATTGATGGAAACCTAATTGACTATGGTATTGGAGGAGGCTAAAACGACAGAGACGACACGGAAGTCAGCCACAGCAGTAATGAGGCTGATTAACGAAATCAAGCCTGTAAGGCTCTGACTTGAGCATTTGGAGAATGGGACCTGAATCAGCAATGTGCATGTGTTGGGGATTCCTGAAGGAGCCGAGGGCTCAGATTTAACGGCTTATCTTAATAAAATAGTGCATTCCCTATTGGGACCGCAAACAGCACTACATATCCATATATTGAATCTCACCCCGAAGGAAACTACCATCACAGAACAATCGTGTGACATTCTGCTTATTATGGTAGGACCCCATATAAAGGAAACCATCTTGCATGCAGCGAAGCAAATAGGCCAGCTCGTCCTACTTGATGGTACTCAAATTTAGTTCTTTCCTGACCAGAGTTGCACTACAAGACAGTGAAGAAAAAGCTTTGATTCCTTCCACTCTCACCTATGAACACTTGGTATCTCTCACTCCATGCAGTTTCCCACCAGACTCCAGATTAATTACTCTGGTAAAACCTTTATGTACTTAGATCCGGAGGAAGCTGGAAAAAGAGTGGACATAATAAAACCGGACTTTTTACAGCGAGAACAGGAAGCTGAAGTGAGGGAAGAGGAGGACTGAGTAGTATGAACTACTGAATATGATTTGCTAATCTGAAGGTGCGGTCAGTGTGTGCTTATTTTAGCTAATATGTTAATCTTGATCTATAGACATCAGATCTCAAGCTGCGATAAGTGATCACTTTCAGTTTTTATGTGTTGTGATACCGTATATCTTCTAATCAAGGAAATTTTTTTTTTATTTGAATCAGTCTCTGCATGGGAAAAACTGAAACTGGAGGGAAGCTGAAAGCTTCAAAATTGTGTCTGCCTCATGGTGATGAAGTACGCACAATTTGCATGATAATGAAAGTCTTACAGCACTAAGCCTTCCATCCAGAAGTTCGTAAACATACTCACCAGGCTCATGCAGAGAAACTAAAACTGGAATGTAGTAAAGAGCAAGGGATATTGCCTTCTCTTAAATGTAAGCTCTGTTTAACAGTTAATTTATATCTCTTTCCATAATGTTTCATTTTCTTTGTTTTATATGGTAAGCGCAATGTGTTACTGTTCAAAGTTTGTTGTAGGCGAAATTTCAAAATGTACAGCGGGCAATTGTAGTTGTAATTTTTCACCTGAACCCTTTAGACTTGTGAATATTTGAAGTACAAGGTTATAGTTGTATCTAAATACTGTTTTTAAATGCACAGCTGTACTAGGGAGCTTTAAATGTGTGTGCTAAGAACCTGTTGGTTATATTTACTAAAACTTTTCGTACCAGTACGGACACTATTTTCTCCACCAGAGAGATGTCATAAAATGCAAGAGTCACAAATTAATTTTATGGACAGTAATGGTATATTTGTCTGCAGTCAATGCTGCAGGTGCTATTTTATAGACGTTTCTTCAACTCGCCTTCTAGGCTTATTATCAATTAAGTAAGGCCTCCCACATGATGTAACAAAGGAAGAAAAGTGTTGTTAAAATCCTAATTATAAGCTGTGTTTGTGTGTATTCTCCAATACTTGGAACTAAAGATTATGTTTCATGTACTTGGCACTTTTGAAGTCAATAAAAATACATTTAAAAAAGTCCTCATGCAGGTAAAGTGCAAGCTCTTTTACATTAGTGGGCTCTGTTCACTGCTAAACATAGGGCTTTGAAATGCTGTCAGCCAATCTGGTTTCAGGATTTTTCAAACACATTTTCTAATAAAAGATATAAAGATAAACTTCAAAACTCTTTTCTGAGTCTTAGAACTGAGAAACTGTTACATGACCAAACACTATTTATTTATTTATTTATTTATTTATCTATCAAGTCTAGGATTACAAATACCTTTGAGCCATGGCTCTTTTACAAAGGTTCCATGTCAGAGAAACACAAATTATGGGGAACATCAAGACAGGCATTACAACAATGTGGACATTGCAAACAGAGTACAGATTAATACAGTTCAAGGGTAGCATTGTAACAAGGCAGCCAGCGGCATTTGTCAGAGAAAATAGACAACAGATAAGAAGTGCCAGAGTCATAGGGAGAGGGAAGAGGTTGGGGGAGAAGGAATGTAGGAAGGGTGGCAAGAGGGTGAAAAGTGCAGCATTGGGTATACCAAGATGTGAGGGTAGAATCCAGTGGGGGAAGGGGGGCAACTAGAGCAGAAAGGGAAGTGGAGAAACAAGGTTAAATTGGGCAGTCACAGGAGCTGTTGGTAGTGAGATAGTCCCGGAGCCTAGTTTTAAACATACCAATAGTTGGGGCAGAGGAGATGGATGGGCTGAGGCCATTGAACCAGAGTGGCGCTCGATAAGCAAAAGAGCATTGTCCCTGTGAAGTGTGACAGTGGGGGACTTTCAGTAGCTGTAGCGTGGATCTCCTAAGGTGCCATTTGTTAATTCAGTGTTATAACAGAATTGAGACCCCAGAAGGTGCAAGACCAAGGTAGATTTTTTTCACCATGGAGCAGGTGAGAAACTTTATGTGGTTTGATAGTTGGAGCCAGCTGGTCTGAGTGTACAGGTCACATGTGTGGGTGAGACGGTGAACACCAGTGATAAGCCGACATGCTTTATTTAAGGTAGTTGAGAGGCATCTAAGGGTTGTGGTTGTGGCCGAGCCGTAAATGATGAGACCATAGTCTATTACAGAGATCACAGAGCTCAGGACTGCAACCTTCAAAGCTTCTGGCATGAGGTGTGGTCTGTGTTTGTAGAGGAGACCAAGCCGTGTATTAGCAGCTCTAGCTACATTATCTACATGAAGTCCATAGGAGAGATTAGGGTCAAGCTGTATCCCTAAGTATTTGAAGGACCCCACCTGATCTAGAGTGTTGAGAGCTGCAGAAGAGCATAGATTTGGTTTTCTTGTCATTGAGGACCAGTTTATGATTAAGAAACCATGTCTCTACAGAACTGAAACCAAGTTGAAGGTTGTGATGAAGAGTTGCAGGATCTTTGTGAGTGGAGAATACAACAGCATCATCGGCATATAGTATGATCTGCTCAGAGCAGTGGTAAGGGAGGGAGTTTTAAGAAAAGGCTAAAAAAAAAATCAAAAAACTATTAGTCTAGAGGTCTCTAGAGAACATTCTCCCTTTCCTCAAAATACTGTATTGCTATATATGACTATTTAAACTCATAAGTTACACTGTTACACTTACTTGTAGGGCTCATGGCAATCTCTCTGTAGCAATCTTAACTTGTCTGCCCTCTCTGTTTAGTATGCTAAGAACCCACTGAAAAATAATCTTTCCAACTTTTGATTATGATGATATGGTCTAGCCACCCTATGTCCATGCTGGTTTGACTGGACAATCCTTCTACAGATTTGCTCTAAATTGCCCTCACTGTACCCTTCACTGCTCCCTGTTCTTCTTTTTCTCCCTGCTCTCCTTTGCAGGTAGGTAGGCACCTCTCACAATAGGCCTCTCTCAACCCTATGTTCTGACCTAGTCCCCCCTTCCTGCTACCTTAACATGCTCCTCATTTCTCTTCTCCCCTCCTCCTGCTCTCTGCATAACTTGGACTCCTGCTTCTCGCTCCCCTACTTCTGCTCTCTGAGTAAGTCTGACTCATGCTCCTTCTTACTTCCCTGCCCCGGAACCTTTACTTGGCAGGCTGTCTCCTCCTTCAGTATACCCAGGCCATGGATCTAATACACCTCTCCCCTTCACCTTGTCTCCAGCAGCTCTGAAGCTCCTCTTTTGTGAACATAGCACCCATGTACGGTATGTTTCTGTTATTAACTTTACCCTGCTGCTCCCTTTTCTTTTTTTACTCAGTTATTCTTTTACACTTCCATTGTCGAGAACCTGGTGTATGCTATATAATACTGTAATTTCTGCTTTATCTTTTGCTGTGAGATAGCTATAGTGTTGCTTGGAAAGTGCCTCTATGGATCTGACAGTGATCCATTGAATAGAGGCACTATCTGAGCGAGATCTGACCTGGGATCTGGCTGAATTCGGAGGTCAGATCTCAGGCCGGATCACGCGTTATCTGACATTGGAACTAAGGATCTGATGTCAGATCCTGCACTAGATCCGAGGTCAGATCCCGCATCGCATCCGGGCAGGGTCAGATCTGCAATCGGATAGCACTGCTATCTGACCGGATCCACTATCCTGCCAAAGGGCAGGTATTTGGTTGTATCCTAATTACTAGGATACTATCTGAGCACTATAACAGATAAAAAAAAAAAACCACAGAATCACAGAAATCTGATGGCAGAAAAGGACCCCAATGGCCCATCGAGTCTGTCCCTTCCCCCCTACTCATCTCCTTTTCCAACGGGCCCTTCCCTTCCCCCACTTACCAACCACATATGTCTGTCTCATACCCTCTTGAATCCTGCCACCATTTCAGCCCCCACCACTTCCTCTGGTAAACTTGTTAATTACGAGACTCAGGTGGTTGACAGGAAAAATAGAAAACTGATTCATGATCAAGGTGATTATGATTTGGGAAACATAATTGAATGGTCAAGGAAAAGATCACAGAGCCGGGGCAGATCACGTGTTTGGTTTTCAGGTGATAGTGGTATTCATAGCAATTCAAGGAATCAAGGTGGGATAAATCCTGGAGGTTTTGCCAATAAGAATAAAAATACCAAGAAAGAAGCTTTTTTAGAAAAAACAAGCAAAGGAAAGGGAAAGGCAAGATGAGAAGGGGACACAGAGCAGGCAGAAGAATCAAGAGAAAACGAGAGGGTTTTGCATTCCAAGCAGAAGGCGATGGACTTCAGGTCTTGAATCTATCTGACGTTGTATTAAATGATGCACAGGTAACTGTTCTCCAGAAGGGTCTTACTTTTATACCAACTCCAGTTATTAATGGCTACCTGAAAGATCTCCTTTGTCCCTACTGTCCCTCCCGCTCATTCCGATCCACTGACAAGGGATTGCTAGAGATTCCCACGGTTCACTTAAAGACCTCTGGGGCCAGGTCTTTTAGTTTTATGGCCCCAACCCGGTGGAATTCTCTAGCTCGTCAGGTATGAGATTGCCCGACTGTCCAAAGCTTTAAGGGGCATTAAAAATACACCTTTTTAGCCTTGCATATAATGTTTTTTAAATGTTGCAGGATTGGATTAATTTTAATATTGTCTTAATTATTTATTGATTTTATTATGTTATGTATAGGCACCTTGGTTTTGGAAAGGTGCCTTTTATAAATAAAGTTTGATTTGATTAATGATTTTGGAATTTTTGTTGATTTAGAGAAGTTTTTTAGGAAACTGAAATTGAGACTGTATTTTCTTCGGAACGAGGAGTAGTTAAATACAAATATGGACATGAATGAAACCGTTCCTATGGAGGACACTGACTACTATTAAACATTGATAGAGAAACTAATGTGGGTGATTTGTCTGAGTTTATGCATAGTAATAATGTTACTGATAAGTCTACAAATATGACTGATAGTTCTGATACTGTGTCATTAGATATGGAAAATGTACAAGAACTTCTCAATGAGAATTTACTCTCTGATATTACAGTTCCACCATGTCAACATGTTCTTCCTGGTTTATTAGGAGCTAATGTTAGTATGAGTACTTTAAGGAAAATACTTTCAAAGCTAGATCCGATTTTTGTCCCACTATAGCGAATAATACACTAACCATGTATGTGAAAGTGGTAAAACAACAAATAACTAATTTGTTAAAAAGTAAATGTGAGACTTAAAACAAACCTGAATAGAACTGAATGGAAAGCACTTCAAAATGTATCTAATAATAGTGAGATCATTATCAAACAAGTTGAAAAGGGGGGTAATATTGGTATTTTGAATAAACAACATTATAGGGAGATTGTATTAAAACTATTAATGGATAGTCATAATTATGAGACATTATCTTTTGATCCCACATTAAAGTTTAAAAAAGATTCATCTATGTTACTTGACAAAGCTCGGAAAAGGGGTGAGATAACAGAAAAGGAATTTCAATCTATTTGGCCAGATCGCCCTGTTACTCCGAGTTTTTATGCACTTCCTAAGGTGCATAAAAACATTTTAGATTCACCTGGTCGCCCCATTGTTAGTGGACCCAATTCCCTCACACAAAATCTAGGGAAATTTGTTGATTTCTTTTGCAACCACATGTGCTTTCCCTGGAATCTTTTATTAAGGACAGTGGCAATTTGTTAAGAAAACTGCAACATCTTAAATGGAAAGTTACTTATTGTTGGTTATCAATTGATGCTAAATCACTTTACACATCTATTGTTCACCACCAGGGTATAGCAGCAGTTTATTATTTTTTGGAAAATTCCATTATTAGAAAACAAATGTCAAAGGAATTTTTGATGCAGGCTTTAGAATTTCTTTTGACACGTAATTATTTTGAATTTGAGGGGCATTTTTTCCTCCAGAAATGAGGAACAGCTATGGGGGCTTCAATGGCCCCAAGCTATGCTAACCTTTTCCTTGGTCATTGAGAAAACACCACTGTCCTTAATAAGTTGAATAATCCTTTCTTTAGCCATACTGCTTATTGATTCCGTTTTCTGGATGACATCTTATGCATCTGGGATGGTGACAGTGGGTTGATACCAGCTTTTCTGGATTGGTTAAACATTAATGATTTAAATCTCCACTTTACCCATTTGAAGGAAGACATTTCTATTTCTTTTCTTGATCTTTTGCTTTCAGTTAACCAAGAACTTGGTATAATAGTAACACACTGTTTTCGTAAGTCAACTGCCACTAATTCCCTTTTACTAGCTAGTAGCGCTCACCCTCCTGGCCTAAAGAATTCCATCCCTTATGGCCAATTTTTACGTCTAAGGAGGAATTGTAGTTCAGATTCCATATTTGTTGAACAAGCAAATGATTTGATTGAAAGATTTTTAGAAAGGGGTTATGATTTACATTTATTAGAACAAACAAAGGAGAAAGTGAGTAGAATTTCAAGAGATAGTCTTTTGAAAGAAAAAATGGAGAAACTAATTTAGAACATCAACCTTGCACCTTTGTTACCTAATATAACCATTTAGCTGGACGTGCTGGTAACATTAGCTATAAGAACTGGCCTATTTTGTTAAGTGATAGCCAGGTTGGTGAAGCAGTAGGTATGAAACCAAGGGTAACATTTTCAAAAGCTATTAGCTTGAAAGAAAAACTTGTGCATAGTTGTATAAAACAAGCATTGGTCAATGCCGAATGTTTGCTTGCTGGCATTGGCAGTGGTAGTGTAGAAGTTACAGAGCTGCGTAATAGGAATGGCAGTGAAATATTGAACTGAAGCCAACCCCACCACCACCCTGCAGAGAGTGACAGGCATTGGGGTGTGCCTTTGGGTCATCAGGCATAACGGCCATGCCATTTCACCACACCCCACCCTGCAGACACTGACAAGTGTCACTGTGTTCCTTGGGGGCTTTGGCCCTTATGCGCACCCATTCCATTAGAAATACGGTGAGATGGGTGCGATATAGGAGAATGGGGTGAACTTTGGGGCCGAAGAGTCCAAGGCATACCTCGATGCCTCTTACTGGCTGCAGGTGTGGAATGGTATGAGCATTACAGGCAAGAATCCCAAGTCACACCCTGATGCCTGTCATTCTCTAGGGTTAGGGCGTTATGGTTGGAAACCCTAATACCTCAGGCATTCGTTGGTATTTTCACTCCAAATGTTCAACATGGTTTTTGTGACCCCACCTCATGAACAGGGGAATATCAGTTTGTTAGCAGACTGCTTATGCACAGTGACTCGACATTTAGCACCACAGGTGCAAAAACATTCTGAACAGGATGTAAAAATGACAGCTGTACTGTTCATGGGGAGGTGTAAAAATGGCAATGTTGCAAATCTGCAGTAAAATATTTAAAAAAATGGTGAAGTCACGAGCGTACATAGAAACTGTGCAATGCACACCTGTAATATAATTAGGTTGGGGATTTTTTAGCAGATTGTCAACTCAGGCATTTTGGTGCCTCCGATCATGAACAGTGTCACTGTGATTTTCTTTATCTGTCCCGAACAATGATTTCCCACAGCGACCACGCATCTCTGCGCTGAAAGTGTGAAAACACACTTCTGCCATGTTGTGAAAAATGACAGCTGTACTGTAAATAAGAAAGTGTGGAAAAATGCCACTGGTGAAAATCTGGACTTAAAATATTACAAAGTCATGAACTTACAGTGCGTGGAAACTGCCAATGCTCACTAATAATACAGTCATTGGACTTTTGTCACCAAATTTTCAACCTAGCCATTTAAGACATCTGCTCATGAACAGTGTAACTGTGATTTTCTTAATCAGTCCCAAACATTGCTTTAGCACACCAACAGCACCATTGTAAGCTACTATGCGAAAACATTTTGGGCAACATATGAAAAATGGCAGCTGTACTGTTCATAAGGAAGTGTAATAAAAATGGCAATGTTGAAAATCTGGAGTGAAAATATTAAATTCTGCAAACTTATGAGCATGCATAGGAACTGCATAACTGCAGCTCATAAAACAGTCATTTTAGGAATTTTTCGCAAATTTTCAACATAGCCATTTAAGACCTCTGCTCATGAACAGTGTAACTGTGATTTTTCTTAATGTGTCCCATACATTGATTTCGCACATCGACTGCGCCATTGTGCGCTACATGGGCAGAAACACATTTTGGGCAAGATGTGAAAGATGACAGCTGTACTGCTCATAAGGAGGTGTGGTAAAATGGCAATGTTGAAAATCTGGAGTGAAAATATTTAAAATTCACGAACTTACGAACATGGTAGGAACTGTGCAACGGACGCTCATAAAACAGTCATTTTTAGGAATATTTTCACCAAATTTTTAACATAGCCATTTTAAGACCTCTGCTCATGAACAGTGTCAATGTGATTTTCTTAATTTGTCCCGTACATTGATTTTGTACACCGACTGCGCCATTGTGCACTACATGGGAGGAAACACATTTTGGGTGAGATGTGAAAAATGACAGCTGTACTGCTCATAAGAAGGTGTGGTAAAATGGCAATGTTGAAAATCTGGAGTGAAAATATTGAAAATTCGTGAACTTATGAGCGTGCGTAGGAACTGCGCAACACACACTCATAAAACAGTAGTTTTTTGGAATTTTTCCATCAAATTTTCAAAATAGGCTTCTTGAGAGCCCACCTTATGAACACTGGCAGTGTTGTTTCATTAATCAGTCCCGAAAGGTGATTTTGAGCAGTGACTATGAAATCACCCTTCGAGCCCGAATAACACCATGACAGTGACAGCATTCATGAGAAGGGGTCCCAAAACCCCCATGTTGAAAATTTGGTGCAAAAATTCCAAAAAATGCCTGAGATATGCAACAAAGTTGAAAAAACCCTATCTATCCCATTATACAGCTTACGGCATTTCCTCAGTTCGCGGTCGGCTTTGAAGAGTGCAGACGTGTTCCCGGTCCACCGAAGATCATTGCACTGAGCTCCGGAGGTAAGTGGGTGAGGGGTGTGTGGGAGGCAGGGTGCACAGTGGGTGGAGTGCGGGTTGTGGGGGAGGGCAGGAAGACTGCATGGGACCGTTTTTCTTTACAGGTATGTAAAAAAAAAGACGCAGGACATTTGCCACACTGGGGTGGGCTCCCAGCGTGGCAGAAGGATGGCTGGGGGGGCGTGGAGCCAAAGGGGGATTGGGCACCCCCGTCAGCCATGGCATTTGTTGCCACGCTGGGGTGGGCTCCCAGCGTGGCACCCTGTACTGGGGGGAGGACAGTGAAGCCGACAGGAGTTGGGCACCCCGTTGGCTGCCTCATTGAGTTGCCACACTCTGGGTGGGCACCCAGCGTGGCACTTGGAAGACTTTGGGGGAACACAGCACAGCCGGACGAGGATTGGGCACCCCGTCGGCTATAGAGTGTGTGTGTGCGTGGGGGGGAGCACGCAGTATGCGTGCGTGTATGTGTGTGTTTGTGTGTAGGGGGAGCTGCGCATGAGCAGGCGATATCTTATCGCTGCTCTCTGAAGCATAGCCCCACCTTTCAACTGTACGCCACTGCATTTTGGAGCTGTCATAGACAGCTCCAACATGCACTGGCGGACAGGGGCCACACCTGCCAACACACTGACTGAATTGGAAGAGGGGGTGACACATCTCCGAAAACTCGGATGATGGCACTATGTTTCTTGCACATGCGTGCAAGCAAACATAAAAAGATAAAAATGTTTGTCATACATGGTTATCTACTAGAGTTAGTGGCTTTTACAAATGCTGTAGATGTAATGTGTGTAAATATGCCAGCAATGATCATGACACATTTGTGCACCCAAAAATCCCTGATTTAAAGATACAAATCAGGGAATTAATTACATGTGATACATCATATGTGGTATATGTCCTTTGGTGCACTTGTGGTCTGATCTATGTAGGCAAAACAGGCCACTTAAACAGCATGTACAAGAACATGTTCATTCTATTTTGAATAATGACAGAAATACCCCATTGGGTTTTCATTTTCCAGAGTTCCGTTATTCTGACTCTAGCTCTTTGAAATTTATTGGCACTGAACACATTTCCTCTTTACCTGTAGGATGCGATAGATCAAATTTACTTCTTCAAAAAGAAAGTAAATGGATTTATAAATTGAATTCAGTAAAACCAAATGGATTAAATAATCAATGGGACCTTAAACCTTTTTTGAAGGACAGTAATCGAGCATGAGGGCTCTTTTCATTATCAATGTTTCTTCTGTTGTTTTCCCATTTACAGTGGAGTAGATTTATTATTTTTTTTATTTTGTTCTTATTTTTGAATATGCATTACATTGTTATTATAATAATAATGCTGAGATCATACTTAGTTTTTGTATTTATTTCAATTTTTGTTCATTTCTTTCTAGATTCTCATCTTGAACCTGGAATTTACCTGGCTGGACCTGTATTTTGATTTTTTTTAGTTACTAGGGGGTCTTATTTTGACATTAGAAAAATGAGACAGGTTTCACTTTTTGGCATTTAGTAATATTGCTTTGTTCTCTAATTTTTGTGTAGTAGCATTTTTGTACTGTTTGGTGCTTTATAATATAGCTGCCTTAGGAATTTAAATTTCACTCTGTTTATTGAAACTGGTGATTTAAATGCTTTTTACTACATTCTTATAACTACAGTTATAGTGGTAGTTAAAATTTATAACATGGAATTCATTTGTAGAGAGCTTAGCTACATTCACACTTTTGTATGTCCATTTATATACTTTTTAAGTGTTATTATTATTAATGGGTATATGTTTCTTTAAGAAATACTTGTCTCCATGTGCTGTAAGCTTTAATTGACATGATTGTTAATGAGTGACACTATTTAAGTGATGTCTTTCCATACTAGCACCACCCCCTGATGAAGACTTGTTAAGAGTCGAAGTGCTGGGTGTCTAGTTGCTGTTTGTATTACTGCTGTGTGCTCATTTTCTGCTTGTATTTTTCAATTTTGTTAGTAAAAAGATATTTTTGCAGAAACACGCTTGGTGCTGCTTCGTTTTTGTGCCACTTCCTCTGGTAGTTTGTTCCAGGCCTCCACCGCCCTCTCCATGATGAACTGCCCCTTTACATTGCTTCTACATCTTCTGCCCTCCAATCTTAGGCTATACCCTCTAGTTTTAGCCCCCTCCTTCCTTTTAAATAAGCTCCCCTCCTTCACTTTATTGATCCCCTTCACATACTTAAAAGTTTCAGTCATGTCCCCACTCTTCCTCCTGGTCTCCAGTGGGTACAGAACCAGTTACCTACACCTCTGCTCATATGGCTTCCCCTGCATACCGTGCACCATCTTGGTTGCCCTTCTCTGAACCCTATCAATCCCATCTATGTCCTTGTGTAGGTGTGGTCTTCAGAACCGAGCCCCATACTCCAGGTGCGGCCTCACCATGGCTTTGTAAAGAAGCATCAGTACCTCCCTCCTTCTGCTAGTTATGTCCCCCCCCAGTGCATGCCAACATTCCAATTGCCTTCCCCACAGCTTTGCTGCATTGGCTACCTACCTTAAGATTGCCTGTTTTATAATCCCAAGACCCTCTCCTGCTCTGTTTTTTTTTGCCCCAGAGTGTAAGCTGCTTGTGGGTTTTATACCCCATGAATCACAACACATTTTTTGGCATTGAATTTCAGTTGCCAAGTTTCCGACCACCCCTCCAGAATCTTCAGGTCCCGCCTTATGGCCTGCACCCCCCTGGGGTGTCCACCCTATTGTAGATTTCTTTACCATCTGCAAATAGGCACACCCTTCCCTCAAGCCTGTCTGCTACATCATTGATGTAGATGTTTAAAAGGAGGTGTCCCAGTACTGACCCCTGGGGCACCCCACTCGTCACCCCCCCAACCCTGGAGTGCAATCCATTTACCACCACTCTCTAGCTTCTGCCTGTCAACCAGTTTTCCACCCACATAGTCATTTTCCATCCCACCCCTAAGCTTTCCTGCTTATTTAATAGCCTTCTTTGAGGGATGGTGTAAAAGGCCTTACAGAAGTCCACTACTCCTCCCTGGTCAATCACCTGCGTCACCCAGTTATTTATTTCAGTTCAGTTATTATTGTTTTGTACTCCTTTATATGCCTGTTGTTATGTACCCACATCATCTTCCACCAGGACACCCCTGGAACTGAGCTGTCTGCAGCTGAATGTGCCCTTCTGGCCAAGCAAATTTGAATAAATAAAAAAAAAACACCTTTCTTTTTCAGCAAAATTGACTTATGAAGGATGTTTTCAGGAAGCAACTTGTGGGGGTTCTTATTTGCTGTAGCTTTCAAACAAATTAGTTGTGAAAATACTGTGCTTTTTATGTGTTTCTGTAATTGTTTGTTTTACTTGTAAAAGGGAACTTGTACCTTTAGCCATTTGCTTCACTCCATGGTTCCTCACCTCCTGATTTAACTCTTCTTAAGCACTTGGAATTTTTCTCATGAAATGTAATCCCTCTGGACCCACTGCATCATTCTCACAGCTGATCCATCCCACAGCATGCTGTTCTGTCTCTTGTTGGGACACATTTTCTCGGCAGAGTTAAGCACAATCTGGTTTACTGATGGTTATTTGCATTGCAAATACAGGGAAGGTCGCTGGTGTTACTGAAACAGTGTGTGTTTTTGATAATTTTCTCAAGCAATTTCCTAAATGTGCTGTTTTTCAGTAATGTACTGCAGGGTGCTCTCACAGGCTTCATAGAGATGGTTCCTAAATTGTGTCCTGATGTCGAACAGTATTGGTCACTTCTCAAAACAGCTATACTGCAAACTGTAAACCATTGCATAAAAGTGGTGCGCAAAGCAAAAAAGAAAAGAAAACCACTCTAGTTTTCTAGAGCAGTGGCCACCAGGGTCAGGGGAAAAAAGGGCTGCTTTCAGGATATACAAAAATACAGGAGCCGACATTGACAAGGAGGACTACAAAGAAAAGCAAAGGGTAGCAAACAAGGAAATCAGAGCAGCAAAAGCAACGACAGAGGAAAGGATCACCAAAGAAGTCAAAAAGGGTGACAAAACTTTCTATAGCTATGTAAGTGAAAAGAGAAAGACAACAGGGGGTATTATCAGACTCACAAAGGAAGATGGAGAAGACACGGAGGATGACAAGGACATAGTGGAAATACTAAACAGATATTTCTGCTCCGTATTCACAAAGCAGCGAGATGGCTGTGGACACCAAACAAGGCATCAGCATATACTCTGTGCCCTTTTTAAAGGATGAAGCACAACTAGAGAAAATAAATATAAACAAGGCAATGGAACAACACAGATTGCATCCTAGGTTGCTGAGAGAACTAAGGGAGGAATTGGCAGCTCCACTGGTCGATCTCTTTAACTTATCATTTGAAACAGGCATGGTCCCACAAGACTGGAAAAAGGCCACAGTTATTCCTCTACACAAAAGCTGGAGCAAGGCAAGTGCAAGCAACTACAGACCAGTAAGCCACATTTCAATTTTGGGTAAAACTATGGAAAACTTCCTCAAAGAGAAGATTATATCCTTTCTTGAGGACAATAGCAAACTAGTCACAAAACAACATGACTTTACCACAGGAAAGTTATGCCAGATTAACCTTTTTGACTTTTTCAATTGGGTAACAAAAACAACAGACCACGAAAGGGCTGTAGATGTAGTATACCTTGATTTCAGAAAGGCCTTCGACACTGTCCCTGTCATCGAGGGACAGGTCAGTAAGCATAGGGAAAACTAGAAGCAATTGTAGAATTCACTGAAAACATTTATTTACAGTAGCAGCAACATTAAAAGAAATAAACTTGTTCAGAATAACTATGCATAGAGGAGAAATACAGAAGTTTTCATTGAGTCTCTGTGTCCCTTTTTCTTTTAATCATTCTTGCCGTTTCAGCTTAGCTCTTTTAAGTCCTTTCAACCCCCATTCTTAGCAAGCTTCCTGTTTTTGTAAATATCAGACAGGAGCTGCTAGAACACAGTGTGCTTCTTGAGTTGAGGGCCCCTTTTGCACAGCTTTTGCAAAAGGCTTAAAAGTTGAACTCTGGTAACCTCTAGCTTCCAACAGCTTTTTGCAATCATCTCAAATTATAATTATATACATTTCAACAGTAATGCTATCTATTTTCCAAACACAAGGGATCCCAATATCAGTTACATTTCCATACAATGATTAGCACATATTTTTATATCAGCAGATCTAGATATGCAAGGGAGAAAAACAGACAGCAAGAGAAAACTGAGAAACAGTGAGAGGCAAAGGATTGCAAGACTGTTCAGGGTGATCAAGTCTGAGGTCTCACAGGAAAATTTGGTTGTGCAACCAGACAGACAGACAGAAAAGGACAGATACTTGCATTTAAACGCATTCTACCTAACAACTGGAACAGGGTTCTCTTCTACCCTGTCACAGTCCCACATAAAAGGCTACTAAACAAGTTAGAAAACATGGGAGTAGGGGACCAGGTGGTAAACTGGGTGCAGAGCTGGCTTACTGGAAAGACCCAGAGGGTACTAGTTAATGGATCACTATCAAAGGAGAGAGGGATAACTAATGGAGTGCCACAGGGGTCAGTACTTGGACCAATACTTTTCAATATTTTTATTAGCAACATTTCTAATGGGCTGCAGGGTAAGTCTGTTCGCAGATGACACAAAGATAGGAAATAGAGTAGACACTCCAAATGGAGTGGAGAAGATGAAAGGTGATCTAAAGGCTCTGGAAATGTGGCCAAAAACATGGCAGCTACAGTTTAATGCAAGACCATGCACATTGGAAGGGCAAACCCATGAAAGGACTACTACCTTGGAGGAGAAAACTGGAATCCACTAAACTAGAAAGAGATCTAGTAATAATTATATCAAATGACCTGAGAATGTCCAAACAATGTGAGAAAGCAGCAATGCAAGCAAACGGGATGCTGGGATGCATAGGCAGGGGGATCACCAGAAGAAAAAGAGAGGTCACCCTGCCACTCTACAGGT
The DNA here is from genome assembly GCA_016271365.2 of Neoceratodus forsteri. Taxonomy (NCBI): domain Eukaryota; kingdom Metazoa; phylum Chordata; order Ceratodontiformes; family Ceratodontidae; genus Neoceratodus; species Neoceratodus forsteri. Next base: position 660,232,624 of record CM057459.1, read on the forward strand.
CTCTGGTGAGGCCGCACCAGGAGTACAGTGTCCAGTTCTGCAGACCACACCTTAAGAAAAGATATAAATAGACTGAAGACAGTACAGAGAAGAACAACAAAAATGATTCATGGGCTGCATGACAGACCTTATGAAGGATGTCTGTGGGAATTAAACATGTACTGCAAGGAACAGCGGAGGGGAGGGGGAGACATGATTGAGACATTCAGGTTCCTTAAAGGAATAAACAGGGTTCAGGTTCAGGACCTGTTCCACAACAAAAATCACTCAAGAACCAGGGGGCACAACATGAAACTGGAGGGGGGCAGAGTTAGAGGCAACACATGCAAGTTCTTCTTTACCGAGAGAGTGATGAACACATGGAACTGCCTTCCGCAGGCTGTGGTGGAAGCAAAAACAATGACAACCTATAAAAATGCATGGGATAGATACAAGGGCACCACAACACTGGATAGTAGTTAAGGGAAGGGGTAGGCATATGGGAAGACTAGATGGGCTGTATGGTCCCCTTCTGCCAACACTTTCTATGTTTCTATGTCCCCCATTAAAATGAATGAACATAGCCGGCCCAGTGGCACTGAGGGCTGAGGGCTGAGGCACTGGATGCCTTACCTCATGCTACGCTGGCGACAGCATGTTCAGGAATGAGCACAGGCCACTGGGGGTCGGCAGGGGAGGAGAAGGATTGAACGTCCAAGGGACTGCTCTCTTTCTCTGGGAAGGGAGGTCATCTGCAGTTGGTGCATGACTGGCCCCTAGCGGCAGCTGGGGGACAGTGCACCGATGCTCCAGAAGGGGGAGGAGAGGAATCAGATGCTTGGAGGAGTGTGTGTGGACACATGCATGCTCCCTACATAGGGCATCACTGCATGCCTCCTCTCCTAAGGGGAGAAAATGAGGAAAAGTGTCCCAGGTGCAGCAGGATAAATCCTGATCTCTGCAGGCCCCGCTCCCAGGGGATCCCTGTCGCCCTGCCACGAGGGGGGAAGCTGTAGAGGTTAAGCGGAAGCTAAACTATGAGCGAGGGATGGGGCTGGGGGGTCGGGTAGAATGGAGAGCCAGCTGGACAAGAAGGAGAAAGAAACTAAGTGTAACCCCAAAAAAAAACCAAGAAACACATCTCAGGAGCTAACATGACAGTTCCAACAGATTGGATTCACAGTTAAAGAACGGCACCGTTCACCAAACAATTGCAAAATTAAGAAAACTTTTATTGCAAATACAAATGATGCCAACAAAGGGGTATATATATTGCAGCAAAGAAATACTCAGAAAAACAAACTGCTAAGAAGGGATGCCCCTGGATTAATAGTTAGGTGCCCTTAGAACCCCAGGACTTAATGACTCATTTGACTTGTCCCCATTTTTAAAACATATTTAAAAATATTTAGACTCTGATTTCCATTTACAGTAGCTGTAGTATTACGTACATTTTTCTTTAAGGATGCTTTGCTTATTTATTTTTCTGAGTACTTCTTTTTCTATAATATATGTCCTTTCAGCATAAATTATTTAGGGGTGTTTTGCTTTTTATCCTTGAACACCCAATTATAATTTATATTGGACATATTACATTTAGATGTCCTTTGTTGGGTTGCCCTCCTGTTCTTTTGCATAAGTATGTGATTTCTTGTCATGTTTCAACAGCCAATAATTTTATAGAGTTTTTCACTCATGTATGGTAAAGCATGATTCTTTATGACTGATTTTTACGTTGGCTGTGCTTACGCACCCAATGTTTAGTGGCAATGATAGGGATTTCATGAGGTGTTACTGCTGAGCCCATTGTAGTTCACAAAAGCAAGGGCTTGGCAGTCCACACCAATGACCACAGGCTGTGGTCCTGACATCACGCTTTGCTTAGTGGGCTGAAACTTTCTGTATTTCAAAGGACTGAGCCACTCCAATCAGAGAGGACTTTGGTCCTTTGATTTGCATGAAGCCATCAGCAAACAGCTGAGTGGCTTGTCTTTAGCCTGTTCGATGATGGCTTCAATATCTTAACAACAAAAAACACACGTCCATCGATGTCTGAATATGCCCCCCCCAATAACCGGCCCCACCAACCGACCCTCCTCTCAGCACCCACTGCCCCCCAAATTTAACTCTGACAGTGGGGGTGCCTTATTCCCCCAGTGTCACAACCTCATAGTTTTTTTTCTTTGTTTAATTTTATTTATATAATAACTGTAACAAAGAAAGCTGTCCCTCGATATCTGTAGCTGGTGCCCACGTAACTGCTCCCACCCATCTGACCCTCCCTCTGAGGACCCCCCCCAACAAACGTAACACTGACACTGGTGTTGCCCAATCCCCCAGTGTCGTCCATCATAACTTATTTCTCCTTTTTTAAGCTTGTACCCCCCACCTGACTCTCCCTCTCAGCACCACCCCCCATAAACCTAATACTGACACTGCGGGTGCCCAATACCCCAGTGTCATCACCTGAAATATAGAAAACCATCCCTCATAGTTTTGTTGTTGCTTTTGTTTTTTTAAATCCCTGTATAATAGAAAACAGTCCATCATTGTTTGTTGCACGGTTACTGCCCCCTGCACCCAACCCTCCCACTCAGCACCCCCCACTTCCACCACCCTCAAGCCTTTACTTACCCAATGGGATTCTGATGCTGTTGTCTTCTCCAGACCACAGAGACGTCTTCACTCTTTAATGCTGGACTGCGAACTGAGGAACTCAGGTATGTAGTTCAATGTATTTCGATGAGGTTTTGAACTTAGTGGCATAACTTGGGCATTTTTCAATATTTTTGCCCCAGATCTTTAACATACCTTTTTTGGGGGACACCACCTCATAAACAAGGCAAGTGATGTTATATATATCTGTCCCAAATGGTGATTTCATGGTCACTGCGTGAAATCACCTTTTGGGCAGGAGATGAACATTTTCTCCACCACTACTCATGAGGTAAGGTCATAAGAAGGCAATGTTGAAAATTTGGCATGCAAATATGACAGTTGTCATTTTTCAAATCCTGGCCAAAATGTGTTTTCGCATCCCGAAAGGTGATATCACAGTCGCTGCACAAAATGACCTTTTGGGCAGGAGTTGACAATTTTCTCCACTACTGTTCATGAGGTGGGGTCATAAGAAGGCTATGTTGAAAATCTGGGGCACAAATGTTAAAAAACAATAAAGTCATGAGCCTATGTTGGAAGTTTACGAACACAGGCTCGTAACTTTGTTAATTTTCAATATTTTGAGGCCTAACTTTCAGTACAGCTATTTCTTCACAGCACCTCATGAATGTAATGGCTGACATTTTTCAAATCCTGGCCAAAATACATTTTCGCATTCGGAAAGGTGATTTGCAGTCGCTGTGCGAAATCACTTTTCCAGCAGGAGCTGAAAATTTCCTTCACTATTGTTCATGAGGTGTGGTCATATTAAGGATAGGTTGAAAATTTGGTGCAAAAATATTAAAAAACAACAAAGTTATGAGCCTACATTGAACTTTACGAATGCAGCCTTGTAATTGGTAATTTTCAATATTTTGACCCTAAGTTTTCAACTTAACCATTTCTTCACAGCCCCTCATGAATATGACAGCTGTCATATTTTAAATCCTGGCCAAAATGTGTTTTTGCATTCCGGAAAGGTGATTTCACAGTCACTGCATGAAATTACTGTTCAGGCAGGAGTTGAAAATTTTCTCTACTATTGTTTATAAGGTGGGGTCATAAGAGGGCTATGTTGAAAATGTGGGGCACAGATGTTTAAAAAAGAAAAATAAAGTCATGAACTTATATTGGAATTTACGAACACAGGCTCATAACTTTGTTAAATTTTCAATATTTTGAGCCCAAACTTTCAACATAGTCATTTCTTCACAGCACTTCATGAATGTGATGGCTGTCATTTTTCAAATCCTGGCCAAAATGTGTTTTCGCATTCCGAAAGGTGATTTTGCAGTCACTGCATGAAATCACCTTTTAGACAGGAGTTGAACATTCCCCCCACTATTGTTCATGAGTCATTAGGTGGGCTAATAGGAAGGCTATGCTGAAAATCTGGTGTACAAATATGGTCAAATGCCCAGGTTATTACTGAACACTATACCATTTCAATGTTCACTCATAACTTCACTCATTTTCAATATTTGGACTCCAACCTTTCAACATAGCAATTTTTCCACTCCACCTCATAAATGTGATGTGTCATTTTTAAAATCCTGGATGAGACGTGTTTTCGCACCTCTGGTGAGAAATGACATTTTAGACAATACTTTAGAAATGGTACATCATGTCTATAAGGCAAATCCTAAAACAAGTTTCTTCAAAATTTGGGGTCAGATTTGCAAAAAAAAACTAATTGTTTAACAAGCAGCCAATGTTCGGCATTGACAAATGCTTGTTAACCTTAGTTTCACCATTGTACTCTATTATTTCTTATTTATGGGATTGTGGGAGCACTGCCACTTTAATTTTAGCACATTATTCTTAGCACTGTCACTTTAAATGCTCCTCCTTTTCAAATAAGACTGGTGGGATATAACAGGTTATCCCTGAGGAAGTGCGCATGTGTGAAACCGGTCAGATCAGACGTTTTTGTGTGAGTACCCCTGTGTTGGCACAGTTTGTATCTGCAATAAAAGATTTCTTAATTTTGCAATTGTTTGGTGAATGGTGCTGTTCTTTAACTGTTGAAACATTGAAATGAATGGGACACAAAGAGTAAGGATTCAGCTGGCAACGCCTTAGAGCCTGTTGTTAAATATTTGGCAGCATATCACTGCTGTCATTGATATACCAACTTGCAAAAGACAGAGACAGAAACATAACTTGACTTGGCATATCTGTAAGGATTATATAAAGGGAAATCTGTCATACAAATCTTTTTGGAATTTTTGAGAATCTGACCATTGACCAAGGAACCATGAGACAGGAAGACCTGTGGATGTTGTGTACCTGAACTTCAGCAAATAATATGGTTCTGTCTTATACAGGAATCAAGAGGCATGTTCACAAAATGAAGAACCTATGTACTGCTAGGTGAATAATACATAACCAATAAGACATGACAGGGTGTACATTGTGCTGGCACAATGCATGCCCTGTGGGTGGAGTGAGGCATGACACCGCAGGTAGAGTGCTTTCGGCCCTTAGAAGTGCTTTGTGTCAGCATAATGCTCACCTCAAATTGTCTTACTGCACTTATAAAATGGATAAACAGAGAAAATTTAGCTATAAAAAGATCAACTTTAAAAATAAAACAGGTAAAATTTTGTTAAAAGTAGCTAGCAATGAGCAGTCCCTCCCCAGCTGTCAAGTGTCTGTCTCTCAACACATTCAAAAAAAGAAATGTTTGTCTGTCTTGGAATGCAGGAATTCAAACTTCTGAAGAATCCTACTGGTGGAATGCTCACCTCTCCCAAACGAAGACACACAACAGAAGGCCTCAGTAAGGCCAGGGATTCAAATGTATTATAAATGGTAAGAAAAAATCTAGAAATTTCATTGGCTGACAGACATCACCTGACCATGCACTTAATCTTTATAAATGCATGGTCAGGTGATGAATCTCATTTTCCTCCCCCCAAAAAACCTTAGATCCATTTTATAAGTGTAATAAGTCCCTTCAGGGTGTGCATCATAGGATTTTAATACACTTACCAGAAGCATAAGTTCACTTGGCCTTCGGTCTCATGCCTTATTACATCCTTGGGGTGTGCATTAAGATCCTTTAATGCACACCCTGTCTTGTCTTATTACTTACATATATGAGTGTCAATTTCTCCCCATAGGGAATCAATAACACCAAAACCTCATAATACTATCACGCGGGCATCAGAAAGTCATAATACTATTGTTCCGGTATAAGATCAACGGTATTATGAGATGGAACGTTTGAAGTGTTCCATATATTACAAAAAAGTAACACATGGGAAACCAGCAGTAGCAAGACTCGTCATTCCATCTCATGATTCTGATGACATCATGAACCACTCAAGCTTTGCTCTCATGGTTTATGATGTCACCAGAAACCCTCATGGAATTACAGCCTTTTTAATGATGAGTTCCTCAAGGGAATCTGGGATTTACCCACACGTGACATGGTTCGGTCAAGAGGCTGCAGGCTGAGTGACCAAACCTCGCCAGGCGTGGGAAAATCCCAGCATAACCCACACCCTGGAGCAGTTTATTGTGATTATACAATGTCCCCCTTCAATTTTTGCTTTAAAAAAATAAAGAAAAATAAAATATTTTTGCATTTTAGATGTTTTTTATTTAATTTATCCTTATGCTGGAAAAAAAAATAGTCCAGTTCTCCCACTGTCAGCTTTGTTTGTCTAGACTAGTCTTCATGTTAAACTGCTCCCTTCCCCCGCTGCTGCTGAGAGTCATCTGCGTCCCCCCCCTTGCCTCCCCAGGATACCCCGCACACACACAAAAGTATTATTTAATTTTCCTTCTCTAAGCAGTTTCATGTTCCTCACCACCAATGTAGCACATCTTTTCTTCCCTGCACTGTTGATGATATCAGTCAACCTAAAATTCCATGAACTCTGAATTGCAGTGCAAACGACGCTGTTTATAAAACCAAGGCACTTCCAAAAGCTTTTTTATTTTTGTATGTCCTCCGTCTCAGTCTCTGGAATGCTGCAGAGGTCCGAGGTGACAGGGTGTTGATTGGCAATGGGCCTATAACTAAACTATGGAACTCTGCTGTGAGTGCTCTTCCTGTCCTCTGTTTGAAAGTGCTGGGACCAGAGGGGTGAGGATAATTGGGAGACCGGGTCCAGAAATTCACTATGGCAAGCCCTGAGTTTGCAGCAGTGGCCAGGTGTGTAGGTGCTGAAACTCCAGATGGCAGCAAATCTCCCTCTCCTTCAGGACCCTCCCACCACAGCACAGTCCAAAGTGGGATCGTGGAACTGGTGAGGAACAGTGCTTCAGGGGAGGGGGTTAGTACGGCAGGGAATCTCTCACAAGCGGAGGAATCTCTGAAAAGAAGAGTCTGAGCTGTGCTTGTTTTTTATATTCAGGACTCCTCAAACTTCTTTAGATGAACAGGGATGATGGATTGCATGCACATGCTGGTACCATGCTTGAGACAGGAGGCAGTGGGTTAGCGGGGTAAAGAAGATGGCGTATTGAGGATTTTCCTTTTTGGGGTTGGATTAATTCTCTTCGGAGATGCAGCTGACTGGCGTCTTTTGCCATTGGTAATGCCAGGATTTACCACGGGTAAAAGGTGCCAGTCAGCCAATGAGGCTGCAGGATTTTTGAAGCCATTGCATAATCTCTATTTGTATTCAATTTGCCAGGGCAGAGCCAGCAGCAAAGATTTCCCTGGTAGGCAGGTAAGGATTGGCAGTGGGATCTGTGGTCAGAAAAGAAACCCCAAAACTGAAACTATGAGCAGTACTCCATTTTAATTTGTGTATGTGTGTAAGGAGGAGAATATAATGGGAAAGCATGTTTAATCAGTGTGTTTGTTCTTTTTATTTTGAGGGAAGTTACTTTTAATGCCTAGGTGATTTTTTTAGTGAATAAAGGTGGCAGCCATGTTTGCAATGGCAATCAGGGATTTAAAATAAAAGCATCGTTACAGTGGAATCCCAATTATCCGAAGCACATGGAGAACATCAGAAAAGTTCAGATAATCAGGAGTCCAGATAGTCAGGATTTCATCTTGATCAGTTCTGTTTACAGTCTTAGAATGTGCATTGGCAGTGGCGAGATATAGATACAGTACTAATACAGCTGCAGTCAGGCTGAGCTGGCACAAGCAACTGCTCAGTAGGAGGTAAAAAGAAAATTTGAAATTTTTTTTCACGTGTGCAGCATACTGAATGATTGACATGAGCTTCAAACTGGATGTAATGTACATGTTTTTGAACCACCCCTACTGAATCTCTGCTCCGGTATACAATACCTGCTTCAGATAAAGAACAGTTACATAAGAACTTACCGTAACAGCAGATCTTTGAGGGCATCTCAGTCATCAGGTCACACCATAGGAACTTTATCATCGATGAAGAAGATTTTCCATCAGTACAACTGGGGTCACCCATGCCGATGTCACCTGCCCAATGTCATCAACCCTATAAAGGCATGAGCGGCCCTGCTCCCTCCTCAGTTCTTTTCTCCCAGAGACTAAGGGAGCATATCCAAGCCATGGGGAACCAAGGAGAGAGAGAGAGAGAGAGAGGTGCCCAGGCCAAAATAAAAGGCTGGATACACCAGTTATCCAGTTCTGAGAAGAGAACCCCACAAAGGGGGATGATAGGAGGGAAAGAAGGCCTAATGACTGAGATTCCCTCAAAGATCTACTGTTACGGTAAGTTTTTATGTGACTGTTCTATCTTCTTCGGGGGCATCTCAGTCATCAGGTCACACCATAGAAACAAGTCCCAAGCAGTTACAGGTACAACAGAACAGTCTGGGAAGAAGGTCAACCAAAGCTTAGGACAAGAGGCCCTGCAGAACAGCCCTGCCAAAACCTGCATGGACTCTAGAAGTAATGTACAGACTGTAGTGTTTGGTGAAAGTATGGATGTACTCCAGGTGGCAGCAGCACAAATGTCAGCTACGGAGACCCATTTGAAACAGGCCACAGAGGTAGCCATGCCCCTTGTGGAATGGGCTTTCACTGTTCCTCTTTGCCATGCTTGCTAAAACAGAACACAATACAATACAATGTGCCAACCATTTGGATAAACATTGTAAACCTGGACGCCCTCTCTTCCTGGAGCAAAAGAAACAGAAAGCTGCTTAGGCTTTCTGCAGTCCTTGGTACGGAACAGATATTTCAAAATTCTGCGCAGTCTAACATATGGAGCAGTGCTTCCCCTGGACTAGTGTGCTCTGGAAAATAAACTGGTAGGTGGATTGATTGGTTCAAGTTAAACTCAGACACCACCTTGGGGAGAAACTTAGGGTGCAAAGGCACTCTGTCTTTGTGAAAAATCAGATAACGCTCTTTACACCAGAGAGCTTAATGTTTGGAAATCGTTTGAGCAGAAGTATTAGCAACCAAAAATAACACTTTCGAAGAAAGAAAGCATGGCTTGCAAGTTGTGGCTGGCTTAAATGGAGACAGGGTCAAATTCTCCTAAGTCAGATTTAAATCTCAAGCTGGGATGGGGGGAAAGGATTGGAGGTTTCAGGTGCAAGATGTCCCTAAGAAAGGTATGGGATGCATCTAGCTGAGCCACAGTATGGCCACCTATGGGCTCACAAAAGTCAGAAAGAGTCGAAAAGTACACCTTGAGGGAGGAGCACTGGAGACCTGAGTCCAACAGCGTGATCAGGTAATCCAGATTCTGGCTCACTAGACAAGAAGAAGGGTCAGATGATGTTTGGCAGCCCAGATGGCAAACCTCTTCCTTTTCATGGCATACATGGCTCTAGTGGAGGGCTTCTGATCTGCCACGAGGACACCAGCCATCTGCTGAGACACTCCAAACCAGGTGATGGCTATGTCCTCAGGAGCCAGGCATGCAGTTGAAGGGACCTGAGGTTTGGATGGACCAGGATCCCCTGAGCCTGTGTCAGCAGATACCTGTAAAGGGGCAGGGGGACCAGAGGTTCCTCCACTAACACCTGCAGTAATGGAAACCATATCTGCCATGGCCAGTATGGTGCAACCACGATCATACTGCCTCCCTCCATCTGCAGTTTGAGTAGCACCCTCTGAATGAGAGGAAAGGGAGGGAAGGCATAAAGAAACCTCCCTTCCAGGAGAGAGACAACACCTATCACCAGAAAACTCCAGACACTGGATCTAGCGAGCAGAAATTGGGCAGTTTTGCGTTGAGTGGGAATGCAAAAAGGTTCAGTGCTGGATGACCCCATCTGTAGAAGATCTTCTGCGACAGATGAAAAAGATTCTCAATCATGCATGCTGGACTGAGTCCAGCTGAGACTGTCTGCTAGTGTGTTGAGCACACCTGGGACGTGGACTGCCGAGAGGATGAGGCCGTGGTACAGCACCCAGTACCAGACTCTCATGGCCTCCCTGCACAGGGGATATGATTGCATTCTCCTCTGCTTGTTAATGTAGTAGACAACACTGAGGTTGTCTGAATGAATCAACTACTGGCCTGGAAGGAGATGGTTCTGAAAGGCCGGCATGGCATACAGGATCGTCTGCATCATGAGGATGTTGATATGCAGAGATGTCTTGATCTGGGACCATGACCCCTGAGTCTGAAAACGACCCAGGTGTGCCCCCAACCTGAACAGGAGGCATCTGTAGGGAGAATCTGCTGGGGGAGGAGTTCAGGAATGGGACTCCTTGTAACAAGTTCCTTCCACCACAGGAGCACCTTGTGGACTGGAGAGGAGACCAGCACTGGCTTCTCCAGGTCATCTGTGCATTGGTCCCACTGCACCCAGATGGTCCACTGGAGCACCCGCATGTGCAGTATGGCCAAGGAAAACATGGCAATAGCTGCAGCCATGAGTCCTAGCAGCCTCAAGTACACCCTCGCGGAGATGTAATGGCTCTGGGCGACCTCCTGAACCTGGGAAATCAGGCACTCCACTCTGTTCTGTGGCAGGAAGACCCTGCCTGTGCTGAGTCCAGAACCACTTCCATATACTGTAGTCTCTGGGATGGGAGCAAGACGGACTTGGGAAGACTGACAGTGATACTCTGGGAGTAGAATAACTGGAGCATCCTTTCCAGGGTCCGGAGGAACAAATCTCTGGATGGAGCTTTGAGGAGCCAATCATCCAGTTATGGGAAGACATACAGACCTTCCTTCTGAAGGGCTGTAGCTATTGCTGCTAAGCATTGTGTAAAGACCTAAGGTGCAGAGGATAAGCCAAAGGGCAATATTTTGAATTGGTAGTGTTCACCCTGAAAAAGGAACTGGTGAAATCACCTGTGCGGAGGGACAAACTGAGATGTGCAAGTAAGTGTCCTGTATATCCACAGAAAACAGCCAATCACCCTGCATGAGTAAAGGAAGCAGGCCTGGTAGCATGACCAGGTGAAACATTTTGTACTGAATATAAAGACTGAGGACCTTGAGATCTAGAATGGGTCTTAAATTTCCGGTCTTTCTGGGGACCAGGAAGAACCTGGAGTAAAAATCCCTGTTCCATTGCCACCTGGACACTGGCTCTACTGCCCATTTCCACAGAAGAGATTGTACTCCTTCCCAAAAAACTATTACATGGGCCTGAGGATAAGTGGATGGCACCGGGGGGGGGGGAAGAGTTATCTCTGGAGGCTGCTTTATATGCTCCAGAGTGTGACCCCATTCTATGATCTGAAGAATCCAGGCATCTGAAGTTATGGTTCTCCACTGATTGAGATGGAGGGAGAACCAACCTTCGACCGCCACCTCTTGGTCGGGGACTGGAAGAGGGGGTTCTGGCAAGGAGTAGACAGAGGTGGATCCGGCCACTGGGGCTGATCCATCGCCTCTAGGGCATTTGATGGCCAGGCCGAGGAGGAGGCGGGGTAGGCAAGGATGAGGAGCCTTTTCTTTCTCCCTGGAGATGGGAGCCTGCTATGGACTTGTGGGACACCTTGTGAATGGATGGGAGCTGTCTGCTTCCAGGTTGGGTATGGTAGAGTGAATGGACAGACTTAATAGCCCTTCCAGATGCCTGCAGATCATTAATGATGTCCTGGATATCTGGCCCAAACAATTTTGAGCCACTGAAAGGGGCATTTAGCACCTTCTGCTGGACATGCACTGCAAAGCCCGAGACCCTGAGCCAGGTGTGCCTATGAAGGGGAACACCGGTGGCAGATGCCCCGGCACCAGTATCAGAAATGTCATATGAGGTCCTGAGGAGGTGCTTACTGGCATCCTCAGCAGCCTACAAGGATCTGAGGACCTCCTCTTTTTGGGAACAATCTGGAAGGGCTTGGGCAGTTGCTTTGCCCTTTTTCCAGATAAGAGTTTTGGTACTTGACCATGTGAGAAAGACAGTCGGCAATCCGAAGTCCCAGGGTGGAGGATGCATAGGCCCCCTTAGCCTAAAGGTCTATGCTTCTGGATTCCCTGTCAGGCGGGAGGGAGTTAAGGTACTTGGGCACCTTGTACCTGTTATGGGCCGCATTGATTATGACAGAGTCAGTCTCAGGTTGGGCAGCATAATATGGCAGTCCCTGAGGGGAATGACAGAGTTTATCTGCCCTGTGAGGCATGACTGGAACTTTGTCCATGTGGTGCCAAGCAGCAGTGGTGGCATTCCTCAAAGTCACAGAATAGGAAGAATGACCTTAGGTGGAGATTCTGAGATCTCCAAGAAGTCCACCAGATCTCTCCCAGTGGTATCCTCTTCCTCAGTATGGATGCCCATAGCTGTAGACAGCTGCCTCATAACATTGAAAAATGTAGGATACTCAGGAGGGGACCTAGGAGCATGTTTGACAGAGTCCTCACTCACTGAAGAGGCTGAAGACCTACCAGAGGAGAGAGATTCCTCCTCCTCTTCCTCAGGGAGGATGAGGTCAGGGTGGTACTCCTCTTCAAAGATGACCTGCTCTAGCTCAAGGTCTGATGATCAAGGGGCTACTGGTGGCAGACAGGGCACAGCCCAAGAAGGCCTAAGTGGCGTTGATGATGACGGGGCCAGGAAGCCATGCCTGTAAGAACCCAACTGATATACCAGGGCTGTGGTTAGCCTGGCTAAAATATCAGTAAGGTTGATGGCCGGAGAAGAGTGCATCAACAGTGGAGGGGCTGCAGCACAAGGCATGAGGAGTCACATCTCAGTCTTGAGAGCCAAAGGCCATACATACGAGGCCTGGAGAAGCATATCAGCCACAACGGAGGGGCTATGTGTCAATGACCTGAGGGTCGATGAATGAGGGACCAAAGACCCGACAATCAATGGCCGGCCTCCCTGAGAAGTGGGAGGAGTTGCTGTTAGTAGGGGCCTGGAAGAAGCAGAGGTCTGGACAGCAGAGTGCATCGGTGCAGTCTCAGCCGGCAGAGTACTTCCAGAGGAAGAAGAAGAAACCACTGGGGATCAGGAATGCCGCTGGGGGAGCAGTCCCCTTCGCGGTCTTTTTTATGACTTTTCCCCGAGGACTTGTCTCAGGCTTTCGAGGCCTGGGAGCTCAATGAACACCCTGGCAACTGGGAAGGAGGGACCCCAGAGGACCCCTGTCCAGAACTGGCTACCTGTAGTTCCAGGAGTAATTTCTTTAAAGCCTTTTTGTGTCACCTAAGTGTTGTAAGATTAAATTTCTGGCAGAGCTCATAGTCAGGGATGTCGTGGTCAGACCCAAGACAACAGGAACAGAGGCTATGGTCATCTGAAGAAGATTTTTTCCGCAGTGGCAATGACGGAAGAGACAAGTTGAAGGAGTGACTCAACATAAACGAGCTAAAACAATCTCTTGTTTAAAAGAGATTTTAAAAAGTAGGGTAATTGTAACCCCCTTGCAAATGGGGGTTCCCAAAAGACTTCCAGGAGCTTGCTTGAATGCTCCAAGCCTGAATGGTGTTTGGCATTTAAGCCATTTATCAGTGAGTGTTTTTAGAGCCTCTGGTACTGTCTCTTTAAGAGCTGTCTGCTTGCAGACATAATTAGTTTGTATAGGGGGACTGTGTGCTTCTCTGAGTACCACTCGAGCTGCTGCCAATTCACTTAATTTTGCAGTCACTAGAGTGCAAAGGAACCTATCTGAAAGATGTAACTGTTTACCAGAAATTATTTAGAGTAATAATGAAATTACAGTTTGTCTAACCTGCTTTCTTTGCAGTCAGAACTGTGTCTGCTAGTTCCCCATTCTAGTTTTGAACTGCTGAACTGGACCAATCAGTGTGGGGTAAGCTAGCTCTAAAATGGTGCCTTGACGAATCAGAACTTGGACTCATAATCTGAGCCAGCCACAAGAGGATTGTATGGGCAGTGACTCTGGGAGATGTAGTTTAGACTTCAGTGCCTTTTGGACCAACAGCAGCAGTCTATTGTGGTGACAGCCAATCCAGTCAAGAACTGGGAGGAACTCAAAGGAAGTGCCGGTTTTTGTCGGTTGGAGTTCAGTTGAGCTTTGGCAGTGAAGAGGAAGGAGCCCTGTACTTTTTCAGTGTGCAGTTTTAGTCAAAAACGTGTGTAAGGCCCAGAGTTCCGGTCTGCAGCTTGTTAGGACTGAATCACGTCCCTGTGAAAAGAATCAAAGGATCTCTGAAGAGTAGAAACCAGGCTCACCCTGTAGAAGACTGGAGGAATTGCTGAAAATTACACTCGGTCTGTCAGGAACTGAATCTGCTGTGTGTTCTCCTGGGTATTGTGCAGTAATTACGATCGGGATACAGATGCAGCCTGCCTGGTATAGTCTTTCTTTTATATGGATGTGTGAAGAGGTTTGTGTACCTCAAGTGAGCCCTGCTGAACATTGAAGGACCCTATCTTATTTGGAGGTCGTGAGTACTAATTCAGGTCGCCCTGTTGAATTGCCACATTAAATCCAAATGGAATTACTGTACTGCTGACTGTTTAATTCTCCTTTCTCTGTGTGAAAGGGCCTACCAGCTGCCACGGTTTGGACTAGCCACTAGGGCTTGGGTGCACCAGGGACAGTAACTGATAGGATAGGCCTGTGCACAGAGCCATAGGTAGATTATTAGAGTGATAAGCTAATTAACCTGATTTCCCCCTGTCCTTGTTATATCCCCCTAAATAAATCAGAGCTGCTTGTTTCAGCAAAGTTATACTGCCTGAGGTATTTGTCTATGTTAAAGTACTGTACTGTGATTGCTGCACTGTATCTCATTTCACAGGAGGTCCCAGTGCCGGAACCAGACCTGGGGTAAGTGTATACTGTGAAGGTAATTCTGATATATTGTGTGGGCCACTAGTGGGAAGAAAGGGGTTGCAGTGTCCCAGAGGGCTGTGACCAAGTTAGTTTAACTATTGCAAACCCTGACCTCTGGGTGGAGGCACCCGCCATTGGATCCAGGCCCCTCAACCTGTTAGTGGCAAATCAGGCAGGGTAGTAGCCCCTGGGATAGCGCCATCTAGGGTTACATCTTGGAGGCACCGCTGGGATTGTGTGTCCTCTAGTGGCCATTCTGATGAACCACTGTTAAGAAAAAATGGGTACCCGACAGAAGTGGCTGTGCACCGGCTGGTGGAGTGGTGTACTAGGGAGGAGATCGACCCCCAAAATGCTATGCTTATCCTGGACATCCCCTGGTATCAACACGGACACTGTGCAGGGAGTACTTTCCAAGGTGGAAGGTTTACAAAACCCTGTGGTGGTGGGTCGGCATGCTAATCTGCTCACCCACACTTTCCTGGCCCTAGTAGAGTTTAAGGATCCCATAGATAGCTCCAAAGTGCCACAGACCATTACCCCAGAGGGAGCCCTCACTGCTTGGAGAGTGATAACTAAGGACAGTAAAGACCCGGGGGGGAATCAGCCCCCACCACTATCTGAAACTTTTGAGGAGAAATTTGCTGAATGGTTGCTGGGAGAGGGAAAAACTGTGGAGGACTTGAAGAAACTATTCTTGCCACCTGGGGGTGTTCCTCCCCCAACACCCTCTCCTGCTCCAGTGCCCGTAATGGTGGCTGAACCAATGCAGACTCCTATTTCTGCACCTGCCATTAGTCACGACTCTTACGAAGGTTGAGGATCTTCTCTGGCACCCTCCCCACCCCCAAGGGAGGATGACTGGGGAGACCTGGATAGACTATGTTGCCCCAAGTGCTAGAATGGCAATGCTCGGAAGCGGCGAAAGAGGGTTAGTAGGAGCCTCCGAGGTCCTGCCCTGGCTACCATCCGTGCTAAGCGGGCCAGTAACCCTGAAGCGACTGCACAGGCCTATCTTGAGGCCTTGGAGAATGTGTATGGGAGCCCAGATTCTGATGAGGACCTATGGTGGAGAGTAAGAAATGCACAACAGTACCAAGGGAGTTGTTGTCTGTGTATGTCTCTCGGCTGGAAAAATTGTTGCAAGAATGCCTCAGAAAGGGTAGTTTGCGGCGATTGAACTAGACCGAACCAGACTGGACAGAATCCTTAGTCTGCCCCTCTCAGAACTGCTGTTGCTTCAGTTACGCCTGGCAAATCGACTGAATCCCCACCCTCCTATGATGAGTTAATGAGAGAAATTCGAGGAGTTGAGAAAAGGCGACCTCGGGAGGTACCTGCACCAACAGCTGTGGCTCGACCGAGTGACTGAGGGTGACCCATCAAGTGAAGTTCAGGGGCAGAGGTTGACAGTCAATGAGTGCTCTGACAAGGAAAAGATATGCCACAATGGGGCGAACTGTTGAGAGAGATCCGGAATTCAAAACAGTCCCTTTATGAAGGCCACCTGCAAGTACGGCCCTGACCTATATCCGACTGCATCTGCTATGGGGTGGGGTACCCACCCATGTATTCTCCTGCGATAACAGCTCCAAACTCAATTCCTTGACCATGGAAGTGCAGAAACTGACAGATGTCTCCAAATGCTTATCACGCCGCAGACAGAGATGGCACCCAGGTTTCCAGTTAGTAATACCCCGCCCTGGCTCCCAGTGTGGCGCCTCGGCCAGCTCAAACTCCAGAAAGTATGTTTTGCTATAATTGTGGGAAAGATGGGCACATGAAAGGGAATGCCAGTCCCAAAAGACACTGACAAAGTTGCATATAGGCTACAAGGAGAGCTTGGAGAAGAAATCAGTGGTTAAGAGGTGCGCGACATGATCCCAGTGAGGGCACCAAAATGCTAATTCACGTCCTTTGTGGCAAGGTCAGTTGCCCAGGCCCCCACTACCGCCTCTCCAGACTGGTCCAGAATAGTGGGTCCCTCCATGGAGACCACTGTAAAGGTGAATGGAGTGTCTACAAGAGCTGTATTAGACAGTGGCTCCCAAGTGACAATTATGTTCCAGGATTGGTATCAGAAGCATTTGTCAAGTACCCTTACAACCATTAGAAGGACTGCATGTATGGGGTTAAGTGAGAAGGCTCACCCTATTCCGGGTATATCGGATGGCTGTCTTTCCCCACCTCCGTGGCTGAGTGGCCGAACAAGTAGAGACCCTAGCCTTAGTGTGTCCCCCCACTGGACTGTATGATGGTGTCCCTTTGTTGATTGGAACAAATGCTCATATGTTGGAAGGCTGGCACAGTTGTGTTATGAAAAACAGGGTCAAAGACTAGTAGAGCTTTAAAGAGTTCCTGCTTTAATTAAGAAGGCCTATGAGGCACAGAGATGCTGGAAAAACAGAACCAGAGGAACCGGTCGAATTGTATGGAAGAAGGATCCTGAGTCTCTGATCCTGGCGCAAATGCCCAGTGTACCTTACAGGGAGAGGTCCGTATCAGAAAGGATGTTAAGAATAAAATATTAATGTTGGATGCACCAGGCGATGGAAAATTGCCAGAGGGACTGCTGGTCAAGCCTAGGTATTTTGCCGCTAGAGCCCATGCTTATGCCAGAAGGGTAATGGTCCAAGTTCATAATGTGTCTGAAAGAGACATTCGAGTAAACAGAGGTTGCATCCTGGCTAATGTGCATTGTGCAGACACTGCAGTGCTACCCAGCAGCAAGAGTTCAAGGAAGAATGACAGAATAGCATACACTTGTTTGATTTCGGCGACTCCGCTGCCAGCTGAATGGAAAGTGAGGATCAGTGAGAAGCTTGCCCAGAGAGACCAGGTGTTTTCTTTAAAGGAATGGGATGTAGGATGCGTGCAAGGAGCTGAGCACAATATCCGGCTGCATGACGAAGAACCATTTCGTGAGAGAGGTCTCGACGCCTGGCACCTGCTGACATAGATGATGTGAGACGGCATCTGCAAGAGATGTTAGCTGCTGGTGTAATACAAGAATCCAGAAGCCCTTATGCTTCCCCCATTGTGGTAGTGAGGAAAAAGAATGGAACAGTAAGGATGTGTGTGGATTATCGCACCTTAAACCGGCGGACTATCCCTGATCAGTACACAATGCCCCGCATTCAGGATGCTTTGGACTGCCTAAACGGGAGCAAGTGGTTCTCTGTGCTGGATCTCCGCAGTGGGTACTACCAGATCCCGATGGCCCCAGAGGACCGTGAGAAGACGGCCTTTATCTGTCCGCTTGGCTTCTATGAATTCATGAGGATGCCTCAAGGGATTTCAGGTGCCCCAGCCACTTTTCAACGATTGATGGAGCGTGCAGTGGGGGACATGAACTTACTAGAGTGCCTGGTATACCTAGATGATGTTATTGTGTTTGGCAGCTCACTGGAGGAACATGAGAGCAGATTATTTAAGGTATTGGACCGACTGGAGGACTTTGGCCTTAAACTGTCCATTGATAAGTGTCAATTCTTTCAAACATCAGTAAAGTATGTGGGACACATAGTATCCTGAGGAATAGAGCCGACCCAAGTAAAGTTGAGGCTTGACCACCTAGCCTGGCCAAAAAATCTAAAGAACTGCAAAGATTCCTGGGATTCTGTGGTTATTATCGGCGCTTCATCAAGGACTATTCAAGAGTGATCCGCCCTTTACTTAACCTTACTCAAGGGTATCCCCAACCCACAAAAATACCAAAAGTCAGCGTCCCTCAAGACTGAAAGAGTGTATTTTCATCCGGTGAAGTATTTGGGGCCGCTGGACTCTGATTGTGAGACTGCTTTCATGAGATCATATATCAACTTACCCATGCTCCAGTGCTGGCCTATGCGATCCAAGAAAACCTTACGTCCTGCACTGATGCTAGCTTGCAAGGGTTGGGGCTGTGTTGTACCAAGAGCACGAGAATGGCCTGAGACCAGTGGCCTTTGCCAGTAGAAGCCTGACCCCATCCGAAAAGAACTATCCTGTACATAAGCTAGAGTTCCTAGCTTTGAAGTGGGCTATTGTTGACCAATTCCATGAGTACTTGTATGGGGCTAAAATACTAGTAAAAACTGACAATAATCCTTTGACCTATGTGCAGACCTCAGCTAAGTTGGATGCCACTGGCCATAGGTGGCTTTCTGCATTATCTACATATGACTATGCTCTCGAATACCGAGCAGGTCTGAACCACATAGATGCTGATGCTCTCTCCGGAGGCCTGTTCCCAGAATGATTGGGTCCGATTGGCAGAACCTGACATTCGGGCACTCTGCGGAAGTTTGACAGGGAGGAACAAATGTCCACGGACGCAGTGGACTGCATGGTGGATTGCTTGGGACCCTCTGAGAATTGCATACCTGCTGCTTATTGCCACTTTTCTGCAATAGACATTGGTGCACTGCCTCAGCTGGACAATGACAGTATTCAAGTGGCTCAACCCGCGATCCCATGATCAAAGCAGCTTAGAAGCCCTCTATGCAGGAAAAGATGTGTCCAAATTACGCCCACTGATTTGAGAACTGCACTGTTATACAAAGAAGGTCCTAAGTTGAAACTGATCAATAAACTGTTATACAGAGAAACAGTAGACAGAGGGGACAAGTAGACAAACAACAACTAGTGCTGCCCACTGCCTTCGAGACTCAGTACTGAGGTCCTTGCACAACCACATGGGGCACCTTGGTATAGACAGAACACTTGACTTGGTGAGATCCAGATTCTATTGGCCTAAGATGGGGGCTGATGTGGAGCAACACATTCGAACTTGTAGTCGCTGCTTACAGAGGAAAGCTTTGCCCCAGAGGGCTGCCCCCCTTGTTAACATCACCACCAGTGCACCCATGGAGCTGGTCTGTATTGATTTTCTGAGTTTGGAGTCAGATCAAAGAAATATCAGTAATGTGCTGGTGGTCACTGACCATTTCACGAGATATGCCCAAGCTTTCCCCACGAAAGACCAGAAAGCATCCACTGTGGCCAAAGTACTTGTAGAAACTTTTGTTCACTATGGGGCTCCAAAGAATCCATTCTGATCAAGGGAGACTTTGAGAGTCGTCTGATCAAAGAGATGCTTTCTCTGTGGGGTAGAGAAGTCCAGAACCACTCCTTACCACCCCAGGGGACCCACAGCCTGAACGTTTCAACCGCACTTTGCTAGATATGCTAGGCACCCTGCACCCAAAGGACAAGCCTAGATGGAGCCAACAAATTAGCACCCTGGTACATGCTTATAACTGCACCAAAGTGATGCCACTGGATTCTCCCCTACCGCCTGATGTTTGGAAGAAAGCTCGACTACCAGTAGATGTGTGTTTTGGGGTCTCTCCTGATGGGGTTCAAGCTGACAACTATTTACAGTATGTGCAAAGTTAAAGGCCCAGCTAACTCATGCGTACCAACTGGCTCAAACCATGGCTGCCAAAAGAAATCTGGCCAACAAAGAAAGGCATGATAAAAGGTGAAAGCACAGGAACTCCAGGAGGGAGATCGGTATTGCTAAGAAATCTGGGACTGCATGGCAAGCACAAGATTGCTGACCGATGGCACCATCTCCTCACATTGTAGTGGGCAAACTAGATGATCTGCCATGTACAAAGTAAGGCCTGAGAATAATTCAAAAGATGTAAAACAATACATAGAAATCATTTACTGCCCATTGACAAATCTTAATTGAGTCTGAGCCCCTAGAAGATGCCCCTCTGGACCAGTGACTAGAGCTGCTGCTAAGAAAAGATCAAGAAAGTCTGCACCTACAGAAGCAAAGTTAAAGTGTTCCCTCCACAAGTCCCAGTTGAGCATGACTGTCAGTCCACATCGGAAGAAAGTGAGAGTGACTTTGAATACTATCCTTCTTACGAACTGAGTCAATTGTTTCGGGCAATCCCTAGTCAATACTGGAGACAAAGCTGGGCCTTCTGGACTGTCTAAGCCCCCAGCTTCATCCCTGGAGCCAATGCTCCCAGAAAGTGAAGTGCAAAGCATCAGATCAGATGAAATGGAATCATTGTATGGTTGAACTGTTTGAGCTTTCAGGGAGGAAATGATAGATTGGGGCAGACTGGTGATACACCCGAACAAGAAGAGTATTTTGAGTGCCCTGACAGTCCACTGCCAGTGTCCGAAAGCTCCATGCGAGCCAAATGTTGTGGACTCAGAAACTGTAACTCCTGGAGCTGAAAGTGCCCCAAGTTCTAGCCTCTCTACCCCCATGGAGACTCCCGACAAGTGAGGACAATGCTGAAAATGAGGCTCAGAGTGCAGAGACTATAACAGTTCCCCTAGAAAGACTGGTCGAGCTGTAAAGCCTGTGGTGCACCTCAGTTATGATTCACTTGGGGGCCTGTGGACTTGCCTCTCAATGTTGTCCATAAAGAGTGTATGTGTCCCCGAGCTCACTGCCCAAACTGAGCATCAGTGCTAACTCCAAGTTACTTGTGTTGCCCTCTATATGGTGCCCTTGCCCCATCCAGCCCCAAGGTAACTGATAGGAAGGCCCCTCTCTTCAGGTTTCATGTACAAGAGGTAATAACTTGAGTTATGGTACAATGTATGTAATACTGTGTAAAGAGTGACGATGCAATGTTTCAGAAATGTGTTCTTGGTAAAATGATATATTGACTGATGATTACATGTGGAGCCTAATGCAAATGTATATGGTTGCAGTTGAAACTTATGGGTACTTGCTTGACGTGGACGCAAGCTTTCCCAGGCCAGGAAGGGTAACCCCTGCAAATGGGGGTTCCTAAAAGACTTCAGGAGCTTGCTTGAATGCTCCAAGCCTGAATGGTGTTTGCATTTAAGCCATTTATCAGTGAGTGTTTTTAGAGCCTCTGGTACTGTCTCTTTAAGAGCTGTCTGCTTGCAGACATAATTAGTTTGTATAGGGGACTGTGTGCTTCTCTGAGTACCACTCGAGCTGCTGCAATTCACTTAATTTTGCAGTCACTAGGAGTGCAAGGGAACCTATCTGAAAGATGTAACTGTTTACCAGAAATTATTTAGAGTAATAATGAAATTACAGTTTGTCTAACCTGCTTTCTTTGCAGTCAGAACTGTGTCTGCTAGTTCCCATTCTAGTTTTGAACTGCTGAACTGGACCAATCAGTGTGGGGTAAGCTAGCTCTAAAATGGTGCCTTGGACGAATCAGAACTTGGACTCATAATCTGAGCCAGCCACAAGAGGATTGTATGGGCAGTGACTCTGGGAGATGTAGTTTAGACTTCAGTGCCTTTTGGACCAACAGCAGCAGTCTATTGTGAGTGACAGCCAATCCAGTCAAGAACTGGGAGGAACTCAAAGAAGTGCCGGTTTTGTCGGTTGGAGTTCAGTTGAGCTTTGGCAGTGAAGAAGGAAGGAGCCCTGTACTTTTCAGTGTGCAGTTTTAGTCAAAAACGGTGTAAGGCCCAGAGTTCCGGTCTGCAGCTTGTTAGGACTGAATCCGTCCTGTGAAAAGAATCAAAGGATCTCTGAAGAGTAGAAACCAGGCTCACCCTGTAGAAGACTGGAGGAATTGCTGAAAATTACACTCGGTCTGTCAGGAACTGAATCTGCTGTGTGTTCTCCTGGGTATTGTGCAGTAATTGCGATCGGGATACAGATGCAGCCTGCCTGGTATAGTGCTTTCTTTTATATGGATGTGTGAAGAGGTTTGTGTACCTCAAGTGAGCCCTGCTGACATTGAAGGACCCTATCTTATTTGGAGGTCGTGAGTACTAATTCAGGGTAAGCTCCCTGTTGAATGCCACATTAAATCCAAATGGAATTACTGTACTGCTGACTGTTTAATTCTCCTTTTCTCTGTGTGAAAGGGCCCTACCAGCTGCCACGGTTTGGACTAGCCACTAGGGCTTGGGTACCCAGGGACAGTAACTGATAGGGATAGGCCTGTGCACAGAGCCATAGGTAGATTATTAGAGTGATAAGCTAATTAACCTGATTTCCCTGTCCTTGTTATATCCCCTAAATAAATCAGAGCTGCTTGTTTCAGCAAAGTTATACTGCCTGAGGTATTTGTCTATGTTAAAGTACTGTACTGTGATTGTTGCACTGTATCTCATTTCACAGGAGGTCCCAGTGCGGAACCAGACCTGGGGGTAAGTGTATACTGTGAAGGTAATTCTGATATATTGTGTGGGCCACTAGTGGGAAGAAAGGGGGGTTGCAGTGTCCCAGAGGGCTGTGACCAAGTTAGTTTAACTATTGCAAACCCTGACCTCTGGGTGGAGGCACCCGCCATTGGATCCAGGCCCCTCAACCTGTTAGTGGCAAATCAGGCAGGGGTAGTAGCCCCTGGGATAGCGCCATCTAGGGGTTACATAATAAAAAAATTTGTAGGCAAAAACAGCGTGAACTGCGTCAAAGCTTCTGTGGAGACCATTCGAACAGAGTCGATGGCAGGAAAGTAATGAGGAGGGAGCGGGGCTGCCTAAACCTTCAAAGGGTTGATGATGTCAGCAAGTGATAGCACGGGAGACCCCAGCTGTACTGCTGGAAAATCTTCCGTGTGGATCCTGCTTCACTGATGGTGAAGTTCCCATGGTGTAACCTAATGACAGAGATACCCCCGAATGTCTGATTTTCTCCATGTTGTCATAATACAAAATGTGACTAACCTTGATAGTAATTGTTGATAAAAAGGTAAAAAGAAAATCGGAATCTTTTTTTTTTTTTTTTTATGTACCCTTGCCTTTGTACATATCACACCGTAAACATGCCACCGTGGTTCATGGCTGCAGTCATGCAGAGCTGGAATAAGCAAGCAATTAGCAAGAGGTAAAAAGAAAATCTTAATCTTTTTTTTTTTTTTTTACACATGTGTAGTATGATTGATATTGGCTTCAAACTGAATGTAATGTACTATGATTAATACGTTTTTGAATTTAGTGTGATACTTGTCTATGATTATTGTTTATGTATAAGTGTTTGCCATGTAACTTTGTATGAATGTGAAACAGGATTACTTTGTAAATAGGTCTTTGGACCTAAAGTATTACCCTGTCTAAAAATAAATCTTTGTACTACTACTACTACTACTACTAATGTACAGTACATGCTTTTAAACCATTCCTATTTATTCTGCATATTGTACCTGCCTCAGATAACCGAGTTTCTCCACGTTGTCACAATACAAAAATGTGACTAATCTTCACAGTGATTGCTGGTGCTGGATGATGAATTAAAAACATTAGCAAAAGTGCAAAGCCTCCGGCTGCAGTCAGGCTCAGCTGGAATAAGCAACTGCTCAGTAGGAGGTAAAAAATGAACTATGAATAATTTTTTATGTGCAGTTTCCCTTGTACATACAGAGAAAATATTATCATGGTTCAGGGCTTCAGTCAAGCTAAGCTGGAAAAGGGATGCTGAGAACTGAAAGGCATGCTGAGCAATGCAAGAGCAACCTGCGAGATGGCCTGCTAATCAGCATAATCAGCTGCAGTCCAATCTCAGATCTCCTGCATTTAATCTGGTACTCAGCACCTGATGAAAAACTAACAACTCCTAAGGACTGCAAGATAGCTCAGGGGAGATGCCTGTGGTTTGTTAGGTAGGGATTTCTGGATAAGGGAAGGTCAGATAATCAGAATTCCACTGTATGCTCTTTTTTCACCTGCACATTGTGCTCCCTCAATGCACAAGTCCTAGGCAATTAGGAAGCAGTATTTTGCCTACTCATTTTATAAAATAGGTTAGACACTGACTGCAGGATAGAAAGCAGAGAGTTATAATTAATGGCAATCTGCAGCATGAAAACAAGTGGCCAGTGGTGTCCCACAGGGACCTGTCATCAGACCAACACTATACAATATATTTTTAAGTGACTTGGTGGTTAGCAGCAATAGTTGCTAGGTTTGGCAAAGGGCATAACACAGACAGAGTAGTTGCAACACAGGAAGAGGCAAACAGGATGCCGAGAGACCTGGGTAAGCAGGGTGGTGGGCAGAAAGATAGAAACATAGACTCTGATGGCAGATAAGGACCGCATGGCCCACCCAGTCTGCTCATTTCCCTACCTATTTGATAACCTGCAGATCCTAGTTAACCAACAGCCTACAGCAAAGTGAAGGAGCTAGCTGCGCATTCAAGCAGACTCAATGACCATGAGGCTTGATTCTGCTGGCATTTTTGTATGTTTGTATGTACTACTTCCTATCCCCCCACCAGAATTGCCGTATGTTTGTCCCATGCATTCTTGAATTCCACCACAGAGGAGGCCATTCCATGCATCCACCACCCTCTCTGTGAAAAAAATACTTCCTCATATTGCCCCTGAGCCGTCCCCCCATCTTCAAATTGTGCCCCCTTGTTCTTGAACATCTCTTTTTCTGAAAGATGCTACCCTCTTGGACTTTGTTGATTCCCTTGAGGTACTTGAAAGTTCCTATCATGTCCTCCCTCTCCCTCCTTTCCTTGAGGGTATACTGTACATATTAAGCTCTTTTAAAGTCTCTCTTCATATGGCTTCTGGTGCAAACCCTGCACCAATTTAGATGCCATCCTCTGGACTGCCTCCGTCCTGTCTATGTCCTTGCAGAGACAGGATCTCCAGAACTGCACACAGTACTCCAGGTGGGGTCTCACCAACTTTCTGTACAGAGGGATAGCAACTTTCTGTTTTGTACTGGTGCTGCCTCTCCCTGTGCATCCCAGTATCCCCCAGCCTTCCTTACTGCCTTCTCACATTACTTGCCTTACCTTTAGGTCATCTGATATGACTACCCCCAGGTCTCTTTCCATTTTTGTTGCTGTTAGTACTCCCACACCCCACATTGTGTACTCTTCCCCTAGGTTTTTGTTTCCCAGGTGCATTACTTTGTACTTCTTTGCACTGAATCTAAGCTGCCATACTTTTGACCATTCCTCCAACCTTGCCAAGTCCCTTCTCATCGTTTCCACCCTCCTTGTGCCTCAACCCTGTTGCAGATCTTTGTGTCTTCTGCAAAGAGGCATACTGTTCCTTCCAGTCCTGTCACAATGTAGATGGCAGATGTACTTCATTATGGAGACAGTTTAAGTCATGCACTTTTAAAAGGAGAATCAAAAGGCACAATACTACCCAAACGGTTAGGAGATTACCAGATGTCAGCAGGAAAAGGACCTGGGTGTACTGATCAACATCACATAGAAATTGGGAAAACTGGAACAACAACTATTGTAGCAAGACAAACAGAATCACAGCATGCATCATGGGAAACTTCAAAAGCAGATCAAGAGTAATTAGAATGCCCTTTGTACCAATGCTTGATCAAGCCACATCTTTAGTATAAAGTTAAGTTCTGGTCCATGTATCTGAAAATAGACATGACTGAAAATGTCCACATTGGAAAAGAGAAGATTCAGGGAAGACATGATCATGGCATTAAAATGCCAGCTCTTCTCTCATCCTTAGATAAAGAGCTGTGTTTGATCTGATGGTTTTTTTTTTTTCCCTTTTAGGCTCATAAGCCCATGCACATTATAAGAGCATATGCAATGCACTGTTCATAGCCTTGGTGACTCTATGTATATATTTTGTTCCTGTTCTGTTTTTACTGACTGCTTGTGTTATGCTCATCTGGTTCTGCCTGATTCTGCGTAATGCCCAACTTGTATCATGTTGCCCTCTGTATGAACTGGTATTTCATTGTACTCTCCCAGGTTGTACCTGAAAATAGGCAAATGTCTTGTCTAGTGTACTTACCTGGTCAACAAAAGCTAAACAAATAAATATGATTGTTTTTTTTTTAGCCATAGGGAGGTGACATAATCCCCAGGGACCCAGACTGGGTCACCTTTATTGTTACAGTGCCCTGCATAACCACAGAACCTTGCAAGCGTAACTGGAAAAAATCTAATATTTGGAAAAAAAAGAGACCCCAAATTTGAAATGTTGTAACAGCCAACAGGGTTATCACCAAACCTATAAACATGAACTCCCAAGGAAGGAAGCCCTGACACAGAGGGCTTCTAGTCCCAACCCAGATAAAGACCAAGAAGGGAAGGGTAGAGATAGCTGTGCCTTCCAAAAAGGCCCTCACCCAGAGCCAAGCTTAAATTAAGACAGCTCTTTAGAAAACTCTACCCAATACAGTACGCCTTATATAGGCACTCCTTAGTGCCCGCTATGTGCACCCCTCCAGATCACCATCCACCTTCCCCCCCAAAGCACATAACAAGTCAGATAACACATGTATGTTCCCCAATATGATTAGCAAACATGTTTACATAGGTTAAGTAGCCACCCACTCAGATCTATTAGCTTTAGAAGAAGACATGATAAAATTTGCCCCAGAATCTATAACAACACAAACATTTGTAGCAAACTCTCATCAAAAAATAAGCCCTGGCTGAGCAGTAGCAAATGAAAAAGGAATACAGAAGGTGATGAGTCTGTGGATCAATAAACATATTGTAGTTCAGGAAATAAACTATCGTGTCCAAATATCCACAGAATAACAGACCAAATAAGAGTTAGTCCTGCAGCCATAAGTGTCCAGAAGTAGCTCCTTCAGTAACTAACAGCCATCTGAAAAAAATCACTTTTGAAGAATCAAGAAGCATAGAAATTGTGAGGAATACCACCAGCCACATGCTGCATGGTTGAGATGGGCTGCACTAGTTAATCAAAACAGCTTTGTCCCTCCTGATGAACTCAGAGGGCACCCATCTCACAGCTGCTCCCAACTCGCACCCTTTACCTTAGGTAAAACAGCTTCTAAGTCTCTACGTACAGTCAGGTTTTGGGAGCCGCTGAACCTTCCTGTGATAGTTTGCTAAACTGCACCATCACTGCCGCCACTTCATTTAAAGCTTCCTGTGCTGACAGTTTTTGTGAACCGGCCCACTTCCAACTGGAGATCAACTTCCAGTCCAGTGTAAACAGTTGCTGCCCTCCCGACTGTTCCGCCGGCAGGCCCCCACCTGAAAGCCTTTTTGTGTAAAGGCATGTTTGACTTCTATGGCACTGTCATAGGTGATGGTGCCTTCCTTCCAGAAAACTTTCAGGTGCACTGGGAAGGGTGTTTGAAAGTGAATTCCCTGTTCCATCAGTATTTTCAACATGGGGGCATATTGCTGTCTGGCTGATTGGCGCTATGGGGGATAATCATGATCCAGGGTAAGTCTGGAGTTTAAATACGTAATGTTCTTTTTCGCCCATGTCAATCAGAGATCCTCTTTGGTTTTGAAGCTAGAGCATTTTATAACTATGGAGTGGGGACAGGTGGCCGGGTCAGTTGACTTCTGGAGGAGTGACCTGTGTGCCCTCTCGATGGAAAGAGGATACCCCGGGGGCAAGTCTAGTATGCCTCAGAGCAGATTCTCAATAAAGTCGGCAATGGGGTGAGTCTCTGCACCTTCCACAAGCCCATAAATTCTTAAATTATCCTATCTGGATCTGCTGTCTGGATCCAGGGATTTGGCTTAAAGAGCCGCTGTCTGGTGAAAAAGGACCTCCATAGCACGCCCCAGCCGATGGGCCTGGTCTTCAGTAGAGGCAATCCACTCCTTGGCTTTGTCCATGCACCTGTCCAACTTATCAAGCAGGTCAGCCAGGTTTTCTAATTCTCTCCTGTTTTCAACTCTGGAGCCTTTAATTTGTCTTAAAGTCTCAAAGCGGCTTTTGGATAATTGCTCTCGGCTCCTCCTAATGATCCACGCCAGAGTCCTCTCATGACCGTGTGAGAGAGGGGCTCCGATACGTATTGTTCTGCTCCAATCTGTTGGCATCTACGGTTTTAGGCACTGATTTTTGGAACAATTTTGGACCGCGTGTCTGCTTAGAGATGCTGCCTGGCATATTTTTAGCTTTTTGGTGGCTATAATGGGGGAAAAAGGCATTATGACTGGGGAAGAGTATAGAGAGCTCTGGAGCTACGCTGCACACTGAGCCATGGTGGAACCGGAAGTCCTGTTGTCTAAAAATTCAATATTCAGATTCGATCGCAGGTCTTTGTCTGTGATGGATGTAACCAATATCAGGTCACCCCTTAGTCTCCTCATCTCTAGTTTGTATAGACCCAAATTTTTTTATTTTTTTATTTTATTGAACTCTAGGATTACAAATACCTTTGAGCAGGAACTGCTCGTTTACAAAGGTTCCATGTTGAAGGAATGGTGGGGTGTACCAGCTTGCATCTAGAAAAGTCACCCGTATGGTGAGGGGAGCTAAGTCCAGTAAAGAGCAACGGCTGGCACAGGGGATACATGGAGGGGAAAAGGGGTTCTTCCGGTACATTGGGAGCCGGAGAAAACTAAGGGCCATCTCAGCAGATTGAGATCAGAAGGAGGGTGGGTGGAAGAGGCGAGGGACCAGGCAGAGGTATTTAACGAGTACTTTGCCTCTGTGTTCACTAGGAGGGATGGGATATCTACAAAGCAAGGCACAAAGGGATAAAGCGGCAGGGAGTGGGATCAGGGAGCAACAGAAATGGAGCAAAGGGAGGGAAAGGTACCCAGGGTGTCACATCTGGATAAGGATAAAAAGACCAGTAAGGTGGAGGACGGATGATGCCATCCCCACCAAAGGGTGTGGTTTCCCTCAAGGCCCTAAAGAAAGACAAATCCTGGGCCGGATGGCATTCATCCGAGGTACTATGGGAATTGGCGGACATACTGGCTGCACCCCTGGGCGGAGCTTTTCAACAGGTCACTTGAGACAGGGAGGGTACCTAAGGATTGGCGAGAGGCACATGTGGTACCAATCCATAAGGGGGGTCAAGAAAGTACCAGGAAACTATAGACCCATCAGTTTAACCTCGGTGGTGGGAAATTAATGGAGAGTATACTAAAGGAACGATTGGGGTTTACTTGGAGGAGGTGGGAGGTCTGGATAGTCGGCAGCATGGTTTGTGCCAGGTAGATCATGTCAAACCAACCTTGTGGAGTTCTATGAATGGGTAACATCAGAACTGGACAGAGGTAAGCCTGTGGATGTATTATTCTTGGACTTCAGCAAGGCGTTTGGCTCTGTCCCCCACAATGGTCTGGTGGAGAAACTGATGGGGTTAGGAGTAGGCCCTTTGGTGGTCAGATGGATTGAAAACTGGATAGCTGGATGCACTCAGAGAGTAGTGGTCTGTGGGGAGCTCTCGAACCCTACAGAGGTTGGTAGTGGGGTACCACAGGGCTCGGTCCTGGGTCCAATCCTGTTTAATGCATACATATCAGACATCAGGGATGGTATAGGGTGTGAAATGAGTCTCTTCGCGGATGACTCTAAGATGGGAGCAGTAGTTGAGGGAGAAGAGGGGAGGTTGGCCCTGCAAGGGGACCTGGACACCCTGGAAAGCTGGGCTCACACATGGAAATTAAATTTCAATATCACCAAGTGCAAGGTGTTGCATCTTGGTGGGAAACCCTAAACACAGGTACACCCCTGGGAGGGAGGTGCTGGAAGCCTCAACAGGGAAAAGACCTAGGGGTCATGGTGGATACATGTATGAATAACACTGAGCAGTGCAGGAGAGCAGCTAGCAAGGCAAACAGGATGTTGGGATGCATACAAGAGGATCACCTCTAGGAGCAAGGAAGTGATTCTGCCACTGTACAATGGACTGGTTAGACCACACCTTGAGTACTGTGTACAGTACTGGAGACCACACTTGAAGAGGGACATACAGCTCCTGGAGAGGGTACAGAGGAGGGCAACAAAGATGATACGAGGGCTAGGGATTTGACTTACGAGGACAGACTTGAGGAGCTCTGCCTGTTTTCATTGGAGGAGAGGAGAGACAGGGGGACATGATTGAGGTCTTCAAGTACCTCAAGGGAATAAATAGGGTAAACATGGAGGGTCTTAGACTAAAGCAGGAGGCATCACCAGAGGGCATGGTTTGAAGTTGGAAGGTGGAAGGGTGAGGGAAAAGAGGAGGAGGTTTTCACTGAGAGGGTGGTGGACCCTTGGAATGCTCTGCCTGGTGAGCTGGTTCAGAGATCACAGTGGAGAGCTTTTAAGAGGGTGGGACAGACACAGAAAGTGGATGTATCAGATGATGGCCTGTCCCGGGGGGGGGTGGGGATGGATGATAGGGGTTTCTGGAGCACAAGGGATGGGGTCTCGGCACCCAACTAAGGATCTAGGTTCGAGCAGACTTGATAGACCATAAGGCCTAATCTGCTGGCAAATAGTATGTTAGTATGTTAGTATACATACATACATACAAAGGTCGATATAATAATACATAGTTCACAATAAAAAGAAGCAAGAGACTGAGGCTTAGGAAATTCCAGTAATTCAAAATGTGCCAAATGTTAGGTAGCATGACATACCAGCCAAGGGCAATTTTACAAATAAGAGCTGCAGGTGAGGGGGGTATGCAGGCAGGAAGGCTGTTGTCGGAGGGTAGAGGGTGAGGTAAGGCGCTAAGGGAGGGAGGGAGGGATAAAGTCAGAAAATGCCCAAGAGGGGAGGAAAGGGAGAGGGCGCAAGGGGGTGGGCAGGTGAGGCAGGTAGAAGGAGGGTAAAACGGGGAGAGGTAGCTGTTAAGACAAATTGTCTAACCTTTCCTCATAGCTCAACCCTTCCATTCCCTTTATGATCTTTGTTGTTTTCCTCTGTACTCTTTCTAGTTTGTGTGTATATTTGCTTTGTTTAATGGATTCCATAGTTGTCCATAGTACTTCAGTTGTGGACGAACAAGCGACCTAAACAATGGCAGCATCACCTCTCTCCCCATACATACCAGATTCCTCCTTATACATCCCAATATTTTATTACATTTTGAAACAATGTCATCACAATGTTTGGAAAATTTTAACTTGCTGTTATAACTCCCAAATCTTTCTCATATTCTGAAGTTCTTAGTTGTATGCCACCCATGTAATATTTTCCCTGCATGTTATTACATCCAAAATGAATGACCATGTACTTGTCAAGGCTGAAGCTCATTTTGCTTGTTAGTGACCATGTGTATAACCCTATTCAGATCATCCTGTAGCTTGTTAGTACCCTGCTCTGCAACCACAATAAGAAGCACATAATTCAAATGTATAGCTCCCACTTGGAACAAGTCAGGGAGCATGGTCTACAGTAGGTGCATAGTGCAAGAGGTATGTCTGGAAGCTATCCACAGCAAGAGCATGTAGATGAACCCTTTAAGCACTTCCACAGTGCTCTTTGAAAAAGTCCTTGTGAGGAAAGGCTGCGAACAGCTGATTTTTTATATTATTAAAATGCTGGTGACTGGGTAGGCCCACTGAGACCATAATGGTCCCTTTTCATGGGTGACCGGGGTTAGTTACAGGCAACAGTACAATGAAAAGTAGGAAAAATTCAAGGGAAAGTGAGCAATACAGACATTACAATCAGGACATATTGTACAATCACAGGCAGGTTAGGTACAGTTGAGGATAACAAGAAGGGTAAAACAATTTCTCAAGAATGACAGTTACATAATGTTCATTTAACAAGACATTTTTACAAATTACAAGTGTTTCAATCAGTGAGAAAGTTCCAAGGAATGGGAGAACAGCATGTCAGGTGGCTGACAATAGCTTCAGAGCTAATGGAAGGGAATTCCAGAACTTCAGGGCAAAGATGGAGAAGGCCTGTTCACTATCTTAGTGGAACATTTGAGCACTAAGAGGAGGGATGAATCAGAAGATCTGAATGAACAGGACTGGCAAACTGCACAAGGGGAGGACTTTGGCTGGGGCAAGGGATGAGGCTCTTAGTAGATTATTAATAAAGCAGCCAGGGGAGTAGGAGTAGGAGCAGGAAGCGGTGGGTGAAAATTAACTCAGAGAAGAAAAAATGGAGCAGTGGTGGGTTACACAAGGGAACGACAATGAGAAGCAACAGATGTTGTTATACTGCAGGTCACCTCCCATTTGTGAAGGACAGATTTACAGGCATTAGAACAGACCAATATTGGAGTTAGGGGAGGAGGATGCTCTAAGCAATAGTGAGCTGGCTACATGAATGATAGAGTGACATGCCAAGTACGCAAGCCCAAGTCTGAAGCTTATGACTCTACAGGCCAAGGAGATATGCACAGAGAAATCTAGGACTGGGTCTAGCGTAATGCCTAGATACTTAAAATCCTCCACAGTGGAGAGGTGAGAACTGTCGAGGTGTTACCAAATGATCAGAAGAGGTGTGGCCATCTGCTGTTTAGCATGCACCCCACAGGCCACCTGTGAGCCACTTATGGCCTAGCACTCAGTTTAAAAAAAAATGAAGTCAGTGAATAGTAGGAGTGCGTGAGTAACCAATAGTATTTCCTGAATTCCACAAATAATATACTATTCACTATTCGGATACAAATAATGAACAGTGGCATTCTCTGTGCCTACTGGTATTAGGGAAATTCTAAGCAAACAAACGAAGTAAAGAAACACCCCCCACCCTCCTCCCTAGCACAATCATATACAAAACAACCCCCATCCCCTACCATCTGCTACAAACCCAATCCCACCCAGCACCCACAGTTGCACATTTTAACAGAAAAAAAAAAAAACATCCCAGGATGGACGACCAACACAACCTAGCTGCCTGCATTTCTGGCCGCCATCTCATCTAAAGCTTTTCCTTTAAATCAATTTATTTTTTCCCCACCCACTCTCCTTTCCCCGCAGCACCCAAATTTTCTAAATAGAAGGTTCCCCACGGCAGAGCAAAGGCAACCAACACCATCTGCCCTCCTCCATGGCTGGCTGCCTTCTAATGAATGGACATGCTCCTGCCCTTGCTCTTACAGAAAAACAGTGGATCACATGAACATTAAAGAGTAGGTACTTGACTTGCTGTGTGAGGGGTTCACCTTGTCATTGGTGATCAGGCTTACAGGAATTAGGTCAAATTATGAAACCAAGAGAGTGAGCAAGAAAAACAGAATAACTTTACAATGATGTGCTGGCTCCTTTACGCAGCATTTGTGGGTATGCACTGGATACTGTTTGTTTCTGACAGGGTATTTCCACGGAAGGGTTGGGGGAAGAACATAATGGACCAATAGCTTTCTTCTCTCCTAAAATTTTAATTTAATCAGTGTAACCAGCTTCTCTTCTCAGCTGGCTCAAGGCAGGTTACCAGTGAGCACTGGAAAGGTTAAGCCAGACCATGAGAGCAGTTCTCTGGGAGGAAATAACCTGGAAACAGGAAGTCTGGATGTTCATGCTGTGAGTGGTCCAACTTAGCTAAGCGTGGGAATCTAGTGCATGATATACTAACATACTAGACACCAGCAGAGTAGGCCTATTGGTCTACCAAGTCTGCTCATGCTTCAGCACCCTGACTGGGTACTGTAGCCCTCTATCTGTCTCCTTCCACTGTTACTCCATCCCCCAGTCCTGCCCCCCAGCAAACCAGCCTCTGCTTCACCCCTTGCCTATACCTGTCCCACCCTCTCTTGAATCTCTCCACTGTAGCTGCCTGTACCAGCTCCTCAGGCAGTGCATTCCACAGCTCCAGCACTCTCTCGGTGAAGTACCTCATCCTCCTCCCCCCCAATCCTACCACCCTCAATCTTCCAACTGTGTCCTCTGGTGATTCCACCCTCCTTCAGTTAAAAGATCCTATCTCAGCTTACCTTATTTACTCTCCTGAGGTACTTGAAGACCTCAATCATGTCCCACTGGTCCCTCCTCTCCTCCAGTGAGAACAGGTTGAGCTCCCCTAGTTGTTCCTCATATGTCATATCCCCCAGGCCCCGGATCATTCTGGTTGCTCTCCTCTGAACCCTGTCCAGGAGTTGGAAGTCCCTTCTTAGGTGCGGCCTCCAGAACTGCACACAGTACTCAAGATGTGGTCTAACAAGGCTGTTGTACAGTGGCAAAATCACCTCCCTGTTCCTTGAGGTAATCCCCCTAGCGATGCATCCCAGCATCCTATTTTCCCTGACTGCAGCCCTCCTGCATTGCTCTGAATTATTCATGTTAACTTCCACCAAGACTCCTAGGTCTTTTTCCCCTTCCGTGGCCTGCAACTCACCCCCCCCAAGAGTGTACACATAGTTGGGGTTTTCCCGCCCTAGGTGTAGCATCTTGCACTTGGAGGAGTTAAATTTAAATTTCCAGGTGCAGGACCACCTATCCAGCATATCCAGGCCCTCTTGCAAGGCCAATCTCCCCTCCTCCCCCTCCACCACTCCCCCCAGCTTAGAGTCATCCTCAAAGAGACTCATTTCACACCCAATACCTTCCCTGATATTGGAGATGTAGGCATTAAACAGGAGTGGCCCCAGTACTGATCCCTGTGGGACCCCACTGATGACCTCCCTAGGAGATGAGACCTCCCCTATGACCACTACCTGCTGAGTGCAACCTGCAAGCAATTTCAATCCACCTAACCGTCAATGGGCCTACCTCATCCCCCCAGCTTCTCCCTTAGGCTAATGCAGGACCGAATCAAATGCCTTTCTGAAGTCCAGGAACAGTACATCCTTTGGTCTCCCCCTGTCTAGTGCTGATGTCACCCACTCATAGAACTCTAGAAGGTTTATTTGACACGATCTACCTGGCACAAACCCATGCTGCCTGTCATCCAGGTAGCCCATCTCCTCCAAGAAACCTCCCAGCCTTTCCTTAAGTATGCTCTCCATTACCTTCCCCACCACTGATGTCAAACTGATGGGTCTATAGTTTCCTGACTCTTCTCTCGATTCCCTTTTATGGATAGGCACAACAAGTGCCAACTTCCAATCCCTTGGCACCCTCCCTGTCTGGAGCGACAAGTTAAAGAGATCCGCCAATGTCGCAGTCAAAACATCCGCCAACTCCCTCAGTATTTTGGGATGAATAACATCAGGTCCCGGAGATTGATTCTATTTTAGGGACTGGAGGGCTTCCCACACCCGACAGATAGGAATTTCAGCATCTGTTCCCACCACCCATTCAGCAGAACCAGTCTGATATCTCACCCCTGGCCTACCTCCCCCAGTGGCTTGTTCTTCAGCAGGTACCCCAATGCTCAGGTCTGCTGCACCTTCTGTGTCCTTCAACCCCCTTATTTGGAAGTTCCCCAGCCTCCTCCCTAGTGAACACTGATCCGAAGTGCTCATTCAGTACCTCCACCTGCTCTCCAGCCTCTTCCACCCACCCCCCAGCTGTCCTTAACCTACTGAGCTGGCCCTTGACCTTCCTCCGCTCACCAATATACCTAAAGAATCCCTCTTTCCCACCCGTATCCCCTGCGCCAGCCTATGCTCTTTCCAGGCCTTTGCCTCCCTCACCACTCTGGTCACTTTCCTGGTTGCAAGGCAATAGTTCTCTCTAGCCATCTCTCCTCTCATTTTTTTGTACCCAGTATAGGCAGCCTTCTTCTCCCTTACCACCTCCTGGACCTCCTTGGTCCACCAACATATTTTTCGAGACCTACCGCCCTTGCGCTTCACTCTTGCACAGGTCCTGGTGGCCTCCTGTAGCCCTCACTTTATGATTTCCCACCTACCTTCCACGTCCAAACCTGGTTTTATCTCCTGCAAATGCCCCTTGAGAATTTCCCCCATGTTCTGAAAGTTCACCTCCAAAAAATCAACTATCAGTGCCCTTGAATGATCCCCCTCCCCCAGTTTAAGCCGAAACCAGACTGTGTTGTGGTCGCTCCCAGCCAGGGGTTCTTCCACAACCAGATCTCATACAAGATCCCCATCTGCTAAAACCACATCCAGGATATGACCCTCCCTTGTTGGGTCTATCACCTGCTGATTGATGAATGCATCCAGGAAGCCATCCAGCAGCTTCTGCTCCCTGGTTACAGTGGATGTCATAGTACTCCAATCAGTAGCTGGCATATTAAGGTCCCACATCAACACCACTCCTTCCCCTTCCAGGCCATACTGCTCCTTAATGTTAGCCAACAGGCAATCCTCCAGGTCCTCTGCTAGTCCTGGGGGCCTACATACCACCCCAACTTGATCTTCCCTCCCATGGGGTTCGTAAGGTGACCCATAAGGCCTCAATGTTGCCCTCTGCTTCCTCCACTCTCATAATCTCGATGTTATCCCTAATGAACATTGCTACTCCTCCCCCTCTGCCCACATTTCTGTCCTTCCTCAGCACAAGGTACCCACTCAGATTAAGGCCCCAGTCATGGCCAGGGGTGGCCCAAGTTTCAGTGACCATTGCTACATCCACCCACCCTTAAACAGCACAGCC
Source organism: Neoceratodus forsteri (assembly GCA_016271365.2). Taxonomy (NCBI): domain Eukaryota; kingdom Metazoa; phylum Chordata; order Ceratodontiformes; family Ceratodontidae; genus Neoceratodus; species Neoceratodus forsteri. Next base: position 660,269,457 of record CM057459.1, read on the forward strand.
TGGAACTCAGGCATTTTATTCCCCAGCCTCCTGGCATTTGTTAAAGCCACCCTCCAACTCTTGTCCCTACCCCTCTTTAACATATCCTCCCCAGATCTTGCATGGTTCTGCCCTTCACTCAAAAGCCTATGTAAGGGAAAGGCAGAAGGGCAATTTAGGCTCAGTCTGGAGAGAGAGAGAGAGAGAGAGAGAGAGAAGCAGTCCAGCCTCTCTAGCTGTGACTGAGCCTTGGGGCCTGCAGTTCCAGAGATGGTGGCTGGGTCCCTAGGTGGAGGTGGAACTGGTCCTCTTGTGCCTGATCTCCAGAGAAGAAGACTATTGGGAGCAGTTCAAGGGATGGAGGCCCTAGGGAACTCACCTTAAGAGAAGAAGAGACCATAGGCCTGAAAGGTGCATTTGGGGGAGAGAGAGAGAGAGAGAGAGAGAGAGATGGGACATCCCTCAAGGGAGGTTGCTGGAACCCTGACAGGTTCACTGCCAGCAGTAGTGAAAAGGGATTGGGAGAAGTCAGTCTGTGTTTGGAGCAAAACTGTAAAACCTTGTTTAACTGAATGCTCATTGTGTAAAGTCTTAGGTAGTTCATAGTGAAACCCCTGGCAGGTAGCTGAATGAATGGGCATCAGGTAGGAGGGAGCCTGGCAAGGGCTGGGTTCGTTAAGTCCCCATGTGAGGGGCCAGACATGGAAGTCTGCTTTCTGGGCCACTAGGGCTATCCATGTAGTGTCAAAGGGAGGCACACATGACCAGACCAACCATGCTTTGTGATGTCATACGCTGATCTGCCTTCTGTATATGTTGTCCTTCTGGGCACAGTGAGACACGCACTGGCACAGCTCCCCCCCCAACTGGTATGGGCTTGCCCTGCCTGGGGAGAGTGCCACCTCACAAATGGTCTTGGGACCACTACAGCTCTATGGATCTTGAAAGAAGGTTAGGGATTTGTAAGGTTGAAAGAGAAAGTACAGTTACTTAAGAATTTACCATAATAGTAGATCTTTGATAGAGGCTCTTGCACTAGGCAACACCATAAGGACTGAGCCACCAGGTGCTAGGACGACACAGAAAGATTAGCTAGCAGTGTCTGGTGGAGGACCGCCCACCCATCAGCCCAGCACCATAAAATGGGCGGTCCCCCATGTTCACCTCCAGTTCTCCCGATGGAGACCTGTGGAAAGGTACGACAAGAAGGAGTGGGCTCCTGAGCCCCAAGAAAAGGCTGAGCAGAAAGAAGCAGTGGTAGGAGGAAGAAGAGAGGGAAACCCATGTCCACTGTAAGAGCCTCTCTCGAAGATCTACTGTTACGATAAGTTCTTACATAACTGTACTGTCTTATTTTGAGAAGGCTCTTGCAGTAGGCAACACCATAAGGACCGAGTCCCAAGCAGTGTAAGTCAGGCAAATACTAAACACGGGAGGCAGGGAAAGGTCTGCAGTAGGCAGGGAGCTAAGAGAGAAGGCCCTGAAGGATGGCCAGTCCAAAGCTTGCCCTGCACCTAGAGGCGATGTCCAGACTGTAATGCTTAGTGAAGGTGTGGACAGAGCTCCAAGTGGCTGCCACACAGATGTCTGCAGCAGAAACATTCATGAAACAAGCAGTAGATGCAGCCATGCCTCTGGTTGAATGCCCTTTAACTTCCCCCCAGAATGGGTTTGTTGTACTTCTGATAGCAGTACAGAATGCAGTTTGCTAACCATTTGGATAAACACTGTTTTGAAACTGCAGCATCCTCTCCTTTGGGTGAAAAGGAAACAAAAAGCTGATCTGTTTTGCAGACAGGCTTTGTCCATTTAGTGTAATAACGTTAAACTCTGTGCACATCCAGAGTGTGCAGAATTGCCTCCCCTTGATTAGAGTGCTCAGGATAATACACTGGCAAGTGTATAGTCTGATTCAAAGTAAACTCAGAAACAACCTTTGGGAGGAACTTAGGATTTGTATGCAGAGCCAACCCAGTCTCTGTGGAAAATCAAATAGGGTTCCTCACAGATGAGGGCCTGAAGCTCAGAAATCCTTTGAGCAGAAGTAATAGCATCTAAAAACAGTGCTTTCCAAGACAGATAGTGCAGGTCGCAACTCATGGCTGGTTCAAAGGGAGGTAAAGTGAGTTTCTCAAGGATAAAGTTCAGATCTCATGGGGGAAGAGGGTTACTAACCAGGGATTACATGGGGAGTATTTCCTTCACAAAAGTACATGAGACCTCCAACTGAGCCACAGTTTGGTCTTCCACCAGAATGTGGTAGGCGGATGTGGCAGACAGGTGCACCTTCAGCGAGGAATAACTAACTGAGTCCCAGGTCGGAGAGGTGCAGGAGGTACTCTAAGACCTGAAGAATAGGGCAGAAAAAGGGGTCCCAACCCTTGGAGGCTGCCCAGATGGAGAATCTCTTCCATTTCATCACATAGTTGGTTCTTGTAGATGGCTTTCTGGCCTCTACAAGGACTTTAGCGACTCTGGAGGAGACCCCAAAGTGAGAAACAGCTATGTCTGAAGGCACCACGCATGCAAGTGAAGGGATATGAGGTCTGTATGGACCAGCCTGCCTTGATCCTGAGTCAGAAGGTCCTGGCAAAGGGAAAGAGGAACCAGAGGCTCCACAGCTAACTGCTGGAGCTGAGGGAACCATATTTGGCGAGGCCAATATGGAGCAATGAGAATCATCTGAGCTCCCTCCACTTGCAGTTTGAGGAGAACCCTCTGCATAAGTGGGAAGGGAGAAAAAGCATACAGGAACCTCCCCATCCAACAAAAAGACAGCATGTCTCACCAAAAGACACCAGGTCAAGGAATGAGTGAGCAAAAACTGGGTAGTTTTGTGTTGTATGGGGGGGTGAACGGATCAAGATCTGGATGACCCCAGAGGTCGAAGATGCCCTCAACCACCAACTGGTGTAGTTTCCACTCGTGGACCCTTGCCTGGGTGTGGCTGAGACAGTCTGCCAGGATGTTCTGAACATCCAGGATGTGCACTGCAATTAGCTGGAGCAGATGCCAAACTGCCCAGTACCACACTTGCATCAATTTGTTGCACAAGGGATACAACCGAGTGCCTCTCTGCTTGTTTAGATACCAGACCACACACATGTTGTCTGACTGGCTCAGGAGTGGTCCCATGAGGAGAAGAGGTTGGAACACCTGGAAGGCATACAGCACTGAACGCTTATCGAGCATGTTTATTTGCAGTGAGAGCTCCTGCTGAAACCAGGATCCCTGAGTTCTGTGATCTTCCAGGTGTGCTTCTCAGCCCTGACATGATGAGTCCATTGTCAGGGTTTGAGGAGGCAGGAGAGACTGCAAGAGGACTCCCTGACAGAGATTTTCCAGGTTCTGCCACCATAGAAGGTCCCTTCGTGGCCGGCCCGGTGGTGCTGAGGGTTGAGGTGCTGGACACCACAACTCATGCCACGCCGGCAACCAGAGTTTGGGATCAAGCTCGGGTGCCAGGGATTGGCAGGGAAGGGAGAGGATTGAGCATCCCCCTGGCTGCTCTCCTCTCTCGGGGGAGGACATGGGGTTGTCCGTCGCTCCAGTGGCCCCTGGTGGAGATCGGGGGGTGCTGCAGAGCGCTGGACTGCAGGAAGGGAGCATGGTTGACACAGGCAGGGTTGCCGTGTGCCGCAGCATCAGGACTGCACCACGCACTGGAGGGTTGGGAGGGCCTCGGGGACATACAAGAAAAAATCCCCTCCAGCTTGGATAGGCGACGGCCCTTCCAGTGCCACTGCCACATGCCTAATGCTGATTCCCTGGCTCTGCCCTTTCGGTCTCCCCGGGCTGTAGCAGTCCCAGTTCTGGGGAGGAATCATAATGTCCTTGAAGAAGGCAGGGAACACAGTGGGCGGTAGAGTGGGATAGGCGAGTGAAGTGGCCCGAGAGAGTTCCGGGGTTGGGGGTGAGAAGTAATGTGGAAAAAAAATAAATAAAAATAAGTTCCCTTCACATAGGGTTGAACATCAGAACCTTGTGATCCAGGTCATCTGACCTCTGATCCCACTGTACCCTGAGCGTCCACTGCATGACTCACATGTGAAGTCAGGCCAGGGGTACTGTGAGGATAGCCGCCGCCATGAGACCCAGAAGGCGTAAGGTCATTCTGGCCATTAGTCAATGGCTGGAGGCCATGAGTTGAGCTTGTTTCTGCCACGTCCAAGGGAAGGAATGCCAGACACTGGGTTGTAGCAAGTACCATCCCAATAAATTGAAGGTGCTGGGAAGGAGTAAGGTGAGACTTGAGATAATTCACCTTGATCCTCACCCTGTGGAACAGGTCCAGGGTAGTTGCCAGAGAAGCCACCAGGCCATCCTTCAAGGAGGCCAACAGAAGCCAGTCATCAAGCTACGGAAACACATAGTGGACTTGATGCCATAAATCCACTACCACCACCGTTAAGCACTTGGTGAACACCCTGGGTGCCGACGAAAGCCCAAAGGGGAGAGTCTTGAATTGGAAATACTCCCTCTGGATGGTAAACCTGAGGAAGTGGTGCTGGGCAGGGAAGATAGGGATACATAGGTAGGCAGCCTGCATATCCAGGGCACAGAGCCAGTGTCCCTGATGGAGCAGTGGCAACAGTCCTGGGAGGGTCAGCATGCAAAACCTCTTGTATTCCACATACTGGTTGAGTATGCTGAGGTCCAGTACAGGCCAAAGGTCTCCAATCTTTTTTGGGACCAGGAAGAAGTGGGAGTAATACCCTCTTTTTACCTGGCCCCGAGGAATGGGTAATGGTGGACTTTCATAACAGAGCCCTAATCTCCTCTCTGATGAGAGGAAGGTGACCTTGCGGGTAATAAGAGTGACCTGGAAGATTTTCTTGAGGTCTCTCCATGAACTCCAATGTGTGACCTTAAGCTATCAGCCGAAGGACCCAAGAGTCTGACATGATCACCTCCCACCTGGACAGGTGACTGGCGAATCTGCCCCAACTGCTCCTCCTGAACTAAGGATGGAGATGGGGGGGGGGGGGCAGTTCACAAGTGAAGAGGTGGAGGAAGGGTTGGGGAATGCCACCCTAAAAAGTCTGTGTGACTTGGCGAGGAGGGGGTGGAAGCAGAAGAGGCAGCCTGACGCTTGGTGGGCTACTGCATTGTCTGATGCCTTCACTGGTGGCTAAAAGGCTGCTGATGCTTGGGATTGGTGTGATAGAGGGATTGTACTGAACAAAGTGCCTTCCTTCGCACCTGCAGATTGGTCATGATGTCCTGAACATCCCCTCCAAAGAGCACCGAGCCCCTGAAAGGTGTGTCCAGGATAGATGCTTGAAAATCCTGGGTGAAACAAGATACCCACAGCCAGGAGTGTCTGCGTAGACAAACCGCTGTTGCTGTGCTTCTAGCGGCAGAATCTACAACATCATAAGTTACCTGTAAGGTGTGATGGCAGGCAATCTCTGCCGTTTTAACCATCTGCTCAATTTTGGTCTTGGTTTCAGAGTCTGGGAAGGCGAAAATTCAGTGTTAAATTAACCCAGAATGGCCCTCTGGTAGCAAACCATGTGGGCTACATAATTCAGAGCCCAAAGGGCCAGAGTAGAGGATGAATAAACCCTACAACCAAACTAGTCAAGTTGCCTCGACTCCTTGTTAGGAGGGAAGGTACTCGTATGCTTAGGTTGAGTTGAGTGGTTGTGAGCCGCGTTGATAACCATGGATCAGCCTTGGGGCCATTGACCAGATGATCTTTCCCCTCAGGGTCATGAAACAATCTGTCCGCCTTCTTGGAGACAGCTGTGACAGATGACAGTTGCTGCCATATTGTAGTGGCCAAATCATCATGAGGCCACATCCAATGGGGAATAAGAAGGAGTCAGCTCAGGGAGGTCAAGGTGCTCTGCCAAACCTCCAATACTGAGGGTCCTGTTCCTCTGTTTTCCAGCCATTAGCCTCCTAAATTTTTCAGGGGATATCCATGAAGAAAGGTCCTCTGGAGAAGACTTGGGGTCTCCTTTGGCTTGGGATCCTCTGATGGTAGGGACTCAGAACCTGAGGAAGAAGAGGCAGAGTCAAAATCAGAGTCATGCAAAGGGCTCCTGTCCAGGGACCAGGACCTTCACCTGGGGTCCTCTTTCTGAGGAGCAGCCCACCCACAACCCTGGTCCTCTTCTGTGGAGGCACCCAATGTGCATCCAGAAGTGGAAGGATGTGTCTCGATAGGTGAGAGGGAATGTGGAGTAGGGGGTTGGCAGAACTGGTGTGGGAGGGACAGCTGGCTGACATCGGTCCAGCTCCGGCATGAGCTAGTGCTTGGCTCTGTTCCACCATGAAGTGAAGAGGGCATCATAATCCACCGGTGACTGTGGAAGAGGTGGTGGAGGATGCTGATAGACAAGCATTGCATACCCTGATGGTGGATAGCCTGGCTTTGGGTACCCTAGCATCGGGTACCCCGGCACTGGATACCCTGGCACTGGATGATCAGGAGTAGGGTAACCCAACATAGGGTAGCCCGGCATCGGGTAACCTGGAGGAGGGCCTGATGGTGTGGTTGAGGGACCTGGCTAAGGCCTGAAGAGATGTCATAAGGCTCAGACTGATTATCTGGCTGTGGACATGTGGAGGGAGCTGGTGATGGACCCACGGTGGGGCGCAATGGAGCCGGCATCGGGTGGGGTGACAGGCATCTCTGCAGTCTGGAGAGGAGGGGGCCCAGACAGAGGCATCATAGGTGGTGCGGCCGGAAGGTCCTGGGGAGGAACCAGTGTAGGCTAGCCCAGCACTGGCAGGTTGATTGGGCCAATGGACGGCAGTTCTTCTGGTTTCGGGTGGTGGGAGAGTGTGCAGGCCCCACCAGAGGAGATGATCAATAGTCCTGAGTGGGGGATTCCCCTTGGAGCTGCTGTAGCCGAAGTGGCAGTGGGCGCTGGTCTGGAGGATCGATGTCAGACCTTGAATTGGGGTCTGACATTAGTGCTGGGGCTGTACAGACATCAGCAGAACTGGTGTCCAACTTACTAGCCAAACAACCTGACTTAGGCCCTGGCTGAGGGTTAAAGGGCCTAAGCATGGAAGTAACCTCCGAATCCCGACGGTCCCCACCTGAACCATAACCAGCTCGGGCAGGTAGGCCAAAGGCTGCTCCGAAGCAGTAGGAGCAAGTTTGGCCAGAGCGGCGCCTCCCTTACAAGTAGAGGGCTGCTTGTCAGCTGCGATCCCAGAAGAGGTCCCCAGCTTGGAGGGAGACCGGTCCCGGTGCTTGTCTTTGTCCCGCTTGTGCTTCTTCTGCTTGTGGGAGCCAGAAGAGCCTCCCAGAGATGAAGAAGTGCTCCACACCTGCTGCAGCTCCTTTTCCATTGAAGACAGTTTTTGTTTCAAAAGATGGGCTTCCAGGCAGGGGAGCCGGAGCCATTCTAAAAGTGTGTGGGGGGGGGCAATGGTCTAGGGTAGGATAGTGGGAGGGGGAGTCCCCCATGGCTTTCCCCATGGGGATGTTGCAACAGTTCTGACATTAGTAGTACATTATGGTTTCCTGCAAATGCTTTTCACCCCAAACTATGCATCTGAATAGCTTCCTTCGCTGATTTTACTATTTTAAAGAGCTAGTACACAATTTTAAATTAACTTTTAAAAGTAGTCAAATTTTTTTGGGGGAGGTAATTAAAAGATCTATTTACATGATAGTACTAGTTGTGATGTGTGGAATAGCACTTTGAGGGAAGGCAGACATATCTAGTTCTGATCCCATTCATGCCTCATCAGCATTGTGACATCACATCTGACCATGAAGAGCCACTCACCTGTCAACCTGTTCACCAGTGATGTCATTATCAGTGAAGTCACAATGCTGACGATGTACGAAGGGAGGAGAACCAGCTAGGACAGTCCCCAGGTAAAGTCAATCAATCAATCAGACTTTATTTACTATAGTGCATGTCTACATTGCGACTCAATGCTCTTTACAATAATTCTAAAAACAAATTTAAAAACCATAATACAAGCCAGACAAAAACATACAAATAAATACAAAACATTCATTTCCAATAAAAACATACTACTTACTCATAAAAGCTTAATTAAATAAAAAGGTCTTCAGTTCACATTTGAAGATGTCAACTGTTTGCCTCTCTCGAATCTGGAGAGGGAGGGAGTTCCACAGGACTGGGGCACAGAAAAAAGGAAAAGGTGCAGGACCATGATGTCTTTAAATAAATCCTGGGAACTCACAACAAACCCTCATCCATGGAACATTGGGTGCGGGTGGGCCGGTAGGGATACAGGGATCTTGCAGGTAACCGGGCCCCGACTGTGTACGGCCTTATAGGTCAGCAAACTGACCTTGAAGGAGATCTGCAACCTCACCAGCAGCCAGTGCAGGGAGAGCAGCATAATTGTAATATGACATGATCTAGGTAGACCTGTTAATAACCCAGTCACTGCATTCTGCACTAGTTGCAGGCGGCGCAGATCTACCTCTGCTTGCCCCAGGTACAGAGCATCGCAGTAGTCCAGAAGTGATGTCACACCTGGCAGATCAGCTGTGGGTATCAGGTGTTTAACCCTGGTGATGTTCCTCAGATGGTAAAAAGAGGTCTTGATCATGGACAACACCTGTAGTTTAAGCGTCAGGCCACAGTTGAATACAACGCCAAGATTTCTAACCTGATCAAAGGTGAGCAACTGGGAGTCCTCGAGCCTAAGCCCTGAGACTCAATCAGGCTGCACCCTCATCCCCTGATGACCAGGTTCCAGCACCAGTACCTCAGTCTTACCCGGGTTCAACCTCAAACCAGTTCTCCCTCATCCAGTCTTGGATCTCATCCAGGCAGGTATTCAATACCGAAACCGTCTTCTGTTGCTCGGGCACAAAGGACATGTGGAGCGGAGTGTCATCTGCATAACAGTGAAAACTCAACCCATACTGCCTTATAATGTCCCCTAGTGGTAGCATGTACACTGTGAAAAACATGGGATACGACGGAGCCCTGCGGGACCCCACATGGCAGGGGCATGGGAGCTGAGGAATAGACCCCAGACACCACATGCTGTGACCTGAAGGTGAGGTAAGATCTAAACCAGTTGTGGACTGTACCAATAAGTCCACAACATACCTGCAGGTGCTCCATCAGCATTCCATTGTCCACAGTGTCAAATGCTGACAAGAGATTGAGGAGTACAAGAATGGAACATCTCCCCCAATCCTTCACCACCAGAAGATCATTTAGCACCCACACCAGGGCAGTTTCAGTACTATGCCTTTAACTAAATCCCGACTGGAGAGGCTCATATATGTTGTGGGCTGTTAAACAGGTCTCCAGTTGAATGGACAACCACCTTCTCAATAACCTTACTCACAAAGGGAAGGTTAGAGACAGGTCTGTAGTTTGCCAGACAGTCCGCGTCTAGTTAGTTTTTTTTTTTTTTTTTTTTTAAGGAGGGACCTTACAACTGCTTTCTTCAAGAGCTCCGGAAAAAAAAAAACAACACCAGAGAGCATCAGACTATCTTGGCTAGGACCGGGCAGATGGCATCAATGCACTCCACAAGGAGGCACGTTGGTCGCAGGTCCAAACTACAGCAGGTTGGCAGGAACTCCTGGATGACTCTCACAACATCTTCTACAGCTGCCTAGCCGAAGTTGGACCAGACAGACTGAGTGCCGGTGACCTCACGTCCTTCACTGCAATGCCCATTCGAGGGTGCTGACTGGATTTCTGATCTGATGGAGGCAATCTTATCAGCAAAAAACAGCAAACTCATCACATCTCGATTGCAAAAAGGTTCCCCTGGACTGAAGACAGGCTGGGTCACAAGGCCTGTATATGGTGTGGAAGAGCTGAGCTGGTCTATTAAATGCTACAGCAATATCATTGGACAGGAACTCTGCCTTCTTACAGGAGGTTGCTGATTGACAGTCCCTATAATGGACCATCAGTATAAGCTTGACCTCCTCTAAACCAAACCTCTACCAGCGCCACTCTAACCTTCTATCCTTCCTCCTCATCTCCCTGAGAGTCCCATCAAACCAGGGGACCTCTGGTGTGAGATGAGGGGTCAAACACGGACAGGTGCAATAGAGTTGAGGGTCTCGGCAATCACCTTATTATAGGTCAGAACCAATTCCCCCCCACCTCCTCACATGCACTCGTCGGGCCTGATAGTTCCAGCACCACTATCATCAGACCCTGTGGGGTCAAACCCCTTAAAGGGCTGTACTGGACCATCTCAGCAGAGGAGGGTCTATTTGTGGGGGGGCCCTCGAACAAGAATCTCACAGTATGGTGGTCCGACCATGCAACTGGCTCCACCATAAGGTCAAAGACCTCCATTCCCAGCAGGGAGACACGGTCCAACGAATGGCCATGTATATATGGGTTGCAGAGGTAGCTATCTGTGTCATGCCCAATGAGCACATCAGTTTGAGGAAGTCTTGACCAAACTACGAGAGTTCATCATCGATCCAGGCACTGAAGTCGCCCAGGATAATTCATCTGGGTGACTCCAATACCATTTTGACGATGAAGTCCACAACTCCCTGCAGAAACTAATTCCCATCCACAGGCAGCCAGTAGATGAGAAGGATTCTGTAACCTACACCTGCATACCATTGAATGGCTACACATTCAAAGGATCTCATTGTTCCTACTGGGAGGGCTGGGAGGTTCAAGTCTGACTTAAAACATACTGCCACACCCCTAACCCTATGATCCTTTCTCGGGCAGTGTACCACCTAGTATCTGGCCAGAACAGCCAATTCCAAAACTGGAATGGCATTATCATCCAGCTAGGTCTCAGTGATGCATGTCAGATCAGATGTTGCAACAAGATCGGTAATCTCTGTATTTGTCCTCATTCAATGTATGATGTGGAGCCTTTGCAAATGAGTCCCTGACTCAAAGGATTATAATTCCTAAACTTATATAAAGAAAAAATAAATAAAAAAATAATTGCTGTCTTGTTTTTAATAGATCTGGCATTGCACAACACTGTCCAAGAAAGATAAGTTGATGAGGCTGGTCTAGTCACCTGCTCATCAAATGTGGAGCCCTTGGGTATGGGCACCAGGCAAGAAGGACCCCTCTCCTAGGCCCATTTTGCCCCAGGGTGTCTCCTGGTTCCCACCACCCAAGTCCATTCCCCCCTCCACTATATTCCCCCCACCAGCCCCCTCAAATCTCTGCTTCCTTCCACTGCACACTATCCCTAGCACTCTACAGTGCTTATATACATCAGGTGACAGCATGGGACAGTCAAAGAGTCGGAGATCACGGAGACTGGAGGGGGAATAACATCTTCCCTTGGGAGCCAATGACCAACACATCATAATAGCTGTCCACTACTAACACTATAAATCAAATCACAACAATTTAATAACAACTACTAATAACCATTCACTCCCACACATATATCACTAACACTCACTCACTTCGACTCTCACACCACTACCTCCCCAAACCCACCCACAACCCTAAAAAAATTTAAAAATATACAAAAAGTCCAATAAGGGGGAGTTCATGAAGCTGTAAGGCAGTCTGTTTAGCATATGCCAGCCCAGATCTTCAAGCTGTAGAAGATATTCTATACTTATGGGCAGCAGCAAAACTTCACAAACAGCAAGGCTAATGAAGTTAGAAAAGTCCAGCACAGTCTTCCATGTAGCAAATAAGGCTTTCACCTCTTAAAGCTGCTCACATTAGGTTTTCAGAATCAGTTCCAGAAACAGGGAAACTCCAACCCTCTCACTTATTGCAGTCCCTCCACTGGGCCCAATACAGATTCAGACAGTGTCCTTTTTTTTTTTGCAAATCACTTTGGTTTAACTAACATGGCAAACTCGGTCATCTGGCCACAAATACTGCAGTGACTCAAGCCTGCTTGCAATACAAGCCAGACTTGACTTGCTGAGCTGCCATCTATGGCTGTCATCTTCATTCCGGCTAATTACTGCTCTTCACTTCACATCTGGTACTGCCAGACTGAAAACCAACTAATGAGTAGAGGAGGAAAAAAAGTAAAATACTTCAGAAATAGAAAGTAACAATAGGCTTTATTTAAACACTATTATAAATTGGGTTATAAATGTTCTGCTCCCTAACTGGCTGAGGCAAGCTGCCACCCATACATTTATCTCAGCCTAATACCCAGGTAAAAAATAAGTTCAGTTTATTTTATTTAATCTCCAATATAGGAATTATAAAAGTTCTCACAAATAAATTAACAATATTAAAATTTCAAGCAGATATACATACTTGTAAGTAAAAAGTAAGATTACATGATTTTAGAGGGCTCAGTTTAAATAATAATTTCCAAGCATTTCAAGACAGCACACAGATACATTAAGTACAACCAGGAACACATCATAGAATCAATCCCCTTTCTAGGTTTAAAAAAAACAGATTGGTATAGAGAGAATACAGAACATGATAATCACCAGACAAACCACAAGAGTGAGATAGATCAGGAATATCCACAGAATATGATTTAGATAATAAAGGGCTAATCACAATATGAAACTAGATAACTGGGGAGTTCGGGTTTGGTTGCACACACACACATTCCCAGCATAGGTAGTAGTCTCTTATTCCTAGTGGAAAGGAGACCAACAGTCCAGAACCCACAAAATCTATTATTTGTGCATTCCCTGTCAATATTCTGATATTTCATAGATTAATTATCTGGCAGAGATTTAATAAAAGCCAATAATAATTTTAATCGTTGTGGCTTGTTTGTGGTAAATAATCTATAAAGGAATATTTGTTTAGATTAATGTAAGCTAGATAAATTTGCAAGGTAAATACTTCTTTATGATGCATACAGTAGACAAATCAAAATGACATGATACATGAACATTTAGCAAAGATAAACATCACCTGACTGTCTGTCTAATTAGTGAGTGCAGGCAGCCTGGCAGTGACGGTCAAGTGATTAGCCTGCAGCTCCGTGGAGGACCCCCCCTAGCTGGCTGCTCAATACCCATGTGCAGGTCCAAATTCCTATCCAATTGACTCCCAGTCCCTTCATGCAGCCTGCTGTGCTGCCACTTGCCGCCCATGTGCCCACCTGACATGACCTGCATGCACCCAACCCATACTGGAGTGGTGGGAGCCACAGAGCTAGTCAGCCAGGAGAAGAACAGACTCAACAGACTAGGACAGGACACTACAACAACAAACAGTGTAAATGCAGTAGTCCAGACTGTGCTGCGCGTGGTGCACGTGCCTTTGCTGCAGTCAATCCCCAAGTTAGCTCTGCTTCTTCCCGACTCTGACTGAGTCTGGATTATTCTGCTGCCACCTGCCGGCCACTACACCATGCCACATGTTGTTTTCACTCTGTGTTACCCCACTGGGCTCAGCATACCCAGCAGCTCAGCCCAGCCCAGCCCCAGAAAGGTGTTTTTTTTTTTTAATTCCTGCAATAAAAAAGTGAAGGGGCATGGCCCCCTCACCTTTCAAAGTAGGGGGCCATGGCCCCCCTTGCTCTGGCTCCTCTGCTTCCAGGACTTTTTGACAGCATTTTCATGTGGCCTAGCTGAAGCTCTGGCAGGCCTCACAGTCCTTGGTGTTGTGGTCAGGCCCCAGGCAGAGGAGACACACAATATGGCTGTCTTTCTCTGGGATCTGCTTGCCGCAGGCACACTTGTTCTTTTGGGATTCGGCAGAAGAAGGAAAAGACATGCAATCTGATGTCAAAAATACTAATGTTTTGTAAAATATTGAACAATTTTGAAAGGTACAAATCGAAAATTGTGGTCGACTGTAGCAGCATTCCATGAGGTCTGATGTGCGCATGTCAAGGGCGGTAAAGAACTGGAGGTGGGTGTGGGTGACCGCCCATTATATGGTGCCGGGCTGACATCAGTCATGTGACACCGGTGGGCGGTCCCCTGCCAGACACTGTTAGCTAATTTTTTCTGTGTAGTCCTAGGGCCTGGCGGCTCAGTCCTTATGGTGTTGCCTACTGCAAAAGCCCTCTCAAAGTAAGATCCAGTATTTCAAGTAATGTGCAATAGAGCCCCTTTAGTTTAAGGGGAGAACCTGGAAACTAATGTAGCCATAGCATGGGTAATAGGCCCCCAAAGCAGCTGGGTACCATCAGACTAGTGTAGAGCAGCAGTAATAATGTATGCACACTAGAGGTGGGGGAGTTGTGTAAAAACCCCAAGAATATGTTATAGAATATTTGTGTAGGCCATGGCCCAAGGAAGAATTTGTATTAAACTGGGTGCAAGTACTGTCATAATAAGAGTAATGGCCAGTGGAGATGCCCGGTGAGCTGTGTGCCATCTGACAGCTTTTGAATAATAAAACCACCATGTTTGATCCCAGCTCCTGTATGACCATTCTTGTTTGTGTGTGGTCTCATGTTCTTGGTGACCTAGAGTATGGTTCAAGATGCCCAGATTCCCATCACCCTACCTTGGATTGGTAGGGTTACTGGTGTTGGTGAAGAACTGGTGTTCATGGCATAAGTGGTCTCGACTGCTCTCCTGAACAAAGCACCATCCATACTCTAAGATGCTGGAGAGTAACTCAGGGCAGGGACCCCTTTACAAGTAAGTTCTCATCTGCAGGGATTTGGCAGATGGTGGAATTAGAGCGCCCCATATCCAGGGTACCCCGAGACCTCCCATAACATTTGCAGTTTATTTGGTGTGAATCAGTTCAGAAACTGCTATGTTACGGGCCTCGAAAGTTTAGATGCCTTGGAAGAAACAAGTGTCATTTTCTGCAGTTTATTTCCCCAGCTGATCAGACTGCATATGTATTGTTGGGAAAGAGGCAAGCCAGAACACATTACTCGACTTAGAATGGCATTGTGTGACTGGAGTCTGAAGCCTGGAAGTCCGCCCTGCTATGCAAATGCACAGGACTAGAAGAGCAGACATGGGCTACCCAATGGGTAGCTAGCTTGAGTAGTGCAGGTATCATCTTTTTTTGGCTAGGTTGGGTAGTTCAGGTAATGTACTACCCTACCCGACATAAAAGTGTAATTCTCGGGTCGGGTAGTCTGAGACGGGTAATTGATAATGAGTAATTAGGACAGGACTTCCAGGCTGGAAACAGGCATTAAAAGGGCAGCCTGTGGGGTCCTTCACAGAGCTTAAAGCAGAATAGGAGCACATGACACTGGGCTGACACCCGATTGGTCAGTGGTATCTAAATGGCTGTGCTCTGTCTGCTGTGAGCCTGTGTGGTGCAGAATCTGCAGATACAGTGTGGGCAGCTGGCAGCAGTCTGGAAGCAGCTCTGCAGGTACATGCTTTGCAGCACAAATTGCGGTCATATTAAAGACTTGTCTTTAAAAGCTGAATCAATTAACAGTTGAAATTTATTAAAACCTACACTACATGAAGGAGCAAAGGAAGAAATAGTGGGGGACTAAAACGATCTCAGCCAGGGCGAAGGGGGATCAGCCTCAGAAACACTGTCTGTCTCTGCAGCAGTTAGTGAAAGCCTTTTATGGATCTATTACACTGTTTGTTAGGTGCCCCGAGGCCCGAGCCTTGTCACTTACCACTGTGACACAGCCAGCTACATTGTCTGTCTCTGTAGCAGTTAGTTAAAGCCCTTTATAGCTGTATTACACTGTTCATTAGGTGCCCCTGAGGTCCGAGCCCTGTCATTTTCATTTTATTTGTTTAAAAATGTTGGTAACTGGAAAAGGCACACTGAGCCAAGGCTCATTTTCAGGTTTCTAAGTTGAGGCATTGAAAGTAAGGAAAGTGTTGAGTACAGCAAACAGTGATGGGTGTGTGTGTGTGTGGGGGGGGGGTGACATTAATTACTGTGACAAAGTCAGCTACACTGTCTGTTTGCAGCAGTTAGTGAAATCCTTTTAGGCTGTATTACACTGTTTGTTAGGTGTCCCTGAGGCCTGAACCCTGTCATTTATTGCTGTGACATAGTCAGCTAGACTGTCTCTGCAACGGTTAGTGAAAGCCTTTTGCATCTGTATGTTTGTGAGGTGTCCTGAGGTCCGACCCTGCACTGTCTGTCTCTGCAGTAGTTACCACTGTGACATAGGCAGCTACATTGTCTCTGTAGCAGTTAGTGAAAGCCCTTTATGGCTGTATTACACTGTTCATTAGGTGCCCCTGATGCCGGAGCTCTGTCATTTTCATTTCATTTATTTAAAAATGTTGGTGACTTGGAAGGCACACTGCACCGAGGCTTGTTTCCAGGTACAACTCGGAGAATAGGGTTAACAAAGAGATTGTGCAAACATAGCAAGGCACGTCATTTACACAGAAAATAGTTCAGCGCTAGTGAGACAAAGAAGCAAAAGAGCAAGCACTATTTTGGCATGAAAGTACAAACCGAGTAAAGGTTTTCACATATGTTTGAGGTGAGTGCTGCAAGTGCATGAAGGCAGGTAGACAGCCTTAGTTGGTGCTTTAATGAAAGGAGGGTGGGGGAAAGACAGAGGGAAGAGGGAAGCTGGTTCCAGTGTGCTGGGAGCCTGTGTGAGAAAGCCACTTGTCCAACACGTGAGTGATAGTGGGGGATGAAAAAGGTGCATGAGTCTCTGGAATGTAATTCGTAAGCAGAGGCAGTAATAGGGTAGAGATGGGAGGATAGGTGGGTGGGGAAGGGAAGTGAACCAAATCAGTATTTGGCAATAAAGATAAAGCAGTGAGTCTGGTGGCATTGAAGAAGTAGAAGTAAGCAAAGTGTTGAGTACAGGGAACATTGATGGATGTGGGGGGACATTTATTACTGTGACACAGTCAGCTACACTGTCTCTGCAGCAGTTAGTGAAATCATTTTATGGCTGTATTACACTGTTTGATAGGTGTCTTCGAGGCCTGAGCCCTGTCATTTATTACTGTGACATAGTTCGCAACACTGTCTGTCTCTGTAGCAGTTAATGAAAGCCTTTTACGGCTGTATTACACTGTTTGTATTTAACCTTTTATGACTGTACTACACTTTTTGTGTTCAAAAGAGAGATGAGGCAGCATTATGTCACAGAGAGGGTGGTGGCTGGTTGGAATGTGCTACCAGAGGAAGTAGTGGCACTGCAGTTGGTGGGCAGCTTCAAGAGAGGGTGGGATAGGGCCAAAACTATGGAGAGGGTAGGGGGATAGAGGTCGGAAGTGGGGAGCACTAAGTTAGAAGGGGGAGCACAGGGGAGCAGCTGCAGTTTAATAAGACAGCATGCTGCACACTCGAGCAGATTAGACAGACCAAATAGCCTGTATCTGCTGGCAATTTCGTATGTTAGTTAGATGCCCCTGAGGCTCAAGCCCTGTCATTTATTGCTGTGACAGTCAGCCACACTGACTGTCTCTACAGCAGTTAGTGAAATCCTTTTATGGCTGTATTACACTGTTTGTGAGCTGCCCCCAAGACCCAAACCCTGTTATTTATTACTGTGACATAGTCAGCACCATTGTCTGTCTCTGCAGCAGTTAGTAAAATCCTTTTACGACTGTGTTAAACTGTTTATGAGGTGCCCCCGTGGCCAGAGCCCTGTCATTTTCATTTATTACTGACACAGTCAGCTACACTCTCTGTACAGCAGTTAGCAAAATCCTTTTACAGCTGTATTACAATGTTTGTTAGGTGCCTGAGCCCTGTCATTTATTACTGTGACATAATCAGCTACACTGCCTGTTTCTGTAGCAGTTAATTTTACGGCTGTATTACACTCTGTTAGGTACCCAAGCACTGTCATTTTTATGTTGCTTGCACGCATGTGCAAGAAACATAGTGCCATCATCCGAGTTTTCAGAGGTGTGGCACCCGTCTTCCAAATCAGTCAGTGTGTTTGCAGGTGCGGCCCCAGTTCCCCAATCACTGCTGCAGCTGTCTATGACAGCAGTTGAAAATGCAGTGGTCGTACAGTTCAAAGGGAGAGCTTCGCTTCAGGGAGCAGTGCTCCCCCCTCCGGACACACACACACACACACACACACACACACACACACACACGCGTACTGCGTGCTCATGCGCATTCCCCTCCCCCATGCATACACTGTATGGCCGGCAGGGTGCCCAATCCCCATCAGCTCCCGCCCCTGAAAGCATCCAGGTGCCACGCTGGAGGCCCACCCCAGTGTGGCAAAATTTGTTATGGCCAAAGGTGGTGCCCAATCCCCCGCCAGCCCAAGCCCCCAAAGCAACCAGGTGCCATGCTGGGAGCCCACCCCAGCGTGGCAAACGTCCCTCGTCGTCTTATTAAAAAAACTGTAAATACAAAACTGTCCCTCGGCACTTCTCCCTGCCCCCCTCCCACAACCAGCACCCACCCACTGCGCACCCTGTCTCCCCACACCCCCACCCCATACTTACTCCGACCTCGGGCGCACGATCTTCGGTGGACCAGTAGGCAGTTGGTAAAATTAGGATCTGCAGCTTATCCGACAGGTAGGGAAATGGGCAGACCGGGTTGGTCAAGTGGTCCTTATCTGCTGTCAAAGTCTGTGTTTGTATGTTTCCTACTCTTTCGATTGACCCCTGAGGATGGCAAGGAACCAGCATCAATTGTCGCTGCAGCGACTGTGGCCCAGGAGTAAGCGGACACCCAGATCACTCTTTACCCTAACCACTTGTCCAGAAGAGGGAAACCCATCCAAGGAACCCTACACACCTTTGCAGTGCAGCCATGAAAAAGGTCTCCCACCTTGATTCTGCCCTCTGAGGATTCAAACCAGGTATCTTTTAAAGTTGTAAAGGGAGACAAAGTAGAGACACAGGCTAAGAAACAGTAAAAGTAACCTTACAAATAATCATGTCAAGTATCAGGTGTGCACATGGTACAAACTGTGTATAATAAACTACTGACACCCCTGATGAAGACCCGTGGTGATCGAAGCTCAAGGGTTTGAATCCTCATCCTGTAAGTGTGATCTGTACTACATTCAATAAATGTATCATTGATTGGAAGCAAGCAATCTGCTTTGGACATTGTACTTCGGCTATACAGCTCCTTTTAAAGTGTCAACTTTTTTATTTATTAAGTTTTATAGTGCATACCACTTAGAAGGCTCAGCCTCTGCTCTCTCCAGTCCCTCAGGTCACCCCCGGGACTTACCTTCAGAGGACCTCCCTGGCTTGCCCTGCAAGGCAGGAATACCACGCTGACCCAAACCTGCACAATGTCACCAGCGGGGAGAACCCACCAGCATTGCCTCCCTGGCCTACCCCAGGGCAGGACATGGAGTCAGATCGGGCACAGAGGATGCCGGTGCTAGGTTATTGGTGGAGTGCCACAGTGGTCGATCGGGACCGGATAGGCAGGGCATCATAAATGATGACTGCAATTTTTTTCACTAGACCCCCGATGGGAGGCGCAGCATGCAATGGCACAATAATGCCGAAGCATCAGCATCTGACACACCTCCACACTAGTTTGCCACTGGCTTGCTGCATCCCCCAGCCTCTGTCAGAGGTCAGTTATGCATAGAACACTTGCCCACCCTCTCCCTGGAGGAGCAGTATAGTAGTTCTTGGATGCTCAGACTTCCTCCCCCCCCCAGTCATCCCTCTGACTCCATGAATCTGTTCCTGAACCCTAGGTGTCGGTGTTGCAAGCATTTTTTGTTTTGATATATACTGAACTTTATTGAACTTTTGCAACAAAAAGAAAAGTCAATATGTTAGAGGGAGAGAACCAGTGTATAGACCCACTTGAACTAAAGGGTCTCTCTCACACATTAATTGAAATACTGGGTCTCTTTCAACCCTATGAATCTCAAAATTTCCCTTGCACTCCCAAGATCATTTGTGTGGTGGCACTCTACTCAGGAAGGGCAAGCACTCACCTGGGGGGCAAGCTGAGCTAGCATGCATCTCAGTGTGCACAGAAGGTCACTAGATATAGAAAGCATATCAGCAAATTGCCCTTTACCTGCAAACAGTACAAGTTGGAACACTAAAGAGACCTTGCAAGTGTACCATAGGCCTATGTACAAAAGTTATTCAAGGGCTGAACCTGGAAACTATTGTAGCCATAGGTGTGTAATAAGCCCCAAAAGCAGGTGGGTACCATCAGACCAGTGTACAGCAGCAGCAGAAGTAAACTATGCACATTAGAGGTGGGGGAGTTATGTAAAAGCCCCAGGAATATGTTATGGAATGTATATGTAGAACATGGCCCAAGGAAGAAGTTACAGTACAGTGTGTGCAAGTACCATTATAATAAGAGTAATGGTCAGGGAGATGCCTGGAGAGCTGTGTACCATCTGGCAACTTTTGAATAATAAAACTACTATGCTTGATCCCAGCTCTGGTATAGATATTCTAGTTTGTGTGCGATATCATGTTCTTGGTACCCCAGAGAGTATGGTTTAAAGTGCCCCATATCCCATCACTCTGACCTAGGTTTTACTGGTG
Organism: Neoceratodus forsteri; assembly: GCA_016271365.2. Taxonomy (NCBI): domain Eukaryota; kingdom Metazoa; phylum Chordata; order Ceratodontiformes; family Ceratodontidae; genus Neoceratodus; species Neoceratodus forsteri. Next base: position 660,289,729 of record CM057459.1, read on the forward strand.
TTGGTGCAGAACTGGTGTTTATGGCATGTGTGGGTTTGGGTACTCTTCTGGACAAAATACCATCCATACCCCTAGATGCAGGAGGGTGCCCACGACCCCCATACCACTTTTCTTCATAGGTAGATGCTTAAGTAAAGTTTGAAGCTGGGTGGCAGAAGTCACATGTTTTTAAAACCATAAGGTGCCCTTCACATTTAAAATTAACAGGATCAATGAAGGGCTGCTTCTGTGTCTCTTCTTTCTTGCTGTATATTAATTCTGATTAAAGCAACTGAAATTGTAAATATAGTCATATAAAACTAGATGAATAAGGCATGCTTCTTAATAATCAGCAGAAGTCTGTACCATATCTATGACAAATGTCCTGGACATGTTTTTCATTTAATCTAAAAGTAGTAGTAGTAGTAAACATTTTTATTCAATTGACAAGCAAAAGAATAGAAAACTCGACTGAGACAAGAACATTTCCATCAAGGCCCTCAGTATGATTAAACTTAAATACAATAACTAAAAAGAAGTTAGATGTATCAAACATACATGACTAACATATAATAAATACACAAGATAAACATCAACATGTAAACATTGTATCAAAGTACATTACAATTAAAATCAGACATACATTTCCTCAGTTAATCTATCTTAAGTTACTATTAATGTAAACATTCAGGTCGGCTCTATACTCAACCTCATTGTTACTTCATGTCTAAACCATCATTTAATTTCTCCTAGATGAAGATTAGTATTTACTAACTTAAGAGAAAGTGGCAATGTATTCCATATATGGGGACCCAAGTAAAAGAAATGTGATCTACCCAATTCCGTCCTCAATCTTAGATGGGTGTATTCTATTCCTTCAGCGGATAGTAATCCATTTTTTACTGTCCTAAATTGAAGTCCATCAGTAATATATTCAGGGACTTTACCTTTGAAACACTTTACCATGTACAATAGGGCATGAAGGGATCTTCTATCCTTTGGGTACATGCAGCCCAGCTCTTTCGAACCATAGATAGGTTGTGCAACCCAACCTGTCTACAGGTTTGAAGAGCATTTTAAAAAGTTAAGTGTGATGCGTTCATTCGATTTTTTGCAGATAAGGTGGCTGACATCAGGGCCAAAATCTGTTCAGTGCCCTCTATGGGAGTTGGTGGTGGTCGGTGTACGGTCACTTCCCCTCAGTCTTCCTGGATATCTTTCGACCAGGCTGGAGATCGGGAAAATTGTGCGGATTGTCTAGAATTTGCAGCTAACATCCTGTAGTTTGGATATAGTCCCTACACGCCTATTATTGGGGTGTATGGAGTACATTGGCCCAGTCCTTGCAAAGACTGTTTAGTGCTCCTTAGATTCAGGAGAATTCCCTAGCTCCCTGAAGGAGGCGATGGTGACAACGCTTCTTAAGAAAGCTTCTCTGGACCTAAACAGCTGCACAAACTACAGACCCATCTCTAACCTTCCCTTTGTTGGGAAGGTGATTGAGAAAGTGGTTGCACTGCAACTGGAGAACCATCTTACCATCCATGATGTCTTTGATCCTCTCCAGTCAGGATTCCGGAAGAGACATAGTACCAAGACCGCTCTGGTTCGGGTGCTCAATGATCTCCTGATGGCAAGGGACCAGAAGCGCCGTTCCATCTTGGTGCTTCTGGATCTCTCCGCAGCATTTGACACTGTGGACCATGGGGTTCTGTTTGAGTGCCTGAGGGTTATCTGTGGCCTGGCTAGTCCAGTTCTCAGATGGTTCCATTCTTTCCTAGCCGGCAGGTCTCAGAGGGTGGTATCCAAGATTTTTTCCTCTGAGCCATTCTCTCTGCCATGCGGGATCCCTCAGGGCTCAGTGCTGTCCCTCATGTTGTTCGCAGTACCATTTTCAGATGTGGGCAGTTAACGTATGATGGTTGTGGGTAAGAAGATTAATAGTATTTTATTTTTCATTCATTTGTTTTCAGACATTTTCCATCTGATTTTATCTTTCTTTCATTCTTCTGAGAACCTTGGTGGACAGGAACTTAGCTACTATGTCAATTTTTGGTCTATAGAAGACCATCACCCTTGTTAAGGATCACACACCTCTGTTAATCTAAAGTGCGTCTTCAGCTGAGTCATAAAATGTTTATCAGCAATACTTTTCAGTGTCTCCTTGCCATAAAATGTGTAAAACTCATTCTCATTATTACACTGAATAGAAAGATGTGCCAAACTCTTTCTGAAAAAAAAGGCACTATGGATGTGGATAATTTATATTTTACATTATATATTTTATCTTCCGCATCAAGAAAGTTTGTTTAATTTACTTAAGAGTCAGCCTCTCTCCTGTGTCTTGTTTGTTGGTTTGCTTTACCTCCAAAACTAATTTAAGCATTATGGAATGCAAGGGTTGGGTTACCATCCGTTAATCTAGCCGGGGGGGGGAGGGGACGACATGCATGAGGAGATGCTGAGTGCCTTATGCCCCTTGAGTTAGAGTAACAAAGTTAACCCAACCCCTGGGATGCCTTAATGCTATTATTTAACGAAAATGCTGTTTAAACAAACAAACAAAAAAATAATGTCCTCATAGATTAAATTCCAAATGTTCTGTAGGTCTTGAGGGTTTCTAACTTTCTAACCATGAACATGAACCTTCAGAATGAGGGTCAGCCAATCAGAATGCTCTATTTTCAGCCATTTTTACAATGTCACGACACTCCAACCCTTACTGCCCTCTTCCCTGTGTTTCCATCTGCACTCTTGACTTTCTGTACTCTCCTTTCTGATTCCATCCCCTCTTTATTTCTACTCTAATTTCAGTTTCCACTCTTTAGTTTTCACACCTCCCCATCATAGCACTGCAACAGTATTTATATGTTAGGATTGCACTCAGTACGGATGATGGGGGAAACTGTGTTTGGTGAGTTTACACATACTAAACTTGGTGGACTACTCTGTTTTGACATTTTTTTTAAAACTTATTTCTTTTCTACATCCTGTAGGTTCCCTGAATGTCTCTCAAGTCTGGAAAATGTAGTGACCTCAAATTGCACTTGTACTGAAGTAGGATGGTTGAGGGCTGTTGTTAACGTTCCTAAACTTTAGGTCAGAACCATAATCACTGTCATCTTCTCAGACATTTTTAAAGCAGCAGTGCATGTTAGCAGTGGAAATTTTAATCTATACTTTTTATTCTACTTTAGATTGCCTCTTATCCCCTGTCTTGTATGGGCAAGGTGAGAAAGTAGCTGTACGCTGTGTCATTGGGGAGAAATGGCAGAAGCAGGGGCTCATTTGATGTGCCTTTTTTTGTTTCAGGCAGATATGCCACTGTTGCCTGTTCTGTGAAGCTTTTTGTTCTGAGCCCTTTCCAGCTTGCCTTGTGCCACTCCAACATTATAGTACTAAGGTTTCAGGGTTTTGCAAACTGGCAACACAAGCTTGGAGTCCTGTAGTGGGGGAACCTGCTTCTGTGGCTGGCGCGGCAGGGAAGCTCGGTGGGGAGCAGTATACCTTGACCCACTTACAGAAGTGAAACTTTTAATCTAGGCACTAAGCTAGTGCCTTTTCTCACTCTGTGCTTTATCCTCATGTTTCGCTATTTTTTATGCCGAGTTTTATGCTTCGTTGCATCTATGTGAGGGCTTTGCCATTTAAAGCTTATCCGTTTGAAAACTCAGGGAGGTACTTTAAGTGTACAAATATTTAGTCTTGTAGACACTTCAAATACCCCCTTTCTATTTATATGAATTTTGTAAAATAAATTAAAGAGTTTTTATAAACAGCTTGTAGTTTTATTTTTAAATGTCACACCCCTGAAGTCACGTGATGTCAGTACATAAGAACGCATGCGCTGGCATCTTACAGCAGATGCCCCTTCATCCTGCTGGAAGCTCCTTGCGGATCTGTTGAGCAGAGTGTTTTTAGTTAATTTTACTGATTATGCTACAGCGTCTGAAGCCAAACAGTAGCTTTGTTTAGCTTCCAGCCTCCAACTATCAGATGCTATTTTCAGCTTCCACTTGCCAATATCTACCACCCAGCTTTCACCTTTTCACCTGCTGAACCTTTTTCAAGCAGATGAAGCAGGGGAACTTTGGCACGGTGATTTACAAACAAAACATGGAAATTAATCCAAATAACAAGCTGCGTTCAGAGAAGGTATTGCCTAGCATTTAAACTATCAGTTTATGTTTGTTGTCTGATGTCATAGGATGTTAGCTTTTATTGCAAATTATTTGACTCCAAATGGAAACTAAGGTTGACCACTCTAACTAAATCATGGTCTCAGCATACATGACATATTGTTTTAGTTTTTCTGTCCAAAGTAGGACATACTGGATTTTGTTTGATTTAAGTTTAATTGAGTCTTAGTATTTAAAGTTTGAGCAGTTAATTTTACTTTGGATCTAACTTAAATCTTAATATTGTATTCCTAATACTGATTCAGGTGGGGTATATAGGAGCCTAGTAGTCTCCAAAGGAGGTGAATTGTGGTAATATATTTTGCGTTCTCTATTTTTTGCTGGTACAGATTAACCTGCAAAGCCTCAGTAACCACTTAATGGTTCACTGGCCGGTGGAGAACCCTGTGGGTCTTATGTCTTCTTTTCCATATCATCAGAACAGACTTTATGACTTTGTACTCTGTCCACTGAAATATACTTGGTTCTACTTGAGACCATCTGACCTCTCGCACTGTTTTTGGTGGGTTCTCAACTCATGAAAGTAACCCAGGAAGAATTCTGAGTGTTTTGGACACAAGTATCTGATTTCTCTCTGAGCCTGCTTTCTGAATTTTTGCTTCTTGTTCAAAACTATGCTCTCTGTTAACAAGAAGGAGAGGGAGACCAACTGTTGTCTGAGATATTCCTTCTACTTCTTCATCTATCAGTTGATAAACAAGTACATGACTCAGACAAGAGTCTGCTATTTTCTCCATCTGATGTTTTGATAATTTGTAGTCTTCCATTCAGATTTAAAGAGCATATTGTATTTGGCAAGCCCAGTGTTTGAAAACTGTCTCAAATGTCAACATTTCTTAAATTTGACATACTGATTTTATATTTTGTCAGTATTGTTTAGTCAAATCAGTTCCAGGCAGAATTTGGAAAACTGATTTATTTAAAGAGCTGACAAATTCCCTACATAAAATGGCTACCACTAGAAGTCAAGAGAGTAGTATAGTAAAGGATGATTCTGTAGAGTAAAAGGGCTCACTGCACCTAAATGATAATCCTGATAACAATATTAGCAGAAAAGAGAAAAGGAAAAAAAAAATTACACCAAAGTCAATACAGTGGAAAATCAATCAAAGATTACTTTCAGTGGCTCAGCAGGTAACACACTCGCCTCTGAGGTCAGGAGATCAGAAGGCTGTGGGTTCTATCCCCACACCAGGCACTTGGTTAAATCCCAATACTGACACTGTAGTGCAGCATGGGGGTGCTGCACTCCTGAGGTGCCGTCTTTCGGATGAGATGTTAAACCGTGGTCTCATATGCCTGTTCTGGTGGATGTTAAAGATCCCATGGCACTTTTCGAAAAGAGTAAGGGAATTTTTACTGCAACGTAAAATAAACACAACTAGTACAAACATCATACACAAGATGAACAAATACAAGTCAAGGGAAAAAAAACCCGCAACAATACCTAAAGCAGGGGTCCTTTTTTTCTCTGTAAATTTAAATCCACACTCTATCTTAGCATTATAGTATTTCCTACTAAATAAAATTACAAACCCCCCGTGACCAAAGACTTACCTTCCTCCACTCCACCCTCTAGTGACCTTAATGAAAAAAAATTAACATTTTGACCTTCAAACCAGATCCGATAATGCAATCCCCTTCCACCTTTTCTTCCACTGTTCCCATGCTATCCAGTCTTTATCAAATTGTGCTTGTATCTTGATTTCCTTCTCAATCATCCCAATCAACACTTGTGGCGAAATCATTTTCTGCTGAAGAACAAATTTACAATGTACCTGCCACATAAAAAATGTTAAGCGTGTAAAAAGTAAACGAACAGTACTCTGCTCTATCGGCTGTATTAATTGTATTGTTCCAGTAATTACATTCTCATATGTTACACATTGCCAACCACCATCTCCCCATCGAATTGCAAGGGTCTTCCATACTTCTTCTGCATGTGGACACTGCATGAAAAAATGCTCTAAAGTCTCTATTTGTTGTATACATACTTCCCTGGGGCACAACTGTTCTTCCACCCTTTCATGTTTAGCATTACCTTACATACCCAGCCTCCCATGAGCACACAACCATATCACATCCCACATTGGGGCCGGCGTCCTTTTATCCTCAATATCTGGATAATAAGTGGGTCTAATATCTTTATATTCTATACGTATTTGAAAGCTATTTTCTTGTATTGTTTTATATATTACTTTCCTATTTTGCACTGATACCTGCATCTTTGTAACAGACCATCTTCTTATTTTGTCTAAAGAGGATGCCATAAACCCTGGCCACTTATCTGTTTTTTTCCTAGCCAAAGTCCCCTGTCCCCACCTCTCTAAAAAGGGGACAATCCAAACAGCTGCTACCCTCTTCCATTCAGCTACACCAGGTTTCAAAAAGGCAGAAAAGGTTGTGAAAAGGAATATAGTGTGACAAAAACTAATAGGATTAATTAATTGTAACCCCCCCATACTTAATTTCTCTATATAATACCTCCCTTTTAATGGGGTTAAGTCTACTCCCCACACTACTTGAAAAACCTGGCTTAAAATAGACACATCACCGTGCTACGGGGGTGGAAAATAGCATAGATATGAAAGTTGAGGTAAAAAGAAAGTGTGCACTAAAGGCACCTTTTTCCTTTTTGACTGCTGCCAATTCTTCCATACCTGAGTTTTCTGGTTACACTGTTCCAATTTGTCCATCCAATTCAGTCTTGACATATCAGGATCTCCAAAGGACACCCCCAAAATCGTGAGAGCCCTATTAGTCATGCATATATTCCGAATCTCTAACACTGGATTAGTTTGTTCACTTAGCACATAGCCCTCACATTTTTGAATATTCAGAGTTGCCCCTGTTAACCTAGAAAAATGCTGAACAGTATCCAAAGCTTTTTCTGCTGACTGTTCATCTGCCACCAAGGGGCACACATCATCAGCATACGCCAAAACCTTTGTGAGACCTCTCTCACCCCGTATATCTATATTGCAAATTGCAATATCTTGCTGTATGAGTTTTAAAAGAGGGTCTAAGCAAAAAATACATAGAAGAGGGCTCATTGGGCACCCCTGTCTCACCCACGGAAACATGGACCTCCCTCCTCCCTCCCTCTATGGCCATTTATTACTGGGATCGTAGAGGCAATCCTATACAGCTTCTGTATCCATACATTAAATAATTTTGGAATGCCATATTTCTCTAAAACATCTGCAGGTAAAAATGTGATACGTTGTCGAAGGCTTGCTCCTGATCTAGGCTCAACAGATAGCCCTCCAAGTCACTCTGGTACCCTAAGGTAACAACTTCTCTCAGCAGAAGTAGGTTGTCGGTAATATTCCTCCCCGTAACAGTACAGACTTGTCTTAAATCAATTACCAAAGGGGCCACACCATCCCCAACCTTTTTGCTAAAATCTTTATTAAGATTTTTAAGTCGGTATTCATGAGGCTCAAAAGCCACCAATTCTGGAGCATCTGTCTATCTCCTTTTTATAAATAAACAACTGAATAGTCTGACCAAACTGGAGAGCAATACCCTGACCATCTAATATTTGGTTAAAAACGACATGTAACACCTCCACGATTTGGGCTTTCAATGTCTTATAAAATTCCGTCGTCAAACCATCTGGTCCCCGAATTGTATTAGCATTCAAGGAAAGTATTGCATCAGATATTTCCTTCTCTGTTATGGGTACAACCATCTATCCATCTCTATTTTAGAAACTTACAGTATTTGACACGGAGCTAACAGATCTTGTATCATAGTTTCAGTAATATTTGGGGCAGAATACATCCATTCCACATGTTGGACCGCCTCCTCCAACACATCTGTCATGGATGTCACAATTATTCCTCTGTCAGTACTCAATAAGTCCATTGTTCTCTGACGTACCCTTGTACGACAACTTTCATATATGTCCCCCAGGGTTTTATTTAACTCTAAAAATTGATTAGCGTTTTGCTCATAAAAGTGCTAAAACTTTGTAAAAATGCATAGCTCTTGCCTCACTGTGTTTAACAAACACAGCACTTCTAGAAAATCTATATAAATACTTTCTGCACAGTTAGTATCATCCCAATAAAAAAACTGCTAATCAATTATTTAAAACCCTGTCCCCTGTCACCCCTTTCTCTGGGGTACCTATCCTGTGTTCGTACAGGAGGAAGGATGCCCTCTCAAATTGCAGGTCCATCATTTGTGTCCTAAGATGCTGAATCTGTTCAGCATATTCTTCATTTAAGCGGGATACAATTTTCATAAATTGTCCCTTCAGTGTCAAACATTGTAAATATTTGTCTGTTTGACGTTTACAAGACAGTTATTGTAACACTACTTTCACATCCTGTTTTATCTTAATCCACCACCTACTTATATTATCCTCAAGACACATCATAGATTTCCTTGCATTTCATAATCCATCTATTTGTTCTACACAGCATGAGTCTAGGAGCAATATGTTATTCATCTTCCATATTCCTTTTCCATGAATGATCCCATCTCCCAAAGACAGTCTCACCTTTACCATTAAATGATACAAGATTTCCATAGGAACAGAAAAGGCCTGCCTAGGTTTTTGATTTGGAGATGCAAAGATATGATCTATCTTAGTGGCTAACTTGGCTTTAAAAAAGAGTATATCCCCCAGTAGCATGCACAGACCTATAAGTATCCACCAATCCTGCCTGCTGCTCAATTTTAAACAGAGTTCCAGAATCACAATAGGTTTTAGACGGACGTGCCCCTCTATCTAATGAGGACAATACACGGTTAAAATCTCTGAATAAAGATGTTGGTGGGGCACCATTACTCACACTGGGGCAGCCAGGTGGGGCAACTGCCCCCCAGCCCCCCTCTAGCTCTTCCACTGCTCTGAATACTGTCTTCAGTTACTTTATTTCTCTCTCAGACCTTTCTTTGGGTATCAATACTCAGTTTTTGAGCTTTTTCTATCAGTTGTTCCTGATTAGGGTGATCATTCCTGTTATGGGTTGCCCATTCACACATACAATAAATATGCCCAGTCTGATCACATAAATTGTAGACAGACTCATTTGTGCAGTCTGTGTTCATATGCCCTACTACCATACACAGGGAGTACTTTGCTCTATCACATGCATTGCTAAGATGCATATGAGAGCCACACCTGAAACAGGTCTTAGGTTGCTCCTGGTAAAAACAATTACCTCTCTTAGACCAGAGGAAGAAAGCACTAGGCAAATGCTTTGGGAACTGAGGACCAGCTTTGGGAACTGAGGACCAGAACAGAGGTGAACTTTGAATTTCCAGCCTCCCGTCCAAATGTGTTCTTCATCCAGAATAGGGGAGGGGTCACCCAGCACTTCACATTTGTTCTGTAACCAGTACAGTACGTCATACACTGCAACTCCCTCATTGTGAAAGAGAATGGTCACTTGCTTCATGAGAGGTCTTGTTATTAGGATAACCTGAAAGGAAGCCCACAAGGCGGAGTGGCATTTTTTTCTCATGAGCACTCCAAAAATGGTCAAGGACAGCTGGGGTTTTAAAGCAAATATCAAAGGTTGAGTCACCAGATGCGTGGATGAAGGCATAAATCTAATTTGAGAAAAAATGCAATGATTCCTTATATCAAAATTTTGCCCACATAAATTCTATCGGGGGTATGTGGAAGTCCGCCTTGGTATTGAATACAAACTGCATTTTTCCTTTGAGCCGGAGTAGAGCCTTGAAACCCTGTCTCCCAGAGGTGAAATTGCCGCCACAAGGTAGAAGGTTCCACCCTAATTGGAACTTCCCTTGCTTCAGTCTCCTGCGGCTCCTGACCATACCCCCACTGCACAGGTGGACTCCCTACTGGATCTGCCCCAGCAACCACTTGTAAGTCCTTCTGAGGTTGAGGACCAACCACTCTTGTTGCTTCATCCCTGCTGCCAACAATATCTGTAGGTATGGCCTCTTCAGCCCCCAAGGGAAAGGCCTGTTCCTTTAAATTATCATTTCCTCATATGGGTAAAGACGTATCATCAGGTATCCAACCTCTCCCTTCCTTTTGAATCCAGCCTGCTCTGGAAAAGGCAGTGCCCACTGACCATTGATCTGACTTTCTCTGAATAGCGTCAGCATCCTCCAGCCTCCTGTCCCTATGGAGCCCTAATCCTGAGGTCTGCTGAATCTATGGGTGAGACTCAGTCCCAGAAGCATTTCCCACATCAATGCCTGTACCTACAGAGTCATTACAGCTCATTTCATGAATAAGTATTTGTACCGTGGCTGTACTCACTGTTTCAGGACATTCACTTTCAGCACATGAGACGCCCTCTTGGGCGTTCACCTCTTCTGTTGCACCAGTCACCTCTGTTGGTACAGAATACTGTCCGGGGATTTGTTCATCAGTTGGCAGCTCCAATCTGCCTGTATCACCGATTTTCTCTTCTCCTTTCAACTGTGCGCCTGCACCCTTCTCTGACGGACTGACGCTTTGTTTTGCTTCCACACGAGCGCATACACCTCTCCCCAGAGTGGAGAGCACCTGAAGGAGCTGCTCCTACTGTTCATCACTCAGGGCCTGCTCAAACTCAATTTTGTGTTGCAGCCCAGCCGCTACTAGATCTGCCGACTCCTCTGCCATCTGTAATTCCTCTCCTTCATTACTATTCTCAGGTTGTTCTGAAGTCTCACTTCTCTGCACTGCAGCTCCCGATGCCGTCTTCTTCAGGCCACACCTCCATTCACTATGACCAGGAGTCTCCAACTGACTGCTCTCCTCTGATTCCATCGTGACACCAGCACCCCCTACCAATGAGTAGGGGAATTTCCCCAGTGCCTTGGCCAAATTTCCCCCCATTCACTAAAAATACCACCAACAGCTTAATCTGGTTCAAGGTCAGTTGGCATTCATCTGTATCCCCCTCTTCTGGGTCATGTCTGAAAATAGGCAGAATTTGTCTAGTGCATCTACCCGGGCAACAAAAACTAACTAATTAACTAAAATAAATACTAATTTTATTCAATAAAGGGACCTTAAAGGTCCAGTTACTGAAGAGGGTTTTGGTCATGACAAACTAAGGGATCTATCCCTGGGAACCAAGCTAACACCTCAACTCCAAAACACCAGTCTACATGGCCACTTAGCCATCAGGTAAACCCTTTAGAAACAGGGGGCTAGGGGAAGCTCCTAGAGTTAAACAGGGGGCTAGGGGAAGCTCCTATAGTTAAACAGGGGGCTAGGGGAAGCTTCTATAGTTAAACAGTGGGCTAGGGGAAGCTCCTAGAGTTTAACAGGGGGCTGAGACACAGGACAAAGGTATCTCTTCCTCTTCTAAGTTTTCTGTATGTCCCCTTCTAAAAGGATTTATCTCCCTCCTTCCTTCCCATCAGCTTTCAGTTAAATGAGTCCCAAAGTAAAAATCAAGCCATGGAATTCAATGGAGATTCTCATAAGAAAGCTAATATAAAGGCAGTAATAAATGAATTACTGAATACTATAATGGGATTAAAAGAACTGGAGCAACAGAATAAAAGAAAGTGGTCAGATGAGAAATTACAAGTAATGCCCTTAGATTCCAAAAATAGCAATGATATTCCAACAGACTTACATGTCTAGAAGGAACAAAAGCTTTTTAACAACTTATTAACATACTTTCTATCCCACTTGAGTGAGCACATAATCAGACTAATGAAAAACTAATATGTGGCAGATTTAATGATTATGGAACAAATGGTAATTATAAGAAATGACACTGAGACCGTCAGAGAAGACATTACCATTAATGGGGCTAGACTAGAAGATGTGCTTGGGATTCTGAAAGGTATCTATTCCCCCAGAGGTTCATCATCTGTGGAATATTCCAATTCAGCAATTAATGTACAGTACATCTAATATGGCAAGGCCAGACTTTTCCTCTATTTTGTTCTCTACCAAGGATAAACTGGATAAAAGAGGGGAGGAATGGAGGGAAAAAGAGAGGGGAAAATGTGTAAACAAGCTTTGGAAAAAACACAGAGGGACATATAAAAAGAGGCTAAAACTGTGACCAAGGAGAGTAAAAATGCTTCTAAAATTCAGAATGATAATACTGGATAAAACAAAAAGAGATGAAAGTAAACAATATAGAGACGCATGTAGAGACTGTCATGCTAGATACAAACAGAGACAATGAATTTCCCAATATTAGACAGCCAACTAGTGGAGATAGTATTGACGTCCCAGGGGAGGCTCCTCCCACTAAGCAAGGAAATCCCGCCCCCATAATCAACCCTTAATTAGATTGTTTGGTTTACTTTAAAAGAGAAAATTGGGCCTGCCCGGTGGCGCTGAGGGTTGAGGCACTGGTCGCCACACCTTACGCCACGCCGGCAACCCGTGTTCGGGAACGGGCATGGGTTGCCGTGGGTCGGCAGGGAGGAGATGGATTGAGCATCCAAGGGACTGCTCTCCATCTCTGGGGAGGGAGGATTTGGGCGGCCAGGGCTTGCCTAACCCCTAGCGGAGGCTGGGGGGTCGACAGCGCGTAGCTGCAAGCTATGGGAGGGGCGGACATGGCAGACACTTGATTGGGGCACGACGGAGCGCAGCATGCACCTAGTCACCGGGCCATTGCACGCCATGACCCACCGGAGGAAAACAGTGAAAAAGCAGCCCGGCAGCACGAAGTTGTTCCTCTCGCAGCCGCTCCTGGAAGGGCACCTCCTGGCATGGATCCATTGGGGGTTGAGTCACTCCCACCACCCTGCCATGAAGGGTAAGTCGCGGGTGCACAAGGGAGGGGTCTGATGTCCGGGATGGCGCTTGGGGAAATAACGGCGGGGGGGTCATAGCCGGAGCTCTGGAGGACAGAAAATAATGCCAAAAAAAAAAAAAAGAGAAAATTGTGAACTTCTTTAGGGCAGACTTAGCGTTAACCACCGAGGAAGATGATGGCATTTATGAGTTACCAGGCTCACTAACCTGTAGGAATTGTGTTACGCTGATTTTGTTGATATTTATGGTGTGACTCCACGAATAAGAAACTATATTTGGGTCAATAGCTATCAGCTTGAAAAGCTGAAATTAAAAGCTGGACTAATGGGCAATATCCAGGCCACTGTGCCAGATTCCAGATCCAGACTGTACAACCCAGTTATGCTCAGTCTGTTTGGTTATCCTAAATTACATAAAGGAAACAATTTTAAGCTGCAACATGCTTTATGCAACCTTCGGTCTCATGTTCTTCAGATTTGACTTGGGGAAAGAAAAGGTTCATTAATGCTTGCAGGAAGGATACAATGCTTGGTGAAGGCCAAATTGACATAGTTTTTAAAAACCAGGGAATTGCAAATAGAGTGTTGGAAAAATCAGCAAACCTAGATAATATGGGCCTGTATCTGATAGATGAGTTTCCCATGGCTCATAATAAAACTACACAGACAGAGCATGTTTTGGATATTGCCCAGTTGTCAAATAGAAAATTAAAACCAACATAGAGGCCTTTCAAATCCCTATTCACAGATTCCAAATACTGGCTGCGTATAACTGACTAAAAAACAATAACTCCACAGAGTCCATATCTTCAAGTAGTTCCTTTTGTCAAGATGTTCTCTTGGAGGTGGGTCTTAATTGATTTCCTAGAACATCGTGGGTGTAAATTCTAAATTTATCGATACAGAATGGACTTCCTTAATTACAAAATTTTCCATAATATGTTTACAGGAGACATGGCATAATCCTCAACAAATACTGTATATGACATAAATGGCTATCAGCTTTTTCATAAGTCAGGTAGAAAGAAGTTGTTTGGCAGAAGAGTGGGAGAAATTATGATATACATTAAGGTTAGAATCTTCGATCACATAGATAAAATTAATGAGGCAGAGCATTATTTAGTCATTAAGATTAAGATAAAGGAGCTATCAATAATTCTTTTTAATGTATACATTCCTCCATTGAGGTCAAAATTGTATACAATTAATATGTGGGCTAGTTTAAAAAATGAAATAATTGAAGCCCAGATATATTGCCAAGATGCCAAACTACTTCTTGGTGATTTTAATCCCAGAGTTGGAGCTTTTGATGGCCTCCAGAATGTAACAATACTGAACTGGTTCTTCCCTATAGCCTATAAGTTTCCTAGAGGGACAACAGAGAGTAACGTGAATTCTAATGGCCAATATTTAATAGAATTAATGGAAACAAACCATTTATTTCCCTTGAATGGTAGAATTAAGGGTGGCCATAATTGTTCCCCAACCTATGTTTCCTCTCAAGGCTCATCAGTATTAGACTTAGCAGTTTGGAATGGGCCTATGGACTTCTAGACTGAGTTCTTAACCCAGACCAGGTGTGAAACCAATCACTTCCCTTTAATTTTGAAGCATAATCTCCTTTATAATGACCATCAATCACCATCCATCAAGGTATAGTATAGCCTAGAGGTTAGAGGAACGAGATGTGAACAAGCTCGATACATCCAGTAGACCAGACCAGAGTTTGATTCTCACAACCTCCACTTGCATAGCGTGTGACTCTGAGCAAGTCACTTAACCGCCTAGTGCTCCCAGTTCACCCCTGAAAACAGGCACATGTGCCTAGTGGGCCTAACCCGGTTACCAAAGACTAAAATAAAATAAAAAAATCCACCCTCACTCTATCTTTACAGCTGGAAATAAGATATTCTAAAAGACTTGGATGGACTGAGGGAATTGAGACAGATCTAAAACAGAAGATAAATAACTTTCTGGATAGTTGGTCCTTCAAATTTGAGTACAACTCCTCTTTTTGTTTTGTAATTACATTTTATTCATTTTCAATGATAAACATAGCATAATTTCCAATTAGAAAACAGGGTACATATATAACAACTGTGGTACATCATATAGGATATTTCCATATCTCCTAATATAGTCCAAGTTAAAGAAGAATCCTAGAATTGAAAGTTCCAATAATAAATTTCCACATGTTGCCATGGAACTGCAGCCCATGAGCACATGGCAAATAACAAGAGAATTCCAGGTCACCAATATGATTCCAGAAAAGTCCACCTTAAAAGGGCATAGTGCCATGTTTATTCCTTGTATAGTATGATTTCCTCTCAAAAATAGATAGAGGAATTACTGATGAAAGAGATTCCCATCAACAAATTATTAAATGTTTTCTGCTGCAGACTTTTACTTTATTACTGTTATATTACTTTTAGACAGACATGGACTGAGGCCCATAGGGGGTGAAAGGCATATGTGACCAGAATGGTCACTGGAGTAGGGGCCAGGACATTGTGGCGCAGGACATTTCAGTTTTTGTATGGCTGCACATGGCCATGTCCCTTGGTTGACCTTCTACTATATCACTGTATGGACTATTAGAGACACAGCCCCTGTTCAAACCCTAATTTTTATTGCCTGCGTGATGGAGGTATAGCCGTGGGACAGGAGATACTGTCCATATATACCATTTGTGTGCATTTGTGTACCTTCATATTTGTGCTGCTTATACACTAGGGATCATTTTCTGCATTACCAGAAAACAGGAAGGGGAGGCATGTTGTGCTCCATGGGTGAGCCCCCACAAACTACAAAAAATGAGCAGCAGTCTTATTTTTATGCCTTAGGGCAAGAAAACCCTTGTTTTCACTTGCAAACTCCACTCAGGGGTTTACAACAGCCTTTTAAAAATTTTTAAAGTATCTGTTGCACAGTATTGAGCTCTGTGACCTCGGGAGGACTTCCAGGTCACGTGGCTCCATTTAAAAAAAAAAAAACCTCATCCCTCAGTGAGTGGGGTGAGCAGGAGTGGGGTGCTCATCACTGCGCGCCGAGACACGCACATTTACAGTGCATGTCTGGTGAGTCCAGTGGTTACAGAGGTTAGGTGGCTTAATCTAGGTGAGTGCCATCATAAAACTACTATTTGAACTACTAGTGCAACATACGAGTATTATAACAGGTACACATGGATACTATCAGCTCAGTACTACAGCAGATGTGCCAGGATGGCTCTCTGATGCAGTGTTGCAAATGTGGGACATTTGCTGAAAAAGCTGCCCCAGTGTGGGGATACAGGAGTGTAACAAATGTGTACTGCATGAAACTGGAAACTATAGATTACATAATGCAATGAATGACTTGAAAAACACGACAGAGGTATTAGGGCTAGAGCAAGCACTTTCCAAGTTACTGAACCAGTAAGTCAGCATGTGATGACATGCATCACAGGGGAAAAAAGGACTAGAGATAATGATATAATTGAAAATGAATCACACAATGAGTATATAAGCTGCAGTAAAAACAGCAGAGAAACTACACAAGCAGATGATGAATGGTGTACAGTGCCTCATCGGCAGGGTAATAAAAAAGGGATGAGAGCCATGACACCTACAGACTTTCAACACAAAATAGGTATGCCCCCTCAATGGATACTGCTCCAGATGTGTCAGATGAAGTAATGCTAAGATTGAGCATGGGAAATGATTATTCTAGGTGACGCAATAAAAAGAAATCCCAATGGAACAATTTGCAATCCAGATAAGGACAATTGAATGCTTTCATGTTTTCCAGGGGCCAAGGTAGCTGACATAAATAAAGTTATCCCATATATCAAGAATAATGCTGGTCAAAATCCCTTAGTTACATTTCATGTGGACATTAATGATGTAGGCCACTATCACGAGAAAGATATTTGTTATGATTTAACTACAATGGCAAGTGAAGTGAAACAAAGGGGAGCAGAAGTGTTTGTATCAGGTTTAGTACCAGTCCCGAAAGCAAATAAAGAAAAAACAATACTATTCAATAAATGGATGCCAGGCTAAAAAATAACTGTATTAAAGAAGGTTTACATTTTATAGATTTGTGGCACTACTTTTATGCTAAAAACAGCTTATACAGTAAAGATGGTCGTCATTTAAATAAAATGGGGGCGCATGTGTTGGGCAACTTAATAAAAACAAATATGGAATCTTTGCATTTAAACTTAGGATGAGGGAGGTTGGGCATAGTTAACCAAACAAACACACAGAAAAAACCCTAAAAGCATTTTTAAAAATAGACACACAAATAACATTCAAAAAGACAACACACAAATAATGACTTTATTATTAAATGCTAGAAGTCTCAGGAACAAAATGGATGAATTAAAATACACCCTGGTCACTGAAAAAAACAGACATATGTGGTATCACTGTAACCTGGTTCAAAAAGAGGGTAGAGGATTGAAGAAATGCTGGGCAATGACTTGTTCCATAAAGAAAGACCTGATAGAACGGGGGGTCCTTTACATAGCCACCACCCTAAAGGCACATGAATTAGACCATGCTGAACTAAGGGCATCAGATATTGAACATATTTGGATTAGGCTACAAAGACTAAGAAACTGACCATCGGACTTTGCTATCAAGCGCCAAACCTGAACACACAGGAGAATGCTTGTTTCCTTGATATTATTGATAGCATTAACACTGAAGGTAACTGTATCATGAGCGTTAAATTTCCCTAAAATAAACTGGAAGGAATATACAGGCACTAATATAACAGAGAATAGAATGATAGACACTGTTTTGAATAAAAATCTGGAACAACTGGTAACACAGAAGACTAGAAAGGATAATATATTGGACCTGGTATTTAGTAATCTTGATGAAAATATTAGCAACCTAAAAGTACTGTACTTCATCCAACTGCAGATCATAGCATGATCACTTTTTTAATAAAAGACAGTTGGGATAAAATGAAGGGGAATCATACAATTAGAAACTACAAAAAAAGGCTGACTATAATAAAATTAATAAGTTTTTAAAGGAATGGAACTGGAAGGAATTAACACAGGATTTATCCCTAACAAGGAATATTATAAATAACAAACTGAACTCCTGTATTGAACTATATGTACCACTCATAACAAAATATGACAGAAAGGGCCAAACCCCAAACTGGTTTAATAGTAAAATTAAAAAACTAATCAAAAAAGCAAAGAACATTCAGAAAGTATAGTTTAACTAAATCATCCAAAAGAAAGGAATACTACAATAGTATGGATAAAAAAATGCAAAATATATATACAGGAAGCAAAGGCAGAAGCTGAAGTGTAATTAGCAAAACTCAAAGATAATAAGAAACAGTTTTATAATTATAGGTAGTCTGAAGGGAGGACAAAGACAGATAGGTCCACTACACATAGGTGACACTGTAATAAAAGACAAAACACAAATGGCCGATAATTTCAATATATATTTTACTAGGTGTCTTTCAGGAGAAAGATCTGCCTATTGATTACAATGATCAATATCATTGCATTGTAGATAAACACAAGTGGGCAGTAATAAGTGAAAATGAAGTTCTCATAAAATTAAATAAACTTGACATATATAAACCAGGTGGTCCTGATAATTCACAACCCAGATTTCAACATGAAACAGCATATATATTAGTTGGACCTCTTACTTATTTATATAACTTTTCCCTGGATGAGGGTAAGGTTATCCCTGAATGGAGAATGTCGCATGCCATGCCTATTTTAAAAAAAAGGGATAAAAAGGTGCAGCTAACTAGCGCCCAATTAGTATTACATCTGTTGTTGGAAAGATTATGGAGGGGTTGATAAAAGATTGCATAGATGCACATTTTAAAAAACATGGTCAAACTGATTTTATTCAGCATGGCTTTGTTCCACATAGATCATGCATTACTAATTTACTAAATTTTGTGAGCCCATGAGTCAAGCTCTTGCACAAGGCCTGCCAGTCGACATTTTCTATTTAGATTACACAAAGGCTTTCAATTCAGTATCACACTTAGAATTAATAAAAACATTTGAGGAATTGGCCCTTAACCACAATCTTGTCTCCTGGGTAAAATCTTGGCTACATAACAGACAACAGAGAGTCTGCATCTGGGGTTATTTGTCTGATTGGAGAAGTGTTATAAGTGGGGTCGCACAGTGGTCAATATTGGGACCAGCTTTGTTTAACATTTCTGTATCAAATATGCCAACTAGTAATACTACATGGCTCTGCAAATACGCGGACAATACAAATATTGGAGCTATAATCAGTAACACTGAAGCAGCAATAAATTTCCAGACTCAAATTTCTAGCCTGGAAAACTGGGTTAAACATAAATTAACCTTCAATTAATCCAAGTGCAAAGTTATGCACCTATGCCACAACAATCTTAATGCTGAATATAAAATTAATAATAAAATTATTGCCACAACTGAGAATGAAAAGAACTCAGGTGTAATAATTACCAGTACACTGAAATTAGATAACCAAGCCAAGGAGGTAGTAAAAAGAGCAAACATGATAGTGGGTAATAGTCTCAGAAATATAAGAAGTAGGAAATGAGAAGTAATTATCCTCCTTTAATCGTCACTAGTATGACCAGTCCTGAAGTATGGAGCTTCCTTTTGTTCCCCACAAAACATATCTAGCAGTAAACTTATAGAAAGTGTCCAAAGAAGGGTTACAAAAAGGGTATACATGCTAAAAGGTCTGACATACAAGGACAGTCTTATAGACCTGGGTTTACACTCACTGGCATATAGAGGCTTAGAGATGATCTTTGTTACGTGTATAACACCTTTCATAATGATGTCATTTTGGTATCATCAGGTTTTTTAAAAAAGGACAATGGAAAAATCTCAAGGTTCCATAATTTTCAACGAAAGGGAGAATTTTATCAAACATCCAAAAGGGGACTTTGGTTCAACCAAAGAGTCATTAACACATGGAATTTTCTGCCAGATTGAGTCGTAGACAGTCCAAGCATGGATTCTTTCAAAAAGGCTCTGGATAAATACCATATTTCACTGTTTAGAAGCCACGGCTTCTATTACATTTTTTTGTTTCTAGCTATGGCTTCTGAATGGGGGTGGCTTTAGTTATTAACATGTGAAATGCCGTCTGCTGACTGTGCTCCCTTCAGTATTTGCAGATCGGGGAGCAAGTCAAGTCTTCTTTTACTACTTTTAAAGCCCTGCTTCTTTCTGTAAAAGACCCTAAAGTGCAGTGAGGAGCTCTTTTTATTGAAACTGAGTATGTAGGGTTTCAAAAGTGAGCATAAGAGGCTTCACATTTGAATGCTTTGCCCGATTACAGGATTGCCATGTGGCTGCTGTAATTCACGGTAAGTAAAAAAAAAAAAAAAAACAACAACATAAGCACTTTCCTTTTTAAAGAACTATAATGAAACTGGTGGAAACATCTGTGGCAATTTGGGTAGGCATCAGAGAGGAGAGGAAAGCATAGAGACAACTACCATATACACAGCACTTGACTTCACCATTCTGCTTGCTGCCCCCTTTAGAAGCAGTGGCTATAATTTGGAGGTGGCTTCTAATAATAAACTTTATTTTCAATGTGGCTTGTATTCGTGGTTGGCTTGAAAATGGTGAAATATGGTATATGGGGCAGGATAAAAAGTACAGTTATGTAAGAACTTACCATAACAGCAGATCTTTGAGAGAGGCTTTTTGCAGTAGGTACTAACAGATAGGACTACGCCACCAGGCGCTAGGACCACAAGGAAAACTTTTAGCTAGCAGTGTCTGGCAGGGGACTGCCCACCCGGTGTCACATGACAGACATCAGCGTGGCGCTATATAGTGAGCTGTCCCTACGCCTGCCCTCCAGTTCTCCCGCTGGAGTCCTAGGAAGGTGCAACAGGAGATAGGAGTGGGCTCCTGGAGCTATAAAGCTATGAAAGGAGAAGTAGGAGAAGAAACCTAGGGGGAAGGTGGGAGGGAAAGCAGTACCTACTGCAAGAGCATCTCTCGAAGATCTACTGTTATGGTAAGTTCTTATGCAACTGTACTATCTTACTACAAGAGGGCTCTTGCAGTAGGTACTAACAGACAGGACTGAATCCCAAGCAGTCAAAATCAGACAAGTCTGAGACATGGGTGGTAGGAACAAGTCTGCAGGAAATAGGGATCTAGGACAAGAGTCCCTGAAGAACAGCTAGACCAAAGCCTGCCCTGCGCCTAAAAGCAATGTCCAAACTGTAATGCTTAGTGAAGGTATGAACAGAACTCCAAGTGGCAGCCGCACAGACACCTATGGCAAAGACGTTCCTGAAACAAGCGGTAGAGTAGAGGCAGCCATGCCCCTGGTTAAGTGCCCTTTAACTTCCCTCGGAAGTGGCTTATTATACTTCTGATAACAAAAGGAAATGCAGTTTGCCAACCATTTGGACAAACACTGTTTTGAAACTGCAGTGCCCTCTCTTTTTGGTGCAAAGGAAACAAACAACTGATCAGTTTTATGGACTCGTTTTGTCCTGTTCTTGAACTGTAGTAATGAAGAATTCTATGTGCATCAAGAGTATGTAGAATTGCTTCACCCCAATTGGAATGCTCAGGGTAGTACACTGGTAACTGAATGGTCTGATTGAAGGTGGACTCTGAAACCACATTAGGTAAGAACTTAGGATTTGTATGCAGAGCCACCCAGTCTCTATGAAAAGCCAAATAAGACTCCTTGCACATCAGGGCCTGAAGCTCGGAAATCCTTTGAGCCGAAATAATAGTAACTAAAAAGAGTGCTTTCCATG
This sequence comes from Neoceratodus forsteri, assembly GCA_016271365.2. Classification (NCBI taxonomy): domain Eukaryota; kingdom Metazoa; phylum Chordata; order Ceratodontiformes; family Ceratodontidae; genus Neoceratodus; species Neoceratodus forsteri. The sequence goes on from CM057459.1 coordinate 660,311,397, forward strand.
AAAGGTAGGGCATATCACAGCTCACAGTTGTTCAAATGGGGACAGCATGAGCTTTTCCAAAATGAAGTTCAGGTCCCAGGGAGGAAGAGGACTTCTGACTGGGGGGTTTCAAATGAAGAATCCCTTTTAAGAATGTCATGGATACTTCCAACTGAGCCAAAGTTTTGCCATCCACTGGAATGTGGTAGGCAGAAAAGGCCAATAAGTGGACCTTCAAGATCGAGTAACTAAGTCCAAGGTCAGCGAGGTGCAACAGATACTCTAAGACCTATGGAACCTCGTAGGAGAAGGGGTCCCTTTCTTTAGATGTGGCCCATATGGAAAATCTCTTCCATTTCATTGCATAAGTGGATATAGTGGATGGCTTTCTGGCCTCCACTAGAACCTGTGCCACACTAGAGGATACTCCAAAGTGAACGGCGGCAATGTCAGTAAGTGCCATGCATGCAGGTGAAGGGACCAAAGGCCTGGATGGACCAGGGTACCCTGTTCCTGAGACAGAAGATCTTGACAGATGGTCAGAGGAACTGGGGGTTCCACTGACAGCTGCTGAAGCAGAGAGAACCAAATCTGTCGTGGCCAGTAGGGAGCAATCAGGATCACATGTGCTCCCTCTGCCTATAGTTTCAGTAGCACCCTCTGTAGTAAAAGAAAGGGAGGGAAGGCGTACATGAACCTCCCTGTCCAGCATAGAGACAACCGCGTCTCACCAGAAAACACCACACCCTGTAGTGAGCAAGCAGAAAGTTGGTAGTTTTGTGTTGGATGGGGATGCGAACAGATCGAGGTCGGGTCGGCCCCAATGATCGAATATTTCATCTGCCACAGAATGTCTCAGCTCCCACTCATGGGCTCTGGCTTGAGTGTGACTGAGTGTGTCCACTAGGATGTTTTGAATGCCTGGGATGTGAACTGCCACGAGGTGGAGATTGTATTGCACTGCCCAGTACTATACTGTCATCACTTCACGACAGAGTGGGTACGAGCAAGTGTCCCCCTTGTTTGTTTATGTACCAGACAACATACATGTCTGTCTGGACCATGAGCTATCCCAGCTAAAGGAGGTGCTGGAATGCCTGTAAGGCATACAGTACAGCTCTCATCTCCAGTACATTGATATGAAGTGAGAGTTCACTGCAAGTCCAGGAACCTTGAGCCTCGTGGGTTCCTAAATAGGCTCCGGAGGAGCAGGCTGGAAAGGGACACTCTTCCTAAGATTGTACGTGTTCTGCCACAAGAGGTCCCAAGCCATTGGGTTGGAAACCAGGATCATGAGATCCAGGTCGTTGGATCTCTGATCCCACTGTACTCTGAGAGTCCACTGCTTGACCCACATGTCAAAATACAAGTACGGCACAGAAAGCAGTGCCATTAATGCAAAACCAGACTCCCTGAGGAAGAGGAAATATTAATCCCAGAAAAGTAGGACATTGTGGGCTGGAAGAAACATTACAAAATAAATACTTTTTTTTTTTTTTTTTTAAACACATTTGGTGAGCAGACCCGTTTTTCCAATCTGCTTTGTATTTTGATTTAGTCTTGATTGGATTTGGGTCTCTCCCAGCTCTCATATCATGTTGTTTACTTTTTTTGAGGTTGGCTGTGCTGGACTTGATCTTTGAGACCACCATGTGAACCACATAATTTAGTGCTCTGATGACCAGAGTGGATGAAGAGTATACCTTCTTCCTAAACTGATCCAGTCCCTTGGATTCCTTATCAGGGTGAGAAGTACTGAGGTGTTTAGCTTTGGATGGTCGGTTGTGGGCAGCACTGATAACCACCAAATCTGCCTTGGGATGGACGCTAAGGTAGTTCTTCCCTTCTGGTGTCTGGTACATCCTATCTGCCTTCCTTGCCACTTGGGCCAGTGAAGCAGATTGCTTCCATATTGTGGAGGCCAAGTCCTCATGAAGGCCTATCCATGGTGGGATGAGTGTTAGAGATAGATCTGATAGTTTCAGATGCTCCATGAGCCTCTGGCACCGGAGATCTTGATCCTCCGTGCACCAGTCGTATGCTGCCATGATCTTCCTGAGGAGTTCCATGAAGGAAGGGTCATCAGGGGGTGACTTTGGTGATTCCTTCGGTTTTGGGTCATCCGGGGTCAGGGATTCATAGTCTGAGACCTAATGAGCTGAATTAGGCTCAGAGTTTGACGCTGGGCTGTCACTGGGAGTGCTGAGTCTGGGAAGAGGAATGTCCACTGGTTTCGAGAGGTTCACAGGTTTCAAGAATTCTGTGGGCCATTCTGGATGAAGCAAAGGCTCGGCAGATCTACCTGATGTCGATGGTCTTGAGTTCGCCCACAGAGGATGCCTGTGCATCACATCTTTGGTGACCGTCATCAGGGTAACTGGAGGCTGACATTTCTCAAGCTCTGACATGAGCTGAGACTTTGCTTCACCCCACCACGAATGAAACATCACAGTGGGTCCACCTGAGGCTTGGGTGGAGGAGGTGGTGGAGGCAGAGGAGGCTGATGCCCGTACCCTGGCATCAGATAGCCCAGTATCTGGTAGTAAGATGATGGGTATCTCACCAGGGAATAACCTGGCGATGGGTAGGGGTGAAAACCTGGTGTGAGGCACCCCAGTTTGGGGTACCCCAGCATCGGATACCCTGGAAAGTATTGAGGTGCCAGGTAGCCAGGCATCAGGTAGCTCTGAGGTGTGCCTGAGAGTCCGGCATCGGCCCAGGTGGAGGGGCGATAGGTCCTAGTGTAGGGTCTGACGGGAAGCCGATGGCCCTGGTGGGGGAACCAACAGGGGGTCCAGAAGGCCTGATGGAGGGCCTGAAGATTCCAGTACTGGGCCTGATGGTGGTCCAGAGGGACCTGAAGGACCCTGAGGGACCAGAATTACCTTCATCAGGTCCAGCAGCAAGCCAGGCATTGGGCAATTCAGCGCTGGCAGTGGAACAGTGCCAGGTGGTGGACGCTCTCCCTCCTCCAGGTCCCGTGGAAGTGGGGAAACTGGAGGAATCACCTCTATAGGTGGAGGGAAGAAACTGGAGGGGGCAGACCCTCTGGGATCAGCTGTGGCTCAGGTATCAGCTGGTCTGGTTCCTCAACACCAGGCCAGTTGTCAGGGCCTGCAGGAGGAACTGGGGCTGAGGGCACGTCGGGGGAGCTGATGTGCCACTTATCAGCCAGGGCCATGCAATCATCAGAGGGGCCGAAGGTTGACTTACCAGCCGCCCTATTCACAGTAGACCCCTTAATCTTGAGGGGTATAAGAGTAGTGGGTGTCTCCTTTACCACAGAGACTCCCATCGGAACTGAAATTGATTCCAGTGGGGGGCCAGTGGCAGCTCTGCACCAGCAGAGGTGGACTTGGCTGGAGGAACAACCCCCTTGGTGGAGCAATCGTTTCCATGTCCATGGCTCCAGGAGGGGGCCATGGATGTGATGGAGACCGGTCCCGATGTCTCTCCTTGTCCCGCTTCTTCTTGCTATAACCCTCTGGTGAAGAGGATGTGCTCCTGAGTTTCTTCAACTCCTTCATCATGAATGCCATTTTTAATTTTAACAAATGGGCTTCCAAGGTCTGCTGACTGCGTTTCTGTGTGGACTGGTTAAACCCTTGGCAGGTCTCACAGTCCTCAGTCCTGTGGTCTGGGAAGAGGCAGAGGGAATAGCCATCTTTGTGAGGGAGCTGAGTCCCACTTGTTTTTATGTACATCGCGAGGCAGAGATGACATGCATGATGCGAAATACACTAATACTTTATGAGAAAAAAGTAAGTAAACAAGAAATAAACAAGTAGAATACTCATCCGAATTGGTGTTGACAGAAGCAATGTTCTCTGTGAGGTCTGATGTGTGCAGGTTGACGGCGGGAAAGAACTAGAGGGCGGTCATAGGGACCGTTCACTATATAGCACCACACTGACGTCAGTCACATGACGCCGGGTGGGCAGTTCCCCACCAGACAGTGCTAGCTAAAAGGTTTTTGTGTAGTCTTAGCACCTGGTGGCTTAGTCCTATCTGTTAGTATCTACTACAAGAGCCCTGTTGAAGTAAGATCTATTTGTTTCCACTGAAATGTGGCGAGTCATAATAATGTCCAAAAGCTGTATGACTCGAACCCATTTCTATGAAACTATGAACCTAATATTATGTCCATGCATATGTCCTATATCCATGTTCCTGCTGATGTTTATGGTCCTGCCAGGGCATTTGTATTGTGCACTGTTCATAACCTACTGTGTTGTCTGTTTTTGCTGGGGGTATAAGGGGTGGCTCGGACACATGGGTGTTGCCATATATGGATGTCCCGTTTGTGGGGGGAGGACATATACAGACCCATATGGTAGGTGCACCAGGCAGTTGTACAGTTAGTCATAATGCAGGACAGAAGGGGCACAAGGCTTGCATCAGGTACTCAGCATACTCTGTGGTACAGAGTGTCTGCCTCAGCTACTTCATGTGCCGTGTACACCAGCCAAGCCTTCAGGGGCTGTCAGCTGAAACAGCAGCACATAGGTGGCATCCACATTATGAATCTGGGACATTTGACTTGTGTCATAGGTAGCATCTGTGTGCCATGGAAGGGTGCATTATGGCCTGCACAACTGGGATGCTCCCTATGGGATGGCGGCATGTGGGGCAATGAGTCTTTGTTTAAGACAGGTGTCTGGCTGGTGTAACCTTACTGTGGCCTCCACATGCATCTTTTTGGCATATATTGGTTGATATGTCCATGTTACACTATTCATAGGGTTCATAGGATGTAACGGGCTCAGGAGGCGGGATGCTCTTGTAGAGCTCACCACCAGTATGGTGGAATGGAGTTGTATCATAGGTAAGATATTTTTTTGCTGCCCATATAGGAATCTAATTGTCTTTTAAATAGATCCATGGTATCACTCTCAACTATTTCTCTTGGCAAAGCATTCCACTGAGACACCACCCGTTGGGTGAACCATTGGCTTCTTTTGTGGATTTTACTATTATGCCCTCTTAATTTAAGGCTGTGTGATCTAGTGCTAGTACTATAACTATCCCTTGTTAAGCCCAAAGTTTCAAAAAGAAGCAGATCATAAATTGCTTTGTATGTCAAGCAGAGATCGCCACGTAGTTGTCTGTACTCCAAAGAGTAGAGGTCCAATGCTTGAAACCTTGCCTCACATTCTAGGCAGTTCATATCCCTAATTCGTTTGGTTACCTTCCTTTGTACTCTCTCAACTAGTTGTTTTACTTTTTTTGTAACTGGGGCACAAAAGGGAGAGCAGTAGTCTAGGTGTGGTCTAACTAGGCTAGTCTAAAGTGGGAGAATTACCCTGGAATCCCTACTTTTTATATGTTTAAAGATGCAGCCAACAATTCTTTGGCACTTTTTAACCTTAACTAAAGTATGGGTGTCAAAAGATAGGTGTTGTAGTGAACAATAAGCTAAGTCTTTTTCATTAGTTGTTTCTGTAAGTTGCACATTATTTAATTTATGAGTGAAATTCAGATTATTATGACCTAAGTGCATAACCTTACACTTCTGTTCATTAAAAAGCATCTTATTATCAGTAGCCCAGGTACCCAGCTTATTTAATTCATTCTGAAAGTGTTTTGCAGCCTGTACATTATTGATTATGCATCCTAGTTTGCAATCATCTGCATACTTAGACATCCAAATTTTGCTAGATGATTGCATCAGCATATTAATAAGGATAGAGCCCAAGACAGAGCCCTGTGGGACCCCACTGCTAACCTTTCTCCATTTTGAACAGTGGCCTCTGGTCTATTTTGTAGCCAAGATATGACCCAGTTTATTATGTTTGGATAAAAGTCAAACTTAAATATGTGATTAATTAGAACCTGATGGGAAACTTTATCAAAAGCTTTGGAAAAGTCTAGAAAAATGATATCCACAGGGAATCCTAGATCAAGAGATGTACTAACATTTTCAAAGAAGTTCAACAAGTTGGTTAAGCAACATCTACCTTGAAAGAAACCGTGCCAAGTAAGATCCTATAAATTATTCCTTGAAATATGAACTTCCATCTGAGTCAGAAGTAATCTTTATAGAAGTTTACCTACAGTTGACATGAGACTAATGGGTCTGACTTCTGGTTCCACCATGGCAACTAGCAGCAGCTGAACGAGAGGCTCGCTGCCCTGTCTGTGATAACAACCTCCTAAACTGACCAGCTGGATAGATAATTTTAATAGAAAATGTCTGGAGGAGGTACACAAAGAGATTGAGGTTTTAAATCTAAAGTGCAGCAGTCCCGACTCGAGAGGGAAAGTCTGGATTCTAGACCTAGCTCTCCAACACGTGGTTCAGGCCCACTAAGAGTTACTACGGCGGCTAAGAATTATGAGACTGATGAGGAAGTGGAGCACCTGTCAAGAAACCGCTTTGAGTCACTTATGAAGGAGTTGAAAGAAATGAGGGCTGAGAATAAAGCGGAATTTAAACAGCTCAATCAGAAACTCTCAATGGTGGAGGGCCGAGTTCAGGAAGCAAAGGACCAAATTGGCTTGTAGCATTTAGGTCACACAGTGTTTGCCCTATGTAGTCATGCTATATATATACTGAGCAAAAGTACCTCGACCTGGAAAGTCGATCAAGACGGGACAACCTATGCCTTTATGGATTGAAAGAGGGTACCGAGAAGGGGGATATGACTGACTTTTTATCGGATCTGCTAAAAGATGTCCTCGAATTGCCACGTGGCTACAAAGTGAAAATTGAGCGAGCTCATCGAGCCTTGCTACCTAAACCCAAAGACACAACTGCCAGACCCAGATCGATAATAATAAAATTCTGGAGTTATCGCACCAAGGAAGACATACTTCGCTGAGCTTGGGCGAAAAAAGTAGTTAAATACCTTGATTCACGGTTGTTTTTTGATCAGGATTACCCGGCAACCATTCAGAAACAGCACATGGAATATCTCCCACTCATTAAAATCCTGAAAAGTAAGCAACTCTGGATTCAAACTCCATATCCGGCGAAACTGAGGGTCTTTTGGAAGGAGGGAGCTGAGCTTTATGATACACTGCAGATGGCTAGTGAAGCACTGCAGAAGCGAGTCATCGAGGTCCCTGCAACCACCAAAGTCAACCAGAGCAAAAGGAAGAAACCCACACAAGAATGACACATGGTCTCCCCGAGGAAGAATAAATTGATGATCAACACTACTACCTCGGACACCATCCAGCAGTTTAGAGATTTATTGAAGAAGCTGCCTGGAATTTCAGAACAGGACCTGTAGATAGCGGTGGGGTGAGTGGACAACCACGCTGTATACTTTGCTTTGGGCTGGGATTGCACGATGAGGGCCGACTGGGCTGATTTTAGGACGCTATTCTCAATGGAAAACCTCTGATACCTTGGGGTCTGGGCAGGGTGAGACTCCCCCATTTTCTTTTTTATCTCATCTTTTTTATTTTCTTTATTAAGATTAAATTAGAGCCTGAGATGCTCGTGATGGGGGGAGGAGGCGATGCTGGTATACTTCCGTTAAAAATGTTGTGCTCTATGTATTGAACCCACCAGCCTAACATTCGGTCTGGAGCTTCCCTGACTGAACCGAAACCTCGGTATCCCAATGGTAAATGTGGGACTCACTCGCTCTCCTTGCTGCTCCAGAGAATCTGTCGCACAGATGCAAGAGTAACCTCATCGCAGCGGGAGGCAGACTGACTAGCAGCATGAACAATATCAACAAATTGGAGCTGTACTTTGAGCTTTTAAGGACCTTGCATTAAACTTAGATTACAGGGTGCATTAGCATTGGAAGCCTGCAACTGGTTTAACTAAGACAGAAGTGATATGTGGGTCTACATTTTTTTTTCTCACTGGCAAGAAGCATGTAGAGTATGGGATTTCCTACTGGGTGAAGTGGGGATACCAAGTTTTACTGGAGGGTGAGAGTGGCTTTTGCATGTCTCTGCTGTAACAATCTACATTTAACAGTCCAGTTAAAGGACACATATGTCTCTGAGTTAATAGTCTAAATGCATCGGGGGGGGGGGTTATGTCGTAGGGGGCAGCAATAGAGATTCCCTATGGGAAACTGAAACAAATACTTAAATATTGACAGTAGTACTTATATAATTTACAGTGCTGAACAAATGGCCCCATTTGCTACTATACTCTTACTATGGATAAATTGAATGCATTTTTTGATGGTACCCCTTGGGAGAAGAGAATGGAGTTCTTTTTTTTTTTTTTTTTTAAGGGGGAGGGAGGAAGAGGGAAAAAAAAAAAGGAAAAACCCAAGGAAAAAGAGGGGGGAAGCTAATTATTAATTCCTACTTTCCACAGACAGGACGGCACAGCTCTGCTAGCTGGTTACTGGGCGAACATCGTGTTTCAAGAGCCCTTAATTTCAAGGGCTTGGTAAGAGCTCCTCTTGCTACAGAGGGAAACCCAAACTCTCTTCCCCCCACAATTACCATCTCTAAGGTGGGATATGAGGTCACTGCATATTTTTCACCTCCTACCTCGGAAGTCTATTAAAAGTGTTCAGTTTAGTGCACTGTTTGCACAACAGTTAAGGTTAATTGTTCGGTCAGCTATATTTGCTCCGATTTCTTTGTATACTTCACTGGGTCAGCATGAAAATTGTACCAAAGGTGTTCTCTACATTGAGGAAAAAGATATGTATAAAAATGGTTAAATGTTACTTACTGTATTATAATGGGTTACAATATATGTACTTATAACGTTCATGGCCTATCAGGGCCGATCAAGCGTTCAAAGGTACTGGCATATATTAAACATTCTGGAGCAGATATATCTCTACTTCAAGACACCCACTTGACACATGAGGAGCATAGAAAGCTTGAGCAACTGGACTTTTCCCAGGTCTATTCTTCTTCCTTCAAGGGAGGACGTAGAAGGGGCACAGCCATTGTAATACCCTCTAACATCTCATTTGAATGTCAGGATCAGCTGATTGATAAGGAAGGGTGTTATGCATTGATCAAAGGGAAATTAAATGGCAAACCCAACACCATTGCCTCAGTACATTTCTCCCTGTCTACTGATTTTAAAATTTACCAAGCCTTTTTCCTGCTCATGTCACAATGGGCCAAGAGCACCATGATATGTGTCGGAGATTTTAACTTGGATCTCTCTAGAGTTTGTGTGGTGGTAACAAAGCAGGGAAAAAAATAAGAGTACTAACAAAACTACTCAAGGATCTGGGCTACATAGATACATGGAAACATCTAAATGGTTCAGCCAAACATGTCACCTTTTTTCTCTAGCTTATTCTAGTTATACTACAATTGATTATATATTACTATCCCAGGAACATGTAGGATCAGCAGGCAAGACAGGACCACGCTCCCTGGAACTACTGGCGGGCCATCTCAGAAAGCAGAGGGCTAAGGCATTAATATCGGCTTTGAGACAATCCCATCAGCATGCTCCCAATCATTCCGTGGCTAAAATATCGGATACTTTTGTACAATATTATACTCAACTATACTCAGCCCCCCCGACCCAAGAGAAAGATGAGCAAATACAAACCTTTCTAGCAACCCTCTGATTACCAAAACTGCCTAAACATCTAGGTCAGGGTTTGGTAGCTCCAATAGCAACCAGGGAAATAGAAACAGAGATAGGGAGACTGAAAACAATTAAGTGTCTGGAGAAGGATGGACTTCCCAGAGAATTTGATAAATCTGTCAAAGCAGTAGTAGTCCCGCTTCTTTTCAGACTATTTGCTAATATCCCAAACCCCAAAGGAAGGACTCCCTCTTCCTGGGACCAAGCAATTATATCTGTCATCCCAAAGATGGGCAAGGACCCTACCCTCCTGAGTTCCTATAACCATATATCAGTTTTAAACACTGATTATAAGATATTTGCTTTATTGTTGTCACAGAGACAGAAAATGTTGGCTACCACCCTGATTCATCAGGACCAGTGTGGGTTCATACCCGGATGTCAGGCCTCTGATAATATTTGGCGCAGCATCTACCTGATTGAACATGTCCAAACTCATACGATACCGACAGTGCTAATCAGCTTAGATGCTGAAAAAGCATTTGACCGAGTATCATGGCAATTCCTGAAGGGAGTCCTTGATGCCTTTGATTTCCCCCAGGAATTCACAAACCTTATTTTTTAATTTTACTCGAACCCCCAGGGATCTATACGATCCAACGGCCACATTTCACGTAATTTCACATTATGTAGAGGAACCAGACAGGGATGCCCAATCTCCCCTTTATTATTTGCTCTTTACATAGAACCATTGGCTCAATATATAAGACAAGAAACAGACATACAAGGTATAAATCTGGGGGGTTAGGAGCATAAGTTGGCCCTTTTTGCCGATGATGTGCTGATATATCTTACAGACCCGACCAAGCCTCTCCCTGCCCTTTTTCAAAAACTTGAAACTTTCTCGGCCCTATCGGATTATTCCCTGAACGCGACTAAAACTGAAGTCCTTCCCTTCAACTACTCCGTTTCCCTACCTATTGGGAAGCAGTTTCAATTTAAATGGGATCTCCCCACAATAAAATACTTAGGGATTAAAATACCCACAGATCTTAGCCAACTATTCAAAAATAATTATTCCTCACTGATAAACAACCTAAAAAGGGACATGAGAAGATGGAATATCATACCACTATCTTTTTATGCCAGGAACTAGGCAATAAAAGTAAATGTACTACTGTTGGATCTCTTTCAGTCTGTACCATGTGTGGTCCCAACACGGGAATTAAAGGCCAGGCAACTAATGCTATCAGCTTTTATATGGCAAGGCAGAAAGCTACGACTTAAGCTTCAGGCACTGCATCTTCTAAAGACACAGAGGGGAATTGCATTCCCGAATCTACTTTCCTACTGGAATGCAGCTCAAATGAGATGCGCATTGCTATGGGGCAACACGCACTGTGGCGCACACTGGAAACAGATAGATTTAACTAGAAGCCTGCAGCACCCCTTGCCCTCCATATTATTCTCTGATAACCTACTGAGACAAACCCTATTAGACACACGAGGGAGTGCATGTTCTATTTTAGAGGGCTGAAGAAGAGGACACCCTTGGAAAAATATCAAGGAACATGCACGGAAGTACAAGTGGTTCATTAACAATTCAGATTTCTCCCCCTCTGTGGAGTCAGCCTGGTATACTACACAGACTAATAGGGGATTTTGTTCCCCATGGCAACTCACCAGGCAGAACATAATAATCTCTTTTGAGGAGGCCAGGAACAAATTCAAATGGGAGGACAGGGAGAGGCTGTGCTACTTTCAAATTAGAGATTATATAAATACCCAGTACAGACGAATATGCGCTCGCTCTCAGATATTAAAGGATACTTCCCCATATACTCAAATATGGAATGTTACAGAGGGAGACCATGCAATCTCCCACGTATATAAATTTCTGGTATCCTTGCAGGAGCATGTAATGTAACCCCTTAAAGTTAAATGGGAGCGAGATCTCCAACTCTCAATATTGTAGCCTCAATGGGCAAAGATATGGCAAATGACATGGTCCACTATTTCCTCCCCAAATTGGTGTGAATATGTTTTGAAGGTCCGAACTAGATTCTTCCTAATGCCACATTTGTTGGCTAAAAGAAACCCTAAGCTCCCTTCGGCATGCTGAACGGCTTGTGATACAGAGGTGGCAACCCATCTACATATATTGTTTTTCAATGCCCAAAACTCCAAACCTTCTGGCAAGCTATTACCTACCAAATTTCCAACATTCTAGCTGTGGAGAAACAATTAACAGTGCGGAACCTGTTCCTAGGCACTCCCCCGGAGTCACTTAAACATAAAGACACAAGGTATTTGTGGTCCACACTTCTGGTTGCTGCCTATAAGGCCAAACCAGAAGATGGCTTCAGGAATTCCCCCCTTCCACCATCTCTGAATGGATGGGAGGGCCTCCGCACCCAACTAAGGATCTATGGTTCGAGCAGACTCGATAGACCGTAAGGCCTAATCTGTTGGCAAATAGTATGTTAGTATATGCGAGGCTTTGTGAATCTCACTCAGAACCTCCAGGATAGGACCACAGTGTATCTGAATAGATGGACAAGATGGGCACTAAACGACCCGGTCCTTTGAGCAAGGTCATGGTCATGGGGTAGGACTATACTATGAGATGGTAAGGAGATATCATGAGAGTTTACCCTTACTATTAGGAATAAACATAATGTAAACACCATGTAAGTAGAACTGAACTGTATCACAGCTCCCTTGTTGCGGACCATCCCCACAGGCCCTGTTGAGAGGGAGGGCTCCCCTCCCTGTAACACTACTCAGCAATGACTCTATAAAATATTTGCATGATAAATAGCTGACCAATGACGTTTATTGTAAACTATTATAACTTGTTGTATGTTCTATTTTCAACCTTGCGTATTTATCTACTCTCTCACTTTTTTGTCTCTATTGTCTTTTTGTTGTACCCGCGCCTGGTAGTACTACATGTGACTAAATTTTAATTCTAGCAAGAAATTACACCAGGCAGTACATGTTAAAGGTAAAAAGCGCTTTTAAAAATTATTAAGCTAAATCTGAAAAGTTATGAAATGAAAATCCAACAGTTGCAAGTATGGTTTATATATGATATGTCAAATGTACTGTACTAAATTTGTGCTAATAAAGAAGTTTAAAAAAAGAATATAGTGTGACACCATCAGTCCTCGAGGACGTGACATGTTGGACTACTACTTCAAACTTTCGAACTCAAATTAGTCAAACTGCTCATGGACTCATTTACAGCTAGAATTCTTGCTTGTTTATTGAGTAAATATAGCATTTCCCTCCATATGAGGTATTGAAATATTTGGGATACACAGATCCTAATATTAAGGGGATTTTATATGTCTCCATGGGGACTTACATCTTGTAATTGTGTACGCTTGTCTCAAATATGGAACTGGAATCTGTCTGTTTACAATTGTAAAATAAAAACAAAGTACAAAAAAAAAAAGACACTAATGGGTCTATAGCTAGAAACAATTTTTTTATTACCGGCTTTATATATCGGGGTAACAAGGGCCTCATTCCACGAGTGAATTGTTTCGCCTTGATTTAGTGAGGCATTAAACAAGACCGCCGGAGGACCACAAATAACTTTGTTTTTTTTCTCTTTTAGATATTTCCTGAAGAAGACCTAAGGTCGAAACGTAGATTTTTAACTCTGTTTTCAGCATGCATTTAATATAACCATTTTGTTTTGCTTTTAGACCACATGCTGATGCAGTGCCTTGTTTTTGTTTTTTACAAATAACATTTGATATTTCTGTAAGGAACCTAGGATGAATATTGTCAGGCCCTGGGGATGAGTGAGGTTTGAGATTTTGAAGTAACTTTTCCACTTCTACGGTGATCGGTAAAAGCTGTATATTCTGTTCATATGTCATGTTACGTAACAGTGTATTTGTTGGCGTAAATACACTTATAAAATAATCATTCAATTCAGTTGCCATAGCTAGCTCATTACTTATAATCCCCTTGCTAGTTTCAATTGGGCCTACTGTAGAGAAATTACCCTTTAATGAGCCAATATAATTATAAAAGGATTTGCGATTATCCGCTGTTTTTGTTGCTAAGTTTAATTCAAACTCCCTCTTTGCTTTTCTGATGCTATATTTCACTTTTTTTGTCTTTTCCTCATACGAGTTCCAAGAGGTTATGATAGGATTCCTTTTGTATTTGCTATAATATCTCTTTTTTTGGTTTATAGCCCTCTTTATAACTTTGTTCCACCATAATGGTGTTCTAAGGCCTTTGTTATATTTTTGTCTATTAGGAACCCATGTATCTAGGAAGAATTTAATCTTAGCCCATATGTGGTCCCAAATTTGGTTTAATTCAAGGCCATGGAGGTCTGTTTCCCAGTCCCAGGATCTTAGGTATTTGTTTATTCTTTTGTAATTTGCTTTTGTAAAATCCTTAAGTACCGTCACCCCATTTATGGTGTCATTATTCGTATTAAACTTTACTGTCACCATGTTGTGATCACTATCTCCCAATGGTGCATCGATAATTGGAGTGAATATCCTGTCCTCCATATTTGTTAGAGTATATTATTCTCTCTTGTTCTCTTAGTAACTATTTGAGATAGATTTTGATTGATTGTGAGTTCAATAAAAGCAGATTCAACATGGCTGTGGCCTTCGAGTGTAAGTCAGTCAGTTCTGGGGAAATTAAAGTCACCCATAAGGATGTAATTATGGACAGTTTTCATATTTTGTAGTGATGTTAATAGTTTGTTATTTTCAGTCTGACTTAGGTTTGGAGGCCTATAACAGAGGGCTACAACCAGTATCTCACTTTTTAAATCAACTTGGACCCAGATTGCTTCCACTTTACTATTAGTGGTTGCTGCAGGGGTTATGCTGTGGGTTACATACTTATTTGATATATATAGTGCAACACCGCCTCCTCTAGAATCAACTCTGTTTTTACAGAATTTTGAATACTCCTGGATCTCGGTGTTCCATTTGTGCCCTGTGAACCAGGTTGCTGTAACTCCACAGATGGTCACGTTGTCTTTAGTCAGAATATACTTTATTTCTTCTATTTTTTTAGACAAACTACGTGCATTAACTAGCAGAATGGTTACTAAACCTGCATTGCTACTGGCTTTTTTGCTTAGGTGTTGCTTTTTCCTATAGTCACAGTTGGAATTTTTAAAAAGCTGTTGTCTGGTTTCAGGAGGGCAAGGTGTGTGCTGTTCTCCCCCAAAGATGTTAGTTTAAAGTCCTTTCAATGAAATCTGTAAAATGCTTCCCCAATAATGAGCTACTCCGCCTGCTTAGGTGAAGTCCATCCCAGGAAAATAACTCTTTACGGTGGGAAAATTCCTCCCAATGTGTAAGACAGGATATGTTTTGTTTAAGTGTCCATTTCTGCATCCATTCATTTATGGCTTTAATTTTTAAAGTATGAAAATGTGAGGCTTTGGGAATCGGTAAAATTTCAGATAGAACTGGGACACAGCCTAATTGTACCAGTTTATTAGTCAGTGCTACAAAATCTTTTTTTATACTATCCTCTGGGTCTTTGAATATGTTATTGGCACCAATGTGTACAATAACCAATGGGTTGGGCCCTGCATTGTTTAAAATATTACTGGACATCTTAGCTATGTCCTCTACTTTAGCCCCACTAAAGCTAGATAAAGTTCTAGACGATTTGTCTGGGTTGCACACTGCACTGTCAAGGTGTTTAATTATTGAGTCACCTAATACTAGTATTTCTCTCCTTACTACAGGGCTTACAGATTATGGGACTGAAGGCAAGTTTGCAGTAGTATCTGTTTCTATTACCGAATGAGTATTAATAGAGGTTGGGTAGTTTACTTCAGATTTCGGTATATCTCAGGGTTTTATTTAACTCTAGAAATTGAATAGCGTTTTGCTCATAAAAGTTCTAAAACATTGTGAAGATGCATAGCACTTGCCTCACTGTGTTTAACAAATATAACACTTCTAGAAAACCTATATAAATGCTTTCTGTACAGTTAGTATTCTCCCTCTGCATTGTTATATAGGAAAGTGATGTCATAATGATTTATGCTGGAGAGTATGAATTCTTTGGGGAAAGAAAATCCCCCCCCCTCCCCTGTACAGTACTTTCTTGGAGAATTATGACACATATTCTTATGCTGCCGAATTTATATACTGATCCTTTCTGGGACTTTTTTGGGTCATTGTTGGCCATTTGGAGCATATAATATTTTTCGGCACCACAAGACACCAACGTGTGTTTTTTTCACGTTTGGGACCCTAGCAACATTAGCATTTAATTGCTGGGATGTCTGCACAACATCTGAACACCTGCTACTGTAAGGTGGTGAGCTACACTTTATGTGATTTCATTTGATGAGATTTTGGAATAAAGCTTTTTGCACTTTGTACTTATGATGCAGTATTATGTGTGATATGCTGACCTCATTTCTAGCAATACATGTTGGTTTCCTCTTTTTAGTGCTTATTCTTGACAAAATAAAATATATTAAATGCTTTTATTCTTATTTTTTGATGCAATTTAAGGACAAACTCATGACATTACGGCATCTCCCTACTAGTAGGCCAATCTCGCTACTAATTTGACCCAAATCTCCCTCTTAAGCAAGTTGGACATATCACATGTATGCTTCAGTGTTTTTTGCAATTTATTCCATAGAGATGGCAGCACATAACTTATGGCCGCCCTACCAAAGCGTGTTTTAAACTTGGGTACCTTCAGCGCAATAAAAGAGTAGCTTCTCAGTGCATACTTTCCTAGTACGCATAGCGGGAGACAGTCAGAGATATATTGGGGGAGTTATAGCCCTTATGACTGGTGTAGTACTATAGCCCTTCTGACTGGTGTAGTATAGACTTTTGTATTATCATGGTTTTAGTTCTGTGGATCTATGGTGGCTTGGAACTAACCCATCCAGTTCCTCTTCCAAGTGGGCAACTTTTAAAGAATAATCCTGATCTCCTTGCCTGGCATACTGAAAACCTGAAACACACCTCTAAAGATCTGATGGCTCTTTCTTACTCAGCACTAACATTATGATTTTGTTTTTGCAATCTAGTTTGTTGAGTCATTATGCTGGTCACAGTCACTCCACTAACAAAGAATGTTGGGGGGGGGGGGGTTATTCACCCAGGATAGCCCAACTGAAAGCAACCTTTCATTTTCAGTGGGTTCTACCCATTTTACAGCTAGATGCACTGGGACGTTAGGAAAGTCCCCTCAACCTATTTTCTGTATACATGTGTAGTTTGTAGCCACGAGCAATGATTCCCTCTCTTACACCCCCCTAATTTCATCCTCATTTAAATTTAAATGAAGTTGTTTCATTCTGTTCTGCCATGGTGTGAAAACCCATTTGACGCCATTACAAAGATCATGACCCCACTCAGGGAAGGCATCATGGGAGTTGATGACGTGCCCATGCACAAACCAGCAGACGTGCCATGGCCAGTCTGTTCTGTTGTATATCTTCTGAACTCCCTGTATGCTTGTCTTGTGCTGATCATTAAACTTTTCAAGGTAAGTTCTCTTATGCTTTCTATTGTTTAAAGTGTGACCGAGTTGGAAAAATGCAGTTGGAAGGATGCTGGTGCTTGTGAAGTTTTGTTATTCAGCTGATTAATTCCTATGAGCTAGGAGCTCTTTCCTTACTCCCAGTCCCTTTGATGTGCAAATATGCATTATCAACTCCCATATTTCCTTTCATGAGTGGGGTCATGTCTTTTGCAATGGCGTCAAACAGGTTTTCACACCATGGAAGAACAGATTGCAGCAGGGGTTAAATTGGGCAGGAACTGACAGGAACTCAGTTCCACCTCCTCTGACACCTTTCTCCACTGAATACTATTGGAGAGTTCCACCTCCTAGGGATGACAGTTCCACCTCCTACAAATATAAGAGATTATAATTCCACCTCCTAAACATTTCCAATTTAACCACTGGACTGCAGCAACTTTATTTAAATTTAAATTAGGATTGAATTAGGTGGATGCAAGAGAAAGAGAGAATAATTGTTCATGCCTACATAGCACACTGGCAAACAGAGAAACAAAAAGTTTGAGGGGACTTTTCCTTTAAGTGACGTGTTAAAGGTCACACAGTAAGACCATTTTTTTTAGAACCCACCTAATTCTCCAGGCAGGGATGGGGGTCTTTACTTGGCATTATGCTGCAGGGAGAGGTATAGTAAACCAAGAAAGTGTGTAGGGATAGTGCGGACTGCAAGTCTTTAGTATAACTTGAGCAGCTATGGACTGGCCCAGGGACCAACCTGGCAGGCTGCAGCAATTCCTATGCATTTACATAGAGACTTATTTGCCTCATTCCTCTTCACTCCATCTAGCTTTGTACCTGCAGTGTTGCTCATCACTCACAACTGATCTAAAAAGGGGAGACAGCAAAACAAGGAGAATAAATACTAAAGGTTTTCTATACTTAATTCCGTAAGTTTACTGTTTCAGTTGATGTAAATTCCTATTTTTAAAAAATGAAGAAAAATCCACTATATCATTTAATTCCCCAGGACTATCCATATTTAACCTTACTGTTCACCTTGCTTCCTTTTGCAAAACCTGCACTCTACTCCCCCTCCCCCCCCATTAGTGGAAGAACATGCTCTACTGCCATAACGCGTACTGTGGCAGGATTTGAATTATGTGCTGTTCAAAAGACTGCACCCAGGGCTTTAGACATATTGCCATGAATTATGGCTCTGATATGCTCTTGGACTCGTGCTTTAAAATTTCTCACTGTACGGCTGACATGGCATTTTCCACATAAACACCAGACAATATAAACAACAACGTTCATGCTGCAAGTAATAAATTGTCTGACGTTCACAGTGCATTCACTTGCCTGATGGATACAGTTTTTTTTCTGTCACTATATATTTACAGATACAAAATCCACACTTAAAATACCCTTTCGGTGTTAATGGTATCCAATTTCCTTTATTTTCATCTTCCACAAAGTGCTTTCTCACTAATGTCTTTTAAATCTTTACATTTCCTGTACATGACCTCAGTTTGTCACTCTCACCTTGTTTTGGTAAAGTGTCAATGTTCTGGATGGGCCACACTTTATGTACTATAACTTCAAGTAGTCCAGCTATAGTGTTGCATTCTTTTTCAGAGCATTAATAAACGTTTTCTTTTCATATTTCTGACGATATTCTGTGCATTCTGTAGTATTTCTTCATCATAGTCTTTAAATTGAAACCTTAAGATAATTTCTTGTGCTTGTTTCTCAGATCCCAACATTTCCAAATAACTTCGCCCTAGCCTTAGTAGTTGGTCATAGGGAACTGACTGAACCAGTCTCCTGGGATGAGCACTGCTCATGTGCAAAACACTGTGGCTGCATTTTTTTCTGGTCTGTAACCTGCTGTCTCAGTTCTTTTTTCTACCATTCCCATTAAACTGAGATACAGAAAACTGATTGTTGTTTAAGCACAACAATGTGTGAACTTGAGGTTTTTATTGTTCACATTAAGTACACCAATAAATTCTGATAGCTCATTCATAGTAACACTCCATATGTACAAAATGTCATCTACTGTACATACAGTATCCACACCATTTTATCTTTTTCATTCATTTATTCCCTAATGGATTCCACAATGACCCTAACATATACTAATGTATTGATTTGCCATAGGGAGTATTGTGTTCATCTATAATCATTTACAGAATAAATTCTTGAACCCTCTAACTGTGCATATAATCAAATCAAAACATATGAAATGGTAGCTTCTGTGTAGAATAAGCTTCCACCAAAAATTAAAGACCAAAATACTGCTAAAAGTTTTGAATATGCAATAGAAAGATTTCACATACAGTAGATGTTTGTAACTTTTTAGGTGACACGAAATATGTCTATTCATTGTGACTATTATCTAACTTTCTGTTTTCTGAAACTGTGTTTAGAAAGCATGACACAGGATGACTCTGTAAATAGGTCATGCCTGTGTAGTCTTATCCCATTATCAGAATTAAATAATTTTACCACTACTATTTTTTACATCAGTTGTGAGAAAAAAGAGTAACACTATTGCACTGCAGTTACAATATGTTAGACGTGTGCTGTGGAGAACAGTAAGCTGATAGAATCATAATGACAACTAATAAATTAACATAATGAGATTGTCATTGACATGTTTACAGAATCAGCAAAATGTTAATATGAAGTGATAAGAAATTCCCACAGGAATTTGTATTTTATTAAATTCTTAATTAGGAAACCTAATTACCACTGATATTGAATAATGGGCTTTTAATAAGTATGAAACAGGACATGCCAGGGTTTGTAATTATGGGGAATAATTGTACGGCTCAAGGGTTTTCTATTCTAGGTAAGAGAAGAGAGTAACAGGATGAATGAAGTGGCATCCCTTTGTCCAACACTCTTTAAAGCACTTTATTTTTTGAGGAATTAAAAATGAAATAGGTTTTCTTCTACTTCATTACCCTTTAAAAACCCACTCTTTGAGGCATGTTTATATTTTACACTTACACTAAGAAGTTCAGTATAAATACTATATGAGTTTTTTGCTTTATACCCCCCCACTCCTTAGTTTGAAAACATTCCCACCCTCATGCATATATTTTGCACACTGTAAGAATTGCCAGGGCTAGCAATGTTCTCCTCATAAGTCTGTTTCAAGGTGCTACTAAACTACAAAGCAGTTTTGAAATGTAATTATGAAAAGTAGTTTTCCACCTCATATGTTTTCCCTGTCACGCAGTGGACAGCCCTCCTTTGTATCTTCTCAACCTTTTCAACACTGTCTTCCTTCAAGAATATTAGAAAAAATTATGTGTAAAGTACGAACAAATAGGCTAAAAAGAACTGTATTTCCAACTGTATTCCAACTGTATTTGTAAGCCAACAGACACACACTAGAGTTGTATACAAATAACTATGGATTGTAGAACCCTGAAGAGGACGTATGCAGACAGGGGGACATTTTAAGTGTGTCTAGTGTTTACTATTTATTAAAAATTGGTTTAAGTATCTTACAGTATGTAATTAATTAGATTTTTTACACTTTAAAATTATGTTTAGTGCTCTGCACTTTAAATGGATACATGTGACTAAAACTCTCTTTAAGGGCTATATATGGGCTTGCAGTATAGCCTAGAGGTTAGAGGAATGAGGTGTGAATGAGCTTGGTACATCCAGTAGACCAGACATTAGTTTGATTCTCAAAACCTCCACTTGCATACTGTGTGACTCTGAGCAAGTCACTTAACCGACAGTGCTCCCAGCTCACCCCTGAAAACAGGCACTTGTGCCTAGTGGGCCTTACCAGGTTACCAAAAGACTAAAATAAAAAATAAAATAAAAATAAGGTAAATAAGCACTAGATGGCACTGTCTTTGTAAAAGAAAATAATTTGTTGAAACATTAGAAGTTTGCTGCTGTACTCTGGGCCGAGCCTGAATAGGCTTTGACACTGTTGTGGTGGAAGGAGGTTGAAAATAAACCTGTTTTTGGTAAAGTACTGGTTTCTGCTTTTTAGTTCATGAACAGGCTCAAAGGTGTTGTTAGACACGCAACACTTGTGCTGAGTACCTTTAAAGCGTCAATGCAATGAAAATGGGTTAAAACTTGACCTCACTGTTTTTTCTTCTTAATTGATGCCAGATGTCTTCAGTTTATTTTGGTGGTAACATTTTCAGTTTTAGTATCATTTAAAAATGTATCCTTGAAAATGAGTTGTTACTCAATGGAATTCAATTCTGTTCATATTGATTATGAATAAAATTTTACCATACCATACAAAAATGTTATGAAAGTTTTATAGTAATTATTTCTCAAGAAAAAAAGATGGCCCCCTCATTTTTATATAGAAATGATACTGAGGACCCGAGGAGGATAAGAGTCCAGACAAAAATGCAATTGTACTGTATACAGCATAGGAAGCATCCAAAAAAACAAATCAACAGTTCTGCCAATAATTTTTATAACCATAGCAGAAAATTAGTTTTTTGGAATACTGTTTTTCATTGTACTGCTGCTTTAAACACATGAGAGCAAAAGTGCAATTATTCACCATAATTACACATTCCTGAAGTTTCTTATCACACTTAAAGCATGCTTCCTACCTAAAGATGGTAAAACAAAAAAAGTAGCTAATGGTTTTATTTGAAAAACAGAGTTAAGTTTTAAATCTGTTTTCCTAAGGAGAAGAAAACATTTCTTCAGAAGTTCCTGTAGAACACCAGCCATGCACTGCTCGCTTTCCTCCTGACTCACCCAGAGAGATGCAGAACACCGGCACTTACTTGACTCTAGGTACCACAGTTGGTTGCATGCCGCCGGCAAGACTATTAAGGCATTGTGGTGTTGCACTCCCTCCAGTCCCAGCCTCTACTCAATGAGGCTGCTAACCCTGTTGGCAACTACCTCCATCATTACTGTGTGCCCCGCTGTCAACATCTACGATCACTCTCAGAAGCAGCTCAGATGCCATCTCCACAGTGTGAGATGCATGTTGATATTGTAGCTAAACTGGTGCACAGACTAAAGCAGTACAGGAGTGTAAATATGGTGTCATGATTACAGTTATGTACTGGTCTCTCAGCCAATCAAATGGCTCACATTTTTCTCAACATATTATAAGGAGTGGTAACTATGTTGAAAACATATCTTGACATTATTATAAAAATACTGAAATATTACTTTATGACTTTCCCTGTGGATATTTATCCAAAAAGCAAAATTAATGTATATAGAAAATTTAGTTTGAATATTTCCAGCCAGTGCTAAATGAGTGTACGGTATTATCTGAAATTTCAAAGAAAAGAGTGGCATCAAGGAGGGTCTGCTCTCAGTCAAACACAGCTTAAAGTGTACAAGATGACTGGGCACTGTCATCCCCATAACATTATAAAAGCAGTTTGTGCAGTGAGCAAAGACTTTATGATGTTACTATATGAAAGTTTAAGAAGGCCCCTATAATATTTCTTTATGTATAATGGTCATCATTTTTTATACATGGATACTGACAATCATTTTTTATACAAGGATAACGATGCTGTAATTAGTTGTTACACATAACTTGTATGTAACTACAATCTGTCAAGCAACTGCTCAGTTCACAAAATGTGAGACCACAGTCCCAGGCAACAGCAGCACAATCATATTGGAAGCGGCACCTCCCCAACAATGTACCCAGCAATAGCAGCAGCAATTTCCCCCAGGTGGCAGCAGTGAGTGGGCCGAGCACTCAAAGATATATATATATATTTTTTTTTACTTAATTACAACTGTACCAGATGGTACATCGAAGAGTAGCAGAGGCATGTAAGGCCACATTCTGGAAGGAGTAATTAAGCACAAAAGGAGGACCAGATATTATAAAACACAAAACACTGGTGGGTTTGTGTAATGAGCATTTTATCCACCGTTGTTATGTGATGCCTTTTTTGAACCACTTCAAATGTGCTGTCATAGTTTAAGTGGCATCACACACACTCAAACACACACTATTCTCAATCATTCTTCAACTATATATATGTCATGGTTTCACTTTTTAAAAGTTTGTTACTGCATTTCTTTATAAACTTAAAGTTCATCATAAACTACTAAGATGGAATGGCAAAAAATGAGGTGAATCAGTTAACCACAATGTAGATGTACAGAAACATTGATCTGAAATGCAGTAAAGTGTCATGCACTTTGATGACCAATAGCACTGTCACTTTAAGTGGTAAAATAAATATAGTGAGCCCACAAACTAGACTCCGCACCCAGATGAAAAGCTAATGAAGCTTAAAATGCCAGCGAATCTGGTAGGTCCCGCCCCTTCTCAGGTTGTAGCATTTTAATGAATTTGCACTGATTATACCATTTAAGGCAATTTACATGCATAAGTAAAAAGACAAAGTTCCTTTTTCAAGCGCTTGGCTTGGGAGCAAAAAAACTAGACTGTAGCGTGGCAGACTTAAGTGCCATGGTCAAAAATCTTCGTGGGCGCTCTGATATGCCAATTGTTTAATTCTGTAATGGTCTTAATTGCTGTACAGGACAACTAACATCACAAGGATGCTTTTATGAGACATAGATGGTAGGTGGGGAACTTGGGAAGATATATCTGAGGAAGACTGGAAGGAATGGCAAAGTGCTGTTGAGCTGACCTACACTCTTAAAACCACAGATGGGACTGGCAGGATACTTACTGTCCATAAAGTGACCTCACTAAGCTTCAATACATGAGCTGTGGAGCCTTACAGGGTAACAATAGCTGCAGTATGTGAAATAAACCTTTCTGGTAACAGCAAGGCATCTTCTCACAAAAATAGTAGCTGACAATTCAACTTTAATTTAAGTGTTCTGATTGGTGACTATATTTGTAGCCAGTTTGGATTCTTTTCTCGGTTTCAACCTTCACTAATGGTTTTATTTTGATTTCAGAAAGGTTTTTTTTAAGGAACAATGTACATTCTCTTTAAAATGTTTTCATCAGATGAGCACATGCTGAACACTTACACTCTCTGAGCATCCCAATGTCTAGGCACTTCTTTAGCCGGCAAGCCTGGCACTGTCGTCGGTTGTTTTTGGTGATCTCACAGGAATTCTGGAATGGACAGCAGAACTGAATGTTTCGCTTCATGGCACGCCTGTGAGGAAAGATTCCAAAAAGTTTTTTAAGCAAACTCCAGACTACCTCTTACCTACATTGTCAGAGTCCCTTTCTCTCCAAATGAAACACAATGCTCGCTCTATAAAAAGTGTCTTAAAACCCTTATTCTGACAGAAGGTTGCTATACTTTGGCTCCCATTTCCATTGAAGCTCATATGATTAGTCATGAGAGGCAGTGTGAGCTAATGGTTAGAGCAACGGCTTGTAATCCAGGAGCTCACAGGTGCAACCCTGTGAGAACTAAACATTCACTGGCAGATCACGGATGAGTCATCCATCAGTGCTTCAGTCCACCCAGCTACAGAAATGGGTAGAAGTAGGATTCCACTGGAAGCGAGATACTGCAGCTCAGCTGGGCTATCCTGGGTAAATAAACTTTTAACAAATATATTTCAATTTCAGTGTTATTATTTGGATAAGACTATTGAGCTGAAAACTCATTTGCAATGGTGTCCAACACGCTCACACTGTAAATATGTGTAACAGTGTTAAACAAGAAAGAAGAAATCAAAATACAGTAGACAATAATCTTTGAAATTCATAAACTGCAGCCCTCACACATGTAACTTCAAGTAAAGAATAACAACAACAGAGCATAGTTGACTGGAAGCAGTTTGATACCCCATTTTTGTTGAAGGATTAGAGTTTTAGTGCTAGACTGTCAGCCATGCGTCGAGGACTTGCTGCGTGATTGTGCCGCATCCACAATCCTTGGGCAGCAATGTTAGGCCACCTAAAATGTGATTTAACTGTTGGGCACATCTGCTGTTACTTGCGGTGACATGGGAGCCTTATAATGATGCATGTGTCAATCTTTAACACGGCCATTGTTCTGTGAAGCTACAGTAACTGCCATAAATGCAGCAAAGTGTTTGGAAACAACGCTGAAATGTTATGCTGTATTTACCCTGCTGCAGGTACACACCAATTATTTGGACCAATGCCTGCAGCAGGATTTCTGAAAATCCAGCCTTAATGTGTAATGTTAGGGAGTAAATTCCCAAATGCAGGGCAACATATGGTAAAAGATGCCTGACTCCGCTGAGACCGACTGATTGGGATGGTCAGTACAAGGCACCCAGTATAGCGAAGGCATTGAGGTGGAGTTCATTCAGAGAGTTTGGAAGTCAAGTAATCTGGGGCTGAACCTCTAACATACTTTATATCAAAGTGCATTTTGTGCAAAATGTGTCGATTGGTTAAAGACAGCGGGTGTTGAATGGACCATCCAAGATGAATCTCACTAAGCAATTATATAAAACATCTACCTTGTGAGTGAGACAGCTGGATGGGTGCTGTCATGCAACATATCAACGCAGTCAGAGGAAAAATAAGTGATTTGACAGTCCTTTTTTTAACATCAGCATGAAAGGGCATTTTATTTAAAAAAAAAAATAGAACCAATTTTAGGTTCAAGCTTTTAACAAGAGGATTCAGTCAATAGCCTGAACATTTACATTTACAGGACCCTCCCTCTCCAGAGCCTGCCTTCAATCAGATAAATCAGGTTATAAAGGCTCAGTGGTGGAAAGCTACTTCAGTATGACACTGGAGCCAAAAAGTACTGATTTCATTTTTTCTGAATTCAGAACAAGTTCAAATTCCATAAGAAATGCTGCAGAGCATTAAAGGCATTCTGAAGGGACATCTGAAGTTTCTGGAGAGAAGCGTCAGGAGCATACAGTGTTGTCAGTATATGACTGGTACTCTATTCCTTTGAGGTGTGCTCCCAGACCATACAAGTATGTAGATAATAAACCATGACAGGGTGTGCATTATATAATTTAATGCATGCCCCAGGGCAGAAGGCTGTAGGCTTATGCGCCTGAGAAGTGCATCAAAATCCTGTAATTGCACTATGAAGTGGCTTATTGCGCTTTTAAAATGGCTCATATGTAGTTTTCTGGGGGGATAGAAATGACCTCCAGTACTAGACTATGCAGTGCTAGGAATGTAATGCACGGTCAGGTGACATGCCATGGGTAAATGAAGTTTCTAGATTTTTTTCTTGCCATCTTATAAAAGGAAAATAAAACAGGTCCAATACTGAGCCATGCGATAACCCTTTACCATGCTAAGGTGATAAGACTGTACTCCATTTACAACGGTTTTCTGTGTCTGGTGGGAAAGGTAATTTTCAAACCATACAAGAACAATAACTTAAGCTACAGTGCCACAGTCATGACAGCAGCAAATCATGGTAGACTGTATCAGAGGCCTTGGACAATGAGTGAAAATGGCCCTGTTGAATTTACCTTCATCCAAGGCCAAGTTGATAAAGCTCAAGACCCGCGACATGAAGGAGAAAGTAATATTCTTTGCCCTACAGTAATTCTTTCTTTATAGCAATCAAATATATGGGTATCTTACAGAAATTTAGACAGCTGGTTAAATACCAAGCATCCCAAAATCTAGATGTTATTGGGAGAAGAGAAATAGGATGACAGTTGGTCATGTTATAAGAAGCACCACCCTTTTGTACATTTGCATTTTTCCAAACACTGGGGAGAGCCCCTTAGGAAAATGACCGGTTAAAAAGAAATATAAGAGGAGCATAACTCCCCCATTTAGAAGCAGTTTTGGGCTTAGTCTTGGCTGATCCAGTTTATCCTCCCCCCTAGCCAATAATTAGATCAAATACATGACTCTGGTTTAGGTAATTAAGTTGTTTAATACTCTAGCAAGTTCCTGTCCTGGAGCTGTGTACAACATGGACTTGGGCTGTTCCTGTAGACAAGAGGCTACATACTGTCTGGGTTGCCATGCCCTAGGGGGGCATAAAAGTAGAACCCCTGCTCAGAGTGACTAGCTTCAAGGGGGTTTTAAAATTTTTTTTATTTATTTATTGAAATGTTTCACCAGGAGGGCACACTGAACAACAAGTTGCTCGTCTCACGGTGTGACCTTGGGGGAGGGGTTACATAGGGTTGTGAAGGATGATCAGTTATAGTAGTATGTAGGTAGTACAAACAATACAACAATGAAAGATTGTGCAACAATTGGAACACAAGGTATTGTACAATAAACAGTAGTGGAACATTTGGTAAATTACAATACATGTCCAAAATTATACAAAAGAACATATGAACGTACAAAATAGTAATAATGCGATAGAACCATTTATAGTGTGAGTGTACCAGGAGCAGGCTCGAGGTAGTACGCAAGTGCTGTTGGAGTAAAAAGGATGGGGTTAAGTTGTGCACACTGGTAACCCAGAAGGGCAGATGGAGAAGAGAGGGGGGAGAGGCAAGATCTGAATATGAGGAGAACGGCAAGATGAAGGAGATCCACTTGCTTGAAACGGGTTTTGTCCCATTCAGGCTTCAGCTGCAACCATCTGGCAGGAACTTGCTGGGCTTTGGAGATAGCATTTGGGTCCAGAGTCTGGAAAGTAGCACCTGTCCTCTTCAGATCAAGTTCTGGAGGTCATTCCTTTGCCTTCACCACTGGAAGATGATCACTGGGATGGTAGGGGCCTGATGATATTCCCCCATTGAGAGGTTCAGCCTCATTGCCTCCCATCAGGTATCCTTGCTTGGCTATGGAAGGGGACCTAACGGAGTCTGTTTGTTTTTTATTTACTTAAACATATTTTACCAGGTAGACAAGAAGAGCCCAGAAGACTCATTTCCACTTGCGACCTGAGGGATGGGGAGGGGGTAGGAAGGTAATAGTTACAGGTAACAAGTTACACAAAAATACAGGAAAACATTCTTTCACAGATGTTCTAATAAACAGTAGCAGAAATCTTCATAAGAATACAACACAAATACATACAAGGTACAATATTTCGGCAGTGCTTGGTCACCTTTTGGTCATCAGATATGATTACCCCCAGATCCCTTTCCTGTTTGGTGGTTGTCAATACCCCCCCCCCAAATCATGTACTCCTCCCCTGGGTTTCTGTGCCCCAAATGCATGATTTTACACTTCTTTGCATTGAATCTTAGTTGCCACACTCTTGACCACTCTTCAAGCCTACTTAGGTCCCTCCTCCTCCCCCACCAAGTGTCAACCTTGCTGCAGTTAGTGTCAGCTGCAAAGAGGCATACCTTCCCTTGCAGCCCCTCTGCAATGTCGCTTATGAAGATATTAAAGAGGACTGGCCCCAGATCTGATCCTTGTGGCACCCCATTGGTCACCCTCCTCTCCTCGGAATAATCTCCATTTACCACTACTCTCTGTGTTCCATCTCTTAAGGAGTAGGGAGTGGTTAGGTTGGGATCCGGACTGGAACAGAGTCAGAAAACACAACCTGGAGTAGACGTCTATGATCTGCCTGCTCATTAGCCTCTCGAAGACCTTGGAACGAACTTGAAGGAGGGAAACTAGACAGAAGCTGGGGATAGTGTCCACAGGATGCCATTTGTGGATGGGTATGACTTTCACATGCTTCCAGGTGCAGGGGAAAGAGTCTGCTGTAAGGGACCGATTAAAAAAGTGAGTGATAGCAGCTGCTATGGCATGGGCACATATACTCATAAATCGGGGGGTGATGCCATCATCCTCACAGCTCGATGTAGTGTTGCAGTGTTCAGCACAGAGAGCTCTTTGTGTATTTTGACCAGGGTTTTTGGACAAGAGCCCTTGGACTTGGGGGATGGCCTATGCAAGACTGAAGAATGCTTGTATGTGGATCATACCAGTGCTCACCCTCTGTATAAAGGCACACTAAAGAGTTGCAGACACATTTGGGAAAAGTTTGTAAAATATAATATTCAGGTACAACTCGGTTTTCCTATATTTTTGTATTTCTCTGCCCTTTGTTCATTATAATAAAGTATATTTGAATGTACACAAGATTTTGTCCCATGGGCTTCACTAGTTATTGCTGCTTATTCCCCACACGAAGTTGTAACCCTTTGTTTGTGACAT
Organism: Neoceratodus forsteri; assembly: GCA_016271365.2. NCBI lineage: Eukaryota > Metazoa > Chordata > Ceratodontiformes > Ceratodontidae > Neoceratodus > Neoceratodus forsteri. The sequence goes on from CM057459.1 coordinate 660,340,382, forward strand.
CACCATATTTTCTTTGCTGAGTATGAAATTCATAAAAAAATTACCTATTTTGAAAAATACATGCCCTTAACCTATTTACATGCCCCATATATATATTTTTTTAATCATATATTTTACCTCTTGCAGCCACTGACCTGCCTTAATCCAGCCACCGCTCCAGTTCCACCTCTGATCCTGATGTTGCATGCCCAGCTGGCATTTGTAGCTGTGTCTTTCAGAGGGGCACCCTCCCATTGCCCCAGCACCAGATGAGGAACCATTACTGGCACGCACATTAGGCATCTTCGGCCGGTGGAGTGCAGCCATCAAGCTGCTGCAGTCTGTGCTGCTCCATTTTCCAATCTTTTCTAGCCCCGGGAGTGCAGGTGTGCAATGACGTTGCGGCACGAATGTGCTGACATCTGCCACACTCCATCCTTCTATGCCAGCTCTAGCAGTGCCCCCGGTCATCACCGGGGGCCGCTGCAGAGCGATGGCTCCCTGAATCCCTCCTCAGGGATAGGAGAGCAGTCTGCTGGACGCTCAATCCTTATTCCCCCCCCAACGACCCTTGATGGCTCAGGCTCGTGTCCAAACTCGGGTCGCCAGCAGGGCACTAGGTGTGGCATCCAGCGCCTCAACCCTTAGCGCCACCAGGCTGGCACATGCCCCATATTTTTAAAATGATTAACTGCAAACCCTTTAGGCTTAAGACTGCACCCTAAAGCCTAAGTTGCCTAGTACTTAAAACAACTTGTGTAGCCTCCAGCCCCTAAAAGGACTACTGTTTTATGCCCTTAAAAATCTCTTAGTTCAAAAATGACACTGCATTGTCAGTGCAAGAACACTTTATGGGGGAGGAATCATAGATGGCAGTCAGCTGCATCCCCACCTTCTTCTGTACAGTCCAAGTGTCATGTGATGATGTGAACACTTTTTGCGGTCGTCTCCTCTCACGTTACACATCTGATAGCGTGATTCTGTGCATGTTCTAGCATCTATGGATAAGCTTATTCACAGATGTTGGCACACGCAAACAACTGTGCTATGGAAGAGGCTTAAGATGAGAGGAATCTTTTGATCAAAGTAGCCACATGATGCGCCCTCTGGCAGGGATACATGCTGTTGCCTTCGGGGGGGTGGAGAGAAAGTGCAGCCTGCAGCATTATACATGCTGTAGTGGATAGACACTACGAAAAACAGTGTCTTAGGTCAAAAGTTCCTACCCTGTGGCATGTAAAGTATACTTATTTTGAGCCCTGTTTCTTTGGCAGCAGATTGTGATGTCGCAATCAGAGGATTATGACTTCAAGTGAAAATGAACAGAGGGGGCAGAAGAACTCTAATCAAGAAATGGATGCCAGGTAGTCTCCAGCTGGGTGCTCAAAGGACAGGCCACAGAGACTCCATCTGTTTTTTGTGAACTTTCTTTATGTACCCCAGACACCAGGGCCCCTTCGGGCAAGACCCGCTTGACAGGCACTACCGCCCTGCCTGAATCCCCACCAGTGAGGAATCGGGGACAGAGTCCTCCTCTCCGAGGCCCCAGAGAGAGGGGAGGACCTGGGAGAGTTGAAAGGGCACGGACCGGTGGTGGTCATGTGTGCCTACCTCTGGGGACCACTGTCTACCTTCTGGTGCTGGAGGGATTTTTCCATTGTTTTGGTTGCTTCCTAGGCAGCGGACATGCAAGGGCATCAGTGCGGTGCCTCCTGCAGACATCTGCAGCTGCCTCCCCAACTTACGTCTCCACACAGTGCAGTGCCCCTGATCTCCACCAGGGGACACTGCAAGGTAGGAAGACCCTTGGATCCCACCCCAGGAGAGGAGAGCAGTCCTCTGGACAGTCGATGCTCGCCTCCCCCGCTGACCACCGACGGCCCAAGTCTGCTCCCAAACCTGGGTTAGTCAGCATGGCGTGAGGTGTGGTGTCCAGCACCTCAACCCTCAGCACCACCAGGCTGGCTCAGAGACTCCATCTTGAATGCAGGGTATTTGACAAATTTGTTCATGTGTTTCAAGCCCAGGGTCAGCCATAAGCCCCACATTGTCTTGGGCACTGAAATATACAAGTAGTAGAAACCCTGTTCATTCTCATGTTGGGAACTGGGGTGATCACCTGTATCTGGGTCAGGAGGACCAGATCATGGTTTACAGCCTGCTTTTTCATGTGGGACACAGAGACCAGGATCTGAAGGAAATCTCCTGTGGACATGGAAGGAAATTCAGTGACATCATCCAAAGTCAGAATTCCCAGTATCCATGCATCTGATGCTGTCTGGACCCTTTGCTTTAGAAATTCAGTAGTCTTCCACAAAGGGAAGGTACACAAAAATGGTTTGGTGTACCTGCATTGTGGAGATCTCTGCCTCTTCTACCTGCACCTCCATTACATTAAGGAGCAAAAATGCACCTCTCCTACTGTTGCCTGTAAACCCAGCGCAAGCTCCTATGATTCTCTGATTATCGATGGTCCAAAAGGACCTTAATCCTCCCCAACTGTTTGGGGCCAAACCCCCACCCCATCAACACTGAGTTGGACTTCCACTGTTGTTTAGAGACTTGCAACTGTCCTTTCTTGTCCTGGCTGTCCCTAACAAATCCATTCAGTTCTGGGTAGAAAAGCAAATCCCTGGAAAAAGGCATATTGTATAGTTCTATGTTAGATGCCTGATCTGTAGTTCAGTGGCACAGATGTACCCCTCGTATGGCCATCACAATAGAGAAGGCTGAGTGAGCTAACATACGCAAACTGCCTACAGCAGCATCTCTGAAAATGGAAGAGGACATCGAAATGAGCCATAAACAATTCATCCTTTCTGAATCCTGTGGAACAAACATATATAAAGCAGCAATCTGCAAACATAAGATCCTGGTGACAATGAAGTAGGCATACATTATTTAAAGAGTGATGTCATTCAAGAAATAGGCTCATCTCTACACCACATCCACCTGTTTGTCATAAGCAATTGACAGGACCACCAAACTTTCTATAGGTATGATGGAGAACTTCATGGCACCACATACAGCCTTGTCTGTTACCAGAGGAATGTCTCACTTCTCCAAATGAAACCTTCCTCCTGAAAAGGATAACATTGATCCCTGGGCATGGGTAGTTGTGTTCCCTGTTCACCTTGGCCCATTTCTGATCTACAATTTTGTTAGCGGCAGAAGTCTGGGAAAACACAAAATGGTTCAAACTAGAGTCTCATTACAATGTTCTACCAGCCTCAGTTATCATATAGGACAGAGATGCATTTCAATGGGGGGGATCAGGATCTTTGAGTTCCATCCATTCCCCCTCCTCCCTGGAGGGGGAATCTTCCTCATCTGAATGATCTGGCTCCATCAGGTCAGGATTCTTTCCAGACCCCCTGCATTCTCCTCTTGACCTCCCATGTCATCAAGGTCAGGTGTCACCAGCAAATCTAGGCAAGCAGGATCGCTCTGCTCTGGCACACCTGGACATGCCCGTATAACCCCTCCCCCCCGACCTGAGGGCCCACTTTAGGTTTGGGAGTCTTCACAGGTAAGACATGTGGGTCATCAGCATGTAGCATCTCATTTAAGAGAAGCAATATGGATTTGTGCAACTCAGTTTTACCACTGATGGACTGTACCACTTGTGCAACTCCCCCATCTGAAGGTTCGGCTGGAGGGGGGGGGTTGAAAGAGACATTAGATTGCATTATACAGGAAGGACAATAAGACCCTATGGTTGAAGGTTTCATAGTCCTCAGCAGGTCTTACATCTTTTAAATGTAAATGGTCTACAATAAGCCATGGTACCAAACATCTTAGACTGCAATGCTGATAGACTACTCAAGTAATCGCTCAGTAAAGCTGCTGCTGCCCCTTTAAAGCTCTGTTTCCCAAAACATCCCCCTCCTGGCCTCTAAAAGTAAAAATGTTAACTGATTGGACTTACCCTAGAACTGCCCTGGAGTTAGATACACTGAGTGTGTTAGTTGGTTGCCTGAACAAAATGCAAACGTGCCTAGTACTGCTGAATTTCTGCCCAAAACTGAGCTTGCTTGAGCTGCTGCTAATGCTCCACCTTCAGAGTAGTGACTGCCATAAGCACTGCTGCATGTCATGCTCGCATCAGTACACATCTTGGGTACATGTGCATGTGACCCCATGCTCAGAAAATGTTCAGTGCATAAAGCACTGAAGACAAGAATCTGGCTGAAAGCCAAAGGGTGAGGAAGGAGCATGAAGGTGACAAAAAAAAGTTCAAAGTGCCACGTTCGCAGTCAATGGACCCTGACGGTCCAACAAAGAAAGAAATAGACATCAGCAATGAAACGTACAGTACAAGCACTAACAGGCAGCCTCAGTAGTCCAACACAGTCCAGGAGACCCAAGTCACATGATACACCACGGTACAGCCCCAGTCAACCCTGTCAGTTTTCTCTGCCTGAAGGCTAAAAAAACTATACTCTGTGTAGGGAGAAATATAAACAAGCAGGAGGAAAGGAAACACCATCGTAGAAAGATGCTAGATACCACCTGTGATGGGAATGTGACCAGGTTAAATTAGTTGGTTTTTTTTGTTAGCGTAATTATTATTTTTGTTTTTCATTTATACATATTTTCATACAAGTTCTTGCTGTGAATGAATACAAAATGACTTCCAGGTCACATGTCCAAGCAGCTCTCAGGAGAAACACTTGCCAACTGGGAGGGTGTGAGGTTTCCCAGGAGATCATCCAGCAACAGACCCTGGCATACGTGAGGGTGCTATTTCTGGCACACAGACATCCTGCAAGAAGGATGAAATCAGGGTTGTAAAGCTGTGAGTAAGAATATCACTAGCTGAGAATAAAGCCAGTTAGCCTGGTGATGTCATTTATACACACACACACACACACACACACACACACACACACACACACACACATACACACTCTCACATGGGTGGCGAACAATGGGGGGGAACTGTCACTCAAGGGAGAGGTCACACCCAGACACCCCTGAGCACATAAACTAGGGAGCTGGGCACCCCTCTCTCTCTCTCTCTCTCTCTGTCTCTCTCTCTCTCTCTTTCTTTGACATTCTACATCTGGTAAAGAAGGGAGGGCTCTGCCAACAGCTAGCTTATCTGTGTGCAGAAAGGACACTTCTAGGTAAATATTCTTTCAAGTTAGCTGACAGGCAAATATAGATTCTAGGAGACACTAGATTTTTGAGATTCTTCTAACAGTCACCTGTCTGTTAACTATTTTTATTTTTCTTTCCAGTAAACGTGTAAATCTTTTTGTCTTGCTGTACAAATCCTGTTTATTTGTTAACAGCTGCAGTATCTAGTAGTAAAAAATTTATTTTTTATAGAACCAGTGACTGTACCTAATTACTGAAAAGGTACTTTTAATATTTCTGCTGGCAAAGAATTTTCTGTTTATAGTCCATCATCCGAAGTGCATTCTACCAAGTATTATTGTGTCTGACCTCCCAAGACCCTGGGCAGGATGGAGGTATTTTCCTGATATAATCAGAATACCAAAATTGCCCTGTAAGGTACTACAGCTCGAGGGGCAGTTTGTCGCAAACTGGTGGCAGAGCAGTGTGGATCAGTGCACAAATTTAAAGCCAGAATTTGTGTGCAGTGTGCTTTCCTGGGGGAACTAGGAACTCTGTGAGACAGGTAAAAGCCTTACCTAGCACATGTGGAAACAGAGTACCAGTAAAAAAGTTATCTTAACAGTTACAAAACAGGATATACAAAAGACTACATCATTTACTACTTTTTATTTTTATTTCTAGAAACACAGCTTGGTGCAGTGTAGCTAGCAAATATGAGCACCTCATCATATGGCAGATTTAATGTGCCTCAGCTCTGTGAGCTGTGCAAAGACAAGGAAATTATCTATGAGTCCCTGACAAGAAATGGACTCGTAGAAGCCTTGGCGGAGCAGGACTGAGTGCAGGGGAAGCAGCCAGTCCCCAAAGTATATGACCAAATTCCTGTGGAACAGGTGATCACTGAGGAAAGCGACAAAAGTAGCTAGACTGAGGTCATAGAGGATGAGCCAGAGGTGGACCTCGTGCCATGAGCTGGTGGGACAATGCAGCCCAAGCCTGAGCCATGAACCAAGGTAGCAGAGTCTCAAGATCAGCTTGAGCTAATGAAAATGGAGCTGGGGCTGAAGGCACCAGAACTGCAGAGAAGGGCAAGGTTTGAATCTGGGAGGGAGAGAGTAAGGTTGAAAGCTGAGGAAAAAGGAAAAAGCATGCCAGCAGGAAATCTTGATGCAACAAGAGAAAGAGTAGCAGTGTCAACATGAGTGTCTCATATGAGAAGTGGGAGAGAATGAAAATGAGATGGAATGAGTAGAAAGAGAGAAAGAATGCCAGCACAAAAAAAGAGATGGTGAAACTGCGCCAGACAGCACCACAGCAAACCGTAAGTAATGGTGTAGAGGGTCAACCTCATAATGCCATAATTTATTCCAAAATGTTTCCTCAATTTATTCCAGAATGTTTCCTCAATACCAGGAGGGGGATAATCTTAATTTGTTTTCAAAATAATTTGAGAGGGTATGTGTGTGGACATGGCTTCGTGGATGACCCACCATACAGCCTTGCTTACTGGCCATGCTTTGCTTACATTTTCTAGAATGGATGATCAGAACTGTATGGACTATGATAAAGCTAAGCAGGTGTTATTGAAACATTTTGAACTAACTCCTGAGGCTTATAAGAGAAAATTCAGGGAGTTAAGAAAGGGACCAGGAGATAGCAATGTAGAATTGCATGTCCAAATGTGTACCTATCTAGACTGCTGCGTGGATGGGGTTAAAGCAAGAACTGTAGTGAAAATAAAAGGGGCGGAATTTGTTTCAAGGGTTCCCAAGGGAACAATTTCTTAAAACTATACCTGAGGACCTGCATGTATGGCTACTGGACTGGGCATGCAGCTCTGTGAAGGAGGCAGTAGAAAGTGCTGATCTGTATGTGGCCAGCAGACCTCACATGCAGTGTAGGAACAATTGGGGGGGGGGGCAGAATATGGTTTCAAGGGTTCCCAGGGAGGGCAGCATAAAGTAAACTAGCCAGCATCTGAGCCCAAAACACAAACCACTGGTCATAATGGGAGCAAGAAGCCGGGGGCAAAGAAGTTATTTGTCAGAAACTGGGACATCTGTTCTATGAGTGCCCTAAAAACATGAACAAAGGACAAAAGCCTGGGGAGGGGGTGATCAAGACAGTACCCAGCAGATAGTAGCTTATGCACAGACTGTAGTGCCATCTAACTCTTTCATGCATATGCACCCTAGCTGATCTGTGTGTGGGAAGGACACTTCTAGGTAAGTGTTCTTTCCAGTTAGTTAGCAGGTAAATATAGATTCTAGGAGAGACTAGATTTTTGAAATTCTTTTAACAATCATTTGTCTGTTAACTACTTTTATTTCCCTTTCCAGTTAACACGTAAATATTTTTGTCTTGCTGTACAAATCCTGTTTATTTGTTAATACCTGCAGTACACCTAGTAGTAAATAATCATTTTTTTATAGAACCAGTGACTGTGTCTCATTATTGAAAATGTAATTCTAATATTTCTACACTCAAAACAATGAAGTCTCTGTTTACAGTCTGCCATCTAAAGAGCACTCTATCAAGTATTATGGTGTTTGACCTCCCAAGATCCTGGGCAGGATGGAGGTATTTTCCTGATATAATCAGGTGGTGTCAAGCGAAGAGGATCAGAATACCAAAACTGACCCATAAGCCGGTATAGCCCAAGGGGCAGTCTGTCACCCCGCCCCTAACTATCTAAGTCACCTGCATCAGGAAAATTCTTGTACTCGCCTGCGTTACCAGCCAGACTGAGAAGTCTAGTAGACCAAATAATAAAACACCCAACTGTAAGCATGTAGTCCCCATTCAGGTGCCATATGCACTGATAATGAAAGTTAGCTAGCAGGTTAGTCAATGCCAAAGTCTCAGCTTAACAGGCACCAATTTCTAAATTTAGGGGTGCTCCCTGTCAGCAGGTAGCCCTAACCTGCCCTGGAGTCACACAAGTCATGAATAAAATAACAAACAGGAGGTATAAAAAATAATCTTCCAGAGGCTGTATCTATGCTGCTACCTCCCCCCCCCCAGTGGTATAGCAGAAACTGAGGTAACCCAAGTACCACTACTGGTAATTCTACCTGCATTTCTGCCTCCTGACACCCCACCACCATCCTGGCTCTCACAGAAAAAACATTAACATCACAAGACCCAGTCTTGTTGGCACAAGCCATATCTTGTATAATTTATTGCAGCAAGCACTCTGTAGGAGGTTAAGCCATAAAAAGGTTGTAAAAAAATTAAAAAGCAAGATAGAAAGTAAAGACAAAGCCAATAGTACACTAAGAATAGAATGGCTTTACAAACTGAAAATAAGGTGGAACCATGTTACAGCAGTAGATTGCCCACTAAAACTGGAAGTCACCTTGTGTGGCATTTCACTGTGACTGGAGTTTGCCTTTCCTAGTTTAATTATACAACCACAAATATTACGGATCTAACACAGACCCTGAAAATAAGATCTTTTTAATCAGTAAACTGTTGCTTTTCATATTTGAAGTACTTTTAATTTTTTTTTCTTTCAAACTCATTGACATGTCACCCATGCCACCCTAGGCTTCAGGAGGTAAAGAGTTAAATACTACCTAACTTACTAAGTGTAAAATGTGTGATGTCACTATGACATCACAAAAGACTGAGAAGAGCCACTCTCCTGCTGCAAAATTCATCAATTCTCAGTGCTCTTAAGGACACAGAACCCTGCATCCTTTAAACTCCAGCTGCACGTCAGGACAGAACTTTCAGCAGTGTGTTGTGTCAATGGAATGTGCTACCAGGGCGTCAGGAGGGACATTCTGCTGTGACCTGATGCCAAGTCATGGGATGCAGGAAAAGGCACCAAAGAAACCCTGAAGGACTTCCTAGATTTTGGTATGGGGCCCCTGTTTCTTATTTTTTACTTAGTGGGTCCCAGACCACTGGACAGTCAAACTAACAAGCGTCCCACTTCCAATGTCGCAGTTCATCAGATTGCAGTTCTGATAAGGTGTGAAGAGGGAAGGAGAGCACTAGCAGTTTCAGCCTCTATGAAGAGGGCATATCAAACCTAGTACTACAGGTAGCAACTCTCAAAGTAATTACAGACAAAAAAAATCTTCTCAATGGCAAAATAAAGGTTACTTCAGAAAAAAAAAGTAGTAACAGGTAGCTACTGTATATATTTATGCAACAGGTGCAGACACTGATTAGATAAATCATTTATCTCGCTGCAAAACAGTGAGCAGTGAGATAAATGCGCTTATCTGAACAGTTACTTTTATCTCAATACTGTAGTTGCTGTGTCACTCCCGCCCACTGGAAGGTCTCTCCTTCCAGCTTAAAAACTACAGGTTGCTTTCCTTCTCCAGCCAAACTAATGTGCAGCACAGTTCTGTCCACAAATAAGGCATCCAGACTCACTCGTCTTCTGCTCAGGTCCCATTGTCTTCACTCTCTCAGCCTCCCAAAAATAAAATGTTTTCTATTTTTGTAGTTTGCTCTGCTTCCCAAACTACAGTCACACTTGCTCTAACACATGCCACTCACTCCCTCATGACAACAGACAGAAGAATTTTAAAAAAAAAGCTAAACATTTATACCTGCAAATGTTCAGTGCCAGCTGCTATTACCCAGAACTGATGACTGATGACGACTCAGTACAGTACTGCTCCCACCCGGCTCACAATCACTAAAGGCATCCCCCATCTTGAACTAAATATTTCTTAGAAAATGAGCTAAGAAACTTCCAGGCTCTGATTGGCTGATACCCCTGGCAAGGTGGGCATCGATCAGACAACAGAGCCCGGGTGAAAAAAAGTGCCAGTCCCAACCAACCTGATTACCAATATCACTGTGCTGATAGAATTTTCATTTTCAAAATGCCTCCATTTTTGTTTCTATCGGTTAGAGAGAGATACAGCTGTGCCAAAGCACTGAGTGACAACTGTCAGACAAAATGGCATATCCACCCTGCTCGACTCACTTTGTAACAGTTCAAAAAGGGAGATAGGGGTTGCAGGGAGATAACTAGATAAAAAGGGTAGTATCTGCTATCCCCTCCTCTTGTCCCTGTCCCAGTTGTGGTGGTCCCAGTAATGTTGGCAGTCCAGAAGTGCTGGCGGGTTCCCTAGAAGCAGCAGTTGGTCGGTCATGGTGTGGGCTCCGTTCGGTCCCATTTTTTAGTTTTATTTATTTAAAAAAAAAAAAAAACAAGTTTTCGGTCCCTTGGCAGTGGCACCCACAAGTGGGGCCACATCTCTGAAGAGACAGCATCAGGCAGAGAGTCAATGCAATATCAGTGCAGCAAGGCCCCAAGAAAGACCACCCATGGGCTGCAGCCAGCACACTTCCCCACTTCCTCCTCCTTTATTCTTCTCCCTGGGCCGGGGCAGTGAGTTGGTGGCAGCACCCTCGGGCAGGTGCTATCTGCTTGAACTGATTTTAAAATTTAAAAAAGAAGGTTTTTTTTGTGTTGTAGGTGCAGAAAATACTGCCACAGCATTAGCGGGATCAGGAAAAGCCCCAGGACTAAGGACTGCCTGTAGGTGGTTTTATGTAAATTTATTTTAATTACACTCCAGCACAGAGCATAGGACGAGGGTGGTTTCATTAAATTTTATTCAAATTGTGCTCCAGCAAGGGAGCATAGGACAAGGGTGGCCTTATTTAAATTTTATTAAAATTTATTGTTAAGCTCCAGCAAGGGAGCACAGAATTTTTGGACTACTTTACCCAAAAATGACTAAAAGTTCAATTGTAGTCATTTTTAATAGCATTACTTTAGGTTTTTTTGTGATCCTATAAAAAACAACATATGTTGCCCATTTTCTGAGTACAATAATACCCAACAGGGTGGGCAGTATAGGCAATACTGGACCTTCCAGGTGCTGTACATATTGCCCAATACCGTCCACCCTGTCAGGTATTATTGCTTACTGAATCACACTTGGTCAGCCAATCACATGTAATGTCTAAACCTCATGATGGCCGTTGTTATGACAGTGTCCTTAACAACCCCTAGCAACCTCTGCATTCCATGCAGTCATACACAGCACAGCACCAAAAGGTCTACTACAAGTCATATTAAAAAAAATAATAATAAAATAAAAAGCAAATGAACCTCCACTTGCCTGATCCTTCCCTACTGCATAAATAAAATATGCAGTGGAGACCAATGTGATAGCTTACTGTATTTATCTTCACTCGAACAGTTTGACCTTGGGCACCTCTGTCCTGACTTACGCCACTCATGAGGTTACCTGAGGTCAAACTGCTCTGGTTAAGTTAAATAAGGTATCACACTGGTCCCCACTATATATCCCTTATCTATATTGATATCTATCTCTGTAACTATAACTATAACTATAACTATAACTATAACTATAACTATAACTATAACTATAACTACATTTATATCTGTTTATTAAACAGGTGCTGTAGCACCTCTATATGAGGGCTGAGTAAGCACTTTTAGGTTGAACCCAATTCTTGCACCTTAACTCTGCCCCCTTTCAACTGTTTTGCCCAAAATTTGGCAGGCATGGAGTCTGGGCCAAGGTCTCTGGATCCTGAAAATGTTGTGGCAATTGGTTCAAGCAGAAATGTTTTAGAAGTGTAAAATTATGAAATTCACCCAAATTAAGACTTTTTTTTTGCTCTCCTTAACTTAAAAACTTCTTTAAAAAAACATGAAACTTCTAGGTTCTAATGTACTTACACTGACTCAATAAAAAATTACAAATAAAAAAAAAAAGAAACTTACAGGTTCAATAAGAGTCTGGCTCAAGGTACATGCTTGCAAGATTTTAACTTTTCTAGTTTTAGAGATATAAGTTAAAAACTGCAGTTTTTCTCTCATGCTCAGTTTAAAACGAGCTTTTTAAGGATAGGAGGATTTTTGCATTAGTCGTTTGTCAGTGATTTCATCACTGCTTAAGGGAGTCGCTAATTATCAGTGATTTCATCACTGCTTAAGTGAGCTGCTGATCATCAGTGATTTTGTCACTGCTTAAGTGAGCCGCTGATCGTCAGTGATTACATCACTGCTTAAGTGAGCCACTGATCGTCAGTGATTACATCACTGCTTAAGTGAGCCGCTAATTATCAGTGATTTCATCACTGCTTAAGTGAGCTGCTGATCATCAGTGATTTTGTCACTGCTTAAGTGAGCCACTAATCGTCAGTGATTTCATCACTGCTTAAGTGAGCTGCTAATTATTAGTGATTTCATCACTGCTTAAGAGAGCTGCTGATCAGTGATTTTGTCACTGCTTAAGTGAGCTGCTGATTGTCAGTGATTTTGGCTCATGTAAGCAGTGACAAAGAAACCAGTGATGATCAATCTGGTTACGCAAAAACCCAGCTATCCTTTGAACCCCCCCAACCCACATTTTAATTAAAATGGCCAGTGAGTGCCCAATCCCGTCAGCTGGTACCCCCACCCTCACAACCTATGTCTTGTAAAAATGGTGGCAGGTGCCCAATGCCGTAACTGGTATCTACAACCCACGTTCTTGCATAAACAATGGCCAGCAGGTGCCCAAGCCATTTGATGGTAGCTTCCCCCCAACACTGATTACAACAGCAAGTGCCCAGTCCCATTGTCATATTTATATATTTGTTTCTGACACTGGGGTGCCCAACCCCCCAGTGCTGTCCTACAATCTCCCCCCAACCCCTCCAATATTGAGCGGCTCTTGAACCCCCCCTCGCATGCCCGGTGGTCCTCCCATATGTAGCCACAACAGGGTGACCAACCCTGGTGTCACCAAACAGCCAGCCAGTATACCTGTAAGCCAGTAATCCTGTAATAAAGAAGACAGCCCCACAGTGTTTCTTTCTTCTTCTTTTTTTTGTATTTATTTTATTTATTTAAAATTTTGGTAACAAGGAAAGGCACACTGAGCTGGAGCTCGTTTAGAGGTGCAACCCAGGGAAAAGGGCAGTGGGATATACAAAGGCGGTACAAAGCAATATATTAACAAAACAAATGAGCCAAAATGAGGCAAATTCATAAACAAGATAAAGCAGAACAAATATACAGTATGAAAAAGGAGTTGGGTATACAAAGGCAGTACAGGGCAATATAATAGCACATCAAGTGAGCCAAAATGATTTATAAAAATGACACAAATTCAAACAAGATCCTGAACATACAATATGATTTACATAAAATGCAATTAATCTAAAATGTAAATAGTGCAATAAGATTACAGAGTGCAGAGGAGGCATCAAGAAGGGGGACAAAGAAAAGGGGGGAGGGAGAAGACACTTCAGTTCACGTTTTAGCGTGGACTGAGTCAGGGCAAGGCGGGTGGAGAGGGTGAGTTGGTTCCATAGAGCTGGTAGTCTGTAGGAGAAGACATCTTTGCCCGCTTGGGAGTGTGGGAGCTGGATATGAAATGACCGACAATCACGTGATCAGAGGCCATAGTCAGATAAAGGAGAAGGGGAGAGGAGGTCTGTTAGGTAACTAGGGAGGGAGGCTGACCAGTACTTACCAATGAACGCATCCCAATGGGAGAGGCGGCAAGTAGCAAGGGGAGGTAGTCTGACGGCTGAATAGAGGGAGCAGTGATAGGTGCAAAAGGGGAGGTTCGCGACAAAGAGACAGAAAGCATTGAAAAGAGGATTTAGCTTGGAGAGGAAAGATTGTGGGGCCACACTGTAGACAACATCTGCATAGTCAAAAGTGGGGAGAATAAGCTTGGTGACTACTGTAGTTCTTTTTGGATAGTGGGAGAGAGGCAGTCCTTGATTCTGTAGAGGGCTCCCAGTTTTGGTCAGGGTTTGACGTGAACGGTGTCAAGGTGTACAGAGAAATCTAGCTTAGGGTCCAGCCACACCCCAAGATACTGAAGGGACTACCATATCCACTGGCATGCCTTCCAGGGAGAAGAAAGAAGGTGGAGAAGATAGTTTGTCCAAGCGCTGGGGGAGGCTGAAAGCCATAGCAAGGTTTTTTTTTGATATTGCACCTCGGGTCATTAGCCTCAAACCACTTTAAAGCTTTCGTGAAAGCCTCCTGGAGGGATGACTGGGTGGTGGAGAGTGAGGGACCGGAGGCAAAGAGGATTGTGTCGTTGGCGTATATGTGAGTAAGCGTAGGTGAGCAGATGGAGGGGAGGTCATTAACAAAGATGGAGAAAAGAGTGGGGTCAAGAATAGAGCCTTGGGGAACCCCTGAACGGATGGGGAGAGGGGAGGACTTGGCCTGCCCCAGTTGCACATACTGGCTTCTACCCAACAGATAGGATTTGAATCAGACTGTAGTGAAGGGGGAGAGCCCTAAGGATGATAGTGTGCCTAGGAGGAAGTTATGGGAGATTGAGTCGAACGCTTTGGCGAGATCGACAAAAAATCGCTAGAGTAATATGTCCATGACAATGTAAATATGATTAGTGAGGTGAAGCAGGGAAGAAGTGGTGGAGTGGGCATGTCGGAAGCTGGATTGGAAGGGGCTAAGGGAGCTGGAGGAGTCGAGGAAGGAGCTTAGTCTGGCCAAAATGAGTTTCTCCTGGACTTTTGAGAGGGTGGGTAGAAGTGAAATGGGTCTATAGTTGCCCGGTTGGGAGGGGTCTCCTCCTTTGTGCAGGGGGATGACCTTGGCTAATTTCCAAGCACTTGGAACAATGCCTTGAATGACAGAGAGGTTGAGTAGATGGGTGAGTGGGGAGGCTATGGCAAGGGGCAGAGATCCTTAGAAGGTTACGATCAAGGCCATCAGGGCTGCATTTAGAAGGGTTTAGAGCTTTTAAGACATGCAGAACTTCAGCAGTAGTGACAGGGGAAGGGAGAACCCATTGGAGGAGTGATGGGGAACGGGTTGGGGGGCAGTGGGTGAAGGCTCAGAGGAGGGAGGTGAGCCAGGGGGAGTGTGCAGGTGGTGAAGAATAGATTTAAGGAGTAGGCGACTGAGGAGTGGTCACTATTGGAGGAGCTGGGGAAGGCAGATGTAGCGGTGGGGGTACAGCCTAAGAGAGGGTGAAGAGTTTTTTCAGAAATCTGCTGAAGATGATAAAGTGTCATTCAGTTTGTCCCTGAAGTAGTTGACTTTTGCTAAGTGCACAGCCTTGATGCAGGCATTGTGTAGCGTCCTATAATGCTGCAGGTCTGAGGGCCTGAAGGAAGATTTGAAGGTGAGCTAGGCCTGGTCTCTTGATTTGAAAAGGGAGATGAGCTTGTCCGAGACCCACGAGAGATGTTTCCAGTGAAGTTGCAGCCTTTTTAGAGGGGTGTGTAGGTCCCAGATTCTGAGTAAGGTAGGGGTGAAGGATATGAGGGTGGCATCTACATCGGGGGTGATGAAGATGCCTGACCAGTCAGCCAGTTGCAGATCAGATTGGAGGGCCCTCATGGTTAGGGATCTGAGGGTACAGAAACAGATTCTTCAAGGGGGAGTGGGGGTGTAGAGAAACTCCGTGGCAGTGGGTCATACAGTGGTCACTAAGGGCATCTGGAAGGGTGCAGGCAGATGAAAAGTTTTGAGGGTGAAACAAAGAAAAACATTAGTCAATGTCTTTTGCAGTCCGATCCCCCCCACACTCCAACCCACCCCACCCTGACCACCCACTCAGCAGTCACCACATCTCATCCTCCCACTCACTTAAAAATCGGTCTACCATCATAGATCCAGTCTCCGAGATGAAAAATATCCTCCTCTTGGAACCATGACTGCAAACTGAGGAAATAAAGTAAGTGCAGTTAATGCACTTCCAACACATTTTGAAAATTTACTCATAACTTGGTAATTTTTTTTATATTTTTTTCAAAGATTTTCAACATGAGCTCTTTGGGACATCACCTCATGAACAAAGTAGGTAAAAATGTTTCAAATCCATCTTGAAAGGAGAGCTCACAACCACTCTGTGAAATCACCTTTTGGGCAGGATTTGAAATATTTTACCTATCAGGTCTATGAGATGGGGTCATAAAAAAGTCTATGTTGAAAATGTGGGGTCAAAATATTAAAAACAACAAGTTTACAAAGGTACCTTGAAATTTTTCAGTGCCTGCTCACAACTTTGGTAATTTTCAATATTTTGACCCCATATTTTCAACATAGCCATTTTTTTCACACTACCTCATGAACGAGACAGCAGTCGTTTTTTCAGATCCTGCCCAAAACATGTTTTCACACTTCTGGTGCAAAATGATTATTCGGATAGCATTTTATAAATGGTACCAGACATGTTCAGAATGGGGCACACAAAAAACTATCTCGAAAATTTGGGGTCAAAATGTAAAATAGCAGAAAAGTTATGAAGAAGCATGGGTCTGGTACGTTTGCCCGACCATCAAAAGACCAATGCTCAGCTGCCTAACTCCAATTTCCTGACTAGTACGTCTGCCTGACTACTGAAATATCAAGGCTCAGCTGCCTGACTCCAAATTCCTGACTGTACTTATTTAACTGACTCAGCTCACGTGTGCTGACTGGTATCAGGAGTCATAATGTTATTTCAAAGTTGAACTCTTTCAGCGCGCACACACACGCTGTCATCAATACTGCAGTGCCCGAATTCCCCCTGTATCTGCTTTGTTAACTAGTTCGGTAGTACTGTACTTTGCTATTCACTAAAAACACTGTCTCAGAATGGTGCATAGGAGATATGTAAGGGTTTTGCTTAATAGTCGGTCACCATGGCACTCTGCTCATCAGTAACGCATAGTGTGGGAACTGCATGCAGAACAGTGGTTTTCTGACAAGTGTGAGAGTGCAGAACATAAAATAATTGAACATAGAATAAGCGGTGGGTTGTTTAGCACTGCGGCAATACTGAACCTTGCTGATTACTAACACAGTCTCTGGCTCCACAGAACTGGGCTCTTTGTTTAGAACTGTGCTAGTACGGAAAGTATGCTGGGGTTTTGTGTAATACTGGGGCATCAGAAAACTTTGCCTCTGTTATCATAAATGCACAGTGTGGGAATTACAGGTAGAAGTGAGTTTTTGTCAGCTGAATGCTCCAATTGAACTGCTGCCGTCGGGATTATAGCAGGCGGTCAAACATGCTGCAAGACTGCAAATGCATTGGAAATCTGGAGGCGGGCAACTGATTGTTGGGCATTTGGGAGTCGGGCAAACATACAGAACCCAGAAACATTGTGTGCAGAGCTGGTCATTGGCCCAGTGGGTAGCATGTTATGTTCCCCTGCTGGTGACTCGAGTTCAAGGAGAAGCTCGGGGAGTCAGCCTGGACACATGAGGATGGGGGCTGGCACTGTCGCACGGCACCGCTACTAGCCTGGGAAGGGAATGCACAGTGTTCCGCCATGCAGATGACACCTTGTGGCGGGCTGTGGAGTCTTCCCCCCTCAAGGGGTTGACATACATGTCAAGGCCTGACAGGGCCTTGTACTGCATCAGGAGAAGTGAGTTGACATGAAAAAGTGGGTCTTTCAGGACCTGAGCCAATGAAAATATGATTTTATAATCACAAAAAGAAAGAAATTCATCACAAAAAATTTAATTAATGCAGACATTAGTGTTGAAGAATGCAAACTACACAGAACCAGGAAAAGAAAAAAATATTAGGATTTTGAGTCTCTGGAGCCTTGGCGAATCCGTTGTGGGGTCTTTCTTGGGGTTGTCAACCCTAATGCCCACCCCTTTTCTGAGTAAACAAGGTCAGACATGATCTCCATTCTTTGAACGTGTAAAGACAGTTGCAGTTGATTCTGTTGGCAACATGTGGTAAGCCATACTTTTCTACCTTCGAAGAGTATTATATCTCTAGGAGGCACTGGTTTGGAGCTGTATGTTGTGACCTTGTACGACCTTGTACAGTACATAGGGCTTGGGGAATTTTCATCCCCCACCATCCCTGCAGTGCTTTGTTTGATGAGCACACTGGTGGTAGCAGCTGCAGGGAAAGAGCTGACACTACAAGTAGAGGATTGTTTACTGAGGCATGCAGTAAAGCAGCAGTGCTAGCAAACCAAGTATCTTTTTATGTCCCAATACACTTCACGGGGCCTGCTTGTACCACTGACTCAATGGTATTTGTTTTTTGTATATGACAGGTTGGCAGCTCAGCAGCTGTGACAGTACAAATGGTGTTGTCCTAGTTTCAGTGATCCAGGTTTTGCTGTAGTTTTGGTAGTGGTTTCAAGCCACGCACTCTGGAGGTCTTCCTTGTTTTGTTTTGCAATCAGCGCCTGAAACTGTCCATCATAACCGTAGTGCTAATCACACTGGAATCAGCTGCCATCAGCCACTGTCTGTGCATACCCCATGACAATACCCACTGACAGCACTGGAGTGTTTAAACCATGGGCCAAACTGGACCCAATGGTTTAAAAATGTGGGTCACAACAGGAACTTAACTGAGTTAGAAAGTAATCAATACACAAATTTCCTCAACACAGTAGCCAGAAGTTGTTATAAGAAGCATTTTTTGCATTTCTCTCATCTTTTCTTCATATTTTGTGGCAAGTGTGTCACTCTGGACCCAATGGCAAAGGGAATGGAGCTCATTACTGGGAAGGTTTCAAACATTTTTTTACTTTGTTCTATATTACAAGTGAATTACCACAGATACCTATTATTTGTTGTTTTTGGGTCACGACCAGCCAGTGATCCAAACTAGGAATGATTATCAAGACACAACATAAAGTACAATACAGAAACTGCTTGTGGTTTAAAACTAATTGAAGCGTTTGTTGTAAGGGTCTTAAGCCAGTAGGCCAAGCGATCCAGGGTGGGTGCCAGAGTACTAAATAGCTTTGAGGGGGTCACGTGTGTCACACGGACTAATCGGAAGCCAGCAGGAAGTCAAGCCAAGGGAAGGTCCCATCTGAGGGAGAAAAGGGGAAACTACTTGTGTGTGGTGCTCTATTCTGATGATGGAGTGAGTGGAACACCGAGATCCGAATTAATATGGATAGATGAAGGCTACCCAGACAAAGAGAGGCAGGAGTTGTACAAGAGACCTGATGCCTGCAGGGCTTTATTTGGTAACAGTGGGTAGGGAGACACAGTCACAGGAGGGGTAGGCAACACGACAATAGAGAGAACAAAACTGCTTTTATCTCACAATGCTTAAATAACTACCAGAACACATTGGCCTATTGCCACTATACTCTAAGATCTCTTAGCAGTAAGCTGTACATAAGACTAGTACTATACAGATATCAGGTTTTAATCACTACCCACAGTATCTGGATTTACTATGACCATAGAATCATAACAATGTCCAACTGTCTGAAGTTTTCGTGCGCACCATCGATCCCCGTTGGTAGCTACAAGAGAAGCAGAACAGAACTGTAGAACACTTGGACACAATTCCCAGCATGGACCTAGTTAAGGCCACTGGGGTGGTGAGAGGTTTTGTAAACAGACTATAGGTTTCTCGGCAAAACCAACTCTCTCCAAGGCAGAACCCACATTTGGGTTGTCAGATTCAACACTGGATTCAAAGAATTCCTCAGCCAAAACCCCTTTCTAGGGCCACCAAAGATGAAGAGGAACCAGGAGATGTGTGGTGACGATTCCACTGGAGGACTACCACGACCTGGATGATGCTGCAGCACTCCAAGGGCCAGCAAGACTTTGAAGGATCTGAGGTGAAGATGGATCTCTGATGCAACCAGAAACCAGAAGGATATGAAGTGAAGATAGTTGATTCTGAGGGAACGTCACAAGGAACTGGAACAAAACAATGAAATGGTGGACGCATCCTGTACTGGACTTCAACAGACTCGACTTGCAGAGAATGACCAGGGGATGCAGACCAGGTTCTTCCAGGATGTGCACACTCTTCTGCGGAGGTTGACCAACTTCGGGACATCCGGATCAGGAACCAAATGAAACAACACTGGCACGTGGTCGTACTGCGCTTGAACTTCGGTGAACATAACTTCGAACTGTAGGACAGAGAAAACGGCAGGCACAACTTGAAGAAACTGCGACAAACTCTACTTCAGCAAACGACATGGACGGAGTAGATGATCTGATGGTCGGACACTTTCTGGTGAAGAATTATAATAAAAACGTCTTCCTCTGGGTAGAGACTAATTCTGGATACATAGAACAGCAGACCACACCATGGAACATCAATGTGGCGGAAGATTAAGTCTGATCCCATATGCTGGCAACACTGTAGCTAACAGGCACACCTTCTCACAATACCAAGAGAACTGCGTGATGACCAGGTAATTTGCCCAGAGAAGGGGCAAATTATCAATTTTGGGGCAATTGTTAAGATGCATGGGGCAATTGCTCATATGCCTGGAGCAACTGTTCAGATACACAGGGCAATTGTTCTGATGTCAGGGGCAAATAACCACAATCCTAATGTCACAATGCAGTCCTGGTGCTTTTAGCAATTACACAGTCTTTCAGATGCTTAAGCAATATACAGTTGCATAACAGTACAGTTGACAGTCACTTCACAGCATATTGTGAGAGAAGTGTAACCCCGAGGTGGTGCTATCCCAAGGGGCTACTACCACTGCCTGCTTGGCTTGTAGCAGGTTAAGGGGCCTGAGTTCTGAAACGGGTGTCTCCACCCAGAGGTCAGGGTTGGTAGTGGTCAAGCTAACCTGGGCACAGCCCTCTGGGACACTGTAACCCCCCTCTTTCCCCTCCAGTGGCCTGAAGACTGTACAATAATCACTTTCACAATACCCCCTGGTACACCACACAAGTACCTACACTGTTTGCACTTACCACCAGGGCTGGTTCCTCTGGCTCGACCCTGGGGACCCCCTGTAAAACAAGGTTAAGCACAGCAAATAGCAACAGTACAGTACTTTGAGTACAAACTGGAACCACAGTCAGACTACATGCAGAAAAAGTTAGATCTGATTTATTCAAGGGACTTGAACAAGGGAGGGCAAAATCAGGTTAATTAGCTTAAAGGTTATATCAAGCAGTTATGCATGCACTTTGAGTCCCCCGACACAGTCCACCTCTGGGTACCCAGGTAGAGAAGAGATGGGCCAGCCAGGACAGTTGCCTCGGGTTGCAGCTGGTTGGGGCCCTGTGATGGAAAACACAACATGCACAGTACACAATATTTGTGTAACCCCCAGGGGGTGCTACCCTTAGGGCTACTACCCCTGTCTGCCCCCACGGAGGGAGGGTAAGGGGCCCAGATCCGTTGACGGGTACCTCCACCCAGAGGTTGGAGTTAGTACAATTAAGACTACCTCGGTTACAGCCCTCTGGGCTACTGCAACCCCCCTTTCATCCCACTAGTGACTCACACTGGGTGCCAACAATTCTGTTCACCAGTACACTTACCCCTCGGATAATATATTCCAGCTCACTCCGGGGATCCCCTGTAAAGTAAGGTGCAGTTATATCACAGTCACCATGTAGCAGCTTATCTGAAGAGTACAAACCAGCCAGGGTGTGTTATAACACAGCAATCTGATTTATTAGAAGGGCAGATAACAAGGGAAGGGGAAAATCAGGTTGATTGGCTACACTATTCCTACATACCTGGGCTCTGTGCACAGGCCTGCCCTACAGTTTACTGTCCCTGGGTACCCAAGCCCTAACAGCTAGTCCAAACATGGCAGCTGGTTGGGGCCCTTAACACAGATAAACATTACAGTCTTGAACTGGTCAGAATAGGAGGAAAGTTTAATTAGGCAGTCAGCAATATAATAATGCACTGAAACCACTGTGTAAACACTCTGCAGGGAGCTACCCTGAATCAGTACTCACAACCCCAGCAAATAATGATTCCTTCAACGCTACCAGGATGGAGCCTGCCTTCACCAGCCTTCTCACACATTTATATGGAAAACAGCAACAGAGGGGTACCACACCAGGCAGCTGCTTCCAAGGCTCCCACAAACTCACAGCCACTGAGATACTGCAACGGCAGCTTCCACTTTTCCTTCGGACCGAGCGTGATTCAGCAGTTCTCTCCAATTCTCCTACAGGTCGAGCCTGGTGAGTAGCTGTACAGGGCACAGCCTCCTCTGACTGCCCGCCGGCGGATTTTAGAGTGAACAGCTACATGAGAGAAAGCGCCGCCTTAGGCCTTCCACTACTTCCAGCGAACACTTCCCAACAGAAGCTCCTCACTCCTCACCAGCCATAACGCATCTGCCCTTGGCAGCACTGAGCACTCCTTTCAGATCAGGCGCTACCCGCTGTCATTGGCTGGCTGCACATGCCAGTCACTTCCTCCGGCTCTCAGTGGTGCGAAAAAGCGCCATAGCCCATAATGCCTTTCCCAATTACAAACAGTTCCTCTATTGGTCAGCCAGCTCTGTAGGGTCCCAAGGTACTGATTGATCCAATTCAATAGTTCTGGACCAAAATGGGGAAGGCAATCGAAACCATCTGTGCTGCAAAGCAAGGCAGAGTTAGAACAACTACATTATCATTATTATATTACAGTATTTTAAGTAAACATTCACATCCCCATTCAGAGCTCCCTTAGCACCACTAGTGATGGCAGAAAGGGAGCGTTTACTCTGCAGCCCGGGTGGGATTCGAGCATAGCAACACTGAAACCCCTTCCCTGATCAATCATGGCTGCAACTCAAAGCAGCCCTTAAAGAGACAGTATATGGAGGCCTTTTAAAACGCTCACTGGCTTCCCATTTAACGGCTTTAACGCCGAACTCCAACCAGGCACGGAGCATTTACCCAAGCTCCGGGGAAGCTTTTAGGAACCTCCATTTGCAAGGGGGTTACACCTTCCCTGGCCTGGAAAAGCTTGGCGTCCGCGTCAAGCAACTACCCCTGAGGCCATTTAGGCGAACATCCCAATAAACACTACATCACGTTTTGAATTACAGTACATACAGAAATATTACATGTACAATATATTATGGTTCATACACATTGTACACATAACTCTGGTTCCCTTTCTTTTTTTTCAAATCAGGTTACTAATTCCTGCTTATGGCACCGGGACTGGGGGAACCCCTCCTTTCTAGTCACTGGTGAGTCACCTGAAACAGGAGCACCACACTCAAAGGGCAATACTAACAATCTGGAGTCATCCCCCAAGGCTAACTTAGGCAGGGAACATGGGGACACATATACCCCCTTGTGAACCACATTTAAGGGCAGGTCCACTGGCTGACCAAGCGATTCATAGCTTAACTTTATTACTGGCCGTATTTGTCGGCCGGATCGTCTAGGGGTCTCGGGGGATCCTAAACCAGGCCCCGACTCCACTTCAGTATCAGTGACATTAGGCAGGGAATCTCCTCAAGGGAACAGGTTCAGTGCTCATAATACTATTAGGGACTTGACTTTCTATCCCCGAACCCACCCCACTGGGCTCATCTGAGGGCGGTTTAGGCACTAGAGGGGAACCATCAGGGCATTCAAAATATTCTTCCGATTCGAGCATATCACTGGCTTGTTCCCCCATCTCACTCTCTTCTTCTGAAAAGTCAGATAATTCAGCCAGGCCAGACAGTTCAGCCAGGCCTAAGGACTCAGCCCCTTGAGCTTGTCTGCTACCCCATTCATCTTCTGGAGGCATTTCCTCCGGGGACAAAGTAGAGGGCTCAATCAGTACAGACAGGCCAGTTTCAGTTCCCGAGTTAACAAGGGGATTGCCCCAAAATAATTGACTCAGTTCTTAAGAGGGATAGTATTCAATATCACCTTCGCTATCTTCCGACACGGAGTGTTGATCATCTCCTTCTGCAAGAGGGGTGGGACAAGGCTCCCTTGGTGGACTTGGCGAAGGCTCCACAGGCTTGGTTCTTCTCTTAGCAACAGATCTAGTCACAGGCCGGGAAGGAGTGGCAGTGGAAGGTTCAGCTTCAATCAAGATCTGCCCAATCGGCAGCAAATGATTTCTGTGTATGGTTTTCACATCTTTCGAATTGTTTTCAGGCCGCACTTTATATACAGGTAGGTCCGCCAGCTGTCCCACAACAATATGGGAGAGATGATGCCATCTGTCGGCAATCTTATGTTTGCCATGCAGTCCCAGATTTCTCAACAGCACTCTATCCCCTTCTCTCAACTCTACTGTTTTCACTTTTTTGTCATATCTCTCGTTAGCCAGATTTCGTTTAGCAGCCATGGTCTGGGCCAGTTGGTAGGCATGGTTTAATTGGGCCTTTAATCTCTGTACGTACTGTAGATGGTTTTCTGCTCGCACCCCATCGGGGGAAATCCCAAAACACACATCCACTGGCAATCTAGCCTCTCTCCCAAACATCAGTTGATAGGGGGAAAACCCTGTGGCATCACTTTTCGTGCAATTGTAAGTGTGAACTAAAGTGCTGATCTGTTGGCTCCATCTCGATTTATCTTTTGATTGTAAGGTGCCCAGCATGTCAAGCAATGTACAATTAAACCTTTCAGGCTGAGGGTCTCCTCGGATGATAGGGGGTGGTTCGTGATTTTCATACCCCCCACAAAGATAGCATCTCTTTAATCAAACGACTCTCAAAGTCCCTTCCCTGGTCGGAATGAATCCGCTGCGGGGCCCCATAATGGACGAAAAAGTTCTCAACAAGTATCTTAGCCTCCGTGGTTGCTCTCTGATCCTTGGTCGGGAAAGCCTGTGCATACCGGGTAAAATGATCAGTGATCACCAATATGTTGCTGACACTTTTCAGATCAGGCTCTAAACTCAGGAAATCAATACAGACCAGTTCCATAGGAGCACTAGTAGTAATGTTGACCAGGGGAGCAGCTCTCCGGGGTAACGCTTTTCTTTGCAAACGACCACCACAGGTCTTGACATACTGTTCCACATCCGCACTCATCTTCGGCCAATAGAATCGAGCCCGTACCAGGTCAAGTGTTCAATCTATGCCCAGGTGCCCCATTTGATTATGCAATGACCTGAGGACTAGCTCTCTGAAAACTGCTGGCAGCACCAGTTGTTGTCGGTATACCCGGCCCTCCTTATTCACAGTCTCTCTATATAGTAGTTGGTTGATCAGCTTTAATTTGGGCCCTTCTTTATACAACAAAGTAGTCCATATGTCAGTGGAGTGTAGTTTGGATATATCCCTTCCGGCCCTCAAAACCTCTACGGCCGTTCTTATCATAGGATCACAGGATTGAGCCTGTTGGAGATCATCATTGTTGAGTTGCGGCAGGGAGCTGGTGTCCAAGGCAGAGAAATGACAGTAAGCAGCAGGTATACAGTTTTCCGGCGGCCACAGACAATCTACCACACAGTCCACCGTATCAGGAGGCGCCTGTTCTTCTTTGTCGAATTTCTGGCAGGAGGCTCTTATGTCAGGTTCAGACAACCGGACCCATTCAGTCTGGGACGCAGGCCTCCGAGAGAGAGCATCCGCATCTCTATGGTTTAGGCCCGCCTGGTATTCTACAGCGTAATTGTAGGTGGCCAAGGCAGAGCGCCACCTATGCCCAGTAGCATCCAATTTGGCAGAGGTCTGTACATAGGTCAGAGGGTTGTTATCAGTCTTTACTAATATCTTGGCACCATACAAATAGTCATGAAACTGATCAACAATGGCCCACTTTAGAGTCAAAAACTCTAGTTTGTGCACGGGGTAATTTTTCTCTGAAGGCGTCAGACTTCTACTGGCAAACTCTACAGGTCTCAGCCCATTCGAGTGCTCCTGGTATAACACAGCCCCAATCTTTGTAGACTGGCATCAGTATGAAGAGTGTAGGGCTTGACTGGGTCAGCATAGGCCAGTACTGGAGCATGGGTAAGTTGATATATGATGTCGTGAAAAGCTTCCTCACACTCAGCAGTCCATCGATCCCCGAACATATCGTTTGGCCAAAAATACTTCTTTTCCATGTCAGTGTACACACCCTTCTTATACTTTTTGTGAGTAGGCGGATACCCCTGAGTGAGATTAAGGAGGGGGGAATCACTCGTGAATAGTCTCTGGCAAACCACCTATAGTATCCACAAAACCCCAGGAATTGTTGCAGCTCTTTCAAATTCGTGGGTTGAGGCCAAGTGGTCAACGCCTCCACCTTGCCAGGGTCAGTCTCTGGACACTATATGGCCCACATATTTCACGGAAGTCTGGAAGAATTGACACCTGTCGATAGACAACTTAAGGCCGAAATCCTCCAACTGATCCAGGACTTTGAATAATCGTTGCTCATGTTCTTCCAATGATCGGCCAAACACATTAACGTCATCTAAATAGACAAAACACTCGAGTAGGTTCATGTCCCCCACATGTCATTCCATCAAGCGCTGAAAAGTGGCTGGAGCACCCGAAATTCCTTGAGGCATCCGAACAAACTCATAGAAACCTAAAGGGCAAATGAAAGCAGTCCTCTCCCGGTCGTCTGGGGCCATCGGGATCTGGTAGTATCTGCTCCAAAGATCCAACACAGAGAACCACTTACTACCATTCAAACAATCCAAGGCGTCTTGTAAGCGTGGCATGGTATATTGATCCGGAATGGTCCACCTATTCAAAGTGCGATAGTCTACACACATCCGAACTGCCCCATTCTTTTTCCTTATTACTACGATGGGGGAGGCATAGGGGCTCCTAGATTCCTGAATTACGCCAGCAGCCAACATTTCTTGCAGATGCCGCCGTACATCATCTATGTCAGCGGGAGCCAGACGTCGGGATCTCTCTCGGAAAGGTCTTTCATCGTGCAATCGAATGTGATGCTCAGCCCCTTGTACACATCCTACATCCCACTCCTTCAGGGAAAAAACCTGGTCCCTCTTGGCAAGCCTCTCACTGACCCTTCACTTCCAGTCGGTAGGCAGCGGGGAGTCACCAAAGTCAAACAGATCAGGAGCAACTCTATCACCCGTCCGAGAACTCTTTCTATTTGGTAGTACAGCAGTATCCGCACAATGAATGCTAGCCAGGGTACACCCTCTTCTTATCCGAATCTCTTTATCAGACACATTGTGCACTTGAACCATCACCCTCCTAACGTAAGCATGGGCTCTAGCCGCAGAATGCTGGGTCTGAGCAACAACCCCTCAGGTAATCCTCCCTCCACAGGCGCATCCAGCATCAACAACTTGTTCTTGACATCTGTTTTTAGTCGTACCTCTCCATGCAGAACACATTGTGCATTTGGGGCAAGTACCATGGGGGCCGGATCCTTTTTTCACACCACCCCCAAAGGGCCTTCAAGTTCCTCCAGACTACCCTTCTCCTGAGTGGCCCTGACCTTTTGAATCACAGCAGGTATGCTCAAAGCTCGCCCAGTTTGGAATGCTCACTTCTCTGAGCACAATTGGGCCAATCGTCCAAACATGTGTGCATCTGTCCCAATCAACAAGGGCACCCCATCGTACAGTCCAGTGGGTGGGCAAACTAAAACTAAGGTTTCCACTTGCTCATCTATTCCATTCACAGTTGCAGGGAACGATAACCAGATGCAGATGTACCCCAAATACGGATAGGCCTTGTCGCTCAACCCCCATACATGTAGACCAGTTAGAGGCTGCAGGGGCACCTCAGATAAGTGTGCTTGGTACCAGTCCTGAAACATGATGGTCACCTGGGAGCCACTTTCCAGTACAGCTCGAGGTAGGAATTCCATTTACCTGGGTCTCCATAGGCGGCCCGACCACATCAGACCAGTTAGGGTAGCAGCATTAGTAGCCTGGCGGGCATGGGCCTGAGTCAAAAACTTTTCTTGGGGGCCTGAGACTGGGCCTGGCGGTGTCAGGCGATCAGTCTGCTGTTAACTTTCATTAAATTCTCGAGCCTCTGGCACTCAGGCTGAAATGCCCATCTTCCCCACAGTGGTAACAAAACTTGGGGTCAGGGGATCACTATTCTGAGGGGCCCTGAGGGAAGTGAGAAAGCTCCTCTAGGACCAGGGTTCGGGGCTCTACATGACTCAGGGCCCCGGGCGTAGGGTACACAGTAGACTGCTTTAAGTCCCTCACTAGTTCCTGTAAATTCCTGATCTCAGCCCTCAACTCACCCTCCACGTAGGGGTCAGAGGAAACAGCTCGCATCCCCACAGTCCTGGAAAATCTGGGGACCCCTCGGACCCTCCAGGCGAGCCAGTCTCCTCAGAGGTGTTAGACTCAGGGGTCCCACTAGGGTTCACTGCTCCCACACAGGGTTCTCACCCCTCTTCATCAGTCTCCATTTCTCGAATTTCCCTCATCAATTGACAATATTCAGGCGGGGTGGCCCGCCGATCATGCAACTTGAGTTTCAGCAGCGTTACACTAGAGAATCTGGCAGACTTTAAAATATGTTCTAACTGAACCTGATTCAGGGCTGTAGCAGTGATTCCCCCTTTTCTACAAGCCTTCTGCAATGCCCGCTCCACTCTAGTAACAAAAGAGGACAGTTTTTCATTTCTCCACTGCTTAGCAGACCTGAATTTCCATAGTAAATCTTCACCAGTCTCTGTACTCCCAAAAACCCCTTCTAAAGCAGAGAGATACTCTGCAGCAGTGGCTTCCGGATGGGTGGCCCAGAAGAACCTAATAGCTTCTAAGGCAGGACCCTGCAAACTCTCCATCAGCCTCTTCCTTTTCTCCCCCTCGGAGCATTGCCACTCCTGGACTAAAGGGGTGGCATAGTCCATCCACGCCTCCAGGTCATCCTCCCCGGAAGGCACTGGTACCATGCCAGAGAAATGTTTTAACTTACGGTAGGAATCAAGCTGTATGGATGGGACTGCCAAGGGCAAAGAAGCCAGCACGGAACTTTTGGGCAGGCAAAGGGAGGTGCCCGGGGAACCCCGTGGGGTAGTATCACTGGACAAATCCAAGGCTTGTAACAACTCCTGGGTAGTCCTCCCCTCCACAGCTAACAATTTAAGCAGTTTGTCTTTAAAACTGTTCATCTGGGGAGACCCCCCAGGGGTGACTGACCCACTTCGGATATGAATTAGCCTCCACCCCTGGGACGCACCCTCTGGGTAAATCACAAGAGGTACCATCTCAGGGTCGATGGCCACACTGCATAGGAGTAACACCTGCAGTGTCTGGTCAAGCAGATCAGCCATACGCCCTTTCACTTCAACCTTACCCAAACACTTTACTCGCTCGGCAACAGAGACAATATCAACAGTTGAGGTACCATGGGGCACATCTAACAATAATACAGTCTTCTGGGAGTCTAGCTCTTTAGCTTCACCAACCCATCAATCTGTGTACCATGGTTTGATGGGTCCCAGTTTAATTTTTCCAACATATCCCTTCCATTTTTTCCATCTCTGATGTATTTCCTCACTGAGCCACTAGGGGCGCCGTCCCAGTGGTGCCTCAATTGTAACCCCAGAAGCAGCTACTATAGGGCTACCCCTGTCTGCCCCCCACGAAGGCGGGTGGGGGCCCAGATCCCGTTGGCGGGTGCCTCCACCCAGAGGTCGGGGTTAGTACAATTAAGACTACCTCGGTTACAGCCCTCTGGGCTACTGCAACCCCCCTTTCATCCCACTAGTGACTCACACTGGGTGCCAACAATTCTGTTCACCAGTACACTTACCCCTCGGATAATATATTCAAGCTCACTCTGGGGACCCCCTGTAAAGTAAGGTGCAGTTATATCACAGTCACCATATAGCAGCTTATCTGAAGAGTACAGACCAGCCAGGGTGTAGTTATAACACAGCAATCTGATTTATTAGAAGGGCAGATAACAAGGGAAAGGGGGAAAATCAGGTTGATTGGCTTACACTATTCCTACATACCTAGGGCTCTGTGCACAGGCCTACCCTACAATTTTACTGTCCCTGGGTACCCAAGCCCTAACGGCTAGTCCAAACGTGGCAGCTGGTTGGGGCCCTTAACACAGATAAACATTACAGTCTTGAACTGGTCAGAATAGGAGGAAAGTTTAATTAGGCAGTCAGCAATATAATAATGCACTGAAACCACTGTGTAAACACTCTGCAGGGAGCTACCCTGAATCAGTACTCACAACCCCAGCAAATAACGATTCCTTCAGCGCTACCAGGATGGAGCCTGCCTTCACCAGCCTTCTCACACATTTATATGGAAAACAGCAACAGGGATACCACACCAGGCAGCTGCTTCAAAGGCTCCCACAAACTCACAGCCACTGAGATACTGCAGGCAGCTTCCACTTTTCCCGGACCGGCG
This sequence comes from Neoceratodus forsteri, assembly GCA_016271365.2. Lineage (NCBI taxonomy): Eukaryota > Metazoa > Chordata > Ceratodontiformes > Ceratodontidae > Neoceratodus > Neoceratodus forsteri. The sequence goes on from CM057459.1 coordinate 660,370,408, forward strand.
TGATTCAGCAATTCTCTCCAGTCCTCCTACAGGTGAGCCTGGTGGGTAGCTGTACAGGGCACAGCCTCCTCTGACCGCCCACCGGCCGGATTTTAGAGTGAACTCGCGCAGAGAAAACGCCCACCTTAGGCCTCACGGCTGCTTCGCAGGAACACTTCCCAAGCGCAGAAGCACAGAAGCCCTCACTCCCTCACCAGCCATAGCGATCTGCCCTTGGCAGCACTGAGCACTCCTTTCAGATTGGGTGCTACCCGCTGTCATTGGCTGGCTGCACATGCCAGTCACTTCCTCCGGCTCTCAGAGGTGCGAAAAAGCGCCATAGCCCATAATGCCTTTCCCAGTTACAAACAGTTCCTCTATTGGTCAGCCAGCTCTGTGGGGTCCCAAGGTACTGATTGGTCCAATTCAATAGTTCTGGAACAAAATGGGGGAGGCAATCGAAACCATCTGTGCTGCAAAGCAAGGCAGGTTAGAACAACTACATTATCATTATTATATTACAGTATTTTAAGTAAACATTCCATCCCTTTAGAGCTCCCTTAGCACCACTAGCGATGGCAGAAAGGACCGTTTACTCTGCAGCCGGGCGGGATTCGAGGCATAGCAACACTCAAACCCCTCCCTGATCAATCATGACTGCAATCCAAAGCAGCCCTTAAAGAGACAGTATTCGGAGGCCTTTTAAAGCGCTCACTGGCTTCCCATGTAATCGGCTTTAAGGCCGAACTCCAACCAGGCACGGAGCATTTACCCAAGCTCCAGGGAAGCTTTTAGGAACCCCCATTTGCAAGGGGGTTACATTTGTAATCCGGAGCCAAAGGGCTCAGTTCGTAAAGGAAATGAAACAACAAGACAAACAGAGGATACACTCAGATTAAGCTGTTGTTGTAGGGAGCTAACCTGGTATTTACTCACGATACCCAAGACTGGACACAGGCTGGATGAAAATCGAGACTGCAGGTGGTTGATCTGGAATGCCAGGAGAAGCAGGGCCCACACAAATCGCAGAGGTGTTATTCCTGTTCAAGCGTGGAGCAGGGGGCTGATCCCCAGGCAGGTCTCTCGTCGATGGCTTCTCTGTGCAGTGGGTAGTCTGGCTGGGCCAGTCTGGCAAAGCCAGACCGCATGAAGACAAGTTCGGAAGCAGTCCATTTTGGGCTGGATACAGCTTCCAGCAAGCAGAACACAGTTCACACAGTGGGGAACTAACTCACAACCCACTAGCAGCTCACAGCACATTTACTTGTACGGAAATTCTACTGTACCAGGCAAAGCGCTCCCCGGGCACAATCACAAAGTCTCTGTACACACTGGGAGCTTAGGGGTAGCTGGAACTCCTGACAGGCTGATCACATTCAGCAAAAATATTCGGTCTTCTTCAGGTTGAGCCTGGCCCACTTAAGTAGCTTACTTTAATCACACACACTTGGATTTAGTCCAAAATAATTCTCTTCTCTCCCTCTCAGGAGCAGCACACCAGCATGCAGGCCAAACACTTAGCCTTTTCAGAGTTCTGCCATGCAAATCCACTCAGGATAACTGCTCAGAAACACTTCAGCTCCTTCTTGCTCAGCTTCCAGCTTAGTTCTAGCTGAAAACTGCAAGTAGCCCGGGACTTCTCCAAGATCCAAAAGATTTGGTTGGCTGATTTGGCTGTCAGTCAAAGCAAGAGCTCCCCCTTCAGTTGCAAAAAAGGTGCGAAAAACTCAAACCACAGTTCCTATAGATTCTGAATTCAGACAGCTCCTGTAGTCTGGCTACATTTTAGGTCCCACCAGAACTGATTGGTCCAATTTGCAGTCCAGGACCAAGATAGTGGAGACAAACAAAACAGTCCTTGCTACAAAGAAAGCAGGTTAGACAAACTACATTATTATTATCATTCTAAATGGTTTTCAGCAAATAGTTACATCTTTCAACAGAGCTCCATCTCAGATTACTTGTGCTGCAATCAAGCAGCTCTTAAAGAGACAGTACACAGAGGCTATACAGACTCTGGTAATCACATTTAAACTGCTAAAATGCAGGACACCAGCCTGGCAGTGAGCAGTTAGGCAACCTTATGAAAGACATTTTGGGAACCCCCATTTGTAGGGGGGGTTACAAAAGCGCCCTTGATTTGACCCTTTTCTTACTTTAGGGCCTTCCTGGATAGGATCTGGCTACCCCTGAACTCTTTGCTATGAATGCCCCAATCACTACACTAGGGTGTACCACTTGCCACTATACCAGAAGCCTTGAATACAAGAGGCCTAAATGCCTTAATTATTATGGGGCCTGAATGCCCCAATTACTGCTGGGCTTACTTGCCCTAACATGCTAGGCCTGGGCTGTCCTTACTACGTTGGGCTGACTTGCCCAAATGTGCTAGGCCTGGGTTGCCTTTACTACCTCGGGGTTGGCTTGCCCTAACTTGCTAGGCCTGGGCTGCCCTTACTACTGCTGGGGCTTGCCTAACGCACTGAGCCTGGGCCTTGCCACTACCTCTGGCTGGCTTGCCCTAACTTGCTAGGCCTGGGCTGCCTTTACTACCTCGGGTTGGCTTGCCCTATCATACTGAGCCAGGGCCGTTTATTACCATGGGCCTGCTGCCCTCCCTTAATTATCTTGGGCCTGGCACCCTCTCTACTTTGGGACTGGTGCACTCCTTAAAATCACGGGCCTGGTGCCCACTTTACTTTGGGCCTGGTGCCCTCCTTAAAATCACAGGCCTGGTGTCCTCTTTCTTACCTTGGGCCTGGCATCCTCTCTCTATTGTGGCAGGGTCCCCTTTAATTCTGAAGGCCCAGAGAGCCTACTGTCACTCTGCTTGAGGTCGCCGTCCTTCATCCTGCCCCTTATGCACATTTATAAGGCCTCTGCTATGGCCATGCTTTGCTGGCCCCTCCCCGTGGGCGTCGCTACCTTTCCTGCCCCTCCTGAATATTTAAATAAGGTACTCGGGCCCCACTCTCCCTGCGGTGCTCAGCTGCTGTTCTATGTGCCTACAGCACTAACAATTTAATTAAAAAAAAAGAACAGTCTTTCTTTTATTGTTGGATGGCCAGCACACTTATTCGTGCTGCCATCCGACTCACCGAACCATCGGTAGATGAAGGAAGCAGGCGGAAGCGGGAGGTGCTGTGGCAATGGGAGGGAGCTACTGGAGCAGTGGGCAACTCGAGGGACAACCTGGGGGCCTCGGACAGCCGACAGCTTGTGTGCCGTGATGTGGCTCCTCTCTGCTACCGATGGGGGACCGGAATTAAACTTTTTAAAATAGGGCACAGGAAAATAAAAAAAATGGGGCTATACAGAGCCCACACTGCAGCAGCAGACCAGGATTTCTCTGGGCAGGACTGCAGGACTCGACCGCACAGCACAGACAGCAGCAACAGGAGCAGCAGAAACAACCACAGGGATCTTCGCTGGCTGGAGGAAGCACCAGGTAGAGTCAACGAGATGGCTTCAACCAACGCTGCGGTAAGCCCTGTCTCTGTTGCACTCCGCAAGTCCTCACACTCCACAGCCCAGCTTGACACTCCTCTCAAATGGCTAAAGCTCTGTTTGAAAAAGCAATCGGGGTTCTGATTCTGGAACCCCGAGCTTTCGTCCAAACAAACCACCAAGGACTTGAACAGGGCACCACGCGCTGGCCAGGAGCAGCGTTCCTAGCGTGTGGATGCCACCTCCTGCTACTTGCTCTGGGGGAGGTGGGGTGAAATGGGGGGGTGGAATGGAGAAGAGAGAGAGACAGAAAAAACCTTTTTTTTTTTTACCAAAACTATGCTATGCCTGACAGTTTTCTGTGCGTGTGCTTGTGTGTGTGTGTGTGTGTGTGTGTGTGAGAAGCACTACACAGGGACTCCCACCACTAAAGCCCTCAGGCATTATAAACCCCCACTCTTTTCTGTGATGCCCCTTCTTATTCTAACCCTTACTTTGGGGCATTACAAATGTTACACGTGTTCATGTTCCAGCATGTGAGTGGAACAACAAAGGAGTGAAACAAGAGTAAGACTGACATCTTAGGCATCGGCAGATATCCACAGAGGAAGCAGGGAGTGGGGAACTCTGTAGGTCGACTAAGATAAGGTATCTGTTCACTACTGTGTAACAATCACTGATGGGAAAGTCAGAATGTAAAAAGTATACCAAAACTGGGAATAGGAGTAACCCACCCTATCTAGGGTAGGAGTGTAAAGAGATTTAAACAAGGTACTGGGAACACACATAGCAACAAATAAAAAAAGAGGAAAACTAGAAACACCCTGTAAGGCGTAAGGTTACAAAAATATTTCCAAGTAACACAGGAAGAACAGAAGCTGGGATTTCCTCTATTTGTACTATTGTACCCATGTTGCTGTTGTTCAACTGTTCTCCTTTTGTTGTACTCTCCTGGGTCGTGCCTGAAAATAGTCATTTTATGGCTAGTGCACCTACCCGGTTAACAAAAACTAAATAAATAAAATAAATAAATAAAATGCTGGGAGTGGTGCAGTGCAGTGATTGTGGGGTGGCAGTTTTCAGAGAGATCTTCTGGAGACTGCAGAGCTGCCCCATCTGCACACACCTCTCTGGGTTGAGGGAAGAGGTCGCCAGACTCCAGGCTGAGTTGGTTAGGATTCAGGGGACCTCTTCCCCCACTCAGGGGCCATCAAGTCTGCCACGGTTGCCTCCGAGGATGCCATGAAGCAGGGCCGGCCTTAGCTAGGTGCAAATTGTGCCCCTGCACCTTGAGGGCCCATACTTTTTTCTTGAGGAAGCAAAAATAATTTAAAACATTTAAAAATGTCTACATTTTGTGATAGATGAACATGTTTACCAGCAAATCAAAGTAGAAGACAACTGGCTCTGCTACTGTTACAAAAGGTGGGGGCAGCTTTGCTGCAGTGGAAAAGATTAGGTTAAGTAAGTGCTAATGGCCATACTTTACACCTCCCAGGTTGCCTGCTTCCACAAACAAAGTGCTGTGTTGACAAGAGAATAGGGTTACCGCCTTTTAAAAAGGCCAAAGTGGGACATTTCTTACTGAAACATGATTTTTTGCAGGACAACATCTAGTCTTGACCAATGCTACAGACTTGTTTTCTCTAAATAATCAGAATTAAGACTAAGAGTTGCGGTTTTTTAGCTGTTTTTAGTGTTTCTTATCATTTTAATGTATTTTAGTTAAGGTATTATAATGTTTTGCAGCATTTAGAGAAAAGTCAGAAAAAATTTTTTTCTGCTACAATGTCAGGACATTTGGTATTTTTCATTTTTCTTTGCAGAACACAGATGCCCAAATCAGGACTGTCCTGCGAAAATAGGGACAGGTGGTAACCCTACAAGAGAATGTGTTTGTAACCTGGACATGTAGCTGAAACAATGAATGATATCATAAAATCTGTTTCAAAAGTATGTGAGCACTCAGAATCGGGTTCAATCGTAACATTGTTTTACTAGCCTAAACACGAGTGCAAATTGTCAGACCAGAGCTAATGTAGCTAACTCTCAACTTGTCTACTCTTTGCTAGGGAGGCAGTATAGCACAGTGGTTTAAGGCTCTGAGCTGCAAATCTGGAGACCTGGGTTTGAATCCCACAGCCCCCACTTGCATACTGTGTGACCGTGAGCAAGTCACTTAACTTTCTTGTGCTCCCAGGTCACATCTGTAAACAAGCTTTCAGCTTAGTGTGTCTCTCCTGGTTAAACAATTGGGGGGGAAAAGTGAGGGCTGGGGGATTCAAACCCAGGTCACCAGGTTTGCAGCTCAGAGCCTTACACCACTGCGCTATACTGCCTCATATGATAATCCTCGCTATCACCTCCAGAAAAGTTGTTTAACTTGCTTGCAAATCAGAGTATCTGAGGTGTGAGTGTCCAGTGATGATGTCCCTGTCCTTACAGAAATGAATATGACAGTAGTACCATACTTACTTAAGTTCTGGCTCCAAGCTCAGTCAGACTCATTTCCAATGGTGCAGTCAAATAAGTCAATGGCACTAATTAAAAGATGCTGGTTAAACTAGTAGACCTGCTACTGCTTTATTAATATAGGACAGGGGGGTTAGTTAAGTCTAAATGTTGGATGTGCCGGGAAGGGGGGTACCCACAGGGAATGGAGTGGTGGGGGCTGCACAGGGGCTATGAATAATTAAGGGCAGCCCTGCCAGGAAGGAGGAATGGCTGGACTAAGGTGGGCTGTGGAAAAGTGGGGGTGGTGGGTCAGAGGCATATTCCTCAACCAGTACCACTACCCAGTTCCTATGCTGCTCTGGTGGGGTGGGACTGCCAGGAGGAGGCACCCATGGCAGTAGCCAGGGAGGATGGTGGGTGGGGGTACTCCATAGTGGAGACCCCAAGGAGGGTGGAAGAGTACCCCAGAGGAGAAGAAAGCGATTTCTGATGGGGCACTTGATTGTGAGGGTGGATAGATTTGTGAATAGGAAATGGAAAGAGGGAAGTGAAGTGCCTACACGGTGCCATAGCCCGGAGGAATGAGAAGCACATCCTGAAGATCACTAGGACAGCAAGATGGGAGGCAGACCTGGATGCCATTGTCCACCTGAGGACTAATGACCTGGCTAGGGATGGGACTGGGATAGTGCAGAGGGAGTTTAGGGAACTGGTTAAGAGCCTTAGACAGGTAGTTCGCTCAGTGGCTTTCGCTGAGGTGCTGCTGGTCTATGACAGGAGGTGAGAAGACAGATTGCTGCACCAAGAGCTTCAACTCATGGTTGCGGAAGTGGTGCAGAGTGAAGGGGTTCGGCCAATTGGGGACTGGGATCCACATGGAGGGATAAGGGCTGGTGGTAGCCAGCATCCATCCAGGAGGTGAACCATAGTAGTCCTCACTGGATGGCCTAGATGTTACATTGATGAACATTTAAACTAGCCAAGTGGGATGGCAGAAACAGACCCTCTCCTCCCACAGGATTGAGTAGAGAGCACCTGAGGGAACAGGAATCCCCCAGGGTGCAAATTAATAAAGGAAGCAAGGTGGTAGAAATGAATGGGGATGGGAATGGGAGCATTACAAGTGGAGGGGGAAGGGAGGAGGGCAAAAGGGTAAAAAGGGGAAGGAACATCCAGAGTGGTAACAAAAGCTGGAGAGCCTTATAAACGAATACAAGAAGTCTAGGAAATTAGATTCCAGACCTAGAGGCCATCATGGAAGAGGTCGGCCTGGATATTGTGGCCATTACTGAGTCTTATGAAATAGGTTAAATACTGCATCCTGAATGGCTGAGAGCCATTTACTGTGGGAACACAGCACACAGATAAAAAAGTCCCACCAGTCAGGGTGCTGAGTGCATCTAGAATATCACTGAGACCTTCAGAATGTTGACTTTTCAAACAGCAGCCATTTTTTCACACTCACTAACAGCAGCTAAGAAGAATAACAGGCATCCCAGCTTCATTTTGTTATTTTACTCACTCCTTGTAACTTACTGTCCTAAATAAATATTTTGATGAATTTAAAACTTCACATACTTTGTTTAAAATACTGTTGGTTCGTGACATCTTGAAATCTTGACAGCCACCCAACATCCATATCCCCTGTGTGGAGAATGCCAGTGGAGGAGAGTGAGCCGCTATTGATTTTTAAAGAGGCGAGAAAGGTGCCTTTTCAAATACTTGTTATAGCCTTATTATATAGTGTTTTACTGGTTACTATGTCTCTTTTGCACTGTATTTATATATGCCCACCTATCCGATATCTAACACTTCATGCCAACGAAAAAAAAAACCCAACAACAAATAATAAGATGGCTCCTGAAACCCACCAGCAGCACACAGAGCAGTGGGAATTTCCTGACTTAGAACACCATAGCTGGAGGCATGCTGCCAGTGGGCTCTCCACACTCCTTCCCTCTCACCGCTATCGCTAAAAAGGCACTTAGTATAATATCCAGCACCCCATGTACCCGACTACCCATATAAATGTATTTCTATCTTATCACTCAATATCCGACATCCTATGTTCATGGAAAAAAAAAAAGGAGACAGCTCCTGAAGCCCACTGGCAGCATGCAGAGCAGTGGGACTTTCATGAATCAGAACATCGCAGATGGCTGTATACTGCTGGCGGGCTCGCCATACTCCCTCCTCCCCATTATTACTGAGGATGCACACAGTGTGATATCCAGCACCCCAGTGATCGAGTGAGTCTGAACACTTAGTGTTTAAAAACCTAAAAATTACTGTTGGCCCAGTTGTAAAGAGGGCTGAGGTACTATGCACCTTACCTCTTCCCACGCCAGCGATCAGAGTTCAGAAACGAGCTTGGATCACCAGGGGTCAGTCGGAGTGGAGGGCCTGGAGAGGATGATGCAGCCACTTGGCAGCTCTCCTCTCCCGGAGTGGGAGGTGAAGCCTTCCCAGCACTTGGCTGACATCGAGTGGAGGCTTGGTGGCACATTATGCAAATAGGGGTCTGGCGCTAGGCCAGGGGAGGGCGTAATGGGGTTGCCAGTTCCAAAGCGCGTGCGCACCTCCATGCACATGTGCTACTGTGTCGCCAAAGCACTGGGGCATAAGGGGAGAAAAGCTGGTGGAAAATGGTGGAAATCGGGCATTAATGAAGCCCTGTCCAGAGTGCCGAGACCTGCTCACCAGACCACTGAATGGGAGAAAGGAGGAGGGTGATGAGGTAGGTGGCTGGCCAATGGCACCTGGGGACAGGGCTGATAGCCCACCTAGTTCCATCCAGGAAGGATAAAAACCTTTTTAGAGAAAAAACTAAAAATTACCAAAGATAAAATTTGTGCTGCAGAACCCAATGCTGGCACAAGACTGAAGAGGGGGGAGGGACTATTTTATAACAGCCTGGATACATACAGTATTGTCTTTTGGAGGAAATACAGTATTTTTTTGTTAAATACAGAATCTGTTTAGTGTAATACATTTTTTTGACCATTTCAAAAGCGCAATAAGATGCTCTGGGGTTTGTGCCTTGTGCTATCACAATGCAAATCCAGGGGCATAAGGTACTCCTGCACAGCTGTGCCTCAAAACACCCCTAAGTGTGCACTGTAACAGCACAATGCATACCCTGTCATGTCTTACTGCTTACATAGTGCACTGAAAACCAGCTTGGCCATACCAGGCTAAACTCTAATCAAAATGGACAGGGTGGAAAGAAGAAGAGGTGTGTCTGGAGATTTATGTGAGGGAAAGCACACAAGTGATGGAGATACAGAGAATAAAGGTGGGGCAGAGGTACTGTGGGTCACCCAGGAGACAAGGAATAGAGCCACTATTCAAACTAGTACGATCCACAGACCTCCAACACAGGGGGAGGAGTTAGATAAGGTACTGGTGGAAGCCACTGGCAAGATGGCAGAAAGGGGGAGGTGCTGCTGGTGGGGACTTCAACCTGCTGGATGCAGATTGAAGCCTCCCAGCTGCATCTTCAGCTAGAAGCAGGGACATCCTGGACACCCTGCAGGGGGCATTCTTCAGGCAACTAAACAAGGAACCCACTTGTGATGGGGTAATACTGGATCTGGTACTCACTAACAGGGACAGCGCTGTAGATGTCAAAGTGGGAGGTCACCTGGGGACCAGTGATCAACATACGGTGTGGTTCAATATAAGGATAGCTGTGGAATCGAACCACACGAGGACGAGGGTCCTGGACTTCAGGAGGGCAGATTTCATAAAGATGGGTGAATGCCTCAGGGATGACCCATGGGGGGGGGGGGATCTGGTGGGGTGGAGGCACAGTAGGTGAAGCTAAAAGGGGGCATAGTGAAGGCAAAAAAACTCTGCATCAAGCAAGTGAGCAAAAGCAAGAGGAAAAAGATACTGCTATGGTTCTCGAAAGAGGTAGCAGAAAAAGTAAAGGCTAAAAAGGAAGCATTCAGAAGGTATAAGGAGATGCAGAAGAATAGGGAGGTGTATCAAGGGAAACAGAGGGAAGCAGGGAGAGCAGTAAGGAGCATGAAGGTGCCAACTGAAGAGAGAACAGCCCAGGTTTTAACGAAAGGGGAGAAGACATTTTTAGGTATGTAAGTGAAATGAGGAAGACTAATGGAGGGATTGTAAGGCTGAAAAGGGGAAGGGAGGGGGCTGTGCAAAGAGGGGCCCAGGAAAAGGCAGACATCCTGAACAAATATTTTTATGCAGTGTTCCCAGAGGAAGGAGAAGGGGAGGGACCACAAAAAATGTAACAGGAGCCTTGGAGGGATGGAGGGAGGGATGAGGGGAGCTGGACATTAGTCTGTTTTTGGAGAAAGAAGTCCTGCAGGGACTTGTTAATCTGAAAGTGGACAAAGCGATGGGGCCAGACAGGGTGTATCCAAAGGTACTGAGGGAGCTCAGGGAGGTACTGGCTGCCACTCTGGCAGTCCTATTTAACAGCTCATTGGAAACAGGAGTGGTTCCGGAGGACTAGAGAAGGGCATACATAGTCTCACTTCATAATTGAGGTAGCAGGGAGAAGGCTGCCAACTATAGGGCAGTCAGCTTGACATTGGTGGTAGGGAAGTTAATGGAATCACTGCTGAAGGAAAGGATTGTGTAATATCTTGAATCCAGCGCGTTACAAGACCTGAAGCAGCATGGATTCACATGTGTGTGTGTGGGGGGGGGGGGTGGAGTAATGTCAAATGAATCTGATGGGTTTAAAAAGCGGAAAATAATGCACTTGGGGCACAGAAACCAGGAGCAGAGCACAAAATAGGTGCAGTGGTACTGACAACCATCAAGCAGGAAAGAGACCCGGGGGTAATCATATCAGATGATCTAATGTGGCCAGGCAGTGCGACAAGGCAGTTGGGAGGGATAGTGGGATGCTGGGGTGCATAAGGAGGGGTATCACCAACAGAAAGAGGGAGATGGTGTTGCTTTGGCATAGATCACTGGTAAGACCCTACCTAGAGTACTGTGTCCAATTCTGGAGACCACTTCTCCAGAAGAACATAGAGTGGAGGCAGTCCAGAGGAGGGCAACTAAAGTGCTGCAGGGTCTGCATCAGAAACCCTATGAGGAGAGGCAGAAGAACCTCAAAATATACACCCTAGAATAAAGGGGGGGATACGATAGAGACCTTTATACACCTCACAGGGGTACATAAGGTAGAGGAGGGAAGTATTTTTCAGAAAGACAGATGCTCAAGAACAAGGGGACATGCTATGGAACTGGAGGAGAGTAGATTCAAGAGAGATGTGAGGAAGTATTTCTTCACAAAAACAGTGGTGGGTTTCTGGAACAGCCTTCCAGGAAAAGTGGTAGGGCCAAAAACAGTGGTGGGGTTCAACAATGCATGGGATAGGCATAAGGGAATCTTAGGGGACAGGCAGGAGGGAAGGGAGAATGGGCTGGAGATCAAGTAGGGTCTGTGGTGATACTGTAGATAGGGATAAATGGGCAGACTGGGTGGGCTAAGTGGCCTTTATCTGTCATCAAATTCTATTTTTCTTTATTTCTATTCGTAATATGAGGTCGCCATCTAGTGGCAGACTCATACCATCACTTTTGATATTAAAAAAAAAAATAATACAAAAAAAAAAAAAGATCATGTGCCTTGTGATTCACACCAGTCATTATCGTTTATTGGCACTGTTTGCAGAGTGTATGTCTTAATATGTTTAAATGTTGTAAATATGTCCATTTTTATGTTTGGTTGCATGCATGTGCAAGAAACATAGTGCCATCATCCCAGTTTTCAGAGGTGTGTCACACGTCTTCCAATTCAGTCAGTGTGTTTGCAGGTGCGGCAGCAGTTCTCCAATGAATGCTGCAGCTGACTATGGCAGCAGTTGAAAATACAGTGCCGTACAGCTGAAAGAGAGAGCTTCGCTTCAGTGAGCAGCACTCCCCCCTCCACATGCACACACGCACGTACATTGCATGCACATGCGCCTCGTCCACGCACACACTGTATGGTCGACGGGGGTGCCCAATCCCCCGTTGGCTCCATGCCCCTCTCCAAAAAGCCCAGGTGCCACACTGGGAGCCCACCCCAGCGTGGCAAAATTGTTATGGCCGACGGGGTGCCTAATCCCCGCCGGCTCCAGGCCGCCTCCAAACAGTTTAGCAGCTGCCACGCTGGGAGCCCACCCCAGTGGCACAGTCTGTATGGCTGACGGGGTGCCCACTCCCCGCCGGCTCCAGGCCTCTAAACAGTTTTCCAGCTGCCACGCTTGGAACCCACCCCAGCATGGCAAACGCCCCCCGCGCTGCCTAAGTAAAAAACCTGTAAAAGTTCCTCAGCTGTCTCCCCAGCCCACCTGCACTCCACCCACTGTGCACCCTGCCTTCCCACACTCCTCCCTCACCCCATACTTACTCTCCAGAGCTTACGCCATGATCTCGTGACCGGAACATGTCTGCACTTTTAAAGCTGGACCGCGAACTGAGGAAATGCCAGTATGCTGTATAATGCAATAAATAGGGTTTTTTCAACTTTAATGCATAGCTCAGGCATTTTTTGGAATTTTGACACCAAATTTTCAACATGGGATTTTTGGGACCCCTCCTCATGAATTCTTGAACCATCATGGCATTAATTGGGCCCGAAGGGTGATTTCGCAGTCACTGCATGAAATCACCTTTCAGGACCAATTAATGAAATGACAGTGCCAGTGTTCATAAAGTAGGCTCTCAAAAAGCCTATGTTGCAAATTTGGTGAAAAAATTCCTAAAAATGACTGTTCTACGAGCTTGCGTTGCGCAGTTACTGCGCACGCTCGTAAGTTCGCGAATTTTTAATATTTGCACTCCAGATTTTCAACATTGCCATTTTACCACACCTCCTTATGAGCAGTACAGCTGTCATTTTTCACATCTTGCCCAAAATGTGTTTCTGCGCATGTAGCGCACAATGGCGCAGTCGGTGTGCGAAATCAATGTATGGGACACATTAAGAAAATCACAGTGACACTGTTCATGAGCAGAGGTCTTAAAATGGCTATGTTGAAAATTTGGTGAAAAAATTCCTAAAAATGACTGTTTTAGGAGTGCACGTTGCGCAGTTCCTACTCACGCGCGCAAGTTTGCGAATTTTTAATATTTGCATGCCAGATTTTCAACATTACCATTTTATTACACTTCTTTATGAGCAGTACAGCTGCCATTTTTCACATCTCACCCAAAATGTGTTTCCGCACATGTAGCGCACAATGGTGCAGTCGGTGTGCGAAAGCACTGTTTGGGACAGATTAAGAAAATCACAGTGACACTGTTCATGAGCAGAGGTCTTAAAATGGCTATGTTGAAAATTTGGTGACAAAAGTCCATAAAATGACTGTGTTATGAGTGACCATAGCGCAGTTTCCACGCACACTCGTAAGTTCATGAATTTGTAATATTTTCAGTCAAGATTTTCACCAGTATCATTTTTCCACACTTCCTTATGAACAGTACAGCTGTCATTTTTCACAACATGGCCGAAATGTGTTTTCACACTTTCAGCGCAGAAATGTGTGGTCGCTGTGGGAAATCATTGTTCGGGACAGATAAAGAAAATCACAGTGACACTGTTCATGATCGGAGGTCCCAAAATGCCTGTGTTGATAATCTGCTGTAAAAATCCCAAACTAATTATATTACTGGTGTGTTGCTTGCACAGTTTCTACGCACCCATGACTTCACCAGTTTTTTAATATTTCTACCGTAGATTTTCAACATTGCCATTTTTTTACACCTCCCAGGAACAGTACAGCTGTCATTTTCACATCCTGTTCGAATGTGCTTTTGCACCTGTGGTGTTAAATGCCGAGTTGCTGTGCAAAAGCAGCTTAGCTAACAAACTGATATTGCCACTGTTCGCGAGGTGGGAGTCACAAAAAACACATATTGAAAATTTGGAGGAAATACCAACGAATGCCTGAGGCATTAGGATTTCGACCATAACGCCCCACGCGCTGCAGAATGACAGGCATCAGGGGTGTGACTTGGGATTCTCGCCTGTAATGCTCATACCATTCCACACCCTGCAGCCAGTGAGAGGCATCGAGGTGTGCCTTGGACTCTTCCGCCCCAAAGTTCACCCCATTCTCCTATACCACACCCATCTCACCGTATTTCCTGATGGAATGGGGTGCGCATAAGGGCCAAAGACCCCAAGGCACACCGCGACACTTGTCGGTGTCTGCAGGGTAGGTTGTGGTGAAATGGTGTTGCTGTTATGCCTGACAACCCAAAGGCACACTCCAATGCCTGTCAGTCTCTGCAGGGTGGTGATGGGGTTGGCTTCAATTCAATACTTCACCGCCATTCCTATTATGCAGCTCTGTAACTCCTACGCTACCAATGTCAATGCCAGCAGGATAACATTTGGCATTGACAAATGCTTGTTTATTTCTATTTTGATAATTTTAGTGTGTACCCTCATTATGCACTTCGTACTTATGCTGTTATATCTTTTGCCTGTGTCTGACCAATTACTGTTTAACATCACAGATGATGTCATCATTTGTACAGGTTATAAGGAAGTGCCCTTTCCCATGCACCCCACCCCACTGACGAAGCTCACTGAGTGAAGTACTGGGGCAGTGGGCTAAGGTTCAATCTGTTAGGCCTCTAGCTTGAATTTGCACTTTGTTTGAACACAGGCCTTTGCTCCACTGCACTATTCTGAGCACTGAATAATAAATCCAACATGTCCAGTATCTGGTGATACTGGCCTTTTACTTCCCGTGAGTGCAGGGTGACTTTGGATGTATTTGCTAACTGTAGGGCTCGCTGACCTCTCAACCTGCACAAACCCTTTACCGCTGACTCACTGTTTCAATCGTGGGGACTGCAATGTACAAAGGGGAATGGAACTCCAAGCAAAGTACTGTTCCACACATTCCACTTCATACTACCAGGCCTATACCAACTGAACTTACACATTCAGAATTTGAGGAGTTGTTATCATGGCCATTCATTGTCCACATCTAGTGAAGCTGGGGAACAGAGGTCGACACCAACCATGATTCTGGAACTGCAACAGCTCCGCAAGCCAAGAGTTGCAGTACTTTCCACCCAAGCCACCTCAAGGAGTCTGGTCCTTCGAGGACTGGTGTTGACAACTGGTAGGTAGGTAGCTATACTTTTAGTTGTTCAATCATTTAAAATCAATCATTACAAAAATAGAAATTGTAAATTAAAAGTAAAATCCCAGTTACAGATATAAAACATCAAAGCATGTGTGAATATCAAACAAATGTTGTACTTTTTTTTTTTAGTTCAGTCTTTGATAACTGGGTAAGTCCCACTAGGCACAAGTGCCTGTTTTCAGGGGCAACCTGGGAGCACTGGGCGGTTAAGTGACTTGCTCAGAGTCACACAGTATGCAAGTGGAGGTTGTGAGACTCAAACCCAGGTCTATCTGCTGGATGTAACAAGCTCGTTCACAGCTCGTTACTCTAACCCGAGTCTAGGCTATACTGCCAGCTTTACAGCAGCAGTGCAATGAAAGGCTGTTATTTTGCAGTCACTTGTGATTTTAGTTTAGTAACATGCCACTTGATATCCATTTTAAGTTATTCTAAGGGTTTCCTTCAGTTCTTTATTTTTTATCACTTTAATAAAAACTGTAATAAATTTGCGCAAATTAATGTACTGCCCAACAAGTCACAAGAAGAGAACAAACATGTTGTGCAAATTAATTACTAAATAATAAAGAACTGAAGGAAACACTTGAAATATCTTAAAAATGAACATGAAGCAGTATGATACCAAACTAATATCATAGATGCAAAAAAATACAACTTTTCGTTGTACTGCTGCTTTAAAATGTTTTAAGATTTAAAGTCCTCCTTCTCCTGGCCTGCTGGATGGTTACTGAGTAGTTAGCAATGCTGGTTATTGTACTGTCATCTTCAGCAGTAAATGCAATCAGCAGAATCATTTTTAACTTTGCCGTGTGCACACACGAACAGTGAATGTCTTGCTATAGAGTGACATTTGAAGGGTATGACACTCAATGTAGAGTGGTCTGTAAGGGGCTCATCAGTGCCACACCAATCGTCAGCCAGGCTTATCATGACACTAGTCTGCCTTGTGAGGCGGACACTTTGTGCAG
Organism: Neoceratodus forsteri; assembly: GCA_016271365.2. Taxonomy (NCBI): domain Eukaryota; kingdom Metazoa; phylum Chordata; order Ceratodontiformes; family Ceratodontidae; genus Neoceratodus; species Neoceratodus forsteri. Next base: position 660,386,390 of record CM057459.1, read on the forward strand.
TTGAAAAGAAAAAGTCAAGCCAATCATATGGCAACTTTTTCCTTTTATCTGAAGGACACCGCCCAGCAAACAGCTGTTCGGTGTCTTGATCAGCTGGCGTCACCCCTCACCTCACCACCCGGCCGGTCCCTCTTCCCTCACTGGCCTGTGCGGCACCCGCTACTCTTGCTGCTGCCTCCTTATTCTGCTTTCTTCTCAGGCCTGTACATTGAAGGGGTTTGGACAACCCTTCCCCACAAAATGACTCGAGTTCCATTTTGTTCCATTTTTTTGTGGGGTTCCAAGGAGGCAGTGTGACTTTAACAGCAGTGAGAGCACTTCGATAAGGAAGTAGCTGGGGCACTCCATGGCAGATGTGATGGACCAGCCTGCAACATCGGCAAGCACGGCCTCTGAGTAGTGACGCAGAGTCAGTGTCTATGTAGGTGGGTTTCCTCGCACCAGCCATTAAACTGCCTCCATTTAGCTGCAAGTCGACTTCTGACTGCCACTGAGGAGAAAGCCCAATAGCCATCACTGAGTGACCCATTCAGGTGGTGAGTCGGTGAGATTCGTGGTCCAGTCGCATGCCGGCCTTTTGTGGAGTACCCTCTACCGAGTTTGAACGAGGCAGGAAGACTGTGAAGTGAACTCTTGGAACACAGCCGCGCTGCCAGCCTAGTGCCGTGCATTACCTGAAGCTGCATAAATTGGAATGTGGTTTTCCGAGCAGAGCTGGATGCAAATCCAAACTAGAGCACATATTTCATTTGCTCCCTCTTATAAATTGTGTTTCAAGTATATGCAATGCACACTGCACTCCTTTAAATATGATGTAATTCCAATTTGTGTAGTTCCAAGTTATGCTTTGAGAAAGATGACTGCATATTGGAGTGCCATGTTTTTAGTTCATCTTCTAGGATCCTTTACATAAATAATTAATAGTAGAGTGAGAAAACTGCCCTATCCATGCCTCTGAGAGTTTCACATTTTCCTGAAAAAGTACTGTACCCTCTGGTCCTGTTTTGACCTGGGATAATGTATGTTTGTACAAGGTTCTCACATAATTAATAAGATCTGGATGCAGTGCTAGTTCGAAAAGCTTATTCCAGAGGGGTGTTCTATTTAATGAATCAAATGCAAAGGAAAATTAATTAGTGCCACATATAAACTGGATTTGTCGTATCACAGATGTTTATCAGCAAGGGAACAAAGTGCAAAATAATGATCCGTACATGAATACTCTGGAGCCTGTCTGCTCTTTTACCAGGATTATGTGTTCTCTCTCCAGGATTGTGTGTTCTCTCTCTAGGATCGTGTGTTCTCTCTCCAATTCATCAATCTACCTAAAATGATTTTCTCATAGACTTTTGTGGGAAGCTTATCAAACAATGAGTTAGTATGAATTTGGGTTTGCTTTTCCCTTTCTATTTGACAGACCAACTTCCCTTTCCGGTCATCAGACATTTCCCCTGCTTCTTGAACAACAGTAAACATCTTTTGAATATATGATTTCGCCACTCTAAATTAGTTTTATAAACTTCAGGTGGCATCAGAATGATCCCTGATGACTGCCCCAAATTAATTCTGATGGTAACCAGCACAGAACCACACCAAGATATTTTATTATTTCACGGTGGCTGTGGCAAGAGAGCAGGAACTTTTAAAAACATCAAAGCCACATATTTCAGTTTATAATTGAAGAGAAATAACATAAAAACAAAAAATTACATTGTGATTAAATCTATTATTGCTCAAGAAATCAATGTATATATCTTTGTTTGGAGTGCTGGTGCAGGTTTTGGTACTGTAAGGTTTGTGATGTTGGTTCCACCCCCAACAAGGTACACCTTGTGGCATCAGGCGGTGCATTTGTTTGGGGGGGGGTCTCCCCTATGGGACATTTGTTGCACCAGGCTGATTGTGTGGTGGTCAGGCAGGCCCTGCATAGCATGTGTTACCGTCCTGCAGTGGGAGGCACTGGGTCTGCCTCTCATTCATATACTCTCGCCTGTCAGCAAAACTTGTGCTGCCTCAGCGCCCGCTGTTCCACCTTCACCAAAATAGACCCCCCCCATTTTCTGACAAACATACAGGCCTGCTTCTCTCTCTCTCTCTCTCTCTGCAACCCCTTCCCCCCAGCTTTCCTTTGCTCCAGCTGCTGGCTGCCTCCCCTCTGCTTTCCCAGCTTTAGCCATGGTGTGGCTTTACTAAACAGCAGCTCCAGCTGCTGGCTGTCTCCTCTCTGCTTCTTTCATCCCCCCCCCCAGGCTCATCATATGCCATGGAGCAGCTTTGCTAAATACTGGTCCTTTCCTTCACAACTGTGGGGCTTACACCAGTATCCAGCCCAACACGAAAATGATGAAGGTGATAATCTTGGAGACCATACTCGCCATCCCTACTCACTAAAGGTGCAGCCTATTCCTAAATTTCACACATGCAGCTAGTGTACCAAGGGCACTTTTTCACCAGAAAACCCTCAAACTGAGGGCACTGCCTCTCCCCACTCACTAACAACAAATTGATGGTTCTCCTCAGCCGGTGGACCAATGCTCCAGTACTGGACATGAACCAGAAATCATAGACATGTAGAAGAACTGCCCCATCAGATCTCCTTTTTAATTAGGGAGAATGAGGAGAAGCAGACACATCTGAAGTGGACTTAAAGCTAAAGGTAAAGAGGAGGTAGGGCACCTTACATCGCCTCTCCTAGTCAATGAGTGTGAGTTAAACCTTTTACCTGCTGACAGGTTACAGTACGAGTTTTGATCCAAGTACTGTAGGGCTGTAAAACAGGGAGTCCGCAGCGATAACGGTGTCACAGCATACACCCATCAATCAAAATGTAGTCATTTGGAGAGGTTCTCGCCCAGACTCAGAGCTGCAACTGAACGGATTACCTAGCTCCAGGTGGGATTTCTTTTTTTATACCCAGATTTCATCAATCTTGTTTTGGGCAAAATAAAATATACAATAATGACTGTAATAGCAGAGACCTGCCCCATAAAACATGGTAAACTCACTTAATATTCCCTTTTTATTAATGCATGTTTGTATTACAAATAATCAGACCCAATAACTGTAAGTGGCTGAACGTTTCCCATTTTGTTTTGCAATCTTCTTAATCAGAATACTGAAGCTACTGTATAGCTCAATTGTAATCCAGTGGAGCATCTGCAATGTGGCCCTGCCTTTACCCATTCTTTATAGGTGGTTGGACTGAAGCATCCAGACGTAAAGGCACCTCAAGGGTCTCACAGTGACTAAGTGTCTGTGGTTTGAAAAATAATATCCTATGTGTGTCAATCAAAGTTCAAAGTAACATTATATTCTGTTTAGGATGCCTAAATTTCCTATGCAGCTCTCCAACTTGGTCTCAGTTTCAGCATCCGTGTGGAATAATATTTCAAAGTTTATGTGCTGTTTTTTTCCATAAGATAACTGAAGTGAAGGGATCAGAGGTAGAATGGGGTTCTCAGTAGTTATCTGGACAAATTAGTGATGAATGACACCATTAATGTGTGTCTCAGCAGTTTTCATTGATCAAAATCTATAGCCAGCCTATATTCTACAATTATCAAGCATACTGTAAAGCAATGGAACTGCATCCGTTAAGACATTATTGCATCACTTAGCACATCCACATGACAAGGGCCTAAGGAATTAACAAGCAAACAGAAGCAAGCATTCGTCAATGCCAAAAGTTCCCTGTTGGTATTGCTATTGTACCAGGTGGGGCAGGACTACAGTTCCCAGCAGCCTCGGCTGCTGGCTTATTTACATGCGCTTGACCAGCAGCATTTCTCGCTAACCATACAAGGTTCTTATTTATTCACAACTTATGGTAGCAATATACAGTATACAGTAGATGGGCAGGCGAATGTGAAGGATTACGAACAGATTGTGTGCTTTTTTTTAGCTCTGAATATATTACAGTACTGATACTGTGACATCACCAGAGTCTGCTACAGACATGTGACATGTTCATAGCCTGCAAAAGATCCAAAACCATAGATGCCAGGCCTCGGGTCCAAATCCTGCACCGGGACCACTGATCAGTGCTGAGGGGAGTGCCAGTAAGCCCACTTGCACCACAGGTTTGAAACATGACAGAGCACGGGTACTGATCCCACCTGGAACCCCTGAACCTAGTAAGCCACAGACCACCTCACAATTGCCACTCTCTCTTCCCTCTCTCTACAACCCCCCCCCCCCATCTTTGCTTTAGCTGTGGTGTGGCTTTACTAAACAGTAGCTCCAGCTGCTGGCTGCCTCTTCTCTGCTCCTTTCACCCCCTCCCCCAGGCTCTTCATATGCCGTAGAGCAGTTTTACTAAATAGTGGCTCCTGCTGCCTGGCGCACTCTCCCTCCCTACCTTGCACTGCTGCCAGAGCAGTTGCACTGAATAGCAGGTCCTTGCTGCACTTGCTGCTCCTTTTCCTGGCTGCCTTCTGAAATAGAGCCCTGCAGGGCATAAACAATGCTGCCAGAGTGGCAATTTAGGTAGGTGGGAGGAGGCGCTTCATCCCATGCCTCCTCCACCTCCCACTGACTTTTTTTCCTTCTCTTCTCTCACCCATACAGAGTAGGCTGCAGCCTAAGCTCTGTATGAGCTGGGGGTTTTGAGTGCCCTCAGGCACTCTCACTATCAACACGGTAGCACTAGCAACAGGCTGCAGCTGCAGCCCCAATGTATCCCAATGCTGCTGCCACCAAAAAGCCCTCCAACAATGCCCACACACTATTCAAGGCCTCAGGGAGCCCCCACTAGACCCCTAGGGAGGTATAAATGTATTTAAAAGAACACTAGCCCTATCCCCAAGGGAGCTAGCCCACTAGACCATTAGGGCATAATTTTACACAGTGCCCCCCCCCGAGCATTTCTTAGCCCACACAACCAACAATGCAACTCCTTATTTAGACAGAAAGGGCTACTAGCTCCCACTTGCCATCACTAGCCATATGGGCTACTAAATAAATTACTGGCCACTTGCCCACCATTATGGGCAAAGGGATTTTTAGCTGAGCCCCCTTCCCCAAGCCACACTCCCTTTACTCTCTGCTTTTGCTCATCTTCCATCTTTTTCCTTCTTAACTAACCTATTTTTTTCTTCTATCTCTACAGGTCTGACAGGACATGGACTCCGACCCCATTAGATAAGTATACTTTTATTTCTCTCTTGTCCTTTCCACCCTATTTAACCCCTCTAAGAACTGCAGATCCTTTGTGACCCCCTTGTCGCTTCTTTTACAGGTGCGGTGGATGACATCTCCCCAGGACTACCCTGTGGCATCCTGCACTCAGGTAAGTCCCTCTCTTTTACCTTTATTTTGGTGGGTTTAGTGTAACGGGGCGGCTGTGCCTGTTACAGACTTTCCTTTTGTAAAATTACCTGCTCTTTTAAGTTGGATACAGGTCAGGTGATGTTCCTTTTAAATGGCAAATGCATCTGCACCACTTTATTCTATGCCTCTTGTGTGCTCCTTATCGTTATCACCTTGTCCCCATGATGTGGTGGCAGTGGCACAGCATTTTTATTTTAAAGTATTTGCCCAGGACAGCTCAGCTTCTCATTTTACTGCAAGAAGTGTGCTCTTTCTTTTTAACAATAGTTAGCATTGGGTAGTTAAGTGACTTGTTTAGGGCCACACACAAAGTGGCACACAGGATTTGACTTCGACCTCTTGGTGAACTGTTGTGTGGAATATTCCAAGGTTACAAGGCCTGCCCATCTACTGTATACAGTGTAAGTTATAAATAAATAAGAACCTTGAATGGTTAGCGAGAAATGATGCTGGTAAAGTGCATGTAAATAAGCCAGAAGCCGAGGCTGCTGGGAACTGTAGTCCTACCCCACCCACTACAATAGCAATACCAACAATGAACTTTCAGCATTGACAAATGCTTGTTTCATCAGTGTTTTGTAAGGAGTTTACAATAGGGTGAATCCATTTCCTTCTAGCCTTATTATACCAACTTCAATGTAGTACAATGTGCAGTACAGTAGATCTTCTTTTGCCCTATTATTACAAAATAATGTATGGATAGTGTCTATTAACCCCCATTTTCAGTCACTTTATAACCTGATAATCCCATCATTATGACATCGGTATGCTGTAAACCTTGCTTAACTATGTCATAATGATGGGATTACAGGATAGAATGTCACCACCTGTCAAAATTCTTGGAAAGGAAAGGTGATCTGCTGCTTGGACATTCATTCAAAACACACACATTCTATCCAGACAGTTACAGACCCGCTGCAGTATAGATCGCAATGGCTAATTTCAGCACTTCAGTTGCTTGACATTCAAATCAGGAGGCATTCATAGCCAAGCAGGAGAACAAATGCACATTGAAAAAACACATTTTTTTCACACAGTGGCTAGTTTTTCCATACACTATAAAATATAATGCCTGAGTAACAGTGATCAACCTTGGATATAATCACCTCTCACGGTTGCCATGAAAACTGTAAACCTCTCAAGCTGTGCTCTCGAGGTTTACTTGGTTGTCCTGGCAACTGCTTGAGGGGATTACATCTTGATTAACCACTGTTACTCAGTCATTATCCTCTATACCATAATTCTACTTCCAGTTTGCAGGCTTAACTTTGAATCCCCCCAGAACTTGAGACTAAAGGTGATTCAGACCCAAAGGCAGACAGGAGGGTTACCCTGTCTTGTTACCTGTTCACATTACTGCACTCGGAGGTTGGCACTGTGGGAGCAGAGGGCCTGACCTGCTGAGTGTGGTTGTGACAGATTTTGTTGGCAGAGGTGCAGATAAATTTGGTAACACAAGCTTCAACTGTTTAGTGTGTCAGCTTAATGCTGTACAGATCACTTGCAAAATAAGGCAGTGATTTATTTTTAAAAAGGAAACAGAACTATATCATTTTGCTTACAGTCAAGTTCCTACCTGTTTTATTTTTTTTTTAAAGTGCAAGTTAGAGTAGCTGTAGTTAGGGATGAAGATGGCTTCCAACTACAGTGGGCACACTGTAGACTACTTGAGGCAGTTGTGCCAGGACAGAGGAGTCCTGTATGAGGGGAGATTCACCAAGCAGAACCTCATGGATGCCCTGATGGCAGCAGATGCCCAGAGCGGGTCACAGACTGTGACTGTAAAAGGACCAAACCTTGGGTGTGGAGGGGCTAGTGGCCAGTGCAGTGTCCAGATCCAGTGAGGAGGGCAGCAGGGCCAGTGCAAGCGAAGGGCCACAATAGCAGGGGAAGGTCACCAGCATTCTGGAGCCAGAAGCAATCAGGCTGCAGACTGAGTTGTGAAGAATGGAGCTGGAGTTCCAGAGAGATGCTGAGTGAGAGAAATGAGCTGCAGAGGAGAAGAGGGAGTGAGAACATTGAGAGGCTGACCATGAAGAATGTGAGCGCCAGCGAGCCGCAGAGGAGAAGAGGGAGCAAGAACAGCGAGAAGCTGAACGTGAATGGCAAGAGGTGGACCATGAGGAGTGTGAGCGCCAGAGGCGACATGAACTGGAGAAGTTACGACTTAACCACCAGCACTAGAGCAGGTAAGTGGCTTAGGTTTAACTGGAACTACAGGACTTGGTTACAAATTGAATTCCAAATTGATAGCTGAATTTAAAGAAGGGGAGGATATGGATGCCTTTTTAAATTCCTTTGAAAAAGTTTGTATTCAGGCTAAAATTTCTAGTGGGTCCTGGAGCTTCCAGTTATCCCCGCTACTTATCGGGAAAGCTCAGGATGCATTGCAGGGTTTTAAATAATTGATTAGCAGTTTTTTTCTTGGGACAATGCTAACTGTACAGAAAGTATTTATATAGGTTTTCTAGAAGTTTTATGTTTGCTAAACACAGTGAGGCAAGTGCTACACATTTTCACAATGTTTAGCACTTTTATAAGCAAAACGCTAATCAATTTTTGGAGTTAAATAAATCCCTGCATTGGATCAAATGGACAATGAGGACAGTAATGATTACAGCAAACTTAAAGCTGCACTGTTAAAAAAGTTTGATTTAACTGCAGAAGCATACAGAGCTAAATTCTGTAAGCTCAGGAGAAGCCCTGATATGAGCTACAAGGAGCTAGCCACGAAACAACGTCAGTTTTTAAAACATTGATGGGAAGGAATTGAAGCAAACTCTGTAGATAAAATTGAAAATGCTATTTTGTTAGAACAGTTTTTTTGGGCATGCCCAGCAGAGCTGAAAACCTGGCTGGAGGACAGAGATCCCAAAACAGTGCAAGAGGCTGCTGAACTCTCGGACCATTACGCCAAGAGCAGACCTGCTCTGACAGAGAATGGGGTGGGCATGGCAGCGCAGAAAGGGAAAAGCGCATCTTCAGGGCAGCTAAAACCCTCACTGCCTCCACCGAAACCAGTTAGTCCCAGGTTTCAGAGAAAAGATTTCTCTGAGAAAAGAGACGAATGTTGGGCCTGTAAAGAAACTGGGCATATTGCCAGACAGTGACCCAAAAGGGCGAGCAATATGCGGAATGGGGCTAGGAAAGAAGTGGGTTGTTTGTGTGTCCCTGGAAGCATGCCTGTGAACATGAAGGAACACATGCACCCAGTCATGGTGAATGGTGTACAGACACAAGGGTTAAGGGACTCAGGGGCATCCCTGATGCTGGTAAAAGGGAATCTGGTAGAGCCTGGTCAGCTTATACCCAATGAATTCGTAACTGTACAAGACTTCACGGGGGAGGAGAAAACATTGCCACTCGCTAGTATTCTCCTGGACTGGGCTGAAACTGGGAGAACTGTGCAACTGGTGGCTGTAGCAAAAACTTTAGCAGTTGATGTCATCCTTGGCAACAATCTCAAACAGGGGATGGTGTATGCAGTTACCTGTAGCCAAGCGGCAAGGGAAATTTGTAGTTCCTTGGACCCAACAGAAGCCATTGTGGAAACCACTGGGAGGCTGGTTCCCCAGCCTCTGTCTCCTGATATGGAGACTGATGAAAAGAGGGTAGAAATGTCCCCAGTAGCAGTTAACCAAACAGCTATGGAGGGTTACTCTGAAGAAGGAGGGGTGACCCATTGTCAGAGGGTTAGGAAAGACAGTGATCCTGAGTGCTCTGATGCTAGTGCTAGGAACCCTAGTTTAGAGACTGACGGGGACCTGTCCCATACGTTGGGAATGTGTAAGGAGTTTGCAGCTGCTCAGAAAAGTGACCCTAGTCTAGAGAAGCTGAGGGCTTGGGCAGACTCTGACGGAGCACAGGGAAGTGACAGTAAACATGAAGTTTATTGGGAAAATGGACTGATGTATACTCAGGCTCTGAAGACAGAGGGAGGGGTGATAGGCAGACAGCTTGTCATTCCCCAGGGGTATCGTGAGCAGTTGCTCAAGATTTCACATGATAGTCCCTTGTCTGGTCATCTGGGAATCACGTGCACTATGCAGCAGTTGGTCCAAAATTTCTATTGGCCCAACTTCATCCAGCAGGTGAAGGAGTACTGCAAGTCTTGTCACCAGTGCCAAGAAATAGGGAAGGCAGGTAAGAAAACCCAAGCCACCCTAATTCAATTGCCCATAGTGGAGAAGCCATTCCAGAGGGTGGGAATGGATATTGTGGGGCCTTTAAATACCCCAAGCTCCTCCAGGAAGAGGTTCGTCCTGACTGTGGTGGATTATGCTACCCGGTATCCAGAGGCAGTCGCCCTATTCTCACTTATGACAGACAAAGTGGCAGATGCCTTACTTGGGATTTTCTCCTGTGTTGGGTTTCCACAGGAGGTTATCACCAATCGAGGGGGTTCCTTCATGTCAGACCTGATGAAATGTTTGTGGGAGAAGTGTGGGGTGGTGCAGAGGCACACGACACCTTATCACCCACAAGCCAATGGACTTGTGGAAAGATTTAATGGTACCCTGAAGTCAATGCTCAAGCGTTTGCTGAACAGCATGGGAGGGACTGGGAGAAATACCTTCCCCACCTGTTGTTTGCATACAGGAGGTGCCCCAAGCGCTGACAGGATTTTCCCCTCTGAACTCTTATATGGACGCCGGGTATGTGGGCCCTTAGACTTGATCCGGGAGGACTGGGAAGGCAAGCACGCCACCCAGGGCACTCCCATAGTGGATTACGTCCTTAGGTTTAGGGAAAGGCTGAAGGAGCTTATGGGAACAGCCCAGACCAACCTGGCAGCTGCCCAGCAGAAACAAAAAGTGTGGTACAACTGCAGAGCCAGAGCTCACTCGTACACGGTGGATCAGGAAGTCATGGTCCTTATTCCGGTCCAGAAAGACAAGCTGCAGTTTGAGTGGGCAGGACCATACAAAGTAGTTAGGAAGGTAAATGATGTGAACTGTATCATAGTTACCTGACAGAAGACAGACAGAAAGAATGTACCATGTCAACACGATGAAGCCATATGCTGATAGGGCTGACATGGTGATAGCAGTATGTAGTCCTGGGGAGGGGACAGACGAAGGAGAGCCCCTTTTGGACTTCCTGGAGGAAAGCAAGTGGGAGTCCTCTGTGGAGGCAGTTAAATTGTCTCTCCAGTTGGCCCCGGACAAGATCCAGGAAGTAAGGGAGGTTTTAGCAGACTTTGCCCCACTGCTTAGCGCCAAGCCTGGACTAACCCTCTTAGCGATGCATGATGTACAGACAGAGACACAGACACCCATACAGTGGACAGCATATCAGGTGTCAGATGCTGTCCGAAAGGACATTAGGAGGGAGGTGGAGGAAATGCTGGATTTAGGGGTAATCCAGAGATCCCACAGCCCCTGGGCCTCACCTGTAGTCCCTGTGCCTGAGCCAGATGACTCTATTCATTTCTGTGTGGACTATCGTGGACTGAATGCAGTCACAAAGTCAGATACCCACCCGATGCCCCGGATGGATGAACTCCTGGACAAGTTGGGAGGGGCGACCTACCTTATGACTATTGACCTGACAAAGGGGTATTGGCAGGCCGAGTTAACTGACAGAGCTAGGGAGAGGTAGGCCTTCATCACTCCGATAGGCTTATTTGAATTTAAGGTAATGCCTTCCGGAATGAAGAATGCCCTGGCCACTTTCCAAAGGTTGGTGAACCAGGTGTTAAATGGTGTTGAGGAGTACACCGTGGCATACCTGGATGACATTGCCATCTTTAGTGCCAGCTGAGAGGAACATCTGTCCCACCTTAGGAAAGTGCTGGGCAGGATACAGAGGGCTGGGCTCACTGTCAAAGCTGAGAAGTGCCAGGTGGCCATGGCTGAAGTGGCATACCTTGGGTATGTTGTAGGCCGGGGACAGCTCCATCCTAACCAAGTAAAAATAGAGGTGATCAAGGCATGGCCCAGACCAGAAATGCAGAAGCAGGTCAGGAGTTTTCTCGGGACAGCAGGGTACTATAGGAAAATTGTACCCAATTACAGTGCCCTGGCTGCTCCCCTATCTGACCTGGTAAAGAAAAAGATGCCTAAGAAAATTACCTGGGAATCAGCCTGTGAAAAAGACTTTACCAGACTGAAGGAGGCACTGTGCAGTGCTCCTGTATTGACAAGTCCTGACTATAGCAGACCCTTTATAGTTCAGACTGATGCCTCAGACGTGGGTATTGGGGCAGTACTGAGTCAGACATTCAACCAAGGGGAAGATCACCCTGTAGTGTACCTGAGTAAAAAGTTACTTCCCAGGGTGCAGGCTTATTCTACTGTGGAAAAAGAGTGTCTTGCCATAATGTGGGCCCTAAAGAAGTTGAAGCCATACTTATATGGGCAGCATTTTCAGATACAAACTGACCACAACCCCCTGATTTGGCTCACGCAAATGTGAAAAACTAATGGTAGACTGTTAAGCTGGATCTTGCCTTGCAAGGGTATGACATGACAATCTTACATAGGGCTGGAACGACCAATCAGAATGCTGATGGCCTTTCACGTCTGTATAAGGAGTGAACTGATTTGGGAAGCTCATCCCATGCAGGGGATAGAGCCCCCAAATTCAGTCTAGATGAGAAGAACTGTGACACTTGGCCAGCTGGTTATGATGGTTCTATGATATTTGTAATACAGAATGTGGTATGTGAGTGTCTCACATGAGACATCCTGTGGTACAGGTGCCCCCCCCCCGGTCAGTGAAGTGCCAAGTGACCTGAAACCAGGAGGTAATTAAAAGACTAGAGAGACTTAATTAAGGGTCTCCTGTTTTCCTGTCTTAATTAGAACTGACCCAGCTGCCAGGATATACGGCTCGTAAACATTTATGACAACTTAGAGGAAAAAAACATGTTGTACCACCGTGGTGCTAAAGTTGTAAAAAAAAACTGATGCCTTGGGAACAGGAACTGCTCAAGATCAAAGGAAAGGCTTGATTAAAGACTGTCATAATTTGGGAAATTAGTTTTTGCTGAAGTCACAGTATTTAAAATATCTCCTGACAGGAAAATCATTGTTTGTATATTTTTTATATTCTAAAAGGAGGAGCTAGATGACATCATGGAAGGGGTGTGTGAGAGAGATACAGTTTAACTAGGACTTGTGTCTGATCTTGGAGACATATCTTTCTGGGCTCTTAAGAAACAAGATCTCTGATCTAACTTAATCACTGTACAGAGATAATACATTAGATAGAAAAGATCTAACTGTATGTTGGTAAGAGTTTGTCTGTAGTTTCCCCTGTTTTTCTTTATGTGATTGTATGCTCTTTGATATATTGTTCTATGTTTACATTTTACATATTTTTTATCCATTTTAAGTAAACCTTTTATTTGAAAGATACTGCCTGGGTCTTCCAAGTTCTTTCTTTTGCATGTGACGTATACAGGGTTAAGACTGACAAAACTGTTGAAGAGCTTGATGGTGTTACTAAACTGGGAAAAGGTAAGAATATACCTAAGGTCTTTTATAGAGTTTTAAGGGTTCATTTTGGAAGCCTGACTTGGTGCCCCTGTGGCATAAGATTGTACCGCAATCCCCAAAGAGGGTACGAATCTGTGCCTGTACATTTTGGTACACTAGCATAAGGTTCACAGTTTGAATCCCCCCAGAACTTGAGACTATAGGTGATTTGGACCCAAAGGCAGACAGGAGGGTTACCCTGTCTGTTACCTGTTCACATTATTGTGCTTGAAGGTTGGCACTGTGGGAGCAGAGGGCCTGACCTGCTGAGTGTGGTTGTGACAGTGAGTACCCCTGAGGGCCCTGGGGCTTCTTACACTATATTAGCTGCTTCAAACTATGATATTTATTTTAATATTATTTGCAAAAAGGTAATACAAAGGGATCTGTCCAATGATAAGGGAAAATTAATTCCAGTCCTGAGCAGTTTTGTTCACATGGAAATGCAAACTTGCTCCGGCAATATCTTTCCATATACGGTCTGAGAAAACAGCTATCCATATTCTCTGATGCAATTTGCCAAAGCTTTCTTTCCCTTCATGATTTCATCAGTGACAAAATGAGACTGCTGAACACAAGTGGTGTATAAGCACCTCAAACAAATGTTCAGGTATACTTTCTCTCTTGTAAAGCACGCTGACGTACTCTGCTTCCAATTGCCAGGCAACGCTAATGCCTTCCACTTAGCAACTGAGATCCCAGACAACATCTCCAGGGGGACAGACATGACATGTCTGCTGCAGTAAACAAAGCAAACATTTTCCCTTTGGGACACAGACATCTTTCCCTGCTGAAGCAAGTTGCAGAACACTGTTTATTTATTTATTTATTTATTTATGAGATATACTGTACCAGTAACTTAAGAGAAACTGGGCACTGAAAAATTTAGTTCAGCTTCAATTCAGGCCTCGTGAATTTGATTCTGCTTTAATAGTTCAGCCAAACCTCTTCAATTCCCAGTGCGGTATCTGGCATGGGGGAAAGCAGAGCATGTTACAAATGGTGTGTGTGTGTGTGTGTGTGTGTGTGTGTAATAAAAGTCTTGAGATCAGCAATGAGGCAGTCATGATCTGCGCTAAGTTGAAACGAAAGGGAGCAAGGTCACATAAACCATGCTGGTAGTCCAGTGAGGTACAGGTAGCGGTCAGACAAAAGAAGGCTGCCTACAAAAAATATAAAACAACAAGAGGGGATAGGGATAAGGAAATGTACCATCTTGCATCTAGAAAAGTCACCCGGATGGTGAGGGGAGCAAAGTCCAGTAAAGAGCAACAACTGGCACAGGGGATACATGGAGGGGAAAAGGGGTTCTTCCGGTACATTAGGGAGCGGAGAAAAACTAAGAGCCATCTCAGCAGATTGAGATCAGAAGGAGGGTGGGTGGAAGAGGCGAGGGATTAGGCAGAGGTATTTAATGAGTACTTGCCTCTGTGTTCACTAGGAGGGGATGGAATATCTACAAAGCAAGGCACGATGGGGATAGAAGCGGCAGTGAGTGGGATCAGGGGCAACAGAAATGGAGCAAGAGGGAGGAGAGGAACTCAGGGGTGTCACATCTGGATAAGGAAAAAAAGGCCAGTAAGGGGAGGGACGGATGATGCTATCTCTGCCAAAAGGGTGTGGTTAGCCCTCAAGGCCCTAAAGAAAGACAAATCTCCTGGGCCGGATGGCATTCATCCGAGAGTACTATGGGAATTGGCGGACATACTGGCTGCACCCCTGGCGGAGCTCCTCAACAGGTCACTTGAGACAGGGAGGGTACCTAGGGATTGGTGAGAGGCACATGTGGTGCCAATCCATAAAGGAGCTCGAAGGAAGTACCAGGTAACTATAGACCCATCAGTTTGACCTCGGTGGTGGGAAAATTAATGGAGGGTATACTAAAGGAATGATTGGGGGTGTACTTGGAGGAGGTGGGAGGTCTGGATAGTCGGCAACATGGGTTTGTGCCAGGTAGATCATGTCAAACCAATCTTGTGGAGTTCTACAAATGGGTAACATCAGAACTGGACAGGGGAAAGCCTGTGGATGTATTATTCTTGGACTTCAGCAAGGCGTTTGACTCTGTCCCCCACAATGGTCTGGTGGAGAAACTGATGGGGTTAGGAGTAGGCCCTTTGATGGTCAGATGGACTGAAAACTGGCTAGCTGGATGCACCCAGAGAGTAGTGGTCTGTGGGGAGCTCTCAAACCCTAGAGGTTAGTAGTGGGTACTGCAGGGCTCGGTCCTGGGTCCGATCCTGTTTAATGCATATATGGACATCAGGGAGGGTATAGGGTGTGAAATGAGTCTCTTCGCTGATGACTCCAAGATGGGAGCAGTAGTTGAGGGAGAAGAGGGAGGTTGGCCCTGCAAGGAGACCTGGACACCCTGGAAAGCTGGGCTCACATGGAAATTAAATTTCAATATCACCATGCAAGGTATTGCATCTTGCAGGGAAACCCTAACACAGATACACTCTGGGAGGGAGGCGCTGAGGCCTCAATAGGGGAAAAAGACCTAGGGGTCATGGTGGATGCATGTATGAATAACTCTGAGCAGTGCAGGAGAGCAGCTAGCAAGGCAAACAGGATGTTGGGATGCATCATAAGGGGGATCACCTCTAGGAGCAAGGAAGTGATTCTGCCGCTGTACAATGGACTGGTTAGACCACACCTTGAGTACTGTGTACAGTACTGGAGACCACACTTGAAGAGGGACATACAGCTCCTGGAGAGAGTACAGAGGAGGGCAACTAAGATGATACGAGGGCTAGGGGATTTGACGTATGAGGACAGACTTGAGGAGCTCTGCCTGTTTTCATTGGAGGAAAGGAGAGACAGGGGAGACATGATTGAGGTCTTCAAGTACCTCAAGGGAATAAATAGGGTGAACATGGAGGGGATCTTTAGACTAAAGCAGGGAGGTATCACCAGAGGGCATGGTTTGAAGTTGGAAGGTGGAAGGGTGAGGGGGCAAAAGAGGAGGAGGTTTTTCACTGAGAGGGTGGTGGACCTTGGAATGCACTGCCTGGGCGAGCTGGTACAGAGATCCACAGTGGAGGGCTTCAAGAGAGGGTGGGACAGACACAGAAAGTGGATGTATCAGATGATGGCCTGGCCCAGGGGGGTGGGAATGGATGATAGGGGTTTCTGGAACACAAGGGGGGGGGGGCTCGGCACCCAACTAGGGATCTGAGGTTCGAGCAGACTTGATAGACCGTAAGGCCTAATCTGCTGGCAAATAGTATGTTAGTATGTTAGCAATGAATAGTTATTACTCTAACTTTCTTGTAGCAGTTGGTGTTGGCATGCCATTACTGGGATTACTGTGCTATGGTGGTGTGATGGAGTCCGCAATCACTACGGCCACAGTGGCACGGTATGCTGAGCTGAAGTAATACGTGCTCATTGGTAACCTTAAGGCTAGAAAACTAATGCTCCTGTAGCCTCTACTTTACCTCTGTGCCAATTACTATATTCTCCTGGCCTTGTACCTTTTCAAATTACATAATTCAGTTCCCCCAAGGAAAAGAATGCATCAAGAAACATGCAAAACTAATAAAAACAAATGTAATTTAGGGAATTTTATTGCTTTTCACAATATTTTAGCATCCATCACGAGCAATTTATATATATATATATATATATATATATATATATATATATATATATATATATATTATATTTTGGAGCCAAAAACTCCATTTAATGCATCAGCTAGGTTGTTCCACAGCGACAAAAGTAAGGAAATTCGGTGTTAGGTTGAAACCCCCGGACACCTCCAGCCCTCCCCAACCAGCATCGGAGTGAGCTCTGGGGTCGCTGGCCCTAATTCTCACTCCATCACATGTGTAAACAAGCAGAGGTACAGGAGAAAAGGGGCAGAGTTAGGACTGACGACCCCAACGCACACCCCGATGCCGTTGGGGGGTGGGCTGAGGTCCTGGGGGTTTCAACCCTCAACAATCAATTCCTTACTTTGTTGCTGTGGAACAACCCAAACTGATGCATTAAATGGAGCTTTTTGCCTCTAATTTCCTTTCTTTTTGAGAATGATGACAAGAAATACTGAGTGTAATGCGGCGGCGGAAGCACAAAGGCCCCACGCTTCGCCACGTGATGTCTTGTGACACAGTAACAGGAACAGCAATGCAAACACAAGGTGGAAACACAAATGGTAACAGTAATGAAAACGCAAGGGCAAATGACAACACAAAGGGTAACACACACAGTGGTGTACACGTGAACTATAACACTAACAGGTACATAAATGCAAGGTGAAACAGTAACTGTAACAGTAACAGAAGTGCATACCCTCTTTTTGCTGGAGAACTGCATAGAGAAACACAGTGTGTACAAAGAATGTATGCATTGTAATGGCAATGGAAGCTTAAAACGAGCACTGGAAGTACTTCATTGCAGATATCTCATCAACCGTACGACGTAGAAAAAAAATTTAATTTCACAGAAATCATTATTTTCCTGGCTACCATTTTGTATTACATAGCCCATAGGGCTCTGCAGCTCACAATGAAAAATCTGTATCTGGCACCGTTTTCGAGATACGAGCCCCGAAAGGCACAGCGTATGCCACCATGTTAGTCTATGGGAAAAAGCATCAACTTTGGAGTTCCGTAACTTTGGAGCCACAAAATATTTTTTCACCAAACCACAAAAAGGCACATCTGTGACATGTAGGTTGCATTCCCTCCAAATTTCTGTCCAAAAGACCTAACCGTTCTTTTGCAGCAAGGTGGCAAAGAACTCCTGTCATTTTGGCCATAGTGTTGCAAAGTACTTTCGTGATTTGTGAAAGCTTTCGCACAGATTTGCGAACGTGTCGTGAGCATGAAAGAACTATGCAAAAGGATGTTTTCCAGAACTTTGAAAAACATATTTCTGGGGTGTTTAACCCCAAAATAAAGACATGGCTAGCATTTTCAGGCTCCGACTAGGTGAACACAAAAAGAATTGTGTCCCTAGATGGTAACAAATTTAAATGTCAAGCATTTTTCTGATCATTAACTGAAAACAAAAGTGCATTTGCGAAGTGTTGAACTTTTTATTAACTTTTCCCATTGACTTATAATAGGAACTTGCTTTTTGAATAACTTTTGAACCGTTTAATATTTTTTCACGCAATCTTCGAAAGGCACATTGGGCACCCTGGCTGCATGTTCCCTGAAGTTTTTGGACTGGTCACGCAAACCGTGTGACCTGTAGGTGAGAGCAAAGAAATCACAAAAAAAGCATAATTGTGCAGTTTATTGTCGCTTAATAACTACACAGCCATATATCCAACCAGTACAAATCTTGGCAGATCCCAAGATCTACAATGCCCAACTATGCATACCTAATTTAAGGCAAATCTGTTGAACGGTGGCAAAGTTATTAAGGTGCAAAATTTGACCCTTTAACCTTAAAAGTGCTACTCAACACTAACTATGGTAGCACTACCGTGCTACCATAACATATATATATATATATATATATATATATATATATATATAAGTTGAGCACAGCAGCCAACCGTAGAGGAGGAGAAAGAGGAAATGGTAAATTAATAGTAAACTGATTAGTGAGGTGCTGTGAAGAGTGGGGTTACTCATCAGGATCATTCATGGTGGGATCTCACTGATGAAGAATGGCTCTGTATGACACAAATGATGAGCTAGTTGTGAGGAGATTATTAAAGTTATAGAATCATCATGAGGACTGGTGGCAGTGTGTGTTGGAGGAGTTCTTGTGTTGCTGCTCTTGCAATTACTGCTAGGAGTGGTAAGGCAGACTGCATGAGTGGTACCAGTGCCAATGGGAGTCCAGAAAGACTTTACTCCAATACACCCCCAAAATGCCCCACATCCTTTAATGAATATTTGTTTATACTAACTGTACATGCATAATACTATTTTTAGATTTTTTTTTTTACATAAGTAGTTTATAATTTATAGAAGTGGTATATATCAACTGTTGTGTTACTGTTGTTTAGTTGTAATAATAAGTAGTACTACTATGACATTTTGAATAAAGTATGGGTTGGGGTGTGTAATGAGAAGTTTACATACACCCGAGGGGTTAGATGCTACATATACCATGAGCGCTAAGCTCGAAGGGTTTATTAAAAGCATCTAACCCCAAGGGTGTGTGTAAACTTTGAGTTTACACACACCGACCCATGTTTTATTTTATATAATTGCTGGATTTGCCTTTTTCACCTCAGCAATTATATAAAATTCATCATGTTGATGCGCGGCCCACCTGGTTCAATTTGAGTATCCAGTCTGTGACTTACAGTGCCATATGATTTAATTTTTTCCTTTGGGGTGAGCAGTAGAAACAGCTTCTCTTTCTCGTTGAAGATTCTGTTTAAAAATTTAACTTACTGCCGAGTCCGATTCCGAGTGGCAGTTCAGTCTTCCAGGGGAAAGCGTGCAGCAAGAGTTCTGAAGGGAAAAGATGCAGTGGGGTATGCGCATAGCGAGGGAAACTATGCGCATGTTTGCCATTATAAACACTCCTTTATAACGGCAAATTATGTCACGGTTTCCCTATGGGAAAAAGACTAAGCCAGTTATTATAATACTATGATATACCGGAAAGTTATGAAATACAGTGCAACATAATATAATACAATACAATACAATGCAATGCAGTGCAGTGCAGTGCAATACAATACAGTGCAGTGCAGTGCAATACAATACAATACAATACAATGCAATGCAATACAATACAATACTTTTGATTCATTCAAAGGCCAGTCTGTGTGAGGTCAATAGTTTTCAAACTATTAGAAACCATTATCAAGAAAAGACTGATTGAGTTACTGAGGAAAAATGAGTTACAAGATGTTAGACAGCAAGGCTTTGTGGCAGGAATGGCTTGGCACGCACTTCTGACAGACTTTTTTGTTTGGGTAGCAAGACTTTCAACTCATTCCTGCACAGGACATTAGTCAAAAAACTGGAGATCTGGGGGTGAGGGCAAACTAACAAGGTGGTTGGAAAACTGGCTAGGGGGAGGTCACACAGGGTGGGAATTTTTGGGAAAGAAGGAAGTCACAACTGGGGTACCGCAAGGATTGGTGCTATGCCTATCTCCTTTTAACATCTTTATTAGTGAGATAGTTGAAAGCATCAGAGAAGAAATCTGCTTATTTGCAGATGCTACAAAGCTTTGCTGCATGGCTGACACTGAAGAAGGCATTTGTGAGTTAGGGAAGACTAGGAGAGGCTTAAGAGGTGGTCAAAAATTTGACAGTTGAGCATCAATACCAAAAAGTGCAAGGCCATGCACCTGTGAAATAAAAATCCTGGGACAGCATGTAGGTTGGTGGAGATGACTGCAACAGAAGAAGAAAGGGATCTGGGTGTAATGATTTCCAACTGCCTCAAATCAGTAGCAAAATGGGATAAGGCATAAAGAAAGGTGAGCAGCATGCTGGGATGTATTGGCAGTGGGTTCAGCAGCAGAAAAAAGGTTGTATTTCTCCTGTACAGGACTTTGATACAACCACACCTGGAGAACTGTGTACAGTTCTGGAACCTACAACTAAAAAGGATGTCATCAAGCTAGCGACAGTGCAGAGGAGGGTGACCAAAATGATTCAGGGGGAGCAGGGGAGGCCATATGAACAAAGACTGGATTGCTTCAAAATGTCCTCATTAAAGGCCAGCAGGGAAAGGGGGACATGACCGAAACATTAAAATATATGCAGGATATTAACAAAGTGGACTCCAGAGGGCTGTTATCAATCAGCGACAATATGAACACCAAGGGGAAATAATAAGAAACTGGTTCGGGGGGGAGAGTCAAAAGGGACACAAGGAAGTAAAATTTCAGAGAGAGGATGGTGGAGGTAGTAGAACAAGTTATCCAAGGCATGGGTCAGTGCAAAAATGGCGGACAACTTTAAGATGGACTGATAGGTACAAAGGGCTGGTCAAGAGATCGGGGGCAGGAGAGGGGGAGAGGTCAGTCATGATCCGGGGGGAGGAGCACGTACAACTTCACAGGGCAGATTAGACAGCTGTAAGGACTTCTGCTGATAGTTTCTATGTTTTCAAGGTTCTATTATAATTTATAATGAATGTTTTATTTACATTTATGCAATGAAAGTATGAATAAAGTAGCTCAAATAAAATATTTCTATTTATGAATGGGCAACTGGGCCTTGATTTGAAACCAGCTGTTCAAACACTCACTAAATGGTTCTGAACATTATATGTTAACAGTTTGACACAGCCATGGAAACCAGGAGCAACAACGACAACAACAGTAACAGTGAATCAAAGGGCAGAAGGGAGGAAATACACTGCCAAAGCTCAAACAGTACAATGAACACACGTCTAGCGCTAATAAAGCCTGTACTTGTACCATTACACAACCAGTGGAACAATAATGCCATTGCTTAAATCAAGTATGTCATGGCTGCACTGAAAATATCAGATTTATTTTTATTTATGCTTCCAGAGCCAAGTGACCTCACTTGCAGCTGTGCCACTGGTGAGGTCATCAGGTTCTGAAATCGCGCATGAAACAAATCTGATATTTTCAGTGCAGTCATGACATATCCCCTATTTATACATGAATATTTCATATATAAAAATTGATAAGATGTGGAAGAGGAGGAATGTATCAGCTGTCGTGTAATAGTGACAATAAGTAGTAATATGATAAAAACATAATATAACTGAAAAAGGATGCGTTTATTCTTAGGCAGAACATCCACTTGTATCTTCTGACCATTTTCAAAAACAATCTTTCGTGATATTTTACAATGCTTGAAATTATATTTCGAAAAGCTGTGACATTTAAACTGTCAGGTGCAGAAACTTTTGTTAGGCTGGCCTGTAGGCACAGTGCTGCCACATGCGGGCTTTTCTGGGTTCGGGAGCGAGCCAGTATTGTCGGAGGCCAGCTGGGGGAGGAGGACTGAGCATTCCAGAGGACGCTCTCCTCCTCCAGAAAGGGAGGGCAGTCAGCCCTGGTGCTCTACTGCTACCTGGTGACCACTGGTGGTGGTGCACCTGGAGCAGCTCATAAGAGAGGTGATGACAGTGGCGACGCACTTGGTACTGTTGACATGCCTGAGTTTGTGCATGCCCTCATGTTGACATCTGCAGGGAAGAAAGTAAGAAAAAGCTATGAGGCAGAAAGAGAGTCTGACCTCTTGCAGGCTGCGTATCGGCAACATGGCCTGCACCTGAGAACTGGATCCCATGTACCACAAGGTGAGAGAGGGACCTACTGATCTGGTTACAAGGTATAAGCTGTTGGGCAGGACAGGGATGATGGTAAACCCACCAGATGCTGGGTGATGGGACTGGGAAAGCAGACCAGAGGAAGAGCCTCAATAGAAGGCAGAGAAAAAAACATGTTTTGTTTAAAGGGACACTGTCAACCCGCTTAGGCCTCGAAGTGTCCCTTGTTTAAAAAACACATTTAATGATTGCTAACATGCTGTAAAGGCTGCTGACATAGCTAGTAGTTTGATTCTGATTCTTTTTTTCTTTTATACAGTGAAAAACAGATTGCCCACCATACTGGTGTTACCACACCAAAACAGGTTTGTTCACATTCCTTGATCAACTCCCACTGCATCTTTCCTGGACTTGGGAACACCTCCAACACAGTCTAGCCCATCATGACGCAGTGGGAGTTTAGGTGGCTATTGCCTCATGAGTGACTGCACTGTGTGGGGGTTCTTCTAATGTTCAGGAAGTATTCAAGATGAATAGATTCAAGATTTGAAACAAAACAAAGTTGTTTATAAATATACATTAGCATGCATTTCAGTTCTACTAAACAAGAAGACAGACAAAACAAAAAGCAACATCAATGAATTTTAGAGAAGGTAAGCAATCATAAAATGTAGGTTTTTAACTAGAAATAATATGACGCGAAATAGGTTGACAGTGTCCCTTTAATGAAAGCTTGGAATCTGGTCAACAAGAATAGACTGTAACAACAGAGTTCTGGTCAACAAGAATAGACTGTAACAACAGAGTTCTGAAGTGCTGCCATATGTCTATATGTGTTGATATACTGTAGTCTGTCGCTAAAAATAACAGGACTTTTTAAATTTAGTGAATCATTTTATGGTTTTATATATCGATATACAATAGCTGAAGCAATATCTTATATTGATACAAACTTTGCTGACTCCGTGCTTTCTTTTTAAGAAATGTTTCTAGCTCTCATGGTTCTAAAATGATTCCACTATAAAGAAATTATCTTTTGACAGGTCTGACTTTGGAACCATTTAAAAAATATTTTTTAACTTTTTTGAATTTTGGTAATCTTATACTTTATTTGAAACGTTTTATCAGGAAAGACATACTGAGCCGATAACACCCCTATTTCCAGAAGCATCCTGAAACTACTGTATGTAGTTTGCAACTTTATTTTCATTCATCTTATGCCCTTAGTCATGTTGTGAACATTTCAGTCTCTCCTCTAGCAGTACCTACTCTTCCTTGCATTGCCAGGCTTTGCCTGTGAAAGTGTTAGAAGACAATAATGATAGTAATATGATATTTTTTATTTTATCTGTCTGTCTATCTATCTATGTTTATTATAGTGACACTAAAAAGGGCTGAGTAGGCATTTTAATGTACAAAAACACCAGTTTTGCACTTTAATAACTTTGCAATCATTCAATGGATTTGCATGACCTTTTCCATGTGTGATTTTGTGGGGTAGATCTCTTGACATGCCAAGTTCTGTTCCAGTCAGATGTGCGGATTCTGAGATGTGAATAGGGCAAAAACAAAAATCCACTGTTTTTTGCTGTGTTTTTAATTTTTTTATTTTGCCACCTCCTAGTGCCCAGACGGTTCGACATTTTGGTCTGAAATTTTCAGGGTAGAAATGGCTTGGCCCACAGATGTTTTCTTTGCTGGTTTGGTGAAAAAATATTAATATGTTCCAAAGTTATTAATTTTAAAATTTCAGGTTCTGAGCATGCTCAGTAAGCATTTCAAAATAGCTGTATGAAGTGATTGTATGGGCAATCCTTTTTTGTGAGAGCAAAAATCTTTTTCCATTTGCCACCATCTTGTTTTTCATGTTTTTTCAAAAATAATTGAAAAGCTACAAAAATGGCATTGTACAGAGAGACCAAAACTTATATGTTGGCCATTGGGACCACGTTAGGTGGATTCTGCACATAACTGTTGGAAAAATGAGCCCTAAAAGTGTTTTTTATTTGTTATTGTACCTTTTTTTGTGACTTGCTTCTGCTTTCTTTGTATTTGTTCATTTGAAAATTTTTGTATGACTTTTAACAAATCGTTCTTTTTAGCTGTTTGTTTGTCATCGCCTAGCACCCACATGGTTTGGAATTTTGGTCTGACATTTTCAGGGCACAGTAGAAAGGGCTGGGCCCAAAAATGTTTCCATTGCTGGTTTGGTGAAAAAAATATTAATCTGTTCCAAAGTTATTTACTTTTAAAATTTTGGGCTCTGACTATGCTCAGTGAGCACTTCAAAATAGCTGTATGAGGGAATCGTACTTAAATTATTGCATTTTCAATAATTGATTATACTGACCAAATATGCATTGTTTAATATTAGTGACAGAGAAAATCCCCTTAGTCTCCAAGCTATCACACTCTTTCTATGCTAATTAAAACATATTAACATACATAAACCAATACTCCCCATTAAAACATATATTCAAATAATTTAAAACCAGGTTAAAAATCACACACATGTAGTTGTAAATCTCACTGATTATGGCATAACATAATGATCTCAAAAAGCTAATCCCTCCAATAACTTTTATTTTAGATAGCACTCCTTTTCTCATGGGTTTCAGTTCACCAATCCCAATTAATGGTGATCGCTAATAAAGATAATGGTTTTAGATACTCATACTGTGTAAGTTTGTCGTTTTATACAACAAACAGCCAAATTAAAATATGAAATCATGACTGGGGTGATTTTTTTAAATCACCAGATTTTCCAATATGCATTCTTATATTATCATAATTATCGCTTATAAACCATGAAGCACGTAGTGTGAACCAGCCGGACAGAGCACATGTATTGCTATAGACCTCATTGGTTAAGGCATAAAAGAGTCTGTGACTCAAAGGTTTGTAATTCCGATTGTACTCAATAAATAAATAAAAAAGGAATCACAAAAGGTGGCTCTGTCCAATAACTTCTGTTTGTTTTGTTTGTTTGTTTTAGTGTTAGGGTTGATAACCCCAAGGCACACCCCCCACACCTGATTTGTGAAGCGTGAAACTGTAATGGTTTTTCCTGTTGTTGCCTGCAGGGTGGGGATGGGGTGCTAGGATTGGAAACCCTAAAGCCACATTCCCAACTTTTGTTGCTTTAACCCTATCTAATACATGAACAAAGTTTTTTGCAGTGAATAATCATTGCAAAAAACTGTGTTATGCGCCAGTTAGGGTTTAACCTAAAGCAGCAAAAGTAGGAACATGTGGTATTATGGCCCCCCCCTCCTCCCCAAGCAGCAAAAGGACAAAACCACACAAGCAACCAGAGACAGTCACCATCTGGTAAGACAAACAACATACAACTGCTTCCAGATGACACAAAAGACATCCATCATCATGGTCCAGCACTTCTGCAGCCATGGATACACGTGCACACTTCAACACATAAATACTGCACTGTGCAGGTTTCAGAATCTGGACATCCAACTATCATAAAACCTGCCAAATCGAGAGAACTTGCCTCCCTTCCCCCCCCCAACCATGCATGCAAAAGGTCATGTAATTCTGTTACCCAGGGGCCAAGTTATTAAGGTGCAAAGTTAGGGGCAAACATTAAACACTCCTAAGATGTGTTATAATATATATTATATATATATATTATAATTTTCAGTAATACTAGGGATCGACAAATCTTGAAATTAAGTACTTGTCCATGGACATGTGGCTCAAATAAAAGTAGTAGTCTCCATGTTTGAGATGGTAGTTCATTTAAAATGATTTTCAAGAGCACACACACATTCATGCCTCTGCCAAAAGCACCAGTCGACAGCTGCTGAGCCACTTAGCTCGCAATTAAGCAAACTGCCAAAATGAATAATTTTTGTAAAATGTGACAAATGAGATTTTTTACTTTCTATCTGATTAATCTTGTGTCCCTCTGCCCTCCATGCTGCTGAACTAACTCTCTCTCTCCACTGTCTCCCGTGGCCAGCCCTGTGATGAAGTGAGCAAAAGACTAAGCTGCAGAGGACATCTACATGCTGGCACATAGAAAAGTAAGTTAATACTCAGTAACAATGTATTGTTGTGCTTATTATACCAGTACCAATCCTGCAGACTCTACCTGATTGGTGTCAGTAGACTAAGCGCAAAAATGCACTGTTGCCAAGTATTAACTTACTTTTCTAAATGCCAGCACATAGATGTCCCCCATGGCTTAGTCCTTTGCTCACTTCATCACAGGACTGGCCACGGAGGACAGTGGGGAGAGTTAGTTCAGCAGCATGCTGGGTAGAGGGACACAGGATGAACCAGATAAAAAGTAAGAAATCTCAGTGAGAGAGTTAGTTTAGCAGCATGGTGGTCAGAGGGATGCAGGATCAACCAGATAAAAGGTTAACGTGTTGCATATTGCAAAAAAAAAAAATTATTTTAGCCGTTTGCTTAATTGGGTCTACTAGGTCCTGCAGTATTAAGGGAGGTGAGCTGAGACTTTTAAATGAATAACTAATAGACAACTTATGAGCATGAACTGACTAGCACCTTTAAAGGCAAAGCTCTGTCTGATTAATCACAGACTATCTTACCAGATTTCCACAAATGATCAAAATGATCCTGTTTTTTTTCTACACCATGGCTTAAGTCTTTGATGTATTTTTAATTAGAGCCACACTGGTACATGCTGCCCATTACAGAGAACATGATTCCAACTTCCATTGAGTAACACTCACATCAGGTTTTGTAACAGCAGACAAGCTGTTCTGTTAAGGATGCATGCATGAATTAAAAAAGTCAGAAAAATGTATTAGAGTGTAAACTAAAAGTACCTAGAATTAGTAGTTACTGATATCTGAATTAATATATGCTGTATTTTTTTTTTTGGTTAATCTTTTTTTGGTCCCACCACCATAATGCACCCATGATCCAGTGCTGGGCAATTAGGGCACCAAAGAGCAATGTTGCCAATCATGTCTTTTTTTTTTGGGGGGGGGGGCTGTACTCCCCGCAACCCCGTTATGGGGGGCTGCACCTCCCATGCCCTCCTACTTATAGATTCTAACCCCATGGGTGGGTAGACCTTGAGGAGGTGGGCATATCCTGCATTTGGCACCCTGATTGCCCAGCACCATAATGCTGGCGCTCTGAGCACCAGAAGGAATCATTTTTATGTTTTTTTCAACTGCAATATTTATTTAGCTTTTGTTGATCGGGTAAGTGCACTAGACAAATCCTGCCTATTTTCAGGCACGACCCGGGGGAGGGGGATACAGATGAATGCCAACTGACCTTGAACCAGATTAAGCTGTGGTGGTATTTTTAGTGAATGAGGGAAATTTGGCCAGGACACCGGGGAAATTCCCCTAGTCTTTTCGATAAGTGCCATGGGATCTATAACATCCACCTGAACTACCACCAATCCAGGCAGATGGGACCTCGGTTTAACGTCTCATCCGAAAGACGGCACCTCAGAAGTGCAGCACCCCTCTCATGCTGCACTACAGTGTCAGTACTGGGATATTAACCCAAGTGCCAGATGTGGGAACTGAACCCACAGCCCTCTGATCTCCCGGCCTCAGAGGCAAGTGTGCTACCTACTGAGCCACTGACACTGTTCTAATATGCAAAGCTAAAAAAATCTCATACAAATGCAACCAAAACAGTTGGATGTATTTATACCGTGAAGGTAGTATTGTTGTTTTGAGCATAACTGTTGTTTATTATATAACTTGGTATTTGGCTTTGTATGTTTCCTGTACTTGCATTGTACCTCTTGCCCAGATTTTCCTGTTTTGTGTTTAATCAGACTGAAGTCTTCTAATAAATGGGGGTCAGATTATTCCACAAACAGATAGAGCCTGTCCTGCTTGCTGTGCCCCACACACACACACACATTCATCTAATGTGATCAGCTTTTGGGAGACCTCTCTCTCTCCCAGAGTGAGTGCACTGGAATACTGTCCCGCAGCTCGCTGAAGGTGCAGGTTACCATTTTTTGGGGTTAAAAACAAGATACCAGTGCAAACCTCCCCCCCAAAACATGAAACATTTTAATATTTAAACAATTTCATGGCCACTGGCTCTACTTACTTTAAACTTCATGTAAAGAAGGGCATCCTCTTAGTTTTCAGATTGGAATTCCAAAGTGAGCAAGAAGAGCTGAGAAGCTAGTGTAGGGACTATACCGAAAGGGTCCCACCATGAAGGGGTGGTATAGCTTGCTCACTTTGGAATTTCAATCTGAAAACTAAGGGGACCCCCTATTTACATGGAGTTTAAAGTAAGAAAAGCCATTAGGCAGTTAAAATGTTTGAATGTTGAATATATGCCATGTTTTGGGGAGGGGGGATGCACTGGATGCCACACACCAGCAGCACCCTTCTCCAGAAATGTGAATTGCATTTTGAGCAATGCAAAGGTTCTGAGTGTGCTATCTGGTTGTTTTTAGAGTTTTGGGAGTTGTGGTACTCCCCTTAGCATGCTCCCTCCCACCACTTTTGGAAATTCCTGGGTGGAATCAATTTAAGGAGCCAATAAGGCCATGTGACTTAAGCCAATTTAGGCAGCACTCTATATTTATGAGTAGCCACTGCAGGCATTTCAGAGCTGAGAAGCTAGTGTAGGGACTATACCGAAAGGGTCCCACCGTGAAGGGGTGGCATAGCTTGCTCACTTTGGAATTCCAATCTGAAAACTAAGAAGACCCCCTTTTTACATGGAGTTTAAAGTAAGAAAAGCATTAGGCAGTTAAAATGTTTGAATGTTGAATATATGCCATGTTTCGGGGGGGGGGGGCACTGGATGCCACACACCAGCAGCACCCTTCTCCAGAAATGTGAATTGCATTTTGAGCAATGCAAAGGTTTTGAGCGTGCTATTTGATTGTTTTTACCATTTTTGGGGAGACTGAAACAGTGACTGAGGGGAGAGGTTCACTAATAATATAATAAATTTGATGCCATGGGCGTGATTAGCGTGGAGCAGCAAACTTCACTAAATGAATACTTCCAGTTCCAAAACACTTTTAGCATTTTTTTTTTATCAAAAAATTGTGCTGCAACCATTCTGCCACACTAGGTAACACCCTGCTTAACCTTTACTGCAGTTATCCTACCCTAGACTAACACAATTAGTTTATCATCTATAATATATATAAAACTCCCTCCCACAATACATGCCGAAACTGAACACAGGACTTTTACTATGGCAGTTAAGGATTTATTTTCCATTGCCTATCAGTGTATTTAACAAGTTTCTATATTTATGAGTTTTATTAGTGAGATATTGTAAATATTGTCTTTGGATATTATATTCTGTGCTGCATGATTTGTAATATGTAACTGCATCTGAACTGTTCATGTCAAATGCTCTGTGTTATTTTATATGGAACTTATAATGTAACTTTAGATATACTGTACACAGTACTGTCTTGTGAACTGTACTATACAAGTCCAAATGACGTACTCCTGTATAACAATATAAAGTGTTACCTACCTACCTATTAATTGCAGCAACACGTCAGAAAAATATTATTAGTGAACTTCTCCCCCTCAGTCAGTGTTTCACTCACTCTGGGAGAGAGATCATAGAAGTATCTCAAAAGCTGATCACACTAGATGAGTGTGTGTGTATGTGGCACAGGGAGTAGAAAGGGGTCTGTCTGTGTTCATGGAACAATCTGATCCTCACGGGCTGGAATCCAGCTAATTTTGTTGATAAGGAGTGCGACATAATGGAATGGATGAGGGGCAGGAGCTGGTGCAGCTGTGCCTGCTCTTCCACACGTGTGTGACAAGAACTACTTGGGCAGCATCGAAGGACAGGACAAGATCGTGAATGTGTCCACTGAGGAAGGGAGCAGCACATTAACAGCAAGTGCTAAATGTGCAGAAAAGGAGACTTTTTGTATGCCTCAGGACACTATTCTGACACTCTCACTTGGGGGGGAGAGAGAGAGAGACAGAAGTCTCTCAGGACCTGATCACATTAGAGAAGTGTGTGTGGCACAGGGAGCAGGACTTACTTTAAAATTTTCCATTCTCCCTCTTTTCCCCAGCTCTTTATCTTGCCAGCTCTTCCCTTCTCTCTGTCAATCTGTGTCTCACAGGGGGCCAGGGTCGGACTGGGGTACAGAGGGCCCACCTGGAAAGAAGATACTAGGGCCCACCTGGAAAATCAATAAAAGAGGGCCCAGGTTGACACATTCATATCAATATTCCACTTCAATCTGATGCACTAGCTCTGTGTTGGCATCTTACATTTATCAACAGTGTCCCAGAAACCCCATTTAATTAGAAAAAAGATGATAAATGCAAAAGTTTTCAGAGTTCAGAAGGTAACCACTTCGTCAACTGAGGGGGGCCCACCTGGAAATTTCCAGGTATCCAGGTGGGCCAGTCCAACCCTGCAGGGGGCCACTGGATGGACAAGCTGTGCCTGCTCTTTTACACATGCAGGTAACCTGAACTACCTGGGCAAAATTGAATGACTGGATGAGTTCATGAATGTGTGCACAAGGAATGGCGCATTAACAGCAAGTGCTGATCATGTAGAAACGATGATCAACTTTGTGCAAATGCCAGGCTGTGGATACCGGTGAGCTACTATCCTTTCTCATGCTCAGCGAGAAAGTCCCAGGTTCTGATAAGCTTGCAGGCATTAGGAAAGAGTGGCAGGGAGGGTTTACTGTGGCATGCTGTCCCTGTTGGTCAGGGGTGCTGCTGCTGCTGCTGCCTCTGTCACTCCAGGCCGGTTACAGAGGATCAGTCTGCAGAAATGCAGGCTTATTTCTCTGACACATGTGTACAAAAGCAGAAAGAAACAACAAAGTCCTCCTGCCTACCTGCTCTTGGAACCACACTCAGTCTGCTCCAAGAGCACCCTGTAGCTCGTCCAACACTGGTGTCAGCACATCCTTGCTCACCTACAAACAATCAAGGATCTATTCG
Source organism: Neoceratodus forsteri (assembly GCA_016271365.2). Classification (NCBI taxonomy): domain Eukaryota; kingdom Metazoa; phylum Chordata; order Ceratodontiformes; family Ceratodontidae; genus Neoceratodus; species Neoceratodus forsteri. The sequence continues at coordinate 660,417,314 of CM057459.1, forward strand.
CTCTTACTTTGTAGGGGATAGTTCTGTCTTCTGGTGACTTACTGCAGGTAGCTGCTGTAGAAGGATGCACTCACTGTACATCCGTGATGGGGGGATGGTGATGGAAGGGTGGTTGGCACCACTAGACACCAGGGAAATAGCAGTTCACCGTTCTCACTGCAGCTCACAGCATGAGTCCAGCTGCGGCTGCAGAAGTTAAGAAAGTCCTGCAGAGAAAGCAGGTGAAGGGCTACTCTCGTTAAGCTGGGCGCTTGGGGATTTGGGTGCCCAAAAAAAGGTATTTTGGGCCATCTTAAAAAACAAACAGAATCTAGCTAAGCGGGACCCATTTAGCTAGGTTTTGTTGTTTGCTTCTTAAAATGCCACAATTTTTATGTATTTTCCATGCTCGTTGGTTAGTGGCCAAAAGCAACAAGATGGTGGTCTCCGGGCATGAAAAAGTGCTGTGCCAAACAAGTGGTGAGACGCCAAAAATTGGGCATCTGTGACATCATATTTTTCATTTCACACCAGAATGTTATCTCAAAAACCTTACTGCACATGTGCAGGTCAGGAAACACTAAATTTTAAAGCCTTATAACTCTGGAGCCCTTTCACCAGACCTATCAAAGGCACTACCTTAGAACATGACACGTCCCTTGCAAGTTTGGGGTAAAAGTTAAATTCCATGTAGGCTGTAGGTGACAGCAAAAAAAACCTCATGTTACGTATAGGAAAAAAGACATTTACAAAAAATGACACATGCGGATCTCAGAAATTGCACAAGCTGCCCTCACAGAAATTTCTATATATCAAGACCTTGCCTCCTAGACAACACATGCAAAATTTCAACTAGTTTCATTAAACGATGCCAAAGATACTTATATACAAAGTTAGTAATTTAACATTGAACACTCTACTCAATCCTTAACGATACTCAGGGCCCCGATTTTGCTATTTCCAGGAGCAAAGTTCTATATTGGGTTCTCATTGCTACAGAACTATAAGTAGCTCAACACCAATTTCTGCAGCAATTCTGCGGCACATTTTTACCCTTTTCTTGTGTTTTTTTTTGGCCATATCTGACACAATGCAAGCTCGTACCAGTCATTTTATGGGCTTTTGTCACCAAATTTTCAGCATAGCCAGTTTAAGACCTCTGCTCATGAACAGTGTCACTGTAATTTTCTTAATCTGTTCTGAACATGGATTTCGCACACTGACCGTGCTATTGTGTGTTATATGTGCGAAAACACATTTCTGGTGAGATTTGAAAAATGACAGTTGTACTGTTCATAAGGAGGTGTGGTAAATTGGCAATGCTGAAAATCTGGAGTGAAAATATTAAAAATGCTCGAAGTTACGAGCGCGCGTAAGAACTGCACAATGCATGCTCATAAAACAGTCATTTTGGGGAATATGTTCACCAAATTTTCAACATAGGTTTTTTGGAGGCCTACCTCATGAACTGTGACAGTCATTTCATTAATCAGTCCCAAAAGGTGGCTCCGCGCAGTGACCGTGAAATCACCTTTTGGGACCGAATAACAAAATGACAGTGTCACAGTTAATGAGGTGGGGCCCCAAAAACCCCATGTTGAAAATCTGGTGAAAATAATTCCCAAAAATGGCTGAGATATGCACTAAAGTTGAAAAAAATAGATTTATGCCATTATACAGCTTACCAGCATTTCTTCAGTTCGCTGTCGGCTTTGAAGAGTGCAGACATGTTCCCGGTCCACTGAAGATCGTTGCGCTGGGCTCCAGAGGTAGTATGGGTTGAGGTGGGGTGAGGTGGGGTGGGGAAGGTGGGAGTGCAGAGGGTGGGTGCAGGTTGAGGGAGGGGCAAAAGAATCAACGAGGGAAGTTTTTTTTTCAGGTCTTTTTTATTTTTTCAAACAACGGGGGACTTTTGCCATGCTGGGGTGGGCTCCCAGTGTGGCATCAGGCAGCTTGGCAGGGCAGTGAAGCTGATGGGGGACTGGGCACCCCCGTCGGCAAATGATACTTTTGCCACACTGGGTGGCCCCAGCACGGCATACAGACATTTTGGGGGCAGTGAAGCTGATGGGGATTGGGCACCCCTGTCGGCAATTACATTTTGCCATGCTGGGGTAGGCTCCCAGCATGGCATATGTACATTTTTGGGGGGCAGTGAAGCCAAAGGGGATTGGATTTCATCAACAAATTACTTTTTGTCATGCTGGGGTGGCCTCAGCATGGCATATGGACATTTTTTTTGTTGAGGGAGCAGTGGTTGACGGGGATTCGCACTTCGCCGGCACAGGACGCTTGTTCCCGGCCGCCGTGGAATTCCTCGGGCCACCGCGAACTCTGTGGGTGGCGGCAAATTCTGTGGTTAATTCCATGGTTTGCCACTGCCATGGAATCATGGAAAACTCAGGGCCCTGACTATACTGGACCTCCGGGCCCATCACCCATAATTTTTCAGAGACTGTAATTGTATCTATCTTTATTTTACAGTGGGAACGCAGGGGGCCCTGCGCTTCCATTACTCCATAATTCCCTATGTAGTTGCATGTGGGTGCCTGTACTTGCCCTCCAGACCCTACACTCCCACTCATACACAATTTTTGTGATGGTGTACTGCTACAGATGTGTGCACAGCCAAAGAAACACCTGACATTTACATGTTATCCCATAGAAAACACAGGGAAATCTGACAGATGTGTAGGTACACAACACATTAATATATTGTAGCGAAACCAGCAAAAGGCAAATCAGTGGGTAAAAACCTTTGTACACTGAAAATTTCAGAACAAAATTACAAACTAGTTCTTCACAGTGAAGTGACAAAGAAATGATGGGGTAAACCTCCCATTACAATGTTATCGTATGGGAAATGAAGCAAAATTTAACCGTGCAGAACTGCACAGCAAAAATAAAAACCATGTTACATATAGGAAAATAGACATTTACAAAAAATGACACATGCGGATCTCAGAAATTGCACAAGCTGCCCTCACAACAATTTCTATATATCAAGACCTTGTCTCCTAGACAACACATGTGAAATTTCAACTCATGTCGTTAAACGGTGCCAAAGATACTAAAATGCAAAGTTTGCAATTTAACATTGAACACTCTACTCAACCCTAACTATACTGGACCTCCGGGCCCTGCGCTCCCCTCCACCCATCATTTTTCAGAGATTGTAATTGTATCTTTATTTTCTGCCATCACACCATAATTCCCTACGTAGTTGCATGTGGGTGCCCGTACTTGCCCTCTGGGCCCTACACTCCCACCCTATACACAATTTTTGAGATAGTGTACTGCTACAGATGTTTGTCTGTGGGAGTGCAGGGCACTCTGGGCCCTGTGCTCCCATCCCGTAGTGTGCACAGCCAAAGAAACACCTGACATTTACATGTTATCCCACAGAAAACACAGGGAAATCTGACAGATGTGTAAGCACAAAACAAATTAATATATTGTAGCGAAACCAGCAAAAGGCACATCAGTGGGTGAAAACCTTTGTACACTGAAAATTTCAGAACAAAATTGCAAACTAGTTCTTCACAGTGAAGTGACAAAGAAACGACGGGGTAAACCTCCCATTACAATGTTATCGTATGGGAAATTAAGCAAAATTTAACCGTGCAGAACTATACAGCCCTAATGCTCACCCCATTCTCCTATACTATACTCATCTTACCTTACTTACTCATAATAAATATTAGATAAACCACTCTGAGGTGTGTGATCACGCTCTGATATATGCACGCCTTGGTGTGCATTGTTACGGACGAGGCCGCAGGCCAAGTGCATCTACCACCCCAGGCATACGTATATCAGAGCGCGACTGCACACCTCAGAGTGGTTTATCTATCTCATAAAATGTCAAAATTGTTTTGGAGGGGAGTAAAAGTGCAGGTGTGTGGTCGCACTCTGATACACGGACGGTCATGTGACGTGTTTCATCCAATAAAAGTGCCGCATTTTCCCTACCCATTTTATAAATAAATATATATATATATATATATATATATATATATATATAGTGTATGGTGGAATGCTGTTATGTGGTTCTTGTGGGGGGTAGGAAGAAGTAGGCTGTTGTTTAACTAGGATCTGCAGCTTATCCAATAGGTAGGGAAATGAGCAGACTAGGTGGGCCAAGCGGTCCTTATCTGCCGTCAAAGTCTATGTTTCTATGTTATGCATGGAATTCCTTGCCTGGAATATACTTGTTCTGCTGCAGTAGTGACATCATTATGATGTTCTGCTGCAGTAGTGATGTCACTACTGCAGCAGAACACAGAGGATTGTCTACAGGGAGTCATTCACAACAAGGATATTCTCTATCGAGAGGTCTCCATGGCAATGCTAGACCTCAAGAGTGAAGCTCAAGAGGTCATCAGTTGGTGTGGAGAACTCGAGATTTGAGAATACCTTTGTCTGTGAATGGCTCACCATAGAGAATCTTTTATAGTGTATAGTGAGTCCAGACAAGGTTTTGGCAGAAAGCAAAGTACCTTCATTGCGCGGTTTATTCAAGCGCTGCTTCTTTTCACTAATCCTTATTCGTTGTCAGCGCCGCGGCCCAACATTGCGCATGCCCGAATGCCTTCAATCTTGTGCTGCACCAGTGATGTACTGAGTGCAGCACAACAACACTGTTCCAGGCATAGATTTCCATGCGGAACAGCATTCCACCATACACTATAACTTGGAATGCTGCCACATACTTGATTTACCCTATCCTAAGCTGGAAGTTGTTTTTTAAACTTGAACTTGCAGAAACATCTGCAGCACACTGTGGCAGTAATTTGAGCCTACCTCCAACTCTCAAGTGCCACCCCAACCACCAGTTCACTAAAACAAAGTGCAGTTTCCGAAATAGGCATTGATGCCAATACACTATACAGAACAGCGGATGGGCAAGTCTATGAACCAGTGTAAGAAGCCACTGGGATCTGATTCCCATGGACCTCTCGAGCTATGATCTCAAGGTCACAGGGAATCAGTACCTCTCGGAGGCACAACACACTGGTTGTGCATAGTTGCCCATCCACTATCCTGTATATAGATACACATATACATACACAGCAGGAGTGGAGGTCAAAATGATGAGATAAAAAAACAGCTAGTAACATCAGTAACAATATCATACAAAAAAATTTGCTTTTACTGTTGTCACCATGGATATTTTTAAGGTTACTGTCATCACAGTGGAACACTGAACCAATCAGAGAGCAATTTTCACAATGCTCATGACATCACAATGCCTGGTGTAGCACAGAAGCAAGCTATTATAATCAAATGGGCTGGCAGTATAGCCTAGAGGTTAGAAAAATGACTTGTGAATGAGCTTGGTATATTCAACAGACCTGGGTTTTTATTTATTTTATTCTTTGGTAACCAGTTAAGGCCTACTAGACACAGGTGCCCATTTTCAGGGGTGACCCAGGAGCACTGGGGAGGTTAAGTTACTTATGAACATACGAAATTTGCCAGCAGATAAAGGCCTAGAGGTCTATCAAGTCTGCTCGAATGAGCAGCTAGCACCCCTTATTCTGCAGCTGCCCCTCCCTTCCACCCTTCCCCTTCATTAACCCTCCCCCTTGTCCTGTCCCATCCTCGTTTGAAGCAGTCCACTGTTCTACTGCATACCACTTCAGCAGGTAACGATTCCACCCAGCCACCACCCTCTCTGTAAAAAGTGTCTCCTCATCTCCCTCCTGAACCTTCCTCGCTCCAGTCTCATATCATGCCCCTGGTGGCCCTTCCTCCTTACTTTGAACAGCCCCTCTGTACCCGTCTTGTTTATTCCTTTCATGTATTTAAAGGTTTTAATCATGTCACCCCTGTCTCTCCTCTCCTCCAGTGAGTACATGTTCAACTCCTTCAACCTCCTCTCGTATGATAAGTCTCCCAGCCCCTTGATCATCTTTGTCGCTCTGCGCTGCATGCCCTCCAGTAACTTAATGTCCCTCTTCAGATACGGACACCAGTACTGCATGCAGTACTCCAGGTGTGGTCTAACTAATGACCTATACAGTGGCAGAATCACCTCCTCCCTCCTCGAGGATATACCCCTTGCAATACAACCCAGCATTTTGTTGGTCTTTGCAGCTGCCTTCCTACATTGTGCCGAGTTGTTCATTGACCCTGTAATGAGCACACCCAGATCCTTCTCCTCCTCTGTCTGGGCTAGCTGCACTCCCCCTAGCTGGTAACTCCTCCTTGGGTTCTTCATCCCAAAATGCAGCACCTTGCACTTTTTTGGCATTAAAGCCCAGTTGCCAGGTGTCTGACCAGGTTTCAAGCTTTGCCAGATCATCCTGCAACCCCTGCCATCCCCCTAGGTCATCCACCACCGCGCGCCTACCTTGGTATCATCAGCAAACAGACTGGTCTTGCTCTTGATGTCCCATGATATGTCTGCAGTGAATATCCCAAACAACACTGGTCCCAACACTGAGCCCTGTGGAACACCGCTCGTCACTGCCCTTGGGTGTGAGAGCTCCCCACCCACCACCACCCTCTGTTGCCTTCTCTGCAGCCAGTTTCCTACCCATCTCACCAGCTTTGCACCCGCCCCGTGCCTACTAACTGCCTTCCCAGCCTTCCACGTGGCACTGAGTCGAATGCCTTACTGAAGTCCAGATACAGGACATCCACTGCAACATACAACAGTAATGTACAGTGGCGTGAAAAAGTATTTGCCCCCTTCCTGATTTTCTCTATTATTGCATATTTGTCACACTGGATGTTTTCAGGTCTTTAGAGAAAATGTAATATTAGATAAAGGGAACCTGAGTGAACAAATAACACTTGTTTTTTTTTTTTTATTTCACTTATTTAATGAAAAAAAGTTAACCAACACCAACTGGCACTGTGTGAAAAGTAACTGCCCTTACACTTAATAACTGGTTATGCCACATTTAGCTGCAATGACTGCAACCAAACACTTCCTATAATTCAATATCAGTCTTTCACATCGCTGTGGAGGAATTTTAACCCACTCTTCCTCGCAGAACTGCTTTAATTCAGTAACATTCGGTGGGTTTTCGAGCATGACCTGCTCGTTTCAGGTCCTGCCACAGCATCTCTATTGGGTTTAAGTCTGGACTTTGACTAGGCCACTCAAAACTTTAATTTACTTCTTTTTAGCCATTCTGATGTGGACTTGCTTTTGTGTTTTGGATCATTGTCTTGCTGCATGGCCCATACACGCTTCAGCTTCAGCTGCGGAAGGATGACCGGACATTCTCCTGAAGAATTTTCTGGTACAGAGCAGAATTCATGGTTCCTTTAATTATGGCAAGTCATCCAGGTCCTTAGGCAGCAAAGCATCCCCACACCATCACACTACCACCACCATGTTTGACTGTTGGTATGGTGTTCTTATTGTGGAATGCTGTGTTTGCTTTACGCGAGACATTATGGGATCCATGTCATCCAAAAAAGTTCCACTTTGGACTCATCTGTCCATAGAACATTTTCCCAAAAGGCTTGTGGATCATCCAGGTGCTTCTTGGCAAATGAGAGACGAGCATTTATGTTCTTCTTGGTTAGCAGTGGTTTCCACCTTGCTACTCTCACATGAAGCCCATTTTTGCCCAGTCTCTTTCTGATTGTGGAGTCGTGAACACTGACCTTAGCTGAGGCAAGAGAAGCCTGCAGTTCTTTGGATGTTGTTTTAGGATCCTTTGAGACTTCCTGAATGATTTTACGCTGCGTGCTTGGAGTAATTTTGGCAGGCCGCCCACTCCTGGGAAGATTCACTACTGTTCCCAAGTGTTCTCCATTTGGAGATTATGGCTCACACTGTGGTTTGATGGAGTCCCAGAGCCTTAGAAATAGCTTTGTAACCCTTTCCAGACTGATAGAGGGCAACAAATTTTTTTCTGATCTTTTCAGGAACTTCCTTTGATCATGGCATAATGTGCTTGTTGAATCTTTGTGCTGGCAACGTGACTCTGATGGTAAGGGTCAAAATAAGTGAGATTTATATTGAGCAGGGCTGGCTGTAATCAAGCCTGGCTGTGTTCAATCAGCTGACTCTAATTATCCCTTTAATTGGGTTGATTTAACTAGGGGGCAATTACTTTTTCACACAGTGCCCGTTGGTGTTGGTTAACTTTTTTTCATTAAATAAATGAAATAAGTAAAAAAAAAAAGTGTTATTTGTTCACTCAGGTTCCCTTTATCTAATACTATATTTTGTCTAAAGACCTGAAAACATCCAGTGTGACACATATGCAATAATAGAGAAAATCAGGAAGGGGGCAAATACTTTTTCACGCCACTGTACATGTTGTAGCTTTCAAATCTGCAGTTTGTTTGAAGATTTTACACTTGCACACTATGTGACTCTGAACAAGTCACAATCTCCCCAGTGCCTCTGACTCACCCCTGAAAACCTGGTTACCAAAAGAATACATTAAAAAAAAACTGTAAAATATTCAAACAAACTGCAGATTTGAAAGCTACAATATGTAAATTACTGTTGTATTTATACATTAGCTCAAGTCAAAATGGGCAATTTATCATCATTTGTGACTGGGCAGGATTTTCATAACTCACTCATGGCCAGGGCCACTGGAAAATTGCAGAAAATTTTACCCAAAAATGCGTGGAATTTTTTGTAGAAATTGTAGGAAAATTGCGGGGGTTCACTATACATCCCTACTGCTCCCTAATAAATCTTTTATTGTTTGCTGCAGCTTGTATTGATCACATGAATTGTTAGATAAATGTTTTGCCAATTGTAAATGCTTTTAATATGAAGAAAGATGTGTGTTTTTTTGAAATGCACTGCAAATTAATCATTATGTAGCATATCTTCTAAAAATCAAAACATCTAAGTCATGCAGTGCTAATTAAATTTTATTCAGTAATTTACAATTAGTCTGTACTGAATACATCCTGAAACAACATATTTTACCAGTTTCTAGATGTTAAATAATGAAGCCTGTTTAAACTACTTGCTTTGGTGCAAGAAAAAACTAAACAGATAACCAGGGCCCCTAATAAAGGTCTAGTAAGAAAAATGTTTATTTTGTGAAAATAATTACTGTTCTTAATCAGCACTATAAGTACATTTTAAAATCACATAATAAAAGTATCAAATCATACCAGTAGCTTTTCACTACATCATACAATAGTTTCCAATACATTGTACTTTTGTTCTACTCGTTTTGCAGTGATTTTATTTGGGTTGCAATTATTTTGTCTATTTAAAGGTAACTGTTTAACTATACTTAGCCTGTTCAGCATGTTTTCAGAAATGTTTGCTTTTTGCAGGCTCTGTATGTGAGTATGCAGTTGTGGCAGATTGACATGTAAGGAATCACTGTCACTAACCCCCTCAGAAGCACATTCAAGTTTATAATCAGCAGGGCCATCCAAACTCTTGACACATTTGAATCAAAACCCTTTCAGATTGAAAGTGTTTATACAAGGAAAATCTACCCTACCATTCAAAAACAAGCACTGTGGTCAAGGCTTCATTTAGGTGAATGGGGCACTTTGCACCTCTTCTCACAACTATTGTTTCAGTTTCTGTATCAGCAAAAAGTTCTCTGATAGTCTGCTTTAACACAGATTTTAAGTGTTCAAGTCTACATATGCATGACCAGAGGTTTCCGAAACCAAAGCAGGGAAGTGAATCACATAAAAGCAGAGTCACATTTGACCCCTTCTCACCTCACACTTTGCTGTTTTGTTCAAATCCAATTCTGTGTACTAAATTGTTAGCATATCTGAGTAGATTTCTTTGAGGATTTAAATATTTTTATACAATTTAAGTCAAAAATTCCATGAATGTAAGAAATTGCAAGAAATTGCGGATTTTGTGTGGAGAAGGGTGAAGATTACGAAAATTGCGGAAAAATTGCACCCACAATTTTCCAGTGGCCCTGCTCATGGCTCTGCTGCTCATGAGGTTTGGTCTTGCCCCCTCACACTTGAAGATAAATTGCATATTTTTGGGTCAGCCCATTGAATATACCATATATGTGAGAGGAGAGAGAGAAAGAGAGAAAGAGAGAGAGAGATTGAGAGGTGATAATTAATGGGTTATTGGCATGTTAGGAGTTTTCATTCATACTGTCCTTAACTCCAATCCCTACCTGAAAAAGCCCTTACACCCCTCACAGGTCATCACATTGAAGTGGTAGCCACTGGCCTTGTCCCCGCAGACTCGACAGATTTTGGGTTCCCCATCATCTTCCTCCTCCATACATGTATCACAGCTCTGGATCATATCATCCCTCTCCTCCTCTGACGAGTGCTGAACATCTATGGACTGTGCCATGCCACGTCTTGGGCAGAAACTGGTTCAGTCTGTCTCAATCCAGCTTGGCCTTTCACAGCTCACCGAGATATGAACTGTAAAACAGAAGGATGAAAAAGGAAGAACATTATGTTTTTTTTTTTTTCTGTTTGACTCTAAGAGGTCAAAATAAAGCTGTCAGATTTGGGACTTTGGAAAAGTTTTGCTGCACAGGAAGCATAATAATCTTAGTGGCAAAAAGCTGAAACATTGCCATTTTTATAAAAGTAGAAATTGTGTATTAAAGTAGCAATATTCATTTACAAGTTTGAGTATGGCGAAAAAGATTTTCTAGCTAATATAATTTTCTAGCTAACATAATAAGCACTAGGGGAAAATGATCAATACAGTACTGTGTATGGTTCAGTGCTGGTTTGTATGAAACTCCATATACTGCTAGATGCTGTTGTACTCAGTAGTCATCTCAGAATGTTGTTGTACTATAGAAGGTATGTCACTACCATGGTTCAACGGCATAGAATCCCATGGCTATTCAAATTCACCATGCTTACTTACAGTACACTGCAGAGTCCTCGTAATGGAGATCTCAGCAATGCTGGAAAACACTCCAGCAAACTCTTGTGTTAAAAGATGAACTTTACTGGAAATGTTGCCAGCTCATTTAACTATTACTTAAATCTCATTAAATATTTTAAATTTTATCCTGTTGTTTTCTGTTTATTTGATTAAAACTCAAGACAGAGTTAGGAAGAAGGTCAATTAATTAAAACAAACATATACTGTACAGAAAAATGTAGGCAACCATACACAACATAGAGGATAATGTATGGTCTACTATCCACAACAAGTGTGTGTACCCCTCGAGAAGTAGCCATGGTGACCCGTTTATAAGCCTCCTGAGGCGAGCTCAGGAGTTTTGGTCACCATAGCTACCTCGAGAGGGATACACTGCTTGCGTTGTGGACAGTGGAGCATGCATTGTATTTTATAGTGTATGCCCCACCTTACAAGAAAAGTGAGTCACTTTTAGCTAAAAATATGCCTGTAGACTCCTTACTTTTTTGTTTAATTTCTCAAAGCCGCTCTGCTCTGGGTCCAGCTCTCACAGCCGTGGCCATTTAAGGAAGTGCCAATGTTTGTGAAACGCGCATGCACGAACACACTCCAGTTGCAGAATGCACATGTGTGAACATGCTCCATGTTGTTGTGCTGCAGTAGCTATGTATCTAGTGCAGTACAACAGCTATGATGACATAGCTACTGCAGCGCAACAACATTGTTCTAGGCAATGATTTTTACCTAGAACAATGTTCTACCATACACTGTAAGGCTGATGTTTCCATCTTGGGGTGAGATTCATTACAGAGACCTCTCAAGCTTTGCTCTTTAGATCTATGATTTCATCTCACCCCCTCAATAGAAACATACCCTTATTGTGTATGACTGCCCATAAATTATTCTCTATGTACTGTACATTTGTTTATTTTAATTTAATTAATTTCTTAAATGGGACATGTAAGGAATAAGACACAACAGAGTGTGCAGTCAAGCTGACATACACGCTAGTATTGGGTGCACTGGCATTAGGCCAGAGTCCCAAGTGCCATCAACACCTGAGAAGTGCTTATTCATGACTGAACATCCAGGAGTGTCTGATTCCAGTTATAAAATAAATGTATTTTGAAGATAAGTAATTAACTTAGGAAAAACATTTTAAAGAGCTGCTGACACCTCCATGATAACTTTGAAAAACATAATAATTAGGTAGAATTCAGCTTGCATTCTTTATGTATTCTACAGATTTACCCTGCCATTTATTAATCATTGAAGACATTTGCATGAATACATGATCTTTATCCCTTAGAGTTCATCTACCTCTATAGCTTAGTCCCTACTTTAAGTCACAATCCTCTGTTATTACATCACAATTGATTGCCATGGGTGTAACTGTGATGTCACAAACAATGCATTATGATGTCAGGTAGGGAGAAAGCAACTGGAATAGATGACATTTTTAGGAGCAAAGCTCCTGCCCTGTTTTCATGCAGATGTACTCAAAAATGAATAATGTGGAGGAGACATACAAAACTAATGTGAGAAACAAGCTGAACTGTGTCTAAACATTATGTTTTGTGAAAGTTCTATTGAAGGCATTGACTGCTCTTTAACAACAGTTTAAACATGGCTTATGCTTTTTGCTTAACTGTTTTTCTTCAAATTTGTTTCATGCTAGCATGTGATGTCATCAGGTATTGTTAAAACTTTTGTGCCTTTGGCTAGTGATGAATCATACAGTGCCGCCCACCAGGATGAAGCGCATTATCGCACACTTATCATGCGGTACAAATCTGCAGTGCATTTACTGCAGAAACTCATCATTGTCCTAGAATTTCATAGATTAAACCAGCAGGTGGCAGGCATGCACTAACTTAATCCCTTTGCTCCCGCCTGATGTGAAGCACCAAGCAAATCCTGCTCCCAACTGAGAAATTATTTGTTAAAATTCCTCCCTCCTTCCTCTTCTGCTTCCATACAGCTGGTCAGCAATCAGCTGAGGGGCTTTACAACTTTATGGATGCTGATATGGGGAAAAGGACACCAATATTTTCCTCATTCTGTAGGATCACTGATTGCCCCACTATCAGAGAACAAGAGGACTGGACGGCTTTAAAGAAATGAATATAAGCCATGGGATTCATCCAGGAAAAAGGAGCCAGCCTCTTTGTGTATGGAGCAATTGGCTCCTTTTAGGTACACACACTTTCCACCCCCTAAACAGACAACCCCTTCAGCTATGTAGCACAGAATCTTTTTTCTCTTCTGTACTGAGCACTGCAGCTTTGGAGGCAAAACACATACAGTATTTACTAAAACTGCAGCTTATTTCATTCTAGCATGCAACTTTAATGTATGACCGCTCTTGCACCTCCCTGTCTTTTGTGATCTGCTCGCCACCTACAGTATATAAGTTGACCCACTAAAACAAAACACTTTCTTCAGGGACATGCAGGAAGGCACCTACTCACCAAAAATGAGGGGGTCAAGTAAAAAAAAAAATGCACAGCTTTTACTGCACATGGTTTACACTCCATGTGCTGCCTTTCTTCTTGCACACCCTCCACCAAAACCACAGATATGGAACATCCAAGAATGTTTCTGACACCTTGCTTTTCCATAACTCCATGACCTCCCTAACTCCCAGCTCAGCCGGCTGACCTGCACTGTGGGCTGAGATGGAATGTTTACCATGCCAGCCCCCACCCTAGAATAATCCCCAAAAGACAAAGAATATGCAGCGATGACTAGACAAACATAGAGAGAAGAAAATGACACCAACTGAAGATCAACAGATTCTCACTTACTGTACAAAGTACACGAATACGAGCATACAAGCAAGTCTGCATCACATACAATATATAACTCAGCTGCCTAATCTTGAAATATACAGCCATTCATAGAGATGTGTTCTCACTTATCAGATAATACATCAGTACTCCAACACAACTGATAGTACAGATACAGTCATGGAGATGGCTGAAGGTATCAGTACGACATTACCATCCACAGAAGAAAGTTGTAATGACAGTGCATTGGATAACACTGTTGGAAACATAGACATGGAGGAGCAAGCAGTCAATCAACTTATCAGTCATGGTACTCAGAAATCATGGCATCGCCCTCCTCATAAGAGTATACGTATGTGCAATGTATGTTTTACCCGTTTTCTGGCCACGCAACTTGTAATAACTGTAGGTTTGTTTACAACTTGATATACAAAAATGTCATGCCTTGTTACTGTGCAGTGCATCAAGAATTCACAATTGGTGGCCATGTGGCACTAATGGTTGGGGCGCTGGACAACACACATTGCGCCATTTTGTTCACCAAGGTTCGGCCACAGATCATGGACTGACATGGGCATCAGAGGAAGGAGAGGATTAAGTGTCCGTATGACTGCTGTCCTCATGACGTGTGTTGTAGGGTTTGCATCGCTGTGTGTGTGGCCCCCCCCTTGGAGACGTGGAGCATTACCAGAGCATTGCTATGGCCCTCATTGTCCCCTGCTGTACAGTATGGTACCCCTGGTGAATGGTTACTTTTGTTGTTCACTGTACGCTGCTGGCAACAAGATTGAAGACTGGTATAGGTGGTACTGGACAAAGGTAGTAACCGTGAAGTACCATGCTGCTGGGTGTGGTGGTGATGTATAAAAATAATATTCAGGAAGAAAAAAATATAATCCAATAGACATGTAATAACGTTGGTCAATGTGACAATCACAGTACATTACAAGTGTGTGTGGGGTGTTGGTGTGGTAGGGTAGATCTACATGATATTGCATGGCTTCTGCCTCTTATCATGCAGTCCTGCATTCAGTATGAAGAGGAACCAAGCGCATTGGTGATTTCATTGCTCTATAACATAGCAAGTGCAGTGGCACACAGACAATACTTAACCTGCTGCATGCCATGTTTCATCCAACCTAATAGATGCATGTTTTATGTGCTCCAGTGACACAGACTGCAAGTGTGTTGTTAGTAACCCCGGGGGATTGTGAGACTCAAAGAGGAGAAGGGAGAGTGTAAGGAGGGGGATCTGAACAAGGCAGAAATAATGAACAAATATTTCTGCACAGTATTAACTAAGGAGGGGGCGGATCAAGGGCCACATTTGGGTTGCAGAGGCAATGGGGGGGGGTGGAGAAAAGTGAACACCAGTCTATTCACAGTGGAGAGAGTTTTGGAAGAACTCACAAAGCTGAAGGTGGATAAGGTCATGGTGCCAGATGGCATCCGCCCGAGGATATTAAAGGAGCTGCAAAGGGAACTAGCAGCACCTCTGGTGGACCTGTTCACAGACTCTCTCAACACAGGTGTTATTCCAGAGGACTGCAGGAGGGCACATGTAGTCACACTGCACAAAACTGGCAGTAAGCCAGACCACTTCTGCCTAAAGCACTAAACAGCAACAGTCCTAGCAGCGACTCCCTGGATCCAAAAATACTCTGGCTGGTCCTGGATGCTGTCCTGGTCCCACTCACTGACCTACTAAACCGGTCCCTCTGCCTGGGGCAATTCCCCACAGCATGGAAAACAGCTATAGTCACACCTATTCACAAAGGAGGTGACAGGTCCACCCCCCAGCAACTATCGTCCAAACTCCATCCTTCCCTAAAGCCTTAGAAAAAGTGGTGGCCACTCAACTCACCGAATATCTAGCAAAATACAACATTCTTTGCCCGGAACAGCATGGCTTCAGCGCTGCTCACGGTACAAGTACAGCGTTAATGGAGTTCTCCAACTTTCTGCACTCCTCCCTGGACTCTGGTTCCCTAGCTGAAGCAGTGTTCATTGAGCTCTCTAAGGCCTTTGACACTGTCTCCCACTCCCTCCTACTAAATACCCTCAACCACACAGGTTTCTCTGCTGGCCCCCTCGCCTGGTGCGCGAGTTACCTATCAGCCCGCTCCCAGCATGTCAAAAACAATGGGATACTCTCAGAAACCCTTCCCATCCACTTAGGAGTTCCCCAGGGCTCTATCTTGGGCCCACTACTC
This sequence comes from Neoceratodus forsteri, assembly GCA_016271365.2. Classification (NCBI taxonomy): domain Eukaryota; kingdom Metazoa; phylum Chordata; order Ceratodontiformes; family Ceratodontidae; genus Neoceratodus; species Neoceratodus forsteri. Next base: position 660,433,117 of record CM057459.1, read on the forward strand.
TTTAGCCTCTACCTAAACACCCTGCCCAGTGCCTGTTCTGGCAATATTCTCCTGTACACTGATGACACCATTATTTATGCCACCCACAGAAATCCCACCTCCCTCCAAAACTCCCTCCAACGCTCCTTCAATGATGCTGAGAACTGGTTTAAGGAGAGCAGACTAGTCATTAACCTCAAAAAAATGAAGGCAATGCTCTTTGCCCACCACCAGAACAGAGCCAGCAACAACTACCTCCAAATCCTCCCCAGCACTCATCAACCACTTGAACAAGTTTACTCTTACAAATACCTTGGGATCACCTTTGACTCGGCCCTCACCTGTCGTGCCCACATTACAGCCCTCGCTTCTGCCACTGATGCTCATCTTGGCATCCTTTACCGTCACAAGGACTGCCTCACATCTGATGCCCTCAGACATGCCGTTACGTCCTCAGTAATGTCCTTTGTCGATTATGGCTTTCCAGTTTATGGTGCTGCTGACTCCACAGCCCTCAACAAGATTCGACTTACCCTAAACAAGGCTTTCAGACTAGTGACCAGTGCCCCTAGGCTCACCCACACCTGTCAGCTCTATGACATGGCCAAACTCCTTAGCCTCGATGAACACCTCTGCTACCAAACTTCCCTACTAACTAAGAAGATTCTACTCGGGCTCTCGCCCCCTGGGGTTTCTGCCTCCATCCAACTTACACCTTCTAGAGTCACTACCCGAACCACTGACAAGGTCACCCTACTGATACCCAGAACTAGGACCACCCAGGCACAGAGGTCTTTCTGCTACACAGCCACGTCCTGGTCCAACACCACCAAAATTGCCCCCTTCAAAACTGCCCTATGGAACCAATTGTTCAACACCCGCTGCTGTACCTGTCGCTAAGAGCTGCTCTGCTGCTCTCTAACACTATTGACTTAGTCCTCTGGGCTGAACCACCCCTCACCCCACCCCACCCCTCTCCCCCTTGGCCTCCATCTCCTCTGCCAGTACCAACCTGTCAAGTCTGAAATGTTTTCTAATTACTCTTTATGTTCAAGCATCTATGTAAAATTATGTTAGTCTGTATGACTGTATTCTGTACATATGTTGATTCTGTATGTCCTCTCTATGATGAGGTACCTTTGTAAACGAGCCTCTGGCTCAAAGGTTGTAAATCCGATAATACAAATAAATAAATAAAAAGTAAGGAGGAGGCGTGGAACTACAGGCCATTCAGCCTCACCTCAGTGGTGAGAAAAATCACGGAGACACTGCTGAAAGAAAGGATAGTGACACATTTGGAGTCCAGTCTTGGCTAACCTGTCTTTGCTGCTCCCCTACCCGGATGTCTTTATGATCACCGTATTAACTTTGTAATGGCCCATTTTTTTGGTGTATCGCCTGAACTCCAATCTTTCTCCCATAATCCTACCCTCCATTTACTTTATGATCAAACAAGCAAGTCTGCATACGTATTCCATGCATCATCATAAAAATGGTGTCAGAAATGCTGCAGTCTTATTTACTGCTAGGATTCCAACAGCCTCACAGTAATCCATGTAATACTGTCACGTACAACCTGATCACCATGGCACATGTATTGCTCCTGTCGCACTGCTGAATGTGTGGAATGATGCATTATGATTTTGAACCATCATTCTTAGACTGTTTGTGTAAGAACTATTTTATTAAAGCAGCAGTACTATGGGAAAAAAATCATTGCTTTTTTGATACTGTATTCTTCGTGGTATGCTGAGTATGTACTGTACCTGGTACTCTCTTCCACCGGCAATGTACTATCACCCTATAATGTGCTCAGTTATCCATTGTGTTTCTTTACATTTCAGCCGCCTGCTGCATTGACAGCAATTGTACTAGATAGCAGCCACAATGTGTTCTGTGGTGCTACAATGGTCCTAATGGATCACTTCATGGTTAGGTAGTACTGCTGTTTTAAAAATCTTCCTCTAAATGAGGAAAGCAGTCAAAAAGTATACTTTTTACACTTTCCTTTTGAGATAATTTTTTATAATAGCAGTAAGGCACTATCCTATCAATGTTCTTGCGGAGATGTTGTCTGGAGAACTTTAGGCAGTATTCCAGATTGTGTCTCACCAACTGTCTCCAATTGCAGCGTTTGCTTCGGGTGGCAGGCTGACCACATGCTGGTGCAACCTAACAGTTGCAGCCCATGACTGTTGCTACCATGTGCCTGTGTGACTGCCATGAAACATAATTACAGCAGTCCCCCTGTGCCTACCCTTTTGCAGAGTGGCGTATGTGCCATGGTTATGCGTAACGTACATACTCTGCACCATTGTTCCTAGGCCCTACAATAAAGCAGAGATATTTTCATGCAGTATCTGATAAAGTACATATTTGCATCATTTTGTCACATTTCTAAATGTCTGAGGAACACATCAAAGTTCTGTAATTCTTGTCTTCGCCAGCACTGTAGATAAGACCAGCTCCTAAAGATGCATGTACCCAGGTGGATCCCATCTTTCATCCACCACATCAATCTTCTCCAACTCCAACATATGAGACTGACTCCGAGCCTGACTTTGTTGATGACATCAAGGATGTGACATACACACCAAGCACCAGTGATAAGGACAGCAATGTGCTTGACTCCCCAGAAAAGGGAAGGTGAAGTGTATCATATTATTTTCTCACTCAGCACTTATACATTGTTATTGATTTTTATCACAGATGTTACCAAGTTCAACATACGACTAAGTACTGTTTTAATGTTTAAATCACAGGCAATCTGCTCAGGATACAATGGCAAATGTGGAATAAAAAGAGCGGCAGGAACGCAAATTTATTGTGTCTGAATCCAGCTTGTTGCAACTATTTGAAGTGTGCACGCTTTGCCACGCGCGCACTTTTCCGGCAGTACGAAAAACAGCTGGCACATTGGTAGCAGTTCATCAACACTGCCTTGAATGTGGAAACCAAACAATTTGGAGTTCACAACCCAGCATCGGCGATCATCCTACTGGTAATGTGCCATTGTCAGCAGCCATTGGTTTTTCTGAACTCTCACCAGTGCAGGCTCTACGTGCACTCCGCCTTATTAACATACAGTGCATATTATAAGCATGCAAGGAACTTTGTGCAACCAGCAATCATGACTGTTTGGAAGGCTGAAAAAATCAAAAGTAATTGAAATGATAAAATCAAAAAATAGAGACGCCATTCTTGCCGGTGACAGCAGGTGCGACAGCCATGGCCACTCAGCTAAGTATGGCACATATAGCCTAAAGGAGATGGAACATAGCAAGATTATTAGCATCAACCTTGTTCAGGTACATGTACACATATACTAGGAGGCACTGAATAAGCTGGCAGACATTGGTTTATAGTGTGGTATATCACTAAATGTCACTCCATGTGTTTTCAGAGTAACAAAGTCCAAAGTGCATAATATATGGAACTGGAGGGGTTAAAAAGGTGAAAACAATAATGTACATTTTGATGATCTCAATCCCGTTTGTCTAATAATGGACCGCCACTGGCAAGTCCAAAAATACCTGTGTGACAACAAGTCAGGGATCAAACTTCACTACGATGTGTGGCACTATGTCAAAAGTATGTCACTGTTGTAAGCGAAACTGTTATGCCATGTCATTCAATGCATTCAGTATTTGTACACTGCCAACAGTAAGAGCAGTAACTGTAAGAAGAACTCAAAACAGTTTTTAGTGTCAGCATTTGAAATATGATCCGACATGGTCATTAATGCATGGTCAGGTGACCCTCTGTCCAATGTCAACTGCTCATTTCACCAAGCATTAATGGCTGTGTTATAAGTATGTTATTCTCACACAGATTGTAGTGTAACAACATTTTGCTTGCATTATCAGGTATTACAAAGAAACTAGAGGCAATTGCTTCACAGAGAGGTTGCGATCCAGTGTGCGATTGGCTTAGGAGCATTAGGAACATGTTATATTGGATACCAAAGTCAACACTGGATGGAAATGGGGAGGTGATGTTTGCAAAGCTCCATTCAATATCGAACTACATTCAGAATGTGCATGTGCACAACAATCCACTGTTCACAGCCTGCATACATGGACAATTGGACGAGACAGTACATTAGCACAAATGGATGAAGCCCAGTAAGTGGAAAGAACATACCATGTGATACTATAGTTGCGTCTCATAGTACTTCAACTGTCGGTTACTGAAATCTCAATTTCAACACTGAGGCGCAAACTCTTGAGTGCCTGAAAACCCTGCTGTTGTACACGGGATGTCCAGGAGGCTGTGATGGGTAATAAGGTGGCCCACAGGCACTTCAAGCACTAAAAGACCAGAAAGGATCAGTGGCAGTATGAACAAATTGCCAGGAGGGTCACCAGAGTGGCTAGGGCAAGAAAGGAGCAGAGTCTGTCTGAGGTGGGGGTCAGGAGGGGGATAAGAGGATGTTTAGATACATTGGGGAAAAAGTAAGGTGAGGGGGCAGATTACTAGGATAAGATTAGGGGACAGATGGGCACAGGATGTGGGAAAGCAGTCTGAGGTACTGAAAGAGTTCTTTGACTCAGTATTTACAGGGAGGATGGGGGGGCTACATTGTTTGTGGGGGCAGAGACAAAGAGAGACAGTGAACAGGTTGGAGCAGTGGTGGTTGGGGAGGAATGAAGAGTGCCCCTGCAGGAGCACCTGGAGGCTCTGAATAGGTGGTCGAGAAAGTGGAAGCTGAGTTTCAATGCAGGTAAATGCAGGGTCTGCACTTGAAGGGGCATAAATCCAGGGCCAATAGTATACCCTTAGGGGAGAGACACTACAAGTCTCAAAGGGCGAGAGGGATCTGTTTGTGGAGATAGACAAAAGAATGAATAACTCTGAGACCTGTAGGAAGGCGGTGGCAAAAGCAAATAGGATGCTGTGATGCATCGCTAGGGGGATAACCTCCACAATGGGGGAAATGATTCTCCCTCTGTATAACTGCTTGGTTATGCCACAACTACAGTACTGTCTTCAGTTTTGTACACTGCACTTAAAAATGAATATTGCACTCTGGTAGTGGGTGCAAAGGAGGGCAACCAAAATGATCTTATGTTTTGGGGACAGGACATATGCGGTGATGCTCGAGAATCTGAGCATGCCCACCATCTCCCCAACAGCCCTGGGGTACCCCTATGCCCCTTCTAAACCAGACCCATCTGGGAAAGCATACTTCTCCCCCTCACCATCCAGGCCCCTCTAGTGTTGCACTGGAAAGGGGGGGACGGATACCTGCGGCAGTTCTCATAAGTGCATCAACTGTTTGGCACTAGCCTGTGGCTGGGGCACCTCCCAGGTTTTAGGTGGCAGTACCCCCGTTTTTGCAGAATTGGGCACAGTGTCCCTGCTGCACCCAGTATTCATCATAGCTCACAGTTGCTGCAAAACTGCGGTGATCTAATCGCTCTTTGAAAGGCGAACCCATTGATTCTGGTTAACCTGTTGGTATTTTTCGTGCATGTGGGAAATTTGGCAAGGAATCCAGGAAAACTACCCTACTTTTTTCAAGAAGTGCCATGGGGTATTTAACATCCATCAGAACAACCACCAGAACAGGCAGATAGGACCTCCGTTTAACCTGTCATCTGAAAGGTGACACCTCAGGAGTGCAGCACCACCTCATGTTGCACTACAATGTCACTATTGGAATTTTACCCCACATTTCCTGTGGGCTGAAAAGCCCAACCTTTCAACCTTCTGGCCTCAGAGGGGAGTGTGCAACCTGTTGAGCCACTGACACTGCTATTTACCATCCACAATGCAATGCACAACATATAGTGGGGTAGCTTCTACTAAATTTAACTGCCAGAAGAATTGACATGCAAATGGTTCAAGGGGATTACTCAGAGTTTCACAACAGACTCAGGTTATACAGGGACTTGAACAGACTTGCCTCTTTCTGAAGTTTTTTGCTATAACCAGTACAGCAGAAATGTGTTTCATTTGGTAATTTTATATGAGATGACACACAGCATTACGTCCCTCATCCATATCCCTGAAAACAGACATAACACATAACCTTCTACATTTAAACTGGCAGCTGGACACAGGCATAAATTGAACAATCCAGCAGCTTAAAACAAATGCTATGTTATACAATTACTCTGTCTGTTAGCTTTCAAAACACATCCTAGGTACCACCTCCAGGCCTCTAATACCTGTGATTGTTACTTAACCCCTACCCTCTCCCCTTCCCAGCTGACCATTGCCACTGGCCTGCCTTCCTAAGCATCCAGAACTAAGATTTTCTATGAGCTTTATCGTATATCTCCAACTGTACTAGTTTACCCTAGCTTCTGTTTATTAGCCTTCACTGTTTCCTTGTATTCATTGCTGAACTGTGTTCTCATTGAATTGTTATGTAAAGTCTCTTATGTACCTAATTTCTGTGACGTGGAACCTTTGTAAATGAGTCTGACTCAAAGCTATTTTCGATTCCTCAATAAATAAAAATTAATTAATTAATTTATATTATAAGGGCCTAAACTTGATATAAAAGTACAATAATATCTGTGTGTGTAGCTACAGAGTAATGCATGCTTTACGGTGCACTTCATTGGAGTGTTTTGTGTGCTGGCATGAATATGCAATGTGGGTGTAAAAAAAAAAAAAAAAAAACAACAAATACTCATTGAAACAGTTTGTAAGCTGCCTGTGATCTATGACACCATCACATCGGCACCACCTCACCATACAGAATGGGTGAACAATGGGAGGCATATATTGGCAAACACACACACTTCCCAACTGCCACAAAATGTGAAAACAAGCCAAAGAGAGAATGGATGCTCGCCTCTCAGGCTGTGTTTAGAGCATTACTTATTTCTCTCTATAAATTACAACTCACAACACTCCCACATAAGGGGTGATGTCCCTCATCTTCACCATTTGGAACTTCCTTTCTGCCTCCTGTACCGTTTTTAAAAGTCTTGTAAAACTGATTTCTTTTTTGGACTCCAACTTTTCCATTGATGTGTAATGAATAACTTTTGTTTATCACCACTGGTGTGTCTTACGTTCTTTGATCTAATGAAGCTGGACTGGGGGAGTCGGGGGGGAACAAGAAGGCACTACTTCACTGAGAGAGTGGTGGAGCCCTGGAATGCACTGCCTGGGGAACTGATGGCTGCTACTATGGTGGAGGAGTTCAAGAAGGGCTGGTATAGGTGCAGGGGGATAATACAATCAGTAGCCCCACTAGGAAATAGTGTGTAAGATGTGTCTAGCCTTCCCCTAATCATTCATAGTACCTCACAGACCTACTTGACGGGCAGTATCATTGAGGTAACACCTGAAGTACAGCAGGGTCCATTTCCACATACAGCACACATTCAAAATAGGAGGGTCATCATACTATAACATCCGTATCACCCCTTGTGGTCGACACCCTGACGTCAAAACACAGAAAAAGACCATTACGGTGACATTCGCGGTAGTGGTCCTTTTTCTGTGTTTCACCTTCCCCCAATGTTCCGTCCCATTCCCAGACCAACTCTAACCTGGAGTTTGAATCCTAGAGTCCGGGGTGTGTGGGGGGCAGAGCCCCCCACAGAAAACAGCGATGCAAGAGGCGGCACAATACCTGCATCGGTATTGTGCCATCACTGTGGGGGAGGTCGGCATTCTCATCGACGAGATATCTTGGTGCTTCCCATAACATCTTTTTTTCAAGCATGGCCACTCATGTTATAGAATATGTTTCATCAAAATGCACAATCAGAAAGGTAATATGAGATTTTATTGTTGGCAAGTGACATCACCATCAAAAGAGATCTAGTTATGGCACTGTTCAGAAACAAGAAACACAAGTGTCTGCAGCAATTTGGCTGGTACAGTGACAACGGGGTAACAGTATGCAATGACGGGGGGGGCGGACAGAAGTTCATATCATACATAACATGCAGTAAAAAGATTTTGACTGAGACACGTATTACTGTATTTGGTCCTTCCCATGAATTTCTTTATACACTGTCTCACAATGTGTCCTGTGTCATTGACAAAGACATAAAAGCATACCACTTTCACGACTGGTATGCAGGCTTTCTCAAAGGTCTTTGGTGGTGATTGGGGGGGAGAGGTGATGGCAGAAACATCGAAAACAAAATGATTTTTATTGCTCATCTTTTGTATGCATGTGTTTTCACAACTTATAGTAGGGTATATGAACAGCCACGACAGGAGGACACAATGCAGAGCACATGTTGGGTGACTGTAGCGTGGTGTGCAATGGGATACAAATAACAAGGACTACCTATCAATACATACAGCACAAAAAATACTATATCAGCAGTATAGCAATAAACAAAAGCAATCATACCCCCACCCACCCTCCATCCCTCCACCCTCAAATAAGATAACAGTGTTTGGCACAATATGCCATACCAGTCCGTGTTGTTTGTGCGCGACTCACTTCCAGCACCAGAGGAAATCGATGAGCCACTAACAGACTCATTACTGCTATAAACTGGGTCATAGGCATACAGATGTTGGAAACTAAATTGTAGCATTTCATCAGTGATGCTGTTGGTGTCAGACACATTGCTGTCCAGCTCGACACTACTACTGCTACTGCTCTGGCTCTCCATGGCAGCGACGGAACTGCCGTAGTACTTCAGTACCATACGTCACTGAATAAGGAATGCCCATACCGATGCAATCAATGCATGCTTCGGCCGCTTCCGGGTTACAGCAATAATTAATTAAAAATTTGTCATTCCACGGACTATTTTGAAAAAAAAAAAAATGAAGGCAGAAACGAAGTCTACTAATGACAGGCTGCCGGAACATATACTGCAGGTATGACTGGGAGAGCCCCTCTTTAACATGGCAATAACTTACATAAGGCAGCCCGTAGGATAGAAAGATGAGCAAGAAATTACTTTGCAGGCCGTCTAAAGCTTTATTAGGGACCAAAGATACAGACCTTGAATTCAGAATATACTGAGATGCCTCCCCCCCCCCCATCTGACCAGTCTGACAAAAGCAATAGCACAGAATATCTTCCCAAAATAGTCATGAGCTCCAAAACCTCAAGAACATAAAAATTAGAGATAAAGTAGTTGTTACTAGCTCCCTTTATTGTGAGTCCACAGTAGTGACACCAGACAAGGTAACAGATATGCTTTTTTTTACCAGCTCAAACAGATGCCAGACAGCTTGCACTGGATTCATGTTATAGTGATAACACCTAAAACGGAACCCACAGGACAAGCATTTAAGTACAATACAAATTTTTGTTTATCAAACTTAAAAATAACATTATTCTGCACCTCCTCGCAAATCGTGGATACAGTGTTATTATGCTTACCAGACAATTGCATATTGTCACACACACACTATCTTGTGAGACTATACTAAAAATAAAAATAAAAAAATAAAAAACAAAGAAAGATTTGGAAAAACAATTAATACCTTCAGTGTCTGTTAAGCCATTTGTGTGAATATGAATTTTGGAGGGAGGGGGCTGCCACTAGACACCAGGGCTTTTAATATGATAAAGCAAATGGGGACCAGGGCTCGAATAGAGGGTGGGAAGGGCGTACCATAATTGGAGGTTATTAGGAATATTTAGTTATTCTCAGATTTTCATGAAGTTGGAGGTGGGGAAAAAGACAGATGAGGCTGGTGGGGTGGGGGGATTGACACCATGGTATTAAATATAGATCAATTGGGTCCGTGGCCACCATTTGGAGGGTTGACCCCCCAATGGCTGTTGGAGTCTTAGGCAGTACACAAGCCCTGTAAATAAGGTCTTTCAGTTTTGCCATGGAAAAAAAATAAGTGACAGCAAATATTGACTGTATTTCCAAGCTGCAAAAAAGGAAAATTGTCCACCGATGATCGCAGAACACACTCGGCAAGTACCCTTTGTAATCTTTAGGGGAATTACCAAAGATGACAGTGCTTCAGGAATTAAATTTAAGAAGTTGGTTCCCCCCAACCCCGCACACACACACATTAGGTTGTAACCTGTAATTAAGAAAACAGACCCTCAATGTCTGAAATTTTTTTTTCTAACCTGTAAAAAGAAAACAGTCCACGGCCGATTGCTCCTGTACCCCCACCTAATCTCCCACTGTGCGTGCACCACCTTGCACACCTCCTTAGCCCCCCAATAACTGCACTCATCTGAACTAGTACCTCTGTGAAGAGCCACTCTCTGATCGAAGACACACAAATTCATATAGAACATGCTACTGTGCTACTGACAAGCCATGTTCCATGGATGCTTCATCAGATCAATCAATCAAAACTTTATTTTTAAGAGCGCCTTTCCAAAACCAAGGTGCTTTAACAGTAAATAAATCAAATACATAAAGTTAAAAGAACATCCTAAAATCGGTTTATAAAATATACTTTAAAAATTCGGATATGCCAGGCTAAATAAATGCGTTTTCAATGCTAATTTAAAGCTTTGAACGGTCAGGCAATCTTGCACCCGATGAGATAGAGAATTCCACAGGGTTGGGGCCACAAAACTAAAATATCTGGCCCCAGATGTCTTTAAACAAACCCTGGGAATCTCTAACAATCCCTCATCGGTGGATCGGAGCAGACGAGAGGGACAGTAGGGACAAAGAAGATCTTGAAGATAGCCAGGTCCCTGATCGTGTATGGCCTTATAGGTCAGCAAACCAACCTTGAAGGTAATCCACCACTGTATTGGCAGCCAGTGCAGTCCACGGAGGACAGGTGTTATATGACTGGTCCTAGATGCACTAGTCAAAAGCCTGGCCGCCGCATTCTGCACTAACTGCAAGCGGTGGATATCCACCCCCGGTAGCCCTAGGTGGAGAGCGTTGCAGTAGTCCAGGTGAAAGGTAACAAAGGCGTGGAGAAACGTTGGAAGGTCGTCGGTGGGAACTAGATGCTTCACCTGGGCTATATTCCTCAGATGGTAAAAAGAGGTTTTGACAACAGCCGACACCTGATGTTTAAGGGTCAGGTGATCATCAAATATAATGCCCAGATTCCACACCCGGTCTGAGGTAGCTAACTGGGTCCCCCTCCAAGCCAAAGACCCGAGGGTGACCCCTTCAGCAAACCCACCCCTCGACGACCTAGGTCCACAACCAACACCTCAGTTTCTTCAGGGTTCAACCACAGCCAGCTCACAGTCATCCAGTCCTGAATGTTGGTGAGACAGTTGTTAAAGACCGAGACAGCATCACCCTGGTCAGGCACAAAGGACATATACAGCTGAGTATCATCTGCGTAGCAGTGAAAACTTAAGCCGTACCACCTAATAATCACTCCTAACGGCAGCATATACACCGCAAACAACATGGGTGCCAAAATGGAGCCCTGCGGTATCCCAGAGGATAGGGGGAGTGATGCCGAGGAAAAAATCCCCGACACCACCCTCTGAGTTCTACCTTCAAGGAATGATCAAAACCAACTGAGGACTGAGACCGATAGTCCACAGATAAATCACAGGCACTCCAAAAGCACTCCATGGTCCACAGTAACAAATGCCACAGAGAGATCAAGAAGGACCAAGACGGAACGGGCCTTTCGATCTCTCGCTATTAGGAGGTAATTTAGTACCCGAACAATGGCTGTCTCTGTATTATGTCTCTTCCTAAATCCGGACTGGAGAGAATAATAGACATTATGGCTGGTCAAATGGTCATCCAGCTGCAACGCGACCACCTTCTCAATAACCTTACCTACAAAAGGCAGGTTAGAGACAGGCCTGTAGTTAGCCAGACAGTCTGGGTCCAAGGAGGGCTTTTTAAGAAGGGTCCGAATCACAGCTTCCTTCAAGGGATCAGGAAAGATCCCCCTCTCCAATGACAACCAGACTATCTTGGCAAGGACAGGGCCAATTTTATCCACACATCCTACTAAAAGGCGAGTGGGGCCCGGGTCCAAACTACAGCTGGTCAGTCACAACGACTGGACGATCATCACTATGTCATTGATTGTGGGCTGGTCGAAGTCAAACCACACAAACTGGGTGTCTGACATCTCCTGCTGACCATAACAACTCCTGTTTGAAAGAGTTAGGAGGAGGTCGGATCTGATTGTGGCAACCTTATCTGCGAAGAATCCAGCAAACTCCTCACACCGCTCCTGTGAAAATACTCTCTCGGACTGAAGACAGACTGGACTGCACAGTCTGTCCACGGTCCGAAAGAGCTGGGCTGGTCGATTCTGTGCAGCAGCAATTTCCCTGGACAGGAATTCTGCCTTCTTACGGGTAATTGCTGATTGACAGACCCCATAATGGTCCATCAAACTAAGCTTGTCACACTCCAGACTTGACTTCCACCAACATCTCTCAAGCCTTCTTTCCACTTTCCTCAACTCCCTCAATGTCTCATCAAACCAAGGAGACTTGGGGTGAAGGGTGAGGGACCGAACACAAACAGCAGCAATTGAATCCAGGGCTCCAGCTACTGCCTCATTATAGGCAAGAACCAGATTCCCTGGATCCATGCATTCATTCGGCAAACTTGATAGATCCAGCACCACCATCAGGCCCTCCAGGGTAACACCCCTTAGAGGGCGGTATCGGACCATTTCCATAGGGGCCAAGCTACCGGGGCCGAGAAACTGAACCCAATGGTGTGATGGTCAGACTATCCAACTGGCTCTACCACCAAGTCGGATATCTCCATCCCCAGGAGGAATACCAAGTCCAATGAATGACCATCTATATGGGTCGAGGAGGAAATAACCTGTGTGAAGCCCAGCAAATTCATCAGCTGGAGGAAGTCTGGTAGAATCGAGTGGTAACTGCAAATAAAACAAGAAAAAAAAATAATCCGAGTTTCTGTTACACAATAAAAAAAAAACATGAACAACTAAAAACAGTGACACCGTTTAGAAGTAACTTTAGGCTCACACTGCAGTACCCTCCTGCTCCACACAGCAGGAGTGAAATCATTCAAGAAAGGGACAGCAACGGCAGCAGAATATGTGCAAAGAATAATATTCATGGACACTTTGTACCTCTCCAGAATTACAGATAAAGGAAAAAAAACGCAATACACTAGCTCTTCAAAGAGCAGTTAATTATTGTCAGTATTCTCGCTCTACAGTTTTATCAGAGCAAGAACAATATCTGTTATTCATCTACAGATACCTCCTGCTGTCTGACAGCTGGTATTACAAAGGAGGGAAAAAAACTAATCATTTGCTGCAGGATAACACAATTTTGTAAGCATTTTCCCGTGACATTCTTCATGCAGAATTCTGCGGCAATGCGCTTCATCCTGGTGGGCGGCACTGTATATAAACTACCCCCCCAACACACACACACACACAATTCATAGGGCTTATCCTAATGAACTTTACATAGTCACAGCTCAGCCTTGCTGATGTGTTCTTCCCACTGTGTCCCAGAACATGGACTGCTGCTTGGGGACCCAGGATGAACTGAAGAAAACTGACTTTTCTTTGGTATCTGCCACAATATGGAGAACCGTTTTCACTGCCAATGAAGGAGAAGTGCAGACAGCACCCACAGAAATGGGAATTTCCCCCGATCAATCCACTGATTGAATTAGAAGCAACTGTGCATCTGAAAGAGTCCTACTATGAGGACAAAGTGTGTTCTGCAGACAGAAGCCCTCAAAACATGACATCATTTGAACTCAGATGGCCTCCATGTTTTCCACCTCTAACTTTATCTCAGCATGGCAACAGGGGGTCAGAGGCTGGACCACAACTACCAGGTTGCTTGGAGCCTGACCTCAAACCAATAGAGCTCATGGGCAATAGGAGGGCTCATTAATTCAACTGTGACTTGGCTCAGATTACCAATCAGCCATTGAGGAGCAGCTGGATAGTCCCTCCTCTGTGATGGACTGAGGGGTCTTGTCCAACAGGAGGGCTGTTTGCTCCCTGCCAGACAGAACAATCTCCCAGCAGTGGTTCAGTCTGCAACACAGTCTACATGAGACTCAGTTCAAAGACAGATCTATCATCTGTATGCATGACAAAAAGCTGTGCAAATACTTTGGTGAGACTTGTGCTTCTCCATCCAAGAAGGAGGAGGGTGCTATATGCAGAACTTCTACAATCAAGTGCTGCAACAGTGACCAAGTGATTCAGTGGGCAAGGAGAACTACCCTGTTACTGAGCTTCAATGAGGAGGAAGAGAGACTTTGTGCAGCAACAGGCCAGAGGGCACAGAACTAAAACCAAAGCCAGAGGGGCTTAGAAGCTGTTATGCCATGCCACAGACAAGTATTGCAATGTAGTGCTGGTGCTGTCTTGGTGTTTGCACCACAGATGCAGGGCTTTCCAGTCACTATTCATCTGACTGCATTGAGAGACCAACAGACAGAGAGACAGAGAGAGAGAGAGAGAGAGAGAGAGAGAGAGACCCAGTGATCTGAATGAGGTGCAGAGAAAGCAACTAGCAGTGGACAGCTGTAGAGTCATTTCAGGTGTGCCAGAGCTGTGGGGTAGAGCCGTTACATCCTGGCAGGTCTTTCCCACAGGCAAACGCTACACAACAAGGAGAACTGTGAGTACCACATTATGGCCTACACATTCTACAACCAACAACTTGTAAATAGGACCACATATTTTATACAGACTAGGCCATTTGGCCAGGACTGCAATTCAAGTTTTCTAATTAGTCATTGTTAAGCATGCCACCTGTCCAGACTCATGCAATGTGACCAGCAGCCTACGTCAATTCCACACCTGAGTACCTAGGCTTCACCGGGAGCTCTCGGGATGGTGCAGAGGGATGATTGATAGCAGAGAGGAGTGGGGTAGTGGTTTAACAGTGTAGCTGGACTGAGTACTGTGTTGCAGGAGGGTGGAGGTCAGTTCTCACTGCTTGTGGTGCTGCTCTGCTTTCATCCCATTTTTCCTTCCCCGGATCCTAGTTCCAATTCCCCTAATGAATCCCCATGTCATCTGTTGAACTGTCTGCTGAGCACGTTATTTGTAGAGTTTTAAGTTTGTGGAGTGTCACAGTATTGTTTGTGTGGGACGTGGGAGTGGTGTACCAACAAAGGATACAGTGGGTTCAAAAAACACAAAAGAGTACATGCCTGGTGTGGGGGAGGGCACTACCATGGAAGCAGCCAGTCACACTCCAAGCAACAAGAAAACACCAAGTAGCAACACATACACACACGGCCAGTAAACGCTGTTCTGTCTCTTCCGATTTCTCCTTTAAGTCTCTTCTTAGTGACTGTTATACTCCCAATTGCAACTGTCTTTAAACCTCTACCTCTTGACTCCCTCAACTTATACTGCCCTGGCCATTTTGCTCCTCTCCTCCCTCCGCTATACCTGTTTGTGTAAGTTCCACTGCCTATCAAAGCTCAGTTTTTATCTACTACATGTACCTGTTGTACTGATCTGCTTTATAATGGTTATGATTATGCACCTCTGATGTACTGTATTGCTGTATATAAAATAATGCTGTTAATACTTTATATATTTTTTCTCCTCTTGAACTATCTTTCTCACCCCTCACCCCCAGGACGCATCTGAAAATGAGCTGTTAACAGCTCAATATGTCTTTCCTTGTTAAACCTGTCGAAATAAATACATACATACTGTACATACTAGGGCTGTGCGAATACCTTTTTTCGAATATTTGGCCGAATATTCGGTATTTGGTTCCCAGACATTCAGTATTCGCCTAGCGAAAATGCCTCCTTAGAGAACTGGCATACAAGTCCTTTAAATGGCTTCAGGGAGAGTAGGATGAGCTGTCATGGCACTTTGGCTTGTACACTGGTACCACAGGCTGTCGTTTGGCATTGCTGCTTCAATAGGAGGATGCAGAGGTCACGGCACTTTGGATTGTACACTGGTGCTACAGGGTATAGGCTGCCTTGTCCCACTGCTGCTTCAGGAGGAGGATGCAGAGGTCACAGCACTTTGGCTTTACACTGGTACCACAGGCTGTCATTTAGCATTGCTGCTTCAATAGGAGGAAGCAGAGGTCACGGCACTTTGGATTGTACACTAGTGCTACAGGGTACAGGCTGCCTTGTCCCGCTGCTGCTTCAGGAGGAGGATGCAGAGGGTCATGGAACTTTGGCTTGTACACTGGTGCCACTGCCACACAGGCTGTCTTGTGCTGCTGATGCTTCAGTAGGAAGATGCAGAAGTCACAGCACTTTGGCTTGTACACTGGTGCCAAAGGCTGTCTTTTTGGGTATGGTTCTGTTATGCAGGAGAATGCAGATGTCATGGCATCTTAGCTTGTACACTGGTGCCACAGGCTGTCTTGTTGGGTAAGGTTCTGTTGTGGAGGAGGATGATGCAGATATCGTGACACCTTGGCTCGTACACTGGTGCCACAGGTTGTGTTGTGCTGCTGATGCTTCAGGAGGAAGATGCAGATGTCATGGCACTTTGGCTTGTACACTGGTGCAGGAGGACAAGCTATCATGTCCTGCTGCTGTTTCTGGAGGAGGATGCACAGGATCTGGTGGAGGATGCACAGGAAAATAGTTCATCATGGGCATTCCGTTCAGTTTCCCATAGGATTCAGCTGGAAGTATAAGAAGACATAACTATCATTTATTGTACTTGGGTAAAAAAAAATATCATGTGTACTACAAGAATAAAATATGCCACACCCTTAAATAATTGTGGCCTTTAAGAAAACCAAATAATAAAACATAATTATTCCCATAGGACAACAGTATAACTTCAGTAGGCTTAACTCAGTCAATACTGGTATTTAATTGGCAATCTACATATGGGCACACTCCTCTTAATGGGATTGAGTATTACAGGAAACACACATGACAGATCATTAACTAATTCTGTCCTTAAAAAAAACTAATAAAACATAATTATGCCCATAAAATATTATAACTTTACTTCATCAGGCTAACATACAAATTCAAATCTTACCTTCGTAGCTGAGAGGGATGTCTGTAAGGACAGCACTCTTGCATGACGCCCGTTCTGCCCATAATGTGTGGCCACAAAGATGTCTTTTAATGAATGCTACCTGTTAGGGACACATAATGAAATGATGTGCTTCCAAATGGCCTGTACCCATCCATGAAGTCTCCCTTCTTATGTGACCATCAGATGATTCAAAATCAGTGGTCACTCATCAGACAGCTCTATTTCTTCCTCTTTTTTTATGTATTGCTTTTCCTTTTTCTCCCATCCCATGCCCTGCCCACATGCCCCTGATGTGATGCACATGTGGAGACATGTGCATGCACACCTTGTGGGCCATCCCAACCCTGCCAGTCACCAGGTTCCACCTACGCTCGTTGCTGGGCCTTCACACAGTTATGGCAGGACTACAGATGGGCACCCCCACCAACCGGGAGAGGAGAGCAGGTGCTCATTCCTACTCCCACCACCCTGTGGTGACCAGAAGTCATTCCCTAACCCATGTCACCTGTGCAGCATGAGGTAAAGTGTCCAGCACCTCAGCCCTAAGTGACACTGGGCCAGCCTACACTGTTTTATTTCAGTAATTCTCATACAAATACCACCAAACAAAAAGAAAACAATGACATGACTGAATACTTACCTTCGCAAGTCATACACACCGTGTTTTTCAAAGAGTCCATCAAACTCGTGATAACATTTTCTGCAGGGTAAAAAAAAATCAAATAAAAAACATGATTAATTTCCATCCAAGATACAGAATTACAGAAATACAGAAATACAGATGCACTGTTCAATCATAATTCCCAAACCCCTTCACCCAAACAAACATAAAACACTTAAAATATTTCACACAATTTACTTACTTTTGCTGGTAGCACACAATGTGGTACTTGAAGATGAGCAACATCACTCTGGCTTGGGCGGTGATCATCATCCAGACTTCTTCTTCATAACTGTCGGTGATTTGACATGGTAAATGAATACTGGAGTGGAGACTGGTGAGACCACACTGGTATCTGGCATATTTCAGTCATGGGGAATACTGGAGAGCAAATCTCAGGCATGAGCAATACTGGAGACTGGTGATGCCACATTGGTATCCAGCAAAGTTCAGGCATGGGCAATACTGGAGACTGGTGATGCCACATTGGCATTCAGCAAAGTTCAGGCATGGGCAATACTGGAGACTGGTGATGCCACATTGGTATTCAGCAAATATCAGGCATGGGCAATACTGGAGACTGGTGATGCCACACTGGCATTCAGCAAAGTTCAGGCATGGGCAATACTGGAGACTGGTGATGCCACACTGGCATTCAGCAAAGTTCAGGCATGGGCAATACTGGAGACTGGTGATGCCACATTGGTATTCAGCAAATATCAGGTATGGGCAATACTGGAGACTGGTGATGCCACACTGGCATTCAGCAAAGTTCATGCATGGGCAATACTGGAGACTGGTGATGCCACACTGGCATTCAGCAAATTTCAGTCATGGGTAATACTAGAAACTGGTGATGCCACATTGGTATCCAGCAAAGTTCAGGCATGGGCAATACTGGAGACTGGTGATGCCACATTGGTATCCAGCAAAGTTCAGGCATGGGCAATACTGGAGACTGGTGATGCCACACTGGCATTCAGCAAATTTCAGTCATGGGTAATACTAGAAACTGGTGATGCCACATTGGTATCCAGCATATTTCAGGCATGGGCAATACTGGAGACTAGTGATGCCACATTGGTATCCAGCATATTTCAGGCATGGGCAATACTGGAGACTGGTGATGCCACACTGGCATTCAGCAAATTTCAGTCATGGGTAATACTAGAAACTTGTGATGCCACATTGGTATCCAGCATATTTCAGGCATGAGCAATACTGGAGACTGGTGATGCCACATTGGTATTCAGCAAATTTCAGGCATGGGCAATACTGGAGACTGGTGACGCCACATTGGTATCCAGCATATTTTAGGCATGGGGAATACTGCAGAATGGAGACTGATGATGACAAACCAAATATTACACTTGGCTAGTGCTGCTGTAAGCGACTACTTAAAATATTTGTGCAAAATTATGCTGAGCATCCACCACCTCACATTTCATGGAGACCATAAATGGTTTACAAATTCATGTGATTATTAAAAAAGCACAACGCCTGACACATTTCAGATCCCAAAAGATCCTTTTTCAAAGGCAATTACAGCAAGACTGAGCACTATTATATAATCATAAGTGCTGTGACATCACAGTGACATCATAATACAAACAACCTTCAAATTCATATGATGTAATACACCCTGATCACATGATGTGCCCATGTGAAACATCCATTACCCACCCTTAGGTGCTACATATTGTTAGACAATTCCGAATGTAATACAACACAGTGTTATTAAACTGCAGTGCATAACCACTGAAAGCACAGATGTTGAAAACATATAATATCGTATCTATACAACAGCATAGCCAAAAAATTGCCTATATCATAATGTACAGAAAAGCAGTGGAAGGGAAAGGAGTGGAATATAAGAAGTAAGAAGGGAAAAAAAGACCAAAACAAAAAATCAAAAATGGAGAAAATAAAGGGGGAAGGGGAGGGGGAATTTAAGATTTTCACTGTCAGAATCAAAAGTAATGTAGCGGCAGCAAGCAAGTCATCAATGTGTAACACTTAATTTCCGTTTTATTTTCCACAAATATGGTCCGAGATCAAGACCATAATTTAAGCCAGGAAACTTATTATCTGCCAAAGTTACAATCCAAAACTTTTCTTTATTCAGCAGCACTATATTGACACAGAAAAGCCACCAAGAATGTCCTACAGAAGAGCTAAATCACTGAAGGACATTCATTCCAGTACACATCGATCACACTGAACCCAAGTTTCAAAAAACTTGGTTAAATCAGCAAATGAATTGCTGTGTACAGTGCAAAAGATGTGTCCATCAAAAATGTTACAGTTAGTAAAACATTCACCAGCTGCAATGTTCAAAGGGAATATTTGGTAAGACTGTTGCTTACCTCTAACACCTCGGGTTATGGTGTTTCACCCTACGAGAGCAGTTCACTAATACAATAATGATATAGTGCCGCTGAATAAAGCAACGTTTTGGATTGTAACATTAGGAGATAAGTTCCCTGGCTTAAATTATGGGCTGGATCTCGGACCATTGAGGAAAAGAAAATGGAAATGAAGTGTTACACATTGATGGGTTGCTGGCTGCTGCTACATTACTTTTGGATTCTGACAGTGAAAATCTTAAATTTCTCCCTTTATTTTCTCCATTTTTAATTTTTGTTTTGGTCTTTATTTTTCCCTTCTTACTTCTTTTATTCCCCTCCTTTCCCTTCCACTGTTTTTCTGTACATTATGATATAGGCGATTATTTGGCTATGCTGTTGCATATATACGATATTATATGTTTCCAACATCTGCACTTTCAATGGTTATGCACTGCAGTTTAGTAACACTGTGTTGTGTTACCTTTGGAATTGTCTGTTTAACAATATGTAGCACCTAAGGGTGGGTAATGGATGTTTACATGGGCACATCATGTGGTCAGGGTGTATTACATCCTATGAATTTGAAGGCTGTTTGTATTATGATGTCACTGTGATGCCACAAACTTATGTATATATAATACTGCTCAGTCTTGCTGTATTTGCCTTTGAAAAAGGAACTTTCAGGATCTGAAATGTGTCAGGCGTTGTGCTTTCTTAATAATCACATAAATTTGTAAACCACTTATGATGTCCGTGAAATGTGAAGTGGTGCGTGCTCAGCATAATTTTGCAACAAAGGACAGCATCACCAGTCATGGGGTTTTTGGAAAAAGAGCAATATATTGAGTGTCATTAACATAATACCAGATGGGGTGTTGGTGCACATAGTCCACAAGTTAGCCCAGGCCAGCAGCACAAGTACAGGGGGCATGTGTGACATAAAAATAGCATTATTATTAAAGTCCTGTGAAATTCAATTATTCAAGACTTGTACTTGTAACTGAGATGTGGTAAATTGAGCTTGATGAACACAAGTTGTTCAACATGTTCAGGGTCTAATGAGGATCTGTGAGGCTCCACCACATTCCCTGCTGTGCTAAACAACCTCTCTGATGGCACACTGGTTGGGGGGCAGCTCAGGTATTTCATGGCCAGCTGTGCTAAGTGAGGGGATGATTTCAATTTTTTGATTCAGTACTCCAGTGGGTCAACTAAGATGGGTTCAAGAGCTTCTGTCAAGAAGCAATTCAAAACATTACTGGCTGAGAGTGGATGCTGCTCATTTCGCTTTCTTTGCTCCGCCTGTAGGGATGAACTGAGTTGTGCCCAGCAGTCTTCTTCCTCCATTTCTGGGGCATCCTCCACCTGCTGTTCTTGTTCTTCCAGGGCTACTTCAGTAGGCATCACATCCTTGGCACACATTGTAAAGGTGAACTCTGAGCACAGCTGCTGATGAAACTCATTGACATGGTGGGCAGGCATTTCAAGGTGCAGTATCTCACACTTAAACCTCGGGTCCAGCATCATTGAAAAAACATATGGCTTAGTGGCACAAATATCCGTGAACCTGTTCCCTAATTCAGTTGTTTTGTGTACAAGGGCCATCACTGCAGGTGCAAGATCAGCATGGGTGGAAAATCTCTGCAGCGACTTCTTCAGTATCTGGACTGCAGGGATGACCTGACTCAGTAGTGCAGATTCTGCACTCATGTCATGTGTGCTTCCTTCAAAAGGACCAATCACCTTTACTGTTTCCTCAATAATAGACCAATCCTGGTGGCTGAGAATTCCCCCAATATCTGTCTCCATACTCATTTCATGGAGAACTCACTTCTGCTCCAGTAGCCTTTGCGACATGTAAAATGTCGAATAACACCGTGTTGACACTTCCTTTATCAGACTGTGCTGTGCTATCTGAATGCACCCTTGCACCTGCCGCAGTTGGTTTGTGGCTTTAACTGAGTGATGGAAATGTGCACAAATTTTTCTTGCTGTCTTAAGTGTTTGATCAACCTCTGGTGTCTTGCAGCCAGACTTTGTTACCACCAGCTACAAAGTGTGTGCATAACAATGGATGCCTTTAAAGTGTCCATTAGACAAGGCCTTTATCATATTTACTGCATTGTCAGTCACAATGAAACCAACACGCAGCGACGTGTCTTCAGTCCACACATGCAGCATATCTTGCAAGAAGGCCAAAATGTTGGCGGACCGATGATCCACAGGCATAGTGGACACATTCGGAAGTGTAGACCTGCTAAGAGACATTGTGGAGCCTACACCAGGGGAATGACAGGAAGTATGTAGACCTGTACCTTCACCGCCTGTACCAGTTGATCTGCTGCACACCAATGTGCAGTCAGCTTATATGTATGCATGGTTGGAGTTTGTGCTACTCCATATGTCTGTTGTGCAATGGAACACATCCCCGACTGTCATTTGATAGTCGCTGCAAGACTGCCTTGCGCACATCCTCATAAATGTTGGGCACAACAGTACGGGAGAATATTGTGCGAGATGGTATCTGATACCGTGGGTGCAAATGTTGCATCAGCCACCTAAAACCAATGTTTTCTACCATTGAAAATGGCTGAAGATCAAGTGCAATCATTTCCCCAATTAACTAGGTGATCTGTTGTGCACATGGGTGTGACTGGTGATATTTAGTCCTTGCATGAAAGGACCACATAATGGGTGCCAAAGAAGTCTGGGACTGTAATAGGGTCTGATGCCTTTCAATGGGAGATGTTGTGGACCATGCTGCAGATGAATCATCAGGAGGCAAAGAGGCAGCCACAGTTTGTCCTGACACAGTTTTGTGATGAACTGTCACTGGTGTGGATGGGCACAAAGAAACTGTGTCAGAGTCACTAACATGATGACAATCACCACTGCTTTGTGACTGGGAATCATCAACATGATCTGGACCCCCACCAGTACCACAAGAGGGTGTTGTCGGCATACTGTGCGGCAACACATTGGATCCCTGCAGTGTACTGGCATGCTTCAGCTTCAAATGATTATTCATTGCCGTGGTAGTTAGGTTAGAGACATTTTTCCCCTGCTAATTATGGTGTGACACAGCCCACACACTGCCTTAGTTGGATAATTTTTGGATAAGCTAAAATGAAGCCACACAGCGCTTTGTACAGCCTTACTTGAGCCAGCACTTTTCGCACCAATAGGGCGGCCATGGCTACTCCTTTTTTTACCACTAGCTGAACTGTATGCTGCAACAGCACCTTGATCTTCCTCCACAACAGCTGTCTGACTTTCTTGATTAGAACTTTCCCTATCTTGTGTGGATGGAGGTGACACAACCCTGCTGAAGCTTAATGTAGACTGCTTCGTGTTTTTGAGAGATGGAGGTTTAAATCCTTGCTTGCTCTGCTGACCATGCCTATGCTCACTTTGCTCAGTACTCTTAGCACCTTTCCTCAATTTGTCTGCAGACTCTGCAGCTCTTAGGTTTTTACTAGTCAGATATGAGGCATATTCTGACTCATCCCCAAAGTCACTCATGTGGGTGTCTGTGTCATTGCCAGATGCTGATGCTGATGGTAGCTCACCAGGGTCTGGAATATATTCGGAGCCAGAAGACTGAGTCTGCAAACTCTGCATCCTCCTATATTAAGGTTCATACTAAGGTAGAAAAAGGAGTTAGAGAGCCGTGAGGCCCATAAGTGCCTCCTTGTATTTAATAGTAACAAAAAGTGAAATCAGATTGTATTAACTTATACAAGTGAGATTTAAACAAAAGCTTAGGACTACTAGAGATAATTTCCATTGGTAAAGTGTTCCAAGGTTTTATAATACGTAAAGTGTAAAAGAATTTTCTGGGCATTAAATTAAAATTCCTGAGTTTTAATTGAAGTGGGTGACCTCTAAGATTAAATATATCATCTTTGAATGTAAATCCAAGATTAGTTAATAAATATGGGTCTTTCATAATGTCAAACATAAGAAGAAGATCCCCTCTTAACCTTCTTGCTGTGAGAGGCATTAAATTCAATATAGTTAATCTAGAGTCATATGAAACATGTTGTAACCCTTTTACACATTTAGTGTAACATATTTGAACTTTCTCAAGACGTAAAATGTCATTCTTAAAAGGGCACCATAACGGGGAGGAGAAGTCCAGATGCAGACGAACATAAGCTCTATATAAAGGCAGCAACACTTTCTTATCCCTGGATTTAATATTTCTAAAAATGGACCAGATGACCCTATTTGCTTTCAATATTACGACATTAATCTGGAAGTCAGACCGGAAATCTTCTGTTACTAACACCCCCAAATCTTTCTCTATACTAGTGTTATTCATCACCTTGTTATCCAAAATATATGGATGGAATGTATTAGCAACTCCAAAATGCATAACCTTACATTTATTATGATTAAGTTTCATACCCCAGCGATTAATCCAATTAGAGATGGTATTCAGGTCAGTTTGAATGGCTGCAATCTGCTCAGGTGTAGAACACAACCTCCAATTTTGACATCATCTGCCTATTTAATGGTATTAGCTAAACAATTGTCTGTAATATCTGATATAAACAGTTAAAAAAGGCTAGGGCCCAAAACCGAGCCTTGGGGTACGTCACTAGTGCTATATCCCATTCTTGACAATTGTCCATTAATCAAGACCTGTTGAGTTCTGCCAATCAACCAACTAGATATCCATCTGACAATAACTGGAGCCATATTAAAGGAGGCGAGTTTTTGCAATAGTGCCCCATGGAGAAGAAGGTCAAAAGCCTTACTGAAGTCAATGTATATTACATCATACAGAAGTCAATAATCGAGCTGCAAACTGACATCTTCATAAAAACACAGTAAGTTAGTTAAACAACTACGTCCCTTTTTAAAGCCATGTGGTTCCTCATCTAGTGTAACTAATGTAGAGGTAATAGTATCTTTAATCAGGCTTTCCAAAATTTTACACAGAGGAGCAGTTAAACTGATAGGTCTATAATTTTCCCTGCAACTTTTTGGTCCCTGTTTGTGAATTGGGATTACATAAGCTGTTTTCCATAATTGAGGCACAAAGTTATAATTAATACAGTATTCAAAGAGTAATTTAAGAGGAAATGCCAAACTATCTGCCAATAAATACAAGAGATGACCTGGTATACCATACGGTGATGAGCTGAATTTCCCTTTAAAATAAATTAATTTAGTATATACATCAGATACAGCAATAGTGATATTCCCTTCCCCAGAAACTATATCATTATTTACTGTCTGATTATCTGAAAAAATTTTACAAAAATTGACATTAAATATATTTGCCATTTCCAGAGGGTCATAAATTAGTGAGTTATTAAACTGAATAGGTCCCACTTGATAGGTAGGATTTTTAAGAGCGTTAATATAAGCAATGAGCGATTTGCTATTGTCCTTCCTTGTATTGACCGCCAAATTTAGTTTCCATTTTTTTTAGCTTTCCTAATACATTTCTTGCATTTCTTCTGAATAACAAGGTACGTACACCAATCAGTTACACTCAGTGATTTCAAATATGCAGCATGCCTTGTATTTTTATTTTTAATAGGGCTTTTATGGAATTATTCATCCATTTAGGTACATGTTGTTTAGAACTCCGTTTTGGTTTAGTTGTCATGTGCAAGTTTCTAAGGTCAGAAATGTTATTGTGAAAAAAGGAGAAGTAATCACCAATGCCAACTGTATTTAAAATAGAAGCCCAATCAATACTATCCAAACTGGTTTTAATACTAGAAATATCTGCTTTATCATACAAATATAATACAGAGTTGTTTTTCAAAGGAACAGCCATATGTTCAAACTGAAACCTAATGGAACAATGGTCACTATTCCCAATAAGTGTAGTCACAATAAGATTTTTTGGTGTCAAGCTCGCACTATGAAGCACCAGATCCAAAATATTCAAGCCTCTGGTAGGCTGCTATACACCCTGGGTGAGGTTACACTGTTGGCAGATGTTAATTAATTCTCTACCAGAAATTGTGGCAGTAGTTTGTGTAACCCAATCAATTTCACCTAGATTAAAGTCCCCTGTCAGAATAATATCCCCCATAGTGGAGGCGATTTCAATTTCTAAAATTAATCTGTCAAGATAAAAAGGGGATGCACCAGGGGGATGATAGCATACCCCCAAAATAAAATGATGATGATGCTTATTTAGGACTAGTTTAATCCATAATGACTCAGATGGATTACCAGGAGACTTGATTTTATCAGAAATATTGACCGACTTGAGTGATTCCTTTAAGAAAATTGCAACCCCACCACCTTTTCTATTTTGTCTGGTATAATTATAGATATTGTACCCAGTAAGAGAAGGGCCCCAGCTAATATTATCATCACCCCACGTTGCAGTAACCATGATCACATCAATCTTATCAACTGAAAGTAAAGCCTGCAGCTCATCTAGTTTATTATTTAGGCTCCTAGCATTGAAGTATAGTTATTTTAAATAATTTGAATGTTTAATAGCAGGTTCTTTACCAGAATGCCACTGGGGGAGAAGGAGTTATTCTCACCCCCAGGTCAAGTAGTTTAAATGTTCATTAATGTATTTGAGCATATGTTCTGCCAATAAACAATTTCCCCTAGGACTTAAATGGAGGCCATCCCTACAATACAGTTCAGGTCTGTCAACAAATTCCTCCCAATTAGTGATGCAGACTTGATCTTGTTTGAGACATCTAAGGTGAAGCCAGTTGTTAAATGTATGTATTCTATTATTGAATGCCTCAGAAGCTTTAGGAACAGGTAGAACTTCGAAGAAAGCTATCTCACATTCCTTCTCAACCAAAATATTAGACACTGCCACAATATCCTTCTTAATATCCAATAATTCAGAACGTACAAAATCATTTGTACCAACATGCAGCAATACCAAAGGGTTCTGACCAAAATGTTTCAAGATATTATGGACCATATTAGAGATATTTGAAATTCTGGCACCACTAAAACTAGAGCACGTACAATTTGTTTTGTCAGGATCACATATTGCCCTATCTAAATATTTGATAATGGAATCCCCTAGTACATACACTTGCCTAGGGGCACTACAAGGTGTCAAAGGGATCTCCATATGATTAGGGTCATTTACCTCAGGAGCCACACTAACAGGAGGAGAAGATGTAGTAAATGGAATCAGTGGAGTTTGAGAAGGAGGAGGGCAAACCTGCGGGACACCAGGTGGATTGCAGAGAGATTCAAGAGAGACACAATGATTGTCAACATCAGGTAAAAGAGGAGAATCTATCAGTAAAGGAGTCACCTCAGCAGTATTGTTAATAATATATAAAGGCTCAAAGCTATTTTGTGTTGGCAGAAAGAACTGTGCGGATTTCCGTCCTTTTTTGTGTGCTCTTTTGCCTTGTACCTCATACCACTGTTCATCCATGTTTTCACTGTATTACAGTTCTCTAGGGCCCTTCCTAGTACTTCTGCTAAGATCAGTATTAATAATGTTAGTGTGTGGAGTCCTATCATTTAACGAATCTATATTCGGTAGAAATGCATTAGTAACAGCTGTTGCTTCAGGCATGAGAGGACCATTCCAGTCAAGTGCTTGAAACCTAGCCCTCATTTGGCACTGACTTGGTTCCAATTCAGTTAATCTCACATTAAACATAGTTAACGTCTGTCTGAGGGATTCATTTTCAATACATTTATTACAAGTAAAACTTGTACTGGTAGTATTTTACACATTCATACAATACATTAAAATACAAAATCACACATACCCCCACAATGCAAAGCATTATGGGCTGCATATGCAGATCACCACACAATGTTATGCTGGTCCAACTTTAAGCAGAATTGTATGGTGCCGAAAGGCCTCTCACACAGTTTGCAAAGGGTGCTAACAGAAGATATAGACACGTGTTTCGTCCTACCAGGACTCATCAGTATGCCTCGTCTGTTTGACACCCCAGTGGAATGGACCAGCTACCCTTAAGGCAGTGTGCCTCGGATATATTGTGGTGAACCCATTAAAATCAAAAAAACTATTTAAAAGACAAAGAACCTCTGTGCGCAAACACTGAGGCAAGGGTTACCCCAAAGGGCATTTGGCTGGGAAGCCAAGTTTCAAGAAAATACAAAATCACACATACCCCCACAATGCAAAGCATTATGGGCTGCATATGCAGATCACCACACAATGTTATGCTGGTCCAACTTTAAGCAGAATTGTATGGTGCCGAAAGGCCTCTCACACAGTTTGCAAAGGGTGCTAACAGAAGACATAGACACGTGTTTCGTCCTACCAGGACTCATCAGTATGCCTTGTCTGTTTGACACCCCAGCGGAATGGACCAGCTACCCTTAAGGCAGTGTGCCTCGGATATATTGTGATGAACCCATTAAAATAAAAAAACTATTTAAAAGACAAAGAACCTCTGTGCGCAAACACTGAGGCAAGGGTTACCCCAAAGGGCATTTGGCTTAAGCAACTTATACACTGGTTGCTAAACATGTTTATTGATGGTCTATCAAATTCTGCCATAATGCGTACACTAGGAGAGATTTATAATGCTGATATGAACATATGAAATTTGCCAGCAGATAAAGGCCTAGAGGTCTATCAAGTCTGCTCGAATGTGCAGCTAGCTCCCCTTATTCTGCAGCTGCCCCTCCCTTCCACCCTTCCCCTTCATTAACCCTCCCCCTTGTCCTGTCCCATCCCCTTTTGAAGCAGTCCACTGTTCTACTGGATACCACTTCTGTAGGTAACGCATTCCACCCAGCCACCATCTTCTCTGTAAAAAAAGTGTCTCCTCATCTTCCTCCTGAACCTTCCTCCCTCCAGTCTCATATCATGGCCCCTAATGTCCCTCCCCTCCCCTCCCTTACTTTGAACAGCCCCTCTGTACCTGTCTTGTTTATTCCTTTCATGTATTTAAAGGTTTCAATCATGTCCCCCCGTCCCTCCTCTCCTCCAGTGAGTACATGTTCAACTCCCTCAACCTCCTCTCAGATGATAAGTCCCCCAGCCCCTTGATCATCTTTGTCACCCTGCACTGCACCTCCTCTAGTAACTTAATGTCCCTCTTCAGATACGGGCACCAGTACTGCATGCAGTACTCCACGTGCGGGCCAGTACCCGCCGGGTTGGGGGGGTCTACCTGACCGGGAGACAAATGTAAGTAGTATATGGGTGGGTCAGAATGGGGGGAGGACCTGGTAGATTACCAGGGATGGAGTTTTTTTGTAATGCTTTTCTGAGCATTTCTAGTGAAGGGCTTGCTCACATATGTCCATCACAACCTTTTGTTCCATTCAAATTGTGCTCTCCTTAGTTGCTTGTAGCAGAAATAGATCCACAAGAATCCCAGCAACCATCCTTGAGGATCAGTCCACCACTCCCTCTAGTGTTCCATCTGGTTCTTGTTCTGATTGGGGTTCTGGAAAGCCCTTTCAGGACAACTATCCTCCTAGTACCCACTGATGGAACTCTGCAGACCTTGACTGGGACCAGTGCCGTTTGGACCCAGGTACCTTGCCACCATCTCAGGACCCACAGGCCCCTGCGTTGGTCACAGCCAAAGGTGGGACACCCTCTCTGATGTTGGACTGGACTGAACCACAGGACCTACTCCATGCTTGCTTGTCTCTCCTTTTACTGGGTTTTGGGAAAGGGCAGGACCATTAATATTGATGACACAGTTTTTCTGCTTCTAGCTGATCAATATCCTGCACACAAACATTTTATCATCCTGCCTCCAAACAAGAAAGGGGCCCCCTAATGGATAACTCTCAGGGTCAGACTTAACCCTTTGATAGCCCTCTAGTAACCAGCCTTGAGCAGAGTGAAGAAAGAAGCTACTTACATAACAAGCAGAAATAATTATATAAACACATCAATAAAAACAGTAGCAACAAAAAGTTAATCCAAAATAAGATTTGGGGAAGGGAAGAACAGGAAGAGGAAAAGGGGGGTAACTGCACAAAGGTGTGTATGGGGAGGGGTGCTAGGAACAGGAATAAGACTGACTGTTGAAAGCACAGAGCAAGGATTTAAGAGATGAATTGGTGACGTGAATAGAGGAGCCAAGAGTATTCCAGAGGTGGGAAATAGGGTAGAAAAAAGCATTCTGCCAAGCTGAGGGCCTGCAGTGGTAAGAGAAATTAATCTAAGTCAGTGGACTGGAGAACATAGGATAAGGGTAGGAGAGAGAGTGGGGAGGAGGGTATCATGGGAGGGAGAAGGGTCAGGATTTAGAGATGAAAGAGGCACAATGGGACAAGATGGCAACCATCGAGGGAGAGGAAGAACAGGTCAGTATACAGGAACAGTGCTGGAGTTCTTGGGGGGCAGTTTAGTGCAAAATTACAGGATTAGAAAAGTGGTCCAGCCTGGCTAGTACAGATTGGGGGGGGGGGGGGCAGCACTGTACACTAAGTCTGCATAGTCTACCACCAAGAGAATCATTCTGAGAATAATGAGGGGAAGGAGAGACAAGATTTGTTGCAGTACCGTGCTCTAAGTTTGGGGAGGAGCCGCTCATGCATGGCATCTATAGGGCTAGAAAAGTCAAAGTGACAATCAAGGCAAACAGTGAGGTATGTAAATGAAGGGATTTTCTCAAGGGGGGAGTCATTCAGAATCTTGAAGACTGGAGTGAGTTGGAGCCTGGTAGATATCTGGCTACTGCCACAGATCAAAAAGCCCAACTGGTTAGCGCTAAACCAGTGTTAGATGTTACAATTATGATGGAGAACAAGGTCTATCAGCACAGTGTCATCAGAATCCATGTAGTATGTATGGACATGGAGAACTAGGTGAACAGGGGGTTATTAATGAAGATTGAGAACAAGATGAAGCCCTAGACAGAGCCCTAAGGGACAACTAACATGATTGGACAGTTGGATGGAGTCACCTAAGAGAACTGATTCGTGTCAGTCACACAGGATGGAAGACACCCAGCTAACTGGTAGGTCAGATGGGCCAGTGCCCGATAGTCTGCCCAACAGTATAAGGCATGAGGCAGAGTCAAAAACCTTGGTGAGGTGGACAAAGATAGTGCCACTGTACAAACTTTAAATCACCTTAAAGACCAAATTAGTAAACCTGAAAAGAGAAGAGACAGTGGAATGGGTCTTGTAGAAGCCAGACTGAAAGTTGACAGACAGGAGAGTTGACAGAAATTATAGAGCTATGAAAGCACAAGTTTTGCTTGCAACTTAGCCTGGGGAGTGAGGAGGGAGCTAGGATGTACTTCACATGGACCGAGGTGTCTACCTGCTTGTGGAGAGGGATAAAATTAGCACTTGTCTAAGCACTGGGGAGTCTCGAGGACCTTACCTGAGATGAAAGAGCAGATAAAAATAACAGAGATTGGGATAGTAATGGCTAGAGAAGAGAAGACCAGAAACTTGGGGTCAAGGCCATTGGGAGTTTCCCATAAATGGACAGCAGAACATAAATGGACAGTAGGAGGGCAGAGAGAGAACAGCAGCTAGGGAGATGAGTAAGAAGGTGGAGAAAAGAAGTGAGGAACAGAGAAGAGTGGATGGGGAGTTGGGGGTTGGACAATAAAAGAGAGGTGCAGGAGTGGGAAGAAAAGTGGATCGGGAAGCAAGAAGAGGGTGTAGGAGGTTTCTAGTCATTCAAGCTATAGGTGACTTCGGATGGGTTAAAGATGGTATAAGTAGTGTCAACACTAACACGCTTGCTCAGAGTCACAGCTTTAAATTTCAAACATTGATTTTAACAGGTTAGAGTTCTCAGTTAGCACCACACTTACTGTGCCATGTTCACGGAACTATCCTCTATTTAAAAATCACTTTGTCTGCAACATGTTTGAAAAATCAAAACTTATACATATGTGTGTTTAAATGAACTGCAGCACCATGTTTGAAGGACATGCGTGGGAGAAGCAGACCACCAGTGATTCAGCCGGGTATGAGCACTAGGACGAAAAATGGTAACAACACTCTAAATGAACGTTAAATATCAAGCAGAAACCAGGTACTGCAGTTTCAATTATAAATGTAGATACAACTAATCCTGTTCCACTGTCTCAGTGTGCTGGCAGAACAAAATCGTACTAGAAAAACAAAGAACCACACCATCACCCATGATATAAAAGCTGGACATCAGGATGACTTACTAGGTACGAAATGGGTAGAGGTCACAGTTTCTGATTTGGACTTTTGTTGCTGCTGGCTGGAGCACAAGTAAAGCTTTTCTATCATGGATGGTGGTGTGGCTCTTTGTTTTTCTTCTTCACTAATAAAGTTGCCTGCAGGTATTGTTTTTATGAGGTGTCCGGAAAAGAAAAAAAAAAAACGAGTTAAAAGCTGAGAGTGTCCTTTTAACGTACATGGAGCAACTTCTCACTGTGCTGCATTTTCACTAAAATAGTAGCCAATTCAAGTTGCAGTATCAGCACCAGCAGCCACTTACTGATTCCATCTGAAGCTGTCACTGGTTGGAGCATGTATAATGGTGCAACAAGGTGGCTTCCTAGTTTTATAGAAAACAACAAGGGAGAGATATGTACAGAAAAAAAGGGCATGGGGTAAGCAAAAATATATTTGGAAAACTGTAGTATTACTGTTTCCTTTAAAGGACAGCCTGTCAAAGTGAAATGAGATTGTCTGTTTTCCATTAGAGCCTGGATGCCCAGCCGCAATATGCCTTTCTCTTTGGTAACGGTACTCTCTAGTACCAACAGAGGGTCTAGTACCGATTGCACCACTTGCCAAATGGGTTGGGCTTTAGAGAAATCCCACAGCATATATAGAAGGGTGCCCTCTTCAGCACATCTGGTGCATAAAAGAGAGTCCAATATCTCCCTTCTGAATAGATTGCTGGGTGTGTGACACACATCATGTGTGCTTTGAAACTGCATCAGCCTATAGCAGTCTAGCTTTATACAGTGAAGCCCCCCAGGATGAAACCCAATTCTGCAGTAGCGTTACTGCAGGAAACAAGACAATTTCAATGGGAGTTAAACCCTTTTGCCATGCAGGAAAACTGTGACACTGTGCTTCACCCTGGTGGACTTCACTGTATATGCATATGTCTTAGTCTACACAGTTTGCATTGTTTTTGGTTAGGTGCCCAAGCCAGATTTTTTGGCCAGTATGAGGGCATCGTGCAGTATCTGTGTGGCATGGCTGTACCAAGTGCTTGGTACATGTAGGAGATGGAGTGTCTCAGTATATGAAGTTCGTCAACCTCTTTCACCATGAGAGGTGGGTGAGGGTGGGAGAGGTGAGCAGGGAAGGCAGTCAGAATAGCAAAGGCCCAAACTGAGGAAAAGATAGCCAAGTCAGTTAAAAAGGAGGATAAAACCTTTTATAGGTACATTAGGGAATGAAGAAAGACCAAGGGAGGGATAGTGAGGCTTAATAAAGGGAAGTGAGGGTGGGCAGAGGGGGACAGTGAAAAAGCAGGGATACTAAACAAATACTTCTGCTCAGTATTCACAAAAGAAGAGGAGGGGGAGGTACCTAAATCAAAGAATAGAAGCACTCCATATAGGGAGGTCAATACCAGTCCATTCATAGAAGAAAGGGTTCTGAAAGAACTCTTAAAACTGAAGGTGGACAAAGTAATGGGGCCTGACAGGATTCACCCAAGAATTCTAAAAGAACTAAGGGTAGAACTAATGACACCACTGACTACCCTTTTTAACAAATCATGGGAGGATGGTGTGGTACTTGAGAACTGGAGGAGGGCGGATGTGATTCCCCTTCACAAAAGTGGAAGCAAGACAGAGGCAGGGAATTACAGACCTGTTAGTTTGACCTCAGTGGCAAGGAAAATGATGGAATCACTTCTGAAAGAAAGAACTGTTGAATTCCTAGAGGCCAGTGGGGCACAGGACCCAGGACCGCATGGATTCACAGCGGGAAGGTCGTGTCAGACAAATCTATTAGATTTCTTTGACTGGGTGACCAAAGTAGTAGACCAGGGAGGGGCTGTGGACATGGCCTACCTAGACTTTAGCAAGAATGCATGGGACAGACATACGGCAATTCTAGTGGGGGTAGGAGGAAGTAGGCTGTTGGTTAACTAGGATCTGCAGCTTATCCATTAGGCAGGGAAATGGGCAGACTAGGTGGGCCAAGCGGTACTTATCTGCTGTCAAATTCTATGTTTCTATGTTTCCCACTCATGTTGGCTTGCCTAACCTGTCACGTGACGTATGTATTTGTAGGAATAATAAGATATCCCTATTTTCAAGAGCATATTTCTGCTTTAGTGCCTGGAACCTACTCCAGTACATTCTGGTAATCAAGTGATGTATCAATGAGATTCCCTTACTGTTCCATCTCCAGTTGAAGAAGGGTTTACCCCTTACTTTAAAACTACGGTGTTGTCATAAGGGTTGGTCAGTTGAGGTGCATGGGAAGAATTTTAAGATTCAAACTAGTTGTCTGTACAGCAGGACTGATGTCATTGTAGGGGTACTTTGCAACCCTTTCAGCAATTTAGCTCTGGTAGTATGGAACAGTGATGGCAAACTGATTCCCTGTGAGGCATTTAACCAGTTTTCTGTCTCCAGCCACTATGGTACATACTGATGGAAAGGCTTTCTGTCATAGGAGTGCCACCACAAGTACTGAATTTAACACCTTGCGCTGCATGAAAACCTGCCAAGGAATCATGTAGATTCACCCCCCCCCCCACCTTGCGTTTGGCAGAGGCCAGTTGTAGGTATATTTTCCTTGGCCTCTTCCCTTTCCAAAGGAATGTGGAGATCATGGCATGTAGTTTTTGGACCCAAGGGTGTGGGAGAGAAATAGTTAACATGCTGAGAGGGTATAGGACCCTGGCCAAAACATGCATTATTATTGTGCTAATATGATCCTATAATGATAGGGAAGTATAGCCCAGTGTTCCAGATCCTGCTGTATGGACCTAAGCAGGTAATTTGAATTCCTATGTACCAGCCATGTGGTAGGACTAGTTATTTGGCCCTTATACTGTAGCTTTGGTGCTATCAATACATTATTTGCATCTGGCTGAGCAGTTCCAGTGTCCCTGCAAGCATTTATCATGAGGCATAACATCTTTCCAGGGCCCTGAAGTGTTTCTTCCTGCACGTTCCTTCTTGGATCAAGCCTTAGATGAACCCACAGGAAAGACGCTCAAACCTTAAATGAACCCACAGGAAAGACGAGCAGATGTAGGTCAGGCCATTCTAATTTACTTTCCTGTGTAAAAAGGATTAAAGAATCTCACTCCACAAGCAGTCAGACAAAAGCTTTAAGAACACATTACAGGAAGCGCTTATGTGGGGGACAATATGTTGAGACAATGTTAATTAGGAAACAAGTGAGAATTACTAAATCCTAAAGAAGGCAATGGCTTAGATGACATCAACTTCAGCTGAATTATCTGCTTTTTGGATTGTACCACTGACTGTCCCAGTGGGGGCAGGAGAATTTCTGTCTAGCTAGTGTCCTCACAGTTCCTCAAGCTGCTCCCTGCTATGTCAAAGGTTCAGGCAGCGCAACCCTGCACCACTGCATGTTTTACTAATGCTTGCTATGTAAACAGGTTAATTCATGCCAGACTGCCTGACAAAGAAGTATCCCTGTTCTAGTTTTCCATCATAAAACTAGCTAGCATGAATATTACCTGTGTTTGCATAACATGAAAGAGGATCATTGTGCACCTTACCCTTTTTGTACCTTGTGTATTTCCAAGAGCTTATCTCTGTATGGATGGTGTTCATATTTTTTTGTTATGAATTGCATCTGTTGCATTGTGTCATAATAAACTTTGCCTGTGTTATTCTGTAACAGTTTGTCTGTTAATGTTATGCAGTATTAACTCTTGCTGTCAGTAGGGTCACACCGCACAGTCAAAGAAATGTGACTTCTCAGTTCTTTTGACCATGAGGCCTGCTTCTGGTGGCAGATTCGTATGTTTGTATATTTAGCTGGGTAAAATGCACTGAGCCATGTGGCCCTTTACGGGCATGAGCTCGAGGAACTTTTCTTCCATGAAAGTGCATGACCGAAACACAATAAGCACAATATACAGAAATGTAGTATGCAGTACCTGGTTAACAACAGCATCACATTATAGACAAACATATACTAATATAATATGAAATCATAGGCTATACAAAATATTTAGCACTGTGCAAAAGTGTCCTTCAACAGCATTCAGTTGTTCACAGACTGGGTTAAACTAGCGTAAGTATAATATACAGAATGAAACTAAACATTTTTAAGACAGTTTTGGATAAAGACACACATCAGGATTATGTGGAGATCCCAAGATTTTCTCAGCTCTCCCTTCTACCTAATGTGTGGCTCTGAGCTTTCTCCATCTAGAGGGATCTTGGGGAACATCCAAGACTCTATGGCAACAAGTTGTATTTGACAAGGGAAGCTGATGCGGAATCAACCTAAGGAACTTTTTTTTTCAGTCTTCAGCTGCATTAAAAAACACTTTTAAAAGTACTAATTTTTGATATAAAACAGAAATGTTGACACTCCCATATCTGACATGATCATAAAGATGAGAATAGGGTGAGAGAAGACTGACAGTATCTGAATGGACTTCAAACTGATGAGGTAAGCTTTTGTTCCTAAAACAGAAGCATGCTTTACTATCCAAACTTCAATTCAATAATCTTATAGTGTAATGGAACTCAAATTCAACTTAAAGCATATTAAATGATATGTCTGTTTCTCTCCCCTTATATGTTATCATTAAGGACATTTATTTATTTGTATGAAAACAGAATCTTTGTCCTACTAGACTGTATCTCTTCCTTTAGCTTTACCCCATCCCACCCCAGTCATTATTTTCTGTATTGGAAACTCAGAGTCTGTTGCTGTGGATATAACTGTGATGTCACAAACAGGGGAGTAGGACTAGCAGAAGGAGAAGCAGGGGGATGCATGCAGCTATGGTCACTGGGGTACTGGGGTCCAATGACCATAACTCCACTGGGTTCAGGTTAGCCCTCTGGACTAGAATGTCCCTATCAAAAACTGAAGTCCTAGATTTCAGAACAGCAGACTTTTTTTTTTTTGGCAATTTACTATATTTTATTGCATTTTTCATAACATATAGATCAGAAACAAATACATAAAAGAAGAAAACTAGCAAGGCAGCATGACACAATAAACAAGCGACAATCGTAAGCCAAGAATAAAGCACAAGAAGAACACAATTTAATTATACATCTAGCCCCGCACCCCATCCCATACTTATAATAAAAATGTACCCTATTCCCCACCACCTATACCCCCATCCCTGCAGTCTTAACAGTATGAGGGAGCCACCTAATTAGATGATAAGGAAAGCAGAGTATGTAAGGTTTCCCACTTGGACCTATACGCACATAATGATTTATAAAAATTAGCTATAGATTTCTCTATATTTAGGGAAGAAGGAATTTCTCCTATCCTCTCAGACCAAGTGGGGAGAGCAGGGCCAAGCCAGTGCCTCAGGACAAGCAGTCTGGTGACATCCGATATTAAGGCCGTGTGCGCCTTATGGGCAGTCCCCATAAGTGTGGTATAATCTTCCACAATACAAAGCAGGAGGGGGAAGATAGTGTAATCACTGAGAAGGTTAAAGGAGGGGGGTCGCTACCAGGAAGAAAGAATGCGTCACAAAAGTGTCAGGCGCTACCTATCGCCCTAGAGACAAGGGGCAGCAGAAAGGTGGTAAGGAAGCAAAACCAGGGACATAGAGCAGGCAGGTGCAGCAAAGCTAGAAATAGGAGGCAGCAAGGATAAGGATGGAACAAGGCTGAGGAAGGAACCTTGGGAAGGGGGTACATGCTACTCAAGAAAAACTATAGTGGGGAGGGCAGCAGGATGGGGGAGCAGAGAAAATGGTATGGGGAAGGTAAGGGGGGGCACAAGGTGAATGGTCTAGTAAGTGAAGCTGATGCACCAGCCATAGTTGGCAAGGGGGAGAAATCAGGACACAGAATGGAGGAGGCAGAAGGGGGAATAGCTGGGGGATGGGGAAGGGAGCATTTTGGGGAAGGAAAAGAGCCTGAAAAAAGAGAGGGAGCACATAAAGGAGTCAGTTATAATTCTGGGGGACTCTATAGTTAACGGGGTCAGATGGAGGGAAGGGGGGCCAGGAAAAGCAGCATCCGGATAGAGTACATGCCTGGCATGACAGCAGGTAGGGTGCAGCAGCACACTGGTGGGTGTGTACAGAAGGTGGGGGGAAACCACACATCATTCTTCACCTGGGAACAAATGATCTGGAAGGAAGGCAGATAGAAGAGGTTCAGGACAGCTTCAGAGAAGTGGGGAAAGCTATGCAGAGAGGAGGGAAGCACAGTGGCATTCTCAGAAGTTCTGCCAGTGTCAATGGCAAGTACGGACAGAAAAAGCAGGATCATGGACTTCAACAAGTGGCTGAGAGAATGGTGCGAGTCCATGGGGTATGGCTGGGTGGGAGAGTGGGACAACACATGGGAGACCCCAGATCTATACACAGGAACAGGCTACATCTAAGTAAGGAGGGTTCAGGGGTGTTAAAGCAGAGACTGAGGGAATTTATCACCACAAAGTATAATTTAAACTTGCTGTGGGGGCTGGGAGGTGGAGTGAATCAGGAGAGGAGGTCAGGACACCCCACTGCAATGATAGGGCCCACTTTGTCTAGGATGGGGGTAAGGGGCAGCTGGGAGAGAGTCAGGGTGGAGGTGGTATCACTAAATGCTAGGAGCCTGGGGAATAAGATGGCATAGCTGCAGGCACTACTGGCAGAAGGAGAGGTGGACATAGCAGCCATCACTGAGACGTGGGCAATCCAAAACCATGACTGGGACTTGGCCATCCCAGGATATAAATTATTCAGGAGGGACAGATATAAAGGTAAGGGGGAGCAGCCATTTACATAAGGGAAGGGGTTGGGGGGAATAAGGTAGGTCAGAAGTCATTTGGATACAACTCCATGCCTCAAAGGGGGACTAGGGTCCGATTGGGGGTTGTTTATAGGCCCCCAACCCAGAATGAGGACATGGATAGGGAGCTAGGGGAGCAGCTAAGGAGACTCTGTGGCAAAGGGAACACTGTGGTGGTGGGAGACTTCAATTTACCAGAGGTGGACTTCAGCTTCCCAGCCACCACATGCGCCAAGGAGCAGATCCTCCTGGAAGCAATCCAGGATGGCTTCTGACCCAAACGGTGACAGTGCCAAAAAGGGAAGAAAATATTCTGGACCTGGTGCTGGAGGATGGAGAACAGGTCACAGATGTAAGGGTGGATGCACCACTGGCTGGTAGCGATCACCACACAGTGTGGTTCTCTATCATTTTAGGTAGAGAGATCCACAATACAAAAACAAAGGTCCTGGACTTCAGAAAGGCAGACTTTGGCAGGATGGGGCAATTAATGAGATCACACATAGATGGCATTCACCCTGACATGGATGCAGAGCAGAAATGGGCGATCATAAAGCTAGGGCTGATCGAATCCACTAAGGCTTATGTCAAGAGCCAGCAAAAGAAATCAAGGACCAAACATCCAAGCTGGATGACCAGAGAGGTAACAGAGAAGGTGAGGGATAAGAGAAGGGCCTTCCAAACCTACCAGAGAACCAGCAGGGCAGAGGATAGGGAGAACTATGTGAAGAAATCCAGGAAAGTGAGCAGAGCGGTCAGGACTGCAAAGGCACATAGGGAAAGGAAATTAGCACAGGGGATTAAGGAAGGAGAAAAGGATTTCTTCAGGTATATCAAGGGAAAGAGGAAATGCAAGGATCAAATAGTTAGGATCAGGAAATGCAGTGGGTGGGTAGACAAGGGGGCCAAGAAGGCAGAAGTACTTAATGAGTACTTCTGTTCAGTGTTCACAAGGGAGAGGGATGGACCCGTTCCTGCAAGGAAAGGGGGCGCAGGCATGGGGGGGTGAGACAACAACAGATGGGGTCATCACGGTAGGAAAAGGGTGCTGGAGAGCCTTAGGTCCCTGAGGATAGACAAGGCACCTGGGCCAGATGGGGTACATTCCAGGGTACTGAGGGAGCTGGCAGAGGTCCTGGCAGAGCCACTGGTGGATCTGTTCAACACCTCGCTAAATATGCGATGTGTGCCCAGAGACTGGAGGGAGGCATACGTGGTACCTCTCCACAAAAGTGGGCCCAAGGATGAACTAGGGAACTACAAACCGGTGAGCCTCACTGCAATTGTGGGGAAACTGATGGAATCTATCTCAAAGAAAGGGTGGTGCAGTTTCTTGTGGATAATGATCTGCAAGACGACAGACAGCACAGGTTCATCGCAGGCAGATCCTGTCAGATAAACTTGGTTGATTTATTTGACTGAGTCATGAGGGCACTGGATGAGGGCCATGTGGTAGATGTAGTCTACCTGGATTTCAGCAAGGCCCTTGATTCAGTGTCACACAGAAGGTTGACCTGCAAGTTGAGGAGTCTTGTAATAGGGTGGAAGCTAGCCCAACGGGTTGAAAACTGGCTGAGGGACAGGCAACAGAGGGCAGTTGTAGGGGAAGAAGCATCGGAGCCCAGGGCAGTGACAAGTGGTGTCCCACAGGGATCAGTACTGGGACCAGTCCTGTTTAACATTTTCATCACAGACATAGCGGTTGGGATCAAGAATAAGATCAGCCTCTTCGCCGATGACACCAAGATCTGTGCTGAGGTGGATGGGGAGGAGGGTGGCAAATTACTGCAGGAGGACTTGGCAAGACTCAAGGAGTGGTTGCACACCTGACAGGTTGGGTTCAATGCCAAGAAGTGCAAGGTGATGCATTTCAGAGCCAAAAACCCAGGATACAGCTACTGGATGGATGGTATCAAACGGTCCACGTCCAACGAGGAGAAGGTTCTGGGGGTGCTGGTGACCGGGGAATTAAACCACTCGGCCCAGTGTAGGAAGGCAGTGGCTAAGTCTAACAGGATGCTAGGGTGCATAGCAAGCGGGATTACATCCAGATGCAGCGAAGTCATATTGCCCCAGTACAGATCCCTGGTGAGGCCACACTTAGAGTACTGCATGCAGTTCTGGTGCCGTACTGAAAAAGGGATATCAAACTACTGGAGGCAGTGCAGTGAAAAGCAACAAAGATGATCCAGGGGTTGGGGGATAGAACTTACGAGGAAAGACTAAAAGAGCTCAATATGTAACAATAATAATAAAACGTTATTTATACCACGCCTTTCTTAGACTCAAGGCATCTTACAATATTAACAAATATAATAAATATAACATAAAATAACAATAATCTGAGCTCCAAACACAATAATTAGTTAAAATAAATCCTTGACCATAAATAGGTCTTCATGGCCTTTAGAATTCCTCCATAATTGCACACTGTGAAGCAGGCGAGGTGAGAATTCAGAGGAGAGCAGACACTATAAAAGCCAGTGCCAGATGATTTCAGAGAAGCCCTCAGAATCTCTAGCAACCTCTCGTCCACCG
The DNA here is from genome assembly GCA_016271365.2 of Neoceratodus forsteri. Lineage (NCBI taxonomy): Eukaryota > Metazoa > Chordata > Ceratodontiformes > Ceratodontidae > Neoceratodus > Neoceratodus forsteri. The sequence goes on from CM057459.1 coordinate 660,474,351, forward strand.
AGCGGAGAGATCACTTAGAGCAGTGGGGCACCAGAAGCTCTTTCAAGTAGTCTGGGCCCTGTCCGTGTAGGGCTTTGTAAGTCAAAAGACCAACTTTAAAGGTTATCCGCCACTGAATCGGCAGCCAGTGCAGATCGCGCAGCACCGGAGAAATATGACAGGCACAAGACGTACCTGTCAATAACCCAGCCGCAGCGCTCTGCACCAGCTGCAAGCAGCGGATATCAACCCCAGGAAGCCCTAGATTAAGGGAGTTGCAATAATCAAGGCGTGAGGTCACAAAAGCATAGACCAAAGTTGGCAGATCGTCGGGCGGAACAAGGTGCCTAATCCTGGTGATGTTCCTAAGATGATAAAAGGAAAGTTTGACAACTGCCGACACCTGCACATGCAGTGTTAGCTCATTGTCAAAAATCACCCCAGGTTCCGCACCTGCTCAGAGGTAGAGAGCTGGGAACCCCCCAGAAATAAACCTGAGGGTAAACCAGCTCCCATCCCTTCTATCCTACGACCCAGGTCCATAACTATTACCTCCATCTTCCCCGAGTTCAACTTCAGCCAGCTTGAATCCATCTAGCACTGGATTTCAGCGAGGCAGTTATTAAAGACCGAGACAGCTCTATCCTGGTCGGGTGTAAAAGACAGGTAGAGCTGGGTATCATCAGCATAGTTGTGAAACCTCAGCCCATACCTTCTTATAATGTCTCCGAGGGGCAGCATATACACTGCGAACAACATGGGGGACAACACCGAGACCTGGGGAACCCCACATGACAGAGAGACTGGGCAGGAAGAATTTATCCCTGACACCACCCTCCGAGTTCTGTCAGTAAGGAAAGATTTAAACCAACTGTGGACTGCACCCGACAGGCCACAGATGAACTCCAGTCACGCAAGAAGCACCCCATGGTCCATAGTGTCAAAAGCTGATGAGAGATCAAGAAGAACCAAGATAGAACATCTCTTCTGATCCTTAGCCATCAGGAGATCATTAAGCACCGGAACCAGCGCTGCCTCGGTACTATGCCTCTTTCGGAAACCAGACTGGAGTGGTTCACTTAGATGTCATGGATGGTTAAGTGGTTTTCCAATTGTGCAGCCACTACTTTCTCAATAAGCTTCCCTATAAAGGGAAGATTAGAGATCAGCCTGTAGTTGGCAAGGCAATCGGGGTCCAAGGAAGCTTTCATCAGGAGGGGTGTCACCACTGCCTCCTTCAGAGATCTAGGAAACTCACCCATATCCATGGAGCACCAAACTATCCATGCCAGGACTGGGCCAATGATATCAAGACAACCCTTTATCAGGGAAGTCGGGCCTAGATCCAAACTACAGCATGTAGGGTGCATACTATGGACAATCCTCATGACATCACTGAACTCAGGCCAGCCGAAGGAACTCCAGGAAAGACCAGGGTCTGCAACCAAATGCCGATCAATAACTTCTCCCATAGGGGACGCTGGCTGGAGTGCTGCCCTGATGTCAGCCACCTTATCTGCAAAGAAGCGAGCAAGCTCATCACACTCCAATACCCTGGAAGATAGAAGAGAGAGGGGGGACATGATCGAGACCTTCAAGTTCCTGAAGGGGATGAACAGAGTAGGCTTCCAGGGTGGGTTCACTCTCCAGAATGGAACAGATACCAGAGGGCACTCCCTGAAGTTAAAGTAGGGCAGATTCAGGAGGGAAAAGAGGAGGCACTACTTCACTGAAAGAGTGGTAACAGGGTGGAATGTACTGCCTGAGCAACTCGTATCAGTGCAGACTGTGGGGTGCTTCAAGAGGGGGGTGGGACAAATTCAAGGGGAAAGTACATACCGGGGGGGGGTAGTTGGGGGAGGGAAAAGTTAATGGGAGGGGAGGCAGCTGCAGTCTAATAGGCTGAAGTGCTGCACACTCAAGCAGACTAGATAGGCTATATGGCATGTGTCTGCTGGCAATTTCATATGTTTATATGTAAACTGAAGGTGAAGGCATCTTGGAGGCCTAAAATAGGATCTAATTTAGATTGAATAAGGTGCTAGAAGGAAGCAATAGGGGTACAAGACCATAACATGTGGTATAAGGTGCCATCAGTTTCATGACACCGGGGGCAAACCGGTAACTCCGCTCTTCCCATTCTGTATAGTTAAGCAGGGTGAAAGTATAAACCATGTAGGATATTAATTTGTTGCAACCAGAATCTGTCCTGTTTGACATATTTATAAATATTAGTCCAAATGTGAATCCAATACTCATTATTTTGATCAATTTGAGCATGTTAGCTCAGTAAAAGGCAACAGGGGATACCAAGTCCCAAAGTAATTGACCTATAGTAACGTATAAGTGAGAGATCAGGTGGTCTTGCTGTACTGAGTTCACTAGGCTAGCAAAAAAGGAACCCACACTGGAAAGCCAAGGGAGAGGACCTGAAAAAGAACAAAGACAGTGCTGAAGTTGCCAAAACTGAAAGGACTGCGAAGCGGACATCTCGAACTTTATTCGCTATTGGTAGAAGGAAATTAGAGCCCCTTCCTCGACAAGCTCTAAGAGCATAGAAGCACCCAGGTGGGACCAACAGTGGCCATTCAATGGTTTCTTATCTATAAGGATATTAAAGTTATTAAGAAGTGGTTCAGAAGAGCAGACTTTAACGGGATAAGGGAGGACCAAATTGACCAGGGTGGACTGCATCAGAGGTGCAGAGGAAAGATGGGGGCAACCAAGGGGACTGTTCTCAAGTCAACAAAGTCATGCATGAGAATTGTTACAAAATGAAACGGGTACAAGAGACCAATACGGTTCTCAGAAAGGGTCAGAGAAGCAGTGAGGGCCAAGAAAGGGGCTTTCACCAGGTACAAGGAAAAACAGGGGGCAGGAGGAATAAGGAGAGTACCAAATAAAAACTAGGGAAGCAAAGAGGACAGTCAGGGAGGCAAAGATAGACATGGAGCTACGAACTGCAGGAAGGGTCAAAGGTTGGCAAAATAGTTCTTCAGATATATTAAGGAAAAAATAAAGCAGGGACCGAGTATTGTTAAGGTACTAGAGGAAGATGAACAAAAAGCAGCTGTCCTTAATGATTACTTCTGCTCTTTCTTCACAAGGGATGACAACGGGCCCCTGCCTGAAAGTGGCATCAAGGTGGCTGTTGGGGACATTCCTGAAATGAGGAGCCAATATTCACCAGAGAAAGAGTGCAAATGGGACTTGAAGTCCTGAAAGTAGATAAAAGTTCCAGGACTGAATGGGAAGCGCCCAAGGGTGCTCAAGGACTTGGCTGTGGAACTGGCTTGAACACCAAGTAGGATGATTCAATAGCTCAATTCAGACAGAGGTAGTTCTGAAAGGCTGGAAGGTAGTGGACCTACTCCATGACACAAGGGGAGGGACAAGGAGCACAGAACATTTACGTAAGAACTTACTATAACAGTAGATCTTTGAGGGGATCTCAGTCATCAGGTCACACCATAGAAACTCCACCATCAGTGAAGCAGGATCCACATGGAAGATTTTCCAGCAGTACAGCTGGGGCTGCCCATGCCCACATCACTTGCTGATGTCATCAATCCTATAAAGGCATGAGTGGCCCTACTCCCTCCTCAGTTCTTCCCCCCCCCTCCGGGAGACCAAAGGAGCAAACTCTGGCCACAGGGGAAGAAGAGAGACAGAGAGGTACCCATGCTGAGATAAAAGGCTGGAAACACCAGGTAGCCAGTCTGAAAAGAGGACCCCAAATAGGGGAATGGCAGGAGGGAAGGCTGACCTGATGACAGATCCCCTCGAAGATCTACTTTTGTAGTAAGTTCTTATGTAACTATTCCATCTTCTTCAGGTATCTCAGTCATCAGATCACACCATAGGAACAAATCCCAAGCAGTTATAAGCACAACAGGACAGTCTGTGAGGCAGGCAAACTGAGGCCTAAGACAGAAGGCCCTGAAGAACAGTCTGACCGGAGCCTGCACAGGCTCTGGAGGCAATTTCCAGACTGTAGTGCTTGGTGAAAGTATGGACGGAACTGCAGGTAGCTGCAGCACAGATATCAGGTGCTAAGACCCCTTTGAAGCAAGCCACAGAGGTAGCCATGCCCCTTGTGGAGTGGGATGTCACCGCCCCCGGGCAACTCCTTGCCATGTTTACTGTAGCAAAACAAAATAAAGTTGGCCAACCATTTGGAAAAACATTGTTTAGAAACCTGAACACCCTCTCTTCCTTGGGTGAAAGAAACGAAAAGCTGCTTCGACTTTCTGCATTCTTTAGTTCGCAGCAGATGATGCTTCAGAATTCTGCACACATCTGAAGATGGAGCAGTGCTTCCCCTAGATTGGCATGCTCTGGGAAATGTACAGGAATGTGGATAGTTTGGTTCAGGTTAAACTCAGGCAAGGCAAGACAAATTTTATTTTCATGGCACCCAATTCCGGAGGCTCTGGGCACCTTACAAATTAAATTAATACAGACAGTACAATATAAAATAAAAATTTATAAAACAACTATAGATTGTAAAAACAATAAGATAAAATTTCAGCACTAGTCATAAAATCAGTAGCCTATGATATTATTATATCTTAGTCTCCAAACATAGGTCGGTGAAGATAGATCACATGGCTGCATCAGGGAATGCCTGCGCAAACAAGTAGGCCTTTAGCCCCCTCTTAAAGGCCTCAACCGTCTGGGCTCCTCTGACAGTAGCTGGGAAGGAATTCCATAGGGTAAGTCCTGTAACAGAAATCCTTCTCACCAGGGACTTCAAGAACATTGCCACCACGTGGTTTTTACCAACAGGAACCAGGAAACCTGTTTTTTTATCTCCTCCTTGCTCAAGGTCAGGAAGGTCAACACAACAACATGTAAAGTGTCCTTTCAGAGACAGACTGCAAACAGAGTCCAGCAGAAATAGCAAAATTATCCTTTTAAATAAAACAAGTAGTCACTGATTCTATAAAAATATAAGCTTTACTAAAATACTACAATTATTTACAACAGGATTTATGTATAGTCAGACAAAAGGATCACAATTTACTAGAAATTAAAATATGTGGAAGTTATACAAGACAGGTTGAAAACAGAAGAAATCTGAGCTGTTCTCACTTTAACCTATGTCTTTATCTGCTGCTGTCTGAAGAAAACATTATTCCCTAAGCGGTCTTTTCTTATCAGACTTCTAGTGGCAGGGCTCTGGCATTGTCAGATGTCCCAAGTTTAGGAGAAAGAGGCTGCTTACAGCCCCTCAATATATTTCTTACTCCTGTGGGAAGGGGTCTCACTCACTTTGAGTGACAGTTTCATGTTGTCCCAGCCCTCTTTGAGAGAGAGAGAGTGTGTGTGTGTGTGTGTGTGTGTGTGTGTGTGTGTGTGTGTCCACCCACCATTCAGCACCTCCTTGCTAACATTATGATCCCACAACCTCCACTTGCATACTGCGGGACTCTGAACAAGTCACTTAACCTACCCAGTGCTCCCATGTTGCCCTGAAAACAGGCACCTGTGCCTAGTGGACCTTACCCGGTTACCAAAGAACAGAATAAACAAATAAATAAATAATTGACAACCACCTGGATCCTTTGTCCAGCATGGGAACATCTCCAGGAAGGACCCCCCACTGGGTTTATTGCTTTATTGCCTCCTCCCTAGTGTTCCTGTTAACCTTCCCATGAGAACATCAGACCCTCCACCCTGGCTAACATAAGCTGTCATATACCACTTAATCATGTGATCTGTTAGCCATCTTGTACCTGACGCAGATGTATATTTAGAAAAGAATAAATGAATCAAAAGAATGCATAGCTCTGGTCCCCTTTCCCGTCACAGGTCCGGCGACACTAAAAGCGCAGTCACTGGAGGTTTTCAGCCTAACACTAGGAACGTCAAGGAGCCCTCTAGATGAGGACTGGAGGGAGTGGGTTGAGGTGGCGGGTGAAAGGAGCTCAGCCAGATAACTAGGACCCAGCCCTCATACAGCCTTATAGGTGAGCAAGCCCACCTTGAAGATGACCCTCCACTGGACCAGCAACCAGTGCAGAGCTTGCAGGACAGGGGTCACATGACTGGACCTAGCCAGGCCAGTCAGTAACCTCTCCGCTGCATTCTGCACCAACTGCAGCCAGCGGAGGGTCCCACCAGTGACCCTGAGGTATAGAGAGTTGCAGTAATCAAGCTGTGAAGTAACAAATGCATGCACTAGCATTCGAAGGTTCAGGTGGAACTAAAGGCTTAATCCTGGCGATATTCCTCAAGTGGTAAAAAACACTCTTGTCAACAGAAGACACCTGGGATCCCAGGGTCAATCCGCTGGCAAGGATCAGGCCAAGATTTTGCACTCTAGAGGAGGCCAGCAATGGAGCCGATCCTAGTAACAATCCTGTATCTGCTCCAGCTATGCCTCCATCACATCCTCGACCTGGCTCAATCACCAGTACCGCTGTCTTATCTGGGTTCAGTCGCAACCAGCTGGAGGACATCCAATCCTTAATTTCAGCAAGGCAACTGTTTAGCCCATCCAAGGCATTGTGTGTTCACAGGGCAAAGGACAAATACAGCTGGGTATCATCTGCATAGCAGTGAAAACACACCTTATTGTCGAATGAGCTCTCCTAGGGCCAGCATGTATACCGCGAATAACATTGGTGACAGGATCAAACCCTGAGGCACGCCACATGACAGGTGCTTCAGGGGAAAGGAGAATTTCCCCATCATCACCCATTACATCCTGCCAGAGAGACAGGACTCAAACCAGCAGATGACAGTGCCGGCGAGTCCACATAACTCTCAAAGGTGTTTCAGAAGGACGTTGTGATCCATGGTATCAAATGCTGAAGAGAGATCGAGTAGAACAAGAACTGACCTGACCTGTCCTCTATCTCTGGCCCTAAGGAGGTCATTTTGCACCCTAACTGATGCCATTTCCATGCTGTGCCTTGCCCAGAAACTGGACTGGAATGGCTCATAGATCTCAAGGACACGAGGTGATCTCAAGCTGATGTGCCACTAATTTCTCAACAACTTTGCTCAAAAATAGCAAGTTGGAGCTTGGACGGTAATGCGCCAGGATGTCAGGGTCAGGAGACAGTTTCTTCAGGAGAGGTCTTACCAGAGCCTCCTTCAAGGCATCCATAAAGACTCCCTCAAACATCAAACACCGGGCAATTCCAGCAAACACTGGGCCTATGGTCTCGGCGAATCTCATCAAGAAATGTGTCGGGGCCAGGTCCAGTTCGCAGTAAGTGTGCTTCAGCTCTAAGATCATCTCAATGATCTCGGCCACCTCCACTAGTTTAAACTCATCTGAGAAGGACAGGGGGCATTTGCTCCTCAAGGGTTAGTTACTGTGAGGCAACGCTTGTCTCACTGGTGGAATCCCCGACCAGATAGAAGACACGCTGTCAGAGAAAAACAGAGCAAACTCCTTACACAATGTGACTGAAGCAGCATTCTTCAGCTGCAGACAGACAGTTTGTAAAAGTCTGTCTACAGTCTGAAAAAGCTGAGCTGGTCTGTTTTTCACCGCAGCAATCTCCCTAGACAGGAATTCTGCCTTTTTACAGTTGATTGCCCCTTGGTACTCACCATAGTGAGCACACGAGGACAGTTTATCCTTCTCTGACCGGGTCTTCTACCAGCAATACTTCTAACCTCTGATCCTTGATCTCCATCGTCTTAAGATCCCCATTAAACCAGGGGATCTCAAGTGAGAAGATCCGGATCATATACGGAATGGGGTGATGGCATCGAGCACTTCAGAGACCGCCTTATTATAGGCCTCCACCACCTCGTCCGTGACGATCACACAGGCAGCATCCACACTAGATGAATCAGCCATCGCCAGTAATCCCTCTGGGGACAATCCCCTCAAAGGGTGATAGCTGACCATCTCAGCAGGGGAAGGATTATTGAGGGGGGCGGACAAACAAGAACTTCACAGTGCAGTGATCAGACCAAATGACATGATCACTCATGAGTTTGGTAACCTCAAGCCCCAGAGAGAACACCAAGTCGAGCGTGATGGGTCGCAGACATAACCCCTTGTGTCAGGCTCAGTGATGACATCAACTGGATGAGATTTTGTCCAAGTTGCGAGGATTCGTCATCGACCCAGGCATTGAAGTCCCCCAGAATTAAACATCTGGGGGACTCCAATACCACCTCGATGATGAAGTTCACAATCTCCTGCAGGAACTCCCCCCCAGGACCCTGAGGGTGATAGATGAGGAGGATCCTGCAGCCTACACCTGGACCCCCATGCACTGCCACACACTTGAAAGACCTGGGTGATGCCACTGGGTGCACCGCGAAGCTCAAGCAGGATCTAAAGTAGAGGGCCATCCCTACGTTCCTTCCTCAGGCAGTGCACTATGGAGAACCCAGGTGGGACGGCCGCCTCTAAAACTGGACCCACGTCATCACCCAGCCAGTTCTCCATGATGTAAGCCAGGTCAACTGAAGAAATCAAGTCCACCATAACTGCGGTCTTGTTCCGCATTGCACAGCACTGCCCGAGGAGGATTGTTGGATGCTGCTGGTCCTCCGGCTACCTGCCCTCTCAGTCTGGTGGGAACCCTGGGGACAGAGACCAAACATGTCAAGCCTCTCTCTAGACTCCATCTAATACAAGGGTGTCTCCTGCACCTAACCACCCCTATACCACTCACCTCTGCCACGCCTGCTGAACCCCATTGCCGGCGATCAATGCATGCTCTCGTGATACCTACCTTAGACACCACCTTGGGAAGAAACTTAGAATTTGTGCTCAAAGACACCCTGTGTTTGTGAAAAATTAAATAAGGCTTCTCACACCAGAGAACCTGAAGCTTAGAAATCCTTTGAGCAGAAATAATAGCAACCAAAAATAATGCCTTCCAAGAAAGGAAGCATAGCTTGCAAGACACAGCTGGCTCAAATGGAGACAAGGTCAATATTTCCAAAAGAAACTTTAAACCCAAGCCAGGACAGGACTACAGATTGGAGGCTTCAGATGCAGAATGCCCCTGGCCATGGTACGAATGTCCCCTAGCTCGTGGAAGGCAGAAATAGCCAAAAGGTGCACCTTGAGGGAGGAATGCTGGGGCCTAATTCTGACAATTATATCAGATAGTCCAGAATTTGGTCCACTGGACAGATGAAAGGGTCCAGATGGTGCTTGCCAGCCCATATGGCAAATCTCTTCCACTTCATGGCATAGGTGGCCCTTGTGGAGGGGTTTCTGAGCCACCACCAAGACATCAGCCACCTTCAGGGAAACCTCAAACCAGGCAATGGCTACATCCTCAGGAGCCAGGCATGCAGACAAAGAGACCTGAGGTTTGGATGGACCAGGGTCCCCTGAGCCTGCGTCAGCAGATCCCTGCAGAGTTACCAGAGGTTCTGCTGCTAACTGCTGCAGTAATGGAAAGCATATCTGCCATGGCAGGTAGGGTGCTACCAGGATCATGCTGCCCCCCCCCCCCATCCACAGCTTGATTAGTACCCTCTGAATCAGAGGAAAGGCATAAAGGAACCTCCCGCTCCAAGAGAGGGAACTCGCATCTCACCAGAAAACTCCAGGCCCTGGATCTAATGAACAGAAATTGTGAACAGAAATTGAACAGTTTTGCACTGAGCGGGGAAACAAAAAGGCCCAATTCTGGATGACCCCATCTGTTGAACAGATCTTCTACGATGGATAACAGAAGCTCCCATTCATGCATCCTGGACTGAGTCTGACTGAGGCTGTCCACCAGAGTGTTCAGCATGCCTGGGACGTGGACTGCCAAGAGTTCCACACCCTGATCCAGTGACCAGTACCAGACTCTCAATGCCTCTCTGCAAAGGGGGTATGAATATGTCACCCCCATTTGTTGATATAGTAGACCACACTGAGACTGTCTGACTGAATCAACAACTGGCCTGGAGAGACGTGGTTCTGGAAGGCCTGCATGGCATACAGAACATCCCTCATCTTGAGAACATTTATATGGAGAGATGTCTTGATCTGGGACCAGGTACCCTGAGTCTGGAAGGGACCCAGGTGCGCACCCCAGCCCATGCTGGGGGCATCCATAGTGAGAATTTGCTGGGGAGGCAAGCTCAGGAATGGGACCCCTCTTAAGAGATTTCGAGGATCCATCCACCAGTGGAGGGCCTTGTGGACTGGAGATGAGACCAGCAGTAGCTATTTCATCACCTAAGCTTGTAATATAAGGCACTCTGCTCTGTCTGGCGGTAGGAAGGCCTTGCCTTGTGCTTAGTCCAGCACTGCTCCGGATGTGGGCAGGCTGACAGTGATGTCCAGGGAGTGGAAGAAATGGAGGGTCTTTTTCAGAGTTCAGAGTAGCTGATCCCTGGATGAGGCTTTGAGTAGTCAGTCCTTCAGGTAGGAGAAGGCATACAGGCCTTCTCGCCCAAGGGAAGCAGCTACCACTGCTAAGCATTTTGTAAAAATCCGTGGTGCAGATGATAAACCAAAGGGCTAAACTCTGAACAGGTAATGTTTGCCTTGAAAAAGAAACCGGAGGAACCGCCTGTGCGGTGTGCACACTAAAATATGCAGGTAAGCGTCCTGCATATCAAGGGAGCACAGCCAGTTGCCCTGTTTAAGCAGGGGCAACAGGCCTGGCAGAATGACCATGCAACATTTTTTGTATTGAATGTAGAGGTTGAGGTCTTTGAGATCTAGAATAGGCCTCAGGTCTCCAGTTCTTTTGGGGACCAGGAAAAATCTGGAATAAAACCATGTACTTCTGCTGCCTGGGCACTGGCTCGATCACCCTTTTTCCATAGAAGGGAGAATACCTCTTCCCGAAGGACCGCTGCGTGGTCTGGAGGATAGGTGGATGGTACCGGAGGGGTCTCTGAGGGCTGTTCCAAAAGCTCCAGAGTATGAACCTTCTCGATGATCTGAAGAATCCAAATATCTAAAGTAATGATTCACCACTGATTGAGACGGAGAGAGAACCGACCTCCAACCTCCACCTATCAGTCGGGGGCTGGAGGATGGGGGTCTTGCAAGGAGTCAGGTGGAGGCGGATCTGGCTGCTGGGTTTGATCGGTTGCCTCTGGGTCATTTTGTGACAGGACCCGAGTAGTAAGAGGGGGTAGGCAAGGCTGAACTGGCCTTCTTTTTACCCTGGAGTCTGCAGCCCACACCAGACTTGTGGGACACCTTACGAAAGGGTGGCCTCTGTCTGCTCCTAGGCTGGGTATGGTAGAGTGAGTGGACAGATTTTATGGCTCTGCCAGAGGCCTGCAAATCATTGATTATGTCCTGAACATCAGGACCAAAACGTTTTGATCCTCTGAAAGGGGCATTAAGCACTTTTTGCTGTACATCTGCCACAGAACTAGATACCCTTAACCAGGCATGCCTACGAAGGCAAATACCAGTCACAGCAGCCCTGGCTATAGTATCTGACATATCATATGTAAGCGCCCTGCAAATGCGGGGCTTATATTCCCATGTTTAGGCATCTCTGTTCCCCTCCTACCCCCGCCGAGCTAGGAAATGGGTTAAGTACTCTGGGGGTTATTGCTCTGGATGCCTCAAGGTGGCAGCAGAGGGCAGAAATAGGGTATATAAGGGAGTTGACAGAAAGTATTGTGGCCTTTTCCAGACCGGGCATTAGACCTGGGGCTGGAGGGGAGAGACTGGAGTGTAGAACCAGAAGGACCAGGACCAGGATAGGTGGGCAAATGAAGGAGCACGGCAGTCCAGGGGGGCCAGTGGGGAAACCTCCCCAAGTAAAGTACAGTCAGGATGGTTTCATGCGCCATGGCCAATGAGGAGTGGGGTATGGAGCTCTGGTGAGGAAATAGGTAGCCAGGTCTTGTGTCGAGGGGGCTAGGGTGCTAGGGAGGCTTTAGCAAGCTCAGTCAAAAGATGTAGCAGCCCTTTATGAAGCCCACTTTGGTGTTTTCCCAGGTTGCCAGGGCTGGGAGAGCTGTGGCAGAGCTCTCTCAGGAGGGGAACCGATGGTAGGGGTTCCACTCATTACCTGGTGTGGTAGGATGGCCTAGGAGGTCAAGGGAGCTGAGGAGCCTTTCACTTGATTAAGGGGCTTGTTTGGAGGGACAGATCTTGGGGCACTGTACGTTAAGGTGCAGGTGGGTTGTGGACCCAAAGAAATGGAAGACCTTGAAAGGTGGTCCCTGTGCTGGTATTTAACTGAAGCCCAGGAACCAAGGTAAGGGATGTGCTCCCTGCAGGAAGATGGTAACAGCAGAACAACCCCATGAGTGAACTGGGGGGCCATGGAGGGCGGAGGTGCAGGCAAAGCAATCAGAGAAGAAGTGGCCTCAGCCTGTATGTTCAGAGCCAGCCATTTGGAAAGTGGGTCAGGGCCTGAGTCAATAGAAAAAAATCCTGGATGCCCTGTAGTTTAGGCTGGTTTGCACAGGGGTCCAGGTGGGGAAGGCAGCTCATTTTCCCACTCTGGAGAAAGGAGGGACGACCAGTGCCACAGAGAAAAAGGGACCCACAGGTAAAAGTAAGAGGAAGGCTTGGCTTACCAGATCTTTATATGCCAGGAGATTGCAGGGATCTGGTTTCCAGGATCTTGGGTAGCTCACCCGAGAGAGGAAGGACAGGAAACGAGAATCCTTCCATTGTCTGCTGAAACGATGGTTCTGCTGTTTGATATGTCCAGCCAATGTGTATAAAGTTGTAGCCCCATGGAGCTGATTAATTATTTTTAGGAAGAAATAGTGACCCCTGTATAGCTGGAATCATTTGCCATGCAGGTGACAATAAAGTCAATTGGGGAGAAACAGTGGTTTGTGCTTTATTTGATTATAGAGGGGGAGTTTAATGAAATGAAATCCTTTGTCCCCTTTCCTATTTATAGTTTGATTAATTTTGCCACAAGGTGTATTCCAGGGGAAATAATTTAGCCTCTGGGGGCTGCAGGGGCTGTGTAGAACCTTTGAGAGAGAAGAAGGAGGTCCAGGTCTGGTTAGTTGGTTCAGGGACTGGACCCTTTGCTGAAAATAAGGAGGTAATCCAGCATCTTTTTTTTTTTTCAACTTATTTTTCTGCTCCCTCCAGCACTGGAACTCTCTCAGGTCACTGCTTTCGCTGAATCCGCTCTACCGCCCACTGTGGACCCTGCCATCTTCATTATATGTTACTTTCTCCCTGAGCCCCAGACCCCCTTATGAGCCCGAAGAGACCAAAGGGGCAGTGGCAGGGAACCAGCATTGGGCATGTGGCAGAACGGCACTGGGAGGACCGTCACCTATCCGGGCTGGAGGAGAATTTTTCTCCATAGTTGTCCTCGCTCCCTCCTCCCACCCTCATGCGTGGAGCACCACTGACGCCATGGCACACGGCAACCCTGCCAGCGTCAGCCATGCTACCAGACATGCAGTCCACATTCTACAGCACCCGCGCTCTCCACCGGGGGTTGCTGGAATGCCAGACAACCCCCTGCCCTCCCCCTGGGAGAGGAGAGGAGAGCAGTCTGACAGACACTCAATCCTCTCCCTCCCCTGCTGACCCCCGGCACCCGAGCTCACTCTCAAACTAGGATCGCCGGTGTGGTGCGAGGTGTGGCGTCCAGCACCTCAACCCTCCGTGCCACTGGGCTGGCATATAATCCAGCATCTTGAAGACAGCAGCAGGCAGGGACCATCAATTTTCCCTGGTCCAGTAGATGCAATGTTAACTTTTTGGGGGTGCTCCTTTCTTCCTGCCAGACCACCAGAGATGTTTTTAAATATGCCCCAGATGGGCAGAAAGGGAGGGATTACACATACAAGGCTCTGAGGAGGTGTTTACTAATATCCTCTGTGGCCTGGAGGGTTTTAAGGACCTTCTGTTTCTGGGTACCCTCTGGGAGACCTGAGCAGCTGTCCTGCCCTTCTTCCATATGGTATTCTGGTACTTGGCCATCTGGGAAAAGTAGTTTACAATACGGAGTCCCAAACTGGAGAAGGCATAATCCCTCTTCCCCCATAGGTCAGTCCTTCTGGATTCTCTGTCGGGGGCAGGGAACAAAGGTGTTTTGGCACCTTGGCCTTGTCATGCGCTGCTTTGATGACCACAAAATCAGTCTCAGGCTGGGCAGCATAATAAGGCAGGCTGGGTGGCATGATAGAGCTTATCTGCCTTCCTAGGCATGGCAGTGACCATGTCAGGGTGGTGCCACACCTCAGTGGTGGCATTCCTCAGAGCTGGCAATATGGGAGGAATGACCTTTGTTGGAGATTCCAGGATCTCCAAAAAGTTCACCAGGTCCCTTCTGGTGGCATCCTCTTCCTCGGTGTGGAAGCCCATGGCAGAAGACAACTGCTTCATAATGTTAAAGAAGGTGGGGACTTCAGGAGGGGACCTGGGAGTGTATTTCTCAGAGTTCTCACTGACTGAAGAGGCTGCCTATCTGTCCAAGTAAGAGCTTCCTGTGGTCAGGGTGGTACTCCTCTTCTATGTCAACCCGCTCTAACTCAGGGTCCGATGAATGAGGGACCAATGGCTCTCTATAGGGTGCAGCCTGAAAAGGTTGAACTGGTGTCGACGACAGAGTGCTCGATGGCATCAGGGATACCGGTCTATGCATACCTAGCTGGTGCACAAGAGCTGTGGTCAAATTACTTAAAACGGTGTTGAGGTCGACAGCTGGTGGAGGCTGCATTGAAGGCAGAGGGATCATCAGGACAGGGCATGACGAATCACCTGCTGGGTCTTGAGATCCCAATGGCCCCAGCGTTGGAGTGCCCAGAGAGATGTCAGGCCTTGAAGGAGGGGCTGGGGTCAACGACCTGAGGGTCGACAACCGGCCTCCCTGAGAAGTGGGAGGAGGTGCTGTCATTATGTGCCTAGTAGGATCAGAGGTCTGGACAGCAGAGGTTATCGGTGCAGCAGCAGCCAATGGTGAACCCCTGGAAAAGGAGGAAGAAGGCATCAGGGAAGGGGAGCACCTCCAGGGGGAGTGGTCCCAGTCACGGTCTTTCCGGTGACTTTTGTCCAAGGACTTGTCTTGTGTCTTTGAGGCCTGGTAGCTTGATGAACCAACTGGCAATTGGGAAGGAAGGACCCTGGAGGACCCCTGCCCAGAAGTGGCTACTTGCTGTTCCATTAAAAAATTTCTTTAAAGCCTTTTTCTGACACCTTAGGGTTGTAAGGTTGAAGTTTTGGCAGAGTCCACAGGTAGAAATGTCATGGTTAGGCCCAAGACAGCAGACTGTGGTCATCTGTAGAGACAATCTTTTTTCTGCAGCAGCAGTGATGGAAGAGAGAGGTTGAAGGAGAAACTCAACATGAGCAAGGTAAGAGAATTTCTCTTTATTAAAAGAGATTCCAAATGTAAAATCTAAAGAAAAAGCATAGGCAAAAATGTCACAAACTGTGTCAGAGCTTCTGCGGAGACCCATGCGAGAGGACCAAGGGCAGGAAAGAACTGAGGAGGGAGCGGGGACACTCACACCTTTATAGGGTTGATGATATCAGCAAGTGACATTGGCATGGGTGGCCCCAGCTGTACTGCTGGAAAATCTTCTGTGTGGATCCTGCTTCACCAACGGTGAAGTTCCTATGGTGTGACCTGATGACTGAGATACCCCAAAGAAGACCTGGAGAATTACATACCTGCCAGTCATACCTCTGCAGTGGGTAAACTGATGGAGTCACAGATCAAAGAGGACCTTGTGGACAACCTAGAGAGCAATGGTCTATAGGACAGTAAACAGCAGGGACTGGATTTTCAATGTGTGGTGCAGGGCTTGCATCAAGCCTGGCATCAAACCCTTTTAAGGCTGCAGCTGTCAGCGACTACAGCATTCCTGATTGCCGCAACTGTGCTCGATTTTACAATCCTGGGCACAACTGTGGCAGTTTAACCAATTTATGGCAGCTTGCGGCAAAGTTTGACTGCAAGCTCCATGTTAAAGGTGTCTAATGAGGATGCACAATAGACCACAAAAAGATGGTCTAGCAAGCATCAGTTGGACACGTGGGATTTATTGCCACAAGCCCAGCACACCATATCTTTAGCACACCCAGTGATTGCGGCAATTCTGTCCATCTGAAAATTCAGCCCCATGAGTTTGTGGCAGGGAGGCCTTGTCAGACTACCCTTATAGCTTTTTTGACTGAGTAACAAAGGTAGTACATAAGGGCCATGCTGTGGATTTACTCTGCTTAGACTTCAGCAAAGTTTTAGACTTGGTGTCACACAGAACACTGCTGAAGAAGCTAGACGAACTAGGGTGCAGGTAAGGACAGAGTTAGATGGGTAGGAAACTGGTTGAAAAAGAGACAGCAGAGAGTGGTGGTAAAAGGAGTCAAACTGGAAAAAAAGGAGGTCACAAGTGAGGTGCCACAGGAATTTGTCCTGGGACCTATCCTCTTCAGTGTTTATCAGATACATAGGAGAGGGCTTCTGGGGCAAGTTGTGTCTCCTCACAGATGACACAAAGCTCTGTGGTAGGGTAAACAGTGATGAGGGATCAGGGAGATGCAGAGGAATCTGCAAAGGTTAGAAAGGTGGTCCAAGGTTTGACTGTGGAAAATTAAACACCACAAAATGCAAGGCTATACACCTAGGGAAAAATAACAGAAAGTACTGGATTGTGTGTGTATGTTGGGGGGTGAAACTGAGCACTAGAGCAGAGGAAAGAGACCTGAAAGTCATCATTATTGACTCTCTAAAGCAATCAAGCCAGTATAACAAGGCCTGTAGCAAGGCTAATAGGATGCTGGGGTGTATCGGAAGGGGCACTTATAGCAAGAAAAAAAGAGGTACTCCTACCAATACATAGGCCACTGGTAAGGCTGCACCTGGAATACTATGCTCAGTTCAGGAGTCCTCACCTAAGGAAAGACAGGGACAGGCTGGAGACAGTGCAACCCAGGGTGACGAAGATCGTTCAGGGCCTACCACAGCAGATCTCATGAAGATCATCTACATGAACTGAACATATGCTGGCTGGAGACCAGGCGAGAGAGGGGGGAGATATGATAGAGACCTTCAAGTTCCTAAAGGAATTAAACAAGGTGAACTGCGGGGTGCTATTAAGCAGGAGAACCCGGGATCATGAGGGGAACTTGGCAGAGGGAATGTTTGAGAGGGATGTGAGGAAGTTCTATTTTACAGAAAGGGTGGGGGAGCCGTGGAACAGTGCCAGCAGAGGTGGTTGGCGCCAAGACCGTAAATGGTTCGAAGCATGGGGAGACAAATTAAAGGGTTTGGAAGTTGCTCAGGTTGGTAGCAGTAGGAAGGGAAGCAGGGCGGTGGACCAGAAAGGACAAAACCCCATGTGGATAGTAGGTCCCAGGGTACTAGGGAACTCCAGGCAGACTAGATGGAGCTTTGGTCTTTTTCTGCTGTCATTGTCTATCTCTCTATGAGGCAAAGTCTTAGGCACAGCAGTCTGATTTTTATGCTGATCTCCTTAGTAATTAAAAATGAAGGGACATAAATGCAGAGAATGAATGACATTTAAGCTGAAATGTATAGCCATCTTATATTTTTCAAAGATATTACTGTATTGTTGGGAAACACTTTAAGCAACAGCAGACACCTGCTGATGTAGCAGGCTTTTTAAAGGAAAACTCTGGCAATGCTAACCCTCCCATCACTGACAGCTGCAGCCCCCCGATTAAGCTTTTCCCGCAGATAAAAATTTTTTTTTTCAGGAGTTACTTTCTTTATTTTTATTTTGTAAACTCCCCGATCGCCAAACATGGCAAATGCTGTGCATTTCCATTTCAGGTACTGGTGCAGTGCTGCACCGTTCGTCCCAATACATTTTGTATTGGGCCAAGCGGTGCAGCGCTGCACTAGTACCTGAAATGGAACTGCACAGCATCTGCCATGTTTGGCGATCAGGGAGTTTACAAAATAAAAATAAAGTACTGTAAGTAAATCCTGAAAAAAAATGTTTTTTTATCCACAGGAAAAGCTTAATCGGGGGATACAGCTTTCGGGGGTGGAAGGATTAGCATTGCCAGAGTTTTCCTTAAAAACACTGTTGCCTTTTAGAGTGGTTCAAATCACTGATATTTATGGCCTGATCCAAAAGAGCCCCCAAAGCCCTAGAAGTGCATAGGGAGGACCCAGGTATGTGGAGGCCCATTTCATCACATTTTCAAAGGTATACCTGCCCCTCACAAAGGGCAGCCCTTGACCAGATACATGACTCGATATGAATGGCTTGGTATGGGCACGAAAGGGATCAGGGTCAGGATCTGTGTGACCCCCAGCAAATTCTCAGCAGCATTATGACATTAGGGTTGCAGGGTAAAATCCATTTATGGTGGGGAAATGGGTCATAACTAATGTGGCCATAAAGGGGCGGTCAGGAAGCTGTTACCCAAGGTTTTGGAAACAATTACTTCCCCACAGTGGAGTTACAGTTCTGTAAAGATCCACTGACTGCTGCAACACGGTTAAGTCCACACACATATGCAGTCACACTGTACACAGACTTAGCCATCAAACTACAATTGTGGAAGCTTGGAAGACATATTGAAGCCAGCCAGGAACTGGGGCCGGGAGAATTCGGTGAAGTTTTGACCCTTATTAAATAAGAACTGGAACACAGTGAAGTTCTAATTTGTTCTGCTAAGTTCTGATATATTGACAACTATTTGAAAAAAATGCAAAAAATGCATAAATGTGGCCAAAGTCAGTCACATTTGACACAGAGGCTCAAAGGAAATAATTTAATGGATTATTTGTATACAAATTAAAGTTAAACTGCTAAATAAAAAAGCAATCACTCACTACTAGCCCATTCATGGCTGGCCTGTAATGGTGGCATATCCTGCTCGGGTCCGTGACATGAGTGTGCTGGGAGAGACAGAAAGAGAGAGAGAGAGACAGAGAGAGAGACAGACAGATGCAAATACCTATATTATTAGTATTCTAGCCTGTAAAAAACTAAGATCCCTCTAACTAACGTGATTTCCTTCTGATGACTCCTACCCACACCCACAGGCCAGGGACAAATTTACTGTCGTGACCTGTGACTGTACACAGCACACTGACAGCACAGCAGTCCACCACCACTTCCTTCAAAGATTACCTGACTGGCTCCTACAGTACAGTTGGGATCCATACCACTGCCCGACTGGCAACTTACCGACATTTATCTTCCCAACTTCAAATTACCGACTGGGTTTATTTGCCGACAAATTCTATCCCGCAGCAACCAATTGCCGACAAATTCTATCCAGCAGCAAGCAATTGCCGACACACAAAATCCACAATATAGCCACGTAATGTACAGGATTTCAAACATTTGCTACTGCTTTGGCAACACTTAATCACTTGCAACACATAAATGTGTGATTTTTCTTGATCATTCACACAGGATCCGTACCACTGCCTTTTCAATCTTGCTTTCATCCACAGTGGATCCGTACCACTGCTTGCTTGTTCATTCACTGAACTATACTTAATCCGTTCGGTTTAATGTTAAAAACAAATACTTTAAAACACACTATGATGGGACTGGAGGGGGCATGAGACCTGGGGTTTGTACTCTGGGGGACGCTGCTGGGGGTGCATAAAAGAGCCGGGGGGCGCACAAACCGGAGTTGGCGGCTTCATCCTTGTCCTACTGTGTGTGTTTGTGGTCTCCTAGGGGACTAGCTGGAGTGGGGAGGATGGCGGGTACGAAGAAGGCCTATTCTCCGATTGTTACTGTGTAGATCTACAAATGCCACAAGATTTGATAAAATAAATCTGGGTTACAAGACAAAGGGAATGGGGAGGGGGATACCGTGGACAGAAGGAGAGGACTGTGATATTTCCAGCTACTAACAAGGAGAAGGGACAGTCAGTAGAGAGCACATGACGGGGTGTCTGCAAGGGTTTTCGATGTTTACTGTTCAAATCTGGTACTGTCACCTGCAATTGATTTCTGTACTGCTAGTGGATTAGTGCGGGTCAGGAATAGATTTGTTGGCAAATGATACCGAGCGGGAAATTAGTTAATGGGAACTTGCAGTCGGGATGTGAATTGTCGGGAGATCGGCAGACGGGAAGTCATACCAGACCCGTACAGTTACTGTTAAGTGACCAAATTCAGCAACTGTTAAGTGTGCCTAAGAATCTGAATTGGGGATGCAGACACATCTGGTGCATAACTGCACACAGCACAGTCCCACACTAGGGTGGGTTAATGCTGATACGTAATGTAACGCGGTATACTATAAAACTAACGATAATAAGGAGGAATAATGGGGAATGAGTGATGATGATGACACTTCTGTGTACTTTACTTGTGTTGTAGTGTAAACAGCCTGCTACAAGTCACAAAGTCAGATTTTATCCCCTGGGCCACCCACAGCCAGTAGCACAGGCGCATCAACTAGCATGTTGTTTGTCCGAACAGTATTTTTTTTTAATACAGGTACATGAAATCGTGAATTAATGTTAACAAGTGATCGTGATTGGATGGCACAAGCCAAAGATTTATTTTGCCAGCCTGCTGACCTTGCCCTGTACACACAGCCAAACTGAAGCCAGGAAAAAAATAATTTGGGATTTCTGGGACTATTACATTTCTCGTGGGCCCCTCTGCAGTCTCTGTCCTCTCTCTCTCTCTCTCTCTCTCTCTCTCTCTCACCCTCCCTCTGGACGGCACAAGGCATAGATTTATTTTGCCAGCCTGCTGCCCTTGCCCTGTACACACAGCCACATTGAAGCCAGGAAAAGACATTTTACTTGGGATTTCTGGGACTGTTACATTTATCGTCAGCCCCCTGTAGTCTCTCTCTCTCCCCCATCTGGACGAGATTGTGAATAAATGTAAACAAGTGACTGTGATTCATGATTGGATGGCACAAGTCAAAGATTTATTTTGCCACCCTGCTGCCCTTGCCCTGTACACACAGCCACACTGAAGCCAGGAAAAAAAAATTGGAATTATATAACTGTAAAATTTCTCTTGGACTCCCGGTAGTCTCTCCCTCTCTCTTCTGGATCAGGAATGGCACGAGTCAAAGATTTTGCCAGTCTGCCCTTTCTCATATACACAGTCAGCTACACTGTTTGAGGCCAAGAAAAAAAAAATTTTAATTGGGATTTTCTGTAACCGTAAAATCTCTCCTGGGCCCCTGGTAGTCTCTCTCTCTCTCTTCTCTGGATCTGGAATGGCACAAGTCAAAGATTTTGCCAGCCTGCCCTTTCTCATGTGCACACTGCTACACTGTCTGAGGCCAAGAAAAAAAAACAAAAAAAAAAAACTTTAATTTGGGATTTTCTGTAACTGTAAAATCTCTCTTGGGACCCCAGTAGTCTCTCCCTCTCCTCTGGATCTGGAACGGCACAAGTCAAAGATTTTGCCAGCCTGCCCTTGCTCATACATACAGTCACACAGTACTACCACACTGCCTTAGTTTGCAATTTGCATCCCCCTGGCAGCCACCCAGGCCACCACTATCTCCCCAGTCCAGAGTCCTGACTCCCTGACCCACCTTCACCCACCCCTGATGATTGGTTTCTCTCCCCCTCCTTTCTCTCATTCTCCCTAATTTCTTCTCTTCCCTCCCCTCTGACTCATATACTTCTGGAGTTTATTTTGCATTTTGGGGGGTTTTGGCACTTTTGTTTGGCAACTCTCTCTGCTGGCTCTCTGGCTCTGCTGAGCACAGCTCCTTCACCTCCAGTCCTCCTCGCTTGTCTGGTGCTGTGTTGCGCACTCAGCATGGTTAAATACTGTGAGTGTGTCATGTTACCTTCTGTTGCCTGATTGGATGCTGCCGGACGCCTATACATGCCGATGGCATCCCCATGGCAACAGACAACAAAATCGTGGAAATGGCATCTCCACGGACCCAGAATCGCACTTCTACTGCGAAATCCATATTTATCTAGGTCTGCGGATTGTGGGTTCAATCTGGAGGTTTAGATCTCCCGTGGAACAGTCCACCCAGGCATACCAGGAACACGAGTGGAGGGTAAATGCCAGCCACGGGGGTGAGGGGTGGGGTAGGCAATAGGCTATAGGGGTAGGGAAGGGACCACTGGACACTAGAGATATATGAATACAACAAGCTTAGAGATTGGGCTAGGGAAGGGGACACCAGATTTCAGGGATAGGAATATATGTACCATGCAATTGTGTACATAAAAACATATGACAATGTCAGCAGATTTAGGCCATAAGGTCTATTGCATCTGCACGAAACACAGCTCATAGTTCAGACACTGCTGCTGCCCCCCTCCTGTATTCCCTCCTTCCCTCCAAAGGTTCCCTCCCTGAGTTCCCCTTCTGTTCACCTCCCTCCCTACTTGTACCTTGCCCATGAACTTATCCCAACCCTTCTTGAAACTCCCCATGATTTCAGTGAGTTCACCTCCTCGGGTAGTGCATTGCATGGCTCCACCACCCTTTCCTTGAAGTAGTGCCTCCTTAGTTCTCTCCTGTTCCCCCCCCCACTAGTTTCAGGCTATGTCCCCTCGTAGTCCCTTCCCCCTTCAAACTAAACAAACCCTCAGTGCTAACACTGTTGATGTCCTTCAAGTATGTAAAGGTTTCAATCATGTCCCCTCTGTCCCTCCTGTACTCCAGGGAGTATATGTTGAGTCAGCCTCTCCTCATAAAGCTTCTCCCCCATACTGCGGATCATCTTTGATGCCCTCCTCTGGACTCTCTCCAGGAGCATGACATTCTTCTTTAGGTATGGGTGCCAGAACTGCACACAGTACTGCAGGCGATGCCTCACCAAGGATTTGTACAGTGGCAGTATAACCTCCTCCCTCCTCAAAGTGTACTGAGGGAGGGGCAACTAGATGCCAGGGATATGAATATATGTACCACATGATCTGGGATTGGCAGAGAGGGCACCAGATGTCAGGGATGTATATGTAAGTACCAATGGATTGGGGATCAAGGGGGCACTAGATACCAGGAATATGTATATAAGTATCAGTGGATCAGGACTGAGGGGGTACTAGATGTCAAGAACATGTATATAAGTACCACTGGATTGGGGATTGAGGGAGCACTGGATGCCAGGAATATGTAGATAAGTACCACTGGGTCAGAGATTGAAGGGGGAACTAGATGCCAGGAATATGTATACAAGTATTGCTGGATCAGAACTGAGGGGGCACTAGATGTCAGGGAACGTGTATGTAAGTACCACTAGATTGGGGATAGAGGAGGGTACTAGATGTCAGGGGTATTTATATCAGTACCACTGGATCATAGATTGGGGGACACTAGATGCCAGGAAACTCACATTGTGTCAGGATTCTGGGAGATGGGGGAGAACCCAGGCTGTCATAGCACATGAGATTTTTAGCATCACATCTGACACAGGCTGTAGTGCGGAGCTCACAGCCTGCATGCACTCCAAGTGGCAGTGAATTGCTCCTCACATTTTAATGAAACTATGCTGGAATGTAGGGGTTTGAGGGTACTCGGGGACAAACTGGGGGAATACATAACCAATACACTTAATTTAAACTGTGGGGGGGGGGGCAGTGAGCATGCAGGCCTACAGACTTTGAGAGGAGGAGGTCAGTGAACCTCCCCCCTACAGTGATGAAAGTGGTCTGGAGGGAGGAGGTGGAAGGGGCGAGAACACAGTTAGCAAAGGGTAGAAGGGGTGAGGAACAAATAAGGGTACGTGGAGGAGTGCACACAGAGGGGATAAATGTGACTAGAAGAACAGAGGGATGAGAAGGAAGGTCAGATTCTAGGTGGAGGGTGGTGTCTCTGAATGTGCGGAGTCTTGGAAGCAAGATGGATGACCTGCAGGCCACTATTAGCAGACAGGAGGGTGGACATAGCTGCAGTAACTGAGACTTGGGCATCATCACACAATGACTGGGACCTTGCGATCCCTGGATATAAACTATACAGGAGGGATAGGGTAGTCGGGAAGGGGGGAGGGGTGGTAGTTTATATCAGGGAGGGAATAACTTGCACAAGGGAGGAGTCGGAGGAAGGGGAGGTGGAGGTGGAGGCATTATGGGTTCAACTGAGGTCCAATACAGGAAGAAAGGTGATGTTGGGGGTGGTTTACAGACCACCCAGTCAGGGTGAGGAGAGGGACAGGGAACTGAGCTCACAAATATTGGAAGTTGTGGAGAAAGGAGAGGTGGTAATTGTGAGGGAATTCAATCTGCCCAAGGTGGACTGGAGCATAGCATTCACAACATGTGCTAGGAGTCAGGTGATCCTGGAAGGACTGCAGAGTGGGTTCCTGACTCAGGGTGTCACAGAACTAACATGAGCTGAGGCAATTCTTGATCTGGTACTCACAAGTGGGGAGCATGCACAGGAAATAATGGTCAGGGAGCCACTGGATGGAAGTGACCATTGCACAGTGTGGTTCCAGTTGGATATGGGCAGGGAAAGCATCCCGACTAAGACCAAAATCTTGGATTTCAGGACGACAGACTTCAGGAAAATGGGCAAAGTACTAAGGAGCCACCTGGTGGGCAGAAGAGCAGATATGGGGGTGGCCCAAAGGTGGTCCATCATTAAGGAAAGAATACTGGTTGCTACAGATGAGTGCGTTAGGCTCAGGTGGAAGAATACAAAGGCCAAAGTGCCCAGCTGGTTCAGTTCTGTGGTTGCCCAGGCAGTAAGGGAAAAGAAGTTGGCCTATAGAAAATTCAGGAAGACCAACAGAGAGGTGGATAGGGAAAATTACCTAAGGTTGGCTAGTGAGGCAAGTAAGGAAGTCCGCCGAGCAAAGGCAAAGAAGGAGCTGCAGATAGCTGAAGTAATTAAGAAGAGGAGAAGGCTCTCTTTCACTATACAAGTGAGAAAGGGGACAAGAAGGAAGGGATTGTTAGGCTTAAGAAAGGGGAGGAGTGGGTGGAGGATAATGGGGGAAAAGCAGAGATACTAAATGAACAGGAGAAAAAAGAGGAGTGGAGGGGAGGGGAACACAGATGTAGTGATAGAGGAGGATAGAGTGAGGGAGGGGCTGCTGGCCTTGAAGATGGACAAATCACCAGGCCCGGACAGAGTACATTAAAGGGTACTAAAGGAACTGGCTGAGGATCTGGCAGGGCCACTGGAAGACCTATTTAATAGTTCACTAGAGTCAGGCATGGTACTGCAGGACTGGAGAACAGCACATGTAGTGCCCCTCCACAAAAGTGGTCCCAAGGATGACCCAGGGAATTACAGACCAGTCAGTCTGACCTCCATTGTGGGCATGATCTTGGAGACCATACTAAAGGAAAGGTTGGTGGAATATCTAGAGGAGCATGGTCACCAGGATGCAAGACAAAATGGGTTCATGGGGGGAGATCATGTCAAACGAATTTGATTGACTTCTTTGACTCTGTTACTAAGACAGTAGACAGGGGCCAAGCGGTAGACATCCTCTATCTTAATTTCAGCAAGGCCTTTGACTCTGTACCCCATAAAAGGATGATCAGGAAGTTGGTGGATCTCAGGGTTGGGAAAAAGATGGCCAGATGTGTGGAAAACTGGCTGAGGGACAGAACGCAGAGGGTGGTTGTGGGGTGGGGGGAGTTATCTGGCACCAGAGAGGTAACCAGTGGGGTCCCGCAGGGCTCGGTGCTGAGACCGATGTTGTTCAGTGTCTTCATCAGTGACATTGGAGATAGCATTAAGGGCAATATGTGCCTATTTGTGGATGGCATCAAGCTCTGCAGGAGAGTGGACACAGCTGAGGGGATACAGTACCTACAGGATGATCTGGAAAAGCTGTGGAGGTGGTCCAGGATCTGGCAGCTTGGATTCAATTCCAAGAAATGCAAAGTTATGTATATTGGAGCCAAGAATCCCAGGACAGAGTACTACCAGGGTGGAGTTTGAATATCTTCATCAGAGGAGGAGGAGGAGGAGAAGGACCTAGGAGTGATGATCACTAGTGACCTGAAGCACTCCATGCAGTGCAAGCAAGCAGCAGCAAAGGCAAACAAGATGCTGGGATGCATATCTAGGGGGATCAGTAGTAGGACAGAGGAGGTTATACTGCCCTTGTACAGGTCCCTGGTAAGACCTCATCTAGAGTATGGGGTTCAGTACTGGTGCCCACACCTCAAAAAGGACATTAACCTGCTGGAGAAGGTCCACAGGAGGGCTACAAAGATGATAGCAGGTCAGAAGGGTAAGGAATATGAGGAGAGGTTGAGGGCACAGAACATGTACGCCCTGGAAGACAGGAGAGAGAGAGGGGGGACATGATTAGGATCTTCAAGTACTAGAAAGGGATAAATAAGGTGTATAAGGAGAGTCTCTTTAAGCTGAGTGGCAACCATAACATGAAGGGGCACAGCCTTAAGTTGGAGGGTGGAAGGTTTAGGAGGGAGGTCAGGAAGTACTTCTTCACATAGAGGGCAATGGACACTTGGAATGCGCTGCCGGAAAAGGTGAACTTGTTGAAGACAGTGGGCAGCTTTAAGAGAGGCTGGGATAGGCAAAGGGGGAAGGCAAGGATCATAGGTAGGGAGGATGGGAGGTGTGGGGAGGGAGGGCAGTAGTTCAAGCTGTGTACCCTGCAATACAAGCAAACTAGATAGACCAAATAGCTGCCTTCTGCTGGCTTCTTTGTATGTTTGTAATGCAAATGATCTCTCTGTGCATTGTCCGGCTGCTGGAACATTAGAATTTTCTGGTTCCATTACAGGGCCGTGGGTCTCTGGGGCAAGCTTGTTCCCCGGAGGGACTGATGGCGGTACTGGATCTATCTGGTGTGAATGTTGCATGTGTGACAGGTATAGGTGAGGCCGTCATACCTTATAATGGGGCTATTTCCAAGGCACTTGACTCTGTTGCATCAGTCTGTGTATGACCCAGGTCTTCTCGCTTGAGGTCCCCGTGATTTGATGGGGCTCTCAAAGAGATGAACACCACGGGTCGGAGGTTGGAGTGCTGCTGTTGGAGGGCTCAGTCTGAGGAGGACAGACTGACTTTGAGAATTCACTGTGGTGAATATCAAAGAGCAATCAGGAAGCAGTGTTGCTGTCCAGGGAGACTGCTGCAGGAAGGAACAGACCAGCTCTGCTTTTTCGTGCTGCAGGTAGGCTTCTCCATCCTGCCTGTCTGCAGCCCAAAAAAGCATCTGCAGTTGCTCAGTACAAGGAGTTTGCTCTGTTCTTCTCTGACAGGGTGTCCTCCATTATTTTATGTATTTATTTATTTTAGTCTTTGGTAACTGGGTAACGCCCACTAGGCACAAGTGCCTGTTTTCTGGGGCGACCCAGGGAGCACTGGGGAGGTTAAGTGACTTGCTCAGAGTCACACAGTATGCAAGTGGAGATTGTGGGAATCAAACCCCGGTCTTCTGGATGTACCAAGCTCATTCGCAGCTTGTTACTCTAACCTCTAGACTATACTGCCAGCCTCATTAGGGCCGGGATCTCGCCAACAGGGCAACTGCAGCCCCACAGTGGTGAGTCATATGTGTCCAAAGGCACTCCTATTGTTTGGAGCGAGTTCAGGCTAGTTGGGGTGGCAGAGGTTTGCAAGGTGATTTTGAAGCTGTGGCCCACATACTGTGAACTGAACCTGGGAGTGACTCATTTCTTAGTGGAATGTGTCGAGTCCATTGATCCAGTGTTCGCTGAGATAGTAGGGTGTTTGCTTTTGGAGGGATGTTTTCCAGGCACCTTGAAAGAGGTGCTGGTGAGACCCCTCCAAAAAAAAAAAGCATCTCTCGACCCTGACATCTTGGTGAATTATAGACCAATCTCTAACCTGCCCTTTCCGGGTAAGGTTATTGAGAAAGTTGTGGCTCTGCAACTTGAGGCCCACCTCACGGCCTATGACAGCCATGAGGCCTTCCAGTCGGGATTTAGGTCAAGGCATAGCACCAAAATGGCATTAGTCAGAGTGCAGAATGATCTCCTCAGGTCGAGAGATAGAGGGGAGTGGTAAATGCTCATTCTCCTCGACCTCTCCTTAGCATTTGACACTGTGGACCATGCAGTGCTGCTGGATCACCTAGGAGAGCTCTGTGGACTCACTGGTACTGTTATTCAATGGTCTGAGTCCTTTCTCACAGGCAGGATGCAGAGAGTAGTGATGGGGAATTTTTCATCCTGCCTGAAGCCCCTGCCTTGTGAAGGTTTCCCAGAGTTCGATCCTGTTGCTTATGTTGTTCGCGGTGTACATGCTTCCTCTGCATGAGATCATTAGATGGTACAGCTTGGGTTTTCACTGTTATGCAGATGATATCCAGCTGTACATGTTATTTGCACCTGGGATTGTCGACACCGTGAAGGTGTTGAATAATTGTCTAGCTGAGATTCAGGTCTGGATGTCCTCTAACTGGCTGAGACTCAATCCTGACAAGACGGAGGTGCTGGTGAGTGCTGCTGGGATGGGAACAGGGTTATTCCTTGGCCCCACTCCCTTGGCAGCATCTACTAAGGTGAAAAATCTGGGTGTCATCCTTGATGATGGACTGACACTTGAAGCTCAGGTGTCATCCGTTGTCTGAAGTTGTTTCTACCTCCTGAAGAATGTTGCCCGGATAAAAGCCTCGATTCCGCCTGACGACCTGCCCTCTTTGGTACATGCATTTGTGACTTTGACTTGACTACTGTAATGGTCTGTACCTCGGGGTCAATGGAGGGGTTCTCAGTTGACTGCAGCTGGTGCAGAACACAGTGGCCAGGTTGCTAACGGGCCTCTCGATGTCCTGTCATGTGCCCCGGTTCTGCCCAAGCTGCACTGGCTGCTGGTTAGGTGGAGGATCATCTTCAAGGTGGGTTTGCTCACCTATAAGGCCCCGTGCCGAACGCACCCTGGCTACTTAAATGACATCATAACTCCTGTCCATCTCGTGTGCTCGCTTCACTCCTCCAACGAGGGCTTCCTAGTGGTTCCCAGGGCCCACCTAAAGTCCTCTGGAGACCATTCATATGAGGTGGCAAGCCCAGTGTTGTGGAACTTGCTTCCAAAATCTTTGAGGAAGGCCCCATTGGTGGAGATTTTAAAGGGGGGGGGCTGAAGGTGCATCTTTTTTAAAAGGCATTTATAGATTGCCTATGGTTTTTCATCTATTAACTGCTGCATTATTTTAAATAATTTAAGATTACTTAGATTGTACTGTTGTTTATCAAGCCTTCTCTTCATTTTATGTTCTTTACTACTGTATATGTTCATTTAATTCTTTGTCTACCTGTACAGTGCCCAGAGCCTCCGGGATTGGGTGCTAAACAAATAATCTTTTATTTACTTTACTTACTTGTTTGCCCAGTGTAAATGGTTTCTTTTCTTCTGTGTACAGTACGCTTCTTGAGCCTCTACTGTGACCTCAGCTGTCTCCCCTTTATAGGCCAGCAGGGGCTTTGCCTTCACCTTCATTGCACTGTGCACTCAAGTGAGTCTTTTCACAACATCCTTTGCACACGCTAACTGTGCTTTGTGCATGTTCCATTATGACACTCTTGGAACGTTGAGCTAGTTTGCACACTGGCTGGGGACTTTACCCGGCACTAGACTCCTTCTTTATAAGACCACTGAGACCTTACAGTAGACTCACTAAGCTGCCAAATTTATATAGATATAGTTATACATATATATACTGAGTATATATATACACACACACACACACACACACACACATATATATTAGGGATGGCCGGATATCCGATCCGATAAATTGAACAGGTTAGATTTTTGCTTTTCTGATCTGATCCAACCAGATTGGATACTGCATTAGAATCGGGTCGGATCATTTGACACAGCAGAGCAGCCTATTTCAGGATCTGCTGTCCCCGACCCAATCCCTTACACACCCCCAGGCATATGTCAGTGATGAGCCCACCATTTGCCAGCTCCCCGCCCAGCTGCTCGCTTTTTAGTACACTGCCAGAAACAATATGGTACTAGTCTAAATTCTGTAAAAATCCTGACTGGCTTGCAGGATTCCTAATCCCATGCCCTTAGCATGTGATGCAAGACTACATGAATGAGAGAAGAAAGAGGTCGCTCACCAGTGGCACCACGACGGACCCCTACACACCAAGCAGTCCTCTGCAGCAGTGACATCCAGACACAGTCTCTGGGAATGGCTGTGCCCAGGTAAGCAGAAGCTGTAGTGGTGAGACAGACACGCTCGGTGGGAGACAGGGAGGGAAAGCCCGTTGCAGGCGCACCCACCGCCTGTTCATCAGCTTCGGAGAGACAGAGATGTGTTGAACAAGGATACACATTTGAAAATAGAACTTTGTAGCCCTAATGTGCATTTTCCTTTGTTCTGTGTGGGGAGTGCTCTTTTTTTCACACACTACTATCTGACCGGATCCAAACTGGATCCGATTGGCTAGTAGTCATAGGGTATCCGGATCCACTTTCCAGTCAAAATTAGATATCCACCCATCATATATATATATATATATATATATATATATATATATATATATATTTACATACATACATTTTAATTTTTGATAGGAAAATACCTTTGAGCACAGGTGCTCTTTTACAAAGGTTCTACATCAGGAAAGTATTCAATTAGAGACAGTACAGGTAATACAGTAGATAACATACAATAGGAAACAAGTACAGAGGTGTAAATCATTGTGCAGCAAAGCTTACATGGAGTCAAAAGTACAGGGTCAAAACAAGGTGCAAGAACACAGCGAGAATATTGCCAACCAGTTAGATACAGGAGCAGGTCACCTGCTTTGTTAGGTGTGCCTGAAGTAATCTTTTGAAGTGGTTCAACAGGGTCATACTATAGATAGAACTTGTTAGGTTGTTTAACCAGTTTGTTTCTCTGGCTGTGAAGGAGCATTGGCCATGGCTGGTCCTGTGAAGTGGTTTCAGGAATCTGTGCTTGAACATGCTTCTGGTGCGGTATGAGTAACTGACCATGTTCAAGCAGGTTTTTAAACTTGGGGTGGGGGGGGTGGGGTGTAAGACCAAGGAGAGCCTTTTTCCCTAGCAAGCATGTCTGGTATGTGATCCTACAAATGAGGGGTAGCCAATAAGTTAGTGTGTACATATAACAGTTATAGGTGTATTTATCTGCACCCAGGACCAGTCTGTAGGCTTTGCTGCATAGAACTTTGTGTAACCCCTAGGTGGCGCTATCCCAAGGGCGACTACCCCTCCCTGCTTGGCTAGTTGCAGGTTAAGGGGCCTGGGTACTGAAACGGGTGCCTCCCCCCGGAGGACAGGGCTGTTAGTAGCAAGGCTAACCTACCTGGGTACAGCCCTCCAGGACACTGTAACCCCCCTCTTTCCCCTCTAGTGGCCTAGACAATAAGAAAAAATTACTCACCTTAGTAATGTTGTTTCTTCAAATGGAGTCTTGCTATATTATGACAATTGCAGTTTGTCCCACCATTAGAACTGCTCCGGAGGTGAAAGAGTTAACTTCCATGCCAGGCATGGAGCTTAGAGCGCGAGCTCGGTTAGAGAAGCTCTGTCTGGATAATTTCAAACTGAAACTGTAAGATCTTTACGAGCAAAAACTCACTAAGGTTCTGTGTGGAAGCTGTAACCTACACTAGCCAACTGGCTACCTAAATATTAACACATATTCCTGATCCCAACACCAAAACTCAAGTCAGGGGACCATAAAATAAGATAAGATAAAATAAAAACACAACACCCCAAAACCCTAAAGAAGGGGTGGAAAACATACAATGGGCATAAACAAGTGCCAACACTGGACTGCCCACCCCATACCCAAGTAGAAGTTCTGAGAGGGGCAGGCTGGGGGGGAGGTCATAATATAGCAAGAGTCCATTAGAAGAAACAACATTACTAAGGTGAGTAATTTTTTCTTCAAACAACATGAAGTCTTGCTATATTATGACAATTGCAGAATACACAGCAGTACCTCCATGGAGGAGGGACAGAACCTACTTAGGGAATAGGCTCTGAAGCACGGCTGTGCCAAACCGAGCATCCCTCCTGGCCTGGATATCCAGGGAGTAATGCTTGGTGAAAGAGTGTACCATTTTCCAAGTAGCTGCTTGACATATCTCTAAGATAGGGATGTCTCTGGCAGCAGCTAGAGACGCAGCTGTACCTCTGGTAGAGTGAGCCCTCAGGCCTGAAGGGAGAACCTTTCCCAGTTTTTGATAACAAAATTGGATACACGAGACAATCCACCTGGCAATGGATCTCTTAGTGGCAGGTTTACCTTTCCCAACTTCACCATAAGTGAGAAAAAGTTGGAGGGATTCGAACCTGTGACCCTTGGTACGCTCTATATAGTAACTTAGGGCCCTCTTAACATCTAAGCTGTGCAGCCTCCTCTCACCAGAGGAGGAATGGTCAGTGAAGAACACTGGCAGGAGATAGATTGGTTAAGATGGAAATCTGAAACCACCTTAGGCAAAACTTCCTGTTAGTCCTAAGGACTACCTTATCCCTGTGAAAGAAATAAAGTCAGTCTCTACTGACAAAGCTTGTAACTCACTTATGCGCCTGGCAGAAGTGATGGCTACTAGAAAACTGTTTTCCAAGTCAAGTACTTAAGCTCTGCAGAAGACAGAGGTTCAAAGGGGGTTGCATCAACTGAGCAATGCAAACATTAAGATCCAGGCAGGGCCGGGTCCCTGAAAGGTGGATTAGTATGAAGTAATCCTTTGAAAACTTGGAAAATACAGGGTGAGTGGAAAGAGAGGAGGGCTTTCCTGCTGAAATAAAAGCAGAGACAGCTGCCAAATGTACTTTCAGGGTAGCTGGTCTCAGACCCAAAGAATTAAGATGGACCATATAGTCCAAAACAATGGGCAAATCAGCAGATTCCGGGGAAATGTGCTTCCCAGAACACCAGATGGAAAACCTTTTCCATTTAGAGTTATAAGTAGCCCTAGTGGAAGGCTTCCTAGAAGCCTTCAGGATTTCAAGAACACCTTGAGAAAGGTGTAGATCAGCAAACTCTAACTCCTCAAGAGCCAGGCCTTGAGGTTGAGGGATTTGAGATTTGGATACCAAACTCTCCCCTGGGCACAAGTTAACAGGTTGTGATTCCTGGGAAGACACAGGGGAAGATGGACTGCTAAGGACAGAAGGAGTGGGTACCAGGGCTGCCTGGCCCAATCTGGAGCAATCAGAATCATCTTGCAAGGCTGGGATCTGATTTTGACTAGCACCTTGAATAGGAGAGGGAAGGGGAAAGGCATATAGAAACTTTCCTTCCCAATCTAGGAGAAAGGCATCCAGGGGGACTGAGCCCATCACTGGAGGCCTGCAACAAAACAGTGGAAGTTGGTGGTTGTCTGGGGCTGCGAAAAGATCTATCTGAGGGGTGCCCCATCTGGCAAAAACTATCCCCAGTACTTGGGGATCCAGTGACCATTCGTGATGGCCCTGGGAAATCCTGCTGAGAGCATCTGCCAGGACATTGTCCTTTCCTGGGAGGTGAACTGCTATGAGGGAAGTGTTCAGGGAATAAGCCAGAGATCACAACTTCATTGCCTCGGTGCACAAGGCCGAAGACCAAGTGCCCCCTTGTTTGTTGATGTACCACATTGTAGTGGTGTTGTCTGTTCTGACTTGTACCACTTTGTTCTGAACAGATGCAGAAAACACCTGAAGTGCTAGAAAAACAGCTCTGAGTTCCAGCAAATTGATGTGGAGCAGAGATTCCTGAGGGGACCACACTCCCTGGGTGGAGAGGTCGCCCATGTGAGCTCCCCATCCCAGAAGGGACGCATCTGTAGTAAGGGTCAAGGAGTGAGATAGAGGAATGAAGGGGACCCCTAGTCTCAAATTGCTCTGATCCTGCCACCACTGAAGGGCCTGGATCAGGGTTCGAGTCACTGGGATCAACTTGGAAAGGGGATCTTTTCTTTGAGACCAAAAGGCTCTCAAGTGAAACTGAATGTCCCTCATCTGAAATCTTGCTCCTTGCACTACAGCTGTGGAAGCAGCCATGTGTCCTAGGAGCTGTAAGAAGTGCCTTGCTGGTCGAGAGACCTGCAGAGTGAAGGAGGAGGCCAGGGCCACTAGGTTCCTTACCCTCTCTAGGGGCAGGAAGGCTCTGGCCTGCTTTGTGTCCAATTCTGCACCTATAAAGGTGAGTACCTGAACAGGTTCCAGCACTGACTTTGGGAGATTGAGAAGAAAACCCAGAGAGGTGAGCAGCTGCTGGGTAACTTGCAGGTGTGATTTGACCTGGTCTGGAGACTGGCCTACAATGAGCCAGTCGTCTAGGTAGGGAAAGATGGCAATCTTTTGCCTTCTTAAATGAGCAACTGCTACTGCTAGACATTTTGTGAATACCCTTGGGGCAGAGGTAAGGCCGAAGGGCATTGCTCTGAACTGGTAATGGCCTGAGGGCAGTTCGAATCTGAGGTACTTTCGGTGGGAGCTTCTGATGAGAACATGGAAATAGGCATCCTTGAGGTCCAGGGAAGCTAGCCAGTCCCCTGGCCTTAGAGAAGGTAAAATCATTGCCAGAGTCACCATTTTGAATTTTGGTTTCAAAAGGTGCTTGTTCAGATATCTTAGGTCCAAAATGGGCCGCCATTCTCCTGTCTTTTTTGGGGTAAGGAAGTACCTGGAGTACAGACCCTTGCCCTGGTGTAGGGGAGAAACCCTTTCTACAGCTCTGACAGCCAGGAGGGTTGAGACTTCTGTTTCTAAGGCAAAGGTCTCTAGAGGATTTTCAGGTGGAAAAAATCTGATTCTCATCTTTGGAAATTTTTTGAAGCTGAGAACCAGACCCTGGCTTACTACTTCCAGGACCCACTTGTCTGATGTTAGAGACTCCCAGTCCTGAACGAAGTAAGCCAGCCTGCCCCCTACAAGTAATGGAGAACCGGCCCTGGGCACCCCATCAGGGTGCCTGTTTGGCAGGGGCTTTAGGCTGAGGGGTGGAAGCAGGCCTGCTTGCACCCCGTCTGCCTCTCCCTCTGAAGAACCCCCTCTGAGCATAAGCAGAGGAGGCCTGGGTTTGGTAAAAAGGCCTGTGAAAAGGCCTACCTCTACCCCAGGGGTCTGCCTCTGAGGAGTGGCTTGCCGCTCCTTGGCTTGTGCAGTCCTATAAGTTGTTCTATATTCATCCATTTTCTTCATGTAATTCTCTGTCTGCTCCCCAAACAGAGAATTTCCAACAGGAAAATCCATAGCCTTAGTCTGGGTATCCTGTGACAAACTAGTACACCTGAGCCAAGCCAACCTACGAAAGGCCACAGATGTAGCCATGACTCTAGAGGATACATCATTAGAATCCACAGCAGCATGGAATTGCACCTTGGATGCCTCAATACCATCAGCAGCCACCTGCTCCAGCTCCTTAGCAAGCTGGCCAGGGGTCTGTTTGGCCAAAGCCATGATAGTGTCCTATCTAGATTTTTGATATCTTGCCACATAAGCCATGTAATTTGCTTGTCTGAGTCCCAAGGACGCTGCCATGTATTATTTTTTAGCCATGGCATCAATCTTCCTGGAGTCCTTGTCAGGAGGATGTGAAGCCAGGAATATTAGCCTTATCACAGGCTGCAGCCTGGACTACTCCAACATGACTGCATTGCTGTGAAAGAAAATCTGTATCAGGACCTGAAAAGTGTACCTCCTGTCCATCTTCTTGTCCACAGGAGGCACAGAATTAGGAGCTTTTAAAATTTTTATTGTTTGTTTCCTAAATGATTTATGTAAGGGGATAGACAATCTCCTAGACTCTGGGATATCCATCATTTCCACAAAATCAGGTTACTCTTGCTCATCCACAGCTTCCTCTAATGGGAGCTGGAGGGTTTCAGCAACCTTTTTATAAAACAGAAAGTGAGAAGGGGACTCAGAAAGCGTAGGGGGAGATTCTAAAGGTCTGTCTGGGGAGATGTCCGGTTCAATGGGCACATCCAGACTCTCAAAGTCACATTCACACTGTTCATAATCATCCTCCACCTCCTCTGGTTCATAAAACTCTTCAATATCATATTCTTGAACCGGTGGAACCGGCCGAACCGACCTTTTACCAGACAGTGGCGGTTCGGACGGAACCGGAGAAAGTGACTGGACAATTTGTATAGCTTTTGCTATCTCTGCAGCAGTTGGAGAAGGATTTTAGACTCCACACCTGCTGATTTTCTAGTTTTCTTTGCTGGAACTGGCTCCTCAGAGTCAGCTTTATCGCTTGTCCGAGGAAGTCCGCCTGGTCAGAGGGCACCCCTCCGTTCGCTGGCACTGAACTGGGCTGGCCATCCGGTCAGCGGATTCTTTGGTTCCCGCCCCTGAGCCTACCAACTCTCTTATCCAGGGTGGCTGCAGGAAATTCTTACAAATCTGGCAGTCTGAATTGAGGTGGTCAAACCCCAGACAATAGACACATGTGGTGTGTGGGTCAGCCTTGGCAAAGGCTTCCCCACAGACACTACAGTGTTGAAACCCAGTGGGCCCGGTTTTTCTTTTGGGGTTTCTCAGACATGATGCCAGCCTAACCAAAAACTTGCCCTTTTAACAGCAGTGCCAGGCAAGACACTCTTATCGGTTCCCAACCGTGTCACGGGTCGTGGAAAAAACTGTAATGAAATCCGCTTTTTAGAACCGATAAGAACTGAACCGCACTCTAAAAACTTTAAATGCTTGATTTTAAAGTTTTAAATAACCTGATCGGTTCGAACCGAACCGATAAACATTTACAAGTTCCACACAGAAATAAACCTGTCTATTACTTACAATACCACAGACAGAGCTTGAACCGATCGGTTTATGTTAAAATAATAATATTCGCGTTGAATTTAACCGAAAATATCGTTTAAACCGAGAAATGAACCGAGCAGTAGGAGAAATCTCGAGCGACTGTTCAGTGAGGCGGAGTAAAGAATCTGACAGTTTCAGTTTGAAATATTCCAGACAGAGCTTCTCTAACCGAGCTCGCGCTCTAAGCTCCATGCCTGGCATGGAAGTTAACTCTTTCACCTCCGGAGCAGTTCTAATGGTGGGACAAACTGCAATTGTCATAATATAGCAAGACTTCATGTTGTTTGAAGCAACAAACACTTTTACAGTAGCCCCTACTCAGCATACAAATCCCCACACTGTTTGCACTTACCACCAGGGCTGGTTCCAGCAGTTTTACCTGGAGACCCCCTGTAAAACAAGGTTAGGCACAGCAAATAACATCAGCACAGTGCTTTTGGTACAAAATGGAACCACAGTCAGATTAAATGCACAAAGAGTTAGATCAGATTTATTCAGGGGGATTGAACAAGGGAGGAGCGTAATCAGGTTGATTGATTCTGAAACTGATCTAGTCAGGAAATTATGCATACACTTTTAGTCCCTGCACAGTCACACGCTCTCAGTACCCAGCTGGAAATAAGGTGGGCTAGCCTGGAACGTTGCCCGGGGTAGGCCAGTGTTGCAGCTGGTCGGGGCCCTGTGATGAAAAGAAAAGGCATGTACAACCACACACAATTTGTAATCCGGAGCTAGGAGGCTCAGTTCGTGAAAGGAAAACAACAATGCAATCAGATGACAACACTTGTGATTAGCTGATGTTGCAGGTAGCTACCCTGATTGTTACTCACGCTACCTAATGCGAGACACAGTAGGGATGAAATGGAGACTGCAGATTGACAACTGGTATGCCAGGAGAAGCAGGGCCCACACGAATCACCGAGGTGTCGTTCCTGTTCGAGATGTTGAGCAGGGGGCTGATCCCCGGGCGAGTCTCTCATCAATGGTATTCTCTGCACCTGAAGTAGCTGGCTGGGCCAGAGTGGCAAGGCCCAGGTCGGGTGAAACAGTTCAGATATCAGTCCAGGAAGGCTGGATGCAGCTTCCAGCAAGCGTGGCACAACTATACAGTGGGGAACCAAATTGCGACCCACTAACAGCGTACAGCACATTTATAGTAAAGCAATCACCATACCACAAAGCGGATAGCAGTCTGGCAGCAATATCAGTGTCTCTGAGCAAAACCAGGAGTTCTGTGGTGAATGAATGTCCTGACAGGCCGATCACATACAGCAAATCTTCGGTCTTCTTCAGGTTCAAGTCTGGTCACAATTCAGTGGCTTTGTAACACTCAATTTTGGATATAATCCGGTTCCTTCCAAGGCTCCCTCTATAGGGACAGCAGGCAGACAGGCCAAACTCAGCCTTTCCACCAATCTCCCATGCAAACTATGCAGGGGCAGCTGCTTGAATCACTCGAGCTGTTCACTCTCCAAACTCTACCTCCAGACTGACTTCTGCTCCAGGCAGCACCGGGACTTTCTTAGAAATCCAAAAGGTTCGGATGACTTATCCATCTGTCTGTCACAGCTAGGGCTCCCCCTCTAGGTCCATTTACGCGCCAAAGTGCAAAAACTATAATTCCTACAGAAATTCACTCCCACAAGACCCTTGGGGACAGACACCATTTTAGGGTCCCCAAAGGTACTGATTGAGCCCAATAGGCAGTCCAGAACCAAGACGGTGGGGCAATACTGAAATGTCCATGCTGCAAAGGAAGGCAGGTTAGATAAACTACAATATTATTATTATTAAAACAGATAAACAGTAAACAGTCACAGTTCCTAGCAGGGCTCCCTCTGTGCAATTAGCGATGGCAGAAATAGAGTGAATACACTGCAGCCCAGGCAGAACTCGAGCCTGAAACTACTTGGCCCTCACCCAGATTAATTTTACACCACAAAATAGGCAGCTCTTAAAGAGACAGGCACGGAGGCTAACAGTGCACTCACATGCAAACACTTTTAAATCGCTAGGACACAGAACACCAGCCTGACAGAGGGCATTTAGGCAAGCCCAAGGAAGACTTTTGGGAACCCCCATTTGTAAGGGGGTTACATTTGTCTCTGTCCATAACAGACACATTAGCTGTGAAGTACACTATCAGGCCGTAATCAGTTAGAGATAGGACAGAGCTAGATATTACAAGGCATATGACTTCCTGGGTCAGGCTATTCCTGTTTCTGTACAGGACACCCAGTGAGAGCGAGAGAGAGAGAGAGAGAGAGAGAGAGAGAGAGAGAGGGACAGTGAGGGACTCCTACCTCCTACCACACCAGTGACCCAGGTTCAGAAACAGACACAGGTCTCTCGGGGGCTGGCTGTGGGAGGGAGGACTGAGCATCTGTAGGATTGCTCTCCTCCCTCCGGGAGGGAGGTTGTTGTGGCTCACTGCTTCACTGCCACCTGGAAGAATCTGGATGATAGTGCAAATGAGCTGCAGTAGGTGGGAGGGACCCCACATTCAAAGCACCGGGGGCATCACAGTGGAGCTCACGTCCAGGGGCCCAGGGAAGAAAAGAAGGAAAAAATAAGGATGGGCACCATGAGGCCCAGCCTGCCATGCTGCACCCTGCTCTGCTGCTTCGGTCAGGGAGAGATCTGGATATGTGCCTGGGGAGGGGATAATGGCCATTCCTTCCTGGTCCCACTGTGTGGGGGAATCCATGGGGGAGAAGTGTCCTGACCTAGGAGGAGGTAAGGGATGGCTGTGTGTAGCAAGCAGGGACAAGCCTGAGAAGCTGCCCATCCTGCCAAGGAGGATAATGATCTATACGGAAAAATTAAAAAAAAATGAAAATGTTCAAAAGTCAGTGAGCCACTGTTCTATATAAGGACCCTGTCCACAGGCCTGCTGCAGACCCCAGTAATATCTGATGCTGCATAAGGATCTTTCTATTTTCTGTTTTAACAGATAGAAATATTCAATTTTTGTACAAGTTCAAAAAACTATATGTATCAGCAAAACTGGAAGAACATCATGTATCATATTGTATACAATAAGATACAGGAAATACTTGGAAATGCAATAGTTCAGTGGAAAACAACCTCTGTTCTCATTTTAATTAATTACAAGAAACCTGATCCCACTTGCAGCTGCTGTATAAACCGCCCACCTGCTTTATTGGTAGTCAGAGACTTCAGCATGACTCACACAGATCAATGTGAGATTGCACACAGCTCCAAATAATACATTTATCAAATTATCAGTCAACTCAACTTAGAGCACTATTAAACAAAGCAGGTTCATTAGTGTCTCGCATTCAGATAGTGCCCCTAAAACATTTTATTGGCTCAGAGTGCTTGCTACTTTTAAAAGTAAAAGGGGAACCATTTTGTACAACTGCATGTAATGAGTGAGTGAAAATAGAATGAATGGACAGATAGTACCCGATCTATACAGATTAGACTCTTCTCTACTCTCAACTCCACTCAATAGTGCATTACACCATTAATTAGTGCGTCTGCTTCCCCTCCTACACCTGTCTATCTGATGTACACTGCAGTGGCATTGGTACCAGAAGCTGAGTCAGTCAAAGAAAGGGAGGAAGGTGGAGGCGGACTGGAGAGCAGGAGGTAGATGGGATGGACAGGTCAAGGACTAAGGTTACAGCTTTCCTAAGAGCAGTTACAAAACTAAGTCAGTTAGTGAGTAAGGCAAGGTAGCTCAGAGGAACACATAGAAACATACACAGAAACGTAGACTTTGATGGCAGATATGGCCTGCTTGGCCATCCAGTCTGCCCATTTCTCCCTACCTACACTATTACCTCAGACAGTGCCTGCTCTACAGCTCTTTCTCCTTCCCCCTTTCCTTTCCACTATGACTCCCTAGTGCATATCCCGAGAATTCTTGAACCCCACCACTGTTTTTGCCCCACCACCTCCGCTGGAAGGCTATAACAGGAATACACCACTCTTTCTGAGAAGTACTTTCTCACATCTCTCCTGAATCTACCCCCTCCAGCTTCACAGCATGTCCCCTTGTTCCTGACCACCTTTTCTTCTGAAAAATACTCCCCTCCTGTAGCTTATTTATCCCTGTGAGATATTTAAAGGTCTTTTATCATATTCCCCCCTCCCTTCTCTGTTCCAGGGCATACATTCTGAGGTCCTTTAGTCTCTCCTTATAGGGCTTTTGATGCAGACTGTGCACCATTTTAGTTGCCCTCCTCTGGCCAGCCTCCATTCTGTCTATGTCCTTCCGGAGATATGGTCTCCAGAACTGGATGCAATACTTTGGGTGGAGCCTTACCAGTGATCTATATGGAGGCAATACCACTTCCCTCTTCCGCTGGTGACACCTCTCCCTATGCACCCTAGCATACCTCTCACCCTCCCTACTGCCTTGTCGTGCTACTGCTTGGCCACCTTTAGGACATCCAGTACAACTACCCCCAGGTCTCTTTCCTGCTTGATGGTTGTCAATACCACTCCATCCAGTTTGTACTCTGCCCCAGGGTTTCTGTACCCCAAGTGCATTATTTTGTACTTCTTCACACTGAAACTCAGCTGCCATATTCTTAACCACTTCTGTAGTTTTCTCAGGTCTCTGCTCATCCTCCCCTACCTCCACCCGGAGCATCCACCCTACTGCCAATGTTGGAGTCATCCACAAAGAGGCAGAACTTTCCTTACTACTGCTCTGCAATGTCACTTATAAAGACATTAAAGAGCACTGATCCCAGAGGCAACCCGCTGGTCACCCTCCTTTCCTTGGAGTGAACTCTGTTTACCACCACCTTCTGTCATCTATCCCCTAACCAGTTTCTTATTCAGTTTACTACAGTTGGACCCACTCTTAAGCTACTCAGCTTACTTACTAGTCTCCAATGTGAAACGGCGTTGAACACCTTACTGAACTCTAGGTAGGATATATCCAGCACTCTACCTTAATTTAGTTCCATGGTCACCCAGTCAAAGAAATCTAACAGATTCGTTTGACATGATCTCCCCCCTGTGAAACCCACAGGATTAAAGATATTCCAAGTCCTTTCCTTCAGCAGTGATTTCATTAACTTGCCCACCAGTGATGGCAGGCTGACTGGCCTACAATTGCCAGTCTCCTCCCTGCTACCACTTTTGTGTGTGGGACTCCATGCACCCTCCTCCAGTCCTACAGAACCACTCCTGTTTCCAGTGAGCTATTAAACAGAACTGTCAGAGGTGCAGCCAGTATTTTCCCCGAGCTCCCTCAATACCCTTGGATGCATCCCCATCTGGCTCCATTGCTTTGTCCAGATTAGCAAGTCCCTTCAGGACTCTCACCTCCAAGAAAGCACTAGTGTCTGTCTCCCTCCAAAGGTTTTGTTACATTTTTTGTGGCCCCTCCCCTTCTCCTTCCTCTGTGAACACTGAACACAAGTATTTGTTCAGGATATCTGCCTTTTGCTTGTTCCCCTCTGCACAGTCCCCCCCTTCCCTTTTTAACCTTACAATCCAACCCCTGGTCTTCCTCTCTTCACTTACTAAAAGCTGTCTTGTCCCCTCTCATTGCCTCCTGGGCTATTCTCTCTTCAGTTTGCTCCTTTTCGCTCCTTACTGCTTTTTCTGCTTTCCCCCTGTACACCTCCCTATCCTCCTCCCTCTGCTGCATTTCCTTATACCTTCTGAATGCTACCCTTTTAACTTTTACCTTTTAGCCACCTCTTTTGAGAACCACAGCAGTCTCTTTTTCCTCTTGTTTTTGCTCACTTGCTTGACACAGAGGATTGCTGCCTTTACTATACTCCCTTTTATGTTCACCCACTGTTACTCCAATCCCTCCCCTCCAGTCACTCATCCCTTCTAGGTCATCCCTGAAGCATTCCCCCATCATTTTAAAATCTGCCCCCCTGAAGTCCAGGACCCTCACCCTTGTGTGGTTTGATTCCGCAGCCATCCTTATACTGACCACACCATACGGTGATCACTGGTCCCCAAGTGGCCTCCCACCTTGACATCTGCAACACTGTCCCTGTTAGTGAGTACCAGGTCCAGTATTGCCCCATCACGAGGAGGTTTATGGACTAGCTGCCTAAGGAAAGCCCCTGGCAGACAGTCCAGGATGTCCCTGCTTCTAACTGAAGCCACTACTGGGAAGCTCCAATCCACATCTGGCAGGCTGAAGTCCCTCACCAGCAGCACCTCCCCTTTTTCTGCCATCTTGCCAATGGCTTCCACCAGTAACTTATCTAATTCCTCCCTTTGTGCTGGAGGTCTGTAGATCACTCCAATACGAATAGTGGCTCCATTCTCCATCTCCAGGGTGACCAACAGTGCCTTTGCCTCCCACTGTATTCTCTGGATCTCTGTGGCTGTTATGCTTTCCCTCACATAAAGCACTCCCCTTTCCTTCCCACTCAGTCCTTCCTGAACAGAGTATAGCCCGGTATGGCCATGTCCCAGTCATGGTTTTCAGTGCACCATGACTCAGTAATGACCACAATATCCATGTCAACCTCTGCCATGATGACCTCTATGTCTGGAATCTTACTTCCTAGACTTCTAGCATTTGCACACATGGCCTTCCAGATTTTGCTTCCACTCTGCTTATTGCCCCCCTCTTTTTTCCTTTATGTTCTCCCTCCTTCCCACCTCTTTTGTTAATGCTCCTGTTCCCTTCCCCCTTTATCTCTACCACCCTGCTCCCTTTATCAATTTGCACCCTGGGGGATTCCTCTCCCTTCGGGTTCTCCTTACTTTCTACTTCAACCAGTGTGGGGGGGGGGCAGTTTCTGACTCCCCAATTCCTTCTGCCACATTGCAGTTTCTTACAACAGACACAAGAGCAAAAAAGAAAGAAAAAAAAAAAAGACTCTTTACAGACCTCAGAAATGTGACACTTTCCCTGGCTTCTTCATAGATGCAAGAAAATAGCCCAGAGGGCCCTGCACTTTCACAGCAACACAAATGTAAGCGTCTGTGGAGGGATGGAAGGAGAGCCTGCGCTCCCATAGACAAATGAGGATACAATTATACTATCTCAGAAAGTAAGGAAATTAATCGCAAAAAAACTTCGTTAACGCACTACTTAGGGTTAGGCTTAGGTCTTCTCCCTGTTCATTAATGAACTATTGGATCACTGCGGCGTGAGCTCCATTGTCCAGTATGCGGATGATGCAGTCATCTATCGATCCACCGCTAATCTGGGAAACCTTAGCTCCCTACTCCAAGATGACCTCCAGTCACTGGAGCACTGGTTCACCGTGAACAGAATGGTCCTCAACACGTCCAAAACTAAGGTAATGTTGTTCAGCCCTAGATCCCTTGGTCAGGACAGAACACAGCACCTACAAATTACCACTGCATCTGGCAACAACCTAGAAGTAGTGCCTCCCTGAAATACCTCAGCCTAACCCTGGACCAGGGCTTCACCCTGAAGAACCATGTGGACTTAGTCACTAAAACCTTACACAGGAAACTGGGAACCCTCTACTGCCTGAAAGACCAGCTCAGACCCGAAGCCAGAATCTCAATCGCCACCAGTATCCTCCTCCCAACACTCATTTATGCTGCCCCAGTTGTGCAAGGGCTGGGAAAGCTGGAGAGAAACAGACTTCAGGTTCTTTATAACAAGGTGGCTCAGTTCGCCTCCCAGGCCAACCCTAGGGATCACCATTGCGACTCCCTATCCTTCCTAAACTGGCCCTCACTGGATGCGTGCCTCCAATACCCCCTGTTCTGCCTAGCCTACAAGTTAGTCAGCCTGACCCCCCCCCAGTCTCTCTGGCCTCGTTGCTCTGAAGGCCAACCACCGACACCTTCGCACAACTGGCCATACTCTCCTTGATGTCCCCAGGGTTAGAACTAAGGCAGGCGGTATGTAATTTGCCTTCACTGCTCCCACACTGTGGAACCAGTTCCCTCCTGGGGTGCAGGAAGCCCCACTATGAAAAATTTCTGCACTAGGCTTAAGACCCACCTATCAGTATCCAGCTCCTGTCATTGCACCAGCTCCTGACAGGAACCCA
Organism: Neoceratodus forsteri; assembly: GCA_016271365.2. Lineage (NCBI taxonomy): Eukaryota > Metazoa > Chordata > Ceratodontiformes > Ceratodontidae > Neoceratodus > Neoceratodus forsteri. The sequence goes on from CM057459.1 coordinate 660,518,852, forward strand.
GAGATAAATGACTTGCCAGGTCCTGCTCCTCCACCACTGCTTAAACTCTATGACAAACTGCAAATATCCGTACAATGTTATCACTGCTGCTGTAACAATGTATTCCATTTGGACTGCTATGCTTCTGTCCTGTCACCATAACTGTGTTGCTGTAATTCCTGTATACCGAACTAAGGCTGTATTTGTATTTCTCTCTCTCATTATGCAATTTTCTGGGTCGCCCCTGAAATAGGGACCTCTGGGGCTCAGTGGGCTTACCCGGTCACCAAAATTTAATAAATAAATAAAGTACAGTTCGCCCTCTCCTGCGTCTTTGCAAATCAAGCTTGGGGTGAGCCCTGGGGTTGTGAACCCTAATGCTCACCCCATTCTCATATACTACTAAGGTTCATACTACTAAGGTTACTAGAGAGCAAGAGAGCGCAAGGCTCATAAGAGCTTCCATACTAATCAGTTATAATATGATAAATGAGTATCTGATATTAGATAGGTATCCAGTCTAGCTTTAAATTCAGTTTTATTTTTCCTAATAATAACATGAAGGGGAAGTTTATTCCAGGGGTTAATAGTCTTGAGGGTAAAGAAGAACTTCCTATGTAAATAATTATAAGATTACCTTATTAATTGAAGCAGGTGTCCTCTGGTATCATATCTATTATCTTTAAACTGGAGTTCCAGCTCAGTCATTAACTCTGGATCCTGTACTACATCGTACAAAAGCAATATATCCTCTCGTAACCGACACATTTCCAAAGACAGTAGATTAAGTCCTTCAAGTCTATCTTTATACATTCCTTTTAAATATTTAGTATATTCCTCTGTACTTTCTCTAATTGGTTGATATGAGACTTTTTATATGGACACCAGAGTTGGGACACATATTCCAAATGTGGCCTTACATAAGCTCTAAACAAGGGCATCATTACTCTGGAATCTTTTGATGCGATATTACGTTTAATGGACCAAATGATCTTATTAGTTTTATTTACCACATTGTTTATACGGTGATCATATTCCAAGTTTTTGGAGATGATGCCCAAGTCCTTCGGTCGGTGGTAATGACCAATGTTCAGTTTCCTAAGACATATGTACTCTCAGGATTTTTTGAGCCTAAGTGCATGACCTTACATTTGTTGTTGTTAAGCTTCATGCCCCATGTAATAACCCAAGTTGAGATAAAATCCAGATCCTGCGGGATTATACCGATCTCATCAGGGTTGGAGCACAGACCACCAATCTTAATGTCGTCAGCATATTTGATAGATATTGATTGACAATTTGTGGTAAGATCTGAGATGAAGGCTTGAAATAAACAGGGGCCCAAAACTGAGCCCTGTGGTACCCCACTGATAACGTTACCCATATCAGAGAGACATCAATTTATAATAACCTGTTGTGTGCGATTAGACAGCCAATTATGGATCCAATTAATAAATACATTTATTTATATGTAGATTTTGTAATTTAACCATTATGACCCAATGAAGCATGCTATCAAACACCTTACTGAAGTCAATGAATATAATATCACATGGTATTTTGAGATCAACTAATTGACTGATACCTTTGTAAAAACACATAAGGTTGGTCAAACAACCTCGCCCTTTCTTAAAGCCATGTTGTTCCCTGTCAGATAGGTATGGAGTGGGTGCAATGACATCCTTAATCAGTTTTTCAAGTATTTTACATATGGGAGATGTTAAACATATAGGACAATAATTAGACTAATCAGATTTTATTCATTTTTTATGTATTGGTATAACATTGGCCTTTTTCCATTCATCAATCAATCAATCAATCTTCAATTTTTATTTAATCAGGTGAGCATCATTGAGAAGAACTCATTTACAAGATAAGCATGGGCATTCACATATATAAGTACAGGCAACAGTATACACAATGTTACAACAATTGGGAGTCCAACAACACAGTAATTCACAAAAAAGAAAAGGGGAAAAAAAGACAGTAAATAAACGATAGGTACAGGGCAGGGATATATACAGTGTTACAACAAATTAGTGTTCATACCATTCAGTAATGCTAGCGTAAACAGGGAGAAAGTGCACATATCTGACGAAAGTAGCATACATATTATGGTACAAAAACATATGTACATTAGCTATGACAGGAACCTATGCAACAAGAAAGGGTAAGGAGATGGGGGAGTAGAAAGAGGAAGGGGGCAAAGCCAGAGGAGGAGGAGGAAGAGTAATATGTTTGGGGAGGTCATTACATAGTTTAGGGAATAGGTCAGGGTAAAGCTACGATGTGAAAAGGGGCAGGGCACGGAAAAGAAATAGGGGAGAGGAGCTTAGAATAGAGAATAGGATAGGTATGGTAAGAGCGCCATTAATGAAAGCAAGTACAAGTTTCTGAAAAAGAACATTGGTAAAGGGATTTGAAGCAGCTCAGTTTCACAGGGATTGACAACTTTAGAGTTTTTTGTATTGTGTTCCAAATGACAGGAAGAGCATGACTTAATAGGGACAAAATTATAACTTAGACATAACTCAAACAGAATTTTTTTTGTTTTTTTAAATATAATTTTTATTAAACTTTTTCTCAATTTTCCATAGTCACAGTTCCTTTGATCATAGATTAACAAGCTTTGCTTATGTCGACAGGGTAACATATTACATTGCATTTCATCAACAGAGGTAGCAAATTTCCACTGGTGGACAGTGAAAAATAAAGGTAAAAAAAGAGAACACATCAAATCAGACAATATTTCATTATCTTATCCTGGGGAGTATTGTTATTCTGTTTTTGGCCTTGCCCTCTGATCGTCTGGAACTATACCGTCCCTTTCCCTTAGGGCACACACCACTCCTTGGTCCCTGTACCGTATAGGTAACCCAATAATGTACGGGCTACTCTGGAAGTTGTGATGGCTATAAGGGTAGCTAGGGGTGCCATAGGTGACTCCGGGGATAAAGTCTGTCACTCTAAGGTACAAATGCTGGGTCTTTAGCCATAATATACATGAGCCATCTGTTCCACTTCAGTGAGCATAATGCTGCTTTATCATGTAGGGAGTAAGTGATCTTTTCTGATTTGTAGATGCCATTTACTATACCTCTCCAGGATTTTATTGATGGAATTATGTTGGTAAGCCAGCATTTAGTTATCGCTTTTTTTGCTGCAAGTAGTAATATTCCCAGCGATGGTGTGTTATATGGGCCTCTTAATTCTCGGGGGAAGACATGTAGTAAGAAAAACTCTCCTCTCCAGGGAATCCCAGGGCCCCAGATTTCCTCCAGCTCCTCATGCAGGGACTCAGTAAATGGTTTCAGTTTTGGGCACAGCCAAAACACATGTGAATGGTGTGTGTTTGTCTCTCCGCAGAGACGCCAACAGGTAGCTGTTGAGGTTCTGTTGAAATGTGAAGTAATGGTGGGAGTGCGAAAGTACCTAATAAGGAGCTGCCAGGCAAAAAGTCGCCATGCATGGATACAGGTCAGTTTGGAGGTAGTACTACAGATGGCATCCCACGCGTCCTTGGTCACGCGAGGTACCATCTCTGAGTTCCACTTTTCCATTATTGGGTATGTATTATCTCCTAAAGTACTTAGCAGCGACTTGTAAATAACAGAAATGGCATGTGCTAGGCAGTCAGTTTGGAGCACCTGCTGTAGCAATTTTATTAGATGTGGGTACCCCTCCGGGTTACGTACCTCCGGGGGGAGTGAGTTGAAATAATGCCGAATTTGCATATATAGAAAAAAATCCGAGTGCCGTAGACCATATTCCTGCTGGATCTCCATGAAGGACTTAAATTGTGAACCCCTAAGAAACTGTGGCAGGCTGTTTAGGTGTAGGTGTCTCCAGTCCCTAAAGGTGTGATCAAGTCGGCCGGGGTGAAAGTTTTCTAATAGGCTTATCGGGGTTAATAAAGCTAGGTATGGGGTGAGTTGCAGGGTCCTACAGATAGTGTGCCAGGCTTGGATTTGGTGGCAGGCCCATGGGTTTATAATGCTTCAACTGAGGGGAAGGGGGTTCAATAAAATAGCGCTCATTCCCATTTGGCATTAGGGAAGATGTCCTCCTCAATCTCCCTCCATTTGGCTTTGGCGGTGGGTGCACAACGTCAGATCAGGAAAGTAATCTGAGAGGCCTAGTAGTACAATCTAAGATTAGGGAGTGCCAGACCCCCCTGAGCCCTGGGTAGAGCAAGAAGTTTGAGTTTTACTCTAGGACGTTTTCCAGCCCAAATAAATTTGGAAATCACCACGTTCCACTTTTGCAACAACTTCAGTGGGAGGCTAAAAGGGACATTTTGAAAAAGATATATGGCCCTTGGAAGCACTACCATCCTTATAACCTCAACCCTTTGAATCAGATTTAGTGGAAGGAGGTCCCATCTCTCCAGGTCCTGCTCCATCTGCTTCAAAAATGGGTCATAATTCTGAATAGCTGTGTCTTCAACCTTGTGTGCCAGGTATATGCCCAAGTATTTTAACTTGTCCAGCTTCCATCTGAATGGGTATTTCTTCTTAAACTACCCCGGGGGATCGAAATGAAAGACTAGGGCATCTGTCTTATTCGTATTGAGCTTATAACCCGAGCAGGATCCAAATTCCTCCAGCAAAGAGAAGACCTCCGGAACAGATTCTAGGGGGTTAGAGAGGAAAAGAAGAACATCGTCCGCGTATAAAGCAATATGATGCTCTGTGCCCATTATCTTAACTCCGGTGATTCTTGGGGACATTCGTATTGCCTGAGCCAATGGTTCTATAAAACTGGCAAAAAGGCCTGGGGACAGGGGGCAACCCTGCCTCGTGTCTCTTCTCAGGGGGAAATAATCAGAGTGATGCCCGGAAACTCTAACACATGCCTGTGGTGAGGTGTAAAGTGCATGAATGACACCTGTAAAGCCTGGGGGGAACCCATCTTGGTCATGGTGGAGAAGAGGAAGGGCCATGCCACCTGATCGAATGCCTTCTCAGCGTCTAGGCTGAGAAGTGTGCTCCGTGTTCTATTAGTCTGCATTTCCTATACTAGATGCAGGGCTCGTTTGGTGTTATCTGTGATTGACATGGCACTCACAAAGCCTGTCTGGTCTAGGTTGATCAGTGTTGGTAGAACTGTGTCAAGTCTTTTAGCGTATATAGAGGTAAAGTATTTATAATCCGTGTTAAGCACTGATATGGGCCTATATGAGCTAGAGTGGAGGGGGTCCTTTCCAGGCTTGGGTATAAGGGAGATGGTAGCGCATGCCCAGCTGGGAGGGGGCATCACCCTGAGTTACCTCGTTTAAGGCATTGATCAGGAGTGGGTTTATATATTGAGACATGCTTTTGTAGAATTCTGCCCCATAACCGTCGGGTCCTGGGGCCTTTTGTGTTTTTGATCAGGCTATCACTGCTGCCAGCTCTGTGGGCATAATAGGGGCTAAAAGGGAGGCCTTCTGTTCTTCCTCAAGCTTGGGGAGCTCCAATTTATTTAGAAAGCCATTAATTTGCATAGTGGGTGGACACTGCTCAGGCGTATATAGTTCTTTAAAATATTTTATAAATGTTTGAGTGATATCTTTACGTTTAGTTAGTTGCTGACCGGTGGAGGGGTCCTTTATGATCGCAACTGTTGTCGCCTTACACTGGCTTCGCAGTCGGTAAGCCAACAGGAGTGTGGCTCTGGGGCCTATCTCTCCATATTTCTGTTTTAAAAAAGCTAGTGCTATTTCAGCTTGTTGGGTACATATATCGTCCAACTCTCTTCTAGTTTGTTTGAGTTGGTCTACAACTGAGGTGTCACCCTGTTGATGTGCTGTCTGGAGGAACTGCAGTGTCTGCTCAAGCAGCCTCTGCTTCTCTAATCTGGCTTTCGCTAGGTGCGCCGTGTATTTTATTAGGTGTCCCCTCAGGACCACTTTCAGGGTGTCCCACTGCATGACCGCTGAACTATCCGGGTGAGCAGTGTCTCTTATTATCTCTTCTATTTTTTCCCCTGAGGAATTCCCTGAACGATTCACTCCCAAGGTGTACCGGGTTAAACCTCCACCTGGTGCGATGTCTCTCTGCCCCTCAGAGCCAGGTGGTGACCACTGGAGCATGGTCTACGTGTGCTATGGCGCCCAATTTGGCATCCATTAGGTTATCTAGGTTTTCTTTTTGTGTATAACAATGGTCTATGCATGTGTATGTGCCGTGTACTGCTGAGTAGTTTGTATAACCCCAGTCTCCAGGGTGCAGAGAATGCCACACATCCACCCAGCCCACCTCCCGAGTAAACCGTCTGAAGAACTTATGTGGGGCAGGTTGTTTCACTCCCCTGGCACTCGTGGAGTCTAAAGAGGGGAAGGGGGCTATGTTAAAATCACCCGCTAAGATCAGGGTCCCCTTAGTCATAGCGACTATCCTATCCAGTAAAGATCTGATGGTGGGCGTATTTGCCCTGGAGGGAGGTAAATATTTGCTAGAGTAACCTCTTGATCTTGCATCCATCCCTGCACAATAATCAGCCTCCCTTCTGGGTCTGCCCATTCTTTGATTAGCCTGAATGGGGTATGTGTTGAGATCAAAATGGCAACACCTCTTCTTCTGCCTCCATCCCCCATCGCAGAAGAGAAGACCTGGGAGAAACCCCTTCCCTTTAATTTGCTGTGTTCCTTTTGAGACATGTGTGTTTCTTGAATATACACCACCTCGGTTTTAGTTTTTTTCAGGAGACCTATAATTCTAGTGTGTTTTATGGGGCTCCCCAAGCCATTAACATTCAAAGAGTATACATTTCTATATTGATTATGCATTTTTGAAAGTAATCGACTGTAGTAATATCTACTTCGAGTAGCTCAATTAAAGCCCTAGTCCCTGGTTCGTATGGTAGGAAACTGTGACCAACAATCAATCTCTGAAAATGCATAAATTCTGTATTGTATGAAACCATTGCTTTTTGAAAAGTGTCTTGCTGGGATAAAACTAACAAGAGAGCCTGATCACTAACTCTGTGACCATTTGGAAAAATTAGTCGGGAGTAAAACTCCCCTGTTTGATGAGACCAGTTAACTATTTGGGCCAACTGGGCCAACAAAACCAGACTGAGCTGCCATCGAGAAATAATACTTCCATCTTGTCGGTCATGTGACATGACCTTGGTGTGTGTTCAAGACACTCACCTATGCTCTCGGTAGTGTTGAGAGCGTTTGACACCACTGGTGTCAATTGGGGGGGATAGGTGTTGGTGACATCATTACCGTCCCCGATCCACCCCACTGGTAGTTTAATCTGTTGAAGAGGGGTGTGGGATTAAGAGGGGGTCAGTCGGGGGTCCCCAGCCACCACTCAGACTCGATAGAAACATTGCTTCTCAGGGTCAGGTCTCATACCTTTCTGGAATAAGAGATACCGGCAGTTTGGCATCAGGTGTGGGGATGTGCAAGACAGTCAGGGGGGGACCCACAGTGGGGGCGAGGGCCTGGACAACAGCATCCTTATGCGACCGCCCAGCAACATCAGTTCTACATATGTGGCATAATGCCATCAGCCCTCCATCTTTAGTTTACCCTTGGTAGGCAAATTAATCCCTGCAGTATCCCAATAATCCTCCCTCAGAGTAAATGATTAGTAGGCATTAAGTATGAGTTTCGGTCCCAGTCTGGGTAGTAGAAGCTTAAGACAGAAATGGAGGGGGGAGAGCAGGTCTTTCACCTCATCCTGCTGTTTAAGAAATTTAGTTTAGTATCTTAGTCGGGGAGAAATCAGGACAGACATTCGCTGGAGGGAGCAGTTAATCAAACCCCTAACCCTGCAGTTTGTTAATAGGAAAACGAAGACATGAAATTTAGTAGACTGGGACTTATCTGAAAATTTAATGCAGAGTCATTCTGTCCCTGGAAGTCCTTGGTCATTTGTCCGGAACACCATCAACCTTCCAAAAAGAAAAAAAGGATTTTTCTGGAACCCCTCGTTTTCCACATGCCTTGTAGACCATGTTCTTTGTAGCAAAGACTTTTCCCCGTTCTGCTGGGTGCTGTCCCAAATGCTTCAACGCGGAGATCCTTTGCTGTTTAGCCTCGCGAAAGTCAAGACAGTGGCTGAACTCTGTGATTGCTGGTGGAGGGAGTTGGTAACTCGCTTGATGGCTTCCTGCCCCTGTCTTCTGCGCTCCCGCGTTCCAAACCCGCTGCAATAGTTTAGAGGCTAGGGTTGGCTTCTGAATTATTGGGCCCTGTTGCACCTCTATTTTCTGGTTTTTAAGTTCAGTGATAGCTGCCATTGCCGACTAAAAGGTCTATGAGCCGTCTGAGAAATGGATTACTATTTTGGCGGGATAAGGAGCCTGAAATCGTAGCCCTGCAGCCTTGAGTGCTCGCATGACAGGTATATATTTTTTCCTTTGGTTCATAATCTCAGGGGCATAATTGTTTTCTAGATATAAATGGTGTGTTTGAAATAGTACTTCCCCTTGTTTCCAGGCAATGTGTAGAACTGCTTCCTTTTCTTGGAATCTGAGGAACCATGCAAGAATGGTACGGAGGCAGGCTCCCTGCACTGGTTTGGGGCCGAGTGTGCGATGAGCTGGTTCCAGCTCCAGGGTCAGGGGCTCAGGGAGCTGTATGGAATCTCGCAGGAGCTTGTTTTTAAACAGAAGTTTTAAAGGGCCAACCAATCTATCAGCCAGTAGGTATAAAAAATGCCCAGTAATACCGTCAGGACCCATGCTAGTTTTACCTTTTTGTGATGATAATATATCTGCAATAGTTTTAAGTTCAAAAGCAATGGGAATTTCATTTTCAATCTGAAGACTGGGACCACTAGATGTTTTACCTTCAAAGACTTTACAAAATTCTGTATTAAAGATATTAGCCATGTCAGTAGGATGTTGTATGATATTATCACCAACTTGAATCGGTCCAATCTTACACTGTTTCTTTTTAATGAGTTAATATATGAGAAAAATAACTTACTATTAGATTTATTTGCGTTTTTGGCCAGATTAAGTTCCCACTTTCTTTTTGCATTGTTGATACTATATTTACATTTCTTTTGGCTGGAAAGATAGTTTTCCCAATTATGGGTAGTTTTGGATTTCAAATATTTAGCATATTTGTTAGTTTTATGTTTAACAAGTCTTTTAATTGACTTGCTAAGCCATTTTTGATTAAGTTTCCCCTTTGAGTATTTTTCTTTAACTGGGATGTATCTGTCTTTTATGTATAAAAGGGAACTGTATAGTAAGTCCCAGTATTTCTGTATCGACAGTTCAATTTGAGCTTTGTACCAATCTCTTGTCCTAGGGCATGTTCCATACCCAAAATATCAGCCCTATCATACATGTATATCATAGTGGTATCACTGTCCATTGTATACATATACATATACATTAAGTCAAAGGAGATACAGTTATGGTCACTGTTACCCAGTGGGGCTTCAATCTGTATATTGCTAATATTAAGGATATCACTATGCAATACCAAGTCCAAGATGTTTCCACCTCTTGTGGGGGTCAATACACTTTGTTTTAAATTAAGCGTTACACAAGCAGTCAACAATTGTCAACTGCCTGTGGCATTGGCTGAGAAGTTAGTCCAATCAACATCACCTGAACTGAAGTCTCAGAATACTATGACATTTCCAAGTTCGCAAGCTGATTCTAATTCTTGGATTAAAGCATTTAGATATTCTATGGGGGAGTTGGGGAGCCAGTAGCGAGTTCCCACAAATAGGGGCTGAGCTTTAGCAAATGAAATCTTTACCCATAAGGATTCTGTATTTAGTTTATGTGTTTTTATTTTGTCTGTTATGTTCGAACAATCCAATGAGTTACTAATAATAAGGGCCACACCGCCCCCTTTCTACCTTCGCGGTTAAGTGAAAAAAGTATTATAACCTTGAATAAGGGGATCCCAAGCAATTTTTGAATCCCACCAGGTTTCTGTTATGGCTACTATGCTAGATTTTGCCATAGCCATTCTAGCTTTTAACTCATCAATTTTATTACTTAAACATCTTGCATTGAGACTTAATACCTTAAGTTGACAGCTACCATTGTTTGCTGATTCACTAGGTGTATCGTTAAGAGTGGCCATTGCCGCTGACCTCTCCCCCTTATCTGGTAGTTTAAATTATGATTGATCACATGGGAGAGTTTCTTTCCCATAAGGGAACTGCCCCTTCTACTTAGGTGAAGCTCATCACCACAAAACAGCTCATATCTACCATCAAACTCTTCCCAATGTGTTATACAGTGTATGTCTTGCTTAATGCACCATTTTCTAAGCCATTCATTAATGAGTTTTATTTTATTATTAATAAAGTATGTGGCACCTGGACATGGTAGAATTTCTGACAGGTAAATATCACATCCCTTAGAGACTAACATGTTAGTCAGGGCAACAAAATCTTCCTGAATGGTACGAATAGAATTTCCATAGATGTCATTAGTGCCTGCATGTATAATCACACGCGGATTGTCCCCAGAGTTGTGCAGGCTATCCCCAATCATGAATGTGATGTCTGCAATTTTAGCACCCATAAATGAGGAACATGTATGATTAAACTTATCCTGATTACATATGGCACTATCTAAGTGTTTAATCATAGAGTCCCCTAGGACATATAACTGACGTTCAATGACTGGAACATTAGTTTCCATATCTGAGACTGAATCAATGTCCCCCTTATCTGTCCTAGGTTCAGTTGGGACTGAAAGACGTGGGACGGAATATGGAACAGTTGGTGGGATAATATTACTAACTCTAGTAATAGAACTAGGGCAAACATCTTGTGCCTTAGATGCATCTGTTGTACACTGAGGAATGCCATATGACGGACCGGCTAAGGCCGCTTGATTAAGCAGATTGGAAGTGGAAGAATCAGCCAAAAGATCAAAGGAGTTGTGTAATGTGAGGGAACACACTTCTGCCTTATGTCCTTTTTTGGGGACCCTAGAGTTATGTACTGTAGACCAGAGTTCCTTTGGCTTACTGGATTCGGACTCTACCCTATTTCTTTTTCTTGTTAAGAGTACCATCAATAGATAGTCCACACGATGAAGGACCAGGAGTGGAGGGCTGCCCACAGCGTGTATTCCCTATACTTGGAGACTTAGTAGTCATAGTAATATACTTTGTGAAAAAACAGAAACACAGAAGTTGGCGGCAGGTAAAGACCTCTTGGGCACCTAGTCGGCCCTATTTTCCCCTACCTACAGTACCATCACAGACCCTATTTGGTCTCCTGGTTTTACTCCCACCTTACTTCTAGGCAGTATAGTGCAGTGGTTTAAGGCTCTGAGTTGCAAATCTGGAGACCTGAGTTTGAATCCCACAGCCCCCACTTGCATACTCTTCGACCCTAAGCAAGTCACTTAACTTCCCTATGCTCCCAGGTTGCACCTGTAAACAAGCTTTCAGCTTAGCGTGCCACTCCTGGTTAAACAATTAAAAAATAAAGATCCCCTTGTGTCTATCCTATGCTTTCTTGAATACTGTAACTGTTTTAGCCCGCACCACCTCTGCTGGGAGGCTGTTTCAAGCATCCACCTGCCTTTCTGTGTAGAAGTACTTCCTCATATTCGCTCTCAGCCTCCCTCCCCTCCAGCTTCATAGTGTGACCTTCTGTCATTGAGCATCTTTTTCTCTGAAAAATGTACCCTTCCTATACCTTGTTTATACCTGTGAGGTATTTGGATGTTTCTGTCATATCCCCTCCTTCCTTCCTTTCTTCTAGGAAGTACATATTTAATTCCTTGAGCTTCTTCTCATAGGGCTTCTGATGCAGGCCCAGCGCCATTTTGGTTGCCATCCTTTGTACTGCCTCTACCCTGTCTATGTCCTTTCAGAGGTGGGGCCTCCAGAACTGGCCACAATACTCAAGGTGTCTCACTAGTGATCCATACAGGGGTACTATTACCTCCCCCTCGCTGATGATACCCCTGCCTATGTATCCCAGCATCCCAGCAGCCTTTCCCACTGCCTTGTCACACTGTTTAGCTACCTTCAGGTCATCAGAAATGATTACCCCCAGGTCCCTTCCTGTTTTGTGACTGCTAGTATTTCTCATCCCTGTTGATATGTTGTTCCAGGGTTTCTGTGCCCTAAGTGCATGATTTTGCACTTTTTTTGCATTTAAGCCCAGCAGCCAAGCTCGTGACTATTCTTCCAGTTTTTTTAGATCATCTCTCATTCTTTCCACACACCTCCCAGTGCGTCTACTATGTTGCAGATCTTTGTGTCATCTGCAAACAGGCAAAGGCACAGGAGAGTTCAAATCATAATGTTTTTCCTGTTGCTGCCTGCAGGGAGGGGTGGGGTGTTAGGGTTGGGAATCCTAACACCACATTTCCCTGCCTTCATTGCTTTAACCATAACTAGTGCATTAATTAAGGTTTTTTGCAATGTGTGTGTAACCCCTAGATGGCGCTATCCCAGGGGCTACTACCCCTGCCTGATTTGCCACTAACAGGTTGAGGGGCCTGGATCCAATGGCGGGTGCCTCCACCCAGAGGTCAGGGTTTGCAATAGTTAAACTAACTTGGTCACAGCCCTCTGGGACACTGCAACCCCCCTTTCTTCCCACTAGTGGCCCACACAATATATCAGAATTACCTTCACAGCATACACTTACCCCAGGTCTGGTTCCGGCACTGGGACCTCCTGTGAAATGAGATACAGTGCAACAATCACAGTACAGTACTTTAACATAGACAAATACCTCAGGCAGTATAACTTTGCTGAAACAAGCAGCTCTGATTTATTTAGGGGATATAACAAGGACAGGAAATCAGGTTAATTAGCTTATCACTCTAATAATCTACCTATGGCTCTGTGCTGAGGCCTATCCCTATCAGTTACTGTCCCTGGGTACCCAAGCCCTAGTGGCTAGTCCAAACCGTGGCAGCTGGTAGGGGCCCTTTCACACAGAGAAAAGGAGAATTAAACAGTCAGCAGTACAGTAATTCCATTTGGATTTAATGTGGCAATTCAACAGGAGCACCCTGAATTAGTACTCACGACCTCCAAATAAGATAGGGTCCTTCAATGTCAGCAGGGCTCACTTGAGGTACACAAACCTCTTCACACATCCATATAAAAGAAAGCACTATACCAGGCAGGCTGCATCTGTATCCCGATCGCAATTACTGCACAATACCCGGGAGAACACACAGCAGATTCAGTTCCTGACAGACCCAGTGCAATTTTCAGCAATTCCTCCAGTCTTCTACAGGGTGAGCCTGGTTTCTACTCTTCAGAGATCCTTTGATTCTTTTCACAGGACGGATTCAGTCCTAACAAGCTGTTACACAAGCTGCAGACCGGAACTCTGGGCCTTACACACGCTTGACTAAACTGCACACTGAAAAGCACAGGGCTCCTTCCTTCTTCACTGCCAAAGCTCAACTGAAACTCCAACCGACAAAACCGAGCACTTCCTTTGAGTTCCTCCCAGTTCTTGACTGGATTGGCTGTCACTCACAATAGACTGCTGCTGTTGGTCCAAAAGGCACTGAAGTCTAAACTACATCTCCCAGAGTCACTGCCCATACAATCCTCTTGTGGCTGGCTCAGATTATGAGTCCAAGTTCTGATTCGTCCCAAGGCACCATTTAGAGCTAGCTTACCCCACACTGATTGGTCCAGTTCAGCAGTTCAAAACTAGAATGGGAACTAGCAGACACAGTTCTGACTGCAAAGAAAGCAGGTTAGACAAACTGTAATTTCATTATTACTCTAAATAATTTCTGGCAAACAGTTACATCTTTCAGATAGGTTCCCTTTGCACTCCTAGTGACTGCAAAAATGAAGTGAATTGGCAGCAGCTTGAGTGGTACTCAATCAAAGAAACACACAGTCCCCCATACAAACTAATTATGTCTGCAAGCAGACAGCTCTTAAAGAGACAGTACCAGTGGTTCTAAAAACACTCACTGATAAATGGCTTAAATGCCAAATACCATTCAGGCTTGGAGCATTCAAGCAAGCTCCTGGAAGTCTTTTGGGAACCCCCATTTGCAGTGGGGTTACATGTGTATGTATGTGTGTGTGTGTGTATATATAGATATATATATATATATATATATATATATATATATATATATAAATTAGTTAAAAGACAAAGAACCTCTGTGCGCAAAACACTGAGGCAATGGTTACCCCAAAGGGCATTGTCCGAAGCCTAGTTATATATATATACTGTATATATATATATATAAAATGAGCTAGGGAAAATCAATATCATCAATGGTATCGGGTATATATAGATATATATATATATATACACACACACACACACACACACACACACACACACACACGACATATATATGTTATGGGGGTCCATTTTTTTTTTTTTTTGGTCTGATGCAAAGCCTAGATAGTGCAGAATTTTTTCACGAAACTATCAGGACAGAAGCGGCCTGCACAAAGGTGGTGTTTTTCAAAGGATTCATAAAAAAATTATACCATTCCAGAGTTATAAGGATTTAAAGTTAATTTATTGATAACCCTCTAGCTTGGCCAATAAAAAACACAGATCACGAGTGCTTATTTTCATGATTTACTTGATGTAAGAAACGGTTTACTTGTCTTGAGAAACAAAAACCTATTGTGACAGCCATCTTATTTTTCTTTAACTAAAAAACATTGAAAATACACAAAAAATATGTATTTTCAAAAACACAAACACCTGAACCTAGGTAAACGGGCCCCATTCAGCTAGAGTCTGGTGTCTGTTTTTTGAAAATTGCCCTGGAAATACGATTTCTGGGCACCCAGCTTAGCAACAGGAGCCATTCACCTGTATTCTCAGTATGAGAACAGCAGGATTTCTTTGAACTGTGAAGCTGCAGCTGGAGTCATGCTGCTGGCTTCAGTTGGAGCAGTAAGTCGGCAACCTCCTGCTCTCTCTGTCTCTCATCTCTCTTTCGCGTGTGAGTGCTCTGTTTCGGTCTTTCTCTCACTCTATTTACTGTAAAACTAGCTATTTCTGCATCAAGTTAACTGTGCATGTTTAGTTCTTCCAAACTAATCACATACATTTAAATGTGTGCACCAAGATCAGCTGTTTGTCACTCTGTCAGTAGTAACAATACTGCTGTGATGTTTCACCAGATGCAAGTAGCTGAGCCTGACCTGATCTGTTTAACCATTTTTACAGCTTTCTGCCTAATCATCATGGCTAATCCTGACTAATCCTATTGTGTTTTGCCTAGCTACCTGTAATTTCTGAGTATCTATTAATTTAATAGCAGCTGCATGCTGACAGTTAATTTGTTGTATCAGTTCATACCTCCTGCTAGCTTGCCGATTTCACTGCTCATTTCTCCTTACATCTCTTGCTCGGCTGCTTGATTCCCTGCTTGTTTCAGAAAACAGAGACAGAGACAGATTTTGAGTGATTTTAGTGAGACGGAGTGCAAATGTCACTCATGCAGTGGCTACAGAGGAAAGCTGTGAAGCAAGATTTTTTCAGAGGTGGATTCTTAACACCTTGGAGAGAGCATTTCAGTGTCGGAACGTCGCACAGACTGTGGTTTTCAACCTTTCTGCTGCTGCCTTTCCTCCACCAAAAAAGTGAAAGTCTGAATATTCTTGCTGCATGCATCAGCCTGATTCGAAATCAGTAAATATGTGACTAAATATGGAGTAATGAAGCCTGTGTGCTTTCATAATTTGAAGTACCTGTAGCAAGCAGTGATTATATTCTTGTCAGAGATTGTGAAAGCAATTCATAAAAAGCCATCCCTCTCCAGTTGTACACTATTATTGGGCAGCAATATGTAATGAGAAATTTAGCAACAATTTATATCAGCACTGTATTAAATATGTTTTCAATGACCTACAGGATTTTGGTTCCTTGTATATTTCAGATATATATTTCAGATGATGTAACTGTTCATTCAAAGAATTGACAATTATTATGCAAGTTAACTTAATAGCAGTTTCTGCATGGAGTTAAAACACCAAGCTGTGAATCCAGAGACCCAACAGACCCAGGTTTGAAACCTACAAGTGTCACTTGCTCACAGTGTGACCCTAAGCAAGTCACTTAATCTCCCTGTGCTCCTGGGATGCACGCAGAAATTAGTTACAGCTTGGTGTGCCTTTCTTTGCCAACAAATCTAAAATAAATAAATAAAACTCTGTTTTATTTTTGACATGACATGATGTAATGCTGTATTACAGACATATAGAGCTGCTTGTGTAGCTTTTAGAATGTGTGCTTCTGTAGATAGATTATTTTTTTTATAGCACCCATGTAGAGCGTGTATTATTGAGCGCTACACTTTCGAGTGACTCAATAATACCGCTGTCACTCACAGCGACTGGTGCAGAAGGTCGCTATATCCTGTATAGTGAGTATAGCAAGGAGCTGTACTTGCTACTACAGGATATAGGGTCCTGTGTGGCCAATTCCTGCCAAGCTGCTCACATAGCATAGTGGTGTACACCACCGTTATAAATGCGAATAGACCCAGGTTCGGGTCTGGCTGCAGGCTGAAATTTTTTTTTGTTTAAAAATCAATAACTTGCCCCATGGTTCGCACCCCCTTGGAGTTGGTTATTTTAGTTCAGGGGTGCGAGGGACTTACCCCCTGCAAGGGCGGTGGGGGGGACACAGCCTCAGCCCGCATAAAACAAATATTTCTGTGTGTGGTCGCTTCATGTGCTAGGCGGTCTTTCAGACTCACCTTTTATCACATAAAACCTTTTTTTTTATTTTTTACTTTCCATATCTCAGTTAAAACAGAGGAAGACAAAGTGGAGGAAAAGACACAGGAGAGAGCTATGATAATCACCAGTGCTGCTGATGACAGTGATGAAACAGAAATCAAGAAAACAAATCTTGGGCTCGAATGATGGCAGAGCTGAAGTTGCAAAAACGATGCTTCAGGACATGTCACATTTACACCCTTGGGTCCTATATGGCTATACAAACAAAATAATTTTAATGTTGAAAGTTGTCTTCTAACGTCAATAAAAAAAATGGAAAAGTATTGTCAATGTGTATGCTACTGCCATAGCCCAGCCTAGATATTTGCATTTATTTAGATATATAATTCAATACAGGAATATGTGACTGTCTATTGTACAATACAATCTGCCTGTATTAATGCTAAAAATGTTTAATTTCCAAAAATAACAGACTATTTTGTTATTGAACTTGTTTCTACACAGAAAGCAAGGATTTGGGTGTAACCCCCCTATAAATGGGGGTTCCTAAAAGCCTCCTAGGAGCTGCCTAAGTGTTCCCCCTGGTGGTTGGCTTTCGGCATTTAAGCTGTTTTAAATGGCAATGCTGTGAGTGCTTTTAGAGCCTCTGTGTACTGTCCCTTTAAGAGATGCCTGCTAGCAGGCCAGAGTAGCTAGAAAGGGGCCGTGTGTATTTATGCTCGAGTCCTGCCCGGGCTGCTGGATAAGTGCTCTGTAACTGCCGTCGCTAAGTATGCAGAGAGAGCCTAGTTGAGAGCTGTAGCCATTTGTGGGAAAGATTGCAGAGGGACAATGAAAATGTAGTTTATCTAACCTGCCTTTTGTTGCAGCACAAACTCTGTCTGTTTGCTTCACCATTTTGGTCCAGGACTGCCGAATTGGACCAATCAGTACCTCGGGACTCTAGTAGAGCCATCTGACCAATAGAGGAACTGCTTGTAATTTGGGAAAGGCATTATGGGCTATGGCGCTCTTTCGGGCCACTGAGGGTTGGAGAAATTGACTGGCATGTGACGCTAGCCAATGGGATCGGGTAGCGCCCGAGCTGTAAGGAGTGCCCCATGCTGCTAGGGGCAGATTCATTGTGACTGTGAAGAGGAAAGGAGCTCTGAGCTTCTACGCCATTGGAGTGTTCACATGGGAAGCGCGTGAAAGGCCTAGGCGGCCGTTTGCCTTGTTAGTGCTTCGGACTAAATCCGCCGGTGTGCGGTCGGAGGAGGCTGTGTAGGGACACAGCTACCTACCAGGCTTCACCTGAGAGGGACTGGAGAATCTGCTGAATCGCGCTCGGTCCATCAGGACGTTTGGAGTGGCTGCTACCACCCGAAGTGGCTGTGAGTTCGTTCGGGTCCTGAAAACTGCTGCCTGGTATGGTAGCCCTCGGTTGTTTGCCATATAAATGTGTGAGGAGGCTGTTGAAGCTCAGGCTCAGCCCTGCAAGCAGTGAAGGAAGGGTATCTGCTGGAGTCGTGAGTACTGGATCAGGGTAGCTCCCTGTTAAGTTTACAAGCAGTGGCAAAAATCTTTTCGTTATACTGCTGCCTGCATTAACTGAGTGTTCTGCTCATTCTGATCTGTTCCGGAAAGTGAATGCTTACTTGTGTCAGGGCCTCAACCAGCTGCCACGAGGGAATAGCCATTAGGCCTTGGGTACCCAGGGACAGTAATTAATAGGTTTAGGCCTGTGCACAGAGCCCTAGGTAGATAAGTATAGTGATAAGCCAATCAACTTGATTTCCCCCTGTCCTTGTTATTCCTCCTTAAATAAATCAGATTATTTGTTTTGCAACTGTACCCTGGCTGGATTGTGTTTTACTGAGGATATACTGTACAGTGAAAGTGTGATAACGGTGCCTTACTTTACAGGGGGTCCACGGAGTGAGCTGAGAGATACGAGCCGGGGTAAGTGTACAGGGGAAAAGTAGTGTCATTACTCCGGGTGAGCCACTAGTGGGATGAAAGGGGGGTTGCAGTAACCCAGAGGGCTGTGACCGAGTCAATCTCGACTGTGTTAACCCTGACCTCTGGGTGGAGGCACCCGTCAATGGATCTGGGCCCCTCACCCTGCCACAGTTGAGGCAGACAGGGGTAGTAGCCCTAAGGGTAGCGCCCCTTGGGGGTTACAAATTGGAGGCACCGCTGGGATTAGCGTCCCCTAGTGGCCAAGTGAGTGAAGTGCATCAGAAATGGAAAAACTGGAAGGGGATATGTTGGCATAAATTAAGTTGGGTCCTATTAAGACAATGGTACACAAACTGATGGGGTGGGGTGAAGTCGAAGAGCTGGACTCCCAGAAAATTGTGTTACTGTTAGATGTGCCCCTGGGAACCCCAACAGCTGACATTGTTTCCACAGCAGAGCATATTAAATGTTTGGGCAAAGTGGAGGTAAAGGAGCGCATGGCTGACCTGCTCGACCAGACGCTGCAGGTGCTACTTTTGTGCAGTGTGGCCATTGACCCCGAGAGGGTACCTCCAGTGATTTACCCGGAGGGTGCTTCACAGGGATGGAGGCTAGTTCATATTCGGAGTGGGTCAACCACTCCTAGGGGGCCCCCCAGGCTAATAGTTTTAAAGATAAACTGCTTAAGTTACTGGCTGTGGAGGGGACGACTACTCAGGAATTGCTGCAAGCACTGGATTTGTCTAGTGATGCTACCCCTCAGGTCTCCCCAGGTACCTCCCCCTGTCCCCCCAATAGTTCTATTTTGGCGCCACTGCCCTTAGTGGTCCCTCCTATACAACTCGATTCCTACCGCAGGCTGAAACTTTTTTCTGGCACAGTGCCAGTGCCTACAGGGGAGGATGACCTGGAAGCTTGGATGGACTATGCCACCCCCTTAGTTCAGGAGTGGCAATGCTCTGAGGGGGAGAAAAGAAAGAGACTGATGGAGAGCCTACTGGGTCCCGCTTTAGAAGCCATTAGGTTTTTGCGGGCCACCAATCCGGAAGCCACCACCGCAGAGTACCTCTGCGCTTTAGAGGGGGTGTTTGGGAGTACAGAGACCGGGGAAGATTTGTTATGGAAATTCAGGTCTGCCAAGCAGTGGAGAAATGAGAAGCTATCCGCCTTTGTCACTAGGGTGGAGCGGGCTTTGCAGAAGGCCTATAGAAAGGGGGGAATCACTGCCACGGCCCTGAATCAGGTCAGGTTGGAACATGTTTTAAAGTCTGCTAGATTCTCTAGTGTAATACTGTTAAAACTTAAGCTACATGATCGACGGGCTACCCCACCTGAATATTGTCAATTGATGAGGGAAATTAGAGAGGTGGAGACCGATGAAGAGGGGTGGGAACCGTATGTGGGGGCGGTAAACCCTAGTGGGACCCCTGAGCCTAGCACCCCCGAAGAGACCAGCCTGTCAGGAAAGCCTGATGGATCCCCAGATTTTCCAGGTGATGTGGGAATGCGAGCTATTTCCTCCGACCCCCACATAGAGAGTGAGTTGAGGGCTGAGGTCAGAAATTTACGGGAACTGGTGAGGGACTTGAAGCAATCTACCATGTACCCTGTTAGGTCTGGGGGGGCCTGAGTTATCCAGAAACCAGAACCCTGGTCCCAGGGAGCCCCCTCATCCCCCTCAGGATCCCCAACAGATAAGGTGCCTACCGCCCAATAGTGATCCCCGGGACCCCAAGTTCTGTTACCATTGTGGGGAGGATGGGCATTTTCAGCCTGAGTGCCAGATGCCGGAGAACTTAAGGAAAGTCAACAGCAGACTGATCACTTGGCATTGCAGGGCCCAACCTCGACCCCCCAGGTAAAGCTTTGTGACCCGGGCCCATGCTTAACCAACTGTCAATGCTGTGCCCCCGGAAATGGTCTGATGTGGTCGGGCCCTCGATGGAGACCCCGGTGCCGAGTAAATGGGATTCCCACCCGAGCTGTATTAGACAGTGACTCTCAGGTAACCATCATGTTTCAGGACTGGTATCAGACACACTTACCTGAGGTGCCCCTACAACCCTTGAATGGCCTACATGTGTGGGGATTGAGCGACAAAGCTTATCCGTATTTGGGGTATATCTGAGTCTGGTTGCCCTTCTCTGCTTCTGTGACTGGAGTGGACGAACAGGTGGAAACCATAGCTTTAGTTTGCCCCCCTACTGGACTGTATGATGGGGTACCCCTGCTGATTGGGACGAAAGCGCATATGTTTGGACGATTGGCCCAGTTGCATTCAGAAAAGCAAGCATTCAAGACCGGGAAAGCCCTAAGGATACCTGCTGTAATTCAGAAGGCAGTTGCCACTCAGAAGAAGGTTAGCCAGAAGGAACCTGAAGGCCTGGTGGGTGTAGTGTGGAAAAAGGATCCGACCCCAGTGATACTTGCCCCGAATGCCCAATGTGTCCTGCATGGAGAAGAACGACTAAAAACAGAGGTTAAGAATAAGTTGTTGATGTTGGACGCGCCTGGGGAGGGAAGATTACCTGAGGGATTGTTGGTCAAACCCAGTATCTTGCTGGCTAGAGCTCATGCTTATGTTAAGAGGATGATGGTTCAAGTGCATAATGTGTCCAACAAAGAGATTCAAATAAGAAGAGGGTGCACCATGGCAAGTATTACGTGTGCGATGCAGTACTTCAAATAGCAGGGGTTCAGGACAGATGACAGGTTACTCTGACTTGTTTGATTTCAGTGACTCTCTGCGGCTGAATGGAAAAGGAGGATCAGTGAGAGGCTTGCCAAGAGGGAGCAGGTTTTCTCCCTGAAAGAATGGGATGTGGGATGTGTGCAAGGGGCTGAGCATCACATTCGGCTGCATGACGACAGGCCTTTCCAAGAGAGATCCTGGCGCCTGGCTCCGGCTGACATAGATGATGTGAGGCGGCATCTGCAAGAGATGTTGGCTACTGGTGTGATACAAGAGTCCCGGAGCCCCTATGCCTCCCCCATTGTAGTAGTAAGAAAAAAGAATGGGGCAGTTCGGATGTGTGTAGACTACCGCACTTTGAATCAGTGGACCATCCCAGATCAGTATACCATGCCACGTATACAGGACGCCTTGGATTGTTTGAACGGTAGTAAGTGGTTTTCAGTGTTGGACCTCCGCAGCGGGTACTATCAGATCCCGATGGCCCCGGAGGACCAAGAGGAGACTGCATTTATTTCCCCCTAGGTTTCTATGAGTTTATTCGGATGCCTCAAGGGATTTCAGGTGCCCCAGCTACTTTTCAGCGCCTGATGGAACGTGCTGTGGGGACATGAATTTGTCGAGTATTTAGTTTACTTGGATGATGTCATAGTGTTTGGCCGCTCGTTGGAAGAACATGAGCAACGATTGTTCAAGGTCCTGGATCGACTGGAGGATTTCGGCCTCAAGCTGTCTATAGACAAGTGTCAATTCTTCCAAACTTCTGTGAAATATGTGGGCCACATAGTGTCCACTGAAGGCATAGAGACTGACCCTAGCAAAGTGGAGGCTTTGACCACTTGGCCTCAGCCCAGAAATTTTGAAAGAACTGCAATGGTTCCTGGGGTTTTGTGGATATTATAAGCGGTTTGTCAAAGATTATTCTCGAGTGATTGGCCCCCTCCTCAACCTTACTAAGGGGTACCCACCCACGCACAAAAAGTATAAGAAAGTTGTGCGTTCTGAGATGGAGAAGAAGTATTTTCGGCCGCATGATGTGTTTGGGGACTGCTGGACTACTGAGTGTGAGGAAGCTTTCTATGACATCATATATCAACTCACCCATGCCCCAGTGCTGGCCTATGCTGATCCGGCCAAGCCATACGTTCTCCATACTGATGCCAGTCTACAAGGATTGGGGGCCGTGTTATATCAGGAGCACTCGAATGGTCTGAGACCTGTAGCTTTTGCCAGCAGAAGTCTGACTCCTTCAGAAAAAAATTATCCAGTGCACAAACTAGAGTTCCTGGCTCTGAAGTGGGCCATTGTTGATCAGTTTCATGATTATTTGTACAGTGCCAAGATATTGGTGAAGACTGATAACAATCCTCTGACCTATGTACAGACCTCAGCCAAGTTGGATGCCACTGGCCATGGGTGGCTCTCTGCCTTGGCCACCTACGACTATGTTGTTGAGTACAGAGCGGGCCTAAACCATATAGATGCGGATGCTCTCTCTCGGAGACCTATGCCACAAACTGATTGGGCCAGGTTGTCAAAACCTGACATAAGAGCCCTCTGCCAGAAATTTGACAAGGAGGAACAGGTGTCTCCTGATGCTGTGGACTGTATGGTGGATTGCTTGGGGCCATCCGAAAACTGCATACCTGCTGCCTACTGTCATTTCTCTGCATTAGACACTAGTTCACTCCCCCAATTCAACAATGATAGTCTCCAACGGGCTCAATCCCATGACTCTATGATAAAAACAGCTGTGGAGGCTTTGCAGGTCGGAAGGGACATGTCCAAGCTACGTTCCACTGATCTGAGAACTGCCTTGTTATATAAAGAAGGACCCAAATTAAAGCTGATTAACCAACTACTATACAGAGAGACTGTGGATAAGGAGGGCTGGGTAGACAAACAACAACTGGTGCTGCCCTCAGCTTTTAGAGAACTGGTCCTGAGGTCCTTACATAATCACATGGGGCACCTTAGCATAGACCGAACTCTCGACCTGGTATGGACCCGATTCTACTGGCCAAAGATGAGTACCGATGTGGAGCAGTATGTCAAGACCTGTGGCCGCTGTTTGCAAAGAAAAGCCCTACCTCAGAGAGCTGCTCCATGGTCAATATCACCACTAGTGCCCCTATGGAACTGGTCTGCATTGATTTCCTGAGTTTAGAACCAGATCTGAAAAATATCAGTAACATATTGGTGGTCACTGATCATTTTACCCGGTATGCACAGGCTTTTCCTACTAAGGATCAGAGAGCAACCACGGTGGCTAAAGTACTCGTGGAGAACTTCTTTGTCCACTATGGGGCCCCACAGAGGATCCACTCCGACCAGGGGAGGGACTTTGAGAGCCAGCTGATCAAAGGGATGTTATCTTTGTGGGGAGTACGAAAATCAAGAACTACCTCATACCACCCCAAGGGAGATCCCCAACCTGAAAGATTTAACCTCACCTTACTTGATATGTTGGACACATTGCAACCCAAGGACAAGCCTAGATGGAGCCAGCAGATTAGCACCCTGGTTCATGCTTATAACTGCACCAAAAGTGATGCCACTGGATTTTCCCCATACAGGTTGATGTTTGGGAGAGAGGCTAGATTGCCAGTGGATGTGTGTTTTGGGGTTTCTCCTGATGGGGTGCAAGCAGAAAATCATTTACAGTATGTACAAAAGTTGAAGGCCCAATTGAACCATGCCTACCAACTGGCCCAGACTATGGCTGCTAAACGAAACCTGACCAAGGAGAGGTATGACAAGAAAGTGAAAACAATGGAGCTGAGAGAAGGATAGAGTGCTATTGAGGAATCTGGGATTGCATGGTAAACATAAGATTGCTGACAGATGGCATCATCCCTCACTATTGTTGTGGGAAAACTGTCCGATTTACCTGTATATAAAGTGCGGCCTGAAAACAATTCAAAAGAGGTGAAAACTATACACAGAAATCATCTGCTGCCAATCGGGCAAATCCTGATTGAAGCTGAATCTCCAAATGCCCTCCCCTCCCGGCCTATGACTAGATCTGCGGCCAGGAAAAGAACCAGACCAAGTGATTCTTCAACAAGCCAACTAAGAGGGCCTTGTCCAAATATCCCTGATGAAGATGATCGCCGATCTGTGTCTGAAGACAATGCAGATGATGGTGAATACTATCCCTCTTACGAACTGAGCCAACTGTTTTGGGGCAATCCCCTTGTTAACTCTGGAGATGAGGTTGGGCCTTCTGGACTGTTTGAGCCCCTACTTTGTCTCCGGAGCCAATGCTTCCAGAGGATGAGCTGGGTAGTCACAAAGCCCAAGGGGTGGGATCACTGAGCATGGCTGAACTGTCTGGCCTGGCTGAACTATCTGATTTTTCAGAAAAAGAAAGTGATGGGGGGGGGGAACAAGCCAAGGATATGCTGGAACCCGAAGAATATTTCGAATGCCCTGATGGCTCCTTACTAGTGCCTGAGCAGTCCCCAGCTGAGCCAAGTAGTATGGGTCCAGATATAGAGGGTCATGCCCCACGAAAGTACTATGAGCACTGGGTCCTTTTCCCCTGTGAAGGTTCCCCCTAATAATCTCAATGAGGCTAAAACGGAATCGGAGCCCGTATCAGGGTTTTCCGAGACCCCTAGACGCTCTAGCCGAGAAGTACGGCCTGTAGTAAAGTTGAGTTATGAGTCTCTGAGTCAGCCTGTGGACCTGCCCTTAAATGTGGTCCATAAAAGGGTGTATGTGTCCCCGAGCTCCTTGCCTAAGTTAGCCTTGGGGGATAACTCCAGCCTGTTAGTGTTGCCCTTTGAGTGTGGTATCCCTACCCCAGTCAGCCTGCTAGTGGCTGATAGGAAGGGACCCCCTCTTTTCAGGTGTCATGGGCAGAGAGTAATGACCTGATTTGAGAAGGAGAAGGTTATGAAAGTGTGTAATGTTGCATAAACTGTAAATACAGTACTAATGCATGTGATCTAAAGTGTGACACAATGTTAATTAAGATGTTTGCCTTAAAGTAATTTAAGGGTAACTACTTGACGCGGACGCCAAGTTTTTCTAGGCCAGGAAGGGTGTAACCCCCCTATAAATGGGGGTTCCTAAAAGCCTCCTAGGAGCTGCCTAAGTGTTCCCCCTGGTGGTTGGCGTTCGGCATTTAAGCCGTTTTAAATGGCAATGCTGTGAGTGCTTTTAGTGCCTCTGTGTACTGTCCCTTTAAGAGCTGCCTGCTCATAGGCCAGATTAGCTAGAAAGGGGGGGGGACCATGTGTATTTATGCTCGAGTCCTGTCCGGGCTGCTGGATAAGCGCCCTGTAACTGCCGTTGCTAAGTGTGCAGCGAGAGCCTAGTTGAGAGCTGTAGCCATTTGTGGGAAAAATTGCAGAGGGACAATGAAAATGTAGTTTATCTAATCTGCCTTTTGTTGCAGCACGAACTCTGTCTGTTGGCTTCACCATTTTGGTCCAGGACTGCCAAATTGGACCAATCAGCACCTCGGACTCTAGTAGAGCTGTCTGACCAACAGAGGAACTGCTTGTAATTTGGGAAAGGCATTATGGGCTATGGCGCTCTTCGGGCCACTAAGGGCCGGAGAAATTGACTGGCATGTGGCGCTAGCCAATGGATCGATGGCGCCGAGCTGTAAGTGCCCCATGCTGCTGAGGCAGGTCGTTGTGACTGTGAAGGGAAAGGGCTCTGAGCTTCTGCGCATTGGAGTGTTCACGCGGGAAGCGCGTGAAAGGCCTAGGCGGCCGTTTGCCTTGTTAGTGCTTCGGACTAAATCCACCGGTGTGCAGTCAGAGGAGGCTGTGTAGGGACACAGCTACCTACCAGGCTTCACCTGAGGGGGACTGGAGAATCTGCTGGATCACGCTCGGTCCATCAGGACGTTTGGAGTGGCTGCTACCGCCCGAAGTGTCTATGAGTTCGTTCGGGTCCTAAAAGCTGCTGCCTGGTATGGTACCCCTCGGTTGTTTGCCATATAAATGTGTGAGGAGGCTGTTGAAGCTCAGGCTCAGCCCTGCAAGCGGTGAAGGAAGGGTATCTGCTGGAGTCGTGAGTACCGGATCAGGGTAGCTCCCTGTTAAGTTTACAAGCAGTGGCAAAAATCTTTTCGTTGTACTGCTGCCTGCATTAACTGAGTCTTCTGCTCATTCTGATCTGTTCCGGAAAGTGAAAGCTTATTTGTGTCAGGGCCCCAACCAGCTGCCACGAGGGACTAGCCATTAGGCCTTGGGTACCCAGGGACAGTAATTAATAGGTTTAGGCCTGTGCACAGAGCCCTAGGTAGATAAGTATAGTGATAAGCCAATCAACTTGATTTCCCCCTGTCCTTGTTATTCCCCCTTAAATAAATCAGATTGTTTGTTTTGCAACTGTACCCTGGCTGGATTGTGTTTTACTAAGGATATACTGTACAGTGAAAGTGTAATAACGGTGCCTTACTTTACAGGGGTTCCCCGGAGTGAGCTGAGAGATACGAGCCGGGGGGTAAGTGTACAGGGGAAAAGTATTGTCATTACTCCAGGTGAGCCACTAGTGGGACGAAAGGGGGGTTGCAGTAACCCAGAGGGCTGTGACTGAGTCAATCTCGACTGTGTTAACCCCGACCTCTGGGTGAAGGCACCCATCAATGGATCTGGGCCCCTCACAGTTGAGGCAGGCAGGGGTAGTAGCCCTAAGGGTAGCACCCCCTGGGGGTTACAAAAGCATGCATTGGAAACATGGTCTCATACAAGCCTGCACATGCCAATTCCATCCATCATGCCCCCCACCACCACACACATATGTAATATAGTCACAGTTTGATAATGTATGGCAATGAGGTTATAGTTGGAATGCGGGGCTGCTGTTTGGTGGAAGCTGGTTCAGGCCCTGCTGAGACCCATGAAGCTGTGTAAGCCCGAGCAAGTCACTTAACCTTTGTGTGCTTTAGCCAACCCAGCTGTCCTACTGGCAAGAGTTAAACTGGGTAACATAGGCCCCCCCAACCACAGGTTCAAACCCCGCTAGAGATAAATACTCAGTGCAACTTTGGGCACATCACTTAAGTTTTCAGTGCTCCAGTCCACCCAGCTGCAGAAACTAAATGGGTAGAATTAGGGCACCGCTGGAAACCAGATGTTGCATCTCAGCTAGGCTATCCTGGGTTAATAAACTGTAAAAAAAAAAAAAAAAAAAAAAATTCAGAATCTTGCAGCACTCACAAAAAGACTTCTAGGTAACCCAGCCAGAGCTGTCAGTTGTGCTAAAGACTTTCGTGTATCCCAATTAAAGCTTAAATTTAAGAACTTGGGTGGAAACGGGTTTGATTTATGGAGTGCCTCATAACCTCATGTCTTGCACAGAAAACATATAATCCATTTAATGACACATGGTACTTCATTGTTTAAAGAATAACTATATTTCTTTACATGGGGATGTATACAGATAACCAAGACCATCACTATGAATTAACTGAAAGATATGCGAGAATGTGAGCTGCGTAGAAAGGTTAAATAACACATGGAGACATTTGTTAAAATCAGACATTTTCCAGAGGCTTGACTCTAGTTTTATCCCAGTAGTTGACATTTCACAAAGTAGTTAAATGGATAGCATGCACTGACCTTTTTCAGCTCAAATGTTATTTCCTAAAGGCTGAGTAATTGAATAATGTTTTTCAGGGAACTGTATGCAAAGGTTTGAAAGTATAGCAATTATATTACAAAGAGCAAGGGGATTGTAAATCATTTAATAGGATGAAAAATGTGGTTAGTACCTATTAATTAGTCAATCAATCTTTATTTTACCAGGTGAAACACCATTGAGTGAAACTCATTTACAGAGTGGACCTGGGCAGCAAAAACAACGTTGATACAAAACAACATAGATAATACAAAGCCTTAAGGATATGCAATAACAACATTACAAACTGGTATACACAACGATCACATGATTTATATTTGCAATACATTCATATATATAAACAGGGCGTATAATGCCGAAGTGCATTGGAGAACATGTACATTTCCCCATGGTATAAGGTGTGATCAATCATTAGTAAAAGGGATGTATCAGAAGGTCAGAGGAAAGGAACATAGGTAGAAACCCCAAACAGTTGCGGTAGCTAAGACAGAGAGGAGGAGAGAAAAAGGAAGGAACAGGAGATAAAACTGGGGAGTAATTGGAAGAAGTCTTTTAAGGTTTATTAGAGAGTGGCTGGACAGGGGCAGTATGAGGCAAGTTAAGCACATGCAGCTAGGAAACTAGTCAGAAGTTAAGAGTAGCAGTTGCAGGTGTCCCTGACATGTTGTCTATGAATCGAGCTGTGAATGAGCTTGGTACCTGCAGACCTGAGTTTAATTCTCGTAGCCTCCACTTGCAGACTGTGCGACTCTGAGCAAGTCACTTAACCAGCCCAAAGCTCCTGGGTCACCCCTGAAAACAGGCACTTGTGAGTAGTGGGCCTTATCTGGTTAACAAAGAATAAAAAAAAAATAGAGTCATTAAAATACCTTCAAAAATCCAGGGGAAGAGTACACAGTGTGTGTGTGGGGGGGGGGTACTAACAACAACAAAAATGGAAAGGGACCTGGGGGTAGTCATATCAGATGATCTAAAGGTAGACAAGCAATGTGAGAAGGCAGTAAGGAGGGTTGGGGGATACTGGGATGCATAGGGAGAGGCATCACCAGTAGAAAACAGGAAGTTGTTATCCCTGTGTACAGACAGTTGGTGAGACCCCATCTGAAGTACTGCGTGCAGTTCTGAGACCCCATCTCTGCAAAGACATAGACAGGATGAAGGCAGTCCAGAGGAGGGCAACTAAAATGGTGCAGGGTTTGCACCAGAAGCCATATGAAGAGGAATAAAGGAGCTTAATATGTATACCCTCAAGGAAAGGGGGAGACATGATAGAAACTTTCAAGTACCTCAAGGGAATCAACAAAGTCCAAGAGGTAGCATCTTTCAGAAAAGAGATGAGCAAGAACAAGGCATAATTTTAAGATGGGGACGGCCTAGGGGCAATGTGAGGAAGTATTTTTCATGGAGAGGTGGTGGATACATAGCACAGCTTTCCTGAGTAGGTTGTAGGGTCAAAAACAGTGAGGGAATTCAAGAATGCTTGGGACAGACATAAGGCAATTCTGGTGGGGGGGGGGTAGGAGGAAGTAGGCTGTTGGTTAACTAGGATCTGCAGCTTATCCAATAGGTAGGGAAATGGGCAGACTGGGTGGGCCAAGCAGTCCTTATCTGCCATCAAAGTCTATGTTTCTATGTAATGTTTTGAAGGTTGCCATTTTAAAAATAGTTGAAAGTTTCAGGAATTTTTGAAGATTGTTCTATAGGGCTGGGAGGACATGGCTTATAGATTTATAGATGATAACCCAAAGCGCGTTCTAGATCTCGGAATGTCGAGTGATATGTAGGAGTGTCTCCTGAGAGAATAATTTCCAGGGGTGCTGGTTAAGTGGCTAGATATGTACTGAGGGAGCTTACCAATTAGAGCTCTATAGGTCCATATTGCCGCCTTTTTTACTCTCCTGGTTTTTAGGGACTGCCTGCCAAGAAGAGCATGAAGGAAGCAGTGGTGAGTCTTGTACGGAGGACCAGTAATGAATCTTAGTGCCCTATTGTACAGGGTATCAAGCTTGGCCAATATTGTGTATGGGCCATGACTATACAGGAGGTCGGGGTAGTCCAGGAGGGGGAGGAATGTTGATTGCACTAATCTTAGCTTAGCTTCCTGGATAATAAGTTTTTGATTCTAAAGAAAAGTCCTAGTCTTTGCCTTAACTTTTTAGCCAGTTCCTCTATGTGAACTGTATAGGAGAGTTTGTGATCAATCCAGAGTCCTAAATACTTGCATTTGCCTACTAATTTAATTGGTTCAGCTAGGAGGGACGTTATTTGCTGCTGGGCTCGTGATAAGGATGAACCGACTGAGCTGAGTTTAGGGGAAAATATCATAGCTTTCATTTTCTTGGCATTCAGCAAAAGTTGAGATTCAAGAGATTTTGCTACAATAAGTTGCGTTCTTGCTGCAGTGCACTGCAGGCGAGTTCAAGGTAGGGTCTGGCAACACAGAGAACAGTATCATCAGCAAATAAGTGAATACTTGCTTGGTTGATATCCACATTAAATACTGTTAATATCGATTGTGAATAGTAAAGGTCCTAGTACTGAACCCTTCGCTACACCTCTGAGAAGTGGTTTCAGTGGTGACAAATCCCCTTGTGCCTTGATTTGTTGTTGCCTACCTATAAGGTAACATGTAAACCATTTTACAGCAGTGACATCCAGGCCAATACCTTGTAGTATGGTCAGCAGTAAATCGCAGTCTACTGTGTCAAACGCCTTGCTTAGTTTGAGGAATAATGCGCTCACAGAAGTTTAGAGTCAAGTGCTAAGTGCCACTCATGGCTGCAACAGCTTAAAACTACTTTAGGAATACATTTTATATTACATGATTGTTAAATATTAAACTGTGATTACATTCTCTGTTGTAACAGCTCAGGGGCATAGAATTTACTGTAAAAATGATGTAGTGCTAGCATTAACTATGTTAAGATGTATGTCTACTCTAAGGAGATATTGTATGTAATGGGTTACATTAACTTTAATAAACTATAAATAAAAAACAGTTTGCAATGCAGCAGACCAGTTGTGTTCTGCTATAACGTTACAGTAAAACAAGCAAAAGGAAGAGTGATTGTACAGTACTGTCTGAACTCTTTCAGGCATTGTGGATCCTCCAGCAACTTGGCTGACATTTGCTCAGATGGTGGACACCAGGAAAAAAGGACCACCTTTCAATTTGTGTGAATAATTTGTATAGCAGGCTAATGTCAGGGGTGTCCATGTTTTGGAACAATATATGTGTGTGTGGGGAGGTGGGGGTAGTACTATCTCATGGTGATAATGCTCATTTTTCAGCAAACTAGAAACAACATGCCTAATATTAAAAACCCAGCAACATCTGTACATGGATTCACTCCAAGACTGAAAGATTGCTACATAAATTACTATGACTGAAGTACAGCAGACAGGATAGTAACCAGGGTACTGGAGCAGGTCAAAAAAGGTAGTGGTCTGCAGGCCTATATACGCAAGCCATTTTCTGGAAGTCCATTTTATTACCAAGTGAGTTCCCACACACACCAGGGCTGAATGGTTGTACAAAGAAAATGTGAAGTGGGGCACGATCCACCTCGTGAGCATACAGGAGCACTTGGAGCACGCATGATGACTTACCAAGTGACCAAGTCCCTCTTACAGATGACAAGCCACAGTTTTTCGGGAATGTGGATAACGCATTGTAACATCCCAATTCTCTTTACCAAACTTAGGTGCACTTTTTTAGTTCAACTCTTCAGAGCACCATCATGCCTGCGTATGTCATGATCTACTGTAGAAATATATATCCAGATGTGCCCCCCTCCCCCATTTAATGCAGAATTAAAACAATACGGTACCTATACATTTTTACCGCTTACCAATCTACATTGTTTAGCTGATAGCTTGCAACACAAGGCTTTATATGACACATACACGTTCAGAAAGGAAAAACGGTTATTATGTTTCCTTGTTTTATATTGGCTATTCTGATTTGACAGATGGAAATCTCACTATATTGGCCAAGTAATCATTTTTAGCTTTCACAGAGCAATAGTTATTATTTGCACCTATATATCACACCATGCAGGTCACATAATAATAGAAAGGCTTTTACTAAAATTATATTTTATGCCTAGCTACAAAATGTACATTTCTTTGCGCCCCTGTTTTATACACTTACTGGTCTAGGACAGACTGAACTTGATAACAATAGCTATCCACAGACTGATATTCAGGTATTTTTATGTAATTGTTAAATGAGAAGGTCCGTGAGCAACAATAACCTGCTTCCATGAAGAACTCCAAACATAAATAAATCAAAACTATTAAATGACAAGAAAAATCACAGGTGACAACAGGGCAAACAATAAAAAAATAGGAACCGTACACAGCACAAAATTCAGCCATTACAGGAACATGCTGACTTTCCATAGATGTAAGTTTTAAAAGGTTTTTCAAATGAGTCTTACAGCTCAATAAAGAGTCACAAGTGGTGGAGGCAATGATATATAGGTGTTAACTCATTACTTCCAATAGCCTTCGTATGAAGTCCGAGCGATCCACCACTTAATCTGACACAAAATCAAAACAGTGGTGAATGGAGAGGAGGGATGGAAGCAGCTGCAGGAGGACCTAAGCAAGCTAGAGGAGTGGTCAGAGAGGTGGTAGCTGGGGTTCAATGCAAATACGTGTAAAGTTATGCACTTTGTGGTGAAGAACCCAAGGAGAGAATACTGGCTGGGAGGGGTTAAGCTGGGGATCACTAAGGAGAAGGATCTAGGGGTAATGATAACAGGAACCATGGACAACACTGCCCAGTGCAGGAGAGTGGCTGCAAAAGTGAACAAAATGCTGGGGTGCATAGCGAGGGGGTTTCGTCCAGATGAAGAGAGGTGATCTGGCCCCTCTACAGGTCACTGGTAAGGCCGCACTTAGACTACTGTGTACAGTTTTGGAGGCCGTACCTAAAGCGTGATATCAGGCTACTGGAGGGAGTGCAGAGGAGGGCAACAAAGATGATATGTGTGTAACCCCCCTGCAAATGGGGGTTCCCAAAAGACTTCCAGGAGCTTGTTTGAATGCTCCAAGCCTGAATGGTGTTTGGCATTTAAGCCATTTATCAGTGAGTGTTTTAGAGCCTCTGGTACTGTCTCTTTAAGAGCTGTCTGCTTGCAGACATAATTAGTTTGTATGGGGGACTGTGCTTCTCTGAGTACCACTCGAGCTGCTGCCAATTCACTTCATTTTTGCAGTCACTAGGAGTGCAAAGGAACCTATCTGAAAGATGTAACTGTTTGCCAGAAATTATTTAGAGTAATAATGAAATTACAGTTTGTCTAACCTGCTTTCTTTGCAGTCAGAACTGTGTCTGCTAGTCTCCATTCTAGTTTTGAACTGCTGAACTGGACCAATCAGTGTGGGGTAAGCTAGCTCTAAAATGATGCCTTGGACGAATCAGAACTTGACTCATAATCTGAGCCAGCCACAAGAGGATTGTATGGGCAGTGACTCTGGGAGATTGTAGTTTAGACTTCAGTGCCTTTTGGACCAACAGCAGCAGTCTATTGTGAGTGACAGCCAATCCAGTCAAGAACTGGGAGGAACTCAAAGGAAGTGCCCGGTTTCGTCAGTTGGAGTTCAGTTGAGCTTTGGCAGTGAAGAAGGAAGGAGCCCTGTGCTTTTTCAGTGTGCAGTTTTAGTCAAAAACGTGTGTAAGGCCCAGAGTTCCGGTCTGCAGCTTGTGTAACAGCTGTTAGGACTGAACTGCCCTGTGAAAAGAATCAAAGGATCTCTGAAGAGTAGAAACCAGGCTCACCCTGTAGAAGACTGGAAGAATTGCTGAAAATTGCACTCGGTCTGTCAGGAACTGAATCTGCTGTGTGTTCTCCCGGTATTGTGCAGTAATTGCGATCGGATACAGATGCAGCCTGCCTGGTATAGTACTTTCTTTTATATGGATGTGTGAAGAGGTTTGTGTACCTCAAGTGAGCCCTGCTGACATTGAAGGACCCTATCTTATTTGGAGGTCGTGAGTACTAATTCAGGGTTGCTCCTCTGTTGAATTGCCACATTAAATCCAAATGGAATTACTGTACTGCTGACTGTTTAATTCTCCTTTTCTCTGTGTGAAAGGGCCCCACCAGCTGCCACGGTTTGGACTAGCCACTAGGGCTTGGGTACCCAGGACAGTAACTGATAGGATAGGCCTGTGCACAGAGCCATAGGTAGATTATTAGGTGATAAGCTAATTAACCTGATTTCCCTGTCCTTGTTATATCCCCAAATAAATCAGAGCTGCTTGTTTCAGCAAAGTTATACTGCCTGAGGTATTTGTCTATGTTAAAGTACTGTACTGTGATTGTTGCACTGTATCTCATTTCACAGGAGGTCCCAGTGCCGGAACCAGACCTAGGGTAAGTGTATACTGTGAAGGTAATTTGATATATTGTGTGGGCCACTAGTGGGAAGAAAGGGGGGTTGCAGTGTCCCAGAGGGCTGTGACCAAGTTAGTTTAACTATTGCAAACCCTGACCTCTGGGTGGAGGCACCCGCCATTGGATCCAGGCCCCTCAACCTGTTAGTGGCAAATCAGGCAGGGGTAGTAGCCCCTGGGATAGCGCCATCTAGGGGTTACATGTGGAATGGAAGGGACAAACTATGACAGCAAGATGACAGACCTGAATATGTACACCCTGGAGGACAGAAGGGACAGGGGAGACATGACAGAGATATTCAAGTATCTGAGGGGAATCAATAAGGATGGGGCAGATGGGATCTTTAAGTTAAGGAGGGGGAGGGTCACGAGGGGGCATGGGTTAAGAATAGAGGGGGGACGACTCAGGAAGGAAATGAGGAGACACTATTTCACAGAGAAGGTGGTAGCAAAATGGAACACCCTACCAGAGTGGGTGGTATCACGTAAATCTGTGAACAGCTTCAAAAGGGCATGGGGCAGGGAACAGGGGAGAGTGAGGGTGTGGGGTGGCAATGGGATGACAACTGGGAGGGGGGTCGGGGCAGCTGCAAAGTAGGGTGCTAGCTGCACACTCAAGTAGACTTAGATAGACCGGGTGGTCTGTTTCTGCTGGCACATTTGTCTGTTCATATGTTCGTAAAATGGTCGCCCAGGAAATAATGAGTTAAGGAAGAAACTTTTGACAGGCCCTGACATTTGTGATTTTATGAGGTAGAGCCATCTTAAAAAGGGATGCAAATGATTTTTTTCCATTACAATTAAGCCATGTAAAACAGAGGAACTGATTTGGGAAAGTGCTTAGAGTCAGGTGCCTCACCGTTGACAAGTAACACAAACTTTTTAACCTACTGTGCACAACCCCACCCCCCGCATACTAGTAAGTGACCAGTCTGGAAAAAAAAAAAAGGGTTGCTGAAATGTTGTTGCTCCATAAAGTTAAGAGTTTGGAGTTATGATTATATCCTGGGATTATATCACTTGTGTACAGAAATGTGAGCCCTGCCCCATGATAGGTCAACAAGATGCATGGAATTGTATATACATGCAGTCACATATTGAATCTCAACATTACTGGTTCCCTGATAATAACCAGAATGCTGCCCAGAAAAAGGAAACAATCTGTAATACAGTCTTTTTAAAAGACATTTATTCAGGCAGTTACAGATCTCTGTCTCTTTCTCTCACACTGTAATGGGTCCCCCTCCCAGCTCGGCCTGCCCTTCTTCATTCTTCCCCAATATTTACCTCTTGTTAAAAAAGAGGAACAGGGTGCCCACCCCTGGCCACTAGCCCACTCCCTCCCCTCCAGGTCGTCTGCCCCCAATTTCCCAATGTTTGTTATAATTTGAGTCCACCTTGGTAACAAAAAAATATATAAAATTGATAAAACAAGTGTATATATCCCTCTCTCTTAGTTTTCTTCTCTCACACCCTACCTACTATACATACTGAATAGGCACTCCTGTGCTCTGGTAGCTTTGCATCAGGTCAAGCTGTCACCTGGCTCTCTAGCACAGCCCATGCTTCCATTGTACTTAAACTTTTGCCCCTCTCTGTGTGTTCTGATGTCACACTTGGTTGGACCAGATGTTCTCCCTACTTTAACCCTTTCCAAGCTTGAAGCAGGCCTTGACCAGTCTGACTGCTCTTTTTAGTAGCATATTCCCTCCTGGTCAGCTGAAGCCCCTCTTTGTTAATTGGCATGTCCCTTTAGAAAAATGTAATACAACCTGGCAATTTGAATTTGTCTTTTTTTTGCTTTTCAACTCTTTATAAATCCACATTAAAATTTCCAAATGTTACATTCAGATCTGTACCTCTAATCTCTGTCCTGCACATACTTCCTTTATTAAATGCAAAACAACAGTTCAGTTTATTTTATTCATCTGTGCATTTTCACTGCAGGAAACCCAGGGACTTGCCCCATTATAACACTTTCAGGGGTCTTTTAGGAGTCCTTCAGGGAAAGAAATTTAAAAACACTGTTAAAAAAATCTGCAAGCAGTTTCTTAAAGTGTTTTCTCTCAGACTTGATTTAGTTGTCCTCACCTATACTTTTACCCTCACCACCATCTGTTTCTCTGCTATGTTTTATTCTCTTTCTTGCTTTCTCAGTGAAACTCATGTCTCTCTTACCTGCAGTGGGAAGAAATAGATGGGGGGGGGGGTTAATGCAGAGTGACTGACTGCTGTTGAAGCCAAATGTTTTTCAGTCAAAGAGAACTGCTGGAATAGGGACATTTGTCACCATCTTAGAGCGAAGGTTGCCCAAACTCCCCCCAAACCACCCATTCTATGTTGCAAGGGGAAACGTTACAGCTATTACACAGGATATGAGGAGGGCACAGTGCGGCAGCTTTATATTTTCAAAATCACCAGTGCACCTCCCCCTTGTGATAATTTGGTGTACTAAAAAACAAAGGAAAAATGTTAACATAGTTTTACAGCAACCACGGAGCTAGGTAGGAATCTTAAATCCATGGGGCTTCCATTTGAATGCTACATGTGTAAGGGGGGGGTTCTGTTTTTACAGGTCTCTTGATTTTATCTTTATATGTCCCAGCAATATAGCGTTTCATATAGAACTTTCCGCTCAGTGCCATCACTTTGCTCAAGCTGGTTGGGGGGAGGTGAAGGAGACTCAACTATGATTTGCTGATAGTCTGCCCGCATTCCCCTTTTAAAAGGCAGATCTTTTTGAACAGTCGAATAGGTTTGTCAGAAACTGCATATTATTACTGAGGGTGGCACAAGTAAATAGAGCACTGTCGATATGCAGTCCATGCTTAAATACCAAAGGCTTGGACATAAATTAAATGTTGTAAATGGGATTTCTGCAGGGCTTATTACCTTCCCAGACATCCTCTGGGGTGGCTTCTGATTTATAAGGAAATTCTGTCCAATTATAAGTCAATCTGCATATTTATCAGAGGTCAGATATAGAACAGACACACACACACACGCACGTTCCAGAGGACGAGTAGCCATGTTAACCAGATTTGAAATAAATAAAATGGAGTGAAAAACTCATTCCATCAGTTTACTTAGTTGAGCTTACCAAAAAAAAAAGAGTGAATGAGGACATCATGACTCCCTCACACACACTTATTTGGAAAAGATGTTCAGTGTGTTACTATATAATAGAAATGGTGGATTAACCTATGGCACTAAATAACTGCCGATAGGGGAAAACACAGGTGGAACAGTGCACCACAGAACGAACGGGTGCTAAACCCAAACAAAGAACGAAATAAAGTACAGAAGTGGGTAGCACTCAGCAATAAGAATAATTAAACACTCAAATGATGCTGGAGTGAAACCTGGGGCCTGCAGCACACTAATGGCGAGGGTGTTGCACATCTTAACATGAGGGTTAATCGCTTGCTGGTCACCTAGCTACTGCAGTTGTTTGCTGTAACTTCCGTTACCAAAAGAGCCAATATTCACAAACTAAAGCAAGAAACAGTTTCAGGGTTTGGCTATAGAAATGGTCGCTCCCCAACCCCCAATAAGGTTCACTAAACTCAAGGTTGCTTTCAATCCTAACAATGCAGTACATGATCTTAAAAAAATGTGTTTTACCTTGTGAAAAAAGGGATAAAAGTCAGCTGTCACCAGATACTGAAAACAGCAACCCCAGATAGGAGACCAATGGGGATTTTAAATAAATGACATGAAATATTAAATCAGAAAAAAAGAGAAACATCTTAGAGCAACACACAGTTCAAACTGTTTTTAAGACACTTGGAGACGCTAAAAGCAGAGTTTGTGTGAACCTGTGAGGAGAGTTTAAAAATGTCAAGGGGACCTTGGAGAACTCTCTGAAAACAGAAAGAATAAAGACACAGGACAAAAAAGTGGAATCTTGTTACAAAAATAAATGCAAATAATATAGAGGAAATACTAAAGAAGAGTCACAACTTAGGAATTGGAATCAACAGTGATGAAGGAAGCATCAAAGAGAGTGAAAGTATATTTAAAAATAGGAGTTTGTAGGGTTATAACAATATGCTCCCCATTTAGCTAGATGTCTCGTTTTTGAGCTACCCTTTACTTAGCCCTTCACTTAGTCATACTTTCCTATCTCAGTCTTCTTCCTCATCCCACTGTTTTATTTTACTTCTCTCATACCCAACCTACATACTGTGTATGCATTCCAGTGCTCTGGTATATTTGTGGCACGTCACCAGGCTCCCTTTCACAGCTCATGCCTTCACTGTACTTAACTTTCCCCCTCTCTCAATGTTTTCTGATGTCATACTTGGCTGGACAAGATGTTCTCCCTATTTTCCCCATTTTTATTTTATTTTTATTTATTGAAAACTTCGGAGATTACCTTTGAGAACAAGTGAACATTAATAAAGGTTCCAAGTCAAATACATAGTCACAAAAACATTACAAGTACAATGAGTAGATCCAGTGGAAATGCAGTCGAGTCAGGCTCTAAGTACTTAAGTCAAAACAATTACATGCAGTTTTGAAAAAAAAATCAATACAGATCACTGTATAAAAAGTCACAGGTTATGTCCATTGTGAAACCAAATAAATATAGAATAATTAATGGGGTGGTGTGTTTAACGAGAATTTTACACACATTTGAGGTGTTGGATGCTACACAAACCCCGAGAGCGAAGTAATTATATAAAAAGGATACACATTGCTGTGCAGCCACAGATGGGTTCAAGCATGGTCCATGGTCCAGAGTTTGGAACTGTCTGATTTTGTAAGCAGCACAAGGGAAGGCACAGAGTTTGGAACTGTTTGATTTTGAAAGCAGCACATGGGAAATCATCACAGAGTTTGGAACTGTCTGATTTTGTAAGCAGCACAAGGGAAGTCACAGAGTTTGGAACTGTTTGATTTTGAAAGCAGCACATGGGAAATCATCATAGAGTTTGGAACTGTCTTATTTTGTAAGCAGCACAAGGGAAGTCACAGAGTTTGGAACTGTTTGATTTTGAAAGCAGCACAAGGGAAGTCACAGAGTTTTAATTTAAACCTTATACCTCAGCAGGAGTCAGTGTCTGTTAAGATTAAGTAGACAAATAACTTTATTAGCAGTAGAAGGGGTCTTATTTAGGGTTGAAAAGAAGAAAGAAAAGAAAAAAAGTCAGTGTGTGTTCTGTGCAGGGAAGGGTACTGTATCAGCTGACTTTGCTAAACCAGTAGGAGGAAAGAGAGCTTACCTGAGGGTGTGGTTTAGACACTATAAAAGCAGGAGAATCAAATTTATTTATTTATTTAGTTTTTGTTAACCAGGTAAGTGCGCTAGTCAGCAAGTGACTGTTTTCAGGCACGACCCGGGAGGTACAATTACAACACACAAAGAGTACAGCCAGATTATTAAGACAACGAGTACAAAAAATGCAGAGAGAAATACATATGGCAATGTAACATACATTAGTAAACAAAAATATACTTTAGCACTTGATCATGGAACATACTCAAAAATGTGAATAGTAGAAGGCAGAAATAAGAGAGAATAGGCATCAGTAGAAAAGACACAAGGAAGGGAAAACTGGCAAAGGATGGGAGGAGAGATTAAGTGGAAAGGAGGTGCCATCAGATACGGCAACAGGCGGGGTAGAGGTACCATCCGCGTTAGGCCTATGGAGCCGAAAGACGGTAGGCGAAGAGAGGGTGGTAGGGGAGCAGCAGACGGCAACAGCGGTAGGGAAAATACAGCCGGCTGTTGGAACCGATAGACGGTAGGGCGAGAGTGAGGATGCCGTGAGAGGGGATAGAGGCGGAGGAGTTACGGCAATAGCGGCAAAAGTGTCAAAGCCAGGCTGGCCAGTGGAACCAAGAGACAGCAGGGCAGGAAGGGGCCAGTAGACGTGGGAGAGCGGTAGTAGGTGGAGAGAGGTGACTAAGCACAGCCAGGAGCGTGGGGACTAAGGAGGGGCATGGATGAGGTAGAAACAGGTAAAGGTGAGTTTAGTGGGGAGGCAAAGGGGGAAGAGGATATAACAGAAGAAGGGGAGAGCAGCAGTGGGGTTAAGTGAGGAGGCTGTGAAGTGAAGATAAGAATGTCATGGAGTAGAATAGCGACTTACAATTGTCAACAGCTAACATTAGGCTTATAAAGAAACAGGTTAAGGCAACATTAATTACAAGGCACAAAATAAAACATTAATTACAAGGCACAGTATAGAACACCCATTTGGACAGGCAAAAGTGCTAGCAATGAGGAAACAGTACAAATGCAGCGGATCAGGTAGGGTCAAAGCAAACACATTTGTCCATAGTAGTGAGGAAAGTCCTGAGTTTGCTCTTAAAAGTCACATGAGTGGAGACATCTCTTAGATCCTGAGGTAGTAGGTTCCATAGGTGGGGGCAGCATGATGGAAGGAGCCCATGCCCTTTTAGTCCGACAAAAGGGATGGATAGTAAGTCTGATCAGCCGATCTAAGATTCCTTGTGGGAATGGCCGGCCTGAGGAGATCAGACAGGATAGCAGGCTTGGACGTCCTTAGATGGAATCAACTAAATTGTACAAGTAGTACTGCCTGGTAGAGGAAGGAGAGGCCAACCAAGGTCCTGATATAAGAGACAATGATGCTGCAGCCGAGGTGCTTTGGTTGCATACCTGCACACATTATTGAAGGTAGTATCCCATAGTTGCAGTGAAGATTTGGTGGCCAAGGACAGGATGGGACACCCATATGTGTGGTTGGCAATAGAATGCCTCTGGCTATCGCCAATTTAGCAGCAGGGTGAGCAGGTATTTGGTTCTGTAGGCAGCCCCAATTTGCAGTTAATTGACTTGCAGGTTTCCTGTATATGTGCTTTCAGGTCCAAGGTTTGATCCAGGTGGATGCCAAGGTGAAAGGAAGTGACAGTTTCTATAGGGTCTCCATCGATATCAGAGACAGAGATGGTCAGAGGACAGGATCTAAGCTTGTGATTGGAGCCAAACATCATAACTTTTGTTTTATTTGTATTTAAAACCAGGCGTTGAGAGTTCAACAGTGTTGTACAGCACGAAAATCTGCAGTGAGGGCAGCATTTAGATCCAGGACCTTATCAGAGTGATAATAAATTACCAGGTCATCTGCATAAAGAAGTGAGTGACCTGTGGTGACCAGCTCAGGAAGTTTATTGACTAATAATGAGAATAGAAGAGGGCCAAGTATAGACCCTGAGGGACCCCAATGTTGATAACAGCACTGTCTGACATGGATGAATTAAACTTAACAGCTTGTGTTCTGTTGGAGAGGTAGCTTTTGAACCAGGTAGTGACTGGGGGAGAGAAGCCCAAGGTACTGAGGGCGGATAGTAGCAGAGAATGGTCAACCAGATCGAAAGCTTTGGTTAAGTCAATGAAGACTGCCCCTGTTAACTTTCCTCTATCCATATTGGTAATGATATCTGAAGTGAATTTTGCAAGTGCTGTCATGGTGCTGTGATGCTTTTAAAACCATGTTGTGCTGAGCTTAGTAAATTGAATTTCAAGGTATTCAGTGATTTGCATGGATACTACTTTTCCAGGATTTTATTCAGAACAGACAAAATAGCAATAGGCCGGTAATTTGATATGTCATTTTTACTGCCTTTCTTAAATACAGGAGTGACTCTGGCTGCCTTCCAGACTTCAGGGACAATGCCATTGGAGAGAGATAGGGTGAAGATGTGTGCCAGGGGGCCAGAGATGTTTTAAGAAGCCATTTTTAGTAGTCGTGGTTCTAGGCCATCTGAGCCAGTACTGGTGTTTTCAGAGAGTGACCTGAGCAGCTTTAGGACCTGATGCATAGACACTTCCCTGAAATAGAAGGGGTTGGTTAAGTTTGGGGGTCCCTCAGATGCTGTGGGTTAAACTGTGAAGCAGAGGATTGTGATGGGAGGAAGCTGTGAGGCAGATAAGTCAGAAAATTGTTGGTTAAAAGCATTTGCAATGGTAGTAGAATCATTA
Source organism: Neoceratodus forsteri (assembly GCA_016271365.2). Lineage (NCBI taxonomy): Eukaryota > Metazoa > Chordata > Ceratodontiformes > Ceratodontidae > Neoceratodus > Neoceratodus forsteri. The sequence goes on from CM057459.1 coordinate 660,561,060, forward strand.
CAGTGTACACCATGTAGGACCATATCTGAGGGAGTGACATCTTTAGCAGAACCTAAGAAGGACTTAATGTGACCCCAAAACTTGCGAGGTCATTGGAAGAATTAATCAGCAGGTTTGGCAGTATTTACTTTTGGCCTGCCTGATGCATCTTTACAGTCATTCTTGTATTGTTTATACAGAATGAGATCTGACTGCAGTCCAGTTTGTTTGTACTTTTTCCATTGATTGTCTCTAACTTTTAACTTTTGAAGCAGGTCTTTTTCAGCCACCTCGAATGCTGGCCTTACCCTCCTTTTGACTGTAGGGAGGTGCTTCTTTTGGATGTTGCCAATTTCAGTCAGAAATGAATTGAGGGCAGTATCAACATTGGTTATGTATAAATGTTAGACCAGTCAACACAAGAGAGGTCAAATAGGAAGGCTTGTTTGTCCAGGGCAGCATAGTTTGAAACCTAATCAGACGTGGGTGGAGGAGGAGGGTGGACAGGATCGCCATCGACAAAGTGTGGGGAATGATCAGTGATTGAGTCAGCAAGCACCGTGGCATCTAGTACATGATCAGGTCTGGTGGTGAGGATCCAATCAAGTAGGGACCCTGAGTGCGGAGTAGTAGTTCTGGTAAAGCCTGTGATAGTTTGGTGTAGATTGTGCTTCTGTATTACAGATTCAAAGATGCTGTGCTGTGGACCCAGCCAGTTAAGGTTCAGGTCCCCAAGCAGTAGAGCCTCATTTGATTTTACATTCTGGGAGACATATTGTAGCAAATTCTGGAGACCACTCATCCCGCTTGTAGGTGGATTGTAGACACAAATGATGTGCAGCAGTTTTGAACCCAGTGCCAGGGTAGCGTGCAGAGTTTCACAAGGTGTTAGGGAATCAGTGCAGGGTAGGATGTTCAGGATAGATGATTTTGTACATAATCGCAACCCCCCTTTGACCCAATACGGTCTTTCCTTAGAATGCTATAACCAGGCACAAGACAAGTGGCATCAGGCACCCAAGGCTTCAGCCAAGTCTCTGATAGGCATAAAATGTCAGGGTTAATCAGTTTAGCCCAGGCTTCGAGCTCAGCCAGGTGACTCTGTGAGACTCTGGATAGTCATGTGGCTATAACCAGACCCTTTTGTTGCAGCCGTTGCAGGGTGAAGCGCAAACCATAGGGCCCGGATTGTCAATATCTCCGCAAGCATAAGGAGCCGCCGGGCAAGGTGAGAAAGTAGGTTGGCAGAGAAAGTGCCGAGCTGGCGCTTGGGTCTCCGATAGTTCAAGAGATAGAGTGGATAGACAGATAGATACAGCCCTTTTGATGAGGATAGAGTGAGCAGGGTAGAATTCGGTAATAGTACAGCAGGATGTTAGAAAACCTGAAGTCACTATCATTGTTAGCGCAGGGATAAGTAGCAAGAGATGTACAAGTTGTTAGCCAGTTTAGACATAACAGGAGAGACAGGAGTATAAGTGGTGAAGTTTTAGAGGTGAGAGGAGGGTTCATTAGTGGGAGACTGGGGTGCAGCACCATATCTGAAGTGGCCAGTTTCACAGAAGAAACTATGTTGCTATCTGAATACCCTGATCAAGTCACGTAAATGACCTAACCTAAAAGTTAAACTTCAGCATGATTTGTGTAATTTGTCGACTTCCAAAACGTAATATTAAAACTACGATGCTGACGAATATTTAATTCCAACATTCTGCCAGCCCTCCTGTGCTCTGCATGGCGGGTCATGTGAATTTATTAGTTTCAGGATACTGCTTAACAGTCAATAACAGAATAAATTATTTAACAAAAGCTGTAGTAATGACATTTTTGAGAGTGCTGAGGTGGCCCTGCTTTATATACACACACTGAAAACTAAATGGCAATTAATGCTCTAATGCTTTAAAACAGTTATGAACAATCTTATTTGCTAATATTAAGATTTTCCAGAATTAAGCAGTAGAATTTTGAGTGAGAGAAGTTCGTGACTGTAGAGCCACGGCATTTCAAAAGAAACTGGCCAATAGGAGCACACAGTCAGGAGACCAACCAATCAGGTTGTGAAGTAAGAAAGCACTGCTTTCCGGCTGGTCAAAAAGTTACCGTACCTGTCATTGTTGCTGGCTGGAGAGGGTGGCGTGGGTGGTGGCTTTGAAGGTGCCGGTCGCCCCGCTAAAAGGTCTTGGAGGGCTGTGGTTGCTTGCAGGCTTTTGTGGTCTCCGGTTTTGGAGGTGCCACTCGGGCTGCTGGCAGAGGCACAGTTAGGAGGGAGCTTGGAGGGCTTGTATGGCAACGGAACCCTCTCAGGGATCCTCCAAGGAGAAAGCAAATTAAATAAAAGATAGATCCAGTGGAAATGATGAACTGAAGAGGACCAGAGTCACAGAAAGTGTTAAATTCCTTCAATGTGATGAACTTTGGCCTGGGCATATGCAGGATGTGAAACCTTGTCTGTCTGTTTCCTTTGTTTTCAAAGTTGTTGTAGAGCAGCCCTTTAGAGACAAGTACATTTAAAGTTGATTTAAAATGAAAATGCTGTTACCTGGTAGTAAATTTCATCCAGTGGAAACGATGAACTGCTGAAACCCAGGGTCACAGAATGTGTTAAAATTCCTGAAAGGTGATAACCTGGGCATATGCAGGATGTGAAACTTTGTCTGTATGTTTCCTTTGTTCTTAAAAATGGTTGCTGAATAGCCCAAGTAAAATTCCTTTTGGAGCAGGTCAGACGAAAATGTTGATTCAATCGCAGGGCCCAGCATCACCGAGTTTGTCAGACTTAGTTGCTAGAGTTATTTTTCCTTGGGGTGGCTTCCAAAAAGTTGATTTAAAATGAAAATGCTGATACCTGGTGAAGATATTTTGCAGAAATTCAGTCCAGGAGACATTCACAGACGTTGAGCAACTTCCTGTTGCTATCCTTTTTTTCTTACTAATTGCCCTCCAACCCACCCAAAGCCAGTTCTACTTTTATAGCCACTAGATTTGACTGTCAACAGGAACTTCCTGTTTGGCAGTAGGAAGGAAAGGATCATAGAGAGACATTGGTTTTGTCAACCCTAAAGGAAAAAGTAGCTCACTCTCCCCTAACTGCTGGTGGTCTAATATTAAGCAAGGAAAAGGAGGCTACTGAAGAAGATAGAAGTTGCTGTCCCAGAACAGGAAGGGTGAGAGTTGTAAGGAGAGGAGAGAATAAGCATCCAGAGAAACAGTAGAGAGGACACAAAATAAGACATGATAGAGTGGTGCAGTGCAATGGCTGTGGGCGGCAGTGTTCCGGGAGACATTCTGGAGGCTGCGATGCTGCCCTATTTGCAGGCACTCTCTGGTCTGAGAGAGGAGGTTGCCCGCCTCCAGGCTGACCTGGCTAGGATTCGTGAAACCTCCTCCCCACCCAGGGACCACCAGGCCAATGCCACTACCTCAGAGGCTGCCAAGAAAGAGGAGAGGCTGGACCAGGGTGGGCTCAAGGAGGAGAGAGTGGTGGAACAGAGTTGCATCCTCCAGCTGTACCTCTCCACAATTCGCTCTTCTGGTGGATAGTGGTTCCTCATGGAGGCACCTGCAGTGGAGACCAAGGAGAATGCTGGGAACCTTCACAAAGGAGACCCACAGGAGGGTGGGCAGGACCCCACAGGGAAGGAAACAACTCCTGGTGGGGGACTCAATCATTAGGGGGGTAGAAATGGGGGAGGAAGGGGAGAGGGAGGTAAGGTGCCTTCCTGGCGCCACAGCTTGGAGGGACAGGAAGTGAATCCTCAGGATCGTGGGAGGAGCTGCGTGAGGGAAGGAGCTGGATGTCATTGTCCACCTAGGGACAAATGACCTGGCTAGGAATGGGATCAGAGCAGTGCAAGAGGAATTTGTAGAGTTGCGAAGGGGCCTTAGACAAGTAGCGCATACGGTAACCTTCTCGGAGGTGCAGCCTGTCTATGGCAAGGGAGATGCTAGGGCACTTCTCACCAGGGAATTCAATGAGTGGTTGAAAAACTGGTGTGGAGTTCAGAGTTTTGGCTTCATTGGGGACTGGGGGTCCACCTGGAGGGATGCAGACCTATACTGGTGTGATGGTCTGCATCTGTCCAGGGGGGGAACCAGGATCCTAGGTGAGAGGTTTAAATGCTTCATTGGCAAGCATTTAAACTAGCCAAGGGGGGAAGCACTGAAAAGGAGCAGGGAAATCCGAGCCTCCCCCCACAAAACATGGTGATTAGTGAGGTAAACACCAAGGTACAGAAGTTATTAGGAAGTAGAACAGATTTAAATGTAAAAAAAGGCAAAGGCATTAAGGACAGAAATGGGGCTAAAAGGGGTAAGGCTACCAAAAAGTGGAGGGTGATGAGTACCAATGCCCATAGTCTGTGTAACAAGCTCCCTGAACTAGTGGCCTTGATGGAAGAGGGTTGCGTGGATATTGTGGCAGTTACAGAAACATGGTACACAGAGAACCATGACTGGGATGTCAACATACCAGGATATACAATCTACAGGAGAGACAGGAGGGTAAAGAGGAGGAGGAGTAGCTCTCTATGTAAAGGAAGGATCAAAGCAACAGAACTAAAGAGTAAACAGGAGCAGATGAGGCACTTTGGGTCACCCTGGAGACAGGAAATGGCACTATAATCCGCATGGGGTTGTATACAAACCCATCTCAGGAGGAATGGACAAGGAAATGATAGAAGGCTTTCTTAGAATGGCAGAAAAGGGAGATATTGTTGATGGGGACCTGAATATGCCAGATGTTAACTGGATCACCTTGCTGCAGGCACATCCAAGAGCAGGGTCATTCTTGATGCCCTACAGGGGCATGCCTCAGACAGCTAGTATTGGAACCCACCTGGAGGGAGCAATCTTAGACCTGGTACTCTCAAATGGGGATGGAGAAAGAATCTCAGATTTAGAAGTGGGTAGCCATCTGGGAACAAGCGACCACCAAACAGTGTGGTTCACGATAAACACAGCCATACAATCAAGCTATACAAAAGCAAGAGTACTGGAACATAGAAACATAGAAGTTGACGGCAGATAAGGACCGCAAGGCCCATCCAGTCTGCCCATTTCTTTTCTACCTTATAAATGTGCCATTGGCCTTTGCTCTGTCAGTGACCTATCTATTCATAGTCATTTGTATTGCTCCTTATGCCTATCCCATGCATGTTTGAAGCCCTGCACTGTATTCATAGCCACCACTTTGTGGTAAGCCATTCCATGCATCTACCACCTTTCTGTGAAAAGAATTTCTCACATTCCCCTTAATCGGCCTCCTCTAATCTCATGCTGTGTCCTCTTGTCCTGCTATTTTTTTATATTTAAACATGTTAGACTCTTTCACCTTGTTTATGCCTCTTAAGGTGTTTAAATGTCTCGATCATATCCCTCTCCCTCCTTTGCTCAAGGGTATACATATTGAGCTCCATTAATCTGTCCTCATATGTCTTCTGATGCAGTCCCTGCACCATTTGGCTGCCCTTCTCTGGACTGCCTCAATTTGGTTAATGTCCTTGTGAAGGTGTGGCTCCAATACTGCACGCAGTACTCCAGATGGGGCCTAACCAATGTCTTGTACAGAGGGATTATTACCTCCTTACGACTTGTGATACCCCTACTAATACACCCTAACACCCCTAGCCTTACCTACTGCTTTAGAGGTCTGCTTGGATGATTTTAGGTCATCAGTGATGATGATGCCCAAGTCTCTTTCTTCCTTTGTGACTGCTAGCAACTCCCTCCCAGCCTATAAGTGGCTTCAGGGTTTCTCTTCCTATGTGCATGATTTTGCACTTTTTGCATTAAATCCCAGTTGCCACTCTTTCTGACCATTCTGCTAGTTTATCCAGATCTCTTCTCATTCTGCCCACCCCATCTGGATCATCTACTCTGTTGCAGATCTTGGTGTCATCTGCAAACAGACAAGCCTTACCCTCTAGTCCATCTGCGAGGTCACTAATGAAGATGTTGAATAGGACTGGCCCCAGGACTGATCCCTGAGGTACCCCACTTGTGACTTGCATCTCTTCTGACTGTATACCATTTACCACCACTCTCTGTTTTCTGCCAGTCAACCAGTTTGCCACCCAGTTGACCAACTTGACCCACCCGAGCCTACCTAGCTTATTTATCAATCTTCTATGTGGAACAGTGTCAAAAGCTTTGCTGAAGTCAAGGTAGGCTACATCAATTGCTCCCCTGGGTCCACCACTTGGTTACCCAGTCAAAGAAATCTATGAGATTAGTTTGACAGGACCTTCCTTTGTAAACCCATGCTGTCTTGGATCCAGTGCCCTATGGATTCCAGGTGTTGCACTATCCTTTCCTTAAGGAGTGCCTCCATAATCTTGCCCACTACTGAGGTAAGACTGACCGGTCTGTAGTTCCCCGCCTCCTCCCTGCTACCACTCTTGTGGAGTGGGATCACATGAGCCCTTCTCCAGTCTTCTGGGACCTCTCCTGTGCTCAGAGACTCACTAAACAATTCTGCTAATGGCTCTGCTAGTTCCTCCTTTAGCTCCTTAGTACCCTGGGATGTATGCCATCAGGTCCCATTGCCTTATCCACCCTGAGCTTAGCAAGCTCTTGTAGGACCCTTTCTTTGTGAAGGGAGTAGCACCTCCCTCCCCTGTGTCCATGATGCTGAGCTGTGGGCCCTGCCCTACCTTCTCTTCAGTAAATACTGAGCAAAAGTATCTATTTAGGATAGATGCCTTTACAGGGTCCTCCTCCTCACATGCTCCTTTTCTCCATTAAGCTTAGCAATACTTCTCTGGACTTTCTCCTTTCACTAATGTATCTATAGAAAGTCTTGTCACCTTCTTTTACTGTTCGTGTTAGTGTTTCCTCAGTTTGGGACTTTGCCTGCCTTACTGCCTTACCTGCTTCCCTTAGGGCAGTTTGGTATGCCTTCCTATCTTCATCCCGCTGTGTTCCCTTATATTTTCTGAAGGCCAGCCTTTTGGCTCTGACCTTTTCTGCTACTGTATTTGAGAACCAAAGTGGTTTCCTTCTTCTTTTGCACTTCCTTTTCTGTCTAACACAATGGGATGTTGCTTCAAGTATTGTATCCTTAATGCTGGACTTTAGGAGGGCTGACTTTGGGAAAATGAGAGAGTGCCTCAGAAAAGCACTAGCAAACAGGCAAGAAGGAGGGGTGGAGGAACAATGGGGAGTGATCAAAACAGCCATCACAGAAGCAACAAGCCTTTGTGTAAAACAAATCAATAAAACACAACGAAGGAAAAAACCGTTATGGTTCTCAAAAGAGGTGGCAGGGAAGGTTAAGGAGAAAAGGACAGCATTCAGGAAATATAAGGAAACACAGAAGGAGCAGGACCGAGAACTTTATCAGTTAAAGCAGAAAGAGGCTGGAAGGCAGTCAGAATAGCAAAGGCCCAAACCGAGGAAAGGATAGCCAATTCTGTTAAGAAGGGGGATAAGACCTTTATAGGTACATTAGGAAGCAAGAAAGACCAAAGGAGGGATACTGAAGCTTAATAAAGGGAGGGAATGTGGGTAGAGGTGACAGTGAAAAGCAGGATACTGAACGAATATTTCTGCTCAGTATTCACAAAGGAAGAGGAGGGGGAGTTACCTAAACCAAACAAGAGAAACACTCTGAAGACGGGGCTCGATAACAGTCCATTTACAGAAGAAAGGGTTCTGAAAGAACTAATAAAATTGAAGGTGGACAAAGCAATGGGGCCTGATGGGGTTCACTCAAGAATTCTAAAAGAACTAAGGGTAGAACTAGTGACACCGCTGACTACTCTCTTTAACAAATCATGGGAGGATGGGGTGGTACCCGAGGACTGGAGGAGGGCAGATGTGATTCCTCTCTCACAAAAGTGGGAGCAAGACAGAGGCAGGAAACTACAGACCAGTTAGTTTGACCTCAATGGTAGGGAAATGATGGAATCACTTGAAGGAAAGAATTGTTGAGTACCTAGAGGCCAGTGGGGCACAGGACCCAAGGCAGCATGGATTCCACGATGGGAAGGTCGTGTCAGATGAATCTAATAGATTTCTTTGACTGGGTTACCAAAGTAGTAGACCAGGGAGGGCTGTGGACATGGCCTACCTAGATTTTAGCAAGGCATTTGATACAGTCCCACACAAAGATTAATACAGATAGCCAGCCTTGGAGTGGGTCCCAAGGTGGTATCCTGGATAAAAATTGGCTGAGACAACAGGACTCAAAAAGGGTAGTAGTAAATGGAGTACACAGTGACGGAGAGGGGTTACTAGCGGGTACCGGAGAGGTTCAGTACTGGGACCGGTCCTTTTAATGTCTTTATAAGTGACATTGCAGAGGAACTGGAAGAAAAGTATGTCTCTTTGCAGATGACACAAAGATCTGCAACAGGGTTGATACACAAGATGGAGTGGAAAGGATGAGAAGGGACTTGGCAAGGTTGGAGGAATGGTCAAATGTATGGCAGCTCAGATTCAATGCAAAGAAGTGCAAGTAATGCACATGGGAACAAAACCCTGGAGCGTACACAATGGGGGTGAGATACTGACAACAGTAAAAATGGAAAGGGACCTGGGGGTAATTATATCAGATGACCTAAAGGTGGGCAAGCAATGTGAGAAGGCAGTAAGGAAGGCTGGGGGGATACTGGGATGCATAGGAAGAGGCATCAATAGTAGAAAACAGTAAGTTGTTATCCCTCTGTACAGACAGTTGGTGAGACCCCATCTGGAGTACTGTGTGCAGTTCTGGAGACCCCATCTCCGCAAAGACATAGACAAAGTGGAGGCTGTCCAGAGGAGGGCAACCAAAATGGTGCAGGGTCTGCACCAGAAGACATATGAAGAAAGACTAAAGGAGCTTAATATGTATACCCTTGAGGAAAGAAGGGAGAGAGGGGACATGATAGAAACTTTCAAGTACCTCAAGGGAATTAACAAAGTCCAAGAGGGTAGCATCTTCCAGAAAAAGAGATGTGCAAGAACAAGGGGGCACAATTTGAAGATAGAGGGGATGGCTCAGAGGTAATGTGAGGAAGTATTTTTTCACTGAGAGGGTTGTGGATGCATGGAACAGCCTCCCTGAAGAGGTCGTGGGGTCAAGAACAGTGGGGGACTTCAAGAATGCATGGGACAGGCATAGGGCAGTCCTAGTGGGGGGTAGGAGGAATTAAGCTGTTGGTTAACTAGGATCTGCAGCTTATCTGTTAGGTAGGAAAATGGGCAGACTAGGTGGGCCAAGCGGTCCTTATCTGCCTTCAAATTCTATGTTTCTATGTTTCTATGGTCGGGTTTTAAAAGTTTACTTTTTTTCATAAAGCAGGTCCTCCAAAAAGTGTAAGAGTTTTTTAATTGTTTTTTATTTTCTTCACACTTACTGCAGAGTCTGAGTGTGAAAGGTGATGAAGTGCAGTTTGACGAAGGGAAGACCATGGCTGGCACATGCATGGAGTGAGGAAAACCCAGTGTGTGTATAACGGCGATTTATAACCAGGTTTCCCTATGGGGGAAAAAATGCTCCACGACTACTATAACTGTTTAACAGTTACAATTGCATGAGAGTGCACAGGAAGACTGCAAAGATCTCTTCAACTGATTAAACTTGGGGAGCTTCAGCAGTGTACCAGGCACTTTGTTTAGCCAGTTACAGCAAATGACTGCTTTCCCAGCTGAGTATGCTGGAAAGGGGGCTTAAAGGAGATGGGAGAAAAAAAAACCTCCAATTTCACATGAAATCACGATTGTTTTGACTTTTGCATGTGTCACAACATGTTGAGTAAACCACATTCTTGCAAAATAATTATGCCTGGTCTTTTTGTTTACTTTTGCAACTTTGTTAGGATCCGCTTTCTCCGAGATTCAGATTTGGCGGCATGCAGTTGAGAATCCACACTGACATTGAAAACTCCGATCACCTGAGTGTGTCCATGTTCAAGTTGAGATGTCTGAAGCAAACATACCTTCTCTTCTTCTTCCTTATATTTTTTGAAATTGCAGTCTAACATAATCCAGTTGACCAAAGGTAAACCGCGCTAAAAATGGAGTGCTGAGACTGTATATTGTGGTGTGAACACTGATTAGAAACTACAAATGCCAAATGAAGCTCCTGCAAAAAAACTACCCTTGCACTTTTCTTGCTGGCACTTTTATTTTGAATTGTTTATCTACTGCGACTCCTCATAGCTATACTGTACTAGGGATCCTGGTTTTTCTATTAACATAATCCCCTGCCTTACTGTGAGTTTAAAATAAAAAAAAAATACAAATCATAGGAGGATCTTTTTTTATTTTGACCTGTTTTCATGAAACTCTATGGCTATGCCAATATGCTGTTTCATAAAAATACTATTAGGAAACATGGTTTTGGCTGACACCGCCTAATGCTGTGACATTCATCACTGAATTGCCAGGAATATCGTGTCATGCAAGTTACAGCATAATGTGGTTTTGTATTGTAAGTGGGATAGTAAGCAACTTAGTGATGCTAGCAAGAAGTGTGCTCGTGTGTGTGTGTTTCTGGGGGGGTATAACAAGTGTGCAGAATAGAGTTTCAAGTAATGTCATGAACAGTACTAGACATCAGTTCATGAACTGTTATTAATTCATTGGAAAAAAAAAAAGTAAAACGTGCTGTGCTTGTAAACTTTACAAAATGCTGTACTTTCCTCTCCATCTGAAAACTGCCGCAGTCACTGAAAAAGCTATCAGCTGAATTGTAGTGTGGTACCTAAATAATCACAAATTCATCATAAAAACAAGATGATCTTAACATCTAAAAAAGATTAGATTTCTGATGAAAACTGTTATAAAATCATACCAAATGAGTGATACCAAGTAAGATGCAGTGCTGACTCACCAGCATGTGAAGGCTGCTACGTAACATTTGAAAGTTAAGCTCGCGCTGGATTCACACTGAAAAAAAAAAAAGTAAATCTGCAGTATGCACATAAGTACTGATTATTGGACGGTGAACGAACCTAATAGAAAACACACTTTGATGAATGTTAAATACAAATAAGACACAAAAATACATAGAGTTTTATTATACAAATTAAAATAATGTACATTTGTTTCCTATCTCCTTTAAAGACATTCTTGGCCATGTTCCTGGTGTTGTATTGGCTGGAGACAGTGCAGAAGCAATTTGCTAAAGCAGGAGGTATTAGGCCTAGGAACACCTTTTTGGCTATCAAACAGGTCTGGAGCTTTATTTTGCTAGGTAAGGGTACTGAGAGTCAGTGAGTGCGTAAAGGATACAACTATGAGTGCGGTTATCTGCACCAAGTGCAAAGTGGTATGTCTTATTACAGATCAGCTTTACTCTGTGTAGCATCGTGTTACAAGCAGCAGCATAGAGAGGTATCCCATAATCGAGAAGTGACAGAATGGAGCTGTCCACAATCAGGTGTCTACCGTCCCCAGTGAGACTGTTCCTGCTACGGTACAAGGCACCCAGTCTTCTGTTAACTATGGCCACCAGATTGTCAACATGTGGTGCAACAGATAAGGTATCAGCCAGAGCTACTCCAAGGTTATCTGAAGGTGTCCACCTGCTCAAGGTTTTGACCTTGGCCAATTCAGATGACAAGGGGTGGAACTTTCCTCTGCTGTAGGAGGCCAGGGAAGAGCATGATCTTTGTTTTTTTGTAATTGAGGACCAGTTTGTTGCTGGAGAACCAGGTTTCAAGTGACCTAAAGTTACTCTGGAGAGTGACAGTAAGGCTATCAAGGTTAGGTTTTTGGAATAGATAATAGTATCATTGGCACCTTTTTCCAGACTTAAAGTCAGCCTTGGCCATTCTGGCCACTCTTTTTAATAATATATTATCCTCCTAGTCAGCTGAAGCCCCTCTTTATTCATTGCCGTGTCCCTTTAGAAATATGTAATACCACCTGGCAATTTTAATTTGTGTGTTCTGCTTTTCAACTCACCATACAAAAAATTAATGTGCAAGGTTCCAAATGTTACATGCAGACCCATACCTCTAATATCACTGCTGTGTGCATTTCCTTTGTTAAATGCAAAACAACAGTTCTGTTTTTTTGTTTAATATTCATCTGTGAATTTTCATGACAAGAAACCCATGGACAACGGTGTAGACAGGCATACTCACTGTACACATTTGTGTACAGTTTTGTTGAGTGCCTGTCACAAACCATGAGCCACTCTGTTAATATTATCATTCTAATCTGTAATATTTAGGTTAGTGTAGGCCACTGAGGAGTGTCCAACACATGTAAAACCTCTTTAGAGAGTAGAGAAGTCATCTGACAACAATCTGACTTGTTTGGAGGGGGGTGCCATTTGGAAAGGATGTGTACATTTTTTATTGGGGGGTGTAACTGTTGGAGATTGTGTACAAAATGGAAATTTCTGGCTACACTCCTGCCCATGGACTTGCTCAATTAAAACACTTTCAGTCGTCTGGTAGGGAAAATAATTTAAAAACACCTTTAAAGAGTCTGCCAGCAGTTTCTTAAAGCATTTTCCTTTAGACTCGATTTAGTTGTCCTCATCTGTATTTTTACCCTTGCCACTATATGCTTCTTTACTATTTTTCACTCTCTTTCTTGCTTTATTAGTAAGATTCCCATCTCTCCAGTCTTGTAGTGGTGAGAGATAGATGGGTGAGGGATAATTAATGCAGAGTGACTGACTGCTCTTGAAGCCAGCCTCGTCCTGCAAAGAGGGTTCTTCCTGCTCGATCAAGTGTCTCTGAGTCACACATCCATCCATCTTCCACTAAATGCCAACTGCTGGAACAGGGGAAATTGTGAACAGCTTAGAGTGAAGATTGCAACCCCCCCAAACCACCCCATTGTATGCTGAAAATGGAAATGTTACAGGTATTACACAGGATATGAGGAGAGCACAGTTAAACACAAGCACAATGCGACAGCTTTATATATTCAAAATCAGCAGTGTGCCCCCCTTGTGATAATTTTGCAAAAAATGTGACATCTTTAACATAGTTTCACAGCAACCACTAAGCTAGGTAGGAATCTTGAATCCATGGGGCTGTCATCTGAATGCTCCATGTGAAAGGGGTGTTTGTGCTTTTACAGGTCTCTTAATTATATCTTTACATGGCCTGCACAACATAGCTTTGCACGCATATAGATCTTTCAGCTCGGTGCCATTCTTTTGCTCAAGCTTATTGGGGGAGAGGGGGTTTAGGACACTCCTATAACTTATAAAAGAGGAGGAGGAGGAGGAGGAGCAGCTCCCTATGTAAGGGAAGGGATCAAAGCAATGGAAATAAAGGGTAAACAGGGAGGAGAGGAGGCACTATGGGTCACCCTGGAGACAGGAAATGGCATCACAATGTGCACGGGGGTTGTATACAGATCCCCATCTCAGGGGGAGGAAATGGACAAGGAAATGATAGAAGGCATCCTTAGGATGGCAGAAAAAAGAGAGGTATTGTTGATGGGGGAACTTGAATATGCCAGATATTAACTGGAGCACCTTTGCTGCAGCCACATCCAAGAGTAGGGTCATTCTAGATGCCCTACAGGGGGCATTCCTCAGACAGCTAGTGTTGGAGTCCACTCAGGAGGGGGCAATCTTAGACCTGGTACTCTCATATGGGGACAAAGAAAGGATCTCAGATTTAGAAGTGGGTAGCCATCTGGGAACAAGTGACCACCAAACAGTGAAACATGATAAACACAGCCGCAGGGTCAAGCCATATAAAAGCAAGGGTACTGGACTTTAGGAGGGCTGATTTTGGCAAAATGAGAGAGTGCTTCAGAAAAGCACTAGCAAACGGGCAAGAAGAAGGGGTGGAGGAACAATGGGGGAAAATCAAAACTGCCGTCACAGAGGCAACAAGCCTTTGTGTGAAGCAAATAAACAAATCAAAATGAAGGAAAAAAACACTATGGTTCTCAAAAGAGGTAGCGAGGAAGGTTAGGGAGAAAAAGTTAACATTCAGGAATTATAAGAAAACACAGAAGGAGCAGGACAGAGAACTGTACCAGTTAAAGCAGAAGGAAGCGGGGAAGGCAGTCAGAATAGCAAAGGCACAAATGGAGGAAAAGATAGCCAACTCAGTTAAGAATGGGATAAAATATTTTATAGGTACATTAGGGAGCGGAGAAAGACCAAGGGAGGAATAGTGAAGCTTAATAAAGGGGAGGGTGGGTCAGCAGAGGGTGACAGTGAAAAAGCAGGGATACTGAATGAATACTTCTGCACAGTATTCACACAAGAAGAGGAGGGGGAGGCACCTAAACCAATCCATAGAAGCACTCTGGATGGGGGGAGTCGATACCCGTCTATTCACAGAAGAAAGGGTCCTGAAAAAACTCCTAAATCTGAAGGCGAACAAAGCAATGGGGCCTGATGGGATTCACTCTGGTATTCTAAAAGAACTAAGGTGAGAACTAGTGATACCACTGACTACCCCTTTAAACAAATCATGGGAGGATAGTGTGGTACCTGAGTAATGCAAGAGGGCAGATGTGATTCTCCTTCACAAAAGTGGGAGCAACGAAGAGGCAGGAAACTACAGATCTGTTAGTTTGACCTCAGTGGTAGGGAAAAATGATGGAATCACTTCTGAAAGAAAGAATTGTTGAGTACCTAAAGGCTAGCGGGGCACAAGACCCAAGGCAGCATGGATTCACAGTGGGAAGGTCATGTCAGATGAATCTACTAGATTTCTTTGGGTGCCCAAAGTAGTAGATTAGGAAGGTGCTGTGAACATGGCCTACCTAGACTTCAGCAAGGCATTTGACACAGTCCCACAAAAAAGATTAATAAACAAGTTTGCCAGCCTGGGAGTGGGTCCCAGGGTGGTAGCCTGGGTCACAAATTGGCTGGACAACAGGACACAGAAGGTAATAGCAAACAGAGTCCATTCTGAAGAAAGGGGGTTGTTAGCGGGGTACCGCAGGGTTCAGAATTGGGAGTGTTCCTTTTTAATGTCTTTATAAGTGACATTGCAGATGGACTGGAAGGAAAAGTATATCTCTTTGCAGATGACACAAAGATCTGCAACAGGCTTGATACACAAGGGGGGTGGAAAGGATGAGAAAGGACTTGGTAAGGTTGGAGGAATGGTCAGACATATGGCAGCTTAGATTCGATGCAAAGAAGTACAAAGTAATACAGCTGGGAAACAAAAACCCAGGGGAAGAGTACACAATGGGAGAGGGGGTACTAACAACAAAAAAATGGAAAGGGACCTGTGCATAGTCATATCAGATAACCTAAAGGTAGACAAGCAATTTGAGAAGGCAGTAAGGAGGGCTGGCGGGATACTGGGATGCATAGGGAGAGGCATCACCAGTAGAAAACAAGAAGTTGTTATCCCTCTGTACAGATAGTTGGTGAGACTCCATCTGAAGTAATGCGTGGAGTTCTGGAGACCCATCTCTGCAAGGACATAGACAGGATGAAGGCAGTCCAGAAGAGGGCAACTAAAATGGTGCAGGGTTTGCACCAGAAGCCATACAAAGAGAGACTAAAGGAGCTTAATATGTATACCCTCGAGGAAAGGAGGGAGAGGGGGGACATGATAAAAACTTTGAAATTCCTCAAGGGAATCAACAAAGTCCAAGAGGGTAGCATCTTTCAGAAAAAGAGATGTGCAAGAACAAGGGGGCACAAGTTGAAGATAGGGGGGGGATGGCTCAGGGGCAACGTGAGAAAATATTTTTTCATGGAGAGGGTGGTGGATGCATGGCACAGCCTTTCTGAGTAGGTTGTAGGGTCAAAAACAGTGGGGCAATTCAAGAATGCATGGGACAGACATAAGGCAATTCTGGTGGGGGGTAGGAAGAAGTAGGCTGTTAGTTAACTAGGATCTGCAGCTTATCCAATAGGTAGGGAAATGGGCAGACTGGGTGGGCCAAACGGTCCTTATCTGCCGTGAAAGTCTATGTTTCTATTATTTGTGATCTGTCTGCATTCCTGTTTTAAAGGGCAGAGTTTTTGAACAGTCAAATAGATTTGTTAGCAATTACATATTATTACTGATGCATTTATTACATGTTTGCCAGGGGGAAAATAACTTACGCTTGGGTAGGCTTTTTCCTTAAGACGCCACAATTGTTGAGGGGGTGGAGCCTACCAGCGCAATGGCAGCAGTGTAATTTCTATAGCATCTGACCACGGAGAGCATCCTGAAGAACATTCTACCTTCCGGACCTTAAACGACGATTTAAACACTGGGCACAATTCAGATGAAGCATCCTGCTGCAGTTTGACACCAATCTCAGGAGTATTGGATGATCCTAGCAGCTATATTCTGTTTCAAGAAGCCCACGCATCACCATGAGGAATCGGCCCCATCAGATGGGTAAGCCAAATTACAGCTACCCTGTGAGGAGCTCCAAGGGACTCACCAGTACCAGCCGTGAATGATGGCGGATCCATGATGGGTCGTCGACAAAATATTTATCGAACGACCTGACAGCGAAACTGGCAGGCCGACTGCATTTTCCAGTTGGCTGCTGGTTTGCAGAAGCAACAAGTGTTTTTCTTTGAGGCCTTTCGAAACTCCCACTTAGGATTCTCTACTCTGAGTCAGAGCTGGAGTCGGGTGGGGGTTGCAGGACCCCCTACAGACCGTGCTGGGTGCCAGCGTGTTCCCTACAGTGATGTGGCACTGTTGTCACTGTAGGGGACTCCACTGTCGACATGTCAACATCGGGGATGTATATCAATGATGGCATCGGAGCCAAGAAGTGGGACCCATCAGTCACACCAGGCAAGTCATCCATCGGCAGACCTGGGGGCTATTATGAATAAACTAGATAAAATACTTTTGGACACAAATGATCTCAGAAAAGTGGCTAATAAAACCAACACGGATCTAGTCGCATTAGCCTCCTGGGTAGCCCATACTGAACAGTCTACCCAGCACCTCAAGGCCATTACTCAAACACACCAGGGCACCCTTCTTGATCAAAATAACAAGCTTCTATACCTGCTGAACAAGGCAGATGACATAGAAAATCATGGCAGGAGAAAAAATATCAAGATTGTGGGGTCCCAGAAAGAGCAGAGGGCAGGGACATGTACACTTTTCTACGCATCCTCTTGCCTGAGCTGTCTAAGGACAATAGTGGCACGGCTCCCGAGATAGATGGCTCATCGATCCTTAGCCCTCGCCCACAACCAGAAGATAAGTCCAGGCCCATTCTCTGTAAATTTGTCAGATATCTGGAGAAAGAATACATTGTTTGGAGAGCACGAGAACAAGGCTCCTTTCAATGGCATGGCCACAGTATATAAATGTACCAGGACTTTTCACAAGACTTGTCTAATAGGAGAAGGGCTTATGCTGGGGTCAAGTAATAATTTTACAAACTAAACTTCCAGACATTGCTGAGATACCCGGCTGCCTTGTAAATCAACTTTAATGGGGAGCAAATTAACTTCAATTGTCCAGCCAAAGCTGAAAAATTTCTCCAGGACCTCCGCCATAGACCTGCCACATCCCCGCTGCACAGCTGCTTTCCACGAGGTGGCTCATCTTCTCAGATGGAGGTAAACCACAAAGCGCAGGAGTGAGAGTCCCACAGGAAGACTTGGGGGTAGAATGTGAAGCTCCTTGGCAGTCCTCCACGAGAGGTCGCCCCAAGAACAAGCCCAAAAGGGACACCCTGGGGAAGCCTCAATCCAGAAGAGAGCAGTCACGAAGCCGCCAACGTAAATTTCTTCCTTCTGACACTAGTAGCTGTTCTCCAGGGGTGACACCCATTAAAACCAGCAACTGCTGTGAACCTCTAAGAGAACTAATCCCAGCATCCTTGGACTTGAGGGCTGGCCAACCGTGCTCTCCCACACAGGCTGAAACTGCAACCGATGCATCAGGAAGATGGTCCCCACTACCAAGTGCCTGGGCAGACTGTATGCAACAGGAAGGATCTGAAGGTGAAAACTCCTTAGTGAGATTGGAGGCATTACTTAATGCCTCAGAGAACACTGACCCGACGGGCTGACTCTCAGACTAGATGTAGCTTTGTTTACCATTTTGCCTCAGAGAGCAGCCGGGCTACAGGTAACATGTTCTATCTGTCACTGTGAGACTGAATGGAGGAAGGGGGAGTGCTTTTGTTGATGCTCGCTCACCAGTCGTGTTTTTGTTTAAAAGGTGGGCCTACTCTCCACACCCACTCCTGCTGTTCAGTTGTTTTAGCCAAACCCCCAATGGATCCAAGGGGGTAATCTTAATAAATAACGCTTTAGTTTTCCATGACTGAAAGTGACTGCTGCCTTGGTTTAGTAAATAGCAACTGGAGTCATGGATAGTGCTTACCTACGTGGATGATCTGATGTTTTACAGTTGAAAATGCCCGGTGAATACATGGGGCTGTTTCCTGAGCATGCTATGGCTCCACAGGATGGAGGGAGGGGAGGGAGGAAAAGACAATGCACGACCTTTAGGTCACTCACAGATACCAAGCTACAAACTTTCCCTGTGAGCACCCCCCTCAGCTCCCCTGAGGACCTCCCAAAGCTTCGATCTTAATTTTGGATGGCTCCCCCCTCTTCCCGAAGGCTCATTATTATTTTTAATTCTCGCCCCAAACTTGGAGATAATTCCATTATTTGGATAACTTTATGCTTAGTGGTGATTGGACAGGTCCTGAGTAAGAAGGGCTCAGCCCTCTCTCCATGGAGGATGCTCCTCCACAGCTAACCGTCAGGATGTTCCACCTGCAGTATAATTACCTCCCCCTAGAGGGCGTCTCTGGGAACATAGGTTCCACATGGATGGTCGAAAACCCGATTCCACAGTCGGAGCCCTGCCTCAACTGCGGAAAAAATTTTGCTTTGGTTCATTTTCTTGTAACAGGTTGTTGTTGACTGTTTTTCATATATTGTGCATCCGTTTCAGGTATTGCATGACAGGGCAACAAACAGGAATGCTCACTGGAGCCAAGAAAAGGCTTCTTAAAAAAGGGTTAGGGAGAAACGGACACATAGTCCAGGTAATAGGCACAACACTCAGGTATTGTACAGATACAGATGACAACACAGACACCTACTCTGAAAGGGGTTATGACCCTCCACCAAAACCAAATAGGATATTTAGGTCACATGGGCCTAAGTTCTTGACGGGGGCAAACAGTTAGTGATCAACCATGTAGGACGCACACTCTTGAGCAGGGACTATTGATGGCACATCTGACATTATGTTAATCTCCTGAAATATCAGGGGGTTGAACTCCCCAGTTAAGCGGAAAAGAATACTGGCCTGTCTAAAGAACCTACATTGCCACATAGCTTTCCTCCAGGAGACTAAACTAAACAATTAAGAAGCCCGCAAGATGACTAGGGAATGGGTGGGAAGGGAATATGATAGCACCTCAGGTAAACCCAACAATGGGGTCTCCATTCTGATCCATAAGAAACTGCAATGGAAAGAGATTAGCTATGAAGTAGATGCTGTGGGACGCTGGGTGTTAGTTAAATTGGCCACCCATTGGGCCAATTTTATTAGTAAATGTCTATGCGATTAATGAGGATGCCTCACCTTTGTTAACGCCTGTTTCAAAAATATTGGACCACTTTGGATAACCGGGGATTCTGTGGGGAGATCTAAATATGGCACTGGACTTTGTGTTAGTTAATGGCAGACCAGAACTCCACATCAATTCACATAGAGCCCTCACAGACCTGCTCACCCTTCACCAGCTAGCAGATGTCTGGAGACTACAGCACCCAATTGTTAAGGACTTCACATACTTTTCAGCAGCCTGAGTTATGGCCAGCAGGCTAGACTACTGGCTGACCTCGGGGGGGGGGGATCACTCCAAAGGTGGTTAATACCCATATTGCCCCTTATACCTATCGGACCATGCCCCACTGGTCCTCTCGTTGGTCATCAAACCTTCAAATAACCAAAAAATAACAACATGGCAACTAGAGTCACTGCTTCTACATGATGCTGATTTCTAAGTCATGATTAAGACAGAATCGGCCAGATTCTTTCAGAATAACCCCCCTGACTCTGCCTCAGCAGCCATAA
This sequence comes from Neoceratodus forsteri, assembly GCA_016271365.2. Classification (NCBI taxonomy): domain Eukaryota; kingdom Metazoa; phylum Chordata; order Ceratodontiformes; family Ceratodontidae; genus Neoceratodus; species Neoceratodus forsteri. Next base: position 660,580,988 of record CM057459.1, read on the forward strand.
TTTGGGAAGCTTACAAAGCCTCACTGAGAGGCCTCATTATTGGCTTTGCCTCACGTAGAAGGAAGCAGAGGGAGAAGGAAAAGACCCAGTTAGAAGCCCAACTTCAATCTAAGGAGGCAGAATATAAAGCATTGCCCAGCAGGCTTAAAGATCCCAAACTAATTTCAGACTTGACTAAGCTAAGAATCCAACTTAACACCCTAGCAACCAGACAGGCTGAGCTACTTATAAGGAGGACACAACATAAATATTGGGCGGGGGCTGGGAAACTACTGGCCTTTAGCCTCAAAAATTACAGGCAGATAGGCACATCCAGGGGCTGAAGAATCCTAAGGGTAAAATGGTGTATGACCAACAAGAAATAAATGAGACCATAACAGGTTTTTATCAAACCCTCTATTCTTCCCACGAAAGCTGGGATAAAGCCATGTTTACGGCCTTCACAGACTAACTATCTCTCCCGGCCCTGTCAGAAACCCAAAAAACCCACTGGATATGCCAATCACCTCCCCAGAAGTTGGCAAAGCTATCTCAAGCATGGCACAACATAAGGCATCCGGGAGTGATGGATACCCTGCAGACTTCTACAAACTGGTACTCCATGAGGTTTCTTCCCCCATGTTACAGATGTTACAGGAAGCCCACTTAGAGGGGGAGTTACCCCCCACACTAATAGAAGCCATGGTTACCATCCTGCCCAAAGAGGGAAAAGACCGCACAAACCCTGGAAACTATATGCCCATCTCCTTAATAAATGCTGATGCCAAAATTTTAGCAAAGGTTCTGCCGACCAGACTGGAAAAATTATTACCAGATATTATTCACCCCTCCCAAGTGGGCTTCGTAAAAGGGAGACACAGTTCAGATCACCTTCATACCCTCATCACCCTAATGCAAAAGGCAGCAGGTCTCCCCTCCCCCACTGCAACGGTAGCCATAGACTTTGAAAAAGCCTTTGACTCATTAAAGTGGGAGTACCTGCATGCAGTTTTGGATCTCTACAACATAGGGCCCTATTTCTCCTCAAGGATCCGAACCCTGAATAGGAAACCCAGTGGTAAGGTCATTACTAATGCTACCCTATCCCCAGCTTTTGAACTACACAGGGGTACAAGGCATGGCTGCCCCTTATCCCCATTGCTTTTTGTGTTAAATAGCCATGGAACCCTTGTCCACAGCTATCCGCAATAACCCAGGGATCCAAGGAATACCAATGGGAGGTAAACACTACCATGCCAAGCTGAATGCAGATGATTGTTTGATAGTGACACAGGATATGGAAAACAGTATACAGCCCATTCTGAATACTCTAAGGGCATTTGGGCAGACATCAGGTCTGAGAATCAACATTCCTAAATCAGAGGTACTCCCCCTGAACCCCCACGCCATACCCAACATAGTAGAAACAATGGGTCTCAACTGGTCCCCCTCAGAAATCAAATATCTAGGGGTTAAACTATCCTCTGAGCTATCAAGCCTAGCTGACAGGAATTATGCCTCGGTATGGACCCATCTGTCTAAAGAAGTGCTAAGATGGGAACACTTACATTTGTCCTTGGCAGGGAAGATAGCTGCAGTAAAGATGATGACAGCCCCCAAGGTATACTACTTGATCTCTCGCTTACCGATAACAGTCCCAGAGAGATGGGTGCAGAAATTCCACTCTTTAATGAGCAGATTCTTGTGGGGATGTAACAAACCCAGATTTACTAGAGCTAAACTTAGAGCCTCCTGGAAGAGAGGGGGATGGAACCGCCCTTGACTTCTCCAGATACTGTAAATGCAAAGTGCATCTGTGAGTTTTCTTCTGCATATTTGTAATCCAGCAGGTTTAGATTTGATATCTTTGTGGTGTTACAAAAATCAGCTCATTGGCTTCAGAATTTTGTTTTTTGAGACAGTTTTCTCTTTTGATGTTAAAAACGAAATGTTTTAAAGTTAAGTTTTGCAGTAGCACTGGCCCGGAGGTGTAGACGGCTGAGGCGCTGGTGCCTTACCACTTACCATGTTGGTGATCTGGGGTCGGGAGCATGCTCGGGTTGTCAGGGGTTGGCCACGGGAGAGAGGATCGAGTGTCTGATGGACTGCTCTCCTCTCTCAGGGAGGGGTGGGTTGTGGATCCCTGGCAGCAGCAACATCACACAGAGGCCTGCTGTGCAACAGCCCAGGCCACATAAGGTATCGGGGGAGGCGATGGCAGATGTCCACAGGAGGAGTGCAGGAGCGCACACATACCCATGCTGGACATCATTGCACATCCACGCCTCGGGAGGGGGGTAACCTCATAAACCAAGGAAAAACCTCTCTCCCCAGGAGGAAGACATCACTTCCACCACCACGCCCACACTGGATCCTTCTCTCAGGGACCTGACCACCTCCCTCCTTCACCTCAGTTCACCTTGGCACTGGATTAAAAAGATTGATGATGCGGAGTGGTAGGTGAGACCTCACGGGGGTAGACCGAGGGTGCCAGGTAGGTGTAACATGGGTTGGTTGGAGGAACAGGATCTCCAGCAAAGGGACTCAGCAGGAGGGATAAGGTGGGTGACTGATGGGCCCCCGTAGAGTTAACGGAAGGGAAAGAAAGTTATAAAAAGTCTAGTGACTTCTAAACTCCACTAGCCCATAGAGATTTTACAGGTCCAACTGGCGTATGTATTAAATTGAGGATGGATAAAGCTCCAGGGCCAGATGGCATCCACCCCAGGGTTCTGAAGGAACTGGTGGATGTCCTGGTGGCTTCAATGCTGGAACTATTCAATTCCTCCCTCCAATCAGGATGTGTCCCTCTAGACTGGAGGTTGGCCCATGTTGTGCCCCTCCACAAGTGTGGACCTCAGGACGAACCGGGGAACTACAGACCGGTCAGCCTGATATCCATAGTGGGGAAAATATTGGAGGCCATCTTAAAGGAACGGTTGGTGAAGTTTGTGGAGGTAAGTGGTTTTCAGGATGATAACCAACATGGGTTTGTCCGGGGGGAAATTGTGTCAAACTAACCTGGTTGAATTTTTCAACTGGGTGACAGGATCCCTGGATGGAGGAAAGCCAGTTGATGTCCTGTACCTGGACTTCAGCAAGGCTTTCGATTCGATCCTACATGGAAGGCTTAGCTGGAAATTGAGGGAACTGGGGTAGGAAATAAATTGGTGGGGTGGGTAGCTAACTGGTTTAGGAATAGACAGCAGAGGGTGGTGGCAGGAAGTAAAGTCTCGAGACCCAGAGAGGTCATCAGTGGGGTTCCACAAGGTTCAGTTTTGGGCACTGTTCTTTTTAATGTATTCATTGCAGATATCAGGGAAAAGGTTGTGGTAAAACAAGTTTGTTCACTGATGATTCTAAATTGGGGGCAGTGGTAGACAGAAAGGAGGGTAGAAGGGCACTACAGGATGACCAGGGGAGGCTGGAAAACTGGGCCCACATGTGGCAGTTGGGGTTTAACGTATGCAAATGTAGTGTTCTGCACCTGGGTGTTAAGAACCCTGGGTATAACTACCACTTGTGGGGAGTACAGCTGACTGTTGCGACGATAGAGAAGGATCAGGGGATGATGACTGATGCTAAAGGGAACCACTCAGAGCAGTGCAGAAGAGCAGTGGCTAAGGCAAACAAAATGCTTGGGTGTAAAGCCAGGAAGATAACGTCCAGGAGAAGGGAGGTTATACTTCCCCTGTACACCTCACTGGTGAGGCTGTATCTGGAATAGTCGGTGTGAAGTTCTGGCGCCCCCGCCTAAAAAAGGACATCACACTGCTGGAGAGAGTCCAGAGAAGGGCGATGAGGATGATTAGTGGTCTGGGGGAGGTCTGTCATATGAGGACAGAATTAGAGAGCTAAACATGTACTCTCTGGAGCACAGAAGAGATAGGGGGATATGATAGAGACCTTCAGATACCTGAAGGGGTTCAACAGAGGGAACAAGGAGGATCTGTTCAAGTTAAGGGAGGAGGGAACTACGAGAGGCCATAGTCTAAAGTTGGCTGGGGGGACGGTACAGAGGAGAGGGGGAATTATTTCATGGAGAGGGTGGTGGCACCCTGGAATGCATTGCCGGATGACCTGGTAAAAATGATGACTGTGGGAGGTATCAAGAAGAGTTAGGACAAGCACAGGGGCACGGTAGAGGGTGGGGGTTTGGTGAACAGCAGAGCTATATACGGAGGGGAGGGAAGGGGAAAATGAGGGAGGTACAGCAGCTACTATACACTACTAGTGAGCTGAGTTGGGCAGACAAGATAGACTGTTAGGCCTAATCTGCTGGCAACTATGGTGTAATCCCTAGGTGGCACTATCCCAAGGGCTACTACCTCTGCCTGCTTGGCAAGTAGCAGGTTAAGGGGCCTGAGTTCTGAAACGGGTGCCTCCACCCAGAGGTCAGGGTTGGTAGTGGTCAAGCTAACCTGGGCACAGCCCTCCGGGACACTGTAACCCCCCTCTTTCCCTTCTAGTGGCCTGAACACTGTACAATAATCACTTTCACAATACCCCCATACACCATGCAAGTACCCACACTGTTTACATTTACCACCAGGGCTGGTTCCTCTAGCTTGGCCGTGGGGACCCCCTGTAAAACAAGGTTAAAAACAGCGAATAGGAACAGTACAATACTTTTGGCACAAACTGGAACCACAGTCAGGTTAAATGCAAGCAAAGTTAAATCTGATTTATTCAGGGGACTTGAACAAGGATGGGGCGTAATCAGGTTGATTTGCTTAAAAGCTATATTAATCAGACAGTTATGCATGCAGTTCAGAGTCCCGACACAGTCACAGACTCTGGGTACCCAGGTAGGAAAATGGTGGGCTAGCCAGGACTGTTGCAGCTGGTTGGGGCCCTGTGATGGAAGAAAGCAACATGCACAACACACACGATTTGTAATCCGGAGCTGGAGGGCTCAGTTTGTGAAAGAAAAGACAACAAGACAATCAGATGGCAACACTTTTAGATTTAGCTGTTGTTGCAGGGAGCTACCCTTATGTTTACTCATGATACCCAATACTGGACACAGGCAGGACAAAATTGAGACTGCAGGCTGTTGAGCTGGAGTGCCCGGAGAAGCAGGGCCCACACAAATCACTGAGGCGTCATTCCTGTTCAAGGAATTGAGCAGGGGGCTGATCCCCAGGCCAGTATCTCGTCGATGACTTTCTTTGCGCAGCAGGTATTCTGGCTGGGCCAGTGTAGCAGGGCCCAGACAAATGGAAATGGATATGGATTCAGTCCGTTGAGCTGGATACAGCCTCCAGCAAGCAAATCACAGTTCAGACACAAAGTGGAGAACCAAATCACGACCCACTATAAGCACACAGCATATTCACACAGAAGGAAATTCCACTGTACCAGGCAAATGGCTGTCCGGTCGCAATTACAGAGTCTCTGCACAATCCGAGAGTTCAGAGGTAGCTGGAAGTCCTGACAGGCCGATCGCATTCAGCAAATCTTCGGTCTTCTTCAGGTTAAAGCCTGGTCACAATTCAGTGGCTTAATTCGCTCTCCAAATTTGGATTCAGTCCAAAAAAAGCACAAGTTCCCCTCTCAGGGACAGCAGGCAGGCATGCAGGCCAAACTCAGGCCTTTCCACAGTTCTCCTCGGTGAATTCACTATGGATTGCTGCTCGAACTATCTCGAGCTGTTACTTTTTCACTCCCAACTCAGATAACAACTGAAACTGCAAGCAGTGGGACCTTCCCAAGATCCAAAAGGTTCGGTTGGCTGATCTGTCTGTCAGTCACAACAAGGGCTCCCCCTCCAGGTTATTTTAGGTGCCAAAAGCCCAAAACTACAATCCCTACAAGTTTTGGCCCCACCAAGCCCCTGTAGGCAGGCTCCATTTTAGAGTCCCAAATGTACTGACTGGCCCATTCTGACAGTCCAGGACCAAGATGATGGAAACAAACAGAACTGTCCATGCTGCAAAGAAGGCAGGTTAGAACAAACTGCAATATTACTACTACTATAACAAATGATCAGCAAACAAGTACTGTACATCTTCTAACAGAGCTCCCTCTCAGATTAATTATGACTGCGATCCAGGCAGCTGTTAAAGAGACAGTACCAGAGGCTATGCAGGCACTCTCTGTCAATACATTTAAACTGCTAAAATGCAGGACACCAGCCTGGCAGTGAGCATTTAAGCAAGTTCAAGGAAGCCTTTCCGGGAACCCCCATTTGTAGGGGGGTTACACCCTTCCCTGCCTGGAGAAAACTTGGTATCTGCATCATGTCTGTACCATCACAATATCAAAAATGCAATATAAACGAGACATATGCAGTATATCATTAGCTTGTTACATCACTATGCCTTTCAATACACTTCGCATTACTACATCCATATTGACAATACTTATGCATGTTTCATACCGGTAATATTGACTCCACTATGATTAGCATACTTTGAACATTGCAATACTGGTTCATGTTATAACTTCTTGTACATTAAACAATGTAAGTGGGGGCCCTTCCCTATCAGCTAACTTGGAGCTAGATGGGACAGGTGCACCATGGTGAGAGGGAAGAACAAGTAACTTGGAATTGGCCGTCAAGCTCAATTTGGGCAGTGAGTTCTGAGAAATATAAACACCTTTGTGAACCACACAGAAGCAAATCCACTGGCCTCCTGGGAGAATCATAACTGAAGCACAATACTGGCTTGACAGCTTGGCCAGTCTTTCTGGGGGGGACAGCCAGAGTCTCTGTACTTTCAGCACTAACTTTGGAGCTTTCGTCAGTTGTGAGAGGTGCCTCTGCATGGATGGGAATGTCCAAACTGGGAGCAGTGTCAGCTGCTTGCTCTGTAGGCTCTGTCTCCACAACACTTGGCTCATTTAGAGAAGGTTCTGGCACAATTAGGCTTTGTGGCACTGAAAGGGGGCTGTCAGCACTCTCATATTGTTGTTCAAGTTCTGGTGTGTCACTAAAGAGACTCAGCCCATCAGCCCCTTCTTCGGGCAAGTCACACAGTTCCATGAAACACAGGGAGTCCGCAGCCTCAGACGCAACACTTTGCACTTCACTTTCAGGGAGCATTGGCTCCAAGGACAAAGCTGGGGGGTTAGGCAGTCCAGAAGGCCCAGCTTCATCCCCACAATTCTGCATAGGATTTCCACGAAACAACTGACTCAGTTCATAAGAGGGATAATAGGCATTACCATAGTCACTTTCATCAGTGGTGGATTGACGGTCATTATCATTCTGGGCCTACTGCAGGGAAAACCTTAAATCTGTAACTACTAGGGTAGGTTGACTCTGTCTTTTTTTTGCAGCAGCATGAGTCACCGGCCCAGGGAAGGCAATGTCTGCTGGCTCAGCTTTAATAATAACTTGGCCGATAGGCAGCAAGTGGTTACAGTGCATGGTCTTGACAGCTTTGGAGTTACTCTCTGGGTGTACCTTGTACACTGGTAGATCATCCAACTTTCCAACTACTACATGAGGAAGATGGTGCCATCTATCAGCAATTTTGTGCTTGCCATGTAGTCCCAAATTTCATAACAACTCACGGTCTCTGGGCTGTAGCTCTTGAGCATTTACTTTCTTATCATGCCTCTCTTTGTTGGTGAGATTTCCCTTGGCGCTCATTGTCTGGGCCAGTTGATATGCATGGTTCAATTGAGCTTTCAGTTTCTGTACATACTGCAGGTAGTTTTCAGCTTGGACCCCATCTGGAGAGACCCCAAAGCAGATATCGACTGGCAGTCAGGTCTCCCTCCCGAACATGAGGTGGTAGGGGAAGAACCCAGTAGCATAATTTTTGGTGCAATTGTATGCGTGTACCAAGATGCTAATCTGCTGGCTCCACTTATGCTTGTCTTTTGGATGGAGGGTGCCCAGCATGTCTAGAAGGGTGCAGTTAAAACGTTCTGGTTGAGGGTCCCCCTGTGGGTGATAAGGGGTGGATCTTGACTTCCACACCCCCCACAGAGAGAGCATTTCTTTGATTAGCCTACTTTCAAAATCTCTGCCTTGGGTCAGAGTGGAGCTGCTAAGGGACACCATAGTGGACAAAGAATTTTTTCACTAGCACCTTGTCCACGGTAGAGGCTTTTTGAGCTTTAGTTGGAAAAGCTTGTGCATACCATGTGAAATGATCCGTAACCACTAACACATTGCCAATATTCCGTTGATCAGGTTCTAAACACAAAAAATCTATGCAGACCAGTTCCATGGGGGCGCTGGTAGTGATACTGACAAGGGGTGCAGCCCTCTGAGGCAGGGCTTTTCTTTGGAAGCAACGACTACAGGTCTTTACATGGTGCTCAACATTGGCCCCCATCTTAGGCCAGTAGAATCGAGATCATACCAGGTCGAGAGTCCTGTCAATACCAAGGTGCCCCATGTGATTGTGGAGGGACCTAAGTACCAAGTGTTTAAAGGCCATGGGCAGGACCAATTGTTGCTTGTCTACTTGATCACTGTCTCTTTATAACAACTGATTGAGTAACTTCAACCTGGTGCCTTCTTTAAACAATAGGGCAGTTCGCAAGTCAGGGGAACGCAACTTAGACACATCTTTCCCTGCACGCAGGGCATCAAGTGCGGGTTGAATCATAGGATCTTGGGATTGAGCCCACTGAATACTGTCATTGTCTAGTTACGGTAGTGCACTAATATCTACAGCAGAGAAATGGCAATAGGCAGCCAGTATGCAGGTATCAGGAGGGCCCAAGCAATCTATTAGACAGTCCACATTGTCCTCAGACATCAGTTCATCTCTGTCAAACTTTTGGCACAATGCTCAGATGCCAGGTTCAGACGGCCTGACCCAATCATTCTTGGAAGCGGGTCTTCGTGACAGGGCGCCAGCATCAATATAGTTCAGTCCCGGTCTGTATTCGACAGCATACTCATAGGTTGATAAGGCAGAGAGCCACCGGTGTCCAGTGGCATCTAATTTAGCTGAAGTCTGCACATAGGTCAACGGGTTATTGTTGGTCTTCACCAATATCTTTGTCCCATAGAGGTACTCATGAAACTGATCAACAATGGCCCATTTTAGAGCAAGGAACTCCAGCTTGTGCACAGGATAGTTTTGTTCCAATGTGGTCAGACTCCTGCTGGAGAAAGCGACTAGTCTCAAACCATCCTCATGGTCTTGATACAGCACAGCTCCTAGGCCCTGCAGACTAGTGTCCGTATGCAGCACATAGGGCTTGGTAGGGTCAGCATAGGTGAGGATGGGGGCATGGGTGAGCTGTATATGACTTTGTGGAAGGCTGCTTCACATTTGGGTGTCCAGTGGGGCCCAAAAGGTTCACCTATGCAGAAGTACACTTTCTCTGGTTCTGTGACAGCCCCTTTCTTGTATTTACGGTTGGTAGGGGGGGTAACCCTGGTTAAGATTCAGGAGCAGGCGAATCACCTTTGAATAGTCTTTTATGAACCTGCGGTAGTAGCTACAGAACCCCAGAAAATGTTGTAGTTCTTTCAAGTTATGGGGCTGGGGCCAAGTAGTCAGTGACTCAACCTTACTGGGATCAGTCTCTATTCCTTCTGCAGATACTATGTGCCCCACATACTTCACAGAGGTTTGAAAAAACTGACACTTGTCGATGGACAGCTTGAGGCCGAAGTCTTCCAATCGGTCCAGCACTTTAAACAGTTATGTCTCATGCTCCTCTAATGTGTGTTCGAACACAATGACATCATCTAGGTACACTAGACATTCCAGCAAGTTCATATCTCCCACTGCATGTTCCATCAGTCGCTGAAAGGTACCGGGGTGCCCGAAATCCCCTGTAGCATTCTCAGGAATTCGTAGAACCTCAAAGGACAGATGAAGGCTGTTTTCTCACGGTCCTCCGGGGCCATCGGAATCTGGTAATATCCGCTACAAAGATCCAATACTGAGAACCATTTGTTCCCATTCAAGCGATCCAGGGCATCTTGTATATGAGGGGCATGGTGTATTGATCTGGGACGGTACGCCAGTTCAGGGTTCGATAATCAACACACATCCTCACCAACCCATTCTTCCTATGCACAACCACAATGGGAGAGGCATATGGGCTCCTCGCTTCCTGTATCACGCCAGCAGCAAGCATTTCCTGCAGGTGTCTCCTCACATCATCTATGTCCGCTGGGGTGAGGCGTCGGGATCTCTCTTGAAATGGCCGGTCATCATGCAGGTGTATATGATGCTCTGCACTCTGGACACACCCCACGTCCCATTCTTTTAACGAAAACACTTGGTCTCTCTGGGTGAGTTTCTTGCTAATCCTAGCCTTCCATTCAGCTGGCAGCAGGGAATCACCAAAGTCAAATAAGTCTGGGGTCACTCTCTCCTTTTGGCTAGAATACTTGTTATTGGGTAATAATGCAGTGTCTGCGCAGTGTACTGTAGCTAGAGTGCACCCTCTGTTCACCCGGACCTCCCGATCTGACACATTTCGAACCTGGACCATTACTCATCGTGCATAGGCATGGGCACGGGCAGTCAAGATGCTGGGTTTAACCAATAATCTTTCTGGCAACTTTCCATCACCTGGTGCATCCAACATTAATATTTTGTTTTTTACATTTCTCTTTAGGCAGACTTCTCCATGGATTGTGCACTGGGCGTTGGGGGCCAATACCAAGGAGTCAGGTTCCTTTTTCCACACTATCCCCACTGACTCATCTGGGTCCTCTTCGATGGGTTTCTATTGTAAGTCATATGCCTTTTTTACTAAGGCTGGAATTCTTAGGGCCCGTCCAGTCAGTTGCCCTTGTTTCTCATGGCAGAGTTGTGCTAGTCTCCCAAACATGTGGGCGTTTGTTCCAATTAACAGGGGAACCCCCATCATACAGTCTGCTGGGGGGACACACTAGGGCCAGTGTCTCTACTTGCTCCTCTACACCAGTTACAGTTGCAGGAAAATACAACCAGAGGTGGACATATCCTAGGTAGGGCTAAGACTTGTCGCTCAGCCCCCACACATGTAGGCCTTCCAGGGATTGTAATGGCACATCAGTTTAGTGTTTGTCATACCAGTCATGAAATACAATTGTCACTTGGCACCCACTGTCAAGCACAGCCTGAGAAGGAATACCATTCACAGCCACAGTAGTCTTCACTGAAGGGCCCACTATTTTGGACCAGTCTGGAGAGACAACAGCAGGTGCCTGGACAGACAATTTAGCTAAGAGGGGTTTGAGTTAGGATGGCCGAAGCCTTTACTGTGGTCATTTCATGTACCCCTTGACCACTGACTCGGTTTTCTGAAGCTCTCCTTGAAGCCGGTTCACCACTTTCTCTAAGTCCTTCTGAGACTGGCATTCCCTCTTCATATGGCCATCCTTGCCGCATTTGTGACAAATGACAGGCTCTCGGGCATCCTTGGGGAAAACATAGCAGGGGATGCTGGAGCATTGATGAGAGATTGTGATCTGACTTCTGCTTGTAGTGTACCATGTCTCAAAAGATCCTTTAGGGTGGAAGTCAATTCCTTGAGCTCAGCCAAGAAGCCACCCTCAGTAGAGGATGATTGAGGGTGCACCCCAACCCCCATAACAGTCACATCCTGACAGGGGCCAGGGTCTCTGTCAGCAGGGGATACCTCAGCAAATGCACCTGGTTGTACTTTTCTGACTTCCTTCAGCAACTCCTCCCCCCACCATTTAGCCCACGGTGGGACACTCGTAGTGGTCTCCATTTCGGAAGGGCCTTCCGGTGCCATGATCACTTGGGCTGCACTCACCCCATAATTACAATCTCCCTCTTCACCTTCTACCTCCTGGAGTTCTTTTATCAAGTCACAGTAGTCAGGTGGGTTACCTCTCCTATCCTGGAGCCTTAACTGGATGATCTGCAGTTTAGAATGCTTGGCATGTTGCAGTATGTGCCCCAATCTCACACAGTTCAAATCACTGACTGCTACCCCACTTTTCCGGTAAGCTTTCTGCAGAGCTCTTTCTAGGCGAGTAACATACACAGACAAACTTTCCCCCTTCCATTGTTTGGTACCTTGGAATTTCCACATCAAAGTCTCCCAAAATTGCCTTTAAATACAGATAGGTACTTCTGAGCAGATGCATCAGGGTTCGTGGACCTCAAAAATTTAACGGCTTCAAGGGCAGGGCCCCTCAAACTTTCTATGATTCTTTTCCACTTCTCAGCCTCCGCACACTGCCACTCGGGTACCAAGGGGGCAACATAGTCCATCCAGGTCTCCCAGTCATCCTCCCCCTGGGGGGTGGGGAGGGTGCCCGAGAAGATTCTCAGCCTTCGGTAGGAGTCGTGACTAATGGCAGGTACAGATATAGGGGCCAGTATTGGCATGGGCACAGAAGGCAGGGCAGTAACAGGTGCTGGAGTGGGAGGGGGTGTTGGGGAAGGAACACCCCCAGGTGGCAGGAATAGTTTCTTAAAGTCCTCTACGGTTTTCCCTTCCTCAAGCAACAACTTAGCAAATTTCTCCTCAAAAGTCTCAGATAATGGTGGGAGATCATCCTCCCCAGAGTCTTTACTGTCTTTTGTTATCACTCTCCAGGTGTCTAGGACCCCTTCTGAGGCTATAGTCTGTGGCACTTTAGAGCTGTCCATGAGGTCAATACACTCTACAAAGACTATCAAAGTTTGGGCGATCAAATCAGCCTGTCGACCCACCACCACAGGGTTTTTTAAACATTCAACTTTAGAGAGTGCTCCCTCTACAGTGTCCTTACTGGTACCCAGGGGAATATCCAGTATAAGCAGAGCATTTTGGGGGTCGATCTGCCCAGTACACCACCCCTCCAACTGGTGTACAGTCATTTCTACTGGGGTAGCCATTAATCTTTAACAATAATTCATAATTTTTGGCCACTAGAAGGCACAAAATCCCAGCGGTGAGCCTCCAAGATGTAACTCCTAGGTGGCGCTATCCCAAGGGCTACTACCCCTGCCTGCTTGGCTAGTAGCAGGTTAAGGGGCCTGAGTTCTGAAACGGGTGCCTCCACCCAGAGGTCAGGGTTGGTATTGGTCAAGCTAACCTGGGCATAGCCCTCCGGGACACTGTAACCCCCACTCTTTTCCTTCTAGTGGCCTGAACACTGTACAATAATCACTTTCACAATACCCCTGGTACACCATACAAGTACCCACACTGTTTGCACTTACCACAAGGGCTGGTTCCTCTAGCTTGACCCTGGGGACCCCCTATAAAACAAAGTTAAATACAACAAACAGCAACAGTACAATATTTTTGGCACAAACTGGAACCACAGTCAAGTTAAATGCAAACAAAGTCAAATCTGATTTATTCAGGGGACTTGAACAAAGGAGGGGCGTAATCAGGTTGATTTGCTTAAAAGCTATATTAATCAGACAGTTATGCATGCAGTTCAGAGTCCCTACACAGTCACACACTCTGGGTACCCAGGTAGGAAAACGGTGGGCTAGCCAGGAATGTTGCAGCTGGTTGGGGCCCTGTGATGGAAGAAAGCAACATGCACAACACACACTATTTGTAATCCGGAGCCGGAGGGCTCAGTTCGTGAAAGAAATGGCAACAAGACAATCAGATGGCAACACTTTTAGATTTAGCTGTTGTTGCAGGGAGCTACCCTGATGTTTACTCACAATACCCAATACTGGACACAGGCAGGATGAAATCGAGACTGCAGGCTGTTGAGCTGGAGTGCCCACAGAAGCAGGGCCCACATGAATCACCAAGATATCATTCCTGTTCAAGGCATTGAGCAGGGGGCTGATCCCCAGGCCGGTATCTCGTCGATGACTTTCTCTGCGCAGTAGGTATTCTGACTGGGCCAGTGTAGCAGGGCCCAGGCAAATGGAAATGGATACAGATTAAGTCCGTGGAGCTGGATACAGCCTCCGGCAAGAAAAATACAGTTCAGACACACAGTGGGGAACCAAATCACGACCCACTATAAGCACACAGCACATTCACATGTAAGGAAATTCCACTGTACCAGGCAAATGGCTCTCCAGTTGCAATTACCGAGTCTCGGCACATTCCGGGAGTTCAGAGGTAGCTGGAAGTCCTGACATGCCGATGGCATTCAGCAAATCTTCGGTCTTCTTCAGGTTAAAGCCTGGTCACAATTCAGTGGCTTAATTCGCTCTCCAAATTCGGATTCAGTCCGAAAAAAGCACAAGTTCCCTCTCAGGGACAGCAGGCAGGCATGCAGGCAGGCAAACTCAGGCCTTTCCACAGTTCTCCCATGTGAATCCACTAGGGATTGCAGCTCGAACTATCTCGAGCTGTTACTTCTTCACTTCCCAACTCAGATCTAACTGAAACTGCAAGCAGCGTGGGACTTTCCCCAAGATCCAAAAGGTTCGGTTGGCTGATCTGTCTGTCAGTCACAACAAGGGCTCCCCCTCCAGATTATTTTAGGTGCCAAAAGCCCAAAACTACAATTCCTACAAGTTTTGACCCCACCAAGCCCCAGCAGACAGGCTCCATTTTAGAGTCCCAAATGTACTGATTGGCCCATTCTGACAGTCCAGGACCAAGATGATGGAAACAAACAGAACTGTCCATACTGCAAAGAAGGCAGGTTAGAACAAACTGTAATATTATTACTACTATAACAAATGATCAGCAAACAAGTACATCTTCTAACAGAGCTCCCTCTCAGATTAATTATGACTGCAATCCAGGCAGCTCTTAAAGAGACAGTACACAGATGCTATGCAGGCACTCTCTGGCAATACATTCAAACTGCTAAAATGCAGGATACCAGCCTGGCAGTAAGCATTTGAGCAAGCTCAAGGAAGACTTTTCAGGAACCCCCATTTGTGGGGGGGTTACATATGTATGTATGTATAAATGTTAAACATGGGAACACAAGCCAGACCACTGGCGCAAGCAGTAATGTTATCGCTTGTGGCACCGATGACCCATGTTCGGGAACGTGCCTGGAGCACTGGAGGGTCAGCCAGGGGGAGGAGGGTCAAGCATCCCAGGGTCTACACTCCTCCTCCTCCAGGGAAGTGGGGTGGGCTGTGTAGTCCCAGCAGTCGATTGACACCCACTGAAGACTAGGTGTGCAACAGGCCTGGACCACATCAGTAGGGCAGAAGTGATGGCAGACATCTGCGGAGCATATGAGGGTGTTTGCACATTCTGCACTGATGTCATTGCACATCCATGCCTCGGGGAAAACAAAACCAGAAAAACCCTTGGGCCAGCCACACAGTGTCATCCCTTGGACCCCCACCTGAATGACGCTCCAGGTGCAGCCTCACCTGGGGCCTCAAGGTGGATCTCGGTCTCTCCCTTCAGGAAGCCCCACCACGAGGAGCAAGCTGTGAGTCCCCCAGTCTGGGTGATGTGGTGGGAATGCTGGGTGGGTTGTCCAGGTGCTGAGAGAAGGTGGTACCTCCCCTGCCTGTCATCCAAGTGACAAAAAGAATTAAAAAAATTAAAAACAACAATGTAAGTAGTAGGCTGGCAGAAGAAGGCTTTATGGTCTATTACGTCTGTTTGATCTGGTGCCCACATGTCTTAGTTTACATGCTGCCTCCATACCTCTCAACTGTACCACATTATGAGGAATGTTCCTCATTTTACTTCACAAAAGCTCCCTGTTCCACATTGTGAGGACTTGTTCCACATTCAAAGTTAACATTTTAAAGCAAACATCCATAGTAAATGATGCAAAAAAATATATTATTCAATTAATAACAGACTTTCTGAACATAAATGCAACATTTTAACAGTGTTTTGAGCTTCTTAGGTAAAGATTTAATGAAGTGTTCCACATTTTGCCCATTTGTTCCACATTTTGACAGACAATGTTCCAAATTTGGGGGTCAAAAGGTTGAGAGGTATGGCTGCCTCCCCCGCCCCACTCATTCTTACCCTCTTCGTTACTGTCCTCTATTCCATCCCCTCACAAAGTCGTTAATGGTTTTCTTGCTTACTACTTCTTCTGGTAGCCTCTTCCACACCTTCACTAAACTCCCTGAAGAAGTGCCTTCTGGGCTCTTTCAGGAACCTGCCAAACAAGCTTTTAGCTGCCCCCCACCCCGCCATATTTTTGGATTCACTGATCCAGAAACATTCACCAGGGTCTACCTTGTTGATGCCCTTTACAGCAGCACTGCAAACAAACTGGACCAAAATTCTAACCCTATCTATTTTCATAATGAATGATTCCAGGCACCTCAGAATTTTATTTGTTGTTGAGAATGTTTTAGTTACCCCCAAATTTGAGTATTTTTTAAATGTTTTGATTTATTGTTTCTCGGGGAAAAAAGATGGCCACCACATTTGGTTTATAAATACCACTGTTAACCCAGTGATGGTTAGGACTGAGAAAACAAAAAAAAAAACAATCGTGGTGTGCAGCGTAAGAGGTACCACGAAAAGTAGATTAAACAAGTAGGTTAATATTTTATTAATTGCAGCTGAAACTAACTTTTTTTGTGAAAATATTTTTGTGCACTGCTGCTGTCAACCTTATCAAGGGCACTGTATCACAGTTCTAAAAAAAGTGAAATTGCAATGTAATCATACAAGGGCCCTCTACATTTGAATCTGTTCACAGATGTCCAGAAGAGACCACTGTGAACTCTCCACTCCACCCCCAAGCAATAAAAGGACAAGCTCACACAAGCAAACACATTCTGCCATCCTCAGGTAAGACATACAAAAACACCAGCAGAAACAAGTCATAATAGTCTATCATGTCTGCTCGAGTGTGCAGCTCAGTCTATTTTACTGGCACTGCTCCCCTTCCCCTTTCTCCCCAGAGTTCTTCTGCTCCACCCTCTTTCCCCCTCCCCATCCTCCCTCCAGTTATAACTCTCCTTTTTACCCTGTCCCCCCCTTTTAAAACTGCCCACTGTTTTAAATGAGACTTCCATCAATTTATCCCACTTTGACACCACCCTTCCGGTGAAAAAGAGCCTCCTCATCAGGGTTCGATTTTAACATTGTTTTACTCGCCAAAACCTAGTGCAAATTGGCCAGGACTAGGGCAGCTTGATTAGTGCAGGTTTTCCATGGCTGTTAATGAAGCTGAAAATCTCCAGCTTTAGCTGGCTCTAGTCTTTGTGCTAATCCTTCTCAGTGTTGCAGATAATGAGGTGTTAATCACACCAGGCTAAGAGCTGCAGTTATCTAGCAGTTTAAGAAGGTGACCCCACAAAAGGCTCAATGTGCGTAATTATCACTCCACTGTCAGAACTTTTAGCTAGTGTTCAGGGTGTGATCAAGGGTAGAAGCTGTCAAGCCACTAGCTTCCAGTTTTCTGAATATGTGTCTGTCTGACAATTTGTCCCACATTATTAAGTTCACCAGTGCCCCTCATTTCCCTACATTTTGAGTGTCTATAGCCAATATTTCAGTGAAAAAATGCTAAGAGGTATCCAGGGTCTGCTCTGCAGGTGGTGTTTTTTTTTAACTTTCTATTTCTCCTTCTTACCCCCACCCTGGAGCTGCGCTTCTTCAGGAGACTCCTATTGCACCCCCGCGGATGACTACCTGAATCCCGGGAGTACCCCATGGAGCTGTGGCTATACCCCCCAGGCGGGTACAGGGCAGAGCTTGGACACCCCGATATCTTCTAGTCTCGTCAGGTCCCCCGGTGGTCAGGCAGGCAGTCACAATCAGGGCTGGAAATGGAGTTCCATTTACCTGTGCTCCAGTGGTGCTTTTCCTGTTTCTCTCTGTGTGGTGTGTGCCCTGACATCAAGGCGTTATGCCGACATCCACTACACAGCTCCCCATTGCTCTGTCCTACCAGCTTGCTGTACCTCGGGCCTCCACCTGGGGTCAGACAAGCCGCAGATCCTGTCCCTCCCTCCCCAAGGAGAAGGCGAACAGTCCCTAGGACGCTCAAGTCTTCTCCCTCGGCTGGCCCTCCAGCAACCTGAGTCCACTCCCAAACCCGGTTGCCGGAGTCGCAAGCAGAAATCCACCACTGCACAGACGGGCCGACCCGGTGGTGGTGGGTTTTATCCCAGCCTCACCATAGCTGCTCCCTCTCCCTCTCCCCTCCAGATCTCTCAACTTTGTACCTTCCCTGGCCACCGAGGCCACCGCAAGGACATAGACAGGATGGAGGCAGTCCAGAAGAGGGCAACTAAATGGTGCAGGGTCTGCAAGAGAAGCCATACGAGGAGACACTAAATGAGCTTAATATGTATACCCTTAAGGAAAGGAGGGAGAGGGGGGACATGATAGAAACTTTTAAGTACCTCAGTGGAATCAACAAAGTCCAAGAGGGTAGCATCTTTCAGAAAAAGAAATGTGCAAGAACAAGGGGACACAATTTGAAGATAGAGGGGGGACGGCTCAGAGGCAATGTGAGAAAGTATTTTTTCACAGAGAGGGTGGTGGATGCATGGAACAGCCTTCCTGAGGAGGTTGTGGGGTCTAAAACTGTGGGAGAATTTAAGAATGCAAGGGGCAGACATAAGGCAATTTTTGTTGGGGGGGTAGGAAGAAATAGGCTGTTGGTCAAATAGGATCTGCAGCTTATCCTGTAGGTAGGGAAATGGGCAGACTAGGCAGGCCAAGCGGTCCTTATCTGCCGTCAAAGTCTATGTTACTATGTTTCACCACTGCAGACCATACTCTGAAAATACTATTCATAGACTCATAGCCAGGGCGCTGGAAAATCTCGTGTGCGAATTTTGTGCATTTTCCGCGGTTTGGGGCTCCCTCCATGACCCCTCTGCGATATTGCCTGCTCCAGTGGTGGTCCGCATTGTAATTTTTTAAATCTGTGTCTCTCTTTGTTTTGGCACATTATTCCAGCATCCAGGGCTTGCCTAACTCCATCCCCTCCACCAGTAAGGCTGCTCCGTCCCCTCTGTGATGTCATAATGGGGTCGGAATGACAAAACATCCAATCGCAGGCTCCCGGTGCTTTAAACACTTTTGTGCTCTTTGTCTGCTTTGTGTCCCCTCTCAGGTCCACCTAAGCCTTTTAAATGCAGCAGACTGTGGGGGGACAGGTAACATCCACACCTGGAAATCCACTGATAAACAAGAGAGCGTCTAACCCCCAGACCGATTGGCGACAGCAAGCGGAGCCCCCTGACCAGTGTGAATGGAAGAAGCGCCAACTCTGAGCCACAAGAGAAGCCAGAAGAGAAGTTGCAGGGAAGTCGGACAAGATCTGAGCCCTGACCCCAAGTCCCGAGCAGAGCACAAGAACTGCCACAGTGGGACAGTGGGAGTTCCAAGAGCAGCTGTCTTTGGCAAAAGAAGGTGCATTTGCACTTCTGGTCCACACTTAGTGGACTACCGCTTGGCAGTGAAAGCACTTGGCAGAACTCAGGAGGACTTGTTTCAGAGCCTCTCAAAAATAAAAATAAGACTGTAATCTGTCCTACCTGCCTGCTTTTCCTGCTTGCCCACACTGACTGTGCCATCTGCTGCCCTGCCTGCATCCTGCTGCCTGAGGAGGGCAACTGAAATACTGCCCAGCCTGCATTCTGCCACCCGAGGAGAACTGAAGTTTCCAAAGTGCCTGCCTGCATCTCAGGTAAGTTACTGTTTTGCTGGCTAGTTTGGGATGGACGAGGGTGGGGAGGGCACATGCTGGCATTGTTGGCAAACAAAGTCTATGCCATCTTTGCTGAGTCTGTTGTATTTTCTGGTGTTCTGCAGTGCTGTTTTTTTTTTTAAACATGTATGCCAGTCTCCAAAAACCATCCTTTCCTCCTCCAATCAGCAATGCCAGTCCACAGGAGCATGGCACAAACCTGCTGGACTAGTTTACAAGTAGGCAAAACATTATGATGGTGGGCAGGGGGCGGAAAAGCAGACTGGGACAGCACACATTTTATTTCTGCATGTATACCAGTCCACCAGATCCGTGCCAAGCTCCTGTCGCTTGTTGTTGATGTTTGGCTTAGGATCAGGCCTGGCAGAGTGGTACACATGCAGAAAACAATTGTTCTGGCCTCAGGTAATGGTGGGCAGGGGGTGGATGAGCAGGCTGGCACAGAACAATTTTTTTCTGCATGTATACCAGTCCACCAGGTCAGTGTCAAATTCTTGTTGCTTTTAGTTGATGGTCGGTTTAGGGTCAGGCTTGGCAGACTGGTACACATGCGGAAAACAATTGTTCTGATCTCGGGTGATGGTGGGCAGGGGAAGATGAGCAGGTTGGCACAGAACAATTTATTACTGCATATATACCAGTCTGCCAGGTCCATGCCAAGCTCCTGTTGCTTGTTGTTGATGGTCAGCTTAAAGTCAGGCCTGGCAGACTGGTACACATGCAGAAAAAAATTGTTCTGGCCTCGAGTGATGGTGGGTGGAGGGGTGGACAAGTAGGCTGGCACAGAACAATTTTTTTCTGCCTATATACCAGTCTGCCAGGTCCATGCCAAGCTCCTGTTGCTTGTTGTTGATGGTCAGCTTAGGGTCAGGCCTGGCAGACTGGTACACATGCAGAAAAAAATTGTTCTAGCCTCGGGTGATGGTCGGTGGAGGGGCGGATGAGCAGGCTGGCACAGAACAATTTTTTCCTGCATGTATACCAGTCCGCCAGGTCCGTGCCAAGGTCTTGTTGCTTGCTGTTGATGGTTGGTGGAGGGTTGGGCCTGGCAGACTGGTACACATGCAGAAAAAAATTATTCTGGCCTCGGGTGATGGTGGGCAGAGAGCGAATGAGCAGGCTGGCCCAGAACAATTTTTTTTCTGCATGTATACACCAGATGGCACTCTTCACACACCCTCTCACTCCTCCTCCTGTTCTCCTTGCTCCCTCCATTCTCTCCTAGCACTGGCAGGTAATTAAGCCCTCCCACTGCTGCAGTCCTCCCCGCTCCCTCAGTTTCCCATTCCTGTGCCAACATTGGAGTGCCCAATCCCCGTGTCAGCATCATGTCCATCTGTCCCACTCATGTGGCACACTGGGAGCCCACCCAGTGTACTCAAATTTGTTTTTTCTCTGTAAATAAAGAAAACAGTCCCCCAACATCTTTTTTTACCTGTTAAAAAGAAAAGGGTTTCTCGTCATCACCCCAGACCCCACTCCCCCATCCCCACCCTCCCACTGAGTACCCACCTCCCAGCACCCCCAATTACCCCATACTTACCTCTGGAGATCAACACTGTCATCTTCTCTGGACAGAGACACATCTGCACTCTTCAAAGCTGACCTGCAAACTGAAGAATCAAAGGTAAGTGCTGTATATTGGCACTCAATGTGGTTTTCAACCTATCTTGATATATCAGTAATTTTTAGGAATTTTGGCCCCAAATTTTCAACATGGGGTTCTTTGGACCCAACCTCGTGAACACTGTCACTGTCATTTCGTTACTCGGTCCTGAAAGGTGATTTTGCTGTTGCTGCATGGAATCACCTTTCGGGACTGAGTAACAAAATGACAGTGCCACTGTTCATGAGACGGGGACCCAAAAAGCCTGTGTTGCAAATTTGGTGAAAATATTCCCAAAAATGATGGGCGTGCATTGCGCAGTTTCTACGCATGCTCCTAACTTTGCCAATTTTTTATATTTTCACTTCAGATTTTCACCATTGCCATTCTTGCATACCTCCTTATTAACAGTATAGCTATCATTTTTCACATCCTGCCCAAAACGTGTTTTCGCACCTGTGACACAGAACAGCACAATCGTTCTGCAAAATCACCTTTTAGGACAAGTGAACAAAATGACAGTGGCACTTTTCATGAGGTAGGGGTTCCAAAAAGGCCATGTTGAAAATTTGGTGAAACAATGGCAAAAAATGGCAGAGTTACATCTGGCTGTTCCAAAATGTCTATGCACAGGTGCAACTTTGGTCATTTTGGCAGCTTGCCACAGCCGTACTGGCTCTAGCTAGATCTTGTATTTTTATGTGACTGCCATTCAGATAGGCAGGCTATGCTATGCATTCATTTTTAAGTGACCGTCATTCAGAAAGGCAGATTATGCATTTTATTTTCATTTATATCTGAACGTCGCTCAGTTAGCAGGCTATGTATGCATTCACCTATTTTTAATTTTCAGACTTCATTTATTAGTGCTTGCAGATTGACTGGCACAAAATATGTCTCTGCTATAAGCAAAATGCTCACGTTTGACCCCGTGAAGCAGCCAAGCAACTGCATCTGTGCTACAAAGTACATGCTGCAGATTGTGTCAAGCTGTTTCCAGAGGACCTCTACGAAGATGGGGACAGCTGTTCTGCAGATTCTGATGGCTGACAATAAATTATCTACAGAAGCATGCCATCAACCTTCACATGAAGTCTCAAAAACATACTGAACAAAAAGCAACAGCAATAAAGAAAAGGCAAGAAGGCATCAACCTCCAGCGACAGTTTGCACTGACTATAGCTTTTGCTTGTGCCAACAGAGCTGCATAGGACCAGAAGGCGTTCATCCTGGATTTTGCTACGTGCTTTTCTCAAGCTGAAATTCCTTTGGAAAAAGCTTCTGCCTTCGAAAATTTTCTTTATAAGTACACAAAACATGGTGGTTGTCTTCTTGGACCTTAACATCTGAGATCAACGTCTCTCCAGGATCTCCGGCCCCAACATGAAGAATTTGTATGTAACCAAGTGAAGGATACAGAAATTTACCTGATCTTGGATGAGACCATGGATAACTGTGGGCGGAGTGTTTTTGGTGTTTTAGCGCAGCCCCTCAACAAAGTGAGGAAGCAACCAGTTCTAATTGGAGTCGACTTTTTGGACCGTGTAAATCACAGCACAGTCCTTGCTGCGGATCCTAAATGATAATCATGTAAACTTTGGCAAAGTTTTTGCTGTTGCAACAGATAGTGCAAGCTATGTGCACAAAGCATTTAAGACAGTTTTATCTGGGATCCTTTCCAATGCTGTCCATGAGACTTGCTTTGCACACCTTTCAAATCTAGTCCTGGAAATCTGGCCAACTATATTGGTTAAACTGAACATTGTGGTTGGCTTAGTCAAAAAGATTTTTTGCCAGAGCCCCATGCACCGGCACCAGTATCTGACCTTTATGGAGGCAAAGGAAGGGGTGGTAGCAAAGATGCCAGTTTATGCCGTCCCGGCACGTTGGTGCTCGTGAGTGAGGGCATGTGCCAATCTTGCGGACTATCTGGCTGTCTTGGAAGAATTTATGAACTGCTGTTCATCTGATGCAGCCATGTATAAACAACTAAAGTCACTGTTGGTCAACAAACTCAATGCGCTGACTGCTAAGGCTACATTTGTTACAGAAAATGCAACTGAACTTTGCAAACTCATTGAAGAGTCGCAGGCCACAACAGTACCACAAGGACACAACATTTTTACTAGGCTTCAAAATGTGCACCTGTTCCTTGATTTTTGTTCCACAGCTGGAGCTAGGGATCGCAGATCCAAAACTGCTGAGAAGTTGTCACTATGCAGTGACACTGAAAAGACTGCATGTTGTGAAATATTTCAGCAGGTGATGCTGGAAAGCAGTTAGAAGCTAGCCAATGTAACGAAAAACCATCCATTCATCCATAAATTTGTTCAAAGCAGGGCAAGTCTTTGAGCTGAGACAGCTACCAGCACTGGAGAAACAGAAAGAATACTACCACTGTAGTGTGACATTGCAGGCTTAGCAGACATTTCGAACTTTGAATGGCATGTGTACCAGACAGCAGCTGCCTAGCTTCCTATGAACTTCAGCATTGCTGAATGGTGAGGGGCTCAATCACAGTCACGGGGCGCACTGTCTTTATTGGCCAAGAGATATACTTGGTTGCCTGTCAGCACAGCTGACATAGAAAGGACTTTCTCAGTCTATACAGACCTGCTGAGAGACAACAGAAGAACCCTGAAAGATGTCAATGTGAAACTTTTATTGATGCTGAAATATAACAAGAAATTTTAGTGCCGTGCATTAATTCAGTGCATTGTTGTGAATAACCAGTACGACTTATAGAATCTGCTGTTTTCCTGAGAGGAATATTGCATAATATGTAATATACGACACTACATTATACTGAAGTATAGTTATACACTGTTTCCTAGTAACAATGTTGAATATTTTTCTCTACATTTAAATTTTACATTTGCGATTTAATTGTGCCATATTGCATGACTTCATATTTTTTAACTTGTCTTTCCAATAAAGTTTCAGTGAACTGCAGGTCTTGTTTGTGTAGTCATTTGATTTTTTTTGGATTATTAAGTAGAGAAAGGCATAATAATTGGTGTTTTTACTGTCCATTCAATGCCCGAAAACCCCCACAAAATCCATTGATTACTCCCGCAAATTCTGCCAAACTTTTCCACAATTTCCCAGTGCCCCTGTCCATAGCTGCCAATACTGGTAAGTGTAGGGGTCCTCAGCTCTTCTAATTGGACCATGCCAGCCAACGCAATCCATATAGTCCCACCCTAATCCTACTCAGCTTGTCCTTTCATCCTAAAAACAAAGCTTTGGAACATGTATGGTACAAAACACCTTAATAAAACACATAATTTAGAGGTTAAAATAAGCATCCCTGTGGTGCAGAAAGCATCCTATATAGGAACAGGGGTAGTATAATATCATGGCTGTGTACTGTTTACTCTGGCCTGATGAAAGGGGAATGTTTTAAAAAAATATATGTTACTGTTGGGGCACAGCATGTTAAATCAATACTTTTAAAAATGAAAATGTCAGAATTTTTTCTGTTTCCCAAGCCCCTTAGGTTTGTGTAGCCCCCTTCTCAAAGAAATCCTAGATGTGCTCCTGGCTCACTTGACACTGTACGAAAACTTCCAGAAGTGCCGGGCTCCAGTTGATCACAGGGTGGGGGCTGAGAGAGTCTTTCTCTGCCTGACTCTGTTCATTACCCTGTGGGTTTTGGTGAGAGTGTGGTGAGGTGCATGATGATGCCAGATATATGCCCTGTTTACACAGCAGCACCGCTTTACTCACCGATCCGATGCCCTCCCGCTGCACTGTCACTTAATTTGGTAATGTTCTATTTACACTCCCGAGCTTGATGCGCCACAGATCGTTCTGAGAGGAGTGTCTGGGGGCTTCTGTGGAAATTACTTCCATGATAACTTGTGTCTGGGAAATTGGGGATCACAGCGGATCGAGCGCATCGATCGTTCACACTGTGGGGTAATATGCTTGATCCAGTATGCGTCCTCTCTTTTCATCGGATTAAAAACCCAAGTTGGAGCACACTTAGGGTGATGCAGTGAGTGTTCATACCCCTGTGTTTGCAGCCCATCAACCAGAGCGCATGAGTTGATGTGCTGCAAAGATGGTGGTGGTGTAATGGGGCTATAGTGTGTGCAGAGCTACAGTAGGTCTGCTTCACTGAACATCTGCTGCTGTGTTATCCTCTGGTTCAGGCAGTGCAGAAGAGAACAAGAGGAAGCCATGGTACAAAACAATGGTGGGAGGGGGGCACACTGTGTGTGATCGCATTGCAGTCTTTTTTCTACTGGAGTTGGAAGCAATGTGGGAGCAGGATAAATATGCAATAATCTGAATACTTTCTTGGCTTGCACTTTTCCTATATAAGTGATCAAAATTTACTATTAAAATTATGAGCTAGTGCAGTTTTGAATCAACTTGTCCTGCTGGCTAGTGCAAAGAGAAGTTAAGGTTGACCCCTGCTCCTCATTTCCTTCCTACATCTAGCCCCTTTAGTTTCATACTATGCCACCTTGTGGCCCCCCCCTTTTAAATTGAAAATGCCCTCCGTTCCAACCTTGTTTATACCTTTTAGGTACTTAAAGGTTTCAATCATATCCCCCCCTCCCTTCTGTCCTCATAGGTTCATAGGTAGATTCCGAGTGTAAAAGATCAGATGACCCATAATGACTCGCCACTAGTTAGTGGTATTGCCTGCATTTTACATCTCCCATATACTTATCCAAACTATGCTTGAAAGATGTCATAAAACTACAGGACACAACTTCCTCTGGCAATGCATTCCAAACATTAACCACTTGCTAACTAAACCACTTGCCCCTCATACTAGTCCTAAACAAGTCCCCTTTTAAGTGCAGACTGTGTTATCTTGTAGTCATTAAGTCAGGACTTTTCTGCAGTCCTATTGATTCCCACAAGAATTTATTCTTACTAGCATTATATACATAACAGAGATCTCCCCTTAATCTTCTGTACCAGGGAATAAAAACTGAGTTCCCATAATCTCTCCTCATACGGTTTGTCCCCCAGGCCCTGGATCATCGTGGTCACCCTATGCTGCACCCCCCTCCAGTAGTTTGATGTCTTTCTTCAAATAAGTGCACTAAAACTATACACAGTACTCTAAGTGTGGTCTCACCAATGACATGATCAATGGCAGAACGGCTTCCTCTTTCCTGGAGGTGATTCCTCTGGTGATACATCACAGCATTTTATCTGGTTTGGCTGCCACTTTATGGCACTGCACACAGTGTCTCATGTCTCTCCTGACTATCACCCCTAGATCCTTTTCCTCCTCTGAACTGAACACCTGTACACCCCCAGCCAGTGCCTGGCATTGAACCCCTACTGCCAGATGCCAGGCCAGTTCTTGAGCCTAGCCAGATCCTCCCTGAGCTCCTGTCTCCCTCCTCTGTGTCCACTTTCTCACAGAGCTTAGTATCATCTGCCAATAGGCAGATTTTACTGTTGACTCCATCCATTACAAGACAAACAACATACATCTGTTTCCAGATTATACAAATGCAGTAGCACTAATGTACTACCTTTGTGGAGTTGTATCTGTGGCTGCATAAGCACAGGCTCTACAGGGACCAGTGCTTATGCAGCCACACCTGTGTGTATATGTTGTGCAGTGTGCAGGAGTATCTGTGGCTGCAGAAGCACTGTTGCAATGTTAGTATTATGGTTTCAGCAGCAGATCTGGACATTTTTCAAGGGAGCAGCAGTTTTGTCTAGGGGTAGCTCTTTCCCCAAAAAAAGTAAAATGTTACTTTGAATGCTCAGAATTAGTTATAAAAGTTACTTTTTAGTGGCCTACAGGGGTTAATGGTGCTACTTCACTACATATCTAGATCCACTAGTGCATTTTCTATATGCAGTTGCATTACCGTAGCCAAAAGTCAGTATGTATGTCCTACACCTGTGGCTGAAGAGGTGGCAGTTGCTCAGGGGCCTGAAATTCTGCAGATAGAAATACTGTAGCAATTTTGGTATCATGGATTTTGTGGCACTGCACTTCTGCAGCCAAAGGTCGGTGTGTATGTCCATACCTATGGCTGTAGAAGCTCAGGCCCCTCAGTGGCCTGTACGTCTGCAGAAAGAACTGAGTATGTCCTACAGTGTGGATGAGTACCGTACCTGTGGTTACAGAAGCACTGGCCCCAAAAGGGTGCTGTGGATTTGTATGTCTGGCTGCAAGAGCCTGTGCTTCTGCAAACAGAAACAATGTTGTAATTTTAATATCGTAGATTTCTATCTGCAGCCAGATGTGTATGTGTTGCCATGTGTGTGCCACAGATACAATCTGTTTGTCTTACCTGAAGGTGTTTATCTGTGGTTGCTTGTGTGTTTTTTTCCTTTTGCTGCTTGGAGGTGTGCATGGGGAGTTAGGGCTGGAAACCCTAATGCCACATTTCTCTTCTTTTGTGGCATTAACTTGAACCCTAACTGGTGCCATAATGCAGATTTTTACAAAGAACATGCATGCACACACACACTTATAATATATATATCGCACACACACTTATAATTATGGTAGAGGAGCCCGTTTAAGGTTAAAGGGTGAAATTTTGTACCTTAATAACTTTGCCACCGTTCAATGGATTTGCCTGAAATTTGGCAGTCATCGTTGGGCATAGTAGACCTTGGGATCTGCCAACTTTTGTACCGGTCAGATATACAGCTGCGGAGTTATTAGGCGACAACGGAAAGCACAATTATGCTTTTTTGCAAATTCTTTGCTCTCGCCTACAGGTCGCATGGTTTGCACGACCAGTCCAAAAACTTCAGAGAATGTGCGGCCAGTGTCCCCAATGAAGATTTCGTGAAAAAATATTGAACGGTTCAAAAGTTATTCAAAAAACAAGTTCCCATTATAAGTCAATGGGAAAAGTTAACAAAAAGTGCAACACTTTCGCAAATGCACTCTTTGGTGTCGCAAATGGCCCTAGTAGTGTCACAAATCCACCATTTTGTTTTCAGTTAGTGATCAGAAAAATGCTTGGCATTTAAAATTGGGACCCTCTAGGGACACAATTCTTTCTGTGTTCACCTAGTCGGACCCTGAGGATGCTAGCCATGTCTTTATTTTGGGGTAAAACACCCCAGAAATATGTTTTTCAAATTTCTGAAAACAGTAGTGTCGCATGCACGAAACTTTTACAAATTTTAGCGAACATTGCCGCAAATTGCGAAACTACTTTTTCAGACTTGGCCAAAATGACAGGAATTCTTTGCGACCCTGCTGCGAAGAATGGTTTGGTCTTTTGAGCTGAAATTTGGAGGGAAGGCAGCCAACATCTCACAGATGTGCCTTTTGGTGGTTTGGTGAAAAAATATTGCATGGATGCCACGTTACGGTACTCCAAAGTTGGCATTTTTTCCCATAGATTAACATGGTGGCGTACGCTGCACCTTTCGGGGCTCATATCTCGGAAATGGTGCAAGATATGGAATTTTTGTCATGACAATGCAAAGCCTATGGCTACATGCTTAGCAAAATGGAGGCAGGAAAATCATGAATCATGGGAATTTTTTTTTCCTACGTCATACGGTTCCTGAGATATAAGCAATTTAGTCTTCCGACAGCTCATTTTCTGCTGTGAGGCCCATTATTATGCATACATTCTTTGTGCACACTGTGTTTCTCTATGCAGCTGTTGGGCAAAAACAGGGTGTGCGCTTCTGTTACTGTTACACTTAGCATTACCACTTGTGTTTCTGTACCCGCTTAAGCATTGTTACCGCGTATGCTACCGTGGTGCTTATACTTATGCTTCGCTTGTGTACGCTATGCTCACATTTCCATTTCTGTTTCCTTTGCTGTTATTTCTGCTGTTTATTTATTTATTAGCTTTTGATAACCAGGTAAATGGATTAGGCAAAAATCCTGCCTATTTTCAAGCACAATCCGGGAGGGTACAGTTTACAAAGCATTGAACACATCACAAAAAAAAAAACATACCAGTACATACAGTTTCAATTACAGACAAGCAATACAGGGTGAATACAACTGTACATGAGATCACAGAGTAGTAATATAAACAAGGACTTAACAGTGATGACCTCCTGGGAGGGTAACAATAGCAACAATAATGCAAGAGACAGGAAGCAGAGACAGTAAAGTAAAGAGAAACCAAGGTAGAGTCAAGGGTATAGATAAGCAGGACACAGGGTTAGAGAAGAATTAAGTACAGGTACAGGAATCAAGTGCATGGAGGTGAGAGAAAAGTGCAGATTTAAAGGCCGAGTGAGATGTGGAGCCCCTTAAGTTGGCAGGTAGGGAGTTCCAGAATTTAGGGGCGAAATGGGCGAAAGCGAGCTGCCTCATTTTAGTCAAGTGGAGAGGGACCATGAGCAGGGGAATATTAGAGGACCTCAAGGCTAGGGAATGGGTCATAGGGGTGAGCATGGTGCAATACTGTCAGAGCGGGGGGCCCGATTCATGGAGTCAATAAAACACCCTAGAGAGAAAGAGCGCTGTGATTTGGGGACAACCAGTGCAAAGTAGAATATAGGAGACAATGGCAGGTAAGTCGAGGAGCAGAGAGGGCGAATCTGCAGATGTTATTGTAAGCAGTATCCCACTTATGAAGGATACCCGATTTGGCATGTGAGAGAGTGGGGAGAGCGTATAGGAGCCTAGGGAGCAGTATACCACGTGCTACAGAGATTCTAGCAGCAGTGGTAAGGGCATGACGCACACGGTAGATGGCGCCTAACTTGGCATTAACAGACCTACATACTTTATTTATATGTGCAGGGAAATCGAGTACAGGATCAAGGGTCATGCCAAGATATTTAAAGGCAACGTTGGGCGTGACTACCGACCCATCAGTGCTAATCACCCGAAGCTTAGAAGACTCTGCATAGACTTTCCTGGCAGATCCAAAAAGCATGGCCTGAGTCTTAGGCAAGTTGAGAATGAGTGAGTTAGAGGTGAGCCAGTGCTGGATCATATTGAACGCAGAGGAGAGGTGGGTGTTAATCTCCAGGATCGAGCGTGAGGTGGCATACAGCACCAGGTCATCAGCATACATGATAGAGTGACAGTGGGGAAGAGAGAAGGGAGTGTCATTGGTAAAGACTGAGAAGAGAAGAGGTCCTAGGATGGAACCTTGGGGGACGCCACAAGAGATTGGTCCTGGGGAAGAGAGAACTTTGCCAAAGGAGGTGGCTTGGGATCGGTTGGAGAGGTAGCTACTGAACCAGGATATGGTAGATCCAGCGGCCCCAAGTGAGTGGAGTTTGTGCAGGAGCAGTGGGTGATTAACCATGTCAAATGCCTTAGTGAGATCTATAAAGACAGCACCTGTGAGAAGACCTCTGTCCATGCTGGACTTAATATCACTGGTAAGAAGCGTGAGGGCGGTGGTGGTGCTATGCCCAGCTCTGAAGCCATGTTGAGCAGGTGATTGAATATTAAACTCCAATAGGTGAGTTGAGATCTGACGATGGATAAGTTTCTCTAAGATTTTACTAAGGGTAGGAAGTAAGGCTATGGGCCGATAGTTCGCTAGGACTTTGGGGTCACCTTTCTTGTATACAGGGATGACCTTATCAGCTTTCCAAGCTGTGGGCACTGTAGAGGTGAGATTGACAGATTGAAAACCCTTGTGATTGGAGTTGCGAGGAGGTGAGCGCCAAGTCTAATAATCCTAGGTTCAATGCCATCGAGTACAGGGCTACATCGAGGGGGGATGGACTGAAGTAACCTGAGAACTTCTGACCGAGCAATGTTAGTGAGAATAAATGGCACAGGAGCGGAGGAGGGGAGAATAGAGTCACAGGATGATGAGGGGGCAATTCTAGGAGCCTCAGTAAAAAGGGAGTTAAAAGCATTGGCAGGGACACTGGTTTTCCGCATGCACGGAATAACGGAGGTTTAAGCGGAATCCTGATTGGTCCGCGGTATTTCGGCGCGAAAACGGAAGTAGCGTTTGTTCACGGAGTGTCCGTGAACTTAGCCCTTTAAAAAGCAAAACACAGCACGGGTTTCTTTCTCATTGCCGGTCGCTCGTTGTGGTGTTGCTGCCCGCTCATTTCAGTGTTTCCTGCTGCCTTTCCCTAGAGCATCATCATCTTGATCATCAGAACAGAAATCGCACTGCCGGTAGGTTTATTGACTGCACAGTACTGTATTTGTTTCATTTAGGGAGCCTATCAAACAGACACAGAAGTCTAAAGAAGCCCAGTAGTTGACTGGGTGAAACATGTCTTTTTCTATATTTTCTCCAGCCTTCCCTGCCGCTGGTTGCTGTGCCATGCAAGTAAGAAGAATACAATATTTGGCACTTTGTACTTTGTTCTTCTGTGTGCGTAGGCGTAATTGTTAGTGAAGCGAGCGGGTGGGTGAGTGGGATCACACCGTCATTGCCTGCTGTACAGAAATTGGATTTGTTTGCGATGATGTGGGGGTGTGTGTTCTGAATAGTTGCTTCGGATCACTGTTTCATAAAAAAAAAAAAAATGTTAGGCCCATCCATTCGTAAGTTTTAGCTGTCCCCTAAATACATAACATTGAAGATGTGAGGCTGATGCTGTTTTTTTGGGGGTCACGCTGCTACCAAACGCCATTTTACAGTTGATTGATGGGTGGGGGTCTGGCCATGTGTCCTTCATGAGTGCTGCACATGTCTGTGTCCAGGGAAGGGGTGCTACTCAAGTCTGTGTCCTAGGTGGGAGGTGTTCTGGCCATGCACTGGTGTGGTTGCTTCTGGTTGTGTGGGTTTCTTGCAGGGGGGTTGGGTGATTTTCTGGCTGTGTTTGGGGTTGCTGTCTGGGGGTTTGCTGGTGGGGTGTCTGGGAGGGTTGCTTGAGGTGGGGACTGTTCATGTTTTTTGCTGGGGGACAGTCTGCATTTGGGACAGGTGGGTCCAGGTTTGGTCTTGTGGTTTGATGGCAGGTGCCTGTCCATGTAAGCTGGTGGGGCTGGTTTGTTGCTGGGTATCATCAGGATAGGTAGAAGACCATGCTGGTCCCTTGGGGTGGTGAGTGTCCATCAGGCTTGGGGATTTGCTGGCTGGGTGACTGGGGTTGCTGGGGGAGATGTACTGTATGTTCTGTGTTTGGTGGGGCAGGAGTTTCAGGAGTCAAAATTACATTTGTTAGACACTAGCTAGCAGGACTGGGGAAAATTCACAACCCCCACAGGCTTGCCTTGCTGGGCTGGTGGGGTAGGGTGGGAGGGACAGGCCATGCTCGTGAGTGGATACAATGGCCATGTTGGGCTGGGTGTTTGGGGATGGGGTGGTCTGTGTTTTATGGTGCTGGAGGGGCAGTCTGTGTAGCTAGCAGGTCTACTGACTGACTTGGGAAAACTCACCACCCCAAAAGTGGTGTAATTACTGAAATGGTGACTTCCCCAGTGCAAGCCCACAGGTTTAGTTAAACCTTAGTAGCTTAGATACAAAATCAGCATTTGACTAGTGACTGGGACAGTGTCTGTGCTGTTCTGTAAGGGTGGGGAACAGCGTTGGTGCCAGTCCATCAAGGTGTGGAAGAGCATTCGTGCTGGTCCATCAAGGTGTGGAAAAGTGTCTGGGCCACTCTGTCAGGGTGGAGAGTATCTATGTAGCTCAGGCAGGGTTGGTAGAGTGGTCACCTGGTCGGGCTTGTGGGGTTCAGTGGGGAGAGGGGCCAGGCTGGTCTGTGGGTGTGGAGAGAGTGGCCGCACTGTTCAGTCAGGGTGGGGAGAGTGGCCAAGCAGGTCTGTGGGGGTTGGGAGAGATGTTTGTGGGGTGTGGAGAGTAGCAGTGCTGATTTGCCCTGCCAGCTTTGTGCTGCTGTCCAGACCGTTCTGCTTCCTTGTGCTGCACCTGACCTGCACTGCCATCCTGCTGCTACGGGACTGCTGCCTTTCTTAGTTCTTGCCATAGTCTGGTAAGCTTTTTTTTCTTCTTCTTCCCCAGATTGCCTTGTTGCTGTTGTTTGAAGGGGAAACGCAGGAGGGAAAATAGAGGGTGGGGGTACATGAGCTGGCATGATTATATTAAAAAAAAAAACATGTCTTGGATATGGCATTGGATATTGGCGTTTGATGGACGGCTGAGGGACAGGTCCTGAGATGGGTACGCATGCTGGAGAAAACTGGTTCTGGCCTCTCGGGGAGGGGCGAACGGGCAGAGTGGCACAGAACCATTTTTTTCCAGCATGTGCGCCAGTCTGCCGTGTCCATGCCACGCTCCAGTGGTTTGTTGTTTGATGGTCGGCAGATGGGCACGCTGGGCGGACTGGTGCACGTGCTGGGGAAAAATGGTTCTGGCCTTGGAGGGAGGGGTGGACTGGCAGAGTGGCACAGAACCATTTTTTTCCAGCATGTGTGCCAGTCTGCCGGGTCCATGCCATGCTCCAGTGGTTTGTTGTTTGACGGTCGGCAGATGGGTACGCTGGGGCGACTGGTGCACATGCTGGGGAAAAATGGTTCTGGCCTCGAAGGGAGGGGTGGACTGGCAGAATGGCACAGAACCATTTTTTTCCAGCATGTGCGCCAGTCTGTCGGGTCCGTGCCACGCTCCAGTGGTTTGTTGTTTGATGGTCGGCAGATGGGCACGCTGGGCGGACTGGTGCACATGCTGGGGAAAAATGGTTCTGGCATCGTGTGTGTGTGTGTGTGTGTGTGTGTGCCTCTATCTGTGAGCACGTAGAATGAATAATAATGATAATAAAAAAGAGACACAGTCAGACAAAATAACTTTATTAAGCCACATCAAACTGAATAAACCATGTCGAAACTTTGGATTTTCCTCCTTGGTTTACCTAGGGGGTAAACAAAGAAAAATCAATTTAAACTGTCTAACTGCATGTTAATAATGATCTTACCACCTTTCAGTTTGGCTTTTTCGGGAATGTCTAATGGAATATTGATATTGTTGGAAGTGTTGGGGAATTACAGAGAATTGATAAGTTCTTGGGTGAATTACCGGCAGAGGTGAAGCCCGACCACTGTGCAGATTGGGGCTTCGCCTCTTGTTCTCCGGGCAGGGCACTATATTAAAAATTGTCTTTGCACCTGAGTGATCACCAAATTGGTGATTGAGCGCAAAGAAGATTTATTTCTGTTGACTGCAGGGGATAGAGAGATGAAGCTACGAGTTGCACAGTGGTTATGGCTTTACCTCTGCCGGCAGAACACCTTTCATCAGTTGAGCTCCGACTTGAAAACTAAGAGGCTCCATTTTCATGAGGACCAAGTTAGAAAGTGCCCAATTAATTTACTGCTGGTGCAATTCCTGATTGGTTTATTCTTCAGTACAGATTGCTGATCTCTCTCCATTAGCATCCTCAATCCCAATCCTCATTAATCATTGCGGATTTTTGTTTTAATTGGATGCACTTTGTTTACATATAAATAAACCAATCCAGGCAGCTAGATGTTAGGGACTGAACCGACGGAGTCCAC
The DNA here is from genome assembly GCA_016271365.2 of Neoceratodus forsteri. Classification (NCBI taxonomy): domain Eukaryota; kingdom Metazoa; phylum Chordata; order Ceratodontiformes; family Ceratodontidae; genus Neoceratodus; species Neoceratodus forsteri. Next base: position 660,615,404 of record CM057459.1, read on the forward strand.
CTGGCGCCTGGTGGTTCAGCTTAATTCACGCCTGAGCTCTGTCAAGATTTGTACATGGCATTGGATGAGTACCTGTCATTCTACCTCTGCTATCACTCCTGCGGGTGGGGCTGCACATGCTGCCGCACACCTGCGGGTGGGGCTGCATGCTGCCGTCACACCTGCGGGGTGGGGGCTGCACATGCTGCCGTCACACCTACGGGTTGGGGGCTACACTTACTGCTGCTGTCTATCCTGGAGAATCGATGATCGATGAACCTGCTGTTGCCACCCATCTTGCTGGGAGTCGGAAGGTGAAGTCTCATGCACATCATGCTTTTGCGCTGCTGCAGATTCCTTCTGATGTGGAACCACCTGCCAGCACTGCTACCAGCGCCTCATGCTTGTCCCTTTGCACCACTCTTCAAGTAAGTAGGTGTGGGTGTTGGTGGCAAGCTGTGATTGGAGAATGCATTGATGAGGATGAGGATGTGGATGATGATGATGATCTTTTTAACAGTTATGTGTACATTTTTCTGTGGGCCACATGTAAACATTTCAAATATGATTTCAGGCCTTGAAGTGCTGTCGGACGTGATCTGCTGCAGGTCTACTATCCTCCATTGTAAAAGGTACAGTTTGCTTTCTTTTTGCCCACTAGTGGGTCTTCCATGCTAAAAATGTGAATGCTTTGTTGGTGTTGCAGAGTTAGGACTTACTGTGTTTTTTTTTTTTTTTTTTTTAGGTCAAACTGTGAAAGTGCTGTTGGTGGTCTGCTGCTGCGAGTCTTTGCCCTTCTGAAAAGGTATTGTTGTACTTCTTTGCACTCACAAACAGTCAGTGACTCAAAGTCTAGATTGTATGCAAGGCCTCTGGAATTCTGCGATTCTGCGGTTGCGGAATTTGCCGCACAATTTGCATCATGCCGCAGAATATATATAGTGCCGCAGAATTCATTGTTTTTGGTGAATTTTCATATAAATATACTGTTTTTTCATAGCGTCAGGCTTTCTTTCCCAGCTCGTTTATCCTGAAGCCTCTCCTTTATGCTCAGCATATGATGTCACCGATGACATCACATCATATTTAGCCAATGACAGGACTGCATTCTGCCAGAGAAAAGAATAAATCATGCCGTAGAAATCAGAAAATGCTGCCGCAGAAGTCAAGGAGCCCTGCCGCAGAAATCAGAAAATTCTGCCGCAGAACACCAGGGGCCCTGATTGTATGTTTCTGACATCACAGTGGTTTCTGTTTGGTACCCTTCTCCACATAGCCTCACATTATCAGTGAGATTTGGCAGAGATATGTGAGTAACTCTGAAATGGTGGCCAGTAATTGGCTGAGAATGGGATAGATATAGATAAATAGCGATATTGTAGTCTGGAATTCAAGTGGCTGAGGTCAGCGTAAAATCTGTAGCTGCTCCTCCCCACTTTCGTAGACGTGGTCTTACCATTAGCGAAGAGATCTGGATGCTTGTTTCTTACTATAGATATTTCTAGTCTGGACTGTAAACTTCGAAGGTCAGCATGATTTCTGTAGCTGTTCCTCCTCACTCTCAAACCTGGACAAGAATTATTAGCTGAGACATGTTTCAAATGCCGATCTTATACTCTTGCTATTGTACTGTGACATTCTGAGGTCAGCATGATGATTTTGTCAGCTATTCCTAACTCTGAAATGGTGGCCAGTAATTGGCTGAGAATGGGATAGATATAGATAAATAGCGATACTGTAGTCTGGAATTTAAGTGGCTGAGGTCAGCGTAAAATCTGTAGCTGCTCCTCTCCACTCTCGTAGACATGGTCTTACCATTAGCGGAGAGATTCGGATACTTGTTTCTTACTATAGATATTTCTAGTCTGGATTGTAAACTTCAAAGGGCAGCATGATAGAAACATAGAATTTGACGGCAGATAAGGACCGCTTGGCCCACCCAGTCTGCCCATTTCCCTACCTACTGGATAAGCTGCAGATCCTAGTTAACCAGCAGCCTACTTCTTTCTACCCCCACCCCCCAGAACTGCCTTATGACTATCCCATGCATGCTTGAATTCCACCACTGATTTTGACTCCACAACCTCCTCCGGAAGGCCGTTCCATGCATCCACAACCTCTGTGAAAAAATACTCTTAAATTACCTCTGAGCCGCCTTCTAACTTCAAATTGTGCCTCTTGTTCTTGCACACTTTTTTGAAAGATGCTACCTCTTGGACTTTGTTGATTCCTTGAGGTACTTGAAAGTTTCTATCATGTCCCCCTCTTCCTCCTTTCCTCGAGGCTATACATATTAAGCTCCTTAAGTCTCTTATATGTCTTCCAGTGCAGACCCTGCACCATTTTAGTTGCCCTCCTCTGACAGCTTCCATCCTGTCTATGTCTTTGTAGAGATTGGGTCTCCAGAACTGCACACAGTACTCCAGATGGGGTCTCACCAGCTTTCTGTACAAAGGATAATAATCTCCTGTTTTCTACTGGTGATGCCTCTCCTATGCATCCCAGTATCCCCCCAGCCTCCTTGCTGCCCTCTCACATTGCTTGCCCATCTTTAGGTCATCTGATATGACTACCCCCAGGTCCCTCTCCATTTTTGTTGTTGTTAGTATCTCACCCCCATTGTGTACTCTTCCCTGGGTTTTTGTTTCCCAGGTGCATTACCTTGCACTTCTTAGCATTGAATCTAAGCTGCCATACATTTGACCATTCCTCTAACCTTGCCAAGTCCCTTCTCATCCTTTCCACCCCACCTTGTGCATCAACTCTGTTGCAGATCTTAGTGTCATCTGCAAAGAGACATACTTTTCCTTCCAGTCCGTCTGCAATGTCGCTTATAAAGACATTGAAGAGGACCGGTCCTAATACTGAACCCTGCGGTACCCCACTAGTAACCCTCCTTTCTTCTGAGTGGACTCCATTTACTATTATTCTCTGTGTCCTATTCTCCAGCCAATTTTTACCCAGGCTGTCATCTTGGGACCCACCCCAGGCTGGCTAACTTGTATAGTAATCTTTTTGTGGGACTGTGTCAAATGCCTTGCTAAAGTCTAGGTAGGCCATGTCCACAGCCCTCCCTGATCTACTACTTTGGTCACCCAGTCAAAGAAATCTATCAGATTCATCTGGCATGACCTTCCCGCTGTAGAATCCATGCTGCCTAGGGTCCCAGCCCTCTGGCCTCTAGATACCTGACACTTCTTTCCTTTAGAAGTGATTCCATCATTTTCCCTATCACTGAGGTTAAACTAACAGGTCTATAGTTTCCTGCTTCTGCCTTGCTCCCACTTTTGTGAAGGGAATCACATCTGCCCTCCTCCAGTCCTCGGTACCACCCCATCCCATGATTTGTTAAAAGGGTACAGTGGTGTCACTAGTTCTACCCTTAGTTCTTTTAGAATTCTGGGATGAATCCCATCAGGCCCCATTGCTTTGTCCACCTTCAGTTTTAAGAGTTCTTTCAGAATCCTTTCTTCTGTAAATGGGCCGTATCAACTTCTGTATCCAGCGTGTTACTACTGTTTGTTTTATGTACCTCCCTCTTCCTTTGTAAATACTGAGCAAAAATATTTGTTTAGTATCTCTGCCTTTTCACAGTCTCCTCTGCCCACCCTCCCTCCCTTTATTAAGTCTCACTATCCCTCCCTTGGTCTTCCTTCGCCTCCCTGATGTACCTATAAAGGTTTTATCCCCTTCTTAACTGAGTTGGCTATCTTTTCCTTGGTTTGGGCCTTTGCTGTTCTGACTGCCTTCCCAGACTCCTTTTGCTTTAACTGATACAGTTCTCTGTCCTGCTCCTTCTGCGACCTTGTACTTCCTGAATGCTTTCTTTTTCTCTTGAACCTTCACTGCCACTTCCTTTGAGAACCATAGTGGTTTCTTACATCGTCTTGTTTTGTTTATTTGCTTCACACAAAGGCTCATACTTCTGTGATGGCAGTTTTTATTATTCCCCATTGTTCTTCCACCTCCTTCCTGCCCATTTGCTAGTGCATTCCTTAGGCACTCACCCATTTTGGCAAAGTCAGCCTCCAAAGTCCAGTACTTTTGTCTTTGTATGGCTTGACTCTATTGCTGTGTTTATTGTGAACCATACTGTTCGATGGTCACTAGTTCCCAGATGGCTACCCACTTCTACATCTGTAATCCTCTCTCCATCTCCATTTGAGAGAATCAAGTCTAATATTGCTCCCTCCTCGAGTGGGCTCCAGTACTAGTTGTCTAAGGCATGCCCTGTAGGGCATCTAGAATAACTGCACTCTTCAAGTGGCAGCTGCAACTGCACTCCAGTTAACATCTGGCATATTCAGATTACCCATCAGCAATATCTCCCTTTTCTGCCATTCTAAGTATACTTTCTATCATTTCCTGTCCATTTCCTCCCCTGAGAAAGGGTCTGTATATAACCTGAAAGGATAGTGGTGCCATTGCCTGTCTCCAAATTTACCCACAGTGCTTCTTCTCTCCCTGTTTACCCTTTTGTTCTGTTGCTTTTATTCCTTCCCTTATGTAAAGAACTACTCCTCCTCCTCTTTTACCCTCCCTGTCCCTCCTATAGACAGTGTATCCTGGTATGTTTATGTCCCAGTCATGGTTTTGTGTGTACCATGTTTCTGTGACTGCTACGATATCCAGATGTTCCTCCTCCATCAAGGCCACTAATTCAGGAAGCTTGTTACCCAGACTATGGGCATTAGTACTCATTGCTCTCCATTTTTTGATGGCTTTACCTTCTGTTGCAGAATCCCCTACTGACCGTTCTACCTCAGTCTTTTTCTCATTTAGTACCCTGTTTTGTAGGGAGAGGCTGGGATTTTCCTGCTGCTTGTCAGTGCCTCCCCCTTTGACTAGTTTAAAAGCTTGCCAATGAAGCATTTAAACTGATTGCTCAAAAGACTTGTTCCCTTCCTGGACAGATATAGACCATCCTGCCAGTATAGGCTGGTGTCCCTCCAGGTGGAACCCCAGTCCCCAATGAAGCCAAACCCCTGTGCTCCGCACCATTTTTTCAACCATTCATTAAACTGCATGGTGCCAATTGCCTCGCCTCCCCATGCTTTTGACAGGCAGCACCTCTGAGAAGGATACTGTGTGTGTACTCTGTCTTAGGTCCCTCCCCAACTCTGCAATGTCCTCCTGCACTGCTCTAATCTCATGATGAGCCAAGTCATTTGTCCCTAGGTGGACAATTACGTCCAGCTCGGAATCCCTTGCAGCTGTTCTCGTGATCCTGAGGATGCGCTTCCTGTCCCTCCAAGCCATGGCACCAGGCAGGCACCTTACTTCATTTTTCCCAGCTCCCCTGTTCTATACCCCTAATAATTGAGTCCCTCACCAGGAGCTGCTTCCTTTCCCTTTGGTGCCCTCTGCCTCCTTTCTGTGGGCCTCCCTTGTGACAGATATCATCAGTCTTCTCTGCGGGTGCATCCATAGGGGAGCTATGCTCCCCCAGAATGGTGTATGGATTGTGGAGTGGAACAATTGACTGGGTGTACCTCTGTTCCACCCTCCTCACCCTCCCTGAGCCCACTGTGGTCCAACTGCTGTGCTTTCTTCACAACCTCTGAGGTAGTGGTGGTGGCGCTAGTGCTCCCTGGATGAGGGAGGTTCCCTTTCTACTGTCCAGTGTGGCCTGGGGGACGGTTTCCTTAATACTGTCCAGTGCGGCCTGAAGACAGGCAACTTTCTCCCTCAGGGCAGATAGTTGTCTGCAAATAGGGCAGCATCTCAGCCTCCAGAAAGACTCCCGGAAGACTGCTGCCCCACAGCCATTACATTGCACTACTCCCCACATGTTTATCTAGTTTTTTTTTTTATTGTATTTGTGTGTGTGTGTGTGTAGATAGCATATGCGGTGTGATTTGTTATATAGAAATATATATATATTATACAACGGTATGCTTATATTATCAGTGCAATGTGCTAGAGAGGATATGACAGTGAAATGCACCTTGCACTCGAGGAAATGATATCAGAACGTCAGGTATAAAGGAACTATTTCCAGGGGGGTGGGGTGAGGGGTGGGAAGGGTTGGGCCTAAACTGTGTCCTCACAAAACAATTGACTAAAAGCTCTCACCCACCGCTACGATGAGTGCCTTCCTGTCAGCAAGATACCCTACACAACAATTTGACAGAGAAAGTACCTTCTAATCAAACAGAGAAAAATCCAGACATCCAAGTCAGACACAGGTAAACCTCTCCAGCCCCAAAACAGCCTGGTGGTTTGTTAGCCACAAAGGAAAATCAAATATGCAGTTATTTCAGCCCTTTTGAGGATGCTGACAAGATAAGCAGTTTTAAAAAACCTTTCTGAATTAAAAACTAAAACAAATACCAAGCAATGCCACTTTAAAAGTGAGGAAAACTTCTCTCAGATGTAAGCAAGAGAGAGAGAGTTTAGTTACAGATAATTCGTCCAAAATAGTATATCCCACGCAGCTTCTCAGTTGTTTCCAAGCACTCCTGTACACAACTTGGAAGAAGATGGACTTCTGCCTCACACAGGGTCACACCACTGGTTTATAGTAATTGAATAATGCTGAAATGGTCTAGCTAGACAAATGGCTATGATGCTGAGCTCTGACTTGTGAAGACAATTACCCCCACCTCAGGCTATGTTTGGCATCCAGTTACAACCTGCAGCTTTTGCTATTTTGAATCACACAACCCCACCAAAAGTTGCAAAACATATTGATGCAGATTTCACAGAATTCTAGTAATCAGTCCAGTTAGCCACAAAGGAAAATCAAATATGCAGAAGATAAGCAGTTTTAAAAACCCTTTCTGAATTAAAAACTAAAACAAATACCAAGCAATGCCACTTTAAAAGTGAGGAAAACTTCTCTCAGATGTAAGCAAGAGAGAGAGAGAGTTTAGTTACAGATAATTCGTCCAAAATAGTATATCCCACGCAGCTTCTCAGTTGTTTCCAAGCACTCCTGTACACAACTTGGAAGAAGATGGGCTTCTGTAGCTGTTCCTCCTGACCATCATCCGTCATCCTCATCTACGGCCATGAATGACCAGTGAGGTTCTAATGCTGATGTAGTTTCTTATTTCTGTCTTGATTTGAGGGATTGAGTAATTAGTTATGAAATTTTAATAGTTGTGCTGCACAATTGTAAATATATTTTCTATATCTCCCAACTGTTTCAATTTTAGTTTGTTGGGAGTCATCCACACTACACGTGTAGCAATGGCAACACCACCACCAAGCAAAATGGCCAAAATCTCATCTGTTACCGCTAAAGACCATGCGATGCAATTCAAGTCGTATGGCATGTATGAAGATGGAGGGAATATGTTCTGTCGCTTCTGTGATCACCCTGTTGACCAAATCAGGAAGGACACAGTGGTGGATCACTGTAAAAGCAAAAAACACACCAAGAACACAAGCCAGAAGAGTAACAGCAGACAGGTGACCCTGCACACCAGTTTCAATGCCACAACAGCTGCAGCTGCTGCAAGGGAGGAAACTGTTTTGGACACGTTGAGGGCTTGGTGTGGTGCCAATATACCAATTGAAAAGCTGGATTAGCCCTGCTTGAGAGACTGGATGGGGAAGTATAGCAAAGGAATTGGAGCGCTTCCAAAGGCAGACACTTTTCGACAGAATTACTTGCCCCGACTAAATAGCGAAATGGCGGAGGGAATTAGCCAGCTGGTAAAAGGCAAGACACTCACAGTAATGTGCGATGAAACAACTGATGCAGACTCCCACTGTGTAATGAACATTATTTTTGTAATGGAGGGTGGAAAATCTATAATAGCTGACACCATAGAGCTAACAGCGCTAAACCACTCCACTGTTGCCCAAAGTGTTTTAAAGACCTTGCATAAATATGGTGTGGAGATGGAACAAGTGGTAGCATTTGTTAGTGACAATGCACGTTACATGACAAAGTGCTTTAATGAAGTATTACATGGCCTAATTGGTGACCATGTAGTCCATGTGGGTTGTTGGGCACACGTTTTATCATTGGTGGGCGATACCTGGATTGACCACTTTGAGCAGGTGAATAAGCTTGTGGCACTTATAAAATATGCCTTTCAACAATCACCAAAACGTAAACGAGAGTACATTGCATTCCTGGAGCAGAGGGGTGGGGAAAAAAAAATATTGCCTCCTGTTCCTGTCTTGACCCGTTGGAACACCTGGTTCGAAGCAGTAAAATACCACTCTGCATATCTGGAACACCTGCGAGAGTTCTTCAAGGATGAAACCAGTGATGCCAACTCCATGAGGTCCTTAAAAAAAGCTATTTGAAGAATGGTTCACAGAGCTGCAGGTTCAAACTGCATTCATTGCTGAAAACTGCACTGACCTTATTGATGCAATCGAGCTTTTGCAAAGCAAGGAAAAGTCCTTGGCTGTTTTGCTGTATGACATTATTAGCAAAATCAAAAAGCGGTTTGAAGCAGGAGTGTTGAAGACAGAACGATTTGGTGACAGAACTGACGGGTACTTGCAGGCTATGAGGCCACAGGTCAAGCAGGAAAATGTTGCCCTTTTCCAAGGAGCATTTGGTGTCGCTTTAAACAAGCTTTCTAAGCACATGGACACAAACCCATCAGTTGAATTCTTTAAGGCTTGCCGTATTTTGGACCCCAGAAATTTACCAAAACTGAATAGGGATTTGACACGGCATGCCAGTGGCATTCCTCTGTTAGCACTGCACAACCAAACAGAACTGCAAAATGACTGGGATGTATATGCTAGGAGGATATAAGGAAACTTCAAGCATATTGGAGTTGATGTTGGGCAGTACTGGCTTTAAGGCAGTCATAACTAACTGTACTCTCCAGAGCTGCTCTACAAGCTATCTGGATACCTGTGTCAAGTGCAGATGTGGAGAGATCCTTCTCTGTATATGGACAGATCCACACAGATCAAAGGAGGAACCTGCTGGTAGAAAATCTGAAACTGCTATCCCAGCTCATGTACAACAAGTAGCTGGATTATATATTTTTGCATGCTTTCCACGTGTCTGATGCCCATTTTTATACTTCTATTAGCGTATTCAAGCCAGTCACCAGTGCTACCCTCGCCATGAAATAATGGGCTGGCTCCTCCCTCTAACTTCAGACTGTTGCCCCTGTTGTCCTTCACTCTTTTTGGCCTCTTAGGTACTTGAAGGTTTCACTCATGTCCCGTTCCTTTCTATCTTCTAGGTTGTACATGTTGAGCTCCCTCTCTCTCCGCATGTGCCCTGTCTGTCACCCTTCCTCAGGATAATTTGTCACCCAAAGTTGGACCCCTGTCCCCCACCATCACTGGTAAACACTAAACAGCAGTACTTGTTTAGTACTTGCACCTGGTCTGACCCTTGCTGTACCCACCCTCCTTAACAGTCTTCCTTTCCCTTCCCCTTCTTTGCCGAACAGAGATTTGATTGCTCCCTCCTTCTGCCTGTCTATTGGGGGCTTGGAGACTGATGGACACCTCTGCATGGTGGCGCGGCTTACTGCCCACACCCACACAATCACCCTGCCTGCTTTAAGTTATACTTTTCCATAATTAACTGTCCCAGATTTTTCTTTAGAATCCCTGAGCTCTACAAACTCTGGTGCAACCTATCCTGTGCATACATGTCTTGGCTCTCCAGGACACCATATGCTACCCCATTAATACACAGAGGAACACCTTTTATACTATTGCAGTTTTCCACATTTCATATATGCCTTTGCACATTTAATGTATTTATAGTATTTATAGTTGGTTAGATACGATATGTTTATATACTGTAGATTTTAGTTCACTTGCTTTTTCACTGTAGTTATATAGTCAGGTTTTACACATTTTATTTGATAGAGCTTTAGTTTAATTGCTGTAATACGTTCCACATTTTGCATATTTTACCGTATATGGGTTTCCATTCAAATGTCTGTTCTCCACTGTTTCTACACTTTCAGTGTACCATTTTATAACAGTTTTGTATAGATTGTATAGAATTTGGTTTCTCGTATTATACCCACACCTTTTTATGCTTTTTTTAATACTTTTGCATATTTTTACTGTATGGATGTTTTTGTATTTCTATTTACTCCTTTCTGCACATTTTTTATAAACACTATTTTATTTAATGCAGATGTTCTCTGTATTTCATTTTATTCATTACTGAATTAGTGATATGACAAGACATGCAGAGCAAAGGTTCCTTGACGTATAGCGCATAGACCAAAGTACAAAGTCATGGTACCAATGTCATGGAGGGGCATAAGTCTGGTTGGGGAGCTTTGGGAAAATATCCCTGCCTAACAGGGAATTACCATGGCATTGCTCAGTAGAGAACCTACTGAAAATGGGTGACTGGGCCGGGGAAATTCATTAAACCATGAATTTGGTTGCATGAGTGGCTATCCTGTATGTTCAGGACTGTCTGTGTTGGCACTTGGGGGAGAGCTGACTGCGTGCAATTTTTGGTGAGTGGATTGGCTGTATTTGTGCACACTGTTGCATCTGGGGGGGGCACCATGGGGAGAAGCTGTGTTGGCACCTGGAGGAGTTGTCTGTGTTGGTGTCACCATGACATCTGAGGGAAGAGGTCATGCTGCAGTCAAACCTGAGGAATAGGGACATAGTGCTGTTGCTGCTACTATAACACCTGAGGAATTGGAGCCATAGTCCTTCTGCAGACAACGCAATAGAGGGTGAGGGCTACAGTGCAGTATCTGAGGGATAGGCGAGGCCATAGTGCTGTTGACACTGCCATCGCACTTGAGGGTTGGGCACGACTGTGCTGCTGCTGCCATCACATCTTGTACCTATCAAAATAACAAAATTGGTGCAAGGATGGATGTATGTACAATAGTGGACGTCAAAATTGCTAATATGCATGGTAGCAGAGCAAAAACTTGTTAAATAAAGTACCCAAAACAAAACACCGGTAAAAATGGATTTTGGACTTGCAGACACCGGTGACAATACCATTTTTTCCAATGTGCAAAATGGAATTTGCTCTTTCTCAATCACGGTAAACCAGTGTCCCTGGCATTGGCTATAGTACGGGAGTTATTGCATAGTGTGTCGGTAATTAGCTATCCTTAGGAGCCAGTGGTCTAGTGTTCCCCATTACCTCATTGATCTAGCTCCAGTACTTCTTGGGGTCAAAAGCTGAGGACTGTAGGAGTTTCCGGTAATAGTCATTCTTGGCAGCTCGGACCTCTTTCTTGCAAGCATTACGTAGACAACGATAGGCATCAAAATCAGTTTGAGCAGAAGAGGACTTCCATTTTTTCAAAGTTTGTCATGTTCCTTGAATGGTTGCAGGATAGGCCACGTCAACCACTTGATTACCTGCCCTCTAACCCTCCGTACGGAGACAGGGATATGTTTAGTTTGTAAGGTTAGCAGAGTGGTATTGAGGTAGTCAGTAGCTTGGTTAATATCTGTTGTCCGAAATAGGGGGGGCCAGTCAATTTGTTTTAAGTCAAGTAGGAAAGCTGTGGGATCAAACTTAGAAAAATTGGAAAAGGACAGAACTTTCGGAGGAGGCGAGGCAACGGGAGCATCCCTAATGCAGAAGACAGGGCAGTGGTCCCTAATAGTGTCAGGTAGAACCCCGGTTGAGGAGTAGCAGTCCTTGCAGTTGGTAAGGATCCAGTCAATCATTGAGCGACAGAGATTATTCTGAGTTATCCGAGTGTGGGAAGAGATGAGTTGCTCAAGGTTAGCCTTGCTGATTGTTGAAGCAAGTGAGGAGGAGTTTGAACCCAGCCAGTCCAGGTTAAAATCTCCCAAACATATCACCTCATTGTTCTTAGTTAGGGCAGGAATTATACCAGTTAACTCCTCAAGACCAAGTTTACTATTTCGGGGGGGGGGGTAAATATACCCCAAGTAGGTGCAACTTCTTAGCTTCCCCCCATTAGTAAGAGAGTGTGCAGTACCTCACCATTAGTCAGGCGAGGTGTAGGCAGCAGGGTGACATTAAGGTGGGACTTGTAGTTCAGAGCCAGGCCTCTCCCCCTTTTGGAGGATGCACAGTCAGCATGGTACATATTATAGCCAGGCAAGGCACAGTTTTGATCAAGTTCAGATGGTTTTAACCATGTTTCGGATAGTACAAGGATGTCTGGGTTATTTGCCAGAACCCATGCCTCCAGCTCAGGGAGATTTGCTAGCAGACTTCGTATGTTCAGGTGCACGATGGACAGGCCGCGAGTCTAAGGAAGGAGAGGAGAGGCGATTGAGGCAGTTACGCTAGGGGAGGTGTAGGGGCCTGGGTTCGCTTCAGTGTCTCCAGACAGTGTCAGAGTTAGGGTTATGACCCATAGGAGAGCAATTCTAGTAGCACAAGTGACAGTGACAGGGGAGATAAGTCTCCTGTACACCAAGAGCCTTAATAGAGACCTGAGGGGTTTATGACTTAGGTAAACTATAGGACAAGGTGCAACAGAACCTTCAGCAATCATGTTCGAGTAGATAAAATTAAAAGGGGATAGCATAGTTGGGGGAGGGATGTCAGCCATTAAGGACAAGGAGCTAAGGGCCAGTAGTGCAAAACACAGGGGCACAAGAAGATGCAAGGATGATCTAGCCTCAATGGTGGAACGAAACAAGGGAGAGAACTGAGCAGAAAAATGGGGGACAGCCACAAAGGGAGGTCAGGAGAGAGAGAGTGAGTGATCTGAATATATAGCAATGGAAGTGGACTGGGAGAAATCAAAGCCAGACAGGGAGTATAATCAGCTTAGAAATTCAGCAAAGGAGAAATGACAATGAGTAAGGATCTAGAGAATACGGCACCTAGTGGTGGAAAACTATAACCTGCTGGTGGTATTCTTGACAGATAGAAAAAAAAATGTTCAATTAACCACACCACATGACAGGCAGGACCTATTTAAGCAAGGACAGCGATGGGTGGGGGGGTATTGGGGGGCAGGTGGGGAGCAACCCTAAGGCTGAGAATCCTCCGGAGCGTGTTCTGTGTTTCACTACAATTGTACACTTAATGGAGCTCCCCAAAAATCCTACTGTTTGCCTGCACAAGAATGCCCCAGAGACTTCCAAAATTAATTCAAAGGCCACGGGGGTGAGATCCCAGCATCCAGCCCAACAGGAGACCGTGCTGCTGTGTTTAAAGAACTTCAGGCTACGGTACAGAGCTTTTTTTTTTTTAATCTTGTTTTTTACAATAAGAAAACTAATGTACAAAGAGCTCAGTCTTCCTAGCTTTAGTAGAGCAGTGCTAGCACAATATTAGGACAGACTCAAATGCAGAGGCTTCGGTAGGATTTAACAAGATCGCATAGAAAAGGCGCCAGATTTGAATTCAGAGTAGACGCCGTCCATTCTAGTACCTGGTGGAATTGCTCAGCCGAAAGGTCCCACAGCAGCTCCATGGGCAGAGAGCCCCTGGAAGAGGGATTGCTGTGGAGAAAAATAAATAGGGAGGTGAATGGGCAGGTACAAGAGTGGGATAAGGACAGGCAGATCAAGTTTCAGAGACTGAAAGGAAAAACACAGGTAGCTACTCGCGGAGGGGGAGGGGGAGACACGGGGGGGAGGTCAGGCAAACCAGAGAGGGTCAAATAGACTTGGAAGGTAGATAGGAGAAAAGGAGAAGGCAGATGGCTGTAAATTCGGAACAACAAATTTCATGGCAGTGCCCCCATTAGTATTTAGCTGCAGCGAGTCCTAAGTCTAAAATAATACAGTGTAGACCATAAGTAAACAGTTATCAGTTCAGAGCACACGCAGCTGTTAACAGCCTGATGAATCTTGACCTAACACTAGACAAGTTGCTGGCAAATAACAGTCGACAGATGTTATCAAAAACTAATTTTAGCTTGAGGTTCATTTACTCAGCACACTAATAAAATACTAACCCTAGGTCTCACTGAGTTGGAATCAAATTGTTGGCATTTTACACTAACGTTCTGGCCAAATCAAGGTTACTCTAGCTCCCCTTCCATATACCTACAGCCGCTGCAGCTGGAGGGGAAGGGGAAGGGAACGAGCAGGCGCTGTCTGACCAACCCTAAGGCTGAGGATCCTCCGGAGCGCGTTCTGCGTTTCACTACAATTGTACACTTAATGGAGCTCCCCAAAAATCCTACTGTTTGCCTGCACAAGAATACCCCAGAGACTTCCAAAATTAATTCAACGGCCACAGGGGTGAGATCCCAGCATCCAGCCCAACGGGAGACCATGCTGCTGTGTTTTAAGAACTTCAGGCAATGGTACGGAGGAGGTTTTTTTCTTATCTTTTTTTTTTTACAATGAGAAGACTAATGTACAAGCTCAGTCTTCCTAGCCTTAGTAGAGCAGTGCTAGCACAATATTAGGACAGACTCAAATGCAGAGGCTTCGGAAGGATTTAACACAAGATCGCATAGAAAAGGCGCCAGATTTTAATTCAGAGTAGATGCCGTCTGTTCTAGTACCTGGTGGAATTGCTCAGCTGAAAGGTCCCACAGCAGCTCCGTGGGCAGAGAGCCCCTGGAAGAAGGATTGCTGGTGGAACTGCTCAGCCGAAAGGTCCCACAGCAGCTCCGTGGGCAAACAGCCCCTGGAAGAGGGATTGCTGGTGGAATTGCTCAGCGGAAAGGTCCCACAGCAGCTCCATGGGCAGAGAGCCCCTGGAAGAGGGATTGCTGTGGAGAACGTTACCGTTTGCGCTTCCATTTGCCGTGCTGCGACCGTGCACATCACGGTTTGCGTTTCCATACGTGCTTGCATTTCCTTTTGTGTTTTTGTTTCCTTTGGCATTATTGTTGCTGTTACCATTACCATTTATATTTACAATTGCGGTAACATCACCGTGCGTGGTACGGTTTGCGTTTCCATACATGCCTGTGTTCCACTTTCCATTTCTGTTTCCTTTGGCGTTATTCTTCATGTTAACTTTAGCAGTTGCATTTACAATTGTGGTACCGTGCCCGTGCGCGTTACAGTTTGTGTTTCCATGCGCACTTGCTTTCGCGTTTACGTTTCTGTTACCTTTGACGTTACTGTTGCTGTTACTGTTACCATTTACAGTTACAATTGCGGTTACGTGACTGTGCGCTTTACGGTTTGCGTTTCCCACCTGCTTGCGTTCCGGTTTCTGTTTCTTTTGGTGTTATTCTTCATGTTAACTTTACCAGTTGCGTTAGCTATTGCGGTACCGTGCCCATGCGCGTTACGGTTTGCATTTCCATGCGTGCTTGCATTCGTGTTTCCATTTCTGTTTCCTTTGATGTTATTGTTGCTGTTACCATTAACATTTCTATAGTATTTACAATTGTGGTAACGTGCCTATGCATGTTACAGTTTGCGTTTCTGTACGTGCTTCTGTTCCCGTTTCCATTTCTGTTTCCTTTGGCGTTATTCTTCATGTTAACTTTACCATTTGCATTTACAATTGTGCTACCATGCCCATCACGGCGTTACAGTTGCGTTTCCTGCATAGACTTAATTTCCTTTTAACGTTTCTGTTTCCTTTGCCGTTATTGTTGCTGTTACCATTACCATTTGCATTTACAATTGCAGTACTGTGCCGGTGCGTGTTTCGGTTTGCGCTTTCGTACGTGCTTCTGTTCCCGTTTCCGTTTCTATTTCCTTTGGCATTATTCTTCATGTTAACTTTACCATTTGCATTTACAACTGCAGTACCATGCCTGTGCACATTACGGTTTGTGTTTACGCGTGCGCTTGTGTTCGCGTTTCAGTTTCTGTTCCCTTTTGTGTTCTTTTTGCTGTGACACTATACATATCCATTTAAAATACCACTGCCATCACTGTTCGTGATACCAGTTGCATTTTTGTACGTGCTTCAATGTCTGTTTGCGTCACTGTTCGCTTCGGCGTCACTTTGCGCTTGCGTTTCTATTAACGTTTCCTTTACCATTTACATTTACGTTACCATGTGTGACACTGTTGGCGCTTCTGTTTGCATTGCTGTTCCTGTTACTATGTCACAAGACATCACGTGGCGGGAGCGCGGGGCCCCCACCACCGCATTACATTCACTATTTCTCGTCATCATTCTCAAAAAAAGGGAAATTAGAGGCAAAAAACTCTGTTTAATGCATCAGTTAGGGTTGTTCCACAGTGACAAAAGTGAGGAAATTCAGTAAAAGCTAGTTGGAACCCTAGCCTCCACCTCAACCGGCATCGGGTGCACGTTAGTGCCCAACTCTCACCCCATTCTCCTATTCCTCACCTTTTTACACATGTGATGGGGTAGAGTTAGGCTGATGATCCAACATGCACCCCAATGCCAGTTGGGGTGGTGGGCTGGAGGGTACCAAGCGGGGCTTTCAACACCGAATTTCCTCGCTTTTGTCACTATGGAACAACCCTAACTGATGCATTAAACAGATTTTTTTGCCTCTTGACCTGATAGGCCAGTAGGGCAGTATAGTTTGGGCCACTTTAATGTTAAACACCAAAGTTTGCACTTTAATAACTTTGCAACAATTTATCTGATTTGTCTGACACTTTGCATGCATGACATGCAGCCATAGATCTCTGCATCTGGAAGGTTTTGTTCTGGTTGGATGTATGGTTGCAGAACTGCATAGTGTCAGAAAAGTGACAAATACCCAACTTTTGCGCCGTTTTCATTCGGGCTTAAAGGTCTGAAGAATGCATCTGAGTGGATTCAAATGTGCATGCCTATTTGTGGCATGGATTAAACTGGTGCCTTTTGAAGATTTGGTGAAAAAATCTTAATCCGTTCAAAAGTTATGCAAGTTTTTCATGTCCCGTTTTAGCCTATAGGAAAATTTATATGTGCATTGCGAAAACTTTCATGACCACAGTTTTGTTATCGTGCTCCCTAATTTTGTTTTCATGCAGCTGCCATCTTGTTTTCAGTTAGCGAGAGACAAAAAATTTTGTAACTCAAAAAATAATGCTCTTTGGTAAACACCAACAACTGTGTTTACCTAACCGGGCCCTTAGGCACATGACCCTGGCATTAGTTTTTCTGCAGGTGGTTTGGAAATATGTTTTTCAAAGTTTTTCCACCATTCTGCCATTTTGTTGTAGCAACAATATTTGTTGTTGTCGCAGCAATAACCACAAACATAAAAAAAAGTACCTCAACAACATTTTTTTGTGTGTGAAAGCATTTCATTAGAAGGTATAGGGGTGTTGCGAAAACATTTTTGTTTTCACAATAACAATGCTAGAAAACACTGCCCCATGTGTTGTTTTCTTTGTCACTTCATTGTGCCAAGGTGGCTTGTGCTTCTGGGCTGAAATTTGCAGGGTGGCAAGCCCTGGCCCCACAGATGTGCCTTTTGGTGGATTGGTCTCAAAACATTCAGTGGGCCCATAGTTACAGCATTCCAAAGTTGAGAAATTTCCCATAGGATAACACTGCAGCACCCATATCTCAAAAACGATTCAAGATATGGAGTTTTTGCTACCCACAGCTTAGTCCACCTTTAGCACGCATGGAGGTTTCGAAGTCATGATTACAGCTGCAGTGGAATTTTTTTCATAGTTGCTATGGTTACTGAGATATTGCTAAATAAGTGTTACAAATCTCAACAACCCCATGTCTTGTGGTCATTACTATTGGACCTCTCCCACAACAAAGAACGATTTTCTCATAGCACATGAGTTGGTAAAAAGGGGCACCTACTACGTGTTGCTCCATGAAGCGTGTAGGAGGCTCTGTGACCTCTCAAAATCCCCAGTCAGGCAAGTGTTGGTAAGACTACTTGCTCTTCTACTGCTCCATGCAGGTGATGTTCAGCCAAACCCGGGGCCCTCATTAGCCAATATTCTTGTCTCCACCCCCCAGGATCTTCACTGGGCATCACTGAAAGGCTTTAGGATAGCGCACATGAAAGTCTGCAGCCTTAGACCTAAAATTCACGAGATCCAAGCCTGGCTAGACCTCCACAAGCCAGATATCCTTGCTATCTCGGAGACCTGGCTTAAGGCCCACATCCTAGACCATGAGATCATGATCCAAGGGTACAAAACCTTCAGACAAGACAGGTCAAAAATGAGAGGGGAAGGGGCTCTAATCTACATGAAAGAGACTCTAAATGTGGCACTACCGAAGCCCAACCTTGGGAATTGCCAGGATGGGGAGTCTATTTTCATCCATCTAACCCTCAGTCAAGCTAAGCATCTCACCATCGGCTGTGTCCATCACCCCCTACGACTGCCTAACTTGCTCTTGAGAGCATCACCAAATCAGTTGGCAGTGAATTAACCAATGAACTCCTAACTATGGGAGACTTCAACCTGAACTGGGCCTATGACCCCAACAAAGTCCTCAAGGCAATGATCCATGATGCATACCTGGAACAGGTTATCTCTCTACCCACCAGGTTCAACTATAAAACTGGGAACCACACTACTCTTGACTGGGCTCTGGTATCTAATCCCCTCAACATACAGAAAGCAGGCATATTGGCAGACGCTATCAGTGACCACTCCCCAATTTTCTGTATTTGGAAGAACAGTGTACCAAAGATTCCCCCCAGGATACTCATGGTACGTGAGTTCTCCAATTTCACGTCCGCAAAGTTTAATGACTACCTAAGTAACCTGGACTGGAGCCCACTTAGGCTCCTCACGATCTTGGACAAGGCCCTGGCCTACTTCCAGGACTCACTACTCAAAGTGGCCTCATTCCCCCCCCCCTTAAAACTTAGAACAAAGGGAGGCTGCTACAAGTGGATCTCCCCCTTAGTGAAATCTCAGATGAAAAGCAGGGACAAGGCCTGGAAGAAGTTCTGGCTCTCCCTTCTCCCTGCAGATCTGGTTACTTACAAAACCCTAAGAAATAAATGTAAACTAGCCATCAAACTTGCAAAAAAGGAGTATGTATCCCACCTCCAACGGTTCAACCTGGGGAACCCCAAGCTTTTCTGGTCACACATCAATGAACTGCTTAAGGGCAATTCCAAGGAGGCACTAGGTCCAACAGAGGTACAAGGACAGCATGTTAGCGACTACCACCAAATAGCCTCAGCAGTCAACCACCACTTCACCAACCCCGATGATTACAAGTTAGAGCTGCCCCATCTATGCCTTTACAGATCTCTGACGTACCCCCCAGTCTGAAAATACCCCAATTACACCTAAGATTGTCAAGGTGAGTGAGGTCATTAAGCTACTTAAAGCCCTCAAAAACAAAGGCTCTGAAGGCCCTGATGGAATTAGCCCAAGGTTACTCAAGGAAGGTGCCCAGTCCCTTGCCAAACCTCTGACCTGGATCATCAACAGGTCTCTACTTGAAAGTTACATTCCGCACCAGTGGAAGGTGGCCATTATGGTCCCCATTCACAAGGGTGGCTCGTGCAAACAAATTGTCAATTATAGGCCCATCTCCCTGCTATGTACCCTTGCTAAGCTGCAAGAAAGGCTAGTGTAAGGGCAACTGAGAGACTACCTTTGAGCTCCACCAACTCCTAGCTCCCTCACACCATGGCTTTCGGGCAAACCATGGGACAGATATGGCACTCATCAATCTCACAGTAGACGTATTCAGGGCATTGGATGTAGGCATGTCGACGGGTGCAATCTTTATAGATCTGTTCAAGGCGTTTGATCTTGTGGACCACAACCTTCTTCTAACTAAGCTTCATGGCATAGGTCTTGATGCCCAGGCCCTAAACTGGTTCAAGAGCTACCTATCAGGCCGGTCCCAGAGGGTCATATGGAAGGGAGAGCTATCTGACCCTTTTCTCATCAAGGAGGGTGTGCCTCAGGGCTCAATTATTGGCCCCCTCCTGTTCTCTCTCTTCACAAACGACCTCAACCGTCACTGTGGGGATAGCTCAGTTGTTCAATACGCTGATGATATAGTCATCTACCGGTCCATGTCAACCCTCCAGGACCTGGGCTCTCTCCTCCAAGGGGACCTAAATACAATTGAGGCCTGGCTTACATCTAACAAAATGGTCCTCAATGCTGCAAAAACAAAAGCCTTGCTGTTTGGCCCTAGATCACTCTGCCAGGACAGGACCAGTTCCTTACAACTAACTTCCCTTGCTGGAAAAAGTATAGACATTGTAGACAACATAAAATACCTTGAGCTAACTATCGACCAAGGTCTCACCTTTAAGTCCCACATAGACCAGGTAACTAGGTCTATCCATTGCAAACTTGGCACCTTGTACCGGCTAAAAAAACAACTTATCCCAGAGGCAAGGTGAGCAATTGCCTCCAGTGTCCTCCTTCCTACATTAATGTATGCTGCCCCTGTAATTCAGGGTATGTCAAAGCATGAGGTCAACAGGCTTCAGGTCCTGTACAACAAGGTGGCGAGGTTTGCGACACTAAGTCACCCAAGAAGCCACCCCTGCGTCTCACTGGCCCAGTTTCAATGGCCTTCCTTTGAAGCTCATCTTCAATAACACCTGCTCTGCCTTGCTTACAAACTGCAGCACCTGGCTGCCCCACCTAGCCTTACAAGAATAATCATTCCTAAGTCTAACCCTCGTAAACTCAGGACCACTGGTCGGTCCCTACTAGCAATCCCCAGAGTCAAGACTAACACTGCCCCTAAGCTGTGGAACACTCTCCCACCTTTAGTACAGGAAGCCCCATCACTGTTAAACTTTCGCATGAAGCTCAAGTCCCACCTGCTTGGGGCAAGCTCGTGCCATTTGTCAGGGTATTAGATAGTCACCCCCCGGTCCAACATCCTACACCAATCCCTCTCCTTTTCTCATCCAAAATGACTCCAAAAGCATGCCTCAACTCCCTCAATTGTTGCACTTATGTTCAATATATTGAAATATTGCCTTTATTGTAACCTTGAATTTCATGTCTACTTTCTCTGCACCCTGTACTACCTGACTGTATTGTACTGTTTCTGTCTCCCGGGTTGCCCCTGAAAAAGGGACCTTTGGGGCTCAGTGGGCCTACCCGGTCATCAAACTTCAACAAATAAATAAATAAGTATTACAAGTGTTCCTTTTCAGTACTATGGGGCAGCTGTATGGCTCCGTACTTATCTGTAAGTGGGAGCGCAGGGCCTGGAGGGCCCACGCTCCCACAGACACATACCATTATGCAAAAAATGGGCAACATGAAGGGAGCACAGGGCCCGGAGGACCCGTGCTCCCACACACACATATCACTAACCACTTACATTAGTTTCTCAGAAAGAAGGGAAATTCATTGCAAAAAACTTCATTATGCATCAGTTAGGGTCGATGTCACAGCAACTAAAGCTTGGAAATTCGATGTTAGGGTTACCACCCCTATCCCCCCATCCCCCACCCTACAGGAACCAACAGGCATTGGGGCATGCCATGGGGTCGTCAGACCTAACTCTCACCCCACTGTCCTATACTGTAGATTGTCAGCTTGTTTACACGTGGAATGGGGTGAGAGTTGGGCCTGATGACCCCATGGCACACCCCAGTGCCTATTGGTGCCTGTAGGGTGGGGGTGAGGGTGGGATGGTAACCTTAATATCGAATTTCCAAACTTTTTTCGCTGTGACATCAACCCTAACTGATGCATTAACAGAGTTTTTGCATATATATATATATATATATATATATATATATGTATGTATGTATGTATATATATATATATATATATATACATACAGTATACACATACATACAATAGGGGTGAGTGATAAATGAGTAAGATAAAATGTGTTATTCTCACTGGAGTGAAAATAAATGCTGATGAGATCACCACAGTGAAAATATTTACATTTATTCAATGGCGCAAACCCGTGCAGATGGTAACTTTTGCACCAATAGGGGCCCCATTGTATAAATCAGATACATGATGTGCACTCGTGTGATGTGGAAAATATTTTCACTTCTGCAGTGACCTCTGGATACTCACGAGTGGTTTCACCACTCGTGAATATCCAGAGGTCACTCTAAAAGGAGCGAAAATATTTTCTACATCACACGAGTGCCAATCATGTATCACCTATATATGGGATACATGATGGGCAGGAGTATGATATGGAAAATATTTTCACACTTGCAGAGTGACCTCTGGATACTGACGAGTGGCAAAACCATGAGTGAGAGTATCCAGAGGTCACTCTGCAGCAGTGAAAATATTTTCCTTAGCATATGACTGCACATCATGTGTGCGATTTATACAATAGGGGTTTCCAGAACTTTTTTTTTATTTCACTTTATCTTGTGGAATAAAAAAATAAGACACAGGGCAAAAAAGGAAAATTCTGCTAAAACAAGCTGAAACACTGTCTTGCCATTTGGGATGAAGCGGGTGTATTCCTTGGTAGTTGAGGTATTCATGGTTGAGGAAGGTTTCACTCTTTTTTGGCTTCTTTTCCAGTATGAAACTCAGACTGCTGTTTGCTTGCTTTGGGCCTTTCATGGAGTGCACAAGATGAAAGTGAAAGAGGGATTTACATGTGCAGGTGTGACAGGTGAGCTACATTCTTGTCATTAACTTCATGAAAGCAGTTCCAACCCTTAGGCAGACTCTGAGTGTTGCTGGGTGACATCAGCACAGTTGAAATAAATGCTGATGAGGTAAGCACTGTGTGGATAAATGGCATTTATTATCACTGTGCTGATGTCAGCTGCATTTATGTCACTCCAGTGAGAATAACACAGTTTATCTCACTGAGAAAGCTCCCACCCTATTGTGTATATAAGGGATATGCAATGGGTACACTTAAATAAATGATTTATGGGCACATGAGCAGTTTGACCTTGGGTAACCTCATGAGTGGCGTAAGCCACCAGTGAGGTGTCCAAGGTCAAACTGCTCAAGTGCATATAAATCATTTCTTTTTCGAGTTTCCCATTGCATATTCCATTTATGCAATAGGGTAATGGTTGTTTGGAGTTTTTATTTTGTTATATATATATATTGTTTAGTTTTTTTGGTGTCAAATATAGGGAATTTTTTTCACTGTGCAGCAAAAAGTGATTGATATGTGAGTATGTTTGTAGCGTGCAATTTTATTGGCTGTGATTTTGTTTGTGGGTGGGCTGATTATTTTTTTTAATGGCAGGTGTTTTTCCCTTTGCGAGGATGCGGTAGCTATTTTAGTGAGAGCCATGGTATGACCATGTAGTATTTGCTGTGGTAGATTTTTTATTTATTTTATTAAGTCAGGGACTGACGCAATTGTTTTATTTTTCATTTGAGTTGGAGATAGAAGCCGTCGCTGGGTTTGTACGGCATGACTGAGTCATCGCGGTTTATGATTTCAGGCACAGTTTGTGAGGATGAAGCAGTGGATTACTGGAAGTGTGGATTGAGTGGTGTTTCATTTTTTGCGTGATTTCTTGAATGGGACAGCAGATCATGGAATGTGATGGAGGTGAGTGGAACGAGGGAGCAAGAATAGCAGTTTGAATGGAGCGAGTGGGATCGAGAGTTGGCAAGTGCAGTATCTGGAGGGCAGCTAGTTTTGTGAAGATAGGAAGACAGAGGTACTTACTGTTAACTTGTGAGGGGAGCTTGAAAGAGAAAAACATGTTTTATTTGGATGTTTATTTATAGTTTGTGAAAGGTTGGGGGGTAGCTGGGTGACTGGCTGTGCTGCTGTCTTCCAGTTGGCATCTGTGGCGAGAGTAGTGCGTGGCAGTGAAGCTGGCTGGCTTTTTTTGTAGGTTGGGACTTTAGAAAGTAGTCCAGCACTGTATGTAAAAATGGTCACTGTGTGTATAAATTTATATATACAATAGGAGTGAGTGGTAAATGAGTGAGATAAAACAGCGTGTCATCCACTGCAGTGTGATATTTTTACCCTCTGCTCTACTGTGATGATATCAGCCATTTACACACACAGGTCACAAAAGGTCACTGATATCATCACCCTAGGCAGCTTTCCCTTCAGCTTGCAAGAAACACCTGTGCTGTTACCATAGACACAAATGCAGAACTACCTGAGAGGTCTCACTGCTGCCTACAGCTAACTCAGTGAGCATTACAAAACACACCTATCCCCCACCTTCCAGCTCCATTACTATGATGCTCTCAACTTGATGCAGCCAGAATTCCAAACAGCACAGCTTCACAGAACAGTCTAAACTACTGCCTGCAGCTAACTCAACTACCACTGAAACACTCACTTGTTCCTCAAACCTGATTCTCACCCATTACAATTACTGTGACAATCTCAACTCACTGCAGCCAGAATCCTAAAGAGCACAATTTCACAGAACACTCTGCACTCTGCCTGCAGCTAACTTAATTACCACTGAAAACAGTATCAGCTGTTCTGACACCTGCCTCTCAGCTCATTACAATTACTGTGATGTTTTAACTTCACTGCAGCCAGACTGCTAAACAATACAGCTTCACAAAAGTATGTTTCTCACTCCTATCTAAAACTAACTCATTTAGCATTGCAAACACACTCATGTGTCTCTCAGAATTTATAACACTGCCAGCCCATTCAGAAAAGCTCACACAGAATGAGCAAACACATAAACAGGAACAGAACACAAGACAGCATAACAAAACTCCTGAAACTCTTGGCCCTATTGTATATATCGAATACATGATGGGCAGATCGTGTGCTATGGCAAATATTGTCACTCCTGCATCGTGAGCTTGGATATCTCACTCTGCAGGAGTGACAATATTTGCCATATCACACTCATGCCCATCATGTACAGTATCCCCTATATATACACACAGTGACTCAGATAACTGTGTTTATCTAAATAAATATATGGCCACCCCTATTATATATATATATACATATATATACATATATACATACACATATATAAATATATGTAATAGACAACCCACTCTGGGGTGTGTGGTTGCACTCTGATATATGCTCGCCTTGGTGTACGCTGTGATGCATGAGACCACAGGCCAGTGACGTCTCAACCACCCAAGGTGTGAGTATATCAGAGCATGACTGCACACCCCAGAATGGGTTACCTATCTATAAAATGGCATAAATTAGTGTGTGTGTGTGGGGGGAAGCAGTCCCTACATGGCACAAATAATTGTTTTATCTGTAGAGTATCTGGTTGATGCTGCCATAATTTTCATGGATTTACATTGTTGGTATTTGTTATCTGGCTGAGCCCTGCCATTTCATCGTGAGTTTTGCAGTTGGGTCACTTTCTGTTAGTATGGCGTGAGCAAGTGCTGTCACTGTTTGGACTTGCTGCCAGTTCGGTGTCCTCGTTTAAAAGTAAAAAGTAGTTTTATTCTGTTTTATTCATTTCCGCAGCGTATCCGCATGGAGACTGTGAGCACTTTCACTTTTCATAGCTGATTTGTAGCGATTGGGGCGCCTGTTCTGCAAAGAAAAGTGAACACATGTTTCAGTGTTTTACAATTCAGTAGTGTTTTTTGCTCCTTGTTTGTTTTGCGTTTCAGATGTGGATCGGCCGTAGGAGAAGAGAGCAGGCAGTCGGTGACTTCAAAATTACAGATGCAAGGCAGAGCGAGCATTGCGCTTGCTCTGCCTTGTGTCTGTCATTCTGTAGTCACTGACTGCCTGGCTCTGCGCTTCCTCTCCTTGCACTTCAGTCGGCAGCTTGTTTTCTAGAAACTCAAGCTAAAAAAGGGAAACAACAAACACTTTACTTTAGATTTGAGCTAAGAGGGACTTACTTTAAACATGTACTTGTATTTTTCTTTTGGAGACCGAGCATGCTGGGTCACGCTACCGTTCAATATGATAAAAGTGAAAGTGCTCCACAGTGGATCTTCTCCATGTACGGATGGCAGCTTTCTTTTTCTGAGAAAATGAATAAAACAGAATAAAACTACTGTTTTTTTCACTTTTTAAACCGAGTGACACTTAAACTTCTGGCAGCAAGTCACAAACAGTGACAGCACTCGGTCACGCTACATTGTAACAGAAAGTGAAAGCCCTTCAACACGGGGCCATTGCAAAAATGGCAGGATCAACCAGATAAAACTATTAAATTACATTTTATTAAAAACACATGGCAGATTTAAACATATCTTGTGTACACTGGGCTGGGGATTGCTGTATTGATTTGTTATTTCTGTTGGTGTTAGCCTGTTTGTGGCAGCCTGCCTGTGCTAGGTGTGTGTGTGTTTGTGGCAGCTTTTCTGTGCCAGGCACGGAGTGATCTTACTACTGCTGAGAAAGTTCTGAAGACTGAAAAGGGACTGGAAAGTAGTACAGGCGTGCGGTCGTACTGTGAGGTGTGCGGTCGTTGTGGAATAATGCATGGTCATGTGACATGTTTCGGCCAATCAGGATACTGGATTATCACAGATTTTTCTTACCCATTCATTTTATAAACTATATATATATGTATGTAATAGATAACCCACGCTAAGGTGTGCTGTCGCACTCTGATATACGCATGCCTTGGTTTGCGTTGCGGCCTGGTGCGTCACCCACCCAAGGTGTGCATATATCTGAGTGTGACTATACACCCTAGAGTGGGTTATCCATCTTATAAAATGGCAAAACTGTTTTGGGGGGGGCAAAGTGCACGTGTGCGGTCGTGCTCTGATATACGCATGGTCATGTGATATGTTTTATACAGTCAGAACATCGGATTTGTACTGAATTTTCTCACTCATTTTATAAATTTATTTATATATATATATATATATATATATATATATATGATATATATATATATATATATATATATATATATATACAGTCATATTCCTTGGGTTGATCACAAATAAGCTTTTTATTCACTCTTTTATTGTGCCAAAAATGCTGCCAGGTACTCATGTTGCAACCAGAAGTGAGTGTATATGTGTTGCCGTGTGTGTACCACAGATACAAATCCATGAACATAGCATATTAGTGCTACTGCAGTTGTGTAATCTGGAAACAGTTGTATGTTGTTTGTCTTACCTGATGATGTCAGTATGTGCTTGCTTGTGTGATCTTTTCCTTTTGCAGCTTGAAGGTGCGAGTGGGGAGTTAGGGTTGCAAACCTTAATGCCACAATTCTCTTCTTTTGTGGCATTAATGTGAACCTTATTTGGTGCAATAATGCCGTTTTTTTCAAAGAGAATATAATATATATATATATATATATATATATATTATATTATACTGGCATGGTAGTGCCAGTATAGTTAGAGTTGCCCAGCCACTTCTATGTTAAACCCCAAAATTTGCACTTTAATAATTTTGCCACCATATAAAGGATTTGCCTGAAATTTTGCATGCGCAGTGGAGTATCATAGATCTCTGGATCTGGCAAGTTGTTTTATGGTCGGATGAGCAGTTGCGGAGCTGCAGAGTGCCACAAAATGTGTTAAAACAGTTTTTTCTGCACATTTCTTTGCTTGGGACTATAGCCCACATGATTTGTCCATCTGGTCTGAAATCTTCAGAGAAGATACAGTCTGGGTCACTGATGTGCCTTTTGTAGAGTTGGTGAAAAAAATATTAAACCGTTCAAAAGTTATTAAATTTTTAAGTTTTAACATTGAAGTCAATGGGGAAAAAATATATGTGCCTCTCGAAACTGTTGCAAAACCACTTTTTACTGTCGCAAATGCACTTTTTACTGCTATGCTGCTGCCATCTTTTTCAGTTAGTGGTGAAGAAAAACATCTGTAGTTCAAATTCTAGTACCCCAAGGTAAACATTGACAGTTGTGTTTACCTAAACGGGGCATGAGAAACACAGTGGCGCCATCAGTTTTTTTCTAGGACCCCTAGAAATACCTTTTTTTAAATCAGGTCCCCCATAGTGTTGCAAATCACAACAGTACATTTGCGACACTTTCACAAATCATGACACTGTCGCATCTGCACTGTCACAATTTGCGACACTATTGCACCAAAAAATATAATTTCTTTGCCACACCACTGCACTTAAATGGTTGGGGCTTTTTGGCTGAAATTTGCAGGGTGGCAAACCCTGTCCCCATAGACGTGCCTTTTGATGGTTTTATCAAACAAATTTAAAAGGGTTACAAAGCTACAGTGCCGAAGTTGAGAAATTTCCCATAGGCTAATACTGCAGCGCCTGCGGCAACTTTGGGAACCCGTATCTTGAAAATGATTCGAGATATGGATTTTCGCTAGCTGCAGCTTAGTCTACCTTTGGATGAACTAAGCCTGAGAGAAAGTTTCAAATTCAATAGATTACACCTGCAGTGGAAATTTTTCCCTTCTTGCTACGGTTATGGTGATATTGGCAAAAACGTGTTACAAAGGTTCCCTTTGGAGTACTATGGCGTTGCTCTATGGCTCCGTACTTATGTGTAAGTGGGAGGGAACGCAGGGCCCAGAGAGCCTGTGCTCCCACATATGCATACCATTACGCAAAAAATGGGTATTGTGAAGGGATCACAGGACCCGTGCTCCCCCACTATCACATATCAATTACCAGTTACATTACACTTTCTCAAAAATAAGGGAAATTCATTGCAAAAAACTCAGTTAATGCATCAGTTAGGGTTGATAGCACAGTGACAAAAATATGGAAATGTTATGTGAGGGTTACACCCCTACCACCCACCCCCACCTCCACTCACCAACAAACGTCAGGGTGTGCCATGGGGTCATGAGGACTAACTCTCACTCCACTCTCCTATGCTGTAGCATGTCAGCTTGTTTGCACATGGAATGGGGTGAGAGCTGGGCCTGATGAACACAAGAACATACAAAAATTGCCAGCAGCAAAAGGCCATCATGGACTATCTAGGCTGCTCGCAAATGCAGCTAGCTCCCTATTCAGCAGCTGTCCTCCCTCCCCTTACCTCCCGTTACCCTCCCCTTTGCCCTGTCCCACCCCTTCTTGAACCACTCCACTGTGGTGCATGCCACTACTTCAGCTGGTTGTGCGGTCCACTTTGCTACCACCCTCTCTGTAAAGAAATGCCTCCTCACCTCCCTCCTGAATCTACCCCTCTCCAATCTCATGACATGGCCCCTAGTGTCTCTCCCCACTCTCCTCCTGAATAGACCCTCTATGTCCATTTTGATTATCCCTTTCATGTATTTGAAGGTCTCAATCATATCCCCCATCCCTCCACTCCTTCAGTGTTTACATGTTTAACTCTCGTAGTTTGACCTCATATGGCAATTCCCCTAGGCCCCGAATCATCTTCGTTGCCCTACGCTGCACCCCCTCCAGCAGCCTAATGTCCCTTTGCAGGTATGGGCACCAGTACTGTATGCAGTATTTCAGGTGGGGTCTAACCAACGATCTGTACAATGGTAGAATAAACTCTCTTCTTCTCAATGTAATTCTCCTTGCAATGCACACCAGCATTTTGTTGACCACTGCTGCTGCCTTTCTGCACTGTGCGGAATTGTTAATTGCTCCAGTGATGAGCACCCTCAGATCCTTCTCCTCTTCTGTTACCTCCAGCTGCATTCACCCCAGATGGTAGCTTCTCCTCGGATCTTTTGTTCTGAAGTACAGCACCTTGCATTGTTTTGTGTTGAACCCCAGCTGCCATCTGTCAGACCATGCCTTCAGCCATGCCAGATCCTCCTGTAGCCCCGCCACCCCCTGGTCATCCGCAAATAGGCTGATAATGCTGATGATACCCTCCGAGATATCTGCAATAAATATGCCAAACAGCAGTGGGCCCAACACTGAACCCTGTGGAACACCACTTGTCACAGGCTTAGGGGTGAGTATTCCCCACCTACCACTACCACCCTCTGCTGCCTATCTTTTAGCCAGTTCTCCACCCACCCCACCAGTTTTGCTCCGGCCCCTGTGCCCTGTAGCTTGATTCCAAGTCTCCCATGTTGTACTGAATCAAAGGCCTTACTGAAGTCTAGGTACAGGACATCCACCGCATGGCCCCTGTCAATTTGCCTAGTCACCCAGTCGTAGTATTCCACCAGGTTGGTCTGGCATGACCTGCCCTTGACAAAGCCATGCTGCCTCCCATCCCACACCCCGTTCATCTCCAGTAGTGCCACTAGCCCATCCTTTAGGATGGTCTCCATTAGCTTCCCCACTATGGACGTTAGACTTACTGGCCTATAGTTTCCTGGTTCGTCTTTGGGTCTACTCTTGTGAAGGGGAACCACGTGAGCCAGTCTCCAGTCCTGCGGTATGCATCCTGTGTCTAGAGATGAATTAAATAAGTCTGCCAAGGGTCTGCCAGGACCTCTGCCAGCTCCTTCAGCACTCTTGGATGTACTCTATCCGGTCCTGGAGCCTTGTCTGCCCTCAATGCCCTTAACCCCTCCAGCACCCTCCCTATTGCGATTTCTCCATCCATCACCCCACCCCACCTTTTTCCATCCTCCCTCCTACTGTGGGTAGCGCTCCTTCCTTTTCTTTCGTAAAGACTGAACAGAAGTAGTCGTTGAGCACTTCTGCCTTTTCACCCCCTTCTTCCACCCATCCCCCCTCCTTAATTCTTACAATTTCGTCCTTACAGCTTCTTTTCTCCCTGATGTACCTAAAGAAGTCTTTCTCCCCCTTTTTATGCCCTGCACCAGCCTGAGTTCCCTTGTTGCCTTGGCTGCCCTAACCCCCTGGTCACTTCCTTCATTTCTTTCAGGTATTCCTCCCTATCATCCTCTCTCCCCAATTTTTTGTATCTCCTGTAAGCTGCCCTTTTCTTCCTAACCCTATCTAGCACCCTTTTACTTATCCAGCTGGATTTCTTCCCCCTAGCCTTCTTAGTCTGGGCCCTGCTGCAAGTTTCTGTTGCCTCCACTATCCCCTGTCTTATCAGTTCCCACCTTTGCTGTGTGTCCATACCTGATTGAATTTTGCACAGGAACCGCTGTACCACTTCCCTCATCATCTTAAAGTTGGCATTCCTGAAATCCAGCACACTCTTGCCAGATGCCATCCTCTCTTTAGCCATCTGTAACCGGAACATACTGTCCGGTGGTCACTCCCCCCAGTGGTTCCTCCACCCTCACATCCCTCACCCACTCCCTGTTCGTAAGTACGAGGTCAAGGGTGTTTCTTTCCCTAGGTGATTCCTTGACCAACTGTACTAAAAAGTTTTCCTGAAAGGCATCCAGCATTACCTGCTCCCTTCTGCTCTTTGTGGTTGGTGTGTCCCATTCCACCCCTGGTAGGTTGAAGTCCCCTACTATCACCACCCCCCTTCCTGCAGTTCCTCCTGATCTGTTCTGCCCGTACCCTGTCCAACCCTTCAGTTTGAGAGGGTGACCTGTACTCCACCCCCAGTCTTAGTGATCTATTTCTGGGGTCCCGTAGTTGCACCCACAGTGTTTCTGTATCTCTCTCATCTTCCTCCTCCCTTACACATTTTAATCCCTGCTTTATGTACAGTGCCACCCCCTCCCACCTTCCTCTTTTCCCTATCCCTCCAGTGTAATCTGTACCCCGGAACCTTCATGTCCCAGTCGTGGATTTGGGTGGCCCATGTCTCAGTCACAGCCACCAAATCCACGCCCTCCTCCTCCAAGACAGCCTGTAGTTCTACCCCCTTATTCCCCAGACTCCTAGCATTTAGTGTTACCACCCTCCAACCCTTGTCTCTACTCTCACCCCATCTGCCTCTCTTCCCTTATGTCCGCTCCTCTAGTAGTTGCCTTCCTCCTTACCTTGCTATCACGGGAGGTAAGCCCATTTGGTTTCACATCACTAGGCCACTGAACACCACATTTTGCGTACAGACTGCTGTTCTCCCAGGTCACCCCCCCACCCTTCTATCAGCCCATACCCGTTTTCCCTACACGAGGCCCCCAGCCATTTGTGAAACTCTTGAATTCTCCCTTTTCTTGCCATGCTTGCCGTGATGACCACATGGCACACCCCTACGTCTGTTGGTGAGTGGAGGGTGAGGGGGTGGGGTGGGTTGGTAGGGGTGTAACCCTAACATTACATTTCCATACTTTTGTCGCTGTGCTATCAACCCTAACTGATGCATTAATGGAGTTTTTGCAATGTGCACATATATATATATAGTGTATATATATATATATATATATATATGTATATATATAAAATACTGGCCCAATAGGGCCAGTGTACTAGGGTTGCACAACCACTTCTATGTTAAACTCAAAATTCTGCACTCTAATAACTTTCCAACCATTACTCTGATTCACCTGAAATTTTGCATGCACAGTGTGGTACAATATATCTCTGGCTCGGGAAAGTTTCGTTCTGGTTGGATTTGCGGATGCAAAAAATGAAAAAGTGTGAAAAATCCTCAACTTTGTGAAATTCTTTGCTTGTCTACACAGCCCAAGGTCTGTCTGGTCCAAAAGTTTCAGGGTATATGCGGACTGGGTCAGGTAAGTGCCTTTTGAAGGTTTGGTGAAAACATATAAATCCATTCAAAAGTTATTAAAGTTTAAAGTTTCCCATTATATCCTATGGGAAAAATATATGTGCACCATGAACTGAGCATGCTCAGAACCCGAAATTTCTAAATTTAATAACTTTTGAACGCATTATTATTTTTTCACCAAACCAACACTTGATTGTTCCTTAGGATAACCTCTTTCTACCCTGAAAATGTCCCACTGGTTAACATGGGGATCTTTCACGCAATTCCACAGATCTTTCGCACAAGTTCCCCCATGTTATCCAATAGACTAGCACAAAAGTTGCTTGGTTAAACAACCGAAAACAATAAGTTTCTTTGCCACTTCATAGCAAAACAATGGTTAGAGCTTTTGGGATGAAATGTACAGGATGGCAAGCCCTTTCCCCAGTGATGTGCCTTTTTCTGGTTTGGTGAAAAAATTTACACCGGTTCCATAGTTACAGGACTCTGAATTTGCATAATTTCTCATAGGATAACACTGTGGCACCAATGGCAACTTTTGGCGCCTGTATCTTGAAAACGGTTTGAGATACGGATTTTTCGCTACTCACTGCTTAGTCCACCTTGAGGTGGACTAAGCATGCGTGTAGGTTCCCAAGTCATGATTACAACTGCCGTGGAATTTTGTTGCATAGTTGCTATGGTTACCGAGATATTGCCAAATTTGTGTTAGAAAGGTTCCTTTTAATGTCTCCAGGCCTGCATTTTGTCTCCGTAACTATGTTTAAGTGGGAGTGCAGGGCCCAGCAGGCCTGCACTCCCACATATGTATATCACTATGCAAAAATGGGACTGGCGATATGATATTATGCAGTCCTGGGAGTGCAACTGGCACTGTCATTCCGTTACTCAGTCCCGAAAGGTGATTTTGTGGTCACTGCGTGGAATCACCTTTTGGTAACAATTAATGAAACAACAGTGTCAGTGTTCATGTGGTGGGGTCCCAAAAAGCCCATTTTGTAAATTTAATGACAAAATTCCCCAAAATGAGTGCACTACAAGTGTACGTTGTGCAGCTGTTTCTATGCATGTAACTTCATCAATTTTTAATATTTTCACTCCAGATTTTCAACATTGCAATTTTTTTCACATCACCTTATGAACAGTACAACTCTCATTTTTAATTTCCTGCCCAGAACGTGTTTTCGCACCTGTGGCACAGAATGGTGTGGTCGCTGTGCAAAATCAACTTTCAGGATGGATTAACTAAATCAAAGTGCCACCATTCATGAGGGGAGGTCTGAAAAAGGCCATGTTGAAAATTTAGTGAATAAATTCTGGACATAACTGCGTTACGAGCGTGTGTTGCACAGTTTCTACGCTCGCTTGTAACTTCACCAATTTTTCATACTTTCACTCCACATTTTCAACGTTGCCATTTTTTCACATCTCCTTTGGACCAGTACAGCTCTAATTTTTCATTTTTTGCCTGGAATGTGTTTTTGCACCTGTGGCGCAGAATGGCAGGGTGAGCACGGTCGCTGTGTGAAATCAACTTTTGGGATAGATGAACTAAATCACAGTGCCACTGGTCATGAAGGGAGGTCTGAAAAAGATCGTGTTGTAAATCTGGTGAAAAAAGTCCAGAAATAACTGTGCTGCAAGCATACACTGCACAGTTTCTACTCACGTTCGTAGCTTCACCAATTTTTTATATTTTCACTCCGGATTTTCAACAGTGCCATTTTTTCATACCACCTCTTGAACAGTACAGCTGTAATTTTTTTTAATCCTGCCAAAAATGTTTTTCCACACCTGTGGCATAAGCAGTGTTGCAGTCTCATGCAAATTAAGACCCAACTCTCACTATTCGCAAAAAATGGGAGTGGGGGCATGCCACCATGAGTGCTGGAAGCACAGTGCCCGAAGCGCCCTGCACTCCCACAGAGAGCTGAAGATTCGCCAAACTCCCTCAGTACTTTCACGAAAGTTCCCCATGTTAACCAAAGGGACTTTTATAACTGTATCACTGCTTAACATGGGCGACTTTCATAAAAGTCCCTCAATACTTTTGCGAAAGTACCCCCACGTACCTGGTACTTTCACAAAAGTACCATTTGTTTATATTGATATGAAGGTTCATTACAATGCCTCTACACTTATGGATATATGGTAGCGCAGGGCCTCCAAGAAGTGGAAAACATTACATATTCAAGGCAGCTTGAAGGGAGCACAAGTTCCAAGCTCCCACAGTCACATGTCTCTAGGCCTGGTGTAAGTCTCTGCACTTATGTGAACTCTAATGCTCACCCCATTCCATGAGTAACTTAAGATAGGTATGGAATAGGACAATGGGGTGAGCATTGGGGTTCAAAACACCAAAACACATCCATCATGCCTTTTTCTACATGCACAGTGGGGGTATGGTGTTACCCTTGTCAACCCTAAGGCTGAATTTCCCTACTTTTGATGCTGCAATCCTAATAGTGCATTAATGCAGTTTTTTTGCAATGAATATATATATATATATATATATATATATATATATATATATATATGTGTGTGTGTTTATTATACTTGCACTGTAGTGCAGGTAAGTTAGGCTTGAGTAGGCACTTTAATGTTAAAGCCTCAAGTGTTCCACTTTAATAATTTTGCAACCATTTGTCTGATTTGCCTGAGACTTTGTATGCACCGGCTGCTGCCATAGCTCTCTGGATCTTCCAGTTGGATGTGTGGTTGTGGAGCTGCGGAATGCCAAAAAAAGTGCAAAACAACACTTTTGGGGCTATTTTGCTTGTCTCTACAGCCCGAATGGTTTGTCTGTCTGGTGCAAACTTTTCAGGGTATATGGGGACTTGGTTAGGGAAGTGCCTTTTGAAGGTTTGGTGAATAATATTAATATATTTAAAAGTTATTAAAGTTTAAATTTTCCCATTATAGCCTATGGGAAAAAATATATGTTCCCCTCGAAAGCACTATTTACTTTCATGAAAGCACTTTTTACTGCTGCAAATGGGTTTGGTACTTTCGTGCTGCCACCATCTTGTTTTCAGATAGTGGGGTGGAAAAAAACAATGTAGTTCAAAAAATATTGCCCCTAGGTAAACACCAACACTTGAGTGTACCTAATCGGTTAGGAACACGACCCTGGCATTAATTTTTGGCGAGGATGCCATCTTAGCCATGGAACTTTTGCAAAACTTCCTCGGGTACTTTCATGAAAGTCCTGCATCTACAAGGGTGGGACTTTCACGAAAGTTCTGCAGTACTTCAGCAAAAGCTCCCCTATGTAAACCAATGGGACTTTTGTGAACTTTCATGGAATTCTTGTGAAAGTTCCGCAGTTCAACATCCCCAAAAACACCACTTTCTTTGCTACTTCATAGCAAGACAACGGTTAGGACTTTTGGGCTGAAATTTGCAGGGTGGCAAGTTTTTGCCCCACAGATGTGCCTTTTGCTGGTTTGGTGAAAAAAATTATATCAGTTCCATAGTTACAGCAGTCTGAAGTTGCACATTTTCTTATAGGATGACACTGTGGCGGCCGCAGCACCTTTTGGCACCTATATCTTGAAAATGGTTTGAGATACAGATTTTTTGCTAAGCGCAGCTTAGTATACTTCTACCTATGGATACCATTTTGCAAACCTGGGAGCACAGGGCCCTCCTGCCCAATGTCTCTATACTTATGGGTGGGTGGGAACACAGGGCCCAGAGACCTGCACTCCCACATATGGATACCATTATGCAAAACTGGGAGCACAGGGCCCTATGGCGCTATGTCTCTAGGCTTATGGGTATGTGGAAGTGCAGGGCCCAGAGGGTCTGTGCTCCCACTTATGGGTACCATTTTGTAAAACTGGTAGCACAGGGCACTCCTGCGCTATGTCTCTATGCAAATGGGTAGGTGGGAGCACAGGGCCCAGAGGGCCTGCGCTCCCACATACAGTATGGATACGAGTAACATTACACTTTCTCAAGAAGAAAGGAAATTCATTGCAAAAAACTCCATTAATGCATCAGTTAGGGTTAATTTTACACTGACAAAAGCCTGGAAATTCGATGTTAGGCTTTCCAACCCTACACCACGCCACCCCCCAACCCTCCACACACCATCAGGAGTTGTGTGCCTTGGGGTCATCAGGCCTAACTCCGATCATGTACCATCTCAGCTTGTTTACACATGAAGAGGGAGGCAGTATTGCGCAGTGGTTTAAGGCTCTGAGCTGCAAATCTGGAGACCTGGGTTTGAATCCCACAGCCCCCACTTGCATACTGTGTGACCCTGAGCAAGTCACTTAACTTCCCTTCCTCCCAAGTTGCACCTGCAAACAAGCTTTCAGCTTAGTGTGTCTCACCTGGTTAAATAATTTGAAAAAAAAATGGGAGGAAAGTTAGGACAAACCCGAGGCACAGCCCAATGCCTGTTGGTGTGCGGAGGTTGGGGGAGCGGTAGGGTTGGAAATCCTAACATTGACTTTCCAGACTTTTGTCGGTCTGAAATCACCCTAACTGATGCATTAACTGAGTTTTTTGCAATGTGTCTTGGGGTTATCGGGCCTATTTCTCACCCCATTGTCTTATACTGTACCACTCAGCTTCCTTACAAATGAAATGGGGTGAGAGTTAGGGTCAAGAACCCCAAGGCACTCTCGATGCCTGTTGGTGTGTGGAGAGTGGCGGTGGGGGGGAGGGTTGGTAATCCTAACATCGAATTTCCAAACTTTTGTCACTGTAATGACAACCCTAACCAATGCAGTAACAAAGTTTTTTGCAATGAATATATATATATATATATATATATATATACACACACACACATACAGTATATAATATTCCTTGGGTTGATCACTAATAAGCTTTTTATTCACTCTTTTATTATGCCAATAATGCAGCCTGGTACTCGTGTGTGTGTGTGTGTGTGTGTGTGTGTGTGTGTGTGTGTGTGTGTATATATATATATATATATATATATATATATATATATATATATATATGTGTGTGTGTGTGTGTGTGTGTGTGTGTGTGTGTGTGTGTGTGTATATATATATCATTTAGGTTTGCTCTGGTGGATTTTGCAAGCCATGATAGTCTTCTCCTAGCTTTATTGGCTCATGTGACTGAAACATGCAGGCTGAACAAATGACCGCCATCTCTTCAAGGAGGGTCAGAGGCTTATTAGAGCTAGCACAACCACAGGAGAGCTGTAGTCACTTCAAACCATTTTATTTTTTTCCCTTGTTTACTCTTCAGCAGTGCTAGTGCTTCTCCTAGGTGCCACAGGAAAGTGAGCTGGAGCAGAGAAGAGGCGGTGGCTGAAACAGCTACTGGGATCAGGCAGCAGTACACTGAACTGGCAGGGGAGCTCAGGGACAGAAAGGGGACTGAGCTGGGGCTTCGGTAAATGGAACTGATTGTTAACTAATTGTTTTTCTTTCTAACGGCTGGGGTGTGACCCAATCCGGCCCACCTCAGGGTCATCCGTGTTTATAGGCACGAGGTTGACACATATTTCGCTACCTGCAGAAATAGGTGAACCACTGGAACAGGGGTAGACTCGGGAGGACAGTAAAGAGTGAAAAACAGGAGTAGAGTCAAATTCACACACATAGGAGGCCTAAAAGGGCCCACAATATAGTAAGGGGAATAAAGAGGACAGAGGAGTTTTCACTGCTAGCAGAGGGCAGTGCAGGGCAGCAGAAAACAGTACAGTACAAAACATAAGAAGAAGTGGAGGAGAGGGGAGAGGGGTTAACTATAAAGATATAAACATATATAAAAACACATATAGATATATGTAGAGAGTGAAACTAGAGACTAGTAAGGGGAAGGTCGCAGCAAACATGATGGGAGTAGTGCAGTGCAGTGGATGTGGGGCAGCAGTCTTCAGGGAGACGTTCTGGAGGCTGTGATGCTGCCCTATCTGCAGGCACCTCTCTGGGTTGAGGGAGGAGGATGTCTGTTTTTGGGCCAAGTTGGTCACGTTACAGGCACCATTCACCCCGCCTAGAGGCCACCGAGTCCACAACCTGAACCTTAAAGGATGACCAGGAGGAAGAGTAGTTGGACCACGGTTGGCTTAGGGAAAGTGAGGGAAGGGGGTCTGAAGCAGATCCCCCAAACTGTCTGGTAAAGAAACTCCTACACTGTTTTGGAGGAGCAGGAAATCCTCACAAGGGCACCTGCAACTGAGACAAGGGAGGACAGGCAGGTCCTCCATGATGGAGCCCCAGGGAAGGGGGGGGAAGAGGACCCCAGATGAGGAGGAAACTACTCCTGGTGGGGGACTCAACTGTCCGAGGAGTGATGTTAGAGACACCTAGCATGGGGGAGAAGGAGGTCAAGTGCCTTCCAGGAAGCACTGCATGGAGGGATGGAAAGCGAATCCAAAGGATCGCAAGAGGGACAGTGAGAAGGGAGGAACTGGATGCCATTGTCTATCTGGGAACAAATGACCTGGCGGGGGACACGGTGGAAATAGGTAGAATCCAGGAGGATTTCAAGAAGTTTGGGGGGGGACCTAAAGCAGATAGCACACTCCGTCTCCTTCTCAGAGGTGCTACCTGTACATGACAAGGGGGAGGCTAGGTCACTCTGCATCCAGAAACGTAAGTCCTGGTTGAAGGACTGGAGTGGAAAGGAGGGTTTTGACTTCATGGGGGACTGGGGGCCCCATCTGGAAGGATGAGAGCCTATATAAGGATGATGGCCTGCATCCATCCGGGAAAGGGACCCTAGCCCCAAGTAAGAAGTCTGAATGCTTCAGTAGCATGCATTTAAACTGGCCAAGGGATTGGGGGGGAGCCAGGAAGGTCAGGAGGCTTAGCATCACCCCCTCATGGGCACATGCAGGAAAATGAGTTGATGACAGAGACAACTGAAATAGGCAGAATGGGAGAAGCAAAGGAATCAAGACCATAAAAGAAGGATAACTGGGGCGGGGGGAAGAGACAGGGGAGCAAAGAAAGTAGGAAAGAGAGGGCAGGCTGCAGAATACGGAAAGCCATGGTAACTAATGCCTGCAGCTTGGGAAATAAGATCCTGAACCTGGAGGCCTTGTTAGTGGAGGCAGACCTGGACATAGCAGTGATAACAGAGACATGGTACACTGCTAATCATGGGTGGCACATTCATGTACTGGGTTATGCTCTGTTCAGGAGGGATAGGAAGGGTTAAAAGGGGTGGCCCTCTATGTCAGAGAGGGTATAAAGGCAACAGAGGTGCAGGACAGACACGGGGAGGTCAAGGCACTGTGGGTCACCATTGAACCTGGCAATGGCATAACAATACACATGGGGTGATCTACAGGTCTCTGGCACAGGGGGAGGAGGTGGACAGGGAACTATTGTATGAAATACATGAGAAGGCAACTAAGGGTGAAGTTCTACTGCTAGGTGTTTTCAATATGCCAGATGTGGACTGAACCACCCAGGCAGCTGCTTCAACCAGAAGCAGAGGCCTGCTAGATTCCCTACAGAGGCCAGGTCTCAGGACGCTAGTGCTTGATCCCACCAGAGACAGAGTGATTCTGGACCTTGTGCTGACCAATGGGGAAAGAGTCACAGAAGTCCAGGTAGAGGAACAACTGGGGTCCAACGATCACCATACAGTGTGCTTCACCATTTAGACAGGGACTCAATCAAGACACACAAAACCGAAGGTTTTAGATTTCAAGAAGGCAGACTTCACAGAAATAGGAAGCTGTATCCAAGTAGCCCTGGAGAAGATGGAGGTAAGATAGGGTTTGAAGAGCAGTGGGGGCAACTAAAAGGAGCCATAGTAGAAGTCACAAACCAATGCATCAGGTTGGTATCCAAAGGGAAGAGAAGGAGGAAGCCACTATGTTTCTCGAAACAGGTGGCAGACAAAGTAAGGACTAAAAGGGCAAGTTTCAGGAAATATAAGGAGATACAAAGGGATGAAGACGGGGAGGTGTACCTATTGTGTCCAAGGGAAGTGGAGAAGGCTGTTAGGAGTGCCAAGGCATGGACTGAAGAAAGATTAGTGCAGATGGTGAAGAAAGGGGACAAGACATACTATAGGTATATCAGCGAAAGAGGAAAAGTCGGGGGGGGTAGTAAGGCTCAAAGGGGGATGAAGGTAAGTGTAAACAGGGAGACCT
Source organism: Neoceratodus forsteri (assembly GCA_016271365.2). Taxonomy (NCBI): domain Eukaryota; kingdom Metazoa; phylum Chordata; order Ceratodontiformes; family Ceratodontidae; genus Neoceratodus; species Neoceratodus forsteri. The sequence goes on from CM057459.1 coordinate 660,655,577, forward strand.
AGAGAAGGCAAAAATAGTGAATAAATACTTCTGTTCAATATTCACTGAAGAGAGGGAGGGTTAGGGACTACAGCTGGGCAACAGATTCGAAGGGTGGGGTGGACACCTGTCCATTCACAGTGGAGAGAGTCCTGGAGGAGCTCACAAAACTGAAGGTAGACAAAGCAATGTGGCCAGATGGTATATACTCAGGGATATTAAGAGAGCTGCAAAGGGAGCTAGTAGAGCCTCTGGCAACCATGTTCACCAAGTCACTCAACACAGGAGTGGTTCCAGAGGACTGGAAGAGGGCAAATGTAGTCCCTCTGTACAAAAGAGGAAGCAGAGTGGAGGCGGAAGCATGGAAGCACTGCTTAAAGAAAGAATAGTGGCACACCTGGAATTCAACGGTGCCCAGGATCCCAGGCAACATGGATTCACAGCAGGAAGGTTATGTCAAGTGAAGCTGATAGATTTTTTTGCTTGAGTGATGAAGAAAATAAATGGGAGGGGGGTGGACATCGTCTACCTCAATTTCAGCAAGGCTTTTGACACTGTCCCACATAAAAGGCTGGTTAACAAAACGAGTAGTCTGGGCATGGGGCACAAGGTGGTAAACTGGGTTAGGAACTGGCTAACAGACAGGAGGCAGAAGTTGGTGGTAAATGGGGTCCAATCCAGGGAGAGGGGTGTGACCAGCGAGGTACCTCAGGGATCAGTCCTTGGGCCAGTCCTGTTCAATGTCTTCATTAGTGTCATTGCAGAAGGGCTGGAGGGAAAGGTCTGCCTGTTTGCAGATGACACCAAGATCTGCAACAGGGTGGATACTCCAGATGGGGTGGAGAAAATGAGGTGGGACCTGGGGAAGCTTGAAAAATGGTCTGAGGTGTGGCAACTGAGGTTCAATTCAAAGAAGTGCAAAATAATGTATCTGGGATGGGGGAAGCCTGGGGAGAGCTACAGGATGGGGGGGGGGTGCTGATGATCACCAAGGAATAAAGAGACCTGGGGACTATAATTTCAGATGACTTAAAAGTGTCTAAGCAGAGTACAAAGGTTGCAGGGAGGGGCAGAGGTATCATTAGTAGAAGGTGAAAGGTAATGATGCCGTTGTATAAAACACTAATGAGGCCTCACCTAGAGTACTGTGTGCAATTCTGGAGGCCACACCTTCACAAGGACATTGACAGGGTGTAGGCGCTCCAGAGGAGGATGACAAAGATAGTACAGGACTTGCACCACAAAACATATGAGAAGAGATTAAAGGGCCTCAATATGTACTCGCTGGAGGAAAGGAGAGATCGGGGGGACATGAAAGAAACATTGAATTACCTTAAGGGCATACATATGGTACAGGGGTGACATATATGTTCCAGTATAGAAGAAATGCAAGAATGAGGGGGCACAATATGAAACTGGAGGGGGGCAGGTTAAGAGAAAATGTGAGGAAGTTTTTCTTCACGGAGAGAGTAGTTGATTCATGAAATAGTCTGCCACAGGAGGTGGTAGGAAAAAACACAGTGGAGGGATTTAAACATGCCTGGAACAGGCATAAGGGAACCTTGGAGGTGGGAAGGAGTGGTGAAAAGGCATTTGACTTGGCGAATCATCAGCAGCTTATCACTAAACTAACATCTCTTGGTCTTGATAGTCTGTCTACTCAATGGTTCATGGACTACCTTGTCGGCAAATAACAAACTGTCAGATGGCATGGAGCTAAGTCCGACAAACACCCTATCATGGACGGCGTCCCCCAGGGTTCGATATTTGGACCTCTTCTGTTTTCCCTATTTATTAATGATTTGCCTCAGGACTGTGGAGGGGCCAAGGTGACCTTATATGCAGACAATGCCATGCTTTATAGGTCCTCCTGAGACACTGTCCAACTAAACAACCTTCTTGGTCAAGACCTTGGTCTACTTGAGAATTGGTTTCTTACTAATAAATTAGTTCTAAACAGTAAAAAGTCCAATGCCATGCTATTTGGCCCTAAAAGCCTGGGCCCAACCCATTGACATTTATTGTCCCCAGCTCTTTCCAATAGCTCAAAATTGAAGTGATCAACTGTATCAAATACTTAGGTGTATACTTAGACCAAGACTGCTCCTTTAAGGGCCACGTCGACCATCTGACCAAGAAACTCAGCCAAATGTTAGGTCTATTATATTGCCTGAACCCTCTCCTTGTGAATCCAAACTCAACGTTTCCATTGGTACACTCCTTCCAACCTTGCTATATGGGGCCCCTTTACTACATTCTGTAAGAAGCTCTGAAATGCAAAGGCTAAAAACACTGGAACACAGGATAGGATGCTTCACTGCAGGGGTGCCACCATGGGAGCATCACTGCAAGGTACTATCTCTAAGGTGGCCTTCTCTTGAGGGCAGATTATCATATCCCTCACTGTGCCTTGCTTTTAAGCTCCAGCAAAATGGTGCCCCTCCTCACCTAATTTACACATTAGCTCCCAAAAAGAATGGGAGACCACTAAGATCCTCTGGTCACCAGCTTCTCCAGGTCCCCAGTGTTAGGACTTTCCTAGGACTCTGGTCCTATGCTGCCTTCATCCCTCCTATCTGGAATGGTCTCCCTAGCATTCTCCAGGAATGTACCTCCCTTGGGGGCTTCAAGAAGGGTCTTTAAGCCCACCTGTTGGGACTGAGCCTCTGCAACTGCTACTGCTGAGTCAGCCGACTCCCTGCTGCCAATCTAACCTTATTGGGACATCAATCTGACTGTGACTGTCTTGTGTATAACAGTACTTCTTCTCCTGTTGATGATAATTGTAATTAACCTGCCACTGTATCCTTGACTGGGTCAATATGTCTATGTTGATTGTTAATTGTTAAATGACATGACATGCTGCTGTTTTTGACAGAGGAGAACTTTGCTGTCAGAGCAAATAACAGCAGTCTAGCACTACAGCTCTTTTACTAATTGCCCTCCTTCCCACCCAAAGCCAGTTCTACTTTTATAGCCACTGGATTTGACTGACAACAGGAACTTCCTGTTTGGCAGTAGGAAGGGACACATTAGTTTCATCAACCTTGAAGGAAACTTAAAAAAAAAACTCTCTCTCCCCCCTTGCTGCTGGAGGTCTGAATCCAAGCATGGAAGAAGAAGACTACTGAAGACTACAGGAAGTTCCTGTCCTAGAACAGAAAAGGCGAGAGTTGTAAGGGCACATAGGCAGTAGGAAAGTAAGTATAAAAATACATAGAGAAAGAAGACAGTAAGCATACAAAGCAACAGGAGAGGGGACACAAAATAAGTCAAGATGGGAGTGGTGCAGTGCAATGGCTGTGGGGCAGCAGTGTTCTGGGAGACATACTGGAGGCTGGGATGCTGCCCTGTTTGCAGACACCTCTCTGATGTGAGAGAGGAGGTTGCCCGTCTCCAGACAGACCTGGCTAGGATTCGTGAAACCTCTTCCCCCACCCAGGGACCACCAGGGCCACCACCGCTACCTCAGAGGTTGCCAAGAAAGAGGAGCAGTTGGACCAAGGTGGGCTCAGGGAGGGAGAGGGTGGTGGAAACAGAGGTGCATCCCTCCAGTTGTACCTCTCCACAATTCATATGCTATTCTGGTGAAGAGGGGCTCCTCTGTGGAGGCACCTGCAGTGGAGACCAAGGAGGATGCTGGGAACCTCCACAAAGGAGACCCACAGGAGGGCAGCATGAGACACCACAGGGGAAAACAACTCCTGGAGGGGACTCGATCATTAGGGGGTAGGAGTGGGGGAGGAGGGATAGGGAGGTAAGGTGCCTGCCTGGCACCATGTCTCGGAGGGACAGGAAGCGAATCCTCAGGATCGCGGAAGCAACTGCACGAGGGAGGGAGCTGAATGTCATTGTCCACCTAGGGACAAATGATCTGGCTGTGAATGGGATCAGAGTGGTGCAAGAGGAGTTTGTAGAGTTGGGGAGGGGCCTTAGACAAGTAGCATGTACGGTAACCTTCTCGGAGGTGCTGCCTGTCTATGCTAAGGATGATGCTAGGGTATTCCGCACCATGGGATTCAATCAATGGTTGAAAAACTGGTGTGGAGCTCAGGGTTTTGGCTTCACTGGGGACTGGGGAGCCACCTGAAGGGATGCAGGCCTATACTGGCGTGATGGCCTGCATCTGTCCGAGGGGGTAACCAGGATCCTAGGTGATAGGTTTAAATGCTTCATTGGCAAGCATTTAAATTTAAAGGGGAGACACTGAAAAGGAGCAGGGAATCCCATCCTCTCCCCACAAAACACAGTAGTTAGCGAGGTAAACACCAAAGTAGAGAAGTCAGTAGGGAGCAGGACAGGGGTAAATGCAGAAAAAGGCAGTAAGGACAGGGATGGGGCTAAAAGGGGTAAGGCCATAAAAAAAATGGAAGGTGATGAGTACCAATGCCTGCAGTCTGTGTAACAAGCTCCCTGAACTAGTGGCCTTGATTTAAGAGGGATGCCTGGATATTGTGACAGTCACTGAAACATGGTACACAGAGAACCATGACTGGGATGTCAACATACCAAGATACACAATCTACAGGAGGGACAGGGTGGGTAAAAAAGGAGAGGAGTAGCTCTCTCTATATTAGGGAGGGGATTAAAGCAACAGAACTAAAGAGTAAACAGGAGGTTGATGAGTCACTATGGGTCACCCTGGAGACAGGAAATGGCACCACAATCTGCATGGGGGTTATGTACAGACCCCCATCTCAGGGGAGGAAATGGACAAGGAAATGATAGAAGGCATCCTTAAAATGGCAGAAAAAGGGGAGATAGTGTTGATGGGAGACCTGAATATGCCAGATGTGAACTGGAGTACCTTCGCTGCAGGCACATCCAAGAGCAGGGTCATTCTTGATGCACTACAGGGGGCATGCCTCAGACAGCTAGTGTTGGAACCCACTCGGGAGGGAGCAATCTTAGACCTGGTACTCTCAAATGGGGAAGGAGAAAGGATCTCAGATTTAGAAGTGGGTAGCCATCTGGGAACAAGTGACCACCAAACAGTGTGGTTCACAATAAACACAGCCATACAATCAAGCCATACAAAAACAAGAGTACTGGACTTTAGGAAGGCTGACTTTGGGAAAATGAGAGAGTGCCTCAGAAAAGCACTAGCAAATGGGCAAGAAGGAGGGGTGGAGGAACAATAGGGAATAATCAAAACAACCATCGCAGAGGCAACATGCCTTTGTGTGAAGCAAATCAACAAAACAAAATGAAGGAAAAAAACACTATGGTTCTCAAAAGAGGTGGAAGGAAGGTTAAGAAGAAAAGGTTGGCAGTCAGGAAAAACAAGGAAACACAGAAGGAGCAGGACAGAGAACTTTATCAGGTAAAGCAGAAAGAGGCAGGGAAGGCAGTCAGAATAGCAAAAGCACAAACTGAGGAAAAGATAGCCAACTCTGTTAAGAAGGGGGATAAAACCTTTTATAGGTACATTAGGGGCGAAGAAAGACCAAGGGAGGGATACAGAGACTTAATAAAGGGAAGGGAATGTGGACAGAGGGTGACAGTGAAAAAGCAGGAATACTGAACCAATATTTCTGCTCAGTGTTCACAATGGAAGAGGAGGGGGAGGTACCTAAACTAAACAAGAGAAACACTCTGAATAAGGGGGGGTCAAAAACAGTCCATTCACAGAAGAAAGGGTTTTGAAAGAACTCTTGAAACTGAGGGTGGACAAAGCAATAGGGCCTTATGGATTCACCCAAGATTTCTAAAAGAACTAAGGTAGAACTAAGTAGCATACTGACTACTCTCTTTAACAAATCATGGGAGGATGGGGTGGTACCTGAGGACTGGAGAGGGCAAATGTGATTCCACTTCACAAAAGTGGGAGCAGGGCAGAGGCAGGAAACTACAGACCAGTTAGTTTGACCTCAGTGGTAGGGAAAATGATGGAATCACTTCTGAAGGAAAGAACTGTTGAATACCTAGAGGCCAGTGGGGCACAGGACCCAAGGCAGCATGGTTTCACAGCAGGAAGGTCATGTCAGATGAACCTAATAGATTTCTTTGACTGGGTGACCGAAGTAGTAGACCAAAAAAGGGCTATAGATATGGCCTACCTAGATTTTAGCAAGGCATTTGATACAGTCTCACGCGAAATCTTAATATACAAGTTAGCCAGCCTTGGAGTGGGTCCCAAGGTGGTAGCCTGGATAAAAAACTGGCTGGACAACAGGACGCAAGGGGTAATAGTAAACAGTGTCCATAGTGAAGAAAGGAGGGTAACTAGTGGGGTACCGCAGGGGGCGGTACTGGGGCCAGTCCTCTTTAATGTCTTTATAAGTGACATTGGAGAGCACCTGGAAGGAAAAGTATGTCTCTTTGCAGCTGGCACAAAGATCTGCAACAGGGTTGATACACAAGGTGGGGTGGAAGGGATGAAAATGGACTTGGCAAAGTTGGAGGAATGGTCAAATATATGGCAGCTCAGATTCAATGCAAAGAAATGCAAGGTAATGCATCTGGGAAACAAAAACCCAGGGGAAGAGTACACAATGGGGGGTGAAATAATAACAACAACAAAAATCGAAAGAGACCTAGGACTAATTATATCAGATGACCTAAAGGTGGGCAAGCAATGTGAGAAGGCCGTAAGGAGGGCTGGGGGATAGTGGGATGCATAGGGAGAGGCATCAACACTAGAAAACAGGAAGTTGTTATCCCTCTGTACAGACAGTTGGTAAGACCCTGTCTGGAGTACTGCGTGCAATTCTGGAGATCCCATCTCCGCAAAGACACAGACAGAGTGGAGGCTGTTCAGAGGAGGGCAACCAAAAGGGGGCAGGGTCTGCACCAGAAGACATACGAGGACAGATTAAAGCAGCATAATATGTACACTCTTGAGGAAAGGAGGGAGGGGGGCAGGGGTGTAGCCAGAAATGTCTATTTTGTACACAGAATTTCCAGCAGTTACACCGCCCAATTTAAAAATGTAAACATTCTCTCCAAAAGGCACCCCCTTCCAAACAAGTCAGATTGTTGTTAGATGATTTCTCTAATCTCTAAAGAGGTTATACATATAACTGTCTCCTAAACAACATAACTTTAAACAGAGACACTCCTCAGTGGCCTACACTAACCCAAATACCACAGATTAGAATGAAAATGTTAACAGAAAGGCATATGGTTTGTGACAGGCACTGAACAAAACTGTACTCAAATATGTACAGTGAGTATGCCTGTCTACACCCTTGGGGGGGGGGTATGATAAAAACTTTCAAGTATCTCAAGGGAATTAACAAAGTACAAGAGGGTAGCATCTTTCAGAAGAAGAGAAGTGCAAGAACAAGGGGGCACAATTTGAAGATAGAGGAGGGACAGCTCAGAGGTAAAGTTAGAAAGTATTTTTTCACAGAGATAGTTGTGGATGCATGGAACAGCCTTCCTGAGGAGGATGTGGAGTCAGGAACAGTGGGAGAATTCAAGAATGCATGGGACAGACATAAGGCAATTCTAGTGGGAGTAGGAAGAAGTAAGCTGTTGATTAACTAGAATCTGCAGCTTATCCATCAGGTAGGGAAATGGGCAGACTAGATGGGCCAAGCAGTCCTTATCTGCCTTCAAATTCTGTGTTTCTGTGTATGTATTTTGTTATGTTTATGGATGTATGTAATGAATTCCGTGTCGCCCCTGAAAAAGGGACTGTTTTGGTCTCAGTGGGTCTACCAGGTCACCAAAATTTAAATAAATAAAATAGCCACTGACCAGATAGGGTCAGAGGCCTCAAACAGGTATAGGACTTCCAGGCAGACTAGATGGGCCCGTGGAAGCGTGCGATCAATGACAGACACACAGACAGAACTTTGGTGCATAAAAAATGCAAATTACTGCATTCATCATTTTATTTCTTACTTCAGAAATAAAAGTCCAAAATAAACTTCCAAAACAAAAAAAAATAAAGAAATAACAAAAGCACTGTTACATCACAGAAAGGAAAATAAAGTGTTAAGTCCAGCACACTCAGAACAAAAAAACACTTTCTTCTGGATATCTGTCTTCCTTCTCTCAACAGCTATAGATTTCCTTGAAACAAAATCCTTCTTGCTCAGTGTCCAGAACCCTACTGAACACTCCTCCACATCTACTCTCCCTTAGCCTATCAAATAGGGGTTTATATAGTGTCCTTCTGGTACAATTAACTCCTCCCCTTTTTATGACATCATTACCTACTTTGTATATAAGCTGCCATTCCAGGACCGGCCAGCTCCTAAGCAAGGCCTATATGAACGCTCCAGGTAAAACCAAACAATATTTTTTTCTTTCTTTACAAAACCAATTTCCACAACATACTGTGAACTGTATAATAATAGAAATCTTATCTTCCTTTATTTTACAGTCACATTGATATTGAAGAAAAGGGGGGGGTTTAAAAAACAAAACTGTAAGAGCATAAACATTCAATATCTTGAACATAAGGAAAAAAAACATGTATTCTCATCAGGTCAGCATTTATAACAATTGTCTGCTTAAGAGAGATATTTCAACACACACAGCGTCGTATTATTTTTATTACAGGTATTTCCTAACTTCTATGCATTTGCTAATTACATTCCCGATGGCTGAAATTGCAGCCGACGGCTTTTCCAATACTCAGCCTCTTATTTACAGGGCTTCAAAACAAGAGAAAACAGCTCTTCTATGCAGCATTAATGTAATCTGTAGGACTTCTGTTGACCCACAGAGTCTTTTTCTTATGTTTAAAATTTTATTTTGTGTATACTGGCTGCAGATACCTAGACATAACTTTGAGGCATAATTTCATTCCAGGCTGTCTCCTCAGCAACTGTACAGTTGCAAGCGTGTCTTTCAAGCACTCAGCCGCTTAATTTTAATTGCAGCAAGCAGTTGCGAGCATTCAGCGCTTCTGCTTTCTTTATAAATTTCAACTGTGTGAATGAACGACAGTTCCAGGCGAGTATTTAGTGCACGGATGTGCACACCCTGCCACTACCACCCGCTCGCTTTTCTTGGACCAGCAGGGTTTCTGTTCTTTAGGTACCATTACTATTTAACAACTCTGCAGCATTTTAGTCTACCTTTGGGGACAGATGCATATTTAAGCAGGATAAAGACAGCAGCTTCTATAAGGAAACTGCATTTTAAATCAGCATGACAGTTGGATATTGTTTTATGAAAAAGGGGCATGTTTAAAACTTTAAAGGGATAGTAAAGCAAAAAGAGATGTGTTTGTCAGGTTGGCCACCCTGGCAAGAAAAGAAGCAGAATAGTTTTGAATAAGTGGAAGAAAAAATAGAAAAGAGTGAAAAAGAATTTTAAACGGGGATGTTAACCTATTTTATTATACATTACTGGGCCTAGCAGTCCTTTTCTGCCAACAATTTATGTGTATCTATGTACTGTATGTAGGAACTGTTCCAGTTCCAGAATACAAACTGGAATGCTAATCTGGATAATTCACTTTTTGATTTTAAAAGATTTTCATGATGTGTTTCAGGTCTACCAACTCAAAAGCTGAAAATAGTAGGGTTTCCATAGCAGCAAGACTACTAGCCACACTGTAGTCCTGTGTGGGTGAACAGGGTGAAAAAACATGTTGGTGGATAAGCTAGTATGTAATTTTCTTATTGACCTGATCATTTTTATTAAAATCTAAATTAGGTAAAAATTTGGCAGTCATTTATAAGCCTTTAGGGTTGTTTTTCTGAGCGTTTAATTTACCCATTGGTATATATAGCACTTCAATGTAAAAGTTTTTTTTTTTTTTTAAGAAAACGACAAAACCTGCTAATTTTTGCACCCAGGAGTTTAGCTTCTTAAGATCTATAAGTATGTATAGTACATGTGTTTGTGTATGAGGGTAGGATTTGGGAAATAGCAGATTAAATACGATAAGCTGGGTTAGAGTCAGATGTTCAAAACATTTGTGCATGCAGCTGGGTGGCTCAGGCAAACTGTAAAACATTGTTTTTTGGTATATAAACAAATGACTGTCAAGTGCCTCTAGAGACACCCCTAGATTGGTACCTGCGGTACCTTCTGGTGATGTCCCTTGGAATTCTAGGCAGGGCTTTGTTTTCTGCTGAAAAGACTGTTTTAAGATTTTAACAAGCTAAGAGCTATCAAATGAAATGTGCAGAATGTTTTGGATGTTTTGCAGCCCTAGTCTATACAATTGCCACTAAATTCAATATGGAATATGGAGTGCAAAGATGGAAGGACTGAAAGCATGAGCTGTACTCAACATTCACTCTCACTAATTCTCCCGTTGTCATTCTCTTTCACAGCAAATCTGACTCTCCAGGAGAGCAATACTTGTCTAATTCTCTAACTGAAATACCAAACTTCTCAAACTTTGTAATAAATAGTGAGTGTTCCAGAAATTATAGGAAGCAATTCTGGACCCCCAGTCGAAAAACACCATACAATACTCTGAGCTACATATCAGGAATTAAGTAAAAGCCTTATTCACTTGGCATTACTTGCTTTCAATTGGCCCAGATCTCTTCCTGCAAAATATTAAAAACCCAACATTTGAGTCATTAGTTCATTACATTATGAGGCTTACTTCAGCCTCTCCTGGAATATGTTGTAGAAATAAGGACTGAGAGTCATGGAATGGACTCTAGCCGAATTAGAAAAAAGTTGCCGGAGGGACCAGAGTGGTTATCTGTGCAGGACCCATCTTGCTGGGAAAATGGTGGTACTGTACTATGAAAACAATTGTTGGTGCACAAAGGAACATTAAATGTTTTTTTTTTTTAATTGACACAGATGTTTTACTTTCAGAACACGATGCAGCCAAAAAGTGGAAACAATACTGTTCCCTTTCTACCTTTTCCCATTTATACTGGTTGTTGACGAAGCAAAACAACATATCACATCTGTAGCCTACTGTCCACAAATATTTGCATGGTGCTAGAGCCACCTGTGAACTACAGAAAACATTACGTTTGAACTCTATAGCCCTTAAGAAAAATTTCTAATTACTATCTTTACTGAGTCCTATTTATTATTTATTTAGTTATTCATAAGTTTCTGCAGCAAAAGGCCTCTTGAGCAGAAGGCAACTAATTTCCAGAGGCATCCCGTGGGTGTGGAATAGGGGAGAATTTACAGTACATATTTTTTTTTTAGTTGTTTAACCAGGTATAGCACACTAAGCTGAAAGCTTTTTTACAGGTGCAACCTGGGAGCACAAGAAGGTTAAGTGACTTGCTCAGGATCACACAGTATGCAAGTGGAAGCTGTGGGATTCAAACCCAGGTCTTGTCTGTTGGATGCCACCAGATTTGCAGCTCAGAGCCTTAGACCACTACGCTATACTGCCTCCTTAGACCTTATAAAACTACTGTATAGGCAACAAGTGTGCAGTACATTGGCATTTCATATGCAGTTCAAAATAGGGAAAATCAGTATGTATTACTGAGCACATTACAGCACAAAATACAGCAGCACAATTTGCAAAGCCAGCAAACACTGCACAACAACCAGGTGAGACAGAGAGAGAGAGAGAGAGAGAGAGAGAACTAGGTGCAGGAACAGATGTGAGAGGAGTGCTCACTGAGGAGGGCTGGCAAGATAGTGGGAAGAGAGGCTGATGCTGGAGTGTGAAGGAATGACCAAGCTTCAAGAGCTGATAATAGAAGGAAGGCTACCATGCAGTGGACTTGGTGACAGGCAAGGGAAAAAAGCAGAAGTCAGAGGAAAGAGGGGAGTGGGGGAGGGGGCAAGAGAGGAGGATGCAGAGATAGCAGGGAAGGAAGCCAAACCAATGTGTGGAGATGAGGATTGATGGAGGCAGAAAGGGGGAGGGAGAGGGGAGAGCAAGAGTGGGAGCAGTGATGGGTAAGAGGCAGGCAACCAAGGTCAAAGCTATAGAAGGAGTGAAAAGAGGGTCCAGTCTGGTTAGGGTGGATTTAGAAGTGACATCATACACCATGTCCACGTAGTCAAAGGCATGGAGGATCATAGTGAATGTCTCTGAAAAGCTGAAGCACTCACTCACCCAATAATGACCGGACCCAGAGCAACTCTTTAAAGTATTTATTGCATCAATACACCTGATGCGTTTTGGACATAAGTCCTTTATCAAAGGCATGGAGGATCATAGGGAACTTGAGCAGACTAGATGGACCATTGCTCTTTTTTTGCATCCTTGTCTATGTTTCTTTGTTTCAGTGTTTCATTTTCACAATTATCTCCAGCCAGGCAGGAAGACGGATACATGCTGTGTTACTGTGTAGTGTTCCAAACGTAGGTGGAAGTTTGGTATTGATGGCATCAAAGTGACAGGAGATATCAATGTGTCACTTTTTTGTAACAAAAATTAAAAAAGATGCATGCTCTAGTCTGGTTTACACACTGACTTTGTAATATTTGATAGCAATATCCTATCAAACCTTGTTTTTTGATATGTAAATGTGTTTTGTAAAGTATCCTGAGTTTTTGCAGGACATGGCAGAGTTCCATGCTCAGCTGGTTACAGCAAGGGTAAATATCTCATCTTTGTCATCAGCTCAGCTGGAGACTGCCCCCACCTCCACTTCCCCAGAGGCCCACTGGCTCGGAGGTGGAGAGAAGAGTGGTGGGTAAAGGGGGGGGGGGTTAGCCACAAAGAGGTTGTCCAGCCTAACACCATCCAGATGGCAAACAGTTCTGCTCCCCTAGTGGAGACTCAGGCACTTGACTCCGGGGGGGGGGGCTCTGAGTCAGTTGGTGGTGAGAGACAAGTCAGCACAATGGCACCCAAGGCAATGAGCAGTCGCAAGTCTACTAGGACAGTCTTAGTGGCTGGGGACTCGGTGATTAGAGGTGTGGAGAGGGGGGCATTGAAAGGGAGGAGGAGGATGGTCTGGTGCTTTCCTAGTGCATTAGCCATCCATGATATAGATAGGATAGGGAGGATGGCAGAGAGGGAACAGGGGGAGAGCTGGGGGTGCTGATACACTTGGGTACCAACAATCAGGTGAACCAGTCTGTGAAGAAGATGAAGAGGACTTTTGAAGACTGGGGGAGAGATTGGCAACATACCTGGCCTCCTTGGCCTTTTTGGAGGCCCTCCCTATGTGGGGCAGGGAGGGGAAGAAGGATAGAATTATGAGGGATGAAACAGAGGAGTTTAATGGGTGGCTTAAAGGATGGTGTCAGGAGGAGGCATACTACTGTGTTGGGGACTTCTGGGACAGGAGGCTCTTCAAGGGTGATGGACTCCACCTGACAAGAGAAGGGGCCAGTGAGCTGGGGCAGAAGTTTGACCTCTATACTGCACATTTAAAATGACTATAGGGGAGACTGGAGATAGGGCAACCATGGCAACAGTTGAGAAAAAGGGGATCCTAGCTAATATGCCCCCACATCTGGGGGCTAGTAGCAGCTCAGTGGGTATGAAAAGGGATGAGATACATTCTAGTTCTAGGCTATGTATGGGGACATTAGAGAGAGGGAATGCTAAATGTGCAAAAACCAAGAAAAACATAAGGCTAAGAAAGCATGGAAAACACAAGGGTCATACATAGGGGAATAGCAAAATGGGGTCAGGGTCAGAGGGAAGGGGAATATGTCTTAATGCCAGGAGCCTGGGTAATAAAATTAGCAAGCTACTAGTACTGATGGCTGACACTAAGGTAGAACTTATGGCCATCCCTGAAATGTGGGCTACAGAAAATAATGACTGGGACCTGATGGTTCATGGGTACTCATTGTTCAGGAGAGATAGAGTAAAAAGGTAGGGGGGAGGAGTAGCCCTCTGTGTCAGAGATGGCACTGAGGTGAGGAGGATGGGTGCATCGGGGTAAAAAAAAGTGAGACACGGTCACTGTGGGTGCAACTCATGGCAGCCTCGGGCAAGAAGCTACACTTAAGGGTGGTCTATAGACATCCAGGGCAAAGGGAAGAGAGGGGCAGAGAGCTCACAGAAGAACTTAAAAGGGGGGTTTCAAAGGGGAAAGTAGTGGTAGTAGGTGATCTGAACCTGCCGGATGTCGATTGGGATGTACCAGTAGCCAGAAGCACCAGAAGACAGGCCTTACTGGATGCTCTCCAGGACTGTCTCCCTGGTACAGCTAGTTAAGGAACCCACCAAACAGAGTACCATTATTGATGCGGTGCTTACCAACTCGGAGGTGGTAGGTGCAGTGAGAGTAGGGAAGCCACTAGGGAACAGTGACCATAACCTCAATTGGTTCAAACTGACCCAAGGGACTGGAAAGCCCCAGTCAAGAACTGGAGAACTTGACTTTAGAAGGGCAGACTTTAGCAGGCTGAGGGAACTGGTCAGGGAAATATTAGTCAGTGAAGACAAATTAGATGGGATGGAAGAGAGTTGGGGGCAATTCTCAAGGAATCTTAGTTATGCATGAGAATGGTAACCAAAAATAATAAATTCAAAAGACCATTATGGTTCTTGGCAAAAGTCAGGGAAGCAATGGAGGATAAGAGGAAGGCCTTCTGCAAGTACAAGGAGAGGCAGAGGGAGAAAGAATGGAAAGAATATTTACTGAGGAGTAAGAAGGCAAAGAGGGTGGTTAGGGAGGCAAAATCAGACACAGAACTGCTTAAGGGGAGCAGAAGGGTTTTAGGGTGGAGAAAAACATGTCTTCTGCTATATTAAAGAAAAACGAAAGAAAGGAGGAGGAAATCGATAGGTTATCAGATGGAGTTAGGGTGATAGAAAAGAACGAGCAAAAGGCAGGTGTCCTTAATTATTTTTGTTCAGTTTTTACCAGGGAAGAAAGTATGCCTTGCCTGAGAATGACATAAAAGTGTCCAATAAGTAGAGATGTGTGAAGCTGGCAAACTTCATTCAGTGAAACAATTTGCAGTTTGTCACATTCACAAAGTGGCAAGTGCTGATTTCGCAATGTTTTCGGCAGGTGAAAGGACCCTTTTTTAGGCCAAGTCAGGCAAAGTTTTTAACATTTTTTTTTTATTTACTGTTTCTACTGCCCCCTTCTCACCATCACAGCAGTTCACTTCAGGGATCACTAGGCTGGATGACCTCATAGCCTCCTCCTGGGTAACTCCCTAGAGGAGTCACTAGATCTACCTTCATCCTGCATTGGCCTGACCCCTGGATGGGAAGGGAAGGGGTCCCACATAATCTCCCTCCCAGTCCATTAGAGTGTGCATCAGGTGGTCCAGCGGTCCCCCATTGGGAGCCTGGTTGCGAGGTCTGGGGCAGCCGGGTCCCATCTACCAACCGCCATGATGGTGTTTTTCCTTATTTTCTGTCCCTGTCCCCTGAGACCATCGGCATGCAAGAGGAGTTAAGGAGGAGTGGCACATCAAGACATGCCTCCATGCCAACTTCTGACTGATGTTCTCCCCTTCCGATTGCTCTACAGCCCCACTGCACCACCACCCGTGGTCACCCAAGTGGCGGTAAAGCAGCAGGACCCACAGCCCACCCTCCCTGGAGGAGGAGGAGAGCAGCCCCACAGGTGCTCAACCCTCCTCCCCTTACCATCCCTCCAGCCTCCTGAGGCCGCTCCATACCCCAGGTTGCTGGTGTCGCAAGCAGTAGCACTACTGTCATGCCAGTGGGCCAGCAAAGTCCGGCAAAGTTAAGACGAATTTGCAACTTCACCTTAACTTCACATGAAAAAGTGCTATTTCCCCAGAAAATGTAATGTGAAGTAGCCAAGTGGCAAAATGGGCAATTTGCAAAGTTATTCACGAAGGTGAATTTTGCAACTTCGCCAGTGAAGTAAAACTTTGCAACATCTCTACCAGCAAGAGGGTCTTGGAGATGATGCAGCCAATATTCACAATCAGCAGGGTCCAGAAAGGGCTGGCAGCAGAACTGTCTTAACCCCACATAGGACTATTCAACTGATCACTATGAATGGGGGTAGTTCTGAAGGACTGGAGGGTGCCAGATGTCATTCCACTCCAAAAAAAGGGGGGGGGGGGAGGTCAAGGAAAAAGCAGGATACTATAGACCAGTCAGTCTGATCTCCACTGTAGAGTAGCTTATGGAGTCACTGATTGAGAATGATCTTGTGGACTACCTGGAGAGCAACCATTTCCAGGATGGTAAACAGTACAGGTTAATGGCAGGAAGTTCCTGTCAGATGATCCTGATGGTTTTCTTTGATTGGGTGATGAGGGAATTTGATAGGGTTCACACCATGGATCTGCTATATTTTGACTTCAGCAAGGCTTTGACTCAGTGTCCCACAGACATTTGCTGAAGAAGATGGAGTATCTGGGTGCATTTAAGGACATAGTGAACTGGGCAGAAAACTGTCTGAAGGGTAGGCAGCAAAGGGTTGCGGTCAATAGGGTCAAATCAGAAGAGAGAGAGAGGTCACGAGTGGGGTGCCACAAGGATCTGTCTTGGCCCGGTCCTCTTCAATATGTTTATCAGTGACACTGGAGAAGGTATCCATGGCAGGCTGTGTCTCTTCACAGATGACACTAAGCTCTGTGGGAGAATGGACAGTGATGAGGGAATCAGGGAAATGTAGAGTAACTTACAAAAGATAGAGGGGAGATCTAAGGTTTGACAACTGAAATTTAATGCCAAAAAAGTGCAAAGTAATACACCTAGGGAATAAGAACCCCAGAAGAGAGTACTGGATGGGCAGGGTGAGACTTATCACTACAGCTGAGAAAAGTGACCCAGGAGTTATCATCGGTGACACCCTCAAGCAATCGAGCCAGTGCAACAAGGTCTATGGCAAGGCAAGTAGGATGCTGGGGAGTGTAGAGGGGTACTGATAGTAGGAAGAAAGAGATACTACTACTACTACTTCATAGATCTTTAGTTAAGCCACACCTGGGGTACCATGCCCAGTTCTGGAGCCCTTACCTCAGGAAAGATAGGGACAGGCTGGAGACGGTGAAGTGCAGGGTGACAAAAATGAATCAGGGCCAACAGGCCAGGTCTTATTAGGAGCACCTCAAGGTACTGAATATGTACTCAGTGGAGACCAGGAGGGAGAGGGGAGATATGATAGAGATCTTCAAGTTCCTAAAAGGAATAAACAAGGGGAACTGTGAGAACTTTTTAGCTTGAACAGTAGTTCAAGGTCACAGGACCATGAATGGAAACTGACAGGAGGGAGGTTCAGGAGGGACATTAGGAAGTATTATTTTACAGAAAGAGTGGTGGAGCTGTGGAACAATCTACCAGCTGAGGTGGTCGGTGCTAAAACAGTTGTCAGTTTCAAGCACAGTTAGGACAAAGTAAAGGGTAGAAGGAGAGTAGGGTGGAGGAGGGGGCAAGCTAGGACTCTGGAAGGACAACAGTTCCCAGGGTTGGATAGGGAACTTAGGCAGACTGGATGGACCATTGGTCTTTTTCTGCCATCATTTGCTATGTTTCTATGTTTCTAAAACTTTTATTGGGTGGATTTATGATGGTAACAGCATGTTGTGACATGTTTGTTCATGTGTTTCATGTTGGTTAGCAGTTACAATCCTGCTTTACAGACACTGAGGGCTGGATTTCCAAAGATGCATGCTTGACATGCAGCCTCTTTTACCATAGTCATGGCCATATAGCAGATAAATTGTCACAGATGTATCAACATGTTTAAAGACAGAATTCAATCATGATGGTACAGTGGTCAGTGATGTGGGTGAAAACAAAAAAGCTGACACCTGAAATTGTGCTGCAAAAAGGACATAACTGGAACGTGATAGAAGTCTGATCCCTTCATTGAGGTGCTATGACCTTGGAGTTACTTATATTAGTAAGGGAGGTGTGGGGGCAAAGACCCTACGATGAGGGGTTGGCAGACGAAGCCCCAGACAAAACAAGAAAAAGTCGGCATTACAATTTGGCCCTTTTTGCAGTGTGATTACGGGTTTGCTCTTAAAGATTCATCCTTATCACATAAAACTCTTTGGCGCATTTCAGAAGATGCTGGCACAGACCAAAATTGGAAACTGCATCTGCAACTGTGCATCTTGCAACCCCATAAGTTATACTAGATAAAATGTGGTCTCACTTTTTAATGGAATTGCAGCAACCTACACAAAGAAGATGACACATGCATCACTTTTGCGCTGTAAAGAAGGTAAACTGTCACAAATGCATCAACATGTTTAAAAATAGCATTCAATCATTTTGTCGCATTTCAGAAGATGCAAGCATAGCCCAAAATTGCTAATTGTGTCTGCGTCATTACTTTGTAAACTCCAGCCCCGGGGCTTTTTGCAGCCAACAGTAGTGGAAGCACTCTGATGTCTTTCCCTGCAGACTCAGAATAACAAGGCAATAAGGGTTGTCACTATGCCTTATCATAATTTGACAGTAGCAAATTTTATACTGATGACAACTAAGTCTTCATTTAAGGCATTTGTATGATAAGCCACAGATTTGGAGGCTTAATGATTTTTGTAACTTTGCAGTATTCAAGGCTACTTTGATGAGACTTTTGTAATATAGCATGTAAGGAGTTGGCCTTTGGAGTAGAAGATTGAGAGTTTCCAATGGAAAGAACATACATAAATTATTACATTATTAAAAAAAACAGAGGTCAACTTTTTCTCCCAAAGCATTTTTTTTCTGTTCAAATTTCACCAGAGTGGTGATCCATGGCAGCATCGAGATGGATGAGAGAAAGACCAGTGGAGAGGAAGGAGCCAGATTCAAGATGGCCGGCTGAGTATAGCAGCTGTGTGCGTCGAGCACTCCTAGTTCTCCCTCCTGATATGTGAATGCAGACTCCTAGTGCTACTCGTGTCTTTATGCTCTTGTGTATCTCTGAATCTCTGAGTTGATTTCTGGTTAGGTCCAAACGCTTCAGGCTGACTCTGGAAATTCTGCTACCAACAATGGAAGATAGCTTCCCTCTGGAAAGGTGCCATAATTTACTGACACCTGACGACTTGAAGAACAATCAGCACCCGACTACAACAAACACAGACCTGGGTCAGGTAAAATTTAAGCCCTCTGAACGCAGAACAGGTACATCTTGTATTTCCTCTGTTTTGGTGGTTAGTACTGAAGTAGAAGAAGAGACCTGGTGGGGAGCAAGACTGGCCCAGGGAGAAACACCAGATAACTTCTCAAAAGTAAGAAAACAACTTTCGGGTAGGGAACCCCCTGTTAATTCCCAACAGATAGCCCAATTTGTGTACTCACCCACTGCTGAAAGCTACTCTGGAAGTTGAATCTGAGGCCCGTGCACAGCAACAGCTTGTTCAAATGGGAGGTATATTTGGGGCCCAGGGAATGGAGGAAGAAATAGTCACAGAGGCGAGTGGCGGCTCTGCTGGGAGATGGAGCGAAGGTAGCATACTGGCAACTAAAATTAAAAAGGAGTCAGCCGATTGGAAGGCGCCTCAACTTCTGATAAGGCAGCAGATGTTAAGACACTGAAGTCCTTATTTCAGCAGTCTATAGTTACTTTTTTATAATCCCCCATCTGTAAAACTAAATTGTTTTCATGTTCTGAAATACTACACTACCAAAAACTAGGTCGGCTAAAGTGACAACAAAACAAGATAAGGGTGGCAGACAGGGTAAAACAGAAGAGCAACTGGATAAAGGAGATTTGCAGAAAAAAAATCATGGCCAGCCAACAAATCAAGCTGATTCCCATTACCCAGTGGAAACGGGAGGTCATGTTAGCCAAGACAATAATAAGAGCCCAGATCCCCCTCAGAAGTCCACCCCAAATACCTCATCTACACAGCAGACTTTTGCTAGAGGAGCTCCGGGCTGGTTTTGTAAATATAAACCTTGCCATAGCTACATTAGATCAGAAATTTACAGGCATAGCTGAAAAGCTTAATGCGCTGACATCACGAATGGAGCAATTTGTGGAGCCATAATGTGGAGGATGTGATACCCAAAGTGTCTACAGATTTGGGGGCAGTAAATAAAGAGCTGGAATCTCTAAAAAATAAAGTGGAAGATTTGGAATCCAGATCATGATGTGCGAACATCAAAATTGGTAACTTACCAGAGGGTGTGGAAGGTGGGAACCCACTGATCTACTGTGAGCAGATGCTGACTTCAGTAATGGGGTTTAAGTACCCAGAGGAAAAACAGAATTAGACAGGGCTCATAGAGCCTCTGGTCCAAGAAGGGAAGATGGTAAATCAAGACTTATGTTCATAAAACCATTGAAGTTCCAGGACAGAGAAGACATTCTATCTAAGGCCAGAAGACAGAAAAGGCTTGTGTATAAAGGCATGAAACTTCAAGCTTTTCCTGATCTTCCCCCCTCTATTGTGGTGAAGCGTAAAGCCTTTGATGGGGGGAGGGATCAGCTATGTGAACAAGGTGTCTCATTTGCTCTTTTATATCCTGCAAGGTTGCGGATATTTTTAGATGGGAGGACTTTTTTTCTTCTCTACACTGCAGTTTATGCATAACAAAATGCATTCAGAGTTTACAGCCTCATCAGCCTCCAATACATAGACATTTAAGTAACCGCAACTAGCATGAAGCTTTAGGAGAACATATATTCTGGTGGGGAAGGGGGGTTAGCTCATCAAGAGATAAAATGTTAATTGGATTCAGAGCTTAAAGGAATAGCCTTGACATTATGGTGTAGTAATAGTAACAGTAGGAGGGAGATAGACAGGGTAGGCCCAGGTAGTTAACATATCTACACACACAGCTTAGGCATGTCATCTTCAAAATTAGATGGGGGGGTGCACTTCTTAGTTTAGGAGAGCATAATAATTGGAACCAAGTAAAAGCTTACAGATATTGGATTTCGGGGTGGGGGGAGGAGGTCACTCCATTTTATAGTTACTGAAATAAACATTAAGTTAGTTTTAAGAAGGGAATGCTTCAATGGGGTTGCTGTCAATAAAATTCAAGTTGAAAGCCCTGCTGCCTATTTATGGGATAATAAGTTCTGCTTTGGTTTACCTTTTAATGATGATACAGTCATTTAGATTACTGACATGGAACCTGAATGGAGCCAAAAATCGGGTCAAACTCAGACACACAGTCAATTATTTAAATAGTAAAATTATTGATTGTGTTTTTCTTTAGGAAACCCACTTTGAGAAAAGGGATATGGTTTATTTCTCCAATCTCTTCCAGGCAACAGGTGTCTCCACAACCTTTGCAGAGAACACAAGGGGCACAGGTATTTTTTATTAAAAAAAAATTTAAATCCAAATATTCTTCAATCTGAAGTGGATACTGATCGAGATGGGCGAAATCGAAGGTCCTTATTGGTCAATCATAATTTTCTTTGTTAAACATTTACACCCTCAATGATGAGGACTTAGAATTTTTCACCAATTTATTTATACAGGTCTCTGCACTGGATGCTCCAGTCATAATTGGGAGGGGGGGGGGTTTAATGTAGCTCTCTCTTTTTCAGATAGAGCTCATTCAGCACCTGAGTGCAAGGTAAAAACGGTTGAGCTCATTAATGATTATGCTCAAGAATTAGCTTTACTGGATCCCTTTCGTACATTATACCCACATTTAAAAAAAAATCCTTTTTCTCTAAAGAATATAATTGTCTGTCAAGAATTGATTTTTTTTTTGGTCTCTACCTCTTTGTTACATCTAATTAAATTTGTTAGGTGCAATTCTATTTTAATTTCAGACCATGCCTCTTGTTATATGGAAATAGACCTCACAAGGAGGCAGAGCCCCTCCCCTCAGAGATGGAAGTTCAATAATTTATTAATACAAGAAGCTCAGTACATTAGCCTCCTGAAAAAAGAAATCAAAGATTATTTGCAATATAATTCTCCAGATGAGGTCACTTGGTCTACTGTATGGGAGTCTCTTAAAGCTTACCTTAAGGGGTTTATTATTTCTTATGAATCTATGATTAAAAGAAAATACAGATTATTTTTGGAACAACAAGAGCAGGAGCTAAGTTTATTAGAAGAGACATATGCTGAATCAGGTGCTGAGGAAGATAAAATTAGACTGATATTTCTTAAAGAAAAAATAGAAAGGATGTCCCAGATTAAAGCAGAGAAACAAATGTATAATTCAAGGGCTAAATACTTTTTCACAGACTCGCCCTCAAGATTGCTTGCCTATCAATTGAGAGTACAGGAGAGTCAGAATAGGACTGACTGTATAACCACAGCGGACAATAGGAAAGTGTGAGACCCAAACCAGATTAATACTGAGTTCATGAACTATTATAAATCTTTATATCAAGATGAGGGCTCTGCAACTAATGCTGAGATTCAGGATTTTATTAGGAAATTTGATTTACCCACAATTACATCCATGGATAGAACTAGCCCAAATGTGGTAATAATGAAGGAGGAGACAGATTTGGTAATTTCAAATATGCCCAATAATAAATCACCAGGACCAGATAGATTCACGGTTGAATTCTATAAAGCATTTAGGGAGGTGCTGATCCCTGTTTTTGGTAGGGTGTTCAACAATCTTCAGTCTGTGGAAGATTCCCCATCCTCATTCAATGAGGCTTCTATAATACTACTTTTGAAAAAAGATAAACCTCCTGATCTTTGTGGCTCTTATAGGCCTATATCGTTATTGAATAATGACTATAAAATTTTTGATAAAATTTTAGCCAACAGGGTCACCGGTATACTTCCCAACATTGTACACCCAGATCAGTGTGGTTTTGTCCTGGGTAGGAAACTGAAGCATGGTGTTAGGACAGCATTCAAACTAATGGATCCCTCCTTGAATGTGAATTTAGCACTGCTTTCCCTCGATGCCGAAAAAGCCTTTGATAGAGTGAGATGGTCATTTCTGTTTCTTCTGCTGGAGGCTTTTGGCATCAAGGAAAAATGCCTGGATTGGATGAAAATAATCTACTCCTCACTTAAGGCCTCACTAAGGATAAACCTCAACTCTTCTCTATACTTTACTCTTCAAGGAGGGACCAGGCATGGGTGCCCTCTGTCTCCCCTGCTTTTTTGCTCTCTTTATGGAGACCCTAGCCAACTCAATTAGGAATAATATCAGAATTAAAGGGATTAATACAGGGGGACAAATGCACAAGATACTGCTCTACGTGAATGATATTTTGTTTTTTTTTAAGTGACACCGTGCAGGATCATGAGACAGTACTTCAGATATTTGCAAAGTTTAGCAAATTCTTGGGGTACAAAATCAATTGGGCTAAAACAGAGGTAATAACAACTATAAAAAAAGATTGCTTCCCTCAAAATCACCCCCTACAGAAGTTTCTTAAACCCCGTATGAAATATCTGGGGGTCTTTATCTCCCCGGATAAAGATTCATTATATAATTAAAATGTTCTGCCTATGCTTAAAAAAAATTGAACAGGATTTTATTCAATGGCAGAATCCCTCTAGTCTTACTAGGCCGGATTAATGTTATTAAGATGGACATTTTGCCAATGCTGCTCTTCTTGTTCCAAACATTACCAATTATAGTTCCTAAATCATTTTTTGTTTCTTTGAACAGGGCTATTGGTAAGTTCCTCCGAAAGCAGAAGACTCCAAGAATAGCTTATAAAAAATTACAGTTACCCAAAGAAAAAGGGAGCATGGCTCTGCCCAGTTTTGAATATTACTATTTAGCAGCACAACTAGAATGTCTGGGGCACTGGTTTCATGAAACTCAGGTGCTTCCAGAATGTTTCCATACAGAGGCAGAGAGATCTCCATTGTTAGGCTTAATTCACTGCCTTGGTGTAAAGATATGTGATATTAAAGTGGGTGGTTACCTGAATGTGTTGCATACAACTAAGGTTACAAATCAAGCCTGGTATACAGTTACGAAGCTATTGGGGCAGGGCAGAACCTTGGCATTTTGTACCTCCATTATTAACTATATACATTTTACTCCATCTCTGAAGGGAGGGTTGATTCAACAGGAGCTAGTGAATAAAGGAGTTAATACAGTGAATGATTTTTTGATTAAGGATATAGTCGCCCCCTTCGAAGAATTAAAAAAGAAATTTGGACTATCTACAAAGGCTTACTTTGCCTATCTACGGGTTAAGAATTTTATCTTTCGAGAAAATAGGAATTCACTGAATCTGAAAAAGGATAAAGTGGAGCTTTTCTTTGAAAGTCATGAATCTCTGAAGCATCTAATGGGAGATGTGTATAGTTTTATTAATGAAAATGTGCAAGCTGTGTCTTTAGATAAGCTTAAGCAGTCCTGGAAAAAAGAAAGAGCCCATCCCACTCACGATTCACTATGGGACTTCTTAATTGATTAGGGACAATCCCCTACTAAGAATAATAGACTTAAACAAATATAAGTTAACATAATTCATAAAACATATTTAACCCTGGCAACACTACATAAAATTGATAATAACATTTCTGAAGTATGCCAAAGATGTGGAGAGAAGAGAGGAACACTGGACCATATGTTAGTGTCCTGTAAAAATATAAATTATTCTGGAGTAAGATATTCACTTTTTTTGGCAAACTCATTGGTTGGGATTTTCCATTTGATTCTGGTATTGCTTTATTTGGACCCAGATATTCAGATATGGAATTTGGCTGTTTGTCTGAGTTGATCTCTCTCTAGACCAGGGGTGTCCAACCTTTTTGGGGTCGGGAGCAACATTTTAATTTCACACTCAGGCAAGAGCAAGAACAACATGCAGCCCATGCCATTCCCCTCACGCACCGCTTACCATGCCCATATTTACTACATTTGCACACATTTAGAATGATTTATAGTTAAAATAATGACAGCAGTAGACAATATTGAGTGATCAGATTTTATTAAGTTTTCATTTTAAAATCTTTATTTAAGCCACACTAAACATATAAAAATAGTAAAAGCTCAGCAGTAGTACTTGTACTTTAAAACAACAGCCACACTAAACTTAGGTGAGCTCAGCAGCTGAAATCATTTATAACAGCCAGCCAAAAAAGTTTTAAAAATGGGCAAGTCAGAAAAATAAATGCTCAGCAGCAGTACTTGTACTTTTAAACAGCAGCCACACCAACATACGTGAGCTCAGCAGCAGTACAGTTTAGCAGCAGAAATGACAGTGAGAATGACAATACTCACTTACTGAGACTTCGGCATTTAGTAAAGTCGGGAGCTGTGTGAATACATGAAGCTGCACAGTAGGTTAAGTAATACAGCCAGCCGCAGAGGTGTAGCTCAGACAATTTGGTAAAGCAGCGTCTCAGCATGTGTTGTCAGCTAGTGAGCTAGTAAGTTATAGTGTAGGTTTTATCTGTAGGTCTATGGCTTGTGGGTATTCAACTAATTACCTCAGACCAGGTTCAGAACTAGGGCGTTATGTTTGATGACAGTTTGACACTTAAATCTCAGGTGTCGGCAGTTGTCAAAACCTCTGTCTACGATCTGAGGAATATTGCCCGGTTGAAGCACCTAGTTCCTTCCGATGATCTTCCAACCTTGGTCCACGCCTTCATTACCTCCCACTTTGACTACTGCAATGCCCTTTACCTTGGGTTACCAGGGGTTGATGTCTGCCGCCTGCAGCTCGTGCAGAATGCGGCAGCCAGGCTATTGACTGGTACGTCTAGGACTAGTCATATAATGCCTGTGCTCCGCAGATTGCACTGGCTGCCAGTACAGTGGTGGATCACCTTCAAGGTCAGTTTACTGACCTATAAGGCCTTACATGACCAGGGACCTGGTTACCTGCAAGATCTCCTTCATCCCTACTGCTCTCTCCGATCCACTGACGAGGGATTGCTAGAGATTCCCAGAGTTCGTTTAAAGACATCTGGGGCCAGGTCTTTTAGTTTTATGGCCCCAACCCTGTGGAATTCTCTACCTCATCAGGTGCAAGATTGCTCGACCGTCCAAAGCTTTAAAGTATCTTTGAAGACATTTCTTTTTAGCCTAGCGTACACTGATTTTTAATGCCACTGTCATGAGTTTTAACTTGTTGTATTTGTGGTTTTAATTAATTCTTTTTATTTATTGATTTCTTTTAATTATGTACAAGTGCCTTGGTTTTGGAAAGGCGCTTTTTATAAATAAAGTTTGATTTGATTTTATACAGTTGAAATGAATGATTAACAGCCTGCATTTCCAACCTGCCTTTCCAGCACATCAGCATGAGCGTGAATCCAATTTAATTATGTCAGCAAATCGGACAGCAATCAGCCGCATTATAGCTAATAATATTTTAGTTATCTCCATTGTTTTACCATAAATTCAATGGGAGAGATTGGCAGAACATCAACGGGGGTGCTAGTCAGTAAATTAGACTGCAAAATACAAAGCACAGCCTTAGATGCGAACAGACCACAAATCGATGATGATCAGCAACTGAGCAGCTTAAATTAACACCCAATTACTGCCAGTACCACATACCTGATAATGCAGGACATCTAAAGCACAGTCAGGGAGTGGCAGAAATTCAGCATTGATAAAGATAGTAATAATACGATCTTATCGAAAATGCAAATGAAAAAACTGTAGGCACAAATGCCGTGATTTTTTCCAAGACCTTTGCAAGCAACATAAAATGGCTTGGTGAGCAACTTGTGTTCATGAGCCACGGGTTGGATGGCCCTGCTGTAGACTTATTAGTTGGAAAAAAAAATGATAATAATTCATTGGAAAGATGAGGCCCCTCCAGTTTTTACAAAATGGATTCAGACTATATTAGATCTTCATAGAGTCAAGGGAGCGCACTACAGACTGGAAAATCAAATAAACGCGTTTTATCAAATTTGGCTTCCATTCATGTGTGCCAAGGGTCTATAATATAGAGAGAGGTCATGGTGGCAGGGCAGGTTTTTTATTATGATGAAAAAAAGAGGAGGTGATGTTTGTGACTATGATGAATGAAGCAACCTCTTTGTTCTGAATCAAACACTAAAAAAAAAAAAAAACAGAGATGGATGAGATAAATGTACAGAACACAATTAATCAAAGTACCAATGGTTCTGAGAGGTGTCAAGCCATCCCAGGCAGAAGCAAGACTCCACTTAAAATCTGATGTGGCAAATCAGTTCAGCTATCGTGTGTTAAAACATTTCTTGTTAAGCACTTTGGGATACTGTGCATGAAAAGCACTACATAAGTGAAAATGATATACTTTTCTTTAGTCCACACACTACTTGTATTTCATCAAAATACCAATAGTAGTGACAGGATCAAAATAAATAATTTTTCACCTTGCCGTCCTATTTTCCTCCGTGACCTCTGCAATTGCATTTCCTCCACCACATCTCCTGGACTGGAAAAACCACAGTGTGTGTCATCTTCTTTCCTCAGTAACAGCCTAGCAAAGTGTCGTAGTGTTTAGAGCAAATGAGCTTGTTTGCTTACTGCTAGTCCCCAGACAGCCAAAGTAATGATATACAGTGGAGTTAGTCTTTCAGCAAAACAGATATCCACTACGGACCAATGAACACCCAATGCTGTTGGAAGTAACGTGTCCGAGAAGTTACACAATACAGAGGCAGTTTGAAAGAAGAACAGTATGGAGGATGCATAAACAATAAAATGGACAAATCATTTCCAGTTTGTTTCATTTTTGCTAATATCTTCAAGGTATATGCATACATTCATGAGTATGCAAATCCTTCCTCGGATGCATATATGTGTGTGTGTGTATATATATATATATATATGTGTGTGTGTGTGTGGGGGGGGGTTAAACTGCATAAGAAAGCTCAACTGGCACTACATTCTGTGTACAAATATGTATATACCCGGGCCCAGATATTCAAACTGCGCTCAAAACTGGCGCAACAGCAGGAGCAAGCACAAACCAGTTGCGCAAATGCGCAACAGGTGCGATATTCAAACATGGAGCAGAGCAAATTGCGCAAGCAACCAACGTCTGAATATCGCACATACTGCGCCATCGCGCAACCAGGAAGGAGAAGCTGAGCCAAAATGCTGCGCTATGGTGCAACCATGGAAGCTCAGCTGAGCAGTGCAGAGCTGCCATAGCGCAAGCACAGCCCCCAGAGCAATGGAACTGCACATCCAGGGAGGCAGGCTGGGGCCCACCGCCAGCCATGCCACACATGGGCACAGGAACTCACTGCAGAACCCACACCACACTGGCACACCCCAAGCACAGCATCACTGGGGTGGGACGGCTGATCCACGTGCCCATGGGGACAAGCCAACCAAAGCATAGCAGAGCCATGACGCCCAGCACAACCACTGGCAGGCAAAGAGTGCCACACCCAGGGGTTGACAACCACAGTGCACATCAGTCCCCCTGTACGCACAGCACAGCGCACCGTGCCCCAAGACACCGCTCATGTGCAGTGACAGGCACTGCAGGAAACACCATACACCCCGTGCCACACGTCAACCCCATGCTGCAGAGAAGCAGACCACCCAGACCCACCCTGTGCACCCAGCAGTGGGTGGCAGCAGATCGCGAGAGCAACAGAAAGCAATGCTATGCTGGTGATACCTCCCCATGGACACACACACACACACACACACACACACACACAATATCCAGGACCATAGTAGCCCTGATGGCATGTACACCCCTGCAACGGAGCACCCAGAGCCAGTTGCAAAGCAGACACCAACACAGCAGTTGTACCAAAATAGAATTTTATATTCAAACAAAAAAGAGTAACAAAACAGCTAAAACTATGTACAAGCTGGGGGCAGGTAAAAGGCAGGTTGTGCAAGGAGGGAAAACAACGGAGAGGAAGTCAGGGTGAAAGGGATGGGGGAAGGGCAAATAAAAGGTGGGCTACGGCCCAGCAGGCTCCTGCTCCTCCCCCTGCCGTCTTCCCCTCCTGTGTCTGTGCCGCCGTTCCCCCTGTTGCTATAGGGCTTGCAGGAGCTCTCTGTTGTCGCCGGCCAGCTGTGTCAGGCGCCGGACATCATGCGCCATGTGCTGAAGCACACCGAGGCCTAGGAAAATGGGAACACAGTCAATGGCTGAGACTGACCACAACCCTGAACACCACCCAACCTGCAACCCAGCTAACCCAATGTGCTGCACATGTGATGGCATGCACCCACCCACAGTGAACATGCACATGGCCATCACAAACAGGCGCACCAGCCGCGCACCACCGCCACACACACTGCCCACGCTCAATCACAGTACAAACTAGGGCTGTCATGTGATGTTGCAACGTGGTGCGATGCCAGTGACACAGCTATGTGCCCAGTGCATGCCTGGACCACCTGTGATGGCATACACAGACGTGTCGTGATGCTGCACTGTGATGCAGGTCACCTGTGTCACACCTACATACATGGATACATAGACAGTGTCGGCAGATGGGGCCTATGGGACACCTTAGTCTGGCCATTTGGCTTGTACGATCACTTCATGTCCTATAAGTCCATTCCCCTCACCCTGACCTCCAGAAGTCCCTCATGGTGAGCCCACACATACAGATCTCCGTGACCAAGTCAGCCCCCACCACATCCTCTGGCAGGGTGTTCCACTCGTCCACCACCCATGATGTGAGGAAACACATTCGCATGTTTCCCTTAAACGAGCCCCCTCCAACTGCATCCCATGCCCTCTACACCTGGAACATCCTCTACGCTGACAAATATTGGTTCCTGCACACTGTTCCCCCCTGTACAATACTCGTATGACCCCATCATATCCCCACACCCTCCTCCCCTCCAGGGAGTACATGTTCAGTTCCGTCAACCTGTCTGCATAGGACATGTGATGCAATCCTTGCACCATCCATGTCGCCCTCCTGTGAACGCTCTCCACCCAGTCCCTGTCCATACGCAGCTATGTGTTCCGGAACTGTACACTGTACTCCAGTGTGGGGACTCACTAGTGTTACGTATAGTGGAACTACTACCACCCATCTGGTTGTGTCCATCATGGTTGGTGGTCCTGCCCCCCCAGCATGCAATAGCATCCATGACGTAATGATACTCACACTCCTCCAGCAGCTCAGTCTGCCGCTGCTGCTGCTGCTGTTGATGCTGCTGCTGCCGCTGCGGGCGGCGGCCTGTGGGACTGGGGCCCTGGCATGGCCCACATCAGCAGCGTCCGGCGCCGTCACCATCCGGCCTGTGGGAGACATATGGTGAGACAAACATCAGTGTGACTCAAAAGCAGAGTGCCCCTGCCCCAGTAAGACTGCCTGCCACACAGCCACTAACCATCCATCCACAGGCGCACACACTGACACACCGATGCACAGCCACCCAGGCACACACACCCCTACAGAGAATATGGGTGAATAGATGGTACACTCCGTGGCCTAGGCACCAGGCCCGCCTGGCAGGGAACGCAGCAGCTCGCAACAGCTCCGGTCCTCGGCGGAGATCACTGACCCGGTGCGGCACTGCTCCGCAGACCGGCCCCGGCCAGTGACCCCCACCAGGTCAGTGGCCACCTGCTGCCACACATGGGTCCTCGGTCCGGTGAGGGGGGCCTCACCATACAGTTGGTCATAGTGGGGCTCCACTAGGGCCACCAGGTTGGCCACCTCAACTTGGCTCCACGGCACCGCCCTCCTCCTAGCCATGGCACCGACTTTACAGCAGGCAATATGGCGCCCCGCTGCGCTGTGACCCCACGTGGAGTTGTTGCGCAATAGACCAGCACAGGCACCTATCGCGCTGTTCGCACAGCGTCGTTACTTTACATGGCGCTGTAGCCAGACAGCGCAATAGGGACGACACATGGCATGCACCAGCGCCAGGGGTCAGAGAGCATACCAAGGTCACGGTAATGATGCAGGCTACGCACAGTGCTATAGGATGCATAGGTATCCCGCGCCGACTGTGAAGCACAGCACCAGTGCCACAGGGGACTATCGCGGCAGAGGTGCCATAGCGCCATATAGTGCCCAGTGCTGCAGCGCCACTGGCACAATGGTGGCCATGTCCAGAATAGCCTATCGCGCTCAGCAGTTCTGCAGCGTGATCGGCGCATCGTAACCCCGTCTGGGCTTGCATGCAATGCAGTGTAGCACACAACCACAAACATGCGCCATCGGCTCAGCCGACCTTCCCTATTGCGCTAAGCGCATTTACGCCGATATTCAGCCGACATATGCAAAGCAGGCGATCAGCCATTCAAAGCGCAGTGCGCGATTAGCATGTCATTAAAGTTGCGCCACACCTCATTTGCATGTGTTGCGCTATAAAAATACGACACTGGGTTGTGGCGGCCAGATTTAGTTGTTGCAGCTGAGGGTGAGTTACATGCTGTGTGATGCTCAGGACAATGCACATGGGCAGGGGTGCTGGAGGGTGTCACGGGATGAGGGGCTGAGCATGATGAGGGCACTTAGAAGGGGAAGAGGGCACCCTTTCCATCAGTATCTGCCAGGCAGCGAGGAAAGGGGGGGCTTCTGCCCCCGGCCTGCAGCTATGCTCATGGGGAAATGCTGCGGACTGCAGAGTGACAGGTGTCCACTTCCACCCATACAGATCAGCATGACTGGCGAGAACCAGGCCAAAGGTGTGGACGGCGGCGAGGAGGAGGCGAACTTCACCACAGCAGAGACCGAGGCCCTCTTCCAGGCCTACCTGGAGGATGAGCGCTTTGAGTGGGCGGAGGGCACCCCTCAGCAGCGTGCAGCTGCATGGGAGGGGTAGCTCTGGCCATCAACCTGCGCGGAAGCCACCAGCGCTCCGTGCAGGAGTGCCTGAAAGATGGGGACTGACGCAGGAGGCTGAAGGAGAAGGTGGCAGCCTTCAGGGTGCAGCGATGCTGCCACTGGTGGGGACCACCAGTGGTGTTGCAACTGACCCCGACCGAGGAGACACTGGTCGCGCCATGCAGCCGAGTGCCATTGCGGGTGTTCCTGGCGGAGGATTCCAGACAGGTGGAAGCCCATCACTGCACGGTATGTCATGGTGATGTTGTGGGGGTGTTGTTCACATGCACTACATGTACTCTCTTTCTGTTTCAGATCCTGTTCGTCTGCAGGAGGCGGTGGTGGTGGGTGCTGACAGTGAGGCAGACCTGCTGGACCAGGAGGAGGGACCTTCCACCTCCGCCAGCAGCCTGCACGCACTGCAGCAGCAGGCGGCTGGGCTGACAACTCCGCCCGGCAGTGATACGGGTGCAGGGGTGCACAGCCTGTGTCACAGCAGTCTGGCATGCAGGTGTGCCAGCATGCTGTGCCTATGGCAGTGTGCGCACCGGCACTATTGAGGATGGCAGGCCTGCAATGGCCAGTGGAGGTGTGTGTCCCACGAGGGACCCACGGCAGGCCAGCACGTGCCCCCGGACGTCTAGCTCCACACCTGTGTACCAGCATGCTGGCACAGTCACAGCTGGGCCTGTCAGCACCGTGGGGCAGCACGGTGGCTGAGCAGGTGTCTGGCACTGTTGACAGCACAGGGGTGGAACAGGTGGACCTGGGGGCTCAGCAGTTGGAGGGGCAGCAGCAGCAGTTGCACACCAGGCCTGGGGGGACAGCGTCAGGCAGTGGCACTTGTCCACCGCCCTTGGATCAGCCCATACCTGGTCCTGGCGAACAGCGGCCACCCTCAAGGGGTGCTGTGCACCAGGACCATCCACACCCTGGGGGTCACGATGCCATTGGGGCACAGTACCCTTTGGACGTGCACACCCGCCTGCTGCAGGAGTCGGTACAGCTGCAGGGGCGGGTTGCAAGGTCCGTGGAGGCACTGACTGTGTCCGTGGAGTGGCATAGCAGGGAGTGTGCTCGGGACCGGGCCGAGATGGTCCATATGCGGACGGATGTGACCGCTGCCATCGACAGGCTGACCCAGGCAGTGGTCTCTGTGGTGACCGCATTGACCACACTGTCTGGTGACCCTGTACCACGCACCCCACACAGCCGCACTCCACTCCCGTTCCGGCATCGTGCGACACCAGGCCTGTCGGCGCTGGGTTCTGCTGTGGGCATCCAGGCACCCCTGGTGCAAGTTTCTTCGCGGGATGCAGACCCTGTGCGAGCAAGGTCGCGGTCACGCACTGGGACCCCTGGTGGTGCAGTAGTGCCACCCGATGTAGCCCTCGCAGCCTGCCAGTGCTGCTAGGCCCGCGCGGGGCGCCCACGCATCCGTGGTGGCCGTGGGACAGTGCTCCTGACTGAGCTGTCTCCCAATGCAGGCCCTGTCTGGTGCTGCCCTGTGTGCAATGTGTGTCATGGTGGGCAGTGCACTGCTGGGTGCTCTGCTCACCATACTGACACACGGACCACCTGCACACTCTCCCAACTGCTGTCCACAGGTGCGTGTGGATGATGATGCCTCATTGCACTGTACACCAAGGTGCAAGGTTGCCCAGGTCCTAGCACACGTCGTGGACAGTCCAGGTGGTGAGGTGGTTTGTGGTGCTGTGTGATGGCGTGTAATTTCCGCATTGCTGTGCTGCTGCCCTGTATGCTGCCTGGTGTGTGTGTGTGTGTTTATTGAGTGCTCACCCTCTCTGCTAATGTGTTGGTATGCATAGACCCTTCAACTCCCTGACCTTCATGCAGGTGTGTTCCCTGTGTGCCTGTGGTTTGCGCATAGACAGTATTGCCTGCACATGTCCCTTGACTTACCTGTGTTGTGCGTAGTGCTCTTCTGCAATGGTGTCCCGGTGCAGCTGGGCCTGCGGGTCAGTCGGGGGTCCCTCTGTCCTGGGGGGGCTCATCACCCATATCACCGGCGCCACTGGCGTCCCCATCGCTGTCCCCCTCTTGGACCTGTCGGCTATCCCATGGTCTTTGGCCATGTTGTGCAGGATGCAACAGGCCAGGAATATCCCACAGGCCTTTTGGGGTGTACTGTAGGGCTCCGCCGAGTGTCCAGGCATCAGGCGTGCCTTGAGTATCCGAACACCGGCTCTATGATGTTCCGTGTTGCGGCGTGTGCCTCATTGAAACCGTGCTGCGCTGGGGCGGGGGCGCCGGTATGGTGTGAGCAGCCAGGGACGGAGGGTATCCACAGTCACCTGTGTAGAGATAGTGGAGATCAGTGTTAGGTCAGGTCCATATTGCCATATCCTTGTGTGCCACTACCATGGCACCTGTGTCATTCCCACGCTTGCACAGAGTTTGCATTCCATACATGTGTACTCACCCACTAGATGACCCGTGGGGATGTTCCCACTCGAATCGATGGCACAGTGCAGATTGGTGCCATATGAAGGCATCATGTGCTCCGCCAGGGTGTGTGGCACAGACATTGATGATGCGCCCAGTGGCATCACACACCACCTGGCAGTTGACACTGAGTAGCCCTTTCGGGTTCGATATGCTTGCCCGTCAGGGCCAGGTGGCATGCGAATGGCCACATGGGTGCAGTCTATGGCACCTAGCACGCCAGGCATTTGTGCTACCCTGTGGAACTCCTGCATGTTTGCTGTATGCTCTGCCGCGGTGCTGGGGAAATGGATGTACTCATGCATGAGGCAGCAGTGCGCTGAGGAATGGGTGAGGATGCGTGGCGTGGCTGACTGCGTGATGCCTGTGGTGTCCCCTGTCGGCCTCTGGAAGGTGCCCGTGGCGAGCAGGCACATGCAGGCTGTCACCTTGGTCTCCACAGACAGGCGTGACTCCGTCGGAGAGTGCCTGCATCACATCACTGCACAGCTCACTGAGCCGTCTCAGTATTGCCCTGTTCAGGCAGTGCCGGGCCCGCGATCTCAACATCACTGTACAGCTCGTGGCTGATGCGGACACGATACTGCCTGTCGGGGGGCATACCGCCGACGGGCCCTCCACGGCCACGCCCCCTGCAGCATGCTGTCTCACCTCTCATTACAGCTTCCATGTGGAAGCTGACACCGTCCATCTCCCTGGCTTCTGCCCCCCAGCTGCTGTTCTGTGTTACCCCCACTGCCCCCACTGCTACTTCCACTGCACTGGGCACCCCACTGGCCTCTCTGTCCTCCAGGACCCACTGTCCCTCTCTGTCCTTCCTGCTCCTGTCTCTGTCTCTGTCCTCTCTCTCTCTCCCCGGTTTGCCGCCTGCTCGGGGTTCTTGCGCCGCTCCCTTGAGCCGTTTTATTTGGCTCAAATCCGGTACTGCGCAACTTCGGCTGAGCCACTCTGCGCGTGCGCAGTGTTCAAATATCGCATTCGCGCACTTTATGCATGGACCGCCCCTTGAGTTAGCGATGCCTTCATTTCCATTGCGCTGTGGCTCAGCGTGTTTTCGTGGCAACTGGCCCTTCTCAATATCGCAGAATGGCGATTTTGAGGTGCGACGCTGACGAACCCTGTTGCGCATGGCGCAACCCTTTTGAATATCTGGGCCCCTGTATTTACCAGCTGTTTACTATGTAATCCTGTATATATTTTTAACTGTACTATGTATTCAAAACTGTATTGTATATGTTAATCCCTTTGTCCCTTCCCCCGGGTCGCATCTGGAAACACGCCCCGGCTCAGTGTGCCTTTCCCAGTTACCAAATGTTTAAATTAAAAAAAAAAAAAAAATTCCTTGGGCCAGGTCACAACTCAGACCTCACCACAGCCAACCCACGCACACTAAATGTAACAATAATCTTAAAATCTGCACACTGCATGACTCCCAACAGGGGCTGCAAGCTCTGTTTGCTGCCTAAAATAATTTGTGACGGAAAGGAATTTTCCTGTCACGACATGTCCCTAGCAGTGAAATGTTTTGGTGCCTTTACTACCACAGTCACCTGCACTGAAGAGAAAACCGATCCTGTGGAATACAGGATATTGAACCAACTGAACTAATTTCTCGTGTTATACAAGACACGACTGGTGATACCATGCCACTCTAAAGTGTGGTTTTAAGAATGGATGAAGGGCCAAATAATCAGAATTCTGGTCTTGTTTAACATGGCTAGTTACATTTTTCATTTGAAATGTGAATATTTTCTAGAACTAAAGGAAATTGCTTGTAACCATTTGTCCCACTCATGCACTGAAAATGGACATGTTTCTCCCATTCCCAATGCATACTATGTACAGTATCTATTAAGATATCCCACAGTTATATAGGGGAGATCTGATGGGTGGCTATCAGATATTGTTTTTATCTTCATGAGTGGCCAGATACCTCTTGATTCTCACGAGTGATGAAGCACAAGTGAGAGTTCGAGAGGTCAGTGACCATGAATAAAGACAATGATATCTGAGAGCCATCTATCAGATATCCAGATTCTACAATCTACTTTACGACTGGACTTACCACTTCATGCTTATCTTTAACTGTCATACATTGGACTGCTTGTGCTTTGAATATATGTTCTTCTAGGCAAAAATTCTTTAGGCAATAGCAGAGTTACCGGCGATTGCCTCTAATTGTGTTTTTTGATTTGTTCTATGTTCTTTAGTATTTGGTGCATTTGCACTTACAGTACTTGTACTTTTGGGATGGAATGTTGCTGCTATCACTTCTCTCTCTAGTTCATGTTTTGCACAATTTTGCACATGTTTTGTACTTATTTAAGCCCCCCCCCAATGCTGTTGGGCTTACCTTATTTGTGCCTCCCATCACCCGTGTTCTCACCACTGCAGTCCCGGGTTCTGTGGAGCCCCAAACTCTCTGTCCAGCCCCTGATGTGTTTCTTTATTGTGAATGGGGCCGGAGGAGGAGGACACAGAACCGTCACACTGCTGCCACATGAATGTGTGAGCTGGCAGTCTGCACATACATGTTGGAGCGCATTCATTTTCTTGCCACTGCTGCAGCAAGAAAAAAGCCTCTCAGGTGCTCCCGGACCACTAGATGGGCAAAATGGGCTCCGCAGACATGGAGGAAGCACCTGAGGAGCTATAAATATTTATAGTTTGACAGCGTCAATAAGAACTTTGGAGCCAATCCATCAATATTAACAAGGGGCAAATAAATACTAATGAGGCCATCTGCTGCATGGGGTCTGTGCTTATTGGAGGCAGCAACAGGCAGGGATAATTGTTTGAATTTTGGAAGAGAAGGGAGGGGATACTTTGGGACCATGGGGCACTTATTAAAACATTTATTCTGGCTGCATAAGGACTGAAAAGTTGGGACTCTCCTTTGGGATTGCATAAACTGTTTCCCATAGCAGCCACACTTGTCACCTTTAACCCCTGCACAGTCAGTCAGTCAGCAGGGATGTTGCCAAGAGACTTATGGG
Organism: Neoceratodus forsteri; assembly: GCA_016271365.2. NCBI lineage: Eukaryota > Metazoa > Chordata > Ceratodontiformes > Ceratodontidae > Neoceratodus > Neoceratodus forsteri. The sequence goes on from CM057459.1 coordinate 660,692,398, forward strand.
ACTGCCAAAGAGGACTCTGGGAGGAAAAGAAGAGACAATTCTTGGTGTCCAATTAGCAACCAACAGGGCGACAAGGGAGCCCTATGAATATTAATTTGCTCAGTTGGACAGCAGCTGCAGTCAATCACAAATGGGGAATGGAAAATTGATTTAAGAGGCTGTTTGCCTGCCCAAAGTGGATTCCGGGGAGATCAACCAGAGAGTGAGAGAGGAGAAAGATTGCAGTGGGCTTGCTATCCCTGAAGGCCTGCCTATCTGCCAAAGGCTTTGTCTGGTTACAGATTTGAACAAGCTGCAGAACACTTAGAAAAGAACAGACTCTAGGAAAAGAACTGGACTGTGTGAGACATTTCCAGGGAGAGAGGTGAACCTGCTACTGAGTATATTTGCTGCTGAGAGTTTGGAATGTGCTGCTGAGAATCTGAAAGCTGCTGCTGAGGACTGAACCTGTAACTGACAAGAAAGTGTAGATGCCACAGCTGGAGAGACAGAGACTGAGATTTGCTGCCAGGGAAGGTGTGGGCTGTCCTGCAGTACAAAAAGAGCAATCAGAGTGTGGCAGCTGGACAGTAGACTGTAAAGGTCGCAGCCTGAAAACCAGTGTCTGCATCTGAAAGTAAAGTGATCTGCAAGCTGTGTTCCCCCTCGGTGGGGTAAGTGCGAGACTGTTTTGCTGCAAAGCCCCTGTGCTGTATCAGAGAAAAGTGTGTTCCAGTCAGCAGTCTGGGGAATCACCAGCCTGTTATGTACCGAGACCAAACAGGAGACCCCCCCCCAGAAATGAAGATGTTGAGAGGCCTGCAGGGTGAACACTGCATAAAAAGGCCCCGGGGGCAAAGATTGGAAAGACCTGGCAGGTGAGGACCCGCTTTCATAATTTCTTCTGCTAACTACTGCTGTAGTGCACCAATAACTCCTGACTCCAGTATGGTACTGTGAACCAAGTTTCTGCTACCCTCTTTGAACTGCTGAACTGTAAGTATCCCTAGCTGCGGCTTTGGGGAAATCTTACTTTAGCTAGTTAGTCAACATTAAGAGGGTTAAATCCCGGACAGGACTGTGCCAGTGTTAAAGCTGTACCCAGTCAACCAAGTTAAAGTTTTGCATCTGTTTGAAGCTATTTGGGCTCCAACGAAAGATCACCAGTGTCTTCTGCCATGTGGTACCCACCCGTGGGAGTTTACAGACTTTACGGGCAGCTGCCATTGGGAAGCCAGGTCCACCCATAGGTGGGAGGTGAGGACTGTGTGGGGTAAAAATATTGTAACAATTGTTAAATTTGCTATGCTATTTTTCTCCCTTTTTCCCACTTCCCCCAAAATAAAAGTTGTTAATTGTTAATGTTACATTCTGGCACTGTGGCTCCTTGCAAAAAGTGGGGAATGCTGTGTGGGGAAGGTACAGTGGGGGAAGTTGCTATATTTTCCTGGGGGTGTTAACCTGCACTTTATCTACAAGTATTCCCTAGCACGGTACACTTGCATTATTTCATAGAAACATAGATTTTGACGGCAGATAAGAACCGCTTGGCCCACCTAGTCTGCCCATTTCCCTACCTAGAGGATAAGCTGCAGATCCTATTTAACCAACAGCCTATTTCTTCTTACCCCCCACAAAAATTGCTTTATGCCTGTCTCACGCATTCTTGAATTCTCCCTCAGTTTTAGACCCCACAACCGCCTCAGAAAGGCTGTTCCATGCATCCACCAACCTCTCTGAAAAAAATGCTTCCTCACGTTGCCCCTGAGCTGTCCCCCCCATTATCTTCAAATTGTGTCCCCTTGTTCTTGCACATCTCTTTTCCTGAAAGATGCTGCCCTCTTGGACTTTGTTGATTCCACTGTGGTACTTAAACGTTTCTATGATGTTCTCCCTCTCCCTCCTTTCCTCAAGGGTATACATATTAAGCTCCTTTAGTCTCTCCTTGTATGGCTTCTCTTGCAAACCCTGCACCATTTTAGTTGCCCTCCTCTGAACTGCCTCCATGCTGTCTATGTCTTTGTGGAGATGGGGTCTCCAGAACTGGATGCAGTACTCCAGATGGGGTCTCACCAACTGTCTGTACAGGGGGATAACAACTTCCTGTTTTCTGTTGGTGATGCCTCTCCTATACATCCCAGTATTCCCCAGCCCTCCCTACGCCTTCTTACATTGCTTGCCAACCTTAAGGTCATCTGATATGATTACCCCCAGGTCCCTTTCCATTTTTGTTGTTGTTACTACTACCTCCCCCCCATTGTGTAATCTTCCCTTGGGTTTTTGTTTCCCAAAAAACAAAACATTTCGAGGCTCACTATCCCGACACTAACCTGCCCGGGCAGTACTGCCCGACAGGTTTAGTGTCCCAACAGTGGAAATCCCACTGGTTTGTTACCAGATGGTGTTATGGGAGGCGGTAAGGTAGCAGATGTGATGGGTTGCTACCTTACCCCTGGTATGTTCCTAAAAACAGCTTTGGATAAAGAAGCTGGTTGAGATGCTCCGGTGGTGTGTAGGACTAAAGCACTGGCAGCTCGGCCAGCATACCACTGGAGGCTCAGGTTCTGATCCAGGCTATGGACCTTTTTTACATTTGGCCCCCGTAACTGATATAATTTTTACTCCAATGTCTGCTCCCCCTGGTAGTTAGTTATATTAGTTACGGGGGAGGGGGCAAGCCCCCATATTAAAATTTCTTTTCTTTTATTGGGATGCCCGACATTGTATTCTCGAGCATCCGAGTTGTGCAGGATTGCCCCATTCAGGACCGTAAACTCGGTATGTTGAGTGTCGACATACCGAGTGTAGGTATAACATAATATATCCCCTATCACTACCACAGGTGGAGGCACCACATGCACCTGTTGTTTCTGTACCACTTGTCTGCCAGAGAACCTAGGCCAGCTCCATCAAGGTGTATCCAGGGAAGACCCGAAGGCCCTGGAAACAGCCGAGGTGAGTCTGAAAGGGGCGGTTACAGTTAGCAGTTTGTATGTCTTTTAGCACTGTGTATGTTGTTTTAACTGCACCAATATTTCAATTTGACATACTTCTTTTACAAAGACGTCATTCTGTGACATCGAAACATCAGTGCATTTCCTTCTATAGACTGCTGTGAAGGTAGTTCGACAATGTTTAAAAGTTTAATATTTTTTGTTTTATTGCTGTTACTAACCATAAAGCAAGGTATATATAGTACTGTGATAGACTGCAATCTGTGTGAGTTAACGTATGGATTACTAGACAGCACTGGGAAATACTCTGGATTGAGATTTAGCAGCACGCTGCAAGTCAGTATTACTGTGGTATGCCTCTCAACTTTCTAATTGAAATAACACAAATTAATTTCAGGAGGAAGTACAAAATGAGCAATCAAGGTGGAAGCAACAATGGCTTTCAAGAAGGCTGCATATATAGTAGGTTATGTTTTCTATCTGTCCGTGTGTGTGTGTCAGTTAGTTTGTAGGCTTGTTCACATGAGGGACTGTGAGCCATTGTCAGTGGCTCACAGTAGCAAGATTGGCATCCCTGCCCCCGTGTGAATCTTACTGTTTCGTCAATTTTCTGTTGCGTGGCGTTGCCACCACACTCTCTCTTTCCATGGGTTTCTGGAGTGGTGTTGGTGGTTTCCTGTCCTGTGTGAACATCAAAGCCACATGCAACACCACAATTCCCCACCCAAAGTAGGGACAACACCTGAACACTGGAATCGCCGGAAGGGAAAAGGGCAGCGGCAACACTGATTAGGTGAGAAGAAAAAAATTACTCACCTTAGTAATGTTGTTTCTTCTAATGGAGTCTTGCTGTATTCTGACTATTGCAGTTAGGTCCTGCCTTTCAACTGCCCCGGAGAACAAAGAATTAACTTTCCATGGCCAGCATGGAACAATCAGCGCGAGCTCGGTTGAAGCCTCTGTCTGCTGTTGTTTAAACTCCAACCGTCAGAGCTTTACGAGCAATACTCACTATAAGTTCTGTGTGGAAACTGTAAGACTCACACTAGCCAACTGGCAACTAAATTTATAAAAAAAATGGGTTTTTGGTTTCAAAGCAAAGACTCAAGTCAGGAAACCCAAAAAACAAAACACAACACACGCCCAAAATAAAGGAGGGTGAAAAAGGGGCACCTCTAGGGTGCCAACACTGCTCCTGCCCACCCACATCCCAAAAACAGGTTCTGAGAGGGGAGGCGAGGGGAGGTCAGAATACAGCAAGACTCCATTAGAAGAAACAACATTACTAAGGTGAGTAATTTTTTCTTCAAACAACATGAAGTCTTGCTGTATTATGACTATTGCAGACTACCAAGCAGTACCTCCATGGAGGAGGGACATAACCTACTTTGGGAATAGGCTCTGAAGTACTGCTGTGCCAAACCGAGCATCACTCCTAGCCTGGCTATCCAGAGAGTAATGCTTGGTGAAAGTATGGACTGTTTTCCAGGTGGCTGCTTGACAAATTTCTAAGATAGGAATATCCCTGGCAGCAGCCAGGGAAGCAGCTGTACCTCTAGTAGAGTGAGCCCTCAGGCCTGAGGGTGGAGTTCTACCCAGTTTTTCATAGCAGAATTGTATACAAGAGACAATCCACCTGGCAATAGATCTTTTAGTGGCCGGTTTGCCCTTACCGACCTCTCCATATGTGAGGAACAACTGGAGGGACTCAAACCTGTGACCCTTGGTGCACTCTATGTAGTAGCTGTGGGCCCTTTTAACATCCAAGCTGTGCAACTTCCTCTCTCCAGAGGAGGAATGGTCAGTGAAGAAAACAGGGAGAGACAGACTGATTAAGGTGGAAATCTGAAACCACCTTAGGCAAAAACTTCCTGTTAGTTCTTAGGACCATTTTATCTCTATGGAAAGAGATGAAATCAGGCTCCACTGACAGGGCTTGCAATTCACTGATACGCCTGGCAGAGGTAATGGCTACCAAAAACATAGTTTTCCAAGTCAAGTACTTAAGCTCTGCAGAGGACAAAGGCTCAAAGGGTGGTTGCATAAGCTGAGCAATGCAAACATTAGGGTCCCAAGCAGGAGTAGGGTCCCTAAAGGGGGGATTGGTGTGCAGCAATCCCTTGAAGAACTTACAGAACACAGGATGGGCTGACAGAGAAGAGGGCTTGCCTAATGACAAGAAGGCAGAAACAGCTGCCAGATGCACTTTAAGTGTAGCTGACCTAAGTCCCAACCCATTAAGATGAACCATATAGTCCAGGACTGTAGGCAACCCAGCAGATTCTGGAGAAATATGCTTATTAGAGCACCAAATAGTGAACCTTTTCCATTTGGAGTTGTAAGACTTTCTGGTGGAAGGCTTTCGAGAAGCCTTAAGGATATCCAGAACCCCTTGAGAAAGGTGTAGATCAGCAAACTCTAACTCTTCAAGAGCCATGCCTTGAGATTGAGAGATCTGAGGTTCGGATACCAAATCCTCCCCTGAGAGGATGTCAACAGGTTGTAATTCCTGGGAAGAGACAGGGGAAGGTGGGCTGTTAAGGACAGGAACAGTGGGTACCAGGGCTGTCTGGCCCAGTCTGGAGCAATCAGAATCACTTTGCATGGTTGTGACCTTATCTTGACTAGCACTTTGAACAGGAGAGGAAGGGGGGGGGGGAGCATACAGGAACTTCCCTTCCCAATTCAGAATCAGAGCATCCAGGGGGACTGAGCCCAATACTGGGGGTCTGCAACAAAAGAGAGGAACTTGGTGATTGTCTGGGGCTACAAAAAGATCTATCTGTGGAGTGCCCCATCTCGAGAAAATCACTTCCAAAACTAGGGGTTCTAGGGTCCATTCGTGATGGCCCTGGGATATCCTGGTGACAGCATCTGCTAGGACATTGTCCTTCCCTGGGAGGTGAACTGTTATCAGAGAGGTTTGCAGGGAATAGGCCAGAGACCACAACTTCATTGCTTCTGTGCACAAGGCCGTAGACCGAGTGCTTCCTTGCTTGTTGATGTACCACATTGTGGTGGTATTGTCTGTTCTGATCTGGACCACCTTGTTCTGTACAGATTTGGAAAAGGCTTGCAGTGCCAGAAACACTGCTCTGAGTTCCAAGAGATTGATGTGAAGCAGAGATTCTTGGGGTGACCACAGCCCTTGGTGGTAAGATCCCCAAGTGGGCTCCCCAGCCCAGCAGGGAGGCATCTGTGGTGAGTATCACTTGAATGAGACTGAGTGACAAAAGGAACTCCTTGTCTCCAATTGTCCTGATCCTGCCACCATTGCAAAGCCTGGATCAGGGTTCGAGTCACTGGGACTAGTTTGGTAAGGGAATTCTTTCTTTGAGACCAGAAGGCTCTTAAGTGGAACTGAATGTCCCTCATCTGGAATCTTGCCCCCTGGACCACTGGTATAGAGGCTGCCATGTGGTCCAGGAGCTGCAAGAAATGCCTTGCTGGTTGAGACACCTGAAGGGTGAATGAAAAGGCCAGTTCTATAAGGGTCCTTGTCCTGTCCAGAGGAAGGAAGGCTTTTGCTCTTATTGTATCCAGCTCTGCTCCTATAAAGGTGAGGAGCTGTACTGGCTCGAGAACTGACTTTGGAAGGTTGAGGAGGAATCCTAAGGAAGTGAGCACTTGCTGAGTTACTTGCAGATGTGACTTGACTTGGTCTGGAGACTGACCCACTATGAACCAGTCGTCCAAGTATGGAAAGATGGAGATCTCTTTTCTCCTTAGGAAAGCAACCACTACTGCCAGGCACTTTGTGAACACCCTTGGGGCTGATGTTAGGCCAAAGGGCATTGCTCTGAATTGATAGTGGCCTGAGGGCAACTCGAACCTGAGGTACTTTCTGTGGGAGCACCTGATGGGAATGTGAAAATAGGCATCTTTGAGGTCCAGGGAGGCTAGCCAGTCCCCTGGCCTTAGAGAGGGCAAAATTATTCCCAGAGTCACCATTTTGAATTTTGTTTTTAAAAGGTGCTTGTTCAGATATCTTGGATCCAGGATGGGAGGCCATTCTCCTGTCTTTTTGGGTATTAGGAAGTACCTGGGGTACAATCCTTTGCCCCTGTGTAGGGTAGGAACCCTTTCTATGGCTCTGAGAGCCAGGAGGGAAAAAACCTCTGCCTCTAGGGCAAGGGTCTCTGATGGATTTGCAGGTGGAAAGGATCTGGTTCTCATCTTCGGAAATTTTTTGAAGCTGAGAACCAGTCCCTAACCACTACTTCCAGGACCCACTTGTCTGATGTCAAGACTTCCAGTCCTGGACAAAGTAAGCCAGCCTGCCCCCCACAGGTATTGGAGAATCGGCCCAGGCAGACCCATCAGGGTGTCTGCTTGGCAGAGAGGCTTTAGGGCTGAGGGGTGGAAGCAGGCCTGCTCATTCCCCATCTGCCTCTCCTCTGAAGAACCCCTCTGAGCATAAGCAGAAGAGGGCCTGAGCAGTAAGAAGGACTTTGAAGGGCCTGCCCCTGGAATGCTGTCTCTGAGGGTGGCTTGCCTTTCTTTGGCCTGAGCACTCCTGTAGGTGGTCCTGTACTCGTCCATCTTCTTCATGTAGTTCTCTGTCTGCTCCCCAAACAAGAATTACTAATGATAGGGATACCATGGCCTTAGCCGGGTATCCCATGATAAACTAGTACATCGGAGCCAAGCTCATCCTCCGAGGGCCACAGATGCAGCCATGACTCTAGATGAAACATCATTGGAGTCCACAGCAGCATGAAATTGCACCTGGATGCCTCAATCCCATCCGCAGCCACCTGCTCCAGCTCCTTGGCAAGCTGGTCAGGGGCCTGTTTAGCCAGAGCCAGCACAGTGTCCCACCTGGACTTCTGGTATCTAGCTGTGTAGGCCATATAGTTAGCCTGCCTGAGTCCCAAAGATGCTGCCATGTACTGCTTTTTTGCCATGGCATCAATCCTCCTGGAGTCCTTATCTGGGGTGTGTGAAGCCAAGGGAATATTTGCCTTATCACAGGCAACAGCCTGCACTACCCCAACATGGCTGCATTGCTGGGAAAGGAACTCCGTGTCCGAGCTTGAAAGGGTATACCTCTTGTCCATTCTTCTGTCCACAGGAGGTATGGAATTAGGAGTCTTTAGAATTTTAAATGTCTGTTTCCCAAAAGATTTATGGAGGGGAACAGACAATCTCCTGGACTCTGGGATGTCCATCATCTCCACAAAATCAGGCTCCTCCTGATCCTCTATGGCTTCTTCCATTGGAAGCTGGAGGGTTTCAGCCACTTTCTTGTAAAACATAAAGTGGGAAGGGGACTCAGACAGCCTAGGAGGAGAAACACCTGAAGGTCTGTCTGGGGAGATGTCCCGGTCAATAGGCACATCCAGACTTTCATAATCACCATCATCATCATTATCCTCATACTCTCCCTCCTCCTCCTCCTCCGGTTCATAAAATTCTTCTAAAATATAATCCGGAACCGGGGGAACTGACTGAACCGAGCCCCTGACAGATGGTGCCGGTTCGGCCGGAACCGAAGTTAGCGACTGAACTATCCTTATCACTTTGGCTATTTCATCAGCGGTCAGAGAAAGAATTTGTGGATCCGAACCAGATGATTTTTTCCTTCTCTTTCTTTTAACCGGAACCGACTCCTTAGAATCGGCTCTCCTTTTGCCCGAAGAAGTTTCGCCCTGGTCAGAGGGCACTCCTTCTGGTTCGGTCGGAACAGAACCGGGCTGGCCATCCGGGTCAGCTGACTTCTCGGCCTCCCTTTCCCTCAGTCTACCCACTCTCTTAATTTGGCAGTCTGAATTGAGGTGGTCAAACCCCAGACAATAAACACAGGTGGTGTGGGGATCAGCCTTAGCAAAGGCTATCTCACACACACACTACAGTGTTGAAACCCAGTGGGCCCGTTTTTTTTCTTGGGTTTCTCAGACATGGCCAATCCTATCCAAAACTTACTCTTTTTTTGGCAATCCGCCAGGCAAGACACCCCTATCGGTTCCTGACCGTGTTACGGGTCTTGGAAAAAAGCGTAATTAAATCCGTTTTTTTTAGAACCGATATGGACTGGTTACCACACTCTGATAAATTCAAAAGTTTTTTAAAACCAGTCTGATCGGTTCAAACCGAACCGATCCAATGTTTACAAGTTCCACACAGAAACTAAATGCAAAACCTATCTAGTACTCACGGTACCACAGACAGAGACTTAAACTGACAGGTTCAACAGCAGAAATTCGGTAGAAACTGAGCGAAAAAATGACACTTTAACCGACTTTTTTGAACCGAGCAAAGGAGAAATCTCTGGAGCAACTGTTCAGTGAGGCGGAGTAAAGAATCTGATGGTTGGAGTTTAAACAACAGCAGACAGAGGCTTCAACCGAGCTCGCGCTGAATGTTCCATGCTGGCCATGGAAAGTTAACTCTTTGTTCTCCGGGGCAGTTGAAAGGCAGGACCTAACTGCAATAGTCAGAATACAGCAAGACTTCATGTTGTTTGAATGAGGGTCTCTAGTGCTTCCACAGATTTTTAAGAACGTTTAAAAAGTAGTGGCTGTGGCAAGGCACCATGTGAATGAGACTTTAGTCATTTTTTTGTGTTCTAGACTTGTAGTAACTATCAGTTGTTACCACATAATCAGTGAACATCAGTCTGAATCATCACCTTGAACAATACAGCACTGGATGTGTCTACTTTCTACAGAACTGACATTTAAAGATCTGCTCCAATGAAGAGATTTCTGCAAGATTTTACAGCTTCAGTGATTCCAACAGTCTGTTTCCAGAAACCTGATACCTGGTGTCTGCAGCTGTTTTATGATCAGTACATTCTCCAAAGGATCAGACATTTCTAGTCTGCTATCCTCTGGGATTAGTTTCCCTCTTCTTTTCTCCAGCATTGTGTGTATAGCTCAGCTGCTTTCCAGTAACCTGATTCCTGCTTGTTGACAACCCTGTATCCTGTCTTCCTCTTGTGCTGCATTAAGTGACCCAAGGTACAAACCACCATGCTTTCTTATCTGACACTAATTAAGTAGGTGCCATGTTGTTGTAACAGTGGTGGATGGCTCAGGGTTGCAAAGCTTTATAGCTTTGGGATTACAACTTGTTGGGAAGAATTTGGTATTTTATTCAGTCACATTTGCCAGACCCTCAACTTTAATCTATAAGACTGGTCTGTGGGTCCTTTTCTTGATATTTGTTCTCAAACCTCAGTGTCAACTCATCTGCTTGCCTTTAAGTCTTAAATCTGTGTCCTACCTGGACCCTTGTTCTGCATCTAGCACTTGCACTCGTGAGTTACATCAGATAGACTCTGAACTGCAGGGTGCATACCAGAACCATTGTTTGCAAGCTCTCCACTGCCTGCCTCCAAGACTCTACATGCTTGCCAATGCATGACTCTAGCACTCTGGATTCGGGGTCACCACACAGGCATCACTGACCTGCAAGATCCTTCCACCCCTACGTGACTGCTAACAACTGCCCTCCACCACAGAGATGCATGCTATCTCTTTCTCCATTCATTACAGCCTTCACCCATGACTGCACATTTTCTTTCCTTATCTCCGATGGAAGATGTTTCCAGTGTGTTGGACTAGTTTTAGATGCCGACTCATTTTGGTATTCATGTCATCTCATTCTCTGAGTAACGTTTATTGCTGTACTGCATCTGCCAAGTCAGCCCTTTCAGTGCTGTTCTGGTGCCTAGTCTAGCCTGCTTAGTTTAATAGTCTATTTACCAATTTTTTCTCTAGGTTTTACAGTTGTCTTTGCTGGTAGATCCATTTATGATTTTCCCAGCTATCTGAACTTGTTCAGCTTAGCTAGCCAGAAATCTGTTGGGTACATCTGTGTCAAAGCTCTAACCTGCCTGTTATGCCAAAGTCTAGTTACACCCTAGGCCTGTTATCAGGTAACTCTAATTTTATGGTTTGACCAAACTTGCATTTTTACTGTCATCTATAGTATTGTATAACTGATGGCTACTGCATCTCACCTCCTTTTCATAATGTACCGTACCTTCTTCTATCTCATCCTCTCCCCTGCTCCTCCCCCATTCCTCCCCCATTCCATCTACCTTACCTTCTCTTCCCTCCACCCACCCATCCTTCTTTTCTCTCCTTTTACCTTCTACCTTATCCACCCTGATTTTCTCTCTTTCCCCCTCCTGTAAACTTCACTTTATCCACTGCACCCTCCTCTCTTTTTCCCACCTCCCCCTCCTGCCTTCCACCAACTATAAAGGGGGAAATTCCACTCCATCCTCTTACTCCTGTTCCTACTCCTTTCCTGTTGAACCCTGGATCCACTATTCCCTCCCTCTCTGTCTCCCCAACTGCTAAAAGCCTGAGCTTATTTCATCTCAATGCTCAAAGCCTTGTTCCAAAACTTGACCTTTTGTATGTCTGGATTTCACAAAATCCCCCCTCAACATCCTCTGTATCACTGAGTTCTGGCTTTCTTCCAGGATCCCAAACTCTAGCCTGTCCCTTTGTGACTATCTTCTTTTCAGGCAGATCAGGGGAAAATGTGGGGGTGGTGCTGCCATCTATGCCCATCAGAGGCTCTCTTGCACCACAGCTGTCAGAGAAGTTGCATCTTCCACCCATGCATTCCTCCTTGTCAAGCCATTATCCCCCTCCTCTGTACCCATCTTCATTTGGGTTTTCTACACCTTACCAAAAGTATCCTCCTCCCTGGCTATTCTCTCTCCACCATCATCTCTCACATCTCCGCTGGTGAACGCATCCTGCTAAGGGGCTTCAATGTCAGTTGGCTCTCCCCAGTCTCCAAGCTGATCACACAAAAATTTGAGGCCCCTTAATCTCACACAGATTATCACTGAACCCACCCAGCTCAACTCCCACTCTCACAACCATTTCCTCCTGGACTGGGTTCTCTCCTCCCACCCCCACAGTACTGTTGCAGAATATATCTTGCTGGACACTTTCAGCGATCACTGCATGACATTCTGCATCAGGAAGATTCAGCATCTGCTGTTCTCCCTTCCCAATTACATCTGGCCAGACCCCTCCAGTCACTCAACATCTTTGCTCTCATGAGTGACCTTGCTTCAGCAGACTGGACAGCCATACCCTCCAGCAATGATACCGACATTGCTTCTCCCTGTTTCACTCCAAATTCTCCTCCATTTGAGACAAGCATGCCCCACTCAGAAAAAGCAGGGTCAAGAGTCACCATCACTACTGGATTACCCCTGAAATCACAGACCAGTGCAAGTCCCATCATCTTGTTTGAGCATGTTACAAATTATCTCACTGCCTTCCTGACTTCTTCTTATTCAGGACTATCAGGAACTCCTGCACAAAGGCTGTGCTGCACAATCACAATATTTCAAGGCCAACCTTCATAACAACCTTAACACACCTTCAAAGTTCTGGAAGGTAATTCATTCCCTCTTCAACCATCCCACCTAGTCCACACCTCTGGTCCTTCTGTGAAGTGGTTCACCAGTGTCTGATCCCTCCTCTATTGCTGCTCACTTCAATGAGTTGTTCCCCACTTGTGCTATCCTTTTCACTCACCGTCCAGCCTCCACTGCTCCACCATACATTCCTTCTCCTCTCCCCTCAAAGCATTTCCTCTTTTCTCCAGTACTACCCAGGAAACCCTAACTGCCCTTTACTTCCTTAATCTGAGTAAATCTAGCCCTGATGGGTCACTGCATATCTCCACTCCTGTCATAACATCTCTTCTGACTCACCTACTCAACCTCTCTTTCTCCCTAAGTGCTGTCTCTCAGTTCTGGAAGTTGGCTAACGTTTTTTCACTCCAGAAAGGGGGGAATCCTTCCTCCCCAGGTAACTTCCAGTTAATATCTTCCTTCCTTCCACTGTTAAGCTGCAAGAGAAGCTTGTCTACACCAGACGTCCTGCTTTTCCTGTCCTCCACTGATTTCCTCTCCCCGTTCCAGTATGGCTTCTGGAAGCATCACTCCACCATTCTTGCCTGTTGCATGTAACTGACTATCTTCTCAGAGATGGATCAGGACATACCATTTGGTCACCCTTGTCATGATTCACTGAAAAGAATCAATTTCAGCTGTACTCAATCGGCTTAAATTTTTTTTGTTTACTGTCATTCAAAGCTGTTTTTTGTAAATAAGTTTGCTGTTTCTTGTGTTATTCTATGCACCATTTGTATTGTGTTTCATTGTCATGAAACCTTTGTAAAAGAGCTCATGCTCAAAGGTTGTTTTCCGAATATGCAAATAAATAAATACAGTAATACCCCATTTATCCAAATGTGTCCAGGGGCACTGAAAATATTCAGATAAACAGGGTTTCAGGTAAATGGGAGCAATGAAAAAAAAAATCATAGACGACACCATGGACATCGCGGTTAGCATTACTTACGTTTTTACTTATGATTTTATGTAAGACAATACAGTATAAGAAAATACATGGAAGTGTAGTGCAATTAAAATACAACTTCAGTGTTAAAAAAACATCATTATAGTGCTGTGTACTGATTAACAGAGCTAGATACTGTAGTGACAAAGTAGTTTTGCATGCTTCTGTTTGTCAAGCCGCAGTCGAACTGCCTTTAACCGCAGCTGCTGGAGAAGTAAAAGCTGAACACCATCTACATCTGATTGCATCTTGAGTCAGTCAATACACTTCTGGAAACAATCGGCGGCTTCAGCATCTGTGGGTACATTTTTTCTGTATGCGGTCTCAGATTCATCTTCGTTGTCTTCAGCAGACTCCACTGGCTCATTATTAGCAATTGACAGAATATCAGCATCTGTCATTTCCTCATATCCAGCATCTGTGTCGACCGTATCTGCCCATTCTGTAACCATCTCCCTGCTAAGATCAAGGTGCTCTGCAGCTGAATGTAGCACTTCTATAACTTCTGTCATTTGATCAACATCACTGACAGCGCACTCAGCATTGTTGGAAGTTGTTGCAACAAGTGTGTCAATAAGTTGAGATTTTTGCCAACATTTTATAACGGTCGCCTGCTTCACATCCCACTAGGACTCTGCAAGCATAATTAGGGCATCTTTAACAGTGATTGATTTTATAATTTCAATGAGAGATCTATCATCATTCTCCTCATACAGAACGTTAGTCAGGAGTTTACTTCTGTAAATTCTTTTCACAGTGGCCACAATTCCTTGGTCCATTGGTTGAATGGTAGTGGTGGTGTTTGCAGGCAAAGATTCACACTGTACTGCACCGTCCTCCATACAGAGAGTCTCTGCACTGGGATGGGCTCCACCATTGTTCAACAGCAAAATAGCTTTCAGAGGCAATCACAGACCAAGAAGATGAATCCTGAGTGATGGAACAAAGTTAGTGAAAAACCAGTCTTTGAAGATTTTGGAATTCATTCATGCACTTCACTGTGCTCGGCACAGGTTGGGGAGGGTTGGCATGTTAATGTGCTTGAAGAACCTCGATGACTGAGACTTCCTGATGATTAGGAGAAGCAATTTATGAGAATCTGTTGCATTGGAGGTTACAAGCACTGCAAGTCACTATTTATTTTTCTTAAAACCAGAGGCATTTTGTCAACCGAAGACGCTAATATTTTCTCAGCCAAAAGTCTCCAGTAAATGCCAGTCTCGTCTGTGTTGTAAAGCGCATCAGGTGATATGCCCTCTGTTTGCATTATCCTCCTAAGTTTCTATTGAAAGAGATCAATGCTCTCTAAGCAGCTGGACATGATTTCACCAGTGACCACAAGCTGCCTGATCTCATGTCTATTTTTAAATTGGTTCAACCACCCCTCGCTGGCAGAGAAGGGGTAATTGGCACTGAGCTGTCGATGAAAGAAAAGAGCTTTCTCTTTTAGGATTGTACCTGATATAGGAGTCCTTTTTGATCAGTTCTGGACAAACCACAAAAACACTGCTCTGTCCAGTGCATCATCTTTACATGAGTGCATGGTTTTATGTTTCTCATGTGAAATGCTGGAGTCCATCATAGCAGCGTAGTCTCGTATCTTTTGTTTTGCCTTTTTTTATATCACAGACAGTTGCATTACTGAAACTGAACTGCCAAGCAACTTCAATAACTTTTTGACCCCTCTCTAGGCAGTCTATGATCTGTAGCTTTTGGCTAATGTCCAGGACTGAATGCTTGCGTTTCGCCATCACAGCACAATGTGGGACGCTAACCTGGGGGCTTATCACAAGCTGTAAAGTACCCACTAATGGCTTGTTAACAGCTGCAGCACATCTCAGATTATTATTCACTCAGCCACTAATTAACCACAAATCAGCAATAGTGCCAGATGAAGGAATGAACAGGCACATTTCTTTTAGACTGCAGTGTGTGTGAGGGACAAGTGTGATACTCGGTTAACAGAGATTTGGATTTCAGGGGTCTAGACAAGCAGGGTTTTACTGTAAATAAAAATACATAACACAGTTGCCATTTTCAGCAATCTGGCTAAGGCCTTTGACTCGGTGTCTCACCCAACTCTCCTGGATAAATTGAGTTCTTCTGGCCTCTCAGCTCCTGCCACTGACTGATTCCGTTCTTACCTCTCAGGCCATCTGCAGTCAATAAAGACTGGTAGAACCCTGTCACCTCCACTTCCCATCCAGGCAGAGGTACGGCAGGACTCCATCCTGGGGCCCATCCTGTTCTCCAGCTCCCTTAATGACCTTCTCTCAGTTGGTGTTAACTTGCAAATACAGTACACATGTATGCAGATGACAAAGTCATCTATACTTCTGATCCCACTACCACAGCCATGGAAGGTCTGCTTCAGCGCGACTTCCACAATGTCCTGCACTGGTTACAAGCAAACCAGTTCCGGGTCAATGTAAAACACACTGTCTCTATGACTTTTGGCACCAGCAAGAAATTTGCTAGACTCCCAATTCTGCTTATCTCCAGGATGGATGGCACCCCCTCTAGAAGTGGTTCAATCCTTCAAGTACCTCTCAGTGTGTGGATAGATAGCAAACTTGACTTCTCTACCCATATCAATGCCACATGCCAAGCTCTCCCTTAACCTTGGTGCCCTGTACCACAATAAAGAGTGTCAGCAGGTCCACCGTGAACTTGTCACCAAAATAGTGCTCCTGGCCTTTGACTATGAGGATGTGGTCTACGGTACTGCTCACTCAACCTCCCTGGCCAGACTAGACAACATCTGCAACTTCTTCTGCCACTCTGTGAACTACTCCCCCCCTCTTGTACTCATCACTTCTCAATTTATTCCTCTTTAGCCAGTCTCCCTCTACCCTCACTTTACCAGTTCCAATGTGCCACATTCATATCCAAATACTGGTTTGGATCCCTTCCCTCTTACCACTCCTCTTCCTCATCCTCTCTGCCTCTTGCTCCCTCCGTTTAAAGGATCATTGCACCTTTGCCATTTCTGATTCCTGCTCCTCTGTGCTGGGCAGTCAGCCTTTTCCTATCATCTCTCATCACATTGGAACTCACTCTCTTCATTAAGCTTCACTGCCACCCCAGGCTCCCTCAGGTATCAGCTGAAACTCCTTCTCTCCCCCCCACCCCTATTTTCACACTCCTTGACTGTCCCCCTTGCATTTGCCTTCTACCCAGTGTAGAGGTGGCTGAAATGCCTTATTTTGTTTTTTTTATTCCTACCTTGTTAGCTCCGTTTGCTCTTACTCCTGTAATTAATTCATGTCATCAGTTTGTTCTTTATTGTAACTGCGAATTGTGTCTGTGCTGTGTATTTTGTATCCCCTATACCCTTCCCAATGGTCACTCCTGGAAATGAACCTTGGCTTAGTGTGCCTTTCCTGGTCACCAATTTTCAACTAAATAAATAAATAAAAATAAAAGTACTTGTGATTGCAAATATTTGAGATGGAACATGAAATCGGGTGTTTGGTGCTGACCCATTCACACTGCCACGATACAGTTGTTGCGTTTTGAACATGGTGAATTCCACAGCAACAGGATGGTGTTATATGGTAACCATTGACCAGACCTCCTAAGACATTTGGGTGTGCACATCCATATCAGACCTTACAGCAACAATATCAGCGACCCTGCAAACACCACTGGAATAGTTAATGCATATTTTGCTGAGGCTAGTAATATTTTATCCTAATTTAACATTACCCTGAAGAAAACCATTTCTTTGTATATAATGCATCACCCATAGATTGCCTGACTAAATTTTCTATTCACCCATTTAGCCCTGCACAAGCATTAAAGAAGCTGTTATCCTGGGTGCTTATACTGGGTTTAGAATAGAAGAAGGTCTCTACAACCCATTGTTACCATTCCCCACATTAGTGGGTCCATTTAAGCCTGTTCTGCATGAACCAGCTATCAACACCTTTCTTAAAGTTTGTTAGTGAATTACTGCACACTCAATCGTTTGGAAGGGCATTCCATAACCTACCAGTTCTATTCATAAACGTAAAGTGTCTGCTGTTGTTTCTGGCAGTCTCTGTTTTTATTTGCTTCTTATGCCCTCCCAAATTTAAGGGTTTATCCTGCATGACTACTCCCATTTCCTCAATTAATTCTGGTTCTCCTATTATTTTGTACATAGGAGATCGACTCTAACTTCTTTGCTGTAATGTAAAAAGTCCCAGTCATTGAAGTCTTTCCTCATATTTATTTGGTCTTAGTGAACCTATCATTTTCGTGTACCTTCTCTGAATTCTTTTCAAGCATATATGGGCTCCACAGTGGCGATCCACAGTCCACATGTGGCCTCACAAATGTTTTATAGTGTGGGACTAGACAACATATAGATTTATTAATGAAACTTCTATTTATATTTCTGATCATATAATTTGCCCTCCATATTAGATGTGTCCTATGTTGTTTAAAATCCAACTTATTGTCAATAATGATACCACAGTCCTTTTCCTGTGTTGATACTTTCAGGTTATTCCCATTTTAGGGCTGTGTTGCCCGTTGCCTACCTAAGTGCATCACAGTGCACTTCTGTACACTGAAAGGCATCTTGTTCCTGACTGACCATTGTTCAATTTTCACCATATCATCTCTTATCATTAGTTGTTCTTTAGTTTCTACAGGACCACCTAATTTAATATCATCCGCAAATTTTACCACCATGTTGTTCATACAGTATGCTCCACTTATATCACCTCCTGTTGTAATGGACATCTGCTTCTAATGGATGTTTTGTCTATGCCAAATGCCAATCGCTATATTGGCAGTGTTAAAATTGTCTGTTAAAGCGGACCTTAAATTCCTGCATTAACGACCATCACATCATTAAAAACACCTACTTAACAATGCTAAATGAAGGTCAGGTGACGGCCAGCTGTCTTACTAGCTTCTTTAACTCAGTGTTAGATCCCCTACAGTTTTCCCTTCCTCTGGCAGTGTAGCTCATAAGTGCTGTTCTTATTGTCGTGCTGTACTACTTCCTCAAATGATGAGTGCCCCCAAGAATACTGCTGGTAAGTGAACATGTCTTACTCTTTCCAAAAAAAATCAAGATTATTAAGGAAATTGAGAAAATGCCAAAATTAAGTATGCGTGACCTCAGCAGACATTTTTCAGACCCCAAGACAACCTTGTCTGAAATGCTTAAGAATAAAGAGGCACGTCTATCGGACTGGCATTCTAATCAGAAGCGCCAAACTACTATGGAGGATTTCATCCCAAAGGAGCAGTAGATAAGTACAGCACAACCTCAAGCAGTGCTTACATTGGTCGGTTTGATTTTCTTTTGTTACTTTTTCTAAAAAAACATAAATGAAGTTTCCAAAGGTGTTTTTTGCACACTGCAACTTACTCGGAAAGGAACTGTAAGTCACTACCGATCGACATTGGTCACTACCTTGCAGAAATATGAATAACGCTCAGTGCTCATTGTTGTATCGGACACCGCATGTAATGGACAGATTGCTGGTTGTCAAATCAGTCCGTTACAAGTGGCATATACTGTATTGTGGTGTAAGTCACATATATAAAGTGCACATAATATTGGTCCTAACACAGACCCTGTGGCTCTCCGCTGGATACCTCATCAGATTTAGAATACTCCCCTAGAATTCGCACTCTCTGTCTTCTACCCACCAACCAGTTCCCAGTCTATTTTGTTATTCTGCTTTATCAAGTTATTATGTGGAACCTTGTTGAAGGCCTTTGAAAAGTCCAGGAATAAGACATCCATTGCCATATTATTGTTTAATTTTTTTGTTTATACAGTATATTCATAAAAACAGAGTTGATTAGTGGTACAACCCATGTTTTTCCTAAACCCATGTTGCCTCCTATCCTCATATCTTATATAATTAAGATTTCTTCTATTTTTATCTTGAGGAAGCTTTCCGCAATTTTACACAGCATAGCCGTCAGGGTTACTGGTCTATAGTTAGAAGCTTCAGCCCTGTTTCCCTTCTTGTATAGGGGGATGACAGTCGCTAACTTCCAATCCTCAGGGATTTCACCTGTAATAAAGGATTTATTAAATAGACTCTCTAGGGGTTTAGATGTGTAGGCCCAGATATTCAAAGCTTTGCACCTGGTGCAAATCCCTACTGCTGGAATAGCGCTGGATGTGCGCCAGGCTGCAATATTCAAAAGCCCTAATAGCGCCGGTGCTGTGTGGTAGCGCCGATGCTAAAGGATAATAGTATGCAGGGGTGGGGTTAGGGAAGCGCCCAGGATGCCGGCAGCATGGCATATTCAAACATACAGCACCGCGCTGCAGGCATTAGCGTGACCTGTAGTGTGGCACTAAATACCACTGAGAAAAAGCTGGTGGTAATGCAGCAGTAATGCGGCGGTGGGGGCCCCCCCATTACGAACTCCGGTATCCACTCCAAACACTAAGTTCCCTGGTAGTCTAGTGGTCCCCCCACCCCGCCCAGCACAAATCCCGGCAGCCTCTGTTATAAGGTTTTTCCCCGGTAGTCTAGTAGTCCCCCCACCACCCCAGCATGATTCTCGACCCCCGGCAGCCTCTGTTTTAAGCTATTTCCCTGGTAGTCTAGTGGGGGACCCGGCAGTGATGCCCCCGCCCCTCCCAATAACTCCACACAAATGGAACCAATGACCAGCTCAGCCCTCCCTCTCACCACCAAGGCTGGCCACCAACTGAGGAGCAGATGAGCAGTACCACTCAATCGTACCTCAGTCGATGAATAACGGCCATGGTAGTTACTAAGCAGTCGCTGGCTCCATTTGTGTGGAGTTATTGGGAGGGCGGGGTGTCACTGCCAGGTGGGGGACCACTAGACTACCAGGAAATAAATTATTAGAGCGGATACCAGGGTCAGGAATCATGCTGGGGGTGGGAGACCACTAGACTACCAGGGAAATGACATAACAGAGGCTGCCGGGGTCAGGAATCATGATGGGGTGTGGGGGACCACTAGACTACCAGGGAAATAACTTATAATAGAGGCTGTTGGGGGTCGGGAATTGTGCTTGGGGGGTGGAGGGGGGGACCAATAGACTACCAGGGAAAAAGATTATTAGGATAAAGTTCTCAAGTAGTGGAAATGTGTAGGGGGTGCAAATGAATATACAGTAGACAGCTTGGATGTAGAAAAAATGTTCACAATAGTTTATTAAATTTTCACGGCAAACAATCTCTACGTTTCACCTATATGTGTAGGCTTCTTTAGGAGATGCCTTTCACTGCCTAATAAATACATAAATACATTATTAAATAGCAGTCAACCTACCACCATAAGATATTTTGACAAAACTTTATGCTTCCAAAGTTAATCACTCAAAATATGGAAGCATATTGATGTGTCCAACAATTCTTTTTGCAGTTCATCAAACCCTGTCAAGCAAACAGAGCTTTCCTGTACATTTTACATTATACTGTACTCCTTAAGTCCATTAAGACATGTTAAACTTCCTGCTGAACTGTTATTTTCGGTTTAATCATTGGACTGACTAAAACTCTTTATGCATCTTAAACTCAGTGCCACAACTTATTTTACAAAATGTCCAAAGACATACCAGCACCATGGTGTTCACACTGATTTTAAAATGAATAGTTTAACCCAAAAAATAATGCTTTATCCACCATATGCTTTCCAAAGAGCCCAATGTAACATGCCAGCACCTTAGTGTTCTCAGTGACTTATGAAAAAATTATTTGAACCGTATAATTGCAGGAGTAGCCGAGATTATGTGGGGGAAGAACTCCTCCCCCACAGCCTACTTAATAGAAGCAGCTGACTCCCGCTCTGCTTAGAGCGTGTCGTACTCGTCGGCATGCTGCTGCTTGTGGTGGCTGCTCTTCTGTTCTTCATCTCCCCCCCTCGCCTGTCTCCTGCTCATTCCCCTCCTATCTGTGGCCTGGCTGCCTTCCGTTTTCTGCCGTACCTTATTTTTTCTCTCTCTCTCTCTCTCTCTCTCTCTCTCTCTGTCTCTTTAGGGGGAATCCTCCTGCTCGCTCCATGCCACCTCAGCTCTACTCCGGGGGCTCGTTGCCATGCTGCTGCCCTTGCTGCACTCTTTCTTGCTTCCTGCTCTCCCACGCTACTTCCTCTAGCACTGCCTCCTCTTTCTGAGCAGCCACTGATGACGGCAGCGCAAGTTTCATTCTCCGGGTCACTCGCTCCCTTTGGATCTTCAGCCTGGATTCTTCATGCTGCGCTCCGCCGCTGCCGAACGATGCCAGATCCTCAGTGCAGCCGCCACTGCTTCTCTCCACAAATACTACCTGGTTCTCCTATATCTACAGCCAGTGGGTCCTGCCACCTGTAACTCCAGCCCATGGGTCCTGCCTTCTGCCCTCCGGTATTAGCTGCTCCCTAGTTTGTATCATTCATTTTTCCTATGTTTCCTGGTTCTGGACAGACTTCAGTCACACTACGCATTCGGCAGCCGATTTTTCCGATGCTTCAATGGGCCTCATCCATGACCTGGCATGCCACCTCTCTATGGATTGCTAGCACATACTGGACATATCCCTGATGCTTTGCATTCCATATTTTATTATCCAGTTATTCCAGGGCATGTTTCATTTATTATCGACAAGTGGTGCGTTATGCAGTGTTGAGCTGTTATCTAAATGACTTGTGTATTGATACTTATTGCCATTCCCAGTACACTGCTGAACACTATGCTGGCTAGTTATAGTCCTTCTATACCTGTTACAAATTTATTATGCAACATCCTGTTTGCCACTGCTGCTCCCGTTCCATAGCGGCAGTAAATCCCTGCTACGTCTCTTCATCAATGCATCATTTACATTGCCTCTGCAGTGCTCATGAGTTTCTGGTGGCAGTTCATGACATGGAGCTGCGCCATGTAAGCCTCATTATGTGGCTATTCACTGCAGCTTACTATAAGTCCCGAACACTTGGTCTACCCTAGCTCCCTCTTTCTTTCCTGCAGATTTCTCGACGTCATTGTTCTCCTGCTGCCTACGTTATGCAGCCTCTGCACGAACCTACTCCTCTCTGCTCTGACTTTCAGTACTCCTAGCCTTTCTGGGGCTTACCTGCAACTCTAACCCGGGATTGACTGCACCAGCAGTTCTTCGTCACCTTTAAGTTGTACTACCAGGATCCCTAAATTTTCATCCATCATCTTGCTGCTCACATTTCCAGTTTTACGACTACTACTACTAATACTACCACCCTACTTACATCACCAGCTGATGGTCACGCTACGCATCTCATCCCAGGACTAGCTGCTCCGTTCTCTTCCTACCAGCAGACCTTGGAAGGTCTGGCTGCACTTTCATATAAACTATTTACCTTACCAACTGATGTCGCGGGGTACAACTGTGCATGCTAGCTTCTGGGAGTTTAGCTGCCATCTTGCGCACATTATCAACTGACTTCGTGAGGTCCAGCAGTGTCACCTTTGCCTGCTTTGATGACCTGCTTCACCCTTCGGGCCAAGGGTACGCTATTTCTACTCCCGCCTCATCAGCTCAGGGCCTACAGATTCACTTATCCTACTATACACCTACCTGCTGCAGCAGCAGCCAGCCAAGGAGCTCCTCACTATGGATTCACATTTTGATATTTTCAACATTCGTCATCTATTTCTTTGGAACACTTTGCCCTGCTTCCCTGCTACTACGTCTACATCATACAGCAAGCTTACTATTACACCTTTGTGCAGGTTTCCTTTCTTACCTTCCTTGCTCATATTACCTGCTTCGCCCTCCCAGGACTTGGGGTCATCACGACTAACCTGCCATTACATTCTACTGCGCTCCTCCTGAGCTGGCATCCATCTACCCCTGTTTACATATTTACTGCGACCTCTGCATGCCAGGATATGACCCTCTGCATTGCTTGCAATTCGATGTTTCCATTGCATTATGTACGACTGCTCTGCAACCTGCATTGCCCGCGGGGCTGGAGGTTAGCCATTGCTTTCGTCAGACATGTGCCCCTACGGGCCCGGAGGTCCTTCGTTCCTACATTCTACTACATCTTAATCGCCTGTTTCTAAGACCTGCTTTCGCCCATTGGGCTGGGAGCTTTACCTACTACTTGCCTGCCTCTACGACCTGCCTTCGCCCACCGGGCTGGGAGGTTTCCTGCTAATCGCTCAAGCCACGACTTGCCTCGCCTTCTCATACAAGCACTCTACTTGCCTACTTGCCTCACCCGCTCGGGCCCGGCGATTTCGCATTCTCCTATACGCCTACCTGATGCCGTGTCAGCCAGCCGGAAGCTCCTTTATTATGGATCCTCATCTGGCCATTTCTTCGTTCCTCCTCTATTCTTGGATGCTTTGCCCTGCTGCTTCAGCTGCGTGGACTTGTTGCTGCTTTGCCCTTTCCAGGTTACTTAGTTGTGCCTCTCATTAAGACCTTATCCTGATTGTGTTCTACCGCTTTGGACCCTGTGACAATGCTACCCATTTGACTCAGCCTCTTCAGTTATCTCCATCCAGGACTCTTATGCTCGACTATTCGAGTTTCATCACGTTATTGCTGCCTCAAACATTGCATACCTACAGTTTTGAATGCTATTACTTGTCAAGTTGCCATCTCTATGCCACGGTCTCTTCAATGCAATTCCTGCCATCCCTGATCTGATGCGATACACCAGTCCTCAGCACCATTCCATTCTCTACGTCTGCCTTACCAATGCAGTACTACTATGCTCTACGTTGACTCAAGATACGTCTCCTGGAGGCTGAGTACCACACACTATTCCTAATGGCTGACCTCCGTAGGTCTGGCTGCATTTTCCTGTTACCTGGAGCTAGTCGCCTCTCTAATTACCTCTCCAGCTGATGGAGAAGCTGTGCTTCTCGTCGAAGGACTAACTGCCAGGCTCTATTCTACCAGCAGACTTCCATGGATCTGACTGCGCTTCCCATACCTAGAATCAGCCGCCTCTCTATCCTACCTCACCAGCTGTCGGTTACGCTGCGCTTTCCTCAGGGGCTGATTGCCACGTCCTGTTCCTTCTCATCTGCCTTCGTGGGTGCAATCCTGCTCCTACTACCTCTCACTTTGGATTAGCAGTCCAACTGCTTTGCTTCCTTTTGGGCTCACCCTATTCTACTACTTGATGCTCATACTGCACCAGTGTCTCTGATTATCCTCTACAGCTTGCCATTATTCCAGCTCAGCTCTACCGCCGTTGCCCTCATATCAATTCCTAAGACCATACTTCACTTATCAGAACTGGATTCATCAGTCGGTAGCCTGGCTACAAGTCTTCTCTCATTACACATACTATACAAGCTCTCTATTAGAAATCAGGAAGTCATACTACTTCTATTCATCCTGCCTTGTTGACATCAAGTTTGGATGCAACTATCTGCGTCTGGTCTCCTGTATTGAATTCGTCAGTCATCAACTTCATCTCCACCGTCATACATTTCCTGGATTATGCACTTTATCAACTGAAGTCCGGAAGAAGGTTCTTCATATCCATTCTATATCATTTGAATTGTACATGGATTCTCGGACTCGGACTTTATTAGGAGGAAATTACTTCACGGGACATTTACAATTCAGTTATTCTTAAGCTCCATTTATCTGGATTAAATTCTACAAATTAGAATTTGGATTTAGCCGATTAATTTAGTTTAATTAGTTCCTCTCTCCTTCAGTATGCCCAGAAGGACGGGCAGGTCAGTAGCCATGGGTCCTCAGAGGTTCCCCCCAAGGGGGATTTTCCTCTCCTGAGTGCTGCTGGTCACACTCTCCGGAGTTGGAGGAGGTGATCGCCTATTCCTATCATTATTAAGTGTTGTCATGCATGACTCTTCAGCATTCGGTTAAAGAACAATCGTTGATATATACTGTATATTCGTTTTGGGCTTTCATAATTCTAAACCAAGCTTCCTTCCTACAGGTGGGATACAGAGAAAGGCCAAAACCATCAAATATCATCAAACAACTCAATTCAAGCATCCAAGTACCTAAGCACAAACATCCTATACTACTAGCTAATAAACATTGTCCTCTTAATGCTGGCCTCTGTATCCACAACCATCTACATCATTCCAATATGTATGTTACATAAGCACTGAGCTATGAACCACACATAATTATACTTTAGCACAACTTTCCTAAAGTCACAGTCATTTTCATGAGCGTTCTTGCCAATTCAAAATACCTGTTTTTAAACATCTTCATTTCCACGTTATTTTCAATGTTTACCTTTAGGCATATAGCCTTAATAATCCTTCAGTGGATTTCTGTAACAGATATAAAATCATATATTTCATTGCCAGATCACCTTAATATGACACAGAAGAGTTGAGCCCCAGTCACTAGAGAGTGTCGCGCTCTTCCCTCTTTCATTCATTTTCTCTTAGCTTTTTTCTCCTTACATGTGCTTACTTTCCTTTTTTGCTAACTCTATTCAGTAATTACTTAAAGCATTTCACTTCAAAGGGTCATGGATAACTCTTTCAAGATCCTTTCTTTGCCCTTTCCAATCCCTATGCTTCCTGTATTTGCTCACTGCATCCCTTCACCATTGCATTTTACAATCTAAGCACCCTGCTCCAACAATATTCAGCTCCCTCCTCTTATTTTCAAATGGTCTCTACTTCAAAACATTTGTCATATTTCATTTACTTCTGTTCATTAGTTACTGATTATAGGCTTTTTATGTTCCAGAAGAAGCCTACACATGTAGGTGAAATGTAGAGATTGTTTGCCATAAAAATTGAATAAATTATTGTGAAAAATTTTCTACATCCAAGTTGTCCACTGTATATTCATGTGCGCCCCCTAAATATTTCCACTACTAGAGAGCGTTATCATTTTGGCATTCACATCAGGGTGGCAGCACTTAGATACTATGAGAGGTGCATTTCCTGTGGGACATTCTGAGGTTTCTCAGAGACTGGAACTTTATGATATTTGGAACACCTGATGTGTGGAGTCTATAACACGGAGGTTGAATCAACGACTATTGTCATCACGGACCAAAATTTATTTTAGAAAAGGGCGTGGATAACTGAACTTTTCAAAGGACCAGTAAATTTGATATTTAAATATTTTCCTTTTTGTACCCAGGTGCTCACTCAGTTTGCATTTATGTGCTTAACATAATATAAAAATGGAAGCATTTAATGAAATGGGTGCTGGCATTAATATTAAATATCACTTCACCACATTTACAGAAGCTGAAAAAGAAAACATTTTGGGATTAATTAGGGGAGATAGGGAAGTAACAATGGCATCTTCTGATAATACAAAACAACTGGCACAGAAAACTGAGAATCAACAATTCAAAGACTGCAGGTTAGATTGGCATGCCATAACTTTGGGGCAATATTTAGAACATAATTTAATCCCTAGAGGGCTTCGAGTGTACATAGAGCACAACACTGGCATTCAATCAGTCAAACTTGATAAAAAATGAAAAGGCATAAAGAACAGATGTTGGGTAGATTTTATGTACACTCTTATCAAAGCCATCATAGAAGAAAGGGGTAAACTAGCTGAAACCCTGAATCAAGAAAACGAAGCCCTGAAATGTAAACTACAAGAAGAAGAAGAAGAAAAATCAGCATTTATATAGTGCTTTTCATACACAGTATCCCAAAGCACTTTACAAGCAGTGCTAAACTGGTGGTGAAGTGACTGAATGTGTGGTGGCGGCCATATCACACACATCATCACCCACACACAGCCTGGATAATTGCATGAACCAGTTTATGGGAAGGGGAATGTTGGCCAGGACACCGGGAATGTTCCCTGCTCTTTGCGAAGAGTGCTCTGGGTTCTTTTACTTCCACCTGGACACCCACCAGGACAACACCAGGATGGGCAGAAGGGACCTCGGCTTAACGTCTCATCCAAAGGACGGTACACCCCAGCAGTACAGCACCCCCCAATACTGCACTCGGATGCCAGCAATTTTTAGGTGCAAGACCAATCCCAGTGTGGGACGAGAACCCATGACCTTCTGGTCCAGAGGTGGATGTGCTACCAACTGAGCCACGCTGACACCTTGAACTACAACTTGAAGAGTTTAACAGCACTCTGGAACATATCAAAAAGAAACTCTACGAGTATGACAAAAATCTGAAACAACAAAAGATCAAACAATTTAACAGAGATACAAATGATTATAAAGCAAATAAAGTATACACACATGCTAAGAATACTTTTACGGGGAAATTGTGGCATGCCTTTCTGAACCACTGATAGTGACTCAGAGAGTGACAACAGCTATAGCTGAGATAGCAACAGGCCAGCACCAATGCAGAGACAAGAGCAAGAGTATAACAGGGAGCATTTTTCCAAACAGGCCAAAGCACACAGGGAGCCTCCAGGCACCTACCAAGGAGGCGACAGGATGGAATACAGGGAACCATGATACAACACCAGGGCCAAAGGTATTGCAGGAGAGGATGTAGGGGAGGCAGAGGAAGGAGGGGCAGGACGAGGCAGAGGGCAGGGAGACACATGCCCCAAACAGAAATATTACCAGAAATAATAACTATTTTCAATCTTAGTAAGAAACAATTAACAGAAACTGAGACTAACATCCTTTCGAAAGGACTTTCATTTGCACCCACTAGTACAGTAGACTGTTTTGAACTTGAATGTGATTTGCCAAATGTTTTTAGATCGTTAAGGCTGAAAGCACAGTTTGGTGACCAGCAGCAGCATGATATTTACAAACAAGATCTTACACAGGCATTACATAAAAAATCAATGTACAACTCACCCGTGGGTCTAAATCCTGCCATAGAAACATACTCTGAGATAGTAAGGGCAGAGATACAAGCACTATTCTCTACAGCTCAAGATAAAAGACCAATAAGAGACAATCTTAGTCAACAAGAAAGGAGGACTTTAAATAGATTAAAAGAAGATGAAATGATTATCATTAAACCAGCTGACAAAGGAGGTGGAATAGTGCTTATGGACTATGCCAACTATCAAAAGATGTGTTTGAAGTTACTGGAAAATCCAGAAAATTACCAGAGATTAAGGACAGACCCTACAGAGAAATTACAGAGAAGCCTTGTGAGTTTATTGGAAGAATTAGTTCTTACCAATAATCTGAAAGAATCGGAAGGGGCATTTCTGCTACAAAAACATCCAAGAGCGCCAGTTTTTTATTCTATCCCTAAAATACATAAAAATCTCACTGATTCCCGGGGGCACCCAATTGTCTCTGGCATATCTAGTCTATTCGAACCTGTGTCAAATTACATAACATTTTCATTTGCAACCTTTGGTAGAGAATACCTCTACATACATCAGAGACACATCACATTTCATAAGGACAGTACAGGAAGTACAGTTAGAGCCACAGGAAAGACAGCATCTGCTGCTGGTCATGTTAGATGTCTCCGACCTATACACCCCCAATACCACATAAGGAAGGTGTACAAGCTATGGGTAGACTTTTAGACACATGAATATCCCCATCTCACCCAAAAACCAGAACATTACAGTTGTTAGCGGATTTTATTCTGAATAAAAACTATTTCAGATTTGAGAAAATATTTTATGAACAAAGTAGAGGGACTGCTATGGGAGCTACCATGGCGCCGGGATACGCAATACTTTCATGCATGCATTTTAGAACAAATACATCTTGGACATCCAGACAAATCCTTATTTCAGAAATATAAGGTTATATAAGAGATATATAGATGATTTGTTTATATTATGGGTAGGGTCTCAAGCAGACTTATTAAGTGTTTGTGAATACCTGAATAGGTGTACATCATATTTAAAGTTTACATTAAACTATGACACAGAATCTATCCCATATCTTGATGTCAGGTTGAGATGGAGGGATAAAGGTTTAATAACCACGCTGTATAGAAAAGAAACCGTAAGGAACACCATATTACATGCGTATAGTTACCATTCAAAAAATTTAATTAATAGTATTCCATACTCTCAGTTCCTGTGTGCACACAGGAACTGTAGTGTAGTGTAGAGGAGGAGTATGAAGGAGAGTTGAGAGACACTACTGAAAGAGTCAGACAGTGGGGATATAACAAACAGGTTCTAAAAAAAGCAGAAAAACATATGGAAAATATAACACAGGAACAGGCTCTATTAGGAGTAGGAGAAAGACAAAAAAGACTTCAGGCTAGTATTCAGTACTAGACATAATCAAAAGATGGATCAAATCAGACAGATTTTAAAAAAACACTGGTCAATCTTACAGAATTATCAGGGAACGAATTCAATAATCCAATGATTAAACTGAAAATAATAGTTCAGCAGGAAGTTTAACATGTCTTAATGGACTAAAGGAGTACAATATAAGAAAAAAATTACTTATCTTATTAACCTTGTTTCTTCTAAGGGAATTTTACTGTATTCTGACTTATGCAGTATGGTCTCACCATAGGACTGCCCCGGAGCCGAAATGGTTAATAGAACCTATGCAAATTAAGGAATGCTAGGCTCGAGATCGGTTTTCAAATCACTGTCCCTGGTAAACAACTCTGAACTGTTAGATTCTTACTAAGCATGCACTAAGCAATTTCTGGATAATATAATAATACTAGTAATAACACTAAAAATAGTAACAACAACCCTCCCTAATAAATTAAAAGGAAAAATCGTAAGGAATTATTCTTCCTTCTGAAAACTTGCCAAGTGGCATCACTAAGACTCAAGTCACAGATGCCCAAAAAACAAGATCACCCATACCCCCAGGTTTGCAACAACTCTACCACAGCTGTAGTGCAGTGACCATAGGTTTCTAGCAGGGAAGGAAGGAAGGGAGCTCAGAATACAGTAAGATTCCCTTAGAAGAAACAAGATTACTAAGGTGAGTAATTTTTTCTTCAAACACCAGGAAATCTTACTGTATTCTGACTTATGCAGATTACCAAGCAGTGCCTTTGGAGGTGGGCCTATAACCCTAGTTAGAAAACAGGCTCTGCAGGACTGCTGTGCCAAACCTGGCATCTCCTCTGGCCTGGATATCCAAACAATAATGTTTGGTGAATGTGTGAACTGTCTTCCAGGTTGCAGCTTTGCAAATGTCCATTAGGGGGATATCTCTAGCAGCTGCCACAAAAGCTGCAGTACCCCTAGTTGAATGGGCCCTGAGGCCTGCAGGTGGTTGCTTACCCACCTTGCTATAGCAAAACTGAATACAAGCCACAATCCATCTTGCAATAGATCATTTTGTGGCAGGTTTTCTTTCCCCACCTCTCCATAAGTAAGGAAGAGTTGGGTCTGATCCTGTCTGTGACCCTTTGTGTGGTCAAGATAATAGCTGACTGCCCTTTTTACATCCAGGATGTGCAGTCTGTGCTCACCTGATGTGGCATGGTCTGTAAAGAAGACTGACAAAGTAATAGACTGGTTGAGGTGGAACTCTGATACCACCTAGGGCAGAAATTTTCTGTTAGTCCTAAGGACTACCTTGTCTCTATGGACAGCAATGTAACCAGGCTCTGTAGATAATGCCTGAAGCTCACTGATCCTTCTGGCAGAAGTAATGGCTATCAGATACAGTTTTCCAAGTCACATATTTGAGGTCTGCTGTGGACATGGGCTCAAAAGGGGGCTGCATAAGCTGCGCAATGCAGATATGCAGATCCCACATGGGGGTAGGTTCCCTGTGTGGTAGATTCAAATGTAGTAACCCCTTAACAAATGTCTTGAACACTGGTCTTGAAGCCAAGGAAGATGCCTTACCTGCTGATAAATAAGCTGAGACTGCTGCCAGGTGCACTCTCGAGGTGGAAATAGTTAAACCTGTGGAATGCAAATGGGCCATATAATCCAGGACTATAGAGAGACTAGCCTGGGTGTGGTCCAAGCCCTTGCCCTGACACTAAAAAGAAAATCTTTTCCATTTAGAGGCATAGGTTTTCTTGGTCGAAGGCTTTCTGGAGACTCTCAGTTTATCCATGACTCCCTCTGAGAGATGCAAGTCTGCTTACTCTAAGTCCTCAAGAGCCATGCTTTGAGTCTGAGGGACAACCGGTTGGGGTACATGATCCTGCCCTGTGAAGATGACAAGCATGGAGTACCAAGATTGTCTGGCCCAATCTGGGGCAATGAGGATCATTAAAGCTGGTTGAAGCCTGAGTTTGATTAGTACTTTCAGTAACAGAGGAAAGGGAGGAAAAGCATACAGGAACCTCCCTGTCCAATCCAGCAAAAGTGCATCCAGAGGAATTATGCCCCTGAAAGGGGGCCTGCAGCAATACTGAGGGAGCTAGTGATTGTCTGGGGCTGCAAACAGATCCACTTCTGGAGTACCCCATCTCCTGAAAATGGTCTGAAAGACCTGTTTGTTCAGTGTCCACTCATGGTGGTTCTGGTTCATTCTGCTGAGAGCATCCGCCAAGACATTGTCCTTTCCTGGCAGGTGACAGCTGAGAGGGAAACGTTTAGGGAGTATGCCACAGTCCTTTTCATTGCCTTTGTGCACAGAGGGGTTGACCTTGTGCCCCCTAGTTTGTTTACGTAGTACATGGTGGTTGTGTTGTCTGTTCTGACCAATACTACCTTCCCCCGATCTGAATGGTAAATGACTGAAGAGCCAAAAGAACTGCCTTGAATTCCAAAAGGTTGATATGCAGGAGAGATTCCTGCTTTGTCCATAAACCATGAGCAGTTTGGTCCCCCAGATGTGCTCCCCGCCCCAGCAGGGATGCATCTGTGGTTAGCATCAGAGAAGGGGCCTGTTGCAGAAAGGGTACTCCTTGTCTGAGGTTGCTCCTTTCCTGCCACCACTGCAGGGCTTGAAGAAGAGTGGCTGTCACTGGGACCAGTGTTCCCTTAGGTGAAATTGGATGTCTCTCATCTGGAACCTGGAGTCTAACACTGTAGCTGTGGAGGCTGCCATGTGGTCTAACAACTGCAGAAAGTGCCTTGCTGGCCTGGAGACATGAAGTGTGAAGGAACTGGCTAGCTGGATAAGGTTGTCCACCCTGTCTTGGGATAGGTAAGCCATTCCCTTCTTTGTGTCCAGTTCTGACTCTATGAACTTTAGTAGCTGAACTGGTTCTAGTACAGACTTTTTGTGGTTCACTAAGAACCCGAGAGAGGAGACAGTGTTTTGTGTTACTAACAGAGCCTCCCTCACTTGCTGGTGTGACTGGCCTACTATGAGCCAGTCGTCTAGGTAGGGGAACACTGCCACCCCTTGATGCCTCAGGTGTGCCACTACCACAGCCAGACACTTTGTGAACACCCTTGGAGCAGATGTCAGTCCAAAAGGCATTGCCCTGAATTGGTAATGACCAGATGGCAGCCTGAATCTAAGGTACTTTCTGGTGACCTTCTGATTGGAATGTGAAAGTAGGTGTCTGAGATCTACGGATGCTAACCAATCCCCCTGCCTTAGGGTAGGAAGTATGGTAGCCAGGGTGACCATCTTGAATTTTGGTTTTGTCAGATGCTTGTTTAGGTATCTGAGGTCCAGGATGGGTCGCCACTCCGTTTCTTTGTTGTGAGGAAGTACCTGGAATACAATCCCTTCTCTCTTTGGGAAAGAGGGACTGATTCCACTACATTTAACAGTAGTAGACTTGAAACTTCCTTCTCCGGCAGGGCTGTTTCTGAGGGGGAGGAGGATTTGAAGGCTCTTGACCTCAGCTTTGGCAAGGCCTTGAAGCTTAGAAGAAGTCCCTGGCCCACTACTTCCAGGACCCACTTGTCTGTGATGACGTTTTTCCACTCCTGAAAGTAATGGGCCAGCCTGCCCCCTACTGGAATTGGAGAGGCAACCCGAGCAGTCCCCTCAGGGAGTCTCCTTGGACTGAGCTACAGGCTGAACAGAGGGGCTGGTGTGGCCATTACCCCTCCTACCCCTACCCCTGAAGTATCCCTTGAACTGGTACTAGGGAAAAACTTGAGGCTGGAAGAAAGGCCTGTAAAGAGTTCTACCTCTGCCACCCCTTGCATGGTGTTTTTTTGGGGCTGGCAGCCCTCTCCTTAGCTGCTGTACTTTTGTAGGCAGCCTTGTATTCGTCCATTTTTTTCATGTATGCCTCTGTTTGTTCCCCAAACAGAGACACCAGGTCACAAGGGAAATCCATTGTCTTGTTCTGAGTATCTTCAGTTAGGTTTGTAGTTCTGAGCCAGGCAAACCTCCTCAAGGATACAGAAGATGTCATTTTTCTGGATGTGGTGTCGTTAACATCCACTGCCATCCTGAACTGTGCTTTAGAGGTTTCAGTGCTCCTTTTTGCAGCTTCCTCCAGGACGCAGCCATGGGAGGAGGGGCTGCCTTGGCAATCTCCAGGACTGTGGACCACATGTTCTTTTGGTACCTGGCTATACAGGCCATATAAGTAGCTTGTCTTATAGCCAGAGAAGATCCTAAATAAATTTTCTTTGCTATGGAATCCACCCTCCTAGAATCTTTTTCTGGGGGGTGGAAGGCCAGAGGGATGCCAGCTTTGTCACAAGCTGCAGCCTGTACCACTCCTTCATGACTGGGATGCCCAGAAAGAAAATCAGCCCCAGTCTTGGCTACCCGATACTTTCTGTCAGCCTTCCTGTCTGTGGGTGGAACAGAAGTAGGGTTTTGCAGCACCTTCATGGTCTGCTTTCTTAAGGATTTGTGAAGAGGGAGGAGTAACCTCTTTGATGGTGGGACATCCAGCATTTCTTTATAGTCCTCTTTCTCCTTATCCTTATCCTCTATATCTTCCTGGGATGGGAGGTCGAGGGACTGAGCCACTTGCTTCATGAAAGCAAAATATGAGGTAAAATCCTCAGTTCCCTTATCAGGGGATTCTGGCCTATGATGATCAGGAGAAATGTCAGGATCAATAAGTTCCCCATAATTCTCATCTTCATCATCATCAGGCTCCATCCCAAACTCATCATTCCCAAAGAGATCCCCACCTTGGTCGGTTAAACCGTGGGTTGAATGTGAACTGGGAGTTTGGGTAATAACTGGTTGCTTCCCAACCAGAACCGAGGACTGTAGAGACTGAATTATTCTGATCGTGTTAACGATCTCTTCAGCAGAAGGAACCGTGGTTTGCTTCAGTTGCAGTTTCAGGTGCTTTTCCTTCCTCTTCTTTTTTTTCCACAGCCTTTTCAGTGGTACGTATTTTTGCAGAGCTATTGCCCCTGTCACAGGGCAGCACCTCCAGTTCATCTGGTTGCTCGGCGGCTGGGTTAGCAGCCTTTTCAGCCATTTTTTCCTTCAGTCTTTTCAATCTCCTATCAAGAGTAGACTGAGGAAAATTATAGCAGATTTCACAATCTGTCTGCAAGTGGTCAGACCCCAGACAGAATAAGCATACCAAATGAGGATCTGCTTTAGCAAACAGTTCCCTGCACTCGGTACAGTGCTGGAAACCAGTGGGTCCAGTTCTCTTTTTTGGTTTCTGTGACATAACCCGGATACCAGAAGGAAAAATAAAGAATTTTTTTTCGGTTGTTAAACCTAAACACAGAAATTCTGGAGTTACCTTGGGTTTTTAAATAATAACAAGAGCAGGAGTTACCCCGGTTGAAACTGACCCACTGAACTAGGAGTTACCCCAGTAAAATTTCGACTGTCTAACCGACTATACCGAGTCAGAACAGAATTTTAACTAAAATTACAAATAAATGACAAAATTAACAGAGGGATGTGTTGGTTTCTCCCGGTTCAGGAACCAGGAAGAAAAAATGACTACTTACCCATAACACTAAAAATATAAACAATTACTATCTGAAAACCAAGGACAGTGAAAAGAATACCAAATAAAATAATTTTACTAGTAAAATAACTGAGAAAATAAAGTTTTTTCAAGCGATGAAGGAGAGCTCTCCGGAGACATCTTACTGAGGCAAGCAGAGTAAAGAATCTGACAGTTTAGAATTGTTTACTAGGGACAGTGATTTGAAAACCAAGCTCGAGCCTAGCATTCCTTAATTTGCATAGGTTCTATTAACGATTTCAACTCCAGGGCAGTCCTATGGTGAGACCATACTGCATAAGTCAGAATACAGTAAGATTTCCTGGTGTTTGAATGTAAAAACTTACAGGAAAGCTTTCTTTGCTTGACAGGGTACGATGAACTGCAGAAAGAATTGTTGGACACATTAACAGGCTTCCATATTATGAGTGAGTAACTTTGGAAACATTAAGTTTTGTAAAAATATTTTATGGTGGTAGGTGGACAGCTATTTAATAATGCGTTTAGCTATTTATTAGGAAGTGAAAGGCATCTCCTGAAGAAGCCAACACATCTAGGTGAAACGTAGAGATTGTTTGCTGTGAAAATTGAATAAATTATTGTAAACATTTTTCTACATCCAAGCTGTCTGCTGTATATTCATTTGCACCCCCTACACATTTCTGCTACTGGAGAACTTTATTGTTTTGGCATTCACATCAGGGTGGCAGCACTTAGAGACTATGAGAGGTTCATTTCCTGTGGGACATTCTGAGGTTTCTCAGAGACTGGAACTTTAAAATAAGTGATTAGAGCGGATACTTAAGTCCCATGTTTCATCAACTGGAAAGCTGGTCCAGAATGGATGCTGGGGCACGGTTTCCCCCTTCCTCGAGAATCAGAGAAGTTTGGAAAATGATTAATATTTGCCCAGTTTCTTCATTTCCA
This sequence comes from Neoceratodus forsteri, assembly GCA_016271365.2. Taxonomy (NCBI): domain Eukaryota; kingdom Metazoa; phylum Chordata; order Ceratodontiformes; family Ceratodontidae; genus Neoceratodus; species Neoceratodus forsteri. The sequence continues at coordinate 660,728,228 of CM057459.1, forward strand.
CAATGCTCCTCAGCTTTTCCATAATGTGGTCATGTTATTTTTTCCCAGTTTTTTTTTGTGACTTATTTAAATGCTTACCAGTGCTGAGAATTACTGCAGTCTGCACTTCTTTCAGAGTAGGAATTTGGAAATTTTTATTTTCACCTTTACTATTCAAAGAACTTTACAGCATTGTGTAGTTCTGCTGGCTGCTATCATGTGGCTGCCACAGACGTCACCTGGCTGTTACCCTGTTGCCAGCTAAGGCTGTGATCTGGCAAGATCTAAGTTGTCTGAAGCTGGACATGGAATCTGATGGAACAACATACAGCCCTCCCCTCCCACCACCAATCAACGACAAACAGCCCCCCCCCAAGCTGGCCCACCTGCTGCACCACTCCAGTCAGCACCTCCAGTGGACCCTCAATTTGCCCTTGTGTTCAGGCTGAATGAATGCCAGCACCTGCCACAAGCTACCACCCACAGCAGCCCGGCGTGCAGCCACTACCGGTTGCTGGCCAGGATCCATCAAACAAACAAGACAGTGAGTCCCACAGCGGCAACGCACCAACAGGATGACAGGAGCATGCAGAAAAAAAAAAAAACAAAGTTGTGAGCTTACTGGCTGAAACCAGGCTTTCCACAAACCACATAAAAGAATAGAGAGAAGCCTCACACTTGACTCTGTCGCCTAGCAAAAAGCAGAAGACAAAAGAAATTTTGGGGGGGTAGCACCTCAGCTTCTTTAATTCCTTGCTGAAACACAAAAGGGCGCCTTTAAACAAATAAACACAAGTACTGAAACAAAGATAAAATATAAATCATTTTTATTTCACAGCTCTTCCTGTCCCATATGGTGCCAGCCAGACAAGGGCAGTGGGACAGCAGTCAGGGCTCACTTCCATGAATTCAGCCTAATGTTTCTATTGATCACTATATTAATTCATTGCAAAATAAAACTCAGATCCCCCACCCCATGCATGTAATTGTCATACCCCCCCGATGTCCGGCACCCACTCTGGCCTTGCAGAGGCATGACAGCACCCCCATTTACCTTGTCTGCCTATGATTCTGACCACATATTTGGAACTGGGCACCCACTGGCACAGACTCAGTCATGTTGATGCTCTTCTTGCGGCTGCCAATCATATTCATGTGCTCGACCAGGATGGAGTGGCTCAGAGGGTGGAAGGCGCTGAAGAGATCCAGTGATCCATTGAGGCACTGCTGGAAGGCTGGAAGGGATACCAGAGGGCATCATCTGCAGCCCCCCCCAGACCACCACTACTTCCTTCCCTGTCCAGTCTGTTACTGCTGTCCATCTTGTCGGTTTCTCCCACGTGGCCTTCAGCATCCTCCCCACCGGCAGTGATGGCATCAACACCCCTGCTACCATCTTCCAGATCCAGAATGGAGAACTGCTCCAGGGCAAACTTGAAAGCCGCCACTTCCCTGTGCTCTTGTTGTGGCAGAGTCTTGTGAGTTGTACAATGACTACCGCAGGTCTTCATGTAAATTTGTGGGTTCTGACCTGTGAAATGCGGGTCACTTGGGGGCTACGGCGGGAGTCAGGAATCATGCTGGGGGGTGGGGGGACCACTAGACTACCAGGGAAATAAATTATAACAGGCTATCGGGAATTGTGCTGGGAGAGTGGGGGGACCACGAGACTACCAGGGTCACAGGTGTGTAACAGGCACGCATATGCATGGGTGCATTGTATGCACCCATACCTCTTGACTGTCCCTGATTTTCAGGGATGTCCCTGATGTTGCCTGCATATTTTCCTCTGTTCCTCATAAAAGTTTTGTTTTTGTGATAGAACAGTGGGGATTAAAATCACACCATAATGTCAAACATTAAAGTTACAAACTTGTTCTTCTCCTGAAAATGCATCTCATCACAAATCCCCTTATTCTATCAGTAGTGTGAGTGAATGGTACCACTTTTTAAGATGTGTCCCTGAGTTTGGGTCTTTGTCCTTGATTTTTGTAAGCCTTGTCCCTGATTCAGGAGGCAAGGGGTTGAGAGGTATATCTGTACTGACTGTGCCTGCCAGCACACACAGCCTGCTGCTTCCAGCCTGTACTTCCATTCCGGCCAACAGGAGATGCTGTGGGCATGCCTTGGCCTGCAGCATCCAGCCTGTACTTCCATTCCGACCAAAAGGTGGAGCTGTGTGCTCCATGCAATAGCACTGGGCAAACTGCATGGTAATGTATGCTAAGCAGCACACAATGTGATGCAAATTTGCCTGTTTGCCCACGGATTACCTGAGTAGGCTCATTTGCATGGGAGTTTTGAATATAGCTCACGTTTGCCCCGGGCTAACCAGTTTGCACCGGGCTATTGTGTTAGCACTGTGCTATCGCATTAGCCCCATGCAAACAACACTTCAGCATAGCACAGTTCAGCAGTGTGTGGCTTACACTGTTGTTTGCAGTAGATGTGAGACATCTCTGTGCAATCACACACAATATTCTCCACCTGCAACACTGGCTTGCTCCATAGTCTAATGAGCTGCAGTTGCAGTGTGCATTTCCCTGTTGCTATATTTAGTGCTGTCTTATTCTCGGGCTATTTTGGCCCTGCACTCCTAGCCCTGTTTGCCCAGCTTCCTTTGCTTGCTATATTCAGCTGGTTTTGCTATTAATTATGGTTTGGCTATTCCTTTTGAATATAGCTTGTTTTTTGCTCCGGGCTAAGTTTGCCTGCCGGGTTGTGCTAATTTAGCCCCAGGACAAAGTTTTGAATATCTGGGCCATAATCTCTAATTTCTTTAATCTAGGTCTTAAAGAATCCGGCCCTGCTGATTTATGGGGTTTCAACTTTATTAGCATGTCTGATATTTCAGCTGCACTGATAGTCAAATTTAGGCCAGGGCACATACTAGATCCTTTCTCATTCATACTCTGATCCTTACCTTCGAACACGGAACTAAAATAACTGTTGAATTTCTCTGCCATTTCTCTGGGATCAGTTATTTCTTTACCGTTAACTATTACTGGACCTATCTGATTGTTGCTCCGACTTTGTTTATTAATATACTGTAGGCATAAAATCCTTTTCCATTGCCATTTCTATGTGATAGGTTGAACTCCAACTTACTTCTTTCAGATTTTACAATACTTTTAAGTCTGTTTAATGCACTTTTATATTTGTTTTTGTCTACTACTGTCCCAGCTTTTTTTCATCTTTATGTATGTCCTTTTTTTTGTGCTATCAGCTTGAGTACTCTATTCGAGCACCATCCTGGTCTTTAACCCCTCTTGGTACACATATTTTTATTCAGGATAAATGCAACTTCTAACTGTCTCAATTTGTTTTTTTAATATGGTCCATCTCTCTCCTATACTTTTTTCTTAAAAATTTTTCACAAACCCATTCCGTAAATGTTTTTTTTTTTTTCAAAATCTGCTTTTTTATAGTTTTTCACAATGGGAGATTCTTTTGTATATATCAAGTGTTTATATATTGTTAATTCAATAATATTATGGTCACTGTTACTCTGGTTTTCCCTTATTTTTATCTTGTTGACCATTAATAAACAAATTAGCCAGCCTGGGAGTGGGTCCCAGGGTGGTAGCCTGAGTAAAACATTGGCTGGACAACAGGATACAGAAAGCGATAGTAAACCGAGTCCACTCCGAGAAAAGGGGGGTTACTAGTGGGGTACCGCAGGGTTCAGTACTGGTTCTGGTCCTTTTTAATGTCTTTATAAGTGACATTGCAGAGGGACTGGAAGGAAAAGTATGCCTTTTTGCAGACAACACAAAGATCGGCAACAGGGTTGATACACAAGGGGGTGGAAAGGTTGAGAAGGAACTTGGCAAGGTTGGAGGAATGGTCAGAAGTATGGCAGCTATGATTGAATGCAAAGAAGTGCAAAGTAATGCACCTGGGAAACAAAGACCCAGGGGAAGAGTACACAATGGGCGGGGAGGTAGTAACAACAATAACAAGCATTTGTCAATGCCGAATGTTTGCTTGCTGGCATTGGCAGTGGTAGTGTAGAAGTTACAGAGCTGCATAATAGGAATGGCAGTGAAGTACTGAACTGAAGCCAACCCCACCACCACCCTGCAGAGAGTGACAGGCATTGGGGTTTGCCTTTGAGTCGTCAGGCATAACGGCCATGCCATTTCACCACACCCCACCCTGCAGACACTGACAAGTGTCACGGTGTGCCTTGGGGTCTTTGGCCCTTATGCGCACCCCATTCCATCAGGAAATATGGTGAGATGGGTGCAGTATAGGAGAATGGGGTGAACTTTGGGACCGAAGAGTCCAACTCGATGCCTCTCACTGACTGCAGGGTGTGGAATGGTATTAGCATTACAGGCAAGAATCCCAAGTCACACCCCTGATGCCTGTCATTCTCTACAAGGTGGGGCATTATGGTTGGAAACCCTAACACCTCAGGCCTTCGTTGGTATTTTCACTCCAAATTTTCAACATGGTTTTTTTGTGACCCCCACCTCATGAACAGTGGCAGTATCAGTTTGTTAGCCGAAAGCTGCTTATGCACAGTGACTACGGCATTTAGCACCACAGGTGCAAAAACATTCCGAACAGGATGTGAAAAATGACAGCCGTACTGTTCATGGGGAGGTGTAAAAAATGGCAATGTTGCAAATCTGCAGTAAAAATATTTAAAAAAATTGGTGAAGTCACAGGCGTGCATAGAAACTGTGCAACACACACCCATGATATAATTAGTTTGGGGATTTTTTACAGCAGATTGTCAACACAGGCATTTTGGGACCTCCGATCATGAACAGTGTCACTGTGATTTTCTTTATCTGTCCTGAACAATGATTTCCTACAGCGACCACGCATCTCTGTGCTGAAAGTGCAAAAACACATTTCAGCCATGTTGTGAAAAACGACAGCTGTACTGTTCATAAGGAAGTGTGGAAAATGCCACTGGTGAAAATCTGGACTGAAAATATTACAGTCATGAACTTACAGGTGCGTGGAAACTGCGCAATGCTCACTCGTAACACAGTCATTATGGATTTGTCACCAAATTTTCAACAAAGCCATTTTAAGACCTCTGCTCATGAAAAGTGTAACTGTGATTTTCTTAATCTGTCCCAAACATTGTTTTGCACACCGACTGCACCATTGTGCGCTACATGTGCAGAAACACATTTTAGGCGATATGTGAAAAATGGCAGCTGTACTGTTCATAAGGAAGTGTAATAAAATGGCAATGTTGAAAATCTGGAGTGAAAATATTGAAAATTCGCAAACTTACGAGCATGCGTAGGAACTGTGCAACGCACGCTCATAAAACAGTCACTTTTAGGAATTTTTCCACAAAATTTTCAACATAGGCTTTTTGAGAGCCCACCTTATGAACAGTGGCAGTGTTGTTTCGTTACTTGGTCCCGAAAGGTGATTTCACGCAGTGACTGTGAAATCACCCTTCGGGCTCGATTAATGCCATGACAGTGCAAGCAGTCATGAGAAGGGGTCCCAAAAACCCCATGTTGAAAATTTGGTGCAAAAATTCCAAAAAATGTCTGAGATATGCAGCAAAGTTGAAAAAACCCTATCTATTGCATTATACAGCTTACCGGCATTTCCTCAGTTCGCTGTTGGCTTTGAAGAGTGCAGACATGTTCCTGGTCAACCGAAGATCATTACGCCAGAGTCCGGAGGTAAGTATGGGGTGAGGGTGTGTGTGGGAGGCAGGGTGCGCAGTGGGTGGGCGCGGGTGGGGGCAGAGCACAGAGACATTTTCAATTTCAGTTTTTTTTTTTAAAAAACAGAGGGGAGGCAATAGCGAGGCGTTTGCCACACTGGGTGGCATCAAGCGTGGACATAAGGACAGCTTTGGGGGGCATGGAGCCGGCGGAGGATTGGGCACCCCGTCCGGCACAGCATCTGTTACCCGCGCTGGGGTGGGCTCCCAGCGTGGCATCCTGTACTTCAGAGGACACAGTGGAGCCGGCAAGATTAGGCACCCGTTACAGTATAGTGTAGCCACGCTGGAGTGGGCACCCAGCGTGACATGTGGAATGCTGTTTGGGGTTGGGAGTGCAGCACAGCCCGACGAAGGATTGGGCACCCCATCGGCTATACAGTGTGTAGTGAGAACCCAGCGCGCGGTATGCGTGCATGTGCACGGAAGATGCGCAGAGCAGGCGATATCTTATCGCTGCTCACTGAAGTGTAGCTCCCCCTTTCAACTGTACTCCACTGCATTTTCGACTGCTATCATAGACAGCTCCAGCAGGCATTGGAGAACTGCGGCCGCACCTGCAAACACACTGACTGAATTGGAAGAGGGCTGCCACACTTCCAAAAACTTGGATGATGGCACTATGTTTCTTGCACATGCATGCAAGCAAACATAAAAATGGAAAGGAACCTGGGGTAGTCATATTAGATGACCTAAAGGTTAGCAAGCGATGTGAGAAGGCAGCAGGGATGGCTGTGGGGATATTGGGATGTATATGGAGAGACATCACCAGCAGAAAACAGGAAGTTGTTATCCCCCTGTACAGACAGTTGGTGAGACCCCATCTGGAGTACTGTGTCCAGTTCTGGAGACCCCATCTCTGCAAGGACATAGACAGGATGGAGGCAGTCCAGAGGAGGGCAACTAAAATGGGGCAGGGTCTGCAACAGACCCATATGAAGGGAGACTAAAGAGGCTTAATAAGTATACCCTTGAGGAAAGGGGGGGGGGACATAATTGAAACTTTTAAGTACCTCAGTGGAATCAACAAAGTCCAAGAGGGTAGCATCTTTCAGAAAAAGAGATGTGCAAGAACAAGGGGACACAATATGAAGATAGAGGGGGACAGCTCAGGGGCAATGTGAGAAAGTAGTTTTTTCACAGAGAAGGTGATGGACGCATGGAATGGCCTTCCTGAGGAAGTTGTGAGGTCAAAAATAATGGGGTAATTCAAGAATGCATGGAACAGACATAAGACAATTTTGGTGAAGGGGTAGGAAGAAGCAGGCTGTTGGTTAACTAGGATCTGCAGCTTTACAATAGGTGGGGAAAAGGGTAGAATAGGTGGGCCAAGTGGTCCTTATCTGCCATCAAAGTCTATGTTTCTATGTTTCTTCTCTGTTTGTTATAATTTTTAACATCCAGTAAAGACACTGGCAGTGAAACTAACTGGTTATTAGTTTATGAAGCTCCAATCATTATTCTCTTCTTTAATCTATCTACTTAATACTTCCAATGATTCCAGTGTCTTTCTAGATAATGGGACCATAGTCTGGATTTCTGCTGCAGCAGTGGGAGATTCAGTAGCCTACAGTGCATGCTAGAGTGCTTGTAAGATCAGACCATAGGTTTGCTTGGTGGTTCTCCTGGGGCTAAGTACTGTCCTCTGTAAGTGACTTATCCCAGGGAGGACAGTGGGATCAGCAAACAAAAGATCAGAACTTATAAAAATTCTAACGTGCACCGCACACTATTGAATCTCCCACTGCTGCAGTCTTCCTCTGATGTTGGCTACATGGGATTCTGGGATTTGTAGTTGCAGAAAATGTCAGCTATGTGTCAGCAGAATTAGTCTTTTTTTTTACCTCACCTTTGTCCCTCCCCGTCGTCCGTCAGAGCTCCACCCTCATCACGGTGCTCCCAGGCTTCCACTGCCTGGTAAGCCTTGCTCTCCCGATCACTCCTGGCTTGCACCCAGGAGGCGGGGCACAGCACCGTTGCAGGTATCGGTGTTGTGTGACTGTAACTGGTTGGGACAGCCCTCGGCTAGGTGGCTAATGAAGCCTGGGGGCAGGGCGTCATATAGACATCTGGTAAGGAGGGATTTTGTCCCTATAGGCTGGGGCAGAGAAGTGCAATGACGCCTACGTCTGTCCCGCCCCAGTGCACCTTGACCATGCTTCGGTGCTCAGGGTGATACATCTAGCTTCCTCTAGGTGTCACTCCTGCACTGAGTGCAGAGACCCCCCACACCTCCGGAGAAGGAGAGCAGTCCTAGGGATGCTCAATCCTTCTCCCCCCGGCCAGCCCTCCAACGACCCGGGCTCATTCCCGAACCCAGTTCACCGGCATCGCAAGTGGAAATTCAACTGCTGCGCCAGTGGGCCGGCAGCAGAATTAGTCTGATACAACCTACTAAACTGCAGTAAACAGTAAGTAAAAAAAAAAAAAGGTTTTATACAAAAACTGTAAATTGGGACCGGCCCAATACTTGGGCATGGAGCTCTTAATGCTGACTGTTCCTCTTTAAGAACAGAAAAATCTAAGTAGTGATGTGCACACTCAGGCACAATAAAAGTGCACATAAATTTATTGAAACAGCATACAACAATAAATATATATAGTTGTATTAATAAGGACCATAGCAATAACCAGCTGGACCTATATGTTTTGACTCACTCTGAGATTTCAACTTTAGGTTTTAGGGCCAGCTGGCTCAGCTGTTAGGCTGCGTTTATTTCATCATGTGTTGCATTCTCTCCCTGGGTTTGTGCATGCACTATTTAAGAATGCCTTGAGTTTGATCTTAACAGCGTTCATTCCTACTTTATGAATAACCAGCTGACTCTCAATTCCACCACAACACAAGCTATACTTTATGACCTCTCACTGTTGTTTATTTATTTAATATATTCGAAGAGTACCTCTGAACACAGGTGCTCCTTTACAAAGATTCTACATCAAAGCATAGTTACAAACAGAACAAAAAACAATTATAGCAATTCCAATAGACTGTAGTCAGTACAAACACAACAAGTGATAGGATGAGCAGGGTGTGATTAAGCCAACAGTTACGCTGCTGTGTGGGTTTTTAGGACCTTCAATGCATGATTATGGATTATTGTTGACAAGTGCAGTTGGAGTACTGTGCAATGCGTAAGGAGATTCCTTAAAGAGCAGACATATTCAGGAGAACTTTAACAAAACCTAATATTTAGACGCAGTCTAGCTTGTATTTCTCAGTGCTGTATTCCACCTCCCCATTATTTATTATTGAGGTCATTTTCATAAAAAACAGGATCTTTGCTCCTGAAGAGTTTGTCTACTCCTGCTGCTTTCTCCCTATCTGAAGTCACAGAGCACTGCTTGTGATATCACAGTTATTCCCATGGCAACAAATTTTGATGTCACAACAGAGGATTATGAGACTTGAAGTAGGGATTAAGCTATAGAGGCAGATGGACTCTAAAGAAACTCTAAGTGATAAAGATCAAATAGTCATGCAAATTTCCTTAGTAATAAATAATGAGGAGGAGAAATATATAAAATATAAATTGAATGCAGGTAGAATTGTACCTAATTATTATGCTTTTTAAAGTTTTCTTTGAGGCTTCAGTAGCTCTTTAACTTTGACTACTCTGGATAGAAATTGTTGTAAGTGTCTAGGGGTCTGGCTTGAAGGCTAACATTGGAAACACCTATTAGCAATCTAAGAAAATTAGACTGTATCAGATTCAGGCTGATTTTAAAGAAGAGGAAGAGCTCTGCAAGTTTACAGCAGACATTAGTATTAGTACATAAACATTGCAATTTATGCATAAGGTACAGTAACTAATAAACACATCGTAGAAACACAAATACAATTAATTATACATTACAACACTTTATTCTGAAATACTGAGAGACCAGTTTTGTTTAAATATAAATATACATGTTGTGCTCACATAATGATGCAAGGATAATTCCCAAGGTCCTTCTCACTGACGTTTTCTGCATTACAATAAAATTCCTTATTGCCCAGTGTACAAAACTACTTCTAAAATGTCCAGTTATTTCAGTCTTACAACACCACATAGTCTTCCATCTCAATGAACAGGGCATTCTGGCCTAAGAAGTAACAAATCACATACAGTAGTTTCTCTCTGGGATTTGTCATGTAAAAATCATTTACTCAATGACAAATGTCTCCGGTCCAGAGCTTCAGTCGATCCCATGAGCACATCTATGGTGGAACACTGATATTTATACATTATTTTAATTGGCCCATGGTGTTAATTATCCCTACAAAAACAAGAACTTATGTTGAGACAGACTAGATTTAAAATTGCAAGCGCAATGCTCTTGTCAATGTTTGATTAAGAAGATATGTTGCATAGCCAGGTTTCAAAATATCTGCTTCATCAACTTGCAGTACTATACACTTAGCTTGTCTGTTTTATTTTGTCTGCTCCCAGGGATAGTGAGAGTACAGTACCATAGCATTCTTGGCTGTCACTGGCGGCCATCAACATTTGCTACAGTTTGTTTACAGATGTGTTAATTGCTCAGCCTCATACTTTTTTATTTTATTTTATGACTTTGTTAACTGGGTAAGTGCACTGATCCCAGGGACTGTCTTCAGGCATGATCCAGGCCACGTAAGGTGGCACAGAGTAGAAATAAGACAACAAACACATAGCAGAAGAGCAGGTAATACATCGTGAAAAGGTTACAGTAGAATGTTTGGAAATGTACAAGGTGGCAGCAGTTAGAGGATACAAATAACAAATACAAAAATAAGACTCAGTGTGACTCTGGATGAGTAAGTACGAGAACCTTCTATGCTAAATAGAGCACTGGTGGGTGGAAAAGGGAGCTGTCAAGAACCAGGAAATTCATGATAGGCAGCCCAGAGGCTAAAAAACAAAACAAAATGACAGGTAAGTAGGTGTTGGGGGATGGGTGGGAAAGGGGGTGGGAGCCAGGGAGAGGAGAGTGGATAATAGTTAAGTGGGAAAGGGGGGCTACTCAGGAAAGCAGCGACAGGTGGGCGCCAACAGGCCAGTCTTTGAGGCGAGTCTTGAACTGGCAGTGGGTGTTAATGGTGCACAGTTCAGCAGGCAGTTTATTTCATAATGGTGGGGGCTGCCACAGACAAAGCTCCAGTGCCCATATTTGTGGCCACCCTGGGGATTTTCAGGGAGGGGATACTGGTGGAGCGTAGGCAGTGGTGCTAGGTTTGGATGGGGAGAAGGGGTGTGATATGGGATTCCTGGCCAGTACGGATGGCAGATTCAATAAAGCAGTGCAGTGCAAGATCAAAGCGGCCTTGTAGCAGGAGCCACTCTAGAAAAGTGTAGACTGCACAGTGGTGAACGCAAAAAGAGGCAAACAAGGTGAACCGACAGGCACTGTTGTAGGCTGTGGATAGTTTGACCATGGTGGATGCAGAGGTCCTGGATTAGATGGGAGAGCAGTAGTCCAGGATAGGTAGCAGGTTACCCTGGATCATGGCAAGGCAGGCTTCAGGGGTGAGGTATTGCCAGAATCTGTAGGCAGCATCTAGTTTTTGGTGAAATCTTAGAACCAGGGAGTTTACTGTATGTGCTCTGTAAAGGAAAGGGAGGGGTCAAGCACAACTCTTAGATATTTGAAGTGTCTGTGACATCCTCCAGGGCATGGCTGTCTGGGGATGTGATGATTAGGGGTGAGTTTGATTTGCATTTAGTTAAGAAGGGCTTAGATCTGAACAACTTTGATTTTGTTTTTTTGGCATTGACCAGAAGGAGGTTGTCAGAGAACCAGTTGTGGGCCATGATGTAGTTTTGCGAAAGGGCTGCAGAGATGAGGGCAGGTGATTTTCTGCTGGAGAACAGCATGAGGTCATTGGCATAGTGGACTGAGTGACAGCTAAGTATCCACTGGAATGGAGTTAACGAATAAGGAGAAAAGGAGGGGGCCCAGGATGGAGCCTTGGGGGACCCCTGTAGAGACAGACAGAGTGGGGAAGTGGGCCGGGCCAATGCGCACAAACTGGGAGCACCCTGTAAGATAACTTCTGAACCAGGTGATGGCCTCTGGAATGCAGCCAAGGAGATGCAATTTGGAGAGGAGGAGTGCATGATTGACCAAGTCAAAGGCTTTGGAGAGGTTGATGAAGACTGCGCGCCAGTTGCAGTTCCACAGTCCATGTTTCTGAGGATGTGGTCAGTCAGGAGTGCGAGGGCAGTTGTTGTGGAGTGGTTCTTGCTAAAGCCGTGTTGTTGGCTACATAGTAGGTCATGTTTGCCTATGTAGTCAGCAAGTTGGTGGTGGACAACTTTTTCAAGTAGCTTGCTTAGGTTAGGGAGGATGGAGATCGGGCGATAGTTGGCTGTGGATTGTGGGTCCCCAGCTTTATAAATGAGGATGACCTTTGCAGTTATCCATTTATCGGACATGAAGGAGGTGGTCAAGGTGAGGTTGAAAATGAACGTTAGGGGGTAACGATGGCAGGGGAGATAAGCCTAAGGAAGACAGGGGATAGTCCATCCGCTCCAGGGCAGCTGTAGTTTGGGAGGCTCTTAAGTAGTTTAGCTATGTTAGCATGTGAGAGTATTTTGAAGAAGAAGGGGGGAGGTGGAGGCTGGGAAGTGAGGTCATCGGGTGATGTTGTGGGATTGTGTAGGGGGACCGGGTTTTTTTGCATGCCATTTAGGAGTTTGTTCAGGTACATAGTGAGGTCAGAGAATTTGTCATTAAAGGCCTTGGTCACTTCTTGGGGATTGCTAGTGAGGCCAGCAGTGGTGTTTAGCTGCAGAACAGACTACCTGGGGGGGGGGGGGTTAGTAGTGAGTCAATAGATGCCCAGAATTTTTTAGGGTCTCCGAGGTTTGTTTGTTGGAGATTGCAAAAATGCATCTGTTTTAGAGCTTTGGCCAGGTGTTTACAGAGGTTCCTCTGATGCCTGGAGTCATCCCGTAGGGTCTGGGATGGGGATGCTTTATAGGTTGAACAGGCATGATCCCTGTCTTTCATTAGGGTAAGGAGGTCTTTTGTGACCCAGTGCGAGTAGCCACCCCTCACCCTTCTGGTGGTGACTGGGAAATGCTTGTCCTGTAAGGACAAGAGCTCCTGAGTAAGCATGGATGCTGCCTGGGTTGCATTTGACTCTGAGAAGAGGGCAGACCAGTCCAGTGCCCGTGCCTCAGAGAGAAGGACGGGGTGTTTGGGTTTCTGAAATTACAGAAAGACAGGAGTTTGGGAGGGGGCAGTTTAAGCTTGGATGACCAGAGAAAGTATGTAGGGGAGCGATCATTAATGGAGTCAGCCATGGTACCAATGTGCAGGACGCAGTCCTCCCAGTTAATTACAGTCCAATCCAGGAGTGTCTATGTGACCATGCCAGGGTTCTGTCTTGTGGGAAACTTAATAGTTTGGACCAGGTTGTATTGTTTTAGGAGGGAGGTAGAGTCAGGCTGGTGGGTACTAAGCCAGTTTAGATTGAGATCCCCCTGAAGAATTGAGTTTCCGTGTGGAGATATGGAGCCCAGGCCAGAGAGGAAGCTGTTGAGGCTCTTGGTTCCAGCAGTGGGGGGATTGTATCAGCACCCAACATAGAGTTTTTTGTTAGTTCCCAGGGTGAGTTCAGTGAGGAGCCATTCACTAGGAAAGGTTGGATCAGAGCAGAGAATTAAGTTTGCTGACAGGGGTTCCTTGATGAATAGTGCCACTCCACCCCCTTTTTTTTGCCAGGCCTATCCAGGTGGAGGGAGGAGTACCCAGGTAGTTGGTAGGTGGCATCTGTAATATGAGGTTTTAGCCAGGTCTTGGAGAGTTCCAGGACATGAGGATTGTATAGCTCAACCCATGCTTCCAGGTCCTGGTATTTGGAGGGGAAGACTGCATAGGTTTATATGGGCAAATTTTAGCCCAGGGGCATTTGCCCAGGTGCTGCTGGAGGAGGTGATGTGGGAATTTGGAGGGCTGAGGTTGCACTCGATGTCTCCTGCTCAAAGAAGGAGGGATAGGAATGGGATGTAGGTGCAGGAGGGGATGGTGATGGAGCAGGATATAGAGACCAGGCAGTGGCCAAGTAGGCGATGTTCCGTGTTTAAGAGGAAGGAGAGGGTGACGTGACCTGGGGAGTAGAGTTCCCATGAGGGGAGGGTGTACCAGAGAAGAGTGGATATCCGAGAGATACGCGAGGTACACTTGGTCCCAGGTCAGTGCTGTGGCGCATGCATCTGTCAGTGCCAGGGCAGATGCCAGAGAGACCTCAAACAGTGCAAGCTGGGGGCAGGTTCATGGTGTCGGGGCCACTGGCAGGGATGAGGTGAAGGTTTGTGATCTAACTGAAATATAGGACACTTTTTTTGTGTGCAGGGCTGGGGGAGACATGCAGACCAGTGAAGAAAGTTTAGTGAGAGAGGGAGAGCGAGAGCGGGGAGGGGGACAGATAGCATTAAGCTCCGGGGCACTAGGGAGCCAATGGGAGCAGGAGAGGATGGGGGAGAGAGAGGAGTTTGAGTGGATTTAAAGAGTGGCAGGGGTAGAGGTGGGTGGTAGGGGCTGAAAATTCAGCAGAAGAAGCAGCTCAAGTCAGCCATGGAGGCCAGGGCCGTGTATAGGCCATACCTGTTGCTTGGTTTCAGAGAACCAGTGGCAGCAGGCTCCTTCATGCCGAAGAGACTCAGGGAAATGTACAGTTGGGGGAGAGGTGAAACCGTGGATGGTGGTAGGTAGCCCAGTGGGCTACAAGGATGCCTGTTGAGAAGAGGGACAGACAGGGATTAATAGCACTCGGGAGCGGTGGGAGGGAATAAAATTTACAAGTTAACAAAAGAGCTGTAATAATTAAAAGGGGGCCAAATCGGGGGACGGGTCGCAGACAGCTAGCTAGGTGCCATCTGGGGCAGCAGAGATGAAGAGACAAAGGGGGGGGTCACAGTCAGGAGCGGGCAAAAGAGAGAAATTAACTGGGCGGCTGCACTAGATAAACAACAATCAGCAGGCTGCAGATAAAAATACTGTGCTATAATATAACAAAAAAGACAGAAGCTATGGTAGCAAGTTTAACCACAATAAAATTGACTCTAAGGCATGTAAGTAAACAGTAACACAGTAATTTGTTGATCTGTAAGAGGGAAGTTGTAAGACAATTGAACTGGCTCAATGAAAACAAAATCGGCACTTGCAAGGAGACAGGATCCCAGTAAGTGCAGAGTTTCAGATACTGGTCTTTTTAAACTTAAATTACATAGGTCAGGCCTTGGGGCTGCAAAAATGTTGATATCCTATACGTTATAATGCACTGTTCTTCTGGCCATCAGTCCTTCTACTAACTAGGCCCCGAGACTTGAAATGCTGTTGCTATGTGTTAGTGTCCCTCAAAGCAGCAGTGTAATGAACACAAGCAAAAAACTGGACGCTACCCTATTTAACCGTAACAGACTGGATTCATCTTCATTGTGCATATTGTGTCTGTAATGACTTTGTACAATATTGCCTGTGTTTTGTATTCTTGTTTCATGTTCCGGGACCTCCATGACAGTGGGCATTTAATGCCCTTGGAGTTTACATGGTTATCAATTTAAATGAAAAGATTTTGCTGGTGTCAACATGGCTGGTCTTGCTTTTTTATGTTGTTATTTCTTTGTTTATTTTTGTAGCAGGCCTTACTGTCTCACTGTTATAATTGTTGTTATGAACTGGCAATCGTAAATACGGCAAGCTGATTGGCTGAGAGGTTTTTGAAGCCATGATGATATCAGGCTACATCATCACAGCTTCAAAAAGCCTCCGGCCACCAGCCTCCTCACTGACAACAGAAAATAAATTCAGCCGCGCTTAACTTGTGCTCAGTAGGGAAACAAAAATCTCGCAACTTCTCCAAAAAACAAGAAAGGCCCCGAGTCATCCTCAGCACATTTTAAAACAAACGGGTACTCACAAACCTGGCTCCGGTGTCCCAAGACTTTGAATGTTACTTTCAGTCAGTACGAGGCACAACGGACAGCAGCTTCAGCCCAGAAAAACCCACAAGCATTTTGGTAACTACTACCGACCGTTGCTGCCAACTACGACATGCGGCGGGCACCAGAAATAAATAGGAAGGCACACACAGCTTCACCCGGTCCCACAGCAGGCAGGGGGACCAGGTCAAATGCAGAAAAACAGGGTTTACATCCTAAACCAGTACTTGGAGGGTGAGATGCACTTCACAGATGCACCTTCTCCATGAGTGTCACCTGTAACAACGCCACCTGCTGCCCAGAGCCCTTCAGGAACTATTTTATGGAAAGGTACTCCTCCAACACCCCCCAAAACATCATTTTTCAAACGTTTTAAAACTTTTCTTTAATTTTTTTTTACTAATAAATCTTTTAAGCCAGTTCGTAATAGCAATAAGACACTCCAGGGTGTGGTATATCATGGAATATCGTCACTTTGGACGTTGGATGCACTGACTGCGGCCATGCCCAATCACCTTTAGGAGTGATGATATCCGCGATATACCACACCCTGTCGTGTCTTTTATTGCTTAATTATATAAGGTTCACATCTAGCATAGGTTTTCTGGATTTTTTGTATGCAGTGCCCACAGAGAAGGCTTTGATGAAGTGGCACTGCACTTGAGTAATGCTCTCTTCACAGTACACAGTGGCTCAAGTCCTCACAACACCAGGCAATTAGTTTCATCCCACAGCACCAAACTCATTTATAGCCCCCTCCATATCACTTCTTTTTTTATTTTATGATGGTTCAGGTTGGACACTGGATCAGTCAGGTAGTTGGGGTAGAAGGCCAAATATTCCCTGATGGGCCAGGTTGGGCATCAGACCGGTCAGGTAGTTTGGGGAAGGGAGACATATTCTTTTTAATTCTCTGACAGGCTAGGTTGGGCTTGGAATTTGTCAGGTTGTTAAGGGGGGGTGGGCATATTTTGATTCTACTCCTTGATGGGCCGAGTTGGGCTGTGGGCTCATTTGGTAGTTGGCGGGGGGGGTATTTTTTTATTCCCTGATAGGCCAGGTTTTGCACCAAACACATTTGATAACTGGGGAGGTGTAAATTTTTTTTCTTTGTGTGTGTGTGTGTGTGTGTGTGTACACTGGATCCAATTAGGTAGCTGAGGGAGGGGACCATAATTATTTTATTCACTGACAGGCAGAGTTGTACACATCAGAGATTCCAGTAGTGTGGCAGCAGCCCCAAGCTTCTCATGCAGTGTTGGAGCACTCTGCTGCAACCTAAATGGATGGGCATGGTGCGAGCGGTATTTTACTACCCTGGGGCACCTTTTCCACACTCGCTCACCACTTTGCTGCTGCTGCTCCTAATTTCTGTTTGCCTGACTACATGTATAATGCCACTAGCTTTCCTCTTCTTGGTTTCATAACCTTGTGCCACTTTGGCTGGATGATTGGCTTGTGTTGCAGGAGCAGGGGTGTGGATACAGCACTCACTGCTGCCCTGTTCCAGCTGAAGCTACTTAAACAGCATTTGTGTGCATAGTGATGCTCCTGTTGATTGCACTGGGGTTGCAAATTAATTGTGATCTTTCTTTCAATTAAAAACATAGAAACACAGAATTTGACAGCAGATAAGGACTGCTTGGTCCACCTAGTCTGCCCATTTTCCTACCTAACAGATAAGCTGCAGATCCTAGTTAACCAACAGCTTACTTCCTCCTACCCCCACTAGGACTGCCTTATGTCTGTCCCATGCATTCTTGAATTCCCCCACTTTTCCATGCATCCACAACCCTCTCTGTGAAAAATAACTTCCTCACATTACCGCTGAGCCATCCTCCCTCTATCTTCAAAATGTGCCCCCTTGTTCTTGCACATCTCTTTTTCTGAAAGATGCTACCCTCTTAGACTTTGTTGATTCCCTTGAGGTACTTGAAAGTTTTTATCATGTCCCCTCTCTCCCTTCTTTCCTCAAAGGTAGACATGTTAAGCTCCTTTAGTCTTTCTTTGTATGTCTTCTGGTGCAGACCCTGCACCATTTTGGTTGCCCTCCTCTGGACAGCCTCCACTCTGTCTATGTCTTTGCGGAGATGGGGTCTCCAGAACTGCACACAGTACTCCAGATGGGGTCTCACCAACTGTCTGTACAGAGAGATAACAACTTCCTGTTTTCTACTATTGATGCCTCTCCCTATGCATCCCAGTATCCCACCAGCCTTCCTTACTGCCTTCTCACACTGCTTGCCCACCTTTAGGTCATCTGATACAATTACCCCCAGGTCCCTTTCCATTTTTACTGTTGTCAGTAACTCACCCCCAATGTGTACTCTTCCCCTGGGTTTTTGTTTCCCATGTGCATTACCTCGCACTTCTTTGTATTGAATCTGAGCTACCATACATTTGGCTATTCCTCCAACCTTGCCAAGTCCCTTCTCATCCTTTCCACTCCATCTTGTGTATCAACCCTGTTGCAGATCTTTGTGCAGTCTGCAAAGAGACATACTTTTCCTTCCAGTTCCTCTGCAATGTCACTTATAAAGACATTAAAAAGTACCGGTCCCAGTATTGAACCCTGCGGTACCCCGCTAGTAACCCTCCTTTCTTCAGTGTGGACCCCATTTACTACTACCCATTGTGTCCTGTTGTCTAGCCAATTTTTTATCCAGGCTACCACCTTGGGACCCACTACAAGGCTGGCTAACTTGTGTATTAATCTTTTGTGTGGGACTGTATCAAATGCCTTGCTAAAATCTAGGTAGGTCATGTCCACAGCCCCTCCCTGGTCTATTACTTTGGTCACCCAGTCAAAGAAATCTATTAGATTCATCTGACATGACCTTCCCATCGTGAATCCATGCTGCCTTGGGTCCTGTGCCCCACTGGCCTCTAGATACTGAACAATTCTTTCCGTCAGAAGTGATTCCATCATTTTCCCTACCACTGAGGTCAAACTAACTGGTCTATAGTTTCCTGCCTCTGTCCTGCTCCCACTTTTGTGAAGAGGAATCACATCTGCCCTCCTCCAGTCCTCAGGTACCACCCCATCCTCCCATGATTTGTTAAACAGAGTAGTCAGCGGTGTCACTAGTTCTACCCTTAGTTCTTTTAGGATTCTTGGGTGAATCCCATCAGGCCCCATTGCTTTGTCCACCTTCAATTTTATTAGTTCTTTCAGAACCCTTTCTTCTGTAAATGGACTGGTATCGACCCCCGTCTTCAGAGTGTTTCTCTTGTTTGGTTTAGGTACCTCCCTCCTCTTCCTTTGTGAATCCTGGAGCAGAAATATTCATTCAGTATCCCTGCTTTTCACTGTCACCCTCTACCCACATTCCCTCCCCTTTATTAAGCCTCAGTATCCCTCCTTTGGTCTTTCTTCGCTCCCTAATGTACCTATAAAAGGTCTTATCCCCCTTCTTAACAGAGTTGGCTATCCTTTTCTCGGTTTGGGCCTTTGCTATTCTGACTGCCTTCCCAGCCTCTTTCTGCTTTAACTGATAAAGTTCTCTGTCCTGCTCCTTCTGTGTTTCCTTATATTTCCTGAATGCTACTATCCTTTTCCCCATAACCTTCCCTGCCACCTCTTTTGAGAACCATAGTGGTTTTTTCCTTCGTTGTGTTTTGTTGATTTGCTTTACACAAAGGCTTGTTGCCTCTGTGATGGTTGTTTTGATTGCTCCCCATTGTTCCAAAAGATTTTTTGCATGAAAATAAATTTGATTAACTCCTGACTAATTTGGACAGACACTTGGTTTAGCTGAGTTAAAAAAAAAAAAAATTACAAGCACAGCAATATTTCTAATTTTCTTTTTAATTATTTAAGTCTAGGATTAGAACACACCTTTGAGCCAAGGCTCTTTTACAAAGGTTCCACGTCAGAAAAACAGTAAAATATAGTAAGTAAGGTAGCCGAACTAGTAACCAAGTGAGAACAATGCAATAGACAGGATAAACAGTACTAGTGTGAGGTAACATAGGAGAAGACAGGGTAACATACTGGAATGGGGTGGAGAGGAGGGAAGAGGGGACAAAGGAAACACAAAGTGTGGTATGGTCACATAACAGGAGGTGAGAGCAGCCAGGGGCCCTGCCAACAGCACAGAGCAGAAGTAACATAGCTAAACATAACAGGGCGAGTGCTTATGGAGGGAAAGGAGAGGAGGAGGGGGGGAGAGTCGGGAAGGGGAGGGAAGTGGGAGAAAGGGGGATAACAAGTGCTGAGGAGGAGAAGCATAGAGAGTGGACTGTGGTTATTATAGGTAACAGTCACAGGAGCTAGAGTCAGTGAGATGGAGGTGGAGCTTAGATATGAAAGAGCCAAGAGTGGTAGTGGAGGAAATGTCAGGGCTGAGCTCATTTAGCCAGCTGGGCGCTCTGTGGGCAAAAGATCTTTGGCCCTGGGAGATGCGACAGCGGGAGACCTGGAGGAGCTGGGATTCAGAGCCCCTGGTGGTTCGAGGATTCAGTCTTTGACTCAGTAAGGTTTGGACTTCAGGAGGGGTGAGGCCCATGGTGACTTTCTTTGCCATGATGCAGGTTAGAGACTTTATGTGGTTGGAAAGTTGAAGCCATCCAGATTGGGCATAGAGGTCACATGTATGTGTGAGACGATGGGCACCAGAGGTGAGCCTACAGGCCTTTTAAAGGGATGTCAATATTCATCTGAGGGCAGTGGCAGAAGCAGAGCCATAGATGATTAATCCATAGTCAATGATGGAGACCACCAAGCCCTAGACGGCGATCTTAAGAGCTTCCGCCATGAGATGTTGTCTGTGACTGTATAGCAGGCCTAAACATGTGTTGGCAGCTTTGGCAACATCATCTATGTGGTCCCCATATGAAAGATTTGAGTCCAGAGATATCCCAAGGCAAGTTGAAATAGTGAGGAGGTGAAGTTTATGCCTGTTGTGAGGGCTGTTAAAGAGCATTGCCTTGGTTTTTTTTTTATGGTTGAGGACCAGCTTATGACTGCTAAACCAGTTTTCCACAGAGGCAAAGCCTTGCTGAAGACAGAGTTGTAGGATCTCAGGGTCCTTGTGGGAGGAGAAGATTACAGCATTATCTGCATAGAGGATGAGTTGTTCAGGGCAGGATTTTGGGAGGGTGTTAAGAAAAAGGCTGAAAAGTAGTGGTCCCAGGATGGACACCTGAGGGACTCCAGAGTGGACCGGTCTGGGATCCGAGTGGACACCTGCAATTTTTACTCTTTGTGACTGATTTTGCAGGTAGCTATTGAACCACGCTACAGCATCGGGGGAGGGCCCTGTAAGCTGGAGTTGTTTAATCAGCAGACGATGGTGAACAGTGTCAAATGCCTTAGTCAAATCGACAAATACTGCCCCAGCTAGATGACCTTTAATTCCAGTTAGGCAGAAGAGGTACAGTGTCCTTTTCTGAAACCATGCTGTTGTGTACATAAGAGATTGTGTTTTTCCAGGTAGTCAGTGAGTCGGTCAACCACTATGCATTTGAGAGCCTTGGAGAGAGGATGTAGTATAGAAATTGCTTGATAGTTCCCATGGAAGGTCTTATCCCAACATTTGTGTACTAATGTAACTCTAGCAGCTTTCCATTTGTTGGGGAACTGACTGAGGCTAAGGGAGAGGTTGAGAATATGTGTTATTGGGACTAGTACCTCATCAAGGGTGAGGGATAGCAGTTTGAGGTCTAGCGAGTCCCCACTAGTTCTTGACTGGGAGATTGCCTTGGTGATGTGTTTCCGGGCTTTGTGCAACTTAACTGTTTTGAAGTAGAAGGGCAGGTGATTGGAAGGGGTAGGATAGCCACAGGGGGTAGTGGCGGTAGTATCCAGGAAAAAGTCCGGGGGGAGAATGCTGCTTAGGTCAGTGAACGCATCATTGAAGGTGTTAGCAATGACCAGGGGATCAAAAGTGATGGACTCGTCAACCTTTAGCATAGTTGGGGAGGATTTGGGCTGCTTCCCCATAACTTCTTTGATGTTCTTCCAAAACTCAGACCTATTTCCCCAGGTGTTGGAAATAGCTTCTCTGTAGTACGCGCTTTTCTGTAGTCGAATGGATTTTGTGCAGTTGTTGCAGGCACATTTGTAGTTCTGTATGTCGTGTTGGGCCTAGCTAAAGCCCAGAGGTGGTCCCTAGATTTTAGTTGTGCTAGAAGCTCACCAATTATCCATGGGTTGCACAGCGCCTTGAATTTTCACTTTTTGAGCAGGGCATAGGAGCCACAAGCCGCATTGAAGGAGGAGATGAAGTAGTTGAGAGCTGAGTTAACATCCGTAGATTGGTAGATGGGGGACCAGTCATGCAGGCTGAGGCAGGATTTAAGGTGACTTAGTTGACCACGTGGGAGGACTCTGCTGGTGATGACTTTAGGCGGAGGCTTACAGAATTTGTTTGATCACTCACAGATAACATGGGAGTGGTCGCTTAGTGAGTTGGGAAGGACAGAGGTGCTGGAGATATGGGAAGGATAACTGGTAAGAACCCAGTCCAGAAGGGTACTAGTGCTTCTTTTGTAGTTTTTTCTAGTGGAGGAGACAACCACTTGTGAGAGGTTAGCTGATGATATAGCATCCCGAGAGACAGCAGCATCAGATGCATGCCAGTTTATACTGAAGTCACCTAGTATGATAGACTCAGCACCTATAGGTTGGGTTTTGACAAAGTCCAGGACAGTTGTGAGGCTTTTCCCTTGGTCTTTTGGGGGGATGTAAACCACGATAACTGTGAGGGCTTTGTGTGCCCCAAGAGTATTTTAATTGGTAGGTAAATGTCTATAGCTAACTTTTAATAAATAAAGGGGATCAAGTATTTCTATATGACATTAGTATTTCTAATGTAGTATCACATAAACTCATTGTCTTATGTCTTGCTTTTGGTAAGCAATAATGATACAGTAGCGAGAAGCCAACAGAAATCTTCTTAATATACTCACAATACTAAAGAGGGCCCTTATTCAAAGTAGACATCACAATTAACTCAAATAGCACTAACGGCTTCGTTCTCCTGTAATTTTGCTATTTTTCAAGTTTAGTTTTAACCTAAAATATAATATGTCCTTTCATTCTTGGTTGTATGGCCCCATCAATTTGAAACTTTTTCACTGTAAAAAAAAATCATATTTTGCAACTAACCTGAGGTGATTCAAAGGTTATGTTCCCCGAATGCTTAGTCCTGAAAGATTATTTTACAATATTTTTAGTCTTAGAATCAGGTATGTTGTTACACTGTATAGTGTTAGGAAACTGTTACTCAGTTCCTAGAATGGATTTTCCCCTCTGTTTAAACTGAGCTGCATGTTCCAGCTCTATAAACAAACAAAGCACCTCTCGCAAGTTCCTGATGGGCATAAAAATCAGCTCTACTTTGCTTGACCAGTATTGTAGGGCTTTTATTCCACTGAGTCTAGCATGCTTTTCTCCATTTCAAACTATGCAACGCTCAGTGAGACACATTTTTTTATTCATGTAATTGTCATTTTTGACCAGTTAAGGCATAGTAAGCTGTGACTGCTTGTTTCCAGGTACATCCTGGGGGTGGGTTACAAGGATCTTTTTTTTTTTCTTTTTTTTTTTTTTATTGATGAGGGAATGTTGGTCATAGTACAGGGGAAAACTCCACTCTTTTGCCAGTAAGGGGGACCCTTGTCCATCTGGCAGGCAGCCAAGATGGCGGATGTGGTGGCTGAAGGTGGAGGAGGTGGAGGAAATAAGCTGGTGTAACCCCCCTACAAATGGGGGTTCCCAAAATGTCTTCCTTGGGCTTGCCTAAATGCCCACTGCCAGGCTGGCGTTATGTGTCCTGGCAAGTTAAAAGTGTTTGCATGTGAGTGCCCTGTTAGCCTCCGTGCCTCTCTCTTTAAGAGCTGCCTATTTTGTGGTGTATAATTAATATGGTTAGGGAACGAGTAGTTTCAGGCACGAGTCCCGCCCGGGTTACAGTATTATTGCTCCATTCTGTCATCGCTAATTGCGCAGAGGGAGCCTTACTAGAATCTGTGACTGTTAGCTGTTTATCTGCTTTATTAATAATGATATTATAGTTTGTCTAACCTGCCTTCTTTGCAGCATGGACATTTCTGCTATGCACCACCATTTTGGTCCTGGACTGCCAGTTTGGACCAATCGGTACCACTGGGGACCCTAAAATGGAATCTGTACCCAGGGGTCTTGTGGGAGTGAATTTCTGCAGGAATTGTAGTTTTTACACTTTGGCGCCTAATTGGACCTGGAGGGGGAGCTCTAGCTGTGACAGACAGATGGATCAGCCAACTGAACCTTTGGATCACTGGGGAAAGTCCCAAGCTGCCTGCAGCAGAAGTCATTCTGAAGTTAGAGTTGAAAGAGTGAACAGCTCGAGTGATTCAAGCAGCTGCTCCTGCGTTGTAGCGTGGGAAACTGGTGGGAAGGCTGTGTTTGGCCTACCTGTTCCATTTTCCCTTGAGAGGGAGTTTTTTTTACTATAAAAGAGATCGGACTTCATCCGAAAAAGTGTTGCAACCTGAATTACCGAAATGTGACTGCCATTTGCTGAACAGGACCGAAGATTTGCTTCTACACGATTGGCCTGTCAGGAAGCCCTAAACAACTGCAGAGCATACGGTTTGCACAGAGATACCGTGTATTGCAACCGGACTGTCATCCGAACTGTGGTATTTCTTTATCTTTACTATAAGTGTGTTGAGTGCTGTAAGTGGGTGGCAATTTTGGTTCTCCACTGCCTGATTGTGTCACGCTTGCTGAAAGCTGCATCCAGCAACTACCGGACTTTTCTCTGAACTGATCACCTGGTCTGGGCCCTGCCATTTCAGCCCAGACAGCCGCACATGCCACAGAGAACCGACCGACGAGAGACTCGCCTGGGGATTCAGCTCCCTGCTCAACACCATGAACAGGAACGACTCCACAGTGAATCGTATGGGCCCTGCTTTTCCTGGCAAACCAGCATTTCATCCTGATCTCCATTTCATCTATCTTGTGTCCTGTACTGGGTAGCATGTGTAAACACCAGGGTAGCTCCCTGCAACAATAGCTCAATCAAAGTGTGTCATCCGGTTTAATTGTTTTGCCTGATTATCACAAACTGAGCCATCTGGCTCCAGATTACACATATTGGGTTAAAGTGCATGCTGTGTTTCCTTTTTCCTAAGGGCCCCGACAACAGCTACAATCCTGGCCTACCCCGGACAATGCTTCAGGTTAGCCTGTAACTCCAACTGGGTATCCAGAGTGTGTGTAAATGTGATAGAGGGACTCTTAGAGGCATGCATGCTTAAACCTGATTTAATCAGTAATAGAATCAAATGCTAGATTACACCCCTTCCTTTTTCATGCCCACAAATAAATCAGATCTGAATCTTTTTGCATTGAAACTGGTTGTGGTGTACCTCTGTACAAACAGCATTGAAATACTGTAGGTTGTTGTGCTAAATCTTATTTTAGGGGGTCTCCAGGGCTGAGCCAGCTGAACCAGCCCTGGTGGTAAGTGCAACAAGTGTGGGGTTAAAACTGCTTTCAGGTGTTAATTGCAAGTGTGTATTCTGTGAACCATTTAGGCCATTAGAAGGAAATGAGGTGGGTAACTGTCCCAGAAGGCTGTACCCAGGTAAGCTACACTACCATTAACCCTGTCCTCCGGGTGGATGCACCCGTTTTCAGTACCCAGGTCCCCAAGCTGCACCTGGTCATGCAGGCAGAGGTAGTATCCCATGGGATAGTGCCACCTGGGGGTTACACTTGTACCAGTACAATCTGTCCGTATGGAGGCTTCCATTGCTGCTATGGTACATTGTGCTGCGGAACTCCGTCCTGAGGTTACTCAACCTAATCACCTACCTTGTGCTTCTGTGTCTATCAAAATACCTGATGAAAGTTTTTTAATGCAGCTGCACAGAACTCTGCCTGATACAGACACTGACCTTACATCTAGTAATGAAGACACCATGCAGATAAAGGTATCCTCTGCAGCTTTTGGTACAGATGATACAGAACTGAAACATGGGATGTCTGCTTGAAAACACCACCTACTTCAGCTCCTGGCTGAAAGAGAGGAGCACATAGCTAAGTGGAAGCTTGTCAAATGCTGAAGTAAGGTGTAACTGATGTCCAAAACTGACACGTTGTCAGATCATTCCGTGATAGCTTCTGCCATGTCATGAGTACAGCCAGCATGAAAAATGACCAAAGATGCAGCAAAGACACTGGTACTAAGGAGAGGAAGCCCAGCCCCTACACAATGCCCTACCAAAGAATGGACTGTAGAGTTGACTTTTTGAGGTACAAGGTGGAACCGTTCCTCCCATGCATGTGAATGGCATCCAGGTGCTGTAATGACTGTAGCAGAGGCTTCCATGGTAAGACTTTCAGCTTCTACTACACCAGGGATAGCTTTTTCATGAGGCCAAGTTTCAGCACGTTCCCTGACATTGCCAAATGTGTTACCAGTAGCTCCTTTGCAGACTGTTACATGCCCGCATCACACTGAAGGATAGACTGCAATTAATCAGCCATGAACTGCTGCTAAGAACTCACAGTCTGGAAATAACATGAAAAAGGGTGGTGGGACTGGAAGTAAGCAAACTCCTGTGAATCCTAATATTCCCTCACATAATGCTTCTGTTACTGAGCATCAGGTTTCTGAAACTGTTTCTGTGGGAGAGGGAGGTGTGCATATTCATCCAAGATGTATCGATGGTGTTTTGCTGGAGGAAATAAACTTCACTGATGACAGTGATGGAAATAATATTAAAAGGAGGGAGGAGGATATGGGGAAGGAGGATGTTTTGCCATCTGTTACACAAACCCCTATGGAGCCATTTAACTCACAGCAGTATGCAGAGTCCAAAATTCCTCAAGAGAATACTTATTCTGGTGTCCCAGTCAGACAGACTGGAAACAGAGCAAACCTTTCCTGGGGTGTCTATCCCACTGCCCCCCACCAAAATAGATGACCCCCCCCCCCGAATATACTGTTTCGAAGGGAAGGCCATCAGGCACTGATGATGGGTCTGAACAGGAATGCCCAAGTGAACCCAGACCCTCTCAGAGGGATGAACCCACAGCCTCAAATCAGAGGACCTCTGTACGACAGAACAGTCAGAGACCGAACCTAGGTGGAATTAGGACAGTCTGGGAGGGTTGTGCTGAGTATCAGAGAGGGGAAGATAGGCCTTTTAGGATGGCTGACTTATGTTAAGTCCAGGGAGAGCCAGCACAGCATTACAATACTGTTTTGCTGAGGTATGCAGGAGGCTCTGAATATCCTCCAGACCAGATACATGTGACTAGGATCTTACTGAAAAACTCTGAGTTTTTTTTTTTGTTGTTTGCTACTGAGCTATGCACTCCGATCCATGTGGCTGGGGAGGAAGTCTACAATATAAGTTTTAAAACTGTGGACTCCTTCCAAAGGTTTTGTAAGAAGTATAAAAATGAAATGACTCTGCACTGTGGGCTCCATTTGTAGCCATACCCCTCACTAAGCCTACAGTAAAAAATATTAAAATATTTTTCCGAAATGAGGGTGCTAATGTGACAGATATCACCTACTGGTTGGGCCAGAAATGTGAAATTCTGGAAAGGCCTTCTGCCCTTGACTCAGAATTAATCTGGAAGGGGGGACGGGAGTTTAAGGTGAAGATTCATAATATGAACACTGGGGTACAACATCTCTACAGCAGCTTCTACCTTGGGAAGGATTATGGCCTATATTTCTATCCTGGCCAGCCTAAATCCTGCTACAAGTGTGGAGATAGGACTCATCTTAGTGTAATGTGTGAGCAGCCAAGGTGTAACTTGTATTTTGAATATGGGCATAAAGGTCCTCAATGCCCAAACTAATTTCACTGTAATTTGTGCGAAACAGGGGCATTGTTTTCATCAGTGCCCCTGAGCATCACACAATAGGGCAGATTCGACAGACCAGGACAGAGTGATTTCTAAAGGTCAGCAGCAGGAATCTATCAGAAGATCTGCAGATGAAGCAAATACTGCCAGACAGGAGCAAGGAACCCAGGATAAAGAACACCCTCAAACAGCCACGAGTGTGACTAATGAGGAAGTAAACCCTCCTCCCACATGATCCCTCAGTAGGCTGACCATATGGGCACATGAGGGCTGGCCCCACCTGTGCAAACAGAAGTTCCAGAGGAAGCCCAAACTCCCAAGTCCCCACAAACTGACAGTATTCCAAGATATGCAACTATGACTGATCAACCAACCACAACAAGATCTGTTGAGGTAAAAGAGGGTTCTGCAGTGAATAGTCAGGATCAGTGGAGTAACCAGCCTTAAAAAAAAAGTGTATGTACCCAAAATGTAAACTATAGGCCGGGGGTCTGTGGGCCGCCTATGCCCTCAAAAAAGTTTTGATTTTTGGTGCATTCTGGTGTATTTTGGGGATCATCTGAAGCATAATTTGTCATCCTGTTACCCCCCCACCCCAAGCCCAGTAAGTTGCACTCTAGCCCCCTCCACAGTCCCCCCCAAGTAGAGCATGCCTGCCTGGTTAATCTCTTAAATAAATAAATAAATGTGCCTGAATCCTGCTCCAGGAGTGCTGGAGCCATTCTAAAAGTGGTGGTGGAGGGGGGGCAAGGTCTCAAGGTCTGGGCATGAGAAGGTAGTTGTGAAAAATGTTTTAAAAAAGCTGGGGGTCTGGGGGCTGCTAGGCTCCCAGAAGTTTTGGCGTTTTAGATGCTCTGTGGTGAGTTTTCAGGCTTTTATTGAAAATAAAACACACTTTTGTCACATCTTCCCTACCCTTGACTCCAGGGGAAAAAAAAAATTTCTCCTGAAGTCAGGGGTGTGAGAGACTCTGGTAGGCCTTAAAAATTGCAGCTGCAACTGGGGTGGGCAACTGCCTGATCAATGCCATCGAGAATGCACACCATAGGCATTATTGTAATGTACTATGAAATATTTTTATATAAAGGCTGGTGGTTTGGGGGCCACTGTGCCCTAGCGGCCCCCAGATTCCCAGCCTTTATATAAAAATATTTCACAGTACGTACTACAGTACTTGGAATAATCTCTGTCCTAGTAGTTCCAAAGAAGCTACTAGCCACCACAAATAATATTAACTAGTAAATATATATCTATTCTCATCTACCGCCACCCTCCTCAATTCTTTTCCTTTCCATGTGGCACTGTGGTAGTGGTGGTGCTAAATAAACTTTATGGGGATGGGGGGTGGGGCCTACACAGTGCATGCACCAGCACCCACCTGCTACCTCTTTAGTGTCTGGCTGAGTTTGGCTGCTGGCCGCCTGACTCTGTGCTGCTATTCAGGTCTCATAGCACACAGAGATCACAAACTTCTTAATTTGCTTTACTTATTTAGACAAATGATTTCATAAAGCTGCACTTGAACTGTGGTTCTAATAGTATACTTATAAGTCCCAGCTGCACTGTGAATTCAAGTCCATGTTCAGTCATGTGCATTTTAGAAAAACGGGTGCTCCCTCAGAGTCAGAACTAGAGAGTTATTAGATTCTGGTACCAGCAGAGTGTGAGTCATGTCCAACAGTGCAGCTGGGCAGAGGTATTGAATGTGTGGTTTGAGAGTAGACGACCACATATTTGGCTGAGCCTAGACATATTCTTACTATACTGCTACCTCACCCTGAATAACCTTCCATGCAGAACAAGTGCACGCTATCATCATATCATAAAGGACCACACCAGCCCACACTGCCCTTTTTTCCCCCCTGCACCTCCCCTTCCCTGCCAGGCTCCAGCCCCCGCACTCCCCTGATACTCAGTCCCATATGTTTGTCCCATGCCCTCTTGAATTCTTCAACCACTGTACAAATTCTGCTTTATCCTGCGCTGCGTGCCATCCCATACAAATACCACATCAATAGAGTGGTACCACTTTTTGACGTGGTGTGTGTGTGTGTGTGTGTGTGTGTGTGCGTAAGTGAGACTGTTATAGCTGCAATCAATTTCCCAGAAGCCTAAAATTAAATTTGCAAAAGATGGGGTCATTAAAGACCCCACTGCTGTACTGTGTATTTGGTAGTATAATTACCCCATCAAATTCAAATTATTTTTGCTGTAACACATATAAAGTGGCTTCTAACAGGACATTGACTGGAAACATGTCACATTTTGAACATATTCACATGCTTTGACAACTCTATCAGTGTGTCTGATAAACATGTAAGAGACAACATTTATTCAAAACCACAAGAATCCATCCTGCCATTCAAAACCTCAGGTTATTCAGTATATCCATTGTGCCTCTTAGAAAGGATTTTAATCCCTTCAAAGAAGTCTAGAAAGTAACATAAAGGATATGTCAATGAATCTATGCCAGACACAAATGGGGTGGCCATCGTCAGGTGGCAGTCGGTGGGTCTGGTCACTCTCAAAAATCTGAATGTCAGTTTCATGGTACAGTAGCCCCATCTAGCATAACATCTCTGCCCCCTCCCCCCAAAAAATTCTCATTTTTAATATTGATTAAAATATGGTTCTAGAGACTTAGGCATGGATCCTTCACAGCAGTGCTCTTCCTGCAAACTGAAATTACTGTACCCCTTACCTGCTTCGATGATGAGAGAGGAGGATGGACTGAGAGTCAAGTCGACTGATGATTGGCTGGCTGGCCTGGGCTGGCTGCAGGAGATACTACTAGACACAACACCGACTCTTCCAGTACAACTTCTAGGCGGCAGCAAAGACTCAAGTCTTCAAGGGGTCGGGTGGATGGATCATGGGAGGACTACTCTGGCTGGCAGGACACAGGGCAGACTAGGCTAAGCCACTTAGCCTACCTTGGTGTCGGCTACTACTATGGCTGCAAGACAATGAAGAGGTGGTGCCGGCAGCCGGAGCAACTTCTTCAACATACGGTTGAAACCAAGCGGGCAATTGGGTTTGGCTGCTGTTTAAGTCTGGGAAGGTGTTATGCGCATGACACAGAATGGCATCGGGTGACTGTCTGGACTCACTGTTGTGTCCTACGTGAGTGAGAGCAGCGGGAAAATTTATACAAAAAAATGATTGGTGGAGCTGCTTGTGGAGCCGGAGCAAAGAAACGTGGATAAAAACCCTCCAATGAATTGCTCCACCTCCACTATGTGAAATTCAGTTGCTGTGCCTGTGAGTCATGACTGCCTGACTGGTGCCATGCCAGCTTTTCTCAGAATCTGATTTGCACCCCCTGCTTCCCCCCCAACAGCCGAACAGGGTGCAGGAGTTGGGACACATACATATAAAAAAAATGTCAATTTTAAAATGGTCAGGGGGTATTTTTTCTGTACGCAGTGGTGTACAACAAGTATGCATGGTTTCGCCACTGGTCAGGATATGCCTCACCCGCCACATCCTCATGATCAGGAAATGGCTATAGTAGGTGTTATGCGTAGTGCAGCTTTAAGAAATGTTAGACAGTACAGTTTTAAGAAATCTACTTCCTATGAGTCTTCCCGTGTGTGTGTGTGTTGAGAAGTTTTCCCCTTGTGTCTGTGCTGAACAAAAGTAAACAGAGAAGGCCTAGATTTCTATGTGGTGCATGTTTTTATTTCTACCAAGATCCTGATGTATTTAAGGTACAGTACTTATTTTCGGCCATCAAATACAACAAACTGGCAACAAGGATGCTGAAAATTTTCATAGTTCCAACTTACTGAATTGCACCATTTTGTAACTTTCTGCATTGGAGGCAAGTATGCAACTTGGAACTGTGCAGTATCATGGCAATTTCAGCCAGCTTTGAGAGTTTTACAGGAACTACTAGGATTCATGGTCCAGATGGTTTGATAAGTGGTTATTACTTAATCCTGCCATACAATCTGCAAATATTGAGCTACAGGATATACTTATTCGAGCTGCTTTTTGTACTTTCTTGGAAAGTGAAACTTTTATGCAGTCTGTGTGCACTGGACCGGCTGGAGGATTTGTCATATCAAGAGTAAAAAACTAACTTGAATGCACAATACAGTTTAACAACTTTCCCAAGGACTGATTCTCCTGGTACACCTTTAACTTTTCTGGTTTCAAAAAAGGGTGTCAACATGTTGGGCAGAGATGCTCAGGTTCTTCTAAACACTCATACTGATCCAGCAGATTTTGGTCTACTTGCTGCTGTCCAGGTACCACAAAGCAGTAATCCATCCACGCTTGGGGAGATTTTAGTCGTGTATCCAGAGTTGTGGAAGGGCCTGGGATGTTGCCCAACAGCTAAAGCCAAGCTAGTTACAAAGCCTAATGCAGTCCCTAAGTTTTGTAAACCACAGAAACTTCCTATTGCCTTAAAACCGGTGGTTGGGGCAGAATTGGACGGACTGGAAAAAGTGGGTGTGTTGAAATGGGTTTCAAGTTCAGATTGGGCTACCCCAATTGTGGTGGTATCTAAACCAGGTGGTAAGGTTTGAATATGAGGAGATTTTAAAGTGACACTTAATCCAGTACTTAGCACAGATATATTTCCTTTACCCTTACCAGAGGAACTTTTTCATAGACTGAATGGTGGTGTGGGGTTCTCTAAACTGGACCTCACTGGTGCAAACCTTCAAGTGGAACTGGATACAGACTCTCAGAAACTGGTAGTGATTAATACACACCAAGGACTGTACAAGTACAAACGGTTATGTTTTGGCCTTAGTTCTGCACCTATTTTTCAAAAAGTGATTGCGCAAATGGTGGGTGATATACCAGGTGTTGCTTGTTATTTGGATGACATCATTGCCATGGGCAAGACAGAAGCAGAACATTTATTTAACTTACAAAAGACTTTAGAGAGATTGCAACAGGGTGGATTCAGACTCAGGAGAGAAAAATGCCAATTTTGTCAACCAAGTGTCACGCACTTAGGTCACACTATTGACAAAGATAGAATTTGTCTGAATGATGAAAAGGTGGAAGCCATTGTGCACATGCCTGAACTGTAGAATGTTTCAGAGTTGCGCTCATTCTTGGGTATGGTGCTCTACTATGACCATTTCATATCTGGCTTAGCCACTAAATGTGCTATCCTAAATGAACTGTTACATAAAAGTACTCCGTGGAAGTGGACCAAGGGTCATGGTAAGGCAGTTCAAGCCATCAAGCTCACTCTAACCGATGTGAATAATTTAACTCATTATGACCCTAACTTACCTATCACATTGGCCTGTGATGCTAGTCCTGTGGGTATAGGAGCTGTCCTTTTCCATACAGATCCAGAAGGAGTGGAAAAGCCGATAGCCCATGCTTCATGCAAACTCACTGCAGCTGAAAGGAATTATGCCCAGATTCAGAGAGAGGCATTAGCAATTGTGTTTGGAGTTCAGAAATTTCACCAGTACTTGCTAGGTCGCAAGTTTCACCTGAAGATGGATCACAAGCCACTAGTGACAATTTTAAGTCCAGAAAAAGGAATTCCAGAGACAGCTGCTAGCAGACTTCAACGATGGGCATTAATTTTGTCTGCCTATAATTTTGAGGTAACATACCAACCAACGGACCAGCGTGGAAATGCAGATGCCTTGTTGAGGTTACCAATATCAAGAGAAATGGAGTTTGATGTGGGACTTCAAGAGGAGTCATTAGTATGCCAGGTGGGGCCAGATAGTTTTCCAGCGCAATTCAAAGATATGGAGGACTCTGCTGTGCAATGGAGCTACAACAATTAGATCAGCTTCCAGCACTAGCCAAGGACATTGCAAAAGCAACTAGTCAAGATGTAATTTTGAAACAAGTGTATCAGTATACGCTTGAGGGTTGGCCGCAGTTCACTACTTGTTCGACTGAACTACAACCCTACTATACAAAGAGACAGCAGTTGTCCATTGCTGAGGGGTGTCTTCTATGGGGATTGCATGTCATAGTACCCCAATGTTATCACTCAAATGTGTTGACTCTTTTGCATGCGGGCCATACAGTCATTGCTAAAACGAAATCCCTAGCTAGACTTCACGTATGGTGGTCTTCCATTGACAGAGACATATACCAGGTTGTGCAAAGATGCGAAGGTTGTGCTGTATCGATGGGAAATCCAGCAAGAGCTCCAGTTCACCATTGGGAACAACCTGAAAAATCCTGGCAAAGGTTGCATATTGATTTCGCAGGACCTTATTTAAATTTCATGTGGTTACTCGTAACTGATGCTTACAGTAAATGGCCAGAAATTCATCAAATGTTTTTGACAACTACTGAGAATACCATTAAAGTGCAGAAATCTATCCTTGCTACCCATGGTTTTCCACAAGTGATTGTCTCGGATAATGGACCACAGTTCACATCTGTTGAATTCCAACCATTTTGCCAGCAACATGGTATCCACCATATTTTCTCACCTCCCTACCATCCAAGTTCAAAAGGCAAAGTGGAACACCTGGTTCAGACTTTTAAAAAGAGTATGGCTAAAGCTAATCCTACTACACTGATGGCAATACAAATAGCCCTTATGGACTTTCTTGAGATGTATCGAACAGCAGCACATTGTGTCACGGAAATATCCTCAGCAGAATTGTTGTCTGGATGTCAGATTCAAACTCAGTTGGACCTTCTTCACCTTCTAGGCTATAAGTCAGTAACTGAAATGCTTCCTAAGACCAGATCTTTCAAACCCAATGATCTTGTGTGGGTCAGAATGTATTCAGGCCCCAAGAGATGGATAAACGGTGCAGTAGAAAAAAAGTTCAGAAATGTTGTCTATACTGTTCGACTGACTAACCAAAGGAGAGTGAAAAAACACGTGGATCAATTACATACTAGAATTGAGACAGAACAAAAAAGGGATACCCAGAGTCGGGGTAGTTATCCAGCATTAATTGTTCCAGAACAAGAACGGGAACAGATAGTGGAAACACAGCATTTGCGACAAGATGTGGCTGATACTGATCAGATTCCAGAGCAACAGCCTCCAGTCTTACTACGTCATTCAGGACGTATAAGACATTCACCAAAGAGAATGGACTTGTAGAGATATAGCATAATGACAGAGACTAACTAAAGGGACATTGCAGTAATAACTTTATTAGCTTCATACTATTTTCTGAATTATTTACTTACGTACTTTCAAGATAAGCAGGACGGATTGTTATGTGTAGTGCAGCTTTAAGAAATGTTAGACAATACAGCTTTAAGAAATCTACTTCCTGCGAGTCTTCCTGTGTGTGTGTTGAGTTTTCCCCTTGTGTCTGTGCTGAATAAAAGTAAACGGAGAAAGCCTAGATTTCTGTGTGGTGCATGTTTTCCTTTCTACCAAGACCCTGATGTATTTGAAGTACTTATATTCGGACACCAAATACAACAGTAGGCCCAAGGAAATGGAGTCACATGAAAAGGACAAAACATTGGCAACCTAGGAAGGTCCCACTTAGGAACAGGTTCACGGTCCTTCAGGAGAGACAACAGTGGAGGGATACTGACGGGGAAGAGGAAGATTTGAAGGCCTCAGTGCACTCTTCTCTGAAAGACTACTCATTGAACATAGAGTCCTCTATGGCTAAGAGAGTCCAGAGTAGAACTAGATCAGCCACCAGAAAGACTTTTATTTTTGTGTAATCTCATATGCCCCATCGCTTGTGTTTACAGAACACAAGTCATTGTATCACTGAACACGAACAGCATGAAGTCCTATAAAAATGAATTATGGCTCTGTCTCTTTCTGTCTCATTTGGATTATATGCCTGGAAATGTCTTATTTAGCCAAGACACCAGGATAGAATTCAATCAGAATCAAGCACCATGTAGACACTGTGTCTCAGGGACACCCTTTTGGCTGCACAACACTGACATACTGTATGCAGTGGGGTGGGGATTTTGTTCAAGGGGTTTGTTTGGTTTCTCTGTAGTTTAAGGGATGGAAATATTGGGAGGCAGTATAGCGCAGTGGTTTAAGGCTCTGAGCTGGAAATCTGGTGACATCCAGCAGACCAGACCTGGGTTTGAATCCCACAGCTTCCACTTGCATACTGTGTGATCCTGAGCAAGTCACTTAACTTCCCTGTGCTCCCAGGTTGCGCCTGTAAAAAAAACTTTCAGCTTAGTGTGCTACTCCTGGTTAAACAACTAAATAAATAAAAATTAAAAAATATTCCCAGGAAGATCTTTGATGCTTGATGTTACCTGTTGTGGAATATCCATTTGATTTTTGTATGTTTATGCACCCCTTTCGAAGGCATCCAGAATCTCACTTTTTTCAGACACAAATGCCTTATTTATACACAGACAAGACTGCGATTATAGAGGGAGATTTTAATTATGGGACACCTCAAAAATGTAATCAAACCAGAAAAATTACTGCAACAGAAATTTCTTATTATACATGATACATACCTAAAGGACACCGATCGGGCCCTGGGTTCCACCAAGCCGCTTCAACAAGGAATCTGTTGAACATCATTACAGTGACAGCTAACGGCATTACAGTGACAGCACAATGCTGACAGTAAGCATTGTGCCATCAGTGAAACAGAATGGTTTTTGTGGGGTGCTTTGCCACCCCCCCCCCCGCAATTTATGATTATCAACTCTGAGTCAGAGTTGTTTCCGAAGGGGGGGGGGAGTACACACTGGAGAAAACAGTGTCAGTGTGCCATGGACCATTACAGTAAGCTGCTGATTTTGTCACTGTAATGGTCTTTGCGGTATTACCATCACTGTTTCAACAGTATACATGGGTGCCGCATCCTCAAGGTGGGGCCATATATGTTTGGGACAATCTAGCAACTAGGATAGACTTCTTTACCTCAGATTCTGTTACAGTGACATATTCCACCACTAAAGAAGTGGGAACCTCCAACCACTTGGCAATATCAGTATGTAATTGTGTAGTTCTACCACTCTGAATGAAAAAAATCCGGAGATTAACCTATTTCCTCCAATAGCTCTGTGTGAAGTCCAAACCATCCACTGCTTAACAGATATAAAATGGCTGCACAGGTGAAAATGACTTAAATAATGAATTGTTAAACGAATTAGTAATAACTGAGGTGACAAATTTTATTGAGTAAGGCAAACTGTGGGCTGCATGTTTCATATACCCTCAGACTGGTGGGAAGATACAAAGACGGGACTAAAACTGCTGCTCCAGTCTCTAGGTAGAAAACAGACAAGGAATGTGATTTTCAATACATAAGACTTCAGAAAAAAATTGCAACATCTCATTTCCCTTCAGGCATGTAGGAAGGACATCAGGCAACACAGAAATCCTGAAAATCAAGAATAAAATGAAGGCTCTTCAGTATGACAGAGATGAATCACTACAATACAGGGTACAGGCAGGAACTCAAGGAAAGAAACAATTACTGGATTCTTTCAAAGGCTGTTCAGATAGGGTGCAGCACAGGGTCTTCAGGACCATTGGGAATGGTCAGGAGGTGGAAATCACAGATCTGCAGGGTATTCTGCAGCTGGTAGAGTACAGGATATAAGAAAAGTGGTGCACCATTACACATATACAGGGCGTGGATGAGTTTTTGGACTCAATTTTGGTCCCTGTGGTTTCAGAACTGACAAGTGATTGACCAGGCCCATTTTGTAAACCAAAATGCAAGCCATATCAAACCTCAGCACTAACACAGCCCTGGCCCAGATGGCATTACCTGTGAATTCTACAAAAACGTTTATTGATTTACTATGGTCGGACTCAGTAACTGTATTTCATTATATTAGATAATGGATACACCCCGCATGGGATGTTACATTCTTTTTTCAGTCTGTATTTTCAAAAACAATAGCTTCTGAGGCACTGAACCCTATCAAACATGTACACTTTCAAGCAGGGAAATTCAGGACAATCAGAGTCTGAATAGGTAAATTTCCAAAAGAGGCCACACTAACCAGTTATCCGGCTTTTTCTTGGCTCTGGACCAAGAAAAAGTCTTCAACAGTGTAGTTCATGAATTTCTGTTCAAAGTTTTGGAAAAGTATAGGGTGCCAGAGACATTTATTTCCTGTATCTGGATATCATACAAGGGGGCTGCGATACTCCCCTTCATTAATACCTGGCTTTGGAGACCTATAAACACAGGTATAGGGTTTAAACAGGGCTTAAAAAGAGGGTCAGGCCA
This sequence comes from Neoceratodus forsteri, assembly GCA_016271365.2. Taxonomy (NCBI): domain Eukaryota; kingdom Metazoa; phylum Chordata; order Ceratodontiformes; family Ceratodontidae; genus Neoceratodus; species Neoceratodus forsteri. The sequence goes on from CM057459.1 coordinate 660,765,809, forward strand.
AAACTGCTAGCATCAGTAAATTCAGAATTTGGATCAGCATATCCCGAGTCAGCTGCATGCCAAAAACGAGATCTCCAAGTTACTTTGTTTAAAAGTTACAAGTCATTTTGTAACCCTAAATTTACTGCCTGTTCAAAAAAGCCAGTTTCAGTAAAGAGCTACTGATGATGTTACAACCAGAACTCACAGCCTAGTCCTTCTTGCAAACTACCTTACAAGACTTATTTCTCCCACATTATATAAAACTGCAGTGGTATTACACATCTGGAAAAGGAAAGCTGACAATGGGTGAGTCAGGGCATGCATTTCCATAATGTGCAGATGCAAGGCACAGTACTTAAGAATGTGACGGGGGAGGGTGGAACACAGCAGCAAACATGGCTTTAGAAGGACAATATGTGCAATTTTTATAATATTGCAGTGATGAGATTTCGAAATGTCACCAGACAGCAACTGTGGAATGCAGCAATGACACAATCTCCGAAAGTAGGTGGTACACAGTTTTGGAAAGTGGCAGGGATGCTAAAATTCTTCATGAGACATTGTTATATAAGTTTTAGAATTGGCAGAGAGATGCGATTTTGAAATGCGGGAGACACATAGTTGTGGCAGGTGGTAGGGATATGTAATTTCATAATGTGTCTTGGATGGATTAATTTGGCATGTGGTGTAGTGATACAAAATTTCAAAATGTGGTTGGTATGCTGATTTCAGATTATGGTGGCAACATTCAATTTCAGAATGCAGCGTGGACACGAAATCTCAAAAAGTGGCAGTGACACAGTTTCAGAATCTGGTAGCCACATGGAATTTCAGAATGAGGCAGGGATGCATAATTTTAGAATATAATGAGCATGCAATTTTTGAATGTTGCAGTGACAGTCATCTTCAGAATGTGGTTGGGATGTGCAGTTTCGAAAAATATGTTGGGAATGCACATTGTCAGAATGCAACAATTACAGGTAATAGCCCTCCCTCCCATGCTTAGCTAGTTTCACTTTTTTAGGCACAGGATTTGACTGACAACAAGAACTTCCTGTTTGAGAGCAGGAAGGGAGTGATCACAGAGGAACAAAAGCCTCACCATCCTAGAAGGAAAAGAATAGCTCTCCATCCCACCCTAGCTGCTGGAAGTCTGACTCTGAGCAAGTAAAAAGGACACTACTGAGGAATACAGGAACTTCCTGTCGCAGAGCAAGAGCATTAAGGGCATGGAGGCAGTAGGAAAGTAGGGAGAAAAAAAATAAAATAAAAAATAAATGAATAGACAGAGAGAGGAAAGAGAAAGCATACAAAACAACAGTTGAGGGGCCACAAATTAGACATGATGGGAGTGGTGCAGTGTAGTGACTGTGGAGCAGCAGTCTTCTGGGATACGTTCTGGAGGACGTGGTGTTGTCCCATGTGCAGGCACCTCTCTGGGCTGATACAGGAGGGTGCTCGTCTCCAGACTGAGTTGGCCAGGATTCGGGGGACCTCCTTTCCCACCCAGGAACCACAAGGGCCGCCGCTGCTGCCTCAGAGGTTGCCAAGAAAGAGGAGCGGTTGGACGACAGTGGACTCTGGGAAGGTGAGGGTGGTGGAACTGAGGTGCATCCGTCCAGTTGTACCTCTCCACAATTTGTACACCATTCTGGTAGAGTGTGGTTCCTCTATGGAGGCACCCGCAGTAGAGACCAAGGAGGATGCTGGGAACCTGCACAAAGGAGACCTACAGGAGGGTGGCACGGGACCCCACAGGGGCAGAAAACAACTCTTGGTGGGGGACTCCATTGTTAGAAGGGTAGAACTGGGGGAGTGGGGAGGGAAGGAGGTAAGGTGCCTGTCTGGCGCCATGGCTTGGAGGGACAGGGAGCGAATCTTCAAGATCGTGGGAGCAGCTGCAAGGGGGGGGAGCTGGATGTGTGTCCACCTAGGGACAAATGACCTGGCTGGTAAAGGGATCAGAACAGTGCACAAGGAGTTTGTGGAGTTGAGGAGGGGCCTTCGACAAGTAGCACGCATGGTAACCTTCTCGGAGGTGCTGCCTGCCTGTCTATGGCATGGGTGAGGCTAGGGTGCTCCACATCATGGGATTCAATCAGTGGTTGAAAAACTGGTGCAGAGCTCGGGGTTGTGTCTTCATAGGGGACTGGGGGTCCACCTGGAGGGATACAGGCCTATACTGGCATGATGGTCTGCATCTGTCCAGGATCCTAGGTGATAGGTTTAAGTGCTTCATTGGCAAACATTTAAACTAGCCAAAGGGGGAGGCACTGAAAAGAAGAAGGCAAATCCTAGCCCCTCCAAAAAAATCAGGGTAGTTAGTGAGGTCAACACCAAGATAGAGAAGTTGATAGGGAGAAGGGCAGGGGTAAATGGAGAAAAAGGCAAAGGCAGTAAGGACAGGGATGGGGAAAAAAGGGGTAAGGTCATCAAAAAATGGAGGGTAATGAGTAACAATGCCCATAGTCTAGATAACAAGCTCCTTGAACTGGTGGCCTTGATGGAAGAGGGATGCTTGGATATCGTGGTGGTCACAGAAACATGGTACACAGAGAACCATGACTAGGATGTCAACATACCAGGGTACACAATCTACAGGAAAGACAGGGAGGGTAGAAGAGGAGGAGGAGGAGGAGAAGGAGTAGCTCTCTACATAAGGGAAGGGATCAAAGCAATGGAACTAAAGGGTAAACAGGAAGGAGAGGAAGCACTATAGGTCACCCTGGAGACTAGAAATGGCACCACAATCTGTTTGGCAGTTGTATACAGACCCCCCCATCTCAGGAGGAGGAAATGGACAAGGAAATGGTAGAAGGCATCCTTAGGATGGCAGATAAAGGGGAGATATTGCTGATGGGGAACTGAATATGCCTGATGTTAACTGGAGCACCTTTGCTGCAGCCACATCCAAAAGCAGGGTCATTCTCGATGCCCTACAGGGGGCATGCCTCAGACAGCTAGTGTTGGAACCCACTCAGGAGGGTGCAATCTTAGACCTGGTACTCTCAAATGGGGATGGAGAGAGGATCTCAGATCTAGAAGTGGGAAGTGAGTAGCCATCTGGAAACAAGTAATCACCAAACAGTGTGGTTCACGATAAACACAGCTGCAGAATCAAGCCATACAAAAGCGAGGGTACCAGACTTTAGGAGGGCTGCTTTATCAAAATGGGAGAGTGCCTCAGAAAAGCACTAGCAAACAGGCAAGAAGGAGGGGTGGAGAAACAATGGGGAAACATCAAAACTGCCATCACAGAGGCAACAAGCCTTTGTGTGAAGCAAATAAATCAAAATGAAAGAGAAAAACACTATGGTTCTCAGAAGAGGTGGCGGGGAAGGTTAGGGAGAAAAAAGATAGCATTCAGGAAGTATAAGGAAACACAGAAGGAGCAGGACAGAGAACTGTACCAGTTAAAGCAGAATGAAGTGGGGAAGACTATGAGAAAAGCAAAGGCCCAAACTGAGGAAAAGATAGCCAGCTCAGTTAAGAAGGGGGATAAAACCTTTTATAGGTACATTAGAGAGCAAGAAAGACCAAGGGAGGGATAGTGAGGCTTAATAAAGGGGAGGGTGGGTGGGCAGAGAAGGATAGTGAAACAGCAGGATATTGAATTAATACTTCTGCTCAGTATTCACAAAAGAAGAGGGGGGGGAGGTACCTAATCCAATCAATAGAAGCACTCTGGATAGGGGGTTGATACCAGTCCTTTCACAGAAGAAAGGTTTCTGAAAGAACTCCTAAAACTGAAGGTGGACAAAGCAATGGGGTCTGACAGGATTCACCCCAGAATTCTAAAAGAACTAAGGGGAGAACTAGTGAGTGACACCACTGACTACCTTTTTTAACAAATCATGGGAGGATGGTGTGGTACCTAAGGACTGGAGGAGGTGGATATGATTCCCCTACACAAAAGTGGGAGCAAAGTAGAGGCAGAAAACTACAGACATGTTAGCTTGACCTCAGTGGTAGGAAAAATGATGGAATCACTTCTAAAAGAAAGGATTGCTGAGTACCTAGAGGCCAGCATGGATTCACAGCAGGAAGGTCATGTCAGAGGAATCTAATAGATTTCTTTGACTGGGTGACCAAAGTAGTAGACCGGGCAGGGGCTGTGGACATAGCCTACCTAGACTTTAGCAAGGCAGTTGAAACAGTCCCATATAAAAGATTAATAAACAAATTAGCCAGCCTGGGAGTGCATCCCAGAGTGGTAGCCTGGGTAAAAAATTGGCTGGTCAACAGGATATAGAGGGTAACAGTAAACGGAGTCCACTCTGAAGAAAGGGGGGTTACTAGTGGGGTACCGCAGGGTTCAGTACTGGGTCCAGTCCTTTTTAATGTCTTTACAGGTATAAGTGACATTGTAGAGGGACTGGAAGGAAAAGTATGCCTCTTTGCAGATGACACAAAGATCTGCAACAGAGTTGATATACAAGGGGTGTGTGGAAAGAATGAGAAGGGACTTGGCAAGGTTGTAGGAATTGTCAGAAGTACGGCAGCTCAGATTCAATGGAAAGAAGTACAATTTAATGTACCTGGGAAACAAAAACCCAGGGGAAGAGTACACAATGGGGGGGGGGTTTATTAACAACAACACAAATGGAAAGGGACCTGGGATAGTCATATCAGATTACCTAAAGGTAAGCAAGCAATGTGAGAAGGCAGCAGGGATGGCTGGGGGGGATCCTTGGATATATAGGGAGAGGCATCACCAGTAGAAAATAGGAAGTTGTTATCCCTCTGTACAGACAGTTGTTGAGACCCCATCTGGAGTATTGCATGCAGTTCTGGAGACTCAATCTCCACAAGGACATAGACAAGATAAAGGCAATCCAGAGAAGGGCAGCTAAAAAGGTGCAGGGTCTGAAACAGAAGCCATATGAAGAGAGACTAAAGGAGATTAATATGTTATACCCTTGAGGAAAGGAGGAAGGGGGGGACAGGATAGAAACTTTTAAGTACCTCAAGGAAATCAACAAAGTCCAAGAGGGTAGCATCTTTCAGAAAAGGAGATGTGGAAAAACAAGGGGACACAATTTGAAGATAGAGGAGGGACAGCTGAGGGGCAATGTGAGGAAGTATTTTTCACAGAGAGGGTGGTGGATGCAAGGAATGGCCTTCTTTTGGAGGTCGGGGGTCAAAAACCGTGGGGAATTCAAGAATGCATGGGACAGACATAAGGCAATTTTGGTGGGGGATAGGAAGAAGTAGGCTGTTGGTTAACTTCGATATGCAGCTTATCCAATAGGTAGGGAAATGGGCAGACTAGCTGGGCCAAGCGGTCCTTAGCTGCCATCAAAGACTATGTTTCTATGTTTAATACTGGAGCATGGAAATTTACATACGATTTCTGAATGAGGAAGGCAGGTACAATTTTAGAATGTAGAAGAGACATGCAGTTTCGGAATGTGGCAGTGATGCACAGTTCCAGAATGTGGCAGTGATGCTCAGTTTTGGAATGTGGTGGTGATGCAAATTTTGGAATGAGGCAATGCTGCACAGATTCATAATGTGGCGATGACACGCAGTTTTGAACTGTGGCTGACATGCAGTTTTGGAATGTGGCTGATGTGCAGTTTCGGAATGTGGCTGACATACAATTTTCGAATGTGGCTAACGCACAATTTCAGAATGTGGCGATGATGCGCAATTTTGGAATGTGGCGGTAGCGCGGACGTACAGTTTCGGAATGTGGCAGTGATGTTGATGTACAGTTTCGGAATGTGGCAGTGATGCATGACTTCGAAATGTGATGATGACGCACGACTTCGGAATGTTGCGGTGATGCACGACTTTGGAATGTGGTGGTGCTGCACGACTTCAGAATGCGGCAGTGACACATGACTTTGTAATATGGCGGTGATGCACAAATTCAGAATGTGGCTGATGCCCCGTTTCAGAATGTAACTGATGCGCAGCTTTGGGATGTGGCTGACGTGCAATTTTGGAATGTCACTGACGCACAATTTCACAATGTGGTGATGATGCACAATTTCGGAATGTGGCAGTGATGCTGATGTACAGATTTGAAATATGGGAGTGATACTGACATATAGTTTTGGAATGTGGTGGTGCTGCACAATTTCAGAATGTGGCAGTGCCGCATGACTTCAGAATGTGGCAGTGACACACGACTTTGGAATGTGGTGGTGACTCATGACTTTGGAAGGTGGCAGTGCCGCGATGACTTCGGAATGTGGCAGTGATGCACAGCTTCAGAATGTGGCAGTGATGCATGACTTTGGAATGTGGCGGTGACACATAATTTTCAGAATGTGGTGGTGATGCACAGTTTTAGAATACAGCAGTGATGCTCAGTTTCAGAATTTGGCAGTGACACTCAGTTTCAGAATGTGGCGGTGACGTACAATTTTGGAATGTGGCAGTGATGCACAGTTTTGGAATGTGGTGGTGATGCACAGTTTTGGAATGTGGCAATGACACAATTTTGGAATGTGATGGTGACAGTTTCAGAATGTGGCATTGAAATACAACTTTGAAATGTAGTGTGGATGTGCAATTTTGGAATGTGGCGGGAATGCACTGTTTTGGAATATGGCTGGGATGCACAATGTTGGATTGTGGTGGGGATGTGATGCACAATTTTAAAATGTGGTGGCAGCATACAATTCTGGAATGTGGCAAGGAAATGCAGTTTCAAAATAAAATGGTGTGTCCTGTCATATTCCAACAGTGTACATCCTTACTTATATTCCAGAATTACACTAAAATCTTCAATGTGTGTCCCTGTTGCATTCTTAGATTGAGTGTCCCACCACACTGTGAGATGGCACATCCCTGCCACATGCCGAGATTACATGCCCACCCCAACATTCTAAAGCTCTGAATGGGAGAATGATATATAGGAAACTGTTTCATATGATGAGCTTTTATTGTGAATCTATGGGCCGAAGTGGAAAAATTCTCAGGACAGTACATCAAGGGTGATTTTTGACAGTTTCGAATATTATTTATGGCAAGGTAGATGCAGTCTGATACACAAAAGCAGTATACGCCACCGGAAATCCTGAAAATGGCTAGCCATTTCAATTTTTCGAGTTTATGAAAGAGAGTTCAGAACACAGTCCACCTCCTGGTTCTCTAGACACTGGAAGAATTCTGACTGGCTTCAAAACTGGGTCAGTTCAAATCCAAATGAACGTTAACAATGTTACTACCCTGGTATGTTCTATTAGAGCTAGGACATGGAACTTATTAATATGTATTCTGCTTATTAAGGTATTGCTTTCTATGTTTGTATGATTTATTATTTGGTTCTTCTTTATTTTCTCTATATTTCATTTTTTGATTTTCCATGTAATATACTGTATAACTGAACGTTATTCAGAACTTTTTTCACTGAAATGTCTCAGTCAAATTTTCTTTGAATTTTTTTGATTTTGTTTCTCTGAATTGTACAATGTTTGCCTTTTGGAAAATGTTTTAATGAAATTCCCTTACTCTTCACTAAGTCGAGTCGCTATTCACAAAGTTGTGCACACTGAGTGTCCATTAGCACTTCCTCTCTGCGCTCGTTCGCTGTCATTCTTGTGATCATGGGCGGGGCAGACTAAACAACCTGAGAACTTCTTCAGTGTATTACTTGTCAGCTGCATGTTCACATGAGAGTACCCACTTGTTTATCAGGCTCTCATATGCACTGTTCTCCTTGCAGCCAATAAAAAGTTTGCATACATTACAGACAGCTTGCAAGTAGCAAAAACAAGGCATAAAAATCACTCCTAGCCATAAAAATCATGTCCCAGTCCACGAATGCATTTCAATGGGACAGTTGCAAAACACTTCCTGACTATGATCACAACAGTAACTGGTCTGCTATGCAGACTTTCCCTAATAAAAAAAAAAATCAGTTTTATTTTCTGGCAACATTTTCCATTTCTATCAGGATTTTGTTTTTTTATAAATGTTTTAAATTACTTTTCTCAAAAAAACAAAATACTGCATCATTGGTTTAGAAATAGCTTAGTATGCCAGCCCAGTGGTGTGGAGTGCTGAGGAACTCAGGGCCTTACCTTCTGCCACACTGGTGACCCAGGTTTGGAAATGGACGCGGGTCATTTGGGGGCTTGCTGGGGGAGGGAGGATTGAGAGTCCTAGCAGACAGCTCTCCTTCCTTGGGGGAGGTGGGTAGTGTGAAAAAAATAGCTTAGTAAAACAGACAGAGTTAGGATTAAAATATATATATTCATGGCAAAAATCTCCATTAATGCATCAGTTAGGGTGGTTCCACAGTGACAAAACCAGGAAAATTCAGTGTTAGGGTTCAAAACCCTAACTCCGCATTCCCCCCCCCACCACCACCACACACACTCATGCATGCGAGTAGGGGAAGGACCAAGACAACACAACCAATCAGAGACAGCCAGTAGGAGGTGTACGCCTGTGTTACTGTACCAAGTAGGGTAAAATTCAACTTCAGATACAATACAGTATTTCCAAACTTGTTCCATGAGGTTAGTTCACCTAAAGTGAACCAAGCTGCCAGTAGCGAAAAGTGTGTACTTCGCTTCGTTTTCGACATATGGGTGCCAAAAGTCTTGATGGGCACCACAATGTTATCCTATGGGAAACTGCTTAAATTTCAAGCACTGTAACTTTCTGACCCTTAACTATTTTTGCACCAAAGCAGCAAAAGGCACATCTGTGGGACCAGGGCTTGCCACCCTGCAAATTTCAGCTGAAAGAACCCAACCATTTTCTTGCAGGAGGATGGCAAAGATGTGCAGTTATCAGAAGCATAGTTTCGCAAAATACTTTCGAAAACCCGAAAGTGTCACAAACAGAAAACACAACACTTTTGCGTTTGCAAAAGCATGTAATATAGTTTCATAAAATACTTTCGCAAATATGAAAGTATCGCAAATGCATAGCATGGCACTTTCATATTTGCGAAAATGATTTGTAAAAGTATTTTCAGGAAATGTCCAAAATCCTGTTTTGGGGCTTGTCAACCCCCAAAAAAGCATATGTGTAGTCTGTGCTATGTGTTGGTGACAGTGTAGGGTCCAAGATGCCCAGTTGTCCATAGTGATATGTGTTTGGCGAAGTGTGGAACTTCCAGGATCAGAGTTAGCAGTGACGACCCCATGCCACACCCTGACATCTGTTGGTGTGTGGAAGATGGGAGCATGGGGGTGTAGTTTTGTGGTTTAGATAGTTGTATGTTATTTCTGTTACCTGCTGCTGGTTATGTGTGAATGTTTGTGTTGCCTTGGTCCTTCCCCTACTTGCATGTATGTGTGTGTGTGGTGGTGTGGGTGGGGGGGAATGCAGCGTTAGGGTTTTGAACTCTAACACTGAATTTCCCTGCTTTTGTCGCTGTGGAACAACCCTAATTGATGCATTAATGGAGTTTTTTGTCATGAATTTCCCTACTTTTTGAGAATGTGCATTATAAATGGTGAATGGTATGTGTTGGCCTGTGCTCCCACCATGCTGCCCATTTCTGCATAATAACTGTAACAGTAATGCTAACAGTAACGGTAATGATGATTCAAATGCAAGCGCTAATGGTAACTATAATGCCAACACAAACATAAATGCAAACACAAATGCTAACTGTTACGGTAATGCAAATGGAAATGCAAAAGCAAATGGTAACGGTAATGTAAACACAAATGCTAACAGTAATGGTAACGGTGACGCAAACACAAACAGTAACAGAGACGCAAGCGCAAATGCAAACCATAATGCAAATGGTGATGGAGATGCAAACATAAATGCAAACGGTAATGGTAACGCAAACGCAAGTGCAAATGCAAACGGTAATGGTAACAGTGATGCAAATGGAAACAGTAATGCAAATGGTAACAGAAATGCAAGCAGAAATGTAAACAATAATGCTAACATTGACGGAAATGCAAAGTGAAGCAGTAATGGTAACGGTGATGCAAACGTAAACGTAAACACAAATGCAAATAGTAATAGAAATGCAACCGCAAACTGTAATGCAAACAATGATGGAAACACAAATGGTAACGCAAACGCAAGTGCAAACGGTAATGCTAACGGTGGCAGAAATGGAAACAGTAACATAAACAGTAATGGAAATGCTAGTACAAATGTAAACGCAAATGGTAATGTGCTCGTAATGCTAACGTTGATGTAAATGCAAAGCGAAGCGGTAACGGTAATGCTAACAGTGATGCAAACATAAATGCAAATGGTAATGCAAACGCAAGCACAAATGGTAACTGTAATGGTGATGCAAACAGAAATGCTAATGCAAATGGTAATGGAAATGCAAATGGTAACACTAACCGTAATGCTAACGTTGACGGAAACGCAAAGCGAAGCAGTAACAGTAAAGTTGACGCAAACGGTAATGCAAATGTAAGCGTTAACAAAAATGGCAACAGTAATGGTGACACAAATGGAAACGTTAACACAAATGGTAATGGAAACGCAAGAGCAAACGTAAATGCAAACAGTAATGCTAACCGTAACACTAACGTTGACAGAAACATAAAGCAAAGTGGTAACGGTAATGCTAATGGGGACACAAACATAAATGCAAATGGTAACATAAATGCAAGCGCAAAAGCAAATGGAAATGGCAACGGTGACAGAAACGTTAATGCAAACGCTAATGGAAATGCAAGCACAAATGTAAACACAAACGGTAATGCTAACACACACGCTTTGTGTCCAAAACAGGTGCATCAAGAAGCACAGTGAATGCAAAGAATGTGGGCATAATAGTGGCCCTCAGACAGGAAAATGAGCACTTGGAATATTAAATTGCTTATATCTCAGGAACCACATGTACTAGGTGGAAAAAAAAATTAAAATCTCATATTATGTACAACTTTCCAGGCTAGTTCTATATTAAGCCCCCAGCGGGGGACTAAGAATGTTTGCGACGAAAAGTCCGTAACTCAAACAGTTTTCGAGATACAGGGCCGGAAAGGCACAGCAGACTCCGTAATGTTATCCTATGGGAAAAATTGTCAACCTCAGAGTGCTGTAACTTTGGAGCCCAGTAATATTTTGCCACCAAACCAGCAAAAGGCACATATGTGGGCTGTTGGCTTTCTTCCCTGCAAATTTCAGCCCTAAAAACCAAACCGTTGTTTTGCAGGAGGGTGGCAAAGATTTCCTGTTGTTTTGGCCATACTTTCTCAAATTACTTTTGCAAATCAAGAAAGTTTCTCAAAAAAAATCACAAAACTTCAATATTTGGCATTTTTAAAAACTTTAAAAACACATTTCTAGGGGTTTAACCCACCCAAAAAGATATGGCTAGCATCCTCAGGACTCGACTAGGTAAACACAACAAGAATTGTGTTCCTAGAGGGTCCCAATTTTAAACGCCAGGCATTTTTCTGAGCTGTAACTGAAAAAAAAATGTCTGACTCACAAAAGCAAAAAGGAAATTTGCAACAGTAAAAATGGCCATTTGCAAAAGTGTTGCATCTGTTGTTAACTTTTCCCATTGACTATAATGGAGAACCTTGTTTTTTGAATAACTTTTGAACTGTTAAATATTTTTTCAAGAAATCTTTGAAAGGCATGTTGGTGACCCTGGCTGCATGTTTCCTGAAGTTTTTGGACTGAACTAGCAAAGCGTTTGGGGCTGTATGCGTGAGCAAAGAAATACGCAGAGTCCGTTTTTTTGCATTTTTTGGCACTCTGTAGCTCCGCAACAATTTGTGCGACCAAAACGCAACTTGCCAGATCTAGAGATCTGTGGTACCAGACTGTGCATGCAACATGTCAGGCAAGTCCGTTATACGGTGGCAAAGTTATTAAGGTGCACAATTTGAGATTTAACCATAAAGTGGGTACTCAACGCTAACTATAGTGGCACTACCATCCCACTATAATATATTAGAGGCAAAAAACTCCATTTAATGCATCAGTTAGGGTTGTTCCACAGTGACAAAAGTGAGGAAATTCGGTGTTAGGGTTGAAACCCCCCCTTGGACCACCCAGCCCACTCCCCCAACCGGCATTGGGGTGTGCATTAGGTAATCGTCCTAACTCTCACCCCATCACATGCATAAAGAAGCAGGGTATGGGAGGAGATGGGGTGGGAAGTTGGGACCGAAAGGTGTCGCACTAATGCGGTTGAGTAACTGGGCTCGAGGGGCCTCAACCACAACGCCTTTCACTGTGGAACAGCCTAACAATCGTCATCAATTTTTAGCCTAATTCTTTTTGAGAATGATAATGAGAAATAGAGAATGTGTCTGACGGCGGGGAGCAGGGCCTGGCACTCCGCCCACGTAATCTTGACAGTGGGGCCTTGGACACCTCTAGACCCCATGCTCCACCAAGTGCTGCTTGTGACATAGTAACAGGAACAGCAATGCAAACAGAAGCGCTAACAGTGGCACAATGGTAATGCAAGCCGAATGAAAACAGAAAGGGTATGCTTACATGGTGGCGTAGATGGGAGCAGTCCGCCACGTGATGTCTTGTCACATAGTAACATGGTGCCCCAAATGCAAATGGTAGCAGGCATGCTGACGCAAAGTGAAACAGAAATAGAAACAGTACTGTAGACACAAATGGTAAAAAATAACGGAAACGCAAGCACAAATGAAAATGCAAAGGATAACGCACATGGTGGCGTAGACAGGAACAGTAAGTGAAACGGGTACAGAACCGCAAGCAGAAAGGGCACGTTAACAGTAATGGAAGCGCACAGGCTGGTTTTCTGCAAAAGCTTTATAGAGAAAGACAGTGAGTACAAAGAATGTATGCATAATAATGGGTCTCGGAGCAGAAAATGAGGAGTTGGAATACTAAATTGCTTATATCTCAGGAACCGTACGACGTGGAAAAAAAATTTAAAAGTCATATGATTTAAGACTTTCCTGGCTAGTTTTGTACTTAGTAAGCATTTTTCCGACGAAAAGTCCATCTCTCACACCATTTCCGAGATACGGGCCCTGAAAGGAGCGGGGAACGCCGTAATGTTATCCTATGGGAAAAAAGAAGTTTGGAGTGCCATAACTTTGGCTCCCTGTAATATTTTTTCACCAAACCACTGAAAGGCACATCTGTGGGATTTTGGCTGTCCTCCCTCCAAATTTCAGCCCAAAAGACCAAACCATCATTTTGCAGCAGGACGCCAAAGGATTGCTGCAATGCGTCGGACGCTGTTATGTTATCCTATGGGAAAAAGTGTCAACTTTGGAGTACCGTAATTTTGCTGCCGTGTAAATTTTTTTCAATGAAACACTGAAAGGCACATCTGTAAGATGTCGGCTGCATTCCCTCTTCAGCCCAAAACTCCAAACCGTTCTTTTGCAGCGGGGTGCCAAAGAATTGCTGTTATTTTCCCACAGCCTAGAAAAGTACTGTACTTAATTTGCGGCTTCGCAAATGCATTACGACAGCGTCATGAGTGCAAAAGTACTGCTGATACTTTTTCCAGAAATGTGGAAAACATATTTTTGGGGTGTATTACCCCAAAATAAAGACATGGCTAGCATCCTCAGGGCCCGACTAGGTGAATACCAAAAGAATTAGGTTGCCAGAGGGTCCCAATTTTAAATACCAAGCATTTTTCTGATCACCAACTGAAAACAAAATGGCAGATTTGCAACAGTAAAAGGGCCATTTCTGAAAGTAAAAACTACATTTGCGACACTGTCGAACTTTTTGTTAACTTTCCCATTGATTTATAATGGGAACTTGTTTTTTGAATAACTTTTGAACCGTTTAATATTTTTTCACAAAATCTTTGGAAGGCACATCGGGGACCCTGGCTGCACGTTCCCTGAAGATTTTGGACCGGTCCGCATAAACCATAGACCTGTAGTGTGACCGTGGAATCCCAAAAAGTGTAAACACATGCACAGATCATGCTTAATAGCTCCACAGCCATATACCCGACTGAGTACGAAACTTGGCAGATCCCATGGTGTATGGGTCTTGATTGTGTATTCCAAATTTCAGGCAAATCTGTCAAACAATTGCACAGTTATTGAGGTGCAAAACTCTGGGTTTAATAGTAAATGGCTCCTCAACCCTAACTATGGTAGCACTACCGTGCTGCCATAATATATATATATATATATATATACACACAGTACATATATCTCTCTATATTATGGTAGCTACCATAGTTAGGGTTGAGTAGCCCTTTTAAGGTTAAATGGTGAAACTTTGCACCTTAATAACTTTGCCACTGTTCAATGGATTTGCCTGAAATTTGGCAGGCTTGGGGTGGAAGAAAAAATTACTCACATTAGTAATGTTGTTTCTTCTAATGGAGTCTTGCTATATTATGACATATGCAGCATAACCCCAGGTTAGAACTGCTCCGGAGGTGAAAGAGTTAACTTTCCATGCAGGGCATGGAATCTTGAGCGCGAGCTCGGTTGAACACTCTGTCTGTTGAAGCTCAAACTTAAACTGTCAGATCTTTACGAGCAAAAACTCACTAAGGTTCCGTGTGGAAGCCGTAAACCTACACTAGCCACTGGCTACTAACTACAAAACACATTTTGATCTTGATCCCAAAACAAAGACTCAAGTCAGAGTTCAAGAAAGAAAAATAACATAACACACTAAGCACCCAAAGAAAGGTGAAAATAAAGTGGGCATCTATGAAGTGCCAACATTGCACTGCCCACCCGCATCCCAAAAAGGTTCTGAGAGGGGCAGGCTGGGGAGGTCATAATATAGCAAGACTCCATTAGAAGAAACAACATTACTAAGGTGAGTAATTTTTCTTCAAACAACATGAAGTCTTGCTATATTATGACATATGCTGAACAAACAGCAGTACCTCCATGGAGGAGGGACAGAACCTACTTGGGAAATAGGCTCTGAAGCACAGCTGTGCCAATTGAGCATCACTCCTAGCCTGGATATCCAGGGGTAATGCTTAGTAAAAGTGTGAACTGTTTTCCAGGTAGCTGCTTGACATATCTCTAGGATAGGGATGTCCCTGGCAGCAGCCAGAGGCGCAGCTGTACCTCTGGTAGAGTGAGCCCTCAGGCCTGAGGGAGGAACCTTACCAGTTTTCATAGCAGAATTGGATACAAGAGACAATCCACCTGGCAATGGATCTTTTAGTGGCAGGTTTCCTTTACCAACCTCACCATAAGTGAGGAACAATTGGAGGATTCGAACCTGTGACCCTTGGTATGTTCTATATAGTAACTAAGGGCTCTTTGACATCTAAACTGTGCAATCTCCTCTCACCAGAGGAGGGAATGGTCAGTGAAGTACACAGGAAGAGACATGGATTGATTAAGGTGAAAGTCTGAAACCACCTTAGGCAAAAACTTCCTGTTAGTCCTGAGGACCACCTTATCTCTATGAAAGGAGATAAAATCAGGCTCAACTGACAATGCTTGTAGCTCACTTATGCGCCTGGCAGAGGTAATGGCTACCAGAAACACAGTTTTCCAAGTCAAGTACTTAAGCTCTGCTGAAGACAATGGCTCAAAAGGGGGTTGCATAATCTGAGCAATGCAAATATTAAGATCCCAAGCAGCGGCAGGGTCCCTGAATGGAGGGTTGGTGAAGAAACCTTTAAAAACTTGGAGAACACAGGGTGAGCTGAAAAGAAGAGGCTTACCTGCTGATAAGAAGACAGACACAGCTGCAAGTGCACTTTTAGAGTAGCTGGTCTCAGGCCCAAGGAATTCAAATGCACCAAATAATCCAGGATCGTGGGGCACGCCAGCAGATTCTGGGAAATATCTTACCAGCACACCATATGGAAAACCTTTTCCATTTTGAATTATAAGTAGCCCTGGTGGAAGGCTTCCTAGAGGCCTTCAATATATCCAATACACCTTGGGAAAGGTGTAGGTCAGCAAACTCTAACTCTTCAAGAGCCATGCCTTGAGATTGAGAAATTTGAGGTTCGGATACCAAACTCTCCCCTGGGCACAGGTTAACAGGTTGTGATTCCTGGGAAGACACAGGGGAAGGTGGACTGCTAAGGACATGAGGAGTGGGAACCAGGGCTGCCTGGCCCAATCTGGAGCAATCAGGATCATCTTGCAGGGTTGAGATCTGATTCTGACTAGCACCTTGAAAAGGAGGGGAAAGGGGGGAAAAGCATAGAGAAACTTCCCTTCCCAACTGAGGAGGAAGGCATCCAGCCTTGGGGGCCTGCAGCAAAAAAGGGGAAGTTGGTGATTGTCTGGGGCTGCAAAGAGATCTATCTGCGGGGTGCCCCATCTGGCAAATACTACCTCCAGTACTAGGGGATCCAGTGCCCATTCGTGATGGCCCTGGGAAATCCTGCTGAGAGCATCCACTAGGACACTGTCCTTGCCTGGGAGGTGAACAGCCGTGAGGGAGGCGTTCAGAGAATAAGCCAGAGACCACAACTTCATTGCTTCGGTGCACAAGGCCGTAGACCGAGTGCCCCCTTGCTTGTTGATGTACCACATTGTAGTGGTATTGTCTGTTCTGATCTGAACAACCTTGTTCTGAACAGATGTGGAAAAAACCTGGAGTGCTAGAAAAACTGCTCTGAGTTCCAGCAAATTGGTGTGGAGCAGAGATTCCTGAGGGGACCACAGCCCTTGGGTGGAAAGGTCGCCCATGTGAGCTCCCCACCCCAAGAGAGATGCATCTGTAGTAAGGGTCAAGGAGTGAGACTGGGGAGTGAAGGGAACCCCCCTGTCTCAGATTGCTCTGATCCTGCCACCACTGAAGGGCCTGGATCAGGGTTCGAGTCACTGGGATCAACTTGGTTAGAGGATCTGTCCTTTTAGACCAAAAGGCTCTCAAATGGAATTGGATATCCCTCATCTGAAATCTTGCTCCCTGCACTACTGCTGTAGAAGCAGCCATGTGCCCCAGGAGCTGTAGAAAATGCCTTGCTGGTCGAGAGACCTGCAGGGTGAAAGAAGAGGCCAGAGAGACCAAGGTCCTTGCTCTTTCCAGAGGCAGGAAGGCTCTGGCTTCTTTTGTGTTCAGTTCTGCGCCTATGAAGGTGAGAAGCTGGACAGGCTCCAAAACTGACTTTGGAAGATTGAAGGAAACCTAGGGATGTCAACAGTTGCTGGGTTACTTCTAAGTGTAGTTTGACCTGTTCTGGAGACTGGCCTACAATGAGCCAGTCATCCAGATAAGGAAAGATGGCAATCTTTTGCCTTCTTAAATGAGTAACTGCTACTGCCAGGCATTTTGTGAACACCCTCGGGGCCGAGGTGAGGCCGAAGGGCATTGCTCTGAACTGGTAATGGCCTGAGGGCAGTTCGAATCTGAGGTACTTTTGATGGGAGCTTCTGATGAGAACATATAGGTAGGCATCCTTGAGGTCCAGGAAGCTAGCCAGTCCCTGGCCTTAGAGAGGTAAAATAATTCCCAGTCACCATTTTGAACTTTGGTTTTAAAGGTGCTTGTTTGAGATACCTGAGATCCAGGATGGCCGCCATTCTCCTGTCTTTTGGGGTAAGGAAGTACCTGGGTACAACCCTTGCCCTGGTGTATGAGGCACCCTTTCCACAGCTCTGAGAACCAGGAGGAAGAGACTTCTGCTTCCAGGGCAAGTGCCTCTGATGGGTTTGCAGGTGGAAAAGACCTGGCTCTCATCTTCGGAAATTTTTTGAAGCTGAGAACCAGTCCCTGGCTTACTACTCCCAGGACCCACTTGTCTGATGTTGAAGACTTCCAGTCCTGGACAAAGTAAGCCAGCCTGCCCCCTACCGGAAGTGGAGAATCGGTCCTGGTCACCCCATCAGGGAGCCTGTTTTGCAGGGGCTTTGGGTTGAGGGGTAGAAGCAGGCTTACTAGAACCCCTTCTGCCCCTTCCTCTAAAGAACCCCCTCTGGGCATAAGTGGAAGAGGAGGCCTGGGCTTGGTAAAAAGGCCTATGAAAAGGCCTGCCCCTGCCCCTGACATGCTGCCTTTGAGGAGTGGCTTGCCTTTCTTTGGCCTGTGCACTCCTATAGGTGGTCCTATACTCATCCATTTTCTTCATATAATTCTCTGTCTGCTCCCCAAACAGAGAATTGCCCACAATAGGAAAATCCATAGCCTTAGACTGAGTATCCTGTGACAGGGCAGTACATCTGAGCCAGGCCATTCTGCGAAGAGACACAGATGTAGCCATGACTCTTGATGAAACATCATTAGAGTCTACTGCAGCATGAAATTGCACCTTGGATGCCTCAATACCATCCAAGACCTGCTCCAGCTCCTGGCAAGCTGGCCAGGGCATGTTTTGCTAGGGCAGGACAGTATCCCATCTGGATTTCTGGTACCCTAGCTGTGTAAGCCATATAATTAAGCCTGTCTGAGTCCCAAAGATGCTGCCATGTACTGTTTCTTTGCCATGGCATCCATCCTCCTGGAATCCTTTTCAGGAGGGTGAGAGGCTAGAGAATATTAGCCGTGTCACAGGCTGCAGCCTGCACTACCCACATGGCTGCACTGCTGGGAGAGGAACTCCGTATCAGAGCCTGATAAAGCATACCTCTTGTCCATCCTTTTATCCACAGGGAGGATAGAATGAGGAGTTTTCAAATTTTTACTGTCTGTTTCCTAAAAGATTTGTGCAAGGAATAGACAGTCTCCTAGACTCTGGAATATCCATCATTTCCACAAATCAGGCTCTTCTTGATCATCAACAGCTTCCTCAACAGGGAGTTGCAGAGTCTCAGCAACTTTCTTGTAAAACAAAAAATGAGAAGGGGACTCAGATAGCCTGGGAGGGGACACCCCTGAGGGTCTGTCTGGAGAGATGTCCCGTTCAATGGGCACATCCAGACTTTCAAAATCACACTCACTCTCCTCATACCCCTCCTCCCCTTCCTCCGGTTCATAAAAATCCTCAAAATCATAATCTTGAACCGGGGAAACCGTCCGAACCGAGCGCTTCCCTAATGTTGTCGGTTCGGACGGAACTGGGGAAAGAGACTGGACAATTTGAATAGCTTTGGCTATTTCCTCAGCAGTTAGAGAAAGAACTTTTGCCAAACTAGCTGACTTTCTAGTCCTTTTAGTTGGAACCGGCTCCTCAGAGCTGGCTCTTCGTTTGCCCGAGGAAGTATCGCCCTGGTCAGAGGGCACTCCCTCAGGTTCGGTTGGAACTGAACCGGGCTGGCCATCCGGGTCAGCGGACTTTTTGGCCTCCCTTTCCCTGAGCCTACCAACTCTCTTTTCCACGGTGGCAGCAGGAAAATTCTTACAAATCTGGCAGTCTGCACTGAGGTGGGTCAAACCCCAGACAATATACACAAGTGGTGTGTGGGTCAGCCTTAGCAAAGGCTTCCCCACAAGAGGCCACAGTGCTGAAACCCAGTGGGTCCGGTTTTTCTTTTGGGTTTCTCAGACATAGTGCCAGCCTAACCAAAACCTGCCCGTTAATGGCAATCTGCCAAACAAGACTCTCTTATCGGTTCCCAACCGTGTCACGGGTCGTGGAAAAAAACTTAATAAAATCCGGGTTTTTTAGAACCGATAAGAACCGGGAACCGCACTCTAAAGGACTAGAAAGTAATTTTAAACCCAATCTGATCGGTTCAAACCGAACCGAAAAGACGTTTACAAGTTCCACACAGAAGAAAATAAACAAAAGCCTATCTATTACTTACAATACCACAGACAGAGCTTGAACCGACGATTGCGGTTAAATTTCGGTAAAATAAACCGAGAATTACTGTACACTTTTAAACCGAAAAACGAACCGAGCAGCAGGAGAAATCTTCGGAGCGACTGTTCAGTGAGGCGGAGTAAAGAATCTGACAGTTTAAGTTTGAGCTTCAACAGACAGAGTGTTCAACCGAGCTCGCGCTCAAGATTCCATGCCCTGCATGGTAAGTTAACTCTTTCACCTCCGGAGCAGTTCTAACCTGGGGTTATACTGCATATGTCATAATATAGCAAGACTTCATGTTGTTTGAACCATAGATCTCAGGATCTGCCAACTTTTGTACTAGTCAGATATACGGCTGCGGAGTTATTAAGTGACACCCGTGTGTGCAATTACGTTTTTTTGCGCATTCTTTGCTCTGCCTACAGGTCGTACGGTTTGTGCGACCAGTCTGAAAACTTCAGGGAATTTGTGGCCGGGGTCCCCGATGTGCCTTTTGAAGATTTCGTGAAAAAATATTGAATGGTTCAAAAGTTATTCAAAAAACAAGTTCCCATTATAAGTCAATAGGAAAAGTTAACAAAAAGTTAGACACTTTCGCAAATGCAGGTTTTAGTGCCGCAAATGGCCCTAGTAGTGTCGCAAATCCATCATTTTGTTTTCAGTTACTGATCACAGAAATGTTTGGCATTTAAAATTGGGACTATCTAGGGACACAATTCTTTTTGTGTTTACCTATTTGAGCCCTGAGGATGCTAGCCATGTCTTTATTTTGGGGTTAAACACCCCAGAAACATGTTTTTCAAATTTCTGGGAAAAGTAGTGTCACAAAGTAGTGTCGCACCTGCGACACTTTTGCAAAATTTGCAAAAGCTTTCACAAATCACAACACTACTTCTCTAGGCTATGGTCAAAATGACAGGAATTCTTTGCCACACTGCTACAAAAAAACAGTTTGGTCTTTTGGGCTGAAATTTGGAGGGAAGGCAACCAACACCTCACAGCTGTGCCTTTTGGTGGTTTGCTGACAAAATATTGCATGGATGCAAAGTTATGGTACTCCGAAGTTGACATTTTTTCCCCATAGACTAACATGGTGGCGTCCGCTGTGCCTTTCGGGGCTTGTATCTTAGAAATGGTGCGAGATATGGAATTTTCATCATGACAATCCGTAACCCTCTGGGCTATGGTTCAGTGAAAACCTAGCCAGGAAACTCATGAATCATGTGAAATTAAAATTTTTTCTGTGTCGCACGCTTCCTGAGATATAAGCAATTTAGTATTCCAACAGCTCTTTTTCTGCTCCGAGGCCTATTAATATGTATACATTCTTTGTACACACTGTGTTTCTCTATGCAGCTGTTAGGCAAACACAGGGTGTACACTTCCGTTACTGATACAGTTAGTGTTTCCACTTGCGTTTCCGTACCCATTTGCGTTAGCGTTACCGTGTATGCCACCGTGTGCGTTATCCTTTACGCTTCTGTTTGCGCTAGCATTTGCCTTACTCTTAACATTTGTGTCTACAGTACTGTTTCTGTTTGTGTTTCGCTTTGCGTCACCATATGCATTACCATTTGCATTTGCAGCCGCCCTTCTGTTTGCGTTTGTCTTTTGTTTTGCATCATCGTTGTTCTTACTGTTACCATTTGCATTTCCAATTGCGTTCCCCTGCCCATGCGCGTTATGCATTGCTTTCCCTACACACTTGCATATGTGTTTCTGTTTCCTTTGGTGTTATTGTTGCTGTTACCATCACCATTTGCATTTCCAATTGCGGTACCATGACCATGCACGTTACGGTTTGCGTTTCTGTACGCGCTTGCGTTTGCATTTCCAGTTCTGTTTCATTTGGCAATATTGTTGCTGTTACTGTTACCATTTGCGTTTACAATTGCGGTACCATGACTGTGCATGTAACAGTTTGCATTTCTGTACGCGCTTGCATTCGCGTTTCTGTTTCCTTTGGCGTTATTTTAACTGTTACCGTTACTATTTGCATTTCCAATTGCAGTACTGTGACCGTGTACGTTACGGTTTGCATTTCCATATGCGCTTGCGTTTGCCTTTGCATTTCTGTTTCCTTTGGTGTTATTGTTCCTCTTACCATCACCATTTGCATTTGCAATTGCGGTACTGTGACAGTGCACGTTACGCTTTCCGTTTCCATACACGCTTGCGTTTGCCTTTCCATTTCTGCTCCCTTTGGCGTTATTGTTGCTGTAACAGTTAACATCTGCATTTACAATAGTGGTACCATTACCGTGCGTGTTACCAGATGCGCTTCCATATGTGCTTGCGTCTCCATTTGCATCACTGTTCGCTTTGGCGTCACTTTACGCTTGCATTGCTATTAACATTTGCGTTACCATTTACATTTGCGTCACCATGTCTGTAATAGTTAGCGCTTGTGTTTGCATTGCAGTTACAATTACTATGTCACAAGACATAACATGGTGGAAGCGCGGGGCCCGAAATGCCCGCGCTCCCACCACCACATTCTATTCACTATTTATAGTCCTCATTCTCAAAAAGAAGGGAAATTCATGGCAAAAAATTCCATTTAATGCATCAGTTAGGGTTGTTCCACAGCGACAACAGCGAGGAAATTCGGTGTTAGGGTTGAAAGCCTCCCTTGCACTCCAGCCCTCCAACTGGCATCGGGGTGTGCGTTGGGGTCGTCGGTCCTAACTCACCCCATTCTCCTATACCACAGCTTCTTTCACATATGTGATGGGGTGAGTTGGGCCATCAACTCCAACGCACCCCGATGCCGGTTGGGGAGCGGGTTGGGGTGCAAGGGGGGGATTTCAACTCTAGCACCGAATTTCCTTGCTTTTGTCACTGTGGAACAACCCTGACTCATGCATTAAATGGAGTTTTCAGCCATGAAAATATATATATATATATAGCTATATATATACACACACACACACATACAGTAAACAGAGTAAGAATCTAGAAAACATTTTTACTGATATTTTCATTAATTAAACTGGAAACTATTTTTTAAAAGGTTACTGTACTGCTGCTTTACCATGTCCTTGTCCTTCCATTTCCACCATTGCCTTCTGGTTTAAAAGGAATTAATTTCTACATGGTACTTGATGTTCCGGAAGTGATTTGTTGTATTTCCTTCAGAGTCTTTTGTGTTATATTTTGAAGTAGCTAGCATTTACTAAAAGTGATATGTATTTATTTGAATTTATGCACATTAAGTAGTATAGTAATCAATAACTCATTGTTACTGTTAACAATAAAATGGGTTTTAAAATTTGTTAAACCTTATCTGCTGAGGGCAGTCTTTACCTGTGCTGTTATCTCAGCACAACAGCTCTGGATCATGTCCGGGGGTGGCAAGATGGCCACACTGCTGCTCCTCTACACACCACACCCCTCAAGAGTTAAACATTTTATGTCTTTTTATGTTTTTTTTCTTGAAAAGTTCTGCAAATTTATCTTACAGTCCTGCAGGCAGCTTTGCAATTTACTTACCTTGCTGAGTATATTGGAAATAGCCCTCATCTGCAGATGCAGCATGTGGGTTTTGACTGACTTTCGGTATGGAGCTTCATTCTAAAATTAGAATTTTTACAGATGCTTCAGGATCCAGTCTTTGGGGCTTTGGCACTTTTTTTGTGCTTCAATAAATTGTGTATACTGAAGACTGTACTGCAGAATGATGGTTTAATGAAGGGGCACTCTTCTAGTGCATTTTGAAAGTGGCCCCCATAGTATTAGTACAAGGAGCAGAAAAGGTGGCGGCTACAGAACACAAAGGGCCGGTCCAGTGCCAGAGTAATAAATTGTGTATGCTGAAGGCTGTACTGCAGAACAATGGTTGAATGAAGAGGGCACTCTTGTAGTGCATTTGAAAGTGGCCCCCATAGTATTAGTAAAGGGAGCAGAAAAGGTGGCTACAGAGCGCAAAAGGCGGGACTGCTGCCAGAGCAAGCAAAAAGCCAAAGTACTTACAAAACAGGAAGCTCCGGCAGAATGATCTCCATCCATAGAATCCAGGAAAAAGCCACCACAACAAGGATACGAGTGACTCAAAGAAATGCTTTATTTGTAATCCGAATCGATAAAATTCTAGCAAACAATGCCGAGGCCAAAGACACCCTCCCTCAAAGAATGTGAAACAAAATATTTTCGCACGAGAACACCCGCCTTCTCAAGGTCTTGAGAAATCCAAGTTCTTGCACGAAAACATTTGGTTTCACATTCTTAGAGGGAGGGTGTCCTCAGCCTTGGAATTGTTTGCTGGAATTTTATCGATTTGGATTACAAATAAGCATTTCTTTTAGTCACTCATATCCCTGTTGTGGTGGCTTGTTCCTGAATTCTACGGATGGACACTGTGCTGCCAGAGCATCCTGTTCTGTAAACCCCATAGTATTAGATCTGACGATTGAAGGACAGCTATTTTGATGATTTGTTATGGAGATTGGGTCTGTGTTGGAGCCAGAATATGGTGCAGAGAAACGACGTCAGATAATACCAGTGATGGTGAATTGGATGCACTGATAGTGCTGAAACGCTAGTCCTCTCGCCTAAAAAATGTATGCTACTGTTGCCTAGGGAGGGGCGTTTTGAGCAAACAAACCTAATTGTGAGTGAATTTACAATGCTCTGTGGAGTGCTCTCTCTTTTGTTTCACAGGTAAACCTGCCCAATAAGCCTGCATGTGCTATCATCATCCCGGAGGAATGGAGGCTCCGTTAAAAACAACTCCATTTTGGAGATACTGAACCTTAATTGGCAAAAAGACCTCCAGGGACTTAAAATGGATGGAGGGGCCTTTTGGTGGTTGGTGGACTCTGCTATAGATAGATAAAGAGAGAGAGAGAGAAGCAACTAGTGAATTTTCTGCTTATCATATGGTAAACTGTTTTGTTTTAGCTGTGGCGTTCTAGTGTGTGATATTCTCCTCTAAATAGAGATAATATTTTAAAGTACGTTGCCATTATATCTCCTGAAGTTTTGTGGGCCCTCTGACCCTTTTTTGAAACTCATGGAAGCTGTGGCATAAAATTAGTGGAATCCCAGAATGAGAGAAGGGAGGTATGTCTCATTTTTTTGTAACAGTTGTGCTTTTCCTTGGAAATTTTATCTAAATTTTGTACTACTGACTTTTATTGCAGAAAGAATGCTGCTGGAATATCCCCTAGAGTTTTGTTGACTCTCTGTCTCTTTTGGAAATCTTAGAAGTAATTGTATTAAATCAAAGGGCTCCTAGAAAAAACAGAATGGAACTATGTTTGACTGCTTGTAACGGCTATGATTTCCCTTTGCTAATTTTAGATAATGCTGCTGTACAGTAGTGACTGAGGAATCTGAGATCTGCAGTGAGGTATTTTTTCCTGGATCATGATTTAATGTTCTAGACAATTATTGTAACAAAGCTAATGGGTTAAAATGTGTAACCCCCCTGCAAATGGGGGTTCCCAAAAGACTTCCAGGAGCTTGCTTGAATGCTCCGAGCCTGAATGGTGTTTGTCGTTTAAGCCATTTATCTGTGAGTGTTTTTAGAGCCTCTGCTACTGTCTCTTTAAGAGCTGTCTACTTGCAGACATAATTAGTTTGTATGGGGGGACTGTGTGTTTATCTGCTTGAGTCCCACTCGAGCTGCTGCCAATTTGCTCCGTTTTTGCAGTCGCTAGGATTGCAAAGGGAACCTATCTGAAAGATGTAACTGTTTGCCAGAAATCATTTAGAGTAATAATGAAAATACAGTTTGTCTAACCTGCTTTTCTTTACAATCAGAACTGTGTTTGCCTAGTTCCCCATTCTACTTTTGAACTGCTGAACTGGACCAATCAGTGTGGGTTAAGGGAGCTCTAAAATGGTGCCTGTGGACGAATCAGAACTTGGACTCGTAATCTGAGCCAGCCACAAGAGGACTGTCTGGGCAGTGACTCTGGGAAATGTAGTTTGGACTTCGGCACCTTTTTGCACCAACAGGGGAGTCTATTGTGAGTGACAGCCAATCCAGCCAAGAACTGGGAGGAACTCAAAGGAAGTGCCTGGTTTTGTCTACTGGAGTTTCAGTTTTAGCTCTGGCAGTGAAGAGGGAAGGATCCCTGTGCTCCTTCGGTGCGCAGTTTTAGTCGGAACACGCGTGTAATGCCCCAAGTTTCGGACTGCAGCTTGTGCAAGTGCTTGTCCAGACTGAATCCGACCTGTGAAGAGAATCAAGGAGATCTGAAGAGTAGAAACCAGGCTCACCCTGTAGAAGACTGGAGAAATTGCTGAATCGCGCTCGGTCTGTCAGGAACTGAATCTGCTGTGTGTTCTCCTGGGTATTGTGCAGTAATTGCTATCGGGATAGAGAAGCAGCCTGCCTGGTATAGTACTTTCTTTTTCCATATAAATGTGTGTAGTGCTTGTGGGGACTCGCGTTTCAAATCCCCTGTACAGTGAATTGAGTGCATGAAGCTGCAAGTAAACCCCAGTTTAATCCAGACTACATCCATTTGCTCTGAACTGCCGTGGGGTCCAGTCACAAGGACCTTGTCCACATGGTCTGCTCCTCCTGACAATCCAGGACAATTTGCCTTCCATTCAGTTTCAGCATTGAATTTGTGAGTACAAATCAGGGTAGCTCCCTGCCATCATCTAATTGCAAGTGTTCCATCTGATTACTTTTCCTTTCTCTCTCCACGAACTGAGCCTACCGGCTCCGGATTACAATTTGGGTATTGTTAATGCATTTTCCATCTTCAGGACCCCAACCAGCTGCACCAAATAGGCTAGCCTCTTATTGCCTGGGTACCCAGTAAGAGTGACATTAGAGACATTTGGGATTCTGAAATATGTGCATAGTACTGTGATTATTAATGCATTTAAACTAATTAACCTGATTTCCCCCTGTCCTTGTTATATCCCCCTAAATAAATCAGATCTGTTTGTTTCAGCAAAGTTACACTGCCTGAGGTATTCGACTATGGTAAAGTATTGTACTGTGGTTTTTGCACTGTATCATCTTGTTTTACAGGGAGTCCCCGGAGACACGCTGACTGAACCAGTCCTGGGGGTAAGTGTATACTGTGAAGGTAATTCTGATATATTGTGTGGGCCACTAGTAGGAAGAAGAGGGGGGGGTCGCAGTGTCCCAGAGGGCTGTGACCAAGTTAGTTTAACTATTGCAAACCCTGACCTCTGGGTGGAGGCACCCGCCATCAGATCCAGGCCCCTCAACCTGTTAGTGGCAAATCAGGTAGGGGTAGTAGCCCTTGGGATAGTGCCACCTAGGGTTACATCTTGGAGGCTCACTGCTGGGATTGTGTGTCCTCTAGTGGCCATATTTACAAACCACTGTTAAGAAAAAAAAAAATGGGTACCCCGACAGAAGTGGCTGTGCACCGGTTGATGGAGCGGTGACCTGGGGAGGAGATCGACCCCCAAAATGCTATGCTTATCCTGGACATTCCCCTGGGTATCAATATGGACACTGTACAGGGAGTACTTTCCAGGTGGAAGGTTTACAAAACCCGGTGGTGGTGGATTGGCATGCTGATCTGCTCACCCACACTTTTCTGGCCCTAGTAGAGTTTAAGGATCCCATAGATAGCTCCAAAGTGCCACAGACCATTACCCCAGAGGGAGCCCTTACTGCCTGGAGAGTGATAACTAAGGACAGTAAAGACCCGGGGGGGGGGGAATGAACCCCCACCATTATCTGAAACTTTTGAGGAGAAATTTGCTAAATGGTTGCTGGGGGAAGGGAAAACTGTGGAGGACTTGAAGAAACTAGTCTTGCCACCTGGGGGTGTTCCTCCCCCAACACCCTCTCCCACTCCAGTACCTGTAATGGTGGCTGAACCAATGCAGGCTCCTATTTCTGCACCTGCCATTAGTCACGACTCTTACTGAAGGTTGAGGATCTTCTCTGGCACCCTCCTCACCCCCTAAGGGGAAGATGACTGGGAGACCTGGATAGACTATGTTGCCCCCCAAGTGCTAGAATGGCAATGCTTGGAAGCCAAAAAGCAAAAGAGGGTTAGTGAGAGCCTCCGAGGTCCTGCCCTGGCTACCATCCATGCTAAACGGGCCAGTAACCCTGAAGCGACTGCACAGGACTATCTTGAGGCCTTGGAGAATGTGTATGGGAGCCCAGATTCTGGTGAGGACCTGTGGTGGAGAGTAATAAATGCACAACAGTACCAAGGGGAGTTGTTGTCTGTGTATGTATCTCAGCTGGAAAAATTATTGCAAGAATGCCTCAGAAAGGGTAGTTTGCCAGCGACTGAACTGGACTGAACCAGGCTGGACAGGATCCTTAAGTCTGCCCCCTTCTCAGAACTGTTGTTGCTTCAGTTACGCCTGGCAAATCGACTGGAATCCCCACCCTCCTATGATGAGCTAATGAGAGAAATTCGAGGAGTTGAGAAAAGGCGACCTCGAGAGGGACTTGCACCAATAGCTGCGGCTACGACCTGAGTGACTGAGGGTGACCCATCAAGTGAAGTTTAGGGGCAGAGGTTGGCAGTTAATGAGTGCTCTGAGAAGGAAAAAGATATGCCACAATGGGGTGAACTGTTGAGAGAGTTCGGGGAAGTAAAAAACAGTCCCTTTATGAAGGCCACTCCTGCAAGTACAGGCCCCGACCCTCATCCGACTGCATCTGCTATGGGGTTGGGGGTACCAACCCATGCATCTCCTGCTGACAACAGCTCAAAACTCGATGTCTTGGCCATGGAAGTGGGGAAATTGACGAGATGTCTCCAAATGCTTATCACGCCACAGACAGAGATGGCACCAAGGTTTCCAGTTAGTAGTACCCCCGCCCTGGCTCCCAGTGTGATGCATCGGCCAGCTCAAACTCCAGAAAGTATGTTTTGTTATAATTGTGGGAAGGATGGGCACATGAAGAGAGAATGTCAGTCCCCAAAAGACACAGACAAAGTTGCATATAGGCTACAAGGAGAGCTTCGGAGAACAAATCAGTGGTTAAAGGGTGCACGCAATGATCCCAGTGAGGGCCCCAAAAATGCTAACTCAAGTTCCTTTGTGTCAAGGTCAGTTGCCCAGGCCCCCTCTACCGCCTCTCCAGAATGGTCCAGAATAGTGGGTCCCTCCATGGAGACCACTGTAAAGGTGAATAGAGTGTCTACAAGAGCTGTATTAGACAGTGGCTCCCAAGTAACAATTATGTTCCAAGACTGGTATCAGAAGCATTTGTCTGACGTATCCTTACAACCGTTGGAGGGGCTGCATGTCTGGGGGTTAAGTGAGAAGGCCTACCCCTACTCTGGATATATCCAAATTTGGCTGTCTTTTCCCACCTCTGTGGCTGGAGTGGCCGAGCAAGTAGAGACCCTGGCCTTAGTGTGTCCCTCTACCGGACTGTATGATGGGGTTCCTCTACTGATTGGGACTAATGCACATATGTTTGGACGGCTGGCACAGTTGTGTTATGAAAAACAGGGGTCAAGGGCTGGTAGAGCTTTAAGAATTTCGGCCTTGATTAAGAAGGCCTATGAGGCACAGAGAGATGTTGAAACAGTAGAACCAGAGGAACCGGTTGGAATTGTCTGGAAGAAGGATCCTGAGTCTCTGATCCTGACGCCAAATGCCCAGTGTACCTTACAGGGAGAGGTCCATATCACAAAGGATGTCAAGAATAAAATATTAATGTTGGATGCACCAGGCGATGGAAAATTGCTGGAGGGACTGCTGGTCAAGCCTAGTATTTTGCCTGCTAGAGCCCATGCTTATGCCAGAAGGGTAATGGTTCAAGTTCATAATGTGTCTGACAGAGAGATTCGAGTAAATAGAGGTTGCACCCCTGACTAATGTGCATTGTGCAGACACTGCAGTGCTACCCAGCAGCAGGAGTTCGGGGAACAATGACAGAGTAACGCCTGACTTGTTTGATTTCGGTGACTCCCCATTGCCAGCTGAATGGAAAGTGAGGATCAGTGAGAAACTTGCCCAGAGAGACCAGGTGTTTTCTTTAAAGGAATGGGACATAGGATGCATGCAAGGAGCTGAGCACCATATCCGGTTGCATGATGAAAGACCATTTCGTGAAAGGTCTCGACGCCTGGCACCTGCTGACATAGATGATGTGAGACGGCATCTGCAAGAGATGTTAGCTGCTGGTGTAATACAAGAATCCAGAAACCCCTATGCTTTCCCCATTGTGGAAGTGAGGAAAAAGAATGGGACAGTAAGGATGTGCGTGGATTATCGCACCTTAAACCGGTGGACTATCCTTGATCAGTACACAATGCCCCGCATTCAGGATGCTTTGGACTGCCTAAACGGGAGCAAGTGGCTCTCTGTGCTGGATCTCTGCAGTGGGTACTACCAGATCCCGATGGCCCCAGAGGACCGTGAGAAGACAGCCTTTATCTGTCCACTTGGCTTCTATGAATTCATGAGGATGCCTCAAGAGATTTCAGGCACCCCAGCCACTTTTCAACGATTGATGGAGCGTGCAGTGGGGGACATGAACTTACTAGTGTGCCTGGTATACCTAGATGATGTTATTGTGTTTGGCAGCTCACTGGAACAGCATGAGAGCAGATTATTTAAGGTATTGGACTGACTGGAAGACTTTGGCCTTAAACTGTCCACTGATAAGTGTCAATTCTTTCAAACATCAGTAAAGTATGTTGGACACATAGTATCTACCGAGGGAATAGAGACCGACCCAAGTAAAGTTGAGGCCTTGACCACCTGGCCACAACCCAAAAATCTAAAAGAACTGCAAAGATTCCTGGGATTCTGTGGTTATTATCAGCGTTTCATCAAGGACTATTCAAGAGTGATCCGCCCTTTACCTAACTTTACTCAAGGGTATCCCCCAACCCACAAAAATACAAAAGTTAGCATCCTCAAGACTGAAAAGAGTGTATTTTCATCCGAGTGAAGTATTTGGGACCGCTTGAGCTCCTGATTGTGAGACTGCGTTTCATGAGATCATATATCAACCACCACGCTCAGTGCTGGCCTATGCCGATCCAAGAAAACCTTATGTCCTGCACATGATGCTAGCTTGCAAGGGTTGGGGGCTGTGTTGTACCAAGACATGAGAATGGCCTGAGACCAGTGGCCTTTGCAGTAGAAGCCTGTACCCATCAGAAAAGAACTATCCTGTACATAAGTTACAGTTCCTAGCTTTGAAGTGGGCTATTGTTGACCAATTCCACGAGTACTTGTATGGGGCTAAAATACTAGTAAAAATTGACAATAATCCTTTGACCTATGTGCAGACCTCAGCTAAGTTGGATGCCACTGGCCATAAGTGGCTTTCTGCATTATCTACATACGATTATGCTGTTGAATACCGAGCAGGCCTGAACCACATAGATGCTGATGCTCTCTCCCGGAGGCCTGTTCCCCAGAATGATTGGGTCAGATTGTTAGAACCTGATATTCGGGCACTCTGCCAGAAGTCTGACAGGGAGGAACAAATGTCCACGGACGCAGTGGACTGCATGGTGGATTGTTTGGGACCCCCTGAGAATTCCATACCTGCTGCTTGTTGCCACTTTTCTGCAATAGACATTGGTGCACTGCCTCAGCTGGACAATGACAGTATTTGGCGGGCTCAATCCCGCGATCCCATGATCAAATCAGCTTTAGAAGCCCTCTATGCAGGAAAAGATGTGTCCAAATTACACTCCACTGATTTGAGAACTGCATTGTTTATACAAAGAAGGTCCTAAGTTGAAACTGGTCAATAGACTGTTATACAGAGAAACAGTAGACAGAGGGGGACAAGTAGACAAACAACAACTAGTGCTGCCCACTGCCTTTCGAGACTTAGTACTGAGGTCCTTGCACAACCACATGGGGCACCTTGGCATAGACAGAACACTTGACTTGGTGAGATCCAGATTCTATTGGCCTAAGATGGGGGCTGATGTGGAGCAACACATTCAAACCAGTAGTCGCTGCTTACAGAGGAAAGCTTTGCCCCAGAAGGCTGCCCCCTGTTAACATCACCACCAGTGCACCCATGGAGCTGGTCTGTATTGATTTTCTGAGTTTGGAGTCAGATCAAAGAAATATCAGTAATGTGCTGGTGACCATTTTACGAGATATGCCCAAGCTTTCCCCACCAAAGCCCAGAAAGCATCCACTGTGGCCAAAGTACTTGTAGAAAACTTTTTTGTTCACTATGGGGCTCCACAAAGAATCCATTCTGATCAAGGGAGAGACTTTGAGAGTCGTCTGATCAAAGATATGCTTTCTCTGTGGGGGAGTGCGAAAGTCCAGAACCACTCCTTACCACCCCCAGGGGGACCCACAGCCTGAACATTTCAACCGCACTTTGCTAGATATGCTAGGCACCCTACACCCAAAGGACAAGCCTAGATGGAGCCAACAAATTAGCACCCTAGTACATGCTTATAACTGCACCAAAAGTGATGCCACTGGGTTCTCCCCCTACCGCCTGATGTTTGGAAGAGAAGCTCGACTGCCGGTAGATGTGTGTTTTGGGGTCTCTCCTGATGGGGTTCAAGCTGACAACTATTTACAGTATGTCCAAAAGTTAAAGGCCCAGCTAACTCGTGCATACCAACTGGCTCAAACCATGGCTGCCAAAAGAAATCTGGCCGACAAAGAAAGGTATGATAAAAAGGTGAAAGCACAGGAACTCCAGGAGGGAGACCGGGTATTGCTAAGAAATCTGGGACTACATGGCAAACATAAGATTTCTGACAGATGGCACCATCTCCCTCACATTGCAGTGGGCAAACTAGATGATCTGCCAGTGTACAAAGTAAGGCCTGAGAATAATTCAAAAGATGTAAAAACAATGCATAGAAATCATTTACTGCCCATTGGACAAATCTTGATTGAGTCTGAGCCCCCAGAAGATGCCCCCTCTGGGCCAATGACTAGAGCTGCTGCTAAGAAAAAAGATCAAGAAAGACTGCACCTACAGAAGCTGAGTTAAAGTGTTCCCCTCCACAAGTCCCAGTTGAGCATGACTGTCAGTCCATATCAGAAGAAAGTGAGTGTGACTTTGAATACTACCCGTCTTACGAACTGAGTCAATTGTTTCGGGGCAATCCCCTAGTCAATAGTGGAGATGAAGCTGGGCCTTCTGGACTGTTTAAGCCCCCAGCTTTGTCCCTGGAGCCAATGCTCCCAGAAAGTGAAGTGCAAAGCATCAAGTCAGATGAAATGGAATCATCGTGTATGGTTGAACTGTTTGAGCTTTCAGGGGAGGAAAATGATGGACTGGGACAGACTGGTGATACACCAGAACAAGAAAAGTATTTTGAGTGCCCTGACGGTCCACTGCCAGTGTCCAAAAACTCTCCATGTGAGACAAATGTTGTGGACTCAGAGACTGTAACTCCTGGAGCTGAAAGTGCCCCAAGTTCTAGCCTCTCCACCCCCATGGAGACTCCCCTGACACGTGAGAACAATGCTGAAAATGAAGCTCAGAGTGCAAAGACTGTAACAGTTCCCCCTAGAAAGACTGGTCGAGCTGTAAAGCCTGTGGTGCACCTCAGTTATGATTCCCTTGGGAGGCCTGTGGACTTGTCTCTCAATGTTGTCCATAAAGGAGTGTATGTCCCCGAGCTCATTGTCCAAACTAAGCGCCAGTGCTAACTCCAAGTTACTTGTGTTGTCTTTCAGGGTATGGTGCCCTTGCCCTGTCCAGCCCCAAGGTAACTGATAGAAGGCCCCTCTCTAGGTTTCATGTACAAGAGGTAATAACCTGAGTTATGGTACAATGTGTGTGTAATACTGTGTAAAGAGTGACGTACTGCAACGTTTCAGAAATGTGTTCTTGGTAAAGTGATATACTGACTGATGATTACATGGGTGAGCCTAATGCAAATGTATATGGTTGCAATTGAAACTTATGGGGGTATTTACTTGACATGGACATCAAGCTTTCCCAGGCCAGGAAGGGTGTAACCCCCCTGTAAATGAGGGTTCCCAAAAGACTTCCAGGAGCTTGCTTGAATGCTCCAAGCCTGAATGGTGTTTGGCGTTTAAGCCATTTATCTGTGAGTGTTTTTAGAGCCTCTGGTACTGTCTCTTTAAGAGCTGTCTGCTTGCAGACATAATTAGTTTGTATGGGGGGGGACTGTGTGTTTCTCTGCTTAACTCCCACAACAGCTGCTGCCAATTTGCTCCATTTTTGCAGTCGCTAGGAGTGCAAAGGGAACCTATCTGAAAGATGTAACTGTTTGCCAGAAATCATTTAGAGTAATAATGAAAATACAGTTTGTCTAACCTGCTTTTCTTTACAATCAGAACTGTGTTTGCCTAGTTCCCCATTCTACTTTTGAACTGCTGAACTGGACCAATCAGTGTGGGTTAAGGGAGCTCTAAAATGGTGCCTGTGGACGAATCAGAACTTGGACTCGTAATCTGAGCCAGCCACAAGAGGATTGTATGGGCAGTGACTCTGGGAAATGTAGTTTGGACTTCAGCACCTTTTTGCACCAACAGGGGGAGTCTACTGTGAGTGACAGCCAATCCAGCCAAGAATAGGGAGGAACTCAAAGGAAGTGCCCGGTTTTGTCTACTGGAGTTTCAGTTTTAGCTCTCGCAGTGAAGAGGGAAGGATTCCTCTGCTCCTTTGGTGCGCAGTTTTAGTTGGGAAACGCGTGTAAGGCCCCAAGTTTCGGTCTGCAGCGTGTGCAAGTGCTTGTCCAGACTGAATCCGACCTGTGAAGAGAATCAAGGAGATGTGAAGAGTAGAAACCAGGCTCACCCTGTAGAAGACTGGAGAAATTGTTGAATCGCGCTCGGTCTGTCGGGAACTGAATCTGCCGTGTGTTCTCCCGGGTATTGTGCAGTAATTGCTATCGGGATAGAGAAGCAGCCTGCCTGGTACAGTACTTTCTTTTTCCATATAAATGTGTGTAGTGCTTGTGGTGACTTGCGTTTCAAATCCCCTGTACAGTGAATTGAGTGCAAGAAGCTGCAAGTAAACCCCAGTTTAATCCAGACTACATCCATTTGCTCTGAACTGCTGTGGGGTCCAGTCACAAGGACCTTGTCCACATGGTCTGCTTCTCCTGACAATCCAGGACAATCTGCCTTCCATTCAGTTTCAGCATTGAATTTGTGAGTACAAATCAGGGTAGCTCCCTGCCATCATCTAATTGCAAGTGTTCCATCTGATTACTTTTCCTTTCTTTCTCCACGAACTGAGCCTACCGGCTCCGGATTACAATTTGGGTATTGTGCATGCACTTTCCATCTTCAGGGCCCCAACCAGCTGCACCAAATAGGCTAGCCTCTTATTGCCTGGGTACCCAGTAAGAGTGACATTAGGGACATTTGGGATTCTGAAATATGTGCACAGTACTGTGATTATTAATGCGCTTAAACTAATTAACCTGATTTCCCCCTGTCCTTGTTATATCCCCCTAAATAAATCAGATCTGTTTGTTTCAGCAAAGTTACACTGCCTGAGGTATTTGTCTATGTTAAAGTATTGTACTGTGGTTTTTGCACTGTATCATCTTGTTTTACAGGGAGTCCCCAGAGTCACGCTGACTGAACCAGTCCTGGGGGTAAGTGTATACTGTGAAGGTAATTCTGATATATTGTGTGGGCCACTAGTAGGAAGAAAGGGGGGTCGCAGTGTCCCAGAGGGCTGTGACCAAGTTAGTTTAACTATTGCAAACCCTGACCTCTGGGTGGAGGCACCCCGCCATCGGATCCAGACCCCTCAACCTGTTAGTGGCAAATCAGGTAGGGGTAGTAGCCCTTGGGATAGCGCCACCTAGGGGTTACAAATGCATTTGGTGTTCTTTCCAGGGTTTCCATTATGGAGCCTGGGTTTTTTGAAACTCACCTACTTATTCCTAATTATTTCCGTAATGCACCATGCTGGTTTAGAGTGTAAAGTACCTTATTGACTTCTTTCAAACAGAAGCTTTAAGCATGATTTTTCTTACTGCACTCACCAAGCGCTGAATTACTGATACAAGTTTTAGTATAACGATTTGATTTAAAATATTGTTATAGTTCTTTTAAATTTCTTTTCTAGTTTGTTTCTTTTAGTGACTGATGTGTCTGACATATAAATAATTGTATTTATTTATTTATTTGTGTCTAGGATTACAAAGTACCTTTGAGCCAAGGCTTTTTTTTACAAAGGTTCCACGTCATGC
Source organism: Neoceratodus forsteri (assembly GCA_016271365.2). Lineage (NCBI taxonomy): Eukaryota > Metazoa > Chordata > Ceratodontiformes > Ceratodontidae > Neoceratodus > Neoceratodus forsteri. The sequence continues at coordinate 660,801,443 of CM057459.1, forward strand.
TGGTTACAGGGTAACATACACTAAAACACAAAACAGTTACAGGTACATGGTTTTAGACAGTAACTTTGCTTGACAAAATCAGACTGAACGATGAGTAACTCAAGAAACAATAGGAGGAAGAGGGCACGAAGGGGAGAGGGCTGAGGGTAGGGGAAGACATAGGTGTAGAGGGTCAGGGTGAGGCAGCCGAGGGGCCTTGTCAGGACAGACACAGGGCAAGTGCATTAGAAGTTGTATTGGACAGGTAAGTGCAAGAAGAGAGGGCAGAAACTGACACCTATAAGGTCAGAAGCAGTGTAGGGAATGAAGATGTTATGGGGTGCAAGCACAGGTGGAGGTGCCAGTTATGGAGTGGCTTTTTTGAATGCTCCAAGCATTGCTGTGGATGAGGTGTCACTAGAGAGCTCATTCAGCCAACTCGGAGCCCTGTATGCAAACAACCTTTGGCTTTGGGACGTGCATCAGCAGGGGATTTGAAGGATTTGGGGCTTAGAGCTCCTGGTGTTGTGGTTGGTGATTTGGGGTTTGAGGGGGGTGCTGATTCCTGGTGGTGCCTTTCCCATCATGATTTTCTTAGCAGTGATGCAGGTTTGGTATTTGATTCGGTTGTTCAGTTGCAGCCAGCCTGTTTTGGAGTAGAGGTCGCAGGTGTGGGTGAGACGATGGGAACCAGTAACGAGTCGGCAGGTTGATTGAGGGAAGTCGAAACATGCCTGAGAGATGAGGTTGTGGCAGATCCATAGATAATGAGACCGTAGTCAATGATGCTGATGATGGAGCTCTGGACAGCTATGGACAGAGCTTCTGGGGTTAGATGTTTCCTATGTCGGAATAGTAGGCACATCTTGGTGTTGGTTACTTTTGCCACGTTATTGATGCATGGGACATAGGAGAGATTACAGTTGAGGGTGAGGTTCAGGTATTTGAAGGTATGAACTTGTTCGATGGTGATTCTTTGCTTGGTTTTAATGGAGAGCTAATATTGTTTGTGTTTGTTTTGGGAGCTGCAGAAGATCATGGTCTTTGTTTTTTTCTGGTTAAGGATAAGTCTGTGTTTTGTGAACCAGTTTTCGACTGCAGAGAAGACCTTTTGGAGGTTACCTTGTAGATGGACTGGATCATGGTGGGATGCCAGGATGACAGCATCATCCGTGTAGAGTAGGATCTGTTCAGGGCAGGATACTGGCAGTGAGTTCAGAAAAAGGCTGAAAAGGAAGGGGCCCAAGATTGAGCCCTGTGGGACACCGGACCGGATTGGTCTTTGGTCTGAGAGTGTGCCAGCAATTCTTACTCTTTGGGAGCAGTTGTCTAAGTAGCTTTTGAACCAGTTCACCGAGTTAGGTGAGAGCTCCGCTAGTTGAAGCTGGGCAAGTAGGAGATTGGTTGATGGTATCAAAGGCTTTGGTTAAGTCAATGAAGGTGGACCCAGTAAGATGACTATTATCGCGTGAATGATGGATTGCACCAATGAATTCAAGTAGCACCGTGGAGATGCTATGACTTTTTTTAAAGCCATGTTGCTCCTTGCACAGGATATTGTGATTGTCTAGGAAGTCGGTGAGCTGGTCTGACACAATCCATTCTAGGGCCTTGGAGAGTGGAGGTAGATTAGAAATTGGATGGTAATTCTCAGTAGCTGTTCTGTTACCATTTTTATGAATTGGGGTTACTGTGGCAGATTTCCATAAGTCAGGGAACTGGCTGAGGCTGAGGGAGAGGTTGAAAATCCTGATCAGTGGTCGGAGTACTTCTTCAAGTGTGTGTGATAGCAGTTTGAGGTTGAGGGAGTCACTGCTGGCTCTGGAGTTGCAAATGGCTTTGGTAACGTAGCTGCAGACTTGATGCATTTTTACTGCTTTAAAGTAGAAGGGAGGGAGGGTGGCTGGAGGTGGCTGGGGGGGCAAGGGGAACTCTGGTCAAGTGTAGTTTCACCATTTATGCCGAGTACTGACTGGGGTGATTTAGATTGCTTCCCGGTGACTTCTTTAATGTTATTCCAGAAGTCCCTACCATTGCCCCATGAGTTAGTGAGAGCATTATGGAAATAGGTGGTCTTCATATCCCGGATATATTTGGTGCAGTCATTTCGTGCATTTATAGTTAGCAATATCAACTTGTCTCCTGGTGTTTCTGGCAATCTCCCAAAGGTGGTCTCAAGCTTTTAGTCATCTAAGTAGGTCTCCGGTGAGCCAGGGGTTACATAGCGCTTTGGTCTTGTGCTTCTAGAAGGGTGCAAATATGTCGCATGCTTGGTTGAAGATCCTGATGAAGTGTTCCAGTGCGGTGTTCACATTGGTTGCAGTGAGAATTGGGGACCAATCCTGTTTACGAAGGAAGGTTTTGAGATGAGGTAGCTTGCCTTTAGGTAGAACCTGGCTAGTAATAGTTTTTTTTTGGGGGGGGGGCTTGATAAATTTATTGGACCAGTAGCAGATGATGGGGGAGTGGTCACTAAGTGTGTCAGGGAGGACAGTGGTGTTTGTGATCCTGGCGGGATGGCTTGTTATGATCCAATCCAGAAGGGTGCTGGTACCCATTTTCTAGTTTGTCCTGGTTGGGAAGCTAACCATCTGAGAAAGGTTTGCTGCCACTATCAAGTCCCTGTATGCCCCTGCCTCTGCAGCAGGCCAGTTAATATTAGAGTCTCCGAGAAGGATGGTTTCTGAATCAGGTGAGAGAGATTTGGTAAACTCCAGGACTGCGTTAAGCCCATTACCTTGCTCTCTCGGTGGAATGTAGACTGTGACAACTGTGATGGCTTTATTGTGTGCACTGAGAAGGATCTTGACAGGAAGAATCTGTGCAGTGGTGGTTTGGGGGGTTAAGTTGATGAGGTGCCCCCGGATTGTGTCCTTAAAGTACAGGGTGCAGCCACCACCTCTTTTTGATGTTCGATCAAGCCGGTAGACATTATACCCAGGGAGGGTGATAGCATGGTCAGGAACCGAAGGTGAGAGCCAGGTTTCTACGACTGCTAGTATGTCTGGGTTATGCTGGCAGGCAAAAGTCTGAAGGGCATCAATTTTGTGAAGAAGACTGCATATGTTAAGTGAGATTATTGAGAGGGATCCTGGTTGATTGGTCTGAGTTGTTCTTATTGTAGGGGCTGGTCTGGGATTGGGATGAATGTTTCCCAACAATAGCAGGAGAAGAAGTATACGTTTTATAGTACTGGTGTGAGATACCCATGACTGGCACCTATTTTTTTGGGCCAGACAACTCCGAGATTCACCAGGGAAAGTAATTGGGTGGAGCTGTGGGTAAAGCATGGCAGTAGTAGCGGTGGACAGGGGAAGTACCCAACAGCCATTTGGGGGACAGGGCCATTTCATAGTGATTGGAGATGCCCAAGGTGGGTAAATGAGATCGAGAGGGAGGGTACCATGGAGGGGGTGAGAGAGCATGAGTTGGTACTTGTTTGGGACAGTGGGGAAGCATGAGCAGGGGGGATGTAGGAGCGGGAAGAGGGCAAATAATGTGAGGAGAAAGGGGTACAGAGTACCGGTGTCATACATGATTCAATGCGAATGTCGGGGGGGGGGGAGAGAGCAGGCACAGGGTGCTGGGAAGGTGGGAGGCAGCTAGTGAAAGTGGCAGGAAGTAGGCAATGAGGTGGAGGCTCGGGGGGCAGGTGAACTAGGTAAGCAGGTGGCTGAGGGAGAACGGGCAGAGGGTGGGGCAGTGAGGAGACAAGGGCAGTAGCAAAAGAGGAGGATGTAGCAGAGAGGTAGTGGGGGGCATTAAAGAGTGTAACAAGACAGGGAGACAGGAGGTAGCAGCTCTAGAATAGAGTTCAGGAGTGAAAGGGTGCGTGGGAACTACGGAATGCCAAAGGAGGGTTAGCCAGTCACGGAGTGATGGAGTGACTGGCAGTAGGAGATATAAGGAGGATGTCAGGCACAGAAAGGAGGCAGGGGCAGTAAGGGGACTGAGTTGATTAGCAGAGGGGGAGGAGAAGCAGGGAGGAGGGAGAGTGGGCAGTAAAGAGAGGAGGTATAGGAGAGAGAGTATCCAATAGGAAATGAAAGGGCGGTTCCCTAGGCAGAAGTGGGCAGAGCTAAGGCCTATTTAATTAAGGTTGGAAGTGGGGAAGGGGGTGGGCAAAAATTTTCTTCCGAAACCCACTGAAGTCTATGGGCACAGAGCCCAGCAGAACAGTTTGAATCAGTCAAGATTGCAGGGCCAATCAGTGGCAGCGTGGAGCATAACAGTCCAACAAGAGATGGAAACAACATGCAGCATCCAATGGGAGCCATTCAGCACTTCCCGGTTTGGCCTGGGAGCTTACCAGCAAGAGGAGGGTTCCTTGGCGGTGAGCAGTGGTGGTGTGGACGGCTGGCCCAGGTAGCTCTGGCCGCTCAGATGTTTCCCCGATCAGGGGCTGAGAGATCTGAGGGAAGGAACAGAGCAACAGATTGTGAGTCACAGTAATAACAAAGGGTGACACTGGAGAGTAAATCAGGGGCATGTGCAGTGGAAAGAGAGAGGGGAATTTGGCAGAGGAGTGAGTTTTATAACTTATCAAACAAAAATCTGGCAGCACTGTTTGCCTATCCAGTAATATCATTAAATGTTAATCAGTGTTAATTCTGGTAGTGGAAATTCTAAAGATAACAATTCTGAATAGGTATCTAAGGCCCCAACATGTAGCAGTAAGCGGCATAAAATATACTGAGGAGGCAAACATATATTAAGTTCATCCAAATAATCTCCTTTTCATAGTGAGTGCAGGCCTAAGAGTCTGTAGGTTGGACTTGAGGGAGGTAACAGGTTTAGGAATGGGATTATGTGACTGGTGATTGGGAGCAGTTATGGCTAATCAGGTCTACCTGGAGTTAAATTTGCAACTGATTTTTGAAGTCTGCCACAGAGATGGCAATAGGGGCAAATAAGGGCGTGTCCCTTTGTGGTACAAAGGCTGTTACCTTTTATGAGTCATTTACAATGGTGGACTCATTTGATAGTGGCAATTATTCTCCTTTTTGGCCCAAAACCAAAATGTCGTTTGTCAGGTAACTATGTGAAACTTATCCTATTTATCAATCCTGTGCTTCCTACGAGGGTGGCATTCTGCGACTTGTATTTTGCCCCACTGGGAATGGGATTAGGCTACATATTGGCAGGTTTTTATCTCCCAAGCAACTTGGATCTACTATGTGACTGTGTTATGCCCACCTCTGTATTTCTGCACTCCAAAATAACTACTTCCCTCAAAGAGGTTGTTTTTTCAGTCTCTATCAACTAATAGAGCTCCGTCTTTGATCCTCTCATCAGGATTTTAATTAGTTATAATGGGAACATTATTCCGTTTTCCAGTACCCTCATGATATTTCAAAGTTATGGTATTTAAAGTATTTTAAGAATTGGATTAACCTCTACATTAACACTAATCTTTGGACATTTAATATAAGAGGGTATTGCTTAAATTTCAGTAATTTCAGGATTTAGATGTTTGGATAGTTGCTTTATGTTGATAATTGTACTTTACTCTGGAATGAATGCATATGTAACCCCCCTGCAAATGGGGGTTCCCAAAAGACTTCCAGGAGCTTGCTTGAATGCTCCAAGCCTGAATGGTGTTTGGCGTTTAAGCCATTTATCAGTGAGTGTTTTTAGAACCTCTGGTACTGTCTCTTTAAGAGCTGTCTGCTTGCAGACATAATTAGTTTGTATGGGGGACTGTGTGTTTCTTTGATTGAGTACCACTCAAGCTGCTGCCAATTCACCCCATTTTGCAGTCACTAGAGTGCAAAGGGAACCTGTCTGAAAGATGTAACTGATTGCCAGAAATCATTTACAGTAATAATAAAATTACAGTTTGTCTAACCTGCTTTCTTTGCAGTCAGAACTGTCTGCCTAGTTCCCCATTCTGGTTTTGAACTGCTGAACTGGACCAATCAGTGTGGGGTAAACTAGCTCTAAAATGATGCCTTAGACGAATCAGAACTTGGGACTCATAATCTGAGCCAGCCACAAGAGGATTGTATGGGCAGTGACTCTGGGAGATGTAGTTTAGACTTGATGCCTTTTTGGACCAACAGCAGCAGTCTATTGTGAGTGACAGCCAATCCAGTCAAGAACTGGGAGGAACTCAAAGGAAGTGCCCGGTTTTTGTCTGTTGGGAGTTTCAGTTTGAGATCTGAAAGTGAAGGGAAAGAAACCCTGTGCTCCTTCAGTGCACAGTTTCAGTCAAAAACGTGTGCAAGGCCCAGAGTTCGGTCTACAACTAACTGCTTGTTAGGACTGAATCCGTCCCTGTGAAAAGAATCAAAGGATCTCTGAAGAGTAGAAACCAGGCTCACCCTGTAGAAGACTGAAGAAATTGTTGAATTACACTCGGTCTGTCAGGAACTGAATCTGCTGTGTGTTCTCCTGGTTATTGTGCAGTAGTGCGATTGGGATACAGATGCAGCCTGCCTGGTATAGTGCTTTCTTTTTTTACCATATAAATGTGTGAGGATCTCTTGGAGATCAAAAGTAGCCCTGCTGACATTGAAGGACCATATCTTCTTTGGAGGTCGTGAGTACTAATTCGGGTCGCTCCCTGTTGAATTGCCACATTAAATCCAAATGGAATTACTGTACTGCTGACTGTTTAATTTTCCTTTTCTCTGTGTGAAAGGGCCCCCTACCAGCTGCCACGGTTTGGACTAGCCACTAGGGCCTGGGTACCAGGGACAGTAACTGGTAGGGATAGGCCTGTGCACAGAGCCATAATGAAATAGTAAAGTGATAAGCTAATTAACCTGATTTCCCCTGTCCTTGTTATATCCCCTAAATAAATCAGAGCTGTTTGTTTCAACAAAGTTATACTGCCTGAGGTATTTGTCTATGTTAAAGTACTGTACTGTGATTGTTGCACTGTATCTTATTTTACAGGATGTCCCGTGCCTGAACCAGCCTTGGGGTAAGTGTATACTGTGAAGGTAATTCTGCTATATTGTGTGGGCCACTAGTGGGAAGAAAGGGGTTGCAGTGTCCCAGAGGGCTGTGACCAAGTAAGTTTAACTATTGCAAACCCTGACCTCTGGGTGGAGGCACCCGCCATTGGATCCAGGCCCCTCAACCTGTTAGTGGCAAATCAGGCAGGGGTAGTAGCCCCTGGGATAGCGCCATCTAGGGGTTACATTTTGGAGGCTCACCGCTGGGATTGTGTGTCCTCTAGTGGCCATATTTACAAACCACTGTTAAGGAAAAAAATAAATAAATAAATAAATGGGTACCCCGACAGAAGTGGCTGTGCACCGGCTGGTGGAGTGGTGTACTGGGGAGGAGATCGACCCCCAAAATGCTATGCTTATCCTGGACATCCCCCTGGGTATCAATACGGACACTGTGCAGGGAGTACTTTCCAAGGTGGAAGGTTTACAAAATCCTGTGGTGGTGGGTCGGCACGCTAATCTGCTCACCACACCTTTCCTGGCCCTAGTAGAGTTTAAGGATCCCATAGATAGCTCCAAAGTACCACAGACCATTACCCCAGAGGAGCCTCACTGCTTGGAGAGTGATAACTAAGGACAGTAAAGACCGGGGGAATGAGCCCCACCACTATCTGAAACCTTTGAGGAGAAATTTGCTAAATGGTTGCTGGGAGAAGGAAAACTGTGGAGGACTTGAAGAAACTATTCTTGCCACCTGGGGGTGTTCCTCCCCAACACCCTCTCCTGCTCCAGTACCCGTAATGGTGGCTGAACCAATGCAGACTCCTATTTCTGCACCTGCCATTAGTCACGACTCTTACGAAGGTTGAGGATCTTCTCTGGCACCTCCCACCCCAAGGGAGGATGACTGGGAGACCTGGATGAACTATGTTGCCCCAAGTGCTAGAATGGCAATGCTCAGGGCTTGCGAAAAGAGGGTTAGTGAGAGCCTCCGAGGTCCTGCCCTGGCTACCATCCGTGCTAACAGCGGACAGTAACCCTGAAGCGACTGCACAAGCCTATCTTGAGGCCTTGGAGAATGTGTAGGGAGCCCAGATTCTGATGAGGACCTATGGTGGAGAGTAAGAAATGCACAACAGTACCAAGGGGAGGAGTTGTCTGTGTATGTCTCTCGGCTGGAAAATTGTTGCAAGAATGCCTCAGAAAGGGTAGTTTGCCAGCGATTGAACTGGACCGAACCAGACTGGACAGAATCCTAAGTCTGCCCTTCTCAGAACTGCTGTTGCTTCAGTTACGCCTGGCAAATCGACTGAATCCCCACCCTCCTATGATGAGTTAATGAGAGAAATTCGAGGAGTTGAGAAAAGGCGACCGGGAGGACCTGCACCAATAGCTGTGGCTATGACCGAGTGACTGAGGGTGGCCCATCAAGTGAAGTCTCAGGGGCAGAGGTTGGCAGTCAATGAGTGCTCTGATAAGGAAAAGATATGCCACAATGGGGCGAACTGTTGAGAGAGATCCAGAATTCAAAACAGTCCCTTTATGAAGGCCACGCCTGCAAGTACGGGCCCCGACCTATATCCGACTGCATCTGCTATGGGGGTGGGATACCCACCCATGTATCTCCTGCTGATAACAGCTCCAAACTCGATTCCTTGACCATGGAAGTGGAGAAACTGACGAGATGTCTCCAAATGCTTATCACGCCGCAGACAGAGATGGCACCAAGGTTTCCAGTTAGTAATACCCCCGCCCTGGCTCCCAGTGTGGCACCTCGGCCAGCTCAAACTCCAAAAAGTATGTTTTGCTATAATTGTGGGAAGGATGGGCACATGAAAGGGAATGCCAATCCCCAAAGACACTGACAAAGTTGCATATAGGCTACAAGGAGAGCTTGGGAGAACAAATCAGTGGTTAAGAGGTGCCGAAATGATCCCAGTGAGGGCACCCAAAATGCTAATTCACGCCCTTGTGGCAAGGTCAGTTGCCCAGGCCCCACTACCGCCTCTCAGACTGGTCCAGAATAGTGGGTCCCTCCATGGAGACCACTGTAAAGGTAAATGGAGTGTCTACAAGAGCTGTATTAGACAGTGGCTCCCAAGTGACAATTATGTTTCAAGATTGGTATCAGAAGCATTTGTCAGACGTACCTTACAACCATTAGAAGGACTGCATGTATGGGGGTTAAGTGAGAAGGCCTACCCTATTCTGGGTATATCCAATTTGGCTGTCTTTCCCCACCTCCGTGGCTGGAGTGGCGAACAAGTAGAGACCCTAGCCTTAGTGTGTCCCCCACTGGACTGTATGATGGTGTCCCTTTGTTGATTGGAACAAATGCTCATATGTTCAGAAGGCTGGCACATTTGTGTTATGAAAACAGGGTCAAAGACTAGTAGAGCTTTAAGAGTTCCGGCTTTAATTAAGAAGGCCTATGAGGCACAGAGAGATGCTGAAAATATAGAACCAGAGGAACCGGTCGGAATTGTATGGAAGAAGGATCCTGAGTCTCTGATCCTGGCACCAAATGCCCAGTGTACCTTACAGGAGAGGTCCGTATCAGAAAGGATGTTAAGAATAAAATATTAATGTTGGATGCACCAGGCGATGGAAAATTGCCAGAGGGACTGCTGGTCAAGCCTAGTATTTTGCCCGCTAGAGCCCATGCTTATGCCAGAAGGTAATGGTCCAAGTTCATAATGTGTCTGAAAGAGACATTCGAGTAAATAGAGGTTGCATCCTGGCTAATGTGCATTGTGCAGACACTGCAGTGCTACCCAGCAGCAAGAGTTCAAGGAAGAATGACAGAGTAACGCCTGACTTGTTTGATTTCGGCAACTCCGCTGCCAGCTGAATGGAAAGTGAGGATCAGTGAAGCTTGCCCAGAGAGACCAGGTGTTTTCTTTAAAGGAATGGGACGTGGGATGCGTGCGAGCTGAGCACAATATCCGGCTGCATGGCGAAAGACCATTTCGTGAGAGGTCTCGGCGCCTGGCACCTGCTGATATAGATGATGTGAGGCGGCATCTGCAAGAGATGTTAGCGGCTGGTGTAATACAAGATCCAGAAGCCCTTATGCTTCCCCATTGTAGTAGTGAGAAAAAGAATGGGACAGTAAGGATGTGCGTGGATTATCGCACTTAAACCGCGGACTATCCTGATCAGTACACAATGCCCGCATTCAGGATGCTTGGACTGCCTAAACGGGAGCAAGTGGTTCTCTGTGCTGGATCTCCGCAGTGGGTACTACCAGATCCCGATGGCCCCAGAGGACCGTGAGAAGACAGCCTTTATCTGTCCGCTGGCTTCTATGAATTCATGAGGATGCCTCAAGGGATTTCAGGTGCCCCAGCCACTTTTCAACGATTGATGGAGCGTGCGTGGGGACATGAACTTACTAGAGTGCCTGGTATACCTAGATGATGTTATTGTGTCTGGCAGCTCACTGGAGGAACATGAGAGCAGATTATTTAAGGTATGGATCGACTGGAGGACTTTGGCCTTAAACTGTCCATTGATAAGTGTCAATTCTTTCAAACATCAGTAAAGTATGTGGGACACATAGTATCCACCGAGGAATAGAGACCGACCCAAGTAAAGTTGAGGCCTTGACCACCTGGCCACAGCCCAAAATCTAAAAGAACTGCAAAGATTCCTGGGATTCTGTGGTTATTATCGCTTTCATCAAGGACTATTCAAGAGTGATCCGCCTTTACTTAACCTTACTCAAGGGTATCCCCAACCCACAAAAATACCAAAAGTCACGTCCTCAAAGACTGAAAGAGTGTATTTTCATCCGGTGAAGTATTTGGGGCCCGCTGGACTCTGATTGTGAGACTGCTTTTCATGAGATCATATATCAACTTACCCATGCTCCAGTGCTGGCCTATGCCGATCCAAGAAAACCTTACGTCCTGCACACTGATGCTAGCTTGCAAGGGTTGGGGGCTGTGTTGTACCAAGAGCACGAGAATGGCCTGAGACCAGTGGCCTTTGCCAGTAGAAGCCTGACCCCATCCGAAAAGAACTATCCTGTACATAAGTTAGAGTTCCTAGCTTTGAAGTGGGCTATTGTTGACCAATTCCATGAGTACTTGTATGGGGCTAAAATACTAGTAAAACTGACAATAATCCTTTGACCTATGTGCAGACCTCAGCTAAGTTGGATGCCACTGGCCACAGGTGGCTTTCTGCATTATCTACATATGACTATGCTCTCGAATACCGAGCAGGTCTGAACCACATAGATGCTGATGCTCTCTCCGGAGGCCTGTTCCCCAGAATAGATTGGGTCCGATTGCAGAACCTGACATTCGGCACTCTGCCGGAAGTTTGACAGGGAGGAACAAATGTCCACGGACGCAGTGGACTGCATGGTGATTGCTTGGGACCTCTGAGAATTGCATACCTGCTGCTTATTGCCACTTTTCTGCAATAGACATTGGTGCCTGCCTCAGCTGGACAATGACAGTATTCATGGGCTCAATCCCGCGATCCTATGATCAAATCAGCTTTAGAAGCCCTCTATGCAGGAAAAGATGTGTCCAAATTACGCTCCACTGATTTGAGAACTGCACTGTTATACAAAGAAGGTCCTAAGTTGAAACTGATCAATAAACTGTTATATAGAGAAACAGTAGACAGAGGGGACAAGTAGACAAACAACAACTGGTGCTGCCCACTGCCTTCGAGACTCAGTATTGAGGTCCTTGCACAACCACATGGGGCACCTTGGTATAGACAGAACACTTGACTTGGTGAGATCCAGATTCTATTGGCCTAAGATGGGGGCTGATGTGGAGCAACACATACGAACTTGTAGTCGCTGCTTACAGAGGAAAGCTTTGCCCAGAGGGCTGCCCCTTGTTAACATAACCACCAGTGCACCCATGGAGCTGGTCTGTATTGATTTTCTGAGTTTGGAGTCAGATCAAAGAAATATCAGTAATGTGCTGGTGGTCACTGACCATTTCACGAGATATGCCCAAGCTTTCCCACCAAAGACCAGAAAGCATCCACTGTAGCCAAAGTACTCGAGAAAACTTTTGTTCACTATGGGCTCCACAAAGAATCCATTCTGATCAAGGGAGAGACTTTGAGAGTCGTCTGATCAAAGAGATGCTTTCTCTGTGGGGAGTGAGAAAGTCCAGAACCACTCCTTACCACCCCCAGGGGGACCCACAGCCTGAACGTTTCAACCGCACTTTGCTAGATATGCTAGGCACCCTGCACCCAAAGGACAAGCCTAGATGGAGCCAACAAATTAGCACCCTGGTACATGCTTATAACTGCACCAAAAGTGATGCCACTGGGTTCTCCCCCTACCGCCTGATGTTTGGAAGAGAAGCTCGACTACCGGTAGATGTGTGTTTTGGGGTCTCTCCTGATGGGGTTCAAGCTGACAACTATTTACAGTATGTGCAAAAGTTAAAGGCCCAGCTAACTCATGCGTACCAACTGGCTCAAACCATGGCTGCCAAAAGAAATCTGGCCAACAAAGAAAGGTATGATAAAAAGGTGAAAACACAGGAACTCCAGGAGGGAGATCGGGTATTACTAAGAAATCTGGGACTGCATGGCAAACACAAGATTGCTGACAGATGGCACCATCTCCCTCACATTGTAGTGGGCAAACTAGATGATCTGCCAGTGTACAAAGTAAGGCCTGAGAACAATTCAAAAGATGTAAAAACAATGCATAGAAATCATTTACTACCCATTGGACAAATCCTGATTGAGTCTGAGCCCCAGAAGATGCCCCTCTGGACCAGTGACTAGAGCTGCTGCTAAGAAAGATCAAGGAAGTCTGCACCTACAGAAGCAGAGTTAAAGTGTTCCCCTGCACAAGTCCCAGTTGAGCATGACTGTCAGTCCATATCAGAAGAAAGTGAGAGTGACTTTGAATACTATCCTTCTACGAACTGAGTCAATTGTTTGGGGCAATCCCTAGTCAATACTGGAGACAAAGCTGGGCCTTCTGGACTGTCTATGCCCCAGCTTCATCCCTGGAGCCAATGCTCCCAGAAAGTGAAGTGCAAAGCATCAGATCAGATGAAATGGAATCATTATGCATGGTTGAACTGTTTGAGCTTTCAGGGAGGAAAATGATAGATTGGGGCAGACTGGTGATACACCGAACAAGAAGAGTATTTTGAGTGCCCTGACAGTCCACTGCCAGTGTCGAAAGCTCCATCAGAGCCAAATGTTGTGGACTCAGAAACTGTAACTCCTGGAGCTGAAAGTGCCCCAAGTTCTAGCCTCTCTACCCCATGGAGACTCCCCTGACAAGTGTGGACAATGCTGAAAATGAGGCTCAGAGTGCAGAGACTGTAACAGTTCCCCCTAGAAAGACTGGTCGAGCTGTAAAGCCTGTGGTGCACCTCAGTTATGATTCCCTTGGGAGGCCTGTGGATTTGCCTCTCAATGTTGTCCATAAAGGAGTGTATGTGTCCCCGAGCTCACTGCCCAAACTGAGCATCAGTGCTAACTCCAAGTTACTTGTGTTGCCCTCTAAGTATGGTGCCCTTGCCCCATCCAGCCCCAAGGTAACTGATAGGGAAGGGTCCCTCTCTCAGGTTTCATGTACAAGAGGTAATAACTTGAGTTATGGTACAATGTGTGTGTTATACTGTGTAAAGAGACGTACTGCAATGTTTCAGAAATGGTTCTTGGTAAAATGATGTATTGACTGATGATTACATGTGTGAGCCTAATGCAAATGTATATGGTTGCAGTTGAAACTTATAGGGTACTTGCTTGGCAGCCGGACGTCAAGCTTTTCCCAGGCGAGGAAGGTGTAACCCCTGCAAATGGGGGTTCCCAAAAGACTTCAGGAGCTTGCTTGAATGCTCCAAGCCTGAATGGTGTTTCATGCGTTAGCCATTTATCAGTGAGTGTTTTAGAACCTCTGGTACTGTCTCTTTAAGAGCTGTCTGCTTGCAGACATAATTAGTTTGTATGGGGACTGTGTGTTTCTTTGATTGAGTACCACTCAAGCTGCTGCCAATTCACCCCATTTTTGCAGTCACTAGGGTGCAAAGGGAACCTGTCTGAAAGATGTAACTGATTGCCAGAAATCATTTACAGTAATAATAAAATTACAGTTTGTCTAACCTGCTTTCTTTGCAGTCAGAACTGTCTGCCTAGTTCCCCATTCTGGTTTTGAACTGCTGAACTGGACCAATCAGTGTGGGTAAACTAGCTCTAAAATGATGCCTTGACGAATCAGAACTTGGGACTCATAATCTGAGCCAGCCACAAGAGGATTGTATGGGCAGTGACTCTGGGAGATGTAGTTTAGACTTGGTGCCTTTTGGACCAACAGCAGCAGTCTATTGTGAGTGACAGCCAATCCAGTCAAGAACTGGGAGGAACTCAAAGGAAGTGCCGGTTTTGTCTGTTGGGAGTTTCAGTTTGAGATCTGAAAGTGAAGGGGAAAGAAACCCTGTGCTCCTTCAGTACAGTTTCAGTCAAAAACGTGTGCAAGGCCCAGAGTCCGGTCTACAACTTGTGTAACTGCTTGTTAGGACTGAATCAGTCCTGTGAAAAGAATCAAAGGATCTCTGAAGAGTAGAAACCAGGCTCACCCTGTAGAAGACTGAAGAAATTGTTGAATTACACTCGGTCTGTCAGGAACTGAATCTGCTGTGTGTTCTCCTGGTTATTGTGCAGTAATTGCGATTGGGATACAGATGCAGCCTGCCTGGTATAGTGCTTTCTTTTTTACCATATAAATGTGTGAGGAGTCTCTTGGAGATCAAAAGTAGCCCTGCTGACATTGAAGGACCATATCTTCTTTGGAGGTCGTGAGTACTAATTGGGTCGCTCCTGTTGAATTGCTACATTAAATCCAAATGGAATTACTGTACTGCTGACTGTTTAATTTTCCTTTTCTCTGTGTGAAAGGGCCCTACCAGCTGCCACGGTTTGGACTAGCTACTAGGGCCTGGGTACCCAGGGACAGTAACTGGTAGGGATAGGCCTGTGCACAGAGCCATAGGTAGATAGTAAAGTGATAAGCTAATTAACCTGATTTCCCTGTCCTTGTTATATCCCCTAAATAAATCAGAGCTGTTTGTTTCAACAAAGTTATACTGCCTGAGGTATTTGTCTATGTTAAAGTACTGTACTGTGATTGTTGCACTGTATCTTATTTTACAGGATGTCCCGTGCCTGAACCAGCCTTGGGGGTAAGTGTATACTGTGAAGGTAATTCTGCTATATTGTGTGGGCCACTAGTGGGAAGAAAGGGGGGTTGCAGTGTCCCAGAGGGCTGTGACCAAGTAAGTTTAACTATTGCAAACCCTGACCTCTGGGTGGAGGCACCCGCCATTGGATCCAGGCCCCTCAACCTGTTAGTGGCAAATCAGGCAGGGGTAGTAGCCCCTGGGATAGCGCCATCTAGGGGTTACACATATATTTATACATAGGTCTAATTATGATATGGCTTTCTGTTTTATATTTAGTGGTTGCATGGTAAGTTTGTATTTGTTTATAGCATATTGTAAAGGCTGTTGCCAAACACTAAAATCAAAAATAAAGATCCAGCAGTCTCTGCACAATTAAATCAGTACCAACCAGACATCCCTAACTGCCATCACAAACTTGGCTGCCACCTTTACTCACTAAAAACCTTGAACTCAGCCCTAAAAATAAAAAATGCCTTGAATTAAAAATGAAGAAACAATTGAATGTTATGTGGCCCCACAATCCTCGTTTCACACACACACACACATACATAAATTAAAATACATACTACTGAAATAATTACAGTTTTAATTTCTGCTGTTTCTTTGCTGACTGTGAAAAATGTCCTTCCAATCCTCACCTGTTTACCAGGGAAATCTCTGCTGTTTAACACAGAGTTCTAGAAACTAACAAGAGTGCTTACATTACATTCTGTTAGTTGACAGAAGGTGAAGTTACCTACTTAGCACCATGCTGCAGGGCTTTTAAAATGAGGAAAACACAAAGGACATTTTTGGATGGCGCTTTCCCTCTTTTTCCACATCAGCAGTAGGATGGTTACATTAACTGCCTTTGTTTAAAGCAGCAGTGCATCAACCGGTGAAACTTTTGACCTATACCTTTTTATGCTATTTCACATTGCCCCTTATCCATTGACTTGTATGATACCCTTCTTTCCACAATATTTAAGCACTTCAGTAGTGATGTCTGAAAATCATGGCAGGCCCTGGCGTGAGCAGGAAACTATTTGTATTATTAACATTCTACATCCTAGCAACAGACAACAGTTGCCAATGCAAGTTCAAGTAAAACAGGCACCGGCTTCCGATTCACAGCCAGAAAACTCATGTAAACTGGTGTGGAGCTTGCGGACTCGACTCAGCTCGCATGTAAACAGAAGACAGCTGCAGTCGGGTTAGAAATCACCGATTGCCGTTCTTCGATTGGTGAATACATGTGAATATGGTATGTGTTTAACCTGCTACAGATAAAACAGAAGCCAGGCCAAAAACCATAGCACTCTGGGAACCAAAACATGAATCAGAATCCAGTGAGCTGAAGAAATGCAGATTTATTTTGTAAAAATAACAAATATTGCAAAAAGGTCACAGTAAGTGGAAACACATAGCAGGAGTTGCCTGCCACTAGCCCGAGTATGTTGACTGAAACAAATCTTCTTTGGGAACATCCCCATCCCTGAGGAAGGCTTTTTTATGTTGAAGCACTGGGATCAGCGGCAGGCAGCGCCTGTTAAACATTTCCACTTACTATGAGTTTTTTGCACTATTGGTTATTTTTATAAAATAACTCTGTAATTTTTCAGCTCACTGAATCCTGATACTTGTTTTGGTTCCCAGAGAGCTATTTTTTTTTGGGGGGGGGGGCTGGCATTTGTTGGGTAGTGTGCAATGCCCTTCTGTGTGCACTAGTCTTGCACCATGAGTCATGGTCTGTCAGCCTGGGACTCTGCCAGATAAAACAGAAGAAAAAATTACTCACCTTAGTAATGTTGTTTCTTCTAATGGAGTCTTGCTATATTATGACATATGCAGTATAACCCCAGGTTAGAACTGCTCCGGAGGTGAAAGAGTTAACTTTCCATGCAGGGCATGGAATCTTGAGTGCGAGCTCAGTTGAACACTCTGTCTGTTGAAGCTCAAACTTAAACTGTCAGATCTTTATGAGCAAAAACTCACTAAGGTTCTGTGTGGAAGCCGTAAACCTACACTAGCCACTGGCTACTATCTACAAAAACACCTTTTTGTTCTTGATCCCAAAGCAACGACTCAAGTCGGGGGATTCAAGAAAGAAAATTAAGTATAACACCTAAGCACCCAGAAGGGTGAAAATAAAGTGGGCATCAGTGAAGTGCCAACATTGAACTGCCCACCCACATCCCAAAAATAGAGGTGCTGAGAGGGGCAGGCTTGGGGGGAGGTCATAATATAGCAAGACTCCATTAGAAGAAACAACATTACTAAGGTGAGTAATTTTTTCTTCAAACAACATGAAGTCTTGCTATATTATGACATATGCAGACTACACAGCAGTACCTCCATGGAGGAGGGACAGAACCTACTTGGGAAATAGGCTGTGAAGCACAGCTGTGCCAAATCGAGCATCACTCCTAGCCTGGATATCCAAGGAGTAATGCTTAGTAAAAGTGTGAACTGTTTTCCAGGTAGCTGCTTGACATATCTCTAGGATAGGAATGTCCCCTGGCAGCAGCCAGAGACGCAGCTGTACCTCTGGTAGAGTGAGCCCTCAGGCCTGAGGGAGGAACCTTACCCAGTTTTTCATAACAGAATTGGATACAAGAGACAATCCACCTGGCAATGGATCTTTAGTGGCAGGTTTCCCTTTACCAACCTCACCATAAGTGAGGAACAATTGGAAGGATTCGAACCTGTGACCCTTGGTACGTTCTATATAGTAACTAAGGGCTCTTTTGACATCTAAACTGTGTAATCTCCTCTCACCAGAGGAGGAATGGTCAGTGAAGTATACAGGAAGAGACATGGATTGATTAAGGTGAAAGTCTGAAACCACCTTAGGCAAAAACTTCCTGATAGTCCTCAGGACCACCTTATCTCTATGAAAGGAGATAAAATCAGGCTCCACTGACAAGGCTTGTAGCTCACTTATGCGCCTGGCAGAGGTGATGGCTACCAGAAACACAGTTTTCCAAGTCAAGTACTTAAGCTCTGCTGAAGACAATGGCTCAAAAAGGGGTTGCATAAGCTGAGCGATGCAAATATTAAGATCCCAAGCAGAGGCAGGGTCCCTGAACGGAGGGTTGGTGTGAAGCAACCCTTTAAAAAACTTGGAGAACACAGGGTGAGCTGATAAAGAAGAGGGATTACCTGCTGATAAGAAGACAGACACAGCTGCCAAGTGCACTTTTAGGGTAGCTGGTCTCAGCCCCAAGGAATTCAAATGCACCAAATAATCCAGGATCGTGGGCACGCCAGCAGATTCTGGGGAAATATGATTTGAATTATAGGTAGCCCTGGTGGAAGGCTTCCTAGAGGCCTTCAAAATATCCAATACACCTTGAGACAGGTGTAGGTCAGCAAACTCTAACTCTTCAAGAGCCAAGATTTGAGGTTCGGATACCAAACTCTCCCCTGGGCACAGGTTAACAGGTTGTGATTCCTGGGAAGACATAGGGGAGAGTGGACTGCTAAGGACATGAGGAGTGGGTACCAGGGCTGCCTGGCCCAATCTGGAGCAATCAGGATCATCTTGCAGGGCTGAGATCTGATTCTGACTAGCACTTTGAAAAGAAGGGGGAAGGGGGGAAAGCATAGAGAAACTTCCCTTCCCAACTGAGGAGGAAGGCATCCAGAGGGACTGAGCCCAACACTGGGGCCTGCAGCAAAAAGGGGAAGTTGGTGATTGTCTGGGGCTGCAAAGAGATCTATTTACGGGGTGCCCCATCTGGCAAATACTACCTCCAGTACTAGGGGATCCAGTGCCCATTCATGATGGCCCTGGGAAATCCTGCTGAGAGCATCCGCTAGGACATTGTCCTTGCCTGGGAGGTGAACTGCCATAAGGGAGGGGTTCAGAGAATAAGCCAGAGACCACAACTTCATTGCTTCGGTGCACAAGGCCGTAGACCGAGTGCCCCCTTGCTTGTTGATGTACCACATTGTAGTGGTATTGTCTGTGCTGACCTGAACCACCTTGTTCTGGACAGATGTGGAAAAAACCTGGAGTGCTAGAAAAACTGCTCTGAGTTCCAGCAAATTGATGTGGAGCAGGGATTCCTGAGGGGACCACAGCCCTTGGGTGGAAAGGTTGCCCATGTGAGCTCCCCACCCCAAGAGGGATGCATCTGTAGTAAGGGTCAAGGAATGAGACTGGGGAGTGAAGGGAACCCCCTGTCTCAGATTGTTCTGATCCTGCCACCACTGAAGGGCCTGGATCAGGGTTCGAGTCACTGGAATCAATTTGGTTAGGGGATCTGTCCTTTGAGACCAAAAAGCTCTCAAATGGAACTGAATGTCCCTCATCTGAAATCTCGCTCCCTGCACAACTGCTGTAGAAGCAGCCATGTGCCCCAGGAGCTGTAGAAAATGCCTTGCTGGTCAAGAGACCTGCAGGGTGAAAGAGGAGGCCAGAGACACCAGGGTCCTTGCTCTTTCCAGAGGAAGGAAGGCTCTGGCTTCTTTTGTGTTCAGTTCTGCGCCTATGAAGGTGAGAAGCTGGACAGGCTCCAGAACTGACTTTGGAAGACTGAGAAGGAAACCTAGAGATGTAAGCAGTTGCTGGGTTACTTGTAAATGTAATTTGACCTGCTCTGGAGACTGGCCTACAATGAGCCAGTCATCCAGATAAGGAAAGATGGCAATCTTTGCCTTTTAAATGAGCAACTGCTACTGCCAGGCATTTTGTGAACACCTTGGGGCCGAGGTGAGGCCGAAGGGCATTGCTCTGAACTGGTAATGGCCTGAGGGCAGTTCGAATCTGAGGTACTTTCGATGGGAGCTTCTGATGAGAACATGGAAGTAGGCATCCTTGAGGTCCAGGGAGGCTAGCCAGTCCCCTGGCCTTAGAGAGGGTAAAATAATCCCCAGGGTCACCATTTTGAACTTTGGTTTTAAAAGGTGCTTGTTTAGATACCTGAGATCCAGGATGGACCGCCATTCTCCTGTCTTTTTTGGGGTAAGGAAGTACCTGGAGTACAACCCTTTGCCCTGGTGTATGGGTGGAACCCTTTCCACGGCTCTGAGAGCCAGGAGGGAAGAAACTTCTGCTTCCAAGGCAAGTGCCTCTGAAGGGCTTGCAGGTGAAAAGACCTGACTGTCATCTTCGAAATTTTTGAAGCTGAGAACAGTCCCTGCTTACTACTTCCAGGACCCACTTGTCTGATGTTGAAGACTCCAGTCCTGGACAAAGTAAGCCAGCCTGCCCCTACCGGTAGTGGAGAATCGGCCCTGGCTACCCCATCAGGGAGCCTGTTTTGCAGGGGCTTTGGGTTGAGGGGTAGAAGCAGGCTTACTAGAACCCCTTCTGCCCCTTCCTCTAAAGAACCCCCACTGGGCATAAGCAGAAGCGGAGGCCTGGACTTGGTAAAACAGCCTATGAAAAGGCCTACCCCTGCCCCTGATATGCTGCCTTTGAGGAGTGACTTGCCTTTCTTTGGCCTGTGCACTCCTACAGGTGGTCCTATACTCATCCATTTTCTTCATATAATTCTCTGTCTGCTCCCCAAACAGAGAATTGCCCACAACAGGAAAATCCATAGCCTTAGACTGGGTATCCTGTGACAGGGCAGTACATCTGAGCCAGGCCATTCTGCGAAGAGACACAGATGTAGCCATGACTCTTGATGAAACATCATTAGAGTCTACTGCAGCATGAAATTGCACCTTGGATGCCTCAATACCATCCACAGCCACCTGCTCCAGCTCCCTGGCAAGCTGGTCAGGGGCCTGTTTTGCTAGGGCCAGGACAGCATCCCACCTGGATTTCTGGTACCTAGCTGCGTAAGCCATATAATTTGCCTGTCTGAGTCCCAAAGATGCTGCCATGTACTGCTTTTTTGCCATGGCATCCATCCTCCTGGAATCCTTTTCAGGAGGGTGGGAGGCTAGAGGAATATTAGCCTTGTCACAGGCTGCAGCCTGCACTACCCCCACATGGCTGCACTGCTGGGATAGGAACTCCGTATCAGAGCCTGATAAAGCATACCTCTTGTCCATCCTTTTATCCAAAGGGAGGATAGAATGAGGAGTTTTCAGAATTTTTACTGTCTGCTTCCTAAAAGATTTATGCAAGGGAATAGACTGTCTCCTAGACTCTGGAATATCCATCATTTCCACAAAATCAAGGCTCTTCTTGATCATCAACAGCTTCCTCAACAGGGAGTTGCAGAGTCTCAGCAACTTTCTTGTAAAACAAAAAATGAGAAGGGGACTCAGATAGCCTGGGAGGGGACACTCCTGAGGGTCTGTCTGGAGAGATGTCCGGTTCAATGGGCACATCCAGACTTTCAAAATCACACTCACTCTCCTCGTACCCCTCCTCCCCTTCCCCCGGTTCATAAAAATCCTCAAAATCATAATCTTGAACTGGGGGAACCGACCGAACCGTGCACTTCCCTAATTGTGCCGGTTCGGACGGAACTGGGGAAAGAGACTGGATAATTTGAATAGCTTTGGCTATTTCCTCAGCGGTTGGAGAAAGAACTTTTGGCCCCAAACTAGCTGACCTTCTAGTCCTTTTAGTTGGAACCGGCTCCTCAGAGCTGGCTCTTCGTTGGCCCGTTGAAGTATCGCCCTGGTCAGAGGGCACTCCCTCAGGTTCGGTTGGAACCGAACCAGGCTGGCCATCCGGGACAGTGGACTTTTTGGCCTCCCTTTCCCTGAGCCTACCCACTCTTTTTTCCATGGTGGCAGCAGGAAAATTCTTACAAATCTGGCAGTCTGCATTGAGGTGGTCAAACCCCAGACAATATACACAAGTGGGTGTGGGTCAGCTTTAGCAAAGGCTTCCCCACAGAGAGCCACAGTGCTGAAACCCAGTGGGTCCAGTTTTTTCTTTGGGTTTCTCAGACATAGTGCCAGCTAACTAAACTTGCCCACTGCAATCCACTGCAAGATCTCTTATCGGTTCCCAACCGCGTCATGGGTCGAAAAAACCATAATAAAATCGTTTTTTTTAGAACCGATAAGAACCGGGAACCGCACTCTAAAGGACTAGAAGGTAATTTTAAAACCCATCTGATGGGTTCCAACCGAACCGAAAAAGACGTTTACAAGTTCCACACAGAAGAAAAAATAATAAATAAGCCTATCTATTACTTACAATACCACAGACAGAGCTTGAACCGACGATTGCGATTAAATTTCGGTAAAATAAACTGAGAATTAAACTTTAAAACCGACAAACAAACCGAGCAGCAGGAGGAATCTCCGGAGCGACTGTTCAGTGAGGCGGAGTAAAGAATCTGACAGTTTAAGTTTGAGCTTCAACAGACAGAGTGTTCAACCGAGCTCGCGCTCAAGATTCCATGCCCTGCATGGAAAGTTAACTCTTTCACCTCCGGAGCAGTTCTAACCTGGGGTTATACTGCATATGTCATAATATAGCAAGACTTCATGTCATTTGAAGCCCTGGTTTCACATGAGATCTTCTATTGTGTGATTGTGGGCATTAACATTCTGCCAGCAGAACAGAGCAGAGATTCAAATTCTTGTATTCCATTCAAAGTAAACATTCCATCTACTGAATGCACAGTATAAACGATAGAAAGAAACAAGATTGGGAAAAGTGAGGAAATAATTAGGCAATAAGGCATGACCAGGAGTTGCAGTAACAGTCTGTTAATCAGCCCCGAGTGGCATAATGTGGCACAAGGCACAGATGAGTGCCATACTGCACCTAGGGGTGTTTTACTATTAATCAAACTCCTGGGAGTGCCTTATTGTTATCATAGAACACTTATTTCAAAAGAAAAGTGTTAGAAGTGCACCTTCTACAGTAAATGTTTTCCTCTTTGTGATGGAGACTTTGAATAAAATAGTTCCTTCACAAACTGTTTAAGAAAACTGCTTCAGAATCAGAATGAATCATCATTCCAGTCATTCAGCACTGCTCGAGGCCAGGATGCTGACAGTGAGAATTCATGTGCCATGGTGATCAGGCTGCACATGACAGTGTAACAGAGATTAATGTAAATTTCTCAGGATGCTGACAGCCAATCAGAATAAAGAATTTCTGAGACCCTTTTTATAATATTCTTTGCAAAAAATGTTGTTAATGCACCAGTTAGGGTGACTTAGATCCACAAAAATAGGGAAATGTAGCTTTTGGGTTCCCAACCCTAACTCCCCACCCCCAGGCAGCAAAAGGAAAAATTAAAAACATTAGGGTTTTGGGTCTCTGAGTCTTGGTGAGTCAGTGGTAGGGTCTCCCCACCCCCGCCTGTAGCCTCCTATCTGAAGCACAAAGTACAGCTCCAAGCCAGTGCTTCATAATGATAAATGCTTCAAAGGTAGATTCATAGATTCTGTCAGCAGATAAGGACCTTCTGGCCCACCTAGTCTGCCCATGAAATCCCTCCTAATAGTGCTACCCAAGCCACTATTGCGGGGGGCCATTGTCCCCCACGTTGCCCACTATACCCACGTGTTTATCCCACGCACACTTGAACCTGTGACTACAGAGACTATGTCTCGCCAAATGTTGCCAACACAATCAGCAGGGCCAAGTGGGCCCTGCATAAAGAAGGGATATCAGCTATGAGGTTGTTAGCTCCAGGAATGGGGTGGAGATTACGACTGACAACTCTAAGGAAGACCCCACCACTGATTCCCCAAGACTCCGGAGACCCACAGCCCTAATGTTTTTTTCCTTTTGCTGCCTGGGGGTGAGGGTCCAGACTTATGGTTGGAAAACCTAATGCCACATGTCCTGCTTTTGTGGCTTTAAATTATCCTAACAGGTGCGTTAATATTTTTTTGCAAAGAATTTCCTTTCTTTTTGAGACTGTGGAATTATACCCTTATCCACAAAGGTTCCTTTGGGACCTGCGTGAACAGATGCAGATGTGCAGGGCCCAAACAGGAAGACTCCGTGTGCCTAGAGAACTGCAGGGCCCTTGCCAACCCTGCCCTTCTGTGCAGTGACGGATGTCAAGAATTCATCAAGCTGTCTGGTGGACTGCAGAAGTGTAGGGCCTGCTGGTCCCTGTGCTTCCATGTGGCCACAGATGCAGACACACAGGGCAACAGTCCTTCTGTCAGTCAATGCACAGGACCCTCTGTCAGCCACAGCTGCAGAGGTGCAGGTTCTTATGCCAAGAGGACAACTGCCTTCACTATATGGTACCCAGGCCCGTGCAGACAACCCTACAGCTTTCATTTCCTGGCTGGGGGGGGGTGTTGAATTATAGCACCTTCCCCCCCCTCTCACCACCCAGCAGGGACACCAAGCTCACCCCCGAACTCAGCGCACCAGCACAAGATCACAAAGCATACCCACTGGGATCAAGAGTGGCACTACACACAAAATGTCTTAACAATTTTTTTTAATTTTGACCCCAAATTTGCAAGATAGTCATTTTATGACTCCTCTAATAAACATGACATGTAGCATTTATACTATATTGGCCAAAAATGTCATTTCGCACCACAAGTCTGAAAACATGTTTCATCCAGGATTATAAAAAGGACATCTGTCATGTTTATGAGGTGATCTGGAAAACTGGCTGTGTTGAACGTTTGGGGTCATAATATTGAAAATGAGCAAAGTTAAGAGTGAATATTGAAATATTGCAATGTTCGCTCATAACGTGGGCATTTTACCATATCTGTACGGCAACTTTTCAGAATAACCTTCTTATTTCCCAAACTCATGAACCTGGTAGATGAAAATGTTCAAATCCCTGCTGATGTGTCATTCTGCACCACCGAAATGTCATTTGGCACTACAGGTGCAAAAACACATTTTGATCAGGATTTGAAAAATGACAGCTGTCATGTTCAAGAAGTGGTGTGGAAAAAATGGCTATGTTGAAAATGTGGGGTCAAAATATTTAAAATTACCAAAGTTATGAGAAAGTGTAGAAAAATCTCAATGTACACATATACCTTTGTCATTCTTACATATTCTGACCCCAAATTTTCAACATATCCTTCTTATGACCCCACCTCATGAACAAGGGCAGTGAAAACTTTCAAATCCCACATGAAAGGTGATTTCACAAAGCAACCACAAAATCCAGCTCTAGGGACACGTTTACTTAATTCCACTATTATTGGTCATGAGGTGGGGTCCCCAAAAGGCCCTGCCCGTAGTCTGAGTAACAAGCTTCCTGAATTAGTGGCCTTGATGGAGGAGGAGGAACATCTGGATATCGTGGCAGTCACAGAAACATGGTACACACAAAACCATGACTGGGACGTAAACATACCAGGATACACTATCTACAGGAGGGACAGGGAGGGTAAAAGAGGAGGAGGAGTAGCTCTTTACATAAGGGAAGGAATCAAAGCAACAGAACAAAAGGGAAAACAGGGAGGAGAAGAAGCACTGTGGGTAAATTTGGAGACTGGCAATGGCACCACAATCCACACAGGGTTAGATACAGACTTTCTCAGGGGAGGAAATGGACAAGGAAATGATAGAAAGAATACTTAGAATGGCAGAAAAAGGGGAGATATTGCTGATGGGTGATCTGAACATGCCAGATGTTAACTGGAGTGCAGTTGCAGCAGTCACTTCAAAGAGTGGGGTTATTCTAGATGCCCTATGGGGGCATGCCTTAGACAACTAGTATTGGAGCCCACTCGAGAGGAAGCAATCTTAGACCTGGTTCTCTCAAATGGAGATGAAGAAAGTGTCACAGATGTAGAAGTGGGTAGCCATCTGGGAACTAGCGACCATCGAACAGTATGGTTCACAATAAACACAGCAATAGAGTCAAGCCATACAAAGGCAAAAGTACTGGACTTTAGGAGGGCTGACTGCGCCAAAATGGGTGAGTGCCTAAGGAATGCACTAGCAAATGGGCAGGAAGGAGGG
This sequence comes from Neoceratodus forsteri, assembly GCA_016271365.2. Lineage (NCBI taxonomy): Eukaryota > Metazoa > Chordata > Ceratodontiformes > Ceratodontidae > Neoceratodus > Neoceratodus forsteri. The sequence continues at coordinate 660,827,323 of CM057459.1, forward strand.
GTGGAAGAACAATGGGGAATAATAAAAACTGCCATCACAGAGGTAACAAGCCTTTGTGTGAAGCAAATAAACAAAACTCCCTACTGCTACTAAACTCCCTTAGCGTACTGGGTCTCGCAGCCGGCCCCCTGAAGTGGTTCGCAAGCTACCTACACAACAGGTCCCAAAGAGTCAAGCTAAATGGGACCTCTCCCTACCTTCCTGTGCACTGGGGTCCCCTGGCCCCATCCTTGGCCCGACCCTTTTCAGCCTATTCCTGAACACCCTCCCAGCTCCTGTTCCAGTAAAATATTACCTATGCTGATGACGCTGTTATCCTTGCATCACACCCTGACCCACTCCACTCCAAGTCATGCTGCAAAGCTTCTTCCAAACCGAAAAGTGGTTCAATAATCACCGCTTAGTCCTGAACCTAAAGAAAACTAAGTCCATGCTATTCTCTCATCGGCAAAACAATGCCAGGGACTTTCCCCTCCACATCACCGCCAGCATGCCCTTCCCTCTGGAGCAGGTCTCGTCCTACAAGTACCTGGGCATCACCTTTGACTCTGGCCTTACTTTCCATGCCCACCTTAAAGCTTTGGCATCTGCAATGAACTCCAGGATCGGTCTTCTCTACCGCCACAAAGACTGTCTCCCCGAACCCACCTTAAAACTTGCCATCACCTCATCGGTATTATCACTGGCTGACTACGGACTCCCTGTTTATGCAGCTGCTGACGCCTCTGCCTTATCCAAAGTCCAGACCTCCATCAACAAAGCCTGTAGGCTCCTTACCGGTGCCCACAGCAGAACCCACACCTGTCTGCCATACTCCGCCACAAAAATACTCACTCTTGAGGAAAGACTGAAATATCAAACCTGCCTACTGGCCAAAAATCCATGTCAGGTCTCTGCCCTCCTGGGGTCTCTGGACCTTGCAGGGCTGCTAGATCCCTGCCAACCCGGCACGCCGCAGCCACCTTCAACGCTCCCAGAGAAAGGACCTCCTGCTGCCAAAGATCTTTCCATCACCTAGCCCCGTCCTGGTTTAACTCCCTTCCTGAAACCATCTCCAACATCCCAGGCATTGGCCGCTTCAAAATCGCCCTCCGCCAGCATATTATTGACAACCGATGCTGTAAATGTTTGTAGCTGCCCTGTGCCGGTCTTTTCTAACCTTTTCAAGCCCCTCGCCATCCGGTCCTTTTAACTCTACATATTAGTTGTGACATGTTGTTAATTGAATAATGTATCTCCTGTTGTTTTACCAATGTTAGCACCTTACACGAGTTTGCTCCAGTACAGCTTCGCTGTCTGCACTCTCCAAATGTATATTTTATGTATCTAACCTGTCTGTCATCCCTGTCCTAACTCCCACTCTATTTGTCTTCTCCCCCACCTTTCTTGACGAGGTACCTTTGTAAATGAGTCTTTGACTCAAAGGTTGTAAAACTGATCTTTACAATAAATAAAAAAAAAAAAAAACAATGTAAGAAACCACTATGGTTCTCAAAGGAAGTGGCAGTGAAGGTTCAAGAGAAAAAGAAAGCATTCAGGAAGTACAAGAAACCACAGAAGGAGCAGGACCGAGAACTGTATCGGTTAAAGCAAAAGGAAGCTGGGAAGGCAGTCAGAACAGCAAAGGCCCAAACTGAGGAAAAGATAGCCAATTCAGTTAAGAATGGGGATAAAACCTTTTATAGGTACATCAGGGAGCGAAGGAAGACCAAGGGAGGGTTAGTGAGGCTTAATGAAGGGGAGGGAGGGTGGGCAGAGGGTGACTGTGAAAAGGCAGAGATACTAAACAAATATTTTTGCTCAGTATTTACAAAGGAAGAGGGGGAGGTACCTAAAACAAACAGTGGAAACACTCTGGATACAGAAGTTGATACCAGCCCATTTACAGAAAAAAGGGTTCTGAAAGAACTCTTAAAACTGAAGGTGGACAAAGCAATGGGGCCTGATGAGATTCATCCCAGAATTCTAAAAGAACTAAGGGTAAAACTAGTGACACCACTGACTACCCTCTTTAACAAATCATGGGAGGACGGGGTGGTACCCGAGGACTGGAGGAGGGCAGATGTGATTCCCCTTCACAAAAGTGGGAGCAAGGCAGAAGCAGGAAACTACAGACCTGTTAGTTTAACCTCAGTGGTAGGGAAAATGATGGAATCACTTCTGAGGAAAGAATTTTGAGTATCTAGAGGCCAGAGGGGCACAGGACCCAAGGCAGCATGGATTCACAGCAGGAAGGTCATGCCAGACAAATCTGATAGATTTCTTTGACTGGGTGACCAAAGTAGTAGATCAGGGAGGGGCTGTGGACATGGCCTACCTAGACTTTAGCAAGGCATTTGACACAGTCCCACACAAAAGATTAATATACAAGTTAGCCAGCCTGGGAGTGGGTCCCAAGATGACAGCCTGGGTAAAGAATTGGCTGGAGAACAGGACACAGAGAGTAATAGTAAATGGAGTCCAGTCTGAAGAAAGGGGGGTTACTAGTGGGGTACTGCAGGGTTCAGTATTAGGACCGGTCCTCTTCAATGTCTTTATAAGTGACATTGCAGAGGGACTGGAAGGAAAAGTATGTCTCTTTGCAGATGACACAAAGATCTGCAACAGAGTTGATGCACAAGGTGGGTGGAAAGGATGAGAAGGAGTTGGCAAGGTTAGAGGAACGGTCAAATGTATGGCAGCTTAGATTCAATGCTAAGAAGGTGAAGGTATGCACCTGGGAAACAAAAACCCAGGGGAAGAGTACACAATGGGGGGTGAGATACTAACAACAAAAAAAATGGAAAGGGACCTGGGGGTAGTCATATCAGATGACCTAAAGGTGGGCAAGCAATGTGAGAGGGCAGCAAGAAGGGCTGGGGGATACTGGGATGCATAGGGAGAGGCATCACCAGTAGAAAACAGGAAGTTATTATCCCTCTGTACATGTTAAAACAAAACAAACAAAAAGATCAATGAGGGATGGTCTTCTTTATTACAGGGGAAGGAAGCCAACACTGGGGATTGGGCACCCCAGTTTTAGGATGATCTTCAGCAGCATGAGGGGTGGCATATCCTGATGCCACCACAGATAACAAGGAAAAGGGACCTGAAGGGGAGGGAGGCATACAGGCAGTACCGGAGGTGGGCATCCCGGTCCACTTACTAGATAGATAGATGGACTGATATATAAAAAGACAGGTGGTGTGGTGGGAGGACAGATCACGGATGGAATTTTTTTTAGTTGAAAATGAAAAGATCAATGAGGGATGATTTTCTTTATTGTAGGGAGATAGTAACCAACACTGGGGATTGGGCACCCTAGTGTCAGGAGGATCTCTGGTGACACCAATGGTGGGGACCCTGGTGCTGCCACTTATATTTAATGGGTCAGGGGGTGTGGGGGTCAGATTAGCAAGGGACCATTTTTTTTTTTTGCAGGTGGGGGGACAGATCGCCAATGGACATTTTTGTTTTTGGATAAAAAACATCAATGAGGGACAGTTTTCTGATGTTCAGCAGCACAAGGGGTGGGCACCACTGTGGTGCCACATGTATTCACAAGTGAGGCAGGGACCTGGATGGGAGAGGGCAAGAGAAGTGGTACTGGGGGGTGGGCATCCTGGTCTGCTTATTGTGCAAAAAAAAAAAAAAAGAAAACAACATGGGCGGGCGACTTGGAGGGGAAGGGGGTATAGAAGTGGTACTGGGAGTGGGCACCCCAGTCAGTGTTACTGCATTAAAAAAAATTAGACAGAGAGACAGATAAACTGTCCACGGACAGTTCTTTCATTCAACCTCACAAAAGAACTGTGAAAAAAGTCCCCCCTCTTCTTTCATGAGCTGACCTTCTTCTTTTGTGATTGCAAAAGAAGTCATGAAATAAGAATCTTGGCTCATGAAAGAAGATGTAGGACTTCGTTTTTTCCCCACTGTTCTTTCGTGAGTCAACATTCTTCTTTCACGAGTTCTTTTGTGATCACAAAAGAAGGTCAGCTCACAAAAGAAGAATGGAAAGTCCACCATCTTCTTTCTGGATATCTGACTGAAAAAAAAATTGTCGAATCAAGAGACCTTGCTCCCCAGACTGCGCATGCAAAATTTTGTGCACGTCTGTTGAATGGAGGCAGAGCTATTAAAGTGCAAAGTTAGGGGTTTAACATTAAACTATAATACACAAGCTTTGTCAATGTCAAGAGTTCACCTCCAGTATTGCTGTTGTACCAGGTCCTCCTTGTACGCAATTTTACTACATATTTACCCATTTTGAGCAGGATTTGAAAAATGGCAGCTGTCACATTCGTGAGGTGGTGTGGAAAAAAATGACTATGTTGAAAAGTTGGGGTCAAAATATTCAAAATTACCATACTTACGAGTGTGCATTAAAAAATGGTAATATAAGCTCATAACTTTGTTTTCCCATTTTCAACATAGCCTTCTTATGACCCCACCTCATAAAAAAGGTCATAGAAAATATTCAAATCCTGCCCAAAAGGTGATTTTGCACCCCGTGTGTGAAAGCACATTTTGGCCAGGATTTGAAAAAATGACAGCTGTCACATTCATGAGATGCTATGAAGAAATGGCTATGTTGAAATTTTGAGGTAAAATATTTAAAATGAACCAATGTTATGAGCGTGCATTCAGAAATTTCAATGTAGGCTCATAACGTTGTTGTTTTTTCAATATTTTTACCCCAGATTTTCAACATAGCCTTCTTATGACCCCACCTCATGAACAAAGGCAGAGAAAATGTTCAAATCCTGCCCATAAGGTGATTTCATGCAGCGAATGTGAAATCACCTTTTGGGACAGAGTTGCAAAATTTTGCTGTCATTATTCATGAGATGGGGTCCCAAAAAGCCATTTTGAAACTTTGGGGCAAAAATTTCAAAAATGACCAAGTTATGGTGAAAAGTTCAAAATCGATTGAAATACACTGGACCACATACAGTGGCGTGAAAAAGTATTTGCCCCCTTCCTGATTTTCTCTATTATTGCATATTTGTCACACTGGATGTTTTCAGGTCTTTAGACAAAATATAATATTAGATAAAGGGAACCTGAGTGAACAAATAACACTTTTTTTTTTACTTATTTCATTTATTTAATGAAAAAAGTTAACCAACACCAACTGGCACTGTGTGAAAAAGTAATTGCCCCTAGTTAAATCAACCCAATTAAAAGGATAATTAGAGTCAGCTGATTGAACACAGCCAGGCTTGATTACAGCCAGCCCTGCTCAATATAAACCTCACTTATTTTGGCCCTTACCATCAGAGTCACGCTTGCCAGCACAAAGATTCAACCAGCACATTATGCCATGATCAAAGGAAGTTCCTGAAAAGATCAGAAAAATTTGTTGCCCTCTTTCAGTCTGGAAAGGGTTACAAAGCTATTTCTAAGGCTCTGGGACTCCATCGAACCACAGTGAGAGCCATAATCTCAAATGGAGAACACTTGGAACAGTAGTGAATCTTCCCAGGATGGGCGGCCTGCCAAAATTACTCCAAGGGCACAGCGTAAAATCATCCAGGAAGTCTCAAAGGATCCTAAAACAACATCCAAAGAACTGCAGGCTTCTCTTGCCTCAGCTAAGGTCAGTGTTCATGACTCCACAATCAGAAAGAGACTGGGCAAAAATTGGCTTCATGTGAGAGTAGCAAGGCAGAAACCACTGCTAACCAAGAAGAACATAAATGTTCGTCTCTCATTTGCCAAGAAGCACCTGGATGATCCACAAGCCTTTTGGGAAAATGTTCTATGGACAGATGAGTCCAAAGTGGAACTTTTTGGACGACATGGATCCCATAATGTCTCGCAGAAGCAAACACAGCATTCCACAGTAAGAACACCATACCAACAGTCAAACATGGTGGTGGTAGTGTGATGGTGTGGGATGCTTGCTGCCTAAGGACCTGGATGACTTGCCAAAATTAAAGGAACCATGAATTCTGCTCTGTACCAGAAAATTCTTAAGGAGAATGTCCGTCATCCTTCCGTCAGCTGAAGCTGAAGCGTAGTTGGGTTATGCAGCAAGACAATGATACAAAACACAAAAGCAAGTCCACATCAGAATGGCTAAAAGAAGTAAAATTAAAGTTTTGGAGTGGCCTAGTCAAAGTCCAGACTTAAACCCAATAGAGATGCTGTGGCAGGACCTGAAACGAGCAGTTCATGCTTGAAAACCTACCAAATGTTACTGAATTAAAGCAGTTCTGCAAGGAAGAGTGAGTTAAAATTCTCCACAGCGATGTGAAAGACTGATATTGAATTATAGGAAGTGTTTGGTTGCAGTCATTGCAGCTAAATGTGGATAACCAGTTATTAAGTGTGGAAGGCAATTACTTTTCACACAGTGCCAGTTGGTGTTGGTTAACTTTTTTCATTAAATAGGTGAAATAAAAAATTAAAAAACAAGTGTTATTTGTTCACTCAGGTTCCCTTTATCTAATATTACATTTTCTCTAAAGACCTGAAAACATCCAGTGTGACAAATATGCAATAATAGAGAAAATCAGGAAGGGGGCAAATACTTTTTCACGCCACTGTACTTGATTTCCTCAGTTTGCAGTCCAACATTGAAGAGCAACAATGTATCTCTGGTCCAGAGAGGATTACAATGTTGGACCCCCAGCAGGTAAGTAAGGCATGGGGGATGTGTGGAGTGGTGGGTGCTGATTGGGAGGATTGGATGGGGGGAAGCAACAGCGGTGGCGACATCAGACATCGATTGACTGATTTCTTTTTTACAGAGTATATTATATGAAAAAACCTATGCAGGCCAGTTTTCTTTATTTCAGGTACTGACAGTAGGGATTGGGCACCCCAGTGTCGATGTTATGTTTGGCAGCACCAGTGGTAGGCAGGGTGAGGGGTAGCAGACGGCATAGGGGATTGAGCACTCCTGTGCCAGAAAATTAACATGGAAGGGGAGGCAGAGATTGAGGGAGTTTTTTCTTTATGTTTGGTGGTACGGAGGGTGGGGTTCACGGTGTCGTACAGTGAAAATGGGTGGGTTGGGGGGTTGTACCTGGCAACTGGGAATTACATTGGGGGGAGGGACCACAGTGGGCTGATCATGACAGATGAACTGTGCTTGCTGAGTAGCATTATGTAGATTAAAGGAAAGAACTGGCCTATGATTAGGCTGTCTCTCTCCTTTGAAGTATAGAAAGTTTCTGCCCAGCAAGTCATGATCAGCCTGGCTGATGATTGGTGTCACTCTGACGAGCCCTTTGCAGACTGCCCTGCACTGGACCACAGTGAAACACCCCTCAAAACCCAGTACCACAGCAATATGTTCACTCATGCCTGTGCACGGTGAACAATAATATTTTGCTTTCTATAATATTTGAAACTGAGATGGCATGCAAATACTGGAATGTGCTGGAACAATTTTATGGGGGGTGGATAAACTTACATAAAAAAAAAAGATCAATAAAATGTTTAACATTATCTTTTGTGCATTCCCCCTCAAAAAAACACTTGGACCCAGTTTATAATTGCCGTAAGCCACTCTAGGTTTTGCTTTGTGCTGGAATAACAGCACTTTTTGGGTGACTGAAAGCACTTGATGATACCGTACGTCTCACGACACGCACGAAGTGTGCTGTTATCCCACCACAAAGCACACCCTGTTATGTCTAATTGCTTAATTATATTGCTATTTTGCCTGGAACTATCTGTCTACATGTCAGTTGAAAGCCTTTTAAAATGAAGGTTTCTCAATGGCTTTCCAGCAGTCCAAATAAATATTATCTTACTAAACCAGGACACAGGTAATTTCAGGTTGTGCAAACCACACATGATAACAATGGTGTACATATCCTTTTAACTTAAACCCAGAAATGCTGAAAATAAAATGATGAGTGACCTTGTGGTAGACGTCACCATTGCAATATTTTATCAAATCAAGTTTCAAGAGTGTCTTCACAGCTACCACAGCAAGGCAAGAGGAAAGTGATTTACATCCCCAGATACCTGTAGTTATTATAGAGCAGAACCCACTTAAAGAAACAAGAATCAGATTAACGCATTCAATTTCATGAAATACACATGTATCTCTATTAGCACGTGGCATCATTATTATTGTTAAGTTCTTAGAGCAGCAGTGCAACTGAGGGTAGTCCAGCCCATTTTTGTTGTGGCTGGACCCCTTCTTATATGGACCAGTTTTGTACTATTTCTAGAGGGATCCAATGGGACTTTAAAACTATAAATGGTTAACTTTCTTGCACAAGTAAGAGACACCACCATTTAACCTTGAAGACTATAATTTTCTCTTATGACTGTTCCTTTTGAAAGCTATGGGAGTGGGCATGAGAAGAAACATTGTTGGCAGAAACGGCAGTTACCATCCACCTCCCATATGAAACATGTTTTGTGCATGGTAGTTCTGTTGTGTCAAGCTCAAAATGTATGCACCTTACAACGCCACTGCTACTTTTGCCTTAAGGACACACTGTAAATTGAATTAGACTCACTGGTAATTCAATGATTTCTGGAAATAAACTCAAACTTGTAACACACACCAATAAAAAGGCACAACACCTGCTCAGCAAGAGAAGAGGGTCCAACACAAGGAAACTTAATCAGATCCTATTCATTGCAGTACTGCTTTCAATGCACCATAGTTTTCTGGCTCAGTAGTGCTGGCTGGTATTGCACTGCACCATCATGTGGGAGACCTGGGGCCCATTCCTGACCTCGTCTGCCCCACTCTGGGCTGGTGGGGTCCAGGATGTTGTGCGGAGGCATAGCTCACTGACCCTGGGGAGGGGCTAGGTTTTTCTGCTCTAAAAGCAGCTACTGTGGTAGCGAACAGGATGGCATTGATGATGTAGGTGAACACGTGGTATCGGCCATCCTCTGCCACCTACAGGAGAGTCACTATAGGTGGCCTTTCACACAATGTGGTGACAGAAAGGCTAACGTGAAGGGAAACAATAGTTTTGCTCTGTGTGAATGATGGCAGACATCTGCCTGCTATGTCAAACATAGAAACACAGAAGTTGTCAGCAGATGAGGACCGTACGATCCATCAAGTCAGCCCTTGGCTTCCTACTTAGTTGCCTGCTTGTTTATCCTGCAGTGCCTGTCCCATGCCCGCTTGAATTCCCCCACTATCTTGGCTCCCACCACCCCCTCCGGCAGGCTATTCCATCACTCAGAAAGCCTCCTCTCTGCCCAATAAATGCTCCCATAGAATGTGAAGGCATGCATCTGAACCACAAGAGGCCACTCTGATTGACCCAAGCCATGACTACAGGGGGAACTGAAGATGATCTGGAATGGCATTCTGTTCAACCTCTCAAGGAGCTAGAAAGGCTACAGAGCTGTGTGACCTTAACCAAAGAGAAAAAAGGAGAGATAAAACCAGGGACCAGGAAGGAAATAAAATGAAGGGTTAAAAAAACTGCATCAAGGTGTTAAAGTGATGGTGGATGACTCCAAGAACTAGTAGTGGAATATTAAAGCAGTGAAATATTTTGAACTAGTGCTCCATTCTAGCAAAAGAAGGCTATAGGCAGCTTGTGGTGAGCAGGTCTGTCTCTAAGTCCCATTTAGGGAGCTTACTACAGGATCTTATTTTAAATTGGATGTTTGTTTGTTGGGTCCCATCGGCTGGCAGGTAGGGCTTGGGTGGACAGCATAAATCTTGGAGTTTTGGTGCCACAGGGGGAGGCCTGGGAGTGGGAGGCAGTAGCTATAGAGGGCTCCCGGGCCAGGCGTGGAGTGCAGTTGTTCAGGGCTGTAGGTTCGGGACTGGGGGTGGGGCAATGGCCACCCCGGTTCGCCTTCGTGTTTGTTTCTCTGCAAAGTGGCAGAATAGTCTACGCGATTGGGAGTCCCTCATCAAAAATGGGAGCTGGGGCCCGTGGAAAGAGAATGCAGCCTACCTCTTGATTCCCAGCACTGGGGTAGATTGAAGAGGAGCCCCTGCAGGACTCAGTTGGTTGCCACAGTGGGGTGCTTCACGGTGGTGAGAGCCCGTGGAGTGGGGAGCAGTGGTGGCAGCCTGCTTCTGGTGTCCCCAGTTTCATCTGTGCCACCAGTACCGCCAACCATTTCACCCACCTGAATGTGGACTTTTTCAAGGTTCTTGTACTATTTTGCAGCAGCCTCTGACCCCCTACTTTCCTTCCTGGAAATGGCCTGCTACACCTGTTCAGCTGAGTACCCATGCTTCAAGTTTGGAAAAGTGGGAGGAGGTGGAAAAGGTGGTGAGCGACATGACTGCTGAGGAGAAGGGCGCTAGACGTCTGCCCACCCCTTCTCCTCCATTGGAACCTGCTCCTCCCCCTGGCAGAGGAAGATGCCGTAGGTGTTCTGTGGAGTCACAGTCAAAAGGCCCCACTACACCTAAGACTGCCCCTGTGGTGACAGGGACCAAGAAGACCACCCCCAGTGTGCCACCGCCTACAGCCAGGGCTGTAGATAGGCCTGATGTAGAGAATGAAGAAATTAAATCTGAAGGAGGCACTAGTCCCAAGGTGGTGTATGAAGAGGGGGTTGATGCTTTGCCCACTGCTCCTGGTACTGTTCCCACACCACTCACATTTGAAGACCAGCTGTGGAAGTGAGACACACTGAAGCACCATTGCGGCAGTGCGGCAGTATTGACAGCCGGCTCCCTGGGGTTGGACAGCATACATATCCACCCCGAGGAGGCCGGCTGGGCAACTGCCAAGGCACTTACTAGAAGGTGAATGGCTTAAAGAGGGGAAGAGTGTAAACTCCCCCTTCGAGGAGCTTACTGCAGGAGCTTATTTTAATTGGGATGTTTGTTTGCTGGTTCCTGCCTGCTGGCAGGTGGGGCCTGAGTGGACAGAATAAATATGGGAGTTCTTGCACCATTGGGGGAGGCCCAGGAGTGAAAGGCAGGAGGTAGAGAGGGCTCCCAGGCCAGACATGGAGTGCGGTCATTCAGGGCCATAGGTTCGGGACTGGGGTGGGGCCATAGCAACCCCAGTCCACCTCTCTGTTCATTTCTCTGCATAGCAGTGGAGTAGTCCATGCAGTTGGGGGTCCTTCATCAGAAAATGGGAACTGGGGCCTGGCAGAAAGTGGATGTGGCCTACCCCGTGAACCACAGCACTGGGGCAGGTTGAAGAGAAGCCCCCACAGGACTCAGCTGGTTGCCATAGTGGGGTGATTTGCAGTGGTGAGAGCCCACAGAGCGGGAAGCAGTGGTACCAGCCTGCTCCTTGTGTTCCCCATTTCATCTGGCCACCAAATCCAGTGGCCAAGTCCTCCACTGGTCCCCAAAGGATGTTTAGACAGAGGCAGAGCAGATGGACCACGGAGGGCTCCGGAAGGGGTGGAGGTAGGGTACACACTCCTCTATCTATACCACGCATAACACCCTCACTTTACTAGCAGAAAGGGGCAAATGAGAGGAGGAACCCATCACAGTGTGAAGGGAGGCATTGGGTTCCTCAGAAGTGGAGGCCCCAAGAATGGAATGAGAAGCCCCTAGCCAAAGAGGAAGCAGTTGCAGGTGAGGGACTTAACTGTGAAGGGGACAGACTTGGGAGCTGGATGGGGGAAGGATAGGGAAGTGAGGTGCTTGAGGGGTGCCTTGGCTGGGAGAGAGAAAGAGAGCTGAACTTGTGGATTGCTATCCACATTAGTACAAATGATATAGCATGGGAGAAGGTAGTAGCAGTGAAGGGACATGTCAGGGAGCTGGGCAGGGGCTTCAAGCAAGTAGCATGCACAGTGGATTTTTCTGAAGGGTGCACCTGTATACGGCCAGTGAGAGGCAAGGAAACTCCACACCAGGAAATTTAATGAATGGTTGAAGGCATGGTGCATGGAGGAAGGTTTTGTATACATTGGGGATTCAAACATATGAAACTGCCAGCAAAATTAGTCCCTAAGGTCTATCATATCTGCTTGAGATGCAGCTCACAGTTTAACCACTGCTGCTGCCCACCCTCCCCCTTTTTCTCACATCCATTCCCCGATTACCCAACTGGGGAATAACCTGACAGAATATGGGGCTCTATAAAACAGACGTCCTGTGTCCTTCTGGGAAGGGGACTGCAGTCCTTGATAAACATTTAACCCTTGCTGTGCTACAGACTGATACATCAGTCCAAAATTCCTATACGTTCTGATTCTGCCGGCAGCCTAAGGATTAAATTACATGTGGGGAGAGGTGGTGAAACCAAAGAAGGCAACAACTGCCTTTTCCTAGATGGCAGAATGGATAGTAAAGTATTTGGGAGGGAAGACCAAAGAGGAGAAAACTCCCATAAAGCAGATGATCAAAAAAGCAGGGACAGGAAAGAAGAAAAGGAGAATATAACTCAGGTAGGAGAGGAAAAAGGATGAAAGGGAACTAGAAATGGTGAAAGTAAAAAGAGAAGGGGTGAGTCAAAGGAACAACATAGGCAGGAATGTAAGGAAGAAGCAGGGTAGCAGACAGGGGGTAAAAAATATGGAAAGCAATGTGCACTAATGCATGGAGCCTTGATAACGAAATTCTAGACTTGGAAGTCATCGTGGCTAAGATGAATCTGGATTTAGTGGACATAACAGAGTAGTGGTAAGCTGAGTAACACAAGTGGCAGCACAGACAGAGAGGGGAGAAAAGGAGGTGGGGTTATATTATATGTGAGGGAGGGTATCAAGGCCACAGAGGTACAGGGACACAAAGAGTAGAGGAAGAATTACTGTGCACCAACCTGGAGGCAGATTCCAGGTCCACTATCTGCACTGTGGTATTTTACCAACCTCCAGCACACAGCAAGGAGATGGAAGCCATCATCAGAATGGCAAGTGAGGGGGTGATGCTGTTCATTGGAAACTTCAATCTGCCAGATGTGGAGTGGAGCCTTGCAACTGCAGCTTCGGGCAAGGAGCAGGGCCACCCTCGACTGCTTGCAAGGGGCTTTTCTCAAGCAGCTACTTAAAGAACCCACTAGGACCCGGGCACTGCCGGGTCTGGTGCTTATAAGTAGAGATAGCACTGAAGACATGACAGTGGGCAGTCTCTGGTACCAGTGATCACCATACACTGTGGTTCAACATAAAGACAGGAGCACATGCAAACTATGTGAGGATGAATGTTATGGGCATTAAGAGGACAGATGTAAAGAAGTGGGTGACTGCTTATGAACTGCCTAAGTGGTGTAGAGGAGTGCCAGGGAGGAGTAGGGGCACAGTGGGAAATAATAAGGGAGGGCATAACTGAAGCAATCAACCTATTCATGAAGAAAGTGAGTAAAAACAGAAGGAAAAAGAGACCATTATGATTCTCCAAGAAAGTGGCATGGGTGGTAAAAGAAAAAAGGGTTACATTCAAGAGGTATAAGAAAACACAGAGGGAGGAGGACAGTAATGTATACCTAGCAAAGCAAAAGGAAGAAGACAAGGCAGTGAGGGAGCAAAAGCAGACAAAGGAAAAGAGTGCCAAAAGGGGCTTTACAGGGGAGAAGACTTTCAACAGGTACATAGGTGTTGAGAGGTAGCCCAAACTGCTGTTTTTGCTTCCCCCCAAAAAAAAATCACTTTCCTTGGCCAGCCCACATCCACCGAGCACCTTGCTTGAGATGCCGCACCACTACAGCTACAGGAGCCAATCCCAGGAGCCCATTCCAGCTAACCACATCTCCAGTCCAACGTGGCAGCCAATCAGCATGCGGCTTCTTGATTCCAGGTGAGAAGCCACTTGAGAAACAAAAGCCAGCATGCTTTTGACCCTCCCCACCAGATGCTGCCTGAGAAGGACACCAAGGGATTGAGAGGTAGCACAGACTGCCATTTTCATCCCCCCCCCCCCAACTGATTGCCTCCCTGGCCAGCCTAAGTCCACAGAGTGCCAAATCCAAACTCTGAGTCAGCACTCCCTGATGAAGCCTTGAGTAAGGCAGAGCACAGAGATTAGCAGCTGACAGTCATGGGAAGTTTCGATTTCGATTTCAGATGGTGTGTGTGCTTGCTAAATATCTGTATTTCTGCACTGTTAGCACTTTATGTCTGCTCCTTGCATATAAGCAGCCCAGTTGGGCATTGGATTTTATATCTACTGAACTGAAAATAGAGATGTTTTTGAGAGCATAAGTGATAATCTCAGGAGCTTTTTGTTAGAGTGCTTGGATATACTTGCATAGTAGCGGTGAATACCATTACATGCAATTTAAAGAAGATGGGTGTATATGTAGGAATGCAATATTATTTCAGAACCTCCAAGTGCTTTTCTCTGTTACTCTTTTGGGACAAGTCCACCAAGAGCCCTGCTTAAGATGCCACACTCCCTACAGCTATAGCAGCCAATCCCAGGAGCCCATTCTGTCTAACTGCGCTTCCAGTCCAATGTGGCAACCAATCAGCGTACTGCTCCTCAATTCCAGGTGAGGAGCCCCTTGGGAAACAAAAGCTGGTGCGCATCTGACCCTCCCTACCAGATGCTGCTCAAGAAGGATGCCAAGGGGTCGAGAGGTAGCATACACTGCCACTTTCACTACCACCCCACCCCACCCCAGCCGATCACCTCCCTGGCCAGCCCATTTCCATCCAGAGCTCTGCTTGAGATGCTACACTCCCTACACCTACAGGAGCCAATCCCAGGAGCCCATTCTTCTTTATCCTCCTGCTGACCTCTAGCAGTCCTCTGCACTGCAGTCCTTTGTGCTAAGGGTTGTAGTGCAAAGGACATAAAGGGAGTCTTCCCTGGTGTCAGCAACAAAGGGAGACCAGGGGCCGGTAACTGTGTTTAATTTGTGACTGCTCTTTCAACAACTAAGAGTCAGGTGCTGTACAGTGTTCACATATCCAAAACTAGATGTTTTTTCTTGTGGCGTACCTTTGGATGTATTTATTATTGTGCTGTTACTCTTTTGGCTGCATTTATTTTTGCTTTTACACTAAATGGTGTCTTGCCTATCCCTGCTGTCAGATCATACTACAGTACATGCTAATCCTGCTATTTTATACTACTGCTCCAAACACCTTATCTGGGTGATATCTGCGTAGTGTTCTAGTCGCTTGTTTAATACTTCTGCTAACTGCTGGCTGTGTTCCAGTTCACTTGCTTAAATTGTACTGTACACTAGCTGCTGCCACTGAGTTATACATGCATTCAGATCAGGCTTATTCCCCTCATTGTCCTGGCAACTAGCATGTTAATCGTTGTAGTTGATGTCTATCTTGTGTTTTAGTTGCTTGCTTAACTATTCTGCTAGCTGCTGCTACTATGATCAATGTGCTTAACTGGTAGCTTACTTACTTAGGAGCCCTAGATTGCCTCAGGTTAATTACGTTACTCCTGTTAGTTGATGTCTAAATAGTGTTCTTACTGACTGCTTAAATATTCTGCTAATATGAGCAACCTGAATTTAATGGTGGCTTATTTACTTTGGTGCCCAGGTTGATTTCAGCAATAATCCAAGACAGGGTATTGGTTGTTGTGGGATTAACCCACACCTGGTGTGGCGTGTCAGGAGGTCACAGGCTGAGTGATGAAAACCACACAAGAAGTGGGTAAATCCCATATTATACAATGGCAAGAAAGAATGCTGGCTCCTGATTGGTCAGATGGCCATCACAGCAGGGATGTCATCCTGGCATAACATACCTGCTGATCAACTAGATGATGAGCTCATAGATAGGCTCTTTTTTTTTACTTGATGACTGTTTGCATCTTTTCTTAAAAAATTTTTTAAACACTAACAATAATTCTTTAAAATTACATTTTTCCTGTATAAAACAACAAGCCATTGTATAATAGGAATAATACCCTCCAGGGTGGGTGGGTGTTATGCTGGGATAACATCCCTTCTCGGGTGTTGGACGCCCTCGGCCGGTGGCCTTGGGCCCAACCACCTGAGGTGGGATATTATCCTAGCATAACACCCACCCTGTCAGGCATTATTCCTTTAACAACTCACACCCTGGAGTGGATTATTGTGATTATGCGATGGACCCTTTGAAAAAACTTAAACAATTAGTAAAAATGTTGTTACATTTAAATGTTTATTTTGCTTTTTATCAACTTTTTTAATTAATATTCTTCCTTCCTATAGAAAACAGCCCCCCTCCCCCCACTTCAGAGCATCTTGGGAGAATGATTAGTGTATTACATAGACTTTGACGGCAGTTAAGGACTGCTTGGCCCACCTAGTCTGCCCATTTCCCTACCTACAGGATAAGCCGCAGATCCTAGTTAACCAACAGCCTATTTCTTCCTACCCCCCACAAGAATTGCCTTATGTCTGTCCCATGTATTCTTGAATTCTCCCACAGTTTTAGACCCCACAACCTCCTCAGGAAGGCTGTTCTATGCATCCACTATCCTCTCTGTGAAAAAATACTTCCTCACATTGCCCCTAAACCGCCCCTCTCTATATTTAAATTGTGTCCCCTTGTTCTTGCATGTTTCTTTTTCTGAAAGATGCTACCCTCTTGGACTTTGTTGATTCCACTGAGGTACTTAAACATTTCTGTCATGTCCCCCCTCTCCCTCCTTTCCTCAAAGGTATACATATTAAGCTCTTTTAGTCTCTCCTCGTATGGCTTCTCTTGCAGACCCTGCACCATTCTAGTTGCCCTCCTCTGGACTGCCTCTATCCTGTCTATGTCCTTGCAGAGACGGGGTCTCCAGAACTGGATGCAGTACTCCAGATGGGGTTTCACCAACTGTCTGTACAGAGGGATAACAACTTTTTTTCTGCTGGTGATGCCTCTCCCTATGCATCTCAGTATACCCCCAGCTCTCCCTACTGCCTTCTCACATTGCTTGCTAACCTTAAGGTCATCTGATATGATTACCCCAGGTCCCTTTCCTTTTTTGTTTTTGTTACTACCTCCACTTTCATTGTGTAATCTTCCCTGGGTTTTTGTTTCTCAGGTGCATTATTTTGCACTTTTGCATTGAATCCTAGCTGCCATACTCCGACCATTCCTCCAACCTTGCCAAGTCCCTTCTCATCCTTTCCATGCCTCCTTGTGTATCAACCCTGTTGCAGATCTTTGTGTCATCTGCAAAGAGGCATACTTTTCCTTCCAGTCCCTCTGCAATGTCACTTATAAAGACATTAAAAAGGACTGGACCCAGTACTGAACCCTGCGTACCCCACTAGTAACACCTCTTTCTTCAGAGTGGACTCCATTTACAATTACCTTCTGTGTCCTGTTTTCCAGCCAATGTTTTACCCAGGCTACCACCCTGGGACCCACTCCTGGGCTGGCTAATTTGACTATTAATCTTTTGTGTAGGACTGTGTCAAATGCCTTGCTAAAGTCTAGGTAGGCCATGTCCACAGCCCCTTCCTGGTCTACTACTTTGGTCACCCAGTCAAAGAAATCAATTAGATTCGTCTGACATGACCTTCCCGCTATGAACCCATGCTGCCTTGGGTCCTGTGCCCCACCGGCCTCTAGGTACTCAACAATTCTTTCCTTCAGAAGTGATTGGAAGTAATCCAAAGCAGAGAGAACAGTTAGTTTCTCTTTTTTTTTTCTAGTTGATTTCCACTTCTTAGAGTTTAGCATAGTGAAGAGAGAGCACTGCCGACTAGAGTATATATTTTGTTCCTATTCTGACTGTGTTTACTGACTGCTTGTGTTATGCTCATCTGGTTCTACCCAATTCTATGTGTAATGCCTAACTTGTATCATGTTGTCCTCTGTATGAACTTGTATTTCATTGTACTCTCCCGGGTTGTATTACCAAAGAAATTAATATACAAGAAAAGGAGGATTATGTGTGGGTACAATGAAGAATGTAAACAGGCTAAAAAACAGTTAAACAGACAGGTAAGGAATTTAAAACAGGATCCAGGTAAAGTTTACAATAGAGCAATGAATACATTAAGGAGAGAATTCAGGATAGCTCTAAAGAAAAACAAGGAAAAGTATACACAATATTCATGGACTGAATTGGAACAGGCAGTACAATCAAAAGATACAACGTTCTGAAATATTGTAAACAAGGGACCCAAGGATTGCAGGAATAGGATAGGAACCCACATAGAATCAGATGTATGGGTAACACATTATAAAAAAAATAATTCTTTTTGGATAGCCATGGATACCAGGAACAAATGGCTGAAACAAGGGAATTGGAAATATGGATCCCACCAACCAACATTATAACCTCAGATGAGACAGATCAAGCTTTGATCTCCTTTAAAAAACATAAAGCCCCAGGTCCTGATGGGGTACCATTAGATGTTATTTACTGAACTAGGACACAATGGATTCCATTTTTGGAATCCCTATTTAACCTGATCTGGAAATATGGGATTCTACCAGAAGGTTGGAAACTGAATATTATTGTCCTATTATTCAAACAAGCATTTGTCAATGCCGAATGTTATCTTGCTGCCATTGACATTGGTAGTACAGGAGTTAGAGAGATGCATAATAGGAATGGCAGTGAAGTACTGAACTGATGCCTACTCCCACCCTGCCGAGACTGACAGGCGACGGGGTGTACCTTTGAGTCGTGGGCCATAACGCTCATGCCATTTCACCTCACCTCACCCTACCCCGCAGACACCAACAAGTGTTGCAGTGTGCCTTGGGGTCTTTGGGCCTTACGCTTATCCCATTCCATAAGGAAATACGATGAGAGGGGTGCAGTATAGGAGAATAGTGTGAACTTTGGGGCTGAAGACTCCAAGGCACACCTCGATGCCTGTCACTGGCTGCAGGGTAGGGTGGGGGTGGAATGGCGTGAGCATTACAGCCGACGATACCAAGTCACACCCCTGACGCCTGTCAGTCTCTACAGGGTGGGGTGTTACGGTTGGAAACCCTAATGCCCCGGGTGTTTGTTGGTATTTTCACTCCAAATTTTCAACATGTTCTTTTTGTGACCCCATCTCATGAACAGTGGCACTATCAATTCATCAGCCGAAAGGTGATTTTGCATGGCGACGGCACCATTTGGCACCGCAGGTGTGAAAACACATTTCAGGCAGGATGTGAAAAATAACAGCTGTACTGTTCATGAGGAGGTGTTAAAAAATTGGCAATGTTGAAAATCTGGAGTGAAAATTTGAAAAATTGGTGAAGTCACAAGCGTGTGTAGAAACTGCGCACTGCACACCCATAACGCAATTATTTTTGTGATTTTGTTTTAACCAAATTTTCAATATAGGCATTTTGGGACCTCAGCTCATGAACAGTGGCACTGTGATTTTGTTAATCTGTCCCGAAAGTTGATTTCCCACAGCAAGTGTGCTATTATGCGCCACATGTGCGAAAACACATTTCGGGCAGGATGTGAAAAGTGATAGCTGTACTGTTCATAAGGAAGTGTGAAAAAATGTAAATGTTGAAAATCTGGAGTGAAAATATTAAAACTGTCAAAGTTACGAGCGTGTGTGGAAACTGCGCAATACACGCATAACGAGTCATTTTTTTTGAATACTACGAAATTTGTAACATATTTAATTCACCATGAATAGTCAACACACCGTCATTTCATTAATTGGTCATGAAAAGAGATCTGCACAGTGACCGTGAAATCACCTTTCAGGACTGAGTAATGAGATGACAGTGCATGTGTTCATGAGGTGGGGTCCCAAGAATGCCATGTTGAAAATTTGGAGCCAAAATTCCAAAAAATGGCTGAGATATCAACCTACGTTGAAACCCCCCATTGATGCCCATTATAAAGCTTACTGTGATTTTCTTCATTTTGCGGTTGGCTTTTGAAGAGTTCTGATGTGTTCCCGGTCCACAGAAGATCGCAGCGCCGGACCTCCGGAGGCAAGTATGAGGTGTGGGGAGGTGGGGTGCGCAGAGGGTGGTTGGGGGAGGGAGGTGCCGGGGATGGTGAGGGACCATTTTCTTTTTACATGGATGTTGTCCCTCTCTCTCTCTCTCACAGCAAACATCGGGGGACAGTTGTCTTTATTTACAGGTAAAATAAAAAAAAAATGTTGGGCACACTGGGGTGGGCTCTCAGTGTGCCCCATGAGTTTGGGGGAGGACTGATGCCATTGGAGATTGGGCTACCTGTTGGCAAAGAAAGTGTGTGGGGTGGGGAAACATGATTCTGATGGGGACTGGGCCCTCGTCAGCAAAGAAAGTGTTGGGGGGAACTGATGCCGATGGGGATTGGGCCCCCATTGGCAAAGAAAGTGAGTGTGTGTGGGGGGGGACATGATGCTGACAGGGATTGGGTCCCTGTCAGCAAAGAAACTGTGTGTGGTGGGGGGGAGATCATGCAGACACAGGGACTGGCCACTCCTGATGTTGGCTTTGTGGGGATTGTGTGTGGTGAGTGGCAGGAGCCGCCATATTTACTGAAATGTTTTTCCAGTAAAGGCATGCAACGGAGCCTTGTCATCTGATGCTCCAGTGAGGTAACTGGCGTGGCAGATTTCTTTTAAGGTTTTGGCACTCTTTGAAGTTTCACGTCAGTGCTAGCTTGCTCACCAATTTGAGGCTGAAGGATGCACCCACTAATGCATTCCATGCTTGGCCAACACTGACACACCTCTGAAATGTGCTACTACCACAAGATGTTGCTTGTGCCTGTGCAAGACAACATAAAAAGGAGACAAGAATAAACCAGAGTATTATAGACCAATAAGTTTGACTGACTGCACAGAAAAACTGTTTACAAGGATAATAAACCATAGATTAGTCAAATGGACAGACACATTTGTAGTTATAAATGAAGCACAAGCTGGCTTTAAAACCAGCCAGTCCACAATAGATCAGTGTTTTATTATTTCACACCTTATATACAAATATAAAATGGTCAAAAAACAAAAGCTGTATTGTACTTTTATAGACCTGAAGACAGCCTTTGATAGGGTCAACAGAAATATATTATGGGAAGGATTAGAGAATATGGGAGTTGACAAAACCATTTTAGAAATAATTAAATTACTTTACCAAAATAATTACACCAGTGCTAGATATAATAACAAAGGTGAAACAAGTGATTGGTTCAAATTAAATGTGGGGTGTTAAACAAGGTTGCACACTTTCACCCATATTTTTCAATCTATTCTTCCAGACAGTGTCACAGACTATGTACACACCGGAACACCATTTGCCAAGTATAAGCACAAGAGCCTGTCCTAATCTGTCCTATGCAGATGATGTCGCCTTACTCTCTACAAGCTTTATAGGAATGAAAAGAATGTTAAATAAGTTTGCAGCAGAATACAACCAAGCAGTCTTAAAAATTATGAAAAAACTAAAATAATGGTCATTGGTGGAAACAATAAAGCATACAAATACATAATAATCAGAGACTAGAGGTGGTAAAGGAATTTTGCTAAGAATATTACTAACACAAGAAGGCACATAGAGAAAACACATACAAAAGAAGCAGAAAACAAGGCAAAAATATTTCTACCAACACTGAACTTGTTCTCCTACAAATATGGGGGGAGGGGAGTCACTTAAGAGAAATATTAAAGCAATGAATGCTAAAGTCAGCAGCCAGCTACTCTGTGGAGCAGAAGTATGGGGGCTAGCAGACCAAATAAACACAGAAACAACTTTAAATCAATTTTACAGAAGAATTTTGGGTCTCCCGAGTAGTGTGCCATCAGCAATTGTAAGAGCCAAATTAGGACAACTTCCAGCTGAATGTCAGATTAAACAAAAACAAGCCATATATTGGTAAAAAAAGTATATGGGACGAATGACACTAAACTACCAAGATTATGCCTGGAAGAAGCAATTACATACACAAGTCAAAATATAATATTTCCATGCATGCAAATGGTGGAAAGTATACTGAAACCATTCGGCCTGTTAACAAGCATCACAGACTGTCATAGGCTCCATTTCACTCAGGTAAAACTGATTGTAAGAGAAAGAATTAGGGATATTTACATTCGAAAAGATCTAACACTCTGTAAACAGTATAAAGTATGTAAATGGATGTCAAAAAGAAAAGAAATCATAGTATGGAAAGATACCTGACACTGACAGATAAACCAGATATAGAAGGTTAGTAATGCGATTGTAACCCCCAGGGGGTGCTATCCTTAGGGTTACCACCCCTGCCTGCCTCCCCTGAGACAGGGTAAGGGGCCCAGATCCATTGACGCGTGCCTCCACCCAGAGGTCAGGGTTAGTACTGTCGAGATTTCCTCGGTCACAGCTCTCAGAGTTATTGCAACCCCCCTTTCGTCCCGCTAGTGGCTCACCCGGGGTACCCACAATGCTCCTCCCCAGTTCAATCACCCCCCAGCTAGTATCTCTCAACTTGCTCCGGGGGCCCCCCTGTAAAGGAAGGTACAGTTTTATCACAATTACTATATAGCAGTTCACTAGAAATGCACACAATAGCAAGGGTATAGTTGCAGAGCAAACAATCTGATTTATTCAAGGTGAAGAAACCAGGACAGTGGGGAAATCAAGTTAATTGGCTTATCACTATTCCTATCTACCTAGGGCTCTGTGCACAGGCCTGACCCTAATATTTACTGTCCCTGGGTACCCAAGCCCTAATGGCTAGTCCACCGTGGCAGCTGGTTGGGGCCCTGACACAGATAGCCTTTGCAATACTGAGAAAGTCAGGATGGAAAGGTGATTTAGCTAGGTGGCCAGCAGTATAATAAAACAACTTGAGACCACTGTTGCAACTTAGCAGGGAGCTACCCTGGTTCAGTACTCACGACTCCAGCAAGCAACGGTTTCTGCACCACTGACAGGGCTAAGCCTGAGTTTCACCAGCCTCCTTGCACATTTATATGGCAACTCCAGAGGGGTACCACACCAGGCCGCATCCTCCAAGGCTTACACAAACTCTCAGCCGGCTAAGGTGCTGCAACGGCAGTTTCAACTTTCCTGAGGACCAAGCGCAATTCAGCAGATTCTCCAATCCTCCAAACAGGTCGAGCCTGGTGGGTAGCTGGGCTGGCACCAGCCTCCTCTGACCGCACGCAGCGGATTTAATCCGACTCACTCAACGGCAACAAACGGCCCCTCAGGCCTTCACGCGCGAACACTCCACCAGCACAGAAGCACACAGCTCCTTCCTTCTCCTCAGCCACTATGCATCTGCCCCATCTCAGTATGGGGCTCTCCTTACAATTCGGGCGCTACCCGATTCTATTGGCTGGCATACCTGTCAGTCAATCAATTTTCAGCCCCTCAGTGGTGCGAAAAAGCGTCATAGCCCATAATGCCTTCTCCAACTTACAAGCAGTTCCTCTATTGGTCAGACAGCTCTCCAGAGTCCCGGGGTACTGATTGGTCCAATTCAGCAGTTCTGGACCAAAATGGAGGAGACAATCGAAACAGTCCTCACTGCAAAGGAAGGCAGGTTAGAACAACCACACTATCATTATTATTTTACGTTATCTCCAGTAAACAATCACATCCTCCAGCAAAGCTCCCTCTGCACCACTAGTGACAGCAGAAGGGAGCTATTTCTCAGCGTCCCGGGCGGGACTTGGGCATACAACCACACGGCCCCCCCCCCCATTTCAGTTAACTACGACGGCAACAGGCAGCCCTCAAAGAGACAGCACACGGAGGCTTCAAAAGCGCTCCTCGCTACCCATTTAAACGGCTTTATGCCGATCACCAACCAGGCATGGAGCATGAAAACGAGCTCCGGGAAAGCTCCCAGGAACCCCCATTTACAAGGGGGTTACACGATACAGATTCGAGTGCATGTCCAGCAAATGGAAGCTAAACCAGTATAATAAACAAGTATAGGAAAAGAACGCTTTATGTAGATGTAGGTTAGGAATAGATGATTTAACACACTTGGTTATCTTGTGTCCTCTGTATGATAAATATAGGAAACAGATTCTTGGACACATATTAGGCTCCCTGGAATATGAGCCTGAACATTTGGCGATGACACATCTTTTGAAATCCCAGTATAGAAGAATACTGATCCCTCTGGCCTCCTTCATAAAAATTATACAGGGAAAGAGACAGCATTTAGAGAAGGAAAATGTAAATGACAGTAACCTGAATAACTGAGGTGTTAAGCACTTGTGTTTAATCTGAATATTAAACTTTTTTTATCTTTGTCATTTTTAAGAGCAGTGACTCTGCTCGTTGTGGACAGAACTCAGATTTTATGATTGTATTTATATGTTCTGATATTTTTGCAATTTGTAATGACTTGTTGCAAGTCGAACAATAAAGTTTTTGACTGATTGATTTCATTTCATCTCCACTTCCCATTAGCTTAGGTGTTCCTCAAGTGTCTGTCCTGGGTCCTGTTCTCTTTTCCATTTTCTTAAATGACCTCCCAACTGTCTGTTTCTCTGCATCCATTCATATGTATGCTGATGGCAGAGTTCTTTTTGTTTCTGGCTTCTCTACCCATGACCTTTCCTCCCAGCTACAGTTGGATTTTGACAACATTCAATGCTCATTAAAGTCTAACCAACTGTTCAAAATGCCAAAAACAAACAATCTCCATGATTTTGGCACCCATCAGAGGTTAGCCAGACTTAATTCTCTCACACTGTTTAATACCCTTGATGGTACTAAGATTGAAAATGTTCCCTCCTTTAAGTACCTCAGGGTCTGCCTTGACCACCTGTTCTGCTTCCCACCTGCTGAGAAA
The DNA here is from genome assembly GCA_016271365.2 of Neoceratodus forsteri. Lineage (NCBI taxonomy): Eukaryota > Metazoa > Chordata > Ceratodontiformes > Ceratodontidae > Neoceratodus > Neoceratodus forsteri. Next base: position 660,851,825 of record CM057459.1, read on the forward strand.
TTGTATTAAAAATTATTCTCCCTGGTGGCACTGAGGGTTGAGATGCTGGACGCCACATCTGGTGACCCAGGTTCGTTCACGAGCTTGGTGCGCCAGGGGTCAGCTGGGCGGGGGAGGGTGAGGAGCTGACTGAGCTGCCAACTGCCAGCTCTCCTTCTCCTCAGGGAGGGCTCGAGGGTCTCCTTGGCACTTGGTTGCCTCCTGGTGGAGTCTGTGGGTGGTGCCACATTAAAGGAGCCCTGGTGCTAGGCTGGTGGAGGGCTGAAGGGGTCGTCACAGACAGCACACCTCTACACGCATGTGCTACCGCATTCTGTGGCCTTAGGGTAACGGGGAGTAAAATGAGGAAATACAGGGGCTGCTGCAGGATGAAGCCTGTGGGCCAGCTCCAGGGGATCTGCCGGGGCACATAAGGCATCCACAAAACCCCAAAAGATCCTCCCAGAGATAGGCAAATGTGGCTGACACAGGCAGTAGCCCGCTGTGGGGGATAAAAAGCAATATGGAAAAAATGATTCTCCCTATCACTGCGGTGGTTTAGTCTAGAGCCCCTAAATCCTCCCTTGCCAGACTGAAACCCCTGTTTCATTTTTTTTTTTGTCATTTTGCGCTACATTGCCCACCTCGTACTTACCACTGCTCACTTAACTCAGACCTTTTTCTTCCCTCCTTTGATGCTAGGCTTCTTTCCCCTTGTGTCTCTTTTATATCCAAATTCTGGTTCAGCACCCTGCCCTCTTATCTCAGTTCCCTTCTATCCAGTCCTCCTTCTTCCTCCTACCCTGTCCAAAATAATATTTCACATTCTCTCTGTATTCCTTCTAGAAAATCTACTGTTGGTCAATTTGCTTTTTTCTTATTGATTTCTTAAACTTTTGTCCTCCCTTCCCCTTCCAATTTGATGGGAGCATGAAAATTCACTCCCATCTTTTCGTCCCTCAACAACCCTCTCCCGACAGTTCACTCTCGACAATTCACTCTGGCATTAACTCACTCCCATGACAACCCACTCCTGACAACTCGCTCCTTCTCAGCAACCAACCCGCTCCCATGACAACTGATCTAGCAACATTACACTCCCTGAGAATAATTTTCTAAAAAGTTTAAGTCTCTTACCAGTATTATGCAGTCCGGATTTATCATTCATCCGTGTGTTGGATTGTTCCCACTTTTGATGCAAACGCAATTAGGTAACCTTCAAAGGAACCCCATTCTGTGACCCTACCAATTCCAGCTTAGCACATTTGATCCTATCCTCTCCAGCATCTGCACCCAGGTCATCACTCCATCTAGTACCCCATCATCTCAGAATCCCCAGCGATCTATAGCTGTCCATGACCAGTGCAGGAAAAACAGGGGTCCTAAAATGGAAAAGTTAATGAAACTGACCCAGTAAGTATATGTGCATTGGTGGTCAACAAAACCTTGCCCAGTGTGAACCCCACAACTAATTAGTCTCAACCCTCAAAACAATAACTCCACCAAAAAAAAAAAAAAAAAATATTATAATACCCAAGAACCCCGTCCCCCACCCCACTAAACATGCACTTAGTCTCCAACTCACACACAAAACAAACACAGTGCCCTGAAATACTCAACAAGTTTATGAAGGGAATCTGAAGATCCAACCAAGGAAGTTGAGAAGGAAGAACTATAAAATGAAAGTCTGCAAATCATGATCATAATCACAGATATTCTGCAGCCCCCACCCAAAAGGTCAGATTTACAGAATGAGTACAATAAAGTTACTTCACCCATTCAGGTCTCCCTTACCAACCAGAGAGGTCACCAACACTCCAGAACGTGTCCCCACCCAAAACACTGTTTGTGGCACTTTATGCATTTCACAGTGCATTTTCCTATAATTTTACTATTCATTTGCAGTTTACTAGTGGGAGTGGGAGTATACTGACCAGAGCATAATAAACAGGAGAGAGTTAACGCCGGAGTGAATTGTCGGGAGCGGACTGTCGGGGAGTGAAAAGATGGGAGCGAATTGTCATGTACCCCAATTTGATCTATCTCTCACCCTTCCTCCCTAAAGTCTCTTCTTTATGAATTTTGTTATCCTATCTGCAACTGTCTATAATCTGTTTCTTTTCACGCTTCCCTTTACTCGTTTCGCCCTGTTTATGCTTTTCCACTATTTTCCCATTCTTTACATATAAGAATGTGTTTTTACTTTTGCTCATTTTTTTAATTGTGAACATTTTAATGGTTTTGTTTCTCACATTACTATATTGTTGCATTTTTACTTCTTATTCTTAGTAGGCTTTTTGTCTCCCCTTCCTTCAGGATGCATCTGGAAACGAGATGTCATCAGTTCAGTATGTCTCTCCTAGTTAAACTTTTAAATACATAAATACATAAATAAATAAATAAATTTATCCTTAACTCAATGTACTTAATTATTATCTTGGGACCAAAGATGCACTCTGGATCAGAGTAATATTGCTATAATAACTGGTCAGCAATTTTTTCTATAGTCTGATCCAGTTATAATTTGCTGTTATAACCCATGGGTTATAACGGCGAGCACGAGCTGAGTCAGTCAAAACAAAGATGTTCTCTCATTGGCTATTGTGCCATCTATGGGGGGACTGAACAGTCACAGAAACATGGCGGCTCCATGTCTCGTTTACCGAGGAACCGCCAGGAGCCACTACATCATCTCTGAACTCCGTAGAGTTCTATTTAGATAATTTAATCAAACTATTGGGTTGATCCTGCCTATTTCTTTTTGTTCCCTCTTATCTGGTTGATCCTGCTCTTAAAACAAAATGGACCCATTGCTCCACACACACAGGTGCAGCGTGACCCTAATCGGTAAGTAAACAATCGCAAAAGTGGTCAGCAACTGGAATTAAGAAAAATCCATAAAAAGTAACAGTACAAAAAAAAAAAAACAGAAGAGTGGAGAAAAACAGGCAGTGTGTGTGTGTGTGTGTGTGTGTGTGTGTGTGAAACTGAGTGAGAAACAGACACTAGACCAATGCTGCAAAAAATTGTTGCCCAGCAATGATAAAAAAATAAGAAAAAGATGGGCAAGTGTGTCTCAACTCAGATTTAATGGTTGCCCTCGGTGTGGGATGCTTTAGTAAATCCCTCAGGCTTTGCCCCCGGGGTTTAGGTAGCATCCCACACCTCAGACAACCATTAAATTCTCATTAAGCACACTTTCCCATACATTATTGTACAGTATATTTTATCTGTTTATGAACTGTGTATCATGTGTGTCTATTTTGTGCATGTTTCCCTACTGTTGTGCACTGTATGTAATTAACTACTGGGTATATTAGTGATACCTCTTGCCTCTGTGTACAATTCACTTATATTAGTGTACAGTACTGTCTACTGTTTTGTAATTTTGAATGTAACTAATTACAAGTCACCCCTGAAAAAAAGGACATGTCTCAGTGGACCTACTCGGTTATCAAAATTCAAATAAATAAATAAATAAGGAGGGGAAACAAGGGTAGGGATACTAAGAATTAGATGGGCAGAAGGAGATCAGGAAAAAATCTGACCTCTAAACAGGTACTTCTGCTTAGTCTTCACAGTGAAGGGTGGAGGGGAAGGACCACCAGGGAGAGGCAGGGATAGGGTAGGGAGGGGGCTGGATATAGGTCAATTTTCAGAGGAAAGAGTGCTAAAAGGACACTGCCCTAAAGGTGAACAAGGCTATGGGACCAGACAGGGTTCACCTCAGGGTAATAAAAGAACTTGGGGAGGTTCTGACTGTGCTACTAACAGACTTGTTTAATAACTCACTAGAAACTGGCATGGTTCCAAAGGACTGAAGATGGGCTGATGTTCTACCTCTACATAAGAGTGGAAGTACAGAGAAGGCTACCAGGTGTAGGCCAGTCAGGCTCACTTCAATGGTGGAGAATTTGATGGGAATACTACATCAGACAACATGGATTTACAGGGGGAGCTCATGCTAAACAGATCTAACAGATTAATTTTACCGGGTCACCAGGGAAATTGAAGGCAAAAATGTTTCAAACAGTGTTCCGGGGTGAAATGCAGCACCTTGAAACAAGCAAAAATGGTGCATAAAAAACAATGCCAAAACACCAGATGGTGATGCTGAGTGCAAGGGGTGTATTCAAAGTGCAAAAACATATGGAACAGAACAAGCCTCAGTGCTTTGAGCCTCATGCAGACTCTGTCAGGGAAGTAGATCAGGGGAGAGCAGTGGATGAGGCTTCTTAAAACTTCAGTAAGGCCTTCAACATGGTGCCACGTAGAAGGCTGATTAGGAAGCTGACCAATGTAGGAGTGGGCTCTGTAGTGGTAAACTGGTTTAGAAACTGGCTGAATGATAGCAGACAGAGGGTGGTGGTTTACAGTTCTTATTCTAAAGAGTGGAGTGTAAAAAGACTAGTCCTCTTTAATGTTTTCATAGGGGACAGTGCAGAAGAGCTGGAAGGAAAGGAATGCTCTTTTGCTGATACCACCAAAATCTGTCTCATGGTGAACACTCAGGAAGGTGTGGACAAATATACAGAGATCTTGGCAAACTCAAGGAATGATTAAAAACAATGGAGTTGGGTTCAGTGCCAAAAGGTGCATAATAATGCACCTAGTACTGTACATAGAAACCCAAGCTGTGAGTATGGAATTGGGGGGTACTATCAGTCACTAAGTAGGGAAGGGACCTCATAGTTATCATATCTGAGGACCGCTAGGTGGCACAACAGTGTGGCAAGGCAATGGTTAGGGCTAGTGGAATGCTCGGTTGCAAAAGAGGGGGCATAGCCAGCAAGAGGAGGAGGGTGGCATAGCCATTATATTACTCGCTGGTGCAGCCACACATACAGTAGTGTGTACAGTTTTGGAGACAGCACCTCAGAAAGGACATAGACGAAGTAGAGGCTGCCCAGAGGATGGCAAGTAAAATGGAGCATGGTTTGCATGAGAAGTCCTACACTGAAAGATTGCAGGATCTCAACATGTACACCCTGGAAGAAAGGAGAGAACGGCTATAATAGCATTACACAAGTACCTCAAAGGGGTGAACAGGGTACAAGTTGGGAGTCTTTTCAAATGAGAACCACCAAGACAGGGGGCATGCATTAAAGCTGGAGAGAGGGAACTCAAAGAATGATGTGCGGGAATATTTCTTTAATGAAAGGGTAGTGGATGCCTGGAATACACTGACAGTAGAATGGAGGCTAGAACAGTGGAGGGGGAGGGCTTCAAGCATGGATGACATAGACATGGGGTAAATTAGATAGGATACAGGGAGGTAGGAGGGTCAATGGAGACCAGATGAGGTCTGCTGAGACAGAATAGTTAGGGACCATCTGGGCAGACAGAGGGCTAAGCAGCCCATTTCTACCATCAGATTCTATGTTTCTAAAGGTCTAGTGTTTCCAAGCCTCACGGTTTAACTGGAACTTTGGGCTGAATGGAGCAAACACCACAAATATCTTAAAACCTTTCCTATAATGATCCTCTTCAAAAGTTAAAAGCTTAGTTACCTAGAGGAACTCTGCTGGTAATACTAATGTCTTTTTCTTTTGAGCGAGTTTTTTTTATTATTTAATTCCTGCTATTCTACACTTGTATTATGTACCATGTTAGCTGTATGCATGCCTGCATGCTGCCCCCAGACCATGCTGCAAACAAAATGCCACTTCTCATGAGAATGTCCCAGTGAACAGCACTTAAAACAAACAAAAAATGGAGCTTTTCGATTCAAGATCACTGGTTAAGATCTGACTCAGGCCAGTAATAGTCAGGACAGTAACAGCTGAAAGCCATCATCATCATCTAATGGCTCTTCAGAGGCCTATAAGTGATGCTGGCTGTAGTCCAGTGCCTGAAGGACAGGTGCTTATTTTACAAGAAATATGCCATCACAACTGTCACTACCAGTATATTTTTGGCTGGTGTCTGTGGACAGCAAGAGAGTAGCAGTAGGCTAAAAATGCTCAGGACATCTAATTTCAACAAACACCCTCATAATAACACACAAAGTGCTTATCTGAGAGCAGCTTTACAGAGAGGGCTCACCGTGCTATCTACCTAATTCTGATGCTTCATCTTCAAAATGGATGATGGCAAATCCAGTTCCTGGTTTCCTTTAATCCCTATTACCATAATACTAAGGATTACCTTAGATCCTGCAATTCCCATAAGACACTAATGATGCTGACATGACCCTAGCTAAGCAAACTTCTCCTTATCCAATCAGAAAACATGGGGAAGAATTTATGAAATATACAGCATACTTGTATGCTTCATAAAGCTCAGTTTGCAGACTGCATTGATTCTTAGGCTTCCAGCAGACTTTTTTCTAGAAATGATTGCCACTAAACTAGACTCTGTTACTGAAAATAGGGTATCTCTTGGTGCCTTAAAGGAGAACTGCGCTGAACCTGTAAGTAATTTTTCCCAATAGAAGCTGTTTTTTAAGTACTGGTTAATTGTTTTTTTATTGTTCCATCTACTGTATACAGCCTTTTAGTAACTTCTGTGGGTGTTTCTGCTTTATATTCTGGTGTTAAGTGCCATCTTAGAACTGTACGATGTAGTTGATGTCCCCCTCAACCTCAGAGTTCTATAGTAGAACATGGATGCATTATGCCAACAATAGAAGAGTAGAACAAGGATATAAACTACATCATATAGTTCTAGAGGGGTTCTTACCAGCAGCATGCAAATCAGAAACACCCACTAGGGAAGCTGGCCCAGTGGCACTGGATGCCACACCTTGCGCCACATCGGTGACCCATGTCTGGGAAAGGGCACGGGCTGCCGGGGGTTGGCAGGGAAGGGGAAGGATTGAGTGTCCAAAGGACTGCTCTCCTTCTCTGGGGAGGGGGGATGTGCAGCACCGGCACCTAATTGCCCCCTGATGGAGGCTGGGGAGCAAGGTGCCATGCAAGAGCATGGGGGGGGCGCACACAGAAGCGTGCAGGTTCCTCCTCGGCTTGTCACTGCACGCACTGGGCTCCAGAGGGAGCAATCACAGAAAAATGCTGGCTCCCTGCCAATGAGCTGCTCCTGGTGCCTGTCCCCTCTAGCCATGACAGTTCTGCCTATGGTGGCCCCACTGGGGGCTTCCCCAAGTATGAAGGGGTCAGGTCACCCGGAGACAGATGAGCCTGTTCACGGGGCTAGGGGAGCCCGGCCCAAAAAAAAAAAAAGAAACATCCACTGGGCTAACTAAAAAGCCTGGATAGCTAGAGCTATAACAGAATTTGAGCCAGTATTTAAAAAAACAGCTGCTACTTGAAAAAATTACTTACAGATTCAGTGCAGTTCTTCTTTAACTGGATGGGCATAATGTAAACGTTCACTTCTGATAGCCAAGTATTAAGGAAAGGAATTTGTTGTTAGAAGTGCCTTTTATACAGTATTTCACACAGTGCATTACCAGCTATGAACAGTTTCACTAGCCATTAGATGAGCAGAAGGAGGATAAATAAGATAGAGAGAGGTTAACAAAATCTCAGACGGTTAAGCAGAAAGGAGGAGAGACACGGTGGGGGTGGGTTAAGCACAGAGAAGCTAGGTGACATATTTGGTTAGTAAAATTAAGAAAAGAGACTAAGGGCTAGTTATTCAAAACTTTGCGCTGGGCACAAATCATTTGCGCAGGGTTTGCCTGGGTCCACTATATTCAGAAGGTCAAACAGTGCCAGCAAACTGCATTAGCGCAGGGCAAAGTATAATGTATGTACATGAATACAGACGCAATGCTATAAATCAGTGCATTAGCGCCGCGCAAAGTATTTTTACGAAAAGGTAGTCTTAACTCTGGGCAAACCAGATTTGTGTGACTTTGTGACTTTGCGCAACCCTAACCAGTAAATATTAAACATAGAAAGAAACCAGACATGGAAGAAACATGCAGCACATGGATTGCACCTCCTATGTTACCATCATCTGCCACCGGTCCCAACCATGCCAGGCATTAATTGGTGACCTGGCACCCAGTGAATACAATGGCAGTGTGTCCATACAGCACACACCTGCAGACCACACTTTGGTGGATACAAACAGAATCCAGCACACACATGCAGCACTGGGGGCATGGAGGGTGTTGAGGGAAGGGTGTACAGTGGTCAGTCTGCACCACATACTGGGTGCTGCCACAAGGCTGGGACAATCCACGCAGTGCAAATAATCCAGTGTAAGGAATACCCCAACACCAGTGAGCCTGTCTGATGGTATGTGTCCCCCCAGCCACATACCGCACATCTGTACAGACACCACAGCACACACAGCCAGCCATGTATATGTCACTCTGGGTATCCCATGCCAGTGGTGCAGCATCTGTGGGCCGCACAATTGCATAACAGTAATGTCCACTGTCAGTACACACCTGCAAGACTGACCTGTCACTGTGTAAAGTGCAGTAGTCATTGATGCCCTACACACCATAGACATTCGTGTATCCCTCACACTACTGGCCCCCTTGTTACTGTACAGTCTGCTGTGCACTGTAGCAGGACCTGCAGTTCAACTACTGCATGCAGCACCACCACCACCTGTGCCTGTGTTGTGTAGTCCTTGGGGCAAAATATTCTATGCGGTTCTGTACAAATGTAGCCTGCAGCTACCACCATGCACTTCTAGACTGATCTACAGGTGAAGCTGTGGGATCCTGCAATAGGGCTGGACAAACTGCATGCAAATCAGGACATAATGAGATGCTAATCTGTATGTCTGCCCACAGACTGCCTATGTAGGCTCATTTGCATGTCACTTTTGAATATAGCAAAGTTTTGCTCCGGCAGACGTGATAGTGCTGGGAAAATGGCTTAGCTCCACACAAAACCCTGCGCAAGTGTGTTTGCGCCACACAAACATTTCGGAAACATGGTACATTTCTGCAGAATTTCACATGCTCTGGTGCTTGCAGCTTTAATGGATCCACTCCTTTGCTCGCACACACATTGGCCACATACTGTAGTTCACCTTTACCTTCCTTCACATCGCTGTGAACTGGGATGCTGTTGTGGTCTGCACTTCCTGGTTGCTATATTCAGAGCTGCCTTATTTCCAAGGCTGTGTTCGCACTGCACTCTCAGGCCCAGTTTGTCTGACTTCTTTAGCACACTATGTATTCAGTAGGTTTAGCACCGGGGCTATCCCTTTTGAATATCACGGGCTATTGGTTCCAGGCTAGCCCCAGGGCAAAGTTTTGAATATCTGGCCTCTGTAGGTTGCATGTGATTTGTACTGCAGGATGTTAAATACAGAAAGTGCCCACGTGTACATACAGATGAGTGAAAAACCCTGATGTTTCCAAACTATACTTCTTTGGTGGCCAGATCCTCACAGCGACATGTTCCCTTTCACAGTGCACCAATTAATCTCCTGCGATTTTGAAAAGAAAAGTCCAGGCAACCCAAGAGAGTGTAACATTTAAAGATACATCTCCAATCATGACAAAATGTAAAATGAGTTCCTGTTAGGTCTATTTGTGTGTGGGGGCATGTCAGTGATGATAAGTATGTCAGGTATTAATTTAAAATACGGCATTTGACTCCATGAAAAAATAGGTTTGGCTTTTTAAATATTATCAGCTTATCCTAGCCTAGCAGTGAGCAGTACTCAAGACTGCTTTGGAACTGTGTATACATTCCTTGGTTTTATTGTATGCTAGGCGTTTAATCTATTTGTGTATGCTGCTCCTTTTTTATTGTATTTTCCCATCCCCAGGCATGGTTGTAAATGAGGCACAGGATCTAGTACATCTCCTGGTAAAGCGAAATAAATAAATAAAAGATAGGAGCACATGTTATAAAACAGTCAGTCTATTGGCAGTGCCTGTATGACAGAACTGCAGCCCAAAGTAACATATTATATTATTTATTTAAAGTTGGTAACTGGGAAAGGCACACTGAGTCGGGGCTCGTTTCCAGGTGCGACCCGGGGCAGGGAGTAAGGATGTAGAGCATAAGTAAAATATATACACATCAAAACATAGTTTGAGATATGAGGACTACATAAAGATAAGAAATGATTACATCTTAAACAAAACTAAAGCCTAACAGTGTATTTAACAGTGGACACTATCACTAATAATAGTGTATGAACAAGCAAGATAAGGCTAGTAGCATAGGTACAGGATTAACAAGCACAAGTAATATACAGCTAGGACTGTGCACAAAGGGCTAAGGTTAGGTGGTAAAAGAGGTTAGGTCAGTAATGTCAGTGACGTCTAGAAAGTTAGGGAGGTTGGAAGCATTTGCAAGGGGGGTGGTGCTTGAAGTGCTTTTTAATTGAGAGCGCGGCAGGCAGACTTCATACAGTGAGAGGGATTTTTTTGAGAGTTTTCATGTTATATATGGATACTGCAAAAAGCTAGTAGAGAGAAAGAGTTAGAAGGGGAAAGGGGTTAGTTAGTAAATGGCACTGGTGGGATTCAAATCTGGGTCTCCAGTTCACTACTCTGTGGTATATTCATTAGGCTACACAACCTCTCAAAGTAACACATTATCTTCTTAGCAAAATACCAACTACTTACCAAGACAGAGACAGGCTGGAGATGGTGCAGTGTAGAATCAGTGAAATGATTCAGGGCCAACAGAACAGATCCTGTGAGTCGTTTGTGCTATTGCTCTCTCTGTATTGTAAAACCAGCTGATCACGTGATCAGCTAGTTTTACTATACAGAGAGAGCAAGAGCACAAGTGCTTTATTCTTCAGAGGCCTCTGGCCGTGGAGGAGGCGTATTTGTACCGTGGCTTTCTCCTATTAAGAACTGGTGCTGTGGGGGTGGAGAGGGAGTAGGGTGCTGCTAGGGTGGGGGTGAGGGACATAACTTATTTTTTTTAATACACAAACAACAGCTACACAATAGGAAAGACAGCAGCCAGCCATGGAGGTGGTTGGGTTATGCCAATCATCCATCGAGGGATTTATTTTAGATTTTTCTAATTAAATATAACAAATTGCAGGTGTTGGGGGGGGTTGGACTGTTGATGGGGGTGGGGGTTACATTTTAAAGTTTTTCAAGGGGGGGCTGAGAAGGAGGGGGAGAGGCTGTTTTTTTTATTTTTATTTTAAATGGGCTCTGAATACAAATACTCGAAGATTTGCTGCCGAATATGAATATTCGACTGAATAGTTGGAAAAAGGAATTTGTGCAGCCCAGTATACCATGCTTTTCCTGCACACTATTTCTTAAAATGTTTTACAGGTGCACACAGTGCAAAAACAGTATCACGAGTATAAACTGTATGACCTCTTTCAACAATACAACATATTATTACTTTGTTTAGTAAAATAAAAAATCATAACTGTCATTTGGCCAATAGCAGTAGTAGTGGAAAAGTGACTGTAGAAAATAAGTTTTCAAAGAGGGCAGTGCTACTCATGATGAAAGGAGAGAGTTACTGTAGATTAAGAATCTAGCCTTGAGTACTCTCTCTCTCTCTCTCTCTCTCTCTTTCTTTCTCTCTCTTGTCCTTTCCCACTTAGAAACATAGAATTTGACGGCAGATAAGGACCACTTGGCCAACCCAGTCTGCCCATTTCCCTACCTAATGGATAAGCTGCAGGTCCTGCTGGTTAACTAGGATCTGCAGCTTATCCATTAGGTAGGGAAATGGGCAGACTGGGTGGGCCTAGCGGTCCTTATCTGCCATCAAATTCTATGTTTCTATGTTTCTAAAGTGGGAAAGGACAAGAGAGAGAGATTGAGTGAGAGAGAGAGAGAGAGAGAGAGAAAGAGAGATTACTCAAGGCTAGGTTCTTAATCTACAGTAACTCTCTCCTTTCATCATGAGTAACACTACCACTGCACCTCCACCACTGAAGAGTTACCAACTGAACAATCCTAGAGAAACACGTGACTGAGTTATTTTAATTGCTCACCATTTATAACTGGAATTTATAATATTTAAAAACAACTATAGTGTTTACTGGCTGACTAGAAGCCCAGTGAGCACATAATGTACTGCTTGCTTGCTAATAAATGTTGGACATGTTCCTGCTTTGAAATGGGCATGCCACTTTTGGGCTTTCCCAATGCCATTCTTATAACTACAGCACAATAATGCTTAGTGTTTGTTTTTACTCAGTATCAAACAACATGAAAAAAGTACACTGCTGATGGCATGTATTTAGGTAGCCCTATTTAGGACCAGAACTAAGTATGCCATTTTTTTTAAAGATGGTACCTTAAAAATGGGTGGTATTTGCTTTTTATTAGTAGTAGGTCCTAGCTTTGAAATACTCAGAAAGCACAAAACAAAACAAACAAAAATAAATATTTGATGTGCCAACCAACATACTTTTTCATTTCTGCCCCTTGTCTGACCTCATAGGCTACAAAACTCTGATGATGTCACTGTAAGAGTGACCTGTTTAATTATTTCTGCCACTATCTAGCGTAACATTTTTTTTCTTTTTCAAAGTAGAGAAATAAAAAAAACTCATAGTGAAAGAATTATTATTATGATTATTTTTTTTGTTATAATGAGAGGTTCAAAAGTGGCTTTTTTACCAGGGGGGAAATCTTGGGACTAAAATGCTATCTTGCAGCTCCTGCATAGAATGCCGAGCTGTCGATCTGAGAACTTGAGGAAGAGACAGCAGTAATGAAATTAAAGTACATGTGCACATTTCAACATGATTTTTGTTATTTTGTCACAAGCACAGGCCGTAGCTGGAAACATGCTCACCTTGAACTCTGCTTGCTCACCTGGTAGAATGTTTCAAATAAAATCAATAAACAATGCACTTCAAAGTTGCAAAAAATGTATTTTATGTTGCTTATGATCTGTAAAACATTAGGCCATTAAAGTTGTCTGATTACTATTTATAGAATTGATGACGATCAGCATGAAAGCTTGCAGCTCAGACATTATTTTTATACTACTCAGTCATTCATACACTAAAACACACACTTTCTGGCGCCCATTTTAGTTCCACTTAAAACTACAGGTGGTACAACTGCATGCAAGTTAATTTGTATATAAAACAGAGCTCTTACCTAGTCTTTAGCTGCACCACTGCCTCTCTCAAGCAGATCTGTGACCAGTTACTGTGATGTCCTCTTGTTCAGAGAATTAAAAATGACTCACTGGATTTAGACTACCTCTCTGTAATTCAGCACTGCCTATACAGCAGGTAAGTGGGCTGAGGAAGGAAAGAAAAACACATTGTTGCTGTTGTCTTAACCCTTTGGCTGCTGACATAATTAGAACGTATAGGAATTTTGGACTGATATATCAGTCCGTGGCACAGTTAAAGGAACGAGCAATGAAAAAAGCTTCATGAGAATTTATGTAACTGGATCTTGAGGTCCAAACTAACATGAGTGGAAACAGCTACTGTTAGATGCCTGCAGTCCCTGTAGATGCTAGGGAATCAAGGGACCCCCCTACACTAGGGTTGCCACCTGTCAGGTTTTTTACCTGGTGATCAGGTATTCAGGGTCCCTAACAGGTAATCTGGTTTTGCTCTGTGCTGGTCAGGTTTTTGAGCCATTTTGAGTGGTCACATACTTTTGAAACAAATTTTGTCATAGCATTCATTGTTTAAGCTACATGGCCAGGTTACAGACAACTTCTGTTGTCAGTATATCCCTTTGTTTGTGAAAGCAGTCAGCCTGGGAGGTGTAAGTATGGCCATTAACACCATTAGCACTTATTTAACCTAATCTTTTCCACTGAATTTTAAAGTAGCATAGCAGCAAAGCTACCCCACCTTTTGTAACGGTAACAGAGCCAGTTGTCTTCTACTTTCATTTGCTGGTGAACATGTTCATCTCAAACAGAATTTATGCATTTTAAGTGTTTTAAATTATTTTTTTCCCTCACGAAAAAAAGTATGGTCACTTCTTTGGCTTTGAAATAGTACTGTGGACATGAACAGGAAATGGAGCCAGAAAAAGATATAATGTACACATTACAGAAAACAACGTATTATGTATTATTATATACCATGTATACTGTTGTATGCTATTTATAGTGTTTCCCTTGTCTCCCCCCATATCATATCTGTAAATGAGATTTCTTTTATCTCTATGTTTATCTGGTAAACCAATGTCAATAAATAAATACATAAATAAATAACTAGGAAGAATCTAGGAAAGTAACTTTGACAGGTACAGTACAGTATCTTAACATTTTTGTTGAACTGCTGCTTTAAGCATCGTCTTTTATTGATATACTAACATACTAACATACTATTTGCCAGCAGATTAGGCCTTACGGTCTATCGAGTCTGCTCGAACCTAGATCGTTAATTGGGTGCCGAGACCCTCCCATCCCTTGTTCTCTAGAAACCCCTATCATCCATCCCCACCCCCTCGGGACAGGCCATCATCTGATACATCCACTTTCTGTGTCTGTCCCACCCTCTCTTGAAGCCCTCCACTGTGGATCTCTGAACCAGCTCACTAGGCAGTGCATTCCAAGGGTCCACCACCCCTCAGTGAAAAACCTCCTCCTCTTTCCCCCTCACCCTTCCACCTTCCAACTTCAAACCATGCCCTCGGTGATACCTCCTGCTTTAGCCTAAAGATCCCCTCCATGTTTACCCTATTTATTCCCTTGAGGTACTTGAAGACCTCAATCATGTCCCCCCTGTCTCTCCTCTCCTCCAATGAAAACAGGCAGAGCTCCTCAAGTCTGTCCTCATAAGTCAAATCCCCTAGCCCTCGTATCATCTTTGTTGCCCTCCTCTGTACCCTCTCCAGGAGCTGTATGTCCCTCTTCAAATGTGGTCTCCAGTACTGTACACAGTACTCAAGGTGTGGTCTAACCAGTCCATTGTACAGAGGCAGAATCACTTCCTGCTCCTAGAGGTGATCCCCTTACAATGCATCCCAATATCCTGTTTGCCTTGCTAGCTGCTCTCCTGCACTGCTCAGAGTTATTCATACATGTATCCACCATGACCCCTAGGTCTTTTCCCCAATCGAGGCCTCCAGCGCCCTCCCAGGGTGTACCTGTGTTTAGGGAGTTTTCCACCAAGATGCAACACCTTGCACTTGGTGATATTGAAATTTAATTTCCATGTGTGAGCCCAGCTTCCAGGGTGTCCAGGTCCCTTGCAGGGCCACCCTCCCTCTTCTCCCTCAACTACTGCTCCCATCTTGGAGTCATCCACGAAGAGACTCATTTCACACCCTATACCCTCCCTGATGTCCAATATGTATGCATTAAACAGGATCGGACCCAGGACCGAGCCCTGTGGTACCCCACTACCAACCTCTCTAGGGTTTGAGAGCTCCCCACAGACCACTACTCTCCGAGTGCGTCCAGCTAGCCAGTTTTCAATCCATCTGATATAACAAATTACTTTCTAGGAGGAGCAATGCATGATGAGTCATGAAAAGGGGTGGAGCTAGGGGCGGAGCTTAGGGTCCGGTTTTTGCCTCATTCAAAGGTGGCAACCCTACCCTACACACAGGGGCCAAAGCCAGAGTTAGTACAAGTCATTAGTTTTTGAAATTAGGGGCATCTAAATCTAAATTGGTTTATTGCATCTATTTTTATTTCATTGATATTTGCCGATGCACTCCTGGCAATGCCACTGACAGCACATTGCAACTATAAAATACAGGTAACGGTGCAGCAGATGAAATATACATCCTCAGTCTCCAAATGCTTTCCTAAAAAGATAAATAATTAACTTAAAGCAGCAATGCATATTTCAGTAACATTCTGTGCCCATATATTTTTATTAAGCATTATAAAATGGGTTAGACCAAACCCTGTGACTCATCAGATGTGATCAGTGATCACATGACCATGGGCTATGCCAGCACAACAGCACAGCTCAGGAATACTTAGTTTTCTGAACCTCGTTAGGTCAGTTTTTTAAATAAAAATCACAGAAACCATTTTATGTAAGCATTAATCACCGACAGAGGAGGGCTCCACCAGTGGATTAATGCCCGGCTGGGGGGGGGGTGGTCGGCCTCATGCTTCCAATCACCAAGCGGGCATTAATCCCCGGTAGAGCCCGACCCTGGAGGTGATTAATGCACTTGTAACATGGGCTCGCCACAGGAGTGGTGAGCTTGTGTTACAGGTGTCTCCTGATGAGAAAGGTAGACAATACTTGAAAATGTACGCGGTGATGTTGCGATCATAACATAACGTTTATCACACTAACAGTGATTTTCATGTGGGTAACACAACTTGCTACCGGTTGGAAGAGCACTGAATGATTGATGTGCTACTGGCATAAAACATTAGATCGAAGCATACGTTTCTTTGCAATTATATTTAGAGTTCCACTCACTGCTGACATCCGCTCGATTCTTGTGACGGGGTGCGTGATTTGCATACCATGCGTGCTGTAGGCGTGTCAATATCGGTCTACTGCTATACAGCTCTCCATGTCTAATGCTCTTTGCTGTTGTCTCTCTACCACGCTATCCTGTCTCACTGACATGCTTTGCTTTTAGACTTGACACCTGCGGTATGTGTGATGAGTCTGTCTCTATTGTTCCACACACTCGCTGTCTCTGACTTAGCGCTGCACACTCTGGACACTCTAGGTACTACACAAGCGGGCTCTAATGGTGGATTAGCACTCTGGACATTTTAGGTACTACACAAGCAGGCTCTACTGGTGGACTAATCACCGCTACTTCTCGATCACGTGCCATGTTTCAACCAATCGCTTCTCTTCTTTTCACTGTTTCTTTTCTGCCCATGTTACAAATTGGAATAACTGCCACTAGGTTACATTGCTGTTTACCTATTTTGAATATGTTGACCCTGTATGAGGTACCAGACCATTGATGCATGGCCCTGCATCTGTATACTGTCCTTGGATCATGAGGGTAGGGGATGTGGTACAGTGAATAGGACTTGGGCATAACGACCCCAATAGCACATTTACAGACTTCATGGGCGTTGGGTTTACAACCCTAAGAGTTTATTTGCAACATTTGTAGGGCTTGTGTTTTGTGTGGTAGCAACCCTAATGAGCATAATGTAGTTTTTGTGTCATAAATGTCCTTAACTTTTAATACAGATACCTGATGAACGGCTCTGTGTAGCCTAAAAGCTTGTGTTCTGAAAAGTTCTTGTTGGTCCAATAAAAGGTATCAAATCACCCACTTTGTTCTTTTTAAGAAATTTCTGTACTAACTTCATTTCCAGATGGTCTTTGAAACCCTATGAAAAGCAGGAGGTGACTCCTAACATACTTTTCATAGGAGCCTTTCTGGTCTGAGAAAAGCTAGAAGCACTTTGACAAAGTGGGACACCGCAGTCCTTCCATCGACTGTTGTATACAATGATCCCCTGCTACCCACAGGCCATGGGACCATTTGTGCCTTCAAACTGAAAGCTGATATTCCAGCTGAAGTCCACATCTATCAGTTCTATTACATTAAAGTTTTAGTGGATGAGGAATTAAAAACCTTTGCACAACATACAGGATTTCAAAATGAATATCTTCATGCAGCATGTAGATTTTATCTGTTTTTTGTTCCTCCCCAGGTTCCCCTTTAAGCCACCTAGGCGTGCTGCCACTCTGCCCCATCGCCATCCTTCACCCCTTAGTGCTGCAGCTCCAAGGTAACCCAACACAATCCTTTATCAGATGGGCTCCCCCTTCTGAGAGAGAAGTGCCTCATAGGCGCAGATGTGTATCCCAGGCACGGCGTGTCGGCTAGGACACTTCCAGGCTTCATGGCGACAGGGACCGTTGGCCATCATCCAGTCAATCAGGGGACAGTTTTCCACTTTTCTACACCTCCCCACCTCCCGAAATGAACCTAGCTGTGATGGCAACCTGAAGTGGGAATGTATGGTGGTGTGTCAAGGCATCACACTACCGAGAACATCACCCAAGCCCCCTCCAGGTGTCAAAGATCCGCCCACCCTCTTGAGAGGGAAGCATCCAATAGATGCTCTGAACTCCCTCCCTGCTGGTCTCAGCTCCTGGTACCCAGGCTCGGGGTGTGAACCTGGGTCGCCAGCATGCCAAGCGAACCACTTCACTCGGCATCATGGAGCCAGCAGGATGTATATTTTAAAAGCCATCGAGCAGCATGTACATTTACTGTCAAAATCCTCCTGCTGCACATAGATTTTCAAAACCTTTGTACAGTACTAGGATTTTCAAAACCTTCACAAAGGATTTGTATGTGAATATTAAATGACATTAGGCAGCACTTAGATTTTGAAAACTGTCTTGCTGCACAAAGATTTTAAGTTGTTCTTCTCAGAGACACTATCAAGCACATTTTGACTACAGATGTACCATATTTGTGTTATGTACCATAAGTGAAGCAACTACATCTGACAAACTCGGTGACTCTGGGTCCTGCTGGAATCCACATTTTCGTCTGACCTGCTCCATGATCTGTGTGCGGGCTTTTCAGCAACCTGTTTGAATGACAAAGAATCATACAGACAAAGGGATTTCACATCCTGCATATGTGTAGGCACAGTTAATCACCTTCAGGAATTTTAACATTTCAGTGACTCTGGACCTCAGCTGTTGATCATTCTTTTGGCTTTTGACTTAACCACCAGGTACCTATCTGCAAGCGACTGGGTGCAACTGACAAGCTACAACAAGGATAAATGGGCATATCGTCCTCTATTACTAACAACCTCCTTGCTCTGGGACCCTAGACACCTGCACTGGTCCAAGCCGCATAAGCCTCAGAAGTGTAATTCTATTGACTACGAAGTATGGCAACTGTCTCAAACTCCTACTGCTCCTCCTCTTGATATCAGGAAGTGTCCACTCAAATCCTGGCCCTGTCTCCTACAGGTACAACAAAGCCTGCCAAAATGGAGGGGGGCTCAAATTGCTACCTTAAACATCTGCAGTCTCCTCCCAAAACTGGCCTCCCTTCAAATCTTTGCCAGCCAACACAACCCAGATATCCTTACATCACGAAACTTGGCTGACACCTAATACTCTGATCATGCCATCTCTATACAAGGCTACAAGATATTCAGGCTGGATAGGACCTCGGAAAGGGATGGTGGGTGTACAATCTACATAAAGGACTACCTCACCTGTCTCCCTGGTTCTTACCCCACCACAGAAACCTCAGTGCAACTCCTCCCTATCAAGATGCTACTTGGTGCCCAAAACAAAGTCCTCACGATTGCTGCTGTCTATATCCCACCAAAAGATCCTGATTCTGGCCTACAGGCTGTCCTCGAGTTCATAGGTACACAACCTTCTGACATCGAACTCCTTCTCCTTGGGGACTTTAATACAAATTGGCTTGCTCCTGATGCAGGGTCAAACAAAGATGCTATCCTAGCAGCAAATTTAACACAAGTGGTAAACTCCCTACCAGGAAAACTACAAATCAGGGACCAGCACCCTCATTGACTGGATCCTTACCAGCCACCCTACCCGATAACCAATGTAAGTGTTCTCCCTGACTCGCTCAGTGATCACTCTCAATAATATGTACCTGGACAAATAAGTTTCGTAAGCCTCCTCCAAAAACCATCTATAGCAGAGTCCTACCTTATGGCAACCTTACTCATCTCAAGACCTGTCTTAGGCAGATAGACTGGTCCTTGATTTGCAAACTCAAGATGTTGACCTAGCCCTTGATTACTTTAATTCTACTTTCAACACTGCCTGTGACACCTATGCACCAGTAAAAAAGCACAAAATCAAAGCACTCACAAATCCCTGGCTCACGGCGAAGCTATTGGCACAACTCAAAAGTAGGGATCACCTCTGGGCCACTGCAAGAGCTACTGGCACTCTGTCGGACATCCAAAAATATAAACAGGCTCGCAACCACTGTACTAAACAGATCCGCTTGATGAAGAGCTCCTACTTCAAGAATGCCCTCTCCAACTCCTGGGGTGAAGGGAAATCCTTCTGGGACAACATAAGAAATATCATGGGTCAGCAGTCCAAATCCTCTCCTACAATAATGAATATGGATGGAACCACTACATTAGACCCAGAGATCATTGCAAACACCCTAAATGATACCTTCACGGACCTTAGTGGTGTACTCTCATCTGATTTCTTCACTGATGCCGACCCTCCAATTTCTACTTCTACTACTGCCTCTCCAACCAAACCACCCTTCCATTTCAAACTAGTAAAGGCACATGAAGTCTATAAATATGTAAAGAAGGCCATTTCCAAGTCCCGAGCAAGCAGCGACACTATTGACCTTAAACTTCTGTCCCTCACTCTGGAGGAAGTACTGCTCCCCCTCACAAAAATGTTCAATCTCTCCCTCTGCTACAGCCAGTTCCCTAGGAAATGGAAGGCTGCAGTTGTCACTCCAGTGCACAAAAGTGGTGAGTAAGTCACTGCCTGGTAACTATCGCCCGATATCAATACTACCACCTCTCTAAGGCCCTTGAACGCTTGGTGGCGTGGACCAACTTTCAGACTACCTGAAAAGCACAACATCCTATGCACTCAGCAGCATGGATTTAGGAAAGGGCACAGCACATTGACTGCCCTACTTGAATTCTCAGGAGCAATCCACAATGCCATGGACAAAGGAAACCTAACTGGAGCAGTCTACATTGACTTAACCAAGGCATTTGATACAGTACACCATGGCCTACTTATCAAACACCTACTATCCCTAGGGCTCTCGCAGGGTCCTGGTGGCTGGGTAAAAAATTACCTTGCTCAGCGCTCTCAATCTGGAAAAGTAGCTGGAGTTCTCTCAGACTCAAAACCGGTTCGCTCAGGAGTTCCCCAGGGATCCATCCTGGGCCCCCTCCTTTTCAGCCTTATCCTAAACTCCCTCCCCAAATCCTGCTCTGAACAAATAATCCTCTATGCTGATGATGCCATGATTCTTGCCACTCATAAAGATCTAAACCTCTTACACCTCAACCTTCAGCATGCTTTTTCCAAAGTTGAGATGTGGTTCCTTGAACATAAGCTGGTTCTAAACCACAAAAAAACTAAATCCATGCTCTTCTCTAACCCGCAAAACAAGAAACGGCAAGTCCCACTCACCATTAATACATACTTGGGAAATACCCTTGAACAAGTGCCAATCTTCAAATATCTTGGAATCAACTTTGATCAAGGCCTAACCTTTGCAACTCACATTGATAGTACAGCAAAACTATTAATCAAGAATTGGAGTTCTGTATCGGAACCGACAGCTCCTTACCCATTCTGCATTGAGGATTGCCATCCAATCTCTATCATCTCAGTAGATTGACTATGGCTTAGTTATATATGGATCTGCCACTACTACAGCACTTAGATCTGCATTACCCAGCAGCCCTAAATAAGGCCTGTCGGCTGCTCCCACTGGTACACATCGGCGTCCCACACATGTGAACTCTATGCCGACTCAGGTTGGTTGCAACTCTCAAACCGGATAAAGTACTTTACCTGCCTAATGGCGAAAAAATCCATTCTGGGCCTCACTCCACCTTGTATCCAAGACCTGTTATGCCCGAGCGCTAGCACCCATTTTACTAGAAGATCAGAACACCAGCCTCTCCAAGTCCCCCGATGCCAGACTTCTCAGGGACAAAGATCATTTGCCTATCGTGCCCCCAGCTGGCTAAATGCCCTCAGCACTCATATTACTGCCTCCACCTCTCTAGATATTTTCAAATCAAGGCTGTTCTCTCACCTTGCCACCTCCAGCTCCTGTGACTGCCCTGATTAAACCTCCTATTTTCTCACTACCCACCCTGTTCCGTTATTTGACAAAGACATGTTTGGGAAACCTTTTCTCCTGCTATTGTCTGCTCCCCACACCTTTCACTTACCTCTCTGTTCTGGACTTTTCCTATTTGTTTCTCCTAATCTGGCATGACCTCTTTCTTGTAATAATAATGTGATTATTGATATCTCATGTCCTTTTGCACAAATGATTTGACATGTATTTGTATATGTTTTCTCGCTCTTGACACAGCACAAATTGTTGTGTTATCTATGTAACCTTTTCTGTACTGTACCTAATTGACGTGGAACCTTTGTAAAAGAACAATAAACTAAACTAAACTAAACATATTTGATGTACTGTATGCAATGGTATGAGTTTGTGTGATAAAAGAGCTGGATGTGCTGCTGTTTTTGAGGAGTTCAGGTTTTATAAACAGAAATTTCTGAATACAATCAAGTCCCAGAATGAAATGATGTCAGGCCTCCATTGTGAACAACCCACAGTGAGAATATTTAATTTGTGATTCATGGAGACTGAAAATGTCATGGTATTCTCAATGTAGTACTTGACATAAATGATGTTCTGAATTATCCCTGAATGAAGACACAAGAGCAGAGGCACAGTATAATTCTGATTCATATAATTGCAAAGGACAGTTAGTACAATCTGTTCACTGCCAGCATGTACTGTATCCCTACTTCCAGATTCCACTCTGCCTGTGATCATAAACAATTCTCCAACTCTTCAAGTTCAGTCCAACACTAAACTCTGATGTGGATCACTAGAACACTAGAACAGAATGGATTTGCTACATTTGATCTCTCCTTTATTTTTTTAAGTACCTACGTCTACAACTCCCCAACAACCACATAATAGATTATGCCAACTTCACACATATAGTTACCTGGAGAGGCCACGTGTGTTTTGTTTCCCCTATCCAGGGATCCCACTAGACTGTGGCAGACAGCTGAGGAGCCTGCCACCATTGTCTTCCTCTTCAGCCAGTGCTATGCAATGCTAGATCAATGAGGAATAAGATTGCTATCTTTGTGAATTTTATTTCCTATGCCTCCTTCAGTCTGGCTTGCATCACAGAGACTAGGGTTGGTGAGGATGCTGGCTCAGTATTGGAATCGGCCACATCAGCTAGATTTTCTGAAGTGCATTGCCAGAGGATGGATCGTGGGAGGGAGTATGTTGTCCATCTGTTTTAGATCTGAACTGAACCTGGTGGTACATCCAGTGGGGATGCTTTATTGTTTGATTGTATGGCTGTGTATGGGGATCCAGGTGCAGGTTGTTGGATCTTACTCCTGAACTGCCCTCCAGAGCATGAGGGGGAGTTTCTGCAGAAAATTGCAGATGTTGTCACTGACAGGGTGTTGGAATCACCTAGGTGGCTTATTCTGGGTGAATTCAGTGCTTGAGTCAATGATAAACACTCACATTCTGGTCAAGAATTCCTCGGGGGCCATGCTCGTGACCCGGGTTCAGAAACGGACTCGGGTCGTTCAGGGGTCGGCCTGGGGAGGAAAGGATTAAGCATCCAGAGGACTGCTCTCCTCCCTCGGGGGGGGGGGTCAGCACTGTGCGCTGTCGACCGACACCCAGTGCTGACTGGGTGTCAGTGCAGATGCAAGCGCAAAGGCGTTGGCCCATGCCCAGGGCAATTGGCTGCCTCCATGGAGGTGGAGGCAACCATCCCGTCCATTGCACGGGTGTAGGGTGTGGGAGAAACATGGAGGAAAAAAACAGGAACTGGTGGGACCCATGATGGCCCCGATTGCTTCTGTGTGGCTGCCACCCCCCCGCCCAATTCTGGACTACTGTGTTCCGGCAGGGGGGTAGGGGAGTTAGCCGAGACTCCTCACCTAGCCCCACCGTGGGGGGCAAGCTGCAGGGGAAATCTGGGGCCAGGCCAGGCAGGAGCGGTCAGTGGGGCCTGAGGTATGTACCTCTCTGAGGGAGGGGTAATAGCCCCTGTCAGGTCCGCGGAGGTGTAGAAAAAACAGTCCAATGAAAAAAAAAAAGAATTCGTAGGGGGTACAGAATCCATGGGCCTTGCACAAGTTGTTACTTCTGTGACTCTTTAACATGGCCATGATTTGGACTTGGTATTCTCTGTGGGGCTCGAGGTCACTGACCTTGAGATTGACCCAGTAAGTTGTTCCAATCACTGTGCTGTAAGGTTCTATTTTGGGGCACCTCGTGTAGTCCACCCCATGAGGAGATAGTCGAGTACTGCCTTTACATGGGCTTCAGCCAGAGTGACTCTTGGCAGTGCTGGACACATCAGGTATGTTGGAGGCATGCTCTGGGGGTTGGAGGAAGCTGTGGGGACCTATAAGTGGGCTGCTGGTATGACTTTTGATCTCATGGCATCAATCAGTTGATGCCCATTGGTTTCACGCCTTGGCTTGCTTTGGTTTGATGGTGAGCTAAGGGAGATGAAGGCCAAGGGGCTGAGACTGGAGCATTGTTGGAAACAATTCAGGGCCCCAGAGGACACACTGGCTTTTGTCACTCACTATAGTGAGTACCAAAGGACAGTCAACCAGAAAAAGGCAGGATTTCTGTCTAGGGAGATTGCTGCTGGGAGAAACTGACCAGCTCAGCTTTTTTGGACAGTAGACAGGCTTCTCCATCCAGCCCATCAGTATTTTCACTCACTAAATGTGAGAAATTTGCTCAATTTGTCTCAGACAGGGTGCCCTCCTTCCAGGGCAGGATTTTGCCAAGTGGGTCATCACAGTAAAGCAGGGCTGAGTCTACATGTTTCGGATACGTTAAGTGGCCACGGGGAAAGTTCAGACTAGTGACAACTGAAGAGGTTAGTGAGGTGATCTTGGAGCTGAGGCCAACATTTTGTGAACTGGATCCAGGCCTGACGCAATTACAAGTGAGTTGTGCCGGGCAGCTGGGCCTGGTGTTCGTGGAGACTGTCTGGTGTTCACCTTCAGAGAAGGTTTTCCTGGGGGTACTGAAAGGTACACTAGTGAAGCCTCTTCTTAAAAAGCAATTTTTGTACCTGGACATCTCACCAACCAGTCTCTAACCTACCCTTTGTGGAGCAGGTTATTGAGAAGGTAGTTGCACAGCAGTTGGAGGCACACCTCTCTGATTTTGACATCAAGGAGCCTCTCCAATCTGGTTTTAAGTCAAGCATAGCAGGGAAACTGCATCACTGAGGGTGCGAAATGACCTTCTCAAGGTGAGGAATAGAGGGGAGCAGTCAGTTCTCATTCTCCTTGATGTCTCATCAGTCTTTGACACTGTGGAGCATCGGCTGTTATTGGAACAGCTTGGGAATATGTAGGGTTTACTAACATACTAATTGCCAGCAGATTAGGCCTTATGGTCTATCGAGTGTTCTCGAACCTCAGATCCCTACTTGGGTGCCGAGGCCCCCCCTTTGTGTTCCAGAAACCCTTATCATCCATCCCAACCCCCCTGGGCCAGGCCATCATCTGATACATCCACTTTCTGTGTCTGTCCCACCCTCTCTTGAAGCCCTCCACTGTGGATCTCTGAACCAGCTCGCCAGGCAGTGCATTCCAAGGGTCCACCACCCTCTCAGTGAAAACCTCCTCTTCCCCTCACCTTCCACCTTCCAACTTCAAACCATGCCCTCTGGTGATACCTCCTGCTTTAGTCTAAAGATCCCTTCATGTTTACTCTATTTATTCCCTTGAGGTACTTGAAGACCTCAATCATGTCCCCTGTCTCTCCTCTCCTCCAATGAAAACAGGCAGAGCTTCTCAAGTCTGTCCTCATCGTCAAATCCCTAGTCCTCATATCATCTTGGTTGCCCTCCTCTGTACCCTCTCCAGGAGCTGTATGTCCCTCTTCAAGTGTGGTCTCAGGTACTGTACACAGTACTCAAGGTGTCAGTCTAACCAGTCCGTTTATACAGCGGCAGAATCACTTCCTGCTCCTAGAGGTGATCCCCCACGATGCATCACAACATCCTGTTTGCCTTGCTGGCCGCTCTCCTGCACTGTTCAGAATTATTCATACATGCATCCACCATGACCCCTAGGTCTTTTACCCCTATTGAGGCCTCCAGCACCTCCTCTCCCAGGGTGTACCTGTGTTTAGGGTTTCCCGGCCCAAGAAGTAACACCCTGCACTTGGTGATACTGAAATTTAATTTCCATGTGTGAGCCCAGCTTTCCAGGGTGTCCAGGTCCCCTTGCAGGGCCAACCTCCCCTCTTCCCCCTCAACTACTGCTCCCATCTTGGAATCATCAGCGAAGAGACTCATTTCACACCCTATACCCTCCCTGATGTCCGATATGTATGCATTAAACAGGATCGGACCCAGGACCAGCAAAGTCATCTACTGGTTTAAGTCCTGTCTCAGTGGAAGGACTCAGGGTTATAATGGGGAAGTATTCCTTCCCCTCCTCCTCAATGATCCTGCTTGGACCTTTCTCTTATGCTGTTCATGATCTACATGGTGCCCCGAGAGAGGATCATTAGACAATATGGACTTGGATTTCATTGTTGTGCAGATGATACCTTGTTCTATTTGTCTTTTGTATCTGGGACGTTGGGTACAATCAATGTGCATTTATTTATTTATTTCTTTATTTGGAAAGACACACTGAGCCGAAACTTATCTCCAGGCGTGACTCCAGGTGCTTAACAGATGCCTGGCGAAGATCCAAGACTGGATGTCATTGAGCTGGTTCTGGCTCAATCTGGACAGAACTGAAGTGCTGGTGACTGAGCCAGGTTGAAGGGATGGAGTGACAGCTACTGAGAGAGAAAGAGAGAGGGAGAGAAAGAGAGAGAGAGACTGGGCTGCGGCTCAGCTCTTCTGGGCTTTTGGCCACCATGAAGATGAAAAATCTGGTATCATTCTGGATGAAGGCCTGACATTTGAGGCTCAGGTGTCAGCAGTGATCTGGAGTAGCTTTTACTATCTAAGGAACATCTGCCAGATTAAATCCCTTATCCCTCCTGGAGACTTGGAGACGGTGGTACATGCAGTTGTTACTTCGAGGTCTGACTACTGCAATGTGCTGTATCTCAGGGTCAGTGGAAGTATGCTGCAGTGCCTGTGGCTGGTGCAGAATGCAACTGCTATGTTGCTGACCAGCCTTCTGAGGTTGTGTCATGTCTCCCCAGCACTGTGTGATCTACATTGTCTGCCAGTTAAAGTGGCACGTCTCCTTTAAAGTAGGCCTGCTTACTTATAAGGCCCTACACATGTTGGCACTGGGCTATCTGAGAGGCCTTCTGCATCCTTATGTGTATTTGTGCCCTCTTTGCTCCACCGTGGAGGGCCTCCTTGTGATATCCAGGATGAAATTGAAAACCTCAGGTGAGTGGGCATTTGAGTTGGCAGGCCTGCCTTGTGGAACACGATCCTGAGAGCTATGAGGGAGGGTCCCTTGGTGGAGGCCTTTAAAAGAGGCCTGAAAACATATTTGTTTATGCAGGCTTTTGGGGATAAAATCCCTTGTACCATCTGATATCTCACTCTGTTATTTATCTAATAGTTGTTATTTGTTCAGAGCTGTTTTAATTATGCCAAATAAATTAACTTATTTAGGATGCTATTTCTCTTGAACTCATGTTCATTTTTATGTATCATGTCTATATTTCCTACCCTGATTGCTGTAGTGTAATGGTGCCCTGGGTATCTGGGGAAGGATGCCAATAATTGTAAACTCTACTACTACTATAGTTACTACCTTTATAATGAACATACAGAAATGTACACTGGACACTCTCAAGTCCTTTATACTAACATCCACTCTAGAGACTGTAATGTTCAGACAGATACTGGAGTGGCTTTCTGCTCAGTCTTTCAGGATACAGTCATGCAGCAAGTGCTGAGCTTCCTGTAGATAGGGGAGAAGGTCAATAGGAAAGATTCACCAGAGAATCATCATCCTACCCTCCACAACTAGAAAGAGCAGAGTGGCATAGGGATTGCTGAGGAAGCTTTTCAAAGAAAGAGGATTCTGGGTAAACTGATGGCCAGCAGAAATGGCTCTAACCATGGAGCCTTCACTGTAAAGGTTTGGGCTTGAATGGTAGAGTGAGCTCCCCTGTGCCCTTCTGTCAAAGAACTACAGTAGGTCACTGGGATTAACTATGGAAGGTCACACTCTTGAGCGCTGGTCTACATAAGCTTTCATCTGCTGTTTAACATTGGAGTCAGCTGTACACATAATCATGTTAGAGGACATTTATGGAAAGAGTGACATTTCTATGTGCAGGGCTCTGCCACACAAAATATCCACTTGCAGTTTTCCAGAAGTGGTGTGAGTCACTACATGCACAGTAGCTGTGGAGGAACTGAAAGAGGCCTTTCTTCCAGGGCCGACAGGAGATATGAAAATGGCTTTACTCAAATGAAATTCCCCTAATTCAGTGTGTTTTACCTTGGCTCAAGGATGAGAGCAGGACAAATCTAATACGATTGGATACGATTCTACAGTTGATCTCTCCAATGTGCTGGCTGACTTAACTGTGATGACGGAATATGTACGTCTAAAGTTCAACTTTTGGAGACTACCAGTTGGACCCCAATATAACACTGTTTGTACCTCCACATACACAGAGAGTACCTGAAGAAACTGTCATTCAGGAGGAAGATGGGGGCACCTTGGATACAGACAAAGTGGAGCTCATCTCAACAAGGATGCATCCTAAGTGGCTGAGGAGACCGGAAGGATACAATTGATCCAAGTAAGACATGCCAGTTACACTCTATTGCTCTGACAGAATCATCAAGTCATGGTTTTGACATATGACTCTCCTGGTGCCTCCACTGACCAGTCCATGCTTGTAGTATACAGAGGTATTTTCATCGCTGCTAGATCACTGCAGCGCATCACTTTTAACACTGCCCCATGGTGAGGGAATGTGGGAAACAGAATGGTTACAAGAGGCATGACATTTTTAGCTCAGAAATAAGTTATCTAGATAGGATGCAATGATACAGTGGTAGCTACTGTAATTTGTAATGATATTCTTCGTTATGGCCAGTATTGGCTAGACATGGGCAATTCAGTTCATTGGCAAAGAGTAAAAGCAATGGCTGGATATGGTTGGTTATTGTTGCAGACAGCCATGGCTACTACTATATTATTTGGCTATACTAACTCAGAAACAAGTTGTGGAACTAGATTGTGCTGTATATGTGACAATGTTTACCTGACTCTGTGTTTCGTCTTGATGCAGACATCAAGCATTTTGCCAGGGAGAGTGTAACCTCCTCCATTTGGTGGGGCTTAATCTGGCTTCATTGAGATCAGCCAAATTTAGCCTACCACCTTGGTTTTCACTTCACTCCCAACCCCCACCCCCAGTATACTGTGAACTACTGTGGTGAGAGGTTGGAGGCAGTGAAGAGGAAGAGGATTTCTTCAGCACTTCCTGTACCCTTGTTGCACAGCTTTCCCATATCACCAAAGGAGAAGTAAGACCAGCACTAATGAGTGGGAATTCACCCAAACAGATGCTCCAACCGGACTGTAACAGTGCCATGATGCAGGACTGGGGGAAAGGTGACTAGGTTTGGTGCAGGAGTCCTTTGGAACAAATTCTGGACAGAATCACAATGGTTGCAAATGTGACAGCACTGATTTATTTAACATAACACTGTTAGCTTTTGTGGGCATTTTGTTCACATGTTTCAAACGAGAGCCTTCTGCCATTTATATTAGCAGTGATAGAATGTCTGGTCCACAATTTTAGTACAAGTTGTAAAAATTGTTGTTTCTTTCTACTAAAATGCCCTATCCAGTTCAGTCTTATTCATGCTGCCAGCCACTCCCCCGCATCCTCGCGTACCAAAGGCACCGGTGATCCAGCACACTTGTCGTGCATGATTGACGACTGTATTTTAAAAGCCTCATGGCACAAATATATAATAGGAAACTACCTTTCCCACCGATCTCAGCAAAGTATGCCTTTTACAAAACAGAGGGGTATTTCAGGTAGAAACACCATTTTTGAAACATGAAGTCATGACTTTGGGGATGTGCATTAGCATTGACGATCATGCACATAGTCAAGGCTTTACTTTTCAAAATGCCATTTCTACCTGGAATACCCCTCAGTTTTGTAAAAGATACACTTATTGTGGAGACCAGCAGGAAAGGCACTGTAGATTCCTATTGTATATTTACTGTATGTCATGAGGCTTACAAAATGCAATCGCTGATCATGCACTTCTATGCTGAATTGCTGACATCTCTTTGGTACTCAGAGATGTACAGGAGTGACTGGCAGTAGGAGTAAGGTCAGATTGAACAGATAGGGCATTTTGGTAACAAAACGTTTTTTTACAGATTGTGCTAAAATTGTGGATTACACATGCAATCACTGCTAATACAGGTGGCAAAAGGCACCAGTTGGAAACATATGAAAAACACCATAAAAGATGACAGTGTCCCTTTGAAAGAGCTGGCTAGGAAGGCACATTGAGCTATAAAGCACATTTCCAGGTCTGTCCTGGGGGAAGGGGACAATGAAATACTACAAATAGACAATGAAACACAGCAATTACAGCAGCAGAACCAAAAAACTGCACAAATCACAGTGTGCAAAACCAGTTGGTACAGAATAATAACAGAACATTCATGGATCAAACAGACCCCACAATAGTGGTCATTACTGCCATAGGAATAAATGCCCTAAAGGGTCCACTGCAACAAATACTTGAGAGCAGAAGTCAAGCAAGTGAACAGCTGCTAATGAGTTGATGCCAGTTATTGGGGGGGGGGGGTACAGAGGAGCAAATAGATGACATAGGGCACAGCACCTGTAAGTAAGGATGGGTGGGTACTAAAATACCTGACCACCAAGACTACCCGCAGTTACCCCAAAAGTACCTTAAAAATACCCAGATGAAAATCAAGTAGTCCGGTCAGGTTGGATAGTTACTACTGACCCATTCCACTACCCAGTTACCTAGCCTGTAATCTGTAAAAACTGTGAGAGAATTTAAACTAGCATGGGATAAACATTGAGGAATAACTAAATCACACATCTGAACGGGAGCGGAGTTGTATACATGGGCAGACTAGATGGATCAAACGGTCCCCATCTGCCATCACATTCTATGTTTTTATAACACAAATCATGTGAAAGACTTTTTTTTTACTATTATACTGTTTCTTAGGTGCCCTGAGCCGTTATACCCATGGGGGGGCATAGCTGAGGCAGGTACGAGAGGCACAGCTGCTCTTAGTGAGCTTGCTGCTGTTTCCAAAAATTATCCCCATGGCAGGGATTGCTGAGCCAGGTACAAGAGGCGCAACTGCTCTTAGTGATCCTGCTGCCATGTCCAAAAATCATACCCATGATGGGCATTGCTGAGGCAGGTTTGAGAGGCGCAGGATCTCTTAGCAATCCTGCTGCTGTCTCCAAAATTATACCCATGGCAGGCATTGCTGAGGCATGTAAGAGAGGTGCAGTTGCTTTTAGTGAGCTTGCTGCTGTGTTCAAAAATTATACACACGATGGGCATTGATGAGGCAAGTACGAGAGCAGCAGGCTCTCTTAGTGAGCCTGCTGCTGTCTCCAAAATTTGTACCCATGGGGGGATTTGCTGAGGCAGGTACGAGAAGGGCAGCTGCTCTTAGCGAGCCTGCTGTTTTGTCTAAAATTATACCCATGGCGGGCATTGCTGAGGCAGGAATGAGAGGCACAGGGTCTCTTAGCAAGCCTGCTGCTGTTTCCAAAAATTATACCCATGGCAGGCATTGCTGAGGGAGGCTCTCTTAGCAATCCTGCTGCTGTGTCCAAAAATTATACCCACGGCTGGCATTGCTGAGGCAGGTACGAGAGGCACAGCTGGTCTGAGTGAGCCTGTTGCTGTGTCCAAAAATTATACCTGTGGTGGGCATTTCTGAGGCAGATATGGGAGGGGCAGCCGCTCTTAGTGAGCCTGCTGCTGTGTCCAAAAATTATACCCATGGCAGGCATTGCTAAGGCAGGTATGAGAGGAGCAGGCTCTCTTAGCGAGCCTGCTGCTGTGTCCAAATATTATGGCCATGTTGGGCATTTCTGATGGAGTTATAAGAGGCATAGCTGTTCTGAATGAACCTGCTGGAATTCCAACAATTATGCCATGGAGGGCATTTCTGAGGTAGGCAAGAGATGCACAGCTGCTGTGATTGAGCCTGCTGCTGTTTTAAAAAAATTATGCCCATGATGGGCATTGCTGAGGGAGGTATGAGAGGCGCAGTGGCTGTGATTGAGCCTGCTGCTGTTTTAAATAAGTTCTGGTCAGAGCCAATATGACTGTGAAAAGCTTTTAGGAGTGGAAAGAGCGTTGAAAAGAATATGCGGTGCTCTCGCCGCACTGGAGTCGGCCGTAACTAGTACTGCAGCGATTACAGGGCTGTGCATGCATGATACTCACGCATGTGCAGTTTGCCTAGAGGTCAACCATGTAACATGGCGGTGCTGACGCGGCTGCTATGCAGATATTGCGTGCATGTGCGAAGTTTAAGTCAGTGCGCCATGTTGCCCATGAAGCGTCGTCACTTCCAGCAGTTGTGGAAGGGAGTAAGTAAGTAGTACACTGGAAGGGGTGTGTTTATGCGGCCCGCGGAGGGGAAGGGCTGCATAAACAGAATCACTGGAAATTATGCACTGTGGCAGCACATCAGATAGTGGTCTGGTCACGTGATTCCAAAGTGTTCTTATACAAATGTGATGATGACATAACATCTGTGGAGCTTGGCCCACGCAGCCGTAAAAATCAAACTCAGGAGGAAACTATTAAACTAGAGATCTGGTCTGGGGATTGCCTGTCATCACAGTCACTTTCTCATTCTTTTCTAAGCAGTAATTTCTGGTAAATGTACCATAGCCATATTGATCTTAGTGCTGCTAGACTACTTCTGGTTTTCCCCTGATTGTAGAAGGTGGGAGCAGTAGCAGTCTTGAAGTGGTAGCTGCTGGTGGTGGCACTCTCTGAATAAAAGTGGTACCCATGCTTGTATGCACATTTTAGAAATGACCCCTTTCCTTGTTTTTCCTGTAAAAAATCTGACCCCTTTAATACAAAAGCAAGGAGTCAGTTATGGCCTCCACCCCGCCCCCCCTTTTTTGTTTCAAGGAAGGAATGTGATTATGGGTTTGCATCAGATGTACAGTGGTAGCCATAGTTGCATAATATTGTTAAACAGTAATCAACTGTATGTAAAAGCTTGTTGTTTTTTTTTGAATGTGTGCTTTCTTAATGTTTTCAATACCATCCACCCATTTTGTTCTCTGTACCTGGATTTCTGTGCCCCAAGTGCATTATTTTACATTTTTGTGTTGAAACCTAGCTGCCATACCCTTGACCACTGTTCAAGTCTTCTGATGTCTCTACTCACATTTTTCCATCCTGCTGCAGATCTTGGTATCACCATGCAGAGTCAAACCTTCCCTTCCTGCTTCTTTACAATTTCAGTTATAAAGACATTAAAGAGGACTGGGTCCAGCACTGATCCCTGAGGCAACCCCCTCCCCAATCACCCTCCCTCCCTTGGAGTGAACTCCATTTACTACCAGCCTCTGTCAGCTATCCCCTAACTAATTTCTTACCAGACAGGCACATTTATTTCTCTCTGAGCCAACACAGCAGGAGCCATGCAGAACAAATGTAACTTTCTCAGAAAGTATTTAAGTTACACATCTACAACTAGCTTGAAGGTTGTTCAGGACAAAAAGATCTTTCAAATGAGCCTATTCACTAAGCTGCACTAATTATATTTTTTAAACTATGGCCATTTGATTACCTGAATTTTCATTTTTCTTCACTATTTTCACCTTTTGGATGGCTATATTTAAAACAAATATAATGAATTTAGTTTAGTAACTACCCTCATTTGAAAGGTCTTTTTGTCCTGAATGACATACATGCTAGTAGTGTATGTGTAACTTGTATACTTTCCGAGATATTTACATTTGTTCGATATGACTCCTAATTTGTTTGCTCAGAAAAACAAAATGAGGCTGTTTGGAAGTGCAGTAAGAGTCATACTAACATACTAAGAAGCCAGCAGAAGAAGGCCATTTGGTCTATCTAGTCTGCTCATATTGCAGGGTCCAGAGCTTGAGCTACTGTCCCTGCCCCCCTTCACACTCCTCCCATCCTCCCTACTCATGATCCTTACCTTCCGCCTGTGCCTATCCCAGCATCTCTCAAAACTGCCCACTGTGTTCAATGAGATCACCTCTTCTGGCAGCACATTGCAAGTATCCACCACCCTCTCTGTGAAGAAGTGCTTCCTGACCACCCTCTTAAACCTCTCACCCTCCATCTTAAGACTGTGACCCCATGTGTTATGGTTGCCACTCAATTTAAAGAGATTCTCCGTATCCACCTTATTTATACCTTTAAAGTGCTTCAAGTCCCAATCATGCCCCCCCGTCCTCCGTGGAGTACATGTTCAGTATCCTCAACCTCCTCTTATATACCTTACCCTGCTGACTCACTGCCATCTTTGTAGCCCTTCTCTGTATCTTCTCCAGCAGGTTAATGTCCTTTTTGAAGTGTGGGCACCAGTACTGAACTCCATACTCTACATGTGGCCTTACCAGTGAACTGTACAGGGGCAGTATAACCTTCTCTCTCCTACTACTGATCCCCCTAGCAAGGCATTCCAGCATCTTGTTTGTCCTTGCTGCTTTCTTGCACTGTGTGGAGTGCTTCAGGTCACTAGTGATCATCACGCCCAGGTCCCTCTCCTCCTCTGATGCAGATACCAGGACTCCACCCAGGTAGTACTCTGTCTTGGGATTCTTGGTTCCACTATGCATAACTTTGCATTTCTTGGCACTGAAGCCAAGCTGCTAGATCCTGGACCACCTCCCCAGCTTTTACAGGTCATCATGTAGGTCCTGTATCCCTTCAGCTGTGTCCACTCTCCTGCAGAGCTTGGTGTCATCAGCGAAAAGGCACACTTTGCCCTTTATACCATTCCCAGTGTCATTGATGAAGACAGTGAACAACACTGGCCCCGACCTCTCCGGTGCCAGATAACTCTCCCCCCACAACCACTCTCTGGGTTCTGTCCCTTGGCCAGTTTTCCACCCATCTGGCCATCTTATCCCCAACCCCAAAGATCCACCAACTTCCTGATCAACCTTTTGTGGGGCACAGAGTCAAAGGCCTTACTGAAATCCAGATAGAGGATGTCTACTGCTTGGCCCCTGTGTACTGTCTTAGTGACGCAGTCAAAGAAGTCAATCAGATTTGTTTTACACAATTCATCCCCCACATGAACCCATGCTGCCTTGAATCCTGGAGACCATGCTCCTCTAGATATTCCACCAACCTCTCCTTTAGTTTGGTCTCCATGAGCTTGCCCACAATTGTGGTCAGACTGACTGGTCTGTAATTCCCTTGGGACCGCTGATGTGAAGGGGCACCACCTGCTCTGTTCTCCAGTCATGGGGTACCATGCCTGACTCTAGTGAACTATTAATTTGGTCTGTCAGTGGCTCTGCCAGCTTCTTGGCCAATTCCCTTAGTACCCTTGGATGTACTCTGTCTGAGCCTGGTGATTTGTCCACATTTAATGCTAGCAGCCCATCCCTCACTCTATCCTCTTCTATCACTACATCTATGTTTCCCTCTCCCCCTGCTCCTCTTCTCCCTCCTAAAGGCACTGGTCCATCCTTCTCCCTGGTGAAGACAGAACAAAAGTATTCATTTAGTATCTCTGCTTTTCCACCATTATCCTCCACCCACTCCTTCCCTTTCTGAAGCCTAACAATCATTTCCTTCTTGTCTCTTTTTTCACTTATATAGCAAAAGAAAGCCTTCTCCCCATTTTGAATTCCTTCAGCTATCCACAACTACTTCTGTGCTTTAGCTTGCAGGACTTCCTTACTTGCCTCACTAGCCAACCTTAGGTAATTTTCCCTATCTACCTCTGTCTTAGTCTTCCTGAATTTTCTATAGGCCAGTTTCTTTTCCCTTACTGCCTGGGCAACCCCAGAACTGAACCAGCTGGGCACTTTGGCCCTTGTGTTCTTACCCCCGAGTCTAACACACTCCTTTGTGGCAACCAGTACTCCTTCCTTAATGATGAACCATCTTTGGTCCACCCCTATATCTGCTCTGATGCCCACTAGGAGGCTCCTTAGTACTTCACCTATATTCCTGAAGTCGGACCTTCTAAAATCCAAGATTTTGGTCTGAGTCAGGAGGCTTTCCCTTCCCATATCTAGCTGGAACTACACTGTACAATGGTCACTCCCACCCAATGTCTCCCTGACTGTTATATCTTGTACATGCTCCTCTTTGTGAGCACAAAATCAAGCATTGCCTCTGCTCTTGTTGGTTCTGTGACACCCTGAGTCAGGAACCCACTCTGCAGTCCTTTCAGGGTCCCCTGACTCCTAGCACATGTTGTTGATGGCATTCTCCATTCCACCTTGTGCAGGTTGAAGTTCCCCACAGTTACCACCTCTCCTTCCCCATAGCTTCCAATATTTGTGAACTCAGTTCCCTGTCCCTCTCATCCTGGTTGGATGGTCTGTACACCACCACCAACCTCACCTTTCTCCCTCTATTGGACCTTAATTGGACCCATTATGCCTCCATCTCCCCTTCCGCTGACTTCTCCCTCATGCAAGTTATTCTCTCCCTGATATAAACTGCTACCCCTCCCCCTTCCTGACTACCCTGTCCCTTTTGTATAGTTTATATCCAGGTATTTCAAGGTCTCAGTCATGGTGTAGTGATGCCCAATCTTGGTTACTGGCGCTATGTCCACGCATTATCCTCCACCTACTCCTCCCCTTTCTTAAGCCTAACAATCCCTTCCTTCTTGTCTCTTTTTTCACTTATATAGCAAAAGAAAGATTTCTCCCCCTTCTTAATTCCTTCAGATATCTGCAGCTCATTTTGTGCTTTAGCTCACCAGACTTCCTTACTTGCCACACTAGTCAACCTTAGGTAATTTCCCCTATCCACCTCTCTCTTGGTCTTCCTGAATTTTCTATAGCCCAGCCTCTTTTCCCTTACTACCTGGGCAACCCAAGAACTGTACCAGCTGGGTGCTTTGGCCCTTGTATTCTTACCCCTGAGCCTAACACACTGCTCTGTGGCAACCAGTATTCAAGGCCCCTGGAATTCTGTGATTCTGCGGTTGTAGAATTTCCACAGAATTTGCATCATGCTGCAGAATTTATATAGTGCCACAGAATTCATTGTTTTTGATGAATTTTCATTCAAATATACAGTTTTTCCATAGTGCCAGGCTCCCGCACCCATCTTGTTTATCCTGAAGCCCCTCCTCTACGCTTGGTAGGTGATGTCATCCGTGACATCACTTCATATTTTAGCCAATGGCAGGGCTGCATTCTGCCACAGAAATTAATAAATCATGCTGCAGAAATCAGAAAATTCTGCCGCAGAGCACTAGGGGCCCTGCCAGTATTCCTTCCTCAATAATGAACCACCTTTGGTCCATCCCCATATCTGATCTGATGCATGCCAGGTGCCTTAGTACTTCACCCATTTTCCTGAAGTCAGCCCTTCCAAAATCCAAGATTTTGGTCTTAGTCAGAATGCTTTCCCTGCCCATATCTAACTAGAACCAACTGTGCAGTGGTCACTCCCACCCAATGGCTCCCTGACCATTATTTCCTGTACATGCTCCCCATGTGTGAGCACAAGTGCACTTTGGTAGGCATAATCCATGCACAGAATACTTGATGGTAGGAAATAGACTGCCCACTTCCACAGAGGATAGAGATATGTGGGCTATCGTCAGTGACTCCCTGCAGTAAACAAGTCAATGCAATAAAGTGTACAAAAAGGCACTGAATATGAGCGGTTTTATTGGGAATGGTTTTCCCAGTAGGCAAAGCAAGGTGATTCTGTCACTGCACAGATCCCTAGTGAGGCTTCACCTGGAGTGCTATGACCAGTCCTGGAAACCTCACCTGAGGAAAGACCTAGACAGACTATGGCTCTAAACATCTATCCAGAAGGGAGTGTGGGTACATGACTGAAACATACAGTATGGGTTTCTCTGTGATATAAAGAAGGTAAATTGTTATGTCCTATTTGTACAAAAAAGGAATGAAATCACTAGTAGCATGAGCGGAGGCTGGTAGGATGTAAATTCCCTTCAAGGGTTTAAATGGGACTGGGGCAGAGCAATAGGAATCATAGTCCCCAAGAGGTGCAGTAAGGGTTCAAGATGTGGTAGTGGGGGGAAGGGGTAGAGTACAACAGTGCAGTAGGCCAGTGGAGTGAGTTAGTACAGCAAGGGCACAGTAAATAAATATTCAGTCTCCCTTTAGTCAACTTCTGCGTTTTTATATATCCTCTCACCCATGCACAATAACACACCATTACCAAAAACCCTGATATAGATACATATCAATGTGCTTCAATAAATCCCTAGACATGGCAGTGTTCTACACACATACACAGGGTTATATCATGGCCTTTCACCCATGCACAGTCATCTAGCAGTAACCCACAGTCATACAAAGATATGGAACTGTGTTCTGCACCACAATAACCAGGCATAAGTGTGCTGTGCCCAAACACACATTAGTACCATTGCCTTCCACCCACAGACACACATAACAGTACCCTGCATCACTAAGATATGCAACCATGACCTGAACTAAAATAACAGTACATAAGTGCCCTGCACACATATGCACATTTGTATCACTGCCCTGCACATATACACACCCCTGTAATAGTACTGTGCACCCATGCAGACATTCATAAGAATGCTGGGCACAAAACTCATTGCAGATAACAGTGTCCTGCAGCTTTACACACTTTTGTACTATTGCTCTTCACCCACACACTCCTCCATGATAGAATACTTCATCCATACAAAGATATATTACTGAGCAGTGCACTATAAATCAGGCATAACTGTCATGCACCCATATCACCATATCATTCACCATACACACCAACGTAAGAGTAGTGGGCCACTGACTTTGAAAAGTGATCTAAAAGTACCCTGCAACAACACAGAGACATATAAGAGCACCAGTCACAGAAATCCATGCACATAACAGCGTACTGCAAACATACACACCTACGTAATATTAACCAGCAAAAGCAGACAGCAATGCATACATTTGTGACACTATCATGAACCCATAAACACAGACATTACATTGCCAGTAACAGTAAAATAAACACCTGTCTCTTTCAGCCACTTTTACACACACACTGTTAGCATTCAGCAGCAATTCAGATATGCCAGTTGTAATATGGCTTATCATATTTATCACTTGCCTCAGTTCTTTTCCTTTTCTGAATGACATTACTCAGGCATTTGGTTTTTTCCTGTTTAAATAAAAAAATGGTGGGACATGCATCTGGTTTCAAACAACACTGACAGAGTAAAACCAATAGTATCTAAGAGTTTGTGAAATTGTAAATTGAGCTTCTGTAAAGTGCCCAGCACATAAAACACTATGATCAGTTGGTTCTTAGCAGGCACATTTAACACCTAGTGCCCACTGCTATAAAATAAATCACAGGGTGACAGCAGCAGAGGAAAGCACAGACTGCATGGTATAAGTGCGACCTCAAAAAATAATTAATCACGTTGTCTGACAGTAACTTGGCTCATACTAAGAGGAAAGAAAGACATATAAATCTGACAACTTGAAAGAAATTATGAAGGAGTCAGAATAAGGATAAGGAGAGTATGTTAAAGCAAACCAAAATGCCATGACTTCAGCCTGTTGCTGACCAGGAAATACTAAATTGGAGAAGCATCTCTGACAGATGGCAATGCTCACAGAGCACCCACTGATGTCATCACGCTGCAGATGCCGGCAGCCCATCTTAACAGAGCATCAGGAACAAATTACAGCACTCAGAGAAAAATGAAGCTATGACCATGAAAGCACAATATTTATTAAGCAGAGGGTTAAAAAACAACTAGGGCAGTGCTTTAAAGGCATTTCTTTATTAACATTACCATTTGCAGTAAAAAAATAAAGTGTTGCACATGACCTTTAAACAGAAAGAAGGGAGTATTTAATTCAAATGTCATAGTGATTTGCATCTGTGGAAGGATACACTGAAAATTCAAAAAAATGTGTTCCACAACAAGCCATTTTTCCAGCTGAGCTTCAGCAAGATGACTGTAGGCTCAGCCCACAGTCATAAAAATTATACCCATGGTGGGTATTGATGAGGTAGGTACAAGAGGCACAGCTGCTCTGAATGTACCTGCAGCTGCTTCCAGAAATGATATCCACGGTGGGCATTGATCAGACTTACATAATAGAAACTGATGACTGACAAAAGAAAACTAAGGGTAGTACTAGTGTGGCACATGTGGCTGGCATTGTGGCAGTGGTGATGGTTCAGTTTGTCTCATACACAACCTAGTCATCATATTCAGTATCGCTGTTTGCAGGCTACTGTTCATGTTCAAGGTCAGACTTGCATAATTCAGTATTTCTGACAATTGGGAAATTGTCAGCATTCATTGTGAAAAACGTAAGCTGTCCCAGAGTAATGGATCTTCCTTGAGACCAATCACAGTATGGTTTGCAAAGTACTCCAGGATCAATGTGCTGCATGAGACAGTTACCAGTCTGGCAGATGAACCAGCTGCACTTTCTTTACAGGATACCACTCCATGTTGTTGCAGGCAACTCAGAAGTGATTTGCCTTTCTGACACTGAACACAGGATGCCTGAGAAGTTGCTGTAGATGTCCTTTCCCTCACTGATGACACTGCTTATTATGAAGAATTGACAGACCCCATTTGGCTCCAAATCGAGAATGATCTCTTAAGATCTAATAATATTAACCTAGCCACAGTTTTTTACCTAACAAAATCATTGCTGTCAGAAGGGTTACAAGACACGGTAATTAGTATTTCTTTAAGAGTACTTTCACAATGTTGCTCATATCTTAAGATACCCCTTAAAGTTGATATAGGTCAGCCACTCATGCTAAACCCCAACATCATAATTGGGGTGTCGTGTCTTATGCCTCAATGGCTCCCGCAGGTACAGGAGGCATGTGTGGAAGACCTATTTTCTCAGGACAACCTCCTTTCTTCATCTGAAATTCTCGGTAAGTTTGACATCCCAGACGGATGATTTTTAAGGTGTACCAAATAAGGCACGCTATAAGTACCTTGTTTGGGGTAAAAATTCGACCATCTTTAGTCAGACCCTTAATGGCCCAAGTCAGTGAATGCTCTTTAAGGCCACACTCAGTTTCTACAGTATATGTTCTCCTCCTGTCATTTACCTGTTCTGGTCCTCTTCCTGGTTCTCCATTTTGGTTGGCCTTACTTCCAGATCCGAACCTGGACTGGGCCCGGATCTGGAAGGATCTTTACATCTACCACTCGCCGGATGGACTTAGACTCACTCAATATCACATATTGAATAATATGTATTATACCCCTATGAGACTGGCTAAATTGGACAGGATACTGGACACCACTTGTACCAGGTGTGGTAGGGAAGAAGGGAACATGGTGCACATATTCTGGCACTGTGAAAAGGTATCCTCACTCTGGTGGGAAATCAGATCTAAACTTGACCCCTGGTTGGGGTTAGAAGACCTCTTCATGACTGAGGTTTGTATCCTAGGATGATATGAGGGCATCACTGTTAAGGAACATAGATATCATATGGCCCTAATTGCCATCATTGTTAAAAAATTGGTTCT
Organism: Neoceratodus forsteri; assembly: GCA_016271365.2. Classification (NCBI taxonomy): domain Eukaryota; kingdom Metazoa; phylum Chordata; order Ceratodontiformes; family Ceratodontidae; genus Neoceratodus; species Neoceratodus forsteri. The sequence continues at coordinate 660,893,077 of CM057459.1, forward strand.
GAAGCATTGGATGGACCAGCTAACAATTTCCTATAGTGAATGGTTAAAGGACATATCTACCTTTTTCAGATCTGAATGACTGATAGCAGGTCTTAGGAACTACATGGCAGGTTTTGATAAGAAATGGGGAAGCTATATGCGTTATACTTGCAGTAAGGGTATGATATTTCAACTGTGTGGATAATTGTCCGGTATAAGTGATGTCTCTTCTCCTCCTTCAAGTGACAAAGATAGGCACACTCCAGGGGAGGTGGGTGGGGAAGGAAGGGAGGGAGGTTAGGGAGGAGGGGCGGGTTTTGTTGGGACTTAGTTAGCTGTTCTCTGTATAGGTTAGGAGGCTAGGATCACCGCTGTACTTGACATATGCAATTTACCTGGCCTATGTGTAACTGTTCCTTGGTAAAACTAATAAACTTTGAATTAAAAAAAAAAAAAGAATTGACAGATGTGTTATTGTCTGTGCCAGAGGCGCACTGTGGTGGTTCGGCAGGGTTTGACAGTTAATGGTGTTTGTAGGGTAATGTCACATTTGGTTAGCAGGCAATCTCTTCAATACTCAGTGTCTTCCCATGTAGGAAGGATGGCTTCAATGTTCCACTTAAAGCAGGGATTCTAGCAACATAGCCAACACACATATGTCATTCTTAAACGTGGCACTTAGTCTCTGATCAGTCAACAGTCTGAGACTCAAATCATCTGCCAGCATAACAGCAGTGGTGGTATCTTTTGAATGAAAGTGCTTCTTTAGTTCATCAAGGAAAATGTGATTAGTTCATCAAGAACAATGTGAAGAAATCTGCTTTGATGAAGAATTTGACTCAGAGCTGCACTGTCCACACTGACATCATGTGTGGCAGCCTAAAATGGCTTGAATAAGGTGACCAAAGATTCAGGTAGAGTCCGGCTGCTGGAACTGAACATGATGGCCATGTCCACACTAGGGCTCCTTAAACATTACATATGAAACTGTTACAGGAGCCCCTAAACATTGTTCACGTCCACACTGGTAACATTCTCGAACCGTGTAAGAAAACCATTTTTAAACCCTGATAGTAACAGGTCTTAAGCACAATTTTCAAACCAGTTTGAAACTGAACATGGTTACCTGACCAGTGCCACCAGCAGTCAGTACCATGTTTGCTGGCTATAGCAATTGCTGGTCCTCTGAGGAGCCAGAATGTACTGCCCCTCAACAGCAGCATGCCCTCTGCACACTTCCCGGTGCAAGGTCTTAACCTCACACTGCTGGTGACCTCCTTCCTCCCATCCCTTCACTGTTCCTAAAACCCGGTAGTTGCATTTTTATTTACCTGAAGCCAGGCTCCTCTCGTTATCTGGTGATCCTGCACCATTGGAGTCTGGTACTGTTGGGCACAACCATGTTTATTTATTTATTTTTTTTATTTTATTCTTTGGTATCCAGGTAAGGCCCACTAGGCACAAGTGCCTGTTTTCAGGGGCGACCTGGGAGCACTGGCTGGTTAAATGACTTGCTAAGAGTTACAGAGTATGCAAGTGGAGGTTGTGAGAATCAAACCAAGGTCTGGTCTGCTGGATGTACCAAGCTCATTCATAGCTCATTACTCTAACCTCTAGGCTATACTGCCAGCCCATGTTTCAACATACATTGCATGGCAATGCCCACATGCATGCTGGGACTCTCATCACACCGTCAGCATGTCTCGTAAAGTACTGTGGTGCAACTGCAATGCATTGTGGGACTGCTGATGAGATGTGAAGTGGCACAGTTCAGAAACCGTGTTTCCCTGCCACAGAATCTCCCTCCAGTGTGGATGGACTTTAGATGTTTTTAACAATGGTTCAGCTGCTGTATGGATGCGAAAGCATGGTGAGCCCTGAACTGTTTTTAAAAATGATTCATCAAAACCGTGCTCAGTGTGCACTAGGCCAATGTCAACTTTACCTATTTAATTCTGCATGGTGTAGTCATGTACAGTTTTTTTCTGTTCAAGAACCCTTTCCAACATGTAAAATGTTGAATTCCTGTGTCGGCTAGGAACTTCCTGCTTTAATGTATGCAAGGATAAGCCATTTGACCTCTGCAGCCCTTTCAATATCTTTTGTTCTTTCACAGAGCGGCTGAAATGCCCATGTATCTTCCTAGCAAGACCTAACAGGTTTTCAACATTTCTGTTTCCATTTAAGAAACTGTGGATGAGAAGATTTAAACAATGTGTAAAACAAGGTATGTGTTGGTAGTTGCCATCTCTAAAAGCCTTGACTATGTTGGCACCATTATCTGATACTATGAACCCTGTAGATAAGGAATACAGAGTAAGCCATTTCTGGAATTGATTTTGTAGCCTTTGCAAAATATTCACAGCAGTGTGGTTTTCCTCAAAAATAGTGGCACATAATACAGTCTGTTTCCTACTACTTATGGTAGAGTGGGAATTAATATGTTCTGGCTGAAAACGTGCCCAATGAGCTATAACTGTCATGTAGTCAATTATTTTGTTGCTGGTCCATATATCTGTGGTTATGTGAACCTGCTTCACCTCAGAGAGTTTCCACTGTTTAATGACGGCACTACACATCAAGTCATACAGCTGTAGAGCAGTCATTTTTTGAGAAATATGTTCGACAGGACATGGTGTACCGTGGTTCAATCTGGTTCATGAACTTGAGAAAACCTTTCTGGGCAACAAAAGCAAAAGAGAGTTCACAATTGGCCAACAGCTCTGCAATGGCTCTATTTAAGAGCTGGCATGTTGAATGCTTTTGGGTAAATTTTGATGTCCTTGCAAAACTTTCTTTTAATGTTAGTTGACGAGAAGGATGCAATATTTGTAATTTTGGGGGGACTGTACTTTTCATGCCTTTTTCACGTGTACTGCTGTGGGATTTTGTAGTACTTGATTGTGTCAGAAGAAAACAATCCATGTTTGTCTGAGAAGACTGCAAGGACATCAAGTGATTCAATGTTAGTTTCTGCTTCCAGTTCATTGTCACTATGGTCACCATTACCACCATCACCTCCAATACCACCCATATCAACCACACTGTCCCTTGCCCTGCCCCACTCAACTGGGTGCTTTGCCTTTGCATGTCGTATCAGTACTGATGTTCCAAAATGTCCCACTTTGCCACCACGAATTACACTCTTTTTGGATAGACTGCATACAGCTGTAGAGTTGTCCACAGAGTCAGTATATAAAATAAATTCCACACTAAAGATTTACCCTTTGTACTACAGTGCCTGGCACTGTTTCTTATAAAGTCAAGGGACCTAGAGGAAACCCTACATTCCCATTTCCTGCTTCATATGAATTCTTCTCATTCATGCTCATCTTCATGTTCTTACATTTAGCATATGACTTTTTTTTCTGCACTTGCCTCTCATGCCATTATCCAAGCTTGTAACCCTCCCGGGTCGCACCTGAAAATAGGCACTTGGCTGTCTAGTGTGACTTACCCGGTCAACAAAAGCAAATAAAAAATAAATACAGCAGCATCCTCTCCATCGAAACTACTGACCTTATATCGTTGCAAGATTCAGAAGAACTAGAATTGTTGCCATCATCATGTGGGACATAGCCTGGGCTATCCCATTCCCAGTCCCTACTATCACCACCATTTTCATCAGCATTCACTACCTCTGCATCTGAACTTATATTTGATGAGGATGCTTCCCACTCCTTGCATGCTGCTTCAGCAGCTGGAAGTATCCTGGCACTTGTGGCAAAATAGTCAGTACCTCTATGAGTAAATCCTGTCAGTTCTATCCAAAACTCTACTATCATTTCATTGCTAACATGCTTTTTTTGTACAAGAGAACATTTAGTGCTAGTCATGGAGATGTTATTGTCACTATGTTCTTTATTAGTGCTAGGATTTGTATTGTCCACATCATTTTCAGTTGTACGTGTAGCAGCACTATGCTTCCTTTTAGTAGACTCAGACTTGGAAATATACAACATAGTAGACACTGTCGTGGCTTTCGCTATGCCACAGAGAGATCTCACACACAATGTAGCTATGACAGGGCCTGGGATACCTAACAGGCTAACAGACAGTGTAATACAGCCTAAATGGCTTTCACTGTACTGCAGAAAGACACAGAGTAGTTATGTGACAGACAGGGCTTGGGACACCTAACAGACAGTGTGTAATATGGCCTAAATGGCTTTCACTATGCTGTAGAGAGACACAGAGTAGCTACATCACAGACAGGGCTCAGGGCACCTAACAGACACTATGTAATACAGCCTAAATAGCTTTCACCATACTGCAGAGATGCTCAGAGTAGCTATGCCACAGACAGGTCTCGGCACCTAGCAGAAAGTGTATAATACAGCCTAAATGGCTTTCACTATACTGCAGAGAGACACAGAGTAGCTATGTCACAGACAGACATAGGAGGCAGTATAGTGCAGTGGTTTAAGGCTCTGAACTGCAAATCTGGAGATCTGAGTTTGAATCCCATATCCCCCACTTGCATACTGTGTGACCCTGAGCAAGTCACTTAATTTCCTTGTGCTTCCAGGTCATACCTGTAAACAAGCTTTCAGCTTAGTGGTCTCTCCTGGGTAAAAAAAAAAAAAAGACAGGGCTTGGGGCAATACAGCCTAAATGGCTTTTACTATACTGCAAGGCTTTTACTATACTACTTGGTCACCAATATTAGTTGCAAATCTCTAGCCAAGGAATTTGAGTTAGTTTCGCTGAGCCTTCCTCTCCCCTCCTCGGAATGTATCACTATCCTAGGTGGCTATAGACCCCCGTCTGGTGGTGATGAAGTCCTTAATCTTTTGAAATCCATGTTCGTAGATGCAAAAACTGAAACAATATTTCTAGGAGATTTAAATATGGACTGGCTGTCACCTAAATCACACGGCCTCAAATCCCTTTGCGAGCTAGGTCTTGGGCAATTAGTCAGTGAACCTACTAGGAACAACACTCTAAATACTGCCAACAGTTCCATTCTAGATGTGGTGCTAACCACCCATCCACAAAAATATCTCATTCGGCAGTGTTTCACAGCGACATGGCGATCATGGAATTGTTGCTTGCATAAGATCTCAAATTAAGGCCGGCCGCAACCCATCTTTATAACAAAAAGATCCTTTCGCAAATTCAGTGCAGTAAACTTCCTATCTGACCTGAGCATGATCAGATGGCAAGATCTCTACCTAGCCAAAGATGTCAACAAGGCAGCTTACATCCTTAATGACAAACTCACTACAATAATAAATAAGCATGCCCCTTTCATCAAAGTAAAGGTACGGAACAATTCCAACCCCTGGTTCACCTCGGATCTCAAGGCAGCCCTTATAGCTCGAGATAAGCTCTGGGCTAAAGCTAGACATTCCAAAGAATCTTTGGATTGGCAGGCCTTTAGAACAGCCAGGAATAACTGTGTGAAAAAACTTCGCTCTGCTAAAGCTAACTATTACATTTCTACTCTCGAACGAGCTAAAGGTAACCCTCATAAAATATGGAAGACTATCAAAGCTATAGAAGGACGGCCCATGGCCCCCTCTGTCCCAACAAAGATAGTTGCAAGTGGCAAGATTGTAGAAAACAAGTCCCTAATCCTGGAGGAACTTAACTCCCACTTTGCCACAGCTGGATTAGCTTTTGACTCGTCACCTTATGCCGATGCTGCGGTGAGCCAGCATACCCCTCCCCCTACATCTAGTCCTGCAGACAGCCCCTTCCAACAGTGTGAGATAACTTATGAAGAAGTAGAAGATTCTCTTCTTAACTTAGACACCAAAAAAAGCGCAGGGGACGATGGCTTGGAACCCTTTTTCCTAAGGTCAGGCTATGCCCATCTCACTGCCCCAATTCTCCACATCTTCAATCTTTCCATTACATCTGCTACTGTGCCGTCCTGCTGGAAATCAGCACATATCCTCCCTCTATTTAAATCTGGTGACCCATGCGATGTAAACAACTATAGGCCTATCTCCATATTGCCTATCCTTTCTAAAGTTCTCGAAAAACTGATCCATATTCAGTTAAAATCTCACTTGGAAACCTTCTCTCTCATTAACCCAGCTCAATCTGGCTTCTGGACTAATCATAGCACAATCACTGCACTAGCAAAGTAACCAATGATTGGATCTCTGCTATAGATGCTAAGAAGGTAACTGGTGCAGTCTTTTGGACCTCAGCAAAGCTTTTGATACTGTTGATCACAAACTATTAGTCAATTGCCTTGCAAAGTTGGCGCCACATACCACCACCCAGTGGTTCTCTAGCTACCTAACTGGAAGATTCCAAAAGTAAAGGCGGAAGGCTTTTTCTGCTGCCTTGCCAGTTGCAAGAGAGTCCCCAAGGATCCATCTTAGGCCCTATCTTGTTTCTCTGTACATTAATGACTTAGATGCTAACATATTACGTCCAATCTGCACTTTTGCAGATGATACTGTGTTGTATACTTCTGGCTCATCGTTATCTGAAGTCAAGGGTGCTTCAAGCGGACTTCGCACAACTTGAGCATAATCTAATAAAACCAAAGCTTCTGCTCAATGCTAAGAAGACTAAAGCAATGATATTCTCCCGCAGTGCTGTCACAGGCCCCCCCAATACCCTTGCCCAAGACTTCATTGTCACCACGCTAAACGAGCCTCTGGAAGTTGTAACCAAATTTAAATATCTAGGTATCTGGATCGACAATAAATTATCTTTCAATGACCACATCGAAGATGTCTCTATTAGGTTAAAAGCAAGGTTAGGTTTCTTCTACAGAAATAGGCCCCTTTTCCCCCTTGAAACTTGAAACAAGCTTGTACAGGCCACTTTTCTCCCCCTACTCGACTATGGCGATGTAATCTATTCCTCCACCACTCTTGCAAATCTAAGTAAACTGGACATCCTTTATCACCGTGCGTTACGGTTCATTACCAACTCCCCTTACCGTTCACACCACTGTGACTTATATGCAGCTGTTGGTTGGACATCCCTTACTACTAGACGCCTGCTCCATGCTGGGCTATGGACTCTTAAACTGCTCCTGCAGAAATTGCCAAGCTATCTCTCTTCCCTTATTAGTATCTCACATAGTGCATACTCGTTAAGAAAATCTGACTTTATTATGCTTGACATACCAAGGACGTGGACTTCCTTTGGTAAACGTGCTATTGCATATGCCCTTCCCTCCATTTGGAACCACTACAAACCGCGACTGAAACTAACTAGCACAGTTTCAATAAACTTCTACAAATCGCTAAGTTCAGCCAAAATAAAAGACACCTGTAACTGTCATTAAGTCTCTTCCTTCCCCATGTGTGCCATATTTATCCACTGGTAAGGTATAATTGATTTGTCATATTAACTGCTTTCCTCGCCTTCTACTCCTGGCTTTATCTATGCTTCGGTCCACTGCTACGTATCAAATCACTCCTCCCCCATATCAGTTGTAGACTGTTGTTTGTTCTAGCTGCCAAATATATGTATTGCACACACCAGTCATCATGTTTCATTTATCAGTATGCAACCTGTAAATCGCTTCCCTGTCTCATATCAATGTTTACCACCTGCGGTCACCCTATGTGGTACCCTTGTATGTATATCCAGCCTGTATCATGTAACGTGCACTTCATGTATATACTGTTATTACCTATCTGTGTTTGTACTTTAAGTGTTTATGTCACAGGACCTCCTTGTGAATGAGTTTGCTCAATGGAGTTTTCCTGCAATAAACTTGAACTTGAACTTGAAGGCCACATAGTAGCTATGTCACAGATAGGCTCAGGGCACCTAACAGACACTGTGTAATACAACTTAAATGGCTTTATGCAGATACACACAGAGTAGCTATGTCACAGACGGGGCTCAGGACACCTAATAGGCAGTCTGTATACAGCCTAAGTAGCTTTCACTATACTGCAGAGAGACATAGAATATTAGCTATGTCACAGACAGGGCTCAGGGCACCAAATAGGCAGTCTGTATACAGCCTAAATGGCTTTCACTATACTGCAGAGAGACACAGAGTAGCTCTGTCATAGACAGGGCTCAGAGCACCTGACAGACAGTGTGTAATAGAGCCTAAATAGCTTTTACTATACTACAGAGAGATACAGAATAGCTATGTCACAAACAGGTCTCAGGGCACCAAACAGACAGTGTGTAATACAGTTTAAATGGTCTTTACAGCTGCTGCAGCCAGCAACGAGCGCCTTCCCCACCCCTTTCTCCTTTTCTCCCAAGGACCACACTTGATGCCCCCATTATTCCCACTTCAGTCCCCAACCCTTGCTCCTTAGCCTCCTTTGTGGACTAAAGTTTATGCTTCTATTTTTTTTTCTTCCAAGTATAAACTTTTTTTTTCTTTTCTCGCTGCAGTTGCAGCAAAAGCCAATTGCTCCCTCTCCCACCAAACTCTGGATCTATTATGCATGCTCACACAGCAGAGAGAGAGCTCAGACACCAGCACTGATCAATCAGATTGTCAGACTGGTGTCATGTGCTTCTTTCTGCTGTGAGGACCCCACAGGCTACCTCTAATGAATAAGCAGAAGTTCAGAATCGTTCCAGGACCCCAAAAGCTGCCTATAATGTCAGTTTAAATTTCAGTTACCCATTACCTGACCCATTACCCATGTCCACAGTACCCGAACCATGTCCACAGTACCCGAACCACGAGGTACACTGTTATGTGGAGAAGGGTAGTAAATTACCTAAACTACCCTACCAAGCAATAAAACACTGATGCCCAACCTACCTGCTCCAGCAACCCAATGGGTAGCCCATCCCTACCCATAAGTACCTGTTCAGTGAAAAAAAGTGAGGAGGAGGTTTGGAGTAGGTGAGGGAATTTCATATGAAGGGGTGCCTCCAAGAGAAAGTTCTCTTCCTAGACCAATGCTTGTAGATCAAAAGGGTAGAGTGCAAGTGATGGCATCTCTCAGGGGAGGGCCACCAGAGGGCAGAGTTGAGGTCACAGTTGTGAGTGCATAGTGGCAGTTGAGGGCAAAGTGGCAGAAAGCATTGTACTGGGGGTCCAGTCTTGTTAACAGTCTTGCAGGCAGCACCACAGACAATATTACCTAAATTGTAAGGATCATTTTCTGAACGATCTCCCACCTGACTGCATAAGAGGGCAAGTTTTGTTCCAGTGGAGGGTACCTAGCTTAGAGAGAACCTTAGAGAAGATGGCATCAATATGGGTAGTAAAAGTCCAGAGATTGGTATAGCCACACATCTAGGTATTTGAAAGAGGTGATGTGACATGAGGAGAGCTGTGAGAGGTCTTACGTAGAGGGCAGGATGACAATGATGCCAGCTTAGATTTGGTACCGAAGATCATGGCCACAGTTCATTTGATATTCAGGATCTATTGGTTAGATTAAAACTACCACTGAATGGCCTCCAAGTCAGACTGCAAATAGGCTTCAAGGAAGGGAATGTCAGGGCCTCTGGCAAACCTAACTGTATCATCCACGTACATGTGTGTGAGTGATGAGGAACACGTTGAGTGCAGGTCATTTAAGAATAATGAGAGGAGACTGGGTAGAAGACAGAACCTTGGGGACCCCCTGTCAAGTGGAAGTGGAGAAGAGGTGATCCCAACAAGTAGCGATTGGACTCAGTTGGATAGATAAGCACTAAACCAGGAGATGGTTTGCGCAGACAACCTGGCACTGGACAACATTAAAGGAAAGCTACACCCCTTTATCTTGTACATTTTGTTTCCAAGTCAACAGACAATTATTTCCTTGCAGCTGTTAGGGATACATGCGATTGCTTTAGTTTGTTTTCACTGTTCATACCAGTTCCTGTAACTCTCCTGGGTGTCTCCATTTTCTGGTTGTTGAACTCTCGTTGTCTCTGACAGCTGCATTAGCATATGAGAACATGATGGGTCAAGCATCCTTTAGACTCCACAGTGTGCCTCTCTGCTTAATTATAGTTCAACAAAACAAGCTGCAGCAATGTGTGAGACGTCACATTTACAGATGTGACAGCCAGGATGCAATGCAGAAATGCTGCAGAATATCACAGAATGCTGCAATTTACTGCAGGGGCCATTGTAATTCAATGGCAATTAAGCCCTTTTGTCATGCAGGATTTTGTGACATGTCATTACTGCAAGTTACTGAGCTGCATCGTGGCTGACTCCACTGTACTTTTGGTTAGCTTCACAAACTATCTTGAGTTGTAATGCAGGATTTTTCCCTTTAAATTGCATTCTGTATGTGTGTTTCCATAGAGTTTCTTTCAGGATATTTTTACTTTTAGTATACAGATACGGGGTATAAATGAGTAATGTGACATCATGTTCTCATATGCTAATGCAGCTCTCATAAGTAATGAGATTTCATCAACTATAAAATGGAGACCCCCAGGAGAGTCACAGGGGACTAGCAAGAACAGTGAAAACAAACTGAAGCAAACACAAATATCCCCAACAGCTACAAGAAAAGAGTTGTCTGTTGACATGGAAACAAATACACTTTACAAGATATGATGGTGTAGTTTTCTTTTAAGTAGTAAAGGATGGTAGGCCACGCTAAAGGCCTTAGAGAAGTTGATAAAACACCGTAGCTGTGAGGTGAGACTGATCCATTCTGTAAGGATGCAGTCAGACAGCCTTAACAAGGAGGTGATGGTGGGATGATCTGCCCTGAAGCCTGACTAAAGAGGGCTAAGGAAAGTTATATTTTGAGAGTGAAAAGAGTAGAGTGTTCTTGCAGTTTTGTAAGAGCAGTGAGGAGGGATATAGAACTACAGTTGGCAGGTAGAGTTGCATTGTCATCTTGTGGAAAGGGATGGCTCTTGGCACCATCCAGGGGAACTACAAATGATATAATGTTGCTGACTATTATAGCATATGGCATTTATTAAGCTGGGGAAACTGACAGGGAGCCCCTAGCAATGTCACACTGAACTTTACTGGAACAGTGGATGAGCTGTGGAAGTGTCTGCTTATGTCATAACATGTATAAATGGCCTGGCTGGTTACTGTATAGCCGTCTTTTCATAGTACAGTATCTCTCCAGAGTAAACCTTTTCTAAAACCAAAACCATGGCAGCAGTGACAGAATGCAGAATTTCAACCAAATAATCATATATACTGTAGTTCCTGATCACACTGATCCGAGCTGGATGTCACCAAGAAGGGCCGAAGCCTGAGCATAATAAAACAGTCAGAAAAAATAATCCAGGGTAAAATAATGGTTCAGAAATTGGAAAATGTTGTAATGGTAAAAATCCAGCTTGGATTTTTAATGATGTAACATGCTTTATACTAATTTACAGCATTATTTGGGTCTGCAGGCAACAGATTATTTTACAAAGAAATTCAGTAATCATGCGAATATGCTAGCTGAATTCATAAAGGCACCCGTTATCTGATCCTGACACAAATGTATGTTTTAATTTAAAATTTTATTTACACATTGGCGTAATACCTATGGTGCTTTTATAGCCCCATCCTATGTAAACCTTTTCTCGAGTTGCTGTCATGCTGTGTGTGAAGGTCTGCACTGTACTTGACTCACACTGTACCTAACCCAGTGGATAAACAGTTGGATTCAGTTTCCAATGCCAGTCACTTACCTTTCACCATCACTAAATACATCACAATGCGGGGAGGCTGCATTGTACCAACCTCACACTGTACCTGTACAGTCCTGTCAATGTCCAGTGCTGTCAGTTCCTCACCTCTCACTAGCACTGAATGTATAACTGTTCAGTGTTTAAAGGAGAAGTCCACCCAGAATTTGCAAAAACATATGTTATGCAGAGTGTTTTGATTTGTATGTAAAGTCCTAGTGTTTCCTTCCCTCTGTCTGCTATTAGGAGTTTTTCCTAAATTAGCCTGCTAGCTTTATAGTAGCTTTATGACCCCTGGGGATCTCCATCTCAAATAGGTTTATTGCCTTTTTTGCTCCTACAATGCATTCTGTCTCATGTAACAGTGATGTAGCACAGCCCAAAGATTTAGCATATGAACTACTTTAAAATCAGTTCACAACAGCAGAGCTGTATAACTGTTCTTATCCAGTGAGCACAAATGGCTACTGTTATAGTTTAGCAGATACCTGAGGGCTAGCTGAGTGGGGTTTCTGTAAGAAAACAGCTGACTAAATAGCTTTAATTCACTACTTTTGTCTTCTATGTGTGTCAGGTCTAGCTAGCTGCAGTGTTTTAATTTTAAAACTTTTAATTTCATTAAACTATACACAACCATAAAAGCATAGAAATTGCCCAGATCATCAGTGCTATAATTAGTAAAGACTCTTATTTTCTTACAGAAAAACCCACTCAGTTAGATTTCAAGTATTTGCTAAACTGTAAATGTAGGCATCAGCATTCTATTAGGTAGAACTGGCAGTTAGTGCTGATTTTGCTCTGTGATATGATTTTCATTTTTTTTTTACAATTGTGAAGTATGTTTCTAATAAAGTACTAAAGTATGTGTGAGTTATGTAATTAGATTGGCGAATAAAATACAAAATGTGTTATCAATTGAAAAAGTGCAATACACTAAGTTTGTAGTGCAGTGAACTATCGTGACATGAAATCAAGTGTGTAGCAGAAATAGTTACTGTCAATTTTGGCATTCTGTTGCTTTTGTGCCATAGCACACACAGGACAGACATTGACTTCAAAGTATTTTGCAGTTTCTAGGCTGCAGATTCATGCCACACACATCATATATTTGTTCAGTAAAAATGAATGAAACCGGCCAGCCCAGTGGCGCTGAGGGTTGAGGTGCTGGATGCCAGACCTCATGCTGTGCCATGACCCAGATTCAGGAATGAGCCTAGAATTCTGGAGGTCAACAAGGAGGGGGGAGGGAGGAGCTAGACTGAGCTGTCATCTGACAGGTCTCATCTCCATAGGAGGGCTTGGCACTACACTGAATAGCAGACAGTGGTGGTAGGGTGAGGGTGCTTGGCAGCGACTGTGTTTCCGCATGGCTTCTCTCCTGGACCTTGATACTTCAGGCTAGCACCCTCTGGGGCTCTTGTAGACCATGATGTAGCTTACACACATGGGAGAAAGAAGTGAGAAAAAAAACACAAACAACTCCCTGGCATTGCACGCTATGATGCCAGGGTCATGGTCTACTAGGACCCAGCTGAATACTGGGGATGGTGTAGGTACCCCCAGCACTAGTGACAGGAAAAGGGCCAAATTAAAATTTTAAACCCTGCTAATGTTTAAAGAGCTGCTGACACCTCAAAAAAAACTTTGAAAAACATAATATTTAGGTATAATTCAGCTTGCATTCCATATATATTTTATAAATTTCTCTTCAACATTATTTCTTACTGAGAAAATTTGCATGAATACATGATCCTTATACCTCAGAGTTCATCTGCCTCTGTAGGTTGCTCCCTACCTCAAATTATAATCCTCTGTTGTGACATCACAATCTGTTGCCATGGAAGTAACTGTGATGTCACAAGCAGTGCATTATGACTTGAAGTAGGGAGAAAGCAATAAGAATAGATAAACTTTACAGGAGCAAACATCCTGTTTTCATACAGATCACATCAATAATGAATAATGGGGAGGAGGGAATACAGTACTAATGTGGAATGCAGCCAAACTGTGTCTAAATATTATGTTTTGGTAAAGTTCTCCTGCAGGTGACAGCTGCTCTTTAATACAGCACTAAAGCAGTTATATGACTGAGGGGTAATAAAGGAATAAAAAAGGTTTATATTGGCTGCAGCAGGACATGGAAGTGGGACAGTGTATGAACTGCAGTGGGATTATGTAGCTTGTCGACAGACTAAAATGGCAGCAGCAACAGGAAGAGAGGACTGAATAAAAATGTTAAATCATACAGTTGCTTTGAAGAGCACAGGGACTAACAGTCTTTGGGGGGCAAATGAAAAAAAAACTGTTTCTGTTGGCTGCACCACAGCATGAAAGTGGGGGCATTACTGGACTGAGATGGAAATTGTTATTCAGCAGCCATGTTTGCAAGTTTTGTCCCCAGTTTCAGCCAATCACAGGGCCAGGATTGCTGCCAAGGACTATGGGACCTTTCAGAGGCCTTATGGGGGAAAAAGCTGGGGAAATACTTTGTGCTCTTTCACACAACCGATCAGGAATTGAATGAGATGCATGCATATTCATTTTTGGATGGGACAGTGATTTCAGCGAATGGAGAGCTGCCTGAGAGCTCCCAAAAGCCCAAGGACTGTGAGTTCTAGTTTCAGTTCAGCGGGAGCCCCTCCAGAGGGAGCGGGGTCTCCAGCTGCCATGCAGAAAATGGGGCTGCAAGATTGGGGAAAGGGCCTGCCTGTGGCTTGCCAGCTGCCTGCCCCCCAGGGCCTGTGTTTGCCTTCCCCCATTTGTGGAGGAATTTGGATTAAAGAATCCAGTTTTGCAGCTTTAGTTGGAAGAGAGATGCAAATATGTGAAGGGCCAGTGAGAGTCTACACTTTATCGGTGGGAAGTTGTGCTCAAAGATTCCAGGAGTCTGGTGTCGCAGTTCTACTGATAGAAAGAGAAAGAAAAAGCTGCAGTTTGAAAGGGCAGTGAGAAACTCTACACCTAAATAGTGAGAAAAGAAGAGAGCTGTTGGATGACAGCTTACCACCACCGACCCCTGACATCCCAAGTTTGTTCCCGAATCTGGGTCACCTGAGCAGCGCAAGGTGTAGCGTCTACCACCTCAAACCTCAGTGCCACAGGACCGGCCTATTTCATACATTTTTACTGAACAAATATATGAAGTACATGGTATGAATCTGTAGCCTAGAATCTGCAAAATACTCTGAAGTCAGTTTCACTCCTGTATGTGGTATGGCATGAAAGCAATAGGATGACAGTGACTATTTCAGCTACACATTTGGTTTCATTTTAAAATGGTTCACTGCTCTACACATTTAGTGTATCACACTTTTTTAAAATTATATAACAATATTAAATAACTCACACATACATATTTTTATACTTTACTAGAACATAGAAACATAGACTTTGATAGCAGATAAGGACTGCTTGGCTCACCTAGTCTGCCCATTTCCCTACGTACTGGATAAGCTGCAGATGCTAGTTAACCAACAGCCTATTTCTTCCTACCCCCCCCACAAGAATTGCCTTATGTCTGTCCCATGCATTCTTGAATTCTCCCCCAGTTTTAGACCCCACAACCTCCTCAGGAAGGCGGTTCCATGTATCCACCACCCTTTCTGTGAAAAAATACTTCCTCACATTGCCCCTGAGCCGTCCCCCCTCTATTGTCAAATTGTGTCCCCTTGTTCTTGCACATCTCTTTTTCTGAAAAATGCTACCCTCTTGGACCTTGTTGATTCCACTGAGGTACTTAAAAGTTTCTGTCATGAACCCCCTCTCCCTCCTTTCCTCAAGGGTATACATATTAATCTCTTTTAGTCACTCCTCGTATGGCTTCTCTTGCAGACCCTGCACCATTCTAGTTGCCCTCCTCTGGACTGCCTCTATTCTGTGTATGTTCTTGCGGAGATGGGGTCTCCAGAACTGGATGCAGTACTCCAGATGGGGTCTCACCAGCTGTCTGTACAGAGGGATAACAACTTCCTGTTTTCTGCTGCTGATGCCTCTCCCTGTACATTCCAGTAACCCCCCAGCCCTCCCTACTGCCTTCTCACATTGCTTGCTACCTTAAGGTCATCTGATATGATTACCCCAAGGTCTCTTTCCATTTTTGCAGCTGCATGGGCAGAGCCCTGCAGACATTTTGCATGTAGAAAAGGGCTGACATCATGTTTTCCATCCGTGGAACTGTTTTTCTTCTGCCTGACCCTCGCCCAAGAAGCAATCCGCCCATGTTGTCCCTATGGACTGCAGCACTGCACTATATCACAGTGGGCGTGTTTTTTTTTATGGACTTTTTTTTATACATTTCTGCATCCCTGCCATTTCTGTCCCTTCCCCTAAACAGCAAGGGTGCAGCTACCGATACGTCTGGCACGCCATGGCGTGCAGCACACCAGCGCATGGGGGGGAGTAGCAGCCCATAGCTCAACCCAGATTAAAATAAAATAAAAATACATCTGCCCATTTTATTCACAAACTTCATTATGCAGCCGTGGTGAATCTGACAAGAATTTGTTGTTGTTGTTACTACCTGCCCCCCCGTTGTGTACTCTTCCCCTTGGTTTTTGTTTCCTAGGTGCATTATTTTGCACTTCTTTGCATTGAATCCAAGCTGCCATACTTCTGACCATTCCTCCAACCTTGCCAAGTCCCTTCTCATCCTTTCGACCCCCCCCCTTGTGTGTCAACCCTGTTGCAGATATTTGTGTCACCTGCAAAGATGCATACTTTTCCTTCTAGTCTCTCTGCAATGTCACTTATAAAGACATTAAAAAGAACTGGACCCAGTACTGAACCCTGTGGTACCCCACTAGTAACCCCCCTTTCTTCAGAGTGGACTCCGTTTACTATTACCTTCTGTATCCTGTTGTCCAGCCAATGTTTTACCCAGGATACCACCCTGGGACCCACTCCCAGGCTGGCTAATTTGTTTATTAATCTTATGTGTGGGACTGTGTCAAATGCCTTGCTAAAGTCTAGGTAGGCCACATCCACAGCTCCTCCCTGGTCTACTACTTTCATCTCCCAGTCAAAGAAATCAATTAGATTCTTCTGACATGACCTTCCCGCTGTGAATCCATGCTGCCTTGGGTCCTGTGCCCCACTGACTTCTATGTACTCAACAGTTCTTTCCTTCAGAAGTGATTACATCATTTTCCCTATCACAGAGGTCAAACTGACGGGTCTGTAGTTTCCTGCCTCTGTCTTGCTCCCACTTTTGTGAAGGGGAATCACCTCCAGTCCACAGGTACCACACCATCCTCCCATGATTTGTTAAAAAGGGTAGTCAGTTGTGTCACTGGTTCTCTCCTTAATTCTTTAAGAATTCTGGGGTGAATCCCGTCAGGCCCCACTGCTTTGTCCACCTTCAGTTTTAGGAGTTCTTAAAGAACCCTTTCTTCTGTGAAAGGACTGGGATTGACCCCCCTATCAAGAGTGCTTCTGCTAATTGGATTAGGTACCTCCCCTTCCCCCTCTTTTGTGAATACTGAGAAGTATTCATTCAGTATCCCTGTTTTTTCACTGTCCCTCTCTGCCCACCCACTGTCCATTTTATTCAGCCTCACTATCCCTCCCTTTGTCTTTCTATGCTCCCTAATGTACCTATAAAACCTTTTATCCCCCTTCTTAACCGAGTTGGCTATCTTTTCCTCAGTTTGAGCCTCTGCTATTCTGACTGCTTCCCTGCTTCCTTCTACCTTAACTGGTATAGTTCTCTGTCCTGCTCCTTCTGTGTTTCCTTATACTTTCTAAATCCTATCTTTTTCTCCCTAACCTTCTCCGCCACCTCTTCTGAGAACCATAATGGCTTTTTCTTTCATTTTGATTTGTTTATTTGCTTCACACAAAGGCTTGTTGCCTCTGTGATGGCAGTTCTGATGTTTCCCCATTGTTGCTCCACCCTTCTTTCTTGCCTGTTTGCTAGTGCTTTTCTAAGGTACTCTCCCATTTTGACAAAGTCAGCCCTCCTGAAGTCCAGTACCCTCACTTTTCTAGGGCTTGACTCTGCAGCTTAGTTTGTTGTGAACCACACTGTTTGGTGATCACTCGTTCCTAGATGGCTACCCACTTCTAGATCTGAAATCCTGTCACTGTCCCCATTTGTGAGTACGAGGTCTAAGATTGCTCCCCCCCCAAGTGGGTTCCAACACTAGTTGTCTGAGGCATTCCCCCTGTAGGGCATCGAGAATGAATGTGCTCTTGGATATGGCTTCAGCAAAAGTGCTCCAGTTAACATCTGGCATATTCAGGTCCCCTACCAACAACATCCTCTCTTTCTCTGCCATCCTAAGGATGCCTTCTATAATTTCCTTGTCCATTCCATCCCCCTATCTATAATAAAAAGATACTTCACATTTGTAAGAAAAAAATGAAAATCGTGTAAGAGAGCAAAATCAGCACTAACTGCCAGTTCTACCTAACAGAATGCTGGTACCTACATTTACAGTTCAGCAAATACTTGAGAATTTATTTAGTGTGTTTTCTGTAAGAAAACAGCTATAGTCTACTAATTATAGCATTGATATTCTGGGGCAATTTCTGTGATTTTTATTGTTGTGTGTAGTTTGATGAAATAAAATTTTAAAATGAAAACACTTATTATTGCTGGCTAGACCAGACACACACAGAAAACACAAATAGTGAATTAAAGCTATTTAGTAGCTGTTTTCTAACAGAAACCCCACTCAGCTAGCTCTCAGATATCTGTTAAGCTGCACTGTTGCCATCTGTGCTCACTGGAAAAGAACAGTTACACAGTTCTGCTGTTGTGAACTGATTTTAAAGCAGTGCATATGCTAAATCTATGGGCTCAGCTACCTCACTGTCACAAGAGACAGGATACATTGTAGAAGCAAGAAAGACAATAAAGCTATTAGAGATGGAGGTCCCCAGGGGTCGTAAAACTACCATAAAGCTAGCAGGCTAATTTAGGAAAAACTCATAATAGCTGACAGAGGGAGTAGGACATGACATACAAATCAAAACACTCTGCACAACATATGTTTTTGCAAATTCTGGGTGGATTTCTCCTTTAAGTTGGAAGTCTAGAATCCTAAAGTATTTTGGCTGTGACAGATGATGAAACTGTTGGCAAACTCTCAGCACTTTACTATATATTGCAGCTGGTGGAACTACATTAGCAATTTGGTTACTTGAGCAAAGCTGCAAAATGCTACTTGACCAACACTGAAAGTCTGTAGGGAAGCCGGTACTATCCATGCACCACATTATACTTGTCCTTGTTGAGAAATACAAGGTTGCTATCTCCAGTTTTGTCAGTCCCTTACTTTTTACCATAACTGACTCTATCACAGTATGTGGAGAAACTGCCCATATGGAAAAAATGTATATATATTTTTTTTATATCTGAAATATATTCTTGCATCCCCAAATATGTTTCAAATATATGTCAGATGCATTCACACTTTTCAGATATATTTCAAGATATATTCTAGGTATTCACAGAATGATCCAAGATGTACCATATTTGAGAAACATATATATAATATATATATATATTTACACACACACACACACACATATATTTGAAATATATTTTTGCTATACGATTTCAAAATTCAAGTTTTGGTTTTTACAATGTTATGTCTTTGAATTAAATCAAAAATACTTACTTGTGCATAAACATTATTGCAGTTTCTACATATTTTGTATTTTAGGTAAATATATAGTTTGAATCTGTCCAACATGGGGCACTGTTGAGCACCCAACATGGCGGCTGCTTAGTTTTTATCTCCTGCAAGGATAGGATTTAAAAACCTTAATTTTACCTTCCTCGGGAAGATAGCATTGATATTCTGGGGCAGATCATCTAAAAAGGCAAGATTTCTTGTAGTAAGGGCTACTGAACACAAAGTGAGTCCAAAGAGAGACCAGAAACATACTGCCCAGCATATAGAAGCCTTTCTTTCTACGGTGCCTGCATCGAAAGGAACAGGCCCAGCCCCTTCTGTATTGTCTGAGCTATGAACAAGTGATACTCCGAACCCCCAGATTATGGCATTACTACACAAAATCCAAGAGAACGGCGAAGAAACCAACCATAGACTGGCAGCGGTGGAGTTCAGATTTAACGACCTTGAGGAGAAAGTGGGTGCAACTGCAACAGAGGTACAAGCACTCAAAGCAGACTCGGGTCACCAACAAGCAAAAAACGCTACTTTTGCGCAGGACCTGACTTTTCTCCGGGCTAAGATAGAAGCCCTTGAAAATGCACAAAGACAATCAAACGTGCATATAGTGGGCTTTCCACCACGATTTGCCTCATCTGCTGAAATCCTTACAGCAATAAATAGACTAATTTTTACAGACCTTACCCTACTGCCTGCTGACTCAGGGATTACAGTGATCAGAGCCTTCACTGTTCATATGCATTCCAGAAGGGGCCCAGGTAGCACACGTCCTTTGACTGCCATTGCTACACTCTCGAATTCTGAAAGCCGTATTCCGCTGCTGTGGGCTGCTAGACAAAGGGGAGACTTGGTCTGGGAAGGCAGTAAGATTGCCTTTTTCCCTGGCATTTCCTCTCAGTCCCAGACCAAGAAAAAGGCGTTGCAACTTCCGAAGAAACTCCTTTTGGAAAACGGTATTGAGGCCGAACTCCTCTTTCCTACGAGGCTCCAGATTAAGTATTCTGGTAAAACCCATATTCTGACAGACCCAGATTCTGCTGCTACTTAGTCTTCCAAATTAATTGAGTGTCAAACTAAGGGGAAAAAAGACGATCTGGACTTGAGTTCTGAATTGGACAATAATGACTGAACTTGGGACAGTTTAATGTGATGTTTCCCTATAATGCCAATTTACTCAGATTAGCAAATATATGCTTTTCCTTTTTGTTTGATCTTTGCTGGAATTTACCATCTCTGATTGCTAAGCCATCTGGGTGTTAATATGTTTAAAGGTTGTTATAGAATTTCCTGCCTATTAAAGGTCACAATGAATATAGCGGATACATTACCCCACTCAATTTGTGAACTAAATGCAAACTCCCTTTTTTAATAACATGTCGCCCTATCTGTTAGCAGGTCTGACATATGCGATAGGGGTGTTAAGCAACTTAATTGAGCCCAGGCAACCTAGTTATTTCCTAGTTTTAGTCTCCGTTGGTAGGATAATCCAGCCTCCCTCCATCTTTTAATTCCTACAAGGGGCTGAAATAATGGCAAAATGTTGTGTATGGTATAGGACGAGTGAGAGTGCTAGGTCCTACATTGATTATTGAGCCGAGGAATAACTTCTTTATCTTACTAAGGTGGTTAGTCACTAGTACAGAATGAACATATAATGCTGTATACTTGGACCATCTGCTGAGCTGTATCTGACTGTGATGTATAATGACTGTTATCTGCCCTATATTTTGTGGTATGGTGTATGCTGTACTTTATGAAAAATGGTAAAAATGAAGTATAAAAAAAAAAGGATCTGTCCAACATATATATTCTGAGTTACTTAAACCTGTACATTTTTGGTTTCCCTTGTAAGATGCTCATTATATAAAAGCACAAAAATATATTCAAAACATAGTTTTAAACTATACCCATATGGAAAAGAACTATACTGTATTTTGTTAATATGTAGCCTATACCTGAAAATGCCTAACTGTATCACATATTTCTGATATCTGTACATTTTTCCAGTTATCCTTTGGACATCTGCAGGATTCAATGAGGTGTGCCTTATACTTGGCATTGATATACTAAATGTATATGTTTTGTTATACTATCAAAGAAAATATTTTCTTATAATTTTTGATGTTTTTGACTGTAATGCAACATTATTATAGTTTTATGCAAGCATAGTTTTACACTGTAATTTCTACAATGTGTATGTTAGCAAACATATATTTTTAATATATTAGAGATGTATTTTCTGAGCTATATTTCATATATTTTAAAATGGGTTTGGCCTGATGTACATCTGGAAAGTATCTGTAATATATGTATTATTTATCATATATATATACACACACACATATATATATATATATATATATATATATATATATGTATACTACACACACATTCTGAAATATATATTGAATGCACTATTTCTACATATCTTCTTATAGCAAAATATGTACACAAGCAAAGAAAGCAACTCCAAAATGTAGTGGAGCTCACAATGTAAATGTAAACAGAACTCACTGTAAAAGTTAGGCGCGCACACACACACACACACACACACACACACACACTACACACCAGATCATGAACTCCAGAAGACAATTCTTAGATTTTTCACCACAAAATTTATTTCAATGAAAAATAAAATGTAGTAAAACCAAAGCTAAAAATAGCAAGTAGTAAAATTCAGGCTGCCCCACGGGATTGACATTCCATGCTGTTCTCATGCTTTTTCAAGAACGTGTGAAATGTCAGTACTGTGGGGAGGACTGTTTTTTACTATTGCTATTTTTAGCTTTAGTTTCACAATTTTTTCTTTACTGGACAAATACATTTTGTGATGGAAAATCCAAGAAATGCCTTCTGGGGCTCCTGGTTGAGTGTGCACGTTTGCCTAACTTCTGCTGTGTGTAAAATATGAATCTTGTTTGCTTGCAAGATACAGTATGTGTAGAATATATGCAGAATACATATTTGTATATACTGTATGTCAAATATACTTTTGCTAATACCTGCTGTGGTACCATGTACATATTTGCATGACTAATTATCATATTTCAAAAGTGCAGTTTACCAGTTCATCATTGTTACCTTATGCCGATGACACTGTAATATATAATGCTGGTTTAAGTCCCAATGAAGCCCTGGTTGAGGTTCAATCTGATTTCGATTTTTTCCAGAATTGACTTTTTTCGAACCATATGGTTCTCAATTCAAGTAAAACTAAAGTTATGTTATTTTCAAATAAAGCCATTGAGCATGACAACTTACATCATGTTGTAACACAGAATGGAAAAGTAATATAACTAGTAGATAGCTTTAAATATGTGGGGATCATTTTTTTTCCAAAAACTATCTTTTGAACCCCATTGGAATAAATTAGGGAAATCTTTAAATCAAAGATTAGGCTCCCTTTTTAGGGTCAAACAATTTTTGCGGTCAAATCACGGTTTTTGCTCTCACATAGTTTTCTGATGAGTGCTATGGATTACGGTGTTATCATTTATTCTGCTTTTTCTGGTAAACTTTTTGATAAGCTTAGGGTTACTCATAATTCTATCTTATGTTTTATGCTTGATGTTCCCTTTCAAACCCATCACTGTCTTCTGCTTAAGTATTTGAATAGTTTGTCCCTCGAGAATAGAATCCTCCATAAACTGGGTACCACGATGTTTAAGGTGAAGAATAGTCTCTTATCTCCCGCAGTATCAGTACTGCTCACTAGGTTTACTGACTCCTGTGGCACTCATCCCAGTCCAAATTCTCCTATGAAATTCCATTTTTCAGAACTGTTTCTGGACAGAGATCGATTTTATATAGGGCTCCTTCGGTTTTTAATACACTACCTGTTGTTATTACAGACAGCAAAACAGTATGGTCCTTTAAAACAAGGCTTAAATATTGGCTGATGGACAGTGATGTTTGCATGTCCTTATCAATTAGATTGGTTAATAACTGTTATCAAAGTTTTTTGTATTTTTGTATTGTGTGTTTATATGTTTCCGTGGCGGTTTGTTATCAATATGTAAGTTTAGTGTGTTGTGTTACTTGTCGCTGGTGAAAACGGGCAGCTTGCTCATCCTGCTTACAAGTATGAAAAATAAAAATAAAACCACAATCATGGTAATTTCTATTTTTAAAATCGTTTTGAATTGACAGCATTAGCTTACACTCCAGGGAGAAAGGTAAAGCATAAAAAACAAGTGCATGCAGGAACTCACCCCAACGTAAAAGAAACCAAACAGGGGTGGTATAAATAACAATTTGCGCCTTTATAAATTGTGAGATCAAGAGGTAAGTCCTATGTGTAAGTATAAATGTATAATCCGGAAATCTGTGGTAATGGTGCATCATAAAATGGTAATTCTACTATAGATATCGAAATGGTTACTAATAAGAGGAATTTAAGATATGTTACATCAAGATTAATCTATTGTCTGGGTATATTAAGATATATTTACAATGCATATATTTACAAAATATTTTAGATATATGTCAACTACATAAAAAGCTTTTCTATTAAATATTCAAAATATATAAGCAGATATATAAAATATATATCATGCACCTATAATAAATATATAATGGAAATATATTTATGATATCTTAAATATATCTGCCACATATAGTCTGCAAATCAATCAGATATTTTAAAACCAGCCAATCTGAGATATTTTGCATATTTATTTATTTATTTGAGTTTTGGTAACCGGGTAAGTCCACTGAGACAATTACAGTCCCTTTTTCAGGGTCGACCCGGGGTCGAGAATCAACCACGAAGGTATAAGTGCAGCAAGCAATTCAGTTCTCATGGCACACGGATGGCATTAGGCAGAGTACATGTCAAGACACAATGTTTGCAAGTACACAAGCAATTGACAACAGAATTGACAAGTAGTGCATGAAATTGAATGCCTGATGGGCTACATACAGGGCAGTTATAGTACAATACTTCATAGTAAACATACTAATAATATACATGGGAGAGGCTAGGACCAGAGACTTCTACACACATTAGTCTCCTATTATGCTAGGTGCAGTAGTAGTGGAGTGGGAGAAGAGTAAGTCAGGAGAAGACAGCCATAGGCAAGGTGGGGGAGTTTCTGGGTAGGCACCCTTCAGTAAAAGCAGGAACAGGTGGCAGAGGAAGACAGAAAGGCAGAGAGTTGGGACTGAAATTGTAAGAGGTAGGAGCAGGATAGAATGGAGGGAGGGAGGGATACTTCAGACATATGATCAAACATATATTTAAAGTATACTTTTATACTGTAACTATATCTAAAATATATTGATTTTTCAAATGGGTGGTATCATGCCTGCCTGCCCTTTACCCATCAATATGGATAAAAAGAGGAATCCCTCACCTTTAACTGGCTAAATACATCATAATGTGAGGAAGCCATAACTGTACCTGCCATGGTAGATAAATAGCTGGTTTTAGTTACCAGTGCTGTCAGATCCTCACCTTTTACCAGTACTGAAAATATACCAATGTGTACTGTAGGTAGACCTATACTATACCAGTCCACAATGTACCTATTAAGTCTTTAATTGCATGTCCATTGCATTTACATCAACATTAAACCAATCACAGTGTGTGCATACATTTACTGACCCTTTGTCCCTTCCAAACTGTCAGCCCATCTGTATAAACTGAGGGCTTTAATCTTACTAATGTCATCCCTTTCCTGCTTACTAGCATTAAATACATCAGTGTGTCAAGAATTCTGGGTTCCATGTCAATTGCGCACAGAACATTTCGGCGCAGTCAATTACCACTCAGACATTTCAGCGCAATCTTTTTCAGTGTTTAATGATTACAGCGCTAGGCATTTCAGCACCTCTCTTTCACTGTGCTCACAGCTCTCCAGTGACACACAAGCTGCTACTTGTGTGCCTGTCTCTGTAGCTGTCGTTCTCTCTTTCCCTCTCCTCAGAGCTTGGTCCACTGTTCTACTGCTCTCTCTCGGGCACCCGGTGTCATCGGCGATGATCACCTGGGCCTGGACATTCTCTCCCTGACTGTCAACCACTCACATCACACAGAGTGAGAGAAGCCACTTGACGATGTTCTTCCTCCCATTTCCAACTTCAGCAGCACTCCTACTGTACTGCTCCCAAGACAGAGAGAGAGAGACAGACACAGACACAGTGCACTGATTGCATGTTGCCCCTTGGGGTGCCGACCATATCCTCGGGCTGAATGTCTCTCTCTCTCTCTCCAGCAGGTGCCAGGACAACACACCACTGCATAGCAGGACTATGCAGAGGGCTTGCTGGCTGGGTCCTTTGCTCTTTTATATTTCCCCGGTTCTGGTCTGTCTCTCTCTTTCCCCATCCTGTAATGCACTTTCTCTGTCTCCATCACACAGCTACTTCCCAGTGCTCCTTACATGCCCTGTGGCTGCCCTACATAATGGAGCGACTGACAACTGCTACACCCTACATGCCCCAATCACCCATAATGGGCTACAGCAATCAGGGCACAAGATCGGGGAGATGTGGACATCACAGTACTGCACTGACTCCCTCCCTTGCTAATTACGGTGTCCTACACAACATTCTCTGATGCCCTCTATGGGGAAAGGTAGGCAATGCACGGTAATGTTTTTCATTATGTCTGATGCGCTGAAATGCTTGCGCTTAAATGTTCACATGGAATTGATGTGATAACAGAATTCTGCACTGTAGCTGATCCAGTGTATGAACACTGGGCTTCTCTTGTCAGTGTTTTTAGTACCTCACCTTTCACCAGCAATAAACACATCACAGTGTGGGGAGACCGTGACTGTTCTACACTCACACTATGTTTGTCTTCGTTGACAGCAAGAGGCTTTGGTCTTCAGTGCTGTCAATTCCTCACCTTTCACCAGCATTAAACTACATCACAGTGTGGGGACAAATGTACTGTAAGAGTGCCACATGGTACCTGCCTCTGTGGATAAACAGAGGGCTTTAGTCTTCAGTGCAGTCAGCTCCTTACCTTTGATGAGCACCAAAAGCACTGCAGTGTGGAGAAGCTTGCACTGTACCTGCTCCACACTGCACCTGGCCCTGCAAATAAACAGAGGGCTTCAGTCTCCAATGCTGACAGTCCCTTGTCTTTCACCAATACTGGGTACACACAATGTGAAGAAGCCTCACTGCACCTGCTCCACACTCTACCTCACCCTGTGGATAAGTACAGGGCTTCAATGTCCAGAGATTTTGGTCCTTCACCTGCCACCTGCATTAAATGTATCACTGTGTAGGGAAGCCTGCGCCATACCTACCTCATACTCTTCCTGACCCTGAGTATATGCAAAGAGTAATTCAGTCTCCACAGTGAAGTCCACATTTGTAAGACAAAATGGCCTTGCTAGTATTTTCTTGGAGGGGAGAAAAGAGTCAGGGGAAGTAGAGAGGAACTGCCACTGTTGGTATTTGCAGGGGGAGAGAAGACAAGCAGCTGAGTAGCATGTGTAACAACTGGTACTGCTGGTATTTGCTGGGGGACTGGAAGGGGCAGGAGGAAGAATAAAATACTCTGATGCCAAAACCAGCACAGCTGGTATTTGCTGATGGGGGAGAACAAAAAGAAACTGGTTGGTATTCAATAATCCCCCCTGTGGACCTAATGTTGTCAAAGGTGCACTGGGAGACTATCAGCACAGAGAATCAAGTCTTGCTTATTCAGACACCCAAGTAGAGTAAAATGAAACAATTTGCAATGCATTTCAGCAGTTGTTCTACTCTTTTAGTCCTTTCACACCTAGTGTCAAGAGAAAGAGTTACAAAGCATTTCACTAGGAAAACAATTAAAAGTCTCAGTCTGCTTCCCTTTAATCTTCTCATTTATTTTAATGTGCTGGGCTGGCCTTGACATCTGCTATATTCTCCCCAAGTTCCCCACCCCCTGTAATGTAATTTGGAATACAGTACTCATATAGAAAGGAATGAAATGTACATACAGTGTTACCCACCTGCATGAAGCGTATTAGCATGTGGATATCATGTGGTGAAAAACTTCATCGCAGTGTAATGAAGAATTAGTGGAATCAGTTGAAATCTAAAAATATGGCAGCAGGTGGCACCATCTTCACTTCCTAAAGTGCTCTGTAGAGAGTATCACCATACATGCTGTACAATACAATTCTGCAGTTTTAAACAAGGTCTGAAAACTTTTCTATTTATGCAGGCATTTGGAGTTTAACTGGTTTTCACCATACATACAGTATATCTATGCTGCTACTGTTTTTACGTTGTCTAATTTTAGTTGGTATTGTTTAATGTATTGATGCATTTAAATATTTTTTGTAGTTCACTTTTTGTAATGGTGCCCTGAGCCCCCAGGGAAGAGTGCCATAAACAAAGACTACTACTACTAACTAAAGTAAATAAAGAAACTGCTCTTCCATTTTTCTTGTGTGTGTTATTGTCTGCAATTACAAACAGATGGGGTGGGCAAAATGAGAAGAGATCTGGATAAACTGGCAAAATGGTCAGAAGAGTGGCAACTGGGGTTTAACGAAAAGAAGTGCAAGATCATGCACATAGGGAAGAGAAACCCTGAAGCCACCTATAGGCTGGGAGGGGAGTTGCTGGCAGTCACAAGGAAAGAAGGAGACTTGGGCATCATCATCACCGATGACCTGAAATCATCCAAGCAGAACACTAAAGCAGTAGGTAAGGCTAGGGGGATGTTGGAATGTATTAGTAGGGTTATCACAAGTCAGAAGAGGGAGGTAATAATCCCTCTTTACAAAACACTGGTTAGGCCTCATCTGGAGTACTGCATGCAGTACTGGAGGCCACACCTTCACAAGGACATTAACCAAATTGAGGCAGTCCAGAGAAGGGCAACCAAAATGGTGCAGGGACTGCATCAGAAAACATATGAGGACAGATTAACGAAGCTCAATATGTATACCCTAGAGAAAAGGAGGGAGAGAGGTGTTATGATTGAAACATTCAAACACCTTAAGGGCATTAACAAAGTGAAAAAGTCTAACATGTTTCAATATAAGAAAAACAGTAGGACAAGAGGACACAGCATGAGATTAGAGGGAAACAAATTAAGGGGTAATGTGAGGAAGTTCTTTTTCACAGAAAGGGTGGTGGATGCATGGAATGGCCTACCTCAGGAAGTGGTGGATGTGGATACAGTGCAGGGCTTCAAATAGGCATGGGACAGGCATAAGAGAGCAATAAAGATGAGTATGAATGGACAGGCCGTTGACAGAGCAAAGACCGATGGCATATTCATAAGGTAGAAAAAGAAATGGGCAGACTGGATGGGCATTGCGGTCCTTATCTGCCATCAGCTTCTATGTTTCTATGTAACAGTACCGACTCAAACTCTTCTTGTCTGAGTCGCACTGCTGATCAGCTTTACTGGTTCAACCTAGCAGACAGTTTTTTCTTTTTACTTCTGTAGTGCGGAACAACAGTTGTAATTGTGGAAGCCAATCTGTGGACAACTTCTTGAGGTCACAGGCTGTCTTGATCAGCACTGATGAAGGGAAAAATGTTAGGTATGCCGTTTATTCTGTTAAAGATCATTGGCGTATGTATTATTTTTTTCCACACAGTTTTTAATCCCTGACTAAACATTTCATTATAAAACTTGTTAATTTCATGAGTGAAATAAAAACCCAAACAGTGAAACACAGAGACAAGAGAGTTGTCAACAGATGGGGCTGCCACCGTGCTGGCAGGGCTGTGGTATGTCATGTTTCCCTGCACTTCTGAAGAGTAGCTAGGCACTGTGGGGAAACACAACACACTTCACTAACAGTTTCGCAGAGGAAGCACAAGAATCAGATGCCTGAAACTCAATGGAACTTGGGATGATGTGAAAATAATAAAAAGTAAACAGAAACACAACTTACCTCCAGTTTTTCTTTGTCTTATTCCAGGCTGAAGCATTTTAATCAGTTTAATCACAGTTACTTGCATATAGCAAATATGAAATGGCACACAGTGAAACACTAAGGCAAGAGAGTTTTTATTTTATTTTCCACAAAAAAAGCATATATCTTGTAATGCTCAGGTAAGCATCACTGACGACAGCTCAGTGTAGGGGAAAAAACATTGATCAGTGAAAGTTACCTGTCGTGGACAAGTGAGTGTCAGCACCAGGTGCTGACACAGTCACCAAGTTTACATGTGGGGAGATTTCCAAATCAAAAAGGATTTCTTGATTTTCCCATTACTGAAATAGATTATTTACTTATATGTATACACTGCATTCTCAGATTATCTCTTCTACCCAATTATTAAAATAATCCAATTAGATGTGCACCATTTTTCTAGGTTGAATTGTAAATTGCATGTAACACATATTTCATAAATAGTCAGCTGTGTAGTCATGCATGCCTACTGAAGTAGAATCCTTTTAGAATGTACTCCAGATGTCAGCAGCATGTGCTGGAAAAAGCAGAAGCTGACAGGAGTTTTTACTGATTGACAGGCTTGTGGTTTAGTCAAGAGATAAAATCATATTTTTTTTTTACAATTATAGCAACATAATCAATGTGATTAAATTCTAACTTTATCCCTTTGTTTCTACATCTTATGAATGCACCATGAATATTTTCATAAATGTTTATATTATTTTGAACATTTTCTGTCCTTATTAAACTGAAGGAAATGTGGGTGTCGGAAACTAAGTATTTGCTGTAGATGAACTGTAACCCACACCATACATCCCATCCACATACCTTCACTAGAAATTGAGTAGATAATA
Source organism: Neoceratodus forsteri (assembly GCA_016271365.2). Lineage (NCBI taxonomy): Eukaryota > Metazoa > Chordata > Ceratodontiformes > Ceratodontidae > Neoceratodus > Neoceratodus forsteri. The sequence goes on from CM057459.1 coordinate 660,922,966, forward strand.
GTGGGTTGGTGCTATTCTTATGCATCTCCTGCTGAAACCTGCTGCTTTGACACATGGAGTCTGGTACATCATCCTGACATCTGTCCTCATGCTCACACTCCCTTTAACTTATGAAGGTGGTCACAAAGTGACAGGATGTTCCCTGTAATGTACACTTCCAGTTCTTAAATGGGAACTGTATTTTTGGTAACTTGACTGCATCCCAATACTTTGAAGCTAAAGTTTGATCATTGCCGGTGATTCTCCCACAAGAGCCATTTACTCTGCTGTCATAATGGTGATTTCTTATCGTAGAAAATAACTTACACAATATAAGCAGGTCCATATAATGAGGATGGCAGTACATATTTAAAATGAAAACAAGGAGTTTTTGTGAAAGATATTTAGCTGTATTACCTCCCAAATCTGTAAAATAAAAAGTGGGTGCTATGTATTCTCAGAATAAAAGGGGGTCTGGGAGCAAGTACTAAATGCAGACACATTTATGCACACATACTTAAATTAACAGTATGTATTCTACCCAAATTACTAATATTGCAGTCTGAGTTTTTCAAAATTTATTTATTTATTTAAAAATGCTTCACCAGGAGGGCGCACTAAGCTGAGGCTCGTTTCAAGGTGCATCCTGGGGGAAGGAGGAAATAAAGCAATACATATACATACAAGTAAATATAGTAGATATATATACCGTACATACAGGTAAAAACAATTACAACATTGCAGCAATCAGGGGGAAGGGGACATGGAGGAAATGCCACAGTAAATATAAACATATATACAGGCAGAACAATTAAAGCTGTATAACAATCCATAGTTGTGGAAGATGCAGGGTTGGAATTAGCAGGGGTTTAAGTTAGATGAGATAGAGAGGTGACTTAGTTGCAAGTGCAGGTGGGGAGAGGGAGTTTGTGAATGAGAGAGTAGAGGGTGAGGGGGCATGACATAGGGGCACGGGGATGGACTTCCACAATTTAGGCAGGCAGTAGGAAAATGTAGATTGGCATTTGGAAGTGGATCTTCTGAGAACAGTTAAGGAGTGGTGTTCATAGCTATGAAGAGAATGGGGGGGGGTGAGAATGAAGAGGAAAGATAGGAAGGGAGGGAGGGAACCAAGCTAGCATTTAGCAGTGAAGGTGATGGAGTGGGAGCATCTTCTATACTCAAGAGAGAGGAAGGAGAGGGAGTTACAGAGGTCACAGTGATGACAGAGAGGGGGAGCATCAAGTGCAAAATGGCAGAAGGAGTTGTAGAGCATGTCCAGTCTGGCAAGGGAGGTTTTGGAAGCGGCACTAAAGATGTCACTGTAGTCAAAACTGGGACAATCATTTCTATATTACAGTGCAGTAAACATGCAGCAGGATGCAGCTGCGGTTGTGGGAGAGGGCACCAAGCTTGGGGTGGAGTTTTTTGGCAACTGCATCCATGTGTACAGAAACGTCGAGGTGCCTGTCAAGCCAGACACCAGCAGAGGAAGTATCCTCCAGTTTAGTCCCATCAAGGGTGTGGAAGGAAGGCAGGGAAGGCATATGGGACAATCCATAAATCCACAAAAAAAGAGCAAAATTTCCAGTGAAATTTTTATCCGTTATATTGGAATGTGCCTTTGCTGTGAGAAACCTTACCTTTCTTTTTCTTCTTTTTATTTTGTGAAAAAATCATTATAATGAAGTGTCTTAGCTTGCATATAGAAACACTAAGATAAAAAAAAACTTTTCATCTTTGTGAAATGTATTGCTGATAAGTTAGTAATTGTCTTTTTATTAGGCAGATATTGTAAGTGGCTCTGGTAGGACATGATCTGGCAAGCTTTTGAATCATGAATAAATAATACTGACAAATTAAGAATGGATATACCCATCACACGAACCAGATATTCTCTACTACATTTTGTGTAAATGGTGAAATCTCTTCATTTGAAACCATTAGTTTTCCTTTTAAATTTATAATGCATTCAGATGCCATGGATCTGTTTAGTAAACATACTATGAGTACTTTCATATGTATCATTTTGTTATGGCAAGCAAATAATTATTCAATAATGTGGATCTTGGGACTTCCGGTGATGTCAGCAAACTAATGGCTGCTTAGCCCTGAAGCTCTCCTCGCTCTACGACCAATATCAGCATTCATCGCCTGCAAAACAATGTCTTCTCCAGCCAAAGGTAGAAAATTCAAGCCATGGAAGCTATTGAGTACTCCGGCACAGAAATTAAGAGAATTACTGCAGACAGATCAAGTGAACTCTGCGGCGGCCCGCGAGGTGACAGAAGGCCTCACGATGGTGGCCCAGCAAGACGACGAGCCTCAGGCAGATCTAGCCACAACAATTCTGCAGACTGCATGAATTGCAATCAAAATAGACCAAACCTTGTCAGAGCTATGCTCAGATATGAGTAAAACTGACCACAAAACAGAGCAACTTGAGGTCGGACTCACCCAGGTCTCTGAACAGCCAGACAGGCATGACTGGCTCCTGCTCCACCTACTTGTCCGGGACAGGGAACTCACACACCAGTTAGATGACCTTCAAGGTAGATGTAGGCGGCAGAACATTAGGGTATATGGAGTCCCGGAAGGAAGGGAGGACAAACACAAAGACACATCTACCTTCCTACAGGAGATGTTAAGATAGCTGCTCTCTCTCTCTCTGAGGATTTGGACATTTCTATGGATCAGGCCCATAGATCCTTAGGCCCAAAACCCTGAGATCCTGCAGCAAGGTCCCGGTCCTTGATCACCCTACTGACATTGTATAGGGCCAAAGAAGAAATACTACGGTGAGCTTGGCAGCAAGAGTCACTCCTCTATCAAGGCCAGCAAATTACCATTGACAATGATCATACAAGTTCCATGCAGGAGGCCAGAAGAGTCTTGTGGCCCATCGTCAAACAACTAAAGGCCAAAAATATTAAGGTGCAGATTTTGTACCCAGCCCAACTCAAGATTGCTTCAGACCAGGGGGGTAAGGGTGTTTTCGGATCTCTTCTCTGCCTCACAATACCTCCAGAACCTTGGAATATCCACACCCCCTTTAAATAAAGAAACACTCGAAAGGGACTTACTTGCCGCAGCCTGGTCAGTTGCATAGAAGGGCGTTTCCTGCCCAGGGACTACGCATAAACAGCCCCAAATGAACCTCCACTCTTATGTCTCAGCAATGCTCCGAAAGTACAGAGACCACATATCAGTCAATAGGAAGACACCTCACTTAGCAGAAGACCAGAAGATTCCACTAATCATGAAATCTCTGCGCAGACATCTATAGTGACCTGACTTTTAACTCTAGTCCCTGCTTGTTTGCTCATGATCATGAACTCTCCAGATGGTCCCTACCCTTGACCTCTCTCTCTTCCCGTGGCTGATTTGAGTTGCACCCCTGTGGGATCGGGAACACGGGACTTAACTGCGGCTCTTTACCTGGATGAGAGGAGAAGGAACCAAGTTAACCTGAAGGGGGAAAGAACTGTAAGTACTCTGCAAATAAAGCTCCCACCCTAAGGTACATGGGAACCATGAATGGAGCCGCCTCGCTTGCTGTGATTCTCTTCTCGAGAGTTGGGGCAGATTACCTACCAGACCTCAGATATGCAGAGAGACTTAACCTTGAACATTTTGGGAAAGTGGAGACATCCTTTGGAAGTCCAGTGTCTTCATATGTTTTAAAAGTTGTAGTACTGCTCACCTCTTTTTCCTTTTTTGCAGGTGTCTACAGAGAGGGAAGATGCCCTGACTGTTGTTACTTGTTCAGGGGACCGTGTTCAAATGCCTGCCTCATTTGTGTTTACTGCTTCCTATGTCGCGGGGCCTTAGCTCACTGTTTCCACCAATTAATGCTCTCTGGGTGGCCTCTTATTGAACCACCATGAGAAAAGGAGATAATAACTGATATTCTGATTAAGGCCCCCCAAAGGCCTTGCAGAAGGAAGAGAGAGTGATACTTTAGGACTTTATGCAGCAGCTCAATTTGACTGCAGCGACCCCGCTTCTGGGGTGTTGCGTCCAAGGACTCGGCTGTGAGTTTGGCCTCTGGTGTGCCTAGGAATTGTTTGTCCTAGTGATGGTCTGGGCCTGTAATACATAATGATCCTCACTACTTGAGGTCAACAGTCCATGGACTAACCATGTCTGTACAAGAAATTATGTAAATATACGGTTTGCAGAATTCTCTTACCAGGGGACCAAAGGGCTGGGTGATACACCCACAGATAAAATATTAAAAACCTCACATGTTTATGGGCTGCAACTTCAACCCTTAGTTCTATAAGGTCATGGAAGGGGCACAGGAGACTGGACATCTCTTGAATTCAATGCTTGCTGATGTTGTGAGGCTTAGCCTTATTTGGGATTTTTCTCAAAGGCTTATGGGAGGACTCATGATTTTGCTCACCACCCTGATACTCATCGCACATGCGATGACCCCGAAGCTGAATTTTACATCACAGCTTAACCTTGGAAATCAAGACCACCTCCTGAAAGGGAGACAGCCAAGCTGCACACGTGTCGTGAGGACACCCCCAACATGTGGGCAGCTAAATCAGTCAAAGATTTGGTACAGATGTAAAACATGTGGCTCACCTGAGACACGTCTAATTATTGTTTTAATGAGTTTAATTTGTTCTTTACAGTTAAAATGATATACCCTCAGAGTGGGGAGACCTAGGGACCCACATCCCCGGAGCCCCCCTTCACCCTATCTACCCTAGGCCTCAGCATTGTTGGGTACACAGCATGGAGTTCAGGGTCCAAGTTGGTTATTATCGGTTTGATTATACCTAAACACTGTTTCTTGACTGATGTTACTTATTCTGGTTATTTATGGGTACTCAGTTGAAAAAACGGATCTGGGTTGTCAGCCATGGTACAGTCGCAATGCCTCACTTTATATGTCAGAAGGTATAGTCTTCCTGTCTTCCAATGATCAATCAAAACACAAATATGATTTCTTTTGATACAAATGGGTGTAATATTCCTATCAAGAGGAAACAAATACAAAAATGTCTAGCTACACAAAAAGGGGATGTGACCTTTCTACAGGAGACACAGTTGACCCCTGCGGAGAATCTAAAGCTGAAGTCCAGGGCTTACCCTGAATATTCCTTCCCTTCCCTTCCCTTCCCTACCCTCAGGTAGAAAGAGGGGAGTGGCTATCCTCCTGGCAGCTACACTTCCATTTGAGCAGGAAGAAGTGATACAGGACCCGAGAATGAGATATATCCTGGTAACAGGCAAAGTGCAAGACACCCAGGTCACCCTGGTGAGTGTGTATGCTCCTCCTGGCTCCCCTATATCATTCTATTCATCTCTTGCCCAACTCATCACTGAAAAAGCAAGAGGTATTCTGATAATGGGAGGTGCAGGAACCTGGTATTTGACAGGAGACTAGATACCACTTTACAGATCCCCACCCCAGAATTCCGGAAAGCTCGCTCCCTTAAAAGGATCTTTGCACAACTGGGCCTGATGGACATCTGGCAGGAGAAATACCCAAAGGCCAGGGATTATACATACTACTCCCCAGGTTTAAAATTTTCTCCCGCCTAGATACATTTGCTACATTTACCAGGGACCTTCCCAGTTTCACCTCCATGTGGATGGGAACCTCCACACTGTCAGATCATAACCCCATCTTCCTGGAGGTAGACTTATGCATACCTAAAAGGAGCACTCACTGGAGGCTGAACACCTCGTTGCTTAGAGATAAGAAAGTGGTGGATGAAATTAAGCAAAGTGTCAAAGAAACCATAACTGAAAATTCAGCAAAAGAGAACACCACAAATCCTATGGGATACACCTAAAGCCACCATTAGGGGTAAACTTATTTCAGTAGCCTCCCACAAGAAAAAATTGGCCAGGCAAAAGCAGCAGAAACTCCTCTCCAAAATCAGAAAGATGGAGGGGGCTCAGAAAATCAAATGGGAGGGACACAGGGACTTGGAACTGAAAGAGCACAGGAAAGAACTTCAGATACTACAAAGAGAGGAAATTGAAAGGGCTCTCTTCTACCTCAAACAAAAATATTATGAGGGAGGCCCCAGGGGAACTAGACTCCTCGCCTGCCGCCTAAGGCAATATGCAGCCAGGGCTACCATTACTAAAATAATCTCCCCTACTACAGGGCTTCCTGTTAATAAAAGTAGTCAAATTGCTGAAGCTTTTGTTAACTATTAGTCAAAGCTATACAGGCCCCAGCTCGAATCGAATTCTGAAGAAAAAAATAAAATACCTTCAGTCCCTGTCCCTCCCTACCCTTACAGTGGAAGATGCCCAAGCACTAACTAAACCAATATCACAATTAGAGATCCTAAGCACCATCAAAAACCTGAAAACAGGCAAATGTCCTGGCCCAGACAGTTTTAGTGCAGAATTCTATAAAACATTTAAGGTGGAGACCATGCTCGTACTTTCAGAGGTCTTCTCAGGCATTTGGAAGGATGGAAACCCAGTCCCACCCTCATGGCAATATGCTATTATCTCCATAATACACAAAGAAAACAAAGACCCCACCCACTGTGAGTCCTATTGCCCCATCTCCCTCCTTAATTCAGACTATAAGATCTTTACTTCCATTATAGCCTCTAGACTAAATTCTTTCCTTCCAAATCTGATCAATATAGATCAGACGGGATTTGTCTCTGGCTGTCAAGCCCCGAACAGTGTTTGTTCTGCCATAAATGTAATTGACTCCATTCACCGCACCCACAACCCGGCTTGCCTGATGAGCCTGGATGCCGAGAAGGCCTTTGATAAGGTCTCTTGGGCCATCCTTTTCTTAGTATTACAACATATAGAGTTTCCTCAGGCCTTTATTGACACAATCAAAACACTTTACTCAGGTCCACAGGCATATGTCATGGTGAATGGGGGGATTTCAGATAGATTTAGATTGAGCAGGGACACCAGCCAAGGATGCCCACTGTCTCCTCTTTTGTTTACTTTATACATCGAACCCCTTGCAGAGGCTATTCAGAAAGTCGAGAACATCTCTGGGATTGAGGTAGGGGGCCTGCACAGGAAAATGGCTTTATATGCAGATGATGTCCTGCTCTCCCTTTCTCAACCAGAGGAGTAAATCCCCCAGGTGTGGGCAGTTCTAGAGGAATTTGGAGGGCATTCAGGATATTCCCTGAATAGATCTAAGACAGAGAGATATTTGGCTTCTACTATACGCCATTACAAACAATAAAAGACCTCCTTCCCCTGGACTGGTCGGCAGAGTAGATGAAATACCTGGGTACTTATATCACGAAACATACCACGCAACTAGTTAAAGCAAATTTCACCCCACTAGTAAATCAGATGAAAAAAGATTTTGAATGACAGTCGGTTATAAACCTCCCCATGTGTAACCCCTAGATGGCGCTATCCCAGGGGCTACTACCCCTGCCTGATTTGCCACTAACAGGTTGAGGGGCCTGGATCCAATGGCGGGTGCCTCCACCCAGAGGTCAGGGTTTGCAATAGTTAAACTAACTTGGTCACAGCCCTCTGGGACACTGCAACCCCTTTCTTCTCACTAGTGGCCCACACAATATATCAGAATTACCTTCACAGTATACACTTACCCCCAGGTCTGGTTCCGCACTGGGACCTCCTGTGAAATGAGATACAGTGCAACAATCACAGTACAGTACTTTAACATAGACAAATACCTCAGGCAGTATAACTTTGCTGAAACAAGCAGCTCTGATTTATTTAGGGGATATAACAAGGACAGGGAAATCAGGTTAATTAGCTTATCACTCTAATAATCTACCTATGGCTCTGTGCACAGGCTCATCCCTATCAGTTACTGTCCTGGGTACCCAAGCCCTAGTGGCTAGTCCAAAACCGTGGCAGCTGGTAGGGGCCCTTTCACAGAGAAAAGGAGAATTAAACAGTCAGCAGTACAGTAATTCCATTTGGATTTAATGTGGCAATTCAACAGGAGCGACCTGAATTAGTACTCACGACCTCCAAATAAGATAGGGTCCTTCAATGTCAGCAGGGCTCACTTGAGGTACACAAACCTCTTCACACATCCATATAAAGAAGCACTATACCAGGCAGGCTGCATCTGTATCCCGATCGCACTACTGCACAATACCCAGGAGAACACACAGCAGATTCAGTTCCTGACAGACCGAGTGTAATTTTCAGCAATTCCTCCAGTCTTCTACAGGGTGAGTCTGGTTTCTACTCTTCAGAGATCCTTTGATTCTTTTCACAGGATGGATTCAGTCCTAACAAGCTGCAGACGGAACTCTGGGCCTTACACGTTTTTGACTAAAACTGCACACTGAAAAAGTACAGGGCTCCTTCCTTCTTCACTGCCAAAGCTCAACTGACACTCCAACTGAAAAACTGGGCACTTCCTTTGAGTTCCTCCCAGTTCTTGACTGGATTGGCTGTCACTACAATAGACTGCTGCTGTTGGTCCAAAAAGGCACTGAAGTCTAAACACATCTCCCAGAGTCACTGCCCATACAATCCTCTTGTGGCTGGCTCAGATTATGAGTCCAAGTTCTGATTCGCTCAAGGCACCATTTTAGAGCTAGCTTACCCCACACTGATTGGTCCAGTTCAGCAGTTCAAAACTAGAATGGGGAACTAGCAGACACAGTTCTGACTGCAAAGAAGCAGGTTAGACAAACTGTAATTTCATTATTACTCTAAATAATTTCTGGCAAACAGTTACATCTTTCAGATAGGTTCCCTTTGCACTCTAGTGACTAAAAATAAGTAAATTGGCAGCAGTTCGAGTGGTACTCAAACAGAGAAGCACACAGTCCCCCCATACAAACTAATTATGTCTGCAAGCAGACAGCTCTTAAAGAGACAGTGCCAGAGGTTCTAAAAACACTCACTGATAAATGGCTTAAACGCCAAACACCATTCAGGCTTGGAGCATTCAAGCAAGCTCCTGGAAGTCTTTTGGGAACCCCCATTTGCAGGGGGGTTACACATGTATTCTAGAATTCAAACGACTACCATGAATATACTCCCAAGATTCTTATATCTATTCCAGAACCTACCCACCTTTATTCACAGGTCACATTTTCAAAACTGGCACAAACTATGCCTGAAATTTATTTGGAACAACATAAGGCCTAGAATAAACCTTCAAATACTGCAAACACACAGAAACAAAGGAGGAAGGTCCCTCCCAGATCTTGAGGACTATTATTTAGCTGCCCAGCTATAGGTAGCCCTCTTACAGTCGACCCCAACCTACTCTTCTGGTTAGAAGGAGATAGAGAGGGGAGAGGAGGAGGAGGAGGAGATAGGCCCACCCCTGGTGACCAGAATCATGTTCTCACATGGTGCCCATAGTGTACAATCGCACATCCTCTTTACAGTTAGGGATACTTTGAGGGCAATCCATAGATCCTGGGAAAAGTATAAACTCAAAGCCTCACTCTGGCCAATGTTCAGACTGGCCTGGGACCCTCACTTCCCACCAGCAAGGTGGGACCATACTTTTTCAGGGTTTGGGACAGGTCCGGCCTGTCACATCTAGGTCAGTATCTCTAAGAGGATACAGTGCTGGACTTTGTGACACTCAAGAATACATATGGCCTGAGAAATGCAGATCACTTTAGATACCTCCAGGTCCGAGCCTATATTAATAAGTTGCAAAGGGCAGACCACGACCCGGAGAGGGCTGCATCACTACGTAGAACCCTTTAAGCTACTAAAGTAGGCCAAATCCAAAATGGCCTGATTTCGGTGATTTATAAAGCACTAGCAGAACTGAGAACTGGCCCCTGGGAAAAATTAAAACCAAATGGGGGGGGGGAGAAGGAGGAGTAGACCCTACTAAGATCAACTGGGGGGATGTGTTTCAGGTTGTCACATAGACAACTCGATCTCACACTGGCAGGAATTCAGTTGGCAGAGCAGGGTACGCTATTTCCTCACTCCCTCAATCTTAAATAGAAGAAATCCCTCAAGACAGCTGGAGTGCTGGAGAATGTGTGGGGATGCAGTGACAAACCACCTTCTTATCTTTTGGGCTTGTTCAGGGATTAAGAAGTTTTGGACGGATATAATCTCAGCTTTGAAAGACCTTTTCATGATAGACCTCCCCTTTGAGCTGGCAGAATGTTATCCTGGGTAGCCCACTCCTGGCATGAAGAATGTAGACGCACTCTATCTCTGGGCCATTTTATTGACAGCAGCCCACAAAGTAATAACTCACTCTTGGATGAAGATGGAACCACCAACAGTCTGGACTTGGATTCAGGTGACACAAAAAATCCCAGAGCTTGAGGAGCTGACTTTCAAAGTTAATCAAAACCCCCACATCTACGTACGTAGATGGATGAGATGGCAGGTCTGGCTGGATACACATCCAGTTCCGGCCCCCCTCCCAGTGTCAGGGGATCCATCTCCTAGCTGGGCTGCCCATCTCCTGTGGGGGGTGTGCAGTGTACAGGGGTGATATATCAAAGAATGGAAAAAGCAACCGATCATAGAGTTTAGAATAGTTTACTGATGTTATGTAATGCGCGAAAGTATACTTACACCAGAACTGAAGCTGTAAGATCTATGAATTTGTAACACCTTTTTAACTTCATAAGATGTGAAGATGAAAGTATTTGTACCTGGAACTGTGATCCTTGTTATTGTACCCAAAATGATGTTAATAAACATGAATTAAAAAAAAAAATAAATAACGCGGATCTTGAATACATATTTCAATTCAAAATACGTTGCTTAACCAAATCAGTACTACATCTGAATGCATTTTTCAAGTGATTCACCCCCCTCCCCCTTCTAGTGCAGTGGCAGGGACTCATCACATTTACCAGCTAAGACACAAACACTTCATCCGTGTTGACTAAATGGCTGAGAATTTAAGTGACCTATTCTGTTACAAAGAGAGGAAGTTGTACAAGAGGATAAGAAACTTACAATCATAAAACTCCCTCTCCCAGTTACTGCATGATTATATATTATGTTGTTTGTATTGTATGTTTTGTAAATAAGCATTCTATTTATTCTGAGGTACAGAACATATAATTAGCATGTCTCCGCTGACATGCGATAGATGGGCACCTTCAAATCCCACCACAGCCATGAGTCTCATCATTTATATTAGTCATTAATAGCTTCAGTATGAAATCATAGCAGTTACTGATGAATACAAGCAATAACCTACTGTAAATGAAAACTGCTGAGGTACACAGTACACTATAGCTACTGTTGGTGACCATGTCATGACTCATTGACTCATGAAATGTACCTGATGGACATAGCCTGGGTCCATTTGGGTCCAAGGTTGATGCACTGAATAAGCTCACCAAAGTGGGTAACTAAAGGTTAATGCAGTGACTGCAGTATGTGTGAGTCAACATATTCAAACACTTCTTTGGACCTCTGAGGTGTCCTGGTAGCCCATAATACAATCCATAAATTGTCCATTACGCTGTGTGGGCAGTCATATGGGAAACCGTGCACATAAGCAGCAACCTAACTAAACATACAGGGATACATTTCAAAAAAGTCTCCCATATGGAGCCTACAGGTATTAAATGGGTAAAACAATCTTCTTTACAAGAAGCGACCTCCTTAACCCTGAGTCTGAAGGAAATATGTAGCAGAGTCAAAATATCCCAATAAAGAGACCAACAGTGGTGTCACTGCTTCAATTGCTGTGAGACGGCATGTTGGTTTTAGTCGTTGTCATTGCTCTTACACAAATGATTACATCCCATGTCAGGCTCAGACACTGATAAGTTAGGTGATAAGATTCATGACTGAGTAGATGAATTTGATTGGATTATACCCAGCTTCACGATCCACACACTTGAAATGGTTAGCATCACAGTTAATACATCAGTTTTTTTGTTAGTCTTTTTATCCCTCTACCAGATGGCTCTTCCTTAGTTCGGACCCCAGCCCCGTCACTCCAACATCCGCTGGGACTTAACTGCAAGCCAGTACCCACAAAGCTTGCCCCCAGTGGTGGGGCCAATGGGGTCTGCTTAACCCCTGTTGGGGACCAGAGCCAGTATGTGGTTTGGTGAGCCCAGTTAGCAGGGTGTGGTGCCTGCGAGGGTTGTGCGCCATCCTGTTGCTGGTAGGTGTTTTTGTCCCTCCTGTTTTTCTTGCCCTGATTTGGAGGAAGTGGCATGCAAAGATGCCAATGGCCGAGCTGTGCATGCTCTTGTATGCAGAAAGCTGGGCTTCTTCCCCGCCTCCACTCGCCAAGTGAAGTCCTAGTGTGCTGATCCCCCCCCCAGCCGCTGCTAGGACCAGGCTGACGCCGGTCACTGGACCCACCTTCCCTGGAAGATGACAGCAGTCCCTTGGATGCTCAATCCTCCTGCCCCCTGGCTGGCCCTCCGACTCCTAAGTTCATTACCGAACGCGGGCCATCAACCTTGCAAGTGGCAGCACTACCGCTGTGCCGGTGGGCCAACACATCACTGATTTAGCCTGACATTTTCAGATATAAGAATTGAAACAGTACTAATACGGACATAGCTATTAACTGGATGCTTTCTCTCTGCTACTGTATACTGTACTGATTAAAGAAATGGTTAGCAAATATAAAAACACATGGTATCAATATGTATATATCAAATATAATAAGCTAGTGAACCTGTAGGCAGGTGTAAATCTCACATGTAATATCCATACTGAAAATTAAAATATTTATATAGATAGATATATATATATAACATAAAGGCAGTAAAAGAGGGAATAATTTAAACACATATGTTTAATTACGTATTGTTTGCTCATAAAGACCACACCTTCTTTTATGTTTGCAAATGGGCATTTTCCTTTTTTTCAGAAGACATTCCCAGTGATTCCCTACTACCATTTATCACCTGTTTAAATGTGGTTATATATTCCCTGGTGCTATTGGTTCAGCCCACCCCAACTGCCATGATAAACAGTGTGATACATTCCTGGGCTTCCAATGGTCACCCCCGCCCCACCAACCACCTTGTTAAACACAATTATACAGTAAGCGGTGAGCAGTTGGTCCTCTTATATGATGATCACTTTGTTAAATGCAGCTATATGTGCAGTATACTGGTGTCCAGTGGTTCCATGCCCACTCTCTCGATTGCCTGGTTAAACACAGTTATACATTTCATGGTCACCAGTGATTCCCACCACCCTCTTACTTCCATTTCCACTAATGCAACTAATTACTGATGATCAAATGTCCCACAACCTACCTACTCTCATCTTTCTTCACATCACTCTCCTACCAATACCCTGTAAGAGAGGTGGGGTGTGAGCAGCTGAATCTAGTGGGTGGATACTGTTTCTTCAGTGCTTATTTGTAATAATGGAAATGGGTGATCAGACAGTTGAGAGAACCACTAGACAACAGGGAATGTAAAACCTTGTTTAAATGGTCAGTCAGGGAGCGGATGAACAACTGTACCACAGGGAATGTTTTCTGTACATACAACATGTGCTTGGCTGTGTGGGGGTGATACTAGATACAAGGGATGGATGTTGTACACTAGAATGGATGTACAAGATAGATGGCACAACTGGATCACCAGGCCTCTCATTCCAGGGCTGTACTGTATACTGTCAGGTATCACATTGTGTTTTCCATGCTCCCTCCCCCCAGGCAGTCCGCTGATGGCAAAAGTAGTCAAACAGGAAAAATAATTTAAAAAATATGCATTACATATTGACCCCTTCCCCATTTCAGAGCCTTGTTGGTGGTCTTGCTTCCATTCCCCTTCCCCTATCAAGTCCAGTGATGCCACGAGTTGTCAGATGGCAGTCCCTTGGGATTAAAGTACTGTAATTAAAAAATCAGTGTGTGCCCTATATTCCGACCCCTCCCTGTTTGGTGCAGGTAATTACCAAAATACAAACATTGCTAACTTGCCATACTGTATTCTAAATGACACCTGTACATCATGTTTCCCCACAGTGCCTATCTACATGCATGTCTAAAGCACATCAAAGCAATGTGGGGAAATATGACACACTGCAGTGATTCTCCTGTAGCCTATGCCCACCCCCCTCTGCCCTCACATCCCAAACCCAAACTATTAAATGGAGCCATTTAGAATACAGTATGGCAAGGCAGCAGAGTGTTTTTTTTTTTGGGGGGGGTTGGATTACCTACATATCAATAAAAAGAAACTGACCATGAACTAACAACTGTCTAGGAGTCTCTGACTGGGTTTATGTTCTAATTCCTTGACAGTCGCTCTCCTTCAAACCACTGCCTGCTGGATGCATAAACACAGACGATGAAAAGGGACAAATAATATAGAATACTGTATTGTATATTGTCAAGCATCACAATGTGTTTTCCAAGCTCCCTCCCACCAGCCAGTCCCTGATAGCATAAGTAGTCAGACAAGAAAAATAATTAAACTAATTCAAAAAAGTATGCCCTACATCCTGCCCCTCCCCATTTCAAAGCCTCGACAGTGGTCTTGCTCCCACCTTCCCTCCCCCTATGGAAGTCCTATGGGATTAAAGTACTGTAATTAAAAAAAAATTACAGTATGCCTTACATTACAACCCCTCCCCATTCAGTGCACATAACCAATCACCAAAATAAGAACTTTTTCTAACTTGCCATACTGTATGCTTTATAAGGACTCTCATAACATCAGAGAGTCAATGATTTTCATGATGTTCCTGCATTTGTTAAACAGGGCAGGCATGGTGTGGGCAGGCACTGAGCAAGCTTACTCTCACACGAAAAAAAATGCACTCTGTACTTTCGTGTAAGTGCTGCTGCCAAAGCCGCTGGCAGGCTGCCTGAACAGAAAACAAAGACAGCGCACACTAGCAGGATAATCTGAGTGGGAAAGAAAATATTTTACTTGGAAAAAAGTACAACACCACGAAAACTGCTATGCTCAGCAATGGGAAACAGAAAACTCCCATTCTGTCTGTTCTGTTAAGGCCATTCTGCCTCTTCATCAGGGGGTGGAGTCTGATTCCGTGGCAACTTTTTCACAGGAATCTCTTAATGAGACATCTCTGCAAACCAAGCAGATATCTGTTAGTGAAGGAGTGCAGAATTATTCCCCACCACAAGGGAATTGTGCAATAATAGTGTACAGCATTTGCTGTTTGTTTTGTGTTTTTTCATGCTATAAATTGACTTTCCCGCTTGAATTTTCCTGCTAGCATGCACTGCCTTTCTTTGTTTTCAGCCCCCCCCTCAAGGAGACAGCCTATTATCAATGACTATTGCATTTCATCACATTAATATGAATGACAAGGGCTGTAACAATTGAGCCTGAATGGCAGGTGAGTGATGGAGTGTTTTAACAACAGACAATGGTGGAGGCATTAGTGATGGAGATTATCAAAGAAACAAAAAAGCATGCCAGAAAACTGTTTTTATTTTTTTCAGTTTTAGATTGTTGAGAAATTATGTTGCTGAGGCATATCCATGTTGTAGAAGGATCTCTGGTGTTTAGTTTATTTATTTCACTAGGAAAAGGTTTGGTTGAGCAAGCTCATTTACAAAGATGTCCTGGGAAGGACAGCATACAATAAAAAAGTAGGCTGGTACTATGCAGACATTTGGCAGCTCCCTGGTTTGCCTCATCCCTTCCAAGTCCTTCAACAGTTCCTTAAATGCTATGTTGCTACTTCAAGTAATGGAAGGTTACAACATACTGATCATCAGGGACCCTGACCATTCAAATTTGCATTAACTAACCAGTCCCTCTTAATCAGGGCCAACTTTGGATTTTTAGGCCCCCAGCAGGATAAGTTGAAGTTATGAAGCCCCCCCACCACCACATGACCCAACTTCACCCCATGTGTTTGACTGTAGCTCATGCATGCATCTTTTTTTTATTTTCACTATAACCAGTAGTATATTTAATTTTTATAGGGGAGATAGCAGTCTTAGTCCTTGGCGCTGTTTTTCCCTTACACATTGCTGCCCATCCACCTCTTATTGACTGGATCACAGTTTTGTAAGGCATTTCATGACATCATGAGGTCACACCAGAAGGAGCTACACAGTTGTTTATTGCTGATTTTGTGTGTATATATATATATATATATATATATATATATATATATACATACACACACACACACGCACACAGTATATTTTTTAACTAATAATGTAAACTGCTCTGGCTGGGGCCCTCCATAAGCAGGGCCCCTTCCCCCCCCAGCAACTGCAGGGTTCTCTAGCGCCTAAAACTGGTTATGCTTTTCATTGATGATACACTGCCACTGAGTTCTTCTCTAATAAGAACAAATATTGACTACTAAAGACAAACTAAATCTCATCAGATGGACCTTTTCTGCATACAGATTACAGTTTATGGTCTCCTACCAGGACAAGTTAAATGCTGGACAAAATATTTGTTTTCTTGGTAATTTGTCTATGTTCATATCTACAAGAGCGGCAGATTAACCACATCATTAACATTTACTGCTAAAACCTGGAAAGGAGCACATGGCTGGGCAAACACTGCAGTTACTGTGTAAGCAGTTGGCACTGGTGTCAATTACTGATCAACAGGTAGAATTCACGTTTTGTCTAACAGATATAAAAGCATCTGCCTGGGCAACCTTTATCACCTCTCTTAGTAACTGAATCCCATTCCTGACCTGATAACATGTTTATTCAGCCCTGTATCATTGAACATTTACTCATGCTAGCTTTTCTTGGCACCAGAGCTTGTTCGGGGGGGGGGTCCAATTACTGTCTTATTTCATTCATATTCTGAGTGTGCTGCTTTGAAAGTTTAATACAAAATGCCATTTTACATCACATTTCAAGAAAAAGTGTGACATATTGTCCAACATATGAATATAGTTAATACTGATATTCAGCTAGCACTTCAGTAGTGAATGCACTGTCAGTGTTGTAGCATTGAAAATAGTTTGTCAACACATTTGATGTTTGTGAAGTCTGCGAGATGGGACAATCGTCCACAATTTGCATGTCTAAAATTTACTTTTACAATCAGTGCATGTTTTGTTTTTCCATATAATGAGCTTGCCAGACAGATTTTCTGAAATGATAGAGTGCAGTAATTATGTTCACTGTGCATGCATGCGCAGAGAACATCTTGCTATGATAGTGACTTTTGAGGGGACATGACACTGTCCATCCAATACAGAGTGGTCTGCAAGGGCATTGTCAGTGTCACACCAGTCATCAGCCAGGCTGTCATGACAGTATTCTGGTTTGCTGGGTGTAAACGTCAGGTATTTCAAAGGAAAGAGCCAACCCAATCATAGGTTGTCTCTTTCCTTTGCTCTACATAATGCTGCCTAGCAACCATAGCTGGTCATGTCAAGATCAGCCTGCTGTGGTCCTCCACCCACAATGTGAAACAAACCTTTCCACTCTCTGCCAAGTATTCCTCCCACCTCCCATCACTTCCCCTTTCCTACATTTCCGATACCAAGGTCCATGCCCAATCCCCAGTGTCAGCTTCTACCCCACACAGTAACTTTTTTGTTTTCAGTTTCTAACTACTTTAATCTCTTCTTGCTGACTTCCATCCACTCCCCTCCCCTTCCTGCACAGATGTGGGGGAGTCAGGCATTTTGTCATACAGTTAAACAAAATTTAAGGGAAAAGGAAGGGCACTGACACACATGAAATACAATAGAACTCCCAGTCATCAAGCAAGCTCAATGCGTCAGTTGCACACCACTGCATCACATCCTGCAGGTTCTGTTTCCTGTAGTGCAGGGCATGGGGCTTTCTGACTGGTGCCCGCAAGCAGCGGAAGGCATCCACCACCCACTCCTCAGGGGTCACATCCTCAGGACTGGGCCATTTCCATTTGCTGATGTTGCCACTGGGGACTGAGCTGCTGTAGCTGCTCAGAGTTCTCGTCACTGGGGCAGAGGTGGCTGAAGGTGTTACTGGTGACCACAGCTATGGAACTGCACTTTGACTGACAGATGTGGCCGGAAGGGGATGCACACTGTATTCCCACCAAGTTCTAGCTCTGTACTACAGTACCATTGACCTCTCTCTCTCTCTTTTTGTTGTACTCTTGATTCTTGCTCTCAGTACCTAACTCATCCAAGCTGATCTCTTTTTTTTTGTCCTTCTGGTCATGTTCCCTCTGGAGATGCATTCCTTCACTACCTTCTCAATTACAGATTTTAGTCAAGTTTATATCTCAACAACACACCGGAAATTGGCTCTGCTGAACCTAAGAGTTTGTGTAGCTATTACCCCCTTCCCTTTTGCCTGGGTTTGCTCTGACCCCCTCCTCAGAAACTAAATGTCATTACTCTTTTATTTAAAAATATTTCACTTTGAAAGGCATGCTGATTTGAGGACCAACTCATTTCCATATTTGTCCTGGGGGAAAGGCTACCGGGATTATAATAAATACTGTAATACATTTATGCAGTGAGCATATGGAAGAATACAATTTAAGTACATATATTCCCCCTTGCTCATCACTAGATAAAGTGTAGTTCAAAAGCTGTTCCATGTGTCTGCTTCCAGACTAGCAACAGTACAAAGTCTCTAAGGAGACACATATATTCAAAATAGTTCCCATTATATGGTTGGTGTTGGGAATTAAGACTAAAATATCTTTGAAAACTGCAGACCCAGAATTTATCAAAAACCTAATGTTCCCTTTATTAATAATATCACTACAGCATACAGTACTTTCTAGACAACATAAACACACACAGGGTTCTCATAAAAGCAACATATACCCATATACAAACTTAAATTAAAAAATGAGTCTCAAAAATCCTGTAACCTCATTGGTCAAAACATGTCACATGACTGTGTGTAAATCCTGCAACAGACAACTAGTAATGATCCCAGTAATCAAATGTTTACTTTCTCTGAACCCAATTCATTTTTATTTTATAACACCAGATTCATTTTATAATTGCAATAATGCACTTCAGGGCATGTGTAGGCCTGTGTAAATCCCACGACGACACATGCCCTGTCATGCATTATTGCTTAATTATTTTAACATGTTTGTTGCTACAAATAGGCATTTCACTTTTTCACTACCACCAGTAACTGAGAAAGGCTACAAAAACCTGAGAACATTACCTTAATCAGAACAGAGCTATTTCTTCAAAACAATAACAGAAGTCAAGTTACTTCACCTGCATTTCACAACAAACTCATAGTACTACAAAGCATTGAAGGTATGAGCACTGCAGTGCTAGATCATCTTGGCTTCATTGTGCCTACTGAACACCACCCAGTGGCAACATAAGTTATTTATCTTTCAAAAAAAAGCATAAAAAGGAAATAAAGGTGCTGCAATTGATTAGAAAATACGATTAAAGTTATGCTAGTGTATTACCAAAATCAGAATAACTTCCTGAAGATTTATACATGTTGGGTGTTAAAGGGGTCACCACTGGCACTCTTATGCTTATAAGGTGATCTCTTTATATGTTGTTACAGTGCACAATTTGCAAAGCTGTATGATGCAATTGTAAGAGTGCTCTTGGGGACATCAATACTAGTTTTGAAAAATAAATTTAAAAATGTCTTTCTCTCAATTTTACAATATGCCCTACTTGTTACCGTTACTATGGTAACAAACTCATGCGTGAGACACGCTTGTCTAAACAACGTCTGGCATGCAATCAGAAGGAGTGTTCTTGCAGGTCAAGGGCATATCCTTGGTTTAAAAAATGCATTCATATCAAACTAGTGGTAATACATTTTGAAAAAAAAATCATCATGCTATTTTAGTTGGGGACAGGTTTACAGTAAGAATAGCACATTTATTTCCTCGATAGATTGGTCATCAACATTTATTTCATAGTTGTATGATCAAATGGAATATTTCAAGAGCTATTGTAGTATACGGACAGAAATTAATGTCAGCTTTTAAAAGTAGTCAAAAATTACTTATTTTAGACAAAGTAATTTTATGTTTCCTTGTAACTGCGCAAGAAACATCTTGCGGTAGAACGACATTTTGGAGGTGTGCCAGGGACAAATCCAATGCAGAGCAATCTGCAGTGAGCTTGTCCCGGACAGACCAATGAGCACGCAACCAGACTGTGACACTAGTCAGAGTGTCACAGCTGGAAACCATTCTCTAGTTGAAAGAAATTAAGCACTCCAATGAGAGAGAGCATTTCATTACTTTCATTTGCATAAAGAGAAGGGGCAAGCAGCTGAGTGGCTTTAGTCCCACCCCTGATCCTCTGTTCTCTGTCCCTTTTCTTTCTTAGTTGCTTATACTGTACTGAAGGCATGTTCCGAAACTGCAATATGGTGCACTCATTCCCCCTCCATGGCTGGACTATTTCACTCACAGTATAAGGGGATGACTGGCTCTCTTGTTTTCACCACCCCCCCCGTTTCCTCAAGCCTCCTCTTGTCATTGTTACCTGATTGCAGCTGTTGCCCCACCATCTTTACCGCCGCTCTACAGCATTTCCATTCTTGTTTTCATCCCCCTTTCTTCTTACCTTATAGCAAATCCTGAGAAGTAGCAATTGATACTACACCAGATACTTTAAAATAAAACATCAAACAGAGCTGCTCCACGCTCCTGGATAGCCGCCGACATAAGATGCAGGACTTTTTATGGGTTGCTGCTGCTCCTTCACACAGAGGGACCGCTGATGTCACGTGGACCTGCTGACACTGAAGAGAGCAGACGGAGTCAGCAGACCACCTTCAACCACTCCAGGTAAGTCCTGTGGTGCCGCTGTACTCCAGTCCTGTGTCTTTTCACCACTACAGCCACCAGCAACTGACTAACGGTTATGCCCAGCATTCGGCTCACTGTTCCAGTGTTGCAGCTTGAGCTGGCCACAGTGGTCATTCACTTGAGAAAACGGTAGCTTGCACCCAGCTCATGGCCAGAGCCAGACTGGGCAGCCAGGGGAACCTTTTGTTTTTATATATTGCTCTACTGATAATGAGGAGGGAGAAACATGCTACAGGAGCCCGCAACACAATGCCCCTATGCACCACACATATCCCCGAGGAACTCTAAAAGAGGACATTATTTTGTGTTCTTTTTTGTTGGGCCCATACTTTGGGGCACTCCAGATGAACACTACAGACAGTACTCCTAAGGTATGAAGGGTGCAAACAGTGATCACAGTGCTCCACATAAGTTGAGTTCTGGCCTATTTTAGACTCCAATTTTTAAGAAATAAGCTTGAGTAATAATACTCCATTTATTTAAAGTATTTCAACAAGAAAGGCACACTAAGCTATAAGACAGCAGATACATCCAAATAACAACTTACCTAAGGGAGCTCATATTAAAGTCTGGTGCTGGAGAAAAAACTGACACACATCAGGAAAGAAAAACTCCGCACTCAAGGCACTTTGAGAATAAAAAACAATTTACTGATTCAAAATTATTATAAACACCATCATTAGTACAATATTACATACTGAAATCCACATACCAAGAATACATGACTACCCAGCGCTTCGAGGCTTCCAAGGACCTCTTCGTCAGGGGTGTGGCTATTTGTGTTTAGCAACCTTATATATCAACCATATCATGTGCAAATAACTAAACCGTGCTAATTCACATATTTAAAGCGCCAGTGCAACTTTACCCACATAAGTAATTGACTAAGTGGGGAAGATTCCTGGCCAATTGGCTCTTAACACCATTAATGCACTCAAACTAACTTTAAGGATTTATTTCCTAAGTAGGTACCCTTAATCGTTGCCAAATGGGCTAGAGTCAGCCCCACTGAGTCATCGGATCGGAGCTCCCTCCTGGAGCCGAAAGTCATGGTGGTGCGTTTAGAGGTAATTTAAACAACCTCTATCCAGCACCTGTGAAGCGGGGTTTCTATATGCATTTTAATTGTATTCTCTGTTGTTTCCTTCCGTCGGTGATACTGGCTGCCTGTATTTCTGTAAGGGGAACGTTGGATGGAGCCAGCATTCTGCACTGTATTAGCATTCCAGGCTAGGATTGCAGCTTTGGGGGGTGTAGTCACTAAATGTGCCCTTCCTGCCTAGCTACATTCCAAAACAGTCTCTGTTGCAGTGCTTACTTTATTTTACCCAGTAAAGCCACAGTATCTAGAGGGCATGGTCTGTTTCTGGCTTATATCAGGATACTTGCGCTGCTGTGATCTTGACGCCAGTCTCCCTGCATACTAATTTGGATCCTTTGTTTTCCCTTCCAATATAGGCCCACTGCTCCCCCACTGGCTAGCAAGCTGCCCGTCCGCCCGAAGGATCGGAGCTCCCTCCTGGAGCCGAAAGTCGCGGTGGTGCGTTTACAGGTAATTTAAACAACCTCTATCCAGCACCTGTGAAGGGGGGTTAGCCCGCCCCAGCCACCCTCCCACCCAGGGTCGTCCCTTTGTTTATAGTCCCTACCTGATGACATCACTTCCTGTGGCTTGAAATACTAAGTCCCCTGTTTTCCTTTGCAGGTTATACCTGCTAACCACTAGAGGACCCTCTGTTACTGCCTCAAGCTTTTCTAGTTTCCTTGGACCCTCTTTCTACCGTCCTCTTCCTTCTCCCCAGCCCTCTCTACCTTTCACCTGATCCAATAATAGCCTATTCCCGGACCCCTCTCTTCCACCCCCAAGCCCATCCTGGTTTAACCACCTATCCTGGATTTTCTCCAACATCCTATCCCTCATCCTATCTTCCTGACCACAGAGGCTCTGTCCGTTTCCACACCTGATGCTGTACTAATTTCAGCCTAGATCTCCTGCTATTTGGCTTCACGCCTTTTTCTCAAGTGGCCACTAGGGTCGCTAGTAAGCACCCTTTTGGGTCCCAAACCTACCCTGTGTCCTGGCCCCAGGCATTGGAGCATGGCTCTACCTGGTCCGTGTCCAACTGCCCTGAGTTGGTCTTGAACCTGGTACCCTGGCCACCAGAGTCCATGTCACTACCACTATTCCAAAGTGGCATCCACACTTGCTGAGTGGCCGCAAAACAACTTCAACCTACCACCCAGCTGCAACCACAAGCAATATGTTAGCCCTCTTATTACAATGCCTCCTTTCTTCCTCACCCTGGCACCATTGTCTCTCCAACCTAATACCCCCTGGCACTGTGGCACCTGATCCTATTATTTTTCTGGAGCTAGCCTGCCACCCTACTCTCATCATCTGCCCCAGTCATCAACACCCCTCCAAGTCCTCTCCCTATTACCACCTCCCAGGCGCCCACTGAGACTTATCCACCTCACTTTCACAGCCTGAAAACCCTGCCCACCCAGTGTGCTCTAAGCCCCCTCCTCCACGACATACATATCAGCTCACCCTCTACCGTCCCCTGGCCAGGGCTGTGGTTATACTATTACTTCTGACAGGCAACATTCATCCGAACCCTGGCCCAGCTCCCTCAAACCCTCCTACAGGGTCACCCGGGCTCTGCATTGCATCTATGAATATACGCAGCCTGATGAAAAAATTAGACACCTCAATGTTGGATCACCTCACATAGGCCTGATGTCATCGTGTGGTGGAAACCTGGCTATCAAAATCCAAGCCAGACTCATTTGTCACTATTCCTGGGTACTCCTCCACAGGAGGATCGTGTAAGCAGAAGAGGGAGTTGTGCGATGCATCGAGGGATTCTCTACTGGACTGACCTCCCTGCCCCTGTTCTTGCCCATGGGCACAGGCCTAACCCTCAAGCTGACTCCCGACCCCTCTAGGGGTCCCCTCTATCTCACTGCTGCTTACATTCCCCCTAAAAACCAAACTGTGGCACTGGCTTCGCTAACTGACTATCTTTCAACACTACCTCACACAGCTGACCAAGTCCTTGTAGGTGACCTGAATGTTAACTGGCTCAGCTCATCCATCAACTCCACCCGTGACTCTTTTGCAGCCATTGACATGTCCCAACTGGTCTCCCAACCCACCAAATTACTAAGAAAAGTACCAGCACACTGCTAGGCGTGGTCATCACAAACCGCCCTCTACAAATCCATGATACCCAGGTCCTTCAGACTCTATTAGTGACCACTCTCCTATCATTTCCACTGGGCCACCCCCACTCCCAAACCCACAGCTCATCCCACTCTTCGTCAGGCGCCTCAGACCAGGTGGGCTTAAAGGCCCTTAAGCTACATCTTGCCCAAATTAACTGGTCTCTCCATACACCCAGGCCTCTGATGTTGGGCGCCTTACCTTCTTCACCCAAACCTTCAACAAAGCCTGTGCGTTTTCGCTCCATGACAGCAGTCTGGACCAAAGTCCGAATGCCCCTTGGATTACCCGTCCCTGCTGCAACTACTAAAACACAGGGATAACCTGTGGCACCTGGCCAATGAAACAGGCCGTGCTGCGGACGAACAGGCCTACAATGCGCTGAAACAAATGCACGGGCCATCAGGAAAGCAAAGCGATCACTATCAGGCAGCTTATCTCCTCCTGGAGAGCGCAGTAAGTTTGGGACAACATTAAGCAACTAAATGGGGCTCGCTTTCCTCCCCCTCCCACATCACCATGAAGGCACTGTCTCACTGACCCTGCCCACTTAGCCAACTTTCTCAACTCATCATTTACAGACCTCAGCTTCGGTCCTCCCCAGGACTTCTTTGACCCTCCTTCAACCCTACCGCCCTGACTTCCAGATATCCTAGCTTCCACTTAAGGGTGACCCCAGGAAGCTAGGCCACCTGCTTCAAGCTCTTAAGAGCAATTATATTGGCAGTGACTCCTGGACCCAGTATCCTCCGCCGGGTCCTGGATCAGGTCCTTGCCCCCTAACTACCCTGCTCAACAAGTCCCTCTGCCTGGGTCAAGTCCCTCTGGCTGGAAAACAGCCTCAGTCTTGCCCATACAAAGGAGGTGACAGGTCCTCAGCTGGGAACTACCGCCTATCTCCATCCTTCACCCCTCTCCAAAGCCCTTGAAAAACTGGTGGCAGCCAAATCACAGATTATCTGACCAAATACAACATCCTCTGCCATGAACAGCATGGATTCCATACAGGTCACATCTCCAACACTGCCCTTATTGAGTTCTCAAATTTTCTGCATTCCTCCCTTGACTCAGGCTCACTAGCAGGGGCAGTGTTTATTGACCTCTCAAAGGCATTCGACACTGTCTCCCACCCCCTACTGTTGGATGCCCTCTATCGCATCGGCTTTGCCACCGGCCCAGTCTCCTGGTGCTCCAGCTACTTGTTGGACCGCTCTCAGCGTGTTAGAATTAATGGGACCCTCAATACATGTCCCATCCGATCCGAGTCCCCAGGGTTCCATTCTGGCCCACTTCTCTTCTCTCTATACCTCAATACCATGCCCAGTGCTTGCAGGAAAAATCCTACTATCGCAGATGATGCCATTATCTTCGCCACCCACGAAACCCCATCTCTTCAAGATACCTTGCAACTAGCTTTCAATGATGCTGAAGCCTGGTTCAACACAGACTTGTAGTTAATCTAAAAAAAAAAAACAAGTCCATCTTTGCATCCCCAAAACAAACTCAGTAATTTCCCTCCATCCTCCCTAGCTCTAATCTTCCTCTCGAGCAAGTCCGCCTGTACAAGTACTGGGGTCTCCTTTGACTCTGCACTCCTTCCACGACCACACTGATACTCCTAGCCTCCACTGCAAATACGGCTAGGTATCCTTTATCGCCTAAGCACTGCCTCCCCCAGGCCCTCCGACTATGATCACCTCCTCAATCCTGTCCCTTGTGGATTATGGCCTGCCTGTCTATGGTGCATGCGATATGACTGCCCTCAATACCTTTGACACACTTTGAACAAGGCCTGTAGGTTAATCACGGGAGCCACCAGATTAACCCATACCTACCAGCTATATGACTTCATAAAGCTGCTCAACCTGGATGAAGCGGCTCAGATATCAAACTTGCCTCCCTAACGAAAAAAACACTCCTTGGTCTGTCCTCTCGGTCTGACAGCCTCTATTCACCTAGCTCAACCCTTAGTCCAAACTCTTAGCTCCTCCAGGGCCACCCTGTCCATCCAAGAACCAGGACCACACATGGTCATGGTCCTTCTACTACAGAGCCCCTACCTGGTACAATATTCTCCCCAGTTCCATCACGATATCCGTTCAAGCTCCAGTTTTAAAACCGCATAGGAAGTCAGCTGTTTAACATCGTAGCTGTGCTTGCCCGGCCGTAGGTGTTCAAGCTCATTGTACCCGACAAAACTCTCTGAGTAGCTTCTCAATCAACAACCGACAAAATTCCTAGAGTGGCATGCCCCTCTAACTATCACCTGCCCTGTCCCAAAGCCACCTGTTCTTACTAACCCAGCAGTCCAGCTCAAGACTAATTTGTCTGCTCAACAAAGCTTGCTTTCCTCTCAATCTTATCCGAATAACTGTTATACCTGTCAATACCTAACCTGTTACACTGTTATTGTAAACAAAGTCATTTACAGTATATATCTGCCATACTGTTGCCTGCTATGATGTAAAAAAAAAGATGTTGTTACCTACAATGATGTAATGAAATGTTGTGCTTTGTATTGTCCTCTTTGTGACGCGGTACCTTTGGAAACGAGCCGTTGGCTCAAAGGTTGTAAACTGATGTATAAATAAATAAATAAAAATAAATATTACACACATTTCTTAAATGTTGCTCATTAAGACATCATCAAATAATGGCTGATTGGGCAAATTAACAGCATCTTTCAATTCATTTAGTACTTAATGCAATACTGCTTCACTGTTTAACATTTATTCTGAATGTCCATTAATTCATACACATTCAAAATTATACTTTACAGTAATAGTGCAACTATACATGCATGCAAACATATCCATACAGGGACAAAAAAAATTATATATATACATTTTTTCTTTTATGAATAAATTGCATTGCTTAATTAGCTTATCCAATAATCTCTTCTTTTCTTTATGTTTCTATTGTCTCCATAAACTCAAATGAAAAAAGACACCATTCTATAGTGTTTTCTTTTTTAAAGCTAAATCACAATATTTATTGTTATTAAATTATTTGGTTGGCCTTTAATATTTACTTCTTATTTTCACTTTTTTGTGTTTATTTTATTATTATTACTTTAACATATAATAAACTGCCTATACACTTATAACCCAAAAAAATATAACAATAATGCAGCTTATGTGAAATTTGCTTATTCAATTTCTTTCTCTCATAAATAAAGCCTTCCACTCCATTATATCATTAAAGCCTGATGGTTTTAATGTCCTGAATAAGAAAATAAATCTAGCTTCTTTTTGGTCCAACATTTTGTTACAATCTCCTCTTCTAGAATTTACTGGCACATGATCAATTGCCATGTATTTTACTTGATATTTATCCTCTGCAAACAAACTCAAATGGTGTGCTATTGAATGTGACAGATCCTTATTTTTAATAGCTCTAAAATGCTCTTGCACTCTTTCTTTAACTTTCTAGTGGTCTGTCCTATGCATACTTTCCCACAGCAACACCAAATTGCATAAATTACATAGGTAGTCAAGCAAAAAATAAAATGATCTACATGTAAAGACCTTAAACCTTTCTGGCCAGGATTTACAAACACTGCACTCTGTGTTGCATGTGAACACATAGTAACACAGTTTTTACAAGGAAAAAATCGTTTTGGTCTTTTTTTTTTTGTTGTAGATTCTATTTATGCACCCTTACCTTTCAGGGCATCTCTCAGGGTCCCATTTGCAGCTGCCATACACAACCGCCCACCTGAACTGAACTGCTCCGGGGCTACATTGGGTACACAAGGTCTAGGCACTCCCCCGGCCCATGAAGTGGCCCCAGACCCCAAGGAGAACCAGAGAGTCAGCTGACACTGGACATGAGATCGGTCAGTCTACCAATGATCGCTGTCACCTCACCCGAAGGAAGGGGGATTGTCTTGGTTTCCACCCTGGAGCACGGACGTGCAATGACATCCTGCCCAGTGTGTGCGTGCTCCCGCATGCACCCAGAAGATGACCGCCGCTGCTCCAATCCCTGTGTTTCTACTGCTGTGCACTGCAGAAGCCCCAGCTTCTGCCAAGGGTCACCAGTGCATCAGAGGATCCCCAATACCTCCCCAGGACTAGGAGACCTGTCTACAGATGCTCAATTCTAGTCCTCCCCTGCTGACCCCCGACAACCCAAGCTTGTTCGCAAACTCGGGTCACCGGTGTGTAGAGAAGCAGCGAATTTAAATTCCACCGGCGAAGTGGGCACTTCACGTTGCCACTCTGCTACGCGGAGTGGGCAATGCAAAGTGCTCACTCCGCCTTGCCATTACCACTTCATGTTAAGGCAGAATGGCAATGCGAGGTAAGGAAAGGCATTGTTTTTAATGGACTTCGCGTTCCTCATTAGGATTCTAAGTGATCCACTTGGTGTTTAAGATTTGGCAGCCCCCCCCCCCACATCACATGGCTTACAGTACTGTAAGTCACATGCTCTTTAGCTAGGCAGGAAGAAAGTGAGTCATACAAACAGACACTTTTACTTTCTCCTGTGCAGACGGAGAGAGAGTAGTGTGTTTTGTGACTACTGATACTTTGAGATCAGAGTGAAGAGGAGATTTAAACTTTGATTTAGATCCAACAACTTTTTAAAAGCTACATTTTTTTGTCTTTTCTGTACTCTTTTTTACTTAATTTGTTCTTTCTATAAATTTTATTTTTCTTACCTTTATAAGTAGTTAGTTGTTTGTCTGTGTCTGTGTACTGTGTGTGTGTGTGTGTTGTGTGACAGTGTGAGTAGTGATTGCTTGGACTGAGGGAGCTCAGTAGGAGAGATGGACCAGGATGAGGGAATGTCTGGGGTGGGGGCAGCTCTGGGAGAGCATGGTAGTGGTAAGCATCGTACCGTGCGCATGTGTGGAGGGCATGGGTGCCCATTCCTGTTGGACCGCTTAAAATTTGTGAGTGTCCCCCCCCAGAAGCAGGACCAGCACCGCCTCCTGTCCTGACTCTGAGGCAGTTGAACCACCACCAAGTCCAGCACCAGGTCCTCTGATGCAAGATGTGCCTGTTCCCCCGGGCCCAGGTGTGGATCCCATCCCTGTTCAGCACCATGACCAGCTGGCTGCCAGTTCATCTGGCCATCCCCTGCCTGTGCCTGGTCCTCCTCGCACCTCCGTTGTGTGCCAGTTTTTTGACTGTGTCGGGGGGGACAGCAGTATGGTCAAGTGCTACCTATGTGAGGTGGAGGTGTGCCGTGGCCCCAAGGGGACTCACCTGGGGACTGAGGGCCAGCACACCCATATGCTCAATCACCAGCAGTTGGAGTGGCAGGCTGCCACAGAACGGACCATGCCTGCACCTGCTGGCCATTCTGTGGCAGAGGGTGCAACTGTGCATTGTGGCATCCCTAAAAAGAGGAGGGCCACAGCAGCACCTGCTGCTCCACCAGCACCCCTACCCCACCACCACCACCACCACCACCAGCAGGTCAGCCTGTAGATCGTGTGGACCCCAGAGAACTGCATGTAACACAGGCTGACTTGGCAGTTCTCTGGAGTGCTGTTGAGGATAACAATGAGAGGGTGAGTGCTGTGGAGCAGTGGCTGGATCACATAGAGGGACATCAGTTGCAAATGACGTCCATGCTGGAACTGCTGCTGGCTCACCATGGGATCCCACATTACTTTTTTTTCCTCACACCATGTGCCCCCCCACACCTTCCTTGCTGTGTTATAAAATGTATTCCTCCACCATCCCCGACCGTTGTATGTAATTATGCCCTTTTTTTGTTGTCTTCCATATGCGTGACACTTTGTATTCTGAGCAGTGCAAGTGTACTGTACTAAACTGCATGTGTGCAGTCAGTCTTCTTTCCAGTCTGTGTATGTACTGCAGACACTGTCCAACTCCCTGACTTAAAACCAAACATTAA
This sequence comes from Neoceratodus forsteri, assembly GCA_016271365.2. Lineage (NCBI taxonomy): Eukaryota > Metazoa > Chordata > Ceratodontiformes > Ceratodontidae > Neoceratodus > Neoceratodus forsteri. Next base: position 660,952,705 of record CM057459.1, read on the forward strand.
TGAGTACAATGGTGGGGTGGTGAAACATGGAGAGAGACTACAAAACAGGCTTACAATACATCCAAGTAACTATTACAAAAAATGTATGTTGTGATTTGTGATGTGATCGTGGATCGTGGTTTGTGACTGCATTTGTGACTGTGATGATGAAGAAACGTGAATGCCTTCCGCCTACGGCTGTACTTCCCCGATGAGCTGTAGCTTAAAACTCCCAGACTTAAAAACTCGTATCAATGAGTACAATTGTGGGGTGGTGAAGCCTGGAGAGATACTACAAAACAGGCTTACAATACATCCAAGTAACTAGAAAAAAAATTAATGTTGTGATTCGTAACGTGAATGATCATGAATCATGATTTGTGACCGTGATGATGAAGAACGTGATTTGTATCACGAGTGACTCGTGATGATGGTCCTGACTTAAAAACGCATATTAATAAGTACAATGTTCATGCAGAATTAAGTACCACACCTGTCCAGTACTCTGAAGGGAAGACAAAGAAACAACTGTGACTTAAGTTACAGATGGAGAGTGGGCCCTAAAGAGATGCAAATGCACAGATAGAGTAAGATTGCGCTGTGCACTGAAGAGATGCAGGCACAAAGGCACAACACCTAACCCGTGCTCACCATCAGAAATTCAAATCTGGAAAAGAATACCTTTGCAGGTTGGGGCGGGCCGCGGGGGGGGGGGCAGTGTACTGCACTGCTGCATTAGTACCAGTAATGCATAGCAAATTGAAAACTTCAGTAATATGACCACATATTTTAAACAAACTAAAATTATGCACAGCGGCAGTGACAGTCACTAGTACTTGTACCAGTACAGATGCCACAAAGAAGTACAAAAATCACACAGCTGCAGTGGACAGCAGCTTCATATTGCTGTAATTATTATGTGGCACAATAAAAGGTGTCTGATTTGATGACACGCATCACACACATACTCACACGCACACTAAGTAATGCATAGCAAATTGAAAACTTCAGTAATATAACCACATATTTTAAACAAACTAAAATTATGCACTGCTGCACCACAACAAACAGCAGAAAAATGGCAAGAAATATTGAAAATATTACTGTGCGTACATTAACACAGCTATACAAAAAAAATCACCAAAACAGAAAGCATTGTCTTTTTCTCCAAGTTAATCTACCTACACCACAGATACACCCTTCCCCCAAAGCACACTTCCACTGTCTCTCAGTACACAGACTGAATGTTGTACATTAACATTCAAAATCTATACACAATAAACGCTCAATGATAGGAGCACAGGAGGGTTTCATATAATCGATGAACTAAAGTTTCAGCAAAAAAAAGACTCAAAAAGGCTTTTTTAACAGCTTTTTGAAGGTTTGAATCGCAGAGAGCTCGCAGAGCAGATTGTCTCCTACACCTTCCTACACACACTACCCCAAACTGAGGCTGTGCAGAACAATCTAGAGCCCATGTGACCTGAAATCACATGAATCACTGCAAAATTAGCCTTTGGAGCTTAATAACAAGGCGAAGTACATTGTTTTCAATGTATTTCGCCTTAAGAATTGGTGGAGTAGTGGTTTGGGAAGGCAGAGTAACACGAAGTCAGTGTTTTCAATGGATTTCACGTTACCTGTTATGTTAGTACTCAAGTACTCCTCATTGCGGAGCACCTGCTTTAATTCGCCACTCCACAAATCACTCCACAGAGCGAATCAGCCACTTACCATTACTACCAGTGTGGCACAAGGTGTGGCGTCCAACGCCTCAACCTGGGAATCTTTTTGGTCTTGCAGGAGGCCACGTATTACCTGAAGTTTCTTTTTTTAAACTCACTATGAACTAGAAGGTCTTTGATGCTTAGACAGCAGATGCATCCTGATGACTTAGAAATGCTCTATAGGGAGCAGTTTGCTTAACGTTTGAAGTGCCTTTACCCATCCAGATATTTTATTCACTCAGTGTCAAAAACGGTGAGTAAATTGAATGCCATTGTTATTTGGAGCACCACAGAATGTACTCATGAGACATGCAGGGCACAGACAGGTGAGCACCCCACAGGCCTTTCCGGGACTGGCTGACTCTGTTACACTCTGATGTCATCAGCTTACCTTCACCCCTGTATTTCATAGAAACACACCTGAGGAAAATACTGCTGCAGATTCATAATCTTGTGTAACCCAGTTGAGGCTAAACTAATAAAACATACTGCAGTATCCCACAAATTACTTGAGAGACATAAACACACTTTCTAACCCCTCATTTGAGGTGTAAGCAGCATCAGTTAATTAGAATAAAGATGTGGTCATCCAGGATTTGCTCACTAGAAGCGGATAAAATCCACTGAACAACTGGTGTGTTTAGGAATCTGCAGATTCCACTGAAGGCTTTACTACTTCTGTGGGAAGGACTACTGCAGAGTTTCTGTTCATCTCTTAGTAAGGGTTCCAGTATCTGGCTTTGGTTCAGAAGAGCAGTAATTTCAGAAACATGCCATTCTTTTCATTCCAACTTTTTCAGTTTACTCTGCTATCACTTGTTTTCATGCAAAAAGTGTGTGACCCTTGGAAATCTATGACAAGTTCCAAACACTAGACAAATCACCTTTCAAACGTTCTGCTGTTATCATCCTGTGATTTCTAAAAATGTCTTCTGACCTACTGTCTTTACATGCCTGTACTGAGTTTTTATTGGATCCACAAACAAAGGAGATTTCTGTACCTGTGTAAATGCAGATGATTTTTCTAGGCAAACAGCTACCGAAGACATGCAATGTGAGTCGTATAGTGGGACACGCCCTTTTGAAAATAGGACCCTCTATGTTTAATAGGGCTTTGTAAATGCTAACTGTGGTGCAGCCATTGTAGATCAGTGGTTACAGCTCTGATCTATGATCCAGTGGATCCCGGTTTTGATTCCAACCGCAGCCATTATCTTACTGTGTGGCCTTGTGCACATATCCCAGAACATCCACACACTTCAGGTCTCCTGGGTTTCTTGGGAACCCTTAACTATAAGAAATAAATTTCAGTAGAAGCAGCATGCTAATGAAAATGAGGGGTTCCACCCACAATTTTTGTTGTGCTCACAATATCGAATGTGCAATGTTTTGTGTCTGACACAATTTCATAATTGTAATGCCATCTGTATTGAATTCCCTCTACTAAACTATCCCATAAGTTGTTCACACCCATTGGTTGTGGTGTTGTCCCAGTCCAACAGGTATAAACACGATATATCCAATCAGGATGCAGGATTGTCCCTACCCATTTTTATAAGTTTTGTTATATAACTGAACCATAACTTTAATACACCCCTGCCACATACACCATGCAATGAAACATTCAGCACTGACAAATGCTTATTTCTTTTCCCTTTTGCTAATTAGATGATATTCTAGATGGCAGTACTCAGTGTGATGTGTGGAATGGTACACAACCTGAAGCTGACATACAATATCTAGTCTTCTCCTCTTTGTACAACATTAACCTTATGACCTTTGTACAGCTCCTGTGACATCACAACTGACCAAGGAGAGTCACTCACCTGCTGAAAGACTGGTCACTTTTGATGTCACTGTAAGTGAGGACACAAAACTGATCAAGTATGGATGGGAACAGAACTAGACATGTCAATGTCCAGGTGAGGTACTGCTCTACACATCACACCTTCTGCTATCAGGTGAAAATCCTTCTAATGAGCAAATGGAATATGACAAATACTGCAGAAATTAAAAGTAGCAGTTGACTACACTTGAAAATCAATAGCATTTTTACCTATTCTTGTCACTACAAGCTGTAAAAGAAATGTTTTCTGGTCTCCATCAAAAATACACAAATGAAAGCAGCAGAACTCTTTTATATCAACATCAGGACAAATCTGAATTCTAGAACCTTCCATGTTTTCATTACTGATGCATGTATTTAGAAACTGATGACCAGGAAAGGCACACTGAGCCTAGGGAAGCAAACATGGGAGACAAATTCAGGATAGGCAACATACAAAACTTGATCCCAGCACAACACAATCAAGAAAAAGGGCAGATACACACAGTGCAAAAACTATGACAAGTACCAGGTACAAAATAATTGAATGACAAAGCAAAATGAATGTGACAGTGAGGTGGCAGAGCAAACAATTCTGCAAATTAGCAGAGAGCAAATTGCAGGGAGAGTCAAAACACTACTGAATCTCATCTAGTCCATTCTGGATAAATATACAGTATTATAAAAATGTGTACAAGTCAGACCCAGTACCACAGCAATGCAAGTGGTGAACATTCGCCATTGACTAATGCTTATTTTTATATATCTATTTGTTTCAGTTTTGGTGTGTGTTGGTGGGGTGCAGGTGTCCAGTTGCTAAGCTGCAATACTCTACTAGTTTACACATTCTGGCCTACATATTCAAAGGGGCTGTATCTGGCGCAACTCCGCATTGCGCCCTGGTGGGATATTGAGAAGGCTGCCTGGCACAGTGCAAATCCAAATGAGCCGGGGTGCAATGATAATGTATGTGGCGCAGCTGCAGGGGGCCTGCCCATGCATATGTGGCACATCCCGTTATTGAACCCGGGATGTGCGGCACAGATGTCAGTGCACCCTTGCACTGCGCCGCATAGAGGAGATCAAAGTTGAGCCCATGCAAAGTAGGAACAAATCCCGACCCACCCACATGTGAGCTGCTGTATTGTAGGATGCAACACAGCAGCCAGATGTGAGTGGCCTACCACCAGAACACCGTCCGCATAGCACTACAACCCTGGTGGGCTACTGGAACCCCCCGCCCATAGCCGCGATCGCATGGAATATGTATAATGGGAAATCCGATGTAGTCTAGTGGCTGCCCTCAGTCCCCAATTACCCAATCAGTATGATACATGACCATCCCCAATTCCCCAATAAATGACAATATGACTGTCCCTGGTGGTCTAGTGGAACCCCCCCCATGCCCATTGCCATGATTGCAATAAAATCCAGTAATAGAATGCCCTGGTGATCCAGTGGCAACCCCCCACCCTCCCTCCCACATAGGACCCCTGCCCACCCGCTCACCTCCCCCGTCATCAGCAGGTGGCTGCATTCCACCTGCATACCGCCTGGCCACGCTGAATGACAGGTATAACATAGGCTGTAAGCCCGTTGGTCCCCAGTGTGGACCAATGAGCTTGCCAGGAGCATACTGTAATAGACAGTCTCAAATATGTGAATGGAGTCAGTCACAAATTTAGGACTGTCCTAGTCTATATGCCCTACAAGCAAAATGATCCACACTGGGGCTAACAAACTTCACCATATGCTACCTGTCCTCGACAGGTGGCCAGGCGGGGATGCAGCCACCCACTGATGATGGGGGGGTAAGGGGGTCTGTGTGGTGGGAGGGTGGGGTGCCACTGGGTCACCAGGGGCGCTCTCAGTACTGCAGTTTACTGCGATAGCAGCAACAGGCGAGGGGAGGTTCCACTAGACCTCCAGGGATGGTCATGCATCATACTTATCAGGGAATCAGGGGACTGGGAAGCGCACTAGACTACCAGGGATTTCTTTAGAGACATTTACCATGCGATCATGGCTCTGGAATGAGGGGATGCAGCGTAGTCCCCACAACCCCTGCATGTGCTGTGCAGGCGCAGTGTAAGTCACCAGGCTGTCCTGCAACAAAGCATGCAAATGGGGCCATAATGACATGCAAATGGCCCCATTTGCACCTTGCATTTATTATGGCCTCATCTGCATGCCCCCTGCTGAATATCGTGGGTGATGTGCCTAGCGCAACTGCACTTGCACATCCCCATGCTCCCTATCTGTGGCTTGTGCAGGTGCAGTGCCACTGCGCCATGCACAGTTTGTGCACTGACCATGCCATATTCAATGGTGCTGTGCCATGGTGCATCCCCATTGAATATCACCTGGACCTGGCCCGGGCGCATCACAGTTGTGCTTGCACCACTGCCTGGCACAGTCTGAATAGCCCGGCTCCTGAGTATTAGAACACTTATGCATAATGACTGGGTTTATCGAGAAGCCAAGCAGATGCACCAGATATTTTATATTATAATTAAGCAATAAGCAATGAGGGGTGTGGGTTATCGGGTGATTTACCATGGCTGGAGTGGGTAAATCCTCGACAGTCATGGTAAATACCCCGATAACCCATATCGTCTGAGTGGCTTATTGCGATAATACCAAGGTTAATTTTTTTTACTATAATAAAATACAAATATTAAAGAGGTTTCTTTTTTTTTTTTTATTGTATTTATTACTATGCTGCAGATGTGATAGAGGATGATATTGTTTTCATCAGCCGTTGGTTATCAGAGGATTTACAATGGTGGTAAACTGCCACTCTGACCATTTCTTTGGCTGTTCACTTATGTCCATGGTATAATATGTCACTTATAATATGTAGCAAGCTGATGTCAGAAACATTGTACGCCCCCAAAAGAAAAACAAAAAAATGTGATTATATGTTATATAACTGAATAGGCAATTAGCAAATACATATCAGGTACCAACAGATATCCTTTTACCTGTGCGAAACTGCACAAAGATACAGTCTCACAAACTCTGTAGGATGTTTCCAGGCCTCAGCAAGTATGCAAAAACATGGTGTATGAGCATTCTGACCACCTCTGTGAGACTGTGGTTCAGCCTTCAGCAAGTTTTTATGTGCTAGCGGCTCTGTGACAACTCCGAGCAAATAGTTTGAATTAAGGTCTGGCACCCCCCAAAGCAGCACCCCCTCCTCCCCACCCTGAAGCCATGAAAAGGAAAAAAGTCTTTTACAACAACTCTCCCCAACTTGAGTTATACTGGTAAAGTCCCCACCTCTGCATTGCAAAAAGACCCATCTCACTATCTCTGCAGGTTAACCACCTCATGCAAAAGATATCTTAAAACAAGTAATCCAGCCCATCATACTGCAGCCATGTCATTTTAAGAAAAAAGTCCCCTCACAATGTTGGTAATCTCCCGGTGTGAGCATTATTCACCCAGTACCAAATACACTATTATTATTCCCCCCATTAACCTCTTTTTAACTATGTGTTCCCAATGTATCAACTGGAAATTTCAGGCATGCTAGAAGCAGAGCAGTACAAAACAGTCCCGGAAGAGAAAAACATTAGGGGCCACCACCCTGTATTATGGAAAATGTGGATGCACTCCCCAATCTCACAGACACCCTATTCAACATTTTAACTGGGACTTAATCCCAAACTCGTTTCTCCATGTAGTAGATTTGTGCAAATTAGGGCTTATAACTATGCTTTACTGTCATAGTGAATTACTTTTTTTAAAATAAGGAATTTTTTAAATGTCTAAAAGAGTTGTTATAAATAACATAGCATATTGCATCAATCACAGCAAGGTAATACGTTGCTGCAAATAGTTCACTTTGATGCCTGAAACAGTGAAACATTTTTAGATAATAAATTGCAAATCACCGATAATAAATACATTGTTGCGATATCACAGCCAGCTCCTCCAAGGCACTTCATTTTCTGCACTGGGACTACAAGGGGGTCGGAGAGAGTCACTGCTGTAATCTTGGTGACTCTCCCCCCACCGCTCACTGACCCACCATGCCACCTGGGCATCAGAGTCACTGACACCACTGGCAGTTGGTCCTGCCTCCCAATCACACAGGAACCAATTGGGACCACATCCTGCTACTATTTAACTGGGATTACGCATAGTGGTCCTCCACGCTAGCAGTACAGAGAGCTAAGGGCTATGGTGCAAAGGGTGTCACAGTGTGGGTGTTAGCTATGGGAGTCCACCATTGGCCAGCCATGCTGCCCCTCTTATTTCAGTGTCTGCTGCATTTGAACCTCACAGCAGCTCTGCATATCTTTGTGACTGTACTATCAATAACTACAGCTCTGCAAATATATGTGTCAGTACTACCTTTTAGTTTAAGTTTCCTACAGCCTAGCTCTGTTTTAGCCATGTGTATTCCAGCCTCTTACTAGTACTGTATACAGCTGGTGCATGCAATTTATTTGCTTACTCTGCTGTATATTGCCTGCCTACTGTACTTGCTTCCCACCCAGTCATTCTATTAGCCAGTGTTCCCCATAACTACTGATCTGCAAATCTTTGTGACTGCATCACCTTTAGTTAAGCTTATTTACAGCTACATCTATTTAAGGTTACATACAGTTAGTGGTGGGGGAAGTGGCCGAAAATCACTCCACAAAGTGATTCGCGGAGTAATGCAGAATCTGCGAAGTACTCCACAACGTGAAGCGGAGTACTTTATGTCATGATGAGGAACGCAAAGTCCATTGAAACAAATGACTTTTGCATTATTCCGCTGTCCCCAAACCACTTCTCCACCAATTTTAAGGTGAAGTACATTGAATTCAATGTACTTCGTATAACTTTGCCTTGTTATTGAGCTCCAAGGCAAATTTTCCAATGCTTCATGGGAGTGCAGGTCACATTTGCTCTAGATTGTTCTGCACAGCCTCAGTTCTGTGTAGTGGAAGATGGAGACAGTTTCTTTTTAGAGCTCTGCGATTCAAATCCTCCAAAAGCTGCTAAAAAGCCTTTATGGGTCATTTTGGTTTTTGTTCAAAATTTAGTACATCGAATGTAAGAATCCCTCCTGTGCTCATATCATCAAGTGTTTATTGTTTGTGTGTGGATTTTGAATGTTAATTTAGAACAGTCAGCCTGTGTACTGTGAAGTCTGCTTTGGAGGAGGGGTGTATGTGTAGTGTAGGTAGATTAACTGGGAGAAAAAGGCAGTCTTTCTGTTTTGGTTATATTTTTTTTGTATAACTGTGTTAATGTACACACAGTAATAATTTCAGTAATTCTTGACTTTTTTTGCCGATTATTGTGGTGCAGCAGTATATAATCTTAGTTTGTTTACAACATTTGCTTATATTACTGAATGGGTTGGGGGTGTTAGGGAACTGGAATGGAGTTTGGGAGGATAAGGGACTATATGCCAAGGACAGGTTTCATCTTGCCCCATTAGGGAAGGAAGTCCTTAAACAGGGGATGGCTGACTACATACAAGGAAGGTGGGGTTTAAACTTGTAAGGGGGGGAAGGGATAAGGGAGGGGCTGATCAGAAGCCCTCTCCTCCAGATGAGGGGAGTAGCCTTCAAGCCCAGGGGAGGGGGGAACAGACTGGAGGTGGAGGTTTCAGGAGGAGCAGGGGAGGATGGAAGTATAAGGAATCTGGGTGGGGTTCGACAAAGAGGATCAGGGATAAGGGGTGAGGGTTGGTGTTAGTAAATGCCAGGAGCTTGGGAAACAAGTTCCCAGAGTTCCAGGCCATGCTGTTCGAGTCGGGGGTGGATGTGGCGGCAGTCACGGAGCGTGGGCCAACAAAAACCATGACTGGGACCTAAATGTACTGGGGTACACTATGCTTAGGAAGGATAGAAAGGAGGGCAGAGGGGTGGAGTGGCTATGTTCATTAGAGATGACATAGAAATTGCTATGGTAGAAGAGGCAGAGGGAAATGTGGAGGCCTTATGGGTCACCTTACGATCCCCAGCAGGAGATAAGGTCAAGCTGGGAGTAGCATATAGGCCCCCTGGGATGTTCTAGAGGATGGTTTGCTGGACATCATTGCCCAGTGTGGTCCAAAAGGGGAAGGAGTAGTGTTGATGGGGGACCTTAATATGCCAGGTACAAACTGGGGAACCATGTCCTCTAAGGTGGCCAAGGAGCAGAGGCTGCTGGATGGCTTCCAGGATGTGTTCTTAACACAGCATGTGATGGAGCCCACAAGGGAGGGCCATGTCCTGGATGTGGTTCTGGCAGATGGAGATCTGATAAGGGACATGGTTGTACAGGACCCCCTGACTGGGAGTGACCACAATACTGTCTGGTTTCAAATAAGCATGGGGGGAGTGGGGTTGAGATCTAGGACACTGGCAGTGGACTTCAGGGGGGCAGACTTTATGGGCATGGGAAATATTCTCAAGGATCACTTGAAGGGGATTACCTCAACGACAAATGTGGAAAGGAGATGGGAGGTCATAAAACGGGGACTTCATGAGGCAGTCAGGATCTGCGCTAAGTTGAAACGTAAGGGAGCAAGGTCACATAAACCATGCTGGTGGTCCAGTGAGGTACAGGTAGCAGTCAGAGAAAAGAAGGCGGCCTACAAAAAATATAAAACAACAAGAGGGGATAGGGATAAGGAAATGTACCAGCTTGCATCTAGAAAAGTCACCCGTATGGTGAGGGGAGCAAAGTCCAGTAAAGAGCAGCGGCTGGCACAGGGGATACATGGAGGGAAAAGGGTTCTTCTGGTACATTGGGAGCGGAGAAAAACTAAGGGCCATCTCAGCAGATTGAGATCAGAAGGAGGTGGGTGGAAGAGGCAGGACCAGGCAGAGGTATTTAGTACTTTGTCTCTGTGTTCACTAGGGAGGGGATGGGATATCTACAAAGCAAGGCATGAAGGGGATAGAAGTGGCAGGGAGTGGGATCAGGGGAGCAACAGAAACGGAGCAAGAGGGAGGGAAAGGTACCCAAGGGGTGTCACATCTGGATAAGGATAAAAAGACCAGTAAGGTGGAGGGGACTGATGATGCTATCTCCGCCAAAAGGGTATGGTTAGCCCTCAAGGCCCTAAGGAAAGACAAATCTCCTGGGCCGGATGGCATTCATCCGAGAGTGCTATGGGAATTGATAGACATATTGGCTGCACCCCTGGCGCAGCTTTTCAGCAGGTCATTTGAGACAGGGAGGGTACCTAGGGATTGGCGAGAGGCACATGTGGTACCAATCCATAAAGGGGGGTCGTAGGGAAGTACCAGGGAACTATAGACCCATCAGTTTGACCTCGTGGTGGGAAAATTAATGGAGAGTATACTAAAGGAATGATTGGGGTGTACTTGGAGGAGGTGGGAGGTCTGGATAGTCGGCAACATGGGTTTGTGCCAGGTAGATCATGTCAAACCAACCTTGTGGAGTTCTATGAATGGGTAACATCAGAACTGGACAGGGTAAGCCTGTGGATGTATTATTCTTGGACTTCAGCAAGGCGTTTGACTCTTTTCCCACAATGGTCTGGTGGAGAAACTGATGGGGTTAGGGGTAGGCCCTTTGATGGTCAGATGGATTGAAAACTGGCTGGCTGGGCGCACTCAGAGAGTAGTGGTCTGTGGGGAGCTCTCGAACCCTAGAGAGGAAGGTAGTGGGGTACCACAGGGCTCGGTCCTGGGTCCGATCCTGTTTAATGCATACATATCGGACATCAGGGAGGGTATAGGGTGTGAAATGAGTCTATTCACGGCTGACTCCAAGATGGGAGCAGTAGTTGAGGGAGAAGAGGGGAGGTTGGCCCTGCAAGGGGACCTGGACACCCTGGAAAGCTGGGCTCACATTTGGAAATTAAATTTCAATATCACCAAGTGCAAGGTGTTGCATCTTGGTCAGGGAAACCCTAAACACAGGTACACCCTGGGAGGGGAGGCGCTGGAGGCCTCAATAGGGGAAAAAGACCTAGGGGTCATAGTGGATACATGTATGAATAACTCTGAGCAGTGCAGAAGAGCAGCTAGCAAGGCAAACAGGATGTTGGGATGCATCGTAAGGGGGATCACCTCTAGGAGCAAGGAAGTGATTCTGCCACTGTACAATGGACTGGTTAGACCACACCTTGAGTACTGTGTACAGTACTGGAGACCACACTTGAAGAGAGACATACAGCTCCTGGAGAGGGTACAGAGGAGGGCAACAAAGATGATACGAGGGCTAGGGGATTTGACTTATGAGGACAGACTTGAGGAGCTCTGCCTGTTTTCATTGGAGGAGAGGAGAGAGAGGGGACATGATTGAGGTCTTCAAGTACCTCAACGGAATAAATAGGGTAAACATGGAGGGGATCTTTAGACTAAAGCAGGGAGGTATCACCAGAGGGCATGGTTGGAAGTTGGAAGGGTGAGGGGGAAGAGGAGGAGGTTTTTCACTGAGAGGGTGGTGGACCCTTGGAATGCACTGCCTGGTGAGCTGATTCAGAGATCCACAATGGAGGGCTTCAAGAGAGGGTGGGACAGACACAAAAAGTGGATGTATCAGATGATGGCCTGCCCCAGGGGGGTGGGGATGGATGATAGGAGTTTCTGGAGCACAAGGGATGGGAGGGTCTCGGCACCCAACTAAGCATCTAGGTTCGAGCAGACTCGATAGACCGTAAGGCCTAATCTGCTGGCAAATAGTATGTTAGTACTAAAGGTTTTCAGTTTGCTACGCATTACTTATAGTGTGTGTGTGTGTGATGCATGCCATTAAATCGGACACCTTTTATTGTGCCACAGAGTAATTGCAGCTGTGTGAACCTGCTAGCCACCACACCAGCATAAATTTTTTATACTGCTTTGTGGTATCTTTACTGGTAGTGGACTGTTACTGCTGTGTACTACCATCCCCCAACCAGTAAAATGTATTCTTTTCCAGATGTGGATTTGTGACTTGTGAGCACTGGCTAGGTGTTGTGCCTTTGTATCTGCATCTCTTCAGTGTGCAGCACAATCTTAATCTGTCTGTGCATTTGCAGTACACCATTAATTCTGGGAGACTTTGCATTTCTTGTTACGCTCTCATTTCACTTTGTCAGCACTGGGGAATTTTCTGGACACAAGACAGTAGCATTTAGGGGATGCACATTAATTCTGGTGACTGTGTGACCATTGGGCGCATGACGGAGTGCACCATTAATTGTGGGAGATTTTGCATTTTTTTGTTACCCTCTCATTTCACTTCATCAGCACTGGGGAATTTGTTTGACACAAGACAGTAGCATTTTGGGGATGCAAATAAATTCTGGTGACTCTGTGTGACCACTGCGCACATGACTGAGTGTGCCATTAATTCTGGGAGACTCTGCATTTCTTGTTATGCTCTCATTTCACTTTGTCAGCACTAGGGAGTTTTACAGCCACAAGTCAGTAGCATTTTGGGGATGCAAATTAATTCTGGTGATTGAGTGTGCCATTAATTTTTGGAGACTTTGCATTTCTTGTTGTGCTCTCATTTCACTTCGTCAGTACTGGGGAGTTTTCTGGACACAAGACAGTAGCATTTTGGGCATGCACATTAATTCTGGTGACTGTGCGTGTGAGGGGCTGCCAATATTGTTGTCCCTTCACCTTACTTCACGTTAAGGCAGAATGACAATGCAAAGTAATAATTACAAGGTGAAGTGAGCCTTTTGTATTGGCCACTCCACGTAGCGGAGTGACAATGCGAAGTGCCCACTTCACTTGCACTTTGCCGGTGAAATTTTAATTCACTGCATCTCTACATACAGCTACAGCTCTGTTGTGGCCCTGAGTGTTTCATCCCCTCAGCTTGCTCTGCATACATTTGTAATTCTAAGACTTTGCTCCTGCCCTTTCCAGTCTGTGCCACTCAACCATGCTTGCTAGCCCACAGCCCTGTTATACCTCTCTCCCACCCTTCTGCTTACTCACCTAGATACTTTTCACCATGTTCAGCATTTTCCCCCTCTATATCTCATTTCTCACTCTCCTATCCCTGTCCCCTCTCTCCCCCACTGACCAGCTTGCCTACATTCCTACCCCTCACTCTCCTCTCCATCCCCTTTTTAACTTCCCAGTCCCCCCCCCACCATCCATATCCTGTATCCTCATTTTTTCTTCTCCACCTACATCCATCCTGGATTTCTGTGTATTCCCTCCCTTAATACTGAATTTCTTCATCATGCTGGCCTCTCATCTCCATTCTCTCACCCCCACCCCATCCCCTCAGTCCAAATGATGGAAGTCTCACTCCAATCTCCTTCTCTTGCTCCTCCTTTCTAGCTGGTGATGTTGAACTCAGCCCTGATCCTGCCCCTCCTTCCTCCCCCCCACCTAAAGACCTCACGTGTTTCCACTTCAGTGCCAGGAGTCTCCTCCCCAAACTAGACTACCTTAAAAGGTGTGTCTCCCAGCACTCCCCCGACCTTTTATTTATCACTGAAACCAGGCTGCCTTCCTGGGTTCCTAATACCAGCTTAGCACTCCCTGATTTCAACCTCCACCACCAGGACTAAGGCAAGCATGGTGGTGAGGTTTCCCTCTATGTCTGTCAATCCCTCTCATGCTCCATCTCCCTCAGTGAATCTCTTACCTCCTCTCACAAACTCGTGCTGACAAGGATCTCTCACGCATCCTCTCTCCCTGCTGACAACGATATCTCTCCCTTCCTCTCTCTCCCCATATTTGTTGGTGTTGTCTATGCCTCTCCCAAGATCTCTCCCTTCACTCTTGCTGACTCCCTCTCCTCTCTCACCTCCCATGTCTCAACTGGTGAGTTTATCCTCCTCGTGGACGTCAACCTAAACTGGTTCGCCCCTGCCTCTAAGCCCACGTAGCACAGGACTAAGTCCCTGAACCTCATACAGCTATTTTTGAGCCAACCCATCTCTATGTGCACTCCAGTAGTGACTCACTCCTGAATTGGGTGCTTTCCTCCCATCCCCACCATACCATCTCCACAGACATTCTCTCAGAAGTCTTCAGTGACCACTGCATACCCTACTGCATTAGGAAAGAGCACCTTCCTCACTCTGCCCCCAAATACCTCTGGTACAGGCCTCTCAATTCCCTAGACACTGACACCCTTCTGAATGCCCTTGGTACTTCGCACTGATCTCTGTTCTACTCAACCACTGACATTAACCTAACCCTCTCCCTCCTCACTGCCATTTTTAACAAAGCCTTGGACACACTTGTTCCCCTCAAAAAGGCCAGGGTTACCACCCCTGGATAACAGCTGACCTTACTGGACTGTGCAAGTCCCAGGGCCTTGCATGGTCTCACTTCAAACCTCCCTAGTCCCTGTCCAACCTCCAGCACTACAAGGTTCTCAGGAATGCCTGCACTAAGGCTGTTCACTCTGCAAAGGCCCTCTATTTCAAGGCAAATCTACAATCCCATCTAAAGTTTTGGAAGGTTATCCATTCCCTTTTTGATCCTCCTGCCCAGTCCCCATCCCCACATAACAAATTCTTCTTAACTTGTACCCTACCTTGTCACACACCCCTAATTCCACTGTTTCTCATTCACCCCATTTTGCTGAAGGCTTCCACTTTCTTTCTGTCTCCTTCCATGAAGTCCTTCTCACCCTTTCATTCCCTAACCCCTCCAAGATTAGCCCAGATGGCTTGGACCCTAAACTCCTTCAACTCTCAGCACCTACTAAAACCCCTCCCTCTCCCTCACCTCTTGAACCTCTCCTTTTCCCTCTGTACTGTCCTTCAGGTCTAGAAATTTGCCAAGGATCTTTCCCTGCACAAAGAGGGCAACCCCCTTCTCCCCTGGTAACTACCATCCGATCTCTTTTCTTCCCTCCCTTGCCAAGCTTCAAGAATCCATTGTCTACTCTAGGCTTACTGCCTTTCTTTCCTCTTCTAACTTTCTCTCCCTGTTCCAGTCTAGTTTCAAGAAGAACTACTCCACCATCACATCCCTGCTACATGTAACTGATTCAACCACTGCCATCTTCATTGACCTTGCCAAAGCTTTTGATTCTGTATCATACACCCTCTTACTGGACAAGCTATACTCAGCTGACCTTTCTGCTTCTATTATGACATAGTTTTGCTCCTACCTCTTTGACTGCCTCCAGTCAGTTCAGGTGGGTGTGGTTATGTCCCCCCCCTCCCCATACAGGCAGGGGTCCCAGAGGGCTGTATCCTGGGTTTGGTCCTATTTTCAATTTTCTTAAATGATCTCCTCTCTGTTTGTGTCTCCTTCTCACATCCATATGTATGTGGATGACATGGTCATCTTCACCTCTGGCCCATCAATCACTGATGTCCAGCTCCCTCTTCAACATGACTTCCATAATGGGCTGAGCTGGATCCAAGCCAGTCAGCTCAGGGTAAACACCAAGAAGACAGTGACCATGATGTTTGGCTCTAGCCAGAAACTAGTTAGGCTAGTGCCTACCCCTGTCTTCTCTACACTGGATGACACCCAACTTGAGTGCATCCCTGTCTCCATTACCTGGGGGGTTGGCTCGACAGTAGACTCAAATATTGTCCCCACATCAATGCCATCCATGCTAAACTCCACTGCAGACTTGGTGCCCTATACCAAAACAAGGACAGCCTTACCCCTCCAGGTCCGGCGGGAGCTGATGTCCAAAATGATCCTCCCGGTTTTTGACTATGCTGATGTGGTCTATGGTACTGCTCCCTCCTCCTCACTTGCCAGACTGGACACCCTCCGCAGTGCCTTCTGTTGTTTATCCTCCAGTGCTCCTCTCCACATGCACCATTGCTGTCTCTACTCCTCCCAGCCCATCCTTTACGTCGCCAGTCCCACTGCGCCTCTGTCATTGCTAAATACTGATTTAACTCACTTCCATCTTATCTCTCCTCTATCCACTCCCCTGCTATCTCTTCATCTTACTCCCTGTGCTCCACGGATCCCTGTACTTTCACCCTTCCCAATGACCACTCATGTGCTGGGCAAGCTGCCTTCTCCTACCGCCTCCCCTCTCCCTTTGTCTCTCTAACTTTCTTCGGGCATTCAGGTATCAACTAAAACTTTTTCTCGTCTCCCCTGTACCTGCCCCTCCACCTTGGACCCATCTGCCCCACTTCCTTCCTCCTCTCCTCCTCCTCCTCCTCTTCCAACTCTTTCCCTCTACCTGTGCCACTTATGTCCTTGGCCCTCACTCTGTTCTCTTATGTTCTAGGTGTTATCCCCTAGCTCTACAGCATTTTTAACCTTGGCCACCATGTAATGGTGCCCCGGTCTACAAGTTTTTCCCTGAAACTCTATTCTGCACTTGGTTAAAGGGGTTGTTGTCTACCATTTCCTTGCTCTGTTCTGTATTATATCTGTAACTTTTTATTACAGTCACAGCCAAAGACATGGCAGACATATCCTTTAAATATCTAGGCATAACTCTTAACTCTGCCATTACCTTTCAAGACCACATACATCAGCTCTGCTTAAATCTCAACTCCCATATCAGACTCCTCTACCATCATCAGCAATGCCTTCCTCTGGAAGCCCTACAGCTTGCCATCTCCTCCTCGGTCCTATCTGTGATTAACTATGGCATTGTTATCTATGGGGTGGCAGACAGCACCACACTAAACAGGGTCAAAATATCACTCAACAAAGTCTGCTGCCTCTCTCTGGGCTGCCTGGTAACACCCATACCTGCTCCCTTTATACGCAAACAAACTGGCTGGACTTTGATGGCAGGCTACACTACCACACCTGCTTATTAGCCAAACAAATCACTGCTGGGCTCACGACCCCTTGCCTCTCCACTCTCCTGCAGCCAACTACATATGCAAGGCTCACCAGAAGTTCACTCAAACCGTCTCACCAGGTGCCAAGACAAAAAAAACTCACTGGACCAACGCTCCTTTCACTATCGTGCCCCGGCTTGACTGAACTCCGTCCCTCCACACATTATGGAGGAACCTAAACTTGGCCACTTTAAATTCCTTTTGCACTCTCACCTTCTATCCTCACACTCCTGTGCCTGTTCCTAACTCCTATAATCCTGGCAATGAACGTTGTCCTACTCTCCAACCTTATTCCCTCTGGCCATAACCTGGACATGCTTAGCCCCCTCCTCCTTTCTCTTCTCTCGCTCTCTCCTGTCCACCTTTACTGACACTGGACCATGTCCAGCCTTTGACCTTCCTGCTTATCCCTATCTACTACTCCCTACTACCTACTACCTCCACCTCCTAGTCTCCACCTAGCCTCCTTAAAATCATGGATCTTGGCTCTTACCCATAGCCTTAACCTGTACCTGACCATCCAGCCCCTCGCAACTTCTATATCTGAATTGAATTTTTGTACTCCTATTTTTGTACATAGAATTTACCTCTAGACTGTGTTCCTATTTCTGCCCATTATGTTGTATATAAATGGTCTACAGTATCCTCAACTTGTATACAAATTGTACTTGCCTTAATGTATTATAAAAGTCTGTACTGTTATTGTCTCTGTAATTGACGTGGAGCCTTTGTAAAGGAGTCTCTGACTCAAAGGACTGTAATTCTGAATAAACCAATCAATAAATCAATCAATAAATTAAACACATTTCCTGAAATTTCTGTGATATTTCTAGAGAAATCTCCTGCTTTTTCCATTTACACAGTAGGGACAGCAGAGAGAAACTCTTTAGAAATTTCATGAAATACCTGGAAATATCTGCCCATGCCTGTGGCTACTACTGTATGTGCACTTCTGACAATATTTTTGCTCTTCATGACATTACCCCCATCACACCTGGAAATGAGCCTCGTCTCACTGTGCATTTCCTGGTTACCAAATTTTAAATGAATACATCAAGTGTTCTCTCATCAAAGAGAGACCTTTGTTACCATGTATTACCTTTCTGTGTCTGATACAAAATACTGTATATGCTTAACTGTAGCATCTCTGACAGAATTGTAATCTGCCTTCTGAGTACATACAGATGAGTTTACATGGATGTTGCATGTTGCCTTTTTTGATCATTGTCCACTGTGACCCATATGTAGAGCCTCTGACATGCAGTTTATTTTTTCAAGCGATGTCTCACAATTATTTTTAATATTAATCTGAGACAGAGTGTAAAGGTTGGGGAGGGGTTGAGCTGGTAGTGGAGGAGGGATACATCGCTCAGATCAGCACTTTTGCTATTCTGTGAGTGTATGACACAGAAAATGAAGAGCCTCTTTTAAGCAGTTGATGCAGGTAATATTTTATCATGGGCCAGAGAAAAGTAGGCAACAGTCAAACTTCTGATCAAGTAATTCTGCTGGTTAAAGGAAGGCTGTCATAAACTCCAGTTTTCTCCCAGCCTCTACTCAGCTGTCAACTTTCAGGGAGAGACTTGAATTTCTGCTGAAGGGCACTCTTTTTCTATTAGTTTGCCACTTTTATGTCCTGGAGTGAGTGGCGCCATCTCATTGATTGCAGCGCCAAGAGCCGCAACTTCTATGCAAATTAGCATAGTATCCTTCCCGTGATCTGCTGGAATGCTTGTTCATGACGAGCTGGGAAAATTTTCATGAAGGAAAAAGAAGCCCTGTGCCATGTAGTACTCGTTGAGCTGTACTTTTAGAAGCAACCCCCAATGGAAAAAGGGCACAGAAACACAACACAGGTTAGTTGGTAAACTGTAAGCACCCAAAGGTTGTGCTAATTGGGTGTTTCTGCAGCCCTAGTCACTGGCTAGAGTCATCTGGACAGCCTTCCTTTAAAACCACAGAGAACAGAACTGTCTGCTTGGTATTATGTGAAATGTAACAAAGTATCTGGCGTGGAGAAGCTGGGGATTATCTTTGTTGTTTTCACTTGTAAAGAAGTCAGCTGTCTCTAAACAAAACAGCCAGGGCATGAAGCTGTTAATTACAGACTACTTGGAGTTGCTTAAACCACCCTTCCCCAACAGTCCTGTAGTCACAGCTCAGGGGGTGGGGTATCCAACTGTGTCCTTCCTTGTGGCTCCCTAATTAAAAGAAAGCTATTTTGGTTTTACTCACACTTCCTGTTTCTTCCATCTAATGCTGCACATTACTGTAGTAATGAAAATAACAAACAAAAAGTTAGATCAGTTAGATGCAGTTAGCAACCCTATTCCCCCCTTTAATCCATAATTAGGTTGGAAAATCTATTAATTAAGCATGTATCATATTTAGCAAGACACACCTGGGAGCTTACTGTCACCTTCAATATCCTATACCACTGAGCACAGAAGTCTGCTTGCTCAAGCAAGGGAGCTTTTTCATGTTTCAGTGATGCTGTCACTGGGATTTAGAGCTTTGAGGGGCTGAGAGGATGGTCATACTCAATAAAAGGTGGAGAAGGGAGGGGGGTTTCAGTTATGATTTGAGGGAAGGGGATATGGGGAGGCAGGGACACCATTTTTTTGTAGGGATGAATCATTTTTAATGATCCCGTGTTAAACTTAGTATGGAGTGGCTCCATTAATTAGCTTGCTGATTAGGATGTTTTTTCATAGCTGAAGAGGAGAACTGCATACAGTAGCAAGCAAGATGCAGTATCATTTTTTTTGTTT
The DNA here is from genome assembly GCA_016271365.2 of Neoceratodus forsteri. NCBI lineage: Eukaryota > Metazoa > Chordata > Ceratodontiformes > Ceratodontidae > Neoceratodus > Neoceratodus forsteri. The sequence continues at coordinate 660,972,715 of CM057459.1, forward strand.
TTGTCATTGATGGCTTACAATCCATAAGGGGAAGGGAACATTGTTTAAACAGGAGTAGCACACTAAGCTGATGCTGGTTTCCAGATGTGACCTGGGAGCATAAGGAAGTTATGTGACTTGCTCAGGATCACACAATATGCACCTAAATAGCATAAGACTTCCCCACCTGTTCCCTGAAATCAGAACTGAACACCCTCCCTTCTCCACCCTCTAATGAGTACAACTGTCCTCTTACCTCCAAAACCCCCAAACCCAAGAGCTAGCATCACTTGACACATGAAAAAACAATGGCCAATGCTAAAGCGAGCAATCTTCAATGCTGAGCCATATGTGGATATTGATCTTCACCCCTGCATAATGAAGTGTTCCCCCACCTCTTTACACATCTGGTAGCAATATATTTTTTTTCTAGACCATTTTCCCTCTCTCTGTCTTCTTGTATATACTGCAGCAATTGTTAACAAGGATACCTCCTTGTGAAATGTCACCTTTAGCAAGCAATGTGTAGCAGGACAGGTTTGCATAGTGCCCCATCCTATCATTGTTAACAGTGCCCTCACCCCACTAGTGATTGCCATAGAGGTCAACAGGTTCTATATACAGGTCTATGGTGCTGGCTGCTGCTTTCTTGTTCAACTGTCCAGCCACATACAGTACCTCTTTAACATTTACCAGGGAAGTGTGAGACACAATATGGGCTAAAAAGCAAGTGGGAGGCTGGAGCCGGTATCTCAAGGTTACTGTTAACTGAGCACTGATCATCACGACTTAATAGGAATTTTTGTTTACAAATTTCAGTGTACAATGTAGGACAGCATAATCCTATTATATGTTTTAAAAATGTCAGTTTAATCAATTAATGCCCAGACATAAGAGTAATATGCTAAACCTGGCATTTGAAGTGCTTTCTATTTTGCTAAACTGGAAAAAAAATACACTATACATATGCCTCATTGTGTTCACTAAAGTCTTATTCAGAATAGAAAAAATATATAGCTGCTATAGTAAGTAAAGAAAAATGTTGAGAGCTACCAAATGTATATTTAGCTGCAGGCAGTGAAATGAAAAAGACAGTATCCTGCTTTAACAGTACCTCTCCAACATCTTACTGGGGAGAACATTTATTTGTTCATAGCCACTCTATTGTTTACTGAAATACATTATAGTGATATACTGTCACTTGCCTAATCACAATACATCACCACCTCCTACTGTTACTAATAGCTGGAAAGCAGAAAGTGACTTCTACATCAGTTGCCAAGGCTAGAAAGTTGATGAATGAAACTCCTACTAAGGGGAAGATCATGGTGGCTGTCTCCTGTCACATTCCCAAATGGCCTCCAATAAATCTTCCTTTATTTTAACTCCATTTGTCCTCCACTTTCCTTCAGGCTAGAGATGCTATGTTCAGATTGCACTGCTGTGCCAATGGGTAGAACCAGCTGCTCCCAAATACAGCCACTGGTGACCGTAACTGGTCTGCTTTCATTTGTCTACTGTTTTTAATTAATTAAAACACATATCAATGCGACTGCTTAAAACACAGAAACATCTACAATAACTTACTTTATTGGAGAAGGCTTCCTAGTATTCCACTGGAACAGACTTCCATTCTCAGTCTGGTGTGTTGCCTTAGTGCATAACAGTTAAAGCAGCACTGTACAGAAGTGCCCATTCTGCTGTATACTTTTTTGTTCTGTATTAGGCTGTCCCTTTTTAATAGTCTAAGCCACACTACATAATAGTCACCACTCTGATGTATACCTTTTTGTTTTGTTTTAGATTGTCCCCTTACTCCTGTCTTGGGAGATACGATTATTTCCTCATTTTGAGTCTCTTGTGACTAAACTGAACCAGAATGCAATAGATATTGCATCCTAACCTTATGGGATACATGTTCAAAAATAGCCAAGAAAAATTATGCAAACATGGGGTTATAGAATAAAGAATGGCTTCATACTAAGAAAGAATTTGGACTTGCGCACGTGCACACACACACACACACACACACAAAAACAGTAAGAATGGGGGGATACTATCGTTTCTATTTATAAGTGATCACAGAAGATAACATAAAATAACACAAGGCTATTTTCCATTGTCTGCCATAAAAGCACTTATGAGTCAGCTCAATGACCTGATGCATCACTTTATGCTGCTTTTGCATTTTACAATTGTGATTTCTATTTAGCAATTTCTCCTAACCAAATGCTATTTTTTATGATTTGCTAACCGCCGAAGCCAACTCAAAGACCTGCTGCACCACTTTATGCTGCTCTGTGTTACCAGAATTTGAACAATATCATCCATCTGGTAATTATAAACGATTGTTTCTAAATGTTGCTAATTGCCTCATTTTACTTAACATACTCTGCATACTATTATAACCCCTTTAAACCCCACTAGATGTGTAAGTCCTTCTGTCAGCTAATGATTATTTTATGAGTGATCGCTCTTAAAAATGTATCATTCAGATTTTATAATGCAGATGTTAGCAGTGCATGAATGGATGTATCTCCACCCGGAACCAAAGATCACACACGGCTCTACAAAGTGCACAATGTTTTGCAAGAGTGCACTTCAATCAACATAAGATGGAAAAAGAGAGTGTACTTCAATCAATGTAAGGCGGAGACATATTCATATTCTGGTACATCTCAGACAGTCCATAAAATAGTTATATTACAAATGGCTTATGACAGCACACTTTAATGGATCGAAAAACCAATGTTTTAAATATTTTAGAAAAAAATTCTGATGTCAATAAATAACAGGCATACTATCAGGAAGATCCACAATTTCAGCCTCATAAGATAAATAAATAAAAACTAGATAACATGCAGACCGTTTTTGGTCAGTCTTCCAGATTTCTGTGCTGGGGGGGGGGGAGCGAATGTGCATGTCTGTTAAAATGTAGAAAAATGTTTGAAGGAGTGAATGGCCTTGCATGATAGTCATAAATCTAGATGTCATTTCCAGGTATAAGAGCTATTAATATTTTGTATAGCCATAGCATCACATAGAACACTGATTCATTTTTAATTAGACTGGCTATTAAGACAAATATCAAGCATCTGAATTTCAAAATTTTCTGTAAATTATTACAGCACAGTGAACTCCTGTGCTGCAACTTCCGTCAATGACAGTAACTTCTGCACATAGTAGTGTGGCAAAACAGTGAGACCCATCCCACTCAAAATAGCAAAAAAGAAATACTTATGTAAATCTGGGCAAGAGTGTCTCTCCATGTTTGTAAGCATGTCGTATGTTATTTGCACAGCATGGCTTGTTTATGGGCTGATTGTGTGTTACTGCTGCTATATAGAATTTGAATCTAGAGACCAAGTACTTCATGAAATCTTTGTTCTTGTATTAGCTGTTTATTACTAACTGCCTGTGTTTGTTTGGTTCATCAGTGAAGAAAAATCAGTTCTCAATTGTCACTACACCAGAATCTGTTCTGTCCCTTCTGCCACTGAAGGATTCATAGCATTGAGCTCAACGGACAAGTGGCAGCACTGTCCAAGAAAGACATGACAGAGGTGTTACAAATCACACACTACCCCCCCCTCCCCGGTGAAGCAAATCAGGTCACACATTATGACACAAATACAGGTTACTCACCTGTAACAGGAGTTCTAGGAATAGTATATGTTGTTCATCCACACTCTCTGGCAGGTTCCTTGCCGCTTTAAATCTTGCCGGAAGGTCTTCAAGCTGGCTCCTCCCACCCGCCCGAGTGGTAAAACTCTCAGCTCCGCCCCATGACACCAGATCTAGCCCGCTGGAAGCCAGGTTGTGCATCGCAGCCGGGGAGGTCGGGTGGGTCATGTGGATGAACAACATATACCATTCCTAGAACTCCTGTTACAGGTGAGTAACCTGTATTTCTAGGGACATGGATATGTCGTTCATCCACACTTTCTGGCAGACTCCTAGCAGTTCTCTGGGAGGAGGGAGGCAAGACACACACCCCCTACTTAGGGAATAAAGACTGGAGAACCGAGGCCCCAAAACCAGCATCCCGGCGTGACTCAAGGTCGATGTGGTAGTGGGAGATGAAGGTATGTGCTGACTTCCAGGTAGCAGCCCTGCAGATTTCCTGGATAGGGACGTCCCTGGAAGCAGCAACTGATGCAGCAGTATGGCGGGTAGAATGAGCTCTTATCCCTCTGGGAGGCTCCATGCCTGCCAACCTACAGCAGAGATCTATGCAGGAGGTGACCCACCTGCTTATCGTCCACTTGGCAGGAGGTCTGCCAGGTGCAGCTTCAGCGTAGGTGACAAACAGCTGGCGAACCTCTCCCCGAACTTCAGCCATCCACTCCTTATAATAAGCGAGCGCTCTTCTAGGGTCCAAAGTATGGAGCCTATACTTGGCCTCCGAGGTGTGACTGGGGTAGAACACCGGCAGAGTCAACACCTGGTTAAGATGAAACTCTGACACCACCTTCGGAAGGAATTTCAGGTGGGGGCACAGGACAACCTTGTCCCTGAGGAAGACCAGATAAGGAGACTCGATGGAAAGCACCTGGAGCTCTCCCATCCTTCTGGCTGACGTGATAGCCACCAAGAAGGCGGTCTTCCACGACAGGTGGGAGATATCGCACCTGTGCATTGGTTTGAATTGCCTGCCCATGAGCTTAGCCGATACCAGCAGTAGATCCCACTGAGGTGGAGGTTCTCACACCGGAGGGGATATGTGATCAAGGCCTTTGAAAAAGCACCCGACCACCTTCTCCTGCGCCACCGACTGCTTCCCGGCTCGCGCCCGGTAGGCAAAGATGGCTGCCAGGTGCACTTTAAGGGTCGTCGACTGAAGCCGTTGCTGAGAAAGGGACCACAAGTAGTCCAGAATGCTTGCCAAGGAACAGGAGGAAGGGTCCAGGCCCTTGCCCTAACGCCAAATGGAAAATCTCTTCCATTTGAAGGTGTAGCATTTTCTGGTCGACTCCTTACGGGACGCCTCAATGACGTTGAGGACCTCGTTGGAAAGACTCAAGGCCTGGAACTCTAGCCACTCAGGAACCAGGCTGTCAGGTGCAAGGACTGAAGGTCTGGATGGAATACCTTCTCCTGATTGACTGAGATCAGGTCCGGGTGGGCTGGAAGCCTCCTCGGGAGCCTGGAGCTGAGACTGAGGAGATCTGGATACCAGAACTGGACGGGGCCAGTCTGGGACTACCAGAATCACCTGCACCTTGTCCCTCCTCACCTTGAGAAGCACCTTGTGGATCAAGGGAAATGGGAGAAAGGCGTAGAAGAGGCCCAGGGTCCACGGCCTCGAGAAGGCATCCCCCTGCAGCAAGCCCTGCTGGGGGGGGGCGGGCATGAAACAGTATCAGCTTCACATTCTCCCAGAAGGCAAACAGGTCCACCTGAGGTGTGCCCCAGAGGGAGAAGAGATCTTGTGCTACCTCCAGCAGGAGAGACCACTCGTGAGATGCAGCCCCTATCCAGCTTAGGGCATCGGCCAGGGTGTTGGAGGCTCCTGCCACGTGAATGGCAAGGAGATCCGCCTCCAGACTGCGCACGAGTGACCAAATGCAGAGAGTTTCCCTGCACGAGGCATGGAGTGCATCCCACCCTGACAGTTCAGATAGTACATGGTCGTGGTATTGTCCATCTGGACCTGAACCACTTGACCCCATAGAAATGGAGCGAAGGCGGTGAGGGCTAGACGAACTGCTCGAAGCTCCAGCAGGTTGATGTGGCATCGGGACTCCTGAGGGGACCAGAGGCTGTGTGCTCTGTGCTCCCCAGATGGGCACCCCAACCCATCAGAGAGGCATCGGTCGACAGAGAGACCGTCGGCTCTGGGTGGACAAACGGGATGCCCTCCAGCAGATGTGCCAGAACGGTCCACCACTGGAGCGCGTTCCACATCCCCTGGGTCACTGTCACCAGCTGATCCAACGGATCAAAACGCTGTGACCATTGGCCAGCCAGTCCCCATTGAAGGGGACGCATGTACCAGTGGGCCCAATGGACCACGCTGGTGCAGACCGCCATGAGGTCCAGGAGGCACAGGAAGTCCCAGGCAGGGCATGATTGCCCAACCAGAAATGATTGGGCAAAGGAGGAAAGAACCTCAGCCCTGTCCACCGGGAGCTGTGCTCTGGCTCGTAGACAGTCGAGCTCTGCCCCGATGAATTGTATCACCTGCTTTGGTATGAGTTCTGACTTGGCCTCATCAATGAGGAGGCCAATCTGAGAGCACACCTGAAGGGCCAGATCTCTGGACCGCTCCACCTCCACGCTGGAGGGGGCTGCAATCAGCCAATCATCCAGGTAAGGGTACACCCAGACCCTTCGGTGCCACAAGAATGCTGTCACCACTGCCATGCATTTGGTGAAGACCCTGGGAGCTAGAGAGAGGCCAAAGGGCATGGTCCAGAACTCATAAAGGGATCCCTGCGCTCTGAAGCGGAGGAATCTCTGATGAGACGGACGGATTGGGACGTGAAAGAATGCATCCTGGAGGTCCAGGGAACAGAACCACATGCCTCGTTCCAAGGATGGTATTATCTGAGCCAGAGTGACCATCCTGAAGGTCCGAGACCTTAGGAACCTGTTCAGGTCATGAAGATCGAGAAGGGGGCACCAGCCCCCCATCCGTTTTGGGACCAGGAAATACCTGGACACAAACCCTGGGTCTGGAGGAGGATCCGCCACCTTCCTGATTACCTCTTTTTTCGAGGAGCAGAGCAGTATTGGCTTGGTGGACTGACAGTGAGGCTGTGGACCCCGTAGCCCCCCGAGGGGCAACGACTTGAAAGGGAAGGGTCTGCTCGAACTCCAGAGGCAGGCCCTTTCCTACCACCTCCAAAACCCAGCAGTCCGTGGTGATAGCAGACCAGGCAGAAAGGAAGTGGCGGAGCTGTCCCCCCACAGGGGAACCCAGGGAGGAGTGACGAGGCTGGGGGCGATGCCCCTCAACCCGTCACTGGGCAGGCTTGGAGGCAGGACTGGCTGAGGGACCTCCTGGGCCTTTACCTCCCTGCTTCCTGTTGGAGGAAGCCGCGGGCTTGGGTTTGGGATGCCAAGCTCGAGCCTGCTGGCCCTGATGCTGGTGCTGTTGGGCCAGACGTGCCGCGGGCGCAGAAGGACGAAAGGACTTATGCTGCTGCTGACGGTGGCCTTTGTCCTTCTGGGCGGAGGTGACCAAGTCCAGGGTGGCATTGGACTTTTCGATCCGCTGGAGGTGGCCTTCCACTCCAGGGCTGAAGAGGTCAGTCCTCAGGAAGGGGACGTCCGCCAACTTGTGCTGGGTATCCGCCATAAAGGTGGATATCCTCAGCCATGCCCTGCAGCGCATGGCTACTGCAGCCGCCACTGATCTGGCACAGAAGTCCCCTATGTCCAGAGCTGTCTGGAGCTGTTGCTTCGCCACTGCTCTACCCTGGTCCCGGACCTGCTGGACCGTAGTCTGGAGGTCGGCCGGGAGATGAGGGATCACCTCATCCAGGGAGTCCATGAGGGCATGGGAGAAGTGTGCCATCAGCACAGCCGAGCTGGCCTGGCGGAGGCCAAGGGAGGATGCAGCGTACACCTTGCGCCCGGCGTAGTCCAGCTTTTTGGAGTCCTTGTCGGGGGGCTTGTCCACGTCCCTAGTGTTCCTGGCACGCCGGAAAATGCTGTCGGTGACCAACCCCTCGGCAGAGGGGTGTTCAGAAAACCTGGGCAGAGAGCCAGTAGGGACCGCATACTTCCTGGCCATCCTGGCCGAGAGCGCAGGACAGGAAGCAGGCTGCTGCCAAAGCTCCAGGGCTGGGCCGACAATGGCCTCAGCCACGGGGAAGGCCTCTGTAGGTGAATCCTCTCGGTCAAGTATCTCCATCAGGGGATACTTGGCCGGTTTGGACACAGGCTCGAGCTGCATCCCGGTGGACTCCGAGATGAGCCGAAGCAGACCCATGTAGGACGATGGGCTTTCGTCCAGCGACTGGCCCCCGGAGGACTCCAGGTCAACCTGCCTGGAGAACAGGGAGGATTTGTTGCCGGACTCCGAGGAGTCCGCGAAGAGCTGCCTAGGGCCTGAGACACCCTCCACCTGCCGAGAATGGTCGGGAGTGAGGGTGACTGACAACCTGTTGGGCAGGCCGTGACCCGACCGAAAGTCTTTGGTCGGTGCCCCCGATTTCGGTTGTGGAGGCGGAGGTTCCACCACAATCGGTGGGGCAGCAAGTTTTGGCTGAACAACTGGCCCAGATATGGGCATCTCGACTGCAGCAAGAGGTTGTTTCGGCTGTTCGGGTGACAGCCACTTGATGGCCGGGGAAGGCGTCGGTGTCGACTTAGCCCCGGACGAAAGTAACTGCTGCCACATCAGCTCCTCGTAGCATCGACGCAATTTGCAACAAAGCCTCTCCTCATCCGAGGAGGAGAAGTGGCATCACCGCTTACCTTGGTGCCGAGACCAAGACCGCCAATGTCGGCAGGATCGGCTGGACCGAGAAGAGGTCCGAGACCGAGACTGAGAACCTCGGTGTGCCCGAGGGTGGGCCTGGGACAGAGCAGAGGACACCCGCTCCTCCCTTGGCTCGGACGTCTTAACCGGGGACTGGTGCACCGATGGCACAGGTAAATCCTCGATTTCCACCGGGGGAACTGGCGAAGACGGGTTGTCGGCCTCACCAGTCGACAAACCGTCCGACGGGTCAAGAAAGATCTCAACCGCGTCGATGGCTGTCTCGGCCGGCTGACCTGATGGGGACACCATGAAGCCAGCAGCCTTAGCCGCAACCTCGACCGAAGTCGAAGGTCAGCTGTCCAGGGAGGGGGACCTCTCCCACTTTCACGAATGCCGATGATGGGACTTACCCTTGGGATCCTTCTTCTTGGACCGAGAGGAATGTCCCGATGGCCCCTCTCTCTTCATGGAAAGGGAATGGCAAAGCTCCTTGAACGAAGCAGAATACGAGCTACCCAAGGCGTGCGGGATAAATGCCGCGACTGAGGAGGAGGAAGATGCGGCCTGGGCCACCTCCTCTTCGACAGCGATCATCTGCTCGAGCTGCTCAGCCGAGCCAGCCGTTGCGGACACCGTCCAACGGGCCTCTTTTGACTTAACCGGCGGGTAGCGCTTCTCGGGGCGCCTGAGCTTCAACCGGGCAGCATGGTCCTCCAAGACATTGGCCGAGAACAAACAGCAAGACTCGTAGACCTGCGGGCCATGTTCTAGGCCTAGGCAGTAGACGCACGCGGAGTGCGGATCCATCCTGGACATCTTTTGCCCGCAAGGGCGCCGCCGAAAACCGGGAGTCGATTTGTCCATCGCAGCCACGAGGGAAGGGGAAGACCGAAGTCTTGAAAATTTTAAAACGAGTTTCAGACGAACCGAAGAGTTAGGATCCAGTCTATCACGCAGAGCGCTAAGGAGGAACCTGAGCTTCCAAGCGGTAAGGAAGATCTGGCATCATGGGGCGGAGCCGAGAGTTTTACCACCCGGGTGGGTGGGAAGAGCCAGCTTGAAGACCCTCCCGCAAGATTTAAAGCAGCAAGAAACCTGCCAGAAAGTGTGAATGAAGAACATATCCATGTCCCTAGAATGTTTTTTTTTCCTTTAGCTCCATAAGCTGCCAGCCCCCTTCCCCCCAGACTGGGAATACAAAAAAAAATAATAAAATACAGATATGCATTCTTATAAGTACATATTTTGTTGCAGGCAAACACAATCTAACACTATATTTCACTATGAGTTTTGTTAGAATTTTTAGTATCTGCAGAAACACTGCTTCATTGGGGAGAGAGAGAGTAAATTGTAATAACGCTGTCATCATGTCTTAGCACTGCCACTTGTTCGTCAAGCCCAATGCTATGAATCCCTAAGTGTTACATAATACAGTTGTTAGTCTCAGCGTTAGAAGTGTCATTTGTTTTTTTTATTTATGTCTCATATTTAGAGTACATATCTGAACTTCCAATCACCAGATACACAATAACTGGAGTGTGAGTTGTCTTTTATTACTGACCATGACTATTTGATTCAGTTGGGGAGCAGAGAAACAGATGAGTGCAAATTGCGATTTATCACTCAAAGTGCACCAAACATACAGCATGCAAACTAGACTCATCTTATACTCTGCATCACCCACAACAAGCATCTGCATGTGAGCAAAGTAGCATGTGAGTTTTCATCCAATTTGTGTGTGACTGCATGCTTTATACTTGCAGTACAGAATGCAGTGAGTAAAATCAGGAAAATGCAGAACTGTAGGCACATACTGTACTTGCATTTGAGTGTCAGTTCCTATGACTGTAAAAGATAGCTACCCTTGAAACCATGTGACAATCTGTCATGGGATATGATACCCCAACTGTTAACAGCAATTTAGGTAACAGTTATAGTCATAATTAAAAAAAATCTTCAACTACACTTTTAAATAGGTGCTCAGAAATTATACTTATTTGTAATGCACACTAGAAATGACAGTGGTAGAATGGACCTCAGCAGACCATACAAGTGCATGTCTGTCTAACAGAAACACATTCAGCAAACAGTGTAATATGTTATTATTTCATTAAATGAAAAATTGAACAAATATTCATTATACTTTAGCCTGAAATATGCTGGCATTGCCGAAAGCACATCAGTGGGATTTTTCACGACTGACAGCTAAATATCACATTATAAAGTTTGCCAAACAGAAGATAACACACATACACACACTGTTATGAAGTATAAGACTTTATTATCCATATAAAACATGAAATTTAATTTCCTTTTTCCTTTAAATCCAATATCAGGTACATATAGGGAAATCACAGATATACTGCCAGCTGATAACCTGTATGAGCAAATCAGAAATCCCTTATGACAATTTTCAAAATGAATGCAAGGAGCTGTTCAAAATATTTTTTTTTTAGCATCAGCACACAGCTTGCGATGAAAAAGGTAAAATACTAATAATGCCATTTTTATTGTGGCTGATATCGGGTTGGTAGCTGTTTGGCATTCAGTTGGGAAACTGTGCAGCAGTATATGCGGCATTGTGTTTGAGCATCACCTGCTGGCCCCTCTCAGATTGTGTTACAGTATTAGCAAAACATAATTAAGTTGATGCTGTCCTGAAACAGAAACCTCATGGAACACCGAAAAAAGACACACCTGAGGCTGGCTACACCGGACAAATGAAGTTTGTTGTGAAATTCCATCTAGCTGCAAAAGAACCAATAATAAAATGAACATTCAATCATGATTTACATTGAGAACCTATCCCACATCACCATTCCTGAGAACTGATGTTTTGAAATGTATTTCTATATCTGGTATTCTGTGAGGAGGGGTTTCATGATGAAATGTGTCCAGAGACCATCATTTCTTGTGCACAGAAATCCATCAGTAGCAAATCGAGGGAGAGATGAGCTTACTCCAACCAAAACAGATTGGGCAGTGTATAGGACTGACCTAGCCCAACTTCAGGGGTGTCACAAATACAGCAACAAATGTATGACACAGGCACCCTTAAGCCACGCTGTTTCAACGCACAATGTAAACCTGACAAATTTAAAAGACAGTCTTTGGGGGAACGAAAGTGAGGTACTGAAAATAAGTGGGGGTGCTAATTATGAAATATGTAGAAGATTATAAATGTGTTAAGTAGAATTATTTTCTGCAAGGATTAAATGCAAAAATAGATTTTATAATGGTTGGCAATATCAGATGTTTTTGATTGTGTTTTTTTTAGTAAAATTCACATTCACCACCTTTATGTGCTCATATATGTTTGAAAATTCTTAGTTCAAATTATTGGCTATATATTTCCCATTTGGACCTCAGACCAGAAAATACACAAGCTATCCACATATTAACCCTAATCAAACAATGAGTATGTTTTTTTCTATAATTCTGGCAAAATGGTTTTTGCAGTCACAGTAACAACAGTAACAAATGCTGTTGAAAACCACCCTTCCTTTGATGCCATGTATCTGAGGACTATTTGTGACTTTGGGGAGGGGATGGGAAGAGAATATTGTTATGCAAGAACACTAAACTGAGAAAAATCACATCATTGGTTGGGGCAACATTTTGTTTTTATCTTACAACCCAACAGAATGTTGCTGTGTTATCAGTCCATTACAACTGCTTTCCCAGCCCAAATCAAACTGATTCTGATTTTGCATATTGTTGTATGACGGATAACATTTTGGACTTTTCTAAGTGATTATTCAGTATTAGATGTGAGCCCTGCACGCCAATAGGCAAATGAGGATATGATTATACTGCCTCAAAAAGTAATGAAATTATTTACAAAAAACTCTGTCAATGCATCAGTTAGGGTTGCTACTAAAGCAACAAAAGTATGGAAATGTGATGTTAGGGTTTTCAACCCTAACTCCGCATTCCCCCCTAAGCAGCCAAAGGGGGCAAGGCAACATAAGCAACCACAGACACCCATCATCAGGTAAGACAAACAACATACAACTCTTTCCACATGACACAAGAGACATCCATCATCATAGTCCAGTGCTTCTGTAGCCATGGATACACATGCACACTTGGACACCACCTGGGAAGTGCGGTAAAAAATTCCCATAGGATCACATTGTAAATTGTTAGTAAGGAATAACACATGACGGGTTGTGTGGCAATGCTAAATTACCACATGTGCTAGGTGGGTTGTGAGGCATGAGTCGCAGCCGAGTGCCTTCAACCATCTGGGAAGTGTGGTATATGATTCCCATAGGACCACATTTTAACTAGTAAGTAAGAAATACCACATAGAGTGTGAAGCAATGCTAAATTGATGCATGTCCCAGGTGGGCTGTGAGGCACAAGGTGCAGCCAAGTGCCTTCAACCACCTAGGAAGTGTGATACAAAATTCCCATGGGATCATATTGTAAATTGTAATTAAGCCATGACACATGATAGGGAATGCAGCAATGTTAAACTGCTGCATGATCCAGGTGGGTTGTGAGGCATGAGCCACAGCCGAGTGCCTTCAACCACCTGGGAAGTGCAATATATTGTAAATAAGCAATAACATGCAGCAAGGCATGTGGCAATGCTAAATTGCTGCATGCCCCAGGTGGGTTGTGAGACTAGAGGCACAGCCAGGTGCCTTCAGCCACATTGGAAGTGCAGTATATAATTCACATAGGATCACATTATACATTTTAAGTGAGCAATACCACATGGCAGGGTGTGCAGCAGTATTTAATTGCTGTATACGCCAGGTGGACTGTGAGGCATGAGGCGCAGCCGAGTACCTTCAACCACCTGGGAAGTGCGATATAAAATTCCCAAAGTATCACAAATTGTAAGTAAGCAATAATACACGACAGGGTGTGCAGTAATGCTGAATTACTGCATGCCCCAGGTGGGCTGTGAGGCATGAGTGCAGCTGGATGCTATCACTCAGCTGCCAAAGGCACCTTTTGGGCCCTGTGCTTCTGTGCCCACATGGATGATTGCATGCAGATGCCAAGTGCCTTCAACCACCTGTGGCATGTATCCATGGCTACAGAAGCACTGGACCATGGTGATGGATGTCTCTTGTGCCATGTGGAAAGAGTTTTATGTTGTTTGCCTTACCTGATGATGGATGTCTGTGGTTGCTTTTGTTGCCTTGCCCCTTTGGTTGTTTTGGGATGTGGGGTTAGGGTTGAAAACCCTAATGTCACATTTCCATGCTTTTGTCACTTTAGTATCAATCCTAACTGATGCATTAATGGATTTTTTTGTAGGAGGCAGTACAGTGCAGTGATTGAAAGCTCTGAGCTGCAAACCTGGAAACCCAAGTTTGAATCTCACAGCCCCCACTTGCATACTGTGTGACCTTGAGTAAGTCACTTAACTTCATTGTGCTCCCAGGTCACACCTGTAAATAAGCATTCAGCTTAGTGCATCTCTCCTGGCAAAATAAAACAAAAACTATATATATATATATATATATATATATATATATATATATATATATATATACACACACACACACACACACACATATATATATATATATATATATATATATATATATATACACACATACACATATATATATATATATATATATATATATATATATACACACACACACATATATATATATATTTATGCAGCAGGGGTCAAGATAAAAACACTCTGATAAATCCATTTATCTGAGTCACTGTGTAGATAAATGTATTTATCTACACAGTCACTACATCACACAGAATGTATTTTACAGTGCTGACGTCATGCACTAAGAGGAACTGGGCCTAACTTCCTACATAGTAAAGAACGATAACAATTACATCATACCTAATCAACCACCTGTCTAAATGCTATCTTGTGCACTGATGGCACAGTTCCTCCTTAAATCCTCGTGGTAACCCAAACGCCAACTGAACAGATGACCGACTACAAGGGTGAAACAGAAGCAGTAATAGACTTGGTTTAACAGGGCAAAAAAAAGGGAAAATGGTACAAAAATATCCACAAAACAAAGCCCAAACACCAGCTTTAAACAAACTAGAAGAGATAATGACACAAATACAGAAAGACACAGAGCCATTGGAAGACCCCACAGAAATGAGCAGCACCAACATTACGGCATTGACAAGTTCCACAGAAGCCTTCATTTTCCAGCATGAAAAACCTTCAACAAGCACTTCTTCCAAAACAATCACAACCACCACATATCCAAAAGAAAATGAAATAGACCAAGAAATAATAGAAAGCTTCATACGAAAGACAAAATATGTCAACACTGCCAGAAAAACTCAAACGGACATCACAATGTTTAAAAACTATTTAAAAGAACACTTCTGCAAAGAACGCCCTTTGCAGAATATACCGCTGGAGACACTGAACAATTTCTTATGCCACTACTACATAAACTGTAAAAAAAATAGACAGTAGCAAATACGAGCCACTGACACTGCGACTACATTTCAAAATATTGAAAGACATTTGAAAAGCAAAAATTATCCACATTCCTTCTCCACCTCATAGATCTCTGAGAAAGACAGGTAAGTGCTTTTGTCCAAGCAAAAAAAACTTAAAATGCGAGGGCAAGGGTTCAAAAAGCCAGAGCTGCTGATGAGCTCACTGACTCCATAATAGACAAGCTGTACCAAGAACATCTGCTGGGACCCCACAACCCTGAATCTCTTCTGAACACAATGTGGGTAATAGTAAGCATGTATTTTGGCCTTAGAGGAAATACAGAAATGAGAAATTTAAAATGGGGAGACATATCCCTAAAAACAGATGAGAACAGCCAAAGGTATCTTCAATATGACCAAGAACAGCAAATGAAGACCCGCACAGGAGCAAATACAAAGGACCACAGAAAAATCTAACCCTGAGCCTACCAACTGCAAAACAGCCCCTACAGGTTCCGGTCAGTAACATCGCGGAACAAAATAAAGTGGACAAAAATAAAATGGCAAAAACAGTGTCACCATCAATATTGGCAGCACAAAATGTAGCATGCCAGAACAATGCAGGGCACACGATACGCAGGTAGCAAACAACGTCCACCACATGAAGGCACCGCACTGGAACCACAGGGGCCAGGAGCACAAGCCAGCATGCCATCTCCCCTGTCCTGTGTGTTGAGTGTGTTGCTGGGGACATGCTGGCTTGTGCTTCTGACCCCTTGCATTATACATGGCCATCCACATGGTGGCCATGGTCCACCTGTCCTCCAGTGGTTACCCTGGTGCACGTTCTTCATCACTCAGCATTCTGGGTGGGGGTACCCCAATATGTGGGTGCCTGTGCCATTAGATTACCATGGTAGGTGTCTAGTGGCCTGCTCCCCCAGTGGTGGTTGCACCTTTCCCTGTTCCATCTCTCTGCACCCCTGCACTGTCCCTGTGCATGGGTGCCTGCTGCTGTGTGTTCTAGTGCAGTGCCTCCATGCGATGGATGTTGTTTGCTACCTGTGTGTCATGTGACCTGCATTGTTCTGGCACGCTACATTTTGGGCTGCCAGTACCGATGGTGACACTGTTTTTGCCGCTTTATTTTTGTCCACTTTATTTTGTCCATGATGTTACTGACCAGAACCCCCCTACAAATGCCCTGTCCTCAACTACATCACCTATAGAGAAAAACGTCCCGCACAAAGCCTAACAAATGATGCACCTTTCTTCCTGGCAACAAATTACCGTGCAAAGTAACATCCACCAACTGCATGGTTTGAGAACCAACCTGTGAGCATCCATAAGCTGGGATCCATAGTCAAAACAATTCTCTCTAAATCCTCTATAAAAATGGACAAAAGGTTGACAAACCACTCAGTCTGAAAACATTTAATCCAAAAATGACTCTGGCATACTTCCTACAGAGATCATACAAATATCAGGACATAAACAGCTTCAAAGTCTGAATGATTACTCATGACTCAATGAAGAACAACAAAAAAAATCTCTAACATTCCAGTCTGTGAGCCCACCAGCCAAAAAGTGACAGCATAAGCAATATAGAAACCACTTGGCACCATACTAAAGAACTACTCAGACATCCGGGGTTCCTGCTTCTACAGACCCTCATTCCAAGCCACAAACGTCAACTTTACCATAGTACAAGGTAAGGAACCAAACACTGGGGGGAGGATGGGATCCCTCTACAAGTAGTCCTTCTCACCTCCCTTCCCCCCATACCTTCCCTCTTCCTCCCCTACCCCTTCCAAGTAAGAAACAATTACCATAGAACTGTTTTTTCTTTCTCAGTCACAGGCAACAGATATGATTCCTATACAAGAAAATGTCCAATGGTGCTAGACTCAGAAAGTGACTCAGATTAAAAAGAAAAGCATGCATACCTGTGGGGGTAAACTTATAAAAAGAGACTTTGTAAAAGTTTAGTAAACAATGCAAACAGCATATCCAGAACTGTTTGCCTCTATTTTTTTTTTATTGTACTATTGTTTCTCCTTGGCAGAGCAGCCCCACACGATCTCCGGACACCAGCCCAGCCCAGCACCCCCGGACCTGGTCGTACGTGCGGGCCACACGAACCCGCTCCCCCAGTGGGCTGTCCATTATCACTCTCGCACCTACTGGGTACGCGCCCCTCTCGGGTCTCTCTGGGGGTGAAAGACATGGCCATCAGCCATGAAGACTGCCTCCACATTTTTCCACATTTTCTCCCTAGTGGAGAGCCAGACATGCAACGGCGTCTGAGCACATAGTGCTGACGCCCGCCGTGCTCTCCCCCCCGCTGTTGCATGCCACTTTGTAGTGTGGCTGGCCTCTGCCAGTCACCCCGCTGGTGATCACAAGCCCATTACCACCCCAGAGAGGAGAGATCATCAGATGCTCAATCCTCCCTCTCCCTGCCAGCCCCCAGCGGCCCGAGTCGTGCCCAAACCCAGGTCACTGGCGTGGCGTGAGGTGTGGCATCCAGCGCCTCAACCCTCAGCACCACCGGACCAGGCTAACTGTTTTCCTTTATGCAAATAATACCCAAATGATGATGTGGACTGACTAGAAGATTGACTCTGCATAGCACAAAAGTAAATGACTTGATAAACCACTGCATTTGTTTAAGACATGTTTAACAATACTGGTATCTCTCCCATCTCTGAAGTCCTGCACTGCTTTACGTAGCTCTACATCTATTTAATAAACCTTTTCCACAAAAACAAACTCTCTTTCAACTATCACTTTCTCTCTAGTTAATGCAAATATTAAGAGCGATAATAAGTTACTGTGTTTAAACATTCTAAGTATTGCACAAATGTTAATAAAAATGTGAAATGAATCTGAAACAGTTCCCTAATGTTTCACAACAGTTATTTCCTGCAGTGAAAGAGTTTTCATGTTCCTTACCTTGTCATTCTTGTCTCCAGGTACCACTGTGCTAAAAATTGATGTAATAAAGTAAAAAAAAAAAAACACCAAATAAAAATCCTCCCAAAAATCAAAAAATAAGGTAATCCACAAAGTCTAGCAATGTGACTCTTCAAGTCACAATCCCAAAAACTGCAGCAGAAAAAAAAGATACATCCGCATGAGAACCACTTGAAAAAAACTTCCACAACAAAAGTAATCCAGGGAGAAAATCCAGCTTCCAGAATCCGAATAACTCACAGAAATCCCACTCCAAATGAAAGAATCTACAATCCAAAGAAAATAATCCAAAGACACCAAAGAAAATCCATAAAACAGGGCTCCACACTCAGATCCTTGACAACTATCCACCCAACAGCGAAGAAAGGGCAGCTAAAGTCACCAACATCCCAGTACAGATTCAGCCCAGAAGCGCAGCTCCTCTTTGAATCCCCTTGCAGACTCCAAGCCACTCCACGAAGCACTCCACTAACATGCCACCACCGACATCCCTCTTGAAACTGCACCACAACCTGAAGACCCACCCACCTTCCAATAAAAAAACCTTGCAGCAAGACAGATACGCCCACGGACCAATCCGATACCTCCTTAAAACAGCCACAGCCTGCAACCAATCGGATTATGGATAGACCCATCAATCAACCAGCCACAAAGCCACACCTCGCAAAAACAATCAACCAATCACAGCCAAGAATAGAACCAGTCAGTCAAACTACAGACTCATAATCCCATTCACAACAATACTAAACTGTGGAACAACCACTCGTGCAACAAATATAGTACCACCAAAAAAAAAAAAAACACTACCCACCACAAATGCAATATGCCAGTTGCATAAACCAAATACATGGGGTGTCAGTGTGTGATAATAAATGTGTCTAATGCAGTTTACAGTGACCTTGTGCAACACTCACTCATACCTTCAACACTTGTGAGGTTACTTGAGGCCACTGTAAACTGTACTAGATAAATCCATTATCACACACTGACACCCGCATATCCTACACGTACATATATATACACAATAGGGGTGAGAGAAATGAGTAGTGGATACATCCATATATCTTACACACAGTTATGTAAATCCTGGTAGAAAATCACACTGTGATTTTTCACCAGGAATATTATCACAGTGTGATAATATTTTACATTTATACATATTGTGCTTACCTCACAGGCTGATATTATCACTGTGCTGATATCAAGCTGAAACTCTGCCTAAAACAATCAATATCCTGATCTCTTAATTACATTCTGACCAATCAGAAAACTCAGCTGGACTCTGCTGAAGTAGATGTCATCACTCTAGGCAGATTTCCCTAACACAGCAATCAGGAAGGAACTCCACTGAACCCTTAGTAGCCTAGGAAACTAATCAGTATATCAGTTCCACCTGCAATTCACCTGCTAGTACCTAAAAAAGCACATTGTGTTTCTGCACAATGTGCAGAACCAAAGCAAGCTAACAGCAGCCAGATTCATACTAACAGAAGCCAAAAAAGAACAAAGCCTTTCACATCCATGAATACCTCAGCTACTAATGAATATATGCTGCTTCATCCCAAATGGCAAATTAGTGTTTCAGCTTGTTTTAGCAGAAGTTTCTTTTTTTGTTCTGTGTCTTTGTTTATTCTGCAAGATAAAGTGAGTAAAAAAAGTTCTGGAAACTCCCTATTGTATAAATCAGACACATGATGTGCAGTCATGTGCTATGGAAAATATTTTCACTCCTGCATCGTGATCTCTGGATACTCTCAGTCGTGCCTTCGGCACTCATGAGTATCCAGAGCTCACTCTGCAGGAGTGAAATATTTTCCATATCACACTTCTGCACATCATGAATCCCATATCTATCTATCTATCTATCTATCTATCTATCTATCTATCTATCTCTCTCTCTCTCTCTCTCTATATATATATATATATATATATATATACACTGTATACATATATATATACACACACACACACACACACATATATATGCTTAAGCCACTTGTGAGGTTACCAGAGGTCAAACAGCACTTATGTACAGTAGATAAATAATTTATCTGATAGCTCACCATTGTGTATTTCATTTATGCAATGGGATGCTTTCTGTCAGTGCAGGGACATTTGCTTTTGACTGTTTATCTTTTTTATTAAATGAAAATTTCTGGGACTTTTTGTTAATGTTCCTAGTGTATGTCTGTTAGTGTAGTGGTTGCTATTAAATGAAACACCACTCATTTTGTAGAAAACGTTGTGCTGAACAAATGTTATGCTCACAGTACCATGCTGTCTTTTTCATTTTAAAGTTATTTGCATTTGTTTATTGAAAAAGTGGATAAAAACTTGAATTTTCTGCTGTTTTTTGCTAACCATAAAAAAAAACTATGAGGTATCTATAAATGAAACATCACTCATTTTGTAGATAATTTTATGCTGAACAACTTTCATGCTCACATTACCATGCTATCTTTTTTCTTTTTAAAATTATTTGCATTTGAATATGGTTAGTACTGCTACTGAGGCCGAACATTCTAAATGAGTTCTGGAGTGATTGTGACATAGCTACTATGGGCTAGATCTAGATATTCAAAGGGGTTGCACCAGCACAACACCAGAAATGAGTCCTGGGACAATATTCAAAAGGAGGGCTTGTGCAGAACAAGTCCCAATGCTCCAGGGTGCAATGATAATATATGTAGCACATCTGAAGGGGGCGTGCCCATGCATATGTGGCACATCCCGATATTCAGCCCAGGATGTGCGGCACACCTGCTCGCACAACCCCGAGATATGCGGCATAACGATCGGCACAGTTAAGCTTGAAAAAAAAAAGCTCATATGGTGGCCATCCACAGGCGAGCTGCTGTACTGCAAAGGCGCAACACAGCAGCACCTCAGCTGTGCTGTGCCACCACTTGCACCTTTGACGGGTGCACTTCTGAATATCAGGGTCACTGTGTATAAATCTTGATGACATAACTAGTATATGTAGTTAGAAAATGGGCTTTTGTTTGGAGGCATCTGATTGGCTAGTACTAATTAAAAAGGGATACATTAACTTTCAACTGATGCCCACCAAATAAAAAGTCCTAGCCCAAACCTGCTTCATGCTCAGCCAAGTATCCTTGTGCCCAGCCCTCTTCATCATTGGCTGAAGCACTGGGAACAAAATTTCAAACTGCTGCCATTTTTTCTTATTGCCTAGTGAGGAATTCCCACTTGCCTAACAAGAGCCCCCCTTGTTGACTTAGACCAGACACTGAGATGCTCTGCCCTCTGCTTATGGTTATTGTATAATATTTGTATTATAAATCAGTGGTCTGTGTATGAAATTGTTTCACACAAGTTATCAGTTTAGCTTTTAACCTTCAAGGTGTCAGTGAGGATGTCATTGAACTGACCAGGGAAAAACTTAATTAATGTTTTCCTTCGAGAGGGATAGTTTATGGCCCCTTAACTGCTGCTGCTTTGATGTTGGTTCCTGAATATGACTTTTATGACACCAGGAAAGGATGTAATATGGCTGATTTCCCTTGGCTTTCTCACACCTTAGTGACAGATTGTGGAGTTGTAAAACCTCAAAGAGAAATGTTTGATTAAAGACATTCATATGTAGGAAATGGCTTTTTTTCTGATGTTCACATTAATTAAAACACCTCCTTGTGGAAATTATGTTAGAATGAGCTCTATGGGATGACCTAGCTGACTCATGAAAATGGGGTGGAGAAAGATAGAGTTAAAAATGAAACCTTGTATCCAGAAATGTGTGATACATGATTCTAGACTCTGAGAGAGACAGTTCTCTGAAAGCACTTAAAGGTAATAGTTAGAAAAGAAGTAAGTATTTGGGGTAGGAGTTTGTATTTTGTAACTTTCCTTTTTTGTTATGTGACTGTGAGCTATGTGATATAAATTGGTTCTGTATTTTATTTTACGTGTTTTAAAACCTTTTAGTAAACAACATTTTCTTTAAAATACTGCATGTGATCTTTTCTATTATTTTACATGTGATGATGAATCTGTGTTTAAGTCTGACAGCTATTAAAGGGCTTGCATGGTGTTACTAAGCTTGAAAAAGGTAAAAAAATACCTAGGTCTCTTATAGAGTTCTAAGGGTACATTTTGGAAAACCTCGCTGGGTGCCTCTGGGTGAAGGACTGTACCGCAACCCCTCAAAGAAGGCATGTATCCAAGCCTGTTAATTTGGTATGTTAGCATAAGGTTCACAATTTGAATGCCTCCAGAACTCGAGGCTAATAGGTGATTCGGACCCAAAGCAGACAGGAGGGTTACACTGTCTATTACCTGTTCACACTATTGCACTCTGAGGTTGGCACTGTGGGAGCAGAGGGCCTGACCTGTGGAGCACATTTGTCACAGATTTGGTTGGCAACGGTGCAATTTAAAAAGTATTGGAAACACAAGCTTTAACAGTTCAGTGTGTCAGATTAATACTGTACAGCTCATGTGCAAAATAAGGCAGTGATTTATTTTTAAAAAGTAAACAGAACTATATCATTTTGCTTAGTCAAAGTTCCTACCTGTTTTTCTTTTTGAGTGCAAGTTAGAGTAGCCGTAGTTAAGGAAGAAGATGGCTTTCAACTACTACGGGTACACTGCAGACTACTTGAGGCAGTTGTGCCAGGACAGAGGAGTCCAGTACAAGGGGAAGCCAACAAGCAGAACCTTGGGGATGTTCTGATGGCCGCCGATGTCCTAGAGTCACAGTCTGTGATTGAAAAGGACCGAATCTTGGGCATGGAGGGGCCAGGGTCCATTGCAGTGTCTAGATCCAGTGAAGATGACAGCAGGGCAAGTGCAAGCCAAGGGCCACAGCAGCAGGGGAAGCTCACCAGCATTCTGGAGCCAGAAGCAATCAGGCTGTAGATTAAGTTGTGGAGAATGGAGCTGGAGTTCCAGAGAGAAGAGCGACAACTCTAGCGAGAGGTGGAGTGAGAACAGCGAGAAGCTGAGCGAGAACAGTGAGAGGCTGACCATGAAAAGTGTGAGTGCCAGAGGCAACATGAACTGGAGAAGCTATGATTCCAACCACGCGCACCAGAGCAGGCAAGTGGCCTGGGTTTAGCAGCAACTACAGGACTAGGTTACAAAATAAACTCCAAATTGATAGCCAAATTTAAAGAGGGGGAGGATATGGATGCCTTTTTAAATTCCTATGAAAAAGTTTGTATTCAGGCAAACATTCCTAGAGAGTCCTGGAGCTTCCAGTTATCCCGCTACTTACCGGAAAGCTTGGGATGTATTAGGTCAAATGGACAATGAAGACAGTAATGATTACAGTAAACTTAAAGCTGCACTTTTAAAAAAATATGAGCTAACAGCAGAGACATACAGAACTAAATTCCATAGCTCAGGAGAAGCCCTGACATGAGCTATTAGGAGCTAGCAATGAAACAACGTCAGTTTTTAAAATGTTGGTGGGAAGGAACTGAAGCAAACTCTGTTGAAAAAATTGAAAATGCTGTACTGTTTGAGCAGTTTTTTGGGGCATGTCCAGCAGAGTTGAAAACCTGGCTGGAGGACCGAGATCCAAAAACAGTGCAAAAGGCTGCTGAACTCTTGGACCGCTATGCCAGAAGCAGACCTGCTCTGAGAGCGAATGGGGCTGGCATGGCAGCACAAAAAGGGAAAAGCACACCTTCAGGGCAGCTAAAACCCTCACTGCCTCCACCGAAACCAGGTAGCCCCAAGTTTCAAAGAAAAGATTTACCTGAGAAAAGAAATGAATGCTGGGTTTGCAAAGAAACTGGGCATAATGCTAGACAGTGTCCCAAAAGGACAAAGAGTTCACAAAGTAGTGCTCAAAAAGAAGTGGTTGTTTGTGTGTCCCTGAAAGCATGCCAGTCAACATGAGGGAACACACCCATCCAGTCACTGCGAATGGTGTACAGACACAAGGTTTAAGAGACATGGGAGCATCCCTGACTTTGGTAAAAGGGGATCTGGTGGAGCCTGGTTAGATTATACCCAATCAGTTTGTGATGGTGCAGGGGTTCAATGGGAAGGAGGAAACATTGCCACTTGCTAGTGCTTTCCTAAACTGGCATGAGATGGGGGAACTATGCAACAGGTTGCTGTAGCTGAAACTTTAGCGGTTGATGTAATTCTTGGCAACAATCTCAGACAGGGGATGGTGTGTTCAGTTACCCGAAGCCAAGCAGCAAGGGAAAACTGTAGTTCCCTGGACCCCGTTGAAGCCCCTGTAGAAAACACTTCGAGGCTGGTTCCTCAGCCTGAATCTCCTGATATGGAGACTAATGAAAGGGGGGTAGAAATTTCCCTGGTAGCAGTTAACCAAACAGCTACAGAAGGTTACTCCAAAGAAGGAGGGGTGACCCACTGTCAGAGGATTAGGGATGGCAGTGATCCTGAGTGCCTTGATGCTAGAGCTAGGGACCCTAGTTTAGAAACTGAGGGAGACCTGTTCCATGCCTTGGAAATGTGTAGGGAGTTTGCAGCTGCTCAGAAAAGTGACCCTACCCTAGAGAAGTTGAGTGCTTGGGCAGACTCTGATGGGGCACAGGGAGGTGGTGGGAAAAACAAAATTTACTGGGACAATGGACTGATGTATACTCAGGATGCTAAGACAGAGGGAGGGGTGATAGGCAGGCAGTTTGTCATTCCCCAGGGGTACCGTGAGCAGTTGCTCAAGATTGCACACAATATTTCCATGTCTGGTCATCTGGGAATCACACACACTATGCAGCGGTTGGCCCAGAATTTCTATTGGCCCAACTTCAACCAGCAGGTGAAGGAATACTGCAGGTCTTGTCACTGGTGCCAAAAAATAGGGAAAGCGAGTAAGAGAACCCAAGCCACCCTAATTCCATTGCCCATAGTGGAGGAGCCATTCCAGAGGGTGGGAATGGATATTGTGGGGCCTTTAAATACCCCAGCTCCTCTGGGAAGAGGTTCATCCTGGCTGTGGTGGATTATGCCAGCCAGTACCCAGAGGCAGTTGCCCTATCCTCACTAAGGACAGACAAAGTGGCAGATGCCTTACTAGGGATTTTCTCCTGTGTTGGGTTTCTGCAGGAGGTTAACACCAATAGAGGGAGTTCCTTCATGTCGGACCTGACAAAATGTTTGTGGGATAAGAATGGGGTGGTGCAGAGATGCACAACACCTTATCACCCGCAAGCCAATGGGCTTGTGGAAAGATTTAACGGTAACCTTAAATCAATGCTCCAAGCATCTGCTGAACAGCATGGGAGGAACTGGGAGAAATACCTTCCCCACCTGTTGTTTGCATACAGGGAGGTGCCCCAAGAGTCAACAGGGTTTCCCTCTTTGAGCTCTTATATGGACGCTGGGTATGTGGGCCCCTAGACTTGATCCGGGAGGACTGGGAAGGCAAGCATGCCACCCAGGGAACTCTCATAGTGGATTATGTCCTTACATTTAGGGAAAGGCTGAAGGAGCTTATGGGAACAGCCCAGAGCAACCTGGTAGCTGCCCAACAAAAACAAAAAGTGTGGTATGATCGCAAAGCCAGAGCTCACTCATAGACAGTGGGTCAGGAAGTCATGGTCCTCATCCCAGTCCGGAAAGACAAGCTGCAGACCAAGTGGGCAGGACCGTACAAAGTAGTCAGAAAGGTAAATAATGCAAACTACATTATTGAGTTACCTGACAGATGACAGACACAAAGAATGTACCATGTCAACATGATGAAGCCATAGCTAATAGGGCAGACATGGTATTTGCAGTGTGTAGTCCTGGGGAAGAGATGGACGGAGACCCCCTTCTGGACTTGTTGGAATAAAGCAAGTGGGAGGCCTCTGTGGAGGCAATTAAAATGTTGCCCCAGTTGACCCTGGACCAGATCTAGGAAGTATAGGAGGTTTTAGCAGACTTTGCCCCACTGTTTAATGCCAAGCCTGAACTAATTCCTTTAGCGACGCACAATGTGGAGACAGGAACACAGGCACCCATACGGCGAACAGCATATCAGGTGTCAGAGGTTGTCCACAAATACATTAGGAGAGAGGTGGAGGAAATGCTGAATTTAGGGGTAATATAGATTTCCCACAGCCCCTGGGCCTCACCCACAGTCCTTGTTCACAAGCCAGATGGCTCTACTAATTAATTTGCGTGGACTGTCATGGACTGAATGCAGTCACAAAGTTAGATGCCCACCCAGTGCCATGAATGGATGAACTCCTGGACAAGCTGGGAGGGGCGACATATCTTACAACTGTTGACCTGACAAAGGGGTATTGGCAGGTAGAGTTAACTGCTAGAGCTAGGGAGAGGTCGGCCTTCATCACTCCAATAGGGTAATTTGAATTTAAAGTAATGCCTTTCAAAATGAAGAACGCCCTGGCAACTTTCCAAAGATTGGTGAACCAGGTGTTAAATGGTGCTGAGGAGTTTGCTGTGGTGTACCTGGATGACACTGCCATTTTTTAGTGCCAGCTGGGAGGAACACCTGTCCCACAATAGGGATGTACTGGGCAGGATAGAGGGCCGGGCTCACTGTCAGAGCTGAGAAGTGTCAGGTGGCCATGGCTGAAGTGACATACTTCAGGCATGTTGTAGGCCAGGGACAGCTCCATCCTAACCAAGTGAAAATAGAGGCGATCAAGGCATGGCCCAGACAAGAAATGCAGATGCAGGTCACGAGTTTTCTGGGGACAGTGGGGTACTATAGGAAATTTGTAATCAATTACAGTGCCCTGGCCACTCCCCTATCTGACCTAGTAAAGAAAAGGATGCCTAAAAATTATCTGGGAACCAGCCTGTGAAAAAGCCTTTACCAAACTGAAGGAGACACTGTGCAGTGCTCCTGTATTGACAAGTCCAGACTATAGCAGACCCTTTATAGTCCAAACTGATGCCTCAGATGTGGGTATTGGGGCAGTGCTGAGTCAGACATCCAACCAAGGGAAGGATCACCCATAGTGTACCTAAGTAAAATGTTATTTCCCAGGGAGCAGGCTTACTCTACTGTGGAAAAAGTGTCCTGCCATGGTGTGGGCCCTAAAGAAGTCAGAGCCATACTTATATGGGCAGTGTTTTGAGGTATAAACTGACCACAACCTCCTGGTTTGGCTGACACAAATGGGTAAGATGAATGGCAGACTACTAAGATGGAGTCTTGCCTTGCAAGAGTATGACATGATGGTCTCCCACAGGGCAGAGGCAGCCAATGAAAATGCAGATGGCTTGTCACATCTATAGGAGGAATGAACTGACTTAGGGAGCTCATCCCATGTAGGGGATAGAGCCCCCAAATTCAGTCTAGGTGGGGAGGATTGTGATGCTCTGCCCTCTGCTAATGGTTATTGTATAATATTTGCATTATAAATCAATGGTCTGTGTTTGAAATGGTCTCACACTAGTTAGCAGTTTGGCTTTTAACCTTCAAGGTGTCAGTGAGGATGTCATTGAACTGATCAAGAAAAAACTTAATTAATGCTTTCCTTCCAGAGGAATGGTTTATGGCCCCTTATCAACTGCTGCTGCTTTGATGTTGGTTCCTGAATATGAATTTTATTACACCAGGAAAGGATGTAATCTGGCTGATTTCCATTGGATTTCTCACACCTTAGTGACAGATTGTGGGGGTTGTAAAATCTCAAAGAGAAATGTTTGATTAAAGACGGTCATATGAAGGAAATGGCTTTTTTCTCATGTTCACATTAATTAAAACACCTCCTTGTAGAAATTATGTTAGAATGAACTCTTAGGGAGGAGCTAGCTGACTCACCAAAAGCGGGGTGGGAAAGATAGAGTTCAAAATGAAACCTTGTATCTGGAAATGTGTGATACATGATTCTAGACTCTGAGAGAGACAGTTCTCTGAAAGCACTTAAAGGTAATACTTAGTTAGAAAAGAATTAAGTATTTGGGGTAGGGGTTTGTATTTTGTAACTTTCCTTTGTTTTGTTATGTGACTGTGAGCTATGTGAAATAAACTGGTTCTGTATTTTATTTTATCTGTTTTAAACCTTTTTAGTAATCAACATTTTCTTTAAAATACTGCCTGTGCTCTTTTCTGTTATTTTACATGTGACGCTGAATCTGTGTTTAAGTCTGACAGCTATTACAGGGCTTGCATGGTGTTACTAAGCTTGGAAAAGGTAACAAATACCTAGGTCTCTTAAAGAGTTCTAAGGGCACATTTTGGAAAACCTAGCTGGGTGCCCCTGGGTGAAGGATTGTATCACATCACCCCAAAGGGGGTATGTATCCAAGCCTGTTAATTGGGTATGCTAGCATAAGGTTCACAGTTTGAATCCCTCCAGAACTCAAGGCTAAAAGGTGATTCTGACAAGGGTTACCCTGTCTGTTACCTGTTCACACTATTGTACTCTGAGGTTGGCACTGTGGGAGCAGAGGGCCTGACCTGCGGAGTGCGTTTGTGACAGACACTACATCCATTTATGTAAAAATATCAAAATTCACAGCAAGCATTAATCGCAGGTGACAAATAAAAACATTTTCCTCCCTGCTGGCTTATCAACAAAATGACTGGGCATGCCAGCTCCCTGCTACAGTCCTTTCACCACCGCACTGTGCCCTTGTTCTCCCTGAATATTAAGGTTGGACAAAGAAAAATACTGCCACACCATACAGATCTCCTTCCTAATCACACATATCCACTTCCATATATATATATATATATATATATATATATATATTTATACAATAGGGTGAGCTGATATGTGGTGTGATAAAATCATGTATTTCTCACCCCAGTGGAATAAATGGCTTGATGACATAAGCACAATGTAGATAAATGTAAAATCTTACATTTATACACATACTCGTTATGTCATCTGGTCATTTATTCTCACAGTGCATACGTCAGCTTCTCACCCATGCAACCAAAACTTTTCACATACTCCAAGCCCTGTGTTCACATAGAAACTACACACTAACACAACTGCCATCATTATATGCTACTAATCCATCTGTTACATTTACTATCTCAAAAATAGCACTATCTTTCAAAGACCTAACTCTCCGATATCTTTAGCAAGTGCTCTGTAAAGTCTTCTGCGCTGTCATACTGCCACCCACCTGTCCGAAAATGCCAACAGCCTTCTCTTTTTAAAACCTACACAAAAATTAATAAACCAAACAAAAATAATACTGCAAAAAGTTATGGAGTACTAAACTCGAGCAACCGAACCAACAAATGTATCCGCCATAGTTAACAGACGCTACAACCCGCCCCCACATGTAGCACAACCTATCAAACTCCACGCTTTCCTGGCACATCAGTTAACCAACCAATAGCAACCTAAAACAACCAGCTCATTCACACAAACCTGACAGTCCACAAACATAATACCCAGAAGCACATAAAAGAACAGTAACTTTGTTTTAAAATAAAAACACAACCTACTAAAAAATAGAAACACCACAACAATAGACCCTATTGTATAAATTGTACACATGATGCCCAAATTGTGTGCTACAGAAAATATTCACACTCCTGCATCGTGAGGTATGGATACTCCCACTTGTGCCTTTGGCACTCGTGAGTATCCAGAGCTCACTCTGCAGGAGTGAGAATATTTTCCGTATCACACTCCTGGGCATCATGTATCACATATTCATATATAGATATATTTATACATATATATATATTTATTTTATTTAGTTTTTGTTTATCGGGTAGGTGCACTAGCCATAGATATGACTATTTTCAGGCACAACCCGGGGGGTTACAGGATACAACAGTACAGAGATACAAATATAGGAAGTTACAGCAAGGTATATACAAAGGTGGTCCACGTTAAGTTTATACAGTACAAATAATAAACAGTTTTTTAGTGGGTAGGATACAAGGTGGTAAAACAATATTGGCAATCGGATGATACAGTTATGGCAGTAGGCCAAAACAGTGTTATTACAGAGTACAGGGAGTAAAAAAGAGATTCATGGGAATAACAACAAAATAAGAAAATAGCCAAACAGCAGATATATATACTCTCCTTACACAACAGTACCTAAGGGTTCTTGTCAGCTGGGTCATCTGTTTAACTTTAGGACTTCTCTGGTTCGGTACCTCTGTGCAGGCTAACTCCATGCACAAAACAGGCGATCCTCTTCACACTCTCGGTTCTCATGGAAGGCAGCGAGGACCGGGAACTCGTAAACACACACACACAAAAAAGAAAACAGATTCCCAGTAGCACACAATGAAGACCGTAAAACTTAAACAACAAATAAAAGAAAACGCAGCCTGAACACATGGCTCCTGACCACGCTTACTCTCCCAAACTGCACTCCATTCTCCTGATCGCAACATCTCCTGGCCCCAGTGTAAAAAAAGCAGCACTGCCTCTCAAATAAGACTCAAATAAACAGTGTAGAGAATGAACAAAACTGTTCCAAGACTATAGGGAAAGGGGGGAAGGTTCAATTAAAAAAAAAAAACAGTCTGCTGTGGTGTTGGCAACTGCAGTCAACCAGTTTTCTAACTATGGGATCTGCAGTATGACAAAAAAAACATCCTTCTAATGAAGGCAGAGGAACTATTTAATTACAGAAACTTATTTCAAATTATTTATGTATGAACAATTTGTTACGAATTTATTTTTTCTTTACAGTGCCCATTTTCTAAGTGCAATAATACCCTCCAGGGTGGGCGGTATTGGGAAATACCAGACCTTCCAGGGGTTATATGGCCCACCCCGCCAGTGGAGTTGGGCCTCATTACACCCCTGGGCAGTCCGTTATTTCCCAATACTGCCCACCTTGTTGGGTATTATTGTTTACAAATGTTATTTATGCAACACGTGTCAGGATAAAAACTGACACATAAATCGCTTTCTCTGAATCACTGTCTGGATAAATAGGGTATGACGTAATCACTATGGGAATAACTTCTGCTATTACCACAGGATTACATCGTTCCATTCCAATAAAGTGACTACTATCCTCCTCCCCAAATCCATCCACTGGCACTACTTCTCCCTTAAAACTGCAACTATTTCATTTCATTACTTTACTCCTGTTCCTAGCCCACCTCATGGCCCTCCCCACTTCTTTCAAAAGCCCACCACTGTCTTCTTTTCCAACAGCATCCACCTCACTCAGCATTAAACGAAAACTCCTTTTTGCCACTACTATTTTCGTTTAATATTTACCCCGCTGCAGTACTTCCACTACTCATTACACTCGGTAACACTGCCCGGCCACCCACTCACTTCCTTCACCTCACTTTGCTGAACACATCGTATTCATAGTTTACTAAGCATAAATTATAAAAATGATTCCAACTTTTTTTTCCTATTTCACTTGCTTACAGAAAACTTTTTTTTATTTTACCATCAGCTGCATACCTGTAGTCTGTTCCGCTTTGACACACGGACCTCGACTTCTAATACCTGTCTCACATTGAAAAATCTTATGTATATTTTTTTCCTGTAGTGTCTCCCCTTAAATCCATTGAATCAAACTTGCACAGAGCGGTACTTTTTGAATAATTTTAGAAATATGTTTTTCTTTTTTATCGTAAGTCAGTGTCTCTAATACATGTATGATGAGTATGAGATATAACATTGGACTATAAGAGTGCACAGCTACCAGATTTAATCTAGCATTTCTGTACGCAAAAACTCAAGCATTACTTTGCATTAAGAAAGCAAGGCTTGTTGCTTGCACAGATAAACATTTGTTTAAGTGAACTGATGTGGTTTCACACAGAACGATTTTTGAAGTAGTACTCTTCGGTTTTGTACTGTATATGCAGAGTGATACTATTTTGAAACTACATGCTTCAGCTTGTGTTCTAATTGAACCACTGGTGGCTCTCTGCTTTACTTGCAATGTGTTTGAGATGCTGACTTCAGAGAAAAAAGAAAACTTCTTTGTAAAATGAATGTAAAAAGTACAATTTCATGCTGAGTCTCATTTGATGGATTTAAGGAGAGATGCCACAGAACAAATGCACAAATAAAATCAGATTTTATTGTCTTTTGTAAAATGTTCTCTCATTAACTCTTTGGTGCTAGTTCCCACTGCAGCTGGTGTGGGAAAAAAGAACCTGAAATTGGTTAACAATTAACTGCATCTGAAAGACATCTGCAAAGTCACAATTATCCTTGGCTTACAGTCTAAAGGGCTACCATAAACACTAAGAAATAACACTGTCCACCATTGCAGCCAAAGAAAAAGTAAAATATATATGTTACTTTCTCTGCCACAGGATGGAAGTACACCTTACCATACTTTTGCTTATAATAAAAAAAATATTTTTTATTCCAACCCACCATCATGCCCCCCACTCCCACCCCCATGAGAAACACAATGTGTTGAGGTGTTTTGGCTTACTCACTAGCAACCGGAGACCACTACTGCACTAACACGATGAATTCAACATGGACATTTACTTTTTTATGAAAATTATACATCCCTCCATAATACTACTCATCTGGCAGACATATCCTCTGTCAGAGAACAGCTGATTGCAGTTTCATTCATTAAGGCAACATCAGGGTGGTAAAGAATGATATAAGCTACTGAATGTCTGTCAAAAGGAATGTCTGAAAAATTAAACAATATTAGGACATTGTGTGCTGCGGGCAGTCATGTTTAAACCTGTAGTGAGCTTTACCACACATCTCCACGAATGTTAGTGTATTCATGGCCCTGTTTTCCAATGGACTGACAAAAATAAAAGAGACCCCCCTCCAAAAAAAAAAAGCCACGATGACAGAATGAAACCAGCACATACCAAATATAAAAACAGGCACTATGTCTTATCTCATAGAAACATGAGGCTATTGATATAAATATTAATAAAACAGACAGTGCCCCTTTACAATAACACAGATGTATGGATAACAATTGTGCAATGTAGCAGTAAACTACTCCTTTCTCCCAGCAATTTCGAGACACATTTTTGCATAATTACAGAACACTTGTACCCCACATATATGTGACAGATGTGACAAAGGTTAAACAGAAATTAAGCGTAAACTCTTTTTTTTTTTTTTAATCATTTAAGAGCTGCTCTCACTGGCAAGAGATAAGCACAAATGTGCAATGAAAAGTGTGCAGTGTGAGAGAATCATGTTCACTCTTATGCTGTAGCCACTCATAAATGAACATAAAAAAAAATCATTAAAAATAGGTATGGCGGTAGTCTGATTTTAAATTATTGTTTTTTATGTAAGATACAAGCTGCTCTCGCTATCAATGGGAAATACATGATTGTAAGAAATGACAAGCTGCCAGGATGAGTAACTCGCATTCACTCTGATGCTACAGCCTGTCATACTTTCACAAGGTAAATTCATTAAAATGTGGTGCCCTGTTCCTGATATTTTTGTAGTTTTCTTATTAGATTACTATGTGCTCTCATCCACGATGGGATAGGCACGAGTGGAAGCTGACAAGCTTGCAGCATGAGTGAATTGCCTTCACTCTAATGCTGCTGGCTGTCACAGACATCAAATGATGAGTCTTCGTTATGTGTCTCAAAGTAGGAGTTATCACATTTATTTGATTTAAAAAAAAAAAAATAATTGGATTATGATCTGCTCTCAACAGCAATGGGAAATGCTTGAGGGAGAGATAACAAGCTGGCAGCGTGAGAGAATTGCATTCACACGCATGCTGCAGCCTGTCAGAGGTAGAAAGCAAAAACACTATAGGATGTGTCACAGTGCAAGATTTATTACATTTATGTTAATTTTTTCCTTTTTGGAACCATGTAGGATCAGCTCTCATGCGCAGGAGTGCAGTGCGATTGAGAAATGACAGGCTGACAGCATGCGTGAACTGCACTCACTTTTATGCTGTGGCCTGTTAGAGACACACAAGAAAGAATGTTTTGATTTAGCCAAAATGCTGCACTATGTCTGTGAGAAAGCGATGATAATGGTGTGTCATATAGTTACCAGATATTATGTTTCACTTCCATGACACAGTCCCACACAAAAGATTAATAAGCAAGTTAGCCAGCCTGAGTGTGGGTCCCAGGGTGGTAACCTGGGTAAAAAATTGGCTGGACAACAGGATGCAGAGGGTAATAGTAAATGAGTCCACTGTGAGGAAAGGGTGGTTACTAGCGGGGTACTGCAGGGTTCGCTACTGGGACCGGTCCTCCTAAATGTCTTTATAGATGACATTGTGGAGGGGCTGAAAGGAAAAGTATGCATCTTTGCAGATGACACAAAGATCTGCCACAGAGTTAATACACAAGGGGGGTGGAAAGGATGAGAAGGGACTTGGCAAGGTTGGAGGAATGGTCAAAAGTATGGCAGGTTAGACTCAATGCAAAGAAGTGCAAAGTAATGCACCTGGGAAACAAAAACCCAGGGGAAGAGTACACAGTGGGGGGGGGGGGTAGGTACTAACAACAGCAAAAATGGAATGGGACCTGGGGTAGTCATATCAGATGACCTAAAGGTAGGCAAGCAGTGTGAGAAGGTAGTAAGGAG
Source organism: Neoceratodus forsteri (assembly GCA_016271365.2). NCBI lineage: Eukaryota > Metazoa > Chordata > Ceratodontiformes > Ceratodontidae > Neoceratodus > Neoceratodus forsteri. The sequence goes on from CM057459.1 coordinate 661,006,921, forward strand.
GGCTGGGGATACTGGGATGCCTAGGGAGAGTGCATCACCAGTAGAAAACAGAAAGTTGCTATTCCTCCTGACAGACAGTTGGGGAGACCCCATCTCCACAAGGACATAGACAGGATGGAGGCAGTCCAGAGGAGGGCAAATTAAATGGTGCAGGTCTGCAACAGAAGCCATATGAAGAGAGACTAAAGGAGCTTAACATGTATACCCTTGAGGAAAGGAGGGAGAGGGGGGACGTGATGGAACCCTTTAAGTACCTCAAGGGAATTAAAGTCCAAGAGGGGTAGCATCTTTCAGAAAAAGAGATGTACAAGAACAAGGGGGATCAATTTGAAGATAGAGGGGGACAGCTCAGGGGCAATGTGAGGAAGTATTTTTTCATAGAGAGGGTGGTGGACGCATGGAACAGCCTTCCAGAGGAGGTAGTGAAGTCAAAAACAGTGGGGGAATTCAAGAATGCATGGGACATACATAAGGCAATTCTAGTAGGGGGTAGGAGGAAGTAGTCTGTTGGTTAACTAGGATCTGTAGCTTATCCAAAAGGTAGGGAAATGGGTAGACTGGGTGGGCCAAGCAGTCATTATCTGCCGTCAAAGTCTATGTTTCTATGTTTTATGTCACTATGAGTGAGTGCGCTAGCAAGTCAGACGTGGTCTGTACAGCTACTTTTTTCCTTACAAACAAGGGGAACAGGGAAGGATGAGAAGCAGGCTGCACATGACGGTGCTCGGCTGGGTGCTGGGTGGCATCAGTAAATGAAAGGCTGGAGCCCGGTTATCCTGAAAATCTAGCGTGAACCGTCAGTCCTGGGTAACCACCAGCTGTACACGACAAGGGCTGCTTTTTCTCTAAACGAACAATAAATACTGATTAAAGGAATGTTCCCCCTGCCCTGGGGTCGGTCTTATTAATCGTGAGACTTTCTTTTATCTGCACTTGGCGTCTAAGTCTTCAGAATGATTCTGTGGGAGTGACAGGTGCAGCACTGGCTCGCAATGAAATTACTTCAGCCTGCAAGCACTGGGGTGGAGTGGGGGGGTGGGGAGAGAACAACAGGTGCATTGATTTGCTGTATATTTTTTTTGTTTCCGCATTCGTGGACATTATACACAAAGAACACTCACTATTCAGATCCCCCACCCCAACTAACCTGGAACAGGCACTCATCTTTTTTTTACATTTTAAATTAATAACTATTAAACAAAACACACCTGGAGCTTGCAGAGTGTTTTTTATTGCTCTGATCAACTTTTCAATATTGGGATGTGTAATTTTAAACACATATCCCAGTCTGCTGTTTTCTTTTTTAATTTGTCATTCAGTACCTGTGGTTCTCCAGTTAGGAAGGGGGAGTTCGGCTTTAGCGTGGGGCCTCAGTGGGATGGAGGGAAGGGCCCCTGCTGGCTGGTAAGTTTTAGTATTATTCTTGGGGCTCTCTGAATGGTATTGGGGGGGCAGGGTGGGTATATGGGGCTGCAGTGAGACAGAGGTAGGATCCCCACTTGCCTTTTTTTTTTTAATTATGCCGTCAGCTTGAACGGTGGCCGGCGCTGAGAGAGATCAACAGATCCTTGCGGTTTACCTGTTTATCAGCAATAAACAGCATTACCTCCTTGCTCAGTCTTGGCTAATTTCAACAACAGGTGACTGAACTTCACAATCATTCTAACACATTAGTTAATTCAGGCCAGTCTCACTCACTTAACTAATGTGTAAAAAGTTATTGTGGTGTTCAGTCATCTTTTCCTGAAACTGGTCAAAACTGAGCCGGAAAACAATGCTGTTTATAGGAGATCAACAACACTTTCACGTTTGCAGTTGATCTTTAAAGCTGTAAGAACTCTTGTGTACTGCAGATGAATAGCTGCTCTGCTTCTGTGGATGCCATCTGGTGGATAACACGGAACGGATACTCCAGTTACCTGCAATAAAAAAAGCCATGGTAAATGTGATTTTTTTGTGCAGTCTGTGCAAGTTCCCCGTGTTATCGCTATTACAGAAATCTGCAGTAACGCACTTCATCTGGGTGGGCAGTACAGTAATTAAAATAAAATTACAATCCTTACTTTGACCTAAGGGCAGATAACAAACAGTACATGTGCCCTCTCCCAACTGTCACAGCACAGTGCATAGAACATCACACAGGCCTAGGCCTGTGTTCACTGCCACACACACACTGCTGAGTGTCAAGGAAGTATGAACTTTCTCACCAGTGTGCCACTCCACCTGACCCCGACCAATAAACAAGCCAACCACCTGCACCCACTGCAACTACTGTAATATCTGCCAGTTATCTCAATTACCTGAACTGTGGCTGGTGTGACTTATTTTACTTCTTGCATAGCTGTGCATCCATAAAAAACAAAGGCATCCTCTTTGCCCCCGAACTCATGTTTTTTTTTTTTAATTTAGTTGTTTAACCAGCAGTAGCACACTAAGCTGAAAGCTTTTTTACAGGAGCGACCTGGGAGCACAGGGAAGTTAAGTGACTTGCTCAGGGTCACACAGTATGCAAGTGGAAGCTGTGGGATTCAAACCCAGGTCTGGTCTGCTGGATGTCACCAGATTTGCAGCTCACAGCCTTAAAACCACTGCGCTATATTGACTCCCACATCACATTAATCCACAAAACTACCTATCAGCACCTCTGTGGCATCACTCTCATTTGCCTTGCCCTTTTACACCCCCTGTGTCACTGAATTAAGTCTACTAATTCATTTGACGTGACTGTCTTCTAACAAAACCATGCTGCACTACAAAAGGTAGCATGGTGTAGTTGCAGGGCAGTCATGTCAAATTAATTTCTTTAATTCAGCAACATGGGTGATGGACGCAGGCAGTGGAAGTCCCATATCTGACCTTTAATAAGGCCTTTGATATCATGCCACACTGCGGACTAGTTGAAAAGTTGTGGAGCTGCGGATAAGGGATAAGCTGTCGGGATGGATCAGGAGCTGGCTGAAAAGCAGAACTCAGAGAGTAGTGCTCAACAGCAAATATTTGGGAATCAAGCATGTACAGTGTGCAAAGGGAAGCAGGGATACGGTGGGGGTGCAGAGAGGATAGAAAACTGGCTGAGCATGTGGCAACCCAAGTTTAATGCCATGAAGTGTTAGGTCATGCACATAGTGAGGAAGAAGCTAAAAATAAAGTAGTCAGTAGATGGGGAAAAGGTGGTACAGTCAACAAATGAGAGGGATTTAGGGGCTGTCATCAGTGACAATCTAAAGCCAAACATTTAAGTAAATATTGGAGCACCAGTGGCATGAAGGGATGCATGGGGGGCATCACTAACCAAAGGAAAGAGGTGATCCTGCCTCTGCACAGGTCACTGGTGAGACCACACCTGGAGTACTGAATCCAATTCTGGTTCCCACATCTCAAAAAAAGACTGGGAATGGCTGGAATTAGAGGAGGGCAACAAAAATGATCAGCAATCTTTAGGACAGTGCGCATATCGGGAAAGGTTAAAGAGTTCCCCGGAACAAATAAGAAGAGTGAAAATGCATTTCAGTTAGACTGAGTCAGAATGGCATTGTCTACATTTATATCACAAGTGAACTGCCTAAGTGGAAGATTAATGACATTAATAAACAAAACTAAGTAATTTGCTAGTGGCATTTGGAACCAGCTAATTTGTTCATTAAACGTAGGGTTCACTCATGGGGTGTTTTTTCTTTCATGCAAGCAATGGGAGCCAGTCAAACAGGTGTTCACTATAAGCAATAAGCACATGACCAAAGCCCCAGGAATTGTGTGCTTTCACAGCTGCGGAATTTCCCACAGAACTTGCAACATTGTTGCACAATGTAGCAGTGCCGCAGAATTCCGTGCTCTTGGTGGTCTTTTATTCAAATAATCAGTTTTTCCACAGTGACTGGGTCCATTTCCTCCTTGTAGATCCTAAAACCCTTCTCTATGCTCAGCATGTGATGTCATCAGTGACAACACATCACACAGTATTTCAACCAATAGGAAGTCTGCATTGTGTGACAGAAAGTAAGCTATAATATCCAGCAGGGTGGGTGGTATTGGGCAATACTGGATTACCCAGGGGCATAATGAGGCCCTATGCCATAGGCTGGGGGCCTTTTAGCCACTGGAAGGTCTGGTATTGTCCATACCACCCACCCAGGAGGATATTATTGCACTTAGAAAATGGGCTGCCTGTTGTATTTTTTGGTGGGATTTTAAAATAAAGTTTATAAAAAATAGAATTGCAATGAATTTTAAGTGTTTTTCTTGTAAAGTAGTCCCTCCATTTCTGTGCTGTTCCATCTACTGTTGCCCCCAGCCATTCTATTCTACTTAGCTCCCCGACAGCACCACCTCCAGAATAAGATATGGAGTTTAGGTACAGTCCCCCTCCCCAAGCAGTCTCTTGGCATCGTTGTTGCACTAACAAACAAAAAGAAAAAGCTTCTTTCAAAGCTTTTCTTTTCTCCCTTGTAAGATAAAGCATACAGTATGCACAGTGGGAGAACAACTTAGTGAGATAACAGGTCAGTAGAGAATGAGTGAGGAGCTGAAGGATGAGGAGCATACTTAGCATATATTTGTCATGTTTGTTTTTACTTTTTTATTTTTTTTTTTTTAGAGCAGCTCACTGTTGGAGACAGGAGTGCAATGCAGAAGGGCCAGCTTAGGTCTGCACAAGGGAAGTGTCAGAATCATATCATCGAAACAGAAAAGAAAGCAGTCAGAGTCTAAGGTGTGTTACAGATGTATGAGGTTTAAGCCTGATTTCAAAATTAAAGGATGTTAGACTTGCTCTACCATGCAAGCTTTTTCCACTTTTTTAATATGTGTTACTGCGAGATGCCAAGTGTATGGCAGGCAGCAGTTGCATTATTTCTATTGTGGAGAGGCGTGTGCTGCGGTTTTGAAAAACGTGCTGCCCACCGCTGAAGCCGATCAGAGTGACAGCTTACATTTTGTTTTAAAATGTCTGGCTATGTTTTCTTTTATTTGTATAATGTGAAGTGAGTCCAGCAGAGGTTGGTGTGCGGGTTCATGTGGCAGCTGGCACCGAATTCAGGAGTGTTGGGGGAGCAGTATCTCTTGCTAAGCGACAGAAACAAATGGCAGCAATTTTAAATACATTTGGGTGCTTTTGGCCAATGAGCAAGGAGAGTGGGCATAGGGATATTTCAATGGGTGAAGGGGCACTTGGTCTGGAACTTTTTATTTCCAGGTCATCTATGGAAAGTTAACGTACCCCGCTGAGAGAGGTACCAGTCAAACAGAGACCAGGGAATAAAAAATAGTAATGGGAGAACCTCAAGAGGTTCTGAGGTTCTGAAAGGTTCTAAAAAGCATAAAAAGGTTTGGATCCTTATCTGAACCTTTTATGACCTTTACTGTTTTATAGTAACCGTCTGTTGAAAAATTATTTTAAACTGCCTTTAATCAACATATCTATAGAAAAAAAAACAATTTAACCACTGTTTAGTAGTACAGAATGCTCTCTAATCACTCTTCTGTTTCTGACATTTAAGAAAGTAATACTAATACTGTGTATAAGTTATATTATTAACAGTAGTGATTGTCGCAAACTAGCCATCTGCCAATCATCATTTACAATATATATCTTTGTTATATATTGTTTTATGGGATTTCTGTGCATGCCCATGCCAGTGTCAATTCAAGGCATAAGGAAAGACTAGATTTATTTTTAAAGGTGTGACCTTTTGACTCGAAGGCCACCTGTTTACCAGGACAGGAGATTTTAATTATCAGGTTCTGTTGACAGAGATGTGCCAAAAGCCATTTACCTGCCATAAACATGCACTACAGAGGCAGATTGTTTTCATCTCAGGAAGCTATTCTAAGTATATCACATTTTATGAGGGAACAGGATATTCCCCGGAAAAGACCATTCTAGCAGTGCTATGTGAAATTCTAACATGACTGTTAATTAAAGGGACACTGTCAACCCCCTTAGGCCTCAAAGTGTCCCTTGTTTAAAAAACACATTTTATGACTGCCAACATTCTGTAATGACTGCTGATGTAGCTGTTAGTTTGATTCTGAGTCTTTTTTTCTTTTAAAAAGTGAAAAAACAGACTGCCCACCATACTGGTGTTACCACACCAACACATGTGTGTTTACATTCCTTGATCAGCTCCAACTGCGTCTTTCCTGGACTTAGGAACACCCACAACACAGTCCAGCCACTCATGATGCAGCGGGAGTTTAGGTGGCTACTACCTCATGAGTGACTACACTGTTTGGGTATGTTTCTAATGCTCAGGAAGTATGCAGTAAGAACAGATCCAGGATTGTAAACAAAACAAAGTTGTTTATAAATATACATTAGCATGCATTTCAGTTCTACTAAACAAGGAGACAGATACAACAAACAGGAACATCAATGAATTTTAGAAGGTAAGCTATCACAAAATGTGGGTTTTAAACTAGAAATAATATGATGCAAAACAGGTTTACAGTGTCCCTTTAACTTACAGGATGGACTATTGGTACATCAAAGTTTTAAATATAGCAGGAGGCTGTGAAATTAGACTACCAGCTGGGACTCTGAAAACATCAAAGTTTAAATGTGACACTAGTCATGTTACTGGTTAATTATGCAGGATGAGAGGCACCGTTTTTAGTTACCTGGTCTACGTGAGACTTGAGGGTAAACCCCTGATCAAGGGTTAACCCCAGGTATTTGAGCAAACTCACAACCTCAATGCGGCTGCCAGAGGATGAGGTCAGTGGGAGTAAGGTACTCCTATCCGGGTCAAGGTACCTCTGTCCAAAAAGCACTGCCTTGATTTTTGTGGTGTTTAAGACCAACTTGTTTTCAGTGAGCCAGGACTCTAACTCAGCAAAGTCAGCTTGCAGATGAGGTCCCAGATCAGATGGGTTGTTCAGGGAGCAGTAGATAACAGCATCGTCAGTGTATTGAATGCCTGAGCTGCCACCGCAGTGGATTTTAAGGCCATTGACAAATAGCGAGAAGAGGAGGGGACCCAGGATGGAACCTTGGGGCACCCCTCACTTGGGGGGAGAGGATCTGAAGTTGCACTCTTCCATCTGACCTGCTGGGAGTAACCAGACAGGTAGCAGGTGAACCAGGAAAGGGAATGCTGATCCAGGCCAAAGGAGGCCGGTTTGTTTAGAAGGAGTTTGTGGTCTACTAGGTCGAATGCCTTAGATAGATCGAGAAAAACGGCTCCAGTGGGGAATCCTTTGTCCATGACCCCAAGGATGTCAACTGAGAGTTTTATGAGGGCTGTATCAGTGCCATGGTACTGTCTAAATCCATGTTGCGTGTCGGCTAGCAGCTGGTTAGTCTCAAGGTAGTCACGGAGCTGACAGTACACTAGCCTTTCCTGTATCTTGGCCAGAGCACAAAGTAGTGAGTAGCGAGATCGGCCTGTAGTTACCAATGGATTCCCTAGGGCCCCCCTTTAGGGATGGGGGCAAGCACAGCCTGTTTCCAGGTATAGGGAACTGTACCTTCCAGCAGGGATCTGTTGATTAGCCATGTGATAGGTAAAGCGATAGCTGGTGCTGTGGCCTTAAGTAGCTTAGGACAGATGTTTCCACGGGTCCCCCAGGACCTTTGGCTTTGATTGTCTTTAAGAGGATGCAAACAGGATGCTGGGCATAGCAAGAGTATGATAACAGGATGAAGGATATCGCTCCTGTACAGGTCCCTGGGAAGGCTGCACCTGGAGTACTGTGCGCAGTTCTCAAGTTCACACTTCAAGAAAGACAGGGCCCTCCTAGAGACCATACAAAGAAGGACCACCAAGATGATCAGAGAACAACAGGAGAGATCATAATAAGGAAAGGCTGGCAGACCTTAACATACGTAATTTTAGGCCAGAAGGGTTCAAGCAATAAGGCACAATGGGATGTTGGCGGTGTAGCGATTTGGCCACTGCCGTCATATTTCTTTATAATTTTTTTTTATGTTTAATGTCCAAAAGGCCAGGACCTAAGGTTTGTCAGAAAGATGCCCATTTTACTGCAAGGATACTTGGGAAGAGTTGATGTGTATTTCAGTGTCTGACATCTCCCCTTTGCATAGGAGAAAGTCTTGCTTGGAGGGAAACTGGAGTTACATTTCAATAGGGGATTGGAATTTGCTGGAAGCTGATCAAAGAGGAAGATTCCATAAATGACAGGAGATGGGGGAGCCATCTCCTCTGATTATTACATTCTGAATTTCAAAGAGAAATGCTTTTAGAGCAGGTGTTCTGCAGATGTCCAGTCTAGGGAGCTATTGTTAAATTCTCTGTTAACTGCCACAGTATATTTCCATTTTAATAGTGTCAGGAATGCAGTGTAGATCAGAAGCCAGCCAGGGAAGTGGGACTGTAGGAAATCAAAATACTGATAATTATGGTTCATTTGCAACATTGGAAAGAGCATGAGAGACCCCTGCTGGCCTAGAGATAAAACAGCTGGACCTGGAAATATTAAGGTGCAGAAAATGGCTATATAAGCTGTCTCAAACAGAGACTCTAGGCAGAAGCCAAATTTCCTGACATCTGAAAACTGCAGACACATTGAAGACCACTGCAAGAAAAATTGGGACTCTGAAACATAGCAGAGAGAGAAGAGAGAGACATTGCAAAACTCATTTATTTTCTGAACTCTGATTCTCTACAGAAAAGGTAGAAATTATCCAGTTAATTCACCAGTTCATTTTGAATGTATTTTCCAGCTTTTCATTTGTAGTTATCCTATAACCAAATATCTAAATCATGTGTCTGTATGTTTGTGTGGTAATTATTTAAGTAATCAGTAAAAGCTCTTGCTTTTATTTTAAAATACTACTGCCTGGAAGTGATTTGTTGTGTGTGTGAGGGTTATGGGAAGGTTTATTCAAATCTGTAGCACACCTGCTTAGTGTTAAGGTGCAACACGTTACCAAAAGTAGGGTAAAAGTACACAAGGTCTCTGGAGGGGGTCTGAGGGGTTTGAATCAGGTTCCTGCACACCTGTGGGAGAAGCCACAATCACGGTTATGAGGGCAGCCCCAAAGATCTCGTAATGCTGGGGTTCTCCCCACAGCGCAGGAACCAAAGAGGGTTCTTACCTCGCTACAGACTTGAGACTGTATTTTACCAATACCCAGAGAGAGGAAGTCATGGGCCCTCATGGCGAGTGTTCAGCGAAATCAGCGAGCACTCTAAAAGGACACAAGGAGGGTATTTCCTGACCCTCCCCCATCACAGGTTGCACTTAGGGAGGGACACAGTGATCTCAATGGACCCAGTCCCCAGGAGTGGGTTCGTGACAGGTGGTACTAGGTTTACCCCATGGCCAGGGGCATAGTAAGACATGAGGCAAAGCCGAGTGCCTTCAGCTCCCTGATTGTGGAGTAAACCTAATACCACCAACGTCCCCAGAGTGCCTTATTACTTATATAAAATGGGTCCATAGGCAACTTTTAAAAAACAAACACTCTAAAAGTTTTCAAAGCAACAAAAAAGTATAATAAAATGCTGCTAAATAATGTAAAATAATCCCTCAAGAGATGTTTTTCAACTGTCAGTCACCTGTCTTTCTCCACATTCAATAGATTTACCATGGAATAGAAGAATTCAAAGCTCTGCATTATTCCAGTAGTAGAATGCCCCACCCCAACACACACACAGAATGGTAACATGGAATACATGAATTCACAATTCTTCAGAGTTCGACTTGTATACACATACGCAGGCCTCAAGTGGAGCAAGACCCTCAATTTTATCTGTTGCCAGGTATGGAGCAGAGAGTTCGCTGTCAAACTGGTAGAGATAGGAGGGGGATTCTTCATGGTCATCAAAGAAAAACAACAGCAACAGAAACTCTGAATAGTGCTTGTTTTTTTTTTTTGTTTTGTTTTTTTGCTCCCACAGCTCTAGGCTGGCCTCTCCTTCAGGCCTTCCTATGCCCCTCACTTGTCACACTGCCCCAATGCAGCCACCCTTCACCCCACATTGCAGCCCCCTGGGTAACCCGGATGGAACCCTTCGCCGGTTGAGTCCCTCTCCCCCAAGGGGGAAGGCACCGGTGGGGAAGCCAGTGCAATTCTTGGCCCGGGTGCTGCTTAGGTGGTCCGTGGACTGCTTGTGGTCTAGTGGCAGCGGAAGCTGGTGACCATCATCTGGTCGACCATGGGCCTCTTTTCCTGTTTTCTCCCGGGCGGAGTGTGGCATGCCACAAATGTCAAGGCATATGCCGACGTTCACCATGCCCCATTAGTCACTGGGACCCAGTGTGTTGCCATACCCCCAGCCTCCACCAGGGGTCAGCAAGTGCTGGATCGCCTCCCGGCCCCCTCCCCCGACAGAAGGTGAGCAGTCATCCGACACTTGAGCCTTCTCTCCCCGGCCGGCCCTCCAGCACCCGGATCCGTTCCCGAACCCAGGTCACTGGCGTCACAAGCAGAAATCCAACCGCTGCGCCGGTGGGCTGGCTTGTGCTTGCTTTTTTAAATGTGTGTATGTGTGTAGGAATGGGCTCTTGAGTAAAAATAGCGTTAAATTATTTACTTACTTTAATTTAATGGACTTTTATTTTTAGGGCCTAACTGAAGTTTTTTATATATATAAGTAAAGGGTGCTGCCATGTTTGTGATGGAAATTAGGAATTAAGTGGCTTATGAATTCTGGAGTTGCCCTGGTTAGCAGGGACTTGATTTTAACCATTGGTGGTGCTCTCTTACTGCCATGGCTAAACCAAGTCTGAGCCAATCAGGACACAGGGATTTCCTTGCCCATTTTATATATGACTGAGAAGTACAAGTTCTTGTAAGGAATCAGAGGGCAGATTGTAAGGACTTGTTCATGAGTAATGAGGACACAGTAACTAGAGAATACAGATGGAGGCTGGTGGGGAGACAGAGGGTATGAGGATGTTCTTCTTCATGGAGCAGGCAGTGGCCAAATGGAATAGACTGCCTATACCATAAGCAATGATGCCAAGGCTGTGATGAGGTTAGGGTTGCCACCTTTGGATGGGGCAAAAACCGGATCCTAAGCTCCACCCCTAGCCCACCCCTTTTCATGACTCATCATGCATTGTTCATCCTAGAAGGCCATTTGTTATATAAATAAAAGACAACACTTAAAGCAGCAGTTCAACAAAAATGTTGAGAGACTGTACTGCACCTGTTAAGTTACTTTCCTAGGTTCTTCCTAGTCATCCATTTATTTATGTATTTATTTATTGACATTGGTTTACCAAATAAACATACAGAGATAAAATAAATATTTACAGATATGATCTGGGGGGAGACAAAGGGAATACTGTAAATAGCATGCAACAGTATGCATGGTATATAATAATAATACATAATTGTTTCCTGTAATCTGTACTTTATATCTTTTTCTGGCTCCTTTTCCTGTTCATGTCCACAATACTATTTCAAAGAAAAAGAACTAATCATACCATTTTCTTGAGGAAAAAAATATAATTTAAAACATTTAAAAATGCCTAAATTCTGTTAGAGATGAAAATGTTTACCAGCAAATGAAAGTGGAAGACAACTGGCTCTGTTACTGTTACTGTTACAAAAGGTGGGGTGCTATGCCACTTTAAGGTATAATGGAAAAGATTAGGTTAAGTAACCATACTTTACACCTCCCAGGCTGACTGCCTTCACAAACAAAGGGTTATAGTGACAACAGAACTTGTTTGTAAACTAGACATGCAGCTGAAACAATGACTAATATGACAACATTTGTTTCAAAAGTATGTGAGCACTCAAAATGGTTCAAAAACCTGACCAGCACACAGCAAAACCAGATTACCTGATAGGGACCCTGAAAACCTGATCACCAGGTAAAAAACCTGACAGGTGGCAATCCTAGATGAGGTTTAAACTTGGGTGGGACAAATACAAAGAAATAGGATCAACAGTGGGGAATGGGATACCTGAGAAATGGGGTGTTGATCTGCCACTGGGGCTAGCAGATCTCTAAATACAGTCTGGGGTCAGCCTGAGCATGGGTCTAGGCAGGGATATGGGCAGACTGAAAGGATTCATTACCCAAGAGGAGCTGGCTGATGGGCAGTGTCAGCTCCCCAAACAGACTGAATGCATGACTGAAGTCAGTAATGCAGCTGTTTAGTGCAAGGAGCATAACCTTTTAAGGACCATAAGTGTGCAATGAGAATGTGAATACCTAAATGTGTATATCAAAAGGAACAGATGTATTAACACAGTGGACCGGATGAAATGGTAGAGAAGCAACAAAATGTTGCCCTAACTGGATGTGTTTTATGATGAAGCCAAGAAGTTCAAGGTACTACACTTCGGAGCAAGGAACCAGGGGAGAAAATATCATTTAGGAGGGGTACAGCTGGAAAGCATAGTGGAGGAAAAGGATCTAGGGGTACTAATAATGGGGAGTATGAACCACTCAGCTCAGTGTAGGAAGGTGGCTGCAAAGGCAAGCAAGATGCTGGGGTGCATAGCGAGGGGAATCTCCTATAGGCAAAGAGACGTGGTCCTGCCCCTGTACAGGTCACTGGTCAGGCCACACCTGGAGTACTGCATGAAGTACTAGCATCCATTCCTGAAGAAGGACATCAGATTGCTGGAATGTGTGCAACGTAGGGCAATGAAGATGATCCAGAGACTGGAGAGAAAATCCTATGAGGAGAGGCTGGGAGAGCTGCAAATGTATTCCCTGGAGGGATAGGTGGGATGTAATCGAAACCTTTAAGTACTTAAAGGGAATTAACAGGACTAATACAGAAAGGATTCTTCATATCAGACACGAGAGGGCATCGGCTGAGATTGGGGAGGGAGATTCAGGAGGGAAATCAGGAGACGCTTTCACGGAAAGGGTGGTAGAAAAGTGGAATACCCTGCCTGAGGAAGTGGCATTGTGTAGAATGGTGGGAGGATTTTAGAGGGGATGGGACAGAGTGAGAGGGGGTTGTTAGGAAGGATGGGAAGGGTGGGGCAGCTGCAAGTTGAGAGGCTAGCTGCACAATTGAGCAGACTTGCTAGACTGTGAGGCCTGTTTCTGCTGGCATTTCGTATGTTCGTATGAATTATAAGTCTAATTAATTAGCAGCGCTGCTCGCTCCCTCATTGGCTACCTAAAACCTTCATTCCCTCTGCTCTCCCATTGGTTCCTAGTCCTTACAGGTCCATTTCATTTCCCTGCCCCCGCATCCCAGCCCTCCACCTTCTCCACTAAGTAACTACAGCACCTACCTTCCCCGCTAAGTAACCACAGCAGTAGGGTCCTATTAGAACCTGATCTGCACCATGATCCTTCTACCAGGCCACCTGATCCTGCTCATCCCTATTCTCTTCTCCCTCCCTTCCTTTCCAACATGCCACCTACCTCTCCTATGCCCCCATCCCAAATCCTGCCAAACCTCGTTGAGCTCTCCCACCTCTCCAGCCCGGCGTCCACCTCCCCTTTCACCCAAGGATGGACACATTCTGCTACATGTCCCAGCCCATTTCTTTTCAACCCATCGCTCCCCTGGGTCATTTGTCAACTTATTCCCCTATGCCCAGCTCATACACGCCATCAATCTAAGAGACATCTGCTCGCAGTCAGTCATATACAGCTATTCGCTCACTACCTAACTCTCGCTCTCCTGCTCCTTGCAGCAGGTGACATCCACCTTAACCCCGGCTCCAATGCTACCCTCTCTCATGCCCCTCTCCAACATCGGCCTCTTCTTCACCTCACTCTGGGGACCTTCTCCCACGTGGCCTGCACCTCCTGCACCTAAATATAAGAAGCCTTGTCCACAAGCTTGACTCCCTTCAGGTTCTTACCGTCCACTATGCTCCAGATAGCCTTACCCTGTCCGAAACCTGGCTCAACAAAAACATCAACGACTCCTCAGTCGCTATCTCAGGCTACACTATGGCCCACCAAGATAGAGCCTCTAAAGGAGGCAGAATAGCGATCTACGTAAGCTTGGACTTGCACTATTCAGTGGTCCTGACCAAGTACAAACCAAAAGTCCTTGAAGTAATACTAATTCAGCTTGTCCTTCTCTTCTTGCTACCAATCTACATTGCTGGGACATATTGCCAACCTGGTACACCAGCTTCTGCTGTCACCGACCTCCTCAAGCAAATATCCTGCCTAACCACGACAGGGTAACTCTACATTATGGGCGTTCTTAACCACAATTGGCTAGCTCCTGCCCTCAACAAAACCAGGACTGAAATTTCTAACCCTAAACCTCTCACAAATCATTACTGAGCCTACCCGGCTTAACCTAAAATCTGGTAACCACTCGCTCATCGACTGGGTCCTTACCACACACCCTCACTGGGTCAAACAAGCCGGTATTCTTTCTGACTCCCTCTGTGACCACCACGTAACCTTCTTAGTGCGTAAAATCCACCGCCCCAAATCCCCATTAAATTTGTAGTCCAATGCTCCTATAAATCCCTCAATCTAGCCACTGTATTAGATCACCTTGCGCTAGCAAACTGGGCCCCTGCCCCTCCTATGATCTCCATTGATGATGCCTTGCTACACTTTAAAAACACATTCCTCAGCGTCTGGAACACACACGCCCCACTGCGTTGTACAAGAGTACGAGGAAACCACCTACCTTGGATCACCCAAGAACTGATTGCATGTCAAATCGCACAGGGCAAGCCTGGAAAACACACAAATCCTCACGTCTCCCACAACACCTCTCCACATACCGCATGCTCCGTAACAAGTGCACCAGAGCCACTCGTCTTACAAAAGCAGAGTACTCCAGCAGCTCCCTCCAGTCAAACCTAAATAAACCCTCAAAATTCTGGAAGGTCATTTACTCCCTTTTCACCCCACTGGCTGCCAATCCCACTCCAATGCTAAATGTTAATAATTCTCTCCTAGCAGAGTCCACATCAGTCGCCACTGAGTTCAATGTGTACTTCTCCACTTGTGCTGCCACCCTCCTCTCTTCCCTGCCCAACACTACACCTCTCGCACCACCTACAGACATAAAGACCCAGACTAGGCCTCGCTCCTTTTCCTTCAAAGACATCTCTGCAACTGAGGCACTAGATGCATTACTTTCTCTCAACTCTTGAAAAGGCAAATCCCCAGATGGATTAGACCCCAAACTTCTATACCTCTCCTCCCCTGCTATAGCAATTCAGCTTGCCAAACTCCTAAACCAATCCTTTGCTGCCGCTGCCATCCCCCATGCATGGAAGCACGCCATTGTCATCCCTCTGCCAAAAGGAGGTGCCCCTACCTCCCCCCCTCTAACTACTGCCCTATCTCCCTCCTCCCAGCCCTAGCAAAACTACAAGAGCACCTTGTGCTCAACCAACTTACCTCCTTCCTCACCGACTCCAAGTTCTTCACGCCATTCCAGTCTGGCTTCAGGAAGGGACACTCCACCACCTCCTCCCTGATAAGGCTTACAGACACTATCCTGACAGGCATGGACAGTGGACTGATTACCTCAGCCATTTTTGTAGACCTTGCAAAAGCTTTCGACACTGTCTCCCACCCCATATTGCTCTCAAGTCTTGCTGAATCAGGCCTCTCTGTCGCAGCCACACACTGGTTCAGATCATACCTCTCTGATAGAACTCAGTCCGTTAAGAGTCTCAAATGCGATCTTCACAGGGGTCGGTTCTTGGTCCCATTCTGTTCTCGATATTCCTAAACGACCTGCCACTGATCTGCTCTACTTCCTCAATCCACACGTATGCAGATGATACTATACTCTATTACTCGGGCTCTGCCCCTGATGTGGTACAATCAAACCTCCAAGCTGACTTCAACAAGGTACGGCAATGGTTTAGCTCGTACAAGCTCTCCCTACATGCAAAAAACACTGTCACTATGACCTTCGGCACATGACAACACCTGGCCAGACTCCCCTCCCTTCCCTACTTTGCCACCCTGGATGGCCAAAAACTTGGAGATGTCTCCTCGTTCCGTTACTTGGGGGTCAGACTCGACAGCTATCTCTCCTTCTTTGACCACATCGATGCTATCTCAAATAAACTACGCCCCATGCTCAGTGCACTATATAGGAACTTCAGCAGCCTCCTTCCCCGAGTCCGACGTGAACTGGTCTTGAAGATGATACTGCCTTCCATCGACTACTGCGACATTGTATACAGTGCAGCCCCCAAGTCCACCCTATCTAAACTGGACACACTTTATAATGCCTTCTGCCACTTTGCTCTCAATGCTTCTCCCCTCACCCACCACTGCGGTGACCTCTACTGAGCCTTGGCACTACCGTCCCTTGAAAACCACCACATCTCTCACTGTGCTAAATTTGTCTCCAACCTATGGCTCGGGTCAATCCCCTCCTACCTTGCTACCATGCTCACAGATGCCCCATCCCCCTACCATCATCTTAGATCCAGTGACTCCCGGCAACTTTCAGTCCCTAGGCAGAAGACCTCTGCCGGTCAAGCTGCCTTCTCACACTGGCTACCCAAGCTCTGGAACGCCCTCCCACTGCAAATTCGGCACTCCTCCTCTTCCTACTCTCTGTCTACCACCCTAGCAAACTTCCTTACTACAAATTGCTCCTGTCGCTGAACCTGCCATGCCCCACTATCCCCTCCCCAATGTCTGACCAGCAGCCTTAGCCTTGCTACAGAAGCTGGCATATAACCCCAACCTTGCACTTATGTCCTGGGCCTATTTTGCCCTATGTACTGTGTATAACTGTACGACTGTGATATACATCCTCTGTTGTTTGCAGCTGTTACTACTGTGCTAATTTACCTTGTCTGCTGCTTCTTTTCACAAAAATTGTTATTTGATACTATAATATCCTAAGCATTCAATGTGCGCTGTTTGTATATTCATGAAATCATGTATCCTCATGCTGCTTTTTTATTTGCTTCTGTTAACTGTTCACTTGATAACTTGCGTGTTATCATATCCAAGTGAACCCTCCGATCGCACTGGAAACGAAAGCATCTTGTTGCTCAGTGTGCCTTTCCTGGTGAAACAACTGCAATAAATAAATAAATCAATATTAATGAGCTTAGTGGGGCTCCTGATTGGCCATTAATGTCTTAGAAATGACTGATCCAGCTGCAAACTGATGTTGTGTGGCATGCACGGCTCGTGCCACACAGCAAAAACCTAGATAAAACTTTAAAAAAAAAATGAAAATTGTTATTGTAATTAAACTTATAATCACAATAACAACCTTGAAGTCAGTCATTTTCTAGGATTAACGACCAGCTGGAGGGAGGTGGCCCTTGGCTACGCCTCAGGCCACCCATCCCCCTAACCGGCCATAATTCCCTCTGAAATTACCAGTGTCTTGGTTGTTACTGTTTAAATAAACAGAGAGATCTGGAATTATTGTTTGGTGTTCACCCTAATTTTCTTCAGGACCGATCTGGAATAGTCACATGGTTGACCCAATATCAGGGTTTAAATATCTTCTTTATAAGTGAGGGCAGCATGAACATTTTTGAGTGTGGACTGAAATTACCTCTGCATCCTCTTCTTCAACAAAATCCATGTTTCTACTGTATATTCTATGTAAGTACTGAGGCTTCCACATGCCAGAAATACTTAAAGGGGCGCCTCAACTGACTAAACCTCTTGGTTCTGTTTAACAGCATAGTTGAACACTTCTGAGGCATGACAAGTGCACGTGTTATTAAGATTGTGATTTTAAAGCAGCAGTATTTGTCAGTTGTCCAAAAATTGTCATTTGTTTTTAGCAACATGTATTTTTGACATCCTTAGATCCATTCACATTGTAATTTTAATTTTCTCAGATATTTTTAAAACCCCTGTTATAGCTAATGTTGTATTTAATGACTCACATCATTAAAAATGTCTGCCACTCACAATTTTTTAAAATCTCTTCCAGTGAGGTTGCCTGATAACAGTACATATTAGATTCATACTGTGAATATTTTAGGATAATGTTACCACATGTATTTGACGGTAACAACTATTGTTTGGTGTCTAATTTTCTTCAGTACCAATTTGGAATAGTCATATGGTTGGCCCAAGACCAGGGTTTGAATATCTTCCTTAAAAATTACCCGGTTACGAAAGACTAAAATAAATAAATAAACAAAACAAATAAAAGTGATAGTCTGGAAAATTTCAAGTACAGATCAACATGCCCTCTGCATCCTTTCTGCTGAGATTACTCCATGTTTCTACTGTATGTTCTATTTAAGTACTCGGGCTTTCACTTGCCATAAATGCTTTAAGTAGTGCACCAGCTCATGAAACCTCTTTGACCTGTTTAACAGCATAGTTTAACACTTTTGAAGCAAACTTGTCATGTACAGTTGGTATGACAAGTGCATCTGTTATTAAGATTGTGATTTTAAAGCAGCAGTATTCATTAGTTGTCAAAATGCTCATTGTTTAGCAAAATGTATTTCTGACATCCTTAGATACATCCTCAGTGTATTTTTAATTTTCTCTGATATTTTTAAAACCTCTCTTATAGCTTATTTTGTATTTAATGACTCACATCATTAAAGATGGCTGCAATTCACAATTTTTAAAAATCTCTTTTACTGAGGTTAACAGTTAAATTTAATTAGGCTGTTACCTTCATTTGATTGTTCTCTCATTCTCTTTCACTTGCCTGCTCTCTGTCTCTCTCTCATCTACTGCTCGGCCCCCCTCCCCCAATATCACATTTCACCCTCGCTCCCTGTATTTCATTGCCTGCCTTTAATTCCTTTCTCTCCACAGCCCCCCAGAAGGAGAATACCAGGGCTGTGAGGGCACCTTTCCCTGCAGCCTTCCCCTTACCATTCCTTACTTTTGGCAGATCACAGCTACCCAGGTACAGCTCAGTGCAACAAGCAGCAAGAACTTGCTTGTGTTGGTGTCCAGCGCCAATTTGGACCCATGCACACCTGTATGGATCCTGGCATATTCCATCAGCATATAGTTGTAGACCGTTTACTGGCTGAACTGGACCAAATGCATTTCTACAGTATTTTAGCACATATGGGCCTGTAACTTAACCCTGGTTAATTTAATTCTTGTATTATGCTGCTGCTCTTGATTTAGTGCCACCTTTGATCTGTTGCAGCTGTGCATGCACAGTGCATTCCCTCGGCTAAGGTCAGGCTGAGTCCCCCCCGCTTCCCTTTGTCTACCTTCCTGCCCTGACCCCAAGCCTTTGTGTTGTAACCTTTCTTTATCTTCTTCTCCACAGGCAGCCCCTACAGTTCAAACCTCCCACCCCATGGAACACCAGAGACACACTGAGAGAGGGCTACTGTGTTGGTCTGTCCCCGCTCTCACAGTGACTGCCCCACACACCATGGGTGGACACTACCCTTACAGGTAGCCCAGGTTACATTATATGTCATATGACCTGCCCGTCCTGAACCTATCTCTCCAATTTCCTGGCTGCAGCTTATACACTTTGGCTACTAGGAGTCACTGCTGCGCCTGTGAATAACTAACTCTTCCCTAACATAAAAAACTTTTTAAATCCTAGCTTAAGGTGATTCACCAGCTATCTCCCACCAAATCCTGCCCACCTTTCTGGGTTTATGCTATTGCTACTGGTTAGTTGTGTGAACTGGGAATCAAACCCTTGACTTCTCACACCAGAGTCAGGAACTCTAGCCACTAGGACATCCTATTGGCCACACTCTGGCATTGACTGAGTGGACCCATTTAAGTCCTACTAAACATTAGTTCACTATTTGGTTGCACACCCCTGTCTCCATTACCACCGACTCCCCAAGGCAAATTTCTGCTTCAACTCTGTGAGGTGGTACAGCCCAGCCTCCCCCCCCCATCACTAGTCTATTTCTACTATTTGTACCTGAAAAATATAATAACAATTCAGATAAATGCAAATAATTGGTAACTGCTAGGCACAGCTTCCAACTGTCTGCTGGGTTCTGAGGCCTCTATCATCTGCCTGCCACAAACCCAGGTGCACCATGATGCACTACCTAATCATGATGCTAGTCCTGCTCCTATGATCTGAGACCCCCCCCACCGATTTTTCAGGCCACTGATGTCACACAGGGGAGGCATAGCACTGTCATACCGCTTAACAATACATTTATGATCCCAAAAGGGATGTACCTGATTTTGCCTGGTTTGAGTGCATCTTTTAATCTCCCGACTATGGTTTTAACATAGAAACGTAGAAGTTGATGGCAGATAAGGGCTGCAAGGCACATCCAGTCTGTCCATTTGTTTCTGCCTTATGAATGTGCCATAGGCCTTTACTCTGTCAATTGCCTATTTATTCATATTCATCTGTATTGCTCCCTTATGCCTATTTGAAGCCCTGCACTGTATTCATATCCACCACTTCCTGAGGTAGGCCGTTTCATGCATCCACCACCCTTTCTGTGAAAAAGAACTTCCTCACATTACCCCTTAATAGGCCTCCCTCTAATCTCATGCTGTGTCCTCTTGTCCTGCTATTTTTCTTATATTGAAACATGTTAGACTCTTTCACCTTGTTAATGTCCTTATGATGTTTGAATGTTTCGATCATATCACCTCTCTACCTTCTTTGCTCTAGGGTATACATATTGAGCTCCGTTAATCTGTCCTCATATGTTTTCTGATGCAGTCCCTGCACCATTTTGGTTGCCCTTCTCTGGACTGCCTCCATTTTGTTAAAGTCCTTGTGCAGGTGTGGCATCCAGTACTGCACGCAGTACTCCAGATGGGGCCTAACCAGTGTCTTGTAAAAAGGGATTATTACCTCCCTCTTATGACTTGTGATGCCCCTATGAATACACACTAACATCCATCTAGCCTTACCTACTGCTTTAGTGGTCTGCTTGGATGATTTCAGGTTATCTGTGATGATGATGCCCGAGTCTCTTTCTTCCCTTGTGATTGCCAGCAACTCCCCTCCCAACCTATAAGTAGCTTCAGGGTTTCTCTTCCCTATGTGCATGATCTTACACTTCGTGTTAAACCTCAGCTGCCACTCTTCAGACCATTTTGCCTGTTTTTCCAGATCTCTTCTCATTCTGCCCACCCCATCTGGATTATCTGCTCTGCTGCAGATCTTGGTGTCATCTGCAAGCAGGCAAACCTTACCCTCTAGTCCATCTGTAATGTCACTGATGAAGATATTGAAGAGGACTGGCCCCAGGACTGATCCCTGAGGTACCCCACGCATGACTTGCATCTCTTATGACTGCACACCATTTACCACCATTCTGTTTTCTGCCCGCCAACCAGTTTGCCACCCAGTTGACCAACTTCTGACCCACCTCGAGCCTACCTAGCTTATTAACCAATCTTCAATGTGGAACAGTATCGAAAGCTTTGTTGAAGTCAAGGTAGGCGATATCAAGACAGCTGTCCCTTTGCACCTCAGTAATACTTGTCATTGGTATCCTATCCCTTTTTTTCAATCTCTGACCTCATCTTCCCTACTCCTGATATAACTTTTCAGTCTGAGAACTCAGTCAGGACTTTCATTTTTCTAATGCCCTAGTCCACTCAGAACCCAGCACCAACATATCATGGTTAGTCAAGCCTAGACACTTTTTTCTTATAATGCGTTACCTTGCTACATATTCTCATAGGCCTCCCCCCCAGTATCTTCTTATTTGATCTGTGCTACATGGTGTCTCTCTCTCGCTCTCTCTCTTCTCTCTCTCTCGCTCTCTCTCCCCCCCATCAGAGGATGTTGAAACAAACCTTGGCCCTCCTCCATCCCCTACTCCTCCCAACTCCACTCCCTGGTTTAATACCAAGGCGCTCGGGACTGTCCACCTCAATATCCAGATCATCATTGTGAATTTTCCTGATCTGGAAGCCTGAGTCTCATGCTACAGCCCTTATATACTCTGGACTACTGAAACTGGTTACAACCAGCAGTCCCTGGCTCTATGAGTAGTCTTCCAGGATACAATTTAATACAGGTCAACTGCCCATCCAACAAAAGAGGTGGAGGGATAACCATCTATCTATCTAATCATCTGGAGAGGCAGTATAGCGCAGTGGGTTAAGGCTCTGAGCTACAGATCTAGAGATCTGTGTTTGAATCCCATAGCCGCCTAGGTGCATACTGTGTGATCATGAGTAAGTCACTTAACTTCTTGTGCTGCCAGGTTGCATCTGGAAACAAGCTTCGGCTTAGTGTGCTACTCCTGGTTAAACAATGTTCCCTTTCCCATCTATTTCAAACCGAAGTTGCATGTGTCAATCATGCAGGTCTCTAAGCCTTACTCCTGTGAGATATTACACTCACTTCTGACCTTTGGAGGATCCAAAAAGCTTCACATTGTCTATGTCTATAATCCTCCCAAAAGGGGCATTACTAGCCTTACTGATATGAAAAATTACCTGTCTGCTAACACTGGGAAGAATGAACTTATTGTGAAGGGGGATTTTAATCTCAGCTGGCTTGGAAAACACATGTATGACTCAATTTTAAGGAACCTTCACATCTTTCAGCTGATTAGTGACCCCACCAGGCTATCCACAACAGATCGTAATCACTCCCTTCTAGACTGGGTCCTATCAAACAGAAAGGACAGGATAAAAAGTGCTGGCACCCTTGCAGATACAGTAAGTGACCATTCTCCTGTCTTCTGTATTTGGGATGCTTGGATTCCCACCCTCCCATCCAAGGAGCTAGTCTTTCATGATTTCTCCAGGTTTGATCCCTCAGCCTTCCTCTGTGATCTTGAACAAGTCAACCGGTCTTCACCATATGGTACGGAAACTGTAAATGTTGCCCTGGATTATTTTACCACGTCTTTCCTCTCTCTTCAAGATAAGCATGTCTCCACTATCAGATGTAGGGTAAGAGGTCAGATCACTAGGTGGTTACACAGTGGTCTTGTATCCCTGCTCAAAACTAGAGATGTTTGCTGAGAAAAATATAAAGCCTCTTTGTTGCACAAAGACTGGCTTGAATACCAGGCATTGTACAATGCCTACGAGCGAGACATTTGCTTAGCTAAAGGTGCTTACCATGATGAGTTGTTAAAAGCATCTTCCAAGGACTCAAAACATTTTGGGGCCCACATCAGTGATTTCGTGGGCTCTTGCAAGGGCTCCAAACAAGTGTTGTCTGACATGACAATCAACAGGGTTAATTGCAATAACTGATTTACAATTGCTAATGCATTTAATACTCACTTTGCCAACCTTCCGCACCCTGGTGAAAAATCCTCACCAGCTCAAGAGCAAAACCTGACTCTATCCTGTCACCCCCCCCACCCCCCACATCCATGCTGTCTCATGTAGGGATGTCTTAAAACACCTAAACTCCATCTCTTCTAGTGGGAGTATTGGTCCTGATGAAATCAAACCCAGACTACTCAAGCTTGCAGCTCCACTCATTGCACCTCCAGAAACCAGATTATTCAGCCTGTCACTAACCTCTGGTTCTATCCCTCAGAACTGGAAGACTACCCAAACTGTCCATCTTTAAAAAAGGTGACACTGAGTCTTTTGAACTACTGCCCTATTGCTGTTCTGCCTGTTCTCAGTAAAATACCTGAGAAAACTGTTGCCCTCCAAGTTACTGACCACCTTAATAAATATGACCTGCAATCCACAGCCCAATATGGTTTCAGAACTGCCCACACCACCATTACAGCATGAACACAACTAACAAATGATATTAGGCTGGCGATGGATAGTAGTAAACTAACAGGTGCAATATTTCTTGACTTAACAAAAGCCTTTGATCTAGTCAACCACCCAATACCGGGATCCATACTTTCTGTGCTAAGTATGTCCAAATCAGCACTTAAATGGTTCTCTAGCTACCTCTTGAACAGGCAACAATATGTTAAAGTGAACCAGGAAATATCTACTCTCACCACCATCAACACTGGTGTGCCCCAACGCTCTATCCTTGGACCACTGCTTTATCAATATTTATAAATGACATTCCTAACACTTCACTACACTGCAACACCTTCCTCTATACCGACGATCTGGTTCTGTACACCAGCTCCAAGGATATACCTTGAAATCAACTCAAAACTAAACATCGATTTTGGAAGACTTCAGACTTGGCTAACAAATAATAGCCTTATCCTAAATGTCAGCAAGACACAGGCTATGCTATTCATGTCCCAGCTTAAGCTCAGGACCTGCCTTGTTGGACTAAATATCCATTGCTCCAATGATTCTCTCCTCTTGTCCATAAGCCATTTCAGATACCTGGGAATTACTCTGAACCCTGCCCTGGATTTCAACTTGCACATATCTAGCATCTGCAAGTCTGTTAACTCCAAACTCGGACTGGCATACAAAACTAAATACTCTCTAACTCATTCTGCCAGGCTAGCAATAGCTAGAGGTATCCAACTTCCCAGCCTAATACACGACCTCACCCCTTACTACCTGACTAGCTCTGCTAACCTGGACGAATGGAACAGTACTTACAATAATATCTGCTGGTTTGCCATGTCCACTGACAGACTGACACAATACTGCTTACTGTACGCCAAGCTAGGATGGCTATCCCCTCCCTCCCATTGACTATTTGCTCTTGGATACATGATCAACAATGTTCTCAGGTCTTCTAAACCTGCAGCCCCCACATCCTTATTAACTCCTCAAGTAGGTACATACCACCTGTGCTCCTGTGACCACTCTCTGTTGGAGGTCCCTTAGTTTTCCACAAGAATGGATGCCTGCACCTGTATCTGACTCTCAGTTTCTCTTATCTAATTTCACTTACTGTTTCTAATGTCTTTTGTCTCTCTATCGTCTCTGGCTTACAACTGTGCTTTAATGTGACCCCCCTCCCCGAACTGCCCGTGCACCACCATTGCAAAGGTCTCCCTGTGGCGGAGTTAGGCTACACCCTTGGCTGTGACTGATGGATCATTTTTCTATCTCCTTATTTCCTAGCTACCAAAATGTCTGTACACAACAGTTAATGCTTTTCTCTTTGCTTCCGCACCTCCCCCACCCGGTTGGCCACCTAGCATAGGTCTTTACTTTCCCCACTAAACTTCCTACTAGTTCTCTCTTTTCATTCTTTTTCCATTTCCATCCATCCAGTCCCTGGAATGATGCCAAACACCTGGAGAAGTGTTGTGTAAAGTGCATAAGTGCATTTTGTATACAAAAAGCATGAAGGCTATTTTAGATAGCAAGAATGAATACAGTTAATAAAGCCTTTTTAAAGAAAAATGATTAGAAGCCATATAAAACAATAATAATTTCATGATTAACACAGTTATAAGAAATCCTTAAGGTATTTTCACAAATTCACACTATAAACCTGTTACTGTATAAGGTTCTATGTATAAAAGAGCTTAGTCACTGTGGATCAGAGATATAGAAAGTCAACATCTATGGATATATACACTGTACCTTTAACTGAACCAGGAAATTCCCTGACACAATCCTCTCCCTCCTTGGTTTTGAAACATGTCCAGACATGTAAGGACTCAGTCAGGTGATCCTACCAAAAAGATATAAAAACCTTTGCACAGAGTTTACTTCAGTTCAGTCCAGTGGGGCTGAGCCCTGACAGAGGAGAGAGGTTCTACTGCTACTGTAGACAAGCTGTTGAATGCAGATGAGAAGGGTCTTAGGAGCTCTAAGATCCAGGACTGTATTTTGTGAGAAACTACTGATGTTAAGTAGTGATTTTCTTTGCAATTTTTGTTGTTTTCCTTTATTATTTTTCTAACCTATAAAAAATAAATATCACACCATGGTGTGTTAAACCTGTAAATTTGCCTCGTCTGAAGTTTATTTCCACACGCTGTGACACTCTCCCTCTGACATCCAACTTATTATATCATTAGTTCTACACTCTTCTGTACTTGTTATCTTATTATCCAATTGGTATTCCAACTCTGCTCACTGTGAGATGCTATTGCCTCCTGTTATTGTATTGTAAAAGTTACGCTTTATCCACTGTACTTTATACTAATATGTGTTGTTCTACTGTTATGCTATTGTTATGTAACCTATCTGATCATGCCTGAAAATAGGCAATATCTTGTCTAATGCACTTACTCAGTCAACAAAAACTAACTAAATAAATAAATAAATGCACATGCTAGATTCATACTGTCAATATCTTAGGATGTTGTTACCACATGGTTTTGATGGTAAACAGCACAACTCTGCAATAGGATATTTTTTTCACAGTGGGCATGTCCCTGGAGCGGGAATTTTTAAAAACTTCAAAATCCCATATCTTAGTCCAGGACTGACAGAAAGCAAAAAGGCAACTGGGTATACTGATGTTTTTGCTAGAAATCGTTATTGCTGAAATAAAATACCTGCTGACTAACAATTACTGCTGATTTCAGAATGGAAACAAGTCAGTGCTGTTCAGCCAGCCAGTCGCCTTAATTGCCAGAACAGTGCTTGGTGTGGGCCAAAGTGCTGCTTGGACATCAGTTACTTGTGAACAAGGAAACAGCTGTTGAGTTGGGGGATGATGACCAGTGCAGTCCTCCTCTCTTCACCTCAGCCAGCTGCCGTCTGGTGAATGAGCACACAAGCATGAATAGTGGAACAGAACAGCTGATTCACAGTTGCATGTTCATTTATCAGATGGTCAACAGGGAAGAAGGTGGGATTGTGGGGTGACTCAGGGCTCAGATCTGTTGCAGCGGGTATTGAAAGAAAAGAACAGTCCTTCTGGGATCAGCCCTACTGCAGTGGGAAGTAAAAGAAAAGACATGCCCTTCTGGAAACAGATCCTCTGCAACAGGCACTTCAAAGAAAGAAGCCCTTCACCTCTCAGATCCACCTTGGTGGGCAGTGAAATAAAACAGCCCTTCAAGACTCAGACCCACTGTGGTGGTCACTAAAAGAAAAGAGGTGACTGGGACTCACACCCACTGCAGTGGTGGGCATTTCAAAGAAAAGAGCTCCTTAGGGCTCAGACCTACTCTGGGGGGTACTAAAACCAAGAGAAGTAGTCTTTGGGTCTCAGACCCGCATCGGTGGGCATTTAAAAGAAAAGCGCCTGTGGGGTTCAGACGTGGCGGCTATCAGAAAAAATAGGCTTTCTAGGCTTATACCTGCTGTGGTGGACAGTGGAAAAAAAAAAGAAACACCCTAGAATGTGATACCTTGAAAAATATACCAAAAATATGGGGGGCATTAATCTGATGCATACTAAGTAGGCAATACAGTTCCACTGTGAATAACAAAGAAAAGAAAGCATTGGTTCACATACTGCTTTCTCAGTTTTGTCCTGAATGCATTACATCTTGCATAGCTACACTATGCAGCCATGAAAGGACTTTGAGAAACACATTGAACTATAAGGGGAGCAGCCATCTTAGCTAACTCTGACCCATCGGAGACGGCATCCAACGTCACAGTGTGAACGTTCAGCCAATCAGGCTTCAGAAGCTTGCAGGGAGCCAGATGGGTTCCAAGGACGCTGGAGGATGTCATTTATTTATTCAGGGAGTAAGGTGACTAATCGACCAATCCAGTATTAACACACAGCCAGAGAGACCCCCCCTGGAGACTGACAGAGGGATTCTACCAATCAAAGTGCTGCCTGCTCATGGCAACTGAGAGGAATCTTCCAGCACCAGCTCTAGTCTACTATAGTCTGCCAGAGACAGAGATGTAGACCAATTTACTGTTTGTGAGTGTGAGCCAGCACTGCCTAACAATGATGGAGGGAAGAGTGTGTTTATGCAGCCAAGAAGGAGACTGCACATTGCAGGAGATACACTGCAAACTGCAACTGAAGACAACCAACAATTAGGGTAAGCTGCCCCACTGCTGAATGCCAGTGCAGACAATAAGAGATGTTTCCTGATTAGCCAAGGGGTCTGCAATAGCACCTGAGTGAGAAAGGCCTAAGTGACACCACTTCAAGCACCAGAGCCAGGTGACTGACTATAACAGCACACATTAACCATATTAGATATAATACACATCCAGGATAAAACCCAGAATATGAATATAATAAATAATGTAGCCAAAGAAGCATCAGCAACAGAATCAGTAGTAGATAAACTGCAAGAAAAAGAAATAGCGCTTTAGCCCCCTCTTAAAAAGCTCAACCGAGGGGGACTTTCTGATATTCCAGGGCAAGGATTTTAAAGCAAAGTGCTGCCAGCAGAAATGCCCAGTCCTCAGACACATTTATACAAGATCTGGGGGCTATCAGGAGGTGAAGGTGACCAGGAGCATATGTACAGAGGAGCTCTTTTAGGTAGTCCAGGCCCAAATCCTGTAGGGGTTTGTACCTTAACAAACCTATCTTGAAGGTGGCATGCCACCTTACTGGCAGCCGGTGCAAAGTCTGCAGTACAGGAGTGATAAGCTTGGAGCAGGAAACTCTGTCAATCAGCCTGGCTACAGTACTGTGCACCAGCTGGTAGTGGTGTGTCAAACCCCTCAATAGCCCAAGGTACACAGCACTACAATAGTCCAACCTGGACAGCTCAAACACATGCACTAGTGTCTTTAGGTCCTTGTAATTTAGATGGGGTTTGATAGAGTGATATTTCTTAGATGAAAAGTCACCATTGATCACAACTGGCATCTGATGCTCTAGTGCCACTTCTAATCCAAGATGATGCCCAGATTATTTAACTTATCTTTGGTAATGACAGGTGTAGCATCCAGTTGTAACCCTGACAGCTCCCCTCCTAGCCACATCAGTCTACAAGAACCTGCATCCACCAGTAGCTCTTCCATCTTGTTTGGATTTGGCCTAGGCCAACTGTTGGCTGTCTAGTCACTGATACCAGTTAAGCATCTGTTCAGCACATTGACAGCATTTCTCTCACCAGGGGGCAAATAACAAACACAACTGACTGTCTTTAGCCTAGCAATGAAACTGCAGACTATACTGCCGAATGCCCTCACCCAGTGGAAGCATATATACCACAAATAATGTGGGTGACAAGATCAAAACTTTGAGGCACCCCACAGTCCAGAGCAGCAGGGCATGAGGAAAAATGTCCCCACACAATCTGCTGCACCCTTCCAGTAAGAAAGGGCTCAAATGGCTTCAAAACAGTGGTACTGAGTCCTTCAAAGACCATCATCAGAGATGTTAAAATTTCATGATCTATGGTGTTAAAAGCTGAAGAGAGACTGAAGAGAACTAGACTTGAACATTTACCTCTATTGCTACTCAGGAAGAGGCAATTTTGCACCCCACTGAGTACTCTCTCCATACTGTGATGCCTCCTGAACCCTGACTGGAAAGACACACAAGTGCACTTACCCGGTCAACAAAAACTAAATAAAATAATAAATAAAATGAGAACATTATGAGACATTTTTTGAACAGCATGGGTGACAAGAGTTCAAGGAGCACAATGCAGACTGTGCAAATTTTGCAGTAGCAAATAAAACATTAATTTTGTTATTGTTTAGCAAGAACTGATATTCTTGCATAACATGTCTAAGTTCCCTACCCATAAACAAAGTAGCTATCCATTTTTTTCTATATGAGCATAATCGAGGCCAATCAAACAACAAATGTTAAGTTCTTCATTTCATCCCATACTCTGCTGGACAAAGTTTTCCTTCCTGGATATCATTTTGATTAATAAAACCATTTGAAGTACCATAATTACAATCATATTTTATCCTTGCTAATAACTTGACATAATCCAACATTTCACAATATTTTAAATAAGCTTTCGTCTCGTATTCCAACTCAGTATTTAAAGATCCACAGAACCAAAAAAGCTGAAGAGGTAGAATTTGTAAGTCTAGCAATATTTACTTATCCTACTATGTCATGTTATCTTAAAACTTGCACTGTTAATGAGTAATTTAATGTTTGTAAACAGACTGTGCCCCAGGATGGGCTCAAGTCCCATACATCTTAAAATTTTGTCTAGGTCATTGAACCATGAGCGATAATAGATTTACAAGGAAAAAAGAGATGATATTTCGCCAACAAGTAAACAGTTATTATGGTTTATGACCAGCTTTTTCAATAACCAAGGTAATGCATTTGGGTAACAGGAACCCAGGAAATAACTACTGTATGTCCTGGAAGGGCAGCAACTGGAAAAGACAAAGATGGAATGGGATCTAGGAGTTATGACATCGGACAATTTAAAGGTAGGAAAGCAATGTGAAAAAGCAGCAGTGAGGGCAAGTGGCATTCTTGGATGCATAGGTAGAGGTATTACTAGCACAAAGCGTGATGTAATCATCCAACTCTATAGGTCCTTGGCAAGGCCTCACTTGGAGTACTGTGTGCAGTTTTGGAGGCCACACCTAAAAAAGGACATAGACCATCTGGAATCCCTACAGAGCAGAGCTACCAAGGTGGTGCAGGCACTACACCATGAACCTTACGAAAATAAGCTCAGCCAGTTAAATCAATTCTCTCTAGAGCAGAGAAGGAACAGAAGAGGCATGACAGAAACTTTTAAATTCATTAACGGGATAAGCACAGTACATACCGGTAACCTCTTTCAGGAAAATAGGACTGCATGTACAAGAGGGCACAACTTACACTTAGTTGGCTGTAAATTCAGAACCAATGTTAGGAAGTACTTTTTCACAGAGAGGGTCATGGACCCTTGGAACAGCCTGTCACCTGAGGTGGTGGCAGCTAAGACTGTCAGAGAATTCAAACAGGCATGGGACAGTCAATGCAGTCACCTCAACAAGAGCAGTAGATGGGGGGAGACATCTCGGGTAGACATTTCAGGTAGACTAGACGGACCATACTGTCTCCTTCTGCCGGCAAATTCTTATGTTCTTATCTATCTATCTATCTATCTATCTATCTATCTATCTATCTATCTATAGTTTTTTGATCTGAGATAGAGGACCATGTTTCTTCAATAAGTATTAAATCAAATTTTCCTATACACTGTAACCATGTTTATCATTTATTTTGGAATGGAGCCCAGCAGTATTCCATAAAAGAACTGATACTTTATTGTCACTGGGGGTTGGTCACCCTGTACATAGTTTCAGTCTGATAATTGTATTAATGGATCATAATAGTTATTCAAGTTTAAATTTGACTGCACAATCATACTACCCTCGTCTCTGAATTTTCAGATACTGTAGAACTGAATAGTCACCATCCTCTGAATCACAGTTCAGTACCATACTATTGCTGATTTTATACATTATTTTCTCCCGCCTCTAATATACCCTTCCTCATCTATACCCATATCTAATGATATTTCTTGGTTTTTGTTTTGCTTTGTCAAAAACTTAGTTATTACCTGTTGCTTTTCATTTATTATCTCTGTGTTAACAAATTCCCCATTTACTTTGTCGCTTTGTTTTAACTTCATATCCATCTGTTCCTGGGTTTTTTTCTGACACAGTAGGAATGATTACATCAAGCCCACCCCCATTTTCTTTAAGTGATGCTGCCTGTCCAACATATGTTGTCTCATCTCCTTACTTTTCAAAACAATACACATCTTTCCTTGGCTTTATATCTATATGCTGAATGCAGGTCTTCCCAAACAACTCCTTCTCTCATTATCACCTTGATGTATACCATAAGCTTTAGTAAATAAGGAATCTCATTTTTAGATTTTGGGACTCCTGAAAAAAAATGTGGGTAGTAACTTTTTATCTCTCTATTTTTTGCTTTTGGTTGATTGCTTAGCTTTTTCTTTCACCGACTGTTTTGTTTCCTTCTCCTTATGCTCCCCCAACTCATCTTCAGATTCACTGCATGCAGGATTGCTTCCTTTCTGAGCCCTTTGTTTACTTTTAGACTTTTTTTTTTAAGTCTGGGTTACACTGTAAAGTGACATACAGGGATAATTAACTGGTTTGGTTTTACTTCCTTTCTTCCATTTGTGTTACCTACTGCTACTTTAGTGTTTTGATTTAGCTTTGTATTTTCCAGCATTACTTTCCTAATTTCCTCTTCCTTCTTTTAAATTACTTCTTCTGTGATTTGTTTTATTTTTTGTCTTTTCTTCCCTTTGTGTCTCATTTTTTTTTCTTGCAGCATAAAGTTATCCATTTTCCTTTCCTTTTAACATTTTTAATATATTTGCATTCTGCTTATTTTGAGACTTGAACACCATCAGCATCTCTTTTAGCAAAAAATTATGTAACATGGTTATTTTCATGTCATGTAGTTCTTTATCAATCATGATATTTGATTGTGCAGCAAAATAATCTAGGCCAAGGTTTTGCATTTTCACTTGACTTGAACTTAAAGAAAGAATCTCTTTTTTTTTTTTTTGCACTCGATGGTCAATCGTACAATTAGACCAGATAAACGGAATGTTATGCTGTCCTTTGACGTGAGATCTAGATTTACCTTGTATATGTACGGAATAATAAAGATGTCAAATTCAGATAAAAAGTGTTTCCTTTTGATTTCTTATGTTTATATTTTTTTCTCTTCCCTCTAAAAAAACAATCCCATTATTCATGCTGTTTAGCTTGAATCTGTTCATTAATAATTGAGGCGTGACCTGTCTGTTTTTCCAGGTGATCATTATTATTTAGCATAATCCTCTACTAGTTTTTGTTTGTGGTTTGGATTGTACCCCAAGCTGGGGATCTGCGAGTTTGCTATATCATCACATTCTGCTTTGGCCTGAGACTCCCTTTTTTTTTTTATCAGTTCTAACAGACTGCTATATTGTTCACAGACATTTGCTACATAAAATCATTTTTGTAAGTGATGAGGTTATATGTGTTTTAGCCTCATGTACTGGATTTATTTCCGCTGCTTGAGGCATAACACATTCATTGTTTTATTTCTAGTAATTGGAGGTTTCTGCATTTTAGACTTACACACAACCTTTTCATTTCTTATTGCCATTTCTTTGTCTGTACTCAGTTTCATTGAGATAAACCACCACAAATAACACTCTTTCTTTTTTGCTACAGAAGCAGGGCATAAATAGCAGTTAAGCAAGAACTTACCGTAAGAGTAGATCTTCAAAAGAGGCTACTGCAGTAGGTCTTCACAAGTAGGACTACAAACCCTGGTGTCAGGATGGCATAGCAAACCTGTAGCTAGCAATCATCAGCTGGGAACCACCCCCAGCATCAGGTGACGGGACGTCAGCATGACTATAAATAGGGGCAGTCCCCCACCCACCCTCCAGTTCTCCCACCAGAGACCTTGAAAGAGGAAGCAGGAGAGAGGAGTGAAAACTCCTAATACCCTGAGCCCTGGATAAAACAACATCCTGGCTAGGGAATAAAAAGGAAAAAACACAGAAGCTGGGGGAAGGTGGGTGAGAAATCTAGACCTACTGCAAGAACCTCTCTCAAAGATCTACTGTTATGGTAAGTCCTTACGTAACTGCTATATCTTACTTCAAGAGGGTTCCTGCAGTAGGTCTTCACAAGCAGGACTGAATACCAAGCAGTCAACTAAATAGAAGGAGTTGGAGACTAGGTTCTGAGAGGAGGAAAATGTCTGCCAACGACAGTCTGCTCATGACAGAAGTCCTTGCAGGACTGCTAGTCCAAAACAGCCCTGTGCCTAGAAGCAATGTCCAGGCTGTAATGTTTCATGAAGGTGTGGACAAAGGACCAAGTGGCCACTGTACAGTTGTCCACAGTGGACACATTTCTAAGAAAGGCAGCAGAAGTGGCCACTCCCCTAGTCAAGTGGCCCTTGACTGCCCCCAGAAGGGGCTTCTTATACTTCTGGCAAATGTAAGAAATACAATTAGCCAGCCACCTAGACAAAGTCTGTTTGGAAATAGCCTTGCCCTGGCACTTGGGAGCAAAGGCAATGAAAAGTTGATCTGTCTTACGAACCTCCTTAGTCCTTGAGACATAATAGCTTAGGTTCCTATGCACATTGAGGGTGTGCAGGAGATACTCCCCCCATTGGAGTACTCTGGGTAAAACACTGGCAGTTCGACATTCTGATTTAGGGTAAATTCCAAAACAACCTTCAAAAGAAAGGAGGGTTAGTCCGCAGAGCCACCCTGTCTCTGTGGAAAATTAAATAAGGTTCTTTACAAACTAGAGCCTGAAGCTCCAAAACTCCTTGAGCTGAAGTGATCGCAACTAAAAAGAACGTTTTCCATGAAAGGCAATGGATATCACTACTTGCTGCCAGCTCAAAAGGGGGTCTCCCTGTTTGCTGATGTACCAGACCATTGTCATGTTGTCGGTCTGGATGAAAAGTGTTCCCAGAACTAGCAGGGATTGAAATGCTTGGAGAGCACAGAGCACTGCTCTTGTCTCCAGAATACTGAAGTGTAGATTCTCCTCCATGAAAGACCATGTTCATTGTGTTCGATGGTCTCTCAGGTGGGCCCCCCATCCTTGGTTCGAGATGTCTGTCGTGAGAGTTATAGAGGGGAACAAGGAGTGGAAGGGAACCCCCACCGAGAGGTTGGATGGGTCCTGCCACCAAAGGAGATCCCTCTTCAGACTGCTGGAGACTAGAACCTTCTGGTCCATGTCATCCAAGCATTAGTCTCATTGGTCCCTGACACACCATTGGGTCACCCTCATGTTTAGTTTAGTTTAGTTTATTGGTCTAGGAATTAATACCTTTGAGCCAGGGCTCTTTTACAAAGGTTCCACGTCACATAGAACATCAAACAAACAATACACATTACAAGTAATACCAGAAGGAAAAGTTACATAATAAATATGCTATTAACAGTTTCAAGGCAGTAAAATTTAGAAGTTACATAATAAATATGCTTTAAGCAGTTTCAAGGCAGTAAACAATTTAGGAAACAAAAAACTTCCAGGGAGAGGGAGATAAGTTGGAGCCAACAGGGAGGCGAGAAGGAGGGAAAGTGGTGGGCAGTAGAGCAAGTGAGAGGGGACAGAAGGGGGAGAAGAAGAGTGAGTTAGGAGGCAGACAGGAGTAGTAGTGGTACGTACGGGTTCATTAGACAAGGAGGGTAGGCCATGGATGTGAGGATGGTCAAGAGGAGGAATAGTCTTTATCGAATGCAATCACAGTTGCTAGTGGTAGTGAGGTGGGCATAGAGCATGGTTTTGAAAGCTCCAAGAGAGGTTGAGGATAGAGTAGGTGGACTTAGAGCATTGAACCAGGTCGGGGCCCTGTACGCGAACGTTCTTTGTCCCTGTGCAGTCCGACATCTGAGAAAAGGTTGGTGTTCAGATCTGATGGTGGAACACATGCCATGATTCAGACAGAGTAGGTTTTGGATACATAATGGAGTCAGTCCCAAGATATATTTTTTTGCCATTATGCAGGTGAGATATATAAGGCGATTTGATAGTTGTAACCAGCCTGCTTCATAGTAGAGCTCAGACGTGTGTGTCAGTCTTTGTGCCCCATGAGAGCAGCGAAGCCTTATTTAGAGCGACTGATATACGCCTTAGTGCCGTGGTGGTAGCTGAGCCATAGATAATAAGGCCATAGTCAATGATTGAGATTATGGAACTCTGTATAGCTATCCTCAGCGCAGCTTGGTTAAGGAATTGTCGGTTTCGAAATAGTATTCCTAGACGTTGGTTCACTGTTTTCGCCGTGTTGTCAATGTGGGTTGCAAAGGTAAGCCCTTGGTCAAACGTGATGCCAAGGTATTTGAAAGTATTTACTTGGTCCAGTGTATTTCCAGCAGAGGTTTTTATGGTGAGTGGAGTATTTCTATTTTTGTTTTGGTGATTGGTAAAATGCATGGCTTTTGTTTTATTGTGGTTAAGCACAAGTTTACTATCCAGGAACCACTTTTCAACACTAGAAAGCAAGTCGTAAGCTCTGGCGTAGGGAGTTTGGCTCTTTGTGAGAAGAGAGAATTACAGCATCATCAGCATATAAGATTATTCTTTCTGGGCAGAATTCTGGGAGGGAGTTGAGGAACAGGCTAAAGAGGAGCGAGCCTAGAATTGATCCTGCGGTACACCCGAGAGGACTGCTTTGGATTCAGAGAGTTCATCAGAGATTTTTACAGCCTGTGACCGATTTGACAGGTAACTTTTTACCCAAGCACTAGGACCTTCAGCCAGGCCTTGGCTGGTCAATAAGGAGATAAGTAGGCCATGATGGACTATATCAAAAGCTTTTGTGAGGTCAATAAAGACCGCACCGGTTTGGTTCCCTTTGTCCAGGGCTGAGTGGACTTCTCTATGTGCAGTCTGGCCAGTGGGATTGTGGGTATGGCGGCCGCCATTAGATCCAACAGTTGGAGGACACAACCTGCTGTGGTCCAACAAGAGAAGGCCACCAGTGCTGCTTGCAGGATAAAAGTCTCTGCCCTGTCTGTGGGAAGTAAGGCCCTGCCCTGGACTGTATCCAGCACTGCTCCTATGAATTGGAAGTGCTGAGAGAGTGACAGTTGAGACTTGGGATAACTAACCGTAATGCCAAGTCTGGAGAAGAGGTCCAGGGTGAAGGAAAGGGAATCCTTCAGACTGTCCTAGGATGGAACTGAAATCAGCCAATCGTCCAGGTATGGGAACACATAGATGCCCTTACGACGCAAGGTCACCACTACCACAGCCAGGCACTTGGTGAAAACTCGAGGTGCTGAGGAAAGGCCAAAGGGAAGGGTCTTGAACTGAAAATGCTCCTCCTGAAAGGAGAATCTCAGAAAGCAGTTGTGGGCCAGCAGGATTGGGATATGTAGGGAAGCATCCTGCATATCCAGGGAACACAACCAATTGTTTAGCTGGAGCAGGGGCAAGAGTCCCTGGAGGGTTAACATGCGGAACCTCTTGTATTCTATGAAGAGGTTGAGCATGCTGAGATCTAGGATGGGCCTGAGATTTCCCATCTTTCTGGGCACTAGGAAGAAGTGGGAGTAAAATCCCCTTCCTATCTGCTCTGGTGGAACCCGCTCTATAGCTGATTTTTGCAGTACAGCTTGGATTTCCTATACGATGAAACTGTGGTGTCCTGACGGGTAATGAGATCTGCCCGGTAGGTTGCTTGGGGGTCTTTCCAGAAACTCTATGGAGTGACCTCTTGCGACTAGTTGTAGAACCCACGCATCTACAGTTACAGCCTTCCACCCTTCCAGGTGGAGGCCGAATCTTCTCCCACTGGTTCCTCCATGGGGAGGGGAGGTAACGGGGGAGCACCTTAAGTCAGGACGTGGAGGGAAGGGGTACCTTGCCCCCACTGGCTGTCTCTGGAAACTTAGCCTGGGGGGTCTGGGTGCCAGAACCGGTAGCATGACGTTTGTTTTGGTGTCTGTCCTGGTTCTGTTTGTTTCATTTCCGCTTGGAAAAATGAAAATTCTGCTTGGTTTTCTGACCCGAGAGATACATAGAGCGAACATCCTTCAAGGATTTGCCCTTTTCTTGCAGTTTGGTCATTATGTCTTTGGTGTCACCCCCGAACAGAACTGGATCCCTGAAGGGAGCATCCAGAAGGGTGCCCTGTACATCTTGTACCAGTCCTGTGAGTCGGAGCCATGCAAGGCATCTTAGACAGATAACCTGTAGATGTGCAATGCATCACAGCATCAACCGAGTCATATGTGGCTCACAAAGCATGACGGCGTGATGACTTATTCAGTCTGATTTTGTCAAGAAGCTTATTTCTGAGCTGTTTGTCAAGAATTTCTTCGATGTCCTTTTCCATGTTAGACAAAGCCAACTTCTGGAAAGCCACCATGTGTGCTATGTAGTTGAGTGAACATATGGCACAGGTAGAGGAGGTATAGACCTTGTGGCCATGTTGGTCCATCTGTTTCGACTCCTTGTTGGGAGGAGAGGCACTGAGATGTTGGGGCTGGGCCGACCTATGGTGAGTGGTGGCGATGATGCTAGAGTCAGCTTTAGGTTGTGCCATTAGGTGGGAAACCCCTTCCGGGGGGGGTGTAAGTCCTGTTGGCTTTCTTAGAAACCGTAGGAATAGACGATGGTTGCTGCTAAATCATGGATGTCAGATCTTCATGCAGCCCCGTCCAGGGTGGAATAGGGAGGTGGTCTGCATTAATGAGGACCAGATGTTCAGCTAGTCTTCTGTGCTTAGAGTCTAATTCCTGGGATGCCCAACCACAGGCCTGTTGGATGGACTGGAGGAGTTCTGCAAAAGACAGATCCTCAGGTGGGGATTTTGGTGACTCATTTGGCTGAGGCTCTATGGGGGAGAGGGGTCCTGAATGGTCCCCCAAATCAGAATCTCCTTCAGAATCAGAGGACTCCAGCCTGCTTGGCAAAGGAGTGACATCTGGAACAGCCTCCGTGACTCTGGCCCCTAGAGTGATCCCAGATGGCAGACCCCCTGTGTCCCTGTTGGATACTCTGCTAGAAGGGGGGCTTCCTGGTGGCACCCTATGGGTTTAGGTAGCCCTAACGACCAGCTGTGGCTGTCCCAACTCTTGTAGGAGTTGGGACTTGGCGTCTTTCCACCAAGCTGGTATAGATTCCTGAGGCTCCGGCTGTGGAGGAGGAGGAGGAGGCAGTGGTGGTGGTGGGCATCCTGGGTACCCCATAGAATATGAGGGGTAGCTAGGTGGTTGGTACCAGTAGGGGTACTGGTGGTAACCCTGATAAGGATGAGCCTGACATGCGTTGGGTACCCTGGCATCGGAGGCAGGTAACCCGACGTTGGATAATGGGGAAACTGTGGTGGCATGTCGCCAGGGTAGTATCCTGTGGGTCCCAATGGAGGAGGGGCGAAAGGCCCAGAGGGTGGCAGTGCCAAAGGACCACTGGGGTTGGGGGCCATTGGCAGACCTGGGATCGGAGGTGGAACCCCAGAAGTGCCAGGAAGATCCTGGCCCATGTTGTTCGGAAGGGCATCTGGTGAAAGACCCAGCGTCGGGGGACTGAAGGTGCCCAAGGGCGGGACCAAGACTGGCAAGGGAGATACATCCGGGAGGACCCCCATCGACAGGTCTGCCAGTGAGGCAGGAGTCTCAGTAAGGAGGCCTGGTATGAGAGGCTCCTCTAGATCAGCCCTACTTGAAGCCTAGGAAACTGGGGAAAATAAGGTGTTTGGCAGTGTCAGTGGGTCCCAGGAGGGAGAACCCCCACAGGACTTGGGGGAACCTGTGAGTTCACGCTGCCGGATGTCGGGGACCACAAGGGAGTCTGATGGGAGAACAGTCGTCACGCAATTGTTGGGCGAGCTGGCGATCAATTTAGAAGGGATGGTCTGGTGGGCATTAGAGGAGCCCACATCTGACTTACAGATGACGGCTGGGCAGACAGAAGCCAGGAGGATCGAGTCAGGCTGATCGACCTGGCCCGGGTGCCCGGTGGAGGAACTGGAGGGTGACTTAGCAGCTAAGCAAGCGACAGGCTCCGAGATAACTTCCTCTGAAGAAAAAAACCCTGACTGCCCACTAACCTCAGTTGGGGTGAAGGTGATCCACCAGAGCGGAGGAAGGCCCAGGAGGTGGGGTGCTCACCGGGGTGGAGGCCCCACCTGATGTGGCATCAGCTCTCTGATGGTTTTTCCTCAAGGGAGAATGGCTTCACTCCCAGCGTTTCTCCTTTTTTCTTTTCTCCGGGGCAGGCGAAGACGATCATTCCTGCAGCTCCTGGAGCTCTTTTTCCATCTATGCCAGTCATTGTTTTAATAAGTGGGCATTGAGTATCCTCTGGCGTGCAATGCTGGAAGGATGGATAAAAAAATGAACAGTAACTATGCGAAAAAATGGTGAGCAACTAAACTGTTTCACCATGAGGTCAGACAATTCAAGTCAATGGCGGGAAAGAACTGGAGCGTGGGCAGGGGGACCACCTCTATTTATAGTCACACTGACGTCTCATCACCCGACGCCGGGGGCAGTCCCCCACTGATGACTGCTAGCTACAGGTTTGCCATGCAGTCCTGACACCAGGGGGTGCAGTTCTACTTGTGAAGACCTACTGCAGGAACCTTCTCAAAGTATGATCAAAATAATCAAAACACAGTATAGCTAGTAGACATAAACTTTCTTTGCTAGTTTAGGCTTGTAAATGTTCTTGCTTGAAACTACTTCTGGAATAAAATTGTTAAATTGTGGAATCCAAAGAATACCCCTCCATGAACCAGCCTTTTGCAGAAAATCTACAAAAATATAAAAACTAAACATGACTATTGAGCTAAATATTTTTCTTAAAACAATCTAATCTAACCTAAGTCCAATACTGTAAATGTACAAATTTAAAACAATGTATGTGCCGACTTCAATAATCTCTGCAACAAACAGAATATGTTAACAGAAAAAAAAAAAAAAACAGAATATGTTAACAGAACAGTAGTTCAATTGAAAGCCCATTTACTTACAAATGCATTTTCCGGAAATTATATTTCCTTTTGCTTTTATATCAGGCTTAGGCTTACGTATTTGGGACTCAATACTGTAGGTGCAAACCCTTGCTGTGGATAAAAGGACAAAAGGTTTTCACATACAACAGTGAGGAAAATGTGCAAACATATTCATGAAAACACTCTTAAAATGACCTCTACAGGGGTCTCTTACCAATCACGTTCATATATAGGAAACAATATACCAGAGTCACATTTCTGTTTTGTGTTGTTTATTTTCAACCAGGAGGTGGACTAGGCACAGCCCTTTTTCCACCACGCCTGACATAAAACAATAAAAACATACCACAATAACAATTACAGCAAATAAACACATCACTTACACTGATTTGCAACAACAAGCAAATCATATAACAATTTTTTAAAACAACTTACATTTTTAGATAAATTAACCACCCCAGAAAATTCATTTAAAAAAGTGGGACCAAACCAAGAGAAGGCCGTTTTAAAAATTTAAGTTTTGCAGGATGGAATTACATAGGGAGACAATTCACTGCATCTAGTATTATGACTTTTGGACCTCAAATTAATTGCTTCATCAAGAACTGCAGGTTCACAGTTTTTTGCAACACTAAATGTGAACAGTACCGCACTACATTTAATCCTAGCTAAAGGAGGGAGGAGGTTAAGATCCTGGTACAACACTTTACAATGGTGTGTCCAGTTTGGGGCACCAAGAGCAAACCTGCAAATATTAGAAATTACTTTATATTTGTCCCTGAAAACCCTACCATGGGAAACAAACAAAATGTTCCCACATTCCAGAGTCAGAATCAATAGCTGCTTTGCTATTAATAATCTCACCTCCTTCATTAGAGAATTCAGGTTTCTATAAAGAAAATCCAGTTTTTGATTGATTTTCTTCCCCACATATTCAATGTGAGGAACAAAATTCAGCCCAGGATCCAAAAGTATCCCCAGGTATTTAAAACTAGTCACTAATGGCAAAGTCAATCCATTTTTACCCATAAATTGTAGGCAATTAGTAGCCTTAGCCAATTGCTGTACTGAACCAAATAACATTGCTTTGGTCTTTCCCTCATTCAGAATCAACCTATTTTGATCAAGCCAGTTCACCAAAATATCATATTTATTTTGATCCCTGGGGGACACCTGCATTGATCTTTAAGGGCTCTGATGAACTTCCCCTTATCCCCACACATTGTACTCTATCACTAAGATAACTATTAAACCATTCCTTAGCTATACCCTGCATCCTCAATTTACTCAGTTTAAACAGTAAGATGTCATGATCCACCATGTCAAAAGCACCGGCCAGGTCCACGAACACTGCGCTGGTAATTTGACCCTTCTCACAGGCCCCCAACACAGTCCCCGTGAACCCGGCCAGTGCCATCACAGTGGATCTTTTTTTCCTGAAACCAAGCTGTTGATCTATGAGACAAATGTGTTCCTCCAGGTAAATAATTAGCTGGTGGAAGACACAACACTCCAGAATTTTGCTCAGTGCTGATAACATTGAAATTGGTCGAAAATTTGTCATGTTAAATTTACCCCCCCTCTTGTATATGGGGATTATTCTGGACTCTTTCCACTTTCGTGGAACAAGACCATCACTCAGCGATTGATTAAATGTAGCTGTCAACCTCTCCTTAATGCTATCCGCTCCCAGCTTTAACAATTTAGGATTAATAATAATAATAATAAGCTTTATTTTTATGGCGCCTTCCAAAAACCAAGGCGCCTAACAAAATTTAAAAACACAAACATCTCAGTATCATTAAAATTTATGTAAAACAACAGATACAGTTAGGAAGAAGAAATTAACCACCAAATGCTTGACACCACAAGTATGTTTTCAGGGCCTGTTTAAATCCCTCCACGGTCGCATACTCCCATAACTGATGGGGTAGAGAATTCCAGAGGGTAGGGGCTGCATGCATAAATGCCCAGGCCACAGAAGATTTCAAGCACACCCTTGGAATCTCTAGCAACCCATCAGCTGAGCGGAGCAATCGCCCAGGGCAGTAAGGGACCAGGAGCTCCTTCAAGTAGTCTGGGCCCTGTCCATGTACGGCTTTGAAAGTCAGAAAACCGACTTTAAAGGTGATCCACCACTGTACTGGCAGCTAGTGCAATCCATGCAGCATCAGTGAAATATGACTGGACCGAGAAGTTCCAGTAAAAAGCTGGGCTGCTGCGTTCTGCACCAGCTGCAGGTGGTGGATTTCCAGCCCAGGTAGCCCTAGGTAACAGAATTGCAATAGTCCAGACATGAGGACACAAAGGCATGGACCAGTGCTGGAAGATCACCGGATGGAACAAGGTGCTTAATCCTGGAGATATTCCTCAGATGACAGAAAGAGGACTTGACGATGGCAGACACCTGCAAATGCAGAGTCAGCCCTTCGTCAAAAATAACCCCCAGGTTCCACACCTGTTCAGAGGTCGGGAGTGATAAGCCCCAAGGAAAAGCCCAGAGGGTGAACCAACCCCTGGCCCCCCTATCCATCACGCTGGATCCACAACCAGCACCTCAGTCTTTTCTGAGTTCAACTTCAGCCAATTCGAGTTCATCCACTTCTGGATTTCTGCGAGGCAGTTTTTAAAGACCGAGAGAGCTCCATCCTGGTCAGGTGCAAAAGAAAGGCATAGCGGGGTATCATCAGCATAGCAGTGAAACCTCAGCCCATACCTTCTTACAATGTCTCCAAGGGGCAGCATGTACACTGCGAACAACATGCAGGACAACACTGAACCCTGAGGAACCCCACAAGACAGAGAAACTGGGTCTGAGGAATAAACCCCCAAACACCACACTCTGAGTTCTTCCAGTGAGATAAGATATAAACCACCTGAAGACTACACCAGATAGTCCACAGCTGAACCTCAGGTGATCAAGGAGGACTCCATGGTCCACAGTGTCATATGCTGATGAGAGATCTAGAAGAACCAAGATGGAGTGGTTCTTCTGATCCCTAGCCATCAGGAGATCATTGAGCACCTGAATCAGCGCTGTCTCGGTACTATGCCTCTTTCGAAAACTGGACTGGAGGGGTTCATAGATATCATGGATGGACAAATGGCTCTCCAGCTGTACGGCCACTACTTTCTCAATAACCTTTCCTAAAAAGGGAAGGTTTGAGATTGGTCTGTAGTTCACAAGGCAGTTGGGGTCCAAAGAAGCTTTCTTCAAGAGGGATGTTACCATCGCCTCCTTCAGGGAGCTAGGAAACTCACCTGTTTACAAGGAGCACCAGACTATCCGTGCTAGGACCGGACTGATAGAATCAATACAACCCAAAATCAGGGAGGTTGGTCCTGGGTCCAAACTACAGCACACTGGGGGCGCTCTCTGGACAATCTGCAAGACATCCATGAACTCTGGTTGGTCGAAGGTACTCCAGGAAAGCTGAAGAGCAGCGGCCATGTGCTGATCCAGAGCAACACCCTTAGAGTGTGCTGGATGGAGTGCCGCCCTGATGTCAGCCACCTTAGTTGCAAAGAATCAAGCAAGTTTGTCACACTCTACTTGCGAAAAGGCTTTTTGAACTTGTAGGCAGGCTGGGTTACACAGTCTGTC
Organism: Neoceratodus forsteri; assembly: GCA_016271365.2. NCBI lineage: Eukaryota > Metazoa > Chordata > Ceratodontiformes > Ceratodontidae > Neoceratodus > Neoceratodus forsteri. The sequence continues at coordinate 661,050,512 of CM057459.1, forward strand.
TACAGTGCAAAAGAGCTGAGCTGGTCAATTCTGAGCAGCTGCAATCTCCCCGGACAAGAACTCTGCCTTCTTATGGGTGATTGTGGATTGATAGGCGTCATAATGTTCCATCAATCTAAGGTGGTTGGCATCAAGTGAGGATCTCCCCCAGCAACGCTCTAAAGGCCGTCCATGCCCCCTACCCCTCCCTCCTGCATAGCTCCTAGGCGTTCCAGTACCTCTCCCTCTTCAATGTTCCGAAAAGCAAAGGAATGGAACTAAATAGCCCCTTCTGCTAACACTAAAGGATTCAAATCAAAATTGACCTAATTTCCATCCCTTCCCCTAACTAGCAGAGTTTTAGATATAAAAAAACTCATTTAACCGATCTGACATTACCTTTTAATCAGAAATTAGGTTGTCTCAAATTTGAATACATTTCAGCTCAAAATTACTCTGTGGTTTACAAAGCTCATTAAAGGAGGTCCAAAATGTTTTTGGATTGCCTAGACCAGGGGTTGTCAACCTTTTTTGATCTGAGGACCCACTGGATAAGTGTCAGCCATGTCAGGGACCCCCTATAAACAGGCTGCAGATTGCATATGTCATTGCGCATTTTGTGCTGCTGTTACACATACTTGTATAAAACGCTAGCCAAAGAAAAATGCAAAACAACTGTAAACTAATTTTTAAAAAGTTTTATTAACAATTGTAAACTAATTTAAAAAAAAGTTTTTATTGTTATTTGTAGTTTTATAACAACTATTAAGTAAAATTACACATTAATAACATTGCAGAGATATTAATGTGACATTTGAGCTTGATGTAATGAGCAAAGTCTGTCAATCCTTCGTGTTATTTTTGAGAGACATATTCGCAGTTCATTTTCTGGCTGTAGTCTTGAATGGTAGTTGTTTTTAAGAGCGGTCAGAGCAGAGAATCCACTTTCAAACAAGTTGTTGCAAAGGGTAAAACCACATTTAGTGCCTTCTTTGCTAGATCTGGGAATTAATTCATGCTACCAATTCAGAATGTGGCAAGACATGGTGCAGATTCAAATTTATTTGTGTGTACACAGTCTATTGTTAGTTCAATAAACTGGTCCTCTTCTTTAGCTGTCAAGCCTGATGGAGCACTGCTTCTGTTTAATGAAAAGGGAAATTGAATCCAATTATTGTCACAACGCCAAGCCTCAGACTCTAAAAAATACTGTTCAAATTGTTGCTGTAGTGCTGCAAAGTGTGAGCAAATAGTTCCAACTATTTCTGAGATAATGTTGGAATTGGAGTTGTCAATCAGTTCTTGTAAGGATGGAAACATGGACACATTTCCCTGCTGCACTCTCTCCCTCCATTTTTTTTGTGCCCTCTTATTGAAAGACTCAATTTTGTTGTACAGTTACACAATGTTTACATTTCTGCCTTGCACTGAAATATTCAGCCTGTTCAGATCGCTAAACAAATCAGCAAGGCATCCCAGTTTAGCTACCCACACAATGTCTTTATTGTCTGCTAGTTCTGTTTGTGAGTGTTGTGTTAAGAACTCAAACTTCAGCACATAACTCAAAAACCCTGCTTAGAACAGCACCATGAGACAGCCATCTTACTTCAGAGTGATATAGCAGGGCTCTGTGATCTGCACCCATTTCATCACAGAGAGCTGCAAAAAGCCTTATCTTTAAAGCTCTGTTCTTAATGAAATTTAGTACCTTTACAACTGTAAGAACTGAGTCAAAGTCAGGGCTGTCTTTTTGAAGCCAGAGCCTCCCTATATAGCACACAACGGCCCAGATATTCAAATTGCGCCAGGCTGTGGCGCAAACTTGGGCACAGCTCAACTTGGCTGCGCAGGGGTGTGGACTGGGCGATATTCAATGGAGCTGCGCCATGGCTCAGCAGCGTTGAATATTGCACCCTGATCACCCCCAGTGTGCATGGCGCAGTGGCACTGCGCCAGCGCAAGTGGCCAGAGTGGAGCATGGGGATGCGCTAGCGCAAGTTCCATTGCGCCATGCACAGCAACTGCGATATTCAAAAGTTAATATGCAAATGGGTCCATAATGTATGCAAGGCGCACATGGGGCCATTTGCATGTCATTATGGCCCCATTTGCATGCAGGTGCGCCGATTCCCAACGATTTGCACCTGGCACCCTGCCAGGCAGCAGCCTTCGGGGACCGACGCCCCCTGCAGCCCGATCGCGGGCATCTGTAAAAAGAAATGAATTTGTCCTTCCAATATCCATGGTGGTCCAGTGGACCGTTATCTGCCCGATCGCGGGCGTCTGTAAAAAGAAATGAATTTGTCCTTCCAATATCCCTGGTGGTCCAGTGGACTGCTATCTGCCCGATCGCGGGGTATACAAAATAAATCAAATATCCTGGTGGTCTAGGGATACCCCCTCCCCGCCCACTGAGCCCCGCTCCCCGACGGTCAGCCGGGTAGGCGGAAAATACCACTCACCTGCCGCCTCACCACTGACACTATCGATATAGCTGCACGCCTATTGGTCTGCCAGCGTGAGCTAACAGGCGCGTAGTTTGTCAGAGCCATTCCAGATATGTGAATGATTCATTCACATTCTGGAATGTGGTACGGTATGGCTGCACGCCCATTGGCTCATGCTGTGAACCAATGGGCATGCAGCCCTATTGACGTGTCAGTCGGTGGGCAGCAGGCAAGTGTGCTGCCACCCCCTGTTGACCTGGGGAGCGGGTCAGTGGGCTCAGTGGATGGGTGGGGAGGGTACCCCAGACCACCAGGGATATTGAACTTATTTTGTTATACAGATGCTCGCGATCAGGCAGATAGCGATCCACTGGACCACCAGGGATATTGGAAGGACGAATTCTTTTCCCTTTACAGATGCCCATGATCAGGCAGATAGCGGTCCACTGGACCACCAGGGATATTGGACGAATTCTTTTATTTTATTACAAATGCCCGCGTTCGGGCATGGGGGGCACTGCTAAGTGCAGCCGGAACTCGGGTGGCCACCCACAGGTGGCAACTGCCGTGTTGCGCTCCGGAAAATGCGGCAGCTCACCTGTGGGTGGCCATCAGTTGTTGCTTTTTTTTTGGTGTAAGTTTGTGCTGGCGCAGGTAAGGGTTGCGCATGCATGGCTCTGCATCCCGGGCTGAATGTCGGGCTGTGTAGAGTATGCATAGACGTGCCCTACCTGTGCCTGCAGCACATTACTGATGCGCTGTATGCATCGGGATTTGTGCCGCACACTTAACCCTTTTGAATATCTGGGCCAATCAGTCCAAATAATGTGAGGTGTAACTGTTTTTACAAGTCCAATTAGTCCGCTCCTTAAACCTGTCATAGCCATTGCTCCATCAGTACACAACCCCATACAATTTACCCAAGAGATGGCATTCTCCTTTAAAAATTAATCTATCACTTTAAACATCTCTGCACCAGTGGTTCACTGTGGCAAACATTTACAAAACAAACTCTTCAGACACATTGCCATCTTCAGTAAACAGAACAAATGCAAGCAGCTGTGCATCACTGGAAATATTAGTAGATTCGTCAACTTGTAACGCAAATGCATATGTATTGTGAATTTTTTGTATTGACTGTTCTGTTATGTCTGTGGTCATGTCATCAATTCTTCTGGCTATGGTGTTATCTGACACAGGAATACATTTAAGTTTCTCACTAAATTCTTGACCAAACATGTTATGACAGATATCAATTGCTGCTGGTAACACAAGACTCTCTTTAATAGTATGTGTTTGCAATATGTAAAGCTACTTGCTATGATGCTCTCAATGCACTTGAACTAACACTTGAAGCTTTTTTAAGGAATGTCCACTGCCCGAGTAAATCTTTGGCACAATTTTGAAAGTACTCCAGTGGTTTGTCTTTAACTGCATAATGTGTTGTTTCCAAATGTCTGACCATTTTAGACGGCTTCATAGCTTCATTAGACAGTACCAATGAACACACAATTGTGGCAACTCTTTTTCCTCTGGTCCAACAACTTTTGCAGTTATGAACCCATATTTCAAATAGTGCTCCTCATATTTTCCAAACTTCTTTGAGGACTTATATTCTGAAGTGTCAGCCTACACATTACCAGTCTTTCTTTTATGAATAAACTAGTCCATCCCAAATGATGCCTCCGATGCCTTCAGTTCTGCAAGGAGCAGAAAAAAGTACTTCATAGTGGTGGAATGAAACATTGTAAAAATATTATACTACTTGCATTCAGTGGCACTGCTCACCTACAAGTCACTGAACGAACACAACTGGGTGGGGGTCCTAACAATGCATTGATAACCAGCAAAAGCAGTCTCAGTACTCAAAGCACAGTCTGTGTATATGTATAGCTGCATCAGTGTCACTGTCACGGGGACTCTTAAGTAAGCATATTTGTTCTTTAAAAACATTGTCTGTATGTAACCCTAACTGTCTGAATCCACTTCATACAAAAATATATAATTGTAATAGCTGCATTCAGTGGTTCAGAGGCACATATTTTTAGTCTTACCTAGCATGAATCCAGATTCACAGGCAGCAGGTGAAGCTAGGATGACCGGGGTAGACTGAAAGCGTGACTCCTGGACTGCAAAATGTATTTAGCCAGCAAACGTTTGACTGCAGAGGTAAATTTCTGTCTCCTCCTTCATACACTTACTCTTTCTTGTCCTTATTCCCACTTTCCATAAACGTTATCGGGCACAAGGAAATTTGCGTGGAGGACTGGGACTTTTAAAAAATGGAGCAGAGAGTATGGAGAGAATGGTGAGGACGAAACGACAAGCAAATCTCACCCCTTTACAAAACTTTCCTTGTCTGTGCTACAACACAGTTCCTGAAATTGATTTATTTGAAACCCGGGCAGAGAGTGCAGAGACACTAGCGTGGAGTAACCAACAAGCCAATTAGACTTTTTTACACAGTCTCCATATCCGCCTTTTTACTCAGTTCCCAAACTGGATTTTGTTAACAAAACACCAAGCAGAGATGAAAGCGGGCTGAATCTGTGAGGAGGACCAGGTTGTTTTACCGAGCAGAGAGTCACAACAGATGGAAAGGAGAAACCGGCTATGAATTCAGGCAAGCAACCACAAACACACTTGTAGTGGTAGGTACAGCTGATCAGGATAATTGGGCACAGCTGATAATAATCAGGACTTATCAGGGGAGAAATAGTAATAGTAAAACTAGCTGTGCTGCAACCACTCACTTTGGATGCAAATAATCACAGCCACTAACACCTAACTAGCAGACTGTGGAGTTAATGGCTGTTAATGGGTATGTATTCACAGTGGTGTTAATGAATGACACCCCATAGAACAGCATGTGTAATTTGAATAACGACAGCATATGACCACAGTTCTAAATTTACTTGCATCGTGGTTAGAAAGCAACTATACAAGGAACTATTTTTAGCGCAGCAATGATTTCAACGAGTGATCCATGCCTCCCACCCCCCACAGGTCTCTCACGGACCCCCTATGAGTCGTAGACCCCTGGTTGAAAACCCCTGGTCTAGACTATCTAACTGTGCTTGTTGATGATATTTAGATTTTGCCTTCCCAATCTCACTTTTAACTTTATTTCTAAGTACCTTCTATTGTACCAAATTATTTGGGGTTCTATCTTTCATATACTGATTCCTTAACTTATCCCTCTGTTTTATTAAGTCCCTAATGGTTTTATTTATCCAGGGGGAATATTTACCCTTTACTCTTTGTTTAGTAACATACAAACAATACAACACACACAAACATTATATTTTAAATTAACCCAACCCCTTCCTTATATTAGTCCAAAGATATCCAACAAACACTTAAAATGTTGATCCTCTCCCTTCAATGTATTCAGGCATTATACTGGGCTATTGAAGTATTATTACTAATGAAACTTCTACTTATATAGCATTGTAAAATATTTATAAAACTAATAGTGGTGGTAGGATAGATTCTACTTCTCTCCATTATAGTTCAAGAAAGTCTTCAGGTACAGCTATATTGTACCATCATTTTTCATATAACATGGCTTCCTTCAACAGAACCACCACTTATGTTCCTTAAACATTTATAGAGAATGGATGTTCCATTTGTCAAGAATTAATAGTTTTCTAACCAATGTACTTATGGCAACTATCTTCTTTCCAGCTCTAATATTAAGGTTGATGGTATCATTAAAAAAAATGTCCTTAAGTTCACATGGGATCTGTGTTTTCAAAAAACCAGACAATAAGTTGCTCTTTGCTCCTACTATTTTAGTATTTGTAGGAAAACTCATAAACAGTGGTATAAATTGCTAATAGCTCCACAATGATGCCAGCATTTTCTATCCCCCCCAAGTTACCAATTCTGCCTCAGAGCTGGGATGTATACTAGGCTCTGCTGATTTTTTTTATTGAATGGCCTTATTTTTTGCATAAGTATAATCTTTATGTGCCTTAAAGAGCAGCTGACGCCATTAGGACAGCTTTAACAAAACATAATATTTAGACTCGGTTCTGCTTGTATTTCACATTTGTTCTGTATTTCTCCTCTCCATTATTATCACTGAGGCCATTTGCATGAAAACAGGATCTTTGCTTCTAATGAGTTCATCTATTTTGTTTTCTCCCTACCTAAGGTCATAATGCTCTATCTGTAATACCACAATTACTCCCATGGCAGCAGATTGTGATGTCACAACAGAGGACTAGGATATGAAGTAGGGAGTAAGATAAAGAGGCAGATGAACTCTAAGGGATACACAGCATGTTTCCATGCAAATGTATTAGTAATGAGTAATGGGGAGGAGAAATCGACTGAATACATAGAGAATGCAAGCTAAATGGTACCTAAATATCATGTTTTTCAAAGTTTTCTTTGAGGTGTCAGCAGCTCTTTAAAACATAAATGTTGTGAATGCTGGTTAGAGAAATCGAGATTTGCTTCTAAACTCCACTTTTTATTCATTTTTAGCCATGGGTCATTTTTATTCATCCATAAAATGTTAAAAACTATTTGGAGTAATTTCTGCAGTCCTTGTTTCAATATATTTTCATGGTCTTCAATTAGTTTCTCTAACTTCATACTGGAACCTATATTACATTTCTTATTCAGTAAACTAAAGTTATTTTTAAAGTAAAATAGGTTAAAAATGTTATTTTATGGAGGATGGACATTTCTCTTCCATTTTTTTACAAGAACAAAATTCTCCATCTTCCAGTAGTTGAGGCCATGTTTGAGTCTCTGTGTTACTTGACTGGGAAAATATTCCTTTAATCCCTTCTAGTCAAATACTAGTACTTCCCTAAATATTTAAATATAACCATGGGAAATAAATACTCTTACATATTTTTAAGCAATCTGTATTAATGTGTATACTGTAGCAAATAATGATGTATAAACTTCAACTTCTCCTCTGAATCTAATATTATTATTATTCATCCTGCATTCTATATTTTATTATTGCTTGCTCCAAAAGGTGCACATTTTTGGGATAGAATGCCCAATCTCAAGCCAATCATTATTGGTGGCTCATTTTATACATTCCGTGATCTGGACAATAATATCCTCTTATATACCTAGGAACAATTAACTGCTGTCATGCAATGTGGGGTTTCTCTCCTCTCCAAAGAAACTTGGTAAATAGACTCTTAATATCTGCAAGCCAGGAAATCAAGGGAGAATTAATTATTGTTTGAATTTTAAAGATGAAATGTGGGAAAAACATCACTTTTATAGTCTCAATATGACCCCACAGTGACAGAGAAAATGTATGCCAGTTATCCAAGTTACAGTATTTGTCCCTTGTTCAAAATTGATTTTAATAGTATCTGGTTGATAGTGAGAGTAATCCCTAACTATTTATTTTTTTATTGACTTTAAAGTCTCTTCCAGTGTCTGGATCTGTATGATGCTCATTATCTAATATTTACATAAAAAATCATTTTTGTCTATTTCAACTACAAACCAAGAGGTCTGCATCTTTTTTATTTCTTTTAGGAAGATAGGTAAACAATGGCTTACAGTTTTGTCTAATAGTAAAATAGCATTTGTAAAATGATTTACTTTAAACTGATTGTCATTCACTAGTTGCTATCACTTCACATTTTCCTAACCCTTGTACAAACATTGTACTCTCACATATTAGAAGTAGTGTTCTTAGCTCTGAACCTTGAAAACACAGAAAACCATCGAAACAAAGGACCTACTATATACAAGTTTATGCACACATTTTTCCAGCCATTCATTTTAACTGTAAGCAGTTGATAATGCTCAAACCCCTGAACTCTTTCCTTTTTTTGTCTAAAAAAAAAGCAAAAGAAACAAAGACACTTGCTGTTTCTATTTAAAATTTTCTTTCTCTTTGCTTCTTCCTCTTTTTGCTTTCACTTTGGCTTCCCCTAACTTTCTTCACTGATGGTCTCTGGACTGTCTGATGGCAACAAATGCACCGATGACTCCACTGCTGTACAGGTTTAAATCCTATGGCCTCTGTGCACTGGCACAACGTCAAGCCAGAATCCAGCAGCACATCTGGATATACCTGAAGCAGATATCTGCAAATAAAAGAACAAAACTCTCCAAGCGCAACCAATTCTAAGCATGTAGATTTGCTAAAAAAGTAATACATCCCAATAAATAAAGGCACACCAAATATATGGTACAGTAAAGCATACTTACATACAATTAGGCATTAATATGTTTATTGAGCAGCTCCTCCTCAGTGTCTCAATGCTGAGTGGATCTATCGGTCTGTCCACAGTGCGGGAGAGTTGAGCTGGTCTGTTCTTCCCCATTGCAGTCACTCATGACAGGAATTCTGCCTTTCTCAGGGTGCTTGCCCTCTAGTACTCCTTGTAATGAGCCCTTAGGGTTAGTCTACCCTCTGGTGACCTCGATCTCTTCCAAGAATGCTCCAACCTCCACCCTCTGACTTTCAATTGCCTGAACTTCTCAATAAACCAGGGGGAGCTCTGGTGAGAGACTCTCGAGCATTTATGAAAAGGTATGAGAGTGCTATAGTGATTGCTATGTATAAGACCTCGCTGCCTCCTCAACTCCCTCACCTTGCAACAGGCTAGAGGAATTCAAGACTGCCAAGAGCCCAGACAATTCCAGATAACATAATGGTTGACACTGGACTATTGGGGGGGGAGGTTCTTAATGGAGGTCTCTGAGGAGAAAACTCATGGTATGATGATCTAACATGTAATCTGATCAGCCCTGCCATCACAGACATAAATCCCCAGCTGGAAAACTATGACCAAGGTGTGTTCCAGCTGATGAGCAGCAGAGAAAACTACCTGTGTGAAGCCCAACATATTCATTTGTTGGAGGAATTGTTGTCTGGGCACTAGGGTGTGTTGTTGACCCAGATATTGAAATCAACCAACACCAGTCACCTAGAGTATTTCAATGTCAGATCAGTGAAGAACTCCCCAAATTCCTGCAGGAAGCCAGTCTTGCACTCCAAAGGATGGTATAAGACAAGGACCTTGCCCCCCCAACACTTGTGTCACCCCCCCCCATGGCCACATATTTAATCTGGCTTCACCCACTGGCTTTGCTATGAGCTTCAGATTAGATTAAAAGCAGATAGTACCACCCTTGCACTGCCACCTTGGGCAGTGCACCACAGAGTACCCATCTGGGATTGATTCCTTCAGCCTCAGAGCCAGAATCATCCCACAGGCAGGTCTCCATGATGCACACCAGATCTGCTCAGGAATCCACAATAAAATCTGCCATTACCTAGGTCTTATTCCAAAGGGATCTGGCATTATATAGAATTGCACAAAATCAAAAAAGAAGGCACCAGCCACAGCAAAGTTTGCAAAATAAATAAGTTAATCATGTGGAAAAGCAGCATAACATGCAAAACATTTACGCATGTACCAAGCTCTTTCAGAGACGCTGACTTGGGGCTTACTGACCTCTGGCCTGTTCCACGCCTGTGCAAATCCTCTGGGAGTGTGGCTGTGTGAAATGTTCTGGCTTAAATAGTGCATAATTAAAGTGATGATAATGCATAGCATTTGTGCAAAAAAATGTAAATAGCAAAACACTGGAGAGTAAAGCAATGAAATATTTCATATTGCCAAATAGGTTTCAATATAATAAAAGCTGAATAGACAAATACTATCATCAGGAAGTGCCTTGTGCCTCACAACATACTGTATCTATGCACAAAGAGGAGAAAGATGACCCCCAAGCTGGGCCGTCGTCAGTTTGAAGCTCGAGTTCTGAGCTTCTTTTTATAATATCCTCCTTTACTCTGTAAACCTTAATTTCAAAGGAGAATACAGGAAAATTTCACTGAAAGCTAGTTGCTAGGGTTTCAGTACATTAGGTTTGATATAGGTTTCTAACAAATAAGTCTGTTGGCATCTGCTGGTTTGCACTAGTATTATATTTACAGTAGTTAGATTTGTAAGGCACAGGGACTGAGATTAGCTAGGGTCGGAAAGTGAGGTAGTTGCAGGAGGCAGATGGTTCTATTTTTAGTTAGAATCCTCTACTGCGCCAAACTGTGGGGAACTCGCATCTACAAATATTTCTGGCACATTTGCAAGCTGCAATTATTTGGACTTACCACTGCATCCACAGCACCTGGCTGTGTCAGAAGAGAAGAGGAGGACTCTTGGCTGGTGTGGGGTGGCCGTGGTTTCTGGCCTGGAGGCTGTAAGGGATCAAGGTTTTGAGATCAGAGATTGGCACAGGAAGGAAGTGTTGGCATGCCCAGGCCCATCTGAAAAGACTGGTGTGTGATCCAGAGTCAGGTAAGGGGTAAACAGAGTGATGGGGAGGCGTATGGGTCCCCCTTTGAGATCTTACTTTAAGTAGGATGAAGACTGAAGACCAAGATTTTCCCCAACATCTGCCATGGTTTATGGCATTGTGGTGACCTCTTTCTGGTAACTGTCTCCCTCCCTGTTCTCCTGACAGGAGTAGAAAGCAGATATGATTGAAACAGCAGAGTCCTATCAATGCCATTGCAGAGAGAGGTAGTGAGACCATTTTTAGATTGCTTTTCTCCTTTTCTCTCTTGTTACTGTTAAATCTCCAAAGCAGTGGTGACAGTGCTGCGTGTGGGGCATTTTTCATTTTGCAAAAAGAACTGGACTTGCTCTGGTGGCAGCAGAGTCAGGCTGTACAATGTAGACTGACAATAATATTGCACAGTGATTTCCCCCCTTGTTGGCACGGTAGTTGGATTCTCCTGATTTCCTGGTTTTGTTGATCTATTATTCCTTTTGGTTGTTTTTCATGGAGGAGGAAGGGAGGGTAGAATAGAGTAGAGGATTAGTGATTGTATGGTAAGTTACTGGTTGGTTGGTGTGCTTGGATAGTTAAATTATTGTATTAGGATGATGTGAAAGTTTGGATGTGTGTATAGGGCTTGGGGTGATATGGGGAGGCTTGTTTGGTTTTAAGTTTTAGTCTGAATTTGTTAAAGAGTGGGCTATTGTTTTGGGGTGTTGTTGGTGAAGCCATTGTAATTACGTGTGTATGTCTTGGGCCCCGGAGGCTTAGTTACTCTCCATCAGTTGCTGCACTTCCACTCTTCAACAGCCACCTCCTGCCAGTGGTGGCCTACAGGCACTGTAGGGAGGTTGGAATCAAAAGGAGGTGGGATGGTAGGCAGTGGGATAGGGTGCTAGTAAGGAGGGTAGTTTTGGGTGGTGAGGACCAGGAGGTGCCCCAGGGTGAAATGGGACCTAGGGAGAAGCCAGACATGTTTAGTTCCCATATCCAGGGCTCCCACCCAACCGAGTGGGCAGGTAGCTGTTAGGCTGGAAACCTCTACTCGTCCCCTTTGAGCACTGCTTTGCAATGCCAGATCCATCAGGAACAAGACTATAATTACAGCAGACTTAATTTTCTTAGTCAACCTGGCTTAGGAGGCAGTATAGTGCAGTGGTTTAAGACTCTGAACTGCAAACCTGGAGACCTAGGTTTGAATCCCACAGTCTTCACATGCATACATACTGTGTGACCCTGAGCAAGTCACTTAACTTCCTTGTGCTCCCAGGTCACACCTGGAAACAAGTTTCAGCTTAGTGTGCTTCTCCTGATTAAATAATTTCCCCTGCATCATGGAAAGCTGTCTGAGCGATGATGCTGGCCCAGTTTTGGAAGCAACTATCCTGGCTGGATTCTCCATAGTTAACTCCCCAAGAAGGGATCATGGGGTGGTGGTGTGGTCATCTGTGCTAGATCTGACCTGAACTTTCTGTGTGCCCGATGGGTTAGTTTCGTTTGAATGTGTGGCCATATGTGGGGGTCCAGGTGCAAGTTACAGAATCCTTCTGGTGTACTGGCCTCTGGGGCACAAGAGGGAATATCTGCAGGAGATTGCAGACTTCATCACTGAGAGGGTATTGGAGTCACCCAGATGGTTGGTTCTGAGTGACAGCAATGCTTGGATTGACAATGAACTCTCACAGTTTAGGCAAGACTTCCTCCAAATTACAGATTCACTGGGCCTCTCATAAGTTGTTACTTCTGTGACCCACAGACATGGTCACACCCTGGATTTAGTATTCTCACTTAGGCTTGAGGTAGATATCTTCAAGATTGATCCGGTCATTTGGTCAGATCACTGCATGGTAAAGTTCTTGTCCAGGCCCCCCCCCAAGTAGTCTTCTCCCTGGAGAGATGATCCATTACCGCCTGTTAAAGGGGTTGTTCTCAGCAGAGCTCCAGGCAGTAATGGACCTCTCAGGCCTGATGGGTGCTTTTGGGGCAGGATTGGGAGAAGTGGTGATGACTTATAACAGGGCTGTTACCTCATCTCTCAACTCTGTCCCATCAGTGTGTATACAGAAACATAGAAACATAGACTTTGATGGCAGATAAGGACTGCTAGGCCCATCTAGTCTGCCCATTTCCCTACCTACAGGATAGGCCGCAGATCCTAGTTAACCAACAGCCTATTTCTTCCTACCCCCCACAAGAATTGCCTTATGTCTGTCCCATGCATTCTTGAAATTTCCACAGTTTTAGACCCCATAACTTCCTCAGGAAGGCTGTTCCATGCATCCACTACCCTCTGTGAAATAATACTCTCACATTACCCTGAACCGCCTCCTTCTATCTTTAAATTGTGTCCCTTGTTCTTGTAAGTCTTTTCTGAAAGATGCTACCCTCTTGGACTTTGTTGATTCCACTGAGGTACTTAAAAGTTTCTATCATGTCCCCCCTCTCCCGTCTTTCCTCAAGGGTATACATATTAAGCTCCTTTAGTCTCTCCTCATACGGCTTCTCTTGCAGACCCTGCACCATTTTAGTTGCCCTCCTCTGGACTACCTCTATCCTGTCTATGTCCTTGAGGTCTCCAGAACTGGACACAGTACTCCAGATGGGGTCTCACCAACTGTCTGTACAGAGGGATAACAACTTCCTGTTTTCTGCTGCTGATGCCTCTCCCTATACATCCCAGTATACCCCCAGCCCTCCCTACTGCCTTCTCACATTGATTGCTAACCTTAAGGTCATCTGATATGATTACCCCCCGGTCCCTTTCCTTTTTTGTTGTTGTTACTACCTCCCCACCCATTGTGTATTCTTCCCCTGGGTTCTTGTTTCCCAGGTGCATTATTTTGCACTTCTTTGCATTGAATCCTAGCTGCCATACTTCTGACCATTCCTCCAACCTTGCCAAATCCCTTTTCATCCTTTCCACGCCTCCTTGTGTATCAACCCTGTTGCAGATCTTTGTGTCATCTGCAAAAGGCATACTTTCCTTCCAGTCCCTCTGCAATGTCACTGATGAAGACATTAAAAAGGACTGGACCCAATACTGAACCCTGCGGTACCCCACTAGTAACCCCTCTTTCTTCAGAGTGGACTCCATTTACAATTACCTTCTGTGTCCTGTTGTGCAGCCAATGTTTTACCCAGGTTACCACCCTGGGACCCACTCCCAGGCTGGTTAATTTGACTATTAATCTTTTGTGTGGGACTGTGTCAAATGCCTTGCTAAAGTCTAGGTAGGCCATGTCCACAGCCCCTCCCTGGTCTACTACTTTGGTCACCCAGTCAAAGAAATCTATTAGATTCGTCTGACATGACCTTCCCGCTGTGAACCCATGCTGTCTTGGGTCCTGTGCTCTACTGGCCTCTAGGTACTCAACTATTCTTTCCTTCAGAAGTGACTCCATCACTTTCCCTACCACAGAGGTCAGACTGACAGGTCTGTAGTTTCCTGTCTCTGTCTTGGTCCCACTTTTGTGAAGGGGAATCACATCCGCCTTCCTCCAGTCCTCGGGTACCACACCATCCTCCCATGATTTATTAAAAAGAGTAGCCAGTGGTTTCACTAGTTCCTCCCTTAATTCTTTTAGAATTCTGGGGTGAATTCCATCAGGACCCATTGCTTTGTCCACCTTCAGTTTTAGGAGTTCTTGCAGAACCCTTTCTTCTGTGAAAGGACTGGGATCGACCCCTATCAAGAGTGCTTCTGTTAATTGGATTAGGCACTTCCCCTCCTCTTTTGTGAATACTGAGCAGAAATATTCGTTCAGTATCCTGCTTTTTCACTGTCCCCTCTGCCCACCCACCGTTCATTCTATTCAGCCTCACTATCCTCCCTTTGTCTTTCTACGCCGCTGATGTACCTATAAAAGGTTTTATCCCCTTCTAACTGAGTTGGCTGATCTTTTCCTCAGTTTGGGCCTTTGCTATTCTGACTTCCCTCCCTGCTTCCTTCTGCCTTAACTGGTAAAGCTCTCTGTCCTGCTCCTTCTGTGTTTCCTTATACTTCCTGAATGCTATCTTTTTCTTCCTGACTTTCACAGCCACCTCTTTTGAGAACCATAGTGGCTTTTTCTTTCGTTTTGATTTGTTTATTTGCTTCACACAAAGGCTTGTTGCCTCTGTGATGGCAGTTTTGATGATTCCCCATTGTTGCTCCACACCTCCTTCTAGCCTGTTTGCTAGTGCTTTTCTGAGGCACTCTCTCATCTTGCCAAAGTCAGCCCTCCTAAAGTCCAGTACCCTCACTTTTGTATGGCTTGACTCTGTAGCTGAGTTTAATGTGAACCACACTGTTTGATGGTCACTTGTCCCCAGATGGCAATCCACTTCTAGATCAGAGATCCTCTCACTGCCCACGTTTGAGAGTACGAGGTCTAAGATTGCTCCCTCACGAGTGGGTTCTGAAACTAGCTGTCTAATGCCTGCCACCTGTAGGGCATCAAGAATGGCCCTGCTCTTGGATGTGGCTGCAGCAAATGTGCTCCAGTTAACATCTGGCATATTCAGGTCTCCCATCAACAGTATCTCCCCTTTCTCTGCCATTCTAAGAATGCCTTCTATCATATCCTTGTCCATTCCTTCCCCCTGACATGGGGGTCTGTACACAACCCCTGTGCGGATTGTGGTGCCCTTTCCAGTCTCCAAGGTGACCCACAGTGCCTCCTCTCCTCCCTGTTTACTCTTTTATATGACCCAGCTTCTCACTTGAGATCCCCGTGGTTTGATGGGGAACTCAGGGAGATGAAGACCAGGGGTTGGAGGATGGAGCATTGTTGGCAGAGGTCTGGGATTGATGAGGACAAGGTGATTTTGAGAACTCACTACAGGAAGTATCAGAGAGTAAGAAGGCAGAATTTCTGTCCAGGGAGGTTGCTTCAGGGAGGAACAGATCAGTCCAGTTCTTTCAAATTGTAGACAAGTTACTTCTATCTACTTGTCTGCAACTGATAAGGGCAGTTTCAGCTGCCAGATACGATGAGTTAAGCTCAATTCTTCTCAACAGAGCATCTTCTGTCATGTGTTGGATTACCCCAACTGAGCTGTGGTGGCTCTACAGATGAGAGGTGCTTGTCAATAGAAGCACACCTCCTGTTACAAGCGAGTTTAGGCCATTGGGGTGGAGGAGGTTTGTAATGTAATCTTGAAGTTGCAGCCCAATTTCTATGAATTGGACCGGAGCTCAATATGTCTCCTTGTGGGATGTGTGGGATCTGTAGGTCCAGTGTTCGCTGAGATTGCCTGGTGCTCTCTCTCAGAGGGGTGTTTCTCTAGTGCTTTGAGAGAGGTGATGGTGAAGCTTCCTACTGAAAGAACCATCTTTGGATCCAGACTGCTTAGCAAATTTCAGACTGGTCTCTAACCTTCCCTATTGAAGAAACCATCTTTGGACCCAGACTGTTAAGCAAATTTCAGACTGGTCTCTTAACTTTATTTTTTTGTGAAAGGTTATTGAGAAGAGAGTGTCACTGCAGCTCAAGGCACACCTCACTACCTTTGACATCTATGAGCCTCTCCAGTTGGGATTCAGGTCTAGGCACAGTATGGAGACCACATTGGTCAGGGTGCACAATGATCTCCTCATGGCTAGAGACAGAGGGAAAAGGCCAATTCTAGATTTATTCAAGCACTCCTCAGCATTTGACACTGTGGACCATGGTATAGTGTTGGATCACCATAGGAAGCCCTGCAGACTCAACTAGTTCGAGTCCTTTTTTTACAGACAGGACTCAGAGGGTGGTGATAGGGAATTTCTCCTCACTCGTGAAGCCACTGTGTTGTGGAGTTCCTCAAGGCTTGATCTTCTTGCTCATGTTTTTCACAGTATACTGTACATGCTGCCCCTGGGGGAGATCATCGGATGCTACAATATGGTTTTCACTGCTATGCAGATGACACCCAACTGTCAGTTGCACCTAGGACACCTGATGTGGTTGAGGTACTAAATGTGTACCTGGCCAAGATCTAGGACTGGATGTCCTCTAGCTGGCTGAAGCTCAACCCAGACAAGATGGAGGTTCTGGGGACTGCGTCTGGTCGTCACAAGGGTGCAGAGATGGAGGGAGAGGTGACTGACCTGGTGCTTGGTCCCTCTTAGCTTGTAGACTCTGTTAAGGTGAAGAATCTGGGGGCCATTCTGGATGATAGAGTGACACTTGAGGCTCAGGTGTCATCTGTTGTCTGGTGTGACTTTTACCATCTCAGGCACTATCTCTGAATTAAAGCCTTTATCTTACCTGATGACTTGCCATCACTAGTTTGCGCTTTTATAATTTACAGAGTTGACTAGTGTAATTCTCTTTACCCTAGAGTTAGTGGAGGGGTCCTACATTGCCCGTAGTTGGTGCAGAACACAGCAGCCAGGTTGCTGATGGGTCTTTCGAGGTTCTATCATGTGACCCTGGTCCTGTGTGACCAGCTCTGGCTGCTGGTGAGGTGGTAAATCACCTTTAAGGTCAAGCTACTAATCCATAAAGCCCTATATGAACTGTGCCCTGGCTAGCTGAGTAACCTTTTGACTCCTTATCACACCCAGTGCCCTCTCCATTCTGCTGAGGTGGGCCTCCTAGTGGTTCCCAGGGCATAGCTTAAATCATCTGGTGACCGAGCTCTGAGGTAGCTGGCCCAGCACTGTGGAACTTGTTTCCAAGATCCTTTAGGGAGACCATTTATTGAAGACCTTTAAGAGGGGCCTGAAGCTTCATCTTTTTAGGGAGGCCTTTGGGTCAAAGGTAGGGGACTCTGACACACTGGTTGCTACCTGACTTGAAGTTATTTATTTTGGTTTAGTTAATTTAATCTATTTTATCTTCTACCTGCCTATTTATTATTTATTATATAGTTATGAATGAGATTTTATATTTGACAGTTTTCTGTAAACGGTGTAAGCCGTTTACAGTGGACTTATCGGTGTCAGCTAAATTTGACCGCAGTAACTGATGTCCGTAGTAGACAAAATACGTCTATCATGCTGTGTACTGATGTTTTCTCGTGCCCCTAACCCCCCTGCAAAAAATATTCTTTGCAGTACAGTACTGTATGAAAAACAGCTTTGGAGTTCATTTTTTTTAGATTTGGAGTTTAGTACTGTACTTATTTCATTTGGTTTTTTGGTTCACTGAGTGTCGTTTTGTTAGTGATGGGGGTTTAATGTCAAGGGTACTGTACTGATTTTCATACACACAGTCCCATACCATCTTCATCATTCTCACAGCGTCCTGCACAGAAATCTTGCAAACACAATCAACAGCACTAATCTCTCCTCCCTCACCATCCAGGTCTGCTAAAATCCTTTCTCTCACAGCACAAACGCAATGCTGCTTGAAGGTATAAATCGCTCCCTGATCCAAGGGCTGAATGATCGAGGTGGTGTTTGGGGGTAGGAAAACTAAACAGATGTTACATAAGCCCACAACATCAGTGTGTCCACTAAAGTTATTCAGCAGTAGGATAATTTTTCTTCCTCTCAATCGGAGATCCCAGTTCATAGCCCACTCACAAAACATATCTGCGGTCATCCATGCTGCTCTATTGCTACAATACTGCACAGGTAGGTGGTGTACATTTCTAAAACATCTTGGTCGGGCAGACTTGCCTATCACTAAAAGTTGGCATTTTTCAGTCCCTGCCGTATTACAACAAGCAAGGACTGACAGGCGTTCCTTGGCTTTTTTTTGGCCCTGAGGCAGTGAGTCTTTAAATGCTAGGCTCCCATATCCAATGCAATGAAAGAATACACCTGTTTCATCTGCATTGAATATGTTTGCAGGCTCATAACTGGCTAGCAAGTCAGGCAGGACATCTGTTAGGCATGAATTAGCCCCATCGCTGTCAGCACTGAGTTTTTCACCATAGGCATGGCAATAACAAATGTTAGCCATGCCTTCCAGCGCTGCAGCCAGCCATCTGTCAGAATGAAGTCCTCTTTCCCAAGTGCAGCAGCGAGTTGCTTGGATTTCTCCATAAGTAAAGGCCCACTAATTAAAGCTTCTTTCTCCCTTACCACAGTGAACCAATGTAGAAAGGCTTCTTCCACCTCTCCGACCTTCCCTTCCTGTTTTCTTTTTCGATTAAGGTCTTGATTCCCATGCCATTCTGCAAGCAGTTTCTCTTTGCGTCTCAACAGATCAGAGACTGTGGATTTTGGCAAGCTTAGGGACACAGCCATGTCTCTAATGCTCATTTTCGGCAGAGACTCAATCTGCCGAATCAGTTCAACCTTTTTTTCAAGAGACAGAGTATTTCTTTTAGTTGCCATCACAGAGTTGTGACAGTTTAACTCGCACAAAGGCACTGGTAGTGAGACTGCAAGTGTGAATCCGAGAGATGAGTTCAGAGTTGCGCTTAAGTATCATGGCAATTAAGGCAATTGAAGAGTGTGAGATTTGGTCGGAAAGTTGATAATTGCTCAACAGCCATGAAAAATACCATTGAAATGTGTCTGACCTAAGCAATAAATAACGACCATTTAAACATGCTGAAATTAAAGCAAAAGATACATTTTGGGTTGGGGCAGCAATTTTTTGTCCGCGGTAAGCGACTGTCTGTCACAACTGTGTCCATATTATGTGGATGTATTTTCCTGACCTATGTATGTACTGTGCCCTGAGCCCCAGGAAATGGACACTTAAATAAAATTTTACTTACTTACTAGGAACACTAACACACTGTGACAATGCCACTTACAATATCATCAATGTTATGTAGTCGCAGATTCAGCTAGACAAGCATATGCCAGGAAATGGCATTCCCTAAAATAAAATGAATGGATGGTAAACTCTGATGAGACAGATAAATGAAAATAATTCATCTTTTGCTACACTTGTGGCAAATCCACCTATAGACTATGCTTATGCCAACATTTATGGCCCCATGATATCAACCAGAGTTGTACAGACCTGCATATAAAATGTAAGAACAAAGTCAAACGAATGTACATATACTCTTAGCTAGAGGACCGAGAGGTGTCTTGGCCAATAAGCCTCTTTTAAGCACTAAACACCAAATGTTGGTGCTAGTTGATCCACTAGGGCTAAAAAGAATCTAATCCGCTACAGCTATAGGACAAATAATTTACAAAAGCACACATGCCAAACAAAAATAGCAAGAGATGATCATTTAGTATTCAGAAATGGAGCTATCGAATCATTGGGTCCCGGTGGGTACAAGCTCCTGAATTCAAAAATTCAAAAGGATTCCCTGTTCAAAATCAAGGAGTCCAAGTCGCCTCCCCTCCTTAAAACCACTTTTCTATACCCCAAAAAGTAAACCGGTGATTGGGACCACAGGTGAATGCATGTTTGTAGACAGCATTTTGTGCACCCTGGTTGTGAATCGAACTTAGATGTTCCCAAACACAAATTTTAAAAGTGTGGTTTGTCTCATCACACAAAATGCTCCAAACAAACACGGTGCTGTCTATAATTGTCCAAAGGGGAAGGGCTGTGCTGGTGGGCCCTATGGCTACCCTTTTTGATAACAATACAGGGACATCAGGACAGGCACCAGGCAGGGTACACCATTCTCCTGGCTACATTTTGATCCAAGGGATCTCCTCATCCTGCTCTGCAGCATACCCCCACCCCCATGCACAAACCTACATCCATGGACTATGAGTCTATATTGAAGAGACGCCCCCCCTAACAGGGGCCTTACATTAGATTTAGAAGGGCACTTTTTTTTTTTTTGCCATTTGTACTTTTTTCTGACCCATTTTTTCCTTGCTCACACAAGTGGCCCCATTCCCTTCACCAGTCTCTCAGCACATATGAACTGTTCATTCTCTATACTGTGCTATTTATGCACTGTGGCTAGCACAATCACACTGACTATATGGTAATGCCCAAGCAAATGAGGGAGCCCTGTTCCATACAAAACACAGTGGGACATGCAGAGAGTTCTGTAAGCACTAACAGGCTGCAAATACAACACTAATTAGTGCTTAGAGAACCCTGCTCTTTATTTTATTTATTTTTATTTTACAGTTTTTGGCCAGGAATAACACACTGAGCCAAGGCTTGATTCTGGGTACATCACTGGAGCACAGGGATTAAGTGAGTTGCTTATGGTCACACAGTATGCAAGTGTTGGCTGTGGGATTCAAACCCTGTTCTTCAGGTTTGCAGTTCATTGCTCTGAATCACTATGCTATACTGCTTTCTTAAATCTGCTCTTTACAAAGTGTGCAGTGGTGTGCTCCTGCTCCCCCCCTGCAGCATTAGTGACATGACAACCACTTTCTCATCGATCCCCAATTTTAATGTGTTTATTGTCCTGTTAATACCCGGCAGCCTAGTGGTCTTGTCTCCTGCCCAATCCCTGTATAAACATGTGCATAAATGCACAGACCGTCCTGTGCAAAATATTTTGTACTGCTGTTTTCTGTTGTACAGTATGTATAGTATCTCTTGATTCTTTGAAAATAAGTTCTTACTAGCTGCCATTTGAATGACAGGGAGCGAGTCCACACATATTGGGCCCTATGCATGAAAGTGCAGATTGTACATGCCAGAGGTGCGTACTCTGCCTGCGCAGAGCCACACCTGGACAGGTGTGCACCACCCAGTATTCACTATAGTTGTTCACCTGTCCACACCCCCCAGGTGAGCAGCCACATGTTGCTGGATCGGGGCTGCATGGGGGCAGAGACGGGATGCGGGGGGGGGATCCAATCAGATGCCTGTCCCCAAAGTGGATCACTGACATGCCCATGCAGGGGTGCCTGGGACAGCATGTACCACCGTGGAGAGATAGGAGCACCGTCTGCACCCAGTTGCTGTGCCAGGACACCTACATGCAGTGTGCCCAGTTCTGCAGGGTACAGTGCTGTACTACTACAAGGGTGTACAGAAAAGCACCATGGCACAGGTATGCTATATAAAGGTGCCGGCACATGCCAGATTGGTGGTACTGCATTGCCGCTGGGCATATGTCGGACCTGTGGTGTTGACATGTCTCCTGTATACTGGAGATGCCCAGCATTTCTGCTGTATGAGGGCACTCCCTGAATTGCAGATAAATCCACCGTATGAAAGTGCCCCTGCCAAGCTGGCCCAGTGGTGCTGAGGGTTGCGGTGCTGGATGCCTTACCTCACGCTATGCCGGCGACCAGGTTTGGGAACGGCCTCGAGTTGTCGGGGTGCAAGCATGGGGAGAGGGTGGGAGCAGGATTCAGTGGCCTCGCGGCTGCTCTCCTCTCCTCTGCTGGGAGGGAAGGTTGCCCATCCGCAGTCCCACCATCACCAGGTGGAGGTCCGGTGGCGGCGCAGGTGGTTATGGGCAAGTGGAAGGTTGGGGCGTCCCACAGTGCATGACGTGCATGTGCCTCCACACACACACACTCACTCTGCCAAGGCCGTGAGGGTGGTGGAGAAAACAGGAAAAAAAAATAAGATAAATGAAAAAAAAAGAAAGAAAGTGCCCCTGCCGCTGCCCATTAGTTGTGTCTCCTTCTCTGGTCTGTTGTGGACTAAATCAGCTGAATGAGGCCACTGCCCTGCCCTTCCCCCTGCAGTGGACTTTGAGCCCTGTGTCCTACATCGTCCCTCCCTGGTATCTGTCAAGTGTGCTGCTGTTTCAGTAACAGAACCAGTGTCTACAGGGGTTGCACTGCTGTTGGTGACTTGGGCCATGTATCTGTTGTGGTCAGGACTGAAGGATCATGTGCAGAAGAAGGGATACAGAAGATTGTGCAGTATTGAAAGCATCCTTATTTGGTTCATCCAGGAGGTGGGGGGAGGGATGCTGGACCAGTGCTGGCTTAGATACTGGAACATATGCTTCACATCCCTGAATAACTCCCTCATGTAAAGATGGGCTTGGTAAAGTGGGACTTGATAAATTAGGCCTGTATGTACTGTATAACATGCATTAGTCATAACCTGCAGACTCCCTCTCCTGGTTTGCATAGATACAGGTAGGTTTAATGGAACTGCAGGACATGGTAGGGGGAATGCCTCAAGAAGCACAGCATTTGGCTGGGGTGTCAGTGGGCTGGCAGACAGTGGTGCTTTTGGAGAAGGTACAGCCACAGTGCTTGCCTCAAACTGTACCCTAGTTAATCATGGGCCACTTTCTTATACTTCTAAGCAAGTAGATGAAACAGGTGGCTTCTTCTGCCAACATCACTTCAGACAAGCAGTCATCTGGCTTGGATTCAACTGCACCTTGTTCCTGGGTGTAGGAACCCACGATCATTTCACTGGACTCCTAAAATGCCTCCTCCTGAGGCACTGTGTCAGAAACCCTATCCATTTGTCTAGCATTACTTGGGATTGCACTATAGGTAAGTGCATTATGTTCCCCAATGGTTGTACTTAGAAAGGCATGTCCACCAGCATCATCAGCCCCACCAGGTTAGCCATCAAGCGAGACATACATGAACAGTAGGGGAGTTTCCCTAATGTAATGGCCAACATTCCCAACTCAAACAGGTCCATGCAACCCACCCCCTTGGATGCACATGGACACATGATATCATAGTCTAGCGTGACTTTCCTGATCCAAATGTACAAGTAAATACATGGGCACATAGATGACGATGGCAGAAAAAGACCAAGGGTCCATCTAGTCTATCTAGGGTCCATCTACTGTAGCATTAACTTGTGCTAGTCATATACAGTACTAACATCCTCTGAAACACAATGGTTCGCCTCTGGAAAGGAGATGCTTGCCATCATCCGAGCTGCTATGAGCACTTCTAGCATTATCTTGTGTGTCAGTCTTTAAGATAGAAAAGGAAAATTTTTTATTGTTACACAGGACTAAACGTTTAGGACTCGAAGAGCCCTGTTTAACACAGTTGTCCTGTGAGGCATTTGGTTACACAGTACAAACTACACAACTGAAACACTTACATACATACAGAACACAATGTAATATGACACTTCACATACATATTTAATGATTCAAACCACAACTTTGCAAATCACTCCTACAGCTCTTGAATCAGGGATGCATACCACAGTTACAGCAGGGCCCCTTCCCCCACTGTAACTCATGCATCCTACTGTGCGGCACTCTGCGCGATTCCATGCCTTTGTGAATAAAGTGTAGTGCGGGCACACCCCTAATACACCCCTGGCCTGCATGTGGCATGTAGCTGCCAACACGGCCGGGGGATCCGGTGAGCATCTGGCCAATGCAACACTAGTGAATGCTGTGGGACCCCCGCTGTGTGGCACTCACACACAGGGTTGACTATGTGCCTCAGATAAGCGGCGCGCAAGCATAGTGCATAGGACCCATTGTCAAGAGGGAAAGGCAGACGGGGGATGAAGAAAAGGCTATATGTATTTATTTTTATTTTCACTCAGTACACACAGTATTTCCACAGAATCTCTAATTAGAAGTTGGAGACTTGGTTAGACAGGCAGAGTTTACAATGGCAGTAAGACAGTTTTAAACTCAAACAAGGTAAACCACTATAATAATCAACAGTACTATACATTTAAAATACATTATGGTTTGATGTGGAATTATCCAAAAGCAAGATATTCCAACCTGTACTCCCTGTGAGAGAGGGAAAAAACTGGGAGGAGCCTAATTCAAACAGAAAACCTACAGATATCCATGAGTTTGAACACCTAGACCCAATCACCAAAGCTTACAATAGACACTTTTTTATGTAAATGTTTTTTTCTTTTCTTTTTTTTCTTTTTCAGGTAGATCATATACCAAGAACATACATTAGTGTCAATGTTTCACTATAAAAGCATCATCAGGACCTGTATGAGCTAAATAATAAAAAATATAAAATAAAATATATATTTCAATTACCATTCATTCCGGAAACATGGTGGGAGTCAAACTCCAAAGTGACTAAACTATATACCAAAATAAAAAACATTAATCAAGTTTACCTGTCTAGTCATTCATCTCTAAATCAAAACTTTATTCTTTTCTATATATATTTTTCCAGTTATACACCACACCTATGGTGGATATTGTTATGGTTAAGAGTCTGCATTTAACTGTGTTTACTGACTGCTTGTGTTATGTTCATCTGGTTCTACTGGATTCTGTGTAATACCTAACTTGCATCATTTTGTCCTTGTATGAACTTGTATTTCATTGTACTCTCCCGGGTTGTACCTGAAAATAGGCAAATGTCTTGTCTAGTGTACTTACCTGGTCAACAAAAGCTAAATAAATAATAGAACATATAGAACAGTATGAGCCAGTTAAACTGATTTCAGTTGCAGCAGACGTCCGCATGTAACAGATAAAAATGGGATGCCAAATGCCATGCATGTGGCATCCAACACCTCAGGTGTGTGTAAAATTCTCATTATACATACCACCCCATGCATGTTTTACACACACCTGAGGTGCTGGATGCTATATAAACCCTGAGAATGATGCTCAAGGAGTTTATTTGAGCATCCAACACTGAGGGTGTGTGTAAAATTTGAGATTTACCCCGTGTATTATTTTATATACTTGCTGGGGGAGCATTTTTCTCATTTGCTTCATTTAAATTAATAAGAAAAAAAGAAATGTGTGGCCAGTACACAGTGCTGCTGTTTATAGCAATAGAGCAGCATTGATGGTGATGTTTAAAATCCCTTTACAGCAGAAGTTTTTATTATGTGTGAAGACTAACCTCCCTATCCTGTCTCGCTCTATCTCTGCTTGTCACCCGCATATTGCTATGCAAGCTGCAGCAGTACTGGTAGTTCAGCTGAGGTTGAACTGAACACACTCTACCCCCAGTGTTGTTGTTTTTTGATCAACTCTAATCTGAAATATTGGAATGGTTGGTAGAGGGTACTGGCTTGTTTAAAGTGTCTCACAAGGGATAACAAATCATCTCCCCCCTTTTGATAGTACTTTTATACTCTATCTTTCTACCTTTAAGTTGTCTCTTAGTTTTTCCTACATAACAGAGGAAATTGAATGACATATTCTGGTATCATGTGATCTGATTTACATGTAATAACATTTTTGATAATGATTGTTTTCACCTCTTGCTACGTTAGTCATGCTTTTTAGTTTGTTTTTTTCTTAAATCAGCTATAGAAACCACACCTGTGATTTCCTTCTATAGGAAAAGGGTCCAAAATCAGGGGCATAGTAGAAAACCACCTTTTGTATGGGCCCAAAATCTAAACTGTTCTAGGGTGTCCAAAAGCATGCTCCTGGGAAAATTTTGAAAAAATGAAGCCAAATGGTGCAATTTGGTTTGTCTTTAGCAACCCATAAAGCCAGTTCACAACATGCTAAAGAGCTGCAGAATGACGAGGCAATTCCATCTCCAAGACGGTCTCGGCCTTGGAGTTTGGGACTCCCTTGGGTCCTAGTGCCTGCCAACAATGAATCCTACTCCACATGGTGGCCTGCTTCGGGGGGTGAATGGGGTATATCACAGGAAATACGGTATATCCCTGGAAAGATGCAGATGACAAGGGAGAAAAACCTTTATATGAAAAAGAAAAAAATAACTAAATTTAAATTTGTCAGCCCAGCTAGCACAGGCAGCCTGGACATGAGTGTCCCCTAGGTGGCACAGCATCATGCAGTTTGCCATGAGGTAGAGGGCTCTGGGTGAACTCTGTGTGGTAATAATCACACTGTAAATGTATTGATTTGTGGCTTTGGGGCTGAGAGTTGCCTGAGCCAGCACAGTCATCAAGATGACGATGACTGGAAAGGCTCAGTCAGCTCTCTCAACCCAGCAGCTACAAATACATATATAAAACTTTAAAACTCTCATAACTTGTGCCAGCAGCCTGTCTTATACATAGACACTGTCGGCAGATAAGGGCCTATGACCCACCCAGTCTGCCCATTTGAGCTTGCAAGTTTCCTTTATGTTTTTCTAGAAGCCTGTTGCCCCTAACCCCTGACCTCCAGAATTCCCTTATGTATATCCCATGCATTCTTAAATCCCGTGATTGTTTCAACCCCCACCACTTCCTCTAGCAGGGTGTTCCACGTGTCCAGCACCCTTTCTGTGAAGAATTTCTTCCTCACGTTTCCCCTGAATCGCCCTCCCTACAACTTCATCCCATGCCCTCTAGTCCTGGAACATCTTCTTTGCTGGAAAATAGTATATTCCTGCACCCTGTTCCTCCCTGTAAGGTACTTGTATGTCTCTATTATATCCTCTCTCTCTCCTCTCCTCCATGAGTACACATTCAAGTCCTTCAGCCTGTCCTTGCAGGACTTGTGATGCAAACCCTGTGCCTTGCTTTGCAATTAGGATTATTTATAAAATAAAATACCTGTGTTTGACAAAACTGAAAGGAATCAATATCTGACAGGTGGTGATTTGACATTGTGTCAATCACTCTGCTCTCTGGTCCTCAGTCCCTGGCTCATTACTACCCCCAGGCTCCTCTGACATACTGCAGTGCTGTTTTCATCTCTTGGCTTTCTCTCTCTCCCCCCCTCTTCCTTCTGCTGTAAGCGCCCACCTGCCGCTGCCTTGGTTCCAACTGTTAACGTGGCTCCATGCTTCCTCCTTGCATCCCTTTTTTTCCCGCAGCTGGGGCAAACCAAGTGCTGCCTAACATATATACATGGCAGTACAGCTCCATACAGGGCTGATTGTTTTTTTACAGGTGAGGCACAAAGGATCCGCCCTCCCTTCCCTCAACTCACCCACCCCTAGGCTCATCTAACTTTATAGGCAGGGTCGTCACATCCACTTCCACCTAAAATCAGGAAGGGGACATAACACTCAGGACCGAGGCATACAAATAACCTAAAAAAAATAAAAAAAAAAAATGTTCTTCTTTCTCTGCAGGTTAAACAAAACAAAAAAAAAGTAATGGATATTGTGCACTGTGTACACTGCGGTTCACTATTTTGCAGGGCTTAAATCCAGTGCCCTGGCCCTTGTCCTGCTTAATATAAAAAAAGAATCCAGCACTCAAAACTTTATGGAAAAAATTCAGCGAGAGATTTTATATTTAAATATGTTGTAAAAAATATATATTTTTTAAAGAGTATTTACAATGTTTAGTAAAGAAAACATCCTGCTGGCTGGGCCTTCGCTAGAGTTGTGTGAAGTCCTCAAGCTTCACTCCAATGAAAATGTCCTGAATTGCACTCAGTACGCAAAGCACAATTAGTGAAATTTGCAGATATTGGAGCGCAGGATCAAATGTTAAGTGTGAAATTTCATGGGTGAAATTCCACACTTCGCACACAAACTATGCCAATAAACATGAAAAAAATTTATATATAACTATTCCCTGGCGTCTATTGTTCCCCCCCCCCACTGATCACCAGCCACCCTCCCCCCATCACTGGCCAGTCGGCCACAATGTAAAATAAATATATATATATTTTTTGTCAAGTAAATCTCTGTGTTGTCCCCCCCACCGATCGCAGACTACAGATCAAATAAAAAAAAAAACACCCCAGGCCCCACACACTACTGCCAATCGCTGGCCAGTCAGCGGAAATGTCAAAATATAACATATGGTTATGGTACCTCTACTATTCAACATATTCATATCTGACATTGCAGAGGGGCTAGAGGGAAAAGTGTGTCTGTTCGCAGATGACACCAAAATATGCAACAGAGTGGACTATACAGAAGGAGTGACGAGAATGAAGTTGGACGTAGAGAAACTGGAAAAATGGTCCACAGAATGGCAGCTGAAATACAAATCAAAAAAGTGCAAAGGTATGCACCTAGGAAGGAGAAACCCAAGAACTGACTACTATCGGGAAGGGGGGGAGACTAGCAAAAACTAGTGAGGAATGTGATCTGGGGATCATAATAACAGACAACCTGAAGGTGGGAAGACAGTGTGAAAAGGCAGCTCTAAATGCTGGTGGCATGCTGGGTTGCATAGGGAGGTGGATCACAAGTAGAAGGAAGGAGGCGGTTTTGCCACTGTACATAGCTCTGGTATGACCCACCTGGAGTAGGGAGTACAGTTTTGGAGACCGTACATCAGAACGGACATAGGTTGGAAACAGCACAAAGGAAGGTGACAAAAATGATTCAGGGATTGCACCAGAAGCCATATGAGGAAAGGCTAAGGGATTTAAACATGTACTCCCTGGAACAGAGGAGGGAGAGGGGTGACATGACAGAGGCATTCAAATACATCAAGGGTGTAAACAAGGTTCAGGTGCATGAACTTTTTCACTTCAAAGAAGGTAGTAGAATGCAAGGGAGTGATTTGAGGCTATGATGGGGAAAGTTCGAGACAAACTTGAAGAAGTTTTTCTTCACACAGAGTGTGGTTGATGCTTCGAACAGCCTGCCCCTGGAGGCCGTTGGGGCCAAAACTATCAGGGGCTTTAAGCAAGCATGGGACATCGTTATCCAGAATGAGTAATCAGGAAGGGGGCTAGCAACCTACAAATCCTGGGCAGACTAGATGGACCTTGTGGTCTCCTTCTGTCGCCAACTTCTATGTATCTATATATCCCAGGCGGGCCTCCCAGCTTCAAATTTCAATTGAAGCCTGCAGGCCCAAGCTGTCAGTAGTTTGCTTTCTCTCACAACTTAGCCAGGTCTCTCTCTCTCTCTCTTCCCCTTCCCCAGTAGGACTCCCGAGTACCCTCTGCCTTCTGCCTCCAGCCTCCCTGTGTGGCCTGGCCTGCTACCTACTGCTGGCTGAGGATAGCTGGCTGGCTCCCTGCCATTACACCACTAGGCCTGC
Source organism: Neoceratodus forsteri (assembly GCA_016271365.2). NCBI lineage: Eukaryota > Metazoa > Chordata > Ceratodontiformes > Ceratodontidae > Neoceratodus > Neoceratodus forsteri. The sequence goes on from CM057459.1 coordinate 661,079,841, forward strand.
CCTGTGCATTGCCCTCATACCTCAAGGCTGGATCATCCACCAGACACACAATGGCATGGTAGAGTGGGGGCACTCTCAAAACTCTGAGTCCTGACCATGACCACCTACCCTTTCCAATACCCAGTTCACAGTCTTCCACTGTCAGAATCCTTACATGGTCATCAGCAGCACGGCAACTCTGGCTCAACAGTGGGAAAGAAAACACTGATACACAATCTTTACAGCTAGTTAGGGCTGTGCACTGTGAGCAGCACTCAGCAGTAGCACTGGGCTCATGGGCTGTGCATTGTGTGAGCAGCACTCAGCAGTAGCACTGGGCTCATGGGCTGTGCATTGTGTGAGCAGCACTTAGCAGTAGCACTGGGCTCATTGGCTGTGCATTGTGTGAGCAGCACTCAGCAGTAGCACTGGGTTCATTTGCTGTGCACTGTGTGAGCAGCACTCAGTAGCAGCTCTGGGCTCATTTGCTGAGCACTGTGTGAGCTGCACTCAGCAGTAGCACTGGGCTCATTGGCTGTGCACTGTGTGAGTAGCACTCTGCAGTAGCACTGGGCTCATGGGCTGCAATCAATTCACTTGGTGCCAAATATGTGCCTGGCAGCACATGCCAAATTAACCCACATCTGACAAGACATCATCAGTACCTGATTCACTCAGTAAGAAAAAATAAACAGAGTCCGTCAAATGAGTTGGAAATGGATGCAGTTTGAATTTTATGATTGACCCTCACCTGTCACCCTGACAAAATAAAACACACACACACACACACACACACAAAAAGGGCACACTGAATTTTTCTGCAGACAAAACAGTGCCAAAGAAAGGACAAGGAATTATTGTATTAGGAATTGGGGAGGGGGGGCATATGCTCCCATTCCCTATGAGCATGACACCCCTGTCCCAAATAGTCCCATTTTCCTGGATTGGCTTGCCATGCATTGCATGGCATAGTCTATCTTTCAGTGAACCACATTTTTTCATAGCCACTGAAAGTTTATTTTTGAAGGCTAGTTTGTCAGTCTCTGTAGACTTTAGAATGTGCCAAAGTCTGTAAATGCAGTTCTTAATATGACCAAAATGTTCACCAGGAATCCTGTCCTCCTGTTTTGGTTTTTCTTTCAATAATGTGGCTCTTCTTATTTCTGTTGACCTGTGCTTTGCTTTTTCAGGGTTCTGAACATCATAAACCCCAGTCCAGGAACATTTGCTCTAGATCCTCAAATTCCTTCCAGAAGTCATTTTCTAGTGTGCGGTTGCCTCTCGTTCATGTAAATTGTCTGAATGGAATGTTCCTTGTTATATGCGATGAGTGATAGCTGCTGGCATGCAACGAGGTATTTCTGTCTGTGGGTTTCCTGTAGAGTTTTGAGAATAGAGTGTTCCCTATTTTTACAGTACAGATGTTGAGAAATGCAGAAAAGTGAGGCTATGGTTACTGGATGGGGGCCATACTAGACCCCAACATGGGGAATCCGCAAACACTGTAACAAGGGCATCCTACCTGACATGAGTTCTATGTGGTTTGCCCACATTCAGGGGCACCACACATCCAACCCAGATGTGGCTCTTTTCTGCTGTTCCCTATGTCACAAGGGCATTTTTATCAGTTGGTCTTTTTTACCACCCTGGTATGTCCACCTGCCTGCCTCCCCTAGCCTCATCACCCCAGCTTCCTTCAGGACTTATCCATCTAAGCCCACACAGTTTGCCCCCTGTGGTGGGGGTGGCAGAGAGTGTGCTCAACTTGCTGGACAAGAATTCAGCTTTCTGTGCCCAAGTCACCAGATGTAGAGCCTGTGAGGGGTGAAGATTATCCTATCACCCAGGATGCTTCCTCTGTTCCTAGCCCCTCCCCCATGTGCCATGCCACACACAACCCTGCGCATGGCGTGCCAGACACCAGCAACTCTTTCACAGCTCAGTGAACCATCCCCCAGCCATCTCTAGAAGGATATCTGGCTTTGGGCCCCAACGTTGCCTTCCTGGAGGGGGAGAACAGTCCTTTGGATGCTTGATCCCCCCACCCAAACAACACTTTGATGACTTGAACCTGTTCCCAAACTTGGTTTGTCAGCGCTGCAAGCTAGTAAAACTGCTGTTCCAGCAGGCCAGTTTATATAGTTTTTTTTAGGTTGTTAAATCACCAATTGGTATTCCATTTTGGTGGCTGATTTATGGTTTGGGGTAATATATCTTTAAAACAGACTCTTTGAATCCCAACAAGATTCATGTCAATCATACAAATAGAGCAGGGGAACCTTTAGAGTGGATTCATCTATTTCAGATTATATCTGGTTGTACCCTGCTCTTTGATATCATTTGCTGCACTGCATGTGTAGTACTGTGGGATGGAAGCAGTAAGATGAAAGGGAGCACAGGCACAGTGGGGCTTAGTCAGCTGCTGGGACTGTGGGCACTCATCTCCCAGCTACACTCTGAGGAGAGGGCAGAGCTCAATATCTAGGGAGTCTGCAGTGCTCCAGGCACAGCTGGCAGCAGCAAGGGAGGAAATAGCCTGGCTGTATCACCAGCTGAGTTGGTACCCTCAGACATTCCCAGCACTCCAACTTCCCCAAAGGCCCACTGGCACAGGGAGGCTGGAGGTCAGCACAGAGGGGAAGGGATGGCAACAGCAGCCACAAAGAAGTCATCTAAGCTCATTATATCCTGACAGCAAACTGATTTGAACCACTTGGAAGAGAAGCAGGTATCAGACTACCTTGGTGGGGCTCAGAGCCAATCAGGAAGGATGAACAGGATGATTATTTGGCAACCAGTAGTAAGAGCAGGAAAAAGGCAGCAAGAAGTATCCTCATGGTGGGGGACTTGATGTTTGTAGGGATAAAGAAGGTAGTAGGAAGCAGAGCAAAAGGAGGGGGTGGTCAGACGTTGTGCAGGTGCATCAGCCATCTGGAACACAGACAGGAGCTTGGAGTTCTGGTATACTTGGGTACCAGTGATCTAGCAAATCAGCCAATCAAGACAGTGAAGGGCAACTTTTGAAGGACAGGGAATCAGCTTCCTTGGCCTTTTCTGAGGTCCTCCCTCTGTGGAGGAGGAAGGGGAGGAGAAAGGAAAAGTAGGGAAACAGGAGACTGAGGAATTTATCTGAAGGGATGGCATCGGTGGAGGGGTACCATTTTGGGGGGAGACCGGGGGCATTCTGGGACAGGAGGATCTTCATGGGTGATGGCCATAACCTGACAAGAGAAGGGAATAGTGTGATGGGGCAGCAGTTTGATGTCCATGTTGGTCAATATTTAAACTAAGGGGGACACTGAGGCTGGGTGAACCACAGAGGAAGGAGGACAAAAGGAGAACCTAGCTAGGAGTCATTAATAAAGTAAGAAAAGGAATCTGAGGGCAGGGTCACACAAAATGAGCAAGGGGCAGGAAATTAAGGGGGGGGAAGGGAAGGGCAAGGGGAAAGGTGCTAACAAAAAGGGAAGGGATATAGGCATATGCTAGAAGGCAGTCTGCCAACATGCTAAAAGCCTGGAGAACAAAACTAGAGAGTGTCAGGTGATGGTGGGAGATGTGGGATCAGACTTCGTAGCCATTAGGGAAACATGGGTCACAGGGAACAGTGCCTAAGATTTTGCACTAACAGGATACCCCATGTATAGGAGACAGGGGTATGTGAAAAGCAAATGGGGTAATCCTTAATGTCAAGGAAAACACAGAAGCAGATATGGAGGGTTCCATCAGGGAAGGAAAGGGGGGACAGAATCACTGTGGGTGCAGCTCATGACCACATTGGGTAGCAAGCTGTGAATAGGGGTGGTCTACAGATTGCCAGCACAAGGAGATGAGGGAGATGGTGAACTAGGTGCAGAGATTCAGAAGGGGCCACAAGAGGGAGATAGTTGTGGTGGGGGATCTCAATCTACTAGACATAGACTGGGACATTCCAGCAGCTAAGAATGTGTGGAGTCAGGCCCTGCTAAATATGTCCATCACACCCTCACTGTAACATCACACCCTCACTGTATCTCTGCCGCTGACATCTTCCCAGATGCACTAAGCGACCACTGTATAATTTACTGAATCAGAAAAATCCAGCTTCCCCACTCCGCCCCCAAATATATCAGTAGCCGTCTAACCCAATCCCTCAAAACAAATGCCCTTCTACATGACCTCACCTCTACAGACTGGTCCCCTGTCTACTCCTTCTCCAACATAGATACCACCCTCAATAGTTTTTTGACTAAGTTTAACCAAGTTTGGGATCTCAGTGCCCCGAAGAAAAAAATCTGAGTCAAGAAATCTCACAACATCACCCCAACTAATTACCCTTTCAATATCCCATGACCTGGCCTGGTCTCACTACAAGTCCTCCCAAACACATACAAATCTCCTTGCCTATAAAACCATCAAGAACAATTGCACCAAGGCAGCACATCTAACTAAGTCCACCTATTTTAAAAAAGCACTTACGCAAAAACTCTAACAACCCTTCCTCGTTCTGAAAGACAGTACACTCTCTTATCAATCCAAGCACCCCCTCTTCCGGTCGATGGTAACCACATCTCTGACCCATCCTCAGTGGCAGAAACCTTCAATTGGTTCTGCACTACCTGCGCCCCACATGAACGCCCCCAGTCAAACTGTCCTCCGCCCCCCCTTCATCTAATAACAGTTTTCTCTTCCCCCAAATCACCTCACAGGAAGTTCTTAAGGCCTTACACTTGCTAAACCCAAATAAATCCATCCCAGATGGGGTACATCCTAATTACTACATCTGTCGGCAGCTGCCATTGCCATGCCCCTTGTACATATCCTGAATCTATCTATCTAGCTATCTATCACTACCAGTACTGTTCCCATATGCAGAAAATGACCTACATGCTCCCCCTCCACAAAAGTGGTGTTCCGTTGGTTCCTGGAACCTACTATCCCAGCTCCCTTCTCCCCTCACTTACCAAGGTTCAGGAGTCCCTAATTTACTCTAAACTATTAGACTTCATCATCCCATCAAACACCCTCTCCCCTTACCAATCAGGACTTCGTAAACATCATTCCACAGTCACTTCCTTATTGCACATCACAAATGCTATCCACTCAGCCATGAATAAAGGCCATATTGCAGCAGCCATTTATATAGACCTTGCCAAGGCCTTCGAGTCAGTCTCGCACACAATCATACTGAACACTCTTCACTCCATAGGTCTAGCACAACCCTCCATCCACTGATTAACCTCATATCTCTCAATTATCTGATCCCCCCCCCCCCTCTCTCTCTCTCTCCTGGTACATGGCATTGACCTGCCCTTCCTCCCGTCTCTTCCATTTACTAGTTCCCTGTCGTAATTCCACTCTAACCCCCTATGACCCCTCCCCTGCTCCCTGCGTGCCAGCCCCTGGCTAAGTGCCTTCCATTGTCTTCTCTGGCTGGCTCCGACCCCCTGCTGCTTCCCGGTTGCCTTTAGGGACTGTTCCCACCTCCTACTTAACTTTCTTTTCTCCTGTCTTCCCCGGCCCTCTCTCTTCCCACTTAACTAACTGAAATCTTTCTCCTTTTCACACAGCTCCCCAGCCCTCGTTCGGGCACCTGCTTCTTGGCGGCGTGGCCAACTAACCTGCTGCCCACCAACGGATCCTGCTCTTCGGCCACTTGATTCCCAAGCCAGGTACGGAGTCGGTATTTTCAAAATTTGGCACTCTCAAGCCGCTCACCAGTGATTGGCTGCCTTCAGGCTCTGTGCTTACCGATTGGTGCGCTCACAAGCCCTGCTCTCGGAGCGCTGAACTGCAGCTTTTGCTCATTCTGCTTCTATCATTTTGCCTGCTCCTAATACTAAAGCCTCGTCTAATTTGTCCTGCTCACCCTCCCCGGCCACAGCCTCTATTAAAAGCACACTAACTCAGCCCTGTTCCACCTCTCCCTCTTCCCTACTGGTTACACTAGCCGCTGGCCAGACTTACTGTAGCTGCTTAACCCTTTCACTCAGCTCTCTTACCCCCCCATTAGCCTCCCTCTTCTCAAGCTGTACAGACTACAAACTCTGCCCTGCTTACCCAGCCTGCTGCTATTATCCCATCTCATAACAATGCTCTCTATCCATGCCACCCCCGACCCTCTTCATGCTATCTCTTCTCCTCTCCCTCCCATCCCCTCACCTCACCAGCTCAACAACTCCACGCCCCACTCGTCCCCTGATTACCCCACTGCCTCTCTTACCCCCTGCTACTCCCTAGCGGTAACTCCTACACCCTTCTACTTCATTTGGTCCCACTGCTCTTCCAGGCCTTCTGCCCCCCCAACTCTGTGCTACTCTCACACTCTTTTGTGCCTCTTCAAATTCCAACTCATTGTTTTTAGCTACCCAATCAGCACTTCCAAAATGTCTAGTCAGACTTGGTTTAGCAGTAATAAGATACACTTCATCATTATTTCTCTCCTTCTGCTCTCCACAGGCAACATAAATCCTAACCCTGGCCTTACACTCACTAAAACTACCTCCCCTTCCACTCTCCCTTCTCCGTTTTCCTCATCAACCCCTACTACCCTCCCCCGAGGTTTAAAGATCCTTCACATTAACATTCGGAGTCTTCTCCCCAAAATGGACCTGCTGCACCCTCTTGTTGCTTCTACTCATCCTGATATCTTAATAGTTACTAAGATCTGGCTAACAAATAAGGTCTCAGATGCATCCATCACAATCCCTGGTTATATAATCACCCATCAGGACCATGCTAGCAGGGGTGGGGATGTCGCTATTTACTCCTCTGCCTCCTTCCAAATCACAACTGTTCTAGTGACCTCAGTCCTCAAGACCTATGAAGCCCTATTCTTAAGGTTATCCCTACCTTTCTCAGTCCCTGTCTTCAGCGCAGGAGCTTATGGCCACCCCCGCCTACACTACTCTGTCACCACTGAGTTAATCACCTCCACTGGGTCCCTCACCTCCTCAGGTGAGCTCTACCTCCTAGGTGATTTCAACCTTGACTGGTTGTCTCCCTCCCTAGGCAAAACTTGCAAGGACATAACTGTCCTCAACCAGTCCCAACTAATCAAGGCACCTACTCGCCTTAATCACAAAGCCCCAAATCACTCTCTCCTGGACTGGACCGTTACCTCTCACCCCCACAGGGTAACCCAGTCCACCCTGATATCTGATGCTCTTAGTGATCATCATCTGATCTACTTAGTCAGGAAAGTTCATAGACCTAAAGCCCCTCCCAAACTTCTAACCATCCACTCCTACAAAACCCTTGACCTTACCTCTTTACATCAGGACCTAGCCCTCGTTGACTGGGCCCCTATAGCCTCTGCCAAAACTATTGATTTTGCTCTTGGATACTTCTATGACAATTTTCTCTCTATCTGGAACTACCACGCTCCCCTGAAGCAAATCAGAGTGCAAGGTTACCAACATCCTTGGATCACCCCTGAGCTTCCGGCCATTCAGCAAGTGTGAGACTTAGCTTGGAAAACTCACAAAACCACCAGACTCCCTTGTGACCTCTCTAACTACCGTTCTCTCAGAAATGCCTGCACTAAAGCCATCCGGCAGGCCAAATCTGAGTACTTCTGTTCCACCTTTAACAAGAACAAAAATAACCCATCTAAGTTCTGGAAAGTTGTCCACTCACTCTTCTCCCCCCAAGCTAAACCTCCTCCTCCTCTACTTAATATTAACAACCAACTCATTACCGACCACCCCTTGGTAGCTTCAAAATTCAATACCTACTTTACTTCTTGTGCTTCCTCTCTGCTAGCCTCCCTCCCAACCCCTCCTTCTCCCTCACACTCCTCCCCCCTCCACCCCCTTTCAACAAAAAGCTTTATCTTTTCACCAATCTCTCCTAGCAACACTTTAAAGACCCTCCTCTCTCTTAATCCTACAAAGGGCAGCTCCCCTGAGGGCCTCGACCTGAAGTTGCTTTACTTATCTGTTCATGCTATTTCCTATCCACTGGCTGACCTGCTCAACCTGTCTTTCCACACAGCTATTACCCCCACTGCCTGGAAACATGCAACTGTCCTCCCCCTACCAAAGGGTGGCAATCTCTCCTCTCCAGGGAACTACTGCCCAATCTCCCTTCTTCCCACCCTGGCAAAGCTCCAGGAAACACCTTGTTCTCTCTCAGCTCTCCTCCTTTCTTGACAACTCCTCCTTTTTCTTCACTTCCTTCCAGCCTGGTTTCTGGAAGAACCACTCCATAACTACTTCCTTATTCAGACTCACGGACTCTATCCATTCTGCCATGGATAAAGGCCACATTAAGTCTACTATCTCTGTCGACCTTGCTAAGGCTTTCAACACTGTCTCTTATAACCTCCTCCTCAAAACGCTCTTATCTGCTAGCCTGTCACAACCTGTCCATGACTGGTTCAGCTCCTACCTGGTAGATAGAACTGAATCTGTCAAAATAGTTGACTCAACGTCCTCACCTCTCCAAATCTTGACTGGTGTGCCTCAAGGCTCTGTTCTTGGCCCACTTCTATTCTCAGTTTTCCTAAATAACCTTCCGTCTGCATGCTCCTCATCCCTTATCCACATGTATGTAGATGACACTGTCCTGTTCACTTCTGGCCCCTCTCCCTCTGATGTGACGACAAGACTACAGCTTGACTTCAACAATGTTCAACTCTAGCTAAGCTCTCATCATCTCTTTCTCAATGCAAAGAAGACAGTCTCCATGACCTTTGTCACTAGGCAGAAACTCTCTTGGCTGCCCTCTCTCCCTCCTTTCACACCCTTGATGGGACTACATTAGAGGACTCTACCTCTTTTAAATATCTAGGTGTCTGGCTTGACCACCACCTTAACTTTTCTGAACATATTGATGCTATCCTGAAAAAACTGCGCCCCAAGCTCGGCGCCCTTTACAGAAACCAGAGTGCATCACCACTACCGGTGAGGCGTGATACAGTTCAGAAAATGATTCTCCCATTCTTCAACTATGGAGACATAGTCTACAGTGCTGCTCCTAAGTCTTCCCTTGCCAGATTGGACTCTCTCCTCAATGCTTTCTGTCGATTTGCCCTTGACTCCCCTTCTCGCACTCACCACTGCACCCTATATCACTCTCTTGCTCTACCTTCCCTCGAGTGTAGGCAGCTCTCCCACTACACTAAATTCACTTCCAAATTCTGGTTTGGGTCCCAACCCTCCTACCTCTGCTCCTTACTCTCTGCTCCTGCCCTCTTAGATCCTCAGATTCTTACTCTCTCACTATTCCTAGTCGCCACACTTCCATTGGTCAAGTAGCTTTCTACTATCCATTCCCTACACTCTGGAACTTGCTTCCTTTGCCCATTCATCATTCCACATCCCCTTTTTCCCTCTCCCTGGCCCTTCACAATTACTTTGCCCCTAACTGCACCTGCTTCTAGCTCCCTCATCCCTCCCTTTACTCCCCTCTCTCTAAGACCAATTACTTTGATATCCCTTTTCTGTCTCACCTTCCCCTTTTTCCTACTCCCAAACCCTACACTCCATCATTCCCCAGATATTGCACATTTCCCCCACCCTTCTCCTCCCCCTGTTACCCTTCCCCCTTATCCCTCTAAAAAGCCTCCTTTGCCAAGTATATTACTTTCAACACTCTTCTTCCAATTCACTATTGTGCCAATGTCTCAGCCACTCTTTACCCCTCCCTCAGCTTTGCGCTCCTTACTACTATTCATCTAGTCACCTCCCTTCTCTTCCCCTCTCTCCCCTTTTTTCCTGCCAGGTCCTGCCCTCCTTGCAGGGTTCCATACATCAAGAAGGATTCTCTGGACCTGGCTTTCTAGCTCACCTCCCTCTCCCCCTTGCTCTCCCCTAGGATTTCACTAGCATTTACTGTAGCCTCGCTTCCTACTCTCTCAGCACCTCTGTGTCTTTTCATACCCTCTGAACTCCTGGTCTTTGGCCCAGGGTGGTTTCTTGTAAGTTCTCCTAGAGGTTTCCTTACCTCAGCCCTTGGCATATGTTTATAGCACTGTATCCTCTCTTCTCTAATAAAAAAAGCAAAACCTTTTTATTCTGTATTGTGTTATTATGTAATAATGTATTATTTTTTTAATTTTTTCTTTCCTGTATTGTGTTATTATGTAATAATGTATTATTTTTTTTTTTACTTTTTCTTTCCTGTATTGTGTTATCATGTAATAATGTTTATATCTGTTTAATTGCTCTCCCTGCCATTGTACCCCCCAGAATGCTTCTGGAAATGAGCTGTTCCTCAGCTCATGTTGTCTTTCCTGGTGAAACATTCTGTAAATAAAAATAATAATAATATCTAATGGGCAGAAAGCAATCTGTACGAATTGGCAACTCCACCTCCCCCTCCCCATTTTGGCAGGTGTCCCTCAGGGATCACTACTTGGCCCAATACTTTACTCTATATTTATTAATGATCTCCCCTCCAACTGCTCCTACTCCCTAATCCACATGTATACTGACAACAGGCCTTGTTGGCAGATGCAGACTTTGACATAGCAGCAATAACAGAGACTTGGTACTCTGCTAATCATGGCTGGGAAGTCAATGTACCAGGTTATACACTTTTCAGGAGGGACAGGAAGGGTAAAAAGGGTGGGGGAGTGGCCCTGTACATCAGAGATAGTATAAAGGCTACAGAAGTTCAGGAAAGACAGGGGGAGGCCGAGGTAATGTGGATCACCCTGGAGCCAGGGAATGGAATAGCAATATACACAGGGATGATCTACAGATCTCTGGCACAGAGGGAGGAAGTAGACAGGTAAGTAGTGGAGAACATACATGACATGGCAGCTAAAGGCGAAATCCTGCTACTGGGGGATTTCAATATGCAGGACCTGGACTTGGCCACCCAGGTGAGTGCTTCAGACAGAAGCACAGCCATCCTGGAATCCCTGCAGGGGGTTCGACTCAGGCAGCTGGTGCATGAGCCAACCAGGGCCTAGTCAATTCTGGACCTGGTATGGACCAATGGGAACAGAGTCAAAGAAATACAGGTGGAAGGGCAGCTAGGGTCCAGTGACCACCACATGGTGTGGTTCAGCATGAAGATATGGACTCAATTAAGCCATGCAAGGGCAAGAGTATTAGATTTCAGGAGGGCGGATTTCACTGAAATGGGTAGATGTATAAAAGCAGTCCTGGGGGAGGAGAGAAATAATACAGGGGGTGGAAGAACAATGGGAGAAACTGAAAGGAGCCACAGTGGATATAACAAACCAATGCATTAGGACAGTGGCCAAAGGGAAAAGAAGAAGGAAACCACTATGGTTTTCCAAACAGGTGCGGGACAAAGTCAGGGCTAAAAGGCTGAGTTTTAGGAAATATAAGGGGAGCCAAAGGGAGAACAGGGAGGTGTACCTTAAATGTCTAAACGAAGCAGGGAAGGCTGTTAGGAGGGCAAAGGCGCAGAAAGAAGAGGGCTTAGCATGGTCTGTAAACAAAGGGGATAAGGCATTTTATAGATACATCAGTGAAAGAAAGGAAATGGGGTGGATTGCGAGGCTCAAAGGGGAGAAGGGAGAGTGTAAGGAGGGCGATCTGGACAAGGCAGAAATACTGAACAAATACTTCTGCTCAGTATTCACTAAGGAGGGGAAGGGTCAAGAACCACAGCTGGGTTGCAGAGGCAATCGGGGGAGTAGTGGACAGCAGTCCATTCACAGTGGTGAGCGTACTGAAAGAACTCACAAAGCTGAAGGTGGATAAGGCCATGGGGCCAGACGGCATCCACCCGAGGATAGTAAAGAAGCTGCGAAGGGAACTAGCAGTGCCTCTGGAGGCCCTGTTCATAGAGTCACTCACTACAGGTGTCATTCCAGAGGACTGGAGGAGGGCACATATAGTCCCACTGCACAACAGCGGCAATAGGGAGGAGGCGGAGAACTACAGGCCAGTCAGCCTCACCTCAGTGGTGGGAAAGATCATGGAAACACTGCTGAAAGGATAGATGACACATCTAGAATCCACTGGTGCTCAGGATCTGAGGCAACATGGATTCACAGCACGAAGGTCATGTCAAACAAATCTAATAGATTTTTTTGATTGGGTGACTAGGGAAATAAATCAGGGAGGGGCGGTAGACATCGACTATCTAGATTTCAGCAAAGCCTTTGACACCGTCCCACATTAAAGGTTGATTAACAAAATGGGTAGTCTGGGCATGGGAGACAAGGTGGTGAACTGGGTTAGGAACTGGTTAACAGACGGGAGGCAGAGGGTGGTGGTAAATGGGGTACAATCTGGGGAGAGGGGGTGACCAGTTGGGTACCACAGGGATCAGTACTAGGACCAGTCCTGTTCAATGTCTTCATTAGTGACACTGCAGAGGGGATGGAAGGAAAGGTTTGTCTATTTGCAGATGACATCGAGATCTGCAACAGGGTGGATACTCCAGAAGGGGTGCAGAAAAAGAAAAGGGACCTGGAGAAGCTTCAAAGATGGTCAGAGATGTGGCAACTGAGGTTCAATGCAAAGAAGTGCAAAATAATGCACCTGGGTAGAGGGAACCCGGGGGAGAGCTACAGGTTGGGGGGTGACTGTCACCAAGGAGGAAAATGATGTAGGGGTTATCATCTCTGATGACCTTAAGTTATCAAAGCAGTGCACAAAGGTGACAGGGAGGGCCAGTGGCATGCTAGGGTGCATAGGCAGGGGTATCACTAGCAGGTGGCGGGAGGTGGTGATGCCATTGTATAAAACATTGATAAGGTCTCACCTGGAGTACTGCATGCAGTTCTGGAGGCCACACTTGCGCAGAGACATAGATAAGGTGGAGACTATGCAGAGAAGGGCAACAAAGATGGTGCAGAGTTTGCACCACAAAACATATGAGGAGAGACTAAGGGACCTCAATATGTACTCACTGAAGGAGAGGAGACAGCGGGGGGACATAATTGAAACTTTCAAGTACCTCAAGGGCATAAACAAGGTGTAGGTGGGGGACCTTTTCCGATGTAGAAAAAGTATTAGAACAAGGGGGCACAATATGAAATTGGAAGGGGTAGATTAAGAGGTATTGTAAAGAAGTTTTTCTACACAAAAAAGGTAGTCGACACTTGCAATAGTCTGCCACAGGAGGTAGTGGGGGCAAGCACAGTGGAGGGGTTTAAGCATGCCTGGGACAGGCACAAGGGAAGCTTGAGAGGGGAGGGAGTGATGAAAAGCCATTGATCACATAGGGTCAGTGGCCACATACAATGTATACGGCCTACAGGCAGACTGCATGGGCCTAGCGGTCCTTATCGACCAACAATTTCTATGTTTCTGTGTAACACTGTCATTTTCACCTCTGGACCCTCCACAATGGAAGTATAACCTCTCCTCCAACAAGATCTCAACAATGTCTTGGCCTGGTTCAAAGCCAATGATCTCAAAGTGAACCAGAAGAAGACGGTCTCAATGATGTTCGGCTCAGTTCAAAAGCTATTCAGGCTCTGGTTCCTACCAGTATTCTACCCTCTGGCAACTCCCTCGCAGAAATGTTACCGGCTTACAAATACTTGGGAGTATGGCTTGATCAGCAGCTTAACTTTTCTACCCATATTGACATGCTAGTCTCAAAGATCCATCCAAAACTGGGCCTCCTCTATCGTAACAAGGACTCCCTTGCACTTCCTGTTTGGCACAAGCTTGTCTCAAAGATGATTCTACTCTCCCTTGACTACGCTGACATTGTATACTGCCCTGCCTCTGCAACCTCCCTCTCGAAACTAGACACCTTACTAAATTCTTTCTGCAGATTTGCCTCTAACTCTCCGACTCACACACACTACTGCTCCCTGTACTCATCCCTCTCCATTGCTCCACTCTCACACAGGACATACATACACTCACTGTCCTTCATAGCCAAATTCTGGTTTGGCCTCCTTCTCCCCACCTCAGCCCTGCTGCTGCCCCCCCCCCCATACTCTCTTTGCTCCTGGGATCCCTGTACTTCTTTATCCCCCACTCCCATAAAACAGCTGGGCAAAGTGCCTTCTCCTACTGTCTACCCCTCTCATGGAATAATTTCTCCACTGAACTTTAACTCTTCTACCCACCTCTCACTCAAAAAAATGTTACACCTCCTCCCAACTCCTCCCTGCACCTGTCTCCCCTCTACCTAAGGCACCTCACATACTCCATGGTATGTCTCTCAGGCTGAAATGTTGTTAGTATATCAATGATGCACTTTTTTACTCCTTTTGTGCACTTTATTTGTATGTCATGTTCTTGTCGTTCAAAGTGCTGCCAATCTAGTTCTATCAACTGTTTTGGCGTTGTTGTCTTAATTTTTCTGTAACTGCTTTGTTCCCTCATTTCTGTATTTTTGTTATCGTCTTGTACTCCTGGGTCGCACCTGGAATTGAGCCTTGGCTCAGTGTTCTTTTCCTGGTTACCAAAAATTTAAATAAATAAAATTTAAAAAATATATATGTTGCAGGACACCCACTGGTGCAGCTGGTCAGAGGATCACCAAGGCAAACTGGTATTCTCGACATGGTACTCACAAACATGGAAATGATAAGCAGGGTGAAGACTGGGGAGCCTCTGAGGTTCAGTAACCATAACACCGTATGATTAGAACTGGCCCTGGGTACCAGTATAACCTCATCAAAGGCTGTTGTTCAGGGTTTCAGAACAGCAGACTTTAACCACATGAGGGAACTAGTCAAGGGTAAGCAGGGAGGAGTGGATGAAATCAGGGAGGTGGAGAGAGTAATTAAAGGGGCCATTCTAGGGGCAACTAAGTTGTGTAAATGGCTACCAAAAGAAACAGGCACAAGAGACCAATCTGGTTCTTGAGGAAGGTCATGGAGGCACTGAGGAATAAAAGAACTGTACCTTTATCAGAGATAAAGAGAAACATGGAGACGAAGAATGGGCTGAATACCAGTTAGGGATGAGGGAAGCCAAGAGGGTGGTCAGGGATGTAAAATAGACACAGAACTGCAAATTGTGGAGGGGGGTTAAAGGGGGAAGCAATTCTTCATATACAGTAGAGAAAAAAGGAAGACAAGAGAAGGACTTCTTAGGCTGATTGGGGCAGGGTAATAGAGGACGACGAGCAGCAGGCAGCGGTTCTAAGTTACTGCATTACTGCTTTGCTCTGTGTTCACAGTAGAGGATAACAAGCCCTTGCCTGAAAGAGTCATAAAGGCTGCTGCAAGAGGGATTTTAGAAATAAAGCAGGTGGCGTTTATGGGAGAAAGGGTCAGAAAAAGGCTAGCAGCCTTGAAAATTGACAAGGCTCCAAGACCGGATGGGATGCACCCAAGGGTCCTCTGGGAATTGGTATTAGAACTGATTGAACCCCTGACAGGGTTATTCAGTGGCTCTCTACAATCAGGGGTGATATCCAAAGACTGAAGGGTAGCAGACGTAGTCCTGCTCCACAAAGGAGGAGACAAAGAGCAACCAGGACACTGCAGACTCATTAGTCTTAACTCCACAGCAGGTAAACTAATGAAGACACTAGTGACAGAGGACAAGACTACTTGGAGAGAAATAGGTTCCAGTATAGTAAAGTAGGACGAGTTTGTGGCAGGGAAGTCTTGTCAAAGCAACCTGACAGTATTCTTTGACTGGTAATTGGGGAAGTGCACAAGGGACAAGCAGTGGATTTGCTCATCTTCAACATCAGGAAGGTGTCTGACTTGATGCCACACAGCAGGCTGCTGAAGAAGTTAGAGGATTTGCGAACAGTGAAGGATCTACTTAGATGGGTGGGAAGCTGGCTGGTGGAGACAACAGAGCATGATGGTGAACACAGTTGTCAGGGAAAGAGAGATCATTATGTGGGGTGGAAAAGGGTTCAGTCTTGGGGCTGTTTTTTTTTCAATATGTTCATCATTGCTGGCCTGGTGGTGCTGAGGGCTGAGGCACTGGATGCCTTACCTCGTGCTATGCCAGCGACCCATGTTCAGGAACAAGCACAGGCCACAGGGGGTTGACAGGGAAGAAGAAGGCTCGAGCATCCAAGGGACTGCTCTCCTTTTCCAGGAGGGGAGATGCCAGTGGTTGGCATTCAACTGGCCCCTAGCAGAGGCTGAGGAGCAGTGCGCCAATGCTGCAGAAGGGAGACGGAGATGGCGCAGATGCCTGGAGGAGGGTGTGCAGACGTGTGCATGCTCCCTCCACCTGCGTCATTGCACGTCTCCTCTCCAGGGAGAAAATGGAGGAGAATTCATTGCTGCAGTGCATGACAGAGGGTGCCCCTCAGGCCCTGCTCCCAGCTAGCCACGGCACTGGCCACACTGGATCTGGTCTCCAGCGGGGGTTGAGGAACACCACTTGCCCCACTAGGGGGATATGCCTTGTGGGTAAGGATCAGCGCCGGCTGCTAGATGCCTGGGGATGGGGCTGGGGGCTCCCTCCTGAGGTAGGGACCACAGCAACAGGAGCAGAAAGTAGTAGTTAAACAAAAATATATATATGTTCTTCAGTAACATAGATGTATTAATACAAACCAAGATGTGTCTCTTTGCAGATGACACTAAGTTCTTTGGCAAGGTAAACAGCGAGGAAGGAGTTAGGGAATTTAAGAAGGACCTGCAAAGATTGGAAAGGTGGTCCACAGTTTTGCAGTTGAAATTCAGTGCCAAACAGTGTAAGGTGATACCCAATGGGACTAAGAATACCAGAAAGAGACACTGAATGGGAGGTGTTAATTTAGACATTACCTCAGAGGAAATGGACCAGGGAGTCATCCTAAGCAACTCTTTAAAACTATCTAGCCAATGCAAAAAAAATCTACAGCAAGGCAACCAGGATGTTGGGGAGTTATCATGAGGGAGTTTGACAGCAGGAAGAAAGAGGTGATACTGCTTCTCTATAGATCATGAGGCCGGACCTGGAATACTGTGCCCAGTTCTGGAGCCCCACCTGAGAAAAGATAAAGACAGGCTAGAGACAATAGAGCATAGGGTAATCACAAATGATTCCGCACCAGCAGGGTAGATCATATGAGGATCAGCTCAAAGCCCTGAACATGTACTCACTGGAGACCAGAAAAAACTTAGAATAACATAAACACAGAATTTGTCATCAGAAAAGGACTGGTAGGCTCATCCAGTCTGCCACATTTTGGCCCGCCTATTTCAACACCTTGGACCCTATTTAGTCAGTGGCATCCCTCTTGCCTCCCTTTTCTCTACTTATTCAACAGAGAGCTGTTGAATCTGTTACAGGAGGGTGTTGCCAAGGGTGCTATTAGCAATAAGGAGCTCCAATTTTTATTTTGTGAAAACCCAATAATTCCAACTTATGATATGCTACCTAAAATGCATAAGAATATGAGTAAACCACCAGGCAGACTGATAGTTTCAGGAGTGGGATCATTCACTGAGAATTTGTTGATTTTTTTCTACAACAGAGTGTAGATTTACCCTCATACTTGATAGACATGAGTGACACACTGAGGAAATATAAGGATTTTAAGTGGGAGGATGATTTACTATGGTTTAGAATTGATGTTGAGACCATATATATATATATATATATATATATATCAGTTAGGCATAGGGAAAGCATTCGGGCATGTGGACATTTAAAAAAAGCCCCTTGAAAGAAGCAGTAACAATTGATTTCATAAGCAAGGTCCTTGAATTTGTGTTGACACACAATTTCTTTGAATTTGATGATGAATTCTTTTTTCAAACTTGTGGTACAATCATAGGGGTGTCCATGGTTCTGACATATGCAAATCTATTCCTCAGGCTCTGGAAAGAAGAGGTAATATATAATGGAAATGTTAACACCTTCCTAACTAATATTATGGTACAAATATAGATGATAGTATCTGTGTGGGAGAGGGTCTCAAACTAGCACAAGGGAATTTGTGGAATGACTTTAAACTCATTACTTCCAGTAACTTTGTATGAAGTCCATACTATCCACTGCTAACCAGACAAAAATGTTTGCCAGGAGATGAGTTAGCAATAATGGCAAACATCTATGTTTCACCTCAGACATCAGCAAGAATTCAATTAACTTTCTGGAATCACCCTTATGGGGATGTCACTAGGAGACAAGCAATAATGAAACGTTTTAGAAAAGTCACTGCAACAAATTTATTACTGAGTTATGATAGTTCATATCCAGAATCATTAAAGAAATCAACACCTTACTGTCAGCTTCTCAGGATTAGACACAGTTGTTCAGAAGACACAGAGTCTGGCAGCAAGGCAAGGAGCTTATGTCAACGTTCAGAGCAAGAGGCTATCAGGATGAATTACTTGAGAATGTTTTCAAAGAGGTTAGGGACAAAAAAAAAGATCTTTTGGCTCAAAAAGATAGGCAGTACACTAAGATGAAAAAAGAATTTGGAGGGGCCAATTACCTGCTCAACAGATTATAATAAAATTAATAATATTTCAGGTAAAATTGGAAATGTGATTTAAAAAAAACTAGCCCATACCTAAAGGCAATGAGAAATGTGGCACAGTTAGTTGAAAATTCACCATGTGTAACTTTCTGTAAGAAGCAAGCATAAATCACAGGACAGTGCATCGCCAGTTTTCAAGGAACAAGCAAGAAACCACTAGTTGACTGCCATCAGAACCGAAAGGTTTCTTTAAGTATCAAAACTGCAATGCCTGCCAGTATGCAAAACCAGGCAAGGAATTTATATGCCCCCAAAACAACAGAAAAGCCATACTGAAGGAATTCATTATTTGTACCACCACCTCGGTAGTCTATGTACTTTGGTGTCCTTGTGGTTTGTGCTATATATGTAGAGCTATGTACTTGTCAAATGAAAGGATTCAAGAACATGTTTGTTCAATTAGGAACAAAAAGTGAAACTGCTATGGGTAGACATTTTGGAATTCCATAATTCTGATCCCAAAAGTTTCTGCATTTTATGGGTCTTGGATGGGTTAAGACACCCACCAGAGGGATTGACCACCTAAGACTCCTATTACAGAGGTAGAGCTATAGGATCTACAGATTAGACACTAAGGGCAGGATTTTCTAAAGGCTTAGATCACCACAAGAACCAGATGTGCCAATGATACAGTGCATGGCGCTTGCAGCGATCTAACCTGATTTTTTATGCTGTGCGGCAATTGTCAATAGTTAGACCAACTTTTTCTGGTCTAACTTGTGGCAATCCTGGAGGTCTTTTTTGTGGAGCTTGCATCAGATCTTTGGTGCAAGCTTCTGTAAATCTTGAAAACTGATGCAACTGCGCCAGAGATTGTAAAATCGGGCACAGCTGTGGCGACGGGGGTTTGGCACACAGCCAGAACCTAAGTGTCATGACCCAGGGCTTGGCGCAAGCCCTGCACCATGCTTTTAAAATCCCGACCCATGAGTCCAAATGATCTTAATGAAATGTAGGACCTTAAACCTTGAAAGTATCATTGCTGTTTTATTCCTGCATTTTTCAATTTTCTGTCCTTCCCTCCCCAAAGCGACTCTTGATTATACCA
Organism: Neoceratodus forsteri; assembly: GCA_016271365.2. Lineage (NCBI taxonomy): Eukaryota > Metazoa > Chordata > Ceratodontiformes > Ceratodontidae > Neoceratodus > Neoceratodus forsteri. The sequence goes on from CM057459.1 coordinate 661,099,189, forward strand.
TTTGTTTCCTACTTTAAAACTTTGTATCATTTAGCTTGGTTTATATACTGCAGTTGGCTCTTTCTTAATAAACAAATATACCCCCCCACACACACACACACACAGACACAGTACTCTATGGCATACATAGATTCAATTTAGTGACCAAAAAGAAATAGACATGATGTTGCTTTAAGTTAATTGAATGTTTTATTTGTTCTGTCTTGCAGGTCTCTGTGACAGCTCTATCTTTCATTCTGGAATGTATGTAGACATGAAATTTATTTGACTCCTTTTCACTGCCTGAGCTGTTGTTGATCCCCAGGGACCTCCCAGATGACGTGAGGGGCAATCACATCGAGTAACAGTGGATTTCTAATCTGACACTCTTTCTCTCTTCTAACTAAAAACCCCTTTAGTAGACAATTTGGTTTTCAAATTAATTAACTATGTTAGTGATTAACATTAATTTAATTAAGTGAACTTTTTCTGTTAGTTTGTTTTAAGTTTTTGTATAAATTATCTATTGTGATTGTGTGGTGATGATATTGTAACACTTCAGCATTGAACATGAGACCACATTTGAATATCTGTAAATCATTAGTTGATTTATCTACAGAAATGGTTAATCTTATGATGTCACCATGAATTTACAATTTAAGAGTGTGGGATTTTCTGTAACCCTGCTCCCCGATGAAGCAGGTAGCGAAGTACCAGGGTACAATTCCCATTTGGTGACTGGGTCTAATCAGGACCTATAAATCAATCAATCAATCCAAAACTTTATTTAGCCAGGCATTTTACCATTGAGCAAGTTCATTTTCAAAGTGGCCCTGGGGCCTTGTTAATGTTGTAGCCTTTGGCATTAGAGAATTATTATTTTATTTTTTTTTGCAAATTGGTTCTGACAGGTTAAAAGTATGAGTGACAGCGAAGTGTCTTTGGATTCTTTATATTTCTAAAAGGGGTGAGCCCCCCTTCCACCTATGCACCCATTTCCCACTGTAGCATGGCAAACAGTTTTCTGAACTTAGTAAATTGCCTCCAAGTCGAGACTGATCAACTTCGATGTGCTTTACAATGGGACAGCCAGGCTGATGTTTGACTGACCTTATGACATTCACTACTGTAAGGTCTGCATCGTGTTAAACTGGCAGTACCTGGGTGACAGGAAGGAATTTCATTTTATCCTGTTCTCCCTGAAGGGCGTAAAAGGCATTCTCCCCTCTTATTTGCACTAAAAGCTTACCCACAAGTCCTGTTCTGGATCCTTGTGTCCCACTGGATCACTCAAACTTATGGTCCAGCACTTAAATATAACTTGTGGATCCTTTTCCCTTCAGTCACAGATGCCTGACTGTACTGAAGTCCCTGCCAGAATTACTGCCCCAGGCAAACCACCCCTTGTCCTCCAGTACAAAAGTCATGGAATGGTTCTTTTCAGTCTCTTCTGAACATTGTTGCCATCATTCTACAGCATAAACCTTGTTGCCATCATTCTAGGGGTATAACTCCGGTAGCAATAACTGTGAGCTTCTGTCCCTATACCTCTGCACTGTTCCTTACCTTGCACTTGAACTTTGTTATGCCTATGTACACAGAATGCTTGTAAGTTGTACATTGCACCTAGCACTATTTATGTCCATAACATGCTTGCTTGTCATCAAGACAATTTTGCTTTAACCGGACACCACTGTAAATGAGCTCTGAGCAACGGTTTTTATTCAGAATAAAACTGAAGTGAATTATAATAAAGTCCAATACACTAGTCTGTACATCCCTGTGTTGCAGAGCTATATCAAACCCTATTTCTTTCGCACTGTATGATTTTAGCATATTATAGTTACTTTACTTTTGCTACATGTAATTATTCTGTTTTGCTTCCCCATGTGCACCCCCTCCAGGGTGCCTCTGGGAAGTAACTGCTCCACAGTTCATTCTGATTAATAAAAATGATTATATTATAAACTAGGGTTGTCAGAACTAGTTCGGTAAAGATTCGAACCCTGGTGTTTGAGTTCTAACTTAGAACTCGAACACTAAACGGTTCGCAAAAGGGTTCGAATCACCGCGAGACGTTGTCTGTTTGCACTTGCGTACCTACGTACGGGTCAGGTGGGGGTCAAGTAAGCTGCGTGAGCCGCGGGATCTGTGGGGGTATTTAGGGAGAAGTGCCGCGAGGAGGAGCGCCATTTGCAGAGGATCGGAGTGGAGGTAGCAGCAGCCTAGCTAAACTGTAGCGTTAGCGGTTAGCGTACCGCTACTCTTGTCCAGTGGCCACTTCCATCATCCATTTTCCTGTGAGACCGAGAACAAGAGAAAGGCTGAAAAAAGCTCAAAATCGGGTGGGAGTGGGACTAGGGAGAGGTTCAGGACAGGTGGAGGGATTAATCAAGAATTGGGAAGGGACTGGGGAATAGGGAGGGATCGAGACCGAGATCAATCAATATCAGGACTGGAGGAGGACTCAGGAGGACTCGGAGAGAGAATAAAAAAAAAAAAGAAGTGAAGAACCTTTGTGAAATGTGATTATTTGAAACTGCAGCACTGCTCAGTCAGTGGTGCACACTGCACACTCAGCAGCTGCCAGCAACAAGCATACAAGGGGCGGCAAAAAAGGCAAATAAATCTGAACCCTTCCCAGTGTAGTGTGTGTATTACAGAGAGAAGCCCAGTGGCTAGTTGTGTGGTGGCATTAACCTTACATGACAGAAACGTAGAAATATAATTCTCATTCCCTGAGTTGTTGGTTATGTATGTGACTCTGTCTCCTGTGGTCAGCCCATCACCCTGCTGCTGTGTGCCCTTTGACTGCACTGTACCCTACCCAGTGTGTGTTACAGAGAGAAGCCCAGTGGCCAGTTGTGTGGTGGCATTAACCTTACATGACAGAAATGTAGAAATATAATTCTCATTCCCTGGGTTGCGTATGTGACTCCGTCTCCTGTGGTCAGCCCATCACCCTGCTGCTGTGCCCCTTGACCGCACTGTACCCTACCAGTGTGTGTTACAGAGAAAGCCCGGTGGCCAGTTGTGTGGTGGCATTAACCTTACATGACAGAAACGTAGAAATATAATCCTCATTCCCTGGGTTGTGTATGTGACTCCATCTCCTGTGGTCAGCCCATCACCCTGCTGCTGTGTGCCCCTTGACTGCACTGTACCCTACCCAGTGTGTGTTACAGAGAGAAGCCCGGTGGCCAGTTGTGTGGTGGCATTAACCTTACATGACAGAAACGTAGAAATATAATTCTCATTCCCTGGGTTGCGTATGTGACTCCGTCTCCTGTGGTCAGCCCATCACCCTGCTGCTGTGTGCCCTTGACTGCACTGTACCCTACCCAGTGTGTGTTACAGAGAAGCCCAGTGGCCAGTTGTGTGGTGGCATTAACCTTACATGACAGAAATGTAGAAATATAATTCTCATTCCCTGGGTTGCGTACGTGACTCCGTCTCCTGTGGTCAGCCCATCACCCTGCTACTGTGTGCCCCTTGACCGCACTGTACCCTACCCAGTGTGTTACAGAGAGAAGCCCAGTGGCCAGTTGTGTGGTGGCATTAACCTTACATGACAGAAACGTAGAAATATAATTCTCATTCCCTGGGTTGCGTGTATGACTCCGTCTCCTGTGGTCAGCCCATCACCCTGCTGCTGTGTGCCCCTTGACACTCTGTACCCTACCCAGTGTGTGTTACAGAGAAAGCCAGTGGCCAGTTGTGGTGGCATTAACCTTACATGACAGAAGCAGTAGAAATACAATTCTCATTCCCTGGGTTGCGTATGTGACTCCGTCTCCTGTGGTCAGCCCATCACCCTGCTGCTGTGTGCCCCTTGACTGCACTGTACCCTACCCAGTGTGCGTTACAGAGAGAAGCCCAGTGGCCAGTTGTGTGGTGGCATTAACCTTACATGACAGAAACGTAGAAATATAATTCTCATTCCCTGGGTTGCGTATGTGACTCCATCTCCTGTGGTCAGCCCATCACCCTGCTACTGTGTGCCCCTTGACTGCACTGTACCCTACCCAGTGTGAGTTACAGAGAGAAGCCCAGTGGCCAGTTGTGTGGTGGCATTAACCTTACATGACAGAAACATAGAAATATAATTCTCATTCCCTGGGTTGCATATGTGACTCCGTCTCCTGTGGTCAGCCCATCACCCTGCTGCTGTGTGCCCCTTGACTGCACTGTACCCTACCCAGTGTGTGTTACAGAGAGAAGCCCAGTGGCCAGTTGTGTGGTGGCATTAACCTTACATGACAGAAATGTAGAAATATAATTCTCATCCTCTGGTTGCGTATGTGACTCCGTCTCCTGTGGTCAGCCCATCACCCTGCTGCTGTGTGCCTTGCTGCACTGCACTCCCTACCCAGTGTGTGTTACAGAGAGAAGCCCAGTGGCCAGTTGTGTGGTGGCATTAACCTTACATGACAGAAGCGTGAGAAATATAATTCTCATTCCCTGGTTATGAGTAGACTCCGTCTCCTGTGGTCAGCCTGCATCACCTCAGCTGCTGTGTGCCCTTGACTGCACTGTACCCTACCCAGTGTGTGTTACAGAGAGGAAGCCAGTGGCGTTGTGTGGTGGCATTAACCTTACATGACAGAAACGTAAAATATAATTCTCATTCTCTGGGTTGCGTATGTGACTCCGTCTCCTGTGGTCAGCCCATCACCCTGCTGCTGTGCACCCTTGATTGCTATGTGTATGCCTATGCCCAGCAGCCCAATCATTCTGTAAGCCTTGAACCTGGGATCCTTTAGTTGCAAACTGTCATATTCTTCAATTACTTTCAGTCCACGGTATCACAGTGTCACACAACCAAAATAAAATTTTGGAGTTGTAGCCAGCGATCACAGATCACATTGCTTTGTTACACAGGAATTGTTTGGGTGTGGGTGTGTTCACCGCAGTATACTGGTAGTACTGGTACTTACTGTTTGTTATGGCTGACAGCAACATAGATGAAGCATCTAGTGCTGGTGTTGGAGCAGGTGTTGGTGGTGGTAGTGGTAATCCTGGTGCTAACAGAAATAACCAAAATGTTTCACGTGATAAAAATTCAACAAACAGCAAAAGAGCAACAGTGAAGTGTGGTAAAGGGGGACCTTTTCAGATAACCTGTACAGCTGCTGGGGTCACACAGAGAGGCACCATAAGGTATGCCATTCATGCTGTTAAGATCCCTGTGACTAGCAGCAATAATGCAAGTGACAGTGAGTCCCTCTCTGACTCAGACAGTAGCTCTTTGTCTCAGTCTGACACTGTTGTGTCTCGCGACAAATCATTACTTCCTCAACAAAGTGAAATGAGCAAGTCTGCTGACAATGAATCAGGTAGTGCACTTGCAAATACATCCAGCACTGTTGGCAATGAAAAGGACATATCCATTGAATCCACCACTTCTGTGTTGGCCAGCAATGAAACTCCATCAGAGTCTTCTGCACACTCTTCTAGCACCAAGGAGCATGTCCCAGGTTCTGTTAGGACAGGTGAAAAGACACAAACAGTCTTTAGTTATCTTCCTAGCACTTGAACAAAATCTGTCACATCTGAGGTGTGGAATTATTTCTCTGTCAGTAAAACTGATCCATGCAGAGCAATTTGTTCCCTGTGTAAACAGAGTGTAAGCCGTGGTAAAGTTGTGTCATGCCTTGGCACTACAGCTCTTAAACGCCATCTGAAAAAGCATTCGGTTTTGCTTGATCATCCAAAACCCACGTCCTCCATCTTCCAGACTGCACGTGAGAAGGGTCAGGAATCTGGAATGGATACTGAATTGTCTGAACTTGATGCGGGCAGAACCACTGCCAGCCCTAGAATCACTGTTACCACCAATGCCAGCACCATTAGTACCAGTTGCACATCCAGTGATGGCACTGAATGTATAAGTCCTAGTCCACCATCTCTGCGTCCATCTGCCCATCGGAGCACGGTGTATAATAAACCAGCAGGGACATGTTGCAAACAGCTAACACTGTCTCAGGCATTTGAAAGGAAGAATACCTTTACTAGAAATCATCCAAATACCCTTCATCTTAATTACCGAATTGGTGAACTGTTAGCCGGAGCCCTTCTCCCATACTCTTTGGTAGATCATAAGGATTTTAGGGAGCTCATGACATTAGCAGAGCCTCGTTACAATGTTCCTCATCGAAGGTACTTTTCCTATGTTGAAATACCAAACATTTATCAGGCTTTAAAAGCGACAGTGATGCTTGCACTTAAAACTGCAGAGAGTAGGGTTATTCATGTCACAACAGATATGTGGACCAGCACTCAAAACATAGATTACATGTCCCTTACTGCTCATTGGGTCACGTTTTCTTGTGCTTCTTCAAAACAAAGAAACCCCAAAAGATGGCGTGCCTGATAAAGAAGTTTGGGCAAAGTCATACTGCTGCAAACATCTTGCAGGAACTAAATGACCTCCTTGACGAATGGGTTTATTCTCACGGTCTAAAATGTGGCTTCATAGTAAGTGACAATGGAGCCAACATCTTAAAAGCATTACAGGATGGAGGATTTCTGCATGCTTCTTGCTTTGCACATTGCTTACACTTAATTGTCACGGGATTTCTCAGCAACGAAACACAAGTGGATGGTATGATTGCTGTTTGCAAAAAAATTGTGACTCACTTTTCACATTCAACCAAGGCTATCGGACATTGTCCGAACTGCAAAAACACAAGCTGCCCCAGCAAAAGCTGATTCCAAAATGTTTCCACTCATTGGAACTCAACGCTTTATATGCTGCAGCACCTCTTGGAGCAAAAGCAAGCTGTACATGAGTACTGCTCCAGTTACATTATTGGAGATGGCATTATGCTGTCTGTGCTGCAGTGGAAATTAATGGAGACAGTGTGCTGTATCCTAGCTCCTTTGAGACAGCTACAAGGACATGTCTTCTGAAGTGCATCTGTGAGTCAGGTTATCCCACTCATAATGCTCATTTCACATCATCTTAGTGTTCTAAATCTACAAATAGAAAAAGACAGATCTGAAGCGCAGACAACATGTCGCCTGTATCATGGGAATCTCGTAAAGAGAATGAGCGAGCACTTCAAAACCAATGGCAAATTAGTTGCAATGATGAAATCAAGACACTACATCCTTGCAACTTTCTTAGATCCCAGGTTCAAGGCTATACATCTTCCAAAAACAGATGATATAGAGCAGTACAAATGCATGTTGCTAGATGAGCTGCAGCACTCACAGGAGTCAAACACAGACACGCACAGTACCCTCAGGTTGTCACCACCACAACATGCAGATTCATCTTCACAAAGGGATACAGAACTGGAAAAGTCACCAAACATTAACAGTAGTTGTTCCACAACTGCCACTTCTTCAACCCTTAGTAGCAAGCTAAATCTGTGGCAAAACCTTTCCCAAATTGCTGCCATACCAGCTGCTTCTGCTGATTTCTCTCTGAGGTCTCTGTCCATCATGGTAGACAGTTACCTGCAAGAACTGCCTATTCCTATTGATGCATGCCCTTTTGAATACTGGAGATCAAAAAGTCAATTTGGACAGAGCTGTATGATGAAGCCTGTAAATATCTTGGTTGTCCTGCAACAAGTGCCTCTTCAGAGCATGTTTAGTATAGCTGGCAATATTGTGACAGACACCAGAAACAGGTTGCTGCCAGAAAATGTACACACGTTAACTTTTATTAAAGTTAATAAGTCAAGATTTTCGTATCCCTACAGAGTATACAAACTGATCCTGAAGTTGATGTTGTGGATGTTGATGGTGATGACAACTCAGATGGTGGTGGCTGGTAATACCGTGTGGGACGGAGTCTCTCTGCACCAAAAAGGAAACTTTTACAGACTGTGATGACTTTGGTTGTCGTCTCTCTCCTTTCTCGATCTACTACCTTGGACTATGTACCCCCCAAAACTTTCACCATTTCATGGCAAACTGCTTTGTAGCTAGGGTCTAAACTAAAGTCAACAAGTTTTATATACAGGGCAATTTTAACATCAGTGGGAACAGGCCCAAATTTGGCATAAAAGGGACACTGTCACATCAATCCTTTCTGTATCATATTATTTATAGTTAAAGTGAAAACATATATTTTTGGATTTACCTTCTGTGACTGTGGTGCATCACTATGGGCTGGGACAGGAGCGGTCCTATTTTCAATTTTAAAGAGGACAAAACAATGAGTTCTAATTGGTAGCTGTTTATTATTTTTTCAATTACAGAAATGTTAGCATAAACGAAAAATGGATGCTAGTACATGGGTGAGGGTTGTGGGTTGGTTTTAACATGGGTGTAAGGGTGGCATGGGTGCTACTGCACAGATGAGGGTGGTGGAAGAAAAGTGGAATGGGTGATGGGGTGAAAGGTGGGTGTTGTTTTAGTTCATTTACAGATTCGTGATCAGCTGGGAATGGTGAGGAAAAAAATGATGACAGACCAAACCTACTGTACACATAATATATATTCTTATTAAATACATTGCAAACTGCTGCCACCTAGCACAAGTGTCCTGTCCCCTTTAAAAAAAGAATAAAGGAATCAGAAATAAAAGAAAATCTGCATCAGCAGTTTTCACAGAATGTGACGTATCATAAAGTGTTTTTGCTTTACAAGTAGTGATAATTTGATACATAATGGGGTTGACAGGCGCTTGTCCTTAACATCACATGCCAACTGCTGCAGCTACATTAAATGTTCCTTAGTATGTGGTGAGAAACCACTTTTTTATTTATGTGACTGAAATACAGATTTTATTGAAGTATCAGCTGCAAAAATGCATCATCTTAGAAAGTTGTAAGTATTACTTCAATTTGCCAACAAAAATGTTGGTATATGTATGCATTACCTTAGAAAATTGCATGCATTTTTGCCAGCAACAATGACTGGCATATTTTTTTTATTCAAATGTCTTGACTGACTACGTTATGACATAATATGTTTTGCAACAGTTCCACATGCTGCTGCTGTAGTACTTGGCTTAACTTTGTTATAAAAGCTATCTTTTAAACATAGCAACTTTTGATTTACTCATTTAAAACAGAAAGCAGCAAATAGCTGAAATTAGGTAATATCAGTTATTTTTCTCATAATTCATGACAATGAGTATATATAGCTGAGTACATAAATGGCTAATGTGCCTCTTTCTTTCACTAAGGAACTATGATGCAGCTGCAGCAGGAAAACTTTGAACATATGGGTGGGTGGGTGGGCCTGTTACGTATTAAGTTGCTGGCTTTAGCAAACAGAAGAAACCATAGATAAACCTAGTTGTATTCCTATCAATGTCACACAAGATAATTTCTCTACCCCTTATATTGAACAGTTTTTCCTTTACATGTATTTTATTACTATCTTCGCTACTGGCAGCACAATAAAAATAGGGTTGAGTTCTAAAAAGTTCTAAAAAAGATTAGAACCCTAGAACTTTTTCAAAAGTTCTAGACTAGAACTAGAACCCAGAACTTCAGAGGGTTCTGACAACCCTATTATAAACCACAGAAGATGACCAGAAGTAAAACCTCACAACATGGCACACCCCACACATTAAAGTGACATGTACACAAATGCCAAACTGTCGCACCAACAGCAAATACTTCCAACAACAGTAACTGCAAACCTCTGCAGCTTAAAACTAAAAATCAGTGTAAAACTCTGGAAAAAAAAAACACAGTTAAATCTGACATACTTTCAATCCCTAGACTCGTAACAAGCTGTTCTCGCTAACACCTCCAACACACAGCATAAATGACTGTTCACAGCTCCTTTATTGCACTGCCCTTTTCTGCAGTGTCATGCATATGTTAGCTCACATACAAGTTTGCATGCATACATGGTGACATGTGCATGTGTACCCCACCAACAATGTGTATGCACGAACAGAACTAAGATCACAATTAAAATAATGACAGTGCCGCAATTTAAACCATCCCAATGTATTATGCAAAGCCGATAACAAAAGCATGCTGTACAAATGAAATATCATCATCTCAAAGGCGAACACACTTATAAGCCTGTTAGCCCCCTCAATGGTATTATTGTCTTCTACACAACACTTTTCTATCATTTCTTCTATTTCTCCTCCTTCATCCCTCCCTCCCTATCAGTCTATTATAGTATACATAATTCATGCCAGGAATGTGAGTGTACAAAGAAATAATGCTATGGTGGAGAACAGTAACTAATTTGGGCCCTGAGGATAACATTAGTTTATGAGTGCTCAGCCCTTTCCTAGCAATTGTTTTATATAATACTTCTGATTAGCTGAAAAATAACTTGATTTAAAGAATTTTTTTAGTTATACGTTTTCTCCCCAAGGTCCCGGATGGCTCTTGTTCCTTTCTTCTGCCCCCCCCCCCGTGCCGTTCCCCCAAGGTTCAGACCCCCTCCCTTATGCCCCCATGACTTACCCTCCATGGCAGGGTGGTGGAGAGTGACTCAACCCACCAGGAACAGATCCAGCCAGGGAGGTGTCATCTTGGGGGTGGCGCCTGCGGGGGACGGTATTCATGCTGCATGGCCAGGACCTGTTTTTCCACTATTCTTGCAGAGGGGTAGCATGCAATGTTGACAGTGGCGTGCAGTGCACATGTCCACACAGTGCACATCGGTCAGCTGCTCCTCCTCCGCCCCCCCCACCCCCAACATACGGAACTTGTCATGCCAACACCTAGCCTCTGCTAGGTGTTAGGCAAGTGCCGGTCCATGTTCCTCACCCTCCCCAGGAGAGGAGAGCTGTCCCCTGGATGCTCGATCCTCTCCCTCCCCGGCCAACCCCCAGCAACCTGCTCGTGCCATGAACACGGGTCACCAGCGTGGCAGGAGGTGAGGCATGATGCATCAGCCCTCCACACCACTGGGAGGCCATGCATTTTTTTTTTTTTTAAGACTTCCAGCAGTTAGGAGTTAAAGCTCATTCAATACTAATAACTTGATAGTGTACATTGTTGCTGATTGAAAAGTGTTTCAGGCAGAATTTCCTTTAGTTGGCTGTTGTCACAGTTGTTCATTGTGAAGATATCTGAGCTAGGCATGTGGTATGGAAAATACATCACTGGAAGAAAGAAGGTGTTTATCAGCTTTAGTGTTTGGTGCAGAGCTAAGCTTCTTTTTCAACTTTCAGTGTGTTTTTCTACTGTAAGGTTAGTGGCTTCTTCCTGTCAAATTGTGCTTTGTGGCAAAGTAGATTACTTCTACTGAGTACGAAGATTTGCTTTGATAGTTCTGTGCCACTTTTAAACGTTTTGTTTAGCTAAAGGGAAATCCCTGCAGTGGTATGAGGGTGTGTGATTTGTCAGCTACAGTAATGTGCTTTTTTACCTTTGGAAACTGTTTGTAAGTGATGACAATCATTAAACATAGAACTGCAAGTTTGGTTCTACCAAATAATTAAACACCTTGTATTTCAGGTGTTCCGACCGTGGTGAGTTCTTGGGGCAAAACTACAGGCTTTTGGCTCCCCTTGGTCTGCATGATGTAGACCAGCTGAACTATCTGAATAGCTAACCACAGTCTACAGCTGAAACAGTATTAAAAATATTTTTGTGTCAGACTCAGCTTGACACCACACTGCAGTGAAAGAGCTTACTGTACTTGCACTCGCAGCGTTTGGCTGATAGGTAAATTAGGCAGGACACTAGACAGAATTTTGCTAGATTAGCTAGGAAAATCTTCAGGAAAGCCACAAATCTTCAGTTTTATTCAGAAAAATCACACAAATAATATCCTACAACAGCAGGGCTGCTGCAGGGGATATTTCTTACATTATTTAGCAGCAGGAAAGGCAAGACAAAAAAAAAAGAACTCTGGGTGAGCAATGCGGTGGAAAGCAGCAGACCTCTGGGTTCAGGGGCTTGACTGGAAAAGGAAATGGGAAAAGAGAATGCTTCAGCAGTGCACAGCAGGGAAATTAGGTGATGACAGACTGCCAGTGCCCAGTTGCCTACAGAAACTGTTTTTTTTATCAAGAAAATCACAGTTAGACTGAATGGTAGAATTTTTTTTTTGCGGGGGGGGAGTGATTGCATTTGTTTTTGGAATAAGCAGTGCACATTACAAATACGACTGAGGTCTCATTAAGAAGTTACAGGGCAGTAGGTAGGAAGTGGGTATGTGATGGAAGCCTGGCAGTGCCAAGGTGCCCACAACAAAAAAAAATACATGTTCTTTTTTAAATGAGAAGAATAAGGACTGCAGCCATTATAACCCCTAGATGGCGCTAATCTAAGGGCTACTACTACTGCCTGTATGGCAACGCACAGGTTGAGGCGCTTGAGTTCTCTAATTAGGTGCCTCCAGCCAGAGACATGGTATTGAGGTTGCTTATCTGCTCTGGTATAGCCCTCTGGGAAGCTATGCCCCCCCCCCACCAACCCTTCTAGTGGCCCAAGAAATAACACAATGGTACACTCACAATCAGTAGGCAGCAGTAGTAATGTGCTCACATCCTTTTCACTTACCACCATGGCTGGACCTGCGGCAACTGCCCTGGAGATCCCCTGGAAAATCAGGTTAGCAATGCAGCAAAACAATCTTAATACTGTAACCCAATTAATAATATGCACACTAGCCAGGTTAAACGTGAAAAAAGACAATCAGGTTTATTTAGGGGCAGTGAACAAGGGAGGGGGGTGAATCTAGCAGAATGATTAGAACTCTGATTTAACTCAGGATTGTCTAGCATGCACCTTATGTCCCAATTAGACAGTTCAACAACCCTGGGTACCCAGAATGTCATACAGGCTAGCCTGAAGAATTGCTCAGGGTATCCGGCATTGCAGCCGTTGTTGAGGCCCATAGGAAAGGAAAAACAGTTAAGCATGCACACAACCCAATTATTTGTAATCCAAGCCAGATGGCTCAGTCCGTTGCAAGAACCCAAGTAAAGACAACAATTAGATGGTACCACAGTGATTTTAGCTTTCATTGCAGGGAGCTACCCTGATGTGTACTCACACTACCAGGATCTGGCTGCATGGCAGGCGATATGTAGACCTCGTGGTGGTGATCAAGGAGGACAGGGAAAGCTGGGATGATATGACTTGTCTCCGGGTGGTCGCAACCTGTTTAATGGTGTTAGGCATGGTGCTGAATCCCCAAGCCGGTCTTTCACTGAGATGGTCTCTGGTGCAGTAGTAGCAGCCTAGGCTGAGAGGGCAGGGCCCAGGCAGGATGAATAGTTCTGGAAAAGTTTGTAATCTTCTGCCGGTGAAGCCTCCAGCTGGTGTAACAGATTCGAATGTGGGGAACCACATCGCGACCCACGAAACACAGTCAGCACATTTATATCACTAACTACTTTAAACAACAGTTCAGTCCGGTTGCAAATTGACAGCTTTACTGCGCAAACCTTTAAATCTGAGTCTCATTTTCTCAACAAGCTGGGCCGATCACTTCAGGAGTAAATCTTCAGTCCAAATTGCAAGTTGCAATGACACTTCTTCTATTCCTCTGCCGCAGTTCCAGGCTGGAAATTGAACCGGTCTGACTTCTGCAATAGGCAGTTCGATTGCAGGAGAACATGGCAGGAAGGCCATCTGAGCCTCTTCCTGCTGATTCCCCTATGCTCCTTCTGGGAGCAGCTGCTCGAAAGCTCAAGCTGTTCACTCTTCCACTTCCAACTCTAACTGATCCACTGCTTCAGGCAGTTCTGGGGATTTCCCTTGTAATCCAAAAGATTCGGCTGGCTGAGGGAACAGTCTGTCGCAGTAAGGGCGCCTCCTCCAGGTCCATTTAGGTGCCAAGACTCAAAAACTAAAAAAACTATATAATTTCCTTCCCACAAGACCCCTGGGGACAGGCTCCATTTTAGGTCCCCAGTGGTTCTATTGGGCCAGTTACTGGAAGTCCATGACCCAACATGGTGGCTCCCATCCAAACGTTCGAGCTGCAATAAAAGCAGGTTAGACAAACTTCTCTATCTTTAATATAATAGCAGATAAACAGTAAACAATCACAGTTCCTATTAGGGCTCCCTCTGCGCAAATAGCGACTGCAGAATGGAGCAAAATTTCTAATCACAGATTAGATACTTTCTTAAAGGAACAGGTGTGGAGGCTCACTAGGGCACTCTCACACAAATAGATAGAACCACTTAAGACAGGACACCAGCCTGACAGTGGGCATTAAGAAGCTGAGGAAGACATTATAGTAAACCCCAATTTGTGTGGGGGGTGGGGGTTACACCATTATTAAGTGACTGACATTTTTTTTAAGATTTATCTGCATGCATGGTACAGAAAAAAACCCTGAGGCCTGCAGCTATGGCAGTGTGCAGCAAGTGAGTGTTGGCTGGTAGCCTGCCAATCCCTGACCACTGTTAATTGGCACTTTTGTGGCATTCTATTTAACAAATAAATGTTTCTTCTAGTAGTCATGTTCCCAGCTTCCTAAGGTTCCTCCTGTGGCAAGCTGTGTGTCTTCCTAGCTAGTGTAGTATGATTTGGGCAGTGGGCAACAGGTAGGGGCATGCTGGCAACCAGCCGGTGCGATGCTGTTGCTAGTTGGCACTTTCATGGCATTTAAAAAAAATATATATACAAACAATATTTTTTCTTCCTGTCTTCATGGCTCCAACTTCCTGAGGTTCCTCGTGTAGCATTGTGCGTGTCCTCCAGAACTGTGCTAGGTCAGTGTAATCTGGGTAGTAGGCAGCATGTGGTTATCAGCTAGCAGCCAGATGCTTCCCAACCACTACGTCACGTTTGTGACATCAGAAACATAAATTATAATACAAATATAAAATATCAAAAAGTATTATTTTGGGGGTACCCATCTAAGCAAAGGAGCAACAGAGCAGGCATGGCAAGCAGATGCCCCCATGAAGATGGGGGCATGGTAGGATCATTTAGAAGCAGCAAAGATCAAACAAAAAGGGACCAGGTTGGCCAAAGACCTTCCACCTCAACAAGACCTGAAAGTGTAGAGGAAATTGCTTAAACGGTACATAAAGTATTACACTGTCATATTTATGAGATGATGTGAAAAATATGGTGGTGTTGAAAATTTGGGGTCAAAATATTGAAAAATACTAAAGTTGTAAGTGAAAGTTGAAAAATGTCAATGTAGGTCTAGGTCTTTTACTACTTATTGACTATACAGTGTCCTATAATATTGTGCAAGTAAGTGATTTCCCATGACTTACTGGTCTTCCCCTTCATGGGGTCTGGGTGCCGTAGTTGTAGGACCACCCTATTTGCCTGCTGTTTTTTGTAGGGTGAACACAAGCACTCTCTCTCTCTCTCTCTCTCTCTCTCTCTCTATCTCTCTCTCTCTCTCTCTCTCTCCTATTTCCACCTTCATAATATTCTTGTCTCACCATACATAGTTGGCCTTTTCTTTTAAAGGTACAGTAAGGCAGTTTGAGAGGGCTTTTTTAAGTTTCCAATTGTGTTCTAACTTGGACATCCAAGAACTGTTTGTGCTGTTTCTCTCTCTTGATTGGCTCCCTGGTGTTCCTGACCAAACTGCCTTTGCACATGATTTTTCTTAACATAAGCCGAGTGGCTGATGATCACGTCTCACAATACTGCTTTTAAGGCAACTCAATCTGCCAGAGTGGTATTTCTGGTTTATTTGACACTAAGTAATCATGTACTGTACGGCCCCTTTCAATATCTCTGTGAAGGCTGTGGAGTTTAAAAAGCCTGACATTCATTCGCCATACCAAATTCCTTAACGAAACCTAGCAGCCCTAGCCCTATGCACCACATATATTAGTACCTTACATTCCCAAAATCCTACTGATGTTTAATTGGCCACAAAATGTCCAATAGTGTAGAAGTAAGAGCACTCGTAAAATTTCCCTCACCGGGTCACTTTTACTTCCCAGGCCATAGATCTGCCCCCAATCCGCCTCACGCTCAGGCAAGTTATGATGTGAATCCAGGGAGAAAGCAGGGACGAGCTCCATTATAGTCTATAGGAAGCAACTTTAACAACATATTTATGTATCAAAGTGACCATTTGGTGATTAATCAAGGGCACTGGGCGACTAACCAGGCACTTGTTAGTCACACGGTGCCCTTGACTAATCACCAAATGGTCACTTTCATATATAAATGTGTTGTTAAAGCTGCCTCTACAGACTATAATGGAACTCGTCCCAGTGCACTCCCTGACTTCACGTCATAACTTGTCTGAGCGCGGGGGTGGATTGGGGGTGAATCTAAGGACCAGGAAGCAAAAGTGAGCCAGTGAGAGAAATTTTACAAGCACTCTTACTTCTAAACTATTCGAAATTATGGGGACAAATAAACATCAGTAGCATTTTGGGAGGTAAGGCACTGAAATAGGTGGTGCAAATCTCACTTCATTTAATTTGGACAGTCTCTTTAATGTAGTGAACATGACTAACTCCAGAAGAACTGATGCATCGTCTAACCAGGTCACTTAGAATATGGTGCACTAAGAGGCCTTACGCAGCTAATCACAGAAAAGCAATAAATAAATAAATCTTTGCGTAAAATTTATGTCACTTCAAGAAGAAAATGTATTCCCTGGTGTTTTGGTTAAGAACTCTCCAAATGCCCCATACCCCAGATTCTGAATAGTTTAGAAATGAGTTTCCCCATATTATTACCTCCATATGGGCCCTGTTCCAATCTGCGTATCCCAGAGATGACAGCAGTAGAGTCTCCTCCGATTAAGTTTCTATGTCTTTGGTCTGTGACTGTATTCTTCAAGAAGGCCTTATTGTCCCTATCTATATTCTATGCATAACCATTTAGAAGAATGCACTCATGTCCCTGTATGTGCCTGTAAGGTGAACAAATCTCCCTCTAGGATCCAGCTCTACCCCTGTAACTGAAAAAGGGGGCATCTTTTTTTTAATCAAAATAGCTGTACCTCATCTGTGAGACTGCTGTTTCCAGGAAGAGGCACACACTTTAACCACGTATCATCTGCACAGCTTCGCATGCTCTTCTGCTGACAAATGCGTCCCCTGCAAGAGTGCAATTGAGGTCCTGTTTGTTTAATCTCCTATAAAAATCTTGTCCACTTAGTTGAGACATTTATCCCTTTAACATCTACGTTAAGACCTTTAAGTCAGCCTTGTTAATTGGGTGAAGTAGGCAATCCCATTTTCCTTAAGGCACCCTCCTATGGCCGGGCGAAGCTGAACCAGTGACCAACAGTAGAAACGTGTGCGTTTCATTATAACATAGAAAAACAAACCATAAAAACACAACCTTTTCCTGTAACACAACTTGTGGTACTTGAACTCTTGGCATGTATGAACCCAACAGATAAAACATTTGTTTTGTCTTCAAAAGTTCCATCCATGGATCATTCCCTCAAAATGCCTGGTTCAGGGTGAATGGATAATCCAAACAGTATCACTTAAATGCACGTGTGGGTAAAACCAGCTGACAGCAGAGGGTGGAGTCACCAACTGATGTTAATATGCATCCAGTGGTCCCCAGTCCCACACCCAGCCCACTGTATTTCTTTGTCAATGCCATGAGACTACCAGTACATTTTTCCCACCTTCCTGACACCCCTTCACCCTAAGCCCTAACAATCTAACCTTTACTCATACACACCTCGCATATCCCATGTATCTCTCCAATATACTGAGATTGGTAGATCCCAGGAATACTCCCAAAATGCATCTGCCCTCCTCCCTTCCCCCACAGATGGTGCAAAACCAGTGCCATGCAAGCAATACCACCAAAACACACTATCCCTCTTATATTCTTAGGTTAGGAGTTCATATATATATATATTATATATATGTGTGCGCATATATATATATATACATACATACATATATATTTATGTTTTTCTCCCCATTTTTCACCCGTCCTCATTCTTGGCCATGTGCGCGCATGTGGAGGCATGTGCACGCCGCGGCTCAAGACACCCTCCCGCAACTTGCCACCCCTTCCTGCCTACGCTAGCCACTGGACCTCTACCTGGTGGCAGTGAAACTACAGGGGGGGGGAGTGATGACCACCCTGAGAGAGGAGAGCTGCCCTATGGCTGCTCAATCCTGCTCTCACCCCCCCCCATGCCAGCTCCCCGACGACCCGAGTTTGTTCCCAAACCCAGATCGCTGGCATAGCGCCTCAGCCCTCTGCTCCACTGGGCCGGCTCTTAGGTTAGGAGTTTGCAGGTATAGCCAAACTCTTGTCTAAGGTGGGGAAGTTGGCTAGCTGCCTGCTAAAATGAACCATATACAGTAATCATGCAGTTGCCACATTATGCTTTCCCCTTGCAGATGCAGTGCTACTTATCAGGTTGCTTTCAAACTGGTCCTTTCATGGCATAAAATAGAATTTGATGTGAACTTCCTCTATACTTTTTTGCAGTTAGCAGAGAATAAAGCAAAACTGTTAGACTTCACACAGCTCTGTTTGTCTGTATCAGATATCATCACTGTGTACTATATGTCACATCTGACTGGAAGGCATTGTGGATCACTGGTTAGAGCACTTAACTGTGTAACTCAGGGTCAGAGGTTCAAATTCCACTACTGGCACTAACTCACAATATGACCTAGAGCAAGAGCATTTGACCTCCATGTGCTTCAGTCCTTGGTAGCAGCCAAATACAGTTAGAAATTAGATTGTATTTTGGCTAAGTTACCTGGTCTAAAGAAGCTGTAAATTAAAAATGCGTCCTGAAGGTACCAGCAGAAATATTATGAGATAAAAATAATATTATCGGAGCGACGGAGAGCAGTGGTCAAGACAAGACACATTCCACAGCAGCTCTCTCCTTCTGCTGGATCC
This sequence comes from Neoceratodus forsteri, assembly GCA_016271365.2. NCBI lineage: Eukaryota > Metazoa > Chordata > Ceratodontiformes > Ceratodontidae > Neoceratodus > Neoceratodus forsteri. The sequence goes on from CM057459.1 coordinate 661,117,890, forward strand.
TAGAGGGAGATTTGTTCACCTTACAGGCACATACAGGGACACATGCTGTTCTGGCAAAGTGTGGTTCCTCTATGGAGGCACCCGCAGTGGAGACCAAGGAGGATGCTGGGAACCTCCACTAAGGAGACCCACAGGAGGGTGGCATGGAACCCCACAGGGAAAGGAAACAACTCCTGGTGAGGGACTCCATTGTTAGGGGGGATAGAACTGGGGGAAGAAGGGAAGATGAAGGTAAGGTGCCTGCCTGGTTCCATGGCTTGGAGGGACAGGGAGCGAATCCTCAGGATCGCAGAAGCAGCTGCACGGGGAGGAAGCTGGATGTCATTGTCCACCTAGGGACAAATGACCTGGCGGGAAAGGGATCAGAGCAGTGCAGGAAGAGTTTGTGGAGTTGGGAGGGACCTTAGACAAGTAGCATGCATGGTAACCTTCTCGGAGGTGCTGCCTGTCTATGGCATGGGTGAGGCTAGGGTGCTCCACACCATGGGATTCAGTCAGTGTTTGGAAAACTGGTGCAGAGCTCAGGGGTTTGGCTTCATTGGGGACTGGTGTCCACCTGGAGTGATGCAGGCCTATACTGGTGTGATGGTCTGCATCTGTCCCGGAGGGGAACCAGGATCCTAGGTGATAGGTTAAAATGCTTCATTGGCAAGCATTTAAACTAGCCAAGGGGGGAGGCACTGGAAAGGAGCAGGGAAATCCTACCCCCAAAAATCAGGGTACTAAGTGAGGTAAACACCAAGAAAGAGACAGCGATAGGGAGAAGGGCAGGGGTAAATGGAGAAAACGACAAAGGCAGTAAGGACAGAGATGGGGTAAGGCCATGAAGAATGGAGGGTAATGCGTACCAATGCCCATAGTCTGGGCAACAAGCTCCCTGAACTGGTGGCCTTGATGGAAGAGGGAGGCCTGGATATCATGGCAGTCACAGAAACATAGTACACAGAGAATCATGACTGGGATGTTAACATACCAGGGTAAACAACCTACAGGAGAGACAGGGAGGGCAGAAAGAGTGGGGGGTGAAGCTCTCTATGTAAGGGAAGGGATAAAAGCAATGGAACAAAAGAGTAAACAGGGAGGAGAGGAGGCACTGTGGGCCACCTCAGAGACTGGAAATGGCACCACAATCCGCACAGGGGTTGTATACAGACCCCTATCTCAGGGGGAGGGAATGGACAAGGATATGATAGAAGGCATTCTTAGGATGGCAGAGAAAGGGGAGATATTGTTGATGAGGGACCTGAATATGCCAGATGTTAACTGGATCACCTTTGCTGCAGCCACATCCAAGAGCAAGGCCATTCTTGATGCCCTAAAGGGGGCATGCATCACACAGCTAGTGCTGGAATCCACTCAGGAGGGAGCAATCTTAGACCTTGTATTCTCAAATGGGGACAGTGAGAGGATCTCAGATCTAGAAGTGGGTAGCCATCTGGAAACAAGTGACCACCAAACAGTGTGGTTCACGATAAACTCAGCTGCAGAATCAAACTATACAAAAGTGAGGGTACTGGACTTCAGGAGGGCTGACTTTGGCAAGATGGGAGAGTGCCTTAGAAAAGCACTAGCAAACAGGCAAGAAACGGGGGTGGAGCAACAATGAGGATACATCAAAACTGCCATCACAGAAGCAACAAGCCTTTGTGTGAAGCAAATAAACAAATCAAAATGAAAGAAAAAGCCACTATGGTTCTCAAAAGAGGTGGCGGGGAAGGTTAGGGAGAAAAAGACAGCATTTAGGAAGTATATGGAAACACAGAAGGAGTAGGACAGAGAACTGTATCAGTTAAGGCAGAAGGAAGCAGGGAAGGCAGTCAGAATAGCAAAGGTCCAAACTGAGGAAAAGATAGCCAACTCAGTTAAGAAGGGGGATAAAACCTTTTATAGGTACATTAGGGAACGTAGAAAGACATAGGGAGGGATAGTGAGGCTGAATAGAATGGATGGTGAGTGGGCAGAGAGGGACAGTGAAAAAGCAGGGATACTGATCGAATACATCTGCTCAGTATTCACAAAAGAGGAGGAGGAGGGGGAGGTACCGATTCCAATTAACAGAAGCACTCTGGATAGGTGGGTCAATCCCAGCCCTTTCACAGAAGAAAGGGTTCTGAACGAACTCTTAAAACTGAAGGTGGACAAAGCAATGGGGCCTGATGAGATTCACCCCAGAATTCTAAAAGAATTAAGGGGAGAACTAGTGACACCACTGACTACCCTTTTTAACAAATCATGGGAGAATGGTGTGGTACCTGAGGACTGGAGAAGGATGGATGCGATTCCCTTCCACAAAAGTGGGAGCAAGACAGAGGCAGAAAACTACAGACCTGTCAGTTTGACCTCTGTGGTAGGGAAAATGATGGAATCACTTCTGAAGGAAAGAATTGAGAGTACCTAGAGGCCAGTGGGGCACAGGACCCAATGCTGCATGGATTCACAGCGGGAAGGTCATGTCAGACAAATCTAATCGACTTCTTTGACTGGATGACGAAAGTAGTAGACCAGAGAGGGCCTATGGACATGGCCTACCTAGACTTTAGCAAGGCATTTGACACAGTCCCACACAAAAGATTAATAAACAAATTAGCCAGCCTGGGAGTAGGTCCCAGGGTGGTAGCCTGGGTAAAACATTGGCTGGACAACAGGACACAGAAGCTAATAGTAAATGGAGTCCACTCTGAAGAAAGGGGGGGGGTTACTAGTGGTGTACAGCAGGGTTCAGTACTGGGTCCAGTCCTTTTTAATACAGTAGTAGCCACAGACATTGCCAGCTATTTCCAGATATTTTGCAAAATTTCTGAAGAGTTTCTCTCTGCTGCCCCTACTGTGGACAGGCAGAAAGCAGGAGATACTTCTGGAAATATCACAGAAATTTCAGGAAATAGCTGGCAATGTCTGTGGCTGCTACTGTATCTTTATAAGTGACATTGCAGAGGGACTGGAAGGAAAAGTATGCCTCTTTGCAGATGACACAAAGATCTGCAACAGGGTTGATACACAAGGAGGCGTGGAAAGGATGAGAAGGGACTTGGCAAGGTTGGAGGAAGGTCAGAAGTATGGCAGCTTGGATTCAATGCAAAGAAGTGCAAAATAATGCACCTGGGAAACAAAAACCTTGGGGAAGAATACACAATGGGGGGAGGTAGTAACAACAACAAAAATGGAAAGGGATCTGGGAGTAATCGTATCAGATGACCTTAAGGTTGGTAAACAATGTGAGAAGGCAGTAGGGAGGGCTGGCGGGATACTGGGATGTATAGGCAGAGGCCTTTTTTGTTGTTGGTTTAAAACCTGTGTATCTGTACTTTTCAGATTGCAAGTACACAATAGAAATTACTAAATATGCTGGTTGTCATTATTCAGCTCACAGATGCGCCGCTACTGTGCGCTGTGTGTATAATAGTGTGAACTGAAACTCCCTTTTTCCATCTGTCATATTCAGTGTCAGCAAGTAATTGCCTCATTCTCACTTTAGATATCAAACACCAGACTACTTTCTCTGTAGACAAACCATGACTGACACCATTATGCAATAACCAGTCATAAAACTAAGTTTCATCAATTCAGTTTGTAAAGCGCTGTCACCAAGTGCTCTATTTCAGTTACGCTGCACAAGCATGGTCAGTGCCTAACTGTGATGAAAGATTGCTTTTTCTCAATCAACAATCATTAGCGGGTCAGTAAAATTAGGATAACAATGGGTTTCTTGTCTTAAGAAACTCTGTCTATAAAAATGCAAGCAACAAGGACTCTAGTATCTGCTATGTAATATGTGACCCCAGGTCGACCCTGAAAAAGGGACTGTAATTGTCTCAGTGGTCTTACCCAGTCAACAAAATTCAAATAATAAGTATCCATTTTTTTTTTAAGGCTGTCACCTGTGCCACAGTCAACAGTGTGAAATAAATGATTCATAAGATTTTTAAGCAACACATTTATTAATCACAGCTTGTGAATGTATAGGTTATTTCCAAATTGACAGATGAAAGAAAAAATAAATCAGGACATGCTTTTTCTTTTCCAGGGATAACATGGTATTTGATATGGGTATCTACAATGAGAAAGTACAGTTACGTAAGAACTTACAGTAACAGTAGCTCTTCGAGAGAGGCTCTTGCAGTAGGTAATAACCTTGAGGACTGTGCCCCCTTATGTCAGGACCACTAGGAATGTTTAGCTATCAGTGTCTGACGGGGGACCGCCCACCAGCACCACGTGACCGACATCAGCGTGACACTATATAGTGGGCAGTCCCTACGCCCACCTTCCAGTTCTCCTGCCAGAGACTTCCCAAGGGAGTGACAGGAGAATGGAAAAGAAGTTCTTGGAGCCAACATAAAGTGATAGAAAAAGAGCAGCAGAAGATGGGGGAAGGAGGGAGGGAAAAAGGTTACCTACTGCAAGAGTCTCTCTTGAAGATCTACTGTTACTGTAAGTTCTTACCTAACTGTACTATCTCACTTTGAGAGGGATCTTGCAGTAGGTAATAACTTTGAGGACAGAGTCCCAAACAGTGTGAATAAGAAGGAACTGAAACACAGGAGGCAGGAAAGATCTGCAGAAAGGCAAAAAGTTTAGGACAGAAGGCCTTGGAGGACAGCCAGACCAAAGCCAGCCCTGCGCCTAGAGGCAATGTCCAGACTGTAATGCTTGGTGAAAGTGTGGACAGAGCTCCAAGTAGCCTCGGCACATATGTCAGTGGCTCAAACATTCCTTAAGCAAGCAGTAGAAGCAGCCATGCCTCTGTTAGAATGCCCCTTAACCTCCCCGGGAGAGTTTTATCATACTTCTGGCAACAGAAAACAATACGGTTTCCAACTATTTGGATAGGCACTGTTTGGAAACTGCCGCACCCTCTCTTGTGTGCAAAAGAAACAAAAGCTGGTCCATTTTCTGGACAGATTTGGTTCGGTTAGTATAATAACGCAAGAGTCTGTGAACATCTAAGGTATGCAGAATAGCCTCCCCCTGACTGGAATGCTCAGGGTAATACACTGGAAGCTGAATAGACTGGTTCAACGTGAACTCAAACTACCTTTGGTAAAAACTGAGGATTGGTACGCAGAGAAAAATTAAATAAGGCTCCTTACATATCAGGGCCTGAAGCTTGGAAATCCTTTAAGCAGAAGTAACAGCAACTAAAAAGAGCACTTTCCATGATAAATAGCCATATCACAACTACCAGCCAGATCAAACGGAGGCAAGGTCAGTTTTTCCAAAACAAAATTCAGATCCCACAGTGGCGTGGGACTGCACACCGGGGGGTTTCAGGTGGAGGATCCCTTTTAGGAAGAAGGTTTTAGAAACTTCTAACTGAGCAACAGTTTTGCCCGCCACTAAGGTGTGGTAGGCAGAATAGCAGACAGGTGAACCTTCAGCGAAATTCAATTCAGGCCCAGGTCAGAGAGGTGTAGTAGATACACCATGACCTGAGGAACGGGCATGAAAAAGAGTCCCAACCCTTCGAGGTGGCCCAAATGGAGAAACACTTCTACTTCATGGCATATGTAGTCCTCGTAGAAGGCTTTCTGGCCTCTACAAGGACCTGAGCCACTCTGGAGGAAACTCCAAAGTGTGAAGCAGCTATGTCATAAAGTGCCACACGTGAAGGTGAAGGGACTTCAGCCCTGGATGGACCAGTGTGCCCCTCTCCTGAGTCAGGAGATCATGGCAGAGAGAGACAGGGGAACCAGACACTCTGCTGCAAGCTGCTGAAGGAGTGGAAACCATACCTGACTGGGCCAATATGGGGTGATCAGGATCATGGGAGCCCCTTCTGCCTGGAGCTTGAGCAGCATACTCAGAACTTGAAAGGGAGGAAAGGCATACAAAAACCTCCCTGTCCAGCAGAGAGATAGGGCACGGTGCCATTAAACACCATGACTAGCAGCGAGTGAGCAAAACCTGGGTAGTTTTGCATAGTATGGTGAGGCGAACAGATCCAGGTCTGGACACCCCCATAGGTCATAAATGTGATCAACCACCGCTTTCTTGAGCTTCCACTCATGGGCTCTTACTCTGGTGTGGCTGAGACTGTCCGCTAGGATGTTTTTTAGGCCTGGAACATGAACCGCTGAGAGGTGTATTCGATGCAGTACTGCCCAACTCCAAAACTGCATCACCTCCCTGCAGAGGGGATATGAGCGAGTGCCCCCTTGTTTTTTGAGGTACCAGTCTACGCACGTATTGTCCAACTGGACTAATATTGGGCCCTGGCAAAGCAAGTGCTGAAAGGCTTGGAGGGCATACAGCACTGCCCTCATCTCCAGCATGTTCATATGTAAGGAGATCTCCGACTGGGACCACAGCCCCTGAGTTCTGTGGGTCTCCAGATGAGCCACCCAGCCCATCCCTGATGCATCTGTAGTCAGAGATTGGATGGGGGAAGGGGATTGAAAAGTAACTCCTTTGGTAAGGTTGCTGAGATCCTGCCACCATAGGAGATCCCACTGCATCGAATTGGAGACCATGACCATGTGGTCAAGGTCGTCCAACCTCTGGTCCCACTGCATTCTGAGTATCCACTGTGAGATACGCATGTGGAGTCTGGCCAGAAGAACAGTGGGGATGGCTGCTGCTATAAGGCCAAGGAGGCGGAGAACTGACCTGGCCAAAACTCACCTGCTGGAGGTTATTAGACAAGTCTGCCTTTGTAAGGTTTCCGCCCTGTCATGAGGGAGGAAAGCCATGCCCTAGGCCATATCCAGCACTGTCCCAATGAACTGGAGATGTTGGGAAGGGGCAAGGTGGGACTTGGGGTAGCTGACCATAATCCCCACTTGTCAGAGGGAAATTCCCCTTGGAAATGATGCACAGACTAATTTTTTGTGGGTGCTCGACTGGCAATTAATTTATTATTCACATTATGTCAAATATCCTTTGTCACCCATCGTCAATTTTTTACATATTTACAATCATTATAAACTCAGCATATTTACATTTTTGCAATTTTTCAAGTCCAATTTTTGTCCGTACATTCAACTATCGTAACTTGTCTCCAAGTGTCTCCAATTCTTCATCCTCTTCTCAGGGTCCAGACATGTGAAAACCCGACACCCCTCATCTTTTTCCAACTGTTGTGCCCAGAGTCTGGGTGCTGAACCAACCTGGCCCCCATTTAATTTCAATCTTCTTCTCCCTCCGAATTCCTTCTGCTACCTTCACATCCAGGTGCTTGACCCCGGCCCGTGCTTGTTCCCCACACACCCCAATCTTAGCCTCCTAACCTTTCCACTAGCCCATCTGCAGCTTATGCGATGGAATGATGGGCTTCCCTCCTCTTCTCACTCCCATTCTTTTCCTTATTCCTCAATACTGTCACCTAACTGCAACACAAACGTTGACATGCCCACTGTGGATAGGTGTACCCAATCTGGCCTGCAGGAACCTGGATTAGTAAAAGAAATATCACTATACGTGATGTATGACCCCCCTCCCTTAGCTATCCATGCCACAACCTGCTTGTTTACTCTCTTTCTAGCCCTTTCCACCCCCTTTATATCCCTAGCATGTCGCCAAACCATCCTGGATATTATCTCTGACCATGCTACCCCAACCTGCGGTCACCATTGTTTTATAATCCCTAAATCTCTCTCAATATCTTTGCACAATGCCCCCCACAGCCGATCCCCAAGTCATCCCCCCAAGTTCTCCCCCAAATGTATTACTAGCAAATCCGGTTGTGGCCATTTCAGCTTCTGCTCCTCCAAAGTCGGGATGATTTGTGCCCATTTCATGCCCCGGACCCCTTTCCAATGTAGTCTAACTTTGTCCGGGTCCTGCCCTAGCTGGTTTCCTCCTGGATGAATGGCAGCGCACTTCTCCACTCAATAAATGTACGAATGCCAAATGATCCACACCTGCCTGGTCCTTCTCTGCCCTGTTGGGGATAAAATTAACATGTTACAACATCTTCCTCACATATCTCTTATAACAATTTGATTTCCATCTCCCCACCTTTTTCACTTCCTCCTTCGATCCCCCTTTCACTGCCAAGTCAGATGCAGCACCTATTCGGAACGAGTGGGATGAATAGTGCTTTAGATCTTCCCCTAAATGTGCCATACCCTTTTTTAAAACCCCAGTTACCTGGCAGCATGTGACAGGCTTACCATCCTTATCCACAAAAAACTGTCCCCCCCCCCCCAATTGGCCTAATCTCCCTATAATCCCACACAGAAACCACTGGGCATATCTTTCACCCCTTCTATTTGTCCAATATAATTTCCACACCTGGTCCCCTCTGATCTGTCTTTGACTGACTCAACCAGATCGCCACCCTCTCTAAGCCCCAATGCAATTCTTCCCCCATAAACCCCCTTCTCCATCTTTCTTGCTATCCACCACCACTTCGCCTATCCTGAAAGCTCCTTTCGCCATAACAGTAAAAATGGCTTTAAAGAGACAGGCCCCATATGCTGAAGTACAAATCTGTCCCAAAACCCACAATAACTCTTGGAGTATCCCCCACTACTGGTTTCCTAGTATCATCCAGTCCTCCTTTCATCCTCTGCCATCCCATCAACAGATGGCATACCACCTTAAATTTGTTTGGTTCTGCCCATCCTCTCACACTGCAAGCCCACCCTATCCCTGCTAGCTGCACCCCCATTGTCCCGATTGCCATCCCCGCTTTCCATTTCTGTACCATATATTTTGCCATCTGGTCTACTGAAACTGTCTCACTTATCTTGAACCCTTCCCACTCTCGAAACTCCTGAAATGCACTCCACACCCCCTCGTACGCCCTTAGCGTGTTCACAGACCAGGAGCTCCTATATAGCAGTTGGGCTCTTTCCAGCCAATTTCCCACACTTGTTCTGTTACACGTGTTTTCTGCGTGGCCACTTGTGGCGCCATGGACCTGAACCTGTCCAACTGCAAACGGGAAAGGCTGTCAGCAATGTCATTAATAATCCCCTCGATATGCTTAGCTTTAAATGATAGATTTAACCTCAGACCCCACAACACCAGCTGTTGCACTACCCTAATCACCAATTCAGAGTATCTCCTTGCCTGTTGATGAACTCCACTACCACTTTGCTGTCGCACCAGAAAATAATCCTCCTGTTCCTCAGCTGGTCCCAAGTCAATACCGCCACCCATATCAGGAATATCTCTAAGAATGTAATATCCTTCAATAATCCCTTCTCCCTCCATGCCTCTGGCCATGCCTCAGCAATCCACATCCCCCTAAAATATGCCCCCATCCCAACTGAACCTGATGCGTCTGTATAAAGTTCCAGGTCATTATTCCCCAGCCACTCATCTTGCCAGAAAGTGACTCCATCTTATCCTTCTAGGAACTGACACCACACCTTCAAATCCTGCCATATTCCTTTTGTTATGTCTACCCAATGATGTAGTAGCTTTGCTGTCCCCATCGCCCTGGCTAATCTCCTGGTGAAAACCTTACCTGGGGCCACTGCCCTACATGCAAAGTTGAAATGCCCCAGAAGCTGCTGTACTTTCCCCCAACAGAACTCTCCTCCTACTCCTGACTTCCCTCAATAGTTCCCTCAGTCTTGCTACCTTATCTTGAGGCAACCTAAATACCTGCCTCTCTGTATCCACCTTGATCCACAAAAATTCCAACTTCCTCGCCAGCCCCTCTGTCTACCCCATAATTTCATACATATCTTTAAAATCCTCAAACATCCTATTCGCCGCCTTCCAGCTTTTTCCTATCAATATGAAATCAGCTAAATAGTGCTCTACCTTCTTATGGCCATACCGCTCCCCTAATACCCAATGCATCCATGTATTGAACGCTTCAAACTTAGTGCATGATGTTGAACAGCCCATAGACATTGCCTTAACAAAACAGTAGTACCTTTAGAAGCAAAATCCTAACAGGTCCCAACTTCCTGCCCCACCGGTAGCAGCTGAAAAGCTGACTCAATGTCAGTTTTCGCTAACCTTGCCCCTTCCACTGCTCTTAACAGCTCCACCGCCTGCTCCAAAGTCACATACGACACTGCACTTCACTCCCCGGGAATGTGATCATTCACCAGTGCTCCCTCCGGATATGACATGATGGATTAGCCTATACTTTCCTTGTTGCTTCTTTGGCACAGTCCCCAATGGTGAAACCCTGCATTGACTGGCATCCTGGGCAACCGAAAATCCCCCGCCCCTCCTTTTGTTCCCACCTCACTGATTCCCATTGTAGCCTGCACCAAAACCTCCCTTTCCTTGAAACCTCTTCCATCTCCCACTTTGAAATGAACCCCCTCTGGCCCCCCTGAATGTCCCCCGAAAGGGCTGCCCCCCACCCTTCTGTGTGCCTGATCTATCGCCCATTGTTCTGCAATGGGACACTGGTTGGTGCCCTGCACACTTGGAACATACATGTCTAAACTTACAATTCATTCACATGCACAACGCCTTACTGTATCCCTAGTACATCTTAACTGGCTGATTGCCTCCCCCTTGCCTAACCCCTCCCCTGTGCCCTGATAATGTCCTGACCCATAGCTCCGAGTGTGTAGAATCCCACCTCAGGTCACCCCTGGCTAACACCCTCTGCCTAAATGCTTCATCATACTTTAGCCAACCAAAACCTAACGTCTCCTTATATGCATCCTTTATGACAGATGAGTAGGTAAGCAGCGGAATGGCTAATTCCAGCTTCTTCTCCAACAGGATGGCACTGAATATGGTGAAACCCACTTGCCATGTATTGATGCTCTTCCCTTTATATGTGTTTTTTTCGTCTACCTTTTTTCCTACTATCACTAGAGCCACAGCTATCTCTGACTTTCCCACTGTTTCTTTCTGCTCATACCTCTTCCACATCTCCCTATCCACCAATGAGAAAATGTCCACATATTCTCCCTTCCATATCTTCACTTTAATGGTTTGGGGTACATGATCCCCCAAAGTCAAGCCTGTCACTCTGTCATTGCCTACTCTGATATCCTTGCTGCCTCCTTTCCCCCCATTGCTCCTCTTAATTCCTCAAATGCCTTCTCCATCCTTTCTAAACCCTTCTCCCCATAACTTCTAGCATGCCTGCCAAGTATTCTGTCAGATCACCCTCTTGGTGCTGCTCACCCCTTTCCTTACCATTCCTGCCTTCCTCTTCCTCTGCTCCGACATGGACTCCTGCTCCGTCACCTCCTGTAGTGGCCTCTTCCCTGCTGGGCTCTTTCCCGCTCCGCCTACAGGCATCTTCCTCTTCCCCGTGGCTTCCTCCACTTCCTTCTGTTTCGCCACCTACTGCAGTTCATTCACCTTATCCATCAGCCCCTTTGCCGCTGCCTTTTTTGCCTTCGCCCGTGCTGTGTCTTCCTCCACCTCCTTTTTCTTCACCATCTCCAGCATCTCGTTCACCTTCAGCATCATTTCTGCCACCTGCTCCATCATCTGAGCACTTGTGATCTCTCTGTTAGCTGCCATCCTGCTAAATTTTGTTTCACCTCTCCCTCCTCTTCTCTCCTCCCATGCTACCCTCCCCACTTCTCTCCACCCCTCCATCCCCTGCTAGTCCCGGTCTCTCTCTCTCCCACCCTCACCTACCATTCTACCCCCTCACCTCCCACCTACTATTCCACCCCACCCGCTCCTCTCCTCCTGTCTCCCCCTCCCTATCACCCTATCTCTTGTTGCTCCACCCCAGACTACCTAGCACTTAACTTTCTGTTCTTGCACTTACGACAATGTCAAATCCTTGACTGCCTACCCCCCTTTTCCCCCACCCCTCCCCTCTTATACCCCACCCCTTGCTCCACTTATGTCACCCCAGGGTGGTTTTTATTTGTATTTGTGTCTTGCTGTATATACACACCCGTATTGTTAATTGTGCATTGATACTTGCCACTGACTGTTTGATACTGTGCTAGTCTATACACATGTACTGTCTTTTGCTACTAAGTTAACCTCCCGACCTGTATTGTATGTTACCTCTGCTTACTTCTATGTTAACCTCCTGACCCTGTATTGTATCTTACCACTGTTTTGCTTGCACCCATTGCTGACGTGGAACCTTTGTAAAAGAACCCTTGGTTCAAAGGTATTTGTAATCCTAGTAATAAATAAATAAAAAATAAATAAAAAATACAAATTTAAACTTGTGGGAAAACAACAAAAAACAGTCAATTTTTGCTAACCACCTAATTTCTCCGCCAACCTATATCCCATCCTTGCCAGCAATCCTGCCACTGTCAACTGTGATTAACTCAGTGCCTCTGGGCATCTGATGGCCGCATTCTCTCCCCCCCAAAACCCTTCCTCCAATCTATGTCAACGCTGTCCATTTAATATGTGTTTTTTTTTATATCTATATTTTATATATACTGCTTCCCAGCCAATTGCTTCATGTGCCTATCCCCAACTTCAGCCCCCTTTTGGAGTGCCTGCCAAATCAAAATCTCTCCTTTACATTGATACTTGACCTAATGTGGGGCAATCAAAAAATTACCATTGCTGTCCCTTGTGAACCTAACTGTCTGACACCAAACTAATTTTGCACCATCTTTCAATCAGAAAACCAACTTTACTCTAAAAACAGTCATCCAGCCTGCCATATCAAACTGTGATTAGCCTTCTTGCTACTAGTGTCAACATTTCTTTTTTCACAGCATCCAATTACCAGTTGTGTGTTTGATTACGCTCCCCCCACGCTTGGTCCTAGCACACTTCACGATTGCTTGGTGGTCTAAAACTACAAATATGGTGCTGCCCTCTTTAACCATGCATTGCCCTGCTCGCAGCTTAATTGCACATGCGCTACCAGAACCCCAAGCAATGATTTATTTGGCATGCCTATGGCCTTGCTTGGAAAACACCTACGGTCAGTACTGCCGTGTCCTCCAGCACCACCAATGCCCATTGTTTCGAGATCCAGAACCTCATGTCCATTCCCAAACCTCAGCAGTCCCTCATCACTGTAATCTACACGTCACCTAGATCATCCCCCCCAGCCACGCATCTTCCTGGCCTGCTCGATTTTCAGCCCTCTCACAGGGCCTCCTTCTCATTGCTCATCTCTGCACCATAGCGAGACAGTCCTGCCAGCTTCATCCACAGCCACCTCCCTGTGCTACCCGGCTGATACTGCCTCACCGTGTCCCCCAAATGTTGGGCCTCCACTACCGTTTATAAGGCCCACCCAACTACTGGAATTTCCAGGCTGCACCTCTACCAGCAACCCATTGGACAAAACTGAGCACAGGACTAACACAGGTACCGATTATCTTTTCTAATGACTCACGTTCCTAGAAATCCCAGCAAAAGAAGGGTGAGCTTAGTCTTCCCATTCCTCTTATACCCCCGAAGCCACCCCCCAGCTCCTTTCCCGGGCCAGTTCCCAACTCTTGTCCTTACCTTGTCATTTTACCCACCACGTGACCTCATAACCCGCCCCCCCCTTACACCTGTGCTGCCTACCCCGCATTCCAGTCCCACCCACTACGCCCTTTCCTGGGGAATCCCCCTGACAATTTAGGTTGCCCTTTGGGGCAAGCACATTTGCGCAAAGAGGGCCAGGGTAGCCGAAAAGGAGAGTTCAGTTGTTCCCTCGATGGGGCTGACAGAAGCCAGTCATTGAGGTAGAGGAACACATAGTGGCCCTAGCATCTCAGCACCACCGCCACCAGACACTTGGTGAAAACTTGAGGTGCTAAGGACAGTCCAAAGGGGAGGGCCCTGAACTGGTAATGCTTCCCCTGGAAGGAGAACCTGAGGTAGTGACAGTTGGCCGGGAACACCGGGATATGCAGGTAGGCATTCTGCATGTCCAGAGCACAGAGCCACTGTCCCTTGTGCAGGAGGGGCAGCAGACCTGGGAGAGTCAGCATTTGAAACCGCTTGTACCGAATGTACTGGTTTAGAGTGCTGAGGTCCAGAACTGGACACAGATCTCCTGTTTTCTTTGGAACTAGGAAGAAATGAGAATAATATCCCTTCCCTACCTGGTTAGCGGGGACAGGCTCTATGACTTGTTTTCGCAGAAGAGCTTTGATTTCCTCCCTTATGAGGGGGATGTGCACCTTTGGGTAGTGCGACACCCCCAGGGGCCTGTTTGGAAGTGTCTCCAGAAGTTCTAATGTGTAGCCTTGACTCACCAGCTGAATGACCCACGCATCTGTGGTGACTGCCTCCCACCCCACAAGTGCCAGGCGAACCTTCTGCCCACTGGCTCCTCCGAGAGGAGGTGGGTGGACTGTGAGTCAAGAGATGGAGGGAGGGTTGGGGAGAGCCGTGCCTGAGGCCCTTTGAGCTTTGGTGGGAGGGACAGCCATTGCTGATGGTGCCTGATGTTTTGCCTGATGTCTGGCCATCTGCTGCTCTTTTGTCTGCCACTTAGACTGGTGATAAAATGGCTGCTTGGCCTTAAATCTAGGGTGGTACATGGTGTGAACCAACCTTAAGGCCTTGCCCTTGTTCTGAAGGCTGATTATAATGTCTTGGGTTTCACCTCTGAAGAGGACATATCCCTTAAAGGGAGCATCTTGGATGGCTGCCTGAACATCAGGCACCAAGCCAAATACCCTTAGCCATGAATACCTCCTGAGGCTAACTGTTGTGGTGGTGACCCTGGCTGAGGAGTCCACAGCGTCATAAGTGGTCCTCAATGAATACCGACAGGCGACCTTGGCAGACCTAATGGTGTCAGCCAAGATAGTTTTGGACTTGGAGTCTGGCATAGTCTCAATGACAGGTTCCAGCTGACTGAAGAGAGACTTCTGGTAAACCAGCATGCGTGCCACATAGTTTAAGGCGCGCATGGCCAAAGTGGAGGAAGAATAGTATTTCCTCCCAAACTGATCCAGCTGCCTCAACTCCTTATCAGGAGGAGAGGTGCTCATGTGTCTCAGCTTAGTGGATCTGTCATGAGTTGCCATAATGACTACAGAGTCCGACTTGGGGTGAACACTAAGGTGATCTTTACCCTCTGGTGTTCTTTTTGTCCCATCAGCCTTTTTGGCTACTGCCAGTATAGAAGAAGGCATCATTCAAATGGTAGAGGCCAGATCTTCATGCGGCTCCAACCCAGAAGGTGTAAGGACAGGTGCTGCCTCCTGGATGTCCAAGTGCTCAGCCAGTCTTTGGTGCTTAGGATCCTGAGCATCGGACTTCCAGTCATAGACCGCCACAATCTTTTTCAGGAGGTCTGCGAAAGAAGAGTCCTCAGGTGGGGATTAGGGAACTTTTAGGCCTAGGCTCCTCTGTGAGAGGAGTTTCAAATCCTGACACCGCAGAGGAAGAGGAGTCAGAATCAGAGCCCAGATCCGAGGACTCCGAAGACCGGATGTCAGGATGAGAAGCTTCCCGAGAGCCAGGATGGGCTCTGACTGAAGTCGGTCCAGCTGAAGACTTTTTCATCAGGCCAGACACTGACTGACATGCATCCGTCATAGGGATGAACCTGGGCATCTGTTCCAATGGAACCGGAGTAACATCCCTAGAGGGGTGGCAGCTATCCAGTTCCAAAACAAGTTGAGCCTTGGTCTCCAACCACCAGGACTGAAGGATAGCCTGGAAGTCCACCTGCAGCTGAGGAGGAGGTGGAGGGGGCTGGTAGGCCAGTGGATATCCCAGAGAGAAACCCATCGTCAGGTAGCCCGGCATATGGTACGTATGCACAGGGTACCCTGGCAAAGAGTAAATGGGTGAATACCCCGGTGTCTGACAACCTGACGGCGGGTAGCTTGGAGGAATGTGGGCTGGTGAGTAATGTGGCGTTGGGTGACCTGATGGAGGGTAGCCAGATTGGGGGGCCCCAGAGGACAGTGCCGTGGGACCCAAAAAAGGGCCCTGAGGAGGCCTAAAACCTGTCCCAGAGGGACTGGAGAAAACCGGGTCGGATGCTGGACCAGCAGAAGACAAGTCTGGCATAGGTGCCGGCATCCCCGACAGAGGATCCAGTGGGGATGGGCCTCGAGGGTTAACTGGGAGATCCGACGTCAGGCCTGGAGGTGAACTTGGGAAGGTGTCACCTGATGGACGACCCCCATCCTCCGTACTCCATTGATCTGGGGAGGGTGGAGGAGGCTCTTCCAGAGAAGAGGAGTGGATGACCCACTAGGGAAACCCAACCAGAGAAAGCTGTGATAAATCTGGCAACTGGGCTCATTGGGGCCCACACCGGACCCCACACCAGACCCTGACATGAGCTGACTGGTCGGGCAGACCGATGACCGGCTTACTGACCATGACTGGGCAGATGCTGGAGGCTCCGGAGCTAACCTCACAGCCTGGGCCGGGTGCTCATCGTAGGACCCAACAAATGGCTTATTGGCCCTGCCAGACTACTTAGACCCTCCAGTTAAAATGGACCTAAGAGTGGCGGAAGCCTCGAACTCTGCCGAGGCACCTGTGACCACTGTAACTAGTGGCAGCGGGGGATCCAAGGGCTGCTCCTGGGAAGGCGGGGCAGGCTTGGAGGCAGCAGCAGACTTCTTGGAGGAAGAAGGCTGCTGATCACCTGAGGGCGGCCACGGGTGAGAGGGGGACCTGTCCTGGTTTCCAGTGCTTCTCTTTATCCCTCTTTTTCTTGCACTTATGAGAGTTCACTTCAATAAATGGGCCTCAAGGGCCTGCTGCTGACGCTTCCATGTGGCCTGGTTGAAGCTAGAACAGGCCTCACAGTCCTCGACCTTTTGCTTTGGACCTAAGCAGAAGCAGCAGAGGGAGTGAGAGTCTCTGTGCGATAGCTGTACATCGCATGAACCACACTTATTTTTATGCGACTCGGTGGAAGACGGTGAAGATATGCACAAAATAAGATTATGACACTAAAGAAAGAAAAAACGGATACTCATCCGAAGAAAGGCGGTTGAACTGCAGCGACGATCTCCGCAAGGTCCAATGTGCTCAGGTCAATGATGGGAAAGAACTGGAAGGTGGGAGTGGGGACTGCCCACTATATAGTGTCACACTGATGTCACTCACATGACACCCAGTGGGTGGTCCCCCATCAGAGACTGCTAGCTACAGTTTCCGTGAGGTCCTGATGCCAGGGGGTACAGTCCTCAAGGTTATTAACTACTGCAAGAGGCCTCTCGAAGTAAGATCTAGACAATTATAATAGCTTGCTGGCACTGAATACAAGAGATGGAAACAGGGAGTTTCAGCTCATGCTATCTGACACGGAGCGCACAGTGGCAGTGCATCTGTGAGTTGAATTATGGCAACCAGCTTAGCTAGTGGTTTTTATTGTGTACTTGTAATCTGAGAAGTACAGACACATGAGTGATAAAATAAGAAAAATGTCTTTTTTTTTAAAACACAAAGAGAAAAACCTCTGTTAAAGCAATTAGATTACAATGACAGGACTTTCGGTTCCGCCACAGCCCGCCAGACAGCTTAGTCACACACCACCCCCCTCATGGGATATTAAAATACTCTTTTCCAGTGATTTAGTGAAAGAAAACGCACTAAGAATGCCTCAGAAAGGGAAAGGAGAATCTAAACCTTACAAGGACCAACATGATAAAGGTCAAATGATGATCGATGGCTCTAGATACCGATTGCTACCAGAAGAACGGAGCGCCATCCCCTCGCCTCAATGCACCAACCATCACAAACCTCAATACAACCAACTGAAGACACTTGGCAGAGTAAAACACAACTTGATACAATACTACAGGAAATACAAGAGATAAGGAAAGAAAATAAAACAGAATTTCAGAAACTGCATACCAAACTGGCAGATGTGGACACAGCGTTAAAAGAAGCAGATACCTGAGTCTCAAAACTAGAAATGGAGAACTCACTTCACATTGAGGTCTTCGCTGCGGTATTAGAATATACAGACATACTGCAGGCAAAATGTATTGACTTACAGGCGAGATCCCGAAGAGACAATTTGAGACCTTCAGGACTACCGGAGGGCACTGAGGTGGGCAATGTCGCTCACTTTATGTAAGATCCACTGCAAAACTTACTTGCTCTTCCAGCTACTTTAAATGTTAAAATTGAGAGAGCCCACAGAACCCTTGGACCAAAGCCCAATGATCCTTCAGCCAGACCTCGACAAATATTAATGAAATTTGCTAGCTATGCTACGAAGAAGTCTTGCGCCAAGCTTGGCAAATGGGTGAAATAAAATATAATGGCACCCGACTCTACCTAGACCAGGATTACCCCCCAGAAATCCAGAAAATGAGATTGCAATACCGATCTGCCATGAAGGCACTGAGAACCAGAAAGATTCATTTTCAAACTCGCTATCCTGCGAAAATGAGGATATTCTGGGAAGATGGTGCCCTATTGTACACAACTCTGGAAGATGTAGAAGAGGCACTTAAAAAAAGTGGTATTGCCTTGGAGAATCACCAGAGGACCATAACTGCAGCTGAAGAAGGGAACCTGAGGCAACTAGGAGGCCATTTGCAGAGGGGACTTGATAGGCTGATGGACATGCTCTCCTCGCACAGATCCGTGGAAAACATATGCAGGAAATTTCAGAAGGCGAGAACGGCTCAATCACAAAGCAAGCTGCAAGCCCTTGACACCTGAAGAATAGGGCAAAACTATTGGCAATTCAACTTTAATTATTGTAGTTTCGGCCTCTCCAGGGACAGATGGTAAGCCACAAAATGGAACTTACGCCATACTAAACCCAGAGTTTGAGAATGATCTTAAAGAAGAAGATGGGAACTCCGGGGGGGGGATGTTTTTCCATCTCTCTCTCTCTCCTTGGCTACCTAAAATTAACAGATATCAAGGCAGGCACTCCAATGACTCTTATTATAATTTCTCCTGAAATATTCGATTTAAACCTTTTCTGTGAATGTTTAGCTGTGGAGGCTGATATTTTATGATTCAGGGTATTTTCTCTTCCTTTTTTATTTTAAATGAGTGTCCCATCCTAGCCTAAAAAGAAAACAACAGCACTTTGCTGAGGCTATATCTATTTAGAGGAGTAACAACACTGAGTGAGGGAGCTTGGTAAAGCTGCAAAATAAGAGCCAGCTATAAATGGGGGAAAAAAGGAGGGTATTATACCTCCAACTTTGGTTCATTAGCTGAGCGAATGCATCCTGATGGGGGGGGGGAGTAAAGAGAAACTTACATAAAACAATATAGAGAATCTTTTTATAGCAGGGAAGATCCATCTGTGGTGACTTATTTTCTGTTGGGGACAGATAACAGTGGGAGGATGCCCAGCTCAAAGCTCCCCCTGTAGTGATCCTCTTCAGAGGGGATGTGCAACACACTACAACCCTGTAGGGTTATTTATACTTTGCAGAGCCAGGGAACAAATATTGTTCCCCCACCTTGGAAGAACTATAAAAAGTTTTTCACAGTTGATGTTAAACTACAGGGCTACATCTTTGGTTATGATGGTAGCCCATGTTAATAGTTGGAAGTTGTATCTAAATGGGGAGGTGTGGAATAAAGTGATTAAGATGGTGCGCTGGGAGAAAAGAGAGAGAAGGGGCATGTTTTCTGACCACTGTCAACCGGGTTACCACTTACTTACAAATGGAGGCTAAGGTGCTTTCATTTAATGTCAATGGACTAACAAGTCCAGTAAAAGGAAAAAACTTATAAACCATATCAAACGATATAAGGCAGTTTTTATTTTATTGCAAGAGACACATTTGTCAGAGGGGGAACACAAAGTTGAAAAATTTTGGATTTGTGGAGATTTGCTCTTCCTCCTACAAAGGCAGTAGAAGCAGAGGCGTTGCAGTTCTAATTCCACATCGGACTCCTTTTGAGATGATGGATAAAATCAGTGATAAAGAAGATAGGTTTGCCTTGATAAAAGGCAGCCTTAATGACCGCACGCTTACAGTGGTTTCGATCTATGTGCCCCCGAACTCCCCATATGAAATCTATAGAAAAATATTAGAACTAATTACAGAGAAGGCAGAAGAGACACTAATAGTGAGAGGAGATTGGAATATGATCCTTGACCAGAATAGGGACACCACTTCCAGAATCCCCAAGAAGACAAATAAACCCCAGAAACAAATAAAAGCCCTTCTACAAAAAATAGGTCTTCAGGACATCTGGACTTTTTTTAGAAGGCCTGGCCAGAGGATATACATACTATTCAACTACATACCACCTATATTCTAGACTAGACTACTTTTTCCTTAATCGAGACGCTATGGCTATGGTACAGAAAATATGAGATTGGCCCAATAGCCCTATCAGACCATGCCCCTATATTATTAAAAATAAATCTCTCACTCCCCCCCCAGCACACATTCTGGAGGCTGAATGTATCCCTCCTCCGAGATGCAGAGGTACTAGAGTAGGTCCCCCAACTGATAACCCAGACATTGCAAGACAATATAAGTAGTGGAGTTAGTAAAGGCATGTTATGGGACACAATAAAAGCTGTGGTCTGCGGGAAACTGGTAGCCATAGCCACAGCTAGAAAGAAACAGAGATACCAAAACCAAAAAACATTAGAACAGCAAATACAATCTTTAGAGAGACAACAACAAGAGAAATTTCAGAGACAAAGAGAAAAAGAGTTAATAAAACTCAGGAAGGAATTAAATAAAAGTTTAGACATTAGGGTGGAATGCAGCCTCCAGTTTCTAAAGCAGGGCTACTAGAAAGGTGGCCCTAAGGCCTTGAGATGGCTAGCAATTCGACTGAAGGCTAGAAAAGACAAGGCACATATAGCCAGAATAGTTCATCCCCAAACCAAATTAAAGGGCTCCAACTTGGAACATATCTCAGATGCCTTTCAGAAATATTATAAACAATTATATGTACAAAAAGAACAGCCCTCTCAAAGAGAGATTCAGGACTTCCTGCAAGGCCTACAACTCCCTAAAATTTCAGAAGATCTTAAATCACACTTGATAGGCCCTATTTCTGAGGTAGAAATTAATGTGGCAATAAGAGATGGGAAAACAGGAAAATCCCCAGGTAATGATGGATTTCCAATAGAATTCTATGAGAAATTTCAGGACACAATAATTCCTGTCTTGAAACCAGCATATCAAGAAACAATGGAGGCGGGATCAGTGCTTCCCCCATCCCGGTGACAAGCAGTCATCTATGTGATTCCCAAGCCCGGCAAGGACCCCACTCTCTGCTCATCTTACAGACCCATCTCAGTTCTAAATGTAGACTGCAAAATACTAACTTCAATAATCGCCAAACGGTTACAGCAATTAACCCCTACCTTGGTACATAAGGATCAAACAGGCTTTATAGCAGACAGACAAGCAGCAGGTAGTGTCTGCAGGACTATACACATTATGGACCACTTAAATAAACAAGCCACACCTGCAATAACGATGAGCTTGGATGCTGAAAAAGCTTTTGACCAAGTAGACTGGGAGTTTTTGTATGGGGTCCTTGCTGGGTTTGCTTTTCCAGATGGATTTATAGATTCTATAAGACGTTTATACACAGAACCCCAGGCCTATATATGCACTAATGGAACCATTTCCCAAAAAATCATCCTGCATAGGGGAACTCGACAGGGATGTCCCCTATCCCCACTTTTGTTCGCACTTAACATAGAACCCTTGGCCCAGTGGATCAGAAGGGACCCTGAAGTGAAGGGAGTGACGATAGGAGCAGGAACACATAAAGTGGCTCTATATGCCGACGATGTGTTGTTATATCTAACCTCTCCTGAAACCTCGCTGCAGAGAGTTATGGACATGATCAAAATATTCATTACCATGTCAGGCTATTCCCTAAACTCCACAAAGATGGAGATACTGACATTCAACTATACCACTTCATCCCAGATAAGAACAAAATACAAGATGAAATGGGACATGACTACCTTAAAATACCTAGGAGTTGTAGGAACATAACTAATTTGAGTTAAATATTTTATTATAATATTATTATATTCTTCATTATTATTCTATATCCTTATATTGGCTTAATTATTAAGTCCTATACATCCTTCTGATCAAATTCATGTCTAAATTAATCTTTAAAACAAGGGCAATGCTGCTTAAGGCTTGAATACTAAAACAGAATAATAATGCCAGGAAAAGGGGATACAGCATAAATGGTCAACTTCAGAAAAAAAATGTTCCTAGGATGGTCTGTTTGAATTGAATGGCCTCTTCCAATTAGTAGCAGAAGAGCTTGAAACTTGACATAATTTACAACCTTGTTTTTCAGTACCAGCCAGAGCACATCTCAGAGGTTAACATAGATTTAGACTGGCTTTAAGAAATTAAGACTTTTATTTATAGAAAATATACAAAAACTCTGATACATTTCAAAATCATACAGGTTATTGGAAATACATTTACCTGTCCAATGAGTAAGTTTTAAACCCATCAACAAAGAGTATTGTGAGCTATTTACAAAAATCTGTAGCCTCAAAACTGTTTAAAATGTATTGACAATTTTAGGGTCTGTAGTAAGCTGACCTTGCCATCTTCTCAATGAAAAGAGAGTAAAGTGTTTATTTAATACAAACAACTAGTCGGGTGGATTATAAGACTCTGGATTAATTACATGAGGTCATGGTTCACTTATTTTGAACAAAGGAGATCCCTGTCTTAAAGAAGTTTTATTAAATGTACACAGTTCTAATGATAGCAGGTATGCCAAAGTAACACCATTTTAAACAGGAAAAAATGTACTTCTGAAATCTGTAAATATTTTTTAGATATCTATAAAGGAAAACATTTTATAATGCTTTTATTAATTATAGATTTTGTATTAGAATTGACACCATCATGTTTGGTCTCAAATGAATCCTCTCCTTAAGTTGCATCTAAAAATGTGAATTTTATATATGTACAGAAGTGCACGTAGATGCAAGAAAGAAAAGTTGTTTATAACAAAAGTAATTTTTCTGGATAAGGTCATACTGATAAAAAAAATGGCTTAGGAGGGGCTAACAGTAACACCCTCAAAGAGTGCTCTGACCAATCATAACTTGATGGTGATGTCGCCCAGTAAGTGGGACATAAATGGGATGCTGGCAAAGCCAGCCCAGAACTGCTTAATTCTTTGATGTGTGAAGACCTGTGTTCAATGTGCTGACAATTTTGGATGAGCTTGGACTTATACTAGGCCCAAAGCCTGAAGCCACACCTGCTGGGAACATCATTTGGGCTTTAACATTGCCACTGCAAAGAGTGCTAAACCAGCCTGAAAGCCTGCACAACTCTGCCACAGGTCCAGCTGCAACTGACTGTTAGAGAAAGGACTTTCTTCCAGTATTGGATCAAGCAAGGCCTATGTTTTGCAGACTGAGAATTTGGGCTAAAAGTAATGTTTTGGAATTTCTGTTAAAAGCCTAAACAAGAGACTGACTTTGGAATTTACCAGCCGGCAAGTCTGCAGTGCTGTTGAATAGCAGTGAGTCCAGAGTTGCAGGTTCAAAAGCAGAAATGAACTGAAACAGAAAAGAGTCACAGAGTCCAGTTACCCAAAACAACATTGCAGTCCACAGGGAGAGATCTTTCTACAGACTGTGCTGAACTGCTAAAATCATGTCTGATTTTTCCCACTAAATCCTGAAGTGACATTTGATGATTTGTGACGTCAAGCAAGAAGGATCCAGCCTGCATTGCTTCACTGATGTCAAAAGCCTCTACAGTTCCAGGTTCAAGGGAAAAAGATAGCAGACTAAAGCTAAACTTACCACCAAGCACATTTGTCATCCAAAACCAAAAGTCCTCACCAAGACTTTGAAAACTAAAAAGTAGAAGACCACATCTACAGATAACTAAAACTTAAGTATTCCTTTATTCTACTTTTAGTACTTATTTGGCCATCTGGGGTGAGAGTGCATTTTAGCTTCAAACCTTGGGTGTATGGTTAAGCTTGAATTTAAATCTAAAGAAAATACCTTTTTCATACTATAAAGTTTAAGCAAGTATCCTGCCAAGATAATCTGAAACACGACTAGTGTAATGAATTGCTAGTTCTCATAGTAAAAAGGAAAAGGTCATGCTATTTATAAGCATGCTAAAGAAATAGTATAAACTGTCATTTATTATGCTGAATAGTGCTTACTCATTTACATTGCTTATTTGCCAAGATTTATTTGTTTTGTTTTATATGATTTACTTGATTTTCTAAAATCTGTTTAGTTCACATTACAGTTGTTTACATTACTTTTATTGTACATGATATTTATGCTAGTTATGAATATTTAGGACTTGTACATATATGAATAACATATATTTATCTCTTATATAATCCAAAGTGTGGCAACATTGTTTTTCACCATCATTTTTGAATCTGGAGAGCATGGGATAATATCACATGTGAATATTTATTATTTTGACAATTTATGAAATAATTTTTGGGTAAGGCCTGAGGTGAATCCAAGTGCATTATTATAAAAAGTGATATATAAGCCTTTGTTCAGAAAGAGTCACCATGAGAGCAGATAACACACACCTATTTACAGATCATTTTAAATCATTAGACCATCAAATTCAAGTAGATATGAAGAGATGGTCTCTGCTCCCATTACCCATGTATGCAAGAATTCAAACAATAAAAATGAATCTGCTCCCCAAAATATTATATTTATTTCAATGCATCCCTGTACAACCAACACAGAAATGGTTTCAAGACTCCCAATCTCGGATATTCCAATTTCAATGGTCCAAACAAAAACCTTGCACTCACAGATCCTTACTTATGGTGAGTAAAAAATGCAGTCCCTAATCTTAAAGAGTACTGGATTGCCGCCCAAGTTAAATGGGTACTTTTCTAGGCACAGACACCAACTTGGGCACACTGGCAAGATATGGAACTTGCTTTATGCCCATACATGCCTATTTAACTCAGAGAGACCACCTGAGATGGCAAGCTAGCGAGCCATTCAGGCAACTCTCAAGGCATGAAATATCTTTCAAACATATGATAGGACCAAGAGGGAGACTTGGAGGGTGTGTTGGTTTACCACGGTCATTGACTTTGTCCCAGGATGGTAGGACCCCTGGTATGAAAGACAGGCAGCTCGGGGTTTTCCACAGTTCATTACAGATTATGATGGGAGACAATATCCTTACATTTCAGGACTGTAGTAGGCAATGGGGATGGACTTCCAGAGACAAGATATACTACCTGCAAATGTACACATATATATAGCAGAAACTACATATATCCCTCAATACCTCAACTACTTCAGAACTAGGCCCGATCTTATGGGATCTCTTTTCCCTTGTAAAACCTAAACAAGCCATATCTAAAATATATCAGTTTCTTAACTTACATAGAAGTGAGATGGCCAATCCTATCAAAACAAAGTGGGAGAAGGAAGCTGACTTCCACCTTACCCTGAAGGAGTGGGATAGGATTTGGGGATCCACCTCAAAAGCCACTGCGTCTCCACTCTGGCAAGAGTATTTTTGGAAAATCAACATAAGGTTCTTTTTGACCTCAGATAAAGTGGCCAGGTGGGGCACCAATGCATCCCCCTGCTGCTGGTGACAGTGTGGTGAGCAGAAAGCAACATCTACCCACATTTTTTATACCTGCCCTAACTTAGGAGAGTTCAGAAGAAAAAATTACTCACCTTAGTAATGTTGTTTCTTCTAATGGAGTCTTGCTATATTCTGACATATGCAGTGAGTCCCAACCTTCGAACTGCTCCGGAGGTGAAAGAGTTAACTTTCCACGCCAGGCATGAAATGCTGAGCTCGAGCTCAGTTGAAACTCTGTCTGTTGTTCTTCAAACTCAAACCGTCAGATCTTTATGAGCTAAACTCACTGAGGTCCTGTGTGGAAGCTGTAAACCTACACTAGCCAACTGGCTACTAAATATAAGAACACATTTTTTGGTCCCAAAACAAAGACTCAAGACAGGAGACCCAAAAAATGAAAAACACAACACCAAGTCACCCCAAGAAAGGAGGGGAAAAACAACAAGGCGGGCAACTACTAAGTGCCAACACTGCACTGCCCACCCACATCCCAAAAACAGAGGTTCTGAGAGAGGCAGGCGGGGAGGAGGTCAGAATATAGCAAGACTCCATTAGAAGAAACAACATTACTAAGGTGAGTAATTTTTTCTTCAAACAACATGAAGTTTTGCTATATTCTGACATATGCAGACTACAAAGCAGTACCTCCACGGAGGAGGGACAGAACCTACTTAGGAAATAGGCTCTGAAGCACAGCTGTGCCAAACCGAGCATCACTCCTAGCCTGGATGTCCAGGAGTAATGCTTGGTAAAGTGTGAACTGTTTTCCAGGTAGCTGCTTGACATATCTCTAGAATAGGATGTCCCTGGCAGCAGCCAGGGAAGCAGCTGTACCTCTAGTAGAGTGGGCCCTCAGGCCTGAGGGAGGAACCTTACCCAGTTTTTCATAGCAAAATTGGATACAAGAGACAATCCACCTGGCAATGGATCTTTTAGTGGCAGGTTTCCCTTTACCAACCTCACCATAAGTGAGGAACAGTTGGAGGGAGTCAAACCTGTGACCCTTGGTACGCTCTATGTAGTAACTAAGGGCTCTCTTCACATCTAAGCTGTGCAGCTTCCTCTCGCCAGAGGAGGAATGGTCAGTGAAGTACACTGGAAGAGATATAGATTGATTAAGGTGGAAATCTGAAACCACCTTAGGCAAGAACTTCCTGTTAGTCCTGAGGACCACCTTATCTCTATGAAAGGAGATAAAATCAGGCTCCACCGACAAAGCTTGTAATTCTTATGCTTATGCATCTCGCAGAAGTGATGGCCACCAGAAACGCAGTCTTCCAAGTCAAGTACTTAAGCTCTGCTGAAGACAAGGACTCAAAGGGAGGTTGCATAAGCTGAGCAATGCAAACATTAAGGTCCCAAGCAGGGGCAGGGTCCCTGAATGGAGGATTGGTGTGAAGCAATCCCTTGAAAAACTTGGAGAATACAGGTGAGCTGAAAGAGAAGAGGGCTTACCTGCTGAAATAAAAGCAGACACAGCTGCCAGATGCACTTTTAGGGTAGCTGGTCTCAGCCCCAAGGTATTTAAGTGGACCATATAATCCAGGACTGTGGGTAAATCAGCAGATTCTGGGGAAATATGCTTTCCAGAGCACCATATGGAAAACCTCTTCCATTTGGAATTATAAGTAGCCCTGGTGGAAGGTTTTCTAGAAGCCTTCAGGATATCCATTACACCTTGGGAGAGGTGTAAATCAGCAAACTCTGACTCTTCAAGAGCCAGGCCTTGAGATTGAGAGATTTTGAGGTTCGGGTACCAAACCCTCCCCTGAGCACAGGTTAACAGGTTGTGATTCCTGGGAAGACACAGGAGAAGATGGACTGCTAAGGACAGTAGGAGTGGATACCAGGGTTGTCTGGGCCAATCTGGAGCAATCAGGATCATCTTGCAGGGTTGAGATCTGATTTTGACTAGCACTTTGAACAGAAGAGGGAAGGGGGGAAAAGCATAAGAGAAACTTCCCTTCCCAATTGAGAACTAAGGCATTCAGAGGGACTGAGCCCAACACTGGGGGCCTGTAGCAAAAAGGGAAGTTGGTGATTGTCTGGGGCTGCAAAAAGATCTATCTGCGGGGTGCCCCATCTGGCAAATACCACCTCCAAGACCAGGGGGTCCAGTGACCATTCGTGATGGCCCTGGGAAATCCTGCTGAGAGCATCTGCCAGGACATTGTCCTTGCCTGGGAGGTGAACTGCCGTAAGGGAGGTGTTCAGGGAATAAGCCAGAGACCACAACTTCATTGCTTCGGTGCACAAGGCCGTAGACCGAGTGCCCCCTTGCTTGTTGATGTACCGCATTGTGGTGGTGTTGTCTGTTCTGACCTGTACAACTTTGTTCTGAACAGATTTGAAAAAGCTTGAAGTGCTAGAAAAACTGCTCTGAGTTCCAACAGATTGATGTGGAGCAGAGATTCCTAGAGGACCACAACCCCTGGGTAGTGAGGTCGCCCATGTGAGCTCCCCACCCCAAGAGGGATGCATCTGTAGTAAGGATTAAGGAGTGAGACTGAATGACAAAGGAACCCTTGTCTGAGATTGCTCTGATCCTGCCACCACTGTAGGGCCTGGATCAGGGTTGAGTCACTGGGATCAATTTGGTTAGAGGTCTTTCCTTTGAGACCAAAAGGCTCTCAAATGGAACTGAATGTCCCTCATCTGAAATCTTGCTCCCTGCACTACTGCTGTAGAAGCAGCCATGTGCCCCAGGAGCTGTAGAAAATGCCTTGCTGGCCGAGACACCTGCAGGGTCAATGAGGAGACCAGAGAGACCAGGGTCCTTGCCCTGTCCAGAGGAAGGAAGGCTCTGGCTTTCTCTGTGTTCAGTTCTGTGCCTATGAAGGTGAGGAGCTGGACAGGCTCTAGAACTGACTTTGAAAGATTCAGAAGGAAACCTAGAGAGGTGAGCAGTTGCTGAGTTATCTGTAGGTGTAACTTGACTTGGTCTGGGGACTGGCCTACTATGAGCCAGTCATCCAGGTAAGGGAAGATGGCAATTTTTTGCCTTCTTAGAGAAGCAACTGCTACTGCCAGGCATTTTGTGAATATCCTTGGAGCAGAGGTGAGGCCAAAGGGCATTGCTCTGAACTGGTAATGGCCTGAGGGCAGCCTAACCTGAGGTACTTTCGATGGGAGCTTCTGATGAGAATATGGAAGTAGGCAACCTTGAGGTCCAGGGACGCTTAGCCAGTCCCTGGCCTTAGAGAAGGTAGAATAATTCCCAGAGTCACCATTTTGAATTTTGGTTTTAAAAGGTGCTTGTTTAAGTATCAGAGATCCAGGATGGGCCGCCATTCTCCTGTCTTTTTTGGGGTAAGGAAGTACCTGGAGTACAACCCTTTGCCCTGGTGTAGGGGTGGAACCCTTTCCACAGCTCTGAGAGCCAGGAGGGAAGAGACCTCTGCCTCTAGGGCAAGTGCCTCTGGATGATTTGCAGGTGGAAAGGATCTGGTTCTCATCTCTGGAAACTTTTTGAAGCTGAGAACCAGTCCCTGGCTTACTACTTCCAGGACCCACTTGTCTGATGTCAGAGACTCCCAGTCCTGGACAAAGTAAGCCAGCCTGCCCCCTACAGGTAGTTGAGAATCGCCCTGGCAAACACATCAGGGTGCCTGCTTGGCAGGGGCTTTGGGCTGAGGGGTGGAAGCAGGCCTGCTTGCACCCCGTCTGCCTCTCCCTCTAAAGAACCCCCTCTGGGCATAAGCAGAAGAGGAGGCCTGGGCTTGGTAAAAAGGCCTATGAAAAGGCCTGCTTCTGCCCCTGGGAAGCTGCCTTTGAGGAGTGGCCTGCCTTTCCTTGGCCTGTGCACTCCTATAGGTGGTCCTATACTCATCCATTTTCTTCACGTAATTCTCTGTCTGCTCCCCAAACAGGGAAATACCCACAACAGGAAAATCCATGGCCTTAGTCTGGGTATGTTGTGACAGGCTAGTACATCTGAGCCAAGCCATTCTGCGAAGTGCCACAGATGTAGCCATGACTCTTGATGACACATCATTTGAGTCCACTGCAGCATGGAATTGCACCTTGGATGCCTCAATACCATCAGCAGCCACCTACTCCAGCTCCTTGGCAAGCTGGCCAGGGACCTGTTTTGCTAGAGCCATAACAGTATCCCATCTGGATTTCTGATATCTAGCAACATAAGCCATATAATTTGCCTGTCTGAGTCCCAAGGATGCTGCCATGTACTGTTTCTTTGCCATGGCATCAATCCTCCTGGAGTCCTTGTCCGGGGATGTGAAGCCAAGGGAATATTTGCCTTGTCACAGGCTGCAGCCTGCACTACCCCAACCTGGCTGCATTGTTGTGAAAGGAACTCCATATCAGAGCCTGACAATGTGTACCTCTTGTCCATTCTCTTATCCACAGGAGGTATAGTGTGAGGAGTTTTTAGAATTTTAAATGTCTGTTTCCCAAAAGATTTATGCAGGGAATAGACAGTCTCCTAGACTCAGGGATATCCATCATTTCCACATAGTCAGGTTCCTCTTGATCATCCACAGCTTCCTCTATAGGGAGCTGGAGGGTTTCAGCCACTTTTTTATAAAAGATAAAATGAGAAGGGGGCTCAGAAAGCCTAGGAGGAGACACTCCTGAAGGTCTTTCTGGGGAGATGTCCGGGTCAATGGCACATCCAGACTTTCAAATCCACATTCACTCTCCTCATACTCCTCTTCCCCCTCCTCTGGTTCATAATATTCCTCTAAATCATAGTCTTGAACCAGTGGAACCGGCCGCTTACCTGATGGCACCAGTTTGGAAGGAACCGGGGAAAGCGACTGGACAATTTGAATCGCTTTGGCTATCTCTTCAGCGGTTGGAGAGGAAAGTTTTGGTTCCACACCAGCTGATTTCCTAGTCCTTTTTGCTGGAACTGACCCCTCAGAGTCGGCTCTCCTTTTGCCTGAGGAAGTCTCGCCCTGGTCAGAGGGCACTCCCTCTGGTTCGGTTGGAACCGAACCGGGCTGGCCATCCGGGTCAGCGGACTTTTTGGCTCCCTTTCCCTGAGCCTACCAGCTCTCTTTTCCAGGGTAGCTGCAGGAAAATTTTTACAAATCTGGCAGTCTGCATTGAGGTGGTCAAACCCCAGACAATAAACACAGGTGGTGTGGGGGTCAGCCTTGGCAAAGGCTTCCCCACACACTGCATCGTTGAAACCCAGTGGGCCCGGTTTTTCTTTTGGGTTTCTCAGACATAGTGCCAGTCCTAACCAAACTTACCCGTTTATGGCAATCCGCCAGGCAAGACCCTCTTATCGGTTCCCAACCGTGTCACGGGTCGTGGAAAAAAACGCAAGAAATTCCGTTTTTGTTAGAACCGATAAGTACCGGTAACCACACTCTAAATGACAGAATAAAATATTTTAAACAACCTGATCGGTTCAAAGCAAACTGATAAACAGTTTACAAGTTCCACACAGAAGAGAAGTAATGTAAACCTATCTAGTACTCACAAATACCACAGACAGAGCCTGAACCGGCAAGTTGCGATTTAAATTCGGTCGAAAAACCGAGAAAACAATACTTTAACAGACAAAATGAACCGAGCAGAAGGAGAAATCTCCGGAGCGACTGTTCAGTGAGGCGGAGTAAAGAATCTGATGGTTTGAGTTTGAAGAACAACAGATAGAGTTTCAACTGAGCTCGAGCTCAGCGTTCCATGCCTGGCATGGAAAGTTAACTCTTTCACCTCCAGAGCAGTTCGAAGGTTGGGACTCACTGCATATGTTAGAATATAGTAAGACTTCATGTTGTTTGAATAGGAGTAGAAGATAAAATAGCCAACCTGTTTCAACTAACCTCACCTCTGTCTCCCCAGAACCTGATCTTAGGACTTACTCCAGAGGGGATAAGAGGGGGAGATGCATCTTATATGTGGTACAATTATGTAATAACTTATAGTAAAGCTATAACTAGGCAGTGGCTGCAGCCCATACCTCCCAAGATTACAGACTATGTACAGATTATCACAGATATTCAACATATGGAAGAAGTGACCTACCAGCTCAGAGATAACCAAGACAAATACTTGAGAAGATGGACTAGTTGGACTTTAATAATGGACTTGATACCTTTGCAGAGTTTTATTTAACTCAAAAATTGATTAGCGTTTTGCTCATAGAAGTGCTAAAACATTATGAAAATGCATAGTACTTGCCTCATGTGTTTAACAAACAACACTTCTAGAAAACCTATATAAATACTTTCTGTACAGTTAGTAATGTCCCCGGAAATAAACTGCTAATCAATTATTTAAAACCCTGGAATGAAAAGTAGTCCTAATAATTAAGAATGAATGGCCATACAGTGTCATAATAGATAAAGACAGTTAAGTGATTAACACCAACCTAAATCAAGATAAGATCCTAATAAGAAACTAGTCTCCCAGAAGTGCACCATCTGATATTAGCTAAGATGTGAGAATATATGGTTTTAATTAATGATGTAAACCCACCATGTAGTTAAATATTTTGTAAATATAAATTTGCTTGTTCCTTTTCTTTTTTCTGGATTTCTGAAACAAGATGGATTGTTATACAAAGTGATGAAAAGAATGTAATTTGTGACTTGAAAATAAAGCAAATATGAAAAAACAGATTACAATGACAAAAATAGTAAAGAGATCTGCCACAGGACAGTGTGCAAAAGAGACAGCTTGTCTTTTAGACATCTACTGACAGCTTGATTAAAAAAATATGAATTTCTAAAACTAGATATTAAATATTGGCAAATAGTCATGACAAACTATGGATGATTAGAAACTGCACAGTCTGTCAGCAGATGTCTAACAGAGGAGCTGTCATATTCCACACTGCCCTGTGGTAGATCGATATCTCTCTTTTTTTAGCCACTGTAATCTGATTATTTTAGGAGGCAGTATAGCGCAGTGGGTTAAGGCTCAGAGATGCAGATCTGGAGACCTGGGTTTGAATCCCACAGATGCCTAGGTGCATACTGTGTGATCCTGAGCAAGTCACTTAACTTCCTTGTGCTCCCAGGTTGAATCTGGAAACAAACTTCGGCTTAGTGTGCTACTCCTGGTTAAACAATGTTCCCCTTCCCTTTAAACAGAGGTTTTTTCCCTTTGTATAAAAAGAATAATTTTTCTTTTGTTTTAAAACTTGTGTGTTTGTACTTCTGAGATTGGAAGCATGCAACAGAAGTCGATAACTATGCTGGCTATCATAATTCAACTCATAGATGTAGTGCCACGCTGTGTGTCAGATAGCATGAACTGAAACTCCCCGTTTCCATCTTCCATATTCGTGTCATCTGAAAAACGGCACCTCAGAAGTACAGAATTCCCCTCACGATGTACTACAGTGTCAGTATTGGGTTTAACCCCTACTTCCTGAATATGGGGCTAGAACCCACAACCTTGTGATCTTTCAGCCTGAGAGGCAAGTGTGCAACCTGCTGAGCCACACTACACTGCATGGAAACCCTAACATCACATTTCCATACATTTGGGGCACTCGGTTACCCCAACTGGTGCTTTAATGAGTTGGTTTTTTTTTTGCAAAGACTATAGCTATAGATCATATATAATATATATAAACATCATACAAATTAACATGTTGCAAACATATAACATTCATGCAATAGACAACAGCTAACATCAGCCTATCCTAAAATTCCAAAACTACACATTAAATAATAATTAATAAATAGCAATTAGCACTGTGAACCTCAAATAATATGAATGTTGCTTAGTGGAACAACCCTATGAATTATCACAACATTTAACAAGCATTTGTCAATGCTGAGAGTTTGCCACTGGTATTGCTGTTGACCGAGGTCTTGATTATGCACATTTTTTACTATACATAGAGCAGATAAGGTGCAATGTCTCATTTTCAGTGGTGTCCTGCTTTAACATGTTGTTAGACAGCAATTACATAGGATAGGGCAGCTGAGAGGCAATATCTACATTTAAGTGGGCTCCCACATTTTGACCCAAGATGTCCAACGGTCTTTTTATGACCTGACGTTATGATCAAGACACGAAATTTTTAAAATCCCATCTGAAAGGTGATTTTGCTGTGTGACTGTGGAAGTGGGTTTTGGAGGGGATTTGGAAAATGAGACCTGGTATTTTCAGGAGGCAGGGTAACAAGGGATATGTTGAACATCAGGGGCCAAAATCTGCAAAACAAAAAAGTAAGTTACGAGTAAATGTTGGAACAATTTGTTTCCTCCTAACACATTTTTATCCCAAATTTTCAACATAAACTTTTTCTGACCACTCCATAACAGGTGTCATTTATAAAACAATGGCTGAAATGTCATTTTTGAAATGACAGCTAATTCATGAGGTGGTGATGTGGAAAAGTTGGGGTCAAAATATTGAAAATTACCACAGTTAGGAGAGTGCATTGAAAAACTGCAATGCAGACTCATAACTTTGCTGTTATCTTATATTTTTACCCCAAATATTCAAACTAGCCTTATGAGCCCACCTCTTGAACAAGGGCAGAAAACATTTTCAAATCCTGTCCAAAAGGTGATTTCATGCCACAGGCGTGAAAACCCATTTTGGCCAGGATCTGAAAAATGCCAGCTATCACATTCATGAAATGCTGTGAAGAAATCGCCATGTTGAAAATTTGGGGTCAAAGTATTGAAAATTACCAAAGTTACGAGCCTGCATTTGTAAATTTCAATGCAGGCTCATAACTTTGTTTTACAATATTTTTACCCCACATTTTTAATATAGTCTTCTTATGATTCCACCTCATGATGAAGGGAGGAGAACATTTTCAACCCCTGCCTGAAAGGTGATTTCGTGCAGCAACCATGAAATCATATTTCAGGACACAAAAACATATTTTAGATAGGATTTGAAAAATGACAACTGTCACATCCATGAGATGCTGTGAAGAAATGGCTATGTTGAAAATTTGGGGTCAAAACTTTGAAAATGACCAAAGTTACAAGCCTGCGTTCGTAAATTTCAATGTAGGCTCATAACTTTGTTGGTTTTTAATATTTTTACCCCAAATTTTCCACGTAGCATTCTTATGATGCCACCTCATGAACAACGGCAGAGAAAATGTTCAACTCCATCCTGAAAAGTGACTTTGCGCAGCAAAGGCAAAATCACCTTTCAGGACAGCTTTGCCTAATTTCAGTGCCATTGTTCATGAGGTGGGGTCCCAAAAGAGGCATGCTGAAAATTTGGGGAAAAATATAAAAAAAATGGCCACATTATGCCACTAAGTTCAAAACCCCATTGAAATACATTGGACCACATACCTGATTTCCTTAGTTCGTGGTCCGGCGTTGAACAGCGAAGACGTGTCTGTGGTCCAGAGAGGATTATTGTGTTGGACCCCTGGTAGGTAAGTAAAGGTTTTGGGAGGTTGTGGGGTGGTGGGTGCTGAGTGAGAGGGTCAGTTGGGGGGGGACAGTATCGGTAGCAACAGACATCAATGGACGTTTTTCTTTTTTGCAGGGTTTATTTAAAAAAAAAATTATGAGAGACAGTTTTTTTTATTTCAGGTCATGACACTAGGGGATTGGTCACTCCAAGTGTCAGTGTTATGTTTGGCAACACTGGGAGTGGGCTCCCCGGTGCTGCAGAAGTAAAACTGGGAGGGCAGAGTGGGGGGACAGTAATGGCGGCAACAAACATCGATGGATGTTTTCCTTTTTTACAGGGTTTATTAAAAAAAAATTAAGAGGGACAGTTTTCATTATTTCAGGTGGCAATACTGGGGGATTGGGCACCTCCAGTGTCAGTATTATATTTGGCAACATCGGCGGGGGGCTCCACATTGTTGCACAGCCAAAACAGGCAGGGTGGTTGGTAGAAGCCGGCATGAGTGATTGGGCAACCTGTGCCAGAAGAATAACATGGGTTGGGCTGGGGAGGGGGACAGTTACGGCGGTGGCAGCAACAGACACTGATGAATGGTTTTCTTATTTACAGGATGCATTTAAATAAAAAAAAATAAACTACAAGGGATGATTTTCTTTATTTCAGGTGGAGACACGGGGGGATTGGCACCCCAGTGTCAGTGCTATGTTTGGCAGCACCAGAAGTGGGCTCCCCGGTATTGCAGAAGTAAAAAGGGGCAGGGTGGAGGTGGGGGGTAGCAGCCAGCACAGAGGATTGGGCATCTGGGCGGGGGGGGGGACAGTTACGGCTGCGCAGCAACAGACATCGATGGACAGTTTTCCATTTCCAGCAGGCTGATCATGACAGATTAGCTGTGCTTGCTCTCTGGCATTATGTAGATCAAAGGAAAGAGCCGACCTATGATTGGGTCAGCTCTTTCCTTTGAAATACACAAGGTTTTCACCAAGTAAGCCAGAACACTGTCATGACCAGCCTGGCTGATGACTGGTGTGACACTGACGAGCCCCTTACAGACCACTCTGCATTGGACTGACAGTGTCACACCCCTCAAAAGCCACTCTCCTAGCAAAATGTTTGCTGAGCATGTGCGCATGGCGAACACAAAAAGAAGTCCTACCATGCACCAAACATTATTAGGTGGTTCCAATTAAACAGTACATTGTACATCATAACCATATAACAGGTTATTATTGTACACTCTAATCGTATACCCAGAACTGTGGTATATTACCACCACATTCCTGGTACCCATTTCTGTAAGTATCTTAGGCCATTGACAGAGTAAAGGCCTATGGCACATTCATAAGGTAGAAAAAAATGGGCAGACTGGATGGGCCTTGCAGTCCTTATCTGCCATCAACTTCTATGTTTCTATGTTTCTATGTTTCTAGTATCACACACCCAGCCTGAAACATTTAATATTTTTCTACCAAATCTTTGAACAACCCACCATACAAATGTGTTTTAAAATCTTTTGGTCTTTCCTTAATTCGTAACCCAGCGTTTCCTATTCCCAGTTAGATATTTTGCTTCTGGATTGGTCGAAATTAAACCATGTCATTTGTTTTCTCTCCCAGCCTCATGCATACACAAAGACCCTGTACACATTGGTTCACTGTTTTATAAATGGTACTAAAAATGGATTACTTTGAGAAACTACAGCATCCACATTGTGCTCCTACAACCTGCAGCCCCATCTGAGTTCCCAAGTGCCATAGCAGATTCTGCTCAAGGCATTATGTGCTCTGAAGTACGGTGTTGGATACTTGTGGCAGTGGAGTAGGAGCGATTCAGGGCAAGGGCTTTTCCTGTTTTTTTAATAATACTGCAGTACTGACACTTCTGGACAGAAAATTCTCTGGTCCTATGCTTTTATGAGCTATTCTGACAACAGTTCTCAGATGCCTCATGCATACACTACACTTAAGTTCTTGTTGAGTAAATGGGATCTCAGAGATTTCTCTTGGCTAGTGAAGAGTGCCAGTTTGAGACTTCTTAGTGTTCAAGAATTGCAAAGTGAAGCTTAGTGGTTCTGGACTACTTGGAGTCTTGAGACAACATTACTGATTAGCCAAGAGACAGTTACTTTGTATTCAGTGTTTCTTTTTTTTTTTCAAATTATGTTTTTATTTAAACATGACAACATACAGAAAAACAAATAACACAGTTACTGTACATGACATACAGATCACCTGGCACACAGGGACATAAATAAAATTATATGGAGAATACATAATGCAATATACAAGCAAAACAATTCATACATATTCATATGCAGTAAAAAAACAGCAGCCAGGAGGGTATTAAGCATAAGGAAAGAGCACACATTAAACCCACCACAGACAGATTAGATTTCCCCTAGACCTCCCTTCCCACCCCATCTATGTTACCTTCAGTCCTACCCCTGACAAACCAGTGAATTCATATAAGGTGTTCAGAAAAATCTTATTTCCATGCTAGGGGACAAACTCTAGGTATTGGTCCAACTGATGCATAACCCATTTCCTCCACCTAAGTTCAAAGGCTTCTTTTTTATCTAGCAGACTAGCCGAGAGTCGCTCAAGGACATAGGTTTCCCTGACTATTTTCACCCAAGCCAATTTGTAAGGGATACTCTGAGTCAACCACATTCTTGTCATGTTCTTTTTTTTTATTTATTTTTTTTATTTTCTTTATTCTCTTCTGTGCTGCAGGGTGCTTACCCTTCTTCTGTCCATTGTGCAGGAGCTCAACTACTTTGTCCTCGGGGCAGCCTCCGCCTCGGAAGCACAATGGGGAGGACCGTGGTTTACCCCCACGGTGGGGCCCTCCCACGGCGAGAGAAAACCAGGAGAAGGAGACCGCATCGCCCTAGGATCCTGCCCTGACTTACTCCGGTCTTTGTTTGCTCCACAATGTAGGTCCCCCATCATGGACTTCATATTGCACGCACAGAAGGGGTTTTTCTCTTAGTTGCCCCTAGAGACATGGTGTGCAATGTATCCAGCGTGGTGCCACACTCCCTGCCACAATATACTGCCGTCATCCCTCCCACCACTGTGTCCCTGTGTTGGCACTGCCTCCAGCTTCTACTAGTGGCCACTGCTATGCCGGGAACCCCCATACTCCTACCCTGAGAGAGGAGAGCAGTCCATCGGACGCTCAATCCCCTCTCACCCCTGCTGACCCCCGACAGCCCCGAACCTGGGTCGCAGGTGTGGCACGAGGTGTGGAGTCCAGCGCCTCAACCCTCGCGCCACTGGGCCAGCTCACGTTATGTTCTTATGTGCAGCCGCAACCATAAGGGTTACTTGTTTACAGGTTGTGGGATCTATTCTGGTCCCCACTGAGAGAGTAAAAGTTAGAAGGTATACTGGGTCATCTAAATCATTTAACTCACAGATCTCCTTTATTTCCACTAGGGCCTTCTTTTTATCTGTTGTATGAAGGATGTTAGACTACAGTCTGTAATCTAAACAGTCTTCTAGCCTTATGTACCCAAAATCCCATTCTATCCCCTTATTCCCCCAGCTAGTTAACTGCTGTAGTTGCTACAGAAGACAACACCACTGGCACGTCTGGAACACACACACACACACACACACACACATTATTAGGCACAGTGTTGAAGCAAATGATTTGAAATAAAGATTTACATACTGTGCCAGTACTTTATAAATAACAAAATGTTTGATGTCACAAAAGACAAATTTACACACAGAGAAAGACCAACAAGTGTGGCCTAATGCTCATGTATCAGCTACAAAAGTATATAGTGGTTATGACAAAATTAAAACAAACTCTGGTCAGAGCCAATATGCCTACAAAATTATATTATTGATGGTGGTTGTATCCAAACTGTTATATCCTTAGTAAGTACTCATGGGGTGATGTCTGCTCTTTCAAACAAACCATATTTTCCAATTTATTTTAAAAGGATATAACAACTAATATGCAACTACCATCAATAACATAATTTTGCAGCAATGTTGGCTCTGACCAGAGCTGGTTTCAAGCAGATTTTGACTGACTTTCTTCAAAGCACAATGGAGATGCATCTTACTCCTTCCCCTAACAGTCTAAGACTGGACACTGCAAACATATGTAAGTTTTATACGTCTTGAACAGGCATAGCTTCTTCAAACAGTGGTGACATACTCCATGGGCTGCTGCTCCCACTGTATATCACATTCTTCTGGAAAAATGTTGCCTTTGTAATTGTCAGACAAGCAATTTTTAGAAACACTGACAGCCTACCCCTTGGCTTTTATTCTGTACCTATGCAAAGCAGTGGATCCATTTGGAATGACCTTGAAGCTAAAGACACATGGGCAGGGCTGAAAGCCAGCAGTTTAGTGGTTATATGTGTCTTCTGTGGGGGAAGGTACATAGCACATCCTTAAAATTTGTGGTGAAACATATAAAAAAAAAGTAAAAGTTATGAGTGATAGGAAAAAAGGCATTGAAAAAACTAAGTCTCAGAGCGTGCACATTTTTTTTTTGTGGGAAGACTTAGATTTGGGGGGGAGGGTATCAGTCACGATAAAGTTTTAATTTTTTTTTTTGTTAATTTTTTTTCCCTCTGGTCATGGCCCAAGGAGGCATCTCTCAGGCATCCTGCCTGTTCCTGCCCATCTGAGGTCTCCCTGAACCTGTGCCTCCTCTCTCACCACCCCTCCCACAGCCAGCACCCCCAGCTTAACCCCTCCACGGTGGGGCTGCCCCTCCTTGTTGGGTGCTCTCATACACATAGACTCTGGCTGAGGGAGTGGGCCCTGGGCGAAGGTCCTGGAAGGCCAGGCAGGTTGGATCCAGCAATGGGCATGGGGGTCAGGAGCCATCATCTCCCCCTCAAAGCCAGGTTTCTCCTTGTTCTTGGTGCCCCTCCCCCTGCGTGATGCACCCATGATGCTATGTGCAAGGTAACCCTGCCAGCATCATCCACACTGCATGACATGCAGCCGGCATGCTGCAGCACCCCCAGTCTCCACCAGGAGCTGCTGGCATGCCAAGCTATCCCCTACCCCAGGGGAGGAGAGTAGCCCCGTAGGCACTCAATCCTTACCCCATCCCTGCCAACCCCCAGTGCCTGAGCTCACTCCCAAACTCGGGTCACCAGTGTGGCATTAGGTGTAGCATCTAGCGCCTCAACCCTCAGCACCACCGGGCCAGAAGTTTTAATTTTTTTGTTGGGACACTGTCAGATCCAAAATTGCAGCCTACCTCTCTGTAACTCACTACTGTTACCAGATGCCCATCAGAAACTTTCTTTATGTGCTGTCGGTCCTTTTGGTGCCATTTTTATCCATTTTGTTACTTTGTATATGTTTTGTCTGTGCCACACAGTCCACCTGAGTTCCTGAGTATAAGAGCAACTTGCTCATGTGTATCTTGCAGCTTCAGTGTGTCGTATGCATGCGCATGCTCTTGTACTCATCATCAGGTCTGCTCTTCATGGTAAATCTGCATGCAAAATTAAAGGCCCTTAATTTTTGTGGGCGCCAAACAGAGTGATCACATTACTACCATACGTATTGTTGGATGAGACATACTCAGCAGTAATTAAGTTGCAAATGCATAATTTTGCTCAGTGGGTGCCAAGTAACAGCAAACACTTACCCCATGCATACATACCGTAATCATACATAATGCACTATGCCCATGTTATTCTGATCAGCCAGACTGAGCATGTTACTATTTATTGTTGGCAGTGATGGTGTATTGTGCATGAAAGGAGATCAGATGTTTGGATTAGTATCTCAGTTATTGAAACATAGATTGCGCATGAAAGAAGCTCAGATGCTATTATTAGTGTCCTGATTATTGAAACATAGTCAGTGGAAAGTGTATAGCTTTTAGTTTGTTTCTTGGGTGATGGGATCTAGTGCAGTGAACTCTGTGTGGTTATATGCACAGGGTAAATGTTTGCCGTTACTTGGCAGTCACAGAGCAAAATGAGGTGTTTGCAATTCAAGTACTGCTGACTACGTGTCATCCAACAGTAACTATGGTAGTAACGTGTTCACTCAGTTTGGCACCCACTAAACAAAATAAGGTGCTTTTGTTCTGGATGCAGATCTGCTATGAGGGGCACACCTGATGATGAGTACAAGAGTGCAAACACAGATGTGCGACACACTGAAGCTACAAGGTGTGCATGTGTAAGTTGCTCCTGCAAGCTGAAACTTAGGCAAACCGCATGGCACCGATGGGACAGAGGAAACATAAAAATGTAACAAAATGGTAAAAAATGACAGAAGGTTCCTGATGGGCATCTAGTACCAGTAGCGAGTTTCAGACAGGTAGGTTGAAATTTCACTAATCAGGGTCTGACAGTGTCCCTGCAAGAAAATAATGCAGCACGGGAGGGAGAGGGAGGAAGCAACCACACTGTAGTGAACAGAGGGGACACAGAGAGACTCAATTCCACTCTGGTGGAAGGACATTGCGTTCCACAGCTCTGGAATATTTACAGTCAAGTGTTACCACTGCTGCCCATTTGCAGTCACGTGCTTCCAAAGGCCCAATTATGTGCTTCATTGGCAGAGCTCCCTTCTCTCCTGTAATAGCAATACATCAGCATAGCTCTCGCTATGCAGACGTAAAAAGTGGAGGCAACAAATTCCCTAAAAATAGTGATGCTGTACAGACTAGTATTGACTTAATATTAATAGTGCATACATAGCCCCCAAAGTGGTGCTAATACAGCACTACGAAAGTCTACTGAATCTTTCTCGAGCAACTGTGGGGACTAATTGCACTTCCCATCAATAAAAAGAAACCACTATAGAGAAATTAATACTGTTGTCAACATACTAAAAAAGTGCAAAGGTGAACTGCTGTACAGCAGTACCTGAGTGAAGAGTGCACACTTGCATATGAAGTGCCTCATTTACTGCCATAAAAATGTCATTGGTTAACGGGCTTAGTAAGTTTTAATGTTCGAAATGAGACAAACTCTTTGACAAGTTTTTATTTGTGTTACAGTTTCTTTCCTGTGTCAAGAGCTACAGAAAAGAAATAGAAAAACGTACTGGCTAACAGGCTGATCCAATAAAGTATACATAAAGTGCGGCCAAATGTGTGTTCAAGTATGAAGTGTTCGCTAATTGGCTTCATAAATTTACTACAAGGAAAAATACTGTTAGCGAAGATGTTTGAGTTTAAAAGAAGGCTGTGTATAAAGCAGAGTGAAAACCCTTAGTAAAGACAGACTGCTAGCAATCAGGCATATCCGAAAGACAAAAAAAAGGAAAAGACAATAGCTAAAATATACTTAAAGATCTGGCAAATGGCGCTAATAATTATTTACTAAAGTATGAACGCTGCCCAACAGGAATATCCAGCAGAAATAAAACAAATGTCAAATAGGGCTGGCCTGCTGGCACAATGGTAGCACTACCACTTGCAATGCTTCCATTGGACTGCACCTCTCCTCCAGGGGGAAGGGTGGGAAACAGCCCGGTGATCAACTGGCCCCTGGTGGAAGCTGGAGGAGAGGCAGCCCCAGCTGGAAGGTTGGGGAGGCATGGCAGATGTTGGCATGTATGCCATGACATCATTGCATGCCATGTCTCCAACAGGGGATGAAACACGGAAAACACCCGGCCACACAAGATGACCACAATCCTTCACAGGCCCCACACCTGACAACTCAGGCTCCTCTAGGAATCTGGATCCAGTCCTGGCAGGTTGAGGAACTCCCCACTACCCTGCCATGGAGGGCTAGCAGTAGGGGATTACAGGAGAGGTAATCCCAGTGGGAAGCTGGCATGATGGGGCTGGGAAGATCGGTGGGAAGGAGGGCTAACCGGGAGGTGGGCAGAAAAAAAAGTCAGATAGCTAAAGTATACTTACAGAGTTACCAGACACTGCTAATATACGGAGAGATATCACACTAGCATTTGTTTTGTGCCTTATTATGAGTGGTGGAGTAACTACTGGAAGACAGGCTATGCAAATATTGGAAAGTAAATAAATGAACAATCCATATTACTGAAAGGGCTCTAGGAACAGCCTCGTGTCTAGATGCACAGCAGCTTAAAAAATGTTTATCTATTAATTATCAGCCATTGGCGACTTGGAAAAACAAAGAGGGGCAAAAAAAACTCTACAGAAATTGATGCCAGCTGTTGGACTTAGTGAATAGCAATGTAATGCAAATAGTGCCGTGAAGAAGGTGCTACAAGAAACAATAGTCTGCCTTTGAAGAATGTACAAAAACCATTGTGTAATGTAGCCAGTCTGAACTAAACCTGTGTATAAGCAACATGGTTGACATAGTACAAGAAACTGCAACACATTCAACAAATTCCCCTCAAACCAAGAAACCAGTATGATTGTGGGGGTCAGTCACCAGAAATGTAATATTGAACAGTCTCAGTATGGTTTATAGTCTAGTAGTTAAAGGCAGAAACTCTGGTTTCAACACGTGATATTATTGTAACAGCCCCTAAACTCACCTTGGCTGTTACTGGCGCCCTCAAGTCTATACTGCACACAGCTCTGAGGGTCCGACCTGGGTTCTACAGTGGAGAGAAGTGGTGCAGTGCCTCCTCCTGGGGTAATGGCAGGGAATATCTATGGGCAAATTGCAAGTTACCAGCCCCCAGGAAATATACAATAGCTGCCCCAAAGACCCTTCCCCACACAATAACAAATTCCCCTTCTTGCAATGATTCCCAGTACCAGAATATAACAGTAACAGTATTTATTTTGGGAAAGGGGAGAAATGGAAAATAGCACAACAAAAATTAACCACTAACTGAAATAAATTCACCCCACACACTACCACCTCCCACATATGGGTGCACACAGTTTCCCAATGGCAGCTGCCAAAAATGTCTCTGAAGTTCCTTTGGTGGGTACAACACTGCAGTGTAGACATCACTGAGGATCCTTCATTGGGCCCAAATAACTTTAGACAGTAGAAACAATGAAACGTCAGGTCCTGCCCACGACCCAACCCCCTAATTTTAACCTAGCTAGCTAAATAAAGACTCCCCAAAGCCGCAGCTTGGGGTACTTACAGTTCAGCAGTTCAAAGGGGAGTTCAGCAGACTGGCTTTGACTGTACTGAGGACGTATCTGCTTGGTGGTGCACCACCTTAACAGCAGGGCTGACTGAAGAGATTGAAGAATGTTGGTTTTCACCAGCCTGGCTATGCCAACTTCACCTCTGAGGCCTCTGTAGACAGTGTTTGCCAGGCAGGCCTCTCACGGTCTTTCTCTGCTGGTCATCTTCTTCTTCTTTACCCTAGCAGCAGGGCAGGCTTGGTCCCCTAGACCCCTGTGTTGCACGCCCTTTTAAGCTCAATTAACAGCTGGGCTTTGGCTCAGTCACTGACCCCAGCACACGCAGTCACTCTGCTTACAGCACACTGTGGGTCTCACACTTGCCCCTCTGAGGGGAAACATTGGTCGCTAGGCTTCTCTCATACAACTACAGCACTTTTCAATTTAGGCTGTACAACTTACAGTCTGCTCTCACAATGCAGCTCTGAGCTTTTTTCCTCCAGCTGCAGTCATTAGACTCGCTCCTTCTCTAAGCAGCAATTTCAAACAAGTCTCTCTTTACAGCAACTTTCAAACTTCTCTTACTGCAACACCGTTCAACTTTCCCTTCTGCAGCAAAATGGGCAGTCTCTTTTCCTGCTGCAAAAGGCACTCCGCAGATCCCTTTCTGTTGGGGTCAAACAGGCCACTGGGTGCTAGGTGCAAGCCATGGTCTGGATCGCCCTCATAGTCTCTCCTGCACGTCTCTCCCTCTCGAATCTCTGGCTGATCTCTCCTTTGGTGGGTAAAACAGACCCTTTTATCTCTTTTACACAGCCCTCTCCTGATTGTCTGTTGCAGTCCAGGGCAAATCTGGTGTCCTATGCCCTTTTACCCAGCATCCCCCTACCTACTGAAGTCCCTGGGGGCTGCCATATTTATTTATATTTTATCCCCCAAGGTTCAGCCCTTATTATTTAATTAAGCCCTTTCAAGGGCAGAAAACTCTTCCCCCTACACCCGGAGGCATATATCTGCTGATCCCCCGCTCCACTCACTGCCCTGGAGCCAGAGAAAACTTTAACTTTGTGACCATAGCTAAAACACACATTGAAACTGCAGCTCTTTTAATTTCTACACTTCGGTGGCCGT
The DNA here is from genome assembly GCA_016271365.2 of Neoceratodus forsteri. NCBI lineage: Eukaryota > Metazoa > Chordata > Ceratodontiformes > Ceratodontidae > Neoceratodus > Neoceratodus forsteri. The sequence goes on from CM057459.1 coordinate 661,162,721, forward strand.
GCATGTGCAGTAGGGTGCAGGCTGCAATCTTTTTTTTTTACAGTCTGTGGTCCTGTTTTACGGAGCTACTGGGACCACAGGCATGCCTCACCCCGCACCCAGGGGTGCAGAAACAACATTTTGGTCCTCAGCCCCCTCTACCTATCAGTTGAGGACACAGAATTTGACAGCCACAGCCACAGAGAACCATCAGGACCACACAGGGTCAGAAGCCTTCCCTGAGCCACTGGAGGACAGCGGCGGGGAAGTGCTGGGGCCAAATCCCGCAAGGTAAGCCCCAAAGGGGGGGTTTACATTATTAAGCAATACGGTATGATCAGGGATTGCATTAATCTTCTGTTAGTCACACCATAGGGATGTGATATGGCACTAGCCATAGCTGAGTGCCACATACCCCTAAGGTATGATTAACTGATGATTAATGCAACTTCTGGGAGTACCTTACTGCATTTATAGAAATGTGTTCATCAGATAGTAAAACTATTTGTTCCCCTTTTTTTTGTTAAATATTGTGTCATATTTTAGTGAAAAACAGTCCTTCCACCAAATAATCTGTAGAATGCATCCCATACAGCTCATTTTGTGGAATGTAATCCCTGATCTGCACAATTTATAGGATCATAGGATATTACGAGTTAAGGGGACATTTAAGTCCATAAAAAACTTGCCACCTGTACTGGTGGAACACTTAACTTAAGAAAGAAATCTTGTTTTGACCCATATAGCAGTCAAGATTGATTTTAAACTCAGCCGTACTTTCAACTCTGAACAACATTAATGGGTAATGAGTTCCATGCAGAAGTCATTCTCTGAGTGAACCAATTGTTACGTTTGTTAGTTTTATTAGTATGCCCTTTAAGTTTTAGGTTATGGGATCTCGTGGTTGAGGTACCATGATATCTAACCAGTCCCAATGTTTCAAGGAGATATTCATCTTTAACTGCTTTATAAGTAAAACATAGATCCCCCCTTAACTGTCTGTATTTTAAAGAATATAGTCCCAGGTTTTTGAGTCTATGGTCATAGCTCAGTTCTTCAGCTCTGTTGATCTGTTTAGTAATTCTCCTTTGTACTCCCTCAACTAATTTTTCACCTCTAACTGTAATAGGTGTACATAGTGGAGCACAATATTCAAGATAGGGATGTACTAATGCTGAGTAAAGTGGTATTATAACTTTGGGGTCTCTGCTCTTAACATTTTTCAGGATACAACTTATGATACTGTGACATTTTTTAACAGTTGTTTTATTATGTAACTCAAAAGTTAATTTATTATCAATTAGAACTCCCAGATCAACTTCAGAGTCTACCTCTTGCAATTGTATGTTATTTATCCCATAGATATTTTTAATATTATTATGCTCCAAATGCATTACTTTGCATTTTTTAATAAAACTCATTTTGTTATTATGTGCCCATGATACTAACTGGTTTAGATTATTTTGCATGTCCTGAGCAGATAGTGAGTTATTTGCTATGCATCCTAATTTGCAAACGTCAGCATACTTTACTGCCCAGGTTCCACTAGTAGTTTGAATAGATGAAATAAAGAGTTTAAATAATGTTGCCCCCAGTACCGAGCCCTGGGGAACACCACTTGTAACTGATCCCCATTCTGAATAATGTCCCCTTATGGCTACTCGTTGTTTTCTGTTGGAAAGCCAGGAGGTTATCCAATTTCTTATATTATTTTGCAAATTAATACTAATAAGTTGTTCAATCAAGATCCTATGTGGAACTGTATCAAATGTTTTTGAATAATCTAGATAAATAACACTGACAGGTAAATCATCATCCAGAGCTGCACTTACTGATTCAAAGAAATGAATTAGTTAAACAAGATCTTCCAGGCTGAAAACCATGCTGATTGAGATCAGTTAAATTATTTTGGACAATGTGTTTATTAACTCTCATTTGGATTAATCTTTCTAACATCTTACAAATTACCGATGTCAGACTTATAGGCCTATAGTTGTTGACATCCTTTTTATTTCCTGATTTAAAAATAGGGGTTATAGTGGCTTCATTCCAAATTGGAATATTAATACCTTCTTTTAGGGAGGTGTTAAATAACAAAGTTAGTGGTCCTATTAATTCCTGATGTAACTCTTTAATAAACTTGGGGTGTAATCCGTCTGGACCAGGGGACCCAGTACATTTTAAATGATTGAAGGCTTTCATCATATCTCTCTTAGTAAAGGGAATCCATTCTACATTATTATAATCTGAGGTACTGGGTATTAAGTCCTTAGGATTAAATACACTTAAGAAAAAATTATTAAAGTGATTTGCCATTTCTGTTTCATCACTAACAGTTTCATCTTCAATAACAAGTGGACCAAGGCTAGATTTATTGGCATGCAAGGAACCTATGTAATTGAAAAAAAATATTTTTATTATCTTTTATATTTGTAGCCATGTGGGACTCTATATTCAGTTTATATTTCTTTATTAGATTTTTAACTTTGTTAGAACTCTTTTTATAGTATTTCCAATGTATATCAGTTGGGTGAATTTTATATCTCCTATAATATTTTTCTCTTATTATTAATGGCTTTTTTAACATTCCTGTTCCACCAAACTGGAACTCTTTGATTATTTATGTATTTAGTTCTATTCAGAACCCAGGAATTAATACAGTATTGAAGTTTATCCGATATTAACTTCCATTGTGAAGTCAGGCTCCTGCCATTTAATTATATTTCCCATTCACAATTGGCAAAGTAATGCTTGATACTTTAATAATTAGCTTTATTGAAGTATTTCACTATTGTGGAACCTCTTGAGTATTGTTTAGCGGTAGTAATACTAAATTTGATCATAGTATGATCACTAGTGCCTAGGGGTTCAAGAACACAAGGGGTAGAGATGTCTTTTTTCAAGTTAGTTAAAACCAGGTCTAGTAAGTTATTTCCTCTGGTTTTACACAAGACTATTTGTTGTAAGTCAGAATTAATCATGTAGTCAAGAAATTTATTTTCTGAAACCCCAGTAGCATTTAATGTGGACCAATTAATATTAGGGAAATTAAAATCGCCCATCAAAATATAATTAGAGTATATTCCCATATTCTCCAGAGTAGACAAAAATCGATCATTATCACTGTGATCTAGATTCGGCGCACGATAGGCTAGGCCAATTGTTATCTGTTTTCCTAGGAAAATGATTTGAGCCCATAATGTTTCAGTTTCATAGCAATGGGCCAAGGTTGAGTCTAACCTGTGGGATATATATTTTTCTGATACATATAAAGCTATCCCACCTCCCTTCTTATTTTGTCTGTTTTTGGAGTATCTGATATAGCCAGGGATGTCCATACCCCAATCATCATCCTTAAACCATGTTTTAGTAATGCCACAAATGGATATATCTTGCTCTTTTAGCATATATTGGAGTTCACCCATTTTATTTAATAAACTTCAAGCATTGATTAGTAATATATTAATGTCCTCAAAAGTTTTAACTGATCCTGTTAAACTTGATGGATTATTTGATACCTTGTTAAGAGATGCAGAAATAAACTGCTTCTCCCCCAATTTACTCAATTTAAAATAGTGTTTAAGCAAGTGTTAAATTGTTTCCCAAGTAGGAGATTGCCTTTTCTGCTTAGATGCAAACCATCACCACTAAACAGTTCAGGATGGTCTATAAATTATTCCCAATGTGTAATGCATTTTACCCCTTGTTTATAGCACCAAATATGTAGCCAAAGGTTAATATCTTTAATCTTGTTGTTAACATAATATGAGGCTTTAGGTATTGGAAGAATTTCAAAAAGAGCAATTGTACTGCCCAAATCTGATAATTTGTTATAAAGAGCTGCCAGGTCCTGTTTTATTTCTAGGGCAGAATTATGAAAAACATTATTAGCACCAAGGTTCACTAATACCACAGGAGATGTTTCACTTTTCTCAATTATATCATTAACCATAAATGTAACATCTTTGATTTTTGCTCCACTAAAACTGGAAAGGGTTCAATTTACTTTATCAGGGTTGCAGATTGTCCTGTCCAGATGTTTTACTATAGAGTCTCCAAGTACATATACAGGTGAAGATGCTTGGGAGTTTGTTCCTGGGATTTCATGGTGTGTATTAAGGAGCAGTGAGTCAATCATGGGAGTATCAATTATGTTTAAGGTTGTCTCTCCTAGGCCATGATCTAAAGTTAATAAATTTAGATTAGTATTCATATCCTGGGTTTAATTACATGTGTCAGGTAATATTCCAATATTACTATGTGATTCATTAATCAGATTGGCAGTCCCCAGATGATTCAGGATTTAGGCTGAAGTCATTAACTTGTGAAAGTGGATCAAAATGATTAAATAGTGGAATATTAAACATAGTTGCCCTCCTACTCTTTTTTGATACTTTTGAGTTCTGAACCATGTACCATTCATCAGCTGTACCATCTGTTGTATCCGATTCTCTAGTCCTTTTCCTATTTAACTCTGTAAGTGTTGTTTTCATGGTAGGGGGTATACAAATTGATGGTGCCTGTTCAATTGTCTTATTGGACTGATTTGTGCTTAATTGATCATTAATATTTAATTGTCTAGGGGAAGGAACAGGTTTTTCAAATTCAATCTGCAATCTAGATGCCATAACTTTTTGGCTCTTTTCCAGCTCAATCATTCTTGAACCAAATAACTTTATTTCACTTGTAAGAAATTCAATTTGAACACAATTACTGCACTTCTCTGGTTCATTATTAATGTCTGCTGTGATTTTATACATGTCACAGGAAGTACATTTATAAAGCGAATCTTCCATTTGACAGATGTGATGCCTCAGCCATTGTAGTTTACAATACGTATGTACAACAGATTATCTTTATTCACAAACAAAATGCCAGCGAGCAGAGAGGTTACTACAGATCGAGTACTAATGATTGAATTAGTAAAGTATTTACAACACTACCTAGGTCTAGTATTTTAAGAATATATTTACCTTAGTGACGTTCAGAAAGTGTTTTATAGCGCTAATTCCATGCTTTAACATGCAAAAACACGTGCTAAGACACGTGTGTCTTTGCCCGCATCTTCGCGTGCGGCAGACACGTGCTCGCCCCGCTCAGGCTCACCCCGCTCACAGTGGGACAAGTCTTAAATAGCTCCATGTGACCCGGAAATGCAGTCCAGGATTACTCGTTCCCAAATATCACAAAACAGAAGGAAAATAAGCATAAAACTGTTATAGTCCACTCATGTGTGGTCTATAGCATGTATGTAATATAAATTAAAATACAGATTTCAGTACGAGTTGTAGTCCACACTGCGTTGACTAAGGACTACAACTCCTCCTCCTATAAGGTTACAGGGCTCACCATGTCAGTTCACTTTGTAGCACACAAAAAAGGTATAGTACACAGCTCAGCTAGTGAAAATCACCCCTAGAGACAGTTAAGATTCTGCCTCAAGGAATCAGTGTTTTATCTAACTCTATTTAAATAATTTCTATCCACCATTACTTGGTGCCCTACTACCATTTAACTGCAGTTCAAGTGTGCCAATACAGTAAATACATACACAGCTGCTTACAGCAGCAGACTTGCAGAAAGATACTCACTTTTAAAAGTGCAGCCAACTCTGGATCTTTACTGATTCTGACATTATTTGTTGCTTGCAGAGATGGTGGCAGAGTGATCATAACAGGGGTTGTGAGATAATGGCAGGCAGTGCCCTGAATTGGATGTCAGTGGGTGACCAATCTTAAAATCTATACAACTGTCGCACAAGTTTGCATCTCCTACTCGGGTTATAATTAAAGTTTGACTGATGCTTTTGCATTGTTTGCCCTGATGCCCAAAGTCTGTGGGCTTAAGCCAGACACTGCATGCTGCAATGTCTTGTACTAGGAGTCTGGATAGATTGACGAGTCTCACCCACAGCAGCCGACAACTCTATAGGAGTAGTGGCGTAATGACAAGGTGAGGCAGGGGTGTGGGGTCAAGGTTATATTTTTCTCAGCAGGCATTTAGGGCAGACATTTAGGGGTGCTTTAAATGAACAGGCAGTAACAATCCATAAGCCACACAGTCACGTCAGGTCTGCTGTTATAAAAGTGATCACTATGGCAACCATTATCATGACAGCTGTCAGTACTGTGAAAGCCAAATCAGGAGTGGGTTTTAACACTTACAAACAGAGGTGAGAAAGAAGTAAGGGCCACAGCTGGGACTTGAACCCAGACCATCCAGAATACCTTCCCAATTGCGCTAACCAGTTGCGCCACTGACACATCTGGAACCTGGGCTGTCCCCGAGCACATTACTCTTTCTCAAATGCACAACCCAATGGCAACACAAATATTTATTTGTAACAATCACACAGGCCATCTGGATTGAATAAATGTAATAATTTGTGCAGCCACCAGGTTGTGCATTTGAGAAAGAGTCATGAGCTTGGGGACAGCCCAGTTTTCATTGCCTTAGTGGCACAAATGGTAACGTAATCAGAATGGTACCTGGTGTGCCGTGGGTTCAAGTCCCAGCTGTGGCACTTACTTCTTTCTCACCTCTGTTTGTATGTGTTCCATTAATATGCACGCCACACTCCTGTGAGATTGTTACAAGTAAATATCTGTGTTGACATTTGGGTTGTGCATTTGAGAAAGAGTACTGGGTTTGGGTACAATCCAGGTTCCAGTTGTCTCAGTGGTGCAGCTGTTTAGTGCAATCAGAACGGTATGCCAGATGGCCTGGGTTTAAGTCCCAGCTGTGGCACTTACTTATTTATCACCGCTCCATTACATACCAGTCCATTCACAGAAGAAAGGGTTCTGAAAGAACTAGTAAAATTGAAGGTGGACAAAGCAACGGGGCCTGATGGGATTCACCCAAGAATTCTAAAAGAACTAAGAGTAGAACTAGTGACACCACTCACTACTCTCTTTAACACATCATGGGAGGATGGGGTGGTACCTGAGGACTGGAGGAGGGTGGATGTTATTCCTCTTCACAAAAGTGGGAGCAGGGCAGAGGCAGGAAACTACAGACCAGTTAGTTTGACCTCAGTGGTAGGGAAAATGATAGAATCACTTCTGAAGGAAAGAACTGTTCAGTACCTACAGGCCAGTGGGGCACAGGACCCAAGGCAGCATGGATTCACAGCAGGAAGGTCGTGTCAGATGAATCTAATAGATTTCTTTGACTGGGTGACCAAAGTAGTAGCCCAAGGAGGGGCTGTAGACATGGTCTACTTAGAGTTTAGCAAGGCATTTGATACAGTCCCACACAAAAGATTAATATACAAGTTAGCCAGCCTTGGAGTGGGCCCCAAGGTGGTAGCCTGGATAAAAAATTGGCTGGCCAACAGGACGCAAAGGGTAGTAGTAAACGGAGTCCACAGTGAAGAAAGGAGGGTTACTAGCTGGGTACCACAGGGTTCAGTACTGGGACCGGTCCTTTTTAATGCCTGTATAAGTGACACTACAGAGGAACTAGAAGGAAAAGTATATCTCTTTGCAGATGACACAAAGATCTGCAACAGGGTTGATATACAAGATGGGGTGGAAAGGATGAGAAAGGACTTGGCAAGGTTGGAGGAATGGTCAAATGTATAGCAGCTTAGATTCAACGCAAAGTAGTGCAAGTTAATGCACCTGAGAAACAAAAACCCAGGGGAAGAGTACACAATGGGGGTGAGATACTGACAGCAGCAAAAATGGAAAGGGACCTGGGGGTAATTATATTAGATGATCTAAAGGTTAGCAAGCAATGTGAGAAGGCAGTAGGGATGGCTGGGGGGATACTGGGATGCATAGGGAGAGGCATCAACAGCAGAAAACAGGAAGTTGTTATCCCTCTTTACAGACAGTTGGTGAGACCCCATCTGGAGTACTGTGTGCAGTTCTGGAGACCCCATCTCCACAAAGACATAGACAGAGTGGAGGCTGTCCAGAGGAGGGTGACCAAAATAGTGCAGGGTCTGCACCAGAAGACATATGAAGAGAGACTAATGGAGCTTAATATGTATACCCTTGAGGAAAGAAGGGAGAGAGGGGACATGATAGAAACTTTCAAGTATCTCAAGGGAATCAACAACGTCCAACAGGGTAGCATCTTTCAGAAAAATAGATGTGTAAGAACAAGGGGGCACAATTTGAAGATGGGGGTGGTGGCGGCTCAGAGGTAATGTAAGGAAGTATTTTTCACAGAGAGGGTTGTGGATGCATGGAACAGCCTTCCTGAGGAGGTCGTGGAGTCAAGAACAGTGGGGGAATTCAAGAATGCATGGGACAGACATGAGGCAGTCCTAGTGGGGGGGGGGGTAGGAGGAAGTAGACTGTTTGTTAACTAGGATCTGCAGAATATCCATCAGGTAGGAAAATGGCCAGACTAGGTGGGCCAAGTGGTCCTTATCTGCCATCAAAGTCTATGTTTCTATGTATCTGTTTGTATGTGTTTCATTAATATGCACATCACACTCCTGTGTGATTGTTACAAGTAAATATGTGCGTTTCCACTGGGTTGTGCATCTGAGAAAGAGTAATGTGCTCGGGGACAGACCAGGTTCCAGTTGTCTCAGTGACGCAGCTGGTTAGAGCAATTGAAATGGTATTCCGGATCACCTGGGTCCAATTCCCAGCTGTCGCACTTACTTCTTTCTCACCTCTGTTTGTATGTGTTCCATTAATATGCACACCACACTCCTGTGTGGTTATTATGGGTTTTAACACTGTTGTCAGTTTGTCTTTGTCTCTGTAGCTATCAAAATGGAATCAGCATGTTTTATGACAACAGTCTAGATGTACTGCATGCAGAATTAGGTGTTCTATTTTAAATAACAGCATCAGTTCCAGTAAGTCATATAGTGTTAATTATTGGTACTAATCACAAGTAGTTATGATTCCTCTTAGTTTGAGCAATTTCAGATACATTGTTTATATCAATGTCTTCCTATCTGTTTTGCTTTATTATTTTAAAATCATCTAGTAACTGGTAATTAATCTGACATAGTGATAATTACAGTATGGTGTCAAAAGACTGTGTGCGGTTTCCCGGCACCTCCGGCTTGTACCCACCAGTGATGAATGGTGAAGATTAATCCAGGTAAGATCACCACCCACCTGAACTGACTGTTGACGGCCCATAAGGTATGACTGAACCAGTCCACAGCTGATGCTGATAGGCCAGCAAAGCTCAGCTTGTCAAGGAGGTGAGGGTGGAAAACCAAATTGAAAGCTTTGGCTGGATCGATGAACATGGCTGCAAAGATATGTCCCTGATCCATCCCAGTGAGGATAGAGTCATATACACGCAGTAGGTAAGAAATGCTAGTGTGGTTCTTCCTATAGCTAGATTGGTAAGGTGAGAGGAAAGTTGAGGAGTCAAGGTAGTCAGCAAGCCTAAAGTACACAAAGGTCTCCTGAAGTTTAGCAAGAGAGGGGGGAGTAGTGAAATCAGTCTGCAGTTGCCTGAGGAGGAAGGGCTACCCCCTTTGTGTAGAGGCAGAACGTTAGCAACTTTCCAGGCCTGAGGGACAACAATGAGGGAGAAGGAGAGGTTCAGAAGGTGAGAGAGTGGGGAGGGCAATAACTGAAACAAAGATTTGTAGGAGTTTACGGTCCAATCCATCAGGGCTAGACTTGGAAGGTTTAAGTGACATAAGGTTAAAGGGAGACTTCCTGAGGGGAGACAGGAGGGAGTTGAAAACCTTCTGGCGAATGGAGTGTATGAGAGTCAGCGTGATCAGAAGGTGGATTACAGGGTAGTGCACAGGTTGTGAAGAATTTGTTAAAATGAGCAGCAATGGAGGAGGGATCAGAGACCAGTGAGCAACCAGGAGGACGGGGGGGGGGTGACGACAGACTGGGCTGGGGAATTGAATAGGGTTGGATAACCTGCCACAATTTTGATGGACAGCTTAGACTGGACTGCAGGTTGGACTTGAAGTAGTGGGCTTTTACATTTTGGACAGCCTCTGTACAGGAGTTCCTGAGTGATCTGTAGTATAGGAGGTCAGACATTGATTGGGAGGACTTGTAACATGCCTAAACAAGGTCCTGGGACTTGCACAACTCAACAAGGTCAGATGTAATCCAGGGGTGGTGGGAGCATTTAACCCTGTACTTTCTGAGAGAGGCATGAGTATTCCAAGTATTGTTAAAAATGACAATGAAGAGTGAGATGGCTTTATCAATGTCTGAGACTGAGTAGATGGGTGACCAATAAGAGTAGGCAAGGTCATTTAGGAGAGCAACAATGTCATGTGACCTGACAGGCCTATGCCATAGGTATCTGGGGGTGGAGTGAGGGGGATGCACTTTCCTGATGCAGTAGGTTAGGCAATGGTGACTGAAGGCCTCCAGAAGAATGCCTGCAGCAGTGATGTAGTGGGGTGGTAGGAGAGCACCAACTCCAGGAGACAGTGGTTAGGGGAGTGAGGGCTGAGTCTGGTGGGTTGTGTGACCAGTAGTGAGAGGTTCAAGGACTCAATCCTGTGGAAAGTGAGACTGGAAGCAGGGGAAAGCCAATTTAAGTTGAAGTCCCCAAGGAGGATGAGCTCACTGGAGGCAGAAAGGGAGACGAGAAATGAGACAGAGCTGACCAGGGAAGAGGGAGAGATCTTAGCCAAGGCACAGAAAACTACAACAAAGATGGGGAGGGTGGAAGGACAGGATAACTTTACTAGTAGGAGCTTTTGAGAGGAAGGAAGTGTCTCACTAAAAGATAGAGCAGAATTGGGTTTGATGGTCATATAAGGCAACCCCTCCACCATGCTTGTCGCAGTCCTGACGAAAGAGGTGGAAGTCAGGAAGGCCTAAGCTGGAGTCAGGTACTCTAGAGAAAAGCTAGGTTTCAGTAATGCATGAGAGGTAGGGAGAGTAGTGGGAAGTCCATACTTTAAGGCAGTCAAGTTTGGGAAGGAGGCTTCTTGCACTGAGGTGGAAAAAGCTGGGGCATTTGGGTATAGTAGGGTGAGAGGAAATGGGGGCAGTTGGGGTTGGGTTCAACATCACCAGCAAGGAGGAGGAGGAGGAGAATAAAAAGGAGAGAATGGAGTAAGACTTGCATCCTCTTGAATTGGGGGGGGAGTGTTAAAGGCGAGGGAAAGAAAAATAGAGTCTCGATGAAGAAATTCAAGGTTTTGGAGGGGTATGAAGAAGTGCAGGGTGTATGGAAGGGGTGGTGGAAGGTGGAGGAGGAAGAAGTGAGGAGGGTAATTTGGAAGTAGAGGACGGGTAGAGATGTTAGAGGAGGTAGAAAATGAGATATAAGATAGTAGGCTTGAGGGGGGAGGGGGTCAGGAAAAGGAAGGAGGGAGAGAAAGGTAAGATAGAAAGGTAGTGTATGGAGTATGGTAAGAAGGGTTGTATTTAAAACAAAATGGAAGGCAGGTGCGTTAGTAGTGAGAGCAAATGTGACTAAAGTGCACTTCAGTCCCCGTTTACCAGAGCTATACACAACAGCATACGTAAGCAAAAGCAGAAAGTCCAAGGCTAGTGCTAGTACTGTAGACAGAAACAATGAATAGTGCACTTAAGCACAGTGGACTAGGAAGTAATTAGTGATGGTTATGGATAAGCAAATACAAATACAAGATGACTCCGACAGAAGTATGCAGATAAATAAGTAGTGGCAGCTGGTCAAAAGCCTAGTACTGGAGCAGTAGGCAGAGTCTAGGCTAGTGAGCTAGCTGAGCAGCAACCTGTAATGACTAGGGATAAATAAGCAAATAAAAAGTGATACAAGTAGGAGGTAAACAGTGTTTGGCAATGACAGTGGACTATAGCATAGTATTTGTATAACACGTAATCATCAATGGCTAACGGAATGGTGAAACTTATGGAGGCTGCTGCACATGAAGACCTCTTGGCTATAGAAAAGATACTGTATTCATGTGATGTAGCCTCACTCAGTCATTTTCATTAGATAAAACAAGAAACTCTTTATAACACAGTCTGCAACCACAGTGCCAATAACTTGGGTCAAGGGAACTGTGTTAGGCTAAAATCAGGGGCTGGATTTTCAAAGCGTCAAGCCCTGCATCATGACACGTAGAGTTTGGAGGTGTGCCTAACCCATTCGCCACAACAGCACCCAATTTTACAATCTCGGGCACAGTTGTGACAGTTTCTACCATTTACGGCAGCTTTCTCCAAACATCTGGAGCAAGCTCTATAAAATCAGCCCTCAGGATTGCTGCAAGCTAGACCACAAAAAGGTGGTCTAACTTGCGGCAATTTGCCGCACGAGATAGAAAATCCCCGATGCCGGCCAGGAGAATGTTGCAAGCACCATGCACCATATGTTCGGTGCACCACCGGCTTGCGGCATTCTCGGATGTTTGAAAATCTAGCCCCATCTTCTTGTCCTTCATGCTAGCAGGGTTAGAGCATGGTTTGACAAATGGTTGGTCTTCTTCACCCTCTGGATGCAAACCTTTTAAACCATTTTACAGAAGGTTTAAAAGTTGCAGTTTGTATAAAGAGAGAGTTTCTGGTAGCAGAATTTATTTATTTTAGTTTTTGTTGACCAGGAAAGGAGGACTGTACAATTCTACCTATTTTCAGCCTAGTTCAGGGGGAGGGGGAATACAGATGGAAACCAACTAAACCAGATTAAGCTGTTGGTGGTATTTTTAGTAAATGGAGGAAATTTGGCCAGGACACCGGGAAAATTCCCCTGCTCTTTTCAGGATGTGCCATGGGATCATTAACGTCCACCTGAACAACCAACAGAACAGGCAGACAAGAGCTCGGTTTAACATCTCATCTGAAAGACGGTACCTCAGGAGTGTAGCACCCCCCTCATACTGCACTACAGTGTTAGTATTGGGATTCCAATCTTTCAGTCTCAGAGGCAAGTGTGCAACCTGCTGAGCCACTAACACTAGAATTATTATTAGCTTATTGCTAATGACCTGATAATTTTCAGTTCATGGCAGTCTGCCTATGTTAAGATAAATATAGATGGTTTTTGTTTTATTTTTATATTCATTGTTTTCTCTCCCACCTATGTCATGGCCGAATGATATATCTTGTCTGTGTCAGCATGCTGCTGTATTGTCTGTATATATATATATATTTTTTTTTAATTAATAACATATAAGTTTTGAAAGTTGCAGTTTCTACAGGCCCATAGTCCTCAAACCTGGTGTAAAACATAATGGGCAACAGCATTCAAATCCTTGTATACAGCACCAAATTATAAGGTTTCAACAGGGCCAAACGCAGCCCCAAAACAGGTTTTTACATTCAATTCAGTGCATCTGAGAGCAGCTAACCCCAGACACACTGAGGCAGTGATTGCATCCCGCTAGGAGTACCAAAACAATGAAACACATGCCACATGTCTGTGGTTAGTTGTTCTCAGCTTCTTTGCATATGCTCTTCTCCAGGATTGGTCACATTTAGTACAATGCCTAGTGTACATGCAGTTCCTGGGGTGGTCAGCAGCAGTATAAGTTGTAAGCATAAATACAAGCATTAATTAATTTTGTTTTAATTTTACTGTAGGAAAATGCAAGGAGCGTTTCATAATAAGTAAAGAAGAAAAATCTGCATTATAATTAATGGGTCTCCCCTTTTTCCCATAGGGAACCAATGCCGTAATTTGCTATGATAAAGGAGTGTTTATTACGGCAAACACGCACACAGTTTCCCTCACTCTGTGCATGCGCCCACTTCCCAATCGCTCTCCGCTTGTCTTTTCACTAAACCGCTAAGGGAGATCGAACTGCCACTCGAACTCAGTGGTAAGTAATTAAAAAAAATGTACCAGAACGGCCCACAAAATAAAAAAAAAAATCAACTTTTAAATAAATACAGAAAGGTGACCACAGACCACATGCTGTAACCTAACCAGATCGCAGCCACACAGCAACTTCTTTTTATTTTGTATAATTGCTGAGGTGAAAAAGGAGAAACCCAGCAATTATATAAAATAAAATATGGTTGTGTGTAAACTCAAAGTTTACACACACCCTCGGTGTTAGATGCTTTAATAAACCCCTCAAGCTTCGCTCTCGGGATTTATGTAGCATCTAACACCTCGTTGTGGGGGGGTGTAAAATTCTTGTTACACACACCACCCCACACTTTATTCTATTTATGATGTACAGGGTAACAAGGCATCAACATACATGAAGAATTAATAAGAACTAAAGGCTAATACAATATAATTTCCAAAAGGGATGGAGCGAATAAAGAGTCCAATATCATGGTAGATAGTTCAAACAGTAAAATGCTATGAGAGTACTCACCTAAAAAAGCAAAAAAGAACAAGTATTTGTCAATGCCAAATGTTTGCCACTTGCACTGCTGTTGTACCGGGTCTTCCTTGTACACATTTTTGCTTTATATTTACCCAGGATAGAACAGATGAGATGCAATGTCTCATTTTCAGTGGTGTCCTGCTTTTATACATTTTTAGACTGTATTTACCCAGGATGGGCCAGCTGAGAGGCAATATCTACGTTTTTAATGGGCTGCCACATTTTGGCCCTAAATTTTCAACAGTCTTTTTATGACCTGATGTTATGATCAAGACAGGTGGAATTTTTTTTTAAATCCCATTCAAAAGGTGATTTTGCAGGGTGACTGTGAAAACAAGTTTTGGAGGGGATTTGAAAAATGACACCTGCCATTTTCAGGAGGTGGGGTAACACAAGGGATATGTTGAACATTAGGGGCCCAAATCTGCAAAAATAAAGTTGTGAGTAAACATTGGAACAATTCAATGTTTCTTTATAACTTAGTTGCTTTTTTCACATTCTGACTCCAAATTATTAACTGATAATGTTTTTTATGACCACTCCTTCCCAACATGACAGGTGTGATTTATAGAACAGTGGCGGAAACTTCATTTAGTGCCACAACTGTGAAAATACTTTTTGCCACGATTTGAAACATGACAGTTGTCACATTCATGAGGTGGTGTGAAAAAATAGCTATTTTGAAAATTTGGGGTCATAATGTTGAAAGTTACCAAAGTTATGAGCATGTGTTGAAAAATTACAATGTATTCTCATAGTTTTGTTATTTATTTTACCCCAAATTTTCAACATAGACTTCTTATGACCCACTTAATGAACAAAGGTAGAGAACATGCTCAAATCCTGCCTGAAAGGTGAGTTCACACAGCAACTGCAAAATCACCTTTTGGGATGGATCTGCATACTTTAACCATATTTGTTCATGAGGTGGGTTCCCAAAAAGGACATACTAAATATTTTGGGAAAAAATCTTACAAAATGACCCAGTTATGAAGATGAGTTCAAAACTCATTCAAATACTTTGAACCGCATATCTGATTTGCTCAGTTCTCGGTCCAGTATTGAATAGTGAAGACATGTCTCCGGTCAAGAGAGGATTGCAGCTCTGGACCCCCAGTTTGTTAAGTATGGGGGGTTGTAGGGTAGTGGGTGCTGTGGGAGGGAGGGTTGGGTGGGGGAGGGTAACAGCAGCAGTGTGCCAGCGGAGGCAACAGACATCACTGGATCATTTTCTTTTTTATAGGATATATAAAAATAAAAGTCTATGAGGGATGGTTTTCTTTACTTCGGGTACCCACATACGGACTGGGCACTCCAGTGTTGGTGTTGTGTTTGGCAGCACTGGGGGAGGGCTCCCTGGTGTCACACACTGAAAATGGGCAGGGTGGGTGGTACTAGCCGGCACTAGGGTTTGGACAACCTGGTGTCAGAAAATAGAAAAAAAAATCTATGAGGGATGGTTTTCTTTATTTCAGGTGCCAACACTGGGGATTGGGCACCCCAGTGTTGGTGTTGTGTTTTGTAGCACCAGGGGTGGGCTCCCCAGTGTTGCACACTGAAAATGGGCAGGGTGAAGGACAGTAGCTGGCACTGGGGACCGGGTACCCAGGTGTTGGAAAATGAAAAACGTCAATAAGGGATGGTTTTCTTTATTTCAATTACTGACACTGGGGATTGGGCACCCAAGTGTCGATATTGTGTTTCATGGTATCAGGGGTGGGCTCTCCGTGTTGTGCACTGAAAACAGGCAGGGTGGGGGATATGAGTTGGCACCGGGGATTGGGGACTGCGGTGTCCAAAAATGAAAATTATGTGGTGGGGATGTGTGAGGGTTGGGTGGGGGAGGGTAACTGCAGTGATGTGTCAGCGGCAGCAACAGTCATCAATGTATGGTTTTCTTTTCTACAGGGTGTACAAAAATAAAAAGGTCAATGAAGGATGTTTTTATTTCAAGTACCGACACTGGGGATTGGGCACCCCAATGTCAGTATTATGTTTGGTGGGATCGGGGTTGGGCTCCCCGGTGTCACACAGTAAAAATTGGTGGGGTGGAGGTACCAGCCAGCATCGAAGATTGGGCACCCTGGTGTTGGAAAATTAAGACGTGGGAAGCAATGGGAGGTGGAACGGATACTTGGCAGAGTGTGGTAGAGATTGTTTTTATGTTGGACGGACCACGGAGCAGGCTGATCATGATGCTAATCAGCTCTGCTTGCTGTGCGGCTTACATATCAAAGGAAGGAATCTCGCTATGATTGGATCAGCTCTTTTCTTTGAACTACATGAAGTTTCTCCTCAGCAAGACCAGAACAGTGTCACGATCAGTCTGGCTGATGATTGGTCTGACACTGTTGAAGCCCTTGCAGACTGCCCTGCATTGGACTGACAGTGACACACCTCTCAAAACCCACTATCATACCAATATGTTCGCTTTGCACAAGTGCAAGGGCAAACATAAAAATAGATAAAAGGATAGAAAAAAATAATAAATATATTAAACAAAGCATCAGTTGTTAATAAGCCAGACCAAGATGTAACATATATTCATGTACAGCCTCTATTTCCATGTCAGAACTTTGATCCTTAGGCAAGTGGTAAGGAAGACACAGTGCTGTGGCTAAAACCAATGGCAAGGGAGGGTGAAGGACTTTGGTTTAATTTATTGATAACCACATGTATTTATTTAGGTAATTATTAGTTTTTTAGTTACCCTGGTACAGTAAGTATACTAGACAATTAAATACCTATTTACAGCTGTGACCAGGAAGAGTACAATAGGAGGTGGAGAACGATGAAGTGTTGGGCACAGAGATAACACATTATCAGAGGCATACACAGACGCATAAGTGGAAATAAATTAAAGTAGCAACAGTGTAGCATACAACAGCAAAGACAGCTGATGGCCAAGCAAATTACATACTTGAAATAGAAAAAGCAAAAAAGTAACAGATGCAACAATGCAGCAAATACAAGCAGCAAAGATAGGCCTAATGAACAAAACAAAAAAAAAAAAAACATTTTCATGGGGGACCTGGGGGAAAGTTTGCCAAACAAAATACACAAAATAATGACCCACGTTAGGGGAGGAGACAGACTAGTTGGGACACTATTCGGAAACACTGTGAAGATTGGGAAGGGGAGGACCACTGAATGCCAGGGAGTAACAATGGGCTGGAGACTGGGTAGGGGGCCACTGAGTACCAGGCCAGGATAATCCATCACCTTTTGGCCAACAGAGGAACCACAAGGTAAGGCAAGGGAGGTGAGGGGGAGGACAGCTTCCAGGCAGCGTACCTGTTTTTTTCAGACTTGCAGCATGTCATAGTGCCATGTGACTTTGTCACTGGTGTAAAGCAGTATGTACGAGGGTACTCAGAACACACCCTATTAGCTCTCTCCAACATCTAGCAAAATCATTTGCATTGCAACTTGGACTCCCACCATGACTAAGTAGGCCTTCTGTGTATAATGCAATGGGGCAACAGTATATCATCCCTTTATTCCTTCACTATATACATAGATACATAGACAGTGTCGGCAGATAAGGGCCTATGGCCCACCCAGTCTGCCCATTTAAGTTTGTAAGTTCAGTTTATGTTTTCCAGGAAGTCTGTTGCCCCTTACCCCTGACCTCCAGAATTCCTTTATGTCTATCCCATGCATTCTTAAATCCCGTGATTGTTTCAGCCCCCACCACTTCCTCTGGCAGGGTGTTCCACTTGTCCACCACCCGTTCTGTGAAGAAATTCTTCCTCACGTTTCCTCTGAATCGTCCTCCCTCCAACTTCATCCCATGCCCTCTAGTCCTGGAACATCTTTTTCACTTAAAAATAGTGCATTCCTGCACCCTGTTCCTCCCTGTAAGATACTTGTATGTCTCTATCATATCCCCTCTCTCCCTCCTCTCCTCCAGGGAGTACATGTTCAGTGCCTTCAACCTGTTCTCATAGGACTTGTGATGCAATCCATGCACCATCTTTGTGCCCTCCTCTGAACCTTCTCTACCCTGTCTATGTCCTTATGTAGGTAAGGTCTCCAGAACTGCACAGTGTACTCCAGGTGCGGCCTCACTAGTGTCTTGTATAGTGGAATTATGACCTCCCTTTCCTGCTGGTGATGCCCCTGCTATGCATCCCAGCATCCTATTTGCTTTACCTGCTGCCTTGTCACACTGTTTCCTGCCTTGAGGTCATCAGAGATGATAACTCCAAGATCCCTTTCCTGCTTGGTGCATGCTATATCCTCACCCCCAACTGATATATTGTGCCAGGGTTTTTGTGCCCCATATGCATTATCTTGCACTTCCTTGCATTGAATTTCAACTGCCAAACCCCTGACCATTCTTCAAGTTTCTGCAGGTCCCTTCTCATTCTGTCTACACCCTCTGGTGTGTCTACTCTAGTTACAGAGCTTTGTGTCATCAGCGAACAGTGAAATTCTGCCTTCTAGGTCCTGCGCAATGTCACTGATGAAGATATTGAATAGTACCGGTCCCAGCACTGATCCCTGTGGTACCCCACTGGTCACTCTTCCCTCTGTGGAGTGACAGCCATTTACCACCACCCTCTGTGTCCTGCTGCCCAGCCAATTACCTACCCACTGCACTACTGTCCTGCCCACACCCATATTCCCCAGTTTGTGCAATAGTCTTCTATGTGTATTATATTGTTTAATCCAGGATAAAACATACAGATATATATAGGGAATTGTGTTTACAGATGTGTTCTGGGGAAAGGGAACTGGATATCATAATATACATTTATAGACATTAGACAGTAACAACATTAAATATAAAGTGCACTATGCAACCTATGGCAGCATGAAACAGTCAATGGGAATATGCAACAAATAGCAGCAAATAAACAAAGAACGAGTGTAGCGTTCTAATGATAGCAAAGGCAGGCGGAAACTAAGTAGGAGCACAACCTAAGTTTGATGCTATGTATACTTTCTTTAAACCAAATAACAACTGGTGGGCTATTCCAAATATGGGGAACCCAAAAGCCTCCACCCTTTGTGATTGAGAATGGCCCCCTTATACACTGCCATATAAACAACAAGACTTCAGTCATGAGATCAAGCTATACTACCCTAAAGGTCACTTGACCACTAATTGTAAAAAGGGTCAATCAAATGATGCTCTCCTTTTAGGGTAGACCAAATCCAACCCAGACATATTTTTTGGAATGCAATAAGTTAAAACAAAATGGAATCCCTGCTGCAATACTGGTCGCCAGATTAATCTGGATTCACTTCCATAAGTCCCTGACTGAAACCTGCTTAAGGATATTAGTGGAGAGTAATCAGGATCACTGGAGTTCTTAGTGATAATTCAACCAACTCAGTCATAAGCAATTTTCAGTAGGCACTTATAGGGAAAGTCCTCTCAGCCTATTTTCTGTACACCTGATTAGTTTGTGAGCATGAACTATGATTCCCTCTCTTGCATCTCCCTAATGTCATCCTAATTTAAATATAAATGAGGCTGCTTCACTCTGTTTTGCTGTGGTGAGAAAACCTGATTGTTTCCATTCGAAAGGTCATAACCCCACTCATGCACGGCATCATGGGAGTCAATGCGTACATACACAAGCCAGAGGAGCTATACTCTTATTCAGTTACATTACATGTTTTGTGAAGTCCCTATGTTTTCTATAAGCATTTTTTTTCTAACTCAGATGCACTTTAAACTACAGAAAAAAGCAGAGCACTTGCTATGCCTTGAAAAGTTTCCTGACCAGCTTAACACAAGAACATGTGAACTGCAGAGGACAGCAACAGCACTGACTAATGCAGTGCAACAACTGCAGGCTTTAGCACCAAAACATCATAAAATTCCAGGATGCCTTACACGAGTCAGGTCATGACCTTTGGAATGGAGTCAAGCAGCTTTTCACACCAGACTTAAGTACCTTCATTTACATTTAAATCCTGATGAAATTAGAAGGGTGCAATAGAGGCAATCATTGTTCATGCCTACAAACTACATAGGGAAACAGAATAAAAGGCTGAGAGGACTTTCCCATTAAGACTAAAATGCAGGGTTTTAAATAATTGATTAGCAGTTTTTTTCTTAGGACAATACTAACTACAGAAAGTACTTATATAGGTTTTCTAGAAGTGTTATGTTTGTTAAACACAGTGAGGCAAGTGCTATGAATTTTCACAATGTTTTAGCACTTTTATGAGCAAAACACAAATCAATTTTTAGAGTTAAATAAAACTCTGAAATGTGAGGGGTGTGTAGTAATAATAATAACAGTGCTCTAAATATAGTTATTAACCTATAATAACGATGTACAACAAACGCAAATAATTGGGAATTCAGTATTCAACCAAATATACTATTGGCAATACTTGGCCAATATTTGGTATTCAGAGCACATCTATATTACAACAGATCAAAAATGCCTCTTTGAACTGTAGACAATGTCCAGCCTCGATAAGGTAGTTGCTGGGGCAGCACTAAAGACAATGTCAGCATAATCAAAGAGGGGCATGATGAGTTTGACTAGTAATTGCTTGCACACAGTGGGGGAGAGGGAGTCCTTATACCTGTACAGGAAACCTAATTCGGGGCATGGTTTTGCACAAAGGGAGTCAGTGCAATAGGAAAAGGATATTGTAGATGCTGGTGTAGCCAAACCCCTAAGTATTTAAAAATATTGACTGATTCCAGGGGGGGTGCCATCAAGTGTATGAAAGACAAGAGTAGTATGGATGGAGCTTAATTTATGGGGGTCCCAAAAGTCATTGAGATCTCTCTTTTTGACATTTACCCTAAGTAGATTTTTGTGAAACCATCTGAGCAGGGCATTTAAATTGGACTGTAGAGGGGCTATGACAGCAGTGGGAGAGGGTCCAGATGCAAACAGAATAGCGTCGTCTGTATATAGATATCAGACGAGATGCAGACTGATGGGAGTTAATTTATAGAGACAGAGAATAATATGGGTCCCAGAATGGAACCCTGAGGTACCCTATACAAGATTGGAAGGAGAGGTGAGGAGTTTCCAATGTGAACGCATTGTGTTCTGTTTAGAAGATATGACTAAAACCATGCTAGTGTGCAATTAGCTAAACCCAGGGCACTGAGCTTCTGTAGTAGGTGAAAGGACACAGAGGCAAAAGCCTTGGCTAAATCTATAAAAATTGCGCCTGTGATGTGACTGTGATCCATAGATACATGAATTGAGTTGGTTACTCTAAGCAAGGAGGAGACTGTCGAGTGATGTTTAGCAAATCCGGATTGATATGGGGTTAGTGCCACTGAGGAGTCAAGGAAATGCTACAGTCTTTTGAGAGTGAGAGATTCTTGTAACTTCCCAAACAAGGGTAGCAGGGAGATTGGACGATAGTTATCAGGTTCGAGAGGGCTACCGCCCTTGAGAAGAGGGATTACATGGGCAGTTTTCCAAGCTCAGGGGACAGTGCCAGACTGGAATGATAGATTTAGAAGGTGGTATGGGGGGGGAGATAACTATGGCAGAAGCTGCGAAAAGGAGCAGATGGGGGTGAAGACCATCCAGTATGACTTTATTGGGATTAAATGAGGTTAGGGCTGAGAGGACTTCTTCGTGAGTAATAGGGGGAAATACAAAGTTTAGCGGTTTGGAAGACGGGTTGAAGGTGGTGCTGTAGGTGGGTACCGAGTACAGAAGGGCACAAGAAATGAAGAATTTGTTTAAGATTTCACATACCTGCGGGGTGTCAGAGATGAGGGATCCTTCAACCTTTAGGGTGGGGGTGGGTGGCTTTAAGAGTGAGCCAACTGTTTTCCAGAAGCAGGTTGGTGATACACGACCATTTTATAGTTTTTGCCTAAAGTAGTGTGACTTAGCAAGCCTAACTGCTCTAGTGCAGGTGTTTCAAAGGGTCTTAAAATGCTGGTGGTCAGCAGGAGCGAGTATGGACTTTAAAATGTCACCAGGCATGATCACGGGCCTTGCAGAGTTGCATTTTGAAACAAAGCATCACATATAAAGCATGTAACAAGTTCTGCTCAGAGCCAATACATTGTCAAATGTTGGTATTGATGCAAGTGTAAAAAGCAAGAGGCCCAGTCACCTTAGTCAGGATATTAACTGGGACTGAGCCAGTAGCACAGCTGGAACAGTATTCCAGCTAGCCTGGGTTCGAGTCTCAGCTGAGGCACTTACTTCTTTCTCTCCTCTGTTTGCACATGTTCCATAAAATATGCACATTGCAGAGCCGGCCCACTGGTACAGCAGCAACATGTCCATCTGTGGCACCAACATCCTGGGTCAGGGACGGACTTGAGAATTGGAGAGCCAGCAAAGGGAGAAGGATTGAGCATCCCAGGGACTGCTCTTCTTCTCCATGGGGGGAAGAATGTCCGTCACTATGGGGACCTCTGGTGGAGGCCGGGGGTTCCGTCACGACTAACTCCACATGTTAGGGAGCGGGAAGGATGCTGGCATCATTGCATGTCCCCGACTCCAGGGACAAAAATCATCAAAACATTTATGCCGGCTGCTAATGATGGCCTCCGCCTCCGTCACCGCTGCTGACATAGTCTGCCGGGGGGGGTCCTGCTCCCGTGACCCTGCCCTGGGGGGCAAGCCAGGACTCTTGACCATATTTCCTGGGGAGGGGGTGACTGCACGGCGGCTCTGCCCAGGGGGTAAGCATGGGGATGGGGGGTGAGGGAGTGGGGACCAAAACCTCTGGTTGGGAGATACAGCTGGTATAAATAAAATATATATATATATATATATATATATATATATATCTAGATAGATATATATTTAGGGTTATGAAGCCACTTCTATGTTAAACTCAAAAGTTTGCACGTTAATAACTTTGGATCTGTTCAATGGATTTGCATGCAATTTGGTTAGCATGGTGGGACATGGTAGGTCTCTTGATTTGTCAAATTTCATTTCAGTCGGACTTACGTTTTTTTGCACATCAAAACGTTGAAAAATGCACTTTCGCCAGTTATGTGGGCAGTTTTTTACATTTTGTCAGTGGCGCTGTGTGGCCATTGTATGGTGTGCTGTTCTGCAACTTGGCATGTTGAAAAAGCTTGTGTCAAGGAACATGCCACTTTTTGTTTGGTGAAAAGATATTAATCCATTCAAAAGTTATAAAAGTTTTAAGTTCCCATTATAAGTCTATGGGAAAATTTATATGGTTATTTTGTAAAAAAAAGAATGGGGTTTTGACCATCTGGTCCCTCCTCATGATCAAAGAATTGGCAGGCTCACAATCAAAGATTCTTTGATCCCGAAGGAGGGACTAGATGGCCAGATTTAGAGGGATCAGACAGCCCAATTTTAACAACTTTTAAAATTAAATATCTCGGAAACAGTTTGGACTTTTAACTTGAAATTTGGAGGGTGTTGATGGGATGTCCTGTAGATGTGAATTATGGTGTTCAGGTGTCAGAAAATACATTTGTTTCGGAGATATGGTGTGGTGCAGTTTACATTTTGCAGACAGCGTTTTGCATTGTGGTAGTGTCTTGAAATTTATAGGGTAGCTAGCCTTACTGCCATGGACATACTTTTCAGTTGCTAGGTATGTAAAATGTAAACAAGTGCAGAATTCTGCTACTCCGACCAATGAAAATCTCAGACTTTAAAATGTTATATCTCGGACACGGTTTGGTCTTTTAAATTGAAATTTGCAGGGTGTTGAGGGGATGTCATACAGATGTGAACTATGCTATTTAGGTGTTGGGGAAATAATGTGTTGCAGAGATATTCAATCACGTAATTGAAATTTTTCCCGTAGGATTACATTGCAGTCTGTGTCGGCGCTGTTATCTCAGAAACTAAGCGAGATACAGACTTTTGTTAAGTGGCTTAGATCACCTTCAAGTGATCTAGCCACTGGAAAAAGATTTGAAATCGTAGAGAAAGCCTGCAGTGGAATTTTGTTCGTACATTGCATGGTTCATGAGATATTGTGAAATTACTGTCACAAGGGTTGAAAGAGTGCCTGTCCAGTGCTTTTCGGTGCCCATCTCTCAGAAACGATCTGAGATATGGGTTCAGTCTGTGATTGTGGTATGATTGACTAACTGTCACGGTTACAATGACACTTTAATTATTTTTCTAGCTGTTATGGTTTTCAAGATATGGACAAATTAGTGTTACAAGCATTCGGTGGCCAATAGGAATGCTGCATGGCTCTGTAACTATGCATAAGTGGCAGCACAGGCCAGAGGGCCCATGCTCCCTCAGATGCATATTGTTATGCAGAATGAGTGTTGGTGGGAGCACGGCCCCTCCCCACCAGAGTGGCTACTATTATAGGGGCGCGGTCACGCCCCTATATTTAGGGTTATGAAGCCACTTCTATGTTAAATTGAAATTTTGCGCATTAATAACTTTGGACCCATTCAATGGATTTGCATGACATTTGGAATGCTTGGTGGGGCATGGTAGATCTCTTGATATGCCAAATTCTGTTTCAGTTGGACTTACGGTTTTTGTGCACCAAAACATTGAAAAATGCATTTTTTGCCAGTTATGTGGGCAGTTTTTCAGATTTTGTCTGTGGTGCTACCCGGCCTTCTTGTGGCGTGCTGCTGTGCAACATGGCTCATCTGAAAGAACTTAGGTCAAGGAACATGCCACTTTTCATTTGGTGAAAAAATATGAATTCATTCAAAAGTTATTAAACTTCTAAGTTCCCATTATAAGTCAATGGGAACATTTATTTTGCTATTTTGCAAAAAAAGAATGGGCTTTTGGCCATCTAGTCCAGCCTCACGATCAAATAATTTGCAGGCTCACGATCAAAGAATCTTTGATCGTGAGAAATTCTTTGATCATGATGGCCGCCATCATGTTTTCAGTTTACGGTCGGAAACATTCAAATATCTCAGCCTGGGGGGACTTCTGAGGTGAAACTATGGTGGGTTTTGCTCAGGGGTCTTCCCTCTATCGAGCCATGCTTGTGGTTTCTTTCAAAATGGTCAAAAAATAGAGTTTTAAACGTTTTTATTGTTTGATCATGGCTCACTAATGATCTTTGATCGTGAGCCTGCAAATTCTTTGATCATGAGATTCTCTGACTGTGATCTTTGATCGCGAGGGCGTGACTAGATGGTCACTTGAAAAAATCAATTTTCTCAGCTCATGGGTGGCTTATTAAGCCAAATAAGGATGAGTTTTGCTCAGGGGGCTTCGTTCTATTGAGGCAGGGCTGTGGTTTCATGCATTTCTACCTAAAAATTGACTTTTAACATTTTTTATTGTTTGATCTTGACCCTGCAAATTCTTTGATTGCAAGTCTGCAAATTCTTTGATTGCAAAATTCTTTGACAGCGATCTTTGATCGCGAGGGCAAATCTAGATGACCACATGAAAATTTAATTTTCTCAGCACAGGGTCACTTCTAAAGGCAAAGTAGGGTGGGATCTGGTCAGGGGCCTTCGTTCTGTCGATTCACGGCTGTGGTTTCATGTATTTTTCTAAAAATTGAACTTTAACATTTTTCATTATTTGATCACGAGCCTGCAAATTCTTTCATCGCGAGCCTGCAAATTCTTTGATCGTGAGATTTTTTGATTGCGATCTTTGATCGCAAGGGAGGGACTAGATGTCCAGATTTGGAGGAACCAGATAGCACAATTTTAACAATTGTTCAAATTAAATATCTCGGAAACAGTTTGGTCTTTTAACTTGAAATTTGGAGGGTGTTGATGGCATGTCCTGTAGATGGGAATTATGGTGTTTAGGTGTTGGACAATAAATTTTTTGTGGACATATTGTGTGGTACAATTTACGTTTTGTGGACAGCGTTTTCCATGGTGGTAGTGGCTTGAAATTACTAGGGTAGCTAGCCTTACTGCCAAGGATGTACTTTTCAGTCGTTAGGTGTGTAAAATGTTAATAGGTGTGGAATTCTGCCAGTGTGATGAATGGAAATCTGAAACTTTCACATTTTATGTCTCAGAAACTGTTTGGTCTTTTACATTGAAATTTGGAGCATGTTGAGGGGATGTGCTGTCCATGAGAATTATGGTGTTTAGGTGTTGGAAAATTCATTTGCTGCACCCATATTGCATGAAACACTTTATGTTTTATGTATGGCGTTTATATTGTGGTACTGGCTTCACATTTATAGGATGCCTAGCATTACTGCCATGAAGGTAATTTGTAGTGGTTAGGTGTCTGACATGTAAACAGGTGTTGAATTATGCCACAGATGACTGACACTTTGCTTTCATTCAAGGTGGTGGACCCCACACTCCCACCCATATGTGCTGTCAGCAATACATATGATATTCAGTACTTGTACTCTTATCTTAGGCAGGAATTTGCAAGTTGGTGGGAGCACGGGGCCCGAAGGGTCCTACTCTCCCACCAACTTGCGCAACTTTCTCCTTTTCTATTCTTTCTCAAAACGTAAGGAAATTCTATACAAAAAACTTTGTTAATGCACCATTTAGGGTTAAAACGCAAAAAGTCAGGAAATGAGACCTTTAGGGTTGCCCCATCCCCCCTCGTAGACCCGCCCATCATCCCGAGATTGATAGCTGACGGGGTGTGTCATTGGGGTTGTGAGGCCTAAATGTCACCCCATTCTTCTTTATTGTTGCTTGTGAATATATGATTACAGATGGAATGGGGTGACATTTAGGCTCACAACCATAGATACACCCATCAGCTGTGACTCTCGGGATGATGGGTGGGTCTACGAGGGGGGGATGGGGCAACCCCAAAGGTCTAATTTCCTAACTTTTTGTGTTTTAACCCTAAATGATGAATTAACAAAGTTTTTTGCCTAGAATATATATATATATATATATATATATATATATATATATGTATACACATTGTACACTTGTGATTAAACATGTAATTATCTGTGCATCACCAGGCTGTGCATTGGAGAAAGAGTAATGTGCTGCAGGATGGCCCTGTTTTCAGTTGTCTTGGTGGTGCAGCTGGTAACGCACCCAGAACAGTACTCTGGGTGGTCTGGATTTAAGTCCCTGCTGAGGCACTTACTTCTTTCTCTCCTCTGTTTGTACGTGTTCCATAAAACATGCATACCACACTCTTGCAATTAAAAATGTTCAGTCATAATCTGGACATTTTACCATGTTTATACACCAAATTTTCAGAACAGCCTTCTCATTAACCCATCTCATGAACCCCATAGGTGAATATTTTCGAATCCCTGCCGAAATGTGATTCTGCACCACAGAAATGTCAATCTTTGCCACAGGTGCGAAAACACATTTTGGACAGGATTTGAAAATTGCCAGCTGTCACATTCATAAGGTGGTGTGACAAAAGGGCTATGTTGAAAACTTAGGGTAAAAATATTTAAAATTATTTAAGTTATGAGTGAGCGTAGAATAAATTCTACATTATGTTAAGTAACTTTGTGATTTTTACATATTTTGACCCCAAATCTTCAACATAGCCTTCTTGTGACCCCACCTCATGAACAATGGTGGTGAAAATTGTCAAATCCTGCCAGAAAGGTGATTTTGCCAAGTGACTGAAAAATCACCTTTCAGGCCTGATTTGCATAATTCCACCACCACCACTGGCCATGAGGTGGGGTCCCAAAATGCCCATGTTGAAAATTTGGGGTCAAGATATGCAAAAATGACAACATTATGCCTCAGAGTTGAAAACTCCATTGAAATACATTGAACCACACTTACCTTCGTTTCTCGTATTGCAGCTGCCGGTTCCAGCAGCAAGATGCGTCTTCGATGGGAAAGTGGATCTTCGGCCTGTGACCTATTCAGGTGAGTGAGGCTCTCTGAGGGTTTCCTGTGGGTGTGGGGTGCTGAGTGAAAGGTCAGGGTTGCAGGGGTCAGATCAGCAAGGGACTGCTTTCTTTTTTACAGGGTTAAACAGAAAAAAAAAACACTGAGGGGACAGTTTCCTTTTTTACAGGTCACAAGACAATGATGGGAAGTTGGGATGCAACTGGACACCAGGGAAACATATAGAGGGATGAGGATTGGAGGGCAAGGGGGTGCCATTAGACACCAGGGAAACATGGATGGGATCGGTGGGGCTGTGGGTGCCACTAGACACCAGGAAATCATGGACAGGGATCGGAGGGTGGGGAGTGCCACAACACACCAAGGAAGCAAAGGGAAATGGTGATCAGAGGACGGGGGTGCCACCAGACACCAGGAAACATGGATGGGGATCAGAGGATGAGGGGTGCCACTAGACACCAGGAAAACATATAAGGAGACGGGGATCAGAGGGCAGGGGGCCACTAGACACCATGAAAGCATTATACAAATATGGGGCCAGCAATCATAGGGTTGGGGGGCCACTAGACACAGGAAAGTACTATACAAATAGGGGCTGGCAATCAGAGGGTGGAGGGGTGCCATCAGACACCAGGAAAACATTACAGAAATAGGGGGACAGCATCTGAGGGTAGGGGATGTCACTAGATACCAGGGGAAACATTATTTAAACAAGGGGATGGCTATTAGAGGGTGGAGGAGTGCCACTGGACACCAGGGAAACACTGCATATATAACGTGGATGGCAATTGGAGAGCGGGAATGCAGGATGGCAAGGGTCAGATCAACGAGGGACTGTATTCTTTTTTACAGCTGTAAATATGAAAAGAAACAGTGCGAGATGGTTTTCTTTGTTGCAGGACATTTGTAAAATTAATATAGGGACAGCGATCGAACCCAGAAGTGAACTGGAAGTGAGCACGGTACAGGAAAATACTACACCCGGGAGTGGGGGGGGGGGACAGCACTATGGTCAGTGGAGAGGCCACATGTGCTTCAACTCCGCTGTGGAAGGACAGAGTCCAGGTATCTGGTCACATGCTTCTACAGTCCCTTCTCTCTACTATGTCATACTAATTTGTCAGCATAACTCTGCTATTTGGCTTTAAAAATGCTGCTTATTTTGCTTAATTTGCTATAGCTTGTATACTATACCATCTTTGTACAAGACATATGTTGGGCCAATAAAAGGTATCAAACTATCAAGGTACTCTCTGAGGCCTAGAGAAGTCACACACACACACACACACACACACACACCCTTGCTCAGGTAATAAGGTCTAGTCATATGGCTACCTTCAACCCAAGGAGTAAATTTTTGTTTTAGTCATTGGTAACCGGGTAAGGCCCACTAGGCACAAATGCCTGTTTTCAGGGGTCACCTGGGAGCACTGGGGGTCATGTGATTTTCTCAAAGTCACACAGTACACAAGTGAAGGTTGTGGAATCAAACCCAGGTCTGCTGGATGTACCATTCACATTCCTACCCACTCCCTAGATCCTTCAACAGTGCATAAGTTACTAAAAATACTGTACAATATCTGGTCTCCTGTCAGTCCCCATGCCACCCAACACTATGTTTAGAAACAGTCCTCCACTCCCCAACCTCCACCAGCCCCTGTCCCAAGTCTGCAGCCCCCAAAAGCCTGATACTTGACTGGTGAGAGGGCATGGTCACAGTTATGCCCAGCCTGGGCCTTCTCCTTCTCCAGTTCACTCTGTTTTGGAGTAGCTGAATAGCATGTTGCAGACATTATTTTTATCACGGCAGTGATCTTGAAGAGAAACACTTGGGCTGCATTTCAAGAAAGGAGTGGACTGAGTGCTGAAACATGGAGGATACATCAATTTGATTTAAATCTCTGAATAACTGGAGCTGGGAATGGACAAGGAACAATGTGGGGTGATTTATGGGTGTAAGGTAAGGAGGGTGGGAGGATTACATCTTTGGGTGACATTAGGGAAGTGAGAGAACTGCTAGAAGGGGAAACAAACAGATCTGGATTGGTGACAGCATATGTGACTCATGGGTTGCTGCCCACTGGCAACTTGTAGTAGTCATCGCAAACTATAACATGGGGAAGAGAATGGGTTGCGTCATATTGGTTCAAGAGCATCAGGTGACCATACATTAATTCTCAAGTAATCCATGGTTGCCTGAGAATTAATGTATGGCTGAGTCTGTAGCAATTGTCTTCCCCCCTCTTACAATGTCCTCCACCTTATTGACAAAAAGTAGCAATACCAGGAGTGGCCACCATATATGTATACAAGGCATGTTGATGTGTTGAACATCATTTGGTTTCTGGAACAAAAGCCACAGCATGGCAGTGGGCTTTTACTAGGTCACGGAATCTGTGGTTTGGCTTAGCAAAATTTCAACTTTTAACAGTTTGTAAACTAAAAGGTGGCACCCTGTTGGATAGTATGAGAGACGTGAGGCTATAATTATCTGTGGTTTATTTGAATCTAGCTGGTTTCTGTTGCAGAGCAGCTGAACAGAGATAGATTATGCTCTTAGCAACACACACACTGGTACCTGTGATTCTAGCAGTATGGAACAGCTCAAATGTACTAATATCTCCCTTCTTTTTTTTTTTTCTCTACCCCTGAGGGCAACTGCTATACTATACAGCTGCCTCAAAGTGAGAGGTAGTAATCCAGAAACTCTTTCTGCTGCAAGAATTGTTGTATTATTATTCTCCATTTTTTTCTGTGCGGTTCTTCTCTGTCCCCTACCTAGTGCTGTTTGGAATTTTCAAATCCCATTGGGACAAAATTCTGTGGAATGTCTGAAAATTCCAACTTGGAATTGGAATTCTGTCAGAAAAGAATTGAGGGGGGGAGGAGTTAAGATGGCGATCTGGTAGCAGCGTTGCTCCTGAGCTCCATGCTGACTGGAATACTATCGTTTTGGAAGAAAATATACTTAACAAATGTCGTAACAAGATGAAAAAATTTCAGTCTGGTTACTGAGTTTGTCTCCCGCCTAAGGCAGTCCCGCTTGATCAGTCGATTCGCCTGCAACAAGCCCGAGAGTGGTAGAAAGATGGGTTCCCAACCACCCCACAGGCAAGACTTCCTTCGCCCTTGGTCAGCCAAACATTCTGGGCAACTCTAGAGCCTCACAATCGGTCACGCACCTGTTGCAGCGTCTACTGGATTCCAATCCTCTCCAAAGGAATCCAAACAATACACCCTAGAAACATTGGTAAAAGCACTTGACAAATTGTTGGATTGGACGGAGAGATATGACTGCCGGTTTGAGGCACTTACAAAAAAGACAGATTACTTGCAAACGGAGCTAAAAAGGGTTCAAGAAAAAGCAGCAGTAACAGAAAAAAACGGTGGAGGATCAAGCAGCTAAATTAGACCAGCAAGAAGGAAACCTTCAAGCTATCAGTGCAATGCTACAGGGGGTAATCAAGGAAAATATTAACATACCACAAAAACTGGAGCAGAAAGAAAACCAGCTGAGATATAGAAATTTTCAATTGGTAGGAATATCTGACTCCATGGATTCCAGCTTTTTTTTAATATTCGCTGTTTATGCCCCCTTACTAACCGCTCTGGACCCTTTTCTTGGGGATCCCTAGGCTGTGCATGCTCCCATAGATCCTCCCCAGGTATCTCCATTCTGGGTCCTGTCAGCACTATCTCCCATCCTGCCTCAGTATTTCACCCTGGGCGGGGAGGAAAGGGACCCCCCTATAGTCTCCTCCAGTCCATTAATGTGCATCAGGTAGGCTGCGTAGGCCCATCCTGAAGCTTGGTTGTGGATTTCTCTCAGGCAGCCGGGTCCCCTCACCAGACGTCCGCTGCGGAGATTTTCCATTTTTCTGGTGCTGCCCTTCCCCTCAGGATGCCGACATGCTTGGAAAGCCAAGGGCCGGGGCATGTAGCAACATACTGCCGTCCCAGCTCTTGACCGACATCCTCCCTCCCTCCCTGTTCATGCCGTCCCACTGCACCTCCACCCGTGGTCACTCAGGTGGTGGTAGAGCATCAGGACAGGCATCCCCACCTTCCCTGGAGAAGGAGAGTAGCCTGTGGGTGCTTGATCCTTCTCCCTCTGGCCGGCGCTCCAGCTGCCAGAGTCTGTTCTCAAACCTGTCACAGTCGCAGCGGTAGCCCCACTGTGCTGCAGCCGGCCAGTCATAGACTCCAGCTTGATAACATTTGTGATTTGGTGAAGGACATCCTGATCACTACTTTTGGCTACTCTGCAGACAGCCCTCCATTGCTGACCGGCGTTCAGAGTGAATATCAAGGTAAACACATCTGTGAAATCTACAATTATAGCAACATTGGCCTTTGTCTCCGACAGGGATTTCATCTTTATAATAGCAAAACTGAAAGAAATATTAATGTATAAAGGCTGTTGCTATTATATATTCCCTGACCATTGCTACCAAACACAGTAAAGACATCAGAAATTTTTAATGTACCGACAAGAAGTGTTAGAGTTGGGGGCACAGTTTTTTCTCCTACTTTCAGCAAAAGTTAAGGTGGTTAAAGACAGTAAAACATACATTTTCTTTGAAACAGACCAGCTAGTCACTTTCTTAAGATCACAATACTCCACCACATCAGAACATGATTTAGCTAGCTTTCCTACAAATTCAGAAAAGGAAATGATTGTTTCCATGGAAAGGATGGACATATAGTGGACATGGTGGG
The DNA here is from genome assembly GCA_016271365.2 of Neoceratodus forsteri. NCBI lineage: Eukaryota > Metazoa > Chordata > Ceratodontiformes > Ceratodontidae > Neoceratodus > Neoceratodus forsteri. Next base: position 661,195,387 of record CM057459.1, read on the forward strand.
TATATAATTGATATGAAGTTTTGAAAGACATATGACTTTAATTTTTGAAATTTAAGTAACATTAAGTTTGTTATTGGCTAAATCAGATGGCAAATTTATTATCTAAATGGCCTGTTATTTTTAAATTGCAGCTGCAGACGCAAAGTTAAATAATTAAGACTCTCCTCCCTCCATCATTTTGAAATGGTCTAGAAGTATCCTTAATGTTGAATTATTTGTTTAGTAATTTGTGTTTTTGATTAAGATTATAAAAAACATTATATTAAAATGAAATAAAAAGAAAGTAATAAAAAAAGAAAAGAATTGGCAGCATTTCACCAGCAGAATATGGAATATCATGTGAACTACAGAATAATAGCATATAGTAGTAGAGCTGTGTTCTATGTAGGAACAACTACCAGACTTTTCACAGCCATCTGTTGACCTGCCAAAGGAATTGCAGGAACAACTACCAGACCTCAATTCTCTTGTGCACCTAAATATATGTATTTCCCATAATGCACAGCAGCCAAACAGCAAACACAGCAGAAAAATGGAGACGATTCCACAGTTCACAAAAGTAAGCCAAAATGAGCACATATTCTGAAATGCTGGATCACATCTGCATGTAATCAGTAATTCAATGACTGTTCACCACAGTATTAAAAAAAAAAGCCTCTTCAGTATGTAGTTTCTCCAGTCAGGTGCAACCCCCTTTCTCTTCCCCAGGGTAGAAACCTTAATATCCTGTCAGAACCTTTGTAATTTTGCACTTTAAAATTACTTTTACGCAAATGTAACATGGGGAAGAGAAACATAAAAACAGCGTCAAACCCTTTGTCTTCCCCATGTTACAAATGAAGTAACCCACTGCAGAGTGTAGGTCTACTTGAAATTAATCCACAGCTGGTTGGTTGGAACCACTCAGCCTGCAGCCTCTTGGTCAACCCCCGCTGTGGATTAATTCCTAAGTAGACCCACGCTCTGTCATGGGTTAATCCTTACATGTTTAACTGGGTCTGCCTCACTTTTATCTTCATGTTATATCTATGACAGTACTGAGATGTATACTCAAGAACATGTGTTTTGTGATGCTTGTTGAAGGACTCTACAAGAACATACTTTGCAAGTATAGGAATGTTTTAGTCATATTAGCCCTTGTACAAACAGATATGTAAAAAGCGCAAGTTTAAAAAAACAAAACAGTCTGCTTGCTTCATATATTACCTGGATTCTTTTTAGCAAACAGTATAAAATGTTTAGATATTGAAGATCATATGGGATTGGCTTGTTCCCAACATGTCATCGAAAGGCATGGAGTTAAAGGCATGGCCTCCATGTCAACGTTCCTTGTCATCCTGATGGAGCCAGTTTTCACAGTATCAACAAGAACAAACTCGATCAGAGCCACAAATGGCTGCTGCTGCAATGCTATTGGATGTAATGTGTACGAACATGCGCCAAGCTTAGTGTGTCCTGATAACACAAACATACCTTTGCATTTTAGAAGGCAAGGACTGGGTACTTTGGAAAAATGGCTATGTTGAAAGTTTGTAGTTTAAATACAGAAAATTAGCAAAGTTATGCGTGAACGTTGAAATACTGCAACATTCAGTCATGACCTGGGCATTTAATCATATTTGTACACCAGGTTTTCAGCATAGTCTTCATATGACCTCACCTTATGAACAAGTGTGGTGAAAATTTTCAAATCCTGCCTGAAAGGTGATTCCACAAAGCATCCGCAAAATCACATTTCAGGCCAGATTCGTATATTTCCACTGTCATTGGCCATGAGGTGGTGTTCCAAAAGGCCATGTTGAAAATCTGAGGTCAAAATACATAAAGAAATGTCACATCTTCCAATAAAGGGTTTAGATAGTGCCTGCATGTATCTCTCCATTTTACTAATTACTTATTTCATTTCAATACAAGCAGAATCTCTGTCACTTGGTTTCATTTGCACTGTCTGCATTTCCCTGGTGACTTATTCCTCTGCTGTGACCTTATAATAATTTCTACAGCAACCACTTGTGATGTCAAGCAAAATACTGTAGTGATGTCACCTGTGTGCAAGCAGCCAGAGCAAATGAAGAGCAAGTGTCAGAGATCCTGTTTCAATGAAAATGTTAGAGGTAATAAAGTAGGAAAGGAAGATAAATATCACTATATGATATAAAGGCTGTACTGTGTGAACCTATTGCATATTAAAAAGTTGCCCCTGTAGTATCAGAGGCTCCTTATTTTAGATGTTTTTGGCTGGGAAAGGCATACAGTGCTGAAGTTCGTTTGGAAGTTCTTGTCCAGCTTAGAGGAGGTTAAGTGACTTGCACAGGGTCACAAAGTATGCAGCTGGTGATTTGGGGATTTAAACCCAGGTCTACTAGGTTTTGAGGTCCACCGTTTGGGGCTCTAACTACTTCTATACTCTTAATTTAGCTGAGGATGTATTTGGAGTCTTGATTGCATTTGGCTTTAGTGTATAGCCCTTCACAACCACTAACCAAAGTGATCTTTAAAGCACATTACATATGGTCTTTAGGCTGTTCTAGGATTTTCTTGTTGGGGGGGTACAGCATGCTAGATGTTCACAGATCAGTTCTTCCATCACCATCTTAACTGAGAATATAGGTTACTATAGGGTTATCGTATGATATCGCACCTTGCAAACGATAATACACATCCTTTAAACATGTATGGTGTATTTATGAGCAGTCTTAGTGGACATTATGCATAGTTTTTAACTGGCATACACTCCAGTAGCATATGACCCATCTAAAAACAAGAAAACATACAATGTTGTTGTGTGGTCTCTTATGGCATACACTCCACTGACATAGGACTCATATTATATAACAAACATGAAAACATACAATGTTGTGGAGTGGTCTCTTTATTATGTTTCATGTTTTATTTTTAAACTGAGATCTTGGCCGTTATTGGGAAGGAGGCAAGCTGCATGTTGTAGACAGGTTTCATCCGCCCAACTGTATTCCTGAATCAGGGGGTCAAAGTTACACTTAATGATAGTATTTTGCAAGACATAATACAATACACAGACCTCCAAACATCACCAGATCTAAAGAGTTAAGTTTATATCTGTGCGAGTGGTATTTTGACTACACCAGTGTGACAGTTTTCTTTTTATCTCTGTAATCCCAGATCTGGTCTCCTTAATGACAATAATCCACAACCTGGGGGCTCACCACCCCAGCCTGGAGCCCAGTTCTTTGCACCCCTTGAGCTAGGAATTCCTCTGTCCTTGGTCTTTTAACAGGGAACTCCCAACCTTCAGTTGAGCATCAGTATCAGGATCCATTCTGTGCTCCCCAAAAAAAAAAAACAAGCGTGGACTATGACAACAGTAAAGCTGACATACTGAACAGGTATTTCTCTGCTCAGTCTTTACTGAGGAAGAGGAGGTAATAGGTCTGAAGGAGTACAAGGGCTGAGAATGGTGCAGAAATGGACTCAAGTCCCTTTACACAAGAAAAGGGTCCTGAAGGAACTGGAAGTAATAAAAGTTGATAAAGCAATGGGGCCAGATGGGGTGCACCCTAGGGTCCTTAAAGAACTAAGAGAGGTGGTGGCTGAACCTCTGGCTATCCTGTTTAGCCGATCACTGGAAACAGGGGAGGTACCCAAAGACTGGAGGACAGCAGATGTAGTCCCCTTATACAAAAGTGGGAACAAAGAGGAAGCAGGGAACTACAGACCAGTCAGCCTCACCTCTGTAGTGGGGAAGATCATGGAAGCACTACTGAAGGAGAGATTGGTGGAACATCTGGTTGTCAATGGACTACAGGACCCAAGGCAGCATGGTTTCACCAGGGGGAGGTCATGTCAGACCAACCTCATTGAATTTTTTGACTGGGTGACTAGGGAGGTGGATCGGGAGGGCAGTGGACATGGCCTATCTGGACTTCAGCAAGGCCTTTGACACTGTGCCACATAGAGACTATTACACAAACTGGGGAATATGGGTGTGGGCAGGACAGTAGTGTGGTGGGTAGGTAACTGGCTGGGTGGCAGGACACAGAGGGTGGTGGTAAATGGCTGTCACTCCACAGAGGGAACAGTGACCAGTGGGGTACCACAGGGATCAGTGCTGGGACCGGTCCTATTCAACATCTTCATCAGTGACATGCACAGGACCTAGAAGGCAGAATTTCACTGTTCGCTGATGACACAAAGCTCTGTAACAGAGTAGACACACCAGAGGGTAGACAAAATGAGAAACGACCTGCAGAAACTTGAAGAATGGTCAGGGGTTTGGCAGTTGAAATTCAATGCAAAGAAGTGCAAGATAATGCATATGGGGCACAAAAACCCTGGCACAATATATCAGTTGGGGGTGAGGATATAGCATGCACCAAGCAGGAAAGGGATCTTGGGTTATCATCTCTGATGACCTCAAGGTAGGGAAACAGTGTGACAAGGCAGCAGGTAAAGGGAAATAGGATGCTGGGATGTATAGGCAGGGGCATTAACAGCAGGAAAAGGGAGGTCATAATTCCGCTATACAAGACACTAGTGAGGCCCCACCTGGAGTACAGTGTACAGTTCTGGAGACCATACCTACGTAAGGACATAGACAGGGTAGAGAAGATTCAGAGGAGGGCAACAAAGATGGTGCATGGATTGCATCACAAGTCCTATGAAGACAGGTTGAAGGAACTGAACATGTACTCCCTGGAGGAGAGGAAGGAGAGAGGGGATATGATAGAGACATACAAGTACCTTACAGGGAGGAACAGGGTGCAGGAAAACACTATTTTTAAGCGAAAAAGATGTTCCAGGACTAGAGGGCATGGGATGAAGTTGGAGGGAGGACGATTCAGAGGAAACATGAGAAAGAATTTCTTCACAGAACGGGTGGTAGATAAGTGGAACACCCTGCCAGAGGAAGTCGTGGGGCTGAAACAATCACAGGATTTAAGAATGCATGGGATAGACATAAAGGAATTCTGGAGGTCAGGGGTAAGGTGCAACAGATTTCTAGGAAAACAAACTGAACTTACAAGCTCAAATGGGCAGACTGGGTGGGCCATAGGCCCTTATCTGCCGACACTGTCTATGTATCTATGTATGTACATGGACCCAAGGAGTGGAGAAACCTCAGTTAATGCCCCTCCAGTCTGGGGCTCAGCCGCTCTCCAAGAGGAAGGGAAATTAATTTGTTGAAGTCCCTCAGGTCTTGAAGGGGACTTCTTATATTAAATCAGCTCTTTCTGGGCTTGCACCTTGGACTCACTTGAAGGGGTATGTAAAAAAAATGACAGCTCCTCCTAGACTCAGCCTTGCACCAAGCAGTCATGTTAAATTTTGTATGCCCTTTCTGGACTCTGTCCCACTCGGAGTGAGCATGTAAAAAAAAAAAAAAAGGGGGAAAAAAAAATCAGTCCCTCCTAGAATCAGTCCCCAAGAGCAGGTATAAAAAAAATAATAATACAGCCCCCTCCTGAGCTCAGCGCTGCTCCGAGTGGGCATGTTAAATATTTGCATGCTCTTCATGGACTCTTGGTAATTATGTACAAATGAGACTGCACTTATTCTGCAAACCTGAGTCTCACTTTGTGTGACTGGCCTCTGATATATGCTAACCTGTGTTAATGAACACTTGGCTCTGCCTTGTGCCTCAGTGTCTACTCAGATAACTGCATACCTTTGCTTGATCACTATGTACAACTGTGAGTGTAGCTACTCTGAAAATCTTCTGTCGCTTTATGTAAGCAGCCTCTGATGTATGACCACCAGGGTTACATAAAGACACTTGGCTCTGCCTCATGCCTCACTGCAAACTCTGGTAAGTGCATGTTATTTTGCAAACCTTGCATCACTTTTCTCTGATTGGCCTCTGCTATATGTTCACCTATGGCACCTGAACACACTTGGCTCTGCCTCATGCCTCAGTGCATAGGCAGGAAAGCACATGCCATGGTTCCATCACTATGTACAAAGGTGGCTGCACTTATTTTGCAAACCTTGTATCACTCTGTGTTATCTGCCTCCGACATGCACTACCTTGTGTATATTGAACACATTTGGCTCTACCTCATGCCTCAATGTTAACCAAGGTACATTTTCTCTATCACATTGAGCAACTATGTCTGCAGTTCTTCTAAAAGCCTTCTCTCACTTTCTGTGATCACCTCTGATATATGCCCACCTGGGTTACATGAACTTACTTGACTCTGTCTCATGCCTCACTGGATAGACTGGTAAGCGCATACGATGGTTCCATCACAGAAAACAACTGAGTGCAGTTCATCTGCAAACCTTGTGTGATCAGCCTATGCTATATGCTCACCTCAGTAACATGACACTTGGCTCTGCCTCATGTCTCAGTGCATACCAGGGAAAGAGCATACCATGATTCCATACTGTATATAAATGTGACTGCATTTATTTTGCAAACCTTGTCTCACTTTCTGTGAATGACCTCAAATATACTCTAGACCTGATTGAATTAATACATTTGGCTCTGCCTTGTACCTCATTGCATACCCAGGAAAGTGCAAACCATGGCTCCATCACTATGTACAAATGTGACTGCACTTATGCTGCAAACAGTGTCTCACTTTGTGTAATTGGCCTCTGATATACACTTCCCTGAGTTAAATGAACACACTCAACTCTGCCTCATGCCTCAGTGTCTACCCAGGTAACTGCATACCACTGCTTGATTAATATGTACAATTGTGAGTGCATGTATTCTGAAAACCTTCTGTCACTCTGTGTGATCGGTCTCTGATATACACTCACATGGGTTATGTGAACACACTTTGCTTTGCCATGTGTCCCACTGTATACCCTTGTAAGCGCATACCATGGCTCCACCACCATGTATATTTTGTATGTGGAGTTATTCTGCAAATGTTGTGTCACTTGGTGTGATTAGCCTCTGATATACACTCACCTTGGTTATGTGAACACACTGGGCTCTGTTTTGTGCCTCAGTGTCTACTCAGGTAACTGCATACCTTTGCTCGATCACGATGTACAATTTTGAGTGCAGTTATTCTGCAAAACCTTGTGTCACTTTTTGTGCGATTGACATAGTATATGCTCACCTTTGTTACATTAACACACTTGTTGTGCCTCACTGCATACACTGGTAAGCCCATAATATATCTCAATCCACGTGCAAGTGTACACCCATGTAAACATAGAAAACAAATTTTTGACAGCAGAAAAGGACCGCTTGGCCCACCAGTCTGCCCATTTCCCTACCTGTTTGATAAGCTGCAGATCCTAGTTAACCAACAGCCTACTTCTTCCTACTCCCACCAGAACTGCATTATGTCTGTCCCATGCATTCTTGAATTCCCCCACTGTTTTTGACCCCACAACGTCCTCAGGAAGGCTGTTCCATGCATCCACCCCCCTCGACGTGAAAAATTACTTCCTCACGTTGCTCCCGAGCTATCTCCCCTTTATCTTCAAATTGTGCCCCCTTGTTCTTGCACATCTCTTTTTCTGAAAGATGCTACCCTCTTGGACTTTGTTGATTCCCTTGAGGTACTTGAAAGTCTCTATCATGTCCTCCCTCTCCCTCCTTTCTTCGAGGATATACATATTAAGCTCCTTTAGTCTCTCTTCGTATGGCTTCTGGTGTAAACCCTGCACAATTTTAGCTGCCCTCCTCTGGACTGCCTCCATCCTGTCTATATCCTTGCAGAGATGGGGTCTCCAGAAATGCAGGCAGTACTCCAGATGGAGTCTCACCCACTGTCTGTACAAAGGGATTGTAACTTCCTGTTTTCTACTGGTGATGCCTCTCACTATGCATCCCAGTATCCCCCCAAGCCATCCTTACTGCCTTCTCACATTGCTTGCCTACCTTTAGGTCATCTGATATGACTACCCCATGTCCCTTTCCACTTTTGTTGTTGTTAGTACCTCCACCCCCCACACCCCCACCCCCCACTGTGTACTCTACCCCTGGGTTTCTGTTTCCCAGGTGCATTACTTTGCACTTCTTTGCACTGAATCTAAGCTGCCACACATTTGACCATTCCTCCAGCCTTGCCAAGTCTTTTCTCATCCTTTCCCTTCCCCCTTGTGTATTAACCCTGTTGCAGATCTTTGTATCATCTGCAAACAGGCACATTTTTCCTTCCAGTCCCTCCACAATGTCACTTATAAAGACATTAAAAAGGACCAGTCCCAGTACTGAACTCTGCGGTACCCCGCTAGTAACCCCTCTTTCTTCGGAGTGGACTCAGTTTTCTATTACCCTCTGCATCCTGTTGTGCAGCCATTTTACTTAGGCTACCACCCTGGGACCTACTCCCAGGCTGGCTAACTTATTTATCAATCTTTGTGTGGGACTGTGTCAAATGCCTTGCTAAAGTCTAGGTAGGCCATGTCCAGAGCCCTCCCGTATACTACTTTTGTCACCCAGTCAAAGAAATCTATTAGATTCATCTGACATGACCTTCCCACTGTGAATCCATGCTGCCTGGGTCCTACGCCCACTGACCTCTAGGTATTCTAGTACCCTTTCTTCGGATGTGATTCCATCATTTTACCACTGAGGTCAAACTAACTGTCTATAGTTTCCTGCCTCTGCTTTGCTACCACTCTCTTTGTGAAGGGAATAACATCTTTGCCCTTCTCCAGTCCTCAGGTACTGCACCATCCTCCCATGATTTGTTAAAAAGTGTTGTCAGTGGTGTCACTAGTTCTACCCTTTACTTTTTAGAATTCTGGGGTGAATCCTCAGGTCCCCATTGCTTTGTCCACCTTCAGTTTTAGAGTTCTTTCAGACCCTTTTCTTCTGTGAATGGACTGGTATTGACCTCTGATCCAGGAGTGCTTCTATTGACTGGTTTAGTACTTCCGGCCTCCTCTTTCTTTGTGAATACTCAGCAGAAGTATTCATTCAATATCCCTGCTTTTCACTGTCACACTGCCCACCCACCCTTCATTTTACTAAGCCTCACTATCTCCTTTGTTCTTTCTCTGCTCCCTAATGTGCCTATAAAGGGTTGGCTATCTTTTCCTTGTGTGGGCCTTGCTATTCTGGACTGCCTTCCCCGCCTTCCTTCTGCTTTAACTGGTACAGTTCTCTGTCTTGCTCCTTTTGTGTTTCCTTATACTTCCTGAATGCTATCTTTTTCTCCCTTACTTTCCCCGCCACCTCTTTCGAGAACCATAGTGTTTTTTTCCTATGTTTTGATTTGTTTATTTGCATCACTCAAAGGCATGTTGCCTCTGCGATGGCAGTTTTAATTTTTTCCCATTGTTCCTCAACCCCTCCTTCTTGCCTGTTTGCTAGTGCTTTTTGGAGGCACTCTCTTATTTTGCCCAAGTCAGCCCTCCTAAAGTCCAGTACCCTCGCTTTTGTATGGCTTGACTCTACGGCTGTATTTATCGTGAAACACACTGGTGATCACTTGTTCCCAGATGGCTACCCACTTCTAAATCTAAGATCCTCTCTCCGTCCCTGTTTGAGAGTACCAGATCTAAGAGTGCCCTCTCAAGTGATTTCCAGCACTAGCTGTCTGAGGCATGCCCCTGTAGGGCATTGAGAATGACCCTGCTCTTGGATGTGGCTCAGCAATAGTGCTCCAGTAACATCTGGCAATCCAGGTCCCCATCAACAATATCTCCCTTTTCTGCCATCCCATGGATGCCTCTCTCTATTTCCTTGTGCATTTCCTCCACTCCAGGCAGGGGTCTGTATACAAACCCATACAGATTGTGGTGCCATTTCGATTCCAGGGTGACCCACAGTGCCTCCTCTCCTCCTCCCTGTTTACCCTTTAATTCCATTGCTTTGATCCTCCTCACATAGAGAGCTACTCCTCCTCCTCTTGTACCCTCCCTGTCCCTCCTGTAGATAGTGTACCTGGTATGTTGACATCTCAGTCATGGTTCTCTGTGTATCATGTTTCTGTGACTGCCACAATATCCAGGTGTCCCTCTTCCATCAAGGCCACTAGTTCAGGCAGCTTGTTACCCAGACTATGGGCATTTGTACTCATTGTCCTCCATTTTTTGATGACCTTACCCCTTTTAGCTCCATCCCCATCCTTACTGCCTTTTTCTCCATTTACCCCATTCTTCTCCCTATGGACTTCTATACGTTGGTGTTTACCTTGCTAACTACCCAGTTTTGTGGAGGAGGACTGGGATTTTCCAGGTCCTTTTCAGTGCCTCCCCCCTTGGCTAGTTTAAATGCTTGCCAGTGTAACCCCTCACCCCTGCCTTTTTGCAAAAACAACAGGTGGCATGCTGTTGAAGCCGACAGCAGTACTTGGTGGGGACTGGGTTCAGGGAGGATGAGGTTACTCGGCACAGGGGGCCTAGGTTTGGCTACTCTGCACAGGGGCACCCAAGTAAATCCGAACACAGGAAGCAATGACTGTAATGTCCAGAACCAGGAATGGGATTCTACAGTGTGGCTTTTATTCACATCCAAGCTGAACAAACAAAGCATAGATGGACCCCTTGGGACTACATTCCGGTAATGCAGATTAGAGACAACAGAACACTTCATCACTATTTCCAGCCCTCAAGTCTGAACCCACCAGGCACACAGCCTGGACTACATGCAGCTTTGGGTACACAGCCCGACTTGTACACTACTTGGTTTCTTTTCACTGGGTTCAAGTCACGGCTACTTGATCCATGGTCCATTTTGGGAAATGAACCAATTTTCCTGTTGTGGCGTAGCCAAACTACCTTACAGCCTTCGACCCTAGAGGAATTTTCCTTCCAATCCCATGTCTGGGTACTTCCCTCAACACTGGCTAAGTGCATGAGGCAAGTAGAAATCCACAGAGCAACCAGAGGTGGACCTGGTCACTAAAGATGGGGGGTCTCCCACCTCCTGCTCCCACAATCCATACCCGCCATTTCTCTGGAAACTAAACAATCTTTACTGAAAGTTTGGCAATGTAGATTACTGGGTAGACATATGTCACATCTCCTCTACATGTCTTGACTTCCCATAAGTGCTGGACTTGAACATACTTTTACTTTTTGGCTGTTTATTACTCTAGGCCTCCCACTATTTCAATAGTCCAATCTCACTATCACACAAGTCCTAGGGTGAAAACGAGGCCCTTTAGGAAGAGCAGAACCCACCGTTGCAGGTGCCCCACAGGCGATTCACAAATCTTTCTTGTATCCCAAAAACTCTTGAACAAATAGGCAGCTTCTCCACTAGTAGCAGAACCAGGGAGTTGCCCCAGGAATATACAGGAAACCTCTTTCCTGCCCCCATCTCCGGAGGGAGGGGGCACTGAGACCCGAAACAGCAGTCTCCACCACTTTACTATTATCTTCTGTGTCTCTCTTAAGGTGGAAACACACACCTTTTTCCTAGCTGTAGCCCTATGTCAGGGCTGAGGCTCACAGAGCCTACACAGAGCTGCTGTGCTGCTCCCTCAGCAAGCTCCAAACACCAACTGGCCTACAGACTACTGTTCAAACCTCCCAACATTCTATTCCACTTCCCTGCTGCAGATTCCATTGTGGCTCATGCAGCTGCGATAGTTCTATGGTGATGTCATCCCTCAGTCTTAGCTGAGACTGAGAACAGAGTGAGACAGTGTGAAACCCATTTAACTGGAGTTTCACAAGCTGCCTTCCCTGCCTACCACTAGGTCTTACTGGGATTCTAGTAACCCCGGCTAACAAGGGGGTTACACCAGTGAAGCATTTAAACCTATCACCTAGGATCCTGGTTCCCCTCCTGGACAGATGCAGACCATCATGCCAGTATCCCTCCAGGTGGACCCCCAGTCCCCAATTAAACCAAAACCCTGAGCTCTGCACCAATTTTTCAACCATTCATTGAATCCCATGGTGTGGAGTACGATAGCCTCACCTATGCCATAGACAGGCAGCACCTTCGAGAAGGCTACTGTGCATGCTACTTGTCTAAGGTCCCTCCCCAACTCCACAAACTCCTCCTGCACTGCTCTGATCCCATTCCCAGCCACGTCATATGTCCCTAGGTGGACAGTGACATCCAGCTCCCTCTACCGCACTGCTGCTCTAGTGATCCTGAGGATTCGCTCCCTGTCCCTCCAAGCCATGGCATCGGGAAGGCACCTTACCTCCCTCTCTCCTCCCTCCCCCAGTTCTACCCTCTTAACAACCGAGTCCCCCACTAGGAGTTTTTTCCTTCCCTGTGGGGGTCCCAGCCACCCTTCTGTGGGTCACACCTTGTGGGGTTCCCAGCATCCTCCTTGGTCTCCATTGCAGGTGCCTCCATAGAGGAACCAGCTCTGCCAGAACAACGTATGAATTGTGGCGAGGTACAACTGAAGGGATGTGTCTGTGTCCCACCTTCCTCACCCTCCTTCAGCCCACCGTGGCCCAACTGCTTCTCCTTCTTGGCAACCTCTGAGGCAGAGGTGTCAGCCCTGGTGGTTCCTGGGTGGGAGGGGGGTCCTCCGAATCCTGGCCAACTGAGCCTGGAGACGAGCAACCTCATCCATCAGCCCAGAGAGGTGCCTGCAGATGGGACACTACTGCATCCTCCATAATGTCTCCAAGAAGACTGCCACTCCACAGCCACTGCACTGCACCACTCCCATCATGGCTTATTTGTGGCCCCTCTCCTGTTGCTTTGTATGCTTACTCTTTCCTCTTTCTGTTTCCTTTTTTTGTTTGTTTGTTTTTTCTCCCTGCTTTCCTACTGCCTTCATGCCCTTCCAGCTCCTGCTCTTCCTGTTCTGGGACAGGAAGTTCCTGTATTCCTCAGTCAACTCCTGTTTGTAATCCACAGTCCCTCAAGCCTTTTTTAGCTCCTCCCCTTCTCAGACACCTCTTTCACAGAGTTTCAGTAATAGTTCTAGTCACAAATGATTGCAAATACAGGTATTCTCACAGCTAGATTACCTCCCTGGCAAATTAAAGTTAAATTAAGTAAAGACAACCTCAAAAACAGAGAACCAAAACACTGACTTCTACTTACCATTTCAGGCCCCTGAATTAAGAATTCAATTCAATATGCTCATAAATCACCTCCTTGCTGTGGGGTAGCTGATAGCTGCTCTCTCTCAGCTTCTGCAGCAAACATAGTCCACAGTCAAGAGCAGTACAAGGGTATGTGCATATCATATCACCACTACACTATGCTAGTCTCGATGATGACACTGACTGTGATATGTAGCTAAACACATCATGTATTTTGCACAGTAGTAATGTACTGATGAATTAGTAAACAACTCCCAGAGAAGTCTCAGCGTTTGCAGTGCTCTGAATTTAAAGTACTTACCTCACTCCTCCCATATCATATCATATTAATTCCTTCTCTTGATATTTCCAGTTAGCAACTGTGGTTTAAGGGGCATTTGGAATGTAAAAAAAAAAAAAAAACCTTTTTAATTTCTAGTTACTGAAAGGTAGATGTGTATCATCTGTGCAAAGGAGGCATTCGGGCAACTCCTCCCTCACAACATGCATGTTACGACTGTCTTACGTCAGAGATGAGCAGTACAAAGAAATTTTTTTGTGAGTGAAACTATTTTAGATGTATTATTTGCTATGCACAAATAAAGTCTACAAGTACTACATACTGTGTGAGTGGCATGACAGGAATGTTTTAAGCCATTAGTTTCATGTTGCTTGCTAATCCATACAACAGATGTTTTTAGGTCATCTGGCAGCTTACCATTTCACCATACACCTCTGCACTTTGCATAGCTTGCTGAACTGTTCTCAGAGTAACTTCAGACTCTGTTTTAGTTTATTTCTACCACTATTCTTTTTTTTTATTTTTTTATTTATCGTATTTATTCACCTGCTGTGGCGACTACCGGCGGGGGCATCCAGCCGCCGGCCCTGCCCGCCAGGAGAGCATCAAGCTCACTCCATGATGGGGACCTGGCATGGCCGTCACTGGTCACTGGAGACTCCATACCCTGTCCAGTCAGACCGGCCCGAGCCCCAGTGCGATTCCACGCGAGTCCTCCCGGCGAGGCAGGGTGTGGCCATCAAGCTACTCAGTTGCGCCCAGCCATTTTCTACTTTTTCTCCCCAGGGAGCGTGTGTAATGACATCTGCGACATTTGTGCCGGGTCTGCCGTGGCTCCCTCCAGGCACAGCATCACATGCAGTACCTCTGGGCATCCCCAGAGGTTGCCTGAAGCAGTGTAGGTTCCCCAGCCCACCCCAGGACTAGGAAAGCTGTCTCCCGATGCTCGATCCTAGGCCTCTCCTGCTGACCCACGATGACCCGAGCTCGTTCCCGAATGCAGGTCGCGGGTGTAGCGCGAGGTGTGGCATCCAGCGCCTCAACCCTCAGCACCACCGGGCCGGCTTCATACCGCTATTCTTCATTTGTTCCCTGCAGCTACATAGCATTTCAATTATTGTGCAGCACACTGACCTCCTAACATGACTCAATGTACTGGCTGCACTTCAGCATTATCAGAAAACCAATACATTTTTCTTGTTAATATGACACACATTCTTATAGTTACACCCTCCGTGTTTATGCAGGACAGTACAATGTAACTGAGCTCCAACACTCTGACACCTCTGCTGTGTGCTGATCTGGGAGGTAAACACAAGGGACTGGATTTTCAAAACTCTGAAAATGCCGCAAGCCCCTGGTATGCCGAACATATGGCGCACAGGGCTTGTGGCATTCTCCTGGCCAATGATCAGGATTTTCTATCCTGTGCAGCAATTGCTGCAAGTTAGACCGACTTTTTGTGGTCTAGCTTGCAGCATTCCTGAGGGCCTTTTTTAACAGAGCTTGTGCCAGATATTTGGCGCAACCTGCTATAAATCATAGAAACTGTCAGACCTGCACCTGCAAGTGTAAAATCGGGCACAGTTGTGGTGAATGAGCTTGATGCACTACCAAAACCTAAGTGTTGTGGCGCAGGGCTTGACACAAGCCTTGCGCTATGTTTTGAAAATCCAGCCCAAAATGTTGGGACATTCACAGCTTCCCATAGTAACAGCGCCACGTGCTGCTCTGCTTAACAAATACGGAAAGGGGAAGGAAGAAGAAAACAGATTATAGTACATGAGAGGACGCAGAGAGATTTTCAGGAAGTTGTACTTTGGTTCCACTCCCTGATAACAACAAAGGCTGTGCAGCATTAGGAATTCAGACACCTTCTGACACCAATACGTCTACATGGCTCCGCCCATGTAGCCATAAAAATGGTTAGGGTAATGGTTGCTGTTTAACAACAATTTGAAATAAAACATATTCAAACCCAGGCTAACTAGTTTTGTTTCAGTTTGGGCTCATTGTAATACCTGTGGTTTACAAGGTTTCCGCTGGTAAGGTGGCTTTTTATTGTCTTGCAAACAGACAGTAGAGCACCCATCAAATCACTATCCAACACACATGTAAAATTAAATTAATTTTAAGCCATTTTCCTTTTCTGTACCCAGGTTTAAATTGCAGTCTTTAGTTACCAGATTTCAGACTGAAGTAAGTGTAAGATTGGCTGCCATACAGAGGATAAATGTATGGGCAGTCATAAACAAGCTTCTGTCTAAATTGAGAGGTTTCTATGGCAACCAGGAAGCTCAAGAGGTTCCATGGTTACCACAAAAAAAATTGAAGATACAGGCTTGTCTGTGTATGGATGCCCATTCATTATCTTTTAAAGTGTATGGGCATCCATGCCCATTTCAGGAACTCTGCTTCCTTTCAGTAAATAGGCATTTGGGGGGAGGCATTTGATGGTTAGTAGTGGGCTCAAATGATTGATTCAATGTGCGGCTAGCGACTGTTTCTGTAAGTTCAAGTTTTTGTAATTAAAAAAACAGCTTCCAGGTGCTCAATTGGCTAGAGAAAGAAATAGCTGTGTGGCAGCATTATCCAAATTGTGCTGCAGTAGTAGTGACATCACTACTGCAGCACAACATACTGATTTCACTACTGCTGCACATGAACCTATTCTAGGCATAGATTTCCAGGCAGAACAACATTCCACCATATATTATGTAACCCCCCTGCAAATGGGGGTTCCCAAAAGACTTCCAGGAGCTTGCTTGAATGCTCCAAGCCTGAATGGTGTTTGGCATTTAAGCCATTTATCAGTGAGTGTTTTTAGAGCCTCTGGTACTGTCTCTTTAAGAGCTGTCTGCTTGCAGACATAATTAGTTTGTATGGGGGACTGTGTGCTTCTCTGAGTACCACTCGAGCTGCTGCTAATTCACTTCATTTTGCAGTCACTAGAGTGCAAAGGGAACCTATCTGAAAGATGTAACTGTTTGCCAGAAATTATTTAGAGTAATAATGAAATTACAGTTTGTCTAACCTGCTTTCTTTGCAGTCAGAACTGTGTCTGCTAGTTCCCATTCTAGTTTTGAACTGCTGAACTGGACCAATCAGTGTGGGTAAGGTCTCTAAAATGGTGCCTTGGATGAATCAGAACTTGGACTCATAATCTGAGCCAGCCACAAGAGGATTGTATGGGCAGTGACTCTGGGAGATGTAGTTTAGACTTCAGTGCCTTTTGGACCAACAGCAGCAGTCTATTGTGAGTGACAGCCAATCCAGTCAAGAACTGGGAGGAACTCAAAGGAAGTGCCCGGTTTTGTCGGTTGGAGTTTCAGTTGAGCTTTGGCAGTGAAGAAGGAAGGAGCCTGTGTTTTTCAGTGTGCAGTTTTAGTCAAAACGTGTAAGGCCCAGAGTTCCGGTCTGCAGCTTGTGTAACAGCTTGTTAGGACTGAATCCGTCCCTGTGAAAAGAATCAAAGGATCTCTGAAGAGTAGAAACCAGGCTCACCTGTAGAAGACTGGAGGACTTGCTGAAAACTGCACTCGGTCTGTCAGGAACTGAATCTGCTGTGTGTTCTCCGGTATTGTGCAGTAATTGCGATCGGATACAGATGCAGCCTGCCTGGTATAGTGCTTTCTTTTATATGGATGTGTGAAGAGGTTTTGTACCTCAAGTGAGCCCTGCTGACATTGACGGACCCTATCTTATTTGGAGGTCGTGAGTACTAATTCAGGGTCGCTCCCTGTTGAATTGCCACATTAAATCCAAATGGAATTACTGTACTGCTGACTGTTTAATTCTCCTTTTCTCTGTGTGAAGGGCCCTACCAGCTGCCACGGTTTGGACTAGCCACTAGGGCTTGGGTACCCAGGACAGTAACTGATAGGGATAGGCCTGCACAGAGCCATAGGTAGATTATTAGAGTGATAAGCTAATTAACCTGATTTCCCTGTCCTTGTTCTATCCCTAAATAAATCAGAGCTGCTTGTTTCAGCAAAGTTATACTGCCTGAGGTATTTGTCTATGTTAAAGTACTGTACTGTGATTGTTGCACTGTATCTCATTTCACAGGAGGTCCCAGTGCCGGAACCAGACCTGGGGGTAAGTGTATACTGTGAAGGTAATTCTGATATATTGTGCGGGCCACTAGTGGGAAGAAAGGGGGGTTGCAGTGTCCCAGAGGGCTGTGACCAAGTTAGTTTAACTATTGCAAACCCTGACCTCTGGGTGGAGGCACCCGCCATTGGATCCAGGCCCCTCAACCTGTTAGTGGCAAATCAGGCAGGGGTAGTAGCCCCTGGGATAGCGCCATCTAGGGGTTACAATTATATAAAGGATTATGTAAGAGCAACCACAAATAACAAGGTTGTGTTTTAATTGAAATGTTTGGGTCTCTTGTTACCATGGAAACCTTGAGATTAAAACAAAGCCTTGTATGTATGGTTGCTCACACACATTCTTTTACAGAGTATGGGCAACCACAGTAAGCACGGAGATAAACATTTCTGTTTCTGATGCCATTTATCAGTGAACCATGGCTGTCACTGCTCTGTTAACAGTGACTGGAAATGACAGTGCCAACGATGGCAGCAGTGGCTCATGTACTCTGTATGTGTGTGTGTGTGTGCATGTAGGTATGTATGTGTGTGTGACAATGCTCTAATCTGTTGTGCTGCAGTAGTGACATCGCTAGTGAGGCACAACACTGCAGTGTCAGTACTGCAGCACAACAACGCTATTCCAGGCATGGATTTCCATGCTGAATAGCATTCCATTATATACTATATCAATGTACAGTACCTGCTAAGCCAACTCCTACCCAGTCCTATTTTTTATTTTATTCCACTTACATAGGACTGATGTCAGGCTGCTTCCTCTTTCTTTGCCAAGCAATTCTCAAAGATTTTGTTTTTTCTTACATTAATACAGGTCAACTCAGAAGAAGCACCTGTTTGCCAATTACTGTAGAGGACATGCTAGTTAGAGTGGGACAAAGCTCCCTCTCATCGATAAAACAAGTAAGTGATAATGCCTGACAGGGTGGGCGGTGTTGGAAAAAACTGGACTGACCAGGAGCATAATGAGGCCCAACACCACAAGCAGAGGGCCTTATAGCCCCTGAAATGTTCGGTATTTTCCTAATACCGCCTACCCTGGAGGGTATTACTGCATTTAGAAAATGGCCCACATGTGACAGTTTTAGAAAATAAAAGAAGAAAAGATAAGAAATGTATAACTTATGAGTAAAATAAAGGACAGTTGTAAAGTAGTCCCTGTATTGGTGTACTTCCCAGTAGAAAGCACTGTAGACTTTCTCACCGTTTCTTTTTATCACTACTTTATTTATTCCTCCTCCTGCAGGGCAGCCTGTTGTGCACCCAGCCGCTGCCTTCCACCGCCAGGGAGTCAGCAGGCTCACTCGCATATCGAGCTTGGTGCAGCCACTCCTGTACTCACAGAGGGGGCCCCCCCATGCCCCCCTCACTGAGCCTGGACCAGGCCCGCAGTATGATTCCACGACAGGCCTCCTGGGTGGCGTTAAAAGTGCGGCCATCAAGCTGCTCGGTCACCCCACTCCATTTTCCTCCTGGTAGTGCCCCTGAAGTGCAGATGTGCCATGATATTAGAGGCACAATGTGCCAACGTCCACCACACTCCAACCCCAAGTACACCACTCTATGCAGTGCACCCAATTTCCATCGGGGGCCACTGCAGAGTGGTGAAGACCCCTATCCCTCCCCAGGGATAGGAGAGCAGTCCTCCGGATGCTCAATTCTATCCCTCCCTTGCTGACCCCTGATGGCCCAGGTGTGTTCTCGAACCCAGGTCGCCAGCATGACATGAAGTGTGGCGTCCAGCGCCTCAACCCCCAGCGCCACTGGGCTGGCACATCTTTCACAGTTTCTTTACTGTGAACTGTACTTTATTGCTGCATTACTTTTACTGTGTCATCTGCATTACTTATTTATTTTTTGTGGGCTCTCTTGAATTGTACTTTACTGCTGCCTCTAATCCCATGCAAGCTCTATTACCTCCATTTTACTTTAATCCATGAGGACTCCCATCAGAATCGGGCAGGGCAGCTGACATAGACAAAATCACAAGGTTTTTGGTTTTTTTTAAATGTCCCAGCTTCTTTTTTTCCAATGCCAGAAACAGAAACATCATGCAGGAGGCAGCAGGGTGGGGGGGACAGAGCAGAAGATGGAAGAAATGGTTGGGCAGGAGACCAGAGTTGCTACAGAAAATTTTACTGACACTAAAGGGTCATGTTGTTAAATTGCCAATTTGGAGGACAGTTGCCAGCAGGAGGAAGAGATCTGGACTGGGAGTATGCCGAAAGTGTTGTGGTACCTACTGCAAGTTCTTTTTTTTCTTCATTTCATTTTAAAATAAAGTTGATGCTTGCCTTTTTTTTGCCAAGAGGAGAGGGGAAGATCAGCTGCTACTTTACAGCTCAAGCGAGTACCATTGTGTTCGTGAAATTTCAGTTCGACAACAGGGGCAGAACAGACCTTAAAAGCAGATATCCATTAATTACTAAATATTTGGTCTTTAAGTTACAAGTTGCTGCAGCTGAGATGTATTGCTGAGGAGGTCACTCAGTCACTAAGACAAAGTCTGACTAGGTCTATCCAGTCGCTAAGCAAGTGGGGAAAAATGGCAGCTGCTCAGTTTGGGTGCCCACTGATACCCTAAGTAATGGGGCACCGGAACAGGCACTTTTTTTCACCGGGCTCTACTGAAAAATAAATGCATTATTGTTGGCAGGGCTTTTTAATTTTTGAATCAACTAAATCTTCATACACCAATGTATGGACTTAATATACAGATTTTCCCCTTTACTGATACATCATTGCAGTCTCGCTTTTTCCCTTTTTTATAGTTTCTTCTTAACTTTCTTATATATCTTTTCTTTCCTATACTCTGTTCTCAATCATTTCTTATTACTCCACAATCCTTTTATTAATGTACTTTTTCCCTTTTGCAGCATCATATATAATTATGTAACATTTTAATATAAACCGTATCTAATCATACTATCCGCTTTTAAGTTCACTACAAATGTCAAGTATATGCTAATTACATGACCTGTATTGTTTACTATATTTTAATATATGGATCATGAAAATAATATAGTACAAAAGCATACAAAAAATTCCCCATAATAGTATCACTCCCAAAGTAATAATACTACACTTTAGGAGTGATAATACCATCGTTCAGGTGCCATAATACTATCGTTGGGTACCTGAACGATAGTATTATCACCAAATCACAACAGCGCATGCTCAGGCTGCAGCTGCCGACTGCCTCAGAGAAACGAAAATCGCATCCATATATTAAAAAAAATAAAAATATGTTCCTGTATACTATAATAGAATCTATCTCGAGGTTCTGGAGACATGGAACTCTCAGCTTCGCCTCCGAGGTTCCTAATGTCCCCAGAACCTCTCGATGGAATTACTACATTGTAAATGCACAGGAACCTATCTATTATTCTATTTTTAAACCAAAAGCTCCTTGTATTATTGTAGCAATGTTCTTATTATATGCTGCCTCAATTTCTTTAAAAAAAAATCCTCACATTGTACTGTACTGTAAGAGGTTTGTCTGTATATATCTTATGAAAAATTAATAAAAAAGTTTAACTGCAAAAAAAGAAAAATAAATGCATGCCTGACCATGGCTTTCAGCCAATCAGGATGCTTTATTTTTCAAGCCCATTTTCTAATTTGAATTATATAATGGTAAGGCAATTTATACCACCATGACTCTCTTATAAATATCTTGCTGTAGGTTGGTGGCATGCTCCCTTAGCGCTTACCCTGGGTACTCCCACAATGGATGTACTTTATAAACTTTTTAACATTGTTTTTTATTTTCTCTGGAATTCATTACTTGTACAGCGCTTCTATTGTTTATGTAAAAGCACTTGCTGTTGTCATTTTATTTGTTATTACTGTTTGACTCACTGCTGCATTCCCTCCTAAGGGTTGGTTATACCTGGAAATGAGCTCTGGCCCAGTGTGCCTGTCCTGGCCAACACATTTTAAATAATTAATAAATAAAAGTTGAAACAGAGGTTTCTCACTGACTGAAACCTTTTCTAACAGGTATTCTGTCCATGACATATGTTTACGGTTAGTATTCCTATTTATCTCCCAAAATCAATTCTCGATCATTTATATAACAGCAATAAGACACCCCAGAGATGTGCTTCACTGTGTGTATCATAACTCCTCAGGTGCTTAGACGCACTTACTGTGCCTCATTCCTCAACACACACCTGAGGAATGACAATATCTGTAATGAATCTGGTTCTGTCATGCCTTAGGGTCCCAACCCAAAAAAGCATCAGAAAGCCCTTCCCATCTCTGTAGGAGTGTGTAGAGAGGTTACAGTTGTGCAGAGATCCCTTTCTGCACTAGCAGAGACCTTCTCCCATACACAGCACCCAGTGTCCCCCCCGGTGGGCTTGAGGTTGGGAATGTAAAAGAATCTGCACTCTCAGGAGGGTGCTTGGATGGTGGTGGCATTATTCAAGGTAGGACATAGCAGTAACAGCCATCTGCCTTCTGTGTAAGTAGCACCCAAGCACCACGGACACTTGTGGGGCCTGAGCATCCCTTCCCCCACATGTAGCCCCTAACCCTCTAAGCCGATACTGAGGACTGGGATGTACAGTGCACTTTTTTACAAACATGTTGCAGCATTAAGAGGATACTGCAGTCCTTGCAGGACTACCATATCCCACAATTACCTGCTCTGCAGAGAGCAGGGGATCCACTCATGTTCATGCCCAGGCATTCTAATGGATTCTGATTGTCCCATCCCACTCCCCCCAAACACCTTAAGCCCCTCCAAGCTCCTCTCTATGGTGCTTATGCACCAACTGGGCTGAGTACGTGTGATAAGCCCTACCTGTCCTGCACACATCTGCACCTGCAGACAGACGGGCATGTCATTCACCACCAAATGTTGCCTGTCCACAGCCCCATTACCAGTGCACTGGTGCATGGGGGCAGATCAGTGGACACAGGTGGGCATCCAACTGGATGCCTGTCCTGGTCCCAAAGTGGATCCACTGTTCTGTGTGGACCAGTGGACTGTGGGACACTCTGCATCCCAGGAGTTACAGTAAAGCAGGTGATTGCCTCAATGGCTTCCCTCAGCCCTCTTTGCTTGACCTTAGGGCTGGGGCAGCATGGAAGGGGGAGGTGTCAGTTCTGTCACGGCTGGTGGGTGCTGTTCATGGGGGATACTGCAGCTATGGCAAGGTCCCTGCTCACACAGCCTGTGCCCCCCACCCAGCACTCCACATGTTAGTGAACTGCATGGAGTGTAGGCATGTCCCCTGGCTACACTCCAGTCCTCACAGATGGACAGGGGTCCAGTGCGGAAGGGGCACGTGGCCCTTTAGTGAATGCCATGGAGATCCACGGATCCTCAATGCATGGCTCTCAGAGGAGAAGATCACACCATGGATATGTGATGTATAGGCTTTACACTCTAACGTGCATACAGCCCCATGTGCACGTGTGAGGAGGCCAAGGTCATTTAATGCTACATGTGTGTGGCACTCTGATAGTGTGATGATCCATAGCCTAGATACATGTGTGGCTCTAGCTATTATTGTTTAGATACAACATGCTCAAACTGATCAGATTGTGTTTTGAGTGTACTAGCTCACTAACTGGTGTATAATCAAAGGCATGGGGACATACATACTGTATGAAAAGTCTAATTTGTTTGTTTCATTTTTGTTTTATTTCTTTGTCCAGAAACAATTTCATTAAGCCAAGACTTGTTTACAATGGAGCCCTGATGCACAAAGCAAGAGGTTACAATACAAGTGGATGGCATGAATGCCAATGTGCATTGTTTTGTCACTTTTAACTTCAAACCAAACTTAAGTGTACATTAATATAGCAGCAAGTTACACTTCATCAAGGAAACTTAAGAACATGTAATGAGGTATACTTGTCCATTAAGACCTGTAGTCACTCTGAACTAGGGTCTGTATGCTGGAGAACAAATACAACACCCATTTAAAAAAGGGAATATTTAAAGTATTTTTTCTTTCGATTCTTGGCTATGAAGGGTTAAAGAGAAATGGAAACATCATTACATACGTATGCCATTGTTAGGAGGGATGGACCAAATCCTGGAGCACCAAACTGAGCCACTCCATATTCCGGCAGCTTGATTTTGGTACAGTAGTACCTGAGCCAAACATTGTTCAGCTCAAACTAAATAAATCTATTTTTTTCTCCTTCCTACCCCCCCTCCCCCAAAGCGCTTACATGTCTTTCAGGTGATGTAACAGGGTTGTGAGTGGGGTCAATCAGCTCAGCAGCAGCATGTGTGGCATTCACACCTCTTCAGAATTTGTGCATGCACAGACCACAGTAAAAATAGTGCTTAGGCAAAGGCCAGGCTTGAATGGTGCAGTGCACAAAGAGGATTAAACAACAAAATTAAAAAAAGGTACAGAAAACAATTTACAAATTAACTGACAAAAAAAGGAAGTAGAAAAGAAACTAAAGGCAAAGGGAGACAGTGTGTGTGTGTGTGTGTGTGATTTGGGGGGTGACCATGCAGTGGACTGGTCTCTGCACTGTTTATCTACCACAGTGCACTGATTCAAACTCAGCAGCATTTAGTATATTCTGCAGTTTAACAATTTTTCCTGCTAGGTCAATATGTCCCTGCGCCTTACACGCACCACATAACAGGAACAGCAGCGGTAGGGAAGTGCGAGAGGTGCAAAACTGCAAAAGGATGTATGTGTAGTAGTGCACCCTCACTCTCCCCAGGTACAGGATAAGAATCCTGCTGAGGCGGGGGGACAGGAGCAGCTGCAGTGACGGATGAAAGACCATAGGCAGCAAAGGAAAGCAGTCGTCCTGTGGGACCGAGTTTCGATTCTCAGTCCCAGACACATAGAATTTTTTCATTTTTCGCACTTTGTGTAAATTTAGGTGTTAACACCTCAAGGAGTTAGTTATTTTAGCTGGGGAGGCTGCAGGGGCATAGCCCACTGCAAAACAAAGACTTATGCCACTGGCAATATATTGTGCTGTGCTGGCAGTGGGGTATATTGTTCCGACATTATGACCCGTGCCCAATTTCTGTCATCTTGCACACTACAGAGCAGCAGCCTCACTTACAAATCATAGTTAGCGAGCCCTTTGCCCACTCCCCACCCCCAGTGATAGGCTAGCTCACTACAATTAATGCAAAGCTAAAGACAGCTATAATTTTCTCTTCTGAAGATTGGGGACTGTCAAACTTTAGTTCACTTGAGAAAAGTATCAATACATTGTACAGATATCTAGTGAACGTTCTTGTTTGTGTCCCAGACTATATTCTAAGAGTAGAACTGGGTCAGTACTCGGTTGATACCCTATTTAAAATGAAATGGTCTACTTTCCTGACAAACCTTCAAGTTGTTCATGAGAAAAGATTTCCTAAAATGTGCTTTGTGGAACAAACTGAATACCCTCGAATGAGCATAAAATGTTCGTAGCTGAAGTACATAACATAAAAAAGTTATCTTGGTTTAATATGTATAATAACTGATGTTTATTGAATTTCTTGAAACCTCATTGTAGACTGTATCAAACAGAGACTTAGAAGTGTAGCAGCACAACAGGATGTAGCGGCAGTACAATTTTCCAGAATATCATTTCCTATAAATTTCTGAAACTTTGCTTTAATAAGGAATCGTGCAACTCTTCTCACCAACAACTTGCAGACACCTTTACACAAGATATAGGTTGGAGCTATTCCATAGTAACGTTTTATACAACAAACAACACAGAAATGTTTTTCTGTCACCCTATCGTAATTGTGGTTTAGGAAAAGTCGCTGATCTAGAGCACATTTTATTAGTTTGTCCATTTCACAGACTTCACAGAACACAGAGGTTGGGTTAAATGTTATCAGCCCTCCAAGGAAATCTGATAGGAAAGTTAGCATTTTTATTACCGTCTTCAGACCAGGGGGTACTAGGGATGGTGACTGACTTTCTGAAAGCCATAAACTTTGGCTAAGGTCTTAGCCCCATTTAAATGTTGTAAATGTCATCTTGACTCTTTTATAAACATAGCATGTCTTGAGCTCCACAAGCTCCTGAAGTTCTGGCAATATTCAGATTTTATATTTTGTGAATTAGGAAATTTGTTAATCCAAAATGTTATTATAAGCATACACTTACCTCAAATATCTCAGGGTTTTATTTAACTGCAAAAATTGATTAGCATTTTGCTCATAAAAGTGCTAAAACATTGTGAAAATGCATAGCACTTGCCTCACTGTGTTTAACAAATATAACACTTCTAGAAAACCTATTTGAATTCTGTGCAGTTAGCATTGTCCCAAGAAAAAAACTGCTAATCAATTATTTAAAACCCTGTATCTTATACAATTGAATGTTACGTTACTTTGAATAATTCAACTATATCTTTCACTTTAATATGACTATAAAACCTTAGACATTTAATATTTGTAAAATACAAGACTCTTTTAACTTTCATCGCATTTTCCTAAATTTCAAAAAATGAGATTACAGGTTCCAATACACTGTAAGGGACATAAGTAAGCAAACCCAAACCTTCAGGGTCCTGTTTATATGCTGGTCTTATAGCTTCTTTCTGTATTAGGATCAATTATGGGTCATATAAATGTAGTTTTCCAGAGTGTGAAACTGACTTTGTATTGTTGACTCTTCTATGAAGCCCTGTAATATGTTATATCCAAGAATGTGAACACAGAAGAGGCCATGATGAAAAAGGAAATGTACTGAAATATATGTAAATGTTTTATGAATGGTTTATAATATACGGTAAATGTTTGAAATAATTTCATTCACAAGGGTGCGGTATGCAGTAATATGGAACCCAAACAAAACAGAAGAACAAAACAAATAAGTGCTTCAGCTTGTATTTGAATCCAGGCTACCCAGAATACCATTCCAGCTGCACTCCCAGCTACACCACCAAGGCAATGAAACCTAGGACTCCCAGAAGCACCTAACTCTCTCTATATTACATGGCGTGGTGCTGCATAGATACAGTACATTTTCTTTCACAAGGGTGCAGCGTGCACATATCGAACCCAAACAAAGGGAAGAGAAAATAATTGCCTCATCTTGCCTTGCTTTTGCAGCTGGCAGTACAACTAGAATGGTATGCATGGTGGCCTGAGTTCATATCCCAGCTGAGGCACTTATTTCTTTTCTCTTCTGTTTGTGATAGTGCAACCAGAACAGCATTCTGGGTGGCCTGGGTTCAAATCCCAGCTGAGGCTCTTATTTCTCTCTTCTGTTTGTTTGGATTCATACATGTGCATATCACACCCTTGGGAACGAAAGCATGTTTGTCTGTGCAGCAACAGGTTGTGCATTAGAGGAAGAGTAAGGTACTTCAGGAGTTATAGATTCCCAGTTGCTTTGCTGGTGCAGCTGTTAGCTGAACCAGAATTGTATTCTGGGTGGCCTGGGTTCATATCCCAGCTGAGGTACTGATTTAGTTTTCTCTTCTGTTTGTTTGGCTTTTAAATGATTCTTTTAGGTTATGTTTCATTGTCATGACCAAATGTTTATCAATAAACTTGAAACCAAGTGATATAACAAGTGGCACATCCCCTTTCCCTATGAGTAATCCACTGCCTGGTACATCCAGCAATGGAAACACAAAGAGAAGCGCAGGTGCTGTGGCCTGTAAGAGCAGTAATGGACAAGGCAGCAGAGGCACTGTTACTAGAAATGAATTACTGTCACAATGTTCCACGCAAATGCTGCACAGATTGGAACTTCAACAACTGGACTGCCTGTGCAGCTTGAATCTTTGGAGAATATTTTCCAAAACGGAGCCCTCACAAAAAAACACAGCTAGAAATACAGAAGACAGGCATTTCATGCTGTGCTGTGCCTGTGTCCACCCCTGAGACTGTGCAGGAAGAGTGCAATAACACTGCCCTAAGATGATGCGTGATTACCCCTTCTAACACACTGCCTTATGTATGATGATTCAATAATCTCCAGATTTCCTATGCTCGGCCTTATTTGCCTAGACCAAGTCTAAATGCCATTCTAGTAATAAGCATAAACATGGCATCTAGGCTTAGTCTTGGAAAAAAGAACAGGGCATTAGAAATATAAGGCATGTAGAATCTCCCTACATAGAAAAAATAGCACATCTGTGTCTGGTGAGACAGGCATGTGACAATCCGTGACCTAAAAGGTGTTTCTTCCTTATTAGAAAATGATGGCATAGCCAGCTATTTTTTCAATTCCACTTAGCCAACAAATCAAATGGTGTGATCTTTCAGCTCCATCACCATCAGGTACTTTTGCATTGGACAGTTCCCCTTCAAAAGTTGCTGTCCATTCCCCTCATAAAAGACTATGACAAAACCAAAATATTTACTTATGCAAGAGTCATTTCAAAGGGCATGCAGATATGAGCTCAGTCATCCAGTCGCCTAGATATTATATAAGACAACAGTGGAAAAGATACTCTTGACCTATGTCCCCACATCGCCTTTGTATAGTCTGTTGACTTTACGTAAGTAATGCTGATTGCAGTTCCATGATATCAAATGCTATCCAGATAATAGTTTGCCATTAACACAGTACCAAATGTCTCTTGTGAACTGTGTGATGAAGGGACACAGGCCCTGATGCTTGCAGCAGTGCCACAAATACATAACTGATACAGACATACAGAATTTGTTGGCAAAAAAAGAACTTGACCCCTTGGGTCAGCCCAGTTCTAGCTATTTAATATGGAATATAAGTGCCCTGGTGGTTTTTCACAACTCCCCCCCTTTCCCATTTTGATACTATATTTACCAAATCAACGCATCAGCCACACCTATCATGGGTATGCTGAAATTGGTGACTTGTTCCTGTGGCTATTACTGGGCTGCAGTACATGACTAATTGTTGGCTGGAGCGGGAGCTCAGCTGTTGTATGCTGCATTGCCATCTTGTGTGACTGTGTTCTTCTTTTGTGATTGTGTGCTCACTTTTTCAGTGGAAAAGTGAGAACATACCA
The DNA here is from genome assembly GCA_016271365.2 of Neoceratodus forsteri. Taxonomy (NCBI): domain Eukaryota; kingdom Metazoa; phylum Chordata; order Ceratodontiformes; family Ceratodontidae; genus Neoceratodus; species Neoceratodus forsteri. The sequence goes on from CM057459.1 coordinate 661,223,647, forward strand.
TGTTTGGGTGGTATGGGGCTCTTTGGGGTGGAGCGTTTAAAATTGGTCCAGAATCAAACCTAGAGGTATGGGGGCTCTTTGTGCAAATGGTTTAGGTGATGGTTATGGTACCAGAAGCAAAACCAGAGCACCACGAGCTTGCTCCCGGCCCTCTTGACTGTACTGTAATCTACTGTGGGTATGTTAAGTTGGTGACTTGTTACTGTGGCTATTACTGAGCTGCAGTACAGTCTGTTAGTCTGACAACTGTTGATGATGGTTTGACTAGTGCTGTGGTGGCATGGCTAGTGGTGAGTGAATGGACCTCTGTGGGACTGGCTACCTTGATATGGTACAGAGGCATGTCACAATGCAATATTGTAACTAAAAGTCAGTCTCTTAGTCTGACAACTGTTGATGGTGAGGCTAGTAGTGTGGTGGCATGGCTAGTGGTGTGTGAGTGGACCTCTGTGTGACTGGCTACCTTGATGTGGTACAGAGGCTTGTCACAATGCAATATTGTAACTAACAGCCAGTCTGTTAGTCTGATAACTGTTAAAGGTGTGGCTAGTGGTATGTGAATGGACCTCTGTGGGACTGGTTACCTTGATGTGGTACAGAGGCTTGTCACAATGCAATACTTTAACTAAAAGCCAGTCTGACAACTGTTGGTGGTGTGGCTAATGGTGTGGTGGCATGGCTAGTGGTGTGTGAATGGACATCTGTGGGACTGGCTATATTGATGTGGTACAGAGGCTTGTCACAATGCAATATTGTAACTAAAAGCCTGTTTTACAACTGTTGGTGGAGGGCTAGTGGTGTGGTGTGATGGCATGGCTAGTAGTGTGTGAATGGACCTCTGTGGGACTGGCTACCTTGATGTGGTACAAAGGCGGTCACGATGCAATATTGTAACTATGTTAACTGTTGGTGTTGTGGCTAGTGGCATGGTGGACACATCACAGAGAAAGTTATGCTTGTGTCAGGTGAGGGGGTGTGAACCCAGCATGGACAGTGGGGGGAAGGGGTAGCTGGCCTGAACAAATGGGGTAGCAGTGAGTCCTCTTGATGTGCAGATTTGAAATTTCTGGCTTCACCCCTGCACCTATGTTTGAATCCCTGAGTGTTTTTGCATAGACCACCTCTTTCAGCAGCCTATTCCACCCTCCCACCACCCTTTGTGCCAAAAACAATTCTGGTATCCCCCTTAAATATGCCCCCACCAGCTTCATGGAGTTACCTCCAGTGCTTGTGTTCCCACTCAGTATGAAGAGCTCCCCACTATCCACCTTATTTACCCCATGGGGTATTTGTATGTCTCAACCAGGTCCCTTCTCTCCCTTCTCACCTCCAGCATGCACATAATGTACATATGGTTATATGTGGCCTAGTTGCCAAACTGTAGACTGCATGACAGTCACCAGTCACTGGCCATCCTTTCACAATTCCTCTACCTGATACTCAGTATCAAACTCAAACAAGACATTTAAAGAAGAAGACTGCCTAGTATATTGCTAGTTTTGAATCCAAAGATTGCAGGACAGTGAACCTCTTGCAGGAACTACATAGAAACATAGAAGTTGACGGCAGATAAGGACCGCAAGGCCCATCCAGTCTGCCCGTTTCTTTTTCTACCTTATAAATGTGCCATCGGCCTTTGCTCTGTCAGTGACCTATCTATTCATAGTCATTTGTATTGCTCCCTTATGCCTATCCCATGCCTGTTTGAAGCCTGCACTGTATTCATAGCCACCACTTCTTGTGGTAAGCCATTCCATGAATCCACCACCCTTTCTGTGAAAAAATTTCCTCACATTCCCCTTAATCGGCCTCCTCTAATCTCATGCTGTGTCCTCTTGTCCTGCTATTTTCTTATATTTAAACATGTTAGACTCTTTCACCTTGTTTATGCCCTTAAGGTGTTTGAATGCCTCGATCATATCACCTCTCTCCCTCCTTTGCTCAAGGGTACATACATATTGAGCTCAGTTAATCTGTACTCATATATCTCTGATGCAGTCCCTGCACCATTTTGCTGCCTTCTGACTGCCTCAATTTGGTTAATGTCCTTGTGAAGGTGTGGCCTCCAATACTGCACGTAGTACTCCAGATGGGGCCTAACCAATGTCTTGTACAGAGGGATTATTACCCTCTTACGACTTCAGATACCCCTACTAATACACCCTAACACCCCCTAGCCTTACCTACTGCTTTAGAGGTCTGCTTGATGATTTTAGGTCATCAGTGATGATGATGCCCAAGTCTCTTTCTTCCTTTGTGACTGCTAGCAACTCCTCCCAGCCTATAAGTGGCTTCAGGGTTTTCTTCCCTATGTGCATGATTTTGCACTTCTTTGCATTAAATCCCAGTTGCCACTCTTCTGACCATTCTGCTAGTTTATCCAGATCTCTTCTCATTCTGCCCACCCCATCTGGCTCATCTACTCTGTTGCAGATCTTGGTGTCATCTGCAAACAGACAAGCCTTACCCTCTAGTCCATCTGCAAGGTCACTAATGAAGATGTTGAATAGGACTGGCCCCAGGACTGATCCCCTGAGGTACCCCACTTGTGACTTGCATCTCTTCTGACTGTATAACATTTACCACCACTCTCTGTTTTCGCCAGTCAACCAGTTTGCTGACCCAGTTGACCAACTTCTGACCCACCCTTCGTAGCCTACCCAGCTTATTTATCAATCTTCTATGTGGAACAGTGTCAAAGCTTTGTTGAAGTCAAGGTAGAAGACATCAACTGCTCCCCTTGGTCCACCACTCTGGTTACCCAGTCAAAGAAATCTATGAGATTAGTTTGACAGACCTTCCTTTGTAAATCCATGCTGTCTTGGATCCTGTGCCTCTATGGATTCCAGGTGTTGTACTATCCTTTCTTAAGGAGGCCTCCATAATCTTGCCCACTACTGAGGTAAGACTGACTGGTCTGTAGTTCCCCGCCTCCTCCCTGCTACTACTCTTGTGGAGCGGGATCACATGAGCCCTTCTCCAGTCTTCTGGGACCTCTCCTAAGGAGACAGTTTCCTGAATGGTTTACTACTCACTGTCTTTCTCCACGGTTTGTGGTGTCCGATAATGAGGCTAACATTGCACGTTCTGTGAAGGATGAAGGATATGTGCACATACCTTACCTAGCCTACACCCTCAGTTTTGTACTACATGATTTCACTTGAGATGACAAAAGTGTTCAGAATGAATTGTGTATTGCAAGTAAAGTATGTGGACATTTTAGTCATTCTGCCAAAGAACACCAAATATTGTTGCAGCTGCAAAAGGACAATAATCTTCTAAAGCATCAACTAAACCTGGAGGTTGTCACCAGATGAAATTCCACCTTTTTACATGGTACATCAGCTTCCTGAGCAGTATGAAGCCATACATCAGTACACTATGGCTCAATCAGTAGGGAAGGGGATATTTCACACTATTACAGTGAGTGTGTACCCTGATGGCACGGCTGTGCCAACATCTTTAACCATTTGAGGAAGTCGCTTGGGGAATGAGTGCAGAAGTAATAACTCTGATATTCCTTGTTAACAAACTAGAGAAGCAGACGGCAACTTTTCTTCAGGAAGGTACTATTGTTTCTCTTGTTGAAAGCATAACTTTATCTCTGGAAATGGACCTCTGAATATCAATGATGTTAGAATCAAAACAACACATTCTGGCCACAGTGTTAGTCCCTTTGTTTTAAGGCTAGCCTGACATCCTTTATCCCCCCAGCATCACAGGTATTAGCAGATATAAAGTCCTACTCATTGAAAAAGTGTTGGATGAATTGATGGATATTTTTTCCCCAACTTGTTGAGCAAGAACACTCTCAAACCTCATGGCCAGCAGGAGAAACAGCCAATGGAAAAGGTGTGTAAGATGCAATTCATCAGGGCTACCTGATATTGATAAAAACAGTAATTGTTGCAATGTTAGCCAAGCAGGTCATACTGCCACTACTCTGGATGAAGACTACCTAAAAGACCTTAGGAACCTCACCCTACAGGATGACCCTTGAAATATTGGCAAAGTAAGAGAAAAATCTCAATAGCATTATTCAAAATTGCCATTTTGTACTTAGTTGCCCTCTGACCAGTGTATACTTTGAAAGAATCGAGGAAGAGCTGGTAGTGTTGCTTTTGATCTGTGCAATCATTTGTTGCCTGAACATGTGGAAAATCTTATGTTCTTGAAAGCCAACCTTGGTATCTTTGCTGGCTGCACTGGTTCTCTGCAAAGTTACTATGTTATCAATGATAACGGTGCTGACAAGCCCTTATGTGTTTACAGTGTATGGTGGGCCCTTGTTCTGCACAGATTTCCATCCTTTCTGAAATGTTGTTGTACCACGGTTCAAAGATCATGCAACATCATTGTATCCTTATGTGGTACAACAACATATCAGCTGATTGGAAGTCCATGGCCAAATACATTAAGAACTGCCACTGATAGTGTTTTCTTTTAAATTTAAAGTGAAGTTGCTGAGCCACCAGTGCTGAGGGAAGACTGGACACAAACTGGCCACAGAACAAATGCAGACAAGTCCTGTATTAACCTTTTTAATGTATTTTAACTTGTGGTTTTGAAATATGACTGCTTGTTAAAAAGTAAGTTCAGCATGAGTCTCCAGAGGGCTCTGTTGTCATTTTCCCCACTCACTGAGAGCTCCCCTAATTCTAAAACAAAACAAACAAAATAAGAAATAGCATGCACCATAAAAAATAATGGTATGGCAACCACATACCCAACCAGCCTGTGCTTCGCTCTCGAGGTCCGATGTAATCAGAAATCCTGTGTGGTAGCATTGGCTGGTTGTGCAAATACCACCAAACAAAACATGCTCTTACTCTGTGCAATTCTCATGGCTGCCTGAGGTACTGCAGCAAACTAATGGTTGGCTGCTGGGGAGCACACCTGACCCCTGTGGTCTGTGACACCCCCCCCCAATTGCCAGCCCATATTTACAAAACAAACTCCCTGGTGCTAGTGGTCCTCTCCTCCCTCTGATCACCAGCATGTATTTAATAAAACATCCCGAGTAGTAGTGGTCCCCCTCCCTCTGATTGCCAGCCAGTATTTAATAAAAAAATCCCTGGTGCTAGTGGTCCTCCCTCCCCAATGCCAGCCTGTATTTAATTAAAAATACACTGTTGCTGGTCCCCCTCAACTGCCAGCCAATATTTAATAAAAATCCTGGTATTAGTGGTCCCCTTCTCTGATCTGTTGTGCCCATAGCAAAAGTTCCAACCCTCCCTGGTGTCCAGTGGTTCCTCTCCCCCGAGCACCGATCCATTGTACCACTGGTCACAATGCTCGCACCCTGGCATCTAGTGACCCTCCCACTGTAATCAAGCTTCACCCCCCCCCAGTAACCTCACCAGTATTCCTTGGTACTGCAGGCGTGCATACGGTGACTGGCACTGCTTTCCTCACACCTCCTTGGCTGGCCACTAGATGTCCTGGCAGGAAGCACACATCTTATTTATAGGACGGGGTGTGTCACCCTGTCCTATAAATAAAACACACACTCCCTGCCTGGACATATGCAGCAGGCTGAGGAGGTGTGAGGAGGGGAGCACCAGTCGTCGATGCACACCCACAGCACCAAGGATACTGATGAGGGTGACCGGGGAGAGGGTGCTTGGTGCCATGGTGGTGGGGCCACTAGACGCCAGGAAGTAGGGAATTGTAACCAGTGGTACCATGGATCAGTGACGGGGGGGTCATTTAATGACATGGAAGGTTGGAACTTTTACTACAGACTGGCAATCATAAGGACTGGGAGACCAGTAGCACCAGGATTCTTTATTAAATACTCTGCCCTATACATAAGATGTGGAGTCCCTGCCTGGACATATGGCGGCCAGCTGAGGAGGTGTGAGGAGGGCAGTGCTGGTTGCTGTATGCACACCCACAGCACAGAGGATACTGGTAAGGTGACTGGGGGTGTGGGTGCTTGGTTTCACGGTGGCGGGTGCTGCTAGACACCAGGAGTAGGCATCAGTGACTGGCGGTACCACAGATCTTTGCCCAGGTGGGACCACGGGATGCTATGGAGGGCTGGAACTTTTACTACAGGCTGGCAATCGGAGGGACTGGGGGACCACTCGCACCAGGAATTTTTTATTAAATACAGACAAGTGATCAGAGGGAACAGGGACCACTAGCACCAGGGAGAGTTTTATTAAATACAGGCTGGTGAGTGGAGGGGTGGACCACTGGCAGCAGGGATTTGTTATTAAATACGGGCTGGCAATCAGAAGGAGGGGGGACCATTAGCTCCAGGGGTGTTTTATTAAATACGGGCTAGCAACTGGAGGCAGGGGACCACTGGCACCAGGAATTTTTTTTATTACATATGGGCCAGCCATCAATCGGGTGGGGGCAACTAGCACCAGGGATAGCTGCATATATGTCTAGACTGGGGAAGGGACAGTGGCACCATGCTCATCTGCCTGCTACCCATAAAAATGGTCCCTTAATCGGCATGCAAATGGCCCCTTAGCCTTTGCATGCCCATGGGCTCTTGTGCACGGGCCCCTTTGAAAACTGCGGTAGCTAGTACTTCCGCATTAGCCACTCTTTGAAGCTCATATTTTGGAAGCTATGTCCGGCAGCAGTACTACTTGACTTAGCACTGTACTGACATGGCTCTATACTTAGTTGGATAGCAACGATAACCTATCGGACTGAATATAGCATCCTTGGATCCCGGGCCAATTGCAAAGCACAGCTCAAAGTGTTGTGCTTCACTTTGCGCTTTTCTGAATATCAGGCTCCAAGGCTTGTAAAAATAAACATCAAATCCACCTTCAGCTCAGTCTGCTAAAAATTAGACCCAATATGAAAAATTTAAAAAGCAAATCAGAGGACTGCCCACTAGTTTTCTTTTGGTTTCAATATGGTAACCTTTAAAGGCAAAGGCTTACTGAGAAACTTTAAAAATGCATCACTATGTTGTACATGAGGAATGACTCACTAATAAAAGAAAAACGTAGTGCCCCTTAGTTAAACCTCTAATACCAGAAAGAATCACGTGGTTAAGTTACTGTTTAAAGTAAACGCTTGTGTAAATACCTCACTTTGTTTCACTGGAAGGTAAAAACATCCAATTAGTAAACCCTATCAAGCCTTAATGAACACATTTGCTGGTTCTAAATGTAGCTAGCAAATCAGATTTATTTATTTTTATAGAGGCTTTATTATATCATTAATAATCCACTTCAGCAATCCACTTGTTAAATAAATGTTGACAATATCAGTCTGACTATAATCTAACAGATATGCATTTGCACTCTTCTTATATGTTCTGGGGAACTGAAACAATGAATCAGTTATCCAGGATGTTAGAAACTGAATAAAATATGAGTCATTTGCTTGCTTTGCTACATATTTCAATTAGCCCTATATTTAAGTTGGCTGCAGTCCCTTAAGTCACGTTTCGTTTCACATCCAACAATTTGGCTTTTTGCTTTACAGGTCTGTCCAAACAAATACTTTTTTAACAACAGGATACAGTACATTTCACAAAGTATGAGCTGTACTGTACTGTACTGTCATGTCACTGTCCCATTACATTTCACAAAGTATGAGCTGTACTGTACTGAACTGTCATGTCACCGTCCCATTACATTTCACAAAGTATGAGCTGTACTGTACTGTACTGTACTGTCATGTCACTGTCCCATTACATTTCACAAAGTATGAGCTGTACTGAACTGTCATGTCACCGTCCCATTACATGTCACAAAGTAGGAGTTGTACTGTACTGTAATGTCACTGTCTCACTCAATTTCACAAAGTAGGAGCTGTACTGTACTGTCATGTCACTGTCCCATTACATTTCACAAACTATGAGCTGTACTGTGCTGTACTGTACTGTCATGTCACTGTCCCATTACATTTCACAAAGTATGAGCTGTACTGTACTGTCATGTCACTGTCCCATTACATTTCACAAAGTATGAGCTGTACTGAACTGTCATGTCACTGTCCCATTACATGTCATAAAGTATGAGCTGTACTGTACTGTCATGTCACTGTCCCATAACATTTCACAAAGTATGAGCTGTACTGTACTGTCATGTCACTGTCCCACTACATTTCACAAACTATGAGCTGTACTGTACTGTACTGTCATGTCACTGTCCCATTACATTTCACAAAGTATGAGCTGTACTGTACTGTCATGTCACTGTCCCATTACATTTCACAAAGTATGAGCTGTACTGAACTGTCATGTCACTGTCCCATTACGTCACAAAGTATGAGCTGTACTGTACTGTCATGTCACTGTCCCATTACATTTCACAAAATAGGAGCTGTACTATACTGTCATGTCACTGTCCCACTACATTTCACAAACTATGAGCTGTACTGTGCTGTACTGTACTGTACTGTACTGTCATGTCACTGTCCCATTTCATTTCACAAAGTATGAGCTGTATTGTACCGTACTGTACTGTCACTGTCCCACTACATTTCACAAAGTATGAGCCCTACTGTACTGTACTGTCATGTCACTGTCCCATTACATTTCACAAAGTATGAGCTTTACTGTACTGTCATGTCACTGTCCCATTACATTTCATAAAATATGAGCTGTGCTGTACTGTACTGTCATGTCACTGTCCCATTACATTTCACAAAGTATGAGCTGTACTGTACTGTCATGTCACTGTCCCACTACATTTCACAAATTATGAGCTGTACTGTACTGTCATGTCACTGTCCCATTGCATTTCACAAAGTATGAGCTGTACTGTACTGTCATGTCACTGTCCCATTACATTTCACAAAGTATGAGCTGTACTGTACTGTCACGTCACTGTCCCATGTCCCATTACATTTCACAAAGTATGAGGTGTTCTGTACTGTACTGTCATGTCACTGTCCCATTACATTTCACAAAGTATGAGCTGTACTGTACTGTCATGTCACTGTCCCATTACATTTCACAAAGTATGAGCTGTACTGTACTGTCATGTCACTGTCCCATTACATTTCATGGTACTTTTCCTGATACTGTCTTTTCCAGATACTGTCTTTTTCCATGACTAATACAGTATAAAGAGACACAGACCGAGGAAATCCAAATCTTTGCAAAACCAGCTTCAAACTGCATTTGACAACTCTAAACCAAATCCAAAATCACCCTGACTTGCCCATCCCTAATTATTAGTACACATGATTTCATTATCAATAAAGGTAGCTCAAGAAACATTTTGTCGTGTGTGTGTGTGTGATTTGTTTTTGTTTTTTATATTTGCTGAAGCACACTGGCTGGCTGTAGTCTGTCATTATTTGAATGTTACCAATAGTAAATAAAGCTGTCTTTAATTACCTCCAATTGCCAATTAACACTTGAAAATCTGCATTAAAACTAGTGTTGCTCAGATAGTGCTGGTATCCCACCTTGATCCTTCTAGAAATCCTACCAAAGACAGATGTAGGATACAGGGTCAGATAGTGATGGATCCTAGATAGATCCAGGTATTCTAGTTTGGATCCTGTGTTAGATAGTTAGGATCCAAGGTCAGATAGTGATGGATCTTAGTTAGGATCCAGGGATCCAAGGTCAGATAGTGATGGATCCTAGTTAGGATCCAGGGATTTTAGTTAGGATCCAGGGATCCTAGGTCAGATAGATGGATCCTAGGTCAGATCCAGGATCCTAGGTCAGATAGTTAGGATCCTGGCCAGACAGTGATGGATCCTAGGTCAGATAGTTAGGATCCGGGGTCAGATAGTGATGGATCCTAGGTCAGATAGTTAGGATCTGAGCTGGATCCTAGAGGTAGGATTCATGGTCAGATAGTACTACTATTCTACACAGCAACTATCTGGCCAAATGGGAGGTACCTGTTGGTATCCTAATTTCTAGGATACTATCTGAGCAACACTCATTAAAACTTATCTTACTGACTATAATGGGGATGTGGTCCTGCACATCCTGCATATGTCAAAGTGTATGCCAGCATGGGGGCAGGGTGACTACCAGGAAGGAAGGATTGGCTGGATGGCCCTCAGGGCGAAAATACGATCCCTTTCCACCAGACTGGGAGCAGGCAAAAATTATGAAAACTACCTAGGTTGGTTTTCGCCACAGTAAGCTTCCCCACAGAGACAGCTCAGTTGAAACTTTTCAAATCACTTTAAGAAATTAGCATAAGAAAGGAGAGGTAGAGATTTGATATTTTTATTTATTTATTGCAATTTCGGATAACACCTTTGAGAACAAGATCATTTCATAGGTTCCACATCAGAAGAACAATACATATTGGAAAAATATGAGACTGAGAACAAACAAAATAAGAAATTATACAAGACATTACAAGAACATATAACTATAGAATTTCCAATACGTGTGGCATTGTACAATGTATGCCATGGTGCATATCTGATTAAAACCTGGAATTCAAAGGATCATATTAGAGGGGGTGGGGTCTTATGAAATGACCCTTTATAGGAAAATGAGAACAGACTCTGCCTAATATCTAATAATCAACAAGGTAAGGGATGGCATCAGCTCAGAGGCCTCACCAGAAGTGAGAAGGTATGGGACAAAACATTTTAAAGTGAGCATGGGAGCTCAGGAGATATAACCGGGGGATGGGGAAAGCCATAGGGGTGAGGGAAAGAGTGGAAGGGATCAAGACGAAATGTGGAGAGAATGATTAGCAACTTAGAACAGTTATTTACATGCTGAGAACAGTTATGCATAAGGTCAGGATAGCATAAGGTTAGAATAAGTGCTGGTCACAAGAAGGAAGGTTATTGGAAGCAGTCACAACTGGCATCAGCAACTAGCTGTTGCTTAAGTTTAACCTTGAAGGAGCCCAAGGTGGATGCTGAAGTGATATCATGGTGCAGTGAATTCATCCATAGCAGGGCAAGGTAGGCAAAGGATCTTTGTCCCAGAGAAGTGCAACAGCAGGGTATGTTAAAACTCTGGCTAGTAGAGCTTCTGGTGTAATTATGGTTGATTGTGGGGGTAATAAGCTTTTGCACTCCTGGGGGCATTTTGTCTAAGCTTACTTTTTTGGACAGTAAACATGTTTGGTGCATGAGTCTACCTTTGCATTGGAGCCAGTTAGCCTGGGTGTACATGTCGCAGGTATGGGACAGATGGGCTGAGCCGGTAAGGAGCCGGCATGCTTTGTTGAGTGCAACTATGATGCAGCAAAGAGTTGTTTCAGTAGCTGATCCATAGATTAGTAAGCCATAAACAATAAGTGAGACAAGAGAGCTTTGAATGGCCAGGTTAAGAGCCTGTGGGGTCAAACATTGCTTATGCTATAAAAGTAGCCCAATGCGGGTGTTACAGCCTTAGCAATGTTGTCAATGTGATAGACATAGGTCATCATACTGTCAATAGTAACCCCAGATATTTAAAGAGCAGAGCTAGCTCCAGGGGAGAGCCCTTCGTTGGTGATTATAGAGAGTAAGTTGTGTGCTATTTTGGGAGCTGGAGAACGCATAGTTTTAGTCTTGTTGTAATTCATAACTAACTTGTGCTTATGGAAGCATCTTTCTATGACTACAAAATTGCTCTGTAGCCTAGATTCAAGAACCGTAGAGGTCTGGATCACTGGTAAACAGGACAGCATCATCAGCATATAAAAGGATGTGACCGATTTGGCCCACTTATGGGACTTGAGGTTTTCACCGTGGGTAAAGTTGGCACGACTAGCTTGGGTCAGCTTTTGAGCAAAATCAATTAAATCCTTTCAGCAACTGAAGGCTGAATTTAATTCCAACAAAAGGATTTTTTCCATTACCTCAGTTAAGACACTTTGTACAAGTAATGAAAAAAGTGATTGAACTGGGCACGGACTCATCTAAAAACCCAGTGCAATCAACTTTAACCTCCCTGATCAGGTCTCCATATCAAAAACAACTGATTTCCAAACTAGTTAAAGGGATGCATAGTGCAGAGAAGGACTTTTTAACGTGTCTTAAGGATGCATGGCACATAGATTGTAGGAAGTGCTTGTCGGAAATGGACTGGTCCCAAATTTGGAAGACAGTTCAAACTACTACCTCATCCCTCTTCTGGAGGGAATTCAGATGGAAATTTGTAGTTAGATTTTTTAAGGTCCTGGTGGTAACTAAACATTATGGATTACATCATTCCGACCTCTGCTGGAGAAACTGTCAGTCAGTTGGTACATATTTCATATATTTGTGGAATGTAAAGTCATGAGGAGTATTGGAAGGAAATAAAGAGGCATTTTTGAGTTGATATTTGAGACAGCAATGCCGAATCCCCACAACATTGGCTGCGGGGATGTCTCCTCCCTTAACCTCTAGATCTCTCCTTGCCTTCTGTTTGAATCTTGGTGGCGGCAGCACACAAAGCAATTAACTTGCTATGGCTGACACCTAATAAGCCCTCGATTTCCTCCTGGTACAGTATCTGCACCAGAATTCTAGAAATGGAACATCTGACTGCCAAACTGAGATTCTCAGTGGATAAATTTAAGGAAAGATGGCTTCCCTTTATGCATTTCATGGCCTCCCAGAAGAAGACAACAGTATTAGAATTATTAGCTAAATACACTTGAAGGGACTCTCCTGGTTTGGCTCGGATTAGTGGAAGAAGCGAGCAGAGTCAGGAGACCCCTCGATGTCGATGTCTATGTTTCAACTCGTCCATGTTAATAGTTTCGAATACTGCCTCCCTTAGGGACCCTACTATATCAAAGGTAGAGCTAAGATATTGCGCCGTCTATTCTCCGCAGTGACAGTGATTACACTCTTAATTGTTAAAGGCAATGCAATACAGTATACATGCATGAATGGTAATTGATTGGTTACCCTGGTATCCTTTTTATCTACTTTATTTCTCTGACTTCCTTTGTTAGATATGTAGGCACTCTCCCCCATGATTATTTCCCATTCTCTTCCTTCTCTCTCCTCTCTTCTTTCTTTTCACATCTCTCTCTTTCCTTATTCGCTATTTTATTCTGTTCTTTTTTAAATTTATCTTGGTGTAAATGAGCAGGTATGGACTTTATACTTGTTTGTTGACGTATGTATCTTTTCTGGAAAAAAGTTCTCCAATAAATTTCAATTTCAAAACAAAAAAAAAGGATGTGACCCTGACAGGAGTAAGGAAGGTTGTTGAAGAAAATGCTAAATAAAAGAGGGCCCAAGATGGACCCTTGAGGAACTCCAGATAGGACAAGTCTGCTATCCAAGAGGGTGTTACCGATCTTCACCTGCTGTGTACGGTTGTGCAAGTAACTTTCAAACCAGGCTATGCTGTCACGAGCTAGGCCAATGGTGGTAAGCTGTTCAACCAGGAGGGCATGATTCACTGTGTCGAAAGCTTTGGTAAATCAATGAAAGGAGCACCGACCAGGTGTCCTTGATCTAAGGAGTGGTGAATAAAGCCTGTGAACTCCAGAAGTGCAGTAGTGGTACTATGACCATTTCTGAACCCATGTTGTTGCGGGCATTGTAGCTGATATTTTTCTAAGTATTCAACCAGTTGGTCAGCCACTATATGCTCAGGAGCTTTCGAGAGTGGGGGCAGGATAGAGATAGGCCTGTAGTTCACGTAATTGTGCAGTCCCCAGACTTATGAACTGGTGTCACAGTGGCAGATTTCATTTCTGAGGGAATTGAGAGTAACTAAGTGTCATGTTAATAATATGTAGATATAACTGTAGCTATGTTACGGATAATTACAGAGGTGTGGGAAGGGTGACAGACAATGTGATAATTTGAAAGAAAAAAGTTAAACAATTAGGAGAGACAGACACAAGGTTTTGCTAAGAGAGTAAATTCAATAAAAAGAGCAATCACACTGTGTATGTTATGGCGGAGGCCATTTGGTACAGCAACACAGGACTCCGATTACTATTCCAAACTCTCCAGACTGGCTTAAAAGCTATTTTCAGAGTAAATTTTTGTCCAGAGACACCAATCCTACAAAATTCTAGAAAGCTATGCATTGACTCCTTAATTCTTTCCCATCTCTGGATCCCAGTCTGATATCTACCCCCTCTTCTCTGACAGTGATCTAGAAGCAATATTTCACTAAAGGCCCCATGACTCTCATCTCTCTCCCTCTCTTGCCTTATCCCCTCCCAACAGACTCAACACACTGGCAATTTCTGCCTCTCCCCATCCCCTGAGGTAGAAGTTCTAAAGAAACTGTTGACTCTAAATGTCCGCTCTAGTGGAAGCTTGGAGTGCCTCTCGAACCAAATCCTCCTACTAGTGTCCTTGCCCTTACCAAATCCATTTCCCACTTTTCAGTTGCACCCAGCCATAGGTTTCTCTCCTCCAGCTGAAACATGCCATGGTGGTCTACCTCAATAAGGAGGTATCACTGTTTCCTAGGTAACTACTGCCTTATATCCCTGTTCCATCTCCTGTCCAAAATCCTTGAGACTGGCTAGCAGGCAACTCTCCAGCTTCTATGACAACTCTGGTTTTCTCACCATTTCAATCTGAATTCTGCCCTAACCACTTCATCACCACTTCTCTTCTCAGAATAATGGACCACATCCACTCCCATATGGATTCTGTTCAGGGCAGTGGGGCTATGTTCATAGACATGAATAAAGCACATGCTACCATAAACCACTTCCTGCTACTTTTAAAATTAGCATCCATGGGTGTCTCACTTCAGCCTTCACTGGTTTAAGTCCTACCTGTCTGACAGAACACAATCAGTCAAACTGAGGCCCTTCATCCCATTGTTACTTTCAGTCACCCTATGAGCCCCCCAAGGATCTGTACTGGGTCACCTTCTACTTCTATTCTCTGTCCTCATCAACAACCTACCTAGCTACCTAACCTCTGGTAATATCAATATGTACACAGATGACACAAAATTTATTTAATACTTTTTGATGGGGAATGAAGGACTGAGCAATTCTGCCTACCTTCAGCCTCATCTGGGGAGTTGGATACAGATGCAAACTGACATACTGAATCAGGTTCAGTTGTTGGTGGTATTAGAGTGAATTAAGGGAAATTTGATAAGGAAAACCAAACTACAGACCAAATTTCCGCACCACACACACCAACCTCAACTAAAGCAAACTGGGACAAATTCTAATGCATATAATATTTTTATAGCTTTTTACTGTGAAGTGACAACATACCAGTAAACCACAAACCTCTCATCGAGGATGCCAGCAGACACCCTTTATACCAAACCTTCAACCAGTTTCACTCAACGCGAACCACATACTGACACTAGGTCTTGAGGGTAGGACAGGATATTATGGGCAGACTAAATGGATAAATGGTCTTTTTCTGCCATCAACTTCTATGTTTCTATGTGTTTTGACCAATGAAGTTATAAGATTTTCACAGACCATTTTAAAGTTAATACTGTATAGCAGATTGAATTCACATCTGGTATATTTAGTGGAATTCAACCTACTGCACATATTTGCATCCAGTAGAGTTAGTGCTTTGGCCTTAAGTAGTGATATAGGAGGTGCGACCTTGCAAACACATGGTTCCATAGAGACTCACCGCATGGCTGTGTGTGGCTTGTACTGAGAGAAAGGCACACCTGAAGAAAAACAGACTTGCCAGTTTGTCTCAGTAGGGAGGACTTTGAATCTTTTATGGCTCTTCAAGCACAAGCATGACATAGTGGTTAAATGGGCACACAGAGGAAAACAAGTTGTTGACAGCCCGTCAGCAAACATCTACTGTAGCTAACATCTAGGTCACTAATGAGTTGCCACACATTTTTAGCTATCTCTCATGGAACATTAATGTTGATGGTGCACTAACATTTGAAGTGGCATCTGTAGCAGCAAACAAATAGGCTAAAAAAAGAGACTAACTTTGCTAACTTACGCAAACATGGATAGCAGAGAAAACCGAAGACTCTGAGTCGCTGGCAAGAGCTACACAACAAGGTATTTCAGCAGGATTAGTGTTGACAGACTTCCAATAACTTACTGTGCCAACCACAATTTATGGATGACAACTGAATTGTTGAAAGAACGGGCTCTTGTATTCAGTGGCACTATAAGTCCAAAAAGGAGGAAAATCCTACTTCTCCTAGATAACTGCACATGGCTGTGTGTGGCCTGAAGAGAAAGAGAAGACGCACATCTGAAGAAAAAAAAGCCTTGCTGCAAGACAGTGTGACCAGAGCCTGGGAGGCTGGACCACTACCAGGAGTGCACATATTGCATGGTTGCTAGTAAGGAAAGCCTTGCTTTTGAACAGAGGCATGGGTTGAAATCCATCGAAACAGATAATTTTCACTTTCCGGATATTTTTGCTGATTTTTCTCAATTTCAAAAATAAACAGAGCGTGAAAATAAGCTTTATATAGTAATTGCACAATGTACAAGATGTGCAAACAACTAATGGTAAATACATATGCTAAAGAAATCAAAATAAAATTTTATATGAAAGAAAATGCAAGACAGAGAAAACAAACTCAGTTAAAGTCCAACTTCTCAGCCCACAAGTTTTTCTTTGAAAACAGACTTCTGCTCAGGACTTCACTTCCCCAAAAGGATTACACACATACATTTTGGATGAGTGGCTTTACCTTGGCTATAGACAGCAGCCACACAACTGTCCCTGGGTCCTTTTTTGAGCGCCTCCTCAAAAGCACTGTCTGCTCCCATGAAGCCACAAGGCTGGGACATGTTGTTGCCACTGGCAACTAGCTTATTTTTCTGCAACACTGGACCAGCCCCCCTTTCCACTCTAACCCAGGGTTTACTGAAAACTGCAGGCAAAGTTACCCAACAATGCAAAGATTTTTTTGCAAAAATCATGAGGAAATTGTGAGAGTTCTACTCTACATTCCAAATGTTCCACATTAAATCTTTTATTGTTTTCTGCAGCATGCATTGCTCGGCATACAGTACATTCTTAAATAAATACATTGCCAAATAAACACGTTTTAAACATGAAGAAAAGCTTGTGCTCCTGAAATGAATACATTGACTGATGTGTTGCCTGTCTTCCAAAATGTAAAAAAAAATCTGCCTCATACAGTGCTAACTAGATAATATTTAGTGAGCCACAGTCAATCAAATCAATATTAAATAAATCCAAAATCAAAAAATGTTGTCTGCTTCTATATGCAGAATAATGAAGCCTGATCAACAGCTATTTACAGTGCTCTGTCACCCACTTTAGTGCAAGAAAAAATAAGCAGATTGAGTGGCAGATAACTGAGTTTTTTTTTTTTTTTTTTGCAGCTACTCTTATTTTTCTCCCCAGGCACTGTCGCCTCTCCTCCTCGATCCCCCAGCCCCATCCCCCACTCGCAGCTTACCTCTCGGTGTGTCCCCATGGCTATGCCCCCCGTGGCAGGCGGGCGGTACCCCCTCCGCCATCTCTCATGAATCTGGAACTGAGGGTTACTACCCATCGCGAAGGCAGCGCCTGCAGGGATCGGATCATTCTGCCCACCAGTGCCTTTAGTATCCCCCCCGAGATGCTGCATGCAATGACACCAAGGCATGAGCACGCATGCTACCACACTCACTCCTCCAAGCGTCTGCTGCATCTAATGCTCTTCTTGAGCCTCGGTGCACTAGTCGCCAGCCTCCACTACAGGCCAGTCATACACCGAGAGCTGGTGTCTCCCCTAGCCCAGAGAAGGAGTGCAGTCCACAGGCCAGTCCTTCTTGTCCCCCGCACCCCCAATGGCCCATGCTCATTCCCAAACACAGGTCGCCGGGTGGTCGGCTGATAACTAAGTTCTAGTTAAAAAAAAATTTATGTTGCTAAAATATTTTCTGTTCAATATTTGCACTGCAGGCAATGTACAATATTTTTAAAATCACATATTAAAACATTAAATTATACTAATATACTTTCACTACATCACACAGTAGTCAGGGTACCCTGAAATGTACCTTTGTTTTACTTTGGCTGCAGTGATTTTGTTCATTTAAAATAAATGTTCAAATACATTTTATCTGTTTCCTAATCTTGTTTTCAGACTTTGAGTCATGTTTTATTGCAGTCTTTGCATGTAAGCATCTAGGTTGTAGACTGTTTGAGAGATTTCGGCCACCAACTCCCTTAGAAGGATATTCAAGTTTACAATCAGCAAGGCCATCCAAAACCCTCAGATGTTTAAATCAAAACTAATCTGAATGAAAGTATCTACACAAGCAAAAACCTACCTTAATACTTTACAAAAAGTATTTTGTAGTTAGTGCTGTACTTAGGTGAATGGGATAGTTTGCATCTTTTCTCCCACCTGTTGTTTCACTCTCTGTTGCAACAAAATATTTTGGGATCGACTACTTCACTTCAAATGTTAAGGGCTTAAGAGCAGGTACCTACTGTCAGACACCCATCTCCCCTCAAACATATACAATAGTAGATCTGCTCTACTGTTGAGGGGCATTAAAAATTATATGCGCTTCCCTCTGGTTAAAAAGTTATAGCACCTCAAATTTGCACCCCCATAAAAACAAAGCCATGTCTGACATGCCTCCTTTTGTGACGTCAAAAAATGAATACTGAGGGTGCATGTCATTAATCTGTATGTATGAGATATGTCTATGGTATTTAGTACTATTTAGAGGTGCCATGTAGATAAATCAAAGCAGCCACTGGAGTAACAGTCCCTGTCTACTGGAGCGGTCACTTTCATTGTTCCAAGTGGCAACTTTAAACAGTACTAAACATCATTGACAAATGGCACCAATATAGATCTATGGAACACACACAAGCAGCCTTCATTTTCTGACATCACAAAAGGACGCGTGTCAGACAAGGCTTTGTTTTATGCGGTGCAAATTTGGGAGCTATAACATTTAACCAGAGGGAAGCATAAGAATTTGTAATGCCCTCAACAGTAGAGCAGCTCTACTATTACATATTGTTTGAGGGGAGCTGGGTGTCTGACAGTAGGTACTTGCTTTTAAGTGTACTTATGCTTTGGCCAGTGGATTTTAAAACCAAACCAGATAAGGATTCAAATGAAGTAAGTGTCACATGAAACCCCTCCTCTCCATGCACTGCATTGTTTTGGCCAAACCCAAGCCTGCATGCCTAATTGTCAATATGTCTGAGAGTCATTTGTTTATAATGTTAATTTCTGAGCAATTTCAGGCAAAAACTCAAAAAAAACTGGAAGAAATTGCGGAACATGTCAGCTTTTGCAGAGAATGGTGAAAAACACGGATTCTGCAATAAAACTGTGGGTGCAATTGTCTAGTGCCCCTACCCTATCCCACTCAAGTGGATCAGAAGAGGCCTCCCTCTCTGAAGAACAACAGAAAAAGCTTTTACAGTTACATGTACACAAGGTAATCTCTCTCTGGTCCAAAATCCATTAACTAAAGTACTCTCTCTGTCTGATCTGGCTAGAGGTACAGCAGGGAGTCTTTTGTTTGCCCCAACTTTCTCCACGGTTCAACATATCTTGTGCGGTGTGCACAGTCATACCCAAGAGATCAATTTCAGGAGTGTTTAACTCGAAGTAGAAGGCAAGGGAGGGCAGGAAATACCCTGTATCATTTTTGTACCCAGAAAGAATTTTAATAGCCACAGAAATGAAAAATAAAATACACGTACGGTATTTGCATTCTGCATTACAGTTAGAAACGTAAGCATTTAGTTTCTTCCTATCTGTAAAAATATATAATGTGCATCTTGTTTCTTGTGTGTAAGTCATTACTAAAAAGGGTGTTTGTACAATTCTTAATCAGTAAAGACTCACTGCAGAAACTCACCACATAGCATGACCGTTTTTATGCAATTTTATTCAGGTTGTAACAACTGCTGATAAAATCTTGGGTTAAATACTAATGTCTCATGTTTGCTTTCGCGCATGCGTGCTGCGCATGTGCAAGAAACGTCTTGGGACAGTACAACATTTTAGAGGTGTGAGAGTTTCTGCCCAATACAGTTGACACTTTATGGGGTTATCCTTCAGGCACCAATGAATCGGTGAGCTGTCTATGACAGCAGTGTGAGAGAGAGGATTGCACTTGAAAGAAATCTGCCACTGCAGTGAGAGACAGTTTCCTCACTGCAGCAGGATCTTCCCCCTACCTCGCAACCACGAACACAGATATACCTTCTATTTGTTGGCAGCAGCTGACAAGATTCTGGCCATATGCATTACAGTGCACAGTAGTGCACATGGCCAGAGTTACAGTTCTTGTCGGCTCCTGCCGCCAAGCAGCTTGTTTGTTCAGTGTGCCTTCCTGGTGAACCATTTCCATAAAAATAAATGAGCCGTGAGCGGCTTTCCACATTGGCAGCTCCTGCCACCCGCCACACACTCTCCGAAAGCCAACACTGGGGTGCCCAATCCCCATGTCAGCATGTATCCCTCCCTCCCCCCCATTAATGTGATACACTGGAAGCCTACCCCAATGTGCCCAAATAATTTTTAATTTATGTTTCCGACACTGGATGCCCACTCCTGGTGTCAGATGACCCTGCCTGAATATTTCAAGTGCCAACATCAGGGTGCCCAGTCCCTGTGTTGGCATGCCCCCCACACACACACACAGACAGACTGTTTGTGGCACACTGGGAGCTCACCCCAGTGTGCCTAAATATTTTCGTGAACCTGTAAAATAAAGAAAACCATCCCCAAAGTCTTTTTTCTCCTGCAAAAAGAAACGGTCCCTTGTCGCCTCCCCATTCCACCCTCCCTCTGCTGACCCACTTCCCTTACTTCCCCTTACCCCATACCTACCTCCAGAGGTCAGAAGCAACGATCTTCTGTGGACCAGGACACGCCTGCACTCTTCAAAGCCGACCGCAAACTGAAGAAATGATGGTAAGCTGCATAATGGGAGTCAATGGGGGTTCAACTTCAGTTGATAGCTCAGCCATTTTAGGAATTTTGGCCCCAAATTTTCAACACTGGGCTCTTGGGACCCGTCTTTGAACACTGTCACTGTCATTTGGTTACTTGGTCCTGAAAGGTGATTTTGCAGCTGCTGTGCGTAATCACTTTTCAGGACAGATTAATGAAACAACAGTACCACTATTCATGAGGTGGGTTCACAAAAACCCATGTTGCAAATATGGTGAAAAAATTCTACGTACTGATGTCGTTGCACAGTTTCTACACATGCTCATAACATAACCAATTTTTATGTTTCACCCATATTTTCAACACTGCCATTTTGCACACCTCCTTATGAACAGTACAACTGTCATTTTCACATCCTACCTGAAATATGTTTTCGCACCTGTGGCGCAGAATGATGCAGTCGCTGTGGGAAATCAACTTTGAGACAGATCAGATTAACAAAATCACAGTGGCCCTGTTCATGAGGGAGGTCCAAAATGCCCATGTTGAAAAATTTGGTGAAAAAATTCCAAAAATTTTTGCGTTACAGGTGTGCGTTGCGCAGTTTCTATGCACACTTTTAACTTCACCAATTTTTCATATTTTCACTCCAGATTTTCAACACTGTCATCTTTTCAGACCTTCTCATGAACAGTACAACTGTCATTTTTCACATCCTGCCCAAAATGTATTTTCGCAACAGTGGTGCCAAATGGTACAGTCGCTGTGCGAAATCACCTTTCAGGATTGAGTAACAAAATGACAGTGTCACTGTTCATGAGGTGGGGTCCCAAAAAGCCTATGTTGACAATTTGGAGTGAAAATACCAACAAATGCCCGGCGTTAGGGTTTTCAACCGTAACGCTTCACCCTGAAGAGACTGACAGGCGTCGGAGGTGTGACTTGTGGTCGTTGGCCGTAATGCTCATACCATTCCACCCCACCCCCACCCTGCAGCCAGTGGCAGGCATTGAGGTGTGCCTTGGGGTCTTCAGCTTAAATGTTCACCCCATTCTCCTCTATTGTACTCATCTCAGCTTATTTCTTTATGGAATGCAGTGAGCATAAGGGCCGAAGACCCCAAGGCACACTGCAACACCTGCCGGTGTCTGCAGGGTGGAGTGAGGTGGAATGGTGTAAGCGTTATGGCCGATGACACAAAGGCACACCCCCAAAGTCTGTCAGTCTCTGCAGGGTGGGGGTGGGAGTTGGCATTAGTTTAATACTTCACTGCCATTCCTATTATGCATCTCTCTCTAGCTCCTGCACTACCAATGCCAATACCAGCAAGCAAATGTAACCCCCCTGCAAATGGGGGTTCCCAAAAGACTTCAGGAGCTTGCTTGAATGCTCCAAGCCTGAATGGTGTTTGGCATTTAAGCCATTTATCAGTGAGTGTTTTTAGAACCTCTGGTACTGTCTTTTAAGAGCTGTCTGCTTGCAGACATAATTAGTTTGTATGGGGGACTGTGTGCTTCTCTGTTTGAGTACCACTCGAGCTGCTGCAATTCACTCCATTTTGCAGTCACTAGGAGTGCAAAGGAACCTATCTGAAAGATGTAACTGTTTGCCAGAAACCATTTAGAGTAATAATGAAATTACAGTTTGTCTAACCTGCTTTCTTTGCAGTCAGAACAGTGTCTGTCTAGTTCCCCATTCTGGTTTTGAACTGCTGAACTGGACCAATCAGTGTGGGGTAAGCTAGCTCTAAAATGGTGCCTTGGACTAATCAGAACTTGGACTCATAATCTGAGCCAGCCACAAGAGGATTGTATGGGCAGTGACTCTGGGAGATGTAGTTTAGACTTCAGCACCTTTCTGGACCAACAGCAGCAGTCTATTGTGAGTGACAGCCAATCCAGTCAAGAACTGGGAGGAACTCAAAGGAAGTGCCCGGTTTGTCGGTTGGAGTTTCAGTTGAGCTTTGGCAGTGAAGAAGGAAGGAGCCCTGTGCTTTTTCAGTGTGCAGTTTTAGTCAAAAACGTGTGTAAGGCCCAGAGTTCCAGTCTGCAGCTTGTGTAACAGCTTGTTAGGACTGAATCTGTCCTGTGAAAGAATCAAAGGATCTCTGAAGAGTAGAAACCAGGCTCACCCTGTAGAAGACTGGAGGAATTGCTGAAAATTGCACTCGGGTCTGTCAGGAACTGAATCTGCTGTGTGTTCTCCCGGTATTGTGCAGTAATTGCGATCGGGATACAGATGCAGCCTGCCTGGTATAGTGCTTTCTTTATATGGATGTGTGAGAGGTTTGTGTACCTCAAGTGAGCCCTGCTGACATTGAAGGACCCTATCTTATTTGGAGGTCGTGAGTACTAATTCAGGGCCGCCTCCTGTTGAATTGCCACATTAAATCCAAATGGAATTACTGTACTGCTGACTGTTTAATTCTCCTTTTCTCTGTGTGAAAGGGCCCCTACCAGCTGCCACGGTTTGGACTAGCCACTAGGGCTTGGGTACCCAGGGACAGTAACTGATAGGGATAGGCCTGTGCACAGAGCCATAGGTAGATTATTAGAGTGATAAGCTAATTAACCTGATTTCCCCCTGTCCTTGTTATATCCCCCTAAATAACTCAGAGCTGCTTGTTTCAGCAAAGTTATACTGCCTGAGGTATTTGTCTATGTTAAAGTACTGTACTGTGATTGTTGCACTGTATCTCATTTCACAGGAGGTCCCAGTGCCGGAACCAGACCTGTGGGGTAAGTGTATACTGTGAAGGTAATTTGATATATTGTGTGGGCCACTAGTGGGAAGAAAGGGGGTTGCAGTGTCCCAGAGGGCTGTGACCAAGTTAGTTTAACTATTGCAAACCCTGACCTCTGGGTGGAGGCACCCGCCATTGGATCCAGGCCCCTCAACCTGTTAGTGGCAAATCAGGCAGGGGTAGTAGCCCCTGGGATAGCGCCATCTAGGGGTTACACAAACATTTGGCATTGACAAATGCATGTTTAAAAAGGGAATGTACAGTAAGCTGAATGACGATTCATTTAAAGATGAGCAAGTGAGTACAATTTCTGATAATGATTACAAGAGCTTATTATATAATTTTTGTGAGACAAATAACACAGTGACTCGATATTCTGGAGGCAGAACACTTGTACTATGCAGAATTATTTGAGTTTTTACATCCTGTATGAGAGCATCACTTGTAAGTTTCAGTATCACACAGAGGTTAGAGTACCCAGCTATGAAACTGGAGACCCAGCCATGGAGACTCAGCAGACCAGGGTTTCAGTTTCACAACCACCTCATGTATACTGTGTGACCCTGAGCAAGCCACTTAACATCCCTGTGCTTCTGCTCACACCTGGAAAGCAGCTTCGGCTAAGTGTGCATTTCCCAACCAAAAATTAAATAAATAATAAATACAACTGTAAGGCTGCCAAGAGATATTCAAACTGTCTTAGGTTCGAGTGCTGATTGAGACTGCATATTTATATAGTATTTAAAGAATTTTAAAATGAAGGATGATCTTTCATAGTTATTCATTTATCTGGCAATTTGGATCTCAGTTTCAGTTGATAGATTCATCTGATGCACCTGGTAAGGGCCATTAGTTCATCAAAGAGTCAAGGCTGAAATTGTATTGCTTCCTGCTCACACACACATTCAAGTGTAGATCTGGACAAACGAATAAAGTGAGGAAGGAAATGTCCACTCAAACTCACATATCAATAGCAATGAGGGGTTAGTTTTCAAAAGGGAGCTAAAATAGTATCACAGCATATTGGAAGAAACTTTAAGTCCATCACGTTCATCCTGTCTGCTTCATATGCAGGTATGAATGACTACGTACTGATTCATAGGGCTCTCCCTACCCACACTGCCCAGGGAACCCTGTGACTCATTGGTAAACAGAAATGTGTCCAGGCTCATCATGAAGGTATATTGTGTTCACATCCATTATTTCCACTGATAGGCTACTCCTTAAGCACACTACCCTGTAGGAGAAGAAGTTCCTCCTAAAATTATACCTGAATTATCACCTATCAGCTTCAGGGCATATCCCTGCATCTTGTTGGGGAACAACAGATTAAACATCTTTGACAATTCAGCTTTGTTTGAGTTTGCCAATAACCGAGCTGTTTTCAGCCTCCATTTCTACAAGGTGAACATGAAGAGTAAGGGGCCACCAGCCTCTTCTCATAGCTGTTCTCCCAAGTCCTGGATAATTCTGTGACTGCACTGCACCCTCCAGAATGCTTCAATGTCCTTTTGTATTAGGGAGCCCAAAGCTACACACAGTACTCAGATGAGACTGACCAGAACCTTGTAAATTGGTAGGATAACTCTCCCTGCCTGTTGGCCACCCCTTTAGTGCACATCAGCACTTTGCTGGCCCTCTTGACAATGGTTGTGCACTGTTTGCTATGCTTCATCCTCTTGTCTGTCATTACTTCCATGTCATTTTCCTCATCCCCTACAACAAGAGGAGCCCTACACAGTGTATAGAATCTACTTCTGTTTTTCCTCCCCAAGCATCTTATGCTTGGTTACATCAAATCTGAGACTCTGGGAGTCTGACCAGTCACCCAGCTTGTTCAGGTCTCCTGAAATTTGTCCTCATCCTCAGTGGAGTCCAAATCCCTAGCCAGCTTAGTGTCACCAGTGAATTTAAGCTGCCTGCTGGAGACCCCCGTTTCCAGATTGCTGATGAAAATGTCTAACAGCAGAGGATGCAGCACAGATCCCTAAAGGACACTGCTTAGTACCCTTCCACACTCCAGATCATGCCCATGCACTACAACCCACTGCTTCCTGCCCAAGTAAGTCACCAATCCACTTTGTATATGCCTCATGTATACCACACTAGTGTTCTTTGCCCAGACATTCACCATGCACCATAATGACAAAGCTCTTGCTGGAGTCCAGACAGACTGTGTCTACAGCCAGCCCCCATCCACCTCCCTGGTCACCTGTTAGAGAAAGTTATCACCTTGTCTTGGCATGATCTGACTCTCATAAAGCCATGCTGAGAGGCACAAAAACCTTGTCCTCTTCCGTGTTCTCCATTATTCAGTCCTTGATAATGGCCTCCAGAACCTGCCTAGCATTGATGTCAGGCTGCCTGGTCTGCAGTTACCCGCTTCCAGCTTATTCTACTTTATGAAGATAGGGACCACACTGGCCACTTTTCAGTCAGTCAGCACCACACCTGTCCAGAAAGACTTAACGATTACTGCAAGTGGGCCCACAAATTGTTTTCGTAGCTCTACTATGATCCTGGGGTGTATCCCACCTGCCCATTGGGATTCACCTGGTTTTATCATTGACAGGTCATCAGTCATCAGTGCAGATGTGATATCTGCAGGCTGCATCATGGCTACCAATGATGCCATGGGTCCTTCCATGGAGCAATCTCCTTCCCCTGGAACTCCTTGGTGAACACCAAAGCAAAGTTTTCATTCAGTATCCCAGCTATCACTCCAGGCTCTCTCATAGGTTCCTCCATTGTTTTCCAGTTTTCAAGGGCTCAGTCTCCATCTTCACCTTCCTCCTTCCATATATGTATTGGAAGAAGTCTTTGGTGTTGCCCATAGCTCCTGCTGTTAACCTGGCTTCCAGACCTTCCTTTGCTTTCCTAATTCTAGTCTTGTAGCCCTTCAGTGCTGTTCTTTACTTATCTCTGGCCTGGAGGCAGCCCATCTCTTTCCAGTTGTTACAGACGCAAGTCCCTGTTGAGCCAGCTGGTGCCACTTTTTGGCCCTCTTCCACCTTATTACATACAGACATTCAGAATTCTCTGGCTGCATCAAGCAAGCTCTTCAACAAAGCACACATTTGCTCTGAATTACCAGCCACATGTGCTGTTGTAGACACTTGGACACCAGGTTCTTCATCTTGGCAATGTCTGCTTTCTGAAGTTTTGAGCTCTAATAACTGGGGCCCAACATGTCTAACAACCTTAACTCCCCATCCCCACCCTGCAGGCAGCAACAGGAGAAATCATTACAGTTTTCCCTCTCCTGCATCTTCACAAATGAGGTGTGGGGTGCACCTCAAGGTTGTCAGCCCCAACTCTCACCCCATTCCATCATTAAAGAAGCTGAGAAGAGTGGAGTACATGAGAATGGGGTGAGAGTTAGGGATGACAACCTTGAGACACACAGATGGAATGAGGTGAGAATTAGGGCTGACAACCTTGAGGTATGGGGATGGGGTGTTAGGGTTAAAAACCCTAACACCGCATTTCCCTACTTTTGTGGCTGTAACCCTAACTGGTGCATTAACAAAGTTTTTTGCAATGAATTTCCTACTTTTTGAGATAGTATACTGAATTTTCATTTCTACTATGGAGCACAGGCCATAGATGTGTACTTTTCCTTTACATTATGGGGAAGGCAATGAAATATAAACAGTGCAAAACACCAATACATTAATAAGAGTTTAGATATATGATATATTATGGGGGTGTGGTTGCACCCCTATATTTAGGGTTATAAAGGCACTTCTATGTTAAACTCGAAATTGTGCATGTTAATAACTTTAGACCTGTTCAATAGATTTGCATGAAATTTGGTATGTGTGGTGGGGCATGGTAGATCTCTTGATCTGCTGAATTTCATTTTGGTCAGACTTATGGTTTTTGCACAGAAAACGCTGAAAAATACACTTTTCCCCAGTTCTGTGGGCAGTTTTTTGGATTTTTTTCTGTGGCGCTGTGAGGCCATTGTGTAGCATGCCAGTCTGTAGCTTGGCATGTAAAAGGAGCTTGGGGCAAGGAATATGCCACTTTTTGTATGCTGAAAAAATATTAGTCCATTCAAAAGTTATTAAACTTTTTAGCTCCATTATAGTCTACAGGAAAATTTATATGGTTATTTTGCGAAAGAAGAATGGAGTTTTGGCCATCTAGTCACTCCTCACGATCAAAGAATTTGCAGACTCACGATCAAAGAATCTTTGATCACAAGAAATTTCTTGATCACGACGGCCGCCATCTTGTTTTCAGTTTGCGGTTGGAAAAAAACAAATATCTCAGATCAGAGGTGACTTCTGAAGTGAAACTACAATGGGTTTTGCTCAGGGGTCTTCCCTCTATCGAGCCATGGCTGTGGTTTCATGTAGTTATGTCAAAAAATAGAGTTTTTAACTTTTAAATTCTTTCATCGCGGCTTGCTAACGATGTTTGATTGCGAGCCTGCAAATTCTTTGATCACGAGATTCTTTTTTTTTTATCATTTAACATTTTATCCTCCCCTGTAGCCACAGTCCTGCCTTACCTCCAGCCACCGCTCATCCATTCCACCTCCGACCACAAAGCTTCATGCCCAGCTGGCAGACACATCTCTGCCTGTGATGGGGGCCCTCCCAATAGCCCCCACACCTGGCGAGGAACCAATACCGGCACATGCCTTCCAGGTATCGTCGGTTGGTGAAACTGTGGCTATCAAGCTGCTGCGGATCTGTGCTGCTTTTTCCTCCATTTTTTCCCCTGGAAGCACGGACGTGCAAGGACGTCAGCGCACTAACATGCGGACATCTGCCGTGCATCCCCCCCACTGGCACCCATGCTACTGCAGTACCACCGGGCATCCCCAGGGACCAGCAGACCGTGGCGTGCATCCCTCTCTTCTCCCCAGGGCTAGGAGAGCTGTCGTCGGACACTCAATCCTAGTCCTCCCCTGCCGACCCCGATGACCCAGGCTCATTCCTGAACCCGGGTCGCCAGCATGAAGCGAGCTGTGGTGTCCAGTGCCTCAACCCTCAGCACCACTGTGCCGGTGATTGCGAGATTCTTTGATCGTGATCTTCATTCGCGAGGGCAGGACGAGATGGCCAAATTTAAAAATCAAATATCTCAGCCCAGGGGTGACTTATGAAGTCAAACTAGGATGGGTTTTGCTTAGGGGGCTTCCCTATATCGAGGCATGCCTGTGGTTTAATATAGTTGTGTCAAAAAATGGAGTTTTAATGTTTTTTATTTCTTTGATTGCGAGCCTGCAAATTCTTTGATTGCAAGATTCTTGATCGCGAGCTTCGTTCGTGAGGGCGGGATGAGATGTCCAGATTTGGAGGACCAGATAGCCCAATTTTCATGATCAGATGTCAACCTCATGATCAAAGATAACCTTTGATCGCAAATCCACGGTTGATTCTCACAATCAAAGAATTTGTAAAGGTTCAAAAACTTTAAAATTAAATATCTCAGAAATGGTTTAGTCTTTTAACTTGAAATTTGGAGGGTGTTGAGGGATGTCATGTAGATGTGAATTATTGTGTTTAGGTGTCAGAAAATTAATTTGCTGTGGAGATATTGTGACACAGTTTATGTTTTGCAGATAGCATTTTCCATTATGGTAGTGACTTGACATTTATAGGGCAGCTAGCCTTACTGCCACAGAGGTAATTTTCAGTGGCTAGGTGTGTAAATGTAAACTGGTATGGAATTATGCCACTCCAACGAATGAAAATGTGTTTTGTGCTAGTTGGTGAGTCTGCGTCCCAAAGGGCCGCAGCTCACCAATACCCACTCACCAATACATATGATATTCAGTACCTGTACTGTTACGTTAGGCAGAAATTTGCAAGTTGGTGGGAGCACGGGGCCCTTCCCACTAACTTGCGTGACTTTGTACTTTTCTATGCTTTCTCAAAAAGTAAGGAAATTCTTAGCAAAAAACTGCGTTAATGCATCATTTAGGGTTAAAACACAAAAAGTCAGGAAATGAGACCTTTAGGATTGCCCCCTACCCCCCTCGTGTACCCCCTCCTCCCCAGACTGACACATGCTTGGGTGTGTCATTGGTTGTGAGGCTCAAACGTCACCCATTCTTCTTTACTGTGGCATGACAACATGATTAACATGGAATGGGGTGACATTTAGGCCTCACAACCCCAATGACACACCCTGGCCGCCTGTCAGTCTGGGGAGGATGGGGGTACACGGGGGTAGGGGGCAACCCTAAAGGTCTAATTTTCTGATTTTTTGTGCTTCAACCCTAAATGATGCATTAATGCAGTTTTTTTGCAAAGGAGATATATATATATATATGCATAGAAGTATGCAGAAGTAGAATGGTATAACTAGTTACAAAAATTACATAATTTGTATAACCACGCCATGTGATGGAATCAATGCAGCTGTCCAATTACAATAACAGGTAGGAGATACAGTTATGGAAGGGGGCACAAGGGGCAGTGGATGATATGAACAGACAGTTGAGAGAAGGGCAGGGT
Organism: Neoceratodus forsteri; assembly: GCA_016271365.2. Taxonomy (NCBI): domain Eukaryota; kingdom Metazoa; phylum Chordata; order Ceratodontiformes; family Ceratodontidae; genus Neoceratodus; species Neoceratodus forsteri. The sequence continues at coordinate 661,253,588 of CM057459.1, forward strand.
AAGGAGGGTGTCAGAGGCAATTACAGGAATTAGCTGAGATGTCCAAGAGGAGGGTTTTGAGAAAGGAGTGTAAAGAAGGCAGACTGAATAGCAAGGAGGGGAGAGCAGACCAGAGCTTAAGGAATCCAAAGGAGAAAGAACAAGATGGCGGTTGTCATGGCACAAAAAATGCCAAGGAAATGGTGAGAAATCAAAAAGGACATCCACGACATCAAATTTTCCTTTTCGGGGCATCAAATCTTTCATTTGGGGGCATCATATTTTCATTTTGGGATATAACATTTTCATTTCACAACATTAAATTTTACATTTATCGACATCAAATTTTTCATTTGGCACCAATATATTATCCCAAAAACCCCACTGTGCATGCAGTGGTCAGAAAACACTACATTTTCAAGCCTTATAACTCTGTAACCCTTTAACATTTTTTCACCAGACCTATCAAAGGCACTACCTTAGGACCTGACACATCTCCCCTGCAAGTTTGGGAAAACAATTCCATTCCATGTAGGCTGTAGGTGAGAGCAAAAAAAATCCATGTTAAGTACAGGAAACAAGTTAGACTTTTACGAAAAATGACATATGCAGATCTCAGAAACCACACAAGCTGCCACCATGAAAATTTCCAACGATCAAGACTTTGCCTCCTAGACAACACATGCAAAATTTCAGCTCATTTCATGGATCAGTGCCAAAGACATTAATGTGTAAAGTTAGGGGGTTAACAGTGAACACCCTACTCAACCTTAAAAATAGTGGCTTAGGGTTCAATGGTCACGTATATGTTAAACCCAAAATTTTGCACTTTAATAACTTTGTAACCGTTCAATTGATTCACATAAAATTTTGCATGCACCATCGGGGACCACAAATCTCTTGATTTTACAAGTTTCATTCTGGTCAGATGTGCTGGTGCAGAGATGCAGAATGTCAGAAATTGTGTAAATTACCATTTTTGTATAAATTCTTTGTCATAGTTTCTCAGAAACAGCTTGGGGCTTTGGTCTGAAATGTTTAGGGTATATCGGGCTTTGGTCGCAGATGTGCCTTTTCAAAGTTTGGTGAAAAAATATTCATCCTTTCAACAGTTATTAAAGTTTCAATTGTCCCATTATTTCTTATGGGAAAAATTAGATGTGTCATGTGAAACAACTATTTTGCTGCCGCGAAAGCAATTTTTACTGTCGTAAATGCGGAATGTAGTGCTGAGATTCTGCCATCTTGTTTTCAGTTAGTGAGGCAAAAAAAGTCAATATTTCAAAAAATACTTGCAGCTGGTAAACTCCAACAGTTGCGTTTACCTAATCGGGGCCCGAGGAATCACATTCTGGGTTCAGTTTGCCCCCAAAATGCCCAAAAATATGTAAATTTTGTCCCTGGATGTATTTGTGCCACAAATTGCAATAGTTGTTTCGCGAAACAAGGGGGAGTTTGTTCTGCAAATTGCGCCAAACTCCCATTGTTTCACAAAAAAAAGGAAGGGTATTTTGCAGAAGAGCTGATGCAATTTGTGGCACATATGCCCAAGGAAAAAAATAAAACCAGTTAGGGGCATTTTGGGGGGCAAACTGACCCCAGAATCTGATTTTTCGGCCCCCATTTTGGTAAACACCTAAGGGGAAGGGGGCCAAGGCATGCTAATATAAATTTTCTGGCATTGGGGTGCCCAATCCCCATGTTGGCAGTAGAGGGCCCCCCGTCACTGTGGGACTCTGGGGAGCCCACTCCCAGTGTCTCGAGATATGTATTCCCCCCAGCAGTCTGGGACACTGGGGTGCCCACTCCTAGTGTCCTGAAATATGTATTTCTTTAAAACCTGTAAAAAAGAAAACAGTCCCAATGTCTTTTTTTTCAAGAAAAAAAGAAAACGTTCCCTTGTCATCTCCACCATCCCCATCTCCCATCCCGACCCTTCCACTAAGCACCCACCTCACCACCCCCCACAACTTCCCTTGCCCTATGCTTACCACTGGAGGTCATCGACTGTCATCTTCTGTGGATGGGACACGTCTGCACTCTTTAAAGCCGAACCGCGAACTAAGGAATCAAGGTAAGCGCAGTATAATGTATTTCAAAGGTGCTTTAAACTTTTGCTGATAACTTTGCCATTTATTGGACTTGTTGCACCAAATTTTAAACACAGCCTTTTGGGGACCCCACCTCATGAACACATGTGACTGTCATTTCGTCAATTGGGCCCGGAAGGTGATTTCGCAGTCACTGCACAAAATCCCCTTTCAGGCCCAAATAACGACATTTCACCACCAGTGTTCATGAAGTGGGGTCTCAAAAAGGCCATGTTGAAAATTTGGTGAAAAAGTTCCTAAAAATGCCTGAGTTACCTGTATGTGCGTTCGTTGCAATTTTTCTACGCACGCGTATAACTTTGGTAATTTTCAATATTTTGCTGCCAAATCTTTAATAAAACCATTTTTTCACACCACTTCATGAATAGTACAGCTGTTATTTTTCACATCCTGCCCAAAATGTGTTTTGGCACCTATGGCGTGGAATGGCATTTCAGCACAGGTTTGAAAATTTTCACCTATGGGGTTAATGAGGTGGGGTCATAAGAAGACTATGTTGAAAGTTTGGGGTCAAAATATTAAAACACAAAGAATTTATTAAGTAACATTGTTTTCAGGGATGTCCTGCACCCCTGGGAACGTAGGCTCATCATGACAGTGAGCTGAGTTTAGGTGTGGAACTCAGTGAGCCAGTTTACCGTGACAAGGCTGATGGGGAAGGTGTTGCAGCATACAGCACCAGCCATGGCCTCAGCAGGGACAGAGCAGTGTTTGGCACAGACGCCACACCCTGTGGTGGGTCAGGAACCTCACCCACAAGGTATCGACATGTGTGCCAGGGTCTGCTGGGCTCATGCACTGCATCAGGACTGTCTCCAGTACTGCATTCATCACATTTTGCGCAGGTCCCAAATGAGAATACAGTTCCACTATCACAAAAAGAAGAGAAATTCTTTGCAAAAAACAAAGTTAATGCAGACATAAGGGTTGTAAAGAGCAAAGTGCACAACGATGGGAAATGAAAAAACATTTTCACTTCATTTTTATCTTTTATACTTGTTAGCAAGATGAGCAAATTGCCCATTTTCACAAGTGACAAGTAAAACATAACACTAAAAACATTAAGGACATACTTATTTCAATATAACAAGCATTCATACAAAAAAAAACATACAAATTACAATACAATATTAACAATTTCAATCAGAAATAGTATTCAGCCATTGAGCAAGATTGTTTTTGGATCTACTGATGTCGTAATATTTTAGTAACCGGGTGGAATAACATTGAAAATGTAACTGACCTAAATATAACTGACCTCTGACCAACTGTTTTTTTTATAAAGAGGGACACTAAATAAACCTCTAGACTAGGACCTTGTTTCTAGGTAGCTTTGATGAGTGGGTAAAAGATCTTGAATAACCTGGGGGAGTAAACCCTATATTCCTTTAAACACTAAAACTCCTGTCTGAAAAGGAGGGACATTTGGCTTCCTTTATCAATACACAGTGGTACATTCTAGTTGGGAGGCCTGTCATAAATCGTAATACACTATGATAGGTTGACTGTAATTTGTGAATCATTTTATCACTGGTTCCTGAATAAATCATGAGACTACAGTCAAGCGTATTCAGTAAAAAACTATGTCCTAGAAGCCTCCTAGATTCAGAAATAAGAAAAGATTTAATCCTGAAAAGCATTCCTAACCTCTGGTGTATTTCTTTAGATATTATGGTGGTTTGAAGATCAAAAGTAAGTTGAGAATCAAAAGTGAACCCCAAATAATTAAAACTAGCCACCAACTCAATAGGGTTTCCTTTCAAATCAACAATCTGAACATTTATATCTCTAGCTTTCCTGGGATCTGTAAAACCATTCATTTAATTTTCCCTGAAATTCAAAACAAGGTTACGAGACAACAGCCATTTTTGAAGTGTGTCAAAATCCTGATGGATCTTCACTAATGCAAGGTCAGGTTTGGGTCTCCGGAGTATTGACAAATCAGTGATGGGGTCATATTTGGGGTTGTCAACCCTAATGCCCACCCCTACCCTGGATCAGATGAGGTCAAATGTGATGTCATTCACACAGGGCCCATAGGGCCCTGCAGGAAGATAGCTCTGACAGATTATGTTGGCCATACTGTATCACTAAGGAGGCATTAGGTTGTAGCCGTAGCTTCTGCTCCGGACAGGAGGCTGTGGGCTGGTCGGTGGGCATTAGGTTTGACAACCCCAAATAAGACCCCACCACTGATTCGCCAATACTCCGGAGACTTAAATCCTTAATATTTTTTTCATTTCCCATCTTTGTGCACTTTGCGTTTTACAACCCTAATGTCTGCATGGACGTAGTTTTTGCAAATAATATATATATACTGTATATGTGTGTGTGTATATATATATATATTCTATGCAAAAAAACTGTGTTAATGCATAATTTAGGGTTAAAACACAAAAAGCCAGGAAATGAAAAATCTTTAGGTTGCCTCCGGACCTGCCAATCATCCCAAGATTGACAGATGATGGGGTGTGTCATTGGGGTTGTGAGGTCTAAATGTCACCCCATTCCATGTGTAATCATATTGACAAGGGACAGCGAAAAGAATGGGGTGACATTTAGGCCTCACAACCCCAATGACACACCCGTCATCTGTCAATCTTGGGATGACTGCAGGTCCGGGGAGGAGGGCAACCTAAAGATTTTTCATTTCCTGACTTTTTGTGTTTTAACCCTAAATGATGCATTAAACATTTTTTTGCATAGAATTTTACTTTTTGAGAAAGAAAAGAAAAGTAGAAAGTCGCACTCCCATTTCTGGCTACGCGTACACCTAACAACTAAAAAGTGCATTGACATCAGTAAGGCAGCGACTGCATAAATTTCAAGCCACTACCACAATGGAAAATGCTATTTGCAGAACGTGAGCTGCGCCATGCAGTATCTCCCCAAAAAATATGTTCTCCGACACATAAACACAATAATTCACATCTACAGGACATGCCGTGAACACCCTCCAAATTTCAAGTAAAAAGACCAAACCATTTCTGAGATATTTAAACTTAAAGATTGTGAAAATTGACCCATCTATTCCATTATAAAATTTGTCCATCTTGTCCCTCCCTCGCCATCAAAGATGGCGATCAAAGAATTTACAGGCTCACGATCAAAGAATAAAAAATGATGAAACTCAAGTTTTAGGCAGAATTACATAAAACCACTGCCATGCCTTGACAGAACGAAGCCCCCTAAGCAAAACCCACCCTCATTTGTGTTCCTAGGCCACCCAATGGCTGAGAAATTTGAATTTTCAAAGGGCCTTCTAGTCGCACTCCTCACGATGCAAGATTGTGATCAAAGAATTTGCAGGCTCACAATCAAAGAAATTGCACGCTCACAATCAAAGAATAAAATGGTGAAACGCGAGTTTTGGCAGAATCAGATGAAACCACCATGCCTCGATAGAACAAAGCCCCTGAGCAAATCCCATCCTCATTTGTGTTCCTAGGCCATCCCTGAGCTGAGAAAACTTTATTTTACCTCGCGATGCAAGATCGCAGTCAAAGAATCTCGCGGTCAAAGATTGTTAGCGAGCCGCGATCAAAGAATTTAAAATATAACAACTCTTTTTTTTTACCATTTTACACAAAACCAAAGGCATGGGTCGATAGATCGAAGCCCCCTGAGTAAAACCCATGCAGGTTTTACTTCAGGAGTGACCCCTGAGCCGAGATGTTTGAGTTTTTACTATCGGATTTGAAAAACAAGATGGCGGACATCACGATCAAAGAATTCTCGGGGACAAAGATTCTTTGACTGTGAGGCTACAAATTCTTTGACCTCCAGGCAGGATGAGATGGCCCAAACCCCATTTTTGTTTGCAAAACAACCATATAAATTTTCCATTGACTTATAATGGAGCTTAAAAGTGCTATAACTTTTGAATGCCTTAATATTTTTTCACCAAACGAAAAGCGGCATGTTAGACCACTGAAGTTCTTTCAGAAGAGCCATCTCACAGAGCAGTGTGCCACACAATGGCTGTGCAGAGCCATGGCCAAAATCCCCAAACTGCCTACATAACTGGCGAGTGCGCATTTTCAGCATTTTGGTGCGCAAAGCGGTAAGTCCAACTGACATGAAAATTGGCAATTCAAGAGATCTATCATGCCCCACTGTGCATACCAAATTTCAGGCAAATCTGTTGAACGGGGCCAAAGTTATTAATGCTCAAAACTTTGACTTTAACATAGAAGTGCCTTCATAGCTCCTAAATATAGGGGGCGAGCGTCTCTATAATATATATAATATATATATATATAAAAACTACGTTGATGCATCAGTTAGGATTGATATCAACCGTAAAAGGAGGGAATACTATGTTAGGGTTTCCAACCCTAATGCTCCACCCCCACCCTGCACACACCAACTGGTGTCGGGGATGTGCCTTGGGGTTATCAGCCATAACGCTCACCCCATTCCATAAGTGAATAAGCAGAGATTGGTACAGTATAAGAGAATGGGGTGAGCGTTAGGGCTGACAACCCCAAGGCACACCCCCGACGCCTGTTTGTGTGTGCAGGGTGGGGATGGGGTGCTAGGGTTGGAAACCCTAACATCGTATTTCCCTCCTTTTTATTTATTTATTTTTTTTATTTAGTTGTTTAACCAGGTATAGCACACTAACAGGAGCAATCTGGGAGCACAAGGAGGTTAATTGACTTGCTCAGGGTCACACAGTATGCAAGTGGAAGCTGTGGGATTCAAACCCAGGTCTGGTCTGCTGGATGTCACCAGATCTGCAGCTCAGAGCCTTAGGCCACTATGCTATACTGCCTCCATGGTTTTATGGTTTGATATCAACCCTAACTGATTCATTAACATCGTATTTTGCAAAGAATATATATATCTTTGTTTAGAAAGAGCTGAGTGGAAAGGAGGACATGTGGTGCTTTATGTGAGGAAAAGCATAAAAGCGACGGAGATACAGGGAATACAGGGGGTGCAGAGGTACTGTGGGTCACCCTGGGAATGGGGAATGGAGCCACTGTTCACACTGGAGTGATCTACAAACCTCTTGCATAGCACAGGAATTAGATAAGGTACTGGTGGAAGCCACTGGCAAGATGGCAGAAAGGGGGAGGTGCTGCTGGTGGGGAACTTCAACCTGTCAGATGTAGACTTGAGCCTCCCAGCAGTGGCTTCAGCTAGAAGTAGGGACATCCTCAACTCTCACAGGGGGTGTTCCTTGGGCAACTAGTCAGTGAACCCACTTATGAGGGGGCAATACTGAACCTGGTACTCTACTCACTAACGGAGACAATATAGCAGATGTCAAGAAGGAAGGCCACCTAGGGACCAGTGATCTCAGTACAGTGTGGTTCAATATAAGGATGGTGGCAGAACTTAACCGCTTGAGGGCTAGAGTTCTAGACAGAAGGAAGGCAGATTTTATAAAAATGAGCGAATGCTTCAGGATGACCTGGCCGGGGGATGGCATGGGTAGGGTGGAGGAGCAGTGGGTGAAGCTAAAACAGAGCATAGTAAAAGCAACAAACCTCTGCATCAAACAAGCAAGCAAAACAAGTGGAAAGAGAGTGCCATTGTTCTCGAAAGATGTGTCCAGTCAAATGAGGAAGCCTCATGCATAAATGGCACAGTGGTATATTCATAGGTTCCACTGATGCTAAACAGCAGCCAGTGTGGTGCAGTTATATGCTGTTGAAATGTACCTCAACCATGTGTTAAAGCTGTGCCCCCACCTCCTTAATGCCAGGTGGGTGTACAGCAGGTGAATGGTGTCCAGTGGTCCCTGCTCCCCTAGATTACCCATGTATCAAATGAAACCTCTGTCATACCCCTCCATGTAGTCTAGTGAATCCCCCAATTCCCCATGTTCCATACACAACTTGTATCCCTGGTTGTCTAGTGCCCCCCCACCATGTGCCAACCCCCCATCCATTTGATATCCTCCCACCTGCTGAGGACCGCCCACCATGTATCCCCCTTCATCCTGGTCACTGGGTTTGCATCACACCACAGTGACTGGCACAGCCCTTTGCTCAACTACTCACCTGGCTGCTGGCTGCCATTCACAAAGTGCGATCACGAGTACCTTACAAATGTTTCTCAGTGGGTGGGCAGCTGGGGGAATGTCACATAGTGGGGGGGATGCTACACCACGAGGGATATGAATTACATATGGAATATAGGCAAATGGGGGAGGGGGTCCTCTAGACTACCAGGGAGAGATATGACAGGGCCATCATTTGATGCATAGGCAATCAGGGAGAAGGGGTCCACCAGGCACCAAGGAATCTTTCCATCTACTATTCAGCATGGGCATTAGGGTGGGCTGCTGGGTGCATGCTAACGAGCCCATAATGGGTTTGCAAATTTTCCTTAGTGCCATGTATACCCAATGGGCTCATTTGCATGCTGGGGTTTAATATGGCTCACAGGACTCTTGGTGCTATATCTTTTTGGGTGCACTGTCTCCTGAGAGCCACATGCAGCTTTGGGTCAGCACAGTTCATATTCACTTCCCCTGAACTGGCAGAAAAATAGTGTCCTTTTTTAAGGTGCACAAACTGTCTGAATAAAGCTCAGAGCCTACCGTGCACTATGTGTGGTACAGCGCTATTGGCCAACTCTAAAAATGGGGGCATATGTTCCTTATAAGATGACTGCATATCTAATTTCACTGTATAAAAGATAGGACATAAGGAAGTAAGACAAAAGGGAGCATAATGACCCATCTAGAGAGTCTCCTTTGGTTTCAGTGGTTAGCATTTTTCGTATATTTAATATTCATAAATTTCTCCAGACCTTTTAAAATGTGTTTAGGGTAGTAGCCATGACTACACTCTCTGGTAAGCTGTTCCACATACCCACAACCCTCTGTGTAAAAAAAAATGTTTCCTGCTTTGGGTTCTGAAAAGTTCCCCTTTTACATTCCTTTTATGGCCCCTGGTTTCCTTTTCTCCTCCTTTCCTTTGGAGTTTCAGTGTGTCCATTAACTCTAAATTATGAAATGCTTTCTATACTGTTACAGTATGTCCCTCCACTCTCATCTCCTCTCCAGTGGAAACATGTCCAAACCTCCAGTCTCTTCTCATAGTTTAAGTTGCTCAAATGTGTAATCATTTTATGTTTTGTTTTATGTTGCATCTTTTCAATTCTTTCCACATCTATTCTCTGGTATGGTCCCCAAAACTGCACTGAGTACTCCACATGTGGGCTCACCAATAATCTACACAGGGGATTATGTCCTCGCTTGACCTGCTACACATGTTATTCCTGCTACATGATATAATCTGGTTGCATTTGCTTGTTACTGTGTTGCATTCTTCCCTCACTGAAAATGTTTAATCCTTTCATCAATAGTAACCCAGATCCTTTTCAATCTGCACCTGGTTTAGTGGTATTCTGTTCATGTAGTTCATTTGTTCAGTGTTCAGTTTCCCCAAATGCATCACTGAGCATCTAGTGATCTTGAATTTCATATTAGATTTTTCAGCCCAGTCGGCCATTTTGTCCAGATCTTGTAGTTTTTGCCGCTGTTCTGTCATTTCCAATATAGTACCAATTTTTGTATCATCTGCAAATTTTGTAATTATCATTCCATTAATTTTATCCACGTTCACTGTATAGATATTAAACAACAGTGGACACAGAACTGATCCTTGCGGCACTCCATTCGTCACTTTGCTCTTTTTCTGGTACTATTACATTTATTCTTACTTGCTGTTGTCTTCCATAATCCAGTTTGGTATCCATTAAATATCTTGGTAATTCAGTTTCTTTCAACGTGTTCATAGAAACATAGAAACAGAATTTGACGGCAGATAAGGACCGCTTGGCCCACCCAGTCTGCCCATTTCCCTACCTACTGGATAAGCTGCAGATCCTAGTTAACCAGCAGCCTACTTCTTCCTACCCCCACCCCCCAGAATTGCCTTATTACTATCCCATGCATGCTTGAATTCCCCCACTGATTTTGACTCCACAACCTCCTCCGGAAGGCCGCTCCATGCCTCCACAACTCTCTCTGTGAAAAAATACTTCCTTAAATTACCTCTGAGCCGCCCCCCATCTTCAAATTGTGCCTCTTGTTCTTGCACACCTCTTTTTGAAAGATGCTACTCTCTTGGACTTTGTTGATTCCCTTGAGGTACTTGAAAGTTTCTATCATGTCCCCCCTCTCCTCCTTTCCTTGAGGCTATACATATTAAGCTCCTTAAGTCTTTCATATTTACTTCCGTGCAGACCCTGCACCATTTTAGTTGCCCTCCTCTGACAGCTTCCATCCTGTTCATGTCTTTATGGAGATTGGGTCTCCAGAACTGCACAGTACTCAGATGGGGTCTCACCAGCTGTCTGTACAGAGGATAATAACTTCCTGTTTTCTACTGGTGATGCCTCTCCCTATGCATCCCAGTATCCCCCCAGCCCTCCTTGCTGCCCTCTCACATTGCTTGCCCATCTTTAGGTCATCTGATATGACTACCCCCAGGCCCCTTTCCATTCTTGTTGTTGTTAGTATCTCACCCCCCACTGTGTACTCCTCCCCTGGGTTTTTGTTTCCCAGGTGCATTACCTTGCACTTCTTAGCACTGAATCTAAGCTGCCATACATTTGACCATTCCTCTAACCTTGCCAAGTCCCTTCTCATCCTTTCCACCCCACCCTGTGCATCAACTCTGTTGCAGATCTTAGTGTCATCTACAAAGAGACATACTTTTCCTTCCAGTCCTTCTGCAATGTCGCTTATAAAGATATTGAAGAGGACCGGTCCTAATACTGAACCCTGTGGTACCCCACTAGTAACCCTCCTTTCTTCTGAGTGGACTCCATTTACTATTACTCTCTGTCCTATTCTCCAGCCAATTCTTTACCCAGGCTGTCATCTTGGGACCCACTCCCAGGCTGGCTAACTTGTATATTAATCTTTTGTGTGGGACTGTGTCAAATGCCTTGCTAAAGTCTAGGTAGGCCATGTCCACAGCCCCTCCTGATCTACTACTTTGGTCACCCAGTCAAAGAAATCTATCAGATTCGTCTGGCATGACCTTCCCACTGTGAATCCATGCTGCCTAGGGTCCTGTGCCCCTCTGGCCTCTAGATACTCGACAATTCTTTCCTTTAGAAGTGATTCCATTATTTTCCCTATCACTGAGGTTAAACTAACAGGTCTATAGTTTCCTGCTTCTGCCTTGCTCCCACTTTTGTGAAGGGAATCACATCTGCCTCCTCCAGTCCTCGGGTACCACCCCATCCTCCCATGATTTGTTAAAAGGGTAGTCAGTGGTGTCACTAGTTCTACCCTTAGTTCTTTTAGAATTCTGGGATGAACCCATCAGGCCCTTGCTTTGTCCACCTTCAGTTTTAAGAGTTCTTCAGAACCCTTTCTTCTTGTAAATGGGCGGTATCAACTTCTGTATCCAGAGTGTTACTACTGTTTGTTTTATGTATCTCCCTCCTCCTTCGTAATACTGAGCAAAAATATTTGTTTAGTATCTCTGCCTTTTCACAGTCTCCTCTGCCCACCCTCCCTCCCTTTATTAAGCCTCACTATCCTCCCTGGTCTTCCTTCGCCCTGATGTACCTATAAAAGGTTTTATCCCCTTCTAACTGAGTTGGCTATCTTTTCCTCGGTTTGGGCCTTTGCTGTTCTGACTGCCTTCCCAGCCTCCTTTTGCTTTAACTGATACAGTTCTCTGTCCTGCTCCTTCTAGATTCCTTGTACTTCCTGAATGCTTTCTTTTTCTTGAACCTTCACTGCCACTTCCTTTGAGAACCATAGTGGTTTCTTACATCGTCTTGTTTTGTTTATTTGCTTCACACAAAGGCTTGTTACCTCTGTGATGGCAGTTTTATTATTCCCCATTGTTCTTCCACTCCTCCTTCCTGCCCATTTGCTAGTGCATTCCTTAGGCACTCACCATTATATGGCAAAGTCAGCCTCCTAAAGTCCAGTACTTTGTCTTTGTATGGCTTGACTCTATTACTGTGTTTATTGTGAACCATACTGTTCGATGGTCGCTAGTTCCCAGATGGCTACCCACTTCTCATCTGTGATCCTCTCTCCATCTCCATTTGAGAGTATCAAGTCTAATATTGCTCCTCTCGAGTGGGCTCCAGTACTAGTTGTCTAAGGCATGCCCCTGTAGGGCATCTAGAATAACTGCACTCTTCAGTGGCAGCTGCAACTGCATTCCAGTTAACATCTGGCATATTCAGATCACCCATCAGCAGTATCTCCCCTTTTTCTGCCATTCTAAGTATACTTTCTATCATTTCCTTGTCCATTTCCTCCCCCTGAGAAGGGGGTCTGTATACAACCCCTGTGCGGATTGTGGTGCAATTGCCTGTCTCCAAATTTACCCACAGTGCTTCTTCTCCTCCCTGTTTACCCTTTTGTTCTGTTGCTTTTATTCCTTCCTTTATGTAAAGAACTACCTCCTCCTCCTCTTTACCCTCCCTGTCCCTCCTGTAGATAGTGTATCCTGGTATGTTTACATCCCAGTCATGGTTTGTGTGTACCATGTTTCTGTGACTGCCACGATATCCAGATGTTCCTCCTCCATCAAGGCCACTAATTCAGGAAGCTTGTTACCTAGACTACGGGCATTGGTATTCATTGTCTCCATTTTTGATGGCTTTACCTTCTGTTGCAGCATCCCACACGACCGTTCTACCTTGGTCTTTTCTCATTTAGTACCCTGTTTTGTAGGGAGAAGCTGGGATTTTCTGCTGCTTGTCAGTGCCTCCCTCTGACTAGTTTAAAAGCTTGCCAATGAAGCATTTAAACCAATTGCTCAAAAGACTTGTTCCTTCCTGGACAGATGCAGATCATCCTGCCAGTATAGGCTGTTGTCCCTCCAGGTGGAACCCCAGTCCCCAATGAAGCTAAACCCCTGTGCTCCACACCATTTTTCAACCATTCATTAAACTGCATGGTGCCAATTACCTCGCCTCACCCATGCCTTTGACAGGCAGCACCTCTGAGAAGGATACTGTGTATGCTACTTGTCTTAGGCCCTCCCCAACTCTGCAATGTCCTCCTGCACTGCTCTAACCTCATGATGAGCCAAGTCATTTGTCCCTAGGTGGACAATTACGTCCCAGCTCAGAATCCCTTGCAGCTGTTGTCGTGATCCTGAGGATGCTCCTGTCCCTCCAAGCCATGGCACCAGGCAGGCACCTTACTCAGTTTTCCCAGCTCTTCCCAGTTGTATCCCCTAAATTGAGTCCCCACCAGGAGCTGCTTCCTTTCCTTGTGGTGTCCTCTGCCTCCTTCCTGTGGGCCTCCCTGTGACAGCTGTCCTCAGCCTCCTTAGTCTCCTCTGTGGGTGCATCCATAGGGGAGCTATGCTCCCCCAGAATGGTGTATGGATTGTGCAGTGGAACAACTGACTGGGTGTGCCTCCGTTCCACCATCCTCACCCTTCCTGAGCCCACTGTGGTCCAACTGCTGTGTTTTCTCAATCTTGAGGTAGTGGTGGTGGCTGTGGTGCTCCCTGGATGGGGAAGTTCCTCCTACTGTCCAGTGTGGCCTGGGGAAGGTCCCTGCATTACTGTCCAGTGTGGCTGAAGATGGGCAACTTCCTCCCTCAGGGCAGAGTTGTTCACAACAAGGCAGCATCTCAGCCTCCAGAAAGACTCCCGAAGACTGCTGCCCCACAGCCATTACATTGCACTACTCCCCACATTTTTTTTTTGTTTTTGTGTGTGTGTGATTGGTTTGTAATATAGAAATATATATTTATAATATACAACATGTATGCTTATATTGTCAGTGCAGTGTGCTAGAGAGGTTATGACAGTGACATGCACCTTGCACTCTTGAGGAAATGATAGAACCCCAGGTATAAAGGAACTATTTCCAGGGGTGGGTGGGGAGAGGTGGAAGGGGTTGGCCCAAACTGTGCCCCTCGCAAAACAATCAGCTAAAAGCTCTGACCCACTGCTGCAATGAGTGCCTTCCTGTCAGCAAGATGCCTTACACAACAATTTGATAGAGAAATACCCTGCTAATCAAACAGAGAAAATCCACATCCAAGTCAGACACAGTAACCCCTTCCCAGCCCCAAAACAGGCCTGGTGGTTTTGTGCCCGAGCTGTCAGCCCCAAAATAAGTCAGCTGTGCTTTAAACTCTTCCTGCACTGAAAATCTTAAGAATTGTAGCAAACAAACGAATCCTAGATCCACCACTCTCTGTTGCTTGAAAGACTGTTCTTTCCTGTTTCACACTGCAGGTTTTTCTGTGACCACCCTTAACCCCAGTAACTCTGTTAAAAAGAGTTTAACTATCACAAACTCCTACTCACCAGTAAATTATTTAAAAATAGTTTCTGTCCCAAAATCCTAGTAGTCAATCCAGCTACCCCAAGGGACAACCAGAATGCAGTATTCAAACACTTATGAGGTTACTTCCAAGATAAGCAGAGTTTGCAAGTTTCTTTTTCAACTCCTCAGCCAACTGTAATTCATTTAAAAATAGTTTAACTGTCAGCAAATCCTAGTAGACAATCTAGCTACCCAAGGACCTACCCAAATGCAGTATTTAAATCCTTCTGAAGTTACTAACAAGATAAACAGAGTTTACAAGCCCCTTCTTGGTTAAACACTAAATAAATGTGAATAAAAAGCAATTACCAAGGGTGGTTAGTTTCACCTCCCACAGAATTAAGCAAAAGTGCATGTTTGTTGCAGATATCAAGTGCAATACAGAATTTCTCACACAGCTCGCAGTTGAAGAAAGTAGTGTCCTTCCTGCTCCAGAAAATATGTTTTCATCAGTAAATTGTGTAAGATACTGTCAAATGCTTTTTTCAGATCTAAGTAGATGATATCTGCTGGATGACTGTTGTCAAGTGCTTTACTTATTGGTTCAAAGAATCATATAAAATAGGTTTGACATGACCTTCCCACTGAAAACCCACAATGTTATGAATCCTCATATGCTCTATTGTTCTACCTTTAACTATTTTTTTTTTCAAATAGTCAGCATAAAAACAGGAGCTGGGCATATTTTTACAGCATGTGTAAGGATGGACATATACTGTACATGCCCTGTTCATACTCAATGTAATACAGTATTTTAGTGATGGAAGGGACAGTGGGTTCATTTTTTCTACCACTCTTGTTGCATGGCAGGGACTGTGGGAGAAGTACATGCAGCACTTAAGTTTTTGGGAGGGACAGGCCTTGATGGTCTGTTTTTGTTCTCTTTCAAGCCACAAAATGTCATTTACTCCTACGTTGCTATATCAGTGTGTTACCTAGAAACAAAGAGGTTGGGGTTCCATTCATGAGTAACCCTTGCATCTACTGCTGATGCTATTTCTTGTGTATTGCTTGAGTTGTTGTAAAGCATTAACTTTATTATGAGTGATTTTGTTCTGCCGGTTGTGTAGCATCAGTTTATCACTGCATGTATTCCTCTGGCATCTAGTGACTGCCAGAGGTCTTGATTCTACTGCTGCTGTATTTAGTGCCCGCTGCTTTGAGTTGCAATTTTCAATTTTATCCTGTGTGATCTAATTTACTCTGTGGCATGATATGCCATTGTCTGTACTGTCCTTCTACTGTGTACTGCACAGTAACTCTTCCAGACCATGCCTGAAAATAAGTGTCTGTATGCCTACTGGGTTCACAAAGGCAAAACAAATAAACATCAGCAGCTGTGTGTGGAGCTGTGTGATAAAAACAGAAAGAGAGGAAGTGGAGGAGGAACATAGCAATTGCCCCCCCACACACACACACATTTGTGCCTAAAACTGGAGTTCCTCAATTGGAGTATTACAGCATTAGACCTCCACTGGGAACAGAAAAAGGAACAATCGCACATATGTGTGCACAGTATATCTGTAGGTGTGTGTGTGTGGGGGGGGGTGATGGTATGCAAAACTTTCATTTTGTAATTAGGAGTCTGTTTTTTGTATAAAGTAGTCTTCAGCCCAACAGTAGTTTAGCCTGGTTCTACCATAGCTCTTCGACAGCGCTAGCACCGACATCCCCTACAGCGATGGCTACCATGCTGTTGGCACTGTAGCCTCTGGGATATCAGTGGTTTCTATCGGGGGGCTGCACCCCCCCCGGTCTCTAGGATTCCAACTCCGAGTCAGAGTTGGACCGGGGGCTAAACACCTGCAGGAGGCAGTCTTGGTCACTACACAGACCATCACAGCGACGTGCGAGTTTTGCCCGATTCCTGGCGCTGTGATGGTCTTCATGGTGTCGGAGTCACTGTGGTGATGGTATACCATTTAGTCCCCCCCACCAAACAAAATATGTAGTTTAAATGAGGAGGGGTGAGGATAGGATAGTTTACAAAAGTCTTCATGGAACACACCCCACGCACCGCAGCAGCCTTTCCCAATTGCTTAATTTATCAAATAATGCTGATATCTCTAAACAAAGGGTTCTCTAAGTACCAGGAACTCCCAGGTCCCTTTGATCTAATGTCTTTTTTTATTCAGGTTTATTGAAAAGTTTGGGTACAGCCAATACATGACATTAATCTGGTTACATATGAAGTATAAGTCTTTCATAGTATATTCCCTTCATACCCTCTGTTAGCATTGTTACAACAACCATGTTCAAATGATGTTATTTCACTGCTATTCCCTATGCCTATCAGTTTCATTCATTTCATGGTTCCTGCCCCTATTTCAGGTTCCATGTTACTGAGCCTGTGGAAAGCCAGGACTAATGTCCGCGGGGCAGGGAGTAAAAAAGAAACAAGGGGGATGGGTGGAAGAGGGGGACCTTGACCAGAGCACAGGTCAATCTATGCAGGTCAGCTTGACAGCCCTCCCTCCAGAGCATCCAACAAGTCCATCTACGGGTAAAGATGTGTATTTCCAGATCAACTCTGAAGGTCAATTCTTCCATTGATTGTATGTCCTGTACCAGTGTTACCCAATGGTGAAAAAGAAGAGGGTCCTCCATCAACCATTGACGGATTATGGCCTTATGTGCAGCTGCCAAGAGGATATTCCACAGATATACCTGATCTGGTCTATCAGTTTTCATGGGGGGGTGTCACAAACACACTCAGCAAGTCAGGCCCTCTGCTTCCATAGTGCCAACCTCTGAGCACAGTAATGTGAACAGGTAACAGGCAGGGTAACCCTCCTGTCTGCTTTTGGGTCTGAATCACCTTTACTCTCAAGTTCTGGGGGGATTCAAACTGTGAACCTTATGTTAGCATATCCAATGTACAGACTTAGATAGGTACACTCTTCGGGGATTGCGGTACAGTCTTTCATCAGTGGCATAAAGCCAGACTTCCAAAATGAACCCTTAAAACTCTATAAAAGACCTTGGGTATATTCTTACATTTACCCAGTTTGGTAACACCATCAAGCTTTTGAACGGTTGTTGTCAATCTTAACCCTCTATATGTCACATGCAAAAAGAACAGACAGACACACCCAAGCAGTATCTTTCAAATAATGATTTTACTAAAAGATGATAAAAATATAAAAAATGTAAACACAGAACAATATATCAAAGAGCATACAATTACTTAAAGAACAAGGGCAAAGTACAAAACAAAAACTCCTACCATAATACATTTAGACTTTTTCTATCTAATGTATTACCTCTATAAGTGCCTTGAAAGTTAGAGAACTGTGTTTCTTAAGAGCCCAAAAAGATATGACATATTCCCCAGTTACAATGATACATTTCAACTCCATCTCTCCACCCCTTTGGTGAGTCATTTAGCTCCTCCTGTTAGAATACATAAAAAATACAAACATGATGTCCTATCAGGAAGTATATTAAATAAAGTGACATCAGCAAATATTCCACTTCCTAAATATGACTCCTTAATTAACCGTTTCTCTTTGATCTTGAGCATTTCCTATTCCCAATGCATATCAAAGGGCTTTAGAACTTTTAGCACCACGGTGGTATAAAATGCTCTTCCTACTGAAATCATAAAACTTTATGAGCCCTACATCCTGGCAGCTGGGTCAGTTCTAATTAAGACAGAAAAACACGAGACCCTTGATTAACTCTCTGGTCTTTTAATTACCTCCTGGTTTCAGGTCACTTAACATTGTAGCTTCACTGAAACCTGGGGGGAAGGGGGCACCCATAAGCACAGGCTGTCTTATATGAGACAATCATCTACTATATTTTTATATTACAAATATCATACAACAATCATAACCAGCTGGCCAAAATCATGGGGATGGTCCCAGGATCATGTGTGGCATGTTCAGTGGTGTGGTAATTGCAAACAGTTCTTGAATCGCCTTTATGACATGCTGCCAAAAGGGTTGCAAGGCTGGGCATTGCCAAAAAAAAGTATGTGGTGGGCTTTAGTGTCTGAGCACTTTCACCAGCAGGCCTGGAAGTACTCTGGCTTCCATTTATTTTATATGACTAGTGTATAAAAACATCAAGTCCTGACCTTCCATGTGAACTCTTGCCACATGGGAGAGTATGTGGTTTTGCAGGCTATTTTAAATATTTGATCCCAGTCTTCCTCAGAAATATAAATATCCCCCTTCCTGTTGCCACTTACACTTTATAGAAGTAGTATCATTTCTATATTGATTTCTGAGGGCTTTATACAAAACTGAGATATGGCTCTTTGTGACTTTTTGATTCAAGTATTGCCAAAGGCATGTTGACCATTATATTGGACTGTGAGGTATCTGGTCCTACCTATATACAGTTTGTAATGAATGTTTGCAGTTGCAAATAGCAGAAGTAGTCAGTGTTAAAGTTAAAGCTCTCCTTAATTGTGTGAAAATCCTGAACTCCATCTTGGGTCATTATTTGGGCTGGAAACACAGTCCTGACCTCGCCCACCTCCAGAATGTGGAATCCATCCTTGAAGGCAAGAAAAGATCATTACATGCCAACCATTGAAGGGCTCTTAATACTGGCACAAGTTTATATTTTCTCCAGGCTCTAAACGCTGCCTGTAAAGTATTCTGAATGGCCAGTAAGGAGAAGTCAGTGTTTTGGATTTTGAATGTGTGGGGTCCATGACTCTGGCCCGGAAGCAAACCTCCCTCTTCCCGTAATTCTATTAATTTCCAGTTAGCCTGGTAATTTGAAGTGAACCATAACAGCGCCATCTTTAGGTGGGCTGCCAAATAATAATCTTCGAGGTCAGGGAGTGCTCTGCCTCCTAAGATTTTATCTGTTTGCATGATTAAATGTTGGATACGCAGTTTCATTTGGTTCCAGATGTAGTGATTTATTAATTTATGCCATAACTGTTACTGCTTCTTCAGTATATTAATAGGCAAGCACTGAAAAAGATATAAGAAATGGGAAAGTATATTCATTGCAATTGATTGTATGTGTGAGTACATTGGAAAGTTAATGAGGGACCACCTGGTTATGTCTTGTCGAAGCTGAGTGGTTAATGGATTAAAGTTAGCTGCAAATAATTTAGTTAACTGTTTGGGAATTTGTGTCCCTAAGTATTTAATTTTTGTGGCATTCCAACTAATAAGGAATAATCGTATGGTAAGGGAGGGGTTGTAAGAGAAGCGGAGTACTTCCATCTTTGTCCTATTTAGCATGTATCCAGCATGAAGGACGAACTCCTCTAGGAGAGACAAAACTCTTGGGATTGACTCCTTGGGGTTGGGGATGTGTAGGAGGATATCGTCCGTGTACAGTGAGATCTTTTGGATGATACCCCAACCTCAGTCCCACCTATACATGCATCATCTCTAACGGCCATGGCAGGGGTTCAGTATAGAGCGCAAATAGAATAGGTGCCAGAGGATAGCCCTGGCGGATGCCCCTGCCCAGAGGAAACTGGCTGCAAGCCCATTGACTTGACATATGCCTATGGAGCAGAATACAGTGCCTTCACCCCAGCTAGAAAGGCCTTTGGAAAGCCTATCTGTTCCAGGACAAGGAAGAGGAAGTTCCACGACACCCTGTCAAAGGCTTTCCTCAGCGTCTAAACTCATTACACAGGCTGGTGTGCAAGTTCATTGTAATGTGTTAATGATGTTAATTGTACAATGGATGCTGTCTGGGGCCTGTCAACCCACAACAAAGCCCATTAGGTCCAGGTGTATGACTTGGGGAAGTAAGGGGTTAAGATGGTTAGCTATGATAGAGGTAAAGACCTTATAAACCAAGTTAAGCAGAGATACTGTGTGGTGAGAACCGCACTCCATGGGATCCTTTCCAGCTTTGTGGATGACTGTTATAGTGGCATATTGTCAAGAAGGTGGTAGGAGATCCCCATCCTCCCAAATAGTCTTGTATATCTCTTTCAGAAGTGGGGCAGTGTCCTTTAAAAAGACTTTGTAAAATTCTGCCCCAAAGCCATCAGGGCCAAGGCATTTGCCGGATTTAAGATTTTAAATAGCAACTGCGATTTCCCTCTGGGATATAGGGGACAACAAGGTTCACCCCTATTCTGGGGTTAATAAGGGCAGGTTCAGTGCTTGTGGGAATCTATTCTTGTCTGAGGGTGAGGATTCGGAGTGGAGGTGATATAGTCTCTTGTAATAGGAAACAAAGGCATCCACAATCTGGCCTCCCCTATGGAGCACTTGACCCATGTCAGGGTGTTTAATTTTGTTAATGGTGGTTCTGACGGCCTGCTGTTTGAGGCAATAGGCCAGAAATTTAGTTGCCTTGGCTCCCCTTCATAATATTTTTCTTCAAGTACCACAGGACCTTTTCGGTTTCAATTTTCTGTATATTTTGTATTCTGGTTTTCAGGTCTTTTATTTCCTCTTCATTTTGTTGGGACCACTTCAATTTCTGTCTAGTTTCTATCTGATGCAGTTGATAATGTAGATCATTTAGCTGCTGCTTACTTATTTTTTCTTATGTGCTGCAACAACCCAAACCAACCAAGTTAGGGAATACCCTTGACCTCGTGCTGGCAAATGGGGAGTTTATGAGGAACTGAGGGTGGAAGAACCACTGGCGGTGAGTGATCACCACTCAGTATGGTTCACATTGGATGTGGGTAAGGAAGGAGTGGAATCTGGCACAAGGGTGCTGGACTTCAGAAGGGGCGACTTCGGGAGGATGGGTGAAATGGTAAAAGGGTACCTGGCCAGAATTCAACCCAGTATGGGCACTAACCAGAGGTGAGAGCCTAAAGCTGGGGACAGTGGAGGCAACCAGAACTCTGAAGCAAGGCCCAGAGCAAGAAGGCTAGGGCAAAGAAACCTAGCTGGGTGAGCAAGGAGGTCATGGAAAAGGTAAGGAGAAAAAGAGCTGCCTTTAGGAGGTACAAAAAAACTGGCCATGAGGAGGAGTACCTGAAGGAATCAAAGGAGGTGACAAGGGTAGTAAGAGCAGCCAAGGTGTCTAAGGAGCTCAGGCTGGTGCAGGGTATTAAGAAGTGGAAGAAGGACTTCTTCAGGCACATCAGGGAGAAAAGGAGCTGTAAAGACCATATAGTAAGGATTAGGAAGGGGTTGGGTGGAAGCAGGGGGTGATAAGGCAGAAGCATTAAATGATTACTTCTGCTCATTATTTACTAAGGAGAAGGGGCTGATACCCGGGGAGGGCAGAAATGGAGGGAGGGGTGACGGATGGGAAATCACGACGGCAGGGTTCTAGAGGGTTTGAGGGCACTGAAGGTGGACAAGGCGTCAGGCCCAGATGGCATCCATCCCAGGGTACTGAAGGAGCTTGCAGAGGTCCTGGTGGGATATTTGGCAGACCTATTCAATGCCTCAATACACTCAGGGTGTGTACCTCAGGACTGGAGGATGGCTCATGTGGTGCCCCTCCACAAGAGCAGCCCCAAGGATGAACCAGGGAACTATAGACTGGTGAGCCTCATATCCATCGTTGGTAAGCTGATGGAAACTATCCTGAAGGAGTGGCTGGTGTCCCTCCTGGAGGCCAAAGGGCTACAGGACAGCAGACAGCATGGCTTCATAAGTGGCAGATCCTGCCAAACCAACCTGGTGGAATTCTATGACTGGGTAACTAGGCAATTGGACGGACGCCATGCAGTGGATGTCCTGTACCTGGACTTCAGTAAGGCATCTGACTTGGTGCCACATGGGAGTCTGGGAAGTAAGTTAGAAGGCACAGGGGGGCAAAGCTGGTGACAGGGTAGGGAACTGGCTTCAGGAAGGCAACAGAGGGTGGTGATGAGTGGGGAGCTCTCATCCCCAAGGGTAGTCATAAGTGGTGTTCTGCAGGTTTCAGTGTTGGGACCAGTGTTGTTTGGGATATTCATTGCAGACATATCATTGGGCATCGACAGCAAGACCAGTCTGTTTGCTGACAACACCAAGATGGGAGCAGTGGTGGATGATCTAGGAGGATGGCAGGGGTTGCAGGATGATCTGGCAAAGCTTGAAACCTGGTCGGACACCTGTCAATTGAGGTTCAATGCCAAAAAGTGCAAGGTGCTGCATTTTGGGGTGAAAACCCCAAGGAGCAGTTGCCATCTGGGGGGAGTGCAGCTAGCTGAGACAGAGGAGGAGAAAGGGAAAGGAAAGGGGAAATTGTTTAACCTGGAAAGGCACACTAAGCTGAAGCTTGTTTCAAGGTGCAACCTGGGAGCACAAGGAAGTTAACTGACTTGCTCTGGGTCACACGCATGCAAATGGAGGCTGTGGGATTCAAAACCAGGTCTCCAAGTTTGCAGCTCAATGCCCTTAACCACTTCACTATACTGCCTCCTTAAGGTCCCTCCCCTCCATTCCTAAAGAGAAGGATCTGGGGTGCTCATAATGGGGTCATTGAACAACTTGGCACAATGTAGGAAGGCAGCTGCAAAGGCCAACAAAATGCTGGGTTGCATTGCAAGGGGTATATCCTCGAAGAGGGGGGAGGTAATTCTGCCACTGTATAGATCATTAGTTAGACCACACCTGGAGTACTGTGTGCAGTACTGGCACCGTGATCTGAAGAGGGACATTAGTTACTAGAGGGGTGAAGCGCAGGGCTACAAAGATGATCCTGGGGCTGGGGACTTACCATACGGAGATCAGGCTGAACGAGTTGAACATGTACTCGCTGGAGGAGAGGAGGGACGGGTATGTGACTGAAACCTTCAAGCATGAAAGGAATGAACAAGACAGGCAATGGAGGGGCTGTTCAAAGTAAGGGAGGAGGGGTACCCAGGGCCATGATATGAGACTGGAGGAGGAAGATTCAGGAGGGAGATGAGGAGAGGGTGGTAGCTGGATGGAATGCGTTAACGACGGAAGCGGTATCCACTACTACAGTGGGCTGCTTCAAAAGGGGCTGGGACAGGGCAAGGGGGAGGGTGGGAGAGAGGGGCAGCTGCAGAATAAGGGGTGCTAGCTTCACATTCGAGCAGACTTGATAGACCACTAGGCCTTTATCTGCTGGCAAATTTTGTATGTTCGTATGTTCATAATAGATATAGGTTTTCCCCTGACCATTGTTTTGACCGTGCCCCACAAAAATTGTGAGGTGATTCCTGGTTTGTCATTGTACTCCAAAGTGCGCTTAATCACATTTTTGATTTTAGTTACTGTTCCTGTGCCTCAAAGTAAGAAAACATTCAGCCCCAATGAGTAGCCTTCCATGGCAACATAAGACTGACCTCTAGGAAGATTGGTTGATGGTCTGAAAGGGTGGATGTAACAACCCTATAGAGTTAAAGGAAGATAACTCCTTTGTGTAAGTGCAGAAGGCATCAAGTCTCGAAAATATCTTGAACCTGGGTGAAAAGTATGGGCAATCCTTGGCCTGGGGGTATTTTTCCTCCAGACACCTGTGAGCCCCACCTCCACAGTAACTTTGTGAAAAGGCGAGCTGTTCTGCCATTAGGGCTGGGGATCTGAGAGGTGGTATCGAGAGACCGATTGAGTACCAGGCTCCAGTCCCCTCCATTATTAAAATACCTTTGGACTTTTCCATTACTTGTTGTACCAGAGAGGAATAGAAGTGGATCGAGGATCCGGGAGGCGCATATACATTTACTAGAGTTACCAGGGTATCTTGTACCCTGCCTATAAGTATTAAGTAGCGTGCCCCCATATCCACCAACACCTCCAACTCCTCCAATGGAAAGGTAGTTCAAAGGAGAATCGCCACATCTCTTTTCTGGCCCTTCTCTAGGGAGGCATGATATAAATTAGGAAATGCTCGAGTTTTAAATTTAAGCACTTCCTGAGGGGAGAGGCGAGTTTCTTGCAGGAAGGTAACTTCACATTTCTGGGACCTTATATAATTAAGAACTTGTTTCCGCTTCATATGATTGTTTATGCCATTAATATTATATGACATGATATAAGATATAGTTGCCATTGTGGTCAGGTTATGTTGGTTTCTGTCGATTTAGGTTAAAGGGCTGTATTTAACAAATTAAAATAGAGAGTGACTGTTACAGGCTTCTTAGTGTATCCATGAACTTGAAAGAATAAGCAACAAACAAATACAGAGAAAAATACTTCATGCTTAACCACCTGTAAAGGTCTAATAAGAAGATTTGGGTTAGAGGGCAAACCCTGCAACAGGCAAGGGGCTACCCAGAACTCTGCAGGATTAACTGAGGGGCAGGCAAAATCCTACCCCTACCCCTAAACTGAACTAGTTGTAGAGTGAAGGCCCATAAGGTCCTCCACTTCTCCTAAATTGTGATTTTGACTTCCTAGGTCAGCTTGGGGAAAAATCCCTAGGCTGAGTGGAGCTTGCAATCATATTGGGAGGATGGCCAAAATAGCAGGACCAAGTAAAACATCCATGGCCCCACTGGCCAGTCTGACATCAGCACCATGTATGCCGAAGATTCAATAGAATGTCAAAAGTCCTTTATATGACCGCTTCCTCCCCCATCCCAATCCAAATTTTCTTACTTACTTAACTATGGCTGCTAGCTTTTCCATTAGCTACTCCATCCCACAAGAAGGACGGTAGCCAAATCCCGGCCCGCTAAGGAGAGCGTGATGGGTACTTCCATTGCCTTCAGGGGGGGCCATGTGGAGATACACAGAGCCCTATGTCTTCTCCGGAAAGATGGACCAGATGGACCAGCCAGAGACTGGGGATTCCATGCTAAAAGGGCACAGTGCCAGTTCCCCGGGGTGGGGGGTTCCTCGTTCTGGTGCCCACAGTATTCATGGAGTGGGATAGCTCAAATCCCCTAACTGATGCCCATAGATGCCAGTTAGAGGTCCCCCACTATCCCCCTCCCCAGCTCCCCCATCACCTCCCAGCATCAGTTCTCTGAGCCCATTATTCCCATCAATCCAAATAGGCAAGGCAAATTTTATTTTTCAAGGCGCCCAATCCCAGAGGCTCTGGGTGCCGTACATAGATTTAAACTAATAGTAAAAATACACAGATAGGTAAATAACATATAAATTACAACAGTTACTATAAAATAAAATAAATAATGCTCAGCTAAAAACAGTCTCTAGGGGCAATCCCAGGATTAAAATTTAACAGACAGTGTCAGGGAATGCCTGACTGAACAGGAGGGTCTTGAGGCAGGCCTTAAATACCTCAACTGACGAGGCCTCCCTTACAGATGGTGGTAGCAAGTTCAACAGGATGGGGCCGGTGACACTGAAAGCTCTGTCACGGCAGTTTTTAACCTCATCCTGGGAACCGCAAGGAGGCCCCTAGAGGAGGAATGAAGGGAGCGGGCCAAGGTAGCAGGTGTAAGAAGGTCAGTCAAGTATCCAGGGCCCAGCCCATGTAGGGCATTAAAGGTAAGCAAGCCCACCTTGAAGAGGATCCTCCACCTAACCGGCAGCCAGTGCAGTTCACACAGCACTGGGGTAATGTGGCAGTATTTCGACTGACCCATCAACAGCCTGGTGGCTGCGTCTGCACTAGCTGCAGAAGGTGGAGGTACCTCAAGACCCCGATGTACAGCGCGTACAGTAGTCAAGCCTTGACGCCACAAAGGCATGCACCAAGGTGGGGAGGTCCAGGGCAGAATAAGGGGCTTGATCCTGAGATATTCCTAAGATGGTAAAGCTGGTCCGACAGTGAATGACACCTGAGATTCAAAGGTCAATCCATTGTCGAAGGTCACACCAAGATCACGCACCCTAGAGGAGGCCTTCAATGGCACAGTTCCCAGGAACAATCCCATGGCTGTGCCAGAGGCCATCCTAGTATGCCCTCTGTTCGGCTCCACCACAAGTACCTTCGTCTTACTGAGGTTCAGTTGCAACCAGCTGGAGGCCATGCAATCATTGATCTCAGTGAGGCAGTTGTTTAGCACTTCCGCCGCATTGGGTGTTTCAGGGCCAAAAGAAAAATACAGTTGGGCATCATCTGCATAGCAATGAAACCCAAACTGTATTTCCTAATGAGCTCCCCAAGGGGCAGCATATACACGGCAAACAACATTGGCGACAAGACCGAACCCTGAGGTACTCCACATGACAGGAGGCTAGGAGGAGAAATTTCTATCACCACTCATTGCCTCCTATTCATGAGGTAGGACCCAAATCAGTGGATGACAATGCCAGCAAGTCCATAAATTCCCTCAGGCAATCGAGTAATGCCCAGTGGTCTACCATGCCAAAAGCTGAGGATAGACCAAGGAGAACAAGAATTGTCCCCTCCCCTCGATCTCTTGCCCTGAGGAGGTTATTGTGCACCCAAACTAATGTGGTTTCTTTGCTATGCCTAGCACCAAACTCAGACTGGAAAAGCACATAGAGATCAAAGGCCATGAGGTGCTCCTCAAGCTGCTGCACCACAACCTTCTCTACAAATGGGAGATTGGAGACTGGACGATAGTTTGCCTTGATGTCAGGGTCCAAAGATGGTTTCTTCAGAAGGGGTCTGACCAGTGCCTCCTTCAAGGCATTTGGGAAGACCCTCCCAACATACAGCACCAGACAATCATATGAACCACCAGGCTAACGGTGTCAGCACATCTCATCAAGAAATGAGTTGGCACCGAGTCCAGTTCACAAATATTTAGTAATGCAATATCATTGTAGAGGAGCAGGCTATAACAACTTTGAGAAACAATTCAAGAAACTGTTAACAATAAAGCAGTTAAGTATGTGTCCTGTCAGGGAACCACACATATCAGCTTCAAGGTAAGTTGAACTGAGAAATCTTTCTAACAGTTCATATAACTAGGAATAAGTCTCCATCATAAGAGGAAAGAAATGTTTGCTCAATCTGCTCATCTGCAGAGCTGCCAGTCTCTGATCTGAAACAGGGGAAAATAGCCTCGACTGGTCACTCTGAATTCGAGGTCTCATTAAACTTTGTACATCAGTCTGAATAAGAGACCAGCTTCTGACACAAATGAAAAATGTAGTTACAGAAATCTATATGGCCTGGGGCCCAGGAACCACAACAAGCAGATAGACGGAGGCTGGTAAGGGATGGCTGTAGTAACGGATGTCACCGCCAAGCAGGATTACTTCTCTGGCGGCACCCATTCACCTAAAATGTCCCAGTGGTGTGCTGCAGATTAGTAAATTAAGTCCTTCAGGTTCCCATGGAGGTGGCTCCAGTATCTTCGGAAGTTGAGGAGGTCATTTCAGGGTCCTGCAGATGAGGCACTGTCTTGTGGATCTGTGAAGTGGGTCTGTGCACCCGCATCATGGCTCCTATGTCAGCACGCAGGTTAGTTGCACTGGTCTTCTGGGAGCTCCCTTGCTGTTTGTGTCCTTTCTGGGCCACCGAACAGGCCAACCGAAGCAAATCCCTCTCTAAGTGTTCCTTCATGAGTGCAAGTACAGTGATCCCAAGCTCTTCCAGTAGATCTGCAAACACTGGTGCCTTTCTCAGTTTCCACTTGTAGTCTGGCAGGATATGAAATGTGAGCATAGAGATTTCTGGCCTTGAGCTACATTAGAATTGGCCAGAGGGTCCGCTCTATTCCTGGACTGATGTGGTATTGTCATTATCAAGAGAGATGTAGTGGGTTTTGTATTGTATAGTCCCATGTTGCCAGGCTCTTTTCAACAATTCTTCCTTTGAGGCACACAAGATGAGCTTTGCAATGAATGATCAGGGCTGCACTCCTGCATTATTCAGCTTCGGGCCCAAGGATCTATGGGCTCGATCCATTGTAAGATCGAAATCTTCTGGTATGTGAAGAGAGTCCTGCAAAAGTATTTTCAGAAAGGAGATTATGCTGGGGCTCCATTCTTTGCCCCCTCAGGCACTCCGTAGATTCAGATATTTTGCCAGCTGCTGCACCCTTCCACATCATCCAGCCAGTGTGTAAGTTCACGATCCCAGGCCAGCAAGTATAACAACAGGTGGTCATGTCTGTCAGCCTGGCTGGACACCATGGCCAGGCACAATTCAACTTGATCCGTCCGATGTTCTGTCCAAAGTACGGACAGGGTCTGGTCTATTTTGTTAACTGTTTTAGCTGTTTGCAGAATAGATGCAATTAAGTCCACATCATCTTATTCAGCCTGGTGAGTGGCTCCATATACTCCGTAGGATCCACCATCTCAAAGTTCGAGGGATTTTTCTTGCATTAAGAGCTCTCTTAGTTTTTGAGCTAGTGTCCCTTGATTTCTTTGGAGCAGAGCCTTCGATCTGGTACCTTTGCCAGTGAATCCATGCTGTATACTAGCAGATGGAGCTTGACTAAAATTGAGGGGCATACAGAGTAGGAGAATCAAGCAGCCATTAGGTTGCTGATGTCACTGGAAGTCTCGAACTAATGTCTTTTCAACAGCTGCACCAACCACTTGGAATGCCCTCCCCATTAGTGTTAACAAAGCACCAACCAGCGGTGCCTCTAGGAGTGCCATGTTTAAACATCTCTGTACCCTTTGCTGCCTTGCCACCCCCACAACACCTGTACTTGCTACCTATATATCCATTCTCTCTTTCTTCACAAGACAAGCTCTAAGTCTCCTAAACTCTACAAATATATATATATATATATATATATATCATTATACTTTACTAGTAGTATTACAGTTTTAGTCACTTGTATTTTTACAACACGCATAGCTTTGTCATGTTTTATTGTAACCTGCTGTGTTGTATCACTGGAAATATATTTAATAAAATTAAATTGCAAAAAACATAGCATCTACGTAATTTGTTTATCACCCTGCTGCTGCCTCAGTCCTCCCAGGGCCCTATTAAAACTAGGTTTACAGTATAAACATGGATATCCCTGTGTGGAGAAAGGCTAAAACAAAAATTAATGAATAAAAAAAAATAGTTTAGATAGCAACTACTAAATCTGAATATCTACAGATAATTCTCAGATATTTATGTGGTGTATACCACAGGGAGCAATTGGTTTTTTTTTCCCTTTCTTGCAAATCACCAAATCTTGTGCTTTTTCGAATGTCCTAAATCTCATGCTTTTTATGTTTGCTTGCACGCATGTGCAAGAAACATAGTGCCTTCATCGGAGATTTCGGAGGTGTGTCACCTCCTCCTCCAATTCAGGCACTATGCTGGCAGGCGCGGCCCCTGTAAGCCAATGCATTTTGGAGCTGTCTATGACACGCTCCAAAATGCAGTGGCATACAGTTGAAAGGGGGAGCTATGCTTGAGTGAGCAGCGGTAAGAAGCTGCTCACGCGCAGCTCCTCCCCAGCCGCAGGCGTGCGCGCCCCCCGCACGCAGCGATAGCCGACGGGTGCCCAATCCCCGCCGGCTGAACTGCGCCCTGTCTCCTCCCTCCTCCCATAGTTGATGCCACGCTGGGAGCCCACCCAGCGTGGCAATCAGTCATTTGCCAACGGGGTGCCCAATCCCCGTCGGCTGAATGCGCCCTCCCCAGCCTTGTGCCACGCTGGGAGCCCACCCCAGCGTGGCAAACCGTCCCGCTGCTTTTTTAATTTTTGCCGACGGGGTGCCTAATCCCGCCGGCTGAACGCCCCAAGTCCTGGTGCCACGCTGGGAGCCCACCCCAGCAGGGCAAGCGGTCCCACGACGTTTTTTGTTTTACCTGTAAAATAAAACGTCCCGCAGCGCCTCCCAACCCTCCCACAACCCGCACCCACCCACTGCGCACTCAGCCTCCCCACACCCCCCACCCCATACTTACCTCCGGCCGCGCGACGATCTTCGTGGACCGGGAACACGCTGCACTTTCTTCAAAGCCGACCGCGAACTGAGGAAATGCCGTAAGCTATATAATGGGCTAGATAGGAGGGGTTCAACTTTATTGCA
Organism: Neoceratodus forsteri; assembly: GCA_016271365.2. Taxonomy (NCBI): domain Eukaryota; kingdom Metazoa; phylum Chordata; order Ceratodontiformes; family Ceratodontidae; genus Neoceratodus; species Neoceratodus forsteri. The sequence continues at coordinate 661,283,707 of CM057459.1, forward strand.
TATCTCAGGCATTTTTGAATTTTGCATCTTTCAACATGAGTTTTTAACTCTTTCATGATGATGTCACTGTCATGGCATTATTCGGCTCAGGGGTGATTTTGGCGCAGTGACCGCACAGTGATCAGAAATCACCTCGGGACCAAATACCGCCATGACAGTGACATCATTCATGAGAAGGGGCCCAAAACCCCATGTTGAAAATTTGGTGCCAAAATTCCAAAAAATGACTGTTTAACGAGCGTGTGCTGTGCAGTTCCTACGCAGGCTCGTAAGTTCGCGAAATTTCAATATTTTCACTCCAGATTTTCAACATTACCATTTCACCACACTGTCTTATGAGTAGTACAGCTGGCATTTTTCACATCTCAACCAAAATGTGTTTCCACCCTTGTAGCGCAGAATGGCGCAGTCGGTGTGCGAAATCAATGTACGGGACAAATTAAGAAAATCACAGTGACACTGTTCATGAGCAGACATCTTGAAATGGCTATGTTGAAAATTTGGTGAAAAAAATTCCTAAAATGACTGTTTTACTAGCCTGTCGCAGTTCCCTACGCACGCTCATAGGTTGCAATTTTCAATATTTCCATCCAGATTTCAACATTGCTATTTTTCCACACCTCCTTATGAGCAGTACAGCTGTCATTTTCCATCCTGCCCAAAACATGTTTCCGCCTTCATGTAGCGCACAATGGCGCAGTCGGTGTGCAAACTCAATGTATGGGACACATTAACAAAACCACAGTGACACTGTTCATGAGCAGAGGTCTTAAAATGGCTATGTTGAAAACTTGGTGAAAAATGCCTAAAATGACTTTTACGAACGCGTGCTGACAGTTCCTATGCATGCTCGTAAGTTTGCAAATTTAATATTTTCACTTAGATTTTCAACATGTCCATTTTATTAAACTTCCTTACTAACAGTCCAGCTGCAATTTTCATATGTCACCCAAAATGTGTTATCGCACATGTAGCTCATAATGGTGCTGTTGGTGTGCGAAAGCAATGTTTAGGACAGATTAAGAAAATCACAGTTACACTGTTCATGAGCAGAGGTCTTAAAATGGCTATGTTGAAAATTTGGTGACAAAAGTCCATAAAATGACTGTGTTCACAGTGAGCATTGTGCAGTTTCCACGCATCCTCGTTGGTTCATGACTTAGTAATATTTTCAGTCCAGATTTTCACTAGTGGCATTTTCAACACTTCCTTATGAACAGTATAGCTGCCATTTTTCACAACATGGCGAGTGTGTTTCACACACTTTCAGTGCAGAGATGCGTGGTCGCTGTGGGAAATCATTGTTCGGCACAGATAAAGAAAATCACAGTGACACTGTTCATGATCGGAGGCACCAAAATGCCTGAGTTGACAATCTGCTATAAAATATCCCCAACCTACTTATATAACGGGTGTGCGTTGCACAGTTTCTATGTACGCTCGTGACTTCACCATTTTTTTAAATATTTTTACTACACATTTGCAACATAGCCATTTTTATACCTCCCCATGAAAGAGTACAGCTGTCATTTTTTACAGCCTGTTCGGAATATTTTTGCACCTGTGGTGCTAAATCCCTAGTCACTGTGCATAGCAGCTGCCACTAAACTGATATTCCCCTGTTCATGAGGTGGGCTACAAACAAACATGTTGAAAATTTGGAGTTAAAATACCAACGAATGCCTGAGGTATTAGGCTTTTCAACTAAATCGCCAACCCTATAGAGAATGACAGGAATCAGGGTGTGACTTGGGATTCTTGCCTGTGATGCTCATACCATTCCACACCCTGCAGTCACTGAGAGGCATCGAGGTATGCCTTGGACTCTTTGGCTCCAAATCACCCCATTCTCTATATCACACCCATCTCACCGTATTTCCTAATGAAATGGAAGTATAAGGGCCAAAGACCCCAAGGAACACGCCACACTTGTCAGTCTCTGCAGAGTGGGGTGGTGTGAAATGGCGGCCGTTATGCCTGACGACCCAAATGCACACCCGATGCCTGTCACTCTCTGCAGGGTGGTGGTGGGGTTGGCTTCAGTTCAATACTTCACTGCCATTCCTATTACGCAGCTCTGTAACTTCTACACTACCACTGCCAATGCCAGTAAGCAAACATTCGGCATTGACAAATGCCTGTTAAAAATAGCTGCATACCCTCTCCAGAGTTAATCAAATCTAAAGACAATGCATTGGTACAGAGCAGCTTTTGTTCTTGGAGATCAGAAGCAGTGTTGTTTCTAAAGCATGTGTGTTTGCTTCACTCCGAATTGTTTGAGTCCGTTCTGACAGAGTGACAGTTAAGGTCTTTGTTAGAAGTGAGAGATGGAGAAAGACATTAAAATGAATAAAACATCTTGTCCACGCCTGTAGTAGGCAGGGAAGGGGGAGGGAGTCAGCTGATTTTGAGTTGATTAGCTACTGTACACACTGTACTCAGGTTGGTTGTTACTGTATTCTTTCTCCTTTTAGTGCAGGATAAAACCAAAAAACATTTCAACCCACCCATGGTGTAACCCCCCTACAAATGGGGGTTCCCAAAAAGTCTTCCTTGAGCTTACCTAAATGCTTACTGCCAGGCTGGTGTCCTGCGTTTTAGCAGTTTAAGTGTGATTGCCAGAGAGTGCCTGTATAGCCTCTGTGTACTGTCTCTTTAAAAGCTGCCTGGATTGCATTCATAAGTAATCTGAGAGGGAGCTCTGTTGAAAGACGTAACTATTTGCTGAAAATCATTTAGAGTGATAATGATAATGTAGTTTGTCTAACCTGCCTTCTTTGCAGCAAGGACTGTTTTGTTTATCCCCACCATTTGGCCCGAGACTGCGAATTGGACCAATGGGACCTAAAAGAGAGCCGGACTACAGGAGCTGTCTGGAGTCAAAATCTGTAGGAATTGTAGTTTTGGGCTTTTGGCATCTTTTTACACCTGATGGGGGAGCTCCTGTTGTGACTGACAGATGAATCAGTCAATCGGACCTTTTGAATCTTGAGGAAATTCCCAGGATTGCTGCAGTTTGAGTCAGATCCAAGTTGGGAGCTGAAAAAGCAACATGCTTGAGACAGTCAAGCAGCCGTCTGAGTAGTTTCACGTGGGAGAACTGTGGAAAGGCCTGAGTTGTGGCCTGCATGTCTGCCTGCTGCCCCTGAGAGGGAGAGAAGAGATTTATTTTGGACTAAATCCAAGTTTGTGAAAACGAAGTAAGCCACTGATTTTTTACCAGGCTCATACCTGAAAAAGACCGAAGATTTTGCTGAATGCGATCGGCCTGTCAGGATCTCCAGCTGCTTTTGAATCCCTGGTTTGTACAGAGACTTTGTGATTGTGACCAGAAACTGGATTGCCTGGTACAGTAGAATTTCCTTACATGTAAATGTGCTGTGTATTGAAAGTGGGTCGTGATTTGGTTCTCCACTGTGTGAACTGTGTTCTGCTTGCTGGAAGCTTTATCCAGCCTAATGGGACTGAATCCATGTTCATCTCCATTTGGCCTGGGCCATGCCATTCTGGTCCTGCCAGACTACCCCACTGCACAGAGAAAGCCACCAACGAGAGACCTGCCTGGGATCAGCCCCCTGCTCCACACTTGAACAGGAACGACGCCTCGCCGAATCACGTGGGCCCTGCTTTTCCTGGCACTCCAGATTAACCACCTGCTGTCTTGATTTTTGTCTAGCCTGTGTCCAGTCTTGGGTATTGTGAGTAATCATCAGGGTAGCTCCCTGCAACAGCAGCCTAATCTAAAAGTGTGTCATCTGATTTTCTTGTTGTTTTTCTTTTCATGAACTGATGCGGCTCCAGATTAAAAATAGTGTGTGTGTTGTGCATGTTGTTTTCGTCCATCACAGGGCCCCAACCAGCTGCAAAGTTCCTGGCTAGCCCACCATTCTCCATGTGGGTAACCAGAGTGTGTAACTGTTTATGGACCCTGAAGTGCATGCATAACTGTTTGATTGATACAGCCTTTAAGCAAATTAACCTGATTACGCCCCTCCCTTGTTCAAGGCCCTTAAATAAATCAGATCTAAATCTTTTTTGCAGTTACCCTGACTGTGGTTCCAGTTTGTGCAAGAGTACTGTACTGCTGTTATTTGCTGTGTATGACCTTGTTTTACAGGGGGGGTCCTCAGGGCCGAGCCAGAGGAAAGCCCTGGTGGTAAGTGCAAACAGTGTGGGTACCTGTGCGGTGTATCAGGGGTATTGTGAAAGTGATTATTGTGTATTATTCTGGCCACTAGTAAGTAAAGAGGGGGGTTACAGTGTCCCGGGTGGCTGTGCCCAGGTTAGCTTGACCACTACCAACCCTGACCTCCAGATGGAGGCACCCATTTCAGAACTCAGGCCCCTTAACCTGCTACTAGCCAAGCAGGCAGGGGTAGTAGCCCTTCGGATAGCACCACCTAGCGGTTACAATAGTATAACACCTCTATCTTTCAAAAATAATACCTTGTATAACTTTAAAAACATGAATTTTCAAAGCCCTGCATTCTCCAATCCATCTGGAGGATTTATATGTAACCCCCCTGCAAATAGGGGTTCCCAAAAGACTTCCAGGAGCTTGCTTGAATGCTCCAAGCCTGAATGGTGTTTGGCGTTTAAGCCATTTATCAGTGAGTGTTTTTAGAACCTCTGGTACTGTCTTTAAGAGCTGTCTGCTTGCAGACATAATTAGTTTGTATGGGGACTGTGTGTTCTTTGATTGAGTACCACCCAGCTGCTGCCAATTCACTCTATTTTGCAGTCACTAGGAGTGCAAAGGGAACCTATCTGAAAGATGTAACTGTTTGCCAGAAATCATTTACAGTAATAATGAAATTACAGTTTGTCTAACCTGCTTTCTTTTGCAGTCAGAACTGTGTCTGCTAGTTCCCATTCTAGTTTTGAACTGCTGAACTGGACCAATCAGTGTGGGGTAAGCTAGCTCTAAAATGGTGCCTTGGACGAATCAGAACTTGACTCATAATCTGAGCCAGCCACAAGAGGATTGTATGAGCAGTGACTTGGGAGATGTAGTTGACTCAGCACCTTTTGGACCAACAGCAGCAGTCTATTGTGAGTGACAGCCAATCCAGTCAAGAACTGGGAGGAACTCAAAGGAAGTGCCCGGTTTTGTCGGTTGGAGTTTCAGTTGAGCTTTGGCAGTGAAGAAGGAAGGAGCCCTGTGCTTTTCAGTGTGCAGTTTTAGTCAAAAAAACGTGTAAGGGCCCAGAGTTCGGTCTGCAGCTTGTGTAACAGCTTGTTAGGACTGAATCTGCCTGTGAAAAGAATCAAAGGATCTCTGAAGAGTAGAAACCAGGCTCACCCTGTAGAAGACTGGAGGAATTGCCGAAAATTGCACTCGGTCTGTCAGGAACTGAATCTGCTGTGTGTTCTCCGGTATTGAAAGGTAATTGCATCGACACAGATGCAGCCTGCCCGGTATAGTGCTTTCTTTATATGGATGTGTGAAGAGATTTGTGCACCTCAAGTGAGCCCTGCTGACATTGAAGGACCCTATCTTATTTGGAGGTCGTGAGTACCAATTCAGGGTCGCTCCTGTTGAATTGCCACATTAAATCCAAATGGAATTACTGTACTGCTGACTGTTTAATTCTCCTTTCTGTGTGAAAGGGCCCCTACCAGCTACCTCGGTTTGGACTAGCCACTAGGGCTTGGTACCCAAGGACAGTAACTGATAGGGATAGGCCTGTGCACAGAGCCATGTAGATTATTAGAGTGATAAGCTAATTAACCTGATTTCCCATGTCCTTGTTATATCCCCCAAATAAATCAGAGCTGCTTGTTTCAGTAAAGTTATACTGCCTGAGGTATTTGTCTATGTTAAAGTACTGTACTGTGATTGTTGCACTGTATCTCATTTCACAGGAGGTCCCAGTGCGGAACCAGACCTGGGGTAAGTGTATACTGTGAAGGTAATTTGATATATTGTGTGGGCCACTAGTGGGAAGAAGGGTTGCAGTGTCCCAGAGGGCTGTGACCAGGATTAGTTTAACCATTGCAAACCCTGACCTCTGGGTGGAGGCATCGCCATTGGATCCAGGCCTCTCAACCTGTTAGTGGCAAATCAGGCAGGGGTAGTAGCCCCTGGGATAGCGCCATCTAGGGGTTACATATACAAGGGCTGTGGAGACCCCAAAGTGTCCGGGTGGGATATTTCTAGGTGAATGCAGTATACAATCAACTGAGTCCCTCCTCTGCCTCGGATGATGGAGAAGGAATGGCGAACCATCTTTCTACTTCCCCCAGCCCCAAGCACAGATGGAACTCACCTGTTCTAGTCAATGTCACACTGACTCTGTGCTAGTCCCATGGGGGGGCTGCTGTGCTGTATATTCCAAGGTTATTGCAAACAGATGTGGTTTTAAAATTGCACCTGCACATCTAAGTGGGCAACGGACACAGCGGGAGCAGGATAGATACAAGCCCGCCGGGAGAAGCATCCATCCCACTGAGTGGAAGTAACAACAGGATTTTGCTCTTCTTTATTTTATTTATTTATGTTACAGTGGAAGGCGGATATGGAGCACCAGGAAAAAGCAGTGGTGCTCAGTAAAGCAGCAGCAAACAAACAAAGGATGATTTGAGCACCACAGCAAACAGCAAGCACCAGGACTCCAAAGTCAAGTATAAAGTCCTTTAATTAGATAAAGTCACATTTTCACTCACACCATGTGAGCCCCATTCAATCAAGCGGACCAGGCGCCTGAGACTGACGTTTCTCCTGGTCACTGCCAGGCATCATCAGAGTGAATCTAGTAAATCCCAATAAAGGCTTGATATATACAGTGACATCATGAAAGACATGTGACACATCAACCAATCAGATGCAACAAACACCAATTTAAAAACACACGTAACATAAAAATATTCACAACTGATGCTAATACATGAAACTGTATAAATAAAACTGTTACTCAACATCATGGGCTTATCATGCAATAGCTTCTGCTTCATATTTATCAGCTAATTCTATATACAGTGCACATATAGCTTCTCATTCTGATATGTGCTTAATCAAACAAAAAATAAGGAAAAGGGATAGTTTCTGGATACGTGAACTAGGAGCAAGGATTAATGATGGGTTAAATGAAAATACTGACCTGGCATCATTCCTGAAAAATTCAGGAAGAATTAAAATATAACTATTGATATCTATTCATGACGGTGTTTTCCTAATCCAGTTCCAGTCTAGGTGTGTAATGATTTGTATGCCAGTTTGTAGCCTTCTGACCACAGTATAAAAAATACTTATTATGTGTCTACAGACCTGCATATATATATATAATGTTGTTCACAATATCTGGCTTTATCTCACACACACTTGGTTTATAAGTATTGTGCCTGGGAAATCATATGCTTTGCAATAGGACTCTAGTGCAATTAGGTATTAATTAACAATATTTTTTTCTTATTTGGTACCGGCAATGATGGAGGGAGACTATGACGACAAATTGCTCCCACATACCTGATTCTGTAAAACAGACACTGATGTGCAGAATACACCAATCAAATTCACAAGGTGAAAATGTGAAAAAATATATACAGTATAGCAAAGAGGACCAGCCCAAATCATTATACAGGATGAAAATAAATGAATTACAATGTATTTCAACGGGACAGGCATGTCCCCCACCCACAATACCGATACCTGACAAGCTATGGGACTGCTGTGCTGGGATGCTTCTGTCCTTCATCAGTCAGTCCCTGGTCACTGAGTGATCTCTATCTACTCTTCAAGCCCAGTGTGATTCCTGGCATCCAGTGGAATCCTCCCACCCTCCCTAACCCCATTCCCCTACACTGTGATGTAAGCAACGAGACATGATGGGGTGTTAATTGTGCTACCTCAGCCACAGGTCCAGGGATGTAGTAAGGCATGAGGCCACAGGCCGAGGATCTTCAGTCCCTGGAATTGTGGTTGCAGCAGCACAACCAACACTGCTGATTGTCTTATTGCACTTATAAAATGGCTTTGTATTAAGAAGTGAAAAAATTAAAATAAAAGCTTAAAATGTTTAAAAGTCAGTAGTTTCATGTGAAATAGTCCCTCCACAGATGGGCTATCATTACAGGGTGCTAGCCTGAGATGCACTGTGAGTCCTTAAACTGTGGGCCAGATTCACAAAGTCCCCAATCTCCCACACTTGTGGGAAACAACAGCACAAGTTGGTTGCCACTTGCGGAGCCGCAGTTTTTCCTGTAGCTGTGGTATTCACAAAGGTGGAGCCAGATTAAGACCAGCTCCATGAAGTATGGTAGCTTGGAGGTAGAGTTTCCATGGAAAATCCCACAGCTGCAGAAATATGTTATGGCTGGTGGGACCAGCTGTAACATCCTTCTGCAGCTGCTGCGGATGTGAATACCAATCTCCGCAGCTGTGAAGATTTCGGTCCGCAAGTTGCAAAGTGGGACTTCAACCCATTTTGCTTCGTGAATCTGGCCCTGTGTGCTTTTTGTGTAAATTGTCTCTTGTAGTCCCTCTTCTGGGTTTTGTTCAACTTTTTCTGTAAATTTTAAAATAAACCTTGATACTGTTTTACTGTGGACTTGAATTGGAAATAATTGGCTTCAGATGTTATACTGTAGTTCTGTGACTGAGTACATCTCAGCCCCTGCGTCCATAGCTGGTAACCTTGAATTGCACTGTGCAGGCTTTATTTTATTTACTTGGCACATACCAATAACAAATCTCACTAACTTTCTTCCAGCCTTAGTACATCCATCTCTCCTTCCTTCACAGCAGTTCTTGTTAGCTGACTGATAATTATCTCACAGGCTAGTGCTATGCCTCCAGCCAAGATGTGGACGTGGTTCCCCTCCCATCCATCTAGTGAGGATAGGGATACTCAAATATTAAAGGTAGAGAGGGTGCTGGCTGTCATCCGCAGGGATATAGGCCTTGTAGGTCTTATAGTGGGACTCTCCTTGTTGCATATGGTCACCTCCCCCCCAATAACACTGAGTGACAACTGGGGATGGTCGTCCACATCCGAGATCCCCGACTACACCTTCTCCAATATCCTTGTGATCTCCGAAGCGCACTGCAGTGTTACTTGCTGTCTAGATCTTCGGTGCCTTATGTATACTAGCAGGGTAAAGCGTACCCATGCTAAAAAACTCCCAGGTTGTCACGTGCATAGGAGGTGGTATCTCCCCTGGCTCCTCCTACTTGTACTACTACTGGCCGGTGATATTGAAACCAACCCTGGCCCATTAAATCTGACCCACAAAAATCCCTCCCATATGGGGCATGGGTAAGGGGCTAAAAATAGCTCATCTTAACATTAGAGCCTGCTACCTAATCGTGATGAGCTATTAGCATGGGTTGCACTCTACAAACCCGACATCCTAGGGAGGACGGAGACCTAGCTGAAACCCTCTGTCCCTGACTCTGCCTGTGTACTCACTGGGTATGAATTCACCCGACTGGACAGAGCTGGGGGCAAGGGGGGGGTGGCATACTAATCTACCATAAGAGCCACTTAAAAATCTCCCAAATTGCCCACCAGGATTCAAACGTGTCCCCCTGTGAGTTGCTACATGTGCTACTGCTACTTGGGAACGCAAAGAAACTGCAACTGCTGTGCACCTATAATCCTCCAAGAGGTGGGCTACCTGGATTAACTCACCTCATGGACAAAATTGGTCCCAGAGTCGGGGATAATGAACTCATAATCCTGGGGGATGTAAACCTTAACTGGGATAGTGATAATGTTAAGCAGTTTGAGCCTCTGCTTGCTAACCTGCCCTGACCCAGCTCATCCAGGAACCAACTTGGCGGACAGCAAATGGATCCTCCAGCACCTTACTGGACTGGATCATGTCTAACCATCCTGATAGGATCTCATCAACGGGTACATTATCTGACTCCATCTCTGACCACTCACCGGTTTTCTGTGTATGGAAAATTCCAACCCCCAAAATTCCACACAAAATTATGCATGTCAGAAACTACTCTAGATTCGATACTGAGGAGTTCCTGGAGGACCTAAGAGTTACTGACTGGTCTGGGGTGTATGGTGCCACTGACCCCTCGGCAGCAACCTCTTACTTCCTCTCCACATTTGGGGACTTGCAAGACAAGCATGCTCCCAAAGTCACCCGTAGGGTGAGGGGGTCCGCTACCCTCTGGTTAAATGGGAATCTCCTAGCCCAGATGCAGGAGAGAGATAAATGTTGGGCTCGTTCCAAAGGTACCAGTGATCCCATGATTATTTAAAGGTACAGACACCTCAGGAACAAGTGCAAAAAGGCCATCAGGGCAGCAAAGAGTGACTTTTGCAAGTCCACCCTACTAAGCTCTGCCAGTAATCCCAGGAGGTTCTGGAGAGATATTAAATCCCTTGTCAGCGGATCCTCCCATCCGGGGGTTACGGACATGGTCATAAATGGAGTCTCCTGCAATAATCCCCATACTATTGCCAACTCCCTAAATAATCACTTCTCTGACCTCTCTGCCTTCACAACCCTCTTTTCACCTGATGAGGCTCTGTCCCACCCCCTTCCCTCCACTCTGCTGGAGGGTCACCCTCCTCGTCAAATGTTCCACCTCAGGGCTGTATCAGTTCAGGACTTGTAGAAGCACCTAGCTGGCCTCTCCCAGTACTCCAGTCCTGGCCTAGACAACCTGGAGCCTAAACTCCTTAAGCTTGGTGCTGCACACATTGCCTCACCAGTAGCCTTTATCTTCAACCTATCCCTTGGTCTGGGGACCATCCCAGACATCTGGAAAGAGGCGAGGATTGTCCCTGTACTGAAGCAAGGAAATCCCAAACTGCCTGACAATTATCGACAGATTGCCATTCTCCCAACCCTTAGCAAGCTCCTTGAAAAGGTAGTGGCTGAGCAGCGAATATATCCACCTCATGAACTTGTCCCAGCCCAGCATGGCTTTCGTAGGGACACAGCACCACCACAGCCTTAATCTCAGTTACATCAAGTATCCGACAGCCATGGACCAGGGCAAACTCTCTGGTGCAATATTTATCGACCTGTCCAAAGCCTTTGACCTTGTTGACCACAAACTGCTTGGTGCACAGTTGTGGTCACTTGGCCTCTCTCCCCATGCCATGAAATGGCTAATGGGTTATCTACATGGCAGAAAGCAGCGTACCTGCTTCAATAAAGTCCTCTCCGATCCCCTACCGGTGACCTCCGGAGTGCCTCAAGGCTCGGTACTGGGTCCCCTCCTCTTCTCCCTCTTCATCAATCAACTACCCACGGTTACTACCAGCTGTAGCACCACCATGTATGCAGATGATCTGGTAATCCTGGCTCACTCCCAGAATGCCACTACCCTAAACCAGAACCTGACCGATGACTTTAACAGGGTATTGTCATGGGTTACTAGTCACAAGCTGGTCCTGAACCTGAAAAAGACACAGGCTATGCTCTTTGGCTCAGTGGCTAAAATCAAAGCCTCATCGGCCTGCTTACCGCCACAGCACAGATGGATCCTCACTACCCATAGTGAGCTCCATCAAATATCTGGGGTAACACTTGACCCCAACTTGACATGGGTAATCATATCCTTAACATCTGCAGGGCGGCAAACTGCAAACTGGGTCTGGCCTATAGGGCCAAGTATAATTACACCGCAGCCAGGCTTGTTCCCAGCGGGCGGTGTGCTCCTTCCTCCCTCAGCTATGGGCTGCACCCCATTTGCTCGCTTTCTCCAAAGACACATCTCACCCGGTGGTACACTGCTTCACAATAACATTTGTCATTTTGTCTTGGTGCCCCCAACTCACCCACCATTGTGAGCTATATGAGAAACTCTGCTGGCTCTCACCAGCTAGATACCTTGATTTTGGTTTGGGATGCCTCTCTGGGAAAGTGATCAGAACTAGCACCCCCAGGGCTGGCCCGGCTTCTGCCTAAACTGAATCCCACCCCTATGAACTTAGGTCTCTCACATCAGGATGCTCAAAGTCCCTCCCACCCGGACCTCATGGGAGATTGGGACTTTGCCATAAGTGTGCCCAGACTCTGGAATTCGCTGCCTGTGGATATCTGAGCTGCCCTCCATCTGAGTTTCGAAATTCCCTGTGGGGTTTCCTAAAACTAGCATCAAAGTGTGACTGCCCCAAACCTCCCTAGAGTAAAGTGTCAAATTGTTTTGTCTGAACCTCCCAGGGTGTCTCCATTGAATTCCTGGAGATATTTTCCCCACTGTATCAATGACTTTGACTACTCCTGCCTAAAAGTCTTGGGCATTTTTACACCCATTATTGCTCCACGGTCATAGGCTAACCATGACATATTGCACCTTGGTCACTTGGTAGAAACTTGTACTGCCAAGTGTTTCTGTTTCTGTCTAACATGTGCATATTTAGAAAAATGTGATGAGCTGTATATACCTGTCCGTGATCCAACTAGCCTAGGGGGTGTATATGACAATGTTATAAGTTATATTATGACCAATCCAGTCCTTGAGCTATGCTCCACTCCTATGTATGATGACCTGTATATATCTCTCAGTTGAACTAGCTAGTCTAGAGTGTATAATCTGAAATGTGCTTACTACTATATGTTTCCCCCTAGCATCAAATGATGTATTTCCCACATTTGTTTACAGTGACAAAAAACTGTACTCTCTTTGCCATGTCTCCTTGACTGTTGTTCCTCATGTTGTATTCTCCCGGGTTGTTCCTGAAAATAGGCATAATACTTGTCTGGTGTACTTACCTGGTAAACAAAAGCTAAATAAATAAATCAATCAATCATGGAGCTGCACACTGATATTTGTAGTAATTGAGCAACACTGGGTCTGGGAATTTTTCATACCCATTGGTTGTGCTGTCTCAATCCAATGGGTAAGGACAAGTTCCAGCCAATCAGGATTCTTAGTTCCCATTTTATAAGCTCCAGTATTGGTCCCAGGACAATCTTCTTCCTCCAGCAGTTGCTGCACATGGACTGTGACACTCCCACCGCCTTTAACAGCTCTACAGACTGGAACTTTCTCTAAGCTCTGTGACTGACTTTATGACTCTTGCCATGCACTCACTCTGAACAGTTCTGCAGACCATCTGCAGGGAGGCTCATGCTGTCTTCCTTGCATGGTAGCAATATGGTTGGCAACTGCAGAAAGGCTTGGGGCATGACACTATGGGCAGCGTAGCATATTCAGAACTTCTGATGCTATATGTTTGTATCTGCTCCCATCCTTGGATGTGGCTGAAGACAGGATACAGTACCCTAGTATACTTTTCCATTAAAAATCAGTAAGACACCTGACCCACTGGCACTGGCAGACTGTATCTTGTTCCCAATGGCGGCCTGGTTCATGCCGAGAGCCCAGGCCCCCCAGTCTAACTTGGCTGGGTCTAGGGAACACTGCAGAGGCAGCTTTCTCAGACTCCCGGCGGGGTACTCCACACTGCATGAACAGCTCCTGTTGAGGGTGAAGGTGGCACTAGGCATCACAGGTGACTACACAACTTCCTGAGCCACCGCAGGCTGCCAAGCATGAAGTTGCTGACAGTGACTGGGCAAAGGCAGATTTTTGTAGCAAAGAAAAAGTCCCGATTGGCACATTTTGCCCTGAAGCTTTCTCACATCCCACACCTTAGCATCTGGACCAAGTTCCTCTATAGTGTTATATGAACTTTGGTAATGCCTGAAGTGTGTGTGTGTGGGGGATTTCATCACAGGGTGCATTGCTTTGGGCAGTGTTGTGCGGACCTCTGGGTCTCAGTGCTGTGAAGCTGATGGAAGGAGCAGCTGATACACTGAAGGAGGAGGAAGCAAGTTGTAGGGACTGTCAGGCAAGGAATAAAATATAATTTAAAAGAGTCAAGCAATAAAGAAATCCTAATTAAAGAGTACTGAAGAGGCTGGCTCTGTGGCACAGAGGGTTGGGCGCTGGGCGCCACACCATGCTCGCCCGGTGACCCGGTTCGGAAAGAGCCTCGGTCATCGGGGTTGGCAGGGAGAGGAGGATTGAGCATCTGTAGACTGCTCTCTCTCTGGGAGGGATCCAGGACTGCCCAGTGCAACAGTGGCCCCCGGTAGAAGCTGGAGGGACGTGCACATGTCTGGGCACAAAGTAGAGGGGCGGAGTTGTGGCAGACATCCCAAGATGCCACTGCATGACCAAACTCCTTGAAGGGCGGGACGAGGGACATACAACTAAAAAGGAAAATCCCCGCCTCAGCTCGCGGAGATGAAGGGGCTCCAGGGACGCAGCCCACATCCCAACATCAGCCTGATGCCTCGGGGGACTCCACGCCTGACCCGGCGCCCACGTAAGGCCTCTCTAATTTCAGATAGGCCATTGGGGGAGGATGGACCCACTGCGGGGGGAGGGGTGATCCGGGGGGGATAGGCCTGCCTGGGTGGCCGGGGCAGTCCAGCAGAGGACAGTAGGGTTCAGACAGGAAGTAGAGGCTCCAGTCGGGTGAGCACCCTGGAAGGATGCCCAGGCTGAGGAGGTGCAAAATAGAGTAAAAAAAAAACAGTACTGAAGAGATATTTCAAACCCTGAAGCACTAGATCGCGAATAAAAGGAACAGGAGATTTGTATGAATTTGTAGCTGTTTGTAATAGTTCCGTTCTAGAAATAACAGCCACCAAACAATCCACAATTAATTATACTTGAATTAAACCTGATGCAAAAAAACTGTGTTTTGTATTGTTTGCATTGATGAGCAACATTCTCTTCATGGATCTAGGAATTTAGAGTTCTTACCATGCCACTGCATGAATACGAACTCAAGCACTTCATTGATAGGTTAATCGCTTGTGATCAGTGTTCAGAATAATTCATGCAGCGACAAGGTCAAAACTTCAGATTCGGATTCAGGAAGAGACCCATGCAGAATGATATCCATAAAACAAAACAATGAAACAATGCAGAACGCAGTTTGTACAGTGACTGCTGTTCAGGTGGAGTTAAATATGGATGGGGGGGGGGTGAACACATGCTGTAGTACATGTAATCAGGAACATTATTAGGAGGGGATAATAAAGAAAATATTTGGAAAATATAGACCTCAAGGTCCATTAACAAACTACCAGTATACATCATAAGTCATCCAGCTGGTGGAGCCAAGATTATTCAAATACCAACTGCTAGTTTAGACTTTTTTCCATAAAGGTGTTTACTGGATTTCTCTCATTCTAGTTTTTTATTTTGTTACAGCGAGCAGGCATGCATTATCTACATTTAGGTTGTAATGAGGTCTTGATGGCAAAACAGTCATTACAAACCAGAGATATCTCACACCACTGGGAACGTGGTGCTGCCTGAAAATGGCAGATTAAAATCAAACATTCTCTCGAGCATTTGTAACCAGAATAGAGCGCGGTTAGTGTAAAACTCGATGTTAATAAGAGCCAGCATGTGGGTCGCAGAAGAACTGACAGGCTGAAGCTGCCCAATAGCCAGACTAATTATTAAAGTTCTTTTCAATGGCTTGAAAAAGCACTTTAATTAGTGTGGAAAACATGTTAGGCAGTTCACGCCCGTGCAGCTTGCTTTTCATTTGTACTGAGATACTGTGGCTAATAAAGGCGTTTTGCACTAGCCAGCGCTTCTATTGTTTTTCTGGTTATGGGTGCTCCAAATGGATGTTTGATTTCAAAAATAATAGAGCAATGCAAAAATATCATGCCCATTAAAGATCAGTAACAATATTTCATAACACAGCAACTTTTTTTTGTTAACTTTCTTTATTCACCCTGGACACCAGGGCCCCTTCAGGCGTGACCCACTCGACAGACACTACCGCCCTGCCTAAATCCCCACCTGGCCAGGAATCAGGGACAGAGTCCTCCCTTCCAAGGCCCTGGAGAGAGGAGAGGACCCAGGAGACTCGACTGGGCAGGGACCGGCAGGGACCACCATCTACCTCCTGGTGTCGGAGGTTTTTTTCCATCTTGGTTGCCCCTGAGGCGGTGGACATGCAATGATGTCGGCGCAGCGAGGGAATGGACCACCTCTTTCTGCAGATGTCCGTCGCTTCCTCCCCAAAATTTTACGTTCCCACCTAATGCAGTGCCCCCGATCTCCACCAGGGGCCACTGCAAGGCAGGAAAACCCCTGGATCCCACCCCAGGAGAGGAGGGCAGTCCAGATGCTCGATTCTCTCCTCCCCTGACGACCCCCGATGGCCCCAGTACACTCCTGAACCCGGGTCGCCAGTGTGGTGTGAGGTGTGGTGTTCAGTGCATCAACCCTCAGCAACACCGGGACAGCTATAACAGAGCAACTTAATAACACAAAATTTGTAGATGGCAGTTCGCAGCATACTTCAGTCAATCAGCAGAAACAGAAGAGCAAACGTCCTATCCTGTATCCTATAACATTTTGCATTGTTACTCATGCTATATTTCAAGGAACTTAAAAGAAAGAATTGAGTAGGTTATGGTATGCTGCAAAGCCACATACCAGGAGCTGTGGTTCTGCCTTCTAGTAGTGCAGCTCCACAGTCCCACTACATACTGAAGCCAGTAGCAAGCACTTACACCTGTTTCTAAACAAAGTGATGTAATCCATCAGTGAGCTGACTGTGCCTCTCTTCCACACAGTCTCAGCCCTCACTACAAACAATTCACTTAAAATTTGGAACAGAAACATGCAGCCCTGTCCCTCCCACGACTACCACTGCTTGCAAGTTTTTAACCCCTCATCCCTAATTACAGCCCTCCATCACCACCTAAGACCCATTCACTGGTAACCCGACTACCCTTTCACACTCCCATTTCAATGACCTCTTTACTGCTCCTACCTGCCCACATTTTGTTATGTGCCAGACAACACCCACCTCTGAGTTTTTCCCCAGCAATATGCACAATACCTGGTCCCTGAGTAACTGTTTCTTTAACATTATTTGGCCTGCTTAACATAGCTTATCACTCTCCTACTTATAGTACCCCCGCACAGTATGACAGGGGAGAAACTAATCACACCAACACCTGGAACCCTCACATATGCCCCTGTTAACCCTCTGCCCCCAAAATGTTTCACCCAAATACCTTCACCCTCTTCAACTTCAAGGACATTATGGGAAGCATCATACTGAAACTGTGCCAACCCTCTTGCATCCTTCATCACAGGATGGTACAGAAGAAAATCATGTCCCCGACCAAAACAGCCAGTTTCCTCCTGTTGACCAGACAAACAGTACTGCTTCTCTTGCTTATAGGGGGTAATGAGCATCCTAAATCTGGACCTGTGGCAAAGGCCACCTCCTACCAGAGGTACCTAGATCTGGTTCATGTTAACATAGGTGGGCAACTACCAAAACTAGATGAATTCAAGCTCTGGGTAACAAACTCACAATTTGATGTAGTTGCTGTCACTGAGACCTGGCTAACTAGCAGGATCAATGACACAGAGATTGCCATTGATGACTACACCCTATATAGGATGGACAGGAGACCAAAGAAAGGGGGTGGCTGTCTATTATATATTAAGTCCTTCCTGCCTTCCCACCTACTACCCCTCTGTTCTGACCTTGCTGGATGTGAACTTCAGGCAGTAAATCTTAATATTGGCCCAAAACTGGAGAAGAACCTCAACCTCATTGCTGCCTACATCCCTCCCAAAACTATCAGTAATGGCTTCCACTGTTGACATCATCTCTGGACTCTCCCTAAATCATGAAAAGATTGTTCTTGGCGACTGTAACTGTAACTGGTTGTCTAGCAATTGTGAGGCTTATGCTGTCAAGCTAGCAAGCATTTTCCTCACTCAGGTCATCTCCTCTCCAACCAGGGTGAACTACAAAACAGGCACCTCCACTCTGCTGGACTGGATCCTGGTCACCCACCCAGACACAGTCATCTCAATTGCCGTACTCCCAGACTTCCTTAGTGATCACTCCCCTGTCACTTGCAGATGATCCACTAAGGTACCTAAAGATGAACCCTCATCCATCAAAGCCCGTGTCTTTCGCACCCACCAACTTCAGTACTTCTGTTCGCTCCTCCGGCAGCTTGATTGGTCCTACCTGTCCTATACCAAGGATGTCAATGCTGCATTAGAGTATTTCTCCTGCCAATTTAACTGGATGTGTGATAGTGTGGCACTGTTTAAGACTCTCAATAGGAAATGCAACTCACAGGCATGGTCCACCTCGCCATTAAGTCACTGTCATGGAAAGAGACAAAGCATGGGCCCAATACAAAGAACTTGGCCACCCAGAATACCTTCAAAGATATAAGGAACATCGTAATACTGTTAAAGCCAACATCAAAACATTGAAGGCCAACTTCCACACATCCCAGCAAATAGACCTACTTCACCACCCTAAGCAACTCTGGGGAAGAATCAGTGAAATGTTTGGTAATTCAAAAGCCTCGCCCTCCTCCATTGTAACTGAAACTCCATGGCTGCTGGTGATGAAAACATTGCCACTTCATTCAACAAAATGTTTTGTGACCTGTCATCCTCACATACCTGCCTCTCTACCCATATCACCTCACTCACTGAGCTTCTTGTCTCCCCACAGGGCCCAAATTCTACTTAAAAGCTCTCAGAAGGAAGTATTCACCTACCTTACTATGTCTAAAATGTCCACCTAGATAGGGCCCATAACATTGACATGAAGCTCCTCAAACTTGTCCTACAGGAGGTCACCTGTCACTTGCAGATTATCTTTAACCTGTCCCTTTCCACTGGCAAAGTCCCGGAGCTGTGGATAAAAGCTCACATCACTTCAGTACATAAAGAGGGTGCAGTCAACCTTCCCACTAACTATTGCCCTAGCTCCATCTTGTCTGCACCGTCTAAAATCCTGGAGAAAGCCATCAACTATCAGCTCACATACTATTTGAATAATCATGGGCTACTCACCAGGGAGCAACATGGCTTCAGGAAAAATCACAGCATTACGACAACTCTGCTGGAATATGCAGATGCTTTGCACTGTACCCTAACAAAGATGAAATTGCCGGGCCCATATATAATACAATCTATAGTTTGGGGTGTCCTCAACAGATACAGAGTGGTGCTGGTATGACTGCACCAAGGAATGCTGTGCCCAGGGGTGTGCAAATCAAATTTTTGAACGCTTGCCCCAGGGCAAGTGAAGGTCTAAAAACTACTTGCCCCTGAAATCTTGTACTTGCCCTACCGTCAAACATATGACTGGTAAAAACA
This sequence comes from Neoceratodus forsteri, assembly GCA_016271365.2. Classification (NCBI taxonomy): domain Eukaryota; kingdom Metazoa; phylum Chordata; order Ceratodontiformes; family Ceratodontidae; genus Neoceratodus; species Neoceratodus forsteri. The sequence goes on from CM057459.1 coordinate 661,302,815, forward strand.
ACATGTTACTACCACTTTACTCAAAAAAGAAAAAGGTAATTTCTTTTTACCGTGTGTATGGAATCAAAAGTGCAATATACAGGGAATTACGTAGACACTGTTGAAGGATGTCAAACATTGTCACTTTTTTTTGTTCATCTCCCCCCACCATCCTCAACTATTTTAAGCAGCTTAGCCATCTCGTAGGACCCGATCCTACCTGATATGAATTAATAATCTATGGTGGTTCTTTCTGCATATGATATGGCCAGGTGAAGAAAGAACACACTACAACAACACACTATGACATGAATCACTCTATTAATGCCCACCCACCCCTCAAAATCCACACAAGGTGGGCAAGGGCCAGGCTATATAAAAAACAATTCAAAGAAAGTGGCTGGGCAACAGTAGTGCAAGAAGCCAAAAAGAAATGTAATCATTCACAACCAGCCAGCTCAGGCAGTGAGGGACCTGAGGGTACCAATGACATCACACTGAGTAGTGAGTACAGTGCTGCACTGTCACTGGTACTGTAAAAGACATCATACACATTACCAACCCTGCTCCACTTCTTCACCACTGGCTTGGGACTTGTCTTACACCGCCACAAAATAAGCCACATAAAATACTCAGCATCGGGAGTCAACTTTTATGCAACTGCTGTATTTTTGCAGCAAACAGCAGTTGCAGCACAACAAACAGCAAGTTGGCAACACTACACCCCACTGAGCCAACTAGACCCTCTCCAGAACTAAGCAAGCAGGTTTGGCAGGATGAATTTTGCAGCCAGTGCAGCTGCAACACAACATTCGATGATGAATGCCTCCCCCACTCCTACTCCCCCGAGCCACAAGAGTCCGCTCCAAACAAAGTCAAGAACTGAAGCAGGCAGGCCATCATCCACAGTTTTGCAATCTGACACACAGCATCACATACCTTAAAACATGGCAACAAGCAAGGGACAAGACAAGATGAGACTCTCTGTCACAGCAACCCCCAGTAGCCCGCCCAACCCTGACATCAAGTATCCAGACCATTTGTCTTGTCGTGCATTGCACTGCCCCTGCCCTGCCCAGCTAAGCACCTCATACACTTAAGTTATTCAACCACACGTGGTCCTCCAGGCATCCCCTGTACCACACAGACACATTAGCCAGCCTGTTACTGTCTCCGAATTAATGGATGGTTCCCCACCTCAGACCAGTCATACTCATTTTCATTGTTTACATATCTCAGCTCTGTACTGTACCTCCCAAACAACAACTGATCCATGGCTATTGTATCACCAAACAACAATTGATCAACAGTGGCCAATGGTCAAACTCAGAGGGGGGCTCACTTAAAACTTAAAATTCTTGGAAGTCAGAGAGATGGGGATCACAGCCTCCACCGACCGCGGCCTGGATTACACTAGGGCACTTGCACCCGGGCGGTCAATGGCTAGCGGTGCTCAATATCATCGAAATGGTGCAGAAAGTGCAGCAGCAGTGGAACGGGATGAAGACTGCACCAAATCCAATGGAAGACATGCTGCTCAATGCAGTGCTGCCACACACGATGTGCCATTTTGCCAACGAAACAGAATACCATCCTGCGTCCTAACCTAGCCACCAAGTACTAGTCGCAGAACACTTTGCTAATAATACAACACATGGTGGCAGCTATCGGGCCCAAGCACAGATAGAGAGAGGAGTCAACTACAATAATGGTTACCACCATGATTATAAGCTGTCTGCTGTCTGCATGACAAACTAAGAAACATGGGCTGGTAATAGCATGTTTACCAGAAATGATACAACAGGCGGCAGGCTGCAAGCATCAGTGGATGACCCGGTCCCTGTCATCACCCACACAAACAAACCAACAGTGCACACCTCTGTCAGCGGGGTCAGTCAGTGGCCGGGCTACCAGGGAGAAAAAGCAGAGCTGCTAGGCCAGGGAAACGGAAAACATATTTAAGCTGAACTCAGCATACATGCAGCATCACACAACCGAAGACCTTGCCATATTTTTATTGGCTAAGCAAAGGAAATCACAGAATACTGCCAATACTTTGTACAGTCTGATGTATCACCCGACCACCAGCCACATTTAAAAATTATAAGATTCAGTAGTGTGACAGCCTGAGACTCAAGTGTCAGTGAATTAGCTCCCTAACACTGTACCCACCTCTGTCCATTGTTAAATCCAGCCAGTGAGCCACACAGAAGAACGAGAGGGATATTCTGTCCCAGTTTAGCCTGGCCTCTTGCCCTCTTCTCTTCTTCAGGCCTTCTCCATCCAGCAGCTGATCAATAATGGAAACAAACTATTTTTTTTCATAAGTAAGACAATTACCATCGCCGATCATCATCCGCCAGAATTAGCCGTGCTGCCCGCGCATCCAGAGGTTCAGTAACATCAACCTTTCTTTGTAATGGTGTGCAACACTGACTGCTCTTTCCCAAGTGTTACAGTGTTCTCCTCCATCCTCACTGTGGCCAATTAGCACACTCCACCACTGTTGCTAGCCTACAAAAATTAATCAGAAAGCCAGAACGGACTGCAGGCTAGCAGATGGGGGGGGTGGAGTGTGTCTTGGAGAGGGGTTCAGAGAGTGAGGCAAGGACTTGGGGGGGGTGGAGACAGCACATGCTCAGAATGCAAAAAAATAAATGGATGGGAAAAACACTTGTCCAAGGGCTGATGTAGGGAGATCAAAGGGTCTGCCCAACAGTGTAATTAGGTCAGCCTCGGACATCGGACAATGCAATTTGCACATCCCTGGCTGTGCCAGGTTTGTAGTAAATCAAGCAAGAGTGTGGGCTGGAAACAACCTGGGAAACCAGCACCAGCTAAAGGCTTAGAGCTTCTGCTCCTCCATTTTGCCACTTAGTTAAACATTTGTATTTTCAGTCCCAAAGCTTAGGAAAAAGTGGTAAAGACTCGCCAACCATGGCTACTGTAAAGTGCAAATACTTTTATTCAGTGCAAACACGCTGTGCAAAATTCACATTCAGATAAGTTCCTCAGCAGCATTTAAACATGGTTGCTTCCTTCCTTCTTCCTCATGACATCACCTGACGCGTTTCAAACACATCAGTTTTCAAAGGTTGGTTCTAGCCCACACTCTTGCTTGTCCTCAACAGAGCCTGTTGTTTTGCCCTTAGCCTAAAACACGACACGCGTACATGTGTACTGTACAGTAGTCAAAACTGGCTTAATCTTGGATCCTGGCTGCACCTCAATACCCTAATCACTGAATAAAAAGCACTTTATGGCTCTCTGTCCTCAGGCCTTCAAGCCATGTTCGGCTTTGTGGATCAAACTTACACCACCAGGGGAGTAGTACAACACACCTTGCTCCTCCCCCAAAGGAAAACCTCATTAGGCCAAGCCATCTTTTCCTACAGATTTGCAAAACTCTGGAATGGGCTGCCTCCCTCCTTAAAAGCAGACTGCAACCTTTCCCAATTTAAACCTACTCCCTTCTCATCCCTCTCCTTATCTGGATCTGATTATACTAAACGAGCTGCTGTAAACTGTTATTAACTGTGAAATGATATTATTGTTTTTAATGATGTCCACAACTTGAGCATGGCAGCACTTAAATATAGTAGTCAACAAGTTAGTGAATCATAATGTATACCATGTCTTAGTCTGAAGTGCTGTAAGTATTGTCCCACCTCAGTGTTGCAAGGAATTGTACTGTATTCACCTGTTACTGTCATATTGATGCTGACTCTAAACCCTTTGTTAATAGGCCCTGCATAAAGGGTTTTATGTGGAATGAATGAATAAATGAACAGTTAAATTCAGGACAGAAAGCAGGGCAGCTGTGTATGAATTTATGGAGCAGAGTAGGATGAACAAGGACTGACTGGTATCCCTCTAATTCAATGCACAAAACTACCATTCTGCCACCACCTGGTATCTAATTAGTCATGTTAATAAGGGATTACAACTGAACACTGTCTGTGTTTGCACTGTAGCTGCTTTGACGAGCCAGTTCTCCCTGGTTCGACACCTGACAATTAGGGTACTGAGGACACGTTCGGAGGCAGCCTCACCTCAAGCAGGGGAAGACCCTCCTCCCGGAAGAAGTGGTGTGTATGGGAAGGAGGGAGTGAGGAAGGGGAAAAACAGAAGACAGAGATTGAGGAGCAGCCAGAGAGGAATAGATCTTACCAACCAACCACAGAGTGGATCCTCCACTCATCTGGGTTAGTCAACGCAGTAGTGCTGGGTTCAAATCCATGAACAAGGAGCTCTATTACGATTCTTATGACAGGTAGAGGCACAAGGTAGCCTCTCATCCACTGGGATGGTATGGGGTTACCTCCCTGATACTCAAGTATGGAGACCACATGTCATAGTAAGTCCAGAGTTTCCTACAGCTGCATGAAATGTTCTCTCATAGCGGTCAGTGAGTGTTAGGAGGTTTTGCCATTCTTGAACTGGAGGGTGATAGGGGTCCCTCCAATGGTGGAGAAGCAATCACTTGGCTCTAGCCAATGCACCACTGACCCAGAGCAACTACGGGTAATACAAGATGGTATTTGGTGGTGGGAGCCCAAGGACTGCCAGCTGAGTATCTCTAACCTCAGGGACCAGGGCAACCCTTGGACATGCTGCCCAGACCTCAGACCAGTAAGACTCAAGAACAGGACAGGACTACATAATGTGGGTAAAGGTAGCCTGGGGTGAGAAGCTTCTCCAGCAGTCACTGTGGTCTAACAACCCCACCCCCTACAGCCAATGTAGGATACTGCATGCCCTATGGAGGAGCTTAAACTGGAGCGTCTTGGCTTGTAGTTCCCGACTAGCAATGTAGGCATTCACCCAGACTTGTTTCCACCTGGAGGGGGTAATGTGACATCCAGCTCAGTCTCCCATTTGTCCCTTGGGCCTCCCGCAGGGTGGTGTGGAAGCAACAGAGGGCACAGCTGTCAGAATTTGGCTGCTAGATGCTGGGTGGCAGTTAGAGCGTGGATCCACTTCTCCAGGGGCTCAGGCCTAGGGAGTGTGTGGGATGGGGATACACAGTATCTCAGCATATCCCTTCATGGCAAGCACCTCCACAAGTGGGTGAGGGGGAGGTGGAAAGTCTCCTGGAGCTCTTCGAAGGAGTATAAAATCCCTGTGTACACATGACAGACATCTCCCAGACAGTTAATGCCTCAGGCTTGTCATGATTCCCACCATATTGGCTGCAAATCTATTGTCATCTGAGGATTATGCCATATAGGCCTATTGGCTGCTGTTCTAGAATTCCACCTTAATTGTTACAGTTTTTATCTCAGATATGTTTTGTGTGTCTAGCACATTGAGAAATATTGGTTCTGAGAGACCATTCTGGGAGTACTAGAGCTGGCGGGGATGGAAGGCTCCCCTGTGCCAGTTCTAAGGAGATCCAACCTGGCACTGGACTTGTTAGAGATGGGGCATAACTCACAACTCCCTGCCGCAGGCCCACACACTCAAGGTACAGTTGAAGATCTGGGAGTCCAAAGGCCCCTCTCCTCCAGTGCTCCTGTAGGATTTTTAGCCTTATCTTTGGGTACCTACCTGACCAGATGAAGGAACTGAGTATTGAGTGTAGATGTTTAAAAAAGATCCCTGAAAGTTACACCAGGAGGATGGCCAATATATACTGTAGTTTGAGGAGTGCCACAATTTTAGGGCATTTACCTTGCCCCAGATTCAAAGGATGTGTGAAAGCCATCTGGCCAAGTCTGCATCCAGCTTGTCTAGCATAATCTGAACATACACAGCCATGGTTTTGGCAACGATAGGCTTGCGTTTAACACCCAAGCACAATATGCTCTCGGGGGACCACTGGTACTGGGTAAATGTGTGATAAGTGAGGCTGTACAGATGGCATTAAAGGGCAAAACCTAGGACTTGAAGCCATTTAATTTATAGCCAGACAGAGCCAAGTACTCAGAGATAATGGACTGGAAGCAAGCCAGGGATGCAGGAATATCTGATAAGAATAGGGTAATATCATCTGCAAAGAATGATATTTCATGAGGGGATCCCCCTACTATTATGGCTGTAAAGGCTGGAGAGGCTCTGATTTTGTGGGCCAGTGGCTCAATCACCAGAAGAAAGAGGAAAGGGAACAAGGGGCATCCCTACATTGTTCTTCTGTGTAGTGGAAAGTAGGGCAACACAAGTGAATTTGTCATGACTGCCACCAATGGGGACACATACAGAACTCATGCCAGGGACATAAATTCTGTGGGAACCTAAATCTGCTCATGGCATTAAACAAATAGGCCCACTCCACTCTATCAAATGCTTTTCTTGTCATCAAGTGGCAAAGTGACAGTGGGTGTGGGTGTAGATCTAGATTCCCAGATCAGGTCTAAAGTTTGGCAAATATTATCCAACCCCAACCTGCCTGACACAAAACCAAGCTGGTCTAGGTGAATGAGAGTGGGCATGATGTGCTCTAGTCGCCTGGCCAGTATTTTTGCAAACAGCTTGGCATTCACGTTTACGTGGGAGATGGGATGGAATTGAGAACAAAGAGGACTATCCCTGTCCTTTTCAGGATGAGGGCTATGACTGCTTGGGAGAAGGACGTGGAAAGGTCCCTTAGCTCCAAGCAAGCCTCGTTAAACACTTTAACCATTTAGGGGCACCAAGGTCTCCACAAAAACATGGTAAAATTCTGTGGTAGCCATCCAGTCCAGATTTCCCCTGTGACACAGAAAGAATGGCAGATTTCACCTCTTACAAGGTAATGGGGGTGGTCAATCCATCTAGATGATTTGGTGATACGTGTGGAAAGGTAATGTAAAACATTTCAAATTGGATAGGAGTTGGGGAAACCTCTGATGAGTACAAGTGGGAGTAAAACTTTCTAAAGGCTCTATTCATGTCAGATAGGAAGGTCAGTTTATTCCTCTGACTGGTATGAATGACCAGGAGGTAGTTGTCCACTTCCTGGGCCCCCAGCCTGGCCATTAAAAGCTTCCCTGGTTGCTCCCCGGCTTCTCAGTGTTTCAGATTGAGTTTGTAGAGTACACCACACATTCTGTTTTGTACTGCAGGGCATCCATAATCTCAGCCCTTAGGGTTCTGATCTGAGAGCGAAAAGTGGCACTGGGTGTTGGGTGGAGTTGCAGTTCATTCTCCAGCATTTTGAGGTCCCCTCCTTAGCACGGAGGAGGGTGTCACTCTCCCAGCACGCTTTGGAAGTATAAACAGTTAACTTGCCCCTGAGCACCACTTTCATGGCCTGCCATTGTGTGGAATGAGACATATCAGCGTTATCATCAAAGGAGTAATAGGTCAGCCCCTGGCAGAGCCAGGAGGTGACTGACTCCTGCTGCAGGTTACTGATATTTAATTCCCATTTATTCCTGGGTCCAGACCTATCATGCAAGCCAGGGAGTAGTACAGAGGCACGGTTTGAAATAAGTATGTTGCCCAGGTAGCTCCCCATGTCTGGGCCACTATCCCTTGTGAGACAAACATGACATCCAGGCAACTGTACAAGTCATGGGCCAAGAAATAAAAGGAAAAGTCAATGTCACGGGGGCCTCCAGACATCATGCAAGCCACTTTGTCTGAAGCTAGAGACCATATGGGTAGCCACTGCAAGCTCATTTCTAGGGCTTGACCCCCTACAGCCCAGTTGAGGATCCAGGACAAGATCTGTTAGAATTGAGTCAAACTAGTTTGGGTCTAGGGTACTGGGGACATAAACACTGCCAAGTATGAGGGATTCCTTTTGAAAATTACAAAACAAGAAAAGGAGTCTGCCCTATGAATCTTTGTATTTCTTAGGCATTGTGAAGGTGTAGTCCCACTCACATACTACTTAGCCTATGTGCATTCACTTCCAACATATGTGTTTCTTGGGGTACTGCAATGTCACACTGCAGTTAATTTAATTTCTGTAGCATCTGGCTTCTCCTGACAAGGCACTTTAGTCCCTTAACATTCCAAAAAACTATTTTGAGATGCCCTAGGGAGGTCATTATCAGAATCACCTCAGCAGACTCATTCTCTGGCACGCCCCCAACACACACAGACAAACACACACACACACACACACACACACACACACACACACACACACTCTCCCACCTCCCAGCAGCACAACTGCAGCCTGTACAGTCAGTAAAATTACAGTGTATGACTTATACAAGTTATGTTAGGTCAAAGACTATTAAAAGTGATGATAAACTATAATCCAATACAGAGGCTTGACAGGCGATTAGGGTCAGGTCCCACTCTTAGGGTTGGCAAACCAAAAGCTAATGAAAATGGAAAGAAACAGACAATTCAGAGCAGTCCCTGCTAGTTGAGGCAAACTAGTCACATTCCCCAGTGGAAGTGAAGGGGGCTTTTAAGCTTTTGCTCACAGAGCACCAGAGTTTGGTTTAACAGGAGATAGCCCTGCTGCCTCCACCATCCATCTCCTGGCCAAGAGATCAACAGGGCGAGAGGAGACCTTGTGGGGTAGTCAGAGTATTGCTCTCAGCAGACTAATATACCAGTGGGCCATTCTGATCAATCTGACAGAGATTTAAGGGACCAAGCTGCAAGTAGTTTAAGGGCCACCATACTTGGGTGACCTGCCAACACGAATGAGAAATGCTAACCCACATCTGCCAAACATCTGCCAAGCCACGCAACATTGGACCACAGCTGGGGAGGGGGCTCTAATAACAGGCACACTCAGGATGTTAAGTCTGGAGCATCCTCCCACCCAACACAATTATCCAGGCTGGGTAGTTTATGTAAGAAATGCATCTGCTCCCCATGAGTGCCTGACATATATGCAGCTTGCAAGGTCGAGAGAGACACGGCAGTGAAAAAGGGAAAACCTGCTGTGTGGTGAAGGCCATTTTGACAGGCTGGTAGTGGCACCAGACTCTTAGGGACAGCCCCAAACACAAAAACAAAGCACTTCCATGAACATTCAACCCACATCTGAGCTCTTCCCCATCAATAAACACAAGATCAGGAGCCCCCTCACTTGTGGTACAGTACACAGGGCAATGGGAACACTTGCTGGGGAATTGCCAGTAGAACATTAAAACACAAACGTGAGAGAAACTCAACAGTTCAAACAGCCTGGAGCCATTAGTGAAAGTCCTTCTGCTCCATTTCTGTGTCCAACAACATCTTCAACAGGCAGCAAATAAACCGCACATTAGTTACAGCGGCAGTGAGAACTATAGAAACCCCATACAGCTAAGCACTGTCAGGGCCATCCATAATGGCCGAGCAGGAGCAAGAGTAAAGAGTCCCTATTATAAAAAGTTCAGTTAGGTGTTACACTGGGACCACATGTGAGACTCCTAGTCCATGAGGCACCTAAGACCAGTTACAGTGCTGTCCTGCTCTGCATCAGTCACTAGGATCAGAGGGAAGGTGGCAATAGTACTCATGGTTCCTGCAGGTCTGCGGTAGAGGGCCCAGGCTGCACAGTGCTCATGAGCACCTCACAATCATCTTCGGTGGCCGGGTTTGAGCAGGGAGAGCAGGCCGGCCCCAAATGTTCCTGGAGATATGCATCTGCTTCGGCTGGGGTTTGAAACGGAACATTTCTCCTGTTTAGATTAATCACTAGAGTAGCCTTGGTAGAGGGAGAATAGATAATGCCCTGTTCCTCCGTCTTTGCTTGATTTTCTCATAGGCCTCTCATTTATCTAGTACCACCGAGGATAATCAGGGTAGAATGATATGTGCATCGCCGCCCACTATTATGTCCTTGAGCTCTCGGCTGTGGTACAAGACCAGCTCCTTATCTGGGTATCCAACCAGTTTAAAGATGAGGGGCCATCCTCTCTGATTATTCTTCATGCCTTGTGTGTGGCGAATACAGTGGGCTCTATCAATCTCGATGTCAGACTCTCTTGGGGTAAGCTGGAGCACACCGGTAAGTTGTCGCAGACATATTGAACCATGCTGTGCCCCCTCCACTTCCTCTTGCAGCCCTATGATGCGGAGGTTCTTTCTCCTACCACAACCCTCAAGATCTTCGTTTTTTGCAGTGAGCCAGGAGATCTGTACTTTGACAGCTTGCAGGCACTGGTCGTACACTAGCTATCCATCTGCAAGTTCAGAGATTTATTTCCACCTCCATTACTCGACCAGTAAGAGAAGCAAGGCTGGCTTGGGTCTCCATCACAGTCTGCCGGACAGATTCTACAGATACAGCGATCTGCTCAAGCAGGCTGGCCTGACAGATAGGGTCGGGAAGAGCGGCAGAGGACTTTGAGCATCAGCCATCTTAGACTCCTGGAGGCAGCTGGTGGGTGGAGAAGTTTCAGTCGCTTTTTTCTGATTTGCTATGTTGTTGGGTCTGCAATTTCAGCCCAGGTTGATGGCATGTTCCTCTGTCTCCCTGCTGATATAGCTTACAGGGCACCCCATGTAGGTTTCATTGATGGACAAAGGCAGATGTGAACAGAGGCAGCTTGGAGCTAGCAGGTTAGGTGGCCATTCCTCTCAGGCATTCATGTGACCTCCTGACAGTACTGACTTTAACGGTCTATATAAATACTATAGAGCAAGGGTACACCAAAAGGAGCAGATATTTTACCATGCTCATAGGATAAACATTTCGGTATAGTACTAGCAAAAGTCTCCATCAAGTACATCATCACAAACAGTCACTGAGGAAATAAATGCACACAGTGAGTATTTTGTCACTTGGGTTTCGGCAGACTGTTTGGAGGGGGGTTGGTTCAGGAGACATGTAAGGAAATACTTCTTAAGAAAAAGGGTAGTGGATGTCTGGAACAGTCTTCCAGTGAAGGCAGTGGGTGAAAACAGTGGTGGGATTCAAAAAGCCTGGGATAAGCACATGGGAATCATACAGGGAAAGGAGGGGGTAAAGAGACAGTACCGTGAGACCAAGGAGGTTCTGCAGCAAAAGCAATCACAATGAAAATTGGAAGACTGGATGGGCCAAGCAACCTTTATCTGCTGTCAGTTTCTATGGGTTTACAATTATGTACTGATTAACCCCCTGCAAATGGGGGTTCCCAAAAAGTCTTCCAGGAGCTTGCTTGAATGCCCCAAGCCTGAATGGTGTTTGGCTGCTTAAGCCGTTTATCTGTGAGTGCTTTTAGAGCCTCTGGTACTGTCTCTTTAAGAGCTATCTGCCTGCAGACATAATTAATTTGGATGGGGGTCTGTGTGTTTCCCTGCTTGAATCCCACTCGAGCTGCTGCCAAATCGTTCCGTTTCTGCCATCGCTAAGTAGGCAGAGTGAGCACTTTTCAAAGATGTAACTGTGCCAGAAATCATTTAGAGTAATAACAAAAATACAGTTTGTCTAACCTGCTTTTCTTTGCAGTCAGAACTGTGTTTGCCTAGCCCTCCATTCTGGTTTTGAACTGCTGAACTGGACCAATCAGTGTGGGGGCCTTTGAAATGGAGCCTGCTGCTGGCAAATCAGAACTTGACTCTCATTGTGGAGCCAGCCACCTATGTACTGTATGGCCAATGCCTCTGGGAATTGTAGTTTGACCTTGCGCTTTTTGCACCAACAGGGGAGTCTGATTGTGAGTGACAGCCAAACCAGCCAACTGAACTGGGAGGAACTCAAAGGAAATGCCCGGCTCTGTCTACTGGAAAGATCAGATGAGGTGAGACAGTGAAGAAAAAAGAGCTATGTGCTTGCTGTGTACAGTTTTAGCACGGTAAGCGCTGTAAGGCCCTGAGTTTCAGTCTGCAGCCTGTGCAAGCGCCTATTTGACTGAATCTCACCTGTGAAGTGAATCAAGGAGATCTGAAGAGCAGAAACCAGGCTTACTCTGTAGAAGACTGGAGAAATTGCTGAATTGGCGCCGGTCTGTCAGAACTGAATCTGCTGTGTGTTCTCCCGGTATTGTGCAGTAATTGCAATCGACGAGAAGCAGCCTGCCTGGTATAGTACTTTCTTTTACATATAAATGTGTGTAGTGCTTGTGGGAATTATGCTTAAATCCCCTGTACAGTGAATTGAGTGCATGAAGCTGGAAGTAAACCCCAGCTTAATCCAGACTACATCCATTTGCTCTAAACTGCAGTGAGGTCCAGTCACAAGGACCTTGTCCACATGGTCTGCTCCTCCTGGCAATCCAGGACAATCTGCCTTCCATCCAGTTCCCAGCATTAAGTTTGTGAGTACAAAGCAGGGTAGCTCCCTACCATTTGTTTATCGAATTGCAAGTGTGTCATCTAATTGTTGCTTTTTTTATTTCTTCACGAACTGAGCCCTCCAGCTCCGGATTACAATTGGATATTGTGCAAGTGTTTTTCCATCACAGGGCCACAACCAGCTGCACCGATCCTGGCTAGCACCCCATCCTGGGTACCCAGTGAAAGTCATAATTTGGGACTCTGAATAAGCGCACAGTACTGTGATTATTACTGTGTTTAACCTAATTAACCTGATTTCCCCTTCCTTGTTACAGCTCTTAAATAAATCAGATCTGTTGGTTTTCAGCAAAGTTACACTGAGGTATTCGTTTATGTTAAAGTATTGTACTGTGGTTTTTGCACTGTATCATCTTGTTTTACAGGGGTTCCCAGAGTCCAGTCGACAGAGCCAGTCCTGGGGGTAAGTGTACATTGTGAAGATATTCCTAATGCATTGTGTGGGCCACTAGTGGGAAGAAAGGGGGGTTGCAGTGTCCCAGAGGGCTGTGATCAAGTTAGTTTAACTACTGCAAACCCTGACCTCTGGGTGGAGGCACCCCCATTGGACCTAGGCCCCTCAACCTGTTAGTAGTTAAGCAGGCAGGTAGTAGCCCTTGGGATAGCGCCACCGAGGGGTACAACTGTATTTCAGATGGGGCGGCTGAGGGGTCAGGAAGGTTTGTGGTGGCTGTTATCAGAATGGGCATGGCAATTAGTTATTGGGGTAATCTGTGCAGCATCACACCACTGGGGATAGGTCACTGGTAGCTGCACTTAATCAATGAGGCGGTTAGAGAGAAAACATAATTGGGAATGGACTACTTACTGGTGGTTAGTGCCACGCTTAATTATTGCTGTAGTGGTGGTGGGAGGAAGAAGCAATACAAGGAGGGATGCAGACATCAGAGATGAGCTCCTGGATGTGTTGGGCAATTTTTTCAAGAGGCGGAGGTGAATGGGTAACTTTTGGACAGTGCGGATGAGCTCTTGGTGTTGGCCAGTTCTGAGGAGGGGTTGGTTAGGTGTCTGTTGACAGAAATCTGCATTAATTTGCCAACACAGGAGCATGTAACGGTTCCCGTGTCAGGAAATTCTTGGGAGAAGGCTGTTTCATTAATTTACTTATTTAGTTTTTGTTTACCAGGAATGGAGGTTATTTTTTAGTCTCGGGAGTTGCCAACATTAGGATAGGCTCCTGGTGCTGTCAGTATAAACACAGCAGCATTAACTTGCCAACCCCAGTGTCAGAGAAAGTGTGCTGGGTTTTTTTGAGGGTTGGGGGTACTGATACCAGGTATTGCTGCCAGTGTCAGAATTTGCATGAGTTGGGGTGGGGGTCAGGGCATCACCATGTGGCCACTAATGCAATGACAGTGTTGCAACAGATGCATGAATGCAGCAATACTGTTGTAGCAAAGGTGGCTGCACATCGTGTGGTAACCTGTGGACCTTATCAAAAAGCTATGAAAAACAGAATTGTGCATGCATGGCTGGTGGCTCCTGTAAACAGTAATAAATGTGTTACTTTACATTTTTTAGTTCTGAAAATCATAAGAGGCACTCCATCAGGCCACGTTCAAACAAACCTGAAAGTGTTAAGATTTCCTTTTCCAGTCCTTACCACTGTTCTGATTCTGACTGACAAAAAAGGTGTCTCAAAACATGAATTTTGTTATTTCAACCCCATTGGTTAACTTATGAACTACTGAAATGATTTTTGGCAAATTCAGAAGGTTCCATGATCATGCCACAAGAAATGTGTGTGTGCCTTCTTCAGCTTCCTGGGTTAAAGGACAGTCAAGTTCCATGCAGCCGTAAATCATGATTTAACATAGAAAGTACCCACTCAGCACTAATTAAAGTAAACTGGACATCTGAAGATCATGTTTTTCAAAACATTCTTAAAAGTTGACAAAACACACTTTAAAGATTATTGAAAATTGAAAATTACGTTTTTTGCTGGTAGCATGTAGTAGCAATGGAAGCTAAGTAAAAAAGTTCCTCTGACATACCGCACTACGGGATTGTAGCCCCCATGCTTTTTCAGTGATGCTCCTGCCCCGATCTCTCAATTCCACAATTCTCTGATGATGTGCTAGTCACAGTCTCTAATTATTTCTACCTAAGCCCATTACATTTTTATTCTTTACATAAACATATGACAGGATTTCTTTTTATTAACCAAGGTGTTCAGTTTACCTTTCTTTAGAAGAAAACTGTGTTAAGACTAAAATGACATCATGCGGTTTCACACAAAATGTTGTGGCTCTTGTTGCTCAGAGTACACACAGCAGTGACAAAAACACTGTTAAGTGTCACACGTGAACATTTTACACAGATGATTATGGACAGAAAAAGTCTATGGGTGGGATTTTCTATCAGTGGGCCTAACACTTGCATCTGTATTTCGGACACATGATACGTCCATGCAGATGTGTCCAGATGTCTGCATCCTAGTCACTGACATCTGGACACATCTGCAACATTTCCACAGTTTCTGGCACATTTTGCTGCAACAGTGGGATTTAAGTCTACTTTTTCCAACACAAGTGCAAAATTCTGTCTGGGAAGTTAGATGAACCTTTTGATCCAAGTTCTCGGCAGATTTCTGCACCGCATCGAAAAATGGATGCAGAGCTTTGAAAGGCAGCCCTATGAGTCCATCGAGTCAGCCCTAATATCCCTATGATATTTTACTCTGCCATTTTGATTCTCCTCTTCCTGCTATTGCTTCCTTTTGTTCCTAATTACCCCTTGAAAATGTCTCGTGTTTTTTTTTCTCTCCATAAAGCTTTTTATTTCCTGGTCCATGCTTTTCTCAGTGATATGTCCTGTTCCAGGGATATACCCTGAGCAGGGGTGCTGTCACTGCTGCCACCCGGTTTCATCAACAGGGTCTGACTTACCCTATGGCTTCTCCTAGGTCTCCCAGGGTCTCGGTGGGGGGGGCTCTACTATCCCCTAATGCAGTTCAGACATACGGACTTGGATCCAGTGGTGGCCCCAGTGACTGTGACCTAGGGGCTTTTGGGACTCAGGCTGTCATAAAGATGGCATATGTTTAGTTTTTTTCTTTTTTTCATCTGTGGATGGGGCAAGCCAAGGCTGTGCTGTGGCACCGATTACCCGACATCAACCCTCCCTGACTGCAGCACACTGCTGAGCAGCAGCTGTTATGATCCGGTCTTCCTTTCAATATGGCCTCCAAAGCTTGCTCCCAAACTCCTGGTCACCTGCCATAGCAATATGTTGTGCTGCCACTGGCCTATCATGACAGTATCCCACTGGGTTTTAAACCCCAAGGACTGACCCAACATAGATCAAATTACTTAGTAGACTGTTCATACTATTCACAACCCGCTCCGCAAATAAATATTTTCTGAAGTCCTTCCTGAATTTCTCCACTTTATGTTTAACATTGTGCCCCTTGGTGGTTGTCTTGTTCCTTAAATACTCCCTACTTGATTCCAGCAAGTATTAGTATGCTTCTGTTATATCCCCTTTCCCTTCAGTTTTAATGTATAGGTCACTGTGTGTTATGAAGGTTTTTTTTTTTTTACACACCCGAGGTGTGGGATGACCCATAAACCTCGAGAGCGAAGCTCGAGAGATTTATGTGGTCATCACGCATCAAGGGTGTGTAAAATAACTTCAAAAGGACACAGTGGCTTATGTTTCATTTCTTATAATAAATGGTGCAGGGGCATGAGCACAAAAGTCAAGCTTCCCAACAGGAAAGTGAAATGTGAGAGCTCCAAACACCGCAATAACTGTGTATAACATCACACACAGTTGCTAAGGCATTTGATCACACTGACAATCAGTGTGATAAAGAGTCAACAGCTATTATATATATAGAATAAATGGGTGGTGTGTGTAAAATTTGAGTTTACACACCACCTCATATTTTATTTTATATAATTGCTGGGTTTCACTTTTTTGCCACAGCAATTATATAAAATAACACATTTCAGTGTGGCTGGGGTCTGGTTGGCTTTTAACGCAGTCCGCGGTCACCTGTTGATAGTTACGTTTTTTTTTTTTTTTCCTGGTAGTTGCTTTGTGAAAGAGCAGTGATTTAAAAAAAAAACAACACATAACTTATCCCCGAGTCTGAGTGGAAGTGCAGTTTCAGGTGAGAAGGCAGGGCGGCAAGTGGTCAAGAGCACAGATGAGCTATGGCTGATGCATGTGCAGAGCGTGAGAAACCTGGCACGTGTTTGCTCTTATAAACACTCCTTTAAAATGGCAAATTATGCAACAGGTTTTCCTATGGGAAAAAATGAAACCCAGTTATTATAAACACTTTCCAGAAAAGTTCAGTGCGCAATACAGATACTCAATGTTTAAACTGCTTATAATCGTTGTTTATTCTCAGTTTAATCTCTATTTGCCTCAATACAATTAAGGATGTGATTCCTAAAAGATGTTTGCTCAGTTGCCAGTGTGGCTCAGTTGGTAGCACATCTGCCTCTAGACCAGAAGGTCATGGGTTCCTCATCCCACACCGGGATTGGACTCATACCTGAAAAAGCAGGCACCTGAGTCCAGTATTTTGGGGGGGTGCTGTACTGCTGGGTGTGTAGTCCTTCGTATGAGACGTTAAACCGAGGTCCCTTCTACCCATCCTGGTGGTGTCCAGGTGGAAGTAAAAGAACCCAAGGCATTCTTCACAAAGAGTAGGGGTCATTCCCAGTGTCCTGGCCAACATTCCCCTTCCAACAAAACCGGTTCATGCAATTGTCCAGGCTGTGTGGGGTGTTGATGTGCGATATGGCTGCCTACACATTCAATCACTTCTCTACCAGTCTAGCATTGCTTGTAAAGTGCTTTGGGATATACTGAGTATGAAAAGCACTATATAAATACTCATTCTTCTTCTTCAGTTACATTCTGCAAATCTTAACAGGGCTTTCTGTTTACAACCCTGTTAGAATACAACAACAAATAGCAGTTTAAAACAGCTTGGTAATTATAATACATCATGTAAGTTTAAAGAGTAGCTGATGCCTTCAGGACATCTTTAACAAAACATAATTGATTGACTGATTTTAGTTTTATATAGCACTCATTCCCTGGGGATCAGAGCTCTGTACAATTTAAAAGTATCAAACACAACATAACCAAACAACAGTGATCACAGTAATAAAGTATTCCTGTAGCTAACTTTAAATCAATCATCATAAATTATATGGCATGTCCATATATCATAATATTTGGACACAATCCAACCTATATTTCCATTTTACATACAAACATACAAAACTGACGGCAGAAAAAGCCCACAGCTCTATCAAGTCTGTCCAATTGTGCAGCTCTTAGTTTCATATCACTACAGCTGCCCCACCCCACCCAAACCCCTCCTTTCTCCTCATTCCCAGTCCCTTTCCTGGTCCCCCCTTGTGTTCTTGTCTGTACTAACCCTGCCCTTGACTCAATCTCAACCCCGCTTAAAGCTATCCACTGTCCTTTGAGCGATT
This sequence comes from Neoceratodus forsteri, assembly GCA_016271365.2. Taxonomy (NCBI): domain Eukaryota; kingdom Metazoa; phylum Chordata; order Ceratodontiformes; family Ceratodontidae; genus Neoceratodus; species Neoceratodus forsteri. The sequence continues at coordinate 661,320,412 of CM057459.1, forward strand.
AATTCCTCTGGCAGTGCGTTCCAACCTGCTACAGCTCTTTCTGTAAAGTAGTGCCTCCTCATCTCCCTCCTAAACCTTCCCCCTTCCAGCTTCAGACTGTGCCGCCTAATGACCCTTCCCCCCTTTAAGTGGAACACTCCTCCCTCCCTGACTTTGTTTATGTCTTTCAAGTACTTAAAGGTCTCTATCATGTTCCTTTTTCCCTTCTCTCTTTCAGCGAGTACATGTTGAGCTCCTTCAACCTTTCCTCGTACAGTAACTCCCCTAGTCCCATGATCATTTCTGTAGCCCTACGCTGCATCCCCTCCAGTAATCTCCCATCCTTTTTGAGGTATGGACACCAGTACTGTACAGAGTACTCCAAGTGTGACCTCACCCGTGATCTGTACAATGGCAGGATGACCTCCCCCTTTCTAGAGGTGATCCCTCTGGCAATGCACCCCAGCATCCTATTTGCCCTAGCAGTCACCCTCCTACACTGTGCTGATACCTTCATGTCCCCTGTAATGATTACCCCCAGGTCCCTTTCCTCCTCTGAAGCTGTTACCTGCACTCCCCCCAGCCAGTAGCTGTTCCTGGGATTTCTGGCTCAGAGGTGCATGACCTTGCACTTCTTAGTATTAAGCCCCAGCTGCCACTCTCTAGACCAGTGTTCGAGTATAGCTAGATCCTTTCTGAGTGCCTGCCTCCCTTCCTCATTGTCCACTTTTGCACAAATCTTAGTGTCATCTGCAAACAGGCTGATCTTACTCTTGACCCCCTCTGCAATGTCTCTATTAAAAATACTGAACAAAACAGAGCCCAGCACTGAACCCTGTGGTACCCCATTCGTTACTGGCCTTGGCTTGGATGTCTCCCCCCTTACAACCACCCTCTGTTGTCTGCCCTGCAGCCAGCTCTCCACCACCCCACCAGTCCCCCGTCTCCATGTCCCTAAGCTTGTTCATTAACCTCCTGTACAGCACTGAGTTGAAAGCCTTGCTGAAGTCCAGATACAGGACATCCACAGCATGGCCTTCATCAACTGCCCTAGTGACCCAGTCGAAGAAGTTGATCGGGTTAGTTTGGCAAGATCTTCCTGTGACAAACCTATGTTGTCTCTCATCCTGCAGACCACTGCTATCAAGAAAGAGTACCCATCTCTCCTTCAGAATGGTTTCATCAACTTCCTCACTATGGAAGTCAAGCTCACCAGTCTGTAGTTGCCCAGTTGGTCCTTGGGTCCACTGTTGTGAAGGGCACCATGTGAGCCATCCTCTAGTCCTGGGTACATTCCCTGTCTCCAAGGAGGTGTTGAACAGGTCCGTCAGGGGCTTACCAACACCTCTGCCACTTCCTTCAGGACCCTTGGGTGTACACTATTCAGTCCTGGTGCCTTGTCCACCATGCAAGGTTTTAAGGCCCTTCAGAACTCTATCCTCTTGGATGACCCCATCTGTTATCTCTGCCCCCTCCACCCTTGCCCCCTTTACCCTTCAGTATTTGGTCATCCCTTTCTTCCGTGAACACCGAGCAGAAATACTCACTGAGTGCCTCTGCCTGATCTTCCTCTTGTTCCTCCCATCCCCCCTCTCTCCTGATTCTAACAATGTCATCCCTACATCTCCTCTTCTCCCTTATGTATTTAAAGAACCCCTCCCTCCCCATGATCCTCTGAGCAAACATCAGCTCCTTTGCTGCCTTAGCTGCCCCGACTGACCTTGTCACCTCCCTAGATGCCTTTGTGAACACCTCTCTATCCTCCACATGGCCTGATTTTTTGAACTTAATGAAGGCCAGTCTTTTTTCCCTCACCTTCCCCTCCACTTCCTTGCTGAGCCAGCTAGGTTTTTTTGACCTGGACTGCTTACTCTGAGATTTGGCACACATGTTCATGGCCTCATTCAACCCCTTCCTAATGATTGCCCACTTCTGTTCCACATCCATCCCTGGGTTAATTTTAGCTAAATACCTCTCTAGGATGCTGCCCATTCTGGCAAAATATGGCTTTCTGAAGTCCAACACTCTTATCCTAGTCTTAGCCAACTCCCTCCCTGTGTTGAGGAGGAACCACACTGAGTGGTGGTTGCTTCCTGCTAGAGTGTCCAGTTCTACCTCATCCTGGACTTGATCCCCATTTGTTAGCACCAAGTCCAGTATGTTCCCTTCCCTAGTAGGATCCATCATCCCTTGCACTAGGTAGCTGTCTTGGATAGCCTCCAACAGCACCTGTTCCCTGGCATGTGCTGTAGTTACTGTTTGCACAGTAAGTCAGTTTTACAGAAAGGATTAAGTATTTCTCCTCCCCATTATTTATTACAGCGGTCATCTGCATGAAAACAGGATCATTGCTCCTGTAGAGTTCATCTATTCCTGTTACCTTCTCCCTACTTGAGGTCATAGAGCACTGCTTGTGACATCACAGTTACTCCCATGGCCTCAAACAGTGTTGTCACAACACAGGATTATGACTTTAAGTAGGGAGTAAGCTACAGAAGCAGATAAAACTCTAAGGGATAAAGATCATATATTCATGCAAATTTCTTCAGCAACAAATAATCTGGAGGTTAAGTCTACAGAATGTATGAAGAGTACAAGCTGAATGTACCTAAGTATTATGTTTTTCTTTGTTTTCTTTGAGGTATCCGCAGATCTTTAAACAGCTTCTCAAGCTTAGCGATTTTACATTTTTCATATACACATTATTTCAGATTGATTCATGTTAAGTTGTGTGTGGTAATCCGAGAATGCCTCAATAGTTCTCACATTATGATACTAACCCTTTTATAGGGTCCCCAATTAGGATTGCAGAAATGAAGATAATCTCTGCTCAAGGCAGATTCTGGCTATACAATGAATATTCTCAAACTGTCTTTTACTGCAACAAATAATAGGGGCATGATTTTATCCTTTCTGTAACACTGATGTACTACCAATTACTGTATGTAATGTATTTTATCTTGCCAAGTGCCTGCCTATTGGCAACAGTATGTACTGTTTTTTACTACATCAATAAAAAAATATATATATAAAACAATCAGTACAAACATGGTGTAGAGGTTCTGAGGTTCCCATGGCAATACTCCCCGAGCTGTGCATATCACTCTGATAATGTAATATATTGGTTAGTAAATATATGGCTCTGGCCATTTTCTTCAAGACTAGTATGGTGTGTGTTTTTTCCGGGGGGAAAAGGGCTACGGGGCCTAACAAGACAACGATGTGAGTTTGAAAATGACTGCAGGACTGGAGAGATTCTGGCATAAGCAATGTACCATGAGCTAAGGGAAACATCACTATTGACATCTTTTGTAGCAATCCCACTGATGAAACCAGCTTTCAAGATTGCAGTTGCTATTATAAAACAACAGTGTCAATGTTGCGTGCATCATTACTGGATATAGCAACATTATGAAGTTTTGGATCGCCAAGCCCATCATGAACTCTGGAAACCTTTGGAGGGTGAAGGTTTAACATGAACTGTAGCAAACTGACTATAGGATACAATGCCTACCAAGCAGTTGTCACACTTTCTTTTAAGCCAGTTTCAATGCAACTGCAGGGTAGGTACTGTAATCATTAATTACATGCAACAGGGGTAATCACACTGTAGTTCCATGTTTGTTGCATGTAAGAAAACACAAATTGTACATACCCCAATAGTGCAAAGCATCATGGAAAGCATATGCAAATGCACATGAATTAATTTGGACTGGCTCAACTTTAAGCAGAATTGCATGGTGCCAGAAGACTGCCCATGACCCAAACCAATAAGATCCCCTATAGGGTAGCTGGCTATCTTTCCCTGGGCTGATGTACAGATATGGCACACTGATGAGTCCAAATGAGGATGAAACATGTGTCTGTGTCTGCTGTTCTGAGCCTTTGCTGACTGTATTGTGCAGCCTTCTGGCACCATGCAATTCTGTTTAAAGTTGAGCCAGTCCAAATTAATTTATGAGCATCTGCATATACTTCCCATGATGCTTTGCATTATTGGGGTACGTGCAATTTATGTTTTCTTTAAAATTTGGCTGTATTGCCAATATCCTCTGGGATAACCCTTGCCTCAGTGCATTTGCTCTGGGGTTCTTTTGTTGTTGCATATAACTACATCACAACTACAATGTAGTTACAGTGTAATTGTACTGTAACTACAGTGTAATTAAGAGCATAAAGTGTTACCCAAGCAGTTGTTACCTTTGAAAAGACTTGGGTATATGTTTTTGGTCAATCTAAGTCATGCTGTCAATGAGACTCTAAACGGCATTGAAGTAATGCTTGTGACCAGCAACAATGTAGACTTTGCTTTGAACTGGGTAATCTGAGTATTCTTTATACAAATGTATTCAAATGTAACCTCTGCAAGGAAAAATGCCATTTATATAGACTGTGTGTCATCGAGGCACAGGTCAGGAAGCATAGAGAAAACCCAGGAGGAGTTGTAAAATTCCACAAAATTGCTTATTTGTAGTTACAATAACATAAAATAAACCTATTCAGAATAACTATATACAGAAGCAAAATAAAATCTCTTGTAAAAAAATCTTTCTTGGGGGAAAAAATATCCCTTCTAGCTCAGTTTAGCTGTTTTTATAAGACTTATTCAACCCCCATCCTTTGTAAGCATCCTGTTCTTTGCCAACTTCAGGAGTTGCTAGAACATTGAGAACTTCCTGTGTTCTCCACAGCCTTTGCAAAAGGCTCAGGCATTTGCACTCAAATGACCTCTAGCTTTTTACAGTCATCTCAAATTATAAATATATACATTTGAACATTAACACAATTTTCTAAATAAAAGTGATCCCATTATCAGCTACATTTCCATACACTGATTCTCATATATTTTTATATTACCAGATCTAGATATGCAAGGGAGAAAGACAGCAAAAGAAAACTGAGAGACAGTGAGAGGCAAAGGATTAAGAGATTGTTTGGGTTGATCAAGTCCGAAGTCTCACAGGAAAATTTGGTTGCACAACCAGACAGAGAAGAGAGAAAAGGAAAGAATACAGATCCTTGCATTTACACACTTTCTCCAACAAATGGGAGAGGGTCCTATTCTACCCTGTCACATATACCCCCCTCTTTAAGAGGGAACCTGTTTTATTAAACAGGGTTCCAAAATTCTTTATTCTCCACTAACATTTTCTTTCAGAAATTAAGCACATTTGCATCCTTTTTTTTAATAGTACAGCAAAAATTACAGTTCAAACCCATACATTAGTGGGTTTTTTTCAACCATCAGAACCCTCAATTCCTGATCCATATCTTGACAGAAAATCAGCGTTGCTATTCTGTTTACCAGATTTGTGAATCACAGAGAATTTAAATGGCTGCAGTGCCAGGTACCACCTTGTGATTCTGGAATTTTTATCTTTCTTCTGGTTAAGCCAACAGAAAGGATTGTGATCAGTTACCAGAACAAAATCAGTTCCTAGCAAATAAAATTTGAGGGACTCCATGGACCACTTTGCTGCTAAACACTCCTTTTCGATAGTGGAGAACCTTTTCTCTTGTCATGCAATTTCCTACTTATATAAAGAATAGGATGTTCTTTCCCATCTATATTTTGACTTAGGACAGCACTTAGGCCTCACGGTACTCAGATGCATCCATCTGTAACAGAAATGGTTTCTCAAAGTCTGGGCTTCTTAAGACAGGTGCTGAACATAATGCAGCGTTTATGGCTTGAAAAGCTTCGTCACACTCTGGAGTCCATTTCACATTATTTGGGTACCTTTTCTTTGTGAGTTCAGTGAGGGGAGTAGCTAACTCAGCAAAGTTAGGAACAAATCTCCGATAATAACCAGCCAGCCCTAAAAATGACCTGACATGTTTCTTTGTTTTGGGTACAGGGCTGTTAACTACAGCTTCTATTTTAGTAACCTCTGGTTTGACTTCTCCATTTCCCAACACATAGCCCAAATATCTAGTTTCCTGCATGCCCAATGCACATTTGGTAGGATTAATAGTCAGACCTGCATTTCTGATAGCCTGGATAACTGCTCGTAGGTGTTCCACATGACTTTTCCAGTCTGGACTGTACACCACGACATCATCCAGGTGCGTAGCACAATAACCAGTGTGAGGTGATACAATTTCATCCATGTACCGCTGGAATGTAGCTGGCACACCATGTAAACCAAAGGGCTTGGTGGTGAACTGATAGAATCCTATAGGGGTGGCAAATGCAGTTTTATCTCTGGATTCTTTAGCTAAAGGTATTTGCCAGTAACCCTTGGTGAGATTGAGGGTACTGATATACTTTGCACTCCCCAGTCTGTCCACCAAATCATCTATTCTGGGCATAGGATAACTGTCAAATTCTGACACTTGATTAAGTTTCCTGAAATCAAGGCAGATTCTAACACCCTTTCTTTTTGTTTACAGCATGGAAGATGACCAAGCACCTCGACTCCTCAATGATACCCAATTCTTTCATTTTTGTATCTCTTTAACCACATCAGCTTTTAACCGCTCTGGCAACCTGTATGACTTTTTGCCTAATAAGACGAGCATTGTTTGTCACTATTACGTGCTCAACACCTTTTGCTCAGCCTGGTACCGTGGTGAAAGTACTATTACATGTCTTTAGCACATTATAAATGTCTGTAGTTTATTCTGAGGTTAAGGAAACATTCACATTTACAGTTTGTTCCAGTGTATCATAAGCTACATCAATATTTTCCTATCAGTTTCTGGTAAAACTAGCAAGGCAGCATTTGGCATTTTTAACCCATTTCTTGAGGAGGTTAGCATGGCATATCTTACAAGATTTTTCTTGTCAGGGGTCTCAATCGCATAGTTAACAGTGCCAGTATGTCTAAGAACCTCATATGGCCCTTGCCACTTCATTAACAACTTGTTTCTGTTGTGGGTACCAGTAGCAAAACTTTTTCACCTGGCTTGAAAACATTTTTTTTACCCCATGGACATAATATACTTTCTGCTGGTTTTGAGCCTCTTCCTGATTACTATGGGCAATTTCAACATATTTTGCCAGTTTCTTTCTTAGGGCACACATATAAGAAGATATAGATTGTTTCTGAGTGGGGTTATCTTCCCACGTTTCTTTTATCACATCCAGTGGCCCTCTTGGCTGCCTACCATAAGCATTATAAATGGTGAAAACCCTGTTGATGCCTGTGGCACTTCTCTGTAAGCAAAAAGTAGATAAGGCAAGTACTGGTCCCAATCTTTCCTTCCCCCTTTTACAAACCTTTTTAACATGTGCTTTAGGGTTTGGTTAAAACACTCAACAAGACCATCTGTCTGAGGGTAATGGGGGAGGTTCTTATTGCAGTTCTACCCAGCAGTCTGTACAGCTCCTTAAGCAGTGCAGCACCAAAATTACTACCCTGATCAGTAATAATTTCTTTAGGTAAGCCCATTCTGCTGAAAATGTTGGCTTGTTCTGCTGCCACTTTTGGAGCAATATGCATTGGAACTGCTTCTGGGTATCAAGTAGCATAGTCACATACTACCAGGATAAATCTATTACCCTTTTTACTTTTGTCTAAAGGATCACCCACACCCATTGCAATTCTCTCAAAAGGCACATCTATTAAGGGTAGGGGTACCAGAGGCACCTGTCTTTTCTAGTGACTGGGGCTACTTTCTCACACTCATCACAGGAATTACAATAGGTAGCAATATCTTCATGAATTCCTGGCCAGTAAAATCTATACAGCAATCTGGCAAGGGTGCGATCCCATGCTGAGTGACCAGCCATAGGATTATAATGTGCCATCTGTAACAATTCTGTTCTATACTTCTGCGGTATGACCAATTGTTCTGTCTGTTCCTGTGTCTGAGGTTTAACCCAAACTCTGTACAGTAATCTATTACATTTTTTAAACATTGGTCCATCCTGTTTTGGTTTCACCCCCAGCTGCTTGAAATAACCCTGGAGAGAAACATTGTTAGCTTGCTCTGAAAGAAAATCACAATCACTTATCAATTTAGTTTCAGCATTTTCATATTTTAACCCTTCATGTCCATCAGTCATTTGTTGCCACAGTTTCTTCAGGCTTTGTCTTTCTTTCCTGGATTTCCAGATCTTGGAGCTGTGCTCAAACAAGTCCAAATCAAAATCATTGAAAGGAAAAGTGTCCCCACCATCTGAAATTTTTTTTGCCTGAGCTCTTGTCACCACAGCTGCTGAAACATCAGGACTTACTCCCTCTTTGATCAGTTCAGTAAATCCTGGAAAGTGATTTCCAATAATCACAGGTACAGATAACTTTGGTGCTACCCCCACATTCATTTGGTGCAACATACCCTCAACAGTCAGAGTCACTTGGGTGATGGGATAGTATCGAGTGTCCCCATGGATAAAGATGACACCAGTACCTGGTCCCTTTGCACAGCGTTTTCCTAACATTTTAACATGCACTAGGGTCTGTCTGCTTCCCAAATCAATGAGTCCCTTTACAGTCTTATTCCCCACTGTAACATCTGTTAAGTACTTGCACCAATTTGCCAAGGACAAATCTGTTCCAGTGCCACTTTCTTTATTACGGCAGTTTCTTGCAAAATGGCCTGGCTTATTACAGTTATAGCAGATAATGTCTTTTGGCACAGATTTGTTACCCCCACCAGAGTGCTTAGCAGGTTTGGAATTTAAATGGGAAAAAGAGTTTCTTACCAGTGATGGCTGTTACCTCCCTGCTGTAGCATCTGTCTGGCCATTTGGTAGTCCTCAACCAAAGAATCAGCTTTTTCCCCACTCTCTGGTTAGTGTTCCTTTAGCCACAGCTGCACACGTATAGGCAAGATGTTGATGAATTGCTCCACTGCAAATGTCGATGATCTGTGGGACTGTTTTGCTCTCTGGTTGGATCCAGTTCATCAAGAGTTCTCGGAGTCGGGTGAAGGCTTCTTGAGGATTGTCAACCGAGTTGTACCTCAGAGATCGAAATCTCTATGGTCTCTCTGGAGATATCGTACCTTTTCAGGATTTCACTTTTCACCAGGTCATGGCAACTCCTTCAAACCTTGTCAGGTAAGCCTCAATATCATCTGAGGGACACAACTTTGTAAGTGTAATGGCCTTTAAGTTGCTTGCATTTTGTTGCTTTTCTGGATCTGTGCCAGATCCTCTGCCTTTGATAGCTTGCAAGGCATCCAGCCATCGCTGCTCCCTTCACTGCATCTCTTCTGTCATCTGCTGCTCCTGTAGCTGCATCTCTTCTGTCCTCTGCACTTCTACATGCTGAGTCTCTTCTTCTCTCTGCATTTCAGTCTCTTTTTGTTGCATAGCCCACCATTTCAAAAAGTCCATCAGGCTTTTAGGTTCTGTCATTGCCTGTTCTTTTTCCATGACTTGTGCTGGCTGTACAATCTCAGACTGGACTTCTGTTGTGGCAAGTTTGGCTGCCATTCATCTGGTAACCACTCCTGGACTTGCTGCTGCAGAATCCATATCTTCCTCTATGCTTCCCTGGTACTAGGTCCAGTACCCATGCACAAATCTCCTGTCTTAGGGTATGCACGGCTTAAATCCCACTTAGGCTGACACCATCTGTCATTCAGGCACACACCAGGAAGCATAGAGAAAACCCAGGAGCAGTTATAACATTCCACAAAACTGTTTATTTGTAGTTACAATAACATAAAATAAAATAAACCTGTTCAGAATAACTATATACAGAAGCAAAATAAAATCTCTTGTAAAAAAATCTTTCTTTGGAAAAAATCTCCCTTGCAGCTCAGCTTAGCTGTTTTTATAAGACTTTTTCAACCCCCATCCTTTGTAAGCATCGTGTTCTTTGCCAATTTCAGGAGCTGCTAGAACATTGAGAACTTCCTGAGTTCTACATAGCCTTTGCAAAAGGCTCAGGCATTTGCACTCAAATGACCTCTAGCTTTTTACAGTTATCTCATATTATAAATATATACATTTCAACAGTAACACAATTTTCTAAATAAAAGTGATCCGATTATCAGCTACATTTCCCCATACACTGATTCTCATATATTTTTATATTACCAGATCTAGATATGCAAGTGAGAAAGACAGCAAGAGAAAACTGAGAGACAGTGAGAGGCAAAGGATTGAGAGGTTGTTCGGGTTGATCAAGTCCTAAGTCTCACAGGACAATTTGGTTGTGCAACCAGACAGAGAGGAGAGAAAAGGAAAAAATACAGATCCTTGCATTTACACACTTTCTCCGACAAATGGAACAGGGTCCCATTCTATCCTGTCACACTGTGCCTTGGGCCTCCCACAATAGACCCGACAATGGGATTTAGATCAAGATCTTATCCTCACCCAGGTACAGAAGTCATACCCCAAGAAAGAGAAAAATGCACTAGCTTCACTAGTTCTTTGAGAGCTGCCTACACAGAATGTACAAACAGCAGGAGCCCAGGATGGGGAAGGGGCACCCTGCATACTTCAACAACTACATCCAAGGAGAGCAGAACAGAACCCCAGTGCCAGAAAATGGCTCTGGGGGGGAGTAGGAAGAGAAAGCAGCAGGGACTACAATAAACAGCCTGCAACTGCCATAACCAGTAATAGATACTGAACCACAGTCAGCAATAGAGGGGAAAATCACTGGAGCCACAGGGTACAGCAGAAGAAGGTAAAGAAATAATGCTCTCTCCGCCTTGCCCTTCATCTAGAATTTTGCAAATGGTGACCAGGAAAAGGAAAACGTGCACTCAGCACTCAAAAGCAAATGTCCCAAGGAAGACACTTTGCCTTTAGAAAATAAATTTGACCTTTTGAGATCAGAAAGGCAATGTGGGGGACCTGGAGGGGAAGGAGAATTCAGATGCTTCTTCAATGACCTCCTTGCAGCAATGCTTTTCTTTGAAAACTGAAGACTCACAATCTGTATCCAAGACCTCACAAAATGATGACGTTTCAGTATGATAGGGCAAGGTGTTTGCTACAGGAAGAGAAATTTGGTACAAAGGGAAAAAGTCATCAGGTCAAATCATATGAAAGTTGCCAGGATCGGGTAAAAAAAATATATAGTACACAGTCTGAGGGATGCAGAAGGCACCATTTGTAAAGATAAAGAAGGGATAGTATCTGTGATAAACACGTATGTTAAAACTAATTTTGAGGAGCCGGCCCAGTGGCACTGAGGGTTGAGGTGCTGGACAACACAACTCATGCCACGCCGGTGACCTGGGTTCGGAAGTGAGCTCGGGCCACCGGGGTCATTGGGGAGGGAGAGGATTGAGCGTCTGATGACAGCTCCCCTCTCCCGGGATGGGTGGGCATGTCATCCCACTCCTAGGCTGCCCTCGGTGAAGGATGGGGAGCAGTGCCAGACCACGGGACACAAGTAGCATGGCGACATGATGTGTGTGTGCCTCCATGTGTGTGCATTCGCAGCCATGAGGGCACAGGACACAGAAAAATGAAAAACAATGGCTGCAGACCTGCGGAAGTCCCTGCCAGCTTGGCGGTGCGCCACCTCCCAGACTGCTTGTAACTGCCAAGTAATCAGAGCTCGGGGTCCGAGGGGGAGATGACTGCTGGGCTGGAAGGGGGACAGATATCATGGGCAGGCCATGGAGGATAAACACAATACTTAAAAAAATAAATAATAATAATTTTGAGGATATGGCTTTTGATGAGGTTATACTAAAATATCTTTTCTGAATATCACACCACCAAGGCAACCTGAGGAGGTTTTAATACTTTCAAAAACACAAAAATCACACATACCCCCATAATGCAAAGCATCATTGGATGTATATAGAAAATACAAAATCACACAAGCCCTCACAATGCAAAGCATCATCGGCTGCATATGCAAATCACCACAGAATGTTATGCTGGTTCAACTTTAAGCAGAATTGCATGGTGCCGAAAGGCCTCTCACACAGTTTGCAAAGGGTGCTAACAGATGACACAGACATGTGTTTCGTTCTACCAGGACTCATCAGTATGCCTCGTCTGTTTGACACCCCAGTGGAATGAACCAGCTACCCTAAGACGGTCTGCCTGGGTTATGTTGTGGTGAACCCATTAAAATAAAAAACTATTTAAAAGACTGGAAAGAACTGGAAGGGGGCAGGATTAGTTGTGTTCCAGGACAGCAGCTGCTGCTGTTTTCACAGGGTTCTTGTGGATATTACTTGGTAGGTTAGTTCTTTTCTTTCTTGCTTCTAAGGGGCTAGCAGGGTATTGTTCTGGGGGATCCTGGATGTTTGTAAACTGATTTAGTGGCTGTAAGTGGGGCTCTTTTTGTGGATGTTTCACTTTGTAACAGGCTGCGCTGGTAGACGCCTATGTCTTCTGATTTAAAACCTGTTTGGTGGGATTTGCTTGGAGATGGTTCTTTAGCTGCAGGGCTTGGAGGGAGACACAGGGCTGATACACTCTCTCTTGTCAGGTGTCTGCCCAAGACCCGCCCTCCCCACCCCTCCCTCCCAGAAGTCTTCAAATTTATAGGGGAGACCTGCCCTGCAATTGAGGAAAAGGCTGCTGGTGCAGCTCATGTGATTCTAGCCACTGGGGTTGGATTTAAAGGCCGGGAGAGAGGAGCTTAGGAGTTGTTCATTTTCCTTACATGTTTAATGTGTTGTACTGCACCTAGTAACAGAGTTACTGGTGTACAGTGGACTGTCTCTAGGATTAGTGGGTGACCTGATTAGGCAGTAGGGGTATCTTGGAATAGGGGAACCTGGTGGCTCACCCAAGGAAAACTATTTGAAACGGGATGGAACCACACATCATTAGGGTCGGCATCTTTGGGAGGGTGGTGGGGTGCACAGGGTGTGGAGCAGCCATGATACTGGACTGGGCTTGAAGTTTGGTGGTTGCCCAGTGTGCTACCAGCTGGCACAGCTTAGGGAGGAGGTTGCGGGATGAGGAGAAAGCTGGTGGAAGGGGGTGGTATGGTTGGGAAGGGGGTGGAAATCTCCCACAGGGTTGCACCAAGCACTGGGGCGGGGTATAGGGAAAGGAGTGCAGGAGAATACTCAGGGGTCACATAGGACCCTGGCAGAGGGGCCAAAGGACACTACCAAGGAAACAGGCAGGTAACTGGGGACCCTCACAAAGGGGGATGGAGGACAACATTCTCAGGAAGTAGGCGGATAGCCAGTGCTGGACAGATGGAAGCAAGGCAGGAGGTAGATCAGACCTTATACTTAGTAAACGCTTCAATTCTCTTCTTCTGCTCAAGGATGGGGAGGGATGTAGCCACGACAGAGGTGGTTAGAGACGGAAAGGGGAGTGGGGCAGTAGGGGCCAGATAGCAGGAAGAACAGGGAGGACCTGGAATGCAGGAGAATGGGGAGTAGTAGATCGGAGCAGGGGAAGAGAGAGGAAAGCGCAGGAGAAGGACCAGTTGGGAGGAAAGGTAAAGAAGGACCAGAAGTACAAGGATGATTCAGTAAAGAGAGCTGAGGGTTAGGCCAGGGAGCAACGATGAGCAAGGAGGAACTAAATGGAGACAGGAAGGAAGGAGGATGAGCCAGGCTAGTTTAGCAGATGGGGGAGAAGGACCAGTTGCGAGCAGTGAGGGGGGAATTAACAAGGTACAGAAGGATACTCAGGAGGAGGAGAGGCATAGGATTGGAGGGGAGGGAGTGGCCATGGTAAATAAGGAACGGGTGGCATGTGGCACCCAGATAGGGGGAGGAACAAGGAGCCAGCTGGGTGGGGTGCCGGTAGAAAGGATGAGGGACATGGAAGGGGGGGAAATGGAGGAAAAGGAGTGGTCAGAGTGCTCCTGCTGGGGGATTCTATGATCAGGGGTATCAAATGGGATAGGGAGGGAGAAGCCTGGCCAGTTAGAACAAGATGCTTCCCTGGACTAACGGTGCACAGGGCTAAGCACGAGGTATATCAGCTGGCAAAGGACTGTGGGGGTTCCCAGACATACTGGTCCACCTGGGCACAAATGACATTGAGGAAATAGCGAGCTAGAGATACAGACAAGATTCAGGAGCTCGCGAGGGTCTGTCATGACATAGGATGCACAGTTTCTTCTCAGAAATCCTCAAGGCACAAGGGCTAGTGGGGAACACAAAAAGAAAATTAGGAGATAAACCAGTGGCTCAGGGAGTGGTGTGAGGCCAGAGGGTATGGGTTGATGGGGGATTGGGGGAGACCTGGGAGGATAAGGAGCTGTATGCTAGAGATAGACTACATCTCAATTTGGAGGGAGGGAATCCTTAAGTTGAAAATGGAGGAGTTCATTGGTGAAAAGTGGGGTTTAAACTTGGAGGGGGTGGGATGGGAGAAAAGGCAGTCAAGGGATGCCGAAAGGAGGGACTCTGTCTCAACCCCTGGGGACCAGGAGGATTGCAGGAAAGACCAACTGGCAAAGTGCAGACCAGGAGAAATAGAATCCCCAAGGGAACACGAGCAGGGGAAATGAAACTATAGGGAAGGATGGAAGGTAGTCTGTTAAATGCCAGGAGCTTGGCAATAAAATGCCTGAGCTCCAGGCGATGTTAACTGAGGGAGCAGTGGATGTGGCAGCAGTCACTGAGACTTGGGCCACTGCAAGACATGACTGGGACCTGAACCTGGAGGGTTACACTATGTTCAGGAAGGACAGGGGGAGGGAAGGGGAGGAGGTAGCAATGATAGTAAAAACTGCATTGGCATAGGGGAGTTGAGGAGGCGGAGGGAACTGTGGAGGCGATTTTGGTCACCTTGATAACAAGGGGAAAGAGAGTAAAATAGAGTGGTGTAGACCCCTGCCCTGGTGGAGGAGCTGGAGGACAGTCTGGTGGCAGATGTTAGGAGACACTGCAGACTGGGCAGAGGAAAGGTGGTGGTGTTAGGGGACCTAAACATGCCAGGAACAGACTGGGAGACTATGACATCCTCTGTGACCAGGGAACAGAGGTTGTTGGATGTCTTTCAAGATGCTCCTAACTCAGCAGGTGAGGGAACCCACCAGGGAGGCATGGTACTGGATGTGGGTCCTGGCAGACAGTAACCAGATTGGGGCCTGAGGCAGGGACCCATTGGCGGGAGGTACCATGCCACGGTCTGGTTCTGCCTGGACCCTAGGAGGGTAGAAGGCTGCACAAAGACTGAAGTAACCGACTTCAGGGGTGGATTTTAAGAAATGGGAAGGATCCTTAAGGAGCATTTGGATGGGATTAGTCAGACATGGACGCTGATAGTACATAGAAACATAGAAACATAGAATTTGACGGCAGATATGAATCGCTTGGCCCACCCAGTCTGCCCATTTCCTACCTACTGGATAAGCTTGCAGATCCTAGTTAACCAGCAGCCTACTTTTCTACCCCCACCGCCCAGAATTGCCTTTATGACTATCCCATGCATGCTTGAATTCCACCACTGATTTTGACTCCACAACCTCCTCCGGAAGGCCATTCCATGCATCCACAACCCTCTCTGTGAAAAAATACTTCCTTAATTACCTCTGAGCCGCCCCCTCTATCTTGAAATTGTGCCTCTTGTTCTTGCACACCTCTTTTTTTGAAAGATGCTACCCTCTTGGACTTTGTTGATTCCCTTGAGGTACTTGAAAGTTTCTATCATGTCCCCCCTCTCCCTCCTTTCCTCGAGGCTATACATATTAAGCTCCTTAAGTCTCTCTTCATATGTCCTCCGTGCAGACCCTGCACCATTTTAGTTGCCCTCCTCTGGACAGCTTCCATCCTGTCTATGTCTCTTGGAGATTGGGTCTCCAGAACTGCGCACAGTACTCCAGATGGGGTCTCACCAGCTGTCTGTACAGAGGGATAATAACTTCCTGTTTTCTACTGGTGATGCCTCTCCCTATGCATCCCAGTATCCCCCCAGCCCTCCTTGCTGCCTTCTCACATTGCTTGCCCACCTTTAGGTCATCTGATATGACTACCCCCAGGTCCCTTTCCATTTTTGTTGTTGTTAGTATCTCACCCCCCATTGTGTACTCTTCCCCTGGGTTTTTGTTTCCCAGGTGCATTACCTTGCACTGTAGGTGGGAAATCATCAGGAGAGGGGTGCAGGATGCTACCAGCACCTGTGCAAGAGTAAGACGAAAATGCGGTAGGGCCCAAAAACCCTGTTGGTGGACCAGGGAGGTCCAGGAGGTGGTGCAGGGAAAGAAAGCAGCCTATAAGAAATTCAAGTGCTCAAGGAGTGAAAGGGATCGAGGGGAGTATGAGCTGTTGGCTAGAAGGGCCACTAGAGTGGTGAGGGCGGCTAAGGCAAGGAAGGAGCAGAACCTGGCCAGGGAAATTAGGAGAGGGAAAAAGGGGTTCTTTAGATACATTGGGGAAAGACGAAAGGTGAAGGGGCAGATTAGCAGGATTAAATCAGGGGAGAGATGGGCACAAGACCCAGAGGAGCAGACTGAGGTACTAAATGAGTACTTCACCTCAGTTTTCACCAGGGAAAATGGATGCTGCATCATACATGGGAGGAGACAGAGATAATGAGAGGGGACCCTTACCAATCAGCAGGTCTGGGGAGGGGGCATCACTGGCAGGTGGGGGGAGGGCTAAGCAGGGAGAAGAGGTACTGGAAGTGGAAATCACAGCAGAGAGAGTGAGGGAAGCCCTCAGCTCCCTTAAGACGGAGAAAGCACCGGGCCGGATAAATTACATCCTAGAGTGCTGAAGGAACTTGCAGATGTCCTGGCGAAACCCCTGGCAGAGCTTTTCACCATCTCTCTGAGGACAGGGTGGGTGCCCCAAGACTGGAAGGTGGCGCATGTAGTGCCTATCCACAAGGGGATCAAGGGAGGTGGCAGGAAACTACAGGCCTGTCAGCCTGACATCAGTGGTGGGCAAGGTGATGGAGGGCATTGTCAGGAGTGGCTGGGGGGCCCTGGATAGTCAGGTGCCTGGACGATAGACAGCATGGATTCATCCCGGGAAATCATGTCAGACAAACCTGGTGGAGTTCTATGACTGGGTGACAAGTGCCTTGGACCTGGGTAGACCAGTGGATGTCCTCTTCTGGACTTCAGCAAGGCATTTGACTCTGTTCCTCACGGGGCCTGTTGGATAAACTAAGAGAAATGGGGGTGGGAAACCAGATGATCCGATGGATAGGCAATTGGCTCCAGGACCGGACCCAGAGGGTCGTAGTTGGTGGGATAATCTCTTCCCCAAGGAGTGTCATTAGTGGGGTCCCACAGGGATCAGTCCTTGGGCCCCTTCTGTTGAACGCCTACATATCTGACATAAGGACAGGAATCAAGAGTGAGATGAGTCTCTTTGCAGATGACTCGAAACTGGGGGCAGTGGTGGATGGGGAGGAGGGGAGGGTGGCCCTGCAGGGGGACCTGGAGGCTCTGGAAAGATGGTCTAGAAAGTGGAAGCTGAGGTTTAATTCAGGGAAATGCAAGGTACTCCATCTGGGGGCCAGAAACCCAGGCCAAGTGTACACCCTGGGGAATACTACAAGTCTCAATGGCTGAGAGGGACCTGGGGGTGGTGGTGGATGTCAAGATGAACAACTCTGAGACTTGTAGAGGGCAGCAGCCAAGGCCAACAGGATGCTGGGATGCATCGCTGGGGATCACCTCCAGAAGGAGGAAGTGATACTCCCCTGTATAACTGCTTGGTGAGGCCGCACCTGGTGTACTGCGTGCAGTTTTGGAGGCCACACTTAAAGAGGGACATTAACCTCCTGGAGAGGGTCCAGAGGAGGGCAACCAAAATGATTTGGGGCTTGGGGGACAGGACCTATGAGGAGAGGCTCGAAGAGCTAAATATGTACACTTTGGAAGAGAGAAGGGACCGGGGGGACATGATAGAGGTCTTCAGGTACATGAAGAGGGTAAATAGGGGAGGAACAGTGAGGGTGCTTCGAAGGAAGGAGGAAGGGGCCACTAGAGGGCATGGGTGGAAGCTGGAGGGGAAGATTCAGGGAGAAAGGAGGAGGTACTACTTCACTGAGAGGGTGGTAGAGCCATGGAATGCACTACCTAGGGGGCTGGTGGAGGCAGAGACAGTGGAGGGGTTCAAGAGGGGTGGGACAGGTACAGGGAAGGTTCAGGAAGCAAAATCCAATGCAGCAAGAATATCCGGAACTGGGAAGGAGAAGCCAGAGAAGGCGAGGGCAGCAAGGTCAGCACCCAGGGTGAGGGCTGACCAAGCGAAACGAACACGAAAGACCATTAGGCCTATTCTGCTGGCATTTTAGTATATGAACAAAGAATCTCAGTGTAAGACACTGAGGCAAGGGTTACCCCAAAGAGTAACCCTTGCCTCAGTGTTTCACAGAGGTTCTTTGTCTTTTAAATAGTTTTTTATTTTAATGGGTTTTTGTCTTTTAAATAGTGTTTTTATTTTAATGGGTTCACCACAACATAACCCAGGCAGACCGTCTTAGGGTAGCTGGTTCATTCCACTGGGGTGTCAAACAGACGAGGCATACTGATGAGTCCTGGTAGGACGAAACACGTGTCTATGTAATCTGTTAGCACCCTTTGCAAACTGTGTGAGAGGCCTTTCGGCACCATGCAATTCTGCTTAAAGTTGAACCAGCATAACATTCTGTGGTGATTTGCATATGCAGCCCATGATGCTTTGCACTGTGTGGGCATGTGTGATTTTGTATTTTCTTGAAACTTGACTTCCCAGCCCAATGCCCTTTGGGGTAACCCTTGCCTCAGTGTTTGCGCACAGAGGTTCTTTGTCTATTGGATGTATATGCAAATTATCATGAATTTAAATGGGTTCTGCTTTAAGCATTAGTGCATGGTGCAAAAGGGCCTCTCACACAATCCTGACACGCTGAGAATAGAAGACACAGACACATGATTTGTCCTTCTCAGGACTAATCAGTGTGTCCCATCTGTAGCTCAACTCAAGGAAAATGAACTACTACCTAATGTGGTCTTACAGGTTTGGGTAATGGTGGACCTAAAATAAGAAAGCAAGCTAAAAGATAAAGAACCTCAGCACAAAAATACTGAGGCGAGGGTTACCCAAAAGGCATAGGCAACAAAGCCAGGTTTAAGTACTGTGTGGTGTGTCTTGCCCTTACTCCATATAGGAGCTGAGAATTTTAAACCAGAAACTAGATTTTGGTCAGATTAAGGCTTCACTTGTAGTGCTGAACCAGATGTACTCTGCCGTGTCACTTCAAATTGTGGAAATTAAGGGAATGCAGCAGGCCAGGAGGTATAAGCCGCTGACCTCTGCAAGCGCCAGCGAGCACAACAGAAATGAAACAGAAGAGGCTGTGTCTGCCTGTGTTAGCCTTGGGAGGACTGGGGAGGCAATGACACTTTGAAAGATATAATATAAATATAAGGTATTCCTTTTTGGAAACTATTATTATTTTGCTCCTCTGTGTAGATTGTTAGTGAGTATTAGATAGGCTCCACTGTCTGTGTGATTCGATCTACACCAAAAGAATAGTTACTTACCATAACAGTAGGTCTTAGAGAGAATCTCCTCTATTGAGCCACATCATGGAACTGTAGGTCATCAAAGTCAGGACCATCTTTAAACTTCTGCTAGCTGGGAACACCCACAATGATGTGCACTGCCGCCTATATAACATGGGAGACCCCATCGTGCATCAATTCCCTGCCAGAGACAAGCTCTGATGATCATCAGACAAACAGGGACCAAAGTAACCATGACCAAACCAGGCACACAGGAGAGGATATGGAAACCTGAATAAATATACTGAATTCAGATGTAAGAGGTGAACCAGTTTAGAAGAGCAGGCAGGATAACCACATGTCCACCTGGAAGGGGGGAAGGAGGAAGGAGAAAGGGAGAGTTGTGGCTGAATGGAGGAGAGTCTCCCAAAATCCTACTGTTTCAGTGAGTAACTATTCTATCTTCTTTGAGGATCTCTACCTCCAATGAGCCATGTCGTGGAATGATTCCCAAGCAGTACCAAAGCATCAAGGAGGAAGGAAGGATCTAAGGACCCTGAGTAAGGAGGCCTTGCAGGACGGTAAGGCCAAATTCAATATGCCTACAAGAGATGATGTCCAGGCTGTAATGCTTAGTGAAGATATGAACAGTATTCAAGCTGCAGCAGCACATATGTCAACAATGGACACATTGTCAAAAGAAACAATGGAAGTAGCCACCCCAGGCGTGGGCTGAGCATAGGCAGGACTAGGAAGCTGCTTACCATGCTTCTGGTGACAGAAAGAAATGCAGCAGGCCAACCCATTGGAAAGGCCCTGCTTGAAATAGGGGAGCCCACCATCCTGAGTGAAAGCCACAAAGAGCTAAGAGGATTTTCTACAATCCATAGTATTGATCAAGGTACCAATGCAACATCTGACACACATTAAGCATATGCAGATAACATTCCCTATCATCTGTGGGAGTCAAAAAATAAACTGGAAGGTCAATAGTCTGATTTAGTGTTCACTCAGAAAAGACCTTTGGCACAAAATGAGGAGCGGCACATAAGGTAACGATATGCATTGAAAAGAAAAGGAGGGTCTAGGCTCTGTGATCAGTGCCTGCAGTTCACAAATACATCTATCAAACAGCACAGCCACAGTGTCTTCCAAGAGAGAAAGCACAGCTCACAAGTACCAGCACACTTGAAGGGAAGTGCAGGAAGGGTCTCTGGAACCAAACTAAAGCAGCAGTACAACAAAATTGGAGGAAAGAATGATATACATTTTTTTACTGAAAAGATCTCAGGCATCTTACCGCTTTTATTTGGTAGTAACATTTTCTAGAAATCTGAGTATTTTGTAAATTATTTATTTATTTTTTCTCAAGAAAAAGATGGCCACCACATTTGGCTTAGAAATAGCACTGTAGACCAGATAAGGCATATAATTGACAAAATAAAGACAATTTTAAAAGTATGGTGTGCAGTATAGGAGGTACTCAGAAAAGTAGATTTGAAAGGTATGCTAATATTTTTAACTGTAGCTGAAACTAGCTTTTTGGAAAAACATTTTTCATTGCACTGCTGCTCAAACACCCTGCACCAGAACCAGACCATGTAATGGGGTGATGCAGAAGCACAATACTTCTGAAGGACATGTGAGACACTTCAAGCTGAGCCACCATCTTGCCATCAGTGTGGGCATGAAAAGCCGACACCACATCTCAGTGGACCTCAATGGAGGAATATCTGAGGTCCACGACCATAAGGGACAGGAGGTAGTCCATTGGACATGCAATGGGTCCAGCTGATGGACAGCACACCAAATCAAAAAACGTTTCCATCTTTACTAGCGGTGTATCTAGTACATGGCTGACATTATTAGAAACAAGTGCTCAGTTTCTTCAGTGGATTAAAAATAATTTTTTAAAGATCAGTGAGTTGGCCAATGGTCCTTACCTGCCATCAAAATCTGTTTCCATGTTTCTAAATACCGAACTTAAAACTTAGAGTCCAAGATTTTTATTATTATATTATTTTTTTTTTACAAAGTTTTTCTTCAATTATTTTTGAAGGTCAGATATGAGCTTGGTTACCGCTTACTGCATTCTGTCACATACTGTCACAACCAGCAGGAACTACACAGTGGATACCCCTTCGCCTGACCATGTGAAAGTTTCATCATCTTACCACCTCTAAACAGTATCAAAACAAGTCCATATCAGCCCCACCTTTTTAATTTAACAGTGCAGGCACGCAATGCAGATGCCATACTGACCCTCCACTGCCTCTCATTCTGCCCCACCCCAGAGATGGATATGTTGTGAACATACTGAACAGTACTTCACTCCATACATACTCAAAGTTAGTAAATGTAATGCCCATCTAAAAAAAGATTTTCCCACTGCTGCACACTGTGACTCTGGTGGGATTCAAACTTTGATTTCATGGTTTGCAGACCTGTGCTCCAGGTATAAGATTATGCAACTTGTCATTTTAATTAGCAGTATGTCACCATTCCAGTTAAAACCCTTTTGCAGAACCACTACAATACAACAAGGTACACTCTTGTGCTTTCAAGTTTTAAGGTACAGCAGTCTCAATTTGAAACCTGTTGAACGGATTCTTCCACATTCCCCAGATAAGGGTTCCCCACTGCGACACTTGAATCCCCACCACACTCCCAAGCCCATCTCCTGGTCCCTGTCTGTCTCCGGGGTCCCATTAACTGTCAGGCTGGGCTGTAGCAATGTTCTCTACAGTCCTCTGTCTCTTTTCTGGTTCAGTTGTCATCATCAGGGTGATAGCTAGAGAAGGAGTGGACTGCACCGACCATGTGAAATCTTAAAGTTGGTACATCTGTTGATGAGTCACCTCAGTGGAATCTGACACTGCTGCAGGCTGGGTCACTTGCTGGGGGTGGCTGCACTGTACAAAAGCAGCTATGTGTCAAAGTCTTTCAAGAGCAGTGTTATGTTGACAAATGGGGAAATGAAGCAAGTGCAAAGCCATCCCCCGGTGTCTCTCTCAGCATATGTCACATTTCACATACCGCAATTATCTTTCGCGAGCACAGCACACCTAAGGCCCTATGACAGCGCGTAGTACTTGTCAACCCCTCTCCTGATCCAGGTTACTCTGCAAGCAGAGGCATAATTTCTAACTCAGTTCTCTCAAAATTCCAAAACATCTCCTCACAATTGACCTAGTGCTTGGTGAGAGTACAACGGGTTATTTGGCAACAGGACATCTGGCCAGCAACAGAAACAATGTTTCTCTCTGTCAGAAGGGCAAGCTGAATCATGCATCCAGTGTGACAGAATAAGCTTTCAGTGTGTAAACTAGCTTGTTGAACCTCAAAGCCAGGATAACGTATCAAACATGTCTTTTCGTGAAAAAAAATTACCCTTGACCAACACCCCAATCAGCTACTGCTTCTCTTCTTCTGCTGACCCTCAATGCCCGTGATACTTGTAGCACCTCCTCTATGAACTACCTTGTCCCTTTCTGCTGGACAGCACAGGGCAGCGATCTTTCCGGTTCAGAGCCCTTCTTGATTCAACTGCCTCCCATCAGACATCAATGCCACCACCACCCTTGACTCCTTTAAACAAACTCACACCACCACTGCACTCAGCAGTTGTGACTGCTTTCCTAAGGCTTCTCCCCATTCTGTGTATTCTTTACCCTAATGAAAGTTATTCTTGTTTACTGCATGATCTCTGCCCATCCCTCCATTCCTTATCCCCCTGTCATTTCTTTCCTCTTTCCCGTTCCCCCTCTGCCTTCTCCTCTCCCCTAAATCCACTCATTCTGAGCACATAGCTATCAGAATAGAGAAGTATACAAATCCAAAATTTAATTAACACAAAGCCTACCTTTGGCTGGACTGAGCTCTCTTTACAACCCTGTAATCCCCTCTACTCTTTCTCTTCCTCCTCATTTATTCACTGTCAGTTGTTCTTAACTCACACCATTTCGATGTTCTCCGTTAATCACACTTGAATCTAGACCACAATTTTAAATTCCTTAATAGATACATAACTATTTGTATGCTAAGGAACTTTAAGTGATCGTCTTGTTTGTTTTACTGTAACCTGCTGTTATTTTGTCTGTTTGAATATGATGTGGAACCTTTGCAAATGAGCTTCCAGCTCAAAGGCTGTCTCCAAACTATAAATAAATAAATAAATAAAATAAAAAACACTAGGGTCCCACATGCCAACCCACGTAACTAATACCTTACCTCTGTAAATGTTTACATGGAGCTGAGAGCATTTTGCTGGTAGGCTATTGTTTTTTCCTTTCTGGTAACAGTTTATAATACTGAAAATTCTTGTTTTTTTTTTCATTTTTCCAAGCATATTCTTGAAGGTTATTCTGAGTTCAATGCTGTAGGCTTTGCTGAAGCTCCTTAGTCAGGCTGATGGTTCTGAAAGAGACTTCCAGTGAAGTGGTGGAGCAGAAATATTGGTGAGGTTCAAAAATGCATGGGATAGGCATAAGTGAGTCTTAGTGGAAAGGATGTGTGTGTAGGGTAGAGCCAGATATCAAGTAGGGTCTGTCGTGACTTGTTGATAAGGAAAATGGACAGACTGTGTTGACCAAGAGGTCCTTATCTGCCATCAAAATCTATGTTTCCTGTTTCCAAATACTGAACTTATAACTCAATGTCCAGGATTTTTATTACCATTTTATAATTATTTTTGGACATAAAGTTTTACTAAAATTAATTTTGAAGGTTAGATGTGAGCTTGGGTCCTATTCACCCCTAAACTGCATACATACTGCCACAACCAACAGGAACTATACAGTGGATACCCCCAATCAGCCTGACCATAATGTGGAAGTTTCATCATCTCCCACCTCTAAAATAATATTATCAAAACAAGTCCATTCCAGACCCGCCTTTTAAGTCAACAGGTTCAGTCACACAATTCAGATGCCACACTGACCCCCACCCCAGCCCACCACCCTCTCGCCTGAACTCACAAGAAGAGGATATGCTGTGAATACATTGCAAATACAGTAAGCAACAGATGAGCATAGCTAATTTTATTACATTATTAGGACTGACAGAATGTAACCGCTAGACACCCAGTTGTAAGTTTTGCAACAGACACACACTATTCAGATTTAAAAATCAGCTCAAATGATTTTTTGTCTTTGAACTGGGTATTATGCTATCTAGTAAAAGTATGATTTAATTAATCACCGCTGAATGAAATCAGATTTAATGTGAATCCATATCTGACCCAAATAAATACAGAAACAAAAGGACAATTATTGCTTCAAACTGATAGATATTGAAAATATTACAGATCAAGGTTTGAATCCACTAGAGCCACGTTTTGTACACATGTGAAAACTGTTTAATTTTATTTATTTAAAATTTTGGTTACTGAAAGGCACACTGAGTCAAGCTCATTTGCAGGTGCGACCTAGGAGGGAAAAGTGGAGAAAAGGCAACAACAATACAGAGGTGCCTACATGGCAAAAAGTAAAATAAAATACAGGATGTTGTTTCACAATATATACAATAAAATACAAGAAATATTGGAACTGTAGACCATACATACAATAAATACAAATGAGAATATACAAAGGTATACGATCAGACAATAGAATTAGGAGCGAAATGCAATGAGCCACTAATCAGTGGCTAGAGAGATTATAGGACATTACCAACCTGTCTTTCATCATATCATTTCTAGTTAAAAACTCACATTTTATGATTGCTTACCTTCTCTAAAATTCATTGATGCTGCTGTTTGTTTTGTCTCCTTGTTTAGCAGAACTGAAATGCATGGCAATGTGTATTTATAAACAACTTTTTTTTTTTTTTTTTTAGCTGTTTAACCAGGAGTAGCACATTAAGCTGAAAGCTTTTTTACAGGTGCGACCTGGGAGCACAGGGAAGTTAAGTGACTTGCTCAGGGTCACACAGTATGCAAGTGGAAGCTGTGGGATTCAAACCCAGGTCTGGTCTACTGGATGTCACCAGATTTGCAGCTCAGAGCCTTAAACCACTGCGCTATACTGCCTCCCTATTTTGTTTCCAATCCTGGATCTGTTCTTACTGATTACTTACTGAGCATGAAAAACACACCCAACAGTGCAGTCACTCATGAGGCAGTAGCCTCCCAAACTCCCACTGCATCACAAGGGGCTAGACTGTACTGTGGGTGTTACCAAGTCCAGGAAAGATGCAGTTGGAGCTCATCAAGGAATGTAAACAAACCTGCATTTGTGTGGTAACACTAGTTTGGTGGGCAGTCTGTTTTTCACTTTTTCTAAGGAAAAAGAGTCAGAAGCAAACTACCAGCTATATCAGCAATCTTTACAAAATTTTGGCAATCATAAAATGTGTTTTTTAAATTAGGGACACTGAGACCTAAAGGGGGATGACAGTGTCCCTTTAAAGGATGAGGTAGGAGGGGGAGGGGGAGGTGTAGGAGGACGGGGGGAGAAAGGTTCAGGTGCAGAGGGATTCAACGAGGATGAGGATGGTGGCAGGAGCAGGGGGTGGGAAGGTGTTTTAGGTGTTTTTTGAGGGATGCAGCAGTGGGTAGGAGGCGGACCGAGTGGGGAAGAGATCCAGCGTTTAATTTAAATCTACTAAGTGAACATTTAAGTGGGAGACCAGACACACTGCCACACGGGAGTAGGCAATGGAAAGTGCTCACTCTGCCTTGTCATTATCACTTTGTGTTAAGGCGGAATGGCAATGCGAAGTAAGGCAAAGTCATTGTTTTAATGGACTTCGCGTTCCTCATTATGATTCTAAGTGATCCACTTGGTGTTTCAGATTTGGCAGCCCCCCACACATCACATGGCTTACAGTACTGTAAGTCACATACTCTTTAGCTAGGCAGGAAGAAAGTGAGTCATACAAGCAGACACAGAGAGAGTAGTGTGTTTTGTGACTGCTGATACTTTTAGATCAGAGCGAGAAGGAGATTTAAACTTTGATTTAGACCCAACAACATTTTTAAAAGCTACATTTTTTTGTCTTTTTGTACTCTTTTTTACTTCATTTGTTCTTTCTGTAAATTTTATTTTTCTTACCTTTATAAGTAGTTAGTTGTTTGTCTGTGTCTGTGTGACTGTGTGTGTGTTGTGTGACAGTGTGAGTAGTGATTGCTCGGACTGCGGGAGCTCAGTAGGAGAGATGGACCAGGGTGAGGGAATGTCTGGGGCGGGGACAGCTCTGGGAGAGCGTGGTAGTGGTAAGCGTCATACCATGCGGATGTGTGGAGGGCATGGGCGCCCATTCCTGTTGGACTGCTCAAAACTTGTGAGTGCCCCCCAAGCAGGACCAGCACCACCTCCTGTCCTGACTCTGAGACAGTTGAACCACCACCACCAAGTCCAGCACCAGGTCCTCTGGAGCAGGATGTGCCTGTTCCCTGGGCCCAGGTGTGGATCCCATCGCTGTTCAGCACTGTGACCAGCCGGGCTGCCAGTTCATCTGGCCATCCCCTGCCTGTGCCTGGTCCTCCCACACCTCCATTGTTTGGCAGTTTTTGACTGTGACGGGGACAGCAGTGTGGTCAAGTGCCACCTATGTGAGATGGAGGTG
This sequence comes from Neoceratodus forsteri, assembly GCA_016271365.2. Lineage (NCBI taxonomy): Eukaryota > Metazoa > Chordata > Ceratodontiformes > Ceratodontidae > Neoceratodus > Neoceratodus forsteri. The sequence continues at coordinate 661,347,249 of CM057459.1, forward strand.
CACCGTGGCCCCCGGGGACTCATCTGGGGACTGGGGGCTAGCACACCCACATGCTCAATCACCAGCAGTTGAAGTGGCAGGCTGCCACAGAACGACCATGCCTGCACCTGCTGGCCATTCTGTGGCAGAGGGTGCAGCTGTGCATTGCGGCATCCCTAAGAAGAGGAGGGCACAACAGCAGCTGCTGCTCCACCAGCACCCCCACCCCCACCACCAGCAGGTCAGCCTGTAGAACGTGTGTGGACCCCTGCAGAACCGCGTAACACAGACTGACTTGCAGTTCTATGGAGGCTGTCGAGAGAACAGCGAGGATGAGTGCTGTGAGCAGCGGCTGTATCACATAGAGGGACATCAGTTGCAAATTATGTTCATGCTGGAACTGCTGTTGAATCACAATGGGATTCCACATTAGTTTTTTTCCTCACACCATGTGCCCCCACACCTTCCCTGCTGTGTTATAAAATGTATTCCTCCACCATCCCCCCCTTGTATGTAATTATGCCCTTTTTTGTTGTCTTCCTGTGCTGACACTTTGTATTCTGAGCAGTGCAAATATATTGTACTAAACTGCATGTGTGCAGTCAGTCTTCTTTCCAGTCTGTGTATGTACTGCAGACACTGTCCAACTCCCTGACTTAAAACAAACATTAATGAGTACAATGGTGGGTGGTGAAGCATGGAGATACTACAAAACAGGCTTACAATACATCCAAGTAACTATTAAAAAATTAATGTTGTGATTCGTGACGTGATCGAAATCGTGATTTGTGACCGTAATGATGAAGAAACGGAATGCCTAAAGCTGTACTTCCCCGGGCCCCAATGAGGTGTGGCTCAAAACTCCCCAACTTAAAAACAAACATTAATGAGTACAATGGTGGGGTGGTGAAGCATGGAGAGATACTACAAAACAGGCTTACAATACATCCAAGTAACTAGTAAAAAAATTTATGTTGTGATTCGTAACGTGAATGATCGTGAATCATGATTTGTGACCGTGATAATGAAGAACATGACTCGGTGTCGATGGTGTGAGATAACCAGTATGAAACTGTATTGGGAACGCGAATGCCTATTGGTGTACTTCCCCGATGAACTGCAGCTTAAAACTCCCCGACTTAAAAACACGTATCAATGAGTACAATGGTGGGGTGGTGAAGCCTGGAGAGAGACTACAAAACAGGCTTACAATATATCCAAGTAACTAGAAAAAAAATTAATGTTGTGATTTGTAACGTGAATGATCGTGAATCGTGATTTGTGACTGCATTTGTAACCGTGATGATGAAGAACGTGATTTGTATCACGAGTGATTCGTGATGATGGTCCTGACTTAAAAATGCATATTAATGAGTACAATGTTCATGCAGAATTAAGCACCACACCTGTCCAGTACTTTGAAGGGAAGCCAAAGAAACAACTGTGGCTTAAGTTACAGATGGAGAGTGGGCCCTAAAGAGATGCAAATGCACAGACAGATTAAGATTGTGCTGTGCACTGAAGAGATGCAGACACAAGGGTACAACACCTAACCAGTGCTCACCATCAGAAATTAAAATCTGGAAAAGAATACCGTTGCCGGTTGGGGCGGGCCACGGGGGAGGGGGGCAGTGTAGTGCACTGCTGCAGTAACAGTCACTAGTACTAGTAAAGATACCACAACAAAGTACAAAAATCACACAGCTGCAGTGGACAGCAGCTTCACGTTGCTGAAATTATTATGTGGCACAATAAAAGGTGTCTGATTTGATGACACGCATCACACACATACTCACACACACACTAAGTAATGCATAGCAAATTGAAAACTTCAGTAACATAACCACATATTTTAAACAAACTAAAATTATGCACTGCTGCACCACAACAATCAGCAAAAAAAATGGCAAGAAATATTGAAAATATTACTGTGTGTACATTAACATAGTTATACAAGAAAAATATCACCAAAATAGAAAGCACTGTCTTTTTCTCCAAGTTAATTTACCTATACCACAGATACGCCTCTCCCCAAAGCACGCTTCCACTGTCTCTCAGTACACAGACTGAATGTTGTACATTAACATTCAAAATCCATACACAAACAAGGAGTGTTTCCTATAATCGATGAATTAAAGTTTCAGCAAAAAAAATGACTCAAAAAGGCTTTTTTAACGGCTTTTTGAAGGTTTGAATTGCAGAGAGCTCTCAGAGCAGATTGTCTCCTACAGCTTCCTACACACATTACCCCAAACTGAGGCTGTGCAGAACAATCTAGAGCCCATGTGACCTGAAATCCCATGAATCACTGCAAAATTTGCCTTTGGAGCTTAAAAACAAAGCGAAGTGAGGCGAATGGAAGACGGAGATAGCGAGAGTCATTGTTTTCAATAGACTTGCGTTACCCATTATAACAGCACTCCTCTTTATGCTGGCGTAGCACTCACGAATCACTGCTGGAGCGGGTCTGGGGCTCACTGCCCATCACCAAGTGGGTGGAGATGGTTCCAGAGGGCTGGGAGCCTGAAGGCAAAGGATACCTTACCTGACTGCGAGTGCAACAGAGACAGGGTGAAACAGCGAGGATCTCAGGTATGAAGCGAATAACCGGGGTTGGTGGAGGGGAAAAGGAGGTTGGTGAGGTAGGAGGGGAGTGTACTGAACCAATACTTTGCGATAAAGGTGGCACAGTGGGTAAGGGGATGACTAGCAAGTGGGGTGAGGGAGGGAGCAGAGTACAGGGAGCAGTGGTGTGTTTGATAGGGAAGATAAGTAGCGAAGCAACAAAAGGCATTGTACAGTGGATCTAGTTTGAAAAAAGATGATTTGGGCGTTGAGCTGTACACAACGTCAGCATAATTTATGGATGGCAGAATTAGTTTGGTGACAAGCTCTTTCCTGGTAGGGAGCGAGACAATTTTTGTGTCTGTAAAAGGCACCAAGTTTAGACTGGAGCTTAGCATGGATCATTCATATGGTGGGAGAAGTCCAGCTTTGGATCCAGCCAGATTCCCAGGTATTTGAAAGACTACACAGTTTCTAATTTTGAGCCCTCTAAGGAATGAAAAGGGGGAGGGGAGCTTAGCTACTTTTGCACAGCGCCAAAACCCATTGAGACAGTTTTCTTTGTGTTATGCGTTCAGTGAGTTATGTTCAAACCAGTTCAGTGCATTCTCAAAGTGAGCCGAAGGGAAGTCTGTACATGTGGGAGGGAGGACCTGATGCATAGATGACCATGTCATTGGTGTACATGTGTATGTGTGAGGTGGCACAGGATGAGGGAGATCGCTGACAAGAGCGAGAATAATATTGGTCCCAGTATTGATCCCTGAGGGTGCCAGTGTTGATGGGAAGGGAGGGGGTGGAGTTCCCCAGTTGCACGCATTGAAATCTGTCCTATAGGTATTTCCTGAACCAACCGGTGGCTGAGGAAAAGAGTCGGAAGTAAGTTTGTGCAAGAGAAGACGATGGGATACTGCGTTTAATATCACAATGCTTAACTCCACTCCAAATTAATAAATGTAATGCCAACTAAAAACAAGACTGTAAATCTTAGTTTGGATATCTTTAATAAATAGTGACAAAAAGACCAGGAACAAGACTGATCTGTGTATTTACTTTTAATTCGAGCAGTCATGAGCATTTCTCATCTAAGCAGAATTTCTGGTACAAAGAGAATTTGTTTCACAGATGGATATTGCAGTTAAAAATATTTGTAAGATACCAGATGATCAGGACTGAAACACATTTAGCAGGTTATAATTTCTGACCAAGCACAAAAAATAACAAAGAGAGAAGTAAAATACAGTTTATGTTTATGGTTTCAATAACTGATTACATTATACTTTAGAAAGAATGTTACTCTATATGGATTGCCATATAAAGACAGATGATATATCTTGGCATATATACAGTAGGAGTGAAGTGATGTCATTAGATAAAACCGTGTACCACCACTACCATGTGATATATTAAACATGATGTGAAAATAACTAACATTTGTATACACAGTGTATGTCACACGGATATCCCCACAGTGTACACATCACAGTAGCAACACTCTGAACTACTTCCACAAAACCAATGTAGTCCTATTATATAAATCACATATGTAATGGGCTGGCATGTAATACACAATGTATCTATGAATTAGTGGCAAGTGATCTAGAGACCATCGCTCCATTAGCTCCTCTGCCACTCATGCAAGTTACCGAGGTCACTTGCCACTCATTCAGATACATCATGTATTACATGCCAGTCCACATATCCCATATTTTTTCACTTGTATACACTTGTAAGATAGGAACAGCAGAAAACCCAAGGCCCATGTATGCCCCTTCACTTAGAGGTAATTATCTTTAAGTTCTTCTTTGTCATTTAATTTTCCAGTTTCTTTTAAATATGCTAAATGTTTTACTTAGGACTATGTTAGCTGGTAGGTAGTTCCACATTCCTATTATTCTCTGTGTGTAACATAATTTGCATTTATTAGTTTTAAATGTTCACACTTTTAACTGTTTTTATGCTCCCTTGTAATATTGTTTTGTTTGACTTTTAAATTCATACTATCCATTAGTTTTATTATTATATAGAGTGTACAGATACAGTAAATCCCACCATATTCTCCTTCTGTGTAATGTGTGTCGGTTCAAGATGTTTAAATGTTCCGTAAACTTTTTGTCCTTCAAACCTTTTTACTGTTTTTGTGATTCTTCTCAGTAGTCTATCAAGTTTATGTTGTTCTCCTAAATTTAATCCACACAAAATTGTGTGAACAATAGTCAGTATCTGGTCTCATGTAGTTCCCATATAGGGGGATTATTATGTTATGAGATTTGTCATTAAAGTGTCTAGTTTGAATTTGTTAAATATATTATCTCAGCGAGCTGTAGATTTTAAGTTGCTAGTAATTATTGCACCCAAATCCTTTTCATTCTGTGTTTTAGTCAAATGACTATGCAGATAATACTTGTACCTTGAATTATTTTTGCCAAAATGCATTACCTTACATTTGTTTATGTTAAATTGCATTCCCCACTCCACTGCCTATGCTGCTAGCTTAGTTAGGTCAGATGATAAAATGTGTTGCTTCTCTTCTGTATCTGCCTCTTCGCCCAGTTTTGTATCATCCACAAAGATATTAATTTTATTCATTATGGAAGTTCCATATCAGATATAAAAATGCTAAAATGTGTGGGACCCAGTATTGACCCCTGTGGCACGCCACTAGTGACTAACTGATTTTGATATATGTCAAGATTCCTTTCGATCTGATTTTCGGAAGAATCACTCCACTACCACTTCCCTACTCAGACTGATTGACTCTATCCATTCTGTCATGGAGAGGTCACATTACCTGCACCATCTTTGTCGACCTTGCAAAGGCTTTCAACACTGTCTCCCACTCTCTCCTCCTAGAAACCCTCTCCTCTGCAGGCTTATCTCAATCGTCCTGCAACTGGTTCAGAGCTTATCTGGTAGGACATACCCAATCAGTTAAAATAGTGGCTTCTGCGTCCTCCTCACAATCCACATCCACTGGAGTGTCTCAAGGTTTTGTCTTTGGCCCACTCCTATTCTCAATCTTTCTGAACAACCTACCATTTGCATGCCCTTCATCCTCAATCGACATGTATGCTGATGACACAGTTTTGTTCACCTCTGGTCACTCCCCAACCCCCAATGTTATTTCCAGACTACAGCTGCACTTCAAAGATGTTCAACGCTGGCTAATCTCGCATCCGCTCTTCTGCAATGCCAAGAAGACAGTTTCTATGACCTTTGGCACTAGGCGGAGACTCTCTAGGCTGCCCTCCCTCCCTTCCCTCCTCACACACCCTTGACAGGACTACTCTAGTGGATACCTCCTCCTTTAAATACCTGGGTGTATGGCTTGACCAACATCTTAACATTTCTGTACATATCGCGCTATCCTGAAAAACTGCTCTCCAAACTTGGTGCCCTTTTTGAGACCATAGCTCCCTCCACTATCGGTTATTAGGCACAATCTTGTTAAGAAATGATCCTCCCTATAATCAACTATTGTGAAATAGTCTACAGTGCTGCTCCCAAGTCTTCCCTCACCAGACTGGATACTCCTTCAATGCTCGCTGTCGCTTTGCTCTAGACGCCTTTCCACACTCACCACTGCTCCTTGTACCATTCTCTCACTTTCCCTCTCTGGGTGCAGGCATCTCCCACTCGCCAAATTCACATCTAAATTCTGGCTTGGTACTTCTCCCTCTTACCTCACCAACTCCCTCTCAGCACCCCCGCTCCCTTCTCAGATCCTCTGACACTTGCACTCTAGTGATCCCTCATCGCTCTACCTCCACTTGCCAGGAAGCCTTCTCCTACCACTTCCCTAATCTTTGGAACTCCTTGCCCTCACCTATCCATTTCTCATCATCCTTATCCTCTGGCTCCTAGCCCTATATTATTTCTATTCCCCTAACTGCCTGCCACTAGCCCTCCCTTCCCCTTCTATTTTGTTTGTCTCCCCTGCCTTACCTAATCTTCTCTCCTCTGCTTTACCTCTCTTAAATTTCCATACGCTCCTCCCAGACCCCTAGCTTTGTCCCACTCTGAGCATGCTCCCTCCATCCCTGTCTCTCCGGCCAGTGTTGGACTCCCCTTGCAGGGTTCTCTTCATCCTCAAGAGGTACAGTTCCTCACCCCCTCTCCTCCCCTTGTTCCCTTCTTCCTCTTTCGAATTCTCATTCCCCTTGCAGGATTTATTGCATCCTGAAGGGGCTCAGATTCGGCTAGCTAGTTGCTTCTCCACAATCCGTCCCTCCCCACCTTCCAAACCTCTGCCTGCCCCTCCTCCTCTTCCTTCCTCCCTTCCCCCGCCAACTCCTCCCTTGCAGGGTTCTCAGCATCCTGAAGGGACTCGACTGTAGGCTGCCCTCTTTTCTCTCCTCCCCTTTCTCCACTGCCTGGTCCTATTTTCCTCTTGCAGGGTTCTCAGCATCCTGAGGGGCCCTGGCTCTAGGTTGCCCACTTTTTCCTCTTCCCTCACCCCATCCTCATACTTCGCCCTTCCTATCTCTTTCCCCCAATGTGCCCATTCCCACACCAAGGGCCTACTCAAGCACTTCTCACCATATACTGCCTACTCCCATTGCACTTAATCTGTGTCCACCTCCTTTAATCCTATACCCTGTTTGGCCATACTTTCTGTTTCTTTCCACATAAGTTTGTTCTCCCGGAGCATGGCCTTGGTCATTATGCTCCACTCTAGTATGACTCTGTTAAGGTGTGTTATTGTATACTTGCTCTGCAGTGTATTGGCTGTATTAATGTGTTTTGTTCTCCCGACATTGCATTTCCCCCCAAACGCTTCTGGAAATGAGCTGTTCACAGCTCATGTTGCCTTTACTGGTGAAACATTTTCAAAATAAAAACAAATAAATAAAAAAATGTATGCCCATTTATTGTTACTTTTTGACTTCTGTCTTCCAACCATTTAAAATCCAGGTGATGATATTCATACTGAAATTAAATGTGATTAATTTGGTCATAGGTTTCCCATGGAGTACCATATCAAAGGCTTCACTGAAACCCAAGAATATTACACCAGATGGGGTGTTAATATCGAATGCAGCACCTACTGATTCATAGAAACTTCCGAGTTTACTTGTACATGACTTGCTTTGGCGAATCCATGTTGATTATTCTCTGTTATTCCCAGGTCACTTACTTGCGGGTTTAACATATCTCAACCAAAGCTTTCTATAATTTGGGGGGTCACTTTTTGTACCCTTTTTATGACTGGAACCACAAATGCCTTATCCAGTCATCAGGGACAATTGAATCAGAGATAGAGATTTGTTGAATACATACGTTATGGGTTTAGTGATCTTATTTACTACTTCTTCTAGTAACCTTAAGTCTAGCTTGTCAGATCCTGCTGATTTTGATTCATCCAATGCTAATAATTTGTGCAATGCATGATTATTCCATATGTTGGGTACAGACATGTTAACTAGAATCTGTTCCATAATATTATTTATTGATTCTTTCTCCTGATATACACTACTAAAACAGCTATTCATGATTTCTGATATTTCATTTTGATCATTATGGTACTGTTACCACATATTAATGGTCCAACAGTAGGTGTAGGAATTACTATAACTATAGAAAGCCACTCATCATGTAGACAGGAAAAGTCACCAGTCCGAACACAACAAGCAGCATGCATATTTTGAAGCTTGAGCTAGTCAGCAAAACTACATAAATAAAGACAGACACATATTCTGAAAGAGAGCTGTATGTCAATATGCACATTGTGTGTGTGTGTGTGTGTGTGTGTGTGTGTATTTTCAAAAAACTCAGTTAACGCATCAGTTAGAGTTGCTATCACAGCGACAAAAGTTTAGAAATTCGATGTTAGGGTTACTAACCCTACCACCTCCCCATTCTACCTACCAACAGCATCGGGTGTCTCAGTGTCTTCGTTTCAATCCTCACCCCATTCCATTTGTACGAAACTGAGATGGTACAGTATAGAGAATGGGGTGAGAGTTAGGACTGATGACCCCAAGGCACACTCCAATTCCTGTTGCTGTGTGGAGGGTGGGAGAGTGGTGGGGAGTAGGTTGGTAACCTTAACATCAATTTCCAAATTTTTGTTGCTGTGATATCAACCCTAACTGATGCATTAATTGAATTTTTATAATGAATTTCCTTCTTTTCTGAGAAAGTGTAATGTTACTCATATGTGAATGTTGGAGCACAGGGCCCTCTCCTATCATGCATACATTTTGTAATTGTCTCTAATTTTCATGTGGAGTGCAGGGCCCTCTGGGTCCTTTGCTCCCATCTGTACATAAGTATAAAGATATTTTAATGATCTTGCATCTCCTGTGGAGCGAGGGCCCTACTACAGCATAATGTAGGGTTCTGTGCTCCCATTATTGCATAATGGGATCTATATGTGGGAGCACAGGGTCCTCCCATCTACTCATAAGCATAGAGATATAGAGCAGGCCTAGAGCCATTTCAGGTAACCCTTGTGCTGCAAATGTGGCAATATCTCAGTAACCATAGGAACTGTGTAAAAAATTCCACCGCAAATGTAATCATAACCTGGCAACCTCCACACTTGCTTAGCAGCTCTTAGTGAAATATCTGTATCTCGAACTGTTTTTGAGATATAGCTGTCGAAAAGTGGTGCGGACACCACAATGTTATCCTATAGGAAATTTCAAAACTTTGGAATGCTATAACTATGTTACCATTGTATATTTTTTCAACAAACCAGCAAAAGCACATCTGTTGTGCAAGCCCTTGCTGTCCTGCAACTTTCAGCCCCAAAGTCCTAACCATTGTTTGGCTATGAAGTGGCAAAGAAAACTGTTTTGGTGGTGTAGTTTAGATCAATTTGCAAATGTTTCACAGAAACTTTAGCGAAATTCACAGACATTTCAGGAAATTCCACAGAGCTTCATAAATGTTCAACGGCTAAAATGGCAGAAAAAGCTCAGAAACCATATTTCCAGGCATTATTTTGAGAAAGTAATGCCAGGACTGTGTTCCTCAGGCCCCGAGTGGGTAAACACAACTGTGGTGTTTACCAAGGGGCAGTATTTTTTGAATTACTTTTTTCTTGTCTGCGACGCTAACTGAAAAAAGATGGTGGCAGCACAAAAGTAAAAATCCCATTTGCGGCAGTAAAAAGTGTTTTTGCAAACGTTTTTGAGCGTGACATATATTTTTTCCCATAGGCTATAATGGAAAACTTAAAAGTTTAATAACTTTTGAACGGACTAATATTTTTTTTCACCAAACCTTCAAAAGGTACTTCAGTGACCGAAGTCCCCATGTACCTTAAAAATTTCAGTCCAGAACCACAAACTGTTTGGCCTGTAGAGACAAGCAAAGAATTTGCAAAAAAGTGAGGATTTTTCACACTTTTTGACACTCCGCAGATGCACATCTGACTGGAATGAAACTTACCAGATCTAGAGATCTATGGTAGCAGACCTGGCATTCAAAATTTCAGGCAAATTGGATGAACACTTGCAAAGTTATTAAAGTGCAACATTTTGGGTTTAACATAGTGCCCATGCAAACCTAACTATAGTGCCATTACTGTGGCACTATAATTATACTGGTGCATAGCACCAGCATAGTTAGGTGAGAGGCAGTTTAATGTTGAACCCAAATTTTTGAACCCTAACAACTTTTGAACCATTCAATGGATCTGCAGGACATCTGGCATGAAGAAACGGTCTGGGTAGGTCTGTTGACTTGCCACATTTCATGTGAATCCATTGAACAGTTCAAAAGTTATTAAAGTTTAAAAATCCAGAAATTTACCAAGTTTTTGCCTTTTTTTTTTGTCAAGTGTATCTTACAAATTGGTGTAGATATTGGTGTGATTTTTGTTTGGTTGTTTGAAAGCCTTGGACCCACAGAACTGCCCTTAAAAAGTTTGGTGCAAAAATTTGAATCCAGTCAAAAGTTATTTAATTGTGTTTTTTCCCATTATTTTCTATGGGAAAAAGTTAGATGTCCCGTGCAACACTTTTTGTGCGATAGTAAAAGGCCACAAATTTGTGAAAGTTTTCAAAAAACTTTCACAGATTTTTTGAAAACTTGCGGAACTTTTCAAAACTAATTTTAAAAAAATGCTATTTCTTTGCCAGTTCACTGTAAAAAAAATGGCTAGGTCTTTTGGGCTGAAATTTGCAGGGTATAAAAGGCTAGCCCTACAGATGTGCCCTTTGCTGGTTTGGTGATAAAATTTACATTGGTTCCATAGTTATAACATTCCAACATTTGGGAATTTCCCATAGGATAACATTGTGGCGGTCACAGTTCCTTTTAGCGGCTGTATCTCGAAAACGGTTTGCAATACAGATTTTTTACTAAACATGGATTAGTACACCTTTAGGTGTACTTAGCAGATATGCAGGTTGCCAGGCCATGATTACAACTGCAGTGGAATTTTTTCCATGTTCCTATGGTTAATGTGATATTGTGCCATTTTCAATACAAGGGTTACCTGAATGTCTCTAGGCCTGTGCTCTGTCTCCAGAGGGCCTGTGCTACCACATATGGATACCATTATGCAGTAGTGAGAGTGCAGGGCCCAGAGGGCCCTGTACTTCCACAGGGACATAAGAGTTAATTACAATGTCTCTACACTTATGGATAGATGGGAGTGCAGGACCCACAGGGACCTGCCCTCTCACATGAAAATCAGGGACAATTACAATATGCATGTATGGGAGCACAGGGCCCTCCCACAACACACCATGGAGTGATGCTCGCACAACCAAAGAAGGGTAAGATTACATTGTCTCAAAAAGTAAGGGAATTCATTGCAAAAAACTTTGTTAATGCATCAGTTAGGGTGAGTACTATAGTGACAAAAGGAGGGAAATGAGGCGTTAGAGTTTACAACTCTAACGTCCCACCCCCACCCTGCACAGACTGACAGATGTGGGGGGTGCCTTGCTGTCATCAGCCAAAATGCTCACGCCATTCCACCACCACCCCCACCCTGCAGACATGACAGGTGTCGGGGTATGCCTTGCAGTCATCCGCCATAACGCCACCTCATTCCATAAGTCAATAAGGTGAGATGGGTAAGTGTAGGGCAATGGGTTAAGCGTTGGGCAGATGACCCCAAGGCACATAACACCCTGTCAGTATCTACAGGATGGGGAGTAGTGGTGGAATGGCATGAGTGTTATGGCCGATGACAGCAAGACACCCTCCCCCACATGTGTCAGTCTGTGCAGGGTGGGGGTGGGGTGTTAGGGTTGTAAACCATAACACCTAATTTCCCTATTTTTGTCACTATAGTACTCACCCTAACTGATGCATTAACAAAGTTTTTTTGCAATGAATAGAGAGTAAAAGAGAGATTTATATCTACACACATGTAGATATATATATTTATGCGATAGGTGTGAAGTTAAAATCAATCTGATAAATCCGTTTATCCCCACATATCTGTGTTAAATTTCAGAACCTGAAATTTATCACACATACAGGTATGTGTGATAAACGCAAGCTGTCAATCAACACCAGCCTTGCTGGAACTTTACCAGTGTCAACCAGCCAGATGCTACTCCTGTACCCAAATTAGCACTGGCAAGTGCAAAAGAACCCCTCTGTAGCACCACCTCATGCAATCACCAACACCACAGAAAAATCACTCGCTTCCAGTCACAGCTTCAAAAAGCCTCACAGAAATGCAGCAAAACCAGAATAAATAACCACTTAAAAAGCAAAATAACGCTTTCTTTATTTTCCGACAATCAGTAAACATCTTCCAACTACAACAGCAAGTGGATACTAATATGCAGAATACAAAGAAAGTCACAGGAACACAACAATGCCGACTTCCAACTTGAACCCAGCCAAATACTAACACAATCTGAAGAAGACACAGAACCACTTCTGGACCCAGAGACAGAAAGCATCAAGCAAAATGAACAGGAACAAGAACCACAACCCAGCACAAGTACTGCAGTACTGGTAGACCAGAGCTGCCATTCAAAAATTAAAAGACTCATGCAGAAATCCAAATATAGTCTGAAAAACTCCTCAACGTCAGCATCCAACCAAAGTACCTAAAACAAACCTTCAAAATCGACCCCCGGATCAGATACCACATCGGGACCGTGACAACTTCCTAGCACACTATTTCATAAACTGCAAGAAAAAGATGGAGCACCCTATGAACCGCTCACACTCACGAGCAACATTCCAGAGTCTGAGAGACACCTAAAGGCCAAACACAACCCTGAATCACTGTCCACATCAGCTGCCTTTAAAACAATGAGACAAATCATGCTGGGTAAACAAAAAACCCTAAAAAGCTACAGAAAAGGAAATAAACCAAAAGCAGCAGTTAAATTGACTGACACACTGATAAACGCTACCAGTGCCAGCAACTGGGACCACTCATGCCAGAAAGCTTATTAAAGGAGAACAGTAGTTAACTGTGGTATAGCAGTGTGTGTACAGTTAGTTCTCGCCACCTTGATGCTCTTACTTTTTGTTTTTGACATTGTTTAAGTTTATTACATAGACTTGAGTTTCCTTACCATTTTAGGTTGGTAGTGCTCCCCATGCTGTGTGGTCCTGTATTGCCGCCACACTTTCTCCACTCAGCGTGGCGCAAACATGCGTCTTCCACACTGACAGTGTGCGAAGCTTTGGAGTTATGCGCATGCATCTCAGCATTTCGAATTGGTAGCACTCACCATTGTAATCTGTTTGTTATGGTGCAGTGACCGGAGACGTTGTACCGAGACCGATTTAATATTTTTAATCTCATTTCGGATGAATGCTGTGCCTCCCTCCCCAGCATCAATGTAAAAGTATCCGTTTGTCCCACGTTTTCAAGAAAGTGCCCCAGTTCATTCATTCTGCTCTCAAATGTATGTTGCAACTCAGTATCACAAACCCTCTGCATTTTCAATACGGTCTGAGGGATAAGGGCCTGATCTTTCAGACCAACAGTCCTATAGTTATGTGATTTAAAAATGTTCCACATGCTTTGGCATCTTTTACATTATATATTTCTATTTATACAATAGGGGTGAGTGATAAATGAGTGAGATAAAACAGTGTATCATCCACTGCAGTGTGATATTTTTACCCTCTGCTCTACTGTGATGATATCAGCCATTTACACACACAGGTCATAAAAATGTCACTGATATCATCATGCTAGGCGGCTTTCCCCTCAGCATGCAAGAAACACCTGTGCTGTTACCATAGACACAAATGCAGAACTACATGAGAGGTTTCACTGCCTGCAGCTAACTCAGTTAGCATTACAAAGCACATACACACACCTATTCCCCACACTAACTTCCTATTACTGTGATACTCTCAGCTTGACTGCAGCCAGAATTCTAAAGAGCACAGCTTCATAGAACACTCTGTTCCTCACTGCTGCCTGCAGCTAACTCAATTACCACTAAAAGTCTCAGCTGTTCCTGATACTCTCAGCCCATTACCCATCCATTACTGTGATACTCTCAGCTTGACTGCAGCCAGACTTCTAAAGAATACAGCGTCACAAAATAGTCTGTTTCTCACTCCCTAAAACTAACTCATTTAGCATTGCAAAACACACTCTTCTGTTTCCCAGAGTTTATAACACTGCCTGCCCATTCAGAAAAACTCTCACACAGAATGAGCAAACACATAAACAGGAACAGAACACAAGACAACATAACAATACTTCTGAAACTCCTAGCCCTATTGTATAAATTGAATATACGATGTGCGGATCGTGTGCTATGGTAAATATTGTCACTCCTGCATCATGAGCTCTGGATATCTCACTCTGCAGGAGAGATAATATTTGCCATATCACACTCATGCCCATCATGTATCCCATATATATATATATATATATATATATATATATATATATATAAATAAATGATATAAAAATGCTAAAGCATGTGGAACATCTTTTAAATCACATAACTATAGGACTGTTAGCCTGAAAACTTGTAAAAATAGGCCTTCTGGTGTGGGATGTTGGTAGCCTAGAGGTCAGAATACATTCTGGGCATCTCTGGGCTGACGTGGGCATCAAACAACTGAACATCTCGGTCACAAAACTCAATTGAAATTTATAAACCATAGGTGAATGTGAAATCAAAAATTAAATAAATGCACTTTGAATGTGACATAGAACACAAAACCACTGGACAATGAATATAACATTTGATATTATTTCAAAATTCTATAAAATAAAAATCAGGCAGTTGTAAAACAAGTTCCACACCTGTTGCTTTCCATATGAGATTCTAATCATTCTAGGCCCACCTAACCTAGTCAGATTTCACCAGATTTGCCTACCAATAAAAACTAGTAGAAATGTGGTCCTGCCTGCCTGTCTGCTCCTCCCTATGTATCATCAATATGAAATACCAAATAGTAACTTGTCCCAACATCCAGGGATATGGAGGCAGGCAGGAAGTTTGGCATCATGGCAGATGCAGAAAGTACTGGCAAGGGATGCAGTAGTGTGTGTGTGTGTGTGTATGCATGTGTGTGTTTTGCACTGTTTACTATATGGGATATATAATTATATATACCACACTATTTTTAATGTTGTATTAGTGTTTTGCTTTGTTTTAGATTTTATATATATATATATATATATAAATATACACACACGCTACAAGGTATTTGAAAGAAACCAAATACCTGCTGGAGACATTTTCGTTTATATCTTGGGACCCAGGGGGGGCGCCCGCATGCACACACACATACACACACACAATATTAGAAATGCAAATGTGTGTGGGGGTGTAATCATTTCCCACCACTATAAATAAACGCTTGTTTTCTTTGGAATTTGATCAATTGATTTGTTTTCTGCTTTCAGAACTATCCGGAATTAACTATTAAAGGATTTGCATTTATTTTATGTTTTACAATTAAAATGTCAATTATGTTTTAAAGAGCTAGTTTGCCACTTGAAAAAAAAATTCCCTTTTGTTAATTATAAGATTTTCTACCTGACACTACTTGGTGTGATGCCTAATACAGAACTGTACAAGTATGCTGACATATCTAGTTGCAACCCTTCTAACAATCGTCAACCATGTGACCACAGTGCCTGTGACATCAGAGCTGACCAAGAACATTCAATCACATGTCGTCAAATGGTTATTTGTGATATCACAGTAAATAAGGTCATAATTGCTCTTCATATCACACCAAGTACTATGAGGTAGGATTATTCTGATGAGCATACTGAAAACGAAACTTTCAGAAACACAGAAAAATGTCTGCTTTTAACAACTAATACAATTTTCTGTCTGCCATTTTTGGTTAGTCATTCATATCAATGCATCTCAAAATGCCTGACAGTTCAACAAACAGGGACTTTATCACTAGCTTTTACAAATTTAATGAAAAATCCATGTGCCCAGGAAGGCTCCTGATTGGCTAATGGATCGGTCACTAACCTTTTAGAAATGACGGATCCAGCTGCCAACTGAGGCTGTGCTGCACACTGGGTCCATGCCACATCCCTAAAAAAGTAAATAAAAAACAAACTACAAAAACCTAAAGTTGCTATTGCCATTCGATTATACAACAATAACAACCCAAAAGCCACTCATTTCCTTAGATTAGAAATATCTGAAGGAGTGTCTTCTCTGCTGCTCCTCGGGCCATCTCTCCCCAAGCCCCCAAACACATTGCAAAATGAGGCTTGATTGCGTATTGCTTAATTATAAACCTTCACATCTCTGGTATCCAATCCGACTGTTTATTCCAAACATTCCAGAAACTCCCATAAGCACAGGAGAGCCTTTGATGTAAATAGTTACAACATTCTGAGTTCTCAGTTCTGTTGGCATAATCCATGTCCCACACAAGGGTTTTAGAATTTTCTATGAAGTAAAATACTGAGATATTTAAATCCAAGTTCCCATCCATTAAAACAAATGTAGGATGCATATACAGTATATGCATAGTTCTGGCATCTCTTATTGTTATTAGCCTGCCACCTCAAGCCCTTTTATGCCAGAAGTAGATCTGTCACCCAGTGAACTCAAGAATGCGGTAATAACCACGAGACATAGTAGCAGTACATACAAATATGAGAGTGCCATCTCAACTCCTTTGTGCGCCAGAATGACCCAGCTTGATCCTGCAGCTCTCCCACCAAACTCCAGTGGGTACTACTGTAACCTTAAGAGATGCCATAACCACACATACACAGATTAATTACTGGTCATTTAGGGTAAGACCCAAGCATCTGCAATTGATGCCAGCTCCCTCCAGTCATACACCCTTTTCCATGGTCAGCAACAGTGAGACTATGTCCATCATACAGAAATGGTGCCAAGTAACCAAGGAGGCAGTATAGTGCAGTTGTTTAAGGCTCTGAGCTGCAAACCTGGAGACCTGGGTTTGAATCCCACAGCCCCCACTTGCATACTTTGTGACCCTGAGCAAGTTACTTAACTTCCTTCTGCTCCCAGGTTGCACCTGTAAACAAGCTTTCAGCTTAATTTGTTTCACCTGGTTAAAGAAAGGTAAACAAAAAAAAACAACTCCAACCTCCAGCCATCTGGTAAAATTCAAACTTCATTCTCATAACATCTTCACATTTCCCTTACTTTGTTAAGCATCCAATCTGTAGCTTTGCACATCTGCAACTGAAGCAGCAGTTCTAACAAGCAGCAGTATTTTATCATCTATAACTAAGTTGGTGTGTGTGTGTATGAACAATGTTCGATCTGTGACATAGTCCACTATTGCTTCAGTCGGGTAGTGGGAACTGTGAAAAAATAAACAAAGCAGGTTGAATACTGGTTTCCTTTACGGAACATTTTAGTGGGTCAATACAAAAATCTACCAGCATTGGGCTGGCCTCTGCACAAGTCTGCCTACAATTGCCCAGCTTCCCTCCCCTTCCTGTTCCCACATCACCAGTTGCATTTCCAGTCTATTGTCTTTTTAGTTTACACGAAACATTTTGCTGCTGCCATATGCTACATAATCAATGAAATATAAGATGAATTGTCTCTGCATTTTATATTGTAAAAAATTTCTCTGGATGTTGGAAAAAATCACAAATGCCAGTACATGATCTTTGAATGACAAGGCAAGTTTATTCATATTGTGCCCAATTCCAAAGGCTCAGTGCATTTTGCAGTCCTATCATAAGTCCATGCAACAATAAAGCATATCGGTTAGTACATATCAATAAAACAGAAATGGTAACATTCAGGCACAAGAGATAACAGTAGCAGCCCCCCGATATTCACACTGCCTAGGTATTATCGAAAGCTTGTTGGAACAGATATAATTTTATCCTCTCTTAATCCTAAGCCACAAATAAAAACCTAATTAAAGTAGAACAAAGAATGGTTTAATCAATGCCCTAGTTCCTTATTCACCAGAACACTCCTTTCAGTCATCCAGCGGAGATTTGTATGCAGTCCAAGTGTCAAATCAGAGGTCCTCTGAGGATCAGTTTGCTGCCAAATTATGTTAAGAAAAGCTATAACCCTCACTGAAGACTTTTAAAAAATGCAGCTCAAGAAATTTTTTTCACTTTCTTTTTTCCTCTCTTTTCCCAGTGGTTTAGACTCTCCTTCGGCCCTTGCAGAAGCCCTTGATCCTGTGCCAGCTTGAGCTCTCATTACTGTCCCTAGATAACTACCAGTATTAACTACACAGTTACTAACTACTACAGACAGTTGGTGAGACCCCATCTGGAGTACTGTGTGCAATTCTGGAGACCCCATCTCCGCAAAGACAGACAGAGTGGAGGCTGTTAAGGCAACCAAAATGGTGCAGGGTCTGCATCAGAAGACATACGAGGAGAGACTAAAGCAGCTTAATATGTACTGTATACCTTTGAGGAAAGGAGGAGAGGGGACATGATAGAAACTTTAAAGTATCTCAATGGAATTAACAAAGTACAAGAGGGTAGCATCTTTCAGGAAAAGAGATGTGAAAGAACAAGGGGCACAATTTGAAGATAGAGATGGAACAGCTCAGAGGTAATGTTAGAAAGTATTTTTTTCACAGAGAGGGTTGTGGATACATGGAACAGCCTTCCTGAGGAGGTTGTGGAGTCAGGATCAGTGGGAGAATTCAAGAATGCATGGGACAGACATAAGGCAATTCTAGTGGGGGTAGGAGGAAGTAAGCTGTTGATTAACTAAAATCTGCAGCTTACCCATCAGTTAGGGAAATGGGCAGAATAGGTGGGCCCTATCTGCCATCAAATTCTATGTTTTCTATGTTTCTATGTTTAACTGACCATTCCAGACTTAGCACTCTGAGTAAGGAAGGTGAGACAGTGAGTGGGTAAGGAAGGTCATACAGTGAGTGGGTAGGGTAAGGCAGGTCAAATGGAGAGTAAGTAAGGCAGGTTAGATGGTGGGGAAGGAAAGGCAGGTCAGATGGAGGTAGGTAAAGCAGGTCAGATGGTGAGGGGGTATGGCAGATGAGATGGTGAGGGGTAAGGCAAGTCAGATGGTGAGGGGTAAGGCAGATGAGATGGTGAGGGGTAAGGCAGGTCAGTTGGTGAGGGGCTAAGGCAGGTCAGATGGTGAGGGGGTAAGGCAGGTCGGATGGTGAGGGAGTGAGGCAGATGAGATGGTGAGGGGGTAAGGCAGGTCAGATGGTGAGGGGGTGAGGCAGATGAGATGGTGAGGGGGTAAGGCAGGTCAGATGGTGAGTAGGTAAAGCAGGTCAGATGGAAAGTGGTAAGGCAGGTCAGAAGGACAGTGGGTAAGGCAGGTCAGAAGGAGAGTGGGTAAGGCAAGTCAGAAGGAGAGTAGGTAAGGCAGGTCAGATGGAGAGTGGGTAAGGCATGTCAGAAGGAGAGTAGGTAAGACAGGTCAGAAGGAGAGTGGGTAAGGCAAGTCAGATGGAGAGTGGGTAAGGCAGGTCAGAAGGAGAGTAGGTAAGACAGGTCAGATGGTGAGTGGTAAGGCAGGTCAGATGGTGAGTGGTAAGGCAGGTCATATGGGTGCATAGGTAAGGAAGGCCAAATAGAGAGTAGGTAAAGGAGGTCATACTGCGAGTAGGTAAGGCAGGTCAGATGGGGAGGGAATGAGTAAGACAGGTCAGATGGAGTGTCCGTAAGGCAGGTCATATGGTGATTAAGTAAGGCAGGTCATATGGTGAGTAAGACAGGTCAGATGGAGATGGGGTAAGGCACATCAGATGGGGATGGGGTAAGACAGATCAGATGGTGAGTGGGTAAGGCAGGTCAGATAGTGAGGAGGTATGGCAGGCCAGATGGTGAGTGGGTATAAGGCAGGTCAGGTGGTGATTAAGTAAGGCAGGTCAGATGGTGGGTAGGAAAGGCAGGTCAGATGGTGATCAGGGACAACTTGAACAATCCCAATAACAAGGATGGGGCAAGGGGGGTGGGGAGGGGTTGCATCCAGGCTCAGCAACAGAGTGTGGAGGGCATGCATCTTAAAACGTTATTGCTATTTAAAGCACAACTGGGCCAGAATGACTCATACATTTTCGAGAAAATCATGTGAAAAAGCAGTACAAAAAGTCCCTACTTTCACACAAAAATTGCTATTTTCATATGAGAAACTATAAATTTTTCATATACAAATTACGATTATCTGTGCGATTTTTCACAATTTTAAAATGGCCAAATTCTTCCTATAGTTGCACAAACAAAAAAAATGGGATTTAATGCAGTTTTCACTTATAGAAACAATTTCCCCAACTCTTGCATAAAGTATCTTATGATTAAACTTTCTCACCATTATTGTTTGGTAACCTTAGGAATGTATCAACATATGGTTTCAAGTTTTGGGGGGCATTCTGAGCCTCAGGGGGGCTTAATAAATAATCAATCATTATTTTTATTATTACTAACTTTTTTCTACATCTCTTTAAAAAAAAAAATATTGGTGGCAGACACATTTTATGTTCATGTTTGTGTATTCAAAATAATTAAGACTTGTGGTGCCCGATACTGTGAACTAGTTCCTCAGCACATATCATCCATCTCTGCCCCAGAGACCTTAATGGAAAGTATAGTCCTCCTACCGCCATCCTGGGATGAAGGCTAGGTTGATGAGTGGGTGAACCCATCCAGCAGGCTGAAAAAGCGACCAAGCCAGGCTAACCTAAAATGAACACAAATGCTGTTTTGTACCATTTCTTCATTCTGTAACATATCCCAGTAGCTAACAGTAATTTGGCACCTTTTCTTATCACTGATACACCAGCTGACAAATACATTATTCTATGTCCTCCCTATCTTTAGTTGCAATTTGTTTTAAACAACCACCACAGCAGAACAAAATCAGCCCATGGCATGTTCAGCATTTCTTGTTTTCCTGATTGATCATGATAGATCATGACAGTAAATTAACAAGCACTGTTCAGTGCTTCAGTTACTTGTCTGGCCACATTCTACAAATACTCAACATTTTGTGGCTTTGTTACCACTTCTTCAGGCTATGTGATCCGAATGGCAATTTTATCATTTTTGCCAAACAGTGATCTTTCTCTTTTTTTAAAGCAGCAGTACATGTTACCGGTGAACATTTTGACTTGTATTTTTTTATTATATTTAGACTGCCCATTTTCTCCTCACTTCTTCAATACCCTGCTTTCCCCATTTTGACTCTACTTTAACTCTTCCCTTTATTTAATTTTAAGTAAGAAAAAGAGTGCTCCTTTTAATGTGAGTGGGTCCAGGTTTCCATCGGTATTCTCTGTTGTTTTTCTAACACTCAGTGTTGACATCACTTTTCTTAACACCCTCTGCTTTACAATACTTTTCTTGTGACTAATGAACTAATATGCAACAGGCAATGTGCCTTGATCTTATGAGACATAAAGTATACATGAACACCTGAGAATACTGATGAAAACCTGGTATGAGCCATATGAAAAGGAGTGCTTCTTTTGTAATTTCAAATGTAAAAAAACTGCCAAAGCGGACTCAACACAGGAAAAGAAGGGTACTGTAGCTCTCATGTAATGTTCTGATGCCACAATGTAGTTTGCCATTACCTGGACCAAGAAAACAACACAGTGGTGCTGCAGGGATGCACAATGGGCACATGAGATCACTGCCACTGTTAAAAACTGGTG
The DNA here is from genome assembly GCA_016271365.2 of Neoceratodus forsteri. NCBI lineage: Eukaryota > Metazoa > Chordata > Ceratodontiformes > Ceratodontidae > Neoceratodus > Neoceratodus forsteri. Next base: position 661,368,828 of record CM057459.1, read on the forward strand.
ATCCGTTGTCATGTTTATGGCACTGTCATTGTCATGTGTACCGAAATCAAATAGCCTAAATACATAAGTAAATTCAATGTGTGTCTATGCACCCTCTCAATGACACAGCCATATATTCACCCTGTCCATGCTCATCATTGATGATTAGAAACATAGAAACATAGAAACATAGACTTTGACGGCAGATAAGGACTGCTAGGCCCATCTAGTCTGCCCATTTCCCTACCTACAGGATAGGCCGCAGATCCTAGTTAACCAACAGCCTATTTCTTCCTACCCCCCACAAGAATTGCCTTATGTCTGTCACATGCATTCTTGAATTCTCCCACAGTTTTAGACCCCACAACCTCCTCAGGAAGGCTGTTCCATGCATCCACTACCCTCTTTGTGAAATAATACTTCCTCACATTGCCCCTGAACCACCCTCCTTCTATCTTTAAATTGTGTCCCCTTGTTCTTGCAAGTCTCTTTTTCTGAACAATGCTACCCTCTCAGACTTTGTTGATTTCACTGAGGTTTTTAAAAGTTTCTATCATGTCCCCCCTCTCCCTTCTTTCCTCAAGGGTATACATATTAAGCTCCTTTAGCCTCTCCTCATACGGCTTCTCTTGCAGACCCTGCACCATTTTAGTTGCCCTCCTCTGGACTGCCTCTATCCTGTCTATGTCCTTGCGGAGATGGGGTCTCCAGAACTGGACACAGTACTCCAGATGGGGTCTCACCAACTGTCTGTACAGAGGGATAACAACTTCCTGTTTTCTGCTGCTGCCTCTCCCTATACATCCCAGTATACCCCCAGCCCTCCCTACTGCCTTCTCACATTGCTTGCTAACCTTAAGGTCATCTGATATGATTACCCCAGGTCCCTTTCCTTTTTGTTGTTGTTACTACCTCCCACCCATTGTGTATTCTTCCCCTGGGTTCTTGTTTCCCAGGTGCATTATTTTGCACTTCTTTGCATTGAATCCTAGCTGCCATACTTGTGACCATTCCTCCAACCTTGCCAAGTCCCTTTTCATCCTTTCCACGCCTCCTTGTGTATCAACCCTGTTGCATATTTTTGTGTCATCTGCAAAAAGGCATACTTTTCCTTCCAGTCCCTCTGCAATGTTCCTATTAGTATACATAGCCAACTAGAAACACAGTGACGGGTGACTATCGTGTGCAAAGTCTGTTTTATTACTACCATGTGGATATTGTGCAGCAAAAGGCAAACAACACTTCTTGAATAGCTCGTTAGAAAATGTTAGAGGGTGTTGGCATGTGTTTCAGTTATGCTTAAATCTAGAGAAATGTTTGTCCAGCAACTCCTCTTTTGCTGTCCTTTTTGTGCTGGCAATATTGGAAGGTAGTTCCGGGACCTGTATAACAGGTACGTCAGATAAGGTGCCCTGTTTCATTTGCATGACATCATTCAGCAAGTGTCCCACATAAGTGTATGTCTTGGGAACCTTGACACTTTTAACAATCCATTGTTTCATCAGCTTGGAGAAGACAAACTTATGTCGTGGCTTTCCCTTTCATTTCCCTTTCTTTATCACTGCCTGTGGCAGGTTCCAATTTTCGCTGTAGACCAGCATTGCCAGCTGTGTCCGTGCCAGCATACCATGATAGCTGAAATGCTGCCGTTTGGTGCAGTATTTATTCAACAGCAAGTTGAAAACCTCGATGTTTCTCATGTGACAAATTGTGTGATTTTTTTCGATGTCTTTCAGGAGATGAGTATTTAGAACAACAGTTTTTAGGGCCTCATATGCAGGTTCCCCTTTGATGAGCCAGTCAGTGTTGTCACGTTCTATAAGTGGACCATGGTCACATTTCCAGTACTCCAACGCCACATGCCATGAGTGGTTATTTGCGGTGTGCTCCAGTATCGAAATCGATTTTTCTCTAAGAAGCGTGCTGCTCTCACAGCAGGTATTGGCAGACCACAAGAAGTGGTTCAGAACTGATCTGATCCATGACATGAGTTTCTCACAGTTTCTTTGCTTGGCCTTGGCGCTGAGTTTCTTGACAATTGCTTTGGTGACATGCCACACATTGTATTGATGTTCAACACCCGGAAATGTGCTTCCCTTGTTCATCAGGCAGGCTATTTGGGGGTGTTGATCTGTTGCCACTGTTTTAACACTTATCCAAGATGCTTATCATGCAACACATGAAAGCTTCTTTCTCCATTACGTTGGAGTTGGATACCACTGAAACCTGGACTAGGGATGACTCTGGTATGGCATTGCTATACATATCCATAACTCTGTATGTACAGTATTTGGCACTATGTCCGAGTGAGTCACAACAGCTGTCTCCAATGATTGTCAGTTGTTGTTTTTTTCCTTCAGTGTTTCCCATGTTTCCTTCTTCTTATTTAGCCATGCCCTGTTCACCACTGGGAACATGTAGGTCTTCTGGATGTTCAGGTATTGGGACTCGCAAATGAATGGGACATCTCCAAATTTGAAGAACTGCACTGTTCAGTTATAGGTGTTTCCACCAACCAGAATGCTGGAAGACAGCACAAGATTTCCAGCACCCATTTTACTGATCAATGGTTGTGAACGCCATGTGAAGTCATGGCTATTGCAGCAGCAAAAGTTGGCCACATACAGGGTTCCACGTACAAAGTTGTCAGTCAACATCAGTGGTAGATGACAGATTTGGCACACCAACATGCTAAGAACAGTTAGCAGTGAACTTTTAAAAAAAAGAAAGTTTGTCTCATTGACAATACCATCGCCACAGGAAAATGTGCTATCGGCAGTTTCCTCAATGTGCTCTTCAGAGTCTGAGACAGAGGACGGTACAAACAAGGAATGCTGCATTTCCATTAACTCACTTGTCTGTGAAGAAAGCATGGAGACACTGTGGTCATGGAAGATTTGATTAGCAGTGCTGTGTTTAAGCAGAGTCAAGGTTAGTGGTGGTGGCAATGGCAGGCTGGCATCAAGATTCGCATCAACCACAGCAACCAAAATGTGGTCACGCAAACATGTTCCTGGTTCTTCCTCTGCATGTTGTATTTGCGTCTCATACTTTGAATTGGTGTTGTATGAATGATCCATATAAACATTTTCATGGGTTTCTGGCCACTGGCATGCAAAATCATACATCTCAACACAACACTGCACACCAATGCTGCTGCTTGTGGTATCCTGATGCTGGACTGCCCTGCTTCTTTGACAGGATAGGATGGCTTCAGTATTTGTTACCTAATCGGGTGAAAAAGGAAATTAAATCAGTCATTCTGGTATGTAACTTTTCAGTACTAACTGGGGTCACCATTTTAACACAATATGTTTGCATCTGTACACAGAATGGTTGCGTTACGGCAATGTTGGCAGAATATCTATTTGGACTTGGGGGGCAGGGGTTTGACATCAGACACCATGAGTGGTAAGCAGAGGAAGACATATGAGCAGAGGTGTGATGACCTGAATCTATACACGCTGAGAACAAGGTGGGAAAGGGGGGACATGATTGAAATATGTAAAGGTGATCAGAAAGGTAAGAAAAGGGGGTCTGCTAAAGAGGAAGGAGGGATGCAGAACTACAGGGCACAGCCTCAGGTTGCAATGAAACAGATACAGTGGCAAATTGATGGTGCACTTCTTCATGCAGATGGAGGAGGAGCAATGGAACAGACTGCCAGATGTAGTGGTGTCTTGACAACCATCTTGCAAATTAAGAGGGCACAGGATCGGCATATGGGGCTGAGTATGGGTGGTAGGGGGGTGGCAGGCGGGAAAGGGGGGATGTGAAAGGGGCTGGGTCAGCATAGTGTATGTGTTGGAAGTGTACAAAAATGGCATGAAGCTTCTATGACTTTCTGATTCTCAGTGGTAGGTAACATGATGGAATCACTTTTGAAAAAAAGAATTGCTGAGTGCCTAGTGGACAGCGGGACTCAGGACCAGATGCAGCAAAGATTCATAGAAGGGAGGTCATGTGAAATGAGCAGAATCAATTTCTTTGACTGGATGACCAAAGTAGTACACCAGGGAGGGTATGTGGACATGCCCTACCTAGACTTTAGCAGGGCATTTGACTCAGTCCCACACAAAAGATTTTTTTATATGATGGCAATAAAAAATCATGGAACTTGATTGTCTGTCTGCACTTGGCAGCAGTGACGTAATGTGAGCTCCACCTCACTGTACAGATTTGTCATAGCATTGTCCTCATCTTATCTTAAGAAAGATATATATATATTGCAGCAGTAAAAAAAAATACTAAACACTTTAAAAACAATTTTTTTTTTTTTGCATAACAATGAGCCGTTGTACAATAGCAATACTGCACTGCAGGATGTGGGTGGTGCTGTGTTAACCTCACTTCTGCGACATTGGACACACTCTGCCTGCATCTGCATGGAAAACCGCCCAGGTGTGAGGTTCTCCCAGCATGACTCACACCCTGTAGTGCATTATTGCTTAATTAAACACGTTACCTCTCCTGGGAGTGGGTCCTAGGGTGGTAGCCTGTGTTAAAAATTGGCTATACAACAGGACGCAGATATTAATAGTAAATGGAGTCCTCTCCAAAGAAAGGGGGGTTTGTAAGTGGGGTAACGAAGGGTTCAGTACTGGTGCCGGTCCTCTTTAATGTCATTATAACTGACATTGCAGAGGGACTGGAAGGAAAAGTATGCCTCTTTGCAGACCACACAAACATCTTCAACAGGGTTGATACACAATTGGGGAGGGGGTGGAAAAGATGAGAAGGGACTTGGCAAGGCTGGCGGAACGGTAAAAAGTATGGCAGCTTACATTCAATACATAAACATGTGCAAAGTAATGCACCTGGGAAACAAAAGCCCAGGGGAAAATGACACAATTGGATGGGGGTGGTATTAACAAGAACCAAAATGGAAAGGGACCTGGGGGTTGTCATATCACATGACCTAAAGGGAAGCAAACAATGTGGGAAGGAAGTAATGATGACTGGGGAATACTGGGATGTATAGGGAAATGCATCAGCAGTACAAAGCAAGAATTTGTCATCCCTCTGTACAGACAGTTGGGTGAGACAACATCTGGGAGTACTGCATACAGTTCAGCCAAGGATGCAGGAACATGGACAGGCAGCTTCCAATACTGAATGCCAGCCAGTGCGTGACTGAACCCCTCCCCTCCCCCCTCCCCCGCTGCTGACACTGTGTATATACCTCTTGCATGTACCTGGAACAAGTTACTGCATAGGGCAGCTTATTTTTTAACAACTGCACCTTTGAAAGACAGAAAAAAAGGGGATAGCTTAGAAACACTAGCTATAAAGAAGCATGCTCCTTAGACAGTGTATGGCATATGTGTAGCAGTGAATAAAAAAACGAATATCACAGTTGCTTCATGGTGAGTGGGTCATTGTTTCCTGGTTTGTTAGGAGTAGAACCTGTGACACATTTGTTTACCTGCAGTGGCAGAACTCTGGAAGTAACTACACTGAAAGAAGCTGATCAGCCTGAAGGTGGTAGGGCAGTGTGACCAAACAGTGGGTATGTCTACTGTGAAGCTGTGGTGCCTACGGATGGGTATATCAAGCAGGAGGGGAGTTGTTGTCACTGTCTCACTTACTGATGAGACCACACCTGTAGTACTATATCCAGTTTTTGAGGCCGCAGATTAGAAAAGACATAGGCAGGGTGGAGGCAGTCCAGAGGATGGCAACTAAATCATACTTTGGTTGCACAAGAAGCCCTATGAGGGAAGGCTGAGTGATTCAAACATGTACACCATGCAGGTGAGGAGACCAAGAGGTGACTTGATAAGGGGCCTACATGTACCTCACTGGTGGAAATGGGGGGGGGGGGTCGCTTTCAAATGAGATGGAGCACCAGGATAGCAATGAAGCTGGGGCAGGGAGCTTAAAAGAGATGTAAGGAAATATTCAATCACTGAAAGAGTGGTAGACACATGCAACAGACTACCAGCAGAAATGGTTAATGCAAAAGCAGTGCAGCTTCAGGCATCCCAGGGATACACTCATGGGGTGTATTAGCAAACAAGAAGGGAGGAGGGAGGTTCGCCAGAGAACAGTTGTGGCCTGTGGAGAGAGATTAAGCATGGAACAGCTGTGCACACTGGGTGTGCCAAATGGTCCTTTATGCCATCAAATTCTATTTTTGGATTGTTTAGAAGGGGTTTTATGGTGGCGGTTCTTGCTCACTTCCATAGAGCAAACAATACTGTGGTAACTTAAGCCATCTCTGAGGACAACTGCATCCGCAATTTGGTGGTGGTGGGAGAAGGATACATAGAGAAAGAGGTAATGGTTTAGGCATTTATTATTATGGCGAGTGAGTACAGAAATCAACTAAGTTAATTGGAGGGATTTTACAATTTGGAAAGGATTACATGCATAGTGGTATAGCCACGTATGAGCAACTTCCCTCTGGAGAACTGGGAGTAGATACAGGACAGGAGAGAAGCTTGGTGACTATTGAAGAGGTTATTCATGTGCAGCACTAGAGTCCAGAAACAAAAAAAGGGACTTAGAAGGGGAGAGTTTGCAGAGGAGCAGCTCATAGGCAGACAGAGAGAGACAGAGAGAGAGAGAGAGAGGAGACAGTTAACACAGGCATAATTCGGATAAAAGCAGAGAAATACATTATCCCACCACCACTGTTGGGGAAATCCTGCCTGGATATGGTGTAACTTGGGATGGCCACTGCAAGACTCTGGACAGACAAGAATATGTGGTAGAAGGATTTCTGTAAGAGGCTGAAACTGATGCAGTTTGGGGAGGATGCAGAAAATCTTTAGGAGGACAAGCATCAGTACTTCAGATGAACTGCAAGTGGAATGGGAAGGTGAATGGGACAATGATTACATTTAGGGGAATGGGTCCAGGATTAAATTTAATGTCATCTGCTACCATAGGCAGCAGGGAGACAAGGCGTTTAATTGAACCGATAACTAAGTTGGACGTATAAAAGTGGAGAAGAGAAGGGTGAGGATAATGGAAAAGGGAGCAGAAGGCAACAGAAAGCTTCAAGGAGGAGCCAAGTAACAGGTAGGAAATAGCACTGGGATGCTGGGGGAAAGGAGTAGGGAGCAGATAAGGGACTGAAGGGGAGGGCAGACGAAGAGGAGGTTGTGGAATAGGGGGAGGGAGCAGTGGAAATGGGGTAGTGGAGGACTGGGAAAAGGAGGCGAGTATAGTATGTAGGTAGCAGACAGTGATGAAACTTTCATGTTAAAATTGCAACACCAAAGAAGAAGTTATACCGGGTATGGGCACATTATTTTCTGGGGTATAGCCTAACTTAGACAGTGAAGCAGCAGGGGATATAGCCCATCCAAATTAGGGAGGGTACTGAGGATGTAGGCATGATGCACACAAAGTGAGGCTATAGGGGATCTGTGCAATGTGTGTGTGTGTGTGGGGGGGGGATTGCTTTCTCCCAGATAGGTAGTCAAAATGGAATGTTGGCCTGCACCAGACAGGACGGATAAGGGAGATGTAAGCATTGCAAAGACAGACATGCTGCAATGAATGTAGGACTGATCCATACAGGGAGGCAATGGGGGATATAGGCATGAACAAGACAGGGAGGCTATGGGGAAGTAGTCCCGACCCACCGAAGCTAACAAACAGGTACAGGTAGCAAGGCACACACACTCAGTTGTAACACAACAATGCAAGATGATATAAGGTAATATAAAGACAGTAAGTATAGTAAGTGAGGCTGACTACAGATATTTACCCATGTAGGGGCAGGTGCACACTGATGGGGAAGAGTGGTTAGCTGACGGCTGCTTCCTAAGTGGATGACCACACTGTGATACCCTAACTGATGGTATCACGAGACATAGTACCACTAGGTAAACCCATACTGTTGAAGGAAGAGAGCCTTACTAAACAAAGCAGAACTGCAATTCTGTTGGCAGAAGCCAGCAGAGGTGCGGTACTAGTCGTACAGAGGGACCTCTTCTCTCTTTGAAGGTGGAGGCCCTGGAGGTTATCGGCGGTGGAGGTGGGAGGGCTAGAAAATGACTATACAGCAAGGGGAGCACCATGGTCCTACAAAGGATCCTTTCACTGACTCCTGACTGCAGTAACAGTGGCTCAGCACTGGATCATCAGTGATAGTGGTTCAGCAAGTAGTACACTCGCATCTGAGGTCAGGAGATCCGAAGACTGTGGGTTCTATCCACACACAAGGCACTTGGGTTCAGTTCCAACACTGACACTGTAGCACAGCATTGGGGGGGGGTGCTGCACTCCTGAGGTGCCGTCTTTGATGCCATCTGCCTGTTCTGGTGGTACTTCAGATGGATGTTACAGATCCTATGGCACTTCAAGGAGAGAGTAGGTGAAGTTTACCCGGTGTCCTGGCCAAATGTCTCTCATTCTCTAAAATACAAGCAACAGATTACTCTAATTCAAGGTCAGTTGGCATTCATCTGCATCCTCTTCCCCCAGGACATTAATCAAAATAGGCAGAATTTGTCCAGTGCTCTTACCCGGTCAACCAAAAAAAAAATAAAAATAAAAAAAGGAACAGAACAATGTTGCCAACTAAAGGTAGCCACAGGGGATGAATGTCAGATCTGATGGCTGTGTGGTGATCATTACCAGTTACACCTCTGTCACAATTCAAGGAAACTACAGCATTCAGGACTTTAAAAGACCTGGTCACATTACCTTCATTCGTGTCATCCCTACATCTACATGCAGTGTCCTCAGAGGTAGAAAGATGGATGCAACTTCCCCTTCACATAAATGACTGTGCTTTGTCTTGTCCAAACCTTGTGACAAAAAGGATAATGCAGTGATCAGGACACATATAACCAATAATGTGCACAAAACAACACCGCACTGCGTAGGAAGTACATTGGGTACTTACATTTTGAAATGCTGTCAGCTGAGACACAGAAATCCTCTGGCTTAAAGTGATCTGAGCACACAACATGATTTCTAGGATCAACAAATCTCAGTATATCTCGGTCTGTTTTCCCCAGTGCATGGAGCCACTGATGCTGCAGTGAATGCTCCGGGGGAGCCTGTGGAAGGAAACTTGCCTGCCATGCTTGATTTTGCCTGTGGTGTTACCACATCCAGGCTCCATACAGGTTGGCATGTTAGTTTTGAAAACTTATCTCCACAATAACAGACTACAGCAAGGGCTGCACAATCATCAGAGTACAAATGACCATTTCACCAGGCTGTGGGTTCCTAATGTCACCTGCTTTTACTTGGGGGCACCAACTGTCACTGAAAGCCTGCTGGAATTAAGCAGGAAACGGAGTACCTGATAAGCTAAGCTGACGTACAAATGCGCGGCAAATGAATATCAAAATATTTGACAGCTGGGAGACACAGATGTAACACGGAGAAGCATAGAACTGTGCCAAAAAGAAACCCCCTGATGCTGCATAATAAACTTACCTAATTTCTCCTCATGTGCAGCAGTCGAACGTCGGCACTCTACATCTGTAGCCAACCTGTACACCATTGTCCAGTAGCTAGCAGTACGGCCAAGGGAAGGAAACAATCAATGTTCATTATAGCAATACCATAGTGAGGCAGCCATCACTGAGAAGTGCCCATTACTGTGCCACAAATGAAATGTGATGCTGCCTTGCATGCTGGTGTTGATAAGCAGAAATGGGCAACAATCAATAGTATATCTACATATTACTGAAGTAATGTGACATAATGATTGTATGGCAAGTGTGGTGTGACCGCACAGTGAACATCGGCTCATACTGATGCCGCATAAAGCAAATATAACTTGCACAGCAGTGTCTTGACACAGAATTGTTTCTGTTTCTCTTTTCACCACTGTGACTGATGCCCTACTGCTCGAGCATAAGACACCATGCATAGACAAACTGACACACTGTTATCACATCCTGGATTTCATATTGGGCACTACTATTACTGCAAAACACAATTTTGACCACAAAACACCTTTAATGTAAATATGAGAGAGCCTAAACTTTAGTGACACTAGACATACGCGCTTAGCAGGCAGCTATAACATAAACCCCATTGTGAAATAACTGAAACACCAGTAACTACCACAAAACTGAGGTACTATCGTTAAATGATTATTGCAAACCTTATATGAATAATCCAATTGGGTTTCATTGGTCACCGCAAGGTATCACTTACTTAGGGATAAAAGTCTCACCCAACTTTGATAAGATCTGGGACATAAATCTCTCTCCCTTATTGACTGACATTAAAACATGTTTAGATAGATGGAAAATCCTTAACTTGTCCTTAACAGGTAAAATTGCTGCTATAAAAATGAATATTACACCAAAGATACTTGATCTTTTCTCAAATATCCCATTAAAGCTACCTTCCTCTTTTCTCTCTAAAATCGATAAAACTATAGGAGACTTTATTTGGGAAGGCCATATCCCGAGGTTTAACCATATTATACTACGTACTTACTGGTCACGTGGTGGATTTGGTCTACCTTGGTTTTTAGCATATCTTTGGGCATTCAGAGCTTCACAAACTGTCAAATGGTTCACCAAACCTAATAATAATTCTCTGTTATGGCTTGATATGGAAGCCTCTCTGACCCTAGGTAAGATTTCCACTAATTTTATATTCTTAACCCCGACCAAAAACTCAATGAAACATCCCACTATTGGTTCAAAATGCATAAATTGCTCAAAACCAATCCCTCTCCTATACCTTATATTCTTATTTGGGCAAATCCGAATATAACCCTTGAGGGCAAGCCATTATTCTGTAACTCATGGGAACATAGAAATATATTCTTTCTAGGGGACATTCTAACTGAAAGTAGTAGTACATTAAATTCCTTCAGTAACTTACAAGCTAAATGGGATATACCCAGACAAGAATTCTGGAAATATTTACAGGTTCATTCGGCTATACTCCCTATCTTATAGCAAGCTAACGTATCCACGTCTGCAACTTCATACATTAACGCATGGACCAATGTCTCATCCAGCCTAGTGAGCAAAATTTATAAGTATATCAGAGATTCTTTGTCGAACCAATCCCTTTCTGCCAAAACTAAATGGAATACTGCATTAAAAGATAATATAACAGACTCTCAATGGAACGACTGTTGGAAATTGTGTCATAGTACTTTCAAAGATGCTCGCAGTATGCTTATTCAGTATAAAATTCTCCACCTCTGGTACAGAACTCCATCTCTTCTTTATAAAATGGGATTATTACCTAATGACCACTGTTGGCGATGTAACTCTCCTGGTGGAGATCTCCTATATATACTTTGGTAAAGTAAGCCAATCTCTAAACTCTGGCGGGCTGTCCACCATCTAGCTTCCAATATCATAGGACACCCTATTCCATTTGACCCTAAATATTTTATATTAGGTGTTATAAACAATGACATTAAACTATCAAAATACCAACATAGATGGCTGCACATATTATTCATGCAGGTTAAACGGCTAATTTTAATCCGCTGGAAATCCCAGATAGCACCTACACTAACAGATATTCATAATAGTTTAACTCACACTGCTTCATTAGAGCATCTCTCATATTTGGTCCTAGAACGACTAAATTATTTCAGGCTTTGCTGGCAGGAATACTTTAATTGTCTACAATCATTTGACTGACAGGTAGCCCCAGACTCATAATTTTAGTTTACTCTATGCTTATGATAACATCTAATATAATTCTTTTTCTTTGCAGCTCTCTCAGTAGTCATCATTTTTGACGATTATTTTTGTAGTTATGACAAAGTTTTCTTTTATCTACAGTATACTATATTATTTATACCTTGCTGGATAAAAACACTTAGCTGTACATTTGATCATGCATTGTTATTCACCGTTATCTTTTGCAACCCTAATATGCTTTATTTGTGTCTCAACATACTGTTTCATCTTTATCCTTCATTTTTATCTGTACTGTTTATGTATATTAATGTGAAGATTTGTTTATTCAATAAACAAATTAAATGCAAAAATAACTGAAACACGATTAGAGGCAAATGGGAACCAAACCAGAAATAGCAGTGTTAATTGCTGTGTTGAGGCTTAGTGAGGTAGTGTTGAACTGAGCTGTACAGTAGCGTTGTGCAAGCAATGCATATACTGTAGAAAGCTATCCATGGGTAACTCAACTACATAAAGCAGACCAGAATTGCAGAGGATGGGTAGCATAAGTGCATTCAGAGTTTCAAGCATACAAACACACAAGCCTGCCTCCTCCTATACATCATCTCATGCACACATTAGCAATATCCAGCAACAGATGTCAATCAACTGGAAGACTATAAAGTATTTCTGCGGGTGGGAGGGGGACAACAATTCACTTTCAAACAATCCCTTTGTCTCTGTGGTGGAGGGACCCCGGCAGCCGCTGGGGAGAGGGTGACATTGAAAGGTTCCTGCCCTCACAGCCGTTGGTGTGCTCTGTGAATGCTACTGCAGAGAATCAACTGGACTGCCAACTTGTTGAGTTAAACAGCAGCAGACAAACTTTGAAAATACTGCCCTTTATTTTTTTTTCTCAGCTGCCTCCCGATAGACTGGAGGCTCAGGGGAGGTTTGAGCGCTAAAGATTCAACTGTCCCTTGGCACCAACTCACACTGAAACAATACCTTTGTCTCTGTGGTGGGGGGACTCAAGCAGTGGTGGGGGGACATATTGAAAGGCTACTGTCCTCATGTGCTGCATGTATACTGCTACAGAGAATGAGTCAGATTGCTGACTCGCTGAGTAAAAAAACAGCAGATAAAGTCTGAAAATACCATCCTTGTGATAGGCTGGAGACTCAAGGGAGGTTTGGGCGCTAAAGATTTTATTGTCCCTTAGCACCAACTCACTCTCAAACAGTCCCTTTGTCTCTGTGATGGGGGGATTCCGACGGTGGAGGCACATATCATCCATGTCAAGAGAGTTTGTTCTCTAATCTGCTTATATTTATTATACACTCCAGTTAGTATACCTGGAGGTCCAAACTGCCTCCCTCGCTTACAACCTCTGAAAATACTACAGAAAATGCTGGATTTGTTCTGGGGCTGACTTGTTTCTCGACTGAGATAGCAACTGCACTACACCATGTAATCCCAACAGGATGAAACACATGTCTGTAGTTTGTCTCATTCTCAGTCTTGGCTAAAACAGATGTGAAAGCATATTTCAAGGCGACCTGCAAATTACATACTGCAGCCCGCTCCCATCCCACATACCTTTCCAAGCTGCGGTGGGAGTCCAAGACTGCTATCAGTACAGCTTTTTTTAATGATCGCTACATTTTACAATATTGCATTTGAGTTATGGTTTCATTCATCAATTAAGAAATCTGTAACTGGACGGTACAGAAAACGTTGCATTCAGTAATTAACGTACAAATTCTAAATCACCAGCGCGTAACTTGCATGAGCTCAAAGGCAATAAATGTGCATGTTTCCCACAAGTCATTGTGCAATGTGCACGAGCACGTCTTCGCTCAACATTTCAAAACAATGCACCACCGAGGAAACATGGCGACGTGGACCGCTACCGTGTGTGGAGCAAGACGACTTTTTCAGTAAGTGGGTTTAAACAGTTAATGGACATACAGAAACAACACATATAGGTAAATCGTAGTTGGGTAGTGGGAACTGTGAAAAAATAAATAAAGCAGGTTGAATACTGGTTTCTTTTAAATACAATGTGGCTTATAGTAGGCCTTTACTTTGGAGTAAGAGGGACTACAGAGATGAGAACTGTTAGATGGGGTGACATTGCACTCAAAACAGATGAAAACAACCAGTCATACTTAGAAATACACAAACGAAAGATACACTAAAACAAGACCAGGATCAAATCTGAAGGAAACCCGAAAACTGAAACAGAGAGCCTATAAAGTAGAAAATGACCCACAAAGATGCCATGTGAGAAACTACCAGATATACAGAAGCCACCAACCAGAACAAACAAATCACCCTGATGCCTCTTTTTTTCTGGCTGTGAATACCAACATATAGACAGCTAAGAACGTAACATGGCAAAAAAAACAAAACAGTTGGTGTAAATAAACTATTATTGTCAGAACCATGATCTCTAACGTGGGCATCCAAACAAATAAGAGACTTACTAATCACTCAGTCAGGAAACACCATGTACAAAAACAATCAGACAGTGGCATAGAACCAACAGAAATTATCCAGATATCAGGCCACAAACAGCTGCAAAGCCTGAATAAGTATTCCAAAAACAATGAAACAAAGCAACACAAAGTAAGTACACTCCGCAGTGGCCAAATGGTACCAAAAAAAAAACAACAACCCAGAAAACAAGCCAGAACTACTCAGCACAGTACCCACCAACTACTGAGAACTCCTGGGAACCTGTATAAGCAGTCCAACAAGAAACTCAAGACATGTGACATTTAACATAATTCAAGGTAAGAAAAAAATAAGATAAAATCAAGACCACAACCCCTACCCCCACACCTACGCCCCCTACCTAACCCCCATTTCCCTAATGGTTAGCTCCATCACTCCAGTGCTACCCCCCGAAAAAAAGTACAAAATCAACTCAACACTTTCTGTTTATTTCTCTTCTATTTTGCCCCCCAAGTCCCATACAGGTAATCAGTATGACAGTTATATAAGGAAAAGGTCCATGGTGATTGACTTGGACAGCGATACAGACTAAATGACCTCAAATACTGCTGGAACCAAAGAAGAAAACAAAAGTCTTTACTATCTACCAGTTACCTACCACTTTTTCACCAAAACTATTTTGGACTTGTCAGAAAGAGGAAAAAAAAGAACACTTCTCAGTATAGAGACACAGATCTCAAAAGGAACATTTCAGCCCCCTCTGTGCGTCAATGAATGGGCCTATTAAATAATAATAAGTGCTGGCACTGCAATTTGGCCAATGGGGATCTACTTCATACCTTGTGGTCTTGCGCTCCCATTAATAAGCTCTGGCATAAAGTCTGTTTACTTGCCTCCAGAGTAACAGGACAAAAACTACCTTTTGACCCCAAGCTATTCCTTCTAGGCATTCTTATCCCCAATAGCTCTCTCCTCTCACATGCACATTTTAGATGGCTAAACATACTTTCTCTTCTGGTCAAACATCTGATTCTTATGAAATGGAAATCAACTCTGGTGCCTCCTCTTTCAGATGTTCTTCAAAGCCTCTCTCAGCATGACTCTCTAGACCGATTATCTCATGTTACTCATAACCAACTCACTGTATATGACAGATATTGGCAGAATTACTTCAAGAACATGAACCTAGTTCTTCTAGACCCTAATTGTTAGGGATATTTAGCCCTCCTTATTATTTTGCTCTCAGATTAGGTTTTCTCGAAACTTTTGTGCACAGATTTCTCCTCTTTTTTCCCTTCTTCTGTTTTCTCCCTCTCTCCTTCCCTTCTTCCTTGCTTTTTTCTCTCTCTTCTTTCTTTCCTTGCACACTTTTCTCTTATCTTCACCTCTCCATTACTGAACATTGTTCATATTACCACATTTATCACTTTTTGCAATTTACTGAATGCCTTGCCATAGCCTGCCCTAGCATGTATTTTGTACATGGTTGCTATTTCTGATCCTATAATACCCTATTGATTGTAACCCTTCTGCTCTCCACTTACATCTTGTCTAGGTTTGTATTTTATTATCAATGCATGTATTAAAGGCTTCTCTAATATGTTTACCCTAAATACTGTGTTTTGTTAAGTGATATTTTATACCTTACATGGAGGATAGATTAGCAGGCATACTCACTGTACACAATTGTGTCTAGTTTTGTTGAGTGCCTGTCACAAACCATAAGCCACTCTGTTAATATTATCATTCTAATCTGTAGTATTTGGGTTAGTGTAGGCCACTGAGGAGTGTCCAATACATGTATAACCTCTTTAGAGAGCAGAGGAGTCATCTGACAACAATCTGACTTGTTTGGAAAGGGGTGCCATTTGGAAAGGATGTGTAAATTTTTTAATTGGGGGGGTGTAACTGTTGGAGATTGTGTACAAAATGGAAATTTTTGGCTACACTCCTGGGATAGTCTTCTATTGTATAAGATGTGTGCTTTCTTATATACTCAAATTTCAACAAAAAGATTAAGTGAAAAAAAAGGAACATTTCAGTACTTGAACTCTGCAAACACAGATCTAAAAAGGGACATTTGGACACTTGAAATCAGTATCTTTGAAGCACAACAGTTAAACAGCAGAAATGTTTTTCTGTCATACAAAGTAAAAATATACACTGCAAGCTTACTATCACCTACTTCTTCTAATCGCTAATCTGTTACACAAAAAATAAACCAGATCCAAGTTGTTAACCTTCCTCTCTCACTTACTTTCAAACACCTCTGCTACTTTGAAATGCATTACTAGCTGGCATGGTGGCACAGAGGGTTGAGGCGCTGGACACCACACCTCATGCCACGCTAGCAACCTGGGTTCGGGAACAAGCCCAGGGCACCAGGGGTTGGAAAGGGAGCTGGAGGATTGAGCATCCAGAGTACTGCTGTCCTTTCTCAGGGAGGGAGGGACTGCCATCCTGCTCATTGATCGCCCTCTAGTGGTGGCTGGAGGGCGATACAGGTTGGAAAACATGTTGCCAATACACGATGTCAGTGGGGAGGTGGGAGGGAGAAAACCAAGGAGGAACATGGAACTGGCAGGCTCCCTGATGGCCCCACTAGTGCCTGTCCTGGCCCCCTGGCATCTGGATGTTGGCCTCCAGGGGGAAGGGAAAGTCAATGCCCCTTGCCTCAGCCCTATCATAGGGGGGTAACCCATGGGGGATCACTGGGAGGGTCAGGTGGGGATCGGTGGTACTGGAAACTGAGTTCCCCCCAAGAGGGGGGCCCAAGCCACCTGCCAGGCTCCTGGAGGAAAAATAAATAATAGAAAAAAAAAAGAAATGCATGACAAAGTTCTGAAACCAAACTGAATTACAAATGCACAGTATCTTTTAAGTCTAGCATGAAATGTACATTACTCGTTGTTACGAGAAAAAAATATAAAGTTTAAGCACTGTTCTTACCTTGTACTTCCTGACTCCAAATGCAACTGCTCCACAAAGCACAACATATCCATACAAAAATAATCCCATAAAAATTTGACTCTTCAATGTCGTAATCCACCTCAAATTAAATTAAAAAATATATCCACAGGTACGATCCAAGATAAACCGACTCTTCAATGTTGTAATCCACACTGAAAGAAAGAAAAAATATATATATATGTCCACAGGCAGAATCCAAGATGTACCATGCACAGGAAACCACCAATGAAGACCTCCATGGTATGGCGACTCCTGCAGTATGACCCCAAAAAAACCATACCAAGAATAAAAAACAAATACATTCAGAAAAAAAATGTCCTCTAGAAATCCACAAGAAAAGCCTTCACTCGATCCCAAGAACAAAACATCCCTCTCCAGATCACAGATGCAACACCACCACAGCCCACAAGATGACAAACTCCTCTGGCCATTCACTGGCGCTCCTGATCCTCCAGTAATCCACTCCCAATGTCCAGACATCATCCATCAGCTAAAAGAAAGGCCTACTCCCCGCTCTCCTCCAGGCCTAGAACAGTACACACCATCCTCAACATCCTCCTCGAACACCGGTCAACATGCAGCTAAAAAGAAAATGCGCCATATGTGCCTTGGGGTCATCGGCCCTAACTCTCACCACATTCCATGTGTAAACAAGCTGATACGGTACAGTATAGGAGAATGGGGTGAGAGTTAGGGCCGATGATTCCAAGTCACAACCCGACGCCTGTTGGTGTGTGGAGGGTGGGAGGATGAGGATGAGGATGGGGTGGTAGGGTTTGTAACCCTCAATTCAATTACCTGACTTTTGTCGCTGTAATTGATTCCCTAACTGATGCATTAATGGGTTTTTTTTGCAGTGAATTTCCCTTCTTTTTTGAGGTAGTATAATAGCATCCTTATTTTAATTTGGGAGCACAGGGCCCGATCTCTCCATAGATGAACATATGTATGTAGGTATGGATGCACAGAGCCCACTGGGCCCTGTGCTTCCACGTGTCAAACAACAGTCACCAAATTGTCAGCATAGCCATCATATTACCACACCTCATGTACGCTGGTACATAATTGTGAAATGCAAGACAAACCGTAATTATGCTCAACTGCAACACCACTCTGCACCACAGGCGCTAAAATACATTTTGGGTAGGATGTGGAAAATGACAGTTGTACTGTTCATGAAGTGGTGTGATAAAATAGCTATGTTGAAAATTTTGCAGCAAAATATTGAAAGTACTAAAGTTATGCACATGCGTAGAATAAATTCAACGGATGCATGTAACTCGGGAATTTTCAAGAATTTTATCACCAAATTTTCAACATGGCCTTTTGCGGACCCCTCCTCATGAACACTGGCACTGTGATTTTGTTACTCCATCCTAAAAGTTGATTTCTCACAGCGATCACGCCATTCTATGCCACAAGTGCAAAAACACATTTTGGGCAGGATATGAAAAAATGGTTATGTTGAAAATCTGTAGTAAAAATTTAAAAACTGCCGAAGTTACAAGTGTGCGTAGAAACTGTGCATTGCACGCTCATAACACAGCCATTTTTTGGCACCAAATTTTCAATATGGGCTTTTTGGGACCTTCCCTCATGAACACTGGCACTGTCATTTCGTTAACTGGTCCCAAAAGGCGATTCCATGCAGTGACCGCGAAATCACCTTTTGGGGCAGAGTAACGAGATGAGAGTGACATTGTTCAAGAGATGGGGTCCCAAAACCCCATGTTGAAAATTTGGTGAAAACAATCTCAAAAAATGGCTGAGATATCAACATAAGTCAAAAACCCCATTGACAGCATTTTTACAGTGCTTATCTGTATTCCTCAGTTTGTGGTTCACCTTTGAAGAGTGCAGACATGTCCCGGTCCAGATAAGATCGCAGCCACCAACCTCTGGAGGTAAGTATGAGGTAAGAGGGTGTGCGGGGAGGTGGGTGCACAGAGGGAGGGTCGGGATAGGGGGAGGGGGAACATGGGGAGACAACAAAAGACCGTTTTCTTTCTTTCTTTCAGGATTTTTTCTTATTAAAAGACATTAGGGGACTGTTTTCTTTATTTCAGGCACTACTTCTGTTGACTGCCTTTGATGGAGGGGCATGGTCTAACTGGGGACACTGGGAGTGGGCTCCCCAGTGTCACGCTTTGGTGGGGGGCAACCGCTGACACAGGGATTGAGCACCCCATTGTCGGACATGCTTTATCTTTTATAGGGGCTACTGCCAACATGGGGACTGGGCATCCCATTGTCAGACTTGCTTTATCTTTACAAGGGGCTACTGCTGACATGGGGATTGGGCACCCCATTGGTGGCCATGGTTGTTTCTGTTGGGGACACTGAGAGTGGGCTCCCCAGTGTCCCATATTGGTGTGGGGGGGTCCTCTGGTGCTGACATGGGGATTGAGCACCCCATGTCAGCAAAAACTGTTTTTTTAATCATTTTTCTATTTTCGGCTCACGACCTAGAATCCTAGGTCGTATCTTGTGCATACGAAGTAGGGTCCTAGGTCATATTACATGGATACGAAGTAGGCTTTAAATGATTAAATAAACACATTTTATGGGAATATATGATGTTAGGGTTTTTAACCCTAAAACACCTGTCCCACCCCTTAAATAAATGAGGAGTGGTGTCTTCTTTGGGGTTGTCAACCCTAATGTTTACCCCACTGCAGTAACAGAAAAACTAAGATGTGATGGAGACAGGTGTGTATGTTTCATGAGTGCATACAATGGTGTGAGAGTTAGGGTGGACAACCCCAAGGAAGACTCCACCCCTCATTCGCTTAAGGGGTGGAACATGTGTTTTAGGGTTGGAAACCCTAACATCATATGTCCCTATGTTTTTTACTTTATCCTCAACCCTAACTGATGCATTAACGTAGTTTTTTGCTAAGAATTTCCTTACTTTTTGAAATAGTATAATTGTAGCCTTATTTGCCCATGGGAGTGCAGGGCCCCATTTAACTATCTATAGTTTGTGAGACAGACTAATTATATCATTTGCCTCTGAGAGCGCAGGACCCAAAGGGCCCTGGGCTCCCATCCTTCCATAGATGCGCCTATGTATGTAACTGTGGAAGGACCCTGTGCTTCTATTTATAGGACAACAGTGACCAAATTGTCAGCACAGCCATCTTATTATCCTACCTCATGTACCCAGAACAGAAAATTTTCAAACCACTGCCAAAACGTAATTCCACACAACGGCAACACCATTTCGCGCCACAGGTGTAAAAACACATTTTGGCCAGGATTTGAAAAATGACAGCTTTGACATACATGAGGTGCGGTACCAAGATGGATATGTTGAAAATTTTGGGGCAAATATTTAACCCTTGCAGTGCTGCAGGGCTGCTATATCTGTAAAGAACTCCAATATGTTCTAATTCTGTCGGTAGTCTAAGGGTTAACATTTCCAATGTTATGACAGTGCATAGCAAAATTGCAACATATGGGCACAACTGTGCCATTTTTATATATTTTGACCCCATATCTTCAACATAGCCTTCTTATGACCCCACCTCCCAAACAAGGTCAGGAAAAAATTGTCAAATCCCACCCAAAAGGCGAATTTGCCAACTGACTACAAAATCACCTTTCCGGGCAGGAGTTGCCTAATGACAGTCATATTGTTCATGCGGTGGGGTCCCCAAAAGGCCATGTTGAAATTTTTGGTGTCAAAATTTGAAAAAAATGGTTGGATTATGCATAAAAGTTGAAAACCCCATTGAAATACATGGAATCACATTTACCTTAGTTTCTCATATTGCAGTCGCTGGTTCTAGCAGCAAGATGTGTCTTAGATCAGAGAGTGGATCTCAAACCTGGGACCTGTTTAGGTGAGTGAGGGGGTGTGGGGGTGTATGGGAGGGTGTGGTGTGGTGGGTGCTGAGTGGGAGGTGGGGAGGCTGATTGGTGAGGGACCATTATTTTTATTTTCAGGCTGCAAAGAAAAAAAAAAGAAACATCGAGGCTGGTGATCAGAGAATAGGGAAGGGTAGAGGGCCCACTGGACTATCAGGGAATAAAATTCATACATGGAGATGGTGATAGGGAATGGGCAAGGGGGAAAGGGACCACAGAACTACCAGGAAATAAAATTCATGCATGGGGACAGCAATCAGACAATGGGGAAGGGGAGAAGGATCACTGGATTTCCAGGGAATAAAATTCATACATGGGGATGGCAATCAGACAATGGGGAAGGGGGGAGGACCACTGAACTACTAGGAAATAAAATGTATATATGGGGATGGTGATCCAAGAATGGGGAAGAGGAGGAGGAGGAGGAGGGACCACTGGACTACCATGGAATAACATTTATACATGGGGACAGCAGTTGGAGAATGGGGAAGGGGGTAAGGACCACCGGACTACCAGGGA
The DNA here is from genome assembly GCA_016271365.2 of Neoceratodus forsteri. Classification (NCBI taxonomy): domain Eukaryota; kingdom Metazoa; phylum Chordata; order Ceratodontiformes; family Ceratodontidae; genus Neoceratodus; species Neoceratodus forsteri. The sequence continues at coordinate 661,390,202 of CM057459.1, forward strand.
AAATACACCTGATGCAGGGATAGCAATCAGAGAATGAGGAAGGGACCACTAGACTACCAGGGAATATAATTTTTACTATGGGGACAACGATTGGAGAATGGAGGAGCAGGGAGGGACCACCAGACTGCCAGGGACACATTATTTTATCTTCAGAGAATGGAAATCGGCAGTTGGGGTTGCCACTTGACACCATGGAGTTATGACAGTTCAAACTGTCACGGACCATTACTGTTTGCAGTCTTTTCAGTTCAAACAGTAAAGTTCGATGGTAATTTTCTGATCGATTGATCCTTAACTAAGCGAGTGATGGGCAATATGATTCTCACCCCAAAAAGACAGACTTGCCCTCAACATTTTTAAAAAATAATACAAAAATGTTGCATGTGATTGAGGCCTAAACACAGGCCTTGGTCATTCCTTACCAAGTAGCATTTTTTTAGAAATTAATTAAAAAAAAACAGATGGTAGACAGCACAAACAGTATTTTTCTGAGCACAAGCAGTAAATCCTTAAGAATTAACTGTCTGACACAGTTTTCATTTACCTGCCTATATAGTGGCTATCACAAAAACCATAATAATTCAAAAATGATGAGATATCTTCTCACTACACTATTCAAAGGCACACCCTCGGCAAAGACTCCATCATCCCTGAAAATTTCAAGAAAAAATGTAATTCTGTCTGGGCTGTAGATGAGGGCAAAAAATATCATGTTAACCAATAAGAAAAAAGTGCTTTTTTCCATTTTTTGCCACTTCATATCTCAAAAACCATAAAAAATGAAGTTACAAAACTTTCCACATCTTGAGACACTGGCAGAATGACCACACATGCCGACTGTTCCATCTATTTTGTCAAATAATGCCAAAGTTATGAAGTTACAAAATTTTAAATGTAACGCTATCGCGCCCATATAGCATACTATTTTTTTTGTGCTTAATCCAGAACAATTGTCAACACCACCACTCCCAAATGTTGCCCCCCCAACAAAGACACTTCAGAAATTTCTCATGTGCATAGGTTCATTTTTGTGCTATGATAGAATGTGAATGTAAGTTTAAAGTTAGTGAAATGACATTAAAAAAAAAAGCCCAGCATACACCAATGTCTGTCATGCACTGATCCATAATGTGTTAATGCCTTACAGCTTCCTTTACTGTGCGACACTGTACAGGTATTGGATAACATGCTTTCTGTCATTTTTCTGAAAAACAGCTTAGCAATATAACAATTTTCAAAAAGATGTCTGGGACTAATGCGTTATGAAAGAGAACAGTCCAAGTATGTATACCTTTATGTAGTGGATCATGACAGCTGTATTATTGAAGAATACAGCATAAGATTACACAATTACCCTCCCACCCCCAACTCCATTCTTCTCATACTTTACGATTGATATAAAAAGTCAAATAAGAAATATAATTAAGTTTAAAAAATAAACTTTGAACAGCTGTGAATATGTGTGTGTGTGTCTGTGATTGAATGTGGGGGGACAACCATAGATTAGTGTGCATAAAGTACACATATATAAAAATGTTATCAATAGATTTCACTGTGTAAAACATTATGGGCCAGATTTTCAAAGCCCTTAGAATGGTGCAAGGTGCTTGCACCAAACATGTTGGATGCAACAAGCACTTTGCACCAAGGGCTGCACCCCAGCTATTTTGCAAAGCAGCCTACGTCAATCAGCAGGCTGCTTGCACCAAAGTGTGCTTGTGCCTGCCTTGTGCCACAAAAGTGGCAGCAGCATGGTGCTAGGCGGCTTGCAGTATATTCAGGCTGCCAGAACCCCGATGGTCCAATTTTCAAAAGCCTCCCCATTGACAAAGGGCTAGGTACACAGCACCATGGACACGGGGGGGGGGGAGATGTACACTAGTCCCTTCATAAAATAAAGGGTCCTACAAGAGTTCGATAAGCTCAGGGTGGACAAGGCAATGGAACCTGATGGCATACATCCCAGGGTACTAAGAGACCTAAGGGTGGAACTAGCAGAGCCATTATCAGAACTGTTTAGTGAGTGAGCACAGGAGAGGTCCCAGAAGACTGGAGAAGGGCTCATGCGATCCCGCTCCACAAGAGTGGTAGCAGGGAGGAGGCAGGGAACTACAGACCAGTCAGTCTTACCACAGTAGTGGGCAAGATTATGGAGGCACTCCTTAAGGAAAGGATAGTGCAACACTTGGAATCCATAGGAGCACAGGATCCAAGACAGCATGGGTTTTCAACAGGAAGGTCCTGTCAAACTAATCTTATAGATTTCTTTGACTGGGTAACCAGAGTGGTGAACCAAGCGGGAGCAGTTGATGTCGCCTACCTTGACTTCAGCAAAGCTTTCGATACTGTTCCACATAGAAGATTGATTAATAAGCTGGGTAGGCTTGGGGTGGGTCACAAGTTGGTCAACTGGGTGGCAAACTGATTGACGGGCAGAAAACAGAGAGCGGTGGTAAACGATATACAGTCAGAAGAGATGCAAGTCACAAGTGGGGTACCTCAGAGATCAGTCCTGGGGCCAGTCTTCTTCAATATCTTCAACAGTGACATTGCAAATGGACTGGAGGGTAAGGATTGTCTGTTTGCAGATGGCACCAAGATCTGCAACAGAGTAGATTATCCATATGGGGCGAGCAGAATGAGAAGAGATCTGGATAAACTGGCAAAATGGTCGGAAGAATGGCAACTGGGGTTTAACACAAAGAAGTGCAAGATCATGCACATAGGGAAGAGAAACCCTTAAGCCACCTATAGGTTGGGAAGGGAGTTGGTGGCAATCACAAGGGAAGAAAGAGACTTGGGTATCATCATCACAGATTACCTGAAATCATCCAAGCAGACCACTAAAGCAGTAGGGAAGGCTAGGCGGATGTTGGGGTGTATTAGTAGGGCTATCACAAGTCATAAGAGGGAGGTAATAATCCCTCTTTACAAGACACTGGTAAGGCCCCATCTGGAGTACTGTGTGCAGTACTGGAGCCCACACCTTCACAAGGACTTTAACCAAATTGAGGCAGTCCAGAGAACAGCAACCAAAATGGTGCATGGACTGCATCAGAAAACATAAGAGAACAGATTAATGGAACTCAATATGCATACCCTGGAGCAAAGGAGAGAGAGAGGTGATATGATTAAAACATTCAAACACCTTAAGGGCATTAACAAGATGAAAGAGTCTAACATGTTTCAACATAAGAAAAATAGCAGGACAAGAGGACACAGCATGAGATTAGAGGAAGGCCGATTAAGGGGTAATGTGAGGAATTTCTTTTTCACAGAAAGGGTGGTGGATGCATGGAATGTCCTATCTCAGGAAGTGGTGGATATGAATACAGTGCAGGGCTTCAAACAGGCATGGGATTGGCATAAGGGAGCAGTAAGATAAGCAGGAATAGATAGGCCATTGACAAAGCAAATGCCGATAGCACATTCATAAGGTAGAAAAAGAAATGGGTAGACTGGATGGGCCTTGCGGTCCTTATCTGCTGTCAACTTCTATGTTTCTCTGTTTCTAAGTACCATTAGACCAGCCAAGGGCTGGCCTAATGGTACTTAGACAGCCCCTGGGAGGGTGTCAACTGTGTTGTGCCACTGTGTCGCCCACGCAAGCCACAATACCCTGGTACTCTCCCATCCCCCAGCCCCAATGTGCCCCTACCAGTAGATACCCTGGTGATCCAGTACCCCACCACCAAGCCTCGATCTGCCTGTACACTACCAAGTAACCCACAATTACCCCTAGTGCCATCCCCGCTCCAATCCCTGGTAATTCGTAATATGCACACAAATCCCTGGTGATCTAGTGGCTCCCCACAGCCCCACCCTGGCAAGTAGTGCCCACCTCCCCACTCCCCCCAGCCGGACCTCCAATTCGGTGACCAGCACAGCCCTCCGCACACCACCATGGCTGACTGCCAAATGAACTGTCACAAGTATGCGCTCTGACCGTTCATTCAGTAGCTGTGGTGGTGTCGCGAAGAGCTGTCGTCGCTGAATCGAGGTCGGGGAGTGGTGGTGGGCACTACCTGCCAGGATTGAGGCCACTATATCACCAGGGATTTGTGTGCATATTACGATTTACTGGGGATCGGGAGTAAGGAGGGCACTAGGGGTAATTGTGGGTTACCGGGTAGCATACGGGCAGATTGGGGCTTGGTGGGGGGGGGCACGAGCCACTAACATGCCCCACATCCAAGGGTGCAGCTCGCACCCCATCTGTCCTGCAGCATTCCTTGTGGATGCACCATCTCTTTGGCACACTGCCACTGTTGCTGCAAGCTGTGGGACTTGGGTGCTGAGACCCTGTCAGATGGGAAATCGCGCACAGGGTCCTGGACGCACCGGCACTTGGGGGAGGCTGCCATTGTCGCAGCTTGTGACCGGGTTTTGAAAGTCCTGGCCTATGTCTCATCTTCATCCAGAATAAATTATTAATTGTGAAATTGATGTACCTATGTCAGATATATGGCAACAGGTAAATAAATATTTTAATGAACATCTGTCATGAGCTTATTTTCTGACAGATCATGCAGGTTTTATCTCACTGGATATTCAACACTCAAACTGTCCTGACACTGTGTTCTCTCGGTGAAACTTCATATAGAATGACATTTACCAGTTTGTATAAAATACTGAAGGCATGGCTGGAATACTATTGTCATTACTGAAAATCCAAAACTGAGGTCAGATTTTTGTATCACAAGTGTGATATAGTTAAATACCATACTGACCATGTTTCATTCAAGAATACAATAACACGTAACACATCTGAGAGCAAATAAATGTCAGGTAATCACCCATTATATGGTGTTTACTGTAATTTAATATGAATAGCACTTTTATAACTCATGATCTGCTTGATGTGACATGTTATTCCGGGCTGGAGAGATAACAATGTGTTCCTCACCTATTCCAATATAAGGACATTGAATAAAGATAAAAATATGTTTGCTCATCCCAATAATGCTGCTGAATTTTAACATCATTATCTACCCAACCAGAATAACATGTCAGATCGGGTAGATTGTGAGATAAAAAAACATGCTGTTCATATTCAAATGTAATAAATACTGTATAACGAGTCATCCTGCACATCAATTTATTTTTGCTTTGTTGACAGCTGATCAACAGCACTTTCACTTTTGTCACTTGAACTCGTGGAAGTGGTTAACTCTTTTGGTTCCTGTCTGCTGATTTGTGGCAGAGGCTTAAACGATGTGCGTTACCCCTCCCCCTCTGTCTCCATGTATTCATTTGGGTTTGGGATGCAAGGGGAGGGGGGTGGGTAGTGGTTTGAAGGAATAGAGAATTAGACATGGCAAACTCTGAGTAAGGAGGAAAAATCTTTTCTCAGAGATCGTCAATTAATCCTTCCCTCCCAGCACACTTTGTAGTTAACTGAATTATTAGTGTTCAGGGGCCAAATATTGAGGCATTCATTATTTGGGGGTGTTGGTTACATATGACATAAAAGGTTGAAAAACAAATCTACAAAAGGACTTTTCCTCCCCTCCCCAAATAGCTAGGGCAAGTCTCCTGGCCACTTCCTCCCTATACCAGCACATTTCCACCCACCTCTCTCTTTACCCTTGTCCCCCTCTCCCCCCAAGTCCAAAAAAGAAAAAAAGCTATAAAATGCCACCTTTGGCACCATGCCAGAATTTGAGAGCATCTTTTAAAAAGAACTCTCCCCTCCCTAGCGTAAGATCCTCCAATGGCAAGCTTCCAATATATAGTTCAAGGCTCACTGTCTCCTAAACATGATGGTTTGAGGGGCACTAGAATGTCAAACCAGCTAGCTCCATTGCCCCCCCCCCAGACAGCATGCATGTTCCACTTTGTGTCCATAGTACACTGGCTGTAATGAATGGCATGAGCAGGCATGCAATCGAGTGGGAAGGGTCCGAGTGATTTTGTCGTCCTGCGTAGCATCACTAGCAATGCAGTCACTTTGTCTCCTTCATTTTGATCGCACACAGAAACATAGAATTTGTCGGCAGATAAGGACCGCTTGGCCCACCCAGTCTGCCCATTTCCCCACCTAATGGATAAGCTGCTGATCCTAGTTAACCAGCAGCCTACTTCTTTCTACCCCCACCCCATATAATTGCCTTATGACTGTCCCATGCATGCTTGAATTTAACCCGTTTTTGACTCCACAACCTCCTCCAGAAGACCGTTCCATGCATCTACAACCCTCTCAGTGAAAAAATACTTCCTTACATTACCTCTGAGCCACCCCCCCATCTTCAAATTGTGCCCCCTTGTTCTTGCACACCTCTTTTTTTGAAAGATGCTACCCTCTTGGACTTTGGTAATTCCTCGAGGTACTTGAAAGTTTCTATCATGTCCCCCTCCTTTCCTCGGGGCTATACATATTAAGCTCCTTTAGTATCTCTTCATATATCTTCCGGTGCAGACCCTGCACCATTTTAGTTGCCCTCCTCTGGACAGCTTCCACCCTGTCTATGTCCTTGTGGAGATTAGGTCTCCAGAACTGCACACCGTACTCCAGATGGGGTCTCACCAGCTGTCTGTACAGAGGGATAACAACTTCCTGTTTTCTACAGGTGATGCCTCTCCCTATGCATCCCAGTATCCCCCCAGCCCTCCTTACTGCCCTCTCACATTGCTTTCCCACCTTTAAGTCATCTGATATGACTACCTCCAGGTCCCTTTCCATTTTTGTTGTTGTTAGTATCTCACCCCCCATTGTGTACTCTTCCCCTGGGTTTTTGTTTCCCAGGTGCATTACCTTGCACTTCTTAGCATTGAATCTAAGCTGCCATACATTTGACCATTCTTCTAATCTTGCCAAGTCCCTTCTCATCCTTTCCACCCCACCTTGTGCATCAACTCTGTTGCAGATCTTTGTGTCATCTGCAAAGAGACATACTTTTCATTCCAGTCCCTCTGCAATGTCACTTATAAAGACATTGAAGAGGACCGGTCCTAATACTGAACCCTGCGGTACCCCACTAGTAACCCCCCTTTCTTCAGAATGGACTCTATTTACTATTACCATCTGTGTCCTATTCTCCAGCCAATTCTTTACCCAGGCTATCATCTTGGGACCCACTTCCAGGCTGGCTAACTTGTATATTAATCTTCTGTGTGGGACTGTGTCAAATGCCTTGCTAAAGTCTAGGTAGGCCATGTCCACAGCCCCTCCCTGATCTACTACTTTGTTCACCCAGTCAAAGAAATCTATTAGATTCATCTGGCATGACCTTCCCGCTGTGAATCCATGCTGCCTTGGGTCCTGTGCCCCTCTGGCCTCTAGGTACTCAACAATTCTTTCCTTCAGAAGTGATTCCATTATTTTCCCTATCACTGAGGTTAAACTAACAGGTCTGTAGTTTCCTGCTTCTGCCCTGCTCCCACTTTTGTGAAGGCGAATCACATCTGCCCTTCTCCAGTCCTCGGGTACCACCCAATCCTCCCATGATTTGTTAAAGAGGGTAATCAGTGGTGTCACTAGTTCTACCCTTAGGTCTTTTAGAATTCTGGGATGAATCCCATCAGGCCCCATTGCTTTGTCCACCTTCAGTTTTAAGACTTCTTTCAGAACCCTTTCTTCTGTAAATGGGCTGGTATCAACTTCTGCATCCAGAATGTTTCTATTGTTTGTTTTAGGTACCTCCCCCTCTTCATTTGTAAATACTGAGCAAAAATATTTGTTTAGTATCTCTGCCTTTTCACCGTCACCCTCTGCCCACCCCCCTCCCCTTTGTTAAGCTTCACTGTCCTTCCCTTGGTCTTCCTTCGCTCCCTGATGTACCTAAAAGGTTTTATCCCCCTTCTTAACTGAGTTGGCCATCTTTTCCTCGGTTCGGGCCTTTGCTGTTCTGACTGCCTTCCCAGCGTTCTTCTGCTTTAACTGATACAATTCTCTGTCCTGCTCCTTCTGTGATTCCTTGTACTTTCTGAATGCTTTCTTTTTCTCTTGAAACTTCACTGCCACCTCCTTTGAGAACCATAGTGGTTTCTTACATCATTTTGTTTTGCTTATTTGCTTCACACAAAGGTTTGTTACCTCTGTGATGGCAGTTTTTATTATTCTCCATTGTTCTTCCACGCCTCCTTCCTGCCCATTTGCTAGTGCATTCCTTAGGCACTCACCCATTTTGGCAAAGTCAGCCCTCCTGAAGTCCAGTACTTTTGCCTTTGTATGGCTTGACTCTATTGCTGTGTTTATTGTGAACCATACTGTTCGATGGTCGCTAGTTCCCAGATGGCTACACACTTCTACACCTGTGATCCTCTCTCCATCTCCATTTGAGAGAACCAGGTCTAAGATTTCTCCCTCTCGAGTGGGTTCCAATACTAGTTGTCTAAGGCATGCCCCCTGTAGGGCATCTAGAATAACCCCACTCTTAGAAGTGGCTGCTGCAACTGCACTCCAGTTAACATCTGGCATATTCATATCACCCATCAGCACTATCTCCCCTTTTTTGACAATGCTCTTCTGGCAGCTTTAATTCATGTAAATATTATTTGTTGAGACTCATCATTCTTAAATATATGCCTGATTATGTTGTTCTGTTATTTATATCACCTGTAGCTTTAGACCATGTATACCCTGTACTGAATTTTGTATTCAAACTGCTTGCCTGCTAATCTCACAAAAACTGTACTTCTATTCTTTGTATACTGACGTGGAACCTTTGTAAAAGAGCCATTGGCTCAAAGGTATTTATCTGAAATTCTAATAAAATAAAAAAATAAAAAATAAAAAAATAAACTTTTCTCCTGCTGATTTGTCTCACACTACATGCCACTCCTGTCCTCTGTACCTCTCCCTCCCTTACATATTCCATTCCCTTCTTTCTGCAGTTTAATTCCCCTCCCACAGATTTCCTTTCTGTTCTGCCGATTTCCTTCCCATTCTGCCGATTTCCTTCCCTCAGTCTTCAGTCATGACTGGAGAGAGAGACCTACGCGGTCTCACACACACGCTTCTCCTCCCCCATTACTCCTATTTGATTATAATCCCCCGACCCCCTCCTTTGCAGTCCCATTTTTTTTTGGAGTGGTTAAAGAGAAATTTAGCTCTTAAAAGAGCTTTTGGTTATTTATTTTAAGTATTTGCTGATCACGATCGATGTTCAGGCTGGCAGACAACTGCTCAGCATGACCTGTCTCCATGAATGCAAGCTAAGGAATGGCGTGCTATGCTGGGTCCTCGCATCACGCTGTCTGTAGAGGGCGGGTCAATACTTCACAAAAGGGCATCTATTGGTGCATATGCTGCTGTAGCCCACCTCCAACAGTGACCGAGGGACCCCTTGAGGACTTGGCTGGCTGATCTTTGTGCCAGTCAATTGTAATGGGGCACATCAGCCTGCTCTGAGTGTACTCCTCCAACTTCTTTCCTCCGTGTGTGTTGCAGACAAGCAGTCAGCTGACATCCAGACGAGCAGACTCGTGATCGGCTCTAGAGATGTCAGCTCTGCATCTGCGCTACTCTGGCAGCTCTCCCACCCCCAAGGAAAGTGAGAGAACTGGAGAGAAAAAAAAAAACCGGAACAAAATGGAACTCTGTTGAAATATCTTAGGTGTCCAAAGGGGCAGGCACTAAGCAGCTGTAGGTGTCCTGAAGCAAAAGTGCCTGCCCTTAGCACCTAAAGTATTGGAATTTCACACCCTGGTCAGGAGGTATCTCCAGCATGTCAATAATGTAGTGAGTCTTTACCCTTGACCACTTGCCCTGTGTCAAGAACTGACCCAGATGCGCTCCCCAGCCCCGAAGACTGGTATCGGTAGTAATTCTCCCCTGGTGAGGATGCCCCAGCTTGAGACCCTTCATGATGTTGGTGCAACAAGTCCCCCAATGCAGGGATGCTTCCACCTGGCAACAGCCTTGAATCTGCTGGCCCAGACTGACCCTTGGCTGGGACCCTGGTGGAGTAGGTTTGACTGGCCATATACTTGAATCTGCTGGCCCAGACTGACCTTTGACTGGGACCCTTGATGTAGTAGGTTCGACTGCAGGGGACACATGAGAACCAGAGCCCAGGGAATTGAGACTGCCAGGGAGACCATTGTTCCTGTGAGCTGCATGAAGGTGTGGGCTCAAAGGCACTGGGCTGCTTGGTATTTGCTAAAAAGAACCCTGACATCCCTGAACTTAGAATCCATAGGGAAAATCTTTAATTTGGGATGTTCTGAAGATCACTCCTCAATGATTCAGACTCTGGGATGGCTGAAGAGAGTTCTTTTGTGGTGATCAGGAATCCTACAGAGGAGATGAGGTTTACTGAATGGGGGGGGGGGGAGAACACATGCTGATATTCCCATCAGTCGGGTATGGGAATCCCTCCAGTCCCAAATAAAAGGATAAATCTCAAGGGCTTGATGCTATTCATCTCAGAGTACTGAGGGAGTTGGCAGATGTTTTGGCTGCGCCATTGGCGGATCTCTTTAACCTGTCGCTCCATACAGGGAGGGTGACAAGGGATTGGAAGCAGGCACATATTGTGCCCATCCATAAAGGGGGAGCGAGAGAAGAGCCAGGAAACTACAGACCCATCAGTTTCACGTCGGTGGTGGGGAAGGTAATGGAGAGCATACTTAAAGAAAGGCTGGGAGTTTTTTGGAGGAGATGGGTTACCTGGATGACCGGCAGCATGGGTTTGTGCCAGGTAGATCGTGTCAAACAAACCTTGTAGAGTTCTACGAGTGAGTGATGTTAGAACTCGACAGGAGGAAACCAGTGGATGTACTGTTCCTGGACTTCAGCAAGGCATTTGATTCGGTCCCTCACATTGGCCTAAGGGAGAAGCTGGGGAGGATGGGGGTAGGCCGGTTGATGGTTAGGTGGATTGGAAATTGGCTTTCAGGTCGCACTCAGCAGGCAGTAGTCGGAGGGGAGGTCTCGTCTCCTAGGGAGGTCATAAGTGGAGTCCCACAGGGATCAGTCCTGGGGCCACTCCTGTTTAATGCCTACATCGCCAATATCAGGGAAAGTATCGGGTGTGAAATGAGTCTCTCTGCAGATGACTCTAAGCTGGGGGGTGGTGGTGGAGGAGAAGGAGCTGAGATTGGCCCTGCAACAGGACCTGGATACTCTGGATAGATGGTCCGCACCTGGAAACTGAAATTTAACTCCTCCAAGTACAAGGTGCTACACCTAGGGCAGGAAAACCCCAACTATGTGTACACCCTGGGGGCGGGGGATGAGTTGCAGGCCACGGTAGGGGAAAGAGACCTAGAAGTCTTAGTGGATGTTAACATGAATAATTCAGAGCAGTGCAGGAGGGTTGTGGTCAGGGCAAATAGGATGCTGGGATGCATCACCAGGGGGATTACCTCAAGGAACAGGGAGGTGATTTTGCCACTGTACAACAGCCTGGTTAGACCACATCTTGAGTACTGCGTGCAGTTCTGGAGGCTGCACCTAAGGAGGAACATCCAACTCCTTGAGAGGGTTCAGAGGAGAGCAACCAGAATGATCTGGGCCCTGTAGGATATGACATATGAGGAACGACTAGGGGAGTTCAACCTGTTCTCGCTGGAGGAGAGGAGGAACCGGGGGGACATGATCAAGGTCTTCAAGTACCTCAGGGGAGTAAATAAAGTAAGCCGAGATAGGATATTTCGACTGAAGGAGGGTGGAATCTCCAGAGGACACAGTTGGAAGATTGAGGGTGGTAGGGTTGGGGGGAAAAGAGGAGAAGGTACTTCACCGAGAGAGTGGTGGAACCATGGAATATGCTACCCAGGGAGCTGGTACAGGCAGCTACGGTGGAGGGATTCAAGAGAGGGTGGGAAAGGTACAGGCAAGGGGTGAAGCAGAGGCTGGTTTGCCCGGGGGGGGGCAGGACTGGGGGATGGCGTAACAGTGGAAGGAGACAGATAGAGGGTTACGGTACCCAATCAGGGTGCTGAGGCACAAGCAGACTTGATAGACCAATAGGCCTACTCTGCTGGCATCTAGTACGTTAGAGGCATTGCACGACCTCTGTCACTGCTAGAGTTGTTTGCTCATACTGTGGAGCTTTGATCAGAATGACGCCCATATAGGATATACAAAAATGCACCTGCAAATCTACTGAGACCAATGAATCTCCCCAATAGAATTCCCTGAAGATGGATGCAAAGGTTTCCATCTTGAATGTCCTGTGGCAGACAAAGTCGATCAGACATTTTAGGACCCATATGGGCCTGAGAACTCCAGAGCGATTTGGGACCATGAAGAATAGTCAGTGAACGTCCATGTTTCTTTCTGCGCTGGGCACTCACTCGCTCGTGCCTGTAGAAGGTCTGTGATTGCTTGAAGCATCAACATACTGTTTGTGGCTAAGGGTGAGGGTACCACATGTGGGGGGAGGGTCCTGCTTCAAACTCTAGGGGGTAACCCTTGCACACTATGTCTGGCACCCCATTGATCATGGTGGTGCGAACCCTTTCCTCGAGAAAACTGGAAAGCTTGCCCCCTACTCGAGGATGAGTCTGGAGCCTTCACTGTAACCTTCTGGCATCTCAGACGCTGCTTCTTCCTCCACTGAATCCATGCTGGATGCAAGAGATGACCCAGGTTCGTCTGCCTGATGCTGATTTAATTTGTCTTCTGAGTAGAGATGGGCTTGTACATTCTGTCTGGATCCTGACAACCAGGGTCTGTACCTGTCCCTGGAAGGTGGTATTTAAGCTTTCGTCGCTTCCCTGGATTCTTTTACCGCCTCCTTTAGAGCCGAGCCAAACAGGAGATCTCCCTCGTAGGGGGCATTCACCAAGTGTGCCCTGAGGACCTGTCTGCCTTCCTTGCCCGCAGCCCTAGGTGTGTTGAGTTGAAGCGAGTTAAAACATAGATCTTGCTGCACATCTGGCAGCCTCCTTCGAGACGTCAGCTGAGAAGGCAGAGACTAGTCCCATGAGCTGTAGTTACTACGGGGTGGACTTGTTTATATGTGGCTCATCAGCAAGCTGGAATGCCAGGTCAGTGGCCCATGGTAGTGCGGCTCATGCTGAGAACAGGTCGGCTGTAACTGCCTTGAGAGAGGTTGCGGTGGACTGAAGCGCCTTTATAGAGGGATGTCTCCCACTCTCTGCTGGGATAACTCTTTTTTGCTTCTGTTCTCTTTCTCGCTCCTTCTCTCTTCTTCCTTTTTTCAGGAGATCCTCTATGGCTGGAGGAAAGGAAAAAGTTGTTGCCTGCTTGGCAGCCGATCGCTGTCTTTGGGGGTTTAGGAGCAGACAAGGGGAACCCCAATGAAACTCCTCAGTCACCTGCTTAATGAAGAAATTGAGGTATTCCAATACTAAGTTTCTGGATGGAGAGTCATCTGAGACAGAATCGTCGTCCGGTAGCACCCCTTCTTCTGGGGGTGCCTAACTGACCTCTGACGGATTTGGGAACCTGTCCCATTGGACGTTTTCCACTGCGGACATCCTTGAATCTGATCCTAGTTCGAGACAGCTTTCTTCCCCTATGGTGCCGAGTGGAGAGAGATGCCCCTCAAGGCCGAAGATGGGGAGGAGGAGTGCATCGGGGTGGCCTTCCTGTGGGACCTACGATCTGGGTAGGAAATCAAGGCATGATGGGTTGAAGGCAAAGGCCCTGTTAGGCTTTGCTATTATGTCTGGGGCTAAGTCTGATGGCAAACAATGCTGTCCCTGGAGGAGGAGGCCTGATCGGTCTCTGCTGCCTGGGATTGGTGCTCCTGCGAGACCATTGTGGATGTCTCCGGGACCTCCTCCGACCTTGTAGCTGCGGCACTCTAGGCATAACGAGCAGGAGAAGGTGACCAGTGGGAAATCTACATCTGTGGCACTTTCTACCCCTTGAGTGTGTGTGCTATGCTCCCAAAAGGCCTTTGCAGACCCTTTGCACAGGTTTGTGGCATGAGTCCCTTATGCTGGAGTCCTGCTAGCATTGTTGTTGACAAGCCGAAATTAGCAGGAGCTTGGTGACGCGCTGTGAGCATCACCCTTCCCCCTCTCTCGATCGCCCTTGGCGGGGCTTGCTGGGGGCAGCAGCCAACAACAAGCAGTTGTTTGTCGACAAGCCTGTGGTAGCCTGGTTAACTTTATGGGTTGGGCTAAGGTCCTGTTTTATCAACTTCCAAATACAATAAGAGCGTAAGTATTCATAATTTAGTCCCCAATATTCAGGAACCCTACTATCTGTAGTATTCGAGAATTAATGATTGAGATGTGCACATCCCTATTTCTTGCCTTACAGCAACAGTTCCTGTTAAGAAAACAATGTTATAGATATAATAAAGCATGGGGTGGTGTGTGTAATGACAACATAATAACTGGTTTCCCTTTTTTCCCTGTAGGAAACCCGTGGTATAATTTGCCATAATGAAGGAGTGTTCATTATGGCAAACACGTGCATGGTTTCCCTCACTGTGTGCATGTGCCAGAAGGAGTTCCACACCTCCTGACTGCTCTACTTTTGCTATCTCACCGAACCGCCACTTAAACAGATGTGGCACCACTATTGGGAGTTGGTGGTAAGTAGTTAAAATGTGCGTCCCTCTTCTAAAATTAACCTTTAGCAGCCTAAAAGAAAGAAAAAAAATTAAAATAAATGAAGAAAGGCAACTGCAGCCGTGCGCTGTAATCTAAGTAGACTGCTGTCACACAGCATCTACCTTTTGTTTTATATAATTGCTGAGGCAGAAAAAGGGAAACCCAGCAATTGTGTAAAATAAAATATGGGGTGCTGTGTATAAACTCAAAGTTTACACACACACCCTTGGGGTTAGATGCTTACACAAATGTTTATGTAGAATCTAACCCCTCGGGGTGTGTGCAAACATCTCATTATACACAGCACTCCACACTTTAGTCTATATTTTACAAACATCAGAGGTGTTGGATGCTACATAAACCCCGACAGTGAAGCTCGAGTGGTTTATTCAAGTATCCAACACTAAAGGTGTGTGTAAAATTCGAGTTTTACACACAACCCCATGTTTTATTTGATATACTTGCAGGGTTGCATTGTTTTGCCACATCAATTATATTTCTAGCTCAAGGAAGCAGCTCACATATCTGTTGTGCAGACTGTTGTCTGAATATGATTAGGATGTGACTGCCCAAACCAACTTTTAAATGCTGTTTTTAATTTAAAAGATTTTTTTTTTACCATTTTCTTGTTTCAGTGTAACACTCAGCTTAATTTGACACACTTGGTGATTTTGAAATAAAATTGTGGGTTACACGTGAGACCGGTCTGTCTCCATGAGGAAGCGTGCATGTGAGAAACCAGTCAGGGCACTTGAGATTGGTTTTTCACTCATATGGCTTGTGGTGCTGGAATGTCATACTGCTTGAATAAATTCCTACTATAGATTCATTTTGTGTTGGTGCTGCCTTCTTGTTCTAGACCACAGCAATTATATAAGATAAAAAATATCCCTGTGTAGCCACGGTCCTGTTGGGTGTCAGCGTGGTCTGTAGTCGGGTGCTGAAAGTTAACTTTGTTTTCCTGGTACTTGGTTTGTTTAAAACATTTTTGAGCGGGAGTTATTTTTTTTTAAAAAAGAACTGACCACTGAGTCCAAGTGGCAGTGAAGTGTGCAGTGGCAAGGCAAGGCGGCCAGCGGTCAGAAAGGGAAGAGCTACGGCTGGCGCATGCATGGAGTAAGGGAAACCTGTCACGTGTTTGCTGTTATAAACTCTCCTTTATTATGGCAAATTACATACCGGGTTTCCCTATGGGAAAAAATGAAACCCAGTTTTTATATACTGCATTATGCACTCCATGTCAGCATCGACTAACAAGGGCCTTGTTAATCAACCAGTGTCCATGATTGCTTTCCACCTGGCTGTATTTGTCCATAAAAATGCACATGAAACTGACCCCATTGATTTTAATTGGGTGCATCCCCACGCTCTCTCTGGGTGCCTGTCATTACGTGGTGGAGCGAGGCAGTGTGATCAACTGGGAAGTGGAAGGGATCTGGGGATGGCAAAATTATAATCCCTTCCACTTGAAAAATAGTGAAGAAAATTTAGTAAGCTATACACAGACAGTGTTTTGTGGATGTAAGGCACCATGACATGTGGTGCACGTCAGTAGCTTGGGGAATCTCTTTAAACTTTTTCTCTTTCATTCTATATTCGGGAATTGTAAACTGTTGCATGACAATTCTGTGATGTCATAGACCCAGATGTATCAACGTACTCATATAATTTTTCTGTACTAATCACTGCAGTGTGTTGTGTTTTCTCACAGTGTCCAGCTGCGCCTCAGAAGTGCAGTGCAGGTAGGCACTGTGGGGAAACATGACACACCACAGCCCAGACCACCATTTCCCTTTCTACTTACAGAAGCAGCAGCAAAGATTCAAATGGAATGCAGACCAAATGAAGAAAAGGGAATGTGACCACTCTGTAACTACTATGGACTTTGGCTTGTGTAAAATACATGTCCTTTTACAACTAGACTACCCTGAAGAGATTACCATTTAGAGGAAGAGACAGAATGGGAAAACTGCAGATAGCTCACAGACTAAGATGGTTAATATTTTGTGAGCAAGAGATAAGTTATTGAACTCGCAAAATGATTTCTGTCTCTCTCTAGTTGTCTGGAATTGTGGCTCTTCTGTACAAGTAGTATGTATGGTGTGCTGTTCCCTCATTGTTATGCCTGCTGAAAAACAATGAAGGAAGAGACACAACACATACAGAAAAAACACATTTCCACAAAGCAGCGGAAGAACCCTGTAGTGCCTTATGTTCCCCAAAAGAAGCCCACTAATCATCAGTTATGTGTATACCACCTCAATGCCAATCAATCCAGGTGCTCTAACCACTGGCTACACTACACTTAAACAGTATAGATCTACACTTAAACAGTACAGCCCCCTACCCCCAGTACTGCACCGCAGTATCAACGTTGTGCATGAACCCAGGTACCCAGTGAGGGAGTACAAATCATGCCCTTCTGGCCAAGCTGAGAGAGCTTCCTACTAAACCCCACTAGTACTAACTCCCAGAAGGAGGTAAAAATTCCTGATGTTCAGTTAGTAATCGCTTTAGGGTTTTTGTCCATGTTGTTGGCAGTGAAGCAAAAGAGAGAGAGACAGAGAGAGAGAGAGAGAGAGGGAAAGAGAGAGAGAGAGAGACTGAGCCTTGCTGTTGTTTTAAAGTCAATTTCCTTTTAATGCCAGACATGAGAAACATTCCATCACCGATCAGCTGGCAGATGCAAGGCCTTCCTCCCTCTTCTCCCATCATCTACTCCCCAACATACCATGTGTCCATGAAATGTTTGTTTTGGACTTTGGTGGGGGCATGCTTATACCATACAACACCATGGCGGCAGATACATTTGTCTCATTGAAGCCCCATAAATCTTAGGTGACAGAAGTGGCATATATGGCAGTTCATTGGATTGGCCTGGTTCATTGGACTGCACTCAGCTATATGGAACACATATCTCTAATTTTACCCAAGCAAAAGGATGAAAGAGGTGGGGGGAAGAGGTGGATGGAGGCAGATTTGTCATATTATTAAGTATTTCACTACAGCCAATGAAAAGGAAAAAGCAGGACTGATTTCATATGAACATTGTCATAAAAATAACTAAGTTTTGTTTATATCACCAAGGACAAAACAAAAGCTGCAATATCTGGAAATGAATGATAGCAGCTCTTCATTAAACAGTGTTATCTTTGGCACTGATGGTAAACAAGGAACAATGATTCATATTTGCAATTTACAATCATCACTTGCTTCTAGTAGGACATGTCTTTAATTTATCTATCAACAGGTAAAAAAGGTTGCCCAAGCAGATATTTTTATATCTTTTAGACAAAAAATGAATTCTGCCTGACTTGTGGTGTTATACTGAGTGCATATTTAGTTTAAAGCAGCACTTTTGTAGCAAGTGCCTAATCGAGCGCTGCAGACACCACTTCCGGTGTCTGCCCCTCAAATAGCCCCTGTGTAGCAAGCGGGGCGATCGTGCGCAGAGACGCGTGCAGAGACACACGCGTCAGCATGTGTCAGCTGTGTCCGCTGGGAACTCTGGGGAAGGGGAAACAGAAATAAGACTTCTGAAGTGTTAAAACGCTTGCAAGGTAACAAGTATTGTTAGGCCCTGACCACACTTCACCACTAAAACCCTGTAACGGTTTCAAACCATTACAGATGGTAAACATTAGTGTGTCCACACTGCCAGTGAACAGGCACGATAACGGTTCGGAACCGTTACAGCCGGTCCACATTGTGGGTGATGGGTGACCGTTACAGTCAGCACCCTATCCCACAATGCAGTTCGTGCTGCACTAAGTGCAATGCTGGGGCTACATGCTCACGTGTCCACACTACAGCTGGTAACATTACAGAGGCAGAACCGTTTTCATAACCGTTGTTGAAACCACCTTAAAAGTGGTTTCATCAACGGTTACGAAAACGCCTCCTGTAATGTTACAGGTGCAAATGCAAACCATTGCGGTAATGGTTTGGACCCTCTGTAACCTTACAGAGGGGAGTTTTCAGTGTAGTGTGGACAGGGCCTTAGCCTCCATTACTCAAATGGTAGTAACAATTGCTATATTCTTTGCTACATCATGTCGCAGGGTAAGGGTAAAGGGTAAAATAAAAAGAATGTGTGTGCAATGTAACATGTACACAGAAGAGGTAGCATGCCCAGACTTTGTCTGTGATAAATGTACCTTAGTCAGTACCTTACAAGAGGAAATAACACAATTATTGCACAGGTTAGAAACACAAAAACAAATATACTTGAAAATGTCATAGATGGGGCTTTGTTGTGTACTAGTGACCTGTTATCTTCCACCACAAATGTTAAACCTAACTTCAGTAGTAATGATGTATCTGAGGATTCTAGGATTAACATTTTCCCCAATGATGTGGAACCTGGGCAAACTAGAAATCCTTTACCTTTACATAATAAATTTGAAGCATTAATTGATGACACCGGGGACCAAGGAGTCTCTGTTAACACCATTACACCAAGCAATAATGTACAAACTTTGAGTACTGATCCACTAGTTACAGCACCCATCATTAAATCTTCTAATTGCCCAATGCCCAATGATAGAGATATAGTGGTAATTGGGGATTCTATTCTTAGAGGATAGATTCTGCTGTTTGCAATGGAAGAAAAGCCCATACAACAGTGAGTGTACTCCCAGGGGCCTGTGTTAAGGACGTTTTTGGACGGCCTACTAGAAAACACTACTAAACCTGTTGTACTCCTTCATGTAGGTACCAACAACCTACCCACCAACAACTGGGCTGACATACAGGCAGACTATATTAACATCATAAAACGGGTGCAACAGAGAGAAGGGGAGATAATCTCTCATGTTTTACCTACTTTGGGGAGGCACTCGGATAAAAATAAGCCAATTCTAACCTTGAATGCATGGTTATGCCAACTTTATCAAAGAAAAAATTGGGTTTATGGACAATTCAACTACATTTTCTAATAAGGCATGTTTTAGAAATGATGGGCTACACTTGAATCATTTTAGTACTCGCATAATGGGGGAAAAATTAATGAAGTTTTAAGATTTAATTTAAACTGGTACACAAGGGGCAGGGGGATACTAGGCCATGATAACATCTGCCCTACTAAAATCCACCTTAACCTGACAGACATGGCATGGAATGGAGTACTAATCAATGCTAGAAGCCTGGTTAATAAACCTGATGAATTGAAGTTTCTACTTGACACCCAATATATACATTTGGCATGGATTACAGAGACTTGGGGTAATGGTAGTGACACATGGGAAATAAACATACCAGGATATAACTTGTTTTATAAAAATAGGAAATATAAGACAAGCGGGGGGGGGGACTGGCTATTTACATTAATAACACTATTAAATGTGAGGAAATTCCTGACAGTACTGAGGATATAGAGGCTCTGTGGGTTAAAATTTATCCTCAGTCTGGTACTCTAAAAAACTGGGATTAGTACATAGGCCCCCTTCTATATCTTCAGAAAATGACACCAAATTGTTAAAACATATTAGTGATCTAAATCCTTCCGACAGTATCCTTCTTCTTGGTGAATTCAATCTGCCTAATATAAACTGGATAACAAACAGTGGAAACAATAAAACTGATAACTCCCATCTAGATATACTAGCTCAGATTGGGCTTGAACAAAATGTCCCCTGTGCCACTAGAAATGACAAAATTTTGGACGTTATGTTTACTAACATGGGAAATAACATGGCCAACATCACCACTTCAGCACCAGTGGGCAACAGTGATCATATGTGCATTAAAACCCTTTGAGAACTGAATATGTGTGAACATATATAGATTCTGGACGTATATATACATCCACAGTCTTCTAAGGGTTAATTTCCAGGTCCTGAGGCAATTCAGACAGATTGGGACTGGGATTTTGAAAGATTAAATTTAAAAAAAGCTAACTTTACCATCATAAAGAGAAACATGGCTAACTGGGATTGGGCAGGTGAATTTACAGGTCATACAGTACAGGAGAAATGGGATCTGCTGATCTCTAAACTTAAGGGAGAGGTCATTAGGAACATACCTAGTACAAAGAAATATTCCACCAAAAGAGTAACCCCTAGTTGGATGAAGCCTTCGATTACAAAGTTAATTAACAAAAAAAAATAGATGGTTTAAAAACATAAAATGTGGCAATCAGCATATATTACCGACATATAGGGTACTAGTTAAAAAAATTAAAACATTAATTAAAAAGCCAAAGCGCAAATGGAAATAAACCTAGCATCTAGGGTAAAGGATAACAAAAAAGCCTTCTTTTCACACATAAATAGGTTAAGAGGAACCTCAAACTCAGTTGGCCCATTCACTAACAGTTTTGGGATACCAGCTAGTAATAAAGAAACTGCTAACATGCAAAATAATTATTTTTGTACAGTGTTTAATAATAATGCTAAATCATCTGAGGATGCATTATTACCCACACCGGGACAAATTATTATAAACACTACAAATGTATATCAGATTTTTGAAAGGTTAGCTGTTAATAAATCACCAGGGCCAGATGATATGCATCCCAGAGTCTTACAAGAACTAGCTGAATTTATATACCAACCGTTAACCCATATTTTCCAACATTCCCTGGATTCTGGAGATGTACTTCTGGGTTGGAGGGTAGCCACTGTGGTGCCCCTCCTAAAAAAAAGGGTCCAGAAGTAAACCCAAGAATTTCAGATCGATTAGTTTGACATCCTTAATGGGAAAAATACTTGCGGGAATAATTAAAGACTATATACACCAGCAACTATTGATACTTGGTTATACAGATTCTTATCAACATGGATTCATCAAAAAAGGTCTTGCCCGACTAATCTATTGGCATTTTACGAGAAAGTTAGTAAGGAACCAGACAAAAAAAAACCTGTGGATGTAATATTCCTGGACCTCGCCAAAGCTTTTGATAAACTACCCCATCTGGAACTAATCAAAATGTTAGGGAAGTTCAAGCTATGTACTAACATCACTCACTGGGTTGCCAACTGGCTGAAGGGATGTCAACAACGAGTGGCAGTCAATGGCGTATTCTCGGAGTGGGTTGGAGTTACGAGTGGTGTGCCGCAGGGATTGGCCCTGGGTCCCATACTTTTTACTATATACATTTCCTCTCTAATATTAGACTCACAAAACATCTGGTTGTTGAAATTTGCTGATGACTGTTGGCTGGGAACAGCAGTGAATGGTCCGGATAGTACCAGGCATCACAAAAAGCGTTGGATTCTATTTTTGCCTGCACTGAACATAGTAAATTGACTCTAAATATTAGTAAATGCAAAGTTATGCATCTTGGTACTGGGAATAAACAGCAAAAGTATTATATGAACAACGTACCCTTAACTTTAACTTGCTGTGAAAAAGACCTTGGAGTGACTATATGCCCACAGCTTAAATTCAATATTAATTGCAGGAGCAAGTAAAAAAGCCAATCGAATATTAAATTGCATTTTTAGGCATATTTCCAGCTGAGCAAGTGAAGTCATACTCCCCCTTTATGTAGCTCTGGTTAGGCCTCACCTGGAGTACTGTGCGCAGCTTTGGTCCCCTTATAGTAGGGAAAATATTAAAAGGGTTGAAGCAGTGCAGCGCAGATTAACTAGGTCCATTACAGGTTTAAAAGGTTTGTCATATCAACAAAGATTGAAAACACTTATATTCACTTCAATACAGAAGGTACGGGGGATTTATGTATGCTTTTAAATGCAATAGAGGACAACTATCTTAGAAGTGAACTTGGCTTAGAGTATAACCAAGGCAGAGGTAGTAGCAGGAACCACCTTAAACAACTACATCTGGAGAAATGGAATTTATTACTTAGAAAGAATTGGTACAGTCTAAGAGTAGGTGAATACTGGAACTGTCTCCAATCAGAAGTAATTCAAAGTAAAGACATGAATACTTTTAAAAACAATTTGGATAAGGTTACAGGTAATGAGGTTAAATTTGGGGTCGATTACCATGGTTAAATTAATGTATAGTACATTTAAAAGGCAAGCATAAAGGACGCAAGTCTATTAAAGCTTGAATTGACCTATGAAACTGACATGATTGCCAGATGCTGACATAATAACTGCAGTGTTTGCCTAGACACTTCCCCCTCCAGGTTTCAACAGTAAATGCTAGCAATGTGGTTAATCTCCAGCTCCTGCAGATACTGTAAGAGTACAAATAATCAA
This sequence comes from Neoceratodus forsteri, assembly GCA_016271365.2. NCBI lineage: Eukaryota > Metazoa > Chordata > Ceratodontiformes > Ceratodontidae > Neoceratodus > Neoceratodus forsteri. Next base: position 661,412,851 of record CM057459.1, read on the forward strand.
GAAAAAACACAATCTGCCCAACACATATCTCGTCCTGGTAGGAGACCATAAACTGTAATCTGTATGCAGAAAAGTTCCCTCTAATTAGATTTGTTTTTCTTTAAGAGTCAATATTTGTTCTCATTTAGAGAGGAACTCGTTGACACTGTACCACTGGTTAAGAGGGACTGGGTAGGTAATGAAAATTGGATTGGTCAGGATCCCTGACCAGTCAGCATCCTTTTACCAACCCCCCCACACAGACACACACAATTGCAGAGTAGCTATATAGCATTAAGGAACTGTTGAAGGACTTTGGTTATAAGGGGTGAGGTAAGTAAGGGTACTGGCAACTGTCTGTATAGTACCACAACAGAGATCCTTCTACAACATGGGATATGCCTCAAAGGAGGCAACAGAATTTCTCAACAATCTAAAACTGAAAAAAAAAAAACACTGTTTTCTGGCACCATGTTTTTTTTTTTCTTTGATAACCTCCATCACTAATACTTCCATCACTGTCTGTTGTTAAAACACTCCATCACTCACCTGCCATTCAGGCTCATTTGTTACAGCCCTTGTCATTCATATCAATGTGATGAAATGCAACAGTCATTGATAACAGACTGCCCCCATAAGGAGGGAGGGGGGCTGAAAACAAAGAAAGATAGTGCATCCTAGCAGTATAATCTTAGCTGGAAAGTCAATTTATAACTTGAAAAAATACAAAATAAACAGCAAATTCTGTGCACAATTACTGCATGATTCCCTTATGGTGGGGAATAATTCTGCACTCCGTCACCAACAGATATCTGCCTGGTTTGCAGAGATGTCTCGTTAAGAGTCCTATGAACAGGTTGCCATGGAATCAAACTCCACCCCCTGACGAAGAGTCAGAGTGGCCTTAACAGAATGGGAGCTTCTGGTTTTCCACTGCTGGCAATAGTAGTGTTCATGGTGTTGTACTCTTTCAAGTAAACTGTTCTCTTCTCCACTCAGATTATCCTGATGGTGCGTGCCATCTTCCTTGGTTTTCAGTTCAGACAGTCTGACAGCAGCTTAGGTGGCAGCACTTACATGGGAGTACTGAGCACATTTTTTTTCCATGTGAGGGGTACGCCTGCTCTGTGCCTGCTCACACCATGCCTGCCCTGTTTCACATAGGCAGCACTTCAACAGAAACACACACCCACACACGCATTTCATATCACTAGAACATCAGAAAGCTGGAGTCCCAGTGGGACTCTGGGACTCATGCCATGAAAATCATAAATAAAGCCATTTCTGATAATTACTCAGGGGTTTTGTTTTTCCAGCGCTGCCTATATTGCCGATTCTTCGATGTGTTGAGAGTCCTTATAGAGCAAACAGTCTAGCACATTAGAAAAGTTCTTATATTATTACCAGCACTGAACAAGGAGGGGTCAAAATGTAGGGCATATGGTCATTGTTTTTTTAAATTACAGTTATTTAATCCCACAGGACTTCTGTAGGAGAGGGAGAGAGGAAGCAAGACTATTGTCAAGACTGATAAATGGGGAGGGGTAGATGGTAGGGCATTTTTTTATTCTAATTATTTTTCATGCCTGACTACTCATGACAGCAGGGGACTGGCCAGGAGGAAGGCAGCATGTAAAACACTGTGATGCCTGATAATATACAGTATAGTACTGTATTCTACATCACATGTGTCTGTTTTTTTTTTTTTTGTCTGTGTTTGGGGATCCAGCAGGCAGTAGTTTAAAGGAGAGCAACTGCCAAGGAATTAGAACACAAATCCAATCAGACAGTCCTTGACAGCTGCTAATTCATGGTCAGTTTCTTTTATTTAGTGCTGGTAATCCCCACCCCACCCCGGAAAAAAAAAAAACACCTGCCTTGCTATGCCATATTCTAAATGCCTCCATTCAATAGTTTGGGTTTGGGATGTGAGGGAAGCGGGGGGTAAGCATAGGTTGCAGGAGAATCATTGCAGTGTCTTGCATTTCTCTGCAGTGCCTAGCAGTGCTTTAGAACTGCAGTGCATATAGGCATATAGAAACATGACATACCGGAGGCATTTAGAATACAGCATACAGCAGGGCAAGTTAGCAACGTTCTCATTTTGGTGATTACCTGCACCAAACAGGGAGGGGTTGGAACACAGGGCACACAGCAATTGTTGTTAATTACAGTACTTTAATCCCAGAGGACTGCCATCTGACCACTTGTGGCATCAGTGGACTTGATATGGGAAGGGAGGGTGAAATCAAGACCACCCCCAAGGCTTTGAAATGGAGGGAGGGGTGTAGAGCATCATTTTATTAATTATTTTTCTCCCAGAGGCAAGTTTTCTGGCTGCTTGTGTCATTGGTGAAGTGCCCTGGGGAGAGGGAGGGTGTAAAACACTATGAGATGCCTGACAATATACAGTACAGTGCAGTATTCTGCATCACATGTGAAACTTTTTTTTTTTGTCTGCATTTGAAAGCAAACTGGCAGTTGTTTGTAAAGCAACACATACCGAGGGTATGTTAAAGAAAAAGCACACAATACTACTTCCAATTATTTATTTTTATATATACTGATTTTGAAATCAAAGGTGCTCAGTTCAGTTCGCAGTGCAAGTGAAACCAAGTTTTGCAACAGTGCTATGGTTGCTCTAGCATGGGACAGGAGACTGAGCCATGACAAACTCCATACTACACAGATTTTAATACACAGTTGTGTATTACAGAATTTGACAGTGCCCAGTTTCAGTGTTTTATTTACACTAGCCTGTAATTATACTGCATTACATCACACACACACAAAAAAAGAATGATGATGTGGCTTTTGTTGTTTTTCCTTGGTCACATCTATACTCCATAACATCCCAAATTTGAGAGAGTTTATTTCTATTTTCATCATATATTTATTCAGACCCTCTTGGTGCATTTGTAGCCTGTGTGCTGAGATGGCACTCACTTTTGTTAAAATACACTAACTGTTTATAAGCTACTTTTTGGGCTTTAAAACTAAAGCCTTATGCCCACGTTGTAGCTGGCAATGATTTAGATGTACAATCAAGATCCTTCACGGAAAACAGTATTCTCCACCCATTCTAGACAGCACCAAATACTGTAACAAACTTTATTTGCATTTAAAATTACACGTTTAAACATAAAAATTCTCTGAACATTTATCAATGCTTAGGTAGTCCCTGTGTGGAAATGTTCAAAAGATGGAAAAAAGAGTCTCATCCTTAAGCCAACTGTTTACCAGATTTGAGTCTAGTGTTCAGACAAGCCATGCTGGGGTAACATGCAGTGCTTTCTACTATTTCTTTCCATTGGCTAAAACATTTGGCTCCCAGTGGGACAAAACACTGGTCCGTAGCTTGAAAGTGTGTGACTGAAGGGTCTGCTTTTTTGGCAGCTCTTTTGAATTTCATAACTTCACTTTCCTTTAGCAGAGTTGCAGTGCACTGAGACCTGATGATCAGTACGTGTGTGTGTTTGTGTGTGTGTGTATGTGTGTGGGGGGAGGGCATGCAGATGGTTGGCTTTTCTTTATGATTTGGAAGGGTATAAATATTTCAAGAATGAATGGGAAGGGGGGGAGAGAGATTGGCAAATAGTAAGTGACTGTCATCACCAAACAAAGTATGGTACAAACTATGCATGCACCACTATTGTGATTTATTGAACAAAATGCACCTTGGGTGTATAAAAATTCCCCGTAATCCACTACTATTGATATACAGTATTATTCTCTATACAATATAACTGCACACTTACTGTATTCTGTTTTTTTAGTTTACAAAGTAAGGGGGGGATTGTTTAACCAAGAAAGGCACACTAAACTGGTGCTTGTTTTCAGGTGCGACCTAAGAGCACAAGGAAGTTAACTGATTTGCTCAGGGTCACACAGTATGCAAGTGGGGGCTAATGGGATTCAAACCCATGTATCCAGGTTTGCAGCTCAGCGCCCTTAACCACTGCGCTATACTGCCTAATAGTAATGAAGATGACAGGCTGGATTTAGCTCCTCCTCACATCTTTTCATCTTCTACTGAATAGTAGTCAGCAAGAATTCCAGGGAGTGTTTATCTTAGTGAATTACAGTATCATTCAAATACAGTAGGGCAATTAGTTTAATGACAGAACAGTAATACTGGAGTCGCATACCAAGAGTGGTAGAGATTTAAATTGCGTTCACTAGGCAGCAATGATCAAAGAAGGCTTGAGATTCTACAGCTTACTCCTGATCTGTTTAGTATAACAAAAGAATGGGGTTATCTTAGAACAAAGCTTTTAGAAGGCTGGTCACACGTAGCGCCCTGTATCACTGTGAGTCAGCAATAAATAAACTGATAAAAATTTCGCGTATTTGTTAGTGAACCAATTCAACAGCCGCCAATGGCAAAATACTGAACTTGGAGAAGATCAGAGAAGAATCCCATAATGTGACAAGTAACATGAATGGAAAGAGAAAATAAATTGCAAAGTGGCATACCAGTTTTAAAGGCAGTTATGAGAAACATCTTGACATATTTAACTATTAATTAAGCAATAAGGTATGCCCAGGAGTTACCATAATGCTCTAGTTAATGACCACCTAGGGCATAATGTGGCATGAGGCACGGCTGAGTGCCACATGCACCCAGGGTGTGATTAACTTGAGTAGTAATATAACCCCTGGGAGTACCTTACTGCTATTACAAAAATACATACAAAAGTGTTAAATACTTGCTTAATTTTATTTTATTAATAACAAAGTAAATTTTAAATAAAAATATTCCATCCACCAACAGCAGAATGTAGAGTGTAGACTTGTGCTGCACGTTCACAAACCATGTCACTTTAGGAGTTGTCACTACTATACTTTGTTCTTGGCTAAATGCATAGATTTTTATAGCAGATATTTTCAAAATGCTTTACCTCCTGTCCCAACTTCTTGGTTCCAACTGTGTCTCTGTTTTTTTAATGAGCCAGATGGTCAGCTTGACTATTTTAACAAGACTACCGGCAGTGGCAGTTTGAGATCGTGTGGGGGGGTTACAGCAATCTGCTTAACAAGATTACCAGAAGTGCTGGTTTGCAATGAGGGGAGAGGTGGAGAGTTATTCATCTAGGGTGTTATGCTGGGATTTACTCACCCTGGTGTTGTGCGCCCCACCAAATCCACCCCAGGTGTGAGTAAATCCCAGCATAACCCACACCCTGGAGTGGATTATTGTGATTATACAAATGGAAGAAATACTTAAAAAAAAAAAAAAAACTGGCAAGAAAGCTTTTTTTTTAAGGACAAAAGCAAAAAGTATCCTTCCACAGCAAGAAATAGTTCCATTTACTTCTGCATTTTCTATTGATTTCATTAACAGGAAATCTATCTTCTGAAATGGAACTGTGTTTAACAGTTAGAAATATCTGTAAGAACCACCAGTTTCTGAACTGTATAATGAGGCTTGCTTATTGCAATTTTGTTTGTTAAAGTAACATTGCTATGGTGTCAATTTAATGTTTTAAGTGTAGTGTACAATATAACAGATGCATTGCTTTTAATGATAAATATGATTTGAAAATGTTGCAATAAATGAACCATCACTTCGAAGGTTAACTGTTTTTAAATGAGAAACTTCATAAGGAATTCAGTAAAACAATGAATAGCAAAGTTCTAATAGAGTCCATAGAGTTTTGATTTTCTTCTTTTTCTTTTTCCTCAATGAAGTGTTCCTTTACTTCTTGGTTTTAGTTTGGGTTGAAGTAAAAGGTTATGGTCCCATGATTCATGAATCTGCTCAAGTGATGCATTCTGGGTGGAGGAGGGGCTTTCTTCTGTGGTCTTGTGGGATTAGCTGTGTGTGATCCAGGTGTTGAGCTGAGCTAGGTGGACATCTTGGAAGGACTTTGCAGCATGGAAGTACTGTAGGTAAGTTTTCCAGATCTTTTTCTAATTTCTTTCTGTATTTCTGTTCAGAATTCTTGTGTGCCTTCTTGCTGCCTGAAGCATTTTTGAAGTGTCTGTGTCTGGCTGCAAAATACTGAGTTGCATCATTTTTTTTAGGCATGTTTTTCTGTGCACTGTTTTGCAATGCAGTTATACTTGGGGAAACTTTGTTTTGCTGCTGGATGAGAAAGTAATGGAGGGCTTTTCGTCTCCTCAGGTTGGGGTATTTTTGGTGGCATTATACAAACTGCTTCAGCATCAGCATGCAGCATCAGCTAGGAGTAGAAATATCTTGGACTCCCTGCAGAGGGCAATCCTCAGGTAACTGGTCAGTGAACCCACTCAGGGTGGGTCAATACTGGACCTGATACTTACGAATGGGGTCAATGTGGCAGACATCAGAGTAGGGAATCATCTGGGGACCATTGACCATCACCCAGTATGGTTTAATATAAGAACAACAGCAGAATCCAGCCACACAAGGGCAAGGGTCCTGGATTTCAGAATGGCTGATTTTACAAAGATGGGGGAATGCATCTGAGAAGACCTGGTGGGGGGAGATGTCGAGGGTTGGTGGAGGAAAATGGGACATAATAAAAGAAAGCATAGCAAAGGCTACAAACTTGTATGTCAGGCAAATAATCAAAAGCAAGAGGAGGAGCAGAGGAGGGCTGCATTGCTAGGCAGATCACTTTGAAGAGAGGAGGTAATTCTACCACCATGCAAATCCTTAGTGAGGCCACACTTGCAGTACACTATGCAGTTCTGGAGCCCTTACTTAAATAAGGACATTATGCTCCTGGTGAGGGTCCAGAGGAGGGCATCTAAGATGGTCCTAAGAATGGGGGATAAGCCCTATGCAGAGAGACTTAGGGAGCTAAACATGTACTCCCTGGAAGACAAAAGGGACAGCAGGGACAAGATCGAGACCTTTAAGTACATGAAAGGTATTAATGGAGTAAACACAGACAGGGTGTTCAGACTGAAGAGGGAAGGGACCACAAGGGGTCAAAGCCTTAAACTGGTTGGTGGGAAGTATAGAAGAGACCTGAGAAAACATTACTTCATGGAAAGGGTGGTGATGCCTTTGAAAGCACTTCCTGAGGAGTTGGTATCAAAGGAATCAGTGGGAGGTTTTAAGAAGGGATGGGATAGATACATGGGCAAGGTACAGGTAGGGTGGGTAGAGATGAGGGGAACTCTGAATGGAAATCAGGGGAGGGATGGAAGGGAGGGCAGCAGTTATTAAGCTGTGAGCTGCATCTTGGGCAGACGTGATAGACCTCAAGGTCTAATCTTCTAACATTTTCGTATGTTCGCATTATGGTTCTTGAGGTAAGTAGCGGAAAAGGTAAGGGCAAAAACAGTGACATTCAGAAGGTATAAGGAGACCAAAGAGAGGAGGACAGAGACATGTATCTAGGGAAATGGAGGGATGCAGGCAAGGCAGTAAGGAGCACAAAAGTACAAGCTGAGGAAAGAATAGCCCAGACAGTATCAAAGTGGGACAAGACATTTTCAGGTATATCAGCGAGAAAAGGAAGACCAAGGGAGGGATTGCATGGTTAATAATGGAGGCAGAGGGCTCTACTGAGGGGGACCAAGATAAGGCAAATATCTTAAACAAATATTTCTGCTCAGTATTCACAGCTGAGGGGGGGGAAGAGGAGGGACCACAAACAAACACCAAGAGACTGGGGGGGGAAATGGACACCAGTCCCTTTTCTGAGTAGAGTCAGGAAAGCACTCGCTAAATTGAGGGTGGACAAGGCCATGGGGCTAGACAGGGTGCATCCAAGAGTGTTAAAGGAACTCAGAGGGGTGTTAGCTGCACCCCCAACAGACTTGTTTAACAGTTTACTGGACATCAGCGTGGTCCCAGAGGACTGAAAAGGGCAGACATAGTCCCACTTCACAAAAGTGGTAGCAAGGAGGAGGCGGGAAATTACAGGCCTGTCAGCCTGACATCTGTAGTAGGGAAACTGATGGAAACACTATTAAAGGAAAGAATCGTAGAACATCTGGAATCCAGTAAACTGCAGGACCTGAGGCAACATGGCTTTGCGGAAGGGAGATCATGCTAAACAAATCTGATAGGTGTTTTTTGACTGGTTAACCAGGGAGTTAGATCAGGGCAGGGGTGGCGGACGTGGCCTACTTGGACTTCAGCAAGGCCTTTGACACTGTTTCACATAGGAGGCTGGTAAACAAGCTGGGTAGCATGAGGGTAAGAAACTGGTTAGAGGATAGGATGCAGAGGGTAGTGGTAAATGGAGTTCGCTCTAAGGAGGGGAGAGTGACCAGTGGGGTACCACAGGGGTCAGCACTGGGGCCAGTCCTCTTTAATGTCTTGATTAGTGACATAGTAGAGGAACTGGAAGGAAAGGTCTGCCTCTTTGTGGATGACACCAAGATCTGCAGCAGGGCAGACACTCTGGAGGGGGTGCAAAGGATTGAAACAGACTTGAAACTACTGGAGGAGTGGTCAAAAGTTTGGCGGCTAAGGTTTATTGCAAAAAAGTGCAAAATAATGCACTTGGGTCACAGAAACCTGGGGATGCAGTACAAAATGGGGGAAAGATACTTGTAGCAACCAAGCAGGAAAGAGACCTGGGGTAATCATACCGGATGACCTCAAGGTGGCCAGACAAAGCAACTGGGAGAGCTAGTGGGATGCTGGGTTGTATAGACAGGAGTATTACCAGCAGGAGGAGATATTCAAATACCTAATAGCTATTAATAAGGTACAGGAAGGTAGAATTTTCCACAGAAAAAGAAGCTCAAGGACAAGATGTCACGCTATGAAGTTGGAGGGGGATGGTTCAGAGGAAATGTGAGGAAATACTCCTTCACAGAGAGGGTGGTGGATGCCTGGAAAAGGCATCCAGTGGAGGTGGTGGGTGCCAAAATGGTGACGGGATTTAAGCATGCATGGGACAAATACAAGGGGGACCTTGGTAGTAAGGCAAGGTGAGGAGATGACCAGAGATGGAGCTGGGTCTGTGGCGGCACAGTAGGTACGGAAAAGTGGGCAGACTAGGTGGGCCAAGAGTCCTTATCTGTCAACAACTTCTATGTTTCTATGTAAGTGGTGTTGCCACTATATAGGTCTTTAGAAAGACCTCACCTGGAGTACTGTGTCCAGTTTTGGAGGTTACATCTCAGGAAGGACACAGACAGGATGGAAGCCATCCAAATGAGGGCTACCAAGATGGTACAGGGTCTATATCAAATGTCCTATGAAGACAGGCTGAAGGAATTAAACATGTACACCCTGGAGGAGAGGAGGGAGCGGAGGGATATGATTGAGACCTTTAAATAGCTCACAGGGGTGAATAAGGTACAAGTGGGAGTTATTTTTTCAGAGGAAAGGGTGCTCCAGAATGGTTCCATGTAAAAATTGCGAATCAAAAATCACTAAAATCAGTAGCGTGAAAGCAAAACGGCAACCTACAAAATAGCGTCTGTAAATAATGGCGCTTACCTATTTTGCCGACTTCAATAAACACGCACCATCATACCCTGCTGTTATAGTTGCCTAGAATGGGAGGGTGACAGGTAAATTTAACTTGTGCTAGAGAGTGATGTTCAGGAAATAAAAAAATTGTCTGGCTGGAGATGCTATATCCATACACAAGATTAGGAAGGAAAGGTAGACTAAGAGTTAACTACTGTTCCACACACAGGGCAGATCTGTCCTTAGGGGGTTAAAATGCAGAGTCCAAAGGAATAATAACTGGTAGCACCATCTGCTGGCCTACTTTGCAGAAAAGAGTCAGGATTCATGCTGATGCCTTTTGATGCTTTGTGCATTCATGTTTTTTTTTTCTCTGCTTTGTTGGCGCTTGAGCAGCTGTTTAGAGATATACAAGGAAATCAGTTCTGCAGAAGTGGGGTTTACGATTGTTACCTTGCCCAGGTTGGATGTACACTGGCTCAATACAATGTGCATCTGTGGAGAGCTGTGCATATTTTGGCTGCAGCTTGCTAAATAGGCCATTTAGCAGTTTTTTTTTTTTCAATGTTTTACTTTTGAGCCTTGCCAGGAGGCTGTTTTACAATTAGTGTGGGGGAATAAGGCACTTCTTCTACTCATGAGTCAGTAGGCGAGCAGTGACGCTATGATGGTAGCTTGAGTCGCTTATATTGTATACTGTATATTATACCGTTATTCAGTAGGTGAGCGGTGGTGCTATTTCTGCATGTTCGCTATCATTACTGTAGCTGAATTAGAGGTTCGCTGATTTGCCTTCGCTCTTATTGCGGTCGCGTTTTTTTATTTGCTATTATCACGTGTTACCCTCCAGAACTAGGGACCACAATATGAAGCTGGAGGTGGGTAGGTTTAAGAGAGACGTGAGGAAATACTTCTTCACAGAGAGGGTGATGGATGCTTGGAACAGGCTTCCCGGAAGGTTGTGGGGCAAAAACAGTGGTGGGATTCGAAAAAGCTTGGGACAAACACAAGCCCCTCATCTACTCTTGCCTTGGCCTCCACCTTCGGTTCCTGCTCCCAGCTACTGCCTGGCCCTTTTCTCCGCCTCCTCCCTTTCATGCCTCCTTTTCTTTTACCACCCGTCCTTCCCTAGTATTGCACCTGCATTCCCCCATGCACTGCCCCCGCCGTCTAGCTCACCCCTTAATTGTATCATATCTTACGAGTTGCTTCCATGGATCCTTATCCCCTATCCACTGCTCTCTCTAATATGCCCTGCTCCCCCTCATCCTCCCTTCTCCCTCCTCCCCGAGTCAAACCCCCCCAACTTTTCTCCCAGGGTTCCAGTTAGTTACCTCCTTATTTGCCCCTTTAATCCTACTGAGACATGTTGAACTCATCTGCACTATTGCTGTTTGTACCATTTCACTTTGTATCTTTGATGTATTTAATCTGTACTCCCTAACGATTGTTGTTGCCTGTTGTTGATTTGCCAGTGAAGTAGAACCATCATGTATTTTCTTGTTATCTTGTATTTGTAGCACCCAGGTCCACCTCAAAAATTATCTTGCTCAACAGTGATCGCCTGGTTAAATAAAGATTTTGATTGATTGATTGATTGACTGAAGGAAGTCATAAGGGATAGGTAAGGGGTTGGCAGAGAAAATGCCATAGACCTGGAGGGGTCTACAATGCAAGCAATGCAACAAAAAAGGGCAGACTGGATGGGCCATGAGACCCTTCTCTACTGTCAGCTTCTGTGTTTCTGTGTTTCACTACTTCTTTAGCGATTTGATTCTGCCTCATGGTGACTTGTAACAAGCAGATGAAAATAACAGCTACTAATGGGTGGAGCACTTTCAAACTGTAGAAATATTATTTCTTGCTAAGGTCATCAGTGTGGGTTTTGGTTGCAGTATTTGCTGGATTTGCTGCTAAGATTGTGCTCCATTGGTAGCAGGCAGCTATGTTTGGCTTCCAGTATACTGTCGTAGGGAAGATTTGTTTTTGTGACTTGTGAGGGTCATGATTTTGCGTACTTCTCAGGCTGCATCTCTTCACAGAGTTACTACTGTAGCCCTTGGTGAACCATTTGTGTATACTGTTGACAAGCCTGCTTCAAGGCATATTCTGGGTAACATGGAACTTGGATAATTCAGTCTCATTAGTTCACTGGTATACCATATTTTTAGTTTGTTTAGACACTTTTACAGTTGTTTTCAAGGATGGTAGAAGAGAGGTGGGTATACATGAAGGAGACAAACTCTAAATCCCGACACTCATGGGACATAGTTCAGTTTCCCGACACATGCACGCCCGACAGCTTCACTGTCCTGACACACGCACGTCCGACATACAGGAAGTCCATGCTGATCGGGGTAAGGTAGCGGATGTGACAAACTGCTACCCTACCCCTGGTCAGGCATCACAAGGAACTGAAGAATGCGGAAGCTGGCTGAGCTGCTCCCGTGGCGTGGAGAGCTAAGCCACTAGTAGCTCAGCCAGCATAGCCTTGTAGACCTGAGTTCTGTTCCCAGTGGCAGCTAATTTCTGCTCCCTGCTATTTCAGCCCCGTAACTGTTGCTTTTTTACTCTGGGGTCTGCTACCCCTTGGAGTTGATTCTTTTAGCTTTGGAGAGTGCAAGGGGCACAGCCCCTCACATGGGGGGTGAGGGGCCAAAGCCCTCCACATTAAATGCAAGTCCCTTGCGGGACACCGGATTTAGTCTGGGGTGCCTTGTGGAATACTAAAATTCAGTCCCCCAAACTCGGTTTTGTAAAGTTCAGGATACTGAGTTTCGGGATTCCATAGGTATTCCAAGAGGTGGTGCATTGGGAGACAATTTGGAAATACAGTATATTTTATGTAACTTTGGATAGGGCACAATGCTTGCCTGGCTGCTCCACAACAAAGCCACATGTGTTTTGTTTAGTTGGATCCTGAATTTGTTTATGGTTTCTTGTTTCCTCATTGTATGTTTTAGTTAGGCAGTAAAGACCATTAGGAACATTCAATGACTGTGTGATGAATGATCTCACGCCCTCATTTCCTCCAAATGCCATTTGCAACTGGATATCCATACACACATTTTTTTTCACTAAGCCAGGAGCACAGTCTGGTGATAGGACACATGAGTTTCTTAAAAAGTCCAACTCTTGCTGGGTCAGTATTAGATTAGTTTAGTGTTCGGTCAAAGACCTTTACATAAATAAATACAAATATGTCGGAACAAGACACTTCAGATAACATTACATTAGTACCTGCTGGCATTTTCCATTGGAGTATACAACTTTGGACAAACTGTACCATAGTGCATAGCATTCCCCATTTACTTAATAAATCTTGTTTCACAAATACGTATGCAACAGATACAAGAATAACAGATAGCAGCTTTAGATCCTTGTTGATACACGATATACATTAAATTAATATAGCTCATTTACTGTGTTTCGCTCATATTAAAGAAGTAACTTTTAAATATCCTGCAGCTCTGTTTATTATTTGCTTATCTTGAACTGTGAATATTATGTATCATAGAGTATCCTTATCTGATGGATGGATCAAATCCCATATTGGTTGCAACCAATGCGCTCTAGGGTTGTTATATACCAACGACAGGTAAACATAACATGGTACAAATCTTCTAACTCCTACTTCGTACAGTTACAGTATTTGTCATTTGTATCAACTGTTTTTGAATATCTGGCTTTAATATGTTGCTCTGAAAAAGTTCCAGACAATATTTAGTGTATAGTTTACAATAAATATGGTCTGTTAACACATCTAGATAATACCTACATATATATGCCTAATATCGCTAAGTACAATCCACAACGAGATTCTTAGGTGGGATATTTTTTCCAAATCTCTATGTTTAAAGATGTTATTTATTCCATGTGTTACAGTCTCTGTATTTTTAGCTGATTAGTATCCCCTTATTTACATAACCTTTTTTGAGAAGTCCAAACCATATGTTCTCAGATAAAGATGTATGTTTGTTAGCCAATTTGACTGTCTGCAGCCCAGTGTCTGCCAAGAAGTCTTTTTGGTCAGACATTTCTGTGGTAATCTGTGGAAATCCATCCTCGATAATCTAATCCAATGGTTGATTTTCCTGGCTACAGCCAAAGCTTTTGGGTTGGTCATTCTCAATTCTGCCATTACTTATGCAGCTGGAACAGAATTACCTAACCCCAAAGCCAATTTATAGAGTTTATTAAGGGTAATTCCTAATCGGTCCATTTTATCTGAGTCCCATAATTCAACCTGAGAGAGAAGATGGCAAAAATACTTGGCCCTAATGGCCACCAGCAGAGGTCTTATAGTATTACCACCGTACCTATATTTAAATTTTAATAGGGACTCCGCAGTTTATTTACATTTCAGAGTTAGACTCTTTGTGTGCTTTGTCCAAGTACCATTATCAGAAAGGGTTAAACTGAAATAGACATATGGATTTACTGTTTTAAGTTTTTTACCATCAATTTTCCAACTTAGTTTAGATTTTAAGATCCAAAGATAAGTATTTGACTTTTAGATTTGTTAACCTTCAGGTTATAGTTCTCGGCATAGGCCATAACTGAGTCTAGCTTTTTCTGCAATCCTGAGTGTGATAATGCTAGAAGCACCAGATCATCAGCATAAGCTAACGCCGGGCAGCACATATTGCCAATTAGTGGTGAGTCTGAAGTAGTGCCTGTTAATCTACTAAAAAAATATTAATATACTGTATATGCAAAATCTAATAGCATTTATACATAAGGGACTGAATGGAAAACTTCCAAATTATATATCTACTAATCTAGTATTTAGGGAAAAAAAAGATGTTCTAATATCTGCACCTGGCATGGACCTGGAAATCCCAAGATATAACTTAGAAATTGGCAGAGACTCCGTCTACTATGTAGGCGCCCTAGCTTGGAATAGAATACCACATAATGTAAGGATAACCGCTGTGAGAAATACATGGAGGGAGATAAAAAAAACATGGGTGGAAAGAAAAAACGACTCACCTTAGTAATATTGTTTCTTCTAATAGAGTCTTGCTATATTATGACAATTGCAGTATGACCGCAGGTTAGAACTGCTCCGGAGGTGAAATAGTTAACTTTCCATGCAGGCATAGAACTTAGAGCGCGAGCTCGGTTGAAAACTCTGTCTGTTGTGCTTCAAATGCAAACTGTCAGATCTTTACGAGCTAAAACTCACTAAGGTTCTGTGTGGAAGCTGTAAACCTACACTAGCCAACTGGCTACTAACATAAACACTCATTTTTTGGCCCAAAACAAAGACTCAGGTCAGGAGACCCAAAAATGCAAAAACACAACACCAATTCACCCAAGAAGGTAGGTGAAAAACAACAAGGTGGGCATCAAAAAAGTGCCAACCCTGTACTGCTCACCCACATCCCAAAACAGAGGTTCTGAGAGGGGCAGGGAGGGAGGTCATAATATAGCAAGACTCCATTAGAAGAAACATTACTAAGGTGAGTAATTTTTTCTTCAAACAACATGAAGTCTTGCTATATTATGACAATTGCAGACTACACAGCAGTACCCCCATGGAGGAGGGACAGAACCTACTTAGGAAATAGGCTCTGAAGCACGGTTAGCAAACCAAGCATCACTCCTAGCCTGGATGTCCAGGGGTAATGCTTGGAAAAGTGTGAACTGTTTTCCAGGTAGCTGCTTGACATATTTCTAGAATAGGAATGTCTCTGGCAGCAGCCAGAGAAGCAGCTGTACCTCTGGTAGAGTGAGCCCTCATGCCTGAGGGGGAACTTTACCCAACTTCTCATAGCAGAATTGGATACAAGAGACAATCCACCTGGCAATGGATCTTTTAGTGGCTGGCTTCCCTTTACCAACTTCACCATAGGTGAGGAACAGTTGGAGGGAGTCAAACCTATGACCCTTGGTACGCTCTATGTAGTAACTAAGAGCTCTCTTCACATCTAGGCTGTGCAGCTTCCTCTCCCCAGTGAAGTACACTGGAAGAGAAATAGATTGATTAAGGTGGAAATCTGAAACCACCTTAGGCAGGAACTTTCTGTTAGTCCGAAGGACCACCTTATCTCTGTGAAAAGAGATAAACTCCTGCTCCACTGACAACGCAGTATAGCGCAGTGGTCTAAGGCTCTGAGCTGCAAATTTGGTGACATCCAACAGACCAGACCTGGGTTTGAATCCCACAGCTTCCACTTGCATACTGTGTGACCCTGAGCAAGTCACTTAACCTCCTTGTGCTCCCAGATCGCTCCTGTAAAAAAGCTTTCAGCTTAGTGTGCTATACCTGGTTAAACAACTAAATAAATAAAAATAAATAAAACGCTTGTAATTCACTTATGCATCTGGCAGAGGTGATGGCTACCAGAAACACAGTTTTCCAAGTCAAGTACTTGAGCTCAGCTGAAGACAAGGGCTCAAGGGGTTGCATAAGCTGAGCAATGCAAACATTAAGATCCCAGGCAGGGGCAAGATCCCTGAATGGAGGGTTGGTGTGAAACAACCCCTTAAAAACTTGGAAAATACAGGATGAGCTGAAAGAGAAGAGGATTTACCTGCTGAAATAAAAGCAGACACAGCTGCCAAGTGCACCTTCAAGGTAGCTGGTCTCAGCCCCAAAGAATTCAGGTGGACCATATAATCCAGGACTGTGGGTAGATCAGCAGAGACTGGGGAAATATGCTTTTCCGAGCACCATTTGGAAAACCTTTTCCACTTGGAATTGTAAGTAGCCCTGGTGGAAGGCTTCCTTGAGGCCTTCAATATATCCATTACACCTTGGGAAAGGTGTAAATCAGCAAACTCTAACTCTTCAAGAACCAAGCCTTGAGATTGAGAGATTTGAGATTCGGGTACCAGACCCTTCCCTGGGCACAGGTTAACAGATTGTGATTCCTGGGAAGGGACAGGGAGGATGGACTGCTAAGGACAGCAGGAGTGGATACCAGGGCTGTCTGGCCCAATCCGGAGCTATCAGAATGACTTTGCAGGACTGGGATCTGATTTTGACTAGCACTTTGAACAGGAGAGAAAAGGGAAGAAAGGCATAGAGAAACTTCCCCTCCCAACTGAGGGCTAAGGCATCCAGGGGGAGTGAGCCCAACACTGGGGGCCTGCAGCAAAAAAGAGGAAGTTGGTGATTGTCTGGGGCTGCAAAAAGATCTATCTGCGGGGTGCCCCATCTGGCAAATACTACTCCCAAGACCAGAGGATCCAGTGACCATTCGTGGTGGCCCTGGGAAATCCTGCTGAAAGCATCTGCCAGGACATTGTCCTTGCCTGGGAGGTGAACTGCCGTAAGGGAGGTGTTCAGGAGTAAGCCAGAGACCACAACTTCATCGCCGGTGCACAAGGCCGTGAGATCGACTGCCCTTGCTTTGTTGATGTACCACATTGTAGTGGTGTTGTCTGTTCTGACCTGAATACTCTTGTTCTGAACAGATTTGGAAAAAGCTTGAAGTGCTAGAAAAACTGCTCTGAGCTCCAACAGGTTGATGTGGAGCAGAGACTCCTGGGGAGACCACAGACCCTGGGTGGTGAGGTCGCCAATGTGAGCTCCCCAGCCCAAGAGGGACGCATCTGTAATAAGGATTAGAGAATGAGACTGAGTGACAAAAGGAACCCCTTGTCTCAGGTTGCTCTGATCCTGCCACCACTGTAGGGCTTGGATCAGGGTTCGAGTTACTGGGATCAACTTGGTAAGAGGATCCTTTCTTTGAGACCAAAAAGCTCTCAAATGGAACTGGATGTCCCTCATCTGAAATCTTGCTCCCTGCACAACTGCTGTGGAAGCAGCCATGTGTCCTAGGAGCTGCAGAAAATGCCTTGCTGGCCGGGAGACCTGCAGAATAAATGAGGAGGCCAGGGAGACTAGGGTCTTTGCCCTGTCCAAGGGAAGGAAGGAAGGCCCTGGCTTCCTGTGTGTTCAGTTCTGCGCCTATGAAGGTAAGAAACTGGACAGGCTCTAGAACTGACTTTGAGAAATTCAGAAGGAAACCTAGAGAGGTAAGCAGTTGCTGCATTATCTGAAGGTGTAAATTGACCTGGTCTGGGGACTGGCCTACTATGAGCCAATCGTCCAGGTAAGGAAAGATGGCAATCTTTTGCCTTCTTAGGTAGGCAACTGCTACTGCCAGGCATTTGGTGAATACCCTTGGGGCAGAAGTGAGGCCAAGGGCATTGCTCTGAACTGGTAGTGACCTGAGGGCAGCTCGAACCTGAGGTACTTTCGATGGGAGCTTCTGATGGGAATATGGAAGTAGGCATCCTTGAGGTCCAGGGAAGCTAGCCAGTCCCCTGGCCTTAGAGAGGGTAGGATAATTCCTAGAGTCACCATTTTGAACTTTGGCTTTAAAAGGTGCTTGTTTAAATATCTGAGATCCAGGATGGGTCGCCATTCTCCTGTCTTTTTTGGGGTAAGGAAGTACCTGGAGTACAAACCTTTGCCCTGGTGTAGGGGAACCTTTCCACAGCTCTGAGAGCCAGGAGGGTAGAGACCTCTGCCTCTAGGCGAGTGCCTCTGATGGAGTTGCAGGTGGAAAGATCTGGTTCTCAGCTTTGGAAATTTTTTGAAGTTGAGAACCAGTCCTGGCTTACTACTTCCAGGACCCACTTGTCTGATGTTAAAGACTTCCAGTCCTGGACAAAGTAAGCCAGCCTGCCCCCTACAGGTAGAGGAGAATCGGCCCTCTGCAATCCCATCAGGGTGCCTGCTTGGCAGGGGCTTTGGGCTGAGGGGTGGAAGCAAACCTGCTTGTACCCAGTCTGCCTCTCCCTCTAAAGAACCCCCTCTGAGCATAGGCAGAGGAGGAAGCTTGGGCTTGGTAAAAAGGCCTATGAAAAGGCCTGCCCCTGCCTCTAGGAAGCTGCTTTTGAGGGTGGCCTGCCTTTCCTTGGCCTGTGCACTCCTATAGGTGGTCCTATATTCATCCATTTTCTTCATGTAATTCTCTGTTTACTCCCCAAACAGAGAATTTCCCACAACAGGAAAATCCATGGCCTTAGACTGGGTATCCTAAAACAGGGTAGTACATCTGAGCCACGCCATCCTGCGAAGTGCCACAGATGTAGCCATGACTCTTGATGAAACATCATTAGAGTCCACTGCAGCATGAAATTGCACCTTGGATGCCTCAATACCATCCATAGCCACCTGTTCCAGTTTCCTGGCAAGCTGGTCAGGGACTTGTTTTGCTAGGGCCAGCACAGTATCTCATCTGGATTTCTGGTACCTAGCAGCATAAGCCATATAATTTGCTTGTCTGAGTCCCAAAGATGCTGCCATGTACTGTTTCTTTGCCATAGCATCAATCTTCCTGGAGTCCTTCTCGGGGTGTGTGAAGCTAGGGGAATATTAGCCTTGTCATAGGCTGCAACCTGCACTACCCCCACATGGCTGCATTGTTGAGTGAGGAAATCAGTGTCGAAGCCTGATAAGGTATACCTCTTGTCCATCCTTTTATTCACAGGAGGTATAGTGTGAGGAGTTTTTAAAACTTTACTCTCTGTTTCCGAAAGATTTATGCAAAGGAATAGACAGTCTCTAGACTCTGGAATATCAATCATTTCTACATAGTCTGGCTCCTCTTGGTCATCAACAGCTTCTCAACAGGGAGCTGGAGAGTTTCAGCAACTTTTTATAAAACATGAAATGAGAAGGGACTCAGAAAGCCTTAGAGGAGAAACCCTAGGGGTCTATCTGGAGAGATGTCCGGATCAATGGGCACATCAGATCTTCAAAACCATATTCACTCTCCTCATATTCCTCTTCCCCCCCCCGGTTCATAAAAATCCTCAAAATCATAATCTTGAACCGGTGGAACCCCGACTTAGACAGCTATCTGAAGGTGTCGGTTGGTCGGAACGAGAGAAAGAGACTGGACAATTTGAATTGCTTTAGCTATTTCCTCAGCAGTTGGGGAGAGAACTTTGGCTCTACACTAGCTGACTTTCTAGTCCTTTTTGCTGGAACCGGCTCCTCAGAACTGGCCCTTCGTTTGCCCGAGGAAGTATCGCCCTGGTCAGAGGGCACTCCCTCCGGTTCGGTTGGTACCGAACCGGGCTGGCCATCCGGGTCAGCGGACTTTTTGGCCTCCCTTTCCCTAAGCCTACCAACTCTCTTATCTATGGTGGCAACAGGGAAATTGTGACAAATCTGGCAGTCTGAATTGAGGTGGTCAAACCCCAGACAATAGACACATGTGGTGTGTGGGTTAGCCTCAGCAAAAGCTTCCCCACAAACACTACAGTGTTGAAACCCAGTGAGTCTGGTTTTTCTTTTGGGTTTCTCAGACATAATGCCAGCCTAACCAACTTGCCCGTTTATGGCAATCCACCAAGCAAGACACCCTTATCGGTTCCCAACCGTGTCACGGGTCATGGAAAAAACCGTAATGAAATCCGTTTTTTTTAGAACCGATAAGAACCGGGAACCGCACTCTAAAAAAGGACTAGTAGATTTAAATACAACCTGATCGGTTCAAACCGAACCGATAAAGAATTACAAGTTCCACACAGAAAAACTAAATGTAAAACCTATCTATTACTTACATTACCACAGACAGAGCTTGAACCCGACCGGTTTGCGGTTTAATTCTGCTAAAACCGAAAAATAATACTTTTAAACTGACAAAATGAACCGAGCAGAAGGAGAAATCTCCGGAGCGACTGTTCAGTGCGGCGGAGTAAAGAATCTGACAGTTTGCGTTTGAAGCACAACAGACAGAGTTTTCAACCGAGCTCGCGCTCTAAGTTCCATGCCTGCATGGAAAGTTAACTATTTCACCTCCGGAGCAGTTCTAACCTGCGGTCATACTGCAATTGTCATAATATAGCAAGACTTCATGTTGTTTGAAATAAAGTGCATAATCCCAGATTGTGCTGCACAAATCTGAAATATGAACACTGTTAAATGAAGTATGGTGTAACTACTGTTTGTCTGTTAGATTAAACCCGGTGTATTTATATAGGTATCTTTAATGTACCATTTAATGTATCCATAATGTATTGTGAAACAATGAAATTATAACTGTGTAATTTTCTTTGTGCCATGGACCTCACTGTAAATGAGCTTTTAGCTCAATCGAGCAAATCCTGATTCATAAGTTTTATGAATAAAATTTTAACAACGACGACAACAAGAAAACCATGGTGCAAACATTCAGCCCTGTCTAAATCCTCTGTTGGTGAGCATTGACGATGAATGTAGACCTTGATTCCCTAATCTTATTTGAGCCCAATTATTTGTGTAAAGCTCCCTTATAAAACTAATTCACTCAGGTTCTATGCCCCAAGAATACATTACTATCTGCCAAAATGCAGATTTAAAAACCGTGTCAAACACAGAGCTGAAATCAATAAAAGCGACATATAATTTTTGCTTTCTTAGTTGGATATATTTTTCATAGAGGTACAATAATACAAAGCAATTATCCGTATTGCAATATCCAGAGTGAAAGCCAGTTTGTAGTTCTGAGAGCCCACTCAACTTATCAATTTGCTCAAGTAGTCTTGTTAGTACGATTCTGAAGAAAATCTTCCCCATATTGACCAAATGAGAAATTGGTCTGTACATTCTAGGATAATTTTTGTCCCCTTTTTTGTAAATTGAAATGACTGCTGACCCTTTCCAGGCAGTATATCTCTATACAATATGCAGGTATTAAAATATGGCAAGAGAAACTAAGTCAGGGCCTGGTGCTTTTTCTTTTTTCAAGGAGGCAACTGCTATATATAGTTCATGTGATGGAAATAGTTTGAAACCAAATATATTAATTGTAAAGTCCCATTGAGGGGTCATTTCTATGATTTCAGAGTCACAGAAAATGTTAGTGGGGTAAGTGATCCATTGGTCCACTGGTATATAAATATCTAATACAAATTTACTATTGTTAGTACCTTCAACCACCATAAGCCAGCATGACTGCTGGTCTTTATTGTTGATAATGTGTTACATTTGTAGCATTCTTTCAGATGAAAATCTCTTTGTTTATCCTTCGAAAATTGTTTATATTCTTCTCTTGCCCTATTCAAACCCCTTTATTTATTCCTATCTCTAGAGTTCTTGGCATGCTCTACTAGATACGTGATGGCTGTTTTAGCCCTAAAGTAATCCTGGTCAAACCATGAATGAGCTATTTTAGTTTGTGGTTTATAAGCTGGTTTATAGAAAAACTTGCTGATCCTATCAAAACAATCTGAAAGTACTTTCTGTAATTCTGTGCCATGTTCCATGGTTAAAAGATATAACAGAACAGGAGATATCAATTCTTTTTATCATGTAACCGTTTTTACACCCCCTCTGGACGGCCCCCATCTGACCGACCCCCACAGCCCCATCACCCAGAATTACCAGGGCTTACCTGACACCTGGCCTGGGAGCACAGCCTGCGGGGAGTCTGTCACCATCCTGCCGCCGGAGATTTTTCTCCGTTTTTACACCCAGGGGCCCCAGGAGTGGGATGCATGTGTGTGGAGGCAAGCATTAGTCCCACAGCCCTGGTAACAGCCTCTTTCCTCCCACCCCAGGACTAGCATCTGGCTCCTACTGGCCCCTGCTGTTCCCAGCCTCCACCAGGTGGCAGCCATCAGCCGGAGGAGCCCAAACCCCACCCTGAAGAGGACAGTCTGCCAATCAGCAGCTCCATCCAGCTCTGCCCTCCCTCCCCATTGCCAACCTCCAATGGCCTGGGCTCATTCCCGAACCTGGGTCACCGGCATGCTGTGAGGTAAGGTGTCCAGCGCCTCAGCCCTCAGTGCCACCATGGCTGGCTAGGAGATATCAATTCTTGTAAAAAGCACACAATAGTCCTGTCACAACCTGAATTCTCATTTCATTTTTTTCAGATTTCTGACTTCAAAGCCCTGCAATGAGTTAGGCAGTGCATCTGTTTTCTCTTCATTTGTAGTACCACGCCAGGTTAATACAAGGGGAAAGTGATCATGTTGCCCTCTATCCACAACAGTACAGGAATCCCATTTAGTAATTTGCCCATTCCAGAAAAGTCAAGGACATAGGGCCCTCTCAGGTTGTAATGGGTGTAATTGCCAGGAGGATCACCTTTTAATCTGCCATTTATGGGAGCAAGATTATATAGTATTACAATGGCAAGAAAGCATCTCAAGCTCTCATTGGTCAGTGTGGGACTGGACCCGTGGTGTTATACTGGCATAACACCATAGATCTAGTCCCATTACACAAGTGACCACATGTAAAAAAAAAAGAACATCTCTCCACTGCCTACAAGCAACTTTCCCTTTGCCACTCTCCTTGAAAACATGAAACCCGCCCCCAACACATGGAGCATATTACCCTAAAAAAAACAACTCCCATACTACAGCAACCAGTGTAATTAGACCCACAACCCTGTCAGATGCCTACAATTCCTCAAAGTTTAATTTTTTTTTTAAATAAAGAAAACCAAACATTACCAGGAGGAAGCCATCCACGTGATCTGTTTCAGTGCTCCCCACACACCCCAAATGTAGACAGCGCATCTGTTTCAAAAAAACACACCAGTAACTCCCAACACCAAATTTTCTTCTGTTCCGTTCTGTCCCATGTTTTGTATTTTTCTCCTGGTACAAACAGAATTAAACTGTACCAGGAGAACCACAAACAAGCCAAAATCATAAAACTTTTTCGGCATATTCACAGAGGTGGGGAAGGGGAGCATGGGACTGAGCGACTGTACGTCTTCACTGTGCATAGCACTCACTCGGTCTTCACCAATCAGGTCACGCTTTTCTTCATAAACAAAAATGTTTTTCTATCCCTTTTCTTCTCCCAGTACAAAGTCATGTTAACTGTACCAGAAGAATCAGCAGTACAGTCCCCAGACAGAACCTAAAAGAGAGAGGTTTTGGAATGCAGGGGGTGTGACAGCTTCAGTATCGCAATCTTGCTCACTCCTCAACATACAGATCAGTGCAGTTCCATAAAAGGAAAAATCAAACATCTTCTCCCAGTCGCAAACCAAGCAGCAGGACTGTGTGTGTGTGGGGGGTAGCCATACAAGCAGCCCACCTTGATTAAAAAAACAAAAACATCAGACCCCAGGGCAAATACAAGAGTAGGCCTATTTTCCTCTGTGTGCATATACTCAGTAAAAAAATGGTATACAAATACTTTTGAACATATTTTCATCTTTTTTTTTTCTATTTTATTACAGGAGAGCCATTGTATAATAGGAATAATGCACTCCAGGGTGTGTGTCATGCTAGGATAACGCCACGCCTTGCGTGTTGGACACATTCGGCCTGCGGCCTTGTGCCCAACCACCCAAGGTGACAGCAAGACACACACCCAGCCATGCATTATTCCTTTATCAATAAATCTGTTATTTTTTCGCCCGCTACATTTATTTTGGAATCTAAGGAATACCTAGGAAAATCAGGGGCTTCAGGATGAAGCTAGTTATGAACATTGCTATCCACATAGCCATCAAAATTGCCTATTCTAGCATTAAAATCTGTGCAAATCAATATGCTATTACTGAATGTGTGCGCTTGTGCTTTCTGAATCAGTAATTCTAGTTCCTCCCAGACTGGTATAATATTTTGAACTTGTCGGGGGGTATGCATTGATCAAACAGTACTTAAACTACTGAACTTGGACTTGAAAAACCTGAGCAAACATGTGCAAAATAATAAACTAAAAGATATTTTCTGATTTCAAACCAAGTAACAAGTCCCCCTGACGGTCTTCCTGATTTCCCTGTTTTCTTACCCACTACATGAAAGCTACCATAGGCATTAAAAGAGAGGCATCAGAGTCTTCAGTGTGCCAGGTTTCTTGTAAACATATAACATGATGATTGCTTACAAAAGCACACCAATCCATGTCAGCAAATCTTGGAGCTAATCCAGCAATATTCCAGGAAAGCAATTTAAATTTGAAATCCATATTAGGACTAGCTTCAAGAAGTACATCATTCTCTAGTCAGCCCTCCTGATTTTCTAAGCCAGTAAACGTGTTGCTGACAGGAATATTAAGCGTCATCTGCTGTGTGTGATTTTCTGTAGATAAACATGGAGATTATACAGAATCACAGTTGTTCCTTGAATTGGATTCAATAATTTTATTGCATTGTTCCACCGAAAAAGTAGTTGTATGAAACATATCTCTTTCCATAATGTTAATGCCTATTTTATCCAAAATATTTAGATTATCCAAGATTTTATCATAAAAAATTCTGTGGAGTCTACAGAGATTAAAATTTGAACACTGTCCAGATCTTTACTAATTTGCATGACGGACAATCGGTTATCCTTTTGTTTAGAAATGTTTAGTATTTGTTCAAAGACATCTAGTTGTATATGCTTTAGTTTTATGTTTGTCTCTTTAGATGACCTCTTCAACTCCAACACAGATAAAAGTAGTTTTCAGTTTTCCTTATCAGCCAATAGCTCTTTCGGCTTTCTTGCAGTGGAAAAAAATTTCCAAAATTGAACTATCAACCATGTAAATTCTTATTTCATCCAGAATAGGGTCCTTTCATATAATTAAATTGATTGCCTCCATCATTCCCTGCAGTAAGATATCGGTTTGTCCAGCTTTGTTATTACTTCCCCATCTATACACATTCAGTATATTTAGGACCTCAGGAGGCACTTGGAGGACATGCAAAAATAGATTATATAATGATCTCCTTGGTTTCCCTGTGGTTTCATTTGGCAGCTCTTTAAACCCAAAAATACTAACCCGGGAGACCCCACTTGGGCGTGAACAGTTCCTAACATTTAACCTATCTCTGTTTACATACCATAATCCTAAACCAAATCCTTCAACTGCCTTACTGTTTAGCATATCTAATTGTATATATTTTGTACATCTCCCAGAATTGCCAAACAGTCTGTTCCATTTTCATCTTTGTCCTTCAAGATTCTGATGAAATCAGATCCCTCAATTTCAGTCCTGGTTTCTGCCGTTAACAGGTGCACAATCTTATTTTTGTTCTCATCCCGTGCTATTTCTAAATCTAGTTTGAACCCATATAAGCAAAGTATAGCACACTGGTCAATACCAATAAGGTTTGAATTCTTGGGTAATATGTTAGTTGCAATATCTGTGCCCCCTGAGATAAGTTGGTATTTTTATTCCTTGTAGTCTTATACTGGCTCCAGTGCCTTCAAATCAGTTATACCAATCAGATTGCAGAGATTTTAAATCTGATTCCAGTGAACTACAGATGTTAATCAATTTACTCATGGTGGGCACTTCTAAGATCTGGATATTGCCATCTTCTGACAAGTTGGCAGATTGAGAGTTCCTCTGTTCATTGCAGATAGCAACAGAGGAAACTGAATTTTCTCGGACTTTTCTAACGATTTATCCACAGATTTATTATGGCTAGTGAGATTTTCCCAATTTCCCCGCTCAATTTGTTAAATGATTGTTTGATGTAAACTGTGCCCCCACTGCAGGATGATTTTTGTCAGCAGATGAGTTCCTCTCCTCCCCCCCCCCTTATTTTTTGACTTGTCTTTTTAACAGGGAAAACTGGAGAAAAATAACAGATGAGAAGTAAGATCTGTCGTGTACAGAATCTTCCAAAGGTATTGAAGGGGATCCATTTTGTGGTACTAATATGTTTAGTTTGTTTAAAATATCCTCCAGCCTAAAACTATTCAGGGTGATATGCTCTTTAATGGTGTCCATCTCATTTTTTACCATTACTAATTGTTCCATGAGTATCAAATGAGACACACATGGACTGACATGAACTTTCTAAGATCATCACTTAAACTGGAAGGATAATTATTTACTAAATTTGAACACATATCTTTCTGATCAGGCACCCTATTAGTATGATTAGGGGTTTGTAATGTATCTAGTTTCTTCAGTACATTAATAGTGTTCTGAAGTTCCCCAATTATTTCCCCCAAACTTGTATTTTTAGTTATATCTCTAAGAGAGACCTCTGAAGCATTATCAGAGTATAAGGGCCCTTCAGGTGAACAGTCCAAAGACATAGAATAACTGGGCTGATAAAAATCTGAGACACTCTTCTGAGTCTGTGACATATTTGTCTTTATTAACTCTGGCTTATCTTTACAAGTAGAATTATTTTTCCATGGCTCTCCAGTTGGATTACATCTATGTTAATAGGAGTCTTCAGGAACACAGAAATGTCCTCCTGAAAAACTTGTGAATCAGATGAAAGGAAAATGTTGGGGGTGAAAGTCAGACATGTGAGATCTACTTCTTGTATATGTTGTGCCTTCCTGTCCCCCACCTGGCCCATCTCCCCATTTGACTGTTATCCACCACTAATAGGAACCCTTTTTCAGGCTTGCCTACCTTGCCAACGTGTTCACTAATTTTTGTTTCCTTCCTTGCTTTCATCTGTAGTTTTACCTATTTAGTTTTTTTTATTTAGTTTTTTCTTCCTTCATTTTTTTTTTGTTTACTGAGTCTCAGACTTTCTAATTGGCTAACATTCAAGTGGTTAGTATCCAGTTCAGAATGGGCATCATTGGTATCTATTATTTGATTGTTAATGACCTCTTTATTTGCTATCATAGCTTCAGTTTCTGAAGCCGTCTCTGCTGTATGCCACCTAGTTAATACTATTATAACAAAATGTGATGATTTTTTTTAACAGTTTAATATTTTAAAATAGCACTTCAGAGGAATATGCTAAGGGTGAGGTTTGCACAAAAAACATGCATCTGTGGTGCAATTGCTACCCGCACTCAGTTTTTGGATGTCAGAGAACCTGGTGCATGCACAATAAGTATACCCAACTTTAAAACATGTGATCAAATCCAGATAATTAAATGTAATATTCCCTTATTTATGAAATCATAAGCTCCAAATATAAAACATGTGATCAGTCACAAAAAATAAACTATAAAAAGCCCTTTTGTGACATAAACAGAAGCATGTCTAAAAATAGCAAACAAGGCAAATAGCAAAATAACAATGGAGAGAGATGGCTAATAAAAAGGAAAAAAACAAAACTCAAGCACAGTGTTGCCTGTGTCCAACCCTCCGCAAGGCTTGTCCTCCAGCTAACAGTGACAGTGGGCTACTGCCACCTTCAGAACTCCAAGTAGATGCTGTCAGCTAAGGAACAACAGGCAGCACACCGATGTAATGCTGAGCAGCACAAAACAGTCCGATAAGAGTCTGGAAAAAGCCTCATAACCTCCAGATCAAACTGAATCACTCAGTTTGAGAGTTCACAGGCAACGGTGGTTTACCTTATTCAAGAATGTGAAAATCGTTCAACAAACTCCTGCTGTTCGTCTCCCTGATGGAACGGCATGCAGCTGCTCACTCAGCTCTCTCACGATGGAGCACTGGCACTGAACAGTAGCTTCGCTGGGTCAGTGGTGGGCGATGGACTGCTCTGTCTCTTCCCTGTCTACACTGCTGTTTTACTATCCCTTTGAATACATGTGGTGCATTCTGGGTTTGTCATCAAGCTAAGCAGCTGGCCTGTCATTCATGTGGTGGTTTAAGCCTGACAAACTGACATAGCTACTTAATCTATATTCGTTTCCCTCAGAGTTTCTTACTATACTGTAGTACTGCCTCAGTATTTCATTTAGGTCTTTTGTTGTTACAGTGTGGAGACCTACTGTACTGTTTTTTCTCCACACAGCGCCAGTTGTCGAATGCATTTTCTGACCATTTTGTCTGCTTCATGGTTGAGGGTTCATTGAGGTCTAGTTCTAAGTTTAGCAGCTCATTAACACTGCAGTGCCTGTTCTTTTGTATAGAAGTATCTTTCTGTTCTCGTTTTGTAGACTCACTGATGACCAGCAACAGGATGTCTGCATGGGAGGGTTGTTCATCACTGACTTCTGCAGCCTGATGTATTCCTATGGCTTCAATGCTATGGGCTATAGTGCCGGCAGTGCCTCTCTGAGGTAGTGCTGGGTTAAGAAAAATCAGGTAATTGTCAGCCTGGTTTGGATCACTTAAATCACTTTCTTGGCTCATCATGAAAACAAAGAGAGCCTGTAAGGTTTCTGCAGCATCCATATCAAAACTTGTGTTGCGATTTGACATTTTCTTTGTTTATGGCTTCAGCGAGACAGTGGCTTTTTTTGTTTAGTGGGAGTGAAGTAGAGTTTTCTAACATGGCAGTGGTAATTGTTTACATTTGGAAGCCACTGGAATGATTTCAGGTGTGACTTCTGTTTTTCTGAAGAAGCTAAGTAAATCTTTTTGCATGAGTTATGGCAGGATTTACTGATGGTCATAAGACCCAGTTAGTCAATCAGAGGCCCAATATTCAAAACTTAGCCCCGGGGCAATATTAGCACTGCCCGGCATGCAAAGAAAGCCCAGAACTATTAACATGCTATATTTAAAGGAATAACCCAGGGACTAAATCAGTTGACTATAGCGTGCAAACGATAGTGCACAAACAGGTTTTTAAGTGCAGTGCAAAAATAACCCAGCAAATAAGACAGCTCTGAATATAGAAGCAACACAGTGCAAACCACAACAGCAGCCCAGTGCACACAGACATGGAGTAAAGCAAAGGTGAACTGTGTGGCCAATGTGTGTGCTAACAAAGAAGTGGAGTCAAAAAACTGCAAACATCAGTGCAGGCCAAATAATGCAGAACTGTGCTATGGTTCTGACAAGTTTGTGCAGGGCAAACTCATTTGCCCGGCACGAACACATTTGCGGCGGGGCAAAATTTTGCTATATTTAAAAGGGATATGCAAATGAGCCTATTAAGGCACTCCATGGGCAAACAGCCACATTAACATCTCATTATGGCCTGATTTGCATGTATTACCATGTGGATTGCCTGGTGCTATTGCAGGGTGCACACAGCTCCACCTGCAGGTCAGACTGGAACTACAGGTTGGTAGCTGCAGGCTAGGTCTGCTCACAGTACCACCTGTATTGTCAGACTGGATCAACATGTTGGTAGCTTCAGGCTACGTTTGTACACAGCAGCAAAGATCATTGGTGCTGCATGCCATGGACATATTGTAGTCCCTGCTACAGTGCATAGCAGACGCTACAGTAACATAGTGGCCGGTATTATGAGGGACACAGCAATGCCTATGGTGTGTCAGGCATCAATAACTGCTGCTCTCCACACAGTGACAGGCCCAGCTGGAAGGTGTGTTCTGACAGTGGACACCACTGTCATGCCGTCCTGTGACCCACATATATTGTGCCATTGGCATGGGATACTCACAGTAACATACATATGGCTGGCCATGTGTGCCATAGTGTCTGTACAGATGTGAGGTTTGTGCCTGGGGTGGGGTTGACACATACGATCAGACATGTACACTGGTGTCAGGGTATTTCCGACACTGGAACATGTACACTGTGTGGATGGCCCTAGCCTTGTGGCAGCACCTACTATGTGGTGCAGCCTGGCCAACTGTGCACCCGCCCATCAACATCCTCCATTCCCCCAGTGCTGCATGTGTGTGCTGGATTGTGTTGGTGTACCCCAATAGGGGGACTGGAGATGTGTGCTGTATGGATGCATTGCCATGGTGTTCACTGTGCGCTGGGGCACCCATTAATGCCTGGCAGGGTTGGGACTGGTGCCAGATAATGGCGATGTGGGCAGTATCATCTGTATGCAGCATGTCTCTTCCATTTATTTTTTATTTCTACTTGTATTTATCACTTTGTTGACTGGGTAAGCACACGGAGCCAAGGCCCATTGTCAGGAATGACCCAGAGCCACTGTGCAACTGAGATGATACAGTGTAAAATAAACATGTACAATGA
Source organism: Neoceratodus forsteri (assembly GCA_016271365.2). NCBI lineage: Eukaryota > Metazoa > Chordata > Ceratodontiformes > Ceratodontidae > Neoceratodus > Neoceratodus forsteri. The sequence goes on from CM057459.1 coordinate 661,442,904, forward strand.
ACAACAATGCACAATTCACATTTATCAACTTATTATCACATTAAAACAATTACAAATAGTTTGTTGCTACAAGTGGAGGTTTAGCTCAGTTTCATAATTTACATGACAGTTAGCTTCTAAGCAATGTTGAGGCATTGTATTCCACAGTTTGGGTGCCTGTGCATATGGAGCGGCCTAGGGAGGCCGTTAGCCCTCACTGCCTCCTCACTGGCTACATACAGCCTTGTTCCCTGTTGCTGCTGTGTCCACACCCCCCATCCTTGGTTTGCCATAGTTAAGACCACCTTTTCATAGGCAGTAATTTCTGCCGCGATACATGTCACGCTAATGCATGTTGTGCAGCACTATAGTTTTGAATATGCCACTGTGCCTGTATACATGTCCCTGACCCTCACTTTGCACCACACATATATTATCTTTTAGCATCAGCACTAACACAGTGCGCCGGTGCTATTTGGCCTTTTGACTATAGCAATCCGGTGCAAATGTGGTGCAATTGGTTTTACCACGTGCAAATTTTGAATATCTGGCCCCAGATTTCTTATTTTGTTGGTGCCACTATACAATTCAATTTATAATCATCATATGTCTTAAGCAGTGCTAATTTGAGATCAATTTGATACTCACAGAAATTAGACATAACTGAAATGGGCATACAGCAGCAGTAGCTCTCATGTCTAATACAATTAAATAAAACATACAAACTTAAAATAGAGCACAAATCAGCAAATGCAATGCTTATTAAATTAACATACTTACAAAAAACCTAGAAAAATACAAAACTTGCCTTTTTTTTCATCTCAGGGTTGAGATAACAGCATGGACCTCTTGAGCAATGCTCTTGAGGTCCATATGCTATCCCTACCCATCTCTGGAATCAAAGTCTTGTTGTTTATAGTCATCCATACATTGTTACTTGCATTCTGTTTCAAAATGGACCTTTATTTACTGTCTTGTATAATATCCTTTTTTCGTGACCATAATTCTGCTTTAGCACTTTTTTAAGTGTGAAATAGTAAAAGCAACGTTACCTTTAATATGACTCAGTGCAGATTTTCATTAATATGCTGTTATTTTAAAATGCCTATTGTTTAAAAATACTTTCCTTGTTATTAAAATGAACTACCAATGTTCCCTGACCATATGGGACAATAGATATAAACAAAATAGCTGAGAATACTGATGCAAACCTGAACCATATTAGAAAGAGCACTCCTTTTATTATGTCAAATAGCCCCTGAAGTCAGCTGAATTTTAAATTATGACTAAGTGCTACAAAGTATGATTAATTTCTCCAACTTCAGGATAAGTCTACCTCGTCATAGCAACTTCCCCATTCAACAATCCAAGTAACTGATGGATCATCGTCACCCACAACACAAAAAGGTTTCTCAGTTATAAACGTTTCTTGATTTTCCAGAGATTCCAATAAAAAAATCTGTCTACTAACTACCCATAATTGATTTAAGATAAGAACTAGAACAACAGGAAAAGAAGAAATGGATCCTTATTTAAAGAATAATTTTTGACCCAGTCCTAGGTTGAAACGTTGTGGACCAGACTGGACACTGGATTCAGAGTGTATTCACAGGTCTACTTATCAAAACCTTTTGTCACTATATAGGCATTTGTACATGGTTAGTAATTCATGATTTAAAAACAAAACATTGACCATCTGGAAATGTACTAATCGTTAACACAGTCTATCTCCATAACCATTTAAATAGGCCACTAAAACTTTACCACCTATATGCAACTGCTGAGTAAGTACAAGGGCTGTTGCCAACTCTACTGTTGTTTTCTATACAAGTAGCTATAGCATAAAAGGTGACAGTCTCCCTTTCCATCACTTATTTAAAAACTGTGGCAACTGATCTGGTTATTCCATTTCCTCCCCACCCTGTCCTTACTTTTCACCCTCTTCCATCTCATTCTCGGGGCATAGTTTGTGACAGCTCAAGGAAACACTTATTAACAGAAGGGTTTCATGCATGTTCTTCAGCAATCAGAGCTTTTCTGACACAAGATGGGTGCAAGTGAAACCACTCTTACACTGATGTGTACCTTTGTGAATCTTATCTCCAACACTAGAAATACCCTCCAAAGTGCTTTCATTATTACTGCTAAAAAACACTAACTATACAAGTGTTTTTCATGCAAACTGTTTAGTTTGATTGGCTGGAAGCACTCTAGATATATAGGATTTTTAATCTAAGAATCTTGCTCAGTATCTGATTCAGTGTTGCACCTTTTATTGTTCCCTCCCTTGCATGCTGCTCCAAGAATCAAAATTTGAGCACCTCCAAGACTTAGTGGCCATCTCTTCCTTTATTTTGGTGAGATTCTCAGCCAATATTTGGTAGTTTCCTCCAAGACTATCAAACTCCTCCCGTTAATTCCTTTAAATAATTACTGATCCTGAATAACCATTTGGACAGGTGGTCTATAACATCATCTCTAACATGCTGCTTTTTCCTTTCCTTCCCTTATAGCCACAGAGATCTGGTTTCCCTAGTTTCCTTCCAGATTCCTTTCTTTTCAGTGTCTTTTATGCTCACCTACATGTAGAGTACAACTCCACTGCCTCTGTATCCTATTCCATCCCTCCTAGAAGCACTCTAGCCTTTCAAGACAGTATGCCTTTGATATTTTCCCTTTCACCGTGTCTCTACTATCCAGTATACCATATGTCTGTCTGTCTGGTCCTGTGTGTGGTGCTCTCCATTTTGTTCCCAGTCACCAGTCTGGTTATCTACTTGGGCTCAGTCTGGTGACTTTGGCATACTCTCCTCTGGAGAAGCAGGCTCTGCTAAAATCAGTCCAATCTCAGTTGCCAGCTACTTTCTCAGGTCTTCAAAAAGCATCTGTTATACATGAAATTTGCATTGACAGCTTGTAGTATGCTCAGGGGGTGCTATGTGTGCACTTAGCACACATAAAGTATTTTACAGTATCCTATCGTTGGATTTTTTCCGGTGGTGTGAGCAGCCGGTTTGTTTGCCTTTTTGAAGTTCTGCTATTTGTCCTTGCTCCACTATTGGACCTTGAGCCACCCAGTCTTTATCTTTACCTCTCAAGTGATGTCTCCTCCTCCTCCTCCTTGGCTTGGTGGCTCCTCTAGTCTTTGGCCATTTATTAAGGGAGTTGGAAGTGAGGCAAACGGCAACATAAGTTGGTGGATGGGTTTCTTTGTGTTCGAGTTTCTTTTTTTCCTTTCTTGGAGCTGACTCTGGAACAAAGAAAGGACTCTACTTGGTCCTTTGCCCCAAGATGCACCCCAATAGGTCAGTGCACTGTGGGCATTTACTACCACTCCCAGCATGATGTGATCTGTGTGCCTTCCATATCACACCTAGCCCTTATTGGTGTGCCTGTGAAGCATCTTTGAGTTGTGACATCTTGCTTGCCAGCTGAACAAGTAGCCAGCCGCTAGCCTACACAGTACAGGACTTCACTAAGGGCACTAAGAGGAAGTAAACAATAACAAAAAGAGAAGATGACCACTGGAAAAGACTCCAGTGTCTAGACATGTAACAATCTCCAGAAGCAAAAAGTCCAGCAACTCAGAAGGACCACAGGCACTTGTAAGCTAAGCGTTGTTCATTTTATTTTACAAATAATAGCAAAGCAGTAATAAATCAGCATAAAGATCACATAAAATCACCTTTGCATGAGAAATGGGTGTTTACTCACCTGGTAAAGGTGATTGTGTTGGTTGGCATCCATGGCACTCCAGACATTACCTCATGGGTTTCAGCCCACCTGATAGGCTAGTGATGCACTGACCTAGATCAAATTTCCAGCATATCCAGGTCCCAGAAACCCCTGCTCTCCAGTTTGAATCTTCCATAGCTGAAAATAAGGTTAATTAGATACAGCAAGACATACCATGTAACGTTAGCATAGATACCAGAAGTTGGGAACAGGATACAAAAAAGTCGGACTACGATGTGACAGAAAGAAGGCCCTGGGGCCCGAACTTTATTCCCCTATTTTAACAATCTAACTCGAACCCAGAAGTTCGACAGGTCACTTGTTATGTCATCATGCATGTAGTCTGACCCCCAATAAAACCCGGATACTAGGTATCTCCTTTTTCTCTCTCGGCGCCGGCCATTCTAGCCGCTCTGAGGGAGGGCCTTGGAGTGCCATGGATGCCAACCAACACAATCACCTTTACCAGGTGAGTAAACACCCATTGTGATTGGTTGGCATGGCACTCCAGACATTACTCATGGGTAGATAAGAAGCAGTTAATCCTCTGGGAGGGAAAGAGTGGCTAAGAGTGACCGGCTGAGGAAGCTGCAGCTAGAACATGGGTTGCGAAGGAGGGGTGAATGGCCCGAAGCTGCTCCAGCCTGTAGTGTCTGGCGAAGGTGTGTGTAGAGGACCAAGTGGCCGCCCTGTAAATGTCCTCCGTGGATACACTGGCTCTCTCCACCCAGGAGGTGGCCACCACTCTGGTGGAATGGGCCTTGATCCCCTGTGGTGGGATCAGTTGGTTGGCTGTGTAAGCGTTCTGAATGACCCGTCTTAGCCATCCGGCAATGGTCGACTAAGCGGCGTGCCTGCCTCCTGACCCCTAGCAATGATGAACAGCCTCTCTGTCCTGCGGATGGGCGTGTTCTGGCCAGGTATACCGCGAGGGCGGATCCCACGTCGAGGTGGTGAGGGGTCCCGCCTTGACTCAGAGTAGGATCCTCTGGGAATGTGGGTAGCTCAATAGGCTGTTCCCTGTGGAAGTTGGTAGGGACTTTCGGTTGAAATGCCGGGACCGTCCTTAGGCTAACCCCCAGTGGTGTGAACACTGTGTAGGGTTCCGCACAGGACAGTGCGCCAAGCTCTCCAATCCTCCTGGCCGAGCAGATAGCTACCAGGAAGCAAGCCTTGAGGCCGGCCCAAAAAAGATCAGTCTCTTGGAGGGGCTCATAGGGGGCCGATTTGAGGGATTCCAGGACCATCGGGAGATCCCACGGTGCGATCACCGGCCTTGTTCTCGGACGCATGATCTCCACCGCCCTCAAGAAGCGAATGGAGTTGGGGTGCACGCCCGGGGGGTACCCTTCCACGAGGCCTATGGCCGCTCCTATGGCTGATAGCTGTACCCTGAGGGAGGAGGGTGCCAGGCCCTTGTCCACTCCCTGCTGGAGGAAGAGTAGGATGTTGGCCAGGTTGGTCTGTTCGGGCACTGTGCCCCGTTCTCTACACCACCGCGTGAAGTTGGCCCATTGCCTCTTGTATGTGGACATGGTGGAGGCCCGTCTGGACTGAAGTAGGGTACTGATCACTGAAGCGTGGTACCCGGTTGCTTTCAGTCTCCTCCTTTCAGGATCCAGGCCGTGAGTTTCAGGGTCCGAGGAGCTGGGTGCAGCACTGGTCCCTGCGAGAGCATGTCTGGCCGGTAGAGTATCCTGAAGTTGTCCACGGTCATTTCTCGCAGCAGCGAACCAGGCTCTGCGTGGCCAGTATGGGGCCACTAGGATGACCGTGAGGCCCGTTTCCCGGATCTTGGCCAGGACCTGGGGGATCAGGGGGAGAGGAGGGAACACGTAGGCATTCCTCCTCCTCCAGGTCTGTGACAGAGCGTCCGTCCCCTGGGCAAGACCGTCTTTGAAACGCGAGTAGTACTTGCTGACCTGGGCGTTCTCCTGAGACACCATGAGATCCATGGACACGGGACCCCATGCCGCCTGGATTTCCTGGAATAGCGCTGGGTGTGAGCGCCATTCCCCCGGGTGCACTTGTTGTCTGCTGAGCCAGTCCGCCCTGACATTCAGTTTCCCTGCGAGGTGAACTGCGCCAGGTGGATGAGGTGAGTCTGTGCCCAGTTGAGGACCGCCGCTGTCTCCCTCATCATGGCCCTGCTCCTGGTCCCGCCCTGTTTGATATGTATGCTACCGCCACGCTGTTGTCGGAATGGATTAAGACCGCCTCGATCAAGTTATTAGGTGCCTGAATGCTATCAGCGCATGGAACACGGCCCTCATCTCCAGGATGTTGATGGAGAGACTCGCCTCCGCTGGTGACCATCGGCCCTGCGCTGTTGCCTCTCCCAGGCAGGCTCCCCATCCCGAAAGGCTCGCGTCCGTCTCTATGGCGACCGGGCAGGGCGGTTCGAGGGGAACTCCCCTGGATAGATTTCTTTCCAGTGTCCACCAGGTTAGGGAGGATCTTACTGCCTGGGGTAGAGGTACCATGCAATGGAGGTTGTGCTCGCCCGGCGCTCCTCTGGATAGGACGTGATTTTGGAGCGGGCGCATGTGCCACCTGGCCCAGGGCACGAGGTCTATGCAGGAGGCCACCAGCAATTGGGCGATCTTTCCCATTGTGGAGTGTGGACTGGCCTTCATCTTGGCGCTAGTTCCTTGAGGTTGTGGACTCGCTGGGGCCGGTTTTGCCCATCCTTCGGCCGAGTTGATGATCGCCCCCAGATGTTCGATCTGTTGCGTGGGGCTGAGATGGCTCTTTTCTACATTCACCACCCAGCCGTGGTCCGCTAGTGCCTGGATGGCGATCTCCGTGTGCGTCCGGGCCTGGACCTCGGATCGGGCACGAATGAGCCAGTCGTGTAGGTACGGGATGATGTCCAGTCCCTGTTCCCTGAGTCTGGCCACTAGGGTTATCGAGACCTTGGTGAAGACTCTCGGGGCTGATGACAGTCCGAAGGGAAGCGCCTTGTACTGGAAGTGATGGCCCAGTACGTGGAAACGGAGGAATTGTCTGTGCCTCTGGATGATGGGGATGTGCAGATAGGCATCCTTCAAATCGATAGACGTCAGGAAGTCGCCTACCCGGATACAACGAAGAGTGGACCGTATGGTCTCCATCTTGAACCGGTGTTGGACTACGTGTTGGTTTAGGAACTTTAGGTCTAGGATTGGCCTGAGCTCGCCCGTCTTTTTGGGCACAAGAAAAAAGATGGAGTAGATTCCTTCTCCCTGCTCCGGAATCGGTACGGGTTGGATGGCCCGGTTCTGGATCAGCTCTGATAATAGTTGCTGGACCTGGTGAGGGGATGCCCTCCTCCTGGTTATGGGGGAAGAGACGAACCTGTGAGGCATATGTGTGCGGGTCAACTCTATGGAGTAGCCCTTTGATACCACGTCTCGAACCCATCTGTCCGACGTTGTAGTCATCCATCGGTGGGCGAAGAGGGACAGTCTTTGCCCCACCGGTAGGTAAGGATCCTGGCCTTGTGCCAGAGGTGGGAAGCAGTCACTGCTGTTTCCCCCTGAATCCTCTACCTCTTCCTCCTGGTCTTTGGGTCCGTGCTCGGAATGCTGAGGGCTGGAAGTTCTGAGCGTAAGGGCCACGGAAGCCGGTGGAAGAGCTTCTTCCTCGAAAGGGTTGAGACCGCTGGGTTGAGTCTCGGCGGGGTTGGTAGGTTTTGCTCCCCCCTCGAAATCTCCGTCTAGAGGTGGCTGGGTAAGCAGGCCTGTATCTATTCTTGAGGAGGTCCCTAGCCTCCTCTTTCTGCTTTAAGTAGTCTTGCAACCCCTCCCCGAACACATGCTTTCCCCGTAGGGGCAGGTTCTGCAACAACGATTTTGATTCATGGTCTGCGTCCCAGAGCTTAGCTAGGCCCCTACGGGTCCGGTTGTGATAGCGGTGGCTGTAGCTTGAGACGCAGAGAGTCCACTGCCATGTCGGCCAGACACTGGCTGCGTCCAGAGTGCACTCCAATAGCTCGGCCTCCCTTGACTTAGGAGTAGCCTGCTCCTGGAGTTCTTCGAGCCAACGGATCTGTGCCCGAGAAGTGTAAATGGCTGTGGTAGCTGCCTTAGCAGCTATGCCCCCAATCTCAAAGGCCCTCTTCAACATGTCCTCAACCTTTTTATCTGCAGGGTCTTTGAGAGCTATCGTGCCGCAAGGAAGCATGTCTTCTTGCTGAGTGCCGCCACCTGGGGGTCGATGGTGGGAGCCCTGCACCAAGCATCCGATTTTACCCCTTGCACCGGGTACATCCTGTCCAGGTTCTTGCGGTTTGGCATCCTGCCTGGTTCCGACGATTGCCATTCCGTGTTAAACATGTCCTCAATAGCCGGGCAGACAGGAAAAGTCTCAGTGGTGGCCGGTCTTAGCTGGATCATTGGGTCGAGCTTTGATTCGGGTCCACCTTCTTCGGGTTCTTCAGAGTTGAACCCCATCGTGGCCTTGATCACCTTCATGAGCCCTGGGATGGTGTCGAAGGGGCATAACTTCGAAGTTAGTGAAGGGGCCGACTGTAGCTCGGTGTCCTCTGTGTCCGACTCCGCATCCTCCTCGTCCCCAGCGTCATCTCTCTCTCCGTCCTCATGTAAGCAGTCGACAGGGATGATCGGGAGAGGGTCCTCAGGAATCGGGGGTTCTTCCGGCTGGCCCCCCGCCTTTTTGGGTTCCGGGTTGGATGGTCTTGTCCTACTTTGGGTAAGGGACTCCAGCTTCTCCATGATCTTGAGCATAAAGTTCTGCTGGCTTTCCATCATGGCCACCACGGCCTGTTGATTCTGGATCAGAAGGGAGCCCGGATCCATCCATGTAGAGTTGCTGGGGCCAGGGTTACTGGGGGCCAGAGGCAGGGTCCGTTCTAAGGATGAGTCGTCGTCTAAAAGGCAGGCTGCGCAGCGGGGGCCTGGGGTTTGGGGGAGGAGGATGGCGATGCACGTGGAGCATTTCTTTGTTTTCACCATCTGGAATAGAGGGGAGAATATTTAGGAGGCCGTCCTGCTTTTTACCCCCCTTTTTTTTTTTTTTTTTACACACTTGATAAGGGATCCCGCATCACCGAGGCTGCAGATGGTGTGCCCGAGGTTGGGGGTGCTGGTGAGACCCCTGCAATGTCGGGTGGTGGTCTGGTGCCAGGCCCGCTATGGGAGGTGGCCGAGGCACTGAATGAGGACCAGACGATGAACAACACCTGCCGGGGTCACTGTGTGAGGGACCCGGGTGGTGGAATGGAACCCTGGCGGGAAAACGGTAGTAGGGGTCCCCTTCGACCCCTCTCTGTTAGCTTCTCCAGGACCAGTAAACCAAGGTGCCAGGTTCCAGCTTTGCCTCACCCCTTTAGCGTCAGGTACACAATCTTCTAACTATCCAAAGGGAGGGAAAACTGTACCTCAGCATAACAGGTAGCAGTTGGCTGCCTTTAAACTTCTGCTACTACTGACAGATTAGGCAGAGCCTAGCTCATTGAAGACAAGAAAAATATTCCCTGTATCTGAAGTACGGAAGGGTGCAGGCGGGAGTCTACCGACCTCACTTTTCCAGGGCAAATTAGTACTGACCCTTTTCCCCCTTAAACGATACAGAGACCTCACGATCATGAGTGACCCTTAATACAGAACTCTTAGCTGAAATAAACCATTGTATCCTGTAAAATAGAGCAAATAGCTATATGGTGGCCTGTCCCTCACCACCCGACCCCCCAAGGGCCGGGCCCCTGCCTAGGGAATTGAGGGCTTTCCTAAAATCACACGGTATGCAAGAGGAAGCTGTAGGAATCACAACCCAGATGTAATTTACTGCATTTCGCCAGATGTACAGCCCAGGGCTTAAGCCACAGTGTTATATTGCCTCCCTTCTTTCTCTGCCCCCAGATCTCTCTCTCTCTCTCTCTCTCTGCAAGAACACACGCTGTGATGTCACGAGCAGCCATCCGGGCGTAGGAGGAGAGAGCTGGCCTCGCTGGGGCAAAGGCAGCAGCGAAGGAGCCAACGAGATGGTGGAGAGAGGAGCTGGGTTCTCCCTCGCAACAGCGTGGGTGGGAGCGTGCGGCTGGCACGCCGGATGGCCTAGCGGAGGCCTAGGTGGATGCACCAGTCGCGAGACAGGCGAGGCCCCAAACGAGGCCTAGAGGATCCCTGCCCCTCTCTCTCTCCGCCTAAGCGAGTGAGACCGCGAGCGCAACGCCGGGAGACACGGCAACGGGCGCTAATGGAGGAAAGGCCGCCAACGGGCAGCGGAACAAAGGAGGAGAGGGAGGGAGGGGAAGGAGCGCAGTGTATCGGCGGTCAGGAGACCGCGTGGCGGCCATGCTCGAACTGCCTGCGGCCTAGGGCGGAATGCCCTGTAAGGTCGAGGACACGGACAATACAGGAATTGGGGAGAAAAACAGAATGCAGTTTAAAAACAGTCCCGCTGCGGGTGGGTAGTTACATCTCCCAAGACGCTGGGAGAGGAGCCAGCAAAGGGAAAAGGCACTTTAAACCAAGCCTGCCACCACGCAGAGCAGGACCAGTAAAACAAGAAAACCATACAATAGCTGCCCTTGGAAATAACTATAACTATAACTATGTTAATATGGCAGCTGTAGTTCTAAGCCAGAAAGACATATTTTCTTTTCCTTTTTTTTAAAAAAGTTCTTACCTTGAAGAGCAGACAGGGGTTCCTGGTGTGCTACTGCCTTGTTCAGATGCACGATTCAAACTGGAGAGCAGGGGTTTCTGGGACCTGGATATGCTGGAAATTTGATCTGGGTCAGTGCACCACTAGCCTATCAGGTGGGCTGAAACCCATGAGGTAATGTCTGGAGTGCCATGGATGCTAACCAATCACAGTTGTTTTTGTGTGGCATGTATCAAATCATTTATTTGCTAGCTAAGGGTGTTACATGAAAGAATGCAATATAAAATACACATATAACCACCTGAAAGACAAGGGAACAGGCATGGAGAAGTAACTGGAGAAAATTGCAATTGCAAAGTTTTGGGGTGTTTTTTAGTCAGTCAATGTTCTTGCAGTTTTTAGAGTGGCAGCAGCAGTGATGTGAGAAGCAGCCTGCGGTTAGAGACAGGAAATGCTAGGAATGTTAAGAGACCATATAGTCCCTTTACTTCCTATGGGCAATCAGTTCAAAGGTAGACCGGTCCCACAGCAGACAATACATTACAGGGGCAATCTGTCTTTCAACAGCATGTCAGTTTTACCAGCACTTTCACCCAGGCAAACATAAATACAAGCCCTGTGATCTGGAACTTGACAGACAGGTATGTCAAGCCTCAAGACATAAGAGAAACACAGCATTTGTTTAAAATAGTTAAACTGAAAAACATGGATTTACAAAACCAAAAACAAAACGCAAATGCATAAATTCATAGTTTGAAAGCTCTACTTTCAAAACATGCTTTATTTGCACAGATCTTTACTGCCTCAATCAAAATCTCAGCAGGAAAAAGTCACACGTCCAGCTAGACATTCACCACCTGTAAATGTCCTGCACCTCGAGCATTAGTGTTGAATACACAGTACGTGAAAAAAATGCTGAACCATGAAAAAATCAGAACAATTGTACTCCAACCCCAAAAAAGTAGAATGGGTATATGGACCAAATAATGACACCAACGTTAAAATGAAATTTGATGCCATCTGGATATTTATATTGTAGTACTCTGCAGCACGTATACCACCCATCAAGTCTGGGACCAAAGTGCCTGCTCCCCATAGCAACCAGTATCCAAGGAACACTTGCTGGTGGGAGGGAGGGAGAAAGGTACACTTTTGGTCTCTTACCTTTGGTCTACATGCATCTGTGACTTTGTTCAGGGATTCTACTGTTGCAGAGGGATACTACTGTCATCATCTGCTCATCACAAAGCTCCCAGCTTAAGAGGAGTCCCCACCTGGCAAGGCACATAACTGGAGTCCTGACCGGTGAAGCACATGCATAAGGAGGTATGAGTCAAGAGGGTTTGTTTAGGGCTTAGGCTGCCTCAACACTTCTTATGTATGGTATAATCATTCCGTGAATTTATGGATGCATGTCAAGACCTATTCACAGTTAACACTTATAAAGTGCGTTGGAAAATCCTGCATTTTGATTGGCAAACACAGCCTTGGCACCCATCTCATTACCACTGATACAGCCTAAAGCCCTTTTGCAAAGCAACACCACAGTCCTAAACCTTCAAAATGGTTCCTTTAATGCACCAGAACACTACATAAATTATAACACCTAAAGCGTGGTTTCTGTCTGACAGCACCATTTATTATTTTGTCAGCCCACCACCATAAAGCACAACTCGTGATATACTACCGTTCCCCACCACCACCAACTTGGGACTACATTTTCTAAAGTCAACGCAAGTTTAATCTATACAAAAATAAACTCAATGATCAGTCTCGCTGACTGCTGGCCTGTCACTCTCAAGCTCAATGCAACCTGAGCTGCACTGAACCCGACAGTGACACACCTCTGAAATGTGTCACACGCAAACATAACACAGTATTGCAACATGCTTAACCTCTACATGGAGTCCCTTTTCTTACTGTTTTTAAGATTTTGTAATGAAGTTTGGAACTTTCATGTACACTTTGTACTTGAGCACTAATACTATCACAACATTCAATCTTTAATTTGTAGTTGTGTCTTAAAGAGCTCTTCCTATTTAAGGCAGCCGTAAGGTGGTACCTGTTTCACTGTTGACGAAGAGCACATACATAAAATGTTCAGTGTTTGTACTGAGCACACAGTACAATAAACAACTTTGCAGCACTAACTTGTGTATGCTGGCATCTTTCTGCAGTGTGCATTTTTGTTTTGTTATGCTATTTCAGTAACCTTACCATATCACCAGGGTCTCTTAATGGTGGCCCTTCTTGTTCCCATAACTAGGCAAATGTCAGTCAAAGAAAACACTATGGAACAGGTAAATTCAAATACCAAAAATTGGAAAATAATGGTTTGTTACACTAGAAGCCTCAGTAACAAAAGGGCAGAGTAGGAGCATTTAATTTTCAAAGCACATCCTGACATACTGGGCATCACCAAAACATGATGAATGGAGTCTGATGACTGGGGGAAAATATATCAGGGTACACCTATACTGGAAGTATTAAGTGGGGAAAATTGGAGGTGACTACTTCATGTATACAATTATGCACTGTACTCCATTTTTGAACACTGAATCTAAATCTAGTACTGACTAACAGGGAAAGGATCACAGATCTCCAGGTAGAAGGTCACCTGGGGGGCCAGTGACCATTACATAGTATGGTTCAATTTGGCCACTAGAACTAAATCGTCCCATTCCAAGGCAAAACTATGGGACTTCAGAGGAGCTGACTTTGAGATAAGATGGCCAACAGAGTTAAGCTAGCCCTGGCAAGAAGAAATACAGGTGAGGGGGTACAGGCAAAGTGGGCAAGCATTAAGGATGCAATACTTGAAGCAACATCCCATTATGTTAGAGAGAAAAGGAAGTACAAAAGAAGAAGAAAACCACTCTGGTTCTCAAAAACAGTAGCAGAAAAGGTCAGAGCCAAAAGGCTGGCCTTCAGGAAATATAAGAGGATTAACATAGGGAGGCATACCAAATTTCACTAAGGGAAGCATGAAAGGCACTAAGGCAGGCAAAGGCCCAAACCGGGGAAAAACTAGCACAAACAGTAAAAGAAGGTGACAAGACTTTCTATAGATACATTAGTGGAAGGAGAAAGTCCAGAGGGGATATTACTAAGATCAAAGGGGATAAGGGTGTGTGTGAAGAGGAGGACCATGTAAAAGCATTTATCCTAAATAGATACTTCTGCTCAGTATTTACTGAGGAGATGGTAAGGCAGGGCCCACAGCTCAGTACCATGGAAATGGGGAAGGGAGGTGTGCAGTAGTCCCTTCACAAAAGAAAGGGTCCTATAAGAGCTTGATAAGCTCAGGGTGGACAAGGCAATGGGACCTGATGGCACACATCCCAGGGTACTAAAAGAGCTAAGGGTGGAACTAGCAGAGCCATTATCAGAACTGTTTAGTAAGTCTCTGAGCATAGGAGAGGTCCCAGAAGACTGGAGAAGGGCTCATGTGATCCCACTTCACAAGAGTGGTAGCAGGGAGGAGGCGGGGAACTACAGACCTGTCAGTCTTATCTCAGCAGTGGGCAAGATTATGGAGGCACTCCTTAAGGAAAGGATAGTACAAAACATGGAATCCATAGGAGCACAGAATCCAAGACAGCACGGGTTTACAACAGGAAGGTCCTGTCAAACTAATCTCATAGATTTCTTTGACTGGGTAACCAGAGTGGTGGACCAAGGGGGAGCAGTTTATGTCGCCTACCTTGACTTCAGCAAAGCGGTCGATACTGTTCTACATAGAAGATTAATTAATAAGCTGGGTAGGCTTTGGGTGTGTCAGAAGGTGGTCAACTGGGTGGCAAACTGGTTGACAGGCAGAAAACAGAGAGTGGTGGTAAATGGTATACAGTCAGAAGTGATGCAAGTCACAAGTGGGGTACATCAGGGATCAGTCCTTGGGCCAGTCCTCTTCAATATCTTCATCAGTGACACTGCAGATGGACTGGAGGGTAAAGTTTGTCTGTTTGCAGATGACACCAAGATCTGCAAAAGAGTAGATGATCCAGATAGGGTGGGCAGAATAAGAAAAGATTTGGATACACTGGCAAAATGGTTAGAAGAGTGGCAACTGGGGTTTAATGCAAAGAAGTGCTAGATCATGCACACAGGGAAGAGAAATCCTGAAGCCACCTATAGGCTGGGAGAGGAGTTGGTGGCAGTCTCAAGGGAAGAAAGAGACTTGGGCATCATCATCACAGATGACCTGAAATCATCCAAGCAGTCCACTAAAGCAGTAGAGAAAGCTAGGGGGATGTTGGCATGTATTAGTAGGCGTATCACAAGTTGCAAGAAGGAGGTAATAATCCCTCTTTACAAGACACTGGTTAGGCCCCATCTGGAATACTGCATGCAGTACTGGAGGCCTCACCTTCACAAGGACATTAACCAAATTGAGGCAGTCCAGAGAGGGGCAACCAAAACGGTGCAGGGACTGCATCAGAAAACATATGAGGACAGATTAATGGAGCTCAATATGTATAACCTAGAGCAAAGGAGGGAGAGAGGTGATATGATCGAAACATTCAAACACCTTAAGGGCATTAACAAGGTGAAACAGTCTAACATGTTTTAATATAAGAAAATAGCAGGACAAGAAGACACAGCATGAGATTAGAGGGAGGCCGATTAAGGGGCAATATGAGGAAGTTCTTTTTCACAGAAAGTGTGATGGATGCATGGAACAGCCCACCTCAGGGAATGATGGATATGAATACAGTGCAGGGCTTCAAACAGGCATGGGATAGGCATAAGGGAGCAATACAGATGAGTATGACTAGCTAGGCCATTGACAGAGCAAAGGCCGATGGCACATTCATAAGGTAGAAAAAGAAATGGGCAGACTGGATGGGCCTTGCGGTACTTATCTGCTGTCAACTTCATGTTTCTATGAATGTAATAATTATACAATAAACTTGCTTTAACAGCATAAACTAAACATGACCTGTGTGGCATTTCTTTTTATCCAATTATAATTTTTTTTGTCCGAAATGTTGGCTGGTCTGCTTGTAATAAGCTCATCTTTTGGCCTGTCCAATATTCACAGGTGGGAGGAGGAGGGGGGAAAACAAAAAAGTAGTCGATGCACACAGAACTTGGGAACAAAGCAAGCATTATAGTTTATTAAAACATACAAACAAATGGCTCCCCGGTGCTTCGAGGGTATACACCCTCTTCATCGGGGGGGGGGGGGTGGAGTCAGTGATCACATACAACACAAATACATATCATATAGTGACACAATTCAAACTGACCAATTACAAAGAACACTTCAACAAAGTGACATGTGCATTACCATATATAACTCTATAAATTCACAGTGTAAATATAAGAACACTGTGCAATGCAATTCATCTGGGCAATTTTTCAAAGTGCACAAACGTTAGTCAATGACAACAAATCATCATATTAAAGTTTGAATTCATCAGAAATCTGTCTGGAAGTGAAGATTGTAAATCTTCCTCACATCTTTAAACGTTTCTTTTTATTAAATCTGCCCAGAAAAAAATCATGGACAGAGTAATAATAGTAACAATATCATAAGTGATAATATTGTTATAGGGCAAAATATATTGTCTAACAGAACATAAAGCCCCCATTTGTTTAGTGGGGGGAGACATAGGGGATACATGATGGGCATGAGTGTGTTCGCCACTCATGGGTATCCAGAGGTCACTGTGCAGGAGTGAAAATATTTTCCATATCACACGAGTGCATATCATGTATGCGATATATGGAATAGGAGTGTGTTTTCTGCCATTTTTTGGTTTGATGACATTACCACAGTGAAAATAAATGCAGGTGACAACACCACAGTGAAACTAAATACATTTATTTTCACTGTAGTGATGTCGTCGACATTTGAATACATGGTTTTATCTGAAACGCTTACAACTCACCCCTATTATATAAATCTATTTTCTCATAGGGAAAGAAGATGGTGAAGGGAACATATCCACCTTCAAAACTCAAATATCTTTGCCGGAATGCCCCTAGTGCATAGATTAATTAAAAAATATTTAATTGTTAACAGAGGCAAACAAAATGTAGACATAATAGGTTGGGCGAGAGCAGTAATCAATTGTTGCTTTCTTTATATAATCTCATAAATATACACTGAGATCCAGATCCTTATTAAGTCCCCTAGGAAAAAGTGATTCTAGTGTATAAATATATTTGGACTCCTTTTGCAGTAACACTTGCTTTCTATTTCCCTTCCTTGGGATGGTTTAACACGTTCTACAATAATAAATTTCAAAGACGTCGGATTGCCATCATGCTGATGCATGTAGTGTACTGCAAATGATGTGTCCAAATCCTTATTATTATGTCTCTGATGTGTTCCAAGAGACGCTCCTTGGCACACCTAATAGTTTTCCCACATAAAGGAGTCTGCAGAGGCACTGCGCCACATAAACAACAAAGTTGGTTGAACAGTTAAAGTCAAAAATGTCCACCTTCATATCTCTGGTTGGCTGGACAAACTGGAGGAGGGGGAAGGCTGCATGTCACTAAGACTCTCTCCTCCCAGCTCCTTAAGTCGGCACTGACTCACTATCTTCTCCCTCTGCCTCCCACATGGCTGGTGCTGCTCCAGCTAGTTGATAAAGATCTCAGTTGTCCCATAAGGAGGTTCCAAAGCTACCTCAGTGACCAAACCAAACAGGTCAGGATTGGTGAATCCCTCTCATCCTCCCCTCCTGGTTCATTCTGGAGTCCCTCAAGGGTCAATTTTGGGTCCTATGCTCTTCAGTATTTTTCTAAACAATCTCCCCGTGTCATGCCCTGATAGAATCCTTCAATACTCAGACGATGCAGTTATCTTCACCTCCCACCCTGATCCTTCCTTTCTACAACTGCAACTGCAAACAAACTCTACGGAGGTGGAGACATGATTTAAATCTCAAAACCTCATCCTAAACTACAAAAAAACAAAACAAAACAATGATGTTTCATGGTATCCATAACTAACTTTAAAACAAATGTCTATCTATCACAAACAGTGCCCGGGCGATGCTCAAGCAAGTTCATCTGTTTAAATATCTGGAGGTGACCCTCGACAGCACTCTGTCATACTCTGAACACATTGAGAACATTGCTGAAATCATGAGTACCTGCATAGGACTGCTTTACAGACACAGGAACTGCCTCACAGATGAAGCCCCAAGCATTGCTATTTAGAGTTCTGTTATCTCAAAAATTGACTATGGGCTAGTGATATATGGATCTTTCACGGACACTGCACTTCGACACATAGCCATAGCCCTAAATGAGGCATGTCTACTGACTTCAGACCCCCATCTTTCACACACCTGAGACATCTACGAACAAGCAAACTGGTTCCAACTTTCCATCAGACTCAAGTACCAGTCCTGCATTCTAGTCAAAAAGATCACCTTAGAGCTCCCACCCTCAGGAATTCAGTCCTTACTAGCTCCCTATTGCAGCCCCCACCTAACCAGAAGCTTGAAAAATCTTACTTTTTCTATTCCTTGCTGATGCACTACTCAAGGACAACTATTCTTTAAATCCAGAGCCTCATCTTGGTACAACTGGCTTCCACCTGAAGTTACTAACAGTACTACACTGGACACTTTTAAGTGCCGCCTTCATCAGCACCTTGTCGTCAGGGCCTCATGTGACTGCTTCTCCTAACTTATCTAATCCTTTTCTCATCCCATTCCCCTGCCACCTCCTCACCACTCTCTCCCATCCCCTTCCTTTCCTGCTGGTGTTTTTTTCTACTATATTTCAGCCCCTGGTTCATCCCCTCCACTCTATGATAATGCCCTATGTCCTACATACCTACCTCCCTCCCTCACTCTTCTCCACTTACCCTAATCCTGACCTACTGACTCCTCCACCTGCACCCACCCTCTCTCCTCATAGCTTCCAATCCTTCTGTGAATTATTGTACATATGACCTGAATTGTATACATAAACTAATGTACTGTACCTGACAGAGACTATGGCTGCTGTGAATTGTCTTATTTGTTATTTTCTTTGCCTGTATGCCATTCTCGTTTTCTGACATGGAACCTTTGTAAAAGAGCCTAGGTTCAAAGGTGTCTTCTGAAATCATAATAAATAAAAAATAAATATTTTTCTACAGTCATATTTACTTCTGTTGTTATGTGTTCCATTGATTGTACCTCCTGTACCCTAGTTCATCATTTGACCACCTCTGGGGGGCTGTAGGAAAACCAATGGGAGGTAACACATTTACAGGCGGCCATACAGTTTAAAGTATAGAGCTGCCTCTGTTTGTGGGGGGCCCCACTTCTTTCAGAGGCAGTCACAAAATCATAGATTTGAAACTATGAGGTAACTGCTTTTGCTATTTCTGAGCCAGCTCTGCTCTGACCCTTGCTCAAAAGTCCCCTAATTTTGGACATAACCAGAAAATATGTGAATAGGTCCCAATCTGCCCACAGTTCCACCAGCACATAGGGGAGTTCTGCCTGCCAAAATGCTGGGATATGGTAGGAACACAAAAAACCTAGTGCATACTTACCATCAAAACCTCCTCCAAATGAGGGAGGCTAATAACTTTCAACCTTTTAGCTAGAGGTTCTTCCATTCCTATGTGGGCAGTTGTTCCCTCATCTCAGTTGCCCAGTTTGTTCTGGTTTTATCAGAAAGGTTATCTCCCTCTTTTAAGTAAACTGGATCGAGTTGGGAGATTAGTTTGCCTCCCTCTCTAAACCTTGCATCCCAGTAGAAGTCCTTGAGCTTAGTTAAGACTCTTTTCAAATCACGAAGTCCCACCTCTGTCAAGAAGTAATACCGTAGCTGGAGAAATCTGTAAAAGTCAGCCCCGGGCAGCCCAAAGGATTGTTTCATATACTCAAAAGAGGCAAAATGGATGTCCTGTAGCAGCTGTTTATAATGAATCAGAGCCATACGATTCCATCGCTTGAAACTGTTATTGAGCATGGGAAGGGGAAATCCAGGGTCCTCTTATTATAAAAGTAAAAGGGCTTAGGGTGTTTGGGGTATTGGTGAGCTGCATGGCTTTCTGAAGGCCCCTAAGTGTCTGCCTAGTCCAAGGGTTTTTGAGCTGTTTCTACTGTAAGTCTCAGGGGTGAAATTAGTGAAAGGTAAGGCATAGAGAGAAGCAGGCAGGGAAGCCAGGTTTTCTAAGTCATACCAACCTGTACTCACTTACTGTTTGACCCATACAACAACAGGGGCAGCTGAGCTGAAATGTAACAGAGTCTTAGGTTACGCAACCCAAGCTCCCCCTCCCCCATGCCACAGCTGTTCTACTAACTTCTGTGAGACCCCATGTCGTTCCCCATTCCAGACAAATTTCATCTGTACTGTGCCCTGTTTTCTCCAGTACACCTTGGGGATTCTAACTGGGAGGACTTGAAGTAAGAACAGCAGCCTAGGTGTGATACTGTATTCATTTTCAGGATATTGATTCAGCCTGCCAATGAAAATGGGAGTACCAACTATCTTTTTATGTCAGCAGTAATTTCCTGTAGCAGGGCATCATACTTCAAGTGGAAGTTTTGGTGGAGGGGCATTATTCATTCTGACCCCTAAGTACCAAACTTTTTTGTCCCTGGCACAAGCAAAGGGAAAGGTTGCTAAGAAGTGTTCAGAGCAGTGTCCACTCAGTTTTAGGGCTTCGGATTTACCACAATTAATCTTGTACCCAGATAGTTTCCCATATGTACAGTATCCAGGAGCCCACAGACTGCCAGGATGGAACTTTTGGATCACTTAGGAAGAACAGGCCATCATCAGTATGCAATGAGAGTTTGTATTCCCTGTCTGGGCCCCGGATGCCTTTAACTGTGGGTTGATTCAGACAGGTAGGACCAAGGGCTCAATACAGAGCTCAAAAGGAAGGGGGCACCCCTGCCTAGTAGAAACCGCAGGGATTTAAGATAATTTATTTTAACTACCACTTCATGAGTGGTATATAATGCTGTGATGCTATTCAGAAAGTGTTCCTCACACCACATTTTTGTCAGGGTGTAATGCAGTAAGGCCAAGTCCACAATGTCAAAGGCCATCTTTGCATCCATGTACTCATGTATCATTGTTGTATTTATTCTTTGTGTTGACTCCCCTTGCTCCCCTCCCCCAGGTCACATCTGGAATCAAGCGGTAGTCCGCTCAGTACACTCACCTGGTAAAACTTTTAAAAAGTGCCAATGTAAAGGCCCTGTCCTGATGTTTTGACATAATATAAAGAAGACGCATGATGCTGTCATACAAATGCCTGCCTTTGATGAAGCCAGTTTAATCAGGGTGGACCAGTCCGCCCACATATTCTTGCAGTCTAGTGGTTAATATAGCTGTAAAAATCTTTCAGTTCACATTAAGAAGGGATATCAGCCTATATGAACTGCACAGGCCTGGGTCCTTCCCAAGTTTGTAGATTACTGAACTCTGTGCTTATGAATATGGGGTGGGGGCCCCCTCTCCCTCTTGCATCCCCCCGGCATACTTTTGTTAAATGTAGGGATAATGCATCTCTGAACATTTTATAGAATTTGGCTAATGCCATCTGTTCCTGGAGATTTGTTTGGTCCTCAAGTTACAGATGAGACTGTATCTCGCCACGGGTGACAGGATGGTCTATCGCTTCCTGGTCTTTTTCTGACCACACAGACAACCCCAGGTTGCTAAAAAAACTCTTTTGCTTAGCTTGTCTATCCTGGACCTTCACTCCAGTGTATAGGTCCCTGTAACAGTCAGCAAATGTATCTACAATAAGCTGGGGTGCATGTCATAATGAGTACTGTCAGTTTTTTTGCTCAAAGTACCACCCTGCTGGTGGCTGTCTTGCAAACCTGCCATGCTAAGAGATGCCCCACTCTGTTACCCGTTTCATAAAAGCAATGCCAGCATATCTGATTTCCCCTTCTATTTTATGTTCTACAGTATCTGGGTCATAAGCTTTTTCTCAGTTGTTCCAGCTTCCTCTCATACTTGTCAGTCGGTGAGATACAGTAGTATGTTCACACTCTATGGCACATATTCTCTGTTCTAACTCCAAACGTTGCCCCCCTTTCTATTTTTAATTTGAGGCATAGGAAATCTCCCTGTGACTGTGGCCCTTAGGCCAGCCCACCAAGCCCCATGCGGAGGTGTCCTCTACCTTACTATGAACCAAGTCATCTGCTATTGTAGTCTCAACTAGATTCTGGAAGTCTTGTTTATTTAGCGGCAAGACATTTAGTCTCCAGCTAGAGGTCTTGGAAGGTGCTCCGCCTCCCGCTGCACAGGAACTAATGCATGAACAGATGTTGTGATCGAGTCAATGCATGCAGAAGCAATAGTGTGCATCCATTCCCAGAGGACCAAGAGGTAGCCCAACCTAGTGCACAAATTATGTGGGTTCAATATGGATGTATGGTCCCTCAGCTTAGGATGGACATAACACCATAGTGTCAGCTGGTCCCAGCTCATGAAGTAACTTCTTGACAGTGTGCCCTGCTTGTTCCATGTGTCCTCCCCATTGTCTGACCTATCCAATATTGGGGATAGGGTACAATTAAAATCTCCCCCTATAATGTACAACCTTCCAGATTCTTGTACCGTGTCCAAGAGATGCCTCCAAAAAAAATCCACCTGTTCTGCATCCTTGCTAGGAGCATACAAATTCAAATTAGTACAAGGTGTTCCTCTATAGCTCCCATCAAGCTTTATACTCCTGCCACTGGCATCTTAAGTTATGTGCTGGATCAGGGAAGGGCAACAAAGATGGTGCAGGGCTTGCACCAGGAGATATATGAGGAGAGATTAAAAGACCTAAATATGTATACAGTAGAAGAGAGGTGGAAATGAGGAGATATGATAGAAACCTTCAAGTATCTTAAGGGCATAAACAAAGTGCAAGTGGATGACATCTTTCAGTATAGGAGGTGCACAAGGATGAGGGGGCATGATATGAGACTGGAGGAAGGAAGGACAAAGGGGAATGTGAGGATGTTTTTCCTCACAGAAAGGTGGTAGATGCATGAAATGGCCTACCCCAGGAAGCAGTGAGAGTCAGCACAGAGGGGATAGTCAAACATGCATGGGATAAGCACAAGGGAACCCTAGAGGTGGGTAGGAAAGGCTAAAGCCAATGCCCAAGTAGGGTCAGCGACCACTGATGCAGGCAGGGAATACAGGCAGATTGTGTAGGCCTAGTGGTCCTTATCTGCAGTCAAATACTATGTTACTAAAGGGGCATCCCTTCTGATCATGACAGCCACAACCGTTTGGTTAGTATGGTCTGTATAAGCGGAGGCATACACCTTAACCACCCACTTCCATTTCAATTTTACATGCTCCGCCAGACTCAGGTGGATTTCCTGGAGCAGTGTGCTATCATGGCTCCCAATATGCCTGGCTCCTGCAAGACACTATTATTTTAATAGGGCTTTTTAGCCCGTTGGTATTATAAGTAACAACCTTTAGGTCCTCCATAAGTTGCCCAGTAACCCCCACACTTTCCCCTGCCAACCTAGACAGCAGCCAAACAGATATATCTGTAAACACCCACCACAAACATTAAAATAAGCCAATAGAACCATGTACAATGAGCTGGCACTTTAAGGTTAGTGCAATGCAGTGTACTCCTGCTCAGCTGGCACTGAGGCTTCCATGATCAGCCTAGTCAGCAAATACAGCTCCATACGGTCGCCATGATATAAGCTAATCCTGTGAGGGCAGCAAATGTCCACACTATATGTTAGTGGTACAGGGCCCATGGAGGCTGAGAAGACAGACAGCACATAGTCTCCCAGGTTCTTCCTCAGCCATGGCCCACATGACTGCACGGCATGGCAGGATTCCTGCCAAGTAATAGAACCAAACTCCCTCACGGCACTTCTACCCCCCCCAACTAGTAAGTAAGTACTAGTGCTGATCATCCCAACCCGTTAGGGGAAGACACTGAATACAGGCCTCCTGTGAGACACAGTTTCTTACATCTCCCCCAACTCACCCATGAGCAAACAGATAAAGGTCCAAACTAGCCCACAGAAGTAGTCCATCTTTGTAACACAGTCTTTAACCTGTAAATAAAAAATGCACTTTCATTGTCCTGTAAACATGAAATATTCAGCAACTCATCCTGTGGCCTCCCCAAGGAAATCTGACTATTCACAGGATACATATATGAATTGTGATGGCTCCACAGGCCTTATAGCTCATTAAAAACCCTCCTTGGGAAGGATCCACAGAGTGAGAGTGAAGGGAAGCAAAGGCTCATCCCCAACACACCTAGGGTCTAGGATCACTGTCTCACATTGCTTTTTGAGGCTAGAAAAATGCACTGTGGTTATAGTGTTTAGTCACTGATACAGAAAAAAAAAAATAGAGAAAAGCTTTATACTTACAGCTCCTATAAGGGAAGCCTACTGACTGTACATAGGGCAATGGTGGGACAGCAGACAAATGCTGACTCTGAGGGGGGGATGCCAGTCCCATTGCTGAAGTCCAAGTAATCGCCAGAGACAGGAGGTAAGAAAAGATCTGGGGCGGTTCAATAGAGGCAATCTCAGAACGCAGAAATAAGCAGCTCCAGATGCTGGTTCAGTTCATCATTTGTTGGGGTTAACTTATTCGTGCCCTCACCCTGCCTCCAGTGCCCCTACCCACTTGCACTATTTTGCTCCTCTGTTCAATCTGGATATGACTACCTGTTTTACTCTGAACTGTTAGCAGGTTCTGCAACTTAAGTTGCATTTCTCCTATGACTTGTGCCTGTACCTCTCCTGGTGATAGACTAAACCTTCATTTTAACTGTATTTATTTCCTTGGCTCCCCAGTGACTGAATATACATTAAAACATGTTAAACTGGGCACTCACCAGCCATAGATAAATGACTCCACCAGTATGAAAATAATTATTTTACTGTGAAACGACCATAGCAGGGTCAAACGCTTAATGCGTTTTGGATCCTCATGGACCCTTTATCAAAAGCTTTTGAACCCATAACTCACACTGTTTAAATACCCTGCCTCAGGCACGTCATTATGATATCACTTAAAAAAAATCTCGTGCTTATTTGGCGCTGCCCCAACACCTCGTGAAACATCTTATTCAATCTTTAAAATACTTACCTAAAACTACATAATAAATACATATTTCACATTCATACATTATAAATCACAATATAATATACAACATGGGACGGGTTGGGGGGCTGCATGGAAGTATGGGACTATATGCATGGAAGAAAGACACCACAAAAGGGATTGGAAAATGCCTGAGACATGTATCCTTTAATTTCAGCACAGACAAGAGTGATTCAGAGGTGGAAACAGATGTAAGAGGCCCTTTTTTATACCACACTGAGCCCGATGCCGAAACCCCGCAGCCACTACCAAGTGCATCAACAATACTGCGGTGGAGCCCCAGGTTCAGTACTCAATTGAGAGAAGGAGAAGAATGAGAAAAGGCAGGAGGCAGCGGCTTATATTACACCAGGGGACAACGCAGAGGGAGATGGCAAGGGCAGAATCAGCGTTGGAGTTTCAGATGCCAGAGGAAGTAAGAGATATTTGTTTCACACAACCACTTATAGTGAATTTGTCTGAACGGGTATTAAGTGAAACAGAAGAGATGGTATTGAAAAAGGGACTCAAATTTGCACCTACTTGTCCCATCAATGAAGTACAAACAACTGTGGATCTCAATCTCGCATGCAGGAAACTGAATCTTAAATCATTTTTTCATGATAAACAAACAAATGCTTTTGAGACATGAGCTGAGGATGTATTGAAACCTAATTCCACATTCTGCCCCCCGCCCAGCACTGCAGTGACAGCATTTAAGAACTCAGCAGAGCAAGACTTGTAGACAGTTTTTTTCTAATCCTCTGAGGGCAGGTTTTAATAACATGTCAAATGCAGAAATAGCAGCACTCAAAAACCTACAAAATGAGAGAAACATCATTATTAAGCAGGCCGATAAAGGTGGTTGTATAGTTACACAAAATAAATAAGATTATGTGGAAGAAGCCACAGAACAGAACTTTTTATACTAAGCTCCATGAGGATCCCACCAACGAGTTCAAATACATCACAGATGAAACAATAAAACAGGCGTATGATGTGGGAATTATTTCAGACAAAACAAGGGACTTTTTAACACATCTAACCCTATGAGAGCAACGTTTTACATCATCCCTAAAATTCACAAAAACGCAGAACATAATGAAGCTGCTCTCAAAATATGTTGATTCCCAACTGAAGCTATTTGTACAGACACTCCCTTCCTAAATAAAGGCCATGACGCACCTTTTAACAATCTGTGACACTTTGAGGCTTGAAGAAGATGTACTATTTGTGACTTTAGATACTTATGTCTTATATACTAATGTGCCCCACGAGGGGGCTCTAGATGTGGCTGCAGCTTTCCTTAACACATGGACTAATGATGCAAAAGTCCCCACTGAGTTTATTCTCAAGTTATTGGAAAATGAACACCTTAGACTTTCGTATAACAGTGATGTTCGAAGTGTCAATTATTTAGATGCAACTCTGACGAAAAATGATGAGGGCAAGACTGACACATTTTTATATAAAAAGCAAGTGGATGGCAACAGTTTACTAATTTCATCTAGCTGCCACCCACCACACGTTAGAGGTAATATTCCCAAAGGCCAGTTCCTGAGGGCTCGCAGAGCTCGCAGAAATTGCAGTACTGAAAGTGGAGTTGTTTATCTATGGCCTGCGAATACCCAGTTTAATGTGTTTTTGTGCATAATAGTGTTCTGAGAGCACCTTCCTTGTGAGCACTAGTTCGTGGTATACTGTATATACACTGCATGTAATACTTTACCATAATCACCATGTTAAGCCTTTTATATTGCATAGCTACTTAATGTATGTCACTACACCAGTATGTAATGATTTCTCTGAAATATCTGTACTATGTAATTTGACCTCATACCAAGTGTATTCGGCAGTTTTGTTTTGTTATAATTGTATCTCTGTATTGTATTGATGTTTGTTGTGTTTGCTACCCTGATGGTCTGGGTCGCAACTGAAAATGGTCCTCTGGATCAGTTTGCTCACCCGGTTATCAAAGACATAAATGAATAAACAAATAAATAAACTTGCTTCGAAGTACTCTGCAGAATCCTCTGGATTTCTCCAAATCGCTGACCAACTGCGAGGCACTGGTGAAGTTTGCTGCTTGTCTCCTTGGCATTGGTTACCCACTATTTACCTTGCACTATCTACCAAAAGTTGCTTCATGGAGACTGGCAGGGGCCTAAGCATGTGTTCAGGAACTCCCAGATCAAGGAAGGACAGATCCAGCCTTTGCCAGCTTCTGTAAGAACTTTGGTCCTTGCTAGAGGAATACATTACACTAAGCAGGGTTAAACAAATGCATTTTAATGTCCCTTTAGCTTAAAATGCCTTTGTATTTCAAGGAGCTTTCACCTCTTGACTATCATATGGGGCCATAGTTGTGATCAAATAATAACTCTGTGTCAACAAAGACAACCTCCTTCTTCCCCTAAGCTGCTTGCAAAACTTCCATTTTGGTCTGGTAATTTAAGAACTTCATCACGAGTGACCTGGGACATGCTTTTGAGTCGGTCAGGCATAGAGCAACAGTGCAGTGCACCCTTTCGATAACAAGAAGATCCTCCTTTGTCCACCCAAACCCAAACAGCTCTATAAGAAGTGACTCCACATGTGCTGCTACAACCCCCTCTTCAGTACCCTCCAGTAAGCCATGTATGCAAAGACTGTTTCTATGGGATCTAAGTTTCAGATCCTAAAACTTTTCTGCTACTGCTCAGTCTCTTTTAAACAAGTACCAGAGGGCCATGTTAGGGTGATCAGTCTGGGTGTCTGTTCCTGTCAAGCCATGCTCCAGGTCCGCAATCTGCTCTTTCACCTCATGCAATGTCTGTTTTATAGAAACACAGAATTTGATGGCAGACAAGGACTGCTTGGCCCACCCAGTCTGCCCATTTCCCTACCTAATGGATAAGATGCACATCCTAGTTAACCAGCAGCCTACTTCCTCCTACCCTCACCCCTTAGAATTGCCTTATCGCTGTCACATGCATTCTTGAATTCCCCCACTGTTTTTGACTCCACAACCTCCTCAGGAAGGCCACTCCATGCATCCGCAACCCTCCCTGTGAAAAAATACTTCCTCTGATCCGTCCCCCTTCTAGCTTCAAATTGTGCCCCCTTGTTCTTGCACACCTCTTTTTCTGAAAGCTGCTACACTCTTGGATTTTGTTGATTCCCTTGAGGTACTTGAAAGTTGCTATCATGTCCCCCATCTCCCTCCTTTCCTTGAGGGTATACATATTAAGCTCCTTAAGTCTCTCTTCATATGTCTTCTGGTGCAGACCCTGCACCATTTTAGTTGCCCTCCTCTGGATTGCTTCCATCCTGTCTATATCCTTGCGGAGATGGGGTCTCCAGGACTGCATACAGTACTCCAGATGGGGTCTCACCAGCTGTCTGTACAGAGGGATAACAACTTTCTGTTTTCTACTGGGTATGCCTCTCCCTATGCATCCCAGTATCCCCCAAGCCCTCCTTACTGCCCTCTCACATTGCTTTCCCACCTTTATGTAATCTGATACGACTACTCCCAGGTCTCTTTCCATTTTTGTTGTTGTTAGTATCTCACCCCCCATTCTGTACTCTTCCCTTGGGTTTCTGTTTCCCAGGTGCATTACTCTGCACTTCTTTGTATTGAATCTAAGCTGCCATACATTTGACCATTCCTCCAACCTTGCCCAGTCCCTTCTCATCCTTTCCACCCCACCTTGTGTATCAACCTTGTTGCAGATCTTTGTGTCATCTGCAAAGAGGCATCCTTTTCCTTCCAGTCCCTCTGCAATGTCACTTATAAAGACACTGAAGAGGACCAGTCCTAGAACTGAACCCTGTGGTACCCCACTAGTAACCCCCCTATCTTCAGAGTGCACTTCCATTTACTATTACCCTCTGTGTCCTGTTTCGTGTCTGCTAGTGAGCTTTCGATTCAGTGCATCAAAGAACCCAGACTCTAATTCTTTGAACAGTTTTTTAAGGTAATTGTAAATTGTAGCTTCTCTTCTTCTTTGTTGGAGAGGCCTGTGTCAGGACAGTGAGGCACCAGGCTGCAATGCAGGCCACCCACGGCTCCTTCCCATTTTCTTCATCGTAGTCAGTTTCGCCATAAAATCTTTTAGTTTATGTTTTGCTGCAATGACTATGGTATCAAGTTTCCTCTTCTCCATCACAGGGTTTTATTTAACTCTAAAAATTGATTAGCGTTTTGCTCATAAAAGTTCTAAAACATTGTGAAAATGCACAGCACTTGCCTCACTGTGTTTAAGAAACATAACACTTCTAGAAAACCTATATAAATGCTTTCTGTACAGTTAGTATTGTCCCAGAAAAAAAAACTGCTAATCAATTATTTAAAACCCTGCATCAGTTTGCAAGTTGGCTAGGAGAGTAAAATGAGTATTTAATTGGTGGCTGAGGGGGAACACTAAAATGTTGCTTGAACATGGGCTTGCACCAGAACTGGAAGTCGGGACAGAGTTCTTATCAGCTACAAAGGACTGTTTCCTTCATTGGTGTTTCAGGCAAAGGTAATTTTCATTCTTTTTCAACGTTATCTGCACAACTTAACATTACAGAACTGTATTTTTTTCTTATGGAACATTATAACATGGGTTCAAAGCAGCCGGCAATGTGAGTGGCTAAACACCATCACCTGACGATGGATTAAATTCCCTATTGAATCCACAGTTCAGCGGAAGGAGTCAGGCCAAGTGCTGTCAGGACTCATTCGATCCTGCAGATCCCCAAAGTAAACAGAAGCCATTTAAACCCTCGCCCGCCCGTACATCATCACTGAGCACCCGCACTGGCACCAAGAGAGTGAGACCGGGACATTGAATGCACAGTGCCTGAAGTACACTCTCTGTGTCTCTCTGTCTGTCTGTCTGTCTGTCTCTGTGTCTGCCGGTGTCACACATTGGATTGTGCCATGTAAGCAGTGACAGCAAGCGATTCAAACAGTAAGGAAGTAGGTGTTGCAGGACAGAGTAGCGACAGCAGGCTGGAGATATACAGGTGACTATATGAAATCTGGGAGTGAGATGCGACCCGCTGTCACTGTGTTAAAGTCCTGCTTAGAGACAGAGAGAACAAGGCAGGCAGGCGGTTGTGTGCAGCGAGTGCCAGTAACACTATCTGGCTGTCTTCTGGGGAAAACAGTCACACAGTGTTCCGAGCAGCTCAGCGCGGTCCTGCCAAGCCATGGAGAGGAAGCACAGAGAGAGACAGACACACACAGCCAGTGCATGGCACTTCGGTGAGAGACAGCACTTCACCCTGCTGCTGCTGTGATACCCCGTCCCACATCATTGATGGCTGCGTCTTGTGGAAGCATTTGTAGGGAGTGGGACACAACGAGGTGAAGTAGCTCTTACTTGGGTGTCCTGCACCAATATTTACACCCCACCACCACCACCACACACAGCAATTAAGTGTTTTCTACAGAGTGAGACCCCCGGCAACTAAGTAGTTTCTTGAGTGTGAAACACACCACAATTCCCTGATTCCCATAGAAGGAGAGAGAGAGAGATGGTGTCCTGTATCAAGAACCCCCCCAGCAACTCAGGTCTTTGCTTCGGAGTGAGAGCCTCCCCCATCACTCAGCACCCACAGCTAAACTATAAGCTCACCCAGCCACACCAAGATAGGCAAGTGACACAGCACTGCTGTACAGCTTTGCAATCCATAAGTAGTGTTTTGTGGGCAGTGCAAGAGACACACAGAGAGAGAAAGAGTAAGAGCGACTGCAAGATGCAGAACAGAATTCCTTTTCTTTCTCTCTCTCTCTCTCTCATTCTCTCTCTGTTTGTGATCGGCAGCTGTATTCTATGTGTGTGTCTGACCTGCAGCTCAGATATGTGTCTTTGTCTGCATGTTTGTGATCAGCAGCTAAGATCTTTTGGCTGCAAACTAGATGTGTGTGTGGGTGTGGAAGAAGACAAGATAACAGACACCATTTCAAGTGTCACAAACTATATTATGCAAAAGAAATGTCACAAATGCTCTCTGTACTGTATTTCTGACATTTCTATGTGCATAACAACAATGACATACACATCATTTGTTGGGGACTGTTTTACAAGGTGGCAGGATACAATAACTTTCTTGCTCTTTAAATGGGGAAACCCCTTTCAGTGCTTTTTTTCCATGTTTTACACAGAACCCATGCTATAAGCATAATAACCCACTCCAGGGTGTTGGGTTATAGGCATAAAATGTATGGTTGAATGTTGTTATCCATGAAAATCTAACATTTGCAGGTTTGTTATACCATCGATGTGACGTCACAATGTTGTTAACCCATCAGTGGCACATTACATCGATGGTATAACAAAGTGTATCGCTCTGTGCATGCGTGGTTCTTGAACAGAACGCCTTCTTGAAATGGCCGCAGCGGTGAAAGCATGACCGGGAGCGGCGGTTACTGGAATGAGGGAGCCACAGCTGACAAAAGTGAGGATCCTGCTTTATAGTACCATACACTATAAAATATAATGCATGGTACATAGATCGGCAGCCAGTTTGTTAAACCATCTCGAGGTTGCCATGGCGACGTAAACCTCTCGAGCTTCACTCTTGAGGCTTACACGGTCCACCCCAGCAATCTCTCGATGGCTAACAAACCAGTTACCAATCAATGACCATACATTATCCTCTATATAATATATGGTTGGCCTTTGTTCTGTATGAAAATCAGCCTGTTCAAAAACCTTGTTGTGCACATTCTAAACTGTTGTGCACATTCCGAGCAGGTGTTAAGCACAATTCAAAGGTCATAACATTTATAAATACCTCATTCACCCAGCACTTAGCTGATTACTAACCACCCAGTGCCCAAACAAAATTGTACCTTTTAATTCATAAACGTCTTTAAATGTAATTTCAATCATAAAACAGAACAAAGAAATGGCAAGTTTTTTTGTTGTTGTTTCCTTTTGTTTTTATTTAGGGTAGGAACATGTCTGTGATTCTATGTGTACAAAACCATATTCTAGATAAAATAAAATATGGGCAACCACACACAACTCGGCAAGTGTTTACATCTTGGGGCTGAGATGACAGCATGGACCTTTTGAGCTTCATCACGAGGTCCATATGCTGTCGTGTCAACACCTCAATGGAAACACAGCCTTGCTGTGTATGGTTACCCATACATTATTCTCCATTTAATCTATGCCTTGGGTGCTGTAAGGATACTTGGCCTGCAGCCTCATACCTCAGACTGCACCCGAGGCATAGATTAAATGCCTACGAGCCCACACCCTATCATGGGTTATTGCTAACTTATAACATGGTGTGTTTTGAGGCAATGGTATAGCTGAGCTGAGTGCCTTCAAGTGCCTGAAAGGTAAGTTAACTCTGCACCATGCATGCTTTGAGATGAGTTATTGTTATTGTAAAATGGGTCAATATAGAGTAATTACAAGAGAAGAAAACAACGAGGACATTAATAAATTGATGAAAGCATGGGCTATGTAGGGCTAACAGTTCCAAGCAACCTACACTCAAGAGTATAAAGGCAAATCACTCAAGTAAATGCTGGACAGTGCTAATTTATCAACAGCACAATACTGAAAATCTTACACTAGATCATCCAGAAGAGGCGTGAACAATAATATAGCAGATAAAAAGTAAGTGCCTTGGAGCAAGAACCTGTGTCCACTACGCCCGAGCTTCGGCTATGAACTTCGTCAGGGGGCAGGAATGGTTGGTTTGTGTGTGGGTCTGGCTGCCCTCAATACCTGCACTGCTCCTGCACCGCAGTATCGCTGCCCAAGCTGTGGAACTGCTACATAGAGCTACACAGAGCTACAAAAATGATTAGTGGATTAGAGAACCAGGCTATGTGAACAGACTTAAGTATGTACATTAGGTATATTCACATGGGAGAAAAGAGAGGTGAGATACGAGACTCAGGCATCTGAACTTATTGTTTTCCAGGGTAAAAAGGAAAATGTGAAGGTTGTACAAAAGATGGCATTAATCTTCAACTTCCCCCTCCATGCTAAATGGTGACAAGGAGTCTTCGAACATTATTTATTTATTTTGTTTTTATTTATTTGTTATAGATCGGATTTGAAACTTTTGAGCCAGAGGCTTGTTTACAAAGGTACCTCATCACAGAGAGGACAACACTGTTACAGATTTACAGGACTCAGACATATGGGTTCACATAGGTTATACGCATAACTTTACACAGAGTTTACATATAGTTGAAATAAACAATATAACAGAGTTTGTACATTTCAGATAATTAGTTGAGTACCTAACAGGCACTTGGCAGAGGGAAGGGGAACCTGGTGGGAAGGGGGGGGGGAGGAAGAGTCAGTCCAGGGGACGTCTAGTGCATTTGGAGAGCATCGGGCCACCTGTTAGAGACAGGTGCAGCAGCAGACGTTAAATAGTTGATTCCAAAGAGTAGTTTTGAAGGAGGCAATTTTGGCAGAGTTTGTGATGGTTGCGGGGAGAGAGTTAAACCAAGAAGAGGCCCTATAGCAAAAAGACCTCTGGGCCATGGAGGTCCTAGTTCTTGGTACCAGGAGGGTGGCCTTGTCCGAGCTGTGGGTAGAGACTGTGGGGGAGTTACGTTGGAGGGAGGCAGTAACCCTGGGGGTGGCAGAGCCCAAACAGATTTTCTTAGCTAGCAGGCAGGTTTGGTAGTGAAGACGTTCATCCAGGTTAAGGAGCCTGGCCCTGGAGTAGAGTTGACAGGTGTGGGTGAATCTGGGGGCACTGCTCAGTAGTCTACAGGCCTTGTTTAGAGTGAGATGGATCTTACTGAGTGCCATATGATCTGCAGCACCATATACTGATGGTCCATAATCTACTAGGGACAGCACTGAGGTGGTGATGGCCAGTCGGAGAGCATCAGGCGAGAGGCAGTCCCTATGGTGGTATAGGAGGCCAATCCGCGTGTTTGTAGCAGACGCAAGGGCAGTGATGTGGTCATGAAAGGTGAGAGTAGTATCGAAAGTAATGCCAAGGTATTTGCAGGTGTGCACTTGTTAAAGAGGGTGTAGTGTGCTAGGGAGGATAAGGAGGTTTTCTTTTTTCTGGCTTTGTTCTGGTGGTGGGAGAAGAGCATTGATTTGGTCTTTTTGAAGTTAATGATCAGTCTGCACTCCTTAAACCAGCTTTCTGCTTCATTGAAAGTGTGCTGGAGGGAGGTAGAGTTACGGTGGGTGGCATAAAGGATGGCATCATCCGAGTACATAAGAATTTTGCCAGAACAGGCACTGGGCAGGGTGTTTGGATACAGACTAAAGAGCAGGGGGCCCAGAATGGAGCCCTGGGGAACCCCTGAGTGGATAGGATGGGTTTCCGAGAGTGTCCCATTGATTCTGACACACTTGGAGCGAGCTGATAGGTAGCTCGAATACCAGGCGAGGGGGCCAGCAGAGAAGCCGATATGGTAGAGGGGTGTCAAAAAGGCCTTTGAGAGGTCAATGAACACTGCTCCAGCTAGGTTACCAGAGTCCAGAGAGGAGTGCAGAAAGTTGAAGAATACCAATAAGGCCGTACTGGTGCTA
This sequence comes from Neoceratodus forsteri, assembly GCA_016271365.2. Classification (NCBI taxonomy): domain Eukaryota; kingdom Metazoa; phylum Chordata; order Ceratodontiformes; family Ceratodontidae; genus Neoceratodus; species Neoceratodus forsteri. The sequence continues at coordinate 661,476,803 of CM057459.1, forward strand.
TGGCCTGCACAGAAGCCATGCTGCTCTGGGCAAAGAATGGCATATTTAGTCAGATACTCTGTTACTTACTATACATGCTTTAATAATCTAATATGTATGCCATGTAATGAGATAAAGAGACTACACTTTCACAGTATGCCAAAGACAGACTCCTGTGAGACCAGCTTGCCCATCTGCACAAGCTCAATGACTTTATCTCCAAACTTTCTCCCAGTCTGTGCCTACAAAGTCAAAGTCAAATTTTATTTATAAATGGCGCTTTTCAACACCGCTAAAAAATTCTTCAAATTGAAATCCCAAATCATAAAATTCTAAATACCTGTTAAAATCAGATCATATAAGGAAATGCTGGCTCAAATAAGTATGTCTTCAATGTAGACTTAAAAGACTTAGTGGACAGGCACTCTCTCACCCAATGAGGTAGAGAGTTCCATAGGGTTGGGGCCATGAAAGCAAATGCTCTGTCCCCCGAGGTCTTCAAATGGACCCTAGGAACCTCCAGCAGTCCCTCTTCGGTGGAACGCAGCAGGCAGAGGGGGCAGTAGGGACAAAGGCGGTCTTGCAAATAACGCGGTCCCTGTTTGTGTAGGGCCTTATAGGTCAGCAAGGCGACCTTGAAGGTGATTCTCCACCACACCAGCAGCCAGTGCAGTTCACGGAGCCAGTCAACTGCCTTGCAGCTGCATTGTGCACCAGCTGCAGGCAGCGGACATCCACTCCCGGAAGCCCTACGTATACAACATTGGAATAGTCAAGGTGGGAGGACACAAAAGGGATGGACCAGCATGGGAAAGTCCTCAGGCAGAACAAGGTGTTTCACCTGGGCGATGTTCCTCAGATGATAAAACAAGGTCTTGACAATGGCTGACACCTGAGCTTTAAGTGTCAGTCCGCAGTCAAGCACAGCGCCCAGGTTACGTACCCATTCAGAGGCCCTCAACTGGTTGTCTCCCAGTATAATACCAGATGGCCAACCAGGAGGTAGCCCCTCTACACCAATGGCCTGGGTCCACCACCCACACCTCAGTCTTTTCTGGGTTTAATCTCAACCAGCTGGCACTCATCCAGTCCTGAATCTCAACGAGGCAGTTATTAAAGACAGAGATAGCATCACCTTGCTCGGGCACAAAGGACGTGTATAGCTGAGTATCATCAGCCCATACTTCCTTATAATGTCTCCCAATGGCAGCATATACACCGCGAACAACATGGGAGACAAAACGGAGCCCTGCGGTACCCCACATAATAGGGGAAGAGGGGCCAAGGAAAAAATCCTCAACACCACTGTTAGAGACCTGTCCATCAGGAATAAGTGGAACCATGTGAGGACTGTTTCTGACAGCCCACAGATCAACCGCAGGTGCTCCAGTAATACCCCATGGTCCTTGGTGTCAAATGCCACTGACAGATCAAGGAGAACAAGATTGAATGGCTCTTCCAATGTCTCGCCATTAGGAGATCATTAAGTACCTATACAAGGGCCGTCTCAGTACTATTCTGGAAGCTGGACTGGAGAGAATCATAGGCCTTATGTGAGGTAAGATAGTCTTCAAGCTGCAGCGCGACTACCTTCTCAATAACCTTGCCCAAAAAGGAGGGCAGGTTAGAGACTGACCTGTAGTTTGCGAGACAGTCTGGGTCGAGGGAGGATTTCTTCAAAAGGGGTGTTACCACCACCTCTTTCAAGTGGTCTGGGAACACACCCTTCTCCAATAAACACCAGACAATCTCAGCTAGGACTGGTCCAATGACATCCAAGCATTCCACAAGGAGGCGGATTGGACCCAGATCCAAACTACAGCAAGTTGTCCGTAAGCCCTGGACTATCTTCACAACATTAGTGATCGCCGGCAGGTCAAAAGTCGCCCAGACAGACTGGGTGCCTGTGCCTTCCCACCGACAGTCACAATACTCAACTGAACATGCTAGCTGGATCTCAGACCTAATGGTGGCCACCTTATCTGCAAAAAATCGAGCAAACATATTTATTTGGAAAAAGGAACTTGTGATTGGCTGCAAGATCAAAAAACATTTTTCTTTGGAGTGTACAAAGAAATACAGACATTGTTTCAAAGAATAAAGTAAACCAAATGCATAATTCCTACTCATATATGTCTTTTCTTGGAACTTCGATCATCAGTCTGAAACTGCATCATGGGGAATTTTGTACTTTTAGTCAACGACATGGAGGAACATCTTTCCAAATTTTTCAGGACTCTAAAAAAGAAAAAACTTCAATTACTATCCCGATAACATGTCTTTGAACACAAAGCCCAAATGTTCAATGTTTCTGCACTGAAGACATCATCAAGTTAGCACTATATCGCCTAGCAATTCCATACTGAGTGGGACAATCCACATTCACCCCCTTAGCAAATCAGTCTATTTCACATAGTTTACAAAAAGAACTTGCCGCTTGTGAAAAGCTGAACTGCAGCACTGGTTATCAGTAGGGGTGTGCACAAATCTGAATCACCATTGAATTAAAGGGGACGGGGTGCAGTGACACAGCCACCACAGTGACATATTAAATGCTCCAGACGGTGACATCATCAATTCCAATCATTCGATGATACTGATATGACTACTGGCATGGGCCACTACAGTTGTGAATGTGGTGCAGCTCCTCAGTGAGCTCAGTGTTAGTCAAATAGCAAGTCTTGCAAGTTCTGTAGTGGTATCACATCAGCAGCCAACTGCTGATTGCAAAGAACAGTCACATACCAGTAAAGTACAGTTACGCAAGAACTTACCATAATAGTATATCTTCCAGAAGAGCTCTGGCAGTAGGCAACATCAGTACGACTGAAGCCACCAGGCGCCAGGACCAGATAGAAAATGTTTAGCTAGCAGTCTACCACAGGGGACCACCCCCGCTGTCAATATGCTGATGTCTGCCTATCCTATAAAGGGGGCGGTGCCCCAGACCTACCTCAGTTCTCCCGCCGGAGACCCCAGCACAGGAAGCAAAAAAGGGAGAACTGAGGCAGTACCTCAGAGTCAAGGAAAAGCAGAATATGTGTGAAGGAGAAGAGACCATCCGCGGAAAGGATGGATGGAAAGCAGCGCCTGCTGCAAGAGCTCCTCTTGAAGATCTACTATTACGGCAAGTTCTTACATAACTTTACTATCTTACTTCAAGGGGGCTCTTGCAGCAGGCAACACTGGTAGGACTGCATCCCAAGCAGTACCAGGACTGACTGAAAGAGCAGCCAGAAGGAGGCAGAAGGCAACAGCAAAAGGCTCAGGAAAGAAGGTCCTGAAGGACGGCAAGTCCAGAGTTGGCCCTGCACCTAGAAGCAGTGTCCAGACTGTAGTGGTAAATGAAAGTGTGGACAGAACTCCAAGTGGCAGCTGCTCAGATGTCCGCAGCAGACATTCTTGAAGCAGGTAGTAGAGGCAACCATACCTCTGGTGGAGTGGCCCTTAAAGGCCGCAGGCAAGGGCTTGTATTTGCAGTAGTAGTAAACAATGCAATTAGCCAACCATTTTGACAAACACTATTTTGAAACAGGTGCCCCTTCTCTCTTGGGGGCAAACAAGACAAACAACTGGTCAGTTTTCCTAACATGTTGGGTGCGGTTAATATCGTACCGAAGCACCCAATGAATATCCAAAGTATAGCGAAAGACCTCCCCCTGATTAGAATACTCGGGGAAGTAAACAGGAAGGTGGATGGACTGGTTTAATGTGAACTCAGACACCAGCTTAGGTACAAATTTAGGATTAGCACACAAAGACACCCTGTCTTTGTGAAAAAACAAATACTTTTTTTTACACATCAGAGCCTGAAGCTCGTAAATCCTCCAAGCAGAAGTAACAGCAACTAAAAATAATGATTTCCACGACAGAAAGCCCAGCTCATAGTTTGCGGCTAGTTCAAAGGGAGGCAGAGTGAGCTTTTCCAACATGAAAAGAAGGTCCCATAGGGACGAGGTCCAGAACAGGAAGCTTCAAATGCAGTATACCTCGTGGAATATGTCCAGCTGGGCAACAGCTTTGCCCTCAATAGATGCATGATACGCAGAGATGGAAGAAATGTGCACCTTAAGAGAATAGTATCCCAGTCCTGAGTCTAAATGGGAGAACAGGTACTCCAAAATCAAATTCACTGGATAGCTGCAGGATCCAGGTGGCGAGCAGCAGCCCACAGGGAGAAGCGCATCCACTTCAAGGTGTAGGTGGCTCTAGTGGAAGGTTTTCTAGCAGCCACCAGGACATCGGCAACCCTGGAAGAAACCCCAAAGCAGCCAATAGCTAAGTCTAGAGGAGCCAAGCACGAAGATGTAGAGACTTGAGGTTGGGATGGATCAGGGTGCCCAGTTCCTAGGAAAGCAAGCTAGTGCACAAAGGCAAAGGTACTAGAGGTTCCTTCCTTCCTTTCCCACTCCTGCAGAAGGTTCTTCTCAAGCTTCAGTCAGAGGGAGCAGAGATAATTCTCATAGCTTGCCCATACTGGCTGCATCAGATTTGGTTCCCCCTACTGCAGCACTTATGGACACCCCCAGACAATTCAGTGGACAACAGCCAGTAAATGCCTCACCAACAGAGAAAGAGGGAAACAGGGTGGGGGCACTATAGCCCAATGGAAGAGATTTTCTCAAAGATTTACTGCTACTAGTAAGTAACTGCTCTATCCTCATTGAGGACATCTTCACCGGGCCATACCACTGGAACAATTTGCAAGCAGTACATAAGATATCGAGGGAGGATGGCAAAGTTTGACATGCAATCAGGACAGAAGGCCTTGCAAAATAGCAAGATCAAAGCCAGCACGTCTATGTGAGAAAATGTCCACACTGTAGTGCTTAGTGAAAGTATGTACAGTGCTCCAGGTAGCAGCAACACATATGTCACCTGCAGAAACATTCTGATAATAGGTAACAGAAGTGGCCGCATCACAGGTAGACTAGCCACACACAGCGCCAGAAAGTTCCTTACTGTATTCCTTATTACAAAACTCAGTACAGGGAGTCAGCCATTTGGACAGGCACTGTTTGGTGACAGGTGTGCCCTCTTTTCCAGGGTCAAATGAGACATAGAGCTGAGAGGACTTTCTGCAGTTTACTGAGACTGAGATAGAAATGCAGTGTTCTGTGCACATCAAGTGTCTGGTGCAACGTCTCACCTCTGTTAGCATGCTCAGGGTAATACACAGGAAGGTTCGTGGACTGATTCCAAGTAAAATCAGAGAATTTGTTTGGTAAAAAACTGTGGACTAGAATACAAGGACACCCTATCCTTGTGGAAAATCAGGTAAGGAGGCTCATGCTGAGGACTTGAAGCTTGGAAATCTTTTGAGCAGCAGTTATGGCACCAACAAAAAAGTGTTTTCCATGAAAAGAAGTGCATTTCAGAAGTTGTGGCAGGTTCAAATGGAGCCAGAGTCAATTTTTCAAGTGTAAGCCCCAGGTGGCGCTATCCCAAGGGCTACTACCCTTTCCTGATTGACTACTAACATGTTGAGGGGCCTAGGTTCTATGGCGGGTGCCTCCACCCAGAGATCAGGGTTTGTAGTGGTTAGACTAACTTGGTCACAGCCCTCTGGGACACTGACACCCCCTTTTATCCCCTCTAGTGGCTTACACAGCACACCGTAGTTACAGCCCCAATACCCCACGTTTACACACTGTTCACTTATATAGCTACCACTTACCCTCGAGACTGATTCAGCAGCATGTCTCTGAGGACCCCCTGCAAAGTAAGGTTAATCAACATACACAGCAAAACACAACACTGTTTCCATAAGTACCACCACCACAGACAGTATATAGTATAACAACAACAAATCTGACTTATTCAGGGGACAGTAACATGGGAGGGGGAAATCAGGTTAATTTTTGGCATTAAATCACAGTACTGTGCACACATACAGGGTCTGAAAATCACCTCTGGGTACCAGGTTGGGGGGCTAGCCAGGTCCGTTGCCGGGGTTGGCGGCAGGTGCAGATGGATAGGGCCCTGTAGAAGAAAATATATGCACAACACCCAACTGTAATCCGGGGCCGGAAGGCTCAGTCCATGAAACAGTGAAACAACAAGAATTAGATGACACACTTGTGATTGAAAAAACAAGCTGCAGGGGAATACCCTGATTTGTACTCAAAACACCCAAGCTGAGGATCGGATGGAGAATGTCCCTCTGGATTGCCAGAAGACAAGGGCTTGAGGACAAGGTCCTTGTGACTGGACCCCACTGCAGTTGATAGCAAACGGATATAGTCCGAATTAAGCTGGGGTTTACTTCCAGCTTCAGCACACAATTCACTGCACAGGGGATTTGAAATAGCAATTCCCCACAAGCACTATGCACATTTTTATGTAAAAGGAAAGTACTATACTAGGCAGGCTGCTCCTCGATCCTGATCGCAATTACTGCAAAATACCCAGGAGCACACACAGCAGCTTCAGTTCCTGACAGACCGAGTGCGATTCAGCAATTTCTCCAGTCTTCTACAGGGTGAGCCTGGTTTCCACACTTCTAGTGCTTCTTTCTCCTCACAACTCGGATTCAGTTCAAACTGGCACTCACAAAGGCTGCAGACTGAAACTCAGGGCCTCACACACGCTTCCCATGCGAAAATATACACCACAGAAGCACACAGCTCCTTCTCTCTTCACTGCCACAACTGATCTAATCTTTCCAGTCACAGAGCAGGGCATTTCCTTTAACTCCACACTATTCTGTTGGCTGATTCAGCTGTCACTCACAATAAGACTCCCTCTGTTGGTAGAAAAAGACGCCAAGGTCAAAACTACATTTCCCAGAGTCACTGCCCATACAGTCCCCTTGTGGCTGGCTCAAATTAAGAGTCCAAGTTCTGATTCATCCACAGGCTTCATTTTAGGGCTCTCTTAACCCAATTGGCCCAGCACAGCAGTTTAGGTCCAAAATGGGGAGGTAACACACACAGACTCCCAGCTGCAAGAAAGGCAGGTTAGACAAACTACAATTTTGCTAATGCTTTAAATGATTACAGGCAAACAGTTACAGGTTTCAGATGGGCTCCCTTTGCACTCTTAGCGACTGCAAAAATGGAGTGATTTGACAGCAGCTCAGGCAGGATTCAAGCATTAAATACACAGTCCCCCCCCATACAAACTAATTAAGTCTGCAAGCAGACAGCTCTTAACGAGACAGTACCAGAGGCTCTAAAAGCACTCACAGATAAACTGCTTAAACGCTGAACACCATTTAGGCTGGGAGCACTTAGGCAAGCTCCTAGGAGGCTTTTTAGGAACCCCCATTTGTAGGGGGGGTTACACAAGTAAGAAATTAAGGTCCCAAGGCAGAACCAGTTTACGAATATGGGTATGCATGTGCTGATGCATGTACTGAATACCTTAAAGAAATGAACAGGACACTTCTAGGTATACTACCGTGTGCCCATCAGTAGGGGTATGGAAAGCTGAAATGGCAGCCAAATGCACCTTAATGGATGAGCACTGGAGACTGGAGTCAGACAAGAAACAGGAGGTAGGCCAGTACAGAATTGATAGGACATGTAAATGAGCCCTCTGAATGGGAAGCACCATATGGATAAAATGCTTCCACGTCAATGAATAGGTGCCTTTGTGTTGCCACCAGAAAGACATCAGCCACCTGGGGAGCAACCCCAAAATGGGCAATTGCTATATCTTCAGGAGTCATGCATGCAGATGCAGGAACAACAGGACCAGATGGACCAGTGACCTCTTGTCATGTGACATTAGACCTCGACAAAGAGGCAGCAAAACAGGTGGCTCCATTGTCAGATGCTGTAGCAATGAAAACCATATCTGGCAAGGCCAGAAGGGAGCCACTAGTATTAGGGTGGCATGCTCTGCCTGTAGCTCGAGTAGAAACCTCTGAATGAGAAGGATCAGCAGGAATGCAAAAAGGAACCTCCATTCTCATTTACCATGGAGGTCAGCAGTTCTTACTCATGTGCCTGTGACTGGGACCAATTTAGCCTGTCTGCTAAGATATTCCGGACACCTGGAAGAAACTCATTTGACAGCTGAAAGCTACCTTGCATGGGGAGTAACAGTGAGTGCCCCTTTGCTTATTCATGTAGTTCGTCATGCTGACATTGTGTGTCCTTATCAACTGGGGACCAGAACTGAGGTGTTCTTCTTGGAGACCAAGCAGGACAGTCCTCATCTCCAGAATACTGATGTGGTGATCTGAGTCCAGGTCAGTCCACAACCTTTGGGTCTGAAAATGATCTAGATGGACACCTCATCTTGACCCTGAGGCATCTGTTCTGAAGATCTGCATCAAAGCCTGGAAGAAGAATGGTACACCCTACAACAGGTGCTTGTGGTCCATCGACTGTTTCAGGGCACTGCGAAGAGGAGACGTGAAGTGAATCATCTGATCCAGCTCGTCAGTCAGTTCATCCTACTGTAGCTGAAGTATCCACTCTGGATGCCGGCAAAGGGGACAGTCACAGTGGCAGCTGCCATAGGTCCCAGGAGATGGAGCATTGTTTGGGTGGACACATAATGATTCCTGTGTACCAGACAAGCCTGTGCAACCAGAGCCTCAGTCCTGTCTGCAGGCAGAAATGCATTGCCCACCACCGCCAAGCTGACCATTACACCCAATTGTAGTAATGTGGAAGGGAAAACTCGGAATAAACATAATTTTGATAAACAATCAATACAGTGCTTTGTCTTTTCTGTGTTTCGCTTCCCCTTTTTCAATATAAAATGAAATCTGGATCAGTTTCACATTGAAGACCTCCTCTAGACACTGTCAGCTACAGTACAGCTGCTTGTCAACTACAGCTGACATCAAAATTCTTAGTTTATGATATCATAATAATTTCCACAGCAACAGATTTATGTCACAAGCAGCCAAAAGAATATACAGTATGTAACCCCCCTGCAAATGGGGGTTCCCGAAAGTCTCCCAGGAGCTTGCTTGAATGCTCCAAGCCTGAATGGTGTTTGGCGTTTAAGCCACTTATCTGCGAGTGCTTTTAGAGCCTCTGGTACTGTCTCTTTAAGAGCTGTCTGCTTGCAGACATAATTAGTTTGTATGGGGGGACTGTGTGTTTTCCTGCTTGAGTCCCACTTCAGCTGCTGCCAATTCGCTCCGTTTTTGCAGTCGCTAGGAGTGCAAGGGGAGCCTATCTGAAAGATGTAACTGTTTGCAGAAATCATTTAGAGTAATAATGAAAATACAGTTTGTCTAACTTGCTTTCCTTTGTAGTCTGAATTGTTTTGTCTAGCCCTCCATTCTAGTTTTGAACTGCTGAACTGGACCAATCAGCGTGGGGGACCTTTTGAAGTGGAGCCTGCTGCTGGCAAATCAGAACTTGGACTCTTAAGTTGAGTCAGCCACAATGGGACTGTATGGCAGATGCTTCTGGGAATTGTAGTTTGGACTTGCGCCTTTTTGCACCAACAGGAGTCTATTGTGAGTGACAGCCAAATCAGCCAACTGAACTGGGAGGGACTCAAAGAAAATGCCCGGTTTTGTCTTCTGGAGAGTCAGTTTAGCTTTGGCAGTGAAGAATCAAGGAGCCCCGTGCTTCTTCGGTGTGCAGTTCAGCACGGGAAACGCATGTAAGGCCCCAAGTTTCGGTCTGCAGCTTGCACAAGCGCTTGTTCAGACTGAATCCGACCTGTGAAGAGAATAAAGAAGATCTGAAGAGCAGAAACCAGGCTCACCCTGTAGAAGACTGGAGAAATTGCTGAATCGTGCTCGGTCTGTCAGGAACTGAACCTGCTGTGTGTTCTCCTGGGTATTGTACCGTAATTGCGATTGGGATAGAGAAGCAGCCTGCCTGGTATAGTACTTTCCTTTTACATATAAATGTGTATAGTGCTTGTGGGGAATCGCGTTTCAAATCCCCTGTACAGTGAGTTGAGTGCATGAAACGAAGTAAACCCCAGCCTAATCCAGACTACATCCATTTGCTCCAAACTGCAGTGGGGTCCAGTCACAAGGACCTTGCCCACATGGTCTGCTCCTCTTGGCAATCCAGGACAATCTGCCTTCCATCCAGTTCCCAGCACTGAGTTTGTGAGTACAAAGCAGGGTAGCTCCCTGCCATCTGTTTATCGAATTGCAAGTGTGTTATCTAATTGTTATGTTTTATTTCTTCACGAACTGAGCCATTCGGCTCCGGATTACAATTGGGTATTGTGCAAGTGCTTTTTCATCCCCACCCAGCTGCACCAAATAGGCTAGCCTTCTATTGCCTGGGTGCCCAGAGACAGTGACTTATAGGTTAGGCCTGTGCACAGTGCCCTAGTGTGTGTGTATATATATATATATACATACATATATATATATATATATATATATATATATATATATATATATTAGAGTAGTAAGCTAATTAACCTGATTTCCCCAGTCCTTGTTATCCCCCTAAATAAATCAGATCTGTTTGTTTCAGCAAAGTTACACTGCCTGTGGTATTCGTTTATGTTAAAGTATTGTACTGTGGTTTTTGCACTGTATCAACTTGTTTTACAGGGGGTCCCCAGAGTCAAGCTGACCGAACCAGTCCTGGGGGGTAAGTGTATACTGTGGAAGGTAATTCTGATATATTGTGTGGGCCACTAGTAGGAAGAAAGGGGGTCACAGTGTCCCAGGGTGGCTGTGATCAAGTTAGTTTAACTATTGCAAACCCTGACCTCTGGGTGGAAACACTCGCCATTAGACCTAGGCCCCTCAACCTGTTAGTAGTTAAGCAGGCAGGGGTAGTAGCCCTTGGGATAGCGCCACCTAGGGGTTACAAGTACATCTGGGGGACAGTGTCCCTGGTTTCAGATCAGAGTGCAAAGTTATAAATACTGTACTTCTGCTCTCGTACTATTCCCTTTTACTCCTCCGTGACTCTGTCTCTCCTCTCGCTGTTAGTTTCTTGTATTATCCTAATCTGTTACTCCTTTGTTTTCCCCGGATCTGAACAAACATAGCTGTCTACCTATCACATAAATATCGTTGTTATTTATTTCTAACTGGAGTTGGCAGTATAACCTAGAGGTTACAGTAATGAGTTTCGTAAATCCAGCAGACCTGAGGTTTGATTCCCACAACCTCCACTTGCATACTACATGAGACTCTGAGCAAGTCACTTAACCTCTCCAGTTCTCCTGGGTTGCCCCTGTAAATGAGACTTGTGCCCAGTAGGCCTTACCAGGTTACCAAAAGAATTAAAACAAAAAATATCTCTGCTTCCCTCCTCTAGGACTGCTGACCCTTTGTGTCTTGCCAGCCTACTATTATCTTGTTTTTCAAATCCCATATTTCCAATGTCTTCAGGATTCCCTGACTCAATCAGAGCAGGCAAGTCCTTTATTTTAATTCATTTCCCATCTGTCATCTACTAAGCATATCAATTTTACTATTAAAACTTGCAAGCACACATTATTGACATTGCTTGTTTTGTGAGCCATGGTGCGGCTGATTAGCAGGTCTTATCCTGGTCAACTGTGTGGCACCTCTCTATCTGTTCTATCTCTGCTGCTTGCTTACAAACTCTACCTTAGGAGTGCCTCCAGCATGCAGTTAATAAGAACTTTATTACTTGGCAGTACAGAGTTAAATGCAGTTCACTTCTCAGCAAGCATACAATTTAAATGCCTCGCACGGTATTAAAATCTTTACAAAAAATATATTGTTACAGTACCAGTCTAAAATCTTGTAGGCCCAGCAAGACCTCTATCCTTAGCATGGCTTTAATTAACAATATACTGTAGCTTAGTCAACCCCCCACTGGATCTCAGAATGCAAACCCCAGTATTATATATAGTTAACAAGAGCCGTGAGACCTGCAAGCATTTTGCTGGTGAATAATTAAAACACAATGTATTGGGGCCAAAATATTAACAGCAGCAAGCTAACTAGGAATTATGCTCAGCAAATCTCGACTCTGACTCCATGGTAATTAAAGAATAGGTGTTTTTTTATACATTGGTGAATCAAAAACTAGTGTGCATCAGCTCTAACTTGGGCTATACGATCTCATGCATGGCAGACAGACATTCTTGGGCAACAGTGGGATTCCCTGGAATACAAGGTGAAAAAAATGTGAAAGACCTGTGCTAGAGTCTTCCTTCCTTCCCTGGCCCATCTATCCCCATGTTTAAATTTTTTTTTTGTGGTGATTGAACATAATAGAATTGAAGACTGCAGTACTCTGTGAAGGATGCTGCAAACATATACTGAAACCACATAACTTTACCACTGCCAGCTCATTCAACAGGGCTGGTAAAAGCTATGCCGTGCAATTAATGCAAATTGTGCTTTCTATCTCCTTCGACTTGCTTTTGCATACCATGCTGTAAAAAACCTGGAACTCCATTCTCCTGTCTATGCAGAATACTTCCTGCCTTTTACAGCTTCAGATATTTTTAAAGGCTTTTCTATTTCTGCCAGGTTCCTGCATGTGCACATCACTGGTGCTCCTTTGTGGTTGTAGTTGTTATTCTTATGCCATCTAGCCTACTACTGCATACTGCAAATACAGTAGTTGTTAATGAATTAATTGCTCTACCAGTTTTGTTGCTAATGCTCTGCCTCTTCTAGCCAGTATCTGCAGTTTTCTTATCTGTTTTACGCTGCACAGACAACATATGAAGGCAGCTCAAAAAGTCAATGGTAGTGTTCACTGCATATATTAAAGTCAGTCCTGCAGAAGAAGCGGGGTACCTACTCGTCTGACATCCATCCAAATAGCAAGAGACAATCTCTCTGTTCAGAACACTCCTTTATTATTAAACATGACACAATATAGCAGCAGCAGTAAGTATGACCTCCACCACATTGTTCTAACCAAAGAGATCTTCTCTTGCTATCTGGATGGATGCCAGACCTGTAGGTGCCTCACTTCTTCAGCAAGACAGAGTTCTATCTTGCACCATCCTTAACTTGCAATGTCTAGCATTTGTTATATGTGCTCTATCGGCATGCCTGTAGCATATTTTGGTCACGTAATGTCTATTTGCAATGTTGTTATTCATTATGTACTGCCTTGTTTATTTGCTTTATAGACAATGGGCTAAGAAATTCCTGGGCTCTGACTGGCTGATGCCCCTGGCAAGGTGGGCATCTATCAGACAAAAGAGCCCAGGCAAAAAAGTGCCAGTCCCAACTGACCTGATTACCTATATCACAGTGCAACTCATTTTCAAAAGTGGATCTGCCACCTTTTTTTTTTGCTCACAAAGCGAGACAAGTAGAAATTACACAGAATCTTGTCTCCCCCATTTCTGCTAAAACATTAAATGTACTATATACCAAGACAATATACAGCAAAGCTGTAAATGGAGTGGCAGCTCAGCTTGTAATGTCTCTGCCAACATGAAAATGCTGCTCACATATCCCTCGCTGTACCGATGAGCCTCTCGCTGATGAATTCCTGCTGCTGCCAACCAATCACAAATGTAAGTCACACACCATCAAAGTATAAATTTTAAACATAAAGTGAACAGTTAAAATAAAACGAAGTTGGTCCATTGAAGCCTTTCGCTGTTTGTCTCATTGCGGGTGTCCCCTTGCACGTACGCACCACCTAACAATCGCATCTTCCACATTAGGGGGGAAAAAATGCCCAAACACATACCTAGCAAAAATAAAATGATGTTACAAATGAATACTCAAGGGTGACCATGGGAGAGGGTGGAAACCGCTGTTGGGGGAGGAGGGGGAGGAGACAGAATCTTCAACACACTGGCAGTTAATGTTTTTAGTCATTAAAAGGAATTATTTTCATTAATTTTTTTTAAATTTTTTCCTAATATTCAGCCTATTTCCCATTTTCTATGTGCAATAATACCCTCCAGGGTGGGTGGTATTGGGCTATACCCACCCTTCCAGGGGCTATAAGACCCTCCACCAGTGGTGTTGGGCATCACTGCACCCCTGGCTGGACAGGTATAGCCCAGTACCGCCCACCTTGTTGGGTAGTATTGCCTGTGTAACTCTCCCAGATTATGCCTAAAAACAGGCATCTGTTTGCCTAATTCACTTAACTGGTAACAGAAATAGTGGGCCACGTGAAGCCCTGGTGGTCCACCTCTCACAGCCTCCAGAGGTGGCAGGCCTGAGTTCCCTACAGTAGTCAGTGCTACACTGGGTAGATGGGCCTAACGTGGTGTTGTGCCTCCATCTTGGGTGGCAGTATTGGGTACCTGGATGCTGACACACAAGGCAATTACACCCAAGGAAACTGTGCATAATCTGCCCACACAGTCCCACCCCCACAACAAGTGACACGGTACAGCAATAATTGCTCCCAAACCAAGAAATGCAATTTAACAAATTATTTAAAATGGAGGGTACAGTAAAGACAAGGGGGCAGATGGATAAATGTGACCAATGGAGTAGCAGGAATATTTAAACTCTATGCAATAAAACATGCAGTTCAGCTCCACAGAATCTGTCCACCTGCCCATCAGTCCTCAAACCCCCCCAATGCGGGTGCATCCATCTTAGTTCCCCTCAAAGGCCATGGATGAGAGGGTTGCAGTGCGTACCACACTGGGGATGCAGATGCTGCTATCAGGGTGAAGCTCGATGGCGCACTTTAAAGTGTTGCAGGTAAAACACATTTTAAACACAACTGCCACAGGACAAAGAACTGCAATTATCTGGAAAGGGGGCCCCGATTTGAAATCCACAGAGGATGGATGGCCGAGTGGCCTCCACCAGTGTTCTGCTGGGACCTCTCATACTGGCAAAGTCCCACCCCAGACTTCTCACTTGGTCCCTGGTACAGTATCTTTCTCCCCAGTTGCAAGCCAAAACCCCAGTGTTCACTCACAGTTTGATGTGTCAAAAATTACCTCTGGTGTCAGTTGCCTAGACGGTCTCTCACTGTGTTGTGTTGCTGTTTTTCTCTCTCTCTTGAGATGGGAAGAGCATCTGCCTAGAATTCACACCGTGACATAGACTGCAAGTGAGGATGGAGCTCGCTGGTTGCAACGCAAGGAAAAAGGCCCAGAAAAGACAATCTCGGCGGCTGCTGGGGCTATAAACTGAATACTTTGGAACTGCAGGCAAATGCAACTTGCGGCATCAGGCTGATCAAGTTTTCAGCTGGGGATGGCTTCAAAAAGTGTAAAAAAGCGACTTAAAGATGGGACTCAATGGGATGTGGCTGGTGAGTATGGTGGGGAAGGAGGAGGAGTAGGAGTTGGAGTCGGGTAACTGTGAACATTAAAATTAACAGAACAAAAATTAAAATTATGAGCTGAGAGCACTCTCAACTCCCTGATTTGGAGTTCAACCCTCCCTCTCCCTCCCCCCATTACATCTTGGGCTGTAGACACTGCAGGAGTGTGTTCCCAAAAGGGGGAAAAGTCTGTGCTGATGGCAGGAAAACACCAGCACCCAACTTGCCTCCACTCTGTAGTTTTTTAAAATGGCTGCTTTTCTTCACATAAACAACTCTCACTGGGATCCCAGATGCTTCAGGTCTGCCAGATCTGCAGTGCCTGGAAAGAGAACAGCATTATGGCCCACACTCCAATGCACAGTCATTCATTCTGGCAGTCTGGCTGAGCTTGCCTCGATCCCTGGGAACAGCCCCTTTTATATTGTATGAAACTTGACACCTGATTGGTCAGTTCCATTCCTGTGCACAAAGTCTTTGAAATGTTGACCAAACTGTGCTGAACTTGCATTACAGGCTCCAGATGTACCAAGATTCATGGGGAAATCTAGTGCCAACCACTGACCCCCCTTCACAAAAGTCTTTGCAGTAATGAGGAGACATGGGGGTTACTTTCATTTTTATGGCTGTGGGCAGAGCCCACAGCCATCCTGCTTTCTCTTGAAAAAAGGTGTTTCCATGGAACACATCTTTTATGAGTTTTCAGTGTATCCTTCCATTCTGCAAATCTCTATGGCAGTTAAAGAAATACTCCTTTATTTCTGTTTAATTAGAATGATGGACACAGAACTCCAAGCTGCTTTTCTCTTAGAGCAAATGTGCACACCTGCCAAACACATCTAAATATCTTTAAAACATTCACGATGCACAAAAACAACCAGTGTGAATGTTATTCAGGGCAAAAAGACATTTCTCATGAGGGTAGTCACTAATCTGAATTCTTTATATTTTGTAAAATATGGTCTTCCAAATAACCTCATTTTTTTCTCTCTGAGTGAACACAGAAGGAGTCATGCCAAACAAATGTAAATATCTCAGAAAGTATACAAGTTACCAATATATAACCAGCATAAAAGTTGTTCAGTACAAAATGACCTTTCAAATGAGAGTAGTCACTAATCTGAATTCATTAGATTTTTATAAATATAGCCATCCCAAAGGTGAAAATTGTGATGAAAAATGAAAATTCCGGTAATCAGATGGCCATAGTTTAAAATATATAATTACTGCAGCTTAATGAATAGGTTCACTTGAAAGGTCATTGTGTCCTGAACAACTTTCATACTGATGGTTTATGCATAGCTCGTATAGTTTTAGAGATATTTATATTTGTTTGGCATAACACCTATGAAAAATGAAAATTGAGGTAATCAGATGGCCATAGTTTAAAAAATATAATTTGTGCAGCTTAACAAATAAGATCATTTGAAAGGTCTTGTTGTCCTGAACAACTTTCATACAGGTTTATTATTTGTAAGTTGTATACTTTTAGAGATATTTACATTTGTTTAGTATAACTCCTGTTGTACTTCTAAACAGCACAGCTTTGCAAATTACTACACCAAGACAGGATTAGTTCCATCAAAAGAAAGCTATCCCAAGGTTAAATGTCACTGACTTGAAAGTTCACTCCCTAACACAAGCTACAAACCAACTGAAGATTAATTTTAAAACCCTCTGTGTGAGTCTGTGCTAGCATTAGTAAATGACAATGATTAAAAACACAAGGAAAAATAAGCTTAAACAGCAGCTGACACCTCCAAGAGAACTTTAACAAAACATAATATTTAGATAACGTTCAGCTTATATTTTGCATTAGTTCCTTATTCCTCCTCCACATTATTTATTGCTGAGGTCATTTGCATGAAAACATAATTTTTGCTCCTGAAGAGTTCATCTATTTCTGTTGCTGTCTCCCTACCTGAGGTCATAATGCACTGCTTGTGACATCACAGTTACTCTCATGGCAACAGATTGTGATGTCACAACAGAGCATTATGACGAAGTAGGGAGTAAGCTATAGAGGCAGATTAACTTTAAAGTAACTGCAAGGGATAAAAATCATGCATTCATGCATATTTTCTCAGTAATAAATAATGGGGAGGAGAAATCTAAAATATATATGCAACACAAGCAAAATTTTACCTAATTATTACGTTTTTCAAAGTTTTCTTTGAGGCGTCAGTAGCTCTTTAAGCAATACATACTAAATAATGTTAAAAGTCTTATAAATATGAAAATATATACATGTTAAGGAAAAAATAGGCTAAAAAAACAACCTGCTCTACTGTAAGTTAAGCATTCACCAGCTGTTTCACACAGTGGTGTCGATCACATTTTACACAGTGTACTGTTCAGATACATTTTTCTTAAACTCTGTGTGCAATAAGTCCATATCACTCATGAATAGTCAAACTTACACTATCTTAGACATTATATATCTGCAATTCTGTAACAAGTGACTAGTGTATGTGTACATTCAAAACCCAAACCAAACACGGTTTTATGTGATAAGGGCGCCGCTGTTTAAGCGAGTCCCCAATTGGTGAACGCAGGAAGCAGAATACAGAACGGATAACGGGGGAACTATGGCGAGCAGCGGAGAGAGCGCAGGCAGGAGGCAGAGGCTGCAAGGACGCATCGCACCGTGCACCTACGCTATGGGACGACATGCACTAGGAGAACCCACTGTGGTGACGGAAACAGAGTCTGTGCACCTGTGTGGCAAGACTAGAGCACCCCGTGGTGGGCGAGGGGATGGGGAGGGCAGCACATGGCACCATGCAGTGGGTAACCAGCGGATGGTGAGGGGTATTATATGCTGCACATACAGGTCGCCTCTGTGTCTGTGCCTCAGTGGGGGGGGATGCTGACATGGACAGCACGGGCGGAGGTACAGGAACCAGGGGTGGATGCCAACAGCATGCAACCACCCATGCATGGAGCAGGCATGCCACTGTGTCCCGCAGCATACGGCAGGGGCAGAGACTGGCACACAACGGATGGCCATGTGGGCACGAACAGTGTGCACGGTGTCCCTTCCCACTCTGCTCCCTATTGGTATCAAATGTCTGGAATTGCCCCCCCATGTTGCAGCAGCCATCACTGCTGCATCCTGGTGGTCTTGCCAACAACACACCCTCAAGGGCTGCTCTTGGGCACTGGTGCCGCTGCAGGTGTGTGACTGTTGGACTGGAGGGGCATGCAGCTCATGTGAGGGGCCTCTGTAGCAGTGCAGTGTGGGTGTGGAACATTGCCCAGTCATGGTGGGGGCTCCCATGGGCCTGCTGATTGGGGGGGTTCTGCTATGGTAGTGGTCTGCTGGGCTAGGGGTGCAGTGGTCATTGCCATTGTGTTGTGTGTGGCCCTATTTCGGGTCCTGTCTGCCATGCCCCTCGTTGCCAGCTGCACAAGCCTTCCCAAACCCTGGTTGGCAGGGTTTTGCCTTTCCTGCTGCCCACACCCAGGCCTCGCTTCCATGACGCAGGGGCTTTGTGCACTCGCAGTATGGACTGTAGCTGCTCCGGGTTTTGTCCTTATGGAGCGGCAGCTACAGTTGCTATTGTACTGCCGTTCTGCTACATTGGGCATTCGCCGTTTAGGTAGCTGCTCTTTCGGTAGCGCCCACCCCAACTGTGCTGTTGTTTTAGCGCTCTTCCTGGCTGCTACCCCAACACAGACCCCCTTGTAAGTGAGATACTGTTATCCTAATATGTTCATGTATCAACATGTGTCCATATGTACCTAATCTGCTGTTGAATTAAATAACGTTTCTATAAATCTAGAACCAAAACAAAACACAACTGACAGCTTTAGCTTTTATTCGGGCAAAGTTAAAATAAGGATCCTT
This sequence comes from Neoceratodus forsteri, assembly GCA_016271365.2. Classification (NCBI taxonomy): domain Eukaryota; kingdom Metazoa; phylum Chordata; order Ceratodontiformes; family Ceratodontidae; genus Neoceratodus; species Neoceratodus forsteri. The sequence continues at coordinate 661,495,772 of CM057459.1, forward strand.
TAGAGGTATGAATATCATTTATAAAAATAGAGATATTTCAAACAGCTGCACATAAGTAATCAATTCCCGTCCCCTTTAACTCAAGGGGTCATTTCTAAAATGTGCAGGCGAGCATGCCACCACTGGCAGAAACCTTTTCAAGACTACTGCTACCTTCTTCTAATACAATCTGGGGAAAACCAGAAGTAGTCTACCAGCATTGAGATCAATATGGTTAAGGCACATTTACCAAAAATTACTCCATAGAAAAGAATGAGAAAATGACTGTGATGACGAGCAAATACAAGACCAGATCTCTACTTTGTTAATAGTCTCCTCCTGAGTCTGATTTTTATGGTTGTGTGGGCCAAGCTCCACAGATGTTATGCCATCATCAGATTTGTAAAAGAGCACTGTGGAAGCACGTAACGGACCGCTGTCTGATGTTCTGCCCCAGTGCTCCAGCAGCTTCAGGGTTTCTGTTTATGCAGCCCTTTCCTCTGCGGGCTGCATAAACACCTACTCTGGTGCACTACTTTTCCTTTCATAGTAAGCGCAATACTGTGGGCAAATATGGTGCTGCAGACTTAACTGTGCATGCACGAGTATCGTGCATATGTATGTAACCCACACACCACCTCTGACTAGCTGGCACCCCCATTAAAAGAACTACTGACAACTACATGGCATACAATTGCCTTTTGGCAGAACTACACTCATGGCACCACCCCTAGCACTGGAGTATATACCAAGCTCATTATCTAGAAGGTGGGAGTACATACTAAACTGGACCTTTTTATTTACAATCAGGTCCAGGGGAGAGGATGCTAGGCATTTGCTAGACCTAACTGCCAAGGAGCCCCAATAACGTTCACATTAGAAGCAATAAGCAGAATGTCCAAAGCAGTAACTGGGATTTTGCAGTATGGCTTTATTTACAGGTTACTTAAAGCAAGGGTGATCCCCCAAATGTGTATCATTGCAATACAGGCACACTCTCTTTTACAGGACACTTTGCTAGGCAGTACTGTTTTCCACAAAAAAAAAACATCTCTTTCTCTCTTTCAAAGTTTATAACTGTGGGATGTGCCACACACTTTAAAATCCTCCTGGTGCAAGGTCATTGCCCAGGGAACAGTGGTGCCCATCCACAACCCACTTTGCCCTGCCTGAAACTCTAGATGGCATTCCTCACCCTTTGCCATTTCTTCAGGGTTATACCAAATGAATCTCCATTCCCCAATGAATTGCTAAAGACTCCCAACTTTAAATTCAACACAGTTGTGTTGAAAGGGATCCTGACCAGTGTGATCTAGCCTTATGTAGGGCACACACACCTCAGACAACTCCCTCAGAGAACAGTCTCAGATTCTGTACTCACAGATCAGTTGTTCCTTCCTCCTAGTCATGGAAAGAACAAAAGGCACCTTTCTTTCTCTGGTAGCTGTCAGATTCTACTCACTGTTCTTCCTTAAGGCAGCTGTGAACTTCAGAGGATTGCCCCTTGGATCTACAAGATTGCATTCCCTCTCACTCCCCCTGGAGTGAAACTAAAGAGTCCTGCAGGCAAACTGAAGATTTTACCAAACTAGGATAGAAATACCAGGGCTCCCTTTGACAGAGCCCCAGTGACAACCTCCTGCCAGTCTAACTGCCACACTTGAACTTACTGATGAACATTCTAAAGCTTCCTAGAAGCTGACTCTAAAATAGTTATGCTGCTGTAGAGTTCTAAATGACATAATCATCCTTCTCTCAGGCTAGCTAAGTAAACAATGATGTCATTATGTAGAAACCCCCTAATGACCTCCCCACCAGCTGTCTTTTCCTATCTGCCTAAGACTAGTACTAATGAGATTCTAGTAACCTGAGGGGACTGGGTTGTTACACGTAGTTATGTCAGCATCGCCATGTTGCGCAAGGCTGACTCCAGGGAAAACTGCACATGTGCGAGTATCACGCATGCGCAGTACTACATCTGACTCCTGTGCAATGAGAGCACAGCATATTTAGTTCATTGCTCTTGCCACTCCTAAAAGCTCTCCACAGCCATTTTGGCTCTGACCAGATTTTGTTTACACTGATGGACAGTCTTTCTCAACATGCTGCTGCTTCCCTTTAATTCCATCTGTGCTGCTCCCACCCTGCCTTGGTCCAGATGCCGGTCCTGAGGCCAGGGAGGTGGCTGCCAACTTGGGCACTTAGCCTCTTTTGAAGACAGAGCTCTGTTTTGGGGTCAGAGCACTGAGAGTTGCTCCCCAGTTCTGTGTGCATATGCACTGTGTTCTCTTCCCAGTTTCTGGCCCATTGCCTGCCCTAGACAAGGAAGCCTTTTATGTGCACCTGATGGTATTCTTTATCTTTGGTTTTGGCTTCAGTGCCTACCCTAAAGCTAGGATTTTCCTTTGATGCAGGTGACAGACCAGTTAAAGAATTAGAGTTACAGCTCTGTGTCAGAGCGGCAGCGTTGACTGTGGTGGTTGCTCTTTCCCACTCATTCTCAACTTGCTGCAAGCACAGGGGATGAGGGAGTTGACCATTTCATCTGATGCCACTCTTACACCCTGTCTTGGCCCCAGAAGGCAGCCCAGGGACCCGAGACATGAGTGTTATGTGCCTCTCTGGTCATGAGGATTTTCAAGAGAAGCCCTGGCATGGATCCTGTCAGGCTCCTGCCTGCACACTCAAGTGCCCTGCCAGTACCCCGTCAGCAGTCCTGGGGGACTGAAGGGTGAAGCTATTGCCCTGATGGCTGGAGGAGGCAGCAGGTAAGCCCCCAGATTTGAGAGGGCTTACACACTCCCCCTGCCAGACTCCTGGTGTCTTCATCAAGATCATTTTTCATATGATCCAAATGTTCTAATGGCAGTGGCATGACTGAGCATTCATATCAACAATATATACAGTTCTAACACCTGATACCCAACTTCTCAGGGCATTTATCCATATTTACACAGCATAACATTTCTTACTAGACAATTGCTTCCTATTTACCTATGAGATGGTTAGCAAAACTTTTATAGGCAACATCCCATTGCATTCCCCATCACTGGACTTTATCTCTGAATGGTACCTGGGAAAAATGGGCAAGGTACACACAGTAGGCACTATCAGCTTATGTGCCAGAGGAAGTACAGAGGGTACCATAGGTGAGCTTGATAATAGGCTTAGGCTGACAACCAAACTTTCTCAGTAACACTACTTCTTCAGAAATAGAGATGGGCGAAGTTGGGAAACTAATCCGTGAATTAATCCACAAATTTAGCGTGATTCGCAGATTAATTCATACATTCAAAGTGCAAAGTTCCACCTGCAAAGTGCAGAATTTCATCAGTGAAGTGTGGAATTTCACCCTCGGATGGCAGAATTTCACCACGAATGGCAGAATTTCACCATTCGCGAGTGAAATTCTGCAGTCCATGGATAAAATTCCACACTTCACAGCCAAATTCCACAAAACCAAAAACTGGTGAAGTCACATAGGCGAATTTTAAGCTTAATAGCAAAAATCTGTGGCTTGCTCTGTGGAGGCAAATTTGTAGACTTCACCGGAACTTCATCAGCGAATTTAAACTTCGCAACAACTATATTTAGGAAAAGGCTGCACATCTCCCTCTTCTTGCTCTGTGTCCAGCACAAGGATGTTGTCAGGAGTTACATCAGTTTCTGGGACTGGTCTCTCCATGTCCAACTCCATATCACTGTCCATAACTGGATCTTAAAGTTGCTCAACTGCCAATTAATCTGGCACAAATGGTGCTGCATCTGGGTTCAGACTTTAAGAAAGCTCATGACTTGCCACATCCTCAGTTGGAGTTGTGCTGAGAGCTCTGGATGTCTCCGTTCCATTTGCAAAATAGACCACTCAGAAATATGTCTGGCACTCTGGTGCAACATACAATGTCATTGTCACAGTCATCCAAACTATTTTCAATTGGTTTCTTATATAGATTCTACATTAGAAATACTGCTATCCATTCTAGGCATCTCAGTTCTCTGTGGATTTGTTTGACTCCCAAGTCTTTGGTCTGTTGGCCACTGGGCATTCCATCTCTGAGGCAGGCCCAGGCACAATCTCTCCAATGGATAGGAGGTGGTTCCCGTATACAGTCTTTTCTAGGCCTCTACCTTGTTCTTGGCAAATTTTATAGACTGGCAAGTCAGGCATTTGTTCAAGTATGATACAGGATTCTGGCACCCAATGGTTCAGAATTGTCCCTGTAGGCCCAAGTTGCTCAGGAGTACACAATCTCCAGCTTGCAATACCTGGTGTCAAATGCGTTTGTCATAACTTTTGTTTGCTTGCTTGATTCAAGTCCAGAGTGCAGTCAACTTCCAAGTGACCCACGTCATCGTGTAGGGATCAATGGCTATTCGGTACATCCAGGGTAATACCAGATGTCGCGGGAACTCAGGGTGTGCATTGTCATGACTTGGTCTTATAAGCAGTCTATCTTTTAAAGACAATTTGTTCCATTCTTGCACAATGGGGATATCTGGGTGAGTTTTATGCACCTGACTTGCCTCATGCCTCTTCTCCAGAGCATATACCACACCATAAAATACACAGTCCTTCCATTGGGCTTGTTTGAGTTCAGGATGGCTAGGCTGGGGCAAAGATGAACAGTCCAAACCAGTGAAATTAAGATATGCAATAGGAACAGTATCTGAAGAGGTCCCCGGCATGTTGATTGCTCTGTACAGATTGGCATGAGTAGCAAGATCTGTAGTTTCAAATTTCAAACACATTTCCTTTACTGTTAGACTTGGAACTGTAGTACTTTGGCTTAACTGACCAAGGTGTAGACACTGGGATAAGGCATCAGCATCAATGCTGCTTCAGCCACTGCAGCATTCCAGACGGTAACTGAGTGGATAAAGGTGAAAGCCACTGATGACCAGCTGCACCCATCTCGGGTGCTGCATTTACGTAAATGAGAGGAATATTGTCTGTCCACACTGTAAACTGGCCCCCATACAGGTAGTCTTGGAATTTTTCAGTGACAAAACAATTTAGTGCTAGAAATTCCAGTTTGTGCCCAGGTAATGCTTTTCAGATGGAGTCAAACTTTGGCTGGCGAAAGCAACTGGACAAGGTCCCTCAGGGTGCTCTTAGTACAGGAAACCTCCCCTAAGTCACTTTAAATTGGCATTGTGGCAGGATATATACTTTGGTAGAATCAGCAAATGCCAACACAGGCAGCTCACTTAGATGTTTGATCATCTCTTTGAATGCCACTTCACACTATTCAGTCCACCTGACAACAAATGGTTCATTCACCTTCTAGTACTCTGTGCAAAAACTGCCCCTCCCAGAGTGGACTTCCTTTTTGTGGGTAGGTGGGTACCCCTGAGTAAGGTTGTTCAGAAGGTGGATAATGATAGCACAGTCTTTTACAATCTGCCTGTAGTAGTCACAGAATCCAAGAAACAACTGTAGTAACTTTAGGTTGTGTGGTCTAGGTCAATTAGTGAGTGCTTCTACTTTTGCAGGGTCAATCTGTACTCCATTTGCTGAAATGATGTGCCCCACATATTTAACAGATGGCTAACAAAACTGATGCTTTTCAATGGAAACTTATACCAAACTCTTCCAATACGTGCTGCAGCACTTTCATGAGTCAGGTTTTGTGCTCTTCCACTGTCTGGCCAAACACTATCAGGTCATCTAGGTACAGCAACATCTCCAGCTGATGCGTTATCCCCCACCACCTTCTCCTTTATCATTTGAAAAGCATCAGGGACCCAGATATACCTTGGGGCATCCTCTCAAACTTGTAGAACTACGGGGAAAACAAATATGATATGTTCTTTATCTTCTTCCACCATGGGGATTTGGTAGTAGCTGCTGTGGAGATCTAGTACTGATACCCACTTGTCTCCCCATACCATTTGACTCTCATTAAGCTCACCAGGGCATCTTCGACTCTGGGTAGCATGCATTACTTGGGCACCATATTCTTGTTGGGTGTGCAGTAGTCTATGCACATACAAACTGTTCCATTTTTCTTCCTGGCCACCACAATAGGTGATGCATATGGATTGTGTGACTCTTTGATGATATGTGCTGCCAGTAGTTCTTGTAAGTAGTGCAGGGCCAGTCATTGGGATCTTTCCCAAAAGAGTCTGTTGCCCTAAAGGAGAATGTGGTGCTCTTCCTCCCTGATGCATCCCACATCCCAGTTATTCAAGAACACTTTCCTAATCTTGGCTAACTTGTTACTTAGGTTCTGTATGGGTGAGTCTCTAAATTCAAATAGTCAGGGGTTGATTTCTGTGGTACAGTAGTGGCAACTTCAGGGTCTACTCAAAATATACTGTCTGCATAGAAGATACTGTCAATGCTCACCATCTCCACAAGATGATGAGTTTTTTGGTCTTGTTCTTCATCCTGACTGTGACTTGTCTTGCCCAAGGGGTGGTAGGCAGTGGCACCACTCTTTCCTTGATCATCAGTCCTTCTGGTAGGCTGCTGTTATGTGGTGGATCAATGATGAGAGCAGGACCCATTGACTGATGCTTGAACTTGGAATTCTTGATCACCTGGCACACTGCATAAGGCATCAGGACCACTTACCAGCTCTCCACTTGGCGGATCACTCCAGTGGGCTCTTCTTGCACTGCTGGCTTTGGGGCATCAAGTTTCAGTCTCACTCTCTTTGCAACTGCTTGCAGTGGTGGTCCTGTATGCACTGTGCTCCTCCCCTCTCTTGACACATTTTGGTCAGCCTCCCTAACATATAGGCATTGGTACTGATCAACACTGGAGTGCCTTCCATGCTCTTGAATTCTGGACTGATCAATGCTATGGCATCAGTCTTGTGTAGCACTCCCTTGCTAGCTCCAAGGAACTCAAACTGCACAATGCTATAGCCATCATGGGGTAGCTGGTGTCACTCAGGCCTCACAGAGCAAGTCTTTTCAGGGGCATGAGAGGCAGGTGTTTTAAGTGGATGTTGTAGAAAGCACAGTGGACAATGGTAACCTGTGACACACTGTAGAGTAATGCTTTGCTTGGTTTTCCTTCATCAGCTCTGGGGCCCAGTAGACCAGAGGGCAACTTGCTTCCCTTGGGAGATTTCAGGGTCAGTCCATTCTATGGACCATTGCATCGTCGGAGACCCAGGTCACTCCTTCACTGAGCTCCACTGTTATTTTCCTGCTAGGGTGGCTGGCTTTCCCACTTCTGGTTCAGAAACTATGGATTTTCTGGATGACTGCAACCTCAGGCTATCTGTCCACCCTGTCCACATCTGTAGCAAAACACAGTGTTCCTGGGCCGAGCTAGGGCTTGAGGCCCATGCAAGACGTAGCAGAAAATCTGGGGGCACTTCCTCTACCTGCAGGTCTGGAGTCAACACTTGCTCACTGTTCATGTACTGTAGGCTATGCTTTCACTCGGTCCACCAGTTGCTTCATTTGCACTCCAAGCTCAGGGGCATCCATCTGAGGTATTTTGGCTATGGCTAGTTTCAGGAGGGGGTGGCTTTCCCCATAGACAGTTGCAGTGATTCTTTCCATTATACCTGTGACTCTTCTTCTCACTCCTCTTCCAGTAGCTGTTTCAAGTTGGATGGTGTGGCCTTCTGGTCCTTTAGCCAAAGTGAAAAAAACAGTCATTTATCAGTATGGCCCCTTTCAGCACTTGCTCTAGTCTGGGCATGTCAGCATGGTCTAGAGTGATTCTGCCAGCCTTGACTGTTCACTGGATAACTATCTCCAGTCGGGTCAGGTAATCAGACAGTTTCTCTCCCTCTTTCTGGATGGCTGCCCATAGCTGGAAGAGCAAGTCTATGCTACTCTCAATGGGTCCATAAGTTCTCCTTAACATGGCCGGATAGTCCTGCAGAGTACAACTGGGCTGGTTTGTCCACAAGGATCAGATAATGTCCAAGGCATTTTGCCACAGACTCCATTACTCACTTCCTTTTCTTATCTTCAAAGCACTTCCATTCTTGCAGTATCAGGGGTTGTCCGACTCATCCAACTGTAGTAGCTGTCCTCCTCATTGGGGGTGGGGCCAGTACCCAAGAATGTGTGTAATCTTCTGTAGAAGCTGGTATGATAATGGGATACAAGAACAGCTGTCCATCCTTGTCCTACAAGTAGAGAATTTGCAGGATGCTCAGGGGGTGCCACACTATCTCTCCATAATAGGTCACTCACACAGCCTTGGCAGTCTTTTCCTCTGTGCTGAGAAATGACTGGAATTTAATTTCAAAGTCTGTGGGAGCATGGGTGCCCGTGAGTGAAGGATTCAGACTGTCACTTATCGGTACTGCTTGAAAGTCTTGTACAGTCTTTCCTTCATTAGCCAATTCCATCTTGACTTTTGTCACCCAATCTGCTGTCTGCACTGGTGGTGGAGGGGGAACAAAAGGCAAATTATTTCCCCTGACAAAAAGGGTGCCATATCCCTTCCGAGCTTAAAGGGTCGAGTGTGGTAGGCAGATTACGCGCATCACTTTCCAAATCATTTTCAAGTAAGGCAGTCATGCTTTAGCTAGTATGGTCATAACTCACACTCCATATTTTTAAATTACCCAAACACTACAAAGCGTCCAATGGATCCAATATGCTCGCCCTGTCAGTACCTTCAGGGATTCCTGTGACCAGAATTGTCTATTTCAGGTCTAGGCATTCCCCTTGTCACCAATCTTCCAATTCCTGAAGTGCCATGGTAACTTTTAAAATTGCAGGGGGATGGGTGTTCATTTTTTCCCACAAAGTCACAGTTTGGGGGTCCACACGTGTGGCAGAGATATTCCAACGATGCCTCCAATGTAGCGTGCTGCCCAGAGCCCATGGGACCACCTCTCACAAACTCCCGGGGCCAGCCTGGGTTCCTTGCAGTAGTGCTACACTGGGTACAGAGGCCTAATGTGGCATGGTGCCTTCATCTGGGGTGGCAATATGAGGTATCCAGATGCTGACACATAGGGCTGTTATACCACAGAAAACAGTGCATAATCTATTCACACAGTCCCACCCCCAAACCAAGTGACACAGACAAGCAATAACTCCCAGCCAAGAAATGCAACTGAACAAATAATGTATTTAAAAGAGAGGGTACAAAAAGGACAAGGGGCAGATGGGAGCAATTGGATGGCAGAAATACTTTATGTAGTAAAACACTTGTACTCTATGCAGGTAACTTGTACCCTAAGTAGGTAAAATATCTGTACTCTTGGCAGGCAACAAAACAGTTTCAACAGTTTTGCCCCATAGAATCTGCTCACCCCTCAGCAGTCCTCATACTCACAATGCGGGTGCACCTATCTTAAGTCCCCCCAAAAGGACATGAGCAAGTGTTCTCTATATTATTGGGATTGCACTGGGTACCACACTGGTGATGTGGATGCTGGTAAAAGGGTGGAGCTTGGTGGCACATAGGCAGGTAAAACACACTTTAAAGAGAACTGTTGCAGAACAAAGAACTATGACTGAATAGGGACTCCTACAGTATTTGTAGTCCACAGAGGATGGATGGCAGAGTGGCCTCCACTGGTCTTCTGCCAGGGGCTCTCACACTGGCAAAGTCCCACCCCGAACTTCTCCCTCAGTCCCTGATGCAGTACTCTTTCTTCCAGTCATAGGGCTGAGACCCCAGGGTTTACTTACAGTTCAATACCTCTGGTGTTGGTTGCTGGGACTGGCAGGATGGATGCAAGTGCTGCCAGCTGGGACACAGGCTTAACCAGGATCGCTGGTGGCCTTTCACCATTTTCATATCTCTCTCCAAGGCTCTGATTCTGAGGGTGCCATAGGTCAAGGGACCTGGAACAAGACTGTGACCTTCTCGGGCTGTAGACACTGCAGGAGCTTTTATCCCAGAGGGGAAAGTCTGTGGGGGGGGGGGGCAGGAAACTCCCAACTTGCCTTCACTCTGTAGTTTTATTTAAAACTGATGTTTTTCTTCATGTAAACAACTCTCATTGGGATCCCAGACAACAGCACACTGGCCCACACTCCAATACTCAGTCAAGCACTCCGGCAGTCTGGCTGAACTCAACTCGATCCCTAGGAGTAGCCCCTTTTATACGGTATGAAACTTGATGCCTGATTGGCCAGCTCCATTCCTGGGGGCATAGTCTTTAGAATACTGACCCAGCTGTACTGGGCTCGCACACAGGCTGACTTGCATTGCAGGCTCTTGACTGGCTGAAATTAATTGGCAAATCTAGTGCTAACCCCCTGACCTCTTCCCAGAAGTATTTCCACTGATGAGGAGCCATGAGGACTGCCATCTTTGTTTACATTGGCAGTCTTTTTCAACATGCTGCTGTTTCTCCTTTAGTTCATCAGTGCTGCTTCTACCTGACGTGGCCTAAATGCCAGTCCTGAGGCCAGGGAGGTGGCTGCTAACTTGAACATTTAGCACATTTTGAAACCGGGGTTCCATTTTGGGGTCAGAGCACTGAGAGCTGCTCCCCAGTCCTGTGTGCATATGCTCTGTGCTCTCTTCCCAGCCTGATGCCTCCCCCTGGACCGGGAACACTAATAACATGTGCCCAATCGCATTCTTTATCTTTGGTCCAGGCTCTGCTGCCTACCCTGGAGCCTGGATCTTCCTTTGATACTGATGACGGCCCCATTAATGAATCGGAGATACTGCTCCATGTCAGAACAACCATGAATGCACGTCACCACTGGCTATGGTGGTCATTCTTTTCTACTCATTCCCTTACCCACTGCAAGCATAGTAATCAGGGAAGTTGACAGTTTCACCCGATTGCACTCCTACACCCAGCCTCAGCCCCAGAAAGCAGTGCAGAGGCCCAAGATTTGAGGGCTATGTGCAGTACCCAGCAGAAGGATTTTGAGAAGAGCCCTGGCAAGGATCCCACCAGGGCTCCTGGCTGCACACTCAAGTGTCCTGCTGGTCACCATCTTAACAGTCCTGAGGGACTGGAGGATTAAGACAGTGTCCTGATGACTACAAGAGGCAGCAGGTAAGCCCCCAGATTTTTTTTGGGGGGGAGCGATTACACAAACTAAATTATTAAATAAAATGCAATTACTTGTCAGACTTTTTCCTTCTAGTACTCATATAGGCACTAGACACAGCTTCCAGCACATTTTTGTTATTGGCATTCTGCAGCACTTCATGCTTTATTTGAGTCTACAAATTAACTCCTATCTGGATTCATTTTCAAAATTACAAATGTGGCTTCAAAAGCAGCTATCTCTAGCAGCCATGTTTTGTTTAATATCAGGAGCCCAAAGATTATTGACAGAAATGAAAAACTTGGTTACAATACAGTATATGCAACTATGTACTCAAGCAAGGAGCATTCCAAACTGTTTTATTTACCACAGACCAGTGCTGGAAATGGAAAAAATTCATTGGGTAAACCCATCACCTTTAATTAAGAATGGGGCATCTCTGATGGGGTCAAATGATTTTTCTTAATTAAATATTTAATTTTTGCATTTTTTGTTTTGGTCTGTTTTATGTTTTAAGGGGGTACAATTTCAGACAGGATCATTCCTTCCCTATTTTACCCCTGGAACTGAGTCAGCCTTTTAAGTTTACTCCCAGAATTGAGTTCCCTTGGTCCCCCCCCTCCCCCCATGTCCACCACTGGCTGCAGACACACATAATTATAATAGTACGGTGGCAAAAGAACACACATCAACTGCCCAAAAGATACTCCAGTAAGGTGCAAACATCAGTAAAACAGAATGAAACTGGGCACACACCAAAACTGGCTGAGCTAAATTAACAAAGCTGCATTTTTATTGGAATTACAGCATGTCTGAAACCGGGGCTAATACATATGTGGGGGAGATTCAGTGAAGATATTTTGATTGTATGGAGGGGAGATGAACAACCAATGGATTTGTTTGTGCAGTATTTGAACCAGAATGATATTGGCTTGAATTTCACACACACAACTGATCCAACTAGCATTTCATTTCTGTATTTAACTTTAAAAGGAACACATGGTGAACCAGCACAAAGTTTAACTTACAGAAAACCTACTGCAGGCAAGATGCTGTTACACACATCTAGTGCACATCCATCATATCTCATTAGATCAATTCCATTTGGGCAGTTTACCCATATTAGAAGGAATTGTTCAAATTTAGATCATTACATGGAACAAGCAAAAGAGCTGAACAATTTTTAATGAGGGGTTATTCTGAAACTATATTAGAGGAAGCTCCGAACAGAGCTAAACATTTGAATAAGTTAGATTTATTAACACCTCAGAATAAAGTAAGTGGCCAGAAGCAGCCTGTAACATTAGTCACTGCCTACAATTGTAGGTCCCAAAATATTTTATCTATAATTAACAAACATTGGGATGTACTAAAAGGGGTTCCTGTTTTGTACCAAGCAGTTGGTGATGCACCTCAAATTACTTACCGTCGAGGCAGACATTTGAAAGATGAATTGACATCAAGTTTATTTGTCAGGGACAGAACAACCATTAGACCACAGTGGATGCCACCAGCCCCCACTGGGTCGTATAGATGAGGCAGATGTAATATATGCCGCTTCTGTACACAGAGTAAAATTTATGAACATCCTGTTTTGAACCAAAAGGTGACTATCAACCAGTTTATTAACCGTATTACTGCTTTTGTCATTTAAGTTCAATCATACCCTTGTCCTAAAATTTATGACTCGGCAGTAACAATACAGGGTTACAATGTCCACAGGCTGGACTGGATATCCAAAAAAGGCAGTGATTGTGCAATCTATATCAAAGACTCCCTGTCATGGCACCCTGTAGCAACTCCATCACTTTCTGCCTCGGCCCAGATTCTGCCAATAAAAATCGTCCTAGGTCCCAGCCATAAAGCCCTGACTATTATCTCCATATACATCTGTAACCCCTCACCCCTGCCTTTCTAGCAAAATGACAGGTGGCATGCTGTTGAAGCTGACAGCAGTACCTAGTGGGGACTGGGTTGGGAGGGTGAGGTTACTCGGCACAGGGGACCTAGGTTTGGCTACTCTGAACAGGGGCACCCAAGTAAATCTGAACACAGGAAGCAATAACTGTAATGTTCAGAACCAGGGATGGGATTCTTCAGTGTGGCTTTTATTCACATACAAGCTGACCAAACAAAGCATAGACGGACCCCCATGGGGCTACATTTCCTGGTAATGCAGATTAGAGACAACAGAACACTTTATCACTATTTCTAGCCCTCAGGATCTAAACCCACCAGGCACACAGCCCAGACTTGCACGCAGCTTTGGGTACACAGCCCAACTTGTACACTCTTGGGTTTTCCCCACTGGCCCGGCTCCCCTGCCGGCCACTTGTTCCGTGGTCCATTGGAAGAATGAACCAATTATCCCATTCACAGTCCATTGGAAGAATGAACCAATTATCCCATTCACGGTCCATTGGAGGAATGAACCAATTATCCTGTTCACGGTCCACTGGAGGAATGAACCAATTATCCTGTCGTGGCTCCCCAAACCACACTAGAGTCTGTGACTCCTAGAGAGAATTTTCCTTACAATCCCATGGCTGGGTACTTCCCCCATCACTGGCCAAGTGCCTGAGGCAAAGTAGAAATCCACAGAAGAAATCCGTAGAGGTGGACCTGGTCACTAAAGATGGGGGACCACCCACTTCCAGCTCCCACAGCACATACCCGGCCATTTCTCTGGAAAACTGAACAATTCCTTTACAGAACTTTTAAATGTAGATTAAGGGTAGACGTCTGTCACATCACCTCTACATATTATTTGCATCCCAACAAACTCTGGAACTTGAAACTACTTTTAACTTGCTTAGCCCATTACTCTAGGCTTCCCAATTTTTAGTATTTCAATCCCCACATTGTCACACAAGTCCCAGGGTGAAAAACATAGGCCCTTTTAGCCAGAGCAGACACTCACCCTCACGTTGCAGGTGCCCCACAGGCGACTCACAAATCATCTTTTCTCCCAAATAAATACTGGAACGAACAGGCAGCTTTTCCTCCACAAGCAGAACTAGGGGGTTGCCCCAGGAATCTGCAGGGAAACCTTTCCTGCCCTCCCCCCGAAGGGAGGGGGCACTGAGACCCGAAAACAGCGGTCTCCACCACTTCACTTATCTTTTGTGTCTCTCTTTAAGGTGGAGACACACACCCTATTTACTTAAAAGTAGCCCTCTGTCAGGGCTGAGGCTCCTAGAGCCTTCACTGAGCTGCTTTTTCAGCAAGCTCCCAACTTCACACTCACTCACTGAAGACTAACTGAAGACACTGACTTCAAAACTCCCAACGTTCTATCTAACTCCCTTTTCTGCAGATTCCAATGTGGCTCATGAAGCTGCGATAGTTCTACTGGTGATGTCATCCCTCAGTCTCAGCTGAGACTGAGAATAGAGTGAGACAGTGTGAAACCCATTTATCTGGAGTTTCACAAGCTGCCTTCCCTGCCTACCACTAGGTCTTACTGGGATTCAAGTAACTCCGGGTAACAAGGGGGTTACACTCGCGCTTGACCAGGAAAATGACTGTCCGCAGTCATTATTTACCCGCCTTAGGCCATCCCACCCTATGTGCTACCTGCGGAGGGGGGTGATCAGGCCCCCTCCTACCATGTGCAAGCACAGGCAGGCAACACTAAGGGCCTAGAGGCCTTTAGCTGACATATCAGCCTCTACTCTATCCACTTGCTATGGATGCCTAGTGGCTCTGGTAGAACTATCCGGAGCATAGCCCTGATAGATCAGCACTGCGGTCCCAATGGCCATTCAGGACCACAGCCTGTCTATCCCCACTAACCCTCTAGGGAAAACCTATCTGCTTCTAACCTAATACCCCCAAAACAAAAACAACCTGGGGACCTCCCCGACCTTGGGCAACCTGCAACTACGCACCATTAAAATACCATTTTATACCATGTTACTGTCTCCTCCCTACCCCCACAACCACACCTGTGGAAGGAAAGGGTTAATACAGTAATAACAACAATAACACCACAGTACTTTAAATTTCCACACACTAAAGTACTAATGAGGAACTCCGATGAGCCCCTCCTCCTCCTCTTCTTGTCTTCTCTTCTATCTTCCCAGGAACACCTGTAAGAAAAAGAAAGACAACACAAACTCCTAATCTGCATACACAGTCTACCTAAACCCCTACCATCAAAACACTAAAGAATCCCAAAAAGATTTTTTTAGAAAAGGTAGGAAAAACAGTATTTACATTAGAAAACAATGACAATATTTACAATACACATTTGGGGGGATGAAGTGCCCTAAAAGTCCCAACTAGTGACCACAATGCCCGAAGGCTAGTCCAATAAAGAGTCTCTCCTGGGCCGGAGCCCGGTGAAGCACAGTTCTAACAGGCCAAAGTCCCGAAGGGGACAGTCTTTGAGGACAGTTCACACATTTTGAAGTCTGCTAGTGTAGGGTGTGTACTGCAATGTCATAAAGATAGAAAAGTTTGGACTTACCAGCCACTTGTAGTACGAAATTTTGGGACCAACCTGCACCTCTGGTGAAGACTCTCCCTGGCAGCCTTTCTTCCGATACAGCTGGTCGGACATCTTCCAGGAACCACAGGAGGGCACATCTGAGAACAGCTGGACTGATGTCATCTCTGGAGATGGAACCTTAGAACAGGAACAAAAAGAAAACAGCTGGTCCGACGTCATCCGATTACCAGGCGATGAACAGGATACAGCTGGGCTGGTGTCCTCTCTGGATCTGAAGTCATCTGGTGGGCCAGTCGATGGTTTCTGGAGAGGCCAGTACACTGTAGACTGATGAATGTGGGGCACCTGAGTCCTGGATGTTCATACTGGCGGATCAATAAAGGCACTTCACAGTCTGGTATGGCAGTATTGACTACCACTGCTCGGCCTTCCATTTTGTAGGCACAGGCACATTTGCTGGGAGAGTCCTTGCACTGAGGCCAATAGTACTGGGGTCAGAGCTTGAATTATTACCTGCCTGGGCTTATTACACCACACAGTGGGAGATTTCACGCCCCTCCGTCCACTATTCTCCTCTGTCTATAAACAGTGTCCTGCCTCTCTTCCACTGGGTATACTTTTCGTGGAACAGTCTATTTTTACATGCTTGTTGGCTTCAGGATGCACACTTTTCATTGCTTCATCCCAGATCCAGGAATTCCTGCAGTTCTCAATCTCCTCCCAGACCTTCCGAGGAAAGGTAGGAAAGGTCATACCATAGATCTCATTTGCCTTCCTTGAACAGTCTCCTCTTTACTTGCTTTGGTCAATCCCAGATCGCTGGCCTGGCTTGGGGTGTGGCCAGTCCTGGTTCTGCCAGCTATGCATCCTTAAAGAAATTAGAAACAGATCCTGACTTCTTCCTCTTTGGATACAGGGCAGTGGCATCACCACTTTCTTCCATACATTCCTCCGAGGCAAGATCTTGAGGCTGTGTACCTGTTCCTTTTCACAAGGCCACATAGGTTCCCCTCATCTTCCTCTTCACTGAGGATCTGAGCCAGGGTGAGCAGTGTTCTCACTCCTGAGACTATCCACTCATCACTAGGCGTGAGGTCCACCTCCCACTCAAAGGCCTCCCGCATCTCATCTTCGTCTAGAGACTCTGGGCTGACCCCCCCAGGGGTCTATTGGTGCTTATCTGAACTTTCTTTCTGGGATCCAGCATCCGAAACTTCAATTTCTGGTTCTGTCTCTAACTCTGCACCTTCCAGCTTTGTGCCACACTCTCCCAAGGGGCCTTCCTCCGCAGGCTCCGCCTGGTGCTGCATGCTGCCAACTACAGATTCCTGAACCTTTGTCCATGTGGGAGCCAAACAAATTTGAGGTGCTTTATACAAGCCATATCTTTGTAGGCATCCAGCACAGTGAGGAATCATGAAGATGTCCCTTCCAGCTCTCAAGCATATTTGGCATACATGCACTGGATAACTAGGAATCGCCACGAGAGGAGGCAGTTGTCCTCCATAGCACCACTTTTCAATATCCCTCAGTCTAATTACTGCTCCTGTTACTGCAACCTGGGCATGATCCGGGTAACGAGCTGGTCCTGAGGCCATAACTGCAGAAAAACAAACAAAAGTTCACTGTAACTGAAAGTTCCAACTTTACTAAACACACTCTTTAGTTGTAAAATGGCTCCTCTGCTGCTGTGTTTACTTTACTACCCCACCCTGTAATGGCGGCGGCCGCACTCCTGTGCATCAACATTTAGAATCTGGGTCAAGCCACTGCGCACCCGATTTACACACACTACTGATAACTTTTCTCAAACTGCACAACTTGCTCTATTCTTGCTTTAAACACATTTACAGGATTTTCCACTGACTTTTTACATGCTGGTAACATTTTTTTTTCCACCGTCCCTTAAAGCTTCAGGTTTTTAGCACAGGATTGCCTGTATAACTAGTGCTGCACTTTGGCTACAACTCACAGTCTCTCTCTGGCTTCAAATTTTAAACTGAGGCTAAATTCATTACTATGCACACAGTCAATGGCTTAACAGACTTGCACTTGCTGGCAGGACTTTACACAGTCATTACTTACAAAGCGATTACACTGCTGCACACATATTTACATGGCATAGGGCAGAAAATCACTGTTTGAGCAGTTTTCATGGTTGTTACTACTATTATCAGTAGCAGTTTGCTGCGATGGAAAAAGCCTGTAGCCAGTTCTTGGAGACCTCAGAACAGAAACGGGCGGGCAGTCCTATCAATCGTCTTTTCAACCACCAAACTTGCAATTCCGACAATCGATTAGCGGGTTGAGCCCGATTTTAAACTAGATAGTCTATTTTTAACAAGTTTTACAGCGATTTTAACACTGCGACACTCCTCCACTAGCCAGTACACACACTCCACTCACACTCCCTCTCGAATGCTGGGGCAGTCACTCTAGAGCTGGCTGAGGGGCGGGACTGAATGCAGCCTGACCAATCACACGACGCCATGCAAATGAGCCTCTTCTTCCTTGTGAGGGCTCTTCTTCTCACGGCGATCGTCGAGCAGGCAAATTTAAACTGCAGAATGGAGCTTTTTTTTTTCACCAACGGACTCCACGGCGGAGCCCATTTCAGCCATTTAACATAGCCATTTACACTGCAGTCTCTCAGTCAACTCAAAAAGCATTTCCTACGTCCGGGGCACAATTTTCCTGTTGCTACCCCTAGTCTTCCACCTTTTCTTTGCAACAGTTTATTTTAAAGCAGGCAAAAATGCTGTAAACAATTTGATGCAGGACAAGGGCACACTCTTTGGCTTTACTGCTCCTTGGTAAACAGTTGGCAATTTTAAACAGCAGCACAATATCCACAGCACACAGCAACACACACTAGTTACTTGCTTCAGCTTTTTGGGCTACCCACTGCCAGACAGCCAAAACGCTAGCCCCCTTGCCCAAGTACCTTCCTCCCTGAACAAAATCCAAAGAGGTGCCTCCATTTTTGTAACCCCTCACCCCTGCCTTTCTAGCAAAATGACAGGTGGCATGCTGTTGAAGCTGACAGCAGTACCTAGTGGGGACTGGGTTCGGGGAGGATGAGGTTACTCGGCACAGGGACCTAGGTTCGCTACTCTGAACAGGGGCACCCAAGTAAATCCGAACACAGGAAGCAATAACTGTAATGTCCAGAACCAGGGATGGGATTCTTCAGTGTGGCTTTTATTCACATACAAGCCGACCAAACAAAGCGTAGACGGACCCCCATGGGGCTACATTTCCTGGTAATGCAGATTAGAGACAACAGAACACTTAATCACTATTTCCAGCCTTCAGGCTCTAAACCCACCAGGCACACAGCCCGGACTTGCACGCAGCTTTGGGTACACAGCCCGACTTGTACACTCTTGGGTTTTTCCCACTGGCCCGGCTCCCCTGCCGGCCACTTGATCTGTGGTCCATTGGAAGAATGAACCAATTATCCCATTCATGGTCCATTGGAAGAATGAACCAATTATCCCTTTCATGGTCCATTGGAGGAATGAACCAATTATCCTGTTCACGGTCCATTGCAGGAATGAACCAATTATCCTGTTGTGGCTCTCAAACCACACTAGAGTCTGCGACTCCTAGAGAATTTCCTTACAATCCCATGGCTGGTACTTCCCCATCACTGGCCATGTGCCTGAGGCAAGTAGAAATCCACAGAAGAAATCCGTAGAGATGGACCTGGTCACTAAAGATGGGGGGGCCACCCACCTCCAGCTCCCACAGCACATACCCGGCTATTTCTCTGGAAAACTGAACAATTCCTTTACTGAACTTTTAAATGTAGATTAAGGGTAGACGTCTGTCACATCACCTCTACATATTATTTGCATCCCAACAAACTCTGGAACTTGAAACTACTTTTAACTTGCTTGGCTCATTACTCTAGGCTTCCCAATATTTAGTATTTCAAGCCCCACATTGTCACACAAGTTCCAGGGTGAAAAACATAAGCCCTTTTAGCCAGAGCAGACACTCACCCTCACGTTGCAGGTGCCCCACAGGCGACTCACAAATCTTCTTTTCTCCCAAATAAATACTGGAACGAACAGGCAGCTTTTCCTCCACAAGCAGAACTAGGGGGTTGCCCCAGAAATGTGCAGGGAAACCTTTCCTGCCCCCCCCAAAGGGAGGGGGCACTAAGACCCGAAAACAGCGGTCTCCACCACTTCAGTTATCTTTTGTGTCTCTCTTTAGGTGGAGACCACCGCCCCTATTCTTAAAAATAGCCTTCTGTCAGGGCTGGGCTCCTCAGAGCCTTCACTGAGCTGCTTTCTCAAGCAAGCTCCCAACTTCACACTCACTAACTGAAGACACTGACTTCAAAACTCCCAGCATTCTATCTAACTCCCTTTGCTGCAGATTCCAATGTGGCTCATGCAGCTGCGATAGTTCTATTGGTGATGTCATCCCTCAGTCTCAGCTGAGACTGAGAACAGAGTGAGACAGTGTGAAACCCATTTACCTGGAGTTTCACAAGCTGCCTTCCCTGCTTACCACTAGGTCTTACTGGGATTCTAGTAACCCCGGGTAACAAGGGGGTTACACATCCCACCCAGGAACCCTAAACATGGCTTCAATGATGTCCTAAACTTTATCAACTCTCATCCTCCTGAAGCTGAACTTATTCTAGTAGGGGATTTCAACATAAACTGGTTAGCATTGGGCACCAGTGCCTATAAAGACTCCATCTCAGCTGCTAACCTCACGCAAATGGTAAACTCCCCTACTAGGATTAACTACAAGACTAGCAGCAGTACCCTCTGGGATTGGGTCCTCACCACTCACCCCACAAGGATTTCTCGTACGACCATTCTCCCAAATTCTCTCAGTGACCACTCCCCAGTCATATGTGCATGGTCTAACAAATTCCTCAAGCCCCCTCCCAAAATTATCGCTAGAAGAGTCCTTCCTCATGGAAAACTTCCACATCTCAAACAATACCTGCTTCTACAAGACTGGCTACCCATCTATGAAGCAACAGATGTTAACTTGCTCTTGATCACTTCATCTCAATTTTCAACAAAGCCTGCAACCTCTTTGTCCCTGCTAAAAAGCGCAAAACAAAATCTCTCTCTAACCCATGGCTCACCGCGGCTCTTCTCTCATAGCCGAAACTAAGGGACCACTTCTGGGCAGTTGCCAGGGCCACTGGCAAACAACTGGACATCCAAAATTACAAACAAGCATGAAATACCTGCACAAAAGCCATCCGGCTAATGAAATCCACCTATTGCAAAGATGCTCTCACCAATACATGGGGAAAGGGTCGTGCTTTCTGGGACAATATCAAGGATGTCACAGGGAAGCAGCCAAAAACCTCTCCAGCCATGTTAATGGTTGATGGATCCTCAACCCTCGACCCCAAGGTGATCGCAAACATCTTTAACACGGCTTTTTCAGACCTTAGTGCTGTCCTACCCCATGACTTTTTCGAAAACAGGACCTACTACCCAAATACCTCAGCCCCACAGTCTAACCATCCCCTCTTCTACTTCAGGGAGGTAAGGCTGAATGAAGCTCACTGCTATATTACTGCAGCTATCTCTAAATCTAGATCAAGTAGCGACACGCTGGACCTTAAGCTTCTGTTGCTCACCCTAGATGAGGTAATTCATCCATTAACAAAAATCCTAAACCTCTCTCTTTGCTGTGGAAAATTCCCAGACTTATGGAAAACAGCCACTGTAACACCTGTCCATAAAAGTGGGGATAAGACGAATCACTCAAATTATTGCCCTATCTCCATACTGCCCCACTC
The DNA here is from genome assembly GCA_016271365.2 of Neoceratodus forsteri. Taxonomy (NCBI): domain Eukaryota; kingdom Metazoa; phylum Chordata; order Ceratodontiformes; family Ceratodontidae; genus Neoceratodus; species Neoceratodus forsteri. The sequence continues at coordinate 661,516,939 of CM057459.1, forward strand.
TCAAGGCACTCAGGCGCATTGTGGCTGATCAGCTTACCGACCACTTGGATAAATACAATATACCTTGTCACAACAACATGGTTTCCAGAAAGGTCACAGCACCACCACAGCCCTTCTTGAGTTCACTGGAGCTTTGCACAAATCACCGTTGACAAGCGGCCTTCTCACAGGGCGTTTTCGTCAACCTCTCAAGGCCTTCAATACAGTACCATGGACTACTAATTGACCAACTACTGAATGCCAGGCTGTCACCTGACTCTTCTCTCTGGTTTAAAAGCTACTTAGAAAACCGGTCACAGAGAGTAAAAATTGCTGACGCTCTTTCTGACACCCTGCCTGTTCACTCAGGTGTCCCACAGGGATCCATACTGGGCCCCCCTCCTTTTTAGCCTTTTCTTAAACTCCCTCCCTTACCACAGCTCTGAGCAGATCATACTATATGCCGATGATGCTGTTGTATTCTCCACTCACAAAGATCCTGCAACTCTTCAACACAACCTTCAACTTGGTTTCAGTTCTGTAGAGACATAGTTTCTTAATCATAAACTGGTCCTCAATGATGAAAAAAACAAATCTATTCTCTTCTGCAGCTCTCATAACCCACACAAACTACACCACTTGGCTATCTCCACTACCTAGGGGAACACTCTAGATCAGGTGGGGTCCTTCAACTACTTAGGGATACAGTTTGACCCTATTTTCTCCTATGGACCTCATATAGATAATGTAGCTAGAGCTGCTAATACATGGCTTGGTCTCCTCTACAAACACAGACAACATCTCATGCCAGAAGCTTTGAAGGTTGTAGTCCTGAGCTCTGTGATCTCTATAATAGACTATGGTCTCATAATTTATGGCTCGGCCACAACCACAACCCTTAGACACCTCTCAACTGCCTTAAATAAGGCATGTCAGCTCATCACTGGTGCTCACCGTCTCACCCACACATGTGACCTGTACACCCAGACCGGCTGGCTCCAACTATCAAACTGCATAAAGTTTCTCACCTGCTCTATGGTGAAAAAAATCTACCTTGGTCTTGCACCTTCTGGGGTCTCAACTCTGTTACAACACTGAACCAACAAACCGTGCCTTCGGAGATCCATGCTACAGCTACTGAAAGTCCCCCACTGTCACACTTCACAAGGACAATGCTCTTTTGCTTATCAAGTGCCACTCTGGTTCAATGGCCCCAGCCCCACCATCTCCTCTGCCCTGACAATTGGTATGTTTAAAACTAGGCTCCAGGACTATCTCACTACCGACAGCTCCTGTGACTGCCCAACTTAACCTTGTTTCTCCACTTCCCTGCCTGCTCTAGTGGTCCCCCTACCCTCTTCACTGGATTCTACCCTCACATCTTTGTATACCACTGCTGCACTTTTCACCCTTTCCCCACCCTACATACATTCCTCCCCCCCACTTCCCTCTCCCTATGACTATGGCACTTCTTATCTCTTGTCTGTTTTCTCTGACAAATGCCACTGGCTGCCTTGCTTACAATGTTACCCCTGAGTTGTATTAATCTGTAATCTGTTTGCAATGTCCACATTGTTGTAATGTCTGTCTTGATGTTCCCCATAATTTGTATTTCTCTGACGTGGAAACTTTCTAAAAGAGCCTTGGCTCAAAGGTATTTGTAATCCTACACTTGATAAAAAAAAAAAAAAAAAAATTATGTTGGATGTACAACAAGACCCCTGAAGGACCAGATCCTGGTGCATGTCCATTCAATCACTAATAGAGAATTGGAAAGCCCAGCAGGTATTCACTTTGCTGAAAATCATAAGTACCCTTGTGTTGTGCTGAGGCTCACTATCCCGACACTGACCTGCCCAGGCGGTATTGCCTGACAGGTTCAGTATCTGGACAGTGAGCATCCTGGCATAAGGAATCCCGAGGGACGTCGACAGGAGTAAGGTAGCAGATGTGATGGCTTGCTACCTTACCCCTGTCCCTGGGACTGTAATCTGCGAGGAATCTGGAGGCTGGCCGAGCTGCCCTGGTGGTGTTGTGGACTACACCATGGCGGCTCAGCCAGCGTGCTGTGGAGGCGTGGGTTCTATCTGCACTGCAGGTGATAACAATTTTACCCCATAACTAATTTATTTCTAACTCTGAGGTCTGCTCCCCTCAGAGTTAGATATTTAATTCTGGGGTGAATTAGAGGACAGACCCCCCACATGGGGGTTTGGTGGGTAAGCCCCCAATTTGCCTTAGTGGTTTGCAGATCAGATGCCCGAAATCATATTTTCGGGCATCTGTTGATTCGACAGCAGGAGTTCAGACCAGTGGGGTCAGTATCCTGAGACTCAGGATTCTGAGTTTAGGGATATCATAATATATCCAAATCGTAATGGCAACATTGAATGGTTTCAGTTTATTGGGCTTGAACACATTGCAATACACCTTCGGGGAGGTAACAGAAAATGCAAATTGTTACAAAAAGAAGCCAAATGGATTTTTACTTTAAGGGCCCATTCTATTTTGGGTCTAAACAGCCATAATAATATTGATACTACACCATATTTGTGGAGAGGGACCCTTCTGCCCCCTCTTTTTGCTGTATTTGGTTTGCAAATATGACCTGCTTGCACTAAGAGAATATGTAATTGAGTTGGCACAAATTAAAATGTCCTGCGTAGACACGTGTGTCCCCAGCCTTGGTTTGTGAATATGTATATGAATATTTGAATTCGCTTGGACTTGGTCTTTGTGGAAGCTGAATGGCACAATCTAACATGGATTTTTAACAGATATTTTCTCCTGTAAACATATTGTAAGCGACGCTTTTATTAGCAGCTTAAATTTACACTTCAGTAATAAATTCTTGTGGTTATGCCATCAACTATCCGGAAATTTGGGGTTGCATCCTTTGTCCATCAAAAAGGTACCATTATGGTCTACAGTAGCAATATGCATTGTATCTATTGTAAAAATATTTTTTTAACATTAATGTACATTTTCTTGCAATCCTGTTTAAAGTCACATTTTGCACTTTTGGGTGTTTTTTATGTTTTACATTATTTATGATAGAAACTTTCAAATGGTATTAATGTAGGGCACTTTATAAATCGTGTTTTTATATGCTTAAAACAATTGTGGACTGTCACTTTAAAACTTGTAAGATTTAAATGGGGCCAATAAGTGGCTACACTCCACCTCCTGACAAAGCGTTGTGTGTTAGACATGAAGGGCCGATGTAGTGAGTGCTTCTATGGGCTGTCTCAATAAAAGACTGCAGCAGGTATTTTGCCTTAGTTATACTTATTTCAAAATGGACTTTCTGGACATCTTGGAGTGCACTGTGGTGTTATTGCTACAAGAGAAGCCACAGAAAAATACTCTGCTTATATATAACCTCCAGAATAATAAACTACCCATGTAAATTCAGTAAAGCTATCAATTCTGTTTTTGATCCCCCCATGTCAATTACAATAATCCTCAAGCTAGCAAATTCTTCTGATTCTGACCCAGCCAAGGTCACCTCCGCTTTCAATGATTTCTTTACTTACTGTGTTCTTTCACTGCTGTTCTCACCCATGCCCCCTACCTCCGCCGCCTTCCATATCCTCTCTATTTTCCTCTTCCTCCCTTTACCTCCTCTCCTCCCACTCTGTCCATGGCCATCACTGCCTTGCTGTCCCTTAATCTGTCTAAAAGTCATAGCCGTGATGGCCTTGCCCCAACGTTCCACTACCTCCCTGTTCCTGCCATCACCGTCCTTATCGCTTCCCTCCTCAGTTTTTTATTTCATCTAGGCAAAGTTCCTAAGGCATGGAAATGCATTAAAATTCTCTCTTTCGACATGTATGGAGGTCCCTTTATCCCAGGGAAGTACTGCCTCATTTCCCTTTTTCCCACTCTTGCAAAAGTGCAAAGAAGAAGCATATTTTTCTCTCAGCTCTCCTCCTATCTTGACTTTTGACATTTTCAGCCTCTTCCAGTCCAGCTTCTAAATCCCACTAAACCATATCCTTGCTCCAATGGTTTCTTGGTTCCATTCTTCAGGGGCTGGATCAGGGCCAGTTACTTTTGCTATCTCTGTTGATATCACTAATGCCTCTGACACTGTGTCCCAACCACTCCTACTGGATGAACTTGCCAGGGGTGGCCTTTTGAACCTTTCAGTTATTTGATTCTGCTTCTACCTTTCCAACCAAAGCAGTTGGTCATTGTAGCGGATTCCCTCTCTCCACCATCTTGAAACAATTAAGCAAACCTGGGGGCTCTATCTTGTGGCCTGTTCCATAATATTACATTACTAAATGACTTCCTCTCAGTCTCTGTCACCTTGTACATTAACACGTATGTAGAAGACACCAGATCCTCAGCCACTGAGTTGGATGTGGAGATCCAATGTGATTTTGAAAACCTACAATGCTAGCCTAGTTCTGTTCCAACCAACTATACTGCAATGCTAAAATGATCTCATTGGCCTTTGGTAGCAAACAGAGCTTACCTGGTTCCAGTCATTTCAGTCTTAAAAATTCTGGATGCCTCCTCCTTGAAGAGGTTCCTTTCTTCAAATATTTTGGTGTTTATTAGGACCGATAGCTCAACTTGCCACATCAGTGCCATCTACAGAAAACACCTGCTCAACCTTGGTGTACTGTACTGCAACATATATTTGTAATCAGCTTCTCTCCTCAGTTGGCTCAAGGCAGGTTATCAGACAGCATTCAAAGGTTAAGCTAACCCTGAAATCTTGTTCTGTTGGGGCAGGAATTGCTTGAAGAAAGGATGTCTGGCTGTTCATGCTGTGAGTGGCCTGACTTAGTTAAGAGCAAGAAACTAGAGCATGACCAGGCATAGTTCTGCCTTCCCCAATACCTTATATAAGGGGAGCACTAGGCGGTTTGCACTTTTCCTGGATGAAGACAAAGAGAGGAGCAGTCCAACCTCTCCAACTTCAACTGGACCTTGGCGGCCTGCGGTACAAGGGATGGTGGCAGGGTCCCTGGGATTGGGAGGCACTGGCCTTCTTGTGCCTGGTCTCCAGAGAAGAACATCAGGAGCAGCTGGAGAGATGAAGGCCTCAGGGACTAACCTCAGCTGGGACAGTGGTGGGCCACCCCTCAAAGGAGGTCACCAGAACTTTGCAGGTTCACTCCTGGTAGCTGTACAGAGAGAGAGAGGAAGTGAGAGAGAAATAGGAAAAATCTGTGTTTAAGGAGATAGGAAATTAATTTGTGATGTTCTTGGTGGTTAAATAAATCATAAACATGATACCATACCCTCTGCATGTCTTTTTTTCTGGAATGAGTGTTTAAAATATGAATGTGTAGGCTCCTTTCCAGTTTTCAAATGGGGACTGGCTTGACAGTGTATTTTTGTTTGTATCAGGGGTCATCACGTACCAAGGTTTGAACTGATCACATCACTGACTCCCAATACAGCGTGCAGTTAACTTGTAACTGAAACATGTGGCAGTCTGACAGGTTTCTTTTCAAGACTGATGCCACACTCAATTACATGAAATAACGCTGTCACTGCACCACTTTCTTTTCTAACTTCTTGTTCAGCTGCCTCCTCGGTTTTCTCTCCAGTTTTCTCTAACCTGCTCTCCCCTCCTCCTACTCACTCAGATCATCTGGTTCCGATTTCTTCCTCATTCCTCGCCAAAGGACCTCAGCGGGTTAAGCTGCATTCTCCTGTCTCCCACCTCTCATCTGAAACAACTTCCCTTCCTGTCTCCATTTCTTCTCCTCCCCTTCCCCTTCTCCCTGTCTCCCTCTTCCCTCATCTTATCCTGTATTTCTATACTAAAGGGGCTCCCCTCCGTATCCTCATCAGAATGTACAGTATTTACAGTAGCAGCCACAGACATAGCCAGATATTTCCAGATATTTCGTGACATTTCTGTAGAGTTTCTCTCTGCTGCCCCTACTGTGGAAATGTAGAAAACAGGAGATTTCTCTAGAAATTTTGGGAAATAGCTGGCTATGTCTCTGGCTACTACTGTAAGTGTATGCCCGTAATGGAGTTCTGTTTGTATCTTCCTTTATGTTTGTGGCCCTGCCCCTGTATTTCCTCAGTAAATCTATCCATTCAACTATAACCCCTTGCTCTCCTCCACCAAACTTAGGATACTCTTGCTCTGCTGCTTTCATACTGAAGTACATGCTACCTTTTGCATCCACTGTACTATTTTTAGATCACTGTATTATTTATGCCTTGTGCATATTTCTTCTGTACTATATTTAGCTTTCTATTTAGTCTCCTGCCTGGAGAATTTGTATTTAATTGTGCTTTACTCTTGTATATTCTTTTTTTTCCACTATTGCAGCTGCTACCATCTTTCCCCTTTTTGGACACCCCCTCTCCCAAGAAATGAGCTTCAACTAATGGGCAAAATGTTTAAGTAACAAAAAAAAAAAATATCAGTTAATCTTCGGTGAGTCTATTCTAGTAGGCCATATTATTGTTTTGGTGCCTGCAATATTTCCCTTTCATAAATCTTTTACTGGGGCCAATTTGTAACAAACCTCATCTTTTGCAATACATCTTTTTTTTTTTTTAAGAAAAAAACTAATCCTGAATCTTTAACAGTTTCTATCAGCTGTTGGTGGCATTACAATTGTCATGTAAAAGGAATCTGCCAGCATGCTGAGCTTTAAAGTCCGTCGTTCATGCGGATTATGTATGGCCAGTTTAGTAGTGCAGAGTGACTAAATCTGTACTTCTGCAATCAGACACGGCAGCCTCCACCACTGCTTGGGTTTTAAAAAACAGGAACCCAAAAAGCAGACAGTGGTGTGCCAGAACAAATAAGTCTGCCAAGAAAATAACATAAAGACAACTTCAGTCAGTTTCATATGATATTAAGCTGTATATGAAAACAAATTAAAACATTATAGTATATGCCTAGAGCTCACTGTGTATAGAAATAAATGGTTCTCAAAAGTTGTTATGCATAGTCTAAAGTTGTGCATGTTCTAAAAGTTGCTCTACACATTCCATGATCAGAGTACCTGTGCCACATTCACAGTCATTGCCGCCCACCCGCCTGCTCACTGTCATTTTGTTTTCGGCACTTCAGTTACCATCGTTACAGCGCTGTGCCAGACTTTCCCTTTTATCTTATCTGTTCATAAAAGTGTGGTCCTATTAGGTGAATCGAAACAGTATTTTGTGAAAATAATGTCCCAGAGTTTTACATTTTAAGCTTTTTTCTTTCCTGAACCCGGAACTAGTGCCTTGTATCAGTGCCACTATACATAATGTGTGCTGTTTTGAGCAGTAACCATGCCAGCACAAGCTTACCACTCACAATGTGCTTAATCTCTCTTTACTTCTCACTCATTCTAATTGGGACCGTCGGAAACAACACTAACATATATAGCAAAACACAGCTGCTGATTTTGAAGTAATTCAGAACTGGTTTATCTCACATATATTGGTATTAAATGAAAAAAAAGTAAGATAATGATTTTCTGTAACAGTAAAAAGTGTTGTCAGAACCTGTTCTCCAGCTTCACACAATTAATGGGGGGGGCGTGTCAGAACAGGTTAAGACCTTTAAATATCATGGATTTACAGTGGATGATGACATGATGCATGAACATCACTTACTATATACTGTATGACTAAAGTTGTGCATCAAAGGTTAGGGGCACTTTGTTAATTCCATCTACCACACCACTTCTTTCACAAAGTTTTCTTATTTCAGTGACAGACTATGGATTAATATTTTATTAGGCTGCTAGGGTGGGAATATTGCATAAGGTAAAAATCCTCTTGAATCAGATTGCGCTTTGCAACTCCGCTACCATACAGGACTCACCACTGCACTGTGATTTGTTAGAACAAGTGGGATGGCTCTCCCTCAAACTTAGATATAAATTTCAATTGGGATCCTTGCAAAAAACAGTTATCACTAAGAAGGTTCCAACTTTTTCAATTCGATTTTCAAATCACATAGTAGCTCTGTTGTTACATGTGCATCTGGTCATCAACATGCTCACTTCCCTAGAATGAAAACATCAGCTGGCCAAAGAACTATGTTTTATAACCTACCTACTTTCTTCAATGTTATTTCTACTGCTTTTGACTGCATCAATGTCTTTATCCATAGCTTTAGGCATGTCTTGAGAAAATATTTTTTCTCTTTGAGTCATTGTAAATGTTTTAACAACTAGTTGGTATGAATGATGGCTGCAATGTATGTTAAATAGTTTTATTTATTGTTTGTAATGTGGATCTGTAATTGTATGTTACTCTTGTCCCCCTCAAAAATGGGTCTTAGGGCCCATGGATTTACCAGATTTTAAATAAAGAAAACAAACAAACAGGCAGAACTAAAACAAGCATTTGCCAATGCCGAATATTGTCTTGCTGGCATTGGCATTGGCATTGGCAGTGCAGGAGTTAGAGAGATGCATAATAGGAATGGCAGTGAAGTATTGAACTGACGCCAACCCCACCTCCATCCTGCAGAAACTGACTGGCACTGGGGTGTGCCTTTGGGTCATCAGCCATAATAATCATGCCATTTTACCTCACCCTACCCTGCAGACACCAACAAGTGTCACAGTGAGCCTTTGGGTCTTCGGGCTATACGCTCACCCCATTCCATAAGGAAATACGCTGAGATGGGTGCAGTATTGGAGAATGGGGTGAACTTTGGGGTCAGAGAGTCCAAGGCACACCTCGATGCCTGTCACTGGCTACAGGGTGGGGGTGGAATGGCATGAGCATTACAGCCAACAATCCCAAGTCACATCCCTGATGCCTGTCCAGTCTCTACAGGGTGGGGCATTACAATTGCAAACCCTAACACCCCAGGTGTTTGTTGGTATTTCCTCCCAAATTTTCAACATGGGCTTTTGTGACCCCATTTCATGAACAGTGGCACTATCAGTTTGTTAGCCAGAACATGATTTTGCACACGCGACGGTGCCATTTGGTGCCACAGGTGTGAAAACATATTCTGGGCAGGATGAGAAAAATGACAGTTGTACTGTTCATAAAGAGGTGTAAAAGAACGGCAATGTTGAAAATCTGGAGTGAAAATATGAAAAACTGTTGAAGCCACGAGCGTGCATAGAAACTGCGCAACGCACGCCATAACATAATTATTTTGGGGATTTTTTTAACCAGATTTTCAATATGGGCATTTTGTGACCGCTGCTCATGAGCAGTGTCACTGTGATTTTGTTAATCTGTCCCAAACATTGATTTCCCACAGTGACTGCACCATTGTGCGTCACATGTGCGACAACACAATTTGGGTAGGATGTGAAAAATGACAGTTATACTGTTCATAAGGAGGTGTGTAAAAATGGCAATGTTGAAAATCTGGAGTGAAAATATTAAAAATTATCGAAGTTACGAGCATGCGTGGAAACTGCACAACACACACTCGTAACACAGTCACGTTTTGGAATTTTTTCACCAAATTTGCAATATAGGCCTTTTGGGATCCCACCTTATGAACAGTGGAACTGTTGATTCATTAATCGGTCCTGAAAGGGGATTCCGCACAGTAACCTCAACATGACCTTTCGGGACCAAATAACGAGATGACAGTGCATGTGTTCATAAGGTGGGGTCCCAAGAACCCCATGTTGAAAATCTGGAGCCAAAATAAAAAAAAGGCTGAGATATCCACCTAAGTTGAAACCCCCATTTATGCCATTATACAGCTTACTGGCATTTCTTCACTTGCAGTTCAGCTTTGAAAAGTCCAGGCGTGTTCCAGCTCCACTGAAGATCACAGCGCCAGACCACTGGAGGCAAGTATGGGGTTAGGGGGTGTGTGGGGAGGTGGAGTGCACAGAGGGTGGGTGCAGGTTGGGGGAGGGGGGGTGCCACGGACAACTTTCTTTTTTTTCAGGTAAAAAAAAATAAAAAACGGACACTACGCCGTGGGATGATTTTCTTTCTTTACAGGTGAAAGAAAACAAATGTTGGCCACACTGGGGTGGGCTCCCAGTGTGCCCATGACTTCGGGGGTGATGTTGGCCACACTGAGGTGGGCTCCCAGTGTGCCACGCATAGGGGTGGGGCTGGGGAGGAACATGCCGACATGGTCGGCTTTCTTCAGGGAGGCACACTGGGGTGGGCTCCCAGTGTGCCACACAATGTGGGGGGAGGTGGCAGACATGCTGACATGGGGACTGCACCCCAATTTTGGCCTTCTTTCAGGATTGTGTGGCAGTGGCAGGACCCACCTCCATGTTTATTGAAATGTTTCACCAGAAAATGCACATTCGGGAGGCGTGTCATCTCTGCCGCTGCATGACGAACTTGTCTCCAATTGCAGCAGCAAGTTTGTTTCAAGTTGGTGGCACTTTGCACAATACTTGTGTCAGCGCTAGCATGCTGGCTCATTGGGGAATGAGGGACGCACCTACTAAAGTGTGCCCTTCATTTGCCAACACTGACACACCTCTGCATTTCTCCTACTACCAAAAGATGTTGCTTGTGCATGTGCAAGACAACATAATAAAGTACTAAAGTCATATTTATGCCCAACAGATTATTACTGAAAAAGAATATGACCTGCTTTATTAAAGTGCCACATAGAGACAAGAAAACTATTACAGTACTATTTTGCTAAAACATATACAGTACTATAAAAACTAAAATATGGCGACCATACACAACTGCCCTTGTGGTTCCATCTTGGTGGTGGAGATAACAGCACAGCCCTCTGAAGCTTTTGCTCTCGAGGTCCAAATGCTATTATGTCAACCCTCAATGGAAAAACAGGCTTGTTGTGTACCGTCACCCATACATTATTCACTTACATTGTACTTCATCACAGTAAAATAGACATTACTGAGACAGACAGCAGTTTTGGTATACTACCACACACACACACAAAAAAAACTAATAAAATACCAAGGATACCGTTTTATGTTTTTTAAGTTAATGACTATTCTGTGTCGTTAATCATAACTGCTGGGAAACTGCGTCATCCACTCAGGTTGGCTTTAAAATCACTACAGTACCCTGTCTGCACCAACATTCCGTGACAGATTGCTCAGTTGGACTGTGTTAGCAGAGGGAGATGCTATTAGCCCTCGGGGCTTCTCAGTCAAGACTTGCTTTACAACTTTAATTTGTTTTCTCCTTTCAGGAACTCGCAGTGATGAAAGTTATGTTCGTCTACAACAAACAGTCTTTTGCTAAATTCCAACTGTACCTGTTTTTACACTTCTAAATGGATCTGCTGTCTTGATCAACCCTGGCTCCAGGGAGCCCCATGTGTTCTACCAGTCTTCTGCCTACAATGTTTCAGGCTAATAATGTGGTACTTTCAGGTTGGAAGGGACTCATTTCTGCCCACTGCTTCATAAGCAGGTATGAATAAGTATGTTGTGTAAACCCATATACTAATTTAAAGGGATTCAAATAAGTATTTTAAAATTAAAGAAAGCCATTTCTTTCTGTGGTCTGCCATCTAGCCTGGTATCTGATGTAAGTCTGAACATATGAACATGTGATTTCTGGAAAGAAAGCTCACTGGTCCTCCAAACTCTGCCCCCACCAGCTCAGTGGGGTATCCTCTCACCCATTTCTTCAAATTACCCAGCAAGGGCCACTCGATGGCCCACTGGGGAACACGTCATGCTCCCATGCTGGTGAACTGGTTTGGAGGAGAGGGACTTGGGAGCCAACTTGGGTGGCCAAGGGGACAGAGGGCACACCTATGCAACAGTTCTCCCAGCCGGAGAGGGTTGGTGCCATGTTTCCTCAGCTGCAGGGACTCCTGTGGTGGGCTGTGGAGTTTGCACTCCCACTGGGCATCACTGCATGCTTTCATTGCCTACAGGCAATGGCCTCTCACCAAGCAGGAGGCACGGGGGGGGCAACAGGAAGAAACCAGTGTAAACTTTACCAGTCTACTGTATAAATAGGAAATTACTTAAAGGAGAAGTCCACCCAAAACTTGAAAAAATATATGTTGTGCAGAGTGTTTTTATTTGTATGTGAAGTTCTAGTGTTTCCTTCCCTCTGACTGGTATTAGGATTTTTTTCTAAATTAGCCTGCTAGCTTTATACTAGTTTTATGACCCCTGGGGATCTTCATCCCTGAGAGCTTAATTGTATTTCTTGTTCCCACAGTGCATCTTGTCTCATGTGACAGTGATGTAAGAGAGCCAACATTCAACTGCATATCAAACAAACTAAATATCTTGGAAGCTGTACAAGCTGCACAAAAATTACCAGCAGCAAAGTTTTTCAGGACAGTAAGACATTTACAATGAGGGTGGTCACCAAGCTGAATTCTACAGATTTTAAAGTATAGCCATCTCTACTGTTGTGAACTGATTGTAAAGCAATGCTTTCTGCTAGATTTATGGGCTCTGCTACATCACCATCACATGAAACAAGTTGCATTGTAGGACAAAAAATACAACTAAGCTGTTTGATATGGAGATCTCCAGGGGTCGTAAAACTACTCTAAAGCTAGCAGGCTAATTTAGGAAAAACTCCTAATACCAGTCAGAGGGAAGGAAACACTAGAACTTCACATACAAATTAAAACACTCTGTACAACATATATTTTTTTCAAGTTCTGGGTGGACTTCTCCTTTAATAAAAAGATGTCTCATTGGTATCTTCTAATGTGCAAAACCAATTGTCAAAAGATTTCTACATATCTCTTTAGGTTTTTTTTTTCCCTCAGTTGCCACATTACCATATAATATTCATTAGGCAATTATTATTAAATATGATTTTTAGCTTCCCTGCTTGTATTGCAAGCAATATTACTTACTGTATATACATACATAAAAGTCTAGTTTTAGATGCTAAAAATAGGCTCCAAAGAAAGGGGACTCGACTTACCCATGAGGTTAACCTATCTGTGGGGTTTACAGTGGTAAACCATTTTTGCAAGTGGGTCACCTAATTTTGTGCCCAGTTCTGGCCACAAAGACATATTCTGTGCCTGATGTTGGTCACAAAACAGACTGTTCCATTCTTACTGGGCATGGCTGCAAATGAATGCCTGTAACTGTGATAAACTTGACATGGTAAAGGGGTTGACTTATATGTGACGTTGATTTATAGGCTGTTTACAAAATGGATAGGGGAAATACTGCATCCTGATTGGTCCAAGCCTGTGCATTGGGACAGCACAATGCACGGGTAAAAAAATATGTTAACAATCAGGACACAGCACACTAATAATAATAATGCCTTTTTCAAAAATTCCCATATGTCAGTACAAACATGGCTGCCACATTTACTAATACACTGATTGTGGAACTCAACCCTTTTAAAAAATAAATCCAAAAGGTTTTTTTATGTTGTATCTCATTTATTTAGCGGCCATTCAGTGCTCATTCATTTAACTTTATGTTACATTTCAGGGCAACCCTGTCCCTTCTTCAGACATTAACTGAGTTTCTTTATTACTAAAAATTACAGAAAAGAAAAAGTTTTTAACTTGTTATCTAAACTTTGAAGCTTCTATTATTACATTACATGCAGTTCCCCCTGCACAAACATATGTATATGCATTTCATGAACTGTAACTGTAGGAGCTTCAAGGATTAGATAAAAAGTTAAAAACGTTTTCTTTTCAGTAATTTTTAGTAACAAAAGCAGCTCAGCTGATGTCTGAAGAAGGGGCAGGATTGACCCGAAACGTAGGATAAAGTGAAATGAATAAGCGCTGAAGAATTCTCACTACGTGGAAATATATAAAAATAAATAAATAAGAAGCCATCACATAAAAAACCTTTTGGATTTATTTTTAAAAGGTTTGCATTCCACAGTTAGTATATTTGATTTATGGATATCCGCATGGTGGGATACTCCCCTTATATTTGAAAAAATCTCCATATCACATGACAAAGTGAAAAAGAAAAGAGAAGATATACATATTAAGGACATAAGGAACCTTGGGAGCCTAGAGGTGGACCTTGATGCCACATTTTACTCACACAAAAAAATCAACTAGGCCTTGAAAGTAAAACCTCTAAAATTAAAAAATTAAAAAAATTTATGTTCTTTTCATATATTCCCCTTCTCTCTCTCTCACACACACACACACACACACACATTTAAAATAAATGAAGTACTACTGTCAGTTTTTGTTAGCTTTATTTCTGACCATAGATCCCCCCCCCATCCTTATCTGCCTATCATGGAAGTGTTTGCCACTTGCTTTTCTGACCATGGCCGCCTGCCCCAAATCAGGGAAATGTTTGCTGCTTGCCCAGCAACAGATAAACTTAAACCCCTGGCTTTACTAATGCCTTCTGATATGTGTGTGTGTGGGGAGGGTAACATTCAACCAGCAGAATTCTACATAAGTTTGAAGTCCTGAATTCCATGATAAACAAACATTACATCTATTAAATGTGTGGACAGGCAGATGTTTGATAGCTGGGGAGGGACTACTTTTCACTAGTTACTTTTAACAAGGAAAAATACTTGTGTTTAATAAAAAAAAGTTAGCTTTTTAATGTTATCAGATTTCCAATTTTATAAGCACAGTAAGACACTTTAGATACTTTGGAGGTGCACATTATGCTAATATAACCACACTTCCGGGGCTGAAGGCACTCTGCCTGCAGCGTTGTGCCTCACTATGCCCATGAGTATGTGGTTAGAGAAGCATGATGCATGCTCCTTCATATCTTACTGTTGACATATTTACAGTATGTATGACTTTATAGCTAATACCTATTGTAACTATGCATTCTGTATTTTGTGTTATGCTACTGGGTGTGTAACTTACCTTTTAAAAAAGGGGGATACTAAGTGGCTTTGTTTGATTCCTGAAATCAGGTGGCACTGACAGGGTCAATATTCTAGCCTGATCTTAAACATAAAATGTTGTTTTATGTTATTATAACTTTCTGCCCTAATAACATGGTGTCAGTGTGCCTCATATACAGCCTGCTCCCATGGGCTCAGTACTTAACTGGGGTTTTCTCCCTGCCTATCTGGTACTTATAAAATGGACCTCAGCCCACTAAAGGTGGAGTCCCAGAAGTTTCTCAACTAGTTGTCCAGTATCAGAGCTCAGGGAGCTCGGGCACCAACTAAAAGTGCATTTCTCTGGCTAATGGCTTCCAGAAAGAGTAATGTGCTCTAAGACAGCCCAGTTTCCAGTTGCCTTGGTGGCACAGCTGGTAGCCCAACCAGAACAGTATTCTGGG
Source organism: Neoceratodus forsteri (assembly GCA_016271365.2). Taxonomy (NCBI): domain Eukaryota; kingdom Metazoa; phylum Chordata; order Ceratodontiformes; family Ceratodontidae; genus Neoceratodus; species Neoceratodus forsteri. The sequence continues at coordinate 661,532,067 of CM057459.1, forward strand.
TGGCCTGAGTTCAAGTCCCAGCTGAGGCATTTACTTTTTTCTCTCCTCTGTAAGTGTACCATATATATGCACATCGCTCTCTTGTGACTGAAAACTCTGGCTAATGGGGGCCTGCTGGCCCAGGATGGTGGCAGGATCCTGGGTCTGCAGTGGCACTGGCACTATAAAGTGCTTTTGGAATCGATGTATATGAAAGGCACTACACAAAGTCCATTAACCTTTTTCTTCCTTCTTGAATAAGTATTTGCCAGGTAAAACCCTACAAGTCAAGGAGAATGGTACATGTAGTAGATCTATGAACTATTCTATCAAACAAAGTTACTATAAAAAAGGAAATGGGAGAAAGCAGAGCAAAGGGTGCTGCAAGGTAAGCCTTCTACTGTTGTACAGTTTATAGTTATATTCTCTGCAGAAACCTGGAAATTTTGCACCACAGCCCAGAAGCAGATCTTGCCAAAGTTACCTGACAGCATGCAAATTAAATGTCAACAGCCATTCAGCTTTCTGTCTAGTTCTACAGTGAAAAGTCATGCTACACACCTTGGAACCACATACACAGTCAAAATATCTACTGACACAGTTCTGCTGCACCAGACCAAACCCAGAAAATCAAAAACTCCACGCTAAGTTGCAGGATAACAAAACTTTTATTGTAATACAGCAGATGGCTCTGACATTCCCCAACCACCAGCAGTCAAACATTTTCGCACCTCTGCAGGCACTTTGTCCATAGTAGTTCAACTATTTAGTCACAAAAATCGAGATTTGTCAAGTACTGCAGTGTGATTGTGATGAATAAAACTTCTATGTGCCAGGAGAGGAGAGGAGAAGGAGCGGCAAAGGGAAATATATTGAAAAGGTCTGTTAAAGAAGGTCAGGGGCCAAAGAGGATAAAAATGAACCTTGTGAAGTGTGTTAAGTAATGGCCATACTGGATGAACACGAAGGACTAAATAAAGTTTAGCCACTGTGGCTGAAATGCACCAAATTTTGTTATGTGTGAGAGGCCTTTCGGCACCATGCAATTCTGCTTAAAGCTGCACCACAGCTTAACATTCTGTGGTGATTTGCATATGCAGCCCATGATGCTTTGCATTGTGTGGGCATGTGTGATTTTGTATTTTCTTGAAACTTGGCTTCCCAGCCAAATGCCCTTTGGGGTAACCCTTGCCTCAGTGTTTGCACACAGAGGTTATTTGTCTTTTAAATAGTTTTTTATTTTAATGGATTCACCACAACATATCCAAGATACACTGTCTTAGGGTAGCTGGTCCATTCCACTGGGGTGTCAAACAGACGAGGCATACTGATGAGTCCTGGTAGGATGAAACACGTGTCTATTGGTCTGTTAGCACCTTGCAACTGGTGTGAGAGGCCTTTCGGCACGATGCAATTCTGCTTAAAGTTGTACCAGCTTAACATTCTGTGGTGATTTGCAAATGCAGCCCATGATGCTTTGCATTGTGTGGGCATGTGTGATTTTGTATTTTCTTCAAATTTTGTTAGCCACATGTGAACTGGACTAGCCACTATCAGGTTAACCGAACAGTAAAAATTCATAATGTCCAAGTGCCTTGGCCAAAGTGGTGACTGGGAACAAAACGAAGTAAGCCATACTCAATTTATTGAAGCTACTGATAATGGTGACAGTCCTTAGTGCACACGCAGTCTTTATGAGTTATAGGTAGAGAACCTGTAGGACACACATTGACTAAAACAATTATCTGCTGTAGTATCTGCAAATCGCAAATAAAAAAAAAACATCAACTGACATGAAGCATTTAACAGTCACTTTACTGGGGGGGCCACACAATGGTGCAGCAGCTTGAAAAATGTTTCCCACATTGACAATACGAGTTTGACTCCTGAGCTCAGAACAAAGCTACTACAGTCACAATTTGCAAAAATATATGTTGTGCAGAGTGTTTGATTTGTGTGTTGTGTGTTTAGTCCCCTTTGTCTGTTATAAGGATTTTTTTCTAAACATGCCTACTAGTTTTATGGCCTCCGGGGAGCTCCATGTTTGCATGATTTATCACTCTTCTTTGTCCTATAGTGCCTCCTGTCTCACGTGACAGTGACGTGTCCATGTGTCTGGGACAACTGATTCGGTGAGGGAAAGTACTGCAGCAGTAATCTGAAGACAGAAGCCTGATGTTCTGGCCTCAACTAAATAATTCAATATTTTTGTATCCTATATGTTTGTCTAGGTCTAGCCAGCAGTAGTAAATGTTTTGCTTTTAAAGCTTTTAATTTCATCAAACTACTCCTAGCCATAAAAAGCACACTAATCACCCTAGGTCATCAAGACTATAGCTGTTTTCTTACAGAATACCCACTCAGTTAGACCTCAGGTGATTGATAAGCTGTAGATGTAGCCTTTAGTGCCTACTTGATGAGGAAAGTGACTTAAAACCCATTCTTACCAATAGCACTATATGGTGTCGGAACCATCCATTGATTAACATGACCCAAAATGGCCACACACAATAGAAAGAGTTAAAATCACAGCTGTACCATTTTAAAATTGACTGTAAACCAGTACTTTCTCAATCTCGATCCCAGATGCATCACTGTCACATGGGACAGAAGGCATTGGAGGAAAAAGAAGAGCAATACACACCATGATAATATGGAGATCCTCAGAGGCCATAAAACTAGTAGAAAACTGAGAAAAACTCCTTATAGCAAGCAAAGGAAGGACAAATCAGGACTAAGCACAAAATCAAAACACTCAATACAACATGGCCGGATATTCAAACTCGCCAGGCTGTAGCACAAGCTTAGGTGCAGCTTAACTAGCTGCGCAGGGGTGTGGCCTGGGCGATATTCAGCGGAGCTGTGCCACGGCTCAGCAGATTTGAATATCACACCCTGGCCACCCCCAGTGTGCATGGTGCAGTGGCACTGTGCCAGCGCAAGTGGCCAGAGTGGAGCATGGAGATGCGCTAAGCGCAAGTGCCATTGCGCCATTCACAGCACCAGCGATATTCAAAAGGTGACATGCAAATGGGGCCATAATTTATGCAAAGCGCACATGGGCCATTTGCATGTCATTATGGCCCCATTTGCATGCAGCAACGCCGATCCCGGCGACTTGCGCTGGGCGCCTGCAGGCAGCGCGTTGAGAACCGGCGCCCCTGCAGCCGATCTGAGCATCTGTGTAACAATAGAAAATATCCTGTCCTATATCCCTGGTGGTCCAGTGGACGCTATGTGCCAATCGCAGGCATCTATGTAATAATAGAAAATATCCTGTCCTATATCCCTGGTGGTGATTCACATATCTGGAATGTGTAATGCGGTAGGGGCTGCAGCCATTGGCTCACGCTGTGAACCAAGGGCGTGCAGCACCGAGTGTCAAGTCGGCGGTGGCGGGCGGCAGGCAGGTGGTGCTGCCACCGCCGCTGACGGGGAGAGGGGCGGTGGGGCCAGTGGGCGGTGGGGAGGGGGGTACCTAGACCACCAGGGATATTGGACCTTTTGTTTTCTGTACAAATGCCTGCGATCGGGCACACAGTGGTCCACTGGACCACCAGGGATATAGGGCAGGATCTTTTCTATTATTACACAGATGCCCGCGATCGGGCACATAGCGGTCCACTGGACCACCAGGGATATAGGAACTTCTATCTTTTTCATACACAGATGCCCGCGATCAGGCATGGGGGGGGGCGCCGCCAGGTGTGGCGGGAACTCGGTGTGGCCACCACAGGTGGCAGCTGCCATGTTGCGCCCTGCAATGTGGCAGCTCACTAGTGGCCATCAGTGTTCCTTTTTTTGGCTTAACTTTGTGCTGGTGCAGGTAGGGGTTGCACATGCATGGCTCTGCACATCCTGGGCTGAATATTGGGCTGTGCAGGTTATGCATGGACATCCCACCTGTACCTGCATACATTACTGATGCGCTCCGGTGCATCGAGTTTGTCCGCTGCTTTTCTCTTTTGAATATCGCCGGGGTGCATCAGTGGGTTACGATGGCAGAACACTGTTCGCATACGCGCTACCCTTTGAATATCTGGGCCCATATGTTTTTGCTAATTTTGACTGTAGCAGTCCTTTAAGTCCCACAAAAGGAACATCCCAGTGGGGTGTGCAAACACCTTCTGTTGAATCAATTAAATACAAGTTGGAGCACCAAATAGCAGGTAGAGTGCCTGATAGATACTTCACACAATGCTGTCACAACTTTGTCACAGGATAGCTTTAGCCACAAGCTTTATTTCTCTTTCATGTACTGTATTCCAGGTCACTAGAGGCCAGAAGTTTGTTGCATTTCAATGCCTCAGTCACATATTTTTCAGTCTGGCACTGCAGTCAGATATGTGCTCTTATCTGTGCCTCACTGATCCAGATCTGTTGAAGTGGTGAGTCCAAAACATTTTCTAGCTTCTGGTGAATATTTTCCAAGTGTTTATACTGTATATATTTTTTTAATTTCTTTATTGTATCATCATATAACAATCCTGTACAAATAACGCCTTGAGGGAAACCCTCAAATAAACAAGAAACAATTCCTGGCAATAAATGGGAAACACTTACAGACAACTATCTCCATCTAGTCAAGTATGTGGTTAACAATGAATTAAGAACTATATACAAGAAAGCACACCATGCTACTACTACGAAAATAAATGAGGAAATAGTAATTAGCTTGGCTCATCTCATGTCTTTTTGTGATACTGATTATTTGTGTTGGTACCACCTTGCACCATATACATACCTTCAGATTCGGGTATCATTCTGCACTAAGTTGTGAGTGGACTAAAGATCCATCCACTTCCTCCATCCAATTTCAAAATGGTAACCTACATGCTTGAATTGCTCCTTCTACAGCCTAAGGTCGGCTGTGATAACTTCCATTTGTGTAACACTTTTTATAATTTGTATCCATATGACAAGAGACTGAGGGACCTCAATATGTACACCCTGGAAGAGAGGAGGGTGAGGAGGGACATGATAGAGACCTATAAGTACCTCACAGGGTTGAACAAGGTACAGGAGGGGAGTCTTTTTCAGAGGGGTAGGTGCATGAGAACATGGAGACATGAAGGAAGCTGGAAGGGGGAAATTTTGGGAGAAGTGCTTCTTCACTGAAAGAGTCGTAGATGCCTAGAGCAGTCTTCCAGTGGAGGTGGGAGGAGCAAAAACAGTGTTGGGCTTCAAGCGTGCATGGGACAGCACAAGGAATCTTAGTTGGAGGAAGGGGTAGCAGGAGCAGGTGTGGTCTGCGATGACATTATAGACAGCGACAAATGGGTAGACTAGATGGGCCAAAGCAGTCCTTATCTGCCATCAGATTCTATGTCTCTATGTTATCCAATCTGCTACTCTTGGGAAAGGGGGCATCAACCATTTCCTCATGATAGCCTTGTAAGCCACAGATTATAATTCCAAAGGAACATGTTTTTCCCCTATTAGTTTTTATGGTTCAAGCCATCTTCCACAACAACAGATATACAGGAGCCCAGCAATTCTGCAGTTTTACTGGACACGTCTTGCCAAAATGGGTGTATTACTGTGCACCCCCCAAAAGATGTGGCATGGAGTCCTACCTCATCACAAAACCTCCAGCAGAGGTCTGAACTCCCCTGCACATGGTGTTTCATTCTGGTGGGTTCAAAAATATCAAGCAACCACCTTCCAATGAAACTCCCTCCAGTTATTTGAGGCTGAGGTGTGGAAGACACCCTCCCAAATCCTTTTCCAGTCTTCCTCTCCGTGCACCTCCTCAAACTCTCCTTCCCATGCTGCTTGAATAAGGACCACCACTCCACCTCTTCTATCTTGATATATAGTTACAAGCTTTTTTTTTTTGAATCTTTTTCCCTCGGTCGCAGCTCGGCGGGAACCTCTCAGCAACCTTATCCTTGTGCCTGCCCACCTGAAGTTCTCTACGGTCTGTGCCTTCTCCCCGCAGGCCAGTACCCCTGGTTTGACCCACCCAGGAGGGTAACCCGACTCCTTCCTTGGGCTCTCTCGAAGGCAGACTCCGGCTTGCAGGTGGGGCCCGGTGGAGAATAGTGATGCCAGCGAGGCGAACCCGGTGCTGGCATGGAGGATAAGTGCTGTCGCCTATCCCAGGGCCGAGGTTTCCTTTGTTCTGTGCTCCCTACCCTCCCTCGTGTGTGCACCCCAACGCTTGGCACACAGCAACCTGTCAGTGTCAGGCATGCTGTTACGTGCCGCCTGCGCTTCTGCGGTGCCCCCTATCTCCACCAGGGGCCCCTGCGGGCGATCCATCCCTTCCTGCCAGCTCTTCCCTGCCGACCCCTGGCACCGAGCCGCCTGACAAACTCGAACCGGTGTGGTGTCCAGCGTCTCAACCCTCGGCGCCATTGGGCCGGACATATAGTTATCCAGCTTGAGATATGTTTCTTAGTAATACTACCATTTGTAACCCACTTGAAGAACAGTATGAACGGATGGGGGTCTTTCTCCAATTCTTCTATGTGGGAAGAGTGTTTCTCAAGAAAATAAGCTACTTGTAAAGATCAGATGTCTCAATGAGGCAACATATACTCCCCCTTTAACTGTGCTAACCCCTTATTTTGTCGACCTATTAGTAACTGTGAAAAGTAGGTCAGGCCCAGACTTTGCCATTATCTAAAACACACATCAAGCTTGGTGGGGGTACAAAGTCTTCACAGTGAAGAATGGGAGTAAACTAAGTCAGTCCCTCTGCAATTTTCAGGTCTGTAGAAACCAATTATTTATCACTTGCTTCACCCATGGGTTACCTATATCTTTGCTTTGCATGCCACTCATCCCTCTGATGTTATCCCCACTAAATCAGTTCCCAGTGTAGCCCCTTTCTCCATTTCAAACCACCCACTGTCCGTATTAATTTTTTCAATATTCTAATAGTGGCAGCAGATGGGACATTCTACAGTTGCTCTTTAAATCAAGGAGCCCAACTCACCAAAGTGCCTTGGGAGTAAGCAAGACGTTCCTTCTGATGGTGGGGCTGGTATCCCCATATACAATTGCAGGGGCTTTGGTTATTTAAGGAATAAGGCATGACAAGGTGTCGTTGTACTGGGATAACAGCACACCTCAGGTGGGTTGAAGCGGTTGTAGGTGGAGGCTTCCACCACCTGAGAAGTGCCATTATCCCAGCACAATCCACTCTAACTCTGGAGTGCCTAGTGCGATTATGAAATGGAAAATTTAGCTTAAATTATTACAATCATTTTTTTTAAACATACGGACAATAACATTTGTGGAAAAAAAAAAAATTAAAAGTTGAATAAAAAAACAGGTTGGGCAGCAGGTGGCACCCAGTACACCCCTAACATCTTCAGGTCTAGGCAGGAAGCAGCTGGCAGTTAGCCAAGGTTATCATGAATGCTGTCAGCAGTTCTAAATCTAAAGGCAGCAGGACAGCAACAGGAGAACAGAGTTCTCAATGGTAGGAGCTCTGCTATGCATGGGAAAACCAGCGAGCCATGCTGGCAGGAGTCTGTGACAGTAAGGAGTGTACCAAAACAGGCAGCGGGAACCATCATTATAGGCACTTTCACTTTCAGAAGAAACAGGCATATGATTTCTTTGTTTTTTAAAATGTAGGCTGTTCGGGTGCAATCCAAGAAGGAGAAGAGACCATTCTTATAGTTGCTAACCAGGTTAATGAGGGCAGCAGTTGGCAGCACGGGCAAAGGTTGTTTTTTTTTCGACATTTGTTTCTTTTTAGAGTGGGTTTGTGAGTGGGAGTGAGTGGCTGGTTGGTTGGCAGAAGCCAGGAGTGATAACGCAGAGGCTGAACAGGGGGTAAAGGGGACTCAGAACGTCTTTCCTCGCTTTTGTACTGGGTTATCAGCACAGGGTTCCGAGGTCCTCAACCAATAAGGTGTCTAGATTTTCTGGACCCATTTCATAATTTCTTCCAATCCCCAGTCTGCATTGATAATGGAAGGGTATGAAACCAAAATAAAAATCTGGGAAACACATTCATTCGGACCATCTGAATTTTTTCCCATTAACGATAAGGGTAACACTGCCCATCTCTTAATGTTCATTTACACCTTCTTAATTAACTCTCTATAATTCCCCAAATAAAGTTAAGATAAATTAACAGGGATGTGGGTATCCAAATACCTAATTTTACTAGTCATCCATTTAATCAAAATTAGGGACTCGGCTCTGCACTCAACTGTCCACTAACCAGCACCACCTTCAGTTTGCTCTTCATCTATTTTAAACCCAGATAACTCCCCATTAAGTTTTTTGTATATGTTCCAAAATGAGATAGGTCACTTAGTAGATTTCTCAAGTACAGCACAGTATCTTCTGCCTACAATGAAATCCTATTACCCACCTCTCCTATATTAATATCTTCAAGTAGTCACGGCGAGCAAATCATTGCTGCTAGTGGTTCGATACTCAGTGTGAACAAAAGGGGAGAAATGGGGCACCTCAGTCTTATTCCCCTAAAGATGTTATGAGGAAGTAAGAACATCCCATTTACTTTCACCTGAGCGATTGGGTATGTGTACAAGTCTTGACTATAATAAAAAAAGGTCATCAAAATTATATTTCAAGTGTTCATATTTGAGACCCACATTATTTGTTATTTAGGCTGACATAGGTAAAAAACGGCTTTAAACATCCCCCCACACAATGTGGCTATGTCTAGTCCAGTGGTTACTTCATCTCCCCTCAGTCATTTCTTATCTCTGTTCCCAGTTTTCCCAATATTATATATGTATATACATACAGTGGTGTCCCCCAGGATAAACCCCACTTTTAAAGCACTCTGTAGTATGCTGCAACAGACCTACTGAATAAAGCAATATAATTTCAATGGCAATTAGTCCCCTTTGTCGTGCAGGAAACTGTGGCATTCACTTCATCCTGGCAGTGTCACATTTTCCTGAATGACAATAGGGACTAATTACCATTGTAATTACATTGCTTTATTCAGTAGGTCTGCTGCAGTATTCTGCAGAGTGCTGCAAAATGCTGCAGAATTGGGTTTCATCCTGAGGGATGCCACCATATATATATACACACACACACATATATATATATATATATATATACACACACACATACACACCAGACCATTACTCCTGCCAAACCCCTGAAAGATTGCTGGAGTGGACGAATCTGTCAATTCTTCCCATGTTAGGGAGGAGGGTCAGAAGGAGAGAAAGTAGAGAGAAGGTAGAATGGTTTGAGGCTGGCAGTATAGCCAAGAGGTTAGAGTAATGTGCTGTAAATGAGCTTGGTACATTCAGCAGACCTCAGTTTGATTCCCACAACCTCCACATGCATACTGTGTGACCCTGAGTATGTCACTTAACCTCTTCAGTGCTCCTGGGTTGCCCCTGAAAACAGGAATTGTGCCTAGCGGGCCTTAAGGTACCAAAAGAGTAAGATGGTTGATGTCACCATGCCTCCACTGCACAGTCAGGCTGGGCCTCCTTGCTAATTACATTTGTGCTCAGGTGGCTTAAGAGAAAGGCTGTTCCAATCTGTCAGGAGGGGTAGATCCTGGGGGTTAGAGAAAGTCAAAAGAAGTCCATAACGACAAGCAGCAAGCCCTGCTGGGTGGAAGATAAGGCTCAAGTCAGACAAAAAGAGTGTCTGGCCTGTCTTGGGAAGGTGAATAAACAGAACATTTAAAACAAGCATTTGTCAATGCCGAACGTTCGCTTGCAGGTATTTGCAGTGGTGTTTGGCATGTATGGTGCTTTACCCTAATGCCCTGTGCGATTGCTGGTATTTGCACAATAAATTGTCAGCATGACCTTTTTGTTACCTCCATTGTGCGCTACATAGGCGGAAACATGTTTTGGGCAGGATGTGAAAAATGACAGCTGTACTGCTCATAAGGAAGTGTGGTAAAATGGCAATGTTGAAAATCTGGGTGGAAATATTGAAAATTGCAAAACCTAGGAGCGTGCGTGAGGAACTGCATAGCACACTCGTAAAACAGTCATTTTAGGAATTTTTCACCAAATTGTCAACATTGCCATTTAAAACCTCTGCTAATGAACAGTGTCACTGTGATTGTCTTACTGTGTGCCATACATTGATTTTGCACACCGACTGCGTTGTGCACTACATGGGCAGAAACACGTTTGGGCAGGATGTGAAAAATGACAGCTGTACTGCTCATGAGGAGGTGGTAAAATGCCAATGTTGAAAATCTGAGTAGAAATATTGAAAATTCGCAAACCTCTGGCGTGCGTGGAACTGTCGCATACGCTTGTAAACAGTCATTTTAGGAATTTTTTCACCAAATTTTCAACATTGCCATTTTAAAATCTCTGCTAATGAACAGTGTCACTGTGATTTTTCTTTGTGTCCCATACATCGACTTCTTACACCGACTGTGCCATTTATTGCACTACATGGGCGGAAAGGCGTTTTGGGCAGGATGTGAAAAATGACAGCTGTACTGCTCATAAGGAGGTGTGGTAAAATGGCAATGATGAAAATCTGGAGTGAAAATATTGAAATTGCAAACTTACGAGCGTGCGTAGGAACTGCACAACGCACACTCGTAAAACAGTTATTTGTAGGAATTTTTTCACCAAATTTTCAACATAGCCATTTTAAGATCTCTGCTCATAAACAGTGACACTGTGATTTTCTTAATGTGTCCCATACACTGAGTTCGCACACTGACTGTGCCATTGTGCGCTACATGGGTGGAAACACGTTTTGGGCAAGGTGTGAAAAATGACAGCTGCAGTGCTCATAAGGAGGTGTGGTAAAATGGCAATGTTGAAAATCTGGAGTGCAAATATTGAAAATTCACAAACTTACGAGCGTGAGTAGGAACTGCACAACGCAGACTCGTAAAACAGTCATTTTTAGGAATTTTTTCACCAAATTTTCAGCACGGCCATTTTAAGACCTCTGCTCATGATCAGTGCCACTGCGATTTTCTTAATGTGTCCCATACATTGAGTTTGCACACCGACTGCACCATTGTGCGCTACATGGGCAGAAACACATTTTGGGCAGGATGTGAAAAATGACAGCTGTACTGCTCATGAGGAGGTGTGGTAAAATGGCAATGTTGAAAATCTGGAGTGCAAATATTGAAAATTCGCAAATGTACGAGCGTGCTTAGGAACTGCGCAACGCATGCTTGTAAAACAGTCATTGTTTGGAATTTTTGCACCAAATTTTCAACATGGTGTTTTTGGGACCCCTTCTCATGAATGATGTCACTGTCATGGTGTTATCGAGCCGAAGGGTGATTTCATGCAGTGACTGCGCAGTGCCTACGAAATCACCCTTCGGTCCTGAATAACGCCATGACAGTGACATCACTTATGAGAAGGGGTCCCAAAAACCCCATGTTGAAAATTTGGTGCAAAAATTCCAAAAAATGACTGAGATATGCAATAAAGTTGAAACCCCCCTATTTAGCCCATTATACAGCTTACGGCATTTCCTCAGTTCAGCGGTCGCCTTTGAAAAGTGCAGGCGTGTTCCGGTCCACTGAAGATCATCACGCCGAGTCGGAGGTAAGTATGGGTGTGGGGAGGCTGGAGTGCGCAGTGGGTGGGTGTGGGTTGTGGGAGGGTCTGGGAGGCGCCCGTGGGACCGTTTTATTTTACAGGTTTTAAAACAAAAAGCGACGGCGTGGGGCGTTTGCCATGCTGGGGTGGGCTTCCAGCGTGGCAGAAGATGGCTGGGGGCGAGGCCGATGGGGATGGGGCACCCCCGGCAAACTACGTGGGGGGCGAGGAGCCGGACGGGGATTGGGCACCCCGTCGGCAAAACAAAGAGAACGTTTGCCATGCTGGGGTGGGCTCCCAGCGTGGCAGCAGGATGGCTTGGGGGCCGTGGAGCCAACAGGGGATTGGGCACCCCGTCGGCAAGCTAACGTTTGCCATGCTGAGTGGGCTCCCAGCGTGGCACCAAAGCTTTGGGGGCGCGGACGCTGCCGGGGAGTGCGTGACGCGAGGGGGGCTGGCGTGATACGGCAAGCTCAGTATGGCAGCGATGCTTTCCTTTTAAGCAGAGGAACACCGCTGTCATACAGAGCTCCTGCACCCATTGGTGCAGGACCGCCACGCCTGCTCAAGGGAGCAGTGCACTGGATGGGAGAGGCACACCTCCAAAGTGTGCTACTCTCCCAAAACGTTCCTTGCGCATGCGCACAAGCGAATGTAATAAAGGGTGTACTTCTTAACACAGTGTTGACAATTAGGAATGTCAGAATTACCACAATGAGCACAGGATGGCAAGCTGCAGTAACTCAATGAGCAATAAGGGCTTTTCCATGACAACAAGTTATGTTATGTTACATTACAGTATTGGTTCACTTTTTTTTTTAATTAACACTGAGAGTAATGAAAATCTTTCAGAAATGGATGAAAAAGTAGGAGCAGCTCTCTAAGGCAGTGACTTGGGGTAATCAATGTTGATGCAAAAAATGGCTAGACTACCAATCCTTTATTCAGAGTGTTAATTTTCCCTGTTGAAGTCCACCCCCCCCAATGGACAAGATTACCCCTGCACTTCAACTTGCTTCAAAAATTGCATAGTCCACAGAAGGCTACTCATTAGGTGGCCATGTAACTCCACTCTGGAGACTGAACTTGCCACCTCTACAGAACAGCTCTGCACCCAAAGACTCAAGTCCTGCAGGTCGAAGTACAGGCTGCACGACAATGTAGTGCACAGTCACTATGCTTTCAGACCACCAATACTGCATCTTTCAGAAGAAAAAAAAGAATGGTTTCCCAAAAGGGACATAGCCAGACCTCATTACAGTCCTCAAATGGTCTTTAGTTTGAAAAAAGAAAAAAAAATGTAATAATTATTTACAACGCCAGCCCGGTGGCACTGAGGGTTGAGGCACTGGATGCTACACCTCGTGCCATGCCGGCAACCCGAGTTCGAGAACGAGCTCAGGCGCCAAGGGTCAGCAGGGGAGGGAGTAGGAATGAGTGTCTGATGGACTGCTCTCCTCTCCCTGGGGAGGGATCCAGGGTGCCCCCGGCGCAGTAGTGTCCCCCAATGGAGATCGGGGGCATAGCTAGAGCTGGAGCAGTTAGGAAGAGGAGCGCGGCAGAAGCCTATGGCACAGCCGTGCTGGCATCATTGCACGTCGCACTCCTCGGGGAAAAATACTTAATCCTACAAAAAACTCCGATCACTGATAGGCGATGGCTCTCCTCCGAGCCACGTCGCCACATGACCGACACCGGACCTTGTCTCTGCCCCTCTGCCACCCCGGCCAGCACACTTGATTCCAGATAGAGTGCTGGAGTGGTGGCGGGCCTACCCCAGGAGGCTCAGAGCTAGGGAGTCCGATGGCTAGATGGTGTTGAAGGACAGCTTACCCTCTAAGGAGATGGGGGACCAGGTGGGCGGTAGAGCGGCATCAGGCCAATAGGAGTTGCCTGAGACAGCTCCGGGTAAGGGAGCATAAATAAAGTATACAAAAAAAAAATAATTGTTTACATCTCTGGAATTTGCAGATGTTGTTGCTTGTTTTGTACCTGTTTTCCCTTTCTTATTATAGATCGTGGGAGCATCCCTGACCAATCACAGCGTCTCCTTCAGTTGCGCGTGAGGTACTTTTATTACAAAGTACCTCATGCACTGAGTTATTAACGGGCTTCTCCTGACTGCTCATGCTGTTAGCACTTTAAATGTTTTTAAAAGGATATTTTTATTCAATAAAGTTAGTGATCTATAATAATTTCATGAGTCCATTTGGAGGTTCTCTTATGGATCTAAAAGTATTGCCTCTTGTGTCCCCAGGACCACAGAGCGTGCTTACCTTTGGTTAGCCAGTCCTTTTGTCCTGACAATGTGCAAGTTGACACTCTCATATCCATAAGAGGCCCTCCAACTGGACCCATAAACTTATAATAAAACTGAAAAATTATCTGTCCACCATAGTGTTGCTACACAAAACGAGTTTGGTTACAGCCCGTCATCTATTACTGCAGTTTCTGCATGTCTCTCAACCTTTTGTCACCGAAATGTGGGACACTGATACTCAGAATGTAGGTGAATGTGGGGCACATCAAAGTTCGAGATACAACCTCAGAACGCTGTGGAAACTAGTGCCTTTTTCTGCAAACTAAATTTGATTTGGCTTTGCATCATAAAGCAGTATCAGTTTCAGCTTTGACCAACAGGGATATTACCAAAAGGCCTCAAATTCTTCCTCACACAAGAATTTGGCAAAATCAAAATCTGTGATAAGATGGAGGATTACTTCAAAGAACTCAGCCTAAAGAAATTCTTTTTTTTGACACAAATATCACAATATAAGAACAACAACACAAATCATCTGACTGGACTCCTTCAAGTGGACACAGTTCCAGATTAGATGCTTATACTGATTGTTTCTGTCAAATGGTAAACAACCAGATTCTCAGCAAACAACAAACATTATGATGCAATCACTCACCACTGGAGAAAAGAGCAACAGTCACTGAAAACTAGCCCCTATGTCGCTATAAAACCAACCAACAAAGGTGGTGCAGTGGAGTAAACACAGAGGATTATACTAAAAAGATGGCAGCACTCATACAGGTATTAGAGCCCACTTTTTACAAACAGCTGAGTGAAAAGCCCACAACAAGGGACACTGGGGCATTCTTCTCCAGGGTTATGCTCTGGAGGAGGGGTCACTGCCCTCTTTGCAGGACCTTTGCGGAGCTCCATACTCAGGTGGTAGGAGTGAGAGAAGTATATCTCTTGCAGCACTGGTTCAGCTAGAGTCCATTCACTCCCCCAGAGGCCCACTGGTCCAGCGGGGTGGGAACTGGTTGGGGGGGAGGAGGGTGGCTGGGGCAACCTTGAGATCAATCAACCCCACACCGTTCTGAGGGCAAACTGCATTGCATCCTGGTGGAGACTAATGCACCCCAACTTCAGTGTGTGGGGGGAGACTGTGGGTCATTTGGGAAGTAGGAATGATGAGCGGGTGGCACCCAGAGGTGAAAGTGAGAAGAAGGCAGTTAGGAGAGTGTTAGTGGTCAGGATTGTATGATCAGGGGAGCTGAGAGGGTGGGGGATGGTTAGATGCCTCGTGGGGCATCAACCATCTGGGATGTAGAATAGGGAGGATAGCAAGGAGGGGGGAAGCTGGGAGTGCTGGTACACTTGGGTACCAACGATCTGGCGAACCACTGTGAAGCAAGTGAAGCGCAACTTTCACAGGCTAGGGGACAAATTGCAGACACACTTGGCCTTCCTGGCCTTTTTTGATGTCCTCCCTGTGTGGAGTAAGAGGGGAGGGAGGGAAAGAGAATAAGGAGGGAAGAGAAAGGAATTAAATGGGTGGTTAAAGCGATGGTGTCAGGAGAAAGGGTACCACTTTGAGGGGGACTGTGGGGACATCTGAGACAGGATGCTCTTCAAAAGTGACAGCCTTCATCTGGTGAGAGGGGACCAGAGCACTGGGTCAGAAGTTTAACGTCTACATTAAACAGTTAAACTAACTGCAGGGGGCAGCGAGGCTAGGTGAACCATGGTAAAGGGAGTGAGGGAGGGGAATTTAGCTAGTGCTCCCCCTATACTGGGGACTGGTAGCAGTAAAGTAGGTAAAACTAAGGTTGAGGTTCAAAAAGGTGTAGTAGAAGAATCAAAGGGGGAAGGCTCTTGCGGTCTGTTAAGCAATAGGAGAAACAAGAAGGTAAGGAGAATGGGAAGGAATGCAGATGTATGATCACAAAACTACAAAAGGGGATTTGGAGCTAGTTGGAAGGGTGTCTGCCTTAATGGCTGGAGTCTGGGTAATAAAATCAGTGAGCTTCAGGCATTGGTGGAAGGACACTGAGACAGACCCTGTAGCCATCACAGAAACCTATGCCACACAGAATAATGACTGGGACTGTCAGTTGCAGGTTATACAATGTTTAGACAGGGAAACACAGATCTCCAGCACTCATCACCTCTTGTAGTAAATAACACTACTCACATATAGTCTGTAAAGTTCAGTGCTAAGCTTTATTGCAGGCGTGTAGTAATAAAAACACAGCACCCTCCTGACGTGTTTCAGAGTAATTAAACCCCTTTATCAAAAGATGAGCATACAATGTCTAGAAGCCTCCTTTATAGTCAGTGTGACATCACAACAAATCATGGGGTTTATAAAATACACAGTATTTTGTTTAAAAGATATTATAGCTGCGCGGTAGTGCAACTATAATAAGGGATTGGCAGGCCACTTCTATGTTAAACCACAAAGTTTGCACTTTAATAACTTTGCAACCGTTTGTCGATTTGCCTGACATTTTGCATGCCAGTATCAACCATAGATCACTGGATCTGAAAAATTTCGTTCTGGTCGGATGTACGGTTGCAGAGCTCCATGGTATCAAGCGTGAAAATCCACAACTTTTGTGCAATTCTTTGTCAAGCTCCAGAGAAGCGAACAGTGCATCTGCCTGGCTTCAAATTTGTATTTGTATATGTGTCCTGCGTCAAGGTCATGCCTTTTGAAGATTTGGTAAAAATATTAATCCGTTCAAAAGTTATGTAAGTTTATCATGTCTCATTTTAGCCTACGGAAAAATGTATATGGGCGACATAGAACTTTGCCAAAAACATTTTCTTTTACGTGCTCGGATATTTGTTTTCGTGCTGCAGCCATCTTGTTTTCAGTTAGCGAGAGACAAATAAACATTGTAAATCAAAAATACTGGGCCTTGGTAAACACCAACACTTTTGTTTACCTAATCAGACACTAGGAACTCGCACCTGGCATCAGTTTTGTGCAGGTAGCCTGGAAATATGTTTTTCAAAATTTCCACCATTTTGACATTTTGTTTTAGCGCAAAGAATATTTTTGTGAATGGCTAAAAAATAGTTCGCGCGACAACATATTTTGTTGTAAGGCAACATTTTTCTTTACGACAACATTCTATTATAGACGAATAGAGTGCCATGAAAACAAAAAGTTTTCTTGAAAACAATGGCTGTAAACACTGTCCCATAAGCTGTTTCTTTGTAAGCTCACTGCAAGTAAATAGTTAGGACTTTTGTGCTGTCATTTTCAGGTTGGCAAGCTCTGGTCCCACAGATGTGCATTTTGGTGGTTTGGTCACAAAACATTCAACGGCCCCATAGTTACAGTGCTCCAAAGTTCAGAAATTTCCCATAGGCTAACACTGCAGCGACATTCAATGCCCATATCTTGGAGATGATTCGAGATACGGATTTTGCACTACCTGCTGTTTAGTCCACCTTTAGGTGGACTAAGCCTGTGTGGAGGTTTCAAAGTCATGATTACAACTGCAGTGGAATTTTTTTCATAGTTGCTACTGTTGCTGAGATATTGCCAATTAAGTGTTACAAAGGTTCCTTTTCAGTACTATAGGGCTGCTGTCTGGCTCCGTACTTATGTGTAAGTGGGGCGCAGACTGAAGGGCCTGTGCTCCCATATGTATCTCATTATGCAAAAATGGGCAGCATGAAGGAAGCGCAGTTCCCAGAGGGCCCATGCTCCCACAAACACATACCAGTTTCATTACACTTTTTCAAAAGAAGGAAATTCATTGCAAAAAGCGTTGTTATGCAGCAGTTAGGGTTGATAGCACAGTGACAAAAGTATAGAAATGTGATGTTAGGGTTATCCCCTACCACCCACCCTCCACACACCAACAGCCGTCGGGGTGTGCCATAGAAGTCATCATGCCTCTCACCCCATTCTCTCTATACTGTAGCATGTCAGCTTGCTTACACATAGAATGGGATGAGAGGACCGGATGACCCCATGGCACCACCAGCAATGTGTGAAAGGAATGAGAGATCCTAACATCACATTTCCATACTTTTGTCACTGTGCTATCAACCCTAACTGATGCATTAACAAAGTTTTTTACTATATATATACACATACACACACACAAATAGTTAAATACCATCTCACACCAGTGCATATCTGTAAATATCCTACTGATCTAGACATAAATATAATCTATCTATCTAAAAAGGTCTAAATAACAATAACAATTTTTAACACAGTGTTGTAATTTCATCTTTTTTCATCTTTTTATAGATCTGAAAGAGAAATAAAAAGATTAAAAAACAACTTCTGATGTTAATTTCAGTATAATTCTCTCTCTCCTATATCTTTCTCTTATCTCTCTTCTCTATTCTTTCTCCTATATTATTGCACTTTCAAACATTCTAAATATATCAATATATTATAAATTTATGTTTCTAATTCATGGCTACTAGAGTGATATAGAAATATGCTTTCTTTATTTATTCAGACTTTTCCAAAAAATAGAGCAATCTCAAACATGTCATTTATTCCAGGATACTTTACAGGCACCAGGGTATAGCTCCATAAACCTTCCTTTTAAGCAATAAGTTATCAAAATCGCCACCACGTGGCTTTTCACAGACGGTCACAGCAGTTCCCAGACAGCAAGGCACGCAGGCCCTATGGCAAATCCCAGACCAAAGCTCTCCCAGCCATCTGTACGCTTCTTCACAGGCAGCGTGTCATGCGAGTAAAGCCTCCAGAGGTGCCTTGCTACAGTTCTGCCACCACAGCAACAATCCATGGCCTAGGTACCCCTTACCTTACAGAGGTAACCGGGACCCCTAATGCTCTGACGTATTGCTGCTTGCCCTTAGATCTTGCTCTACTACTTCCTGACTCCTTGCCCATCACAGCAGATGTGCAAAACTCAAACAGGGGAAAATCTCTCTGGCACTCACTTGACTGCTGCTACCTTTTGCACGCCCTCCCTCGGAGCACCATCCTCCAACTCGCACCAACATTGCTGCTTGCCTGACCTACCAGGCCGAAGAGGGGGGGCTCCTCTTCAGGACATTGTCCCTACACCCACTCCTGACTCCTACTCTCTCGCTTCTTCTCGGGCAAAACCAGGGCCTTAAATACCTTCCTTCCTGCTGCCCCAGGGTGACAGCATGAATTACAAGGTCGGGGGGGGACTCCCAGACTAAATGGCACCAAGGGGGGGCGCCAGTCAGAGAATAAGTACAGGCTAGTAAGCCCATCTGGGAAGGAGGGGTTTACACTGGCTTTTTTGGGACCCCACCTCATGAACAAGGGCAGCAAAATTACTAAATCTGGCCCGAAGGGTTATTTTGCACAGCGACAACAAAAATCAGCTTCCAGGCCAGTTCAACAATGGAATTGCGTACCCTAATGTCAGACAGTATAAACTGTGGTCTTTACGGGGAGAACATAACAGAGTGGAGGGAGAACACACCTCTGACACTGAGATTTGGGCACCCCAGTGTCAGCAATACACTACCCAGACACCAGGAATTGGGTCCCCTGGTGTTAGTAAGTATAAATTACAGGCATGGGGGGACATTATGGAGGTGAGAGGGGAATGAACCAGCATCAGGGGTGGCCATCCCTGTGACAGACTTCATTATTAATTAAACTGGCACCTGGGACTGGGCACCCCAGTGTCCAGTTCAAATAAGTAAAGCTGCTTATGCAGCTAATGGCAGTCATAGACACACACACACACACATGCACAGCATGCTCAGCAGGTATGGGGCTACACACTGGCATGTAGCTCCATCCCTGCCGAATGAAAACAGTGGGGATGGCATTTGCTAGCAGGGATCTGGTACTACCAGCTGATAAAACGACAGCATTTTTATAATATGACAATATGACTTCATGTTGTTGCAAAAATTCAGTTATCTGTAGAACACTGGTTTTAAAACTGTGCGTGCTCAAAAACAAAACAGTTTTTCTTAAATATTTTTAAAACTACTTAACTTTGGTCGGCCCAGTGGCGCTCAGGGTTGAGACGCTGGATGCCACACCTCGCGTCATGCCGGCACCCAGGTTTGGGAACGACCTTGTGTCATCGGGGTGCTGGTATGGGGGAAGTGGGAGCAAGATTGAGCGGTGGCTCTCCTTTCCAGTGAGCGGGTTCACCCTATCGCAGTCCCGCTGTCACCAGGTGTAGGCCCGGTGGTGGCACAAGTGTGTCGGGTGATGGGTGGGGTGTCCCACAGTGCACGGCATGCGCGCGCCTCTACATGCATGCGCACGCACCAAGGATGCATGGGCAGGGGGACGGGAACAACAGAAAAAAAAGCACCATAAAGAAATAATAGAAAAAAACACTACTTAACATTTGGAGATAAAAGTACAAAATCACACACATTGAACTAAACTCTATAAAACCTGCAATTTTCAGTTTCAAATCCTACTAGTTTTTTGATTATACCCGAGAAAAAAAAAAGGTCTTATTTTTAGTGATTTGGGGAGTCTTTGCCCCTCTATAACTTTGCCCCTAGTGAACTGACTGCCACGAAAGTTTCAAAATCCAGAGATCCTGGCACCATCTCTGTTCTTTCTAAAGTTCATGTAAATTGGTTGAACAGGAGGGAATAGAAAAAATGAACCAAGCACCAGGAAGTTGACTGCTATGGTGCTACATGAAGAAACACACAATGCGAAGGAGACAGTTCAAAGCACCCGTAGTACCAAACAAAACATACTGACCAGATGTGCGTCAGTAAAGACAATAATTTATTGCAATAACTGGCGAGTGGATCAAATGCAAGTAAAAAAACTAACGTTTCTCCTGGTGTGCTGCCAGGCTTCTTCAGAGACCAGGAGAAGCGTTAGGTTTTTACTGCATTTGAGCCACTTTCGACCAATCTACAACTGTGTAATCTACTGACACATCCTAGTCAATATATTTGTTCAGTAGAATACTTTGAACAGATCTCAATCACGATGAACAGGAGAACAAAGTTATTAAGGTGCAAAACTAGGGTTTAACATTAAACTTCTTAATCAATCCTAATATACAGGCACTACTCTGCCTGTATAATATATACATCGCACAGCATATGTTGCCTAATCCAATTTTTCCTCAGTTGCCTTTTACTCTTTGTTCCCTCTTTTAAGTGTTATTTTTGTTCTTTATATATTATTGTTGTTTCAGTTTTTGTTTACTTGATTACTGTGGGTGGTTACTGTGTGGGAGGGAGGTGAGCAGACAAATTTCATTGGGAGTGAAGGTCTCAGTGGCACCACATCATTGTAAGTAAAAGAATGTTAGGCTGCTTGCAGCCCAAACCCAAACTGGTCCCTCGGTAAGGCAGAGAAGAAGAAAGAGGAGCCC
Organism: Neoceratodus forsteri; assembly: GCA_016271365.2. Classification (NCBI taxonomy): domain Eukaryota; kingdom Metazoa; phylum Chordata; order Ceratodontiformes; family Ceratodontidae; genus Neoceratodus; species Neoceratodus forsteri. The sequence continues at coordinate 661,553,138 of CM057459.1, forward strand.
CGAGGGTTCTAGGATAAGACAGAGAAGCCACATCTGGAACACTTCCACATGGACCACTCAAGCCCCCTACTGATTCATACCATCCAACTGTACCGTTTTGGCCTGTACAATACCAGATTTCTTACAGTGGTAACAGATGCAGGCTAATTCTCAGTGTGTACCGAATTTCGACCGCCTAAGAAAATACTTTATTATTGTAGTCTCGAATCTTGTCTGCTGCAGTGAGTGAGTGTGTGGTCATCTGAGATGGGAAAGCGTCCATCCCGTCCCCATGGTAACCACACTAGTGACATGCGCTGCCCGTATGTGATGAAGTTAGTTCTTGATATAGCCATGAATTTTCTTCTTTGATCCACCTGCATGTTTCAGGCAATGTCCTACCTGAGAGTCTAAATAAAATAAATAAAACGTTTTCTTTCTCGTTTCCAGGACCCTGATAAAGCAAACATCAGACCATACTAGGTACCATTATCATGCAGCAGTAGCACTACGCATTACAAAAGGGGGTATGATCCCGGAAGATGCCTTGAGTCCCCAATCAGAGTTTTAAAAGACAGTAAAGTCCTATGCTAAAGCTATATTGAGTTCAGTCAGAGAAAAAACTATCACATTCACAACCTCCATAGGGTGTTATAAGGCAGACTGGGTGGACTTGGTATTTTTCTGCCATCATTGATTGTCCATTTTGTCATGTGCTTATCTGGTTCCAGCTTAGTTAATTAAATTCCAATACTGGCTTGTGTGTGGTCCGTGAGTTGCCGTGGATCAGAGACATCAGTCCCCACACTGCACTCAGAGCTCGGCTAGCAAACTTGAGCAAAAGTGTGGGGGGGTGTGTGCTTCCCCCCACCCCCACTCACTGCAAAACATGTGTACCTATTTTCATCTGTTAAATGTTGAAGGATCTGCTGATTGTGTGCCCCAGTAGTACAGTCACGACTGTTATACAGAAAAGGTAAAAGGGAGTGGGAGCACTGCAAGAGGGCATCGACTCGCAGCCTGGATATTCAAGACTACTGTCCCACTCAGAATCATGCATCAGGGTCTGAGAAGGCCCACTATCGAAAACTTTTATTTAGGGGATGGACTGGGGATTAGACAAGGGTGGAAGGAATCTTGTAAAAGACACTGCTGGCTCCTGGCAAAGTGCCAGGAGACGGCAGTGTTTCTAAAATTTGCAAGAGAATGGGGGAGGAGTGGACGGCAGACAATGACTGGAAGGAGTGGACACAGGACTAGCCCTGGCCACATAGGGATGGCTAGAGGTTTTCCTACACTTTATTCATTCAAAAGGGCAAAGTAACCCAAAACTTTGACATCCCATTTCTGGAGTAAAATTTATCAGTCTGCAACCTCTTCACCAAAGGCCGATTTGGCTTTTGCTCACCTAACCCTCAATAAATTGTGTTGCTTATACAAGTATCACATCATTTCCTTTACTATGCTTCCTGGAATGAAACAGACATGACTTTGCTATGTCCCTGGGATTAATACCTGTTGCCTCACTGTAGGTTTTATTTCTTTTACAATTATATTTTGAGTCTGCTGTATTTGCTTCTTGTCATAATGTGATATTTCTCTCTAATTTTCTGAGTTTTCTGATTTGAGATCAAGAACTTTAGGGCTGGCTGTTTCATGCCTGTTGCGTTTCTAGAACCACTGCAGTTTCAATATAAGCAATACGTTTTCACTAAAATCAATACAGTTTCACTGAAACCAATACATGCACACTGAAACCAAATAATCATAATGAAACAATACATTTCCACTGAAACCAACATATTTTCATTAAAATCACACACTAGTGCATATATTCTGCATGTAATGCGGGGGGGGGTGGAGATTTAGGGGAGAAAGGAGGAGGAGGAGGTGCTACTTCACTGAGAGGGTGGTGGAGCCATGGAATCGCTGCCCAGGGGTGGTGGAGGCAGAGACAGTGGAGGGTTCAAGAGGGGGTGGGACAGGTACAGAGGAAGGGTTCTGGAAGCAAAGTCCTATGCAGCGGGAATATCCGGGACTGGGAAGGGAGAAGCCAGAGAGGGCGAGGGGGGCAGCAAGGTTAGCTCCCAGGGTGGGGGCTGACCAAACGAGCAGACACGAAAGACTGTTAGGCCTATTCTGCTGGCATTTTAGTATGTTAGTAATAGCTATGTGGATAACCATACACAGCAAGGCTGTGTTTCCATCCAGGGGTCGAGAAGACATCATGGGGACCTTAAGAGCGAAGCTCATTAGGTCCCTGATGATCTATCGACCATGAGATGGAAACATATGCCGAGTTGTGTATGGTTGTCAATATATTATTTTTCACAGTACATTCAAAGCTGCTTAATCAGGACATCTCAGTGGAGACAGTTTTGTCCCGATTAAGCAGCCATCCCAATAGTCAGAGGAGCTTTCTATTGCTTTACTTCATGTGCCTTTGGTGTCTGTGAGTGTCCTATATGCTTAACGCTCACCAGTCACTGTTTTTTTCTTTTATTTTTCTTTATCATAGGTAATTGGGGCATTAGGCAGCAGACAAAGTTTAAGTGGGAGTGAGAGAATTCGGCAAACTGAGGGAGCAAAGGAGGCAGCACAGGACAGTCACTGTCTGTGTTTTTAATAAATGTGGCAAAACTTAAATGCCACTGAAGACTGAAGGTGCTGTCTGTGTTTTCTTGGTGCTTCACTCTGTATGCATACTCCTTGCCTCTCTCTCTCCCCTACCTATGTCATGAGCATACTCCTAGCCCCTCTCTCATTCCTATCTATCTATTGTCCCAACAATTTGCTCCATTTGCTCTGGCTTTGGGTTCAGGGAGAATTTGTCTCACTAAAGTAGTGGGGACAGTAAAAGGTGGCCCGATTAAACACTGACAAATACTATTAGTTTCACTGGAAAAATCTGGTTCCCAGCGAGACGTCCCACTTAAGCGGCCATCCCGCTTAAGCACGTCTCATTTAACTGGCGTGGACTGTATATGCTCATTTATACTGAAAGCTGTCCATATTTATTCACTACCACAGCTAGACAGAGTTAACACACTGCACAAGCTGTCACTCTTGTTTTGCTTTTGTTTGGCATGTGCACAGCATCACTTTGGAATAAGCACACTGCGATCTTTACCATGCCCTGTCTTTCCCTTCTCTAGCCAACAAGCACCTCTCTCATTGTGCCAAACTCATCTCTAAATACTGACTAGATGCCCTACTTTCTTACCTATCCTCCTCTCTCTCTCTCTACCCCTCCCCCTCACTTCTTGAGATCCTCTGACTCACGCACCTTAGCAATCCCTCGCTGTTCTACCCTTGCTGGCCAGTCTGCGTTCATTCGTTGGTTCTCTAAACTCTGGAATGCTCTCCCCCCCTCAAATCCATCACTCCTCATCTTCATACTCCCTCTCCACGATACAAACTAGCTTCCTTACCTCTAACTGCACCTGTTCTCTGAATTCCTAATTGATCCTATTCTCTCTCCCTATTTCTTCAATCGAATTGGTACTAGTTCTACTTGACCCTAGGGCATTCTCTCTCTCTCTTGGGTACCTCCTCCGTTAACAGTGACAGTAAAATATCACAGCCGTTGCACTTAAGTATTACAACTCGCACCTATTTGTTCTATATTTTATTGAACTGATCTAGCCACTTATTATTGTATTCTGATTTTTGTATTCCTGACTGCATAGTGAATTGTGTACTTCAACAACTGCTCATACTGCTGTTGTCTATTCAACTATGTTGTTAATGTACTGCTGCTTTCTATTTAAATTTCTGTTGATGTATCTCCTAACTCCTTCCCCCAAATTCGCATCGGAAGACAAGCAACTTGTTGCTCAGTGTGCTTTCCTGGTAAAACATTTCAATAAATAAAACAACCATTTGAAACATGCACAACTAGGATTTTGAGCTGTCTGATTTCCATGTACAAGGGTTACCATAGTTTGCTTGAAACCAGTTCTTTTTTAGGTACTGGTGCACTTTAATTTAAACCAATACATGACTTCTGGAGCCAATGCATATTTTTTTAAACCAATACATTTTACCTCAAACCAAAACATATAACTTTTTCTCCAGTACATGTACACCTATACCACTATATTTATATTAAACCAAAATGTACCTAAATATATGCAAATTAAGACATGTTCACCAAACCAATATAGTTAAAGATGAACCAACATGTCATATTTCAATCTACACTCCTGCATAGTCAAACACATCAATATAGGTATGTGGCATTATTGGATTTTTTTTACTGTTGGGCACCACATACAAAATGTTACTTCCTGTTTGCAGACATTTTGGTGCATTTGCGACAGTTTTCCTACTGTATGGTCACTTGCAAGTCCAATAATCAGGTCAGAGGTCCTGAAGTAAATTTAAACAGCAGTTCATGTTAGCCATAAAAAGGGCACTGCCTGCTTTTCATTTAGTAAGGAATCATCTATGTTCTCTTACTGAAGTAGACTACAGTAAACAAAACGTAAGCCCCCTTTGGGAGCTTACTAGTTTTGTCCCTGGTTGAGTTGTCTGTCTGGTCTCCTGGGCCACCTGCTGGTCTGAGGGGTAGGAGGACAGAGGTATAAATAGTGGAGTTTTGGCAGCAAAGAAAGAGAGTGGGGAAGGAGGAGTGGCTTAGTTTCAGCCAGGAGGGTCAAGGTTCAGAGTCGTGGGCAGATTATTACCCTGACGCGCCGCCCTCAAAGCACCATGTCTTGCTGCTTTGGAGCAGTCAGGGTGCTGGTTGTAATCTTGGATTTGGCTGCATTTGGAAGGACTCTCACACTGGGGAGGATGGGAGCCAGAGCCTGTGGAAAGGAGCATCTGCACATGATCTCTGGTGCCAGTGCAGGCTGGCCTGAGGGGTCCTGTGAGTGTGTGGTCGGTCTGCCTGCCACAGGGTCCGTATGCATTGGTTGGTGGTTGAAGCCCGATTTGTGGGGAGATAGTGGTGGCAGTCTGCTTCCAGTTCACTGTGTGGACATGTCCTGTGTCTGGATGAGTTTCTGTAGCATGGAAGCTGCTAAGTTTCCCTAGCGCTGAGGAGGAGGAGGAGACTGCCGTGGGAGCAGCAGGCAAGTTTGGGAAGTTACTCCAGTGGGGTGCTCCATCTCAGCCTTTTTTTTTAGAGAAAGGAGCCCTTTGTAGAAGTGGTGCAGGAGGGAGACTTTGGGAGCCGTGGCTTCTCCGGTTTGTGGTGCCACCGCAGTAGTGTAGCTGCCATCAAATTTCTGAGCATGATTCGGCTCTGCAGGAGAAAAGGTGCATTTGGATCCCTCTATCAAGTATAGCTGTTATCTTGGCTATGGTAATGTTTTCTGACCCCATGTACTCACCGTACTCTACCTCAAGCTCCATGGAGTATCCTGTTGTTTTAATGTGCACAATTAAATTTGCTGCTGAAACTTTTGATTCAGAGTAGACAATGGACTACATTTCTATGCACATGTGAATGGATTAACCAAGCTTTGCCCCCTGCAGCTGCCAGCACCCCGCAGAGAGCTGCCTGTGCCACCATGATGCACTGCAGAACCCAGGTAACATGTTGCAATTCTGTGACTGTGTTTCTGCTGGAGTGCCCCTCCCTATTTGTACCCCTGGCATACCCCCAGACAGGAGGGGGCTTACAAAAAAGCTTTAGAAACTTTTTTTATATCCATTTTCTGGCTAGAGTAAACTCCTGGTCCCTGGCCCAGAGCCTATCATGATTAATCTTAACACAAGTGGGAGCCACTTTGTTAGACTAATGATGACAGATGTCCTTTTCAGATTCAAGTAACATCCCAATGTTACAACTCTCAGCTTTCTGGACACTTTGAAGGCTATACTCTGCTTTTTTTCTGGAAGTTGCTCAATGAGGAACCTAGACAGAGTTCTGCTGCTGTAAACAGAGGTTTGTCAACAGAGTGCCTTCCTCTTTTTTTTTTTTCATTAAAACCTTTGCTGTACACCTTCTACTCAATAGGTGGAACTGCACACTGTGGTTATCAAACTGTAATGCTATGCTGATCTGTTTAGGCATCTGCCTGTGTATGCTCTGTGACCAAGCTACAGTTCAAGAAAAGGTTTTCCACAGGCCTGTGCCTTTAAATATCTTACTTTTTGGAAATGCATAACACCTCTGATCAAAGAATACAACGGGACATCTTGTCTGCTGTAGTTCTATACACTAATTGGGAAAAAGTGCAAAAGTATTACTTGACTAGTTTGGTGGGTAACTAAGCACTGCATGTAAATGAATGCCTGCGTAACAGAGGTAGAATGCTTATTGAACAAAAGTGCTAGCTAGAATGCTTGTAATGTAAACCGAGTGGATATGCAATGTGCAGTAGATTTGCCATTCTCCACAGGACAGAACTGCTACCCTTTTAAATGCTACCATAGACCTAGAACATGTAAGCCAAGGAACCTTCTTGGGGAGGGTTCCACCCCAGTGGTGTCAAACTCAGTATATTTTATTAACAACATAATTTTCAACCGTATAGTTGTTAGCACAGTTTAGAAGCTACTAGCCTGCTCCAGAGTTAACAAGTGCAGTGAACATTAGGACACTTCCCTAAGTATTTTTCTTCTTGGTATGTGTCATCCTCATCTCAGTACAATCTGTTTTATTACACTCATTTGAAGCATGACAAACATATAGTGTATGTTATCTGCAGGATTTGCCTCTTACTGTGAGCATGAATATTTACCACATTATCACGTCACAGAAAGAAGCCAACATCAACACAATGTTCCTCTGAACAAATTATGTTTTATATGACAGCTAAAAAATTTAAACCCAAGAGGGGAAAAATATAATTTTGACTTTAATGATCCCTCTTTGACAATTAATACTGTAAACTGTTTGTGAGACTGGAGTGTGCCTTTTCAGTCATACACAAAATTATCAATGTCTTTTCAGACCTATCACCTAGGAAACAGTCCTCATTTTCAGAATGATGATTGGGAAGCACATTCTGGAAGGAGACTAAAAGTCGTGAGCAATCTTTAATCCCAAGGTAGGCCCCTAACTCAAAAGTCCAGCATCCATGGTCACCATGTGAGTGCGCAGGCATGGAGGTGGCACACCCATGCACATGTTAGGCCTGTGGATACACCAGTACAGACTCATAACTAGCGGTAGGAGACAGAGCCAAAACTGCAAGGCTAGATCCCAGGTGTGGAGTGAAAAAAGCCACAGCTCCTGCATATGAAGTCTTGACCAAGGCACCAAGTCACTGCATGTGGTAATAAGTCCCAGTAAATGCATGCAGTGATGTGCAGTTACCACCACAGAGTGCTAGGACATCAGGCACCTGTGCATGTTTGTGGTGCAAGGTAATTTTAGAGACACTGAACAGAGTGCCATACTGAAGGATGTTCTGAGATGAACTAATGTTCGCCAAGGCAGTTGTGAACTTCTGGTGAAGTTGATCCACCACCGAAGATCCTGAAGAAAATGATATACATGCTATACAGCAAACAAGGCAATGTTTAGCTATCTGCTTGGATGAGCCAGTTATCTAAATAAGAGTATAAATGATGTCCTCAGATCTGACCGCAGCCACCAACACCATCAGCACCCCTGGCGAACCTCTGTAAGCCATGGTCAGCCCAAGCAGTAGAGTCTAAAATTGGCAGTGACACCCCGAATGCAAAATCTGAGCAAATGCTGGTATGTCAGTCTTATGGAAAATGTATGGGCAGAAGTAAGTGTCCACTTTCTGATCGATGGAGAAGAAATTCTACCAGTTGTACTACCAGAAGAATGGATCTGAAATGCTCAGTGATTAAGTAAGGGGTATGTAATCTATGATACAAGTATTTAAGGTCCAGCACTGCCTAAAAGTCTTAATGAGCAAAATTAAAAAAATGGAGAAGACTCCTTGACGGAGTTCCGCATGCAGAACCAGTACAATAACTCCTGAATGGAGGATCTGTTGAATGCAATGTATGAATGTCTTGTACTTGGCCAGTCTGCAGGACATTGTCCTATAATGGGAGGAACTCAAATATAATAAAATAACCGTAAGAGATGATGCCTAAGGCCCAATGTTCTTGAGTAGAAGTGGCACATCTGTTGGCAAAGTGCAGCAATCTAGCTCCTATGAGATACTGCGATTAACAGGGTGGTCCCAACTCAGTAGGATGGAAAGGACTGCCCCCCCCCAACACACACACACACACACACACACACACACACACACACACAAACACACACACAACCACTCCTTTTGCTTGCCATAAAATGGACAAAACATTTGTTGGGCAATAAGGAATAATGGTTAGATTGAGCAATACTGCTTGATTTCTTAAAACAAACGACTGGAGTTTTTGTCAGTAGTACCATAGCTAGCCTTGGGCTTGGGTAGGGCTAGTTTGTGGTCCATACTACATGACAAGGGACGATTTGCTCACAAGAGAAAAAGTGCTACCACAGGGTTTGGCAAACTCCAAAGCAAAACCAACACAATAAAACAACACTCATCTAGACCACACAGGTCTGTACAACCTATGCATTGAAACACAGAAGTTTACCAATGGAAAAAGACTCATGGTCCATCAAGTCTGTTTGATTCTTACCTAAATCCCAACCAGTCTTGCACTGGCAAGTCCTTATGTGGAGCAACGTGGCCAATCCAACTGCCCCCATTAGTATCACTGCTTCCTCTAGTCATTTTAGAATCCCATTTGCCTATCCTATCTCTCCTAAATCCAACAACCATCTTAATGCTGACCAGCTCCTTTGGTTGATGCTACACTTTTCACCATCCTCTCCATAAAAGTGCCTCATCATGTCCCCTCCTAAATTTTCCCCTATCAGTTTAAAGTTGTGATCCTCTGTATTGGACCCCTCACTAAGCCTAAACAGTTGCTGGTCATCCACCCTGTTTATATCCCTCAGATATTTAAAGGCTTAAGTCACCCCGGCTTTGAGAGAGTACATGTTGAGGACAGCCAATCTTTCCTAACAGGTCTTACCCTGCTAGCTGTGAATCATTTGGGTAGCTCTCCTTTGGACCACTTGGTTGTCTGTTTTGGTGTGGTTCCAGAACAGCACACAATAGTCCAAGTGCAGCCTGATTGTGAGAACCGGTGGCTCACTGCAATAGTGACAATGCGAACAGTGAAACCCAATAAAGACCTTACAGCGAAAGTCACTGTAATGGTCCAAGTTTCACTGATGCAGCGTCTCCCAGTGTTCTGCCCCTTCCCCAAAATAACTCTGACCTGGAGTTGATAATATATAATTGCGGGGGCAGAGTCCCCTGCATGGGGTGTAACACTTCCTTTCTGGATGACACAATACCACGTGTCGGCATTGTGCCATCACTGTAGAGGATGTCAGCAGATTTGCTGTCAACGAACAGTGGTGCTTCCACAGAGAACTTAATGCATAAGGAAGAAGAGAGGAATGCTGGACTACAATGCAGTGCAGCCAAGCTCCTGGCAAGGAGTGGAAAGACATTTAAAGCAAGAAAAAATAGCACACTCAAAGGACTCTACTCAAAATCATTTAATACATTTTAAAGCACACAGGAGCAACTGAGTTGTGCAGTGGTCTTTGACAAAACCCCAATGTTTTGTGAATGTGCCTCTGCTTTGACGGGGAGCCCATTGGGTATTAGAGACCACCAATTCATACATTAAATCAGTCACATGTTTTTGTTGTCAATAAAATCTTATTAAATTTAAAACCAACAAGTACAAACATATGTAGTTACTGTACACTGCCTTGTAATTAATTCAGGAATATGTACATGCATTGAGGATAAAAATCTAATAATGTAGTCAGTTTCAAGCTATATGTTATTATAATATAGCTATCCCTCTAAGTATTAACAAGCAAGAAAAACAAATCTAGGAATTTTTATCTTAGTGTAACCCCTAGGTGGCGCTATCCTATGGGCTACAACCACTGCCTGTATGGCAATGTACAGATTGAGGGGCCTGAGTTCTGTGAATGGGTCGTCCACCGGAGGAATAGTATTGAGGTAGCTTAATTGCTTTGGTATAGCCCTCGGGACACTATAACAACCACCAACCCTTCTAGTGGACTAAACAGTAACATAACGGAACATTCACTGAATAACAGTAATATGCTCACACCCCTTACACTTATCACCAGGGCTGGATCTGCATTGCAGCTGTTGGGGGCCCTTAGGGAAGAAAACAGTTAACATGTACACAACCCAAATAGTTGTAATCCCGACCCAGATGGTTCAGTCTTTTGCAATAACCCAAAACCATCATATGGTACACAATGATCTGTTGCTGTCATTGCAGGGAGCTACCCTGAATTGTACTCAGGCTACCCAGAGCCAGGATGCAGGACAGGCAAGATGAAGACCTCGTGATGTTGTTCTGGAAGGCCTGGGGAAGCAGGGCTGACACGACTTACCTCCTGGTGGTTGCTATCTGGTTGATGGTGTTGAGCAGCAGGCTGAATCCCCAAGCTGGTCTTTTGCCGAGATGGTCTCTGCAGTGGGAGTAGCAGCTAGGCTGAGGTGGCTGGGCCCAGGCAAGATGAAGAGTTCTGCAACAGTTCATTAATCTATGCTGGCAAAGCTTCCAGCTGCCATGCAAGATTCTGCCGTGGGGAACCAAATTGCGACCCACAAAACACATTCAGCACATTTATATAAATTTTTTCTCAGAGTCACAATTTGGATACAGTCCAGTTGCTAATTACAGCTTCACTGCGCAAACCTTTCTGTCCAAGGCTATCTCTCTTATCAGGCAGGCCGTTCGCTTCTGGAGCAAGTCTTTAGTCCAAAACTCAAGTCGCAACAATAATTCTCTTCTGTCTTCTGTTGCAGATTTAAGCCAGCAAATGGAAAGATCCAACGTCTGCAATGGGCAGTTTAAAGGCTGGAGAACGTGGCAGGCTGGCCAGCAGAGCTTTTCCACAGATTCCCCTATGCTCCTACTGGGAGCAGCTGCTCAAAGGTTCGAGCTGTTCACTCTTCAACTTCCAATCTTAACTGAGACACTGCTTCAGGCAGTTCTGGAGATTTCCCTGTGATCCAAAAGGTTCAGTTGGCTGAGTGAACTGTCACATACAAGGCTCCCTATCCAGGTCCAGTTTAGGCACCTACAGTTAAACTACAAAAAATACAGCATTTCCTTCACACAAGACCTCTGGGGACAGTCTCCATTTTAGGTTCCCAGAGGTTCAATTGGTCCAACACTGGAAGTCCACAACCAAAATGGTGGCTACTATTCAAATGTTCAAGCTGCAAATGAAAACAGGTGAGACAAACTCCTATATCTTTACTGTAACAGCAATTAGACAGTAAATAACCACATTTCCTAGGAGGGCTCCCTCTGTGCAAATAGCGACTTCAAAATGGAGCAGAATAACAGCCTGTTTGGCTGATCGCGTGCCTTAATTACTCAGACCCAGCCCAGACTGATTTTCTAAACACAGATAAACTATTTCTAAAAGAAACAGGTGCGGAGGCTTGCTAGGGCACCCTCACACAAACAAACAGAACTACTGCAGACAGGACACCATCCTGGCAGTGGGCATTCCGGGAGCCCAGGAAGACATTACAGTAGACCCCAATTGGTAGGGTAGGTTACATTAGCAAATTATGTTTTATCCACAATCCCTTTTTACAGGTAAAGATCGGATGTAAAACTGCAGGTACACAAGGTAGAACAGTGCAAGAAATCAAGCAAACGGTGTAATACCTTCATGAAAACCTATATAACTTCACATTTAAACTGAGGAGTCTCAAAAGAAAAGACTATGAAACACCATACCCTAGAACCTAGAAATAATAAAATCAGATACAAAAGTGTAGCTATCAAATCCACATGAAGGAAGAAAGGAAAAGGAGGAGGCACAGGGAGGGAGGAGAGAGAGGAAGGTTGGGAATGGTGAAAAACTGGGTAAGAGAGAAAGGAAATGAGGAGGAATTGACAAAGATAGGGGATGACGGTAAGAGGTGGGAGGATACAGGAGATAGGAAAAAGTAGGGGTTACAGGAAATGTAGGTGGAAAGGGGAGGGATAATACAGGAATAAGTGATGATGAGGGGAGAGCTGAAGAGGGAAACAGGCAGGTGGAGCAATTCAAATGACCAGGACAATAGAAAACAGTATAGTTATAGAAACACCTGCTAGGCAATTTGACTGTGACATATGTATGTGTGTGTGTGTGTGTGTGTGTGTATATATACATATATATATATATATATATATATATATAGTCCTTGAAAGAGGCAGTGGTGACACCCCTGTTGAAGAAAGCTTCTTGGGACCCAGACTGTCTTGCCAACTACAGGCCTATCTCGAACCTCCCCTTTGTGGGGAAGGTGATCAAGAAAGTAGTGGCGGCCCAGTTGGAGAACCACTTGACCATCCATAGCATCTACGAACCTCTCCAATCAGGTTTTCAAAAGAGGCACAGTACCGAGACTGCTCTGGTTCGGGTGCTCAATGATCTCCTGATGGCAGAGACCAGAAAGCGGTCCATTTGGTACTATTAGATCTGTCATCAGCATTTGACACCGCTGACCATGGGGTCCTACTTGAGTGCCGAGATGTATTTGTGGGCTTTCTGGAATTGTTCTCAGATGGTTCCCTTCATACCTCACGGAAGAACTCAGAGGTGATGTCAGGGTTTTTCCTCTGATCCCATCTATTTTGTGGGTTCCTCAGGGCTCTATATTGTCCCCCATGTTGTTTGCAGTGTACATGCTTCCCCTCGGAGACACTGTGAGATGGTATAGGCTGAGGTTTCATTGCTATGCAGATGATACCCAGCTATACCTGTCCTTTGCACCTGACCAGGAATGAGCTATCTCGGTATTCAACAGCTGTCTCAATGAAATCCAAGATTGGATGAGGTCCAGCTGGCTGAAGTTGATCTCTGGGAAGACAGAGGTGTTGGTATTGGATCCAGATTGCCAGATAGGGGTCCAGGGCCGGCTCCCATCTGGATTGTTTTTGGATGCCGAGCCAGCAGGTCTCTGAACGGGTGCGACCTGGGTGATATTAGATGCAGGGGCTGAGACTTCGTCCCAGGTGTCAGCGGTGGTTGTCATCTTTATACCATCTAAGAAATATCACTAGGATCAAGCAACTTGTTCAGTTCAGTGATCTGCCAACTTTAATCCATGCCTTTGTGACCTCGCGCCTAGACTACTGCAACTCGCTTTACTTTGGGCTTCCGGGGGTTGATATCCACTGCTTGCAGCTGGTGCAGAATTCCACAGCTCGGGTGTTGATGGGTACTCCTAGATCTTCCCATATTACACCGGCGCTGCGGGAACTGCACTGGCTGCCAGTTCAGTGGCGGATCACCTTCAAAGTCAGATTACTGACTTTTAAAGCCCTGCACGATCTGGGCCCTGATTACCTGAAAGAACTCCTGATCCCTTATCAACCTGTGAGACCGCTCCGCTCAGCCAATGAGGGGTTGCTAGAGATTTCAAGGGTGATTTTAAAATCTTCTGGGGCCCATGCTCTTATGTTTGCAGCCCCTTCCCTTTGGAATTCTCTACCCCGTTGGATTAGGGAGTGCACGACTGTGGGGAGTTTTAAATAGGCTTTGAAATCCTTCCTGTGGGAAAAAGCTTATGGTTTTACTGTTCATTGATTTGTTTCTGTCTGTTTTATAATATTGATTTTTATATTTTTATCTTATTTTATTGTATTGCACCTTGATATTTGAAAGGCTCAAAATAAAGTATTAATATATATATATATATATATATATATATATATATATATGATATAGTCGATGTAATGAATGGGTGGACTCTAAATGACAACAATACTGTATATCTCATGTGACATATTTGATGTATGAATGGGTGGACTTTAAATGGCAACAGCCATGTTTGTAATGGCAATTAAATATTTTTGAAAAAGGCATTGATACTGTTAGTGTGTTGTGTTCTGACTGCCAGCACTTATTTTATGTGTATATTCAGCAAATCTAAGACACAGGAGTTAACCAATCAGGATGCAGGATTTTCTCTACCCATTCTATAATACATTGATAGTCTCACTTTAGGTCCAAGACAATAAAAATAACTGAGTTATTTGGTGAAGTTTATTTTCACGGGTGTCTATATACATAGGAATGAATGAAAAACTTTAGGGGTTGTAGTTTCAGGAGTCTTGGTGAATTAGTGGTGTGGTGTTCCTTGGGCTTGTCAACCCTAATGCTGCTCCTTCCCCCCAGCCTGTAGCCGCTTGCCCAAAGCACAAGGTACAGCTCCTAGCCAGTGCCTCCTAGCCATATACTCTTTGAAGGTAGAGACGTATGGCTTACCAGCATGTGGCCAACAAAACCATTCATGACTTTCTTCATGCAGTGCCTACATGATAGCATGTATAACCCTGTTTGCACATGGGAGGGGATGAGCATGAGGACTGACAATCCCAAGGAACACAACAAACTGATTTGCTAAGACTCCAGAGACTATAAACACTGATGTTTCTCATTTCCTTACTTTGTGCACTTTTGAGTTCTTCAATCCGAACTTATTTATTAATTTGAAAATTGGTAAGCGGGACAGGCATGCTGAGCCAAGGTTCATTTCCAGGTGTGACCAGAGGGGGAAAGGGGAAAGACAATACAATAATAAAGCATATACAGTAAGTAATAAATTGGTACAAAGTAACGTGCAAACAGTGTACAATGCATCATGGTACAAGTGTAATAATAAAAAGAGCCAAACGATGGTGCTATGAACTACTTTGATGTACAATAAAGGGACAAGAGCAGATGAAAGCATTGCAATGCAGTGGTAGTTGGGAGGAGATAGATTCAGGCAGAGCGAGAAACCAAGAGGAGGCCCAACAGCAGGGTGGAAAGGGCTCTGTTTTATGCATTAACATAGTTTTTGCAATTATTTGCCCTTTCCTTTCCTTTTCTGATAGTAGAATTACATCTTCATTCATGTAGGTCCTGACAAGGTAGCTTAGGAGAAGAATTGGCACTCAGCACATATATTTTGTGTATGTGACTTTAAGAGCCTGCTATTTAAGAAGCGGACTGTAGGGGCCACACAACCTTGACAAAGCACCAGGAGTGGCAGGTGTGAATGCTGGGCTCCAGTGGGGCCTCCTTCCTTAACACACTTTTGCACTTGGGCTGCAGTTTTATATTGCATTTAATAAAAGTGTGAGATTTTGCACAGAACTTGTGTTTGTGCCTTTATGGGCTGAGTGCCAGATCTTCTCTACACTGCTTGGCACTGCACTGAGGGCACCGCTGTGAGTGGCGGTCTTTTCCAGCTAGGTCCTAACAGAACCAACTTAAAATGGAATAAAACAGTATAACTGAGTTATTTCAAGCCCCATATTTCATGCCAGACCACTTCTCCCAATGCAGTACATGGACCTGTCAGGTTTAACACGCACATCAACCCCTTGTGAGGGAAGGCTCCCTGGCCTGCCACAAGGTGTTGTCTGTGTGGCAGAACTCTGCATAATCCCTCCCCAGACAAAGAGCAGTGGCGCCAACAGTGCGGTCTCATACTATTACTTCCCAGCCAACTCCATAAGCCTGTCCCCAAACTCATGTCGCCAGCACAAGAACACAATATGCTACTTGCATGCCAACTCAACCCTACATTAGTTTCTTTTAACTTTTTGATATTTTGACCACAAATTTTCAACATAGTCTCTTTATGACCCTCCACCTTCAGAACAAGACAGGTGTAATTTATAAAATACTGTGCGAAATGTCATTTTGCACCACAAGTGTGAAAATACATTTTGGTCAGGATTTGAAAAATTGCACCTTTCACATTCATGAGGATGTGTGAAAAAATGGCCATGTTTAAAATCTGAGGTCGAAATATTGAAAATTACCAACGTTATGAGTGAATGTTGAAAAATTTCAACAGACCTTCATAACTTTGTAGTTTTTTTAAGATTCTGACTGTACACTTGCAACAAAGTCATTTTATGACCCCATGTTATGAACCTGGTAGGTGATATTATTCAAATCCTGCCCAAAAGGTGATTTTGTGGAGTGAGGGTGAAATACATTTCAGGCCACTTCTGAAAATTTTCACCTAAGGGTAGGTTCCCAAAAGGGCCATGTTGAAAATTTGGTGAAAAAAATATAAAAAAATGACCAAGTTATGTGTAAAAGTTCAAAATGCATTGAAAATACATTGACTTCACATACCTTGTTCTATTCAGTTCCCGGTCGACGCTGAAGGAGAAGGATGCGTTTCTTCGCAGAAAGTGGTAGAATTTTTTTTATTTTTTAGGCGAGTTGGGGGTGTGAGGTGGTGCGTGATGAGTGGGTGGTTGGAGTAAGGTGAGAGTGGGGGCATGAGATATTGCCAAGAGATGTTTTTCATCTTTGCAGGGGACTTAAAACGAGGGACAATTTTCTTTGTTTCAGGGATACCAATGCTAGGGATTGGGTACCCCACCGTCAGTGGGCTGATTGGTTGCACCAGGAGTGGACACTCTGGTGTCACAATGTATTGGAGGGGCTGGACATTTCTCCTGGGGGGGGATCTTTAACTGCAGTGGCACTGACATCCGGCACCCCAGTGCTGCTCATTATTGGCAAGGGGGGATGTTAGCTGGCACAGACGGCTGGTCACTCTGGTGTTGGAAAATGTCTAATTCATACAGTGCTGGGACTGAGCATCAACCGTCATTCAGGTCAGGAGGGTTTGTACTAAAATAGCGTTGGGAGCAGGGTGGGAATACTGGCTGGCAGGATTGTTGCTTAAAACAGCGGTCGGGAGGTGGGAGTGTTCTAAAGATAGCTTAGGTGAAAGTAGTGTTACCAAAAGAGATTTATTTCACACTGCTTTCATCACACGGATAATGTCTATTTTTGTAATTAATGACTCAAGTCCTTAAAGGTGGTGACCTCTTGTAACTTTTAAAAATCTTTTAAGAACAAGTAGGGATGGAGGGGGGGCATTGCAAAGGAACAAGAAACTGTAAAAACTTCAAAATCATGTACCTCAGTTAAGGAATGGAAAAAGGGAATAGAAAAATTGGTATATTCAGGTTTTGTTAGAAATACATTATTGCTTAAAAACAACATGATGACTGACAGCTATTGCTGCTGTAAATTACATCCACTCTCTTTTTTTCCTGGCTGTACTTAGCTACCTCAAGTACAACCATTTACGTGGGTTTTGTTTTCCTTTTAAAAGGAATCTGTCAAAACACATCAAGAGGTCTCATTTCATTACTTGCATCAGGATTTGAATCCCTATGAAATAATCCTACCTATATATTAAAAAATGTATTTTCTAAATTACCTTTATTGGAATTCCATCCTCAGTAAGTTAATAATAATTATAAGGCCACAAAGAGGAGGGCTTGACATGTCCCTATAGTTTACTGCAAACAGCCAGGGCCAGATATTCAAAACTTTGCCCGGGGCTAAATGAGCACTGCCCGACGGGCAAACTTAGCCCGGAGCACAAAACAAGCCATATTCAAAAGGAATAGCCTGGGGCAAACAGCTTCTGAATATAGCATGGGAATGAGGCTGGGCAAACTGGGCTGAGAGTGCAATGCAAACTTAGCCCTGGAATAAGACAGCTCTGAATATGGCAACCAGGAAGTGCAAACCACAACAGCAACACAGTGCACAGCGATGTGAAGGTAGGTAGAGGTGAACTATGTGGCCAATGTGCGTGCCAGCAATTGCGTGGACCCAGTACAGCTGCAGGCAGCAGCTTATGTGAAAGTACAGTGTGCAAAACTATAAAATATTCCCTGAACTGCTTGCGCAGTGCTAACATGTTTGCGCGGGTTTAGCGCAGGGCTAAACCGTTAGCCCGGTGCAAACACGTTTGCCTGGCGCTAAACTGTGCCGTATTCAAAAGTGATATGCAAATGAGCCTACTTAGGTAGTCTGTGGGCAAACATCCAGATTAGCATCTCATTATGCCCTGATTTGCATGCAGTTTGTGCCGGGCTAACTGTTTAGCCCTGCGCTAAACCCGCGCAAACATGTCAGCACTGTGCAAACAGCTTGGGGAATATTATACAGTTTTGAACACTACTTCCACATGCACTGCTGCCTGCAGCTGTACTGGGACAACACAGCATAGGCACAGATTGTGGTGGTGCTGCATGCAACTGTCACACTGTATGTCATGCTACAGTGCACAGCAGACACTACAATAGCAAGGGGGCAAGGGGGCCAGTAGTGTGTGGACACAGCAATGCCTATGGTGTGTAGGGCAGTGATGATGACTGCACTATACACAGTGAGAGGCCCAACCTGCAGGTGTTTACTGACAGTGGACATTACTGTTATGCTGTTGTGTGACACACAGATGCTGCACCTCTGGCATGGGATGCTCACAGTGACATATACATGTCCGGCTTTGTGTGCTGTGGCAGCTGTACAGCTGTGCGGTATGTGGACGCTGGGGTATATATTATCCGAAAGGCACACTGGTGTTGGGTATTCCCAATACTGGCCCATGTACACTGCATGATGTGTCCCAGCTTTGTTGCCACACCTGGTCTGTGGCACAGCCTGTACACCATACACTCTCCCTCAACATCTTCCATGCCACAGTGTTGCATGTGTGTGCTGGCATCTGTTGGTGTCCACAGAAGTGTGGTCCACAGGTGTGTGCTGTATGGCCACACTGCCATGCTGTCCACTGGCGGCAGGGTCACCACTTACTGCCTGGCATGGCTGGGACTGGTGACAGGTGATGCCATCAGTTAGCAGCATGCTTCGTCTATGTTTGGCTTTGTCTATGTGTCATATTTATTTGTTAGGGTTGTGCAAAACCCGCGCAAAACCCACGCAAACACCACGCAAAGCCATATTGTCATGCAAAGCTGATTGCCCAGGGTTAAGACAAGCTTCTCCTGGGCGGTAATGTGCACCACGCTAAGTGTCGCGCAAAACCACTTTGCACAGCGCTAGATGCTGAATATAGCATTGCGCCTGTATTCATGTCAGTTTGCCCCTTGCATACATTATGACTTTGCCCAGCGCTAATGCAGTTTGCCTGCACTATTTGGCCTTTTGAATATAGCAGACCCGCCCTAATCCTGCACTAAACCTGCGCAAACGGCTTTTGCCCAGCACAAAGTTTTGAATATCTAGCCCCAGGAGTCTTCTCATGCTCAGGAGTAAAGTATTCTCTCTCTTAAAGACATATCACAGATCATCAGCACGTGACAGTTTATGATAATAATTATCCATGTCCTTTGAATAAGGCTCAGCCTAGTAAGTACAATTATAAGACCGTTTCCCCACATGAGACACAGTCTGTGAATTTCTCTTCTAGTCCCTTTTTAAATACAGTTGAATATTAACTTCTATTTTTCATAATTCCCACTTAGGTTATCAAAGTGTATCAAATACATCTATACTGGCGCCAGAGATATGTACAGTAACAAGTTTCTAGCCCAATTTTTTTTTATCTCATGATCAGTCTTATCTGGTGTTTTGTATTTGTATCTTACAAGGAATGCCTGGTATTCTGATCACATTTCTGCTGGCTTGCTTACTTATGGTTAGGCAATAACCTCCCTACAACAGGACTGCTCTTGCTGCATAGTGTTCTGCCAAGATCCTATTAGGGCTAGAGTGCCAACCAAGTGACTGCTGTATTGTATATGATGTCACAGATTGGGCTCAGATCCTTTTTTTTGTGTTTTGGTTTGTTTTGTTAATCAAGTTTTTCTGCTCTCTGTGTCACCTGACATCACCTCCCAGCCCCATCACTGACCTTCCCAAAGACTTACTGTTTATCTACCTCTTGCCCAGGGCCATGACAGTGGTGGGTGGCCTGCCATGTCGGTCATGCGCTGGCCTGCCAGGGTGGCAACACAACAGCAGATCAGAGCTTTCACTTCCGGCTGTCTTGAAAATTGGGGGTGGTGGAGCTCTACTGCTTTTTCCAAAAAGCTGGAAAAAAACAGCCTTCTCACTATCCAATTCTTTGTTTTTTATTTATTACAAGGCGTCCCAACAATTCACATTATAAGGTCTTCTTCAGGGGACTGACATTTTTTATGCAATGGCATGAACAGTTTGTAGTTCCTTTAAATTCCACGGCTCACCCATCTTCGGTATCTCTGTTTTCTATAAGATTTCCTGACTACATGCTATATTCTGTTTTTTTCCACACCTTTCAGTACACTTGGCTTTGGCGCTAAATGCTCTTTTCTGGTCTTTGCCTTCACAGGGTGATCTCTTTCATCCTACATGCAGCACATAGGAAGAAAGTGACCATACTGTGAAGGCAAAACCCAGAAAGTGGCATTAAGTTCCAAAGTCAAGTATACTGACAGGTGAACAAAGTGTGAAAGCTGTACTTTTTCAGCTTTTGGAAAAAAAGCAGTAGAGCTCCCCCACCACCCATTTTTCAATATACCAGTTATGGATGCCAGAGGGTAGCTCACCAATGAGGGCAGCTCACCAATGAAGGACTGTACAATCTACATGGTGCAGATAGCTATAACAGCACTTTGTTCTTTTTTCTCCTCCAGCTCCTGGCCCCCCCCAAGGGTGCCAGCATGCAATGACGTGCACTCATGCAAGCTATGGCACCCATGAGTGCCTGGAAGCCACTGGCTGCCACTCTTGTCGTCTAGCTGCTCCCACTGTGATGCCACCTGGTGTCAGTCAAGTAGCGAGGTGCAGTGTCCCCTATACCTGAGGGAGGTGAGCTGTCCTTGGGATACTCAATCCTCCAACTTGGTTCAGCTCCCAAGCAACCTGGGTCCATTCCTGAAACTTTACCAGCATAGTGAGCGGTAATGCTACCGCTGCATTGCCAGGCCAGCTGGCTCAGAGATCTAAAATGAGATTCAATGTAAAGTAAGACACAGTTATACACTTTGAGCACAGAAATGCACATGTACAATATTATTTTAATGGAGAAATGTTACCTGCAAAGAGGAGATCCCTGGGTAATTGTTTCCAACACATTTAAACAGGGACCACAGTGTGACACTGTAGCATAAATGTACAACCAGCTGACATGGAACATTAAAAAAAACTTTGTGAGTAGACATAGAGACATGATTATGCTGCTGTACAACTCGCTCGGGAGACTGCATATGGACTAGTGTAGTTCTGGACACCCTACAATAATGTTACTGTGTTTGAGAGTGTGTAGATGCTACCAGAATAGTTAAGGGGCTTGTGGGCATGGAATTTGTTTATTTTTTATTTATTTATTTACAAAGTTTCACCAGGAAAGACCTACTGAGCTAGTAACAGCTCATTTTCTGATGTGTCCTGTGCAGATGGAAGAAGAAGAGCATGCAATACAGTATGTGCAAGTGACACCATATAATGTAAGGAACAATAGTAAAAGCCAAAATACAATAATACAATAAAATACAAATTCATAACAGTGCGCAGCCATGATTTACAGACAGAGTAGTCAAGACAACACAAAATAAAGATGATTAATCATGCAAATGAATACTGGGAGCAGTGTAAGATAGTAGCAGATTACCACCACCCAGACTGCTAAGGTGCGAGCCATGCTGGTGCAGGAGATAGGCTCAGAAGCAGAATGTTCCCAGATATGATTAACTGAGTAGGCACAGTTAACCTGGGTGGGGGGTAGTAACTGCTCACAGGTTGGGGAGGACATCAGCAACATGTGGAGAAGGGGATATGAGGGTCAGGCACAGTTGCAGAAGGGGCTGACACAGTCATGAAGAAGGGAATTGAGGAAAGAGAAGGAAATTGCTGAACAGATAAGACAGAGGGAGAAAGGACCAGACCTTAGAATTTAGCAAAACATTGTCAGAGCTGGGACTTCTTCCACTCAAGAAAAGAAGAATAAGGGGTGATGCAGTCTAGTATATAAAGCTATTAAGAACTGTGACTTGATGGGCTGCCTCAAATTAAATACCAGGGAGATACAGTAAATCAGAATCCGAGAGGCCACAGATCTTAATTAAAACTTAAAAAGGTGAGCATTTTATAACAGACAATGAGGATGGCGGCAATGTGGAATGCTTTGTATAGGTTGGGGTCAAAAGTTAATCTTTGGAAATTTTTAATGGATGTCTGGCCTAATAAATGGAAGATCAAATCAAATCAAATCAAACTTTATTTTTAAAAAGGCGCTTTTCTTAAAACCAAAGCGCCTGTACAATTTCATAGATGCAGGAATCTCTGATTACATACGTTGAAAAGTGGTGGACAATCTAGAAGGGAGACTGCCTACTTTTGTCCGTATTTTTTATCTATTGAAATTTCGGATTTACACCTTTGAGCCAGAGGCTCTTTTACAAAGGTTCCATATCAGAATGCATAGATAGTAGGACAAAGTTGGTAAAATTAGCAAGGTAAGTAGTTCAGGAAACAATTCACAGTAGAGGGTAACATAAATTAAAAACATTGCGTATGTATACAGATTATTGAAATCACACAGACATAATACGTACAGTTTAATTATGCAGCCAGCACAGCATTGTCCAGAAGAACTGACAAGAGAACTGCCTCAGACCTAGTTTGAAATTATACCAGGGCAGGCTGGGCCTGAGGGAGAAGCAGGTGGAGATGAGGGGGAGGTCAGCAAAGATGAAGGGGAGTGGATTACTGGCGACTGGGAAGTAATTGGGGGGGAGACAGACATGTGGGAAAGAGAGGTAACAGGAAGGTGGTAGAAGAGGGTGGGGGAATGGGAGACAACAATCAGGGGGACTGCCCAGCAGGAAGGGGTGAGTGGACAGTAATTTGGTGGGGGAGAGAAGGTGATGTGTGTATGGTATGGATAGGCACCTGGCTGGGATGGAAAGGAAGGCAGGGGTAAGGAAGGCGAGTGGGGATAGGGGAGGGAGGAGGGAGGGGAGGGGAGCAAGAATAGAGGTGAAAGAGGTGACCATCATGGAAAATTATGAGAAACAGTTGCACATGGCCCTGAACACAAGCATCTGCTGAAGTTTATGTTTAAATGGGCTAAGGGTGTCTAAATTGGTGGTTTCACCACTCAGGGAGTTAAACATCTTAGGAGCTCTTCCTACAAATGACCACTGGCCTTGAGAAGTGCGACAGTGGGGTACAAGTAGTGTGTAATGATCTGAGATTCTGGTGTTTCGAATGTAGCCAGCTGGGGTGAGGAGATTCTGGACCCCCGAGGGCATGAGACCGACATATGCTTTTTTTACTACTAAGCAGCTTTGGTATGCGATAATTCACTGCAGTTGTAGCCAGTTTGCCTGCTCATAGAGGTCACAGGTGTGTGTGCAGTGGGCAGCTCCAGTTAGACGTCAACAGGCCTTATTCAGTGCTAAGGAGATTCACCATAGTGCTGTGACAGTGGCCGCTCCACAGATAACAAGCCCATAATCTATTATGGCGACAACGGAGCTATGTATTGCTAGACTGAGGGCTTCGGGTGTCGAGCAGTGCCTATGTTTGTAGAGAAGGCTGATGTGGATATTCACATATTTGGAAATCATGTCAATATGACTGGAGAAAGACAAGAGTACTGTCCAAGGTCACATCAAGGTACTTGAAAGTTTGCGTCTGATCTAGAGCAATACCCGAGCAGTTTCTAACAGTCAACTGTTTGTTTTTATGTTTGCTATGTGTGCCATGGAATAGCATAGTTTTGTTTTTTTTTGTAGTTTAGAACTAGTTTCTGCGAGACGAACCAGGCCTCAACTTCCATGAAACTTGCTTGCAGCTAGTGGTCCAAGTGAGAGGGATCTGGGTTCATGGCAAAAATCACTGCATTATCGGCATACAGTATGAAGTGTTCACTGCAGGTGGTAGGGAGTTTGATCAGAAAGATGCTGAAAAGTAGGGGCCCCAGGATTGATCCTTGGGGGACACCAGACTGGACAGACTGTTTGGAAGAGAGGGTATCATCAATCTTAAATTGTGAGCAGTCTGAAAGACAACTTTGAAACCATTTTAGGGTATCATAAAACAGTTCTAAATTTGCCAGGTGTTCAAGTAGTAATGGATGGTTAACCATATCGAAAGCCTTTGATAGATCGATAAAGGTGGCACCAATGAGTTGTCCTTGGTCAAGTGCTTGGTGGATGTGTCCTGTAAATTCAAGGAGAGCAGAGGTGGTATTATGGCCTTTTCTGAAACCATGTTGCTGTGGACATTGCAGGTTGTATTTCTCCAAATACTCCACCAGTTGGTCGGCAACAATTTTTTTCAAGTACTTTGGATAGTAGAGGTAGGATGGATATCGGCCTGTAATTACCGTGTATTGCCCTGTTCCCAGACTTGTGTATCAGGGTCACCAAGGCAGTCTTCCAATTGAGCGGGAACTGGGAGAGTGTAAGGGACCGGTTGATAATTTTGGTAAGGGGGGGCAGGACAGCCTCAAGGGTGAGGGTGATAACCTTCATGTCCAGTGTGTCCCCACTTATTCTGGTTTTTCCAAGCACCTTAAGGAGATATTTCTTGGCATCCCTTTCGGTGACTGCCTCGAAACAGAAGTGTGGATGACTTAGCTCTTTATCTGGTTGAACCTGGGAAGCAGTAGTGGGGTTAGTGTCAAAGAAGTTAGTGGGAAGTACATGGCTAAGGTCGGTGAATGCCAGGTTGTAAGTACTGGCAATTGTGGAGGGGTCCAGGGTGATGGTGCCATTTAAGTTTAGCATGTTAGGTGTTACTTTGGACTCCTTCCCTATGACTTTCAATTCCAGAATTTCCTACCATCCGACCAGGAGTTGGATAAGGCATTTCTGTGGTAGCTGGCTTTTTGCAAGTGAATGGCTCTAGTACAGGCATTCCTGGTGGCCCTGTATGCCTAAATATCTGCTTGACTGTCAGAAGCTCTCACTCAAGCCCATAGGTGATCCCGTGTTTTCATTTGTTCTAGGAGATTGCCCGTAATCCTGGGATTGTCAAGGCCCTTGATTTTGCATTTCTTGTATGGAGCATGGATATCGCAAGCTGCATTGAACGGGGAGAAAAATTATTGCAGTGTGGTATCTACATCTGGAGCAGTATCAATTGGTGACCAATCTTGTGGTCAGAGGAGTGACCTCAGTGGCTCAAGGTGTCCCATAATAAGTATCCTACTGTTGATAGTTTTTGCTGCGGGGTTAGAGAATTTATTAGTCCACAAGCACTGGACTGGAGAATGGTCACTTCTTGAGTCAGGCAGAACTTTAGTATGGGTGATATAATCAGTGTGGTTTGAGAGAATCCAGTGCAATATGGAATTGGTCCCATTTCTATAGCTGACCATTGTAGGTGAGGTAACAAGTTGGGTGAAATTTGCTGCCGATAAGGCATCCTTGTAATTGCTTGTGATGGGGGCTGGTATGTCCTACGTTCCTGTGTAGGAAGAAATTGTGGCATTAGAGTTGGACAATGAAGGGGAATTCCCACAGGCATATTTTGTCAGTAGGACTTCACTTTAATAGACCTAGAGTACTCTAAGATGGACGTTGCCTATACAGAGAATTGCCAGAGTTAGCACCCAGCCTTTACTATGATCTCAGTAGTGTGTGTTCACTTGATAACTGGTGAGAATTGTATGTAATAATAGAAGACCACTTGTTAAAGGGGAACTGTCATGTCCCCTAAACTAAAGTGTAGGAACCTGGAGGTCCCAACTGAGAAATCTGCCAGGAAAAATAATTGTTTTATTACTCACTTTTCTTCCAGCCTTTTAAGATTTAGAAAATTAGATGAGTACGAGGAGTGTCAACACAGAAATGTTCTTGTATACCAGTGATATTTAAACAACTCAAAGGGAGCTCGGTGGAGGCAAACAAAGCAGAGTCAGGTGAGTACTACGTATTAAAAAAAAATCCACCTACATATGTCAGTTGTGAGGTTATAAACTAAGACAGTACACGAGAAAATCCAAATTTTTATTCAAAAGTACATGAATCAAAGTTTAGGAGTAGATGGGGGGGGGGCAGGGAACCATTTGTTTGTTTGTTTTATTTAAACTGGAAAGTCAATGGGCCAAAGACCCATTTTCAAGGGTGACCAGTGCACATAAAAAAAGTACACAACCAGTAAAACAATATCATAATACAATTAGCACACATATTTCCATTAACAGTCTAATGAATATTATGTTATACAAAACATCTACATTCATTTTCAACAAATAAAAATCCTTACAACTTCAAAGAGTTAAAAACGTGTGGAAGGGAGTATGGTAGAGCTTTCTTGCCTAATGAAGTTTTCATTCTTGGAATGGTGAAAAATAATCTAGCTGAATACCGAGTAAGACTGAAGTATTACTTTCTTTAAAATTACCACTAACAGTAGTGGGTACCAGGTTTAATTTAACCTTTTTAGCCAAACGTTCCAACTGGAATTTATATCAATATTCCAGTGGAAGCCATCCAGCCTGCTTCAATATGACACAATGGTGTGTCATTGAACGTAGCAGAGTAGAAAATCGGACTATCTGATTTAATAGTACTCTGACCTTTGATAAAAACCCCTCCCCAGCAGAAAAAATAAAATAATAAACCATAGTCTATAATAACGGGAAGCAAAACTCTCTGGGCCAATAACACTTTTAATAATGCCTTCATGGACCTGAGTGGTGTCCTGCCACCTGGCTACTTCTCTCACCCCCTCACAAGTGACTACTCTGGGAAAGAGACTCGGCACTCTTCTCATCCTCTTTTCTACTTCAAAACTCTCTCAGCCCAGGAAGTCAGGAATTACCTACTCAAGGTGTTAGGGAAATCAAGCTTTAGTGGTGACACCCTGGATCTTAAGTTTGTAGTCTTTACGTTGGATGAAACTCTGTCACCTCTAACACATATTATTAACATGTCACTTAGTTACTCTCAATTCCCTCAGAAATGGAAATCTGCCACTGTGACACCAATTCATAAGTCTGGGGATCGCACAATTACTGGGAACTACAGGCCTATCTCTATTGTGCCCCGACTCTTGAAAACTCTTGAGAGTATAGTGGCTGACCAACTGGTTGAATACTTAGAAAAATATCAGCTACAATGCCCGCAACAACACGGGTATGGAAATGGTCATAATACTGTACCACTACCGCCCTTCTGGAGTTCACAGGCTTTATTCGCCACTTCTTAGATCAAGGACACCTGGTCGGTACTGCTTTCATTGATTTAACCAAAGCTTTCAACACAATGAATCACGCTCTCCTGGTCGAACAGCTTACCACCATTGGCCTAGCTCGTGACAGCGTAGCCTGGTTTGAAAGTTACCAGCACAACCGTACACAGCAGGTGAAGATTGGTAACACCCTCTCAGATAGCAGACCTGTCCTATCTGGAGTTCCTCAAGGGTCCATCTTGGGCCCTCTTTTATTTAGCATTTTCCTCAACAACCTTCCTTACTCCTGTCAGGTGACGCTTGGCCAGCTGGTTATAATTGCTGTCTGATATCTGTAATATAGAAATATAGTATGTGAGTCTGTGCTCCATGGGTGTCGTTCCCCGGTTTCAGTTACAGGAACTAAACAGGAGAGCTCTGTAATGTAATTAACTTCCTTGAGAAACTGCATTTTATGGCCATTTTATAGCCTGTTGCTGCCTCTAAAGTTGGGACACTAAATATGCATTTTATTACAAGACAGGACATGGTTATATCGCATCTAGGTGACAAACTTCAGAGTTGTAAAAACCTTTGATGTTCCTTGAGAAAAATGGAATTAGCCACTTGTTCAAAGGAAAGGCTTAAATTAAAGACTGTCATAATTTGTGAACTGAGAATAGAACACTGAGGAACACCCAATGAGATAGACGCAGAGGGGGAACAGTGACCATTAATTTTAGTAACTTAAAGCTTTTCAGAAGCTACTCAGTGCATTGTGGGAGCTGTGGTACCTCAACGGGGGAAGGGGGGGATAGATAAGATAGGAAGCAGAGAGGATTCTGGGTTGTGTAGGCAAAAAGGTTTTTAAGTTTAAGTTAAATAAAATGTTAAAACAGAAACAAAAAAATATTTTAAAAGGTTGTAAAATATTCAAAAAGCATTCCTGTGAAGATTTAATGCTTTTGTGGACTTTTTAGTTTATTTTAAATCTGCAGTTGGTGGGAAGAACTAGCCAAATAGGGAGTAAGTGGACCACAGGTCCCCTATAAAATGTTACTCCAGTGAGCAGAGGGGAGCTCAACAGAAGCAAAAGAGGAAGAGAAGACTACTATTTCACTGAAGTCAGCCAAATGAGGAGGTGAGGAGGCCAGTCAAACTGCTGGAGTGGGGACCAAACCAATGAACTAGGTAGGTACTGTAGTAGTCATTGTATAGAGAACTTGTACTAGGATTTTAATGGGGGAGGCTAAACTAGTACTATGGGAAGTGGGATGGGTATGAGGTGTGGGAAGTGTGACATGTATGTGTATGCACTGGTAGAGCACGGTACAGATAGGAGGGGTTTTATGTGCAAGGAGTAGTCCAGTCAGTTATGTGCAGGACAACTTGCTAGCTAGAATGCATGACATTAGGGCACTAGAGACATCTGAAGACCAGTCCCTACTGAGCATGCATGAGGAAAAAAGTAAGCAGGTGGAGGAGTTTCTTACAAAGGGGCAGATACTTGGGGGAGGAAAAGACAGCAGGTAAAGGGTGAGGATAACGACCATGATGAGGAATGGACAAGGGTGCAAGGCAGAAAAGGGGGTGCAAAGCACAATGTCCAGTAGTTCAGTAACAGTTCTGGGGTCTTGACAGACTTGGAGGAACAGGAAGAAGAAGAAAGGGGAGCCAGTCAGGTGGAGGCATCTAATAAAAGATGAGCAAAACTAAAGTACAGAGGGAGCTTAGGTTAGAGGCACCTTGTGTTCATGGGGGATTCTATAGCTAGGTTCACATATGGCACAGTGTGTAGCAAGGATAAGGAGAATAGAGAGGTGAGTTGTTTCGTGGGAGTTAGGCTGGATCGCTTACAGAGGTTAGGAGATGGAATTCTCAGTGGTACTGGGGAAGAACCTGTAGTGGTTGTTCATGTGGGTACAAATAATATAGGTAGGAGCACAGACGAGGACCTCAGTTAGGGTTTAGTAGGGGGTGCAAGGTACACGCCTTCTGTTGGCTCAAAGTTTTTTACTGCCGTTAATTGATTTCAGGGTTTTGTTTTACTATTCTGCAAGGGAGGGGCTGTTATCTAAGGTAAAGGTGTTACTTAATTCAGTCGCTAGATTTGTAGTGAAATCCCCACAAAGGGTCCATCATTGTAATCTCCTAGAGCATGTGGGTTGGCTTCCTTTGGTTGGAAGATATAAACTCCAATTAGGTATTTTGGCAAAAAAGGTGATACTTAAAGTCCCAGACTGTTTTTCTCTAATCTTTAAAAAACAGAACTCTAGGTTGAAAGAGTATCTTTTTACAGAGTGTAAATGTTATTGAATGATAATGTTGAGACATATTTATATGTATTTGTAAAAAACAAAAACACGGCGCTGCGTCAGCATGTGGTGTAAAAGCAAAACAAAATGGTTATATTAAATGCATGCTGAAAATAGAAAATAGAGTTAAAAATCTACGTTTTGACCTTAGGTCTTCTTCAGGAAATATCTAAAAGAGAAAAAAAAACAAGTTAGTGAAGAGGAGAGGTAAAATGAGAGAGATATATATGTGGAGAAAGAAGAAAGGGGAGGCTCAGGGAGAAGAAGTGATAAATGGTAAGATTAAGAGAGAATCTGTGAAACAATAAGGTGATGATGGGAAAGATAAAGCATAATGGGAGTGAAAGAGCTGGGAAAGTTCTCAGGTGGAGACTAATTCACAGGGCCTAGTAAGAAGGCTGAAAGATGACAAATGTGTGGGAAGGAGACAGAAATGGAGACACATGGTGAAAATGAAAAATAAATTAAATGAGTACAAAAACAAATAGACTTTAGGGAAAAAAGGAATGGCTGAAAGATGTTAGTGGAAAATAAGTCTATCATTTAAACCAGAGGGCTGCTGGGAGCCAAAGCGGATGACCAGCTTGGCTTCCATGTTTTTTCTATGGTCAGGAACCCAGAAGCCCTGCTGAAAGACACAAACAGAAAGGTCATTGACATTGTGGTCCCTGGAGTTAAAGTGGGATACAATGGGTTTAGCAGTTTCACCATTCCTGACTGCTCTGTAATGTTCTCTGAAATGGGCAGCAAGACGCCTACCAGTTTCTCCGATGTAGATAGCTGTACACTCCCTGCAAAAAATACAATACACCACGTTAGTGGAGGTGCATGAGAACTCCTTGGTGATGTGAAAAACAACTGTAGTCCCCCGAATCTCAGTCACACTGGAAATAAATTTGCAGGTGTAGCAACGAGTGCTATTGCAAGGTTTGGTACTTGGGAGGGAGGAACTGTTAGGAGTAGGTAGGCTGCTTTTATGTATTTGTATGTGTATATTTCTTTTTTGTTATTTGCATTTTCTTTTTAAGTTGTATGTATTTTATACTGTACTTAACTGTTATTTGTACAATGATAGCCCATGAAAACGGGTCATATTTGGCCCATGGTCCTATCAGTATAAATAAATAAAACAAATAAATATCTTAGAGAGCCTACCTGAGCCAAAAGACAGATTACTGGTTGCATAATTGGGCCAAGGATGAAGGTGTTGACTTTCTGCAGAACTGGGAATGCTTTTGGCACAGAGATGACCTCTTTAGGAGTGATGAGTTGCATTTGAACGTGAAGGGGGCATGGGTATTTAGAAAAAGAATAAGTAGAATTGCACAGGGTCATTTAAACTAAATGAGGAGTGGGTTATGGCACTGGGAAGAACCCTACAGATAACAGGAGGACATGACCCACTCATCCAAGTATTTTAGAGTAATTTTCTTTATTCAAATATATAAAAAGATGACAGGCATGATCTGTGAATACCATGATGGGGAGAAACCAGCCATGTCAAACCAGTAGAGACCAAATACTTATGAACACTCAGGAAACTGTGGATGGAAAAAAAGATTGGAAAATTGAGAAAAAAACAGGTTAAGCATGGTAATAAAAATGGGAAATGTATAATTAATACTAGAAGCATCAACGACAAAATGGGACAATCAGAAGAATTGGCATAAAGGGAGAAGTTACATATAATAGCAATAACAGAGGTATGTTGGGTGGAAGAAAATCCGTGAGGAATAATCCAGAGGGGTATAAGCTTTTCAAAAGGGATTGAAAACACAAGAATTGAAGAGTGCTTGCAGTCTGCACAAATTAGATTATAAAAGCAAAAAGAAAAAGTATACATAAAAGAAGCAAACTTTGAAAAGTTTAGTTTCTTACCATAACAGTAGATATTTGAGCAAATCTCTTCTATTGAGCCACAGCTTTGGAAATGTAAGCTGCTGGCATCAAGACCACTCAGAAATGTTTGCTAGCTGGGAATGCACACACTAATGTATACTGATGTTGCCTATATAATGTGGACAGCCCTTCCTCTTCTCAGTTCCCCATCAGAGATGAGCTTGGAGGATATCCTATGGTCAAGGACTAGGAGATCAAAACCTGGCCCATAGGAGAGGTGACTGGAAGAAAGAAGCCCATGATGGCAAAGGGGAAGAACCCAACACATGACAGCATACATGACTGCCAGCAAAATACCACCGAAAGTAAATAAGGGGAAGGAGAAAGGGTGAGCTGTGGCTTAATGAAGGAGGTTCTCTCGAAGATCTACTGTTATGGTATGTAACTGCACTATCTTACATAAAAACATAGACAATAACAGCAGAAAAAGACCAGAGGTCCATTCAGTCTGCCCAAGTTCCCTATATGCCTGGAACCTACTACTGTTCCTCCACAGTACTAACTCTTCCTGCCCTCTCTCCATTCTCCTCCTTGGCGCTGTCACCCCCCATAACCACTATTCCCTTCATTATGTACCAGCCCTGCTTAAAGGTGATAGGAAACAGTTATTACACCTCTAGATGTCCCCCCTGTTGTTCTTGTATTGGCTATCCAGTATTATGGTATGTTTCTGACCTTTTTTGCTAAATTGGTAAATTGGTAATCCAGTTGTGTTGCCTTTGTAACTACCCTGAATCCACCTCTATTTATGAGTTGTTGCTCTCTCTCGTTTCATACTGCCTGAACATTCTAGGATATCAATAACACCATTCCAGACCATTCAGATGAATAGCATGGAATGGGAGTTATTAATGACATAGAATGTCTTAGAAATATGAAAATCAAGAGCAGTAGCAGTGAGTAAAGTGGAACTCTATGTAGATCTGAGGGCACCCCAAAGCTGAATTATTTATTTACAAAAAAATCATCAAATTGTGTCAGAATACATACCTGGCACGGAAAGGACGATGGAAAACCAGTTAACTATGTAAAAATCATTTCATATCTCCTTTAAATACCCTGATTGTTTTTGCACCCACCACTTCAGCCAACAGACTGTTCCTAGGTTCCACCACCCTTTCCGTAAAGTAGTACTTTCTCACATCTCTCCTGAATCTACCTCTTGTTAATTTCTATTCGTGTCCACGTGACCGTGAATTGGTATTGAGGATATCTTCTTCAAGAACATCTGCTTCCATTGAGCCACACCTTTGGAATGATCCCCAAGCAGTAAAAAAGGTATCCAGAAAGGAGGAAGTTATCAATAATCCACATGACTATGACAGAAGGCCTTGAAGGACAGCAAAACCAAAGCCAGTGTTTTCTAGAGATGATATTCAGATTGTAGTCTTTAGTGAAAGTGTGGAGAACACGTCACATGGCAGCAGAACATACAGTATGTTGGCCATGGAAATATTAAGAAAACATTCCACAGAAGTGGCAACGCCATGTGTGGAGTGGCCACAAGCAGAAGCCTTCCCATGCATTCAGTAACAGAAAGTAATAAACAATGTCAGCCAGTGAAAAAACAAATAGGATGGCACAGCAACTACAGCCTGCAATTCAAACACTCAGTGTGCAGAGATAATAGCTATCAAAAACAACATTTCCCAGGATATGCAATGCATGTCAGCGCCACCATCCCAAATGGATCCCTTGTCAGTTTCTCCAAAACAAAATTAACGTCCCATGACAGAACCAGTTTACAGACCAGGGGAAGAATATGTAGAATCCCTTCGATGAACTTGTGGGATACTTCAAGTTGTACCACCAACTTGTCATCAATGCGGCATGAAAAGCCAAGATGGCTCCCAAGTGCTTCTTCACTAAACAGTACTGGAGGCCAGGGTTCAGTAAGGACAGGGGTAAACCATAACATGATTCACTGAGTACATGAATGGGTCCAGGGAACGGGAGGCACACCCTATACTGAAACATTTCCATTTTAGGGAATAAGTGTGCCTAGTAGATGGTTTGCATGCTGCTAAGAGAACATCAGCCACTGTGGAGGAAACTCCAAAGCAGAATTCTATGTTTTCAGGAGCCAAGTATGAAGGTGCAGAGAGCTGAGATCAAGATGCACCAGACAGCCTCAGTCCTGTGACAGGAGTCCTGGCTGTAAAAAGAAGCAGGACAGGCAGGTCTACTACGAACTACTGAAGCAGGGGAACCTAAATTTGTCTGCGGCAGAAGGAGGCCACCAGTATTAGGGTAGTCAGTTCCATCTGAAGCTTGACCAATACCCTCTATATTAGACAGAGAGCTGAAAAAAGGCATACAGAAATTTCCCTTTCCAAGACAGGAACAATGCATTTTAACCCAAAACACTATGCTCTGGAATGAGCAAGCAAAAATGTGGCAGTTTTGAGTTGTGTGGGGACACAAAAAGCTCCACCTCTAGATAACATCACCTGGCAAAGAGGTCATGTACTACAGACTCTAGATGTTCCCACTCGAAGACTGGAGCTTGAGACCCACTGATATTTAATCAGTTAATTAGTTAGTTAGTTTCTGTTGATCAGGTAAGTGAACTAGACTAACAAAATGCCTATTTTCAGGCATGACCCGGGAGAATTACAATAGTAGGGTAACAATAAATAACAACAAGAATAGGCAAACCAAGCAGAATACACAAAAGCATACAAAGAATTTTCAAAACATCTGCCAAAATGGATAAGCAGTGATAAAAATACAAATAACTTAATACAGAACATATAGCAATAACCATGAACAAGCAAAAGGCAAAAAAAACAAACAATAAGTGAACCTAAAATAAATACGTGGATTCAGGAACGGTAACAAGGGAACAGGAAATAGGAAACAGCAAGAACAGTGCATCATGTATGTAGTGGCAG
This sequence comes from Neoceratodus forsteri, assembly GCA_016271365.2. Lineage (NCBI taxonomy): Eukaryota > Metazoa > Chordata > Ceratodontiformes > Ceratodontidae > Neoceratodus > Neoceratodus forsteri. Next base: position 661,587,175 of record CM057459.1, read on the forward strand.
ATGCATCCAAAGTAATCAAATATACAAGTAGGCAAAGAGCCAAAAGAACAAAACAAAAGTAAGAGGAAAAATAAGCATCACTAGAGGATAAGGGCCGGAAGAGGATTCACAGTAGTGTTCGGAAAGGAGCAGGAGCATACTGCACAGGAGGTAAGATAATTGAATAATTCTCTGAATGTGAGGTGGGACTGGTAGACCCTGAGGTGATAGGGTAAAGAGTTCCAAGCTCAAGAGACAAAATGGCCAAATGTCTGCTTACCCATTTTAGAGAAGCACTTGTGAACAGCCGGAGGGCCTGATCTTTAGAGCATAGGGGGTAGGCAGAGTCAGTAGGAGTGAACATTGAGGCCAGTGAGGCCATTTTAGAAGACCCAAGGATGTTATCAATCAAGCAGCACAGAATACTGAAGCACTGGTGGAGGGGGGCAATTTAGATTGGAATAGAGCGAGAAGTGGTGGGAAAGAGTTAAGGAGCAGACAGAGCAAACCTACACATGTTGTTATAGGAGACATTCCATTTGTGGAAGCAGCTCGCATGGGCCTGATCAATGGAGGTAAGCCCATAGCATAGACTGCAAAGCAGGACTCCCTGGGCAATAGCCACCCTGGCTGCAGGAGTGAGGGCATAACAGATCCTATATGCAAGTTCGAGTTTGGTACTAACAGACTTGCAGATGTTTGAGATGTGGTGCGAGAAGTCCAAGGCAGGATTAAGTGTAACACCTAGATATTTTAAATGGTCAGTCACAGAGATGAGGGAGCCATCAAGACATTGGATGTCAAGACCGGTGGCACAAGCCTGAACCTCTTGAGGAGACCCAAAGAGCATGGCCTGGGTCTTGCCAGCATTCAGTACAAGGCAATTTTGGGTCAGCCAGTTTTGGACTTTGTGGAAGTCAGAGGTGAGCCAGGAATTAATGTCAGTCAGGGACTTGGGAGTCAGAATAGAGCACCAAGTCAGCAGCATATAGAAGAGTATGACAGTGGGAAGTGGTGTTGGGAATGTCGTTGATAAAGATACAGAATAGGTGCAGGCCTAGGATGGAACCATGGGGAACACCATTATTAATAATGGCAGGGGTAGAGAGGGTCTTATTAAACAAAATGAATTGTTGATGGTTGCAGAGGTAGCTAGATAATCACTTTGCAGCCGAGGCTGAGACTCTGAGTGTTGCCAAATTGTGTTGCAGAAGAGAGTGATTAACTAGGTCAAATGCCTTTGTAAGGTAAATAAAAATGGCCCCAGTGAGCATACCTTTGTCCATGTCAGATTTTACATCACTAGAGAACTGGGCAAGGGCAGTAGAGTTACTGTGAGAAGATATGGGGCTCGATTTTCAAAGCCCAGAGAATGACACAAGGTGCCTTCATCAAACGTAAATGATGTAAGTGGCACCATGCATCAAAAGACGTGGCAGTCCCTATTTTGGAACACAGTTTGCATCAAAAATGGGAGCCATTGTGCCATAGTGGCACTGTGCTGGCCTTGCGACCCAAATTGGAATGCACAAGGTCGCAACGGGGCTTGTGCCATGGCGGGGCTGCAACATCACCTTTTTTGTGATCTTGTAAGCTCTGCCATGGACGCAAGTGGCTCCACTTAGACCGGCCAGGAGGTGGTCTAAGGGATGTGTGCCAGAGCCACACGGTGTGGCAAAAGGGGCTCGGGTCTGAAACTGGGATGCCAAGGCAGAAGGGATATGAGGGCGTCATGGGGGGGTCAGAGGAACTGAGGGCACAGCAGGTTGTAAAGTGGTAGCCAGTGGGGTGCCATTTTCTGAGCCATACCACCTGCAGGATGGGACCACTGGGGGGGTCCAGGGACAGACATTGGCATTGCCCCAGGTTGGTACAGCCCTGGCAGTTGCCCCATTTGTAGCCAGCTGCATATGCCTGTAAAAGGTAAGCGGGAGGTGCAGGGTAAGGGATGCCAGTGGTGAGGGTAATGTCTCAGGGCACCACCACAGTCCTCTCCTACCCACCCTCCCACATTGTGGCAGACTGCCTCCTGCCTACAGGCTTATGCGTGCTGGCTACCTATGGGGCAGTTGCCAGGGCTGTGCTGTCCTGGGGCCATGTCAATGTCTGTCCTTGGACCCCCCCCCAAGCGGTTCCATCCTGTGGGCAGCATGGCTCAGCAAATGGCACACCTGCTGGGGGTCACATCATAACCTGCTATGCCCACAGTCCCCCTGATCCCCCCATGGCACCCTGCACCCCTTCTACCCTGGCCCCCTCCTCGCATGCAGATTCACCACCTCCCAACCATTCCAGCCCCTCTAGTGTTGCACCAGGGGGAGGCAGATCTCTGCAGCAATTCCTACCAGTGCACCATATGTCCAGTGCTAGCCTGCAGCTATGACAACTCCTGGGTTTTTGGTGCAGCCCCCCCCCCATTATAAAACTGGTTACAGGGTCCCTGATGCACCCAGAGTTCACCGCAGCCCTAGAGTGATGCAACTTGCGTTGCTCTAAGAGTTCTCTGAAAATTGAGCCCATAGTCTGCTAAGACATTTTGGGAGCTGAAAATAAATTTGCTGCTAGAAACACACCATGGTCAATCACCCAGTGCCACACTCTCATCACTTCTCTGCACAGAGGATACGTTTAAGTGTCCCCTTGTTTGTTTATATAGTACATTATACTTAAAATGTCCATTGTGATCAGGAGGGGCCCATCCCTTACTGTATATGAGCCATAAATATTTGTAGGCCAAGAGAAGCAGCCCTCTTCTCTGGAATAATAATGAGAAGAGAGTTATCCATCTGGGACCAAAGACCTTATGTCCTGAGAGACCCAGATGCACACCCCAATGCATCCATGATGAGCATTAACAGAGGCATCTGGTCAAAAAAGGGCACTCCTACCGTGAGATTGAAGGATCCATCCACCATAGGGGGGGCACAACGAAGGGGAGATGTGACCATAGTTAAGTGGTTTGGTTCATCTAACTGATCCCACTGCATATGAAGCATCTATTGTGGGATGTGTATGCTGATGGAACTATTATTATGCCAGCAGCCATTAGGCCCAGAAACCTTAGCATGGATCTGGCTGACACATACAAACTTTTCAAGATGAGCTTGTGCTATCAGAGCATCTGCACAGTCCTTTGGCAGAAATGCCCAGGCAACAGTCATCTCCAGCATCACTTCTACAAACTGCAGGTGCTGTATGGGATCAATACTGAATTTGATTCATTCACCATGTTGGCCAGCTGACACGTGGAGAAAACCTGTGGTACTGAGGACAAGTCAAAGAGCAAGACATGACATTGCTACGCTCCAGAATAAATCTGAGATACTGTCGGTGATAGTGACAGATTTTGTTATGATGCTTAGCATCCTTCATGTCGAGAACACACATCCAATCCCTTTGTTGTAATGGGGAATAAGACTGAAAGGGAAACCATGTGAAACAGAAACAGAGAAAGTGACGGCAGAAGGGGACTGCATGGTCCATCTAGTCTGCCCATAAGCCTAGTCCCCCTCCCTTAACTGCTATTCAGTGTTCTACCTTTGTGCCTATCCCATGCCTTTTTGAATGATCCAACTGACTGAATCTCCACAACCTCTGGTGGAAGGCCATTCAAAGTATCCACTACCCTCTTGGTAAAGAAGAACTTCCTTGTGTTACTCTTGGACTTGCCTCCTTCAAGCTTCATGCCATGCTCCCTCATCCTTGCATGATTCTTGATCTGAAATAGGTCCTGAACCTGGACCTTGTTTATTCCCTTCAAGTACTTGAAGGCTTCAGTCGTGTCCCCCCTTTCTCTGCGCTGTTCCAGGGAGTACATGTTTAGGTCATGCAGACTTTCCTCATATGTCTTGTTGTGGAGTCCAACTACAGTGGCAGCCACAGACTTTGCCAGCTATTTCCCAAAATGTCTGATATTTCTGGATAAATCTCCTGCTTTCTGCATTTCCACAGTAGAGGCAGCAGAGATAAACTCTAGAAATTTTGTGAAATATCTGGAAATAGCTGGCAATGTCTGTGGCTACTACTTTTTGTAGCTCTCATTTGCACTGTCTCCAGTCTGTCTATGTCCTTTCTGAGGGGAGGTCTCCAGAACTGCACACTGTTCTCCATGTGAGGCCTTACCATTGATCTGTACGGTGGCATAATCACCTCCCTCTTTCTACTTGTAATTCCTCTTCCTATGCAGCCTAACATACTGTTCGCCTTTAATGCTGCTTTTTCACACTGCTTGGATGTTTTCAAGTCATCTGTTAAAATCAGCCCCAGATCCCTTTCCTGCTTTGTGGCTTCCAATTTCACTCCACACAGGAGGTATTCCTCACAAGAATTTTTCCTCCCTAGGTGCATGACCTTGCACTTTTTGGCAACGAAATTTAATTGGCAAGTTTTTGTCCATCTTTTTAGTCTTTGAAGATCAGCCCTCATCCTTTCCACTCCCCCACGGAGTGTCTATCCTATTACATATCTTTGTGTTGTCTGTGACTAGACACCTTGCCTTCTAGGCCCACAGATATGTCACTGATAAAAATACTGAAGAGGACAGGCCCCAGCACCGATCCCTGTGGCACACCACTAGTTACCTCTCTCTCTCTCTCTCTCTCTCTCCTCTGATAGTTGGCTGTTTACCAGTATCCTGAGTCCTTCCACTAAGCCAGCTCTGTACCCAGTTTACCACTTTATGCTCAACTCCTGTACTGGCAAGTTTGTTCAATAGTCTTCTGCGTCAAAGGCTTTGCTGAAGTCTAGGCATATTACATCCACAGCATTGCCCTGATCTACTGTCTTTGTTACCCAATTGAAGAAATCTATTAGGTTTGTCTGGCATGATCTTCCTGTGGTGAAGCCATGCTGTTCTGGGTCCATTATATCATTTTCTTTGAGGATATAATTCTTTCCTTAATTAGAGTTTCCATCATTTTGCTGGCAACTGAGGTCAGGCTTACTGGGTGGTAATTGCCAGCACTTTCCTTCCTGACATTTTTATGAAGAGGGACGACTGTGGCCTTCCTCCAGTCCACAGGAAATTCCCTGACCTTAAGCGAGAGGTTGAACAGTTCAGTCAGCGGTAGCACCAGGTCTTCCCTAAGTTCCTTCAGTATCCTGGAGTGTATTTCATCAGGACCCATGGCCTTGTCAACCCTAAGTTTTTATAGCTCCTACAGGGCACTATCCCTTGTCAAAGCTGCAGAATTCATATTGCTGCTGTCTGCAGTTTTTTCTGTCCAGGTGAGACCACAACCTTCTTCTTCCTTAGTAAATACTGAGCAAAAGTATCTGTTAAGGATTTCTGCTTTGTCCTTGTCATCCTCTGAGGCTTTCTTCCCCTGTTGAAACTGCCGCCCGGGATCCTCCGAACTCCGGTTCTTTGCAGGGCCCAGAAATCTACAGAAACAGCCAAAAGCCGTATACTCCCTCAGGTACATTGGTATTTGGCGCCTTTGGACATTCTGAATTTTCAGCGCCAACACTCTGATTGGAGGATCTCAGCCTCACTGACTTCTTCCTGCTGGTCTCCATTTTACCTTGATTCATTAGAGATGTTTATCAGTGCTGCTGACCCTGGGTCTATCCTTTTTTGTAAAGCAAGAATTTCATTTTTTCCTTTTTTTATAAAGAAATTCGCAAATTATACTACATAGCCACTAGAGGGCTACAACAGCTGTCTTTTCTGTTAAAGAGGAAACACATTATATTTTCTACTTCCTCTTCTGCTCTAGTGGACCTGGGATACCTCTCTTTCTGAGGACCATCCCCAGGGTTTTTCTGCCTGTTTCTCAGGCTGAACCATGCTCATCCACTAAGGCTGCAAGACTTGAACGCCTGTCCCCACTCCCATTCTTTACTGGTGGAGCAGGGCCAGAAGCAGAAATGAAAGCTACAGACCAATCTTGCCACACTGGATTCCAACCTTGAACCACTTCACTGGTTCAGCTGCAAAGAGTTGCTCCAAAGGTACGTTCAGCACCAAAACCACCTCTCAGCCAACAAAAGGATTTTGAACTTATGACACCTGATCACCAATTTGTCTAGGCTTCTAGTGACTTTTACTGCCGGCTGTTGTGGCATTTAGATCTACCATGGGAAGTTATAGCTGGTTCCTCGGTGTGTCACTAGCTTTACTAGTGCTCAGCTCAATTCTTCAGAACCCTCATCCCTGCCTAAAGTGGAATGACCCTTGTGCTTCTTCCTGCCCCGAGTCCAACAGCTCCTTTTAGGTAGCCATTCTGGACTATTGGGCTTCTCAGTTGTCTCTGCCGGTGAGTGGGACATCTCCTGAGCTGCCTCTGCAGATTACTCCCCCGTCCAGACTCGAGACTTCCTACTCATGGCAAATTCCTGCCAGGACACCAGTAGCTGCAACACTAGGCCAGTATAACACCAGAAGTGGGTATAGGCCTACCCATCAACACTGCCTCCCCTATCGCCCAAAAAATAGTGTTTACAAATTACAGTTCACTGCCTTAAAAAGAATCCTACTTCTTTTACTATTGTGCTCAGGCAATGTCGAACTCAACCCAGGACCATTAGACACCCTTGCTTCTCCATCAGACCTGGCAGGTATCAAAGGAATGTCTTTTATGCATCTTAATGCCTGTAGTTTGCTGAAAAAGTTGACCCTTATCCAGGCTTGGGTGAGCCACACCCTATCTGACATCCTAGTGATCACTGAGACCTGGCTTAAGTCAGCCACCCCAGACAATGAAATCAATATCCCAAATTATTTACTCTTCCGAGCGGATAGGCAATCAAGAGGAGGTGGGGTGGCAATTTATGTAAGGGACAAATACTCAGCCACATGCATAGATGCATCATCGTCCACCAAAGAATTTGAGTGCTTGACCCTAAAGATCGAACTTTCTCCTTCCAGTGCATTCTGTGTAATAGGCTGCTACTGGCCCCCTTCTGCTGGGATTCATCTCCTGTCTCACCTCAGTTCCGTACTGGGGCTCAGTTCCTTGGAAACCATTATTCTTGGCGACCTACACTATGATTAGCTATCAAGTGCATCAGCTCCCTTGAAATCCTTTTGTGACACTCTAGGGCTGGTGCAACTCATTGGTGAGCCTACTCACCCAAATAAAAAGAACCTTAACAACAGCTCCCTCTTAGATGTAATTTTGGTTAGCAAGCCACATCTGTTCTCTAACGTCAGAACATTTTTCTCAGACATTAGCAATCATTGTATAATTACCACCATTAGATCTGTGCACAGCCCACAGTTTGTGGCAAAGTTCTCTATCAAGAGATGCAAACGCAACTTCGATTTGTTTTCATATATCCACAACTTGAAACATTCACCACGATGGCAGGAATTCTTCCTAGCCAAAACGGTTAACAGGGCATACACTCTTTTTTATGATATTTTAAGTGAGGCTTTAAATAAGCATGCATCCTTGGTTAAGGTGCAGGTCAGGAGCAGCACCTGCCGTTGGTTCTCGCCTGAGCTCAAAGCTTCCCTGTTAGAAAGGGATACTTTATGGAAAAAAGCCCAAAGAAGCAAGAATGACTCAGATTGGTGTCTTTTTAAGAGCACGTATTTCAAGTGCACCAAGTTGGCCAGGGCAATAGGCACCTACTATCGTTCAGAGTTAGCCTCTGCCTCAAGAAATCCTTCAAAGCTCTGGAAAACATTAAAAGACATGTCTGGACGCACACCTGGTAATTCCATTCCAGCAAAAATTAAGTCCGGTGGCAGCGTTATCTCTAACCGATCGGAGATATTGGAAGTCCTCAATAACCATTTTGCAATGGCAGGGCTAGCATTTGATACTTCCCCTGCCAATGACCTCTGCAAAGCTCAGGGCCCACCAACCCACAAGTCCCCCCCCTACTGAGGAGGCCTTCTCCCTCCTGTCTGTCTCTCTAAAAAAGGTGGAAGACCTACTGCTGCAACTGGACACCAGGAAGGGAGCAAGCTCCGACTTCATAGAGCCATACTATCTGAAACGTGCCTACCATATGCTTGCAGTGCCAATCACCCATCTATTCAATCTGTCACTCTCCCAGGGTAGCCTCCCCCCTCAATGGAAAATAGCCCACGTCATCTCTCTATTAAAAGCAGGTGACCCCTGCGATCTAAATAATTACAGACCGGTCTCACTCCGCCCCATCCTGTCTAAATTACTAGAAAAAATAATGTGTGGCCAGCTAGGGGTATACTGAGAATCCAGAAGCCTATTAAACCCAGTTCAGTCAGGATTCAGAGCAAAGCACAGCACCATAACAGCCCTAGCTAAGGTGACCAATGACTGGCTCCTAGACCTTGACAACAAGAAGCATGACTGTGCCGTTTTCTTGGATCTTAGTAAGGCATTCAACACAGTCGATCACAACCTGCTTCTTTCCTCCCTAAGCACCTTAGGTCTGGACCATAAATCTATGTGCTGGTTTGCAGACTACCTCAGAGAACGGAAACAGCAGGTTAAAGCTGAAGGTGATCTTTCTCCATTAAAACCTATGCTGAAGGGCGTGCCCCAGGGCTGTATCCTTGGTCCCCTCCTCTTTGCAGTCTACATTAACAATATTAATGATCCCATCAAAAAAGCCAACATCCACTTATTCGCAGATGACACTGTATTGTACTTGAGTCGTCCCACGCCGGAAGCAGCCTGTGAAGACCTCCCAGCTGAATTTAACCTTCTACAATACCAGCTCATAAACAAAAAGCTTTTGCTCAATGCGAAAAAGACAAAAGCCATGCTCTTCTCCCCCTCCTTGCATGCGGCAATTCCTGTTGGAGGGGGGCTACCCCACAAATTACCACAGTTCTTGGAGAAACACTAGAGTATGTAGCTAAATTCAAATATCTAGGAGTTTGGCTCGCTCATAAACTTTCCTTCACCGACCATCTCGAAGAACTACAGAAGAAACTAAGGCAAAGATTAGGATTATTCTACAGAATTAACCACCTGCTCACAAAGGAGACCAAGCTTCAACTGGTTCAAGCTACCTTCCTATCTTTAACAGATTACGCGGACCTGCTCTACAGCCACTGCACTGGCTAAGTTGGACACCCTCTACCACAAAGCTATCAGGTTCATAACTGGCCTTCCACTTTCCACACACCACTGCTCCCTGTACTCATCATTAGGCTGGACTTCCTTTCACTATAGGAGGAATAGAAACGCTGCCCTATGGGCCTTCAGAGCGGAGACCAACAAGCTCCCCTCACATGTCTCAGATTGTATTCCCGGTGTGATAGCACCCACACTCTAAGGAGCTATTCCTAATTGCCTCCAAGTTCCAAGGGTCAATACTCGTGTCGGCAAAGCTGCTCTAAGCTTCTCTTTACCCACATTGTGGAATGGTTTACAAAGGAACTTGAAGCTGAGCTGCCCTGTTAGCCAGAAAATCTTTAAGGTGCTCTACGACTGCTACATGAAAGCACCTTGCAAATGTTTTTCTCACCACTAGCCCACTAATTCGCAACTCCCCCTTTCCATCCTGATGTTCGCCATGTTTCTACCCCTGGCTCCCACTCTTTCCCTATTAACTCTTCCTGCTGCACCCACCCTTCCCTGTCCGCTCCAGCCTGGCTAAAGTCCCACCCCATCCATAGTAGTGTCCCAATTATATCTACCCCTCCTCCGTCATTATCATAATAAACAAGTACATGACAGCCATCATCCTTTCTGTGGATTTAGCCCAATTTTTCCAGTAATGATAATATATCCCTCCTCTTTTTACCTCTCTAATCTGACCCCCATACATGGCCTCTTTCCCCTATATGTGTAGTTGCCGGCTGCCCTCACTCAAAAGATCTCTGCTTATAACTCCTGTATGCCTATGGTTGACTGTACATCTGCTGACTTCTTCAATTGTAAAATAATGCTTTTTTTTAAATTTATTTCAACCTTGTACTGTACTGTATACACTGTATATACTTTTTCTTCCTTGTATATTATTGCTTTTTGTATTACCTGCTTCTGTACTGTACTTTGATGTATTCATGACCAGGTCCACCTTGCAAATGAGCCTTGCTCAATGGTGCCCGCTTGGATAAATAAAGATTTTGATTGATTTCCCATCTTCCCCTTTAAGTCTGACTATACCTCCACTGGTTTTCTTTTTCTCTTTGATATATCTAAAGAAGGTCTTGTCTCCCTTTTTGACCTACAAGGCAATCCTTTATTCTGTTTCTGCCTTAGCTGCCCTGATTTGCTTTCCTGCTTCCATCAGTTTCTCCTTGTATGTGTCTTTGTCTTTTTCACATCCTTTTTGCTTATATCTTTTGAAGGTCATCCATTTCTCCCTGACCTTGGCAGCCGCCTTCTTGGAGAACCATAAGGGTTTTCTTCTCTTCTTGGCTTTACTCACACATTTCATACATTGTTTTGATGCTCCTATGATAGCTTTCGTTAGAGATGCCCAATACTAATCTACTCCCTCTTCCTATGTTAATTTAGCCAGGTTAAGTCTGAGCTTTTCCCTCATTTATCAAAATCCGCACATCTGAAGTCCAAGATTTTAGTTTTAATGTGCTTGATTTCTTTTTCTGTTTTGACCTGGAACCACACCATCTGGTGGTCGCTAGATCCAGGTTATTCTCGACTTCTACCCTTGATATAATGTCACTGTTGGTGAGCAGCAGGTCAAGGATGGTCCCCCCCCGTGGGTTCCTTGACGAGCTTGACGAGCACCTATTGGGCCTATAGATTAGGCCCAATAGGTGCAGAGTGTCAAGGAAGTCTTTGCTTCTTGTTGTAGCAGTGGAATGGTTTCCCCAACTTATGTCTGGAAAATTGAAGTCGCCCACCAATACTACGTCCCCCTTAATACTCATACTGTAAGTGAATTCTAGTATATCCTTGTCCCCTTGCAAGCTGATTGCTGGGGGTCTGTACAATACTCCTACTCTGGTAACTGCACCTGTTACGGCTTTGACAGTAACCCAAAGAGCCTCAGCTTTATTGTGAGTGTCCTGGGCCTTGGTAGCTTTTATTCCCTCCCTAACATACACTGCCATCCCACCCCCTTTTCTTCCAGGTCTGTCCCTTCCAAAAAGGCAGTAAATGTTTTGTAGTCAATTAACTCATTCAGATCCTAGTGGTCCACAACAGGATGTAGGTCCCCTATCCATTTTAGGGCAAGAAAGTAATAGGATTAAAATACCGGATTTAATTTTGAGATAGGAATGGTTTCTATTACACATTCAGTTAGAATGGCTGTACTTCTTTTGGAAGAAAACACATGTGACCTAGAGGATAATGACAGGAAGAGAAAGAGGATGCACTGGACAGCAATTGCAGTGCATGTCCCCATTTTGTTATCTCCAGGACCCACTCATCTATAGTGATCGCCCTTCATTTTGATAGAAAAAGGGTGATGCTGCCCCAACCTGTATCCCCCGATCTTGAGGGGAAGGTGGGAGGGAGTCAGAAGAAGTCACGGGTGGCAGGAATGCTGCCAGCATCTGCACATTTGGGACTGTGCAATGGGCTCCAGGGAGCAATGGAGATGGTGCAGGAGTAGGCCCTGGAGTATGGGTTTGTAGACAGTAGCCATGGGCCAGACAAGCAACTGGTCTCCAAAATATACTCCTGGCATGATCATGATTGGGCTGCAGGGTAAAAAGATTACAAAGACCATGAGTCATCTTTGGAGACCAGAGTTCATGCAGTCTCATTTCTACATCATAGCCAAACAGTTTCTGTTCATGAAATGGTAAATAGCTTTCCTCAGGTTCTAGCATTCTATGTCAAACCATTTGTTCTCTTTAGGGACGCCACCTTGCAATACCACTCTGTCCTCTTCACAAGTAAATCTAAGAGTCTGCTGATCATTCCGTCACATTCATCAATACAATCTTGCATATTAGCATCAGCTGCAAAATTCATCTAAGCTGGTGCTTCACATTTCAGGTTACTTCCGAGACTAAGGGTACCATGGAGTATATCTATCACTTTTTGATTTGAAAAAGGGATACATCTTATTTTCTTGTGACTAGCTATGCTGCTTCACTAACGTCTTGCTCATTTAATGGCTGCTGGTTTAATCCATTACTTAATTTTATCTGCAAAGTAACCAGGAAGTGATCACTATGCAATTCTTCTAATATATGCAATTTAGCTATAACGGGTATGAAAAAAACCATCAGCCAGTTCCAGACCTGTTGGTTGGCTGGCAACATGAAATAGCAGAAACCTGCAGGGATTTTACAGATAAGTGAAAATTAAAAAAATATACAGTATATATCTTTATATATATATATTCTTTGCAAAACACTCTGTTAACTCACCAGTTAGAGTAACTTAATGCCACTAAAGCTGGGAAATGTGGTGTTAGGATTTCCAACCCTAACTCTCCCCCCCCCAAATCTAAGCTGCAAAAGGAAAAAAATACTAGGGTTTGGGGTCTCCAGAGTCTTGGTGAATCAAACCTTCATGCTCACCACATTCCCTGAGCAAACAACATCACACATGATTTCCTTTCTTTATGTAGGGTCCGTAGAGCAATACATGAAGAAAGCTACAACAAACCGTTGATAACATGAGATGACACATACTTCTCTACCTTTGAAGAGTGTATCACTATGAGACACTGCCTTGGACCTGTACCTTGTGCTTCGGACTGGAGGCTATGGGCTGGGGAGGGGTGAGCATTACAGTTGACAATCCCCAGAAAGACCCTAACACTGATTTGTCAAGGCACCAGAGACCCACAACCCTAACATATTTTCTTTTTGCTGCTTGGGGGTGGAAATTAGGGTTGGAAACCTTAATGTCACAGTTTCCTACTTTTGTGCATTAAGTTATCCTAACTGGTGCATTAATGATGTTTTGTGCAAAGGATTTCTTTTTTTTTTTGAGACAGTTGAATAATTTCCTCATTCATGCAGGTCCCAAAGGGACCTGTGTGAACAAGTGCAGATGTGCAGGGCCCTTTGGGCCATGTGCTATTAGAAGATTCCATCTGCCTACAGAAGTGCAAGGTGTGGCACATTCACTCTTCAAATATTCACTCTTTACACATTCAGTACACAGTCACTCTTCATGCAGTCACTCTTTACACATTTACTTTTCACTCATTCACTTTTTTTTAATTTTGACCACAAATGTTCAAGATAGTCATTTTAATGTTCAAGATAGTCATTTTATGACTGCCCTTATAAACATGACATGTATCATTTAGAATATTTTGGCAGAAATGTCATTTCACATCACAAGTATGAAAACAGGATTTAAGAAATGACACCTGTCACATTTATGAGGTGGTGTGAAAAAAATAGATATGTTGAAAGTATGGAGTCCAAATATTAAAAATTAGTGAACTTACGAGTAAACATTGAACTACTGCAATGTTCAGTCATAATCTGGGCATTTTACCATATCTGTACACGAAATTTCCAGCATAGTCTATTACCCCACCTCATGAACCCAGTAGGTGAAAATTTTCAAATCCCCACCACTGAAATGTCACTCCGTGCCACAGATATGAAAACACAATTTCACCAGGATTTGAAAAATGACAGCTGTCACGTTTGTGAAGTGGTGTAAAAAAATGGTTATGTTGAAAATTTGGGGTCAAAATATTTTAAAACTAGCAAAGGTACGAGTAAGGGATGAAAAATTTCAACTTATGGACATAACTTTGCCATTTCTACATATTCTGACCCCAAATTTTCAACGCAGCCTCCTTATGACCCCATCTCAAGAGCAAGAGCAGTGAAAATTTTTAAATCCTGCCCGAATGGTGATTTTACCAAGCGACTGCGAAATTGCATTTCAGGCCTGATTTGCATAATTTCACTGCCATTGGTCATGAGGTGGGATCCCAAAAAGGGCATGTTGAAAATGTGGGGTCAAAATATGTAAAAGTGACAAAGCTATGCATCAAAGTTCAAAATCCCACTGAAATACATTGAACCGCACTTACCTTAGTTTCTCATATTGTAGTCGGCAGTTCCAGCAGCAAGACACGTCTTGGATCACAGAGTGGATCTTCGCCCTGGGACCTGTTTATGTTAGTGAGGGTATGTGGGGGGTGTGTGGTGGTGGGTACTGAGTGAGAGGTTAGGGTGGCGGGTATGGATCTGTGAGGGACCATTTTCTTTTTACAGGTTTAAGCAAAATACAAACAAAAACAATACACATTGAGGGACGGTTTTCTTTATTACAAGGAATATCAATGCGGGATGGCAATCGGAGGGTATGGGGTGTCACGAAACACCAGGGAAAAAAATACATAAGGGGACAGTGATCCGATGGTAGGGGGGTGCCACTAGACACCAGGAAAAAAAATACATAAGGAGACAGTGATCAGAGGAAGGGGGCACCACTAGACACCAGGGAAACATTATAATTCATAAGGGAACAGTAATGGAAGGGTGGAGGGTGCCTCTAGACACCAGAGAAACATTAAATAAATAAGGGGACAATGATCAGAGGCTGGGGGTGCCACTAGACACCAGGGAAATGTAACATTCATAATGGGACAGCAATTGGCCTTGTGATAAGTGTTTGTCTCACTAGTTTTTTTTTTTTTCTTGGAGCAGATTGCTGCTAATCTTTGCAAAGGGGATAACACCAATAGTAGGGGTCATGGGGGATTCTCAGCCACACTCCCAACTACCTCCATAGGGTGCAAAATTGGAACCTATGATGTAGCACAACTGTCCAGAGGTCAGGGCTTGGCAGGGTGTTCTACTGCAGAGTTGGTAGCAGTGATAGTGGGACAGGCAGCCCTACTAGGGTAGCCTCTACTGGGAGCTGTTGAGAAGCTGCAGATGGAGAAGTGAGCTGATAGGCTCAGGAGCGCATGTGATCTACTTAATATAAGCTTGAGTCCACCAAGGGTGGTGGTCGGGGCGGTGGGGCAGCTGACACAAAGAGTCAGCGTGGATAAACCATGCCCAGTCAACGAGTGCAGCGGTGTTGCATTCAGACCGCGTGGACCGCTTGGCATTTTGAAAAGTTCTCCCCGTACCTGCAGCAGCTTGTAGTGAGGGCTCCTTTGTATGGGCCCTCACGACCTTCCTCCTGTTCGGGGGGCAGGGGGTACATCTGCAGTGGTCTATCGTCGGTTCGCCTGTGGAGGAGCGCAACAAAGAGTGGAGTTACATGAGGCGAGCTCCTTTTGTGTTTTCTCAGGCGGAGGGGATGAGCACAAGAGAGGGAGGGCTACAGTTACAAATGTCCTGACATAGAGAAAAAGGAAAAAAGATGTTAACGCTGCTGTTTACTCTTATCTCTACTCTCTACCCTGTTATTTACTCCTCGCCGTAATTAAGGTAACTTATCTTGCTATCACACACTTTGGAGGCATGCAAGGAGACAATACAAGTAGGCAAAATAGGGAATCCAGCCAAGATAAAACTATCTCCACATGTGTGGGGACAAGTTCAACAAATTAATGAAATTAAAGGCATGGTTAGAGTCTTGAGAATGGCGCCAATAAACTGTGCCCAGTCAGCGAGTGCAGCGGCGTTGCGTTCAGACCGCATGGACCGCTTGGCATTTTGAAATGTTCTACCCGTACCTGCAGCAGCTTGTAGGGAGGGCTCCTTTGTATGGGCCCAGACGACCTTCCTCCTGTCCAGGGGGAGGAGAGCATCTGCAGGGTCGATCATTGGTTACGCCTACAGCAGCTTGTAGGGAGGGCCTTGTATGGGCCCTCGCGGCCTTCCTCCTGTCAGAGAGGTCAGGGGGTGTCTGCAGAAGTCGATCGTTGGTTCGCCTGTAGCAGCTTGTGGGAGGGCTCTTGTATGGGCCCTCATGACCTTCCTCCTGTCGGGGTGGGGGCGTCTGCAGTAGTCGATCATCGGTTCACCTGCAGTAGCTTGTAGGGAGGGCTCCTTTGTATGGGCCCTCACGACCTTCCTCCTTTCTGGGGGGCGGGGGGGCGTCTGCAGCGGTTGATCATCGGTTCGCCTGTAGCAGCTTGTAGGGTGGGCAATGGATTTGAAAGTGGGGGGAAAGGGAGAGGGGGGAAGAGAGAGAGAGAGCCAATCTATACCTCTTCAAGATGCACAAAACCCTGCAAGGGGTCAGGATTAGAAAGTGGGGGGAATGGAAGAGGGGTAGAAGAGAAAGAGCCAAGATCTATACCCTTTCAGGATGACAGAGAACCCTGCAAGTGGGACAGCACCAGGCAGAAAAGGAGAAGCAAGAAAGAGAGGCAGGGAGGAGGAGTGGAGTGTGTCGAGTGACAGAAGGGGAGTAGAGAGATAAGGAATAGGGAGGCTGGAGAAAATAGGCATAGACTAGGAATGGAAAAAGGGATGGCATCAATGGGGGAGAAGTCGTAGTGGGGGGAAGACAGCAGTAGAGTGTCAAAATAGCACAGTAGGTTGTGGACGGTGAAGAGTGTCAAAATGGCACAGTAGGTTGTGATGGGGGTATATTAGGTGATAGCATGGAGGTAGTAATCAGAGGAAGGGTTCGTTTAGGAGAAAAGAGGTAAGTCAGGTATGGAGGGTGAGGGATGAAGATGCATGAGGAGGTAGGAGGGTTGTGAGGGAGCTAGGAACAAGTACAGTTAGGAGAATGATGTAAAAGTGGGCAAAGGATAATGCGCCAGGGTGAGGAGGGTTGAAGGGGGGCTAAAAACAAGTGCAGTTAGGGGAACAGAAATTGTGAAGGGCTAAAGAGATTGAAGATGGGGAAGAGGAAAGTCTGATAGGAGGTGGCAGTGAGTTCCAAAGCTTTGGGAAGCGGTAGAAGAAAGCTTCCTGGCCTATGGAGGTAGAGCGACAAGGAATAGCTAGACTGCGTGCGTCAGTGGATCTGAGAGGGCGGGAGAAGGGAGGTGGAGCAGAGAGTGAGGAGAAGAGGTAAGAGAGGAAAGTTCCAACCCAGAATTTAGAAATGAACTTGGCGCAGTTAGAGAGACACCTGCACTCAAGTGAGGGGAAAGCTAGAGAATGGTACGAGGTACAGTGATACATGCAGGAGGTGGAGTCAAGAGCAAAGAGACAGAAAGCATTGAAGAGAGTATCCAACCCGGCAAGGGAAGACTTAGGAACAGCACTGTAGACGATGTCGCAATAGTCATAAATAGGGAGTATCATTTTCTGAACAAGATTATGCCTATTCGGTAGTGGTAAGAAACTATGGTTCCTGTAAAGGCGCTAAGCTTGGGGTGCAGTTTTTTCAGGATGGCATCAATATGTACAGAAAAGCTAAGGTGTTGGTCAAGCCAGACACCCAGGTATTTAAAAGAGGTGGTGTCCTCTAGTGTTGACCCATCAAGGATGTGGAAGGAGGTAAGGGAAGGCAGCCTAAAGAGTCTCTGCCTAATGCTGAAGGTCATGAAGACTGTCTTCTTGGTGCGGAGGAAGAATTGATGCGAGCTTAGCCAGTATTGAGCATTATTGAAGTCAAGCTGTAGTCTGGAAGTCACATCGGAGGGAGACTGGCCAGAGGTAACAAGACCATGTCATCAGCATACATATGGATAGAGGATGAGGAGCATACTGATGGTAGGTCGTTTAGAAAAATTGAGAAAAAGAGTGGGCCAAGTTCAGAGCCTTGAGGCACACCAGTAGAGATGGGTAGAGGGGACGTAGAGTCAGCTATCTTAACAGACTGAGTTCAGCCTACCAGGTAGGCTCTGAAGCAGTTGCAGGCAGACAGAGACAAGCCAGCTGATGAGAGAGTTTCAAGGAGGAGGGAGTGGGAGACTGTGTCAAAAGCCTTGGCAAGGTCAACAAAGATAGCAGAAGTGATGTGACCTTGTTGTGAAGTGATTCTTCCGAAAACCGGATTGAAAGGGGGTGAAGAAGGAGGAGTCATCAAGAAAGGATAAGAGTTGGGAGAGAGAGCACAACGTGTCCCTAAAGTTTAATCAGGGTGGGTAGAAGCGAGATGGGGTGGTAGTTCCCAGGAGATGAGAGATCACCTCAATTTAGTAGGGGGAACTGTAGCATGTTACCAGGCTTCAGGGATAGTCGCAGTGTGGAAACACAGGTTGAGGAGATCAGCAAGAGGGAGGGAAATAGCCAGAGCAGAGAGGTGCAGCAGCTTAGAGTCAAGGCCATGAGGAACTGCCCTTAGTTGGGTTGATAGAGTAGTGCCTTTAAGGTGTTGTTGGGAGATGGGTGAAAAGGCAAAACTCTCTATGTTGGTGGTGTTAGGAGGAATCAGGAGGCAGGGAGGATGTAGTAGGGTAGGGTGGGAGGGAGGCAGGGTAACAGGGTGGAGGTGCAAGAACTAAAGCAGGAATTGAATTCCGCCACTACTGTAGGATTGTCGGCAATGAGTTGGTTGTTTATTTTGAGTAGCAGGGATGGGGGTTTAGTCTGGGGAGAGAAAAGTGAGACAGCTACTTTCCAAAACTTTGATGGGTTGTTTATGTTAGTATTAAAGGTGGACCGGAAATATTCCACTTTGGCCAGATGGATGACTTTGGTACAGGCATTTTGGAGTGCCCGGTAGATAGCGTAGCCATGAGGGAATTTGGAGGATTGTGGGTATTCCGTCTTTATCACTTGCTTGTTGACAGGCCAGGAGTTCAGGGGTTACCCAGGGAAGGTGACTACCATGCACTCTAACTTGCTTCAGGGGAGCATGTTTGTTCCAGACGTTGATGAAATTATCTTTGAAATATGCCACACGCGTGATCAATAGTTTGGCTGAGAATATAGAGGCCCAGTCAGCGTGAGTTAAGTCATAATGTAGAGGGGCAAGGTCTAATGTTTTGTAAGAGCGGATTATTAGTAGTTTGTGGGGTCTGTGTACTTTCCTACTAGGTAGATCATATGATGATCGCTAAGAGCATCTGGCAGTAGGCCCGACTGGATTACCCTGTGAGGATGGGAGGTAAAAGCCCAGTCTATGAGAGTGTGATTATGGAATTTTTGGTTTAGGTGAGTAGGTTCCGTGATTAATTGAAACAGGTTAAGGGCAGATACGTCAGTACGAGTCTTATCTAGGGCGGGTGACAGCCAGTTCAGGTTTAGATCCCCTAATAGGTAGAGCTCACCAGAGGAGGTAAGAGACCCAAAAGTGGTGATTAGATCAGTGGCTACAGAGTGGTGTAGACCAGAATGAGAATAAGCTCCTGCAATAAATATTGGTATGGAAAAGGGTAAAGATAGTCTAATGATGAGTGTTTCATAGGCATTGGGGTCGGTGGCCGATAGAACATTGGTGGTTTGGAGAGAGGAAGAGGAATAGAAGGCGCCCCCACCCCTACCAGTGTGATCCTGGTGGGTAACAGCATATCCAGAAACTGTGATAGAAGCATCAGGGATTTTGTTTGTTAGCCAGGTCTTTGATACAATGAGGATGTCTAGATTGAGGGATCCTACAAGTGGGAGTAGCAGATCACGTTGGGAGGACTGCAAATGTTAGGGTGGAGGTTTTGAAAACAGGGGTAGGAAACTGTGGTTGAAGCAGTGGCTGGGGAAGGGGAGTGGATGGGGTAGGGCTACTGAGTGTTAGTCCGGGTTGGGTTATGTCTCCTGCAGAGAGGAAGAGAGAGATAATGATGAAATGCAGCTAGTACTTTTGAACCAAGGTTGGCTAGATGATTTAGGGAATGGGTGAATAACTGAAAGTGGAGGCTGAAATTTAAGGATGCACAGAAAGTAGGAGTATAAAGACATGAGGGCCAGAAGGCCATGTAGAGATGTGGCCCAGGTATGATAAAAGGCACTGCATGCCACTTGCTTGAAGCAGGGTAGTAGTGTTTGCAAGGGATGTGTGGTGGCGAGTGGAAGTATTTAGTAATTGAAGGGATGGAAGAGAGAGAAGGATGAAAAGTATGAGGAAGAGGTGCAGGGGAAAGATACAGAAAGAGATCATGTTTCCTGGTTTAGAGTAAATGCACAGCTATGCTGGGAGTGCAGACCCTGCAGATGTGATTTTTAACACGTAGTAGTATGAGGAGACTCAAGGGGATTGGAATAAAGAGAAAAGTGGGTTAAACAGCTATGAGACTGACTGACTGAGATCTAGTGGTGGTCACTGGGGGTTAGTGGTACAAGTGGAGCTTAGGCATACTTACTAGAGGACGGGCCAGAGAGAGGCGGAGAAAATAAAACAGAAATATAAACTAAGATGGCAAGATGGAGAAACCAACAGAGTCCTGGGCTTGTGAGGTGCACCAATCAGGAGCTCCTTGGCCGAGAATGCAGATAATCAGAGAGCTGCGACTGGAGAGTGCCGAAAGATGAAAAAATACCGGCTCTTCACTGGGTTTGTACTTGGCTGAGGGAAGTCCTGAGGTGCAGTAAGGTGTGGTGGGTGGTGGTGGAGTTCAGTCAGACCGCAGGCAAGGGAGTGCCCTGTCAAGGGCACGAGAGCTATGGGGAGAAGAAGAGAGCAGAAATTAAATAGTACAGATCATAGGCGCGGAGAAGAAGAGAGCAGGAATTAATTAAATAGTACAGATTGTGGGTGGAGGGAAGACAAGATGGCAATGTAGTTTGAAGAGGGGTGGGTGGGAGCTGTACAGAACAGGCAACAGCAGAGCAGCAGGGGGCTGGAGGCATAGCCCAAGCACAATAAGCCACTCTGGGGTGTGTATCAAACAAATTTTACCATACTTCCAGGAGCTAAAAGGCACTCGGCCTGCAGCCTCTTACCTCACCATGCCCCTGGGCATGCAGTAAGATATATTTCATAAACACACCCTCGTGACTTATTGCTTACATAACATAATTCCTGCCATGTCATACTGCTTAACTCTACACTATTCTGCATTCACAATGAACTCCTAGCGGCAGCTTTGCTATGACATTCCTAAGTCACTGTTCAGAACTCTATGCACATTTGTACACATTTCAAACAAATCTAAATATCTTGAAAACTTTACAAGTTATGCAAAAACACCCAGCAGAAAAGCTGTTCATGACAAAAAGACCTTTACAATGAGGGTAGTCGCTAAGCTGAACTCTGTATAGTTTTTAAAATATAGCCATCTATTTAACCAAATTTCCATGGTTTTTTAACCAAATTTCCCACTTGGGATGGCAAATATTTTACAAAAACTGTAGGAAGTTCAGCAGTACTACTCGTGTAACAATCATTTTGTCCTGAACAATTTGCGTTTTGTTGTTTTGGTGTAGTTATATAGTTTTCAAGATATTTAGATGTGTTTGGCATGTGTGCAGATGCGCTTACAAACAGCTGATGTTTTTTTTTCTCTCCAAGTGAACACTCAAGTAGACATGCCAAACAAATGTAAATATATTGAAAAACATACAAATTACACATACACAACCAGTGACAACATTGTTCACAACAAAAAACCTTTACAATGAGGAAGCAAAGATGACTTTGTAGCTATTCGTACAAAACTGCTACAGTGGGATTTGAAGGAAGCATTTAATAGAAACAGCTTGGATAAAATGTGGGCCACATTGGGAAATAAAATAAATGAATGCATCCAGGAATGTATACCCACTTGGAAAAAAAATAAGGCACAAAATCACCAGGTTGGATGAATTCTAAATTAAAAAAACTGATCAAACAAAAACAAACTATTTAGATCCATGAGACACAATAAAACAGGAAAAATGCTTAAAGCTTAAACAACTGCAAAGTACAGTTAAACAGGAGGTCAGAAAAGCTAAAGCATCCTATGAAATCAAACAAACAAACAAAACAAAAGATCATTTTAAAGCCTTTTATGCGTATATAAATGAAAAAAAAATGTAATGGTCGAACTATAGGACCACTAAGAAAAGCAGATGGACAAATGGCTACTACCAATAAAGAAATGACAGACACTCAAAATACTTACATTGCATCAGTTTTTAATAAAAACGATAGCTTAATCACAATGGGCGCACAGAGCCAGGACCTCCCAAGTTCTATAAATATTGAAATCAATGAGGTCAAAAACAGGTTATTATCATTAAATATAAACAAATTAGCAGGTCCTGATGACCTACATTCCAGATTACTAAAGGAGGTGGCCAACGAGTTAGCACTACCAATTAGCTATTTATTCCAGCAATCTTTAAATAAGGGAGAAGTGGTCTCTGCTTGGAGGGAAGTGATCATCATACCATTATTTAAAAAAGGAGATAGGAAATGTCCATCAAACTACAGGCCAGTAAGCTTAACTAGCATATTATGCAATATCTTAGAGGACATAAGGACTTCATCTACACTTTTCTGTCTGAAAACGGATTGGAAGGTGACACACAACATGGGTTCAGAAAAGGGAGATCATGTCAAACTAATAAGCTTGAGTTCTACAATAAAGCAAGAGCATCTGGATGCGGGAAAATCAGCTGACGTGGTCTTCCTGGACTTTACAAGGCATTTGACTAACTCCCACACAAACAACTGATCTCTAGACTACAGACTACAGGAATCCCAAAAAAAACATTGTGGCTTGGGTCTCTTCATGGTTCATGCAAAGAAAATAGAGAGTTAGCATAAGAGGGGCTCTATCAAGTTGGACAGAGGTACCCAGTGGGGTGCCACAGGGGTCAGTGATGGAGCCATGGTTATTTAATATATATGTCTCCACACTGCAATTTAAGCATAAGAAAGTCTGGCTGACCAAATTGCCGATGACTGTTGTTTGGGTGCAGAATTATCAGAAAAAAAGATGATTACACAATACTACATGTAACCCCCTACAAATGGGGGTTCCTAAAAACCTCTAGGAGCTTGCCTAAGTTCTCCCCCTGCCTGCTGACGTTCAGCGTTTAAGCCATTTGAATGGCACTGTGAGTGCTTGTAGAGTCTCCATATGCTGTCTCTTTAAGAGCTGTCTGCTTGCAGACCTAATTAATGCTTATGGAGGGGGACTGGTGTTTCCCTGCTCAAATCCCACCTGAGTTGCGGTGTAATCACTCCATTTTGCAGTCACTGAAAGCGCAAAGGGAGCCCATCCGAAAGATGTAACTGTTTGCCTGTAATCATTTAAAGCATTAGTGAAATTGCAGTTTATCTAACCTGCCTTTATTGCAGCTGGGACTCTGTGTGTGTTGCCTCTCCATTTTGGACCTGAACTGCTGTGCTGGGCCAGCTGGGTTTAGGGGAGCCCTAAAATGGAGACTGTTTGGCCAACCAGAATTGGGACTCTCACTGGAGCTGGATTACAAGGGGAATGCATGGCTAGTACTTATGGGAATTGTAGTTTGGACCTTGGCACCTTTTTGCACCAACAGAGGGAGCTCTGGAGTGACTGACAGCCGAATCCACCAACTGGACCTGTTGGAACCTAAGGGAAATGCCCTGAACCGAAGCTGGAGAGGCAGATCGCTGTTGGCAGTGAAAGGAGTAGGAGTTCTGTATTTTCTGCAGCGTACAGTTCGCGGGGAAGCACGTGAGAGGCCTTGAAATTGGCCTGCAGCAGTTGTAAGCTATAATCGGACTGAATCAGAGTTCTGAGGAGAAGGAAGGCTGAAGAGTGGAAACCAGGCTCACCCTGTAGAAGACTAGAGATATTGCTGAATCGCACTCGGTCTGTCAGGAACTGAAGCTACTGTACGTGCGTGCGTGCGTATTCTGCAGTAATTGCGATCAGGATCGAGGAGCAGCCTGCCTGGTATAGTACTTTCCTTTTACATATGAATGTGCGTAGTGCTTGCGGGGAATTGCTATTTCCTGTCCCCCGTATTGTGTGCTGTGTGTTGAAGCTGGAAGAAAACCCCAGCTTGTCTCAGAATAAATCTGTTTGCTATCAACCGCCTTGGGGTCCAGTCACAAGGACCTTGTCTCCATGCCCTGTTGTTTCTGGCAATCCAGAAGAACATCCACCATCCGGTTCTCAGCTTGGATATTGCGAGTACAAATCAGGATATTCCCCTGCAGCTGGTTATCAATTACAAGTGTGTCATCTAATTTCACTTCTTCATGGACTGAGCCATCCGTCTCCGGATTACCATTGAGTGTCGTGCATGTATTTTCTTCTACAGGGCCCCACCCATCTGCACCTGCCAGGCAACGGACCTGGCTAGCCCCCCCCCCCAACCTGGGTACCCAGAGTGTGACTTTTCAGACCCTGTATGTGCGCACAGTACTGTGATTCTAATACTGCAAATTAACCTGATTTCCCCCCCGTGTTCCATTCCCCTAAGTAAACCAGATTTGATGTTATTGAACGTTATACTATCTGAAGTGTCGGTACCTATAGAACAAGCACTGTATTGGGTTGTGGATGTTGATTAACCTTGTTTTACAGGGGGTCCTCAGAGACATGCTGCAGAATCAGTCTCGAGGGTAAGTGGTACCTCATAAGTGAACAGTGTGTATATGTGGGGTATTGGGACTGTAACTCCTGTATACTGTGTGACGCCATAGAGGGAATAAAGGGGGGGTCTCAGTGTCCCAGAGGGCTGTGACCAAGCTAGTCTAACCACTACAAACCCTGATCTCTGGGTGGAGGCACCCGTCATAGAACCTAGGCCCCTCAACCTGTCAGTAATCAAGCAGGCAGGGGTAGCAGCCCTTGGGATAGTGCCACCTGGGGGTTACATACAGAAAGCATTGGATCAAATAAGCAATTGATGCAGCACTTATCAATTATACTTAAATCCCGAGAAATGCACCTTGGACACAAAAACCTAAAAGCTAACTATCATCTGGGAAATATTAGTCTAAAAACTACAAATGAGGAAAGGGACCTTGGAATCACCATCTCAAATGACCTAACATTTGGCATCCATTGCAATAAAATCAGCAAAAAGGCAAATGGGGTGCTAAATTGTATACTTAGGCATATTGGTAGCAGAGAGAGATCGGTCATGGTTATACTGTACAGTTCCCTGGTAAAACCTCTGTTGGAGTCTGGCGCTCGAGTATGGGCCCCATTTCAAAAGGCTGACATACCAGGACTTCACACACAAATCAAAACACAGCACAACATGTGTTTTTACAAATTCTGGGTGTACCCAGTGCTCTAGATAACTTCAGCACTCAAGAGTAATGTACTCACCATTTTTGACATTAGGTGAGTAAAATACAATTTTGAGGAGAGAAAGTGCTTTAAATGTGGAAAAAACTGCTTCCTTTGACGTACATATGGAGCATTTAAAAGGGCTGAAATAAGTATCAGTATTCAA
This sequence comes from Neoceratodus forsteri, assembly GCA_016271365.2. Classification (NCBI taxonomy): domain Eukaryota; kingdom Metazoa; phylum Chordata; order Ceratodontiformes; family Ceratodontidae; genus Neoceratodus; species Neoceratodus forsteri. Next base: position 661,612,121 of record CM057459.1, read on the forward strand.
CAAAAACATTTTTAAAGAGTATTTCTGAAAAAATAATGGACTAAAATAGGCCAGTACTCATCTTATCTGGAGCACTGGGTGTACCACTCCTTTAAACGGGACTGAGTCTCAGAGGTGCAGCGCTGAGGGAAAACAAGGAGGACAATAGATGGGCGCAATCGGGGCTGGGTCACAGGCGTAGACAGGAGGAAGAAGCTGGAGGCAGGGCAGGTCAGCGCCAATCTCCAAAGGGAGGTACGTAATCTGCACTAAGTAAGCAGACTACAGTGGAACAATGAGACTTATGGTGCCCCTAGTTGCTGAATGCTATGATGAGCAAATAGGAAAATCAGTACTTTAAAAAAAAAAAAAAAACTCAGATAAACCTAACCTGCATCGTGACCACCTTTCTTAAGCCTGCAATTAATGCAGCCTTTCATAAATTCAATACAAGAAAAGCAGGGAGCCAATAGAGTCTGCCAAAGAAAAGGTATCAGATTTCGAAAAAAAAGCAGGGCTTTACTGAGCAGCACTCATACCTATTCCGTGGGAGGATGGGCAGCAGCGGCTGTAGAAGGAAGCTGTGCTTGGAGATGGGCACCTGTTCAGGGCTAGAAAGCCTATTCCGTGGAAGGGCAGGCAGCAGCAGTTATAGAAGGAAACTGCGCCTGGAGCTGGGTGCCCATTCAGGGCTGGAAAGCCTATTCCATGGGAGCACAGGCAGCAGCGGCTGTAGAAGGAAGCCAGGCTTGGAGCTTGGAACTCAGAAAGAATAAACACATTCATGAAAAGACTAGTTACAGGGTGTATCTACAGGAATCAAATGTTACGAGGCATTATCACGGAGGGTCATTTTAATGGGTGACATGCCTTTTTGTCATCCATTTTCTATATTAGTATTATGTAGGGCATAACCCCCCCCACTCGTGCCTAAGCCCATCATTTGCACTAGGTTTCAGCCATAGATTCAGGTAACTGGGAGATGTAATTTGGCAACATGGTGGGTGGAGCTTAGCTGGATCAAACAGACATTAAGTACAAGGCTGGAAAAGAAAAAATGAAAAAAAAAAAAGAAGAAATTCGCAGTGGACTTCATAATCATGACCTTTAGGTCCCTGTATATTAGTTTAGGAGACATGAGAATTCCCCTTTGTGGTGTCTATTTTTTATTACCTGGCCTATATGAAAATAGCACAAAATGCTGTATGACAATAAACAGAAGTATGTACGGCAGCCTTATTTTAATTTTTTTTTTCAGACCAGCAGGCTTTTGTCGAGACACAGGTTGCACATTTTGTTTCCTGACCCTAGTCATCTAATTGCCTATTTCAGATTTACAGCTTCCTCTCGGGGTTTATCTGAGCCAGGTCTCACTGGGAGTCAGTCCTGACAGTTTGTATAAACAGAACTGAATTTAGGCTAGTTTTAGTTTGCCTAGGATCATATCAATTGTACTTTTTTTCTCTCAGACTAGCTATATTTGGGGCCAGTTCAGCCACAATATGGGGAACTGCAAACTGTGGTACAGACAACTTTCCTGTTGTGACCCACCCCCACACTGCAGCTATCCACAGAGGGGGTTCCCACTATTACTAAGTTGCAATGCAAATGAGGGCTGCCAGCCTATAAGTAAGATTAAATCCTGACATGCAACACCCACAGCCGCTGAGGATGGTACAGCACCGTGAGCACAGGCTCTACCACCTAACTTGTCCCTATGACCAGTACCTTGAGACCTCTTGTGGATCACAGTAAACTTCCTTTGACTGTCTAGGTGGTCGAATGATCACTCTCCCTAACCCCAGCCCCATGTTCTGTCCCTTGTCTAGTTGCCTATGTTTTTGCAGACAAACAAAGCTATCCATAGACATTTTTCGTCTTCCCTCCACTATTCTGATCTCTGTTCACGACAACTTCATCCCACAAAACGAGGAACACTCATCCTGAGATAACTGCCAACCTAGGATAGGGGTACCAGCAGCTGAGGTGGGATAGCCAGGTAAGCCTAGAAGACAGGGAGCTGATTGACAAAGCCCTGGTTAGATTGGTACGAGTTGTAGCACACAGCAGCTTTCTCCAATCAGTGGTGCACCAGGGGCCCTGCACCCGATTCACAAGTAAGTTGGGTCCCAGCGCCAAAGCCCCACAACTTGTGGCAAATGTTGTCATGTGCCAAGGCAAGGCAAAAGGGAGAGGTCTGCCACAAGCCACAAGGGAGTCATGCAGCATCAGTGCTTGTGATGGAGACCAGCCTGGAGGCTGGCAGGGTCAAGAGGGACAGGACGGGGAATGAGGAGGGCAGGTAAGGCACAGACGGGTGGCAGGGTGTGGCAACAGGTCCCTGATGGAGACATTGCAGGGTGCTGCTGTGCCTGTGCTGTCTAGGCAGGGTGGCTATTGCATGCCTGTCACCATGGGGGGACCCTATGGGCGACGCACCACTGACTACTCCAGGTGTTGTAGGGGCACAGGATATCATGTTCAAGCAGTGGCACAGGTTCCCTCTCACCCAGTGACAGCTCTGGTGGGGGTGGGGGCTGCACAGGCCGTTAGACCAGCAATGGTCTGTTTTAACTGTCATGTCCTTGCATCCTGTGGAGGGTTTTTTTCTGAATCCATCTTAAGGGGATACTACAGCTTGCATCTGCCACAAGCCCCCTGTTGCCATGGCGCACCCTCAGATCAGGTGCAGGGCTGACTCAGGCCCAGTTTACCACAAGGGTCCCAAGATTGCCACAGCCAGTGTTCCTGAATCACGGTTGGTGCGATTTTTGATGCAAGGTTCCCCATGCATGAAATCCAATTGACGCAGACAACGTCTGTCAAATTTTCAGGTTTTCGAATCGGGCCCAGGAACTTTATTAAAATTCCCTAAACCAGTAGGCCAGTCAGACTCTATTAAGGGATACCCATACAGAAATGTGTGGTTGAGCATTTACCAACACTTCATCCATAATAGGTTGGGCATCAACTAAAAATGCATTGAAATGAAAAATTTAGTTAAGTGTTAGGTGTTGAGCACTTGAACTAAACCAGCACTTAACAAAAACTCAACTTGCACAGTTGAATGCTTGTTGAGTATTTAAATTAGTAACTGAGAACTGGTTGAGGATTTTAGTTTCAGAATATGTTAATTAGAGATGCAGTTGAGCACTGATTGAGATCTTAAAGTTTCAGAAAGCACTCAACAAAAACTCAACTTGCAGTTGAATGCTTCTATTTGTAGTTTGTATAGGTTTGATGCAGTTGAGCAGTGCTTTGGCACAGCTGCCACTGCTGCTCTCCTGATGAAGCCTCGTCGCCTCCAGCTCCTGATGGCTAAATGATTTTCTCTTTTGCGGTACCTGGATAAGAGAAACTGGGGCAAGACAAAAATGGGGCACCATGCACTACACGAGTTTTCATGGAAAGAGGAATGTGAGGCAAGCTGGACGGACATCCGGCAGTAAATATTCAGAATCCACCACACATTCCCCCAAAAACTTTTATGTTCGAGAATGGACTTCCGGTGACGTCACGGAGAAGCTGACAGTCTAAGGGAAGATCTCCTCTCCCATCAGAATTACAAAAACAACTCCTTACAGCCAGAAAATAAAGAAATAGAACAAAAAATGGCAGCAAAAGAAAAAGGAGGCAAGAGGAACACAAGAACAGACTCCAAAAATGTAAACATATCTAACAATGGCTCGAGATATCGAATCCTGCCTCAGGAGACCGCAGCCGCAGTGCATCGCCAAGCAGTGAAACAGGCCAATGCTACAATACGGATAGGGAGGAAGAAAGACTAACAAGGCAGATCTGAAATGATCCTTTCGAAATCCAAGTATTTAGAGCGGAGAATAACCGAGTTCACAGAACTTAAGAAAAAATTCTTGGACTTTGAAAAACGGATCAGGACTGCTAAGTGGAAGGTGGCAATTATGACAGAAGGAAACCAGCAACTCAGACTAGCAATGGAGGCCCTAGTAATGTACACAGAAAAGCTGCAAGAGAAATGCTTGGATCTGGAAGCCAGATCCAGATGGGACAATTTAAGAATTTCGGGTTTTCCTGAGGACAGTGAGAAATAAGACATGTGTGAGTTTCTTCAAAATATGCTGACGGAGGTACTGGGGCTGCCAACGGGGTATGAACTGTGACAGGAACAGGCACATATAGCCTTGTACCTCAAACTCACAGACCCAAATGCAAGGCCCAGGATGATTATTATGAAGTTTCAAAGTTACAAAATTAAGGAGGACATTCTGAGACAAGCATGGCAGAAGGGTATGGTACAGTTCCATGGATCGCGACTTTACTTTGATCAAGATTACCCGCAAGAGATACAAAAACAACAAATGCAGTACCTGGACTTGGTGAAGGCGCTTAAAGTGAGAGGAATCAGATGCCAAACGTCTTATCCAGCCAAACTGAGAATCCCTTGGAAGGAGGGCACACCGAATTCACCACACACCGGAGGATGCAACTGCAGCTCTGAAAGAGCACCACATTCCACTTCAGCAAAAGCCCAGGCCACGAGGAGGATCGGAACAGAGAGAGGGACCAAAAAAGCCAGGTGCGGTTTGTGAGGGAATTTCTGGGAAGATGGATGGAGCACAGCACCCGCGACGATAGAGTGTATAGATAAAACTGAAACCATAGAGCATCTGTTATTGGAATGTTCATATGTTACAGCATTGTGGGATTTCTTAGCTCTAAAGTGGAACATGAGGTGGATCAAGTATCTGACTTATGAGATACTTGTCTTAGGGAAATATGGCCAAGGGCTGGCACACTTTCATCAGGATACATTACTGGTTTTCTTTTGTTGTATTCGATATTATTTATGGCACGCTAGATGTCAATGGGTTTTATATCAAAAGAAAATGACGTATGAAGGCCTAAGCTTTCTGGTATCAAAAGAACTGGAAAATGTTTTTGCTAAGGACATATCTTTATATTCGTCACAAAAGGTGCTAAAATGGTGTAAAGGGTTCAATTACTTTATTAAATATAAAAAAAGGGATATAAGGACAATAACTAGACAATCTATACACAACTGGACAAACTTGATTGTATGAGAATATGTAATGCTTTGCTATGTGTGTAGTTTCACAATTCTATAAGATATACTCACAGAAACTGATATATGTGTTTTTACAGTAAAATCTCCCTACTCTTTTCAAAAGTGCCATGGGATCTTTAACACCCACCTGAACTACCACCAGAACAGGCAGATGGGACTTGGGTTTAATGTCCCATCCAAAGACAACCTCAGGAGTGCAGTACTGCAGTGTCAGTATTGGGATATTAACCCAAGTGCCTGGTGTGGGGATAGAACCCACAGCCTTCTGATCTCCCGGCCTCCGAGGCGAGTGTGCTATCTGCTGAGCCACTGACAGCACGAAGGATGTTATTACCAGAAGGTCAGGAGTTAGTACAGATCCAGTACGCAATATAGCTACAGTGGGGAGATAGTCAGCTACATGGATTATGGTGTGCTTTTCTCCAGTTTTATGGTCAGCAGGATGGGACACTGTCCCATTAGCAAGACCATTATGGAGCTCCAAGCTCAGCTAGTAGCAGCAAGGGAATGAGATATCCCAGATGCAGCACCGGCTCACCTGTTGCTCACACCCTACACCCATACACTCCTTCAGAGACCCACTGGCATGGGGGGCTGAACTGTGGTGGGGAAGGGGAGGGGAAAGAAAGGAGGAGCAGCGCAATGGGGGTCAAACAATCCCACATTATCCAGACAGTAAACTGCTTTGCACCCCTGGAGGATGCAGAAGTACATGACTCCACTGGGGTGGGGGACTCTGAGTCAGTTCAGTTGGGGGGGAGAAGGCTAGAAGAACTGGTGGCAGTCGAGGGGGTAAGTAGAAGGAAGTAAGTGAGGAGAGTCTTAGTCACTGGGGACACAGTGATTGGGGGTAGAGAAGGTGGGGGAAGGGCAGAAGTGGTGGAAGATGGACAGGTGCCTTCCTAGTGTATCATCTGTCCAGGATATACACAGGATAGGGAAGATTTATTTATTAGCTTTTGTTTACCGGGTAATCACACTAGACAAGGAATGCCTATTTTCAGGTACAACTCGGGAGATTACAAGAACATGGTTTAGAAAACAGTAAGGGAATTACAACAATAGGAAATACAAGCAATGAGCAGGGTGATACAAATAAACAGGTACAGGATGAACAGATAGCATAAACATCAAGGGTAAGAACAAGCAAACAATAGTTACATTTCATGGAAATAACACAAGTGCAATTTGTTCCATTTTGAGGATGGTAAGTGCTGAGGTGAAGGGCATGCAGGGTAGATAACTCTACTAGAACTCAGAGAGGGTAGGGGCCAGGAAGTGGAGGTACACACAGGGTCCAAGCAGGGTAGGGGATATCAAGCAGCCTTGAAATAGTTACAGGCTGAGGCAGACTTCAGGTGCAGCCAGAAAGAGCTCCTAAAGATGGGATGGGTATGGGTACATCTGATGGCTGCAGGTAGGGAATCCAGAATCTAGGAGCACAAACAGCAAAGGCACGATCACCTGACAGTATACGAGTTTTTGGGACAAGGAGGGGTTGCAAGTCAGCTGACCTAAGCTGGTACAATGGTAGAGCTGCTCGAAGGAGTTTGGACAGGGCAGGTCAGGTGGCACTGCGGACGATTTTGTCGGTGAAGCAGCCCAAGACAAATGAGCAATAATTACCCAGGGACAACCAGTGTAGTTCTGTATAAATTACAGTGATGGGTAAGTCGAGGACAAATGGTGGAGAAGGAGAGGGGAGCTGGGGGTGATGGTACACTTGAGTACAATGATCTGAGTGAACCAGCCTATGGAAATGGTGAAGCACAACTTTCAAAAGCTGGGGAACAGACTGATATTTAACTCAGCTTCACAGGCATTTTCCAAGATCCTCCCTGTGTTGTGCAGGGGGAATGGGATGGATAGAATGATGAAGAAGGCAATCAAGGCGTTTAAGGGATGATGCCAGGAGGAGGGGTACTGCTTTGTAGGGCACTGGGGGCTTCTGTGACAGGAGGCTCTTCAAGGGTGATGGCCTTCACCTAATAAGAGAGAGGGCCAATGCACAAGGGCAAATGTTTGACATCTATTTTGGTAGACAGTTTAACTGACTGCTAGGGAGGTAAAGGCCAGGGGAACCACTGAAAAGGGAAAGAAGGTGGAGTACCTAGCTAGCGCTCCTCCTGGCCCAGGGACAAGTTGCAGGGAGGACGGAATCAGAAAGGTTGGAGTTCATTTAGATTAGGGAGAAAGCTAAAGGAAGCAGGGCTCACAAATCCTATAAACAACATAAACAAGAAGGAATTAAGGAGGCTAGGGAAAAATAAGGGGTCCAGTACAGCAAGACAGACAATGGTCTGCTTAAATGCAAGGAGCCCAGGAAATAAATTCTGCTAACCTAGCCAATGGTGGCAGACACAGAGATTGATCTCAAAGCAATTACTGAAATGTGGGCCACAGAGACAAAAAACTGGGTCCCAACAATCCCAGGATACACACTGTCTAGGCATGACAGAGGGAAATTCATAGAAGGAGGGGTAGCCCTCTATGTCAGTTAAGGAACTGAAGCAGTGGAGGATGAATCCATCAGTAGAGGGAACAGGGATATATCATTTCTGCGGGTTCAACTCACAGTGGCCACACAGGCAAAAATCTTCGGATGGAGTGGTTAATAAATCAGCAGGACAGGGAGAAGAGAGAGATGTAAAGCTAGAGGTAGATATAGCGAGAGGATGGCAAAGGAGAAGGTGGTGGTAGTGGCTGATCTCAACCTGCCAGAGATAGATTGGGACATTCCTGCAGCTAGAAGCACCAGAAGTCAGGCCCTGCTTGACGCACTGCAGGACTGTCTGCTGGTGCAGCTAGTTATGGAACCCACAAAGCAGCTGACCATTTTCAATATGGTGCTCACCAACTTAGAACTGGTAGGGGGGGGCGCTAGAGAGGTTGAAGGAGAAAGATGTGCATTTCAGAGCTCTGCTACAGGCAGTGACTAAAACCTGCTAAAGTCCTGCATTTTTGCTGACTTTCATTTTTAAATGGCACAATCAAAGAAAGTTATGGACCTAGCAGAGGCTAGGCTGGACAACATAGAAAAATTTCTCCCGCCACAAATGGGGAAAGTGCATCAGCTACGAGCGAACACTGAAGTATCTGTTTTGGATGAGGTAATGGCTTCCCCTGCATCAATGCATCCTGAACCGGGTGCCAAGTCAAAAGCATCTGTAAAGCCAACATTTCAATCCATACAAGCTCTGCTGTTGGGATTCTAGGAAGGATCCCATTCATCATTTAAGAAAGTCCATGGTTCTTTGGCCGACATTTCATTTAGAAGCTCCCAAATAGGCCGGCCCAGTGGCATAGAAGGCTGAGGCACTGGCACCTTTCCTCGACCCATGCCGGCGACCCAGGTTCGGGAATAAGCCCGGGTCGCCAGAGGTCGGCACGGGGAGCAGCGGTGCTGGATGGAGCTGCCTGAGTTGGGGGAAGCGGCATCCCTCAGCAATGGCTGCCCCCTCATGGAGACCAGGAGACAGTGCAGGCCACAGGGTGCCCAGCATTAGACCAATGGGGTGGGCAGAAGCGGGTCATTACCAGGGCTTAAGATGCATGCGCACCTCCACGCACATGTGCCATTCTCCTGGGGCCCTTGGGAGAAAATGGAGGATGAAAATGCCGGCAGCAGGATGGGAACTGACTCCCCGCAGGTGCCACACCCAAGCCAGGCAAAGGTAAGCCCTGATAATTCTGGGTGAAGGGCTGGGGAGTCGGTTGGATGGGGAGCCATCCGGGGTGAAAAAATCGGACATGATAAAAAAAAAAAGCTCCCAAATAAAGAAGAAGTTAGAGATTTGCAATGAGCGAGTGACCGTAATGGAGAAAAACGCTGAGAAACTAGCTGAAGGGTAACGACTCTCACAAGGTGCAGTGACCGTATCCTTGCACCTAACAGTTGTCAAAAACATTGCTAAGTTTGAAAAATCAAAAATACCCTACTACTGAAAAATCTTCACCTGATAGGTTTACCAGCCGACAGAAGGCAGTCTTTGCAGATGAGGGAATTGCGTGAGCAAGTAAGTTGAAAGATGCAAAGACACCCAAGTCTCTATCCCAGAACATGGTTTAATGAAAGCAATGAGCAATTGAGCCCATGTAAGAATAGGCAAACAGCAGCCGCTTCAATTCATGAGGACAATTGCCAAAGATACATTAGATGTGGTTTTCCTAGCAAGATTATACTATTAAGTGGATAAAAATTTTGAGAAGTGAACTGGCCCATTTTAGAGTGTGACCAGATGGTAATAGGAACAGGGCAGAATGGTGCTCGCTTGGAGAGTAATGCACCCAGGACTTCCTAGATCAGTGGAGTTCAAATAAATGAAAATTATGTCAACGCTGTTCATATACGATTGGCCTGAGGAAGTGACGCTAAGCCACTAAACTGTTGCCTCATGCATATGGGTGTGAAGAAAAGAGTTTAATAAATATATGAGTTTTGATGGACTTTGGATTATATCTTACTTTTTATAACATTTTGAACATTGAAGCCTATAAGTAAGATTGTCCAGAATTACACTATATATAAGGGCATCCTTATCACCAGTAGTTACCAGTGGACATACCTGGGACTGAACTGAAATCACAGGTGGAACATGTGATTGCTACAGGATTTTTCCCTGGAGTCCCCTTTGATATTGGAATCAGTCTTTCGTCCACAATCACAGAACATTAAGGGGAACACAGGAGCCAGATATATAACTTGTACTTTTACATCCATCTTACAACAAAATTATATCCTTATAGCTTGCCGGACAGAGGAAAGGAGAAAACGCTTCTTGGCTGTTAGAGCAGAGTTTATCCAGGCTGGAGTTACTGCCATCCTACAAGCACACTCAAAGCTTAAAGTCAGTTTCCAGGGAAAAGATTACTTTTTTCCTTGATGTAGATGTAGCCCATGAATTGTTTGAAAAAAATGTGGCAATACCAGTGGATTTGGGATTGGATCTAGATGATGAGGAAAACGCAGACGCCACTCAGTATATGCTAATGATGTCAACATGCTTTTCCTTTAATAGTCTGGAATACTGATATTCTAAATTTATATCCATGGACTTTTCATGGATTGTATGGACTATAATTAAATTACAGCTTAATGTTTACCAGAGGTTTTTGCAAAAGTGACTTTTCTGTATATTCTTTTAGAGTGATGTTAAAGCTTGGAGCATGAAACAGATTGGAAACAAAATAATGTTTGATAAATTATATGACTTTGACATTAATTACTTAATAATGCATAAATTCTTTACCCCCAAAAGTAAAAAAAAATACATATATATATATATATATATATATATATATATATACACACACCATGGGTGAGACCAATTCCAGTGAGATAAATGATGTTATTATCACTGGAGTGAAATAAATCCTGATGACATCAGCAGAGTTAAAATACATACCATTTATACCTACTCTGCTGACATCACTCACCTGCATCTGAAAACACTAAGAAACACCCCTGTAATTTGCTGAGTTCTAAAACAGGTCCTACACTGAAATTAACACAATTAAGATAGATAATGACAGTCAGCTGCAGCACTCTTTCTAAATGTAACAATCTCCAAATCTCTTGTGCTGTATTTCAAAACCGAAGTTTAGTACATTACTGAATCCTGCATTGCCACATACTGACCTACAAAACAAACAACAAATAACCAGTATATTGCAAACATCCAGCTTGTCACAGAACAGAACCTCCCTCAGGCAATCAATTACCAAAACACAGCACACCCAATCAAGACACACACATACACACACACTACCAGCATCATTTAAAGTGACATGAACCTCATGACAACAAACATACCTCTCTCACTGAAATAGGTCTCACCTCCATGGTATAAATAGCACACATGATGGGCTGATCATGGAATATGGAAAATATTCTCACTCCTGCATCATGAGCACTGTATATTTCATGAGTGCCAAGAGCTCACTCTGCAGGAGTGAGAATATTTTCCATATTCCTCTCCTGCCCATCGTGTATCCCCTATATATACACACACACACACACACACACACACACACACACACACACACACTTTTGTTTGGATTATATAAGTGATATGTTATCGAGAGGTTTCTCTTTTAAATGAAATGTACTTTAAAAAAAAATTTTCTCAATTAAAAAAAAAGTATTAAAAAAACTAGTAGAAGGAGTGCTGGTTGGGGAGTCACTAGGGTCCTGCGACTATACTGTAACACCATTTGGTTTGCACTGGCCTTGGGACCAGTAAGCCCTCAACAAAGGCCGATGTTCTGGATTTAAGAAGAGCCATCTTCAACCGGATGACGGAATTACGCCAGGACAGTTTAGTTGGAGTGAACTACATTAAGGACCTGGAGGACAGATGGGGAGAAATTAAGGGGGCTGTTCTCGAGGCAATAGAGTCATGTATGAGAATGGTAACCAAAAAAAAAAAAAAAACCAGGCAATATTAATATGGTCCTTTGATAAGGACAGGGAGGCAGTGAAAGCCAAAAGAAGGCCTTCACAAGGTACAAAGAAAATTGGGGGGGGGGAGGGGGGAGCGTCAAATAAGAAATAAGGAAGCCAAGAGAGGTCAGAGATGCAAAAGCAGGCAGAGCTACATACTGCAGAGAGGGACAAGGATGGAGAAGAACAGTTCTTCAGATATATTAGGAAAAAAGAAAGATGCTGGAGGAATAGCTAGGCTAACAGAGGGAGGCAAAGTACTAGAGGAGGATGAGCAAAAAGCAGTGATTGTTAGGGACTACTTCTGTTCTATATTCACAAGGAAGGACAGCAGGTCTCTGCCAGAGAGTGGCACAAAGGCAGCTAATAGGGGGGGATCCCATTGATGAAAGGGTCCGAAAAGACCTTGCTGCCTTAAAGATAGATAAGCTGCTGGGGCTAGATGGGATGCATCCTAGGAAGCTCATGGTATGGGCATCAAAACTGGCTGAACCCATGGTTGGGCTATTCAACAGCTCAGAAAGAGGCTGATCCAAGGGACTGGAGGGAAGCAGACATAGTTTTGCTCCAACAGGGGGCAAAGAGCACCTGGCTAACTACAGACCTGTCAGTCTTGCCTCTGTTGTGGGTGAACTGATGGAATCACTAGTCAAAGAGGACCTAATAGTACCAGCCCCTTGGCACAGTGGTAGCAATCATCAGAGGGCCAGCCAAGAGGGGGAGGATTGAGCATCCCCAAAGATACTCTTGTCCCCTGCTGACAGAAGAGGGAACCACACTGCCACATAACCGCCACTTGCGGTGACCACAGGTGGTGATGCAGGCTGGCAGTGCATCCAGTGGTAGGATGAGATGGGATTGGTGAAGCTGGTGTTAACATCACATACTTACATCGGCTCCACAGCATGTCCTAGGGCAGGGATTGTAAAAGGGAAAATTCCTCAGCTATTGCAACATGACCACCTCCACGGAGCTTGTAGACTCTGCAGCTGCTAACCCTGGCTAGGCTCCCTGTACATAAAAGAAGTATTTTCAAGGGACCTGAGCCAGCCCAAGGACCTCCACCATGGGGATGGGATACTATGGGTGTACAGCAGGGAGTACTGGTAAGTCCTAGGAGAAGGCCGAGTGACAGGGTTGGGACTCCATGGGGACTAAAGTTGGCTGAGGAGAGGGAGAAAAAGATGAAGACAAAGAAGAAGAAGAACCACCCAGTGAACTATTTGGAGAGAAATGGACTCCTGAACAGTAAACAGAATTGGTTCATGGCAGGGAGGTCTTGTCAGATCAACCTGATTGAATTCTTTGACTAAGTAATGAGGTAAGTGGAAAAGGGTCACACTGTAGATTTACTGTACTTCCATTTTTGCAAGGCATTTGTCTTGGTACCTCCCAGAAGGCTACTGAAGAAGACAGAGGATCTGGGTGCAGCAAAGTACACAGTTACAGCAGATGAGTGGGAAACATGCTGGCCAGCGCAGCAGTAGGGCTTCCATCTGTGACGCCAACGTCCCGGGTCTGGGAATGGACCCAGGAATCGGAGAGCTGCCCGGGGGGGGGGAGCATCCAGGTGACGGCTCTCCTTCTCGGGGGGGGTGACAGGTACAATGCCACTACCTGGTGGAGTCTGGGGATCGATAATGTGGGACAGTATGACAAATGCTGCACTATGAGCACCCACATCATTTCACATCACACCTTCCAGGGGTCAACAGGGAAAAATCAGAGGAGTTGTCCCTGCTAGATGATGTCCACACCACAGAGCAGACCTCGTGCTGCCACCTGGACCCCTGTTCCCAAGCCACCCACTCATCTCTGTCGGGGGGATTGGGGGGAACTGCCCGGTAGCCTCACCCCTGGGAGGCAAGCCAGGAGTATTCGGGAGTCAGCAGCTGTGCCGGTGGCACAAGTGGAGTAAGCTGGGCAGCTGACTAATGAGAGTAGATGCGGAGCCCAAGCAAAATAAAAAAAGGGGGGGGTGGGAAACTGGTTGGAAGGGAAACAACAGAGGGTTGTGGTGAGGAAAGTGACCTAGGAATCATCATAAGTAACTCTCTTAAACAATCCAGTCAATGTAACAAGGCGTATCACTACCTCTCTATAAATCACTGGCGATGCTACACCTGGAGTACTGTGCCCAATTCTGGAGTCCTCACCTGAAGAATGATAAGGACAGGCTGGAGATGATGCAGCACAGGGTGAGCAAATAGATTCATAGCCAGCAGGGCAGATCTTATGATGATCAACTTCAGGCACTGTCCATGTACTCACTGGAGGTCAGATGAAAGAGGGGAGATATAATCAAGACCTTCAAGTTCCTAAACAGAATGAACAAGGTGAACCGTACATGAATAGTGAGTAAATCGAGAACATGAAGACATAAGTGGGAACTGGCAAAGATTCAAGAGGGATATGAGAAAGTTTTATTTCACAGAGAGGATGGTTGAGTCATGGAACAGTCTGCTTGCTGACGTGGTGGTCACCAAAAATATTAATGGTTTCAAGCACAGCTGGAATTGAGTAAAAGGCTTAGTAGTTACTCCGGCTAGAGGCAGCAAAATGGGGAACACGGGGGGACTGTGTGGGCTAAAACCTTGAATAAACTAAAGGTCTAGGTTGAGCCACGGAACAGTCTGCCAGCTAATGTGGTGGGCATCAAAACCATTAGGTTTCAAGCACAGTTGGTCTAGAGTGAAGGGCTTGGCAGTTACTCAGGGCCATGGCAGTAAAACAGGGACCGCGGGAGGATAGTGTGGGCCAAAACCCTGCATGGACTAAAGGTCTCATTGTCTGATATGGTGTTACAGGCAGACTGAATGGACAAATGAACGTTTTCTGTTGGCATTGTCTAGGCTTCTATTATTCTATGCTTTGCCTATGATTCATGGACAAGGCTGTCCATGGTTGAGGAACATGCACAAATACTAATAAAAATAACAATCAGCAGGGACGGATTGAGAGAACTAAATCCATTTTCAGTTCGGTAAATACAAATAGATTTTGATAAAACATTTTAAAATATTTCATGTTAGTGCCATGATTATACATAATCTAAATGTTTTTTTTTTCTTCGTGCTTGATAATGCATTTCATGGTTTGGTTTTAATTATGATATTAACTGAATTTTATCGCCTTGTATCTTGTTTATGGTTCTATTACCCAGGCAAATTGGTAAATCATCAATCATGGTTTTTGAAGGTCAGTCATGACTGATCATTGTTAATCATCAAATGTTACCATAAGATCATCAAAGGAGATCATGATCTAAGATCATCATTTTGATCATGATTTAATCAGCAAATTTCAAATCACCAACTGATGATTATTGATTATTTTTGTAAGCATACATTAGCCTGATGGTTATTGATGACCTATGGATGATCAAATGATGATCACTGATCATTATATTAGTTCAGTATTCAAGTCACAGAAATAAGTTTTATTTGTTACAAAATTATGAAAATATGAATGTCACATATCAGCAAAGATGCATTAATGATCAATTATAATGTACATCACGTGAAGTCAAGTTTTAATCCCATTAGGAAGAGTACATGCAATGTCTGATATTGTATACATATTTGCACACCTAATTTGCATATTTACAGAGCACAGTAGTTTGTGGACCAAAACAATGGTAATTTCAATTTTTAAATTCATTTTTCATTGACAATATTAGTTTGCAGACTATTAGGAAAGCATCTGAGCACAACCCAGGGACTTTTAGGAACTTACCACAACCATAAAAGGAACCACTTAATGGGCTATATAAACCAATATAAGCCTTTTTAACTCCAGTAAGATGTGAGGTATCACAGTAAGTATAACTGAAAGCAGTGGGCTTCTTAAGAAGAAGTACTTTTTCATTGAACGGTTTTACCAGGAAAGGCACACTGAGCAAATACAATTGCTAGTCTCCCGATGCATCCTGATCAGGTATCATAACTGATCATTCTAATAAAGAATGTCTAAATACAAGATAAATTCCAAAAGTAAAGAGAAAAGATAAATGTATTATTTTTTAATTTATTACTGTAGTCTTGACCATGGAGAATCATGAAAAATCATGATGATACAAGATCATCATTAATCTTAATCACCATTTCCATAACTTCACAGTTTTTGACTGGTGGTCATTTAACATTGTTTAATTACTGTTGATTATGATGACAGTGATGGTTTCTGAAGCTTGAATATGATCTTTAAACATAACTGATAGTGATTATTCATGATGCATTATAAAATCTTCATCTTTTCAGCTGGGCATGGATGGTATCCTGGTGTAAGATATATACACAGTTTTATTACACTATTACAGTAGTTAATTTATTACCATTTGTAGCATAGATTTTATAGTCAAATTGTGCAAAATATTTTAAGTTGTCAGTTTAGTCTAATTTGGCAATGGTTGCACCAAAGTTCTTTACAGGGGGTCTAAATCACTTTAAGATATATTCTAGGTATCAACCCCAAGTGTGAAGATTAGAATTAAACTTTCTTGATTTATTCTATTGCTAGTTAGATTTTTTTTAGTTTATGCTATATCTTATTTCAGTTAATTTTAATCCATCTGAAGCCTCCCCAGAACCAGCTGAATTCTCAAATGGTAGTTACACCATCTGTCATAATAGCTGTAAATGACAGCTACCTAGCATAACTTGTTTTTCAAATTAAAAAAAAAAGTTTCTCCAAATGTATACAAGTTGTATCTGCATTTCTAAAAATTACAGTAAACCAACAGACCATGTTAATTATTGGTGTGTTGGTTCATTTGGATACTGTTGCTGGTCAAAGTTGCTATAGAATTCTTTAACCAGGATCTGTGTGTATAATGCCATTCCCCAATATGTTTTCTACATTTTCTGGGTACATCATGGTGAATCATGGTTTATCCATATCTGGCAATGTTTTGTCCATGGTCATACGAGTATGGGATAGCCAGGGGCATCATTTCACCAAAACCATAAGAGCTGCAAGATCATCAATAAAAGGATCGAAAATGTGAAACTATCGGGGGGCCTAGGCCCTCAGAAAAGTTTTTAAATTTGGTGCATTCTGGTGCATTTTGGGGGTCACTTAAAACAGAATTTGCTGCCCTGTTACTCCCCTCCCTATGCCCAGTAAGTTGCACCCTAGCCCCCTCCCCAAAGCCCAGTATGCTGCCGCAACTACCCTCCTCATAGCCTAGCCACCTGTTCCACTGCATGGCCCCCAGCTCTCCCCAGGCACTGCAAGCTGCACCCTAGCTCCCGTCCCTTGAATTCTCAGGTCCCCATCACCACATCTTCCCTAGCCTCAGGGTCTGCATTCCTTTTTATTGCCAGTGCCATTCCAAGGTAACCCTTGCTTCAGCATTTTTCTGGGGTAATTGCTTATTGTTGGTGAGTTCTACACTGCTGTAGCCTCAGGTGCCAGAAGTGAAAGTAACGCAGCAATACAGCTGGCTGACATGTTGACTGATGGAGTGAAATCAGCGATCTCATGTTAGTAGATTTTCTATTCACAGCTGCACAATAGTTTGCAGTGACACATTCGTGTACTGCTACATTCCAAAAACAGCTGACCAAACTCGAGTTTAACAGCTGATTGCCCTACACATTTCACTGTCTTAATTTTAATTAATGTATGCCTCCAGTTATCGTATGCCATCTGCTGTAATCTTTCTGAGATTTTACAAATTTACTGTAGATCAACACCAAGTCTCACAGCTCAGAAATGTTTTACCTTGTCTGGTAATAAGAACTGCAGCCCCTGCAGGCATCATCCACTACTACACCATATGATCTTCTGACTATTTACTGAATTGCTAGTTTACCAATGTGCACCTCTTATGAATTATTTAGTGTATGTTGAAATCCAGAACAAATGGTTTAATACTTTTTATTGGACCAGCAAGGATGTTACAAAAAGAACAAATAGCTTTAGCTTTCGGACCAACAAGTCCTTCTTCGGAAGCCTAAATGTATGTATTAGTGTATGTTGGTGAGTTATATATACATGAAGAGGGTAAATAGGGGAGGCACAGTCAGGGTGCTCTGAAGGAAGGGGGGCAACTAGAGGGCATGGGTGGAAGCTGGAGGGGGGGGATTCAGGGCAGAAAGGAGGAGGTGCTACTTCACTGAGAGGGTGGTGGAGCCATGGAATGCACTGCCTGAGGGGCTGGTGGCGGCAGAGACGGTGAAAGGATTCAAGAGGGGGTGGGACAGGTACAGGGGAAGGGTTCTGGAAGCAAAGTCCAGTGCAGAGAGAATATCCGGGACTGGGAAGGGAGAAATCCCGAGAGGGCAAGGGGGGCAGCAAGGTCAGCTCCCAGTGTGGGGGCTGACCAAACGAGCAGACACGAAAGACCGATGGGCCTATTCTGCTGGCATTTTAGTATGTTAGTTGTAGCATGTACTGCTGTGGTGGGGTGAGGGAGTTGAGGGTTCACTGGAGTTGATGCTGGTGTATGCAAAGACAGTGTCCGAAACCCCAATGAAAAACAGCATTATATGACAGAAGAATATACTTTTTTGTTTCTTGTAGGAGTTTCAGAAATCTGTCTTTCAATACACCCACATAAATGCCTGCGAACCCTTTACCCCGCCACCACCACAGCACTGCACGTGCTACAACCCACCAATAAACAGACACACTAGACTTTATACTGCGAGCATGCTGCAAGAGTTGCAAGACATTAAACAGCCAGAAGATTACAATATTTATTATAGTGCATTAGTGGACGGATCACGCTTGGAGGGATTGTATTTCTCATTAATAGACAAGATATCGAGCCTGTCAGATCAGTAGGATACTTTAAGCACAGGCAAGCCATGCAGACAGAGCAGCTTGTATAATATCATGTTATTATTTTTGGTAGGCTTGGTTGGGGGGGGATAAGATGATGCAAAAAAAAAAAAAAAAAAACTGCCATGTATGAGAATACAATTAGCAAGCTTCCTCTTTCAACCGGTCTCGTCTGCACAGCCAGGCACTGAGTACAAACCTAAACTAAACACATATTCAACAAAAAAGTCCTTGTACATTACTACTTACTCCTCTCTTTTGGTTGGGTGGGATATTTATTTATTTATTTAGTTAGTTTTTGTTGACCGGGTAAGTACACTAGACAAGACATTTGCCTATTTTCAGGCATGACCCGGGAGAGTACAATGAAATGCAAGTTCATACAGAGGGCAACATGATACAAGTTAGGCATTACACAGAATCAGGTAGAACCAGATGAACATAACACAAGCAGTCAGTAAACACAGTTGGAATAGAAACAAAATATATACATAGAGTCACCAAGGCTATGAACAGTGCATTATATGATTCTATACAGCTCAGAGCCCCAAAAGCAGAGCCGCAGTCAAAGCCTCGCCTGAAACAGAGAGTAAATACCTTATATACAGAGTAGAACCCAAGTAGGCAGGATAGAGACAGGAGTCAGGAAAGGTGACGTATAATTCCAGTTTAGAAAATGGGCTTTTTATTTCCTGGTCCCTGACTGGCTGGTACCCCTGCCAGGGGGGTATATTAACTTTCAATAGATGACCAGGAAATAAAAGGTGCCAGCTTATACTGCCCCTTAACCACTGTAGTATCTTAGTACCAACCTCGGCTCCTAATTGGATAAAACACTTCATCTCGATTTGAAATTGCCACCATTTTTTACACTCACTTAGCGAGAGCGCTAATGAGAGCCACTCCCCACTGATGCAATAGCCTAAGCCCAGAGACTGACAATACCCAGTAAAGCCAAAAAATATATAAAAAGACATCAAATGCAAGTATATATATATATATATATGTAGTTTTAGTTATTCTTGTTCTTTCTTTCCACTCACCAACGGAGTAATAGAGCTAGCGTGCCAGTTCAGAGCGAGCGAGCCAGACCCCCGCAACAACCCTTCCCATCACAAACCCAAAAGAAAAACCCTTCTCAGCAACAAACTACTACAGACCCTCCCTTTCCAGAGATATCCATTCCTGAACATTAGTACCTGTGTCTGCTAGCAGAGCTGTTGTTGTTTGCTCCTCTGCTTCCAGTATTAATCGGATCACTCCACTAAATGGCGCTGGCACGGTTGTTGTTTGCTGCTCCGGTTTCAGTACACTCGCTCCACTGAACACCGCTCCCCTTCATACTCCCAGTCCTCAGGGCAGGGCAGGCAGCGAGGACCGGGAAATTAGAAAAAAAAAATGAGGCAAAAATCCCCAGGACAAGCAGCAATGATAGTTCCGATCACTTCCCGCTTTGTACACGCAAATAAGGTCATTCTCACACGACTGACTCGTTGTCCACTGACCTGATCTCACAATAGGAAGGCATTCTACCAACATCCAGTCCAGTCATCCAGTCTTGCTGCAAAACATAAAGCTTTTTTTTTACTGCCACAACAATGTCAAGACATGGGGTGGGGGGCGACAGGAACCTGAAACAGAAACTCCATACCGTGTTGCAGATGTGGTGTGCGGGGGGGAGGTTACTAATGTCTCCACACCAGATGGAACAGCACAAAAACTCAGAGGAACTACTTTATTACCAACTTCCTTGTTATTTTCGGGGTTTTTTGTTTGGAATTTTTTGGGATAATTTTTTAAAATCCCACCTAAAAATACCACAGCTAGCTCATTTTCTAAGCACCCTCCAGCCCCTCCGCCTGCATCGTCGGGCCACATTATGCCCAATACCGCCCACCCTGTCGGGTATTATTGCTTGCTTATCAGATTACTGTACCTGGTAGTGATCCTTATGTCATGTGGTGTAAATTCATGTGCGCATACAGAAATTAAGGTATGGTATCTAACTCTGTATATTACACAGTTTACTGCACCACCTCCTCTGTGTGTATATTATGGCTTTTACTGTCAAAACATTCAAAACTATCAGTCTCCCTTCCTCGAAACACACACACACACACACACACACACACACACACACACACACACACTCTCTCTCTTCCACATAGGAAGCAACCAAACAAGCTCAGATATGATTATAATGTGTTATATGCATAGTTACTATGCCTCTCATGATTATGAATGTCTTCCCAAGTTCTTTGTGTGCCAGAATTGTATGGTTTCACTTCATATTTCTTCCACCCCAAAAGCTTGAGCAAGCACTTGTATAACCATATAAAACACAGTAACTATATATATATAAACTTAAAAATTAGTATATGGCTGGTCATGTCTTCCTTTGGAAAACAAAATGATTGTAGACTGTGCCATCTTTCAGACATCAGGATAATATTGAACCATTTTGCTGACATCAGGATCAGTTCAGCCACATTTTAATATCAATCAAAATCACTTAAACGTTCACTAACCACAACAAGAGCACCACGACTCAAGCAGTTCTTTTCTGCAACATTTTCAGCCTCACATATAAACAAAGTTATAACATGGGTTAGGAAAAAAAAAGAATTGCCATTGGTGAAACACCATCAGCTGAGCATGCATTAAATGCCTGTATATGCAGAGTTGATGTGATGGTGCCTCAGTCAGTATCCCGGGGCAGTGCGGCACTCGTTATTGTCAGGGACACTGAGATGTGAAAGGTAGCCATTTAAAAACAGCACTGAAGCGAGACAGTGCTGCACAGTGCTGTCACCCGCTGGTGATGGCATTCATTTTGTTTTCCTAAGTGCTGCCCAAACATTTCTGGTAAATGTGTCTGATCTTGAAGAATGAGTAAGCGTCTGAAATCCTGCAGTGTCCTGCATGAGAGCCCAAGCTGTGACGATGTAGTGCTCATTTACTGCTCTCACCTGTGGCTCTCTGTCCCTGACGCACCAATGAAATCTTCTTTTCCCCAGTCCAAAATGTCATACTGCAATGGGGAACATGAGAGAGACAGAGAGTGGAAGCAGCGACTGGGTGTGTTGGCCATGTGGTCTTCCTCCTGAAGCACTTGGTGTGACAGCATGTTGTGGTTCCCCCACCCAACTTGCCCACCCGGCCGCCCACTCGCAATGGGAGAGGCAGAGTGTGAGAGACATCTATGGGTCCAGGGATGCAGACAGACAGAAGGGGGATAGAGAGAGTGGTGAGTTGAAGCACAGACCCCACGTCCCCCACCCCACAAATGATCTCTGGCAGTGTCCCCCACCCCCCGTGGTCACTGAATGGAGTGAGAGAAGAGAGCAGCAGACCGTGGTCCAGGGATAGAGAGTGAGAGAAAGAGCAGTGCAGTTAGCTGGAAAGGTGGCTGCAAGAGCACAATGATACACAAGGGCTGCAGCGTTTCATGTAGTTGTGTCATTTGGCTGGCTTTAGGTGTTTTGTCTGGCTGCAAGAGGCAGAGAGAGAAAGACAGAGATAGCAAAGGTCTCCCAGCATACCACAGACCTCTGCTATGCAGTGTATGTTGTGATTGTTATAAGCACTGAGTGGGTGACAGAGATTGTGAGAAGTACAGACACAGGGAAAGCGTGTCCCCCCCCCAACCCTGGGTGAAACAGCGAGCTCCGTGATGCCCTGAAAAAAGAGAGAGACAGGAGCCAATCATGGGTAATTGCGAGCCATGTGTGTGTGTGTGTGTGGTGTGTGTCTCTCTCTCTCATGTGTCGAGTACTGAATGGCGGTGAAAATTCAGCCTGTTCGTATCATGCAGTGTGTAAGACAGAGAGAGAGAGACATTGAAGAGGGACTGTGGGCAAGTTTTTGCAGATAGCCACACAGAACAGTCCATTCTGAGTCCGGCACACATTGAAAGAGAGAGCTGAGACAGGACAGCCTCATAAACACAGCCATCATTGTGTTGAGACATACCTGTATTTACTGGTTTCTTAGTGTTTGCAACAGTTTATTCATGACCTTCAATGGCAGAAACACAGAAGCCATTTCCATCACAGTGAGCATGTAGCAATATGTGTGTTTGTTTTATTTGGGGGGAACTCAGACAGATGTCATTCACATAGTAATCAACAGTGTGAGACACATGAGATGTGACACATAATATTAGAAGTGTAAGTGTGACATTTCTATACGCATAACACCCATGCAGTTTGCTTCTCTTGTGAAAGGGCTACTTTGGGAGGTGACAAGATGCACTCCATTTTCTGTCTTTCCGGAGGCCAAAAACTCCTTTCTGTGACCCTATTTGGATTTTTGACACAACCCATGTTATAAGTGCAATAACCCACTCCAGGGTGTGGGTTTATAAGCATCTAATGCATGCCTGGGTGGCTGTGAGGACACTCGTTCTGTGACCTCATGCCTCTAGCGCACTCCCAGGTGTGCATTAAATGCCTATAAACCCCACACCCTGTCGCAATATTAAGCTATACATACATCACTGTTTTCATCTCAGGGATCCTTGTGTCATCACAGACTACCAAGCTTTGCTCTTATGGCTTATGATGTAATACGGATCCTCTTGATGGGAACACAGCATTGCTCAAAATGGCTGCTATTCTAATTTTTACTACTGATCTTACTAGTCCACTAAAAGGGTTGCAGACATCTGAAACAGCAAAAGTGGTGGAGGCAAAACAGTGTGTGTGTGTGGGGGCGGGTTCAAGCATGCATGGCATAGATTTAGGAAATTTTAGTAAGCAGGCAGGAGGAGGAAGGGTTGCCAGAGACCAGTTAGGGTCTAAAGAGACAGATTAGGCAGGGAACATCTAGGCAGACTGGGTGGGCCAAGCAGTAATTTTCTGACAACAGATTCTATGTTTCTAATATTCTATTTACTATATTGGTATACCGTGTGCCCCATATGGGAAAAAGGGCCATCAGTATATTATAAAGGATATTTTCAATGAAAGTTTCAAGTATAAGGCATACTGTAGGATAGGAACCAAACTTGGACTTGCATGGTATTTTCAGATTCTGCTTGGTTACATTATGGGCTTGATATTCAAAACAGGATTGGTGACAAAGCTTGCATCACATCAAATGGCCCAAAATGTCTGTGATCCATTATCAAATGTTTTTGATGCATTTGTAACAGAGCCAGCACTTTTTAAAAGCAAAAATTTGAAGCATGTGATTTTATCTGTGCATCTTATTTATTTATTTAGCTTTTATTGATCGGGTAGGTGTGCCAGACAGCAAGGCTGCCTATTTTCAGGCATGACCCGGGAGGTTACATACAATGGGTGGGAAAACAACAGTGAAGACAAGGTCTAACAGTTAGGTCATAAGTAGAGTAATTACATTATAACATAGAATAACTCTTTGAAAATTCAGTCCTACGGTATATCTTCCTTTAAAAAACAATATTTTGTTTTGAACTGCATTTTAAAGTTTTTAAAATTTAAGTGCAAATCATGTTGTTTTACTTCTTGTCTGTCAAATGTACTGTTTTATATCATATTTTACAGCATATTTCTCTGCACTCAAAGGTGTGGAGGAGTTAATCTTAATGGGCCCTATACACAAAAAAAAGTGCATATGCGCCATGTATCCGAGCCATGTAGGCAACCCTAAGTTGGAATGCCGTGGACCCCCAGCAGCATTCACGAATGGCACACAAGACAGTTACGCCCCGGATCCCCTTGAGCCGCATGGTCAGCAACACAGCAGGGGTGGTCAGAGGGTGTGCCGGGGACTTGCCTGCAGTTATGGCAGTCAGGATCCTGCTGTAAACCAGTGTGTGCCCCCTATGGACATCACCCGCCAGTTGCAGCAGGACTGGGAAATGACCATCCGTGCTGCCCCAGCTCACTAGGCTGATGGGGAGGGCTAGGGCAGCTGTTCGGGTGAGTGCCCTTACATTTTATTCTTCTGTATGTGGCTCCGCTCCTCAAAGGTATGCCCACCCCATGGGTGCAAGGGATCCACTATGGGACCCGGGTCGGTATCCAATTGGATGCCTGACCAGGTCTGCCCCTCCGCACTCGACCGCCCCCCACACACCTGTGCACTGGGGCAGAGCGACAGACAGGTGCCCCACAGGTGCATGCAGTCATGAATATCACGCACCCTGCACCTGTCCGGGGCCGCGGAGCTACACAGGTGGGGTATGGGCCATTGGCACGTACCTACCACCCCATTAGTGAATAGCGCCCAAGATGCTTAAGAATAAGCCACATTATGTGAACCACCTGATTTTTATATGGGTACTGTGGTGGCAACAGACTTCACTCACACAGTTCAAATCCAGATACTTCACAATGGTTAATTTAGTATTTCTTACTACTGTACGTAAATACAAGTTTATTAGTGACAAATATTTAATTGAAATGACTATAAAAGCTGCTCTTGGTCTATAATATTTAAGCAATGCACTATATACTGGTTTCACCTCAAAATACTACCCTATTGTAGAAGAAACTATTCACAGCTACTTGGGTGACAACATTTTCTATGGTAGCAGTCAGTGTGAGCATCAGCGGAAACCAGGCCAGCGATATCCAGTTTCCGATTCTTAACAGATGCTGCAGCAACTGAGGCCACTTGTGATTCCGCCCTAGGCTAACACTAAAGAGGAGCCATCAATCATGCCTGGGGGTTAGAGGGAAGAAAGTCTCACACTTTAGACAACGAGAGAGATGGGTGACTGTTAGCCAGATGCTGCTACTCACTGAAAAAGGTAGCTTTTCTTCATCAGTCTCTGTCCTCTTCTGCACTCTTCAGACCTGCGCCAACTCTCCAAAGTAGGATTTAAACATGGCATGGCTGAGCTAGCCACACCCCTGTCCTACAGAACAGACAGTGAAACAAGGCTCAGACGGATGGGACGGACACAGACTAAACTGAACTCCATGCTCCACCCTATTGCTAATACTATCCCCCCACTCAAGCAAATAAACAAAGGGGTTAAAACAAAAGAAGATACCATATGATCATGTGACTGCTAGATGAGAGGTAATGTTTCAGGCAGAGAGACTGACAGGGATTGTAATTAAAAATAAAATGACAGAGACTTTGAGAGAGGAATGAGCCAGGCAGCCACACTGTAATTAGACACAGCAAGAACCAGGGGTTGCAAACTGACCACAGGGGTAGCAAAAATTCATAGGGATCGCAAATGTGACCCTTGTTGACCCCTAAATGATGCCTCTGGGGATAGCAACCAAATATGCATAATGTATTTGCATAGCAGATTGCAGAATTTGACATTTTAATGTAAAATAACTAATCACAATACTACTCTTGCAATGCATTAAGTAAGCAATTACCCACGACAAGGTGTGCGGTTACTGGGGATTAACGCACACCCGGGTGCGTTGTGAGGCATGAGGCCAGAGGCCAAGTGTCCTCACAGCACCTGGGTGTGTGTTAATTCCCAATAACTGCACACCCTGGAGTGGGTTATTGCACTTATAACAAGGGCTCCGTTTAAACAACAAAAAAATATCAAAAAATATGTTTTTTTGCTGTTTAAATACTTTAAAAGGTACTATATCCTTCCACCTTGCAAAATAATCCCTAACAAAGAATGCATATTGCATTGCCCTTATGCACTTAGGAAAGTGACAGATACACTACTGAAATGATCTGTCACATTTCTTGCGCATTATACTATCTGATATAGATTGTCTAGTGCCCTTACTGTATCTTCCCCCCCATGCACAGCACTGATAAACTTGCTGTAACACTTGGTTGTCACTCTACCGCTTTGTGTCAGCACGGTACCTGGTCAGCATTTATAACAATTATATTGTTTGCACTGGTGCTTAATTGTCAGATAAACAAGACGCTGATCGCACAGCAAAACATCAGTGCTGAGATAGGACACATGAAACAAAATATAAAAGGTACGGGAGATATCTGAGAGACAGCGCCAGCAGAAATGCCTCCTCACATGAAATGGGCTCTCTTTCCCCGTTACTGTGGCGGCTCCAACTCAGATGTCGCTTCTCCCACCTGTGCTCAGCTGTCACCCAAACCAGACCACCAACAGGGAAAACCATCACGAGACACAGATGGAAGTCAGTGTGAGAACTGTTCCAGGCACTCACTGTCTGTCTCACTTGATGCATCCCCTTGCCAGTGTCACTGTTGTACGGGGCACTTGCTATTGAGAGGTCCCGGTCTCAATCTCACCTGGTCATGGACCTGCAGATTGGGGCAGGGGGATTGCAGTGTCTCGCTCTTCGCATGCACGGACAAGCAGCTTCTGTGGCACAGGGGGCTAAATCTACCAGCACCGCACAGCGCGTCGCACAGAGTCAAAAGCAATCCTACCCAATCTCCATCACTGCTACCGAGCACCACAGGAACTGCAGCACTGAGCGACATTCCTCGGGTACCTACACCCAGCAATGCAACTAATGTCATGGTCAGCGGTACTGCAGTGCATATGTCTCTCTCTGTACGGGGCGGCTGGGTGGGTATAATGGATGGCAGGTGAGTGAGTGTTTGTGAGGGTACATGGAGATCCACAGGATGGGTGGGTGGGTAGAAGGAATGGCGTGGCAGTGAGCGTTTGTGGGAGTAAATAGAAATCAGCACAGCAGCTAGATGTCCATCAAGGAATGCAGAGTTTCTGGGCACATATGCAAATCCGCAAGGACCTGGGTAGTTACAACAGGCTTCAGGGCACTTGCTTGCTCTCATTTAGTGAGCATTTCAATGGCTGCCACAGACTACATCTCTGCCTGAACACTGAAAATGTCCCTCTGCTCGAGACTGATTGTGCAGCTTGGACGTGTCACCATACCGTTCGTTAACAGTCATTAACGAACGGTCACGGGGTGATATTCTACCAACTGTATGTATTTCTTGCCCCATGTTATAAGAAAATGTACAGTTTACACAAGGAATTACTTACTTGAGCATAAAAAAATAAGTATGAGAACTCAGTACATCTAGAGTTTCATTACATGGAGTTACGCATAGCAATAAGGCCAGTATAACAGTAATAATTTAGGAGAGATTCCATTTAAAAGAGGCACACTGCACCAATGGGCAAGTAAATGAAAGCTACTACAGAAGAACTTGTAGATAATAATTATTCATTGCAAAATGTTAAGGCTGTTAAAAGATGCAATTACTTGACTAATGTATACATTTGTTATATAACTTACAGTAGGAAACTTCTGTTGGAAACTTCTAAAATTAGCAAGCAACCACTGACATCCATGGTCAACATCAATAATTCTCAAACTACACTGACCACTGTTGCCCATGGTCTGTCCTTGGGCCATATACTGTAAGAGGTTGTCCATGGATAACTATGCTTAAAGTGATTTATGGGAGTTCTCCAAATGCCTTTTTCACACAGTATGCCATTGCCAGCCATGCTTCAGATGTTGAAGCTGCAATTTGTTTTGTAAAAGAAATCTGTCCTAGTCATTTTCTATGATGCTTTATCAGCACTTTGTTTCTGGCTGCCCTCCAAGTTATCTCTGAGTGCTAGCTTGTGGCCACACCCCCAGAATGATGTTGTGCAAGAGAGCTATCAATCACTTTCTCTGGCTGCAGGGTCTATTGAAGAGGGAAATGTTGGTAATGTTACAGCAATGTAACAGCTAATATACTGATTTACATACAGCAAGGAATTCTGGAAAGATTATAAAATTAAGTAAACAGATTGGTAAAAGTAGAGCCCACTCACCAAATATATATAAACATAAATGTATTTTTTCCTTTTGATTTAAATATGTGCAAATGAGCACAGTGTCAGTTCATCAAATGTTTCAGATACATAGTCCTTCATCAGGGGAACACTAATGCTCATTCTAAAAATAAAATACGGAAACCTTTTTTTTACATAAGGTTTAGTAACCTCCCATATGAATTGTTTTTACTGAAATAAGTCCAAATTCCTCACAAGGTAAATTCTCAGCACCTGTTTACTATTCACTCTCTAAAGTGAAAGAAATACACATAACAAAATACATTCATAAGGGATAATTCTCCCCAATCAATGTCATTTCAGATAGTTCCATTTGCAAATGTAAATATATTCAAATACAAGTAGTGCATATCTAGGGACTAGAGAGTTAATGCTGGTGTTCTGTATTGCAAATATTTAGCCTAATCTTGTGTATTGTCTCTAAAAATCAAAAAGTATATATTTACACATATATCGGGTCTTGTAAAAAACGTTTCAATTAGCCCAGATACCGTTAATTTATTTTCTTTTTATATACCAACATCATATACCTATCAAACGTATTATAAAATATTTACTTTCATTCACTGTTATGATGTACACAGTACTTTCTGACTTATATTATCTGATGTGTCGAAAAACACCAAATATTCAGAAATCTATGCCCCACAATCAAGTGTTCATTCTCTATTCACGTATCAGTAAAGGCATCTGTGAAAATATCAATTACCTTTTATATTTAGACCCCGACTCATAGCCCCAGTTCAATTTAAAATGCAACTATTTATAACAGCATTATTTAAGGTGACAGCATTTCAAATGTACTATGCTTGGGCTCATTTTGCCTTCCAGCAAACATTGACTTTCTGTTTTTTGTAAAAATTCAGAATTATGTACCTTGCACCAAAATGTATTGCTTCTCTTTTTCTTTCTGAAATTAGAATAAATGTACACTTAATGACTACACATTCCATGTCACAGGTGAAAGAACTGCACAGACCAGCGTCATATTTTTTATCCTGTTGCAAAAGGTTTCCTACTTACTGAATGTAGCGTGGTGCTGCTGAGTCCTCCGCTCTCTCTTAATGGAGGTACGGCCAGTGTTCTATGCAGTATATTTGTACTCAATGCCACGTGGAGAATTGGGCACACCACAATGAATCTGTATCACCTGACAGACCCTCAAACAAGCAGCACCTAGCAACTGTCAGCAAAAAATTGCTAGCTGTCCCCATGTGTATCATGTTAATAAAGAAGTATTTAAACAAGTGTTTTCTAAATGTAGACATTTCTGTATTTTTAAAACTTGTGTACCCTGAGCACTTCTAGTAAAGCCTCAGTCACAATTCAGCTTTTGATTGAAAAAAAATACATATTTTTTAGACCAAATCCAAAGATCTGCGTCTTATATAGAAAAATGTCACTATCCAAAAAGTTAAATAATGGACTTTAATGAATAATCCTATCTGGATTTGGAGCACTACCTTCATGCCACCAGATGCATCGGTGATCACTGAGACATTCATCAAATGAGTCCTAAACCAAAGTATCGATGGGAGTGTGTTGAAGACAAATCGGGAAATGAGGATCTGGGGGGGGGGCCAAAAAAAGTTTTGCATATATAAAGAAAGCTATATGTAATTTAAAATTTAAAACTATATTTCCTCCTTCTGCTCTGCTTGGAAAATACTGTCCTGATGACATTTCTTGTCATCTAGACAGGTAATTTAGAATAATTACATGCTTTTAATACCTATTTGAATTCTAGGATGGATCATTTAACATTTGTTATGAAGTATAGTCAGCAGGAAATTCCATATTTGGATTTATTGATTTACAAGGGGAAATGACAAGTTACACATGAAACTATATAGAAAGCCCACAGATAAGAACTGTATATTAAGAGCAGATAGTTTTCACCCACGTAGACTGATGAGAGTCCATCCCCCATGGACAGTTAATCAGGGCAAAATGTTCTGCACTAATTTAGAGGACTTTGAACAAGCCTCCATGGAGATGGTTAATAGATTTGAACAGAGGGGTTACAGGGAAGATTCCTTAATACAGGCAAGGACTACGGCCGAGAATAAGGAACAAAATGCACTTTTTAATACACATGGTACAACTGAAGTGGATGTGGCAAAAAGAAGGATTTTGCTCACAACTAAATATAATGATGCATTTTTCTGTATTAAACATATAGGGCTAGATATTCAAAGGAGCTGCACATTATGCAATAGAATTGCACCGGCGCAAATACAGAATTGCGCCCCAGAGCCATATTCAAACAACATGAATACGCAGCGCAATTCCTGTTGTGCCACTGTGCAACAGTAATGTATGCTGCACAAGTACAGGGGGTGTGAACATGAATAAGCTGCGCAATGGCATATTCAGCTGAAACACACGGCGCAACTGTAAAGCAACTCACAGAACGCGCCACACAGAGTGGAGCATAAATGAAAGAAGCTCAACCACACACACAGCAGAGGCTCAATCCAGGAGAGCAATAGCTATGGATGTAGCACCATTCATAATGGGGCAGGTGATGAGGGTGTGAGGAGAAGGGAGGAACCACAACGTGGCCGAGGAAGGGCCCGTTGGTGGTATGCCCAACACAGACAGTACCCTGCCCGGCTCACATTCGAGGACTATGGGGACACTGAGATAGTAGGCCGGTACCGTCTGAACAGGGCAATTCTGAGGCAGCTATGTGAGTTGTATCAATACAAGCTGCAGGCACCCACCAGCAGGAGTCATGCCATGACAGTAGAGACCAAGGTGACAGCAGTAATGTGCCTGCTCGTCACGGGCACCTTCCAGAAACCAGTGGGCACAACCACTTGATTGTGGGGCATAGATTTCTGAATATTTGGTGTTTTTCAACACGTCGGATTATATAAGTCAGAAAGTACTGTGTACATCATAATTGTGAATGAAAGTGAATATTTTATAGTACATTTGATAGGTATATGATGTTGGTATATAAAAAGAAAATAAATGAATGGTATCTGGGCTAATTGAAAAGTTTTTTGCAAGACCTGATATATGTGTAAATATATATATTTTTTGATTTTTAGAGACAATACACAAGATTTGACTAAATATTTGCAATACAGAGCATCAGCATTCTAGTCCCTAGGTATGCAGTACTTGTATTTGAATATATTTACATTTGCAAATGGAACTATCTGAAATGACAGATTTGGGAGAATGAGCTCTTATGAATGTATTTTGGTATGTGTATTTCTTTCACTTTAGAGATGGAATAGTAAACAGGTGCTGAGAGTTTACCTGGTGAGGAATTTGGAGTCATTTCAGTAAAACAATTTTATATGGGAGGTTACTAAACATTGTGTAAAAAACATTTTCTGTATTTTCTTTTTAGAATGAGCATTAATGTTGTTCCACTGATGGATTTATGTATCTGAAATGTCTGATGAACTGATACTGTGCTCTTTTGCACATATTTAAATCAAAAGAATAAATTCTCTTTATGTTTATATATATTTGGTGAGTGAGATCTACTTTTACCAATCTGTTTACTTTGTTTGAAGTCTGCTATGATTGGTATTGGGTTACTCCCACTAAATTACCTTTTTGTTTTTACTGAGGTTGTCTGAGCTAGACACACCCCAAAAGATTATAAAATTGACTGAAATGTTCCTTGCAGAGAGGTACAATCTCCTATTTTGGTAGTGGTGACTGGAGTATAGCACCTAATATGTAAACATATACATATATATGTGTATATATATATATATATATATATAGAGAGAGAGAGAGAGAGAAAGAAATAGTATATAAATAGCAAGCCATTGTAGGTACAACAGGGAGGCGTTTTCCATTTTCATTACTGTGAGGTGGAGTCTCCTACTTCTGTACTGGCTACAACAATATAAGCTCTCATATGTTTATTTTCAAAACAAAGCATTGAACATACAGTATCAGCTGACAAGATTCCTTTACTGAAAGATGTGGTCTCCTATTTCTGTAGTGAGTACAGAAACATAATAGCCTGTATACTAATTTACATAGTAAGACATCAAGGTGTGGTCTCAAATTTCAATAGTGTTTATAGCCGTACAGTCAGTAGAGGCCTCTGGAAAAATGTTTTTGTGATGCAGGTAGGCCAAAAATATCATCTGCCATTCTGTGTAGCTGTTGTTTCTCTTATATTGCCTGCTGGTGAAGTGACAGGTCTGAAGTGACAGCTCCTGTCAGAATGTGGGATTGTAATGATACTTTTCTATGTATATGTTCTAGGGCTTGAATGGCTGAATGTAGTTCAGGAGTATAATTATGAGTCAATAATTACACATCTCTGAGCTACTTTCAGCCAATAAAATCACTAGAATTTTTCTACATGTTATAATGCTAGATACAGATACTTAAAAACAATGTAAAGCGTCAGCTAAAAACTGACGGTGTCCCTTTATTATATCTTGTTTCCCTTGCATGATGTAAAGGTTGGGGTTGCAGCACTGAGAAAAACGGGTACAGCTATGCAAATGAAATGAAGAACAGAGACAAAATGATTTTTTTCCATGGAAAACAGTACCTTTTGGCAGTTTGAATGGTAGGAGATTGATTCTTAACCCCTACAAGTTACTATACGGCCACCCATTTGCTATGGCAGCCTTCCATAAATCACTTTAAAATCATGAACAAACCATGAAAGAACAAGGTTGCTGATCATATATAACCCTTGTTTAACCATATACAACCATGGTTTGTTTATAATCCTAGAGTACAATTAATCAATAATGCACGATGGAGGAGGCATTGTGGTGGCATAATGGCCCGCTTCAGGTGGGTTGATACATAAGGCCTAAGGCCGAGTACTTCCACCACCTGCTGAGAAGGGCCACTATCCCACCACAGCACATCCCCTGGAATGCCTTATTGTGATTATGAAATGGACTATATACTAACACAACGTAAGAAAGAAGCAGAGTCTGTTTTTAAGTTTTAAAACAAACTTTATAATGATAAAAAAATAACATAAATAATGCATTTTATTTATTTGATATTCAGAAAGACCTTTGAGCCAAGGCTCTTTTACAAAGGTTCCACGTCTTAAAACAATGACACATACAGATAAAAAAACAACACTGGTCACAAAAAAGGGGGACACATCAGTAAACCAAGCACAATGCAAGATCATTGTAATCAATAGTGAACACAAGCATTTAGCAATGACCCAGTGATTGAAAAAGCAGAACAATGTAGGTGACAATGGTATAAGTGAGGTGCAAGGGGATGAGCTGAGAAGGGAGATACCCAACCCCTGGTGATACCTTGTTGTGGGGAATAGGCCAGGACGGGGATGGGGTGTAGTAGGGGCTTAGGGGAGGTGGCGGTGGGCGAAGGCAGGTGTTGGTCAGGCGAGTATGTGGGAGGGACTTGGGGAAGGAGGCAGGAGGCAGAGGGGCCAAATACATGTTAAATAAGAAATGACATAAAATCGTCCCCAAGTACAGTGGCTAGCTTCATTAAATATCATTTGTTTAAAAGTATGTTTCTTGAATTAATAAATTCTGTTTCATAAATAGTAAAATATGATAAAACTAACAATATTTAACAACAGTAAAAATGGAGGCATTTCACTTTTGGGGGGTGAGACAACTGTATAACGCCGTATGCTGAATTAATTAATAGACAAGAGAACCAGAGAAAATTATTTTGTCCATGTTGTTTAGCAACGTAGGTCGTAGACATTTACTTGTATATTTCCTTTGAGCGTGCCGATGTGAAAGTACCTGTCAACTAGGATGTCCATTTTCTTTTTTTCTTGTGAAGGCAGGCTCACTGCTGCTGGTTTGCGAGGTTGTGTGTGCACTAGGAAACACTTTGCGAGGTTGTGGCTGTATCTGGACACACCGCTGTGCTGATCTCTATGAGGAAGATTGGGAAGACGCCTTCATCTTCTGTGTTGTAGTTGGGAATGTGGTATTGTGGGGTTACAAAAAAAACTGTTGGACTTGTTGCAGGTCGACTGTTGATGGTTTGTCTTCTGGGAGGGTCAGTTTCCTCTGTGTCACTGGTGGTTGAAAATTGCATCGATGATAGAGGTGGGGCCGAAGATTGCTGTGACGTGCTACAAAATAGTGGCGCTGCTGATTACCTCTTTTGTACTGCTGGATTTATGCTTTCCTTGCTGATGCTCTTTGCGCAAGTATTGCCGACCATTGGCTTCATTCATCAAGGCTGGGGGCCCAGTAGCCCCATGGCAAGGATTTGGAGTGATATATGTGGTTACTGATATGATTTTGTGGCTTTCAAGTCCTGCTGCAGTTAGAAAGGAAGTGAACAGCCATGCTGTGCAAACTATGGTTTCAGTAGGCACGTTTCTTAGTTTGCAGATCCAGGGTACATGCTGGCTAGAACATTTTCCCCTTATACACTCTTTTGTAAACCAGATTGTTTCATGCTGCAGCTGGGATTCAGGGATGCAGCATGGGTGCAGGTAAAAAGCCGGGGCATCTAGCAGGATTTTGCTTATGTACAGTTCAAGTGAATGGATGGGGCACAGTGGGCCTTCAGGGAGCTCAGGCATGCAGCTGCAGTGATTCAAGTGGCCTGTCTCATGGGGACCACCGTGGTTCTTTGTGGCTTCACTGAAAGCAATGTGGGCATATTTGGGGTAATTTTCATCAGTTCTGATTTCAAAGCATTTGGGTGTTAATGACCCGAGATCCTCTCTTTTGTGGCAGACAAAGAAAAGTTGGACATCCCACCATACTTTTCATATGAGCCCAACCATACTATTTGTACTTGGTGCTGGACTGTTTCTTATTTTATTCAGAGCGGCAGCTGGAATGGAGGTATAGTTTGAAGCTTTGTCTCTCCCTGTCTATGGAGTGTTTTTAAAATACCCCAAAAAAATGTTGCTTAAGCAAAATTAAACTCAGGATCTTGCATAAGGTTAACCTCACGGCTTAAGGTGGATTACTGAAATGTTGATTGATTCCAGCTCTCAAAGAAACAGAGGAAGAGATGCTATACATTTCTCCGGCGTGGTTTCTCAGAGTGCCATACAGCTTGTTAAGTTAACTTTTTTTTTTACTGTTTCAAAGTTTAACTGAAATTTTTTTCTCTGAGCTACTCCCAAAATTGATTAACTGATAAGCTGGTTTGACGTATTGTATTGGCTTCATTGCGGCTGAGCTCTAGCTCTGACAGCTCCATTTCTGAAGCTGTCAAGTGACACTTTACAAAACTTGTTATTACTGGATTATGTACTTGTTGACTCACTGTCAGTAGTTTCTTCTCTCTGTGCTGTGCTCCTCTCCTTTCACCATGTCAGCAAACAGATAAAAACTGGTCTGTATTTTTCTGTTAGTGTGGTGTCCAGTAACAGCAGCCAATTTAGACTATTTGTTTCTGTCAGACAGCAATGACTGTAGTGAGGTCAGTTTAGTACCAGCATGCCGCTGTGCTGGGATAATGGCCCTGGTTTATCTGGGTCACTGACCAGTCAGAGATCTCTATTTCTTCTGCCATTTCATAAATTGCATGAACTGTCTCTCCAATGTGTTGGGTTTGCATTGTTCTTTAAAGTTGGAAATACACTGGAAATTCACATTGTGTTGTTTTTCAACCTGCAACCAGCTAGAGAGCAACTTGTATTAAATGCTTTTGCATCCCACCTGGAATCTGTCTGGAGATCTGCCATAATGCAATGTGAAACTGAGTTGCAACCCTAAAAAAAGTGTTTGCAAGCCATTTTGTTTGAGTCAGCAAAACTAAAGCAACCAATTCAAAAATGCTAATGAAATTAGATGGTAGGACAGTTTAATATGAATTGTGCTGTAGGAGTTTGGTGACGTCCAAAGGATTCCCCTTCCTAGCCCATCCCCCCCACACACACACACGTTTTATCTTGGTCATTCCCTCATTAATCTCCGCCCCCCACACTGGCTCCGTCACCATTTACTGACACCACACAGAATTGTATGTACCGGCGGAGGGGGGTGGGGATGTTGTATATTTGTCGCAGTGTTGTTTTATGATGTTAAGTGCATGTTTGTTTGAAAAATCAACAAAATATGTTACATTCTAAAAACTGCTTTTATAAGTTCTACACTAGGAGGTGTCACTAAAGATATAGTCACATCATTTGGGAGTCAGGATGATATTTAGATGGCCCTGTGTGCCATCTGCCAAACGACCCCAGACCCCTTCCCCACATGGTTGCAAGTCAATTCTTGACCATGTGGAAAAGTATTACAAGTCTGACCCTATTTGAAGAGAGCTCAGGTGTCACAGGTAAGGGGCTGCTGTGAAAATCATGGTGACAACAATCTCAGGATGGTTCCTTGCAGCTGTGAATTGGGTATCTAGTCTTTAGATATGTACCCAATAAAAGACAAAACTGAGGTACTATTATGCTGATGCTATGCCAAAGTTAAACACATTATTTTTCCTAATTTAGGTACTCTAAGAAGAAGAGTTTAATACAGGAAAAGTATGGACTAAGACATGACAGGGTGTTAGAACTGGGATAGCTTCATGCCTGGGGCAAATGGCCAAGTGCCTCCAGTCCCTAAAAGTGCAATTATACAAGAACGAACACCCAAGTGTCTTATTCCTCTTATAAAATGGGTTATCTCATCAGAACAGGTTTAAAAATAATATATATATATATGCATATATTATTTTAATATATATATATATATATATATATGCTATATATATATATATATATATACACAGTGTGTGTGTATATATATATATATATATATATATATATATACATACACACACACACACACACACTTTTTACATAATTCTGAATTCATTGTTTTAAATAGATGTTGCTTTGAAACACAGAAACATTGATTTTGATGGCAGATAAGGACTGCTTGGCCCACCCAGTCTGCTCATTTTCTTACCTATTGGATAAGCTGCAGATCCTAGTTTTATCAAGAGCCTGTTTCTTCCTACCTCCCACTAGAATTGCCTTATGTCTGTCCTGTGCATTCTTAAATTCACCCATTGTTTTTGAAGGGGAAAAAAAGTCCCCCCTAACTTTTTTTTTTTTTTTATTCATTGGTAACTGGGTAAGGCCCACTAAGCCCAAGGCCTGTTTTCAGGGGCCACACTGGAGCACTGGGTAGGTAAAATGAATTGCTTAAGGCCACACAATATGCAGGAGGAAGTTGTGGGAAACTAGTGTGCGGGTTGGGGGGTGTAAATTAAGAAATCACAGTATACTCTATGATATTCTAAGTAGGTGTGGACAAAAAAATAAATAATCTAGGATATAATACTTGATAAAGCTAAATGGGCCTGAAAAACAACAGTCCACCAAGTTGTAAGCCTGCACGGTTGATTGAGCAGTCTGACCTGTAAGTGTCAGTGCAAGATTTTCATTACCAGCGAAGTTTTCTGCTGCTTGCAGATTGCTTTCCTCACACTGCTGGTTTTCTTGGTTGCTGATGTCATAATTTGGTCAGGATTACTAAGGAGCCCTGAGAGGTTTTGTTCCCTGTAGACAGCCTCGGAAGCAGCGCTGTCTCCAAGGCAGTACCTTGCTGTTGCATGTATTCTTTTTCACAGCTTAGTACCATCTCATATATATTTACTATTACCTGCCTTGAGGCAGCAGAGGAGTGGAGATTAAAACCTACCCTGCCAGCACTGCCCTCCAAGTAAACCGTCATGGAACAAAACATCCTTTATTTATTTATTTAACTTTTGTTGATCAGGTAGGTACGTTAGGCAAAAACCCTGCCTATTTTCAAGCACGACCTGAGAGGGTACAGTACACAGTTGACAATTAGATACAGTGAAATTAAAAACCAAAATGCAGTACGATACTGTATATAGTACAGATGATGGATATCAATGCAGGGATGGTCTGGAGGAAAAAAACAATAGAGCTTTCAGTGTTCCCCATTCATTGTTTTAGCACGGTGGGCCACCACCCTATATTTTTTTACCACTGCTCTATATTTTTTACCACCACCCTATATTTTTTGCCACCACCCTATATTTTTATCCATTATTGTTTTTGTTTTTTTATAAAATCCTCCAAAATTGTCTTTTATTGACATCTTTTATTGCACTACTACCCATTTAATACCAGCACACTATATGTTACTTAAAATCTACTTATGCACATGTACAGTGCATAAAGGAGGTCCAGAAAAATAACGCACCTTTTGACCCGATCACCACTACCACCACCCTATATTTTCAGAGGGCGGGGAACCCTGGCTTTCATATAGTATTATCCATCCTTGCAGGCAATAACAAGAACAAGTGATGACATTAAACTACAGACATTCAACATTTCAGAGAATCAATAAAACTAGATATAAAGAAAGGAGGCAAAAGGGCTAGTTACATTCACAAGAATCAAGTGCTTTTAGGTGGGAGAAAAGTGCAGTTTTGAAGGAAGAGTGAGATTGGGGGCCCTTTAGACAGGAAAGGCGAGAGTTCCCGAGTTTAGGGGTGAAGTGGGCAAAGGCATGTTCATCCATTTTTATAGAGCAGTGTGGGACTGAGAGCGGGGTGCAGTTTGATGATCTCAAAAGGCGGGAGTGAGGCACCGGGGTGAGCATTGCCCCAATGCTTTCAGGACCGGGGGGTCTTGTCATGGAGTCTATGAAGCAACCCAGAGCGTAAGAGCACAGGGCAGAAGGGGATAGCCATTGGAGGTTTTCATACAGGAGACAGTGGTGAGTAAGTCTGGGTGGAGATAGGGCAAATCTACATATGTTGTTGTAGATAGTATCCCATTTACGAAGGATTCCAGCGTTAGCATGGGATAGAATAGGAAGGGCATATTGTAGCCTAGGGAGCAGGACACCTCTGGCAACCAAGATCCTGGCCACAGGAGTAAGGGAGTGATGCACTTGATAAGCGGCACCTATCTTGATGTTAACAGATTTGCATATCTCATTTATATGTGATGAGAAGTCAGGAGAGGGATCAAGTGTCACACCCAAGTATTTAAAAGAGTCAGTAAACTGGATGGTAGAGCCATCACTGCTTCGCACACAAAACATAGGGGAACCAGTATGGAGTCTTCTTGCTGACCCAAACAGCATAGCCTGGGTCTTGGATAGATTGAGGAGTAGACCATTATTTAGGAGCCAGGCTTGAATCATTTGGAATGCAGATGACAGGTCTGTATTGATGTCATCCATCGACAGGGCAGTTGAGTACAGCACCAGGTCATCCGCATACATGATGGATTGACAGTGTGTAGAGGTAGTGGGACAATCAATAACAAAAATGGAAAAGAGCAAAGGCCCTAGAATGGATCCTTGTGGGACGCTGCACAAGACAGGAGCAGGAGATGATAGTACTTTATTGAAGAAGACGGACTGGGTCCGGTTTGAAAGGTAACTACTGATCCAGGATGTGGTGGAACTAGAGGCACCGAGAGAATGAAGTTTGTTCACAAGTAGTGGGTGATTAACCAAATCAAAAGCTTTGGTGATATCTATAAACACTGCACCGGTAAGTAGTCCTTTGTCCATTCCGGACTTAACATCGCTAGTGAACTGGGTGAGAGCAGTTGTGGTACTGTGTACAGGCCTGAAACCGTGTTGAGCTGGGGACTGGAGATCGAATTTTAGTAGATGAGCAGAGATCTGACGGTGAATGAGTTTTCCAGTGACTTGCTAAGAGCTGGTAAAAGAACAATCGGGTGATAGTTAGACAAAATTTTAGGGTCACCCTTCTTGAAGACAGGAATTACTCTGGCAGACTTCCAGGCCAAAGGCACTGTTGCAGTACTGATTGCTAGATTAAAAAGCCGAGTAACAGGAGTGGCAAGGTGAGAGGCACAAAGTCAGATGATCTTGGCTTCAATACCGTCAAGTCCTGTGGTGCCGTGTACAGGGATGGACCTCAGTAACCTAAGAACGTCCAGACAAGAAATGGGAGAAAGTTCATGTGTGGGAGGAGTGTCTGAGGGAGAAGAGGAAGGGCAGTGGGATCCATAGGAGAGGGCCTGTGGACAATTAGGAACAATGTTGAAAAGCAGGTTGAAAGCATTGACAATGGTCCTAGGGTTGTTACAGATGGTGTCATTTAGCAACAAGTCCTTGGGGGTCAATAGCTTAGTGTTCCCCTAATATCTCATTAATCTGATTCCAGTATTTCCTGGGGTCAGCAGCTGATGACCTAAGAAGTCCACGGTAGTAGTCACTCTTTGTCGCCTGGCCCAACTGCCTGCAAGTATTTCGCAGAGCCCGGTAGTGAGCAAGGTCTTCCACATCCGAGGAGGACTTCCATTTAGACCATAGCTTGTCACACTGTTTACCTGCTGAGGATCCGACTCCACTTCAGCCTATTCTCTGATGAGGGTGACCAGTTGCCTGTAAGTTACTATTACAGCTGTGACTGGTAGCTGTCATGATCTCCCTCTGTTTTAGGGATGTATTCAAGAGTAGCTGAATGGAATGACTGGTGCAGCATATCAGCATGAGAGTTGAGCTTTTTTCACTGAGCCTGTGCATTATGACATTTAGATAACTGATGTCCATGGTCTCCCTAGTATACCATATAAGGACCTGGTTTATGAATTCTTGTGTGAACTTTTTCAGGTGGAGATACAGGGCTGGACAGTTAAGAGGCAGTCTTGAAGTATTGTATATGTTTGTAAACTGACAACTGAGCAGATACAGTTATTCAAGATCTGAGGGTTTGGGAAAAGGCTAAGGTGCTAACCTACTTAAGGGCAGCAACTTCTCTATTCCTGGAAACTTATCTTAGCTTGGCATTCTCACCCCTGCACTTGCTGCATTTCAGGAAAAGCTTGTACTCTTCCAGCTCACCCTTTTCCTTAGTATCTCTTCTTTCCTCAACCCCTCTATCAGCTTGGATTCAGAAGACCTAATCCACCTTCTCTTCTCTTCTCAGGGAATGATCACCTATATTTCTGTCAACCTTATCAGTACTTTTGACACTGTGGCTCTACCCTGCCTACTCAGCAAACTTGCTAGATTACGGGGCCAGAAAACATGCCATATGAGGAAGGGCTGGAGCACCTAGGGTTGTTCTCCTTAAAGAAAAGAAGATCAAACAGTGATATGATTATTCAAAATCATGGAAGAATATACTGTATAGACCAGAACAGACTGCTTGGCAACATTCAGAATAGCAGAACCAGAAGATATGAGTTCACATGGCGGGGGGGACAGTAAGGAAAGAGAGTGAAAGGAATGTGTGATGGATTACCAGAGGAGCTGATAAATACAGATAGTGTCCAGAGTTTCAAGATAAGGCTCAATGGATACCTGAAGGAGGAAGGTACTTTGGTTATTGTTAGGAGGAGAAAGAGACAAGCTAGACTGAGGGCAAAGTTGACTCTTCAAGAATGTGTAGTGCTACAGATAAAAGGCAGCAAATGTTATTAATTTTAACAGTCAGTTACTACTTTTTATTACTGATGAAATTTTCATTTTCATTTGCCCATTAGAAGGTTTTCTACCTGGTAGTATTAGGTTGCATGAACACAGCAGTATTTTAGCTGGATACTGACAAATCTAGTTCTAGTCTTCTTCATCCCTCATCAACATTGTGACTTCACGTACTGTGGCATCGCAAGTGACCAATCATGCACCAGACGAGTGGCTCTTCCTCATCAGTTGTGTTAGCTCAAACAGTGAGGTCACAGAGCTTATGACATATGAGGAGGAATCGAACTACTGAAGCTGTGTCAGCCTCAAAGTATAATACTGTTCCAAGCATCACACCATGTATTTTCAGGTACAAACTAGACATGGGCAGTACTAAAATACCCAACCCTCAAGACTACCTGCAAGTACCTCTAAACTACCCCAAATTACTGTCACCAACCCACTCAGCAGGTCAGGCCCTCTGTTCCCACAGTGCCAACCTCTGAGTGCAGTATTATGAACACATAACAGAACAGGGTAACCCTCCTGTCTGCTTGTGGATCCGAATCACCTTTGGTCTCAAGTTCTGGGGGATTCAAACAGTGAACCTTACGCTAGCATACCCAAATGTACAAGCTCAGATAATCTGCTCTTCGGGGGGATGCCAGATATCTTTCACCTAAGGGCACCTAACCAGGTATCCAAAATGAACTGTTAAAACTCTATACTTACCTTTTCCCAGTTTAGTACATCATCAAGCTTTGAACAGTTTTAGTCAGTCTTAACCATCAATACATCACATGCAAAAGAAAGAACTTCGAAGAGACACCCAGGCAGTCTTTTTAAATGTAGATTTACTTAAAAATGGATAACAATATGTAAAATGTAAACACTATATCACAAAGCATACAATCACTTAAAAGAAAACAAGGAAAAGTACAAACTAAAACTCCTACCACAATACAATTAGAATTTTTCTATCTAATGTATTACCTCTATACAGTGTTTAGAGTTAGATGTTGTTTCTTAAGAGTCCAAAAAGTTAATGTCGCTAATATCAGATACAGTCCTAGGTTAAAACTGTCTCTCTCTTCACCCCTTCCATGAGGTCATCTAGCTCCTCCTTTTAGGATATAAAAATTAGACAAACAATTATCTTCCTGTCAGGAAATATTTTAAATACTGTGACTTCAGCAAAAACTAATTTCCCAAATTATAAGTCTGTGATTTCCCAGTTCCTTCTCTTTAATCTTTGAGCAGTTCCTGTTCCCAGACATTTCAAAGGATTTTATGACTTTTAGCACCATAGTGATACAACAATGTTTTTTTCCTCTAAAACGTCATAAAAGTTTACAATCCCTATATCATATTAGCTGGATCAGCTCCAATTAAGTCAGATAAATAGGAGACCCTTAATTAAGGCTCTCTAGTCTTTTTAATTACCTCCAGGTTTCAGGTTAATATATCCTGTTATTTCTACTAAAACCTGACCCACGGCATAGCTGCCTTATGGAGAAAATCACACACTACATTTTTATATTACAAATATCAATGAACCATCGTAACCAGCTGGCCAAGCTGCATGGGATAGACATAAAGGAATTCTGGAGGTCAGGGGTAAGGGGCAACAGACTTCTAGGAAAACATAAACTGAACTGACAAGCTCAAATGGGCAGACTGGGTGGGCCCTAGGCCCTTTTCTGCCGACAATGTCTATGTATCTATGATTACCATAAAAATACCTGGATGACAAATGAGTAGATGGTTTGGGTCAGGCAGTTATTAACCGATTCGTTCTTCTACCCTATTACCCAACCCTGACCACAACCAAAATCATGGGAAAACTGTTTTTGACAATTACACTGTTTGTTAGGTGTCCGGAGTCATTATATGTATGGTGGTCACTGCTGAGACAGGTACAAGAGGCACAGCTGCTCTTGGTGAGCCTGATGAGGGGGAGGGATACGAGAGGGCACAGTCCCACACTGGAGGAGGGAAGATTCAGGAGGGAGGTGAGGAGACAGTTCTTCACGGAAAGGGTGGTGGCCTGTAAGACGGTGGGCAGTTTCAAGTGGGGATGGGAAAGGGTCAGAGTGAGGGTAAATCTAAGGAGGGGAGTAGTGGGAGGGGCAGCTGTGAGATGAGGGTCTAGCTGCACAATCGAGCAGACTTGACAGACTGTAAGGCCTATTTCTGCTGCCATTTTCATATGTTCATATGCTGTTTCCAAAAATGATACCCATGGCAGGCTTTGATAAGGTAGATATGAGAGAGGTGCAGCTGCTGAGTGAGGCTGCTGTTGTTTCCAAAAATCATACCTAAGGCAT
Organism: Neoceratodus forsteri; assembly: GCA_016271365.2. Classification (NCBI taxonomy): domain Eukaryota; kingdom Metazoa; phylum Chordata; order Ceratodontiformes; family Ceratodontidae; genus Neoceratodus; species Neoceratodus forsteri. The sequence continues at coordinate 661,655,790 of CM057459.1, forward strand.
CAAGGTTACATAATATAAAACTGATGTTTGACAAAAGAAAACTAAGAGTAATACTAGTGTGGTACATGCGACTGAGATGGTGGCAGTGGTGATAGTTCTATTTGTTTCTTACATAACCCAGTCATATTTAATATCACTGTTTGCAGGCTGTTTTTCATGTTCAGGGCCAGAATTGAACAATCCACTGTTTGGGAGATTTGGGAAATTGTCAGTATTCATTTTGAGAAATGTAAGTCTTTCCACATTTACAGGACTTAGCAGTGCTCTTTGGTCAGTGACTGTTCCTCAAGCTGTACTAAATATGCATTCTGAATTTATGCATGAAGGTGGACAATTATGGTACATTGAAACATAGAAACTGATGGCAGATATGGACCGCTAGGCCCATCCAGTCTGCCAGTTTTCCCTATCTACTGCAAAAGCCGCAGACCCTACTTGATCTCTGGCTTTACCTTCTCATTCCTATCGCTAGGGTTCACCTATGCCTGTCCCATGCATTTTTGAATTCCCCCACCACCTCTGCTGGGAGTCTATTCCATGCATCCTCCACCCTTTCTGAAAGATACTACCCTATTTATACCCTTTAGATATTTGTAGGGTTCTATCATATCTCCCCCGTCTCTCCTCTCCTCTCCTCTCCTCCAGGGTATACAAACTGAAGTCCCCCAGTCTCACCTCATATGACTTTTGGTGCAGGCCCTGCACCATCTTTGTTGTCCTTCTTTCAACTGCCTCCACCCTGTCTACATCCTTATGGAGATGCGGCCTCCAGAACCGGACAGAGTACTCCAAATGAGGCCTCACCAATGCTCTATACAGTGGCATCATCGCCTCTTTTCTTCTGCTAGTGATAACCTCTCCCTATGCACTCCAGCATCCCACTGGCTCACCCCACAGCCTTGCTTGGCTGCCTTTAGGTCATCAGATATGATTACTCTCAAAACCCTTTCCTGCTTGGTGACCATCAGTATCCCCACCCCCCAATCAAGTAATCCTCCCCTGGGTTCTTGCACCCCAAATGCATAATTATGCACTTTTTTCACATTGAATCTCAGCTGCCACACACTAGACCATTCCTCCAGTTTTCCTAGGTCCCTCCTTACATTTTCCACCCTTCCCAGAGTGTCTTCACTGTTGCAGATCTTAGTGTCATCTGCAAAGAGGCACACCTTCCCTTCCAGCTGCTCTGGAATCTGACTTATGAAGATATTAAACAGGACTGGCCCCAGAACTGATCCCTGTGGCACCCCACTGGTCACCCTCCTTTACTCAGATTGAGCTCCATTTACCACCGCCCTCTGTCTCCTATAACTCAACCAGTACTTAACCCAGTTTACCACCTTGTGACCCTTTCTCAGGCTGCCCAGCTTGTTTGCAAGTCTTCTATGTGGAATGGTATCGAAGGCTGTACTGAAATCCAGGTAGACCACATCCACCGCTCACCCTGATCTGCTTCCCTAGTCACCCAGTCAAATAAATTAAATAGATCTGTTTTGCATGACTTTCCAACTGTGAATCCATGCCATCTTGGATCCTGTGCTCCACTAGATTCAAAGTGTTCCACAATATTTCTTTAAGTAGTGATTCCACAGTTTTCCCCACTACTGAGGTGAGGCTGACTGGTCTATAGTTTTCAGCCTCCTCTCTACTCCAACTTTTGTTAAGGGGGACTACATCTGCCCTCCTCCAGCCCTCTGGAACCACTTCCGTATCGAGTGATTAATTGAACAAGGCTGTCAGTGGTGCTGCCTGCACCCCCCGTAGCTCCCTTAATATTCTAGGATGTATCCCATCTGGTCCCATTGTCTTGTCCACTTTCAGTTTTGTGAGTTCTTTTAGGACTCACTCTTCTCTAAATGGACTGGTGTCAACCTCCCTCCCATATTTGCTCGTGTTGCCTAACTGTTGTCCCTCACATTCTCCTTCTGTGAATACAGAACAAAAACATTTGTTCAGTATTAATGCTTTTTCCAGGTCCCCTTCCACATACACCCCTTTTTTCCTCTTTAAGCCTTACAATACCACCTCTGGCTTTTCTCCTTTCATTAAAGTACCTATAAAAGTCGTGTCCCCTTTTTGACCTCCTGTGCTGTTTTTTCCTCTGTTTGTGCCTTTGCGTTCCTGACTGCTTTCCCTGCCTCCCTCTGTTTATCCAGGTACACTACCTTGTCCTCCTCCTCCTCCTGTGTTTCCTTGTACTCCTTGAAAGCCATATTTTTCACACTCACCTTGTCAGCCACTTCCTTTGAGAACCATAGTGCTTTTCTTTCTTTTGCCCTTGTTTATTTGCCTAATGCAAAGGTTTGTCGCCTCCACTATGGCTCCTTTCAGATGGGCCCCCTGATCCTCAATGCCCCCCCCCCCATTTGTCCCTCCCTACCAGGGCATTCTTGAGACATATCCCCATCTTAGTAAAGTCCACCCTCCTGAAAAAGCCAGGACCCTCACCTTTGTGTGGCTTGACTCTGCCACTGTCCTCATACAGAACCACACCGTGTGATGATCAGTGGACCCTAGATGTCTGTCCACCCAGACTTTTGCAATTCTGTCCCCATTAGTGAGCACCAGGTCCAAAACTGCACCCTCCCAGCTGGGCTCTAGCACTTGCCGCCTGGGGCCTGCCCCTTGCATGGTGCACAGGATGTCGCTGCTCCTGGCTGATGCAGCAGCTGGGATGCTCCAACCACACCTGGCAGATTGAAATCACCTACCTACAGCACCTCCCCTTTAGATGCCATCATGTCGATGGATTCCACTAGAACCCTGTCCACCTCCTCCCACTGTACTGGAGGTCTGTACATCACACTTGTGCAAATAGCTGTGCCATTGCCAGTCTCAAGGGTGACCCACAGTACCTCACCCCCCCCACACACACACACATTCTCTGTATCTCAGCCACTCTAATACACTCCCTGATGTAAATTCTTGCAAGATTTGCTAAATCTGGCCATATTGTTTTCTTTTGTTTTCAATAGATGCACAAAATAGGTGATTTAAGATATTTTATTTGAGCAACAAAGGTTTACGCAAAAAACTTCCAGCTTTCAAACTTACATAATTCTTCAGAAAGATCATTAAAGGCCTTCTCAAAAACACCTCAGTTTCATTCTACACATATGTAACTACCCAGCCTCTGGGGTTACTAGAATCCCCTCAGTATCAGCGCTAGGCAGGGAAAGGCAGCTGGTGGTTAACTAGTTACATGGGTTTTTCACCTGCTCACTCTTCTCTTTACTTGGCTTCAGCTGAGATGGAAGTCATGAGGTCATTTGGAACTCTCGCAGCAGTATAAGCCTTGGCCAGCTGTGAGACGGATGTTAGAAAAAACAGTGGGGGCAAAATATTTTGGGATATATATTATTTACTAAACATCATGAACATATCAGAGGGGGGAGGAGTTGCAGTATATGTTAAAGAAGGAATAACCTGTCATGAGGTGTACACTGATATACCAAACCCTGACAGTATAGAATGTGTTTGGGTTAACTTAACATTCGAACAGAAAGCTATAACCTTAGGACTCTGCTATTGCCCACCATCCTTAGATAAGGAAAGTAATAACTCCTTCTTGGGTTATCTACATAAAATTAACCATCTAGATAATACTATATTGATGGGAGATTTTAATTATCCAGGAATTAACTGGGATACACTATTGGGCTCATGCTACCGGGAAACTAAATTCTTGGAAACAGTTATATATATGGGCCTGGAACAACTTGTGCATAACCCCACAAGGAAGGAGAATATATTGGACTTAATATTTACTAACATCTATGACCAGGCAGAAATTCCAATAATTTGAGCACCCTTGGCCGATAGTGACCATTGTATGGTATCATGGACAATTAATTAATATAAGGTAGCCATCAAAGGTATAACCAAAATGAGAAACTGCTCTAAAGCTAATTACAATGAAATAAAAACATACTTAAAGGAATGGAATTGGCAGCAGGAACTTAACGAGCTACCTGCAGAACAAATTTTGTACAAAATCAAGGAAAAACTGAGGTACTGTGTTGATAAATGGGTACCAGTACGTAATAAATACCATAATTGCAAAAGGCTACCTCCATGGTTCTCATTTCAGATTAAAAAACTTGTAAGAGCAAAAAAAAGGGCCTTTAATAAATACAAAAAGCAGAAATCAGAAATCAATTGGACCAGGTTCAAACAAAGAGCAAATAAAACTAAACTAGCAATTAGAAGGGCAAAAAAAGAAATGGAACATAGATTAGCTACAACAAATAAAGATAACAAAAAACAGTTTTTTAACTATATTGGCTTTATGAGAAAGAATTCATCTAAAGTTGGTCCATTATTGATTGATAATTTAATATCTGACGAACAAAGCATGGCAAATGAGTTTAATAAATATTTCACTAATAATTAAAAACCTAAGGAGAAAATAAATGGTAATGACCATAATTCAGTCCAATGTCTAGAAGAAATGACAATTCCTGAAGTTTATTCAGCTATAAATTCTTTTAAATCTACCCTATCTGCAGGAACTGATAGTTTCCCCTTTCTTTTCCTAAAAGAAATTTCATATGAAATGGCACGCGCTCTAACTTTTTTGTTCAATAAATCAATCAACACTGGTGAGGTTCTAGATGACCGGAAAGAAGCCTTAGTTATACCAATTCATAAGGGAGGGACAAAACAGAAGGTGGAGCAATACAGACCTATTAGTTTGACATCCTGTATAGGTAAAGTCATGGAAAACTTATAATGAATAAAATAAACACACACATTATTACGGACAGATCATGTCAGAATAACCTGATCAACTTTTTTGAACCCATTAGTGCAGTCCTGGATGCAGGATTTCCAGTAGATGTGGTCTTTTTAGACTATGAAAAGGCATTTGATTCTGTCTCACATAACATTTTAATTGAATGCCTATACAACATTGGATTGCACAAAAATATAGTTGATTGGATTACAGCATGGTTGACAAATAGAAGGCAACAAGTAAATATCAGGGGCTTTACTTCAACCTGGAGTAAAGTGACTAGTGGAGTACCTCAGGGGTCAGTGTTGGGCCCTATCTTGTTCAATATTCTCATCTCAAGCATGAAAACCAAAAATGGGGTGTGGTTAAATAAATACACAGACAACGCCAAATTGAGGTGTATAGTGAATGATTATACTTCTGCTTCTATGTTACAGGATAATCTGAATGACTTATCCAACTGGGCTAAGAAACATAAACTAATATTTAATACTTCAAAATGTAAAGTAATGCACTTTGGTAAGAACTATAAACTAGTTAACTATTTTTTGGACAACATCTTATTGAACAATGTAAATTCTGAAAAGGATTTAGGTGTTCTTATTACCAATAATTTAAAATTCTCTGAGCATGTTAATAAAATCACTCAAAAATGTCAGAGACTCATTACCTGCTTGCTGAAAAATATTAAATCAAGGGAACCAGAATTGTTAGTTCCAATCTTTTGTAGTGTAGTCAGAGCAAATATAGACTACTGCTCTTCATTTAGCGCTCCAACTTTAACAAAGGATAAGATATTAGTAGAGAAGGTACAGCAAAGATTTACGAGACATGTTCTTAACTGTAAAACATTATCGTATAGTAGTAGACTAAAATAATTGAAATTATACTCTTTGGAATATTGATCTTTAAGAGGGGATTTATGTCTAATATATAAAGCTTCTAGAGACAAAACACTGTCCGATACAATATGTTCAGAATGGCAGACTAAAATAAATAACACCAGATCCTGTAAATTAAAATTAAAATTGATCACTAATAGAACTACAAAGTAGGAACCAATTTTCTACTCAGAGAGTAGTACCAATTTGGAATTCATTGCCAGTTGAAGTGGAAAACAGTAGTACATTCCAATTATTCAAAAAAAAACTTGATTTCTTTATGGGTAATAGAAAATATGATTTCCATCCAGGTTAGGATGGCGAGTTCATTATGGGCTAGTCCCCCGAGCTCGTATGTACCTATGAATGTTGAGATGAGAGTCAGTGTGAGTCAGTAGTTGGAAGTAGCAGCATGAAGTTGAAGGAGTGAGAACTACACAGCTGAGGGCTCTGAGCTTGAGGGCCCTGCATTCTCACCCTAGTCCTGGTAATTCTCCAGTTTGCCAAGAGAAGTGGTGGAAACTATTGTCTATAGCAGGATCTCCTGATTTTCATCCCTGGAGGGGTGAAAAGGACTGCTGATGGATCCGAGGGGCAAATCACCTTTTTCATCCAGGATGTTTGAAGCTGCCTGAAATGTCTAACAGTGAGTAGGACCTGACTTTGGCTAAAGGAAGCAAGTACCTGTGCTGTTGTGCTCTGTCTACAAGGGAAGGCACAACTTTTTCTGTGAATTCAATAGTGTGAGATTGTTCTAATTTAAAGCTGGCTGAAGTGTGTGATGTCCTGAGGTATGACTATACCACATTGTTCGGGACTTTAGTTTTTCCACTACCAGTGTAGTGATTTGAATGTGGGTTGCCAAATTTCATTCCATAAGCATTTTCCAAAGTGTGTTTCTGAATTGAATGTTTAATGTGTAACTCTGACAGAATGGCTGAGTATGGATTTGGGAGTGAAGGGTGGGCAGACCCCCATCTGGTGTAACCAGTTCAGGACTAACAAGTTCAGTAAGGATGACTGGTTACTTTAGACACAGGGCCAATGTCTGAAGAGAATTTTACCCCCTGAAGTGGGTTACAGTTTCTTCTCTGGTAATAAAGAATGGTGCTGTCTTAGCAAAAATGTGTGTTCAGTTGTGGCCAGTGCCACTGGAAGCAATGTTCTATGTCCTACGACAGGTAGGATTACAAAGTGAAAGTGTCCTATGTTCTACTGCAGTGGGAATACAAAGAGTTTTCTATCAGATACAGTTGATTTTTATTATTCTGCAAGTTCCTAGTGCCACAATGTGAAACCTTGGAGGTTCACCCTTGATTTGAAGAACATCTTTTTTGGAATAAAGTCACACTCTAGAACCTTCACTATGGTTTGGACTGTTACATTCTTGCTTCCTGTGTGGTGTCACTGGATACCCTTCTAGAAGATCGGTATAGCATAGCCCCAGGAAAAAGTTCTTTCCCCCGGGACCTGGTTTTTGTAAATACCAAATGGGTTATATTGCTTTTGTACACCCCCACACCTCCACACCCCAACCCCTTTGATCTCTAGAAGAATGAGCCTGGTATACATTCCCAAAGCTAGGGGTGGTACCAATTGTCTAAATGTTTCTGAAGTCTGTGCCCAGTATGGGGTAGCTAAATGTGTGTGTGTGTGTGGGGGGGGGTTACACATAAATGCCCCAGTTTTAGAAAAGTAATTAGCCAAGAAGCACAACTTAAGAAATAAGGAAAAAACTCCTAGGAAATGTAGCAATGTGACAGTCAGATGCCAAAAGGAATGTTATGCAGATGTACTGAAGTACTCTGACACTAGTGTGACTTTCCTGGACACCAAAGATGGAACCTTGCAGACCTGTATCTACAGGAAACCGACAGAGAGAGACAAAGGTATTTACACAGAGACAGCAATCATCCTAGGCACACTAAAAAATCTGTTATGAACAGTCAAGCGCTTTAACACCACTGTATCTGTTAGAGTGAGGACAAAGATAAACACCTGGCGACATTGAAAAAAACATTTACTGGACAGGGGCATTCCTCTAGAGAAATGTATAGAGTATTAGAATGTGCTATGCAGATACCTAGAAAACAACTACTACAATACAAAGAAAAGACTACCACCAACCAGATACCCTTGTTTGTCATAGAAACATAGAAGTTGACAGCAGATAATGACCGCAAGGCCCATCCAGTCTGCCCATTTCTTTTTCTACCTTATGAATGTGTCATCGGCCTTTGCTCTGTCAATGGCCTATCTATTCATATTCATCTGTATTGCTCCCTTATGCCTATCCCATGCCTGTTTGAAGCGCTGCATGTCATATCCACCACTTCCTGGAGGTAGGCATTCCATACATCCACCACCCTTTCTGTGAAAAAGAACTTCCTCACATTACCCCTAAATTGGCCACCCTCTAATCTCATGCTGTGTCCTCTTGTCCTGCTATTTTTCTTATATTGAAACATGTTAGACTCATTCACTTTGTTAGTGCCCTTAAGGGGTTTGAATGTTGCGATCATATCACCTCTCTCTCCCTTCTTTGCTCTAGGCCTAGGGTATACATATTGAGCTCTGTTAATCTGTCCTCATATGTTTTCTGATGCAGTCCCTGCACCATTTTGGTTGCCTTTCTCTGGACTGCCTCAATTTGGTTAATGTCCTTGTGAAGGTGTGGCCTCCAGTACTGCACGCAGTACTCCAGATGGGGCCTAACCAGTGTCTTGTAAAGAGGGATTATTACCTACCTCCCTTTTACAACTTGTGATAGCCCTATTAATACACCCAACATCCCCCTAGCCTTACCTACTGCTTTAGTGGTCTGCTTGGATGATTTCAGGTCATCTATGATGATGATGATGATGCCCAAGTCTCTTTCTTCCTTTGTGACTGCCAACAACTCCCCCTCCCAGCCTATAGGTGGCTTCAGGGTTTCTCTTCCCTATGTGCATGATCTTGCACTTCTTTGCATTAAACCCCAGTTGACACTCTTCTGACCATTTTGCCAGTTTATCCAGATCTCTTCTCATTCTGCCCACCCCATCTGGATCATCTACTCTGTTGCAGATCTTGGTGTCATCTGCAAACAGACAAACCTTACCCTCCAGTCCATCTGCAATGTCACTGATGAAGATATTGAAGAGGACTGGCCCCAGGACTGATCCCTGAGGTACCACACTTGTGACTTTCATCTCTTCTGCCTGTATACCATTTACCACCACTCTCTGTTTTCTGCCCATCAACCAGTTTGCCACCCAGCTGACCAACTTCTGACCCACCCCGAGCCTACCCAGCTTATTAATCAATCAGTCTTCTATGTGGAACAGTATCGAAAGCTTTGCTGAAGTCAAGGTAGGCGACATCAACTGCTCCCCCTTGGTCCACAACTCTGGTTACCCAGTCAAAGAAATTTATGAGATTAGTTTGACAGGACCTTCCTGTTGTAAACCCATGCTGTCTTGGATCCTGTGCTCCTATGGATTCCAGGTGTTGCACTGTCCTTTTCTTGAGGAATGCCTCCACAATCTTGCCCACTACTGAGGTAAGACTGACTGGTCTGTAGTTCCCTGCATCCTCCCTGCTACCACTCTTGTGGAGCAGGATCACATGAGCCCTTCTCCTGTCTTCTGGGACCTCTCCTGTGCTCAGAGACTCACTAAAAAGTTCTGATAATGACTCTGCTAGTTCCACCCTTAGCTCCTTTAGGAGCCTGGGATGTATGCCATCAGGTCCCATTGTCTTGTCCACCTTGAGCTTATTGAGCTCTTGTAGGGCCCTTTCTTTTGTGAACAGACTAGTGCACACCTCTCTCCCCCCTGTGTCCATGGTGCTGAGCTGTGGGCCCTGCCCTACCTTCTCTTCAGTAAATACTGAGCAGAAAGATCTATTTAGGATAGATGTTTTTACATGATCCTCCTCCTCACATGACCCTTATCCCCTTTGATCTTAGCAATACCCCCTCTGGACTTTCTCTGTTCACTAATGTATCTATAAGACAGTCTTGTCACCTTCTTTTACTGTCCATGCTATTGTTTCCTTGGTTTGCGCCTTTGCCTGCCTTACTGCCTTCCCTGCCTCCCTTAGGGAAGTTTGGCATGCCTCCCTATCTTCATCCCACTGCGTTCCCTTATAGTTCCTGAAGGCCAGCCTTTTGGCTCCGACCGTTTCTGCTACTGTTTTTAAGAACCAAAGTGGTTTCCTTCTTCTTTTGCACTTCCTTTTCTCTCTAACACAATGGGATGTTGCTTAAAGTATTGCATCCTTAATGCTTGCCCACTTTGCCTGTACCCCCTCACCTGTATTTCTTTTTGCCAGGGCTAGCTGAACTCTGTTGGCCATCTTATCAAAGTCGGCTCCTCCAAAGTCCCATATTTTTACCTTGGAATGGGATGATTTAGTTCTAGTGGCCAAACTGAACCATACCATGTGATGGTCACTGGCCCCCAGGTGACCTTCTACCTGGAGATCTGTGATATTTTCCCTGTTAGTCAGTACTAGATCTAAGATAGCCCTGTCTTTTGTGGGTTGCTGTACCAGTTGTTTAAGGCCCTCCTCCTGCAGGGAATCCACTATGTGTCTAGTTCTGGCAGATGTTCCTGCTGATACTGACCAATCTGTATCCGGCATGTTGAAGTCTCCCATTATCAAAACCTCCCCTTTAGCTGTCATGTTTTGTATATCTTCTAACAGTAATGAGTCTATGTCCTCCCCCTGGTCTGGAGGCCAGTAGACAACCCCAGTTCATATGGCTGTCCCATTTCCTGTTTATAGGGTGACCCAGAGTTCTTCTGGCTCCTTATGTGTATTCTGAATTTCTGTAGCTTTGATATTTTCATTGACACAAAAGGGCCACTCCACTCCTCCCCTTTTGCACCTCACTCTCTTCTGAACAGTACTTGGCCGGGTACTGAGGTCTTCAAGTGTGGTTACTGGTGAACCATGTTTCGCTATAGCAACTTATGTCCAGTTTAGCCTTCTGTCATTTGCCTGCAGGTCTGAGATCTTGTTCCCAGACTACGGTATTTGTGTACATGATTTTCCATTGGCCAGATTTTGGTATGTTAGTTGTTGGGCGAGGTCTGGCATTTCCCCTGTGTGTCATATGGGGAGCCGGACCTTTTTCCTTACCTGGTGCTGCAAATGAACTATAAACATGCTGAACTGTTTAATCATTAGCTATGGGGGGAGGAGTGTTATTCCCATTCGACAAATTGGGTGCTGCAACCCTCTCCCCATTTGCTAGTTTAAATATTCTGCAAAGACATCAAACTTCTGCCCCAATGCACCGGCTCCCTCCTTAGTCAGATGCAGTCCATCAAATTTAAAGAACTTTCGCTCCCAAAACTGTTACCAGTTACCTACAAATTTGTGTCCTTTTTCCTGGCACCAGCCCTTGAGCTACATATTTAGCTCCCCTAGCTCCCCTTCTCTGACCTTCTATCCATCTGCCCCCTCTCCCAGACTGCAAGGATCTCAGAGAAGGAGATGTCGGATAAAATGGATGATAATTTGTCACCCAGCCTAGTCAGGTGTTCCTTGGTCTCCACAACTGACCAGCTGGTGAGACTGTTAGTCCCTATGTGTACCAGGACATCAATGTTTTCTCCTGCCGCCTGTACAATTTTAGAAGAATGGTCAGTGTCTCTCCATGCTGATGTACCTGGAGACATCTGACCATTATCCCTGGCTGGAGATAGGTATCAACTCGCCGAATCATGGAGTTTCCTATAATCAGAAATTTCTTTGATTTCCTTTTTGCTTTTTTTGTTTTGGTTCCTGTTTTGGTCGGATTTTGTTGTGCTAGCTCCTGTGCTGCAGTGTCCTGCTCTGCAGTGTCCTCTGCCCCTTTGTTTGATTTCGGAGATAGAGGCATATACTGGTTTGTAGCTTTTATATGGTTTTTGGAGATGCTGTGTTGGAGAGCATCAAGTGATGGGGCACCCAATTTTCCCCTTCTAACCACCTGCCAACCTCCCGGATCAACTACCCTCTGCAGTCAAGGTGCTTCTGTTGGATGCTGGGCGGTTCTTATAATATATTTCCTCCTGAATATGCAATTTGAGGAGCGCAATCTCTGCTCATGCTGTCTGGAGCTGAGCCCTTAGATCTCAAATGGCCCAGCATGTAGGACAGTGTCCTAAATCCTGTATAACTGCCCTTTTGAAAAGTGTCCCACAGTACCTGCAGTTAATAATATCCATTCCAGATAAGTTGCTGGGTTTATAACCTGGTCAGAGTAATTAGAAGGAGGAAAATGAAAGCAAAAGTTTGATTTTGTGTTTTGTTTGTTTGCTTTTGTATAACTTGTTATTACAAGTACTACTTACTACTACTACTACTACAAGTTAAATTATTTGTGCCACTGTAAATGAGGTCACTGTGTGGTTACCCCTCTGATCCGCCCCTTCCTGCTTTGCTACAGGAAATGTCAAGACAGTGCTACCCTATAAAATGAGTGTAGCATGGGGCGGTTGGGGATGGGGGTGGGTGGCCTGGCCCTTCCCCTGTCGAAAAAGAAGAACCACAGATGAAAGAAAGAAGGAGGTAACAGCAGAAACAATCAGCCAGCAACAAATGCAGTAGCCCTGAAAGCTTGTCCTAATAATAGATAAAACTGTAAAACCTGTAAAGCTCCACCTGTAATAATTTCACAGACGATATACCCTGTAAGAAACACTTTGCTACGGAGAAAAATAAAACAGTAACAGAAGATATACCTTGCAAAAGACAATTTGAATAAAAAGATTACAGCAGTAATCTGTAAGCACTCACCTGTAGGCACACCCTGTAATAATGCAGCAGAAGGTATACCCAGCAACAACAATTTGAATCAGAGAAAAATAAAGCAATAAAATGTTAGCAACAAACAGTAACAATCCCTGTGAGTTCAAAAGAAAATAATAACACACAGTAAATCTCCCTAGCCAAAAGAAGCCTTAATCCTTTTACTTGCTCTGGTAAGATTCTTTGATCTGTCCTTTCAAGCAACCTAGAAGAAAAGAGCTCAGGTGAAGCTAGGTGCCTTTGCCAGTAAACCTAGTCTTCCACCTGTCTGTCACATACAACACAGATCTGGAGCCACTGTGTAAAATTATTAAAGACATCCAACCAATATTTAGTGAGGATGACACCTTGAAATATATTTTCAAGAACTACTTCTACTGTCTTTCAAACAACCAAGCCAAAACAGTAAAGCGTGCTAGAGTCCATGGCTGGAGCACACTCCAATGTAAACCGAACTGTGTCAAAATAGACAGTGACTAGTGTGCATACTGGCAAATAAATAAATCCATAGCTTGGTCCATAGTTAAAAAGCTTTACTGCACAAGAAACACAAACTCACCCCACCAGCACATCATATATTGTCAGTTAGAAGACTAACTGCTAAAGTAATAAATCAGATTAGATTTCTATGTCTACAATGTTAGCCAGAGATAACACTCACAAGTAGTCGTAAATAAAGTATTTTATTATACTTACAGCCAAGCAGGATAATAACTCACAGATAAGGGTGACTTGCCAGTCGAGTTGTATGTACAAAGCTTCTAGAGAGAGAGAGAAACTGGCAAGACAGTGTTTTATATACTACGATAAGAACTAGCTTACTGATACACAAAACCATATGTATTGGTTCTGAACTATAAACATTGTTACACAATACATTCTTTATTGAATAATTACTTAGGAGACAGAATACTAATGAGTATAAGAAATAATGCTTCTAGAGCATAAACCTTAGACAAAGAGAAATGCTGACACTTCCAATCTACATGTGCTTAGATGATAGACTAAACAAGGGATCTGTCTCTTGTTAGTAGAAATAGAGAATTGCTTACAAAGCTATATTACACATGACATATGTGCCTGAGTGTACATACATATAATTATATGAGAGTATATATAATAATCACTGATGATCCTTTAAAGACATCTAAGCAGTGATTAGGTCAACTATATATGGAATATATATGAAAAACAAACATGATCTAGATAAAAGTAATATAATGAGGTATAAATGAACCATGCATAATACATTAGCATATATTAGCAGCAAAGCACATTCTTAGCACTCATGCTTATACGATGTGTGCTAAATCTATAATGTTAGTGCAAAATAGCAATATCACAGTATAATAGACCACAAATATAGTGTAAGAAATATATGGGGTAATAAGGGCATACCCCAGGTGCAACAGTCCCCTCATTGTTGCCCTAATTGCAAAAGTGGCAACACAATAAAAAGACGATGGTTAGGCACCATTCCTCTACAGGCCCGAGGCATGAGCCTGGTAGAGGAATTTTAACTGGTCACGATGGTGTTTCAGGGGTTTCCTTAAACAAAAAAATGTAATTATAAGCACTAATGTTAGTAGAAACTGAATCACCACAAATATTTGAAAAATAAACTTCAAATTGTGTTTTCCAATATCACAGCAATATCATCACTAATCAGATCATCCAGTGCTTTCTGAGCCTTGGTAACATTATTACTGATATAAATCAGGTGGGTATTTGTTCTATTGAGAAGAGATTGGAGAGACAAACTTAAGTTGCCAATATGAACGTTAAAAATAGGTCAAAATTGAGACAAAGCATCCCAATAGTCAGGACTGGACTCAATTGTATCTGGTTCCGGGACGGGAACAGGTGTAATTACGGTATGACCTATGACAACACGCTATTTAGGGAAAAAACAGAAGTTAGAAAAGTCAATTTTACACATTTGTCCATACCAATAGAATTTGTAATTGGTCGCCACACAGTATTCTCCATCAGCAGAATATACCACTTTAGACAATGGCAGTTTCCAGTTGGTAAGTCAAACAGGACAGGAGATATCAATGTCCACAAACCATAATCCACCGACAGTTCCAGAAGTAAATCCATGGTTTCTTCCAGTGTTAGATGAAGTTTTAAAATTCATGTTAGAGCCATTCAGATTCTTCAATAATGGATCGACAGAGGAGGCCCAATCCCAGTCATTGGGCCAATATCCTCAAATCGGCATGACTAATTCGAAAATGTCACATCTGCATAAAAGGTGATAGCCTTTCCATGTACAGAATCAATGTTTGGAGCCAACTAGGAGTTCAGATGCATATGGTAAACCAACAAAGGAGGGAGTTCCAACCTTTCACGATAAATGTTTCCATCAAGATGACCAACAGAATGGACAGTTGATAGATGATCAAAGATGGAGGTTGCCAGATCAAACTGCAGCAATGACACTGTAAAAGTCACAAACATAGTGTCCTTGATTGTGTAGGAGTATGTTTTGAAACGTGGAACAATACTGGTGTGTGTGGTGACATACCCAAGGTTCCTTGCCGTTGACAAGGGAATAGTATTAGCTTCTGATAAACATCTGTTAACACATTCAGTAGAAGTACATTTGGGGCAGTACCACTGACCCATACGTCTGTCATGTATGAGATCAGGAATATGTCCTAATTCCAGATCCCAGAAGGGATTACCAATGGCTGTTAGAACATAAGAGCCATAAGCGGAACAAAGGACTTCCCTGGCTATGTGATGCTTGTGATTCCTTTGTCGAGTCAAATCCCCTCGCAATATCCTTCATATTATAGACTGTAAATCACTCTTCTTGAGCGAGGCCATCTACACCATGTAACGGGGAGGTATTATGTTATATTTCATGCTGTCATGAGCCTTTGCCATTTGTGCTTGAACACTGGCTATATCAGCTCTATTCCAAATTGACATACCAGAACCGAATAGGCTGGAAGCCACACCTGTTTCTGCTATAAAACGCTTAGTGCGTTTGGGTTTCTACTTTTGTTAGTAGTACTATCAGGTTGAGGAATGAAAATGTGGGGTACTGTCAGCTCCAACATAGGGGTCTTTATTGCTACCTTGTATGCTGCTAAGGCATCCAATATCATAATTTGAAAGAAATGGGAAATGTTAGTTGTTGAACATAGGCCAAATTCTTCTAGATTCCAATGGGTAAGATTCAAAACCACTGGGATGTGCATGAACTGCACATTATTAACAAGTGCACCTGGCTGGGAAGTGGCAACTGGGTGGGCCAGGGTTCTGTTTTGGGCACTCAACAGGTGTCTAAAATTCTGGGGCATCATAGGGTAAAACCTTAAAGACAATAGCCTTTGTTGCCATACAATTCTGAATACAGTATTCATGCTGATCAGACATACGCAAACAAGAGTCCGGATCAATCTTAGCGGTTATGTTGTCTACTCCAGAATTTGTGGAGTGTACCTTCTGTATAGATAATGTACCAATAGGGTAAATTTTGACATTGGGTCAGCCTTGGAAAGTATCTTCGTAAAGGCTGCCGACTCGGATTAGATTTTTATCATAAACTGCATTCCATGTAATTTCAAGACTTGATTGATCTGAAGCAATGATCATAACATTCAGTAGGGCGTCACTACTCTCCTAGACGATGACCATGTCTTTTGGGACTTCAATATGCAGACCACATGATGCCTTCAGATCTCGTGGGCTTGCGAGGTATACTGCCTCAGCAAGCTGATTAGGTTTAGGGGGTCACTGGTTTCTTATCTGCATTACGGTATACAATTTGGGCGTGTAAGAATATTTCTAAAAAGAAAAATAAGCAAAAAGTAGACATCTTTTTCAGGAACCTGAAAGGAAAAGAGAAAAGAAAACAGTTAGTTCAGTACTATTTCACCCATTGGGGTATGGAAAAGGAATTTAATCTCCTTTAAACAGTTTCATTTGATTGGCATGTAGCCATTTATCAATGACTTTCTTATTGTGAGGCAGTCTAACTTGGTAGACTGCTGGACTGAGTTGGTTTACAATGGGATAGGGCCCTGCCCATTTGTTTACAAATGGGTGTGCAGGTTGCACAAATCTGAGTACCATTACCTGGTCCCCAATTTGCCAATCTACAGGGTGTGCAGTTTTGTCAAATTGGATCTTGGATTGTAGCTGGGCCTTGCCCAGGCGTCGTGCAGCAAACAAGTGTATCTTTTGGATATCTTGTTTGAGTTGTTTGACATATTTGTCCACTGACACCCTATCAGCAGTGGGGGCACCAAGGTCCAGAAGTAAGTGTTCTGGGAGTCTCATAGACCATCCGGTCATGACTTCAAATGGGGTACACTGTGTACTTGCAGAGGGTGTCCCTCTTATTGCCATAAGGAGCAATGGCAATAATGAATCCCATTCTTTGGGGTTTTCCTGAACAAATTTGGATAACATAACTTTTATCTATTAGCCCGTTACACCTGTCCTGATGACTGTGGGTGGTAAGGGATATGAAACTTTTGTTCTACCCCTAATAAATCCAGAGTTCCCTGCATTACTTCAGCTGTAAAGCTGGCTCCCTGATCAGAATTTACCTTTAGGGGTAGGCCCCACCTGGTAAACAGCTGGTTTATCAAAACCTTTGCAGTTGCATTTGCTGTGTTATTCTTCTTTGGAAACGCCTCAACCCATTTGGAAAACAGGTCAGTGATCACTAGGGCAAACTTGTTGTTCTTAGTCATTGGCATAGGGCCAATGTAGTCAATCTGGATATTATTCCAGGGGCCTGAGTGCCTCTGGGGGTGCAATTTAGCATTCTTCCTAGCTGGTATAGG
Source organism: Neoceratodus forsteri (assembly GCA_016271365.2). Lineage (NCBI taxonomy): Eukaryota > Metazoa > Chordata > Ceratodontiformes > Ceratodontidae > Neoceratodus > Neoceratodus forsteri. The sequence continues at coordinate 661,672,997 of CM057459.1, forward strand.
ATTATTTTGTGCACAGATCAAACAGTTATTGATGTAATGTTCCACATCATTCCTCATTTGTGGCCACCAGACAGAGGACTTTAGTCTGTCTAGGGTTTTATCGACTCCCTGGTGTCCACCAGTTGCAGTATCATGTACTTGGTAGATAAAATCTACCCTCAGGTGTTCAGGAACTACCCATAACTTTTCAGGAGTTTTACGGCAGTGATACCAAATAAGTAGGCCATCACTAGATAGGTGAAGGTCATCTTCCATTTTCTTGTAGGGACTTCCTTCTGGAAGTTTTTCCTCAGTTCCTTTATCAAGGAACCTAAATACTGCTCTCAAGTGATGCTCTTTCTTTTGTGCGGATTCTAGATCCATGGGCTCAAAAGAAGTTGTGCCTTTATTAATTGCAGCAACAGACAGTGTAGCTAGGACAAAGGGAGTTTTCATTTCCCATATGTCTTCTCCTCGAGAACCATCTTTTGCCAGTGAATTGGCATGGTTGTTATATGAAGCATAAGGATCAAGTTTATAGTGCGCTTTAACCTTATGTATGTGCAATTTGTATTTAAACTGTTTGATTAGCGTTGTGATGTACACAAACAAGTCTTTATATTTCACAGGTGTACCATCAGAGGATTGGAAGTTGGTTGTCTCCCAAAAAGGCAAAAATTCAGTCAGGGAGTAACAGACCCAATCAGAGTCTATAAAGAAAACAGTATCTGCAGTGCCTTGTTTCAGCACTTCCAGAGAACATGCTACAGCAACTAGTTCAGCATACTGTGCAGAAATGATGGTACACCGCTTGGCTATGCGCACTTTGTCATCATTAGGATGTACAATAAGAATTCCAAACCCTGCTATCCGACCCTCCTCGGTGTGTGTGGCTGAGCCATCAGTAAAGACACGACACCCTGTGGTGTCATTTAGCACTTCCTGTGGTGCTGGCAGAAGGTCCCTGGGACAGGTAGGTCAGGGGTTGAGTAGCAATCATGTGCATCACATGTAAATAGTAGGCCATGGGCCAATAGGGATGGTATTTTAGCAGGAAGGACAGTGATGTCGCGATCCTGCAACAGCAGAGACCAGCGTGTAAGTCTAGCATTTGAAACAGAGCCATCTTTTACTCTGACAGTAGAAAATTTGTTGGCATGTGATCAGAATATAACACAATAGGGGCATATCCAATGATATACATAAAGTGTCTCACCTCCCAATATGTGGCCAAAAGATTCCTTTCACAAGGGTTGTATTTTATCTGTACTGGGGAAAGCATCTGAAATGCATATGCAATAGGCCTGATATGTCCATTGAATTTTTGTGCTAAAACTGCTGAAATTGCTGTAGCTGATGTAGCAGTTTCCAGATGGTACCCTAAAGCTGGGTTAGGGTTAATCAATGCTGGGGCTGTTGCCAGTGATTCTTTCAAACTGTTTATAGCTTTGGTATGTAATGGACCCCATGTCCATGGCACATCCTTTTTCAGTAACTCATACAGAGGTGCGGTCTTTTGTGCAAAGTTACAAATAAAATCTCTGGAGTAGTTTACCATACCCAGAAAACATCTCAGTGTTCCTACACTGGTTGGCAGTGATAAATCCTGCAGTCCCTGAATCTTGTTAGTATCAGGGCTTGTTCCTTTTTCTGTTATGCGAAGCCCTAGGAAGAGAACATCCTTCTGGCACAACTGTGCTTTAGAAGGGTTACACTTGAGGCCTGACTTCTGTAGGATAGTCAGTAGTTCTTCTAACAGAACCAAGTGTTCTTCTTTTGTGTTGGTTGTCAAAAACAAGTCATCTACATACTGCAGTAGACATTCAGAGGTTGAGAATCCCTGTAATGCATCTTTCATGTGTAGGTGAAAGAGGGAGGGGCTGTTATGAAATCCCTGTGGCAGGCATCTCCACGTGAACTGTTGTCCTTCAAAGGTGAAGGCAAATTTGTACTGGCTGTCTTCAGCCAGTGGTAAGAACCAAAACCCACTGGAAATATCCAATGTGGTGAACCATTTACGGTTTGGGGTCAGTATTTTTAGGACATCAGGGGCTGATGCCACTGTAGGTGAACAGCTTGGGGTTGCCTGATAGAGCCTTCTGTAGTCTGTAGTCAATTGTAAGTCTGCAAGCTCCATTTGACTTTCGGACAGGCCAAACAGGTGAGTTGACAGTCAAAACACATAGCCTTATTACCCCCTGTTGAAGCAGAGAATCTATAGTCTGTTTTAAAGAGGGCAGAGCCTCAGCAGGAAAAGGGTATTGCCTCTGCCTGCCAGGATCTGGTCCTGTTATTTCAATAGCAGTATTTATTCTACCACAATCATGCTTATCCTTTGCAAACACAGCCATGTGTCTGACAATTATTTGCTGCATGTCTCTATATCTGTCATGATCCTTGAAGAGGTCTATGACATCATATTTAGTGTCATTGTGTGTGATCGCTGCAAGAACATGTGAATCACATATCTTGACAGGATGGTATTGTCCTGGTATTTGGATCATGAGTCTGTTTGCCAGATCCACAACACATCCACGTTGTCCTAAAAAAATCAACTCCCAAAATACTGGGATGATGATGTAATACCATGAGGTCAAAGGTGAATTTTGTGGTGAGGTTGCCCACTACAGGGATGGCTTTGGACTGATAGGTCTGTAGGGCAGTACCATCCACCCCTTGTGCACCAGTCTCCCGTCCGGTAGACCAGTGTGAGAATTCAGGATTCTCATCATGTAATACTGACATGGCTGCTCCAGAATCAAGCAGCATTACTAGTTGGCGGCCCCCAACCTTGGCCTTTACGCACGGCCTACCGCTTAGAACCATTATAATAGGGAATATAATGCGGACTGGGGCCTCTAATTGTCATTGCCCTTTCTTAGTGTTCCCTTTCTCAAGTATCTTTACAATATCTTGCACCCTCTTGTTAGAAGGGCCTGCTGTGGGGGTTGCCCCATGCAGTTTCTGTCTCTTTCCTGACACTGTGGCCACTATGTGGGATGGTCGCAGAGGCACTGGTGAAGGTGATCTTACAGGTGGTGGTGCACATGCAGAGGGCTCTGCATGTACTGGTGGTAATACCTGTAAATGTGGTGGTGCATGTACAGGTGGTGATGGTGTGTGTGTGCAGCTGATGCTGCATTTGTGGGTGATATTACCTGTGCATGCAGTGGTTCCTGCATATGTGGTAGTTCATATACAGATGGTGCTGTATGTGTTAACAGCAGAATGAAAAAGCACTTACTGCTTCAGCTATAGTTTGTGGTTCAGCAGTATGTTCTATTAAAGAGAATGCTGCTCTGGTGATTGGCAGTGCAGCAACATATTCAGTTGGAGAAGGTACTGCTCTGGCAGTTGGCAGTGCAGTAGTATACTCAATTGAAGGGGGTGCTGTTCTGGCAGCTGGCAGCACAGCATTATATTCAGTTGGAGGAGCTGCTGCCCTGGCAGTTGGCAATGCAGCAGTGTACATGACTGGAGTAGGTGCTGCTGTAGCAGCTGGCTGTACAGGTTCATATATCAGACCTGCATCCCGCCCCCCCCATGTGGCCTGTGATGACATTATTGCAGCCACATGGCATTCAGGAATAGGGTTGCTAGAGCTCCTAGACTGCAGGGCTTCACGGAGGTTTTTATTTTCCTCTGCAATCTCCCTGTAGGATGGACCAGTACATTGATACTTGCCACTCTGTCTATTCCCTTTGTTGTTATACTTTCTTTCCCTCCAGTTTTTATTGCTTTTTCCATTTTTGGGAGTAGAAGCTTGTTTACTCTGTGCCTCCCCCCCCCCTTCCATTTTATAGTGGGTTGCCCCTCCACAAGGCTGCTGAATAGCAGCAACCTAATTTTTAATGCCAGAATTAAGCATGCGTAGGTACACTTGAAATGCTCTTTCAACCACTTTCAACATTTTTGCAAAATTATCCTCCTCAGGAAAAATAGAACACTCAACTTTTTCACGTTGACCTGGTGTCATGTTACGTATGAATAAATCTTTGTATTCCAAATTATCAGCTACACATTGCTCATTTGCTAATTTCTTGCCTGAACAATAAGCCATCCACAAATGTCCATGACAGTTTGCAGGGGATTCCTTAACCCCTTGCTTTACATTGTATGCCAGTCATGCTCCAACTATTCCTGGGTACTGTGCTGACATTAAGGCTGAACAAATACTAGTCCAGTCCTGTTTTGTACTGTCTCTTATGTCTGACAGAAGTTTAGACCAAAAGCTGGGATCTACAGTTAACCTTAGCACTTGTACACAACCATCGGGAGGCAAACCAAGCATTTCACAATGTGCTTTAACCTTGGCAAGGTGACAACTCAAATTTTCAGATGGCTGCATGCATCCCATGCTATCAGCCATCTATTGTGCTGACTGTGCAGATTTCATGGGGTTAGGTAGCAGTGGTTTTGTTTCAGCTCCCTTTAATGCAGCCTCTGCTGCAGCATCTGCCAAAACTCTCACAATATTTGGCTGTTTACTAACCTCTTTAATGTACTGATCCACTTCCAATCTAAGTGTTTCTCTCTGCTCATCAGTAACATCAATTCTACCAAAAACATTCATAATCATTGCTTCAATATCTTGCTTGTCCTTATTAGGTAAGGCAGCAATCACAGCTCCCTGTGAATGTGTAATCCAATCTCCGTGATGTGATGGTCAGCCATTTTGAGATGAAGCCCCATGGGCACGGCCATCTTGTGTTGATGACCCATGGGCGTGGCCATCTTGGATTATGATAGTTTGTAACTCGTCATCACCATCAACAGCCTGTCGGCCATCTTGAGGATGGCATGGTGAAGTGACGTGATGACGTCTGTGTCCACCATTTTGAGACATTAACAATTCTCCATTTTGTGCAACACCAGGAGGATGGACAGCCATTGGGCTGGTCCACTCCACAGCATTCTGTGGTTCCTCAATCCCATACTCCTCATCACCCGAGAAACAAAATCAAACTGCGTATTGTCCTCACTGGCCCTCATATGCCCCATAAGAACTTGTTTCTGACAGTGTAGTTTCACCATCTTTTTCCTACATTTAACATGGTGAATGCCTGAATCTCTTTCAGACACTTCACTGATCAAATCTTTTTTTAAATACCTATACGCAGCAGTAACTTCAGAGTTCTCCCTGACCTGACCATCTAGCTTACCACTTACCTCATTCAGGTCTACTCTAAGTTCTTCATTTTCATAACGTAAAGTATCACTAGTGTCAGACAGAACATCATTCATTTGCAGTGCCTGCCTTCTGTCCAAAACAGCTTTCTCACAATTATCTCTTAGAGCGTGCAGCTCTTGGCTATTGCTATGAGCTAAGTCATGTAAAAAACATTCATTCTGATTATGTAGGGACTGTATTTGGAATTCCAGTCTCTCTACTCTCCGTATATGGTCAGCTTCCTGCAGACCAATTTCCTGCCTACACTTAGAATAAGCAGTTTCCAACACTGACAATTTATTTAAAACAGCATCTAAATCTGCAAATATTGTCACGAAAATTAAGCCCTTTGGGTTCACTTTCTTGGTACCAGATTTTAATGCATCATAATGCTCAAAGATTGCCCTAATTGGGTCTTCTTTGTCTTTTGCCACAGTAGCAAAATCCTCAAACCCTCCATGAGCATGCGAGGTATAGTGAGGCTTCCAGCCTCAACTGAGCGCTGATTAATTCAGACATGGCAATATTTAAATTAGTAACCCATAGCTAGCTGTGGATCAAGAAGTACGTTCTGGACCGCAAATCTTGAAAGCACACAGGCAGCCTTTGGCTGTTGTGGGTTCCTAAATGAGTATAACTCACTAGGATTCAGACCCACAGGTGAAAGTAAAATCTGTCTGTTCAGTTCCTACTTTAAAACTGTCCCAGACACACACACACACAAAAAAAAATAATTACAACAGCTCTGTCTACCTATGTGTCATGCACTGGGAATCAAAGCAGACCAAATAGATTTAAACAGAAAAAATCTTCTGCTACTCATCACTTGAGTTTTAATTGTCCAGTGTGTTAATTTAGAGAGAAAATTAACCTGTTACTTTGACTAACATTCAAACATTAACCACGGTCACCGTAAATGTCAGTTAGAAGACTAACTGCTAAAGTAATAAATCAGATTTGTTCTATGTCTACAATGTTAACCAGAAATAACACTCACAAGTAGTCATAAATAAAGTATTTTTATTAAACTCACAGCCGAACGGGATAATAACTCACAGATAAGGGTGACTTGCCAGTCTATTTGTATGTACAAAGCTTCTAGAGAGAGAGAAACTGGCAAGACAGTGTTTTATATACTAAGATAAGAACTAGCTTACTGATACACAAAACCATATGTATTGGTTCTGAACTATAAACATTGTTACACAATACATTCTCTATTGGATAATTACTTAGGAGACAGAATACTAATGAGTATAAAAAATAATGCTTCTAGAGCATAAACCTTAGACAAAGAGAAATGCTGACACTTCCAATCTACATGTGCTTAGATGACAGACTAAACAAGGGATCTGTCTCGTTAGTAGAAATAGAGAATTGCTTACAAAGCTTTATTACACATGGCATATGTGCCTGAGTGTACATACATATAATTATATGAAAGTATAATTACATAATAATCACTGACGATCCTTCAAAGGCATCTAAGCAGTGATTAGGTCAACTATATATGGAATACATAAGAAAAGCAAACATGATCTAGATAAATGTAATATAATGAAGTATAAAAGAACCATGCATAGTACATTAGCATATATCAGCAGCAAAGCACATTCCTAGCACTCATGCTTATACGATGTGTGCTAAATCTATAATGTTAGTGCAAAATAGCAATATCACAGTATATTAGACCAGAGATACAGTGTAAGACATATATGGGGTAATCAGGGCCCGGGGAAATGATCTGCATAGGATCCTTTATATCAAGCTGCATTCCCTCCCCTAGTCATTACTTGCGACTTCTCTGGGTTGGTCCCTTAAAGCCCTCCAACAAATGTGCAACCATCTACGTCTCAATTGGAATAAGGACCTGTCACAGCCATTGGTCAGTAACCCAAACCTATTAATTGCCTCCCGTAACTTCCAGTTTAATTTTAACCCTCCTTTTACTACCCGTTCTATAGCTGACCTGGTTGTTGATGGTTGTCTCCTCTCCGTGGGGTGTTCTTCAGGAATGTTGAAATCTTACGGTGTTCCATCATTTTAAACACAAGCAGATCTATAGCGTACCGACTTCTTTTCTCGGCCCTTCACTCTGGTCTATGTTATCTGATAAACTACTAGGGGACTTTATAACTAAAGCATGTTTACCTTATGTTATCTCCCACTTTTATGCACAACTGCAGGATGCTGCCTTCCGGGGGCCGAGGGAGGTTTGCTTTTATTGGCAACATGTGATAGGGCTCGGGCTGGATGATTGTACATGGCAAGGGATTTGGAAAGGGCTACATAAGTATGTCAAACAAGATAGATATCACTTTCTGCAATTTCGTATTTTGCATGATATGTATTTTACCCCCTTCACCCTTCAGGATGGGCAGATCCAGTTCTCTGCTGTGTCTATACTGTGGGCTTGAGAAGGGTAGCCTTAAGCATTTGATGTGGGACTGTCCCAAAATCCAGCCCTTTTGGAACTCCATTAGCAGCTCCTTGGATCCCTTTTTAGGTCTAGAATCCTTTTTTACACAGCGGATTTACCAGGTTGGTGGTCATCCTCCCAAGCTGTTGTTTGTGATGTTCTTGTTCTTTGTCTTTTTCGTATGTTATTGTTCTCTGGAATTTTTTTTTAAACTTCAATAAAGCATAGTAAATTTAAAAACAAAGCAAAGTGCAGGGCCCTCCATTTGTAGGACAACAGCAATCAAATCATCAGTATAGCCTTTTTTTTTTTTTTTCTATATTTATCTCACTTTTTTGTCCTTCTGCCATCCGTCAGAGCTCCGCCCTGGTCACAGTGCCCCCGAGCTTCCTCCGCCTGTTGAGCCCCTCGCTCCCCCAGGCACTCCTGGCTTGCTCCCAAAAGGCGGGGCATGGTACTGCGGCAGGTATCGGTGCTGTGTGACCGTAACTGGTTGGGAGAGCTCTTGGCCAGGTGGCTAATTGAAGCTCGGGGGCAGGGCATCATAGAGACATCCAGTGAGGAGGGATTTTGTCGCTATAGGCTGGGGCGGAGACGTGCAATGACGCCTGCATCTGTCCCGCCCCAGTGCCCTTTGACCATGTGTTGGTGCTTAGGGTGATGCACCTAGCCCCAACTAGGTGTCATTCCTGCACCGAGCACAAAGACCCCCCACCCCCCAGAGAAGGGGAACAGTCCTAGGAATGCTTGATCCTTCTCCCCCGGCCGGCCCTCCGATGACCCGGGCTCGTTCCCGAGCCCAGTTTGCCAGCATCGCCAGCGGAAATCCAACCGCTGTGCCGGCTAGTATAGCCTTCTTCTTACCCCACGTCATGAACCTGGTAGTATAAATGTTCAAATCCCCGCCAAAACATCATTCCGCACCACCACAACATCATTCTGTGCCAGAAGGTTGAAAAGTCATCTTGGCCAAGAGTTTAAAAATGAGAACTGTCACATTCATGAGGTGGTGAAAAGAAATGGCTAAGTTAAAAATCTGGGGTCAAAATAATTAAAATTATGAAAGTTATGAGCGAGCATAGTGAATTTTCAACAGATGCATATAACTTTCCCATTTTAACATAATTTGACCTCAAGTTTTCAACATACCCTTCTTATGAACTAGAGTGGTGAAAATGTTCAAATCCCGCCTGAAAGGTGATTTCACCATGTGACCACAAAATCATCTTTTGGACGGGATTTCCATAATTCCACAGCCATTATTCATGAGGTGGGGTCTCAGAAAAGACACGTGTAAAATCTGGTGTCAAAATATGCAAAAATGGCAAACTTATGCACCACAGTTGAAAACACCACTGAAATATATTGAACCGCATCTACCCCACTGTCATACAGCAGTCTGCGGTTCCAGCAGCAAGACATGTCTTCGATCGGAAAGTGGATCTTCACACTGGGACATGTTCAGGTGAATGAGGGTATGTGTGGGAGTGGGTGGTGATGGGTGCTGAGTGGGAGGTCGGAGTGGGGGAGCAAGGTCGGCGAGGGACTGCTTTTTTTTTTTTTTTTTTTTTTTACAGATTAAAAAAAAGTCTTTAGTTCAGTTATGGACTGACATCGGAAGCTGGGGGATGCCACTAGACACCAGGGACAAATACAGTCATTATGGGGACAGCGATCAGACAGAGGGTGGTGACACTAGACACCAGGGTAATGATGCATAATTACGGGGATGGCCCATCAATCGGAGGGTGGGGGGGTGCCACTAGACACCATGGAAATAATGCATAATAAGAATGACGGCAGTCACAGGGTGGGGGGTGCCAGTAAACACCATAGAAAAGTCCCGTAATTATGGTGATGGTGATCAGATGGTGGGCAGGGGGCACCACTAGACACCAGGATGAAATCAAACAGCTACGGGGTGATGATCGGGAGGGGTGCAACTAGACACCAGGGAAAAATTACATTATTACAGGCATGACCATACTGTAGGAGGGTGGGGGGGCACCACTAGACACCAGCGAAAGATTAAAAAATTACCGGGATAGCATTCATACAAAAATGTTCATATGAATGACCATATGAACAAGGAAGCAAGTCATAAAAATGGGTATAAAAATAATAAAAACAATAACAACATTTGGGGCATTTTAACAATAGTAAAGTGCAGAATCCACCTAATGGGATCCCACTGAGAAAGATAGATGTGTTTGTTTCTTTGCAGGCTGTCATTTTTTTTTTGGGGGGGGGGGTGGATTTTTTATTTTTTTTTTTAACAAGAAAACAGAAACCAAAATGGCAGCAAATGAGAAAGGATTTTCCCCCCTCACGAGAAAGGATTGACCCTAAACAAAAAATAATTATTTTTTCATTTCATACAGTTATTTTGAAGTGCTTATTGAGCATGCTCGGAAACCAAAATTTCAAAATTTACTTTGGAATGGATTAATATTTTTTCACCAGACCAGCAAAAGGCACATCTGTGGATCGATCCCTTTTAACCCTGAACATTTCAGACAAAAATTCCAAACCGTCTGGGCACTACACCTCTTGACCAAAACAGCAAAAATTCCCGAAAAATTTACTTTTTGCACTGTCCAGAGCTCAGAGTCCCTACACCCGACTGGAATGAAGCTTGGCACATCCAGAGATCTACCCCCGCATGACCATGCATGCAAACTTTCATACAAATCCGTTGAACGGTTGTGAAGTCATTAAAGTGCAAAAACTGGGGTTTAATATTAAAGTGCCTAGTCAACTCTAAATATAGTGGCGCAAATAAACTAAATATATAACTAAACATACCTCGAAGTTAATAAGCTCTGATTCATATTTTATTTCAGTGTGAACAACGTAGCCATCATTAGGGCCTCAATAACTGCTGCCTTTTTTCAGCGTTCACTGCTCTTCTTAAGTAACCCTCTCCCAAAGGTGGGGGTGGGCTTACCTTAGGCTCTGCAGCCCAGAAACAATGTTGCTGCCTCCCTGCCATACCACTCAAGTTGCTGCTCCCTTCTCTGCCCCGGTCCCTTTCTGGACTGCTGCAGTAGGACCAGAGGAAGATACAGTACAGCTGCCACTCCTCATTGCACAGAACATCACCTTTGTCACAGTCACTGTCATGCAGCATGTCTCTCACTCTCCTGGCCCTAAGGACACTGGTATCAGGAAGCATGACAACACAGCAGCATCTTGGGGCACTGTGCACCCATCCTGATCTTCACAGCCAGAACCACCTTATACAGTTGCTGCTGTTGGTCCTACAGTTTGGGAAAGGGGACCAGGAAACAGCAGGAGAGGATCCCCACAAAGTTCATCAGAGGATGAGGCACACTACAATTCCTAGTAGCCTGTGAGCTGCATGCATGCACCAGCTGCCTGAACTTGCCCTCAGCAGGGAGCAAACATACTGAAGTGCTGAACAACATTCAGAAACCCCCTCCAACATAACCCAATGGACAGCAGCAGTGGCTGGGCGGACATGCAAGATCCGGCCAAAAGCCATACCAAGAACACAACAGTAAAAATACATCAAATACAAGTGAACATATGGAGCTGCCATACTTGTCCTCTGCTAGTAAAACTGCTGGGAAAGATCAGTAACATAACAGGAAAGCCAGCCAAACAGGAGTTCATCTTTGTAGAACTTACAAGCTTTAAGCTGTTGCCTTCTCTATGCCTGCTTTTAACCACGAAACAACTAACCTGCTGCTGGAAAGCCAAGAATGATTCTTTAGCCACTGGATACAGTGTTCTCTAATCTAGGCTCAGATAATTCTCTACTGTATATTCAGATCAGAGTGAGTGTGTGAAGAAGCCAGAAGCACTGCTACTGTATGTCCACCTTTAGTCACTGAATTCGCTGCACATGTATTTCCTTCAGCTTAAATTCTGCTTAAGTGCTCTCACAGGGCTTTGTTGCCCAGGATCAGGGTTTGTCTTGTTTGCGCTCCAGTGTATCTGGATCTAGGGGTTGCCAAGATCAATTTCAAAAGCTGTGAATGTGGTCAGCCACTGCTCTCCAGTGTGCAGTCAGGACTTTGTCCTGGCAGATGGCTGAGCCTGAGTGACTGCCTGCTTCTCAGGGTAGGTGAAGGCAAATCCCTCTGTGGGGTGAAGAGAATCAGATTCACTGAATTATATCACAACACATCCAACCCCCCTCACCACTGGAAGCATACTGGGTCTCCTGCACCTGTACACACCCTGCATCTGCCTTCCCAGTGGAAGATGTCCCAAAGGAGACTGCATTTTTTTTTTTTTTTAGTTGTTTAACCAGGAGTAGCACACTAAGCTGAAAACTTTTTTACAGGCGTGACCTGGGAGCACAGGGAAGTTAAGTGACTTCCACAGGGTCACACAGTATGTAAGTGGAGGCTGTGGGATTCAAACCCAGGTCTGATCTGCTGGATGTCACCAGATTTGCAGCTCAGAGCCTTAAACCAATGCGCTATACTGCCTCCCTGATGCACCTCATCAGTGAAAGGAAATTGTGAGTACTGGGTCAGGGCCCAGTGGCACCATTTGAAATTTAGATAAAGTCTTCCTGCTTGACTGTAGTTTAATGCCCACTAGGTGGATCCCTCCAGCCAGGAGCTACTGAGTTTATGTTTTACAGCAATTTGTGTTCAGCCATTTATTTAAATCTTCATTCCTCCCATCCCTAATAATCCCTAATAATAAAACACCAAGGTCTATCTTCCCAGACCTGCAATATCTTTACTGTGTGCATGCCAAAGACTGTGCTATCTCCCAGGGGTAACTGTGGGGTTAACTGGCGCACCAGTGGGGGAATTATAGGACTGTTGATCTGCCAAAGGGTGGAAGGATATGTAACATTATTTTTACTTTCAACCACATTTTCACATCCTTTCTTGTTATTTGACTGCAATCGCACAGTGTACTATTGTGTTATTGTTTATTATGCATGCATAAGTGTTTGTGGGGTATTACTGCATTCCCTGTCACTGAGGGTGGGGGTTCTGTATTTTTCGTATGGGTATGCACCCTGGAAGCACTCTGTCAAAAGGATCCCCATACACAGCTAGGGGGATCAGTAGTAGGAGAGAGGAGGTTATACTACTGTTGTACAGGTCACTGGTGAGGCCACATCTAGAGTATGGAGTTCAGTACTGGTTTCCACACCTCAAAAAGGACATTAACCTGCTGGAGACAATCCAGAGGAGGGCAACAAAGATGACAGCAGGTCAGCAGGGTAAGGCATACAAGAAGAGGCTGAGAGCACTGGACATGTACTCCCTGGAGGACAGGAGAGAGAGAGAGGAAAATGACTGAGACCTTCAAGTACTTGAAAGGGATAAATAACGTGGATAAGGATCATCTCTTTAAGCTAAGTAGCAACCACAACATGAGGGGGCACAGTCTTAAGCTGGGGGGAGGTTTAGGAGGGAGGTCCAGAAGCACTTCCTCATGGAGAGGGTGGTGAACACTTGGAATGCACTGCCAGAAGAGATGGTCTTGTTGAAGGCAGTGGGCAGCTTCAAGACAGGCTGGGATAGGCATGAGGATAAGGTGAGGATCATGGGTGGGGAGGATGGAAAGGATGGGAGTAGTGGGGGGCAGGGACAGTAGCTCAAGCTGTGGACCCTGCAATATGAGCAGACTAGATAGACCAAATGGCCTTCTTCTGCTGGCTTCTTTGTATGTTTGTATACAGTAGGTGGAGGCACCACACCACATTCTAGTTTCCCCCCTTACAGCCTGATCCCCGGTGCCATCCACCAGAAAGCCTTAAAGACTCTGCTACAACTAGAATCTTCGGGCTTAGTAATACACCTTATTGGCGGGAGGGGGGAGTTACAAATTGGAGGAACCACTGGGATTGCTCTAGAACATTCTGAAACATCACACTCTGGCAACAGGGACTGTGTTCTGGTACCCTCTTTCTCAAATTCACTAAGAAGTGCAGCAAGCTGCTCTCAATTTAGTGTAGTCTTTTTGATATACTCGATTATGTGTGTTTGTAACACAGTAACATAATTGATATTGTCTCCATGTTTGTTTTTTTTTTTACTATGAGTCATATCTGTATTATTCTTATGCTATCTCTTTAATTGTATAACTGTAACAAATATGAATAATGTAACTTTGCACACTAAGGATCTCATGGAAATGAGCTCTGCTCGACTGAGTTTCTGATTCATGAAAAATAAAAAAAAAATGTAACTACTATTACTACTACAGTTGGTGCAAAGACCTGGATCCTGACGATGCAGCACCCTGTCAAAAATATCCCAACAGGTGGCAGCACTGTGCCACTTTGCAGCCCTCCCCCCAATATCCCAAACCCAGGTGCCATCCACTTGAATGCTTTAAAGACTCTACCACCGAAAACATCTACAGATCTGGTCATGCAGCTCATGTGTGGGGCTGGTTATACTTACATGGAAATAGTAAGGACACCGTGACTATGAAAAGGAAAATCACACAACTGCGTTACAATTCTGTAACTGACTTTCAGCAAGTAGTTATTTTCTTGTGGAAGTTCTGCACCCCAATGCAAATGTCATGCAAGTGCTGTGCTGAAGGACATCAGTGAGAGGTGTGTTTCACTTCCTCTCACCTCATAAAGAGAATATTACTCTGACCTGCTCTCCACTTCTAGGGTTAAAACTAAATTCAGAGCCGGCCCGGTGGCGCTGAGGGTTGAGGTCCTGGACACCACACGTCACGCCATGCCTGGGACCAGGGTTCGTGGAACGAGCCAGGGTCATCAGAGGCTGGCGGGGGGGGGAGGGAGAGGATGTGATATGCTGCCGGCTGGCAGCATCCTGCCTCAGGAGGAGGAATCTAGCACTTTCAGAGCTTGGCCACCCCCTGGTGGAGGCCGGAGGGATAGTGCCACACATGAGGAGCTCCGACATAGGTCGATGGGGAGGGCTGAGGGGACCTGGTCTGGAGCTGCGGTGCGCATGTGCACCTCCACACGCATGCGCCACTGCTTCCGGGGGTCCCAGGGTAGCTCAGGGAGAAAACGGAGGAAATTGTAGGGGCCAGCGTGTATAATGCCCCTGGACTGACTCTGGGGATCTGCCGGGGTGCACATAGCACTAGAAGCGCCCGAAGGACCCAGAGTTTGGTAGGCTCGGCAGACGCTGAAATCGACCTGCCACAGGAGGATAAAAATAGTCAACAACAGAAATAAATAAATAAATAAATTTGGATCACCATGCTTTGCAATATCTGCCCCGAAACTGTGGAACAAGGTCCCCCCTAACATCAGACAGTGCATTACTGCTGGCACCCTTCTGTAACAGCTCTGAACCCACCTCTTGCAATCATATGCTTGTTCCTGTACCTTGGCCCTATTACTGTGGACTAACTGCACTTTTTTAATGTTATAAATGAGCAACTGTATCCTGCTTGGTACCCTGTCTTGACATGTCTCATTGCTTACTGTATGTATGTATGTAAATCTAGATCCTTACTGCTGACTTGGATCATATTTCAAATGTTTGACCTGCGTCTTTGTTCACTGTATGTTTGAAAACCTTGAATCTCACTGTTGACCTGGATTGCATTTCAAATGTTATGTATGTACTCCTCCCGGGTCGTGCCTAAAAATTGGCAACTACTTGTCTAGTGCACCTACCCGGTAAACAAATACTAAATAAATATATAAATACAGCTAATGTCAAAAACAATTCTGATACTCCAATAAAAGGTATCACCTTCAAAATATTTGTGTTTTTTTCCCTGCTTTTCCTCTACAAAAACCATAAGGTTGTCTAGCTGGGGTTCAGACTGGCAGCAATCTGACAATTTATGATGCAGAGAAGGCTCAACTGAAATAACATGTATCTATTCCAGATTTGCACTTCATCTGTCCTAGAAACTATTTAGAAGACCTCACAACGATGGTGACCTGGGTTCAAGAATGAGTCAGTTTCGGAGGGCTGAACAAAGGGAGGAAGGTGGAGCATCACAGAGGATGCTCCCTTCCTCCAGGAAAGATGGAGATGGATTGTCACTGCTTTACTTCCCCCTGTGTGAACACAGGGGAAGGTGCAGCTGGAACCCTGCAGGTAGGGAGAGAAGGAAGCTGCTGACGTCGATGAGCGGATGCAACATGCAGGCGTTTGCCAAGACATCATGGTGTGTGGCATCCTCAGAGACTGGATAAGCACAATGAAATTCCCCCTATCCAATGACTGCCTCCGTCACACCTGCAGGCTCCACTACCGCTAATCTGAGCGGCACCTCTCTGATAAGTGGCGGAGGGACTTCCCGAGGGGATGACCATCCTGAAAGCCCTACAATGGAAGCAAGCCATGGAGTAACATGGGGACAAGTTAAGGTAAGTCTCATGAGAAGGTGGTGTTATAGAAAAACAGAGCATTGGGAGGATCTGAGAGGGGCCCAACAACCGGAAGGGAGCCAGGAGTATATTTACCAAGTTAAAAAAAAAGGAAAGATTTAGAAGAAAATGAGTATTAATAAGTGCTGTAACTTATTATACTGTACATGGGTCTTTTTTTAAACGAGAAAATAGATTGCAAGGTTACACACTGTTATGGATAGGCAAGCTAATAAACAAGAGTTAAAACTCTTGGATGCCATTTTTTTCAACTATTAAAGTTATCGGCTATAGAAAATGAAGAACAAAATTTTAACAACAGACCTAGAATAAATAAATCTTAACAACAGGCCTAGAATAAATAAAGGTTAACAACAGGCCTAGAACAGATAAATCTTAACAACAGGCCTACTGTAGAATAAATAAATCTTTACAACAGGCCTAGAATAAATAAATCTTAACAACTGGCCTAGCCTAGAGATTTTGAAGTTAAACATTAGCTAAGAGAATTAATAGCCAATTCTCAATACAGGTGTTAAACAGCAGCAAGAACCACAGCATGTAGCATCAGGGACGCAGCCCTAATGAGCCATGCTTGCTGGAAGTCACACCCCTTTCCCTTGTGTCTGCAATGTCTATTTCAAGTGCATGAGAAACAGAGTAGGTATCACCATGCAAAGAAATAATCAAGTGCCAGCTCCCGAATGCACCATTTTATGATGTCCCCTTCCTATCCCCAAGCTCCAAAGGACCCCATCCATCAAAAGCCTCCTTGCCAACCCTTAACCCCTGCTGCATGACTGAGGGCATTAGAATCCACAACCCCATAATGTTCAGTCAGTTCTCTCTCTCTCTCTCTCCCTTACCTGAGGTATGCTGCCAATATGTTGTCAGCTGACAGCCTATGTATGTAGCATGCGAGGAGGAGAAATGGCCTACATGTCATTCAGTTATGCTGAAGCAGACAGAGAGACTGAGACAGTGATAGTATATACACAGTGCCTACCAGAGATGCTCGTATAGTGCACTTTTTGATTTGCTTAACAGGCTTAACGTGTTCTGTATCCTTACTGTGTGTAGACAACTTCCTTCTAAATCATTTTGTAACCCCCCTACAAATATGGGTTCCTATAATGTCTTCCTGGGTAGCCTATTGCCCACTGTCAGGATGGTGTCCTGTGTCCAGTAGTTCTAATCTCCTGCATGAGAGTGCTCCAGTAAACCTCTGTGCCGGTCTCTTTAAGAGAACAACTATGCTGTGTGAGAAAATTAATCTGGGCTGGGTCCAAGTGATTTAAGGCTCGTGACCAGCCAGACAGTCTGTTCCACTCTGCAGCTGCTATTTACACAGAGGGAGCATTGTTAGGGAAAGTGATTATTTACTGTTTATCTGCTATAATAATAATAATAATAATGATAGAGGGGTTTTGTCTAACCTGTTTTAAACTGCAGCTTAAACTTTTGAATAAGAGCCACCATTTTGGTTCTGGACTGCCAGTGTTGAACCAATCGAATCTCAGGGGTTCTAAAATAGAGACTGTCCCCAGAAGTCTTGTGGGACTGAAATTCTGTAGGAATTGTAGTTTTTAGTGTTTAGTGCCTAAATGGACCTGGAGGGGGAGCCCTTTCTGTGACAGACAGTTCCCTCAGTCAACCAAACCCTTTGGATTACTGGGAAATCCCCAGAACTGCTGAAGCAGAGTGTCAGTCATGAGTTGGAGTCTGGAGAGTGAATAGCTTGAGCCATCGAGCAGCTGCTCCTGGTAGGAGCATAGGAGAATCGGCGGGAAGGCTATGCTGGCCTGCCTGTCACATCTCTGGTTTGGAGTATCGCCTTGTGTGTGAAATTCAGACTTTCTCCGATTGCTGGTTGAGACCCGCCTCGGGAGAAAGAAAGTGTGTTATTGCTACCTTCGAGTGGACTGAAAACTTGTTCCAGGAGCGATCGGCCCTCCTGATGACCGAAGTGAGCCTCAGATCGAAAGATTTGCGCAGAGAAGCTGTGATCAGCAAACAGACTTTATCCGAACAGTGGCTAAATAAGCTAACTGTTGTAGATGTGCTGAATGGGTTTCATGGCTCGCGATTTGGTTCCCCATGGCAAGTTCTGTCATGCCAGCTGGAGGCTTTTCCAGTGTTTCATCACAGACTTCATCCAAACTGTCTGCCCTGCCTGAGCCCTACCATCTTGGCCTAGGCTGCTGATCCCAATTCAGAGACGTTCTCGGCTAAAGACCCGCTCGAGGATTCGTCCCCCTGATCAACACCATTGAACAGGTAGTGACCACCAGGAGGTGAGTTGTGTAGGCCCTGCTTCCCTGGCAATCCAGTACAACACCACAAGGTCTTCATCTCGCCTGTCCTGCATCCTGGTCTGGGTAGCGTGAATACAAAACAGGATAGCTCCCTGCAACATAAGCTACAATCATTGTGTGTCATCTGATTTTCTTGTTTGAGTTTGTTACAATGGACTGAGCCATCTGGCTCCATATTTCACATATTTGGGTTGAGTGTATGTTATTTGCTTTCCTTCCCTAAGGACCCCAACAACAACTGCAACATCGGCCTACCCCGGGCAATGCTTCAGGCTAGCCGGCTTAACATACTGGGTACCCAGGGTTGTGGGACTGTTTCAGAGGGACTTACAGTGCATGCTTGATCAACCTGAATTTAATCAGAACTGCCAATCACTTGCTAGATGTACGCCCCACCCTTGTCCACATCCCCTTGAATAAATTGGATTGTTGTTTTTTTTCCACATTTAACCTGGCTAGTATGTATCTTCTTGGTGGGGATACAGTACTGCTATTGTATTGTTGCATCACTGATCTTATTTTCCAGAGCATCTCTCCAGGGCAGTTGCAGAAGATCCAGCCCTGGTGGTAAGTGCAAGGAGTGTGAGCATATCATTACTGTCATATGGTAAATGTGAATGTTCTGTTGCTAAACTGTTTAGGCCACTAGAAGGGTTGGTGGCTGGTTAACAGTATCCTGGAGGGCTATACCAACAGCAGCTATGCTACCCCAAAACCATTCCTCCGGGTGGAGGCACTCGTTCACCGTGCTCAGGTCCCTCAACCTGTGCCTAGTCATGCAGGCAGGGGTAGTAACCCATAGGATAGTGCCACCTAGGGGTTACACATGTAAATGTATTGTCATCCAATTCACTGAAAACTGTTTTGTATCTCTTATTGTGCCATATTTTTTGGCCCGGGTCGTACCTGAAAATTGTCCTATGGATCAGTGCACCTACCCGGGTAAGCAACAACTTAAATAAATAAACTTTCAGATGCAGATATCTGTCTGCAGATTTTTCCAGAATATGAATCAGGGTGATATGCCCAGATAATCTGAGTGTATAACCCAGGTAATGTGGCTGGATAGTAATTCCCTTATACCAGATTGAATAATCCCACTCTATCCCATCTGGGCTGAAACCAGCCATTAATCAAGGTGTCCAGTCAAAGTCATAGACTATCCATGCAAGTCTGAGCAACTGTTGCATACAGTATGTAACTACCCAGTCCCCTGGGGTTACTAGAATTCTATCAATATCGGTGCTAGGCAGGTAGAACAGGTAGCTGGTAGAGCTCATTAGGGGCTTTTTATATAATGTTTACTGAGCTAGCCTGAGGGAAGAATAATTATGTCATTTGTAACTCTTACAGCAGCATAACCCTTTCTGAGTCAGCTGCTGTGGGGAAGTTTTAGAATGTTCAGTTAGTCTTAGTGTGGGAGTGAGAGTGGCAGGAGCTCTGCCACTGGGCTCTGTGTCTGAGGGCTCTGAGTTTCTCACCCTAGTTTGGATTACAATCACCAGCTTTCAGTGAAGTGGTGGAGACCTTTCTTCAGTAGTATTCCTGATTTTCACTCCAGAGAAGTGGAAGGGGACTGCTAGTTCAAAGGATCCAAGGGGCAATCCGCTGAAGATCCTTGTGTGTGTGTATACAGCTGCCTTTAAGAAGGACTTCGTGAGAGATTGTTCTGACAAGCTACTGTGGGAAAAGGTGCTTTCTATGTTGTTTCCATGCCTAGAGGAAGGAGCAACAAGTCTGTGAGTACAAAGGGAAAGGGAGCTTTCTGGGTTGTTTCCATGTCAAAAGGAAGGAGCAACAATTCTGTAATTACGGAGGGAAAGGGGAGCTTTCTGGGTTGTGCCCATGCCTAAAGGAAGGGACCAATAATCTGTGTAAATGGGTACTTCATGGGTTGTTCCCATGCCTAGAGGAAGGAGCAACTATTCTGTGTATACTAATCTGACAGACGAGTTTTCTATTTAGGGGTTTGTTCTGGGTTGTGTGTGCCCATAGACAAGGCTAGATCACACCTGTCAATGCCCCTCATTCACAAAGTGAGTGAAATGAAGTAAAGTTCAGAGTCTTTAGCATTTCAGTGGGGAATGTAGGCTTCTGTGGTGTAACCCTTAAGGAATGGCAGACACTGTCAGTTGGGGCAAAGGGTGGGAGGAACACCATCTGGAAGCTTACAAGGCAGGGTTAACTGATTCATGGAAGGGTGCCAGATTAGCCTGAGCAAAGGCCATTGCTGCGGGATGAGGTGTGTGGCACAGTCCACAAGCATACACCTAATTGGGAAAGAAGTTCAGAGTGTGTGGCCCAGTTCCACAACTATACACTCTTGGGAAATGGAAATATGTTTGGGTGTGGCACAGTCCACGAGCATACAACATGGTGAAGAGAAAGAAATTGTTGTTTCTGTGGAGAACTGTACTGCCTAGCAAGGAGAGTTCTGGAAAATGTACCTGTTTGCCATGACCGACCCTTGGGGGTCCACTGATGCTTTGGTAATATCTGTTGAACAAAACCATACTGTAAAATCCCAGCTGCTGTTTTGGACATACTGATCCTTGCTTCTGTGTGGAATTAATGGGCCCCCCCTCAGCCGTTAGGTCTAGCATATGCCTAGCATCCTCTCCCCTGGACCTGGTTGTAGTTATAAAAGTTCATTTTCAGTTCTTCTACCCCAACCCCCCCCCCTTCCTCTAGAATATGAGCCTGGTATACATTCTAACATTAGCGGTGGTACCAATCTTTAATTTCTGCTAAAATTAAATGGTATGCCATATGCGGGTACTAGTCCTGTTTATGGGAGGTGTCCAACTTACCAAAAGTGGCATGGGGATGTTACACATACAGCATGCATATTTCCAGGTCAACAAAGACTAAATAAATATCGGTAGCAAGCAGAAATGCAACAGAGAGGCAATAATTGCTTTAATTAGCTCTTTAATGGACTTCCTCTTTGACTGCCCCAGTCAGTGAGTAACCGTGGAAACCACTACCATGCACCATGGTAACAGGAGACTTATGCACTTAACACAATATGAAAAGAAATCTGAAGTGCATAGTGAAACAGGTCAAACAGGTAGGTTTTATACAGGAAATGGAAGCATAAAATAGAAGAGAATGTGATCCTTTTGTATTGATAGCCCAGTGCTTGCCTCATTTATTTTCATTTTCTTAAATCTGTTTACATAAAGAAGCTGCTAGTTAATTGTAAAACATCACAGAGTGGAAATGCCTGCCTTGCTTTCAGTGGCTTCAGGCTATATGCACACAGGCAATATGGGGATACAGTTTAGCTTAAGTGCGGACATAACTGGCAAAGCTCAACCACACTACAACCTCATTTTATCACACTAAAAATAACTGTCCTGAGTAAGACAAGTAACATATAGTAACCAGCCCCGCCCGGAAATCGAAAGCTAATCAGCCAGGGGGTAGGGCGAGGGCCTCATTGGGTTGTCTGGCCCAACGGCCAGGTGACTGACCCAAATAAAAACACAGGCCGATCAGCACCGGCAACTGGAAAGTTTAGAGAGGGCCAGAATAAAGGGGAGGCTCTGATCCCCTACGTGGGTACCACTGGGTGATCAACAGAAAGAGACAGACACAAGAGAGTTGGTTTCAACAATAGTTTACTGAATTCTGGTTAGGATAATAACAAACATAAGGGGGTAGGGATGGAACCTATACTAAATGGGAAAGGAAGGGAATACAAAATACTGGGTCTAAGAAAAATGAGAGTTTCAACAAGAATAGAAAGAGTCTAAGGTTGACGGCTGGAACGAAACAGCATGCTAACAGCACTGGGTCTGCCAAATTCCTGATCTGGAAGCCAAGAATGTATTCAATAGGGCAACTGCTACGGCGCTGGCACTCTTCTGGCCACCCTGGATGGCCTCAATTTGTCCCCAACGTGACTCCTAGTCTGCGTTGGGGCTAACTGCTACAACACCGGCCCTCTTCTGGCCACCCTTGATGGCCTCAACTTGTCCCCGGCATGACTCCCTGTCTGCGTTGGGGCAAACTGCTATGGCACCGACCCTCTTCTGGCCTACCCTCTATGGCCGCAACTTGTCCCCGACATCAAGGTTCTGGATTTCTGTAATAATCCCTCAGCCTAGGGCCATGGATTCTAAAGTATCGGGACACTAGCCCTGGGGGTACAGACCTCTGGACCTCTGGCCTTAGACCTCTGGACCTCCGGACCTCCGGGACTGGACCTCCGGCAATGGACCTCTGGACCCCCCCCCGACACTCCAGCACTGGACCTCGGGACTTCAGGCCTTGGACCTCTGGACCTTCAGTGATCTGACACTTGACCCCCAGACCTCTGGCCTTGGACCTTAATTATATGTAACCCCCCTGCAAATGGGAGTTCCCAAAAGACTTCCAGGAACTTGCTTGAATGCTCCAAGCCTGAATGGTGTTTGGCGTTGAAGCCATTTATCAGTGAGTGTTTTTAGAACCTCTGGTACTATCTCTTTAAGAGCTGTCTGCTTGCAGACATAATTAGTTTGTATGGGGGACTGTGTGCTTCTCTGTTTGAGTACCACTCGAGCTGCTGCCAATTCACTCCATTTTTGCAGTCACTAGGAGTGCAAAGGGAACCTATCTGAAAGATGTAACTGTTTGCCAGAAATCATTTACAGTAATAATGAAATTACAGTTTGTCTAACCTGCTTTCTTTGCAGTCAGAACTGTGTCTGCCTAGTTCCCCATTCTGGTTTTGAACTGCACCAATCAGTGTGGGGTAAGCTAGCTCTAAAATGGTGCCTTGGACGAATCAGAACTTGGACTCATAATCTGAGCCAGCCACAAGAGGATTGTATGGGCAGTGACTCTGGGAGATGTAGTTTAGACTTCGGCACCTTTTGGACCAACAGGAGCAGTCTATTGTGAGTGACAGCCAATCCAGTCAAGAACTGGGAGGAACTCAAAGGAAGTGCCCGTTTTGTCTGTTGGAGTTTCAGTTGAGCTCTGGCAGTGAAGAAGGAAGGAGCCCTGTGCTTTTTCAGTGTGCAGTTTTAGTCGGGGAAACGTGTGTAAGGCCCAGAGTTCCGGTCTGCAGCTTGTGTAACTGCTTGTTAGGACTGAATCCATCCTGTGAAGAGAATCAAAGGATATCTGAAGAGTAGAAACCAGGCTCACCCTGTAGAAGACTGGAGAAATTGCTGAATTGCACTCGGTCTGTCAGGAACTGAATCTGCTGTGTGTTCTCCCGGGTATTGTGCAGTAATTGCGATCGGGATAGAGAAAGCAGCCTGCCTGGTATAGTACTTTCTGTTTTACCATATAAATGTGTGAAGAGGCTTGTGTACCTCAAGTGAATCCTGCTGCCATTAAAGGACTTTTGCCTGTTACTGTTCACCATATAAATGTGTGAGGAGGCTTGGTTAGCTCAAGTGAATCCTGCTGCCATTAAAGGACTTTTGCCTGTTGCAGTTTGCCATATAAATGTGTGAGGAGTCTCGTGGAGCTCAAGAGTAGCCCTGCTGACATTGAAGGACCCTATCTTGTTTGGAGGTCATGAGTACTAATTCAGAGTCGCTCCCTGTTGAATTGCCACATTGAATCCAAATGGAATCACTGTACTGCTGACTGTTTAAACTAATTTTTCTTTTCTCTGTGGGAAAGGGCCCCTACCAGCTGCCACGGTTTGGACTAGCCACTAGGGCTTGGGTACCCAGGGACAGTAACTGGTAGGGATAGGCCTGTGCACAGAGCCACTGGTAGATGAGTAAAGTGATAAGCTAATTAACCTGATTTCCCGTCCTTGTTATATTCCCCTAAATAAATCAGAGCTGCTTGTTTCAGCAAATTATACTGCCTGAGGTATTTGTCTATGTTAAAGTATTGTACTGTGATTGTTGCACTGTATCTTATTTTACAGGAGGTCCCAGTGCCTGAACCAGCCCTGGGGGTAAGTGTATACTGTGAAGATAATTCTGATATATTGTGTGGGCCACTAGTGGGAAGAAAGGGGGGTTGCAGTGTCCCAGAGGGCTGTGACCAAGTAAGTTTAACTATTGCAAACCCTGACCTCTGGGTGGAGGCACCCGCCATTGGATCCAGGCCCCTCAACCTGTTAGTGGCAAATCAGGCAGGGGTAGTAGCCCCTGGGATAGCGCCATCTAGGGGTTACATATAGATCTCCGACCCTGAATTTCAGAAGCTGCATTCAGCAGTTAGCCATGCCAATACAGTCTTAATTCTCATCTCTGTGGTTCACAGATCAGTCTCAAGGTTCAGACCACAGTAGATGAACAGGCAATACACTTTGATTGTTGAACCCTAGCACTGGTGGACCTAACTAACAGGGGTCCCCCCTGGCTACATCGTGTTCTTCCTGCTACTGCGGTTTGGTAAAGCTAGCTAGACTCCCTAACCACTATGGGGTGACTAATGCTGCTGGGTCCCCCGAATCACCTGCGGAATCTAAATGGCTAGCAATGAGCCTAGACTGCCCCTCTAAATAGCAGTGGGCCCAACCTGCCCCTAGTACCACTGGGCCTGGTGCCCTACTTCCTACTGGGCCTGTTGACCTACTTACCATGGGCCTGGCTGCCCTTTACTCTGCTGGGCCTTGTGCCCTAATTACCAGAGGCCTGGCTGCCCTTTACTTTGCTGGGCCTTGTGCCCTAATTACCACAGTCCTGGCTGCCCTTTACTCTGCTGGGCTTCATGCCCCAATTACCACGGGGCTGGCTGCCCTTTACTCTACTGGACCTCATGCCCTAATTATCATGGGCCTTGCTGCCCCCTACTTTGCTGGGCCTACTACTGGGCGTAATCTGCCCCATTAGTCTTGGCTCCCCTTGCCCTTTTAAGACTACTGGGCCGATTCAAGGCTGGGCCCCTTTTAATTCCTCAGCCTGCCTGGGGCCTAACTGTCACTCCTTTCATTCAGCCCCGCCTCCCCAATTCACAATTATAGGCCTCTTCTATGGCCTTAACTGATCGCCCCTCCCCATGGGAGTCACTCGCTCCCGCCCCTCCCGAATACAAAATTTAGGGTCCTAATGACCTGATTCCCATGCGGCGAATAAAACAAACAATCCTGGTATTGAAAAGTGGTGATCAGCACATTAAGATGTACTGCCGCCCACTCACCGCTCCTCAGGAACACCAGAGGCTGGATTGGGAGGTGGGAGGTACATGGGCAGTTGGAAGGTGATTGCAGGCAATGCGGCAGACATCTGGGGGTCTCGGGAAGGCCGACAGGGAAAACCGACACTGCGGCACTTGCAAGCCACCAACGAGGGACCGGAACTACAGGCACCAGAGGCAGAAAACAATCAATGGGGTTAAACAGAGCCCACACTGAGTGCAGGGGCAGGGCTTCAAGTGGAACGGCCGGACTGGATCATGTTGGACTACCCAACTACTTGCTGCTGCACTGGGGGACTGGGAGGAGACAGCTGAGGCACACAGACGAGCTCCGTGATGGCTTCCACCAACATAGGTAAGCCCAATTCCCACCAACAGCTCTCCGTGCCCTCTCTCCTCCTGGTCCAGCTCCAACTCCCCCACGGTCGCTTACTCTCTCCCCCAACTGTCTCTCCCCAAATCCCTTTTTCCTCATAATTCCATTACTCAAAGTTGCGAGTCTCCCTATTTAAAAAAATAATTCCCTGCTCGCACTTTTCTTGTGCTGGGGAACCTAGCCAAGTTCCCACATGCACACAGCTCCTGCAGCACAGCATAAAATAATTTTTAGGGGGAGAATTTAGGGGATGCTGCAAAATTTCCTGCTACAATATTTTACGAAGTCCTCCCTGTTGATGCTAAGAGCAAAAGGACTCCAGTTTCCAGTAATACAGTATACAATATCAAATCTGGTGCAACAGGTTAAAATATTCTTTCTCACTTCCTCCCCCAAAATGTGGCTTCCAGACTAAGAAGAATGCTATGCACTGCACACATTTGGTACTATGATAATGATAACTGAAAGAGAATTAGTCTTTATTTATGGGTTCACAGTAGTCTCCTAATCCCCCACACACTCCAGTACTCCCACTGCTGGAAGACACCAGTTTTAAATTACACTGTAGCCCTTTGCTCATGTGAGACAAAAAGGAAGCCACTTGAACTTCCGGTTGCGTCACGACCCAAATGGCGGCTTAGCCCCGATACTCCTCTAAGCCAGGACGATAACAAGGGACAACCGGTAGCCATCCATTACAGTTTGGGATCCACTAGCACTGGATATTATGCCCAGAGTTCTCCAGAGGATGGGAAAATCCCCCAAAAAAGAATTTGGCACACCAGCATGTAACTCTGCAAGGCAGACATCTGCGTGGCCTGTCAGCTCGGCCATGTCCCACTCCTCCATTCTAACGGCGTCGGCCGTTGAGGAAGATTCAGGCTCAGATTCAAACTCCAATTCAATAACCACCTTTACAAAGGCACATGGGAACCATATGCTTAAGATTCTGCATAGAATAGACGCTAAGATCTTCAGGCTGCAAACAGACTTCAAAAAACTGGAAGCCCGCACTATGAAGGTAAAGGCCCACATGGAGACTATCAGTAATGAGCACATGACTTACGGGCATTCGCTGGCCTACCTCCACCTTAGAAAAAGGGAATTAACACTCTGAGCCGAAGATGTGGAGGCGAGAGTAAGGTGCAAAAACATCCGAATTTCGGGTTTACCAGAAGGCATCGAGCAGGCTGACATGGTTGCTTACACAGACACATGGCTTCACCAGGAGCTCGATTTGCCAGAGGATTACAAGCTGGAAATAGATCATCGCTCAGCGGCTCCTAAGCCCAAACCTGGAGGCCCCCCCCCACCACCATGCAATTCTAGTAAAATTTCTAAGGTACTGTATACCATGAAAGATAAAGTCCTACAACAAGCCTGGAGCAAGAAAATCTCAACTTCGACAGGCAGCGTGTATATGTTGATTAGGACTTTCACCCACATATGATGATTGAATGGAAAAAAGTCCTGACTGTGGTTAAATCTCTCAGGGAAAGGGGCACAAAGCTTTTCTACGCTACCCAGCTAAGCTATGGCTCCAAGATGCTGAGGGGATACAAGTGTTTGACACTCTACTGCAGGCGACCCCTAAACTAAACACTCTCAGGGTCCCAGTGCCAGATACCAGTGAGGAGCAAGCTGATTTAGAGATAGAGGAGAGACTGTGGCAGATAGCACCAGGAGGTAGGAGGCCTGGTAGAAGACAAGTGGACTCCCTTCTCCGTCTTCACACAGATATCACCAAATGGCTTGTCCCAAAACACCTAAATAAATGAATATACCTTCTATTGTGATGTGGTGCTCCATTAGGCTCTGGTCAAGTCATGGGGGATAAGTTCCCAGGCTGGAATTTGGATTTTGTGGCAGGATCTCCAGAAGCGGAACTAAGCAGCAGGGACCGTTTCCTAGGAACTCTATTTCTGAGGGAACCGCTGCTCCTGGTCCTTTCTGTCTCTTCCCCCGGGCCTTTGATTTCCAGATCACATGAAAAGTTCGATGGTGGAATAAACAGAATGGAACTATAGCCCTGGAACATAATATGACGGTGGCGGAAAACATGCAAGTACTTTTCATTTTCCAAACAGCCCGTGTTAAATGTCTTTTGTGTTAGTGCCTTCTTGGTATAAGCTGCTACCGGGAATTCTATGCATGCCACCTCGATTCAAATGTTCCCCGCTGAACACATCATGACTCTCACCCAAAACTCTAAGTTAAGAATTTCAGAACTTGGTGTTGAGACTTCTAAAAATAAGAGAGATCTAAATGAAAATCTGCTCTAAAATTCTGTTGTGCTCAGATATTTTGGTGATTGCAGCATGAAATCTTGGTTTTATTTTTGGAGGGGGAGGGGGAGAAAAGACAACAAAAAGGGGGGAAATACCCATGGGGTTAATCAGTTACATTTCCTTATGCTACTAACTAGCCCTAAGGTAGGGCAATGGCAGGGATGATACAGGGCAACTTTACGTATTCCCCAATGTGTTACAGGGAATTGTAATAATTTCTTAGGATGGCTTAACCTTTTACTTTTAGTGTTGGATATATGAACATCATCCTGGCGGGAGGCCAAATGGCGGCTGCCCACTCTAACAGTCTGGACAGGGGAGGAGGGTTAGAGACTCCAGAGGCAGGAGACTCTCTCTCGGCATATTCTGTGCTTTAATCCACTGTCTATGGATCTCCAGGGTTTGTCCTTTGGAATCCACACCCCTTGGGGTACCCTAAACTCACCCGCAGGGCTCTGCGGATTTGGTGCGAGGTTACTGCGAATCAACCCCTTTTAGGGGACCCAAGTTTGTGCCTTGTTTGGACTTTCTACATGTTCTTAAAGTTACTCTGCAGTTCTAAGCAGGGAATTGTTTTGGTTTTTCCTCTGTACTGGTTCTATACACTGAACTTTTCTTTCTTCACTATGGCCTTGAATGGGTGGAATAGGCTGGGGAGAGGAGAGGCAGAATACAGTGACCTTAATATCCTACATGGGTACACTTAGTATGTACTATCAATGTCAAGGGTATTAATAACATGGTGAAAAGAACTAAAATTTTACAAGAGTTGCACAGAGTTGGCTATGACATTGGGTGTTTACAAGAAACTAAGTTATTGAAAGTGGAGCATGAGAATTTGAGACGGGTGGGTGAGAACTATGCTGACTCCCACCCCACCTCTGCCAGTGCAGGGACGGTTGATCCTGATCAGAAGGAGCCTCCCGTTCAGAGTCACGAGGTGTCAGACTAAGGGCAACAGTTGATGAGTCATATTATCAGAGGAATTGAGGGGCAAACCAATTCATATTGTCTCCGTGTATGCACCTACCCCCTCCTCGGGGGCATTTTTGGTTTCTCTATTTGGCCACCTTGATTCTCTCCCCCCTGCTACATTATGCGCACTGGCGGATTGGAAGTGGTTGAAAATTGTATTTTAGGCAAATCCCCTCCTCACAGAGGGGGTTCCACAGGCACCTCCAGACTTTTGAAGACTCTAATAGAGGAAAGGGGGCTGGTGGACGTGTGGAGTTGGTATAACCCAACTGACCGAGATTTTACTTTTTATGCCCCAGCATCTCAGTCCTACTCCAGAATAGACTGTTTACACTTTTAAAAATGGGAGCCCATTTGTTTCAAGAGGTGGCCTTTCATCCAGTCACTTTCTCTGACCATTCGATAGTACAAGCACGAATACAATGGAGCCCTAGGCGGGAGGGGGGGGCTGGAGGTTTGATCCTAGTACTAAGGGTGACGGGAACCTAGTCCACAAGATAAAAAAGACACAATACTGCATTATATTGAGGAGAATAGGGGACTGATTCAGTCTGAAATTTATTTGGGATGGCCTCAAAGCAGTTCTCAGAGGGATGTATATTAGCCACTCAGCCTTTCAGAATAAGTGTCACAAAGCAAAGGTTGCAAAAACCTGGGAGGAAATTAAAAAAACTAGAGACTGAACATAAAGCATCAGGTGACCCCGAAGGGTTGTCCAGACGGAAGGCTGCCAGGGAGGAAAATGATCGGTTGCTGACCCACAAGGCCCTTAATTCTTTGTGATTTACCAATCGAAAGTACTATGGGGGAGAGTGGACAGGCTGTTGGCCCTGTGACTTAAAAAGCAGGAAGCTGAGAGATACATTACTAAGGTGAAATCTCAAAAAGCCCCTGGCTTATGGGTAACCAAACCAGAAAATATTAGCAGAGGAATTTGGCAATTATTATAAATTACTTTATGGGTGGAAGCGAGGAGCAAATCATGAACACCAGATCTCAGAGTTCCTGGATAGGGTGGAGCTTCCCACCTTGACAGAGGATCAGAAGAGAGCACTTGAGTCCCCCTTTACTGAGGATGAGGTATTAGCTATGATTAAAGCCTTGCCAATGGGCAAATCTCCAGGCCCTGATGGCTTTTCAGCTAAGGTTTTCAAGCAGTTTGCCTGAGAGCTTGTGCCGTTGTTGGCAAAAATCTGCAATGCTGCGCATGACCAGGGAGCTGCGCCAGACTCATGGGAAGAAGCTCTGATCTCAATCATTCCTAAGCAGGGTAAGGACCCCACCAAGTGCGGGAGCTACCGACCAATCTTCCTCCTCAATCAGGATACTAAGATATTTACAAAACTGATTAGCACTAGATTGCAGGCCATCATCCCCTCCCTAATTCATTCAGACCAGACCGGATTCATACACGGCAAACATATCCAAGACAATATCCGCCTGTTCCTCAATGCTGTCTCCGCAGCAGACTCCCTTCTCCAAAATATCACCAATACAGTCACAGCATTAGACACAGAAAAAGCCTTTGACAGGCTTGATGGGCTCTTTTTAGAACAAACATTGCATAGATTTGGCTTTGCTGAGAAATTTCTGCAATGGATGGCCAATCTTTACAGACATCTGAAAGCCCGAGTAAGGGTCGATGGTGAGACCTCGGTCCCTTTTGAAATAAAGAGAGGAACTAGATAGGGCTGTCTGCTCTCTCCTCTTTGCTATCAGTATGGAATCCCTGGCAGCCTGGGTCAGGCAATCTAGGGACTATAAGGGGATTAAAATGGGGGGGGGGAGGAGCTGAGAATCTTGCTTTACGCAGATGATACATTACTTTATATTTCAGATTTAGAACGTTCTATTCCCCTTCTCAACACAATGATGACAGAGTTTGGAGCAGTCTCTGGCTTCAAGATTAATGAAACAGAGGGCCCAGTGGCGCAGAGGGCTGAGGCACTGGACATCTCACCTTGCGCCATGCCAGCGACCTGGGTTCGGGAGCAAGCCTGGGTCATCAGAGGTCAGCATGGGGGGGGCGGAGCTGGAGGGAGCAGCCATCAAGGAAGCTCATCTCTCCAGGGAGGTGGGGTGGGATCCCTCGCTCACAGCTACTCCCTGGTGGAGGCCGAGGGGCTGTGCAAGCAAGGGTGCTGGCGATAGGCCAATGGGGCGGGCGGAGGAGAGCTGTTACCAGGGCTGTAAGGTGCATGCATGCCTCCACATACATGCGTACTTCTCCTGGGGTCTGCTGGAAAAATAGGGGAGAAAAGTGGAAAAAGACACCAGCGGCAGGATGGCAACCAACTCTCCGCAGGCACTGCCCCCGAACCGGGTGTAATGTAAGCCCCGGTAATTCCGGGGGATGGAACTGGGGGAAATCGGTCAGATGGGGGCCATACAGGACAGGAGAAATATAGATGTGATAAAAAAAAAAAAAAGATTAATAAAACAAAGACTGAGGTATTTCCAATCAGGGCTGATGGTCAGTCTCCTCTTCCTGCGGTAGGTCAATTCAAATGGGTAAAGGACTGCTTCTGCTACTTAGCGGTTCAGATGCCTAGAAATATCAAGAGATTGTTCAAGGTAAATTATCTAAGCTGTTACAGGTTGTGCAAGAAGATCTTCACAGGTGGAATCTTCTCCCACTTTCTCTTGCGGGCAGAATTGAGTGTATTCATATGAATGTTTTGCCCAGATTTAGATTTATTTTTTCTGCTATCCCTTTGAAACTTCCTAACCTGTTCTGGAGAGGGCTTAAATCTTCCATCTCTTGTTTTATCTGGTGGAACCGACCATCTCGTATTAGATGGTCTACCTTGCTGAGGGCGGAGACCTCAGGGGGGCTGCCTGATTTTAGGATATACTACTGGGCAGTTCAGCTGGGTGCCTTGGCCAAGCTCTGGGTGGGGAAGATCCCCCCTCTCTGGAAAGAACTAGAAAGACCCCCAACTCCTGGGGGTATGAGTGAGAGATTTGTTATTTTTTGGTGGAGAAGGGCTTTCCAAGCTTGCTTTTAATAACCCATGGACCCTCTCTACAAAACTGGTTTGGGTGGATGTATGCAAAAAACTACAATTACCAAATAAGATTAGTTTTACCAAACCACTCTGGACATGTTTGGATTTTGCTCCACGCCAATGGGATGCAGGGTTTACTAGATGGTATGGAAGGGGACTCACTAGAGTCTAACACTTTTTCGACAAGGGGACCTTTAAATCTTTCCAGCTACTAAGCTCAGAATTTAAATTGCCAACCAAAGACTTTTTTACGTTTTTACAGATCAGACATTTTCTGCTAGGAGGGGAATCCAACACTATGGTGGTGGGACAACCACATCCACTGTTAGAGCAGCTGGTGCACCTTCTCCAGCAGAACATTAATAGAGGCCAGATCTCTAGATTGGTTATGGTTCTGGGTACACAGGACTCCCCTTGCATTCCTGACCTAGCCTCCAAATGGGAACAGGAGGGTGGCATTAAGCTCCAGGAGGAGGACTGGACAAGGGTCTGGGATGAGATACATCGCACCTCTGCCTCCCCATCCCTGAGAGAATTCCGATGGAAAGTAGTAACCAGGTTCTTTCTGACCCTCTCTATCGCAAAACATTTTGGGACCTCTGGCACCAGTCTCTGTTGGAGGAGGTGCGGGGAAGAAGGCATTCACACCCATATTTTTTGGACCTGTGTGAAACTTGGGCCTTACTGGAATCAAATTCAAGCCAGGTTTAAACAGATCTTTGAAGCCAGCTTCCCAGTGTGTCCAGAGGTCTGGTTATTTGGGCTAATACCTAAAGCCATGCTAACCAAGTTGCAAATATTGTTGTTCAATATGTTGGTGGCAGCAGCACTAAAGGCAATCACCAAACGATGGCTTGACCCAACCATTCCTACAGTAGACTCATGGTATGCTATCTGTTTGCAAATTAAGCAAATGGAACAGCTGATTGCCAAGTTAAGAACCCAAATTGACAGATTTAAGGCCAGATGACTACCCTTCTTGCATTTTCAAGCCCATAAAGAAAATAAAGATATCTTGCAGATATTGGCTGATATCTCATAAGCTGGAATAAATTAGTACCCTGTCATACCCTTCTCATTGCCCCATGGGGGCACCCCTCTCTCATCACAACTAGGCCTCTCTTATTTCCTTTTCTTCTTCTCTATTCCATACTACCTGACTCCCTCCTCTTTCTTTTCTACCTTCGACTGCTATCTATTTCTCATGTTGACTTCTTAAGAATCTCCACTAAGTGTGGCCTATGGAACAGATAATCCTTCTATGTTGGTATTGGTATTGTTTTTAATGACAACTTTCAGATTGGATATGGGTGGTATTACAGGGTTCTGTTAGAGGACCTCAGTCAGCATTTGTAAAGGGGCTTGATTATATTCCTTCTTTCTTATGTGTGAGGCCCTCTGGGCTATATCAATTGTCAGGGCTACTTCCCAAAGCCCACAATATAAAGTTGTACATCGAAACTTTATGTTAAAATTAAAATTAACACTCTAATATTTGCTAGATACAAGGGTACACTGTGTGATGGAAATATGGTCCACACATGTGGAGACTCTACTTTAAATCTTTCTGTCAAATGAAAAATATCTTAATAAAATATCGTTAAAAAAAAAAAGGAAGCCACTTAGTGCTACTCTGCTAGCTAGGAAAAATAAGCAGCAAAAAAAAAAAATCCACTACTAGTGGTTGTGTGTGTGTGTGTGCGCCTTACTATTTAAACTGACTTCCAAGTAAAAATAAAATCACACTTGGCACCATAAGAACTAAATTACCCAAAATTCCCTCTAATTTTGAATGTTACTACCTTACATTTTTATTACCAAAGACATCATCATTAAACAGGATTTTTTATGTGATATTTCATCTGCTCCCATTGCTTATTCCTGCTGTGAAATCATAATCCTCTGCTTATGATATCATAACCTGTTGCCTTAGGCCTCTGAAATTATTTTGATGTCACAAGCAAAGGATTACAAGTTCAGGACCAGTATAAGCACTGCAACAGGGACAGATGAACTCCAGTGGGAAAAGAGCATGTTTTCATGCCCATGTCTATTAATAAAAAAAAGAATGTCCAAAAAATCCATCTTTTTAATGTCATGAGATTTTAGTCCTGTCAACGTCACCTGTTATTTTTCTGTAGAAAACTGAGAAATCTCTTTAAGATGCAACATCACTTTTCACTCTTGGGATGACAGAAGCATGGGAAGAACAAATTACATACTCCAAATTGCATATGAACCTGGAACCTTCTAGTTTACACTGCTCTAACCATTAGCGTAACTGCTGAGCTGACGCTTAGTTACAAATTACAGCCCCATCTCCTTGCTTCCTGCCATAACCAAAATTGTCAAAAAGTTGATCTCTAGAGCCAGTCCAATGGTGCAGAGGGTTGATGCATCTAGCCTTACCTCACGCCACACTGGTGACCCAGGTTTGGGAAAGACCTCGGGTTGTCAGGGAGCCAGCTAGGGAGGGAGGGTAGGAGCAGGACTGAGCCACCTTTCGGAAGCTCTCCTACCCTAGGGTGGACGCTGTCCCTCCTGTTGTCCCATCACCATCGGGTGGAGGTCTGATGGTGGCAGAGAAGGGGGTGGCTAGTAGGGTGGGGCACTCCGCAGTGCCTGGAGTGAATGTGACTCCACACGCGTATGTCAGTGCCCCAGACGCGTTCGGGCAGGGATGGGCAAAAACAGAAAAAACCTACAAACTGCAAACTAAAAAAAAAAGTTGATCTCTAAGCAACAAACTTTTCCCTTGATGTTTAATACAAATTAATCTGGGCTCAGAAAATTGCACAGCACTCTTACAACAGACACCAGCGTGTGTGATGATCTACAAATGACCACAGGCAGTAGTAGTACATTATCAAATGCAATATTTAGTGAACTGTCCAAGCCTTCTGACACCCAAGATCATTAGCTGCTCAGTGATAAGATGTCCATCTTTGGCTTGGATAATAACTCACTATATATCTAATTGTTCTCCCATTGGGGCTGTTGAATGTGTGAGATTGAACTCACTGCCAGTTGTTAGAGGAGTACCAAGACATTTTATCTTAGGCTATTTCTTGTTTTCAGAAACATAGATAACATTGACAGACAACACACCTTTACACCAGTGACACCGTTCTGTATTATCTAGCCGCTGTCACAACTAACCTCCAGGTTGTTTGATGTGAACAGTTTTTGACAAGCAGTAGGTTAGTGTTAAATGCACACAAGACTCAGCATATGCTTTTCGTTTCAGAAACAAAGTTAAGAAGCAGCCCAGCTATAGTTATTGTGGAAAACCCCACCTCAGAGGGTCATATTTTAGAACAGGTATCCAACTACAAATAGCTAGCTACAGTATTTGACTGGATGATAGTCTGAGGTGGAATGTCCTTGTCCGCATACACAAGCTGATTAACAGGATGATGATGACAGGACAGCCTAATCTGGTTCAAAGTCAGTTGGCATTCATCTGTATCCCCCTCCCCCGGGTCGTGCCTGAAAATAGGCAGGATTTGTCTAGTGCACTTACCCGGTCAACAAAAACTAAATAAAAAAATAAATAAATAAAATGTACAGACTGGACTACCCAACAGACACAGAAACAGCCTCTCCCTAAAGATGAGAAACAATATAGTGAATGCTACCAATACTACTATCTTATCTCGCATGGACTATGGTGAGTTTCTGTACAGTATTTCATTGGACACAGTCCTTAGTAGGCTTCCAAGATTTATTCTTTCAAAAGCTAAGAAAATTCACCACTGCCTCCTATATAGTAGACTGGGTGTTAGTTAGAAAAGATGGAAAGGGCGTGAGGCCCATCTAGTCCATCTCCCACACCTGTGGGCAATTTTTGTCAAGATTACTATTACCTTAGTTGTTTGTCAAGTTCATGCTTAAACTTATCAAAATATGTTGTATACACCAGAGCCTGGGGTGTTCAACAGTAAAAGACCACAGTCAACACCTCACATGTCACAATAATGCAAAAAGCTTGCACCACAAAGTCCCACTTTACATTCCTGATTTTGTTAATATTGAGAGAAGAATGTCCGAGCTACAGTTTACAGTTTTCAAGTGGTATCAAATTTACCTATTCCTCCCACATGCACCAACATGTGCAATGATTTGCATTCATTGGACACGCTGCTGGAATTCCCCACCAGTAATCTGAAGACCAAGTAGTGGTCCTCTGCCTTCAGCGAATCTGACGTCCGATTGGTTAATTGGAAATGCTTCTCTGCCTCATACTACATGATTCAGTTGATAATGTGTTGCAGCATTCAGTGATGGTATATGCTACTGTAACCTCTATAGATCATTTTGTACTGCTACATGTTATTGTGATACGTTATAGCTCTTACTTTATAGTGTGCTTAAAACACTAATAACTAGGTAGCGTTTTTTCTCATAGGGAAAGGCGTTTGTAATTTGCCGTTATAAAGGAGTGTTCATAATGGCAAACACGCGCCTTTTCCCCATGAGAATTCCACAAGCCCATCTCCCTCATGGACACTTGCACAGTGCGCCAGTTAAGTAAACAATTCATCTCACGGACTCACCTCAGCAAGCGTAACCGCAGCTTCACACTTGTCACAGCCATCAGTGTATCGCAGATTTACTTTTTGTAGATAAAGTATGCCACAGCTTGCACACCACAATCCCTAACTTCTCTTTTCCTTTTGCTCTTTCCCCCTCCCTCACAGAAGACATCATACCACTTCCTGACCAATCGGAACAACCTAGCAACCACACCATACTTCCTGGAAAACGGACCGATTAAATACAACATTTGTTAATGAATTTTATAAAAATCTTGTTTATTCATTTATTAAACAGTATTTTATAAAAAATCTTGTTTATTCGTTTATTAAACAGTATTCTGTTCAGTTCTATAACAATCTGCCTATATTTCTCTACAATAAAAATTCAGCTAAACAAGGTAAGCTTCACGATGATCATTCTCATCTCAATACAATCTGCAGCATTTATCACAATTGCTCTGGAGAAAAAACGCTACCCACTAATTATATAAAATAAAGCACGGTGTTGATGTGTGTAAACGTGAAGTGGAGGGCAGAGAGACCATCATCCAGCCAGCCAGGAAGTATTTTCCTGGTTTTCTGTGGGGAGTGACGTTCTGACATCAAGGCATACGTCAGACGTCTGTCACTCCCTCTTGAACTCCGCATCAGGCGTCACTGCTGTGCTCCCAGCCTCTGCCATGAGTCAGCATGCGCCGATGCGCATCCCCACCCTCCCCCCAGAGAAGGAGAGCTGTCCCTGGATGCTCCATCCTTCTCCTCCTGGCCAGCCCTCTGGCGATCCGAGTCCATTCCCGAATCCGGGTCGCCAGAGTCGCAGACGGAATTCCAACCACTGCGCTGATGGGCCGGCTGGTCTTCCCTTTTCAAATTATTGAATACACTTATTGATTAACTGATATCTATAGTGATGTGGGTCTGCTCAAGGGTGCTAATGTGCCATGGTTTCCAGAATAAATGTCTTGACCTCAATGCACCACACATACAGTGGAAGGATTGCTAATAAGATGATTATTCTCCTTACAATAAAAACAGAGTGACAAATATTTTTTCCTTTCATGGCCAGCAGCCAAAACTTGCAGGGATTTACCCTGTTCACAGGGATACGCCTTGATCAGACCAAGGGGTCCCGACCATCATAAATATGGCTACCTGCTTTTTCCTTTCGATATTGTGCACCTCTGGAGATGTCTATGTCGGCTATATACATGCATAGCTTTCCTCTGCAGCAGGAGCAAGTTCCTTGGCCCAGCTGCAGGGGTCACTGTTGTGACCAAACCCACTACTAACTATCCCCGTCTGAGGCATACTGCCAGGTGGCAGCTGTCTCAGCCTGGTATGTCTCCTGATGCAACGTACCAAGTTCACTCCTGAACTGATGCTGTCTGTACAGAAGTGCGAAACACTGCTTTTGGGTCATCAGGGTGGCCACAGTGAGTTATTTTTTTTTTTAAACACTAAGTTGCCACTGATACTTCTTGATGCTAGCCAGAAATAGCATGAGGCACCACTGTAGAAAAACATGTACTAGGAACACAGCCTGCTGTCAACAGATGTCTTTGACCAGTGCGCAAAAGTAAGCCACATTGTTTTGCAAGTAGTTTACTCTGGGTAGCCTAACTAGCATGCAATATCTCACTTTTAGAGGGATCCTGCTTCTACCAAATTTACAGTAGAGTGGACTAGAGCACTGGGGGGTTAACTGACTTGCTTAAGGTCAAACAGCGTACATGTTCTCCGGTGGGATTTGCACATGGGTCTCTGGTTCCCAAGGCAGTCTGCCAACTGTTAGTTTACAGTGCCCTATGAAATAAAATCATAAATAACATGGTGAGGCAAGCAACAAGAAAGAGTTGTTTTCACGCAAAGAAGCTTGATAGTACACTTCACAAACCCAGATGTCGTCTATTGAAATTGTAGTTTATTGCTGTGGGGAGTGGTAACCATTAAACAATTTATGAATGCCTAAAACTAAGATGGTTTAAGAATTTTAATGGCACAGTGACCGCCTTGGTCAGATTCACAAAATAATATCCACTGTGCCATGGACTCTGATATATCGACCAGGGCTACAACTGTGAATCTGATTAAGGCAATTGACCCAGTCAGTCACAGTGTCCTGTTGACTAACCAAAAAAGAAATAGGCCTGTGCCATCTTGCCTTATTCTACTTTGATGATTTACACATTCCACTCAGACTGTAAAGTACCATGGTACAATTCCCGGAAGTGATTACATATGAAGTTCCACAGGGCTCCTTTCTGGGGTCTGTACATTGTTTTGCTGTTATTAATTGAGCTCCCAGCATTGTACTACCACAAATGTCCTGATCTATACACCCAACAGGGGAGATCTACACCCTTTCTAAATCTGGTGAGGAGCTGGTGAGTGGCCTTGGCACTGATTTAGGCAATTTCAGAACTCGAGTGTAGGAAATCAGCTAACATTAAACAGCACTAAGACCAATTCCATGTTATTCTGATCCATGGTTAACCTGAAGCAATCTAGGCATGTGGTTCAATTACAGTTTGTGGATGGCACCATAATGAACCCTGTACCTCAGACTTCACTAAGCCATACTTTGAGATGACATTTAGAGCTCACCTTGATTCATTGACTCAACCATTGAATCATAAAGATGCCTCACTGTACAGTGCGAAAGACTACCTGTCTGGCAAAGCTAAACTAGCTATTGCTAGGCAACATCTCATGCCAATTTTACACTATGGATTTGTCATCTAAGATCAATGTACAGAATCGGAATGCAACAGAAAATGTGTCATATACAGCAGAGTTGCACAGAAACATAGAATTTGATGGCAGATAAGGACCGTTTGGCCCACCTAGTCTGCCCATTTCCCTACCTAACAGATAAACTGCAGATCCTAGTTAACCAACAGCCTACTTCCTCCTACCCCCCAACTGGAATTGCCTTATGTCTGTCCCATACGCTCTTGAAATTAGTGGTGGGCGAAGTGGCCCCAATTCACTCCACGGAGTGAAGGCACATTCGTGGAGTGCTCCGCAACACTAAGCGGAGTACTTTGCGTTACAAATGGGTAACGTGAAGTCCATTGAAAACAATAACTTCATGTTACTCCACCTTCCCAAACCACTACTCCACCAATTATTAAGGTGAAGTACATTGAAAACAATGTACTTTGCCTTACTTCGCCTTGTTTTTAAGCTCCAAAGGCAAATTTTGCAGTGTTTCATGGGATTTCAGGTCACATGGGCTCTAGATTGTTCTGCACAGCCTCAGTTTTGGGTAGTGTGTATAGAAAGCTGTAGGAGACAATCTGCTCTGAGAGCTCTCTGCAATTCAAACCTTCAAAAAGTTGTTAAAAAAGCCTTTTTGAGTCATTTTTTTTTGGCGGAAACTTTAGTTCATCGATTATAGGAAACCCTCCTGTGCTCATATCATCGAGCATTTATTGTTTGTGTATGGATTTTGAATGTTAATGTACAACATGCAGTCTGTATACTGAGAGACAGTGGAAGTGTGCTTTGGGGTAGGGGTGTATCTGTGGTGTAGGTAGATTAACTTGGAGAAAAAGACTGTTTTCTGTTTTGGTGATATTTTTCTTGTTTAACTCTGTAAATGTACAGACAGTAATATTTTCAATATTTCTTGCCATTTTTTTGCTGATTGTTGTGGTACAGCAGTGCATAATTTTAGTTTATTTAAAATATGTGGTTATACTATTGAAGTTTTCAATTTGCTATGCATTATTTAGTGTGTGTGTGAGTATGTGTGTGACGCGTGTCATCAAATCAGACACCTTTTATTGTGCCACATAATAATTTCAGCAATGTGAAGCTGCTATCCACTGCAACTGTGTGATTTTTGTACTTCTTTGTGGTATCTTTACTGGTACTGGTACTAGTACTAGTGACTGTTACTGCAGCAGTACAGTATACTGCCCCAGCGTGGGCCGCCTCAACGGTAAAGGTATTCTTTTCCAGAACTGAATTTCTGATGGTGAGCACTGGTTAGGTGTTGTGCCTTTGTGTCTGCATCTCTTCAGTGCACAGCTAATCTTAATCTGTCTGTGCATTTGCATCTCTTTAGGGCCCAATCTCCATCTGTAACTTAAGTCACAGTTGTTTCTTTGGCTTCCTTTCAGAGTACTGGACAGGTGTGGTGCTTAATTCTGCATGAACATTATACCCATTAATATGCGTTTTTAAGTCAGGACCATCATCACGAGTCACTCCTGATACAAATCACGTTCTTCATCATCACAGTCACAAATGCAGTCACAAATCACGATTCACGATCCTTCACGTTACGAATCACAACATTAATTTTTTTTTTCTATTTACTTGGATGTATTGTAAGCCTGTTTTGTAGCATCTCTCCAGGTTTCACCACCCCACCATTGTACTCATTGATACGTGTTTTTAAGTCTGGGAGTTTTAAGCTACAGCTCTTCGGGACCTGGGGAAGTACAGCCATAGGCATACACGTTTCTTCATCATCACGGTCACAAATGCAGTCACAAATCACGATTTACAATCACGTCATGAATCACAACATACATTTTTTTTAATAGTTACCTGGATGTATTGTAAGCCTGCTTGTCACGGTGCTGAACAGGGATGGGATCCACATCTGGGCCCGGGGGAACAGGCACATCCTGCTCCAGAGGACCTGGTGCTGGACTTGGTGGTGGTGGTGGTTCAACTGCCTCAGAGTCAGGAGAGGAGGCAGTGCTGGTCCTGCTTTGGGGGGGGGGCACTCACAAGTTTTGAGCGGTCCAACAGGAATGGGTGCCCACGCCCTCCACACATGCACACGGTACGATGCTGATCACTACCACGCTCTCCCAGAGCTGCCCCATCCCAGATATTCCCTCACCCTGGTCCATCTCTCCTACTGAGCTCCCTCAGTCTGAGCAGTCACTACTCACACTGTCACACAACACACACACACACACACACAAACAACTAACTACTTCTAAAGGTAAGAAAAATAAAATTTACAGAAAGAACAAATTAAGAAAAAAAGAGTACAGAAAAGACAAAAAAAAAAAAGGCTGTTGGGTCTAAATCTAAGGTTTAAATCTCCTCCTTGCTCTGATCTAAAAGTATCAGCAGTCACAAAACACACTACTCTCTCTCCATCTGCACAGGACAAAGTAAAAGTGTCTGCCTGTATGACTCACTTTCTTCCTGCCTAGCTAAAGAGCACGTGACTTACAGTACTATAAGCCATGTGATGTGTGGGGGGAGCTGCCAAATCTGAAACACCAAGTAGATCACTTAGAATCCTAATGAGGAACATGAAGTCCATTAAAAACAATGACTTGGCCTTACTTCACGTTGTCATTCAGCCCAACGTGAAGTGGTAATGACAAGGCAAAGTAAGCACTTTGCATTGCCTACTCCAGTTAGCAGAGTAGCAACGCGAAGTGTCCACTTCACGTGCACTTCACCAGCAAATTTTAAATTCGCTGCATCTCTACTTGAAATCCCCCACTGTTTTTGACTCTATGACCTCCTCAGGAAGGCCATTCCATGCATTTACAACCCTCTCTGTGAAGAAATACTTTATTACCTCTGCTAGAGTTGCTAAATTTGCTCTCTCAGTCCCCTATAAAATATAACACAGAAACGTGTATAGTAATTAAACAATAAGGTACTCCCAGGGGTTATGTTAATGTTCTATTTAATCACCCTCTGGGGGTGTAATGTGGCATGAGGTGTAACAGAGTGCCATATTGCCCCCAGGGGGTGATTAACTTTAACATAAACATAACCCCTGGGAGTACCTTATTGCTATTATTAAAACTGGATGCAGTAAAAAAAATCTGTTCATTTCTGTTTCATAAAAGTTTCAGTGATTTATTACTTTGTTTTAGTAAAACAGTCCATCCATGATTGTTTGTGAAGGCAAGTGCCCCATTGCCACAAATGCAGTCATCTCAAACATGACATGGCACCCCACTGGAGTCTGTAGTACACTCACAGTAACATAATACTATGGTTTCTGTTTTGAGTTTGCTGGGGGGGGAGGTTAGCCCAAATAAGTCCTTTAAAGGTTACAACAATTTAACTTCAATTATAATGACAAAGTTTTGTTAATTTTCAGGTACACAATATAATAACAGCAACTAGTCCCTCCTGGATGGGCACTGTGCAAGAATCGGTCGGTGACTCATGCCTGACAACACATCAGAGTTATTATCGAGCCCCAACAATTTCCACCCTGGTGTGGTTTGTTTACAGAATTCCAGTAGGTGGTAGTAATAATCCGGACAGGGCTGCAGCAGCCATGACAGGTATAGCAGGAAATATTACAATCCCTCACTAGTTTCCAGTTTTGTAATCTCATTGAAAAATGTGCTTTTCAAACACTGCACATCATCTTAAAACTCTGACCGATAGGAGGTGTATTAGGTAATGCGGAGTCATACTTCGGGCTGTGGCACAGCCAGCTTCTCAAGTAATAGGTCTTCCAAGAGAGAGCTT
The DNA here is from genome assembly GCA_016271365.2 of Neoceratodus forsteri. Lineage (NCBI taxonomy): Eukaryota > Metazoa > Chordata > Ceratodontiformes > Ceratodontidae > Neoceratodus > Neoceratodus forsteri. The sequence goes on from CM057459.1 coordinate 661,715,954, forward strand.
TTCTTCCTGATTGGTTTCTGCCACTCCAAGAGGGTCACAACCACAGAACAGTCTTTCTTTCAAGTTCCAACACAACCTATTACAAACATGGAGGTCTATATGGTAGCACTGAGGAGGAGACCATGTCGCTTAGTTTTTATGTTGCCAAGAGACCTAAAGTTGATAGATCACCACAGCCAATCAGAATGGGTGTTATTTCTAGGCACATAAGGAGCCTAATACTACGTTACCATGACAACAAAGAAAACCATTACAGGAAGAGAGATGAATAAAAAAAAACTGCATTGTTTGCTGCCCTTGAATGGGAACATAGACTGTACAACACTTTTTTTGGGGAAAGGCACCACATTTTTCCATTATAAATGATGCAGCTCCTGAGTATGTGAGACAGACTAGGATCTGAGGGGTGTGTGTCCTCAGGCTAATTTACATTAGTGGTAGGACTAGAGTGTGTGTGTCTCCTTAGGTTAATTTACATTAGTGGTAGGACTAGTGTGTGTGTGTGTGTGTGTGTATATGTGTGTGTCTCCTTAGGTTAATTTACTTTAGTGGTAGGACTATCGTTTTTTCCTATGGCGGCTTGGATTTCCATCAATAGAACACTTACTAAATGTAGGACCAGGCGGCAAGATAAAGCACTACTCTGGTAATCAGGCTGTACAAGTACTATACATTAATAAGGAGATTAAGACAAGGCTCTCAGAATGCTGACAACCAATCAGATTTAAGCATTCCTAAGACCCTTTTAATAAATTAGAATTGCTTTCATCTGAAGCTAATAATAAATGCATCCACTGAATATTGTCTACCGGCAACTGCACAGCAAGACTCCAGCCTACCTCAATGACCTATTTTACCCATACCAAAGAAATTTAACAGTCACAAAATAAAGAGGCTTTTACAGATCCCTTTCATGAAGACGTTAAGGGAGAACCTTCCTTTAGAGTTACTGCTGCTGGAACCAGGAATAAATTCCTCATAATTTTGGGAAATTGTATCCCATGTTAACTTTTACATCAAGCTAAGATTTTATAACACCTAAAACTGTGTACACTTGCCCTGGACAGAATGTGTTGCCTTTGTAAAATGCAAGGTATGCTGCTGTACCTTTTTCTCTGAGTATTATGTATCTTTACTGTACTTTAAAAAAGTCCAAGGTTTCACCTAAAAGTAAAACATGTTTGTATCCCCTCCTGGCCCTACAGAGACCAGCCACCACCAGCCTTCTGGCTATCTGGCCTGAGGACTTGGGCTCTGCAGCAGGGGACTGGAAATGAGCTTTCACAGGAAGGCGGAACTCTACATTGCCTCCTGCTCCACAGTGACAGCAGCTCCTACCACACATCAAAGGTGGCCATCCACCACCGATGGAGAAGCACATCGGCACTCATGACAAAAGTAGGACTCCTCCAGTGACAGCGCCAACAGACTGGACAAAATAGAGCATGACCACACAAAACACCAAGGGACCACTGAAATATGTTCTGGGGCAGGAGTCCTTTGTAATATAAGACTTTGGGGACAGTGCCCCTGTGACCTGCAAAACTGGCAGTCATCTTGTTTACTTCTGACCCCTCTCACCATGGCAATGGGATCAGAAGCCAATGGAACAGCCAGACAGGCTCCAGCAACCTACCAGGGTGCCAAAGAGGGCTCTAGGGACACTGGAAGACTCATTAATTCACCTGAGAGTTGGAAAACCAGTAAGCTATCGAGTGACCACCAGTCAGGCAAGACCCTCCCAACAGATTGAAAGGAGGAAGTGAGCAAGTCACCTGCTGAGGATGATTTTTCCAGCATACCTCAATCTGCCTGGAGCTAGAGTAGAGAGCTGATCTGTCATCTACAAGTGCAAGTCTACACTGCACAGACACTTTGGAAGGAGAAATGTGTTTTTACAGTCACTAAGGTTGAGACGTCTACTCCCAGCACAAGAGAATGACTGAAATCCACCGTTGAGGGCTGTCAGCCACTAAGGTAAGCTGCCATGAAGCTGAGCCTCAGCTTGAACGTGACAGACTATTTTCTTTAACAGAACTGAGAGGTTTGAAACTTGTCACAGCTTGTAAGGCCTAAACACACCATGCTGATCATTACAGCCAGGTGAACTGCAGAGGCCTCAAGGCAGCCCATCGGACTGATGGAGAGAGAGCCTAGATGAATCTGCATGACATGCCATAGAATTAAAAGCAGTGGAGAACGGCAGGAGCCACTGAATGTGAGACATCAGATTGTGGAATGGAGTGGGTACATCCAGCCAGGACTGAAGCCAGAGATGGATGCTTGCCATCCTCAAGGTAACTGAGTAACCATACAGGGCCCACAGGTCTCCAGCTCTAATCTGTATATAGTTCTACCATGTCCTAAATATGATTTTAAGTTTGTTGGACTATGCCATCCAGCCAGGATTACTATGGGGGGATGACCTCCAAGTGTTGCTCATTTAAAGTAGAACAACGCCGGCCAACTATGTGCAACTATGACAGGCCTACACTGATTCAACACTTGGGTACCCAGGCTTGCCCAGAAGCTCCCTAGGACTAGGGTCTACTGGTACCAGTGGTGGTTGGGATAGGCCTCAACAGTACAGTCAGACAGGGCCTTCTGTTTGTTTTGGGTGTGGCCTGTACAGATAGCCAGTAATTACTGGGTTATATATGAATCTCTGGATATAATTCATTTTGGATTAACCTTTGCCTTTCTTTCCCTTAGGACATGGTTTCTTAATCCCCAATGAATCCCTTATTTGTTGTAATCCTTGTATTGTGAGAATAGTTTTAAGAGAGCACCAAGTTTTATATTTCAATGCAACTATGCTTGCATTGTGTGAGAGTCAGCCATGTTGTGCTAATGGGGACCATAGTGGATTGGTTTGATTTTTCAGGTGTTAGTACTAGCTTATTACCTAACCCACTTACTTTTTCCCCTGAGTAGAGGCACCACACTACATATCATTGTACTATAACAACATCTTCAGGCAATGAATCCCTATAAAAGTTATTGACCCAGGCTCATTAACTGTATGTGAGCCCATAAGGCAGAAAGTGTAATGACATATACAGAGATTTGGTACATGTTTTTACAGTGTGCATATACCCAGTCAATAAAAAACAATAAATGCATTGTTCCTATGTGTTTAGCATTCTGTTTGGTTGTGGACCTCAACTTTAATTGTACCCAAGTACTGAACTCTCCAAATGCACGAGCTGTGCTGTCTGCTCTTTTACTGTACTATTTGTCAAATGTCTTGTTATGCTAGCACAGTCAAGTAGTAGGATTACTATGCTGAGACTGCTGTGAGTCATGCAGGTAAAAAGGGCACAACAGATGCAATGTATTTATGTTCTGATGCTTAGTTGTATCAATAGCAGTATCACTGTTTATGAAAGAAGCTGGGATGATGGGTCTTTAAATCTGAAACATAACCTTATAACATAAGTACTGTTCACATTATTGGAACCCGTTCTACACAGTTATTCAGAAGCTACAAATACAATCCATTATTAAAAATACCAGTACTATAAGAAGGCTAAATAAACATACGAAAAATATTTTCATCAGACTGGAAAAGGCGGATCTCTAAAAGACATCACAAAAAGATCCACAAATGTGCCAGCCTGGTGGCGCAGAGGGTTGAGGCACTCTAAAGTGTCTTACCACTCCCATGTCGGCAACCTGAGTTTGGGATTGCTGAGGGTCGGCCAGTGGAGGAGGCCTGGGAGAGGATCAAGTAGCTCCTTTTTAATATCTACATCAGCGATATAGCGGAGGAGCTGAAGGGAAGGGTGTGCCTCTTTATTTATTTATTACAGTCTCTGATTACAATCTTTGAGCTAAAAGCTCATTTACAGAGGTTCCAAATCCAGTAACAGAACAGGAACAAACACATAATACAATAACTACAATGGTGATGAACATGTATAATAACAAAAATTCAAATACCATATGTAAATATACACTAGAAAATGATAAATTGCAATGCACTGCTTATCAGAACGCGAAGGAATACTTTCTACTAGTTTTTTTTTGTGGTTAATAAGTTTTATTGATTTGACTTATTAAGACAATACAAACATTAAAACAGTCGGAGACATTGCAAAGGTCTTACAGACTGTTACATATGTCTGTAGAAGCAGAGAACGAATCATGCTGGCCAAATAGTAACGAACTGAATATACTAGCCAGGTAAGCAGTAGGATAATATTCTGTGCCTGGATGTACAACACTTATCCAGCTGGAGATTGACTTTGAAAGTATTAGCAGTTAGTGCATTGCATTATGGCTAACTCATACAAACATATCTTACCTGGCCCCATCCTGCTAGTTTCTGCAGTATTTGACAAAGCATCAGAAATTATGAGAGGTCCAGGCCTGCTGTCCTCTACTTTATGCCTACAAAATACAAGAGATCACACACACAAAGCAAACAGGTCTTCACTGTCAGAGAAGATACTATCCTTTACTGATATTATACCATGTCATCCGTAGAGCAGAGTCCCCTATAACTCAGCAACAATCTCTCCAGCACTTGCCCCTAAATGCACCATGAGAGGAGAGCATTATAGTAGCATGGTTATGCCTATTCAGCCGATTCCCTCCCTAGGTTTCAAAAACAGAAGGAAGGGAGTCCAGAGGGCAGTATATTTAAAGAGGGTATTGGTCACAGTATGTGATATTCTGGCCCAGTTGGCAACTTGAGCTGCCACACTTCAATAGGGAAACCGTCCCCTCCTGGGGCCTTTCCCTTTTTAAGGGAGCGGATGGTGTCTGCCACCTCCTGGGTTAAGATCGGGGCATCTAGGGCATTAGCTTGGGCTTCTGAGACTTTGGGGAGATGTAGGGACTCCAGAAATGGGCGGACCCCTTGGGGGTCTGGGGCTCTGGAGGATTTATATAACGAGGAGTAAAAATCCATCATTATTTAATACCTTGCGCCGAGGTCTGGGTACTACCCCCTGCATCCTCTAAAGCCGCTTTACGCCTTTCGCCTTGCTGCTTTTTGAGACAGTATGCCAGCAGCTTACGCCCCTTTTCTCCCCCTTCCCAATATTTATGCTTGAGTCTAATGACCGAAATCTCTGCCTTTCTAGAGACCAGCTCGTTCACTTGCATCTTCAGAGAGGTGACCTTGTGACCTGTCTCTGACCTAAGGGAAAAGACACGAAGGGCCTTTAAAGCAAGCTCCACTTCTCGGAGTTGTCGTTCAAGCCCCCTCAAATGTTGTTCCCTCCTCTTTCATCGCCGGCTCGCATACCCTATTATCGCCCCTCTTAGAGTAGCTTTGAATGCCAAAAAAATTCTGTTGCTTCCTTTTGAAGCCAAGGGGGAAAGTCTGGGTCACGAAGTAGCAATATGTCCAACCTCCATGCCAGAGACTTAGGGAGAGGGGGGGCCCCATGTGAAGGCAAGATGCACAGAGGCATGATCCGAGATAACTAAGGGATGAATGAATAAGGGTATTAACAGTGTTACTAGTAATAGTAGGAGAGGTAAGCCAGCAGTCTATTCTACTAAGAGAACTATGTACTGGGGAATGAAAGGTGTAGTCCTGCTGGGAGGGGTGAAATATTCTCCAGATGTCCGTAAGGGCCAAATCTTGTTGTAATTGAGCAACTGCCATTACAGCCCTGGAGTGGGGCTCAGTATTGGAAGGGGATCTATCCAGGAAAGGGTCCAGAGTAAGATTAAAATCACCCTCTAATAAAATGGGGGTGTCTTCCGGAGCTATGGATCCCAGCACCTGGGCCAACTTGTGAAAGAAGGAGGGCGAGTCCTCAGTCAGGGTGTATACGTTACCCAGGATCAGAGGGCCCTCCCCAGTATCCATGAGTACCACTACCCATCTACCCTCAGGGTCTCTCACTTGTCTCTGCAATTTTCATTGTAGTTGCTTGTGAAGCAGAATCGCCACCCCTCTCTTTCTAGAGGAGGCAGAGGCATGAATGACCTGACCTACCCCCTCTCTCTTCAGTATCTCAGGATCCCCCCCAGTATGTTTGGTCTCCTGCAGGAAGGCGGCCCTCACTCCCAGTCTCTTAAGGTGGCCCAAAACTTGCTTCCTCTTGTTTGGGGTGTTAAGCCCTCTGACGTTCCATGTCAGACAAGTGATATCACCTGTTAGTAATAGGGAGCAAGTATTTAATTAAGAGATATATCAAGAACAACCAGCAGATAGGGGGCGAGGGCAGCCCAACCAGAAGAGACAAATTTCTATGGAGCGCCACCAGATATGGAGAGAGTGGGTAAAGCCCATATACCCTGCCCCTACCAGATGACCTTATACTAACAAATAATGAAACATCTGTGTGTGTCTCTTGTGAAACAAACATACATAAACACATTAACAAACTATATACATTGTGCACAGTGTACCATGCAATTTGGGGATACAGAGGCGTCTCTTTGGCCACAGAGCCCTGCTGTAGGCCAGCCCCTATTCCCAGGGCATTATCAAGTGGTATCCATCCTTCCTTAGCACTATGGTGAGTGCGGGGGTGGGGGGAGGTTTCCCCCACAAGAGAATTGAGCAACCCAATAGGAAGGTTGGACCACGTGGCTCATTGCAACCCCAGAGGGTTGAGAGAGCTGCTCCAGCAGTGTAGCTCAGAAGCTGGGGTAATTAAAGTGGGACTACACAACGCTTCTAATGAGGTGGGGATTTGCAGGAAAGAAAGTGGGGGAGGACTGCCCACTATTTCGGTGAGCCTAGGGTTATTGCTAATGGGTGCCAACATGCTCTCACAACATAAATCCTGGTGAGGTCAGGCTCGTCACACCTATGAAGAGTGTACTGTAAGCCACCCAATGTGGGGGCTGGGTGATCTTCCCTTGATAGAAAAAAATAACAAAAAAAAAAAAACATACCAGAGGGGCACAGGCATGTGCCATTCACCACTTAGGGCCTCACGTAAAACACATCTTGGCTACCCATTCAGCACAACAGTTTACGCATGCCTTCAAATACTTTCATAATATATGACACAGCTTCCCAGTGGACCTCACCCCCCAACACACACACACAAGTAAGCGAGGTAGAACCCACAAAAGTTCTGCTGTTTAATCAGATGGTATAAAAAAAGGCCTTCTTTGCCATCTAGACGTGTCTGGACATTTGATCAGGACGTCCACTGAGAGCTTGTTGGTAGGCCTCGTTGAATCCCACCCAGTATAGGAGTGAGGCATCTTCTCTGCCACATGGCAGTGCAAGTCAGGGGTCAAGGTTGGGGTGAAAAGGGGCTCGAAAGTTCCCTTACATGGGTAACATGGAGAAAGGGTAGCAGGTGGGTCAGCCAAGGAGACTGTCCACTGACGATCAATTTAGACACCCCAAACTCACCCCATACCTACAACTCCCCGGGGGATTAAAAGAACAGGAATATAAAGAAAATAGAAGGATGACTACTTATCTGACCACGCCAGTGGGTTTTCTCTGGTCAATTGCCCTGGAGAAGTAGAGCACTCAGGACGGTCCACACTGAAGATGAGATCTCCGCTGGTAGAGGAGGCCTCCCTCGTAGCCTTTGGTGGATGTTGCCCTCTGCTATCTGTAGCTCCGTTCGGCGGCTGGTGAGGAGATGCTGACGGGGACAGGTAGCTGGGCTGCAACATAGGAGTAGGCCTGCCTTCCATAGTCGAATCCACAACGTCTGGGTGTTGATCCGGAGAGCTGGGGCATAAAGCTTCATATCTATTAGCGGTGGTAGGCCTGTAACGGATCTGGAGCAACAGTATCCATGCTTGTGGCCTCCTCTGTGTCGTCTTGCCCTCTCTCTCTGAAGGATGCTCCCGGTGGCCGTGTTTCTTTGAGGATTGCCTTTTTTGGTGTGTTTTTGGGGGGAGTTCCCAGTGTTGCTCCCCGAGGTCTTGCCAAACTGCAGGCCTGCTCACTGATGGAGAGGAGCAGTTTTGGCCGAAGGGGCTCCCAGGGTAGTGGTGGTGAATTCTTGTGGCCAGTTACGCCCGTAAAAAATCCATCCTTTTTAATCAACACCCTTCCTTTACTTTGTTGATCCCCTTGACATATTTTGATTCCCAGTCCCAGAAACTTTTGTAGTAATTAAACAATAAGGTATTGTTTTTGGACTTTGTGCGCTCCCCGAGTTAACCCCCCCAGAGTTGAGAATCTTTAGTGTGGGGGTTGGGGGGTGCAGCTTTCCGTAATGGGGGGTGAGGGGGTCAGAGCCCCCACAAAAAAGAAACTTGTGCCTCACGGCAGAAATTGCGCTGTATTGGCAGCGTGGTTTTGCCATGCGGCATAATGTCTTGCGACAATATGACCCCGTGCCTGCTCTTGAGACACAGAGTGGCAGCAGGAGTCTGGTGTGTCAGGTAGTGGAGGAAACAGCAGGGAAGCAACTGACAGTAAAATTAAAACTAACTTACTTCGTCTTGAGTCACCACTTCCTGCACTTATACTCTCACTCCCTTCTGGAGGGTCAGGTTGTGTTGAGAGAGGGAGAGCAGAGGGTCAGGTTGCGTTGAGAGAGGGAGAGCAGAGGACAGATACTGAGCCTGCAACAGCGATGAAGCCCTCTTATGCTACACGCTCCAGTGGCAGCACTAAGGGACAGAGTGTGTGTGTGTGTATAGGAGAAGGACATAGCAAGGGGCAGCAGGAATAACAGCCACTTGAAAATGACAAAAAAAAAAAAACTAAAAGCAGAACTGTCTTCAGTGACTTTCTTTGACATTGACTCCTTACACCAGTAATTATAAAAATATATATATATTTTTTTTGTTAAATACCTGAGGTGTGAGATAAACTCATATACCTCCCGAGCTTCGCTCTCGAGGTTTATGGGAGAACACATACCTAGGGTGAGTAAAAAGCTTCATAACACACAGTCACTGGTACATTATTCTATTATAGGTGCACGGTAGCACCCCTATAGTTAGGGTTGAGTAGCCTGTTCAATGTTAACCCCCTAACTTTGTACATTAATATCTTTGGCTCTGTTTGACGAAATGAGCTGAAAATTTATATGTGTTGTCTAGGAGGCAAGGCCTTAATCTGTGGAAGTTTTTGTGACAACAGCTCGTGTGGTTTCTGAGCTCTGCATGTGCCATTTTTTGTAAATGTCTAACTTTTGTCTTATACTTCACGTTTTTTTTTGCTCTCCTGACAGCCTACATGGACTAGAATGTTTTCCCAAACTTGCAGGGGATATGTGTCATGTCCCACGGTAGTGCCTTTAACAGGTCTGGTGAAAAAATATTAAAGGATTACTGAGTTATAAGGCTTTAAAATTTAGTGTTTTCTGACCTGTGCAGTAGGGTTTTTCAGATAAGGTTATGTGGCAAAAGTAAAAATTTGATGCTGCAAACACCCATTTTTGCTTTCGCACCACTTGATTGGCAGGGCACCAAACATTTTATGTGCCGTGCCAACTGCCATCTTGTTCATTTTTTCCACGAACCAACAAACGTGAAATATATATAAAAATGCTGGGATTTTAATAAACAAACAAAAATCCGAACCTAGCTAAACGGGACCCGTTTAGCTAGATTCTGATGTTTGTTTATTTTAAAAAAGAGTTAGAAATATCTTATCTGGGCACCCAAAATACCAGCTGCTCAGCTTAGTAAGAGGAGCCATTCCCCACGTTCTCTGTACAAGAACAGCGGGACTTTCTTAACTTCTGCAGCCACAGCTGGAACTCGTGCTGAGAGCAGCAGTCAGAACAGTAAGCTGCCATTTCCCGATCTTACCTTCCATCAGCCTGCCAATAGCAAAGTGCATCTCTGAGTAGGCCACTGAAGGTACATGACTGCACTGAGCCCCCTTCCCCCGAGATCCATACTAAATCCCAACTCTCATAATCCTGACAGTTGTTTGCCTGACGCATTCAGAACACCGACGCTTTAAATCCCGACTACTGAAAGCCCGTTTTTTTTTTTAAATATCAACAGCGACCGTGTTTGCGAACTCTTTTGCAGCTGTATCCATTGCCTTGCCTCCTGATGCCTTTCTGTTACAGAGCATTCTTGGGTATAGGAGGACTCCAGACACACACAGAGTGTAATTAAATGCGCTCTCTCTCTCTCTGTCTCGACCGATACCATGTGAACATTGGCGCACCACCTGCCGCCTGCTCTGCCTCTTGCTGTCACAGTTGGGGATAGACATCAACCCCCCCAGTCCCCCCTTCCCCCAACAATGTCACGCATTGGGCAACGTGGTGATACAGACCTGCTGAGTCCTTACAAGGGATGCAGAAACATACACTTGTAGCACTGGGAGACACAGAGCAAGAGGGGAACGGACAGGATTGCAGTTCGTTTGTGCCCCGAAGGATGCAGAAACACACTCTGTACCATTGGGAGAGAGAGCGAGGGAGGGGAACCAACAGAATGCCTGTTAGAGTACTGTGGGTGCAGAAACAGACAGACACAAGAGACTGCAGGACTTTCTCTCCCAATCTCTCTCTCTCTTCTGTGTGTTGCTGTCAGGCATGTGAGTGGATGATGTGCAGCCGCCAGATGCGGGTAAGGAGGGTCCAACTAGTTCACAACAGTCTGCTGCCCTCCCATTCTCTCCCACCTCCTACATGCCTTTCCCATGTGATGGCACATTCCCTGACTCCTGGAAGCACGCTGTCCCACTTCACGATGTTTCGCCACACCAGAAATGCCTGATGCTGCCCTTTCATTACCTGTGTTTTGCAAATGAGACCCACTGGCAGACCTCCTGCCTCACTGTCTGCCCGTGTTTTTAGCTGCTTGCTCTCTGTCTGCTCATCCTGTTCCCTCTGACTGCTTCTTTGCTGCTGGCTCTCTCTCTAACCATGCCTACTGATGCCTTTCTGCACCGGAGGTCCGACGACATCACAATGATAGTTCCAAATTCTATAAAAGAAAAGCACAGGAGGCAAGGCCGTGGATGCTGCCCAAGCGATGAAACAATGTAAATATTTTCATTTATTTTATTTTATGTCACAGCTGCAAAAGTTTTAGCAAATGCGGTTGCCATCTGTATTTTAAAAATCGGGCTTTGAATAGTCAGGATTTAAAGCGCCAGTATTCTGACCGTGTTGGGCAATCAGAGTCAGGCAAACAGTTGTCGGGATTTAGTACCAGCCCCCTTCCCCCAATATGGAGCCAGCTGCTGGATCTCTGTGGAGAGACTCATGGAACATAGTTGCTATGTCACATTTTCAGTCTCCTCTAAATGTGTCGTGCTAGCCAACCTTCGGGCACACAAGCAATTAGCATCTTGTACAGTCACCTCTGTTGCCTGCAGTATTCGGTGCAGATGTCTTCACCAAATGCCACACCTGTCAATCAGTGCCTGACTATGAGGGTTAAAGGATGGCAGCTACTGCCCTGTAATAGACATGCACACTGTCCAGTGCCAGCTGGAGTACACCCCACCTCACACAAACTGCTCTGTTCAAAGCTTTTAGTATGTTAGCATTTCCAAACAAGTGCTGGTGGTATCAGACTGTACATCAGCAGGGGAAGGGAGAGATGTGCCCCAGTACCTTGCAATACCCAGAAGGACTACTGTGTTCCGCAATCCGCACCATGGATATCAGTAATTGCCAGCAGGCTGCAGCAGCTGGAACAGTGCTAAAGTCAAGTATGTTAATTACATGTGCAATCACTACCAGTGACATCGGTCATACATACAGGTATCCCAGTGCTGGAATGTGACAGTTGTGATGGGGCCGTGGGGAGGATCAGGACGGAGCAGCAGACCACTGGTAAAAACTTTTGTAAGTGAAGAGAAGATATAAAATAGAAACTCAAATGTGTTCATGCTCAAGAACCTTTTTCTTGCAAACTCTCCTGTGTTGCAGCCCCAAAAAAAAACATAAAAAAAATCACTATACTTCAAAATCGGGCAAAAACATCAGTTCTATTGTGTGTGGATGGGATTTTCTTTGTCAGTAATTATTTATAAACAATGTCACACTTAAAAGCACGATCGCAATTTGGCTCGGGATCATTTGTCATCAGTATGCCCTTATGCACTGCTATGCTGCTAGGCATTTACCTCTAAGTCAATGTGTTTCCTGATTAGTTATTTGTACTTTCAAAAGAACATACAAAAATATTAGGACATTAACACATCACAAAATGTACATGACTATTACTGCTTGAAATGGACAATGTCGAGAGCAAGATGACAAAAGGGGAGCATTCTTCCTGACACAGCATGTCTTACGGCACAGGTTACCCCCACTCCAACTCACCTCCACTACATAGCATCTGTTCGTTTCTTGGAGAGTTGTACCCAGTTTGAGAAATTAATAATTAAAACAAAGAAAAACAAACAAACCAGGAAGACCATAGTAATGCATTAAAGGAATAATGATGCATTGTATAAAATGGGCATGGATTTTAAGTCCAGGCAAGATGAAACCTGCAGGAATTTTGTATATGTGCTGCAGAAGCAAGCACAAATCCACAGGAATTACACTGAGTTTCATAAATGATTTTTTTTTCATCTAGAAATATTTTCCTTCATTATCTGAGTAGCATATTTAGGATGCAAAAATGACATTCTTACCAACTTTGCAGATAGTAATATATTTCAGCCACCCAGCTGATGTGTCATTTTGAAACAACTGTTAATATTTATTAGAAATCACACTTGCGAATAAATAGTGCCAACAATATATTGAAGGCTCCTCAAAGTAACAAGTGTAACCCTCACACAGAGTGATGAGAAACGACAGTTTTATGACACCCTACTTGTCTAGCCCAGCTATGAAAAAAACTGCTTGGCAAGCGATAGCGTACCTAAACAGAAGTAGCATGAGTTACCTACAGTGGAATGATAATTAGTCTAAAGGAAAGGGAAAGGGGAAAATGTTTAACCAGGAAATGCACACTAAGCCAGAGCTCATTTCCTGGTGTGACCTGGGAGCACAAGGAAGTTAAGTGACCTGATCATGGTCACACAGTATGCAGGTGGGGGCTGGGGCTGATGGGATTTAAACTCTGGTCTCCAGGTTTGCAGCTCAGTGCCCTTATCTAGTACGCTATACTGCCTCCCTCTGTCTGGCAACAGGTCTCCATCTACGGTACACAGCCACAGCATAATGACCACTTTTTTCTATACGGTCTACTTTAATTTTTTTTCCATATCTTATTCACTGCAAGTAAAATCTACACTAAATTTGCATGTTTGACATTTTGCGATGTCCACTTCATGGCCACAGAAGTGCCGCTATATAAAGCGCATAAGAAATGTGCTTTGTGTTGTTCCTCTAACCCAACCACATCCACTTAGAGAAAACCCTTGTGTGATTTACAAAGTAACAACTATTTTGTCATGTGGTGGGTATCTGGCATAACAACCATTTTGTCATGTGGTGGGTATCTGGCATTTAGGATAGCAGTGAGCTGCCAATTCCATTGGTGTCTAGTGCCCCCCATTGCTGTCCCTGTGTTCTGTTGAAATCTATTTTTTAATTTTTTCTCCCCATGCTGGATCTATTTTTTCTTCTCGTGTTGCCATTAAATTAGCACTGGTACAATTAATTTAAAACAGCACAGACAAAACACTAAATGCAACTGCACTGGGAATGGGCACAGAGAAAACATGAAAACCCTCTGTAGAGCAGTGCAGGTCAAAGGAAACACGTTTCCTTAGGTGTACACAAGAAAACTGTGTTCAGCAAGCTTTCTGGGATGCACAGAGAGAATTGTTTGATGGCCCTGTGAAGAATTATCCCCAACTTTATGCTGTTAGCATTCCTTTGTAACCTCTGCACCAGTAACAGTCTAATAATGTTATTTTGTTCTGGTATTTTTGCCCAAGGAGTAAATGTTAGCAGTGGTGAAAAAAAATAAATAAATCAACAGTGTCTCTCCACCGAGAACAGCCTGCATTGTCGAGACTTGCGAATGATAAAACCTTAAGGTCTGCTTTTCCTGGGCACGGAATGCTTATAAAAGCTTATCTAGAATGCATCCTGATAATGTTATAAAAATTCATTTTCAACACTATCGCTAGTCAGAGCAGTGCTGAATCAGCACAGATAATTAGATCTACACATTAAGAAATAGCTTGACTGTTTTTTGTTTTTTTTACCAGGCTACTACTAGACAACACTTCTGTTTTGGACAGATTTCCCCTTATCAGTTTACTGTGCTTACTTTACTGAATAAAATACTGTGTCTGTGTGTTTATCAAAATAAATAATGCTATCGAAATTTGCAGCCTCAATGCTATTGTTTAACTCATGCCATCTCACTATGCTCTGGTTTCACTGCTGCCAGTGACAGTGTTCACATAAAAGTGCTCTGACGCCCTCTTATGCACAGGCATGTCAGGTGTGCCATGAACGTGCTCGTTTCAGTGTGCAGGGGCCAGCTGTCTGTCAAAATTTATGACAGCTGTACCGACAGACACAATGTCATCTTCCGAGATACATTTACAGCATACTAGTTTCTTTTTATTCTTATATGCTACAGAAACATTCAGAATCAATTTACATTCATAGCTTGGGTAGGAGAGAAAAGACCACACCCCATGCCAGCTTGTAAAATGTTCTAATATTTAGCTACTGGCAGGTGGATTTCAAATAGAGCTACAGGTTTTGGCTTAGTACAGTAGCTGCTGAAAATGGAAGAAAAAAGATTATAAATAGTGGTTTAGCCAAAGGTTGACAGTCAGGGTCAGGAGAAAATTAACATCCCTCCCTTAGTCTGTTTTTAACCAACATCTCTAGATCCATTTTGCAGTCAACATGCTGACGTAGTTGTTCACTTGCAAACAGCTAATGTTTCAAGCATCCCTCTAAAAGGCTGACTGTGGTGTTTGGGTTTGATCTACCCAACTACACAGTCCTCCAGGTTCTCACAGATGAACAGTGAACAATATATTTTATAGAACTGAATTATTACTGCCATACAGTGCCTTTTAGATATCTTCTGTTGCCTTTTTATGTTTTAACTTAGGGTATGAATGCTAAATACAACTAATCTGGAGATGGCTTCTTTCAACCTTTGCTGTCCTGTCAGGTACAGACAATCTAATGTTTACACAGATATTAACAAACAAATAAAAAAAAAGAACTTTATGACTATATTAGTTTTTTTTTTGTCCTACCCAAGCACATTTTTGGAGGGAGTGGCTGTACTGAAAAGTCAATGCTTTGTTGTTTTGGAACCTCTGTAAAACTATATTTAAATTGCAAATTTTAAGCAAATTCTTACAAATGTTTTTTTTCTGCCTTATGGATCCCTGGAGTCCATGATGATGCATCTGACACAAAAAAAGGAATTGTGATACGATTGGATTCCTCTTTACTAACTATACTGCTTTTCTAATCGCTGAATTCTGATCAAAGTTTAGGCTACCAAATTGTATGATTCCATCTTGAGGATTGTAATCAGCATATAACCAAGGGCTAGAAAGTACTCCCACACGTCAATATATGTAACAACTTTGCTTCTTTTTAAAATTTGCAGTTTGAGAAAAATAAAATAAAATGGCAAATGTATTTGATGTAAATAAGTCAGTTAAATCTCTCAGGCAGACATGTTAGTAGAAGCAAATAATTTCTGGAAACGAGATTATTGCAAGCTGACTTGAAGAGAAGAAGAACTACATAAAGTACAGAAAAATGAGTTGCTCTTCCAGTAAATTACATTGCAAGTCAGAGGAGGTCATAGTCATGGTGTTCTGGTCACTAAATATATACTGCCATTTCAGGGAAAATTCTGGGGGACAGTTTGTATGCACAGTTTGGATTCCCTCATATAGTTTCCACAGGTTGCTTCATATTTTTTATTATGGACACAATTAAAGAGGATCACTGTCATTAGGACTCCTTGTCTGCTTTCGCTGCTTACACCTGAAATCACAACAATCCTCTGGTTATGTTTAACTGATGTGATATGGTGTGTGAATTCCTGAAGAAGGGCTCAGTGTAAGCGTGAAAGCTTGTGTACTGAAATGTTCTTGTTTCTCCAATAAAAGGTATCAAATCATATACTTGGGTATCTACTGATATAATCTGTAAAGAAAGAAGCTGTGAAGTTACGAGTGAGACTGAGATGTAAACTGTAAACAGGTAGTGCACACGTACGGACAGCTGCCCTGTATTCTCTGCAATAATTATAAAGAAAATGGGATGCTTATTTCAGAAATACACAAAATGCATCAAGCTGAAATTAGTCAATTTCTAATTATGTTTTTCAAAGTTTTCTTTGAGACCCAGGGCGTTATTTAATTTCACTTTATTTTCTGATTAAAACATATTATGAAACAAATTCTGATCCTTATCGCTTACCAAACAATGCCAGCTTTGTTGAAAGCCTTGTGGTTCTTTTTTTTTTTGTTTTAGTAACCAATACCTAGAATTCTTTTTGAAACACAGAGTTTGAAATAGTAGGGCTACTCAGTATCCTTATTACAAGAATATAAGAATTCCTAACATGCACCTGTCACCTACAGTAGCTTTTATAAGACCAGACGAGCCTCCCTATCCCTGCTGTGCTTTTTAATCTGTACCGGGTTCGAGGGAGGGAGAAAGAACTCTTCCCCTGGTGAAAAAAAACAAGAAAACAGAAATCACATAGCTATGAGTCGGTGACACAGCTCCCTACTGTCTAGAATGAATGTTTATGCTTTCCAGGCTGAGCTCAACCACTTTAAAATTACAATCACTCTCCTTTTACCCCCGTTTTTTAGTTGTTTTTTTTTTTGTTTTTTTTTAAACACCTGGTCCAAATCAAATAAGAATGGTTTCACCATGTGGTCCATAAAAGTTTGCGTTGAGTTTCATGAGAAATTACACCAAATGTTTATAAGGTCCAGGGGCAGAATCAGAGTTCTTTAGTATTTTGTACTCCAATAAAATGGCCAGGTTCTGCCATATAACAATGTCCTATATGTATTTTTTTTTTTTGTTTCCACAGTCTAACGGAAAGCATGATGCAGGATCTATAAATCCAAACAACCAGTAGGTATTGTATGCAAACATTTGAAATGGTTATATAAGAGTGCTATGAATATTAGAATATGGAACCATCTCTTAACTTCATTTACTTTAAGAATTTGGTGAGGAAATTATGCAGTTTTATGCCTTTTAGATCATTGTTGGGAATGGCAAATTAAAGAAACAGTTTTTCAAGTTTTTTTGGATAAATTTTTGCCAGATAGTACTTTCTTAATCTGCAGGGTTATGATTCCATCTGACGATGTGGGGATTAAGCAAAAACTCAGCTTGTGACATTTTCAAGGATAATATGTGAGACAGAACAAGATATGGATTTAGAACAGGGAGCTCAGGAGAAGAGAAAACATGAATTAGTTTGATAAGGTGTAAAACCATAATTTTTTTTGCACATAAAAAGTTAACTACTAGAGACTTAGGCTGAAATATTCAAAGGTGTTGCACCAGCGCAACCCCAGAACTGTGCCCTGGGGCAATATTCAAAAGTGGGAATTTCGCAGCGCAATTCTCAATGTGCCAGGGCACAAAAATAATGTATGCAGCACATTTCCTGGGTGCATGCCCATGCATATGCGTCACATCCCGATATTCAGCCCGTGATGTGTGGCGCATATGCTGGCATAACCCAGAGATGTGCCACATACCTGGTCTCACAGCTGAGCCAGAAAACAATGGCTCAAGTGCTAGGCGTCAACAGGCAGACCGCTGTAGTGCAGTGCACAACACAGCAGCCACTGGCTGACTGCACAGCACACAGCAGCTGCCAGCCGTGGTGAACCCCCAACACCATGCATAAGCATATTACAGAGTCCCGTAGTTCAGTGGTACCCCCTGCCAGAAACTTCGACTGCTATAAATAATTTATTTTATATATCTCCCCATCCGAATCCGATCACCGTGAAATGGCCATTTCAACTCCCTGGCAGTCTAGTGGTACCCCACCCACCCACCCATCCACACAGGTACCCCAAGCCCACCCAGCTCCCCCATCACTGGCAGGCAGCATACACACCCACATACCTCCGCAGCTGCCTGCTGAATGACAGCTTACAGTATGAGCTGCAAGCTCATTGGTCCACTCTGTGGACCAATACGCTGGCAGTGCATACTGTAATAGCCATTCACAACTTTGTGAATGAATCATTCACAAAGTTGTGCATGACTATTACAGTGTGGACCAATGAGCTTGCAGGTCATACTGTAAGCTGTCATTCGGCGGGCAGCTGCAGAGGTATGCAGGTGGGTATGTTGCCCGCTGATGATGGCGGTGGGGACTGGGGGCTCTATGTGCGTGGGGGGTACCACTAAACTGCCAGGGAGTTGAAATGGCAGTTTCCTGGGCAACTGGGGATTCAAGCGGGGGGAGGGTACCACTGGACTACCAGGGATATTAAATAAAATTATTTTCAGCGATCAGAGGGTCAGGATGGGGGTACCACTGGCTACCAGGGATAATAAAACTATTTATTTTTGGCAATCAGAGGGTCGAGATGGGAAGGGGGTACTACTGCCGTCCCTGGTACAGGGACTGCAAGCTGTGCAGGGCACCAGGTGCATTTCGCTGGCCAGCCCTGCACAACACAAGCAATGAATATAATGACATGCAATGGCCCATTTGCATACTGGTGTCTCGACTAGCAGGAATTTCGCACGGCGTATCTTTGATGCGCTGGCGTATTTCCCATTCTTGGTATTCAGACATGCCTGGGGGAGATGCGCTGGTGCACTATATTTGCGCAACGTGCATTATTTTATATATTCAGAAGACAAGCACCATGGCATATGTCTTTTGAATCTATCCCTTAGTTGCTCCAGCGCAACTAAGTTGTGCTGTGCCACCACTTACGTCATTGACAGGCGCAAGTCTGAATATTGGGCCCATACTGTAGTTTTTATCAGATTTTTTTAACCATTACTGCCCCACTGCCATTTTATTTGGACAATACATTTGTCACTGTGAATGGAGAATATTCTCAGATGCACTAAATAACAAACAGCTCTTCTTTTGAATTTGTAGTATGTATTAGGAAAGTAAAATAAAAAAGATGACGTATTCATTGCACATTGCAGTTCTACATGCCTTCACAATATCTCACTTCAGAAAACAGTACTGTGCAAGAACAAGAAGTACTACACAGGGTTTTATTTAACTCTAAAAATTGATTAGCGTTTTGCTCATAAAAGTTCTAAAACGTTGTGAAAATGCATAGCACTTGCCTCACTGTGTTTAAGAAACACAACAGTTCTAGAAAACCTATATAAATACTTTCTGTACAGTTAGTATTGTCCCAAGAAAAAAAACTGCTACTCAATTATTTAAAACCCTGCTACAGTATATAGCAGTTATGCTAGTGCTAAATTACTAGCCTCTTGCTACCCCATTCACAGAAGCACTAATGCTTAATATGTGATTTTTTCAATTTTACTTTCCTAATACATGCCAAAAATCCAGAAGAACAGCTGTTTGTTATATAAGGGCATCATAGAATATTACAAATACTAAAAAACGAATTACATAAAATTCTTGCTCACTTAACATATAACTGGGCAGATTTCCGATTTTAAAGGAAAGCAGTTCTTTAGGTTATGCTCCCCATCCCCCAAAGCCTTACCCCCGATAAGGCTTTTAGCACTGAAAACACTTTTTTTAAAAGTATTTTAAATTACTTAATTCAGTTGTAAAATCCATGAAGCCACAACATAGCAGACACCAGCAGTTCCATTTCAGGGAATGATGGGCGCCGCACCTCTGCCTCAACACGCTTATTAATTGAGAACGTGCGGCGCTGCACTCCTCTTTTGTTTCCAGATATACTTCACATATTATAGAGAAATGATCACTATCCCTATGCCCTGTTGCTAGCCTGTAAAGCAGAAAGCAGCTAACTGAAAGAAGGTACAATTTTCTTACTAATTTAACACTTCTATCTCAGCAGAAATCAGTTTCTGTTGAGATTAAGCAGACACTTTATTAGAAGTAGAAGGGGTCTTATTTAGGGTTAAAAAAAGAAGAAAGAAAGTCAGTGTGTGTTCTGTGCTGTGATGGGTACTGTATCAACTTACTTTGCTAAATCAGTAGGAGAAGAGAGAGAGAGATAGAGTGAGCTTAATTGGGGGTGTGGCTTAGACCATATAAAAGCAGGTGACTCCAATTACAACCTCCTGTTGCTAGCCTATAAAGCAGAAAGCAGCTAACTGAAAGAAGGTACAATTTTCTTACTAATTTAACACTTCTATCTCAGCAGAAATCAGTTTCTGTTTAGATTAAGTGGACAGATATGTTATTAGAAGTAGAAGGGGTCTTAAATAGGGTTAAAAAAAGAAGAAAGAAAGTCAGTGTGTGTTCTGTGCTATGAAGGGTACTGTATCAACTTACTTTGCTAAATCAGTAGGAGGAGAGAGAGAGAGAGAGCTTAATTGGGGGTGTGGCTTAGACCATATAAAAGCAGGTGACTCCAATTACAATTTCCTGTTGCTAGCCTTTTTTCTTACTAATTGCCCTCCATTCCACCCACCCTAAGCCAGTTCTACTTTTATAGCCACTGGAATTGACGGACAACAGGAACTTCCTGTTTGGCAGTAGAAAGGGAAGGATCTTAAGAGAAACATTAGTTTTATCAACACTAAAGAAAAAAAATAGCTCGCTCTCTCCCCCCCCCCAGCTGCTGGTGGTCTGACAATGGGCAAGGAAGAAGGCTACTGAAGAATATAGGAAGTTGCTGTCCCAGAACAGGAAGGGTGAGAGTTGTAAGGAGAGGAGAGAGTAAGCATACAGAGGAAACAGGAGAGGGAACACAAAATAAGACATGATGGAGTGGTGCAGTGCAATGGCTGTGGGGTGGCAGTGTTCCGGGAGACATTCTGGAGGCTGCGATGCTGCCGTATTTGCAGGCACCTGTCTGGTCTGAGGGAGGAGGTTGCCCATCTCCAGGCTGACCTGGCTAGGATTCATGAAACCTCCTCCCCATCCAGGGACCACCAGGGCCAATGCCACTACCTTAGAGGTTGCCAAGAAAGAGGAGAGACTGGACCAGGGTGGGCTCAGGGAGGGAGAGGGTGGTGGAATAGAGTCTCATCCCTCCAGCTGTACCTGTCCACAATTCATACACTATTCTGGTGGATAGTGGTTCCTCTACGGACCTGTAGTGGAGACCAAGGAGGATGCTGGGAACCTTCACAAAGGAGACCCACAGGAGGGAAGCATGGGACCCTAAAGGGGAAGGAAACAACTCCTGGTGAGGGACTCAGTCATTAGGAGGCTAGAAGTGGGGGAGGAATGGGACAGAGAGGTAAGGTGCCTGCCTGGCACCATGGCTTGGAAGGACAGGAAGTGAATCCTCAGGATCGTGGGAGCAGCTGCATGAGGGAGGGAGCTGGATGTCATTGTCCACCTAGGAACAAATGACCTGGCTAGGAATGGGATCAGAGCATTGCAAGAGGAGTTTGTAGAGTTGGGGAGGGGCCTTAGACAAGTAGAGCATATGGTAACCTTCTCGGAGGTGCTGCCTGTCTATGGCAAGGGTGATGCTAGGGTACTCCTTACCAGGAAATTCAATGAATGGTTGAAAAACTGGTGTGGAGCTCAGGGTTTTCACTTCATTGGAGACTGGGGAGCCACCTGGAGGGATGCAGACCTATACTGGCCGATGGTCTGCATCTGTCCAGGGGGACCAGGATCCTAGGTGAGAAGGTTTGAATGCTTCATTGGCAAGCATTTAACAGCTACAAGGAGATCTGAAAAGGGAGCAGGGAAATTCCAGCCCCCCCCCACAAAACATGGTAATTAGTGAGATAAATACCAAGGTAGAGAAGTCATTAGTGAGCAGGACAGAGGTAAATGTAAAAAAAAGGACAAGGCAGTAAGGTCAGGGATGGGGCTAAAAGGGGTAAGGCCATCAAAAACTGGAGGGTGATGAGTACCAATGCCCGTAGTCTGTGTAACAAACTCCCTGAACTAGAGGCCTTGATGAAAGAGGGTTGCCTGGATATTGTGGCAGTCACAGAAACATGGTACACAGAGAACCGTGACTGGGATGTCAACAAACCAGGATACACAATTTACAGGAGGGACAGGGAGGGTAAAAGAGGAGGAGGAGTAGCTCTCTATGTAAAGGAAGGGATCAAAGCAACAGAACTAAAGAGTAAACAGGGAGCAGATGAGGCACTCTGGGTCACCCTGGAGACAGGAAATGGCACCACAATCCGCACGGGGGTTGTATACAGACCCCCATCTCAGGGGAAGGGAATAGACAAGGAAATAATAGAAAGCATCCTTAGAATGGCTGAAAAAGGGGAGATACTGTTGATGGGGGACCTGAATATGCCAGATGTTAACTGGAGCACCTCTACTGCAGGCACATCCAAGAGAAAGGTCATTCTTGATGCCCTACAAGGGGCATGCCTCAGACAGCTAGTATTGGAACCCACTTGGGAGGGAGCAATCTTAGACCTCATACTATCAAATGGGGACGGAGAAAGAATATCAGATTTAGAAGTGGGTAGCCATCTGGGAACAAGCGACCACCAAACAGTGTGGTTCATGCTAAACACAGCCATACAATCAAGCCATACAAAAGCAAGAGTATTGAACTTTAGGAGGGCTGACTTTGGGAAAATGAGACATTGCCTCAGAAAAGCACTAGCAAACAGGCAAGAAGGAGAGTTGGAGGAAAAATGGGGAGTAATCAAAACAGCCAACACAGAGGCAACAAGCCTTTGTGTACAGCAAATCAACAAAACACAACGAAGGAAAAAACTACTATGGTTCTCAAAAGAGGTGGCAGGGAAGGTTAAGGGAAAAAGGACAGCATTCAGGAAATATAAGGAAACACAGAAGGAGCAGGACAGAGAACTTTTATCAGTTAAAGCAAAAAGAGGCACGGGTGGCAGTCAGAATAGCAAAGGCCCAAACTGAGGAAAGGATAGCCAACTCTGTTAAGAAAGGGGATAAGACCTTTTGTAGGTTTATTAGGGAGCAAAGAAAGACCAAAGGAGTGATACTGAGGCTTACTAAGGGGGACGGAATGTGGGCAGAGGGTGACAGTGAAAAAGCAGGGATACTGAATTAATATTTCTGCTCTGTATTCACGAAGGAAGAGGAGGGGGAGGTATCTAAACCAAACAAGAGAAACATTCTGAAGACAGGGGTTGATATCAGTTCATTTACAGAAGAAACAGTTCTGAAAGAACCAATAAAATTGAAGGTGGACAAAGCAATGGGGCCTGAAGGGATTCACCCAAGAATTCTAAAAGAACTAAGGGTAGAACTAGTGACACCACTGACTACTCTATTTAACAAAACATGGGAGGATAGGGTGGTACCTGAGGACTGGAGGAGGGTGGATGTCATTTCTCTTCACAAAAGCGGGAGCAGGACAGAGACCAGAAACTATAGACCAGTTAGTTTGACCTCAGTGGTAGGGAAAATGGTGGAATCACTTATGAAGGAAAGAACTGTTGAGTACCTAGAGGCCAGTGGGGCACAGGACCCAAGGCAGCATGGATTCACGATGGGAAGGTCATGTCAGACTAATCTAATAGATTTCTTTGACTGGGTGACCAAAGTATTAGACCAGGGAGGGGCTGTGGACATGGCCTATCTAGATTTTAACATGGCATTTGATATAGTCCCACACAAAAGATTAATACACAAGTTAGCCAGCCTTGGAGTGGGTCCCAAGGTGGTAGCCTGGATAAAAAATTGGCTAGACAACAGGACACAAAAGGTAGTAGTAAACAGAGTCCACAGTGAAGAAGGGAGGATTACTAGCGGGGTACCGCAGGGTTCAGTACTGGGACTGGTCCTTTTTAATGTCTTTATAAGTGACATTGCAGAGGAACTGGAAGGAAATGTATGTCTCTTTGCAGACGACACAAAAGATCTGCAACACGGTTGATACACAAGATGGAGTGGAAAGGATGAGAAGGGACTTGGCAAGGTTGGAGGAATGGTCAAACATATGGCAGCTCAGATTCAATGCAAAAGTGCAAGGTATGATGAAACAAAAACATAGAAGTGTACACAATGGGGGTGAGATACTGACAACAGTAAAATTGGAAGGGACCTGGGGTAATTATATCAGATGAACTAAAGGTGGGCAAGTAATGTGAGAAGGCAGTAAGGAAGGCTGGGGGATACTGGGATGCATAGGAAGAGGCATCAATAGTAGAAAACAAGAAGTTGTTATCCATCTGTACAGACAGTTGGTGAGACCCCATCTGGAGTACAATGTGCAGTTTTGGAGACCCCATCTCCGCAAAGACATAGAGTGGAGGCTGTCCAGAGGAGGGCAACTAAAATGGTGCAGGGTCTGTACCAGAAGACATATGAAGAAAGACTAAAGGAGCTTAATATGTATACCCTTGAGGAAAGAAGGGAGAGAGGGGACATAACAGAAACTTTCAAGTACCTCAAGGGAAGCAACAAAGTCCAAGAGGGTAGCATCTTTCAGAAAAAGAACATGTGCATGGCCTAGGTGGGTGGCATCAACTGCTCAGTGTGATGCCGTCTCTTCCAGCCACACGGTGATCCCTACCAGTTAGCAGCAGTACTGAAGACTGAAACGTCGAATCCCAACAGGCAGGATACCAAGCCAAGAACTCCCAACACCGTCAGATAGTCGAAGCCATGCTGTTTGGGCTGATTTTTTTGTGGTTGTTGTTGGGGTTTTTGTGTGTGTGTGTGTGTGTGTGTGTGTGTGTGTGTGTGTGTGTCTCGTGGGGATTGGTGTGCATAGCCAGTTTTAGGCACCAGCAAACCCTGTGGTTGCTGGGGCCCCCATGCTCATGGTGCCCCCAACCAGAGCAGTTTCAGTTTTTTTTTTTTTTTTTATCTTCTTAAAACGGCAATAAAATGCTGTGGTGCTCCTTCTGATGTGGCATCATGTCATGAAATGTCTCACCAAGCTAGGACCCAGCCAAAGAGAGGCAGAGGGGCAGCAATGGATGGAAAGGACAGGACAGCCTTGAGAAGTAACACTGCTGCCTCCCCCTAACAAATATAAAGATACCACTGGTTGTAATGAAACTAAAAATGTGCTTAAGGACTACAGTCAAGCCAAGCACATGGAGTGAAAGTGGACCAAGTTGGGGGGGGCCTCATGCAGGGGAACATATAAAGGGAATAAAGGAATATTTTACTACCATTTTTGACTGAAACACTCCCACTTTCTGATTTTGGGACATTTTTTCTCCACCCTGCAAATTTACAATATGTGGTACACATGTACAAAGTTGGCAGTACCGTGAGATGCTAGCAGCCAAGGCACTACACTGGAACCTGTGGAGGTGGGGACAGAAGTTGCTCACTGGCTGCTTAGAAGGATTGTTGCAACGTGACAATGTTAAAAATAAAGTCACAGTATGACTCCACAGCAGTATTAGGCAGTCAGTGACTGCAGGCGTCCAGTGGGATTGAGACTTGGTTTAGATGTGGGGGGTATGAGATGGGTCAGTGGATGACAGTACTACCGTTTGGATGAAAATACTACCAGGTGTAAGAAGGTAGTAGTAAATACAAATTATCTGGACTACTTTTCCAATGGCTTCAGTAATCCTGCTGGGGGCCTCCAAACCCTAAAGCCGGCCCTGTTGGTGTGTTTTGGGAGTGTTGTGTGCTTGTGCTTTGCTTTGTGCTGGTGGGGGTTGACAGGGTGCTGTTGTGCCGGGGCAAGTTCCATGTGGGGGTCAGGATTTTTGTTGGTTGCTCACATACTCCCTCTCCTCAATGTATGCCAAATTTGGGGGATGTTTATATTTAGTACGGGGGAAGGGGCGATGCCTCCTGCACTGAACATGAGGTGTTCTTAGCGGGGTGTTTGAAGTCATGTTTTGATTATGTACCTGTGCTGTTACTTCATTTGTGTGTCTACATAGATACTGTTGGCAGATAAATGCCTATGGCCCACCCAGTCTACACATTTGAGCTCGTAAGATCACTTTACTTCACTTTAAGTTTTTCTAGAAGTCTGTTGCCCCTTACCCCTGACCTCCAGGATTCCCTTATGTCTATCCCAAGCATTCACAAATCCTGTGATTGTTTCAGCCCCCACCACTTCCTTAGGCAGGGTGTTCCACTTGTCCACCACCCTTTCTGTGAAGAAATTCTTCCTCACATTTCCTCTGAATTTCCCTCCCTCCAACTTCATCCCATGCTCTCTAGTCCTGGAACATCTTTATCACTGGAAAATAGTGTTTTCCTGCACCCTGTTCCTCCCCATAAGGGTACTTGTATGTCTCTATTATATCCCCCCTCTCTCCCTTCTCGCCTCCAGGGAGTACATATTCAAGTCTTTCAGCCTGTCCTCATAAGACTTGTGATGCAATCCCTGTACCATCTTTGTTGCCCTCCTCTGAACCTTCTCCACCCTGCCTATGTCCTTATGCATGTAAGGTCTCCAGAACTGGACACTGTACTCCAGGTGGGGCCTCACTAGTGTCTTGAATAGTGGAATTATGACCTCCCTTTTCCCGCTGGTGATGCCCCTACCTATGCATCCCAGTATCTTATTTGCTTTACTGCCGCCTTGTTGCACTGTTTTCCTGCCTTGAGGTAATCAGAGATGATAACCCCAAGGTCTCTTTCCTGCTTGGTGCATGTTATATCCTCACCCCCAAATGATATGTTGTTCCAGAGTTTTTGTGCCCCATATGCATTATTTTGCACTTTTTTGCATTAAATTTCAACTGCCAAACCCTTGACCATTCTTCAAGCTTCTGCAGGTCCCTCCTCATTCTATCTACGCCCTCTGGCATGTCAACTCTGTTACGGAGCTCCGTGTCATCAGTGAACAGAGAAATTCTGCCTTCTAGGTCCTGTGCAATGTCACCGATGAAGATGTTGAATATGACCGGTCCCAGCACTGATCCCTGTGACACCCCACTGGTCACTCATCCCTCTGTGGAGTGACAGCCATTTACCACTACCCTCTGTGTCCTGACACCCATCCAATTACCCACCCACCCACCACACTACTGTCCTGCCCTCCCACATTCTCCAGTTTGTTTAACAATAACAGCCTTCTATGCAGCACAGTGTTAAATGCCTTGCTGAAGCCCAGATAGTCCACGTCCACTGCCCTCCCCTGATCCACCTCCCTTGTCACCCAGTCGAAAAATTCAATGAGGTTGGTCTGGCATGATCTCCCCCTGGTGAAACCCTGCTGCCCTTGGGTCCTGTAGTCCACTGGCAACCAGATATCCCACCAATCTCTCCTTCAGTAGTGCTTCCATGATCTTCCCCATTACTGAGGTCAGGTTGACTGGTCTGTAGTTCCCCGCTTCCTCTTTGTTCCCGCTTCTGTATAAGGGGACTGCATCTGCTGTGCTCCAGTCTTTGGGTACCTCCCATGTTTCCAGTGATTGGCTGAACAAGTTTGCCAGAAGTTCAGCCACCACCTCTCTTAGTGCCTTTAGGACCCTGGGGTGAACTCCATCTGGCCCCACTGCTTTACTGATTTTTATTCCTTCCAGTTCCTTTCGGACCCTTTCCCATGTAAAGGGTCTTGTGCCCATTTCCGTGCCCTTCCCACCCCTTGTACTCCCTTCAGGCCCATTAATCTCCCCTTCCACAGTAAAGACTGAGCAGAAATATCTGTTCAGTATGTCAGCTTTACTGTTGTCATCCTCTGCACTGCCTCCGTCCTCCCCTTGAGCCTCACTATCCTTCCCTTCGCCCTTCTTTTTTCACTTATGTACCTGTAAAAGGTTTTGTTCCCTCCAACCACTGATTCTACACTGTGCTCTTCTGTCTAAACTTTGGCTTCCCTTACTGACTTCCCTGCCTCACTTTGCTTCTGCTAGTACTTCTCCCTATCCCCTTCTTCCTGTGTCTTTTTGTATTGCCTAAATGCGATTTTTTTTTTGCTTTCACTTTCTCCACTGCCTCCTCTTCCTTTTCCCCTTGCTAACCTGCTTAACACATAATTGTGTTGCCCTTGTAATCCTTGTTTTAAATATTGCCCACTGTTCCTGCACCCCTGGTTCCCTCCCCATTCCTAATAGTGCCTCTTTCAAGCATGTCCTCATTTTCCCAAAATCTGCCCTCCTAAAATCCTGGATAGTTTTTGTGCAGTTTGGTTCTTCTCCTTCTGTGATCTCAAACCACAGTGACTGGTAGTCACTGTTGCCCAGGTACTTCCCCATTGTTACTCCTATCACACCGTCCCCGTTTGTGAGCACAAGGTCCAGTATTGCCTTCTGCCGAGTTGATTCCATGACCAGTTGCTTAAGGAAGGCACTCTGAAGGGAGTCCAGGATAAATCTGCTCCTAGTTGATGCTGCTGCTGGGAGGCTCCAGTCCATGTCTGGAATACTGAAGTCTCCAAACAGCACCACCCCCCCCCCTTGTCCAACATCCTTTGGATGGCTAGCATTAACTTCCTATCCATCTCTTCCTCCTGGGCTGGTGGTCTGTAGACCACCCGTGCGGATCGTTGACCCCATTTTCCTTTCCAGCTTAACCCACAGTATGAATCTATGGAGTGTCGAGTTATTTTCGTATTGGTTTTCTGTGATTTGAAATGTTATGTCTGTTGGGTTACTGTCTTTCAGTCTGTTGGTCTCAGTGCAATATACATTTGGATGTCTGGTGTCAGGATTTGGTACTATATCCCTACCAGTTACTGGTCTCCAACTGCTTCTGGAGTGGCAGCCAATGTACATAATGGGGCTACTACAGCATGTCAGCAGTACCACTTCCAGCAGCCTGACACCTCTGGAGGACTTGCTGTAGGCCAAGTACAGGGCTCTGTCATGGGTGTGCTGGTGCTCCACAGTTTGTCCCGGAGTGTGTCAGGTGCCCTCCATCACTGCTGGTGTGCAGCTGTTGTGGCACACACTCAGGTATCCCTGATGGGCAGCAGACCACCCAGAGATGTCAGTGATGCTCTGTGCTTCCCATTACCCATACTGGTACCCCAAGAATATGACAGGACCCCCCACTTCCCCAGCACTGGGAGTAGGACTTCTGAGGCGGTGAGTATCTCTGTTATGGTTCCCCCTGGGTCTCTGTCCCACAACATGGTGTGGTACTTTATTCAGTTGCTACGCTGGGAGTCCCACACAGCACTGCCATGCCACAGATAGCGGTCACCGACCTCTCTGTATGGCATAGACTGTATGGCTAACACCAGAGGCCAGGAGCTGCTGGCAACTTCCGTCAAACCTCTCCCTTGCATCTTCCCTTGGATGGAGTGGACCACTTGTGGCATCCATGGAGACTTTGGTGCCAGGACAAGTGAACTTCCAAAAAGCAGGGCAGGGCCCCTAGTGCGCCCAGCATTACCGCAAGCTGACTCGACGCAATTTGCACTGCTTTTAAGGCACTTTCAAAATCAAACCCAGTATGTCACCATTTGCCTAACTGAACATCAAATGCGATGTCTTTCTACTGGAACTGTTGTACAACACACTGCATCATTTTATTTATTTAAAACTGGTTTCACCAGGAATAGCCCTGAAATGAATTATCTGGCTTACATGGAGGTCCTGAGGAACACACCAGCAGTCCTCTTTGCTTCTGAAACTGCTCAGTTTCCCTGTAAAACAACTCCAACTGAAAAAAAATCACACTTAACTTACAATTAGTAGCAAGACAAAATTCGTACACAATTGCAGGGTTACAGACAACGCTGCTTACGTTCTGCAGCCTTTCAAAACATTGTCAAAAGAGGGCAAACTCCCCAAGTCATGCTTTAACATTGGTAGCAAGACAGATAGCATTAAAAAGTGCATGATTACTAATTGCAAGCAACGTTTATGCATCCTGCAACCTTTTAAAAACTTTATCGAAGATTACAAACTCTCTGAAATCCAAAAATCATGTCATATTATCCCACTAATGGAGTGCCAACCTAAAACGAAAAGGTGTTTGTTTTCTTTCGCACACACACACACACACACACACACACACACAGCGAGTGCAACAGATTATACAACTGTAGTCATAAACTGCCCCGAAAACCCTTTATTTAGTTACCTGAATTAGTCATTTACAAAATTAACAGAACACCGCGAACAGAGAAAAACGGTAGCACTTACTGCTATGCGGAAAAGTTAGAATCTGTCAGAAGATTCCCGATCAAAGCAACTGCAGGGAAAAATCAGTGCTAGACAGATAGTGCATGATGTTGTCCGTCCCGTTGTTTCCAGTTGAAAATACTTGGCATACATGCTAATCCTTACATATTCTTCAAGATGACACCATATCCATCTCTAAAGAATTAGTCGCGTTTTGTATGGCACCAGACATTGTGGTAGCAGCACTGTCAACTACCGGGACACCGCTGTGATTGCTGAAACTAAAGACAGTAGGGACATTAACGAGTCAACTTCTCAGTTGGGGAGGTGTGACTATAGATGTCAATCAAGATGACTGACGGTACGCTGGGCCACTTTACACAGGAGAGATGAACGGGTAGCAAATTAAAGTAAAAAGGAGGAAGAGTTTCTAATAGCACCTGGTAGTGTGGTTAGTGCCGTGCAGCCTATCAGAACGAGAGAGGTGGAGCTCCGTAGGTGACCCAAATTGTTACATAACTATATACAAAACACGATACTTGTTGACCAGTAATATGCCGGAGTAGAGTGAGTCCCATTGGTAAAGAGTCCCAGATCACTTCCGCCTTATGTACCTGTTTGAATACCAGCTCCTGTTGCTGACAGAGATCGGCTCTGTCTGGCTCCTTGAGTCATACCTCTCAAGTGTCCCTCATTACGAGGGACTTCCCTCATTATACCCCTTAAAATTGCTCTGTCCCTCATCCGTCCCTCATGGAAAAGGTGCTGCCCACACAGAGAATGTGCTGTAAATTCAGACTTTAAAGCAGAAATTGTTAAAATACTAAATCAAAAATAAACTTCGTACAATTAAACACTATGGTTTTCACAGTGTTCGGTGCCGGTATCTTCATGTTTGAGGATGTGTCCCTCATTCTGAGGGTCTTTGTCTTTCATTGCCCCTCATTTTGAATGTCCATGTCCCTAATTTCAGTGACAAAAAGGTTGAGAGGTATGCCTTGAGTAAGCAATGTCTTAATGGTACCTGCCAGGGTTCGGGGGACAGGACTCAGAGAGGTTCACTTCACCCACTTGGCTGCCTCTGGAAGTAAAAGCATTCCTCCAGTCATTGTTGGAAATTAAAAACAAGCATTTGTCAATGCCAAATGTTGTCGCGTTGACATTGGCTTTGGTAGTGCAGTGCGGAAACACATTTTGGGCAGGATGTGAAAAATGACAGCTGTACTGTTCATCAAGAGGTGTGGAAAACTGCCAATGGTGAAAATCCAGAGTGAAAATATTACAAATGCACAATTTTACGAGTGTGCGTGCAAACTGCGCAATGCACGCTCGTAACACAGTCATTTTATGGAGTATTGTCACCAAATTTTCAACATAGGCATTTTAAGTCCTCTGCTCATGAACAGTGTCACTGTCATTTTCATAATCTGCCCCAAACACTGATTTCCCACAGCGACCGCTCTATTGTGTGTCGGAAGTGCGGAAACACATTTCAACCAGGATGTGAAAAATGACAGCTGTATTGTTCACAAGGAGGTGTAGAAAAATGACAATGTGGAAAATCTGTCATGAAAATATTGCGAATTCGTGAAGTTACGAGTGTGCATAGCAACTACGCAATGCATGCTCTTAACACAGTCATTTTATGGAGTATCATCACCAGATTTTCAGCATAGGCATTTTAGGACCTCTGCTCATGAACAATGTCACTGTCATTTTCGTAATGTGCCCCGAACACTGATTTCCCACAGCAACTGCGCTATTGTGCGCCAGAAGTGTGGAAACATTTCGGCCAGGATGTGAAAAATGACAGCTGTACTGTTCACAAGGAGGTGTACAAAAATGACAATGTTAAAAATCTGGCATGAAAATATTACCAAATTCGCTGAAATTCTGACGTCGCATGTAACTGCTCGCCTTTACTTTCGTAAAACGAGTCATTTTTTATTTTTTCCACCAAATTTGCAACGTAGGCTTTTTGAGGGCCCACCTCATGAATACTGCCACTGTCCTTGCGTTAATCGGTCCCGAAAGGTGATTCCATGCAGTGACTGTGAAATCACCTTTCGGGACCGATTAATGTCATAACAGTGCTAGAATTTATGAGGAGGGGTCCCAAAAACCAATGTTGAAATGTGGTGCAAAAAATCCAAAAAATGCCTGAGATATGCATCAAAGTTGAAAAAACCCTATTTATTCCATTATGCAGTGTACCGGCATTTCCTCAGTTCGCGGTCAGCTTTGAAGAGTGCAAACATGTTCCCGGTCCACTGAAGATCGTCGCGCCAAGCTCTGGAGGTAAGTATGGGGTGAGGGGGGTGTGGGGAGGCAGAGTGCGCCGTGGGTGGGTGCGGGTGGTGGGATGGGGGTAGGGAGACTACGAGGGACCGTTTTC
Organism: Neoceratodus forsteri; assembly: GCA_016271365.2. Classification (NCBI taxonomy): domain Eukaryota; kingdom Metazoa; phylum Chordata; order Ceratodontiformes; family Ceratodontidae; genus Neoceratodus; species Neoceratodus forsteri. The sequence goes on from CM057459.1 coordinate 661,748,279, forward strand.
TGTTTACAGGTGTTAAAAAAAAAAAACATCGTGGACAGTTTTCTTTTTTTACAGGTTTTATTTTGGGGGGGGTACAGTAGCTGACAGGGGATTGGGCATCCCCATCGTCACATAGGGAGTGAGGACACTAGCTGAGGGATTGGGCACCCCTCAGCACAGAAGGGGACATCATGCCCGGCGGGGAGTGGGCTCCCCGTCGGTACATTAAAGTGGAAGGGTGACAGATGCCAATGGGATTGGGTACCCCGTCAACAAGCTAGCAGTGGGAGGCGCATAAGCCGAGGGGATTAGGCACCCACTAGGCAAGCAAAAAGGAGTGGGGGCACATTATGCTGATGAGGAGTTGGCTCTGCCGGGCACATACATGAGGGTCAGGGTAAGCCGACCGGGGGATTGAGCACCCCCGAAGTCGGCAGTTTAGCTGCCACTGTGCCACCATGTTTGTAGCTGGCGAAGAATGTAGGAAGGTCCGTTGCATGTGACTAGCTTTGCTTGCATTGCAGTGGACCTTTCCTTAAATGTGCTCACCACATTATGTATGCATGTTGTGGCGCCGGCATGCAGGCTGATTGGGGAATGAGGGACGCACCTACTGGTGCATGCCCTGCATTCTCCCAACAGTGACCGCACCTCCAAATCTCCACTACTGCAAGATGTTGGCTGTGCAAGTGCACCAACATAAAAAAAACTCCCTAGGGGATCCACCCAGCCATCATCTTTGATGCACTATAGGATGGAGCATACATGATTAGGGACACGTTTTCTCATTATATGTTTCATTTTTGCTCTTTATTAAGTTTTTTTACACACTTTGGGCCAGATATTCAGACTGCTTCAGGCACTGGCCCAAGTGGAGGCACAGCACAGCCGAGTGAATATAGCACAGAATGTGCATGGCACATATACAATGCACCGACGCATTCCCCAGGCAGGTAGGATTGGAAATGCTCCAGTGCAACTGTAGTTGCGCTAGGTGCATTTCCAAGATATTCAGACTTGGACATGCAAATGGGGCCATAATGTATGCAATGCACAAATGGGGCCATTTGCATGTCATTATGGCCCCATTTGCATGAGCTGAGCTGGGCAGCCCGGCGAAATGCGCCTGGCACCCTGCACAGCATGTGATGTGGACAGAGGGGACCTGGGGCAACCCCTCACCACAGAGTCACGATCACCGCTAAAATTAAAAACAGAATCCCTGATAGTTCAGTGGTACCCCCCCACCCTGTAGCCACGATCGCAGTAGTAAAGCATAGAAACACTCCCTGATGGTCTATTGGTAACCCCTCTCCCTCCCGTAGCCCGATCGCAGTCAAAATATATAGAAATACTCCCTGATGGTCTAGTGGTACCCCCCTCCTGCCCCGTAGTTACGATCATCATGTAATTACATATATACCCATTCCCTGGTAGTCTAGTGGCACCCCTTCCCTCCCCATAGCCATGATCGCCAAAACTGACATATGCACTAGCCCTGGTGATCTAGTGGTACCCCCACCCCTCCCGATGAACCAATCACCGGTAATCCATATTGACATATATCCCTGGTGGTCTAGTGGCACCCCCTGCCCTCCCGTAGCCGCGATCGCCAGTAAATGACAGAAATACCATCCCTGATGGTCTAGTGGTGCCCCCAACCCCCTCACTCACACAGGACTCCTTGCCCACCCAGCTCCCCCCCCCCCGTCATTGGCGGGCAGCTTCAACCCACCCACATTCCACCGGCCACCTGCCGAATGACAGCTTAGTATGTGCTGTAAGCCCATTGGTCCACACTGTTGACCAATGGGCTAGCAGGGCATACTGTTTTAGACAGTCACAAATATGTGAATGAAGTCACATATTTGTGACTGTCTAGTACAGTATGCCCTGTGACCCCACTGGTCCACATTGTGGACCAATGGGGTCACAGGGCATACTGTGCTAGACAGACACATTGTGGACCAATGGGCTTATAGCACATACTGTAAGCTGTCATTCGGCAGGTGGCCGGGTGGTATGCGGGCTGGTTGAAGCTGCCTGCCGATGGACGGGGCGGGTGCAGGGGTCCTGTGGTGAGCATCACACCGCTAGACCACCAGGGATGGGATTTCTGTCATTTACCTGTGATCGCGGCTATGGGAGGGAGGGGGTGCCACTGGACCACCAGGGATATATTTCAATATGGATTACTGGTGATCAGTTCATAGGGAGGGGTTGGGGGTACCATTAGACTACCAGGGACCATATGGGTGCTTGTGGACGGTGTTCTGTGTGGACGGGTGGTCACCCATGGCTGGTGGTTGCTGTGTTGCACCCTGCAGTACAGCAGCCCACCTGTGGGTGGCCAGCATTTGAGCCTGTTTTTTCTGGCTTAACTTTGTGCCCTGGTATGCGGTGCATCTAGGGGTTGTGCCAGTAGATGCGCCACACATCCCAGGCTGAATATCGGGATGTGCCGCATATGCATGGGCACACCCCATACTGATTCACTACATACATTGCCAGTGCACCCTGGCGCATCGGGTCTTGCTCTGCACAAGTCCCCCTTTTGAATATCACCTCAGGGTGCATTCCTGGAGTTGTTCCGGTGCAACTCGGTTGCGCCAGGCACAACTCCTTTGAATATCTGGCCCTTTATGTACCCAGATGTTTGCATTTTTATACTTGATTTTAGTTCGTTTTATGGGGTTTGGGGTACATTTTACACAAGAGCAATCTGTCCCCATTCTACTTCTGAGACTGAGTTAGACTTTGAATTTCCTCCTGGAACCAAGTTCCTGGCCTCCCCATTTCCACCACTGCCAACAGTAACTGCACTGCAAACTCCGAGGGGTCTTATTGCAAAAGGGCTGGGCTGCCAAGAAAACAGAAAAAAAAATCAATATGTGAAGTATTTACAATTGCTTGAAAATACTTTTTATGTGTATTGATGTGGAAACTTGTAGTTTAGGCTAGAGCCTGTCACTAATGGCGCAATAGTTGTTAGTGTGGTTTGCCCTTTTGTTTTTGGCAGTCCTATTTTTTGTCTCCCTGAGCCCAGCGGTGATGTACCCCATATTCTGCCCAGTGTCCCCCCTCCAATGACCAGTGAACTGACCTGCAATCCAGAAGACCGAAGTTACCCATTCGGTGGGCCCCCCCAAAGGGAGGTGAACTATGCTAACCCAGGTGTAGGGTCTGTGGTCTATGGGAAGCAGGCTGAGGATAGACCGGCTTCATGCTTCTCAGACTGGGGGGTCCTCTTTAAGTTTCCCCGGTGGCGTGGATGTGCAGTGATGTCCAAGGCAACATCAAGCATGCTCCCGTGCATGATATGCTAACATCTGCCACACCACCAGTACAGTAGCTGCCACAGCTCTTGGTGTACTGACTCCCAGCCAATGCTGGGGTCTGACTATTACCAGAGTGTCAAACCTCTCCACGCTGGAGGAGGAGAGGTGTCAGACAGATGCTTAATCCTCCCCCAGGCTGACCGTCCAATGCCCTGGGCTCATTCCTGAACCTCAGTCATCGGTGCCACACCCAGTAGCGATACTGCTGTGCTGATGGCCAGTGAAGCATGGTTTGCACTTTGCTGTACATTGGCATCCTGCTTGGTTCAAACTGTGCCAGCTCTGTTTTTTTTTTGTTTTGTTTTGTTTGTTTACTTTTGTTTTAGTTTTGTTTTATATTTTGAAGTACTGTATTTACAAGTATTAAGTTATTTAATATGTCAAAGTAATTGAGCGTTACCTGTACTTGCAGCCTATGGAGATGTAGCGGGTTCAGCATCACTGTCAGGAAATCCAACATGAGTGTTGACATCACCACTTAGGTAACAGCAGGATTAGTTATGGAGTGGGAGTGATGGCAGCAGGGTGGAGGTAGTTACAAAAGTAAGATGTTATGTAGTCTGTCATCGAGGCACAGGTCAGAAGGCATAGGAAAACCAGGAGCAGTTGTAGAATTCACCAAAAATACTTATTTACACTAACAGTAACATAAAAAAAACTTGTTCAGTATAACTATTTACAATGGCAAAATAAAATAAAGATCCATCAGAGTTTTACTTCAATCTCTGTGTCCCTTTTCTCTTTCCAGCAATTGCAGCTCAGCTCTCTTATAAGTTCTTCCAACCCCTATTCTTAACAAGCAGCATGTTCTTGTAAGTATCAGGCATGTGCAGCTAGAACACAATGTCCCAGAAATGAGGCCCACTTTCCACAGCTTTTCTGCAAAATATTTAAAACTTGCATTCATGTAACCTCTTGAGTTTACAATAACTTTTTGCAATCATCTCAAGCTATAATTATACACATTTCAAAAATTAACACTATATCATTTCTAAACAAAGGAATCCCAATATTAGTTACATTTCTACATAGTGAACTGCATATATTTTTATATCAGCAGATATGCAAGGGAGGAAAAAAGGCAGACAGAAAGGGAGGGCTGAGTGACAGTGAGATATAGAGAATTGCGAGACTGTCAGGGTGATCAAGTCCTAGGTCTTACGAGAAAAATTTGGTTGTGCAACCAGACAGAGAAGAGACAGAAAGGAATAGAACAGAGCAGAGCCTTGCATTTAAACACTTTCTCCATAACAACTGGGACAGGGTCCTATTCCACCCTGTTACATAAAGGTGTGTGTGTATGGGGGGTGAACAGCAGAAGAAAAATTTGGAAATGACTGAGCGGGAGCACAGAAGGTTAACATCTTTTTTTTAGAGTGGGAAGCAAGGATAAAGATGGCACACACTGAAATATTAATAGACACTTGCTATTTATTGTAAAGGGACAACTCTGACACCAGGGCCAGGATTCACAAAAAAAATGCAAAGTGCCACACAAAAGTTTGCACGGCACCTCACAGTTGCGCTGAATGGCAATCATGTTATTCACAGTCAGATGGCATGCTGCACTATCTGACTGTGAATGAAATTCAGCAGAACTCGCTAACTTAGGAAAAGCAGTGGGATACCCAGCACTGCCCACAGCCAACCAGAAAAATGGCCTGCAGCCAATAGCACTCACCCGCTAAAGTGCTATTCAAAAAAATAGCCATGCAAATGAGCCCATCGGGCATGCAAGGCATTAGTAGCCATTAGCCTGCCCATTATGGGCTAATTTGCATGGCATTAGTGTGGTGTTGCTCACCCCCCATCAGCCCGAGCCCCACGCATCCTCATTTCATGGTAGTCTAATGGTGCCCCCCCACCCCGATCACCAACCCTACATTAATAAAAAATGTTTCCATAGTGTAGCATCCCTCCCTGGTCCCCAGTCTCCCACCTGATAATGAAAACACATTTTTCCATGGTGCAGTGTCCCTCCCAGTCCCTGATCACCCACCCAACATTAATAAAGAATGTTTCCGTAGTGTAGTGTCCCTTCCTCCTCTCCGGTCACTGATCACTGTCCCCAAATACCAACACCCCATGCCCCACACTGGCCCGTTAGTGCTGAGGGTTGAGGCACTGAACGCGACACCTCATGCCACGTCGGTGACCTGGGTTCGAGAACGAGCCCGGGCTGTCTGGGGTTGGCCTGAAAGGGGGAGAATCGAGCATCTACTGACTGGTCTTCTGTCCTTGGGAAGGGTTCTGGGTTCACACCATGTTGCAGCGGCTCCCAATGGAGATGGGGAGTTTCACAGTTGTGGTACATTTAGAGGGGGTGAGTACAGCGGATGTCGGCACACAGTGCCCAGACAAGATTGCACATCCGTACTCCCAGGGGACAAAATAGCTGGCTGAAAATGGTGGTTGATCATGGAAGCTTGATGACCTTACCTCTGCACATCCTCGGGGACCCATATGAAATTGTGCCTAGATATTGGATCTGGGCCCGGCGGCAGGGGGTTGAGGTTCCCCACCGTGGGCTCCACGTGCTAGTCCTGTGCGAGTGAGCTGTCAGGATTCACATGGGGTGCAGAGGATGGCAGCCAGATGTATGCAGACCAAGCCGCAGGGAGCAGAAATAAATTAAATATAAAAAAAGCACATCCCATGCACTGGTAGTCTAGTGGTCCTTCCCCCCACCCCGATTGCCCACTCGATCCGCATAAAGAAATATCCCATAATGCAGTGTCCTTCCCCCAACCTGATCACCCACCTGATCTGTATAAAGACATTTTCCATATTGGTGTCCTCCCCAGTCCCCGGTCTCACCCAATATTGAAAATGCATTTTTCCATAATGTAGTGTCCCTCCCCCACCCTGCTCACCCACCTGATCTGTATAAGACATTTTCCATAGTGTAGTGTCCCTCCTCAGTCCCTGATTGCCCATGCAATGTGTCAGTACTAGTTTCCATAGTGTAGTGATTCTCCCCAGTCCCTGGTCACCCACCTGATGTGTCAACAGTAGTTTCCATAATGTAGTGGTCCCTCCCCTCCCGGTCACGGTTGCCATCCCCAAATGTAAAATATCCTCTCCTGGCAGTCTAGTGGCCCCCACCCTCTCAGATAATCACCCATCACCCACTCCCCAGCCAGCATGACTCTTGGTCGGCGAGCAGCACAACCCCCTCACCTCCATGGCTGCCCGCTGACAGCTATGAATGAGCATGTAATGTGCTCATTCAAAGCTCAATCAGTGGGCAGCAATGAAGGAGAGGAGAACTGTGCTCGCTAACAGGCATGCTGAGAGGTGGGGTGATTACCTGAGAGGAGAAACCACTGAGACTATTAAGAATGGGTTGCATTACATTTGGGGATGGTAATGATGACCGGGAAGGGGGGAGGGACCACTACATTATGGAAACTTCTATTGACACATCAGGTGGGTGATCAGGGACCGGGGAGGATCACTACACTATGGAAAATTTCTTTATACAGATCGGGTGGGCAAGCGCGGTGGGGGGAGTGACACTACACTATGGAAAAGTGCATTTTCAATATTGGGTTGGAGATCGGGGACTGGGCAAGGACACTACACTATGGAAAAATGTGTTTTCATTATCGAGTGTGAGATCAGGGACCGAGTAGGGACACTACACTATGGAAACATTTTTTATTTTTGTCGAGTGTGTGATCGGGGACCGGGGAGGGACACTACATTATGGAAACTTTTTTTTATTAATATCAGGTTGCTGACCAGGGACTGGGTAGGGGTTGGGGGGTGCAGTACCATCAACAACCAATAGGGCTGCATGGATTACCACTAGGTTTTTGTCAGCAGTAATTTCTCCATGCACAGGCCTTCACAAACAGCCCTTGCGTAGAGCAAAAACTTTGTGAATGGTACTGTGGGGATATGCAGGTCCCTTCCCCTTCATTTGCATTACGGCCCCCCCCCAACTTTGTTCAGATGCAAACCCAGTTTGTGGGGGAAAACTGGGCTTTGTGAATACCAACTCTGGGCAAAACCCAGTTTGCCCTGGGCAAACTAGGTTTGCAATCCAGGCCAAGTTTTGTGAATTTGGCCCCAGGTCTTGTCTTCTGTAGTGGGTGTTGGAAAATAAAGGTATGGCATTAGAATTATTTATTTGAATTTTGGTAACCGGGTGAGCCTGCTGAGACATTACACTCTCTTTTTCAAGGGCAACCCGGAAAATGCAGAACATAGACAATGACATGGCAGTAGCAGTGGATGCATTTACATCGTTCACTGATTTACAGAAAATCATCATTCACAGAAACATTTACAGATTACAAAGACGTGGCAGTTACAGTGGTTATTTTTACATCATTCGTAGAATTACAAAATGCACCATTTACAGATACACTTACATCAAATATTTATATAAACAAAAGGGGTCAGGGAGCGGGGATTCTTATACATATGAGGATCAGTGAGCAGGAAAAATTTATGCATTGCATTATGGAAGCTGGACCAAGAGTCAATGGAAGCAGGAGCAAAGTGATGAGGCATTGAGGTGGTGTAATAGGGAGGACTGGAACTTAGTGAGGGAGGTGCAGGATAAGGTGGAGTGTGGTAGTGAGTTCTTGCTAGATACTGCAGAGAAGGCAAAATACCTCTGGGCCACTGCTAACCGAGGTGAGGGCAGTATGAGAAGAGAGAGGGAGGCAGATCTAAGAGCACGTATAGACCGTAACTGAATAAGATCAGTAAGGCAAGGAGGGGTGTAACGATGGACTAGTTTGTGCACTAGACTCAGTGTGGCACACTGGAGTTTGGATTCATATGTTAGCCAGCCCAGGGATGAGAGGACATCGCATTGGTGGTGATGGGTATTGACCCCTAAGGCAAACCTTCACACCCTGATAGACCTGTTTAAGACAAGATAGAATGGTTGTGTTGGTTGTAAATAGTAGAGGGGCACCATACATAAGGAGGGTCAAGAGGGTGGCAGCCACGATGTTGCGGCATGAAGCCAGTGTGAGGAAGGGTCATATGCGGTAGAGTAGGCCCGGCTTTTGGCTTACAGTTTTGGTTAGAAGGGTGACATGAGTGTTCAGGGAAAACGAGGAATCTAAGGTTATACCCAGATATTTCAAGGATGGGATGGATTCAAGGACATCACCATCATGGGAAAGTATTGCAAAAGAGGGGTGGGGATGTGGCGAGGAGGAGGGATTGGAGAACAGCATGCATTTGTTTTTTTGGGTGTTGAGGACTAGATGGTTATCTAGAAACCAGCCTTCAAGAATTCAGAACTCCGAGATGAGCATACTGTTGAGCCACCCAACATCAGATGAAGAAGGTGAACAATGGCGTCATCCACATAAAGGTGCACAGAGGCCCCTCTGCAGTTATTTGGTAATTCATTAATGAATAGGGAAAATAATAATGGGCCCAGGTTGGAGCCCTGAGGGACGCCATGGGTTATTGGTCTGAGATCCAAGAGAAAACCGGACCACTTGACCATTTGAGTGCCACCAGTAAGGTACCTTTGGAGCCAAGTTAAGGCACTAATGTCAAGGCCAAGTGAGTGTAGCTGCCATAGAAGGCAATTGTGGTTGACCAAGTCAAAAGTCTTCATCAAATTGATGAAAATAGCACTGGTAGCAAAGCCCTGGTCCATAGCATGGAACAGGTCAGATGTAACTTTTTATCAAGGCAGTGAGGGTACTGCGATTTTTTTTCTGAACCCATGCAGGATCCTTGAGAGGAGTTGGTGGTAGTCCAGATAATCCTGTAGATGGTTATAGAGTATACACTCTTAGATTGTTGCCAGTGGGCAGAGGATGGAAATAGGCCTAAAGTTCTCAACAGTTGTGTTGGGTCCACCCTTATGAATGGGAACAACCATGCTACCTTCCATTTATCAGGGACAGTCCCCGAGAGGAAGGATCGGTTAAACAGGTCATAGACTGGGTGGGCGGGCAAGGTCTGCAGTTCCCAATTTGAGAAATTTGGGTTTGAGGGTGTCGTGATCAGGGGAGCTGTCAGCTTTTAGGTTGGCGAGAAGCCGATGAATTTCATTGAGGGTGGCTAGTTTAAGGTGAAAAGTTGGATGAGCACCAGTGTCCAATGGTGGGAGTGGGGGGGGGATTGGTAAAGAGTGAGATATATTTATTCAGGTCCTGTAAAGAATTAATTAAATCCAGCAGCGATGGGGGGGGGTGTCAGAGAGGACAGTGCCTTGGGCAGAGATGGAGCTTGGGTCCTCAGAGGACTCCCTGCTCCCACCTTTGTACGAAAGAGCCCATGCTGAGGGTACAGCTCTGCAATGGTGCTAACTCACTTGTTACCTGATGCCTCAAGTATTACGCAGGGAGGAACTGGAGCACAGCACTGCAAATGTGATGAAGAATGCACTTGAACATAGGATCCCTGACAATGAGCCGTTTTTGTCACATCCACTTGGCACAGTACCTTAGAATGGAACTCCCAGCTTTGAACATTTAGATCCCATCAATTATTATATGCTTGAACACAGTACCTTACAAAAGTATCTAATTGGTATTCCCATACATACTAATTTCATATCAAACATTTTTTCCTGACATGTAATAGCTTGCAGTATAATATTGTTAGACCCCCTCAACAAAGTCTGACCAAAGGTCCAAGCAGTGTACGACACTTTCAATTAAAAAAATACATTATTTCACCACCCATAAAGTTGCACACTCTCAGCATACTTGTAAGTCCTCTTGTGATTGTGTGTCTACACACACACACACACACATGTGCAACCACGGCTAAAAGGTTGAGGGGGGACATGGCTCTACCAGGTCTTTGCGCGAACACCAGTGCCACTGGATACCCACCACTAATGCCCCCCCCACACACACACACATATGCACATGTGTAACCCCTAGGGGGCACTATCCCAAGGGATACTACCCCTGCCAGCTTGACCAAGTGCAGGTTGAGGGGCCTGGGTACTGAAAACGGGTGCCTCCACCCAGAGGACAGGGTTAGTGGTAGCATAGTTGACCTGGGTACAGCCCTCTGGGACACAGTTACCCCCCTCGTTTCCTTCTAATGGCCTAAATGGTTCACAGAATACACAATTGCAATTAATACCTGACAACAGTTTTAACTCCACACTTGTTGCACTTACCACCAGGGCTGGTTCAGCTGGCTCAGCCCTGGAGACCTCCTGCAAAATAAGATTTACAACAACAACCAACAGTATTTCAATGCTGTCTGTACAGAGGTACACCACAAACAGTTTAAGTGCAAAAAGATTCAGATCTGATTTATTTGGGGGCATGAACAAGGAAGGGGCATAATCTGGTGCTTGATTCTATTACTGATTAAATCACATTTAAGCATGCATGGCTCTAAGAGTCCCTCTATCACAGTTACATACACTCTGGGTACCCAGTTCGGAGTTACAGGCTAGCCTGAACATTGCCCAGGATAGGCTGGCATTGCAGCTGTTGTTGGGGCCCTTAGGAAAAAGAAAACATAACATGCACTTTAACCCAATATTTGTAATCTGGAGCCAGATGGCTCAGTTCGTGATAATCAAGCAAAACAATTAAATCAGATGACACACTTTGATTGAGCTGTTGTTGCAGTGAGTTACCCTGGTGTTTACTCACGCTATCCAGTACAGGACACAGGATGGATGAAATGGAGACTTCAAGATGAAATGCTGGTTTGTAAGGAGAAGTAGGGCCCACACGATTCACCGTGGTGTTGTTCCTGTTCATGGTATTGAGCAGGGAGCCGATTCCCCAGGTGGGTCTCTTGTTGGTGGGTTCTCTGTGGTGTGAGTGGCTGTATGAGCTGAAGTGGCAGAGCCCAGACCAGGTGATCAGTTCAGAGAAAAGTCCAGTAGTTGCTGGCTGCAGCTTCCAGCAAGCGTGACACAGTCAGGCAGTGGGGAACCAAATCATGACCCACTAACAGCATTCAACACATTTATAGTAAAGATAACTACCACAGTTCAGATGACAGTCCATTTGCAACACACAGTGTCTCTACACAAACCATATGCTCTGCAGTTACTTCAGGTCCTGACAGGCCGATCGCACCAATGCAAACCTTCGGTCCTCACCAGATGAATTTCACTTTGTCACAATTCAGGATTCCGGTCATAATCTCAGCAAATTCAGATAAAGTCTGTTGTCTCTTTTATGCTGTAACGCTCCCTCACCAGGGAAGATGGGGCAGGCAGGCCAAACATAGCCTTCCCACCAGTTTCCCACGCTACTACGCAGGAGCAGCTGCTCGAATGTCTCGAGCTGTTCACTCTTCCAACTCCAAACTTAGACTGACTTCTGCTGCAGGCAATTTGGGACTTTCCCTCTGATCCAAAGGGTTTAGTTGGTTGATCCATCTGTCTGTCAAAGCAAGGGCTGTTTAGGTGCCAAAATGTAAAAACTACAGTTCCTACAGACATTCACTCCCACAAGACCCCTGGGGACAGACTCCATTTTAGGGTCCCCAATGGTACTGATTGGTCCAAACTGGCAGTCCAGGATCAAGACGGTGGTGCTTAGCAGAAATGACCATGCTGCAAAGAAGGCAGGTTAGACAAACTACAATATCATTATTAATAAAGCAGATAAACAGCAAACAGTCACAAATCCCTGTAGGGCTCCCTCTGCGCAATTAGTGATGGCAGAATGGAGCAATAACACTGCAGTCCAGGCAGGACTCAAGCCTGAAACTACTCGGCCCTTACTCAAATCAATTATACATCACAAAATAGGCTGCTCTTAAAGAGACAGGCACGGAGGTTAACAGGGCACTCACATGCAGACACTTTAAATGTCTAGGACACAGAACACCAGCCTGGCAGTGGGCATTTAGGCAAGCCCAAGGAAGACTTTTTGGGAACCCCCATTTGTAGGGGGGTTATACATGCAACATGCACATGGAGCGCACACACACACACACACACACACACACACACACACCAGTCGGGTACTCACAAATGTATTCCTAGTTCATCCTTACTGTACAGCTAGCAATTAGGTGGGTATCATAATCTTGGTTTAAGTCCTTAGCATCCTAGCCGTCACTGACACTGTATGGTTACTATGGAAAAAAAGAGACCCCACCACACACACACCTCCAAAAGTCAAACAAAAAATTGCCAAAGAGAGATTGCTGTGAATCACTTCAGGTGTCTTGCTTCTTAGTGGCCCCTGATGGTGCTGAGGTAGACTAGGATAAAAAACACCACTTTTGCCAGTAGCAGCATAACTGTACATAAATATTTCCTTTTTGACCAAGAGAGACACACTAAGCTGATGCTTGTTTACAGGTGTGACCTGGGAGCACAAGGAAGTTACAGTAAGTGACTTGCTCAGGGTCACACAGTATGCAAGTGGGGGCTGTGGGATTCAAACCCAGGTCTCCTGTTTGCAGCTCAGAGCCTTAAACGCACATTACTGGTTTAAGTAGTTACAGATGCAATGGTAGGTGGGAGAGCGTTCTTCCATAAATGAACTGAAGATGGGAATGGAGAGACTGAAATAGATCAACAATCGTCATCTCTCATACATGCGATGATGAGACAGAAGCTCATTAATATATTCAACTGCTTTCTTTTATGTATTGAAACCATATAAATCTGATTAACAAATGGGAATGCATGTGACGTTGGATCAATGCTTCTAAACTACAGCATATACAATAGTAGTCACCTTCACTTAGGTAACTACAAATACATAACCGCTTCAGCTTGGATGTGAAGTCCTGCTAACAGGGAATAAATCTGTGCATCAGTGGAGAGGACTTTTTATATTTTGGACTTGACAAACAGAGCTGCAGCCTGTGTAACTGTTTGCTGCTGCTCTCTCTCCTATAGATGTCTGTATCTAAACTGAAGCCTCCCATTCAAGAAAAGTCAGATAAAGCATCTGGACTACTAAAATGCCCACTTGTTGAGAATCAGGTACACTCTCACACACACACACACACACACACACACACAACACGCGCTCTGTCTCTCAGTCCTAACACAGTGCATGCATGAAACTAGTGTTTCAGCCTGGTGCTTCACTTTCCCCATCTGTGTTTACTTATTTATTTAGTTTTTGTTGACCATGAAGGAGGACTGGACACTGTTTTGCCTATTTTCAGCCTCGTCCCAGGGGGAGGCGGATATAAATGGATGCCAACTGAAATTGAGCCAGATTTTAAGCTGTTGGTGGCATTTTAGTGGCATTTTAGTGTTATAGCAGCAGATGTCTTGAGTTGCAGTCCCCAGAGTCACATTCCTTTGTAAATTAACCCATCCACTGCTGACTGTAGTATACTTTCTTGAAGGAATGCATGCACCACACAGGAAGCGTAACTGATCCAGTTGTAAACAAAGCAGAATGTCCTTTTGTGTGCAGCAGGCAGCACAGGTTTGGGGAACAACATGGCAGGTATACAAATGTAAACAAAAACAAAGAAGAAACTGGGCACTTTTTAGCCAAATGCTGCAATGCTCACCAGAATTTTAAACAGCTATGTGCTCAACAGATCAGAAGGAAGACATCTACATGGTACTGCCTTTTTTTTATGTAGAACTGCTGCTTTAAGCAGGAGGCAGAGATTTGTGCTGCAGCACCAGCTGAAACACTTAGTGGAGGAAAACTGCCTCACATTCCTGTCACAGTAATTTTTCTTTCATACATCATGGCAATATGTCAGCATTGCTCCGCCCATGCTGCCGTAAAAATGGGAAACAGAGCTATTACAGCACAAGAATGGTCCCATTATGGACTAATGCATTTCATAGTTGTAAAGAGGATTGGGTAGGATTGTACAATTATAATCCTGCACATCTATTATTACTCTACCCAAGAATAGTAAATATGAACTACTTCACCTCTAGGTCAATGCCAAAATTGCTAAGAACAACATGTCAACTTACTCTTCATGCTGTGGAACTGTCTTAGCATTATGAATATCTGGTGGGCAGTTCACAAAACACGTGTGTCCATTATTAAAAACAAGATCTATTTTACACTCATTTTATTTATTCTATGCATTACTTCCCAAACTGAACACCTAAATAAGCTACAAATTAATTGGATTTTGCCAGCCTCTCTTGTTCTAAAAAGACTACTCTTGGCAAACTGGAAATCTCCAGCAGTTCTCTCTTATACTGAATGGTACAACAGCTCAGTAGAACACATTTATACCCAGTAGCCATCATAGTTTGAAAGCCCATTAAAAGCTGTTTCAAACAAAGTGTTGGGTTCATTGAAACATAGAATTTGACGGCAGATAAGGACTGCATGGCCCATTCGGTTTGCCTGTTTCTCCCTACCTGCACTATTACTGCAGACCATGCCCTATCTACAGTTCTTTCTCCCTCCCTCCTTCCTTTCCACTATGATTCCCTTTTACTTATCGCGTGCACTTTTGAACCCCACCACTGTTTTCACCCCTCACCACCTCCACTGGAAGGCTGTTCCTGGAGTCCACCACTCTTTCTGTGAAGAGGTACTTCCTCACATCTCTCCTGAATCTACCCCCTCCAGCTTCATAGCATGTCCCATTGTTCTTGAGCACCTTCTCTTCTGAAAAATGCTTCCCCACTGTACCTTATTTACCCCCTGTGGGGTATTTAAAGACCTCTATCATATCCCCCTCTCCCTCCTCTGTTCCAGGGGGTACATATTGAAGTCCTTTAGTCTCTCCTCATAAGGCTTTTTATGCAGACCTTGTACCATTTTAGTTGCTCTTCTCTGGAACACCTCTACTCTGTTTATGTCCTTCTAGAGATGTGGTTTCCAGAACTGGACAAAGTACTATAGGTGGGGTCTTACCAGCGATCTATACAGAGGCAATACCACCACCCTCTTTCAGCTGGTGATACTCCTCCCTATGCACCGCAGCATCCCACTAGCCTTCCCTATTGCCATGTCGCACAGCCTGGCCATCATTAGGTCATCCAATATGATTTCCCTGAGGTCTCTTTCCTGCTTGGTGGTTGTCAACACCAATCTACCCATTTTGTACTCTGCCTCTGGGATTCTGTGCTCTAAGAGAATTATTTTGCACTTTTTTCATATTGAAACTCAGCTGCCATACCGTTGACCACTCCCCTAGTTTTCTCAGGTCTCTGCTCATCCTTTCCATCCCCCCAGAGTGTCCACACTATTGCAGATTTTGGTGTCATCTGCAGAGAGGCAGACATTCTCTTCCTGCTCTCTGCAGTGTCACTTATTAAGACATTAAAGAGGAATGGTCCCAGCACTGATTCCTGATGCACCCAGTGGTCTCCTTCCCTTTCTTCCTCAGAGTGAACTGCATTTACCACCATCCTCTGTTGCCTATCCCCTAACCAATTTCTTATCCAGTTTACCACCTTTGGACCTACTCCTAAAATATCCAGTTTACTTACTAGTCTCCTATGTGAAACAGTGTCAAAAGCCTTACTGAAATCTACGTAGGCCATGTTCACCACTCCACTCTGATCTAATTCCTTTATTACCTAGTCAAAGAAATCTATCAGATTTATTTGTCATGACCTCCACTCTGTAAAACCATAGAGGAGCAAACAGCTCGGCTTCCCGGTCACCACATGCAGACAGGAGGCAATCCATTATAGCAATAGTCCATTTCTTTTATTTAGAAAAATGCTAAAAATCCAAACTATATTGGCATTCAAATATGCAGCAGGTACAAAGGATCCACCCCCTCCTTCACTATGTGATATACAATATAGAAATAGTGAGGAAGGGGGTGGATCCTTTGTACCTGCTGCATTTTTTGCTGTTTGCTCCCCTGTAAGTACTCTGCTTTTTGCTTGGCTCTGATCTATATTGTTTGCTGCCTATTTTGTTGCTTCCCTTCTGTGAAACCATGCTGCCTCAAGTCTTGTAACCTACTGGATTCCAGATATTCCACAGTCCTTTCCTTCAGCGATGATTCCATTAACTTCCCCACCACTGAGATTGCATCACAAGTGCTATGAGGGCAGGCTGAAGGACTTGAATATGTACTCCCTGGAGGAGAGGAGGGAGACGGGATATGGTAGAGACATACAAGCACCTTAAAAGCAGGAACAGGGTACAGGAATACATTATTTTCCAGCGAAAAAGATGTTCCAGGACTAGAGGGCATGGGATGAAGTTGGAGGGAGGGTGATTTAGAATAAATGTGAGGAAGAATTTCTTCACAGAAAGGGTGGTGGACAAGTGGAACACCCTGCCAGAGGAAGTGGTGGGGGCTGAAACAATCACAGGATTTAAGAATGCATGGGATAGACATAAGGGAATTCTGGAGGTCAGGGGTAAGGGGCAACAGACTTAAAGAAAAATGTAAAGGGAACTTACAAGCTCAAATGGGCAGACTGGGTGAGCCATAGGCCCTTATCTGCCAATAGAGTCTATGTATTTATGTACTGATTTCAGACTGACTAGCCTATAATTGCCACCCTCCTCCCTGCTACCACTTTTGTGTAGTGAGACTGCATCCACCCTCCTCCAGTCCTTCTGAACCACTCCTGTTTCTAGGGAACTATTAAACAGAACTGTTGGAGGTGCAGCCAGTATTTCCCTGAGCTCTTGCAGTGCCCTTGGATGCATCCTGTCTAACCCCATTGCTTTGTCAACTTTCAGATTAGCAAGTCCCTTCAAGACTCTTCCCTCCAAAAAAGGACTACTGTCCATTTCCCTCCCTCCAAAACTTCTGTTACTTTGTGGCCCCTCCCCTTCTCCTTCCTCTGTGAGCATTGAACAAAAGTATTTCTTCGGGATGTCTGCATTTTCCTGGTCCCCCTCTGCACAGTGCCTGCTTCCCTTTTCAACCTTACAATCCCAGCCCTGGTCTTCTTCTTTTCACTTATGTACCTAAAAAAATGTCCTGTCCCCTTTCATTATCTCCTGGACTATTCTCTCTTGAGTTTGCGCCTTTGCATTCCCCACTGCTTTCCCTGCTTACTTAGTTTACTTCGTTTATTTGGACAAAAGTAGGCTTGCACCCATCGGGATTTTCCCCCATATTGGGTGAGCAATTCAACCTAAGTTGGGAGAGAAAGGAGCCATTTGTCTAATCTATATTTAAAAGTGTTAATGTTAGTGGACTCAACAACTTCCAGACTTTTGGTGCTCTAATGTTGAAAAAGTAGTCCCTTTTCTGGTACAGTATTTGCCCAGTCAACAACAAGCTGTTTATTGTGTACTTTACCTACAGTTCGCCTAGTTGAATATCTGAGTCCACACTGATCCATTAGATGTTGAGCTTATAGGATTTTATGAATAAAGAGTAGATCTCCGCTGCATCTCCTAGTGTGAAGGGGAAAAAAGACTAGTTTCCCTCAGTCTGGCTTGATTGTCTATTGGCAAGCCTAGGTACCATTTTGGAGGCTCTCCTCTGTATCCTTTCTATCATAGGAATTTCTTCCTACTTTCAGATAAGGGCTCCAAAGGGGAGAACCATAGTTCAGGTAAGTCCTAACATAAGCACGATAAATGGGGACAGTGCACTGTTCTGTCCTTGTAACAAAGGTGCGACTGATCTTTTTCAATAAATTATTTGCTAGACGAGTAGTGTTAATACAGTGATCAGTTGATGATAACTTATTATTAACAAGAATTCCAAGGTCCCTTTCACATGTAGATACCTTGATTAAGCAATTGTATAAAATGAATTAGTGTCAATATTTTTGTTGCCAAAGTGCATAACTGTACACTTGTCAACATTATACCACATGTCATTCTTTATAGCCCATTGTTCAATTTTTTGTATATCAGAAATAAGTAACAAAACATGTCTGCATTATTAACTCTGCCACCTAATTTGGTATCATCTGCAAATTTTGAGAGGAAATCATTGTCACTAATAATCATGTCACTTATGAAGATATTAAAAAGAGTGGGTCCCAAGACCAACCCTTGGAGTACTCCACTACTAACCTCACTGGTGTCGGAGAAAATACATTGATTCTAACCCTCTGTATTCTGCTAGACAGCCAAGACTTGACCCATTGTACCAAGCATGCTGAGAAGCCTAAATGAGTCAGTTTGGTTAGTAGCTTATGGTGGGGTGGGGTACGGTGTCAAAGGCACAGCTATAATCAAGAAAAATGACGTCCATGGGGACGCCAGTGTCAATTCCCTCACTTATGTGGTTATAAAAAGATATTAAGTTAGTAGTACATGAATATCCATTTTTAAATCCATGCTGGGAATGGTCGATAAGACCAAGTTCATTAGTTTCTTTTTCAAAATATGATTTTATTATAAGCTTCATCAGTTTGCAGACTAGCGATGTTAGGCTTATTGGCCGGTAATTTTTAACATCAGATTTTTTGCCCTTTTTGGGTATGGGAATAACCGTTGCCACTTGCCAGTCAGAGGGGATATTACCTTCAGATAGGGATTTATTAAAAATAATACTCAGGGGAAGTGCTATTGCTGATGGGATATACCTTCAGATAGGGATTTATTAAAAATAATACTTAAGGGAAGTGCTATTGCCGATGAAGTGCCAAGAAGAAACATAGGGTGAATCTTGTCCAGTCGCGGGCTAGTGTGTTTCTTTAGGTTTTGCAATGCTAACAAAACATCCACTTTTGTGATTAAATATGGAATCTGAATAAAAGGAGCTAGTAAGGGATTGGGGGAAAATACAGAACAAAAAAATTGTTAAAACGATTAGCAGTCTCAAGATCGGATTTCAAGGTATTTCCCTCGTGAATTAAAGGACCCACCATTTTGTTGGTGCTGTTCATGTTGCTTATATATGAAAATAAGGATTTTTTACTCTCTCTAGAATGTGTTAATTTGAATTCAAGGTTTTGCTTGGATTTTTTGATTAAATGTTTAAGTTTGGACAATGCATCTTTATATAGCTTGAGATTCCCATCACTTTGTGCAGTCTTAAGTCTCTTGAACAGTTTTTCTATCACCTTAATTTGTTGTTTTTTTTTTATAGTAGAGTTATACCAAACTGGAATTTTACCTTTTTTGTTGTATTTTTTTTTGTCAGGTACATAGGAGTTTTCAAGATGTAAAATTGTGCTTTTGAATTTTTCCCAAATTTGGTTAACAGTAAGATTGGAGAGGGTACTAGACCAATCCATTGCTTGAATGGATTACACTATTTCAGGAAAATTTGCTTTATAATAATTTTTGATTACAGTGGAGTTGGAACATTTGATATTATCAATAGTCATGCCAAACAGAACAGAATAATGGTCGCTGTTCTCCAGGGGTGCTTTTATTTCTAAATCCAATATATTTTCTTTGACATTAGTAATTCTGAGATCTAAGATGTTGTTGTCTCTGGTTGGTTTATCTACTAGTTGCTCAAGACCGTTGCTGATGTAAGTATTAATCCCTGACGAAGGAGGCTTCTACTGGGGAAATAATGCATGGTTGGGGGACCGAATGCCTACAACCACCCAACCATGCATTAATTCCCCAGTAGAAGCCTCCTTTCGGAGGGGATTAATGTGCTTGTAACATGGCAAGCAGTCTTGCCAAAATTGTTTTATAACATACTAATTTCACCTACTATAGCTGTGAGGAGAAACAGTGATTTTAATTATTTTGTCCACTTCTGCTGTTTCTCAAGTACAATGTTCCATACGGAATGTGCATGTGCACATTCTACACAGGACATGCATTAATGTAGTGTCTGTGGAATTTTTTTTTTTCTGACGCGGCAGTTGTACACCACAGACACAATACTTGATCCTAACATTTCACTCTGTTGCTAAACATGCTATTTTCATTGCTCTTTATCTTCATTTTTGCTACTCAGTTACTACTGCATTATGGGGTATGTGCCAATACGTGCAAGATCATACACGATGGATCATTGGCAGCTGTTCCAAACAGATTGAGAGAGTACTGCGTGCTCCCGATAGTGTGGTTCTACTGGAATTACATGCCTGCTCCTCTAGCTTGCTTATTTAGCGCACTCCAGATGTCAGGTGGGGATTATTGCAATGTTGGAGTGGGCATTACTGGGGAATTAATCCCCGCTCCAACTTTAGTCACCTGCTACATTTCCTCCAATCCCTTTCCATTATTGTGGCTTGCTGATTCTTGCCATGTTACAAAAGGGCATTAACGAACATATTCCCAAGGTCACTACCCCCTTCATATTAATCCAGTCCACTTTCGGAAGATTAAAATCGCCAAGGACCATCACATCCCCTCTAGTGGCTTGATTAGTAATTTCTTGGAGCAATGTACTTGTATAATGTGTGTCTGCTGACAGAGGTGTATAACAATTACCCACAATAAGCTTACTGTGGCCTTGATTTGTATTTTGACCTAGACACTTTCCAAGTCAGTTGTGGTATTTATTTCGTGAGAATGGATATAATTTCTTATATACAGACAGACCCTTCCCACCCCCATTCTGCTTACTCTGTTCTTATAGCAGAATTTAAAATTTGGGATTTCTTTAAAACAATCAGCCGAAGCATCCCACCAGGTTTCTGTAACTGCAATGATGCCTAAGTTATAAAGTAATGCTCGTGCATTAAGTTAAGATACTTTGGCACTATTAAGGCTTCTGGCATTTAACATTACAAATCTGACCTGATTTTTAATACCTTTGCGGGGTCTTATATTTAGAGAGGTGGGATCTTTCTCCCTCTTCCCTTACTGTTTAGTTTAAATGACAGTTAATTACAGCCTTCAGAGATTTACCTAAGAGGAGACTACCCTGTCTACTCAAATGTAGACCATCCCAACAGTCCCAACATAATAAGTTGTTCCCATCTATGAATTTTTCCCAATGTGCTATACAAGTGATATCCTGTTTGTAGCACCATTTCCTGATCCATTCATTTATTTGCTTTATAAGTAGAGTTTTTTAAGCAGAGGCTCTAGGTACTGGTAATATTTCTGAAAAGCAAACTGTGCACCCCAAGTCAACCAGGATATTGTTTACTACTACATAATCCTGCTTAAGTATGTTGAGATTAGTTACATTGACATCATTCATGCCCACATGTATGATAACCAGGGGACTTTGGCCTGCATCCTTGAGGATGTTTTCTAACATGGAGGTAATGACTCTAACCTTAGTGCCTCTAAAGCTGGAGCATGTTCTTGTGGATTGGTCAGGATTACAGATGGCTATATCTAAGTGTTTGATTATGGAGTCACCCAACACGTATACCTGCCTAGGCTGGTTGTTGACTAACAACGCAATGTTGCTGTCCATATTTTCAATTATAGCATCGATAGGTGTTGACAGGGTGATGCTCCCATTGTTAGCTGATAAATGGTTATGGTTGTAGTGTTTCCTTAGGAGATTAGTGTGGATACATTTCCCATAGGAACATCCTCATCTGCTACAGGGCGTGGATGGCTAACGTAATTTTGCTTAAGTCAAGTTTTGCTATGGGAGTTAGCAGTATACTTCCCTCTGTTTCCCCCTGATACGCCTCCCTATCCTTCTCCCTCTGCATCTCCTTATACCTACTGAATGTTACCCTTCTTGCATTTACTTTTTTAGTCGCCTCTTTCAAGAACTATAGCAGTCTCTTTTTCTTCTTGCTTTTGTTCACTTGTTTGACACAGAGGATTGTTGCCTTTGGTATGCTCCCTTTTATCTTTGCCCACTGTTCCTCCACACCACACAGGCAGTCATCCCTGAGGCATTCATCCATCTTTATAAAATCTGCCCTCCTGAAGTCCAGCTCACTTGCCCTTGTGTGGTTAGGTTCTGCAGCCATCCTTATATTGAACCACACTGTACAGTAATCACTGGTCCTCAAGTGGCTTCCCACCTTGATGTTTGCAACACTGTCCCTATTAGTGAGTACCAGGTCCAGTATTGCCTGAGTGGGTTCACTGACTAGTTGCCGGAGGAACACCCTTTGCATAAAGTCCTGGAGGTCCCTGCTTCTAGTAGAAGCCATTGCTGGGAGGCTCCAATCTACATCTGGCAGACTGAAGTCCCCCACCAGCAGGACCTCCCCTTTTCTGCCACCTGCCAATGGCTTCCACCAGTATATGATCTATTTTTTATTTATTTACTTATTTAATTTATTTATTTTAAAATGTGGTGACTGGGAAAGGCACACTGAGCCAAGGCTTGTTTCCAAGTGCGATCCGGGGTCATGGGTGACAATTACATACAGAGGAAACAGGTACATTCATTAACAAGTGCCAAAAGCAGTTCACAAGTGCAAAAGCAGTTAGTCATAACAAGATTCTTAGTATCGGCAGTTGAGTAAGTTAGTTTTTTGCAACCATACAATATTGATACATGGTAAAAAGTATGATGTATTCAATAGGTGGAAAGCATTTTCATAGGAAAGGGAGTTGAAAGGTAGTAAGTTGGCTTGTTGGGAAGGAGTTGCAGGAGGTGAAGTAAGGAGGGGGTATGAAAGTGGAGGGGAAGGGAAGCCAGCACTAGAGAGGGCAGGTGAATGGGGGTGGGCTGATAAGCTTAATTTGGCATTTTGGAGCAGGGAGGGATGGGGATTCATGGAGGGAAGAGGGCAGTTGATTCCAGAGGAGATGTAGGTGGAAAGAGAAAGCAGAGACTCCAGCTACTGAATACCGGTGGAGAATGGAGAAGGAGCGGTGATAATAACAATAATAATAACATGTATTTATATAGTGCAATTCAACAAATATCAAAGTGCTGTACAGAGATTAAAACACAAATAAACAATAAATAACCAAAAAATCAATAAAATGCAATATTACAGCTGCAACAATCCCCAAAAGC
This sequence comes from Neoceratodus forsteri, assembly GCA_016271365.2. Taxonomy (NCBI): domain Eukaryota; kingdom Metazoa; phylum Chordata; order Ceratodontiformes; family Ceratodontidae; genus Neoceratodus; species Neoceratodus forsteri. The sequence continues at coordinate 661,771,261 of CM057459.1, forward strand.
ATGGCTAAATAAGTATGTTTTTAAAGCCATCTTGAAGCTCTCCACGGTCAGCACTCTCTAATCCAGTGAAGTAGAGAATTCCACAGGGTCAGGGCTGCATACATAAATGCTCTCACACCAGAAGTTTTCAGTCATCGGCTGAACGGAGGGGTCTGAGCAGGCAGTAAGGAACCAGGAGCTCCTGCAGGTACCAGGGACCCAATCCGTGCAGGGCTTTACAGGTCAGTAAACCGACCTTGAAGGTGATTTACCATTGAACAGGCTGCCAGTGCAGTTCGCGCAGCACAGGGGTGATATGACTAATCTGGGAAACCCCAGTTAGTAATCTGGCTGCAGTGTTCTGCACCAGCTGCAAGCAGCGAATATCAACTCCTGGAAGCCCTAGGTATAGGGAGTTGCAGTAGTCAAGGCAGGAGGTCACAAAGGTGTGGATCAACGTTGGAAGGTCGCGAGACGGAACAAGGTGCTTAATCCAGGCGATAGTCCTCAGATGGAAAAAAGAGTATTTGACTACAACTGACATCTGTGAATGAAGTGTCAGCCCTTCATCAAATATAACACTCAGATTCCACACCTGAACAGAGGACACAAGCTGGCAACCCCCTAGCCAAAGCCCGGAGTCAAGTCATGCTCCTGTCCTCTCTATCCCACGTCCTGGATCCACCACCAGCACCTCAGTCTTATCGGGGCAGTTCTAGAGCTCTGCAAGGCAGCTATTAAAGACAGAGACTGCACTATCCTGGTTGGGAGCAAAAGACAAGTAGAGCTGGGTATCATCTCCATAACAGTGAAACCGCAGTCCATACTGTCTTACAATGTCTCCCAATGGCAGCAAATACACCGCAAACAACATAGGGGACAGCACAGATCCCTTAGGAAGCCCACATGGCAGTGAGAATGGAGCTGAGGAATAAATCCCTGACACAACTCTCTGAATTCTGCCAGTGAGGAAAGATCTAAACCAACTCAGGACTGCACCTGACAGGCCACAGATGTCTCTCAGGCACTCAAGCAGCCCCCCATGGTCCACGGTGTCAAAGGCTGAAGAGAAATCGAGAAGGACCAAGATTGAATGACACTTCTGATCTCTAGCAATCAGGAGATCATTGAGCACCCAAACCAGAGCAGTCTCTGTACTGTGCCTTTTCCGAAAACCAGACTGGAGGGAATCATAGATGTCATGGATGGTCAGATGGTTACCCAACTGAAGGGCAACTACTTTCTCTATCAACTTCCCAATAAAGGGAAGGTTAGATTGGCCTGTAGTTGGCAGGACAGTTTGGGTCAAGAGAAGATTTTTTAAGGAGCGGTGTAACTACTGTCTCCTTTAGGAAGTTTGGAAACTCACCTAACTCTAAAGAACACCAAACTTTCTCTGCCAGGACAGGGCCAATGATATCTACACACCCCAGAATGAGGTGTGTAGGACCCGGGTCGAGACTACTGCAAGTAGGCAGCATACTTTGGACAATCTGCATAACATCATGGATTGCCGGCCAGTCAAAGTGATCCCAGGAAGACCAGGGTGTAGTAATCCTTCACCGACCACCGCAAACCCCCATAGAGCATGCCGAATGGATCTCGGCCCTGATGTCGGCCACTTTATTGGCAAAGAACTGAGTGAACTCATCACACTTATCTTGTGAAAATGCTCTCTGGACCTGAAGACAGGCTGGATTGCACAGTCTGTCCACGGTTCGGAAGAGCTGAGCCAGTCAATTCTGAGCCACAGCAGTCTCCCTGGACAGGAACTCTACCTTCTTATGGGGGATTGTTGCTTGATAGACTCAATAATGCTCCATCAATCTAAAGTGGTCGGCATCCAGGGCGGATCTACGCCAGCAATGCTCTAGCCTTTGCCCCACATGCCTCAACTCCTTCAAGGCTCCATCAAACCAAAGGGACCGAGGGTGGAAAGTGAGGGGGCGAACATGGATGGGGGCAATGGAATCCAGGGCAAAACCCACAGCCTTATTATAGGCCTGAACTAGGTGCTCCGGACCCTCACTGGCATCCGTACATCCTGATAGGTCAAGAATTGCCGAGAGACCAATAGGAATAACATCCCTCAAAGGGCGGCATCTGACCATCTCCACAGGGGCAGGCCTATAGGGGGGTGCTTGGAAATGGAATCCTACAGTGCAATGGTCAGACCAACCAACTGGTTCCACCAGCAAGTCGGTGGCTTCCGTTCCTAGGAGGAAAACCAGATCAAGTGAGTGACTGTAAACATAGGTTGCAGAGGCAACAACCCGTGTGAGGCCCAACATATTCATAAGTTGGAGGAAGTCCTGACCAAATTGCGAGAGTTCATCATCGACCCAGGCATTGAAGTCACCCAGCACCATCAACCTGGGTGACTCCAACACCATGTCGGTGATGAAGTCCGTGACTTCCTGCAGAAACACACTCTCACCACCTGGTGGACAGTAAATGAGAATGAACCCGCACCCCACACCTGTAGCCGCAGTACATTCAAATGATCTGTAACCCTCAACTGGAACCTCTGCAAGGCCCAATTCAGTTCTGAAACAGATAGCTACACCCCCACCCCTGCAGTCCAATCTCGAGTGGTGTATCACCAAGAAACCAGCTGGAATAGCCGCCTCCAAAACCGGACCGGCATTTCCATCCAACTAGGTCTTGGTGATGCATGCCAGGTCTGCTGTTCCAACAAGATCAGCTATAATAGCTGTCTTGTTCTTTATAGACCTGGCATTGCACAACACCACTCGAGATGGATGAGGTTCCGGAGCCATGATGCCAGGATCTAAGAGAGTAGGAGGGATTGGCAGCTGTGGAGAGGAGAGAGGAGAAAGGAGAGGTATGGAGGGGGGAAGCTGAACCAAAATTTAGCAGTGAAAGTTGGTGAGTGAATGTATTGTCTTGGGGGGGAGTTTAAGAGGAGAGAAGAGTGCAGTGATGAGAACTTGGAGGGGAGTTTGTTGCGAATCTACAAAAAGAATTGAATAGGGTGTCTGTCTTGCAAAAGAAGGTAGCAGAGGCTGAGGCATGGATAATGTCCCCATAGTTGGAAATTGGAAGGATAGTTCTGAGAACTGTCATGGAGAATGTGGAGGGGGATGGCTTATTATTATTTGCGAAAGAGCATGCCTAGTTTGGGGCACAGTTTCGAACAAAGGGAGTCAATGTGGACTGCATAATTAAGATGTTGGTCCAACCAAAGGCCAAGGTGTTTGTAGGAGGTGATGGTATCAAGAATGGAGCTATCAAGGGTGGTGAACTGAGGGGGGGGGGAGGAAGTTTGGCCAGTTTTTGGGGGGTGCCGAAGATCATAGAGATGGTTTTATTAGCGTTCACTTTCAGGTAGTTGTCGTGGAACCATGATAGCATGTGGTTGAATTTGGATTGGAGTGGAAGCTGGACTGAATCTGTGGTGGGACCAGAGATGTAGAGGATGGTGTCATTCACATAGAGGTGAATGTTAGACTGAGAGCAGACAGTGAGGAGGTCGTTTATGAATATTGAAAAGAGGATGGAGCCCTGAGGAACTCCTGATTGGATAGAGAGGGGTAGACACAGAGTTGCCTAATAAGACAGATTGGTGCTGGTCACAGAGGTAGGATTTGAACCAGTGGATGGTGGAGGATGCAAGGCCAGCAGAGTGTAGTTTCTGGAGGAGGAGTGGCTGAGAGACGGAATTGAAGGCTTTGGCGCGGTCGATAAATATTGCAGCTGTGAGGTGGCCTTTTTCCATTATAGTGAGTACTGCATCTATGACGCAGAGTAGGGATGGAGATAGTGGAGTGTTTTTTCCAGAAGCTATATTGATGGTCTGAGAAGAAATTTATTGATGAGAGGAAGTCTGCTAGTCTGGAGATAACAAGAGATTCTTGGAGTTTAGCCAGGGAGGGGAGCAGGGAAATGGGACAGTAGTTACCTGGGGAAGCGGGGTCACCTCCTTTGGGCAGCAGAATTGCTTTAGCCAGTTTCCATGGATGTGGGACTCTGCTGGTGAGGAAAGAGAGGTTGAAATTGTGAGAGAAAGGAGAGGGTATGACTGGAGCAGAGAGACGCAAGAGCTTGGGGTGTAGGCCATCAGGGCTGGACTTTTGTGGGTTTAGCATGCTGAGGGCATGAAAAACTTCCTGTGGGGTGGTACAGGAGAGGCTGAACCCATCATAGTGGGCTGGGAATAGGTAGGCAAAGGACTATCAGGAAGTGCACAAGACGTGAAGAATTTGTTGAAAGTATCAGCTACAGTTGTGGGGGTCAGAGACTAAGGACTCGTTTAGCTTGAGTGAGGGAGTTGTCGCCTGGCAGGAGGGGTTAATGAAGGATTTAACTGTGCTCCAGAAGGATGAGGGATCAGGGCAGGATGAAAGGTTTGAACTGAAATAATCCAGTTCGGCTTTGCGTATTTCTTTAGTAAAGTTATTTCTGTGCTTGCGATAGTGGTGAAGGTCAGAGATCGTATGAGAAGATTTAAATTGTGTCCATGCTTTGTTGCAAGCTTTGCAAAGGGACAGGATACTCAGGGAGATCCAGGGAAGGTGGTGATTCCTGACCCTAGTGGTGCGGGACATGGTGGTGCCAGATACTAGTCAGGGTGGAGAAAAAGTGAGCGAGGGCCTGATTTACGTCTGAGGCCAAGAAGACCAGGGACCAGTCAGTTGAGTTTAGGTCAGCCAGGAGAAGGTGAGGTGAGAGGTTGTGAGTAGAGTGGTAGTTGAGTTATTTGGGTGGGAATTTGGGAAGGTGAACCTTTCTGATGCGATACGTGAAGCAGTGATAATATGGTGGGGGTGAGAGGAAAGGATACAATCAAGGAGGGTGTGATTGGTGGAACATGGATTGTAGCAGGTTGGTTCATTTTGCAGCTGGGAGAGATGAAGCGACTCAACCAAAGTTGTGGTGTGAGAGAAGATGGGGGAGAACCAATCTGTGTTGAAATCCCCAACATGAGTAGTTCTCCATTTAAGGACAGTGAGACGATTGAGCTAATTCATAAGAGAGGGGATTCAGAGGCTAGTTTAGAGGCTGCATAGAGTGTGCAGATGTAGATAGGGGCTGAGGACTGGAGGGCGAGTATAACGAGTAGGATTTCTTAGGATTTGGGAATTGGTTTTTGAAAGGAGATGGAGCATGGGAGAGAGCTATGGACATACGCAGCAACCCCACTGCCCCTCTTGCCATGGTCCTGGTGGTAAAGGTTGAAGTCAGGTAGGGCAAGCTGAGGTTCATGGATGAGAGAGGAGAGCCAAGACTGAGACACAGAGAACATCTAAATGGTGTTGGCTAAGCCAGACTTTTAGGGCATCTATTTTGGGTAGGAGACTCTGGGCATTTACGTGGAAAATATGAAGACCCTTTTGGGAGGGGGAACTGGAGGGGGATGGGCCAGGGTTAAGTTCAACGTCACTTGAGATTAGCAGGAGGAGAAGCAGGAGAGAGTGCAGATGTTTCCCTGGTGGAAACTGTGTGGAGTGGGGGTACGGGGGGAGGGCATAAGAGGGAGGAGCAGCAGGCAGGAGAGTGACAGTCCATTTAGAAGTTTGGGTGCGGGTGGGTAGAGAGAGGTAGTTGCTTGAGCCAGAGCTAGACTTGTGGTGGAAAGCAGTGAAGAACCTGGGTAGATATGTGGCTGGCTTGTGGTGTACTTGCATAGAGTAAGTCACAGTGTGGTATGGGTGTGTTGTAGAAATATAGTGACACCTAGAGGAGAGATCAAATATGACCCACTGACCCTATAAAAGTAAAATCTGATTCTTCCCCCTGCATCAGAGGTGTGTAGATCACTCTACTGTGAACTGTGGCTCCATTCCCTGTCTCCAGGGTGACCCAGAGTACCTATGCCCCCCCCCCATTCCCTGTATCTCCATCGCTTTTATGATTTCCCTCATGTAAAGCACCACACCCCCTCCTTTACTTCCCATCCGGTCCTTCCTGAACAGAGTATAGCCTGGTATGGCCATGTCCCACTCGTGATTTTCAGTGCACCATGACTCGGCTCATCAGTAGCTGGAAGCAGTGCAGTATGGATGACTGAATCTGTTCAGTATTAAGACTACATTACAATCATTTTTAGAACATTACGATGTCACTAAGGAACAAGCTGTGCCTAACTACACTGAGTCAAGCACATCTTGTTCCTCAATAACATCACAATGTTCAACAAATGGCTGCAAGGTAGTTTTAATACTGAACAAACTCAGTCATCTGTATTTCTGGAGTACTCCAGTTACAGGTGAGCTCAATGCTTCATTTAGGAGCAAGTCATGGTCTTTCTAAAAATGTCAGCTGCTGAACATGAATGTTCCCTATAAGTACTGTGGTAAGTAATGAGAGAAAATGGTATCTCATAGCAGGAAAATTGGAGACATTCACTGGAATCTGTTCTCCCATATTAACAAATACAGTTGAAAACTGAAATGTATGGTACTGTAACTTTATCTGGGTTAAGATAGTATTTGCTATAGAATGTTATATGGCTCTTATAGTGGATCATTTGCTAATACCTACTTTGGTTTTGTGCTGTCCTATATAACCAAAAGTTAATAAGTTCTTAATATGTAATGACATTTTTTTGAGATTCCTCTGTTTTTGTTCATATTATTGACTGTTCTGCTAATGTATGTTTAGTGTATAAAATCAATAAACTTTCAGCCAGTCAGTTGGCATGGAGGGCTGAGGCACTAGTGCCTTACCTCCTGCCATGCTGGTGACCCGATTTTGGGAATATACTCAGGTCACCAGGGTCAGCCAGTGGGGGAGAGGACCGAGCTTCCAAGGGACTGCTCTCCTGTCCTGGGGAGGGGAAGTATGTTTCCCCGGCCTTAGACTGCCACCAAGTGGAGGCCTGGTGGCAGTGCAGCACGGGTGGCACAGAAAGGAGGGAGTTATGGGAACATCAGGCATGTAAGTAACGTAAGTAAAACTTTTTTTTATTTATAAAGTGCCCTATCCCCGAGGTTCATGGTGCTTTAAAATATGCAATACACAAATAGGCACCATGAAGGCTGCTCAGGGACATTTGCTTCTACTAAACACCTCCTCACATACACTTATACTTCTTCGTGGACATGTATATGAAAGAGTATCAGGAAGAAATTCACCATCAGGCTCACAAAAAGGTACCTTTGAGAAAGTTCAGTGGGAGGGAAACATGTCAGGTGACCCATGGTGACGCAGCAACACTCCACGAGGGAGCGGGGAGGCTTCAGAAAGTTCTGATTATTTCCATCTCAGTCTGGCTTGTACGTGTTTTACCTTGAATATTCTTGGATTTAGTACTTGGATTTTGTGCATGAATTAAAGAATTACACACTTTTATTGGGAGCCTGATGGTGAGTTCTTCCTGATACTCTTTCATACATGTCCACGAAGAAGTAGAAGTGTATGTGAGGAGGGGTTTAGCAGAAGCAAGTTTCCTTACACAGCCTTCACTGGTGCCGGTTTCACAGACTGCTGCTCTGAACTGTTTTCAAATTATTATTTAACCGTGGCACAGTAATCCCAAGTGCAACAGTACCCCTACACACCATAACATACAAATAGAAATAGCAATGGCTCCACAATTCAACAAAACAATGACAGAATAATAAAAAAAAATAGCCTCCACACACATGCCTGACATCCTATGGCAAGGGGTGGGGAGAAAACCTGGAAAAAAGTAGATGCCAGGGGCTCAATGAAGCCTTGTCTGCTCATTCCCAAGTCTGCACCGCCACTCGGGAACTCACCGTCAGTCAACCCATCATTGTTGTACTGGGGGGTATTGCTCTCTCCTCCCTCTGGATCTACTATGAGGGGGAATTCATGGGAGAACCTAGAATAAAGCTGAGTCCTGGAGGATGTGGGTGCCAGCTCGGGGAAGCAGGGACAGGGCTGATTAACCACCCCTGGATGATGGTGGCATAAAACCAATATAAAAATAACCAATAAACTTTCTAATGGACAAAAAACAATGTAGAACCCATGCTGAATGCCTGCAATTTACTAGTCCTCCTTATTGATGTATTAGCTATCAGGAATAACGCTTCCCATGTGAGGTACTTCACTCAGTAGTGTCCATAGGTTCAAACGGAGGGTGCATTAATGGAGGGAGACTAGGTTTATGCCCCAAGCTGCAATAGGTTTCTTTGTAGAGGGATACATTTGCAAGATGCCTTTAAAGAACCTCTTAAATAGTGGAAGAGCAAATAAAGTTTCTGCTGAGGCATTAGACCTGAATTCAGAAATAGCAGACAAAATAAACCTTTAATGATGAGGACTTAAGCCCCAAACTTTAAATGTAGCAGATACTACACAGAAATGGTGAATGCCACAAGTCTGACATTTAAACAAATGCTTGATGAACACATGGGAGAAACAAAATGGACATATTCCGACTGATATGTGACAAGTCTAATAAGGCCCCTCAGGCCCCATGACTTGTAAGTTAACTATGAACCTATATTAATGTAGTGTCCGTGTTCTCAGCTGAATGGGAACTGCTCCTGCACCAGATGGAGAATCGTTTCCGTTTTGAGCTGTACGTTTTCCTATTGGATGGTGCTCTAGCCACATTAAGGACCTTCATGACCTGGGTAGAGACATTTAAGTCAGAAAACTTTAGCCCTTTAAGAAAGTTATGCACTTACTATAGCTGTTTATCTTCCTGAACATCTTCTCCGTAGATTACCACTAATGGGTCTGGACTGGAGTTGATTGGACCCTGCAGGAGCAAGCACACTTCTGGTGGGAGCTGGTGGCATGAGTAGGTTCCACATGTGAGTCCCTGCACATGCCCACTGGTATACAGTGGCACCAGCCCCCAACTGCCTCAGTACCTTTTTTACCAAGGAGGTGAGCAACATGAATCTAACGAGACCCTGTGCACTTAACCTAAGAGCATAAGATGGCCCTAGTGGCCCATGTAAGAAAGACCAGCAAATCTAGTAACACAGTGGGTTCGAGTTTCAGGGCCCCTGAGAGTGCCACAAGCACCTGGTGTGCTGATCATACAGCACACAAGGCTTGTGGCAGTCTCCTGGTGCCAATCAGGTTTTTCTCTCCCCTGCACCAAATGCTACAAGTTAGACCAGCTCTCCCATGGTCAAACTTGAAGCTTTCTATGGACCATTTTTACTGGGCTTACACCAAGTATTTGGCACATGCTGCTATAAAGTGTGAAAACTGCCACAACTGCACCCAATGTCCTAAAATTGTGTGCAGTTTGCAGTAGTTGTGTTTGGTGCAGCTGTGCCAGAAAACGGGTTTGATGCAGGGCTGACACAAACCCTGTATCATCCATTGAAAATCGAGCCCAGTGTCTTCAAGCCCAACCAAGAAAAGGGTGAAAACATCAGCATAATAATAGTGGAGGCCGTGGGGATGAGGGTTGGGTGTGGTAATCTATAGGGAAGATATTCAGGAAGATCAACAGTTGTGATAAGTACATAACTTTTATATCTTCCAAGAATCAATTTTCTCCCTTGATTCCTACTAATGGGTCAGAATACTAAGTTCAGAGAAAGTCCTCCAGACGAGGGAGGTTTGGAGCTTAGAGCTTATTCAGGATAGTAATCTATTCAGAATTGTTCTGCCAAAGGTGGCATGCTGTGTGGCATGGACATCCAGTCTCTTTTGATTTGGTTTGAAAGAAACAAAAAGATGCTTTCCTGTCCCTTTTGATTTGGGCCAAAAGAGACAAAAAGTGGCTTTGACTGTCTGTAGTCCTTTGTCCTGTCCAGGTAAAACCTAAAGACTCTTTCTACATCCAGAGATTGGAGAGTCCTATCTTCCTAATTCTGGAAATTGGCAAAGTATGTAGGTAGAATCAGGGTCTGATTTAAGAGGAATTCTGGCACCACCTTAGGTAGGAACTTGGAGTGCATGCAGAGCATGACCTTATCTTTATGGAAAACAGTATATGGAGGATCTATGACCAAAGCATGGATTTTAGACATTCTGCATGCTGGGGTAATGTCAACCAGAAATTATACTTTCCAAGTCATATATTACATGTCACAGGTCATAATGGGCTCTCAAATGGCTTGTGAGTGAGCATATCCAGCACAATATTGAGGTCCAAAGGAGTGATTTTTTTTTTTTACTTTTTGTTTTACCAGGTGAGACACACTAAGCTGAAAGCTTGTTTACATGTGCAAAGAAGTGATTGGCTTCCTAATGGGGGGCCTTATGTGCAAGATACCTCTCAGGAACCTCTCGAACAGTGGCAGCTGAGAGAGAGAGAGAAGTTGCCTACAGGTTCGTGGTACACTGATATAGTGGACAAGTGGACCTGAACTGTGGAATTCTGCAGTGCTGTATCAGAAAGGTCCAATAAGTATTCCAAAACTTTTCAGGTGGACACCTACAGGGGTCCATGGGAATTTTGGAACACCAGATGGAAAAGCATTTCCACTTGGCTGTGCATGTCTTCCTGGTGGAAGGTTATTTCAGAGACTCTCTGAGATACTTTAAACCTGTTCACTTCTATTTCTTCATGAGCCAAGCCTGAAGATGAAAGGTGCACAGGTTGGGATGGACTAGCTGGCCCTGAATTTGGGACAGTGAGTCCATCCAGAGTGGGAGAATCCTTGGTTTGCTGACTGACAATCTGTTCAACAGAGGAAACCATGTCTGCCACGGCTGGCAGGGGTCCACTAGAATCATCTTGCACCCATGCACCTCCAATTTGGATAGTATTCTCTGAATGAGAGGAATTGGAGGGAATGCATACAGAAACAGATTGTGTCATTACAGTCTGAATATAGCCTGACAGAAAATGCCTGGTCCTGCATTTCGGTGTTGATTGGGGATGCAAAAGGTTTCACATCTGTGGTTCCCCACTCATTGAACAGCGATCTCATGATGTCTGGAGCTAGTCACTACTCATGAGAGTCTGCTGTTTTTTGACGTAATTAATCTGTCAGAGTGTTTTGGACCCCTAGCAGATAGATGGGTTGAAGCAGGATTCCTGTTCCAGGCACCATTCCCACAATCTCGTTACCTCCCTGAGAAGAGGATAAGAGGGTGCTTCTCTTTGTTTGTAGACACTTGTTGTCCATCTGTAGGAGGACTGTCTTTTGGCTGACCAAGCCCACCAGGGCTATCAGGCCATAATGAACTGCATGCATCTCCAGCACATTTATATGGTGATGTGGCTCTCATAAAACCCAGAACCCTTGTGTCTGGATACCCTAGCACTGGGCTCCACCACCCCAGCAAGGAGGCATCCATGGAGAGAGTCATCTCTGGCTCTGCTGGAGAGAAGGTGAAGCCCTGGAGGAGGTTTCCCTCCACAGACCACCACAACAGGGACCTTAGAAGAGGTCTGGTCACCTGAATGGGGTAGATTCAAGGGTGTGATGCTTAAGACCACTAGGCACTAAGCATCACTCAGTTGTTCTCATTTGCAACCTTGCTAAGAGGACTGCGAACTTTGAGGATGCCATGAGTCCCTGCATTTGTTGCATGGCGTGAGCTGGCACAGTTTTGTACTCTATAATGAGCATGCCAGCTGCAAGGTTGCTCACATTTCTGGACTGTGTCCAGGACAGATTCTATGAACAAAATGTCCTGGAAGGGGTTCTAGCTGAGACTTGGAAGGGTTCAGCAGGACTCCCTTAACTACAGAAATTGCGAGGCAGTGGCCACTGCCTGCTCTGTCTCCTAGCTGGACAAGCTTGCCAGAGGTCAGTCATTCAGATATGGGAAAACCTATAGTCCTAGTTTTCTGAGGTGGACTTGGAATGCTGCAAAGAAGAAGAAGAAGAATCCACATTATACAACGCTTTTCATACACATTGTATCCCAAAGTGCTTTACAAGCATTGCTAGACTGGTAGTGAAGTGGCAGCCATTTTGCACATCAACACCCACACACAGCCTTGGACAACTGCATGAATTGATTTTATGGGAAGCGGAATATTGGCCAGGACACCGGGAACCCCCCCCCCTTACTCTTGGGAGGGAACGTTGTTGTCCCATTTCCAAGATGGCAGAACCAGAGGCTGTAGAGGAAGAGAAGCTGCAGCAGGCTGTGGAGATGTCCTCCCTCCCAGCCAGAGAATGTCAGGAGGACAGAGGTTTGGATACAAAGACTCTGGCACAAACTGGAGCAGAAGATATGCAGATGAGCCCTGCTATTGGTTTGGAGGGTGAACTGGGAAACAGGGAAGAAATTCCCCACAACACACCCAGTGCTGAGTAAGTTACTTTTTCTGTTACTTTCTAATACTTTTGAAAACTTGTTCCAGAAAGCTCTGTATAGTCACTAGCAAGGATGTAGAAGTACTAGAAGAAGTAATACACCTTACAGTTACAATTACTTATGTCTTTTTATACAGAAGTAATACATAACTGTAACTGATTGCATTTATTTGAAAGTAACTAGTAACTAACCTATTACTTTCAAATAAATGTCATCTGTTATAGTTATTTATTATGTTTGTATTTTTTTTTTATAAAAAGAAAGAAGTAACTGTAACTGTAAGGTGTACTACTTTTTCTAGCACTTCTCCATCCTTGCTACTGACTCCACAGAGCTTCCTGGATCAAGTTTCCAAAAGAAATAGAAAGTAATAGAAAAAGTAACTTACTCAACACTGAATACACCAGTGTGATATTGCTGCTGCAGAAGCCCAGCTGGAAAAAGAAATGCTAGAGAGACGACAAATGCTGGCAGTGTTATTAGCGAAAGACGAAGAGAGTTATAACAGGAGAAAAGAAGCATTAAAAAAGTGCGCACCTCCAAGAAGCCTCAAGCAAATCTCAAAAGAAAGATATTGCAGAAGTATGTTTGGAGAAATCTGGAGTAGATACGGCATTTGCTACTCTGACAAGTCAGGCAGACTTCGATAATTAGCTGTCTTGCAAAGATCAAAGAATGCCGACATCAGCTGAAGCAAGAATTGCTGCAGCGTTCGGAGTTCAGGAGCAGCTTTGTAATATAGAAGCCTGGTCACTAGAATGCGCATTATAGGAGACTGGATGGAAGAAATTTAAAAATGGGTCCCTGATCCTGAATAGGATGCAGTAATTGTTTCCAACTCGCAATCTCGACAGCAAGAAGTTGGGACATTGGCTGTTTTGTCGGGGGAATCAGCACCAAGTGAGATGCATGACTCTGAAGGAAAACAAACAGCACAGTCTACAAATATTGCAGAAGGACAGGCAAATTCAAATACGCTTAACATTACTGGGCAAATGAAAGATAATGCTGTTGCCAGTAAAGTGATTACAGCTGCAATCAGTGCTGCGCAAGAAACAGAATCACAAGCTAATAGCCCAATGGGTCTGAGGTGCATATTAATTCAATAACTGCACAAAAAACAGACTTGCAAGATAATTTTTATGAATAATGAGAATGACGGAGCATCACAAAATATGGAAGGGACTATTAACGCCACAACAGCATATGACACCGGAGATGATCATCCCACAGGCAATAAAACAGGAGATGAACTCTCTACAGAGGAAGAGGCAGGAGATTCTGAAAGAAATCCTGGTGGCAACTCCCCCCACCCACACACACACAACAAGGTACAAGTTTCACAGATTTGTTTAAAAATAGGGTGGAACCAGCTCCAAGCAAATATGCAGTTTGGATAAAGTATAAAGGAGGGATTGACCCCAGACCAGACAGAGCTTATGCTGGGAGAAAGTTATTAAAAGAATCCTATGAACTTTGGGCCCTCGGATGTATATGCTTTAATTTGTGTGTCCTGTGAAGATGATTTTAACATTAGTTTCAATACCCCACAGGGTTTGGAACATTTTTGAATTAAATATAATCAAGTGAAATGTTCTCCTCTTTGGGTCCCTTTTATTGTTATACCACTGACTAGCCAATGGTGAAACAAATAATGATCATGTTTCGCAACAAAGGTGTAAATGTTGGGGATATTCTTCACTGGCTACAATAAAGATATGAGGTACTAGGCCCTCCAGAAGCAGTAATAGACTCTGAAGGTTTTTGGACGAGAGGATGGCATTTTAGAGTAAAACTAAGACAAAATGAGCCTGGCATACTCCACCTATTGAATCGTTTTTTTTCCCAGGGAGAGATAGAGGAGTATGTTTTACTTAGGTCTGCCAAAAGCTTGCTATAAATGTTGGGCCAGAACTCACCTTTCAAGCACGTGTGACAAACTTCGATGTGGACTTTGTGATGAATTTGGTCACATCAGTACACAATGTGAAAATTATTATAAATGTAATTTATATGACGGACAAGGTTATGTTTTTCAAAATTTTCCTTGGGCTGCTCATAACAGAATAGACAGAGTAGACAAGGAGGATTTAATTAAAATTGCACAAAAGAAAGGGAGTAACATGAGATTTCCTCAAAAAGAGAATAATGCCCAGGGGGTATCCATAATGACAGCGTGGGGAAAGGTGCCAACTGTAACAGTGACCCACTCCCCAGCGAATCCCTCACGGCGATGGGAGGGTAGGGCAGCCGGATGGGGGGGTCAGTGAGTATAGCGACAAGATGTCACTATACATACACACTGGGGGGGGGAGTGAGCACACACAGCGAGGGGACATGAGGGGTTGTGCCTCGGGGCTGCCAAGCCAACCCCCGTGGTGAGGTGGGTGGTTGCCGGGTGCTGGTCCATGAGGTATGGGTTTGGGTCTGGGCACTGGTGCAATCTTATTGCTCCACGGACCCGAACCTTTATTTTTTAATGTTTTCACCCCGACATGCTCCCTGGATTAGAGAATCCTTTAGTAGGGGGGTGCTGGGGGCAAATCCCCCATGGGGGTGTGTGTGGGGCACAGCCCACCACAGAAAATATTGAAAAGTAAGTCCCCAGTGCCGTTTTGCTGTGCACCGAGGTGTCAGAGTGCCCAAAATGTTTTCGGCACTCTAGGCTTCTTGATAATGGCAATCGCCTTTAGGCTTTCGCTGTTATCACATAGCACCTGGCCAGGGAAGTCTGATGCCCCCTGCGTTGAACACCCAGGAAGACTCTCAGGAAGCTGTAGACCATACATTGCAAGTTAATAGAAAAGAGATTTTTTCAGAATACAGCAAGAAATGTAACAACACAACGAATAAGGAGGAATAGGGAAGAACTGCTCCAGACTGGATAGGTTTCTGAGAAGGCCACAGACGGTAGCATGAATAAAACAACTGAAACTAGTGAAATGTTTGTAAAAGATCAAATGGAGGAGAGTTTGTTAAACACATCAGATATACCTCCTCATCAGAGATGAGCAGAGTTTGTTAAAAGAAGAAGAAGTTATAGAAAAGCACAGGTGCTACAGAAAAAAACAATTGATCTTCCCTTAGGCAACAAGTATTCTATCAGAAAAGACAAATTGATAGCCAGCCCAGTGGTGTGGAAGGCTAAGGCATCTGTGCCTTACCTCTTGCCATGCCGATGACCCATGTTTGCGGTGCGAGTGGGCCGCTGGGGAGGGAGAGGATCGAGCATCCGGAGGACAGCTCTCCTCCCCCAGGGAGGGAGGACTGGTGCTCCCACCAAATGACTGCCCCCAGGTGGAGGCCTACAGGTGGTGTGGATCTGTCGGGTGTCAGGGAAAGGGTGGGTGTTGCAGGACTTCCGCTGACATGCTTGGGCCTCCATGCATGCACATCTGGCTGTGTACGCCCCAGCAACAGGGAACGGGAGGAAAAAGAAGAAATACCCCGGCTTCAGGATGATGCCCAACCATTCACAGGCTCTGCACCCAGCGACCGGGCTGAAGGCAAGTCCCGGTGATACCGAGGTGACAGGGCTGGGGGGTCTGACAGAAGGGGGCAGCCGGAGAAGAAGCATAAACACTTACATTAAAAAAAGACAAACTGGGGGACTTTAATTCAGATGCCTTCTCAGGCCTTTCTTCACAATCGTCCTCAGAGATCAGGCAGCCGAAATGGAAACAAAAGAAAAATAAGAGACATGAAGATTTACAAGCAGAAACATTACTGACTTTTGTTGACCTTATGGTCTTTTTTTAATTTTTTTTCTTCAAGGTGTAGTTTAAAATTGCCACTTTAAATGTTTGTAGTATTAGGAACAGGCAATCTTTTTGTTATTACAAGAACACAGCATAGATGTGATCTTTTTGCAGGAAACATGGATGTCTCTGATATTTTCTTTGGTACAGACTAGAAGAGATTGGGTACGGGGACCATCTTTTTGGTCCTTTGGTGAAGACAAATCGAATGGGGTAAGAATTTTGTGTAAAGGTTCTGGTTTTACCCAACATAAATTAATTGATTTGATACCAGGAAGGGTTTTGATTTTAGATGAGGTTTGGGAAGGGCGGCCAAGTCTATTTATTAATGTTTATGCACCACAAATTAAATTGGAAAGGTTGGCCTTGTTGGAGAAATTACAGCCTTTTTTAGCAACAGCTAAACAGATATTTTTGGGGAGGTGACTTTAACTGCACCTTGGATTTTGTCACACAATATGCCTGTGGAAAAAAAATATATTGTGATTCGGTGGCTTTACAAAATGTGTAGAAACTGCTGGATTAATGGATTGCTATCAGGTAAAGGAACAGGTCCAGGTAGTACCTATATCAGATGCCAATTAACCACAATAACAGATTATGTGTTTATTTCAAAATACAGTTTGTGAATGTCGTAAGAGCCAACACAGTTCCTATAGAATTTTCAGAACATCAGATGTTAGAGGTGGTGGTTTGTACTAGGACTAATAATATTATTAATAAGAGATGGAGAATGAATGTAGACCTTTTAAAAGATACAGCAGTACAAAAGGAATTAGATGATTATTAGCAGGTAGGCAATCTGTTTTATGTCTTTATAACAGTATGAGAGATTGGTGGGAATATTCCAAAACAAAGATAAAAACTTGGATGCAGAAATCTAGCAGGAATAGACAGAGAAATACATTTTTTAAATATTTACAATTAAGAAATCAGCCACAAACGTAATTGCAATAGTGGATCAAACATGGAAATACTTTTCTGAGCAAATAAGACAGTTAAAGTAGGAAACCCAAAAATATCAACATGACAGGGCAAGCATTTTACAAGCAGAATTAAATTATGGTACCCAAAAACACATTATAGTGACCATGTACAGTTTGTAAAGATAGGGTAAGTGCCTCTAATTTTATCACGCTGCAGGATCCTGCAGGGAATCTTATATCAGATGAAGACAAGATTAAGAAGTTAGCGGAACAACAGTTGAAAAATAATAATATGGTGAAAGGAATAAGAATGGAAGAAATACAACATTTTGTGGGGATAGCACAGTGTTAGGTGACCAAGACAGACAAAAAACCTGGTATCTCCCATTATGGTACAGGGAATAGATACAGTATTGAGAGCTTTAAAATTAGGATCATCACTAGGATGGGATGGAATGCCAAATGCGTTTTATAAAGTATTTAGGGAGGAGATGGCTGAAATTGTGACAATATTTTTTTCTTATTTTTTAGCTGGAACTCAAATTCCATCCACCTTTACAAAAGGTTTAGTTATTTTTTTAAATTGGGAGATAAGACATTGCATCAAAATTGGAGGCCTGTTTGCCTTCTAAACTCGGACTTTAAAATATTACATAGTAGAATAAGGGAAACAGCGCAACATTTAATTAATCCGATACAGACTTGTTCTTTGCCTAACAGGACTATATAAGAGAATCTTTTAATAATAAGGGATGTCTAGGAATATTATGCAAGGAACAACTATTCTAGACTTCTTCTATCCTTAGATCAAAGTAAAGCATTTGACGGAGCCAATCATGATTTCCTTTTTCAGGGACTATTGAAATACGGTGTCCCTGAAGGATTTGTGAAATGGCTACAGAGTTTGCATGAGACAGCAACAGTAGCACCTTTTATTTTAGGAAAGAAAGGGAATGGGAGAGTAAGGTAAACACAGGGGTGTGGCAAGGTTTTCTGCTCAGCCCTTTATTGTATGTTTTTGCTTTACACCCCTTCATCAGAGGAATTATTAAAGCTGATGAGATAGAAAGGAGTGCCCTTTCCTTATCACCAGGTTGTCCTTAAAGTAATAGCAGATGCAGATGATGGGCAGGATTCACAAAGAAGATGCGCTCAGTGCATCTTGGCTGCCCCGGCGCAGAGGAGATGCACTGAGTGCAAAATGGGCGATTCACAGAGCAGGCACAGCGTGATGCCCGGGTGCAACCCCTCTGTGAATAGCACAGGTGTGCCCCACCCAGGATTCACCAGAGCATCCCAAGCTGCGCTGGCGCATCCCCCAAGACAGGCTGTGAACCCTTCAGGGCAGGGTATCTCAGGATGCCCTGTGCCCAAAAACACAATTCAAAATCAGGGGCATGCAAATGAGGCCATTAGGCATGCATGGTGCAATGGGACCATTACGCATGCCATTGCTATTTATTTGCATTGTACTAAGGATACACCGATGGAATGTGCCGAATAGTAGACATCGCACAAGCATGCCCCCTCACCCCGCCCCAAGCCCCCGTAAATGTCACAATCACCCGGCGGCGGTAAAAGAAATGCTGAACCCCCAACCCCCATTGAATCCGCCTCCCGTGGTGGTGGTGGTAACTGTAAAGAAACCCCTCCCAGCCCCAAGACTGCATAGAATGCCGCTCCTGGCATTACATGACATCTGAACCCCCTCCCAAGACCCCGGTGCAGCCACCCTCCACGCGGTAAAGGAATGATGCCCCCTCCAGCCCCAAGCTCCCGTTGCAGCTGCCCTCTGTGGTGGCCATCCATTATGGAACGAACTCCCCCAGGCACCCCAACCCACCCCTCTCTCCCTCCACCCCAGCAGAGTCCCACTGTCAGCAGGCAGCTCAGCCTACCCGCACACCGCCACAGCCGCCCATCGACACAGCTGTCTGAAAATGACAGCTACCATACATCCCGATGCCCATCGGGCTCCGGGTTGTACGGTAGCTGTCACTGTCAGACAGCTCTGTTGGTGGGCAGCCATGGTGGTGTGTGGGTGGGCTGAGCTGCCCGCCAACAATGGGACCCTGCTGGGGTGGGAGGAGAGGGATGGGTTGGGGTGCCTGAGGGGTTTGTTCTAGGCGATGGTCACCACAGAGCGGCTTCAATGGGGGCTTGGGGCTGGGAGGGGGTTTTTACAGTTACCACCACCGCTGGAAGGTGGCTTCAATGGGGGCTTGGGGTGGTTCTGCATTTCTTTTACCACCACCGGGTGCGGCATTTACCGGGGCTTGGGAGGGGGTTCTGCATGTCATTTACCACCACCGGGAGTGGCATTCTATGGGGGCTTGGGGCAGGAGCGGTCATCAGATGTCTGTGATACTGCCGCAAGGAGGCGTCATGTACCGGGGGCTTGGGGGGGGACACTGGACTGCCAGAGTGGGCAGGCTGCCATGCTGCTGCCTGCAGTGCAGCCTGCCTGTGGGTGGTCACCCACTTAAGTCTAGTTTACTAGACTAATCTTTCTGCGCATCCCGGACTTGCCCGAGATGCATCTCAAGGCTGTAGATAGGGGATGCACCCAGTATGCCAGGGACACGCCCCCTTCACAGCCCCTTCAGATGCACTGTATAGCATTACTGGCCAGATGCGGCGCATCGGGGTTGCACCAGTGCATTGGCCTCCTGCCAGAATCACCTTTGGGCGCATGTCGGGGATGCCCCAGTGCATCTCGGATGTGCTGGGTGCATCCCTTTTGTGAATCATGCCCGATGTGTGTGTCTTCATGAGCAATATGTAAGCAATAAGACACAATGGGGTGTGCAAGGAACAGATTTTACCACATGCCTAGGGGCATAGTGAGGTACAAGGCTGTAGGCCGAATGCTTTCAGCCCCTGGACGTGCAGTAAAATCTGTTTCATGCACACCCCAAGAGTGTCTTATTGCACTTATAAAATGGGCTACTTTTTTATTTAAAGATTTTACAGTTAGAAGGAAACATTTTTATATACAGAAAAAAAATTGCTCATTTGAATTTATGATAAACTAGTCCTTCTGCCTATCATAATATGACATCATTGCTTATGTGCTGGAGAAAATTTGTTGACATAAGTAGTACTACCCCTGGGCCCCATGTACTGTTGTTTTTTTTTTTCTGAATTGGAAGGAGCTCAGGTTTCCAGTATGGGACAGTAAAGAGAGAGAATAATGTGATTTTTGTTTTATTTTTTGTTTTGTGAACCTCAACTGATGGCAGCATGGCAGGAGCAAGTGGCGAAGCAGTAGCAGAGAGACACACACACACACACGCACACACACAAGCCATATCAGTGGTCACGTCTTTACTTCTTTTCCCACCCCAACAGGTAAAGAAACTGATTTCTTTTGTTACAACTTGGGGAGACTAGGAGAGTGCCACTGATAAGGGAGACATCTGGAGCTGAGTTGGCTTGAGACTGGACTGCTAGGTGAGAAAATACCTTTTTTTACTGAAAAGTAATTAAATGGAATGGAAATAAATAACTAGCAGTACCAAATTTTCCAAGATCATCAGGCAAGTTGGGGATGACCTGCATTACCGAGAGGAAAATGATGGCAGAATCTGAAAACAGAGAGTTTTTTTTTTATTTGTTTAGCCATTTTCCCCAATTTTCACCCACCCTCATGTCCTTGGTATGAGCACGCATGTGTGGAGGCACGCATGCATCACGCACTGCAGGATGCCCCACACTGCAGGTCGCCACCACCACTGGACCTCCACTAAGAGGTGGTGGGACTGTGGGAGGGTAACCCCCTTCCCCGGGAGATCGATCCTGCTCCCACCCTCTCCCCATGCTAGTTCCTTAATGACCCAAGTCTGTTCCTGAACCTGGGTCCCCGGCATGGCACGACGTAAGGCGTTCAACACCTTAGCCTTCTACGCCACCAGGCAGGCTGTGAAAACAGAGCTTTCTAACCACTCACTGATTTTTTTTTTTATTTCTAATGCGGTCCTGCATTTAGGAACTTGTTATTACCTGTGCATGGAACAGATTTTATGCACAGGTAATAACCAATCAAAACACAG
Organism: Neoceratodus forsteri; assembly: GCA_016271365.2. Taxonomy (NCBI): domain Eukaryota; kingdom Metazoa; phylum Chordata; order Ceratodontiformes; family Ceratodontidae; genus Neoceratodus; species Neoceratodus forsteri. Next base: position 661,792,156 of record CM057459.1, read on the forward strand.
GATTTACTCTCACCATTTTATAAAAGAAGTGTAACAGCAGTATTGGAGGTAATGTGGAGATATGCTTTAGTTTCAGGAGCTAAACTACATTTAGAAAAATGTAAAGGTATACAACTGGGGATACAACTCAATGAGCTACAACAGGTAGCTGGTATAAGGATTTTCAATGAACTAATAGATCCAGAAGCAAACGGTTTGATACCTTTTATTGGACCAACATAGATGTTACAAAAAGAAAACAGTGTCAAATCTTTCGGACCAATTAAGTCCTTCGTCAGAGACTTATGCCAGTTGTTTAAAGAATCACATTCTATCAACACCCAGATCATACTAAAAAAAAAAAACAGAAATAATTCTCATTGTTTAAAATACTGTTTTAAACAAGCATTTGTCAATGCCGAATGTTTGCTTGCTGGCATTGGCAGTGGTAGTGCAGAAGTTACAGAGCTGCGTAATAGGAATGGCAGTGAAGTATTGAACTGAAGTCAATCCCACCACCACCCTGCAGAGAGTGACAGGCATTGGGGTGTGCCTTTGGGTCGTCAGGCATAACAGCCACACCATTTCACCACACCCCACCCTGCAGACACTGACAAGTGTCACGGTGTTCCTTGGGGTCTTTGGCCCTTATGCGCACTCCATTCCATTAGGAAATACGGTTAGATGGGTGCAATATAGGAGAATGGGGTGAACTTTGGGGCCAAAGAGTCCAAGGCATACCTCGATGCCTCTCACTGGCTGCAGGGTGTGGAATGGTATGAGCATTACAGGCAAGAATCCCAAGTCACACCCCTGATGCCTGTCATTCTCTACAGGGTTGGGCGTTATGGTTGGAAACCCTAATACCTCAGGCATTCGTTGGTATTTTCACTCCAAATTTTCAACATGGTTTTGTGACTCCACCTCATGAACAGTGGCAATATCAGTTTGTTAGCCGAAAGCTGCTTATGCACAGCGACTACGGCATTTAGCACCACAGGTGCAAAAACATTCCGAACAGGATGTAAAAAATGACCGCTGTACTGTTCATGGGGAGGTGTAAAAAATGGCAATGTTGCAAATCTGCAGTAAAAATATAAAAAAAAACTGGTGAAATCATGAGCGTACATAGAAACTGTGCAACGCACACCCGTAATATAAATAGGTTGGGGATTTTTACAGCAGATTGTCAATTCAGGCATTTTGGTGCCTCCGATCATGAACAGTGTCACTGTGATTTTCTTTATCTGTCCTGAACAATGATCTCCCACAGCGACCACGCATCTCTGCACTGAAAGTGTGAAAACACACTTTGGCCATGTTGTGAAAAATGACAGCTGTACTGTTCATAAGGAAGTGAGGAAAAATGCCACTGGTGAAAATCTGGACTTAAAATATTACAAAGTCATGAACTTAGGAGGGTGCGTGGAAACTGCACAATGCTCACTCATAACACAGTCATTTTATGGACTTTTGTCACCAAATATTCAACATAGCCATTTTAAGACCTCTGCTCATGAACAGTGTAACTGTGATTTTCGTAATCTGTCCCAAACATTGCTTTCGCACACCAACAGCACCATTGTGCGCTACATGTGCGAAAATACATTTTGGGCGACATATGAAAAATGGCAGCTGTACTGTTCAGAAGGAAGTGTAATAAAATGGCAATGTTGAAAATCTGCAGTGAAAATATTAAATTCGCAAACTTACGAAAGCATACAAGATAGAACTGCGTAACGACGTCAGAAAATAGTCATTTTTAGGAATTTTTCACCAAATTTTCAACATAGCCATTTTAAGACCTCTGCTCATGAACAGTGTCACTGTGATTTTTTAATGTGTCCCATACATTGATTTCGCTTACATCGACTGCGCCATTGTGTGCTACATGGGTGGAAGCACATTTTGGGCAAGATGTGAAAATGACAGCTGTACTGCTCATAAGGAGGTGTGGTAAAATGGCAATGTTGAAAATCTGAAACAAAAATATTGAAAAGTCAGCGAACTTATAGGCGTGCGTAGGAACTATACCTAGCACACTCGTAAAACAGTCATTTTAAGGAATTTTTTCACCAAATTTTCAACATAGCCATTTTAAGATCTCTGCTCATGAACAGTGTCACTGTGATTTTCTTAATTTGTCCTGTACATTGATTTCGCACACCGACTGCGTCATTGTGCACTACATGGGCAGAAACACGTTTTGGGTGAGATGTGAAAAATGCCAGCTATACTACTCATAAGAAGGTGTAGTAAGATGGCAATGTTGAAAATCTGGAGTGAAAATATTGAAAATTTGCGAACTTACAAGCATGCGTAGGAACTGCGCAACGCATGCTCGTAAAACAGTCATTGTTTGGAATTTTTCCACCAAATTTTCAAAATATGCTTCTTGAGAGCCTACCTTATGAACACTGGCAGTGTCATTTGGTTATTCAGTCATGAAAGGTGATTTCACGCAGTGACTCCGAAATCACCCTTCGGGCCAGAATAACGCCATGACAGTGACAGCATTCATGAGAAGGGGTCCCAAAAACCTCATGTTGAAAATTTGGTGCAAAAATTCCAAAAAATGCCTGAGATATGCAACAAAGTTGAAAAAACCCTATCTATCCCATTATACAGCTTCCCGGCATTTCCTCAGTTTGCGGTCGGCTTTGAAGAGTGCAGGCGTGTTCTTAGTCAACCGATGATCATCTACCAGAGCTCCAGAGGTAAGTATGGGGTGAGGGGGTGTGGGGAGGCAGGGTGAGCAGTGGGTGGAGTGCGGGTTATGGAGGGGCAGGAGACTACGTGGGACCGTTTTCTTTACAGGTTTTTATTACGATGGCAGCGGGGCGTTTGCCACACTGGGGTGGGCTCTCATGTGGCACAAGGACTCAGCTGGGGGACGTGGAGCCAGCGGGGATTGTACCCCGTCGGCCATAATATCTATTGCCACGCTGGGTGGGCTCCCAGCGTGGCACCCCTACTGGGGGTGAGGACAATGGAGCCAGCGGGGATTAGGCACCCCATTGGCTACATCTGAGTTGCCATGCTGGGGTTGGCACCAGCATGGCATGTGGAAACTTTGGGGGGCGCAGCACAGTGGGTGATTGGGCACCCCGTCGGCTACAGTGTGTGCGTGGGGGGCAGCACGAGTATGCATGCATTGTGTGTGTGTGTGTAGAGGGAGCTGCGCGCGGGCAGGCGATATCTGATCACTGCTCACTGAAGCATAGCTCCCCTTTCAACTGTCCGCCACTGCATTTGGAGCTATCGTAGACAGCTCCAGCATGCATTGGAGGACTGGGGCCGCGCCTGCCAACACACTGACTGAATTGGAAGAGGGGGTGACACGCCTCCGAAAACTCGGATGATGGCACTATGTTTCTTGCACATGCGTGCAAGCAAACATAAAAATCACAGATTTAAATGGAAAGAACCAGATTCTATTAGTTTGCTACTGCTTAAGAAACCTTCCAAGCTGAAATGTCAACAGAAGTGATAAGAGGAACACTCAAGCAGGCAGCCCCACTAACTGAAATTATGAATGAATGAGTGTGTTATGTGAATACATTCTTAATTAAAAGGAAGAGCTTTAGATTTAATACCTACATAAGTGCATGTTAAAAACTGATAGTATAGTATGTTAAAAAACTATACAACAGAACTTTTCTATATATGGAAATATGGGGATATAAAGAAAATGTCCCTAGTATGCACAGCTGTTTCACACATTCATAGAGTATTAAGCCTATCTGGAGACATTGGTTGGTCTGAATGTTTAGACACTGTTTTCTTTTTGTAACGTCTATATTGGTCCAATAAAACCATTTGCTTCTGGATCTGTTCTTACAAGGACCAATACGGCAACTAAACTTATTCTGTATGTCAATGAACCAATAAAAATATAAGGGATAATGTTTGAGCCAGACAATGTAGCACATAGTACCTGGGAGGAAGTACTGAAGAGTTGTGAACAAAAAGTAAATAAATGGAAAAGATGGAGGCTGTCTAAACAAAAAAAAAAGTACAGTATTTTGAAGAAATTTGTAGCTTCCAACTTATTATATGTTAGTTTTGTGTATCCACTACTGATAAAGTTTGAGACAAGGCTATTTAGTATTTTCTTTCAAATATTTTGGGGGAGCAGATTGAATCCCATTAAGAGAGAAATGCCGCATCTCCCTAAGAAAAAAAGGGTATTAACATGTTAAATCCAGTAGTTTTGCTCCTACGGTACGTTATTCTGGTCAGGTTCACCTAAGTTAGTATTAAAACCAGAGCATTCTAGAGCAAAAATATGGATTTTCGCAAAGCTAAAAACATTTTTGACAGAATGGAGAGATAAATCCATAAAAGTGATGCAACAGTTACAGATTCCAAGCTATATACATTCATCCATACAGAAACGTTTTAAATAAAAGATCCAAAAAGGGCAAACTTACTTTAACAAGGAAACAATTGTACAACTTGGTAATGGAAACGATATATCCTCAAGAACCAGATTTTAAGTACTGTAGACCAGAGAAAACTAGTTTAGTTGTTAAACAGTTAACAGATAAAATAATTCCATACAGAATATGGGATATATTATGGTTATGTTCTTATGGGAAACTGAGTGTGAGGGGTAATAATAAGCACAAGGTAATGGAAGAAAGAACTTGCCCATATCCAGAACGTGAGAAGAAAACAGAAACAATGGAGCAGTTTCTTTTAGAATGTGTTTACATTACAAATTTGTGGAAATTTTTAGCCACTATGTGGTAACTTCCCTGCCGGGAGAGCTTAATTTCTGAGTGTATACTGTAGTTTAAGGTGATTATCCACAGCAATTAAGGAAGTATAATACTAGCATTTTATTGTTCTTCTTACCACCCTTAAATATTATTTGTGGCAGGCAAGATATAGATTGGTGCTACAAAAACAGAGGATGCCCTATATCTCCATAGGAAAATGATGTGAAGCTGCATTAAGAAAGGTTCACAAAAGAGATATCAATCAATCAATCTTTCTTTTATCAGGAGAGAAACACCACTGAGTGGACTCATTTACGAGGTGGTCCTGGGTACAAGAATACACAGGGTACAACATAGGTACATAGATGGTATACAAAGAATCAACCAAGACAGTGCAAAACTGAATACATAGTACATACAGTGAGCAATGAGAAGCAATTGGCTGTAGTCATTAAGGATACAAATCATAATAACAATACAAAAAGCAATGCAAATTAACTAACAAATGTTGGCAAGTAATCGGCAAAATAAGTGCTAGCTGTAAAATGGTTTCACAAGAGATGGCAAGCTGATCAGGTTAAGAGCAGTGCGAGACAAGTAATGGTGGTGTGGGTTGGGGCATAGCAGGAGCAGCCCACAGCTGGCACAGATCAGGATAGGGGATGATGAGATGGGCAAGAGGTTTAGGAAGAAGCAAGAAGGGGGAGTAGGCCGTGGTATGCCCAAATATTTAGCTGGAGGTTGCCAGGAGGCACAACCTGGATTGAGGTTAGATAAATGGTGGCAGAGAGGACGAGAAATATCTGTTTGGAGAAGCAGGTACAAATTTCCTTGAGAGAGACACTCAGTAAAGATTTGAAGGCTGATAGCCCAGCTAATTTTTAAAGTTTTAGAGTGCACTGGATCCTGTTCCAGAGGGTAGGATGGGCGTGACATATAGCAGATTCTCCATGCCGAGTTCCGGTCCTGGGAACATCAAGCAGGAAATGCGAATATTTTCTGAACGAGTAGGATCCCTCAGAAAAGGTGAAGAGGTCTGATAAATATTTAGGAAGTTTGTCAGTAAGGGCTCTGAAAGTCTATAGGACAGCATTTTTTTAATTGCTTGGTTTTCAGTGAAGACCAACCAATTTGATCATACAGGACACAATGGTGAGTGTTGTAAAGGGCATTAGTGATGAAACAGATAACCCTGTGATAAAGAGTGTCCAGTTGAGCATATATGAAAACCGCATAGTCTAATAGTGGTAGGAAGGTAGCCTGGACCAATCTTACTTTAGCATCACGAGTAAGAAGGTGTTGGTTCCGATAGAAGATGCCCAGTCTTTTACAAATTAGATATTCAGTATCATTTACAGCAAGAGGTGTTGCACTGGTGGAAAGGGGTTAGAAAACTCCTTAAATAATGGTTGTTTTTGTTATTATTTTTGACAAGGAACAGGAAGTTATAACCACAATAATTGAAAGAGTTATTTTGAGAGTGGGTTTATCAATTAGAGATGAAGGTCCCAATTTTAGAAGGTTGATGCAGGGCTTACGTCAAGCCCGGCATCAAGTGCAGTGTTGGGCGCAGCTGTTCCAAACCCCTTGGATGCAATGAAGCCTGAGTTTGGAAGGGTTGGCGCAGTTGTGACATTTGTCACACTTTACAGCAACTTGCACCAAAGCTTTGGCGCAAGCCCCGTAAAATGGCTCCCCCAGTGGCACAAATGTAAACCAGGGTGGAGCTGGTCTAACTTTCTGCATTCCACGCAGGGGACTTGTGTTGGAGTTTGTGGCTGGCTCACTTGCAAAATCGCAAATGCCACAATGCCTGATGCACGTCATCCCTTGTGTCCGACTTTCCACCGCAAATCCCTTGCGTCGATCTACAGCCCTTCTAAAATTGGACCCCATGTGTTATTATAGCTTATTATTTTTTTGGTAGGCCTGTCATAATGACTAGTTTAAGTAGTATTATTTTTCCTTATTGATTGTACAGTTCACGGATGTCAATAAGATTGCTCTGTATAAGTTGTACGCATTTCCTTAATAAATATTCCCTTACTCTTTGTGAAAAGTGCCATGGATTCTTTTACTTCCACCTGGACACTCACCAGGACAGCACCAGGATGGGTAGAAGGGACCTCAGTTTAATGTCTCATCTGAAGGACGGCACACTCCAACAGTACAGAACCCCCCCTAATACTGCACTTGGGTGCCAGTCATTTTTCGCTATGAGCTCCATCCCAATGTAGGACTAGAACCCATGACCTTCTGGCCCAGAGGCAGATGTGTTACCAACTGAGCCACACTGAACACCTTTGAAGCACTTTGTAAGTGCTCTTAGCAGCAAAAAGAGCCCAGAAGGTAGGGCTTAGAGCTGGTAATGCTGCTCCCTCACACTGAAATGTAGGTACTTGTGGTGAATGGGGTGCACCAGTATATTTTATTTATTTATTTAGTTTTTGTTGACCGGGTAAGTGCACTAGACAGATTCTGCCTATTTTCAGGCATGACCCAGGGGAGGGGGATACATGTGAATGCCAACTGATCTTGAACCAGATTAAGCTGTTGGTGGTATTTTTAGTGAATATGCAAACCTGGAGAACTTGGTTTGAATCCCTTAGCCACCACTTGCATACTATATGACCATAATGAAGTCATTTAACTTCCCCATGCTCCCAGGACGCACCTGGAAACAAGCCTCAGCTTAGTGTGTCTTTCCTGGCCAAAAACTGTAAAATAAAAAAATATGCTGATATTCATCTTGCATATCATATGAACATAAAAAGAAGCCAGCAGAAGAAGGCCATTTGGTCTATCAAGTCTGCTCGTGTTGCAGGGTCCACAACTTGAGCTACTGTCCCGGCCCCCTCTCCCCACTACTCCCATCCTCCCTACCCTCCTCCTATACCTGTCCCAGCCTCTCTTAAAGCTGCCCACTGTCTTCAACGAGATTATCTCTTCTGGCAGCACATTCTAAGTGTCCACCAACCTCTCTGTGAAGAAGTGCTTCCTGACCGCCCTCCTAAACCTCCCACCCTCCAACTTTAGACTGTTCCCCCTCGTGTTATGGTTGCCACTTAGCTTAAAGAGACTCTACTTATCAACCTTATTTATCCCTTTCAGGTTCTTGAAGGTCCCAATCATGTCCCCTCTCTCTCTCTCTCTCTCTCTCCTGTCTTCCAGGAAGTACATGTTCAGTGCCCTCAATCTCTCCTCGTATGCCTTACCCTGCTGAACAGCTGTCATTTTTGTAGCCCTCTTCTGGACCTTCTCCAGCAGGTTAATGTCCTTTTTGAGGTGTGAGCACCAGTACTGAACTCCATACTCTAGATAAGGCCTTACCAGTGACCTGTACAAGGGCAGTATAACTTCCTTTCTCCTACTACTGATCCATCTAGAGTTGCGAGCCAATCTTGCTGTTTCAGGTAAGGTAGCAAGGATCCCCAAGATGCCATCTTGACTTTTTCTCAATCCATATGCTTGTTCAGTTTTCTAAGGCTGAGGATGTGGCACATGCCCTCTGATTTCTTGGGTACCAGGAAGTAGTGGGAGCAGAACACTTTGTTTCGTTCTGACTCTGGCACTATTTCCACTGCCCTGTTTCTGAACAGGCCATCAGTGTCATTTGCCAGCTGCTCTGATATGTGAGTTGACAAAGGGAATTGCCTCCTGGGTGGGTTGCTCAGGGGCTTTCCAACAACTTCAGGGAGCGCCTGTCTCTGATGATCCCTTGAATTTAGCTGTTTATCACAATTGGTTCCCATCGATTGTAAAACATGGTGAGGCATCCCCCCACTGGGAAGATGGGAGGAGTGGTCTGCTTTGGGCAACTGAAGTGGATCCAGGGCAACAGTTTCAGATGGTGGCACTAAGCACTTTCAGTAACTATGCCTTTGGTTGCCCTTTCTTTTGAGCTGCAGGTACCTGGGATCTGTTTTGAGAGCCTTCTTTGTCCCTGCCATGAACGGAGGACTGCTTGTTAAGGAAATACTTGCATTCTCTACTCCTCTTTGGGTTTTAGGGAGCTGGCCTAGGAGTCTTAAGAGCTGTTCTAGTCTCATTATACTCCTTAAGAGAGTGCTGCACGTGTTGTCCAAATACATCAAAGAGCACATTCATAATCTGATGTTGGATATCTGGGGTGAAGCCAACAGTCTGCAACCAGGAATGTCTCCATATACAGATACTTGCTGCATCAAAGAACTCCGTAGAGATTTTTAGCTGGTGGCTATGATTCAATACTTTGTCTGACAGCCAGCAACATTTCTTGTTTAGACTCTCTGTCTTGCAGGGCTTCTGTCAGGAATTGAAACTTGCACCAAAGGGAGTATTCGTACTTTGAGAAATGGCTTTGGCAGCTAGCTATCCTCATGTCTAGGGTAGCCGAGGCATACACCCTTTTGCACTTGGTGTCCACCTTTTGTGGCTCCTTGTTAGTGGAATGCATTGTAATATCCTAAGGCTCTATGGTTTTGTCATTCCCAGTCAAAATGACAATGGAATCGGCTATTGGCTGAGTGAAACACGTCAGCTTGGGGCCGAGTATTTTCTGTCTGCCTATTTGGGGACAGCAGCCATAATAGCAAGCTTCCTCCAAGTTGCCTCTAAGATGGTCTCTAAGGCTAACTGAATGGGAGGAAACAGGGAGACTGCAATTCTGGGCTTGTTTAGGAACTACAGTTGGAAGCACTTAGCCTGGTCTATAGCTGCTGGCTGAAAATTCAGAGCAAATAGCAAAATTATATTTAATGTATATTTTTCAACTTTTAATTATAAAAACAAGGGGCACCAGGAGTGTTTTACTGACATCAGTAAAATATATTGACAGATGTGCTCCACTGTAACTGTCAATTCATATGTACTGTGAACTATATCTTTAAAATTTGCTCTATAAAGCCATCCTAGTAACAGTGGATCTTTGTCCCTCATGGGCACGACCACTGGGGAGGGGGATGAGAGGTCCAGTCCCCCTCTACTTTATTGTCCCTGCAAAATGGCCAACCACATTAGTGTTGGCGTGACGGGCTTGGTAGATCCATGCCCCTTTAACTTTTAAGTCATGATTACATCCATGCGCCCCCTGATGAAGAGTCTCAGTTTGGGCTCGAAGTACTGGGGTTTGTGCCACACTCCCAAGCAGTCTTGATTAAAACACTTTGTAATTATTCTGTGTTGGACTTTAGATTTGTGCATGGGCTACCCCAAATCCCTTGTGTGCTTTTATTTCTTAAAATTCCAAGTATTGTCTATGTTTTTCAGCAGAGCATGAAAGGAGAGCTTCTCCTGTGGTACAGTGACAGGAACTAGGTCTGGGTTCTCTGAACTTTAGAAAGTGTTGTCCTCATCCCCATAAGTGAAGGTCAGGTCCAGATCTGACCCCTTTCCTTTACCTGGAGGGTAGAAGGGGACCGTAATGGGTGTTGGGACTGGATTCAGCCTTGACAAATGCAGGCAACATCAGGTGCAGCTCAAGGTAGGGTGTCAGGAATGGAAGTGGTGGTGCTGAGGTCAGGTCTGGACTGTCCACGAAAAGGTCAGCCCTGGCACTGATGGTCAATATGGCACTGAAGGCTGCCCCCCCTCCCCGGAAGGGTTGGAGGTGGCACACAAGCAGATTCAGCACTGAAAGTACTTAAGATGGCCCTGACACTGAGGCCAGAGTCAAAGTCAGCCACACACCTAAGTTTGATGGCACAGAAGGCAGCACCAGAGCCACTGGCCTTGAAGGGTCAGGAGCTGGTACCAACAAACATATGCACTGAAACTACTGCTCCATAAAAGTTGCCCAGTGGCCGAACTGCCTGCCAGAGGCCTACTGGACAGAGAGAGGCTCTGGCATGAAGACACCAAGCCCGCTGGTCCAAGCGACTCTGGTGTTATCAGATATGATGTTGGGATACTCAAGTCCTCAGGCATTGAATGCCCTGCATCAGAATGACTAGATGATGACCTTGACCAGTGCCTTTTCTTCCCCTTATGTTTTTGTGGGAAGAGATCAAGATCAAACAGTGCACAGAGCCTGAAATCGAGCATGTGGGGGATCTGGACAATTTCTTTTTGTAATTCTGGGAGGCCTATCCATCCCCCTGGGTCACCAGACTGCCTGTTGCCACAGCACCCACCCAACGAGATGTGGTGGCCAGATACAGCCCCACTGCTGTAGCAACTTGTCTGTTTTGGCTTTCACATTCCATGATTGCCAATGGTTTCCAAGAGGTAGGTTGGAGAAAAATTGTTAAAAGTGTGTGTGTGTGTGTGTGTGTGTGTGTGTGTAAACTTAACTGTCACAAAAAATAACAAACTCTAGTGTATTTAAATCTGAAATTGAAGAACTGCACACTGTTATCATATAGATGGTGAAGTTCTAGCCCTGACAAGGAGTGCACTGATGCTGCACACTCAACGGCAGGAAAAAAGGAAGAGAAGCGGTTGGGGCTGGTGCCGTTGCATACCAGCAGGTGCATGCAGTAATGCACATATGGGGCCTACTTGCACAACCAGCTCCTATCACCAGAAAAGTTCTGGCTCCTATGGGGTTCTATCACCTCTGGCTCAGACCCATCAGTTGGAATTAATGGGGAAGATTGATTCTTGGAGAGCCATGCTTTCCAGTGAAGGTATTCTGTGTTGGAATGGTTCATTGGTCCTTTTTAGACTGACATCAATAACAGTTCTACCTGGAAATCTCATTTTTTTTGTGATGGTTCCAACCAAATGTCCAGATATTTATATGTAACCACATTTTGAAGATTTCTATTGTCCAATGAGGAAATAGTGGGCTGGAGATTCGTTTTATGCTGTGCTGAGATTCAAACATCATTGTTTGGGTTTTCTCAAAATTAAGATACAAATGATTTACCTCAAAATACTTCTGAAGTAAAATGAAATTGTCTTGGAGAGTTTATTGAATAACAAGGAGTTCATACCCACTCATATAGACAATTAAGTGGGTATATACTCCTACCAAGTTCTTGCCCATGCCATTAATGTTAAGTGAGTAGAGGAGAGGCCCCAGGATTAAGCCCTGAGGGACCCTCCTCTCTCAGTCAGCAAAAGCTGTAATGTAGGGCCAGCATAAGAAACCAGCTGATATCTTTCTGTCAAATGACTTTTGAATAATTTTAGAGAAATGCCTCTTATTCAAAGAGTAATCAGTTTAGCAAGCATAACATCATAGTTTACAGAATCAAATGCTTTTAAGAAAGCTAAAAAGATCACGTTCCTGTTGATGAAAGTCATTTGCAACCATGAGCAAGGAAGTGGCATGTAAGGTAACATTTAAAAAAAAAGACTGATTTGCATTTAAAAGAAGATTTCAGGTAACAAAGGTGCTTATCTGTTTTATTATTAGTTTGTCTAATGTTTTTGAAACCGCTGAAAGGGGGGAACTAGACAGTAGTTTGAAACTGAGTTTATGGAACCAGTGTACATGCTGCCATTGGGAGACATTATTAGGCGGTACGGGCTGAGTTTCCACTGCTATGCAGATGATACTCAGCTGTACATGTCCTTTGTGCCTGAGAATAATGATGTTGTTTCAGTTTTAATAACTGCTTTCCTGAAATACAGGACTGAATGAGTGCCAACTGGCTTAGGTTGAACCCGGATAAGACTGAGGTGTTGTTTGTGGACCCAGGTCGTCAGGCTGAGGGGCGGGCTGCTGGACAACCCTCCGGACTGTTTTTGGGGGGCAACCAGCTGTTAAAAGGGAAAGGAAATCTGTTTTAATTAGCAGCTGTTAGTAATGCTACTACTAACAGAAATGAAACACTTGCCTCCAAATGAGCCATACCGAACTGTATCTGAATAACCATTGATGTGAAAAATTGTGTTTTCAGTTGTTTCCTTTTTATGGACAACATTCTGCACAGTTCCCTTCACAGAACCAGTTATTTGGAGTTTTTACTATGTCTTGATTTGAGCACAGAATGCTAATCATGAGCTATTGTACATGAGCTATTATCAGAACCATGTTTAGAGTTCTGTGCTCAAACCGTGACATTGTTAAAATTCCAGATCACTGGTTCCATGACAAGAACTGTAACAGAATGCTGCCTATAAAAACAAAACAATGCAAATTGTAGTTTTTCATTTCACTTTTTATGCAGGTACAGTTACATATAGATCATTTAGGTTTATGGATATAATTTCTACAAATGGGAACGTCATAAACAGCTGCAGATTAGAAATAATTTCCTGTCCTCTTTAACCTCTGACCAGGTGCGGAATCTGGGCATTGTACTTGATGACGAGCTGACACTGAAATCTCAGGTGTCTGCTGTCATCAAGACCTAATTTTACCACCTGAGGAATATTGCTCTGATAAAGCACCTGGTCTCACCTGATGATCTCTCCATGTTGGTCCATGCCTTTGTGACATCACACCTTGATTACAGCACTGCCCTGTACCTAGGGCTACCGGGAGTGGACCTTTGCTGTCTGCATCTGGTGCAGAATGTGGTGGCCAGGTTGTTGGCTGACTTGCCAAGATCTTGCCATGTCATACCGGTGCTTCACAGCCTGCACTGGCTGCCGGTGTGGTGGAGGATCACCTTCAAATTTGGCTTACTGACATAAAAAGCCCTCCTACTAGGACAGGGATCACGGTATTTGTAAGATCTCTTTTGTCCCTACTGTCCCCTTCATCCTCTCTGTTCTACCGACGAGGGATTGCTAGAGATTCCCAGGATCTGCTTAACAAACTCTGGGGCTAGGTCATTTGCATTTGTAGCTCTGACCTTGTGGAATTCTCTACCTCATCAAATTAGAAAGTGCTCGTCTGCTAGGCATTTAAATATGCATTAAAATCTTATCTGTTTGAATATGCATTCTCAGATATTTGAAAACCTGCTGATGATATTGTTTGGTTTTATGAATAAGATATGTATTTATATGTTTTATTGATGTTTTTATGTGTATGTACAACACTATGGTCTTTCTTTTGGAATAGCATTTTATAATTACATTTTGCTTGCTTGCTTAAAGATTGGTGTAACCTGAGCAGGCTTCTACTGACAAGGGATCAGGCCTGTGACAAGTGATCGACTGAACAGAAAAGTAAAAACATTACAAAAGGCAGGGGCAGCATATCTTAACAATTTGTTATTCATGCTAGCAAGTCCAGATGATTTAAATCGATCTAAGGTCACAAGTTTCTTCAACACACTTTTGTAAGTTAAAGGTTTAAAAGTGAATAGCAGATTTTCTTTAAGGATATCACCTTCCATGGAGCCACATCATGGAACTGAAATCTCTCAGCATCAGGACCACCTGGGAAAGTTTGGTAGCTGGGGCCGCCCGTGTTGACATACTGTACATTGTCGTCGCCTGTATAATGAGGGCTGCCCCATCATGCCTCAGTTCTTTCTCTTGCCATCAACTGCCTGTCAGTCTACCGCTGATGAAAAAGGCCATTCAACTTTGCAAGTATGTCTAATGTTTCTACTTCTCTGTTTGTTGTTTTAAAACTTAACTGTTTATGGTGCTATTGAAAGAAAAGGAACTGTTGTTCTATTACTCACAATGGGGTAAAGTTAAGGTCTACAAAGATGACAACCACTTTGAGTACATTCGCTGCTTGGGCCTAGCTCACAATGTGAATGCCTGCAGCATTTGCCAGGGCTTTAACCAGGCCACTCGGAGATGTTGTAAAAAGGCCATGTAATTTTATTTAAAAATCAAAGCTATGGAGGACAAACAATGTATGTTGAAGGTGACTTCGCTGTCGTCCCCCACTCTGTCTCTACCAGACTCGGTGTTGACCCTGCCATTCTCTGCAGTTGATGGCATCCACTGCTGACTCTACAAAGAAGAAGGACTAGTCTCATAAATTAGTGGATAAGCACCACCACACAGACAAGGAGAAGAGGCAGAAAGAAAAGGATGCTTGTCCAGAAAGGTCCTGCTCTCCTCTGAAGGAAGGTAAATGCATGGACAATGAAAGACCCAGTGCAAGATCATGGGTTCTGCTGTCCCACAACTGTCTATCAGACACTAAGCTCAGGGTATGCACTGGCATATGCTGTAATCCCCATTAATGGCCAATTCTGCTGTCTGGAATTGTCCCATCAACAGTTCAGTCATCAACAACCTTGTCAGGATCTGTCAACATGCAGATGCTTTATCAGATGATGTCTGAGCTTTTTCAAAAACTTCTGCCTTTAACTCAGTCACCAACACCAAATCCACAGATGCCATCTGAGATGCCATCATCAACAAGGAGTTTCCTCTGCCAGCCACACTGCTGGGCAAAGACCATCCTCTGTTGCCAGCAAGTCTGTAGATGGTTCCTCCTTCACAGCTGCCTCTGGCTATGGATCCACTGCCAATGTCCATTGGCATTGGGGATGAGCTTGAATACAATCCAGAGCTTATGGAGGAGGAGTATGAAGAGTAAGAGGTAGATCTGAACCCCCTAGATGTGGTGGGCTCCAGTTCTACTTTGTCCTCCTACACTGAGGAGAGTGTTCAGAACACTCATTGGCCTGAGAATGCCTCTTTCCAGGCTTTCCTCAGACAGGTCTAGTCACAGTTGGGATTTGAGGCAGAGGAGGAGGATTCCTCTAAGAAAAATCTTTATGAGTTCTTAGAAGTGTTTGCCTCCCCCGTGGTCCTTATCCCTCCAATCCATTCAGCTCTGGAGGATACCATTCTAGCTGTTTGGCCCAGGTGCAGTACCAATGAAGGTGGATAAACAATATCTGAAACTTTCTGGTAAATCATATTATTCCTCTCAACCAGAGATGGATTCAGTGATAATTATGGCTGAAGCATGCCACTCTGGAGAAAAATAAAAGTAAAAAAAATTAAACTGGATACCATATACTGTACAATGAGATCTTAGCATTACAGACTGAAATTAAGGGAACCATCGGAAACCTTCACAAAGATATTACCAGTCTGGAAGAGCCAACGGACACACTGGGGAAAAAAAAGCAGCCACAGATAACTGCATGGGATGACCTAGAAGTCACATTCATCAATTAACAGAAACTCAAAAACTGTTACTGCCCTACCAAGAAGACACTGAAAACAGAGCACGAAGAAGTAACCTTAGAGTGTACGGGGTTCTGGAGAATACTGAGGTAAAAGTAAATCACAGCTTTCCTTGACTCCTTCTTTAGAACTGCTCTGGAGCTAGGCCATGAATTCCCCATCGATATTGAACGGGCCCACTGTGTGCCAGGACTGAAGCTCGACCCAGATCACTTATAATAAAATTTATCAACTACACAACTAAAGAAAAAATTCTTGAAACAGCCTGGAAGAAACAAAAAGTGTTTTATGGCCAGATGAGAGTGCTTTTTGATAATGACTATGCCCCAAAGACTACTAAACTATGGAGGGCCTTCATCCCCCTTTTCAGCACTTCAGGCAATGTGGGCTAAAGTTTTGCCCCCCCCCACTCATCCAAACTAACACTGAGTTTCCCTGAGAGACCAAAACAATATCACTCAGCTGAAGGAGCTACTGTGGATCTGCTGTCAAGAGAAATCATCAATCACAAACTTCAATTACCAGCCATCCGCACCAGAGGACCACCCACCTCCCTCCTGAGATGGCAGCAAGTAAAATCCTGGGCTGAGACAGCAACATGACAAGGAAACCACTGCCACCATTGTCACCTACTTCTAGTCCTTCCAGCATGAGGGTCCAGCCACCTGAAGAGAGCCACACAGCGGCCTCTCAGATATTTCTCTTCCCAAGAAGGATGCAAACCAGACAATTAATGCTTAACTACTGGTGAAGTGGGTGATGGGCTAGGGGCGGGGGGTGTGGAGGATGGTTCTGGGATGTCTCCAGAGCTGCAGTCTTACAGGGGGAAACTTGTAGGGGGGGATCGGTAGAGGTGACTGATATCTGTATTAGCTAACAACCTTATGCCCTACAAAAGAAAGACCAGGGAAACACGTCATTAGTTCGAGGCAGAGTTAGGCTGGATTAAAGTGACTGTCACCCATGCTGATTCCTCCAGAGTGGCTCTCCGATTGTGGGTGTGGAGCGGTGTCCTGGCACCCTTTCTCTCTCTCCTCCTCTGATGATTAAAGCCCGGACAATTCGTAATACCGGAAACATATATTAGATTCTGCAACAGTCCCCCAACCCCCCCCACCAGTCGACAAAGCAGGGCTACTGTGATGGTTCAGCCCCTCTTAAGCACAGCATTGTAAAGGCTATGACTCTGAATCTGTACCACCATTTAACCTTGCGAGTACCTGGATGAAACCTACAAAAATGGTGCTCCCTTATGGTGAAAGCAGCTCATTTGAGCCAGACTCTGAAACAGTTCCAAGATCATTACACAGAATCTTTCCCACCACTGCAATGCTGCTATTACAGAAAGCAGCATTTAATGTAACAAAAACAATATCTGGAACTGTAAACCCTTCATGTTAAAAGACAGTATAATGTTTATTCAAGGGTCCCCCTGACTCTTTCTTTGTCTTCCTCCCCTCATGAACTTATATTTCTCCCACCCCTTCATTCCTAAACACAACTGTGTTTAAACATGTATACTAACCCCGTGAACTGCCTTTATTAAGTAATATGACACGGGACCAACTGTAGCTATGAATGGGGAAATGCCTCTTATTGAGTTTTATATTCATCCATCTAGAAGCTGAAAATAAGAAACCGATACACTGGATTTAAGGACAGAAATATGGCATCCCCCTCCCTGGAAAGACAAGCTTGCCATCACCACAATGCACTGATTACATGTAGTTGATCCTTCTATATGGAAGTGATGGCCACTTGTTTATACTAACTCTTCACAAGGAACCCCCGTATGAAGCAGCAGTGCAGAGAAAAAGGTTTTCCAGGACTTATGATTTCAGTTATGATAGGGAGAGCTAAGGCAGAGGCGCTCCATTTGATGTATCCTGTGCAATGTAATATGAGCCCCTCTAATTGTTCTCTTAGTCCCATCTTTACAATGCTGTTTCTATGTGATATGTAAGTGTCGTACCATGAGACATTCATTTATTTTTATTTATTTAGTTTTTGTTGACCGGGTAAGTGCATTAACAAATTCTGCCTATTTTCAGGCACAACCCAGGGGAGGGGATACAGATTGCTGCCAACTGACCTTGAACCAGATTAAGCTGTTGGCGTATTTTTAGTGAATGGGGGGAAATTTGGCCAGGGCACCAGGGAAATTCCCCTACTCTTCCTGCAGGGGGCCATGCTGTCTGTAGCCAGGATGGCCAGTATGGAGGAGACAGCAGGAGGAATGGACGTTCAAGGACAGCTGGTCTTGTCTACTGTCCCTCAAGTAATCGAGACTGCAGTTTATTATAACATAGAAGAAAGTGGGGAAATAGTTAATGCACCTAAAGAAATACAGCAAAAAGGAACCACTTTGGAGGACTTACATGGATTACAGCAATCTAAAATGGATGCTCCCAAAGCACAGTCTTTTCATCAAGAAGTCAAAGATTCAAGAATGCTGTTGACAGAGGAGGAAATGTGCTTCATTACCCACAAACGGGAAACAGAAGCAGCGATTGCAATACAACAGGAGTGAGCAGTGGTTTCACTGCTTAATGCTGACACACAGCAGAAGGATTCACCAGTAACACATGATGCAGCTGTCAAACTCAGCTTTGGCTGCAAGACTACACTGATGGAACAAGCTGGAGGAGTTATCAGTGTACCGAGTACAGGACCCACAGGCTTTAACTTTCCGGCAAGTAACAATGATTCTCCTTTATTTACTTTTAAAGGGAATTTGACTTTGAACAGTGCATCTAGCATCTCTTTGGGTGCAACCTCTGTGGGAGGCATTACTGGCATGAATCAAGATGCATCAAAAATAAACACCAATTTATCAGAAAATGTGGAGATTAACAATACTCTTAGTGAAGCAGGGTGGGAGCGTGAGCCTGGGACGAACAAATGGGTGTCAGGGCCTTCTCCCATGTGCATTCCAGGAAGACCTCCTGTAGAGGTACATGAGACAACTGAAGGTTTTGTGGGGCACTACTAAATGATGTCTGTATACCCCAATCTCCCATGCATATTCCAGATGGTTTAGAGTCTACACAACACCCACAACCAAAGTTTATACAACAGGATCCCCCCCATTAAGAAACGCTAATGAGCAGCAAGAGGATGGTTTAATTCTTCTTAATCATGTTGAGATGATGGCCCAAGAGGCCGCCAGACCACAGGCCCATGATATACCAGTACCCCCTGCTGCTAGGTCTTATGCCTCCCTGTTTCGAGCACCAACTTTCCCAGCTAAAAGGCATAATGCCATATGGCTTATATACAAAGGAGGCTTGGAGATTTTCCCTGCTCGAAGATATGTGTCCAGAACATTGCTGCAGGACAAACGATGCATTATACAACACCAGAACTATATGCACTTATACATGTATCCAGAGAACCTGTCTTTGACATCAGTTTTAAACTGGGAAATGGCTTACAAAAATTCTGTACATTATATAACACAGTAAAAACATCAGCAGCTTGGGCCCCGTTTGAAGTTGTGCCACTAACAAAACCAGCACATAGAATTATTACTGTGTTATTTTGAAGTGAAGGGGTTAGCGTTACAGATCTTGTATATTGGCTGAAACCAAAATGCACAGTGCAAGGAAATCCTGAAGCCATTTTTGATGAGGATTTTATTTGGACTAGAAGATGGAAGACTAATGCAATCTTAAATACAGACGATACAGGACTGCAATACCTTTTGAACAGTTTCT
Organism: Neoceratodus forsteri; assembly: GCA_016271365.2. Lineage (NCBI taxonomy): Eukaryota > Metazoa > Chordata > Ceratodontiformes > Ceratodontidae > Neoceratodus > Neoceratodus forsteri. The sequence continues at coordinate 661,811,558 of CM057459.1, forward strand.
TTCTGGGTCGAAACAGAGGCCTCCTGTTTTATGTGGGACAGCCTAAAGCATGCTACCATTGTGGTGCAGCTGGTCACTTGAGCAGCCTGTGTAATCTTTTAAAATGTACTGTCTGTTATGAACTTGGGCATGTTCGTGCTCATTGTAAGAATGAGCAAGTTTGTAATCTTTGTGATTTAAAGGGGCACACCTATCGTACTTGCCCTCGGGCAGCACATAATCAGTTGGATCAGGCAGATGGGGAGGAACAAAGGATACTAGTTGCTCTAGCCCAGAGGAAGGAAGCTGGAAAAAAAGCACATACTGTAGCCTTAGCCCCCACACTTGTTCAGCCTCAGGGATTGGTAAGTGAAGAACAACAACCTAGGGTAGAACCACCATTGAGAAAGCCCCAAAATGTGCCCACAAATATGGTCCACAATATTGATCCCACTGTGGACATGGAGATGGAGGTACTGGTTGCACCAGAACAGCCTGTTATGCCCCCCCCACAAGGGAGGACCAAACAGAGTAGTAAGAAACCATCCACTAGAAAGAGGCAAGAGTGGAGCCAACCACAATAAAAAAAAAGTGCCAAACATCAGATGCAATACCTACTGAAAATAGGTATGAACTACTATTCAAAGAAGGAGGTACCTCTGGTAATGAGTCTGATAATTCCTCCATTCTGTCCTCTATACCAGATGTCAGCTCAGACAAAGAGAGTTCTGCATTGGTACATAGGGTTTCTGTAGCTTACCCCCCCCACCACCACCACTAGGAATGAGATGACTCAGGCAACACATACAAGAAATGAAAATTACGTACCTACCGTAATTCTTGATCTTCTCTTGTATCTTCACCATTCATTACTTCTTGGGGTGTAAGCCGGAGGCGCGCACCCGCGACGGGACTTTTTTTAAAAAAAGCTGAGCTCTATGACGCCATCCTCCAAAGACCGACGCCCTTGCGTCATGCGCTAGAGGTGGCTGTTAGTAGCTACCGACTCCTCCTCCATCTCAGTTCTGTGAGCCGGAGAGGCAAAAAAATTATATTGTGGAAAAAAGAGAAAGCGAGGCAAGATAGCCAAGGGATAGCAAAGGAAGGACAATAAACTGAAAAAGGAATAAGCCGATGGAGAATAGACAGAGGAAAGAGAATTCCTGCCCTAAGGGATCGCAGGGCCTCCTTACCGGGGTGACTCTAGAAGGAACAGATAGAGAGAAAGGGAAGGAGAAAGAAAGAAGCAGAGAGAGGAAGAAGAAAATGGGATGTTGAGGAGACAATAATGCCTGAGCATAGTTAGCTGAGAGGCTTAAGGCTCGACTTAACAAGGAGCAAGAATCCCGTTGGTAGTGCTGAAGAGAGGTTCACCGAACCTGCTAGACAGACTAAGGAGGGCATAGTCTTTGACCTCAACATGCCATGGTCCTTTATCCTAGTTGAGGGCCCCTGGCCTGATTGAGCAGACCTTTGTTCCGGAAGAGCGCCTAGCTAGGAAAGGATTGGTTCCCAGACAGCATGTAAGAGCTGCTCAAAAGGGTATAGAAAGAAACTTAGCCTTTTAAAGGCGGTTTGTAAGAAATATAGCGGAACTCAATCGGACTTGCTATGTCAAGGCAGGTAGAGACTTGAAACTGGCAAGATCTGCCCGTAGTTGGCACTGCTTTTCCTGCAGCACTGCTCACAGAAGGACCCTTGAAAAAAGGGGGTCAAGACAGAGCATGACTCACAGGCTTATGAGGAAAAACATGACCTGAGAAGCAAGGGATTGCCTTCAAAGCAGTCGGAGAGAGTTCCCTCAGCTTTAAGAGAGAAATTGTATAACCGTACCCGTTCCTCTTACTCTGTAAAAAAGGGTTGGTTTCAGGGCTTAGTAATTGATTAGCAGAAGATTCCGGACCAAACACTGCACAGACAGAGTCAGGCAAAGTCCTAGAGTGCCTCGCCTGAAAACATGGGGTGAGATAGTCATGCAGCTCCCTCACGACCCAGCACTCCTGCAATAAATGCCAACGAATCTTAGAGTAAATAATTTCCTGAAACCATTAAGAGAAATGGCAAGGACAGAGATTTTTTTTTCTTTAAATTTTTTTTTTTGCATAAGGGCCAAAGAGGAGGAGGGCGGGAGGAGGCATACAGAAGGAGGCCACTGAGGGGACGGAGGGAGGGATCAGTAATGAATGGTGAAGATACAAGAGAAGATCAAGAATTACGGTAGGTACGTAATTTTCATATCTTCCCTTGTCAGTCTTCACCATTCATTATTTCAGGTGAATGGCCTCTCTTCCCCCAGAAGGGGGAAGAGGTAAAAACCCTGAGGGAACAAGACCCCCAGCCTCCTGTTGGTGAGAAACAGAAGGGGAAGACCCTGGCTAGTTCAGAGAAAAGCCTAAGTGGAAGAAGAGCTAGGAGGTGCCTCCCGAGGACGTGGAGACAGAGTAAGCCCCTGCAAAAGTCTCCTAGCTCTGGAGGAGAAGAGACGGGTCCCCCGGAAGGCGGAGCGCATCACCCTACGCCGGGCCAGGAGTGACAACCTTGAAAGACGAAGCCATGCCGTCCGCCTAATGCAGATCGCTGTCCCCGCAAGCCTGGAAGCCACCTCATTGGCGTCGTAAGATGCCCTTGCCTGGTGTCTTGCCAGCTCCAGGCCTATAGTGGAGAGGGCAACAGCTTGTCTGGTTTGCTCCGTATCAGGCATCGGCGCTAGAAGTTGAGAAGCATCGACCACAGGTGCCGATTGTAGGCAGCGTGGTGAGCCTGATGTGATGCTATACAAGCAACCTGCGAGAGAAGAGAACACTCTTCGCCCACCAGGTCGAACTGAAGAGTGCCGGGTCCAGTGGGCGATCGTGCGCCAGGCAGCGGCGCCGGAGGAGTATCCAGGTAGACCAAGCCAGAAGGGGGGGAGAGTACCTAGAGACTTCCGAGGGGCACAATACTCCACGGACAATCAGTCAGCTGAGAAGAGCGCCGGCGATCGCCAGGAACGGATAGACGCCCCTGGAAGGGAATAGCCAGGAAGGTACCACCAAGTGTTGGGCACTGAATTCTCCAAGGAATTCACGCGTCTCCTGTTCGGTATTGTCTCTCCGTATGTAAGAGATCCGAAGGTCCCTCACCATCCTCGAAAGGAATCGCTGATATTCAGTGAAATCAGCATCGGAGGAGAGATGAGCAGGGGGTTCCTCTCCCTCAGAGGAGGGAGACGAGGATGATGGAGAGCTGGAGTGCTCAGAGGACTCCTGCAGCGGTGGGGAGAGTCGAAAGACCCGCTCATGCATACATCTAACGTATGAGGGGAAGGCCGCTGCAGAACCTCTGAACTGCTCCCAGGATAACGGACCCATAGGACCGACATGGCCCAGGAGCAGGGGTGGTGGAGGCAGAGATATGGGAGAGGGGCACCTACGAGGAGGCAATAGATCTCTGCCAGGGCTCTGGAATCTGGGGAACGGAGCCCGAGCTGGCGGGGTCCCGGACAACAAACCAGGCCGCAAGACGGAACCCTGAGGAAGCGGAGCCTGGAAGAGCACAGGGGGAGAACCTCCACTGTGACGAAGTCGGGACTGCATGGATCCAGAAGGGCAGCCCACAACAACGCCACCGGAGGGCACCCTAGAGTCCCAGAGGGAAGGGCGGGTTCACTCACTGCCCCTGGCCACCCCTGAGGTGGCCAGAGAAGACCGAGGTCCTGTCCCCCTGCCCCTCAACCCCTCAGACTCTGAGAGAGCCCTCCTCCTCAACCGCAGCATTCCCATCCCCCCAGAGGGAGCAACAGCACCCGAGAGGGCTGCTGTCACTGGTCCCCCGGGAGGGGGAGCCTCCCTCTTAGTCGCCCCCACGTCTCCCCCCTGGGACTCAAGGCCACCCCTAGCCGGAGAGCCCTCAGGGGAGGACGGAAGGGGGGACAGAGGGAGGGGCCCGCTGCACCGCCTGGTACCTCGTGCCACAGGAGACCCCGACCCCGAAGAGTGGGGGTGCCAGGATGAGTCCACGTCGGAATCGTCGGCCTCCAAGGAGGATGAGATCAGCAGGACCTCAATACTGGCCACCCCGGGGGTCCCCGTGGCAACGGCTCCGTGAACGGCACCAGCACCAGAGGCGGCGCCGGCTGACCCCCGAGCATCAGCAACAGCCAGGCCCGGTCCCAGCTCCCCCGCAGTACCAGCGAGGCCAACGGCACCACTCCCGGCATCGGAAACTGACCCGGCACTGCGAGGAGGAGAAACCAGGCCCACAGCATTGCTAATGGTGCCGGGGGCCAAAGCAGCGCCGCCAGTGGTGCCATCCTGATCACCGGCACCGCGAACAGCGCCGGGATCTGAAACGCACCGCAAATGGCGCCGCCTCAATCACTGACACCACGAATGGCGCCGGGATCCAAAACGGCACCGAGAGGCGGCGTCGAGGGTCCGCCAGTGTCCGCCCAGAAATCATGGGCCTTGACACTGGGGGAGCCTGCACCTCCGAGGAGGTGACTGCCGAGGCGGTGTCGACATCGCGGCCCCGGGAGGGACCGCTATGCTCCCCCGACACCGCAGAAGGAGCTTCCTCATCGGCAAGATAAGATGAGGAAGCCTCCTCCTCCGTGGACCGTATAGGCCCAGGAGGGGACCCGGGGGAAGGGCCTAAACACATTACCTGGGAGTCCCGTGAACGACGCCGTCCCCCGAAAGTCAGCGGGGCCTTGCCAAGCTTGAACGAGCGGACTTCGAGGACACAATGGTCCATGGAGAAGCAGGCGTCGCATGAATCCATGTCATGGTTGGGTCCCAGGCATCGAAGACACACGTCATGCCGGTCCGAGACGGAAAAATGCCGGCCACAGGAGCACCGACGCATGGGCGTTCGCCTTAGAAAACGCCTGGCCCAGAACCAGACATAACGCCGAAACAATTAAGGTAAAAACAGTAAGAAACACCCGGACTTCATAGATAGAAAAAGAACAGTCTTACCGTGGTATGGTGTCGAGCGAATCGAGAAACAGAGGAGTCGGCAAAAACCTATTATGATTCACAAACTATAGCTCTGCCAACGCAGCAGGTGCAGCCTCGATGGCGGGAGAAACAGAACTGAGATGGAGGAGGAGTCGGTAGCTACTAACGGCCGCCCCTCACGCATGACGTAAGGCGTCGGTCTCGAGGACGGCGCCGTTAGAGCTAGCTTTTTAAAAAAAAAAAAGCTCCCGTCGCGGGTGCGCGCCTCCGGCTTACACCCCAAGAAGTAATGAATGGTGAACATTGACAAGGGAAGATTAACCAGACAATCCCAGAAGAAACCCCCATGACCTAAATAAGTTTTTCTCTCGTTTACCGTTTTTCTATGAGGTCAGGCATTACTTTCATCTCCAATAATGTGTATAGCATAAAGAATACATCTAAGAGTCTGGGGGTCTTTTCCAAACTGCACTCCTTAACTGATGGAATCTTTTTTCTGCAAGATACACATATTTTCACTATTCTGGAAGTATAACAGGCTACACGGAATTGGAGAGTAGGGCCCTCGTATTGGTCTTTAGATTAGGAGAGGTGCTCGGGGTTGGCTATCCTTTTTAAAAATATTTCTTTTCAACTAATAAAATTGATTGATTTGGTACCCGGTAGGGTCCTGTTACTGGATGTGAAAATACCAAATGTACTTTTTAGATTGATCTCTGTATTTGCAGCGCAAACTAAAACTGCCAGAATCCAACTTTTCAGACTTATACAACGTTATTTGCATTCCGCCCAAAATGTGATTTTGGGGTGGGGATCTTAATTGTGAACTGACCTTAGCAGATAGAGAGACTGGTACATCAACGAGAATGTTTTGTGATATGTCTTTTTATCTCAGATGATAAGACAAACAAATTTAATTGATGCCTATGCTACTAAACATGGTCACAGTGATCCTACATTTTATAAAGGCTCTTTAGCCACTAGGATTGATTTTTTCTTCATTACAGCTATGCTAGGCATACAATTGGCACAAATTATAACTATGGAATTCTCTGACCACAATATCCTTTGTAATTGCTTAGGGAATGTCTATAAAGCACCAAATGGACCAGGACTCTGGAAACTTAATTAATCTCTTTTGTCAAAATCTGATTTACAACAAAATGTAAAATATTTCATAGAGGCAAGACAATCAGTTATGTTGCTGTATGATTCACCTATAATATGGTGGGAAGATACTATTAATGATTTAATTAGCCTATTAAAAGCAGAAAGTAAAGCAGAGAGAAACACTAAATATTATGATTATTTAAGAAGCAGAGCACAGCTGCAAAAACGTTTAACACTTTCTCATACCACTACACATGATTTTCAGACACAGATACAGTATCTTAAAAAACAAATGACAAGTTTTCATATACAACAAGCTCAGGGACTTCAACAACAACTGAAGTTCAGTACAAAAGAAAAGAAAGGTACTAATTGCCCATTTGAAGGATGTCAAAATAGGAATAATAAAAAACATATTGAGGGACTATTGGACGAGGCAAATATAGTTAGAAATGACATGAATTCTATACTACACATAATTACACATCAAATCTTGGAACTTTTCTCTCCGACCCTGGATAATTTTGAGAATTTTGATGCCCTTTTCTCAACGTTTCAAATGCTTATTATACCTAGGACACAAATAATAACTTTAACGCAACCTATTTCTGCTTCAGAAATAGAGATAGTAATTGCATCACTGGCCAGGGATAAAACCCCGGGTAGTGATGGGTTGACTGGTGAAATTTATAAACTTATAGGGGCTGGACTAAGCACGGAAATGGCACAAGTATTAATAGCTTATTAGAAACACAATCCCCATCACAAGTATGATGAATGGTGTATTAATTTACTTATTTAAAAAAGGAGACAAAAATTATATTAACAACTGGTGGCCTATTAGCCTCTTAAACACTGATTTTAAAATATTGGCAAAAATACTTAATTCCAAACTTATATTGGTAGCCAACTCACTTATTTCACAGGTTCAAATGTGTGCAACACCAGGACGTAATATAATAGAGCACTTAATACTCATTAGAGAATTACTTGAATTAAGCCAAAAAAATAAAATTTCCGGATTTATTTTGTCATTAGACCAACAAAAAGTATTTGATTCTGCTAATCATAATTTTTTATGGGCAGTACTAAATAAATATGGTATTCCCCTACAATTGCTCTCTTGGATTAAGTATTTTTCTTTATACAGAACTGCAGCTGTGACACCCATAGTAAATGTGTGGAGGGGACCAATGATATCTGTCTTGAAAGGGGTAAGACAGGGCTGTCCACTCAGCCCATTGTTATATGCATTTAGTATTAACCCTTTCTTAAGACTTTTAAATTCTAGTCCTGATTTACATTCCATTCAGGCTCTAGATGGTGTGTGTATTCATAAAGCAATTGTGTATTCGGATGATGTCTGCATTTTTGGTACAGGACAGTTCATCTGTAGAACAGGCACTTCACCTGTTCCAGTTATATGGTACACAGGCTGGTGCCTCTCTGAACCTTAATAAATGCACTGGATTTCAATTGGGATCTGCAGGCAATAGACAGAACATAGTAGGCAATATTCATCTTACAGATGAACCTTTTAGAATTTTAGGTATCATATTTGGGCATACAGACTTAGCTGCCTAATTTGGGAACCACAATTACAACAAGGAAAAAATGTGGTGACACAGTGGAATAAATGGCATTTAAGTAAACAAAAACACATACACCTGATCAAATCATATTTACTACCTGTATTCCTCTTTATAAGTCACATTTTTCCCTCACCAAGAACATTGGAAACAACAGTGTACAGTGTTTTTTTCAGGTGATTTGGGGCAGTAGGCTCAATCCAATTAAAAGGAATACTCTATATTTACCTGTATTGGATGGAGGTTTAGGAATGGTTAATCCTTTAGTGTTTTTCTATGTGATTTTCTTATAGACAAAATTTAAACCCTAATTATCATTATCAGAACAGGCTTGGTTCCCCCCCCCCCACACTCTATGCATCTTATGCTTTATGCTTTAGGCAATAGGATACGGGGACATAAGGGCCATTACGTAGAGCAATAAATGCTCCCCATTATATTAGAGAACTGTTTGTAAAGATAAAACAATGGCATATCACCTCCCAGCAGGGCATCAATTAACTCCATTTTGGGAGTATTTGACTTCCAAAAATAAGGCAAAAACTTCCAAAATAAAGAGGGAGGAAGTCATTGACTTCCAGATATAAAACTAAAAATTAGACGACTTCCAATATTGCAGGCATGGAAGTCAGAAATTATGGATTTTTCTGAAAGAAATTGTATTTTACTGCTGATTTATTATGTTAACATCTAGAAATTTGACTTTCTTAGAATATTGACTCCCAAATGTGGGATACTGGAAGTGTTCACTTGGGAACATAAGCAGGAGGCTGGTAAGGACAGAGGTCTGGGTTTATATTCTGTTTTAACTGAAATATTTGAATAGTTTTATACATGAAATTAGTTCTGTGTGTTAAAAGTTACTACTTTGAGTTAGAACTGTTACTTGGGCTGTGATATTGTAACTTTTGGGGCTTGGGAACACTTGTTTGGCAGTGATAATTAGAGTGAAATTTAAATGTGATGTTTGCCTGGTGTTGGGGAGGAAAATGAACAAGAATCACCTTGTCTTTCATTGTTCACTTGGGAACATAAGCAGGAGACTGGTAAGGACAGAGGTCTGGGTTTATATTCTGTTTTAACTGAAATATTTGAATAGTTTTGTACATGAAATTAGTTCTGTGTGTTAAAAATTACTACTTTGAGTTAGAACTGTTACTTGGGCTGTGATATTGTAACTTTGGGGCTTGGGAACACTTGTTTGGCAGTGATAATTAAGTGAAATTTAAATGTGATGTTTGCCTGGTGTTGGTAAGAGCCCTCCCACACACCCTGTTTTGTAGGCTTTCTTAAATACTGAAAAGCCACTGGGGGTTGGGATTGAAGGGCTGTGTATTTCTGTTTGGGACTGAAATTTGAAGCAACAGGAACTGGTGGGCCTGTGACATCATACGGTACCTGATGTCTGCATACACACATTGTTAGTGGGACTTGACACACACTGGACTGTATGTGTTTGTGAGACTTGGGAACTTTATTGGTGGGCTTGACATTGGGTTTGTAAATAACTGCAGTCAGTATAGAGAGTAACTGTATTCAAGGGGGAAGGGACTGAGAAAAGGGGTGTGTGCCATTATAAACAGAGGGGGACAAACAGAGTGGCCATATTCCACCATGGCAGGCATCTTCGGAAGGGTTGTAGGCTGCACAGGCTGTGGGATGTCAATAATTCTCAATTGGGCCTGGAGAGAGGTAGGCTGCCCACTCTGTAGACAGCTATCTTGTATTAGAAGTGAAGTATATTGGTTAAGGAGTAAGCTGGGGGAGTTGGGGGGGTGTCCAAGGATAAGGGGTGTGGATATGGGCAGCAGAAGGGTGGGGCTGAGAGGAGGCTGGGGCAACGCTCTGAAATTACAGGACATTATGTTACAGCAAGCAGGAGGGGTGATATTAGGGACAGAGGACCCTTAGATAGGGATGTTGACGTAAGGGGAAAGCGATGGGGTGAACATTCTGAATACAAAGAGAGTGGAGGGGAAAAGTCAGGAGGGCTGTTGTGGGAAGCCTAAAACAGCAGACTGTGGAAGGAGCTCTAAGGAGAACAGAGCAAGAGGGAGGAAGAGGGCAGTTTAGAGGTGCTGTCAGGAAACTCAGGGTACTTGATGGAAGCTGACATAGAGTGTCACAATAAATTTGAGCTACTAAGCAACCTAGAGGGGGAGGAAGGGGTTAGTGGAAATGAGGAAACTGATACAGAGGCCGGGGGGGAGGGAGTCAGATACCCATAGGGCATCACAGACCGACAATGGAAAGGATAGAAATAGTCCCAGAGGGAGAAGGGGAAACATAAATGTTAAGCAGATGGGGGAGATGCAACATATTGCAGACATGAGGGAGGAGAACATGACTGGAGAGAAACTGGGAAACAAGGAGGTGGGGGAGGAGCCCTTCAGCAGGGGGTCATACCAAGGATGGGGTCCTAGCTAAGAGGACCCACAGAGAGCCTCTGGAGGTAGGGGTACTATTACAAGGGGGGAGGATGGCAGTGTGGGGGAAGGGGAAACCATCAGGGCCAGGATAAATGGTTTGGATAAGAGAGGGTTAAAGGGGACACCTATTCAGAGGAGGTCTGAGTTAAGTGGGCAAAATAACGAGGGAGGCAGAAAGGGGAGGGTGACAAGGGGGTCTCTAATAAGGCAGGAAGACTCCCAAGGAATTGAGATCACGAATAAAGGGGGTGATGGGGGACTGAGAGGGCATAGTGGAGGTAACCATAAGGATGATGACGGTGTTAAGGTTCTGTTATTGGGAGACTCGATGATTAGGGGTATCCAGTGGGAGGGACAGGGGGGTGGATGCCATAGCTAGGTGATGGTAGTGAATATCTCTGGGCTGACAGTGCACAGAGCAAAGTTCATGGTGTATGAACTGGTTAGGGATTGTGGAGGGAAACCGGATTTCCTGGTGCATTTGTGAACTAACGATCTAGAGGAAAATAGCGTTTTGGAAATCCAAGCAAGGTTCCAAGAACTTGCCAGAGTCTGTCAGGATAATGGATGCAACATTTCCTTTTCAGAGATATTGCCAGTACCAAAGGCCTCAGTGGAGAAAAAAATGAAGATCACAGAGGTTAATGACTGGCTTAGGAAGTGGCGAAGAGAGTGGGTTGGGGGTGTTAGGGAATTGGAAAGGAGTTTGGGAGGATAAGGGACTGTATGCCAAGGACAGGCTTCATCTTGCCCCATTAGGGAAGGAAGTCCTTAAACAGGGGATGGCTGACTACATTCAAGAAAGGTGGGGTTTAAACTTGTGAGGGGAAGGGATAAGGGAGGGGCTGACCAGAAGCCCTCTCCTCCAGATGAGGGGAGTAGCCTTCAAACCCTAGGGGAGGGGAAACAGACTGGGGTGGAGGTTTCAGAGGAGCAAAGGAGGATGGAAGTATAAGGAACCTGGGTGGGGTTCGACAAAGGGGATCAGGGATAAGGGTTGGGGTTTGGTGTTAGTAAATGCCAGGAGCTTGGGAAACAAGTTGCCAGAGTTCCAGGCCATGCTGTTCGGGAAGGGGGGGTGGATGTGGCAGCGGTCACAGAGACATGGGCCAACAAAAACCATGACTGGAACCTAAACGTGTGGGGGTACACTATGCTTAGGAAGGATAGAAAGGAGGACAGAGGGGGTGGAGTGGCAATGTTCATTAGAGATGACATAGAAATTGCTAGGGTAGAATAATAATAATAATAAACTTTATTTCTCTGCGCCTTTCTTAGAATCAAGGCACATTACAATAAAATACAAGATAAAAACATAATAAAACAGATTAAAAACCAAATTAAATACAGAGCATTAATCAGCATCCAAATTATCTCCAAATGCCTTACTCCATAAAAAAGATTTTAGGCCCTTTTTAAAACCCTCCACCATCATGCACTCTCTAATCCAACGCGGTAGAGAATTCCAGAGGGTCGGCGCCATGAACATAAAAGCTCAGGCGCAGGAAGATTTTAAAGCTACCCTCGGGATCTCAAGCAACCCCTCGTTGGCTGAGCGGAGTGGTCGCGTCGGTAGGTAAGGCACCAGAAGATCTTTCAGGTAATCAGGGCCCAAACCGTGTAGGGCTTTATATGTCAGTAATCCGACTTAAAGGTGATCCGCCACTGAACGGCAGCCAGTGCAGATCTCGGAGCACCGGTGTAATATGAGAGGAACGTGAAGTCCCATTAACAACTGGGCTGCTGAGTTCTGCACTAGCTGCAAGCAGTGGATATCAACCCGGAAGCCCAAGTAGAGGAGTTGCAGTAGTCCAACGCAAGGCTCATAAGGCGTGGATCAGCGTGGGTAGGTCGGGATGGAACAGGTGCTTGATCCTGGCGATGTTCCTAAGATGGTAAAGGATTTCATCAATCACCACACTTCATGCATGCAATGTCAGCTGATCGTCAAGGATCATCCCCGGTCTCACACCGTTCAGAGGTCGGGAGCTCCACATCCCCCAAGAATAAACCAGAGGTTTGAAGTGCCCTCAACCCCTCAATCCGGCAGCCAGGATCCACAACCATCACCTCCGTCTTCCCAGAATTCAACTTCAACCAGCTGGACCTCATCCAATCCTGGATCTTGCTGAGACAGTTGTTAAACACTGAGAGTGCTCTATTCTGGTCAGGCGCAAAAGACAGATAGAGCTGGGTATCATTGGCATAACAATGAAACTCCAGCCCATATCGTCTTACAATGTCTCCGAGGGGAAGCATGTACACCGCAAACAACATGGGGGACAGCACAGAGCCCTGAGGCACCCCACAGGTCAGAGTAGTAGGATCAGAGGAAAATATTCCCGATACCACCCTCTGAGTTCTACCTGTGAGGAAGGAGGTAAACCATCTGTGCACCAAACCCGACAACCCACAGATGCATCTCAGACACGCAAGCAACACCCCATGGTCTACGGTGTCAAATACTGCTGACAAATCCAGAAGGACCAAAATGGACCATTTTTTCTGGTCTCTCGCCATCAGGAGATCATTGAGGACCTGAACCAGTGCAGTCTCAGTGCTGTGCCTCTTTCGAAAACCTGATTGAAGAGGATCGTAGATGTTATGGATGGCTAAATGGTTGTCCAACTGGGCTGCCACCACTTTCTCGATTGCCTTCCCAACAAAGGGAAGGTTCGAGATGGGTCTGTAGTTTGCTAGGGAGTCGGGGTCCAAGGATGCCTTTTTCAACACTGGTGTCTGCCACTGCTTCACTGGGAGCGGGGATATTCACCAGAGTCTAGGGAGCACCAGACTCATCCTAGCTAGAACCGGAAGATAACCTCCCACAGCCCATGATCAGGCCAGTGGGACCCGGGTCTAAACTACAGCTTGTGGTACGCATACCCTGGACAATCCTCATAACATCCTCGATTTCCGGCCTTTTGAAGGAACTCCAAGTGAACTGTGTGCTTGTGACCGTGGGCTGGACCGCCACAACTCCCATGGAGGGAGCGGTGCAAATCTCGGCCCTGATGTCGGTCACCTTATCTGCAAAGAATCGAGCAAGCTCCACACACTGCATCTGTGAAAAGGCTCGACAAACCTGCAGACAGGCTGGGTTGCATAGCCTGTCTACGGTTTGAAAGAGCTGGGCTGGTCGATTCTGAGCAGCAGCAATTTCTCTGGACAGGAACACTGTCTTCTTATGAGTGATTGCTGACTGATAGAGTTTATAATGCTCTAGGAGTCTAAGATGGTCAGCATCTAAGCCGGATTTCCACCAGCATCTCTCTCTAGAAGAGGCAGAGGGAAACGTGGAGGCCTTATGGGTCACCTTACGATCCCCAGCAGGAGATAAGGTCAAGCTGGGTGTAGTATATAGGCCCCCGGATGGGTGATGTTCTGAGGATGGTTTGCTGGACAACATCATTGCCCAGTGTGGACCAAAGGGGAAGGAGTGGTGTTGATGGGGACCTAATATGCCAGGTACAAACTGGGGAACCATGTCTCTAAGGTGGCCAAGGAGCAGAGGCTGCTGGACGGCTTCCAGGATGTGTTCTAACACAGCATGTGATGGAGCCCACAAGGGAGGGGCATGTCCTGGACATGGTTCTGGCAGATGGGGATCTGGTAAGGGACCTGGTTGTAGAGGATCCCCTGACTGGGAGCGACCACAATACTGTCTGGTTTCAAATAAGCATGGGGAGGGGGAGGTCTAGGACACTGGCAGTGGACTTCAGGGGGCAGACTTTGTGGGCATGGGAAATATTCTCAAGGATCACTTGAAGGGATTACATCAATGACAAATGTGGAAAGGAGATGGAGGTCATAAACGGGACTTCATGAGGCAGTCAGGACTCGCTGAAGGTGAAACATAAGGGAGCAAGGTCACATAAACCATGCTGGTGGTCCAGTGAGGTTCAGGTAGTGGTCAAAGAAAAGAAGGCGGCCTACAAAAAATATAAAACAACAAGAGGGGATAGGGATAAGGAAATGTACCATCTTGCATCTAGAAAAGTCACCTGGATGGTGAGGGGGGCAAAGTCCAGTAAAGAGCAGCAGCTGGCACAGGGGATACATGGAGGGGAAAAGGGGTTCTTCCGGTACATTGGGCAGTGGAGAAAACCTAAGGGCCATCTCAGCAGATTGAGATCAGAAGGAGGGTGGGTGGAAGAGGCAAGGGACCAGCCAGAGGTATTTAATGAGTACTTTGCCTCTGTGTTCACTAGGAAGGGGAATGGGATAGCTACAAAGCAAGGCATGATGGGGATAGAAGCGGCAGTGAGTGGGATCAGGGGAGCAACAGAAATGGAGCAAGAGGGAGGGAGAGGTACCCAAGGGGTGTCACATCAGGATAAGAATAAAAAGGCCAGTAAGGTGGAGGGGACGGATGATGCTATCTCCGCCAAAAGGATGTGGTTAGCCCTCAAGGCCCTAAAGAAAGACAAATCTCCTGGGCTGGATGGCATTCATCTGAGAGTACTATGGGAATTGGTGGACATACTGGCTGCACCCCTGGTGGGGCTCTTCAACAGGTCACTTGAGACAGGAAGGGTACCTAGGGATTGGCGAGAGGCACTTGTGGTGCCAATCCATAAAGGTGGGGTCGAGGGAAGTACCAGGTAACTATAGACCCATCAGTTTGACCTCAGTGGTGGGAAAATTAATGGAGAGTATACTAAAGGAACGATTGGGGGTGTACTTGAAGGAGGTGGGAGGTCTGGATAGTCGGCAACATGGGTTTGTGCCAGGTAGATCATGTCAAACCAATCTTGTGGAGTTCAACGAATGGATAACATCCGAACTGGACAGGGGAAAGCCTGTGGATGTATTATTCTTGGACTTCAGCAAGGCATTTGACTCTGTCCTCCACAATGTTCTGGTGGAGAAACTGATGGGGTTGGGAGTAGGCCCTTTGATGGTCAGATGGATTGAAAACTGGCTAGCTGGATGCACCCAGAGAGTAGCAGTCTGTGGGGAGCTCTTGAACCCTAGAGAGGTTGGTAGTGGGGTACCGCAGAGCTCGGTCCTGGGTCCGATCCTGTTTAATGCATACATATCGGACATCAGGGAGGGTATAGGGTGTGAAATGAGTCTCTTTGCTGATGACTCCAAGATGGGAGCAGTAGTTGAGGGAGAAGAGGGGAGGTTGGCCCTGCAAGGGGACCTGGACACCCTGGA
The DNA here is from genome assembly GCA_016271365.2 of Neoceratodus forsteri. NCBI lineage: Eukaryota > Metazoa > Chordata > Ceratodontiformes > Ceratodontidae > Neoceratodus > Neoceratodus forsteri. The sequence goes on from CM057459.1 coordinate 661,826,768, forward strand.
CAGCTGGGCTCACACATGGAAATTAAATTTCAATATCACCAAGTGCAAGGTGTTACATCTTGGGCGGGGAAACCCTAAACACAGGTACACTCTGGGAGGGGAGGCGCTGGAGGTCTCAATAGGGGAAAAAGACCTAGGGGTCATGGTGGCTGCATGTATGAATAACTCTGAGCAGTGCAGGAGAGCTAGCAAGGCAAACAGGATGTTGGGATGCATCGTAAGGGGGAACACCTCTAGGAGCAAGGAAGTGATTCTGCCGCTGTACAGTGGACTGGTTAGACCACACCTTGAGTACTGTGTACAGTACTGGAGACCACACTTGAAGAGGGACATACAGCTCCTGAGGGTACAGAGGAGGGCAACTAAGATGATATGAGAGCTAGGGGATTTGACGTATGAGGACAGACTTGAGGAGCTCTGCCTGTTTTCGCTGGAGGAGAGGAGAGATGGGGGGACATGATTGAGGTCTTCAAGTACCTCAAGGGAATAAATACGGTAAACATGGAGGGGATCTTTAGACTAAAGCAGGGAGGTATCACCAGAGGGCATGGTTTGAAGTTGGAAGGTGGAAGGGTGAGGGGGGAAAAGAATAGGAGGTTTTTCACTGAAAGGGTGGTGGACCCTTGGAATGCACTGCCTGGCGAGCTGGTTCAGAGATCCACAGTGGAGGGCTACAAGAGAGGGTGGGACAGACACAGAAAGCGGATGTATCAGATGATGTCCTGTCCAAGGGGGGTGGGGATGGATGATAGGGGTTTCTGGAATACAAGGGGGGGGGCCTCAGCACCCAACTAGGGATCTGAGGTTCGAGCAGACTTGATAGACTGTAAGGCCTAATCTGCTGGCAAATAGTATGTTAGTATGTTAGTATTCTGACTTCCAAAAAAATTGCAATGACTTCCAGATTTGAACTCTTGGAAGTTTTAGACTTCCATTGAAAATAAACTAACTGAACCCTGCCTCCCAGTTACTCAGTTACTTCTTACTAAGCCTAGGAAGGAAGTCTACCACTGGATTATAGTTCACAATTTTCAGGAATATGTAACTTTCCCTGCTTGCCCACCCCCCCTTATATTTTAACTCGCATTTACACTTACTATGTGAAAAAGGGATTCCTCAGAAATTCTGGGACTTGCACTGGCTAAGCTGTCACAACAAAATAAATAAAGATAATCAAAAGCACAAACAACTGGCCAAACATATGTGTAGTAGACCACAATGTACTCAACAATTAGAGACTACTGAACACCTATTTTTTTTATGTACCTGTATTCAAGGATTTTGGGACTTATTGGCAACACACTGGGATGAGCCGTGGTTTGCAGCAGTAACAATGGAAATGTTAACGTGGGGACATTACTTTGGTGTTAATAATAAATGGCATAAGAGTACTTTGCATGTTCTTTTTTGTAGTAATTAAATGGTACTTATGGAATGCCAGAAGTTTGTTTACTAGCAACAAAAACATGTTGAACATATAGAGTTAATTACTAAAATCACATCTGAAATACAAGACATATATTATGCTGAGACACAAGCATTAAATAGGAATTACCTTAGAGCCTTGTGGTGGAATATGCCATGGATCATGAATACAGATGTACTTATAACATGATTTGTCTTTGGGGGAATTTAAAGTTTACACTTGCATCCAAAAGTTATAATAGTATAAGAAATTATTATCCAAAGTTTGGTAATTGTATTAAGACTGCTGTATAAGATTTCTTTCATTTTTGTATTATTTTGTTTGCCTTACTTTATTTTTGTCTTATGTATAAGGATGTTTTTTTATGATAGTTATATACTTTGGTGAAGTATGTTTGTTTGTTTGATTTCCTTACCTTAATAAACTCCCTTACTCTTTTTGAGAAGTGCCATGGGATCTTAAACATCCACCTGAACTACCACCAGAATGTCATCGAGGCACAGGTCAGAAAGCATAGGAAAAACCAGGAGCAGTTGTAAAATTCACAAAAAGTGTTTATTTGTACTAGCAGTAACATAAAAAAAAATTGTTCAGAATAACTACTTACAAAGGCAAAATAAGCAGAGAAGATCCATCTGAGTTTTCCTTCAATCTCTGTGTGTCTTCTAAAACATTGCAGCTGCTTCTTATAAGTCTTTGCAACCCCCCTCATTAACAAGCATCCTGTTTTTTTCTAAAATGTTCTTATAAGTTTCAGGCAGGTGCAGCAAGAACACAAAGTTCCTGAACTGAGACCCCTTCTCCACAGCTTCTGAAAAAGGACTTAAAAACTGCTCTCAGGTTAACCCCTTAAGTTCCCAAAATCTTTTTGCAATCATCTCAGACTATAATTATATGTATTTCAACAGTAACACTATATAATTTCTAAACAAAGGGATCCCAATATCAGTTACATTTCCACATAATGATTTGCATATATTTTTATACCAGCAGATATGCAAAGGAGGAAAAAAGACAGAACAGCAAGTGAGGGCAGAGAGATAGCGAGAGGCAGAGAACTATGAGACGGTCAGGGTGATCAAGTCCTAGGTCTTAAGAGAAAAATTTGGTTGTGCAACCAGACAGACAAGATACAGGAAAGGAAAGAACAGGACAGATACCTGCATTCAAACTTTCCATAACAACTGGGACAGGGTCCCATTCCACCCCATCACAGAACAGGCAGATGGGACCTCAGTTTAACGTCTCATCTGAAAGACGGCATCTCAGGAGGGCAGCACCCCCCTCATGCTGCAATACAGTGTCAGTATTGGGATTCGACCCAAATGCCTGGTGTGGGGACAGAACCCACAGCCTTCTGATCTCCCAGCCTCAGAGGTGAGTGTGCTACCAGCTGAGCCACTGACACTGCTAAATCATTCAAATTTTGGTTGAAGTGGGAAAGGTACCACCGGGTATAGCTATAAGCTGTCTGAAATCTTTCACAGTGGAGAGAGGCTGGGGTTGGATAACATTAGTTTGGGTTTATCCTTTCATCCAATTTCACTGTGCTGCTGCTTTGGGGGTTTGACCTGAGGTGACTTCCTGGGTGGACCAACATAGAACTGTCCCTGTTGGATGCCTATCCACCATCCATAGAGAGTTTACAGGGTGGGGCATATAACATCTCAGGGGTGTAATACTTGTGATTCGATCCCCCTGCCATAGTAGGAAAGTCAGTAAGTCAAAGAGCCATTCATCAGCATTGGTAATTTTTATAGGGCTGGGCTACCAGCTGGGCAATTTCTACATTTCAGGAGAGACACCTGCCCAGAGCTGACTGGCACTGTGCTTAATGGAGGGAGGTGTGTGAGGAATAGCGACCCAATACCAAACACCCCAGGAGAAGGAATACTATTTATGACCCCACTCTGCAGGGACAAATAGCACATTTCCCTCCTGGGGCATGGAATTATCTAATTCCTTCCCTAACTATTACCAGATGAATAAGATCTGTAACAAGGATGGCTTTGAACTAGCATAGTATCTGCAATTATATACTGCAAGAAGGCATCAACAAACATTGAGGATTACTTTACAGACCCTTCTGGAGGGGGCAATGGACCCACCTCAGGATATGAACCACCAAAGTGACATAACACTCCTCTGTCTTTTCTTTCTTTTTTTATACCTCCACACAGAGGTAAAGTTAGAGAAAATCCCTCTCCCAAGCCAACCCCAATCTTACATCAGTTTGGGATGCAGTAGTCCCAGTGGAGGATAGGGAGCACTTGTACCCATATGAATCTTCCAGCCTGGAATCCCTGGATGAAACCAGGGTTCTTTCCTCCGGGTACTTCAAGTGGACCAGGTATTCAGTCCACCAAGTTGAAGTCAATTTGTATATAGTTTTATTATCGTCTTACACTGCAATAAAGCCGTCCTGCTGGAGACCCTTCTCCTGGAGGCCTGGGCAAGACCTCACATGGTTCACATTCTCCAACTGGGAACATTTCCCACTGTATAAAGTTATTTTTTTGGTTCTTACAATAAAAAGAAAAAAGAGACACACACATAAGTTAAACTGTTTTATTACAACACTGTGCCATAAGGTGTATAAGATTGTATGTCTTCAGCTTTCAAAGACTGTGGTAAAAAATCTATGGTTGACCTTTCAGACACACTGGAGTCCTTGGATATGGTGGAATGGACAGAGGACCCACCAAGGTCATCGCTCCAGTGAGCAATCCTATTTTCAGGGGGGATCTGTCTTCCCACTCACCTCTGGCATTTGTTCATCCCTAGATGAAAAAAAATGAACAAATTACACAGATATCCACTGAAATCTTCTCACAAAACATCAGTGGTCTGCACAGTCCTGTCAAAAGGCTAGAGTGATACAATACCATAAATGACACCCAGCAGATTTATACTTCTTACAAGAAACCCATCTGTCCCAATCTGAGCATGCAAAACTGGGATACAGGGGTGGTGGTATAAAATCTATTCATCCTCACATTCAAGTGGAGGAAAAAGAGGTACAGCTATATTGGTCCCGACAATAGTACCCATGGAAGTAAAACAACAGTACATAGATCCCCGAGGGAGATATGTCATTCTTCAGGGACACATATATCACCAGGCTGTAACCCTTGTTAATGTCTATCTCCACCAAAATACAGAATCACAGGTGGTAAGGGTGTTCCTGAACAAGCTGACAGACCACCTAGTGAGGCAGTTCATTTTGGGAGGCAAACTAAACATAGACTTTTCCCCAGAACTAGATACTACTAACCCCACCAGTTGCAAGACCATGCAAACCCAACGGTACCTTAAAGCAAATTTCAAACACCTGGGAATAGTAGACATCTGGTGACACCTTTTCCCATCTCAGAAGGCATACACTTGTCTATCCCCTAGGCATCAGTCTTACTCCAGAATCGATTATTTTTTCACAACTTGTGAATATTTCACCACCACACAAGATCTATCACATGGCCCAAAAATCCTCTCAGACCATCATTCTCTACTACTAAAAGTAAACTTGGGGAAGCAACAAAAAACCTCCTGGAGACTAAATCTCACTCTGCTCAGAGATAAGCAATTCTGTGCCCAAATGGTCACCCGTATCCCAGAAATACTGCAAGATAACCACATACTCCCAGTCTCTGCTTCCAGTTTGTGGGATACAGTAAAGACTGTTTTGCAAGGGGAAATAATCGCTTATTCTTCCGGAAGGAAAAATGAGCTGGAGAACCGATACAACACCCTAAGGGATGGCCTAACCACCTATCAGTTACTATACACCATGAATGATAAAGTGGTTAGTGATCGGATAAAAGAAACTAAATCCCAGTTGCAGGGGCTGATGGATTTGAAAGACCACCAAGCTCTTGCATTCCTTAAGTACTCTTCTCAAGAGGGGGGTAGCAGGGGTACACAAAACCTAGCAAATAAACTCTGAGCATGTCGTAGTGAGGCTTGCATCCTTAAGATATGAAACAAAACTACGAAACAAGTTATCCATGCAGATACTCAAACATGCAAGATCTTCAAACAGTATTATCAAGCTTATATTCAGATTCCAGTACCCCCTCACAAGATGATTACCAGGCCTTCCTCACTACATTAAAACTCCCCTAGCTCACTGAGGCAGAAAAATCCTGCCTAATGACCCCGATATCCCCAGCAGAAATTGATTACCAAATGAAAATAATAAAACCCCCAAAATGCCCCTGTCCGGATGGTTTTCCAGCTGACTGATACAAAACATTTAAGGAATCTTTACCCCCCTCCTTACTGAATGCATATACAGAGGTGATAGAAGGTCAACCCCGCCATGGGACCACACCATGATCTCAGCTATGCTGAAACCAAACAAAGACCCAGCTTGCCCACCATCATATCAACCAATGTCAATATTAAACATCGACTATAAAATCTATATGGCCATCTTGGACAAAAGACTAGAAAATATCCTTCCCCAGCTGATTCACCCCAACCAATCAGGATTCATCTGCCAGTGCCACACTATGGATAATATAAGGAGAGCCCTACTCTTGCTGGAAAGAGTTCATTCCAGACAAATACCAACAGCATTCATTAGCCTAGATGCAGAGAAGTATTTGACAGGGTCTGCTGGGGATTTCTCTGGAGTGCCCTGTTGTCTTTCAGCTTTTCAACACAGGTCATAACATGGCTACAAAACTTGTATGTTTCAACACAAGTGTACATAAAAATAAATGGTGCCTTACCCCCTCCCAAATTTACCTGCAACGGGGCACCAAGCAAGGATGCCCACTATCACTGGTACTGTTCACCTTATACATACAGCCACTAGCCCAAGCCATACAAATAAACCCTAATATGGAAGGTGTCTCATTAGGACACCAAGAATATAAAATAATGCTTTACACAGATAATGTACTACTGACACTCTTGTAACCAGAACAGTTCATAATGGAAGTATGGAAACTCATCACTTCGTATGAGTGGTTAGCTGGCTTTAAAGTAAACCTTAATAAGACTGAGGTACTCCTTAACTACTACTTCCCCTCCCAAACCTTAAAGAAAACCGTTCCATTAAAATGGCATTACAGTAAATTAAAGTACCTAGGGGTGAATATTCCCAAAGACTTGATTAATCTAGAGGCACTCAATTTTGAACCTCTGACCAATGTAGTACAAGAAGACCTGAACAGATGAAATATGCTCTCTTTCTTCACCTGCATAGAAATAGTAAGAATGAATCTTCTCCCCATCTCCTTTATTTATTTCAGACCCCCCCCAATATTTTCATACCCATTTCACAGTACTTTAAATCCTAGAAATGGAAATTACATACCTACCGTAATTCTTGATCTTCTTAGATGGAGTCTCCACCACTCATTCACACTAATGGGAGTTCTCCAGAGGTGCTAGGACCCAGCGGAAGCAAACTTTTTCAGGAGGGCCAGCACCAAGATGGAGCTGCAAGGAGCAGCACTGCAAGCCCCAGCATGTGCAGTAATGACTAACTTGGCATCGACCCTCCAACCGCCTCAGTACCTTTTTTCCCAAGAAGGTGCAGCGTAATTAATCTAGAAGGACTAGCCTAAAAATCAGACATAAGAGAGTCTGAATGACCCATGTAAGAAGGGTCAAAAATAAAGTCTTCACAGCCCAGTCATTGAGGGAGTGAAGACCAAAAACAGAGAAGTGAACTTGGGGGACAGTGGGTGGGCGTGCATGTGAATGAGTGGTGAAGACTCCATCCAAGAAGATCAAGAATTACGGTAGGTGTGTAATTTCCATATCTTCCTGGACATAAAGCCTCCACCACTCATTCACACTAACGGGAGAGTACCCGAGCTAAATAACCCCCGAGACGGGTGGCAGGAGATAAAGAGCTCACGCGCTTAGGACAAAAGTCCATTAAGAGTGGTCCTGCCAAATGACAGATGTCATCTGGCATGGACATCCAAGGTGTAGTGCTTAACAAAAGTATGCACGGAGCTCCAGGTAGCCGCATTGCAAATATCTGCAATGGGCATGTTACGGATTTCCGCCAGAGATGCTGCAACTGCTCTGATAGAGTGAGCGTACACTCTGCCTTCCAGCTTGACCTATGCCATAGAATAGCAGTGGTGAAGGCATGCCACCAGCCATGCTAAAATGCATCTAATAGCAACAGGTTGACCCAGCCAGGTCTCGCTGAAGGAAACAAATAGTTGTTGAGCCTTGCAAATTTATTTTGTTCTATCTAGATAGAACTGCAATGCTCTCTTAACATCCAGTGAATAAAGGGTGCACTTCCCTTCATTCTGGAAGTTTGTAAAGTAGGTAGGAAGGGCTAACGGTTGATTTAGATGGAATTCTGAGACAACCTTAGGGAGAAACTTAGGATGAGTCCTAAGAAGTACATTATCCTTGTAAAATACAGTGTAAGGAGGGTCTGTGACCAGTACATGTATCTCAGAAACTCTACGGGCTGAAGTAAAGGCCACCAGGAAGGCCATTTTCCAAGTGAGGAACTTCAACTCGCAAGTAGCTAGAGGCTCGAAAGGTTTACGAGTGAGCATGTCTAGCACAAAGTTAATGTTCCAGGCTGCAACTGGACATCTAATAGGAGGTCTAGTATGCAGAATAACCCTAAGAAACCTCTTAACTACAGGCAACTGAGCCAGAGACATGGAAAGTACCAGCTCATGATATGTTGAAATGGCACAAAGATGAACTTTGACTGTGGAGTATTGCAGACCTGAGTTTGAGAGGTCTAAGAGATACTCCAAAACTTTATTTGGTGGGCAGGAAAAAGGGTTCCAAGAGGATTCTGCACACCAAATAGAGAAATGCTTCCATTTAGCTGTGTAGATTTTTCTACTAGCTGGCTTACGCACAGCCAAAAGAATATTTGAAACTCTATGAGAAACATTGAACCTATTCACCTCTATCTCTTCATGAGCCAAGCATGAAGGTGAAGTGACCTCAGGTTGGGATGGACTATGGGACCTTGGGTCAGAAGGCTCATCTGAAGGGGAAGCATCTTCGGGGGGGTTTCTGATAGTCTGCTGAGTAGTGGGAACCATATCTGCCAAGGCCAGAAGGGGGCAATGACAATCATTCTACCTCCTGAGACTTCAATTTGAGTAGTACCCTCTGAATTAAGGGAAGAGGAGGAAAGGTGTATAGAAAGCATCTTGTCCACCGCAGCCTGAATGCATCCTGACAGAAATTCCAGGTCCTGGATTTCTGGAGCAGAAGAGAGGCAGTTTCTCACTGAGTGGGGACACAAAAAAGTCCATGTCTGGAGCTCCCCACTCTTTGAAGAGTGAATGAATGATGGTTAAGTCGAGAGACCACTCGTGAAGATCCATCTCTGTTCTGCTGAGATGGTCTGCCAGCTGGTTTTGTACTCCTGTCAGATAAACTGCCTGAATCAGAGCCTTGTGTTCCAGGCACCACTCCCACTGTCTCATTACTTCCCTGCATAATGGGTAAGAGTGTGCACCACCCTGTTTCTTGATGTAGTACATCACTGCCTTGTTGTCTGTTTGAAGGAGAATGTTCTTGTGACAGAGAATGTCCTTCAAGGCCCGGACTGCATAGAGGACGGCTCTCATTTCCAGGACATTTATATGAAGTTGGGACTCATCCTGGGTCCATGTATCCTGGGTGTGGAGATCCTGGCAGTGGGCTTCAAAACCCATCAGAGACGCATCCATGGTAATGGAGATCTGATGATCCAGAGGGGCAAAGGGATATCCTTCCAGAAGACTGTCCTCCTACGACCACCAGGTGAGTGACCTCTTCAGAGGTTCCATCACCTTAATGGGAAAGGACTGAGGGTGAGTGGTTGGGGACCACTGAGTACTGAGCATCCACTGAGAGGTTCTCACGTGGAGATGAGCTAGGGGTACAGTGAACACTGATGATGCCATGAGGCCCAGCATCCATTGCATCAAGATAGCTTGAATTGAGCTGTGTTCTCTGATGTATTGGGCCATCTGTAAGACATCACTCCTTCTGTCCTCTTGAAGAAAAGCCTTCATGCAGGAGGTGTCCAGAAGAGTTCCTATGAAGAGGAGCTTCTGGGAGGGCTGCAACTGCGATTTGTTTAGATTCAGCAGGACTCCCATGGATGTGAGGAAGTCTGAGGCTGTGGCCACAGCCTCCAGAGTCTCTTGCCTGGAGAGACTTGCTAGGAGCCAGTCGTCCAGATATAGGAACACTTGTATTCCGATTTTCCTGAGGTGAGCCATGAGGAATTGCACAACACTTTGTAAAAACTCGAGGCACCGAGGATGCCATGAACTTTAGGTATTTGTGGTGCTTTGGGTGTGTGAGAATGTGCTGGTAGGCATCCTGCTTTTCCAGGGAGGCTAACCAATTGTGTTGATGAAGCAAAGGTAGCAGGGTACCTAGTGATATAATCTTGAACTTTTCCTTGTGAAGGAACTTGTTTAACTTTCTGAGATCCAGAATGGGGCGCATACCACCGGTTTTCTTTGGGACCAGAAAGCAATGGGAGTAGAAACCTGTATTTCATTGATCCAGCAGAACTATTTCTACTGCCCTGTTGTTTAGAAGTCCTTGTACCTTGGAAGCAAGAAGGTCTGACTGTACTGCCGACAGCCTGGGCTGCTGTTTGGGAGGATGATCCAGAGGGGTTTCCGAAAGATTGAGCAAATGCCCCTTGTGGATTATCTGGAGGACCCATTTGTCTGATGTTATAGATTTCCACTGGTTGTAGAACTGAGTCCTCCCACCACTGAGGTGGGTCCCTCTCGGACAACTGAGATGGGACCTGGGCCAGGAAGGTGGCATTGGGTGCTTTGGGGCCTTTGTGCCTTCTGCTGTGCTTTCTTTTGTGGCTGACAGTTGTGGTTTTTGTTAAAACCCACTCTGCCTCTGCCCCAAAAGAACTGATGGTTGTGAAACTGATGCTTGCTTGCACCCCCTCAAGAGGGGGTGGGTGCAGGTCTAACCATCTTAATGGCAGACATAGTCTTCTGCGTGGCCTCCAGTGCTTGCTCCACCTGAGGCCCAAACAGATACATACCATCAAAAGGTAAGGCTATGACCTGCTGCTGGGCATCATTTGTGAAGCCTGAAGTACATAGCCAGGAGTGGCGGTGAGTGCAGATGCCAGCTGCCGCTGCCCTGGAGGTGGTATCGAAGGCATCCATTGCAGCTTTAACCTGTTGGTTATTGGACTCGATACCCCTAGTTATGGTTTGAAATAGCTCTGAGTTAACTTCCGAATTGGGCATGGCTTCTACCATTTCATTGAGCGAATGCCAAAGGACATACTCATATTGAGAAAAATAGCCCTGGTAGCTGGCAATGCGCATACTCAGGGTTGAGGCAGCAAAGAATCTCTTACCTAAGGTGTCTATCTTGTGAGATTCTTTGTTCATAGGCCGGGCTGTAGATCCCTGAGGGAGGACAGCCTTATATTTCTCCGCCAAGACTACAATGGCATCAGCAAAGGCTTGTGAGGCCAAAATGGGGTGATCCTTGGGAGGGGCATACTTCCTATCTATGGACTTGGCCACGGCAGGAATGAGAGCTGGATTCTTCCACACCATCTGTGAAAGGGTCTCAAAAGAGGGCTATACCGGAGGGGTTAAATCCATAGGGATCTCCGGGACATGAAGATATTGGAGTCGCAAAAGCCTCCCAGGATTGATTTCTACAGTTTGGAGAGCAACAGTAGAATTTAAATTTTTGAGCAGAGACTTAAATGAAAGGTCTTCAACCATGGGCTCTGCAGAAAGATTGATCCCTGCTCCCAGGGCAGTGTCATCAACATCATCACCCAGGCGAAGATCTGGATCAGGCTCAAAATCATCTCCTGACAGTCCAGGGGGGACTGCATAGACAGGAAAGGAGTGAAAATCAGGAGGAAGAACAGAAGAAGAAAGAATCAGAGTCAAGAACCCCTGAAGACCGTCCGGCACCACACCAATCCCCAGTGCCGTAGAGAAAAACGGTGCTGAGAACAAGAAGGGAGACGCTACTGGAAACAGCACCACACATGGTGCTGACAGAGCCCCTGCCACTGCAGATGGCACTGATGGAGCCCGTGGTGCCATGCATGGTGCTGACAGAGCCCGTGGCACCACACATGGCACCGACAGAGCCCCCGGCACCACGGATGGTGCCGACAGAGCCTGCGGCACCACAGATGGTGCTGAGAGAGTCCCAGGGGTCTGAAAACTGTGATTTGAGGAAAAAGAGGGAAAAATGGCAGGAGATAGAGGCATTGGTGTGGACCCCTGCACCGCAGCCATATGAGGGGGATAAACACCCAAGTGCAGAGTCGACAGCACCGAAGAAGGCGCTGCTCAACTAGAAAGGCCCAACCGCCCTACCCGTCCCTCAGAAACTGAATGAACCGAAGGCCCTGGTGTCTGACTGACTGGCTCGGGCAACTGGACCAACCTCCGAGCCCACTGCTCCATAAGAGCAGCCCACTAGTGAAACTGCTCATCAGAAGCTCCTCCAATAGGCAGAGAGGAACTCAGGTGTCAAAGAGGTTGGCCACCAGAGACAGAAACCGGCGACTCCGACAGAGGTGGAGACTGGTGCCTGGCCCTAATAACCGACTGTCTATGCGCAGACATACCAGAGGATGACCTCAAGAGATACCGTTTCTTCTTTGACCTATGTGTCAAAGAAGAACTCAAGGCTGAACGGCTCTGAGAATGGGCCCATTTCTTTTTATGCTTTTCAAGGGGATCACCCATCCCCCTGAGCACTGGACCATCCATTGTCAGACCCCCCCCCGGGGAGGGCGGCGGAGCGGACCTGGTCTGGCTGACTGAACAGCTTTCATACGAAGTCTCCTTACCATCACCTGACCTGCTCATCAATGGAGGGCTGAAAACTTCTGTTGTACAATTAAAAATATAATTGGTACTGATTCGAAATAATACCACAAAACAATAAACTGAACTATTGCTGTTAGTGAAGTTTAACTCCTGGCAGGTGAGTGACATCATCACTGACGCGCACTCAATGGCGGGAAAAAAAGGAAGTGAGGCGGTTGGAGGGTCGACACCAAGATAGTCATTACCGCACGTGCTGGGGTTCACAGTGCCGCTTCTTGTGGCTCCATCTCAGCACCAGCCCTCCTGAAAAAGTTTGCTCCCACTGGGTCCTAGTGCCACCAGCGAACTCCCATAAGTGTGAATGAGTGGTGGAGACTTTATGTCCAGGAAGATCAAACTTATATCCAAATTCATTTGGGCCGGGCAGCACCCAAGAATACGCCTTACGATACTGCAACTCCTACTTGCACAGGGGGGGAGTTAATTTACCTAATCAGGTCAATTATGCCAAAGCAGCACTTCTGCAAACTGTTCTCACATGGCTCTCCTTTCAAATTGTAACCCCTTGGAAAACAATGGAATTCATGCTTAATGACTTACAAGATATTGGACACATTCTTTTTGCCACCCCCCATTTCACGTCGCCATTAGCAGACTTTATAGCTGTAACTCACAACACACTTAGAGTGTGGAATTCCATTAAGGAGCATGCAGCATTCCACCAAACTTTCTATTTCTGCAGGGTACTAGAAGCAGATGAAGAATTCCTCCCCTCACAGACAGATTTGGTATTTCGACAGTGGAGACATTGCCCTTATAAAAATGAGATATATTTTGAAATATACTATTAGAAATATATTTTCATATACTTCAGTACATTTATATCTTTGTGTTGTAAAATATATTGCAATATACTGTAAATCCAATATATTGAAATATACTGCTGAAATTTGAAATATACAGTATTGGTATATGTAGAAAACATATATAGTATGGCCGCTTTAGCATATCCCATATATTGGAAAATATATTGACTTTTTTTCAAATATACTGTATTAAGTATTGATAATGTGTGTAATCAATATATTGATCATACAGTATAGATATATACAGTATATTCTATGCAAAAAACTGCTTTAATGCATCATTTATGGTTAAAACACAAAAAGTCAGGAAATGAAAAATCTTTAGAGTTGCCCGTCCCCCCAGGACAGCTGACGGGGTGTGTCATTGGGGTTGTGAGGCCTAAATGTCACCCCATTCCATCTGAAATTACATTCTTAAGCCACTGATGCATTAACACAGTTTTTTGCATAGCATTTCCTTACTTTTTGAGAAAGAATAAAAAAACTAAGAACTTGCAAAAGTTGGTGGGAGCGCAGGCCCTTCAGGCCCAGTGCTCCCACCAACTTGCGGAACGTGGTGGGAGCTCAGACCCATTGGGCCCTGCGCTACCACCAACCTACGGAACTTGGTGGGAGCGCAGGCCCTTTAGGCCCTGCGCTACCACCAATCTGCGGAAGGTGGTGGAAGCGCAGGCCCTTCGGGCCCTGCATGCCCAACAACTTGTAAACGTGTGTACCATCAACACCCTCCAAATTTCAATGTAAAACACCAAACCATGTCCAAGATATAACATGTAAAAGTTTGAGATTTTCAGTTGTCAGAGATGCAGAATTCCACACCTGTTAACATTTTACAGGCACAATGACTGAAAACTACATCCATGACACTAAGGCTATGTACCCTATCAATTTCAAGCCACCAGCACAATGCAAAAAACTGTCAGCAACAAGTAAATTGCGTCATGCAATATCTCCACAAAAATAAATTTCTCCAACATGGAAATACTGTAATTCACATCTACAGGTCATGCCAAGAACACCCTCCAAATTTCAATGCAAAAGACCAAACCGTGTCCGAGATATAACATGTTAAAGTTTGACATTTCCACTCGTCAGAGTTGTAGAATTCCATACCTGTTAACATTTTACAGGCACAATGACTGAAAACTACATCCATGACACCAAGGCTAGGTACCCTATCAATTTCAAGCCACCACGACAATGCAAAACACTGTCCGCAAACCGTAAAGTGCGCCACACAATATCTCCGCAAAAAATATATTATCCAACACGTAAACACATCTACAGGACATGCTGTAAACACTCTCCAAATTTCAAGTAAAAAGACTAAACCGTTTCCGAGATATATAATGTTAAAGATTGGTAAAATTAGCCTATCTAATGCATTATGAAATCTGGCCATCTTGTCTCTATCTCACGATCAAAGAATTTGCAGGCTCACGATCAAAGAATAAAAAATGCTGAAAATCAAAATTTTGACAAAAATGTGGCAAACCACCACCATGGTTCGACAGAACGAAGCCCCCTGAGCAGAACCCACCCTCATTTGTCTTCCTAGGCCACCCCTGAGCTGAGAAATTTGCATTTTTCAAAGGGCCATCTCGTCCCTCTCTCATGATGCAAGATCGCAATCAAAGAATCTCATTATCAAAGAATTTGCAGGCTCGTGATCAAAGAATAAAAAATGGTGAAATGTGAGTTTTTGGATGATTTACACTAAACCACTGCCATGCCTTGATAGAACAGAGCCCCCTGATCAAAATCCACCCTCATTTGTGTTCCTAGGCCACCTCTGAGCTGAGAAAATTGTATTTTTAGCTCGCAATGTGATCAAAGAATCTCGTGATCAAAGAATTTGCAGGCTCGCGATCAAAGATCATTAGCGAGACACAATCAAAGAATTTAAAAGCTTATAACTCTATGTTTTGACCATTTTACACCAAACCAAAGGCATGGCTCGATAGATTGGAGCCCCCTGAGTAAAACCCATGTAAGTTTTACTTCAGGAGTGACCCCAGAGCCGAGATATTTGATTTTTTCTGAATTTAACAACAAGATGGTGGACCTCACAATCAAAGAATTCTCAGGGACAACCATATAAATTTTCCCATTGACTTATGATGGGAACTTAAAAGTGCTATAACATTTGAATGCCTCAATATTTTTTCCCCAAATGAAAAGCAGAATGTTTGGCCAGCCAAGCTCTTTCAGATGAGCCATCTCACAGAGGGGCTTGCCACACAACAGCCGTGCAGGGCCATGGACAAAATCCCAAAAAACTGCCTCCAAAACTGGATAATTTTGCATTTTTCAGCATTTTCATGTGCAAAG
Organism: Neoceratodus forsteri; assembly: GCA_016271365.2. Classification (NCBI taxonomy): domain Eukaryota; kingdom Metazoa; phylum Chordata; order Ceratodontiformes; family Ceratodontidae; genus Neoceratodus; species Neoceratodus forsteri. The sequence goes on from CM057459.1 coordinate 661,842,184, forward strand.
ACCCTGAGTCTGACTGAAACGAAATTTTGCAGATCAAGAGACCTACCATGCCCCACTACACATACCAAATGTCATGCAAATCTGTTGAATGGGTCCAAAGTTATTAACGCACAAAACTTTGACTTTAACATAGAAGTGCCTTCATAACCCTAAATATAGTGGCACAACCGCACCACTATAATATATACATTTATTTATTTATTTAGTTTTTGTTGACCGGGTAAGTGCACTAGACAAATCTTGCCTATTTTCAGGCACGACCCGGGGGAGGGGGATATATACATATATATATATATATCATTGAAACATTGGAAATGTTATTTCTTATACTTAAATAGATATAATACACATGTGTAATAGATTTATAATATAATAAAATATGTTTGTGTCACTTATTTGTAAGCGCCACTATATATTTACAATGCATTGTTATTGCATTCCAAAATGTACTAAACATATCCTGGAAATGTATTCATAAATATATTCCCATGTTATCTTTTATGGTTATGAATATACATCAAATGCATTTATAAATGTGTGTGTAATACATTGCACAATGTTCAAGATATAGCAAAGAAAACATTTCCCAATACATTTTCAATACATTCATGCAATAAAAATATGTATAATATGTATTCAACATATATTGTGCATGTATATTCATAAATAATTGTCAATATATTGTTATACTCTTGTTATATATTTTGCAGTATATGCCACTGATAGTCAAAACCCCAGTATATTGTACATATAGTGATCCTGATTGAAAATGCATATGAAATATATTGATGAATGCATTTATATAAAAGCCTTGCATACATTTGAACTGTATGCACATTATGCTACTAGTATGTTGTATTATGTGTAATTTATATATTCATACATATGTATCTCTCTCTCTCTCTCTCTATATATATATATATACTGTATATATATATTTATGCAATAGGTGTGGACATAAATCCTATGAGATAAATCTGAGCTACTATGGGATAAATTCAAAATTTTACATTTATCCACATAGTAGACGCATCATTACAGATTTATTCATGTAGTAGATATGTCACAGTCACTCCGGAACTCATTTAGAATGTTCAGCCTCAGTACCAGTACTAACTATATTCAAATGCAAATAACTTTAAAACGAAAAAAGAGAGCATAGTGCTATGAGCATGAAAGTTGTGCAGCACAAAATTATCTACAAAATGAGTGGTATTTCATTTATATATACCTTATAGATTTTTTGATAATTAGCAAAAACACAGCAGAAAATTCTTTTTTTTTTCATTTTGTCCAAAAACAAATGTAAATAACTTTAAAATGAAAAATGATAGCATGGTACTGTGGGCACAAAGTTTATTCAGCACAGAAATAGCTACAAAATGAGTGGTGTTTCATTTATAGATACTTTTTAGTTTTTTCAGAATTAGTGCAAACAGCAAAAAAATCAATTTTTGTGCACTCTTTCATCAAACAAATGCAAATAACATAAAAACAAAAAAGATAGTATGGTACTTTGAACACAAAAGTTGTTCAGCATAAACATATCTACAAAATGAGATGTGTTTTGTTTCTAGATTCCTTTGAGATTTTCTATAATTAGCAAAAAATGGCAGAAAATTCCATTTTTATTCACTTTTTTGACTAACAAATGCCCCCTACAAAAGCAAAAACAAAAGAATTGCATAAATGGAATATGCAATGGAAAACTCATGTAATAAATGATTTATTTGCACTCGAGCAGTTTGACCTCGGACACCACACTTGTGGCTTACGCCACTCGTGAGGTTACCCACGGTCAAACTGCTCTTGTGCAGATAAATCATTTATTACATCATTCATGCATATATATATATATATATATATATATATATATATATATATATATAGCACATATATTATCAATGTATTAATGTATATATTGTTCAGTATATTACACATGTACTATTTATGCATGTCCCATATATCAACTAACTGTATTGCATATATATTTTTACTATGTTCCACATATAATATCAATGTATGTCCAATATATAGAGTCAATGTATTTAATTTTTATTATTCAATATAATCTACATATTGGAAACTATACTGATTAAATTCCAAATAAATTGAAATATATATGGCAAATATATGTTATTGATATATTGCCACTATATTGATTAGATTCCAAATATACTGAAATAAGGTGTCACCATAGAGATATATACATTGTAATTTTTTTTAATGTATCTTTATCTGTACAACTGTAGTTCATCTTGTTAGTCACCATGGAGATATATTTCATTGGCATTATTGTTTTACAGTGCAGCTTTAACTCAAACATACATTTTATACTTATACATAGGACTTATCTCACAAGCTCATGCTTCTTAAGGGCTCAGATCAGTATTTATACCACCCTATTTTGTTTCTCTTTTAGGTCATTGTGAGATCCTTATATGTACTTGCTTTATAACTTGTACCTTTCTTTCAGTTTGTAAGCTAATGCTGTGAATTTGAAATAATTGTAGTACTAATAATTATCATGATTTTGGCTGCTAAACTACATTTTCAAAATATGCAAATTAGTTATGCAAATGTACACTTGAGACCAAACTAAGCATTTACAAAAATATATGTAGCATATATAAACAATATATGTAACATGTACAAAAATATATGTAACATATAAACATATATGTAACATATATAAAATAGATATGTAACATATATAAAAATACATGCAACATATATAAAATATATGGAACTTATATAAAAATATATGTAACATGTATCAAATATATGTAACATATATATAAAATATATATGTAATATAAAAAATACATACAACATATATAAAATATATGTAACAAAAAATGTATGTAACGTATAAAATATATGTAATATACATATAATATATGTAACATGTACAAATATATGTAACATATATAAAATATATATAACATGTATACAATATATGTAACATATAACTGTTTAACATGTATAAAATATATGCAACATATATATAAACAATATATGTAACATATATATAAACAATATATGTAACATATATAAAAATACATGCAACATATATAAAATATATGTAACATATATAAAAATATATGTAACAGGCTGGATATTCAAAAGGGTTGCGCAATGCACAATACGGTTGTGCCAGCGCAAGTCAGAAAATGCGCCATTCTGCAATATTCAGCAGGAGGCAGTTGCGCCACTGAAAACATGCGGAGCAACAGCGCAATGATAATGAAGGCATGTGCAACCAAAGGGGGTGGAACCATGCATAAAGGGCACAGTGCGATGTTCAAAGACTTGCGCAATGCGCAACAGTGGAGCAGGCGGAAGTTGCGCCATAGCGGAAATGAGCCAAAATAAAAAGGAGCAAGGAAGAGGTGCAAGAACGCTACAGGGAAACCACATGAGACAGAAGCAGAGACAGGCACATGGAAGCAGGAAGAAAGAGGGCAGGCAAGGGAAACCACACCACACAAGAGGGGCAAGGGAAGGTGTGTGGGGCCACAGAAAGCAGAGGTCAGTAGGTGTACCCGGTGCAGAGGAGGTAGCAGTCAGGACAGCGGGGAGGGAACAAAGCAACATCAGCTGGGGGAATGCAAGCCAGGGACATGAACAGTGCCACCTTCCATATGGATGCCATAATGAGGGGGGTGAGAAGGCATGCTGCAGGGCGACGTGGTAGTGGAAGGGTCTGTCGGCGGTATGCCCCCAACAGGCAGTACCAAGCCCACACCAGCTTTGAGCTGTACACAGATGTTGAGATTGTGGGCTGGTACCACCTGAACAGGACAATACTGAGGCGGCTCTGTGAGCTGTGCAGTGATGTGATGCAGGCACCCACATGACGGAGTCATGCTCTGTCAGTGGAGACAAAGGTAACAGCCTGCATGTACTTGCTCGCCACGGGTACCTTTCAGAGACCAACAGGGGATACCACAGGCATAACACAGTCGGCCACATCACGCATCCTCACCAAATTCCTCAGCACACTACTGCCACATGCTGCAGAGTACATCCATTTCCCCAGCACTGCGGTGGAGCGCACAGCAAACATACAGGAGTTCCACAGGGTAGCACGTATGCCTGGCATGCTAGGGGTGATAGACTGCACCCATGTGGCCATACACACACCACCTGGCCCCGATGGGGCCACCTAAATGAATCATAAGGGATATGCCAGTGTCAACTGCCAGGTGGTGTGTGATGCCAGTAGGCGCATCATCAATGTCTGTGCCACGCACCCTGGGGGAGCACATGATTCCTTCATCTGGTACCAGTTGGCACTGTGCCACTGATTCGAGAGTGGGGACATCCCCACAGGTCATCTAGTGGGTGAGTATTTATGTAGAACTGACATATCGTGGGCAACGGGGGTATGGCCAGAGGTGCCATGGGTGTGGTCCACAGGGCTTGGGGCAGTCTGAGCCTGAACAAGACACTAACCTCCACTATCTCCACACAAGTGACAGTGGATACCCACTCCATCCCTGGCTGCTTACACCCTACTGGCAGCCCATGACCCCATCGCAGCAACGCTTCAATGAGGCACATGCCACCACATGCAACATCATTGAGTGGGTGTTTGGAATGCTGAAGGCGTGTTTCGGTTGCCTGGACACCTCTGGCGGTGCCCTACAGTTTAGCCCCTCAAAGGCCTGTGGGATATTCCTGGCCTGTTGCATCCTGCACAACATGGCCAAAGACTGTGGGATAGCCGTACAGGTTGAAGAGGGGGACAGCAATGGGGACAACGGTAACGCCGGTGACGATGGGGATGGGCAGCCCCCCCTTGGCTGATGGGATCCCCGACTGATCCGGCTGGCACAGCTGCACCGGGACACCATCACAGAAGAGCACTTCAGCCAACACAGGTAAGTCATGGTGCCATGTGCAACCACCAGTGGCTAGGGCACAACCCACATACATGCATGGAAACACACCAGGGGTGCATGCTGGCAAGGGATGTGGCAGGGCACAGAAGCACACACATACAACCAGGGAGGGGTGAACAGTAACACGCCACATGGACAGACACACACACACACAATAGGCACAAAGTGCACAGGGGTCAGGTGCAAAACAGAGCCGGAATGCAAAGACTAGTAACACACATGTCCACAGGCCACCACGTCCACTGACTGTCTATGCGCGTGTGTCAGATGCTGGGCACCATCGCACTTTGGTGTACAGCGCAATTCAGGCATCATCATGCACACGTACCTGTGGACAGCAGTCGGGAGGGTGTGCAGGTGGACCGTGTGTCTGCGTGCAGGGCCGGGCACCCACCGTGCACTGCCCACCAAAACACACACTGCGCACAGGGCAGCACCAGACAGTGCCCGCGCTGGGAGACAGGTCAGTCTTGCGGCACATTGCCACGTCCGCCTCGGATGCATGGGCGGCCCCGCCGAGACCCAGCAGCACTGGCAGGCTGACCACAGTCATCTTGGGGTGGCACCGATGGTCCACCAGGGGTTTCACTGCGCGAATGCGACCGTGCCCGCACAGGGGTCTGCAGCACACCGAACATACCTGCACCAGAAGTGCTCAGGATGCCCACAGCCGAACCCGGCGTCGACAGGGTGGGTGTCGCACGATGCCGGGAATGGGGAGTGGATAGCGAACTCCGCGGTGTGAGCGACGCATGGGCACCTGACTGTGTGCCCATTGTGGCCATGACAGCGACGAACGTCTGTGTTTGCCTGTCAATGGCAGCGGTCACATCCTCCCGCAAATGGTCAATCCATGACAGGATCCTATCGGTGTCCCTGCTGTGTCACTCCTCGACCCGCTCCAGAGCCACACACAGTGCCTCCATGGACGTTGCAAGCCGCATCTGCTACTATACTGATGCCTGCAGTAGGTGGGTGTGCTCGTCAAAGAGGTCGTCTGCCACCTCGGCATCCCGTCCATCAGGGTATGGAAGGGCCTGATGTTCAGCACCCCTTGAGGGTGGGCGCTGCTCACCAGGACCAAGTATGGGCAAGTCCACAGGTGGTGCACAGATGCTACCGCTGAACCCTGAACCCCCAGTCCCGGTGGGCGACTGCTGCTGCTGCCCCTCTGCCTGCTGTGCCCAAGGGATCAGTTGTTCCACCGCTGTGGCCGCAACAGTCCCACTGTCCTGACCAGCCACCGGTGCTGCCCCACTGGTGCTGACAGGCACAGCCTGGGACTGTGCTGACATGCTGGCACACACGTCGGAACCAGCCAGGTCCATGGGCGTGAGCTGGCCTGCTGTGTGTCCATTCCGTGGCACACACATGTCACTGCCCATGACGGTCAAGTCTTCATCATTGGTGCAGGTCTCTGCCACAGCCACAGCGTGCTGGCATCCTTGGATGCCAGAATGCTGAGACACAGGAAGGGCCTCCCCCACACCTGTCTCAACGACATCAGTGTGGACAGCCAGGCGGACCCACTGTTGCAATGCTCGACGGATACCTGTGGAGGTGGATGGTCCCTCCTCCAACTCCAGATGACTGTCTGCAGTGGACAGGCCCTCCACAACTGACCCCTGCAGATGTGCAGGATCTGTAACAGAAAGTAAGGTCACGTTAGTGCATGTGATCTACCCTGCCCCCCCGACAGACCATGACTTACCATGCAGTGATGGGCTACCACCTGTCTGGAAGCCACCTCCTGGAATGCCCTCTATGGCACTGTGCTGCATTCTTGCAGCAAGCCTGTCCTCTGCCGGTGTCAGCTGCACCACCTCCGGCTGGCCCCTGCCTGTTGCAGCACGTGCCACCCTGATGGCAGCCACTTTCTCCTTCACCCTCCTCTTGTCGGTACCCATCTTCTTCTTACACTCCTGCACGGAGCGCTGGTGGCTGCTGTGCAGGTTGACGGCACGTGCCACCCCCCCAATGCAGCAGCACGGGCCTGAGGGGTGCCCCGCCGTCCACTGAGCAGTGGCTCCTGATCGAGGTAGGCCTCCAAGAAGGCCTCCATCTCGGCCTTGGTGAAATTGGGCCTCCTCTTCCGCCCACCATCATAGTCCTCCTCACCCAGACCTCGCTCGGTCATTATTCAGCCTGTAAAGATGACAGTGGTTACCTGTGACTGTGCAGTACAAAGCAAGTCCCTGATACCAGAGTCCAGAACCCCACACAGCATGCAACTCACCAATAAACTTCAGTAACCAAATATTTCCACTGCAGAATAGTGTAGCAGTTTTATAGCGCAATCCATGCAAATTAGGTGAGGAGCAACTTTAATGAGATGCAAATCGTGCTGCTGCACCATTGCATGGCTGATCAGATGATTAGCATATGATGGCTGAATATCGCGCTTTTGCACGTTGCACAATTGTGTTGAACGTGCTGAGCCAATGGCGCAGTTCTGTGGCATGCGTAGTACACCTCACTGCGCATGCCCAGGTAGCTTACGCAGGCATCTGCCGTGCTGATGATGTGCTGTGCGTGGTAGGCAATGCAGGGCACGGCCACTATTGTGCCAGTGGCGCTATGGTGAGGGTCACTAAGTGGCGCTGTGGCACAACTGCGCGATAGTTCGCTGTGGTGCTGGCACACAGGCAACCAATCACGCTAGATGCATAGACGTCCGATGGTGCTGTGCGTGGCTTTGCACCAGCGACCCATGACCCTGTGCCCGACCTTTGCCCCCTTGGCACCATACGTCCGCATGGCTGCACCTCTATCGTGCTGTTCGGAAACAGCGCAATAGGGAATGGCGGCACTGTACCGTGCAGCAGTTCCACGTGGGGTGCCGCACTGCAGAGCGCCATATTGCCTCCTATAGCGGTTGAGATGGCACGCAGGAGAGCCCCACAATGGAGTGCCCTTGAGCTGGCCAACCTTGTGGCCATTGTGGAGCCACACTATGGCCCACTCTTTGGAGAAGAGGCACTGGACAGGGCCAGGACCGAGGTCTGGCAGGAGGTGGCCACTGACCTGGAGGTGGCCACTGGATGCAGGAGGACAGTGGAGCAGTGCAGGCACCATTACGGGGATCTTAGGAGGAGGGAGCTGGAGCTATTTTCCCGTCTGCGGTCGTGTGCCAGGAGGGGCATGGTGCTTCGTCCAAGTGGGTGATACGCTCACACACTTGTATCATCCATATGGGTAACACTGTCTTATGTGTCCAGCACATAGGGGAGGGATAGTCTAGGGTTGGCTGTGGTGGTGTTTACAGGGTATGGGGTGGGTGGGTCTGGCTGGGTGGGTGGGCACACACATTGGGGCAGGGGGACTTTGCTTTGGGTTTGTACTGATGTTTTTCTCTCCTTTTTTCTCCCACAGGCGTGGACGAGTGGCGGCGGATGGTGGAGCAGCAGCGGAGGGAGGAGGACGCAGCACACAGGCGTGTCAGGGACCAACACCACTGACAACAATGGCCCGATGAGGGTAAGTGCCATGACACCATGATTACTATTGCATGCTGTGTAACAGAGTGAGAAGCAGGGCATGGCCACCATCCATGGACACCACTGCCATGCACGTGACTTGTGACAGTCAGCACTGTCCAGTGGCACTGCATGTCTGGGAGTGCGTCAATGGTGGTCCATGCGTGCACTGGGCACATGGCTGTGGCACTGCCTGCACACCGCATAGCCATGTTACTGTACGGCCTGGGTTGTGCTGTGCTGGACATGGGTGGTGGGTGTGTGCAGTGGTACACATGGCTGTTGCTGCCTGGTTGGGCATGTCTTGTGGACACGGTCACAGTGGGTGGGCGCACACCATCACAGGAGCGTGGCACATGGCTGTATGCCATGCATAATGGGTGGGCTGCAGGGGGATGGACAGTCACACCTATTGACTCTGATTTCTCGTCCTAGGTAAACAGAAACTCCTGTGGATCCAGCAGGCTGTGCAGGAGCTGCTGCAGGTGGTACGGAAGTCCCTGACCATACTGAGGGACATACACCAGCATGGGGTCAGGAGAAGGAGACAGGCCAGGTGACAGCCCCAAGCGGAGGAGGACCAGGCTGGCCGCTAATGTCTGCAAGAACTTGCATACAACTTCCCCCCTTTGACCAACCCTCACATCCCGCCTTCCCTCTCCCTATGTTCACCCCTGCCCCTTACCCACCCCCACTTCTGTCCCTGCCCCCCATTTGTACATAGTTTACTGTATATGGTTGTGTTTTATATTTTACAATAGATATATTTTGATATGAATACTGTGCTGGTCTCTGATTTGCAGCTGGCTATAGGTGCTCAGCCGCAGTGGTGTGCATGGCATCTGGGGTGGTTCAGTCATGGGTATGTGTGTATGTGCATGGGGAAGTGTCTATGGTGTGGGAGTGGCTATCAGTCAATGTCTGTGGTGTGTGTGTTGTTCCCTGTGCATTGCATTACTGTGTGCAGTGGTCCATGGTGCATGCTCTGTGTCCATTGTGCCCCTGTCAACCCGTCCTTGGCCTGTGCAGCTGACACCCTTGCATGTCTGTGGCCTGCAAGGTCTGCTGCCTTGTCAGTGGTGGCTGTCCCTGCAGGTCATCCACTGTGACCATCACAATGCTGGGCTGCCTCCTGTCACTGGTGTGGTGCATGTTTGCCTCGGGTGACACTGTGGCCTCCACAGTTGATGTCCCACCTCCATGCTGTGGCTTGTGTGTGTTGCAGGGCTGTGCACCACTGTCTGTGACTTGTGCTCCAGGCATATGATGGTGGCATACGGGACCACAGTGCATGCACAGGGTGGGTGTCACCCTGTGCCATGGAGGACTGCAGGCTGTGTGGCTCAGTTTTCATGGGCCCACACTGGGGCTTGGTTGCTACACTACTGCATCCCTGTGTTATTGTCCCCATGGGTATGGGTGTGTGTTTGCCCCTGCACTGTGTTGCATCCAGTGTGATGCATGCTTCCACGCACCACTGTGGGTGTCTGTGCTGGCTGCTGTGGCTAGTGGTGGGTCGGGATGTGTCACTTGTCTACTGTGCAGGGTGCTGTCTCAATGGTGGTGGTGTTAGGGGCACGCCCTTTCCCGTGTGGGGTACCTCTTGTGCCGACACATGGTCGGTCTCTCAGCTGTGCCTCAGGGGGATTGTGCATGCTGGCACTGTGTCTGCCGTTGTTGCATTGCCATGTGCTGCCACCCACTGCTGGGTGCTCATGGTGGGGCTGGCTTGTATGGTTCTGTGGTACATGAGGTTGCAGTGTGACAGTGGGGGTGGTGGTATGCATGGGGTTTCCTGCAGTGGTGGTCACTGCTCCATGGGGGTGTCTGGGGTCACAGTGCAGGGTGTGTTGTGCACTGGGGGCTGGTGTGGCACAGGGTGGTCCGCCCTCCTTGTGTGGCAGTCTCAGCTTGCCGTGGGTGTGCTGGGGCACCATGGCCCCAGCTGTGCTTTGTTTGCTTGTCCCCATGGGCCAGTGGATATTCCAGCCTTCCCCAAGTTGTGCTGTGCTTAGGGTGTGGGGGCACATTGTCAGTTCTGCTGTGTGTTCCTGTGCCCATCTGTGGCATGGGTGGTGGGCCCCTACCTACCTCTCTGGTTGTGCAGTTACATTGCTCTGCTGCTGAGGGGCTTCCTGCTTGCGCTATGGTGCCTCTGGGCTACTCAGCTGGGCAGCCCTTGTTGCACCATAGCACATCGTATCTGCTCAGCTTCCCCTTCCTATTTGCGTTATGGCGCAGGTTGTGCGATATTCAGACGTTAGCTGTAGGCGCAATTTGGCTTGCTCCTTTTTTGAATATCGCATATATTGCACATGGGCACAATGGACTTGTGCTTGCTTGTGCTATTGCGCACTTTTTGGGTGCAGTTTGAATATCCAGCCCAACATATATAGAAATATAAGTAACATATATAAAATATATGTAACATAGATACAATTTGGGCTAAATATTCAAAGGGGTTGCACCTGGTGCAACTGAGTTGCACCAGCGCAACCCCAGAGCTGCACCCCAGGCCAATATTTAAAGGTGGGAATTGTGCAGCACAATTCAATTCCCAATGTGCCAGGTTGCAAAGATAATGTATGCAGCACATCTAAATGGGGTGTGCTTATGCATATGTGACACATCCCAATATTCAGCCTGGGATGTGCATCGCATCTGCTGGCTCAACCCAGAGATGTGCCGCATACCTGGGTTCAAAGTTGAGCCTCTAATAAATGGCTGAAGTACAGGCCACCAACAGGCGAGCTGCTGTATTGCAGTGTGCAACACTGTGCACATTCACATGCATTCATCCCTGGTGGTCCAGTGGAACCCCCCCCATCCCTCATGTAGCGGCGATCGCCGTGTCAGAATGATTGCCAGGTTCCTGGTAGTCTAGCGGTACCCCCACCCCTCCCGTAGTGGCGATCACTGTGGCAGAATGATTGCCAAGTCACTGGTAGTCTAGTGATACCCCTTCCCCATCCTGACCCTCCAAATGCCAGCACTGTAATGTAATATTTATCCTTGGAGGTCCAGTGGTTCCCCCTCAGAGGCCAAATCCCTGATCACCATCCAAACATTTAACCACACCACCCCGGTGGTCCAGTGGTACCCCCCACCCATACAGGACCCACAGCCCACCCAGCTCCCCCTCATCATTGGTGGGCAACAGACCCACCCACATACCACCACATCTGCCAACAGCTTACAGTTTTGTTTTGTTGAATTTTGTTGACCGGTAAGCCCACTGGGCTTAGAAGTCCCTTTTCAGGGGCAACTGGGGGAGGGGATGCAGATGGTAAGCAACTGAAATTGAACCAGATTAAGCTGTTGGTGGTATTTTTAGTGAATGAGGGAAATTTGGCCAGGACACCGGGAAATTCCTACTCTTTGATAAAACCTTATTAATCCCAATCTTTTTGTACATAAGTTATGTTTTTTCCCCTCCACAGTCATTATGGGTAACAATATATAGTGTGTTCTTTCAAACATTATGGGGAGCAGGCTTAACCCTATAAAGAGGTTCGTGACTTACAGAAAAACAGAAGAAGGAGGCCTAGGGATGGTTAATCCTATCACCTTTTTCTATAGTATATTTTTGTCATACAATCTCGGGGCGGGGGGGGGGCATTGCGTCCAGGAGTTAAGATTTGGAAAGAAAAAGTTATGCATGAAATTGAATTAGGTTCTACAGCTTGATCTTTAAAGAAAACTGTTGCTTTACATAGAGTCCCAGGACTTACAAAATATGGGGTGGAAATTTTAAAAAATGTAATAAAATAGAATATTACAAAAGAAATGATTCAACTCAAGAATAGGAAAGAACTATACTCCCACATATTAAATGAGGAAGACAGAGACAATCTTTCCTTGGGGGAATGTCCAGATAATAGCTTACAATTAAACTCTGACGTGTTAAAATCTAAGTGTATGCCAGAGTTTGTATGGGATACAGTATGGCTCAGTCTACATGGGAAATTGGGTGTTTGAAACAATAACAAACACAAACAGGTTCAGGATAAGTACTGCTTAAGACAATTATGTGTTCAACAGTGGGAAACACAAAATCATCTATTTGTGGAATGTGATTATGTAAAAGATTTTTGGGCATATCTAGCTAAAGAATGGAATGAGCCATATTTTACCAAATTATCTTATGGTGCATTGATATATGGTCAGGTGGAAGGGGGCAAGGGGAAGTATAATTTTGGAAAACTGTATATAGTATTGGCAATTGTAAAATATTATATATGGCAATCCCGATGTTTGTGGGCAACTCAGCAGAGAACAGCGTCATATAGTGAGATGGGTAGGAATATTGGCATCTCACTGCAGAAATTGAAGGGTTTAGACACTAAGAAATATATGGAGGAAAAAAGGAAATTATTTTGGATCAACTGTGAACATTGGGCTAAACCATCTTAAAAGACTGAACAAGAAATGTTAATGGTTATGTCTAGCATCAATATTGTTTAAATTGTTGGCATAATTCAAGGTGCCAGATGACTGTAAATATGTGAAGAATCATGATGTATATATATTGTAAATATGATGTATGTTTTCTTTTCTGTCTGTAAGTCCTCTAAATAAAAATTCCCCTACTTTTTTTGATAAGTGCCATGGGATCTTTAACATCCACCTGGACTACCTCCAATCTAGGCAGACGGGACCTCGATTTAACATCTCATCCAAAAGACAGATATGTCATATGTAAATGTATACATTACATATAATTTTTATACATACATACATATATTTATTGCATGTATTTTATATCTATGTTACATATATATGGTATACATGCTACACATATTTATTATATATGTTACATATATTTTAATATGTTACATATATATTTCACATGTTTCATACAGATAAGTCAGCCAGGATGAAGCGCAGTGTCACAGGTTTACTGCATGACAAAAGGTGCATGACAACAGTAGCTGCTAGCTCATTGGTCCACACTGTGGACCAACAGGCTTGCAGTGTATACTGTAATAATACACAACTTTGTGAAAGAAATAGATATAAAATATATGTAATATACATAGAATATATATGTAGCATGTATACACTATATGTAACCTATAATAACTATTTTTAACATGTATAAAATATATGTAACATATATATTAAATATATGTAACACATATAAAATGTGTGTCATATATAGAAATATATGTAACATGCATAAAAATATATATAACATGCATAAACATATATATATATATAAAATCTATGTAACATGTATACAATATATGTAACATATATATAAATAGAAAACATGCATAAAAATGTATGTAACATGTATAAACATATGTATATATATATATACACACACACACACACATATACACACACACACACACATATATATATATATATATATGATATACAGTGAAGTTACCCAGGATGAAGTGCAGGGCTGCAGAATTCTGCAGTAGCGCTACTGCAGTAAACAATGGAAAACATGGGAGTTAACCCCTTTTGTCATGCAATAAACCTGTGACACTGCGCTTCATCCTGGCTGACTTATCTGTATGTAACATATGAAATATGTATGTAACATATTAAAAATATATATAATGTATATAATAAATATATGTAACATGTATACCATATATATGTAACATATATATAGAAGAAATGCAATAAATATATGCATGTATGCATAAAAATTATATGTAACATAAATTTATATATACCTGTAACATATATATAAAAATATAGAGCATGCATAAAAATGTATATAACATGCATAAACATATATGATATATATATATATATATATATGATCTGTGATATACAGTATGTAACATATATGAAATATATGTAACTTACATAAATACGTGTAATGAATAACATATATATATATATTTATATATATATATATATAATATGCAACATATACACCATATATATGTAACATATATAAAATACATATAAATATATATATGTATAACATTATATGTAACATATAAAAATATATGTAATATATATATATATATATGACATATATGTTGTATATATAACCTATGGCCCAGATATTCAGAGCAGTTACGCATGGTGCAACTGAGTTGTGCCAGCACAAGTGCAGACTTGCACCAAGGAGATATATTCAGCGGGAGCCAGTGCGCAGCACAAAATCCATTATGCCAATATGCAACTATAATGAATGCAGGCGCAAGTTGAGTGCCTGCCATAAACCATAAGCCACTCTGTTAATATTATCATTCTAATCTGTAGTATTTGGGTTAGTGTAGGACACTGAGGAGTGTCCAATAATGTATAACCTCTTTAGAGAGTAGAGGAGTCATCTGACAACAATCTGACTTGTTTGGAAGGGAGTGCCATTTGGAAAGGATGTGTACATTTTTTAATTGGGGGGGTGTAACTGTTGGAAATTGTGTACAAAATGGAAATTACTGACTACACTCCTGGGCGCAAGAGCAGGGGGCATTCCCATGAATATCCAGCGCAGTGGCATATTCAACCATGAAACCATGGCGCAAGTGTGGAGGAAATCGAAGTTGCTCCGAGCAGACTTGTTCCTAGTAAAACAGGGCGCAAACACACAGACAGCAGTTGCGCCAAGAGTGGGAGTGAGAGGGAGAGATACAGAGAGACAGACAGACAGACACATGACCAGACAAAGAGGGAGGAGGACAGAGAGGTGACGTGGGAGAGGGAGAGAGGGGCAGAGAGAGAGAGAGAGAGAGAGTGGGAGGGACACACACACACAGAAAGCCTGTGTACCAGGGTGGCACACAGCCAGCAGCCAACTGCCCAGGGGGACAATGGACAGCAGGGGGTATGGTGAGCATGCATGCCCTGATAAGGTGGTAATGAGGGGTGTGAGGTGGCAGGAGAAACAGCTATGTGGCTGAAGAAGGGCCCAGCAGCGGCATGCCCAACACAGGCTGTACCGTACCCGCAGCATCAGAAAACATATGAGGAGAGATTAACGGAGCTCAATATGTAGACCCTAGAGCAAAGGAGGGAGAAAGGTGATATGATCGAAACATTCAAACACCTTAAG
The DNA here is from genome assembly GCA_016271365.2 of Neoceratodus forsteri. Classification (NCBI taxonomy): domain Eukaryota; kingdom Metazoa; phylum Chordata; order Ceratodontiformes; family Ceratodontidae; genus Neoceratodus; species Neoceratodus forsteri. The sequence goes on from CM057459.1 coordinate 661,857,594, forward strand.
GGCATTAACAAGGTGAAAGAGTTTAACATGTTTTAATATAAGAAAAATATCAGGACAAGAGGACACAGCATGAGATTAGAGGGAGGCCGATTAAAGGGTAATGTGAGGAAGTTCTTTTTCACAGAAAGGGTGGTGGATGCATGGAATGGCCTACCTCAGGAAGTGGTGGATATGAATACAATGCAAGGCTTCAAACAGGCATGGGATAGGCATAAGGGAGCAATACAGATGAGTATGACTAGATAGGCCATTGACAGAGCAAGGGCCGATGGCACATTTATGAGGTAGAAAAAGAAATGGGCAGACTGGATGGGCCTTGCGGTCCTTATCTGCCATCAACTTCTATGTTTCTATGTAAGGGGTGCAGTACAGCATAGCAGAAAGCTAACCATGGCATGCTCCACACAGGTGACAGCGCATACCCACTGAGGCCCTGGCAGCAGCACCCTGGTCCATCCCACCCTGCAGTGCTGTCTGCCCCCAGTGTGCTGCTGTGGCATCCACCACATCTATCAAGGTTGCAATACTGGTACATGGCCTGTGCTGTTCGGTGGCGCTCCTGTGGTGCAACACCTGCAAATGAGGTTGTGTGAAACAGTGATGATATGCTAACACACCCCACTGTGCCACGCATTGGCTGATGAGCTCATTTGCATGCATCGTCTGAATATTGGGATATTGCGCAGTGCACAATGGTATTGCACTGGAGCAAGCAGCAGAACAATGTTACACATGCGCTGTGCTCAGGCCTGCAGTGCGCATGAACAGGGCCATGCTGAGGCAGACCTGCAAGCCACATAGTGAGGAGCAGCAGGCACCCACCAGACGGAGCCACGCCATGGCCATGGAGATGACAGTAACCACTGGCATGTGCCTGCTCGCCACAGGCACTGGCCAAGGACCAACAGGGGACACCATGGGCAGCACCCAGGTGGCCACGGCCTGCCGCCCCACACAGGTCCCCACAGTTGTGCTGCCACGTGCTGTGGAATGCAGCTGTCACCCCAGCACACAAGCGGAGCATACAGCACTGATGCAGGACAGCGACAGGGTGCCATGCATGCCTGGCATGATTGGGGCCTGTGCCTGCACCCATGCAGGCATCCACATGCCACCTGGCCCTGTGAGACTGGCACATATCAACAGGACAGGGCACCCAAGCATCACCTGCCAGGTGGTGTGCAATGCCACAGGGCATACACCAATGCCTGCACCATACAACTGGCACAGCCCTGCACCGTGCCATGGATATGAATGTGGGTATGACCCCACAGGCCACCCAGTGGGTGGGTGTGTGTGGCACAGGCAGGGTGTGATGGGCAGCACAGTCCTGGGGATGGGGGGTGGGCAGGGTGTGAATGGTGGTGTTGGCACTGGGGACAGGCAAGGGGTGCAGCACAGCATAGCAGAGGGCTGACGATGGCACGCTCCACACAGGCAACAGCGTATACCCGCTGAGGCCCTGGCAGCAGCACCCTGGTCCATCCCACCCTGCAGTGCTGTCTTCCCCCAGTGTGCTGCAGCGGTATCCACCACACCTGTCAAGGCTGCAATACTGGTACATGGCCTGTGCTGTTCGGTGGTGCTCCTGTGGTGCAACACATGCAAATGAGGTTGTGCGCAACTGTAATGATATGCTAATGCACCCCACTGCGCCACGCATTGGCTGATGAGCTCATTTGCATGAGGCATCTGAATATTGGGATATTGCACCATGTGCAATGGTATTGTGCTGGAGCAAGCGGTGGCACAATGCCCACGCATGCACGGTGCTTGGGCCTGCAGTGCGCATGTGCACTGCGCTGACATGGTGTCAATTGCACAGGCCACATGACCAGCATGACGTATTGGCACAGCGCAAGCTGCGCAGGGCTGGTAATGTGCACTTTGCGCATGATGGCGTGTTCCCTATCGTGCACATGTGCACTGTAGGCGGACATGGTTCCTTGGGCTTCACACTGGGCACTTGCCTTGCCCTTGTTATAAGTGTCTAGCTGCTGGTGCGGATGCTGCCATGCCAGATGCTGAGCTGGCCCATGCGGCAGACCTTGCTCGTGGTTTTGGGCATACTTGGGGTGGTGTCGGCCCTGCAGGGCATGCTGGTGGCAGAGGGGAATAAGGAAGGGCATGCAAGGGCAGCTGGCTAATGCCATCACTAGGGTTGCCCCTGTGTCCTCCTCTGTTATCCCTGGTGGGCCTTTCTCTACAGTCCCCCACCACCACCACACAGTCCCTGTTCCCTGTCCCCTTCCCTCACTGTCCCCACCCTTCCCCAGCCCCTGCTGTTTCTGTACATGGTTGTTCCACACATATATATTGTCTGGCATACCCACCTGTGTCCATGTTTGCTTTGCAGGTGGCATAAGGCGCCATGCTGCAGTGTCCTAGTGTCCGTCCATGTTGTGTACATGTGAGGGGCACGCGCCGTGCTTCTGTGGTTCCCTGCTGTGTGCCGTGGTCTGACCCACTGTAGTGGTGTCCATTCCCTGGGTTGGTGGCTGTGAATTGGGGTGCCCATGGGGTGGCGGTCAGGGGTGTGTGGTGGGTTTGTGCATGGTGGTGGCTCACGGCCATGGTCTTTGGTCAGGTACTGTCCGTGCCCTGTGTTGGAGTCCTCTGCCTGGCATTTTGCGGCCTGTCCCATGTGGTCTGCCATGCTGCCTGCCACCCAGCCTGTACAGTGCCCACTGTGTGGGCTCCCTGTGTGCCTGTGTGGCATGTGTGTGCTTGGCTGCATGGTCCTGGGTGTGGCCTGCTCTGGTCTCGGGGGGTGGGGCACAGCCAGTGGCCTGCCAGGGGGGGCTCCCTTGGTGGCCCTCCATTGGCACCTCCAGTCACCTGCTATCCACGCCACTGTTGTGTTCTGGGGTCCAGTATCGGGGTGCCTGTGTGTGCCCCGCTGTGCCCTACTGGTGGAGGCCTCCTGTGGCCTGTCATGTGTTGCCATGGATCTGTCCCTGGGTCTGTTCTCTGTGCCCTGCCACCCTCTGTTGCTCTGCTGCTCTGCTGCCACGTGTGAGCTGCAACATCTCTGTGTGCGCCATGGTGCACCTCTGTTTACACCATGGTGCAACCCTGTTTGCGCCATGGCGCACCTCTGCCATATTCAGCCATGTTGCGCTGGAACAGTTCGGCCTGCGCAACCTCTGAATATGGCTCCAGTTGTGCCGTGGTACATCGGATTTGCACTGTGCCAGACTTGCGCCAGGCTTTGGCACATTTCTGAATATCTGGGCCTATATACGTAACATGTACAAACATATATGTAACATATTATATAAAATATATGTAACATATTCAAAGAATACAGTATATATTTTGAATAATACTAAATGTATTTCAGACAGTGTATTACTTAATAGATTGACATGCTTTCACACAATGCATGAGGCAGAAATACCTTATGATTATATATTTCTGAAATATATTGCTTTAGTATTTCATCAATTCAATGTATTCAGTGTATTGACATACTTAACATAATATCCAGTATTTTAAAATGCATTTAATTTTTGTAACAAAATATATTTTTTCAATACATTTAGCATACATAAGATCATTTACAATTTCTTTAAGTATAAATGCATGGTTTTAGTTTGTGTGGAAATACACCGTGTATTATATTTCATTGTGCTAATGTATTTCTCAATATAGTGACATGTTTTCATACTATGAGTTAGTAATATATTACGTTAGTATATTTAAAATGTATTTAATAAAATATTATATAATATATTACATTAGGACAATGTATTTCTCAGTGTATTGACATACATTAACTCATGTTTTTCAATACATTGCAATATATTCCATTTTGTAAGTGTGATTGTCCTACATTTATCAATTCCTAGACTCCACAGGCATAGCCCCCTTTGAAACACTGTAGAAAACTTTCAAACTTATGGGTTGGGAGCACAATTGCAACCCCCAAGTTCAAACCTACTAACTTCACAAACAAAAAGATCTAACAAAATTGCCAGAACATATCCCTGTCCTCATAGCCATGATAGTGGAGGTCCAGAGGGGAACCCTGGGAGGTCACCTGATAGGAAATATCTACAAAGCCTTCCAAAAATAATTTGGTGACTCCACCAGAGAAATACTAGACAGCTGGAACAAAGACCTGAACACTAACATTGAGTACGATGAATGGTTTAAAACAGTTATATTAGATATTAAAATCACCTCATACATGCAGTGGAGGGAATTTGCCTAGAAGAATAGGACTAGATACATCCGTACTCCTGCAGTGACCATTAAATTTACATCTGCAACACGCGGTAGCTGCTAGAGAAACTATGGGAGTAACCCAGCTGACCAGGGCCATGTATTTTGGTTTTGCCCGGTACTGACCTCACACTGGGAGCAAATCCTTCACCAGATTGAGGACTTAGAGGGAACCCCCATAAATTTGATGCCAGAGTTTGCGTTATTGTCTGTACCCCCAGAGACATGTGCTTGACGACTCAGTCCCTTATCCCAGCATATCTCTTAGCTACTAAAAAGGCTATAACCAGAAAATGGTTGAATCCCAAATCTCTCACAGCCAATAATTGGTGAAAAATCATGAACGAAATTTACCACATGAAAAAGTCGTTGCCATAATTCACGACAAAATGGACCAATTCCACAACAAATGGCAGAAATGGGCATTCTACTCATCCCACTTAGCCCCAGACTTTGTCGTGTGGTACCCAAAAGCTCAATCTAGCCGTGACCTACATCACACAACAACAGAGTCCAGGAAATAGGGACTAGAGCAGACCTTTGATCACAGCTCCCAGAGCTGAGAGGAAAACTTTTGTGCTAGAGGTGAGAGAGTGGGGAGATGGATGTACCCCGATAGGGTAAACCAATGATAGAATATGTATCCACACTCAAATTCTTACAGGTAAAGTAGGTAAGAGTAAAGAAAAACATGTCTTATTCTGCACAGAAGGTAAAACAAGAAAGCAATAACACACGGTGAGGTGTGGGTTATGGCCTGATAAGAAAAAATTACTTACCATAGTAAACGTGTTTCTTCCCAGTGATACTCATGTATTCATAACTTTCTGCAGTTTCCCTTTAAGACAGAACTGCCCTGAGAGATGGAACATATGCAAATGATGGAATCTTTTGCATGAGCTATTTTTTCAAATGCTGCCTTCTACTAACTGCCTTAGTTCTAAACCCCTCAGATTTTTCTCTCCACCTGTCAAGACTAGACGCTCGGAGATCCTCTCCTCATCATCTTGTTCTGACATGAGAAAACTTATAAAATATAATATATAAGTACTATTCACATTTCATTTGCTGCCTTTTACTTATTGTAATTTTAAGCTAAACCGTAGTTTTAGTGTTTAAATTGTAAGTTACAGTATCTCGGTTTCTCCCGGTTCGGTATAACCGGGGGTAAACCAAGGTTTATTTTTTATTTATTGGAGTTTTCTGACTAAAAAACTCTGTTAGTTATGTTTAATTTTATTAAATGTAATTTGTATTAAGAACTGCTAATACTGGTTCCTGAACTGATAGCCTCGGTTCACTTTTACCTCGGTTCCCGGTTTCCGATCGATTCCTCATCAGTCCCGGAACCGACCGCAACCGCTAAATAAACTTTAAATTTAAAACATTTTTAGCGGTTATATCATTTATCACTTTTACATTGAGAATGTCAGAAAAACTGGTGATCCCTTTTTCAAACCCTGTATTGAGTGTGGTGAAATTTTGCTAAGACAAACATTCTTTTTGTGTTGCCTGCCTGGGCATGAACATTTAAAAGCAAAGTGAAATCTGCAATACACATCCTGAGAAAACTAGTGAAAAATGTCTGGATAAGGCTAAAGAGAAAACTATCACCACCTAAGGGTCCCTCGAGCTCTGACCAGCTGACACCCTAAATTATTGTGGGTGAAACCACAACAACTAGTGTAACTGCTACCTCTGAGACGGGTATACAAGCAGTTCCTAAAAGGCTTGCTGAAATGGCTGACTCCTTGGTTCTCTCAAAGAAATCAAAGAAAACTAAGCACACAGAACCCCTGCTGGGCAGCATTCGGGGACTTCTGTGCCTGCTATAAAGCCTGGCAACTGCTGCAGAAATAGCACAGGCCTTTAAGGTCATTCAGGTTTACAAGGGCTGTCTGACTCTTAGCAGCAGACCCCTGCAAAGCAGTCTGTCTCCTCTGCTCAGTCTTCCTATTATTTAAGAGGAAGAATATGGTGATTATGATAAAATATGGAAAGGGGAACCTATTGAACCTGAGGTTTCCCCTGAACAGGAGTTTGTCTCTTCCCACAGAGCATCTGAGGATTATTCCTCAAACTTCACATTTGTGAAAAGAATGGTGAATGCTTTACACATCACCACCAGTGAAGTGAGTAAGGATGAGGAAGAAGCTAAATACTTGAAAATGATGGGGCTGACTCCCACTAAAAAGCCTCTCCTTCCTGTAAATAAATTCTTCAAGAAAGATACTTTAAAAGAGTTAGCAAACTCTAAGTTTTGTTCCCCCTCTTGATAAGAGGCTGGATAAAAAATATCAGCTGGACAGGGAGGGGGATGAATATTTATTCTCCCCCCCGTCCACCAGGGAGTGGTATAAGTGGCAGCCTGTGACAAGACAAAGGTACCGCTGGCATCCCATACTTCTGACAAGGATTCCAGGAAAATTGACAGCGTGGTCAAAAAAAGATATGTATCAGCTTCTTTGGCCATCAGGCAGGCAAACTTTCAAGGCTATGCTGCTCAATGCCAAAAGTCACTATCAGTCTGTTCTTGCTATGGCAGTCAATGCCTAAACTCCCCTGTCAGATGATCTAGCTGAAATAGCTAAATCTGGTTTGGAAGCAGTCAAATACCAGTTCCAAATGGCTGCTGACTCTAATGACACTGCTGCCAGATGGATGACAAATACAGTGGTTCAGAAGAGGTTTGCCTGGCTGTGAGCCACAAACCTCACTCAGGATACCCAAAACCAAGGCTATGGATTTCCCAGTTGAGGGTAATTCCCTCTTTGGAGAAAAGACAGAGGCTTACCTGAAAAGGGTGGATGAATACAAAACCACCTACAGAAGCAATTCTGCAAAAAAAAGGGCTTCCCCATCCACTAAAACCTATGGAAAGGGAGGAAGAGGCAGATCATTTCACAGCAAGCCCTTTTTATCAGGCCACGGCTGTGCCTCAGTATCAGCAGTACCCACAGTATGGGTACTTCAAGGACAGGGGCATAAGGGCTTCCAGGCATGGTTCCTAGTCCCAGGCCCAGCCTCAAACAAAGCAGATACCCTGTCATGTCTCCCCAGGCTGCCTCCCCACTACCTGTAGCAGGCAGGCTAACTCACTTTTTCCAGTCTTGACAAACAATCACCACAGGCAAATGGAACCTGGATGTAGTGAGTCAGGGATTGTCTCTGAGCTTCAAATTCCTTCCAGCATTAAAACCAAAAGTTTTCAAATCATCTACAAATGTAGAGGGAAAGCTCCTGGAAAAAGAGGTTCAAAACCTGCTACTGTCAAAGGCAGTGGAGCCTGTCCTAGTACAGTTAGTTAGTTTTAGTTTATTGATCGACAAAATAGCCATTACAATAAGTAGTATAAGTTCATATATTTCGTCAAATGTTAAATTTCAGCCAATCAGCGCGTGCCACGTCATTTGACAGGTGGGTGTGGCCTAAAACGGACCAATCAGAATCGCCCCTTGTTAAACCGGAAGTCCCTCCCTAAAATGCGCTAGCCCCGCCCACTTCTGGCGGAAGTGATGCAACCTCAAACCCGTGCCCCGCCCCTTGTGCAGGAAATGACATGCATTCGAACCCGTGTCCAGCCCCTTTTGGCGGAAAATGACATGCTCGAACCCAGTGCCCCGCCTCATGCAGGAAATGACCTAACAGCACCATTTTGTAAGCTGCCTACGCCTCCTTCGTACACCTCGAGCCCCTGCCAGACCATCCTGTCTCGAACCCGAGGCCCACCATGCTAGGTTGAACTCCTGCATCCCCACCTGTCTCCTGCACTCCCACCATCCTGGCTCGCACCCCTGTCACCCACCCCTCATTCTCGTACACTCCTCGAGCCCCTGCCAGACCATCCTGTCTCGAACCCAGGTCCCACCATGCTAGGTTGAACTCCTCGTCCCCTCCTTTCTCCTGCACCCCACCATCCTGCTCGAACCCTGTCCCTCTTCATCACTGTGGTCCTCCCACCCCAAAATCAGTTAGTGTTTATGTAGTGGTGTGTGACCCTGTAGGCCTATTGTATAACTGCAGGGGACATGTGTGTGTTTTTTGATTAGGATATTTTCAGAAAGAAGTATCTAGGAGGGAACCTGATCGTGCAGAGATGTCACAGATCTGTGTGGAGACCCCCACCCCCGAGGGGAATTCATCTGCCTGTGTGAGTACCCTTTTTTTCTGTTTTTGTAACAGTATACAAAATTATTTAACATGCATTTGTAGGACTGTGTCAAACTTGCATCAAAAGGATAGCTTTATGTAAACGCATGTAACATTTATAAGCTAAAACGGGGGGACCTCTGTGTAAATAAGATGGTTCAGCAGTTTTCTCTGGATAGCATTGCAACAATCGCTAAAACTAATTATACTTTTATCATGAATTAGAAAGAATAAAACTATATAAGAAAAAGATACACATACCTATAGTTCACCCCTCAGCTCTGTGTAGTATCAAGGAGAAGGCTGAAATGAAATATGTGTGATATTTATAATGTTTTGAAAAAGGGGGGGCTACAACAGATGTACCTTTGACACGTTACCATGTATAGTATGATGGGGTGTGGTGATGGTTTTACCAAGGGGCAGTCCATCTTGCTAAGCATTATATAAACCCTGCATTTGAAGCCAGAAGGCACAGCTTTTGAGAGATTTCTCAGATTCTGTTTTAGAGACTTGGAGCAGATTATCAAAAACATCAAGCAAGAAGATGGCAAGCGCTTCTCATTTCAACATCCCTGTAACAGGTCAGATTGTCATACCACCTAATGAGAAATTCAACCTCCCTGTAACAAGCTAGATTGTCACACCACCTAATGAAAAGTCTGGAGATGAAAAGCCAAGCAAGAAGATAGCTGTCAGGGCCCCACAACCCAAGCCAACGTATGTGTACTACGTGAGGTGTGAAAACGAATGCCCCACACAAGTCTTGTTGAGTGGAAGAGTGTCTGACATAAAAAAGAAACTCGCTGAACAGTTTGGTGAATCAGAAAATCCTAAACCTGACTGTCCTTCTGAAGAGACACCACTGCAAGACCTTGAAGAGTTGCTGGGGTGTGAATCTGATGCAGAAAAAAGTTACTATGAAACCAAAACAGAGAGTGACAAGAAGGGGAGCCAGAGATGATGGTCAGTGAGACACTGCCAAAAAAGCATCAGAGAAAGTTGTGAAAAGAAGTGCAAGAAAGAGCCAAGAGGGCGCTCTGACCAAGAGGGTGATGATGATGATAATGCAGCCACAAGCAGTCAGGCCCAGGCTAAGAAAGAGAAAGATGAGAAAAATGAAGAAAAGAGTTGCCTTGATGAGGTAAATGCATTTTAACATATAAAAAATGTGAGTGGTTACATGGCATAACTGAGGGAGATGAGTTAGCAGTAGAACTAAATCTACCTATAATGAGTCAGAGGACCAATGCTGTTTTTGTTTTACTTTAATAGACTGAAGGATTTATGATGGAGCAGCAGTCATATTCGGACAGCATGGATTCTGACTTTCCACAAATCTACTGCTCGACTGTCTTTGCTGTGTGAAAGACACAAATGTGGTTGTTAATGAGATGTGTGAGAACCAGTATGTTAGAAATACAGAGAGCGATAGAATGTTTCAAAATGTCACAGAACAGGCTGTGATCACCACACAACCCTCTTCTTCTACTGAGATTAGACAGGGGCCTCATGTGAAAATCAGCCTTAGTAAACCCCAAAACTGACAACGATATGTATTGTAAGTACATTATGTATCATACCATCCGTGGTGCAATTGCTTCAGTGATACAGAGGGTAATACATTGTGAATTGGTTGATTCCTGTCCTGGGTGTGAGATAGATGATCCAAGTCAGAAAACCATTCATGTGTCCTTGATGACTTAAGGTCTAAAGAAGCATACAGAAATGTTTCTGAAGCCATACATATAGGGCAGCTCATGCCCGTGATCTTGGCAATCGCTATGAAGCATCAGGGTTAAATATGACCAATTGTACCCTGGAAACTATAAGTCATGTTTTAAATGATGTGAGAAAATCTGATGACCCCATGTGGTTAGTTATGCAAATGTTACAGCAGACAGACGGTGAAATTAAAAAAGATGCCTGCCATCTGGTCAGCAAAGGCTCCTTTAAAAAATTTCTAAAAAGAAATTCAGGAACACTGTTTATATTGTAAAAAATTACCCCAACACCTGCCCCTACCCTCCCCAAATTACTACATGAAACATTTCAGTACCAAAATGTGTCATATTTTATTTTACAGATAATCATCTCGGAATGCAAGTAGAGAGAATCAAAGGTTTATGTATCTGATCCTAAGCCATTACTGTCATCCATCACTGTTTGGTTCCCTCAATATGACATTTGCCTTTGTGAGATACATGCAGCCTATGAACTGATGATGTTTGCCCTTCCAGAAGTATGGGAGGATACAGATAAATATATAAATGAATCTGTGTTACCACTTGTAGAAAATGTTAAAGTGATTGCCGATATATTCATGGAAGACGATGAATGTCTTTGTGGACTTTATATCATGGCCGTCATAGCCATGTGTGTGTGTACTACAAAGCAGAAAAAACCTTGTGATATTGTGTGTGTTGTTAACCTGGCTTCTCTGCTTGCTGAAATAATCCACTGGTCAAAAAAAGGACCCTTTAAAAAATGATATAAGGAAATTCAGGAACACTGTTTTCATTGTTAAAAACACCCCCCACCCCAAAAACTGCTACTTGTTACCATTTTAATATTGTTCATATTGTTACCCTGGCTTTTACCACTTGCTAAATGTATGTTTTTTTCCAGAGTATACAACGATGGGAAACACCCTGTCAGTGCATCCAGAGGCTTATTTACCAACTAGTCAGACACAAAGCTAAACAACCTGGTTTAAATCTACCTACAGGACAAGCACCGTCTGTACTTTTAGAGACATGCAAGGTCTTTTGATGGTCTCCCAGAGGACCCCAAAAGGAAACTGTGGATTATTTTAAGGATGAGGGCTACTCTTGAGGAAGCAATGTTTAAAATTGCTATAGAGTTTATGCATAACCCTTATGATGTAATACACTTTTGTGGTTTTATCTGTACTGCTGTTGACTTTTAGTGTTTAGTTTGCAGAACAGGGGTCTGAGTCTGACATCCTAAATTTTGCTTCTTTTATGGCTTTTGTTGTGTTTCATAAACCAGATTTAGCATATGCTTTTCCTAAATAGTGTATTATAATGTACTTTCAGATGGAGCATTACTGGCATGCTTCAATATTCCAGACAGTCTTGATGTCTACAATGTACCGTGTGATAAAGGACATTTTAAAGGAACCTATATACTTTGGAAAGCAGCCTGCATTAAATGTCTGCTCTGAAGATGCTGCTGCTCACTGGCAGAAAACACACTGACTCTGATTAAAGAGTTGCCACCCTTGTATGGAGATTCTATGTTGACCTAATGGAAAACAGTAACAGAGAGCAGTATGCAAGGTGAATGTCATTTTGATGTAACAGAATGCCTTCAAAATCAGCCTTATTATTTTGAGTGGTGTATGGCATATGTGTGTATGTATTGTGCATACCTCATCACTAAGGGTGAAGTGGATGATGCCAATGCAGGTGTAAAACATACAGCTCAAAAGTTGCTGTTTCAGGTATTGTGAAGCGTGTAAAATTGAAGAGTAGAAAACAAAATTATTATATATCTGTTGCATGCTTACCATATGTTATGCCTTTTTATGTAGAACCTATATGCATTAGTTGATGTATTATAAAGTAAATATTCAAATACTGTTATGACGTGTGTATTTATAAATAAAATATAATAATGCATTGCCCTTTGTGGTTGTCATAGTGTTATGCCTTTTGTATGTAGAACCTATATGCATTAGTTGATGTATTATAAAGTAAATATTCAAATACTGTTATGACGTGTGTATTTATAAATAAAATATAATCATGCATTGCACTTTGTGGTTGTCATAGTGTTTTTAAAAGAACAAAAAGAGCACATACTTTATTTTACTGGTGACAAGAGTTTTGCTAGCTAGCAGATGTGTCGGGGTGTTGACGAAAGGAGATGAATGATCACCTGTTCCAGAATATATATTTAATGCAAAAAAGTGGGTAGTTTCACAGGGGTGACTCAGCTGTATAAGGCTGCAAAAAACTTGATAAAGAGGTCACCAGGAAAGGTGTTGCAGAATGACTATGAAGCAGGAGCCCTATTCATTACACAAAGCAGCCAGAGTCCGATTTAAGAGAAATCCTGTCATTGTTTCTGACATAGACAGACAATGGCAAGCTGATTTAGTGGATATGAGTCAATATGCAAAGTACAATAATGGGTTTAAGTACATACTGGCGTGCATCGATGTGCTGTCCAAGTATGCCTGGGTAGTGACTTTAAGAGACAAATCAGGCAAGGCCGTGATGCAAGCCTTTAAAACTATTTTTAAAAGTGGGCCTTACCTCAGAAGTTGCAGACTGATCAGGGTAAAGAGTTTCTAAATGCTTCCTTAAAGAACCTATTAAAACAAAATAAAATACATCATTTTGTGACGAATAATGAAGTTAAGGCCAGCATTGTAGAAAGATTTAATAGGACACTGAAGTCACGCATGTGGTACTTTACAGCCCAGAATACTTGGAAATATACAGATGTGTTGTCAGACCTGGTGCACAGCTATAACCATACTTATCACAGAAGCATTAAACACAGACCTGTGGATGTTAACCCTTCCAATGCCCTGGGTGTATGGAAGATCCTATCACAGTAATTCTGTTCTTGGCAAAAACAAAAGGGTACCCTTCAGAAAGATGATCACGTGAGACTATCTAAGCTAAAAGGGGTGTTTGAAAAGGGATATGAACAGACGTACACAGATGAGATATTTATTGTGACGGAGGTCTTAAAGACACAGAGGCCCACCTATAAGCTAAAAGATTATCAGGGGAAGACATTAAAGGTACATTTTACGCAGAGGAGCTGCAAAAAATTGAACCTGATGAGGACCGTGTGTACAGGGTGCAGAAAATACTGAAGGAGAAAAAGCGTGGCAGAAAAACTTGGTATCTGGTAAAGTGGAGAGGGTGGCCTGATAAATTTAATAGCTGGGTTGAGGCAACACAAGTTCAGGACATTAGAAGCAGATAAGGCTTAATATGCTCAAAAATGGATTTTATATCACATTGCCCAGCAATGCATCGCACAACATTTTCCCCAACAATACTATATCCACTTTTACTGTAAAGTTACCACAAGCCTTGAACTACCTGGTGAATGGGAAGTGGGCTTAGCAGAAATTCAGTACCCTCATACCTGGGACAATGTGCCTGCACAGAAAAACAGGTTCAGTATGCTCTATCAGCCTTTAAATGTAGCCCACAGTAAAACACCACCAACTGGACCCTTTACTGAGTCAGCAGCATTTAAATCCCATCGAGATATTATCCTAACATGGCTGGTGTTATTGCTCAAATTAATAAAAGCATATTTGAAGAAAATGAACTGCCAGTGGTTTTGGAACAACAAACCGTCGGAGAGAAATAAGCATTGACAGTGACATCAAATGTATTTTGTTTATGCATGGCCAGTTACAGTACCTTTTGGGTTTTAGCAGACTCGAGGTAGGTGTAGGAAAGAATCTAGCAAAGAACCCTCCAGATATTAATGGGGGCTTTTACACATTATATATATACACTGACATTATCACACATGAAATAGTGGGTGACAGTCTAGTGCCTTTGCTGAGATGCGTACCCGTCAGGAGCCAAGACAATGAGATAGTGACCGTGACCTACGATAAACCCCATTATCAAACAGTCAGTAAACATCAGATCGATACAGTCACTATTGAAATAAGAATGATCAAAATGAACCTGTACCATTTTGATTTGGAAAGGTGATCGTGAAGTTGCATTTTCGCCCCCAGAGAGTGCTCTAAAATTTAAACAAGGATGGTGATTGTTCGACATTATGGGGACCCTGCCTTGTACAGAAGCTATTACAAGGCACAGGCAGGATACGGTCTGCCAGGCTTTCATGGTCTTCCTACTATGTATGGTTCTGGTATAGGAGGGATATTTCGTAGTCTGTTCAGAAAAGCAGTTCCATTTTTAAGAAGGGGGTTTGAAATTGCAAAACCACATCTACAGACAGCTGCTAAAAATGTTGCAAAGGATGTTGTGGGGCATGTGACTAGTGCTGTCGCTCAAAAGATGTCAGGGGGTGATAAGCCTACTCAGGGTGGCTCAGGGCTGATTGTATTCAAGAGAGGTAAAAAGAGAAAGCTCAGAGTACACCCTTACTTCTCATCGGCCCCCGCTACTTTAAAAGAGGTGTTTCAAAGCAAAACTTCACATAAAAAGCAAATCAAAGGCAAAAGGATCTTGAGGGGTCGTAAAAAGCAGAGACCTGTTCTAAAAAACATGGCTTTCGTGCACTGTGGTTCTGAAGAATGCACAAAATCAGAACTTGACTTGTTTGCGTTTCTCCCACACAGACAAGCATTGAAAAAAGCATTTATGTAGAGATACCCCTCTGGCTGCCTTTCAGAAAACTCACCGATTGAATTTTATATAGCAGGGACTGGTGAAGACTATTTGGATCTAAACAACACACTTCTTTACCTGGTTTGCAAAATCACTGAAGCGGATGGTAGTGATATACCTGCAGTGGCCAAAGTGTGCCTTATAAACTACCCAGTGGCAACCATTTCAGTCAGCTGGATGTGACTGTGGGTGATCGTACTCATCAGTCAGAGCAATAACTGTTACCTCTACAGGGCTGTCATAGAATCTGTGCTGAACTTCAGTGAAGAGACCCTTTCTACACAATTTACCGCAGGGTTATTTTACAAAGACACCCCAGGAAACATGAAATCACAGACAGAGATGGGTGATAATGTAGGTTTTAATAAAGAAGCTCCTTCACACATCTCAGCAGAGGGTAGAACTGCTGGGACACTTGCACACAGACTTGTTTTTCAAGAGAAACTGATGCTGAATGGCGTGGATATTAAAATTAAACTGACACGTAACAGGGACAGCTTTTGCCTGATGAGTGGAGATGCTGAGCCTTATAAGCTAAAAGTCATGGCCCTCTCTGTTTGTCAAAGGTTAAAGTGACCCCGGAGTCCGTCTGGGACACTCAAGCCCTGCTCACCTCCAACGCTAAATACCCTATAGACAGAGTGGGTATGAAGTGTTCAGCCTCCTGCAGGCAGCAGGCTCTGCAACCAAGATAATTTGTTTTGGGACAGTTACCAAAAATGATAGTCATGGGATTTGTTGACAATGATGCTTTTAGTGGTTCCTACACTAAAAACCCCTTTAACTTTAAGCATTATAACATTAATTTTGTGGCTCTGTATCTGGACGGTGAACAAATCCCCGCTAAACCTCTGCAGCCAGATTTTAGAAATGGGAATGCTGTGAGAGAATATTTTAATCTAGTACTAGCGGCGGGAAAATCTATGAAAGATCGACCGCTTTTAGTTAACCGTCAGGAATTTACCCAAGGGTACACCCTGTTTGCCTTTGATCTCACTCCGGACCAAGAATGTGCTGATCATTATTCTTTAATTAAAACTTGGAACCTCAGAGCTGAGATCAGATTTGCAGAAGCCCTTCCACAAACAGTTAATCTCATTAGCTATGCAGTGTTTGATAATGTCATTGAGATAAATCAGAGAAGAAATGTCATTTTTGATTATATGTGATAAACCATAAAAATGAACACAAAGCAGCTGGAAAAAATTGTAACCAGTGACACCCACATCAGTGACTGCTTTCTGGGTGTGTTTCCCTGTGATCTGCTACCCAAGGAGAGACTGAGAAACCTTCCCGCAGCACTAGTCATCAATACTGACCCCCATGACCTCCCTGGACAGCACTGGTTAGCCGTATACATTTCAGAAAATGGGACTGGGGAGTTCTTCGACAGCTACGGTTTTCATCCTGACAATCATGCACAAACTATTGGGGTTTTTTTAAACAGAAATGCAAACAACATTTTGTACCTAAACACACAGTTACAAGATACCTTTTCTACCACCTGTGGATTTCACTGCATATTTTTCTTACACCACAGATGCAAAGGACTTTCTTATGATCAGATTTTAAAAATGTACTCTAATGATTTGCTGAAAAATGATGCCATGGTAACTAGTTTTGTGCATCACTTTTCCAGACATCTGAACATGTCAGGGCATGTATCAGTGAGGTGGCAACATGTTCAGACTTGTTTGTCTTGTAATGAATTTAAAATATGCAGCAGCTTGTAATTTTATTCAAAACCAGTCACTTATAAAAATCATATATAAACACTCATAATTGTGTGTCTCTGTTTGCTGTGTTTAAACTGGGGTGGGGCTGTGTTTAACGTTTTCAGATATGCAATGTCTTCAATAATGACAAAAATATATAAAATATAAAGGTGTTTATTGTAAAAAACTGCCAATAAAATACAACAAAATCAGTGGTAACATCATGGATAAGATATGCAATGTCTTCAATAATGACAAATATATAAAATACAAAGGCATTTATTGTAAAAACTGGCAATAAAATACAACAAGCATCAGTGGTGACATCATAGATATGATATAATAAAACAAAAGCATCTCCTGTTAAAAAATGCACACTATATACGCCATAGCCCTGAGGTAGAATTATAAGCACATCTTTCTAAAAACATGTTAACATATTTAACTATGAAGTAGACTAACATGCATCAATATAAACACTTTTTTGTAAAAACAGGATTACATAATCAGTATGAGGTAAATGGCTAACTTAGGTTGTACACAGCAGTCACTGAGGTAGGATTACATATTTAATATGAGATAAAATGTTCAACATATGCTGTACACAACAGACACTGAGGTATCTAACATCTATACATAGAGATTGCATTTTAAGTTTACATAGTGATCCACACAGGTTTCTTAAAAGACTTTTGTCTTTTGGTCGTCACTGACCATTGGCTAACTGGAGATGCTGTGGCTGTTTTGCACCAACTACCGATTTCAGCCTTCCACATAGCTCCTGTTTGCTGAGTGAGCAAACACTGAGGTGGGTATGTTAGACTCAGCCATTGCTTTGACAAAAACATCCCAGCCCTTTGGCTTTCTGTGGTCAGGGATTGCGTGGTGGCTGTAGCCGCTCTTACTAAATCGACCATGTGAGACCCAGAAACAACAGTGCCTTTATACATTAATTCACCCGTATCACTCCAAAACACAATATCCTTGTTCTTGGCCATATGCTTTAACAAAAGTTCAGCATTGGTTTTAGACCGATGAGAAACACTACTTAAAATGTCTTTTTCCATAGTACTAGGTACAGAAGCTGTCTCTGCCATGACCGCAGGGGGGTCAGACATTGATTCATTTTCAGGCATGAGTAATGTCAAACTGGTTTTAGCTTGTTCTCCTTGTCTTACCAAAGTCAGATAGCATTGTAACACAGCAGAGTACATCTTGGCTTTGTCATAGTCTGATAAATCAGTCCGGGACAGTATAGCTCTCATGTCAGTGTCCAAACTGTTAGTTGCAACTGTTCTCATATCCTGATCAGGGTAATTAGTTTTAATGTGATCCATCTGTTGCTGAGGTACCAAATACATTTTCTGTGTAAAATCCATTATCTGTTAGCCAGCAGACCTGTGATCAAAGGGATGACAATTCCTAGCAGCGTTCCTATAAAGCCACCAGTCTGATTAACTATTTTCTTTTTCCTTTTTAAGGTTATTTGTTTATCGCTTAAAGTTTTAATGACTCTCCGTTTTTTTTTCAGTACACCTAACTGCTTTGCTGACAGTGGAATATTTCCTCTGAGAGTGTTTAAGGCTATCTCAGCTATAGCTGATATCAGATCATCAGAGGCTGAACATAAAATAGCTTTTCTTAAGCTTAGAGGCCATTTTACTAGTAACTTTAAAACAGACAGATTTCTCTGCAGTCTTTTTGACATAATGACAATACAGTATCAAATATTTTTAGAAGCAGAATGTGTTTTTTTCATGACATATGCCACAGGCCAGTCAGGGGGAAACACCCCACTATGCAGTCTATATTCGTCTGGTGTATTGGATCTTAAATCAACCAGTAAATAGCCATGAGGCTTTCTTGTGGCATCTTCAAAAGCTTCTAAGAAAAATTTTGTCTGACCAGGATACATTTGTCTAGCTAGTGTTGTGATCTGAAGCTTGTCTCTGGGGTTTTTAAACAGAATCATGTATTTGGCATTTAGTGTGATGGTCCTGCTTTTTTTACCTTGACAGAACACATTCTGGACAATTAAAAATATTGTCAATTGTTTATGATGACTGTACTTGGTAAACCCATATTCCACTTCACTATTTTGACAGGCAGAGTCCATCAAATCATCTATAATGACAACATTTACCTTTCCAGGGGGTAAGAGATCATTGTCAGCTAGTGACATCGGTAGCCTCTCCACAAATTTAATCTGAGGGAACTTTAACAGCAATTCATTATACAAAGGTTGCCAACAGCTGTAGAACCAGACAATATTTTCAGGCTTGTGTGATAAAGTGGCATCAGCATGTTCCAACAACTGTTTTATAAAGAAGCTCTTCCCACTATTAGAGGGGCCTGCCAACAGACAAGTAAAGGGATGCTGCAACCTGATATCCATTTTTCACAGTCAGTATCCGTAAGGAAGTGTTTTAAAATTGTCTTGTAAAACTCGCTTGTCATAAACTACTCTCTGTGTCTTGGACAGCATTTTTGTTTCAAGGGACCACTGCTTTTTATTCCTAACAATGCTGGGTTGACTCACGGTAATTTCTTTAGAGATCTGTGACCCCGTATAGTCAAAGACCAGGTCCTTCAGACTTTCAAAATTAATGTGTTTACTGCTGGCTACATTAAGGGTAAACCCTTTCACTTTAAGAACAACCTCACCACTGGATGACCTGTAACCGTCGTTTTGGGCCTGCAGAAACGAACTCTGTAATGTGTTCATCAGCAGGAACTTCACTGGTCAGCTCCCCTAAATAATCACCCAGAGGGGGTGCCCAGTCACCCGGTCTGGACACAAAAATGACAGAGTCTGTGTCGTGGTAAAGGCACCTGTCCTGTAACCTATCTAGCAGGTTGTAGAGTTCGACTCTGGCATATGCCGTTGTAAAACTAGCTATAAATATGTTGATATTATTGGAATTTGTGTAATGATCGCTGGTATATTTCCAGCTTAAGCATGCTGTTTCATCATCGATGAAAAAGCACGATGAGATATCGTGATAGGGAACGAAGACATATTGAAATAATTTCTGTGGGTCTGTTACTATGCTCGTTGTCGGTAAATTAGCTCTCTGCCCAAATTTGCCCCAAAGAGAATTTAAAAACAGTTTAGATATCTGTCTTCTTGCAGGGTTAACAGTTATGGCTGCAGGGTTCAAATGTACATTTTCCCTTTCAAAATACTGTTGTATGTACCTGACTTTATCCTCTTCAGTTTTGACCCATGAAGGGAAACCAGATGCCTCTTGCTTGCCTTTTAGATGCAGCTTGATGTAATCTGCAAAAAGCTCTGTGCATGACTCTTTAAAATGCCAAACTTCATAAATGTTAATGATTTTGTAGCCTTTTTCCAGTGCCAGGTTTAGTTCTACGGTACAGTAGGTACCAGTAAGTGACCGTTGCTCTTCATCATGTGTGCATGATGTTGTTTGAAGTCTATTTTCAGCGCATGCACGACATAATGTAAACACGAGCTTTTTACCAATCCTGGATGGCAACACTGGAAAGAAAAGACCTCTAGGGGGTAAGACTTTTACTTTTGCTAAACCAAAGTACTGAGTGAGGTCATCAAAATGGTCATAAATGATGTCAGGATGACCGACCGGATACTGTTTGGTTTTGTTAACAAAAGGGTAGAGGCTGGTAAAATCATAATAGTGTATTTTCTCATCAGGCTGTGTCTTATAGTACAGACAAATGGCATTTGTTCTCCCCCCAAACAGTGACTGCCTAGGTTCGAGTGGCTGTGGTAGCTGCCTGTCCCTCAAAAAATTATTCAAGCCCTGATCCGTGGTCTGCATTGCTTTCCATTCATGTTCCCACAATACTCTAACTGCAAAACCCTGTCTTTTAGAAAATGAAATTTGTGCATGGTCCTATTGAATAACTGTCCAAAACTAGTCCCTGTCATGTGGTTTCTATCTTTCTCACAGTAACAGATGTTGCAGCCATGAAAAAAACAACCATTAAATTCAAATGCTGTGGGTATTCCATTTATGACTGAATAGCCATCCAAAAAGTACGGACCCACCTTAAATTCACCACCCCTTAGCGCATGCTGAATAGAAATGTTTTCTTTCTCAGATATGTACATAAGCCACTGAATAGCAGGTGTGGAGTACCTCTTCAATTGTCTGTGGTAGTTGTCTGGGGGGAGAACAGCAACAGTGCATTCTTTCAAAAACAGAAACCTGTACATCGCCATAGAAACTGAGGCTATGGTGACGTACTGGAAGGGGTCTAAGGATACTGTTTCATACTCCACGGTATCATCGTCTGACTGTTTTAAAATACTTTTCCTAGTCATCTCCAGTACTTCATTTCTAAATCTGACACAGGCTTTTCGAAGAATTTCAACATCTAACTGACAATAGTAGCGAAGCTCTCTTTTCAGATTAAATTCTCTATGTCTGTTAGCTAGGTACCATTGCAAAAACTCTTGCTTTTCTGCAGGCAACATATATTCAGGACCATAAAACTGAGCATCGGGCAGGGGTCTTACATAATTTTCATTAGCCTTGGTGTTAAAAAATTGGGGGAAGTAGCCTTTAGCAATCTCATTCTCAAATCCAAGGGCTGCAGGGATTTTTGCTAGTTTAAAAGGAAGAAAACAATGGCTGTCAATAAATCTGATGTGTAGGGATGTCACTGTGACACAGAGTACTTTTCCTCCTTGTGTGAGCAATTTAATATCAATTCTTTCCTTGACTAGCTGGCTAATGATAAAGTAACTGTCATAGCCTTTGGCATTGTGTGCTATAAATGTGTAGTGTCTAAATGGGGCATCAATAAAATGTCCTACAAAATCTTTATGCAATCTTCACCTTGAATTCCCAGGACCTCTTCCCATCTAACTGCTTAGCATACACAAAATTTGGTATGTGCACCCCGTTTCTTGTGTGGCTTCAAAATCAAACACTATATATTTCTCAGTGCTTTTACAACTGTGAGTGGTGACATGTAACACAGATGCTTGTCGGCTGTCATGAAAGAACCACATCTGCTACACTGAATCAATTTACATGTATGAGATCCCTTGTAAAACAAAACATTGTTCACACAGTTTCATGGATTTACAAGACCTGTATCACCATCAGCTCTAGCTAAATGTCTTTCTAGGCACGCTGAAGACCTACAGATCTTCTTACATTTGTGACAAGATACTGTGCCAATTTCTTTTCGAGACAACATGGTTGAAACAAACTTTCACTGTTGTGCACAGATATGATTCCCTTATGGCTGTAGGCTACATCACAATATTCACAGAGGTACCGTGCGCTATGAATTTTTACATTAGTGATGCCATAATAATGTTTTTCATGTAATAATACAAACAGTGTTTTAGGAAATCTTTCTGGACCTGTTGAAAATGTTTGCCAGTTTCCTTCATTATGATATAAAATCTTAATTTTGACTCCTAAAAGTGTTCAAACTGTGACACGTCACTAAAAGTGACAGGGCTTTGGTCTGACAAACCTAGCTCAGCATACAATATTTTAGTTGTTCAACAACTGACTGTCACTCATATGTGGATTTAAGAGTGCGAGAATGGAGCCACAAAACACAAACTATTGTCTCTGTTATTTAAATCAATCAGGTATCGTCTCTTTTTTGTAAATCCTGCTATACACGATGGATTTCAGTGTCTGTCTCCCCCACCCCGACCCTGGTGGTTTCTGATGGTCGTTATCACAAGATGTATAGAGGAATCAGCAATTACTTCAGTATTGCTCTGTAGCATATCAGCTATCTGATCTAAGAAGGTTGCAGCATTTAGTTCATTTGGACTTCTTTCTTGAGAACAAGGGGTGATTCAAAGAAGCAGCATTTAATCTTACCTGCATAAAATCCCCATATTGTGTTTTTCTCTTCACACTGTCTAACAAACTTTCTATAGCCTGGTGCATTGCTGCAATAGCCTCTGTAAAAGATTTTATTTTATCTAGATTTATAAACTTATATCTTTGATGAAATTCTGTAGCATTAAATTTTTTTAAACTGCGTTCATATTCCTGTACAGCTTCTAAATACACTGTAGGGGGCGCCCTGTTAGCCTGATCATCATGGTTTTCTAATTCAGACTGCAGACCATTTGTAACATTTGTAACAACCTCACTGCACTATTTTCCTAGCATGTTTTACTTTTCTGATCAACTTTTCTCGTATTGTTTTATTTTTTACCCAGATTTTTCTTTTACCCCATTTGTTATTTTTTCATTTTGCTAGTGATGCAACCCTTGTACTCAGTTTATGAGAGCTTCTGTGCTTTCACTTTGTATTTTGTTCTTTGTTTTTGGCAGCTTTTTCCTCCAAGCCCTGTACTTTTCATACATAGCGGCTGCACTAAGCAGTCTTCAGTTCTCTGATTGACTGCTTAGAAATTTGCAATAAACCAAGCACACTGTTCAGTACAGTAGCTGAACTTTAAAAAGCTCAGATTTAAGCAGCTGATGATCGTAATCCTCACTAGATAATCTGCCCTCAATTACCAAGGCATTAAAC
Source organism: Neoceratodus forsteri (assembly GCA_016271365.2). Lineage (NCBI taxonomy): Eukaryota > Metazoa > Chordata > Ceratodontiformes > Ceratodontidae > Neoceratodus > Neoceratodus forsteri. The sequence goes on from CM057459.1 coordinate 661,880,554, forward strand.
AAACAATCAATTGTTTTAAAAATAGAGCTTTCCCAATATTGATCCTGTCAATGTCACTTTCTTGAAACCTTTGGTCAGAAACTCTTGAGCTGCTGCTCCTAAATGGCTGTACAATGTTTATTGGCACATTTGGTTCATTTACAGCTACAGAGACTCTTAAAACATTGCTGTAGATGGTTGTATATCTTGTTCAGTTATGCTATATGTATTCTGGTCACTGACCCCAGTTGAAATTCTGCCATGCCTTTGAAAACATCACGTTCATGTAATGATCTCTTTTCCCTCTCACACCTGTAGGGTTTGTCTGTGAGGCTGTTTAAAACAGAAAATAAACCCCTGTCACAACTTCAGTATTTTAAAACTTTTATAAGACAACATTTAAACTCTAAAACCTGCAGCATCTACTATTTCTAGATAAAATACACACCTTCTGTAGCAGTAATCTGGGGGTTAGCCAGCCTCACCCCTCCAGGATTTCTCTGCGGTTCTATTTAAAAACAGAAAATAAGCCCCCTGTCACTACTTCGGTATTTTTAAAACTTTTATAAGACAGCATTTAAACTCTAAAACCTGCAGCATCTACTATTTCTAGATAAAAATAAATACCTTCTGTAGCAGTAATCTGGGGGTTAGCCAGCCTCACCCCTCCAGGATTTCTCTGCGGTTCTATTTAAAAACAGAAAATAAGCCCCCTGTCACTACTTCGGTATTTTTAAAACTTTTATAAGACAACATTTAAACTCTAAAACATGCAGCATCTACTATTTTCTAATTAAAAAATACACACCTTCTGTAGCAGTAATCTGGGGATTAGCCAAATGATTAAATGTTTGGATAAGCTCTTCATCAGGAGTCCACAGTTCCATGGCTAATTGTTGAATATTTTTAATTTTTCAGCTCAAGACAAAAGGACAGAGCGATACTAACACAACTGCTACTTGAGCTTTTCAGGATCTTGAAATGCTTATATAAAAAATGACTCAGACCCCCCCCCTCACCACCCCACCTCAAGTATGTGTCAAGTAGTGAAAAAACATCTGGCACTGTCCATCAGACCAACACCCCCTCCCCCATTCTCCAAGGGGCTATATAAGACCCTATGCTAGTCAATGTAGGCTTTTGTTTCTCACTTCCTGCGACAGCTGGAAGGCATTAAGAAATGCCTTTCTGCTAATAGGCTGGTCACAGTCTAATTAAAAACAGATGCTTTTTTATCAATCTTAAAACACAGAGAGGCAGTGGAGTGCAAGCCTAAGTTATGCTTTGAAAAGTCAAAACAGTAATTCTGTCTTTTTTAAACAGCTGCGTCCTTTAAATTAGTAATTCGGTAAAACTGCTTGCATACCACTAATCAGAATATAAAACTTATTTTGTTAAAAAGTTAATCATGAGAAACACAAGTTTTTCACATTTACTATGTAGGACAGTTCAAAAAGAAATGCCATACTGCTAATAAAACAGATGCTTTTTATCACTCTTAAAACACAGAGAGGCAGTGGTGTGTTTTGAAAAGGCAAACAGAAATTCTGTCTTTTTAAACAGCTACATCCTTTAAATTAGTAATTAGGTAAAAATGTTCATACCACTAATCAGAATATAAATCTTTGTAACATATCATTTATTTTTCTATTTAGTACTACATGACTTTTTAATTTTTGATAATGTAACTATACTACATGACTTTTTAATTTTTGATAATGTGACTATAGACATTTTGCAACAAAAGCATAAAGCTACTTTTACAGACACCTGTAATCCCAAAATTTTGAGACACCGTTTCCAAAGAGAATCAATAGGCCTTTGTAACCATGGCTGTGTAAATGAACAACAGATGTTTTGTCACGTCTTAACAGACAAAGACCCCTACCACACAGCCAACAGTCCCGTGAGCTCAAAAGGGCCATCTATATTTTAAACATCCACAAAATACATTGCTTTTTCCTGCGTGCCTAATGAGGGCTGGGCACACATACATACACACACACACACACACACACACACACAAGTGTGTATTTTTTCTACGACTCTAAGCAAAGCTGTATATACATTTTAAGACTGTGTGCTTTAAAATTATTTTGAAAGAGAAACATTATCATTTTACATTCTGTCTTTTCTTTGTAAGATATCATTTTTTCAAAACATTATAAATATCACACACATTTCATTTCAGCCTTCTCCTTGATACTACACAGAGCTGAGGGGGGTGAACTATAGGTATGTGTATTCCTTTTTTCTTATATAGTTTTATTCTTTCTAATTCATGATAAAAGTATAATTAGTTTTTAGCGATTGTTGCAATGCTATCCAGAGAAAACTGCTGAACCATCTTATTTACACAGAGGTCCCCCCGTTTTAGCTTATAAATGTTACATGCGTTTACATAAAGCTATCCTTTGATGCAAGTTTGACACAGTCCTACAAATGCATGTTAAATAATTTTGTATACTGTTACAAAACAAAAAAAAAGGTACTCACACAGGCAGATGAATTCCCTCGGGGGTGGGGTCTCCACACAGATCTGTGACATCTCTGCGATCAGGTTCCTCCTAGATACTTCTTTCTGAAAATATCCTAATCAAAAACACACATGTCCCCTGCAGTTATACAATAGGCCTACAGGAGTCACACCACTACATAAACACTAACTGATTTTGGGGTGGGAGGACCCAGTGATGAAGAGGGACAGGGGTTCGAACCAGGATGGTGGGGTGCAGGAGAAAGGAGGGACGCGGAGTTCAACCTAGCATGGCGGGACTCGGGTTCGAGACAGGATGGTCTGGCAGGGGCTCGAGGTGTGCGAGGAATGAGGGTGGGTGACAGGGGTTCGAGCCAGGATGGTGGGAGTGCAGGAGACAGGTGGGGACACAGGAGTTCAACCTAGCATGGTGGGCCTCGGGTTCGAGACAGGATGGTCTGGCAGGGGCTCGAGAGTGTACAGAAGGAGGGCGTAAGACGCTTACAAAATGGTGCTGTTAGGTCATTTCCTGCGCAAGGGGCGGGGCACTGGGTTCGAACGCATGTCATTTTCCGCCAAAAGGGGCTGGACACGGGTTCGAATGCGTGTCATTTCCTGCACAAGGGCCGGGGCACGGGTTTGAGGTTGCATCACTTCCGCCAGAAGTGGGCGGGGCTAGCGCATTTTAGGGAGGGACTTCCGGTTTAACAAGGGGCGATTCTGATTGGTTCGTTTTAGGCCACGCCCACCTGTCAAATGACGTGGCATGCGCTGATTGGCTGAAATTTAACATTTGACGAGATATATGCACTTATACTACTACAATATAAAAATAAAAACACACAATAAAATGTTAAAACCTTATACAATTATACATAATGCCTATTTGCAGAGAATAAACTGCTCCCAAGAATTATATAATATAAAAATACCATTTTAAAGTAAAATATTCATTATATTCAGATCACTGCATGATTTTGCCCTTTTTTTACTTAGAATATGTTCATGGAATACATGTTTTCATGTAAATAAGTCAATAACCTTTACTATGTAGTATATTGCAATGTCAATCGAGCATATAGATCATATGAGGCTATTATTTTATCATAAGAACACAAAATAATATCAGGGTTCATAGTTAAGTCTTAACTAAAACAAATTCAGTGTCTAAGTAATCAGGGCAATTCCTCTTTAAATCAACATCTATCTTACTATATGGAGTCTTCTTTGCTCAATTATTTTCAATAGGGAGGCCACGGAACTCAGTATTGTAGGGTCAACATTTATAAATAAATATGACAATAACTGGCCAGGTTGACAGTTTTGACAACTTAATATATTCCCCAGCAGGGAGGTCCTGTGTTTTTCATATAGTGGGCATAAGAGAACTAGATGTTGCAAATTGTCTTCCCCCAGACCACATTTGCACATAAAAACCTTATTTTTTAACCCTGAGAATAATCTTATTTTCTTATTACTCTCAAAAATCTCGAACCAGAATCTAGTAAGTAAGATTCTCTGCCCCGGGTTAGGGAGGATAGAGAGATATCTCTCATATCAATGTGCCCTTTTGTATTTAGCTAGCCAATTGCAGGCTTTAGATAACTTACAAACCTCTAAGTCACTTTGGGTAACGTTATCCTTTATTTTGTTTTTTATTATGAGTTTGATATAATCCATGGGCAGCCTTAAACAATCCGTAACTACATGTAAAAGCCCATATGGTTTAATAAGTCTCTCAAGAACATTCATGCACGGGAAGATAATATTTGAGTGGGAATAAGCAACGGCTTCCTCCAAGCATAAACACGGAAGTCTATCTGAATTCATCATATAGACTCCAACCCAGTAAATGATTTGTCTCTGGACACAGGTGCATTCTATTGGTAATTCTCCTACCTCAGCCCTGACCATAACTGAGGGGGCACTGTTTGGAAGTCTCAGAATCTTTTTATGATATTTATTTAAGCCATATTCTAGAGATCTCCTACCCCCCCACCAATACTTCAGCTCCATAAAGGATCTGACTTTTGATTTTCGCTCTAACTCGTAGATCTCCTTCTACTGATCTTCCTCCAAATGTATGTGAGAATTGTGAGAATACCTGGACAGCTGGGAGGAAAGCATCCAGCTTATGTTTAATATTTTCCAGATGATTTGTCAAAGTCCCAGTTTGATTCAGCATTATTCCTAGATAAAATTCTTTGACCTCCTCAAGTCTAAAGTTGTCCATATAGAAGTTAAGGCCCCTCTTATTGCATCCTAGAACCATTACCTTGGTTTTATCAACGTTGATTGTTAAATCAGTGTTTTTACATTCAGTATAAAATGTTTCAGTGCTTCTACCCATTCCCAGATGACTAAGGGAGAGTAGAACCACGTCGTCAGCATAAGCTAAAAATGGAATCATTCTTGGCCCTATTTTTGGAAGATGGAACTCAGAATTATACATGTTTTTCAAAACAGTGCAAAAATAAAGGTGCAATAACAGAGGGGCCAATGTACAGCCTTGTTTGACCCCAGTGTTATTTTTAAATCATGAACTTATTTCACCAGTCACCATATCTGATGCTAGTAAAATTTTCTTGGTACATGAGTCTAATCATTTCTAATAGAGAGGGGTTAACTCCTAATTCCCTGAGTCTATTCCATAATAAGATCATATTTACCCGATCAAAGGCTGCTCTGAGGTCAATAAAAGTACAGAATATTTTTTGCTTTTCGACTTTCCTGAATTTGTGAATCAAATGGTATAAAACAAAAATCTGATCAGTAGTGGAGTGATTGTTTCGAAATCCTGCCTGAGCTTCATCAGTTATACCATTTGACTCAGCCCATATCGTCAGCCTTAAATGTGACATTATCCGAGGCTGTATCAATGGAGCCTTTTTTGTAATGATCCTCCTTTTTGACCATTTTGTTCCAGTTGTGAAAACGTGGTCTCCCCAGAAAACTATCCTGTTTGATTTGTCATTGTTATAGATTTGTTAAGATCTCATACTTATTTGAGGTCTCAATCAGATATTCCCATTTCTTCGATTTTATAGCGGTTGTGGCATAATCCGTCTGAGCAAAAGCATCCTCATTTTCAACAAATAAATTGATACCGAGTTGGTCCAAAATGCACTGTTTCAATATTAAATCCTTAATTAAGGGAGCTTGGTTTACAAAGAACCAAATTTGGCCATCCCTCTCCACCCTTATAGTTTTCCCAATATTATGATTACTTACATGCATATTTAAACAAATGTTCAAAAAATCAATAAGCTTGTTTCTTAGGTTATACTTAGATTCATTTAAGAATTGTTTCAGCCCAAAAATGGAGACCATGCCCCCCCTTTTTATTAAAGTCATGACACTTTTGCTTCATATAAAATTTGGGGAAGAGATCCATTAATGAAGTGACCTCTCCCACTATAATACCCATGACTTCCAATTTTTTTGACCCGAGAACTATGGGTTTTAGGGTGTAGAATTGTTCAGTCACCACCAGGACCAACTCGGATTCCTTCAATGGTCTGATAATATGAATTGAATCTTTCAAGACAATACAGACATTTAATAAAGAAGACAATGATGCAGATAAAGAATTCATCAGGCTTTCTTGCATTTCATTTGGCATAAAAGTGACTCCAAAGAGAGGCAGTACAAAGTCCTAACCTAATGTTTTTGCTAAAAAGAGGTCAAAGTTATCTTTCTGATAGAGTAATTTTTCTCCATTTTTTAAACACTCAGTATTTACTAAGACTGTCTCTTTCGAATGCTCAGTATTAGTTTAAGCTATTCTTCCACCTTCTGAATCCTTACCAATATTCTTTCTCTGGATTTTAATATTAGACCCTTTCGAAGCTGTCTCAAATTTTTGATTTCCAAATTTGTTTGTAGTCAAAAGTTCATCTTTCTTCATCCCCTTTGTCCCTAATGTGTTCCCATTTTTAGCTTTAACCTTTTGGTTTTTTTGTTTTGGGATAAGTAATACAGATTACGGCATTCTTTTCTACTGAGACTTCGTTGATCAATTTTGCCTCCCTGATCTTTCCTTTTTCTATAAGAGGAAATGGAATATCCAGATCTACTTCATTTTTACTGCATTTTAGTTTTTTTATTTAATGAGCTAGTCTTCTTTAAACTTTCACCATTGCTGCCGAGTGCATCCTGTAGTATTCCTTTTTTATACCAGGATGCATGATTTTTTGCTAATTCCTTGCAGATGCTGGTATCTCTTAGTTTAACAGCAGGAAGCATAATGCGTTCTGACTCAAGATTTAAAGTGCTATGATCACTCATTAAAGAGACCATAGAGGCTACAGTCTTGAGATTCCCTGTTTGTGATAAAAAGTTTGCCATGTCATCCACGGTAAGGGAACGAGAATTGCATGGCTTCTTAACAGCCTGACACAGCTGATTGTAAGGGGAGTGGGGATCTGATTCATTATCCTGCGAGTCAGGTTTAACCATCCTGACTTCCCTTCTAGTATCTATTGCCTCCAGTCTTATCCTATTTTCTAAGTACACCCCTTTAATAAATGATATGTCATGCTTAAGCTCTGTTAATTGTTTAAACATCAAGATATTAGCTTTAACTGGATCACAAAAGACTGTAAATAGCTCTTTCGAGATACCTTCTAAATCCTTGAAAGCAGAATATTCCTGTTTCTCTGGGCTCATTGTCCAGGAGTTAGTACTGTTATTATGGGACAAATGTCCCCGATGGTCATTCAGAATTCTCACACTCTGACTTCCCCTATTGTCCGGGATACTATTAGCCTCAAGAACGTGATCAAGCTTATTAGTTGGCAATGAATTTAACTGGATGCTTTTATCATGACTGGGGGTTTCCTTATGATGCTCACATTTATCTTGAGAAGTCGGGCTTATTTTTATGTCTAATTTAATACCCTCATCACTGACTTTCTCCATATGCATGGATTCTCTCATGTTCTGGACTTCCATGTCCAAGACTGAAAGATTGTGGAATATTTTAGTAAAATCTATCTTCAGATTCCTACTAACCCCTTCATCGAATCCTTTATATTTAGATTGGTCCAGGGAATCACCTTTGCACCACTAGGTATCAGTCTGGACTGGGCTAAGAGGTACATTCTTTATGACTTCCATGTTTTCTTTTAGTTTACAATTCTCCTTTTCAGTACTACTTGGGTTAAACCCTAAAGCTGAAACACCAAAACATTTTCAAATATCTCCATTTTCAAGAACCATATTAGGAGTAGAAATCAACTGGACAATTTTATTATCATTAAGTGTTTTCTCTATTAAGTTTTTACTGTTCTTGATCTTACCCCTTCCCTTTTTATATCTTTTTGAGTTCAAGCCAGGCTGTTTCATTGTCACAGGTTTTAGAGAGAGAGAGAGAGAGAGAGAGGCCTCTTGGACTGAACATCCCCCTCCCCATTCAGTTCTGGATAACTAAAGCTCTTATTAATAGAAAGATTTGAAGATCTCTGGATTTTACTTCTTGTTGTGGCAGGCATGATTATTTAGTATCAGTGTTCGAATCAGTTATTTGCAGCAGATATTATTAATCCGTACAATGGAACAAAAAAATCAGGAAGTACAACAGTACAAACAATAAAATATGTGGTTTCACTAAGTATATTAGATTGTTTGGTGAAATTAGTTGAAAAACAATTATCAATTCAACTTGGTATCAATTTTATATCCAGTACTTATTGACTCTTCCCTTGTAGTGGAAGAGAAAAAAGTCACAAATGAAAATGAGCAGGATGCTTCTTCTTTTTCCTTTCCTTAGTTCACTCCTCTTTTCCTTCTCTCTCCTTCACTGTCGAAAATAATTTAATTTATATGTATAAATTCTTGATTGTTCCACCAAATAAGTAGTTGTAGTACCTTCACTGGAGAACAAATTACAGCTCCTGGACTCCACTGAAAACAAGACAGACAGACAAAAGAGGACTCGGTGAAATTAGCAATAAATTTGCTAAAAAAACAGTGGCCTCGAATCAAGTGGTTAGTACTGGGTGCTGATACCTGCCACCCGGTAACAGCCTAGAGTCAGCCTAAAACATAAAAAGACTTAAAGAGGTCAGGACGCACCAACTGACAAATGTTCTAACCCGGCCAGTTGTGGCTTACTGTGGCCTACTTCAGTTGCTTTTAAAAGACTATTTATACAAAATACAGAGAGGAAATGACCAATATGTTCGTTAATTACTGCTATAGTTTATCACAGTTCAGTATCTGTCACATATACTGTTTAAGAATTTCAGAGCTTCAGTTTTGATTAAACAAAGAAAATTACAAAACACCGAAGTGCTTACTTGTGTCTCCCATATATGAGGTTATGTCAGATATGCTTAGTGCACTCGGTTTTCAGGTTTCCAATTTTTCTGGATAATCCAGACCGCAGACCACATCTACTATCTCTTCCTGATCTGCAGATATTTAATACTGGAATATTAACCTTGAAACTTCCCACAAATGAATGGAATATATGTAGGGCGCAGGTACGGGTGCGGACTGAAAAATGAGGTTTTGTACCATGGCAAATTAGAGCCGGTCCTCAGAAGTCAACTGAGCAATGAGGCAATAGAGTCAATATAGCAGTAAATTGTTAAAAAGAACAAAACCACCTAAATAAAAGCGATAAACCAAGGTCAAAACCAAACATTTAAAAAACAAAAAATACCGCTATCCCATGCCCATCTGTCGACCTTCCACCAGTGCTCTGCTCTTTCAACTCAGGAGCGCATGCATATTTAAACCCCTGACAGAACACGTGATGCAGTCGACTGGTTAACCGCGTGTAAAGTGAAAACGAACAAGAATTATTAAAATAAATAATAATAGAAACCAATCTTATCCTGCAGTGAGTGCTGTCCAACCTGTAGTCATCTACTCCTCAAGCCCCCACCCTTAACTCTACCTTATGCAGTAGTACGGTGATGTACGGTGATGGGAACAAATGGGAACAAATGTTTAAGTATAACATGTACAAAAGAAAAACACTGACAGAACACTGATAGAGCACAGAGGAATAAGCCAAATAAACAAAACACCAGTCTAATCTTAAGAAAATAGTCAATGCTCCAAATTTGGGACCATCAGTCAATTAGTCTATATTCCAGTGACTTATATAGTTTGTTTACTGTAGCGGAGTAGCTACATAGTGCCTTGTTTTATCCAGAGCTTAAGACCTGTGATTAATCCTGAGTAAGTTGTGTCAAACAGGTAGAAACTTCCATATATAGTAACTATCACGACCAAGCAGAAAAAGTAGAAGAAAATTCCAAAGAAGTTCTGTAATCGTCAGCAAACCCGAATTCCTTCGGGGTAGTTTCCTTAGCTTTCTCTCCTAACCCTCCACAGGGCGTCTTTTTCTCTGAAGCCGCCGGGGCTCTCTGCCCACCACTGGGATTCCACTCTAACTCTGCTTCTGGGGAAACAAATGAAAGAAAGGGGAAACGCAGGAACCAGATGGCACAAGAAAGACTGGAAAGTGCAGAGAGTATAAAACCTAGTAGGGCAACGGTGGCATACTTTTTTTAAAATTATATTACGTTTCTCTCTGCTCCTGCTTGTGTGATTCCTCCTCAATCACTTAGTGTGCAGCCATCTTGGATTCCCACAAGTACAGCAAAAGGGAAGGGTTTTTTACTCAACGTACTTCCTTACCATAAAGAAAAATGGGGAGTGGCGGCCTGTTGTAGACTTCAGGGTACTAAAAACAGGCATCTGAGAAAGACAAAGTTCAAAATGGTGACTTTGGCATTGATTCTGTCAACACTCCAAAAAGGGGACTGGTTGGCATCACTGACCCTAAAAGACACCTATTTCCAAATCCCCATAAGGGAATCTCACAGAAAATATGTCAGGTTCAGACTCCCTTCAGGTCACTACCACTTTTCAACCCTGCCTTTCGGTCTCACTTCAGCTCCAAGAGTGTTAGCAAAGTGCTTGGCAGTGGTTGTGGCACACCTTCAAAGACAAGGTGTCACAGTTTTTCCATACCTAGACAACTGGCTGGTGGTTGGAAAATCATCCCAGCAAGTGAGGGAGCATCTGCAACTTACCCAGAGGTTTCTGGAGTCTCTAGGGTTCCTAATAAATCTAAAAAAGTCTGTCCTTGAGCCTGCTCAGGCAATGTGGTTCATAGGGGCAGAGCTAAATACCCTGAAAGGCAGGGCCTACCTGCCTCTGGACAGGGCAAGAAGTATTCCACTGATAGCAGGCTCATTCAGCCTGAATAAACCAAAAACTGCAAGACAGTTTCTTCAGCTACTGAGCCACATAGCAGCTGCCACTGGCACAGCCCTGGAACCCAGGTTCCAGATGAGGGACATTCAATTTCATCTCAGGGCACACTGGTGTCAGAGAAAGGATCCTCTCTCAAATCTAATTCCAGCCACAAAAAACATTGTTACAGACCCTCCAATGGTGGAAAGAGGAAACCAACCTAAGGGAAGGGGTTCCTTTTCAACAAGAGTCCCTATCAGTTGTTCTGACAGCAGATGCATCTCTACTAAGGTGGGTGCTCATCTCGGGGTTCACACCACCCAAGACACATTGTCAAGTGCAGAGTCACTCCTGCACATAAACCTGTGGGAGCTAAGAGCAGTGTTACTGGCACGAAAGGCTTTCACACAACTAGTACAGGGAAAGGTGGTACAGGTTAGAACAGACGATATCATCACACTGTACTACATAAACAAGCAGGGAGGGACAAGGTCAAGCCCTCCCTGCACAGAAATCATGAAAATGTGGAGTCTATCATATTCCATGGTGGCTTCCCTGCAGGCTATTCATCTGCCAGGCAAGGACAATACCTTGGCAGATACCCTGAGTCAAATCAACCAGGCCCATCATGAATGGGCCTTGAACAGTCAGGTGGTGCAAGTGATCTTCAGGAGGTGGGGCACCCCTAAGGTACACTTGTTTGCGTCCCACCAGAACCACCACCTGCCACAGTACTACTGCAGACCACCAGATCGGGGAACAATCCCCCTAGATACGCTGGTTCTGAATTGGTCAGGGAACCACCTGTATGCTTCTCCTTCCTTCCCTCTGGTGTACAGAGCTTTGTACAAGCTCAGGTCCCAGTCAGCATCAGTGATCATGATAGCACCAGACTGGGCCAGGCAGCCATGGTACTCTCTGCTACTCCCCATGTCTGTGGCCAAACCAATACACCTTCCTCGGAGGCACAATCTACTAACCTCCATTCAGGGGAGGCTCCTGTACCAGAACCTAAAGTCACTCAGGCTCAAAGCATGGCTCTTGAGAGCCTAGAATATGCAGGCTTGCATCTTTCTGAAAGTGTCTTGGACATTTTAAGGGGTTACAGTAAGTCCTCCACTAAGAAAATCTATGTTGCAAAATGGAAAAGGTTTTCTATTTGGTGTTCAACCAGAGGAGTGATACCGGCACAGGCTGGTGTCCTAGCTGTGCTGGACTATCTTACCTATTTGCATTCATTGGGCTTGCAGTCCAGTACCTTAAAGGTCCACCTGGCCAGAGCGTCTGCCTACATTTCAGTTGGACATAAAGTTTATCTGGCCTCAGACCCTATCTTTAAAATGTTCTTTAAAGGCCTGGCCCATTTGCACCCCCTCACAGGGAACCGGTGCCAGCATGGGACCTAAATATGTGTATAGCTAGGCTCATGGGTCCCCTTTTTGAACCTATGTCTTCAGCTCATTTGAAATATGTCACATGAAAAACTGTTTTCCTTGTGGTAATGACTTCTGCCAGAAGAACTGTTGCACTCCAGTCTCTCTGCATTGAACAGGACTACATTTCATTCCACAGAGACAAAGTGGTCCTGAGAGGAAACAAGAAGTTTCTTCCTAAAGTGGTTTCTGATTTTCATTTGAACCAAACCATTACCTTACCTGTCTTTTTCACTGAACACTCTATCACTGGTGAAAGGAGACTCCATAGTCTGGACATCAAAATAGCTCTTAGCTACTACCTGACAGCCACTAAAGTCCATAAGCAAGACAGAAAACAACTGTTCCTGACCTATGAGGATGTGGGAAAGAGTAACCCAGCAGCAAAAAGGTTCATTTCTTGCTGGATAGTACAGCGTATCCAGTTTTGTAACTCTAAGGCTGGAAAGGAGCCCCCAACAGGGTTGAGGGCCCATTCCACAAGATGCACAGCTGCTACCATAGTGGCTGCCAGGGATGTTCCTTTGGTGGACATCTGTAAAACAGCTACCTGAAAAACAGTTCACACCTTTACAAGGCATTACAGTCTGGACATTCAGTCCAGAGGAGATGCCAGGTTTGGCACAGCAGTCCTGCAGAGTCTGTTTCCAAAGTAGGTTCTGTGGTCACCTCCAAAGGTACTGCTTAGTAGTCTGCAGAAAGTTAAGAATTCCTGAGTATTACTGGGGTTAGAAGAAAAAACTACTTACCATAGTAATCTTGTTTCTTCCCAGTCGATACTCAGGTATTCATAACTTCCCACCCTGCCTCCACTTCTAGAACCAGTAGCCTCTGCACTCCTAAAAACAGTGCGTTCTCAGGGGTATCTGTGCCACACTATGGCACATATGTTGTGATTGTGTTCAGTATTGTTGTTCCCCCTTTTCAGGTGATTCTGACATTCAGGGGTATTCTTTCATATGTTATGCCCTCCAGTTGGAGGCCTTCTTGGGTGTTAAGGGAGTTCTTACTATAATAATAATAATAATAATTATTATTATTGTTGTTATTATTATTATTATTATTACACTTAGTCCTCGTGGGCCTGTCTTTCCAGGCTTCTAGGAAATCTGAGGTGTTTAGAACTAAGGCAGTTAGTAGAAGGCAGCATTTGAAAAAGTAGCTCATGCAAAAGATTCCATCATTTGCATATGTTCCATCTCTCCAGGCAGTTCTGTCTTAAACGGACACTGTAGAAAGTTAGGAATACCTGAGTATTACTGGGGTTAGAACAGCATGCCCCAGGTGCATTATAAGGCACGAGGCATTTGAGTGCCTTTAGGACCTGGGAAGTGATCTTATCAGGCCATAACCCACACGTCAGAGTGTGTTATTGTGCTTATAAAATGGGTCCCCCTTCATAACTCCCCCAGTAAAAAAAAGTCTTTAAAAAAGGTATGCTGAAAAGTGCTAAATATACAAAGCAAAGAAAACTAGTCCATATGTAGTGCAAACTTGCACACCATACGGTATATCATTGAGTCAGTAGAGGGCATTGGTGTCTGTGTCTCTTCTCTCAGCTCTGTCTCCCCCCTCCCCCCAACATGGAGACACTTTTTTTATTTACTTTTATTGAGGCTTTGTTGTTAACTTGCAGCTAGCACACATGTATATCATCGAGTCATATGGGGGGGTTGGTGTCTGTGACTCTTCTGCCAACTCTGTCTCTCCTGTAGCACAGAAAATCTTCAGTTTTTTTATTTTATTTTACTTTTATTTCAGCTTTGTTCTTAAATTGCAGCCAGAGGACCGCTTCTGTGAGCGTGTCCCTTCCCGCCTGCTGTACACAGTGTTTTCCGCTCAGTGTTCAAAAGTAACTGTGCTGTGTGTGGACTTGTGCTGTGTGGTGCCATTATAGACTGAGGATTTTTATTTTGTTCCGAGTGTCCTCTCATGGATGGGGAGGGGTGGCTGGCACGGCTCGACACTGTTACTACAGATGCCGGAAATGGACCATACACTAGAGATCGTGGTTACGGTCGCTGCTTCGTGTGTGTGGTTTTAGATAGTGGGAGTGAGAGGCATACAGTTGTTACAAATACAGACAGGCACTGAAGCAAACTAAATAACAGGTACTACATCTCTAAAGATTTTTTTTTTGTCATGCAGAAAGGGGGGGGGTGTTGGATGTATTTTGTGGTAGACCTGGTGTTTGTCTGTTGGTGGCACTGCTATCCCAGTCCAGCTCTTGTTATTCCATCGGATGCTAGCTGAGCTGATGAGATGCAGTGGGAGAGCGTTGGCACGGATTGATTTCATGGTGTGCTGCATTTTCCTTGGAACAAATAGTGCCAGTTGTGAAGTTGTGTCCTGATAAGGACATGACTGAAAGAGGCTATCAGCCAATCGGAAAGAAGGAAATTCTGTGCCCATTTCATAATTGAACATAAGATACAGTCTACAATAAGTATTATTTAATGGAAACATGATAACCATTTAAGCAACTCAACTATGTATATTATGTTGAATGTCTCAATAAAAAGAAAATAAAAAAAGAACTGCCAATGGAAATCTATAGCTACATTTGCTAACAAACTGCCAGATGGCCCAGACAAACTAATGGCCCAGCAGACTGTTGCCAGTGGAGGCTAGTAAGTACTTGCTACGGTCTGCTTATGATGCCTCGTATGCAGCTGTTTCCAGCATTTGCCTGTGTTGTCACTCTTAGTTATGTGTTGCTGGCTCTGCCTCCAACACTTGGTCCTTAATGCTCCTTTTAGAGGCAAGCTACTTTTTGGCACTAATATTGATTCTGCCTTGCAGGACATTCAGATGTCAAAAATGACCCTGTGATCTCTGCACATGCTGAATCCTAAATTCTGGGGTGGGGGTTCTTTTCACAGGCTCTACGCCTGCCCTGGTAAGGGTTACTTGAGGTGGTCCCGGCCATGGCTCCCAGTGTCCACAGGCCTCCCCTCAGGCCAGTTTGCTTCCCGGTACCCATACAAGACTCACCAAAAGTGCAGGTATTAGTGGCACTCTTCCCACCTTCAGACTCTCCCCCTTGCAGTAGCTCCTGAAATACAGGGAGTCCTGGTGGGGGGCTGCATCTCCCTCTTTGTATCAAAATGGATGGAAATTACTACCAATGCTTGGGTGCCAGCGGTGGTTCAGTGAAGATGTGCCTTAGAACTCCCCTTTGTCCCTCTGGTGCACCCTCACTTACCCAACCATTACAGTCTGGGACATTTTGCCCTCCTTGCTGGAGAAGGTTCAAACACTCCTCAGTGAAATAACCATACAGCCTGTCTTTTACGTATGTGGGGGAAAGAAGGAAGGTGAGGCAGGGGATAGTAAGGTTATGAGGGAAGGGAGGAATACAACTGGAAGGGGACTTTGAGAAAGCAGAGGTGTTGAATAATTACTTCTGCTTGGTCTTCACGGAGGGGGGGGAGGGTAGGGGACCAGAGCTGGGGGAGAGGAGCAGGGAAGACAAAAAGGTGGATCTTAGTATGTTCAGCATAGACAGGGTAAGGGAGGAACTGAGCACGTTAAAGGTGGACAAAGCAATGGGGCTGGACGGCTTGCACCTCAGGGTACTCCAGGAACTGAAAGTGGAGCTGGCACCCCCACTGACGAGACTGTTTAACTTGTCCATGGATACTGGGTGTGTGCCAGGGGACTAGAGGAGGGTGGATGTGGTGCTGCTGCACAAAGGGGCAGTAAGGAAGTGGTGGAAAATTATCGCCCAGTCAGCCTCATTTCGATGGTGGGCAAGGTGATGGAGGAACTAATAAAAGAAATGGTGGTGGTCTACCTGGTGGACAGCCGACTGCAGGACAAAAGGCAGCATGGATTCACGAATGAGAGGTCCTGCCAGAGGAACCTGATAAAGTTCTTCAGTTGGAGATTGGGTGCTGCAGGTGGTTGGGGGGAGGCAGTGGACGTGGCCTGTCTGGATTTCAGTAAGGCCTTCGACACCGTCCCTCACAGATGGCTTATAAATAAGCTGGAAAGTTTATTGGTGGGACAGAAGATAACTAGATGGGTGGAAAACTGGTTGGTGGGCAGAAGTCAGAGAGTGGTGGTAAATGGGGTGCATTTCATGGTGAGGGGATAATGAGTGGGTGCCACAGGGGTCGGCGCTGAGACCCCTCCTTTTTAATATATACATCAGTGATATAGCAGAGGATCTGAAGGGAAAAGTGTGCCTATTCACGGATTATGTGAAAATCTGCAATAGGGTGGACACCTTGGGGGGGGTAGAGGCCATGAAGCATGAGTTGAAGACTCTGGAGGGGTGGTCGGATACCTAGAAACTAAAATTCAATGCCAAAAAGTGTGCTGTTGTGCATCTGGGGTGCAAAAACCCTCAAGCAGCTTACACTCTAGGAGAGGAGGAGGAAGAAATAAAAAAAAAACAGAGCAGGACAGGGAGCTGGGGATTATAATATCAAGCAAACTTAAGGTGGGTAGCCAATGTAGCAAGACGGTGGGGAACGCAAATGGAATGTTGGCATGCATTGGGAGGGGCATAACTAGCAGAAGGAGGGAGGCGCTGATGCCTCTTTACAAGACCAGGGTGAGACCACACCTGGAGTACGGAGTCCAGTTCTGGAAAGGGTTCAGAGAAGAGCAACCAAGATGGTGCATGGTATGCAGGGGAAACCATATGAGCAGAGGTGTAGGGAATTGGATTTGTACCCACTGGAGACTAGAAGGGAGAGGAAGGACATGATTGAAACTTTTAAATATGTGAAGGGGATCAGTAAGGTGAAGGAGGGGAGTTTGTTCAGAAGGAAGGAAGGGGCTAAAACTAGAGGGCATAACCTCAGATTAGAAGGTGGAAGATGGCGAAAATGAGTAAATGGCTTTGTTCCCCTCAGGGTTCTTATAAGCTTAGGTGGTTGCAGATTGAGAGCGAACTCCTCAAGAACTTTAATATAGATCCCCAATCCCTGTTCTACTGCAACCTCTCAGTGCTTCCAACCCGGATAGGTAGCTCCGTGATCGGGACCTCAGTTAAGGTTTTCAACCAACACTGTAATTCAGTTAGAATCAATAACTCCAAAGACCCGGCCCAACCCTTAGTTTCTAATCCTAATATTAAGCTGGGTTCATGTTGGCTGCTCCCCTCCTGGCTACCGAAAATCTGTGATTGTGTGGTGGAAGATTTTTATTATCAAAACTTTCTGGGTTCCTCAGGTGATCTGATGACCAAATTCACTATTCCCTCGCAGTATATTTTTAAAGTATACCAATTGAGACACCTCATAGTTAAAGGTTTTGGTCCAGTGAAAGTGATGTCCAGTGTTCGGCCCTTGCTGGAACTGCTCAAATCCCTGGCAAACAAACCCCATAGTATAGCCAAACTCTACATACAGCTCCTTCTTAGTAAAATACCTGAAGCTTTATCGGGCTCCAAGGTGTGGGAACCATTGATTACCAGCTCCCTTTCGCCCTGGAAACAGGTGTGGATGGATTTGCATAGGTTTCTTTCTCTGGATAGGTATAAGCTCACACAATTTTATATAGTTAACAACATGCATTATACTCCGGTGAAACTATTTAAATTTGGGAAAGTTAATTCTACTATTTGTACAAGGTGTGGAGAGGATCAGGGGGATATATTGCACATATTTTGGACCTGTAAGAAGGTTGCTCCCTTGTGGAAATGCATTCAGGGTAACCTGGATCCATTGCTAGGCTTAACAGACTTATTCACACCTGAAATTTGTATACTAGGTGTCTATTCTGGTATCAAAGTTAAGGAAAGGAAATACCACATAGCTCTAATTTCAATGGCGGTCAAAAGATTAATTCTCCGCCATTGGTTAGACCAATCTGAAATCTTATACCAGGATTGGATAGCGGAAATGTCCCAATGCTTCAAAATTGAAAAATTGATTGCCAGTTCCAGGCATGCCCTGTCTGCATTCCACAAGAAATGGGGCACGCTATATGCCCTGTATCTCTACTAAGATCCTGTTGGGGGTCCCTTATTCTCCCCTCCTCCTTGTCACTGGCTTTATGATATCCGACCTGGCCAGTTTCTCTTATTAGGTCCCTTTGCCCCTATTTACAACCAGGTACTATCCGCCTTACTGAGGTCCATGGGTTGTTAGTGGCGCATCCTCCTAGGGGTGGGGGTGGGAGGGAGTTTTTGTGTTTCCTTTTTTGTTTGCCTTATTCCCTTGATGTTTTGTTTCCTCATTAATCAATTGTTCTACCGAGCTGTTGGTTACGAAAATATTCTTACGTATGCTTGTATATTGGCTTGTTAAAACTAATAAAATGTGAATTTCAAAAAAAAAAAAGATTGGAAGGTGGAAGATATAGTGGCAATGTAAGGGGGAATTTCTTTACAGAGAGAGTGGTGGAGGCTTGGAATAGACTACCAGAAGAAGTGGCGAGGACCAAAATGGTGGAGGGATTTAAGAAGGCATGGGACAGACATATGGGATTGGGAAGGGAGGGGAGCGGGGATGAGTAGGGAAGGGGGAAGGGGCAGACTCGATGGGCTGATGAGGTCCTTTTCTGCCATTAGATTTCTGTGTTTCTTTGTCCCAGTTGTCGAAATGACCCTGGGTTATTATTCCCAGTACATCCTGATACAGTACCAAAATGAAGCGAGAATGTAAGGCCCATCCTAGATCTCTGAGGCCTCAACCTGTTTGATGAATACAAGAGGGTTTCAAATGGTCTCTCTGCAGTCCCTCCTCCCCCTGCTCCTGCAAGAGGATGGAATGGTTGCTCTGGATATCATAGAATCATAGAAATCTGACGGCAGAAAATAAAAAATTACTCACCTTAGTAATGTTGTTTCTAATGGAGTCTTGCTATATTATGACATATGCAGTGAGTCCCAACCATCGAACTGCTCTGGAGGTGAAAGAGTTAACTTTCCATGCCAGGCATGGAATGCTGAGCTCGAGCTCGGTTGAAACTCTGTCTGTTGCTCTTCAAACTCAAACCGTCAGATCTTTACGAGCTAAACTCACTGAGGTCCTGTGTGGAAGCTGTAAACCTACACTAGCCAACTGGCTACTAAACATAAGAACACATTTTTTGGTCCCAAAACAAAGACTCAAGTCAGAGACCCAAAAATGAAAACACAACACCAAGTCACCCCAAAAGGAGGTGAAAACAACAAGGTGGGCACCTACTAAGTGCCAACACTGCACTGCCCACCCACATCCCAAAAACAGAGGTTCTGAGAGGGGCAGGAGTGGGGAGGTCATAATATAGCAAGACTCCATTAGAAGAAACAACATTACTAAGGTGAGTAATTTTTCTTCAAACAACATGAAGTCTTGCTATATTATGACATATGCGACTACACAGCAGTACCTCCATGGAGGAGGGACAGAACCTACTTAGGAAATAGGCTCTGAAGCACAGCTGTGCCAAACTGAGCATCACTCCTAGCCTGGATGTCCAGGGAGTAATGCTTGGTAAAAGTGTGAACTGTTTTCCAGGTAGCTACTTGACATATCTCTAGAACAGTGATGTCCCTGGCAGCAGCCAGGGAAGCAGCTGCCCCTCTGGTAGAGTGAGCCCTCAGGCCTGAGAGAGGAACCTTACCCAGCTTTTCATAACATAATTGGATACAAGAGACAATCCACCTGGCAATGGATCTTTTAGTGGCAGGTTTCCCTTTACCAACCTCACCATAAGTGAGGAACAGTTGGAGGGAGTCAAACCTGTGACCCTTGGTACGCTCTATGTAGTAACTAAGGGCTCTCTTCACATCTAAGCTGTGCAGCCTCCTCTTGCCAGAGGAGGAGGAGTGGTCAGTGAAGTACACTGGAAGAGATACAGATTGATTAAGGTGGAAATCTGAAACCACCTTAGGCAAGAACTTCCTGTTAGTCCTGAGGACCACCTTATCTCTATGAAAGGAGATAAAATCAGGCTCCACTGACAAAGCCTGTAATTCACTTATGCATCTGGCAGAAGTGATGGCTACCAGAAACACAGTCTTCCAAGTCAAGTACTTAAGCTCTGCTGAAGACAAAGGCTCAAAGGGAGTTTGCATAAGCTGAGCAATGCAAACATTAAGATCCCAGGCAGGGGCAGGGTCCCTGAATGGAGGGTTGATGTGAAGCAATCCTTTAAAAAACTTGAAGAATACAGGATGAGCTGAAAGAGAAGAGGGTTTACCTGCTGAAATAAAAGCAGACACAGCTGCCAAATGTACTTTTAGGGTAGCTGGTCTCAGCCCCAAGGCATTTAAATGGACCAAATAATCCAGGACTGTGGGTAAATCAGCAGATTCTGGGGAAATATGCTTCTCAGAGCACCATATGGAAGACCTCTTCCATTTGGAATTATAGGTAGTCCTGGTGGAAGGTTTCCTAGAAGCCTTCAGTATATCCATTACACTTTGGGAGAGGTGTAGATCAGCAAACTCTAACTCTTCAAGAGCCAGGCCTTGAGATTGAGAGATTTGAGGTTCGGGTACCAAACCCTCCCCTGAGCACAGGTTAACAGGTTGTGATTCCTGGGAAGACACAGGGGAAGATGGACTGCTAAGGACAGTAGGAGTGGATACCAGGGTTGTCTGGCCCAATCTGGAGCAATCAGGATCATCTTGCAGGATTGAGATCTGATTTTGACTAATACTTTGAACAGGAGAGGAGGGGAGCATAGAAACTTCCTTCCCAATTGAGAACTAAGGCATCCAGAGGGACTGAGCCCAACACTGGGGGCCTGCAGCAAAAAAGGGGAAGTTTTGTGATTGTCTGGGGCTGCAAAAAGATCTATCTCCGGGGTGCCCCATCTGGCAAATATCACCTCCAGGACCAGAGGGTCCAGTGACCATTCGTGATGGCCCTGGGAAATCCTGCTAAGAGCATCTGCCAGGACATTGTCCTTGCCTGGGAGGTGAACTGCCGTAAGGGAGGTGTTCAGGGAGTAAGCCAGAGACCACAACTTCATTGCTTCGGTGCACAAGGCCATAGACCGAGTGCCCCCTTGCTTGTTGATGTACCACATTGTGGTGGTGGTGTCTGTTCTGACCTGTACAACTTTGTTCTGAACAGATTTGGAAAAAACTTGAAGTGCTAGAAAAACTGCTCTGAGTTCTAACAGATTGATGTGGAGCAGAGATTCCTGAGGGGACCACAATCCCTGGGTAGTGAGGTCGCCCATGTGAGCTCCCCACCCCAAGAGGGATACATCCGTAGTAAGGATTAAGGAGTGAGACTGAGTGACAAAGGGAACCCCCTGTCTCAGACTGCTTTGATCCTGCCACCACTGTAGGGCCTGGATCAGGGTTCGAGTTACTGGGATCAATTTGGTAAGAGGGTCTTTCCTTTGAGACCAAAAGGCTCTCAAATGGAACTGGATGTCCCTCATCTGAAATCTTGCTCCCTGCACTACTGCTGTAGAAGCAGCCATGTGCTCCAGGAGCTGTAGAAAATGCCTTGCTGGTCGAGAGACCTGCAGGGTGAAAGAGGAGGCCAGAGAGACCAGGGTCCTTGCCCTGTCCAAAGGAAGGAAGGCTCTGGCTTTCTCTGTGTTCAGCTCTGCGCCTATGAAGGTGAGGAGCTGGACAGGCTCTAGAAATGACTTTGAAAGATTCAGAAGGAAACCTAGAGAGGTGAGCAGTTGCTGAGTTATCTGTAGATGTAACTTGACTTGGTCTGGAGACTGGCCTACTATGAGCCAGTCGTCCAGGTAAGGGAAAATGGCAATTTTTTGCCTTTTTAGGGAAGCAACTGCTACTGCCAGGCATTTTGTGAATACTCTTGGAGCAGAGGTGAGGCCAAAGGGCATTGCTCTGAACTGGTAATGGCCTGAGGGCAGCTCGAACCTGAGGTACTTTCGATGGGAGCTTCTGATGAGAATATGGAAGTAGGCATCCTTGAGGTCCAGGGACGCTAGCCAGTCCCCTGGCCTTAGAGAGGGTAGAATAATTCCCAGAGTCACCATTTTGAATTTTGGTTTTAAAAGGTGCTTGTTTAAATATCTGAGATCCAGGATGGGCCGCCATTCTCCTGTCTTTTTTGGGGTAAAGAAGTACCTGGCGTACAATCCTTTGCCCTGGTGTAGGGGTGGAACCCTTTCCACAGCTCTGAGAGCCAGGGGGGAAGAGATCTCTGCCTCTAAGGCAGGTGCCTCTGGTGGATTTGCAGGTGGAAAGGATCTGGTTCTCATCTTTGGAAATTTTTTGAAGCTGAGAACCAGTCCCTAGCTTACTATTTCCAGGACCCACTTGTCTGATGTCAGAGTCTTCCAGTCCTGGACAAAGTAAGCCAGCCTGCCCCTACAGGTAGCTGAGAATCGGCCCTGGCAACCCCATCAGGGTGCCTGCTTGGCAGGGGCTTTGGGCTGAGGGGTGGAAGCAGGCCTGCTTGTACCCCATCTGCCTCTCCCTCTAAAGAACCCCCTCTGGGCATAAGCAGAAGAGGAGGCCTGGGCTTGGTAAAAAGGCCTATGAAAAGACCTGCCCCTGCCCCTGGAAAGCTGCCTTTGAGGAGTGGCCTTTCTTTCCTTGGCCTGTACACTCCTATAGGTGGTCCTATACTCATCCATTTTCTTCATGTAATTCTCTGTCTGCTCCCCAAACAGAGAATTACCCACAACAGGAAAATCCATGGCCTTAGTCTGGGTATCCTGAGACAGGCTAGTACATTTGAGCCAAGCCATTCTGCGAAGTGCCACAGATGTAGCCATGACTCTTGATGACACATCATTAGAGTCCACTGCAGCATGGAATTGCACCTTGGATGCCTCAATACCATCAGCAGCCACCTGCTCCAGCTCCTTGGCAAGCTGGCCAGGGACCTGCTTTGCTAGAGCCATAACAGTATCCCATCTGGATTTCTGATATCTAGCAACATAAGCCATATAATTTGCCTGTCTGAGTCCCAAGGATGCTGCCATGTACTGTTTCTTTGCCATGGCATCAATCCTCCTGAAGTCCTTGTCAGGGAGGTGTGAAGCCAAGGAAATGTTTGCCTTGTCACAGGCTGTAGCCTGCACTACCCCAACATGGCTGCATTGTTGTGTAAGGAACTCCATATCAGAGCCTGACAAAGTGTACCTCTTGTCCATTCTCTTATCCACAGGAGGTATAGTGTGAGGAGTTTTTAGAAGTTTAACTGTTTCCCAAAAGATTTATGCAAAGGAATAGACAGTCTCCTAGACTCTGTGATATCCATCATTTCCACATAGTCAGGCTCCTCTTGATCATCCACAGCTTCCTCCATAGGGAGCTGGAGGGTTTCAGCCACTTCTTATAAAACATAAAATGAGAAGGCGACTCAGAAAGCCTAGGAGGAGACACTCCTGAAGGTCTGTCTGGGGAGATGTCCGGGTCAATGGGCACATCCAGACTTTCAAATCCACATTCACTCTCCTCATACTCCTCTTCCCCCTCCTCCGGTTCATAATATTCCTCTAAATCATACTCTTGAACAGGTGGAACCGGCCGAACCGGACGCTTACCTGATGGTGCCGGTTCGGTCGGAACCGAGGAAAGCGACTGGACAATTTTAATTGCTTTGGCTATTTCTTCAGCGGTTGGAGAGGAAAGTTTTGGCTCCACACCAGCGGATTTCCTAGTCCTTTTTGCTGGAACTGACTCCTCAGAGTCAGATCTCCTTTTGCCTGAGGAAGTCTCGCCCTGGTCAGAGGGCACTCCCTCCGGTTCCGTTGGAACCAAACCAGGCTGGTCATCTGGTTCAGCGGATTTTTTGGCCTCCCTTTCCCTGAGCCTACCAACTCTCTTTTCCAGGGTAGCTGCAGGAACATTTTTACAAATCTGGCAGTCTGCATTGAGGTGGTCAAACCCCAGACAATAAACACAGGTGGTGTGGGGGTCAGCCTTGGCAAGACTTCCCACAGACACTGCAGTGTTGAAACCCAGTGGGCCGGTTTTCTTTTGGGTTTCTCAGACATAGTGCCAGTCCTAACCAAACTTACCCATTTATGGAAATCCGCCAGGTAAGACCCTCTTATCGATTCCCAACCGTGTCACGGGTCGTGGAAAAAACCGTAATAAAATCCATTTTTTTTAGAACCGATAAGAACCGGTAACCACACTCTAAAAGACAGATTAATATATTTTAAACAACCTGATCGGTTCAAACCGAACCGATAAAATGTTTACAAGTTCCACACAGAATAGAAATTAGTGTCAAACCTATCTAGTACTCACAAATACCACAGACAGAGTCTGAACCGACCGGTTGCGGTTTAAATTCGGTCGAAAACCGAGAAAAACAATACTTTAACCGGCAAAATGAACCGAGCAGAAGGAGAAATCTCCGGAGCGACTGTTCAGTGAGGCGGAGTAAAGAATCTGACGGTTTGAGTTTGAAGAACAACAGACAGAGTTTCAACCGAGCTCGAGCTCAGCGTTCCATGCCTGGCATGGAAAGTTAACTCTTTCACCTCCGGAGCAGTTCGAAGGTTGGGACTCACTGCATATGTCATAATATAGCAAGACTTCATGTTGTTTGAAGGACCCTTCTGGCTCATCTAGTCTTCCCAACCCTGGTGTTTTAAAGCCTGGAGCCATGCTTACCTCCTTATCACAGTCTGCAAATCCCACAGACAGTACCTGCGGTTTATGTTCCAGGGCTCACACTGTGTTTTTTGTCTTGCTCTTTGGTTTATCGCCTGCACCATGTGTCCTTACCAAATGCTTTGTGGTGATTACAGCTGCCTTCAGAAGAGAGGGCACCTATGTCTTCCCATACATCAGTGATTGGCTACTGAAGGCCCCGTCAGAAGAGCCTATAGTGTACATTCTATTCCACACCAGACTGCTGTTGGAACAGTTGGGAATTTTGAAGCACGAATCGAAGCCGGTTCTCACTCTTTTTTTTATCTTGCCATTTTGTTTATCATCTGCACTGCGTATCTCTACCAAATGCTTTGGGGTGGTTGCAGTCACCCCCAGAAGGGAGGGCCTCTATGTCTTCCCATACCTCGGTGACTGGCTACAAAAGGCCCTGTTGAAGGAGACTATACTGTAAATGTCATGCCTTTTTAATTTAGTGCTAGTTCCCCTGCCATCTTCAATATGCAAAGTATTTTCATGTTCTGATGTCTTTCAATTGATCCCCTCAGTACAGCCTGTCAGGGACACTGATTACTGTCATTGACAGCGCTGCTAGTCCCTTGCTGATCCTCCTGATTACCTGCCTGTCATAGTACATAAGAACTACCATTTGCACTCCATTCTCACCTGCTAGTCTGAGTTTGCAAGCTTGCTAGTGTGCTACTACCAGGATGTCTCCAGTTTTATGGTTCCAGCGAAGAAAACCTGCCAAGATGGAATGAAAGATTACATTTATCAATGAACTATCTCATGATACACTGAGCGAGGTAGCCATTGTTTCGGTGAAAACCACGACAGTGTGATCAGGGAGCTTCAGAATGCAACCCCACCCCCAAACGGAGGTGCACTGACTACACAAGCTACACACCTAAATACAGTAACATAGAAACATAGACTTTGATGGCAGATAAGGACCTCTTAGCTCATATAGTCTGCCCATTTCCCTACCTATTGGATGAGGTGCAGGTCCTAGTTAACCAACAGCCTACGTCTTCCTACCCCCCACCAGAATTGCCTTATGTCTGTCCCATGCATTCTTGAATCCCCCCACTGTTTTTGACCCCACGACCTCCTCAGGAAGCCCATTCCATGCATCCCCCACCCTCTGTGTGATAAAATACTTCCTCACATTGCCCCTGAGCCATCCCCCATCTATCTTCAAATTGTGTCCCCTTGTTCTTGCACATCTCTTTTTCTGAAAGATGCTACCCTCTTGGACTTTGTTGATTCCCTTGATGTACTTGAAAGTTCCTATCATGTCCTCCCTCTCCCTCCTTTCCTCAAGGGTATACATATTAAGCTCCTTTAGTCTCTCTTCGTATGGCTTCTGTTGCAGACCCTGCACCATTTTAGTTGCCCTCCTCTGGACTGTCTCCATTCTATGTCTTTGCAGAGATGGGGTCTCCAGAACTGCATGCAGTACACCAGATGGGGTCTCACCAACTGTCTGTACAGAGGGATAACAACTTCCTGTTTTCTACTGGTGATGCCTCTCCCTATGCATCCCAGTATCCCCCCAGCCCTCCTTGCTGCCCTCTCACATTGCTTGCTTACCTTTAGGTCATCTGATATGACTACCCCCAGGTCCCTTTCCATTTTTGTTGTTGTTAGTATCTCACCCCCCATTGTGTACTCTTGCCCTGGGTTTTTGTTTCCCAGGTGCAGCGGACAGTTTGAGACTAGTAAATATGCAACAACCAACAATGTCATGAATGCTGTTCATTACTATGCAAAAAAAAAAGAGAAAACAATTAAAAGCACAATACACAAATTTAAAACAAATATCTGAAGCACCTAAAATCAGCACCTGACCTGCAGCTGCTTGATTCTGTGCTTCCTACAAAACCATGAGGGCAGCTGACAATGCTGCGAGAGGATGTTGCACATGAACTCATAATAAAAAGTTTGTGTACCAAGGGAGCTGCTGTCAACACCCATGTTGCAGCAGTGGCTATTGTTGGTGTTGTCAAAGCCTGGAGCCATAAACTGCTCATTGAGTTTGGTGGAAACATTACAATCGCTCATCAAATGGGCCTGGCAGTTTCGGAACAGGCAGGGCTTCTGTAAACAAAAGGAGATTAAGGCAGGGAGGAACACACCTGAGGATTTACAGTGCTAAAAGAGAACTTTCTTACCAGGGTTCGCACTGCCTCTATGCAAGAACTTATCCTATAGGAATTGATAAACATTGGTGAAACAGGAGTTAAATTGGTCCCCTGTTCACAATGGGTGTTTACTCACCTGGTAAAGGTGATTGTGTTGGTTGGCATCCATGGCACTCCAGACATTACCTCATGGGTTACAGCCCACCTGATAGGCTAATGATGCACATGACCCAGATCAGATTTCCAGTATATCCAGGTCCCAGGAACCCCTGCTCTCCAGTTTGATTTTTCCATAGCTGAAAGAAGAGAATATAACACAAGCAAGCAATACACACAATAATGACAATTTAAGGATGAGATATGCAACGACAGGGTATAAAAGTGGGGCCAGAGGCCTGAATTTATTGCCTATTCTGTACACACTACCTCGAACCATGGTTCGACTTGATCTCTGATGCAGCGGAATAAGTCTGAAGGAGTAGGGACCTCCTGAATCTCTTCCTTCCTCTTCGGGTGGTACACTCCGATCATACCCGAGGGAGGGCCTTGGAGTGCCATGGATGCCAACCAACACAATCACCTTTACCAGGTGAGTAAACACCCATTGTGATTGGTTGGCATCTCATGGCACTCCAGACATTACCTCATGGGAGATAAGAAGCAGTTTAAGCCTCTGGGTGGGATTCGGATGGATCGGAGGGATCAAGAGAGGTGGCCGCTGCAAGGACGTGGGAGGCGAAGGCCGGCCTGAAGGCCTGGAGCTGCTCTAGTCTGTAGTGCCTCGCAAAGGTGTGTAGGGAGCTCCAAGTAGCAGCCCTACAGATATCCTCGGAAGATACCAGTGCTCGTTCCGCCCAGGAGGTGGCGACCGCCCTTGTGGAGTGGGCTCTGATCCCCTGTGGTGGGGTCAGATGCTTTTCCGTATAGGCGCGGAGCACGACCCGTTTGATCCAGCCTGCGATGGTAGTTTTGGACGCCGCTAGACCCTGTCATTGACCCTTCGAGATGATGAAGAGTCTCTCCGTCTTGCGGATGGGTTGAGACTTGGCCAGGTAGACCGAGAGGGCTGACCCGACGTCCAGAGGGTCCGTGGAACTGCTCCCGTCCTGTGGATTGGGGCGGGTCAGGGTGGGTAGGTCTATAGGTTGTTCCCTATGGAACTTCGTGGGGATCTTCGGTTGGAATGCCGGGACAGTCCGAAGCCGCACTCCTTCGGGGCTGAAGGTGGTGTAGGGCAGTGCGCAGGATAGCGCACCGAGTTCCCCAATTCTCCTGGCCGAGCAGATGGCCACGAGAAAAACGGTCTTCAGGCCTACCCAGAAGAGGTCTGCTTCGGCGAGGGGTTCGTATGGCGGTGCCCTTAGGGAGTCCAGTACCAAAGGTAGGTCCCAGGGTGCAACCCCGGGTCTTGTCCTGGGTCGCATGAGGTCCATGGCCCTTATGAACCGGACTGCGTCTGGGTGGGCTCCTGGTGGGTGCCCCTCGACCAGGCCTCTGGCCGCCCCTATGGCTGCCAGCTGCACCCTCAATGAGGAGGGTGCCAGTCCTTTGTCCACCCCTGCTGCAGGAACAACAGGATAGTGGGGAGATCGGCTTGTTCCGGTACCGAGCCTCGGCGTTGGCACCATTGTGAGAAGACGGCCCATTGCCTCTCATATGTAGAGGTGGTGGAGGCTCGCCGCGACCAGAGAAGCGTGCCTATGACCGACTCGTGGTACCCAGAGGCCGATAGTCGGTCCCTTTCAGGAGCCAAGCCATGAGTTTCAGAGTTTGAGGGGACGGGTGCATCACTGGACCCTGCAACAGCATATCTGGCCTGGTCGGGAATCGGAAGCTGGCCAAGGCAATCTCTGTGATCGCTGTGAACCACGATCTTCGGGGCCAGTATGGGGCAACCAGGATGACAGTGGTTCTGGATCTCTGGATTTTTTCCACGACTTGAGGAATGAGGGGCAGCGGGGGAAACACATATGCGCCGTGCCGAGGCCACTCCTGAGACAGGGCATCTGTGCCCTGGGAGTGCACGTCCTTGAACCTGGACAAGTACCTGTCTGCCTGGGTGTTGTCCCTTGATGCCATTAGGTCTATGGACACGGGGCCCCACGCTGTCTGGATTAGATGAAACAGGTCTGGGTGAAGACGCCATTCTCCGGGATGAATCTGTTGGCGGCTGAGCCAATCCGCCCTTATGTTCAGTTTCCCGGCAAGTGGACCGCTCCCTAGGTGGGATAGGTGAGTTTGAGCCCAGCTCATTACTCTGGCGGTTTCCCGTGACATGGCCTTGCTTCTGGTACCCCCCTGTTTTGCTATGTATGCCACCGTTACGCGGTTGTCTGATTTGATCAGGACCGACTGCCCCTGTATGATGTGCTGGAAGGCCCTTAGCACGTGGAACACCGCTCTCATCTCCAGAACGTTTATTGAAAGTAGGTCCTCCGTTGGGGACCAGGTGCCCTGCGCCGACTGGCCCCCCAGGCAGGCTCCCCAACCGGAGAGGCTCGCGTCTGTCTCGATTGGAGTCGGGGGAGGTGGTTCCAGTGGGACTCCTCTGGTCAGATTTCCCGGGGTGACCCACCACCTCAGGGAAGATCTCACTTCCGCGGGTAGCTGTACCGTGCGGTGCAGGTTGAACTCGTTTGGCGCCCGTTTGCCAGAATGAAGTGTTGGAGCGGACGCATGTGCCACCTGGCCCATGGGATGAGCTCGATGCAGGAGGCCATGCAGCCCAGGAGTTTTGCGACCTCTGCCACTGTGGTGCGAGGATGCGACCTTAACTGCCCGCCAGTTTTGGAGACTGCGGATCCAGACTGGGGTCGGCTTGCCCAGCCGCCTGCAGAGTTGATGATGGCCCCAGATGCTCGATCTGTTGGGCTGTATGGAGCTGGCTCTTCTCCATGTTCACCACCCAACCGTGGTCCTTGAGTGCCCATACGGCGAGCTGTGTGTGAGCGCGCGCCTGAGCTCTGGACCATGCGGCAGTATGAGCCAGTCGCCTAGGTACGGAACTGTGTCCAGCCCTTGTTCCCTGAGCCTGGCCACCAAGGTGATGGAGACCTTGGTGAAACCCTGGGGCTGAGGACAGGCCGAATGGGAGTGCCCGGTACTGGAAGTGTTGACCCAGAATGTGGAAGCGTAGAAACCTTCTGTGGCTCTTGATGATGGGGATATGTAGGTAGGCGTCCTTTAGATCGGGAAGTCGCCTACTCTGATCCCCCGTAGGATGGACCGGACCGTCTCCATCTTGAACCGACGCGAGCACATATTTGTTCAGACGCTTTAGGTCCAGGATGGGCCTGAGCTCCCGTGACTTTTTGGGCACTAGGAAGAAGATGGAGTACATGCCTTCCCCTTGTTCCTGAACTGGGACCGGTTGAATGGCCCTGTTCTGGATCAGATCTGCCAGGATACTCTGTACCTGGTGTGGCGAGGCCCTCCTTCTGGAAATGGGGGACGAGACGAACCGTTGGGGTATGGACTGGTGAGTCAGCTCTATGGTGTATCCCCTGGAGACCACGTCCCGGACCCACCTGTCAGACGTGGTGATCTGCCAGCGGTGGGTGAACAGAGCCAACCGCTGTCTGACCGGGGGGTACCGAGGGGTTGTCGGGAAGGGGGAGTCACTGTTTTCCCCTGAATCCTCTTCCACGGCCTCCTGACCTTTGCCCTCTAGGTCTGAAGGAGGAGGGGACCTGTAGCTGTTGAAGGCGGAGTACGTGAGAAGGATGTGGGACCCGACCCAAAGGAATGGTTCTGTGAGTAGGGTTCCCTGCCTTGGTTCTTGGCCCCGGCCGGAACCTCTGCCTAGCAGCTAGTAGATGTGAGGGTCTTGATCTATTCCTTAAGAGGTCCCTGCCCTCTTCCCTCTGTTTCAGATAAGTCTGTAGGCCTTCCCAAATACATGAACCCCCTTAAGGGTAAAGTTTGAAGCAAAGTCTTAGATTCTGAGTCGGCGTCCCAGAGTTTCAGCCATAGTGCTCTGCGGGCCCGATTTATAATGACGGACGCCCTGGCCTGGAGGCGCAAGGAGTCCACTGCCATGTCGGCAAGGTACTTGGCTGCATCGAGGGTGCAGTCTAAAAGTTCAGCCTCTCTCGACTTCGGACTTCCCTGCTCCTGCAGTTCCTCCAACCAGCGGATCTGGGCCCTTGAGGTATAGATCGCCGCTGTCATCGCCTTGGCCATGATTCCTTCGATTTCGAAAGTCTTTTTAAGCATGTCCTCAATCTTCTTGTCGGTAGGGTCCTTAAGTGCTATGGTCCCACACGGCAGCACGGTCTTCTTGCTCAACGGCTGCCACTTGGGGGTCGATGGAGGGGGCCCTGCACCAGGCGTCGGACTTGTCGCCCTGAATCGGGTACATTTTGAGTAAGTTCCTTCTGTTCGGCATTCTGCCCGGATCTGTGGATTGCCATTCGGTGTGAATCAGTTCTTCAATGGCCGGGCAAACTGGGAAGGTCTCTGGGGAGATGGTCCTTAGCTGGATCATAGGGTCTAGCTTGGATTCAGTCTTCTCCCCTCCTTGTTCCTCCGTAGCGAGGCCCATGGTGGCCTTGATGATCTTCATGAGACCCGGAATAGTCTCAAATGTGCACAGTTTAGAGGTCAGGGACGGAGTTGGCTCGAGATCCTCTATGTCCGAATCCATGCCGTGTTCCTCCTCCTCCTCCCTCGTCGAACTCGTCCTCTTTCTCTCTTTCCGAGTGTTGCCATCCTGGGGAATTCTGGGAGCGGGTCCTCTGGGGCCGGTGGCCCTCTGGAGGGTCTTCCTGACGCCGGGACTCCGTGCTGGGTGGTCTCGCCCTGCTGTGGGTAAGGGTCTCCAGCCTCTCCATGATCTTCAGCATGAAGTTCTGCTGACTCTCCATCATGGCCACTGCCGCTTGTTGTTTCTGAATCAGCAGGGAGCCCGGGTCCACCCATGTCGGGTTGCTGGGGCCGGGGAGAGATGGAGCTAGGGGGGAAGTTCTCTCCATTGAAGACAGCTCGTCGTCCATGAGGCAGGCTGCGCAGAGAGGGCCTGGGGTTTGAGGGAGGAGGTTGGAGCTGCACGCGGTGCATTTCTTTGCTTTAACCATCTGTAAGATAAAGAAAAAAGGGGGTCTGAGCGAAGAGAGGAGACTCCGGTGCTTTTGCCCCCTATGCCCCATTAGAAGGTGTGAGGGGGGGGACGGGGTGTTGCTGTGCTAAGGACGCTGTGTAAGGGCCCTTAGACAGACCTGGAATGGGTGAGATTTTCTTTCCAAAACCCTTTAAATACCTATCCCCAGACTGGCAAATCCTACTCGGGAAGACAGGCCCGCTGTGGGAGGGGGCCGCGGTCACCGAGAGATGGGGATGGAGTTCGCATGGGCCTACCTGGGTCGCTGTGTGAGGGACCCGGGCAGTAGCTCTGCGGTGTCCTACTGGGGTCGCTATGATAGGGACCCGAGTGGAACAAGGAAATCTCCCAATTTGTCCTTTGTCTTGCCTTCTTAGTTATTTTTTTTTTTTTATATTTTTCTGGTATAGCAAGGTCGACCTGGGAGCACAAGGAGGCGAAGTGACCCGCTGAGGGTCACACAGTATGCAAGTGGAAGTCGTGGGATTCAAACCCAGGTCTGGTCTGCTGGATGTCACCAGATTGCAGCTCAGAGCCTTAGACCAGTGCGCTACACTAACTCCTTGCGGATGGTTGACCTTGTCCGGTCCGACCACGCTGCAAACGACACCCTCCTAGGAGTAGAAGGAGGACCTCTGCGCACGTGGATGAAGGGAGGAGGCAGTCCGCCCCTGAAGCGCATCCCCGGGCCTCGCTAGGGCCAGATGCCTGAGAGGAGGGAGGGCTGGCGGTTTCGTGCGCGCGCCCCTGCGTGGAGGGGCTGTCCGTGGTGGTGCCTGGGCATGGGCCCAGAGACAGAGAACGCCGGTTGCGGTAGGCCCATGGGGGGCCTAGGGAGGAGTCGTGAGGCGTGGAAGGCCGCCGGCAGTCCGTAGAGTCACGGGGAGCAGAGGTGACTCATGGGTGCATAGGCAGGCCGAGGACTGCGCACTGGTTAAGTGGCAGGGAGGTGGGGAACACCACAGAGAGTCCACGGAGTCATGGGGAAGCAGGGGCAACTCGCGGATACATAGGCAGGCAGAGGCCGCGCGTTGGATTAGCGGCCTGGAGGCGGG
Organism: Neoceratodus forsteri; assembly: GCA_016271365.2. Taxonomy (NCBI): domain Eukaryota; kingdom Metazoa; phylum Chordata; order Ceratodontiformes; family Ceratodontidae; genus Neoceratodus; species Neoceratodus forsteri. Next base: position 661,913,467 of record CM057459.1, read on the forward strand.
ACACCGCAGAGAGTCCGCGGAGTTGCGGGGAGCAGAGGCGACACGTGGAGTACATAGGCTGGCCGAGGCCTGCGAGCTGGGTTCAGCAGCCGCGTGGCGAGGCCAGAGGGGACCGCGGGGAGAAAGATGGGCTAGGGGCCCAGAGAGATGGTGCCGCGACGCACAAAGGACGATGAGGTCCTGGCAAACGGCTGCAGAGTCACGAGGGGCTGATTCCCGAGAAGGAAGGCCTCTAAGGGAGAGCGAGGGGCCGCCGCAGAGAGTCCACGGAGTCACGGGGAAGCAGGGGTGACTCGCGGATACATAGGCAGGCAGAGGCCTGCGTGTTGGATTAGCGGCCTGGAGGCGGGGGATGCCGCAGAGAGTCCGCGGAGTCGCGGGAAGCAGAGGCGACTCGCGGAGCGTTTTTCAAGGCAAGGGCCTGTTAGGGGAAGCCCGCGAGACCGCGTGGCTTATGGAGTAGGCAGCACGCTGCCTAGGCCTGTAGGGGCAGGGCTGCTGGCCAGAAGCGAGGAATTTCCTCAAAACCAACGGAAGAACTCCTTAAGAGGTCTCCAGGGCTATAAGTAAACCTATGAAAAAGGTAGAACGCTCCATAACAACAACACAATTATTAATGCTTAAACAAGGCTGATATTTCTGGGAGCTCAGAGGCTCCTCTCTTAAACAAGGATGCGAAATTCTTATTCAATAATCCAATGATTACCAGACCTGCAAAGGCTAAGGATAAACACATTTCCTACCTTAGAAGATAAGAGCAGACAGGGGTTCTCTGGATGCTTCTTGCCTATTCAGATGCACAAATTACAACTGGAGAGCAGGGGTTCCTGGGACCTGGATATACTGGAAATCTGATCTGGGTCATGTGCATCATTAGCCTATCAGGTGGGCTGTAACCCATGAGGTAATGTCTGGAGTGCCATGAGATGCCAACCAATCACAATAGAACTTGGAGGAGGTGGGTGCCAAGCAGAAAGAAGTGACAGGACCTGGCAACAAAAGTGAAGTCTTGCTTTTGATGGGGTAATACTCTTGCTGGCAAGTACCTCCCACCCCAGATAATCTACCTGGGTAAAACCAATAATATGTTTTTCCCCCTGGATGGCACATAACACAAAGTGAGAATCACTGGACAAACCAATATACTATGACTATGTGGACAATATCCTGGTGCCATACATTTCATTTGTTAAGAAGAGAAATCGGCTGTTTGATGAACAGCTTTCATTGCAGATATTTGACTTCTACAGAGTGCACACCACATTGACGATCCTAGAAAAATTAGAATCAGCCCAGATAATCCCCATTTCTGCTTCTGCTTGCTGAACTGACCTGTCCAGCCGTTGTATGTTGCCATAAACAAACTGCTGAAAGGCAAGTTAAAAATATGCTTCATTGAATGGTGTACTGAGCAAATCACAGAGCAAATAAGTACAGGCACCCCATCAGCTGAGAGCTCCAGTTTAGCCAGTCACTGGAAACAGGAGAGGTACCCAAAGACTGGAGAACAGCTGATGTCATCCCCCTATACAAAAGCGGGAACAGAGAGGAAGCGGCAAACTGCAGACCAGTCAGCCTGAGCTCAGTAGTGAGAAAGATCATGGAAACACTACTGATTGAAATAATAGTGGAACATCTGGTTGCCAATAGTCTACAGGCTCCCAGGCAATATGGTTATACTGCGGGGAGGCCCTGCCAGACTAACCTCATTGAATTTTTCGACTGGGTGACAAGGGAGGTGGATTGGGGGGGGAGGGAGGCACTGGACATGGCCTACCTGGATTTCAGCAAGGCCTTTGACATTGTGCCACATAGAAGGTTGTTAAGCTGGGGAGGATGGGAGTGGGAAGGACCGTGGTGTGGTGAGTGGGGAACAGGCTGATTGGCAGGACACAGAGGGTAGTGCTAAATGGCTGTCGCTCCACAGAGGGATGGGTGACCAGTGGGGTGTCACAGGGATCAGTGTTAGGTCCAGTTCTCTTCAACATCTTTATCAGCAACATTACAGAAGACCTAGAAGGGAGAATTTGCCTGTTCGCTAGTGACATAAAGCTCCGCAACAGGGTGGACATGCTGGAGGGTGTGAACAGAATGAAGACAGATCTGCAGAAGCTTGAGGGCTGGTCAATGGAGTGGCAGTTAAGATTTAACGTAAGAAATGCAAAATAATGCACATGGGGCACAAAAGCCCAGGAACAACATAACAGCTGAGGGGGGGAGGGAGGCTGTAGAATGCTCCAAGCAGGAAAGAGACCTAGGAGTCATCATCCCTGATGACCTCAAGGTAGGGAGTCAGTGCGACAAGGTGGCAGGAAAAGCAAACAGGATGCTTGGTTGCATAGGCAGGGGTATCACCAGCAAGAAAAGGGAGGTCTTAATTCTACTATACAAGATACTAGTGAGGCCACACCTTGAGTACAGTGTCCAATTCTGGAGGCCGTACCTACATAAGGATATAGACAGGGTGGAGGCAGTTCAGAGGAGGGCAACCAAGATGGCGCAAGGAGTACATCACAAAGCCTATAAGGACAGGCTGAAGGTCTTGAATATGTACTCCCTGTAGGAGAGGAGAGATATGACTGAGATATAGCAAGACCACACGGGGAGGAACAAGGTGCAGGAAAACACAATCTTTCATATCAAAAGATGTTCCAGGACTAGATGACATGAGATGAAACTGGAGGGAGGGAGGTTCAGAGGGAACATGAGGAATAAATTATTCATGGAGAGGGTGGTAGATGAATGGAGTGCCCTGCTGGGGGAGGTGGTGGGGGCTGAAATGATTACAGGATTTAAGAATGCATGGGATAGGCATCAGGGGATCCTGGTGCTTGGAGGAAGGGGACAACCTAGTTCTAGAGAAGCTTGAAGAAGTTAAGCGCGTACACATGGACAGACTAGGTGGGCCATAAGCCCTTATCTGCCTTCAACATCTATATAGCTGTGTATCTATGCATCTCAGTTAACCTAAGAATGAGCAATATTAAAGCTAAGCATGCACAGTGACTAATCACAGCCTTTAAGAACATCTGTGAATGCCACGATTGTATCTGCGACTTCAGAGAAGCTGGCATTACAGACACGCACATGATGTGCCTAAACCCGATAAATCCTAACCCGATAGTACTATTTTAATACTGTAGTAACAGTATTAGACATTTTTAAGCTCTAAGCTTTGTAAACTCATTTCTTTTCTTACTTGTTTTGTTGCAGGTCCCCTAGAATGCACAAAATTCCAGCAAGTGATGACCGAGAGATATAAATAAAGCGTCACCTTCTATGTGATGAAATATGTTTAAACAGTTAATTAAGCAATAAGGCATGACAGGGTGTGGGTTATTGGGGGATTTACCCACGCCTTGTGTGGTGTGTCACAAGGCGCAGTCGAGTGACTTAACCACACAAGAAGTGGGTAAATCCACCAATAACCCACACCTTGGAGTGCCTTATTGCGATTATACAATGGACCCATGTGTAAAATGCATTTAAAATGTGTTTAAGTATGTTTTTTATAAATGCCATTTCTCAGCTGTGGGTTATTGCAGGATATACCACGGTCATGTGATGTGTTTTGACCAATGAGGTTACAGGATTTTCATACCCCATTGTATAATATTAGATGATTTTTGGCTCAGCGTTTGGATTTCCACTTGTGACGCTGGTGACCTGGGTTCAGAAGTGGACCCGAGAGCCAGAGGGCTGGCTGGGGGGGGAGGCTGTCTGAGCATCCAACGGATCACTCAGCTCCTCCGGGGGAGGGGGGGTACACTGGCTCGGGTGTGGCCTGATCTCTGGTGACAGCCAGGGGTATTGTGGCCCCAAAGTCTGCAACCATGGGGAGAGCATGATTGACACTGGCATAAGCCGTGGTGTCATGGCACATCATGCTCTGGGAGGGTGTACATAAGTAAATGCCTCTCCTGGCGCAACACTGGCACAAGGGTCTGATAGTGGGTCCTCACCTGCCCACTGCTGCAGTACCACTAAGACACCGACACAATCTTGATTCCTCTGGGGGGGGGGTTACGGGGGAGCCCCCCCACTATGTCCCCATCTGGGGGGGTAAGCCAGGACTCCATGGGGGGTCTCCGATGGGAAGAGGTGGACAGGGCAGATAGTCAGGTGACAGTGCTGGGTAGGGATGGGGGAAAAACAGAAAGTAAAAAAAAAAAAATACTAGATGATTTATCATATGAATTTGAAAGTGTTGTTTCCTGTAAATTTAGCACTATTTAAGCTTAATTGCAACTATATTTTGTGATATTTGATGTTGTACCTGGTTGTTGTAACATGTTTCAATTTTTAATAAAAATGTTATTGACTAAAATAAATAAAACATCAATGTGTGACATCATTCACATTGTTAGCATGCCTTTCTCTGCCTGCTACTGCTAATTTTTTTTAATGAATCCTTTGAATAAAGTTTAAACTTAAAATAAAAATGCTGTTTCAATATGTTTGGGTTTCTCGCTCCTGCAAACATAGCAACATTTTCTTTCCAGTGATAGTCTCTAGTTCCACAATAATTTACATACTATTCTGCATCAGACAACTATTCAAGCAGTTGGGAATTCTGGTGAATGAGATGAAGTCAGATCTCTCTCCATGCCAACATCTGCAATACATAGGAGCAGTTATGGACATGATGTTTAGTTAGGCTTTCATTCCTTCAGACCCTGCTACAGTGGTGGTTGCCCAGGCTCAACTGGTTTCAGTGGCCATACCTCGGCCAGATTCCTCTTACGGCTGATAGCCTTCATGGCTGCTGCCATTCTGACAGTCCCGCTGGTGCGTCTGCATATAAGGATTCCACAAGGATTCCTCCATGCATAGCAGGCTCAGGATTCCAGCAAGGTGGAGTGTCTCTGTTGTTCTCTGCTCTAGTTACTGGACTGCACCAACCTCGAGATGGGATCCCCCTTTCCCTGTCTTCTCTTCTGGTGACGACAATGGATGCTTCAGGTTTGGGTGCCCTTCTGGACTAAGGAACAATGATCCTCCTTGGATATGGTTTTGCACACCCTCCTTCTGGGTCATCAGCTGTTAATCCACACAGACAACATTTCAGTGATGTACTTTATCAATCATCAAGGTAGAGTCTACTTGTATCCTCTCTACAGAAAGGCAATGATGGTCTGGCAGTGTGCTGTGGAACACATGTTCCTGTCATTCGTCTTTTCTGCCCAGTACTCTCAATGCTTTTGGGGATTGTCTTAGCCAGTCCCAGGCACTCTGTCATCAATTTGAGTTACTGGACTCCAACATGGATGACCTCTTCCTAAAGTGTGGTTACCCAGACATCGACCTCTTTGTGTCTCCATATAATGCAAAACTGCTATGTTTCTGCTTGCTTGCTCCAGGACCTGGAGTTTTTTTGGTGAGATGCATTGTCCCTCTCTTGGAAAGGGAGGTTCATGTATGCTTTTCCCCATTCCCTTTCCTACAGATACTTCTGGTCAAGCTGAGGGCTGAGTTGGCCACCCTGATTCTGGTGGCTCTGTACTGCCCTGAACAAATTTGGTTCCCTCTGCTTCAACAATTGGTTGTGGAACAACCTGTCTCACTCCCTCCATGAGCGGGTCTTCTGTCACAGGAGTAGGATGCTCTGGTGCATCTGGATCTTCAATCTTTGCACCAGCATGCCTGGCTTTTGAGGACATAGAGCTGTCCCACTTTGGGGTTTCACTGGCAGTTGCAGCTGTCCTACTGGTAGATCGGAAGTCATCTACTCGGTATTACAGTATGGCGCACTGCCCATCAGCTGGACTCCTTTACACATCCAGTCAGTCGTGGTGATGGACTTCTTCCTGTCCCTTAAATATGCAGGCCTTGGGTATGCCTCAGTTATGGTCCATTTGGACATGGTGTCAGCTTTTTATGCCCTCACTAATAGCAAAACAGTGGCCTAGCTTGAGGTTTCTCACAGGCTCCTCAGAAATATGCTACTTCCTCACCAGAGATCTGTGATCCAGTTCTGGTGTGGGACTTTAATTTGGTCCTGGAGTCCCTAACTGCAGCTCCCCTTGAGCCTGTTGCTACTTGTGAGCTGCTCATCCTCTCCTGGAAGACACTAATCCTAGGGGGCATGACGTATTTTCAACATATTTCGGAACTGCAGGCTCTGCTGATCTCCTTTTCTTATTTTTCACAAGGATAGGGCTACCTTGCATACCAATCCTCATTTTCTGCTGAAGGTCATTTCCGAGCTGTGTATGGCTGTTTTGTCCCAGGACAAAACACTGCGGTCAAAATGGCATGGGCAGAATGTCGTGAGGATGAAAAGGATCTGCTGAAAATGCCATAGGGCATGTTTTGATGAGGACAAAGATGCGTCACTGCACTTTATTGATATATGCTTATAACTCAATGCCTGTATCTAGGTTAAAGATTTTAAGATTATCTCCAGTGTAAAGAAAACATACCTAGAAAGAGGGATTATTTAACAAAGAGGAAGTTGTCTGTAATTCGTCATTGAAAGGAGCAGGGAGTGTCTTATTATTTTAGGAGAAAACAAGAGGGCAGAACTTTAAATAAGTAAATACCAGTCGGACCATCAGCCAATCAGAAGCCAGATGCTAGTGGGACAGTGAGACAGCCAATAGGGCTTCCTTTCGCTAGGTTTTGAATTCTGTTGTCCTTTGTCTTCCACTGTAGCTTAAAAGCCGAACTTTTCAGGCTACTCTACACGCTTTCCCAGACCACCCACATTGCTACTAAGGGGTTGCGAGGAGTCTGTCCTTATAAGAACCCCCCCTCCCCACAAACGGCCGCAGCACTCTGCTGAATTGGACCCCTAGGACTCCCAGTCAGACCAGCCAGTCGGGAGCCAAATGCCAGTAGGTCAGCCTATGGTCCACCGCACTTGTGTTCTGGAGCATTATGGGATGCAGCATCAAGGGTGTCTAATGTGGGCATCAACTGTTGGAGTCAGCCATCGGCCAGCCATGCTGCCCTAATGTTGTGCACCTTGGTACTGACAGCCTTGGACATTCTGACTATACACTTGATGAATCACTTTTGAGGAGATTTTTTTATGGGGGAACTGTCACACTGAGGTCATAAGGTCACATATAACAGACGTGACATACTGTCGACAACTTTTTGCCCCACGACCGTTTAACCGCAGTGCCTTTTCTCCACGGCACTAAAGCTGCTGCATTTTAGATGGCGACGTTTCGTCCGTATGCCTTTGTGAGTTAACATTAAATCAGATTATTGACCTTCCAGTCTATTTCTCAACTCCCACGGATACATAGATACTGTTGGCAGATAAGGGCCTATGGCCTACACAGTCTGCCCATTTCAGCTTGTAAGTTCCCTTTACATTTTTCTAGAAGTCTGTTGCCCCTTACCCCTGACCTCCAGGATTTCCTTATGTCTATCCCATACATTCTTAAATCCCATGATTGTTTCATCCCCCACCACTTCCTCTGGCAGGGTGTTCCACTTGTCCACCACCCTTTCTGTGAAGAAATTCTGCCTCACGTTTCCCTGAATCACCTTCCCTCCAACTTCATTCCATGCCCCCTAGTCCAGGAACATCTTTTTCACTGGAAAATAGTGTATTCCTGCACCCTGTTCCCCTCATAAGGTACTTGTATGTCTTTTTCATGTCCCCTCTCTCTCTCCTCTCCTCCAGGGAGTACATATTCAAGTCATTCAGCCTGTCCTCATAGGACTTGTGATGCAACCCCTGTACCATCTTTGTTGCCCTTCTCTGAACCTTCTCCACCCCGTCTGTGTCCTTACATAGGTAAGGTCTCCAGAACTGTACACTGTACTCCAGGTGAGGCCTCACTAGTGTCTTGTATAGTGGAATTATGACCTCCCTTTTCCTGCTGGTGATGCCACTGCCTAGCATCCCAGCATCCTATTTGCTTTACCTGTTGCGTTGTCACACTGTTTCCGTTCCTTAAGACCTTGAGGTCATCAGAGATGATAACCCCAAGGTCCCTCTCCTGCTTGTTGCATGCTATATCCTCACCCCCCAACTGATATGTTGTTTCAGGATTTTTGTGCCCCATATGAAAAAATTACTCACCATAGTAAGGTTGTTTCTTCTGATGGAGTCTTGCTGTATTCAGACATAATGCAGTTAGCCCCAGCACTTGAACTGCCCCGGAGAGGAAAGAGTTAACTCTTATGCAGAAGCATAGAATGTTGAGCTCGAGCTCGGTTTTCAGACCTCTGTCTGTGTTACTTCCCAGTGTAACCGTCAGATTTTTACGAGCACACTAACTAACATACTATAGTATGGAAATTGTTCAACATATAGCCAAAGGGCAAAAGATTCCTTTTGGGCCCAAAAGACTCAAGTCGAGAACCCAAGAAGGAAAGGTAGTGACAATATTTAAGAATAAAACACCAGAAAAAATAACAACAACATCCACCCCACCCAAGAGGGAGGGTACAAGGTACACCCCTGAGGTGCAACACTGTACCTGCCAGCCCACTTCCCAAAAACCAGGTTCTGAGAGGGGAGGCGGGGGGGGAGGTATGAATACAGCAAGACTTCATTAGAAGAAACAACATTACTATGGTGAGTAATTTTTTCTTCAAACATGAAGTCTTGCTGTATTCAGTCATATGCAGACTACCAAGCAGTTCCCTATGGAGGAGGGAATGCAGAACCTACTTTGGGAAGAGGATCTGCAGTACTGCTTTGCCAAACCTAGCATCACTCCTAGCCTGGATGTCCAGGGAGTAATGCTTGGTAAAAGTATGTACTGTGTTCCAGGTGGCTGCTTTACAGATCTCTAACAAAGGTATATCTCTGGCCGCAGCGAGAGAAGCAGCTGTACCCCAGTCGAATGAGCCCTCAGGCCTGAAGGGGGCGTTCTACCCAACTTGTCATAACAGAATTGTATACAAGAAACAATCCAGCTGGCAATAGTTCTTTTAGTGACAGGCTTACCTTTCCGCACTTCACCATAAGTGAGAAAAAATTGAAGACAGTCATTTCTATGTGCCTTAGTATGCTCAATGTAGTAGCTAAGGGCCCTCTTAACATCCAGACTGTGTATCCTTCTTTCACCTGAAGAAGAATGATCAGTGAAAAACACAGGGAGAGATATAGACTGGTTCAGATGAAAATCCGATACCACTTTGGACAAGAACCTCCTATTGGTTCTTAGGACCACTTTGTCCCTATGGAAGGAGATGAAGTCAGGTTCAACTGACAGAGCCTGTAACTCACTAATCCGCCTGGCAGAAGTAATAGCTACCAGGAACACAGTTTTCCAGGTCAAGTACTTCAATTCGCCCGAAGCCAGAGGTTCAAAGGGTTGCTGCATAAGCTGAGCAATGCAGACATTAAGATCCCAAGGCAGAGTGGGCTCCCTAAAGGGAGGGTTAATGTGAACCAGGCCCTTGAAAAACTTTCTGAAAACAGGATGAGATGCCAGGGAAGTGCCCTTCCCTGCTGAGAGGAATGCAGAGACATCTGCTAGATGAACCTTCAGAGCGGCAGGCCTAAGGCCTAGACCATTCAGATGAACTAGATAGTCTAAGGTTGTGGAAATGCCTGCAGAATCAGGCAGGATGCCTTTCTGAGAGCTTCAAATACTGGACCTTTTCCATTTTGAGTTGTAAGTTTTTCTAGTGGAAGGTTTCCTGGAGACCTTCAGAATATCCAGAACTCCCTGAGAAAGAGATGTAGTGCTGCATATTCTAACTCTTCAAGAGCCAAGCCTTGAGATTGAGAGACTGGAGATTGGGGTACCTGATCCGCCCCTGGGAGGAGGACAGGAGATTGTATGTCCTGGGCAGAGACAGGGGACATGACACTGACAAGGACAGCAGCAGAGGATGCCAAGGCTGCCTGGCCCAATCTGGAGCCACCAGTATCACTGTGCAGGGTTGAGTCCTGATCTTGATCAGAACTCTGAACAGCAGAGGGAGGGGAGGGAAGGCATAGAGAAACCTGCTCTTCCAGTCCAAAATGAGAGCATCCTGGGGAACTGTCCCCAGGACTGGAGGTCTGCAACAAAACAGAGGAAGTTGATGATTGTCTGGTGCTGCAAAGAGATCTATCTCTGGAGTGCCCCACCTGGAGAAGATGACCTTCAGAATGTGAGGATCCAGGGACCATTCGTGATGTCCCTGTGAAATTCTGCTCAGAGCATCTGCTAGTACGTTGTCCTTCCCTGGAAGGTGAACTGCTACCAGAGAAGTATGAAGAGAATAGGCCAGAGACCACAGCTTCATGGCCTCTGTGCACAAGGCTGAGGACTGAGTGCCTCCCTGTTTGTTGATGTACCACATTGTGGTGGTGTTGTCTGTCCTGACTTGGACCACCTTGCCCTTGACTGAATCCGAGAAGCTCTGCAGGGCTAGGAAAACTGCCCTGAGTTCCAGGAGATTGATATGAAGGAGAGACTCTCATGGAGACCAGACCCCTTGAGCTGTCAGGGCTCCCAGGTGGGCTCCCCCACCCTAGGAGAGAAACATCTGTAGTTAGAACTACTGATGGGACTTGAGGGAGAAATGGAACCCCTTGTCTGAGGTTGTCCTGGTCCAGCCACCACTGGAGAGCTTGGACCAGAGTCTGAGTCACTGGAATCAGTTTGGTAAGTGAATCCTTCTTTCGAGACCAAAAAGACCTTAGATGAAACTGAATATCCCTCATCTGGAACCTTGCTCCCTGCACCACTGCCGTGGAAGCTGCCATGTGACCTAGGAGCTGGAGGAACTGTCTTGCTGTGCGGGAGACCCGAGGTCGAAAGGAGAAAGCGAGATCCACCAGGGCCTTCACCCTTGCCAGGGGAAGGAAGGCTTTTTGCTTGTACAGTGTCCAACTCTATGCCTATAAAGGTGAGAAGTTGAACTGGTTCGAGGACAGACTTTGGAAGATTGAAAAGAAACCCCAGGGAGCTGAGTAGGTCCCGGGTAGTTTGAATAGCTGACTTGACCTGTAAAGGTGACTGACCCACTAAGAGACAGTCATCCAGATATGGGAAGATGGTGATACCCTGTCTTCTGAGGTAAGCCACCATTACTGCAAGGCACTTTGTGAACACCCTTGGAGCTGATGTTAGGCCGAATGGCATAGCTCTGAATTGGTAATGGCCTGAAGGCAACTCGAACCTGAGGTATTTTTTGTGGGAGCACCTAATAGGAATATGGAAGCAGGCATCCTTGAGGTCCAGAGATGCTAGCCAATCCCCTGGCCTTAGAGAGGGAAGGATTATTCCCAGTTACCATTTTGAATTTTGGGCTTTGAAATGTGATTGTTCAAATACCTTAGGTCTAGGATGGGTCGCCACTCCCATGTTTTCTTTGGGGTAAGGAAGTACCTGGAGTACAGTCCTTTTCCCCTTGTGCTGAGTAGAAACCTTCTCTATAGCTCTGAGAGCTAGAAGAGAGGAAACCTCTGCCTCTAGGGCAATGGTTTCTGAGAGTGATGCAGGTGGAAAAGACTTGGCCCTCTTTTTTGGAAATTTTTTTGAAGCTGAGGGCTAGTCCCTAGCTTACTACTTCCAGGACCCACTTGTCTGAGGTCACAGACTTCCAGGCCTGGAAGTAGAAAGCCAGCCTGCATCCTACTGGAAATGGGGAGTCGACCCGGGCTGACACATCAGGGTGTCTGCTTGGCAGGAGCCTTAGACTGAGAGGAGGAGGGAGCAGCTCTGCTCATCCCCCTCCTGCCCCTCCCTTTGAAGAACCCCCTCTGTGGGAAGGGAGAGGAGGCCTGGGCTTGGTAAAAAGGCTTTTGAAAGGGCCTGCCCCTGCCCCTAGACTGCTGCTTGTGCAGAATGGCTTGCCTTTCTTTGGCCTGTGCACTCCTGTACGTGGTCCTGTATTCATCCATTTTCTTCATGTAAGCCTCTGTCTGCTCCCCAAACAGAGAGTTACCTACTACAGGAAAATCCATAGCATTAGTCTGGGTATCCTTTGAAAGGCTAGTACATCTGAACCAAGCATGTCTTCTGAGAGACACAGATGTAGTCATGACTGTAGATGCCACGTTATTGGAGTCCACAGCAGCATGAAATTGCATTTTGGATTCCTCAATTCCATCAGCAGCCACCTCCTCCAGCTCCTTGGCTAGCTGGGGAGAGGCCTGTTTAGCCAGTTCCAGAACCATATCCCATCTGGATTTCTGGTACCTGGCTGTGTAGGCCATATAAGTAGCCTGTCTGAGTCCCAAAGAGGATGCCAAATACTGTTTTTTGGCCATGGCATCCACTTTCCTGGAGTCCTTATCCGGGGGGGTGTGAAGCCAAAGGAATGTTAGCCCTGTCACAGGCTGCAGCCTGCACTATGCCAATATGGCTGCAATGACTATAAAGGAACTCCTCAGCAGAGCCTGATAACAAATGCCTCCTGTCCATTCTCTTATCCACAGGAGGCATTGAATTAGGGGTTTGTAAAATTTTGTGTGTCTGTTTCCCCAAGGATTTATGAAGAGGGATAGACAGCCTTTTGGACTCTGGGATGTACATCATATCCACAAAATCAGGCTCTTCATCCTCCTCTGCACCTTCAACCAAGGGAAGCTGCAGGGTTTCTGCCACCTTTTTGTAGAACAAAAAATGTGAAGGGGACTCAGAGAGCCTGGGGGGAGAGACACCTGAGGGCCTGTCTGGGGAGATGTCCGGTTCAATGGGCACATCCAGACATCGTCATCGTCATCATCATCATCACCACCACCGGGATAGTCTTCATCTGGATCATAATCCGGAGGAGACGGATCTGACCGAACCGACCACCTAACCGGCAGTACCGGTTCAGATGGAACCGGTCTAAGCGATTGAACAATGCTAATCACTTTTGCTATTTCGTCTGTAGTTGGAGAGTGCGATACCGGATCTGAACTGGCAGACGCTTCTTTTTTGATGGAACCGACCCCTCGGGGTCGGCTCTCCTTTTGCCCAAGGAGGTATCGCCTAGGTCAGTAGGCACCTCCTCAGGTTCGGCCGCAACCAAACCGGGCTGGCCATCCGGATCTACAGACTTCTCGGCCTCCCTTTCCTTCAGCCTACTCAGTCTTTTGTCTAGAGTGGATTTAGGAAAGTTTTACAGATTTGGCAGTCTGATTCTGAGGTGGTAAACCTCAGACATAAACATAGAGGAGGGGGGTCAGCCTCAGCAAAGGCCTCCCACACTCAGTACAGTGTTGAAACCCAGTGGGACCGGTTTTCTTCTTGGGTTTCTCAGACATGGCCAACCTAACAAATTACCCTATTGCAACTTTCAAGCCAGGTAATACAATAACCGATCAGTTACAAACTGTGTCACGGGCTTTTTAAAAGAACCAGCAAAAGGTCCGGTTCTTTTGAAACTGATCAGTACCAGAACACCACTCTAATCCCAGAAATAAGATTAAACAGAATGTAACAGGGTCGGTTCCAAACCGGACCGACCGGAAAGAAACCGAAGAAAAGAACAATTTCCAACTTTTTCACAGTCACTACCTATCTACACACTACCTGTACCATAGACAGAGGCTGAAAATCTGAAAATAACAAAAAATATACGGTGTAAACCGAATGCTTTTACTTTTACCGAGCAGAGGAAATCTCCGGAGCGACTTCACTGTTAGGCAGAGTAAAGAATCTGACGGTTACACTGGGAAGTACCACAGACAGAGGTTTGAAAACCGAGCTCGAGCTCAACGTTCTATGCCTCTGCATAGAGTTAACTCTTTCCTCTCCGGGGCAGTTCAAGTGCTGGGGCTAACAGCATTATGTCTGAATACAGCAAGACTTCATGTTGTTTGAAACATTATTCTGCACTTATCTGCATTGAATTTAAACTGTCAAACCCTCAACTATTCTTCAAGTTTCTGTAGGTCCCTCCTCATTCTGTCCACACCCTCTGGAGTGTCCACTCTGTTACAGAGCTTCGTGTCATCATCGAACAGGGAAATTTTGCTTTCTAGGTCCTGCGCAATGTCACTGATGAAGACGTTGAATAGGATAGTAGGGAAATTAAAATGATGTACTCACCATACTTTATTCCTGTATTTATTTATTTGAAAAGTTTCACCAGGAAAGGTATACTGAGCTAAAATAGCTCATTTCCAGATGCATCCTTGGGGGAAGGGGAAAGGGGTAAGTACAATTGATTCCTGCTCTTCTAGTAATGTCTTCACCATTGATTCAAAATAGTGGGTCTTAGCTGGAGGCACTTGGACCCCACGGGAGCCAGAACTTTTCTGGAGGGCCAGCACAGAGGCAAGCTGTATGCATGCGTGGCTCTGTGAGACTAGGCTCATGGGCACAGGCTTACCTCAGCATCAGTCCTCAGCTGCCTCAGTACCTTCTTTACTGAGGTACTGAGGCATAACCAAACAAGTAATTCAATGATGTACTATATCAACCATTAAGGTAGAGTCTACTTGTATCTGGAAGATTATGGAGTCACTCTTAAAGGAGCGTATAGTGGACTACCTTGAGGGAAGAGGGCTAGTTGACCCCAGACAGCATGGGTTTACCAAGAGGAGAGCATGCCATACAAAATTAGTGGAGTTTTCAACTGGGTAATGGGAGTGATGAACTGCGGAGGAACTGTGGACGTGGCCTGTCTGGACTTCAGAAAGGCGTTCGACACAGTGCCTCATAAAAGGCTACTGAACAAACTGGACAGCCTTAGGGTGGGACTAGTCATAGTAAAATGGGTTGAAAACTGACTCACTGGGAGGACCCAAAAGGTGATGCTAAGGGGGTACTCTCTAGTGAGGAGAGGGTGATAAGCGTGGTATCTCAGGGGTCAGTTTTGGGCCCAGTTCTATTCAATGTCTTCATTGGAGACATTGCAGTTGGGCTGGTGGGAAAGGTGTGCATGTTCGCTGATGACACGAAGATCAGCAACAGAGGGGATACAGGATGAGGGAGGACCTTAAAAAGCTGGAGCAGTGGTCCAGTATGCAGAGACTGGGGTTCAATGTGGGGAAGTGAAAAATTATGCAGCTGGGGCTTAGGAACCCCAGGGCATAATATGAGCTGTGGGGGGGGATGGAAATTACGTACCTACTGTAATTCTTGATCTTCTTGGATGAAGTCTCCACCACACATTCACACTAATGGGATCTATGCTGGAGGTGCTAGGACCCAGCGGGAGCAAACTTTTCAAGAGGGTCAGTGCCAGAGATGGAGCCGTGAGGAAGCAGCACTGCGAGCCGTGGCTCGTGCAATAAAGACTACCTCGGCGTCGACCCTCCAACCGCCTCAGTACCTTTTTTTCTGAGGAGGTGCAGCGTAACTAACCTAGAGGTCTAATCTAACAAAATTGCTTCATAAGATAGTTCGAATGACCCATGTAAGAAGGGTCAACAATAGAGTCTTCACAGCCCAACCATTGAGGGAGTGAAGACCAGAAACAGAGACGTGAGCTCGGGGGAAGGTGGTGGGCGTGTGAATGAGTGGTGGAGACTTCATCCAAGAAGATCAAGAATTAAGGTAGGCATGTAATTTCCATATCTTCTTGGATATAAAGTCTCCACCACTCATCCACACTAATGGAAGAGTACCGAGCTAATAAACCCCCAAGACGGGCGGCAAGAGAAACAAAGAGCTCACATACTTAGGACAGAAGTCCGTTAAGAATAGTTCTACCAAATGACAGATGTCATCTGGCATGGACATCCAAAGCACAGTGCTTAACAAAAGTATGCACTGAGCTCCATGTAGCTGCACTGCAAATATCTGCAATGAGCATGTTGCAGATTTCCGCCAGAGATGCCGCGACTGCTCTAGTAGAGTGAGCGTACACTCTGCCTCCCAGCTTAACCTGTGCCATAGAATAGCAGTGGCGGAGACATGCTATCAGCCACGCTGAAATGCACCTAATAGCGACAGGTTGACCCAGCCTGGTCTCGCTGAATGAAACAAACAGTTGTTGAGCCTTGCAAATTTCTTTTGTTCTATCCAGATAAAATTGCAGTGCTCTCTTAACATCCAAAGAATGACAGGTACATGCTCCCTTCATTCTGAAAGTTAGCAAAGTAGGTAGGTAGGACTAAAGGTTGGTTTAGATGAAATTCTGAGACAACCTTAGGGAGAAACTTAGGGTGAGTCCTAAGAACTATTTTGTCCTTTTTACCAGTTTACTGGGGGGGGGGGGTCTGTGACCACAGCATGTATTTCAGAAACTCTATGGGACAAAGTGATGGCCACCAGGAAGGCCATTTTACAAGTGAGGAACTTCAACTTGCAGGTAGCTAGAGGCTCGAAAGGTTTCCAAGTGAGCATGTCTAGCACAAGGTTAATGTCCCAGGCTGCAACTGGATGTCTGATAGAAGGTCTGGTATGCAGAATACCCTTAAGAAACCTCTTAACTACAGGTAACTGAGCCAGAGACAAGGAATGCACCGACTCATGATAAGCTGAAATGGCAAAGAGATGAACTTTGACAGCAGAGTACTGCAGACCTGAATTTGAGAGGTCTAAAAGGTACTCCTGGACTTTATTTGGTGGGCAGGAAAAAGGGTTCGAAGAGGATTTTACAAACCAGAGAGAGAAACGCTTTCATTTGGCTGTGTAGGTCTTTCTAGTGGTTGGTTTACGCGCAGCTAAGAGGATATCTGAAACCCTATGGGAAACATTGAACCTATTCACCTATCTCTTCAGGAGCCAAGCGTGAAGGTGAAGCACCTTCAGATTGTGATGGACCATGGGCCCCTGGGTCAGAAGGTTCGTTTGAAGGGGAAATGACTTCGGGAGGGTTGCCGACAGACTGTTGAGCAGTGGGAACCATATCTGTTGAGGCCAGAAGGGAGCAATGAGAATCATTTTGTCTCCTTGAGACTCGAATTTGAGAAGTACCTTCTGAATTAGAGGAAGAGGAGGAAAGGCGTATTGAGTGGGGATGCAAAAAGGTCCAGGTCTGGAGTTCCCCACTCTTTGAAGAGTGACTGAGCGACGGTTGAGTCGAGAGACCACTTGTGAGGATCTGTCTCCGTTCTGCTGAGACGGTCTGCCAGTTCGCTCTGCATGTCTGGCAGGTAAACCACGTGGATTAGAGCCTTGTGCTCCAGGCATCTTGCCCACACTCTCATAGCTTCCCTGCATAATGGGTAAGAGTGTGCACCGCCCTGCTTGTTGATGTAATACATCACTGCTTTGTTGTCCATTTGAAGGAGAATGTTCTTGTGACAGAGTATGTCCTTCAAGGTCCGGACTGCATAGAGGACGGCTCTCATTTCCAGGACCTTTATGTGAAGCCAGGACTCGTCCTGAGTCCACTTATCTCGGGTGTGGAGATTCTGGCAGTGAGCTCCCCACCCCATCAGGGATGCATCGGTGATAATGCAGATCTGATGATCCAGAGGAGCAAAGGGATACCCTTCCAGAAGGTTGTCCTCCTGCGATCACCAGGTGAGTGACCTCTTTAGAGGTTCTGTCACCTTAATGGGGAAGGACTGAGGGTGAGTGGTTAGGGACCACTGAGTACTGAGCATCCACTGAGAGGTTCTCATGTGGAGATGTGCTAGGGGTACAGTGAACACCGAGGATGCCATGAGGCCCAGCATCCATTGCATTGAGATAGCTCGAACAGAGCTGTTTTCTCTGATGTATCCGGCCATCTGTAGGATATCGCTCCTTCTGTCCTCTGGGAGAAAAGCTTTCGCACAGGAGGTATCCAGAAGAGTTCCTATGAAAATGAGTTTCTGGGAGGGCTGCAACTGCGATTTGTTGCGATTTAGCAGGACTCCCATGGACGTGAGGAAGTCTGAAGCCTTGGCTATGGCGTCCAGAGTTCCCTGTCTGGAGAGGCTTACTAGAAGTCAATTGTCCAGATATGGGAACACTTGAATTCTGATTTTCCTGAGATGCACTGCGAGAATTGCACAACACTTTGTAAAAACTTGTGGCGCCTAGGATAGCCCAAAGGGCAGGACTCTGAACTGATAATGTTGACCCAACACCACAAACCTTAGGTATTTGTGGTGCTTTGGCTGTATAAGAATGTGTTGGTAGGCATCCTGCATGTCCAGGGAGGCTAGCCAATCATGTTGATGAATCAAAGATAGAAGGGTACCTAGAGATATCATCTTGAACTTTTCCTTGTGAAGGGATTTGTTTAACTTTCTGAGATCCAGAATGGGGTGCATGCCGCCAGTTTTCTTCAGAACTAGAAAGTAATGGGAGCAGAAACTTGTGTTTTGTTGGTCTGGTAGAGCTACTTTTACTGCCCTGTTTTTCAGAAGGCCTTGTACCTCAGAAGCAAGAAGTTCTGACTGTACTGCCGACAGCCTGGGCTGTTGTTCTGTGGGATGATCCGGGGGGGGTCTGAAAGATTGAGCTCATACCCCTCGTAGATTATCTAGAGGACCCATTTGTCTGATGTTATAGATTTCCACCAGTCATAGAACTGAGTCAGACGTCCTCCCACCGCTGAGGAAGAGTCCCCCTCAGGCAGTTGAGGTGGGACCTGGGCCAAGAACTCAGAAGGTTACACTGGGCGATTTGGGGCCTTGTGCCTTCTGCTGCATTTCCTTTTGTGGCTCTGGGTGTGGTTTTTATTAAAACCCCCCCTGCCTTTGCCCCGAAAGGACTGACGGTTGTGAAATTGATGCTTGTTGGCAGCCCCCCGAGAGGGGGCGGGTGCAGGTCGAGCTGTCTTAATGGCTGACCTAGTCTTCTGTGTGGCCTCCACAGCTTGTTCCACCTGGGGTCCGAACAGATACATACCATCGAAGGATAAGGCCATGACCTGCTGCTGGGCATCATTCGTGAAGCCCGAAGTATGTAGCCAAGAGTGGCGACGGGTACAAATGCCCACCGCCACCGCCCGAGAAGCAGTATCAAAAGTGTCCCTTGCAGCTTTAACCTGTTGGTTATTGGACTTGATGCCCCTGGTTATGGTGTGAAGTAGCTCTGAATTAGTTTCCGACTCAGGCAGAGCTCCTACCATTTGCTTGAGCGAATGCCAAAGGACATACTCATATTGAGAAAAATAGCCCTGGTAGCTGGCAATATGCATACCCAGGGTGGAAGCAGCAAAGACTCTCTTACCCAAAGTGTCTATCTTATGAGATTCTTTATTTATAGGCCGGGCTGTAGATGCCTGAGGGAGGACGGTCTTGTCATTCTCTGCTAAGACTACAATGGGATCAGCAAAAGCTTGTGAGGCCAATATGGGTCGATCCTTGGGAGCAGCATACTTCCTATCTATGGACTTAGCCAGGGAAGGGATGATAGCAAGATTTTTCCATACAATCTGAGAAAGGGGCTCAAAAGATGGTTGTACCAGAGGAGTTAAAATCCATAGGGATCTCCGGTACATGTAGGTATTGGAGTCTTAAAAGCTTCCCAGGATCGATTTCTGTAGTCTGGAGAGAAAGAGTGGAATTAAAATTTTTCAGCAGAGACTTAAAGGAAAGGTCTTCGACCACAGGCTCTGCAGCAGAATTAATCCCTGCTCCTTCAACATCATCACCCAGATGAAGATCTGGGTCAGGCTCAAAATCATCTCTTGGCAGTCCAGGGGGGACTGTGTGGACAAGAAAGGAGTGAAAAACATAATGAAAATTAGAAGAGGAAAGAATCGGAGTTGAAAAGCCCTGGAGGCTGGACGGCACCGCACCAAGCATCGGCGCCTACGAAGAACACGGCGCCGAACCCAAGGAAGTCGGCGGCATCGGAAACAGTCCAGCACATGGTGCCAACAAAGGCCATGGCACCGACAGCGCTCCCGGCATCACGGATGGTGCTGACAGTGTCCCCAGTGCCACAGATGGCACCGGCAGAGCCCCCGGTGCCATAGATAGCACTGACAGAGCCCCCAGCACTGCAGACGGCGCCGACAGAGCCCTCGGTGCCACAGATGACACGGACAGAGACCTCAGTGCCACAGATGACACCGATAGAGACCTTGGAGCCACAGATGGCTCTAAGAGTGTCCCAAGTTTCTGAAAACTGCAATTTGAAGGAAAAGAGGGAAAATGAACAGGAGATAGAGGCATCGGTGTGGACCCCTGTGCCACAGCCATGTGAGGGGGGAAAACACCTGAGCACGGAGTCGACAGCATTGAAGAAGGCATCGCATCACTAGGAAGGTCCAACTGCCCTACCCGATCCCTCAAACAGCCCAAAGGCCCCGGAGTGACTGGGCCATGCAGCTGGACCAACCTCCAAGCCCATTGCTCCATAAGAGCAGCCCACTGGTGAAACTGCTCATCAGAGGCCCGTCCAATAGGCGGGATGGGCTCCGATGTTGAGGAGGTTGGATACCGAAGCAAGAAACCGGCGACTCCGAGACAGGAGGAGACCGGTGCCTAGCCCCAATGACCAACCGTCGATGCGCAGACATACCGGAAAGCGACCTTGAGTGATGCCTTCTCTTTCTCGACTTGTGTGCTGAAGAAGAACTTGAGGCCGAACGGTGCCACAAATGAGACCGTTTCTGTTTATGCTTTTAGGGGGACCACCAATCTCCCTGAGCATTGGACCATCTGTTGTCAGACCCACCCTCCGGGGAGGGCGGCAGACCGGACCCAGCCCGACTGACTGAACAGCTTTCATACGAAGTCTCCCTACCGTCACCTGACCCGCTCATGGTCGACTCTGTCAATGGAGGGCTGAAGACTTCTTTATTAATCAATAAAATTAAATCTACTCGGTACTTGTTTTGAAGATAAATTACAAAACAATAAGCTGAAAACTATGCTGCTAGTTTGAAGTTTGACTCCCAGCGGGCGAGCTACGTAGTCACTGAAGCGTACTCGATGGCGGGGAAAAAGGAACTGAGGCGACTGGAGGATCGACACCGAGGTAGTCTTTACTGCATGAGCCACAGCTCATGATGCTGCTTCCTCTCGGCTCCATCTCTGGCTCCGACCCTCTTGAAAAGTTTGCTCCCACTGGGTCCTAGCGCCTCCGGCGTAGATCCCATTAGTGTGAATGAGTGGTGGAGACATAGAAACATAGAAACATAGAGGTTGACGGCAGATAAGGACCGCATGGCCCATCCAGTCTGCCCATTTCTTTTTCTACCTTATAAATGTGCCATCGGCCTTTGCTCTGTCAGTGGCCTATCTATTCATACTCATTTGTATTGCTCCCTTATGCCTATCCCATGCCTGTTTGAAGCCCTGCACTTATTCATAGCCACCACTTCTTGAGGTAGGCCATTCCATGCATCCACCACCCTTTCTGTGAAAAAGAATTTCCTCACATTCCCCTTAATCGGCCCCTAAACTCATGCTGTGTCCTCTTGTCCTGCTATTTTTTATATTTAAACATGTTAGACTCTTTCACCTTGTTAATGCCTTTAAGGTATTTGAATGCCTCGATCATATCACCTCTTTCCCTCCTTTGCTCAAGGGTATACATATTGAGCTCTGTTAATCTGTCCTCATATGTCTTCTGATGCAGTCCCTGCACCATTTTGGTTGCTCTTCTCTGGACTGCCTCAATTTGGTTAATGTCCTTGTGAAGGTGAGGCCTCCAATACTGCACGCAGTACTCCAGATGGGGCCTAACCAGTGTCTTGTAAAGAGGGATTATTACCTCCCTCTTATGACTTGTGATACCCCTACTAATACACCCTAACACCCCCCTAGCCTTACCTACTGCTTTAGAGGTCTGCTTGGATGATTTCAGGTCATCAGTGATGATGATGCCCAAGTCTCTTTCTTCCTTTGTGACTGCTAGCAACTCTCCTCCCAGCCTATAGGTGGCTTCAGGGTTTCTCTTCCCTATGTGCATGATCTTGCACTTCTTTGCATTAAATCCCAGTTGCCACTCTTCTGACCATTTTGCTAGTTTATCCAGATCTCTTCTTATTCTGCCCACCCCATCTGGATCATCTACTCTGTTGCAGATCTTGGTGTCATCTGCAAACAGACAAGCCTTACCCTCTAGTCCATCTACAAGGTCACTAATGAAGATGTTGAAGAGGACTGGCCCCAGGACTGATCCCAGAGGTACCCCACTTGTGACTTACATCTCTTCTGACTGTATACCATTTACCACCACTCTCTGTTTTCTGCCCGTCAACCAATTTGCCACCCAGTTGACCAACTTCTGACCCACCCCAAGACTTTATGTCCAGGAAGATATAGCAGTCATGGAACAAGAAAGAGACCTCAGCGTCATCATTGCGGCTGACCTCAAGGCAACAAGTCAATGCCAAAAGCAGTAGGACAGGCCAGCAGAATGTTGGGATGTATAGGGAGGGGTATAGCGAGCAGACGGAGGGAGGTCATTGTTCCCCTGTATAAGACATTGGTCCAGCCTCACCTCAAGTACTGTGTGCAATTCTGGAGGCCACATCTGAAAAAGGATGTTGGGAGGGTGGAGGCTGTTAAAAGGAGGGTCACCAGAATGATTCACGGGCTGCAGGGGAAGATATATGAGGACAGACTGAGTGATCTAAATATGTACTCCCTTGAGGAAAGGGGGGGGGACATGATTGAGACTTACAAATATTGAAAGGGGTTTAATAGGATACGGTGGGGGAGGGTTGCTTTCAGAGAAGAAAGGGCTCCACAACCAGGGGACACAGCATGAAGCTGGAGGGAGGAAAATTTAGAGGGAATATAAGGAAGCACTTTTTCACAGAGAGGGTGGAGGATGCCTGGGATTGGTTGCTGGAAGATGTGGTAAGGGTTGAAGCTATCTCTGGTTTTAAGCATGCCTGGGACAGACACAAGAGGATCCTGAGGGTGGGGGTGACTTAACGGGGGGCAAAAGGAAATCAGGCAACTATCGGTGGGGAGGGAAGGGAATGCACATTAGAGAATGGTTATCATAGGGCAGACTCGGTGGGCCATGTTGGTCCTTATCTGCTGAAAATTGTATGTATGTATGTAAGTACTTATGCTCTAAACCTAAGGGCATAAGACAGTCCTTGTGATCCATGTAAGAAGGGTCAATATACCAGTAACACAGTGGGCTCAATTCTCAAAGAGGGCTTAGATCAGTGCAAGCTGTGGCAAACAGCAGCTTTCACTGAAGCCCAGTGCACCAGGGACCCTGCACCAGATTGTAGTACAGGAGGGGTCCTGGTGCCTAAGTTCCCACACTTGCGGCAACCTCTCCTGTGTAACAAACACATGGCGCACAGGAGGTGTTTGCCACAGGCTCTGTGCAGCAAAGGCTAGGGGTCCCCCCATCCCCTTGTAAAATAAATAAAACCCCGTCCTGGTGGTCTAGTGCCCCCGATCCCTGATGTCACCTGTAATCATTAGTAATATTAAACCCCTTCCTGGAGGTCTAGTGTCCCCCTGATCCCTGATGTCACTGTAATCACAATTATTACAAAACCCCTTCCTGGTGGTCTAGTGCCCCAACCCGATCCCCGATGTCACCGTGATCATAATTAATAAAAAAAAACTTTCTGGTGGCTCAGTGCCTCACCCCCACCCTGTGCAGGTAGTACCTCACCCCACTCCCCCATCCCAAAACACAGCCGGCAACCGGCACAGCCCACCTTTCACCTCTGCAGCCAGCCACTGGCTGAACTGTAATTGAATGCGTATTGTATAGTGTAGGCATTCATTGATTGACAGTCAATGAGCATGTACACTATACAGTACGTGCTCAGTGCCAGTTCAGTCGGCAGCCAGCTGTAGAGGAGAGAGGCGGGCTGAGCTGGTTGCTGGCTGTATTTTGGGATGGGGGAATGGGGTGGTTGGCACTACCTGCTTGGGTGGGGGTCCACTAGGCCACCAGGGAAGGGGGTTATTTTTAATTATGATTACGGCGACATTGGGGATTGGGGGGCACTAGACCACCAGGAAGGGTTTTGTAATGATTATGATTACAAGTGACATCCGGGACTGGAGGAGCCAGCAGACCACCAGGAAGGGGTTTATTATTACGATTACAGGTGACACTGGGGATCGAGCAGAGGGGCCACTAAACCACCAGGAGGGGGTTTATTATTAAATGTGATATGGGGTGACATCGGAGCTGGGGAGGGGGGACCACAGCACATTGTAGCAAACAGGCCAGCTCTCCCAGAGGGGAATTTTCTAAGTACTCTTTGACCAGCCCTGGCTGGTCTAATGGTACTTAGAATTTCTCCCTCTGTGAGAGTTCTGAGAATCCCACTTTCGGGGATGTGGCAGCTTGCATCTGCCACATGCCCCCTAGTACCATATTGCAGCCCATTTTTGGGTGCACGGGCAGTGCAAACCCTGTTTGGGGCAGGCAGTCTGTGGTTGACACAGGCTGCCATTGAAAATCACTCCCAACGCATCATTTGGCGCAAGGGTCATTCTGCGCCATTCACTGTGGCGAAAGCCCCTTGCGCTGCGCTATGCTGGGAGCTTTGAGAATTGGGCCCAGTGTCTTCAAAGCCCTAACCAAGTATACACGGGTAAAGACAAATAAAACATGCTGGAGTGAGCCTAGGGAATGGTGGGTGGATGCGTGCATCAATGGTGAAGATATTCATAGATCAGGAATTACGGTGAGTACATAATTTCCATATCTTCCAGAAATCAGTCTTCACCACTGATTCACACTAGTGAATCAGAGTACTAAGCTCAGACAAAAAAAAAAAAAAAAAACAGACTAGGGTGGTAGGAGCCAAGGACTCACTCAGGACAGTAATCCATTCAGGACTGTCATGCTGAAGGAGGCATGCTGTGTGGGATGGACATCCAGGGCATAGTGCTTAGTAAAAGTGTGCACTGTGCTCCAAGTTGCAACTCTACAAATATCACTGATAGGCACAGAGTGAATCTATGCCAAGGATATGGTAACCTCTCTGGTGGAGGTGGCAAGTACCTGGCCTTCCAACTAGAACTAAGACATGGCATAGCAATGGCGCAGGTAACTCGCACTTCAGGCAGAAATGCACTTAATTGTAATAGGCTGTCCCCTTCAAGTAGGATGAAAGGAGACAGAGCTGTTTGGATTACCTGAAGTCCTTAGTTTTGTCCAGGTAAAACCTAAGGACCCTCTTAACATTCAGAGTGTGGAGAGTACGCTCTCCTTCATTCTGTATGTTAGCAAAGTAGGTAGGTGCACTAGTGGCTGGTTAAGATGTACTCCAACACCACGTTAGGTAGAAATCTGGGGGGTGGAGAACTACCTTGTTCTTATGGAAAACATTACACAGAGGATCTGTGACCAAGGCATGAATTTCAGACACTATGCAAGCAGAGGTGTTGGTCACTAGGAATGCTGTTTTCCAAGTTAAAAACTTCAGCTCACAAGTCACAAAGGGATTGAATGGTTTGTGAATGAGCATATCCAGTACCAGGATGATATCCCAGGTAGCCACCTGCTTCCTGACGGAAGGTCTTGTGTGTCAGATGGCCTCAAGGAACATCTTGTGGCAGCTGTGCTGGTTAAAGGATGCTTACAATCTCATGATATGCAGATATAGCACATACAGTGGCAGTAATGTAAAAGTTGACCATTACCGTGGTATTTTTTGCCAACCGCAAAAAAAAAATACTGCAGATTTATCACTACCTCGGTAAAAAAATGCACTGAATAACATTGATTTTTTTCCATGGTAGCGGTATATCTTCAGTATTTTTTTCATGGTTGACAGAAAATACCGCAGTAATGGTCAACTTTTATATAACTACCACTGTAGGTGGACATTTATTGTAGAATACTGTAGACCATCATCAGAAAGGTCCAACAATTACTGCAGAACCTTGTCAAGTGGTCAGCCAAAGGGGGCCATGTGGGTTTTGGAGCACCAAATGGAAACTATTTTCCCCTTGGCTGTGCAGGTTTTCCTAATGGAAGGCTTGTGAGCAGCCAGAAGTATTTCAGAGACCCTCTGATATACCTTGTACCTGTTCACTTCTATTTCTTCAGGAGCCAGGCCTGAAGATGAAGAGTGTGTTGATTTGAATGGACCAGGTGATCCTGAGTCAGCAAGTCCATTCTGAGAGGAAGAATCTTCAGTTTGTTGACTGTTAGTCTATTCAACAGAGGAAACCGTATCTGCTGAGGCCAGCAGGGGTCCACTAGTATCATCTTGCCCCCATGCACTCCCAATTAGAGCAGTACCCTCTGCACTAGAGGGATTGGTGTGAATGTACACAGAAATAGATTTTCCCATTGCAGTCTGACTGTATCCTGACAGAAAAGGCCATGTCCTGAATTTCTGGAGCAGAATTGAGGCAATTTGGTGTTGAGTGGGGACACAAAAAGGTTGGCATCTGGGGCACACCAGTGGTTGAACAGCAATATCATGACATCTAGAGCTAGTGATGACTCATGATGATTGGCCTCTGTTCAGCTGAGTTTGTCTGCCAGGGTATTTAGTAGACCTGGCAGATAAACTGCTTGGAGCAGGATCTGCTGCTAGAGGTACTATTCCCTCACTCTCATCACCTTTCTACAGAAAGGGTATCAGTGTCCACCCCCTTGTTTGTTGATGTAATACATGACAGATGTGTTGTCTGTTTGGAGGACTGTTTTGTGGCCGAATAGGTCCACTAGGGCTCTCAGGCCATACAAAACAGCTTGCATCTCCAATACATTGATGTGGAAATGAGTCCTTGATGGGTTCCAGACATCTTGTGTTTGGTTGCCCTGACAATGGGTACCCCCACCCCAACAGGGAGGCATCCATCGTAAGAGTCACCTGAGGCTCCAGTTGGGAGAAGGGGAAGCACAAGAAGAGATTGTCCTCCACTGACCACCATGTGAATGGCCAAACCAGGGACTTGGTTGCATGAATGGGATAAGTCTGAAGGTCTGATGCATGTGATCACCCTTTCATTGAGCATCCGCTGAGTTGCCCTCATGTGTAACCACAGCATTGGCAGTGTAAACACTGAGGAGGCTAACAGACCCAGCATGCATTGCATAGAGTGGTCTTGCACACTCCTGCATTCCATGATGTAGCGTGTCATCTGCAGGACTGCCTGCAGTATGCCCTCTGGAAGAAAGGACCTGGGCTTGCTCATACCCAGGAGAGCTCCTATGAACAGCAATTATTGTGAGGGTTGGAGTGGAGACTTCTCTAGATTCA
The DNA here is from genome assembly GCA_016271365.2 of Neoceratodus forsteri. Lineage (NCBI taxonomy): Eukaryota > Metazoa > Chordata > Ceratodontiformes > Ceratodontidae > Neoceratodus > Neoceratodus forsteri. The sequence continues at coordinate 661,940,365 of CM057459.1, forward strand.
GCAGAACCCCCACTGAGGTGAAGAACTGAGTGGCAGTGGTAACTGTTCCGTCTCTTGCCTAGATGGGCTTGCAATTAGCCAATCATCCAGACATGGAAAGACTTGGAGTCCTAACTTTCTCAGGTGTGCAGCAAGTACTACAAAGCACTCTGTACAGAATCGTGGTGCTGATGAAAGCCCAAAAGGCAGGACTTTGAACCGGTAATGCTACTTCAGCACGACGAAGAGGAGAGGAGATATCTGTGGTGGCTGGGGTGTACCTGTGTGTGCTGGTATGTATCCTGCATATCCAGGAATGCTAAACAATCCTGAGGTTTCAGGAAGGGAAGCAGAGAACCCAGAGAAATCATTTTGAATTTCTGTTGATCCATGAATTTGTTCGGATTTCTGAGGTCGAGAATGGGGGCATGCCCCCTGATTTTTTTGGCACCAGAAAGTAGTGGGAGTAGAAGTCTGTGTTTAGTTCTGACTCTGGCACTATTTTCGCTGCATTGTTGCCCAGCAGACCTGCAATCTCCTGCACCAGAAGCTCTTTCATATGAGTTGATAAAAGAGGCCTACTTCTGTGTGGATACTCTGGAGGGATTTCTATACAATCCAGAGTTCCATCATAGATTCCCATTGATGGTACACACACTCTCCTTTCTGGGTAGAAGTCTGCCTCGGACAGCTGAGGCAGACTAGGTCTGGAACTTCAAAGCGTGGCACTAGATGCTTTCGGGACCTGTGCCTTTGGCTGTGCCTTCTTCCATGGCTGGAAAGGCTAAAATTTGTTTTGGAGTCCCTTGCCCTTTCCAGAAAAGGACTGCTTGTTCTGAATGAAACCACATTCTTTGGCTCTCTGAGAGTTAGAAGGGAAATCTTAAGAGTCTTTCTAGTTTTCTGAGAGGCCTCAAGAGACTACTGTACCTGCTGTCCAAACAGGTATGTTTTATCAAAGGGAACATTCACAGTCTGTTGTTGGACATCTTGAGAAAAAACAGACATTTGCAGCCAAGAATGCCACCCGAAGCAAATGCCTGCAGCAACAGAGTGAGATGAAGAATCAAAGACATCCATAGCAGCTTTAAGCTGGTAACTGTTGGACTCAATGCCAAATGTGACAGTCAGTAGAATACCTTGTTTAGTCTCTATGAGTCCAGCAGACTCTGTGCCAGAGACTTACGTTTGCTCCAAAGGGCATACTCATGTAACCCCTAGATGGCGCTATCCCAGGGGCTACTACCCCTGCCTGATTTGCCACTAACAGGTTGAGGGGCCTGGATCCAATGGCGGTGCCTCCACCCAGAGGTCAGGGTTTGCAATAGTTAAACTAACTTGGTCACAGCCCTCTGGGACACTGCAACCCCCTTTCTTCCCACTAGTGGCCCACACAATATACAGAATTACCTTCACAGTATACACTTACCCCAGGCTGGTTCGGCACTGGGACCTCCTGTAAAATGAGATACAGTGCAACAATCACAGTACAGTACTTTAACATAGACAAATACCTCAGGCAGTATAACTTTGCTTGAAACAAACAGCTCTGATTTATTTAGGGGATATAACAAGGACAGGGGAAATCAGGTTAATTAGCTTATCACTCTAATAATTCATTTATGGCTCTGTGCACAGGCCTATCCCTATCAGTTACTGTCCCTGGGTACCCAGGCCCTAGTGGCTAGTCCAAACCGTGGCAGCTGGTAGGGCCCTTCACACAGAGAAAAGGAGAATTAAACAGTCAGCAGTACAGTAATTCCATTTGGATTTAATGTGGCAATTCAACAGGAGCGAACCCTGAATTAGTACTCACGACCTCCAAAGAAGATATGGTCCTTCAATGTCAGCAGGGCTACTTTGATCTCCAAGAGACTCTTCACATTTATATGGTAAAAAAAGAAAGCACTATACCAGGCAGGCTGCATCTGTATCCCAATCGCAATTACTGCACAATAACCAGGAGAACACACAGCAGATTCAGTTCCTGACAGACCGAGTGTAATTCAACAATTTCTTCAGTCTTCTACAGGGTGAGCCTGGTTTCTACTCTTCAGAGATCCTTTGATTCTTTTCACAGGACGGATTCAGTCCTAACAAGCTGTTACACAAGCTGCAGACCGGAACTCTGGGCCTTACACACGTTTTTTGACTGAAACTGTGCACTGAAGGAGCACAGGGTTCTCTTTCCTTCACTGCCAGAGCTCAAACTGAAACTCCAACAGACAAAACCGGCACTTCCTTTGAGTTCCTCCCAGTTCTTGACTGGATTGGCTGTCACTCACAATAGACTGCTGCTGTTGGTCCAAAAAGGCACGAAGTCTAAACTACATCTCCCAGAGTCACTGCCCATACAATCCTCTTGTGGCTGGCTCAGATTATGAGTCCAAGTTCTGATTCGCCCAGGCACATTTTAGAGCTAGCTTACCCCACACTGATTGGTCCAGTTCAGCAGTTCAAAACTAGAATGGGGAACTAGGCAGACACAGTTCTGACTGCAAAGAAAGCAGGTTAGACAAACTGTAATTTTATTATTACTGTAAATGATTTCTGGCAATCAGTTACATCTTTCAGATAGGTTCCCTTTGCACTCTAGTGACTGCAAAATGGGGTGAATTGGTCAGCAGCTTGAGTGGTACTCAATCAAAGAAACACACAGTCCCCCATACAACTAATTATGTCTGCAAGCAGACAGCTCTAAAGAGACAGTACCAGAGGTTCTAAAACACTCACTGATAAATGGCTTAAATGCCAAACACCATTCAGGCTTGGAGCATTCAAGCAAGCTCCTGGAAGTCTTTTGGGAACCCCATTTGCAGGGGGTTACACCTTCCTGGTTTGGGAAAGCTTGACGTCTCAGCTGCTAATTCCATAAGTTTCAACTGCAACCATATACATTTGCATTAGGCTCACATGTAATCATCAGTCAATATATCATTTTACCAAGAACACATTTCTGAAACATTGCAGTACGTCACTCTTTACACAGTATTACACACACATTGTACCATAACTCAAGTTATTACCTCTTGTACATGAAACCTGAAGAGAGGGGCCCTTCCCTATCAGTTACCTTGGGGCTGGACGGGGCAAGGGCACCATACTTAGAGGGCAACACAAGTAACTTGGAGTTAGCACTGATCGCCAGTTTGGGCAATGAGCCTCGGGACACATACACTTTTATGGACAACATTGAGAGGCAGGTCCACAGGCCTCCAAGGGAATCATAACTGAGGTGCACCACAGGCTTTACAGCTCGACCAGTCTTTCTAGGGGGAACTGTTACAGTCTCTGCACTCTGAGCCTCATTTTCAGCATTGTCCTCACTTGTCAGGAGTCTCCATGGGGGTAGAGAGGCTAGAACTTGGGGCACTTTCAGCTCCAGGAGTTACAGTTTCTGAGTCCACAACATTTGGCTCGCATGGAGAGCTTTCGGACACTGGCAGTGGACTGTCAGGGCACTCAAAATACTCTTCTTGTTCGGTGTATCACCAGTCTGCCCCAATCTATCATTTTCTCCCTGAAAGCTCAAACAGTTCAACCATGCACAATGATTCCATTTCATCTGATCTGATGCTTTGCACTTCACTTTCTGGGAGCATTGGCTCCAGGGATGAAGCTGGGGCTTAGACAGTCCAGAAGGCCCAGCTTTGTCTCCAGTATTGACTAGGGATTGCCCTCAAACAATTGACTCAGTTCGTAAGAAGGATAGTATTCAAAGTCACTCTCACTTTCTTCTGATATGGACTGACAGTCATGCTCAACTGGGACTTGTGGAGGGGAACACTTTAACTTTGCTTCTGTAGGTGCAGACTTTCTTGATCTTTTCTTAGCAGCAGCTCTAGTCACTGGTCCAGAGGGGGCATCTTCTAGGGGCTCAGACTCAATTGAGATTTGTCCAATGGGCAGTAAATGATTTCTATGCATTGTTTTTACATCTTTTGAATTATTCTCAGGCCTTACTTTGTACACTGGCAGATCATCTAGTTTGCCCACTACAATGTGAGGGAGATGGTGCCATCTGTCAGCAATCTTGTGCTTGCCATGCAGTCCCAGATTTCTTAGCAATACCCGATCTCCTCCTGGAGTTCCTGTGCTTTCACCTTTTATCATACCTTTCTTTGTTGGCCAGATTTCTTTGGCAGCCATGGTTTGAGCCAGTTGGTACGCATGAGTTAGCTGGGCCTTTAACTTTGCACATACTGTAAATAGTTGTCAGCTTGAACCCCATCAGGAGAGACCCCAAAACACACATCTACTGGTAGTCGAGCTTCTCTTCCAAACATCAGGCGGTAGGGGAGAACCCAGTGGCATCACTTTGGTGCAGTTATAAGCATGTACCAGGGTGCTAATTTGTTGGCTCCATCTAGGCTTGTCCTTTGGTGCAGGGTGCCTAGCATATCTAGCAAAGTGCGGTTGAAACGCTCAGGCTGTGGGTCCCCTGGGGTGGTAAGGAGTGGTTCTGACTTTCTCACTCCCACAGAGAAAGCATCTCTTTGATCAGACGACTCTCAAAGTCTCTCCCTTGATCAGAATGGATTCTTTGTGGAGCCCCATAGTGAACAAAAAAGTTTTCTACAAGTACTTTGGCCACAGTGGATGCTTTCTGGTCTTTGGTGGGGAAAGCTTGGGCATATCTCGTGAAATGGTCAGTGACCACCAGCACATTACTGATATTTCTTTGATCTGACTCCAAACTCAGAAAATCAATACAGACCAGCTCCATGGGTGCACTGGTGGTGATGTTAACAAGGGGGGCAGCCCTCTGGGGCAAAGCTTTCCTCTGTAAGCAGCGACTACAAGTTCGAATGTGTTGCTCCACATCAGCCCCCATCTTAGGCCAATAGAATCTGGATCTCACCAAGTCAAGTGTTCTGTCTATACCAAGGTGCCCCATGTGGTTGTGCAAGGACCTCAATACTGAGTCTCGAAGGCAGTGGGCAGCACTCAGTTGTTGTTTGTCTACTTGTCCCCTCTGTCTACTGTTTCTCGTATAACAGTTTATTGATCAGTTTCAACTTAGGACCTTCTTTGTATAACAGTGCAGTTCTCAAATCAGTGGAGCGAATTTGACACATCTTTTCCTGCATAGAGGGCTTCTAAAGCTGCTTTGATCATGGGATCGCGGGATTGAGCCCACGATACTGTCATTGTCCAGCTGAGGCAGTGCACCAATGTCTATTGCAGAAAAGTGGCACAAGCAGCAGGTATGCAATTCTCAGAGGGTCCCAAGCAATCCACCATGCAGTCCACTGCGTCCGTGGACATTTGTTCCTCCCTGTCAAACTTCGCAGAGTGCCCGAATGTCAGGTTCTGCCAATCGGACCCAATCATTCTGGGGAACAGGCCTCCGGAGAGAGCATCAGCATCTATGTGGTTCAGACCTGCTCGGTATTCAGAGCATAGTCATATGTAGATAATGCAGAAAGCCACCTATGGCCAGTGGCATCCAACTTAGCTGAGGTCTGCACATAGGTCAAAGGATTATTGTCAGTTTTACTAGTATTTTAGCCCCATACAAGTACTCATGGAATTGGTCAACAATAGCCCACTTCAAAGCTAGAACTCTAACTTATGTACAGGATAGTTCTTTTCGGATGGGGTCAGGCTTCTACTGGCAAAGGCCACTGGTCTCAGGCCATTCTCGTGCTCTTGGTACAACACAGCCCCCAACCCTTGCAAGCTAGCATCAGTGTGCAGGACGTAAGGTTTTCTTGGATCGGCATAGGCCAGCACTGGAGCATGGGTAAGTTGATATATGATCTCATGAAAAGCAGTCTCACTAATCAGGAGTCCAGCGGCCCCAAATACTTCACTCGGATGAAAATACACTTTTCAGTCTTGAGGGACGCTGACTTTGGTATTTTTGTGGGTTGGGGATACCCTTGAGTAAGGTTAAGTAAAGGGCGGATCACTCTTGAATAGTCCTTGATGAAGCCCGATAATAACCACAGAATCCCAGGAATCTTTGCAGTTCTTTAGATTTTTGGGCTGTGGCCAGGTGGTCAAGGCCTCAACTTTACTTGGGTCGGTCTCTATTCCTCGGTGGATACTATGTGTCCCACATACTTTACTGATGTTTGAAAGAATTGACACTTATCAATGGACAGTTTAAGGCCAAAGTCCTCCAGTCGGTCCAATACCTTAAATAATGCTCTCATGTTCCTCCAGTGAGCTGCCAAACACAATAACATCATCTAGGTATACCAGGCACTCTAGTAAGTTCATGTCCCCACTGCACGCCTCCATCAATCGTTGAAAAGTGGCTGGGGCACCTGAAATCCCTTGAGGCATCCTCATGAATTCATAGAAGCCAAGCGGACAGATAAAGGCTGTCTTCTCACGGTCCTCTGGGGCCATCGGGATCTGGTAGTACCCACCGCGGAGATCCAGCACAGAGAACCACTTGCTCCTGCTTAGGCAGTCCAAAGCATCCTGAATGCGGGCATTGTGTACTGATCAGGGATAGTCCGCCGTTTAAGGTAGCGATAATCCACACACATCCTTACTGTTCCATTCTTTTTCCTCACTACCACAATGGGGAAGCATAAGGGCTTCTGGATTCTTGTATTACACCAGCAGCTAACATCTCTTGCAGATGCCGCCTCACATCATCTATGTCAGCAGGTGCCAGCGCCGAGACCTCTCACGAAATGGTCTTTCGTCATGCAGCCGGATATTGTGCTCAGCTCCTTGCACGCATCCTACGTCCCATTCCTTTAAAGAAAACACCTGGTCTCTCTGGGCAAGCTTCTCACTGATCCTCACTTTCCATTCAGCTGGCAGCGGGGAGTCGCCGAAATCAAACAAGTCAGGCGTTACTCTGTCATTCTTCCTTGAACTCTTGCTGCTGGGTAGCACTGCAGTGTCTGCACAATGCACATTAGCCAGGATGCAACCTCTGTTTACTCGAATGTCTCTTTCAGACACATTATGAACTTGGACCATTACCCTTCTGGCATAAGCATGGGCTCTAGCGGCAAAATACTAGGCTTGACCAGCAGTCCCTCTGGCAATTTTCCATCGCCTGGTGCATCCAACATTAATATTTTATTCTTAACATCCTTTCTGATACGGACCTCTCCTGTAAGGTACACTGGGCATTTGGCGCCAGGATCAGAGACTCAGGATCCTTCTTCCATACAATTCCGACCGTTCCTCTGGTTCTATTTTTCAGCATCTCTCTGTGCCTCATAGGCCTTCTTAATTAAAGCCGAACTCTTAAAGCTCTACTAGTCTTTGACCCTGTTTTTCATAACACAACTGTGCCAGCCTTCCTGAACATATGAGCATTTGTTCCAATCAACAAAGGGACACCATCATACAGTCCAGTGGGGGACACACTAAGGCTAGGGTCTCTACTTGTTCGGCCACTCCAGCCACGGAGGTGGGGAAAGACAGCCAAATTGGATATACCCGGAATAGGGTAGGCCTTCACTTAACCCCCATACATGCAGTCCTTCTAATGGTTGTAAGGGTACGTCTGACAAATGCTTCTGATACCAATCCTGGAACATAATTGTCACTTGGGAGCCACTGTCTAATACAGCTCTTGTAGACACTCCATTCACCTTTACAGTGGTCTCCATGGAGGGACCCACTATTCTGGACCAGTCTGGAGAGGCGGTAGTGGGGGCCTGGGCAACTGACCTTGCCACAAAAGGACGTGAATTAGCATTTTTGGTGCCCTCACTGGGATCATGTTCGCACCTCTTAACCACTGATTTGTTCTCCAAGCTCTCCTTGTAGCCTATATGCAACTTTGTCAGTGTCTTTGGGGACTGGCATTCCTTTCATGTGCCCATCTTTCCCACAATTATAGCAAAACATACTTTTGGAGTTTGAGCTGGCCGAGGTGCCACACTGGGAGCCAGGGCGGGGTATTACTAACTGGAAACCTTGGTGCCATCTCTGTCTGCGGCGTGATAAGCATTTGGAGACATCTCGTCAGTTTCTCCACTTCCATGGTCAAGGAATCGAGTTCGAGCTGTTATCAGCAGGAGATACATGGGTGGGTACCCCACCCCCATAGCAGATGCAGTCGGATATAGGTCAGGGGTCCATTTGCAGGCGTGGCCTTCATAAAGGACTGTTTTTGAATTCCCGGATCTCTCTCAACAGTTCGCCCCATTGTGGCATATCTTTTCCTTATCAGAGCACTCATTGACTGCCAACCTCTGCCCCTGAACTTCACTTGATGGGCCACCCTCAGTCACTCGGGTCGATAGCCACAGCTATTGGTGCAGGTCCCTCCCGAGGTCGCCTTTTTCTCAACTCCTCGAATTTCTCTCATTAACTCATCATAGGAGGGTGGGATTCCAGTCGATCTGCCAGGCGTAACTGAAGCAACAGCAGTTCTGAGAAGGGGCAGACTTAAGGATTCTGTCCAGTCTGGTTCGGTCCAGTTCAATCGCTGGCAAACTACCCTTTCTGAGGCATTCTTGCAACAATTTTTCCAGCCGAGAGACATACACAGACAACAACTCCCTTGGTACTGTTGTGCATTTCTTACTCTCCACCATAGGTCCTCATCAGAATCTGGGCTCCCATACACATTCTCCAAGGCCTCAAGATAGGCTGTGCAGTCGCTTCAGGGTTACTGGCCCGCTTAGCACGGATGGTAGCCAGGGCAGGACCTCGGAGGCTCTCACTAACCCTCTTCTCGCCGGCTTCCGAGCATTGCCATTCTAGCACTTGGGGCAACATAGTCTATCCAGGTCTCCCAGTCATCCTCCCCTTGGGGGTGGGAGGGTGCCAGAGAAGATCCTCAACCTTCGTAAGAGTCGTGACTAATGGCAGGTGCAGAAATAGGAGTCTGCATTGGTTCAGCCACCATTACGGGTACTGGGCAGGAGAGGGTGTTGGGGAGGAACACCCCAGGTGGCAAGAATAGTTTCTTCAAGTCCTCCAGCAGTTTTCCTTTCTCCAGCAAACTCATTTAGCAAATTTCTTCTCAAAGTTTCAGATAGTGGTGGGGGGCTCATTCCCCGGTCTTTACTGTCCTAGTTATCACCTCCAAGCAGTGAGGGCCCTCTGGGGTAATGGTCTGTGGTACTTTGAGCTATCTATGGGATCCTTAAACTTACTAGGCCTGGAAAGTGTGGGTGAGCAGATTAGCGTGTCGCGACTCACTACCACACAGGATTTTTGTAAACCTTTCCACTTGGAGAAAGTACTCCTGCACAGTGTCCGTATTGATACCAGGGGATGTCCAGGATAAGCATAGCATTTTGGGGGTCGATCTCCTCCCCAGTACACCACTCCACCAGCCGTGCACAGCCACTCTGTCGGGTACCCATTTATTTATTTATTTATTTATTTTCCTTAACAGTGGTTTCTAAACATGGCCACTAGAGGACACACAATCCCAGCGGTGAGCCCCTCCAAAATGTAACCCTAGATGGCGCCTATCCTAGGGGCACTACCCTGCCTGATTTGCTACTAACAGGTTGAGGGCCTGATCCAATGGGGTGCTCTCTCTACCTAGAGGTCAGGGTTTGTAATAGTTAAACTTACTTGGTCACAGCCTCTGGGACACTGCAACCCCTTTCTTCCCACTAGTGGCCCACACAATATAGCAGAATTACCTTCACAGTATATACTTACCCCTAAGGCTGGTTCAGGCACCGGGACATCCTGTAAAATAAGATACAGTGCAACAATCACAGTACAGTACTTTAACATAGACAACAACACCAGGCAGTATAACTTTGTTGAAACAAATAGCTCTGATTTATTTAGGGGATATAACAAGGACAGGGGAAATCAGGTTAATTAGCTTATCACTTTACTATTCATTTCCATGGCTCTTGTGCACAGGCTTCATCCCTACTCAGTTACTGTCCCTGGGCACCCAGGGCCCTAGTGGCTAGTCCAAACTGCGGGCAGCTGGTAGGGCCCTTTCTACACAGAGAAAGGAAAATTAAACAGTCAGCAGTACAGTAATTCCATTTTGATTTAATGTGGCAATTCAACAGGAGCTAATTCTTAATTAGTACTCACGACCTCCAAAGAAGATATGGTCCTTCAATGTCAGCAGGGCTACTTTTGATCTCCAAGAGACTCCTCACACATTTATATGGTAAAAAAAAGAAAGCACTATACCAGGCAGGCTGCATCTGTATCCCAATCGCAATTACTGCACAATAACCAGTGAGAACACACAGCAGATTCAGTCTCTGACAGACCGAGTGTAATTCAACAATTTCTTCAGTCTTCTACAGGGTGAGCCTGGTTTCTACTCTTCAGAGATCCTTGATTCTTTTCACAGGACGGATTCAGTCCTAACAAGCAGTTACATAAGTTGTAGACCGGAACTCTGGGCCTTGCACACGTTTTGACTGAAACTGTGCACTGAAGGAGCATAGGTTTCTTTCCTTCACTTTCAGATCTCAAACTGAAACCCCACAGACAAAAATCGGGCACTTCCTTTGAGTTCCTCCCAGTTCTTGACTGGATTGGCTGTCACTCACAATAGACTGCTGCTGTTGGTCCAAAAGGCAATCAAGTCTAAACTACATCTCCCAGAGTCACTGCGCATACAACTCTCCTTGTGGCTGGCTCAGATTATGAGTCCCAAGTTCTGATTCGTCCAAGGTATCATTTTAGAGCTAGTTTATCTCTACACTGATTGGTCCAGTTCAGCAGTTCAAAACCAGAATGGGGAACTAGGCAGACAGTTCTGACTGCAAAGAAAGCAGGTTAGACAAACTGTAATTTTATTATTACTGTAAATGATTTCTGGCAATCAGTTACATCTTTCAGACAGGTTCCTTTGCACTCCTAGTGACTGCAAAATGGGGTGAATTGGCAGCAGCTTGAGTGGTACTCAATCAAAGAAACACACAGTCCCCATACAAATCTAATTATGTCTGCAAGCAGACAGCTCTTAAAGAGACAGTACCAGAGGTTCTAAAAACACTCACTGATAAATGGCTTAAACGCCAAACACCATTCAGGCTTGGAGCATTCAAGCAAGCTCCTGGAAGTCTTTTGGGAACCCCCATTTGCAGGGGGGTTACACTCATACTTAGAAAATACCCATGGTTGGTAGCAGTCCTCATACTAAGGGCAATTGTGGTGTAGACACACTGGCCCATAGTGTCAGTTTTGCACAACTCCATGTTCACAGGGTGCAGTGACTTCTTGGGGGATAATGACCTTGTCATTCTCAGTAAAAATAAATAGAAATTACGTACCTACCGTAATTCTTGATCTTCTCTTGTATCTTCACCATTCATTACTGCTGGGTGTAAGCCGGAAGCACGCACCCGCTACATGAGGTTTTTTTTTTTTTTTGGAGAGAGGAGTCGAAGCCAACGGCGCCACCCACAAGAGCAATGCACTGTGTTGTATGTGAGGGACAGCTGTTAGACACTGCAGACTCCTCCTCCATCCCAGTTCTGTAAGCCGGAGAGGCGAAATAAAAAGAATTAGAAGAATAAGAGTGAGGGAAGAGAGCCGAGGGATAGATAAAGGAAATGAAACAAACTGAAAAAGGAATAAGCTGGAAAGAGGACAGGACAGAGAAGAGCCCTATCCTAAGGGACCACAGGGCCTCTTTCCTTAGGTGGCTCTGAGGGAGGAACAGATAAGGGAAAGGAAGGAAGAAAGAAGAAAAGGGAAGAAGAGAGGAGAGGAGAGGATATTGGGAGGAGGGAAAAATACTGCCACAAATCCTGAGTGAAAACTGGCTTGAAGCTTATCAGCTCGGATCTTAAGCAAGGATACAAGGATCCCTTCAGAGAAAACTGGTTCGGATGGTTCAAATGAACCTTCTATACAGCTTGAACAGAGAGGCAGATTTCCCTACACCTCCCGCTATCCCATCACTCAAGCGAAGAGCTCACAGAATGCCAAGGCAAACTCTGTTCCGGAGGGAGAGCCCCCAACTAGGTAAAGGGAAAAAGACCCCACTAGCACACAGATATGTGTTAGTACTGGGGGGAGGGAGAAGGGGAAGCCTCAAGAAAGGGCAGCCTCTTTGTCCAGATGGACAGAGACAGAGAAGGAGCTCCTTCTGACTCCCTGGAGAAGGCAGGGGCCAAATGGACCAGATCACCAGTTCAAGATGGTAAATTCTTGAATCAGGCTAGAACAGGCATGGATTAGCCCCAGTCTGGCATACCAGGTAAATCCAGGAACACCAGCTAAGTTTGAACACCGAGGGTTAGATGACTGTCTCAGAGACCAACCCTGTTGTCTGAAGATTGAGCTAAACTGGTCCGAGGAATTCTCCGAAGACAAAACCCTCCAGGAAATCAGAAAGAGCTCCCTCAGAAGGAAGGACAAACTTCACTCACTCTCCTCCTACTCAAATCCTTGCCATGTTTTTTAATTTTTATTTTTATTTTTTTTTTAAGAGAAGAACAGAACGTCCCGAGGAACCAAAGGATACAGTCTCCCCAAGGGGGGGAGGGGAGGAGGGCGAGCAGGGTGGGGGAGATGCTCAAGAAATGAGGCCCATGAGGGGAAGGTGGGTGGGATTCAGTAATGAATGGTGAATATACAAGAGAAGATCAAGAATTACTGTAGGTACGTAATTTCCATATCTTCCCTTGTCATTCTTCACCATTCATTACTGCTGGGTGAGTACCAAGCCCCCCCGGAGGGGGGCCTGAAATCTAGCCCTAAGGAAACAGATCCCTCAGCCTCCTAGTGGTGGCAAGTAGGAAGGGGAGACCCTGACCAATAGACTGGGACAGTCTAAGGTTGCTGAGGGTGAGGGGGTGTCTCCCGAGGCCAGGGGGATGGAGGGTGCCTGAAGAATCCTAATAGCCCCGTGGGAAAAAAGGTGGGTCCCCTGGAAAGCGGAGGAAATCACCCTACACCAGGCAATGGGTGACAGAGTGCACAGACAAAGTTATGCCATCCACCTTATGCAGATCGTTGTCCCTGCCAGTCTGAAAGCCACCTCGTTGGTGTCGTAAGATGGCCTTGCTTGGTGCCTTGCAAGCTCCAGACCCTGTGCAGAGGGGGCAATGGCTTGTCTAGACTGCTCCATATCAGGCACAGATTCCATAACCTGTGCTAGCATTGACCACAGATGCCTGTTGTAGGCCACGTAGTGTGACTGATGTGAACCTATACACATCAACACACGAGCTGAAGAGAGGACTCTTCGTCCCCACTGATCAAATTCAGCAGAATCTGGATCCGGGGGTCTATCGTGTGCCAGGTGCCGAGCCCTGGAAGGAGTATCTAGGGATGTCAAGCCTGAGGGCACGTTAGGTAGGGAACCTAGGGACTCATGGGGGCACAATACCATCTCCTGCAGTCTGCAGGGGCTGGAGAAGGGGCGGCTGGAGACTGCCAGGTGCAGATAGATGCCTCCTGGAAGGGGATCGGCCAGGAAGGCAGCACGAGGTGGCAAGCACTAAATTCACTGAGGAATGGACGTGTCTGCCACTCGGTATTGTCCCTGCGGATGAAGGAGATACAAAGCTCCAAAACCAGCCTTGAAAGGAACTGCTGATATTCAGTGAAATCAGCGTCGGAGGATAGGTGGATAGAAGGTTCTTCTTTCTCAGGAGAGGAAGACGAGGAAGAAGTGGAGCTTGAATGTTCAGAGGACTTCTGCGGCGGGGGGACAGGCAGAAGACCTGTTTGTCCATGGCCCTGACGTATGAAGGGAAGGCCACCGCAGTAGCTCTGAAAGTCTCCTAAGTTAAGGTCCCCATAGGACCCACGTGGCCAGGAGAGAAGGAGGTGGCTGCACAGGGATGGGTGAAGGGCACCTAAGAGCATGTGCCTGGCCTCTGCCAGGGCTTTTGGATCCAGGGAGTGAAGCCACCAAAAATGGGGACCCTGAGATCATACCAGGTTGCGAGGAGGTAACTTGAGAAGGCAAACTCTGGAAGAGCCCTGAAGGGCAATCTCCCCTGTGATGTGACTGAAGTTGCATGTGTCCAAAAGGGCAACCCTCAATACCGCCACTAGAGGGAGCTCTGGAGACCTCGAGAGAAAGGTGGGGTTCAGCACTGCAACTCCTCCCCACACTCCGCAGGGCAGTGGGAATGTGCCACTGCTCCTCACCCCAACCTCTCAACCCCTCTGACTCTGAAGCAGCCCTCTTCCTTGACACCAGTGCAGGAGCTCCCTGCTCCATGGGCCTCTGGAAGGAGGCCACAGGAGTAGGGCTCTCCACTCTCTCCTGAGGAGCCTCAGCAGCACCAGGGATGGCAGCTGCTTGGGCCCTCTCAGAAGAGGGCATACTCCCACAAATCCCGAAACGATCGCCCCTAGAAGGTCCTGAGCCACCCTTAGCCATGGGACCCTCATGGCAAACCTGCTCCGGGGACTTGGGGAGAGGAACACTGAGCTGTCTGACACCCCGGCCTACAGAGAGTTCTGAATCTGAAGACTCAGGCTGCCAGTCCAGGTCCACCTTTGAGTCATCCTCACACGAAGAGGAGTCGAGCAGAGTGACCTCCAGAGAGGCAACCCTAGAAACATCTCCTGCGACGGCACCTGTAACAGCACCGACTAAGGCCACGATGATGCCAACTGCCCTGCCCTAGTCCCCAGCCCCATGGATGGCACCGGAAACCACAATGGCACAGTCATCGGCACCACCTGAGTCCCCGGCTCTGCAGACGGTGCCGGGACCCAAAACGGTATCACTAGGTGGCATCGAGGGTCCACCAGTGCCAGGTCCCACAACTGGAGGCCACAACATTGGGGGAGCCTGCACTTCCGAGGAGGTGACTGCCGGGATGGCGCCAATGATGCGACCCCGGGAGGAATCGCACTGTTCCTCCAGCACCAAAGAAGAAACCTCCTCCTTGGCAAGGCTGGAAGTGGAGGAAGTTCCCTCCTCACCGGGCCGTATAGACCCAGGAGAGGACCCAGAGGAAGGGTCAAGAGATCTGGCCTGGAAGGCCCCCAGGCGACGTCGTCCTCCAAAAGTTGGCGGAGCCCTGCCGATTTTAAACGTTCGGATTTCCAACACACGGCAGTCCATGGAAAAATGGAAATTACGTACCTACCGTAATTCTTGATCTTCTTGGATGAGTCTCCACCACTCATTCACACTAATGGGACCTGTGCCGGAGGCACTAGGACCCAGCGGGAGCAAACTTCTTTTTTTGCTAGCGGGTCGGCGCTGGAGATGGCACTGCAAGGAGCGGCACTGTGAGTCTCCGCTCGTGCGGTAATGACTATCCTGGCATCGACTCTCCAACCGCCTCAGTACCTTTTTTCCGAGGAGGTGCAGCGTAACTAACCTAAAAGGATAGCCTAACAAAAACCGGACATAAGATAGTACGGATGACCCGTATAAGAAGGGTCAACAAAGAAGTCTTCACAGCCTAAAGATTGAGGGAGTGAAGACCAATAACAGAGGTGAGCTCGGGGGATGGTGGGTGGGTGTGTGAATGAGTGGTGGAGACTTGTCCAAGAAGATTAAGAATTACGATAGGTATGTAATTTCCATATCTTCCTGGACATAAAGTCTCCACCACTCATTCAGACTAATGGGAGAGAACCGAGCTAATAATCCCCCGAGAGGGAGGGAGGCAGGAGAGACCAAGAGCTCACAATTTTAGGACAGAAATCCATTAAGGATGGTCCTGCCAAATGAAAAATGTCGTCTGGCATGGACATCCAGGGTATAGTGTTTGTCGAAAGTATGCACTGAGCTCCAGGTGGCCGCATTGCAAATATCTGAGATGGGCACGTTACGGATTTCTGCTAGGGATGCCGCGACTGCTATAGTAGAGTGACCGTATACTCTGCCCTCCAGCTTAACCTGCGCCATGGAATAACAGTGGCGAAGGCATGCCACCAGCCATGCTGAAATGCACCTGATAGTGACAGGTTGACCCAGCCGGGTCTCTCTGAAGGAAACAAACAGTTGTTGAGCTTTGCGAAAATCTTTTGTTCCGTCTAGATAGAAACGCAAGGCTCTTTTGATGTCCAAGGAATGAAGAGCACGCTCTCCTTTATTTTAGAAGTTCACAAAGTAAGTAGGAAGGACCAAAGGTTAGGTTAGATGGAATTCTGAAACAACCTTAGGGAGAAACTTAGGATGGGTCCTAAGAGCTACTTTGTCTTTATGAAACAGAGTATACGGAGGGTCTGTGACCAAGGCATGTATTTCAGAGACCCTGCAGGCCAAGGTAATGTCCACCAGGAAGGCCATTTTCCAAGTGACAAATTTTAACTCACAGGTAGCTAGAAGCTCAAAAGGTTTTCGAGTGAGCATATCTAGCACAAGATTAATGTTCCAGGCTGCAACTGGACGTCTGATAGGAGGTCTGGTATGTAGAATTCCCTTAAGAAACCTCTTAACTACAGGTAACTGAGCCAGTGACAAGGAAAGTACTGGCTCATGATAAACTGAAACATAGAAACATAGAATTTGACGTCAGATAAGGACCGGTTGGCCCACCTAGTCTGCCCATTTTCCTACCTAACAGATAAGCTGCAGATCCTAGTTAACCAACAGCTTACTTCCTCCTACCCCCCCTAGGACTGCCTTATGTCTGTCCCATGCATTCTTGAATTCCCCACTGTTGTTGACTCCATGACCTCCTCGGGAGGCTGTTCCATCATCCACAACCTCTCCGTGAAAAATATTTCCTCACATTACCTCTGAGCCGTCCCCTCTATCTTCAAATTGTGCCCCTTGTCTTGCACATCTCTTTTCTGAAAGATGCTACCTCTTGGACTTTGTTGATTCCCTTGAGGTACTTGAAAGTTTCTATCATGTCCCCTCTCTCCCTTCTTTCCTCAAGGGTATACATATTAAGCTCCTTTAGTCTTTCTTCATATGTCTTCTGGTGCAGACCCTGCACCATTTTGGTTCCCTCCTCTGGACAGCCTCCACTCTGTCTATGTCTTTGGGGAGATGGGGTCTCCAGAACTGCACACAGTACTCCAGATGGGGTCTCACCAACTGTCTGTACAGAGGGATAACAACTCCTGCTTTCTACTATTGATGCCTCTTCCCATGCATCCCAGTATCCCCAGCCTTCCTACTGCCTTATCACATTGCTTGCCCACCTTTAGGTCATCTGATATAATTACCCCTAGATCCCTTTCCATTTTACTGTTGTCAGTATCTCATCCCCATTGTGTACTCTTTCCTGGGTTTTTGTTTCCATGTGCATTACCTTGCACTTCTTTGCACTGAATCTGAGCTGCCATACATTTGACCATTCCTCCAACCTTGCCAAGTCCCTTCTCATCCTTTCCACCCATCTTGTGTATCAACCCTGTTGCAGATCTTTGTGTCATCTGCAAAGAGACATACTTTTCCTTCCAGTTCTCTGCAGTGTCACTTATAAAGACATTAAAAGGACCGGTCCCAGTACTGAACCCTGCGTACCCTGCTAGTAACCTTCTTTCTTCACTGTGTACTCCATTTACTACTACCCTTTGCGTCCTGTTGTCTAGCCAATTTTTATCAGGCTACCACCTTGGGAGCCCACTCCAAGATTAACTAACTGTGTATTAATCTTTTATGTGGACTGTATCAAATGCCTTGTTAAAATCTAGGTAGGCCATGTCACAGCCCTCCTGGTTACTACTTTGGTCACCCAGTCAAAGAAATCTATTAGATTTGTCTGACAACCTTCCCATCGTGAATCCATGTTGCCTTGGGTCCCTGCCCCACTGGCCTCTGAGGTACTCAACAATTCTTTCCTTCAAGTGATTCCATCATTTTCCTACCACTGAGGTCAAACTAACTGGGTCTGTAGTTTCCTGCCTCTGTCCTGCTCCCACTTTTGTGAAGAGGAATCACATCTGCCCTCCTCCAGTCCTCAGGTACCATCCCATCCTCCCATAATTTGTTAAAGAGAGTGGTCAGCGGTGTCACTAGTTCTACCCTTAGTTCTTTTAGAATTCTTGGGTGAATCCCATCAGGCCCCATTGCTTTGTCCACCTTCAATTTTATTAGTTCTTTCAGAACCCTTTCTTCTGTGAATGGACTGGTATCGACCCCCATCTTCAGAGTGTTTCTCTTGTTTGGTTTAGGTACCTCCCCTCCTCTTCCTTTGTGAATACTGAGCAGAAATATTCATTCAGTATCCCTGCTTTTTCACTGTCACCCTCTACCCACATTCCCTCCCCTTTATTAAGCCTCAGTATCCCTCCTTTGGTCTTTCTTTGCTCTCTAATGTACCTATAAAAGTCGTATCCCCTTCTTAACAGAATTGGCTATCCTTTCCTCGGTTTGGGACTTTGCTATTCTGACTGCCTTCCCAGCCTCTTTCTGCTTTAACTGATAAAGTTCTCTGTCCTGCTCCTTCTGTGTTTCCTTATATTTCCTGAATGCTATCCTTTCTCCTTAACCTTCCTGCCACCTCTTTTGAGAACCATAGCTTTTTCCTTCGTTGTGTTTTATTGATTTGCTTTACACAAAGGCTTGTTGCCTCTGTGATGGCTATTTTGATTACTCCCATTGTTCCTCCACCCTCCTTCTTGCCTGTTTGCTAGTGCTTTCTAAGGCACTCTCCATTTTCCCAAAGTCAGCTCTCCTAAAGTCCAATACTCTTGCTTTTGTATGGCTTGGTTGTATGGCTGTGTTTATCGTGAACACACTGTTTGGTGGTCGCTTGTTCCCAGATGGCTACCACCTCTAAATCTGAGATTCTTTCTCCGTCCCCATTTGAGAGTACCAGGTCTAAGATTGCTCCCTCCCGAGTGGGTTCCAATACTAGCTGTCTGAGGCATGCCCCCTGAAGGGTATCAAGAATGACCCTGTTCTTGGATGTGCCTGCAGCAAAGGTGCTCCAGTTAACATCTGGCATATTCAGGTCCCCCATCAACAATATCTCCCCTTTTTCTGCCATTCTAAGGAAGCCTTCTATCATTTCCTTGTCCATTCCCTCCCCCTGAGATGGGGGTCTGTATACAACCCCCGTGCGGATTATGGTGCCATTTCCTGTCTCTAGGGTGACCCAGAGTGCCTCATCTGCTCCCTGTTTACTCTTTAGTTCTGTTGCTTTGATCCCATCCTTTACATAGAGAGCTACTCCTCCTCCTCTTTTACCCTCTCTGTCCCTCCTGTAGATTGTGTATCCTGGTATGTTGACATCCCAGTAATGGTTCTCTGTGTACCATGTTTCTGTGACTGCCACAATATCCAGACAACCCTCTTCCATCAAGGCCACTAGTTCAGGGAGCTTGTTACACAGATTACGGGCATTGGTACTCATCACCCTCCACTTTTTGATAGCCTTACCCCTTTTAGCCCCATTCCTGTCCTTACTGCCTTTGCCTTTTTTTACATTTACCTCTGTCCTGCTCCCTAATAACTTCTCTACCTTGGTGTTTACCTCACTAATTACCATGTTTTGTGGGGGGAGGCTGGGATTTCCCTGCTCCTTTTCAATGCCTCCTCCCTTGACTAGTTTAAATGCTTGCCAATGAAGCATTTAAACCTCTCACCTAGGATCCTGGTTCCCCCCCTGGACAGATGCAGACCATCGCACCAGTATAGGTCTGCATCCCTCCAGGTGGCTCCCCAGTCCCCAATGAAGCCAAAACCCTGAGCTCCACAGCAGTTTTTCAGCCACTCATTGAATTCCCTGGTGAGGAGTGCCCTAGCATCACCCTTGCCATAGACAGACAGCACCTCCTAGAAGGTTACTGTATGCGCTACTTGTCTAAGGCCCCTCTAATGGCACAAAGGTGAACTTTGACAGTAGAGTATTGCAGACCTGAATTTGAGAGGTCCAAAAGGTACTCTAGAACTGTATCTGGTGGGCAGAAAAAAGGGTTCAAAGAGGAGTTTGCACACCAGGGCGAAAAACGCTTCCATTTGGCTGTGTAAGTTTTCCTAGTGGCTGGCTTGTGCACAGCCAGAAGAATATCTGCAACTCTGTGAGAGACATTGAACCTGTTCACTTGTATCTCTTCAGGAGCCAAGCGAGAAGGTGAAGCCATCTCAGATTGGGATGGGCCACAGGCCCCTGAGTCAGAAGGTTCATCTAAAGGGGAAGCGGTTTCGGAGGGGTTTCCGACATACTGTTAAGTAATGGAAACCATATCTGTCAAGGCCAGAAGGGAGCAATGAGGATCATTTTGTCCCCCTGGGACTCGAACTTGAGAAATACTCTCTGAATTAGAGGAAGAGGCGGAAAGGCATATAGAAAGCGTTTTGTCAACTGCAGCCTGAACGCATCCTGACAGAAAATGCCAGGCCCTGGATTTCTGGAGCAGAAGAGAGGCAGTTTTGTGTTGAGTGGGGATGCAAAAGGGTCCAGGTCTGGAGTTCCCCACTCTGCGAATAGTGACTGAACTATGGCTGAGTCGAGAGACCATTCGTGAGGATCTGTCTCTGTTCTGCTGAGACGGTCTGCCAGTTCATTCTGCACTCCCGGCAGGTAGACCACATGAATTAGAGCCTTGTGCTCATTTCCACACTCTCATTGCTTCCCTGCATAAGGGGCAAGAGTGAGCACCACCTTGCTTGTTGATGTAATACATCACTGCTTTGTTATCCATTTGAAAGAGAATGTTCTTGTGACAGAGAATGTTCTTCAAAGCTCGGACTGCATAAAGGACAGCTCTCATTTCTAAGACATTTATGTGAAGCTGGGACTCATGCTGAGTCCTTGTACCTTGAGTGTGGAGAGTCTGACAGTGAGCTCCCCACCCCATTAGGGACGCGTCCGTGGTAATGGAAATCTGATGATGCAGAGGAGCAAAGGGATACTCCTCCAGAAGATTGTCCTCTTGCAACCACCAGGTGAGTGATCGCTTCAGATGTTCTGTCACCTTGATGAGAAAGGACTGAGGGTGAGTGGTCGGGGACCACTGAGTACTGAGCATCCATTGAGAGGTTTTAATGTGAAGATGTGCTAGGGGTACAGTGAACACCGAGGACGCCATGAGACCTAGCATCCGTTGCATTGAGATAGCTGGAACTGAGCTGTTCTCTCTGATGCATTGGGCCATCTGAAGGATATCACTCCTCTTGTCCTCTGGAAGAAATGCTTTTGCACAGGAGCTGTCCAGAAGAGTTCCTATGAAAAGGAGCCTCTGGGAGGGCTGTAGCTGCAATTTTTTGAGGTTTAGCAGGACTCCCATGGATGTGAGAAAGTGTGAGGCCATGGCTACAGCGTCTAGAGTTCCCTGCCTGGAAGGACTTGCTAGAAGCCAGTCATCCAGATATGGGAACACTTGTATTCCGAGTTTTCTGTGATGCGCTGCGAGAATTGCACAACACTTTGTAAAAACTCGTGGCGCCAAGGATAGCCCAAAGGGTAGGACTTTGAACTGATAATGCTGTCCCAAAGTCACGAACCTTAGGTAATTGTGATGCTTTGGGTGAATAGGAATATGCTGGTAAGCATCCTGCATGTCCAGGGAGGCTAACCAGTCATGTTGATGAAGCAAAGGCAACAGGGTTCCTAGCGATATCATTTTGAATTTTTCTTTGGAAAGAAATTTGTTTAATTTTCTGAGGTCCAAAATGGGGTGCATGCCCCCAGTTTTCTTTGGAACCAGAAAGTAATGGGAGTAGAACCCTGTGTTCCATTGATCCAGCGGAACTACTTCCACTGTCCTGTTGTTCAGAAGGCCTTGTATCTCGGAGGCGAGAAGTTCTGACTGAAGTACTGACAGCCTGGGCTGTCATTTGGGGGGATGATCTGGAGGGGTCTCTAAAAGATTGAGGGAATATTCTTTGCAGATTATCCAAAGGACCCATTTGTCTGATGTTATGGACTTCCACCGATTGTAGAATTGAGTCAAATGACCTCCCACTGCTGAGGAAGAGTCCCCCTTGGGCAGCTGAGGTGAGACCTCGGCCAATAACTCAGCAGGCTGCACTGGGCTCTTTGGGTCCTTGCAACTTCTGCTGTATTTTCTTTTGAGGCTGAGGGGCTTGGTTTTTATTAAAACCTCCCCTGCCTTTGCTCCAAAAGGACTGACGGTTATGAAACTGGCATTTGTTAATACCCCCTTGAGAGGGAGCGGGAGGAGGTCGAGCCAATTTAATGGCTGACCTAGTCTTTTGTGTGGCCTCGAGAGCCTGTTCTACTTGAGGGCCGAAGAGATACACACCATTGAAGGGCAACGCCATGACCTGTTGCTGGGCATCATTCATGAAACCTGAAGTGTGCAGCCAGGAATGACGGCGGGTACAAATACCCCCCGCCGCCGCTCGGGAGGCAGCATCAAAGGCATCCATAGCTGCTTTGACCTGCTGGTTGTTGGACTCGATACCCCTGGTTATGGTTTGAAGAAGTTCTGAATTAGTGTCTGACTCCAGAAGAGCTTCAACCATTTGTTTGAGCGAATGCCAAAGAATATACTCATATTGAGAGAAATAGCCCTGGTAGCTGGCACTACGCATATCTAGGGTGGAAGCAGCAAAGACTCTCTTACCTAAAATATCTATCTTATGAGATTCTTTGTTTATAGGTCGAGCTGTAGTAGTCTGAGGTAGGACGACCTTATCATTCTCTGCCAGGACTACAATAGGATCCACAAAGGCTTGGAATGCCAAAATGGGTCGATCCTTGGGAGCAGCATATTTCCTATCAATGGACTTAGCCACCGAAGGAATGAGAGCAGGATTACTCCATACCATTTGAGAAAGTGTCTCAAAGAAGGGTTGTACCAGGGGAGTTAAATCCACAGGGATGTCCGGAACATGAAGGTACTAGAGTCTCAAAAGCTTCCCAGGATCACTGTCCATAGTCTGGAGAGAATGAGTGGAACTCAAATTTTTCAGCAGAGACTTAAATGACAGGCCTTCAACCACAGGCTCTTCAGCAGGATCAGAACCTGCTCCTTCCACATCATCACCCAGTCTAACATCTGGTTCAACATCATCTCCTGACAGTCTAGGAGGAACTGTATGGACAGGAAAGAATGAAAATCAGCAAGAAAAGAGGAAGGAAAAGAATTCAGAGAGGAGAGGCCCTGAGGATTGGCAGGCAAAGAGCCAGGCCTCGGTGCCGAGGAACACAGTGCCAAAGACAGCACCGAAAGGCTACACGGTGCCGAAACCCCACACAGTGCCGCAGCCGGTGCCGATAGGCCGCACGGTGCTGAGCGATCCACTGGCACTGGCAGCACCAAAATCAACCCAGGACCCCAAAAACCAGGATTTGAGGGAAAAAGAGGAAGAATATCAGGAGATCGAGGCATCGGTGTGGCCCCCTGCACTGCAGCCATGTGAGGGGGGAAACACCTAAGCGCAGAGACGACGGCACCGAAGAAGGCGCCGTGTGACTAGGGAGGCCCAATTGCTCTGCTCAATCTCACAATGAGCCGGAGATCCCCGGGGTGACCAGTCCAGGCAACTGGACCAACCTCCGAGCCCATTGCTCCATCAGAGCGGCCCACTGATGAAACTGCTCATCGGAAGCCCTACCAGAAGGCGGGGAAGGGGTCCGACGTTGAAGAGGTCAATGACCAGAAACTGGCGACTCTGAAAGAGGAGACAGGCAACTGGCCCCAATAACTGACCGTCGATGCGCAGACATATCAGAGGGCGGCCTCGAAGTGCTTGTATAACGACCTCGGGCCAAAGAAGAGCTCGAGGCCAAAGCGGTGCGAGAATGTGATAGTTTTCGCTTCGGGACTGCCCCTCCTCGGCATTGGACCATCCTCATATCAGACCCCCTCTGGAGAAGGTGGCGGACGGACCCAGCCCGCTGACTGAACAGCTTTCATACGAAGTCTCCCTACCGTCACCTGACCCGTCCATGGTCGACTCCATCAATGTAGGCTGAGGCTTCTTTCTTAAGAATAAATTACTGTAGCGGTACTTTATTCGAGAAAATGTTATAAAATAATAAACTCAAAACTATGCCGCTAGTTTGAAGTTTGATTCCCGGTGGGCGAGCGATGTCGTCACTGAAGTGCACTCAGTGGGAAAAAAGGAACTGAGGCGGTTGGAGGGTCTACGCCGGGATAGTCATTACCGCACAAACGGAGGATCATGGTGCTGCTGCTCATGGTGCCGTCTCCAGTGCCGACCCTCTAGCAAAAAAAAAGTTTGCTCCCGCTGGGTCCTAGTGCCTCCAGCGCAGATCCCATTAGTGTGAATGAGTGGTGGAGACTTTATGTCCAGGAAGATCAGGCATCACAATGGTCCATATCATGGTTGGGTCCCAGGCACCAAAGACAAACATCATGTTGATCTGTGACAGAAAACTGCCCGCAACAAGGGCACAGACGCATAGGGGCACGGCCCACCTTGGATTTACGCTTGGCCCCCGAATCGGACATGATGCGAAATTATTTTATAAAACGGCAAAGATCCCGGTGCCAGCAAAATATAAAACTGAAATGGTCTTACTCTCAGAAGAGGGCATACTCCCACAAATCCCGAAACGATCACCCCTAGAAGGTCCCGGGCCACCCCTAGCCATGGGTCCGCCATGGCAAACCTGCTCTGGGGACTCGGGGAGAAGAACACTGGGCTGCCTGACACCCCAGCCTAAAGAGAGTTCCGAATCTGATGACTCAGGCTGCCAGTCCGGGTCCACCTCTGAGTCATCCTCCCATGAAGAGGAGTCGAGCAGAGGGACCTCCAGAGAGGCAACCCCAGAAACATCTTCTGCAATGGCACCTGTAGCGGCACTGATGAAGGCCTCAATGACACTAACGGCACTGCCCAAGTCCCCAGCCCCGTGGATGGTGCCGGGAACCACAATGGTACCACCTGAGTCCCAGTTACGTTAGGACGGGCCAAGCCGGACCCAAAACGGTATCACTAGGGCGGCATCGAGGGTCCACCCAGTGCTGGACCCTTACAACCAGAAGCCACGACATTGGGGGAGCCTGCACCTCCGAGGAGGTGACTGCCAGGATGGCGCCAACGATGCGACCCCGGGAGGAGTCACACCATTCCTCCAGCACTGAAGAAGAAACCTCCTCCTCGGCAAGGCTGGAAGTGGAGGAAGTTCCCTCCTCGCCGGGCCGTATAGACCTAGGAGGGGACCCAGAGGAAGGGTCAAGAGATCTGGTCTGGAAGGCCCCCAGATGAAGTTGTCCTCCAAAAGTTGATGGAGCCCTGCCGATTTTAAACATGTGTATTTCCAACACACGGCGGCCCATGGAAAAGCAGGCGTCACAGTGGTCCATATCATAAAACTGCCAGCCACAAAGAGCACCGACGATAGGGGCACCGGCCCTTCTTGGATTTACATTTACGCCCAAATCGGACATGATTTGAAATTATTTTATAAAACAGCAAAGATCCCGGCGCCGTCAAAATATTAAACTGAAATGGTCTTACCAGCTTCAACGGCGTTGGGATAGAGAACCAGGATGAAGGAGTCAAACGAACGGCCTAGAAGAATGAAAGGCCTAATGGCACAGCAACAATTTCTCTCACTCGTGCAGCAGGCACAGCCTCGATGGTGGGAGAAACAGAACTAGGATGGAGGAGGAGTCAGCAGCGCCTAACGGCTGCCCCTCACGCACCACACAGTGTGTTGTTCTCATGGGCGGCGCTGTTGGTGCCAACTCCGCCCTCAAAAAAAAAAACTCCCTTAGCAGGTGTGCGCTTCCGGCTTACACCCAGCACTAATGGTGAAGATCGACAAGGGAAGATCAACAGCATCATCAACAGGTTGAGTGTTACACACTGGCTTATCTTTGGGTACAGTGTACTTCTTGTCAGCCTGCTTGCTGGAAGATGAAATCGAAGCAGGTTTTTTCCTTTTTTTTTATTGTTTAACCAGGAGAGACACACTAAGCTGAAAGCTTGTTTACAGGTGGGAGCACAAGGAAGTTAAGTGACTTGCTCAGGGTCACACAGTATGCACCTAGGCAGCAGTGGGATTCAAACCCAGATCTCCAGATCTGCAGCTCAGAGCCTTAACCCACTGCACTATACTGCCTTCTTCCATACCCATTTAGATAAGGTTCCAAAGGTGGGCAGAACAGGAGGAACAAAACTGACTGGGATAGTGGGAATGTTAAGCCACTCCAGACGGAGACATTGATCATGGTCTCTGACAGCAGGCTCGAAATTCAGCAAAGACTACATATTTCTGAGCAAAGCCTCGAAAGTTAGATCCTCTTGAGGCACAGACACAGGGAATGGTGCAATGTGTAGAGGCTAAAGAAAGTTATTGTCACCATCTTCAGAAAAGATAAGGATGGAGTCAGAATTATGCCCCTCAAAATCCTTCTTGGAAGGGGAGTCATAGAGGGGTGTGGGTTGCACGCCTCCAGTGACAGGGTGACCCCTGTCATAGTGGACACCCCTGGGATAAATTGAAACCCCTTCCCCAAGAAGTTTCTATGTTTTGTATAATGTCCAACATGCTGGTTATAAATTAAGTGCTGAAGTGCTTATGCTTTCTGTGCATATTAACCTAAAAACAAAACTAAGAGGGCAGTTTTAATAGAAGAATAACAAAAGTTTGTGTCTGCTTTTTCTAGATGTTAGCAGCCCCCTTCTAAGATAAATTTTGCAGCTGAAAGCATGAGGTAATTTGACCCTGCCAGAGAGTTTAGGAGAGCACATAATGTTCTGACCTTGACCCTGGACTTTGCCAATGTTGTAAACAAACCATCAGGTGCCATCTGAACTGTTCTCTATGGAGCAACAGTGGCCCCTAGTGGCTAATTTTATGTTATGTCTGATGTTTAATAACAAGGGAGTGGAACTTTCCTATTTGCTAGAGAGCCTATAAAAGCTCTAACTCAGTTCAGAGAAAGGATAGATAGAGTGATCAGTTGAATACTGACTGAGGAAGGTGGGAGACCTCCTGGTAATGTGTACTTTCACACTGTTTGATTCTATGCTAGGCTGAAGAAAAGCCTTAGAAATTGCTGAAGCTAAGCAGTTGTCTCACTTACCATTTTGCTTTCTGTATATTTTACTTGATGAAAATAAAATGATAAATGCAACCATGTGTTTTTTATGCACCTGACTTGTGGACTGTTTGAAACTGTGTTATTCTAAACCCATGCCCAATGACCTATGGTGTGAGAAGTGGGATCTTTCTGGATGTCCAAGGAAATGGGGGAGTCCAGTCAGCTGGTGCCAGACCTAGTACTGAGGATGAATGGCAGAGGTGCATGGTGCCAGAGATGAGGAGAACAGCACCTGATGGAGATGGTGATCTGAGCAAGGCACCATAGATGGGACAAGATGGACCTGGTGGCCAAATGGAGACCCTGATATAGCTTCTTCACTGGATGAGTGGGAGATGGCTGGAGGCTGAGCGACGCCGGAGAGAGGTGGGGCGCAGATGCTAGGAGCTACTTGAGAGGTTCTACTTGGAGGATGTCGAGGAAGAATCTGTGGAGCAGGATCCATGGGCTCTGGAGGAGGAGGATCACCTGATGGAACATTTACGACCAACATTTGTGGAGATCCCATTGTTGCCCATTTTTCTGGGCTGCTATTTGGCGGAGGACTGTGAACGAAAAGAGGAGACCCCAGGTAAGACTTGGACTGGCAATGTATTACTGGGGCAGAAGACGTCAAGCAACATGGAAGGAGTCATTTTGGCTGAAGTGACTTCTGCATGTTTTAAACCTCTTCCTATGAAAAATGATTGTTCTCTTGGTACTGACTGGGGAAAGTTGTAGGTGGGGGATCCTTAAGTAACCTAATTAAGGGAGTATATAAAAATCAAGGATGGGAGACAGGTTAATGGTGGTGTGGGGGACAGGTTATGGTGATATGAACTTAGGAAGGAAGTTCTATATCACATGAGGCCCGACCCCCGGATGAAGCAAGTGGATGCTCAGGTAGTGGTGCTCGTGGCATATAGGAAAAAGGTGATGAAGGATGTGCACTCCAGTCACTTGGGGCATGTGAGTGATGGGAAGGTTTTAGCTAGATTAACCCCATATTTCTATTGGCCAAGCATGTACAGGCAGGTGGCAGCATACTATAAGACCTGTTATAGGGGCAGACAGATAGCAACCCCTGATGGTGATGTGGGAGGAGTAACCCAGAGGTGAAAAACAAGAGATGGCACTCTTGGAGGAGGGGGAGGCTCTCACATAGAACAGAAGAGACTAGTTGGTAGCCAACACAACTAGTAGTGTATAAGATCTGATACGTAAACCCAGAGGTTAGGGACAAGCTGTTAGGCATACAACGTGGTATGTTATTAGCCTACAGTTAAATGACTAAATGGGGATGGAGCAAAGTAGTTCTCCACCCAGAGGCAGTTCTAATGGGTGCTGGATTGTCCACCCATTCGAGTTTATCTGGTCAGGGAAAGTCAGTAGATGGCATAAAACTGCCATTAGTGGTTCTTTCTCCTGGTATATGTAATGTTTTGTAGTTTACTAATGTAGTAAACATGTAAAATGTCTCGGGGTATTTGTGTTGTTATGAATAGGATACTTTACAAATGTTTTTTTTTTTTTAAAGGGACCCTGAGACGGAGCATCTTTTGAGGGTGGACTGAAACTCCACACTCTTCCAGGGTGTTAGTTGAGATTTGGACAACCATAGGATGGTTGTCCTCTTATGCGGGGAATATGTGACAGGTGACCCCTGTCATAGTGGACACCCCTGAGATAAACTGAAACCCCTGAGCCTGTGTCTTTCAGGAGGGCACCCAACACTTCTGTGTTGCAGTGAGTGGGGGGGGACAACCCCCCTTTCTGTGTTGCAGTGAGCAGGCCCCCCCCACCCCGCAACACAGAAGTGTACCTATTTTGATCTGTGAAATGTTGGAGGGTCTGGTCTTA
This sequence comes from Neoceratodus forsteri, assembly GCA_016271365.2. Taxonomy (NCBI): domain Eukaryota; kingdom Metazoa; phylum Chordata; order Ceratodontiformes; family Ceratodontidae; genus Neoceratodus; species Neoceratodus forsteri. Next base: position 661,968,982 of record CM057459.1, read on the forward strand.
GGGGGAGACAAATGGGATGTTTAATGGACAGGGACAGGAGCGGAGAGTACAAAGGTTGCCTGGCCCAATCTGGAGCTAAACATAACATAGAAACACAGAAGGTGTTGGCAGACAAGGGCCTCATGGCCCACCTAGTCTGCCCTATTTTCTCCTTTATCCTACTGTGATCACAGCTACCAGAATCATGGTTGCAGGCTGGCTCCTCAGCTTCAGAAGGACTCGAAGCAGTAGAGGAAATAGAGGGAAAGCATATAGAAACTTCCCTGACCAGTCCAAGAACAGGGAGCCCATAGGGACTGTGCCCACTGCTGGTGGCCTGCAACAAAAGAGAGGGAGCTGGAAATTGTCTTTGGAGGTGAACAGGTCTATTTCTGGTGTGCCCCATCTGCAGAAGATTGTGGCTAACACCTGTTTGTTCAGAGACTATTCATGATGATCCTGGCTTATCTTGCGGAAGAAATCCACCAGGACATTGTCCTATCCTGGAAGATGGATAGCTGACAGCTGCACGTCTAGTAAGTAAGCCAGGTTTCAGAGTTTCATAGCTTCTGTGCACAGTTTTGAGGACATTGTGCCTCCTTGTTTGTTGATGTAATACATGGTGATGGTGTTGTCTGTGCTGATTTGGACAAACTGGCCCTCTACCGGGAGGAAAACGACTGGAGGGCGAGAAAAAAATGCCCTTAGCTGCAGGAGGTTTACATGCTACCTGGTCTCCCGAGGAGACCACACTCCACTTACTGTTAGGTCACTCAGGTGGGCTCCCCAGTTCAGTATGGAAGCATCTGTGTATCAGGACAACTGTTGGGGCCTGATGCTGAAATGGCACCCCTTCCCTGAGATTGTCCCTTTCTTTCCACCAGTCCAAGGCCTGTAGTAAAGTTTTTGTCACAGGTACCAGCCTAGATAGAGAGTGTTGCTTTTGGGACCAATGGGCCCTCAAGTGATACTGAATGCCCCCTATCTAAAATCTGGCACTTGGCACCATGACTGTGGTAGAGGCCATATGTCTATGAAGAAGAAGGAAGTGCCTTGCTGGCCCATGGTGAAGGAACTGGCCAGATCCATAAAGCTTACTACCCTTTCTTGGGGCAGGAATGCCTTACTTGGAGGGCATCCAGCTCTGCTCCTATGAACTCCAGTAGCTGTACTGGTTCTGTCTGAGACTTTTGCACATTGATAAGGAGTACCAATCCATCCAGGGTGCTCTGAGTCAACTGAAGAGAATCTTTAGCCTGTTGGTGTGATTTTCCTATGACTAGCCAGTCATCCAGATAAGGAAAAAACATCACTCCTTGTCTTCTGAGATGTGCTGCCACTATGGACAAGTACTTTGTGAACACCCTGAGAGTGGATGACAGACCAAAGGGAAAGGCTATGAACTGGTAGTAACCAGAAGGCATCCTGAACTGTTGTTATTTCCTATGACTGGACCTGAATGGGATGTGAAAATATGCATCTTCCAGGTCCAGAGATCCAAGCCAGTCTCCCTGCTGTAGGGATGGTATCACTGTGGACAGGATGACCATCTTGAATTTGTCTTTTTTCAGGTGTTTGTTCAGAAATTTGAGGTCCAGAGTAGGTTGCCACTTCCCATTTTTCTTGTGTGTGAGAAAGTACTTTGAATGTAGGCCCTTTCCCCACTGGGAAGGAGGAGCTCTTTCTGCTGCATTTGCCTGCAGCAGCTTTTTGATCTCCAACTCCAGCAGAATCATTTCTGTTGGTGTAGGAGGGTGGAAATGTCTGTGAACCTGCAGCTCGGGGAACATCTTGAACTGCAGGGTGAGGCCTTGGCTCACTACTTATAGGACCCACTTGCCTGTGGTGATGTTTTTCCACGGTTCCACCAAGTTGCAGTGACAAGAATTTCATTGACCTCCCCCACAGCGACACATTGCTACCAACATCCCTGACACTGCCAGGTCCTGACCACAACCAGGGATCACACAGACACCTGTTTGGTGTTAATGCAGGGAGGGCTGTGCCCCCCCTGCCCCCCGCACCCCCTGGACTTATGGATTCCAACTCGGAGGGGGGAGATGTCAGGAGAGAGCGGCCAAACTTAGGAGTCAATGAATCGTTCATCGCTCCAACAACCCATTCGACGCTTCAGGTGTCAACAGGTTGGTGTCGCTGTTTGGTATTCACTGTAACAGCATCACTGTTACAACGGTATACATTTTTCCACTCCTGGAAAAAATGAACCAGCCTTCCTCCCACTGGCAATGGGTGGGTGACCTGAATGGACACATCAGGGATTCTGCTTGGACTGAACCTTTGAGGACAAAGCCTGATCAGCCCTTCTAGAAGCTCTTCTGCTCCTGCCCCTAAAGTAGTGTCTTGCTCGAGAGTAGTCATAGCGTATGGACATAGGGTAGAAAGCATGTGGGTAGTAACCTCTATCCCTACTCCCCTTCCACGAGGCCTATAGGATGTAAAGGTCTTTTCCTTCTCAGCATTGCATTTGTAGGTGGTTTTGTACTCTTCCACCTTTTTCATGTATGCCTCTGTCCTGTCACCAAAGAGGGAATCATTCTCACATGGGAAGCCCATGGCTTTTGCCTGGATATCCTGAGATAAATTAATTGTCTGTAGCCACGTAAATCTCCTTAGGGAGACAGCATGGGCCATCACCCTGGAGGTAATGTCATTAGCATCGAATGCCATACGGAACTGGTACTTGGTGGCATCAAGGGCAGTCCTAGCAATGTCTGTTAAATCCTGTGCTTGGTCCTTGTGGACCTTGTTGCTCAGGGCCAGTACAACATTCCAGATGGCTTTCTGGTACTGGGTGGTTTAAGCCATGTACACAGCCTGCCTCAAGAGCAGGGAAGCAAAGGAAAAAATTACTCACCTTAGTAATGTTGTTTCTTCTAATGAAGTCTTGCTATATTATGACAATTGCAGTTTGTCCCAGCCTTAGAACTGCTCTGGAGGTGAAAGAGTTAAATTCCATGCCAGGCATGGAACTTGGAGCACGAGCTCGGTTAGAGAAGCTCTGTCTGTATAATTTCAAACTGAAACTATCAGATCTTTACGAGCAAAACTCACTAAGGTTCTGTGTGGAAGCTGTAAACCTCACACTAGCCAACTGGCTACTTAAATATTAACACATTTTCCTGGTCCCAACACCAAGACTCAAGTCAGGGACCGAAAATAAGATAAGATAAGACAAAACACAACACCCAAACACCCCAAAAAAGAAGGGTGGAAAACACAAGATGGGCATCAATAAGTGCCAACACTGGACTGCCACCCCATCCCAAGAGTAGAGGTTCTGAGAGGGCAGGCTGGGGAGGTCATAATATGCAAGACTCCATTAGAAGAAACAACATTACTAAGGTGAGTAATTTTTCTTCAAACAACATAAGTCTTGCTATATTATGACAATTGCAGACTACACAGCAGTACCTCCATGGAGGAGGGACAGAACCTACTTAGGAAATAGGCTCTGAAGCACAGCTGTGTCCAAATCGAGCATCCCTCCTGGCCTGGATGTCCAGGGAGTAATGCTTAGTGAAAGTATGTACTGTTTTCCAAGTAGCTGCTTGACATATCTCTAAGATAGGGATGTCTCTGGCCGCAGCTAGGGACGCAGCTGTACCTCTGGTAGAGTGAGCCCTCAGGCCTGAAGGGGGAACCTTACCCAGTTTTTGATAGCAAAATTGGATACAAGAGACAATCCACCTGGCAATGGATCTCTTAGTGGCAGGTTTCCCTTTCCCAACCTCACCATAAGTGAGAAAGAGTTGGAGGGAGTCAAACCTGTGACCCTTAGTCCGCTCTATGTAGTAACTAAGGGCCCTCTTAACATCTAAACTGTGTAGCCTCCTCTCGCCAGAGGAGGAGTGGTCAGTGAAGAACACTGGAAGAGAAATAGATTGATTAAGGTGAAATCTGAAACCACCTTAGGTAAAACTTCCTGTTAGTCCTGAGGACTACCTTATCCCTGTGAAAGGAGATAAAGTCAGTCTCCACTGACAAAGCTTGTAACTCACTTTATGCCTGGCAGAAGTGATAGCTACTAGAAACACAGTTTTCCAAGTCAAGTACTTAAGCTCTGCCGAAGACAGAGGTTCAAAGGGGGGTTGCATCAGCTGAGCAATTCAAACATTAAGATCCCAGGCAGGGGCAGGGTTCCTGAATGGCGGATTGGTATGAAGCAATCCCTTGAAAAACTTGGAAAATACAGGGTGAGCAGAAAGAGAAGAGGGCTTCCCTGCTGAAATAAAAGCAGAGACAGCTGCCAAATGCACTTTCAAGGTAGCTGGTCTCAGCCCCAAAGAATTTATATGGACCATATAGTCCAAGACAGTGGGCAAATCAGCAGATTCTGGGGAAATATGCTTCCCAGAGCACCATATGGAAAACCTTTTCCATTTAGAGTTATAAGTAGCCCTGGTGGAAGGCTTCCTAGAAGCTTTCAAAATTTTGAGAACACCTTGAGAAAGGTGTAGGTCAGCAAACTCTTAACTCCTCAAGAGCCAGGCCTTGAGGTTGAGGGATTTGAGACTCGGATACCAAACTCTCCCCTGGGCACAGGTTAACAAATTGTGGTTCCTGGGGAGACACAGGGGAAGATGGACTGCTAAGGACAGAAGGAGTGGGTATCAGGGCTGTCTGGCCCAATCTGGAGCAATCAGAATCATCTTGCAGGGTTGAGATCTGATTTTGACTAGCACCTTGAACAGGAGAGGGAAGGGGAGAAGGCATAGAGGAACTTCCCTTCCCAATCGAGAAGGAAGGCATCCAGGGAGACTGAGCCCAACACTGGTGGCCTGCAACAAAAAAGCAGAAGTTGATGATTGTCTGGGGCTGCAAAAAGATCTATCTGAGGAGTGCCCCACCTGGCAAAAACTAACCCCAGTACTAGGGGATCCAGTGACCATTCGTGATGGCCCTGGGAAATCCTGCTGAGAGCATCTGCCAGGACATTGTCCTTGCCTGGGAGGTGAACTGCTATGAGGGAGATGTTCAGGGAATAAGCCAGAGACCACAACTTCATTGCCTCGGTGCACAAGGCCGAAGAACGAGTGCCCCCTTGTTTGTTGATGTACCACATTGTAGTGGTGTTGTCTGTTCTGACCTGTACCACTTTGTTCTGAACAGATGCAGAAAAAACCTGAAGTGCTAGAAAAACAGCTCTGAGTTCCAACAGATTGATGTGGAGCAGAGATTCCTGAGGGACCACAATCCCTGGGTGGAGGTCTCCATGTGAGCTCCCCATCCCAAAAGGGACGCATCTGTAGTAAGGGTCAAGGAGTGAGTTGAGGATGAAAGGAACCCCTTGTCTCAGGTTGCTCTGATCCTGCCACCACTGTGGGCCTGGATCAGGGTTCGAGTTACTGGGATCAACTTGGATAGATCTCTTCTTTGAGACCAAAAGGCTCTCAAATGGAACTGAATGTCCCTCATCTGAAATCTTGCTCCTTGCACTACAGCTGTGGAAGCAGCCATGTGTCCCAGGAGCTGTAGAAAATGCTTTGCTGGTCGAGAGACCTGCAGGGTGAAGGAGGAGGCCAGGGCCACCAGGGTCCTTACCCTTTCTAGGGGAAGGAAGGCTCTGGCCTGCTTTGTGTCAAGTTCTGCGCCTATGACGGTGAGTAGCTGGACAGGTTCTAGAACTGACTTTGGAAGATTGAGAAGAAAACCTAGAGAGGTAAGCAGCTGCTGGATAACCTGCAGGTGTGATTTGACCTGGTCTGGAGACTGACCCACAATGAGCCAGTCATCTAGGTAGGGAAAGATGGCAATCTTTTTCCTTCTTAAGTGAGCAACTGCTACCACCAGGCATTTTGTGAATACCCTTGGGGCAGAGGTAAGGCCGAAGGGCATTGCTCTGAACTGATAATGGCCTGAGGGCAGTTCGAATCTGAGGTCTTTCGGTGGGAGCTTCTGATAAGAACATGGAAGTAGGCATCTTTGAGGTCCAGGGAAGCTAGCCAGTCCCCTGGCCTTAGGGAGGGTAAAATCATTCCCAGAGTCACCATTCTGAATTTTGGTTTTAAAAGGTGCTTGTTCAGATATCTTAGGTCCAGGATGGGCCGCCATTCTCCTGTCTTTTGGGGTAAGAAAGTACCTGGTACAGTCCTTGCCCTGGTGTAGGGGAGAAACCCTTCTACAGCTTTGAGAGCAAGGAGGGCTGAGACTTCTGTTTCCAAAGCAAGAGTCTCTAGTGGATTTGCAGGTGGAAAAGATCTGATTCTCATCTTTGGAAATTTTTTGAAGCTGAGAACCAGTCCCTGGCTTACTACTTCCAGGACCCACTTGTCTGATGTTAAAGACTCCCAGTCCTGGATGAAGTAAGCTAGCCTGCCCCCTACAGGTAATGGAGAATCAGCCCTGGGCATCCCATCAGGGTGCCTGTTTGGCAGGGGCTTTAGGCTGAGGGGTGGGAGCAGGCCTGCTCTAACCCCGTCTGCCTCTCCCTCTGAAAAACCCCCTCTGAACATAAGCTGAAGAGGAGGCCTGGGCTTGGTAAAAAGGCCTGTGAAAAGGCCTGCCCCTGCCCCTGGGAGGCTGTCTCTGAGGAGTGGCTTGCCTTTCCTTGGCCTGTGCACTCCTATAAGTGGTTCTATATTCATCCATTTTCTTCATATAATTCTCTGTCTGCTCCCCAAACAGAGAATTTCCCACCACAGGAAAATCCATGGCCTTAGCCTGAGTATCCTGTGACAGACTAGTACACCTGAGCCAAGCCAATCTACGAAAAGCCACAGATGTAGCCATGACTCTTGAAGATACATCATTAGAATCCACTGCAGCATGGAATTACACCTTAGATGCCTCAATACCATCAGCAGCCACCTGTTCCAGCTCCTTGGCAAACTGGCCAGGGGCCTGTTTGGCTAAAGCCATGACAGTATCCCATCTGGATTTCTGGTATCTGGCAACATAGGCCATATAATTTGCCTGTCTGAGTCCCAAGGACGCTGTCATGTATTGTTTTTTAGCCATGGCATCAATCCTCCTGGAGTCCTTGTCAGGAGGGTGTGAAGCCAGGGGAATATTAGCCTTATCACAGGCTGCAGCCTGCACTACTCCAACATGGCTGCATTGCTGTGAAAGAAACTCTGTATCAGGACCTGACAAAGTGTACCTCCTGTCCATCTTTTTATCCACAGGAGGCACAGAATTAGGAGCTTTTAAAATTTTTATTGTTTGTTTCCTAAAGGATTTATGTAAAGGAATAGACAATCTCCTGGACTCTGGGATATCCATCATCTCCACATAGTCAGGCTCCTCTTGCTCATCCACAGCTTCCTCCAAAGGGAGCTGGAGGGTTTCAGCAACTTTTTTATAAAACAGAAAATGAGAAGGGGACTCAGAAAGCCTAGGGGGAGACTCTCCTAAAGGTCTGTCTGGGAGATGTCCGGTTCAATGGGCACATCCAGACTTTCAAAATCACATTCACACTGTTCATAATCATCCTCCCCCTCCTCCGGTTCATAAAACTCCTCTATATCATATTCTTGAACTGGTGGAACCGGCCGAACCGACCTTTTACCAGATAGTGGCGGTTCGGACGAAACCGGGAAAACGACTGGACAATTTGGATCGCTTTGGCTATCTCTGCAGCAGTTGGAGAAAGAATTTTTGACTCCACACCTGCTGATTTTCTAGTTCTCTTTGCTGGAACTGGCTCCTCTGAGTCAGCTTTTCGTTTGCCTGAGGAAGTCTCGCCCTGGTCAGAGGGCACTCCCTCTGGTTCGGTTGGCACCGAACCGGGCTGGCCATCCGGGTCAGCGGACTTTTTGGCCTCTCGTCCCCTGAGCCTACCAACTCTCTTATCCAGGGTAGCTGCAGGGAAATTCTTGCAAATCTGGCAGTCTGCATTGAGGTGGTCAAACCCCAGACAATAAGAAAAAATTACTCACCTTAGTAATTGCTTTTCTTCTCATGGAGTCTTGCTATATTATAACAATAGCAGTCAGCCACTGCAGCTGAACTGCCTGCGGAGAGGAAGAGTTAACTCCAGAAGATCTGAGTTCTGCCAGCGAGGCGGTGTGCCCAAAGTTTCATCTGGCAGTTTCAAATGAAACTGTCAGATCTTTTACGAAGCAACATCAAAGGACGGAAAAAGTCTGTGTGGAAAACTACACTAGCCTATGGCTACCTACTAGTAGTAATAACAACAATATAAACAACAAAAGAACACCCAGAACCATAATAACAAAGATTGATGGTATTATGGTTTCGTTTTACCACCCTTGACAAGCACATATGAACCCCCTTCCCCAAGACTCAAGTCCAAGAAGGGGCAATAAAATAACCTAAAAGAACACTAGATCCCTAACCCAAAGGAAAACAGGGTTAGGGGAAACTCAAATGGCATGACACAGTGTTTGCACCAATTTGCCACCTCTACCCAAGTAGGAGTTCTGAGAGGGGCAGGAGGAGGGTGGTTATAATATATAAGACTCCATGAGAAGAAAAGCAATTACTAAGGTGGAGTAATTTTTTCTTCAAACACCATGAAGTCTTGCTATATTATAACAATAACAGATTACACAGCAGTACCTCCATGGAGGAGGGTCAGAACCTACTTAGGAAATAGGCTCTGAAGCAACAGCTGTGCCAAACCGAGCATCCCTCCTGGACTGGATATCCAGGAATAATGCTTGCAAAGGTGTGAACTGTCTTCCAGGTAGCAGCTGACAAATCTCCAGAATAGGAATGTCTCTGGCAGCCGCTAGAGACGCAGCTGTACCCCTGGTGGAGTGGGCCTCAATCCTGAGGGGTACTCTACCCAGTTTCTGATAACAAATTGAATACAAGAGACAATCCACCTTGCAATTGTTCTCTTAGTGGCAGGTTTCCTTCAACCTCGCCTATAGGTAAGAAACAGTTGGAGGGATTCAACCTATGACCTCTGGTGCTCTAGATAGTAACTTAATGCCCTTTGACATCCAAGCTGTGCAGTCTCCTCTCACCTGAGGAAGAATGCTCAGTGAAAATACTGGGAGGGAGATAGATTGATCTCAGGTGGAAATCAGAAACCACCTTAGGCAAAAACTTTCTATTAGTCCTAAGGACTACCTTATCTCTGTGGAAAGAGATAAAATCTTCTTCCACTGACAGGGCCTGTAACTCACTTGTCGTCTGGCAGAGGTGATAGCTACTAGAAAAACGGTTTTCAAGTTAAATACTTGAGCTCTGCTGAAGACAGAGGCTCAAAGGAGGCTGCATTAACTGACAATGCAAATATTCAGGTCCCAGGCGGAGCTGGTTCCCAAAGGGAGGGTTAGTGAAGTAACCCTTTAAAAAACTTGGAGAACACAGGTGAGAAGAAAGGAGGCAGGCTTCCCTGCTGACACAAAAAGCAGAGACAGCTGCCAGATGAACCTTCAGGGTAGCTGGTCTAAGGCCTAAGGAATTCAGATGGACCAAATAGTCCAAAGAATGGAAGATCAGCAGATTCTGGGGTAATCTGCCTCTCAGAGCACCAGATGGAAAACCTCTTCCACTTAGAATTATAAGTGACCTAGTGGAAGGCTTCCTTGAAGCCTTTAAAATATCCATAACACCTTGAGAAAGGTGTAAATCAGCAAATTCTAGCTCCTCAAGAGCCAAGCCTTGAGGTGGAGGGACTTGAGGTCCGGATACCACACTCTCCCCTGTGCACAGGCCAGTAAGTCGTGAACTCTGGGCAGGCTCAGGGCAGGGTGGACTGCCAGGGACAGGAGCAGAGGGTACCAGGGCTGTCTGGCCCAATCTGGGGCAATCAGAATCACTCTGCAAGGTTGAGATCTGATTTTCACTAGTACCCTGAAAAGGAGAGGAAAGGGGGGGAAAGCATACAGGAACTTCCCTTTCCAATCCAACAGAAAGGCATCCAGAGGGACTGAGCCCAGTACTGGAGGCCTGCAGCAAAAAAGAGGAAGTTGGTGGTTGTCTGGGGCCTCGAAAAGATCTATCTGAGGAGTGCCCCAACTGGCAAAGACGGACCCCAGTACTTGTGGATTCAGAGCCCATTCGTGATGGCCCTGAGAAATTCTGCTGAGGGCGTCCGCCAGCACATTGTCCTTCCCTGGGAGATGAACCGCTATCAGGGAGGTGTTCAGGGAATAAGCCAGAGACCACAACTTCATTGCTTCGGTGCACAAGGCTGAAGACCGAGTGCCCCCTTGCTTGTTGATGTACCACATTGTGGTGGTATTGTCTGTCCTGACTTGAACCACTTTGTTCTGGACAGAATCTGAAAAGATCCAAGAGCTAAAAAGACAGCTCTGAGTTCCAGAAGATTGATGTGGAGCAGAGATTCCTGAGGGACCACACTCCCTGAGTGGTAAGGTCGTCAGGTGAGCCCCACCCTAACAGGGAGGCATCCGTGGTGAGGGTGAGGGAGGAGAAATGGGAATGAAGGGAACCCTTGTTTCAGATTGCTTTGATCCTGCCACCAATGTAGGGCCAGGATCAGGGATTGAGTAACTGGGACCAATTTGTAAGGGGTCCTTCCTCTGAGACCAATAGGCCCTCAAATGGAACTGAATGTCCCTCATCTGGAATCTTGCTCCCTGCACAACAGCTGTGGAAGCAGCCATGTGTCCGAGGAGTTGCAGGAAATGCCTTGCTGGTCGAGAGACCCGCAGGGTAAAGGAGGATGCCAGGGCGATGAGTCTGTCCACCCTTTCTGAGGGAAGAAAGGCCCTGGCTAACCTTGTGTTCAATTCTGCGCCTATGAAAGTTAGGGCCTGAACTGGTTCCAGAACTGACTTTGGTAAGTTTAGCAGAAATCCCAGAGAAGTGAGAAGCTGCTGGGTGACTTGTAAGTGGGATTTCACCTGACCTGGAGACTGACCCACAATGAGCCAGTCGTCCAGGTAGGGAAACACAGCAACCCCTTGCCTTCTTAAATGAGCCACTACTACAGCGAGACATTTTGTGAATACCCTTGGCGCAGAGGTAAGGCCGAAGGGCATTGCCCTGAACTGGTAGTGGCCTGAGGGCAGTTCGAACCTGAGGTACTTTCGGTGGGAAGGCCTGATCAGAACATGAAAATAGGCATCCTTGAGGTCCAGGGAAGCTAGCCAGTCCCTGGCTTTTAGGGAAGGCAATATCATTGCCAGGGTTAACATTTTGAACTTTGGTTTCAGCAGATGCTTGTTCAAGTATCTTAAATCCAGAATGGGCCGCCATTCTCCTGTCTTTTGGGGTAAGAAAGTATCTTGAATAAAGCCCCTTGCCCTGATGGCAAGGATGAACCCTTTCCACTGCTTTGCAGACCAGAAGAGAAGAAACCTCTGCTTCCAAAGCAAGGGCTTCTGAAGGACTTGCAGGTGGAAATGCCTGGCTCTCATCTTTGGAAAATATCTGAAGCTTGAGAACCAGACCCTGGCCTATTACCTCCAGAACCCATCTGTCCGAGTTAGGGACAGCCAGCTCTGGCTGAAATAGGCCAACCTGCCCCCACTGGTACAGGAGAATCGGCCCTGGGCACCCCATCAGGTGCCTGCTTAGCAGCAGCCTTAGGCTGAGGGAGGAGATGGTCTACTAGCGCCACGTCTACCCTGCCTCTGAAGAAACCCTCTGCGAGACAGCAGAGGAGGCTTGAAATTGGTAAAAGGCCTGGAAAAGGGTCTGCCCTTACCTCTGGGAGCATGCCTTTGTGGCATGGCATGCTTCTCCTTAGCTTGGGCACTTTTTGAGTAGTTCTGTATTCATCCATCTTTTTCATATAATTTTCTGTTTGCTCCCCAAACAGAGAATTTCCCACTACAGGAAAATCCATAGCCTTGACTGAGTATCTTGGGACAGATTAGTGCATCTGAGCCATGCCAACCACGGGAAGCTACAGAAGTGGCCATGACCCTAGAGGAAACATCATTAACATCAACAGCAGTATGAAATTGAACTTTAGAGGTTCAATGCCATCAGCAGCCACCTGTTCCAACTCACTAGCCAGCTGGCCATGGGCCTGCTTGGCTAACTGCAATACTGTGTCCCACCTAGATTTCTGATATCTAGCCACATAAGCCATATAATTTGCCTGCCTGAGTCCCAAGGAAGCTGCCATATACTGTTTCTTCGCCATGGCATCAATCTTCCTAGAATCCTTATCAGGAGGATGTGAGGCCAGAGGAATATTAGCCTTGTCACAGGCTGCAGCTTGTACCACACCTACATGACTACACTGCTCAATAAGGAAGTCTGTATCCGAGCCTGACAAAGTATACCTTCTGTCCATTTTTTATCTACAGGAGGGACAGAATGAGGATTTTAAAATCTTTGTTGTTTGCTTCCTAAATGACTTATGCAAAGGAATAGACAACCTCCTAGACTCTGGAATATCCATCATTTCCACATAATCAGGCTCCTCTTGCTCATCCACAGCCTCCTCTAAAGGAAGCTGGAGGTTTCTGCAACCTTTGTAAAAATAAAGAAAGAAGGGACTCAGACAGAATAGGGGAGATTCTAAAGGTCTGTCTGGAGAAATGCCGGTTCGATGGGCACGTCAGACCCTCCCAGCACACATATATTGATCAAATTCCTCCCTCCCCTCCTGTGGTTCATAAAATCCTCAACTTCAAAATCCTGAACCACTGGGACTGAACGAACCAACCTTTACCAACTGTTGGTGGTTCTACAGATCCCTGAGACAGTGACTGGACAATCTGAATGGCTTTAGCTATCTCTGCAGCAGTTGGAGACACAATTCTGGACCAAACCTCCTGATTTCTTTGTCTTTTTACTTGGGACTGGTTCCTCTGAACCAGTCTTCCTTTTGCTTGAGAAGTCTCACCTGGTCAGAGGGCACTCCCTCTGGTCCAGTGGGTACTGAACCGGGCTGGCCATCGGGTCAGCGGACTTTTGGCCTCTCGTTCCTGAGCTGCCCAATCTCTTCTCAGGGTGGCTGCAGGAAATTTTTCACACCTGGCAGTCTGACGGGAGGTGGTCAGCCCCAGACAATAGACACAAGTGGTGTGTGGGTCAGCCTTGGCAAAGGCGTCCCCACAACATCCAGCATGTTGAAACCCAGTGGGCCCGGTTTTTCTTTTGGGTTTCTCAGACATAATGCCAGCCTAACCAAAAACTTGCCCTTTTGATGGCAGTGCCGACAAGAACACCCTTATCGGTTCCTAACCGTGTCACAGATATTTGAAAAACCGTAATAATTTGCAGTTTTTAGAACCCGATAAGAACCGAGGCCGCACTCTAAAACCCACAGTACAGTTTTAAAAGACAGAAAAAACTAAGCGATCGGTTCAAAACCGAACCGATAATTAATTTTCCACACAGACTTGAATTTTGTACTTACGGTTACCAGATAGAGCTTTAGAACCGAAATGCGGTAAAAATAATGACTTTTGCCAGTTCAAATGAACCGAAAACTACTCTTTTAATCCGAGAATGAACCGAGCTGAAGGAGCTGATCTCCGGAGCGACTGTTCAGTGAAGCGGAGTAAAGAATCTGACAGTTTCATTTGAAACTGCCAGATAGAGCTTTGGGCACAGTAGAACTCCAGATCTTCTGGAGTTAACTCCTTCCTCTCCGGGGCAGTTCAGCTGCAGTGGCTGACTGCTATTGTTATAATATAGCAAGACTTCATGGTGTTTGAAACACATGTGGTGTGTGGGTCAGCCTTGGCAATTGCTTCCCCACAGACACTACAGTGTTGAAACCCAGTGGGCCTGTTTTTTCTTTTGGGTTTCTCAGACATAATGCCAGCCTAACCAAAAACTTGCCCTTTTCCGGCAAATGCCAGGCAAGACACCCTTATCGGTTCCCAACCGTGTCACGGGTCGTGGAAAAAAATGTAATGAAATCCGTTTTTTAGAACCGATAAGAACCGGAACCATCTAAATGACTTAAAATGATTTTGAATAATGTTTTAAACAACCTGATTGGTTCAAACCGAACCGATAACACATTTACAAGTTCCACACAGAAAAGTAAAACCTGTCTATTACTTACAATACCACAGACAGAGCTTGAACCGACCGGTTTGCGGTTAAAATAAATATAATCGCGGTTGAATTAACCAAGAAAAAAACACTTTTTAACCGAGAAATGAACCGAGCAGTAGGAGGAATCTCTGTAGCGACTGTTCAGTGAGGCGGAGTAAAGAATCTAACAGTTTCAGTTTGAAATTATACAGACAGAGCTTCTCTAACCGAGCTCGCGCTCCAAGTTCCATGCCTGGCATGGAAGTTAACTCTTTCACCTCCGGAGCAGTTCTAAGGCTGGGACAAACTGCAATTGTCATAATATAGCAAGACTTCATGTTGTTTGAAGTGTATACCTTCTTCCGCATACTGTCCAGCTTCCTGGAGTGCTTGTCCAGGGGCTGGGTGGAGAAGGAAACTTTGTCCTTGTCACATGCAGCTGCCTGGACAAAACCTTCATGATCTGTGTGTGAACAGAGGTACTCAGCACCATGTTTATCCAGCTGGTACTTCTTGATTTTTTTTTTTTTATCAATGCCGGGGATTGAAGTGGAGGTTTGTAGCAGCTTGCAGATTACCTTGTTAAGTGACCTATGCATGGGTAAAAGCAATCTTTTAGTAGGGGCTAACCCCATCATATCAAGGAAATCAGCCTCCTCTTCATCCTTCCCAGATTCCTGGGTGGAGAGGGTTAGGGTATTGACCATTTGCATGATGAAGGCACAGTGTGAGGAGAAATCCTCTGATCCCCGGGAAGGGGAACCAAATTCCTGATCAGGGGAACTGTCTGGTTTAATCAGTTCAACTTCCTGTTCCTCATCCTCATAATAAAAGTCATCACCATGGTCCCCTGGAACTGGGAGGGGAGGCCAGAGTTTGAGGAGGAACTGGTAAGCCAATAGGGGTCCCCATGACTTAAAAAGCCTGAAAAAATTGCCAAGCTTTCATCATGCCCTCCTTAGAGGGCATTTTTGTTTTGTCCACCGACCTCTCCTTTGCTTCTTCAGCAGGAGGGGCAGCAATATGTTTCGCTTTTTGTTTCTTTTTAGCAGCAGTCAATTCTGGAAGCTGCTCAGTGTGTCTTTTGTGTTTAGAATTGTCTGAATTCCCTTTTTCAGGAATTCTGTCAGAAATGTCCTTAGAGGGTCAGTCCCTGGACTTGGCATGGGGGTAAGGACCCTCTTCCAAGTGTTTTGGTGACCCGGAGGTGGACTGAGAGGCCATAATGTCCTGCAGCTCTCTGGTCCTCTTTTTAACTGTTTTGGGGCAAAATTCACTGCAGAGTAGCAATTAGAAAAAATATGACTGGGACCAAGGGACCTGAGACACATCTCAAGGCCATCTGCCTTGGCTAAGAGGTTAAAGCACTTTGTACAATTTTTAAAGCCTGTAGGTCTCGTTATCTTTTTAGGTCCATTTGTCATGCCAATTGTTAGAAGAGATGAAAAAATGAAAATTACGTACCTACCATAATTATGATCTTTCTGTGTATCTTCACCATTCATCACCTTTGGGTTACTGGCCGGAGGTCATGACCCCGCGGGAGCTTTTTTTTGATGGCGAGCAGATGCACCATCGGGCGCTCTCGAGGTCGATGCACTGCATAGCCGCAGGTTGGCCGTTAGGTGTTGCGACTCCACCTCCCACCAGTTCTGAGTCGCTGGAGAGGTGAGGAAAAGGTGGAGGGTGGGACAAGGAAGTCCAAGGGACATACAAAGGAAAAGATATATAAACCAAAAGGAGAAATAAATGACTGAGAGGACAGAAGGAGAAGGAAGACTAAGGGGATTGGGCAGGGACTCTAATCTCTGGAAATAAGAAAAAGGAGAGAGGAAGGATTTAAAATAAGCTTGAGAGGGGAGGAGAGAGGTAACAACCATACCCTGGAACCTTGAACGTTGACTTGTCTCCAGATTGTATAGGAACTGCAAGAAGTAGCTAAAAGGCTCACTGTCAGGATTCAAGGCACAGAATCACTGGCAATAACTCCAACAGGAAAATGGCTATTCTGGAAGAAAGACAGGACACAGGTTTATCCCCCCCCAGGGAAAAAATGTTTGGTGTAAGAAATTTTGGTTTCTTGAGAAAATTAAGGATATGTCCACAGGACATGGGAACTAAGGATTGACGGGACAAGGAAGTGGAGAGAACAGAGGGCAGCTACCAACTCCCACCTCACAGCAGTGGAGCCATAGCACTGGAGAAGGAGTGCTCCCCATCCTGACCACTCCCTCTAAAACACTATCCCCCATGTGTCCCCGCCTTACCCCGTCCCTGACTAACAGAAAGGAGGGGGGTAAGAAAGGACACAGAGAGGGAGGAGGACCCAGAGACTGAGGCCCCAGGGGGATGGCAGGTGGGATTGTGGATGAATGGGTGAAGAACACAGAAGATGAACTTCACGTAGGCACGTAATTTACATCTTATCTGTGTCAATCTTCACCATTCATCACCGCTGTGAGTGCCGAGCCCCCCCAAAGGGGGTTTTCAACCCTAAGGGACAGAGTCCCTTAGCTCTCAGTGGGTGACACACTAAGAGGGAGAACCTTCTGGGCCTGGAGAGGCCCGCGAGTGGGGAGAGTGAGACGGGAACCCCCCCGGAGGGGGAAGGAAGTTGCCCTAACAGACACTGTCTCACTCTACGGGAGAAGAGATAGGCTCTCTGGTGAGCGGAGTTAATCACCCTATGCTGGGCCAGGGGTGACAACCAGGAAAGATGCAGCCATGCCATCTGCCTAGTGCAGATTGCTGTCCCTACGACCCTGGTAGCTACCTCACTGGCATTGTATAATGCCCTTGGTTGGTGCCTTGCTAGCTCCAGGCCATGTGCAGAGAGTGCAATGGCTTGTCTGGTTTGCTTCATGTCAGGCAATGAGGCTAGGAGCTGACCCAGTCTGGATCACAGGAACCTATCATAGGATGCATAGTGGGCCTGATATGCTGTGATAGAGAGCAGCAACTGTGCCGAGTAGAATGTCCCCTTCCCCCAGAAGTCAAAATCCAAGGAATCTTGATCTGGGGGCCGGTCATGGTGGAGGTTGCAAAGCCCATCAGGAGTGTCCAGTTGTGTCAATCCTTACTGAGGATGAGGCATGGAACCTGGAGACTCCGGGGGGGGGTGCAATACCACTGGCAGAGATCCCTAGGGGCAGGAACTCCGGAGAACAGTCTCTGCCAGGAACGCAACGATGCCTCATGAAAGGGAGCAGGCCAGGGGAGCACCACAAGGGTGTCCTCACTGAAACTGCCTAGAAAGGCGTGCGCCGAGTGCTCTGGATTGCTTTGAGTGGGAGGGGTGATGTGCAGGTCCTCCAACATCCTCATGAGGAATTGCTGATACTCCACAAGATCAACAGCTGGAGAGATGTGGACAGATGGCTCCTCTCCCCCAGAAGAGGGGGATGAGGAGTGGACCTCAAATACTCAGAGGGTGGCTGCTCAGGGGGAGGTTGAAAAATCCATCTATCCATGGCCCTGACGTAAGAGGGGAACCGAGCAGCCACGGCCCTGAACTGCTCCCAGGAGAGAGGCCCGCTAGGACCAAGGATGCCTGGGAGTGCAGAAGAATGTGGCAGAGGGATAGGGACAGAGCCGACAAGAGAAATCGACTGACCTCTGCCTGGGCTAGGGAGCGCACCAGGAGCCCCAGAAGATGAAGGTGCTCCGGAAGACTCCACAGCTGACAGCTGAACAACCATATCGGAACTGCCTTGGCTGCGCCCAGAAGAATCCCCCCCGTGAGGTGACCTGGGTCATGTAGGTCCAGAAGAACAGTCCCCTACCTCCAAAGAACAGGGCCCTCTCAAGGAAACCAAGGGGGAAGAGCGGAGATCCGCACTACGGCTTCTCCCAGAGCTCAGGTGGGTTCCAGAAAAAGGTTGACGCACAGACCCCATGCCCCTTGACCCTTCAGAATCTGAGAGCGCCCTCCTCCTCAAGAGAGCCAGCCTAGGCAACTGACAGCCCTGGTCAGCCCCCGAAGGAGCTATCCAGGTCACAGCACCCTCCCCTCCCGTGGGTGCTCTGATTGGCCACAAAGTTGGGTGATCTAGGCACACCACCTGAGGGGGTACCACCGCTGAGGGGTCAGAAAACCCTCCAAGGCTGGGCTGCAGTGTAATGGTGGCCTGTACTGCTGCCTGCTAGACAGAACCCCTGACCCCAGCCCCGGCAGTCACTGTCCGCTCCTCAGAGAGGGGCTGTCTCCGGCCTGTTGAGGACACTACGAGGGTGCCCACGCCAGCAGCTAACTCCAAAGAGCCAGACTGCCTATCTGACTCATAGTCCAACTCCTCCTCTGAAGAGGTGGAAACCGAAGCCCTGTGCCAAACAGTTGGTGGGTGCCTGCTGCCATCTCGACCAAATAGGGTACCAGAAGCAGAGACTGCACCCAAGCCAGTACCAGCATCCTCCACAGCACCGCGAATGGTGGCAGAAGAGGACATGGCTCCAACCAGGGCAGCAGTCTCAGAGCCAGAACCTGACACGGCTCTGTCCCACCCCATGGTGGTGCGAGCTGTGCCAAGGACAGAAATGGCACAGATGACGGCTCTGACAGCACTGTCAGCACCGCGAATGGCACCGAGGCCAGAGACCCCCATAGTACCATCCCACCCCATGGCGCTGCAAGCGGCGCCGAGGAAAGAGACGGTGCCAACGATGGCTCTGACAGCACTCTCGGTGCCACAAATGGCACCGAGATCTGAAACCTCCATGGCGCCACACCCATGCCCGGAGCTGCAAATGGCTCTGGAGTTGGACATGGCGCCGTGCTCATCTTCGGTACCGCAGATGGCGCTGAGGCGAGAAAAAGTCAGAGATGGCACCGTAGAACCTCCTATGGCACCACTAGCACCATCGGCTCCATGAATGGTGCTGACAGCAGCGACGGTGCCAAATGGACTGGCGCTGATGATGGCACCATCAGGGCCCACAGCACCGCAAACGGCGCCGACAGACAGTGTCGAGGACGGCGTTGACTCGGGCCTTCTGAGCTGCGGGTCTGACACCAGGGGAGCCTTCGCCCCCGAAGGGGCGACTGCCAATGCAGTGCCTCCCACCCATCTCCCGGAGGGAACAGACTGGGCCTCCTGCACAGTGGGAGGAGCCATGGCTAGGCTATGAGAGATAGCGGCTCCCTCCTCCTCGGTCCATATAGAACTGGGAGGGGACCTGAAGGAAAGGCTGAGAGAATGCAGCTTGGCCCGACGAGTGTGCACCCGACCCCCAAAAGTTGGCGGAGCTTGCCCCACTTTCCACGCGCATTGTTTGATGATCTGGCGGTCTGTGGAGAAGCAGGCATCACACTAATCCATGTCGTAAAGCGGGCCAAGACACGTGAGGCAATGGTCATGCTGTTCGGTGACGGAGAACATATAGCCACAAGGGCACTGCCGCATGGGGGGGCCATCCCGTCTTCGAAGATTTCTTGCCATCCGACTGAGACATGACCTACGAAAAGAAACACCAAAACAAGACTCGACGTCGCAGAATTAAACAAATAAGGAACAATCTTACCAGGCGACGTCGAGTAAGCTATCAGAACTGGCGACGAACTACGGCTTGGAGTCAACAGAGTCAAAAAACGAAACTGTGTAGCAGCAGGCCTCAAAGTTGCTCTTAGAAGCTTCCCATGAGGTGACCTCGATGGTGGGAGACAAAGAACTAGCAGGAGGGCAGAGTCGACAGCACCTAACGGCCAACACGCGAGCACTACGCAGTGCATCAGCCTCGAGAAGCGGCGCCGATGGTGTGTCGGCTCAGCCCATCCAAAAAAAAAAAAAAAAAAAGCTCCCACGGGGTCATGACCTCCGGCCAATAACCCAAAGGTGATGAATGGTGAAGATTGGCACAGGTAAGATAAATCAAATCCTTGTTGGGAAAAGAGAAAAACACGCTTCAGTTCCAACCACGATTAAAAAGTCTATTTTTTTTTTTTTTTTTCACAGGATATACACAAAAAAAAAAACAGATAAAACATCCTGGTTCCCAAACTGTGGAAGTGAGATGAAAATCGGTAGTTTATACAGAATTAGGTAAAAATATAGGGAAAATGCTGAAATATATGTAAAAATAAAAATTATATAGCGGTTTTAAATGACTGCTAAAACGGAGTGAAGGAGCTCTCCAATTCCATGGAACCATTGTGGTACCGGAGAAATTGCACAGAACCAGTTAAAAAACCAAGAAAGCTACAAATATAATAAAGAGGGCAGAGAATAAAAATAAATGAAAAATATACTTATTTGAAACAAATAAATCGCTTTAAGTGAAGATGCTGAAGAGCGCTCTTTCGGGCAACATGCTAGTGCAGACGGAGGAAAGGATCTGACGTTAGGCTGCAGAAAGCAGCACCACCTAAAGGGCAGAGGTTTGAATAGCATTCTAAATTCCAGTCCATGTGCTCCGGGGTAGCTTTACCTGCAAGGCTCAGTGAATATGTTAAGTATAATGAGGGATTCCTGGGGTCTGAACACCCTCTTTGTGGTAGTTAAGCCCATCATGTCCAAAAATTCCACCTCATCCTTGTCCTCTGCCATCTCCCTGAGGGGAGAAATCGAGGGTGCTTGCCATCTGCCTCACAAAGGAGTAGTGTAAACAGAACTACTCCGAGGCCTTGGGAGGGGAACCAAATTCCTGAACTGGTAAGCCATCAGGCTCTATTGTCTCCTCCTCCTCTCCTTCTCTTCATAAGGTATAGCAGCTTCCTTCACCACAGGCTTTGCTACAGGTTGTGGAACCTTGGGGGGGGGTAGCATGCTTGGCCATAATGGCTCTCATAGTCTGGAAAGCCTGGAAGAATTGCCAGGCCTTAGCCATGTCCTCAGCCAAGGACATTCTGTTTCTGTCCACTGATGTCTCATTTGCTTCTTCAGCTGGAGGAGCAGTAACATGTTTTTCTTTCTGCTTTTTCTTGGCAGGCACCAGTTCCAATGCCTGCTCAGCAGATCATTTTGTTTTGGTAGACTCAGGGGTCTCCCTGTCCGACACCCTGACCTTGGAGTCCCCTTTAGCAGCTTTATCCTTCTGCTTCTGTTGAGAAACCGGATTCTGTCCAGAGCCAGGTTGTGAAGAGGAGGTAGACTGTGAGGCCATAATTTTCTCAAGCTTTTTTGCCCTCTCTTTTAATGTTTTTGGCCAAAACCTGATACAAAGCTCACAGCTGGAAAAATTGTGATCAGCACCCAAACAGGAAAAATACAACTCCTGGCTGTCTGTCTTCACCAAAAGCATGGAGTGTAATTTTTAAAACCTGTGGATCCTGTCCTTTTCTTGGGTTTGTCAGACATGCCAACCACTGACAGTCCAGAAGAAAAATGTAGGCACGGTTCCTAGAGTTAGCAGTTCGATTCCCACCCATGACAGGAACCACAACAACATTTTTTTTTAATGAATAAAAATGCTCAGTATCAAAACAGGCAAAAGTTATTAGTTCAGTACCCACAGGGAACCGAGAGAAGAAAAAATGAAAATCAAAAACTCACCGTAATTCTTGATCTTCTTGGACAGTCTTCACCATTTATTCTCACTATTGGGTTCTCAGTTAGAGGCACCCGGACCCTGCGGGAGCCAAAAATCTTCAGATGGCCAGCATCGAGGTAGGCCATGCACATTGCGTGGTACCGCAAGCGCTAGCCTTGCACTACATAGCCTATCTCGGCAATGGCTCCCAACCGCCTCAGTACCTTTTTTTACCAAGGAGGTGCAGCGCAACCTAAGTAAGGAAATACTAAACCTAACAAGGTAATAAAATAGCCCTTTGGACCCGTATAAGAAGGGTCAAGAATAAGAACAGTATCTTCACCGCCCAAACGAAACAAGGGAGGTGAAGACCAGGATACAGAGAGAGTAAGCTTAGAGGATGGCAGGTGGGCATGTGAATAAATGGTGAAGACTATCCAAGAAGATCAAGAATTACAGTGAGTACATCATTTTCATATCTTCCTGGATGTAGTCTTCATCATTTCTTTACCCTACTGGATAGAGTACCAAGTTCAGTCAAAAATATCCCCCAATCAGGTTGGTAGGGCATAGAGCTCACTCAGGACAAGAGTCCATTAAGGACTGTCCTGCCGAAAGAGGTGCGTTTCCTAGCATGGACATCCAGGGCATAGTGCTTAATGAAAGTGTGCACTGTGCTCCAAGTTGTTGCTTTGCAAATTTCTGAATTGGGGACAGAGCAGATTTCTGCCAAGGAGGTTGTAACCACTCTGGTAGAGTGAGCATGAACTTGGCCTTCCAATTTGACGTGAGCCATGAAGTAACAATGGTGAAGGCAAGCCACTATCCAAGCAGAGATACATTTAATCATAACTGGCTGGCCCAGCTGGTTAGCATTGAAGGAAACAAAGTCTCGCTTGGAATGACAGATGTCCTTGTTTTTGTTTTTTTTATGTAGAATCTAAGGGCCCTCTTTACATCCAGCAAGTGAAGAGTTCTTTATCCCTCATTAGAAACATAGAAACATAGATTTTGATGGCAGATAAGGACCGCTTGGCCCACCCAGTCTGCCCATTTCCCTACCTATTGGATAAGCGTGCAGATCCTAATTAACCAGCAGCCTACTTCTTCCTACCCCCACCCCCTAGAATTGCCTTATGACTGTCCCATGCATGCTTGAATTCCACCACTGTTTTTGACTCCACAACCTCCTCCGGAAGGCCTTTCCATGCATCCACAACCCTCTCTGTGAAAAATATTCCTTAAATTACCTCTGAGCCGCCCCTTCTATCTTCAAATTGTGCCCTTGTTCTTGCACACCTCTTTTTGAAAGATGCTACCTCTTGGACTTTGTTGATTCCCTTGAGATACTTGAAAGTTTCTATCATGTCCCCCTCCTCCTTTCCTCGAGGCTATATATATTCAGCTCCTTAAGTCTCTTCATATGTCTTCCGTGCAGGCCCTGCACCATTTTAGTTGCCCTCCTGACAGCCTCCATCCTGTCTATATCCTTTATGGAGATTGGGTTCCAGAACTGTACACAGTACTCCAGATCGGGTCTCACCAGCTGTCTGTACAGAGGGATAATAACTTCCTGTTTCTGCTGGTGATGCCTCTCCTATGCATCCCAGTATCCCCCAGCCTCCGTGCTGCCCTCTCACATTGCTTGCCCACCTTTAGGTCATCTGATATGACTACCCCAGGTCCCTTTCCATTTTTGTTGTTGTTAGTATCTCACCCCCCATTGTGTACTCTTCCCCTGGGTTTTTGTTTCCCAGGTGCATTACCTTGCACTTGTTAGCATTGAATCTAAGCTGCCATACATTTGACCATTCCTCTAACCTTGCCAAGTCCCTTCTCATCCTTTCCACCCCACCTTGTGCATCAACTCTGTTGCAGATCTTTGTGTCATCTGCAAAGAGACATACTTTTTCTTCCAGTCCCTCTGCAATGTCGCTTATAAAGACATTGAAGAGGACCGGTCCTAATACTGAACCCTGCGGTACCCCACTAGTAACCCCCTTTCTTCAGAGTGGACTCCATTTAATATTACTCTCTGTGTCCTATTCTCCAGCCAACCTTCTTACCCAGGCTGTCATCTTGGGACCCACTCCAGGCTGGCTAACTTGTATATTAATCTTTTGTGTGGGACTGTGTCAAATGCCTTGCTAAAGTCTAGGTAGGCCATGTCCACAGCCCTCCCTGATCTACTACTTTGGTCACCCAGTCAAAGAAATCTATCAGATTTGTCTGGCATGACCTTCCCGCTGTGAATCCATGCTGCCTTGGGTCCTGAGCCCTCTGGCCTCTAGATACTCAACAATTCTTTCCTTCAGAAGTGATTCCATCATTTTCCTACCACTGAGGTTAAACTAACAGGTCTATAGTTTTCTGCTTCTGCCTTGCTCCCACTTTTGTGAAGGGAATCACATCTGCCCTTCTCCAGTCCTCGGGTACCACCCCATCCTCCCATGATTTGTTAAAGAGGGTAGTCAGTGGTGTCACTAGTTCTACCTTTGGTTCTTTTAGAATTCTGGGATGAATCCATCAGGCCCTACTGCTTTGTCCACCTTCAGTTTTAAGAGTTCTTTCAGAACCCTTCTTCTGTAAATGGGCTGGTATCAACTTCTGTATCCAGAGTGTTTCTACTGTTTGTTTTAGGTACCTCCCCACTTCCTTTGTAAATACTGAGCAAAAATATTTGTTTAGTATATCTGCCTTTTCACAGTCACCCTCTGCCCACCCTCCTCCTCTTTATTAAGCCTCACTAGCTCCTTGGTCTTCCTTCGCCCTGATGTACCTATAAAAGGTTTTATCCCCTCTTAACAGAGTTGGCTATCTTTCTCGGTTTGGACCTTTGCTGTTCTGACTGCCTTCCCAGCTTCCTTTTGCTTTAACTGATACAGTTCCCTGTCCTGCTCCTTCTGTGAGTCCTTGTACTTCCTGAATGCTTTCTTTTTCTCTTGAACCTTCACTGCCACTTCCTTTGAGAACCATAGTGGTTTCTTACATCGTTTCATTTTGTTAATTTGCTTCACACAAAGGCTTGTTACCTCTGGGGTGGCAGTTTTTATTATTCTTCATTGTTCTTCCACCCCTCCTTCCTGCCCATTTGCTAGTGCATTCCTTAGGCACTCACCCATTTTGGCAAAGTCAGCCCTCCTAAAGTCCAGTACTTTTGCCTTTGTATGGCTTGACTCTATTGCTGTGTTTATTGTGAACCATACTGTTCGATGGTCGCTAGTTCCCAGATGGTTACCCACTTCTGCATCTGTGATCCTCTCTTCATCTCCATTTGAGAGAACCAGGTCTAAGATTGCTCCCTCTCGAGTGGGCTCCAATACCAGTTGTCTAAGGCATGCCCCTTGTAGGGCATCTAGAATATCCCCACTCTTTGAAGTGGCTGCTGCAACTGCATTCCAGTTAACATCTGGCATATTCAGATCACCCATCAGCAATATCTCCCCTTTTTCTGCCATTCTAAGTATTCTTTCTATCATTTCATTGTGGAAGTTAGGAAAGTAAGTGGGTAACACTAAGGGCTGGTTCAAATGGAACACCGAAACCACTTTGGGAAAGAACTGAGGGTGTGTGCAGAGAACCACCTTGTCCCTGTGAAACACTGTATATGGAGGGTCTGTTACCAAAGCATGTATTTCAGCGATCCTTCAGGATGAGGTGACAGCCACCAGGAAAGCTACTTTCCAAGTTAGAAATTTGAGATCACACATAACCAGGGGTTCAATGGGCATGCGAGTGACATTTCCAATACAAGGTTGATATCTCAGGGAGCAACAGGCTTCCTAACTGGGGGCCTTGTGTGCACAATGCCTTTTAGGAACCTCTTGAAGAGAGGTAGATGAGCCAGAGTAAGGTTCTGGATTGACTCATGGTAGGCCGAAAGAGCACAACGGTGAACCTCTACAGATGAGTACCGCAGTCCTCCATCAGAAAGATCTGAAAAGTATTCCAAGACCTTGTCCAGCAGACACTGGAATGGGTCCAAACGAGATTTGGTGCACCTAGATAGCTTCTGCAAGAGAACAGGCAGAGAACACCAAGAAGAAGGAGCTGCTGTTATAACTATATTTCTCTACTGGGACTAAAGAATTAGAACTCTACTACTGGGACCTTCAATTTAGGTTAAAAAAAACAAAAAAAAAAAAAAAAGTTAGTGTGTTTATCTGAGTTGACTGGTGAATTGTTATCTGTGCAGTTATCTAGGTGTTTGAGGTGGCTGAAGAGAATTATATGTGCAATTAACTAAGTGTAGAAAGAGCTGTGAAGTAGGGGGAGTGGCTTAGCTAGAAGGAAGCCAGATTTAAAAACTGCCCTAGATAGCTTCTGCCAGAGAACACCAAGAAGAAGGAACTGCTGTTATAACTATACTTCTCTACTGGGACTATATTGCCCTCCTTCCCTCTCCTCCACCCCAAGCCAGTTCTACTTTTATAAGCACAGGATTTGACTGACAACAGGAACTTCCTGTTTGGGAGCAGGAAGTGAGTGATCACAGAGCCACAAAAGACTCACATACTAGAAGGAAAAGAGTAGCTCTCCATCCCCCCCTAGCTGCTGGAGGTCTGACTCTGAACAAGTAAGTAGACTACTGAGAAATATAGGAACTTCTTGTCTCAGAACAGGAAGATCAGGAGCTTAAAGATCACAGAGGCAGTAAGTAGGGAGAAAAATATAAAAAAAATAAATAGAGGAAAGAGTAAGTATTCCAAACAATAGTTAATGGGCCAGAAATAAGACATGATGGGAGTGGTGCAGTGCAGTGGCTGTGGAGCAACAGTCTTCTTGGAAACATTCTGGAGGATGCGGTGTTGTCCCATCTGTAGGCACCTCTCTGGGCTGAGGGAGGAGGTTGCTCATCTTCAGGTTGAGTAGGCCAGGATTTGGGGGACCTCCGCTTCCACCCAGTGACCACCAGGACCACTGTCATTGCCTCAGAGGTTGCCAAGAAAGAGGAGCGGTAGGACCACAGTGGGCTCAGTGAGGGTGAGGATGGTGGAACAGAGGCACATCCCTCCAGTTGTACCTCTCCACACTTCATATGCCCTTCTGGCAAAGTGTGGTTCCTCTATGGAGGCACCTGCAGTGGAGACCAAGGAGGATGCTGGGAACCTCCACAAAGGAGACCCACAGGAGGGTGGCATGGGACCCCACAGGGGAAGAAAACAACTTCTGGTGGGGGACTCCATTGTTAGGGGGGTAGAACTGGGGGAGGAAGGGGAGAGGGAAGTAAGGTGCCTGCTTGGTGCCATGGCTTGGAGGGACAGGGAGCGAATCCTCAGAATTGCTGGAGCAGCTACATGGGGGAGGGAGCGGGATGTCATTGTCCAACTAGAGACAAATGACCTGGCTGAGAAAGGGATCAGAGCAGCGCAGTAAGAGTTTGTGGAGTTGGGAAGGGGCCTTAAACAAGTAGCATGCAAGGTAACCTTTTAGAAGGTGCTGTCTGTCTATGGCATGGGTGAGGCTAGGGTGCTCCACACCATGGGATTCAATCAGTGGTTGAAAAACTGGTGCAGAGCTCAGGGATTTGGCTTCATTGGGGGCTGGAGGTCCACCTGGAGTGATGCAGGCCTATACTAGCATGATGGACTGTATCTGTCCAGGAGGGGAACCAGGATCCTAGGTGATAGGTTTAAATGCTTCATTGGCAAGCATTTAAACTAGCCAAGGGGGGAGGCACTGGAAAGGAGCAGGGAAATCCTAGCCCTCACCAAAGAAAATCGGGGTAGTAAGTGAGGTAAACACCAATATAGAGATGTCGAAAGGGAGAAGGGCAGAGGTAAATTGAAAAAATGACAAAGGCAATAAGGACAGAGATGGGGCAAAAAGGGGTAAGGCCATCAAGAAATGGAGGGTAATGAGTACCAATGCCCATAGTTTGGGTAACAAGCTCCCTGAACTTGTGGCCTTGATGAAAGAGGGATGCCTGGATATCATAGCAGTCACAGAAACATGGTACACAGAGAACCATAACTAGGATGTTAACATACTAGGTTACACAACCTACAGGAAACACAGGGAGGGTAGAAGAGGGGGAGGAGTAGCTCACTATGTAAGGGAAGGGATAAAAGCAACAGAACAAAAGAGTAAACAGGGAGGAGAGGAGGTACTGTGGGTCACCTCAGAGACTGGAAATGGCACCACAATCCGCACAGGGGTTGTACACAGACCCCCATGTCAGGAAGAGGGAATGGACAAGAATATGATAGAAGGAATCCTTAGGATGGCAGAGAAAGGGGAGATACTGTTGATGGGGGACCTGAATATGCCAGATGTTAACTGTAGCACCTTTGCTGAAGCTACATCCAAGAGCAGGGCCATTCTCAATACCCTACAGGTGGCATGCCTCAGACAGCTAGTTATGGAACCCACTCATGAGGGAGCAATCTTAGACCTTGGACTCTGAAATGGGGACAGTGAGAGGATCTCAGATCTAGAAGTGGGTAGTCATCTGGGAACAAGTGACCACCAAGCAATGTGGTTCACAATAAACTCAGCTACAGAGTCAAGCCATACAAAAGGGAGGGTACTGGACTTCATGAGGGCCGACTTTGGCAAGATGGGAGAGTGCCTTAGAAAAGCACTAGCACTAGAAGAAGGGGTGGAGCAACGATGGGGAAACATCAAAACTGCCATCACAGAGGCAACAATCCTTTGTGTGAAGCAAATAAACAAATCAAAACAAAAGAAAAAGCCACTATGGTTCTCAAAAGACGTGGTGGGGAAGGTTAGGGAGAAAAAGATAGTATTTAGGAAGTATAAGGAAACACAGAAGGAGCAGGACAGAGAACTGTACCAGTTATTGCAAAAGGAGGCAGGGAGGGAAGTCAGAATAGCAAAGGCCCAAACTGAGGAAAAGATAGCCAGCTCAGTTAAGAAGGGGGATAAAACCTTTTATAGGTACATCAGGGAGCTTAGAAAGACAAAGGGAAGGATAGTGAGGCTGAATAGAAAGGACAGTGGGTAGGCAGAGAGGGACAGTGAAAAAGCAGGGATACTGAATGAATTCTTCTCTCAGTATTCACAAAAGAGGAGGAGGGGGAGGTGCCTAATCCAATTAACAGAAGCACTCTGGATGGGGGGGGGTCGATTCCAGTCCTTTCACAGAATAAAGGGTTCTGAAAGAACTCCTAAAACTGAAGGTGGACAAAGCAATGGGGCCTGATGGAATTCACCCCAGAAGTCTAAAAGAATTAAGGGGATAACTAGTGACACAACTGACTATCCTTTTTAACAAATCATGGGAGGATGGTGTGATACCTGAGGACTGGAGGAAGGTGGATGTGATTCCCTTTCACAAAAGTGGGAGCAAGACAGAGACAGAAAACTACAGACCTGTCAGTTTGACCTCTGTGGTAGGGGAAATGATGGAATCACTTCTAAGGGAAAGAATTATTGATTATCTAGAGGCCAATGGGGCACAGGACCCAAGGCAGCATGGGTTCACAACAGGAAGGTCATGTCAGATGAATCTAATTGATTTCTTTGACTGGGTGACCAAAGTAGTAGACAAGGGAGGGGCTGTGGACATGGCTTACCTAGACTTTAGCAGGCATTTGACACAGTCCCACACAAAAGATTAACATTCAAATTAACCAGCCTGGGAGTGGGTCCCAGGGTGGTAGCCTGGGTAAAACATTGGCTGAACAACAGGACAGAGAAGGTAATTGTAAATGGAGTAGACTCTGAAGAAAGAGGGGTTACTAGTGGGGTACCATAGGATTCAATACTGGGTCCAGTCCTTTTTAATGTCTTTATAAGTGACGTTGCAGGGGGGCTGGAAGGAAAAGTATGCCTCTCTGCAGATGATACAAAGATCTGCAACAGGGTTGATACACAAGGAGGCATGGAAAGGATGAGAAGGGACTTGGCTAGGTTGGAGGAATGGTCAGAAGTATGGCAGCTTGGATTCAATGCAAAGAAGTGCAAAATAATGCACCTGGGAAACAATAACCCAGGGGAAGATTACACAGTTCGGTGGGGGGGAGATAGTAACAACAAGAGAAATAGAAAGGGACCTGGGGGTAATCATATCAGATGACCTTAAGGTTAGCAAGCAATGTGAGAAGGCAGTAGGGAGGGCTGGGGGTATACTAGGATGTATAGCGAGAGGCATCACCAGCAGAAAACGAGAAGTTGTTATCCCTCTGTACAGACTGTTGGTGAGATCCCATCTGGAGTACTGCATCCAGTTCTGAAGACCCCAGCTCCACAAGGACATAGACAAGATGGAGGCAGTCCAGAGGAGGGCAACTAAAATGGTGCAGAGTCTGCAAGAGAAGCCCTACGAGGAGAGACTAAAGGAGCTTAATATGTATACCCTTGAGGAAGGGGAGGCATGATAGAAACTTTTAAGTACCTCAGTGGAATCAACAAAGTCCATGAGGGTAGCATCTTTCAGAAAAAGAGATGTGCAAGAACAAGGGGACACAATTTGAAGATAATGGGGGGACGGCTCAGGGGCAATGTGAGGAAGCCTTCCTGAGGAGGTTGTGGGGTCTAAAACTTTGGGAGAATTCAAGAATGCATGGGACATACATAAGGCAATTCTTGTGGGGGGTAGGAAGAACTAGGCTGTTGGTTAACTAGGATCTACATCTTATCCTGTAGGTAGGGAAATGGGCAGACTAGGTGGGCCAAGCGGTTCTTATCTGCTGTCAAAGTCTATGTTTCTGTTTCATTCAGAGAAACATTTCCATTTGGCTGTGTATGACTTTTGAGTAGAAGGCTTGCATGCAGCTAAGAGGATCTCTGAGACCCTCTTGGAGACCCTAAAACTGCCCACCTCTATCTCTTCAGGAGCTATTCATGAAGATAAAGGGAGCAAAGGTTGGGATGGACCAGGGACCCCTGTGCTAGCAGGTCCGTTCCCAGGGGTAGAGGCTTCAGAGGGACCACAGACAACTGGTTGATCAATGGAAACCAAATTTGTCGGACAATTAGAATCATTTTTCCCCTGGTAAGTCTTTAGCTTGAGCAGCATTCTCTGAACTAGTGGAAGAGGAGGAAATGCATACAGAAAGTAATTTTTACACCATAGTCTGATTGCATCCTGACTAAAAATGCCAGGTCCTGGATTTCTGAAGCAGAATTGAGGCAGTTTAGTGTTGAGTGGGGACGCAAAAAGGTCCAAGACTGGAGTACCCCACTCATCAAAGAGAGCCTGCAAGACGTCTGGTGCTAATGACCACTCGTGAGGATCCGCTTCTGTCCAACTTAGTTGGTCCGCTGGCTCGTTCTGCTCTCCTGGTGGGTATACTGCCAGAAGAAAAAATTACTCACCTTAGTAATTGCTTTTCTTCTCATGGAGTCTTGCTATATTAGGATCATTGCAGTCATTCCCCACACTTGAACTGCCCCGGAGAGGAAACAGTTAACTCCAGAGTGATCTGGAGTTCCACAGCGCGAGGGCGCTGTTCAAAGCTCTATCTGGCTAGTTTCAAATGAAACTGTCAGGTTCTTTACGGAGCTAAACTAACATAGCAAGTCTGTGTGAAAAGCTCTACACTAGCCATTGGCTACCTACCATTAGTAGAATTAGAACAATCACAGAATAATAATAATAATATTTATTGCTAGGATCACCCTCACAAGACTAATAGGCCCTCTCCCAAAAGACTCAAGTCCAGAGAGGGACCATCTACCACTTAACAAAAAAGAAATACCTAGTTTCCAACCCAAAGGAAACAAGGTGGGGGGACTAGAGACTAAAATGGCATGACACAGTGCTTGCACTAATTTGCCAACCCCATACCCAAGTAGGAGTTCTGAGAGGGGTAGGAGGGTTGTCTTAATATAGCAAGACTCCATGAGAAGAAAAGCAATTAATAGGTGAGTAATTTTTTCTTCAAACACCATGAAGTCTTGCTATATTAGGACCATTGCAGATTACCCAGCAGTACCTCCATGGAGGAGGGTCAGAACCTACTTAGGAAATAGGCTGAAGTACAACTGTGCAAAACGAGCATCTCTCCTGGACTGGACGTCCAGGAATACTGCTTGGTAAAGTGTGAACTGTTTTCCAGGTAGCAGCTTGACAAATTTCCAAATGGGAATATCTCGCAGCTGCTAGAGATGCAGCTGTACCCCTGGTGGAGTGAGCCTCAGTCCTGAGAGGGGTTCCTACCTAGTTTTTGGTAACAGAATTGATACAAGAGACAATCCACCTTGCAATTGTCCTCTTAGTGGCAGGTCTCCTTGCCAACCTCCATAGGTAAGGAAGAGTTGGAGGATTCAACCTGTGACCCTTGGTATGCTCCACATAGTAGCTTAGGCTCTTTGACGTCCAAGCTGTGTAGTCTCCTTTCACCCGAGGAAGAATGCTCAGTGAAAAATACTGGGAGAGAATGGACTGGTTCAGATGAAAATCTGAAACCACTTTGCAAAACTTTCTGTTAGTCCTGAGGACTATCTTATCCCTGTGAAAAGAAATAAAATCCTTTCCACTGAAAGGGCTTGCAATCCACTTATACGCCTGGCAGAAGTGATAGCCACTAGAAAACAGTTTTCCATGTTAAATACTTGAGATCTGCAGAAGAAAGGGGCTCAAAGGAGGTTGCATTAACTGAGCAATGCAAACATTCAGGTCCCAGGCAGGGGCTGGTTCCCTAAAGGAGGGTTAGTGTGAAGCAACCCTTAAAAACTTGGAAAACACAGGGTGAGAGGAAAGAGAAACAGGCTTCCCTCAGGAAACAAAGGCAGAAACAGCTGCCAGATGAACCTTCAAGGTAGCTGGTCTAAGGCCTAGGGAATTTAGATGGGCCAAATAGTCCAGTAAAGTGGCCAAGTCAGCAGATTCTGGCACAATTTGTTTCTCCAACACCAGAAGGAAAACCTCTTCCACTTAGAATTGTAAGTAGCTCTAGTGGAAGGCTTCCTAGAAGCCTTTAAAATATCCAGGACCCTTGAGAAAGGTGCAAATCAGCAATTCTAATTCCTCAAGAACCAAGCCTTGAGGTGGAGGGATTTGAGGTCCGGTACCACACTCTCCCTGTGCACAGGTCAGCAAGTCGTGGGTCCTGGGCAAGGTCAGGAGGGTGGATTGTCAAGGACAGGAGGAGAGATACCAGGGCTGTCTGGCCCAGTCTGGAGCAATCAGAACCACTTTGCAGGGCTGAGTTCTGATTTTACCAATACCCTGAAGAGGAGAGGAAGGGGAAAGCATATAGGAATTTCCTTTCCAATCCAGCAGAAAGGCGTCCAGGGGACTGAGCCCAGCACTGAGGCCTGCAACAAAATAGAGGAAGTTGATGGTTGTCTGGGGCTGCGAAGAGATTTATCTGAGGGTGCCCCATCTGGCAAAGACCGACCCCAATACTTGAGGATTCAGAGACCATCTGTGATGGCCTGGGAAATCCTGCTGAGAACATCCGCCAGGACATTGTCCTTTCCTGGAAGGTGAATTGCGATCAGGAGGTGTTTAGGAGTAAGCCAGAGACCACAACTTCATTGCTTCGTGCACAAGGCTGATGACCGAGTGCCCCTTGCTTGTTTATGTACCACATTGTTGTGGTGTTGTCTGTCCTGATTTGAACTACTTTGTTCTGGACAACAGTTGCAAAAGCCTGAAGAGCTAAAGAACAGCTCTGAGTTCCAAAAGATTGATGGGAGCAGAGATTCCTGGGGGACCACACCCTTGAGTGGAAAGGTCGCCTAGTGAGCCCCACCCAACAGGGAGGCATCCGTGGTGAGGGTGAGGGAGGGAAACGGGTATAAAGGGAACCCCTTGAGAAGATTGCTTTGATCCTGCCACCACTGAAGGGCCAGGATCAGGGTTTTGGTCACCGGACTAATTTGGTAAGGGGTCCCTCCTTGAGACCAATAGGACCTCAAGTGGAACTGGATGTCCCTCATCTGAAATCTGCCCCTGCACGACAGCTGTGGAAGCAGCCATGTGCCCTAGGAGTTGCAGAAGTGCCTTGCTGGTCGAGAGACCAGAGGGTAAAGGAGGATGCCAGGCAATGAGCCTGTCCACTCTTTCCGAGGGAGAAATGCCCGGCTAACTTTGTGTTCAATTCTGCACCTATGAAAGTTAGAACCTGAACAGTTCCAGAACTGACTTTGGTAAGTTCAGCAGGAATCCCAGGGAAGTGAGAAGCTGCTGGGTGACTTGCAAGTGGATTTACCTGATCTGGAGACTGACCCACTATGAGCCAGTCGTCCAGGTAGGGAAACACAGCAATCTCTTTGCCTTCTTAAATGAGCCACTACCACAGCTAGACATTTTGTGAATACCCTTGGGCTGAGGTTAGGTCAAGGGCATTGCTCTGAACTGGTAGTGGCCAGAGAGCAGTTCGAACCTGAGGTACTTTCGGTGAGAAGGCCTGATCATGACATGAAAATAGGCGTCCCTGAGGTCCAGGGAAGCTAACCAGTCCTCTGGCCTCAAGGAAGGCAAAATCATTGCTAGAGTTAACATTTTGAACTTTGGTTTCAATAGATGTTTGTTCAGGTACCTTAAGTCTAAGATGGGCCGCCATTCTCCTGTCTTTTTTGGGGTAAGAAAATATCTTGAGTACAGTCCCTTGCCCTGATGGCAAGGGGGGACCCTTTCCACTGCTTTGCAATACAGAAGGGAAGAAACCTCTGCTTCCAAAGCAAGGGCTTCTGAAGAGTTTGCAGGTGGAAATTGCCTGGTCTCATCTTTGGGAACTGTTTGAAGCTGAGAACCAGGCCCTGGCTTACTACTTCCAGAACCCACCTGTCCGAGTTAGGGACAGCCAGTTCTGGCTGAAATAGCCAACCTGCCCCCCACTGGTACAGGAGATCGGCCCTGGGCACCCCATCAGGTGCCTGCTTGCAGCAGCTTTAGGCTGAGGAGGCGACTGTCTACCTATGCCCCGGCTCACTCTGCCTCTGAAAAACCCTCTGTGAAAAGCAGAGGAGGCTTGAGATTGGTAAAGGGCCTGTGGAAAGGCTCACCCCTCACCCCTGGGGCATGCCTTGTGGAGTGGCATGTCTCTCCTTAGCTTGGGCACTTTTGTAGGTAGTTCTATATTCATCCATCTTTTCATATAATTTTCCGCTTGATCACTAAACAGAGAATTTCCTGTTACAGGAAAATCCATAGCCTTTGACTGAGTATCTTGGGACAGATTAGTGCATCTGAGCCATGCCAACCTACGGAAAGCTACAGAAGTGGCCATGACCCTAGAGGAAACATCATTAACATCAACAGCAGTATGAAATTGAACTTTGAGGCTTCAATGCCATCAGCAGCCACTTGCTCTAACTCACTCAGCCAGCTGACCCTGGCCTGTTTGGCTAACTGCAATAAAGTGTCCCATCTAGATTTCTGATATTCAGCCACATAAGCCATATAATTAGCCTGCCTGAGTCCCAAAGAAGCTGCCATATATTGTTTTTTCGCCATGGCATCAATCTTCCTGGAATCCTTATCAGGAGGATGAGGCCAGGGAATATTAGCCTTGTCACAGGCTGCAGCTTGCACCACACCTACATGACTACACTGCTCAGAGAGGAAGTCTGTATCAGGGCCTGATAAGGTATACCTTCTGTCCATTTTTTTATCTACAGGAGGGACAGAATGAGGATTTTTAAAATCTTTGTTGTTTGCTTCCTAAATGACTTATGCAAAGGAATAGACAACCTCCTAGACTCTGGAATATCCATCATTTCAACATAATCAGGCTCCTCTTGCTCATCCACAGCCTCTTCTAAAGGAAGCTGGAGGGTTTCTGCAACCTTTTGTAAAACATAAAGAGAAGGGACTCAGACAGCATAGGGGAGATTCTAAAGGTCTATCTGGAGAAATGTCTGGTTCAATGGGCACGTCCAGACCTTCCCAGTCACAAACATACTGTTCAAATTCCTCCTCCCCCTCATGTGGTTCATAAAAATCCTCAACATCATAATCCTGAACCACTGGGACTGAACGAGCCACCCTTTTCCCAGATGCAGGGGTTCGACAGATCCCTGAGACAAAGATTGGACAATCTGAATGGCTTTAGCTATCTCTGCAGCAGTTGGAGAGACAATTTGTACTCCAGACCTGCTGATTTCTTTGTCTTTTTTGCTGGGACTGGTTCCTCTGAACCAGCCTTCCTTTTGCCCGAGGAAGTCTCGCCCTGGTCAGAGGGCACTCCCTCTGGTCCAGTGGGTACTGGACCGGGCTGGCCATCCGGGTCAGCGGACTTTTTGGCCTCTCGTTCCCTGAGCCGGCCCAATCTCTTTTCCAGGGTGGCTGCAGGAAATTTTTACACCTGGCAGTCCGACAGGAGGTGGTCAGCCCCAGACAATAAACACAAGTGGTGTGGGGTCAGCCTTAGCAAAGGCTTCCCCCCAGACATCACAGTGTTGAAACCAGTGGAGCGGTTTTCTTTTGGGTTTCTCAGACATAATGCCAGCCTAACCAAAACTTGCCCTTTAGATGGCAGTGCCAGGCAAGACACCCTTATCGGTTCCTAACCGTGTCACGGGTATTTGAAAAAACCCCAAATAAAAGTTAGGTTTTTTTAGAACCGATAAGAACCGGGAACCGCACTCTAAAAGCCCAACCAAACAGTTTGATACATATATTTTAACAAGCCGATCGGTTCAAAACCGAACCGATAATGAATTTCCACACAGACTTAATTTCTGTACTTACGGTTTACCAGATAGAGCTTTTAACCGAAATGCGGTAAAATAAATACTTTTTGCCGGTTCCAATGAACCGAAAATACTCGATTGAACCGAGAAATGAACCGAGCTGAAGGAGCTGATCTCCGGAGCGACTGTTCAGTGAAGCGGAGTAAAGAATCTGACAGTTTCATTTGAAACTAGCCAGATAGAGCTTTGAACAGCGCCCTCGCGCTGTGGAACTCCAGATCACTCTGGAGTTAACTGTTTCCTCTCCGGGGCAGTTCAAGTGTGGGGAATGACTGCAATGGTCCTAATATAGCAAGACTTCATGGTGTTTGAATCAGAGCATTTTTCTCCAGACACCACTCTCATACCCTCATTCCTTCCCTGCAAAGCTAGTAGGAGTGTGCCCCACTTTACTTATTGATGTAGTACATCACTGACTTATAGTCCATCTGCAAAAGGATCACCTTGTGACTGACAAAGTCTACCAAGGCTCGAAGAGTGTAAAGGACTGCTCACATTTCCAGAACACTGATGTGAAGATGAGACTCTGAGTCCATACTCCCTGGGTGTGATGGCCCTGACAGTGAACCCCCCAACCCCAGGAGAGACACATCTATGATGAGAGTTATCTGAGACTCTGGAGGAGTGAAGGAGACCTTTAAGAAGGATGTCCTCTGTGTCCATCATGCTAGTGACTGATGCAGCAGTTCCATCACTTTGGGTTACGACTAAGGATGCGTGGTCAGTGACCACTGAGTACCGAGCATCCACTGAGTAGTTCTCATGTGCAGTCATGCTAGAGGTACTGTAAAGACTGAGATGGCCATAAGGCCTAGCATTCGTTGCATGGAGTGAGTCCACATTGAGCCATTTTCCATGAAGAAATGTGTCACCTGAAGGATAGCCTTCCATCTGTCTTCCAGGAGGAAGGCTCTCACTTTGGTAGTGTCCAGCAGAGCTTCTGTGAAGGGCAGTTGCTGCGAGGGCCAAAGCTGTGATTTCATGAGATTTAAAAGGACCCCCATGGAGGTTAGGAACTGAGTTGCTGTACTCACTGCCTCCTCCTCCATACCTTGTCTGGATAGACTTGCCAGGAGCCAGTCATACAGGTATGGAAATACTGTACTTGGAGCCCGAGCTCTCGAAGATGCACTATAAGAATTGCAAATCATTTTGTAAAGACTCAAGGTATTGAGGATAGCCCAAAGAGCAGGACTCTGAACTGGCAGTGCTGACCCAGGGCCACAAATCAAAGGAATTTGCAGTGGGTTGGGTGCACCAGAATATGCTGGTTGGCGCCCTGCATATCCAGGGATGCTAACCAGTCCTGGGGTTTGAGAAGTGGAAGAAGGGTCCACAGGGAGACCATTTTTTAACTTCTTGTGGTACAGAAACTTGTTTAGTTTCTGAGGTTGAGGATGGGATGCATGCCCTCTGTCTTTTCTGGAACTAGAAAGTAATGGGAGTAGAAGTCTGTGTTGAATTGTGCTTGAGGTACTACTTCCACTGCCCTGTTTCTCAGTAGGCCTGCAGTCTCTGAAACAAGGAGGTCTGACTTGGTGACCAATAAGATGGGTTGCCTCTTGGGGGGACAAGCTGGGGGGGGGTCTGAGAAGATCAGTAAGTACTATTCCCGAATGATCCTCAGGACCCATTTGTCCATGGTGATGGAGTTCCACCGATTGTAAAAATGAGACAGGTGACCTCCTACAGGAGAAGAGAGGAGAGATTTGCCTTGGGCAGTTGAGGCAGAGTCGGGGCCGAAGACTCAGAGGGTGGCACTGAGTGCTTTCAGCACCTTTGTCTGCTGCTACATTTTCTTTTGTGGCTGAGGAGGCTGGTGCTCGACTGCAGCACCTCTGCCCCTCCAATGAAAGGACTGCCTGTTATGAAAAACTGATAGCCTCTTCCTCTCTGAGGGTGTGAAGGGGCCGGTTTAGCAGATTTGATGGCCATTCTAGTCTTCTGAGAGGCCTCAAGAGACCACTCTACCTGTTAGCCAAACACATAGGTGCCATCGAAAGGGACACTCAAAACCTGCTGCTGGGTGTCAGAGAAAAATCCAGAGGACTGCAGCCAGGAATGCCTTCTTATGCAGATTCTAGCAGTGGCAGCATGAGAAGCAGTTTCAAATGCATCCATGGTTGCCTTTGGCTGGTGACTGCTGGACTCTGTACCATGGGTTACAGTCTGAAGAAGTTTCTGCTTAGTATCTGACTCTCATAGAGATTCCATCAGAGATTTAAGAGAGAGATCCAGAGGACATACTCATACTGAGAAAAATGACCTTGATAACTGGCTATTCGCATGCCCAAAGTGGCTGCGCCAAAAGCTCTCTTATCCATAGTGTCAGTCTTGTGGGATTCCTTATTAATAGGATGCACTGTAACTGCTTTACGAAGGATGGCCTTGTCACTTTTTGCCAGGTTGACAATTTTATCCGCAATAGGCTGAGAAGCCAAAATTTGGCCTATCCTTAGGAGAATACTTACAGTCTATTGTCTTACAGATGGAAGGAATAGTGACTGGCCTAGCCCACACTGCCTCTGACAGGGTTTCAAAGGCTGGAGGAACTGGAAGTGTGAGGCTAACAGGTATGTTTGGGACATGGAGCCACTCCAGACACAGTTGTTTACCTGGGCCGGGGACTGAAGTCTCAAGAACTAAAGTAGCTTGCATATTCCTGAGCAAGGTTTGAAAGGAAAGATCTTCCTCAGGAACAAAAGTAGGAGCCAGAGATTTGTCCTCTAGGGTGTAAAAAGTGCTGCCATCACTGCCCTAAGAAAGAATGAGATTGGGGTCAGACTTGTTCCCCTTGGAGGAAGGAACTGGAAGAGGTGTGGACCTTGAAAGGCCTCCCGCAGACCATGGCATTGGACAGACCCGAGATACTGGCACCAGGAAGAGAGCTGTCACCGGAGTCAGTGCCAGCACCAATGGCGCCGACCCGGATGGAGTTGGCACCGGAGCACTCTCCAAAGGACCCGGCACTGGAGACGGTGCCGTCCAAGCGCCCAGGTCAGAAGAAGCCAGAGAAAGACCTGGACGCAACACCAGAACATGTCTACAAAGGCCAGAGTCTCAAACCAGGACCAAACCAAACCCCAAAAGTCCAGCTGGCACCTAAGTGACTAAGCGGCACGTGGAACTGACATAAGTGGAGAGATTACTGTCAATGGAAAGAATCTGTTGGCAGTGCCAAATGCTCCACTTGATCCAAAAATCCTGGAGGCAGGCCCAAACCTAGGCCCAAAGGCCCCAGCACCAGGTCCACAGGAAAGGGCAAATTTATTTATTTATTTATTTAGATTTTGTTGACCAGGTAAGCCGTCTGAGACCAGAGATCCTTTTTCAGGGGCAACCCGGGGTTGAGTACACCAACCACTTTACATTAGGTGAGGATACAATAAGACAGTTACAGAGTACATACACAGTCAGTAGGGTACATTTAGACAGAGTTGGAGAGTACAGTTACATTGCACCAGGTCTACAGTGACATTAGCGTTTGCTTTTAACTAGTCCAAGGGGAGCAAGAATTAGTCAGTTGTCAATTAAGAGGGGTTAGGTTGAATACATGATCTAGCGGTTACAGCCACAGAGGCTCAGCTCAATAAGGTATGCTTTAAGACCACCTTTGAATGAGGAGAGGGAGGGCTTGTCAAGCAAGCTTGTGGGGAGCGAATTCCAGAAGTGAGGGGCAATGTACTAGAAGGAGTGCTTTCCTTGGTTGGTCTGAATACGGGGGATGTTCAGGAGCCAACTGGTAGTAGACCGAAGGTTTCGGATGGAGACTTTAGGGGTGAGCAGGCCACTAAGGTGAGGTGGGTGGCCAATGGAGGAGAATTTATAGGTAAGGCAGGCGGCGGCATAGGATAATTTATGCCTTAGTGTCGGCCAGTGTAGTTCTTTAAGAGCCTCACAGTGATGTCTCCTTCGGGGGGGGGGAGTTGGTTCCGAAGTGAGCAATGCGGTGGTATAGGGTGGTGAGCTTGATTAGCTCAGACTCTCTGAGGGACTGGAGTAGTGGGGAGCCATGTAGCAATGAGGGAAGGAGGTTGCAGTTTGCAATGACCCATTGTGCTTCTCCAGAAAGGGAGTTTCCCAAGCGGTATAAGAGGCCTAGCCTCTGATGTATGGATCTGGTTAAGGCATCTATATGGGGTTTGTGGGTTAGCTCCTGGTCAAGGAGAACCCCAAGGTACCTGAA
The DNA here is from genome assembly GCA_016271365.2 of Neoceratodus forsteri. NCBI lineage: Eukaryota > Metazoa > Chordata > Ceratodontiformes > Ceratodontidae > Neoceratodus > Neoceratodus forsteri. The sequence continues at coordinate 662,009,126 of CM057459.1, forward strand.
CTGGTCAGTGACTTCTACTGGCCTTCCTTGGGCTGACAAGAGTTGGAGTAGCCCACTACGGTCATAGCCCAGCCATCGGGTCCCGAAGAGGACTGCTTTTGTTTTTTCTTCGTTTAGTTTTAGGAGGTTTGCAGTAAACCATGCTTCAAGCATTGTGAGGCTGGCTTGGAGTTTGGTTGAGATAACCGAGGGTTGGGGGTCACTAAAGTAGATTACAGCATCATCCGCATAGAGGAATAAGGTTGCAGGGCACACAATCCTCTTCAAGGTCATTTAGAAATAGTGAGAATAGTAGGGGGCCCAGGATGGAGCCCTGGGGTACCCCGGAGGTCACAGGCCCAGGGTTGGATTGGGCTCCTCACCAGCGGACTTTTTGGGATCGGTTTGTCAGATAGCTTGTGGTCCAGGAGAGTGCGAGCTGGTCCAGGCCAAGCCGATGAAGCTTAGCAAGGAGAAGCTCATGATTAACCAAGTCAAAAGCCTTGGGATAGGTCAATGAATAGGGCTCCCGTTTGGGTGCCTTGGTCCATGGCATTTAGTATGTCCGATGTTAGCCAGATGAGGGTGGTGTCGGTGCCATGGCCTTTCCAAAAGCCGTGCTGTACTTTGGAGAGGAGTAGGTGTTGTTCCAGGTAGTCTTGAAGTTGATCATAGACGAGTCTTTCCAGTATTTTTCCTAAGGGGCAGAGAAGAGAGATGGGCCTGTAGTTCTCCACTCTGTCCCGAGTTCCTTTTTTGTGGACTGGGACTATGGTGGCAACTTTCCATTTACTGGGGACCATCCCTTCTTGGAAGGATCTATTGATGAGCAGGGTAACGGGGTAGGTGATGACCGGTGCTGCAGCCCTCAGCAGCCGGGGTTCTAGCAGATCATTCCCAGAAGAGGAGTTGGGGTTTATTTTGTGCAGGAGGGGCAGTACTGTGCTGGGATCAACTAGTTTCAGGTAGAATAAGGGGCGAGGTAGAACCATGTCTGGGCGGGGGAGTAGGGGGGTCCCAGGCACTGCTGGGAGGCAGCCAGTGGGGTTTGTAAAGGATACACAGAATGCTTCAGCCACTTTAGTGGGGTCATTGGTAAATGAGTCTCCAACTAGGAGCGAAGCATCGTGTTCCTTTGAGGGGCCTTTAAGGAGAGAGTGTATGTGGCCCCAGAATTTCTTTGAGTCCTTTAGATTGCCTGTTTGGAGGTCCCTAAGGAATTTTGATTTGGCCTGTTTTGTGGCTTTTGTGCATTGGTTCCTCAGGCACCGATACTTCTCCCAGTCTGGTTTGCACCCGGAGGATTTGTAGAGCCCCCATGCCTTGTCCCAGAGTCGCATGGTGTGTTTTAGTCTAGGGTTTAGCCATTTGTGGCATTTTCCCTGTACTCTTGAGTTTTTTCCAGGGGGCATGTTGGTTTGCTATGGCCAAGAATGTCTTGGTGAAATAATCTAGAGCCTTGTCAGTTGTGGGGAGGGAGACAATGGGGCCCCATTCCACCTTCAGGAGGTCAGAGCAGAGGTCAGTTGGTACGAATCAGCTGAAATTCCTCGCTTCAATCACTCTGGCGGCGACCTTAGGGGGTTTATTGGACCAGATACAGAAGATAGGGCAGTGGTCGCTCAGAGAGTCGGACATAATCCCAGCAGTCTGTATCCGATCGGGGTTGGAGGCGAGCACCCAGTCGAGTAGTGAGTGGTTGCCTGATTTGGTGTTGTGCCTGGTTGGCATGTCAATCACTTGGGTAAGTGATGCATCCAGTATTAGGTTCTTGATTCGGGAGGTATTTGGGGCAAGCCAGTTTAGGTTGAAGTCCCCGAGGAGGATGGTCTCCCACAGGGAGAGATTGTGGATGGCATTTGTGAGGGATTCTAAGGAGGGGGCAGCGGTTTGTGGTGGGAGGTAGGCACACCTGATATAGAGAGGTTTGGTATCTCTGAGGAGTAGTTTGAGAAGTAATACCTCACCCTGGGATCCGTTGGGTGTTGGGAGATCAATCAGGGAGGCATTTAAGGAGGAGTTGAGGTAGATAAGTACCTCCCCTTTTTTCCCAGTTCTATCCTTTCTTATGGTCTGATAGCCGGTCAATTCGACTTCATGAGGGAGGATGTGGGGCTTTAGCCACGTCTCCATCACTGCTAATATGTCAGGCTTGTAGAGCAGGGTCCAAGCCTCAAGGTCGGGCATTTTGTGCCTCAGGCTCCCAACGTTCATGTGCACCAGCCTGAGCCCCCCAGTGTATGCCCAGAGGGGGTTTGTGGGGTCACTAAGAGTGAGGTTTGGAGAGAAGGGACCGGGGTTGATTTCAGTGTCCCCCCCAAGTAGTAGCCAAAGCCTGGACAAGGGGCCTGTAAGGCTGGGAGGGGGGAGCATTATAATTGGGGGTGTTCAGGGGGGGGTTTCAGTGTGACTGGGAAAAGTTTGTTAAGCCTCACATGCTTAGGTGAGCCAGACACTGTACCCACTGCTCCATAAGTGCTGCTCAGTGATGAAACTGCTCTTCAGAAACTCCGCTAGAGAGGGGTTCAGGGCCTGAGACCGCGAATGACCATGAACAGAACCCACTGGAGAAACCGATATCCCATTCGCAGACCTAGAAGGCCTTTTGGCCGCCATACCAGAGGGCGACCTCTAGCGTTACCATTTCTTCCCCTTCTGACAGGAAGAACCAGAACCTGAGGTCGAGCCGTGCTGGGTCCCTGGCTGGATCGGGAATGGGTCTGCTTCTTTTTGTGTTTACGGGAGGATTGTCCTCCCCCACAAAATACTGACTGCCTGTGGTCTAGGGCTGGGAGAACTCGGTGAAGTTCTGACCCTTATTAAATAAGAACCAGCACACAGTGAAGTTCTGATTTGATTAGTTCTGATTTATTGATAAATATTTGAAAAAATGCAAAATAATTGCATAAAAGTGGGCAAAGTTGGTCACATTTGATACAGAGGCCCAAAGGAAATAATTTAATGGATTATTTGTATAAAATGAATGTAAAACTGCTAAATGAAAAAAGCAGTCACTCACTACTAGCCCCTTCATGGTTGGCCTATAATGGTGGGGTGGCATATCCTGCTCGGATCCGTGACATGAGTGTGCTGGAAGAGACAGAGAGAGAGACAGACAGATGCGAATACTAATATCATAGTACCACCAAACACTGCAGGCATTGCCAGGCAGCTAAGATTTTTTTTTTTTAATTAATGGTGCTGTGTGGGTATTATTTTGATGGATGTTCCAGTCAGAGCCAAACAGGCCAAAGAAATGGATATGAATGATCAAATGAGAAGCACTAAGATGGCCCACCCACCCTACCCATGTGAATGATGCAGCTGCTTCTGCATGCCCTGGTGTACTGTGTTATATGGTACACTACCTGGTCCAAGAGGTGGTAATGTTTTCTAGTACTACGACTACTTCTACTGAATCTGATCAACACGCTGAAGCCTTAAAGAAAAGAAAAAGAAAGACATAGTAATCACCACCACCCAGGCAGGCAGCAAGTCACACATTGCATTGGTTAAGTGCAGTGCAGTCATAAAAAAGTTTGCCACTGCCACCTGAAGACCTGATGACACACAACACAATGACATCCTTTCTAGTTCCACAATTGCTGCCAGCCACTGCCAAGTAATTTAAGTATCAAAAATAAAATATAGTAATATAATCTCAGCCTAGTTACTGTAAGTGAGATGTAACCAGGCTGGCATACCATGCACACACAAACAATAAAGAAATTATATGCATTTTCAATTTAGCAGCATTTTTTTCTACGAAGTATTCTCAGTCAAATATGGGGGACGTGAGAAATATACAGAGTATTCAGTTTCTGGGTTTCAGGCATCTGCTAAGCCATGCATGGTACAAAAATTAAAACAGTAGAGTCAGGATTAGTGGCTGAGGGCAAAAAAAGTAACATGTAGTAGTAGTAGTAAGGACTGGAGTAAGGACAAAAAGTGATAAGTAGTGGTTGTAAACCATAAGGAGAAAAAGTGATAGTAGTAGCAGACAGCAGTACCCTACCTTCCAGATCAGACGGTGGTACCAGGTACCACCAAGTAAGTTTGTGACATGAAATGCAGTTGCTTGCTGTATTTGGAGTCTGAACTCACTGTTATTTTTTTTTCCTAGTCTATGGTGTTCATGTGATCATTCAAGTAACAGTAGCCTGGTGTAGTCTGTCCTGTTGCAATTAATTGCTACATCATGTAGTAGACCCTAGTCACAAAAGATTTTCACCACAGACATGAATTCTTGAAAGTGTTTTGTGGATAGGGCTGCTCAAAGCAGTCAGTGTGTTTTATTCAGCTATGATATTTGAAATTAAAGTGAGAAATGCTGACTTTAAGAAATGTGAGGCTCTCAGCATTTTCTGGTGTAAAATGAGATTGTGTATCAGTAATTATGTTACCAGCTGAACTGAATAATCATTCTGAACAGACACTAGTCGGAAGGCAATTCATGTACTTCATAGCAATGTTTACTAAAGCAGGCCACATATTTTGTTTGGATTTCCAGTATTGCAAAGGATCAGCATTCCAGATGATATTGGGCTCTACCAGGTACATCTCAACAGTGGTCTGTGCTGAGGCTGTGTTACAAGAGGCAGATGAAGATGTTACAGTTGCATCTTCTAAGTGACTCCAGAGACACGAAGCTAAACCAAGTGACTGTGAGACAGTGCTTTGCTTGGCTGGTGGTGAAGAAGATTCAGCTACAGTGGCTGAAGAGGAAGAGGGAGAAAATGCCGCAACAGTAGAGGATGGGCCACCTGATGCTGTGCTGGGTCATGAAGAAGATTCTGCATGTGGCGCTGCTGTTGTACTCTATTCCATGGCAGCACGCTCGTCAATTATTTCTTGTTTATCTCTAAACAAGTGTCATCATCATCACTCAATAGTTGCTTTGATTTGTATCGTGGGTCCAGGATTGTTGCTTTAATGCAGTACTAAGAATGAAGCATTTTGCATAGTTTATCTTCTTCAACTGTTTTGACCATACATCTCGTTAGACCTTGTTATATTCTGGGGGGCAACCTGCATGTGTCAGCAGCACCACTGGTGGTCTGTGTGATCATGGAACTGTCTTGCTTCTCTAACTTTTCCCTAATCAGATTCAATCTGAATTTTAAAATTTTTATTAGGGGTATCACCTGGATGAGATTTGTTGTGTTTGCACTAACCTCCCTGGTGATTTCCTAAAATGGCTGGAGCAGGAAAATTAGAAACTCCAGAAATGGCCCATTGTGGAGGAGTAATATAGACATTTGCATCACCAATTTTATTTTCTAAAGTGTATTGTCTGACAGCTTTCTTTTGTTCCAGCAGCCTTTGGAACATATAAAAGGTTGAATTCCATCAAGTAGAAATGGCTTGGATCAGTCTGTGCAAAGGTAAACTGTGCTCCTGCTGTTTTTTTCAAACAAGTGATGGGCTTTGCTTGAGTGACTGAAATTAATGCATATTCTTTTAGCAGTGCTAATGAGAGCCTTATTCTCTTTGTCCTCATTGAGAAAACTGTGAACTATTAAATTTAAGCAATGCGCTAAGCAGCAGATGTGAACAAAGTCCCCTTCCTCCAAGGCCTTCCTTATGTTGGACCCATTATCTGTAACTATAAAGCCAACTGACAGTCCCTGTCAAGTGAACCATTGCTGTATTGTTTTTTGGAGCTCTTCATTGATGTTGTATGAGGTATGTGCAGATGGAAAATAAAACATTCTTAGAACAGCAAACTGCGATGCTTCACTGTCCCCAGTCTCACGTGAATTATAGAAACATGCCCAATGTGCTGTGTTAGACATTAAGGGTTCAGGCTGACAGCTTGTCGAGATATCTGTTGTGAGATGCACCATCCTCCCAACAGCACTGCACAACGAGAAGTTTAAATTTTTTTACATATGACATCATGAAGATCTGGAATCCCTGTTGTCGAGAAGTATTTACATGATGGTATACTATATCGAGGTTTGAGGTACTCATGCAGTTGCCTGAATCCTATATGTTCAACCACATTATATGGTAGCAAATCAACAGCTATCATTTCTGAATTTTTTTCAGTTATTGTAACAGCAACAGGGTGAATAGAGGCATATTTGGCTTTATGTTTATATGTTTCTGAGATGGTAAGCTGTCTCCTTGAAGGAGGAGGGCTTCTGAACACATGGTCACCTTCAGTAACAGTCAGAGGAATCCTTTGAATGGGAGGAAGTGGTAGTGGAGGTGTTTCAGTAGTGCTGCGGGGGCTGCCACTGCTTTCATCTATGGGAGTTACCCCTGAGTGTAGTGAGAGATCATTCAAACAACATGAAGTCTTGCTATATTATGACATATGCAGTGAGTCCCAACCTTCGAACTGCTCTGGAGGTGAAAGAGTTAATTTTCCATGCCAGGCATGGAACGCTGAGCTCGAGCTCGGTTGAAACTCTGTCTGTTGTTCTTCAAACTCAAACCGTCAGATTCTTTACTCCGCCTCACTGAACAGTCGCTCCAGAGATTTCTCCTTCTGCTCGGTTCATTTTGTCAGTTAAAGTATTGTTTTTCTCGGTTTTCAACCGAATTTAAACCGCAACCGGTCGGTTCAAGCTCTGTCTGTGGTATTTGTGAGTACTAGATAGGTTTACATTATTTCTATTCTGTGTGGAACTTGTAAACAGTTTATTGGTTCGGTTTGAACCGATCAGGTTGTTTAAAATATCTTAATCTGTGATTTAGAGTGTGGTTACCGGTTCTTATTGGTTCTAAAAAAAATACTGATTTTATTACGGTTTTTTCCACGACCCGTGATACAGTTGGGAACCGATAAGAGGGTCTTACCTGGTGGATTGCCATAAACGGGTAAGTTTGGTTAGGACTGGCACTATGTCCAAGAAACCCAAAAGAAAAACCGGGCACACTGGGTTTCAACACTGCAGTGTGTGTGGGGAAGTCTTTGCCAAGGCTGACCCCCACACCACCTGTGTTTATTGTCTGGGGTTTGACCACCTCAATGCAGACTGCCAGATTTGTAAAAATTTTCCTGCAGCTACCCTGGAAAAAAGAGTTGGTAGGCTCAGGGAAAGGGAGGCCAAAAAGTCCACTGAACCGGATGGCCAGCCCGGTTCGGTTCCAACTGAACCAGAGGGAGTGCCCTCTGACCAGGGCGAGACTTTCTCAGGCAAAAGGAGAACCGACTCTGAGGAGTCAGTTCCAGCAAAAAGGACTAGGAAATCAGCTGGTGTGGAGCCAAAACTTTCCTCTCCAACCACTGAAGAAATAGCCAAAGCGATTAAAATTGTCCAGTCACTTTCCCTGGTTCCGACTGAACCGGCACCTTCAGGTAAGCGCCCGGTTCAGCTGGTTCCACCGGTTCAAGATTATGATTTAGAGGAATAGTATGAACCGGAGGGGGGGGGAGAGGAGAATGAGGAGAGTGAATGTGGATTTGAAAGTCTGGATGTGCCCATTGACCCGGACATCTCCCCAGACAGACCTTCAGGAGTGTCTTCCTAGGCTTTCTGAGTCCCTTCATTTTATGTTTTATAAAAAGTGGTTGAAACCTCCAGCTCCCCTATGGAGGAAGCTGTGGATGATCAAGAGGAGCCTGACTATGTGGAAATGATGGATATCACATGCCTATAGGAGACTGTCTATTCCTTGCATAAATCTTTGGGAAACAGACATTTAAAATTCTAAAACTCCTCACACTATACCTCCTGTGGATGAGAGAATGGACAAGAGGCACATTGTCAGGCTGTGATACTAAGTTCCTAACCAACAATGCAGCCATGTTAGTAGTGCAGGCTGCAGCTGTGACAAGGCAAATATTCCTGGCTTCACACCCCGGACAAGGACTCCAGGAGGATTGATGCCATGGCAAAGAAACAGTACATGGCAGCAACCTTGGGACTCAGACAGGCAAGTTATATGGCTTATGTTGCTAGATATCAGAAACCAGATGGGATACTGTTGTCTCTCTAGCAAAAAGGTCCTGGCCAGCTTGCCAAGGAGCTGGAGCAGGTGGCTGCTGATGGTATTGAAGCATCCAAGGTGCAATTCCATGCTGCAGTGGACTCTAATGATGTGTCATCAAGAGTCATGGCTACATCTGTGGCACTTCGCAGAATGTCTTGGCTCAGATGTACTAGCCTGTCACAGGATACCCAGACTAAAGCCATGGATTTTCCTGTTGTGGGTAATTCTCTGTTTGGGGAGCAGACAATTACATGAAAAAAATGGATGAGTATAGGACCACCTATAGGAGTACACAGGCCAAGGAAAGGCAGGCCACTCCTCAAAGGCAGCTTCCCGGGGGCAGGGGCAGGCCTTTTCATAGGCCTTTTACCAAGCCCAGGCCTCCTCTTCTGCTTATGCCCAGAGGGAGTTCTTTGAGGAGAGGCAGACGGGCACAAGCAGGCCTGCTTCCACCCCTCAGTCCAAAGCCCCTGCCAAGCAGGCACCCTGATGGGGTTGCCAGGGCCGATTCTCACCTCATCTGTAGGGGGCAGGCTGGCTTACTTTGTCCAGGACTGGGAGTCTCTGACATCAGACAAGTGGGTCCTGGAAGTAGTAAGCCAGGGACTGGTTCTCAGCTTCAAAAGTTTCCAAAGATGAGAACCAGATCCTTTCCACCTGCAAATCCACCAGAGGCACTTGCCCTAGAGGCAGAGGTCTCTTCCTCCTGGCTCTCAGAGCTGTGGAAAGGGTTCTACCCCTACACCAGGGCAAAGGGTTGTACTCCAGGTACTTCCTTACCCCCAAAAAAGACAGGAGAATGGCAGCCCATCCTGGATCTCAGATACTTAAACTAGCACCTTTTAAAACCAAAATTCTAGCTTCCCTGGACCTCAAAGATGCCTACTTCCATGTTCTTATCAGAAGCTCCCACCGAAAGTACCTCAGATTCGAACTGCCCTCAGGCCATTACCAGTTCAGAGCAATGCCCTTTGGCCTCACCGCTGCTCCAAGGGTATTCACAAAATGCCTGGCAGTAGCAGTTGCTTCCCTAAGAAGGCAAAAAATTGCCATCTTCCCTTATCTGGACGATTGGCTCATAGTAGGCCAGTCCCCAGACCAAGTCAGGTTACACCTACAGATAACTCAGCAACTGCTCATCTCTCTAGGTTTCCTTCTGAATCTCTCAAAGTCAGTTCTAGAGCCTGTACAGCTCCTCACCTTCATAGGCGCAGAGCTGAACACAGAGGAAGCCAGAGCCTTACTTCCTTTGGACAGGGCAAGGACCCTGGTCTCTCTGGCCTCCTCATTCACCCTGCAGGTCTCTCGACCTACAAGGCATTTTCTACAGCTCCTGGGGCACATGGCTGCCTCTACAGCAGTAGTGCAAGGAGCAAGATTTCAGATGAGGGACATCCAGTTCCATTTGAGAGCCTTTTGGTCTCAAAGGAAAGACCCTCTAACCAAATTGATCCCAGTGACTCGAACCCTGATCCAGGCCCTACAGTGGTGGCAGGATCAGAGCAATCTGAGACAAGGGGTTCCTTTTGTCACTCAGTCTCACTCCTTAATCCTTACTGCAGATGCATCCCTCTTGGGGTGGGGAGCGCACATGGGCGACCTCACTACCCAGGGGTTGTGGTCCCCTCAGGAATCTCTGCTCCACATCAATCTGTTGGAACTCAGAGCAGTTTTTCTAGCACTTCAAGCTTTTTCCAAATCTGTTCAGAACAAAGTTGTACAGGTCAGAACAGACACCACCACCACCAATATGGTACATCAACAAGCAAGGGGGCACTCGGTCTACGGCCTTGTGCACCGAAGCAATGAAGTTGTGGTCTCTGGCTTACTCCCTGAACACCTCCATTACGGCAGTTCACCTCCCAGGCAAGGACAATGTCCTGGCAGATGCTCTCAGCAGGATTTCCAAGGGCCATCACGAATGGTCACTGGACCCCCTGGTTTTGGAGGTGATTTTTGCCAGATGGGACACCCCACAGATAGATCTTTTTTGCAGCTCCAGACAATCACCAACTTCCCCTTTTTTGCTGCAGGCCACCAGTGCTGGGCTCAGTCCCTCTGGATGCCTTAGTCCTCAGTTGGGAAGGGAAGTTTCTCTATGCTTTTCCTCCCTTCCCTCTCCTGTTCAAAGTGCTAGTCAAAATCAGATCTCAGCCCTGTAAGATGATCCTGATTGCTCCAGATTGGGCCAGACAACCCTGGTATCTACTCCTACTGTCCTTAGCAGTCCATCTTCCCCTGTGTCTTCCCAGGAAGCAAAACCTGTTAACTTGTGCTCAGGGGAGGGTTTGGTACCCGAACCTCAAATCTCTCAATCTCAAGGCCTGGTTCTTGAAGAATTAGAGTTTGCTGATCTACACCTCTCCCAAGGTGTAATGGATATCCTGAAGGCTTCTAGGAAACCTTCCACCAGGGCTACTTATAATTCCAAATGGAAGAGGTTTTCCATTTGGTGCTCTGGAAAGCATATTTCCCCAGAATCTGCTGATTTACCCACAGTCCTGGATTATATGGTCCACTTAAATACATTGGGGCTGAGACCAGCTACCCTAAAAGTGCATTTGGCAGCTGTGTCTGCTTTTATTTCAGCAGGTAAGCCCTCTTCTTTCAGCTCATCCTGTATTCTCCAAGTTTTTCAAGGACTGCTTCATACCAACCTCCATTCAGGGACCCTGCCCTGCTTGGGATCTTAATGTTTGCATTGCTCAGCTTATGCAACCCCCCTTTGAGCCTTTGTCTTCAGCAGAACTTAAGTACTTGACTTGGAAGACTGTGTTTCTGGTAGCCATCACTTCTGCCAGAAGCATAAGTGAATTGCAAGCTTTGTCAGTGGAGCCTGATTTTATCTCCTTTCATAGAGATAAGGTGGTCCTCAGGACTAATAGGAAGTTCTTGCCTAAGGTGGTTTCAGATTTCCACCTTAATCAATCCATATCTCTTCCAGTGTACCTCACTGACCATTCCTCTTCTGGCGACAGGAGGTTGCACAGCTTAGATGTGAAGAGAGCCCTTAGTTACTACATAGAGCGTACCAAGGGTCACAGGTTTGACTCCCTCCAACTGTTCCTCACTTATGGTGAGGTTGGTAAAGGGAAACCTGCCACTAAAAGATCCACTGCCAGGTGGATTGTCTCTTGTATCCAATTTTGCTATGAAAAACTGGGTAAGGTTCCTCCCTCAGGCCTGAGGGCTCACTCTACCAGAGGTACAGCTGCTTCCCTGGCTGCGGCCAGGGACATCCCTATTCTAGAGGTATGTCAAGCAGCTACCTGGAAAACAGTTCACACTTTTACCAAGCATTACTCCCTGGACATCCAGGCTAGGAGTGATGCTCGGTTTGGCACAGCTGTGCTGCAGAGTCTATTTCCTAAGTAGGTTCTGTCCCTCCTCCATGGAGGTACTGCTTTGTAGTCTGCATATGTCGTAATATAGCACAACTTCATGTTGTTTGAAGAAAAAATTACTTACCTTAGTAATGTTGTTTCTTCTATTGGAGTCTTGCTATATTATGACCTCCCCCCTGCCTGCCCCTCAGAACCTCTGTTTTTGGGATGTGGGTGGGCAGTGCAGTGTTGGCACTTAGTAGGTGCCTACCTTGTTGTTTTCACCCCTCCTTTCTTGGGGTGACTTGAGTTGTGTTTTCATTTTTGGGTCTCTGACTTGAGTCTTTGTTTTGGGACCAAAAATGTGTTCTTATGTTTAGTAGCCAGTTGGCTAGTGTAGGTTTACAGCTTCCACACAGGACCTCAGTGAGTTTAGCTCAGAAGATCTGACGGTTTGAGTTTGAAGAACAACAGACAGAGTTTCAACCGAGCTCGAGCTCAGCATTCCATGCCTGGCATGGAAAGTTAACTCTTTCACCTCCGGAACAGTTCGAAGGTTGGGACTCACTGCATATGTCATAATATAGCAAGACTCCAATAGAAGAAACAACATTACTAAGGTGAGTAATTTTTCTTGTCACTTTCTCTTTGAGACTCACAACTGGACTTCTCAGTAATGTTATGACATCTGTCTAGATACCTTCAGTGCTGAAGTTGCCAATGCTCCTTTCTTTTTGCCCCTGCTGACTGGCCATTTACAAATAGCGGAGGTTGCTATCAACTCATTGGAAGCACTAATGGAGAAGTATGACCTAACAAAAGATGATATTTTTTTAGTTTTTTTTCCCAGGAAGGCATGGTACCTCAGTCACCTTTTCAGGCCCCCTCGGATTTTTCTTGGGTCTGTTCCTCTTGTGGTTTATTCCACTTCCTCCACAACCAAAACATTTCTGCCTGTTTCTTCATCTGCAATTTCATCCCCTCCAGTAAACCTTGTGCTGCCTGGTCATTCTCTTCATCTTTATTATTTCCCTCATTGGGTTCAACCTCAGAAGAATCAGATGAGGGACTGGCAGTAGCATAGTATGCAATTGTTCCATACCGCTAGGTTCCTCTGCGGGTGGTACCCACCACTCCTTTAGTTTTTTTAACTATGTAACTTCTTTTTTTAACTTGGGACTGATGATTCTGTTTTCCCTTTTCAGGCTGATTGCTGTCTTTTGCAGTTTTATTTATTTATCAAGTCTAGGATTACAAATACCGTTGAGCCATGGCTCTTTTACAAAGGTTCCACATCAGAGAAATACAAATTATGGGGAACATCAAGACAGGCATTACAACAATGTGGACATTGCAGACAGAGTACAGATTAATACAGTTCAAGGGTAGCATTGTAACAAGGCAGCCAGCAGCATTTGTCAGAGAAAATAGACAACAGATAAGAAGTGCCAGAGTCATAGGGAGAGGGAAGAGGGTGGGGGGAAGGAATGTAGGAAGGGTGGCGAGAGGGTGAAAAGTGCAGCATTGGGTATACCAAGATGTGAGGTAGAATCCAGTGAGGAGGGAGGGAGGGGACAACTAGAGCAGAAAGAGAAGTGGAGAAGCAAGGTTAAGTTGGGCAGTCACAGGAGCTGTTGGTAGTGAGATAGTCCCGGAGCCTAGTTTTAAACATACCAATAGTTGGAGCAGAGGAGATGGTTGGGCTGAGGCCATTGAACCAGAGTGGTGCTCAATAAGCAAAAGAGCGTTGTCCCTGTGAAGTGTGACAGTGGGGGACTTTCAGTAGCTGTAGCGTGGATCTCCTAAGGCACCATTTGTTAATTCGGTGTTGTAACAGAGTTGAGACCCCAGAAGGTGCAAGGCCAAGGTAGATTTTTTTGACCATGGAGCAGGTGAGAAACTTTATGCAGTTTGATAGTTGGAGCCAGCCAGTCTGAGTGTACAGGTCACATGTGTGGGTGAGACGGTGAGCACCAGTGATGAGCCGACATGCTTTATTTAACGCAGTTGAGAAGCATCTAAGGTTTGTGGTTGTGGCCGAGCCATAAATGATGAGACCATAGTCTATTATAGAGATCACAGAGCTCAGAACTTCAACCTTCAAAGCTTCTGGCGTGAGGTGTGGTCTGTGTTTGTAGAGGAGTCCAAGCCGTGTATTAGCAGCTCTAGCTACATTATCTACATGAAGTCCATAGGAGAGATTAGGTCAAGCTGTATCCCTAAGTATTTGAAGGACACCACCTGATCTAGAGTGTTCCCCTGGGTGGTGGAGATAGCCAAGTGGTGTAGCTTGTGTGGGTTAGAGAGCTGCAGAAGAGCATAGATTTGGTTTTCTTGTCATTGAGGACCAGTTTATGATTAAGAAACCATGTCTCTACAGAACTGAAACCAAGTTGAAGGTTGTGTTGAAGAGTTGCAGGATCTTTGTGAGTGGAGACTACAACAGCATCATCAGCATATAGTATGATCTGCTCAGAGCAGTGGTAAGGGAGGGAGTTTAAGAAAAGGCTAAAAAGGAGGGGTCCCAGTATGGATCCCTGTGGGACACCCGAGCAAACAGGCAGGGTGTTAGAAAGAGCGTCCGCAATTTTTACTCTCTGTGACCGGTTTTCTAAGTAGCTTTTAATCCAGAGAGAAGAGTCAGGTGATAGCCCGGCATTCAGTAGTTGGTGTATTAGTAGTCCAGTAGTGAAGTGCCACTGCCTACCTGAGAAACAGAATATGCCCCATCAACACTTTGATCAATTTTTAGCCTTTTAACCTGTAACAAAAGATCCCTCTAACTAACGTGATGTCCTTCTGATGATTCCCACCCACAGGCCAGGGACAAATTAACTGTCGTGACTCATGACTGTACACAGCACACTGACAGCACAGCAGTCCACCATCACTTCCTTCCAAGATTACTGGACTGACTCCTACAATACAGTTACGGTAGTTACTGTTAGGTGACAAATTCAACAACTGTTAAGTGTGCCTGAGAATTTGAATTGGAGATGCAGACACATCTGGTGCATAGCCACACGCAGAACAGTCCCACACTGGGGGTTGGTTAATGCTTATACGCAATGTAACGTGATACACTATAAAACTAATGATAACAAGGAGGAATAATGGGGAATGAGTGATGATGATGATGACACGTGTGTGTACAGTACTTGTACTTTACTTGTGTTGTACTGTAAACAGCCTGCTACAAGTTACAAAGTTGGATTATCCCCTGGGCCACCCACAGCCAATAGCACAGGTGCATCAACTTGTATGTTGTTTCTACAGTATTTTTTTTAATACATGAAATTGTGAATGAACATTAACAAGCGATTGTGATTGGATGGCACAAGTCAAAGATTTATTCTGCCACTCAGCTGTCCTTGCCCTGTGCACACAGCCACAATGTAGCCAGGAGAAAAATATATTAGGGATTTTTGGGACTGTTAAATTTATTGTGGGCCCCTCTTTAGTCTCTCACTCCCCGGACAGTACAAGCCAAAGATTTATTTTGCCACCCTGCTGCCCTTGCACTATACACACAGCCACACTGAAGCCAGGAAAATACAGGTTACTCACCTGTAACAGGAGTTCTAGGAATGGTATATGTTGTTCATCCACACTCATTGGCAGGTATCCTTGCCGCTTTAAATCTTGCCGGAAGGTCTTCAAGCTTGCTCCTCCCACCCACCCGGGTGGTATAACTCTCGGCTCCGCCCCATGACGCCCAGATCTGCCCGCTAAAGCTCAGTTGTACGCCGCCGGAGGTCGGTGGGGTCGTGGATGAACAACATATACCATTCCTAGAACTCCTGTTACAGGTGAGTAACCTGTATTTCTAGGACATGGATATGTTGTTCATCCACACTCATTGGCAGACTCCTAGCAGTTCTCCGGGAGGAGGGAGGCAAGACGCACACCCCAATACTTACTTGGGAAAGAGAGACTGAGAACCGAGGCCCCAAAACCAGCATCCCGGGCGTGACTCAAGGTCGATGTGGTAATGGGTAATGAAGGTGTTTGCTGACTTCCAGGTAGCAGCCCTGCAGATTTCTGGATAGGGATGTCCCTGAAGCAGCCACTAGAGCAGTATGGCGGTAGAATGAGCTCATCCTCTGGGAGGCTCCATGCCCGCCAACTTATAGCAGAGATCTATGCAGGAGGTTACCCACCTGCTTATCGTCCGCTTGGCTGCAGGTCTGCAGATGCGGCTTCAGCGTAGGTGACAAACAGCTGGCGAACCTCTCCCGAATTTCAGCCGTGCGCTCCTTATAATAAGCGAGCCCTTCTAGGTCAGAGTATGGAGCCTATATTCGCCTCCGAGGTGTGATTGGGGTAGAACACGGCAGAGTCAACACCTGGTTAGTGAAACTCCGACACCACCTTCGGAAGGAATTTCGGTGGGGCGCAGGACAACCTTGTCCCTGTGGAAGACCAGGTAAGGAGACCGATGGAAAGCGCCTGAGCTCCCCATCCTTCTGGCTGACGGATAGCCACCAAGAAGGCGGTCTTCCACGACAGGTGAGAGAGAGCACACCTGTGCATAGGTTCGAATGGCTTGCCATGAGCTTTGCCAGTACCAGCAGTAGATCCCACGGAGGTGGGGGTTCCCACACTGGAGGGGAAATGTGATCAAGGCCTTTGAAAAAGCACCAGACCACCTTCTCCTGCGCCACTCGACCGCTTCCCGCCCGCCGCCCGTAAGCAGAGATGGCTGCCAGGTGCAACCTTAGGGTCACGACCTAAGCCCTTGACTCAGAAAGGGACCATAAATAGTCCAAGATGCTTGCCAAGGAACAGGAGGAAGGGTCCAAGCCCTTGCTTGACACCAAATGGAAAACCTTTTCCATTTGAAGGCATAGCATTTTCTGGTCGACTTCACGGACGCCTCAACTACATTGAGGACCTCGTCGGAAAGACCCAAGGCCTGGAACTCTAGCCGCCAGGAACCAGGCGCCAGGTGCAGGGATTGAAGGTCCGGATGGAACACCTTCCCTGATTGACTGAGAGCAGGTCCGGCGAGCTGGAAGCTGCCGGAGTCCTGGAGCTGAGACTGAGGAGATCTGGTACCAGAACTGGCGAGGCCAGTCTGGGGCTATCAGAATCACCTGCACCTTGTCCCTCCTCCTTGGAGAAGCACCTTGTGGATCAAGGGAATGGGGAAAGGCGAAAGAGGCCCGGTCCACTGCCTCGAGAAGGCATCCCCTGCAGCGAGCCCCTGCTGAGGGGGCGGGCATGGAACAGACTCAGCTCTCGCTCTCCCTGGAGGCAAACAGGTCCACCTGAGGTGTGCCCCAATGGGAGAACAGATGCTGTACTACCTCCTGCAGGAGAGACCACTGTGGATGCAGCCCCATCCGCTCAGGGCATCGGGCCAGGGTGTTGGAGGCTCCTGCCACGTGAATGGCTAGGAGATCCGCTCCAGGCTGCGCACGAGTGACCAAATGCGGAGAGCCTTGCATAGAAGCATGGAGCGCGCCCCGCCTCCCTGGCGGTTTAGATAGTACATGGTCGTGGTATTGTCCGTCTGGACTCGACCACTTGACCCCGGAGGAACGGAGCAAAGGCGGTGAGAGCTAGGCGGACCGCTCGGAGCTCCAGCAGGTTGATGTGGCATCGGGACTCCCGGGGACCAGAGGCCATGAGCCCGGTGTTCCCAGATGGGCACCCCAACCCATCAGAGAGGCATCGGTCGATAGAGAGACCGCCGGCTCGGGCGACTTAACGGGATGCCCTCCTGCAAATGATCTGGAACGGTCCACCACTGAGAGCTGTCCACATCCCTGTGTCACCGACTACAAGCTGGTCCAAAGGATCGCAGCGTTGTGACCACTGGCTGGCCAGTCCTCACTGAAGGGGACGATGTTCCAGCGGGCCCAACGGACCACGCTGGTACAGGCCGCCATGAGACCCAGGAGGCGCAGGAAGTCCCGGCAGGCGCACTGCCCAACCAGAAATGATCGGGCAAGGAGGAAAGAACCTCGCCCTGTCCGCCTGAGCAGGCCTGGCTCAAGAGAGTCGAGATGCGCCTCGATGAAAAGAATCACCTGCTTCGCTCGAGTTTCGACTTGGCTCGTTGATAAGGAGGCCCAGTTGAGAGCAGACCTGAGGCCAGATCTCTGACCACTCTGCCTCCTTCCTGAGGGAGCTGCTATCAGCCAGTCGTCCAGGTAAGGTACACCGACCCTCGGCGCCGCAGGGAATGCTGTCACCACTGCCATGCATTTGGTGAAGACCCTGGGAGCTGGAGACAAGCCAAGGGCATGGCTTGAACTCGAAGAGGGATCCTTCCGCCGAAGCGAAGGAATCTCTGGTGAGACGGACGGATGGGGACGTGAAAAACGCGTCCCTGCAAGTCCAGAGAGCAGAACCACACGCCGCTTCCAAGGATGGTATTATCTGAGCCAGAGTGACCATCCTGAAGGTTCGAGACCTTAGGAACTTGTTTAGGCCGTGGTAGGTCGAGAATGGGGCGCCAGCCCCTGGCCGCTTCTCGGAACCAGGAAGTACCTGGACACAAACCCTGGGTCTGAAGGAGGGTCCACCACCTCTTATCACCTCCTTCTGGAGGAGGAGAGCGATGTCGGCTCGACGAGCCGCCAGTGAGGCTGGGGATCCCGAAGCCCCCCGAGGGGCGACGGCTCTGAAGGGTGGTGCCTGCTCGAATTCCAGAGGCAGACCTCTTCCCACCACCTCCAAGACCCACCTGTCCGTGGAAACAGCGGACCAGGCGGAACGGAAGTGCCGGAGCCGTCCCCCCACGGGGGGACCCAGGGATAAGGTGACAGGAATGGGGGCGACACCCCTCAGCCCGTCACTGGGCAGGCTTGGAGGAGGAACCGGCCGAGGGACCTCCTGGGCCTTTTCCTCCCTGCCTCCTGTTAGAGGAAGCCGGCGGCTTGGGTTTGGGATGCCAAGGCCGAGCCTGCTGGCCCTGACGTTGCTGGGCCGGGCGCCCCGGGGGCACAGAAGGACGAAAGGGCTTAGGCTGTGGTTTGCGGCCTTTGTCCTTCTGAGCGGAAGAGACCGAGTCCAAGGTAGCATTGGACTTCTCGATCCTCTGCAGGTGACCTTCCACCCCAGGGCCGAAGAGGTCAGTCCCCAAAAAGGGAACATCCGCCAACTTGTGCTGGGTATCCGAAGTAAAGGTGGATATCCTCAGCCAAGCCCGCCGACGCATAGCCACTGCAGCCGCCACCGATCTGGCACATGAGTCCCCTATATCCAAAGCAGTCTGGAGCTGCTGTTTGGCCACTGCCCTGCCCTGGTCCCGCACCTGCTTAACCGTAGTCTGCAGATCGGCGGGAAGATGAGGGATGACCTCATCCAGGGAGCCCAACAGGGCATGAGAAAAATGTGCCATGAGGACGGCCGAACTGGCCTGACGAAGGCCGAGAGAGGACGCAGCGTAGACTTTTCGCCCGACATAGTCCAATTTCTTGGACTCCTTGTCAGGAGGTTTGTCCACATCCCTGGCGTTGCCGGCGCGCCGGAAAACGCTGTCGGTAACCAACCCCTCAGCAGAGGGGTGTTCCGAAAAACCGGACAAGGAACCAGTAGGGACCGCATACTTCCTGGCCATCCTGGCCGAAGGCGCAGGGCAGGAAGCAGGGCGCTGCCAAAGCTTCAGTGCCGGACCCACCATGGCCTCGGCCACCGGAAAGGCCTCCGTCGGAGAATCCCCTCGGTCCAGAATCTCCGTGAGGGGATACCTGGCCCGTTTGGAAACGGGTTCGAGCTCCATCCCGGTGGACTCCGAGATGAGCCGAAGTAGTCCTAGGAAGGACGACGGGCTATCGTCCCATTGACTGACTCTTCCTGAAGACTCCAAGTCCAGTCGCTTGGAGAAAAGGAGGAATCATCTTCGGACTCGGAAGAGTCCTCAAGAGCTGCCTCTGGCCTGAGCCACCCTTCACCTGCCGAGGTCGGTCGGGAGTGAGGGTAACTGACAGCCGAGGGTAGACCTTTAGCCGACCGAGAATCCTTGGTCGGAGCCCCAATTGGTGGCTGTGGAGGCGGAGGTTCCACCGGAATCGGTGGAGCAGCTGGTTTTGGCCGAACAACCGCCTGGGTATAGGCCTCGGATAAGTCGAGGTTGTGT
Source organism: Neoceratodus forsteri (assembly GCA_016271365.2). Classification (NCBI taxonomy): domain Eukaryota; kingdom Metazoa; phylum Chordata; order Ceratodontiformes; family Ceratodontidae; genus Neoceratodus; species Neoceratodus forsteri. The sequence continues at coordinate 662,028,461 of CM057459.1, forward strand.
CGGCCGCCCGTGACAGCGATTAATGGCCGGGAAGGCGACGGGCCGGCTTACTCCCGGCCAGGAGGAGTTGTTGCAACATAAGGTCCCTGCACTGGCCGACGTAATTTACGCCAAGCCTCCTCATCCGGAGGAGGAGGACGAGGTCGAGCGGTGACGCCGCTCATCAGGTGCCGAGACGAGACCGCCTATGACGGTGGGATCGGCTGGACCGCCAAGAGGTCCAGACCGAGACCGAGTCCCGGAATTTCCAGGTCGGTGCGGGAGGTGTCGGCCGGAACCGGCACTCCTTTGGCTCGATGGTGCATCCGAGGGCTCCGAACCGGAGGCACAGGCGAGCCTCTGGGATCCCCAACTCCTCCGGGGGAACCGGGAGAGGGAATCTCGGCTGCTAAAGCGACAGCCCGTCCAATGGGTCGAGAAAAATCTCGACTTCATCGGTAGGAGTCTCGGTCAACTGACCTGGCAGGGGACACCGTGAGGCCAGTGGCTGAAGCCCGGCGGTCGACCCGGCTTGACGGTCGGCGGCCGGAGGAAGGGATCTTTCCCGCTCCCAAGAAGCGTCGGCGGAGGGACTTACCTTGTCCCTCTTTTGGACCGAGAATAAGGTCCCGCTAACGTAGCCCTTCTCCTTTAGTGGAGAGGACAGACAAAGCTCCTTAAGCGAAGCTGTAAGAAGAGCCCAGAGAGGCGGGATAAATGCCGCGGCCGAGGAAGATACGGCCCGCGCTTACCTCCTCTCTTCGAGGGGACCATCCGCCGAGCTGATCCGCCGACGCCCGCCGCCGAACACCGCCAACCGGGCCTCCTTGGACTTCACCGAGGGAAACGCTCGGGATGGCCCAGTTGCAATCCGGGCAACACGGTCTTCGAGGGCGTAGGCCGAGAAAGATGAGCACAGGTCGCAAGCCTGCGGGTGCGTGCTCAAGGCCTAAGCAGTAGACACCGTGGGTGTGGATCCGTCCGAACATCTTCTGCCCGCATGGGCATCTCGAAATCCGAGTCGATTTGTCCATCGCGGCCCCGAGGGATAGAAGACTAAGTCTTTTCGCAAAATTTATTTATTTATTTATTTTTAAATCCGCAAACGGAGAAATAGGAACCAGTCTCAAACGCAGAGCGTTAAGGAGGGAACCTGAGCTTCCAAGCGGTAAGGAAGATCTGGCATCATGGGGCGGAGCCGAGAGTTATACCACCCGGGTGGGTGGGAGGAGCAAGCTTGAAGACCTTCCGGCAAGATTTAAAGCGGCAAGGATACCTGCCAATGAGTGTGGATGAACAACATATCCATGTCCCTAGAAATAAATTTTATTTGGGATTTCTGGGACCGTTACATTTATTGTTAGCCCCCCCGTAGAGTCTCTGTTTCTCTCTCTCTCTCTCTCTCTCTCCAAGATTGTGAATGAATGTTAACAAGTGATTGTGATTTGTGATTGGATGGCACAAGTCAGAGATTTATTTTGCCACCCTGCTGCCCTTGTCCTGTATACACAACCACACTGACGCCAGGAAAAAAAAGACGGGATTTTATGTAACTGTAAAATTTCTCTTGGACCCCCAGTAGTCTCTCCCTCTCTCTTCTGGATTAGGAATTTATTTTATTTATTTAGTTTTTGTTGACCAGGTAAATGCACTAGACAAATCCTGCCTATTTTCAGGCACGACCCGGGGGAGGGGGATACAGATGAATGCCAACTGACTTTGAACCAGAGTAAGCTGTTGGTGGTATTTTTAGTGAATGAGGGAAATTTGGCCAGGACACCGGGGAAATTCCTCTACTCTTTTTGATAAGTGCCATGGGATCTTTAACATCCACCTGAACTACCACCAATCCAGGCAGGTGGGACCTCGGTTTAACGTTTCATCCCCCTACTTTCTCTCACTCTCCCTAATTTCTTCTCTTCCCTCCCCTCTGGTTCATATATTTCTGGTGGTTTTTTTTTTGCATTTTATTTGGATTTTGGCACTTTTGTTTGGTGGCTCTGTCTGCTGGTTGCCTGGCTCTGCTGACTGCAGCTCCTGCTCCTCCAGTTCTCGTCTTGGGCCGCATTGCACACTTAGTATGGTTATATACCATGAGTGCATCATGTGACCTTCTGTTGCCTGATTAGATGCTGCCAGCCACCTGTACTTGCCAATGGCACCCCCATGGCAAGAGACAACAAAATTGCAGAAATGGCATCTCCACGGACCCAGAACCGGACTTCTACGGCAAAGTCTGTATTTATCTGGGTCTGTGGATTGCATGTTTGATCCAGGGATCCTGATCTCTCGCAGAACAGTCTGCCCAACCCTACTGTGGTCAGCACCCCCCCCCAGAGATAGTGACAGACTGGACTCAGCCCAACTGCCAGAGCAGCCTTCCAAAGGAGACTCTCAACCGTCACCATTCATGGTCAACTCTGTTGTATGATATGGCTAAAGAAACTGACAAATCTAATTCTTTTTTTAAACTGAGAAAATAAAAAACAGAAAATGAATGCTGAATGAACTAAACACTGTTGTCAAAGAGACTTGAAGTTCTGACTCCTGGTGGATGAGTGATGTCGTCACTGAAGTGGACTCAGTGGCAGTCAGGGGCTGTTGCAAAAATAGGCTTTGTAGCACAAGGCTAGCCATCACGGTGCTGTGTATGCACATGTCCTACCTTGGTGCTGGCCCCCTGAAGATTTTTGGCTCCCGCAGGGTCCTGGCACCTCCAGCTGAGAACCCTGTAGAATGAATAAATGGTGAAGACTACATCCAGGAGGATCAAAAATCATCAGCGATGACTAAAGAAATTGGTACCACTGAAAATAAAAGGCAAAACATAAAAGAAAAAATGTTAAAAAAAAGGGGTTTAAAATTGCAGTTCTTCAAATCGGGGACTGCATTTAAACAAATGATTCTTGGTTCCCTGGAACTGTAAGGGAACTGAGAAAAATACACCAACTATAAAAAAATACCTAAACTAATGCAGACTATTGAAAATTGACTAAAAGAAACACAAAATTGGAATAAAAGAAATAGACCAGAAACATCTGTACTTTGAAAAGTGACTTTAGGGCAATGCTTCCTCTCAGGCAGAGAAATAAATCTACTGTTAGAGGGCAGGGTAGAATGTGACCACAGCAGAGATTCAAATTTCATTCTAAGGCTCTCTAATTAGCACAAAATTGTAGGCTCCGGGGTAGCTCAATCCAGTGGACTGACTGCACTTGTCAAGCAGTGAGGCATTCCTGGGGTTTGAAAAAAAGGGCTTTTAAAACAATAAATGCGATCTGGGTCCTCAAAAAAGAAGCCACAAGTAAAAGTTATCTCAAAAGAAGTTTAAACAAGTTGAAATAGACAAAATATTGTCTCACTTCCCAAAACGTGGAACTGGGAATAATACAGGGTAAAACCACTAAAGTGGTTGTGGAAACCAATTATTTACTTACTTTTAAATAGCAGTTACCCTTGACAGGGAACAGCATTGAAAATAGCCTTCTCCAGTTCCTGGTAACCAATGGGGAATTAGAAAAAAGCGGTAAAACAACACAAAAATAAATAACACCCTAACTGACACAGTATTGAATGTCAACTAAAGATACTTAAATCCTACTAAATATAGAATAATAAACCATAAACCAGTCAGAAATTGTAGTGACGATTCATGGGGGCGAATGATCTCATCAGGTGGAAAAATAAATCTGATGGGTAGAATGTAGGGGTGAGCGTAACTATACAGTAGAGTCTGAATTTAATTACAGAATCTGTAATTTGCATAAAATTCTAAAAGCTCTAGGGCTGCTCATTCCAGGGGAATGACTGTTGTTGTTAAACATTAGTGAGGGATTGAATATGCACTCCGTTATTACTAACTAATGTTACGATATCTATATGTAACCAATTCCAGGTTGCCCCTGAAAATGGGACTCTGATTATAGTGGACTTACTGGGTTACCAAAAGACAATCAATAAAAAAATACATGAATGAATGATCAATAAATAATCCTGGCCAGCCTCCTCCTATGGTGGAGGGCCCTGTTGTACCAGACTGCCCAGGGTCATCATTACATTGTTTATGGAATTTACTTTAGGATTGCTACTGCATGATCCAATACATCTTACATAAAACTGGGAAACAAAATGTTATAATATGGGTTTCATACAGAGGCTCATTTTGTTAACGTTACTGAAACAAACATCAAAATCAGTTTTTCTTCTAGAAGACACACTGCAAACTAGAAGGCAGGAAATCCTGCCTGAAACAACTAAAGTGTTTGGCTGAGTTCTAGGCCCCATCCTTCATATTCTGTGAATCAGTCTCCCCAGCCACAGTATTATTCAAGATTCCTAGGACAGTCCCTTTGATGGCCCTTGTAAAATAGCCTAGAGCTTCTAAACAACAGCTATGTAAAAGAGCAGGAAACTACAGTTTGTATTGTTCTATTTGTATTGCCCCCTGGTAACATACTGAATGCCTTCAAAGATTGTTGCATTGTGGAATAAAGGCCAGTAGTTCAATCGGTACCATCCATATCAAAAGCAGGCCACATGCTATTGAACTTGGAAACTGGGAATAAATCTTAACACTACTTTTTATTTTTTCATAATTTATGACCAACAAACCAAGGGAAGATGGAATGTTTGATACCTTTTATTGGACCAACAAGTGTCGTGTACAAAGATGGAATTATACACAAGCTTTCGGGGCCACACAGGTCCCTTCTTCAGGTGAATAGCAAAACTGAGCAACATAAGCAGTATTTATATCCACTGTGGAGCAATTAAAAATCAGGAAGTGAAGTAGGAAGGTGATAAAGGGGACTAGAGATGAAAGTCTAAGATGCAAAATAAAAACATGAGAAGAAATGGGAAGGGGGGCTAAGTAGGAACAGGTCAGTAGGAGATGAAAGGAAGCTAAAGGGAAGACAAAAGCATGCAGATAGGATATGAGATCAGAGGCTAGCTTTAGGGTAGAATAGACAGGTGATGCCTAAGAGATGCAAGGAAATCAAGAAATTAGGAGAAACAAAACAAAGGCCTAGATAAACACAGTGTGAGGTAGTATAAACAGAGGTGTGAAAACAAGAGGGAGTGGGTAGGACTAAGCTAAAGAGTTAGTAGGAGAGGCAGGGAGAATGTGAGGTACAGGTAAAAAAAGCAGATCAGGCAGAACTCAGAGAAAAAAAATAATAATAGGAGAAATACAGAACCAAAGTGTGATAAATAATGACATGATTTACTACACAATAAAAAAGAATGACAGTTTACCATAGTGTGTCATGAAGCTGATGTCCCGATTCAGTCCAGAAATGTTAGATTTAAATTGTTTACTATATTTCAATTCCCATGTCCTTCTGTCCTGTGTATTTCTGAAGTTGCCTCTTAGTATCATGACAGATAAATCCAAGAGAGAGTGATCTGTTTGTGAAAAATGGTTTCCTACTGGAGTGCTGATAATCTGGTTTACTATTGTGTGACGGTGGTGATTCATCCTGGTTTTTAGTGGTTGGCTAGTTTCCCCAATATAGCAACCATTTGTGCACTTCTTGCATTGAATTAGGTAAACCACATTGCTGGATTGACGTGTAGGATCCATTAATTTATATTATGTTGTTCTGGCTTGTCTTAATGGTGGCCTGTGTGCATATGTGGATGCAGGTTTTACATCTTGCCATGTTGCATGGTGTTGTCCCTCTTGTTTTCTGGTTATTTAGATCTGCTGGGAGTTTGTTATGAATTATTATGTTCGAGAGGCTGGGGGGCTGCTTATAGGCAATGACAGGTGGTTCAGGGAAGATGTCTTTCAGTGTTTCACCTTCTCTCAGCATGGGTTGTAGCTCCTTGACAATTTTTTTTTTCCAATTGTTCAACCAGGTGAGACACACTAAGCTGAAATCTTTTTTACAGGTGCAACCTGGGAACACAGGGAAGGTAAGTGACTTGCTCAGGGTCACACAGTATATGCAAGTGGGGGCTGTGGGATTCAAACCCAGGTCTCCAGATTTGCAGCTCAGAGCCTTAAACCACTGCACTATACTGCCTCCCATTTCCTGAAGGGCTTTTAGCATGAGGCTGTAAGTGACCACTAGGGGTGTACAGTCAGTTTGATGTCTTTGCCTGTATTCCAGCAGATTGTCTCATGGTATTTGTATGGCCCGTTCAAATTCTCTGTCAATTTGTCTTGGAGATTAGCCCTGCTGAATTAGGGAATTCCAAAGTGTCGAGAGCTGTCTGTCTCTTGTTCTTTCATCAGAGCAGATTCAATGGTATCGAATCGCATGACTGTAGATTACAGATTTTTTTGTATGATTTGGGTGGAAGCTGGAATTATGCAGGTAGTGGTGTCTGTCAGTGGGTTTTCTGTAAAAAGCAGTTTGTATATGTCCATTTTTAGTGATACTGACTGCAGTGTCAAGAAAATGTACGCTGGTGGTGGAGTATTCAATAATGAGATTTATGGAATGATGAAAGTTGTTAAAATCATGATGGAATTTTTTGAGAGTCTTCACCTTCTGTCCAAATCAGGAATATGTCATCAATAAATTGGAGGTAGACAGATGAATTATAAGAGTGGTGTTTAAAAAAATCCTCCTCTAAGCAGGCCATGAAAAGATTGGCATATTGTGGTGCCATTTTAGTGCCCATGGCTGTCCCCATGATCTGTAAAAAGTGCTTGCCATTAAAGGTGAAGCTGTTGTGTGTCAAAATGAATTTTATTAGGGTGCTGATGGCGGTTTCTGGAATGTCTCCTGTGGATGTGTTTTCCTTTAAACATTTCTGACATGCTGCTATGCCATCTTCATGTGGGATGTTGGTGTACAGGGCAGTAACATCCATTGTGGCTAGGATAGTGTTCGGTGGCAGTTGTCCAATTTGTTTCAGTTTCCTGAGGAAATCGGTGGTGTCCTGAATAAAACTGCTAGTAGCTCATACTAGTGGTTTTAAAATGGACTCAATGAGTCCTGAAATGTTTTCAATTAGTGTGCCAATGCCAGCGATGATGAGCCGTCCTGGATTCCCTGGTTTGTGTATCTTGGGTAGCATATAGAATGTCCCTGCAGTAGGTTTGTTTGTAATTAGTATTTTTAACTGTTCTTGGATGTTGTTTGGTAGAGACATGATGATTTGTTTAAGTTCTTCTGTCTATTGTATAGTAGGGTTTTTGGTGAGTTCTCTATAGTAAGCTGTATCTGACAGCTGTCTGTGTGCCTCTTTAATGTAATCCTCTGTGTTCATCACAACCACAGCTCCATCCTTGTCAGCTTGTTTTATTACAAGGTTATGGCTGTTATTCACAGTTTGTATTGCCCTCTTTTCTAGTGGTGTAATATTGTACAGGAGTTTCTGCTGTTTGCTAAGGATTTGGAAGTTTCTTCTTCCATGGAAGCAGCTGATGTAGGCATCCAACTTGGGGTTGCGTCCACTCCGAGGGGTCCAGTCTGATGTTTTCTTTGTGCTGTCATAATGTGTTGTTTGAGTGTCATTTTTATCGAAGAAATATTCTTTCAGACGAAGCCATCTAAAAATTATTCTATCTTCCTACAGAATCTAATGTTATCAAATTCCTGTGTGGGGCAGAAAGTTAAGCCCTTGGATAATACAGATGTTTCAGCCTGTGTAAGTTCTTTATTAGATAGGTTGATCACTGGTAGTTGTTGCAGTGTATTATCCTGTTCCACAATGTTAGTGCTGTGGTTTACTTCCCCTGGATGAGTCAAGATGTTGTTGTAGCTGCTGTCTTGTAGTTCTCTGAGTTTCCTCCTCTTCTGTGATAGGGCTGCCTGGAGAGCTTTTTTTTTTTTATTTTATTTAATCTTCTTTTTCTCCCCTAAGCCACCAGCCGCCCGGTACTTTCAGCCCAGTCACGGGCCACGGACTTCCACCACTCACATCGGCCGCAACCCTCTGATACCCGGTGGCTTTTCCCCTACGGTAGGGCTGCAGCACTCCCCCTACACACCGCAGACATCAGGACAGGTTGGAGGGCTAGCTTGAGAGGCTAATTGAAGCCATGGTGGGCTACATCGAGGGTAGCCGACAACTGTCCTTTTTTCATTTTTCTGGGGAGGCAGGGACATGCAATGATGTCCAGTGTCCACCCTGCCCCCTGTGTGTACTAGCGCCGGTAGCTGCATGACTCCCGGCCTCTGCCAGGGGTCTATCACACACCGGGCACTTCCCCACTCTCCCCCCGGAGAAGGCGAGCAGTCCACGGGATGCTCTATCCTTCTCCCTCCTGCCAGCCCTCCAGTGACCCGAGTCCATTCCTGAAACCAGGTCGCCGGCGTCACAAGCAGAAATCCAACCGCTGCACCGATGGGCCGGCACGTCTGGAGAGCGTTTTGATAATGTGTTTGGAGATCACAGCTAAATCCTGGTGATATAGTGTTGTTGTTTCGTTGAAGGGTGTGTGAAAGTTCAGAAAATCTGTTTTTAAGGTGAGATTTTCTAGCGTCTGTCTGAGGAATAAGGTGATTCCTGAGTTTCTCGGATGTCCTGCGACAAAGTTGTTTTGCATACCTTGAATTGTATGTAGTTTGCAGTGGGTTGTAGATCCAAAGTCCTTTAGGTATAATGTTCTGTTTTTTGCATGCAGTTAGGAAGTAGAAGTCACTGTCAAATTTGGCTTCCTTTTTCTACATGTTGCAGAGCTGCCATTTCAGATGGCGATTTGTGGTATCTTCCATTGTTTTGTAAAAAGAGATTCCAGTCATATAATCCTTGCAGAACAGGAGAAGATGGAAGGTTTGATACCTTTTATTGGACCAAGTGTCTTGTACAAAGATGGAATTATACACAAGCTTTCGGGGCCACACAGGTCCCTTCTTCAGGTGAATAGCAAAACTGAACAACATAAGCAGTATTTATATCCACTGTGGAGCAATTAAAAATCAGGAACCGAACAAACCGAAATTCAGTTGTTAGCAGGGAATTTTTTGATTTTTTTTAGTACTGCTCAAAACTAACCAAAGTTGTAGTTTCTTTTTTATTTATTATGCTTTTTTTCTGATACCTGACCAGCCCTTGTAGATCTGTCTGCTCCACCCAGCCCTGTTGCCTACCATCCCTGGGGACTTCTTCCTTGCTGGTACCCCATGGCTAACCCCCCCCTGGGAAAGGCTACTTGGGGGCCAGCCCAGTTCCCCCCGGACAGCATTTGAGCTTTGGTCATGAGGTGACAGGATCCCAGTTGCCACTGACAGGCGGTGGACAACATCCTGCATTGGCCAGGTTGTTTTCCACATTTGAGTCATGCCCCAGATGTCAGGAAGGCCATGCTGATGCACTTGCATCATGCTGCTGCTGTCACCCTGCCGTGATGGCTCCTGCTGCACCACCACCTGTGGTCACCCCTGTGGTAGTACTGCAGTAGAAACCATAAACCTTCCCATCTCTTTAGGACATAAGCATCCATGGAACACTCAGCCATTCTCCCTGGCTGACCCTCCAATGACCTACCTGAATCTGGGTCATCAGCATCACAAGTGTCAGCTCTACCGCTGTGCCAGCAGGCTGGACCTCAAAGTTGTATTTTCATTAAACAGCTTAAAATTGTATCTAAAAATGTTCAACAAAAGGGTGGTGGTGATCATTCAAGGCCAAGGCCTCTCTTACAAACATTTCATACAAATTCCAACCTTAAGACACAGCAGCAATATAGAGCATGAGTAGCAGCAAGAAGAAACAAAATAATGGCCTCTACTGTATATAGAGACATTTTCCAGTAACACTTTTATAGTTTCTACTTGACTACAGCAGTCTTCTTTTCTTTTCATATACATTTTGTCCCCACAGCTATTTGCCCCATACTCAGGCCTGGAGAGCATCTCACTCCAATGAGGGCATTTCCAAATCCATCCTCCACTAACCCAAATATTACTTTGGTGGGGGTTCATGGCATGGAGCCCAAGAACACTACCCATCATCCCAATGACTGAGTGACTCCAGTTCCTCCCTGGAGCTCTACACAGGAACTAGCACCCCTTGATCCCAACCACTTAGTATGATGTGACAACAGACATGCTGCAGTATTACACTGGACATAACATCCCTCCTGGCTGGGGGAGAGCACTACAGTTGGCACTGCTGGCCCCACCTGGCCAGCTGAGTATTGACTACTCAGTTTGCTCCAAAACCTGGGTCACCAGCATAGTGTGCAATCTGTAGTCAGTGGGCTGTCAGGCAGCCCATTTAGTAATCTTTCTTAACATCACATATGGAAACATATACCCAATGATCTATATTAAGAAATTAGCATTTTATTTTGAGTTTTAATTTCTAGTGCCCAGCATCCATTGACAAGTCCAGTTTATTCTCTTTCATTTAAAATGTTAAAAAGCATGTCGGCGGTGCAGCATTTTTGTTGTACTGTATCATGCCAGATATCTTTTTATTACTCCACTAAAATGTCACCGTCTTCTCATATTCAAAAATATAAAATGTGTTTCCTGATGAGTATTGCTTGTATATTTGTACATCGTTAGTTATATTTGTTCATTTCCTCAAAAAGCAAACAACAGCACCTGGAAGAAAACAGAAAAGATAATTTTTTTTTAGCTTAGACAACTTATTGTCTTGCTTACACAGATACATACATACATAGATACATAGAATGTGATGGCAGATAAGGGCTCACCCAATCTACCCAATTGAGTTTTTATTATTACTATTGCTACTATTATATCATTATAATACTTTAGTTTCTCCCCACCCCATGATTCTCTTGTACTTATCCCAGGCATTTTGAATCCATTTACTGTTTTCACCCACACTACCTCCTCTGGAAGGCTATTCCAGGTATCCACCACCCTTTCCATGAAAAAGTATTTCCTCACATCCCTCCTGAACTTACCCCCTCCAGCTTCATATCATGCCCCCTTGTTTTACAGCATCTTTTCCTCTGAAAGATACTCTTCTCCTGTACTTTATTATCCCCCATAAGGTATTGAAAGGTTTCTGTCATATCCCGTTCTTCTCCTCTAGGGTGTACATATTTAGCTCCTTACTGTAAGTCTTTCCTCATAGGGCTTTTGATGCAGAACTTGCACCATTTTGGCAGACCCCCCGTAATGCCTCCTCTCCGTCTATGTCTTTTCTGAGATGTGGTCTCCAAAACTCTACACAGTACTCAAAGTGGAGTCTTACAAGCAATTTATATAGGGTCAGAATCATGTCTCTCTTCCTGCTGGAGATGCCCCTACCTATGCACCCAGCATCCCACTTAAATGAGATAACATTATTAAAAACTATAGAAACATTGTTCTCACAAAAGGACAGTGTGTAGAAACCCCTGTCCCAATCCTTCATTAGATCTGGCTAGTTAAGCCTCCAGGCCTGCTAGCCAGCAGAGCTGCGGGAGGGGGAGGAGGTGGGGGTGTGTGCCCATGGGGCTTAGAAGATGGTTAATGATGACCTAGGGTGATTGAGGTGTGCTACCTTGGATGAGGGAGGACGTGGGAATAAGTAAGCAATAAGACATGACAGGGTGTGCATGGAACATATTTTACACGCGCGCCAGGGGGCGAATAAGGCCACGAGGCCTTGGCCGAGTGCCTTACCCTGGTGTGTAAAATATGTTACATGCACACACCTGAATGTCTTATTGCTATAAAAATAGGCACCTATATTTATTTTTATTTTTACAGGTAGAAAAATCTTGCTTGAATGTGGAAAAAAAGACTTTAAGATGCTAATGTAAGCTAAAATAGTCCTTCCACAGACACTGAGTTATATTATTCATGAGCTGATTTGCATTTCTGACTCCAGGTTATGTGTACTGTGCAGTCTGTGCTGAAACATATTTAGATTTGCGTTTATGTGACTCCAGTTTGCTATAATTGTAGTGTGCACAGTTTGCAAACGAATGCTGAAGCCTGTTTTTTTTTGTAAACACACCTGCTGAAGCTATCCCCAGTCCACATACCTCCCGCCAGCAGTCGTATGTTTGTGCTGCTCTCATGCGTTCATTGTTGACTGAGCCTTTCTCTGAATTTACAGGGGCATTTCGATTAATCAGATTAAGACACCCACACAGTAGAAAACAGCAATTGCCGCGGGAAACTACCTGGGAGCAAGCAGTAGAAAAAAAAAAAGACTAGAGGGCTACAGGGGCTGACTGCCGTACAAGACGTGAAATAGTGCTGCTTCACAGGGGCTGACTCTGACTGCCGGAAAGAGATTTGTGGACAGTAACAACAATCTTTAGCGGGGAATTTGTAAACTGCATTCTATTGAAAATGCACACAGCTGTTCAAATGTTGATAAGTTAAAATGAAATCAGCGAGGCGTTAGCGAGTGAATAGAAGATAAGCGCATTTTAAATGCCAACATTCTAAAGCTCCTGATTTCATTTGGAAATGTGGTTCTGCTTCTCTGACCTTTTTTTTACCCATGCATGGAACATATTTCATGCATGGGTAACTAGCCAATCAAATTGCTTGATATAGCCTACCTATTTTATAAATAAAGATATGCTCTGATTCCCCAGGAGGCAGCATTAAAAAGAAAGAAAAAGGGGGATTTTAAGCAGGCAAGGCCAATAAAACATGATGAAGGAGAGTGTCCAGCTGGTAAGGGAAATTATGAGAGTAGTATAATTATATGCAGTGGTCAGCCTGGAGGGACTTCAGCTTCCTGGCCATAAACTGGCATTTTGAGAGGGCTAATGACAGAGTTGAGATTAGGTTTTTGTCCACCTTCAGGAACTGCTTTCTAGAGCAACAGGTACAGCACAGGACTAGGTTTGAGGCCTTTCTTGCCCTTGATCATATATTCAGCAGTGGGGATGGAGTAATCTCCAGTATGACGGTTAAAGAAAAAGTAGGAGGCAGTGACCACAAGTGGTTATTCTGCTTCCTAGTGACAGGGAAGAATAGCTAGACCTCAACCGCAAGGACCCAGAACTTCATAAATTCAAACTCTGCCAAGATGAAGGAGCTGAAGGTCCAGAATGGCTACAGTGCACAAGGCTGCTAATGCAGAGCACATGTGGTGTACATTGAAGATGATGCTTCAAGCAAGACATCTTCACCGCTGTAATAAATAAGGGGGGATGGCCAAGAAGTGTCCCACGGCACAACAGGGACCTAAGGCAACTGATCCTGACCAAAAAAAAAAAAAAAAAAACCTATGACTGCAAGAAAAAGGTTGCCTTGAGGCTACAGAGAAGTACACAGCAGCAATGAGGAATTGCAAGTTTAAAATTAGGAAAGCCAAGGAAGGTCTGGGTAGTAGAAGCTGCAGAAAACACTACTGCTTTCTTTCTGTACATTTATTTATTTAAGAGTTTCACCAGGAAGGCATACTAAGCAGTATACCGCTTGATTCCAGATGCACCCTGGGGGAATGGGGATATACAGGTTACAGTAATAATAGATGTTGCATACATAAACATGTGCAGTACAGTTCAAGTTAGGTCCTATATACAAATAGCAAGTTTACAGACAGGTGGTATGATGTGCCCTGGGGGTATAGGGATAGGCAGGGTACAGTAATAATAGCATTTATATACATGTTCAGTACAGTACACATTTAGAGCCAACAAAATCATATGTACAAACAGAAGTAAACAGACAGGTGGTAACAGAGGGTAGCGGCATGCACTGATGTACAGAAATACCCAGTGGCACATAGTAAGCAGTGGTTGGCAACAGTGGGAAGAAAACAGCTGTGATAGTAATCAGCTGGCAGTTAGGTTACAAGAGATTCAACGGGGCAGGATACAAGAGCAAGTGGTAGTGAAATGACTCTTAAGAAGGGCATTCTGGTGTGGAGTGCCTGTGGCGTGTCTAATATCGGCCGTCAGGGAGTTCCATAATTTGGGCAACCAGAAGCTGAAGGCAGCCTGGCCAGACCGGGTGGATCTGTACGGGATGTGAAGAAGCCGAGAATCAATGTTCCTGAGTGCGTATGCCGGAGGGGTAAGAGCATTTAGGGAGGACAACAGGTAGGAGGGGAGTGACTGTGACCAGAATTTAGCAGCAGTTCTAGCACAGTGTAGCAATCTCCAATTGTGGAGAGAGGAGAGGTCCAAGGACTGGTAGAGGTCACAGTGATGTGTACTAGGAGGGCAGTCCAGGGAGAACTGGCAGAAGGAGTTGAAGAGGGGGTCTAGTCTGGACAGGGAGGTTTGAGGGGCTGCACAGTAGACTACATCGCCATAGTCCATTATTGGGAGGATCATCTTTTGAACGATAGCTAGTCACGTGGTAGGGGGATGCAACTTTTGTTGCGGTATAAAGCGCCCAGCATGGTATGCAGCTATAGAAAGGAGAAGGAGGGGACAGGGCTCCTGACAACAGGGGAAGGGGGAAAGACATGTGAGAGAGCCAAAGGGATTTCGAGATACTAACTAAACACTTTACATAACTGTTCCCCACAGTGCCCCAAAGAGAGGGACGGTGCTCACTTGGAGGGACAATGGGATGATGTACCTTCCAAACAGTGCACCCTCCCTGCTAGCTGACTACCTGGCAAATATCAAGTCAGGTACATCCTAAAGGACAGATGGGGCACAACTCAGGATCACAGTGGCAGAAAAGAAACAACTAGCAGGGCCGACTGCAGTACTTATTCAGGAATCTGCCTGGACAGTTGTAGTGCCAGTGGACTGGAAAGTGGTCAATGTGGTTCCCATCTTTAAGAAGAGGGCAAGGTCAGACCCAGACAACTACAGGCCAGTTTGCTTGACTGGGCAGAGTCCTGTAATCACATATTAAGGAGAGAATAGAGAAAAAACTGGTTGAGGCCATGTTTTTTCCCCCTCTCAGCATGGTTTTACAAATGACTAGGGCTCTATTTCTGTCTTGGAAATTATGGTTCCCATGATTTTTCCCAATTTTTATTAAAACACCATGATTTGGGGCATTTTCTATGACAGCACCATGATTTTTGAGATTCTCCAGGAAAACATCATGATTTCTAGCATTTTTCATAAATGAGAGATTCATAATTGTGGCCTCACCACTGCAATACACTTGGTTCCCAGTTGGTCTCAGTGTGGGACTCTGAGGCCTTCCCTTGAGTCAAAAGTCTCCAAGGTGGCAACACAATCTGCTGCATCCTGCTATTGGACCATCCTAACAATGATTTTTCTAAAACATTTACATTTTTGCTGATATGCTTGTATAAAAGATATATTAAAATACAGGTAAACTTGTTTAATACCCTATGGGTCCATTTCTTTTTGTGACTTTTACTATGATTTCCATGATTTCTGTCATTTTGGCAATGCCAAGAACACGATTTTCTCCAAACTGTCTATGAAATAAGTATGGCCTTGCACATGACAAACTTCTGGGCAAAGTACATCAGTAAAGTACTGTATCCAAGAGACAGACATGGTAGATTGCTAACTAGCCTTCCAACAAGAATGGACAGGTACTACTCGGAGTGGATGGCTACTGCTTTTTAAAATGTTCAACAACAATCTGGAAACTGGAGTCTTAAGCAGGCTTCTTAGATTCATCTATGACACTGAGCTGGCCAGGGTGGTGGACTCCTTTGAAGATCGAGACATACAGCACTTCAGGAGGACCTAAACAAGCTGGCTGACAGGTAAAACTTCTTCAGCCTCTGATTCAATGTAGACAAATGCAAGGTGCTACACTTGGGGAAGATAAACAGTGGTAGGACTTTATGTGGGGATCCTCTTCTGCAATTCTGCAAGAAAATGACATGGGGGACATAAAAAACAAGGGGCTGAAGTAGTACAAGCTGTATGCTGGTGCTGTCAAAACAGCCAGTAGAATGGTGGGAGTCTGAGGTGCATCAAAGGGGGGTTGGATTAAAGAAGAGTAGGGGTAGTAATCCTGCTACTTGACAAGACCCTGGTTAGGCCCCACCCAGTGTACTGTCTGTAGTTCTGGACTCCTCAGTAGAAAAAGGACATTAAAGCAGTGAAAAGGGTGAAATGTATGGCCACAAAAATGATCAGGGATGGGGGACAAGAAAAAATGATTCACCATACTATTGATGTTTCTTCTTGAGGGGTTACCAGTGATTCATATAATCTGCATCATCTGAGTCATGAGTTGTTTCCCTTTGACTGGATCTTGGAATGTTTCAAATTCAAAATCTGCTCTGCAGTCATACACCCTAGTGATCTAATGGCAGATTTATAGCTAAAGACCAGAAAAAAACAGTGAACACCTATCTACTCTGTATTAAGTAGTTTTACATATTATAAATAAGAATGCAGGAAAAATACACATTGAAATGGTGAAGACTGCAAAGTATGCAACAATATTTATTTATTCTGAAGAATACTTTTGCTAAGGCTCTAGAACAGAAGGCAAGAAAGGGCTTGTATGAATCATTAGTAAACCCTCTTGAAAAAACAGTGCTACTACAGTGAGTCAGCCATTTCACGGAATACACACAGGTTTTACATCTCAAAACTTCTAGACAATAGAAAGACTGCAGAACATTGTTTTTACTAAATGCATTTGTGTTCTGTAGTATGTCAGAAGAAAATAACACTGACAGCGGGACAGCTGGCGGGTCACTGGATTTACTTGGCTCTGTTTTTTTTTTTTTTCACACGGGAGTAATGGGAATCCTTTCCTGAAGACACCAAATGTAGCCGCTCTGGATGAAAGGGAAAACACAGATTTAAAAACTACCTTTTCACAACTAGAAAAAACTGCCCTGAAAGCTTACAGGTTGTACTGGTGAAAACATCCCTTGAAGCATATCGCCAGGTTAATAGAGCATCAGGAGGTCTTTGAATTTTGAAAAGACTGACCTTTGGGCATGATAACGAGGCACTGATCAAGGACTGAGAGAAGCTTATGCAGGAGATGTTCATGAAGTTAATAGCTTGTATCCTGAAACATTCAGCTATAGCACAGAAGCAGATTGAAAAGGATCTTGAAAGTAAAAAGGCAGACTTTACTAAATTTGAAGGACATTCAGTACCAGTCACTGTGTAATAAACTGAAAGACTCAATTACAAAACAAGATAAACAAAGTTGGGTCTGTCAAGAGATCCAAGTTTATCAGAGATGCCAATGATTATCAGAATAATCAGATTTTCAGTTAGAAAATGCCAAATAAGGAAAATCCAAGATCTATTCATAGGAATAGGGAAGAAGTTAACCTTTATTACACACTGACCACAAGTGACACGGACGGAGAAAGCTCTGAGTTAGAGACTTTTTTATTTTACTTTTTTTGCTATCACTTTATACACTTTGCTCATGGCCCTATCTCTGGAGGGAGCTCTCACTCCCGTTCCCCGACGTTCACCAGCTGATGCTGACCAAAAACCCCAGGGCTTCCCCCAAGCAGGGCACCCCAAACCCTGCCGAAGAAGGGATCCAGTGTGGCTGATGCCGTGGCTATTCAGGGGCAGGACCTGCGAGGCACCCTCCATCATCCTGTTGGAGCAATCTTTTCTCCTTCTGTGTACAGCCCCCTCAGAGGTGGAGCATGCAATTACGCCAGCGCCAGTAGCACAAATGCTCCCGTGCGTGTCCCAGAAGGCATCTGCCCCACCTCTGACCCCACATCTGAAGCATCAGTGAGACACCCACAGCCTCCCAAGGGGCCAAGCATGCGCTGGCCACTGAAGTCCCCCCCTCCCTGAAGAAGGAGAGCAGTCCTTGTGACTCTCGATCCTTCTCCTCCCCCCTTGCCAACTCCCGGTAGCCTGCGCTAGTTCCCAAACATGAGTCACTGGCGTGGCACAAGATATGGTGTCCAGCGCCTCAACCTTCAACACCACCAGCCCAGACAACAGAGCCTTTTTGAGAGGAGGGGAACAGATGCAGCAACCCACCACAAGGAAGACTACCACTCAGATGGAGCCTGTGGCTGTAGCATGTGACACTCTGCAGAGGAATACACAGAGGGAGGAAAAGCATGAGCAAGAAACAGACAAAGAAACAAACCGCAACAAAGGAACAACTACAGGAAGAGAGGCAGGAGCTTCTGACAAATGACTATTTGCATTTGAGCTGTGTGTGAACTTCTGTGCTAAACTACTGTGTTAAATACACTTTTATTTTTTTAAAAATGTTTGGAGTGTTTGTTCAGTGTTTGTCCATCGTTACAATTACGTGTGCCTGAGCCCTGCTGACGTTCTGCCCAGGAAGCAGGAAGAGGAAGTGTAGTTCTTTAACTTGTGATTTGAGAACTACACTTCACTAAGGGATCTGTACTTTCTATTTTTTGGGGACATATACATTTTTGCACTACACCAATTCCACGTATGAGTGGATTTCATGGAGTTTAATTAAGGCAGACAGTATATTTTATTTTGAGGGGCTCGGTGACCTTGGGTGAGCACTTCCGGGTCACATGATCTTTTTTAAACCTCCCGGTTCGTTTGCTCGGCTTCTGACAAATGACTATTTGCACTTGAGCTGTGTGTGAACTTCTGTGCTGAACTACTGTGTTAAATACACTTCTATTTTTTAAAAACGTTTGGAGTGTTTGTTCAGTGTTTGTCCATCATTACAATTACGTGTGCCTAAGCCCTGCTGACGTTCTACCCAGGAAGCAGGAAGAGGGAGTGTAGTTCTTTAACTTCTGACTCGAGAAATTCAAATTACGTACTTACCATAATTATGATCTTTCTGTGTATCTTCACCATTCATCACAGATGGGTACTGGCCGGAGGTCAGAACCCCGCGGGACCCTTTTTTTTTTTTTTTTTTAAAGATAGATGGAGACGGCGCAGCCCTCGTCGCCGCCCCCCGCCGGGCTGATCGACACGCGGGCGCCGAGATTAGCCGTTAGGCTGTGTCGACCGCCTGCCTACCAGTTCTGAGTCGCTGGAGAGGTAGAGGAAGGGATGGAGGGTGGGACAAGAAAGTCCAAGGGACAGAAAAAGGAAGAGAAAACTGAACTAAAAGGAGAAATAACGACTGAGAGGACAGTATAGAAAAAGTAAGACTAAGGGGATTGGGTGGGGCCCCAATCTCTGGAAGCTGAAGGGGGAGAGAAATTTAGGAGAGAGAGTGAGAGGTAACAAGGATCCAGTACCCTTGTCCGTCACCAGATACTATAGGAACTGCAAGGAGTAGCAAAGCTCTCTTGCCAGAATTCAAGGCACAGAATAACTGGCAATACCCCTGAAAGCAGAGTCGGCTGTACTGGAGAAGGACAGGAAACAAGGACCTAGTACTCTCTCTCGAAAGATGTTTTGGTGAAAGAAGGAGAAGACCCTTCTACTTTTTTTTTTTTTTTTTTTGAGGGAGAAATAGGGCAACAGCAACTCCCAACCTATGAGGGTGAAAATGTGAGTAGAGAAGGAGTGCCAGACAAAATGTACCCTTTAGGGTGAAAACTAACCCCCCTTGGGTGTCCTAACTTTACCCCGCTCAGAAGAGGGTGAGGCACAGAGGGAGGAGGATCCAGAGACTGGAGCCCCAAGGGGGATGGTGGGAGGGATTGTGATGAATGGTGAAGATACACAGAAAGATCATAATTATGGTAAGTACGTAATTTGAATATCTTATCTGTGTCAATCTTCACATTCATCTAGATAAATAATCTGAAGCTCCCGAAGGATTGATTAATGCACCCTAGGGACAGTGTCCTTAGCCCTCAGTGGGTGACACACTAGGGGAACCTTCTGGGCCTGAGGAGGCCGAGTGGGGGAGGCGAGGCGGGTCCCCGGGCGAAGAATTTGCCCGACAAGCGTTATCTCACCCTACAGGAAAGAGATAGGTTCCCTGGTGAGCGGGCAAATCACCCTCGCCGGGCCAAGGGTGACAACGGGAGGCGAAGCCATGCCGATCTTCTGGTGCAGATCGCTGTCCCTATGACCCTGGTAGCTACCTCATTGGCGTCGTAGATGCCCTTGCTTGTGCCTTGCTAGCTCCAGGCCACGTGCAGAGAGCAATGGCTTGCCTGGTTTGCCCGAGTCAGGCAGAGTGGCTGGGAACTGACCTAGTGCTGACCACAAGTACCTGTTATAGGCAGTGTAGTGGGCCTGATGCAGAAATGGAAGAAGCAACCGTGCCGGTAGAAGTCCTCCTCCCAGAAATCAAAATCCGAGGAGTCCTGATCATGGGGCGGTCACGGGAGGCGGGAAGCCCATCAGGAGTGTCCAGGTGCGTCAATCCGGACTGCGGATGAGGCAAAACCTGGAGACTCCGGGGGCGCAATACCTCTGGCAGAGGTCCCTAAGGGCAGGGACTCGGAGAAGGTCTCTGCCGAAGCATGGACGCCTCCGAAGGGAGGCAGGCCAAAGCGGCACCACGAGGGTGGCTGTCCCAAAATCGCCTAGAAAGCGTGCGCCGCATGCTCTGGATTGCTAACAGAAAGGGGGAAAGGTGAAGGTCCTCCATCATCCTCACGAGGAAACGCTGATACTCAGAGAGATCAGCAGCAGGAGAGATGTGGACAGAAGGTTCCTCTCCCCCAGAAGAGGGGGATGAGGAGCTGGAGGTCACCATAGGTTCGGAGGATGGCTGCTTAGGGGGAGGTTGAAAAACCTGGCTGTCCAAGGCCCTAAGGTAGGCAGGGAATCAAGCAGCCACCGCTCTGAACTGTTCCCAGGTGAGAGGCCCGCTAGGACCAAGGATACCTGGGAACACAGGAGAAGGCGGCAGAGGGGAGTGGACAGAGCCAAGAGAAGAAATCGGCTGACCTCTGCCAGGGCTAAGGAGCAGACCATGGACTCCCACGGGAGGAGTCCTGGAAGACTCCGCAGTCGACAGCTGCACAACCGCTCCGGTACTGCCTAGACTGCGCCCAGAAGAATCCCCCAAGCGAGGTGACCGGGGCCATGAAGGTCCAGAAGGACGGTCCCCTGCCTCGAAAGAATGGGACCCTCTCAAGGAACCCGAAGGGGAAGGGCGGAAGTCCGCACTCCGGCTCCGTCCAGGGCCCGGGTGGGTCCCAGAGAAGGGCCGGCACGCTGAACCCATACCCCTCGACCCTTTGGAGTCCGAAAGGGTCCTAGCCCTTGAAGTGGCCAGCCTAGGCAGCTCAGCACCCAGGGCTGCACCCTCCCCTCCCGTGGGCCTCTCGATAGACCCCAAAGCTGGGCAACTGAGAGACGTTACAGTAGGGGGTACCACCGCAGAGGGGTCAAGGAACCCCCCAAGGCCAGGCTGCAAGGCGATGGTGGCACGCACCACAGCCCGCTGGTCAGTACCACTGACTCTAGCCTTAGAGGGAACCCGACTCACCTCGCAGGGGGGCTGGCTGAGACCAGAGGAAACCACCAGCTCGTCCTCCCTTGCAGACAACCCCGAAGGGTGTGACTGCCCATTCGACTCCGAGCTGGACTCCGACTCCGAAGAGGTAGAGTCCAAGGCCCTAAGCCAAACAGTAGGGGGTCGAGGAAGGGACACCTTCCCGAGGGACCCAGGAGCCAAAGCGATCCCCGCCTGCTCCATGGCACCAGGAGCAGTGCCAGCAGAAGGTGGCAGGGTAGCTCGGGCCAGAAGTCCTAGGCCAAGGCTAGCTGCGGCACCATCAGGTCCACCGGCGCCAGGGAAGGCACCGGGACAGAGATGGCGCCGGCAGAAACCCCAGCCCGGACCGATGACGCCGCTGGGCGCTCACGGCCGCTGGCGGCACCGAGACCAAGGCGGCGTCGATGACCCCGAAGGACTCGGCTCCGACCACGGCGCTGACATCGGCGCCGCGAGCGGCACCATGAGTCCCAACGGCACCGCACACGGCGCCGACGGATGACACCGAAGGCCCCATGGCGCCGTGCTCAACCTCGACGCCGAGGATGGCGCCGAGGTGAGCCATAGCGAAAGGCGATGCCGAAGGCAGTTTCACGGCACCACGAGCAGGGTCGGCACCGTGAATGGCGCCCGATAAGCCTGGCGCCACGACAGTCGGGTGGGGCCCGGCGTCGACCGTCGCGGCACATAGCGGGCGAAGAGCGATGGCGTGACGGCGGCGTGAGAATGGCGTCGACCCGGACCCGCGTGACCGCGGGAAGCGACACGAGAACCTTCACCCCAAAGGGTGATTGCGGGCAGGGCCTCCGCCCGCTCCGGGAGAAGCAGGATGGGCCTCCTGCGCCGTGGAAGGAGCCTCGGCTAGGCTAGAAGAGGCCAAGGCTCCCTCCTCCTCGGTCCGTGTAGAACCGGGAGGGGACCCGGAGGAAGGGCCGAGAGAACGCGGCTTGGCCTGACGAGTGCGCGGCCTACCTCTGAAAGTCGGCGGAGCTCGCCCGACCTTGAACGCGGGCTGTTCTAAAACCCTGCAGTCCATCGAGAAGCAGGCATCGCACGAATCCATGTCGTGTAACGGGCCAAGGCACGAAGGCACCGGCCATGTTGGTCGGTGACGGAGTACTTGCGGCCGCATGGGCACTGACGCATAGGGGGCCATCCCGTCTTTTCGGATTTCTTGCCCTCCGACTGCGACATGACCTACGGAGAAAAAAACAGCAAAACAGACTCGACGCCGCTTAAACAGTAAAATAAGAAAGATCTTACCAGCGACGTCGGTGGGCAAACACAGAACTAGTAGACCGGCGACTAGGGCGCGAGCTTCAAGGCCTAAAATTTAGTATAAGCGCTTCTTCAGGCTTCCGAAGGCGACCTCGATGGTGGGAGCGAAGAACTAGTGGCAGGCAGTCGTCACAGCCTATCTGGCTAATCCGGCACCACGTATCGCCGGCCTCGAGGGCGGCGCTGAGGCTGCATCGGCCCGCTATCTTTTTAAAAAAAAAAAAAGGCTCCCGCGGGGTCCTGACCTCCGGCCAGTACCCATCTGTGATGAATGGTGAAGATTGACACAGATAAGATCTACACTTCACTAAGGGAGCTGTACTTTCTATTTTTTGGCGACATATACATTTTTGCACTACACCAATTCCACGTATGAGTGGATTTCGTGGAGTTTAATTAAGGCAGACAGTATATTTTATTTCGAGGGGCTTGGTGACCTTGGGTGAGCACTTCCGGGTCACGTGATCTTTTTTAAACCTCCTGGTTCATTTGCTTGGCTTCTGACAAACGACTATTTGCATTTGAGCTGTGTGTGAACTTCTGTGCTGAACTACTGTGTTAAATACACTTTTATTTTTTTAAAAACGTTTGGAGTGTTTGTTCAGTGTTTGTCCATCATTACAATTACGTGTGCCTGAGCCCTGCTGACATTCTACCCAGGAAGCAGGAAGAGGGAGTGTAGTTCTTTAACTTCTGATTAGAGAACTACACTTCACTAAGGGAGCTGCACTTTCTATTTTTTGGGGACATTTTTGCACTACACCAATTCCACGTATGAGTGGATTTCGTGGAGTTTAATTAAGGCAAACAGTATATTTTATTTTGAGGGGTTCGGTAAACTTGGGTGAGCACTTCCGGGTTACTCCACTTTTTTATTTTACTTCCTTAGCGAGCAGGGTGAGCTAGAGAGCAGGGCAAGCGCGATTCTCGCGGCGGCTGGCGACGGCGCTTAAGACATGTTGCTTAGCTGTGTTAAGCGTGTTAGGCGGTGTTAGGAGGAAAGGTTTACATCTGTGTGTCTGCAATACTATCACTTGTGAGTATTTATACATCACGTGGTTTTGTTCTGACAGTGTCTACATATAAAAATGGCCTTTCCAGCAAACCCATCCAGGAATATTAACGTCTTTGTTACTACTACAA
This sequence comes from Neoceratodus forsteri, assembly GCA_016271365.2. NCBI lineage: Eukaryota > Metazoa > Chordata > Ceratodontiformes > Ceratodontidae > Neoceratodus > Neoceratodus forsteri. The sequence continues at coordinate 662,052,001 of CM057459.1, forward strand.
CAGGGGAAACAGGCATACAATGCACATCTTGCTATATGTTTAGCTTGTCAGCTATTATTGCTGACAATCTCCCATTTCAATGTGCAAAATGCACTGATAATATTGTATTACAATGTGAAAATACTTTATACTATAAGCGGATTTTGGTACTTGAATCTAGTAGTAATTCTGAACATATAATTGTTCAAGCTGCATCACATGCAACTAATATCCCAGTAAACGAGACTCCATTTATTTCTACTTTTAGCACCATGTCAGAAATAACACTATCTAAGGAGAATAATTATACCACTTCGAGTAACTTAGTCACTAATCCAACTGATGTCTCAAAAAAAGAGCTAGAGAAGATGAGCACAGTTCATGTAACAGTTTGGAAGACACTAACTGGTACAATATACAAGGGTCTAAAGCATCAAAAAAAAGAAGGCGCAAGGCAGAGCACTTTACCATTCCATTACATAACAGCTTTGATCCCTTGTCCACTGCCTCTGCTGATTCTAATTGTATCCCTACTGAGCCCCCAATTGAAGGTTTTAATTCTACTGACACATCCAAAGTCAAGGTTAATATGCCACATGTTTCCAGTCCGACGTCTAACTCCACGTCCAATCTCCCTTTGATAGATTTTGCCACTATTCATATTGATGAAGAAGCATCCTCCATGTATGTTTCCAATTGTGATGTTCAAAACACTAGGCAAATATATGTTTTGGGTGACTCCCTAGTTAAACAATTAGATAGAGCTTTATGTGAGCCTGACAAACACAACAGAACTTGTTCAAGTTTCGGTGGTGCTAAAATTTCAGATCTTACATTTATGGTTGATAAAATCATTGGTTTTCAAGAAATAAATCCATTGTGTATTATTCACGTTGGCACCAATAACATCTACAGGGATTCTATTCAGAACATCAAACAAGCCTGTTTCTATGACTAATAAATCGATTGATCTGGGGTGTGATATTATTTTTTCTGAGATTCTACCCATTCCACGGTACTCTGGTTTTCTTAATGAAAAAATCAAAATTGTTAATAACTGGCTTAGGCATTGGTGTCTATGACAAAATATACAGTGTATGACCCATTGGGAAGAATTCATTGATAGACCAGAGCTTTATTGTCCTGATGGCTTGCATCTTAGCAAATTAGGGAATGCTCTGCTGAGTCAACAATTTCTATTCACCATTAACTTAAATTTAAACTAAGTTATGGGGGGAGGGGAGAAGTTAATGCACATACCCCATCATCTCTTTCCTATAAAGTGTCCAGTAAACTATTGCAATTTCTTAGTTTTAATGCAAGGAGCTTGACACAGAAATTTGATGAGTTATTAACTATTATTTTGAATAAGGATTTAGATATTGTTACGGTAGTTGAAACATAGGGTGACTGTGACTCCCCTTGGATCAAGCAACTTCCAGGATATACTTCATATTATTTGAATCGAAGTGAAAAGAAGGGGGGAGGTGTCGCCTCATTTATTAATAATAAAATTGACTCTGTCAATATATCTAGCCTTATAAAAACTCATAACCTCTCAACTGAGAGTCTTTGGCTTAAAATTTTTCTATCCAAAGAGGATTTCATTATCCTTGGGACATGTTATATTCCCCCAATTTCAACTAGTTTAATTATGGATGCTATTCTTTCTCAATTTGAAATAGCTACTCAAATGGGTTATGTTATTATTACTGGGGATTTTAATCTCCCAGACATTAACTGGCAGTCACTCACAGCATCTAGTAGTATTAGTAATAAATTCATGTCCACCTGTTCGGTACTGGATTTACATCAATGGATAAATACTGCAACCCGAGGCAATAATATACTAGACCTTGTTCTTAGCAGTACCGCCTTAGACATTAGGGATGTGCATATTTCTACACCTATTGGCAGTAGTGACCATAACTCTATTTTATTTAATTTACAGAGATACATTGTCTTCAATAATAATTCTTCGATAATATATCTGTACGACAAAGCTGATCTTTATATATAAATCTCCACTTAAAAAAAGTTAACTGGTTATCTTTGTTTAAGGATCAAACCCTACAACAGAGCTGGGTACTTTTTAAAACTCTTATCCTGACTATGCGTGATGCATACATTCCATCAAAAAATAAAAATTCTAATGGGAAACAGTCTCCTAGATGGTTGAATAACAACATCAAACATTTAATAAATATAAAAAATAAAAAACATTGTAATTATTTAAAAAATAGGACTGTTTCCAATTGGGAATCCTATTTGAAATCAAGTAGGCAATGTAAATCAGTCATCCGGAGGGCGAAGTCTAAATGGGAACTGACTCTGGCAACTTCAGCGAACAAGTCTGATTCCAAACAATTCTACTCTTATATCAATTTCCTCAGGAAAAGTCCAAGTATGGTGGGGCCTCTTACAACAGACAACATAATTATTCATGAGCCAAAAGCTATGGCAGACATTTTTAATAATGAATTTTGTAAAGTTTTCTCTGAACCAGAGGCTCAATCATCTGATCTTAAGATATCACCTTCAGACCCTTCTATCACATTCTCAGTTGAGTCTATTTTAAAAAAATTATTTTCATTAAAAGGTAAATTTGTCCAGGCCCAGATCATATAGCAGGGCATCTACTTTATCTATTGTCTGGACATATTGCCTTCCCACTTAAACTCTTATTCAACCTTTTTCTACAACATAATTTTATCCCCTGTGAATGGAAAGAGGCATTTGTACTGCCTATTCACAAGAAGGGATCCAAACATTTATGGGAAAATTATCGGCCGATTAGTTTGACTTCATCCATTTGTAAAGTATCTGAAAGTCTACTCAAGGATATTGTGTCCCCAATTATTGATGAATCTGACCGGGAACAATATGGCTTTAAAAAGGATAGAAGCTGCCTAACTAATTTACTCTGCTTTTATGAGCACTTTAGTTCTTTTTTGGATAATCGGTTAGCCTGTGATATTGTCTTTATTGATTTTAGTAAAGCTTTTGATTCCATGCCACACTGGCTCTTATTCAAAAATTCTCTAGTCTTGGTATCAATAGTTATATAATAAAATGGATTCATAATTGGCTTTCAGATAGAACTCAAAGAGTGATGATAAATGGGTCATTTTCTGATTCTGGTAGAGTGCTAAGCGGTGTTCCTCAGGGCTCCGTTCTCGGCCCCTGCCTTTTTCAGGCTTTTATATTTGATTTAACTAATTCTTGCCTTTCCTATACTATTAAATACGCAGATGATGTGAAGATCGGAGGTCCTAGTTCTAATCTTGATCAAATATCTTGTATTCAGCATGACCTTGATGTTATCAGTACTTGGGTTAATAAATGGGGTATGAAGTTAAACTCTACAAAATGCAAAGTTATGCATTTAGGTTCTAATAATTTAAATTCCGAGTATACTCTGGATGACTTACCACTGTGTACCACTGTTGATGAGAAGGATTTAGGCATAACAATTTCAAATAATTTAACCTATTCTAAGCATATGCATTCAGTTATTAATACATCTAATAAAATTGTATGGTCTATTTTGCGCAACATTAGATCTTGTGATCAGGAGGTGTTGTTACCTTTATTCAGGTCCTATATTCACCCCATCTTGAATATGCCTCACAATTGTGGTGTCCTTTCAAAAATCAGATAATTATTCTCTTGAAAGGGTACAGCGTAAATATACTAAAAAAATTTTCTGGACTTGAATTTTTATCTTACGAGTCTAGGTTGAATACATTGAAATTAATGCCTCTTACTATTAGACGTATTCGAGGTGACCTTCTCCTTCTATATGACATCATCCATGACCCTTATATCATGTCTGAATTAGGTTTTTCTTTCAAAAAATCAGTACACAATACTAGAGGTCATATCCTTCAGTTAACTGGTAAACCCTTCAAACATAATAATCGTAAGTATTTTTTCACTGTAAGAATTATTGGGCCTTGGAATCGACTCCCATCCGACGTGGCTACTAGTAATACTAAAGAGATTTTCAAACATCATCTCGACACTTTAATTATGTCAGGGTATGACTTAACATTCTATTCTATGGCCTAGTATAGGAGCATTATGGGCTTTGGCCTACTAGCTCCTATATCCAACTTTAGTATGAACCTTAGAACACAAGGGAATCATTATTGAATACAATAAATCTGTCATCACAACAACTGACAGAAATTGAAGAAAAGGTTCTATCCAAAGGTTTATCGTTTGTCCCAATAATATTAACAAATTTAACACTATTATTGATTTGTACAAAATGTCTCGCCCACTAAGTCTATGATCTTATTTCAACAAAACAAGTAGGTAACATCAAGTCATAGACGCTAATGACACTGTACATACAGATTAATTAAATCCAGATGAGATAATCAGTCAAAATAGTGTTGTTTTACCCAGCTTCAGAAAGAACTCTACCATTTGCCTGCCCCCCACCACACCTACAGAAGTGTTTTATCAAAAATGCAACAGAGACTTGACTTAAAAAATGGTGGGTAAACCCAGACGTCTACAATACTATAACCTAAACTGTTAGGAACAAGATGGTATGAGAAAATGGAAAATGACTACAATTTGACAATAAAACTGACCAATAAGGGTGGTCATAATGGACACCCAGAATTATGAGAAGGGAGTGTGGAGGGAGCTGAGCAGCAGAGACTTTTAAGAGAAATTGGACTGTGATCCAACTAATGAATACAAAAAGTTTGTGGACATGGACATTCCAGGGGGTTATCAAAATGGGTGGATAGATGGGGCAACAAGAGACTTTTAACAACAGAATTCCCCATTAAAAGCATGATATATGTTCTTCCAAGATACAGAAATTGTTGATTATTCCCCCGGATGCCCAATAATTGGTGGCATTGGATCCCTGATGGAGTCACTTTCAAAATTTGTGGACTCTCTTTGGGAAATTTTATTAAACAAACCCCATTTTACATCAAGGACATGGGATATTCTATGTGTCCTGTAAGATATTGTTGTTCCAGAAGTAAGAAACACTGAAATTGTACTAACCTTGTCATTTTATTTGCAAGCCTCGAGGAGAAAAGAATTCAAAGAGCCTGGAAGAAACCTTCTTCATACAGCCATTCAAGATATTTCAAAGCTCCAGGTGAAAGTGAGACCAGAGACTATTTAATATATTTGGCTTAGTATACCTCTACTGACATTTAAAAACGTGCTTGTTTAAATATGTGTCTTTTAAGAATCCTGGTTCCATATTAAATGCATATATAAATAAACTGTAGTGAAATATTGTTTAAATGCTAGCAAAGATTATTAGTACCAAGGAATTGTGTACTTGTGTTAGTTAAGGTTATTCTTCAGAGAATACAACTTTAAATGACCTCCCAATAGGAGTTACAGGGCCTCATACGTACGTAGTAAAGATTGCATAAGGAGTTAAAGTGCACAAACTGAAAAAGTCTAAAGAGAATCCCTAGAAATGTCTTGTACTGTTTAAGCATCAAAAATATGTTAAATGTTAACTGCGTATTGAAATAAACAACTTCTAATTGCACTACATGTCCGAGTAAATCTGTCATCTCAGGAAGAAACCATGAAAAATACGTAAACACAATTTACTGCACACATTTCCTTAAACAGCTAACAGAATTAAGTTAATTACTAAGTAATCTTGTTTACAGAATGGTGTCCCTTTGAAGTGGGCCTGAGATTTATGCTAATTCTAGCTATGACAGACTATTTTGGTATGAACTGCAATTGAAACATCCTTAGGATTGTGTTAAAAGGTAAATGTTTTATAACTGAAAGGAGAAATATACTGTACTTTCTCTCTCCATTTTTAAAACTACCACTTGAGGAAGAAGAACCACTTCCCCTTTTCTCACCTAAGGCTTAGCTACTCTAGAGAAAGGGAGGAAGTCATTTGTAAACTGCAAACTTCATTAAAGGGACACTGTCAACCCACTTAGGCCTCAAAGTATTCCTTCTTTAAAAAATACATTTTATGATTGCTAACATTCTGTAAAGACTGCTGATGTAGCTAGCAGTTTGAGTTTGATTCTTGTTTTCTTTTAAAAAGTGAATAACAGACTGTCCACCATACTGGTGTTATCACATCAAAACTGGTTTGTTTACATTCCTTGATCAACTCCCACTGCATGTTTCCTGGACTTGGGAACACCTCTAATACAATCTAGCCACTCATTATGCAGTGGGAGTTTAGGTGGCTACTGCCTCATGAGTGACTGCACTGTTTGGGGGTGCTTTTAATGTTTAGGAAGTATTCAAGAAGAACTGACTCATGATTTGAAACAAAACAAAGTTGTTTATAAATATACATTATCATGCATTTCAGTACTACTAAACAAGGAGACGGACAAAACAAACAGCAACATTAATGAATTTTTGAAAAGGCAAGCAACCATAAAATGTGGGTTTTTAACTAAAGAAATAATATGATGCAAAACAGGTTGACAGTGTCCCTTTAAAAGCAGCAAGCTTTATCAGAAAAAAAAAGTTTTAAAAGAACAAAGCAGTTATTTTACAGTAACCCTGCTTTGCGTAAAAAGTGAAAGGTGAGAGATTTTTTCATCAGGGTTTTTCCCGGGGGATCAAGAGGACGCTCTTCCAATACTCACCCCCATGGGTAGTCCTCAGAAAGAGGAGATTAAAGATAACCTCCGAGAGCTAAAAATTTCCTTTGAATATCCAGGGGAGACCCTTTCTGAGGTTCAAAAAAAAAAGCATTTTTTTCATGAGGCAATTTTTGATTTAAAAAATTACCCTAGAGTACATACCCACTAAAGAACTACAGTGCTCTGAGCTTGATGGTCATCTAAGCTCACTTTTGGCTAAAGCCTAAACTAGATTAAAGAAAAAGACAACTGAATCTGACACGAATAGGATATATTTTATATCTCCAACATAAAATCTGCCATCAGGCAGCCCAAAGCAGGCTACATACATTAGGGGAGCTTAGCTTCTGACTTGACCAATGCGGTCAAGACCAGACCTCCAAAATTCAGGCCTTGAAATTGGAATTACAGTCAGAGAAGGCCAAATATTTGGGCATTCTTAAAATAAATGAAGCAAACAAGAACAATTTAAAAGCAATTAATCAGAGGTTAACAGAAGAAAATGGGGATTTAAAACAGCAAAATTATCCCTGGGTCTAGCGAAGTCACGGACCTGCAGCAGCAAATAAGAGCTTTTAAAGCTGAAGTGGTCGGATTAAGAGCAGAAGATTCCGTGTGTCAGGAAAAATTAGCAGAAGCTGTAATGCAAGCAAAGGCAACCCAGACAGCAGAACAACAGGTAGGTGCAGCTCATCAGGAGCTAGATCAGCTGCATGAAGCCTTTACTGAGTCCCTTGAACTATTAGTCAACAGCTGGGGTCCCTACAACCAGTTGAGCCCTTGCCACCTCCTGTCCCAGACACCCACCCCTAAAGCCAGTGGCAGAGGACCTTGCAGTCAAGGTCCAGTATTTAGTCAAAGAAATTCAAGACTTAAAATTGGGGGGGGGGGCACAACCTTCAAATGGCCCTCAGACCTCTGATAGCCAAAATAGTACCCCTACAGAGACAAGCCAACCCCTACCTGTTCCCTATCACATCTGGACCCACTACCTCTAGCCCCACAACTCTGTACTGACCAGACCCAAAGCAATTTATCTGAGTTATAAAGGCCATAGGTACAAGCTTCGATCCCAAGACCAATAGGGAGATAGAAGATTATATTTTTGATTTGAAACCACAATTGGAATACTTTGGGATCAATAACCCTGAAGATTGCTTAGGGGTCTTAAGGTTTTCTGTGGTATCAGAAGTTCGAGCCTGGATGGCTAGACAAACACCCGAAGTCAAAACTTATTTTGATAAAATGTGCCCAGCCCTGATCAAAGAATATACCACTTATCGAAGTCCCATAGCAGCTTTTTAAAAGACATGGCAGAAGAATCAAGCCCCAAAGGATTTTTACAAAATCCTGAGTAGAATGTTTTTCCCAGGAGGAGAGGAGAAAGACCCAGACCTGTTTCCTCACCTAAAAGAGGCCTTTGTAAAAGGCCTTCACCCCTCTGTCAGGACATTAGTCCGGCAATGGGTACAACCAAATACTCCCATGAATGATATTACAGAGCGGGCCCAAAGAATGTTTATAACTGTTAACTCAGATGCAGGTAAGAAATCTACCATGGAACCTCAAAATAAGCTTTTTGCCATTACTAATGATCAGACCTCCCTCCAAATGGAAGGAAAAGAACTGCTCCAAAACAGACAGAAGGCCATTTCCAGCCTTCCTAGGGATAATAAAAAATTCCCAAATAAGGGAAAGGACAGTTGGAACCCTAAATAATGCAGACCCCACAACCCACACAAAAAGGGGTCAGAGGCTTCCAGATGGCACCCAGATGCCTGGAATGATCAACCATGGTCTAATCGAGGCAGAGATACTAACAGCTATGCTACTGACCAGCTAAGAAGGCAAGTCTGGCAATTAAGAAAGGAAATTAATAGATACACTCCCAGGGCTCCATACTGGCACCGTGCACCAAACCCTAATGCCACTCCTTACACCCCTAGGAGTGCCTATTCCAATGGCTACCCACTAGCACCAGATCCCCACTTCTCTCCAACCATGCATGGGGGGGGTCAACTTTAGGCCAGTCCATACAATGTAATTAAGGTAAATGTTAAAGCATGTAAAAACATTTTTGGTTAACTAAAAAGGCCCCAAAATTGTTTCAAGAGTATATGCTTTACATTGAAAGAGACGTGAAAGATACTTTACTTCAGTTAAAAACTGTTATTGTATTTCCTGAAACCCCTTACATATCCACTAGAATAGAGACAGCTGCCTCCTTATTCTTTTCCAGTTTAAGAGAATTAGGAACTGCTTTTGGATTAGGCATGAACACCATGAATTCAGTTAAAATTTCTAAAATAAAGAATACAATTCAGGAACTGTGCAAAGAAATAGGCAACATTAAGGCACAACTCACTAAACAGCAAAAGCTGCTATCAAACATAGGAAGAACTGTGGGAGATATCATAGTTATGATTAACCTCCATACAACCCTTCTCAATAATACCATGCAAAAACTCCATAACCTAGCTCAAAGTGTGGGTGAAGACCTCACCACTGTTCAGCATATTAGATCAATTGCACAAGAATTGCTGAGAGAAATAAATAGTAGCATAGGAGATTTAATGGCAGGAAAAATGCCACGTTATTTAGTTCCCCCAGAACTGATGACAGAAATTGTGCGTGTAGCCACCTCAGAGAAGACAGAGCCACTACATGTATCGCTTACAGTCTTGGAAGCACTATTCCTGTTCACGTCGATTTAGAAGAGATGACCACTGCCTTTATAGTAAATGTTTCCCTGGTAGAACAACAAAATGTCGACAGGATAAAGACCTTTCTTAATGTGGGTACCTGGCAAGGAGATACAGTACCTATGCAAAAATTAACATTCCACGTATAGTGGTCTACCATGAACTTAATCCAGATTTATATTTAGTCCCAAACTTACAGATGTGTCAAACTACTAAAGAACAACATTGGCTGTGTCACAATAAACCTTTTCTAAAAGATATCACCGAGGTTCTTTGTGACCTTAGCAACACCAATGCCCCAGGAAAGTGTAAGGTTACTTTGACCCATGAAGGTGAAGCTAAGAAAACACATGCTGAAATCGCAGGAGCTCAATGGTTAGTTAGAACCAATTTTATGGAAGTCACTGTTACTTATAACAGACATGGCACTACCACTCAGCTTACTTTACCCAGTGAGGTAGTACTCATCTCTGTTCCTGCAGGTGCACATATCCGGTTTGGACATATCACCTTGTACTCCCTTGATCCAGTTTCCCAGGAAATGGAAATCACTCCCATTTCTGCATTCCGAGGTCATGAGTTTTCTTCAGCCGGTGACCTTGAGCATCTTTTAGATGTCAAGGGCCTTCACAAAATTTAGATCACTGTCTCTGAGACCTATCTGGTTATCTCTGATAAACAGTTCAGCCCCGGTGATAAGGAACAAAGTCCCATACCAGTACAGTGGCCTCTCAATATCGCATTCCTTTGTGTCTTAAATATCACCTTGGTTCTTGCTTTCCTGTGGATGTTATATTCCACCCACAAGCAACTCCATGCTAATCATGTGAGAATTCAGGGTTTATATAACCATGCTTTGGGAATCGAAATGAGACCTTGTCTCCCACCTAGATCCGTTAACAACCAACCCAACTCTCCAACCTTAGTCCTAATAAATGTAGAGGAAGAATATGCTGATATTGAACCCCTTAGAGAAGCACTGTAACCCTATGATCCATATGCTCCGCCTTTAGAAAAAACAGAAAACAAGTAAAATGGTCAATTAAGGAAATTGCTATGGCATAGCTTAAGAATCAACAAAAGCAAGGCTTAAACCTTAAAGAGCATATTTTAGTATGGTTAGTTAAAGTAAAATCATGACGGGCAATGCTTGCATGCACCCCTATAGGCTGAGTTATAGCACAGGAGTTGTGACATTTACTTGCATTAATTATTTTAATATAATTACTAGTAGTAATCTTCCTATATACTGAAAGGATGAAATTGATTGGGTATAGCTTAATAGAAATATATCTCAGTATTTCCAGATATTTGCTTAGTAAAAATATGTTTTAGCATATCTGAAATAGTTGCTTTGGATAGATACTTTCAGATTTCATCTTAAGATGTTGATTTAGAGAATAACAGCTTTATAAAGTAAATCATTACGGAACCATGATTCTCATAAGTTCACATTACTACACTTTCACAGGTCCTTAAGTACCACCACATCCTTTTGCAATGCACCAACGCTATGGTGGTGCTGCCTTGCAAAAGTGTGTGTGTGTGGGGGGATATGTAGGCACAATAGTGGCCATAAGCCGCCAGACCCTGCCAAAGTGTAAAATGGATATTCACCTTAATTTCAACTGCCATTAATGTACATTAGAAGAACTTGTCAGAAAAACATTTCCCTTTAAGTCTCTAGTCTAAACAACCTGCAAATGCTTAACCAAGGTATGTGGACTCATCTCAGCACCAAGAAATTATGGAACAATCTACATTAAACAATATGTTTTAAGCTTGCTAACTTCAAGGACATTTAAAATGCCAATTGAATTGATTCATTAGATTCAGACATTGTGCAAAGAGCTAACAGTCCCAGAAGTATTTTAAAATCAAAATTCAGTATTATGTCACAGGATTATACCATAAGAAATTGAAACACATCTGAAAGATCCAGACAGCCCAACAAGGAACTGGTTCCTCTTAACAGGGGACCATCTGCTACCACTGATTGCAGTCTATAACCACAAAGAAAAAATTACTCACCATAGTAATGTTGTTTCTTCTAATGGAGTCTTGCTGTATTCTGACAATATGCAGTTAGCCGCAGCACTTGAACTGCCCTGGAGAGGAAAGTTAACTCTATGCAGAAGCATAGAACGTTGAGCTTGAACTCGGTTTTCAAACCTCTGTCTGAGCAAACTAACTGCTAAACTATGGAAATTGTTCATTCTATAGCAAAGGGCAACAATTTGGGTCCCAAAAAGACTCAAGTCGAGAACCCAAGAAAAAAAAAGTAGTGACAATACAATAATAATAATAAAACAACTACCCTACCCTTAAGAGGGAGGGTAAAAGGTACACCCCTGATGTGCAACACTGTACCTGCCAGCCCACTTCCCAAAAACTAGGTTCTGAGAGGGGAGGGAGGTCAGAATACAGCAAGACTCCATTAGAAGAGACAACATTACTATGGTGAGTAATTTTTTCTTCAAACAACATGAAGTCTTGCTGTATTCTGACAATATGCAGACTACCAAGCAGTTCCCTCAGGAGGAGGGAATGCAGAACCTACTTTGGAAACAGGCTCTGCAGTACTGCTTTGCCAAACCTAGCATCACTCCTAGCCTGGATGTCCAGAGAGTAATGCTTGGTGAATGTATGGACTGTTTTCCAGGTGGCTGCTTTACAGATTTCAAACAAGGGTATATCTCTGGCCGCAGCCAGAGTAGCACCTGTACCTCTAGTCGAGTGAGCCTTCAGGCCTGGAGAGGTGTTTTGTCCAATTTGTCATAACTGAATTGTATACAAGAGACAAACCACCTGGCAATAGTTCTTTTGGTAGCAGGCTTACCCTTCCCCACTTCACCATAAGTGAGAAACAATTGAAGATAGTCATTTTTGGGTGCCTTAGCATGCTCTATGTAGTAACTAAGAGCCCTTTTAACATCCAAACTGTGTAATCTTCTTTCCCCTGAAGAAGAATGGTCAGTGAAATACACAGGAAGAGACATAGACTGGTTCAGATGAAAATCTGATAACACTATGGATAAGAACCTCCTATTGGTTCTTAGGACCACCTTATCCCTATGGAAGAAGATGAAGTCAGGTTCGACTGACAGGGCCTGTAATTCACTAATCCGTCTGGCAAAAGTAACAGCTACCAGGAACACAGTTTTCCAGGTAAAGTACTTCATCTCGGCCGAAGCCAGAGGTTCAAAGGGTGGCTGCATAAGCTGGGCAATGCAGACATTAAGATCTCAAGCTGGAGTAGGCTCTCGAAAGGGAAGGTTAATATGAACCAGGCCTTTGAAAAACTTACTGAAAACAGGATGAGATGCCAGGGAAGAGCCCTTCCCTGCTGAAAGGAATGCAGAAACAGCTACTAAGTGAACCTTCAGAGTTGCAGGCCTAAGGCCTAGACCATTAAGATGAACCAGATAATCTAAGGCTGCAGCAATGCCTGCAGAGTCAGGCACAATGCTCTTCTGAGAACACCAAATGCCGAATCTTTTCCATTTGGAATTATACGTTTTTCTAGTGGAAGGTTTCCTACAAACCTCCAAAATATCCAGGACTCCCTGAGAAAGATGCAAGCCTGCATATTCGAACTCTTCAAGAGCCAGGCCTTGAGGTAGTTTCTGGCTACACTCCTGGTTGAGAGACTGAAGATTGGAATACCAGATCCTCCCCTGAGAGGAGGTTAGGAGATTGTATCTCTTGGGAAGAGACGGGGCATGACACTGCCAGAGATAGCAGCAGAGGATACCAAGGCTGTCTGACCCAATCTGGAGCCACCAGTATTACTGTGCAGGGTTGAGATCTGATTTTGATCAGGACTCTGAACAACAGAGGGAAAGGAGGGAGGGAAGGCATAGAGAAACCTGCCCTTCCAATTCAGAATGAGAGCATCCAGAGGAACAGTCCCCAGGTCTGGAGGTCTGCAACAAAAGAGAGGAAGTTGGTGATTGTTCGGAGCTGCAAAGAGATCTATCTCTGGAGTGCCCCATCTGGAGAAAATGACCTGTAGTATGGGAGGGTCCAGGGACCATTCGTGATGCTCCTGGGATATTCTGCTCAGGGCATCTGCTAGTACATTGTTCTTCCCTGGAAGGTGAACTGCTATCAGGGAAGTCTGAAGAAAAGAGGCTAGAGACCACAGTTTCATGGCTTCTGTGCACAAGGCCGTGGGCCAAGTGCCCCCTGCTTGCTGATGTACCACATTGTGGTGGTGTTTATTTATTTCATTTTTGTTGACCGGGTAAGTGCACTAGGCAGATTCTGCCTATTTTCAGGCACAACCCGGGGGAGGGGGATACAGATGAATGCCAACTGACCTTGAACCAGATTAAGCTGTTGGTGGTATTTTTAGTGAAAGAGGGAAATTTGGCCAGGACACTAGGGAAAATTCCCCTACTCTCCAGTAGGGGGACCCTTTACTGCGTAGATGGAGGAGCCATTCGATGCTGTGATGGTCGTGGAGGAGGTTGTCGTGTCTGATGCTGTGGAACCACAACATTTGTTGGAAGGTGTCATACAGAATGTGGACTTTGTTTCTAATATTAGTGATCCCGAGCTTCGTGAGGAAGACATGGAGATTAAGCCTGCTTCACCTGTGAGAGTGGGTTCATCGGAGCCTTTTCAGAATGTTTTGCACTGTAGTTCTTCCATGACTAGCGATGGGGGATCAGCTGGGGAACCTCAGCTTCTGGGAGAGAAGTTATCTGGAAGCAATGCGGACTTGTACCTGGAACCATGGAAAGAGATGTGGACTGGTCGGTGGAGGATTCCTTGGGACATGTGGGTTGGTCTATGCTGTTGGATGGTAGTTGGGTCCAAAATGCTGACTAGGATGAAAAAGGGAACTGAGTTTTGGCATGATCTAACAGGCCTGCTATGAGGGATGTCGAAAGTTCTGTGGAGCTGCAAAACACGGTACTGTTGGTTTCTGGTGCTGCAGATCGAGGTGGTTTTTCCAGGCACCCTGACTTTCTTTGTCCAGTAGAGACTGCGGTCTCAGACTCCTGTGACACTTTGCAGACTGCTCATATTGCTGGACTTAAGGGGGACTTAATTTCAGGTAGGGTGGGGGTTACTTCAGGGCAGCATGGGCAAATTGCAGGTGATGTGATTTTTGGAGGGGGTGCTGTTTCTGCGGGAGCTCCTGCAGGGAGTCCTGGCCCCAGTAATGTGCACCCACTGGAGGGGGGTAGTGAGGGTAAGGTGAACAACATCTCCAGTAGTATTGGGGCTGGGGATAAAATTAATGCTAAAGCGACTAGGAGTGAAGGGTCAGGTGAGACCCAAAATAGATGGGGAAAAGGGCCTCCCTTAGCAGATCTTTTTAAAAATAAACTGGAACAGGCCCCTAGGAGGAATGCTATTCGCCTCAGGTATGTGGGAGGTTGTCTGAGCATCTGGATAGGTACTATGTAGCTCGCCACCTTCTAAAGGCTTCTATGCAGTTTCTACCAGTTGATATTTATGCCCTGATTCATGTGTCCGGTGAGGATACTTTTGATATCAGTTTTAGAACGAATGCAGGGTTAGATAAATTTTAGGGTAGATATGAAACTATGAAGAAGATGCCATTGTGGACACCCTTTCTTGCCATACCATTAACAAAGCCTACAGTACGAATGATTACTATCATGTTTCATGAATGAGGTGTTAACATTAATGATGTTTATTACTGGTTACAGAACAGGTGTGATGTTTTAGGCCCTCCTGAAGCCATTGTTGATGATGAAGGCCTGTGGATGGGGGTGGAAATTTAAGGTGAAGCTTTTCAGGTTAATTCTGAAATCACCCATCTTCCTAACAGTTCTTTCTGGGGAAGGACAGAGGAGTCTGTTTTTATGGGGGGCAGCCCAGGGCGTGTTATAAATGTGGGACTCGGACTCATTTAAGCAGTACTTGCGATATGCTGAAATGCTCCTTATGTGGGGAATATGGCCATCCTAGTGTGAACTGTGAAAACATCTTTCAATGCAATCTTTGTGATGACAAGGGGCACGCATATCACCAGTGCCCCTGGGCTGAGAGGAAAAGAGCTCAAGGGTGGGACCAGGAGAACTTAGTACAAATAGCCCCGGACAAAAAAGGTAGGCCAGGGCCTAGTACTGCACAGGATGGGACACCACAGGGTCAAGTAGATCAGGATGGGCCACGTGTCCGTGAGGGGCCTACAGCTCCTGAGCAGGAGCATACCAGTCCAGGTAACTTCGAGCCCGAAGACAACGATATTGAGGAGGGGGCGCATGCACTTCAGGTTCCTCCTATGGATACTAGTGTAGAAATCTCGAAACATGGTCCCGATGAGCGGAAGGATGCAATGCCCCCTCCATAGAAGTTTGCACAAGGAGGATCACAAGGGCCATTTCAAGACAAAATCAGGGTGGGTTCACATTGGTGACACAAAACCCCTCTTTGCCTCTTCAAGGAGAAGGGGGGAATTGGAGCATGAATCTGATGCCTCACTTAGATCAGGGCTCACCTCTGAAATGGAGGATGAGGAAAAAAGACCCCTTAGCAAGGTGAGAAAGAAAAATAAGGGAAAGAAATGGAAAGATAGGGAGGCACAACATGAGGTAGGATAGTCAGGCAGGGATGCTTAAGGTTACTTATCACTCAACCCATGATGGATGGCCACCCTCAACATTGCTACCTTTAATGTGTGTAGTATAAAAAACTACAAAAGAAGAATGATGTTACTATCCTTTCTCCGTCACATAAATGTTGAGGCCTTCTTTTTACAAGAGACCCATCTTTCCACATTGTTTGAGAATGAACAACTAAAAAAAAGTTGGGTTTGGAGGTCTTCCTTATGGACTTTTGGGGACGAGGCATCTGATGGGTTAGGGATTCTGTTTAAAACTGCAACATTTTCTATCACTAGAGTGATTGATGTTTGTCCTGGACAAGCACTGGTGCTTGACTGTGGATATAGGGGTTTTGAATTTCGCCTTATAAATACTTATGCCCTCCAAATGAAAAAGGCCAGGATTGACCCTTTTAATTTAATAACACCGTTTTTGTACACTAGGAAACATATTGTATTGGGGGGGGGGGACTTTAATTGTAATCTGGATTTTCCTGGTTCTGAAGGTAAGAAGATTTATTGTGATTCCCATGCCCTTAAACTGATTCTTAAAGATGCTTTCCTATCTGATTCCTATAGGAAACTTCGAAAAGATTCTGGTACTACATATCATAGGAATATATATTCCACTAGGATAGACTATTTATTCATGCCTCAATATTGTGTTCCAACGATGGTGAAGATAAGGCCCACAGAATTTTCTGATCATTTTATGTTGTTGGGGGAGTTTAATCTGGGCTTGGCACCCCCCACACTTCTGCTGTTACAGAACAGGTGGAAATTGAACACAGCTATATTATTGCAGAATGATGCTATTAGCAAACTGCAATCTTTGCTAGAGGCTAGAGTATCTGTGCTGAGTTTCTATTATGATATCTGCCAATGGTGGGTGGATACAAAGCAGGATATTAAGCAGCTTTTTATGGCCCATGGAAGGGCTGCATCAAATTCTGATTATATGAAATATCTTAGTTACAGGAACCAATTTTATAAACTAATGTCCTTCCCAGGTAAAGACAGAGTGCAGTACAGGCAACAAATCTTTGAACTGAAAAAGTGCATGCTTCAATATATTAGTATGATAGAGCTAAATCTTTAAATGCTGAGATGAGACATGGGACAATGAAATCCCCAGCATCGAATCCTTTCATGGCTTGTAAACAATGGGATGATAAAACCATGATGGTAGGGCTCTATGACAAGGATGGCATAGTTGAAAATAAAGCCGTCAATATGTTGCGAATCATACATTCGCATCTGACACAGGAATTTGCTGAAGGAAGTGAAGGGGAGGAGCTGGCAGCTTTGTTTTTGGCCCTGTCTCCCAGCCTCTCGGTGGGGGATATAGACTCCTTACAAGCACCTATTGAAAGAGACAAAATCCTGACTATACTTAAAACTTTGAAAACAGGTACGGCTCCAGGGCTTGATGGTTTATCATATGATTTGTAAAGAAAATGTTCAACAACCTTAAGTTTCATTTTGACTAAAATCTTTGATTATATACTACACCAGGAGGGGGCGTCACTACCAGGTTTTGGCATGGACATAATTAGTTACATCTATAAAAATGGGGATAAGTTGTCGCTTGCAAACTGGAGACCTATAAATCTCCTTAATTGCAATTATAAAATTCTTGCTAAACTTATAAGTAATAGACTACAGAGAGTGGCAAGTTCCTTAATTGATGAGGCACAGACATGCTCTATTCATACTAACATGCCAGCAGAATAGGCCTAACGGTCTTTCGTGTCTGCTCATTTGGTCAGCCTCCACCCTGGGAGCTGACCTTGCTGCCCCCCTCGCTTTCTCTGGCTTCTCCCTTCCCAGTTCTGGATATTCTTGCTGCATTGGATTTTGCTTCCAGAACCCTTCCCCTGTACCTGTCCCACCCCCTCGTGAACCCCTCCATCGTCTCTGCCTCCACCAGCCCCCTAGACAGCGCATTCCATGGCTCCACTACCCTCTCAGTGAAGTAGCACCTCCTCCTTTCTCCCCTGAATCTTCCTCCCTCCAGCTTCCACCCATGCCCTCCAGTGGCCCCCTCCTCCTTCCTTCGAAGCACTCTGACTGTTCCTCCTCTATTTACCCCCTTCATGTACCTGAAGACCTCTATCATGTCCCCACGGTCCCTTCTCTCTTCCAATGTGTACATATTTAGCTCTTCGAGCCTCTCCTCATAGGTCCTGTCCCCCAAGCCCCAAATCATTTTGGTTGCCCTCCTCTGGACCCTCTCCAGGAGTTTAATGTCCCTCTTTAAGTGTGGCCTCCAAAACTGCACGCAGCACTCGAGGTGCGGCCTCACCAAGCAGTTATACAGAGGGAGTATCACTTCCCTCCTTCTGGAGGTGATCCCCCTAGCGATGCATCCCAGCATCCTGTTGGCCTTGGCTGCTGCCCTTCTACAAGTCTCCGAGCTGTTCATCTTGACATCCACCACCACCCCCAGGTCCCTCTCAGCCATCGAGACTTACAGAATTCCCCCCCAGGGTGTACACTTGGCCCGGGTTTCTGGCCCCCAGGTGCAGTACCTTGCATTTCCCTGCATTGAACCTCAGCTTCCACTTTCTAGACCATCTTTCCAGAGCCTCCAGGTCCCCCTGTAGGGCCACCCTCCCTTCCTCCCATCCACCACCGCCCCCAGTTTTGAGTCATCCGCAAAGAGACTCATCTCACTCCTGATACCTGTCCTTATGTCAGAGACGTAGGCGTTGAACAGGAGGGGCCCAAGGACTGATCCCTGTGGGACCCCACTAATGACCCTCCTTGGGGATGAGACTATCCCGCTAACTATGACCCTCTGGGTCCGGTCCTGGAGCCAATTGCCTATCCATCTGATCATCTGGTTCCCCACCCCCATTTCTCCCAGCTTATCCAACAGGCCCACATGAGGAACAGAGTCAAATGCCTTGCTGAAGTCTAGAAAGAGGATGTCCACTGGTCTACCCAGGTCCAAGGCACTCGTCACCCAGTCATAAAACTCCACAAGGTTTTTCTGACACCATTTCCTGGGACAAATCCATGCTGTCTATCGTCCAGGCACCCTGACTTTTCCAGGTCCCCCCCAGCCTCTCCTTGACAATGCCCTCCATCACCTTGCCATTGTGTATTCCTAATACGAACATTCATCAAAACCTCTTTATTTTTCGGAACATTTTTGAACTGCAGGGGAAAAACTCCGTAGCAGGATATCTTATGGCTTTAGATCAGGCCAAAGCCTTCGATAAAGTAGAACATCAGTATTTATGGCAGGTTTTACGGAGATATGGGATTCCTTCAAAAGTCGTCTCCTGGGTGAAAATATTGTATACTGATGCACACTGTCTTCCATCGATGAATGGGATTTTGGGGGATCCAATTCCTTTTAAAAGGGGCATGCGGCAGGGATGCCCACTGAGCCCTCTTCTTTACACGTTTGCCCTAGATCCGATTATTAGGGAAATAAAATGGGACACACAAATTGTTGGTTTATCTCACTCAAGGGTGAGTCAGGCAGTTAAAATCACTGCATATGCTGATGATGTAGTGGTTCTGGTGCGGGATGCAGCATCCGCTATTAGGCTCTGCAAACATTTGTAAAGTTTACACACATTTCTGGATCCACCATCAATGTAGGGAAAAGTGTGGTCATCCCTCTGCAGCAGGGGGATGTTCTGAGGCAACCCTTAGAGGGAATCAAAATTGGTAATGATCCTCAGAAAATTTTGGGGATCTGGTTTTCTCTCAGGATACAGCATTGTTTACTTCGGATAAAAAACTGGGAGTATGCGAGTCGAAGGTCCGAGTTTGGAAAAATTGGAAGCTTGGGAAGCGGAAGAGAGTCCTTATCATTAAAAAATTCTTATTACTCATTTTTGTTTATTTAAGTGCAGCTTTTAGACCCCCCACCCAATTTGAGGTTCGGCTCTTCAGTATTTTTTTTCAGATGCTTTGGGGTAGTTGGCTGAAGAGGGAAATAACTTATAGACCAGTAAAACAGGGTGGTCTGGATATGGTAAACCCTATATGCTTTTTTCACACTATCTTTTTAGACAGGCTTTCCAAAGTATATAGATTAAATGAGCTTTCGATAGGGCAGGAATGGGTTAAGGAAGCTACTAAAACATTTATGGATAAATGGGTTACTTTGCCTCCGAAGATCTTGCAGCAATGGGGTATACCAGAGTATGCCGTAGATTCTTTTAAAAAATTAAGGCAGTGGAAATTGGAGAAGGGTGTTTTCTTCAAGTCTGACCCTCAAACAATTATATCAGAGAGTAGTTGGCCTTCACTGTCCGGAACCCTTGATTCTTCCAAACTCACGGCCCTCCCAGACTCCTTTTACTTTGATAATATTGACAGATAAAAGAATCTAGCTGTTTATGTTGGACATTAATTGGCTTTGCTGTCATGGTAAGTTAGGTGTCCTGGGGAACTTCAAACATAAAGCTATGCAAGAGAGATATTGCCCACAGACTTCGTGTATCACACAGGAAGAAACCATGCAGCATTTTCTTTAAGATTGCCCTGAAGAAAAAATTACTCACCTTAGTAATGTTGTTTCTTCTAATGGAGTCTTGCTGTATTCTGACAGTAGCAGTGAGTCCCAACCTTCGAACTGCCCCGGAGATGAAAGAGTTAACTTTCCATGCCAGGCATGGAACGCTGAGCTCGAGCTCAGTTGAGACTCTGTCTGTTGCTGTTTAAACTCAAACCGTCAGATCTTTGTGAGCTAAACTCACTAAGGTCCTGTGTGGAAGCTGTAAACCTACACTAGCCAATTGGCTACTAAACATAAAACACATTTCTTTTGGTCCCAAAACAAAGACTCAAGTCAAGAGACCCCCCCCCAAAAAAAAAATGAAAAACACAACACCCACTCACCCCAAGAAAAAGGGGGTGAAAACAACAAGGTGGGCACCTACTGAGTGCCAACACTGCACTGCCCACCCACATCCCAAAAACGGAGGTTCTGAGAGGGGCAGGCTGGGGGGGAGGTCAGAATACAGTAAGACTCCATTAGAAGAAACAACATTACTAAGGTGAGTAATTTTTTCTTCAAACAACATGAAGTCTTGCTGTATTCTGACAGCAGCAGACTACAAAGCAGTACCTCCATGGAGGAGGGACAGAACCTACTTAGGGAATAGGCTCTGAAGCACAGCTGTGCAGAAACCGAGCATCACTCCCAGCCTGGATATCCAGGGAGTAATGCTTGGTAAAAGTGTTAACTGTTTTCCAGGTAGCTGCTTGACATCTCTTAGAATAGGGATGTCCCTGGCAGCAGCCAGGGAAGCAGCTGTACCTCTGGTAGAGTGAGCCCTCAGGCCTGAGGGTGGAACCTTACCCAGTTTTTCATAACAAAATTGGATACAAGAGACATTCCACCTGGCAATGGATCTTTTAGTGGCAGGTTTCCCTTTACCAACCTCGCCATAAGTGAGGAACAGTTGGAGGGAGTCAAACCTGTGACCCTTGGTACGCTCTATGTAGTAGCTAAGGGCTCTCTTCACATCTAAGCTGTGCAACCTCCTCTCGCCAGAGGAGGAATGGTCAGTGAAGTACACAGGAAGAGACATAGATTGATTAAGGTGGAAATCTGAAACCACCTTAGGCAAGAACTTCCTGTTAGTCCTGAGGACCATCTTATCTCTATGAAAGGAGATAAAATCAGGCTCCACTGACAAAGCTTGTAATTCACTTATGCGTCTGGCAGAAGTGATGGCTACCAAAACCACAGTTTTCCAAGTCAAGTACTTAAGCTCTGCTGAAGACAAAGGCTCAAAGGGGGTTGCATAAGCTGAGCAATGCAAACATTAAGGTCCCAAGCAGGGCAGGGTCCCTGAATGGAGGGTTGGTGTGAAGCAATCCTTGAAAAACTTGGAGAATACAGGGTGAGCTGAAAGAGAGAGGCTTACCTGCTGAAATATAAGCAGAAACAGCTGCCAGATGCACCTTCAGTGTAGCTGGTCTCGACTAAGCTATTTAAATGGACCATATAATCAAGAACTGTGGGCAGATCAGCAGACTCTGGGAAATATGCTTCCCAGAGCACCATATGGAAAATCTTTCCATTTGGAATTATAAGTAGCCTGGTGGAAGGTTTCCTAGAAGCCTTCAGAATATCCATTACACCTTGGGAGAGGTGTAAATCAGCAAACTCTAACTCTTCAAGAGCCAGGCCTTGAGATTGAGAGATTTGAGATTCGGGTACCAAACCCTCCCCTGAGCACAGGTTAACAGGTTGTAATTCCTGGGAAGACACAGGGGAAGATGGACTGCTAAGGACAGTAGGAGTGGATACCAGGGCAGTCTGGCCCAGTCTGGAGCAATCAGGATCATCTTGCATGGTTGAGATCTGATTTTGACTAGCGCTTTGAACAGGAGAGGGAAGGGGGGAAAGCATACAGGAACTTCCCTTCCCAACTGAGAACTAAGGCATCCAGGGGGACTGAGCCCAACACTGGGGGCCTGCAGCAAAAAAGGGGAAGTTGGTGATTGTCTGGGACTGCAAAATGAAAATTACGTACCTACCGTAATTCCTGATCTTCTCTTGTATCTTCACCATTCATTACTTACTGGGTGTTAGCCGGAGGCGCGCACCCGCCACGGGAGCTTTTTTTTTTTTTAAAGTTTGCCTAACTGCACCGCCCTCGAGAGTGACGTCATGCGTCATGCGCGAGGGGCGGTCGTTAGTAGCGACCGACTCCTCCTCCAACTCAGTTCTGTGAGCCGGAGAGGCAAAAGTGAGAGCAGAGAAAGGAAAATACGTACCTACCGTAATTCTTGATCTTCTTGGACGAGTCTCCACCACTCATTCACACTAGTGGGATTGGCGCCCGAGGCCTCAGACCCATCGGGAGCAAACTTTTGCTGGAGGGTCGGCGCGAGAGCAGCGCCCGCGAGACGCAGCGCCCATGAGCAGCGGCTCGCAGTAATGACCATCTCGGCGGCGACCCTCCAACCGCCTCAGTACCTTTTTACCAGGAGTGCAGCGCCAACGCTAAAAAGGGTAAACCCAACATTAAAAAAAGCGGACATAAGATAGTCCGTATGACCCGTATAAGAAGGGTCAGCAAAAGAAGTCCTCACGGCCTAAAGATTTGAGGAGTGAAGACCAATACAGCGGTGAGCTCGGGGATGGAGGGTGGGTGTGAATGAGTGGTGGAGACTCGTCAAGAAGATCAAGAATTACGGTAGATACGTAATTTTCCTATCTTCCTGGACATAAGTCTCCACCACTCATCCACACTAGTGGAGAATACCAAGCTGATAATCCCCAAAAGGCGGCAGGAAAGCCAGAGCTCACGCTGCTCAAGAGATAGAAGCCCATTGGATAGTTTGCCCAGTCGACGATGCGCCTGGGCGAACATCCAGTGCATAGTGCTTAACTAAAGTATGCACTGAGCTCCAGGTAGCGGCGTTGCATATATCTGCAATTGGAACATTGAATTTCCGCTTAGGGATGCCACGACACGCCCTAGTAGAGTGGCCGCATCACCTCTTCTAATTTAACTTGAGCCATGGAATAGCAATGACGCATACATGCCACTAACCATGAAGAATACATCTAATAGCGACAGGTTGACCCAGCCGGTGTCGCTGGAAAGAAACGAACAGTTGCTGAGTCTTGCGGGCATCCTTGGTTCTATCTAAATAGAACATAAGGCTCTCTTAACATCCAAGGAATGAAAGTCTCGTTTCCCTTCATTTTGGAAATTATGAGTAAGCGGGAAGTACAGAGGTTGGTTCAGATGGAATTCTGACACAACCTTGGGAAGAAATTTAGGATGAGTACGGAGAACTACCTTGTCCTTATGGAATACAGTATCTACGGAGGGTCCGTAACCAGTGCATGTATCTCAGGACCCTCTAGGGCTGAGAGTATAGCCACCAGGAAGGCAGTCTTCCAGGTAAAATTTTAGCTCACAGGTAGCTAAGGGTTCGAAAGGCTTCCAGTGAGCATGTCCAGCACCAGGTTAATGTCCCAGGCTGCAACTGGAACGCTAACAGGGGTCTAGTATGGAGAATCCCTTAAGAAATCTCTTCACCATAGGTAACTGAGCCAGAGTTAAGGAAGAAACCGGCTCATGGAGCTGAGATGGCACTAAGGTGAACTTTAACTGTGGAGTATTGAAGACACTAAGTTTGATGGGTCAAAAGATACTCAGAACATCTAGGAGGACAGGAAAAGGGATTCCAAGGTTTGCACACCAGAAAAACGTTTCCATTTGGAAGCGTCGTTTTGAATTGGCTGGCTTCCGAGCAGCCAGAAGGATGTCTGAGACTCTACGAGGAGGCGTTGAACCGATTCACTTCTATCTCTTCAGGAGCCAAGCATGAAGGTGAAGTGATTTCAGGTTAGGATGGACCAACGAACCCTGAGTCAGAAGACTGATTTGCAAAGTGGTCGGAGGGCTGCCAACATACTGTTGAGTAGAAACCATAGTTGCCGAGGCCAGGAAGGAGCAATGAGAATCATCTTGGTCCCCTGAGACTCGAACTTGAGGAAGTACTCTCTGGATTAGAGGAAGTGGTGGAAAGGCGTAAAAAGCGTTTTGTCCCCAGCCTGAGCCATCCTGACAGAAAATGCCAGGCCCTGGATTTCTGGAGCAGAAGAGAGCAGTTTTGCGTTGAGTGGGGATGCAAAGGTCCAGGTCTGGAGTCCCCCACTCTTTGAACAGGGACCGAGCTACGGCTGGATCGAGAGACCACTCGTGAGGGTCTGCCTCCGTTCTGCTGAGGTGATCTGCTAGGTCGTTTTGTATACCTGGCAGATAAACCGCTTGAATCAGAGACTTGTGCTCCAAGCACCACTCCCACCCTCATTGCTTCCCTGCAAAGGGATAAGAATAGCACCGCCTTGCTTGTTGATGTAATACATCACTGCTTTGTTGTCCGTTTGAAGGAGAATGTTCTTGTGACAAAGGACATCCTTCAGAGCTCGGATTGCATGAGGACCGCTCTCATCTCCAGGACATTTATGTGGAGATGAGTTTCGAACTAGTCCATACACCTTGAGTGTGGAGGGAGAGACAGTGGCTCCCCATCCCATTAGCGATGCATCTGTGGTGATGGAGATCTGATGATCCGGGGGAGCAAAGGGGAATCCTTCCAGGAGATTGCTCTCTTGAGACCACCAGGTGAGAGACCTTCGAAGGGGCTCCGTCACCTTGATGGGATAAGACTGGGGGTGAGAGGTCGGGGACCACTGAGTGGAGAGCATCCACTGGGTGGTTCTCATGTGCAGTCGGGCCAGAGGGACAGTGAAGAGACCGGGCGCCATGAGACCCAACATCGTTGCATGAGAGAGCTGTAACGATTGGTTCTCCCTGATATAACAGGCCATCTGAAGGATGTGAGTCTTCTGTCCTCTGGAAGGAAAGCCTTCGCTGAAGAGGTGTCTAAGCGTCCCTATGAAAAGGAGCCTCTGGGAGGTTGCAGTTGAGATTTTTCAAATTCAGCAGAACTCCCATGGAGCGTGAGAAAGCGAAGTCGTTGCCACGGCTTCAAAGTCCCTTGGCCGGAAGGGCTTGCTAGAACCAATCGTCCAGGTGAAACACTGGAGTCCGACTTTCCTGAGATGCGCCCGAGAACTGCACAACACTTTGTAAAAACTGGCGCCGAGGATAGCCAAAGGGCAGGACTCTGAACTGATAATGCTGACCCAAAGCTACAAACCTGAGGAATTTACGGTGGTCGGGTGGACGGAGATATGCTGGTAAGCATCCTGCATATCCAGAGAGGCCAGCCAGTCGTGCTGATGTAGCAAGGGTACACAGGGTACCTAGGAAATCATCTTGAATTTCTCCTGGGGAGGAATTTGTTTAACTTTCTGAGGTCTAGAATGGGCGCATCCCCCAGATTTCTTTGGAACCAGAAAGTAATGGGAGTAGAACCCTGTGTTTCGCAGATGCGGGGGCACCAGTTCTATTGCCCTGTTGTTCAGAAGGCCCTGGATCTCCGCGGTGAGGAGATCTGACTGAGAGGCCGACAACCTGGGTTGTCGGATGGGAGGACAATTCGGGGGTTCCAAGAAATTGAGAGAGTAACCCTCAGACTTATCAAAGAACCCATTTGTCTGAGGTTATGGACTCCACTGGTTGTAGAAGTACATCAGACAACCTCCACGGAGGAGAAAGTTCCACCTCGGGCAGAGTGGATGGAACTTGGCCCAGCGACTCATAAGGTAGCGCTGGGGCTTTGGGTCCCTGCGCTTTATCTGTCTTCTTTGAGGTTGGGCAGGTTGGCTTTTATGGAAGCTTCCTGCCTCTGCCTCGAAAGGACTGGCGACTATAAACAGCGTCTGTTCACATGCCCCGAGGAGGGCAGGCGGAGGTCGCCAATAATGGCCGATCTAGTCTCCTGAGTGGCCTCTAAGGCTTGCTCCACCACAAGGCCAAAGAGGAGCCATCAAAGGCAGCGCCATCACCTGCTGCTGAGCATCATTAGTGAAGCCAGAAACGCAGCCAGGAATGGCGCGGTACAAATCCAGCGGCTGCTGAGCGAGAAGCAGTGTCGAAGCATCCATAGGCGGCTTTGACCTGTGGTTATTGGACTCAATACTCTAATAGCGGTCAGAAGAAGCTCTGACTTGGAATCCGAATCTGGAAGAGCTTCAACCATTCTTTTCATAGAGAGTGCTAAGGATATACTCATACTGAGAAAATAGCCTTGATAACTGGCATATCATGCACTTAGAGTGGGCAGCAAAGACTCTCTTACCTAATGTATCAATCTTACGAGACTCTTTGTTAATAGGTCGAGCTGTAGTAGTTGAGGAAGAAACGACCTTGTCATTCTCTGCCAGGACTACAATAGGATCCATAAAAGCTTGGGATGCCAAAATGGGACGATCCTTGGGAGCTGAATACTTCTTATCAATGGATTTAGCCACTGAGGAATAAGAGCAGGGTTATTCCATACCATTTGAGACAGCGTCTCGAAGGAAGGCTGAATCGAGGAGTCAAACAGAGGGGATCTCCGAAGCATGAAGATACTGGAGTCTTAATATCTTCCCAGGATCGATGTCTGTGATCTGGAGAAAAGTGGATCCCAGGTTCTTCAACAGAGACTTAAAGGACAGGTCCTCGACCACAGGCTCTGTAGCAAAGAAAGATCCTGTTTCCTCCACCTTCATCACCCAACGAAGGTCTGGGTCAAGCTCAACATCATCTCCTGATGGTCCAGAAAGGACTGTTTGGACAGGAAAGGTGAAATATAGGAGAGGAGGAAATGGCAGAAAAATAAGGGAGAGAGTCCCAAGGGCTGCCCCGGCCGAGGCGGCAAAAGCAGGCTGAAGCGGCACCGAGGGCGCCTGGCGCGCGAAACGCGGCAACCCATAAGCGCCCTCGGCGCGCCGCGGATGAGCGCCCAGCGCACGGCGCGACCAGCGGCGCGCCGCGAGACAACGCCCGCGAGCGGCGCCCGCTGAGACGACGCCATGACGGCGCTCACCGGACCGGCGCGGCGAAGCAGCGCCACCGATCAGCGGCACCACCCGGCGCGCGAGATATGCAGGCGCCTACAACGCCGAGAGACTACGGCGCCGCCATGCCGCCCCAAGCTCAGCGGCCCAGCAGCGCCCGACCACGGCCACAGACCTTGCAGAAGCGCGGAAAAGCCCGGGGAACCTGGAAAACAAGAGAAGAGGAAAAATACCGGAGATAAGGGCATCGGTGAGGCCCCTGCGCCGCAGCCATGGTGAGAAACACCTAAGCACTGAGTCGCTATTACCGAAGGCGTAGCGACTAGGAAAGGTCCAACCGCCCTACCTGATCGCCGGAGGCCGAGGGGCTCCGAGGTACTGAGCCAGGCAGAAGAACCAACCTCCGGGCCCATCGCTCCCATAAGGCGGCACTGATGAAACTGCTCATCTGGGAGGGCCCTACCTATGGCGGGAGGGGCTCCGATGTCAGGGGCAGCAGTGATATCGAGCTGGCGACTCGAAGAAGAGACGGCAACTCTAGCGATAACCCGACCGTCGTGGCGCAGACACAGAGGGCGACCTCGGGTAATCCTTCTCTTTTTTTTGACCTGTGGGCCGAAGAAGAGCTTCGAAGGCGAGCAGCGCCCGAGAATCGACCGTTTATTTTTATGCGGCGGGGACCGTATCCCCGGACATCGGACTGACCGATGGAACCCGCTGAGAAGAAGGCTGACGGACCCAGCCCGGCTGACTGAACAGCTTTCATCACGAAGTCCCTACGTCACCTGACCTGCTCATGAGTAGAGCTCAGTCCAGTGAGCCGAGACTTCTTCAAATAAGTTAAATTTAAATATTAGAAAAATGTTACGAAAAATAGAATAAAACTAAGCGATACTACTATCGTGATAATGTTACAAAAACAAACTGAAAACTATAAACTGGTTTGAAGTTTGACTCTCCAAGTGACGACGTAAATCACTGAAGCCGCCCTTTCGGTAGTAGGAAAAAAAGGAACTGAGGCGGTTGGAGGTCGTCGCCGAGATAGTCATTACCGCTCGAGCCGCTGCCATGGCGCGCGCCGTGTCTCGTGACGCCGTCTCTCGCGCCGACCCTCCAGCAAAAGGTTTGCTCCCGATGGGTCTTAGTGCCTCCGGCGTCAATCCCACTAGTGTGAATGAGTGGTGGAGACTTATGTCCAGGAAGATTATAGATAGCGAGGCAAGATAGCCGAGGGATAGCAAAGCAAGGAAGAATGAACTGAAAAAGGAATAAGCCGATGGAGGAAGGACAGAGGAGATAAAGTATCCCTAGCCTAGGGACTGCAGGGCCTCCTTACCTGGGCGACTCAGGGATAGAGATAAAGTAAGGATGAGAAAATAGAAGAAGAAGAAAGAGAGAGAGATGGGATGTTGAAGGGACAAGAATGCCTTGAGCATAGTTAACAGAGCTGAGAGGCTCGACTAAGAGGAAGCAAGAATCCCGGAGATAGAGCTGAAGAAGGTTCACAAAACCGCTAGACAGACTCTGGAGGGCATAGTCCTTATCACTCAACATGCCATTGTTGATACCCCTCGGGTTCCTGGCGCGACAGGCCTAGAAGTCGAGGACACCCGAGGAGGAAAGACCCAGGCAGCAGGAAGTGCTGCTCTGGGACTCAGAAAAAAGGAAAATGTAAGCCTTTCAGGCGTTTTAAGCATAAAATGGGACTCAGACAGACTGGCCAAGAGCTTAGGGCTGGCGGGATTAGATATGGTCAGCACAGCTCTTCTGTAAAGGTGTCCAGGAGGACACTTAAAGGAGAAACCAATATGGAAACTAGCGAGAGGAGCAACTCTCATTTCCCCTCTTGTTTGTTTTTCCTTTTTTTTTTTTTTTTACAGAAGAAATTTGAGGTTGGTTGCATGACCCCAAAACCAAGGTGCCTATAGCAGTCGAAAAGAGTTCCCTCAGCATTTTTTCCCTTTTTTTTTTAAAAGAAAAAAGGAATAGACGTGCCCGTTCCTCTGCTCTGCGGGTAAGAATGGGGGTTTGATTCCAGGGCAATATCTGGAACCACGGGATTGCAGGATCAACTGAATAGCCTGAACAGGCCAAAACCCCAGAGATATCTTGTCAGGATAACGTCAAGAGATAGTTGTAGCAGTCTGATCGCCAATACAATCCGCAGATGGCCCACGAATCTTAGAGTAATTAATTTTCTGGAAAATTCGAACCCAAAAGAAGGATTTTTATTATTTTTGAAAAATTAAGCAATTTTCCTAGTTTTTAAGAAAAATTTTTTTTGCAGAGAGAGGAAGGAGGCGGAAGTGGAGAAGCCACAGGAAGGAGAGCCACTGTGAGGGGATGGTGGGCGGGGAGTAAGTAATGAATGGTGAAGATACAAGAGAAGATCAGGAATTACGGTGGAGCACGTAATTTTCATATCTTCCCTTGTCAATCTTCACCATTCATACTTCCTGAAAATACCAAGCTCCTCTTCCCTGGAGGAAAGGAGTAATACCGAAGAACAAGACCCCCAGCCTTCTGCTGGTGAGAAAACAGAAGGAAGACCCTGGCTTATTCAGAAAGCCTAAGTGGGAGAAGAGCTGGGAGGTGACTCCCGAAGATGAGGAGACGGAGGGACCCTGTAAAAGTCTCCTAGCTCTGGAAAGAAAAGAGCGGGTCCCCGGAAGGTGGAAGCGAATCACCCTCGCCTGGGCCAGGGGTGACAACCTGGAAAAGCGAAGCCATGCCGTCACTTCAGTGCAGATCAGCTGTCCCGCAAGCCTGGAAGCCACCTCATTGGCGTCATAAGATGCCCTTAGCAGTGTCTTGCCAGCTCCAGGCCTACAGCGGAGAAGACAGCGGCTTGTCTGGTTTGCTCCGTGTCAGGCATAGATGCCAGCAGCTGGGACATCATCGACCACAAATGCGGTTATAGGCAGCGGTGGAGAGCCTGATGTGATACAATACATGCACTACTTGCGAGAAGAGAACACTCTTACCCCCCAGCAGTCGAACGGGAGAGTCGATCAGGTGACGATGAGTCGCAGGAACAAACACAGAAGGAGTATCCCGGTACCAAACTGGGGCCGGTGGGAAGGGAACTAGAGAATCAGAGGGCAAATACCTCACAGGCAGTCCGCTGGGGCTGGGAAGAAGCGGCAGGAACTGCCAGGAACGGATAGGCGCCTCCTGGAGGGATGAGCCAGGAAGGTACCACCAGATGCTGGGCACTGAATTCACCAAGGAATTCATCGTCTCCCGTTCAGTATGTCTCCGAACACTGGAAATCCGGAATCCCTCACCATCCTCAGGAGAAGCGCTGATATTCTGTGAAATCAGCATCGGGAGGACAGATGAGCAGGGGTTCCTCTCCCTCAGAGGAGGAGAGCGAGGGATGATGGGGAGCTGGAATGCTCAGGAGTTCCTCGCTTGGCGGGGAGGCGTTGAAAGACCCACTCATGCATGTATCTAACATATGAGAGGCGCTGCAGAGACCTCTGAACTGCTCCCAGGATACACGAACCCATGGGACCGACATGGCCGCGGGCGGGGTGGTGAAGGCAGAGAGATGGGAGAGGGAGGCACCTCCGAGGCTCTGGAATCAGGAAAGGAGCCCTAGTAGGAGGGATCCCGGATATCAAACCAGGCAGCAGAGCGGAACTCTGGGGAAGCAGAGCCTGGAAGAGCCCTGGGAGAAACTCCCCTGCGGCAGCGCGGGGACTGCATGGATCAGAAGGGCAGTCCACTTAAAAACGCCGCCGGAGGACACCTAGAACCCTGGGGGAGGGGCAGCGAGGGCTCTGCACTCGGCTCCTGTACCACCTGAGGTGGCCAAAGAGACCCCGGGCAACAGGCCGCCTGCCCCTCAACCCCTCAGTTCGAGGAGCCCTCCTCCTCGACTGCAAAATCCCCCTGTCCCTAGAGGCAACAGCACGGGGGAATTGCCCGTCACCGAGCCTCGAGAGGGAGCCTCCCCCTCCGTCACCCCATCACCCCCGGGACTCGGCCACCCCCAGCCGAGGAACCCTCAGGAGCGACAGTAAGGGGACAGAGGGCCGCACCCGTCTGCCGCCTGGTACCCCTAGCCACGAGGACCCAGATCCCGAAGAATGGGGGTGCCAGGATGGGTCCCACATCTGAGTCATAGTCCTCCGAGAGAGGCAGACCAACTGAGACCTCGATGCTGGCCACCCCAGGGTCCCCCAAGGCCGCACAGGGCTGAGCGGCCCCGGTACCAAGGCGGCGCTGCTACGCCCCCACCGGCAGCAGGAGGCCTAACCCCACCCCAGCGGGTCCGGCAGACCCGGCCGCCCGAAGGAAGAAAATAGCAGCGCACCGCCGACAGCGTCCCAGAGGCAAGCTGACACCATCGGCAGTGCCGCCCATATCCCACGGCACATGACGGCGCCGAGGCCAAAAGCGGCACCGCCAATGGTGCACTCAATCACTGGCCCAGCGATCCAGTGGCGCCGGGCAGCGCGCTGATCACAGCTTACCGAATGGTGCGGGATCGGAATAGCGCCAGCGAGGCGCTCGAGTCCACCCAAGCCGGGCCCAAAAGCCAAGGGCCTCGACACGGGAGCCTGCACCTCGAGAGTGACTGCAGGCGGTGTCAGCGCTATGGCCCGGGAGGCTCGGCGCTCCCCACACCGGAAGGGCCTCCTCCTCCTCGGCAAGATAGGATAGGCACCCCCTCCTCCTCGGACCGTATAGGCCGGGAGGGACCAGGGAAGGGCCTAAAGATCTCGCCCGAGATTCCGTATGACGCGTCCCAGTCGGCGGAGGGCCTTGCGAGGCAGGCAGCGGACTTGAGGCCATGACGGTCCCATCGAGACAAGGTCGCACGAATCCATATCATGGTTGGGTCCCAGGCAGCGAGAGCAAGCGTCATGCCGGTCCGGACGGAGAAATGCCGCCACAGGAGCACCGACGCATAGGGGCGCCCGTCTTCGAAGAACGCTTAGCTCCAGAACCGGACATAACGCGAAACCAACGAGACTAAAACACAGTAGGAAATACACCCAGCGCCGAAAGAAAGAAAAAGAACAGTCTTACCGTATCGGCGTCAAGTGTCAGGAAAAACGGAGTTGGAAACTACTACAACTACCAGCGCTACGCGTGGACAGGTGCTGCCTCGACGGCGGGAGAAACAGAACTGAGTTGGAGGAGGGTTGGTCGCTACTAGCAGCACTTCGCGCGTAGCGTCCTCTCGAGGCGGTGCCGTTGGCAAACTTTAAAAAAAAAAAAAGCTCCGTGGCAGGTGCGCGCCTCCGGCTAACACCCAGGAAGTAATGAATGGTGAAGATTGACAAGGGAAGATGATCTATCTGCGGGATGCCCCATCTGGAAAATATCACCTCCAAGACCAGGGGATCCAGTGACCATTCGTGATGGCCCTGGGATATCCTGCTGAGAGCATCTGGCAGGACATTGTCCTTGCCTGAGAGGTGAACTGCCATGAGGGAGGTGTTCAGAGAGTAAGCCAGAGACCACAACTTCATTGCTTCTGTGCACAAGGCCGTAGACTGAGTGCATCCTTGCTTGTTGATGTACCACATTGTGGTGGTGGTGTCTGTTCTGACCTGGATAACTTTGTTCTGAACAGATGTGGAAAAAGCTTGAAGTGCTAGAAATACTGCTCTGAGTTCCAACAGATTGATGTGAAGCAGAGATTCCTGAGGGGACCACAACCCCTAAGTGGTCAGGTCATCCATGTGAGCCCCCCCACCCCAAGAGGGAGGCATCTGTAGTAAGGATTAAAGAGTGAGACTAAGTGACAAAGGGAACCCCTTGTCTCAGATTGTTCTGATCCTGCCACCACTGTAGGGCCTGGATCAGGGTTCGAGTTACTGGGATCAATTTGGTCAGAGGGTCCTTCCTTTGAGACCAGAAGGCTCTCAAATGGAACTGAATGTCCCTCATCTGAAATCTTGCTCCCTGCACTACCGCTGTGGAAGCAGCCATGTGCCCCAGGAGCTGTAGAAAATGCCTTGCTGGTCGGGACACCTGCAGGGTGAATGAGGAGGCCAGAGAGACAAGGGTCCTTGCTCTGTCCAGGGGAAGGAAAGTTCTGGCCTTTTCTGTGTCTAGCTCTGTGCCTATGAAGGTGAGGAGCTGGACAGGCTCTAGAACTGACTTTGAAAGATTCAGAAGGAAACCCAAAGAGGTGAGCAGTTGCTGAGTTATCTGTAAGTGTAACTTGACTTGGTCTGGGGACTGGCCTACTATGAGCCAGTCGTCCAGGTAAGGGAAGATGGCAATCCTTTGCCTTCTTAGAGAAACAACTACCACTGCCAGGCATTTTGTGAACACCCTTGGAGCAGAGGTCAGACCAAAGGGCATTGCTCTGAACTGGTAATGGCCTGAGGGAAGCTCGAACCTGAGGTACTTTCGATGGGAGCTTCTGATGAGAATATGGAAGTAGGTATCCTTGAGGTCCAGGGACACTAGCCAGTCCCCTGGCCTTAGAGAGGGTAGAATAATTCCCAGAGTCACAATTTTGAATTTTGGTTTTAAAAGGTGCTTCTTTAAGTATCTGAGATCCAGGATGGGCCGCCATTCTCCTGTCTTTTTTGGGGTAAGGAAGTACCTGGAGTACAAACCTTTGCCCTGGTGTAGGGATGGAACCCTTTCCACAGCTCTGAGAGCTAGGAGGGAAGAGACCTCTGCCTCTAGGGCAAGTGTCTCTGAGGGATTTGCAGGTGGAAAGGATCTGGTTCTCATCTTTGGAAACTTTTTGAAGCTGAGAACCAGTCCCTGGCTTACTACTTCCAGGATCCATTTGTCTGATGTCAGAGACTCCCAGTCCTGGACAAAGTAAGCCAGCCTGCCCCCTACAGGTAGTTGAGAATCGGCCCTGGCAACCCCATCAGGGTGCCTGTTTGGCAGGGGCTTTGGGCTGAGGGGTGGAAGCAGGCCTGCTTGTACCCCGTCTGCCTCTCCCTCTAAAGAACCTCCTCTGGGGATAAGCAGAAGAGGAGGCCTGGGCTTGGTACAAAGGCCTATGGAAAGGCCTGCCCCTGCCCCTGGGATGCTGCCTTTGAGGAGTGGCCTGCCTTTTCTTGGCCTGTGCACTCCTATAGGTGGTCCTGTATTCGTCCATTTTCTTCATGTAATTCTCTGTCTGCTCCCCAAACAGAGAATTACCCATAACAGGAAAATCCATGGCCTTAGTCTGGGTATCCTGTGAAAGTCTAGTACATCTGAGCCAAGCCATTCTTCGAAGTGCCACAGATGTAGCCATGACTCTAGATGACACATCATTGAAGTCCACTGCAGCATGGAATTGCACCTTGGATGCCTCAATACCATCAGCAGCCACCTGCTCCAGCTCCTTGGCAAGCTGGCCAGGGACTTGTTTTGCTAAAGCCATAACAGTGTCCCATCTGGATTTTTGATACCTAGCAGTATAGGCCATATAATTGGCCTGTCTGAGTCCCAAGGATGCTGCCATGTACTGTTTGTTTGCCATGGCATCAATCCTCCTGGAGTCCTTGTCTGGGGGGTGTGAAGCCAAGGGAATATTTGCCTTATCACAGGCTGCAGCCTGCACTACCCCAACATGGCTGCATTGTTATATAAGGAACTCCGTATCTGAGCCTGACAATGTATACCTCTTGTCCGTTCTTTTATCCACAGGAGGTATATCATGGACAAGTTCAAAAGGACAACAGACAGGTTGCTGACAGAGTGTCTAATGAGTAAAAATACCTCTGCATGTATGTTACAGACTTCCAACCCAGATAAGCCTCTGTCCAAATATGACTATATCATTTGAAAGCATCATGATACTTCTGAGGAAGTGTTTTGCCTATATAAAATGTCTCCAAAGACCAACAAGTTGTAATTACCTGCTCGCTCCCATCTGAATCTGTGCTTCATCACTGGAAGAGATCTCACATCTACGCTACTTCTACAGAGCTTTGTGAGCTATTATTCTGCTGAACTCTAAGACTTTTGGCTTCTGCCAGAAGTAAGAAACATTGAAATTGTACTAACTTTGTCATTTCATTTGCAAGCCTCAAGAAGAAAAGAATTCAAAGAGCCAGGTAGAAACCTTCTTCATACAGCCATCCAAGATACTTCAAATCTCCAGGGGAAAGGGAGACCAGAGACTATTTGATATATTTGGCTGAGTATAACTCTACTGACATTTAAAAAGGTGCTTGTTTAAATATGTGTCTTTTAAGAATCCTGGTTCCATATTTATTTAGTTTTTGTTGACTGGGTAAGTGCACTAGACAAATTCTGCCTATTTTCAGGCACGAACCAGGGAAGGGGGATACAGATGAATGCCAACTGACCTTGAACTAGATTAAGCTGTTGGTGGTATTTTTAGTGAATGGGGGAAATTTGGCCAGGACACCAGGGAAACGTCCCCTACTCTTTTTGAGAAGTGCCATGGGATCTTTAACATCCACCTGAACTACCATCAGAACAGGCAGATGGGACCTTGGTTTAACGTCTCATCCAAAAGAAGAAAGACAGTTCCATATTAAATGTATATATAGAGAAACTGCAGTGAAATATTGTTTAAATGTTAGCAGAGATAATTAGTACCAAGGAATTGTGTACTTGTATTAGGTAAGGCTATTCTTGAGAGAATACTACTTTAAATGACCTCCCAATAGGTGTTACAGGGCCTCAAACGTACATAGTAGAGATTGCGTACAGAGCTAAAGTGCACAAACTGAAAAAGTCTAAAGAGAATCTCTAGAAATTTCTTGTACTGTTTAAGCATCATAAATATGGTAAATGTTAACTGTGTATTGAAATAAACAGCTTCTAATTGTACAACATGTCCGAGTAAATCTGTCACCTAAGGAAGTAACCACTGCTGTTCAGTATATTCCTAAACTGCCTACCTTATACCTGCCAAGCAAACATCTTGCTCTATGCTGACAATGCGGTGCTATTTACCAGCCATCCGGACCCGAAAGAACTGGAGCACAGCCTTCAAAGGAATTTCAAGGAGGTTGAGAAGTGGTTCAGTGTTCACAAACTTGCCATGAGCTACAAAAAAACTAAACCAGTGATGTTCCACAGCTCCAAAAGCAAATACAAATCCTACCCGCTCTCTATTCTAAACGCAGAGAGTGCACCTCTTGAACTAGTTCAACACTTTAAATATCTGGGTGTCATGCTCGACAGTACCTCGTCCTACTCCGAGCACACTGACTCTATATCCAAGGCAATCAACATTCATATTGGTCTATTATATAGGCATAAGGCTAGCCTAACTCCAGAGGTCCTTAACACAGCCATCCAGAGCTCTGTAGTCTCACTGGTAGATTATGGCCTAGTGATCTATGGCTCCGCCACAGACACAGCCACCCACCACCTCAAAATTGCCTTAAACAGATCATGGCGGCCGGTTACGGGAGCAGCAAGGCTCTCACACACACACACACACACACACACACACACACACACACGTATGTCCTTTATACCCAGACTAACTGGCTACAGTTTGCAGGTAGATTTAGGTTTCAATCCTGTATAATGGCAAAAAAGATAAGCCTTGGCTTAATGTGTCCTGGGGTTCAGAAGCTGCTCAGCCCATACGAGTCCA
Source organism: Neoceratodus forsteri (assembly GCA_016271365.2). Lineage (NCBI taxonomy): Eukaryota > Metazoa > Chordata > Ceratodontiformes > Ceratodontidae > Neoceratodus > Neoceratodus forsteri. Next base: position 662,088,851 of record CM057459.1, read on the forward strand.
ACCACCGGACTCGAAACTCCGAAAGCCAGATGATCTGCATCTCCTGAGCCTGCACTGTGCTTGGACAAAGGCCCTTTGCTCATCGAGCTCCTAAGTGGCTTAACCCATTTCCTCTTGACATCTCCTCTGTGTACAAAATTGGCCCCTTCAAAAGTAAACTTAGAAAGTACCTTGTTGAGGAATCCAGCTGTGATTGCTTACCATAATCCCCTCTATCTAACTGCTTAATGGTACCTCATTATTTTTCCTCTCATGCTAATTCCTCTCCTCAGACACTCTGCCTCCTCCCTCTACCCCGTCCTCCCCTCCCTTATCCTCCACCTCTTCCACCCCCCCCCCAGGTTGATTGCTCATTTCATTTCTCCAATTACAACACATACCTGGCCCTCGTCCCCACTCTCTCCTTCCATTTTCCTGCTCCCATCCCCTGCTCACCCCTACCCTCCATCCCCCATTCCTCCTCCCTCCCATCCACTAGCTAGTTAGACAGTATCATTGAAGATTACAACTCTTCCATGCCCCTGCCCTCCGCTCTCTCCACCTATTACACGACGAAGCCCTCTGGGCGGATTTTACTCCTCCTCCCCCCCTCTAGTAATTTCCTATACTAAACTGATGCTTGGTAAGACAATATACTCTGGTCGCTAAGATCACTCATGCATTTTGGCTGCTGTATTGAAAATTCTGTTGTTGTGCTTTGTTAATCTACTAAATCCTGTATCATACTTGTTTTGTCTTGACTCTGACTTGGAACCTATTTAATGAGCTTGTTCTCAAAGGTGTTAATCTGAGATTCTAATAAATAAATAAATAAATAAAACTGTGAAAAATACGTAAACGCAATTTACTGCACACCTTTCCTTAAACAGGTCAACAGAATTAAATTAATTACTAAGTAATTGTGTTTACAAGTCATTTCCATGTGGCAGATGTAAATCTTGCATAGTTGTTCCTAAAACAAAGGAGGTCTTAAATTCCACAAATGGCAAAATGATAGAGCTCGGAACCATGGTAACATGCGACAGAGAGGGAGTTATATACATGGCTGTCTGTAAATGTGGGTTCTTCTACATGGGTAAGACAAAACTCCAATTTAGGGTTTGTACTGGCAAACATGTGATGGGTATCAGAGATGGGGACAGAGAGTATGCTACATCGTTACACACAGTAATGAGCAGGGAAAAAAGACAATCATGGGTTCAAGTTTATGGGTCTGGCAAAAGTACCAGTTAACCCTAGAGGTGGGGACCGCTATAATTTATTATTGAAAAAAGAATGCTTCTGGATCTACCTTACTGGAGCATGTTCAAGGCCCAGATTAAATCAGGAACTGGACTTGGCAGTGTTTTTAAAAGAAAACAGATGGCCTTAAGTAGACTTTATTGTGTCAGGTTCAGTTTTGCGAATCTCAGCAGTATGCTGCTATCCCACACTAGGGAATTTTGTTGCATTATGTTGGTCAAGGTTGTCTGTCCCCCCCGCCCCCACTACCCCAGTTTGGGAGCCAAACATATTAGCCAATATTATACTATTATAGGTTAAAGGTGTATGGTGTCTATATAAAAGTAATTTTCTCTATAATAAGAATATTTATCAAAATTACAAATAAATTTGCTCTTTCTTGCAGACATTTTCAGGACGTGATGAGAAGCGATATATATGGCTGATATGTGTCCTGGAATTGCTGAGATGATTTAATAAGGAGCTGAGTTTTTAAATTTCATGAGTTTTGCGCTGCTTGCACCATATGTACATTTTTGTTATGGCACTTTATAATATGCACATGCACATGCACTGTGAGGTTGTGAGCACTTTCTTGTTAAGTCAGGTTGGTCTACCAGCCCCCATATTTTTAATTAAATTAAGTAGACAAATTATCTAAATGCATTACACCTGTCCCTTTGAGACTATATTGACTGTAAGGTTTTAAGGGGCAGCACCTTTGAGAAAGCATAGAGCTAACTATGCAAAACATTAGGTTTGCCTGACATGACCCACCAGCACGTCCCATTGGATTGCACTGTAGTACGTTTTTGTCCACAATAAATCTACTTGTTTTCACACCAGCCTGCCTCAAGTGAAATTTCTTCAGATGAAGAGAGTGAAAGAAGGTGTGCGTGTATTGGTCACACAGTGGAACTGTCAAGATGGAGGGGTGAGTGCCAGTTTATTTGTTCTTGCAGGGTTTAGAACCTGTTTAGGGAAAAAGCTTCTGTAGTACTGAAGTCCCAAACCTGGTATCCCTTCGGAATGCATGTCCATCTAGTAATGGGATGTAAAGGTGTGTACAGTGAACCAGGCAGCTGCTTCACAGATATCATGGAGAGGTACACCCCTCATTGCACCCATAATGGCAGATACAGCTCTAAAGGATTGCACCCTTAGGCCTTTAGGTGGCTCCTTGCCAGCTTTTTATGTAACAAAACTATATGCATGAGACTATTCAATGGGATACTCTTTTTTTGCTGTTGACTTGCCTTTACCTACCTCACCATAAGTGCAAATAGCTGAGTGCTAGGAGTCCTGTGCTCTTTGGTGCAATCTAGATAGAAACTGAGGACCTTCTTCACTCTAGACTGTACAGATTCTCCTCATCTGCACCTGTGTGATGCCTAGGGAAATGCAAAGGCAAGGTCACAGACAGGTTCATGTGGAATTCTGAGACCACAGTAGGAAGGAATTTTACATGTGTTACTAGCACTACCTTAACCCTAGGGAAGACCATGAACTGTGAGTCTGTACAGAGGGCCTGAAGCTCATTGTCCATTTCTGGCAGAAATAATGGCTACCAGAAACACTATCTTCCAGGTCAATTATTAGAGCTCTGCACAGAATATGGGCTCAAAGGGAGGAACTATTAGGTATGCTAACTACAGGTTCAAGTCCCATGGAGGAACAGGGTTCCTCACTGAGGGGAAACTGATTCAAACCCTTGAAAAATATTTTGAACATTGGTTGTGAAGCAAAAGACTTTTCCTGCTGGTTTGTAAGCTAAATTAGTTATGAAATGCACATTTAGGGAGGAGGATTTCAAACCTTGGGACTGTAGGTACACCAAGTAATCTAAAACCACACACAAATTAGCAGCCTTGGCTGCAACTAGATATGAATTATAATAAATACCGAACCTTTTCCATTATGAAGAATACGTTTTCCTGGTTGCTAGTTTTCTGAAAAACCTTTAAAACTTCCAGCACCTGATTGGATAGCTTTAATTTAGAAAAGTGCAACTCTTTAAGAACCATGCTCTGCACCAAAATGCTATGAGATCCGGGTGAGGCACTGCTGCCTGAGACACAGTCACGAGGTCTTGTCTTAGAGGCAGTTATAAGAATTCTCTACGAGACTGTCGGCATAAGTGAGTACCATGCCTGTCTGACCCAGTCTGACATTATCAGGATCACTGTCGCTGGCTCCTCCCTCAGTTTTAACAGCACCCTTTAGATCACTAGGAATTGAGAAAATGCTTTCATGAATTTTCCCTTCCCAGAAAGGCAGACAGCATCCCAAAGGATTGTCCCCTTGGCAGAGGTCTGCTACAAAAGTGTGGGAGCTTTCTGTTTTCCCATGAGGCTAAAAGATCCACCTCTGGAACTCCACATCCATGAAAAACCGAATTCAACACTTGCTAATTCTGTGACCATTCTTGATTTCCCTTACTCTGTTTAGTGAATCTGCAGTACACTGTCCTTGCGTGCTAGATTATAGCAGATATTTTTGCATTCAGAGAAAATGTCAGGTTCCATATTTTCATTGACTCTGTACAGAGCTCTGAAGATCTGGTGCCTCCTTGTTTGCTTGTGTAGTACATTGTGGTTGTATTGTCTGCCTTGATCAGAACTGTTTGATCCTGAAGCAGGGTTGACACAGACTCAGTAGATAGGAACCCTGCCTTGAGATACAGGAGGCTGTGTTCCTGATGGTTCTCTCAGTCCCAGACTCCACTTACTGTCCTTTCCCTGAAATGTCCTTCCCAGCCCAGAAGAGGGGCATCTGTTAGGATTTTTGCTGGACAATGTTAAGGATGGGAATGCCCTCTCTGATGTTGTTTACCTCTTTCCACCAGTCCAAAACTTGTACCAGATTGTGGGTGACAGCAACTGCTTGCAGCAATGGAGCACTTTCCTGATGCCAGTACCTCCTCATGTGGTACTGAACGTCTCACATTTGCAGCCTTGCCCATGGCACTGCCAAAGTGGAAGAAGTCATGTGACTTACTAATTGAATGATATCCATGGCTGTCTTTTTGTGGCCTACCAGGAATGTATCTGCACACTGGATAAAGGCTTCTGCCCTCAATTGGCAGATATGCCCTCCCTTAGACAGTGTCCAACTCTGACTCTATGAATTCAAGTACTTCACTGGGATCTAAGTGGGACTTTTCTAAGTTTATTCCCTGCCTTCTCAAATGTGCTGCCACTACAGCTAACCATTTTGTGAACACTGTAGGAGCAGATGTTAGGTCAAAAGCACTGCTTTGAATTGGTACAGAGCACAGTCCACTTTGAACCTGAGGAATTTTCTGGGATCCGTGTTGGGACCCATACTGTTTAACATATACATCGGGGACATTTCAGAGGGCCTGAATGGGAAAGGTGTGTTTATTTGCAGACAACATGAAGATCTGTAACAGGGTGGACACCCCAGGAGGGGTGGAAAAAATGAGGGAGGATCTGTCCAGGCTGGAGGAGTGGTCAGGGAAGTGGCAACTGCAATTCAATGCAAAAAAATGCAAAATTATGCACATAAGGCATAGAAACCCAAGGGCAAAATACTGGCTGGGAGGGGAGGAACTACTGACAACAGAGCAGGAAAGGGACCTGGGGATCATCATTTTGGATAACCTGAAGGTTGGGAACCAATGCAACAAGGTGGTGGAGTAGGCAAGCAGAATGCTGGCATGCATAGGGAGGTGCATTACAAGTAGGAGGAAGGAGGCAGGAGGTGATCATGCCACTATACAAAACTATGGTCAAACCACATCTAGAATATAGGGTTCAGTTCTGGAGGTCACACTTACAGGGTGACAGAGACAGGGTGGATAGGGTCCAGAGAAGGACAACCAAGATGGTCTAGGGACTACACAAGAGGTCATATGAGGAATTACTGGAGGAGCTAAACTTATACACACTGGCGACAAGGAGGGAAAAGGGGGATATGGTAGAAACCTTCAAATATCTGAAGGGAATAAACAAGGTGAAGGAAGAAAGCATATTCAGGATGAGTGAAAACAAACCAGCGAGGGGACATGCATTCAAGCTAGAGGGGGCAGATTTAGAGGAAATATTTATTTAGATTTTGTTTACCAGGTAAGCCCTCTGAGACCAAAGATCCCTTTTTCAGGGGCGACCCGGGGTTGAGTAAACCAACCACTTTACATTAGAATACAGTAAGACAGCTTCAAAAATACATATACAGTTTGTACAAGAGGCAAGGGACCAGTAAGACAGTGTCAGAGAACATACAGTAAGAAACAGAGCCAGTGCACATACATCGCCAGAGGGGTACATTTGCTTACAGCCTTCAAAATACATACACAGTTTGTACAGGAGGCAAGGGAAACAGTAAGATAGTGTCAGAGCACATACAATAAGAAACAGAGCCAGTGTACATACATTGCCAGAGGGGTATATTTGCCTACAGAGATATTAGTCTTAGAGGTTAGATATTAGTCTTAGAGGTTAGCTAGTCCAAGGGGAGCAAAGAATTTCGTCGGTTGCCATTTTAGTGGGGTGAGGTAGGGTGCATAATCTAGCGGTTGCAGCAACAGGACAGTTTTTCACTGACAGAGTGGTGGTCCTTGGAATAGGCTTCCAGAATGGGTGGTGGGGGTAAATTTGGTGAGCAAATTCAGGAGGGCTTAGGACAACTACATGGGGCTAAATAGTATGGAATAAAAGGGGTAAGATAAACTAGACAGGAGGGAGTATTGGGCAGACTGGATAGGCCAAAGGGTCCTTTCCTGCAGGCAAATTTCTATGTATATTTCCGTGTTAGATCCAGACACCTCAGCTAATCTCTCTGTTGTGGGGATGGTATTACTGTTTGCAGTGTTACTATTTTGAACTTTCCTTCTTTTAAATATTTGTTCAGGTACTGTAAATCCAGAATGAGTTACCATTCTCCATTTTTCTTGAGGGCAAGAAAGTACCTGGGAAGAAGTCCTTTTCCCAGTAGTGAGATAGGGACAGTTTCCACTGCACTTAACTACAGCAACTTTGTCACCTCCAACTCAAGCAGGATTTTCTGTTCTACATTATGAGCTGGACAGACTCTTGTTTTTTTTTTGGTTTTGGAAATTGAACAAATTGTTTCAAGGACCCACTTGTCTGTAGTAATTTTTCCTACTCCCGGAGACCTACTATTGACAAGAAGTTTATAGCAACAAAGGAGGGTGAGAGGTGATATGATCGAAACATTCAAACACCTTAAGGACATTAACAAGGTGAAAGAGTCTAACATGTTTCAATATAAAAAAAATAGCAGGACAAGAGGACACAGCATGAGATTAGAGGGAGGCTGATTAAGGGGGAATGTGAGGAGGTTCTTTTTCACAGAAAGGGTGGTGGATGCACGGAATGGCCTACCTCAGGAAGTGGTGGATATGAATACAGTGCAGGGCTTCAAACAAGCATGGGATAGGCATAAGGGAGCAATACAGATTAAGTATGAATACATAGGCCATTGATAGAGTAAAGGCCTATGGCACATTCATAAGGTAGAAAAAATAGGCAGACTGGATGGGCCTTGTGGTTCTTATCTGTCATCAATGTCTATGCTTCTATGGATGGAACTATCAGTTGTTTGGCTTTGCCTAGGCCAGACGAGCTGGGACAAACTTCTTTGCTCCTCTCCTGCTTCTGCTTCTCCCTGTGCCTCTTTGAACTGGGTGCTCGTAGTGCACATATGATCTGCTGTAGTAGGCCCTCCCATACCTCCATTTCTGTAGGGACTATAGGAGGAGGATGCCTTTTCTTTTTCTGTAAATATTTAAAAGTTGACTATTCTTCATCAACTTTTTTTTTCATGTGGGCATCTGTCTTGTCACCAAACAGGGGAAGAACTCTCATAGAGAAAATCCATAGCGTTACCCTATGTGTCCTGTGTCAGAGTGGTTGCCTGCTACCATGCATACATTCTGACAGTTGCTGCATTAACCACTGCCCTAGATGCTGTAGCATTCACATCAACAGCCATCTGAAATGGGTATCTAGCAGCATCCAGACCATTTTGAACTGTTTGTGTCTGATCAGCCAGCTCCTGTGCAAGCAATCTGTCACACAGTGGTGGAAGGATTGCATTCCACAGTGCCTGCTAGTAATGGACAGTATAGTTTTGATAATCATCATGCTTCAACACGAGTGTCGAGGTAGTATAAGCTTTTCTGGACATATGGTCTAATTTTCTGGACTCTTTCTGGGTGGGGAGGGGGTGATGCCAAAGAGACCCTAACCTTCTCACAAGGCTGCTGTTTGTATTACATTACTGTAACACACAGTATCAAAAATACAATAACATTTAACACCACATAAGAGTAATTTAAAACCCCAAATTAGCCACTAGGACTGAAATAGAACTCTGGGTTGTATTTAACCTTCAGCGAAGAACTAAATCTGCCATTAACATGTTAGGGGAAGCATGACCACAGAGCAGAGTTTGAATTTGAAACATTCCACATACCATCTCTGGGACACCAGCTCTTGGTTGAGATGATGCAGATTGCATGACATCACTAGTAGGGGCGCATTGCTAGAAAAGCTAAGAGCAGAGGCTAAAGGCCTTTAACGTGTTCACCCTGGAGAAAACAAATCCAGAGTGGGACAGGACTTCAGTCTTTCACATACTCAAAGGTATGGACAAGATTTAATATATACTGATGTCCTGCTGCAGGATGCAGGGAAACACCCAGAAGCTTAGAGGTGGTAACACTGGGGTAATGGTAGGAGGCACTTTTTCTATCTTTTCTATCAGAAGATTGTGAAAGAGTGGCACATTCTACTAGCATAGACAGTGGATATGAATACATCACAGTCCTTCAGAGTAAGCCCATACAAATTTCTGCTTACCAGGGCAATCAAAAGGTACCCTGGGTAGCAGAGTGGGTCAGTTATTCCTGGAAATTAATACACTGGTACAGCATAATGTATGTATTCATCACTGCTTTTACAGGCCAGATGAGTGTGTGGGGGGATAGACATGATGTATCTACTGTAGAGTCACTTATGACCTTAAATTTCGTTTTTACTATGAATACTTGGGGAGAGAAAATTTGCAAACAATGAAAATCCTACTTGTTAAAGGTGACTGGTAAGGGTTAATGGTAGCAGGCTGATTCTTAAAAAACACTGACTCTGGCTGGCCAGGACTCTGACATTTGTGCTACCGTAATTTTACCAAGTAATCCATTTTTGTAGCACATAAAACAATACTATAAAATAATTATGAATCCCTGTGCTGAAGCTGACAGTTTTAATTCTTATTTTAGTAGCATGGATAAATGAGTCTTAAAAAAATCAGCATACCTCAGTATACACCGAATTCTACTGTATGCAAATGGTACAGTTTATTCCACTAAACATAACATTTTGCCTACAGTAACTCTTTGTAGCACATTGCAACCAGGGTTTCAACTGCTGCAAAACTGACACCTCATGAATAATCTTTTTCTAAATGTAAAAACAAAAATGAAATCCATGATTTTCTCCAGTTACAAAACACTTTACCGTAATGTGATAGGTTTAAATGCTTCATTGGCAAGCATTTAAACTAGCCAAGGGGGGAGGCACTGGAGAGGAGCAGGGAAATCCGAGCCGCTCCAAAAAAATCAGGGTACTAAGTGAGGTAGACACCAACATAGAGATGTCGATATGGAGAAGCGCAGGGGTAAATGGAGAAAGTGACAAATGCAATAAGGACAGGGATGGGGCAAAAAGGGGTAAGACCATCAAGAAATGGAAGGTAATGAGTACCAACGCCTGTAGTCTGGGCAACAAGCTCCCTGAACTGGTGGCCTTGATGGAAGAGGGATGCTTGGATATCGTAGCAGTCACAGAATCATGGTACACAGAGAACCATGACTGGGATGTTAACATACCAGGGTACAAAACCTACAGGAGAGACAGGGAGGGGAAAAGAGGGGGCGGAGTAGCTCTCTATGTAAGGGAAGGGATAAAAGCAACTGAACAAAAGAGTAAACAAGGAGGAGAGGAGAGGAGGCACTGTGGGTCACCTTAGAGACTGGAAATGGCACCACAATCCACACAGGGGTTGTATACAGAACCCCATGTCAGGGGGAGGGAATGGACAAGGATATGATAGAAGGCATCCTTAGGATGGCAGAGAAAGGGGAGAAACTGTTGATGGGGTATCTTAATAAGCCAGATGTTAACTGGAGCACCTTTGCTGCAGCCACATCCAAAAGCAGGTCCATTCTCGATGTCCTTCAGGTGGCATGCCTCAGACAGCTAGTTTTGGAACCTATTCGTGAGGGAGCAATCTTAGACCTCGTACTCTCAAATGGGGACAGTGAGAGGATCTCAGATCTAGAAGTGGGTAGCCATTTGTGAACACGTGACCACCAAACAGTGTGGTTCATGATAAACTCAGCTACAGAGTCAAGCCATACAAAAATGAGGGTTCTGGACATCAGGAGGGCTGACTTTGGCAAGATGGGAGAGTGCCTTAGGAAATCACTAGCAAACAGGCTAGAAGGAGGGGTGGAGCAACAATGGGGAAATATCAAAATTGCCATCACAGATGCAACAAGCCTTTGTGTGAAGCAAATAAACAAATCAAAATTAAATAAAAAGCCACTATGGTTCTCAAAAGAGGTGGCAGTGAAGGTTAGGCAGAAAAAGATAGCATTTAGGAAGTATAAGGAAACATAGAAGGAGCAGGACAGAGAACTGCACCAGTTAAGGCAGAAGGAAGCAGGGACGGTAGTCAGAATAGCAAAGGTACAAACTGAGGAAAAGATAGCCAACTCGGTTAAGAAGGGGGATAACACCTTTTATAGGTATATCAGGGAGCGTAGAAAGACAAAGGGAGGGATAGTGAGGCTGAATAGAATGGACAGTGGGTGGGCAGAGAGGGACAGTGAAAAAGCAGGGATACTGAATGAATACTTCTGTTCAATATTCACAGAAGAGGAGGGGGGAGGTGCTTAATCCAATTAACAGAAGCACTCTGGATTGGGGAGGGTCGATCCCAGTCCTTTCACAGAAGAAAGGGTTCTGAAAGAACTCGTAAAACTGAAGGTGGACAAAGCAATGGGGCCAGATGGAATTCACCCCAGAATTCTAAAAGAATTAAGCATAGAACTAGTGACACCACTGACTACCCTTTTTAACAAATCATGGGAGGATGGTGTGGTAACTGAGGACTGGAGGAAGGCAGATGTGATTCCCCTTCACAAAAATGGGAGCAAGACAGAGGCAGGAAACTACAGACCTGTCCGTTTGACCTCTGTGGTAGGAAAGTGATGGAATCACTTCTGAAGGAAAGAACCGTTGAGTACCTAGAGGCCAGTGGACACAGGACCCAAGGAGCATGGGTTCACAGTGGGAAGGTCATGTCAGATGAATCTAATTGATTTCTATGACTGGGTGACCAAAGTAGTAGACTAGGGAGGGGCTGTGGACATGGCCTACCTAGACTTTAGCAAGGCATTTGACACAGTCCCACACAAAAGATTAATAGTCAAATTAACCAACCTGGGAGTGGGTCCCAGGGTAGTAACCTGGGTAAAACATTGGCTGAACAACACAACACAGAAGGTAATTGTAAATGGAGTCCACTCTGAAGAAAGAGGGGTTACTAGTGGGGTACCGCATGATTTAGCACTGGGTCCAGTCCTTTTTAATGTCTTTCTAAGTGACATTGCAGAGGGACTGGAAGGAAAAGTATGCCTCTTTGCAGATGACATAAAGATCTGCAACAGGGTTGATACACAAGGAGGCGTGGAAAGGATGAGAAGGGACTTGGCAAGGTTGAAGGAATGGTCGAAGTATGGCAACTTGGATTCAATGCAAAGAGTGCAAAATAATGCACCTGAACAAAACCCAGGGGAAGATTACACAATTGGGGGTAGTAACAACAACAAAAATGGAAAGGAACCTGGGGGTAATCATATCAGATGACCTTAAGGTTGGCAAGCAATGTGAGAAGGCAGTAGGGAGGGCTGGGGGGATACTGGGATGTATAGGGAGAGGCATCAATAGTAGAAAACAGGAAGTTGTTATCCCTCTGTACAGACAGTTGGTGAGACCACATCTGGAGTACTGTGTGCAATTCTGGAGACCTCATCTCCACAGGATCAGTGGGAGAATTCAAGAATGCATGGGACAGACATAAGGCAATTCTAGTGGGGGTTAGGAGGAAGAAAGCTGTTGATTAACTAGAATCTGCAGCTTATCCATCAGGTAGAGAAATGGGCAGACTAGGTGGGCCAAGTGGTCCTTATCTGCCATCAAATTCTGTGTTTCTATGTAAGCAGGTGAATACTTGCAGATGTAATAATGTGGTAAATATTGTGTATGTATATTGCAAATAATAAAGGGCCCAAGATTGAACCCTGAGGTACCCCTCATCGAAGGATTTTGCGGGGAGAAAGGTCACACTGCACCTTCATCTGTTGCTGCCTTCCAACAAGGTAGCATGAAAACCATTATACGGCATTATCATCCAGCCCAATGTGATGTAACAGGGTCAGTAGCAGATCGTGATCCACCGTAGCAAACACTTTGCTTAAGTCAAGGAAAAGTGTAGCGACATGATTCCTCGCGACAAGTGCAATTTGCCAATCGTTAGTAACCTTGGCTAATGCAGAGACTATACTGTGACTTGGCCTAAAGCTAGACTGCAGAGGGTTTAGTAGGTTGTGACTCTCCAAAAATTCCCTTAGTTGACAGTTTACTAGCTTTTCGAGAAGTTTTGACAGAATAGGAAGAAGACAGATGGGTCTATAGTTGTTCAAGTCACTTGGTTCACCAGATTTGAGCAGAGGGATGACATGGGCTGTTTTCCACACTGGAGGGAGTGCTCCTTGAAGGAGTGACATATTGAAGAGGTGAGTGATTTGCGGGGTTAGATAATAATAGCCTAGTTTCAGAAAGAGGGGGGCAATTTGGTTAGCCCCTGTGCTTTTTTAATATCTAGGTGGGTTAGGAGGTCTTCAACTTGCTTAAGTGAGGCAGGAGTGAAACTAAATTTGGTAGAGCAGGTGGAGGTGCTGAAAGGGGTCCAAGGTGTGGCAATACTGGTTTGCAGGTTCAGCAATTTGCCTATGGGAGAGGTATCAAAGGCTAGGCCAGCAGTGGCAAAGTGGTTATTGAGGGCTTCTAAAATGTCATGTTTGTTGGTGCAGGTAGTATCTCCAGAGATGATTTTGGATGGAAATGAGGAGGACAATTTACGTCCTTCTACATCATTCAAGATCTGCCAGAATTTGGCATCGTTATTCCTGCTGGACTTCCACGCATTTTGGTTGTAATTTGCCTTTTCAGATCTGATTAGTTTTGTACAATGATTCGTAATCATTCTAAAGGCAGCCCAATCTGATTCTGATTTGGTTTTCCTAGCCTTTTTCCAGAGAGCATTCCTGTGGCGTGGGGCTGTTTTTAAGGCACTATTGAACCAGGGACATGATTTTTACCTTGATCTGGATTTTACAACAGGTGCATGGGCATCAATCACCTTTAGGACTAGAGTCTGACAGATGGTGTAGGCATCAGTGATGGATTGAGCAAGGCAGAATTCCTTCCATCTAATTCTGCTAAGATCAACCAAGAATGCTCTGGGACTGAATTTGCAGTAACTCCTTTTGTAGGTGTACCCTGCCCCAGAGGATATTTTGGCATGTGCCTTACACAAGCTATAGCCCTGTGATCACTAATGTCGGTGTGAAATACTCCTATGTGGGAGATTTTATAGGGTTTGTTAGTCAAGATTAAATCCAGGAGTGTACTATGCACCAGGTTTTTATTGTTGGGACATGTCGTTTCTCAGATTAGCTGATAGACCGTAGGCATCACAGAAGTCCTTTAGAGGCAGTGAACAGGTAGAGTTCCAGTCTAGGTTGAGGTCTCCCATAAGAAAAAAATACTCATCTTAGTAACTGTGTTTCTTCTAATGGAGTCTTGCTGTATTCTGACATTATTCTGATATTATGCAGTTAGCACCAGCACTTGAACTGCTCCGGAGAGGAAAGAGTTAACTCTATGCCAGAGCACAGAACGTTGAACTTCATCTCAGTTCAAACCTCTGGCTGCACTTTGAAGTGTAACCGTCAGATTCCTATGAGCTAACACTAACTACCCCCACTATGTGGAAATTGTAAAATCTTTAGTAGCTAAAAAGGCAACCAAATAATCTGAATCCCCAAAAGACTCAAGTCAAGAAATCCAAAACAAAAACTAGGTAGTGAACAAAATAACTACCAAACCATATAAGTAACCCACTCCCACTGTCTAAAGAAGGGAGAGTGCCAAGTATACCCCTGAGGTGCAACACTGCGACTACCAGCCCACTTCCCAAAAAACAGGTTCTGAGAGGGAAGGCAGGGAGGGAGGTCAGAATGTGATTCCTGGGACGAGATAGGGGAAGATGGACTGCTAGGGACAGCAACAGTGGGTACCAAGGCTGTCTGGCCCAGTCTGGAGCAATCAGGATCACTTTGCAAGATTGTGGCCTTATCTTGACCAGGACTTTGAACAGTAGAGGAAAAGGAGGGAAGGCATACAGAAATGTCCCTTCCCAATCCGTAATTAGAGCATCCAGAGGGACTGAACCCAAGACTGGGGGTCTGCAACAGAATAGAGGAAGTTGGTGATTGCCTGGGGCTGCAAAGGGATCTATTTCTGGAATGCCCCACTTTGAAAAAATCACTTTTAACACTAGGGGGTCCAGGGACCATTCGTGATGGCCCTGGGAAATCCTGCTCAATGCATCTGATAGCACATTGTCCTTCCCTGGAAGGTGGACTGCTACCAGAAAGGTCTGAAGAGAATAAGCCAGGAACCATAGTTTCATGGCTTCTGTGCACAAGGACGTAGACTGAGTGCCTTCCTGCTTGTTGATGTACCACATGGTGGTGGTGGTGTCTGTCCTGACCTGAACCACCATGTTCTGTACTGATTCTGAGAAGGCTTGCAGAGCCAGGTACACTGCCCTGAGCTCCAGAAGATTGATGTGGAGAAGAGACTCCTAAGGGGACTACACTCCCTGAGCTGTGAGAGCTCCCAGGTGAGCTCTCCACCCCAGGAGAGAAGCATCCATGGTTAGAACCAGAGAATGAGACTGAGTGATGAGGTCACTTCTTTACTCAGTTGCGAGAGGACGTCTACCACTCACGCTGAACCATTGGATTTTGGATTGCAGCAGGCGTTAGTAAAGCAACATTTTTTTTCAAAAACAGGTTTGCCACCATTGCCAGAGCGATGAGAAGGATGTTTTACTAACCTTACCAGACCGACTTTGGTGTGATAGATGGAATATAAACAGTTTTGTGAGATGGAGGAAGGCCTCTGTGCAGCCTTCCAACCAGGATGTGAGTCTTTAGTGGTGAAGAGAGCCCCTAGGAATTTGGGAGATCAGCCAGTAAGACCCGCGGGGGTTTATGGCCTCTCTGGCGGTTACACTGTTATACCTCTACAGCTATTTCTGTTTCCATTCATTGTTCGCTACTCAAAGCATTTCCAGCCATTAAAATAACAAATAACGAATATTGTGAAGTGACTTTTCATGAGCTTTGAGAGCTTTTATTTGGACTTTGTGATCTGTGTACTCCACACTTTAGAAGAGCGGGCAGTACGCTGTTGATGTTTATTTAAGTAACTTCATCCCTGGGAGTTTTTAAGATTTTTATTGCATTTTATTTTTATAATATTTACAGGCCTGTTTTTTTTTTTGTGATAATAGCATCGTAAACACATGCGGAATAATTTTTAACCACTTAGCTTCTAATTTAATGGGATTAGCTTTCATGATTGGCTGAAGGGGGTGAGCAAAAAGGGAGTGTAAGTGTCTGATAACAGACTTTTGATTTATGTATAAAGCTAAATAAATAAGCAACCTAAGACTAAAAGTATTAAATAAAATAAAACGTAAATTTAAACTCAGGAAGTTCAATCTGGCTTCTGATATACGACTAGTGCTCTGATTGGTGCTTAGATGCATGTGAGCATTTCCTATAAAACCAGAGCACAGAAACTATTTTGGAACAAGCCAGTCATTAGTCATCTTAGCATCCTAGAGGACGAGGAGGTTTCAAAGCAGAGAGGAGTGTAAAGAGCTACAGTTGATATTCGGTAGACATAGCGTTTTTGCATTTTTTGTAGTTCTTCTTGATTACCTCGCTTTATTATTATCGCTTTATCCTCATTTTATTATTGCCCTCTGCCATAATATGGGCGTAATATTTGCAGTCTGCATGGGTTATGCTCTGGAACTTGTTATTAGCCAGTTACAGAGGGTTGGGCATTGTAGATGGACACAAATGGCAGATCATTGTTTTTACTGCACACAACTTAAGTAAGTGAATCACTTTTTGAATTAAAAGCTTACTTTTAAGTCTTCTTTGCTGTATTTATGTACTCGAGGTAAAAACAGTGCAAAAAGAATTTAAGTGTGTTAGCTAGTACTAGCCAGCAGTTATTGAGCAATTGATTTACGTTTTCCATTTATTAGTTTATTAGTTTAACATAGAAACATAGAAACATAGAATTTGATGGCAGATAAAGACCGCTTGGCCCACCCAGTCTGCCCATTTCCCTACCTACTGGATAAGCTGCAGATCCTAGTTTACCAGCAGCCTTACTTCTTCCTACCCCCACCCCCCAGAATTGCCTTATGACTATCCCATGCATGCTTGAATTCCACCACTGATTTTGACTCCACAACCTCCTCTGGAAGGCCATTCCATGCATCCACAACCCTCTCTGTGAAAAAATACTTCCTTAAATTACCTCTGAGCCGCCCCCCCTCTATCTTCAAATTTATTCTTTTGTTTCCTGTTACAAAATAGTGGACTTGGAGAGAATTCCCTGATATTAAGAGGAAATACTTCCACCTTCACACTTGGTTTCCTCAGGGACTAGCCGAAGTAAAAGATTCAAACTGGAATAAACAGACTGAACAGATGACCTTATTGGATGGTCTTTTTGTACCTGCTATAGATCATATAGATTGAAGCAGCTGCTTTGGACAACAAAATTGTTTGAAAAGGTACTGTTCTTCTTTGAGAAAAGGAAAACTAGCTGACAACAGACTCTGTAAGGAACATATATATCTGGTCTGGAAAAAACAGTGTGTGATTAATCTCGCAGAAGAATGACATCTTATAACCAGCTTACAGCTTTTATAGAACTCTAATCCAATATTTGGAACCAAGGACAGGACATTGCTGAATTTGGATATTTTTTTTTCAGGTTTATAAATGCTCAATGGTTAGTGTCTGATGTTTAAACTGCTATTATGATTCGTTTGCTTAGTAAATTACCGCGTGATAATTGAAACCCAAGATTGGTTGACTGAAAGGTTTGTTAAATTCAAACCTGATCAACAACCTGAGATAATAAGAAATTACACCATTTAGTATCACAAGTGGCTAATTAAGGAGCATAAGGTGATACATTTAACTTGGGAGGGTGGTTAAAACCAAATTGGATAACAACAGTTCAATCTGAGATAACAAAAAATATTTATCATCAGGTACCAGGTGGTTTATTAAGGTAATGAAAGTGATTAAGGTGATATATGTAATTTAGTTTAACAATGGGAAAACAGTGTTTTATCACCCGTATACTTAGAACTAGAAATATGCCAGTTAATACACGCAGTGGGAAACTAACATTGAAAGTTAAAAAAACATTGGAGAGAAATATGTCTAAAACAGGGAAAAGAATGACGTTGAAAGAAAAGAGTATCCTCAGTAAAGGTCAGAGAGAAAAGGCATCACTGATTGATGAGGGTTTGGGCTCACTAATGAAAGACGTTATGACTAAAGAAAAAAGAAATATGGTAGAGGCTGGTGAAATGGGCTATAGTGAATCTAGTACCACGAAACCTCCCAAACTAACAGAGAGTGAGACTATTGATGAACAAAAAGGTATGATAGAAGTAGCTAAAGGTAGCATGAAGTTTATCCAACCCTCAGTATGGGAGATGTGGGGTAAAACAAAGCATTACATTCAGAATAAAGATCCTAGTGACAACTAGGATATAGTACTTGCTAATGTTGAAAAGGATAAACACAGTGATTCAAGACTAAGTTTTTCTAAAAATACTTCCAAATTAGAGGATGGAAACAACAAATGGCCAGTATCTCAAAAAAGAAAGGTTTTTTTGGAACTGGTTAATAATGAAGTTTGTAAAACCATAGAGGATATAAGAGAAACTATCAACACAAATACAATGATAGAAAAAAAGATATTAGAAATAAAAAAACTGTGATACTAAAGATGACATAGGAAAAGAGGATAATTTTAACCACAAGGACTCTAGGGAAATTACACAAATGGATTGGGGCAATTTAAGTGATTTGAGCAAAAATGAGACACAGGATAGGACACAGTGGATGAGCCCACATGACTCAAGCACACAGATTACTATGGAAACTCTTATAACAGAATGCATTGAAGCCTAAAAAAATCCACATTGGGCTAATCCAATTATATATGAACAGATGGTGTTATTGAGACAAGACATGTCTTTCATCAAGGGAGTAGTAATAGAGAACAAAATCAAGATATAATCTATCATGAACAACAGGCCTCAGTGGAAAATACCTGAGAGAGACAAGAATAAATTAGCTTGGTTAGTTGAAAATCAAGATAAACTAGAAGGAATAGTTAAAAATGATAGGGCAATTGATAATTTATTCATAAGTCAAGACACCAAAAATCAAAATACATCAAGTGGGTTAAGTAGGGAGGACAGGAGTTTGGATGACTCACTAAAAGAAAATATAGGAGAGATTTTTCACTCAACGTTTAATGAACAGGACTTTAAAAATGAACAGGACTCTGGTAATGTACTAAATAGTGAATTAATCATGTTACCAGATGGATATGAAGTAGAAGATAGTATAATAAAACAGTTAATATCAGGAAACCTAGAATTATGGGATAAAGGAGTTAAACAAATAGAAATAACAAATAAGGATACAACTGAGGGAGAAAAATTAAGATATATAGAGAAACATCTAATGAGATAGAAGTTATTAAGAAAGATCAATACAGATTAGATCAACAAGCATTACAAACAACTAATATACAACAGAAGAGACAAGGAAAAAAGGGAAAAACAAAAGGAAGTAATGAGGAAAGGAAGAAAATGAACGGGAAAGATGCTAACAAAAGATTAAGATCAAATAATAAAAAATATTTACAAAATTTGGGAAGAATATCAATAGAAAAGAAAACAGGAAAGCAAGATAGAAGGAAAGAGTACAAATAAGAAAGAAAAAAGAGACAGAGAGAAAGCAAACTAAAATGAGCAGCAATAAAGATCAATTAGATGAGATACACAAGAAAAAAGAAATAGAGAAAGACTTAATGGTAGAGGGAAACAGAGAAAATAAGAATGAAGGAATATTGGACATAAAAGAAAGGAAAGAAAAAATAAACAATAAAAAACATTTGGAGCCAATACGAAAAGGAACTATGGAATCTGATTTTGTTTTACCAGTGTACATTGTTTCTATAATACCAGAAGAAACATAAGTAAAACTGAATATGCATTTAAAACAATTTCTGGGTACAAGCCTTCAATGGAACTTAAGACACACTGACTTATTGAGTAAAATAAGTGTAATAAGACCACTCCTAAATGAAGAATTGGTGTTGCTGTTGTCATATCAGTATTATACTCTAAAAAGTATACAAAATCAAGAAGAACAATTGAAGCAACTGGGATTTGAATTGGACAGTGTAACTAATATAGATACTTTGTTCCCAGAATATTACAGAGAAATTGGTAAGTGGGGAAATAGAAGAGGGGAACTTCAAATATCAATATTTGGGGTTAATACTTTTCTGGCAGAAACAAAAAAACAATTTAAAAAGGAAAACTACGGACTTACTACAAACTCTCTCCAAAGATAATACCCTACTAAACAGGATTGTAAGGGTTAAGAGATGGGAGAAAGATGGGCAATTGACACTTTGGATGAGGAATGAAACAGATTATACACATCTATTAACAAAAACAGAGTTAAAGGATAAATATGACATAAACATGTATGGAGAGTTTGAAATACTAGACACTCAATGGTCTATGCTAGGAAATCATAAATTGAATAATCTTCTAAAAACATCTAATAGAGTCCATGCACTACAATATTTAAAAGATTGACAGCTAAATAAAGGAAATATCCGAAACCTAGAAGATAAGGATAAAAAGAACGTTGGGAACAAGCTGTCAAGGAATGTGGCTGGTATAAAAGAAAGGTTGGCAGATCCATCCATTAGAAAATATCTGACAGGATTCAACTGCATCTCCTGCAGGAAACATGGATAAAGGAAGAAATAGAATTAGAGGGATATAAAATGTTTCAAATAAAAGCAAAACAAAAATAAACACTTTGGTAGAATGTCCGGAGGTTTAATAACTTGGTGTAAGATAAATGACCAAGATATATATGAACAGCTTATATTAGACACTGACTATATATTAGCTGTTAAACTGACATCCAAAAAAATAAAATGTATTCTTAATATATATTTACCTCCAAGAAGATCCAGTAGTAAGAGTAAGAATGTGATAGAAAAACTTATTAAAGTATTAGAACAAATCAAACATAAAATTCCATCCAGTGGACTGATGTTAAAAGGAGATTTTAATGCCAGGGTAGGACTCTGACTGGACCTCACAATAGAGGCTAGTAAGGCATGTGCAGTTCTGGATCATCAAGTGCTAAAAGAACAAAGGAGTTCAAACGATCTAAAAGAATGTATAAGAGGAAAACAGATTGTAAAGGAATTAGGGAATAAGGATCTACTGTTAATAAATGGGAGGTCTTGTGGAGATCCTCTGGGTGCATTTACTTATATGGGACCAAAGAGGACCTCAATCATAGACCATTGTTGGATTTCATTTGATTTATTGCTGGACTTTAGAGCCTTTCTAGTGGGGATGAGAGCAAGAGAGTGAACATAAACCCTTGGAAATAAAAATGGGGTTTTGGCAGAATAATATAATTAATATAAAAGATAAAGAGGATATAATTAGGACAAGAAAAGATATAAGATAGGAACTAATTGAAAATTTTAAATCAGTCAAATTACTATTAGGTTCTGGAATTAGGGAATTAATCTAGGAATTAGCTTGGGGAAAAATAAATAACTATATGGAAACATTTGAGAAAATAATGAAAGAAATTTCCTCATTGATTATTAAAGTAACCCAGATTAAAATAAAAGACAAAGGAAGTAGATGGTTTGACTTAGATTGTCAAGGGTACAAAGCTACAATCAATAAATATGCAGGAAATTAAACAGTAAAATTATAAATAAGGGAAGAATAAAATTGAATAAAATGAGGAAAAATTATAAAAAGTTATTAAATTAAAAAAGGGATGTTTATAGGAAAAAACGATGGAAAAATTTGAGAAAACAGTAAAAGAAAACGATGATAAAAAATTCTGGAAAATGGTTTTACATGGATGGGATTATATTCCCGAAAAATTAGAAAACCATACAGACCCTCAAACATGGGAATCCCACTATAAAAAACTATTCTATGATAAGAAAATAGAGAAGGACATAAAAGTAATTGAAGAATGGGAGCCCATACAGGAGTTAATAATAGAAATGGATATAAGATGGGCTATGGATAAAACAAAAAGATATAAGGCCCTTGGGCCAGATGGTGTCCCAATGGACATTATTTTAGATGATCCTAATTTGTGGATAACAGCTCTTAAAGGACTATTTAATAATGTATTATTGACAGGGAAAGTTCCAAAATCCTGGAGGGAGAACATAATAGTACCCATTTATAAAAAAGGTGGAAAGAGTGATCCAAATAATTATAGACCAATACGTTTATTGGATACATCCCAAAAATTATTTACAAAAATTATACTTTTTAGAATAATGACATGGCTAGTAGAATCTAATATAGTAAATGAAGCTCAAGCCATATTTTTACCAGAGCATTCAACAGTAGGGCAGCGTTTTGTATTGTTACACCTTGTCCATAAATACATCAATATTAAAAGACAGAAATTGTATTGTATATTTGTGGACCTAAGAGCAGCTTTTGATAAAATAGATAGGGGTAAGCTGTGGATGCTCTGGAAAAATACAAAATAGATAAATTACTACTTATTCTGCTGAAAATTCTTTATGAAAATAATTATACTGTGGTTATATACAACAAAGAGGGAGATTGCACATCCAAATTTTTAACAAATATGGGGTTGAGACAGGACTGTGTGGTCTCCCCAATACTTTTCAATGTGTTTTTAAACACTGTGTTGGAAACCTTGAATGACCCAGAACTGCACATGCCAAGATTGGACTCTGGATGGTGCCCTTACCTGGCATATGCGGATGATGTGGTCTTGATTGCAACTAGTTATATGGGAATCCAAAGAAGTATTAACCAATTTCATAAAGAATGCTGCAAGGCAAGTTTGGAGATTAATTTTAGTAAAACAAAATTTATGATCTTTAACAGTAGCAAGACTAACAATGGAAAGCTAACGACTCTAAAATGTAATAACTGTTCAATTTGAATGTGTCGAAAGTTTTATTTACCTAGGGATGGAATCTGTCTATAATTTAAATTGGCAGAAGCACGTTTACTCATTAACCAATAGGATTAATAGACTAGCCTCAGTTATAGAGAAGTTTTCATACAAATATGGGGGGCAATCCATAATAGGTACATTAAGGGTCCTCAATGCAAAAGTTAGAAGTCAAATTTTGTATGGGGCAGTAATATGGGGACAGGGAATATTAGACTCGATACAGATATCAATGAATAAAATATATAAAAAACTATTAGGGCTCCCAACAAGTGCCGCTTCTTGTCTTGTAAGACTGGAATTAGGTCAAACATCAATACAATGCAATGTTGACTTTAGATAAGCTATATACTGGACTAAAGTGTATAATATGCTAGACATGAGACTTCCAAGAATATGTCTAGAAGGAACTCTCTCATATACAGAAACTGATTTTATATTTCCAAGCTTTCAAATTGTAGAAAAAATTATAAAACCATTTGGTTTATTGGAATGCTTATTGGAAATATATACAAATCCAATAATGGATATATTTATCAAGATCAAAAGGAGAATTAAAGATCTTTATGGACAAAAAGAAATAAGTGGACTGATTAGTTATAAATTCAGTAATTGGTTAGTTATAAAATCCAAAAGATATTTTGGAATGGAAAATGATCTAAAGAAAATAAAAAATCCGTGCATAGAAAATCTTACTCACGATTTAGATTTGGATATATAGATAGTCAATATTTAAGGCTAAAGTATTGCACCTCCAAAACAGCAATGTGTGTTTGCCATCAGGAAGATAATGCACCACTCCGCTTACTTCTTTTTTGCCCTAAATACAATCAGGAGAGAGTAAAGTTCTTGGGGGACATTCTTAAATTACTGGATATGCAGCCTCGTTATCAATATAACTATTTAATCAAAAGACATCTTGAGGCAATAGCATGGTTTTGTAATATAACTGTTAATAAGAAAAAACATATTGAGAATATAACCACTAAAACATAAGGGTTAAAAATCAAAAATAGTAGAGAATGAGCAAAGTGCAATATGATGGATACATAGTGTACCATGTATAATATTAAATGTACTTACTGGATTAACAGATTTATAAATATACAATTGTAACAAGTGTACTTGATTAAGAAAGTAAGAATATGGTATAACTATTTTTAATAAGTGCAATATATTATGTTTTTATAACTGGAATGTTTGTATTAAGCATTGTAAAGGCTTATTGTTGAACCGAACAATAAACTTGAACTTGAACTTGATTGAGTGATGAATGGGACTCCTTGCCTGAGGTTGTCCTGATCCAGCCACCAATGGAGAGCCTGGATCAGGGTCTGAGTCACTGGAATAAGCTTGGTTAGAGGATCTTTTTTCTGAGACCAAAAAGCCCTCAAATGAACTGGATGTCCCTCATCTGAAATCTGGCCCTTTGGACCACTGCAGTGGAAGCTGCCATGTGGCCCAGAAGTTGAAGGAAATGCCTTGCTGATCAAAACACCAGAAGGTGGAAAGAGGAAGCCAGCTCTATAATGGCCTTTACCCTTGCCAGAGGGAGAAAGGCTCTTGCTTTGACAGTATCCAACTCCACCCCTATGAAGGTTAAGAGTTGTACTGGCTCTAGAACTGATTTGGGAAGATTGAGGAGGAATCCTAGAGAAGAGAGCACTTGTTGGGTCACTTGTAAATCTGACTTGACTTGGTCTGGAGACTGACCCACTATGAGCCAGTCATCCAGGTATGGAAATATGGAGATGTTTTGTCTCCTTAGAAAGGTCACTACTACTGCTAGGCATTCTGTAAACACCCTTGGAGCTGATGTTAGGCCGAAGGGCACTGCTTTGAACTAGTAATGGCCTGAAGGCAGTTCGAACCTGAGGTACTTTGTGTGGGAGCACCTGATGGGAATGTGAAAGTAGGCATCCTTTAGGTCCAGGGAGGCTAGCCAGTCCCCTGGTCTTATAGAGGGAAGAATTATTCCTAGAGTCACCATTTTGAATTTTGGCTTTAGTAGGTGCTTGTTTAGGTATCTTAAGTCTAGGATGGGCCACCACTCCCCTGTTTTTTTTGGGGTAAGGAAGTATCTGGAATACAGACCTTTGCCCCTGTGAAGTGTAGTAACTTTCTCTATGGGTCTGAGAGCCAGAAGAGATGAAACCTCTGCCTCAACGGCAATGGTTTCGGAGATGTTTGCAGGTGGAAAGGACCTGACCCTCAGCTTTGGAAATGTTTTGAAGCTGAGGGCCAGTCCATGGCTTACTACCTCCAGGACCCATCTGTCTGAGGTAACAGACTTCCAGTTCTGGAAGTAGTAAGCCAGCCTGCCTTCTACAGGAATTGGGGAGTCAACCCAGGCTGACACATCACAGTGTCTGCTTGGCAGGAGCCTTAGGCTGAGAGGAGGATGCAGCTCTGCTCATCCTCCTTCTGCCACTCCCTCTGAAGAACCCCCTCTGGAAAAAAGGAACGGAGGCCTGTGCCTGGTAGAAAGGTCTGTGAAAAGGCCTGCCCCTGCCCCTAGCCTGCTGCTTCTGAGGAGTTGCCTGCCTTTCCTTGGCCTGTGCACTCCTGTAGGTGGTCCTGTACTCATCCATCTTTTTCATATAATTCTCTGTCTGCTCCCCAAACAGAGAATTCTTGACAACAGGGAAATCAATGGCCTTAGCCTTGGTGTCCTGTGATAGGCTAGTACATCTGAGCCAAGCCAGCCTCCAAAGAGCCACAGATGTAGCCATGACTCTTGATGACACATCATTGGAGTCCACAGCAGCATGAAACTGGATTTTTGATGCCTCAGTCTCATCAGCAGCCACCTCCTCCAGCTCTCTGGCAAGCTGGGAGGAAGCTTGTTCAGCCAGTTCCAGAACAGTATCCCACCTGGACTTCTGGTATCTGGCTATGTAGGCCATATAATTAGCCTGCCTGAATCCCAAGGAAGATGCCATGTACTCTTTCTTTGCCATGGCATCCAGCTTCCTGGAGTCTTTATCTGGGAAGTCTGAAGCCACGGGTATGTTAGCCTTATCACAGGCTGCAGCCTGCACAACCCCAACAAGGCTGCATTGCTGGTACAAGTACTCCATACCTGGGCCTGACAACATATACTTCTTGTCCATTCGCCTGTCCACAGGAAGTAAAGAATTTGGAGTCTTAAGTAACTTCTGTGTCTTTTTCCAAAGGATTTGTGAAGGGGAATAGACAATCACTTAGACTCTGGGATGTCCATCATCTCCACGTAGTGAGGCTCCTCTTGCTCCTCGACAGCTTCATCCAAAGAGAGCTGGAGGGTTTCTGCCACTTTTTTGTAAAACATAAAGTGGGAAGGGGGCTCAGAAAGCCTAGAAGGGGAAACACAAGAAGGCCTGTCTAGGCAGATGTCCGGTTCTATGGACTCATCCAGACCTTCCACACCATCATCATCATAATCTTCATCCCCCTCCAAATCCAGTTCATAATAATCTTCAGGGGAATAATCCTGAACCAGAGGAACACACCAAACGGAACGCCTACTGGGAGGCATCGGATCAGCCAGAACTGAACGGAGCGATTCAACTATACTATTTGCCCTGGCAATTTCTTCGGCGGCTGGACGATGCGGTTCTGGATCTGAACCGGCCGATTTCTCTTTCTTTTTTCTTCTTGCTAGAACCGACCCCTCAGGATCGGGTCTCCGTTTGCCCATGGGAGTCTCGCCCAGGTCAGTGGGCACTCCCTCAGGTTCGGTCGGAACCAAACTGGGCTGGCCATCCGGGTCAGCAGACTTCTCGGCCTCCTTTTCCCTAAGCCTGCCTAATCTTTTATCCAGGGTGGCTTTAGGGACATTCTTACATGTTTGGCAGTCTGACTCCAGGTGGTCAAAACCCAGACAATAAACACAGGTAGTGTGGGGATCAGCCTTAGCAAAGGCCTCCCCACACTGACTGCAGTGCTGAAACCCAGTGGGCTCCTTTTTTCTCTTATGTTTCTCAGACTAAGCCATCCTATCACTTACTCTTTTTATGGCAACAGCCAGGCAAGACTCCCTTATCGGTTCCTAACTGAGTTATGGGTGTTGGAAAAAAATGATGAAACACGTTTTTTTCAGAACCTATAAAGGCCGGTACCTCACACTAAATTCAAACTAAAAGAAAAAGACACAGACAAATAGACAACCGGTTCAGCCGAACCGGTTGAAATACATTTTTTTACAATTTCCACAAAAACTCAGCACTAGTTCACTACCTATGTACTTACTGTACTGCAGACAGGGATCTGAACTGAAATAAAGAAAAAAATAGCGGTACAAACCGATGTTTTAACCGGACTAAACCGTTAGCGAAGGAGAAATCTCCGGAGCAACTGTTCAGTTAGGCAGAGTAAAGAATCTGATGGTTACACTTCAAAGTGCAGCAGACAGAGGTTTGAACTGAGCTCGAGCTCAACGTTCTAAGCTCTGGCATAGAGTTAACTCTTTCCTCTCCAGAGCAGTTCAAGTGCTGGGGCTAACTGCATAATGTTAGAATAATGTCAGAATACAGCAAGACTTCATGTTGTTTGAATGATGGTTTCTGAATCCATCGAGTTTAAAATTTTGCGAAGAAAGTTTAGTATCTCTAGCCCTCCTGATAGGGGTCTGTAGCAGCCTACCACACAAACAGATTTGCTTTGAGAGAAAGAGAGATTTTTAGTGCTAGACTTTCATATTCTTTGGAAACAGAGGAACAGGCTGAGAATTTGTCTGACACAAATATTGCAATCCCACCTCCTCTAGTAGGTCTATTGGCCCTGAAGATTTTATATGATGGGATACTGACAACTGTGGTCTGGGGTGGAACCCCTCAGCCATGATTCTGATATCACCAGTACATCCGGCATTGTGTGTAGTACCCAGGCCTGTACTAGGTCAAGTTTTTTCAATAGACTGCATGTGTTAAAGTGCAGTATGCTGATACCTTTTAGCTGGGCTAGCTCAGCTGGGGCAGCAATAGGCATGAGAGGTCCTGGGTTTAATTCCACATTGCAGAGCAGAGTAGCATCAACAGGAGACACTTTAGTATTCCATGTATCAAGACTTTGAGAAGGTGTTGCCTGGTCCATTTTTGAGGAGTAGGATACAACTGCCTTGTCTGCATAGCAGTGTAATAATGGCAAAGGGATTGAGCATAAAACAAAATACTCACTAGCCTACTTAGTGGGATATGGCAATAGAACTGTGGTCTCATATTTCTAAAAAGTTCTAATACCTCCACGTAGGTAGTTCCAGTGTAAGGATGTTGTAGAGTCGGGGCATCTTTAGGCAGTTGACTCTGCAGAAAGAGGACATTATGGAAATTGAAATTAGGGGCATCTGTCTTAGGGTATGGGTTATTTGTGAGATGGGGGTTCATAGCAATAATAAGAAATAAGATAAGGTGCACTCCAATCCATATGGATATATATCTGTAGTGAATCATCCCATGGTGGGGTTGTATATGGTTGTATATGTATATGGGATGATGGGCCAGGATGTTAACAACCCCCTTCCAACCCATTTACACAGTAACTATGGCCCCATTACTGGCACATTGGAAATCCTGGATGCATTCAACAACCACTTCACAACAGCTGGCCTTGCCTTTGACTCCTCCCCAGCTAACCTATTAAGGGATCATTTAAGCTCCCACTATACTGGTGAACAAAGAGTTGACTCCTCCTTTAGCTTCAAACCTATACTGTTGAAACAAGTTGAGGATCTATTATGGCATCTAGATACCAAAAAAAGTGCAGGAGCAGATCTTCTGGACCCATTCTTTCTAAAGATCGCATGTCATGTGCTTGCAGTCACCCTAACTCACCTCTTTAACCTTTCCCTAAACTCTGGCTCTATTCCCATGCTGTGGAAGAAAGCCCAAGTGGTCCCCCTTCTAAAATCAGGGACCCTATGGATCTTAATAACTATAGGCCCATTTCCATCCTACCTGTGTTATCCAAGATGCTGGAGAAATTAGTGAGTATTCAGTTAAGGAATATCTGGACAATGCTAATCTATTAAATCCAGCTCAATCTGGATTCAGGGCCAAACATAGCACTATCACTGCATTAGCCAAGGTCACCAATGATTGGCAAACCGAACTGGATAAAAGAACAATGTCTGTGCAGTATTCCTGGACCTGAGCAAAGCATTCGACACTGTGGACCATGAACTGCTACTCTCATCCCTACACTCCATTGGCCTAGATCCATCCTCCCTTAAGTGGTTCAGATGCTACCTTTCGGTAGATCACAGCAGGTAAAAGCTGAAGGTGACCTCTCCCCATTAAGACCACTGTCAAGAGGAGTCCCCAAAGGCTCTATTCTGGGTCCTATCCTTTTGCCATTTATATAAATAAAATTGATTCAACCCTTACCAAGTCCTCAGTACATCTCTTTGCTGATGACACTGTACTGTACAGCAACCCTTCACCTAAAGTTGCTCATGAAATCCTACAAGCAGAATTCTCCTGTTACAACATCAGCTTCGAGAAAAGCTTCTGCTAAATGCAAAGAAAACCAAAGCAATGATGTTCACAACCCAAAACTCCACCAACACATCCTCTTCAATCAGTCTCCCCAGATATGCACTATACTTGGAGAAAATCTGGAGTATGTTGAAAATTTCAAATACCTAGGTTTGTGGATTGACAACAGACTTGACTTTACTCAGCATCTAGAACAACTGCTGAAAAAGCATCTACAAGGCTTGGCCTCCTCTACAGATTAAAACCCTTCCTTAATAGAGATTCAAAGATGAGATTAGTCCAGGCCATCTTTCTATCAGTCATTGACTACTGAGACTTCCTCTATAGTCACTGCTCCACTCCCTACCTTCAAAAGTTGGATACCTTATACCATAGAGCAATAAGGTTCATTACAGACCTGCCATATAATACTCACCATTGTTCTCTCTATGATTCAGTTGGATGGGTTTCCCTTCATGTCAGGAGGAGCAGAAATGCAGCTCTATGGATCTACAGAGCTTTATCAAAAACTCCCAAGCTATATCCTGGACTACTTCAACTGACCACTCCAGCTCCTATGCCTAAAACAACAATATCATCCTGCTCAAATTGCCCAAAGTCAACACCAAAATAGGAGGGCAGCAATCAGCTACTCTCTAGCCAGAGCATGGAACACCTACAAAATCCTAAAACTGTCCATTATCATTCCATTTACATCCTTCAAGCAGCACTGTACAGCCTTCTTCACAGAGAAATGCAGTTGCTACCACTAGAGATAGAATAGTCATCCCACAAAACCTTATTGCAGTCACATATGGCATATTCCTTCCAGCCAGACACCGGCAGTATATGGCACCCAATATTCCCTTCACCATCCTTGTACTCATTATGTGAGTGACTGTCATGGCCCTCATTGTGATATATATGTATTGTACATATTGTAGATGTTAGTTTAACTTTCTCTTGCCAAGCTTTAACATGTGAATTATCTATATATTATTGTGTTATAAATAACATTTTCTTGTTTCTGTATGTATAACTGTCTCATAAGTATGTGATGTAATTGCTGTGCACCAACTCGAACCTTGACCTTATCAGGTCCATCTTGTAAATGAGCCTTGCTCAATGATGATCACCTGAATAAATAAAGATTTGATTGATTGATTGATATGGGAATGAAGGAACTCTGTTGTATATGGTGGATATGCAGTTCAATACCAGGAATATAACTGTAGAAAAAAGCTATAGGGAGCAACTAGTTCCCTCTAAGGGTTGGGCTTCCTGAGGGTCAAGGGAGCCAATGAAGATTAGGTCCTTGGACTGTTAGACTTCAGCAATGTTCTTCAAGACCGTAGTGTAGCCAACACATTAGGCAATTAAGTGAGAAAAAACAAATAAAATAAAAATGCTTCACAGATATTTGCCTCATCAAGAGATAAGGGTAGACCTCTTTTATCTAAGGAGCCAATACAGATTAGGCACTAATAGGTTTCTGCAGCATTCGATCTGGGAAGACAAAGGCTGAGAGAGGATGGGTAGGTAGAGTTGTGGGACAAAGGAAAACTTCAGGGTGTTTACCCCTTTAAGGGACAGAATGAGCCTGAAAAGGAGGCAGGGAGGAAGAGTATTTAATAAGGGCAGGGGGTGGGCTTGGACTGCGGGATGTTCTTAGTTCCATCAATGTAGAACCTGAGGGCTGTTTTAATATCCAAAGAGTGCAGGATGCTCTCCTGCTTATTCTGGAAGTTGGGAAAATACGAAAATATGTTGGAATACCAAGGGTTGGTTCAGATGGAACTTCAAAATCACTTGAGGCAAGAACTTGGGGTGTGTGCAGGAAGAAAAAATTACTTAACAAAGTAATATTTAATCCTTGCCCTCCTCCCTCTTTCATCAGGGAACATCCACCCCAACCCTGGTCCTACTTCTTCTCCTACCCTGTCTCCTTACCCAAACAACATGTCTCTAAACCCCACTTCCACTACAACCCTTCCTAACAGGTTGAAGCTTCTCCACCTGAACATCTGCAGCCTGCTACCTAAAATCGACCTCCTACAAACTCTCATGATTTCAAACACCCAACATCTTAATTATTACCGAGACATGGCTAAAAAAAAAAAGCATCCCTGACAATGCCATTGCTATCTCTGGGTATTCCCTCTCCAGACAAGATCGACTGGGTCGTGGAGGGGGAGTGGCCATGTATATCCTGTCCTCACTGCAGTTTACTACCACCCTAGCTACCTCCATCCCAGCCACCTATGAAGCCCTTGTCACCCACATTACCCTTCCTTTCTCAATCCCAATCTGTGGCTGGCATCTACTGTATTGCCGCCCAAGCATTCAACCCTAGGTCACAACTGAACTCTTAGCCAATATCACCTCCCTTTTGCAATCTGGTGAACTGTTCATAATGGGTGACGTGACTCTAACATGGTTGTCTCCCAAGTTAAACAAGCTACGCAATGACGTCACTGCTCTAAACATCACTCAATTTATACTTGAGCCCAGACGCCCTAATCCCAAAACACAAAACCACACCCTGCTTGACTGGGCACTCACAACCCACCCTCACTGCGTCATTAAATCTGGTCTCCTCCCTGATGCCCTTAGTTATCACAACCCCACTTTCATTGTACGTAAGGTCCATCACCTCAAACCTCCCCCTAAAATCATACAGCGCCAGTCCTTTAAATCCTTAGACCTTAGCCCACTCAGCTCTTGCTTCCATCGACTGGACCCCCCTCTCCACTGCCATTTCTGTCGACCAAGCCCTTGACTATTTTAAAGATAAATTCATTGCCACCTGGAATGCCTTTTCTCATTTCAGAAGGACCAGGGTCCATGGGCTTCACCTCCCCTGGATCACCCCTGAACTTCTGGCCTGCTTCAGGGAGCATGATCAGGCTTGGAGAAAACACAAATCGACTAAACATCCAAATAACTATGCCAAGTACAGAATGCTACGCAATTCATGTACTAAAGGTACTAGACTGACTAAGACAGATTATTTCAACTCCTTATTCCTGACTAACATTAACTCTCCATTTAAATTCTGGAGGGTAGTTCATGCCCTATTCTCTCCCCCCTCCCCTCCCCCTCCATTTCTCAAAATAAATAACTCCCTAGTTTCCGATCCTGGCTCCGTGGCCAATGAATTTAACGCCTACCACACCTCATGTGCCACATCTCTTCTAAATTCCCTCTCCCCCATGCTGCCTAATAATTTCAGTCCTTCACCTCAGCCAGTGCCTACCCCTCCCACCTTTTTCCTTTTCTACAATCTCCTCTGATGAAGCTCTTGGTGCCCTCCTATCCCTGAACCCCTCTAAAGGCTCCTCACCAGATGAGCTAGATCCTAAACTTCTCTACCTTTCTGCTCCTGCAATTGCTTATCCTATCTCCCTAATCCTTAACATCTCCTTCATTTCTGCCCAAGTACCCTCATCCTGGAAACATACTGTAGTCCTTCCTCTCCCCTAGGGTGGTGACATATCCATTCCTGGCAACTATCACCCCATTTCCCTCTTTCCTACCCTTGCCAAACTTCAAGAACATTTAGTTCTCTCTCAACTATCACCCTTCCCCTCCAATTCCTCCTTCTTCATCCCCTTCCAATCTGGTTTTTGGAAGAACCACTCAACAACCACCTCCCTCCTCAGGCTTACTGACTCCATCCTTTCAGGGATGAACAATGGCTTGATCACCTTGGCCATCTTTGCCGACCTAGCCAAAGCTTTCGACAATGTTTCCCATCCCCTGCTTCTTGATTCCTTCTCGTCAGCTGGCCTTGCTTCATCAGCCACCAACTGGTTTAAATCCTACCTCATTGGCAGGACCCAATCGGTGAGAATCCTTGATTCCATCTCCCCTCCACTCCCCATCAATGCTGGTGTCCCTCAGGGCTCAGTGCTTGGTCCCTTACTCTTCTCCATTTTCCTTAATGATTTTCTCACAGCCTGCTCATCCTCATCTATCCACATGTACGCTGATGATACTGTCTTATACA
Source organism: Neoceratodus forsteri (assembly GCA_016271365.2). Classification (NCBI taxonomy): domain Eukaryota; kingdom Metazoa; phylum Chordata; order Ceratodontiformes; family Ceratodontidae; genus Neoceratodus; species Neoceratodus forsteri. The sequence continues at coordinate 662,121,060 of CM057459.1, forward strand.
GTTCCAGCAAAAACCCCGCTGCTGTGGAAACCAGCTTACAGCAGGACTTCAACCAAGTTCAGCTCTGGTTTGCTTCTCACCAGCTTTTTCTAAACACCAAGAAGACAGTCTCAATGACCTTTGGCACCAGACAAAGACACTCTCTAGGCTCCTGGCCGTACCCACCTTCCACATCCTTGATAGGACCATCCTGGAGGTACCTCCTCATTTAGATATCTGGGGGTTTAGCTGGACCAGCACCTCAACTTCTCTGTGCATACTGATGCTGTCCTGAAGAAACTGCGCCCCAAGCTTGGTGCTCTGTATAGGAATCATAGTTGCATCCCACTGACTGTGAGGCATGAAACTGTCCAGAAGATGATACTCCCCATCTTTGACTACTGTGACATAGTCTATGGTGCTGCTCCCAAATCTTCCCTGACCAAGTTGGACACTCTCTTTAACTCCTTCTGCTGCTTTGCTCTCGACTCCCCTTCCCGCTCCCACCACTGTGAACTCTATCGCTCTCTAACCTTTTTTCCACTATCTCACAGACACATCTCACACTGTGCCAAACTAACCTCCAAATTCTGGTTCGGAGTGCTTGCCTCCTATCTCTCATCCTCTCTATCCACTCCACCTCCCCCACCCACTCTCTCTCAGATCTAATGACGCCTGCACCTTGACGGTCCCTCGCCGCCCCACCCTCATTTGTCAGACTGGTTTTGCCCATCGCTTCCCTAAAATCTGGAATTCCCTCCCCCCTGAAATATGACACTCCTCCTCCAACTACTCCCTTACCTCTGCCGTATACAGTTACCTCTCCCCAAGCTGTTCCTGCTTTAACCCTCCTTAATACCTATCCCCAGTTTCTGCCTTCCTACCCTGACCCCCCCCCCCCGGCAGGGTTCTCAACATCCTGAAAGGGGAATCAGGAAATGGCTACCCCTTCTCTTCATATTCAGTTCTTGCCTCTCCCTCTCTCTTCTCCACCTGCCTTTCTGGGTCACCCGTGTGCACAACCAAGCCCGTACTTTTTAGTCCAACAGCACTTGTGTACTACCTTGAGCCTGCTCCTGGTACACTCATGCACTATAATGGTTCTGTTAAATTATTACTGTTTGGTACATTTATATGTTCTTTTGTTTAGACATGTATTGTAATTTAGCCAATGTTCCACTACTGTTTATTGTACAATACCTTGTGTTCCAACTGTTGCCTAATCTTACAATGTTGTATTGTTTGTACTACCCACATACCCCTTCCCCCCAGGTCATACCGTGAGATGAGCAACTTGTTCAGTGTGCCCTCCTGGTGAAACATTTCAATAAGTAAATAATATTGTTTCTTATATGCGATCTCCTAGTAGGATTAAACAATACTGCAGTCAGTGTACAGCTGCTGACTGCCCCCGGAACTTTCAGTTTGGAATGTATACAAATTAGTAGAATATGGAATGCTACATTCAACAACTGCTGCCTTTTTCTCCCTGTCAGATTCAATCCTGTAGATGAAACAGTAGGCTAATCACCAATTAAAAACTGAGAACCTAATTAACACTAATGTCTTACCCATGGCAGAGAGGACGGAATCCAAACAGGCAAAAAAAAAAAAAACACAAAAAGAGTGCTAGTGATCCTAGCCATTCTCATGTGTATTAACTATTATAAAAAGTTAAGCAAATAATTAATGACAACATTATAAAAAACTCTCATGAAAGTATTGCTGAATCTATTCAGATTATGTAAGGGGAGGTAAGGATGGGAGGTCTAATCCTACTAGGAGATCCCTAGTAAGAAACAGTATTACTATGGTAACTAATTTTTTCTTTAAGAAACAGGAATCTCCTAGTAGTAATAAACAATATTGCAGACTACCAAGCAGTGCTTTGGGAGGAGGGCACAGACCTATTTAGGAAAAAGGTTCTGCAATACTGCAGTGTCAGATCTTGCATCAGTCCTGGACTGGACGTCCAGGCAGTAGTGCTTTGTAAAGATGTGGACTGTACTCTGGGTAGCTGCTTTACAGATTTCCAGCAAGGCTATATCCCTTGCAGCTACCACATAGGTGGCAGTTCCACAAGTGGAATGTGCCTTTAAGCCCTGTAGTGGTTGCTTGTCAGCCATATTGCAGCAGAATTGGATGCAGGATACTATCCAACATGCAGCTGACCTCTTTGAGGCAGGCCTGCCCTTTTTCACTTCACCATAGGTACTAAACAGTTGTGAGTGGGATTCCCTGAGGTCCTTAATATGTATAATGTAATAGCTGAGGGGCCTTTTTACACTCAAGCTATGAAGCCTTTGTTCACCTGAACTGGATGTGGCTGTGAAAAATACTGGCAGTGAGTTGGACTGGTTCAAGTGGAACTCAGTTGCCACCTTTGGAAGGAATTTCCTGTTAGTTCTAAGGACTACCTTGTCCCTATGGAAGATAATGTAATAGGGATCAGTTCAAAAAGCTTGGAGCACGCACACTCTTTTGGGACCCCATTGAAAATGAGCTCAGGCTCAGTTGGGTTATCCTTTTCTGAAAAATTTCAGAATAAAAATTTTACATCTACTGCTACTCTTCTTGCTGAAGTAACTGCCTCTAGAGAAACAGTTTTCCATGTGATATATTTAAGGTAATCTGTAACCATTGGCTCAAAAGAAGGTTTCATGAGTTTGGCTATGTGCAAATTCAGGTCCCTAGGGGGAACGGGTTCCCTAACAGGGGGAAACATATGTGCCAGCTCTTTCAAAACTTTTTAAAAATAGTGGGTGAAGCTATTGTTCTCTGCGTACTCTGTGACATGGAGCTTCTGTGACTCCTGAGGACTGATCTTTTCTTAAATCTGTTGCAGCAGTTCTTCTATTTCTTAGTCTAATCTATCCTTTACAATTTACAGTCCATAAGACTGGCCACCTATGAGCACCCCCTCCCCTTTCTTGACTATGCTATGGTGTCCTCATAATTTTCCTTTTCCCTCTCAGGTCCTCCTCGTACAGGGAGGTTATTGTGGTCACCTCCAAGTATATGTAAAACAGGTTGTGTTTATCGTTGTTGGATTTACTATGTAATAGCACTATGTTATAATATACCTTATGTTTATGAAACCTGTAAATGTTGAAAATACCATAGCACTAGGTGTTTTTGATAATGGTAAAAAGTACTAGGTGACTATTATAGAAATTAAGTTAGTTGTGCTATTTAAAATGCATGTAAATTGCTGTAAACTGAACAAGACTGAAATGTCATGGTGATTTGCATATATCCCATGATGCTCTGCATTATGGATGGATGTATGATGTTGTATTTCTTTGAAACTTGATTTGTTGCCAATGCCCTTTGGGGTAACCTTTTTTTCAGTGTTTCTGCACTGAGGTTCTTTGTTTTTAGCTTGTTTTGTTTTTTTTCTTTTTGAGCTCCCACTACCCAAGCAAACGGGGCCCACATCGGAGTGGAGGTTGCATCTCAACTGGTAAGTTAAATCAGAGATCAGTGTCAGTAGGTGCTGGCTAAGTGCAGAGAAAGGACATACGTAGTCTGTTGCTGCAAACTGATGTACTGAAGAAGGAATATGGCATCGCATAAGCTTATTTCCTGTATTTTGAATAAACATCACACAGAGATTGTGTGTTGAACCTGAAGTTAGGTGTCTGGTCCATCTGTTATCCCACAACCCCTCCACACACTTGCAGACAAGTAAGCAGCTACTACTGCTAAGAGGACCTTAAGGGTTGCAGGCCTGAGACCTAAAGACTGCAAGTGCACCAGGTAATCGAGCACTGTGGGTAAACTTGCCCTGAGGGAGATGATCTTCTTAGGCTTGCACTAGATGGTAAATCTTTTCCATTTTGCAGCATACATTTGCCTTGTAGAGGTTTTCCGAGATAATTGTAGTACTTTAAGAACCTCTTCTGACAAATTAAACTCAGAAAATTCTAACTCCTCAAGAACCAAGCCTTCAAGTGAAGGCTCTTGAGATTAAAAAAAACTATCTGGCCCTGGACAGCTGTTAGAAGACTGAATCTGTGGGACAGATGAATAGGTTGCTTGGTGGACAGACTGAGCAAATGGAAATTTCGTACCTACTGTAATTCTTGATCTTCTTGGACGAAGTCTCCACCACTCATTCATACCAACGGGAGTATGCCGGAGGCACTAGGACCCAGTGGGAGCCATATTTTTTCAGGAGGGCCGGTGTAGAGATGGAGCCGTGAGGAAGTGGCACCGTGAGTCAGGCTTGTGTGGTATATACTATCTCGGCATTGACCCTCCAACTGCCTCAGTACCTTTTTTCTGAGGAAACGCAGCATAACTAACCTAGAGAGGACTAACCTAAAAATTGGACATAAGATAGTCCGAATGACCCGTGTAAGAAGGGTCAAAAACAAAGTCTTCACAGTCCCACCATTGAGGGAGTGAAGACAGGAAACAAAGAAGTGAGCTCGGGGGATGGTGGGTGGGCATGTGAATGACTGGTGCAGACTTCATCCAAGAAGATCAAGAATTATGGTAGGTACATCATTTCCATATCTTCCTGGACATAAAGTCTCCACCACTCATTCACACTAATGGGAGAGTACCGAGCTAAATAATCCCCCGATATGTGTGGCAGGAGAAAGAGAGAGAGAGAGGAGCTCACTTTTTAGGACAGAAGTCCGTTAAGAATTGTCCTGCCAAATGACTGATGTCATCTGGCATGGACATCCAAGGCATAGTGCTTAACAAAAGTATGCATGGAGCTCCAGGTAGCCATATTGCAAATGTCTGCAATGGGGACATTACGAATTTCCGCCAGAGATGCCATGACTGCTCTGGTAGAGTGAGCGTACACTCTGCCTTCTAGCTTGACCTGTGACATGGAATAGCAATGGTGAAGGCATGCCACCAGCCATGCTGAAATGCACCTGATAGCAACAGGTTGACCCAGCTGGGTCGTGCTGAAGGAAACAAACAGTTGTTGAACCTTGTGAATTTCCTTTGTTCTATCCAGATAGAACCACAAGGCTCTTTTTACGTCTGGGGAATGAAGGGTACGCTCTCCTCCATTCTGGAAGTTTGCAAAGTAGGTAGGAAGGACTAAAGGTTGATTCAGATGGAATTCTGAGACAACATGAGGAAGGAACTTAGGATGAGTCTTAAGAACTACTTTGTCCTTGTGAAATACAGTATACGGGGAGTGTCTGTGACCAAGGCATGTATTTCCGATACCCTACAAGCAGAAGTAATGGCCACCAGGAAGGCCATCTTCCAAGTGAGGAATTTCAGCTCGCAAGTAGCTAGAGGCTCAAAAGGTTTACAAGTGAGCATGTCTAGCATGAGGTTAATGTCCCAGGCTGCAACTGGGCATCTAATAGGAGGTCTGGTATGCAGAATACCCTTAAGAAACCTCTTAACTACAGGTAGCTGAGCCAGCGACAAAGAGAGTACTGGCTCATGATATGCCAAAATTGCACAAAGATGAACTTTGACTGTGAAGTATTGCAGACCTGTGTTTGAGAGGTCTAAGACATACTCCAAGACTTTATTTGGTGGGCAGGAAAAAGGATTCCAAGAGGATATTGCACACCAGATAGAGAAACGCTTCTATTTAGCTGTGTAGGTTTTTCTGGTGGCTGGCTTGCATGCAGCCAAAAGAATACCTGAAACCCTATGAGAAACATAAAACCTATTCATCTCTATCTCCTCAGGAGCCAAACATGGAGATGAAGAGACCTCAGGTTGGGATGGACTACAGGGCCCTGCATCAGAAGGTTTAACTGAAGGGGAAGCGGTTTCGGATAGTCTGTTGATTAGGGGGAAACCAGATCTAACGAGGCCAGAATGAGGTGATGAAAATCATTCAGCCCACCATGCCTCCAGTTTGAGTAGTACCCTCTAAATTAGGGGAAGAGGAGGAAATGCATATAGCAAGCATTTTGTCCACTGCAGCCTGAATGCATCCTGACAAAAAATGCCAGGTCCTGGATTTCTGGAGCAGAAGAGAGGCAGTTTTGCATTGAGTGAGGACGCAAAAAGGTCCAGGTCTAGAGTTCCACACTCTTTAAAGAGTGACTGGACAACAGTTAAGTCGAGAGACCACTCATGAGGATCTGTCTCCATTTGGCTAAGATGGTCTGCCAGCTCATTTTGTACTCCTGGCAGGTAAACCATCTGACTCATAGCCTTGTGCTCCAGGCACCATTCCCACACTCTCACTGCTTCCCTGCATAATGGGTAAGAGTGTGCACCACCCTATTTGTTGATGTAATACATCACTGCCTTGTTGTCCGTTTGAAGGAGGATGTTCTTGTGATAGAGTACGTCCTTCAAAGCTCGGACTGCATAGAGGATGGCTCTCATTTCCAGGACATTTATGTGAAGTTGAGATGCATCCTGAGTCCACGTACCCTGGGTGTGGAGATCCCAGCAGTGAGCTCCCCAACCCATCAGGGATGCATCCGTGGTAATGGAGATCTGATGATCCAGAGGGGCGAAGGGATATCCTTCCAGAAGGTTGTCCTCCTGAGACCACCAGGTAAGTGACTTCTTCAAAGGTTCCGTCACCTTGATAAGAAAGGATTGAAGGAGAATGGTTGGGAACCACTGAGTACTGAGCATCCACTGAGAGGTTCTCATGTGGAGACAAGCCAAATGTACAGTGAATACTGAGGATGCCATGAGACCCAGCATCCACTGCATCGAGATAGCTCGCACTGAGCTGTGTTCTCTGATGAAGCGGGTCATCTATAGGATATCGCTCCTTCTGTCCTCTGGAAGAAAAGTTTTGCACAGGAAGTGTCCAGAAGGGTTCCTATGAAAAAGAGTTTCTGGGAGGGATGCAACTGTGACGTTTTGGGGTTCAGCAGAACTCCCATGGATGTGAGGAAGTCTGAGGCCAGGGCCTCCTGAGTCTCTTGCCTGGAGGGGCATGCTAGAAGCTAGTCGGCAAGATATGGGAATATTTGGATTCCGATTTTCCTTAGATGCACCACGAGAACTGCACAGCACTTTGTAAAAACTTGAGGCGCTAAGGATAGCCCAAAGGGCAGAACTCTGAATTGATAGTGCTGACCCAATGCCACAAACCTTAGGTATTTCTGGTGATTTGGGTGTATGAGAATGTGCTGGTAGGCATCCTACATGTCCAGGGAGGCTAGCCAATCGTGCTGATGAATCAAAGGTAGCAAGGTATGGAGTGGTATCATCTTGAACTTTTCCTTGTGAAGGAATTTATTTAACTTTCTGAGATCCAGAACAGGGTGCATGCCACCAGTTTTCTTTGGAACCAGAAAGTAATGGGAGTAGAAACCTTTGTTTTGTTGGCCCAGTGGAACTACTTCCACTGCCCTGTTGTTCAGAAGGCCTTGTACCTTGGAAGCAAGAAGGTCTGACTATGCCACAGGCAGCCTGGGCTGTCGCTTGGGAGGCTGATCTGGAGCAGTTTCCAACAGATTGAGAGAGTACCCCTTGCAGATTATCCTAAGGACCCATTTGTCTGATGTTACATATTTCCACTGGTCATAGAACTGAGTCAGACATCCTCCCACTGTCGAGGAAGAGTCCCCCCCTCGGGCAGCTGAGGTGGGACCTGGGCTGGAAACTCAGAAGGTGGCTCTGGGCATTCTTGGGCCTTGTGCCTCCTGCTATATTTCCTTTTGTGGCTGAGGGGTTTGGTTTCTGTTAAAGCCTCCTCTGCCTTTGCCACGAAAGGACTGACGGTTGTGAAACTGACGCCTGTTCCCACCTCCTCGAGAGGGAGCGGGCAGAGGTCTAGCTGTCTTAATGGCAGACCTAGTCTTCTGTGTGTGGCCTCTGGTACTTGTTCCACCAGCGGCCCAACCAGGTACATACCGTCAAAAGGTAAGGCCATGACTTTTTGTTGGGCGTCATTCATAAAGCCCAAAGTACGCAGCCAGGAATGGCGACGGGTGCAAATACCAGCCAGTGCCACCTGGGAAGCAGTATTGAAAGCATCCACTACAGTTTTAATTTGTTGATTACTGGACTTGATACCTCTAGTCATGGTCTGTAATAGATCTGAGTTAACCTCTGACTCGGGCAGAGCTTCTACCGTTGCTTTGAGTGAATGCTAAAGAGCATACTCATATTGAGGAAAATCGCCCTGGTAGTTGGCAATATGCATGTCAAGGGTTGAGACAGCAAAGACTCGCTTACCCAAGGTGTCGATCTTGCGAGATCCTTTGTTTATAGAATGGGCTGTAGATTTCTGAGGGAAGACAGCCTTATCATTCTCTGCCAGGACCACTATGGCATCAGCAAAGGTTTGTGAGGCCAGGATGGGGTGATCCTTGAGAGGGGCATATTTCCTATCTATGGACTTGGCCATAGATGGAATAAAAGCTGGATTCTTCCACACCATCTGGGAAAGAGTCTGGAAACAGGGCTGCACCAGAGGGGCTAAATCCATAGAGATTTCCAGAAGATCAATCAATCAATCAATCAATCAAAATCTTTATTTATTCAGGCGAACATCATTGAGCATAGCTCATTTACAAGATGGACCTGAGTGGTCATAACAATATAAGGTTACAAATTTTACACAAAAACATGGTACAGAATGAACACAAATACAATGATTTATGAATGAGACAGATATACAAATATTTACATATATACAAGGCAAATAACAATAAACCTAATTCATATTAAAAGGAAAGATACAGACAGTATAGTAGGGATAAGGCTGGGTAGTTGGACTTGGGTGGGCATTTTGTATGAAGTAGGTTGGAGAACAAGCTAGAAGAACGATGAGAAATAGGGGTAGCATAAAAGGGGTGGGGAGGGAGGGGTGTGAGAGGACTAGGCCTTATGGAAGCGGTTGCATGATTCTGGGAATAGACTAGTGTATAGTTTTTGAAGGATGTTAAAGGAATGAGGTATCCAATTTCAGGGTCTTTTGAAGAGAATTCCAGATAAGTGCTAGGAATAGCTGATTGCAGCCTTTCCATACCGGTGCAGTGATAGGAATCTTCAGCATGATGAGTTTATTGATCCTTAGGGTGTAAGCCTGGATGTGATCGGTTGAAACAGTCTGAGATGTAGGAAGGAGTTTATTTGTCAGAGCTTTGTAGATCCAGACAGCAGCATTTTGTTTCTTCTATGTTGTAGGGATGTCCAACTGACTGCATTGTAGAGAGCAATGATGGGTGCTGGTGGGAAGATCTGTAATGAATCTAATAGCTCTATGATACAAGGTGTCTAATTTATTTAAATGGGAGGAGAGCAGTGGCCATAGAGGAAGTCAGCATAGTCAATGAGGGATAGGAATGATGCCAGGATTAGCCTTTGTTTGGAATCTCTGGTCAGGTAGTGTTTGATCCTATAAAATAGGCCAAGTCTTTGTCTAAGCTTTTCAGGAGCTCTTCAATGTGGCTAGTGTAGTCAAGTTTATTGTCAATCCAGACTCCAAGATATTTGAATTTGTCCACGTATTCAGATTTTCACCAAGGATGGTAGATAATTGTGGGAGGGTGAATGATGGGACAGTGGAAGAGCAGCTCTTGGTGGCAAAGAACATAGGTTTCGTTTTCTTGGCATTTAGTAGTAATTTCTTTTCTAATAGGTTGTGCTGTAGGAGGGAGAACTCAGACTGTAAAAGCTCACAGGCTTTTGATGGTGAGGGATTACTGACATATAGTACAGTATCATCTGCAAAAAGGTGAATATTAGATTGTGAGAGATTGGAGTCAATATTGTTGATGTAGATGGCAAAGAGGATGGGGCCCAGGATGGAGCCTTGCGGTACACCTCTTAGGAGTGGTTTAGAGGTGGATAGGTCACCTTCATTTTTTACCAGTTGTAGTCTTCGGAGATAGCATCTGAACCATTTAAGAGAGAGTGAGTCAAGGCCTATGGAGTTCAGATAGGAGATTAGTAGTTCATGGTCCACAGTGTCAAAGGCTTTGCTTAGATCCAGGAACACAGCACAGGTGTTATTCTTTTGTCTAAGGCAGTCTGCCAGTCATTTGTAACTTTTGCTAAGCAGAGATGGTGCTGTGCATAGATCTAAACCCAGATTGAGCTGGGTTAAAGAGATTGTTGGTATCAAGGTAGGCACTTAACTGAAGTTTACTAACTTTTCAAGCATCTTGGACAGTACTGGTAAGATGGAAATGGGCCTATAGTTGTTGAGGTCCATGGGATCACCTGCCTTAAGTAGTGGAAACACTTGAGCTGTCTTCCATATTGAGGGATAGAACCAGTGGCTAGGGACAGATTGAAGAGGTGAGTGAGGGGGCAGCTAAGGCGTGCAGTGCTACTTTAGAAGTAGGGATCCAGGAGTCTGCACCTGCACTTTTAGTTGTATCTAGTTGGAATAGAAGGTCTTCTACTTCTTTTAAGAGTATTGGTTTGAAGGAGAATGTGGAAGCAGCCTTTTGTCCCTCAGTAGATTGTAAGTTTAGTGATGATCTCATTAGGTTTGCCGGTGAGGAGTCGAAAGCTAGGCCAGCTGTAGTGAAATGGTCGTTGAAGGCATTTAAGATTTCTTGCTTGTCAGTGATTTCAATACTATTTAGGTGCACTTTGGGTGGTAAGACAGGGTAGAAGTTTGACCTAGGATCCCCTTATGGTACCCCAAAACCTGGAGGGTTGTGATAGAGGCATCCAATTCAGCTGTGTAGAGGCAGCCTTGGCATTTCTTACTTGTTTTGTGCAGGAGTTTCTGGCTTTCTGAATTGAAGCCAGTCATTTGGTTCCTTTGTCTTTCTTGCCCTTTTCAGAGTTTATCTGGCAAGCAGTCTGAATTTGAGGTCAGCAGAGAACCAGCGACAAGATTTGAGTTTGGTTCTGACACTGGTGAGGGTTGCATGTATATTGAGGGCACTTGTGATAATATCACTTAAGATCTGAAGAGCTGTCTCTATTGAAGCTGTGAGACAGAATTCTTGCCAACGTGTGGTGTGGCACAAATCATGGAGATATCCTGAAATATTAAAGTTCTTTTTTGACCTTCTTGAGAGAAATTTTGCAGAGTTGGGTGGCTTGATTGTTGATCTTATGCCAGCTATGGGACAGTGATCACTTATATCACTGAATAGCACTCCAGCATGAGAATACAGATGAGGCTTATTTACCAACATGATGTCCAGGAGTGTGCTGTTGAGATTATTCTTTGGGTTAACTCTTTTGGTTCTTTGATTAATTGAGTGAAACCATAAGTGTCACAGAAGGTTACTAGGGGTGCAGATGCATTGGCTAGCCAATTTAAATTCAGGTCACCTAAAATGATGGTGTCTTCAGGGCCTAGATTAAGTATAGATCCTAGGTGGGATAGGAGTTTGAGGCCTGCAGAGGGGCCTGGCAGCCAATCAGTTGAAAAGATGATATGTTGGGAAGGGTTATTTTAATTGATAAGCATTGAATTCCTTTGGCTGTGATGTAATATTGAGGCAGAATGCAGAGATGTTTGCTTTGACATAGATGGCTACCCACCGCCCCTGGATGAGCGGTCAGATCTGAAGAGCTGGTAGTTGGGAAGATTTATTTCACTGTCTTTTGTTGCAGATTTGAGCCATGTTTCAGAGATAACCAGAAAGTCAGGTAAGGTGTGTGCAACAGGCCTGTATTAATGAGAACTTTTAGGAGGCTGCAGGCGTTGATGTGAAGAAAACTCAGGCCATTTATGGAGGCTAAGTCAGATGGGGAGATAGAGCTTTCTGTGGGTCCAGGGTTGATTTCAACAGTGCCAACACAGATCAGCAGAAGAAGATTAGTTTGATGAGGGGCACCAAGTGATAGGAATAGGGAGTAATCAGAGAGTTTTCTCTTCTTGCTAGGGATCCAATGTATAGTGGGTGATGATCCTGCTGAGTGGTTACAGATTTTGACATAAAGTACCAGCTTAATGGATGAGGCATAGGGGGTCATTGTAGTGCCAGTAGGGAGCAGGGGCTTATGGAGTACCAAACTGGTTGTGAGCCTTTTAGTAGGATACCCCAAGGATTACAGTGCAGAGCGGCAGTATATACTTGGGGAATTGAGGGGCATCCACTGGGGACAGCAGAGGGACAGGCCGAGTAGCGCCCTAATCACCATGGCATGGGCTACATCAGTTTCCTCTTCTGGATCCGAGGAAGGTGAGCAAAGCAGCAATAGGAGGCACAGTAGCATGGTGGAGGGTAGGTAGGGGTTAAAGATACTAAAGGTGATGTGAAGAAATGAGCTCGAGGAATTGGCTAGGAGATTAGGTATGGTGAGGATAAGAATTCGGTAGGGAAAGTGTGTATAAAAGAAACACCCAGGAGGGGAGGGCGGGCAAAAATTTTGCGGCTTTCCGTACCTTTCTGGCTGTCTCTCCCAACCTCCTGGTTCCCTTCTACAAGCTGTCGCGGTGGCCGCCCGCCATGTCCTCGGAGCCCCTACGGTCTCTGGGTGCTCGAGGGCAGGGCCGGCTAGAAAGGAGGGGACAGAGGAGAGGGCAGTCAGAAAAAGCACTTGGGTGCAGCAATCTGCAAGAGGTGCTAAAAAGCTAGATTTACACAACAAAGACTGGATGGATGGGGGGGTTATGCGCCTGAGCGTCTAGCCCAACACAAGTCTCCCAAAAGACTGTAATCACAGAGATGTAGATGAGAAGATGTAGATATTGGAGATGCAGAAGCTTCCCAGGATCGATTTCTGTAGTCTGGAGAGAAGAGCAGAATTTAAATTATTAAGCAGAGACTTAAAGGAAAGGTCTTCAACAACAGGCTCAGCAGGAGGATTGATCCCCACCCCCAGGGCAGAATTGGCATCAACATCATCACCCAGCTGAAGATCCAGATCGGTCTCAAAATCATCTCCTGACAGTCCGGGGGCTGTGTAGACAGGAAAGGAATGAAACCAGGAGGAAGAAGAGGAGAAAGAATCGGAGTCAAAAACCTCTGGAAACTAGGTGGTGCCAACACAGAAAACAGCATCGCTTATGGTGCCGACAGGGGACGCGGCAGGGCATACAGCACTGACACCAACCCCGGCGCTGACAGGGAATGCAGTGCCACAGACGGTGCCGATACCACCCACAGCACTGAAGAGGACCTCAGCGCTGAAGAAGACAGCACTGCAGGCGACGGCACCCTTGTAGAAGATTGAGAACTGCGACTTGAAGGTAAAGGACTAAAAATGGCAGGAGATAAAGGCGTTGGTGTGGAACCCTGTGCCACAGCCATCTGAGGGGGATAGACACTGGAGCACGGAGTCGATGGCACCAAAGAAGGCGCCACATGACTAGGAAGTCCTAGCTGCCCTGTCTGACAATCCAAAACTGACAGGCCCGAAGGACTGGTCGGTTCGGGCAGTCAGGACAACCTCCGAGCCCACTGCTCCATTAGAGTGGCCTAAAGGTGAAACTGCTCACTGGAAGCCCCTCCAATAGGCAGAGAGGATCTCTGGCATTGAAGAGACTGGCTACCAGAGACAGAAACTGGCGACTCCAAAAGAAGCAGAGACCGGTTCTTGACCCTAACAACCGACCGTCTACGTGCAGACATACCAGAGGGTGACCTTGAGTGATGCCATTTCTTCTTCAACCGGTGGGCCGAAGAAGAGCTTGAGGCTGAACAGTGCCGTGAATGGGACTGTTTCTTTTTATTTATTTATTTTTTTCCAATTGTTTAACCATGTGAGACACACTAAGCTGAAAGCTTGTTTACAGATGCGACCTGGGAGCACTGGGAAGTTAAGTGACTTGCTCAGGGTCACACAGTATGCAAGTGGGGGATGTGGGATTCAAACCCAGGTCTCCAGATTTGCAGCTCAGAGCCTTAAACCACTGCACTATACTGCCTCCCACAATGCTTTCTAGGAGGGCATTATGCTTTCGGGGGGACTGCCCATCCCCCTGAGCACTGGACTGTCCGTTGTCAGACCACCCCTCCAGAGAGGGAGGTAGACCAGACCTGGCCCGGCTGACTGAACAACTTTCACATGAAGTCTCCCTACCGTCACCTGCCCCACTCATGGTCGACTCCATCAGTGGAGGACTGAAGACTTCTTTCTTGTACAAGTAAGCAATTTATTAAAATGGAATCGGTACTTTTTGTGATAAAATAGAAAATAATAAAACTGAAAACTAACCTGCAAGTTTGAAGTCTGACTCCGTCATTGAAGCACACTTGACAGTGGGGAAAAAAGGAACTGAGGCGGTTGGAGGGCCGATACCAAGATAGTCTATACCGGACGAGCCTGGCTCACGGTGCCGCTGCCTCGCAGCTCCATCTCGAAGCTGGCCCTCCTGAAAAAGTTTGGCTCCTGCTGGGTCCTAGCACCTCCGGCGTACTCCATTAGTGCGAAGTAGTGGTGGAGACTTTATGTTCAGGAAGATCAAAGGGTGCCAAGGCTGTCTGGCCCAGTCTGGTGTGATCAGTATCATGGTTTCAGGCTGACTCCTCAGTCTGAGAAGAACTCTTGACACCAGTAGAATTGGAGAAAAAGCATAGAGGAATTTCCCCATTCAATCCAGAACTACAGCATCCATGGGCACTGTGCCCAAGGATGGTGGGCTGCAGCAATACATTGATAGCTGATGATTGTCTTTTGAGGCAAACAGATTTATTTATGGGGTGCCCCACTGCCTGAAAATTGTATCCAACACTTGCTTGTTCAAAGCCAATTCGTGATGGTCCTAGCTGATTCTGCTGAGTGAATCCGCCAGTGTATTGTCCTTCCCTGGAGGGTGAATGGCAAATAGATGCACCTCCAGGGAATAAGCTAGGGACCAAATCTTCATGGCCTCTGTGCAGAGTCTTAAAGATCTGGTACCCCCGTGCTTGTTTATGTACCACATAGTGGCTATGTAGAGTCTGTCCTGACTTGGACTGACTGACCCCTCAATTGAGTGGCAAAGGCCTTCAGAGCAAGGAAGACTGCTCTCAACCCCAAGAGGCTGATGTGCAGTTTGGACTCCTGGAGTGATCAAATTCACAGATTTTTAGGTCGCCTTTGTGCACCCCCTACCCTAGGAGGGAGGAATCTGTTATTAAGAACACTGTGTGGTGTTTTTGCTGAAAAGGGATGCCCTGTTAAAGGTTCTCCCTTTCTTTCCACCACTGCAGAGCCAGTAACAGAGTTCTTGTAACGGGCACCAACTTTGAGATGAGATCCCCTCTTTGAGACCAGTGTGATCAGAGGTGATACTGGATATCCCTCATTTGATACCTGGAGCCTGACAATACTGCTGTAGTTGAGGCCATGTGTCCCAGCAATGCTAGGAAATGGAATTTACGTACCTACTGTAATTCTTGATCTTCTCTTGTATCTTCACCATTCATTACTGTTGGGTGTAAGCGGAAGTGTGCACCCACTACGGAAGTTTTTGGGGGGTCTGCGCCTCGATGGCCGCCATCAGAACACCACTGTGCAGCAGGGTCGGCCGCTAGGCAACCGCAGACCCTCCTCCATCCCAGTTTTGTTTCTCCCACCGTCGAGGCTGCACCTGCTGCACAAGTTCAGAGTGTGTTACGAAGTATGCCATTAGGCCTTGCAGTTCTGGGCTGACCTAAGGCAAAGGAGTTTGCCAGGATCAGAAGGTTTGACACCCTCTCCTGTGGGAAAAAAGCTTTTCCCTGAACAGTGTCCACTTCTGCACCAATGAACTCCAGTGACTGAACTGGCTCCATATGAGACTTTTGTGCATTGATTAGGAAATTCAGTGACTCTAGGGTACTTTGGGTCACCCTGATGGAGTCCTTCACCTGCTGGTATTAATTTCCTATGACCAGCCAGTCATCCAGGTAAGGAAATATACTTATTCCCTGCCTTCTGAGGTAAGCTTCCACCACTGACAGACACTTTGTGAACACTCATGGGGCAAGGTGAGCTGAAGTGCTGAGAACTGGTAATGACCTGAGGGAAGAGTGAACCTTAGGTACTTTCTGTGGCATGGTCGGACTGAAATGTGAAAGTAGGCATCTTTCAGATCCAGAGATGCCAGCCAGTTTCCTTCCCTTAAAGAAGGAATTACTGTTGCCAGTGTTACCATTTTGAACCTGGGCTTTGCCAGGTGCCTGTTTAGGTGTCTGAGATCTAAGATTGGATGCCAGTCCCCATTTTTCTTTTTGATAAGAAATTATCTTGAGTACAGTCCCCTTCCACTTTGTGTGAGGGGCACTGACTCTATTGCCCTGGCTTGCAGGAGCTTTTTTACTTCCAACTCCAGCAGAATGGTCTCTGATGGAGTTACAGGTTGGAAAACCCTGCGGCCCTGGAGTTTTGGAAATTGTTTGAACTGCAGGCACAGACCTCGACTCACTACCTCCAGTACCCAGTTGTCTGTGGTAATGTTTTCTCCAATGTTTAAAATAGTGAGATAACCTGCCCCCTACTAGAGGAGGGGGGGCAGCTTGATCTGCGCAGTCAGGGATTCTGTCCGGATTGTGGTCTAGGAGCTGGGGTTGAGCTGGCACGCCTAGCAGACCTCCTGCCCCTGTAATACTCTCTAACCTGTGTGTATTCTATAGGCATAGGATATGGGGCATAAAATCTGGGGTAGTAACTCCTACCCCTACCTCGCCTTCCTGTGGGTCTATAAGAAGTGGAGGCTCTGACTTCCGGTTGTGTCATGCAAGTAGATGGTGGTCTAAGGAATGGCTCTTAGCCCCGGTGGAAATCAAATTGCTGCACCGATCTATATCTAGAGTGCTATTGGTCTAAAAACTAAAAGTAAAGTGTCTCAGAAGTTTGTAGAGATGGGCGTACAAAAAAACACCCCCCTTTTGGAGCACTGGGCAAACAAGTGGCTTCAGAAGATCATCGGCCTGAAAGCCTGGCTCCCTCCCTCTCCTCTATTAACACCAGCTCGGGTAAGGATTATGACGGGTCGGGCTCTGATACAGCTTCCAACTTCACAAAGGTGGACGGGCAAAGGATGATTAAAATACTGCACCACATAGATGCGAAGATCTCTGGAATCCAGAAGGATTTAAAAAAATAAGAGAACAGAACCACGGCAGTGGAAGCCCACATGGAGGGTTTGCAGTCCGAACATATGGCCTTCAGTAGATCCTTAGCCTATCTACATAAGAGAGAGAGAGAGAACACTGCGAGCAGAGGATGTGGAGGCCAGAGCCCACCGCAACAATATTAGCGTTTTTGGGGTGCCAGAGGGAATTGAACCCCCAAGCATGGAAGATTACATCGACTCCTGGCTCCGTAAGGAGTTAAGATTTAACTGAAGATGTGGGCCTAGATATCGAGAGGGCTCACCGAGCCATAGCTCCAAAGCCTAGACAGGGAGCTCCACCTCGTTTAATAATAGTAAAGTTTCTAAAATACACAACTAAGGATAAAATCCTTAGGCTTGCATGGGCTAAAAAAGATCTCAACCTGGACAGCCAAAAAATTGATGTGGATCAGGACTTTTCTCCTCAAATGTTAATAAAGAGAAAGAAGGTGCTACAAATAGTGAAATACCTGAGAGAGAAAGGGTTTAAAGCTTATTTGAGATATCCTGCTCGTCTGTGGGTCCAGTGGAAGGAAGGTATTAAAATGCATGGCTCGTTGTTGGAGGCCTCAACCTTCCTTGCGGAATTAGAAATCCCCTTGCCTGACATAAAGGAGGAGCTTGCAGAGAAGGAGATCGAGGAGCTCCTCTGGTCACTCGCACCAGGCCAGAGGAAAAGACTGGGGAAAAGGGGTGAGGCTCTACTACCACTTCATGCTGATTGTTCAAGACTGCTGGCAAAGGGAAAGGACACCTGAGCAATTCCAAAGAGGAGTTTTGGTCGAGTTCTTTTATTGTCGGGCTTGATTTTGAAGGCCAGCACTCAACCTACGAGGGTGTATCTACAATAAAGATACCTGGCTTATCTCAAGTATATTTACTTATTTTTTTTAGATGTAAACTGACCTTTTTGGATATTTGGGTTACCCTGGTGGAGAGTTGCCTGGTTGAGAGAAAAATCAGATAGGCATCATGTTTTTTGGCTGACGATGTTTACTGTACTGGAATGAATTAGACAGAGGGATGGGTGCCATGGGGGTCTATTTTCCTGGGCACCAGGCTTGAGGTCCATTTCTAGTGGGGTCCTCCTGATTCATCAATTTCCTCTGCGACGCGTGAAGCTACATTAGAGGCACCAGAAGTGACTGAAATATTAGACCCGAATAGCTGAAACTCTTGATAGCCGTATGAAGCAGCTGTAATGTAGTTTCTTGTAATTTTTTTTTTCTTACAGTAGTCTACAGCACATATAATTCAAGAGGGCTGCACAAAAAACATGAAACCAATGGCAGCCTGGGGGGGGGGGTTATTGATGACCGGGGGGCTTAGGTTCAGGGTCTGTTTATATTTTTCGACTGCTCAGATCCAATAAATAGTTCTGTGGTGGAGTGAAAGACCAGGTTTCTAAAAAGTAAAGTTAATTTACTCAGTTTGCAATAAATATGATCAGAGATTGATTAAACTGGAGAAGGGTGTGTTGGAGAGCAGATGGAGTTGGCAGTGAGGTTTTTCTACCTGACAAGGGTTCGCTTTAGATAAGGGGAATGTTTCCACAGCTCTCCAGAAACTGGAACTCACCGGGGCGGGCCGTTTCGGCTGCCAGCACAACTGGAACTCATTTAGAGGAAAGGGTCTGAATTCCTGGAAGATCTGGGAGTACAACCCTCAGTGTATTAGAGCTGTACACCTCTTTACAGGGGACTTCATAGTCCAGTTCTTAGGGGCTTATTAGTTGGCTCCTTCCACTTCTGCCATTTAAGGCAGATCCAACAGTTGGGTTACTAAGTTTCTATTTTCTCTCCCTCCGGGGGCTCCCAGTTGAGTCGTCCAGGGGGTGGTTTGGACCTGACATGTGGTCCTATTAGTTTAGATTAGTTGTTGTTATGGGCATCATGTTAGGTACCTGTTTAACTGTAGGCATCCCAGCCCCGAAGTTGGAGGTTGGGTTTAGCTATGTGTGTTTCTCTTTCTCCTTTTTATTTTCTTTTTCTTTATTATTTTGTGGGATCTTGTGGTACATCAATATCTATAAGGAGAATAATTTGGCCCTAGGTAGTAAGGTTCAACATAAGGCTGAAAGGGATGGAGGGTGTAATCTGCATTCTAATTTTGTTAGATGACCACTCTAAAGCTTTGTTTGGTGAACGTTAAAGGTATCAATAATCCTACTAAAAGAATGAGAATTCTGACTGAACTATGAAGGGTAAACTGTGAGACTGCCTGCCTCCAGGAGACTAGACTTTCCAGTACAGAGCATTTGAAGTTATGTAGATCATGGGTGGGGGCGGTTTTTGCAGACTCCCATCCGGAGAAGAAAAAAGTGGTTATGGCCATTTTGGTCAAGCAAGGGATCCCATTCCAAATACAGAAAGTCTCGAAGGCTGGCTCAGGAAGAACTGTAGCCCTTTCTGGTTTGCTTAGTGGCCATCCAATCCATATACTGTCCATATATGCCCCCACACTACCTATGGGGGAATTCTTTAGATCCTTGTTTAGTTTAATTCCGGGACTCCGCGAAGGCCAAGTAATTTGTGCAGGGAACTGGAATTGTGTTGAAGACCAGAGATTGGACAGGAGCAATCCGGCTCCCAAGGGTTCTAGGGCTTGTTCTAGGCTTTTATAAAGCCTGTGCTGTGAAAGGGGTATATCGGACCCATGGCGGGTACAAAATCCCAATAAGCTTGATTATGCCTTTTATTCGGCTTCCACAAGATCATATTCTAGATTGGATCATTTTTATACACAAAAAGGACTGTTCCACACTTTTACAGATTGTTGATACACCCGGTTAGTTTCTCTGACCATGCTATGATCTCTGCAACTTTAAATTGGGGAGGGGTTAGGAAAGTGGGCCTATGGCATTCTGATCCAGGTTTGGTTAGCGATAAAACCTATGTGGAATCGACCAAAACTCTTATCAGGGATTATATGCAGGACAATACAGGTCAAGGTATTGGCTTAAAGTATGTTTGGGATGGAATGAAGGCGGTGGTCAGGGGGCACTCAGTCTCATATGCAGCCTTTAAGAACAAGACACAACAGGCTGCACTGAGAGCAGCGGAGTTAAAGGTTATTGAACTTGAAACTGAGCATAAGAAATCCAAAAAGCCAGAACTGTTGACACAACTTAGGGAGGCTAGAGCCAAATATAATGCCCTATGTTGAGAAAGACGGAGAACTTAATGAGATATTCAGCTCAGAAGTATTATGAAGGGGGGGGAGAGTGGGTAAACTCTTGGCCCTTCGCCTAGAAAACAGCAGGCCGATCGATATGTCTCAGCAATTAGAACACTAGATCCGAGGAGGCCTAAGATCTCTCACACAGAGGAGATAGCAGAGGAATTTGGCAATTTCTATAAACAGTTATATAGGGAAGAAAGGAGCTCAAATCATCTACACAAAATATCAGACTTTTTAGATTTAGTAGAATTACCAAAATTATCAAATACCCAAAAATAAGGTTTAGAAAAATTATTTACAGATGGAGAGATAAATGAAACAATTAAAAGTCTGAAATCCGATAAAGCTCCAGGTCCGGACGGGTTTACAGCAGAATTTTATAAATGTTTTGGGAGGGAATTGGCACCTCTTATGGTTAAGGTTTTCAATGAGGCCCACATCGTGGGGTTATCCCCGGACTCTTGGGGCGCTGGTTTCTGTCATTCCCAAGCCGGGTAAGGATTCATCCTTCTGTGCCAATTATAGACCTATCTCCTTATTAAATCAGGATGCCAAAATCTTCTCAAAAACAATTGGAATTTGTTTACTGAATATAATTTGTGTCTTAGTTCATCCAGACCAAACTGGATTTATGCCCGGGAGGCATATACAGAATAATATTCGGTCACTTCTAAATTCCCTCTCTATCCCCCAGTCCCCATTAATTCCCTAAGAGCTGTGGTCTCTTTGGATGGCGAAAAAGCATTTGATCGGTTAGATTGACAGTACCTTGATAGTACTTTGGTCAAATTTGGGATGGGGGAAAAATATCGGGGGTGGGTCAAGAACTTATATAGAGCTCCCAAAGCCCAGGTCAGGGTTAATGGAGTATTTTATTCGGCTTTTACTTTGACTAGGGGGACCAGGCAGGGATGCCCGCTCTCTCCCCTTTTATTTGCTCTCAGTATGGAGCCATTGGCTGCAGCCCTACATCAGTCAAGCCTGTATCAAGGAATAAGAATAGGGGAAACTGAATTGAACGTATCTTGGTATGCGGATGTCGGATGATACCTTTCTTTATGTCACTGACCCTGTCAAGGCTTTGCCCAGGATTTTTGAGTTTCTTGAGAAGTTTGAAGTGTTCTCTGGTTACAAAGTTACTGTTGCTAAAACTAAGATAATACCGGTGGGAACACCACTCAGTGCTGCTTTGCCAGACCTGGGAAGGGTAAAATGGGCTAAGGCAGGGTTCCGATACTTGGGGGTCTGTGTACCCAGGGAGTTGAGTAAACTATTTGCAATGAACCATTTCGGACTCTTGCAAGAGATTCAGACAGATTGCAATCACTGGACAGAAATGAAAATTACGTACCTACCGTAATTCTTGATCTTCTCTTGTATCTTCACCATTCATTACTTACTGGGTGTAAGCCGGGCGGCGCACCGTCAGAGGCTTTTTTTTTTTTTTTAAAACTTTGGCTAACTGAGCCCTCGTGAGTGACGTCATGCATCATCTTGTGAGGCGGCCAGTAGCGACTAACCTCCTCCAACTCAGTTCTGTGAGCTGAGAGGCAAAAGCGAAGCAGAGAATAAAGATAGCGAGGCAAGATAGCCAAGGGATAGCAAAGCAAGGAAGAATGAACTGAAAAGGAATAAGCCGATGGAGGAAGGACAGAGGAGATAAGAGTATCCCTAACCTAGGGACTGCAGGGCCTCCTTACCTGGGCGACTCTAGGAGGAGAGAGAAGGAGGGAAATGAGAAAGAAGAAGAAGAAGAAGAAGAGAAGAGAAAGATGGGATGTTGAGGGAACCAGAATGCCCAAGGAGCCTAGTTAGCTTATGGCTGAAGGCTCGACTTAACAGGGAAGCAAGAATCCCCGGAGATAGAGCTGAAGAGAAGGTTCACCAAACCTGCTAGACAGACTCAGGAGGGCATAGTCCTCATCCTCAACATGCCATTGTTTTGATAACCACTTCGGGCTCCTGGCCGAGGAAGGCCTTTAACTGGAGGACACCCGAGGAGGGAGAATAAAACCCCCAGCAGTATGAGAGCACTGCTCAGGGGTTTGGAAAAGGAAACTGTAAGCCTTTCAGGAGTTCATAAGTACAGAAGTGGGACTCAGTCGGACTCGCCAAGGCAGGCCAGAGGCTTAGGCTGGCTGGGATTGGTTATGGTCAGCACTGCTTGTCTGTAAAACTGTCCGAGGACACTAGAAAGGAAACACCAATTATCAAAATCTAGTGAGAAGGCAGTCTGCCCTCTCATCTTACTTCTTGTTTGTTTTTCTCTTTCTTTTTTTTTTTTACAGATAATCACTTGCAGGCTAGGAGCGTGACCTGAATACCAAGAATGCCTATAGCAGTCGAAGAGAGTTCCCTCAGCTTTTGCTTTTTTTTTTTTCCACAAAAAACAGACGTGCCCGTTCCTCCTCTCTGCAAGGCAAGAATTAAGGAAGGGGGAGGGGTTTTTGATTCTAGGGCTTAACAGCTGGAGCACAGGATTGCAGGATCAAAACTGAATAGCCTGAGCCAGGCTAAAACCCCAGAGGTATCTCGCCGAGGATGGCAAGAGATAGTTGTGCAGTTTGATCGCCAAGCAAATCCACTAGATGGCCCAAGAATCTTAGACTAAATAATTTTTCTGGAGAATAAGAACCCCCAAGAAATAGATTTTTTTTTTGGAAAATTGAGCAATTCTTCCCTCTGGTCTGGGGGCCTGTAGACAACCCCAGTTCTTATGGCTGTCCCATTTCCTGTTTCCAGGGTGACCCACAGTTCTTCTGGCTCCTTATGTGTATTCTGAATTTCTGTAGCTTCCCATTTTTTATAATTTTTTTTTTACTCTGACTAGGTTACAAACCCAGCAACTTATTTGGAATGGATTTCATTAACTGCAGGTACTGTGGAACAATTTTCAGAAGGACAGTCTTACAGGATTTAGGACACTGTCCTACATGCTGGGCCTTTGGAGATCTTAGGTCTCAGCCCGGGCAGCATGGGCAGAGATTGCACGCCTCAAATTTCATATTGAAGAGGAAATACATTATAAGAACCACCCGCCATTTCCCAGCATCCAACAGAAAAACCTCGACCGCAGAGGGTAGTTGGTCCAGGAGGTTGGCAGGTGGTTAGGAGGAGCAAATCAGGTGCCCCATCACTCTCTGCTCTCAACACATTACCTCCAAAAACCATATAAACACTACAAACAGGTATCTGCCTCTATCTCTGAAATCAAATAAAGAGGCAGAAGACACTGCAGAGCAGGACACTCGGCACAGGAGCTAGACAACAATACTCACCCAAATCAGGAACCAAAACTAAACAAGCACAAAGGAAATCCAAAACTTCTGATCATAGGAGACTCCATGATTCGGGAGTTGATACCCATCTCCAGCCAGGGGTGATGGTCAGATGTCTCCCAGGTACATCAGCATGGAGAGACACTGACCGCATTGCTAAAATTGTTCACAAAGCAGGAGAAAACATTGATGTCCTAGTACACATAGGGACTAATGATCCCGCCAGCCGGGTCAGTTGTGGAGACCAAGGAACACCTGACTAGGCTGGGTGACAAACTATCTTCTATTTCGTCTAGCATCTCCTTCTCTGAGATCCTGCCAGTCTGGGAGAAGGGAGCAGACGGACGGAAGGTCAGAGAAGGGGAGATAGGGGAGCTAAACACGTGACTCAAGGACTGGTGCCAGGAAAAAGGACACAGATTTGTAGGGAACTGGCAACAGTTCTGGGAGCGAAGTTCTTTAAATTTGATGGACTGCATCTGACTAAAGAGGGAGTCAGTGCATTGGGGCAGAAGTCTGACGCTTTGCAGAATATTTAAACTAGCAAATGGGGAGATGGTGCAGCACCTCATCACGTCGAATGGGAAGAACACCCCTCCCCCCTCAGCTAGTGGTCAAACAGGAATTCAGCGTGTTTGCCGTTCATTTGCATCACCAGGTAAGAAAAAAGGTTTGTCTCCCCATACGATGCACAGGGGTAATGCCAAACTTCACCCAACAACTAACACACCAAAATCTGGCCAATGGAAAATCATGTACACAAATGCTCACAGCCTGGGAAATAAGATCCCAGACCTGCAGGCAATAATGTCAGAGGCTAAACTGGACATAGTAGCAATTAGTGAGACGTGGTTTACCAGTAACCACACTTGGGAGGCTTCAGTACCTGGCTATGTATTGTTCAGAAGAGACCGAGGTGCAAAAGGGAGGAGGTGGCCCTGTATGTTAATAAAATATCAAAGCTACAGAAATTCAGAATACACATAAGGAGCCAGAAGAACTGTGGGTCACCCTGGAAACAGGAAATGGGACAGCCATAAGAACTGGGGTTGTCTACAGGCCCCCAGACCAGAGGAGGACACAGACACATTACTGTTAGAAGATATACAAAACATGACAGCTAAAGGGAGGTTCTGATAATGGGAGACTTCAACATGCCAGATACAGATTGGTCAATACCAGCAGGAACATCTCCCAGAACTAGACTCATAGTGGAGTCCCTGCAGGGGGAGGGCCTCAAACAACTGGTACAGCAACCCACAAGAGACAGGGCTATCCTAGATCTAGTACTGACTAACAAAGAAGGGATCACAGATCTCCAGGTAGAAGGTCACCTGGGGCCAGTGACCATCACATGGTATGGTTCAATTTGGCTACTACATCTAAATCATCCCATTCCAAGGCAAAATATGGGACTTCAGAGGAGCTGACTTTGATAAGATGGCCAACAGAGTTAAGCTAGCCCTGGCAAAAAGAAACACAGGTGAGGAGGTACAGGCAAAGTGGGCAAGCATTAAGGATACAATACTTGAAGCAACATCCCATTGTGTTAGACAGAAAAGGAAGTGCAAAGAAGAAGGAAACCACTTTGGTTCTCAAATACAGTAGCAGAAAGGTCAGAGCCAAAGGCTGGCCTTCAGAAAATATAAGGAACACAGCGGGATGAAGATAGGAGGCATACCAAACTGCCCTAAGGGAAGCAGGTAAGGCAGTAAGGCAGGCAAAGTCCCAAACTGAGGAAACACTAGCACGAACAGTAAAAGAAGGTGACAAGACTTTCTATAGATACATTAGTGAAAGGAGAAAGTCCAGAGGGGGTATTGCTAAGCTTAATGGAGAAAAGGGAGAATGTGAGGAGGAGGACCCTGTAAAGGCATCTATCCTAAATAGATACTTTTGCTCAGTATTTACTGAAGAGAAGGTAGGGCAGGGCCCACAGCTCAGCATCATGGACACAGGGGGAGGAGGTGAGCACTACTCCCTTCACAAAAGAAAGGGTCCTACAAGAGCTTGCTAAGCTCAGGGTGGATAAGGCAATGGGACCTGATGGCATACATCCCAGGGTACTTAAGGAGCTAAAGGAGGAACTAGCAGAGCCATTAGCAGAATTGTTTAGTGAGTCTCTGAGCACAGGAGAGGTCCCAGAAGACTGGAGAAGGGCTCATGTGATCCCACTCACAAGAGTGGTAGCAGGGAGGAGGCGAACTATAGACTGGTCAGTCTTACCTCAGTAGTGGGCAAGATTATGGAGGCACTCCTTAAGGAAGGATAGTGCAACACCTGGAATCCATAAGGCACAGGATCCAAGACAGCATGGGTTTACAAAGGAAGGTCCTGTCAAACTAATCTCATAGATTTCTTTGACTGGGTAACCAGAGTGGTGGACCAAGGGGAGCAGTTGATGTCGCCTACCTTGACTTCAGCAAAGCTTTTGACACTGTTCCACATAGAAGATTGATAAATAAGCTAGGTAGGCTCGGGTGGTCGAAGTTGGTCAACTGGGTGGCAAACTGGTTGACTGGCAGAAAACAGAGAGTGGTGGTAAATGGTATACAGTCAGAAGAGATGCAAGTCACAAGTGGGGTACCTCAGGGATCAGTCCTGGGGCCAGTCCTATTCAACATCTTCATTAGTGACCTTGCAGATGGACTAGAGGGTAAGGCTTGTCTGTTTGCAGATGACACCAAGATCTGCAACAGAGTAGATGATCCAGATGGGGTGGGCAGAATGAGAAGAGATCTGGATAAACTAGCAGAATGGTCAGAAGAGTGGCAACTGGGATTTAATGCAAAGAAGTGCAAAATCATGCACATAGGGAAGAGAAACCTGAAGCCACTTATAGGCTGGAGGGAGTTGCTAGCAGTCACAAAGGAAGAAAGAGACTTGGGCATCATCATCACTGATGACCTAAAATCATCCAAGCAGACCTCTAAAGCAGTAGGTAAGGCTAGGGGTGTTAGGGTGTATTAGTAGGGTATCACAAGTCGTAAGAGGGAGGTAATAATCCTCTGTACAAGACATTGGTTAGGCCCCATCTGGAGTACTGGCAGTATTGGAGGCCACACCTTCACAAGGACATTAACCAAATTGAGGCAGTCCAGAGAAGGGCAACCAAAATGGTGCAGGGACTGCATCAGAAGACATGGAGGACAGATTAACGGAGCTCAATATGTATACCCTTGAGCAAAGGAGGGAGAGAGGTGATATGATCGAGACATTTAAACACCTTAAGGGCATAAACAAGGTGAAAGAGTCTAACATGTTTAAATATAAGAAAATAGCAGGACAAGAGGACACAGCATAGATAGGAGGCCGATTAAGGGGAATGTGAGGAAATTATTTTTCACAGAAAGGGTGGTAGATGCATGGAATGGCTTACCACAAGAAGTGGTGGCTATGAATACAGTGCAGGGCTTCAAACAGGCATGGGATAGGCATAAGGGAGCAATACAAATGACTATGAATAGATAGGTCACTGACAGAGCAAAGGCCGATGGCACATTTATAAGGTAGAAAAAGAAATGGGCAGACTGGATGGGCCTTGCGGTCCTTATCTGCCGTCAACTTCTATGTTTCTATGTTTCTATATATTGCAGAGAGAGGAAGGAGACGGGAGGTGGAGAAGCCACAGGAAGAGGCCACTGAGGGGATGGAGGGAGGGAGTAAGTAATGAATGGTGAAGATACAAGAGAAGATCAAGAATTACGGTAGGTATGTAATTTTCACATCTTCCTTGTCAATCTTCTACCATTCATTACTTCCAGTGAGTATAAGCTCCTCTTCCCCAGGAAGGGGAAGAGGCCATACCTGAGGGAACAAGACCCCCAGCCTTCTGTTGGTGAGAAACAGAAGGAGAAGACCCTGGCTCATTCAGAAAGCCTAAGTGGGGGAAGAGCTAGGAGGTGCCTCCCGAGGACGAGGAGATGGAGGGAGCCCCTGTAAAAGTCTCCTAGCTCTAGAGGAGAAAAGACGGGTCCCCCGGAAGGTGGAGCGAATCACCCTACGCCGGGCCAGGGGTGACAACCTGGAAAGACGAAGCCTTGCCGTCCGCCTGATGCAGATCGCTGTCCCAGCAAGCCTGGAAGCCACCTCATTGGCGTCGTAAGATGCCCTTGCTTGGTGTCTTGCCAGCTCCAGGCCTACCGCGGAGAGGGCAACGGCTTGTCTGGTTTGCTCCGTGTCAGGCATTGATGCCAACAGCGGACATCATCGACCACAAATGCCGGTTGTAGGCAGCGTGGTGAGCCTGATGAGATGCAATACTGGCACTGCACGAAGAAGAGAACACTCTTCACCCCAATGGTCTAACTGAGAGAGTCCGATCCGTGGGCGGTCGTGGCGCCAGGGCAGCGGCGCCCAGAAGGAGTGTCTAGTAAACCAAACCGAGGGCGGTTGGGAAGAGAACCTAGAGACTCTGAGGGGCACAATACCACGCTGACAGTCAGCGGGGCTGGAGAAGAAGGCTGGGGACTCGCCAGGACCGGATAGACGCCCCCTGGAAAGGGATAGGCCAGGAAGGTACCACCAAATGCTGGGCACTGAATTCACCAAGGAATTCTCGCTGCCTCCATCGGTATTGTCTCTCGAACATAGAAATCAAGATCCCTCACCATCTCGGAGGAAACGCTGATATTCAGTGAAATCAGCATCGGAGGAAAGATGAGCAGGGGTTCCTCTCCTCAGAGGAGGGAGATGAGGATGATGGGGAGCTGAATGTCCAGAGGATTCCTGCAGCGGTGGGGAGAGTCGAAGACCCGCTCATGCATGTATCTAACGATGAGAGGAAGGCCACCAGAACCCCTGAACTGCTCCCAGGATAACGGACCCGAGGGACCGACATGGCCTGGGAGCGGGGTGAAGGCAGAGAGATGGGAGAGGGCGCTCCGAGGAGGCAACGTTTCTGCGAGGCTTTGAACCGGGAAAGGAGCCCCAGTAGGAGGGATCCCGGATATCAGACCAGGCCGCAGAACGGAACTCTGGGGAAGCGAAGCCTGGAAGAGCCCTGGGGAGAATCCTCCCTGGACGATGCCGGACTGCACGGATCCAGAAGGGCAGTCCGCACAACAGCCACTGGAGGACACCTAGAACCCTGGAGGGAGGCGAGGTTCCTTTTCGGCTCCTGGCCACCCCAGGTGGCCAAGAAGACCAGTGGCAGACCCCTGCCCCTCAACCCCTCCCGGACTCGAGGGCCCTCCTCCTTGACCACAACGCCCCCTGTCCCTAGAGGGGCAACAGCACCGTGGGGGGTAGCTGTCACTGGCCTCAGAGGGAACCTCCCCTCCGTCACCCCACGCCTGCCCCGGGGCCCAGCCACCCCAGCCGGGGAACCCTCAGGAGGCGATGGAAGGGGGGACAGAGGGAGGGGCCCGCTGCGCCGCCTGGTACCTGTAGCCACAGGGGACCCAGACCCCGAAGAGTGGGGGTGCCAGGATGGGTCCACGTCCGAGTCATCGTCCTCCGAGGAGGAAGAGACCAGCTGGACCTTGATGCTGGCCACCCCAGGGGTCCCTGAGGCCACGGAGCCGCGAACGGCCCCAGTACCAAGGGTGACGCCGCTCGCCGCCCCCACACCGTAGCAGCCAGGCTCAACTCCGACCGCCAGCGCCGCAGGCCCGCACCAGGAGGAAGGACATGCCTACGGGCGCGCCGGGCGGCGCCGGAGGCGAGGCGGCACCGCCGAAGCCGCCAGGTCCATCGGTGCCGTGAACGGGCGCCGATGCCCAAAGCGGCACCGCAACGGGCGCCGCTTCGATCACCGGCGCCGAACCGCGCCGATCCAAAAACGGCACCGCATATCGATCACCGGCACCTGCAAACGGGCCGATCCCAACAGCGCCAGAAGGCAGCGTCGAGGGTCCACCCGAGCAGGCCCAAAGCGCGGCTCGACACGGGGAGCCTGCACTCGGAGAGGTGATCTGCCGAGGCGTGTCGCGCCGCGGCCCGGAAGGGACTACGACGCCCCCAACACCGCTGGAAGGCCCTCGGCAAGAAAAGACGAGAGATCTCCTCCTCGACCGTGAGTAGGCCCGGAGGGACACGGGAGGGGCCTAACGACCTTGCCCGAGAATCCCGAGAGACGCCGTCCCCGAAAGTCGGCGGCCTTGCCGAGCTTCAACGCTGCGATTTCGAGGACGCCGACGGTCCATCGAAAACAGGCGCCGCACTAATCCATATCATGGTTGGGTCCCAGGCAACAAGGCAAACGCCATGCCGGTCCGAGACAGAGAAATGCCTGCCACAGGAGCACCGACGCATAGGGGCGCGTCTGCCTTGGAAAAGCGCTTAGCTCCCAACCGGACATAACGCGAAAATAATAAGGCTAAACACAGCAAGAAACACCCGGCGCCTAGATAGAAAAGGAACAGTCTTACCGGATCGGGCTGAGGTGAAGAAAACAGCAGTCGGCAAACACGCACTAAAATGACTGCTACCGCACAGGTGCGCCTCGACGGGCGGGTGAAACAGAACTGAGTTGGAGGAGGAGTCGGTCGCTACACGCCGCCTCGCCGATGACGCATGACGCCACTCGCGAGGGCGGTGCCGTAGCCAAAGTTTAAAAAAAAAAAAAAACGCTCCCGTGACGGGTGCGCGCCTCCGCCTTACACCCAGGAAGTAATGAATGGTGAAGATTGACAAGGGAAGATCTCCCACTATCCTTATCTGGAAGAATTGAATCGGTGAGGATGAATACCCTTCCAAGGTGTTTATCTTTGTTCACCACTTTGCCAGTCAGACCACCAAAAAAATTCTGGATAGAATTAAACAACACCATCTCCAGATTTGTGTGGAATGGGAAGAAACCTAGGATTAGGTGGAGAGTGTTAACTGCCCCAAAAAACAAGGGAGGATTGGGACTCCCAAACATCTGTAATTACTATTGGGCAGCTCAATTTCAGGCTTTGATCCCATTGTTAAAAGAGGACAAGTCCCCCATTTGGGCAGAAATAGAATCCTTTAATCAGGTATTAGGAAGGGTAGGGGATTTCCTTCTCCTAGATGAAAGAAGATGGTCAAGGGTAGTGTATACTAATCCATGGACTTCCATGCTGAAACAAATCTGGTGGGAGGTATCCCTGGCAAATAAACACACACTGGCCCTGAATAGTTGGACATCTCTTAGGAGCTGCCTGGATTTCATACCATACAAGTGGGATGAGGCATTTAAAAATTGGGCGAGGCTGGGCCTCTCCTCCCTGGGACAGTTTTTTAAGGAAGGTAACCTGAAGTCATTTCACCAATTACAATTGGAGTTTGGGGTACCGCAAGGCAGGCAGGCAGTATAGCACAGTGGTCTAAGGCTCTGAGCTGCAAATTTGGTGACATCCAGCAGACCAGACCAGGGTTTGAATCCCACAGCTTCCACTTGCATACTGTGTGACCCTGAGCAAGTCACTTAACCTCCTTGTGCTCCCAGGTTGCTCCTGTAAAAAAGCTTTCAGCTTAGTGTGCTATACCTGGTTAAACAACTAAATAAAAAAAAAAAGATTTTTTTTTAGATTTTTACAAATTAAAAGCTACCTAACCCAGGAAAAGGTATTAAATTATATGGGTAGACCCCTGAATCCCTTACAAGCATGCTTGCTAGATCTGGCTCAGTTGAATAAACCAATAAAAATAGTTACCCAGATAGTGCAGATATTGTCCTTCTCTGAGGTGGATGATATTAGTCATGTTAAGGAAAAACGGGAAGAGGAAATGAAAATTACGTGTAACCCATATGTCCATTTTTGTAACATGGATATACATATGTGTATCTACGGGTTCGGGGAAGGATGAGGTTACCTGGCACAAGAGACCTACGTTTGACTACTCTGCACAGGGGCACTCAAGTAAATCCAACTACAGGAAGCAATAACTGTAATGTCCAGAACCAGAATTGGGATTTTTCAGTGTGGCTTTATTTATTAACTCACTGAACATAAACAAAGCTCTGTATGGTCCCCCAAAGGGCTACGTAACTGTAATGCAGATTAGAGGTTAAACACAGTGGTCCATTTGAGGAATGAACACAATACAGCAGTTGTCTGGCTTTGAACCCACCAGGCACTCAGCCCGGACTTTGCATGCGCATTGGATACACAGGCCGACTGGCCCGGCTCCCCTGCCGGCTGCTCGACTGACGGTCCACTTGGCGAATGGACCCAAACTCTACTTGAAAGACATCCCATCAAACAAGGAGGCTCCCAAACTGTGGCTCCCACACCACTTGAAGTCTCGAGTCCTAGAGGGATTTGTTTCGTACTTCAAATCGAAACTCCCATCAAACAAGGAGTACTCCCATCCAACAAGGAGTAAGTTTCCCATCCTGTGGCTCCCACACCACCTGAAGTCATCGACTCCTAGAGAGAGTTTTCTTGTTCAGGCCATGTCTGGGTACCCACCCATCACTAGCGCGCATGAGGCAAGTAGCAAAACACAGAAGAAATCCGTAGAAGTGGACCTGGTTACTAAAGATGGGGATTTATCCACCTCCAGCTCCCACAGCCCATACCCGGCCATTTCTCTGAACACACAAAAATCTTTAGGACTGTAACATGTAGATTGCATGGTGGATGAACTGACGCACCCCCTCTACTGCGAACTCTAAATCCATTTAAACTTTAAACTGACTGCTCCATTTGTTTGTCCTAGTTGACATAGTCTTCCCAAATAGCAGTCCCCAATACTTGAAATCCAACTGAAGAAAAGAAGTTGTTTGCCCCTTCCAATGGGGCCAAACACTCACCCATTCATTGCAGGGCCCCACAGGCAAAGTCCTTTAACCTTTGCTGTATTGTAGAACAGCCAACACAAAATCAGGCAGCTTCTTTCCTTGGTGGGTGAAGGGGATTGCCCCTGGAACCCACAAAGACCTTTTCCCACCCCCCCCAGAGGGAGGGGGCACTGAGACCGAGGGGACGGTCTCCACCACTTTATAAATGGTGAAACACAGAAAAACTTCTTTCTGTGTGGAGGCAAAACTCAAACTACAGACTGATGCTTCCTTCTTGCTCAAGGACAAAACTAAACTGACTCTCTCTTTGAATCCCAAAGTTCTAAGAACTCTCTGAGCTGAAAGTTCCAAATATGGCTCATGCAGCTGTAACAATTCTATATAATGATGTCATCTCTCCAGTCTCAGTTGTAACTGAGGACAGAGTGAGACAATGTGAAACCCATTTAACTGGAGTTTCACAAGCTGCCTTCCCTGCCTACCACTAGGTCTTACTGGGATTCTAGTAATCCCGGGTAACAAAGGGGTTACATACGTACCTACCGTAATTCTTGATCTTCTCTTGTATCTTCACCATTCATTACTGCTTGGGTTGTGCCAGAGGGGCGCACCTGCCACGGCAGATTTTTTTTTTTTTAGGTCGCCATCAACAGTGCTGCCCCTGATAGTAACTCACTGCGTCATGCACGAGGGGTGGCCGTTAGGTGCTGCAGACTCCTCCTCCATCTCAGCTCTGGTAGCCGGAGAGGTGAAAAAAAGGGTAAGGAAAAGGAGAGCAAGGCAAGAGAGCCGAAGGACAGAAAAAAGAAAGGATATAAACTGAAAAAGGTATAAGCTGGTAGAGGACAGAAAGAAAGAGAGAGAATGCCTACCCTAAGGGACCGCAGGGCCTCCCTTCTGGGGCAGCTCCAAGGGAGAAACAGATAAAGAGAAAGAGAAAAAGGAAGAAGAAGAAGAAGAAGAAGAAAGGGAAGAAAACAAGGGATGTTGAGAGGGGAGAACACCGCCCATAGATATATTGGTTGAGAGGCTTATAAACTCGGAACCAAAAACAAGAGAGCAAGAATCCCTCCTGATAGGACTGAGAGAAGGTTCAAATGAACCGCTTGTACAGATTGGATGCAAAGGGCAGATTCTCTAACCTCCCATCATCACAACCCCCTACACTCTAGCTGAGAGCTCACAGACTGCCCAGGCAGAAATTCTGTTCCGGAAAGAGAGCGCCCAACTAGGAAGGGGAATAAGCCCCTTAGCACCTTGTTAAGTGCTAACACAGATGTGTGTGGGAAGGGGGTAAGCCCTGCAGAAGGCAGCTTTGTGTAAAAGGATAGAGCGGGAAACTCAATCGGACTCCCTGAAGGCAAGGCAAGAACAACAGCTCCAGGTAAATGAAGTGCCAGAAGAATCAACCAGAAGAAGCTGACACAATATTAATTAATACCTGCCAGAGGGAACCTGAAAATTGGGTCCAAGCCATAGAGGGACAGTCTCTTCAGCTGTGAACTGAACAACATGGCTAAGAAGCCAAGAGGTCACCCCTAGGGGTAATCAGAAAGAGTTCCCTCAGGATAGAATAAATCCTACTCGTTTCCCTTTACCTTGAGGAAAAAAGATCAGTCCAGAGAAAAATGCAAAATCAAGATTTTTTTTTTTGGCTTAAAGGCCAATGAGGAAGGGAGAGGAATGAGTAGGGAGGGGGAGACGCCGCAGAAGGAGGCCACTGAGGGGAAGGTGGGCAGGTATCGGTAATGAATGGTGAAGATACAAGAGAAGATCAAGAATTACGGTAGGTACATACTTTTCATATCTTTACTTGTCAATCTTCACCATTCATTACTGCTTGGGTGAGTACCAAGCTCCCCCCCCCCGGGGGGGATAATAGAAACCCTGAGGGAACAAGACTCTCAGCCTCTTGCTGGTGGGAAACAGAAGGGGAAGACCCTGGGCTAATCAGACAAGAAGCCTATGGTGGAGGAGAGCTAGGAGGTGTCCCCCAGGGATGGGGAGATGGAGGAAGCCCCTGCAGAAGCCTCCTAGCCATGGAGGAAAAAAGACGGGTCCCCCGGAAAGCGAAGCAAATCACCCTACGCTGGGCCAAGGATGATAACCTTGATAGACAAAGCCATACCGTCCGTCTAATACAGATCACTGTCCCTGCAAGCCTGGAAGCCACCTCATTGGCTTTGTAAGATGCCCTTGCTTGGTGTCTTGCCAGCTCCAAGCCTATAGCAGAGAGGGCAATGGCCTGTCTAGATTGCTCCGAATCAGGCATTGATGCTAGAAGCTGGGATAACATCGACCATAAATGCCTACTGTATGCGCCTGATGTGAGGCAATGCACAGCATCGCACGAGAAGGAGAGAACACCCTTCTACTCCACTGGTCAAACTGTATGGAATCTGAATTCGGTGGGCAGTCGTGCGTCGGCGCCCAGAGGTAGTTTCTCGGAATGCCAATCCCGAAGGCAGGTTGGGAAGAGAACCTAGAGACTCCAATGGGGCACACTACCTTCTCCAGCAGTCTGCTGGGGCTGGAACAGGGACGGCTGGTGACTGCCAGGAATGGATAGACGCCTCCTGGAAAGGAATAGGCCAGGACAGTACCACCAAATGCTGGGCACTGAATTCACTGAGGAATTTACGCATCTCCCATTCGGTATTGTCTCGTCTAACAAAGGAGATACGAAGATCCCTCACCATCCTTGAAAGGAATCGCTGATATTCGGTGAAATCAGCATCAGAGGAGAGATGAGCAGGGGGTTCCTCTCCCTCCGAGGAGGGAGACGAGGATGATGGGAAGCTTGAATGTCCAGAGGACTCCTGCGGCAGTGGGGATAGGCGAAACACCCACTCATGCATATATCTAACGTATGAGGGGAAGGCCGCCGCAGAGCCTCTGAACATCTCCCAGGATAATGGGCCCGTAGGACCAACATGGCCTGGGAGAGGGGGGTGGCTACAGAGGAATGGGAGAGGGACACCTACAATGAGGCAACTGTCCTCTGCTGAGGCTCTGAAATCTGGAAAACGGAGTCCGAGCTGGCGGGATCCCGGACAACAAACCAGGTCACAGAACAGAACCCTGGGGATGCGAAGCCTGGAAGAGCCTAGTAGGGGATCCTCCTCCTGTGATGAACCTGGGGCTGCATGGGTCCAGAAGGGCAGCCCACAGCAATGCCACAGGAGGGGTTTCTGGAGCCCGAGAAGGAAAGACAGGGCCCAGCGCTATGGCTCCTACCCGCACCCCGAGGGGTGGCAGGTGAAGACCGAGGTGCCTCATCCCGGTCTCTCAACCCTTGGACTCTGAGAACACCCTCTTCTTTGACCCCAGCAACAATCCACCCCGAGCAGGTGCAGCAGCACCGGGATCAGCAGCTACCGCAACCCCCTCAGGAGGATGAGCCCCTCCCCACTCCTCCACGCTATCCCCCTCCAGGGACCCCAGACCACCCCTGGCCTGGGAGGCCTCAGGAGAGGACAGTAGAGGAGACAGAGGAATAGGTGCACCGGGCCGCCTAGCACCTCATGTCACTGGAGACCCTGACCCCGAAGAGTCAGGGTGCCAGGATGGGTCCACGTCTGAATCATCCTCCTCCAAGGAGGAAGAGACCAGCTGGACCTCAATACTGGCCACACCTGGGGTCTCCAGAGAAACAGCACCGTGAATGGTGCCGGTGTCACTGGCGGCGCCGGATGATCTCAGACCACCCGCAACGCCCAAACCTGGCCCTGACTCCCCAATGGTGCCGGTCAGATCCACGGCACCGCCCTTGGCGCCGGGACCCGACTCAGTGCCGCTAGAAGAGTTGGCCGGGCCCACGGCACTGTGGGCAGTGCCGAGAGCCAACATGGTGCCACAAACAGCGCCACCCTGATCACCGGCGCTGCGAATGGCGCTAGGTTCTGGAGCGGCACCGGAAGGCAGCGTCGGTGGTCCACCGATGCCAGGCCCAGCAGACCTGGGCCTTGACAGTGGGGGAGCCTGCACCTCCGAAGAGGTGACTGCCGAGGTGGTGTCTCCACTGCGGCCCCGGGAGGGACCACGGCGCTCCTCCGACATTGTGAGAGAGGCCTCCTCCTCGGCAAGACTAGAAGGTGAGGAGGCCTCCTCCTCTTCAGACTGTATAGGCCTGGGAGGGGACCCGGAGGAAGGGTCTAGAGATCTTACCTGGGAAGCCCTGAAGTGACGCCGTCCCCCAAAAGTCGGTGCAGCCTTGCCGATCTTGAACATGCGGGCTTCTAAGATGTGAAGGTCCATCGAGAAACAGGCATCGCATGAATTCATATCATGGTTGGGTCCCAGGCAGTGAAGGCAAACATCATGCCGGTCTGTAACAGAAAAATGCCGGCCACAGGAGCACCGATAGATAGGGGTGTGGCCGGTTTTCGACTTACGCTTTGCTCCCGAACCAGACATGATGCAAAAACAATATAAAACACAGAAAAAGGCTCCTGGTGCCATAGAAATAAGGAACAGACTTACTGGACTGAAAACGGTTCAACGGCGTCAGAAGGAACTGGAGAAGGAGTCGCAGGAAGGCCTATGACGCAGGTTCAACAATCTCACACACACGGTAGCAGGTGCAGCCTCAACGGTGGGAGAAACAGAACTGAGGTGGAGGAGAAGTCTGCGGCACCCAACGGCCACCCCTCGTGCATGACACAGTGCACTGCTGTCGGGGGCGGCGCCATTGGTGCTGACCTAAAAAAAGGAAAAAATCTCCCGTGGCGGATGCGCGCCTCTGGCACAACCCAAGCAGTAATGAATGGTGAAGATTGACAAGGGAAGATCTGACAGTTTCTCTTATGGAAGCCCAATGGAATCAGGTGTGGGAGGGAATGCAACACACCTCAGCGCCCTATTTTGGAGAGATTTTAGATGGAGAGTAGTCATCAGATACTTTAGGCCCCTGGTAGTCGCCCAATACTTGGGTAGTCACACCTCGGATTGTTGTTGGAGGTGTCACATAGCTTAGGATACTCTTGCCCATGTTATTTGGGAATGCTCACTTCTGGCTTCATATTGCAGAAATCTGGAGGATGAGCTGGATAAGATCTTTGAGAGCACCCTTCTACCCTCTCCTCTTCATTGGATCTTTGGATTGCCCCCTCCACTGTTGACCTCTCGGGCACAGAAAATGAAAATTACGTACCTGCCATAATTATGATCTTTCTGTGTATCTTCACCATTCATCACAGATGGGTAACTGGCCGGAGGTCAGGACCCCGCGGGAGCTTTTTTTTTAAAGGTAGGCGGAGCTGACACACCATTGGCACTGCCCTCGAGGCCGACGCACTGCGTGGCGCTCACGGGTTAGCTGTTAGGCTGTGTCGTCTCTGCCTGCCCGCCAGTTCTGAGTCACTGGAGAGGTAAGAGGAAGGGAGTGAGGGTGGGACAAGAGAGTCCAAGGGACAGAAAAAGGAAAAGATGTATGAACTAAAAGGAGAAATGACGACTGAGAGGACAGAAAAGAAAGGGTTAGAAACCAAAGGGGATTGGGATGGGCCCCAATCTCTGGAAGCAGAGGAAGGGGGTAGGGTGGGTAAAGAATTTAGGAGAGAGGGAGAAGGATAAGCTATCCGGACCCTGGTCCATCTACAGATTGCATAGGAACTGCAAGGAGTAGCAAAGCTTTCTGCCAGAATTCAAGGCACGGAATAACTGGCAAACATTCCAGATGAGCAGAGTCGGCTATTCTGGAAGAAGGACAGCATACAGGGATTCAGCACCCTCTCAAGAAAAGATTTTTGGTGAAAAAAAGGGTTTTTATTTTTATTTTAGGAGAAATAGGTTGGATGGAAACAGAGAGGAGGAGAGAAGGAGGGCAACTACCAACTCCCACCCCACAGGGGTGGAGACAAGATACTGGAGAAGGAGTGCCGCTCAAGCTATCCACTCTTCCTGGAAAAATACTCCCCTGTGTGTCCCTATTTTACCCCACTCCTAAGGAGAAGAGGGGGAGTCACAGAGAGGGAGGGGGACCCAGAGACTGAGGCCCCAGTGGGATGGAGGGTGGGATTGTGATGAATGGTGAAGATACACAGAAAGATGATAATTACGGTAGGTACGTAATTTTCATATCTTATCTGTGTCAGTCTTCACCATTCATCACAGATGGGTGAGTACCGAGCCCCCGCTGAAGGGGGTTTTCTTTTACACCCTAAGAGACAAAGTCCCTTAGCCCTCAGTGGGTGATACACTAAGGGGGGGAACCTTCAGGGCCTGGAGGGGCCTGAGAGTGGGGAGAGAAAGTCGGAGTCCCCCCGAAGGGGGAAGGAAGTTGCCCCAACAAGCGCCGTCTCACTCTGCGGGAGAAAAGGTAGGTTCCCTGGTGGGCGGAGTTAATCACCCTATGCTGGGCCAAGGGTGACAACCAGGAAAGACGTAGCCATGCCGTCCGCCTAGTGCAGATCGCTGTCCCTACGACCCTGGTAGCTACCTCGTTGGCATCATAAGATGCCCTCGCTTGGTGCCTTGCTAGCTCCAGGCCACGCACAGAGAGTGCAATGGCTTGTCTGGTTTGTTCCGTGTCAGGCAATGAGGCTAGGAGCTGACCTAGCCTGGACCACAAGAACCTGTCGTAGGCTGCGTAGTGGGCATGATGTGCAGATATAGAGAGAAGTAACCGTGCAGAGTAGAAAGTCCTCCTACCCCAGAAATCAAAATCCAAGAAGTCTTGATCTGGGGGCCAGTCACGGTGAAGGGCACAAAGCCCATCAGGAGTATCCAACTGCATCAATCCAGACTGTGGATGAGGCATGGAACCTGGAGACTCCGGGGGTGTGCATTACCTCTGGCTGAGATCCCTTGGGGCAGGAACTCCAGAGAAGGGACTCTGCCAGGAACGCAATGACGCCTCCCGAAAGGGAGCCGGCCAGGGCGGCAGCACAAGGTTGGCCTTGCCAAAATCGCCTAGAAAGGCATGCGCCAAGTGTTCAGGATTGCTAATAGTGGAAGGAGAAATGTGCAAATCCTCCAACATCCTCACGAGGAATCACTGATATTCAGAGAGATCAGCAGCTGGAGAGATGTGGACAGAGGGTTCCTCTCCCCCTGAAGAAGGGGATGATGAGCAGGAGGTCACCGCCTGTTCAGTGGGTGGCGGCACGGGGGGAGGTTGAAAAACCTGGCTGTCCATTGCCCTAACGTAAGCACGGAACTGAGCAGCCACCGCTCTGAACTGCTCCCAGGTGAGCTGGTCGCTAGGACTGAGGATGCCTGGGATCGCAGAAGAGTGGTGGCAGAGGGATGGTGACAGAGCCAAGAAGAGATGTCGGTTGACCTTCACCTGGGCTAAGGAGCAGACCGTGGGCACCCGCAGAAGAAGGTGCCCCAGAAGACCCCACAGCCGACAGCTGAACAACCACCTCGGTACTGCCTTGGCTGCGCCCGGAAGAATTCCCCCTGTGAGGCGACCAGGGCCATATAGGTCCAGAAGGACGGTCCCCTGCCTCAAAAGAATGGGACTCTCTCAAAGAGACCAAGGAGGAAGAGCGGAGATCTGAACTACGGCTTCTCCCAGGGCCCGGGTGGACCCCAGAAAAAGGCCGGTGAGCCGACCCCACACCCCTCGACCCCTGAGAGTTTGAAAGAGCCCTCCTCCTCAAGAGGGCCAGCCTAGGTAGCTGGCATCTCTGGGCAGCCCCCGAAGGGGTTATCCAGGGTGCAGTACCCTCCCCCCTGCAGGTGCTCGGATCAGCCCCAAAGTTGGGCGATCAAGGCACACCACTGGAGGGGGTACCACAACTGAGGGGTCTGTGAAACTGCCAAGACCAGGCTGCAGAGCTATGGTGGCCCGCACCACTGCCTGCTGGTCAGCACCCCTGACCCTAGTCTCGGTAGCCACCGACCTCACCTCAGAAGGGAGCTGACTCCGACTGGTCGAAGAGACCACCGTGCTGCCCACCTCAACAGCCAACCCTGAGGGGTCAGACTACATGTCCGACCCAGAGCTCGACTCCGTCTCCAAGGAAGTAGAGTCTGAGACCCTGTGCCAAACCGTGGGAGGGCGGGCAGAACCATCCTTACCACCATGCCCAGAGACCACAGCTGTGCCCAAGCCAGTGCCAGCGCCTCCCGCAACTCCGCAAGCAGAATCCGAGGGAGGCGTGGCCCCAGCCCGAGCCAGAGATCCAGAGCTGGGACCAGTCACGGCACCATCCGGTCCCACGGCACCTGCGAGCCAGAGCTGCGGACGGCAGCACCGACAATAGTCCCGGTGGTACCCTCGGCGCCTGGCTCCCGGGCCGCAAATGGCACCGGAGGCTGGGCGTGCCACAGGCGGCCCGAAGGTGGACAAGGTGCGAGCCACGGCCCGCCCGGCTACTCGGCGCTGGGCGGTGCCGTGAATCAGCGCCGACTGAAGACAAAGCCCCATGGTGCTGAGCCTGGGGACACGGGCACCTTGCTCAACCTCGGTGCCGAGGGACGGCGCTGGAGGCGAGATGTGGCAAAGGATGGTGTCGCAGTAGATCTCATGGCACCGCTAACAGTGCCAGCGCTGTGAACGGCTTCAACAGAAGTTGCGGCGCCGTGTGACAAGTCAGCGCCGACAACGGCCCCATGGCGCTGTGAATGGTGCCAAGGACTCCAACGGCGCTGGCC
This sequence comes from Neoceratodus forsteri, assembly GCA_016271365.2. Lineage (NCBI taxonomy): Eukaryota > Metazoa > Chordata > Ceratodontiformes > Ceratodontidae > Neoceratodus > Neoceratodus forsteri. Next base: position 662,161,723 of record CM057459.1, read on the forward strand.
GACGGCGTCAAGGATGGCACCGACCTGGGCCTTCCGAGCCGTGGGAGTGACACCGGGGGAACCTTCACTCCCGAAGGGGCGATTGCCATGGCAGAGCCTCCCGCCCGCTCCCGGGAAGGAGTAGGACAGGCCTCTTGCGCCGCAGAAGAAGCCTCGGCAATGGCTAGGCTACAAGTAGCCGAGGCTCCCTCCTCCTCCTCGGTCCATATAGAACTGGGAGGGGACCCAGAGGAAAGGCCGAGAGAGCGTGGCTTGGCCCGATGAGGTGCATGTCGACCCCGAAAGTGCGTGAGCTCGCCCACTTTCCACGCCGCATTGTTCGAGGATCCGCAGTCCATGGAGAAGCAGGCGCCCATGAATCCATGTCGTGAAGTGGGCCAAGACACCAGAGACACCGGTCATGCTGGTCAGTGATGGAGAGAAATTTCGCCGCATGGGCACCGTCACATGGGGGGCCAACCAATCTTGGAAGATTTCTTCCCCTCCGTCCGAGACATGATCTACGGGGAAAAAAACACCAAAAACAGACTCAACATCGCGGAAATATAAAGATAAGGAAAGATCTTACTAGGCGACGTCCAGTAGTGGCAAAAATAGAACCGGCAGGAGGACCAATGGACTTTGGCGCTGAAGTATAGGATTTCGAAAAACTAGCAGGCCTAGGATTTTCTTCAGAGCGTCCAATGAGGCGACCTCTACGGCGGGAGACAAAGAACTGGCAGGTAGGCAGAGTCGACACAGCGTAACGCCAACCTCAAGTGAGCGCCATGCAGTGCCACCTCGAGGCGGCACGATGGTGTGTCGGCCCGCCTACCTTTAAAAAAAAAAAGCTCCTGCAGGGTCCTGACCTCCGGCCAGATACCCATCTGTGATGAATGGTGAAGACTGACACAGATAAGATTATCTGTTTTGTATTTTGGTGGCGGCAGTGATGAAGGCAATTACCTGTAAATGGCTGACCACCTCAGTGCCTGGGGTGGGAGACTGGTACTCCATATGCCGAAAAATAATGCTGGTGGAATGACTTACAGCTAAATTGAGATTAAGACTGGACAAATTTAAGGGCAGGTGGCTACCTTTTTTTCTTCTTATGGCAAGGACAGAAGGAAAAGATATTTTGGAAATTCTGGCGACATATGGTTAATTCCATCTTTCCCATGCCAATTTCTTTTTGTCCGATGGGAGGCTGAGGTTTGGGTATGGGTAAAGATTTCTTAGGGAGTTATATCAGGTTGAAAAGTATTCTCAGTTCCGGGAGGTCTTAGAGATGGTTCTTTGTAACGGAAAGCTCTTCTAAAATAAAAGTTATCTGGTGCAATGTAAATAGGTCCCATATCCCCCTCCCCCCTTTTTCTTTTATCCCTTTTCATCTCTCCCCACTTTTCCCTTGTCCTCCTATGAGACAAAATATGATTTGCTGTCTTATCTTTTAGTGCTAATTAGATTTTTATATGTTTTAGAAAGATGAGAATATACAAATGGATTTCATTTTTAGCATTGATTGGGCATTTTACAGAGATTGTGTATAGATTGTATTACTATGATTTCTTTTCTCCCCTTTTTAATTATGTCTTGTGTAAAACTGTGTGTGAAAATCACAATAAAAATCTGATTTAAAAAAAAAAGAAGTGGAGTCTGTCTCTCTGTCTCTCAAGGAGTTACTCCTATAGGTGGTTTTGTACTCTTCCACCTTTTTCATGTATGCCTCAGTTTTGTCAACAAAAAGGGAATTATTTTCACATGGAAAATCCATAGCCTTTTGCTAGGTGTCTGGTGTAAGACTGGTTGCTCTGATCCAGGCAAACCTTCTTAATGAAACTAACAAAGCCAACATTCTGGATGCAGTGTCATTCGCATCCAATGCCATGTGAAACTGGTACTTTGTGGCATCCAAAGCCATCCTAGCAATATCTGCCATATCGTACTATTTACTTAAACTAAGTAGCTAGCAGTCAGAACCACAATTTACACACTTTAGACTAAATAAATCGGTTCCTGGGAACTGTGATGGAACTGCTAACAATGAATTAAATTACCAGTATAAGCTAAACTTAAGTAACTAACTAAAAGAGGCAGCGTATGAATATAATATTGAAAAGATACCACTTTTACAACTAAATAAACAGTCTTGCCACAAGGCTGCTGTGCCGTCTTGAGGGAAAGTGTTGCTGGCTAAATGAAAAAATTGAATCTGGAGTTAGGGAGAAAGAGGCAGCAGTTTTTGAATGTAGCATTCCAAATGCTGCTAATTTCCATACATTCCAAACCAAAAGTTCTGGGGGTAGTCAGCAGCTCTACACTGACTGCAATATTGTCTAATACTACTAGGAAATTCCTGTTTCTTGAAAAGAACAGTTATGTAGGCAGTATAGCGCAGTGGTCTAAGGCTCTGAGCTGCAAATCTGGTGACATCCAGCAGACCAGACCTGGGTTTGAATCCCACAGCTTCCACTTGCATACTGTGTGACCCTAAGCAAGTCACTTAACTTCCTTGTGCTCCCAGGTTACTCCTGTAAAAAAGCTTTCAGCTTAGTGTGCTATATCTGGTTAAACAACTAGATTAAAAAAAAAAAAAAAAAAATGTAAGAACGTACCATAACAGTAGATCTTCGAAGGAATCCCCGTCATTAGATTACACCTGTGAAACTTAGCCATCAGGCACTAGGATCACATGGAAGCTTTTGTACAGCAGTCTAGCAGGGCCTGCCCACACCAACATCAGGCTCCGATGTCACTGCTCTGTGTAAGAGTGGGCGGCCCCGCTCCCTTCTCAGTTCTTTCCCTAGCCGGACGCCATAGGAGACAGGAGTCCTATCAGGAAATTGAGGAGAGAGAAGGGGCCCAGCTAGCAAAAAGGCTGTAGTAACAGGACAGCCAAGCTGGAGAGCAAGAGAGAGAAAGGGGAATAGAGGGAGGGACAGCATGACCTGATGACAAAGATTCCCTTGAAGATCAACTGTTACAGTAAGTTCTTACATAACTGTTCTGTCTTCTTCGGAGATATCTCTGTCATCAGGTCACACCTATGGAACAAGTCCCAAGCAGTGCTAAGTGCAAGACAGTCTAGGTGGCAGGAGGCCAAAGGCCTAAGAAAGAAGGCCCTGAAGCACAGCTAGGCCAAAACTTGTCCTTCTTCTACAGACAATGTCCAGACTGTAGTGCTTGGTGAATGTGGGGACAGCACTCCAAGTGGCAGCAGCACAAATTTATGCAGATGACATATTCCTGAAACACGCAACAAAAGTGCCAATGCCTCTGGCTGAATGGCCATGAACCACAACAGGAAGTTCCTTATTGCACTTCCTATAACAAAAATAATATTACTGGCCAACCATTTGAACAAGCACTGTTTAGATACTGGAGCTCCCTCTTTGTCAGGGGTGAAAGAAACAAACAACTGAAATGACTTTCTGCAGTCTTTTGTAGGGTATGTACAGTACCTGAGAATCCTATGTACATCCAAAGTAAGGAGCAATACTTCCCCTGGACTGACATGCTCTAGGAAATAAACAGGCAGGTGGACAGATTGATTTAAAGTAAACTCAGATACCAGCTTAGGAAGAAAGTTAGGGATGGTACACAAAGACACCCTGTCTTTGTGGAAAATCAAATAAGGCTGCTCATGCATGAGAGCCTGTAGCTCTGAAATCCTTCGAGCAGAAGTAATAGCAATTAAAAATAATGCATTCCATGACAGAAAGCGTAGCTCGCAATACGTAACTGGTTCAAAAGGAGGCAAAGTCAGTTGCTCTAGAACAGAATTCATGTCCCAAGCTGGGACTGGATTCCGGATAGGAGGCTTCAAGTATAGAATCCTGCTCAGAAAAGTATGGGCCACGTCCAGCTGGGCTACAGTATGGCCATTGATGGGCACATGGAAGGCTGATATAGCAGACAGGTGCACTGTAACAGAGGAGTATTGGAATTCTGCATTAGTCAAGGACAGGAGATACTCTAGAACCTGAGTCACTGGACAGGTAAAAGGGTCCAGGTGGTGTGAAACAGACCATATAGCAAAGTGCTACCACTTCATTGAATAAGTGGCCCTGGTGGAAGGATTCCTGGCAGCCACCAAGACATCAGTCACTTTCTAAGACACCCTGAATTGGGCAATGGCTACATCTTTAGGAGCCAGGCATGTAAATGGAGGGACATGAGGTCTGGATGGACCAAGGTCCCCTGTTCCTGAGTCAACAGGTCCCAGCAGAGGGGCAGAGGAACTGGAGATGCCACAACCAACTGCTTCAGTAATGGAAACAATATCTGACAAGGCCAGATTGGAGCCACCAGAATTAGGGTGGCACCCTCCATCTGTAGCTTGTCGAGCACCCTCTGAATCAGAAGAAAGGCTGGGAAGGTATAAAGAAACTACCCTTCCCAGGAGTGGAATGACACATCATACCAGAAAACTCCAGGCCCTGGATCTAGCGAGCAGAAAACGCAGGTTACTCACCTGTAACAGTAGTTCTAGGAGTGGTATATGTATGTACATCCACACTTACTGGCAGTGTTCTTTCCCTTTAAGATGTGCTGGAAAGTCTTCAAGCTGGCTCCTCTCACCCACCCAGGTGGTATATCCCTCGGCTCTGCCTCATGATGCTAGATCTTGCCTGCTGGAAGCAGAGGTTGTACAGCTTAGCCTGGGGGGGGGGGTTGAATGGGTCAGTGTGAATGAACAACGTATACCACTCCTAGAAGAAAAAATTACTCACCTTAGTAATGTTGTTTCTTCTAATGGAGTCTTGCTATATTATGACTATTGCAGTTTGCCCCAGCCTTAGAACTGCTCCGGAGGTGAAAGAGTTAACTTCCATGCAGAGCATGGAGCTTAAGAGCCCGAGCTCGGTTTAGAAGCTCTGTTTGGCTGGTTTCAAACCGAAACCATCAGATCTTTACAAGCAAAACTCACTAAGGTTCTGTGTGGAAGCTGTAACCTACACTAGCCAACTGGCTACTAATATATTAACACATTTTTACTGGTCCCAACACAAAGACTCAAGTCAGTGGACCAGAAAATGAAAATAAAATAACTAAATAAACACAACACCCAAACATGAAAGAGGGCATCAATAAATGCCAACAGAGGACTACCCACCCCATACCCCAAAGTAGGAGTTCTGAGAGGGACAGGCTGGGGGTCATAATATAGCAAGATTCCATTAGAAGAAACAACATTACTAAGGTGAGTAATTTTTTCTTCAAACAACATGAAGTCTTGCTATATTATGACTATTGCAGACTACACAGCAGTACCTCCATGGAGGAGGGACAGAACCTACTTAGGGAATAGGCTCTGAAGCACGGCTGTGCCAAACCGAGCATCCCTCCTGGCCTGAATATCCAGGGAGTAATGCTTGGTGACAGTGTGTACTGTCTTCCAAGTAGCTGCCTGACATATCTCCAAGATAGGGATGTCTCTAGCAGCAGCTACAGATGCAGCTGTACCTCTGGTAGAGTGAGCCCTCAGGCCTGAGGGGGGAACCTTACCCAGCTTTTGATAGCAAAATTGGATACAAGAAACGATCCACCAGGCAATGGATCTTTCAGTGGCAGGTCTCCCTTTCCCAACCTCACCATAAGTGAGAAACAGTTGGAGGGAGTCAAACCTGTGACCCTTGGTACGCTCTATGTAGTAACTTAGGGCCCATTTAACATCTAAGCTGTGCAGCCTCCTCCTCTCACCAGAGGAGGAATGGTCAGTGAAGAACACTGGAAGTGAAATAGATTGGTTAAGGTGGAAATCTGAAACCACCTTAGGCAAAAACTTCCTGTTAGTCCTGAGGACCACTTTATCCCTGTGAAAGGAAATAAAGTCAGTTTCTACTGATAAAGCCTGTAACTCACTTATACGCCTGGCAGAAGTGATGGCTACCAGAAATACAGTTTTCCAAGTCAAATACTTAAGCTCTGCCGAAGACAGAGGCTCAAAGGGGGGTTGCATTAGCTGAGCAATGCATACATTAAGATCCCAAGCCGGGGCAGGGTCCCTGAATGGAGGATTGGTGTGAAGCAATCCTTTAAAAAACTTGGAAAATACAGGATGAGCAGAGAGAAGAGGCTTCCTGCTGAAATGAAGGCAGAGACAGCAGCCAAGTGCACTTTCAGGTGGCTGGTCTCAGTCCCAAAGAATTAAGATGGATCATGTAGTCCAATACAGTAGGTAGATCAGCAGATTCTGGGAAACATGCTTCCCAGAACACCATATGGAAAACCTTTTCCACTTGGAGTTATAGGTAGTCCTGGTGGAAGGCTTCCAGCAGCCTTCAGGATTTCGAGAACACTTGAGAAAGTTGCAAATCAGCAAACTCTAACTGCTCAAGAGCCAAGCCTTGAGGTTGAGGGATTTGAGATCTGGGTACCAAACTCTCCCTGAGCACAGGTTAATAGATTGTGGTTCCTGGGGAGACACAGGAAAGATGGACTGCTAAGGACAGAAGGAGTGGGTACCAGGGCTGCCTGGCCCAGTCTGGAGCAATCAGGATCATTTTGCAGTGCTGAGACCTGATTTTGACTAGTACTTTGAACAGGAGAGGAAGGGGAAGGCAAAGAAACTTCCTTCCCAATCGAGGAGAAAGGCATCCAGGGAACTGAGCCCAACACTGGGGCCTGCAACAAAACAGTGGAAGTTGATAATTGTCTGGGGCTGCGAAGATCTATCTGAGGAGTGCCCCATCTGGCAAACACTATCCCCAGTACTAGGGGATCCAGTGACCATTCGTGATGGCCCTGGGAAATCCTGCTGAGGGCATCTGCCAGGACATTGTCCTTGCCTGGGAGGTGAACTGCTATGAGGGAAGTGTTCAGGGAGTAAGCCAGAGACCACAACTTCATCGCCTCGGTGCACAAGGCCGAAGACCGAGTGCCCCCTTGTTTGTTGATGTACCACATTGTAGTGGTGTTGTCTGTTCTGACCTGTACCACCTTGTTCTGAACAGATGCAGAGAAAACCTGAAGTGCTAGAAAAACAGCTCTGAGTTCCAACAGATTGATGTGGAGCAGAGATTCCTGAGGGACCATAATCCCTGGGTGGAGAGGTCACCATGTGAGCTCCCATCCCAAGAGGGATGCATCTGTAGTAAGGGTCAAGGAATGGGACAGGGGATGAAAAGCACCCCCTGTCTCAGATTGCTCTGATCCTGCCACCACTGAAGGGCCTGGATCAGGGTTCGAGTCACTGGGATTAACTTGGATAGAGGATCTCTTCTTTGGGACCAGAAAGCTCTCAAATGGAACTGAATGTCCCTCATCTGAAATCTTGCTCCTTGCACCACAGCTGTGGAGGCAGCCATGTGCCCTAGGAGCTGCAGGAAATGCCTTGCTGGTCGAGAAACCTGCAGAGTGAAGGAGGCGGCAGGGCCACTAAGGTCCTTACCCTTTCCAAGGGAAGGAAGGCTATGGCCTGCTTTGTATCCAGTTCATGCCTATAAAGTGAGTACCTGGACAGGTTCCAAAACTGACTTTGGAAGATTGAGAAGAAATCCCAGAGGCAAGCAGCTGCTGGGTAACTAGCAGGTGTGATTTGACTCTGGTCTGGAGACTGACCCACAATGAGCCAGTCGTCCAGGTAGGAAAATGGCAATCTTTGCCTTCTTAGGTGAGCGACTGCTACTGCCAGATACTTTGTGAACACCCTTGGGGCAGAAGTGAGGCACAAGGGCATTGCTCTGAACTGATAATGGCCTGAGGGCAGTTCGAATCTGAGGTACTTTCGATGGGAGCTTCTGATAAGAACATGGAAGTAGGCATCTTTGAGGTCCAGGAGGCTAGCCAGTCCCCTGGCCTTAGGAGGGTAAAATCATTCCCAGTGTCACCATTTTGAACTTTGGCTTTAAAAGGTGCTTGTTTAGATATCTTAGATCCAGGATAGGCCGCCACTCTCCTGTCTTTTTGGGGTAAGGAAGTACCTGGAGTACAGACCCTGCCCTGGTGAAGGGAGAAACCTTTTCTACAGCTCTGAGAGCCAGGAGGGTGAGACTTCTGTTTCCAAAGCAAGAGTCTCTAAAGGGTTTGTAGGTGGAAAGATCTGGCTCTCATCTTTGGAAATTTCTTGAAGCTGAGAACCAGACCCTGGCTCACTACTTCAGGACCCACCTGTCTGAAGTCAAAGACTGCCAGTCCTGGACGAGTGAGCCAACCTAGCCTACAGGTAGTGGAGAGCCGACCCTGGGCATCCCATCAGGGTGCCTGTTTGGCAGGGGCTTTAGGCTGAGGGGTGGGAGCAGGCCTGCTCGAACCCCGTCTGCCTCTCCCTCTGAAGAACCCCCTCTGTACATAGGCTGAAGAGGAGGGGCCTGAGTCTGGTAAAAGGCCTGTGAAAGGCCTACCCCTACCCCTGGGGGCTGCCTCTGAGGTGGCTTGCCGTTCCTTGGCTTGTGCACTCCTGTAAGTGGTTCTATATTCATCCATTTTCTTCATATAATTCCCTGTCTGCTCCCAAACAGAGAATTTCCCACCACAGGAAAATCCATAGCCTTAGACTGGGTATCCTGTGACAAAGTAGTACACCTGAGCCAGGCCAATCTGCGAAAAGCCACAGATGTAGCCATGACTCTAGAGGATACATCATTAGAATCCACTGCAGCATGGAATTGCACCTTAGATGCCTCAATACCATCAAGAGCCACCTGCTCCAGCTCCTTTCTGAGCTGGCCAGGAGACCTGTTTGGCTAAGGCCATGACAGTATCCCATCTAGATTTCTGGTATCTTGCAACATAAGCCATATAGTTAGCTTGTCTGAGTCCCAAGGATGCTGCCATGTATTGTTTTTGGCCATGGCATCAATCTTCCTGGAATCCTTGTCAGGAGGATGTGAAGCCAGTGGAATATTAGCTTTATCACAGGCTGCAGCCTGAACTACTAACATGACTGCATTGCTGTGAAAGAAAATCTGTATCAGGACCTGACAAAGTGTACCTTCTGTCCATCTTTTTATCCACAGGAGGCACAGAATTAGGAGCTTTTAAAATTTTTATTGTTTGTTTTCTAAAGGATTTATGTAAAGGGATGGACAACCTCCTGGACTCTGGGATATCCATCATCTCCACATAGTCAGGCTCCTCTTGCTCATCCAAAGCCTCCTCTAAGGGAAGCTGGAGGGTCTCAGCAACTTTTTTATAAAACAAAAAATGAGAAGGGGACTCAGAAAGCCTAGGGGGAGACTCACCTGAAGGTCTGTCTGGGGAGATGTCCGGTTCAATGGGCACATCCACACTTTCAAAGTCACATTCACACTGATCATAATCCTCATCCCCCTCCTCTGGTTCATAGAACTCTTCTATATCATAATCCTGAACCACTGGAACCGACCGAACTGACCTTTTGCCAGACAGTGGTGGTTCGGAGGGAACCGGGGACAGGGACTGGACAATCTGTATTGCCCTGGCTATCTCAGCAGCAGTTGGAGAAGGAATTTTGGACTCCAAACCTGCTGATTTTTTAGATTTCTTTGCTGGAACTGGCTCCTCAGAGCCAGCTTTTCGTTTGCCCGAGGAAGTCTTGCCCTGGACAGAGGGCACTCCCTCCGGTTCGGTTGGCACCGAACCAGGCTGGCCATCTGGGTCAGCGGACTTTTTGGCCTCTCATTCCCTGAGCCTGCCCACTCTCTTGTCCATGGTGGCTGCAGGGAAATTTTTACAAATCTGGCAGTCTGAATTGAGGTGGTCAAACCCCAGACAATAGACACATGTAGTGTGTGGGTCAGCCTTGGCAAAGGCTTCCCCACAGACACTACAGTGTTGAAACCCAGTGGGCCAGTTTTTCTTTTGGGTTTCTCAGACATGATGCCAGCCTAACCAACCAACTTGCCCTTTTGATGGCAGTGCCAGGCAAGACACCCTTATCGGTTCCAAACCGTGTCACGGGTCGTGGAAAAAACCGTAATGAAATCCGTTTTTTTTAGAACCGATAAGAACCGGGAACCACACTCTAAAAAGCCTTAAAAGGCTTTAAACTTATATTTAAATACAACTTGATCGGTTCAACCGAACCGATAATACTTTACAAGTTCCACACAGAAAAAACCCTATCTAGTACTTACGATTACCATAGACAGAGCCTGAACCGATCGGTTTTGCGGTTAAAATAATGAGATCGCAGTTAAATTAAACCGAGAAATAGCGCTTTAAACCAAAGAAATGAACCGAGCAACAGGAGGAATCTCCGGAGCGACTGTTCAGTGAGGCGGAGAAAGAATCTGACAGTTTCGGTTTGAAACCAGCCAAACAGAGCTTCTGAACCGAGCTCGCGCTCTAAGCTCCATGCTCTGCATGGAAGTTAACTCTTTCACCTCCGGAGCAGTTCTAAAGCTGGGGCAAACTGCAATAGTCATAATATAGCAAGACTTCATGTTGTTTGAAAGTACAGTTACGTAAGAACTTATCGTAGCAGTAGATCTTTGAGGGGTATCTCTTGCAGCAGGTAATACACTTGGGTCATCACCAGGGGGTGCTGTGGAGCACGGCAGCTCTTTTCTACCAGTCTTTTTCCAGGGGCCGCCTACACATGACATCATCTTCCTGCTTCCTATATAAGAGTGGGGGTTCCCTGGTATCCCCAGTTCCCCTGCTGGATTCAGCTCGCTAAGTGAGAACCGAGGAAGATCCGAAGTACCATAGGTATCCCTTCCCATAAATAAAAGGATCAGAAGTTGTTTTCCTAGAGAAGGAGGGGATGGAGGAAGGGATCGTACCTGCTGCAAGGGATACTCCTCAAAGATCTACTGTTATGGTAAGTTCTTGCGTAACTGTATTATCTTCCACGGGGTGATCTCTTGCAGCAGGTAATACACTTGGGATGATTCCCAAGCAGTGAACCCAAGAAGGGTGAAATTATGACAGAAAGCCTTGTAGGACAGCATGGCCAAAGGCTGCCCTATGACATGAAGCAACGTCTAAGCTGAAGTGCCTCGTGAAGGTATGTATTGTGGACCATGTGGCCACATTGCAGATATCTGGAATAGATGCTCCCTTGAAGCAGGCCACTGTGGTGGCCATAGCTCTGGTAGAATGGCTTGGACAGGTTCTGGTAATGGTTTGTTATATTTCTTATAACAAAAGGCAATACAGTGCGCTAGCCAATTGGAAGGGTCCGTTTAGTGACCGGGAGACCTTCCCTAGTTGAGGCGAATGTAACAAAAAGTTGAGAGGTCTTTCTAATCGATTTGGCATGATTAGTATAATATCGTAGAATATCAGAATGTACAATGGACATCTAGGGTACGCAGGACGTATTCTCTCCAACTGGAGTGTTCAGGGTAATAGACTGGCAACTCTATGGACTGATTTAAGGTGTGTTCTGAGACCACCTTAGGTACGAAGGATTTGTTCGAAGTGCCACGCTGAAAAATCAAGTAAGGCTCTTTACATATGAGGGTATGAAGTTCGGATTTACATTGAGCTGAAGTGACAGTTACTAAAAACAATGTCTTCCAAGAAAGAAAACAGAGGTCACAAGTGGCTGCCGGTTCGAAAGTTTCAAGGGTTGTTTTTTCTAAAAGAAAACTGAGATCCCACAGGGGGAGTGGGTCATTTAATGGGCAGTTTAATATGTAACATTCCTCTTAAAAACATTTTGGCTAGGGCCGGCCCGTCGAGCCTTGGCGGTAAGTTTCGCTTGCGGCCGCCGGCAACCGGGTTCGAGGAGCGGATCCGGGTCGTCGGAGGGCCGGCCGGGGAGAGTAGGATCGAGCATCCGCTGGACAGCTCTCCTTCTCCGGGGGGAGGGTGTGGGTAGCACTCGGTGTGCTGGGGACTCCTGGCGGAGGCAGGGAGTTCTCACGTAGCCGACGCTTGACGTGGGGGCAGACGCTGGTGTCATTGCACGTCCCCGCCTCCTCTGGGGAGAAAATAAGGAGGAAAAAGATGGCGGGGTAGGACCACCGATGGATGAAGCCCTCCCTGGAGAGCCTCATATTGCCACCGCCGCTGCAGGACCCCAACCAGTCATAGTTCCGGGGTCACGAAGGTGGTCCACGGCCCCACCCTCCAGGGGGCAAGCCGGGGGTGACCGAGGGTCCTCTGCAGCTATAGGCGGTGGTAGAGGTCTCCGGGGGCCATGACCAGGGCGGAGGATGTAGCCAGTGGTCCTGCCAGGAAAAAGGGTAAATAAAAAAAAACAAAAACATTTTGGCTAGATGATGTTGATACAGTAATCTTCCATCCAGAGGTTCACGGAAGGCCAAAATAGAGGCCAAATCGACCTTCATAGAGGAGTAGCTTAACTCTGTCTCGGCAATCAAGGCCAGGTGGTCTAACACTTTCGTCAGTGGGCATGAATAAGGATCCAACGATCAGAAAGAAAAAATTACTCACCTTAGTAAGTGTGTTTCTTCTAATGGAGTCTTGCTGTATTCTGACATTATGCAGTTAGCCCCAGCACTTGAACTGCTCTGGAGAGGAAAGAGTTAACTCTATGCCGGAGCACAGAACGTTGAACTTGAGCTTGGTTCAAACCTCTGTCTGCTGCACTTCAAAGTGTAACGGTCAGATTCTTACGAGCTAATACTAACTAACTACACCTGCTAGCTGGAAATTGTAAATTAACTAGCCAAAAGGCAACCAAATGTTTTGGGTCCCAAAAGACTCAAGTCGAGAACTCCAAAACAAAAACTAGGTAGTGAACAACATAACTATAAAAAAACAACATAAACATAACCCACTCCCCCTTTCTATACAGAGGAGAGTGCTAAGTGCACCCCTGAGGTGTAGCACTTTACCTGCCAGCCCACTTCCCAAAAGACAGGTTCTGAGAGGGGAGGCAGGGACGGAGGTCAGAATACAGCAAGACTCCATTAGAAAAAACACAATTACTAAGGTGAGTAATTTTTTTTTCAAACAACATGAAGTCTTGCTGTATTCTGACATTATGCAGACTACCAAGTAGTACCTCCATGGAGAAGGGACCAAACCTATTTTGAGAATAGGCTCTGCAGTACTGCTGTACCAAACCTAGCATCACTCCTAGCCTAGATACCCAGGGAGTAATGTTTGGTGAATGTATGGACTGTTTTCCAGGTGGCTGCTTTGCATATTTCTAATAATGGTATATATCTCTGGCAGCAGCCAGAGAAGCAGCTGTACCTCTAGTCAAATGAGCCCTCAGGCCTGAAGGGGGTATTTTGCCTAGCTTCTCATAGCAAAATTGTATACAAGAGACAGTCCACTTGGCAATAGTCTTCTTAGTAGCTAGTTTGCCCTTTTCCACTTCACCATAAGTGAGAAACAACTGAGGACAGTCAAACCTAAATGCCTTGGTGCGCTCAATGCAGTAGCTAAGTGCCCTCTTAACATCCAAGCTGTGTAACCTTCTCTCTCCTGAAAAAGAATGATCGGTGAAGAAGACAGGAAGAGACATGGACTAGTTCAGATGAAAATCTGAAACCACTTTGGGTACGAACCTCCTGTTAGTTCTAAGGACCACCTTATCTCTATGGAATGAGATAAAATCAGGCTCCACTGACAGAGCTTGTAATTCACTAATACACCTGGCAGAGGTAACAGCTACCAGGAACACAGCTTTCCAAGTCAAGTACTTAAGTTCTGCTGAGGCCAAAGGCTCAAAAGTGGGTTGCATAAGCTGAGCAATTCAAACATTAAGATCCGAAGCAGGAGTAGGATCCTTAAAAGGAGGATTGGTATGGAGCAATCCTTTAAAAAATTTACAGAAAAAAGGATGAGATGCCAGTGAGGAAGCCTTCTCCACTGACAGAAATGCAGAAACAGCAGCCAAGTGTACTTTCAGAGTAGCTGGTCAGAGGCCTAAGTTATTAAGATGAACCATATAGTCCAGAACTGTAGCCAAATCAGCAATATCTGGAGATATCTGCCTACTGGAACACCAAATGCTGAATCTTTTCCATTTGGAATTATAAGTTTTTCTGGTGGCAGGTTTTCGAGAGGATTTGAGAATATCCAGAACCCTCTGAGACAGATGTAGGCTTGCATATTCTAACTCTTCAAGAGCCATGCATTGAGGTTGAGAGACCGAAGGTTGGGGTACCAAATCCTCCCCTGAGAGGAGGTTAACAGATTGTGATTCTTGGGAAGAGATTGGGGAAGATGGACTGCTAGGGACAGCTATAGAGGATACCAAGGTTGCCTGGCCCAGTCTGGAGCATTCAGGATCACTTTGCAAGATTGTGACCTTATCTTGACCAGAACCTTGAACAATAGAGGAAACGGGGGGAAGGCATACAGAAATTTCCCCTCCCAATCCAGAAGTAGAGCATCCAGGAGGACTGAGCCCAAGACTGGGGGTCTGCAACAGAAGAGAGGAAGTTGGTGATTGTCTGGGGCTGCAAAGAGAACTATCTCTGGAGTGCCCCATCTTGAAAAAATCACTTTTAACACTAGGGGACCCAGGGACCATTCGAGATGATCCTAAGATATCCTGCTCAGAGCATCTGCTAACACACTGTCCTTCCCTGGGAGGTGAACTGCTACCAGAGGTGTCTGTAGAGAATAAGTCAGGGACCATAATTTCATTGCTTCCATGCACAAGGCCGTAGACAGAGTGCCTCCCTGCTTGTTGATGTACCACATGGTGGTGGTGCTGTCTGTCCTGACCTGAACCACCTTGTTCTGTACTGAGTCCGATAAAGCTTGTAGACCCAGGTACACTGCCCTGAGCTCCAGAAGGCTGATATGAAGTAGAGACTCCTGAGGGGACCACACTCCCTGTGCTCTGAGAACTCCCAAGTGAGCTCCCCACCCGAGGAGAGAACCAACTGTGGTTAGTACCACAGAATGAGTCTGGGTGATGAATGGGACTCCTTCTCGGAGGTTGTCCTGATCCAACCACCATTGGAGAGCCTGGATCAGAGTCTGAGTCACTGGCATCAGTTTCGTTAGAGGATCTTTTTTTCTGAGACCAAAAAGCCCTTAAGTGGAATTGGATGTCCCTCATCTGAAATCTGGCCCCTTGTACCACTGCTGTGGAAGCTGCCATGTGGCCCTGGAGTTGAAGAAAATGCCTTGCTGGTCGAGACACCGGAAGGTGAAAAGAAGAAGCCAGGTCTGTAATGGGCTTTACCCTAGCCAGAGGAAGAAAAGCTCTTTCTTGGACAGTGTCCAACTCTACCTCTATGAAGGTCGGGAGTTGCACTGGTTCGAGAACTTGACTTTGGAAGATTGAGGAGGAATCCCAGAGAAGTGAGCAATTGCTGGGTCACTTGCAGGTTTGACTTGACTTGGTCTGGAGACTGCCCCACAATGAGCCAGTCATCCAGGTATGGAAATATGGAAATGTTATGTCTCCTTAGAAAGGCCACTACTACATAGATACATGGACAGTGTCGGCAGATAAGGGCCTATGGCCCACCTAGTCTGCCCATTTGAGCTTGCAAGTTCAGTTTGTTTTCCTAGAAGTCTGTTGCCCCTTACCCCTGACCTCCAGAATTCCTTTATGTCTATCCCATGCATTCTTAAATCCCGTGATTGTTTCAGCCCCCACCACTTCCTCTGGCAGGGTGTTCCACTTGTCCACCACCCGTTCTGTGAAGAAATTCTTTCTCATGTTTCCTCTGAATCGTCCTCCTCCAACTTCATCCCATGCCCTCTAGTCCTGGAACATCTTTTCGCTTAAAATAGTGTTTTCCTGCACCCTGTTCCTCCCTGTAAGATACTTGTATGTCTCTATCATATCCCTCTCTCCCTCCTCTCCTCCAGGAGTACATGTTCAGTTCCTTCAACCTGTCTTCATAGGACTTGTGATGCAATCCATGCACCATCTTTGTTGCCTCCTCTGAACCTTCTCTACCCTGTCTATGTCCTTACGTGGTATGGTCTCCAGAACTGTACACTGTACTCCAGGTGGGGCCTCACTAGTGTCTTGTATAGCGGAATTATGACCTCTCTTTTCCTGCTGGTGATGCCCTGCCTATACATCCCAGCATCCTATTTGCTTTACCTGCTGCCTTGTCACACTGTTTCCCTACCTTGAGGTCATCAGAGATGATAACCCCAAGATTCCTTTCCTGCTTGGTGCATGCTATATCCTCACCCCCCCAACTGATATATTGTGCCAGGGTTTTTGTGCCCCATATGCATTATCTTGCACTTCTTTGCATTGAATTTCAACTGCCAAACCCCTGACCATTCTTCAAGTTTCTGCAGGTCGCTTCTCATTCTGTCTACACCCTCTGGTGTGTCTACTCTGTTACAGAGCTTTGTGTCTACTGCTAGTAGTACTGTGTACTACTGCTAGGCATTTTGTGAACACCCCTGGTGCTGATGTTAGTCCTGAAGGGCATTGCTCTGAATGGATAATGGCCTGAAGGCAGTTCAAACCTGAGGCACTTTCTGTGGGAGCACCTGATGGGAATGTGGAAATAGGCATCCTTGAGGTCCAGAAAGGCTAACCAATACCCTGGCCTCAGAGAGGGAAGAATTATTCCCAGAGTCACCATGTTGAATTTTGGCTTGACTTGGTGCTTGTTTAAGTATTTTAGATCTAGGAGGGGCCGCCACTCCTCTGTTTTTTGGGGGGTAAGGAAGTATCTGGAGTACAGACCCTTGCCCCTGTGTGTAGTAAGAACTCTCTCTATGGCTCTGAGAGCCAGCAGAGAGGAAACTTCTGCCTCTAGGGCAATGGTTTTGGAGATTTTTGTAGGTGGAAAAGACCTGACTTTCAGCTTTGGAAATTTTTTGAAGCTGATAGCCAGTCCCTGGCTTACTACCTCCAGGACCCACTTGTCTGAGGTAACAGACTTCCAGGCCTGAAAGTAGTAAGCCAGCCTGCCTCCTACTGGAAAGGGGGAGCCGACCCGGGCTGACACATCAGGGTGTCTGCTTGGCAGGAGCCTTGGACTGGGAGGAGGATGCAGCCCTGCTCATCCCCCTTCTGCCTCTCCCTCTGAAGAACCCCCTCTAAGGAAAAGGAGAGGAGGCCTGTACCTAGTAGAAAGGCCTGTGAAAAGGCCTACCCCTGCCCCAAATTGCTGATTCTGAGGAGTTGCCTGCCTTTCCTTGGCCTGTGCACTCCTGTAGGTGGTCCTATACTCATCTATCTTTTTCATGTAATTCTCTGTCTGCTCCCCAAACAAAGAATTACCCACCACAGGGAAATCCATTGCCTTAGCCTGGGTGTCCTGTGAGAGGCTAGTACATCTGAGCCAAGCAAATCTCCTAAGAGACACAGATGTAGCCATGACTTGTGATGAAACATCATTAAAGTACACAGCAGCATGAAATTGTACTTTGGATGCCTCAATCCCATCAGCAGCCACCTTCTCCAGCTCTTTGGCTAGCTGGGGGGAAGCATGTTTTGCCAACTCCAGAACAGTAGCCCACCTGGACATCTGGTATCTGGCTGTGTAGGCCATATAGTTGGCCTGCCTGAGTCCCAAGGAGGATGCCAAGTACTGTTTCTTGGCCATAGCATCCACCTTCCTAGAGTCTTTAACTGGGATGTGTGAAGCCAAAGGTATATTAGCCTTGTCACAGGCTGCAGCCTGCATGACCCCAACATGGCTGCACTGTTGGAACAAGTACTCTGTACCTGAGCCTGACAGCATATACCTCCTGTCCATTCTCTTGTCCACAGGAGGTAATGAATTTGGTGTCTGAAGAATTTTTTGTGTCTGTTTCCAAAAAGATTTATGGAGGGGAAGAAAAAATTACTCACCTTAGTAATGTTGTTTCTTCTAATGGAGTCTTGCTATATTATGACAATTGCAGTATGACCGCAGGTTAGAGCTGCTCCGGAGGTGAAATAGTTAACTTTCCATGCAGGCATGGAACTTAGAGCGCGAGCTCGGTTGAAAACTCTGTCTGTTGTGCTTCAAAGGCAAACTGTCAGATCTTTACGAGCCAAAACTCACTAAGGTTCTGTGTGGAAGCTGTAAGAAAAAATTACTCACCTTAGTAATGTTGTTTCTTCTAATGGAGTCTTGCTATATTATGACAATTGCAGCTTGTCCCACCATTAGAACTGCTCCGGAGGTGAAAGAGTTAACTCCCATTCTAAGAATGGAACTTGGAGCGCGAGCTCGGTTAGAGAAGCTCTGTCTGGGTTATTTCAAACTTAAACTGTCAGATCTTTACGAGCAAAACTCATTAAGGTCTGTGTGGAAGCTGTAACCTACATTAGCCAACTGGCTACCTGACTATTAACACATATTCCTGGTGCCAACACAAAGACTCAAGTCAGGGGACCAGAAGTAATAATATAGTATAAGCAATAATATGAGATAAAATAAAAAACACCACACCCCAAAACCCCAAGAAGGGGTGGAAAACATATAATGGGCATAACTAGCGCCCACACTAGGCTGCCCACCCCATACCCAAGTAGAAGTTCTGAGAGGGGCAGGCTGGGGGGGAGGTCATAATATAGCAAGACTCCATTAGAAGAAACAACATTACTAAGGTGAGTAAATTTTTCTTCAAACAACATGAAGTCTTGCTATATTATGACAATTGCAGACTACACAGCAGTACCTCCATGGAGGAGGGACAGAACCTACTTAGGGAATAGGCTCTGAGCACAGCTGTGCAAACCGAGCATCTCTCCTGGCCTGGACATCCAGGGAGTAATGCTTGGTGAAAGTGTGCCGTTTTCCAGGTAGCTGCTTGACATATCTCTAAGATAGGGATGTCTCTGGCAGCAGCTAGAGGCGGCTGTACCTCTGGTAGAATGAGCCCTCAGGCCAGAGGGGAGAACTTTCCCCAGTTTCTGATAACAAAATTGGATACAAGAGACAATCCACCTGGCAATTGATCTCTTAGTGGCAGGTCTCCCTTTTCCGACCTCACCATAAGTGAGAAAAAGTTGGAGAGATTCGAACCTGTGACCCTTGGTACGTTCTATATAGTAACTTAGGGCCCTCTTAACATCTAAACTGTGCAATCTCCTCTCGCCAGAGGAGGAATGTTCAGTGAAAAACACTGGAAGGGAGATAGATTGATTAAGATGGAAATCTGAAACCACCTTAGGCAAAACTTCCTGTTAGTCCTGAGGACTACCTATCCCTGTGGAAAGAAATAAAGTCAGTTTCTACTGACAAGGCTTGCAACTCACTTATGCGCCTGGCAGAAGTGATAGCCACTAGGAAAACAGTTTTCCAAGTTAAGTACTTAAGCTCTGCAGAAGACAGAGGTTCAAAAGGGGGTTGCATTAACTGGGCAATGCAAACATTAAGGTCCCAGGCAGGGGCCGGATCCCTAAAAGGTGGATTAGTATGAAGTAATCCTTTAAAAAACTTGGAAAATACAGGGTGAGCGGAAAGAGAGGAGGGCTTTCCTGCTGAAACAAAAGCAGAGACAGCTGCCAAATGTACTTTCAGGGTAGCTGGTCTCAGGCCCAAAGAATTAAGATGGACCATATAGTCCAAAACAATGGGCAAATCAACAGATTCCGGGGAAATATGTTTCCCAGAACACCAAATGGAAAACCTTTTCCACTTAGAATTATAAGTAGCCCTAGTGGAAGACTTCCTATTAGCCTTTAGGATTTCAAGAACACCCTGAGAAAGGTGTAGGTCAGCAAATTCTAACTCCTCAAGAGCCAGGCCTTGAGGTTGAGGAATTTGAGGTTCGGATACCAAACTCTCCCCTGGGCACAGGTTAACAGGTTGTGATTCCTGGAAGACACAGGGAAGGTGGACTGCTAAGGACATGAGGAGTGGGTACCAGGGCTGCCTGGCCCAATCTGGGGCAATCAGAATCACCCTGCAAGGCTGGGATCTGTTTTGACTAGCACCTTGAATAGGAGGAGGAGGGGAAGGCATAAAGAAACTTCCCTTCCCAATCGAGGAGAAAGGCATCCAGGGGACTGAGCAACACTGGGGGCCTGCAACAGAACAGTGGAGTTGGTGCTTGTCTGGGGCTGCAAAAAGATCTATCTGAGGGGTGCCCCATCTGGCAAAAACTATCCCCAGTACTTGAGGATCCAGAGACCATTTGTGATGGCCCCGGAAATCCTGCTGAGAGCATCTGCTAGGACATTGTCCTTTCCTGGAAGGTGAACTGCTATGAGGAAGTGTTCAGGGAATAGGCCAGAGACCACAACTTCACTGCCTCGGTGCACAAGGCCGAAGACCGAGTGCCCCCCTGCTTGTTGATGTACCACATTGTTGTGGTGTTGTCTGTTCTGACTTGTACCACTTTGTTCTGAACAGACGGAGAAAACACTTGAAGTGCTAAAAAGACAGCTCTGAGTTCCAGCAAATTGATGTGGAGCAGAGATTCCTGGGGGGACCACACTCCCTGAGTGGAGAGGTCGCCCATGTGGGCTCCCCCACCCCAGGAGGGAAGCATCCGTAGTGAGGTCAAGGAGTGAGACAGAGGAATGAAGGGACCCCAGTCTTAAATTGCTCTGATCCTGCCACCACTGGAGGGCCTGGATCAGGGTTCAGGTCACTGGGACCAACTTGGAAGGGGTCTCTTCTCGAGACCAAAAGGCTCTCAAGTGAAACTGAATGTCCCTCATCTGAAATCTTGCTCCTTGACTACAGCTGTGGACGCAGCCATGTGCCCCAGGAGCTGCAAAAAGCGTCTTGCTGGTCGAGAGACCTGCAGAGTGAAGGAGGAGGCCAGAGCCACCAAGTTCCTTACCCTCTGTAAGGGTAGGAAGGCTCTGGCCTGCTTTGTGTCCATTCTGCACCCTGAAGGTGAGCACCGAACTGGTTCCAGAACTGACTTTGGAAGATTGAGCAAGAAGCCCAGGGAGGTGAGCAGCTGCTGGGTAGCTTGCAGGTGGATTTACCTGTTCTGGGGACTGGCCTACAATGAGCCAGTCGTCCAGATAGGAAAGACAGCAATCCTTTGCCTTCTTAAATGAGCAACTGCTACTGACAGACATTGTGAATACCCTTGGGGCAGAGGTGAGGCCGAAGGGCATTGCTCTGAACTGGTAGTGACCTGAGGGCAGTTCGAATCTGAGGTACTTTCGGTGGGAGCTTCTGATTAGGGACGTGAAAATAGGATCCTTGAGGTCCAGGGGAGGCTAGCTAGTCCCTGGCCTTAGAGAGAGGGTAAAATCATTACCAGAGTCACCATTCTGAACTTTGCTTCAAAAGGTGTTTGTTCAGATATCTCAGGTCTAAAATGGGCCGCCATTCTCCTGTCTTTTTGGGGTAAGAAAATATCTGGAGTACAGACCCTTGCCCTGGTGTAGGGGAGAACCCTTTCTACAGCTCTGAGAGCCAGGAGGTTGAGACTTGTTTCTAAAGTTAAGGTCTCTAAAGAGTTTGCAGGTGGGAAAGATCTGATTCTCATCTTTGGGAACTTTTTGAAGCTGAGAACCAGACCCTGGCTTACTACTTCCAGGACCCACTTGTCTGAAGTTAGAGACACCCAGTTCTGAGCAAGTAAGCCAACCTGCCCCTACAGGTAAAGGAGAATCGGCCCTGGGCACCCCATCAGGGTGTCTGTTTGGCAGGTGCTTTAGGGCGGGGTGGGAGCAGGCCTGCCCACCCGTCTGCCTCTCCTCTCTGAAGAACCCCCTCTGAGCATAAGCAGAGGCCTGGGTTTGTAAAGGCCTGTGAAAAGGCCTACCTCTACCCCTGGGGGTCTGCCTCTGAGGAGTGACTTGCCGCTCCTTAGCCTGAGCACTCTTATAGGTAGTCCTGTATTCATCCATTTTCTTCATATAATTCTCTGTCTGCTCCCCAAACAGAGAATTTCCTACCGCAGGAAAATCCATAGCCTTAGTCTGGGTATCCTGTGACAAGCTAGTACACCTGAGCCAGGCCAACCTACGAAAAGCTACAGACGTAGCCATGACTCTAGAGGATACATCATTAAAATCCACAGCAGCATGAAACTGCACCTTAGATGCCTCAATGCCATCAGCAGCCACCTGTTCCAGCTCATTAGCAAGCTGGCCAGAGAGGCCTGTTTGGCCAAAGCCATGACAGTGTCCCATCTAGATTTTGATACCTTGCTACATAAGCCATGTAATTTGCTTGCCTGAGTCCAAGACTGCCATGTATTGTTTTTAGCCATGGCATCAATCTTCCTGGAATCCTTGTCAGGAGGATGTGAAGCGAAGGAATATTAGCTTTATCACAGGCTGCAGCCTGAACCACACCAACGTGACTGCATTGCTGTGAAAGGAATTCTGTATCAGGACCTGACAGAGTGTACCTCCTGTCCATCTTTTTGTCCACAGGAGGCACAGAATTAGGAGTTTTTAAAATGTTTATTGTTTGTTTCCTAAATGATTTATGCAAGGGAATAGACAATCTCCTAGACTCTGGAATATCCATCATTTCTACAAAATCAGGTTCCTCTTGCCCATCCACAGCTTCCTCCAATGGGAGCTGGAGGGTTTCAGCAACTTTTTTGTAAAACATAAAGTGAGAGGGGGACTCAGAAATCGAAGGGGGAGATTCTGAAGGTCTGTCTGGGGAGATGTCCAGTTCAATGGGCACACCCAGACCCTCCAAGTCACATTCATACTGTTCATAATCATCCTCCCCCTCCTCTAGTTCATAAAACTCTTCAACATCATATTCCTGAACAGGTGGAACCAACCGAACCGACCTTTTACCAGATAGTGGCGGTTCGGACGGAACCGAAGAAAGTGACTGGACAATCTGAATAGCTCTTGCTATCTCTGCAGCAGTTGGAGAAGGAATTTTGGGCTCCACACCTGCTGATTTTCTTGTTTTCTTTACTGGAACTGGCTCCTCCAAGCCAGCTTTACGTTTGCCCGAGGAAGTCTCGCCCTGGTCAGAGGGCACTGAACCGGGCTGGCCATCCGGGTCAGTGGACTTTTTGGCCTCTCGTTCCCTGAGCCTGCCAACTCTCTTATCCAGGGTGGCTGCAGGGAAATTTTTACAAATCTGGCAGTCTGAATTGAGGTGGTCAAACCCCAGACAATATACACATGTGGTGTGTGGGTCAGCCTTGGCAAAGACTTCCCCACAGACATCACAGTGTTGAAGCCCAGTGGGCCCAGTTTTTCTTTTGGGTTTCTCAGACATAATGCCAGCCTAACCAAAAACTTGCCCTTTTAAACGGCAGTGCCAGGCAAGACACCCTTATCGGTTCCAAACCGTGTCACGGGTCTTGGAAAAAACCGTAATGAAATCCGTTTTTTTTAGAACCGATAAGAACCGGGAACCGCACTCTAAAACCTTCAATTTCAAGTTTTAAAACAAGCTGATCAGTTCAAAACCGAACCGATAACATTTACAAGTTCCACACAGAAAATAAACTGTAATTACTTACGATACCACAGACAGAGCTTGAACCGATCGGTTTTGGGTTAAAATAATAATATTCTCGGTTGATTTGAACCGAGAAAACACTGTTTAAACCGAGAAATGAACCGAGCAGTAGGAGAAATCTCCGGAGCGACTGTTCAGTGAGGCGGAGTAAAGAATCTGACAGTTTAAGTTTGAAATAACCCAGACAGAGCTTCTCTAACCGAGCTCGCGCTCCAAGTTCCATTCTTAGAATGGGAGCTAACTCTTTCACCTCCGGAGCAGTTCTAATGGTGGGACAAACTGCAATTGTCATAATATAGCAAGACTTCATGTTGTTTGAAACCTACACTAGCCAACTGGCTACTAACATAAACACTCATTTTTTGGCCTAAAACAAAGACTCAAGTCAGGAGACCCAAAAATGCAAAAACACAACACCAATTCACCCAAAAAGGCAGGTGAAAACAACAAGGTGGGCATCAAAAAAGTGCCAACCCTGTACTGCCCACCCACATCCCAAAACAGAGGTTCTGAGAGGGGCAGGCAGAGAGGGAGGTCATAATATAGCAAGACTCCATTAGAAGAAACAACATTACTAAGGTGAGTAATTTTTCTTCAAACAACATGAAGTCTTGCTATATTATGAAATGCAATCTACACAGCAGTACCCCATGGAGGAGGACAGAACCTACTTAGAAATAGGCTCTGAAGCACGGCTGTGTCAAACCGAGCATCACTCCTAGCCTGAGTGTCCAGGGAGTAATGCTTGGTAAAAGTGTGAACTGTTTTCCAGGTAGCTGCTTGACATATTTCTAGAATAGGAATGACTCTGGCAGCAGCCAGAGAAGCAGCTGTACCTCTGGTAGACTGAGCCCTCAGGCCTGAGGGAGGAACTTTACCCAACTTCTCCTAGCAGAATTGGATACAAGAGACAATCCACCTGGCAATGGATCTTTTAGTGGCTGGCTTCCCTTTACCAACTTCGCCATAGGTAAGGAACAGTTGGAGGAGTCAAACCTATGACCCTTGGTGCACGCCTATGTAGTAACTAAGGGCTCTCTTCACATCTAGGCTGTGCAGCCTCCTCCCCAGAGGAGAAGTGGTCAGTGAAGTACACAGGAAGAGAAATAGATTGATTAAGGTGGAAATCTGAAACCACCTTAGGCAGGAACTTTCTGTTAGTCTGAAGGACCACCTTATCTCTGTGAAAAGAGATAAACTCCTGCTCCACTGACAACGCTTGTAATTCACTTATGCGTCTGGCAGAGGTGATGGCTACCAGAAACACAGTTTTCCAAGTCAAGTACTTGAGCTCAGCTGAAGACAAGGGCTCGAAGGGAGGTTGCATAAGCTGAGCAATGCAAACATTAAGATCCCAGGCAGGAGCAGGATCTCTGAATGGAGGGTTGTTGTGAAACAACCCCTTAAAAAACTTGGAAAATACAGGATGAGCTGAAAGAGAAGAGGATTTACCTGCTGAAATAAAAGCAGACACAGCTGCCAAGAGCACCTTGAGGGTAGCTGGTCTCAGCCCCAAAGAATTCAGGTGGACCATATAATCCAGGATTGTGGGTAGATCAGCAGAGACTAGGGAAATATGCTTTTCCGAGCACCATATGGAAAACCTTTTCCATTTGGAATTGTAAAGGCCCCATGGAAGGCTTCCTATGGCCTTCAATATATCCATTACACCTTGGGAAAGTGTAAATCAGCAAACTCTAACTCTTCAAGAACCAAGCCTTGAGATTGAGAGATTTGAGATCTGGTACCAGACCCTTCCTGGGCACAGGTTAACAGATTGTGATTCCTGGGAAGGCACAGGGGAGGATGGACTGCTAAGGACAGCAGGAGTGGATACTAGGGCTGTCTGGCCCAATCCGGAGCTATCAGAATGACTTTGCAGGATTGGGATCTGATTTTGACTAGCACTTTGAACAGGAGGGGAAAGGGAGGGAAGGCATAGAGAAACTTCCCCTCCCAACTAAGGGCTAAGGCATCCAGTGGGAGAGAGCCCAACACTGGGGGCCTGCAGCAAAAAAGAGGAAGTTGGTGATTGTCTGGGGCTGCAAAAAGATCTATCTGCGGGATGCCCCATCTGGCAAATACTACTCCCAAGACCAGGGGATCCAGTGACCATTCGTGGTGGCCCTGGGAAATCCTGCTGAGAGCATCTGCCAGGACATTGTCCTTGCCTGGAAGGTGAACTGCCGTAAGAGAGGTGTTCAGGGAGTAAGCCAGAGACCACAATCTCATCGCTTCGTGCACAAGCAACAGAGACCGTGTGCCCCTTGCTTGTTGATGTACCACATTGTAGTGGTGTTGTCTGTTCTGACCTGAATACTTTTGTTCTGAACAGATTTGGAAAAAACTTGAAGTGCTAGAAAAACTGCTCTGAGCTCCAACAGGTTGATGTGGAGCAGGGATCCTGGGAGACCACAGACCCTGGGTGGAGTTAGCCCATGTGAGCCCCCAGCCCAAGAGGGACGCATCTGTAGTAAAGATTAGAGAATGAGACTGAGTGACAAAGAGAACCCTTGTCTCAGGTTGGTCTGATCCTGCCACCACTGTAGGGCTTGGATCAGGGTTCAAGTTACTGGGATCAACTTGGTAAGAGGATCCTTTCTTTGAGACCAAAAAGCTCTCAAATGGAACTGGATGTCCCTCATCTGAAATCTTGCTCCCTGCAAACTGCTGTTGAAGCAGCCATGTCCTAGGAGCTACAGAAAATGCCTTGCTGGCCGAGAGACCTGCAGGGTAAATGAGAAGCCAGGGAGACCAGGGTCTTGCCCTGTCTAGGGAAGGAAGGCCTGGCACCAGTGTGTTCAGTTCTCGCCTATGAAGGTAGAAGCTGCACAGGCTCCAGAACTGACTTTGAGAGATTTAGAAGGAAACTTAGAGAGTGGCAGTTGCTGGCGTTATCTGAAGGTGTAATGTGACCTGGTCTGGGGACTGGCCTACTATGAGCCAATCGTCCAGGTAAGGAAAGATGGCAATCTTTTGCCTTCTTAGGTAGGCAACTGCTACTGCCAGACTTTTGGTGAATACCCTTAGGGCAGAAGTGAGGCCGAAGGGCATTGCTCTAAACTGGTAGTGGCCTGAGGGCAGCTCAAACCTGAGGTACTTTCGATGGGAGCTTCTGATGGGAATATGGAAGTAGGCATCCTTGAGGTCCAGGGAAGCTAGCCAGTCCCCTGGCCTTAGAGAGGGTAGGATAATTCCCAGAGTCACCATTTTGAACTTTGGCTTTAAAATGTGCTTGTTTAAATATCTGAGATCCAGGGTGGGCCGCCATTCTCCTGTCTTTTTTGGGGTATGGAAGTACCTGGAGTACAAACCTTTGCCCTGGTGTAGGGGAGGAACCCTTTCCACAGCTCTGAGAGCCAGGAGGGTAGAGACCTCTGTCTCTAGGGCAAGTGCCTCTGATGGAGTTGCAGGTGGAAAAGATCTGGTTCTCAGCTTTGGAAATTTTTTGAAGCTGAGAACCAGTCCCTGGCTTACTACTTCCAGGACCCACTTGTCTGATGTTAAAGACTTCCAGTCCTGGACAAAGTAAGCCAGCCTGCCCTACAGGTAGAAGAGAATCGGCCCTGGCAATCCCATCAGGTGCCTGCTCGGCAGGGCTTTGGGCTGAGGGTGAAGCAGATCTGCTTGTACCCCATCTGCCTCTCCCTCTAAAGAACGCCCTCTGAGCATAGGCGGAGGAGGAAGGTTGGGCTTGGTAAAAAGGCCTATGAAAAGGCCTGCCCCTGGCTCTAGGAAGCTGCTTTTGAGGAGTGACCTGCCTTTCCTTGGCCTATGCACTCCTACAGGTGGTCCTATATTCATCCATTTTCTTCATGTAATTCTCTGTTTGCTCCCCAAACAGAGAATTTCCCACAACAGGAAAATCCATGGCCTTAGACTGGGTATCCTGAGACAGGGTAGTACATCTGAGCCAAGCCATCCTGCGAAGTGCCACCGATGTAGCCATGACTCTCGATGAAACATCATTAGAGTCTACTGCAGCATGAAATTGCACCTTGGATGCCTCAATACCATCCATAGCCACCTGTTCCAGCTTCCTGGCAAGCTGGTCAGGGACTGTTTAACTAGAAGCTAGCACAGTATCCCATCTGGATTTCTGGTACCTAGACATAAGTCATATAATTTGCTTGTCTGAGTCCCAAAGATGCTGCCATGTACTGTTTCTTTGCCATTGCATCAATATTCCTGGAGTCCTTCTCAGGGGGGTGTGAAGCTAGGGGAATATTAGTCTTGTCACAGGCTGCAGCCTGCACTACCCCCACATGGCTGCATTGCTGAGTGAGGAAATCAGTATCGGAGCCTGATAAGGTATACCTCTTGTCCATCCTTTCATCCACATGAGGTATAGTGTGAGGAGTTTTAAAACTTTTACTGTCTGTTTCCGGAAAGATTTATGCAAAGGAATAGACAGTCTCCTAGACTTTGGAATATCCATCATTTCTACATAGTCTGGCTCCTCTTGGTCATCAACAGCTTCTTCAACAGGGAGCTGGAGAGTTTCAGCAACTTTTTTTATAGAACATGAAATGAGAAGGGGACTCAAAGTCTTGGAGGAGAAATCCCTAAGGGTCTATCTGGACAGATGTCCGGATCGATGGGCACATCCAGATCTTCAAAACCATATTCACTCTCCTCATATTCCTCTTTCCCTTCCCCTGGTTCATAAAAATCCTCAAAATCATAATCTTGAACCGGTGGAACCGGCAGATGGCAACACAGAAGATGTTGGTTCGGTCCGGAACCAGGAGAGACTGGACAATTTTAATTGTTTAGCTATTTCCTCAGCAGTTGAGGAGAGAACTTTGGCTCTACACTAGCTGACTTTCTAGTCCTTTTGCTGAACCGGCTCCTCAGAACCCGGCTCTTCGTTTGCCGAGGAAGTACTCGCCTGGTCAGAGGGCACTCCCTCTGGTTCGGTTGGTACCGAACCGGGCTGGCCATCCGGGTCAGCGGACTTTTGGCCTCCTTTCCTGAGCCTACCAACTCTTTATCTATGGTGGCAGCAGGGAATTGTGACAAATCTGGCAGTCTGAATTGAGGTGGTCAAACCCCAGACAATAGACACATGTGGTGTGGGTCAGCCTTAGCAAAAGCTTCCCCCAAACACTACAGTGTTGAAACGCAGTGGGTCGGTTTTTTTTTTGGTTTCTCAGACATAATGCCTTGAACCAACTTGCCCGTTTATGGCAATCCACCAAGCAAGACACCCTTATCGGTTCCCAACCATGTCACGGGTCGTGGAAAAAAAACGTAATGAAATCCGTTTTTTTTAGAACCGATAAGAACCGGGAACCGCACTCTAAAAAAGGACTAGTAGATTTAAATACAACCTGATCGGTTCAAACCGAACCGATAACAAATTACAAGCTCCACACAGAAAAACTAAATGTGAAACCTATCTACTACTTACATTACCACAGACAGAGCTTGAACCGACCGGTTGCAGTTTAATTTCGGCTAAAAACCGAAAAGTAATACTTTTAAACCGACAAAATGAACCGAGCAGAAGGAGAAATCTCCGGAGCGACTGTTCAGTGAGGCGGAGTAAAGAATCTGACAGTTTGCCTTTGAAGCACAACAGACAGAGTTTTCAACCGAGCTCACGCTCTAAGTTCCATGCCTGCATGGAAAGTTAACTATTTCACCTCCGGAGCAGTTCTAACCTGCGGTCATACTGCAATTGTCATAATATAGCAAGACTTCATGTTGTTTGAAGGCTGAATTGCCAGAATTCAAGGCACTGAATTACTGGCAACTAACTCCAGCAGGAGCAGAAGAGGCTATCCAGGGACAGAAGGGGACAGGAATCCAGGGTCCCCACCCCCCAAAACCAAATAATTGGACAGGGGAGAAACAATAAGTTTCCCTAATTAAAAATGAGGGAGGAGTCCCTAAGGACAAGGACGGAGGAGGAAAGAGGGAGCGAGAGAGAAAAGAGTGCAGCCACCAACTCCTACCCCAAAGGGGTGGAGCCAAGGCATTGAGGAGTGAACCACCCTCCCCGCCAGAAGGTAAAATCCCTGTGTGCCAAGGTCACCCCAATCCTGACCAGTGGAAAGGAAGGGGGAGAGGAAGCACAAGGAGGGTACCCAGAGACTGAGGGCCCCAGGGGATGGAGGGTGGGATTTGTGAAGAATGGTGAAGATACACAGAAAGATCAGGAATTACGGTAGGTACGTAATTTTCATATCTTATCTGTGTCAGTCTTCACCATTTATCACATTTGGGTGAGTACAGAGCCCCCTCCCGAAGGGGGCCCTAGACCCTAAAGGACTAAGTCCCTTAGCTCCCAGTGGTGGAAAAACACTGAGAGGGAGAACCTTTATGCGCCTGGTGAGGCCTGAGACTGGGGAGAGTGAGACGGAGACCCCCCCAGAGGGGGCAGGAGGCTGCCTTGACAGATGCCACCTCACCCTGTGGGAGAAAAGAAAAAATTACTCACCTTAGTAATGTTGTTTCTTCTAATGCAGTCTTGCTATATTATGACTATTGCAGTTTGTCCCAGCCTTAGAACTGCTCCGGAGGTGAAAGAGTTAACTTCCATGCAGAGCATGGAGCTTAAAGCGCGAGCTCGGTTCAGAAGCTCTGTTAGGCTGGTTTCAAACCGAAACCGTCAGATCTTTACAGCAAAAACTCACTAAGGTTCTGTGTGAAGTTGTAACCTACACTAGCCAACTGGCCACTAATATATTAACACATTTTCCTGGTCCCAACACAAAGACTCAAGTCAGTGGACCAGAAAAATAAGATAAAATAACTAAATAAACACAACACCCAGACATGAAAGGGGCATCAATAAATGCCAACAGAGGACTACCACCCCATACCCCAAAGTAGGAGTTCTGAGAGGGGCAGGCTGGGGAGAGGTCATAATATAAGACTCCATTAGAAGAAACAACATTACTAAGGTGAGTAATTTTTCTTCAAACAACATGAAGTCTTGCATATTATGACTATTGCAGACTACACAGCAGTACCTCCATGGAGGAGGACAGAACCTACTTAGGAATAGGCTCTGAAGCACGGCTGGTACAAGCCGAGCATCCTCCTGGCCTGAATATCCAGGAGTAATGCTTGGTGAAAGTGTGTACTGTCTTCCAAGTAGCTGCCTGACATCTCTCCAAGATAGGGATGTCTCTAGCAGCAGCTACAGATGCAGCTGTACCTCTGGTAGAGTGAGCCTCAGGCCTGAGGCGGGAACCTACCCAGCTTTTGACAGCAAAATTGATAAAGAACCGATCCACCTGGCAATGGATCTCTTAGTGGCAGGTCTCCTTTCCCAACCTCACCATAAGTGAGAAACAGTTGGAGGAGTCAAACCTGTGACCCTTGGTACAGCTCTATGTAATAACTTGAGGCCCTCTTAACATCTAAGCTGTGCAGCCTCCTCTCACCAGAGGAGAATGGTCAGTGAAGAACACTGGAAGTGAAATAGATTGGTTAAGGTGGAAATCTGAAACCACCTTAGGCAAAAACTTCCTGTTAGTCCTGAGGACTACTTTATCCCTGTGAAAGGAAATAAAGTCAGTTTCTACTGATAAAGCCTGTAACTCACTTATACGCCTGGCAGAAGTGATGGCTACCAGAAATACAGTTTCCAAGTCAAATACTTAAGCTCTGCCGAAGACAGAGGCTCAAAGGGGGTTGCATTAGCTGAGCAATGCATACATTAAGATCCCAAGCCGGGGTAGGGTCCCTGAATGGAGGATTGGTGTGAAGCAATCCTTTAAAAACTTTAAAAATACAGGATGAGCAGAAAGAGAAGAGGGCTTCCCTGCTGAAATGAAGGCAGAGACAGCAGCCAAGTGCACTTTCAGGGTGGCCGGTCTCAGTCCCAAAGAATTAAGATGGACCATGTAGTCAATACAGTGGGTAGATCAGCAGACTCTGGGAAACATGCTTCCCAGAACACCATATGGAAACCTTTCCACTTGGAGTTATAGGTAGCCCTGGTGGAAGGCTTCCTAGCAGCCTTCAGGTTTTCAGAGAACACTTTGAGAAAGTTGCAAATCAGCAAACTCTAACTGCTCAAGAGCCAAGCCTTGAGGTTGAGCGAGTTGAGATTGATACCAAACTCTTCCCTGATCACAGGTTAACAGATTGTGGTTCCTGGGAGACACAGGGAAGATGGACTGCTAAGGACAAGGAGGTGGGTACCAGGGCTGCCTGGCCCAGTCTGGAGCAATCAGGATCATTTTGCAGGGCTGAGACCTGATTTTGACTAGTACTTTGAACAGGAGAGGGAAGGGGAAAGGCATAAAGAAACTTCCTTCCCAATCGAGGAGAAAGGCATCCAGGGAACTGAGCCCAACACTGGGGCCTGCAACAAAACAGTGGAAGTTGATGATTGTCTGGGGCTGCGAAAAGATCTATCTGAGGAGTGCCCCATCTGGCAAACACTATCCCCAGTACTAGGGGATCCAGTGACCATTCGTGATGGCCCTGGGAAATCCTGCTGAGAGCATCTGCCAGGACATTGTCCTTGCCTGGGAGGTGAACTGCTATGAGGGAAGTGTTCAGGGCGTAAGCTAGAGACCACAACTTCATCGCCTCAGTGCACAAGGCCTAAGACCGAGTGCCCCCTTGTTTGTTGATGTACCACATTGTAGTGGTGTTGTCTGTTCTGACCTGTACCACCTTGTTCTGAACAGATGCAGAGAAAACCTGAAGTGCTAGAAAAACAGCTCTGAGTTCCAATAGATTGATGTGGAGCAGAGATTCTTGAGGGGACCATAATCCCTGGGTGGAGAGGTCGCCCATGTGAGCTCCCCATCCCAAGAGGGATGCATCTGTAGTAAGGGTCAAGGAATTGGACAGAGGGATGAAAGGCACCCCCTGTCTCAGATTGCACTGATCCTGCCACCACTGAAGTGCCTGGATCAGAGTTCGAGTCACTGGGATTAACTTGGATAGAGGATCTCTTCTTTGGGACCAGAAAGCTCTCAAATGGAACTGAATGTCCCTCATCTGAAATCTTGCTCCTTGCACCACAGCTGTGGAGGCAGCCATATGCCCTAGGAGCTGCAGGAAATGCCTGTTGGTCGAGAGACCTGCAGAGTGAAGGAGGCCAGGGCCACTAAGGTCCTTACCCTTTCCAAGGAAGGAAGGCTTTGGCCTGCTTTGTGTCCAGTTCTCGCCTATAAAAGTGAGTACCTGGACAGGTTCCAAAACTGACTTTGGAAGATTGAGAAGAAATCCCAGAGAGGTAAGCAGCTGCTGGGTAACTAGCAGGTGTGATTTGACCTGGTCTGGAGACTGACCCACAATGAGCCAGTCGTCCAGGTAGGGAAAAATGGCAATCTTCTGCCTTCTTAGGTGAGCGACTGCTACTGCCAGACATTTTGTGAACACCCTTGGGCAGAAGTGAGGTCAAGGCATTGCTCTGAACTGATAATGGCCTGAGGGCAGTTCGAATCTGAGGTACTTTCCGATGGGAGCTCTGATAAGAACATGGAAGTAGGCATCTTTGAGGTCCAGGGAGGCTAGCCAGTCCCCTGGCCTTAGGGAGGCTAAAATCATTCTCAGTGTCACCATTTTGAACTTTGGTTTTAAAAGGTGCTTGTTTAGATATCTTAGATCCAGGATAGGCCACCACTCTCCTGTCTTTTTGGGGTAAGGAAGTACCTGGAGTACAGACCCTGCCCTGGTGAAGGGAGAAACCTTTTCACAGCTCTGAGAGCCAAGAGGGTTGAGACTTCTGTTTCCAAAGCAAGAGTCTCTAAAGGGTTTGAAGGTGGAAAGATCTGGCTCTCATCTTTGGAAATTTCTTGAAGCTGAGAACCAGACCCTGGCTCACTACTTCCAGGACCCACCTGCCTGAAGTTAAAGACTGCCAGTCCTGGAAAAAGTGAGCCAGCCTGCCCCCTACAGGTAGTGGAGAGCCAACCCTAGGCATCCCATTAGGGTGCCTGTTTGGCAGGGGCTTTAGGCTGAGGGTTGGGAGCAGGCCTGCTCGAACCCCGTCTGCCTCTCCCTCTGAAGAACCCCTCTGTACATAGGCTGAAGAGGCAGAGGCCTGGGTCTGGTAAAAGGCCTGTGAAAAGGCTTCACCCCTACCCCTGGGGGCTGCCCTGAGGGAGTGGCTTGTCGTCTCGGCTTGTGCACCCTGTAAGTGGTTCTATATTCATCCATTTTTCATATAATTCTCTGTCTGCCCCAAACAGAGAATTTCCCACCACAGGAAAGTCCATAGCCTTAGACTGGGTATCCTGTGACAAAGTAGTACACCTGAGCCAGGCCAATCTCCGAAAAGCCACAGATGTAGCCATGACTCTAGAGAATACATCGTTAGAATCCACTGCAGCATGGAATTGCACCTTAGATGCCTCAATACCATCAAGAGCCACCTGCTCCAGCTCCTTTGCGAGCTGGCCAGGGACCTGTTTGGCTAAGGCTATGACAGTATCCCATCTAGATTTCTGGTATCTTGCAACATAAGCCATATAGTTAGCTTGTCTGAGTCCCAAGGATGCTGCCATGTATTGTTTTTGGGCATGGCATCAATCTTCCTGGAATCCTTGTCAGGAGGATGTGAAGCCAGTGGAATATTAGCTTTATACAGGCTGCAGCCTGAACTACTCAACATGACTGCATTGCTGTGAAAGAAAATCTGTATCAGGACCTGACAAAGTGTACCTCCTGTCCATCTTTTATCCACAGGAGGCACAGAATTAGGAGCTTTTAAAATTTTTATTGTTTGTTTTCTAAAAGATTTATGTAAAGGGATGGACAACCTCCTGGACTCTGGGATATCCATCATCTCCACATAGTCAGGCTCCTCTTGCTCATCCAAAGCCTCCTCTAAGGGAATCTGGAGGGTCTCAGCAACTTTTTTATAAAACAAAAAATGAGAAGCAGACTCAGAAAGCCTAGGGGGAGACTCACCTGAAGGTCTGTCTGGGGAGATGTCCGGTTCAATGGGCACATCCAGACTTTCAAAGTCACATTCACACTGATCATAATCCTCATCCCCCTCCTCTGGTTCATAGAACTCTTCTATATCATAATCCTGAACCACTGGAACCGACCGAACCGACCTTTTGCCAGACAGTGGCGGTTCGAAGGGAACCTGGGACAGGGACTGGACAATCTGTATTGCCCTGGCTATCTCTGCAGCAGTTGGAGAAGGAATTTTGGACTCCAAACCTGCTGATTTTTTAGATTTCTTTGTTGGAACTGGCTCCTCAGAGCCAGCTTTTCGTTTGCCCGAGGAAGTCTCGCCCTGGTCAGAGGGCACTCCCTCCGGTTCGGTTGGCACCAAACCGGGCTGGCCATCCGGGTCAGCGGACTTTTTGGCCTCTCGTTCCTTGAGCCTGCCCACTCTCTTGTCCAGGGTGGCTGCAGGGAAATTTTTACAAATCTGGCAGTCTGAATTGAGGTGGTCAAACCCCAGACAATAGACACATGTAGTGTGTGGGTCAGCCTTGGCAAAGGCTTCCCCACAGACACTACAGTGTTGAAACCCAGTGCGCCCGTTTTTTCTTTTGGGTTTCTCAGACATGATGCCAGCCTAACCAACAAACTTGTCCTTTTAATGGCAGTGCCAGGCAAGACACCCTTATCGGTTCCAAACCGTGTCACGGGTCGTGGAAAAAACCGTAATGAAATCCGTTTTTAGAACCGATAGAACCGGAACCGAGATTTTAAGAAGTTTAACAGGCTTTAAACTTATATTTAATACAGTTCGATCGGTTCAACCGAACCAGAACACTTTTAAGTTCCACACAGAAAAACCTATCTATTACTTACGATTACCATAGACAGAGCCTGAACCGATCGGTTTTATGGTTAAAATAATTAAATCGTGGTTAAATTAAATCGAGAAATAGCGCTTTAAACCAAAGAAATGAACCAAGCAACAGGAGGAATCTCCGGCGACTGTTCAGTGAGGCGAGAAAGAATCTGATGGTTTCGGTTTGGAAACCAGCCTAACAAACTTCTGAGACCAAGCTCGCGCTCTAAGCTCCATACTCTGCATGAAGTTAACTCTTTCACCTCGGAAGCAGTTCTAAGGCTGGGACAAACTGCAATAGTCATAATATAGCAAGACTTCATGTTGTTTGAAGGTAGGTTCTCCGGTACGCGGAGGAAATCACCCTATGCCAGGCCAAGGGTGACAACTGGGAAAGACGTAGCCATGCCATCCGCCTAATGCAGATCACAGTCCCTATGACTCTGGAAGCTACCTTGTTGGCATCGTAAGATGCCCTCGCTTGGTGCCCTGCTAGCTCCAAGCCACGTGCAGAGAGTGCAATGGCTTGTCTGGTTGCCTCCAAATCGGGCAAAGAGACTAGAAGTTGACCTAGCCTGGACCACAGAAACCTATCATAGGTAGCATAGTGGGCCTGATGAGCAGAAATTGAAAGTAGCAACCGTGCCGAGTAGAAGGTCCTCCTCCCCAGAAGTCAAAATCTGTGGAATCTTGATCTGGGGGCTGGTCCACAACAGAAGGGGACCATCCTCTGTCCAGCAAGAGACCACACCAGGAGTCTCAAGGAAAGGAGGAGCTCTGGAAAGCCCAACAGCTGACAGCTGATCAACCACGCTGGAACTGCCTAGGCTGTGCCCCGAAGAATCCCCCCGTGAAGTGACCGGGACCATGAAAATCCAGAAGGATGGTCTCTTCCCTCCAAAGACCAGGGCTCTCTTGAGAAGACTGAGAAGGAAGAGCGGGGGTCAGCACTGTGACTCCTCCCTGAACCTGGGTGGGTCCCAGAAAAGGGTCGCCACATTGAACCCTGACCCCTCGACTCCTCAGAATCTGAAAGAGCCCTCCTCCTTACAAACACTAGCCTAGGCAGCTGGCAACCCTGGTCAGTCCCTGAGGGGACCACCCAAGGAGTAGCACCCTCCCCTTCTGAAGGTGCTCTGGTCAGCCCTAAAGTTGGGCGATCCAGGCACACCACCTGAGGAGGTAACCCACCTGAGGGGGCAGAAAACCTTCCAAGCCCAGGCTGCAGGGAAATAGTGGCCTGAACATCTGCCTGCTGGTCAGCACCCCAGACTCGTGGGCTACTGCCCGTTCCTCAGAAGGAGGCTGGCTCCGGCCAGCTGAAGTAACCACCAGGGTGTCCACATGGGCTGCCAACTCCAAAGAGTTGGACAGCTGGTCCGAACCAGACTCAGAGTCTGCCTCCGAAGAGGTAGAGATCGAGGTCCGGTGCCACACTATATGCGGACGCCCGCTCCAGTCTGGGTGCCCACACCACAGCTGGCACCTAACTCCCCCATGGCACCGTGAATGGTGCCCAAAGAGACAGCGCCAAGAGCTTCAGCAGAACAGGAGCCGATGTCTGCCATGGCGCCATCCTGTCCCACGGCACTGTAAATGGCACTGGAGTCAGCTACAGCATCGAGAGTGAGACCTCCCATAGCGCCATGTCTTTGCTCAGTGCCACAAGTGGCACCGGAGCTAGATACGGCACCGACCACAGCCTTGGTGCTGTGAACAGTGCTGGGATGAGAAACGGTCAAAGACGGTGCCGTAGAACTTACCACGGTACCATGATTGGCTACGACAGCTGAGACGGTGCTGAGCAGCAGACCGGCACTGACCATGGTGCCGTCAGGGCTCATGGTGCCACGAATGGCGCTGAGGCCCAAAACAGCACTGATGGATGGCATTGGGGATGGTGCCAACCCCAAACAACACCGAAGTCTTACGCCCGAAAGGAGTCTTACCCAGGCAGTACCCGCCCGTTCCCCAGGGGCAACGGACTGGGCCACCTGCACCATGGAAGAGGCTTCTGCCATGGCAAGGCTATAAGAAGCAGAAGCCCCCTCCTCTGCGGTCCATAAAGAACCTGGAGGGGACCTGGAGGAAAGGCTGAGAGACAGCAGCTTGGCCCGATGAGTGTGCGCTCATTCCCCGAAAGTCAGCGAAGCTCATCCAACTTTTCACACATGCTGTTCCAGGACACAACGATCCATAGAGAAACAAGTGTCACATGAATCCATTTCATGAAGCAGGCCAGGGCACGTAAGACAATGATCATGCTGGTCGGTAACGAAGTACTTGCGGCCGCACAGGCACCGCGCATAGGAGGCTGCCCCGCTTTCAGCAACGTTTTGCCCTCCAATCTAGACATGATTGACAGAAAAACAATGCAAAAAACAGACTCAATGTTGCTGAAAATAATAAAGGAAAAGTCTTACCAAAGAGTGGCGTCGAGTAGGGTGAAACGGAACAGGCAGGTATAACTCGGCGTTGAAGGACACGAAGACTAGGCCTGTAGTTGCTTGGAGCTCCTCACAAGGTGCGACCTCTATGGCGGGAGACGAAGAACTGGTGGAAGGGCGGAGTCGACGACACCTAATGGCCAACGCATGAGCACCACACAGTGTGTCGGCCTCGAGGGCGGCGCCGTCAGTGCATCGACTCCGCCAAAAAAAAAAAGAGCTCCCACAAGGTTGTGACTTCCGGCCATACCCGAATGTGATGAATGGTGAAGACTGACACAGATAAGATCAACACAGTGTCGGCACTATCTGTTTTGTACTTAAAGGAAGTTTCCGATATAAAGGAGCTACTCACATATTGTGGTAGCTGCCTTCAGCAATGGTTGTTGCAGCCAGGTTTTAATTCAAAATTCTACCCGATATCTTCACAGTATCACTCGTAATTTTGTTTTTAGCTTGGCTGTCCTATTATTTCCAAGAGTTGCAGTCCTGCCGCCATGCCCCCATGCTCAAGCACATAATGATGTGTGACCGGGGAGAGCGCAGGAGCGCACCCCACTGACGTGAAAGGGGTTTCTTTTTCCTAACATTTTTCTGCTTCAGGATGGCCAGTTGGACAGTAAAGGAGGACACCACTTGACTAACAAAGTCCTTGTTAATCAGCGGTGTCCTCGCTACTGTCTAACAACCAAACAGCTGCTAATAGGAAAAGAAGCCCCATTACTCAATAAGGCGATGTCCCGTGCTCTCCCTGGTCATACATCATTACGTGCTTGAGCGTGGGGCAGCTAAAAACAAAATTATGAGTGATACTGTGAAGATATCAGGTAGAATTTTAAATTAAAACCTGGCTGCAACAACTGTCGCTGAGGGCAGCTCCCACAATATGGGAGTGGTAGCTGCTTTCTGCTAGATTGGAAAATCACTTTAATGACTGTGTCAATGCTTTTTTATTGCATCGATACATAAAATTACATGATGGCTAAAATAATATGTTTTTGCTTTGTCTGAATTTTGGTTAAAACTACATATAATTTAATTACAATGTAGTTCACAACCTACTTTTTATTTATCTTATGCCCTTAATCACACTGCAAACATTTCACTCTGCCCTCTGGCTGTCCCTACTCTTCCTACAGTAGCTTTCACATGCTTTGACTGCAAACCACTGAAACAGAATAATGGGTGTGCAAAGACTGTCCACCCCTGTGTTCTTTGTTTGACAACA
Organism: Neoceratodus forsteri; assembly: GCA_016271365.2. NCBI lineage: Eukaryota > Metazoa > Chordata > Ceratodontiformes > Ceratodontidae > Neoceratodus > Neoceratodus forsteri. Next base: position 662,200,303 of record CM057459.1, read on the forward strand.
TTTGCTGCATTTTAGTAAATTCTGCCAGTGAAATCAACAGTCCAACTAGTGACAGGACATTATGACTGAATCCTGCTGAGTGAATTTACTCTCTGGGTCACTCAGCAGTTCACTCTTACTACATGGCTATCACTTTTGCCACTTATGAGTTTAGCTCCTGGATCTTTCACCAGTTTTCTCTCCTTGTGGGACTTTTTCCCCTCACTGACATAAAGAGACATTGCACTATCCTCAGCAGGTTTCTTGTACTTCTCTTTAAGCAATATACCACGAGAGGGTGTTGGTGATGCCAGGATTTACCCATGCCCTGGGTGTTGTTTGGTCACGAGGCATAGCCAAGTGACCAACAACACCCCAGAGGTGGGTAAATCCTGGCATCACCAACACCCTCGAGTGGGATATTGCTATTATACAACATTTATTTTTAATTTTTAGTAATTTATTTTTTTATTTTAGATAGGAGACATAGTAAAAGTGTTACTACTGTAACCCCCCTGCAAATGGGGGTTCCCAAAAGACTTCCAGGAGCTTGCTTGAATGCTCCAAGCCTGAATGGTGTTTGGCATTTAAGCCATTTATCAGTGAGTGTTTTTAGAACCTCTGGTACTGTCTCTTTAAGAGCTGTCTGCTTGCAGACATAATTAGTTTTGTATGGGGGACTGTGTGCTTCTCTGAGTACCACTCGAGCTGCTGCCAATTCACTTCATTTTGCAGTCACTAGGGTGCAAGGGAACCTATCTGAAAGATGTAACTGTTTGCCAGAAATTATTTAGAGTAATAATGAAATTACAGTTTGTCTAACCTGCTTTCTTTGCAGTCAGAACTGTGTCTGCTAGTTCCCCATTCTAGTTTTGAACTGCTGAACTGGACCAATCAGTGTGGGTAAGCTAGCTCTAAAATGGTGCCTTGGACGAATCAGAACTTGGACTCATAATCTGAGTCAGCCACAAGAGGATTGTATGGGCAGTGACTCTGGGAGATGTAGTTTAGACTTCAGCGCCTTTTTGGACCAACAGCAGCAGTCTATTGTGAGTGACAGCCAATCCAGTCAAGAACTGGGAGGAACTCAAAGGAAGTGCCGGTTTTGTCGGTTGGAGTTGAGTTGAGCTTTGGCAGTGAAGAAGGAAGGAGCCCTGTGCTTTTCAGTGTGCAGTTTTAGTCAAAAACGTGTGTAAGGCCCAGAGTTCCGTCTGCAGCTTGTTAGGACTGAATCCGTCCTGTGAAAGAATCAAAGGATCTCTGAAGAGTAGAAACCAGGCTCACCCTGTAGAAGACTGGAGGAATTGCTGAAAATTACACTCGGTCTGTCAGGAACTGAATCTGCTGTGTGTTCTCCGGGTATTGTGCAGTAATTGCGATCGGGATACAGATGCAGCCTGCCTGGTATAGTGCTTTCTTTTATATGGATGTGTGAAGAGGTTTGTGCACCTCAAGTGAGCCCTGCTGACATTGAAGGACCCTATCTTATTTGGAGGTCGTGAGTACTAATTCAGGTCGCTCCCTGTTGAATTGCCACATTAAATCCAAATGGAATTACTGTACTGCTGACTGTTTAATTCTCCCTTTCTCTGTGTGAAAGGGCCCCTACCAGCTGCCACAGTTTGGACTAGCCACTAGGGCTTGGGTACCCAGGGACAGTAACTGATAGGGATAGGCCTGTGCACAGAGCCATAGGTAGATTATTAAAGTGATAAGCTAATTAACCTGATTTCCCTGTCCTTGTTATATCCCCTAAATAAATCAGAGCTGCTTGTTTCAGCAAAGTTATACTGCCTGAGGTATTTGTCTATGTTAAAGTACTGTACTGTGATTGTTGCACTGTATCTCATTTCACAGGAGGTCCCAGTGCCGAACCAGACCTGGGGGTAAGTGTATACTGTGAAGGTAATTCTGATATATTGTGTGGGCCACTAGTGGGAAGAAAGGGGGTTGCAGTGTCCCAGAGGGCTGTGACCAAGTTAGTTTAACTATTGCAAACCCTGACCTCTGGGTGGAGGCACCCGCCATTGGATCCAGGCCCCTCAACCTGTTAGTGGCAAATCAGGCAGGGTAGTAGCCCCGTGATAGCGCCATCTAGGGGTTACATCTTGAGGCTCACCCTGGGATTGTGTGTCCTCTAGTGGCCATATTTACAAACCACTGTTAAGAAAAATGGGTACCCGACAGAAGTGGCTGTGCACCGCTGGTGGAGTGGTGTACTGGGAGGAGATCGACCCCAAAATGCTATGCTTATCCTGGACATCCCCTGGGTATCAATACGGACACTGTGCAGGGAGTACTTTCCAAGGTGGAAGGTTTACAAACCCTGTGGTGGTGGGTCGGCATGCTAATCTGCTCACCCACACTTTCCTGGCCCTAGTAGAGTTTAGGATCCCATAGATAGCTCCAAAGTGCCACAGACCTTTACCCCTGAGGGAGCCCTCACTGCTTGGAGAGTGATAACTAGGACAGTAAGACCCGGGGAATCAGCCCCACCACTATCTGAAACTTTGAGGAGAAATTTGCTGAATGGTTGCTGGGAGAGGGAAACTGTGGAGGACTTGAAGAAACTATTCTTGCCACCTGGGGGTGTTCCTCCCCAACACCTCTCCTGCTCCAGTGCCCGTAATGGTGGCTGAACCAATGCAGACTCCTATTTCTGCACCTGCCATTAGTCACAACTCTACCAAGGTTGAGGATCTTCTCTGGCACCCTCCCCACCCCCAAGGGAGGATGACTGGGAGACCTGGATAGACTATGTTGCCCCAAGTGCTAGAATGGCAATGCTCGGGAAGGCGCGAAGAGGGTTAGTGAGAGCCTCGAGGTCCTGCCCTGGCTACCATCCGTGCTAAACGGGCCAGTAACCCTGAAGCGACTGCACAGGCCTATCTTGAGGCCTTGGAGAATGTATGGGAGCCCAGATTCTGATGAGGACCTATGGTGGAGAGTAAGAAATGCACAACAGTACCAAGGAGTTGTTGTCTGTGTATATCTCTCGGCTGGAAAAATTGTTGCAAGAATGCCTCAGAAAGGGTAGTTTGCCAGCGATTGAACTGGACCGAACCAGACTGGACAGAATCCTTAAGTCTGCCCCTTCTCAGAACTGCTGTTGCTTCAGTTACGCCTGGCAAATCGACTGGAATCCCCCCTCCTATGATGAGTTAATGAGAGAAATTGAGGAGTTGAGAAAAGGCGACCTCGGGAGGTACCTGCACCAACAGCTGTGGCTACGACGAAGTGACTGAGGGTGACCCATCAAGTGAAGTTCAGGGGCAGAGGTTGACAGTCAATGAGTGCTCTGACAAGGAAAAGATATGCCACAATGGGCTAACTGTTGAGAGAGATCCGGAATTCAAAACAGTCCTTTATGAAGGCCACGCCTGCAAGCAGGCCCTGACCTATATCCGACTGCATCTGCTATGGGGTGGGGGGTACCCACCCATGTATCTCCTGCTGATAACAGCTCCAAACTCAATTCCTTGACCATGGAAGTGGAGAAACTGACGAGATGTCTCCAAATGCTTATCACGCCGAGACAGAGATGGCACCCAGGTTTCCAGTTAGTAATACCCGCCCTGGCTCCCAGTGTGAGCCTCGGCCAGCTCAAACTCCAGAAAGTATGTTTTGCTATAATTGTGGGAAAGATGGGCACATGAAAAGGGAATGCCAGTCCCAAAAGACACTGACAAAGTTGCATATAGGCTACAAGGAGAGCTTCGGAGAAGAAATCAGTGGTTAAGAGGTGCACGACATGATCCCAGTGAGGGCACCAAAAATGCTAATTCACGTCCTTTTGTGGCAAGGTCAGTTGCCCAGGCCCCCACTACCGCCTCTCCAGACTGGTCCAGAATAGTGGGTCCCTCCATGGAGACCACTGTAAAGGTGAATGGAGTGTCTACAAGAGCTGTATTAGACAGTGGCTCCCAAGTGACAATTATGTTCCAGGATTGGTATCAGAAGCATTTGTCAGACGTACCCTTACAACCATTAGAAGGACTGCATGTATGGGGTTAAGGAGAAGGCTACCCTATTCTGGGTATATCCAGATTTGGCTGTCTTTCCCACGTCCGTGGCTGGAGTGGCCGAACAAGTAGAGACCCTAGCCTTAGTGTGTCCCCACTGGACTGTATGATGGTGTCCCTTTGTTGATTGGAACAAATGCTCACATGTTCGGAAGGCTGGCACAGTTGTGTTATGAAAAACAGGGGTCAAAGACTAGTAGAGCTTTAAGAGTTCCGGCTTTAATTAAGAAGGCCTATGAGGCACAGAGAGATGCTGAAAAACAGAACCAGAGGAACCGGCTGGAATTGTATGGAAGAAGGATCCTGAGTTCTCTGATCCTGGCGCCAAATGCCCAGTGTACCTTACAGGAGAGGTCCGTATCAGAAAGGATGTTAAGAATAAAATATTAATGTTGGATGCACCAGGCGATGGAAATTGCCAGAGGGACTGCTGGTCAAGCCTAGTATTTTGCCCGCTAGAGCCCATGCTTATGCCAGAAGGGTAATGGTCCAAGTTCATAATGTGTCTGAAAGAGACATTCGAGTAAACAGAGGGTTGCATCCTGGCTAATGTGCATTGTGCAGACACTGCAGTGCTACCCAGCAGCAAGAGTTCAAGGAAGAATGACAGAGTAACGCCTGACTTGTTTGATTTCGGCGACTCCCGCTGCCAGCTGAATGGAAAGTGAGGATCAGTGAGAAGCTTGCCCAGAGAGACCAGGTGTTTTCTTTAAAGGAATGGGATGGAGATGCATGCAAGGAGCTGAGCACAATATCCGCTGCATGACGAAAGACCATTTCGTGAGAGGTCTCGACGCCTGGCACCTGCTGACATAGATGATGTGAGACGCATCTGCAAGAGATGTTAGCTGCTGGTGTAATACAAGAATCCAGAAGCCTTATGCTTCCCCATTGTGGTAGTGAGGAAAAAGAATGGAACAGTAAGGATGTGTGTGGATTATCGCACCTTAAACCGGCGGACTATCCCTGATCAGTATACAATGCCCCGCATTCAGGATGCTTTGGACTGCCTAAACGGGAGCAAGTGGTTCTCTGTGCTGGATCTCCGCAGTGGGTACTACCAGATCCCGATGGCCCCAGAGGACCGTGAGAAGACGGCCTTTATCTGTCCGCTTGGCTTCTATGAATTCATGAGGATGCCTCAAGGGATTTCAGGTGCCCCAGCCACTTTTCAACGATTGATGGAGCGTGCAGTGGGGACATGAACTTACTAGAGTGCCTGGTATACCCAGATGATGTTATTGTGTTTGGCAGCTCACTGGAGGAACATGAGCAGATTATTTAAGGTATTGGACCGACTGGAGGACTTTGGCCTTAAACTGTCCATTGATAAGTGTCAATTCTTTCAAACATCAGTAAAGTATGTGGGACACATAGTATCCACCGAGGAATAGAGACCGACCCAAGTAAAGTTGAGGCCTTGACCACCTGGCCACAGCCCAAAAATCTAAAAGAACTGCAAAGATTCCTGGGATTCTGTGGTTATTATCGGGCGCTCATCAAGGACTATTCAAGAGTGATCCGCCTTTACTTAATCTTACTCAAGGGTATCCCCAACCCACAAAAATACCAAAAGTCAGCGCCCTCAAGACTGAAAGAGTGTATTTTCATCCGAGTGAAGTATTTGGGGCCCGCTGGACTCCTGATTGTGAGACTGCTTTTCATGAGATCATATATCAACTTACCCATGCTCCAGTGCTGGCCTATGCCGATCCAAGAAAACCTTACGTCCCTGCACACTGATGCTAGCTTGCAAGGGTTGGGGCTGTGTTGTACCAAGAGCACGAGAATGGCCTGAGACCAGTGGCCTTGCCAGTAGAAGCCTGACCCCATCCGAAAAGAACTATCCTGTACATAAGTTAGAGTTCCTAGCTTTGAAGTGGGCTATTGTTGACCAATTCCATGAGTACTTGTATGGGGCTAAAATACTAGTAAAAACTGACAATAATCCTTTGATCTATGTGCAGACCTCAGCTAAGTTGGATGCCACTGGCCATAGGTGGCTTTCTGCATTATCTACATATGACTATGCTCTCGAATACCGAGCAGGTCTGAACCACATAGATGCTGATGCTCTCTCCCGGAGGCCTGTTCCCCAGAATGATTGGGTCCAATTGGCAGAACCTGACATTCGGCACTCTGCGGAAGTTTGACAGGGAGGAACAATGTCCACGGACGCAGTGGACTGCATGGTGGATTGCTTGGGAGCTCTGAGAATTGCATACCTGCTGCTTATTGCCACTTTTCTGCAATAGACATTGGTGCACTGCCTCAGCTGGACAATGACAGTATTAGGCGGGCTCAATCCGGATCCCATGATCAAAGCAGCTTTAGAAGCCCTCTATGCAGGAAAAGATGTGTCCAAATTACGCTCCACTGATTTGAGAACTGCACTGTTATACAAAGAAGGTCCTAAGTTGAAACTGATCAATAAACTGTTATACGAGAAACAGTAGACAGAGGGGACAAGTAGACAAACAACAACTAGTGCTGCCCACTGCCTTTCGAGACTCAGTACTGAGGTCCTTGCACAACCACATGGGGCACCTTGGTATAGACAGAACACTTGACTTGGTGAGATCCAGATTCTATTGGCCTAAGATGGGGGCTGATGTGGAGCAACACATTCGAACTTGTAGTCGCTGCTTACAGAGGAAAGCTTTCCCCAGAGGGCTGCTCCCTTGTTAACATCACCACCAGTGCACCCATGGAGCTGGTCTGTATTGATTTTCTGAGTTTGGAGTCAGATCAAAGAAATATCAGTAATGTGCTGGTGGTCACTGACCATTTCACGAGATATGCCCAAGCTTTCCCCACCAAAGACCAGAAAGCATCCACTGTGGCCAAAGTACTTGTAGAAAACTTTTTTGTTCACTATGGGGCTCCACAAAGAATCCATTCTGATCAAGGGAGAGACTTTGAGAGTCGTCTGATCAAAGAGATGCTTTCTCTGTGGGGAGTGCGAAAGTCCAGAACCACTCCTTACCACCCCAGGGGGACCCACAGCCTGAACGTTTCAACCGCACTTTGCTAGATATGCTAGGCACCCTGCACCAAAGGACAAGCCTAGATGGAGCCAACAAATTAGCACCCTGGTACATGCTTATAACTGCACCAAAAGTGATGCCACTGGATTCTCCCCCTACCGCCTGATGTTTGGAAGAGAAGCTCGACTCCCAGTAGATGTGTGTTTTGGGGTCTCTCCTGATGGGGTTCAAGCTGACAACTATTTACAGTATGTGCAAAAGTTAAAGGCCCAGCTAACTCATGCGTATCAACTGGCTCAAACCATGGCTGCCAAAAGAAATCTGGCCAACAAAGAAAGGTATGATAAAAAGGTGAAAGCACAGGAACTCCAGGAGGGAGATCGGGTATTGCTAAGAAATCTGGGACTGCATGGCAAGCACAAGATTGCTGACAGATGGCACCATCTCCCTCACATTGTAGTGGGCAAACTAGATGATTGCAGTGTACAAGTAAGGCCTGAGAATAATTCAAAGATGTCAAAACAATGCATAGAAATCATTTACTGCCCATTGGACAAATCTTAATTGAGTCTGAGCCCTAGAAATGCCCCTCTGGACCAGTGACTAGAGCTGCTGCTAAGAAAAGATCAAGAAAGTCTGCACCTACAGAAGCAAGTAAAGTGTTCCCTCCACAAGTCCCAGTTGAGCATGACTGTCGTCCATATCGGAAGAAAGTGAGAGTGACTTTGAATACTATCCTTCTTACGAACTGAGTCAATTGTTTCAGGGCAATCCCTAGTCAATACTGAGATGAAGCTGGGCCTTCTGGACTGTCTAAGCCCCAACTTCATCCCTGGAGCCAATGCTCCCAGAAAGTGAAGTGCAAAGCATCAGATCAGATGAAATGGAATCATTGTGCATGGTTGAACTGTTTGAGCTTCAGGGAGGAAATGATAGATTGGGGCAGACTGGTGATACACCGAACAAGAAGAGTATTTTGAGTGCCCTGACAGTCCACTGCCAGTGTCCAAAGCTCTCCATGCGAGCCAAATGTTGTGGACTCAGAAACTGTAACTCCTGGAGCTGAAAGTGCCCAAGTTCTAGCCTCCCCTCCATGGAGACTCCCTGACAAGTGAGGACAATGCTGAAAATGAGGCTCAGAGTGCAGAGACTATAACACTTCCCCTAGAAAGACTGGTCGAGCTGTAAAGCCTGTGGTGCACCTCAGTTATGATTCCCTTGGGAGGCCTGTGGATTTGCCTCTCAATGTTGTCCATAAAGGAGTGTATGTGTCCCGAGCTCGTTGCCCAAACTGAGCATCAGTGCTAACTCCAAGTTACTTGTGTTGCCCTCTAGTATGGTGCCCTTGCCCCATCCAGCCCCAAGGTAACTGATAGGAAGGGCCCCTCTTCAGGTTTCATGTACAAGAGGTAATAACTTGAGTTATGGTACAATGTGTATGTAATACTGTGTAAAGAGTGACGACTGCAATGTTTCAGAAATGTGTTCTTGGTAAAATGATATATTGACTGATGATTACATATGCAGCCTAATGCAAATGTCTATGGTTGCAGTTGAAACTTATGGTACTTGCTTGACGGACGTCAAGCTTTCCCAGGCCAGGAAGGGTGTAACCCCCCTGCAAATGGGGGTTCCCAAAAGACTTCCAGGAGCTTGCTTGAATGCTCCAAGCCTGAATGGTGTTTGGCATTTAGGCCATTTATCAGTGAGTGTTTTTAGAACCTCTGGTACTGTCTCTTTAAGAGCTGTCTGCTTGCAGACATAATTAGTTTGTATGGGGGACTGTGTGCTTCTCTGAGTACCACTCGAGCTGCTGCCAATTCACTTCATTTTTGCAGTCACTAGGAGTGCAAAGGGAACCTATCTGAAAGATGTAACTGTTTGCCAGAAATTATTTAGAGTAATAATGAAATTACAGTTTGTCTAACCTGCTTTGCAGTCAGAACTGTGTCTGCTAGTTCCCATTCTAGTTTTGAACTGCTGAACTGGACCAATCAGTGTGGGGTAAGCTAGCTCTAAAATGGTGCCTTGACGAATCAGAACTTGGACTCATAATCTGAGTCAGCCACAAGAGGATTGTATGGGCAGTGACTCTGGGAGATGTAGTTTAGACTTCAGTGCCTTTTGGACCAACAGCAGCAGTCTATTGTGAGTGACAGCCAATCCAGTCAAGAACTGGGAGGAACTCAAAGGAAGTGCCCGGTTTTGTCGGTTGGAGTTGAGTTGAGCTTTGGCAGTGAAGAAGGAAGGAGCCCTGTGCTTTTCAGTGTGCAGTTTAGTCAAAAACGTGTAAGGCCCAGAGTTCCGGTTGCAGCTTGTTAGGACTGAATCTGGCCCCTGTGAAAAGAATCAAAGGATCTCTGAAGAGTAGAAACCAGGCTCACCCTGTAGAAGACTGGAGGAATTGCTGAAAATTACACTCGGTCTGTCAGGAACTGAATCTGCTGTGTGTCTCCTCGGTATTGTGCAGTATTGCGATCGGGATACAGATGCAGCCTGCCTGGTATAGTGCTTTTATATGGATGTGTGAAGAGGTTTGTGCACCTCAAGTGAGCCCTGCTGACATTGAAGGACCCTATCTTATTTGGAGGTCGTGAGTACTAATTCAGGGTCGCTCCCTGTTGAATTGCCACATTAAATCCAAATGGAATTACTGTACTGCTGACTGTTTAATTCTCCTTTTCTCTGTGTGAAAGGGCCCTACCAGCTGCCACGGTTTGGACTAGCCACTAGGGCTTGGGTACCCAGGGACAGTAACTGATAGGGATAGGCCTGTGCACAGAGCCATAGGTAGATTATTAAAGTGATAAGCTAATTAACCTGATTTCCTGTCCTTGTTATATCCCCTAAATAAATCAGAGCTGCTTGTTTCAGCAAAGTTATACTGCCTGAGGTATTTGTCTATGTTAAAGTACTGTACTGTGATTGTTGCACTGTATCTCATTTCACAGGAGGTCCCAGTGCCGGAACCAGACCTGGGGTAAGTGTATACTGTGAAGGTAATTCTGATATATTGTGTGGGCCACTAGTGGGAAGAAAGGGGGGTTGCAGTGTCCCAGAGGGCTGTGACCAAGTTAGTTTAACTATTGCAAACCCTGACCTCTGGGTGGAGGCACCCGCCATTGGATCCAGGCCCCTCAACCTGTTAGTGGCAAATCAGGCAGGGGTAGTAGCCCCTGGGATAGCGCCATCTAGGGGTTACACTACGCTAGAGCAAATAGTCCATTTTGTAACTGGAGTTTACTGAACAATAACATTGGTAACAGTGAATAAGAGTACATTGCTATATAGAAATACATGAAGTGAGTAACTGATGATTGTTTAACGTAACTTTTTAGTTATTTAAGTTAGAACACAAGTGCTTTTATTAGAGTATTAGTGAAGAAATAACTGTATTGTAGTCCATTAGTTCGTTTTTTTATTATGCTGTAGAGTCTTGGTGGTGGTTGTCATCTGGTGGATTGTGCCAGTTTTTCTTTTGAGGAAGATTTTTGTTTCCTGTAGAGAGAGAAGAGAATGGTTTTAAGTAAGGTTTATTGGGGGGAGGGAAGGGGTGGTAGTTTTAAATTAATTTTGGGTTTACCTGTTGCTGTAGGTAGTTGGGTATGTTGCAGATCATTTCCTTGCAGTAGACATGTAGAAGTTAATGGAGCCATAATTTATAAAATGAATCATGGTTGGTGCAGGATATTCATGATCTGCAGGACATTTTGTAGTCATTTCTGTAGTTTCCATAGATGGTGTTTCAGTGGCTTGAGTTTTGTTTGTTAGTTGTGTTGTTCCCAGTATGTCTGGAAAGCTGTGTAACTGGGATATTGTTGTTGGAGTGTTGACAACTTCTAGTAGAATTTCTTGCTGAAGGAACTGGATTTGGCTTGATGGTAACTCATATATGTCTGGTTGTAGAGTTTCTGATTGCATGGATGGAGTTCTTTGCTGACAAATGCAGGTTATGTGCTTCAGTTTGGCAGGTCTTTTTTTGGGAGGTGGTCTGGAGCTTTGGAATACTTGGTTTTGTGAAAGTACTTGTTGGTTTTGGTTTGTTGGGTTGAAGTTTGTACTTGTTTATGCTTCTTGGTAGTCTTCAAAATAGTTTTGGGTTTTTTGAGTGGCTGTGGTTGGGGTCTTCTGTTGTGTGAGAGCTGCTGATGTGGTGGGCTCGCAGCCTGCAATAATGGCTCCCCATGTCTAGTGGCCTTGTGGGTTAGGTCTCCAATAGCTTCTTAATGATGATTTGTTTTTATGTCCTGTGATAGACATTATTTGGTGGGCTTCTAGTCCTGCTCCTAATAATAATGTTACTGCCATTGCTCATAGAGAACGGTTAATATAAATTTTTTGGAGGCTTGCTTCTTACATATTTTTGGCAACATTTTTCCTAGTGTGTTTACTCCTAGTGGCTCTTGTGTGTACCATGTTGAGGAGTTATCTAGGATATGTTGTGGTTGTTTTTTTGGGTGGCAGAACAGCACTGGAGCATTTTCTGGAAGTTTCGATACGTATTTCATGAAGCTATGGACAGGACAGAGGGGGTCGCTAGGTTGCTCATACATGAAGCCTAGGAGCGATTGTCTGGTTGGGTCATTGTATGTCTTATGATTTTTTGTTTGTTCGTTGTATGTCTTTGTTACATATTTTTTCCCCTGAGTGTCTGTTTTTATTTCAAATGATAATGGGATGAAGTGTCATACTCCTTCATTTCCTCTCCTTGCTAGGTGTAGCTGGAAGTCTAGCCAGACTTTATTCAGTAGTCCTTTTGCAGTGTTTGGAGACAAAGCTTCAGAATTTCTGAGAAAAATTAGTTCATTGTGGCTCAATGGTGGGGTGGTAAGATTATTGATATTTTTTCCTTCCGATATGTTTTTACAACTCCTTTAAATACATTGTTAGATGTTGTCAATTCAGTATCTGTGATAATGTTTATATTGTGGCTTATGGGGGGATCATTCAGAAATCTGTTGATACCTGCCCTGAGACCTACATAGCTGCTAAGAACATATTGTTGTCCAGATGAATTTCTTACAGAGCTGTCAAACTTTCTGAATATAGTGTTTAATTCTGGCAGTGGTATAGTTTGGAAATTAATTTGTAAGTTGTTTTCTGAGAGCCAGTCATGCAATACATTTACTGCCCACCTTGTTTGTTTTAAAGTTGTTTCTTCATTGCGATTAATTTCTAGAGTTGTTAGGGTGGTTTCATTTATATTTAAATGTCTTTTCTTTTCTGTGGCTTTAAATGTGGGCGGCCCAGTTGCTGTGACGTGCGCAGGGGGAGTCACTTGAAGGAATGCCGAGGAGGGAGTGTTTTCAGCACGGTTCCTTTGATCTGGCAGCGCGGCATCGAGTTCTGAGCAAGCAGCCTGTTGAGATGCTGAGGAAGAGCTCAAGAGTACATTCCGGGCAGAAGTTTGTTGTGGTGGAGATTCAGGAGCTTGTTTTTTTAGGATGGTGAGCATTTCTTCTAGCTCCGTTTCATCTATTAAGGTGAATGTACTATCCATTTGTATTTCGTTTTTGTTTTTTTCTACTAGTGGCATTTTTGTGAATCCGAGGCACGTTTGTTAGAGAGCAATGAATATGGCGGTGAGTGGAGAGCTAGATGGGGTCGCAATGATTTTTGGGTCTGTGATAGCTCAAGCGACTGCCTGGCACCTCTTCCCGGTAGGTGATTGTACCTTTTACAATGGAAGAGGAGTGCCAGGTAGCCAATGAGGTTTCAGGATTTCTGCTTTATTTTAATGCCCATTGTATAATTATCATTAATGTCCCACTGTACTTCCCTCATCTCTAAATACTGGTTTGGGCTCTTCCCTTCATACCTATTCCATCTCCTCTCTCCATCCCCTCCTTCTCCTACTCCCTGAGTGCAAGAGATCTACCCACACTCCTCAGCCAGGAAATCTGCTTTCTCATACCACCTCCCCTCCCCTCCCTCTGGAGCCAGCTACCCTCCTCCATCTGTCTCTCCCCCTCCTTCCTTCCATTAGACACCAGCTAAAACTCCCTCCCCACTCCTGTGCACCTTCTTCCTGAACCCTTCCTTACCTTTGCCTGGCTTTTGAACACCCTTTACCTCTCCCACCCCCCTAACCTCATAGTTCTGGCAACCTCACTGAAGTTTATCAACCTGTTTTGACTCCTACTTTCAACACCAGCTCAGCCTCCCTTCACTCTGGCACTGTGCACTTTGAGTTTGCTCAATTTGCATGGATGATTTGTATGCTAATTAATTTGTTCCCCATATGCACTGTTTTGTCATTTTGTCTGTATTGCACTCAACTTACACTCTTTATGTCATCTTCATTGTAACCACATCACCCGACTAGCTGTATTTTCTTTGTAATTGTTCTTCTCCCATTCTCCTTTCCCCGGGGTCACACCCAGAAATGAGTCTTGACTCAGTGTGCCTCTCCCAGTTAGCAATTTTAAATCAATCAATCAATGCCACTTATGGTCAAATTATATCTAACATTTTCTTTTATAGGTAATCACTCTCCAGTGACCACTGCTGAAAGTAATAGTTTTTTGGTTCCTTTCATCTGTGCCTAAGCATTTGAAACATACTGTATGTCATAGCTGTCAGATTTATCAATTTTCCCACCAGAGAACAAACATTTTTTAAACCTGGTGCCCCTATGCATTTTTAATTTTCGGTGACATAAGGATATCTAGTACGTGAAAACAGATGGCATACAGCATAAATACAATATACCTAATAGACATGAAATAACAACCGCAGTAGCTCTTGGTTTCTGTATAAAAGTTTAACTGAGAAACAGCTGCTTGCAATTGTGGTCTGTAGTCCATAATGAGAAAAACATCAGCAAATATTCCTAAATGATCACTGAAGGATCAGAACAAGATTATTTCTCAAAAAGGACACTTTAGTTTTATTTACAGCACCATGGGTTTTAGCAGAGCGAAGTGCTGGGGTGTTAAGTCTTACTGCTGGTGCAGTTGAGGCCCTGGGGTTACATGATCAGTGCTGGGATTTGTTAAAATGCCTAAATGTTCTGGAGCAAAGAGCATGTGCAAACTTTATGCTTAAAGCGATACACAGACTAAAACATTACTGTTAGAATAATTGACAACCTGGGAAAGGAGCCCATTTAAATTGTCTGACCTATCAAATGGTTTGAAACCAGAGTCGTGCAAATAACCAGGCTCTATTGAACAATTAGATCTGGTGCATAAACTCACCTCATTCCTCATCTTTCTGATCCGTCTTCTCTACTAAAACTATTAAATCTTCCAACACTTCCAGGGCAGCAGTGGCAGAAGGAGATATCACATTTGTGCCTTCATTCATCACATTCTCAGTGCCTTCATGGATGATACGGTGAGCAGCGAGGACATGTTTCCTTTGAGACTTCTTCACTGTTGAATAAGGAATTCTTTAACTCAGTATTTAAAGCTTCAATTATCCAAAAATGTGTTTATGATTTTTAAATCAAGTTATGGCCTATACACTAGTCCAAGAGAGGACATCTTGATAACAGACATAGCAGAGCAGCTATAAGCCAATACGAAAAAATGACTCACTGTAGTAATGTTGTTTCTTCCAAAGGGATCCCTCACTATGGGTGACAGTTGTATTATTCCCCAGGAAGAAAAAAATACTCACCTTAGTAATTGTGTTTCTTCTAATGGAGTCTTGCTGTATTCTGACAATTGCAGTTAGCGCTAGCACTTGAACTGCCCCAGAGAGTGAAGGGTTAAAATTCTATGCCAGGCATAGAACGTTAGGCTCAAGCTCGAAAGATAAGTGGTTCAGTGCCCTCAGGTAGGTGAGGAAGGCAGTCACTGAAGCTCTAAAGTGCTCATAGGTCAGGGGTCCTGTAAGACCAAAATGCTCGGAAGAGGAGATGGAAAAGGCAGAGGAGGAGGTGGGTCATGAAGGACCAGGCCAGGTCTTGTGACAGGGCTATGAGAGCAAACAGGGGGCTTTCCCTGAAGGAGGGGCTGTGCATCTCATCCACCCTTGAATACCAAACCTTAGAGGGGAGATCTGGATGGTGCCCTTGGGGGGAATCCCCAGGTGTGAGATCGGAGCTATAGTGGTCCCACGGGGTGGCTCCTATCTCAACCTACCTCAGGCCCAGACAGTTCCAGGGGGGTTAGCAGACCTGAGTCAAAACTATGACTCCTGCTAGTGTCCCCAGCCACTCCGGACATGGAGCATGTCGTCAACCGGGACCTACCAGTCCCACCTCACCTGAATGGACTCTGCCCCTTAGATTAGGCCTAAGAACATCCCCAGTGGCAGAATCCAGGAGCAAGGAAGAGCCGGTACCATGAGTGACACCAGAACCACCCCTCTCCCCAGTGAAAGGTTTAAGTGTTACATTGAGGAGCATTTAAAATAGCCAAGGGAGTGGCAGAAGGAAGCAGGGTGACATAAACTGCGCCCCCCCCCACAAGATGTAGAAGTCAATACGGGGAACCCTAAGAGAGAGATATCCCCATGCATACCTAATAACAAGAAGAACAAAATGGTAGAAATGAAGAAAGATGTGAATGAAGGCAGAGGGGATAAGGAGATTAGGCAAAAGGGAAAAAAGGGGGACTGACAGGAAGGGTGGTAACAATATCTAGAAGGCTATGTGCCAAAATGCTAGAAGTCTGGGTATTAAGATCCTGGACCTAGTGGTCATGATGGCAGAGGTTGACCTGGACATTGTCGCCATTACCTAGTCATGGTGCAAAGAGAACCATAACTGGGATATAGTCATATCAGGTTATAATCTGTTCAGGAAGGACAGGGTGGGTAGGAAAGGGTGAGGGGTGGCTCTTTACATGAGGGACAGCATTAAAGCAACAGAGATACAGGGAAGAAAAAATTACTGACCATAATAATGTTGTTTCTTCTAATGGAGTCTTGCTGTATTCTGACTATATGCAGTTAGCCCCAGCACTTGAACTGCTCCGGAGAGTAAAGGGTTAACTCTATGCAAATGCATAGAACATTGAGCTCGAGCTCGGTTTTCAAACCTCTGTCTGTGGTACTCTGAAGTGTAACCGTCAGATTCTTACGAGCACTAAACTAACTAATACAATAGGCAGAAATTGTTTCTAAAATGTTTGTGCCAAGTGGCAATAACAGATTTTTAGGGTCAAAAAGACTCATGTCGAGAACCTCAAAAATATAAGCAGGTAGTGAAACAACCCAAAACATTCATAATAAAAAAACAGAAAAAAATCCTTAATAAGATAGAGGCATGCCAAGTACACCTCTGAGATGCAGCACTGTGCCTACCACCCCACCACATCCCAAAAATGGAAATTACGTACTTACCGTAATTACTGATCTTCTTGGACAGTCTCCTTCACTCATTCACAATAACGGGATAGTGCCAGAGGCGCTAGGACCAAGCGGGAGCCAACATTTTTCAGTGGGGTCAGTGCCGAGACAAGACCACGCATGTGCGGCACCATGAGACTGACTCTCGCCTGTGTAGGCTATCTCGGCGTCGAATCTCCAACTGCCTCAGTACCTTTTCGACTGAGGAGGTGTAGCGTAACTAATGAAGATAACTTATCCTGAGTTTCTGGGCCTGAGAGGGCCCAGATGACCCTTGCAAGAAAGGTCAAGAAACAATGTCTCACAGCCTGAACCATAGGATCATGAAGACCAGGAAAGAAAATGAGTGAGCCCAGGGGATGGTGGGTGGGCATATGAATGAGTGATGGAGACTGTCCAAGAAAATCAATAATTACGGAAAGTACGTAATTTCCATATCTTCCTGGACTAAGTTTCCATCACTCATTCACACTAATGGGAGAGTACCGAGCTAAAACCAACAACCCTGAGTAGGGTGGAGGAGATAGGGTTCACTCAGACAGGACGGCCAAGGACTGTCCTACTAATAAAAAGTTATGTCTTGGAAAGAGCATCTAAAATATAGTGTTTACAAGATAAGTGCTTGATTTGTAACTCACCACTTTGCAGACGACTGCAATGGATATAAAATGAAACTCTGCCAGGAAGCCGCAACCACTCTAGAAGAGCAACGAAAACCCAACTTCAAAATTTGGTATAGGACCAAAATTAATAGTGTCAAAGACATGTACTAATCTAACACAAAAGGACATCAGGAGCTGAAAGAGCCAGAGGTAAAGTCTAATGGTTCAGGGTAGGCCGAAAACAGCACTTGAACCCCTTACTTGGTGAGCAAAAGGGGGTCCAGGTGGGGTTAGCCCATCAAGGAGAATGGTTTCCACTTAATCAGTGAAACCTTCCTGATGGAAGGCCAAGCACGACTTAGAAGCCTCTTGTGGTGGTCTAGTAGAACCTGATCCTACCCACTTCATATTCCAAAAAGGAATCATCCTGCCTCTGTGTGTACAACTGTAGTAGCAGTCTCTGAACTCAGGGAAGAAAGGAAAAGTGTACAGGAGGATGTGTCCGCTGCGGAAAAATATTTGGACAGAAAAAAACAGGGTTGGATTTCTAAGGCAAATAGAGGCAAATGCACGTCGAGGAGGGACACAGTAGGACCAAGTTAGGGCTAACCCATTCGTTGAAAGTGACTACAATAGTGGCAGAAGTGACTTAACGCGGTGAGTACTACTCACTCTGGCCTCCCTGGAGGGAGTAAGAAGGACTCTTGTTTGCTTTGCAGAAAAAACAAACCTCACAGCTCCGTCATGCACTCAGAGAGGATAGCTTCATGAGCGACTGGCACAGAACCAGTGGGTAGGAACCGAAGGTGCGAATATTTGAGAAGCCATCTCAGAAAAAGACCTATTTGACCTATGGTCGGGAAAGGAGCATGTTGTCTGTTAAGTTGAAGCAAGCAAGGAAGCAGGAACCTGAATTCTGATTCGCTGGAGAATCACTTTTGTTGCTGTGAGGCTCTGATCAAGAAAAGAAAGCCTGATTAAAAAAAGGGGGACCAACAGACTGGGCAGTTGCCTAGGTCTAGGAAATATATTGGAATAAGAGAAATCTCTCTTAGATAAAAGAGATAACCCATACCTCCACTGGATGGGACTGCCCCTAGGGGTAGAAGAAATCAGGTACTCTTTACCGTAGCTTTAGAGACAACTGCCTCAGGGGCTGAGGTGAAACCTGACCATATCCAAAAGAGTAGTATCGGGTAATTTTGACTAGGCCCTGTGCTGTGATAATTCTAACCTTTTTTTTTTTTTAACCATCAGTCCGAGCCTGACAAAGTTTCAGGCTGCTATCCTGACCATCCATAACTGAAATCGTGACTGGACTAATAATAACAGCTGAACAGATGTTAACCTCCTATGCCGAAGAAGCCACCGAAGAGGCAGTATCAGAAGTGGACTATATACCCCTATCAAAGGAGCAGAAGAGTTTGTGCGGCTCCCAACCATTAAATTAGAATGTTCCACAGAGTGTAATTGTCTTGATGACTGAAAGAGTCTAGACGCAGAGGTGTATGGTCCACGGATGCAGTCTGAATACTATGGTGGGCCCCATTACTGAGAAACTACTGAAAAGATCTTATATCATGGACTCTGATGATAGAGAGGGCATGCCCTTCAGTATATAAGATGAGCCATCTGCTGTATCACTGACCAGAAGGACAGGGAGAGATTCATCTAGATGCACTTCTACCCCAGAAGGACCCCTAAGGGAGGTCTAGATCACAGCCACTATAGACTCCACCACCAGGAAGGATGTCGAGGAGCTTGGCACCATGTAGGGAGCTGAGAAAGTGCTGAGCGGAATGAGAGGTTCCCAACTTCAGTCCAGCAGCTCCAAGGCCCCGAAATCAGGAACACTGGCCAGGAAAACTGGATAAGTCTAACCCCCTGCTCCACAGGAGCGGCCCCCGAGGTGAAACTGCTCACCGGAGCTCCAGCGAGGACAGAGATCGAGTCTGGAGTTGAAGAATGCGGTCGTTAGGAGCGGGGCCAGGAGAACCCACCAAAGTCGGTTCAGGCCTATCGCCTCTCCCGAAGAACAATCTTTGTGCAGACGTACTAGAGGGCAACCTCGAGTGGCACCGATTCTTCTTTCCCCAGCGAGGAAGAAGAGCTCGAGGTTAAGCGGAGCCAGATCCCCCAGAACTAATTTGTGCTTTGGTGGACTGTCCTCCCCCCTGAGCACAGGACTGTCCGTAGTCGGACACCCTCCCCCCCATTCATCAAAGGGCGGCAGACCAGACACAGCCCCTCTGCCATAACAACGTTCAAATGAAGTCTTCCTACCATCACTGCCACCGTCTAAGGACGACTCCATTGATGGCAGGTGAGAATTTCTTTTTCTTCTTCATAATCTTCTTTTCTTGTTCGTAAAATAAGAAATTACTACTATTAAAATATTAAATTAAACACTAACAGCTGCTGTTGTAAAGACGAAAACTTTGACCCCGGCAGATGAGCGACATCAACATCCAAGCGCACTCGACGGCAGGAGAAAAGGAACTGAGGTGGTTGGAGAGTTGACACTGAGATAGCCTACACAGGCATGAGCTAGTCTCGTGGTGCCACACATGCGTGGTCCTGTCTCGGCGCCGACCCCTCTGAAAAATTTTGGCTCCCACTTGGTCCTAGCACCTCTGGTGCTATTCCATTAGTGTGAATGAGTAATGGAGACTTAATCCAGGAAGATCTACTAGGTTCCAGGAGGGAAGGCAGGAAGGGAGGTCAGAACACAGCAAGACTCCATTAGAAGAAACAACATTACTATGGTGAGTATTTTTTTCTTCAAACAACATGAAGTCATGCTGTATTCTGACTACATGCAGACTATCAAGTGGTACTCCCTTGCAGGAGGAGTCACAGAACCTATTTTGGGAACAAGCTCTGCAGCACAGCCATGCCAAACCTAGCATCACTTCGTGACTGAATGTCCAGAGAGTAATGTTTGGTAAATGTGTGAATAGATTTCCAGGTGGCTGCTTTACAGATGTCCACTAAAGGTACATCTCTAGCTACTGCGACCGAAGCAGCTGTACCTCTGGTAGAATGAGCCCTCAGGCCTGAGGGAGGCTCTTTCGCAAGCTTTGAATAGCAGAACTGGATGCAGGAGACAATACACCTGGCAATGGTTCTCTTGGTAGCAGGTCTGCCCTTTCCCACTTCGCCATAAGTGAGAAACAACTGAGAACAGTCATTCCTATGGGCCTTAGTATGCTCCAGATAGTAACTAAGAGCCCTCTTTACATCAAGACTGTGTAGTCTTCTCTCCCCAGAGGAAGAATGGTCAGTGAAAAGTACAGGCAATAACACAGACTGATTCAAATGCAAGTCTGATACCACCTTAGGACGAAACTTTCTGTTGCTGCGAAGGACCACCTTATCCCTGTGAAATTAAATGAAATTAGGTTCCACTGATAAAGCCTGAAGTTCACTGATTCTCCTGGCAGAGGTAATAGCTACCAGAAACACAGTTTTCCAAGTCAAGTACAGTATTTCAGCTCAGCTGAGGATAAAGGCTCAAAAGGAGGCTGCATAAGCTGTGCTATGCAGATATTCAGATCCCAAGAAGGGGTAGGCTCCCTAAAGGGAGAATTAACATGTACTAAACCCTTGAAAAAATTCTTGAAAACTGGATGAGAAGCTAGGGAAGAGCTCTTACCAGCTGAAAGGAAGTCAGACACAGCTGCCAAATGTACCTTGAGGGTAGTAGGCCAGAGGCCTAAACTATTAAGATGTACCAAATAGTCCAGTACAGTGGCAATGTCAGCCAACTCTGGCTGAACGTGTTTCTGGGAACACCAAAACCCAAACCTTTTCCATTTGGAGTTGTAAGTCTTTCTGGTAGCAGGTTTCCTACTTACCTTTAAAACGTCCAAGACTGACTGAAAAAGGTGTAGGCTTGCATATTCTTGCTCTTCAAGAGCCAGGCCTTGAGCCTGAAGATTGGGGTACAGGATCCTCCCTTGTGAGGAGGTAAGACTGAACTCTCTGGGAAGACACAGAGGTATTGTTATTGACAGTGACAAGAGAAGCGGGTGCCAAGGCTGTTTGGACCAGTCTGGAGTCACTAGAATCACCCTGCAGGACTGAGACCTGATCTTGATCAGGACCCTGAATATCAGAGGAAAAGGAGGGAATGCATACAGAAACCTACTTGTCCAGTTCAGCAAGACAGCATCCTGAGGGACAGGGCCCAGAAGGAGTGGTCTGCAATAAAAAAGAGGAAGTTGATGATTGTCCGGGGCTGCAAAGAGATCTATTTCTGGAGTGCCCCACCTCCTGAAGATGACCTGAAGAACTAGAGGGTTCAGGGTCCATTTGTGGTGACCCTGGGAAATCCTGCTGAGAGCATCTGCTAAAATGTTGTCCTTCCCTGGGAGATGCACAGCCATCAGGGAAACCTGAAAGGAATAGGGTAGGGACCATACTTTCATGGCCTCTGTGAACAAAGCCGAGGACCGAGTGCCTCCCTGCTTGTTGATGTACCACATAGTTGTGGTATTGTTTGTTCTGATCTGCACTACCTTTCCTTGAACAACAGCTGAGAATGTCTGAAGTGTTAGAAAGACAGCTCTCAATTCGAGAAGGTTTATGTGCAGAAGGGACTCCTGGTGCAACCAGGTTCCCTGAGCTGTAAGCTGATCTAGGTGAGCCCCCCAGCCTAGTAGGGAAGCATCTGTGGTGAGAATCACTGAAGGAGCCTGGCTGATAAATGGGACACCTTGTCACAGATTGCCCTCCTCCAGCTACCACTGGAAGGACTTAACCAGAGTTCGAGACACTGGAACCAATTTGGAGATAGGATCTCTTTTCTGAGACCAATAAGATCTGAGATTAAACTGAATATCTCTCATCTGAAACCTTGCTCCCTAGACCACAGCTGTGGAAGCTGCCAGGTGGCCCAGCAACTGTAGAAAGTGTCTGGCTGGACGAGAGACTAGAGGATGAAAAGAGGAAGCTAGAGTGACCAGGGACTGGACCTTTGAGAGAGGGAGAAATGCTCTTGTCTTAATAGTGTCTATTTCGGTATCACGTTAAATCCGCGCATACATTTCATCTAAAACATTTAGTCGAAAACAGCTGAGCGCAATGAACATCATTGCAAAAAAAATGATGCCGCATGGAACATTTATGTTGCAAAATACAATAAACTCTGTAGGCAACTACAACAAAATCTGGGACAACTTCCATCAATATCTAAAACAAACTTCTACTCCTACCTAGCGGGCCACCGCCCATCACTGACTTACAGCTCCCTGGGATAGGATAAGAAATGTAAGAGGAGATTGCCAGTGCTTTTATCAGAAAGAACCCCCCCCCCACAAAACCCTATAACTAAATACCTTCCCCCCAAGTTAGAGACACTATGGAGTGGACTATGAGACTAGCATAGGCTTTACTCGCCCTAGCATGACTACCCTCGAAGGAATATGTTAACACAGACCAAGAGGATACATACTTAACCTCTCTGACTTAGATTGTTTTCTTATGTAGCAAGTTAAGTAAAGATGTGTTATGTCCAGACAGTTAATTAACCTGAGGTAACAATGTATATAGTGCAAGACAATCTCTTGGACATTTCAGATGAAGTTTTGGATAAACCTGATGTCTATTACAATTATTATGGCTCAGCTGCTAGATTTCCTGATGAGCCCATAATGTGAACTGTAACATTACTGCAGCAGACACACTTATTCATTCACTAACTAAACAGTATTGAAAAAAACATTTTATTTTTCTCTGTTTATGAGATATCAGTGCTAACTGTGTTTGGTAGTGCTCACATCCAAATAGGTGTTGTCAGTTTTTTTTTCACATGCATAAACTGCAAGATAGGGGGCTACACACAGAACAGCTAGTTAATATATGCTGAACTGTCATGCATTGTAGAGTCTCTGCGCTAAAATGTCTGGTGCTTTAATTACCGCGCAGTAATTGACCACAACGAAATGTTTTGCGCTGAAAAGACATGGAACCGTCTATTTCTACCCCTATGAAGGTGAGAAACTGGGCTGGTTCCAGAACAGACTTTTCTAGGTTCAGAATGAAGCCCAAGGATTCTAGAAGTCTTTGAGTGACCTTCAAGGCTGACTTGACTTGGTCTGAGGACTGACCCACTAGGAGCCAATTGTCCAGATATGGGAACAGAAGGACACCCTGTCTCCTGAGGAATGCCACCACTACTGCAAGACACTTGGTGAACACCCTTGGAACGGATGTTAGGTTGAAAGGCATAGCTCTGAACTGGTAATGGCCTGAGGGAAAATCGAACCTGAGGTACTTTCTGTGGGAATGTCTGATAGGTATGTGGAAGTGGGCATCCTTGAGATCCAGAGAAGCTAGCCAGTCTCCTGGTCTCAGAGAGGGAAGAATTACTCCCACAGTCACCATTTTGAATTTTGGTTTTGTCAAATGTTTGTTCAGGTACCTTAAATCTAGGATGGGTCACCACTCCCCCGCCTTTTTTGGGGTATGAAAGTATCTGGAATACAGTTCTTTTCCCTGTGACAAAGAGGTACCTTCTCCACTGCTTGCAGAAGAGAAGAGACTTCTGCCTCTAAGGCCCTTGTCTCCAAGGGAGAGGGAGGACTGAAGGATCTTGCTCTCAGTTTTGGGAACCTTTTGAAACTGAGAGCAAGTCCCTGGCTCACTACTTCCAGGTAAAGCTACCAACTTTCTGAGGCCGAAAACTGGGACGGTCCACCCTGACCATGCCCCCCCACTCCTGCAGACAATGCTGTGCACAGTAAGTTACATTTTGCTGCTTGCTCTGGCCATGCCACCCCACAGTAACACCAGTAAACATTAAAATTAAAACCATACATTATTCTGCTGCAGCAAGTTCCAAATCATGATGTACAGAAAGTTAATGAGAAGCAAACTTATGTTAAATTGTGGTCAGATATTCGAGCTGCATGTATTGCTCTTCCTAACAGTCCCATCCAACCCATTTACACTCACCTCATATGCTGAGTAAACTTCACGTCAGTGACTCCCACCACCACACCAGATTGTTTTCACACACTTCTCTACAGCTGATCAGGTTCAGGTACCTTAGTTCCCTGCTGCCAGTCTCTTCTCTGTCTGGAGTTCCTTTAAGCTGCTGGCAGGCAGACATCAACATGTGCTTGTTTGCACTACTATCCAGTAATCTAACAGGAAGGAACATGCTTTACAGTGCTCCCACTGACATGCTTGCAGTGCAACACAGGCACTTGGGTTGAAGTTACAAACTGCTGTCCAGCCTCAACAGTGCCAAAGTGGTGCTGAAATAATTGTCACTCATGGATTAGTCAGCAAAAAAAAAAAGGGACAAAACTGGGACAAGTAAGCAAAAACTGGGACAAAAGTGAAATTTTGCAAAACTTGTGGGGACACTGGGACATGCTGTCTAAAATAGGGACTGTCCTGGGAAAATAGGGACTGTTGGTAGCTTTCCTTCCAGGACCCATTTGTCTGAAGTAATAGACTCCTAGGCCTGGGAGTAGTGAGCCAATCTGCCCCCTACTGGAACTGGGGAGGTGACCCTAACTGACACCTCAGGGTGTCTGTTTGGCAGGGGGCTTAGACTGTGTGGGTGATGGGGTCCTGGTCATCCCACGCCCGCCTGGTCCCCTAAACAACCCCCTCTGCTGAAAAGAGGAGGAGAAGGCCTGAGCTTGGTAGAAAGGCCTTTGAAAAGGCCTGCCCCTATCAGCCCTAAATTGCTGCCTCTGAGGAGTAGTCTGCTTTTCCTTGGCTCCAGCACTCCTATAAGTGGTCCTATACTCATCCATCTTCTCCATGTAGTTCTCTGTTTGCTCCCCAAAATGGAAATTATGTACTTAACGTAATTATTGATCTTCTTGGACAGTCTCCATCACTCATTCACACTAGTGGGGATAGCACCGGAGGCGCTAGGACCAAGCGGGAGCCAAAAATTTTCTGAAGGGTCGGCGCTGAGGTAGGACCACGCACGCGTGGCACCATGAGACTGACTCACGCCTGTGTAGGCTATCTCGGCATCGACCCTCCAACTGCCTCAGTACCTTTCCGACCAAGGAGGTGCAGCGTAACTAAAGAGAGTAACTCATTCTGAGTTTCTGGGCCTGAGAGGGCCCAGATGGCCTTTGTAAGAAAGGTCAAAGAACAATGTCTTCACAGTCCGAATCATAGGCCATGAAGACCAGGAAAGAGAAACAAGTGAACCCAGGGGATGGTGGATGGGCATGTGAATGAGTGATGGAGACTGTCCAAGAAGATCAATAATTACGGTAAGTACGTAATTTCCATATCTTCCTGGACTAAGTCTCCATCACTCATTCACACTAGTGGGAGAGTACCAAGCTAAAATCAACAACCCTGAGTAGGGAGGTAGGAGATAGGGTTCACTCAGAAAGGACAGCCAAGGACTGTCCTGTTAATAAAAAGAGCTGTCTTGTAAGAGCATCTATAACATAGTGCCTACAAGATAAACGCTCGAGTTGTAACTTGTCACCTTGCCGACGACTACAATGGGCAAAAAATGAAAGTCTGCCAGGCAGCTGAAACTACTCTAGGAGAGCGGCAAAAACCTGGCCTCACGATTTATCTAGGACCAAAATTAACAGTGTCAAAGACATGCACTAATCTAATGTAAAGGACCTCAGGAACTGCAAGAGCCGGAGGTAAAGTGTACAGGTTCAGGGTAGACCGAAAAGCGGAGACGAAACCCTCACTACCAAGTATGGCTGACCTGCAAACAACAGGTCCAGTAGCACTTGAACCCCTTACTTGGTGAGCAAAAGAAGGTCCAGGTGGGGTTAGCTCATCAAGGAAAAGGCTTGTACTAAGTCACTGAAAACTTCCTGATGGAAGGCAAAGCACAACTTAGAAACCTCTTGTAGTGGCCTAGTAGAATCAAATCCTAGTCGCTGCATAATCCAAAAGGGGGTCATCCTGCCCTTATGTGTATGACTGTATGTGAATATTGCGAAGCCACCTCAGAAAAGAGCTACTTGACCAATGGTCAAGAAAGGAGCATGTCATCTGTTAAGTTGAAGCAAACATGGAAGTAGGAATCTAAGTTCCGACTCGCTGAAGAGTCACTACTGTTGGTGCAAGGCTCTGATCAAGAGAAGAAAGCCTGATTAAAAAACAAAAAGGGACTAACAGACTGGTTAGACGCCTAGGTTTTGGAAATATCTTGGAATAAGAGACATTCTCTAGAGAAAAGAGGTGAGCTATACCACCACTGGATCGGACTGCCCCCTAGGGGTAGAAGAAAACAAGTACTCTTTACTGAGGATTAGAGATGACCGCCTCAGGGTTGAGGCGGAACCTGATCAGATCCAAGTGCGGTATTGGGAAATTCCAACTAGGCCCTGTGCTGTGATAATTCTGACCCCCCCCCTTTTTTTTTTTTTTTAATATCATTAGTCCGAGCCTGACAAGGTTGCTGGCCCAACTATTTGGCAAGGATTGCCTGATACAGAAATGACAAGGATGTCATTCCTCTGAGCAGCAGGAGGAGCCTGAGGATCCATAACCGAACCCCTGACTGGACTAATAATAGCTAGACAGATGTTAACTACCTGTGGCGAAGCAGCCACCAGAGGGGCAGCATCAAAAGAGGGCTGTATACCCCTAACAAAGGAACGGAACAGTCTGTGCAGCTCCCGACCATTGAATTAAAATGTTCCAAAGAGTGTAATTGTCTTGACTACTGAAAAAGTCTAGACGCAGAGGCATATAGTCCACAGATCCAGTCTGAACACTACGGTGGACCCCATAAATGAGGAACTACTAAATGAGCTTGCATCACAGACTCTGATGATAGAGAGGGCATGTCTTTCAGTATATAAAATGAGTCATCCGCTGTATCACTTACCAGAAGGACAGGGAGAGACTCATCTAGATGCCTTTCTACCACAGAAGGACCCCAAAAGAGGTCTAGGTTAGAGCCACTAGAGACTCCGCCACCAGGAAGGGTGTCGAGGAGCTTGGCACCATGTAGGGGGCTGAGAAAGTGCTGAGCGGAATGAGAGATTCTGGTGACAGAACAGAAGAGTCCCATCAGCGGAAAACCGCTGGATGAGGAGATCCGATGCAAACCGCCACCCACGAAAATGTGTGGAAAATAATCCGCAGAATAGGACTTCATTCTATGGAAACATCCCAACACAAGTCCTGCGGAAGAGAGGTCTGCAAAACAGATCTTTCCCTAGTTCTGTCAGATAGCACCAACTGGCACCCCTGTGGTACCAGCATCACTCGTGGCACAGGAGGGCACCAAGCAGTACCCATGCCAACCTGAGAGACACCAGAGGGCACCCAGGGCAAAACCCGCAGGTATCCTCGGTACCAACGGCAGCAATGGCACGCAAGGGCACCCCTGACACCCATGGCACCCATGTACCATGGCACCCAAGAAAACCATGGCACCCATGGTACCATGGCACCCTGGCACCCAAGAAACCCATGGCACTCATGAGCACCCATGGCCCATGCCACCCGCGGGTGCCAGGCGCCACCCATGGGTGCCCGCACCACCTGGCAACCACAGTGCATGGCACCGCCTGCGCACCATGGCACGGCATCACCCATGCACCCACGAGTGCACGGCATCACCCGCTGCACCCGCTGGCGCACCATGCCGCCTGCGGCACCCGCGGGTGCATGGCGTCGCCAGCGGCACCCACAGGTGCACGGCGCTGCCCGCGGGCATTAGTGGCACCATGAGACACCTGCAGCACTGCTAGCGGTGCCAGCAATAAAGCACCCACAGAGCCGAGCATGGTGCTGAGTGCGTGAGCCACGGCGCCGACCGTGGCACCAAGCATAATGCCGACCACGATCCCGAGCCACGGCGCCGACCGTGGCACCTAGTACGGCGCCGAGCCATGGTGTCGACTGTGGCACCGGGTATGGTGCCGACCATGGCACCGAGCCACGGTGCTGATCCACGGCACCGACCCAAACACCAGCGGCACTGCCTATGGCACCAATGCCAAACCAGTGGCATGGCACCGAACCTGCGGTGCCACCAAGGTGTCGGGCACAGCGCCAAGAAAAACACTGTGGAAAGCCAAAGGAAAGGATGGAGAAAGGTGGTGCCCGTGCCGGCCCCAGCATGGAAAAGGTAGAGGGGGGTAGGCACGAGGGGCTGACACGATGGTGAAGGTACCAAGAGGGCACCGCGCTCATTCTAACCCAATTGACCCGGCTCCGGTCCAACGGCTCCGAGGCCCGGAGGCCCCGAAACCAGGAACACAACCAGGACAAAAGGAGTCAAACCCCCTGCTCCACAGGAGCGGCCCAGAGGTGAAACTGCTCACCGGAACACCAACGAGGACAGAGATGGAGTCCGGAGTCGAGAATGCAGCCGTTAGGAGCGGGGCCAAGGGGGAACCCACAAAGTCGGTTCAGGCCTTTGGCCCCTACCAACCAACAATCCTCGTGCAGACATACCAACGGGCAACCTCGAGTGGCACCAATTCTTCTTCCCCAAACGAAGAAGAAGAGCTCGAGGCTAAGCAGAGCCGGATCCCCGGCGCCGCCAGATTCATGCTTTGGTGGACTGTCCTCCCCACCGAGCACAGGACTGTCCGTAGTCAGACCCCCCCGTTACTTAAGGGTGGCGGACCGGGCACAGCCCCTCTGCCATAACAAACTTTCAAACTAAGTCCTCCTACCGTCACCGCTACTGTCTAAGGACGACTCCGTGGATGGCAGGAAAGAATTTCTTCATAATCTTCTTGTTCGTAGAATAAAAAAAATTACCACTAAACAGTTAAATTAAAACGTTTAAATAAAACACTAAAAGCTGCTGTCGTACAGACGAAAACTTTGACTCCAGCAGACGAGTGACGTCGACATCCAAGCGCACTCGAGGGCGGGAGAAAAGGAACTGAGGCGGTTGGAGGTTCGACGCTGAGATAGCCTACACAGGCGCGAGTCAGTCTCACGGTGCTGCGCGTGCATGGTCCTACCTCGGCGCCGACCCTTCAGAAAATTTTTGGCTCCCACTTGGTCCTAGCGCCTCCAGTGCTATCCCCACTAGTGTGAATGAGTGATGGAGACTTAGTCCAGGAAGATCACAGAATTACCAGTAACAGGAAAATCATGGCCTTAGTCTGGGTATCCTGCGAAAGGTTGGTACATCTAAGCCAAGCAAACCTTCTCATAGAGATAGATGTAGCCATGACTCTAGAATGGACATCATTCAAGTCCACAGCAGCATGAAATTGCACTTTGGATGACTCTATACCATTCACAGCCACCTGCTCCAGCTCCTTGGCTAGCTGGGGAGGGGCATTCTTAGCCAGCTCCAGAACCGTATCCCACATATATTTCTGGTACCTGGCTTTATATGCCATGTAGTTTGATTGCCTGAGCCCCAGAGAGGATGCCAAGTACTGTTTCTTGGCCATGGCATACACTTTCCTGGAATCCTTATCTGGGGGGTGAGATGACAGGGGAATATTAGCCTTGTCACAGGCTGCAGCTTGCACTACCCCAACATGGCTGCTATGTACTGAAAGGAACTCCATGCCAGGACCTGATAAGGCATACCTCCTGTCCATTCTTTTATCCACAGGAGGAATGGATGTGGGAAATTGCAAAAGTTTCTGTGTCTGTTTCCCCAGGGATTTATGCAGAGGGACAGACACTCTCCTCGACTCTGGAACATCCATCATCTCCACATAATCAGATTCCTCCTCATCCTGATCAGCCTTTTCCATAGGAAGCTGCAGAGTCTCAGCCACCTTCTTGTAAAACAAGAAATGGAAGGGGAACTCAGAAAGCCTGGGAGGAAAAACACTGGAAGGCCTGTCTGGGGAGATGTCAGGCTCTACTGGCTCATCTAGGCCTACAAACTCTCCTTCTTTGTCATCTTCTTCCTCTTCCCAATCGCCCTCATAGTATGCTTGTGGGTCAATATCTGAGGTAACAACTCCCGACCGAACCGATTGCATTTGAACCAATGCCGGTTTGGTCGGAACCGGGCAAAGCGATTGCACTTTAGAAATCACTTTTGCTAGCTCCTCAGCGGTTGGAACATGGGAAGTCGGATCTGAACCAGCTGATTTTCTCTTTCTCTTAGCCTGGACCGATTCTGCAGTATCGGTTCTCCTTTTGCCCGTGGAGGTATCGCCCAGGTCAGTGGGCACCTCCTCAGGTTCGGTCGCAACCGAACAGGGCTGCCCATCCGGGTCAGCGGACTTCTCAGCCTCCCTCTCCCTCAGCCTACTCAAACATTTTTCCAGAGTGACTTTGGGAAAGTTCTTACAAATTTGGCAATCTTCTATGAGGTGATCAAACCACAGACAATAAATACAGACGAGGTGAGGATCAGCCTTAGCAAAGGCCTCCTTACATTCAGTACAGTGCCGAAACCCAGTGGGACCAGTTTTCTTTTTGGGTTTCTCAGACATTTCAAAAATACAAAAAGCCACCCTTGTCAGCGTTAAGCCAGGCAACTAAAACCTATTGGTTCCAACCATGTCACGGGTCGGTTAAAAAAAAATTCCACAAATACCGGATTTTTTTAGGAACCGATAAGTACCAGAAAACCACAATAGAGAAAACAGACAAGTCACAATAAATTTCGGTTCTGAACTGGACCAACCGGAAAAGAACCGAAGACAAAATAATTTCCAACAAATCAACAAAAATTACCACTACCTACTACTACCACTTACTGTTACCAAGACAGAGGTAAGAAAACCGAAAAAAATAAGGAGTTGCGGTTGAAAAACTGACCGATTCTAACTTTTAATGAACCGAAATGCAAGATGGATCTCTGGAGCAACTTCACACCTAGGCGGAGTAAGAAATCTGATGGTTACAATTCAGAGTACCACAGACAGAGGTTTGAAAACTGAGCTCGAGCTCAACGTTCTATGCATTTGCATAGAGTTAACCCTTTACTCTCAAGAGCAGTTCAAGTGCTGGGGCTAACTGCATATAGTCAGAATACAGCAAGACTTCATGTTGTTTCAGGTCACATAATTTGCAGATCAAACTAGATAATACTAAAATAAATGATAGATTACATAGAGAATACAGGATGGGTAACCAAGCAGAACCAGTGTGTTCTGCCACAGAGGGGTCTGATTCCTTGTGACCTCGAGAGCGAAGCTCGAGAGGTCCTTGGGAATCAGACCCCGAGGTGGCAGAATACACGGTTCTGCATGGGGTTAACCATCCTGTATTTTTTATAGTGTATGGTGCCCCTCGAATTATTTTTAAAACATTTTTAGGCTTCCAGACTGTATTTAAATCGTGGATAAAGAAATTGGTGTCTCCCCTCGCTAGGAGATGGAGTTGGGTGGTTGCTAGGGACTGGGCGTCCCTAACACAGCAGCGCACATGCCCAATGGTTGCCGCTCTGCTGTGGGCAGGATTTAGAAAAAAAAAAACATGGTGGCCAGACCTCTCGCTTAGTGAAAAAAATAACAGTCCTGAGATAGAGAAAACTGTAAGTAAAGTACAATATCTGGTTGATCCTGCATTTAAATGAACAGTGCTCATTTCAGAAAACTGCTGTGTTAGTTTTTCAGGCAGTTGTGAATAATGTTGACACGCGGCGGTTTTCTGTTCATTATTTCAACCCGTGGCTCGAGTTTTCAAATCTAAATGAATGGAACGCTGTTCTGCACGTACAGTCAGTACAGCGTTCCATTCATTTTGCTGACTGTGGCTGAACAGCATTTTTGAAAGGCTGGATTTCTGGTGAGAACAACGTTCCACCATACACTATATTCATTTAGAAAATGGGCTAGATACTAGGGTTACTCTCATTGGCTGAGAGCCTTCACATGGGGGTACATTAACTATCGATAGACGCCCGCTTCGAAAGACATGCCAATTCGAGATGCCCCATTACCTAAAAATATGTTTGGGCACCCCGAGTTGGCATCTGTCGAGCCGCCATTTTTTGCTCTCACTAACTGACAGAGATGTATTGCGCCACCGTCCCCCACCTGCCGTGCTAGTCTAGAGGTTCAAAAATAGTTAAACAAAATTCTTACTTCAATCCTCTGTCCCTTGCTCTCCCCTACAATGTTTTTTGTCACTCTAACTCCTACGGCTTTCACCCTCGGTCACGCATTTTCTGACTCTCCACTTCCTGGTTATGCAATGCAGGGTCACGCAAGGTTATGTGACAGCCTTCCAACCCACGCTACCGACTGGGGAGGAAAAAAAAAAAAAGCTTACAGAAAAAGAAAACTGCCATTCTTCAAAGTAATAACAAAAACCCATGGCAACCAACAAAATTATTACAGTTTACAAGGAACTCCATCTGTTGATGTGGTACTGGAAGGGGGAGACGATAACTAGAAGGAAATGGCTGGTGGGGTGCAACAGCAGATGGAACAGCACAAAATTTGAGGGACTATTTCAGCAAAAATATGTATTTTTTTACTTTTTGTGTTTATTTACAAACTAATTTCTTCTTTTTTCTTAGTACTTAATTAAAATTTACAACAATGCCCATTTTCTAAGCGCAATAATGCCCTCCAGGGTGGGCAGTATGGGCAATACCGGACCGGCCAAGGGCTATAAGGGCCTCATTACGCCCCTGGCCAGTCCAGTATTGCCAATACCGCCCACCCTGTTGGGCATTATTGCTTGCATACTCAGAGGGAGGGTAGGTAGGCTCCGGAATAGACTACCGTCACATATAATTGAAAGCAAAAGTTGGGAAACTTTAAAACAAAATGTGGCTAGATACCTACTTAAGTATGGGCACTTTTGACTCACTGTTGTGGGAGACGGACTCGATGGGCACCCAGCCTTCATCTGTCCCATTACCAAGTATATGACCAAGTATAGGGCACAAAAACCCACGGGCTGAGTACAAGATGGGGAAGTGGTACTGGCAACCACCAAGCAAGAAAGAGACCTGGGGGGTAATCATATCTGATCACCTAAAGGTGGCCAAACAGTGTGACAAGGCAGTGGGGAGAGCTAGTGGATGCCAGGGTGCATAGGGAGAGGTATCACCAGTAGAAAGAGGGAGGTGGTTATTCTGCTGTATAAAACATTGGTGAGACCTCACCTAGAGTAATGTGTTCAGTTCTGGAGACAACATCTCTGAAAGGACATAGACAGAATAAAGGTGGTTCAAAGCAAGGCAACTAAAATGGCGCAGGGGATGCATCAAAAGCCCTATGAGGAGAGGCTAAATTACGTCAATATGTACACATTGGAGGAAAGGAGGGAGAGGGGGGGATATGATAGAGACGTTCAAATACCTCACGGGTATAAACAGGGTACAAGAGGGAAGCATTTTTTAGAAAAAAAAGATGCTCAAGAACAAGGGTCACATTATGAAGATGGAGGGGGATAGATTCAAAGGAAAGAGGAGGAAGTACTTCTACACAGAAAGAGTGGTGGATGCCTGGAACAGCCTCCCAGCGGAGGTGGTCAGAGCAAAAACTGTAATGGGATTTAAGAACGCACGGGATAGGCATAAGGGAATCTTATTAGTTTGGAATGGGAAGGTAAAGCTGGAGACCAAGTAGGGTCTGCAGTATTACAATAGGTAGTGAAAATATGCAGACTAGGTGGGCCAAGCTGTCCTTATCTGCCGTCAATTTCTATGTTTCCATGTCTCACCATAAACGTCACTGGAATCAGATTCGGTGCTGGGGGTGGTGCCAGAACCCAACCCTGCACCGGAGTTGGCACAGGAACCCAACCCAGTACCATGCCTGATGCCATCATCCCTTCTGGCATCAGAATCGGCACTGGAAGCATCTCTGGCACCACAAGCGAGGCTGTGGAACATGGAGTAGGTGGCACCATGCTCAGCACCAGGCAGAGAAGATCTCCTAGACGACAAAGCAGACACTAAAGGCCAAGAGTTGGCTCAGAAAGTTTAGTTGCTTCACCAAGGCCCAGAAGGCATCTGAATCATCCTGGTCCTCACTCTCCAGATCATTTGACCACTCAGAGAATAAGATCCAAAAGATCTCCAATGGGTGACTGGCTCCAGAGACCTTACCTCTCCCAAAGCCGTGAATGGCAACAAGAAGGGACCTGGCCATGTGGACGGCACAGCTCCGTGGCCCCAAGGGACCCACCAGCACAGACCCAGTGTAGAGCTGTGACTCCACCACCAGGGGTGTCCGGACAGCCAAGGGGGTACTGGACTGAGAGGAGTGTGCAACAGACCCTTGGGGTGGGGACCAGCTGTCCTTTAGACCCCTTCCCCCAGGCCCCTCATCTCAGAGAGATGAGGACTAGTGGAGGTTTGATCTCCCTCGGTACATATAGTACTGGGAAGAGTTCAGGGGGAAAAGCCCACGGACCTCACCTTAGAGTCCCAAGTACGATGCCTGCCTCCAAAGGTGAGGGTATCCCATCCCCACCTCATTGTGTGAATTTCCAAGGTGTGAAAGTCCATTGAGAAACAGGCATTGCAGTGATCCATGTCATGGTCTGCTCCAAAGCAGGTCCAGCAACGATCATGTTGGTCCCAGACAAACATGTTTCTCCCACAGGGCACTGACACATGGGGAGGGTTCATCATCTTGGAGGTTTTAGTCTCTTTTTTAGGCCCCTGGGATCCAGACACAATTGACTGAAGAAAAACAAGAAAAAACAGCAAAAATAAAGCTTGGTGCCATACAAAGTAGATAAGGAGAAGAAAATTGTGTTAACCAGATAAGCACACTAGACAGTCATATGCCTATTTTCAGGTGCGACCCAGGAGATTAGGAAGAAACTAGAAGGGAAGGGATCAGATCCATTTCAGTGCAGTAGCTGATCCTTGCTGCTTTAAAATTGTTTCTTGTTGATTTCACTTGGTAGCAGGTGATTTTTTTTTCTTACTACTCCTAAGGGGCTAGCAAGGCATTGTTTTTGGGGCTGTTGGAATTCTGAAACCTATTTTGGTGTGTTGTAAGTGGGCTGATTTGTCTTGTTGTTTCACTTGGTAGCAGGCTAAGTTTTTCTTACTTCTTAAAAGGGGCTAGCAAGGAACTGTCTGGGAGCTGTTGAAACTTTTAAACCTATTCCGGTATGCTTTAAGTGGAGCTGTCATTTCTTTAAATTGGAGGCCTGTTTCTTCTGATTTCAAACCTGTTTTGGTGTGCGTTTATTGGGGCTGCTCTGACGGGGCTGTTTCTTTGAATTGGAATCCTATATCTTCTAATTGCAAGCCTACTGTGGTGTATTAGTGAGGCTGTTTGAATTGGAGACCTGTTTCTTCTGATATCAGACCTATTTTTGTGCTTTTAGTGGAGTTGTGGTTGTTTTTTGCCATCTTCATTAGCTGTAAAGTTTAGTGCATAGTGGGGGAAGGGTGCTAATTGTCTGGCCAGGGGCCTCAGCTATCTGATTGTTTCTGAAAGGCACAGGCTGGTCCCACCCACCCTGCTCCTCACCCCACCCACCACAGGTACATTATTTCCCTTATACTGGGGGTTCTGACATCACTTCCCCAAAAGGGCAAAGGACATGCACCTGTCATAGCAGAAGACGACGTCCCGGAAAGGAACAGCAACAAGTGAAGAGATGACTGCAATCTCCACGGAAGGGAAGAAAAAATTACTCACCATAGTAATATTGTTTCTTCTAATGGAGTCTTGCTGTATTCTAACGATATGCAATTAGCCCCAGCACTTGAATTGCCCCAGAGAGGAAAGAGTTAACTCTATGCAGAAGCATAGAACGTTGAGCTCGAGCTCGGTATTCAAACCTCTGTTTCTGGTACTTACCAGTGTAATCATCAGATTCTTACGAGCAAACTAAGTACTAAACTATGGAAATTGTTTATTATATAGCCAAAAGGCAACAATTTGGGTCCCAAGAAGACTCAAGTCGAGAACCCAAGAGAAAAAGGTAGTGACAATATACAGTGTGTATATATATATATATATAAATTTTTTTTTTTAATCTAACAATAGTAATAATAAAACAACTACCCCACCCTTAAGAGGAAGGGTACAAGTTACACCCCTGAGGTGCAACACTATACCTGCCAGTCCATTTCCCAAAGACCAGGTTCTGAGAGGGGAGGCAGGGAGGAAGGTCAGAATACAGAAAGACTACATTAGAAGAAACAACATTACTATGGTAAGTAATTTTTTCTTCAAATAACATGAAGTCTTGCTGTATTCTGACAATATGCAGACTACCAAGCAGTTCCCCTAGGAGGAGGGAATGCAGAACCTACTTTGGGAACAAGTACTGCTGTGCCAAACCTAGTATCACTCCTAGCCTGGATGTCCAGAGAGTAATGCTTGGTGAATGTATGGACTGTTTTCCAGGTGGCTGCTTTACAGATTTCTAGCAAGGTTATATCTCTGGCCGCAATCAGAGTAGCAGCTATACCCCTACTCGAGTGAGCCCTCAGGCCTGGAGGGGGTATTTTGCCCAATCTGTCATAGCAGAATTGTATACAAGAGACAATCCACCCAGCAATAGTTCTTTTAGTAGCAGGCTTACCTTTCCCCACTTCACCATAAGTGTGAAACAATTGAAGACAGTCATTTCTGTGTGTCTTAGTATGCTCTATGTAGTAGCTAAGAGCCCTTTTAACATCCAAACTGTGTAATCTTCTTTCCCCTGAAGAAGAATGGTCAGTGAAAAACACAGGCAGAGACACAGTCTGGTTCAGATGAAAATCTGATACCACTTTGGGTAAGAACCTCCTATTGGTTCTTAGGACCACCTTATCCCTATGGAAGGAGATGAAGTCAGGTTCGACTGACAGGGCCTGTAATTCACTAATCCGTCCAGCAGAAGTAATAGCTACCAGGAACACAGTTTTCCAGGTAAAGTACTTCAGCTCGGCCGAAGCCAGAGGTTCAAAGGGTGGCTGCATAAGCTGGGCAATGCAGACATTAAGATCCCAAGCTGGAGTGGACTCTCGAAAGGGAGGGTTAATATGAACCAGACCTCTGAAAAACTTACTGAAAACAGGATGAGATGCCAGGGAAGAGCCATTCCCTGCTGAAAGGAATGCAGAGACAGCTGCTAAGTGAACCTTCAGAGCTGCAGGCCTAAGGCCTAGACCATTAAGATGAACCAGATAATTTAAGGCTGTAGCAATGCCTGCAGAATCAGGCACAATGCTCTTCTGAGAACACCAAATGCTGAATCTTTTCCATTTGGAATTATAAGTTTTTCTAGTGGAAGGTTTCCTGGAAACCTTCAAAATATCCAGGACTCCCTGAGAAAGATGCAGGTCTGCATATTCTAACTCTTCAAGAGCCAGCTCTTGAGGTTGAGAGACTGGAGACTGGGGTACCAGATCCTCCCCTGAGAGGAGGTTAGGAGATTGTATCTCTTGGGAAGAGACAGAGGACGTGACACTGCCAGAGACAGCAGCAGAGGATACCAAGGCTGTCTGGCCCAATCTGGAGCCACCAGTATCATTGTGCAGGGTTGAGATCTGATTTTGATCAGGACTCTGAACAACAGAGGGAAGGCATAGAGAAACCTACCCTTCCAATCCAGAATGACAGCATCCAGAGTAACAGTCCCCAGGACTGGAGGTCTGCAACAAAACAGAGGAAGTTGGTGATTGTCTAGGGCTGCAAAGAGATCTATCTCTGGAGTGCCCCATCTAAAGAGGATGACCTGTAGTATGGGAGGGTCCAGGGACCATTCATAAGTAGTCCTGTATTCATTAATTTTCTTCATGTAAGCCTCTGTCTGCTCCCCAAACAGAGAATTACCTACTACAGGGAAATCCATGGCCTTAGTCTGGGTGTACTGGAAAAGGCTAGTACATCTGAGCCAAGCAAATCTCCTGAGAGACACAGATGTAGCCATGATTCATGATGCCACATCATTTGAGTCCACAGCAGCATGGAATTGTACCTTGGATGCCACAATCCCATCTGCAGCCACCTCCTCCAGCTCTTTGGCCATCTGGGGGGAGGCCTGCTTGGCCAGTTCCAGAACAGTATCCCACCTGGACTTCTGGTACCTGGCTGCATAGACCATATAGTTTGCCTGCCTGAGTCCCAAGGAGGATGCCAAGTATTGTTTTTAGGCCATGGCATCCACCTTCCTGGAGTCTTTATCTGGGGGGAGTGAAACCAAAGGTATGTTAGCCCTGTCACAGGCTGCAGCCTGCACTACCTCAACATGGCTGCTATGATTGTACAAAAACTCCATATCTGAGCCTGACAACATATACCTCCTGTCCATTCTTTTGTCCACTGGAGGTAAAGAGTTTGGTGCCTGAGTAATCTTTTTTGTCAGTTTCCTCAAGGATTTGTGGAGGGGAACAGACAGCCTCTTAGACTCTGGGATGTCCATCATTTCGACAAAATCAGGCTCCTCTTCCTCTTCTGCTGCTTCTACCATAGGGAGCCTGAGAGTTTCAGCCACCTTTTTGTAGAACAAATAGTGGGAAGGGGACTCAGAAAGCCTGAGAAGGGAGACATTGGAGGGTCTGTCTGGGGAGATGTCTGGTTCAATGGGCACAGCCAGACCTTCTAAATCATTATCATCTTCATCATCTTGTTCTGGATAGTCTTCGTCCCCCTCCCACTCCAATTCACATAAGGCATCTGGAACATAATCCGATGGAGTAGGATCCATTCGAACCAACCGCCTGGCCGAAGGCGTCGGTTCTGATGGAACCGATCGAAGCGATGGAACAATACTTATCACTCTGGCTATCTCATCAGCGGTTAGAGTACTCGGTTCTGGATCCGAATTGACTGATTTCCTTTTTCTTGTCACTGGAACCGACCCCTCCGAGTCGGATCTCCTTTTGCCCAAGGAGGTATCTCCCAGGTCAGTGGGCACTTCCTCAGGTTTGGCCGCAACCGAACCAGGTTGGCCATCCAGGTCAGCAGAGTTCTCGGCCTCCCTTTCCTTTAGCCTATTCATTCTTTTATCCATAGTGGCTTTGGGAAATGTTTACAGATTTGGCAGTCTGTTTTGAGGTGGCCAAACCCCAGACAATAAACACAGATGAGGTGAGGATCAGCTTTAGCAAAAGCCTCCCCACACTCACCACAGTGTTGAAACTCAGTGGGCCGGTTTTCTTTTAGGTTTCTCAGACATGGCCAGACTAAAAAATTAACCTTATTAGCTATTCATGAGTAATACTCTCCGATCAGTAACAACACGTGTTCACCGGGTTGTGGAAAGAAACCGGTAAAAGTCCGTTTTTGGGAACCAATCGGAACGGTACACCACTACAAATACTAAAGGAAGAAATTAACAGAAACAGTCACCCCAACTGACCGACCAGAAGTGTTTAAGAAAGTACAATTTCCACAGAATGAAACAAAAATATAGTTCACTACCTATCTACACACTTACTGTACTGTAGACAGAGACTTGAAAGCCGAAAAATAATAAATTGGTTAAAACCGACACTTTTTATGAAACTTTACCGAACCGAACGAAGGAGCAATCTCTGAAGCGACTTCACAGTTAGCCGGAGTAAAGAATCTGACGGTTACACTCTGAAGCACCACAGACAGAGGTTTGAAATCCAAGCTCAAGCTCAACATTCTATGCTTCTGCATAGAGTTAACTCTTTCATCTCCGGGGCAGTTCAAGTGCTGGGGCTAACTGCATATGTCAGAATACAGCAAGACTTCATGTTGTTTGAAAGATATGTCACAAAGATCAGACACAAAATAGTTTAAACTGTGTCTCTCCACACCCCTTCTGTGTCATCTAACTCCTCCTTTTTGAATATAAAAAAATATACAAACAGGATGTCCTATCAGGAGGTATTTTAAATACTGTGACTTCAGCAAAAACTAATTTCCCAAATTATGACAATCTTTAATCAAGCCTTTCCTCTTTGATCTTGAGCAGTTCCTGGCTTCCCAGGCATATCAAAGGATTTTATAACTTTTAGCACCATGGTGGTATCACATGTTCTTCCTCTTAAGATGTCAAAAAAGTTTATTAGACTCATCCCCTGGCAGATTTATAAAGTCCCATTTCATTTCCACTTCAAAGAGCCTAGGCATATCATAAAAAAGGTAATAAAATGCCACTCTGAAGTAAGTCAGTTAATTAAATGGTTACTGCTTCAATGAAACTCGGGGGGGGGGGCACCCATTCCACACAGAAATGAGTACAGCCATCTGGCTTGGGCACAAGGACTATGGGTGAGGCCCAGGGGCTGTGGGATCTCTGGATTACCCCTAAATCCAGCATTTCCTCCACTTCCCTCCTAATGTCCTTTTGGACAGCCTCTGACACCCGATATGCTGTCTGCCGTATGGGTGTCTGTGTCCCTATCTCCACATCGTGCATTGCTAAGGGAGTTAGTCCAGGCTTGGCGTAAACAATGGGGCAAAGTCTGCTAAAACCTCCCTTACTTCCTGGATCTTGTCCGGGGCCAGCTGGGGTGACAATTTAACTTCCCCCACAGAGGACTCCCACTTGCTTTCTTAGAGCAAGTCCAGAAGGGGGTCTCTTTTGTCCATCCCCTCCCCAGGACTAAATATTGCAAACACCATGTCAGCCCTATTAGCATATGGCTTCATCATGTTGACATGGTACATTCTTTCTGTATGTCTTCTGTCAGGTAACTCTATGATATAGTTCACATTATTTACCTTCCTAACTACTTTGTACGGTCCTGCCCACTCAGCCTGCAGCTTGTCTTTCCGGACCGGAATAAGGACCATGACTTCCTGACCCACCGTGTATATGTGAGCTCTGGCTCTGCGTTCGTACCACACTTTTTGTTTCTGTTGGGCAGCTGCCAGGTTGCTCTGGGCTGTCCCCATAAGCTCCTTCAGCCTTTCCCTAAACCCAAGGATGTAATCCACTATGGGAGTTCCCTGGGTGGCGTGCTTGCCTTCCCAGTCCTCCCAGATCAAATCTAGGGGCCCACGTACCCGGCGTTCATATAAGAGCTTGAAGGGGGGGAAAATCCTGTTGACTCTTGGGGCACCTCCCTGTATGCAAACAATAGGAGGGGAAGGTACCTGTATTTCTCCTAGTCCATCCCATGCTGTTCAGCAAATGCTTGGAGGATTGACTTCAGGGTACTGTTAAATATTTCCACAAGCCCTTTGGCTTGTGGATGATAAGGTGTTGTGTGCCTCTGCACCACCC
The DNA here is from genome assembly GCA_016271365.2 of Neoceratodus forsteri. Lineage (NCBI taxonomy): Eukaryota > Metazoa > Chordata > Ceratodontiformes > Ceratodontidae > Neoceratodus > Neoceratodus forsteri. The sequence continues at coordinate 662,241,214 of CM057459.1, forward strand.
CACACTTCTCCCACAAACATTTCATCACGTCGGACATGAAGGAACCCCCTTGATCAGTGATAACCTCCTGCAGAAACCCAACAGGGGAGAAAATCCCAAGTAAGGCATCTGCCACTTTGTCTGTCCTCAGTGAGGACAGGGCAACTGCCTCGGGGTACCGGGTGGCATAATCCACCACAGTCAGGATGAACCTCTTCCCGGAGGAGCTGGGGGTATTTAAAGGCCTCACAATATCCATTCCAACCCTCTGGAATGGCTCCTCCGTTATGGGCAATAGAATTAGGGCAGTTTGGGTTTTCTTACCTGCCTTCCCTATTTCTTGGCACTGGTGACAAGACCTGCAATATTCCTTCACCTGCTGAGTGAAGCTGGGCCAATAGAAATTCTGGGCCAACCGCTGCATAGTGTGCGCGATTCCCAGATGAGCAGACAAGGGAATAACATGTGCAATTTTGAGCAACTGCTCATTGTACCCCTGGGGAATGACAAGCTGCCTGCCTATCACCCCTCCCTCTGTCTTCACAGCCTGAGTATACATCTGTCCATTTTCCCAATAAACCTTATGTTTACATCACCTGCCTGTGCTCCATCAGAATCTGCCCAAGCCCTCAGCTTCTCTAGACTAGGGTCACTTTTCTGAGCAACTGCAAACTCCTTAAACATTCCCAAGGCATGGGACAGGTCCCTTTCAGTCTCTAAACTAGGGTCCCTAGCAATAGTGTCAGGGCACTCAGGATCACTATCATCCCTAACCCTCTGACAATGGGTCACCCCTCCTTCTTCAGAGTAACCCTCCATAGCTGTGTGGTTAATTGCTACTGGGGAAATTTCTACCCCCTTTTCATTAGTCTCCATATCAGGAGACACAGGTCGGGGAACCAGCCTCCCAGTGGTTTCCACAATGGCTTCTGTGTGGTCCAGGGAATTACAATTTTCCTTTGCCGCTTGGCTATGGGTCACTGCACACACCATCCTCTGTTTGAGATTGTTGCCAGAGATGACGCCAACTGCTAACGTTTTGGCTACAGCCACCTGTTATACAGTTCCCCCTGTTTCACCTCAGTCTAGGAGAACACTAGTGAGTGGCAATGTGGTCTCCTCACCAGTTAACCTTTGCACAGTTACAAACTCATTGGGTATAAGCTGACCAGGCTCTACCAGATCCCCTTTCACCAGCATCTTGTGTCTGTACCCCATTCACCATGACTGGGTGCGTGTGTTCCCTCATGTTCATAGGCATGCTTCCAGGGACACATAAACAACCCACTTCTTTCCTAGCCCCATGTTGCATATTGCTCATCCTTTTGGGACACGGTGTGGCAATATACCCAGTTTCTTTACAAACCCAACATTCGTTTCTTTTCTCAGAAAACTCTTTTCTTTGAAACCTGGGGCTAACTGGTTTCAGTGGAGGCAGCGAGGGTTTTACCTGCCCTGAAGGCATGCTTTTCCCTTTCTGCGTGGCCACGCCCACCCCATTTGCTCTCAGAGCAGATATGCTCCTGGCATAGCAGTCTGAGAATTCAGCAGCCTCTTGCACTGTTTTGGGATCTCGGTCCTCCAGCCAGGTTTTCAGCTCTGTTGGGCATGCCCCAAAAAAACTGTTCTAACAAAATAGCATTTTCAATTTTGTCTACAGAGTTTACTTAAATTCCTTCCCACCAATGTTTTAAACATTGACGTTGTTTCATGGCTAGCTCCTCATAGCTCATGTCAGGGCTTCTCCTGAGCTTACGGAATTTAGCTCTGTAGGCTTCTGTAGTTAAATCAAACTTTTTTTAAAGTGCAGCTTTAAGTTTGCTGTAATCATTACTGTCCTCATTGTCCATTTGACTCAATGCATCCCGAGCTTTCCCGATAAGTAGCGGGAATAGCTGGAAGCTCCAGGACCCTCTAGGAATTTTAGCCTGAATACAAACTTTTTCAAAGGAATTTAAAAAGGCATCCATATCCTCCACTTCTTTAAATTCAGCTATCAATCTGGAATTCAATTTGTAACCCAGTCCTGTAGTTCCAGTTAAACCCAAGCCACTTACCTGCTCTGGTGCGGGTGGTTGGAGTCGTAGCTTCTCCAGTTCATGTCACCTCTGGCGATCGCACTCCTCAGTCTGCCTCTCCCTGTTCATGCTCCCTCTTCTCCTCTGCAGCTCGCTGCTCTCACTTCTCTTCTCTCTGGAACTCCAGCTCCATTTTGCGCAACTTAATCTGCAGCTTGATTGCTTCTGACTCCAGAATGCTGGGGACCTTCCCCTGCTGGCACTGGCCCTGCTGTCATCCTCACCAGATCTGGACACTGCACTGGCCGCTAGCCCCTCCACACCCAAGGTTTGGTCCTTTACAGTCACAGTCTGTAACTCGATGCTCTGGGCATCTGCTGCCATCAGGGCATCCATGAGGTTCTGCTTGGTGGCTCTCACCTCGTGCAGGACTCCTCTGTCCTGGCACAACTGCCTCAAGTAGTCTGCAGTGTACCCGCTGTAGTTGGAAGCCATCTTCTTCCCTAACTACTGCTACTCTAACTTCCACTTTAGAAAACAAAAATCAAACAGGTAGGAACTTGACTGTAAGCAAAATTATATAGTTCTGTTTCCTTTTTAAAAATAAATCACTGCCTTATTTTGCAAGTGAGCTGTACAGTATTAAGCTGACACACTGAATAGTCAAAGCTTGTGTTACCAATTTTATCCACACTGCTGCCAACCAAATCTGTCACAAACGCACTCAGCGGGTCAGGTCCTCTGCTCCCACAGTGCAAACCTCCGAGCACAGTAATATGAACAGGTAACAGACAGGGTAGCCCACCTGTCTGCTTGTGGGTCCAAATCACCTTTAGTCTCAAGTTCTGGGGAGATTCAAACTGTTAACCTTATGCTAGCGTACCCAATGTACAGGTGCAGATGCATACCCTCTTTGGGGATTGTGGTACAATCTTATGCCAGGGGGCACCCAGCCAGGCTTCCAAAATGAACCCTTTAAAACTCTATAAAAAGACCTTAGGTATATTCTTACCTTTTCCCAGTTTAGTAACACCATCAAGTCCTTGAACAGTTGTCAGATTTAAGCAGCTATACGCTATATGCAAAAAAAGAGAACTGGCAGACCCAAGCAGTCTTTCAAAATAACGATTTTACTAAAGATGGATAAAAATATGAAAAATGTAACACAGAACAATATATCAAAGAGCATACAATCACTTAAAAGAAAAGCAAAGAAAACTACAGACAAACTCCTACCACAATACAGTTTGACTTTTTCTATCTAATGTATTACCTCTATAGTGCTTATAGTTAGATCTAGTTTCTTAAGAGCCCAAAAAGATATGTCACAAAGATCAGACACAGAATAGTTTAAACGAAAAAATTACTCACCTTAGTAATGTTGTTTCTTCTAATGGAGTCTTGCTATATTATGACATATGCAGTTTGTCCCAACCTTAGAACTGCTCCGGAGGTGAAAGAGTTAAAGTCCATGCCAGGCATGGAACTTAGAGCTCGAGCTCGGTTGAAAATTCTATCTGTTGTTCTTCAAACTTAAACTGTCAGATCTTCGAGCAAAACTCACTAAGACTCTGTGTGGAAGCTGTAAACCTACACTAGCCAACTGACTACTTAATTAATAAACACATTTTTGGTGCCACAATGAAGACTCAAGTCAGGAGACCCAAAAATGACAAACACAACAAAGATCACCCCAAAAGGGGGTGAAAACAAGGTGGGCATCTAAAAAGTGCCAACGCTGCCCTGCCACCACATCCCAAATGAGTTCTGAGAGGGGCAGGCAGGGAGGTCATAATATAGCAAGACTCCATTAGAAGAAACAACATTACTAAGGTGAGTAATTTTTTCTTCAAACAACATGAAGTCTTGCTATATTATGACATATGCAGACTACACAGCACTACCTCCATGGAGGAGGGACAGAACCTACTTAGGAAATAGGCTCTGAAGCACAGCTGTGCCAAAACGAGCATCACTCCTAGCCTGGATGTTCAGGGAGTAATGCTTAGTAAAAGTGTGCACCATTTTCCAGGTAGCTGCTTGACATATCTCTAGGATAGGGATGTCCCTGACAGCAGCCAGAGACGCAGCTGTACCTCTGGTGGAGTGAGCCCTCAGGCCTGAGGGAGGAACTTTACCCAGTTTTTCATAGCAGAATTGGAAACAAGAGACGATCCACCTGGCAATGGATCTTTTAGTGGCAGGTTTCCCTTTGCCAACCTCACCATAAGTGAGGAACAGTTGGAGGGAGTTAAACCTGTGACTTTTGGTACGATCTATGTAGTAGCTAAGTGATCTTTTGACATCTAAACTGTGCAACCTCCTCTCACCAGAAGAGGAATGGTCAGTGAAGTACACAGGGAGAAATACAGATTGATTAAGGTGGAAATCTGAGACCACCTTAGGAAGAACTTTCGTTAGTCCTGAGGACTACCTTATCTCTGTGAAAGGAGATAAAATCAGGCTCCACTGACAATGCTTGTAACTCACTTATACACCTGGCAGAAGTGATGGCTCAAAACAGTTTTCCAAGTCAAGTACTTGAGCTCTGCTGAAGACAAGGGCTCAAAAGGGGTTGCATAAACTGGGCAATGCAAATATTAAGATCCCAGGCAGGAAGGATCCCTGAATGGGGGGGTTGGTGTGAAGCAACCCTTTGAAAACTTGGAGAATACAGGATGAGCTGAAAGAGAGGGCTTACCTGCTGACAAGAAAGCAGACACGGCTGATAAGTGCACTTTTAGGGTAGCTGGTCTCAGCCCTAAAGTATTTAAATGAACCATATAATCCAGGACTGTGGGTAAGTCAGCAGATTCTGGGGAAATATGCTTCCCAGAGCACCATATGGAAAATCTCTTCCATTTGGAATTATAAGTAGCCCTGGTGGAAGGCTTCCTGGAAGCCTTCAGAATATCCAATACACCTTGGGAAAGGTGTAGATCAGCAAACTCTAACTCTTCAAGAGCCAGGCGTTGAGATTGAGAGATTTGAGGTTCGGGTACCAAACCCTCCCCTGAGCACAGGATAACAGATTGTGATTCCTGGGAAGACACAGGGGAAGGTGGACTGCTAAGGACATAAGGAGTGGGTACCAGGGCTGTCTGGGCCAGTCTGGAGCAATCAGAATCATCTTGCAGGATTGAGACCTGATTTTTACTAGCACTTTGAACAGGAGAGGGAAGGGTGGAAAGGCATAGAGAAACTTCCCTTCCCAACTGAGAAGGAAGGCATCCAGGGGGACTGAGCCCAACACTGGGGGCCTGCAACAAAAAAGGGGAAGTTGGTGATTGTCTGGGGCTGCAAAAAGATCTATCTGGGGTGTGCCCCATCTGGCAAATACCACCTCCAGAACTAGGGGATCCAGAGCCCATTCGTGATGGCCTTGGGAAATCCTGCTGAGAGCATCTGCCAGGACATTGTCCTTGCCTGGGAGGTGAACTGCTACAAGGGAGGTGTTCAGGGAGTAAGCCAGAGACCACAACTTCATTGCTTGCACAAGGTCAGAGACAGAGTGCCCCCTTGCTTGTTGATGTACCACATTGTGGTGGTATTGTCTGTTCTGACTTGAATAACCTTGTTCTGAACAGATTTGGAAAAAGCTTGAAGTGCCAGAAAAACTGCTCTGAGTTCCAACAGATTGATGTGGAGCAGAGATTCCTGAGGGACCACAATCCCTGGGTGAGGTCGCCCATGTGAGCTCCCACCCCAATAGGGATGCATCTGTAGTAAGGATTAAGGAGTGAGACTGAGGGTAAAGGGACCCCCTGTCTCAAATTGCCCTAGTCCTGCCACCACTGAAGGGCCTGGATCAGGGTTCGAGTCACTGGAATTAATTTGGTTAGAGGTCCTTTCTTTGAGACTAAAAGGCTCTCAAATGGAACTGGATGTCCCTCATCTGAAATCTGGCTCCTGCACTACTGCTGTCAGTAGCCATGTGTCCCAGGAGCTGTAGAAAGTGCCTTGCTGGTCGAGAGACCTGCAGGGTGAAGGAGGAAGCCAGAGAAATCAGGGTACTTGCCCTTTCCAGAGGAAGGAAGGCTCTGGCTTCTTTTGTGTTCAGTTCTGCACCTATGAAGGTGAGAAGCTGGACAGGCTCTAGGACTGACTTTGGAAGATTGAGAAGGAAACCTAGAGAAGTTAGAAGTTGCTGAGTTACTTGAAGGTGTAATCTGACTTGGTCTGGGGATTGGCCTACTGTGAGCCAGTTGTCCAAGTAAGGAAAGATGGTAATTTTTTGCCTTCTTAAGTGGGCAACTGCTACTGCCAGGCATTTTGTGAATACCCTTGGGGCAGATGTAAGGCCGAAGGACATTGCTCTGAACTGGTAATGACCTGAGGGCAGTTCGAATCTGAGGTACTTTTGATGGGAGCTTCTGATGAGAACATGAAAATAGGCATCCTTGAGGTCCAGGGACACTAGCCAGTCCCCTGGCCTTAAAGAGGGTAAATAATTCCCAGAGTCACCATTTTGAATTTTGGTTTTAAAAGGTGCTTGTTTAGATACCTGAGATCCAGGATGGGCTGCCATTCTCCTGTCTTTTTTGGGGTAAGGAAGTACCTGGAGTACAACCCTTTGCCTTGGTGTAGGGGTGGAACCCTTTCCACAGCTCTGAGAGCCAGGAAGGTAGAGACTTCTGCCTCCAGGGCAGGAGCCTCTGAAGGATTTGCAGGTGGAAAGGATCTGATTCTCATCTTTGGAAATTTTTTGAAGCTGAGAACCAGTCCCTGGCTTACTACTTCCAGGACCCACTTGTCTGACATTAGAGACTCCCAGTCCTGGACAAAGTAAGCCAGCCTGCCCCCTACAGGTAGTGGAGAATCGGCCCTGGGCGCCCCATCAGGGCGCCTGTTTGGCAGGGGCTTTAGGCTGAAGGGTGGAAGCAGGCCTGCCTGCACCCCGTCTGCCACTCCCTCTAAAGAACCCTTTCTGTGCAAAAGCTGAAGAGGAAGCCTGGGCTTGGTAAAAAGGCTTATGAAAAGGCCTACCCCTGCCCCTGGGAAGCTGCCTTTGGGGAGTGACTTGCCTTTCCTTGGCCTGTGCACTCCTATAGGTGGTCCTATATTCATCCATTTTCTTCATGTAATTCTCTGTTTGCTCCCCAAACAGACAGTTGCCCACAACAGGGAAATCCATGGCCTTAGTCTGGGTATCCTGTGACAGGCTAGTACATCTGAGCCAAGCCATTCTACGGAGAGCCACAGATGTAGCCATGACTCTGGATGATACATCATTAGAGTCCACTGCAGCATGGAATTGCACCTTGGATGCCTCAATACCATCAGCGCCACCTGCTCCAGCTCTTTTGCCAGCTGGCCAGGAACCTGCTTTGCTAGAGCTAAAACAGTATCCCATCTGGATTTTTGATATCTAGCAACATAAGCCATATAATTAGCCTGTCTGAGTCCTAAAGGAAGCTGCCATGTACTGTTTCTTTGCCATGGCATCTATCTTTCTGGAGTCCTTGTCAGGGGGGTGAGAGGCTAAGGGAACATTTGCCTTGTCACAGGCTGCAGCCTGCACCACCCCCACATGGCTGCATTGTTGTGTAAGGAACTCCGTATCAGAGCCTGATAATACATACCTTTTGCCCATTCTTTTATCAACAGGAGGTATGGTGTGAGGAGCTTTTGAAATCTTTACTGTCTGTTTCCAAAAAGATTTATGCAGAGGACTAGACAGTCTCCTAGACTCTGGGATATCCATCATTTCTCCAAAATCAGGCTCCTCCTGATCATCCACAGCTTCCTCCATAGGGAGCTGGAGGGTTTCAGCCACTTTTTTATAAAACATGAAATGAGAAGGGGACTCAGAAAGCCTAGGGGGAGACACTCCTGAAGGTCTGTCTGGAGAGATGTCCGGTTCAATGGGCACATCCAAACTTTCAAAACCACATTCACTCTCCTCATACTCCACTTCCCCCTCCTCTGGTTCATAAAATTCCTCTAAATAATACTCTTGAACCGGAGGAACCGACCGAACTTGACGCTTACCTGATGATGCGGTTCGGTCGGAACGAGAAGTGACTGAACACTTTGTTGCTTTAGCTATTTCTTCAGCAGTTGGAGAGGAATTTTGACTCCACACCAGCTGATTTTCTAGATTTCTTTGTCGGAACCGACTTCCAAGAGTCGGCTCTCCTTGCCCGAGGAAGTATCACCCTGGTCAGAGGGATCTTCTCCGGTTCGGTTGAAACCGAACCGGGCTGACCATCCGGGTCAGCGGACTTATTGGCCTCCCGTTCCCTGAGTCTACCAACTCTCTTATCCAGGGTAGCTGCAGGAAAACCCTTGCAAATCTGGCAGTCTGAATTGAGGTGGTCGAACCCCAGACAATAAACACAAGTGGTGTGGGGGTCAGCCTTGGCAAAGGCTTCCCCACATACAACACAGTGCTGAAACCCAGTGGGCCCAGTTTTTCTTTTGGGTTTCTCAGAACCTTAGTACCAGCCTAACCAAAACTTGCCCGTTTATGGCCACCTGCCAGCAAGACTCTTTATCGTGTTCCCAACCGTGTCACGGTCGTGGAAAAACTAATTAAATCTGCTTTAGAACCGATAAGAACTGGAACCGACTTCTAAAAGACTGTAATGTAATAAGTAACTTGATCGGTTCAAACCGAACCGATGAAAATGTTTACAAGTTCCACACAGAAATAAAATGTAAAACCTATCTAGTACTTACAATACCACAGATAGAGCTTGAACCGACCGGTTGCGGTTTAATTTCGGTTAAAAAAACTAAAACTTTTATACTTTAACCGACAAAATGAACCGAGCAGAAGGAGGAATCTCCGGACCGACTGTTCACTGAGGCGGAGTAAAGAATCTGACAGTTTAAGTTTGAAGAACAACAGATAGAATTTTCAACCGAGCTCAAGCTCTAAGTTCCATGCCTGGCATGGACTTTAACTCTTTCACCTCCGGAGCAGTTCTAAGGTTGGGACAAACTGCATATGTCATAATATAGCAAGACTTCATGTTGTTTGAATGTGTCTCTCCACACCCCTTCTGTGTGTCATCTAGCTCCTCCTTTTTGAATACAAAAAAACTTACAAACAGGATGTCCTACCAGGAGGTATTTTAAATACTGTGACTTCAGCAAAAACAAATTTCCCAAATTATGACAGTCTTTAATCAAGCCTTTCCTCTTTGATCTTGAGCAGTTCCTGGTTTCCCAGGCATATCAAAGGATTTCATAACTTTTAGCACCATGGTGGTATCACATGTTCTACCTCTTAAGACATCATAAAAGTTTATTAGACTCATCCCCTGGCAGACTTATAAAGTCCCATTTCATTTCCACTTCAAAGAGCCTAGGCATATCATAAAAAGGTAATAAAATGCCACTCTGAAGTAAGTCAGTTAATTAAACGGTTCCTGCTTCACTGAAACCTGGGGGGGGGGCACCCATGGCACAGCTACCTTATGTGAGACAATCACACACTACATTTATATATTACAAATATCACAGAACAATCATAACCAGCTGGCCAAGCATCACACCCACAACATATCAACTAGGAATTTCTGGTACAGGAAGAAAAAATTACTTACCACAGTAATCTTGTTTCTTCCAATGGAGTCTTACACTGTATTCTGACTTATGCAGTTAACCCTTCCAGTTGAACTGCCCCAGAGATGAGAGAGTTAAAAGCCTATATAATAACTTTGGAACGTTCAATAGGCTCAAGCTCAGTTTTCAAACCACTGTCCCCGGTACATTCTATGTAACTGCCAGATTCTCTCAAGCAACTATAATAATAATAACATCTAAGCTATTCTAAATAACTATATACAAACTAACAAAGTCATAAATGACTAGCCACCCTAAGAAGGACATATAAAAAGACTCAAGTCACAGATGCTCAAGAGTAACCAACCCAGTAGCTCAATAATATAAAAAGAACATCTGGAGTGCAGTGCCCCCAGGTTCTGGTAGGGAAGGCAGGGTGGGAGGATGGAATACAGTAAGACTCCCTTGGAAGAAACAAGACTACTGTGGTAAGTAATTTTTTCTTCAAACTACAGGAAGTCATACTGTATTCTGACTTATGCAGACTGCCAAGCAGTGCCCCCTGGAGGTGGGCACAGAACCTACTTGGGAAATAGGCTCTGCAATACTGCTGTGCCAAACCTGGCATCACTCCTGGACTGGGTGTCAAGGCAGTAATGCTTAGTGAAAGTATGAACAATTTTCCAGGTAGCTGCTTTGCAAATTTCAAGCGGAGGGATATCTTTTGCAGCTGCTATGGTAGCAGCTATTCCCCTAGTGGAGTGGGCACTCAAGCCCACTGGTGGTTCCTTACCCAGTTTTCTATAGCAAAATTGAATGCAGGCCAGAATACACTATGCAATGGTCCTCTTTGTGGCTGGCTTGCCCCTTCCCACTTCTCCATAGGTGAGGAATAGCTGAGTACACTCCTTTCTATGGCCTTTTGTTTGATTCAAATAGTAACTGATATCCCTTTTGACATCTAGGCTATGTAGCCTGCAGTCTCCTGAACTAGAGTGTTTAGTGAATAAAACAGGCAATGTAATGGACTGATTCAAATAGAAGTCCGAAACCACTTTAGGGAGGAATTTCCTGTTTATCCAGAGGACAGCCTTATCCCTGTAGTCTGCAATGTAGTTAGGCTCCACAGACAAGGTCTGTAACTCACTTATCCTTCTTGCTGAAGTGACAGCCACCAAAAAGACAATTTCCACGTCAAATACTTGAGTTCTGCTGAGAACATGGGTTCAAAGGGGGTTGGGGGCGCTGCTTCAACTGTGCTATGCAGATGTTCAGGTCCCAAGAATGGGTAGGCTTCCTGTGTGGAGGGTGCACATGAGACAACCTCTTAGAAAAATGTGTTGAAGATGGCATTAGAAGCAGGGAAAGGGCCCTTCCCTGCTGAAAGGTAGGCAGAAACAGCTGCCAAGTGCACTTTCAGGGTAGAAGGCCGAAGACCCGGTGAATGAAGGTTTGCCAAATACTCCAACAGGACTGCTAAGCCAGCCTCCTGTGGATCAATGTCTCTTTGGGAGCACCAAATAGAGAATCTTTTCCACTTGGAAGTGTAAGTCTTCCTAGTGGAGGGATTCCTGGAGACCCTTAGAATGTCCAAACCCCCTTTAGACAGATGCAAGCCTGCATACTCTAGGCCCTCAAGAGCCAGACCTTGAGCCTGAAGGATCTGAGGCTGGGGTACAGGATCCTCCCCAGAGAGGTGGTCAGCAAGTTGTGTCTCCTGGGGAGGCAAATTGGGCTGGGTGAAGACAAGGCCAGCAGCACTGAGTACCATGGTTGCCTGGCCTAATCTGAGGCTACCAGGATCATTGTCACTGGCTGGCACCTGAGTTTGATCAGAACCTTGGGTATCAAAGGAAATGGAGGGAAGGCATACAGGAATTTGCCTGTCCAGTCCAGTAACAGTGCATTTAGAGGCACTGAGCCCAGTGCTGGGGGCCTGCAACAGAGCTGAGGCAACTGATTGTCTGGGGCTGCAAAGAGGTCTCTCTCTCTCTCTGGAGTGCCCCATCTCCTGAACACTGTCTGCAGAACTTGTCTGGTCAGAGACCATTTGTGGTGGTTCTGGTTGATTCTGCTGACAGCACCTGCCAGGACATTGTCCTTCCCTGGCAAGTGTACTGCAGAGAGGGAAACTCTGAGGGAGAAAGCCAGGCTCCAGATCTTCATGGCCTCCATGCACAGGACAGAGGACCTTGTTCCCCCATTTGTTTATGTACTACATGGTAGATTTCTATATAAATTGGTTGACCAGTTCACATTCCAATGTCTGCACCCATATCTCCTCTTTTAATCTAAAAATGGAAATTACGTACCTACCGAAATTCTTAGTCTTCTTGGACGAAGTCTCCACCACTCATTCACACTAATGGGACTATGCTGGAGGTGCTAGGACTCAGCAGGAGCCAAAAATCTTCAGGAGGGCCGGTGCCTAGGTAGGGCCATGAGGAAGCGGCACCACAAGTCCGGCTCGCACCGTATAGGCTACCTCAGCGTCGACCCTCCAACTACCTCAGTACCTTTTTTACCGAGGAAGAGCAGCGTAAACTAACCTAATGAAACTAACCTATGTCGGACATAAGATAGTCAAAGAAGGGTAAGAAGGGTCAACTGAACAGTCTTCACAGCCCAACAATGAGGGTTTGAAGACCAAAAAAAGGATGAATGAGTATGGGGAATGGAGGGTGGGCGTCTAAATGAGTGGTGGAGACTTTATCCAAGAAGATCAAGATTTTACGGTAGGTACGTAATTTCCATATCTTCCTGGATATAAAGTCTCCACCACTCTTTCACACTAATGGGAGAGTACCGCGCTAAAATAATCCCCCAAGACGGGCCGCAGAAGAGAGGAGCTCACTTTGGACAGAAGTCCATTAAGGACTGTCCTGCCAAAGCACTGATGCTGCCTGGCATGGACATCCAAAGTGTAGTGCTTTATGAAAGTGTGCATAGATCTCCAAGTGGCCGCATTGTGGATGTCTGCAATGGGCACATTTCGGATTTCTGTCAGAGATGCTGCAACTGCTCTGGTAGAATGCGTGTATACTCTGCCTTCCAGCTTAATCTGTGCCATGGAGTAGCATTGGCGAAGGCATGTCACTAGTCATGCTGAAATACATCTGATAGCAACAGGCTGACCCAGCCGGGCCGTGCTGAAGGAGACAAATAGTTGTTTTGACATGTGGAGTTCTTTGGTTCTGTCTAAATAGAACTGCAAAGCTCTTTTCACATCCAGAGAATGCAGAGTATGCTCCCCCTCATTCTGGATGTTTGCGAAGTAGGTTGGAAGGACCAAGGGCTAATTAAGATGGAATTCTGACACAACCTTGGGGAGAAACTTAGGGTGGGTCCTAAGAACCACCTTGTCTTTGTGAAATACAGTATATGGAAGGTCTGTAACCAAAGCATGTATTTCAGACACTCTGCAAGCGGAGGTAATGGCTACAAGGAAGGTGGTCTTCCAAGTCAGAAACTTCAGCTCACAAGTAGCTAGGGGCTCGAAAGGTTTACAGGTGAGCATGTCTAGCACAAGACTAATGTCCCAGGTGGCTATCAGTCATCTGACCAGTGTTCTAGTATGCATTATGCCCTTAAGAAACCTCTTGGCCACAGGTAGCTGAGCCAGAGACACTGAGTGTACGGGCTCATGGTACACTGAGATCGCACAAATGTGAACCTTCATGGCAGAGCATTGCAGACCTGTGTTACAGAGATCTAGGAGATACTCTAGGATTTTGTTTGGCAGGCAGGAAAAAGGATTCCAAGAGGATTTTGCGCACCAGATGGAGAACCACTTTCACTTAGCTGTGTAAGTTTTTCGAGTAGATGGCTTGCATGCAGCTAACAGAATATCTGATACCCAACGTGAAATGTTAAACCGGTTCACCTCTATCTCTTCAGGAGCCAGGCATGGAGGTAAAGGGACTTCAGGTTGGGATGGACCACAGGGCCCTGCGTCAGCAGGTTCGCATGAAGTGGAAGATGTCTTGGAGAAGTTTCTGATAATCTGTTGATTCATGGAAACCAGATCTGACAAGGCCAGAATGTGGCGATAAGGATCATTCTGCCCCCTGTGCCTCCAGCTTGAGAAGCATCCTCTGAACTAGGGGAAGAGTAGGAAATGTGTAGAGAAAGTATCTTGTCCACCGCAGTCTGAATGCATCCTGACAAAAAACACCAGGTTCTGGATTTCTGGAGCAGAAGAGAGGCAGTTTTGCATTGAGTAGGGACGCTCCAGGCACCACTCCCACACTCTCATCGCTTCCCTGCATTGACTAAATATTAAAACTCTCCTCTGATAGGGTTTCTACTGTGATTAGTTATTACAAATTAACGGTAATTAGCAAAATAAGTTTACTACAGTTTAAGATTAATCTCTGTTAAAGGATAGTTATTAATTAATTGTAATATATTCAGTCTCATGATATTTGAATGCATTAATATCTCTGGAACTTTTAATTATTAAGCTCTTTACAAGTAATGTAATGTATTACACATATATGGTGTGTTTGTTTTTTCCTTTTATCTATACATATTACCCATTTAAGACTGTTATGTAAACTATATTTTATGTAGCTATATTTGTTTAGATATCAATTTCAAAATCAATAAAAACATAATGATAAGGGGTAAGAGTGTGCTCTGCCCTGCTTGTTCATGTAGTACATCACTGCTTTGTTGTCCATTTGAAGGAGAATGACCTTGTAACAGAGTATGTCCTTCAAGGCTCGGACTGCATACAGGACGGCTCTCATTTCTCGAACATTTATGTGAAACTGAGACTCATCCTGACTCCATTGACCTGGGTGTGGAGATCCTGGCAGTGAGCTCCCCATCCCAGTAGGGATGCATCTGTGGCTATGGAGATCTGGGATTCTAGAGAGGTGAAGGGATAACCTTCCAGAAGGTTGTCTTCCTGAGTCCACCAGGTGAACCACCATTTCAGAGGTTCCGTCTCCTTGATGTGAGAGGACTGTGGGTGCGTGGTCGGCGACAACTGAGTGCTGAGCATCCACTGAGTAGTTCTCATGTGAAGATGAGCCAGAGGCACAGTGAACACTGAGGATGCCATGAGACCCAGCATCCGCTGCATCGAGAGAGCTCAAACCGAGTCGTTCTCCCTGATGAAGTGGACCATCTGAAGTATGTCATTCCTTCTGTCCTCCAGAAGAAAGGCTTTTGCGCTGGAGGTATCCGGAAGGGCTCCTATGAAAAGGAGCTGCTATGAGGGCCGTGAATTTCCAAAATTTAGCAGGACTCCCATGGACATGAGGAATTTGGAAGCCGTAGCCATGGCTTCCTGAGTCTCTTGTCTGGAGGGACTTGCTAGGAGCCAATCATCCAGATATGGAAACACCTGAATTCTGAGCTTCCTGAGATGCACTGCGAGAACTGTAAAGCACTTTGTAAAGACTTGAGGCACAGAGGATAGCTCAAAGGGCAGGACTCTGAACTGGTAGTGTTGACCCAATGCCACAAATCTGAGGTATTTGTGGTAGTTTGGGTGTATGAGAACATGCTGATAGATATCCTGCATGTCCAGGGAGGCCAGCCAATCGTTTTGATGAATCAGAGGTAAGAGAGTACCGAGTGATATCATCTTGAACTTTTCCTTGTAAAGGAATGTGTTTAACTTCCTGAGATCAAGAATTGGACGCATGCCGCCTATTTTCTTTGGAACTAGGAAGCAATGGGAGTAGAAACCTGTGTTCCACTGATCCAGCGGGATTACTTCTGCTGTCCTGTTGTTTAGAAAGCCTTGAATCTCGGAAGTAAGAAGGTCTGACCAAGAGACCGACAGTTTGGGCTGTCGTTTGGGTGGGTGATCCGGAGGGGTTTCTGAAAGATTTAGAGTACCCTTCACGGATTATCCTGAGTACCCACTTATCTGATGTTATTGACTTCCACTGGCTGTAAAACGGAGTCAGACACCCTCCTACTGATGAGAAAGAGTCCCCCTCGGACAGCTGAGGTGGGACTTGGGCCAGAATCTCAGAGGGTGGCATAGGCACTTTGGGGCCCTGTGCCTTCTGCTGCGTTTTCTTTTGCAGCTGAGGGGTCTGGTTTCTGTTGAAGCCCCCTCTGCCTTTACCGCGAAAGGACTGACAGTTATGAAACTGACGCCGGTTCCCGCTCCTTTGAGGGGCTGCGGATGGCAGTCTGGCCATTTTGAAAGCCATTCTAGTTTTCTGTGTTGCCTTTAGCACCTGCTCAACCTGAGGACCAAACAGGTACGTACCATCAAAAGGCAAAGTCATGACTCTCTGCTGGGCATCATTTGTGAATCCTGACGTGCGTAACCAAGAGTGGCGTCAGGTGCATATACCGTCCGATGCTGCTCTGGAGGCAGTGTCAAAGGCATCCATGGTAGCTTTGAGCTGCTGATTATTGGATTCAATGCCTCTAGTTATGGTTTGAAGAAGCTCTGTTTTATTTTTTGAATCTGGGAGAGCTTCTACCATGGCCTTGAATGAATGCCAGAGTGTATACTCATACTGAGAGAAATAACCTTGGTAGCTAGCAATGCACATGTCCACGGTGGAAGCAGCTAAGACTCGCTTCTCAAATGGTCAATCTTGTGAGATTCCTTGTTTATCGGACGTGCCGTAGATTCTTGCGGAAGAATGGCCTTGTCATTCTCTGCCAGGACAACTATGGCATCAGCAAAGGCTTGCGAGGCCAGAATGGGATGGTACTTTGGGAGAGGCATATTTCCTATCTATGAACTTGGCCACAGAGGAAATAAGCACTGGATTATCCCACACCATTTGTGAGAGAATCTCAAAAGAGGGTTGCCCGGGGGGAGTCAATTCCACAGGAATGTCTGGAACGTGCAGGTACTGCAAATGCAGCAATTTCCCAGGATCGATCTCCAAAGTCTGGAGAGAGAGAGAGAGAGAGAGTGGTATTAATGTTTCTAAGCAGACACTTAAAGGAAATGTCCTCGACCAGAGACTCAGCTGAAAGAGAAGAAGATTTATTCACCACCCCTAGGGAGGAGTCATCGTCAAAGTTGTCCTCCAATCGAAGATCAGAATCAGGCTCAATATCATCTCCTACTAGTCCTGAAGGGACAGTATAGATAGGAAAGGGAGGAAAAAGAGGAGGAGGAGTAGCGCAAATTAGAGTCGAAAACTCTGTTGTCACATGTGGCCCAAGAGGTGCTTCCGGCACTGTAACAGAAGGCAGTGCCGAGAACACAGGTGGCGCCGGCACAGGACGTAGCACCAGGCACGGCATCGGAGGAGCTGGGAGCCCTGAACCAGAAGTTCCCAACCCTTGACTCACTGAGGAAAGTCTGAGAAAATCAGCAGGAGATAAAGGTACCAGTGTAGACCCCTTCGCCACAGCCCTATGAGGGGGAAAAACACCAGAGTGTGGCATCAACGGCACTGAAGAAGGCGCCGTGTGACCAGGAAGCCCCAACTGCCCTGCCTACATGTCTAAAACCGAAAGACCCAAAGGCCCCAGTGATGGACTCACTGGCTCGGGCAGACGGGACAACCGCCAAACCCACTGCTCCATAAGAGCATCCCAATGGTGAAACCGCTCACCGGAGGACCCCCCCCCCAGGGG
This sequence comes from Neoceratodus forsteri, assembly GCA_016271365.2. Taxonomy (NCBI): domain Eukaryota; kingdom Metazoa; phylum Chordata; order Ceratodontiformes; family Ceratodontidae; genus Neoceratodus; species Neoceratodus forsteri. The sequence goes on from CM057459.1 coordinate 662,258,295, forward strand.
GTGGGGAGGGACTCTGGAGTGAAGGATGCCGTTCACCAGAAACAGAAGCCAGAGGAGACTCTGGAGGAGATGGAGTTGGGGCCCTGCTGCCGGTAACTGACGACCGACATGCAGATGTACCAGAAGGTGACCTCGAGCAGTACTGTTTCTTCTTCAACCGGGAGGCCGAAGAAGAACTTGAGGCCGAGCGGTGCCAAGGCCTCGACGAGGATCGAGAATGGGACCGCTTCTTTTTGCGTTTTCAGAAAGACCGCCCATCTCCCCTGAGGACTGGACTGCCTGTAGTCAGACCCCCCTCCTTCGTAGTGGACCTGACCCAGCCCTGCTGACTACATACTGTAGCTTTGATGCGAAGTCTCCCTACCATCACCTGCCCTGCTCATGGTCGACTCTGTCAAAGAAGGGCTGAAGACCGCTCTGAAGAAAATTTACTTATTACTTATTTTTCCTTAACTAAAAACAAAAATATTAAAAAATAATCAATACCGAAATTCTATAGCTGCTGTCGTATAGATGTAAAGTTTTGACTTCCGGCAGGCGTGCGACGTCACTGAAGCGCACTCGACGGTGGGAAAAAAGGAACTGAGGTGGTTAGAGGGTAGACGCCGAGGTAGCCTATATGGCACGATCTGGGCTCGCAGTGCCGTTTCCTCACGGCCCTACCTAGGCGCCGGCCCTCCTGAAGATGTTTGGCTCCCGCTGGGTCCTAGTGCCTCCAGCGTAGTCCCATTAGTGTGAGTGAGTGGTGGAGACTTTATGTCCAGGAAGATCAACTTATTACTGACCCAATGCACCTTAACCACAAGACAGGTAAACACTCAATCGACTGGATTCTGACCTTGCACCCTCACCGAGTCATAAAGTCTGGATCACTCCCTGATGCTCTCAACGACTGTCATATGGTCTTCTGTGTGCGTAAAATACACTGCAAAATTCCCCCCAGCCATCCTCAACTTGCGTTCTTTCTGCTCCTTGGATTTATCCTCCCTCCATTATGATCTGTCCAATATTGATTGGTCACCAAGCATCTCTGCCTCCTCTATCAACGCTGCCTTGAGCTACTTCAGCTCACAGTTCCTTAAAGTCTGGGACCACCATGTGCTGTTCAGAAATACTAGGGTCAGCAGCAACCACCTCCCCTGGGTCTCCGCCGAACTCATCACTTGTCAGCGCTCAAAGGACAAAGCATGGGCTGCATTCAAAATTTCTTGTACACCTCAAGACCATCAACAATACTGCACTCTCCGTAACATGTGTGCCAGAGCCATCCATCTCACCAAGGCAGAGTACTTCCAAGCCTCCTTTCATGAAAACATCAGCAATCCATCCAAATTCTGGAAGGTTATCCATGCCCTATTCTCCCTCCCACCCCGTCCTAAAAGTAGGTGCCCACACACTAACTGACTCCCTCTCTGTGGCTGCAGAATTCAACATCTATTTTATGTCTTGTGCCTCCTCTCTCCTTGTCTTTCTTCCCCCCATTGCATCTGGTAATCTCACAAGTTCCACAAATGAAATCCCACATGCCCACCCACCCACTCTTTTAAGCCAGTACTCCCTGAAGACACCCTACAGATATTGCTAACCCTGAATTCCTGCAAGGGAAAAAACCCTGATGGCCTCAACCATAAACTACTCCACTTTGCAGCCTACTCCATTGATCTCCCCTTGACCTATCTACTGAACCTCTCCTTCTTACACACAACAGTACCCGATGCCTGGAAGTCTGCTACCGTAATCCCCCTCCCTAAAGGTGGGGACCTCTTCAACCATGGTAACTTCTGCCCCATGGCTCTCCTCCCCATACTGGCCAAGCTCCAAGAGCACCTGGTCCTTGAGCAACTCACTACTTTCCTTGACTCCTCTTCCTTTTTTACCCCTTTCCAGTCTGGCTTCTGTAAAGATCACTCCACCACCACCTCCCTCCTTCAGCTCACTGACTCTGTTCCCACTGGCATGGATCAGGGATACATTATCTCTGCTATCTTTGTCGACCTGGCCAAAACCTTCGACACTGTTTCTCATTCCCTTCTCTCCTGAGTAAACTAACCACAGATAGCCTCTCTGAATCTGCCACCAGCTTGTTTCGGTCATACTTCATAGGCCTGGTCCCAGTCTGTCAGAATTGGTAACTCCACCTCCCCTCCCTATCAACACAGGTGTCCCCCAAGGCTCAGTGCTTGGACCAATCCTATTCTCCATCTTTTTGAACGACCTCCCCACTACCTGCTCATCTTCAAATATCCACATGTATGTGGATGACACTGTGTTGTTCTCATCTGGGAACTCCCCCTCTGAAGTAGCAGCTAGCCTTCAACAGGACGTTAACAACATCCAGCACTAGTTTATTGCAAAGGAGGCAGTATAGCGCAGTGGTCTAAGGCTCTGAGCTGCAAATCTGGTGACATCCAGCAGACCAGAACTGGGTTTGAATCCCACAGCTTCCACTTGCATACTGTGTGACCCTGAGCAAGTCACTTAACCTCCTTGTGCTCCCAGGTCGCTCCTGTAAAAAAGCTTTCAGCTTAGTGTGCTATACCTGGTTAAACAACTAAATAAAAAACAACTCTCAAGGGATGTCAAAAAAATGGTCTCTATGACCTTTGGCTCCAGACAAAAGCTGTCTAGACTTGATTCCACCCCCACCTTTACTACCCTCACTGGTACTATACTGGATGACATCACCTCCTTTAAGTACCTTGGACTATGGCTAGACAAGCATCTTGACTTTGGGGTCCACATTGATGCTATCCACAAAAAATTAGTCCCTAAGCTCGGTGCTCTGTACAGACACCGGAGGTACCTACCACTGCAAGCCAGGAGAGAAATCGTCTAAAAGATGATTCTCCCAGTCCACGATTTCGGGCATATTGTTTACAGCTCTGCCCCCAAGACCACCCTCTCCAGACTGGACACCCTCTTTAATTCCTTCTGCTGTTTCATATTTGGCTGCTCCCCCACTTACCCACCACTGTGATCCCTACATCTCATTTTCCTTTCCCTCCCTCAATGCCAGACACCTGTCACACAGTGCTAATTTCATTGGGATGTTCTGCCTTGGTTCTCTACCCCCTTACCTATCCTCCCTCTTATCAAGCCCTCCACCCTCCTGATATACCCTCTGCGAGTCCACATTTAGAACTCATGCACTGCCCCCATGCCACACTTCATCTGGTCGTGCTGCATTCTCATTCAAGTTCCCCAACATCTGGAATACCCTCCCACTAGATATTTGCTCCACCAACTCTCTACACTCACTCTTGCTTCTCCTGTGGAAGCACACAGTCCACTGTTGCAACTGCACCTAAACTCCCCTGCCTGCCATTTACCCTTCCCCCTGTATCTCCTCTCTACTCTCCCCCATAATCCCAGGTTACGCTACTTTCAACTGCTCCCCCCTAAATCCCCCACCTCTTCTTCCCTTCTGTCCATTATTTTTGCCAGGACCTTGTCCCCTTGCAGGGTTCTCAGCATCCTGAAGGGGGGTTTGTTCTTGGCTTGTCTTGCTTCCCTCAGCTTGTCTCTCTTCCCACCCTCCTCCCTCCCCTTTCATCTTTGTCAATTCATTACCACCTTGCAGGGTTCTAAGCATCCTGAAGTGGTGGTGGTGTTTTTGGCATATCTCTCCTTTTGCTGTGTCACCCCCAAGGGGTTCACAGCATCCTGAAGGGGTGTTGTTCCTAGCATATCTCTTTTCCTTCCCTCCCCAGGTCTCAGCATCCTGATGGGGTGCTGTCCTCGGCATGTCCTTCTCCCCCCCCCCATCTGAGCTGGGTCCTATTCCCCTTGTAGGGTTTACAGCATCCTGAAGGGGTGTTATTTCTCAGATGTATCTCATCCCTCCCTCCCTTTCTTCCAACCCTCCCCCTTTGCTTCCCTGCCCTCTAATAGGCAACTTATGTACTTGGCGAACCCTGTATATAGTCCCCTCCTCCTAGTACTTTATTGTATACCCCTGCTGTTAGTCTACACCTTGCCCTTCATGTTATTACTTCATGTTTTGCTCAGTGTGTTTCTGTCCTCTATGGTATACCTATACATGCTGTCTTGCCTCCCCACCTGGCAGAATTGCTTTGCCTTGTACTGTGAGGTACACTTTATGCATATGTTGTGCATATTTGTATGTTTGTGTATACTTGCCTGTGTATTAGCTTTGTTGTTAGCCTGTGTATTAACCTTGTTTGTATTTGGCCTGGATATGCTTTTTTTTTTTTTTTTTACTTACTCCACCCTCTTATGTAACCCTTCCCCCCAGGATGCTTCTGGAAATGAGCTGTTTACAGCTCATGTTGTCTTTCCAGGTGAAACTTTTTCAAATAAATAAAATAAAAGTAGTTGTGTTGTCTGCCCTGACCTGCACCACTTTCCTTTCTACCATTGTAGCAAATGACTATACTGCTAGAAGCACTGCTCTAAGTTCCAGCAAGTTTATGTGCAGGAGTGACTCCTGCTTGAGCCATGTACTGTGTGCAGTGTGCTCTCCTAAGTGGGCTCCCCACCCTAGCAGGGAGACATCTGTGGACAATACCACCAGTCGGAGACTGTTGCAGGAATGGGACACCCACTCTGAGGTTGTCCCTGTTCTGTCACCACTGCAGGACCTATAGCAGAGTGGCTGTCACTAGTACCATCTTGGAAAGAGAGTCCCTTCTCTGAGACCAGAAGGACCTGAAGTGAAACTGAATGTCTCTCATTTGAAACCTGGCACCTGGGATGACTGATGTTGAAGCAGCCATATGGTCCGGCAACTGAAAACAAAATTCCTTGCTGGTCGAGGGATGTGCAGGCGAAAAGAGCCGTCAACTGGACCAGGCTTTCCACCCTTCTTGGTGGCAGGATATCCTTTGCTTGAACTGTGTCCAGTTCTGCTCCTATGAAGTGCAAGAAAAAATTACTCACCTTAGTAATGTTGTTTCTTCTAATGGAGTCTTGCTATATTATGACAAATTGCAGTTTGTCCCACCACTAGAACTGCTCCGGAGGTGAAATAGTTAACTCCATTCCATGAATGGAACTTTGAGCACGAGCTCTAAGATAGAAGCTCTGTCTGTGTAGTTTCAAACCTGAACTGTCAGATCTTCTAGAGCAAAACTCACTAAGGTCTGTGTGGAAGCTGTAACCTACACTAGCCAACTGGCTACCTAAATAATAACACCAATTGCTGGTCCCAACACCAAAGACTCAAGTCAGGGGACCAGAAGTAATAATATAATTTAACAATATGAAAAATAACACAAGAGAATAATAAACACCACACCCCAAACCCCAAAAAAGGGGCGATACGCCTAAAAAGGGCATAAAATAGTGCCCACACTAGGTTGCCCACACCATACCCAAGTAGAAGTTCTGAGAGGGCAGGCTGGGGAGGTTAACATAGCAAGACTCCATTAGAAGAAACAACATTACTAAGGTGAGTAATTTTTTCTTCAAACAACATGAAGTCTTGCTATATTATGACAAATTGCAGACTACACAGCAGTACCTCCATGGAGGAGGGACAGAACCTACTTAGGAATAGGCTCTGAAGCACAGTCAAAAGCAAACCGAGCATCTCTCCCAGCTTGGACATCCAGGGAGTAATGCTTGGTGAAAGTGTGTACTGCCTTTTCCAAGTAGCAGCCTGGCATATCTCCAATATAGGGATGTCTCTGGCAGCAGCTAGGACGGGCTGTACCTCTGGTAGAATGAGCCCTCAAGCCAGAGGGGATCTCTGCCCAGTTTCTGATAACAAAATTGGATACAAGAGACAATCCACCTGGCAATGGATCTCTTAGTGGCAGGTTTCCCTTTCCCAACCTCACCATAAGTGAGGAAAAGTTGGAGGGATTCGAACCTGTGACCCTTGGTACGTTCTATATAGTAGCTAAGGGCCATCTTAACATCCAAACTGTGCAATCTCCTCTCACCAGAAGAGGAGTGTTCAGTGAAGAATACTGGAAGGGAGATAGATTGGTTAAGATGGAAATCTGAAACCACCTTAGGCAAAACTTCCTGTTAGTCCTGAGGACTACCTTATCCCTGTGGAAAGAAATAAAGTCAGTTTCTACTGACAAGGCTTGCAACTCACTTATGCGTCTAGCAGAAGTGATAGCCACTAGGAAAACAGTTTTCCAAGTTAGATACTTCAGCTCTGCAGAAAACAGAGGTTCAAAAGGGGGTTGCATTAACTGGGCAATGCAAACATTAAGGTCCCAGGCAGGGGCTGGATCCCGAAAAGGTGGATTAGTATGGAGTAATCCCTTAAAAAACTTGGAAAACACAGGGTGAGTGAAAAGAGAGGATGACTTTCCTGCTGAAGCAAAAGCAGAGACAGCTGCCAAATGAACTCTCAGGGTAGCTGGTCTGAGGCCCAAGGAATTAATATGGACCATGTAATCTAACACAATGGGCAAATCAGCAGATTCTGGGGAAATATGCTTCCCAGAACACCAAATGGAAAACCTTTTCCATTTAGAATTATAAGTAGCCCTAGTGGAAGGCTTCCTAGAAGCCTTTAGAATTTCAAGAACACCCTGAGAGAGGTGTAAGTCAGCAAATTCTAACTCCTCAAGAGCCAGGCCTTGAATTTGAGGGATTTGAGGTTCGGATACCAAACTCTCCCCTGGGCACAGGATAATAGGTTGTGATTCCTGGGGAGACACAGGGGAAGATTGACTGTCAGGGACAGAAGGAGTGGGTACCAGGGCTGCCTGGCCCAATCCGGGGCAATCAGAATCACCCTGCAAGGCTGGGATCTGATTTTGACTAACACTTTGAATAGGAGAGGGAAGAGGGGAAAAGCATAAAGAAACTTCCCTTCCCAATCCAGAAGGAGGGCGTCCAGGGGGACTGAGCCCAACACTGGAGGCCTGCAGCAGAACAGTGGAAGTTGGTGATTGTCTGGGGCTGCAAAAAGATCTATCTGAGGGGTGCCCCATCTGACAAAGACTATCCCCAGTACTTGAGGATCCAGGGACCATTCGTGATGGCCCTGAGAAATCCTGCTGAGAGCATCTGCTAGGACATTGTCCTTTCCTGGAAGGTGAACTGCTATGAGGGAAGTGTTCAGGGAATAGGCCAGAGACCACAACTTCATTGCCTCGTGCACACGCCAAGACCGAAGTGCCCCCTCAGCTTGTTGATGTACCACATTGTTGTGGTGTTGTCTCTGACTTGTACCACTTTGTTCTGAACAGATGCAGAAAACACTTGAAGTGCTAAAAGACAGCTCTGAGTTCCAGCAAATTGATGTGGAACAGAGATTCCTGGGGACCACACTCCCTGAGTGGAGGTCGCCCATGTGGGCTCCCACCCCAGGAGGGAAGCATCTGTAGTGAGAGTCAATGTGAGCAGGGGGAATGAAGGGGACCCCCAATCTTAAATTGCTCTGATCCTGCCACCACTGGAGGGCCTGGATCAAGGTTCGAGTCACTTGGACCAACTTGGAAAGGGTGTCTCTTCTCTGAGACCAATAGGTTCTCAAGTGAAACTGAATGTCTCTCATCTGAAATCTTGCTCCCTGCACTACAGCTGTGGATGCAGCCATGTGCCCCAGAAGCTGCAAAAAGTGTCTTGCTGGTCGAGAGACCCGCAGAGTGAAGGAGGAGGCCAGAGCCACCAAGTTCCTTACCCTTCTAAGGGAAGAAAAGCTCTGGCCCAGTTTGTGTCCAATTCTGCACCTATAAAGGTGAGTACCTGGACTGGTTCCAGAACCAACTTTGGTAGATTTAGCAGGAAGCCCAGGGAGGTGAAGCTGCTGGGTGACTTGCAGGTGAGATTTTACCTGTTCTGGGGACTGGCCTACAATGAGCCAGTCGTCTAGATAGGGAAAAACAGCAATCCTTTGCCTCCTTAAGTGAGCCACTGCTACTGCCAGACATTTTGTGAATACCCTTGGGGCAGAGGTCAGGCCGAAGGGCATTGCTCTGAACTGGTAATGACCTGAGGGCAGTTCGAATCTGAGGTACTTTCGGTGGAAGCTTCTGATTAGGACGTGAAAATAGGCATCCTTGAGGTCCAGGGAAGCTAGCCAGTCCCCTGGCCTTAGAGAAGGTAAAATCATTGCCAGAGTTACCATTCTGAACTTTGGTTTCAAAAGATGCTTGTTCAGATATCTGAGGTCTAAGATGGGCCGCCATTCTCCTGTCTTTTTTGGGGTAAGGAAGTATCTGGAATACAGACCCCTGCCCTGGTGTAGGGGAGGAACCCTTTCTACTGCTCTGAGAGCCAACAGGGTTGAGACCTCTGCTTCTAGAGCAAGGGTCTCTAAAGAACTTGCAGGTAGAAAAAGCCTGGCTCTCATCTTGGGGAACTTTTTGAAGCTGAGAACCAGACCCTGGCTTACTACTTCCAGAACCCATTTGTCTGAGGTTAAAGACACCCAGTTCTGACTGAAGTAAGCCAACCTGCCCCCTACTGGTAAAGGAGAATCGGCCCTGGGCACCCCATCAGGGTGCCTGCTTAGCAGGTGCTTTAGACTGAGGGGTGGGAGCAGGCCTGCCCACACCCGTCTGCCTCTGCCTCTGAAGAACCCCTCTGAGCATAAGCAGAGGAGGCCTGAGTTTAGTAAAAGGCCTGTGAAAGGCCTACCTACCCTGGGGTGTGCACTCCTGGGGAGTGGCTTGCAGCTCCTTAGCCCAGAGCACTTTGTAAGTAGTCCTATATTCATCCATCTTTTCACATAATTCTCTGTCTGCTCCCCAAACAGAGAATTTCCCACCACAGGAAAATCCATAGCCTTAGTCTGGGTATCCTGTGAGAGGCTAGTACACCTGAGCCAGGCCAACCTTCGAAAAGCTACAGATGTGGCCATGACTCTAGAGGAGACATCATTAACATCCACAGCAGCATGAAACTGCACCTTAGAAGCCTCAATGCCATCGGCAGCCACCTGTTCCAGCTCGCTAGCAAGCTGGCCATGGGCTTGTTTGGCTAATTCCATAACAGTATCCCATCTAGATTTCTGATACCTTGCTACATAAGCCATATAATTTGCTTACCTGAGCCCAGGGGCGCTGCCATGTACCTTTTTTGCCATGGCATCAATCTTCCTGGAATCCTTGTCAGGAGGATGTGAAGCCAGGGAATATTAGCTTTATCACAGGCTCGGCCTGAACTACTCAACATGACTGCATTGCTGAGAAAGGAATTCTGTATCAGGACCTGACAATGTGTACCTTCTGTCCATCTTTTATCTACAGGAGGCACAGAATTAGGAGTTTTAAGATTTTTATTGTTTGTTTCCTAAAAGACTTATGCAAAGGAATAGACAATCTCCTAGACTCTGGAATATCCATCATTTCTACAAAATCAGGCTCCTCTTGCTCATCCACAGCTTCTTCCAAAGGAAGCTGGAGGGTTTCAACAACTTTTTGTAAAACATAAAATGAGAGGGGACTCAGAAAGCATAGGGGAGATTCTAAAGGTCTGTCTGGGAAATGTCGGTTCAATGGGCACACAGACCCTCCAGCCACATTCATACTGTTCATAATCATCCTCCCCCTCCTCTGGTTCATAAAACTCCTCAACATCATATTCTTGAACCGATGGAACAGACGAACGACCTTTTACCAGATAGTAGCGGTTCGGACGGGACCGGAGACAGTGACTGGACAATTTGAATAGCTCTTGCTATCTCTGCAGCAGTAGGAAAAGGGATTTTGGACTCCAAACCTGCTGACTTCCTTGTTCTCTTTACTGGAACTGGTTCCACCGAACCAGCTTTTCTTTTGCCCGAGGAAGTCTCGCCCTGGTCAGAGGCACTCCCTCCGATTCGGTTGGCACCGAACCGGGCTGGCCATCCGGGTCAGCGGACTTTTTGGCCTCTCGTTCCCTGAGCCTGCCCAATCTCTCTTCCAGGGTGGCTGCAGGGAAATTCCTACAAATCTGGCAGTCTGACTGGAGGTGGTCAAACCCCAGACAATAAACACATGTGGTGTGTGGGTCAGCCTTGGCAAAGACTTCCCCACAGCCATCACAGTGTTGAAACCCAGTGGGCCCGGTTTTTCTTTTGGGTTTCTCAGACATAATGCCAGCCTAACCAGAAAAACTTGCCCTTTGAACGGCAGTGCCAGGCAAGACACCCTTATCGGTTCCTAACCGTGTCACATGGTATTGGAAAACCGTAATAAATCCGTTTTTTTTAGAACCGATAAGAACCGGGAACCGCACTCTAAAATGACAAGCTTTAACATTTTTAAGGTTTTAACCCAGCTGATCGGTTCAAAACCGAACCAATAAACTTACAAGTTCCACACAGAAATTCAATTTTAAATTACTTACGATACCACAGACAGAGCTTGAACCGAACGGTTTTGCGGTTAAAATAAAACTATTCTCGGTTGAATCGGACCGAGAAAACACTGTTTGAACCGAGAAATGAACTGAGCAGTAGGAGAAATCTCCGGAGCAACTGTTCAGTGAGGCGGAGTAAAGAATCTGACAGTTCAGGTTTGAAACTACACAGACAGAGCTTCTATCTTAGAGCTCGTGCTCAAAGTTCCATTCATGGAATGGAGTTAACTATTTCACCTCCAGAGCAGTTCTAGTAGTGGGACAAACTGCAATTTGTCATATTATAGCAAGACTTCATGTTGTTTGAGGAGCTGAACCAGTTTCAGGACTGATTTCTTGTAGTTTACCAGAAACCCTAGGGGTTGCAGGGTGTCCTGTGTGAGCACCAAGGCTTCCTCTACCTGCTGAAGGGAGTGCCCCATGACTAGCCAGTCATCCAGGTAGGGAAAAACAGTGACTTCTAACCTTCTCAGGTGTGCCACGACTACTGCCAGGCACTTTGTGAAGGTCCTTGGAGCTGAGGTCAAATCAAAGGGCAGGGCCCAGAACTGGTAATGACCTGCATTCAACTCGAATCTGGGATACTTTCTGTGAAAGTGTCTGATGGGGATATGAAAGTAGGCATCCTTGAGGTCTAGTGATGCCAACCAATCACCCTGTCTGAGAGTGGGAAGGATCATAGCCAGAGTGACCATTTTGAATTTTGGTTCTTTCAGGTGCTTGTTCAGGTATCTTAGATCCAGAATGGGCCGCCACTCCCCATTTTTCTTCAGGGTTAGAAAGTACCTTGAATGCAGGCCTTTTCCCCTGTGAGGGTAGGGAACAGGTTCCACTGCTTTGTCTTGAAGTAAAGTGAATACCTCTGCTTCCAGTAGTGCTGTTTCTGAATTGGTGGCAGGCTTGAACGACCTTGCTCTTGTTTTTGGAAAGGACTTGAAGCTCAGAGCAAGGCCCTGGCTTATTACTTCTAGGACCCACTTGTCTGTGGTAATGGCTTGCCAAGCCTGGAAGTAATAAGCAGGCCTGCCCCCTACTGGAATTGGGGATGCAGCCCTGACAATAACCTCAGGGGGTCTGCTTGGCAGGGGTCTTGGGCTGAGGACTGGGGCCAGCACGGCTGGCACCCCTTCTGCCTCTATCCCTGAAGTAGCCTCACTGCTGCTGGTAAGCAGGGAAGGCTTGGGCTTGAAAGAAAAGTCTCTGGTAAGGTCTGCCCCTGCCTCCCCTACCTTGTTGCTTCTGTGGAGTGGCAGCCTTCTCCTTGGCTGTAACACTCTTATAAGCAACCCTGTACTCATCCATTTTTTTCATGTAAGCCTCTGTCTGTTCCCCAAACAGAAAGTTCTGTGCCAGGGGAAAATCCAGGGCTTTTGCTTGGGTATCATGGGAAAGGTTTGTGCATCTAAGCCAGGCAAACCTCCTCAGGAAACTGCAGTGGCCATAACCCTTGAGGCACTGTCATTTGCATCCATAGCCATATGAAACTGGTATCTGGATGCTTCTATGCCATTCTTGGCAGCCTCCTCCAAATCTGCTGCCAGCTGAGAAGAAACAGCCTTAGCCAATTCCCTTATGGACTTCCATAAGGAATTCTGGTACCTGGACACATAGGCCATATAGGAGGCTTGTCTGATGGCCAGGGAAGTCCCCAGGTACTCTTTTTTAGCCATGGAGTAAGTCTTCCTCAAATACTTGTCAGGAGGATGAAAGGCCAGGAGAATGCCTGCTTTCTCACAGGCTGCAGCTTGGACCACCCCCTCACAGCTGGAATGGTTAAATAAAAAGTCAGTACCATTTCCAGCCAGCAAATACCTCCTGTCTTTTTATCAAATAGAGGGATGGAAGTAGGGGTTGAAAAATCTTCATGGTCTGCCTCTTCAGAGACTTGTGGATGGGTATCATGAGCCTCTTGGTAGCAGGCACATCCATCATTTCTACATAGTTGGGTTGCTCTTCCTCCTTGGGGGCCTCCTTGGCAGGCAGCACCCACAGAGGAGCGAGGAGGGGAGTCAGACTCTTGGTGGTCAGGGGAAACTTCTGGCTCAATGGGCTCATCGAAGTCTTCCTCTTCATCATCATCATCATACTCCTGCTCATAGTATGCCTCTGGGTCATATGAACCAGAGGGAACTGAGGTACTAGGTGTTACTGAGGCATGAGGTACTGGACGCTGAACCTGTTCACCCAAACCAGATTGCAGCGACTGAATGATGCGAATTGCATTTGCTATTTCCACATCGGTTGGAACCGTACTGTTTGTTTCTGCGGTTCTGAACCAACACTCTTTCTCTTTTTCTTTGCAGAAGCCATTACAAGGGCTGTCTCTGCACTTCTTTTGGTCGAAGAGGTCTCGCCCTGGTCAGAAGGCACCCCCTCTGGTTCCACTGGTTTATCTTTCAGTGTGGAAACAGACCGGCCATCTGTGTCAGCAGATTTTTTGGCTGTCCTGTCTCTCAGTCTATTTAGATGCCTATCAGATGCAGACTGGGGAAAGTTTTTACAGGTCTCACAATCCGCTTGAAAGTGGTCAAACTCCAAGCAGACTACACAAACAAGTGTGGATCAGCCTTGGCAAATGGCTCTCCACACTCAGTACAATGCTGAAAACCAGTGGGACCGGTTCTTTCCTGAGTTTCTATGACATAACCCCACAAAACACAAATTAATACTTATCCACAGGTGGTGGTTAAGCCTGGATAAGCAAATTTAAATAGAAAAGTATTGGTTTACGGTCAGGCCAGTGACTGGGAGAAAAAACAAGTAAAAGATATATTTTTTTTAAACCAGAACTAGAACCGGACCCAAGTACACAAATTGAAACACTTTAAAGTAAAACTTTACCTCAAAAAAGTAAATAAACGTCTTTGATTTCCTCTGGGTTGCGAGTAACTGTTCAGAAACCGAAAAACTTATCAAAATGAAGTAAACCTAGCTAGACTAGTCTAACCTGTAACCGAAGGACAGAGGTTTGAAAATAAAATTAAAATAAATTGTAGTTTGAAAAACCAATGAATTTTACTTCAACCGATAGAAGCTGAGGAGAAATCTCCAAGGTGACTTATTAGGCAGGTGGAGTAAAGAATCTGGCAGTTACATAGAATGTGCCAGGGACAGTGGTTTGAAAACTGAGCTCAAGCCTATTGAATGTTCCACTATTAACATATAGGCTTTTAACTCTCTCATCTCCAGGGCAGTTCAACTGGAAGAGCTAACTGCATAAGTCAGAATACAGTAAGACTGCCTGGGGTTTGAAGAACTCAGAGACCAAGCACACATGCAAAGATGATTCCGTGTCCTCAGATGAAGACACTGATGGACAGGAGGCACTGGATACAGAATGAGGTGATGCCAGGGGGCAGGTTGGAACTGAACCCGGTTGGCATTTCTAAGGTATTGGTACAAGGCACCAGCCACCCTTCTGCATTGGCACCAGGTGACTGGCCCCAGAGGGTCTATGATCCCTGGTAGTTCAGTCAAGGGTGGCACAGACCCAAGAGGGAAATGGGAGTAAGTGGCTCCAGGGCCTATGCCTGGTCTGTGAAGATGCTCAAGGGACCTCACCCAAGGGAAGGGCCTGGTAGGACTGCCCAAACAAGGTCGATCTACAGAAGTGGAGCAAAATCAGCTCAGTGCTCATGGAGAAGTTCCCCAGGAGAGGAGATCGGAGCTGTACAGTCCCCTTGGGGCAGCTCCTGTCCTCACAAGTGATGGGCTTGGCACATGGGTCTGGGGAGAACTCCACCTCCTGGATGTCCTCTGACCGAGAGCTAGGGCTGATGCCAGCACCAGGCCTAGGGCCAAAGACTGACCAAGAGATGGGGTTCTCCCTGATGCTGCAGCTGGCACAACCTTGGTTGGTTCTGCAACCGACACCAGCTTCAATGGCAACACTGGGACCATCCCCACCCTGGCACCATCAGCTGCCATAGTGTTACTAATGCAACCAGGACCAAGGATGGCCCAAGGGGCAACACTGGTACCATCACTGCACCTGGTGTTGGGTTCAGGCCCGACACCATGGCTGGTGCCTCGCTCATTGCCGGGGGCAGTGTTGTCCCCACCCTCAGAGCCACTAGGACTGCTTTGGGGAGAGACTACCATCACCACCTTGGCAACCTGATGCCACACTGCCTTTGTTCTGATCCCTATCCCTAACATCATGATCAGTGTCAAGAAGGGACACGATGTCGCAGTCGGCAACACCCCACTCACCAACACAGTGGATGGTATCAGCAGCCAGGGCGGCACTAGGCTGTAACACCGTGGTGTCCACCAATGTAGGCTGAGTGTATAGCTTTGGCCTCATCACGGGGATGTCTGCTGTCTAGGACAGACAGGCTAGGGTGGTGTGAAGCCAATCAGTCAGAAGGAGCCAGCTGTCCAACAGACCCACCATTCCGAGCCTATGATGCTTCGGAGAAGTGAGATCGAGGAGGATCTGGTGCTTCCTCAACACCAGAGGTGATGGGAATGGGACCAGGGGGAAGCCTCAGAGACCATACCTTGGCCTCACAAGTGCGATGAATACCTCCAAAAGTGGGGATCGGGCACCCCACTTCATCACATGGATTCTAAGGGTATGGTGGTCCATCGAGAAGCAGGCATCACACTCATCCATGTCGTGACAGAAGCCAAAGCAGGTCCAGCAGTGCTGATGCCAGTACGCTGCTTCAGTGGGTTTCCCACTGGGGCAACAACATATAATGGGTGACTGACAGTGTTTCTACAATTTCTTGAGCGGTGATGCATGCTAAAATATGGCCCCAATGGTCACTCTCATGGTGTGCACTCGGCAGGAAGAAAAGAACAGAGGTGTGTCAGGGAGTTGGGAATTGTTATTGTCTGTCACACAGCACCACATGGGGTGGGCAGGCATTGTCACTATCCAATGTTGGCTCATCTCTTCAAAAAAATTTGCATCTGCAAGGTCCTAGTGCCTGCAACTCTAATCCCATCAGAGTGAATCAATAGTGAAGTTGATTCTTGGAAGATCTTACAATCTTATCATTCTCAAAATTTGCACACGTCACCTTTCCCATCATTCGCAGCCCTCACCATTTTCAAAAACTCACACCCCCACTCATTCCTTTGTTTTACCAGGAGAGACACACTAAGCTGAAAGCTAGTTTACAGGTGCAACCTGGGAGCACAAGGAAGTTAAGTGACTTGCTCAGGGACACACAGTATGCAAGTGGGGGCTGGGGAATTCGGAACCAGGTCTCTAGGTTTGCAGCTCAGAGTCTTAAACCACTGCGCTATACTGCCATCCCAACATGAGTACACCTCTTATTCCCTTCCCATCCCAAACATGTGTACTCCCTCACTGGTTATAAAATGTGTACCTCCTGCTCCTTCTGGAATTCATACCCTCTTCCAATCCTGAAATGTGTACTCCACACCTCTCCCAAACACTGTGCCTCACACCCCTTTTGAAATTTGTGACTCTTAAGCCAGCCCACTGGCGCAGCAGTACAGCTACCGCTTGCAATGCCAGTGACCTGAGTTCAGTAGCAAGCCTAACTTGCTGGAGGGCCAGATGCGGGGAGAAGGACTGAGCACCCAGAGGGCTACTCTCCTTCTCCAGAGAGGGTGGGCTGTGGGTCCTGCTGCAATAATGCCACCTGGGTGACCACAGGTGGAAGTGTAGACGGGATGGCAGAGGCATGGGAGGGGCAGACGTTGGCCGAGGGTCCGGAGCAAAGACACGTCTCAGTGTGCCTTCATCTCCTTGGACCTCTCGTGCATGCCAGCGTCTGCAGGGGCTGGGGACCATAAAACCGGAAAACACCCCACGCCGGCTCCTGGAGACGGGCCCTGGTATCAGAGACCAAGACCTGGAGAGAAGCTCCACCATGCAGTCCACCCAGCATTGGAAGAAGGTTGGAGGGGATGATGGGGAACTCCCTTCCACCCCACTTGAGGGGTTATCCGAGGGACTACCGAGGGAGGACTCACAAGGAGTGGAAGTCTCCAGGACCCTCAGCAAAGCCTGGTCGGTGCCATGGGAGTCCCTGAGGGAAGGAGATGACATGGAGCAGAAGGGGGCATAAATAGTAAGTAAAAAAAAAAAAAGAAAGAAAGAAATTTGTGACTCCAACGATTTAGTCCAAAAACTGCACCCTCTCCCAAAATGTGTACACTAACCATTCCAAAAACCTATTCCCTTAACTTCTCTTAAATTTGCACCATCATCCCTCCCAAAATTTACACCCCTCATTCTTCTGATACTTACGACCCTCGCCATTCTCAAAATGTACAACCCTCACCTTTCCCAAGCGTTATGCCCCATGCCCCTGCCAACATTTGTGACTCTCACCACCCAGTTCCAAATTTACGAACATATGAAGTTTGCCAGCAGAAACAAGCCATGTCGGTCTATTGAGTCCGCTCGAGTGTGCAGCTAGGTTAGACACCATGAAGCTGCCCCTCCCCAATCCCTTACTCCTCCTGGAGTTGAACTTCTCTCATCTCAGTCCTATCCTGTAATCCCCGTCCTTCCAGGGCTCCCATCCGTCCTAATATTCTTAACCCTGTCCCACCCCCGCTTGAAACTAGTCACTGTCTTTGCTGCCACCACCTCCTCCGGTGACTCATTCCATCCCTTAACCACTCTTTCCATGAAAAAGTGCCTCCTCATTTCCCTCTTGAATCTGCCCCCCACCAATTTCAGGCTATGTCCCCTTGTTGTGCCTTCCTTCCTTAAGTTAAAGATGCCCTTTGTGCTTACCCTGTTTATGGACTTTAGGTACTTGAAGGTCTCTATCACATCCCCCTCTCCCTCTTGTCCTCCAGGGAGTACATGTTCAGTGCCGTCAGCCTCTCCTCATAAGTTCTGTCCCTCATGCCATGGATCATTTTGGTTGCCCTGCATTGGACCCCCTCCAGCAATTTGATATCTTTCTTCAGGTAAGGGCACCAGAACTGAACACAATACTTCAGGTGCGGCCTCACCAGTGACCCGTACAGTGGGAGAAAAACTTCCTCCCTTCTAGAGGTGATTCCCCTGGCGATGCAACCCAGTATTTTATTTGCTCTGGCTGCTGTCTTTCAGCACTGAGCAGTGTGTTTCGTGTTCCCCCTGACCATTACCCCCAGGTCCTTTTCTTCCTCTGAAACTGCCACCTGAATTCCCCCCAGCTAGTAACTGGTCTTTAGGTTTTTTGTACCCAAGTGCATCACCTTGCACTTTTTTTTCAATTTTCTCTTTTTACCACCGCCCCACCCCAGCACCGTCACCCGACTGCCTACCTGCTGCTGTCTCTTCCCAGTGGTGACTCCCCTCATGGAGCCCAGACTTACCCCTCCAGGCAAGGACATGGTGGGGGGGGCACCCCGAACCCCCCCCCCCCGAGGAATCAAGTCGTCATCATTAGTGACTGCCAGTGGTACTTCAGCTTCTGGTAGGTGAGGACCCACTATCGGGTCCTCATGCCGGTGTCATGCTGGGAGAGGCATTTTGTCTTGTATGCGCTCCCACAGCATGATGTGCAATGACGCCAAGGCTTTTATGCCGGCATCCATCATGCTCTCCCTCATGTGCGGGCATCAGTGATGCGATACAACGCCACCCCCGAGTCAGTGAACCTCCCAGACAAGCTGAGTGGACCATCGGACACTCAGACATCCTCCCCCCAGCCGGACCTCTGGCTCCTGGGTCCACTCCTGAACCCGGGTCACCAGCGTCGTGAGCAGAAATCCAACCACTGCGCTGACGGGCCGGCTCCACCTTGCACTTCTCGGCATTAAAACCCAACTGCTATATGCCTAACCATTTTTCCAGCTTTGCTAGGTCCTGTCTTAAATCCTGTCTCCCCTCCTCCGTGTCCACCCTCCCACAGAGCTTAGTATCATCTGTGAACAGGCAGATCTTGCTCCTCACCCCCTCTGCAATGTTGCTAATAAACATGTTGAACAGCACTGGTCCCAGCACTGAACCCTGTGGGACACCGCTAGCTACTGGCCTTGGTTCAGAAAGCTCCCCACCCACCACCACTCTCTGGTTCCTGTCCTGTAGCCAGCCCTTGACCCATCGCAGTACTTTTTCCCCTAATCCCTGTTCTCCCAGCTTCCTTATCAGCCTGCCATGTGACACTGAATCAAACGCCTTACTGAAGGCCAGGTAAAGTACGTCCACTGTTTGTTTGTTTATTTCAAGGTTAAGATCATTGAGTATAAAATTAATTTACAATGGTGGTTTTCCATGCATACAACACACAAGCATACAATAAATATGAATCAGAACAACACAATAAACACAATTAATTAAAACTATTGCACAACTTTTTCGAGGACCACAGAAACTTTTTCAGTGCAAAAACTGAAGAAGGTTTTCTGGTCTGTATCCTAAATTCTTGAGGGAGACTGTTCCAAAGAACTGAAGCATAATAATAATAATAATAATAAACTTTATTTAATATAGCGTCTTTCGAATATCAAGGCGCTGCACAGATAGATAAAATTCAGGAAATACAATAAATACCAATAAAATCAAAGAAATTCAGGATAGGCTTTACCCCATAAAAAGGCCTTCAATGCCTGCTTAAAGCACCCCACTGTCCTGCACTCCCATAGCTGATGGGGCAGAGAATTCCAGAGGGTAGGGGCAACAAACCTAAAGGCACGGGCCCCAGATGACTTTAGACTAACTCTTGGAATCTCCAGCAACCCCTCGTCAGTCGAGCGGAGCTGTCACAAAGGGGTGTAAGGAAACAGGAGCTCTTTCAAGTAGTCGTTACCCTAATAACTGATAATAACTGAAACAAGATTGGGAGCGCTTAGTTTTATAAAAAGGAACCAACATTTCTCTAGCACAAGAATTCCTCAAAGGAGGTTCTATGTTCCTAAAACTTAACCTGTTGCTCAAATGTGTAGGAATATGATCCTGCCCACTTTTATAAGTAAATAACCGTTTATGTATTTCCCTTCTTTCACATAAGGGTATCCATCCTAATTGTACAACTCACAATGATGCATACATTTTGGACATTTTATCACCAATCTGGCTAACCTATTTTTTTTTTTTATTTAGTTGTTTAACCAGGTATATTTAATAAAACATCCAGTCTAGACAGCCTGTCACTAGTTGCATTGTCATACAAAATGTCTCTATAATCTATAAGTGGAAAAATATGAACTTTTATGATTAGATTTAATGTTTCTGAGTCAAAACAGCTTTTGTATCTATAAAGAGAGCCCACCCTCTTACTCACACGGTTTATAAGCTTGTCTGCATGGGTGTTCCCAGAATCTAACCAAAACCCTAGATACTCGTAGCTATCAACACATTCCATAATTGATCCTGAACCATCAACGATTTTCAAATCTAGGTCCCCTCTTAGTTTTAAAGCTGCTCCAAAAAGCATACATTTTGTTTTAGATATATTTAGATTTAGTCTTGAATTGGTGAAATAAGTTTGAAGATTGTTAAAGCCTGCCCTTTCAAAAGTCCTTGTTACCCAGTTGAAGAAGTCTATCATGTTGGTTTGACATAACCTTCCCCTAACAAACCCATGCTGTCTATCATCCTGGAGACCATTTTCCTCAAGGAAGAATGCTAGCCTTTCCTTTAGAATGGCCTCCATTAACTTACCCACTATGGAAGTTAAGCTAACTGGCCAGTAATTACCAGGCTCATCTCTGGGACGACCACTCTTGTAGAGAGGTACAACATGAACTGTTCTCCAGTCCTAAGGTACCCACCCTGTCTCCAGTGAGGTGTTAAATAGGTCTGTCAGTGGTGCTGCCAATGTCCTTGCCATTTCTCTCAGGACCCTTGGGTGTATCCCATCTGGGCCAGGTGCTTTGTCCACCCACAGTTCCCTTAGTCCTCTTAATACGCTATCTACATCAATCTCCCCCTCATACTCCTTCCCTCCCCTAATGGGCTCCCCTATCCTATCCTGCGGCATAGGCCCGCTAGCCTCCTTGGTGTAGACCGAGCAGGAGTACTCATTCAGTGCTTCAGCTTGCTCATTAATTTTTTCTACCCATCCACCCTCCCTTTTAATCCCAACTATCCCATCCCTTCTCCTTCATCTCTCTTTAATGTATCGGATGAAGTCCTTTTCCTCTTCTTTAATCCCCTATGCCAGCCTAAGTTCTTCCTCTGTCTTGGTCACCCAGACCTCTTTCCCTGCCTCCCTAGATTTCAGAGTGTATGCCTCCCTGTCTTCCTCCTTCAGTGTGCTCTTGTACTTCAGGAAGGCTGCCCTCTTCTCCTTTACCTTTTCAGCCACTTTACTTTGCACCCCCTCCCAAATGTCACCCCTCCTACATCATTAAACACATTACTCTTACCTCTCTTAAAATTCACACCTCTCAAAATTTATTCTACTTTTGACATGCTTCTGAAATTTATACCCTTTGCCATTCTCAAAATTTGCACACCTCACCATTTCCATACATTTCACCATCACCATTCTGAAAACTTGCACCTCTGAACCCTCCCTCTTGGCTCTGGCAGGAAGAAGGGAAAGCCTGGGAGAATGTTTTGCTTTATTGAGCACCACGGCAAGGACTGCACTAGTGGTTTGGTCACCTTTTTGGGGTAGTTGCAAGGATGTGGTGCTTGAGAGACCCTGGTTACTGAGCATCTAATGAGCTGTTCTCATGTGCAGTCTTTCCAGGGGTACTGTGAACACGGAGGATGCCACGAGGCCCAGTATGCACTGTATAGGTGTGTGCTTGCACTAGGGGTGCTCCATGATAAAGCAGGAAGGACTCTGAACTGGTAATGTTCCCAACCTACACAGAACCGAAAGTACTTGTTGTGTCTGGGGTTTACCAGTATGCGCTGGTGCGCATTCCACATGTCCGGTGAGTGATGCTAGCCAATTCTTGGGCTTCAGGTATGGAAGTAGGTGATCCCAGGGAAATCATACTGAACTTATCTCAAGCCATGTACCTGTTCAATTTTTCTGAGATCAAGAATGGGATGCGTGCCCCTAGGTTTCATAGGTACAAAGAAGCATGGGAGTAGAACCTGCTGGTCTGCTCTGGCTCAGGTACTACCTCCACTGCCATGCTGCTCAAAAGGCCTACAATCTCCTGGGTTAACAGCTCTGAAATGTGGGCCAAGAGTGGGAACCGTTTCCCCAGAGGGTTGTCCAGTGTGATTCTCCAAAAACTCCAGGTAGTATTCCTCTTGGATAATCCTTAAAACCCATTTGTCTGTCATGATGGATTCCCACTGATGACAGAACTGGGTAAGATGCTCCCCCCCCCCACCACCACCGCCACCAGAGAGGAGTGATCCACCTTGACAACTGAGGTGTATACAACACCTACAGTACAACTCAGTGGGTCATGCTGGGTGCTCTGGGTTGCGCTTTATTTTGCTAGATAGACTGAGCTTTGTGTTGCTGGTAGCCTTTTTGGTTTTTGCCATGAAAGGACTATTTGTTGTTGTAAAAGCCCCAATGTCACCTAGTGTGGTGGGTGGCCTGATTTACCCTGGCACCTTTAACTGTTGTTTTCTGTGTCATTTGAATCCTTAAGAGCCTGTACCACCTTCTATCCGAAGAGATCAGTGTCTTCAAATGGCACATTCAATATCTGCTGTTGGACTTCAGGAGCAAACCCACCGATACGCAACCAGCAGTGTGTCAGGATGCAAATCCCCACAGCTGCAAAGTGAGCTGCTGAATCAGAGGAATCCATGAAAGCCTTCAACTACTGACTATTAGACTCAATCTCTTGGGAGACAGTCACCAAGAGCTTAAATTTCGAGAGAGAGTCGAGCAAGCTCTCCACAATGGACTTGAGCTTGGTCCATAACTGGTGCTTGTTCTTTGAAATATTGGCTTGTTAGCTTTCTATTCTTAGGCCAAGGGTGGCTGAAGCAAATACATTTTTCCTCATAATGTCTATTATGTGCAACTCCTTTTTAGTGGGTTGTGCAGTGACATGGTACTATAGACCTGTTGCTATCAGCCATAATTACAATAGTGACAGGCTAAGTACAAAACATCAGTTTTGTCCTAGAAGCCAAATACTTATTATCTGTTTGTCTAGGAACAGCCAGAATAGAAGCCAGCATGCTCCATACCTCCTCTGTGAGAGTCTCTAGAACAGGTTGGATTAGCACAACCAGGGACACTTGCATAGTAGGCACATTCAGGAATTCTAACTATATTCACCTGGCTTGATGAATAGCCACCGTCTCAGATTGCATAGTGCAGTACTAAGTATGTTTCTGAGCTGTGCTTAGAATGAGAGGTTCTCCTGGGGAACTTTAACAGTGGCCAGCTCAAGCTCCACAGGTGCAAGGAAATCCTTGTCACTAGAGTAGGTATCCAAACCAAGGTCTGGATTACACTTATGTACATCTGTGTCTGGGGCTGGTACTGCAGGTACAGCACCCTGCATGGCACTGGGGCAGTGGGCAGTACCAACAATGGCAATGAAGGCCGCAATGAGTGTAGCACTGGCCATGGCACTGACTGTGGACTCAGCACCATAGGCAGCACCGACAGTAGTGACAGTACCAAGGTTGGTCCTACGGAGTTGGAGCTGCAGCAACACCACATCTGGAGTTAGTACCACCAAGAGTGACAGCATTGAAAGCAGCACCAGCATAGGCTCCAATGGCAAAGAAGCCACCGGGGTCGGAGCTGTCACCACCAACAGCACCATCACACTTACACACAAAAACCACTGCTCCATAAGAGCAGCACAACAACCAAACTGCTCAATTAGGGCTTCCCAGCATACAGGGGTAGGCTCTGGGGCAAAGGCATCAGGCTTGAAAGCCTCAGAAAGTCCAGTGCCATTAATGGGGATGATTGTGGAGATTCTGGTCCTACAGGAATCAAACTTTGATGCAGAGTGGCATGAGCTCAACTGCTGCTGTTTCTTCTCGATACATTTTCTGTGAGAAGAGGTTGAGGTTGATGGGTCCCTGGAACCCGATGCTGAGCATGAGCAAGGCTGTGGAAATTTCTTTTTGTGACTCGGGGAGAAGAGTCTATACACTCGCCTAGAGTGGTGTGGTGGTCGGACACAGGATCATTGCTGGAGCAACTGGCCTCTTCAGGCACCTTATTTGCCATGTCATTGAATGCTGTCAATGGGTAAGGCTGTGAGGTAAACTTTTATTTTCACTAAACTACCACAAAAACAATAAACTCTAGATGTACTTTATAAACTATAAATACGATGAATTAGGCAGAACCCTATTTGTCAACAAACTGAAGAAGTTCTGGCCCCAACGAGGAAAGCAAGGAAATGCTGCATTTGCAGGGAAAAAAATGAACTGATGGTATGGGGTGAAAGCCACTGTAGACACATCCAAATGAAAGGCAATAATGGGCAAGTGCATATGGTGTTGGCATGGTGTGTCATGAGAGTTGGTTAACCCTCAAAACTGAAACTATCTTTCCTCAGCAGAGACACACTCAGGTTTATGTAATCTCAAAATGCAACAACCAAAAGATATCAGCATTCAAGAACTCAAAAGTTCACAGGCCCTAGTCAGTTTCAAAAAGGTACTGCCTTACCATAGTGCATTGGACAAGCCTTGCACAGTACATGCATAAATTAAAGATTGCACATCTACTGTCCTTTCATTTATCATGAAGTGCTAGCACTGCGGAAAAGGGCTTGACTAATATGCCAGTACAAGGTGCTTACATAAAGTGCTACAGTGCAAAATCTGAAGACAGAAAGAAATAAGTGCCTTGGCTGGAACTTGAACCCAGGTCGTTCAGAATACTGAGTGACCTGGGTTCAAGTCCCAGCTAAGGCACTTATTTCTTTCTCTTTTCTGTTTGTATGGGTTCCATAACTGTGCTCACCACACTCTTGTAATTGAAATGGTGCAATATCTCCTATAAATAGACTACCAGATACCAAAGTCGGCTATCAGCACAAAAAAGACACTGGGTGCCTCGCTCAGTTGGAGCTTCATTAGTGGGCATGCACAAGTGATGTGTGCATTGGGCATACCCGAGCTACCACCCCTATAAAATTCTACCTCCTGTGAGGTCCTGGTGCCCTCCAGTTCAGACCCATATATGGGATTCTATGGAGAAGATTGATTCTTGGAAGATGTACCTGCTACTCCTGCTGCTTGATTCCCACTAACCACACTGGTGACTTCACCACTCATAAGGTCAGAGGTCATGCAGCACGCATAAAAAACTGGCCTGAAGGCAAAAAACTGAAATGCTATCAATCAGAGGCACAAATGGTTTAAAAATCCTTCTTAATATAAACTAACAACATAAACTAAGCAAATATTAAGCATGTATCTTTTAGCACTTGGTGTCTGTAGTACAGTATTAGTTAATGTGCCAATGCTGCCTTAACAGGGCTTTCTCGGTGTAAATGTCCTGTACTGATAACCTTCCATCTGGTAGGAACTCCTTTTATACAAGCTACTGTATTTAGCTTAATAGGGATATCCGGTTGAAATGTCTTTTAATATATACAGTAAATGAATTAAGTACTACATGCATATCATATGAAATGAATAGACTTGTCTCTAAGCTACTAAATGGTACTGGACACAGCAGTAGGAGAACATGAAGGTTTCTGCACACTACTCACCTCTTTCTTTGACAGAGGCTTTTTGTACTTCTGGAATGAGGAAACCATAAACCAACTCCGCTACAATCTCCTCAGACTGAAGGCGAGTCCGGCTAAAGATAAATATTAAATGAGTATTATTATAACAGTGTATAATGAGGACATACAAGTGCCTTCTGACTTTGTGTGTTAAAACAATCAGTTAAAATGTTAACAAGTCACTGAAATAACCAAAAAAAATTACAGAACAGCTAATTTTCATATGTCTTTCACTACATTAAATATGAAGATTTATTATCTTCTGATGCTTTCACAGACAAAGCCTGTCAAAGCAAGGAAGAGTAGGGGTGTGCTGAAGGGGAGAATGAAATGTTCACAATGCAATTAAGGGACTAAGAAATATGAAACTTAAGTTGCAAATTACATAGTTTCTAATTAAACAATATGTAGCATTACCAAAATTCATGAAAAGTAAAAAAAAAGTTTAACATTTTTAAAGCACCTCAGCATTTCAGCATGTACTTTCATGAATAAGATGTTTCATCTATTACAATTTACTACAGAATACATATATACTATATATAATGTATATATATATATATATATTCATTTTCAATGTTCCTTTTCAAGGTTTACAATACACCTTGGTGTTCTATCAAAAAGTCTGTATAAAAAACATTTGCCTCTTCCCTGTTAACCTCACAGTGCCTTTGTTTATGACATCATAGCATTCACCATGGCAACAGCTTGTGATGACACAAACAGCAATTGTGTGGTGAGCAAGGGAGAGTGAGATACATTTCAAAAGACTCGGTGAAATACAGTAAATACTGCATTATCTACAATATTTAGTAGACCAATAACAGGAAAAAGTATAAAAAAAATAATAGTAATAATTAGAAAACAATAAAGTTGAAACATAATTGGTGAAATCAAGTGTTTTTACTTTTTTATTATAGTAAAGAGTTCCTTTTTAAACTATCATGTAATTCATGTATTGATACAAAAACTAATAGCGATATGGTTTTAATGTAGTATCGATGCAAACAGAGTAGTATTTATTTACACATAAGAACTGTACCAACAGGGCTGACTCCAAGATTTCAATTACAAAAATTAAGTTTCTAGCCCAAATAGTTCCAAAGTTAGAACTTTAAAAAAATCTCTTTCAAATGGAATAACTTTGGAACCATCAGGCCTTGAAACTTAATTATTTTTTTCATGAAGGCTTGGAGTTACCTCAATTGGCATATCATTATATGATGCTGCTAACGCTTCCAAATATCGATATATGAAAACATAAAATGGTACCAAAAAGTTTTAAAATCCTATTATGTTTAATAACAATTATACAATGGCAAGAAAAATTCCTGGCTTCTGATTGGTCAGTTGGTCACCACAGTAGGGATGTTATCCTGGCATAACATCCCAGCTGATTGTTAGCATTTGCTTTTTTTATTTTTTTTTTACAGTCAAGCAACATTCTTTAAAATTATTTTTTTTATTCTGTATAAAACAACAAGCCATTGTATAACAGGAATAATGCCCTCCAGGGTGGGTGTTATGCTAGGATACCATCCCTTCTCGGGTGTCAGATGTCCTCACCCAACGGCCCAAGGCGGGATGTTATCCCAGCATAACACCTACTCTGTGAGACATTATTCTTTTATTATTCAACATGTACAGGCATCTATAAACACTTCAGAACTGTATTATAGTGTATAGTGGAACGAGTTGTTCACTGAAATCTAGCGCTCTCAAAATGTTGTTCTGCTGCACTAGTGACGTCCGTAGCGCAGCAGAACCAAAATGTAATCCCGCGGGACAGCAGAACGACTTTTACGTTCTGCTGCAGTGCGGACATCACACATGGTGTCCTCAAGCAGCAACCTGACAGTTAGTCCTATTTTAAAAAGAAAGATGTAGTATTTTTTTTTTTTTTTGAGGCAACGACATTCCACTATACACTATACAGAACAGTGCATGGGTACCATTTAACAGCAGGGCTTTTCTTTCACCTCGAGTGTACTATGACGACTGATTACCTCTCGAGCTGTGCTCTCGAGATAATCTGTCGTTATAGTACCAACTTGGTGAAAGAATAGCCCTGTTGTTAACTGGTACTCATGCACTATCCTCTATATTGAGTATAGTGGAGTGTTGTTCTGTATAGAATTCCATCCCTTTCAAAATGCTGTTCTACCACAGTTCCAAGGTCATGGAATGCTGTTCTACCCTACTGTGGTAGAACAGCATTCTAGAACCTCTAGAGACTGCATGCGTCAGTTTCATTTTGAAAGCAAAAGAACTCACAAAAATGGAAATTATGTACTTACCATAAATATTGATCTTCTTGGACAGTCTCCATCACTCATTCACACTAGTGGGATAGCGCCGGAGGCACTAGGACCAAGTGGGAGCCAAAAATTTTCTGAAGGGTCGGCACCGATGTAGGACTGTGCATGCATGGTACCATGAGACTGACTCGCGCCTGTGTAGGCTATCTCGGCGTCGACCCTCCAACTGCCTCAGTACCTTTTCGACCAAGGAGGTGCAGCATAACTAATGAGAATAACTCATTCTGAGTTTCTGGGCCTGAGAGGGCCCAGATGGCCTTTATAAGAAAAGTCAAAGAACAATGTCTTCACAGTCCGAACCATAGGCCATGAAGACCAGGAAAGAAAAACGAGTGAACCCAGGGGATGGTGGGTGGGCGTGTGAATGAGTGATGGAGATTGTCCAAGAAGAGCAATAATTATGGTAAGTACATAATTTCCATATCTTCCGGGACTAAGTCTCCATCACTCATTCACACTAGTGGGAGAGTACCAAGCTAAAACCCACAACCCTGAGTAGGGTGGTAGGAGACAGGGTTCACCCAGAAAGGACGGCCAAGGACTGTCCTGCTAATAAAAAGAGCCGTCTTGTAAAGAGCATCCAGAACATGATGCTTACAAGATAAGCGCTCGAGTTGTAACGCACCACTTTGCAGACAACTGCAATGGGCACAAAATGAAACTCTGCCAGGAAGCCACAACCACTCAGAGAGAGAAAACCCGGACTCACAATTTGGTATAGGACCAAAATTAATAGTGTCAAAGACATGTACTAATGTAATGTAAAGGACCTCAGGAACTGCAAGAGCTGGAGGTAAAGTCTACAGGTTCAGGGTAGACCGAAAAGTGGAGACGGACCCCCACCAAGTATGGCTGACCTGCAAACAACAGGTCCAGTAGCACTTGAACCCTTACTTGGTGAGCAAAAGAAGGTCCAGGTGGGGTTAGCTCATCAAGGAAAATGGTTTTCACCAAGTCACTGAAAACGTCCTGATGGAAGGAGAAGCACAACTTAGAAGCCTCTTGTGGTGGTCTAGTAGAATCAAATCTTAGTCACTGCATATTCCAAAAGGGAATCATCCTGCCCCTGTGTGTATAACTGTAGCAGCAGTCTCTGAACTCAGAGAAGAAAGGAAAAAGTATACAGGAGGACATGTGCACTGTGGAAAAAAACGGGCTGGATTTGTAAGGCAAACAGAGGCAGATGTGCGTCGAGGAGGGACACAGCAGGACCAAGTTAGGGCTAACCCATTCATTGAAGTGAATGAATAGTGGCAGAAGTGGCTCAGTGCAGTGAGACACTACTTACTCCGCCCTCCCTGAAGAGAGCAGGAAGGACTCTAGCTTGCTTTGTTGAAAAAAAAAAAAAACATCACCGCTCCGTCACGCAGTCGGAGAGGATAGCTTCAAGTGCTACTGGCAGGGAACCAGTGCACAGGAACTGAAGGTATGAATATTTAAGAAGCTACCTCAGAAAAAGACCTACTTGTCCTATGGTCAAGAAAGGAGCATGTTGTCTGTTAAGTTGAAGCAAGCATGGAAGTAGGAATCTAAGTTCCGACTCGCTGAAGAGTCACTTCTGTTGCTGCGAGGCTCTGATCAAGAGAAGAAAGCCTGATTGAAAAAAAAGGGAGGAACTAACCGACTGGTTAGATGCCTAGGTTTTGGAAATATCTCGGAATAAGAGAAAATTGTCTAGAGAAAAGAGGTGAGCTATACCACCGCTGGATCGGACTGTCCCTAGGGGTTGAAGAAATCAGGTACTCTTTACTGAAGTTTAGAGACGACCGCCTCAGGGTTGAGGCGGAACCTGACCACATCCAAAGTGTGGTATCGGGAAATTCCAACTAGGCCCTGTGCTGTGATAATTCTGACCTTTTTATTTTTTGTATTAATTATCATTAGTCTGAGCCTGACAAGGTTGCAGGCTGCTATTGGCAAGGATTGCCTGATACAGAAATGACAAGGATGTCATTCCTCTGAGGAGCAGGAGGAGCCTGAGGATCCATAACTGAACTCTTGAGTGGACTAATAATAGCTAGACAGATGTTAACCACCTGTGGCGAAGCAGCCACCAGAGGGGCAGCATCAAAAGAGGGCTGTATACCCCTAACAAAGGAACGGAACAGTCTGTGCCACTCCCGATCATTGAATTAGAATGTTCCAAAGAGTGTAATTGTCTTGACAACTGAAAGAGTCTAGACGCAGAGGTATATGGTCCACAGATCCAGTCTGAACACTATGGTGGACCCCATAAATGAGGAACTACTGAAAAGAGCTTCCATCACAGACTCTGATGATAGAGAGGGCGTGTCTTTCAGTATATAAAATGAGTCATCCGCTGTATCACTGACCAGAAGGACAGGGAGAGACTCATCTAGATGCCCTTCTACCGCAGAAGGACCCCAAAAAGAGGTCTAGGTCAGAGCCACTAGAGATTCCACCACCAGGAAGGGTGTTGAGGAGCTTGGCATGATGTAGGGAGCTGAGAAAGTGCTGAGCGGAATGAGAGATTCCGCTGACAGAACAGAAGAGTCCCATCAGCAGAAAACCACTGGATGATGAGACCCGATGCAGACCGCCACCCACTAAGATGTGTGGAAAAATAATCCGTAGAACAGGACTTCATTCCGCAGAAACATCCCGCTACAAGTCCTGCGGAAGAGAGGTCCGCAAACAGAGATCTTTCCCTAGTTCTGTCAGACAGCACCTACTGGCACCCCTGCGGCACCAGCGTCACTCGTGGCACAGGAGGGCATCAAGCAGTACCTATGCCAACCTGGGAGACACCCGAGGGCACCCACGGCGGAACCCGTAGGTATCCTCGGCACCAATGGCAGCAATGGCACGCAAGGGCACCCAGACGCCCATGGCACCCAAGAAACCCATGGCAGCAATGGAACCCATGGCACCCATAACACCCGTGGCACTCAAGGCATCTGCGGCACCCATGGCACTCATGGCACCCGCGGGTGCCCGGTGCTGCCCACAGCATCCGCGGGTGCCCCACACCACCCACGGGTGCCCACAACACCCACAAGCACCCATGGCATCCGTGGTGCCGTGAGACACCCACAGCACCGCTAGCAGCGCTGGCAATGAAGGCAACAATGACAGCACCATGGCACCGCACAGAGCCCACAGCTGGTGCGGCACCCAAGCCTGGTGCGAGGTTCGGTGCGAGCCATGGCGCCGATACACGGCGCCGAGTCCAGGCACTGATCCAAACACCAGCAGTGCCGCCTACGGCACCAATGCCAAACCAGTGGCAGGGCGCCGGACCTGCGGTGCCACCAAGGTGTCAGGCACAGTGCCAGGAAAAATACCGTGGAAAAGCCAATGGAAAAGATGGGGAGACGGAGAAAGGTGGCGCCCATGCTGACCGCAGCATGGAAAAGGAAGAGGGGGGTAGGCATGAGGGGTCAACATGATGGCGAACGCATCAAGAGGGCACCGCGCTCATTCTGATCCAATTGACCTGGCTCTGGTCCAATGGCTCAGAGGCCCGGAGGCCCCGAAAACAGGAACACAACCAGGAAAAAAGGAAAGTCAAACCCCCTGCTCTACAGGAGCGGCCCAGAGGTGAAACTGCTCAGTGGAACTCCAACGAGGACAGAGATGGAGTCCGGAGTCGAGTACGCGACAGTTAGGAGGGCTTGCGGGAACGACAAAAGTCGGTTCAGGAACATTGTTCCTACCAACGAACAATCCTCATGCAGACGTACCAACGGGCAACCTCGAGCAGTACCAATTCTTCTTCCCCAAACAAGGAAGAAGAGCTCGAGGCTAAGCAGAGCCGGATCCACGGAACCGCCAGATTCATGCTTCGGTGGACTGTCCTCCACCCCCCACCCCGAGCACAGGACTGCCATAACAACTTTCAAATGAAGTCTTCCTACCACCACCGCTACCGTCTAAGGATGACTCCGTTAATGGCAGGAAAGAAGAAAAAATTACTCACCTTAGTAATGTTGTTTCTTCTAATGGAGTCTTGCCATATTATGACAATTGCAGTTTGTCCCACCATTAGAACTGCTCCAGAGGTGAAAGAGTTAACTCCCATTCTAAGAATGGAACTTGGAGCACGAGCTCAGTTAGAAAAGCTCTGTCTGGGTTATTTCAAACCTAAACTGTCAGATCTTTACGAGCAAAACTCACTAAGGTCTGTGTGGAAGCTGTAACCTACACTAGCCAACTGGCTACCTGACTAGTAACACATACTCCTGGTCCCAACACAAAGACTCAAGTCAGGAGACCAGAAGTAATAATATAATATAAGCAATAATATGACATAAAATAAAAACATCACACCCCAAAACCCCAAGAAGGGGTGGAAAACATATAATGGGCATAACTAGCGCCCACACTAGGCTGCCCACCCATACCCAAGTAGAAGTTCTGAGAGGGCAGGCTAGGGGAGGTCATAATATAGCAAGACTCCATTAGAAGAAACAACATTACTAAGGTGAGTAATTTTTCTTCAAACAACATGAAGTCTTGCTATATTATATGACAATTGCAGACTACACAGCAGTACCTCCATGGAGGAGGGACAGAACCTACTTGGGAATAGGCTCTGAAGCACAGCTGAGCAAACCGAAAGCATCTTCTCCTGGCCTGGACATCCAGGGAGTAATGCTTGGTGAAAGTAAATGCTTTTCCAGGTAGCTGCTTGACATATCTCCAAGATAGGGATGTCCCTGGCAGCAGCTAGAGACGTGGCTGTACCTCTGGTAGAATGAGCCCTCAGGCCAGAAGGGGGAACTTTCCCCAGTTTCTGATAACAAAATTGGATACAAGAGACAATCCACCTGGCAATTGATCTCTTAGTGGCAGGTCTCCCTTTTCCGACCTCACCATAAGTGAGAAAAGGTTGGAGGGATTCGAACCTGTGACCCTTGGTACGTTCTATATAGTAACCAAGGGCCCTCTTAACATCTAAACTGTGCAATCTCCTCTCGCCAGAGGAGGAATGTTCAGTGAAAAACACTGGAAGGGAGATAGATTGATTAAGATGGAAATCTGAAACCACCTTAGGCAAAACTTCCTGTTAGTCCTGAGGACTACCTTATCCCTCATGAAAGAAATAAAGTCAGTTTCTACTGACAGGGCTTGCAACTCACTTATGCGCCTGGCAGAAGTGATAGCCACTAGAAAACAGTTTTCCAAGTTAAGTACTTAAGCTCTGCAGAAGACAGAGGTTCAAAAGGAGGTTGCATTAACTGGGCAATGCAAACATTAAGGTCCCAGGCAGGGGCCGGATCCCTAAAAGGTGGATTAGAATGAAGTAATCCTTTAAAAAACTTGGAAAATACAGGGTGAGCGGAACGAGAGGAAGGCTTTCCTGCTGAAACAAAAGCAGAGACACCTGCCAAATGTACTTTCAGGGTAGCTGGTCTCAGTCCCAAGGAATTAAGGTGGACCATATAGTCCAAAACAATGGGCAAATCAGCAGATTCCGGGGAAATATGTTTCCCAGAACACCAAATGGAAAACCTTTTCCACTTAGAATTGTAAGTAGCCCTAGTGGAAGGCTTCCTAGAAGCCTTTAAGATTCAAGAACACCCTGAGAAAGGTGTAGGTCAACAATTCTAACTCCTCAAGAGCCAGGCCTTGAGGTTGAGGGATTTGAGATTCGGATACCAAACTCTCCCCTGTGCACAGGTTAACAGGTTGTGATTCCTGGGGAGACACAGGGGAAGATGGACTGCTAGTGACAGAAGGAGTGGGTACCAGGGCTGCCTGGCCCAATCTGGGGCAATCAGAATCACCCTGCAAGGCTGGGATCTGATTTTGACTAGCACCTTGAATAGGAGAGGGAAGGGGGGAAGGCATAAAGAAACTGCCCTTCCCAATCTAGGAGAAAGGCATCCAGCGGGATTGAGCCCAACACTGGGGGCCTGCAACAGAACAGTGGAAGTTGGTGATTGTCTGGGGCTGAAAAAAGATCTATCTGAGGGGTGCCCCATCTGGCAAAAACTATCCCCAGTACTTGAGGATCCAGAGACCATCTGTGATGGCCCTGGGAAATCCTGCTGAGAGCATCTGCTAGGACATTGTCCTTTCCTGGAAGGTGAACTGCTATGAGGAAAGTGTTCAGGAATAGGCCAGAGACCACAACTGCATTGCCTCGGTGCACAAGGCCGAGAGCCAGTGCCCCTGCTGCTGTGATGTACCACATTGTTGTGGTGTTGTCTGTTCTGACTTGCACCACTTTGTTCTGAACAGACGCAGAAAACACTTGAAGTGCTAAAAAGACAGCTCTGAGTTCCAGCAAATTGATGTGGAGCAGAGATTCCTGAGGGGACCACACTCCCTGAGTGGAGAGGTCATCCATGTGAGCTCCCCACCCCAGGAGGGAAGCATCCACAGTGAGGGTCAAGGAGTGAGACAGAGGAATGAAGGGGACCCCCAGTCTTAAATTGCTCTGATCCTGCCACCACTGGAGGGCCTGGATCAGGGTTCGGGTCACTGGGACCAACTTGGAAAGGGGTCTCTTCTCTGAGACCAAAAGGCTCTCAAGTGAAACTGAATGTCCTCATCTGAAATCTTGCTCCTTGCACTCTGACTGTGGGCGCAACCATGTGCCCCAGGAGTTGCAAAAGTGTCTTGCTGGTCGAGACCTGCAGAGTGAAGGAGGAAGCCAGAGCCACCAAGTTCTACCCTCTCTAGGGTAGGAAGGCTCTGGCCTGCTTTGTGTCCAATTCTGCACCTATGAAGGTGAGCACCTGAACTGGTTGCAGAACTGATTTTGGAAGATTGAGCAAGAAGCCCAGGGAGGAGAGCAGCTGCTGGGTAACTTGCAGGTGAGATCTTACCTGTTCTGGGGACTGGCCTACAATGAGCCAGTCGTCCAGATAGGGAAAGACAGCAATCCTTTGCCTTCTTAAATGAGCCACTGCTACTGCCAGACATTTTGTGAATACCCTTGGGGCAGAGGTGAGGCCGAAGGGCATTGCTCTGAACTGGTAGTGACCTGAGGGCAGTTCGAATCTGAGGTACTTTCAGTGGGAGCTTCTGACTAGGATGTGAAAATAGGCATCCTTGAGGTCCAGGGAGGCTAGCCAGTCCCCTGGCCTTAGAGAGGTTAAAATCATTGCCAGAGTTACCATTTTGAACTTTGGTTTCAAAAGGTGTTTGTTCAGATATCTCAGGTCTAAAATGGGCCGCCATTCTCCTGTCTGTTTTGGGGTAAGGCAATATCTGGAGTACAGACCCTTGCCCTGGTGTAGGGGAGAAACCCTTTCTACAGCTCTGAGAGCCAGGAGGGTTGAGACTTCTGTTTCTAAAGTAAAGGTCTCTAAAGAGTTTGCAGGTGGGAAAGACCTGATTCTCATCTTTGGGAACTTTTTGAAGCTGAGAACCAGACCCTAGCTTACTACTCAGGACCCACTTGTCTGAAGTTAGAGACACCCAGTTCTGACAGTAAGCCAACCTGCCCCCTACAGGTAAAGGAGAATCGGCCCTGGGCACCCCATCAGGGTGTCTGTTTGGCAGGTGCTTTGAGGCTGAGGGGTGGGAACAGGCCTGCCCACACCCCGCCTGCCTCTCCCTCTGAAGAACCCTCTGAGCATAAGCAGAGAGGCCTGGGTTTGTAAAAGGCCTGTGAAAAGGCTCTACTCTCTACCCTGGGGCCTGCCTCTGAGGAGTGGCTTGCCGCCCTTAGCCTGAGCACCTTATAGGTAGTCCTATATTCATCCATTTTCTTCATATAATTCTCTGTCTGCTCCCCAAACAGAGAATTTCCAACCACAGGAAAATCCATAGCCTTAGTCTGGGTATCCTGTGACAAGCTAGTACACCTGAGCCAGGCCAACTCATAAAAGCTACAGACGTAGCCATGACTCTAGAGGATACATCATTAAAATCCACAGCAGCATGAAACTGCACCTTAGATGCCTCAATGCCATCAGCAGCCACCTGTTCCAGCTCACTAGCAAGCTGGCCAGAGGCCTGTTTGGCCAAGGCCATGACAGTGTCCCATCTAGATTTCTGATACCTGCTACATAAGCCATGTAATTTGCTTGCCTGAGTCCCAAGGACGCTGCCATGTATTGTTTTTAGCCATGGCATCAATCTTCCTGGAATCCTTGTCAGGAGGATGTGAAGCCAAAGGAATATTAGCTTTATCACAGGCTGCAGCCTGAACCACACCAACGTGACTGCATTGCTGAGAAAGGAATTCGGTATCAGGACCTGACAGAGTGTACCTCCTGTCCATCTTTTGTCCACAGGAGGCACAGAATTAGAGTTTTTAAAATCTTTATTGTCTGTTTCCTAAATGATTTATGCAAGGAATAGACAATCTCCTAGACTCTGGAATATCCATCATTTCTACAAAATCAGGTTCTCTTGTTCATCCACAGCTTCCTCCAATGGAAGCTGGAGGGTTCACAACTTTTGTAAAACATAAAGTGAGAGGGGACTCAGAAAGCAAAGGGGAGATTCTAAAGGTCTGTCTGGGGAGATGTCCGTTCAATAAGCACACCCAGACCTCAAAGTCACATTCATACTGTTCATAATCCTCCTCCTCTGGTTCATAAAATTCTCCAACAACATATTCCTGAACCGGTGGAACCGACCGAACCGACCTTTTACCAGACAGTGGCGGTTCGGACGGAACCGAAGAAAGTGACTGGACAATCTGAATAGCTTTGCTATCTCTGCAGCAGTTGGAGAAGGAATTTTGGGCTCCACACCTGCTGATTTTCTTGTTTTCTTTACTGGAACTGGCTCCTCCGAGCCAGCTTTACGTTTGCCCGAGGAAGTCTCGCCCTGGTCAGAGAGCACTCCCTCCGGTTCGGTTGGCACCGAACCGGGCTGGCCATCCGGGTCAGCGGACTTTTTGGCCTCTCGGTCCCTGAGCCTGCCAACTCTCTTATCCAGGGTGGCTGCAGGAAAATTTTTACAAATCTGGCAGTCTGAATTGAGGTGGTCAAACCCCAGACAATATACACATGTGGTGTGTGGGTCAGCCTTGGCAAAGACTTCCCCACAGGCATCACAGTGTTGAAACCCAGTGGGCCCGTTTTTTCTTTTGGGTTTTTCAGACATAATGCCAGCCTAACCAAAAACTTGCCCTTTTAAACGGCAGTGTCAGGCAAGACACCCTTATCGGTTCCTAACCGTGTCACGGGTCTTGGAAAAAACCGTAATGAAATCCGTTTTTTTTAGAACCGATAAGAACCGGGAACCGCACTCTAAAACCTTCAATTCAAGTTTTAAAACAAGCTGATCGGTTCAAAACCGAACCGATAACATTTACAAGTTCCACACAGAAAATAAACTGAAATTACTTACGATACCACAGACAGAGCTTGAACCGAACGGTTTTGCGGTTAAAATAATAATATTCTCGGTTGATTTGAACTGAGAAAACACTGTTTAAACCGAGAAATGAACCGAGCAGTAGGAGAAATCTCCGGAGCGACTGTTCAGTGAGGCGGAGTAAAGAATCTGACAGTTTAGGTTTGAAATAACCCAGACAGAGCTTCTCTAACCGAGCTCGCGCTCCAAGTTCCATTCTTAGAATGGGAGTTAACTCTTTCACCTCCGAAGCAGTTCTAATGGTGGGACAAACTGCAATTGTCATAATATAGCAAGACTTCATGTTGTTTGAATTTCTTTTTCTTAATAATCTTTTCTTGTTCGTAAAATAAGAAATTACTACTAAATAGTTAAATTAAACAGTTAAATTAAACACTAAAAGCTGCTGTCATACAGATGAAAACTTTGACTCTGGCAGACAAGCGACATCGACATCCAAGCGCACTTGAAGGCGGGAGAAAAGGAACTGAGGCGGTTGGAGGGTCGACGCCAAGATAGCCTACACAGGCGTGAGTCAGTCTCGCGGTGCCGCCCATGCGCGGTCCTACCTCGGCACCGACCCTTCAGAAAATTTTTAGCTCCCACTTGGTCCTAGCGCCTCTGGCGCTATCCCATTAGTGTGAATGAGTGACGAAGACTTAGTCCAGGAAGATCACATTTTTCACACAGTACTATACACTCTAAAAAATACAGGATGAGCAACTCTATGCACAACCAGTGTGTTTTGCCACCTCGGGGTTCTGATTCTTATGGACCTCTCAAGCTTCACTCTTGAGGTCAGACTGGGAATCAGAATCCCTCTGTGGCAGAACACACTGGTTCTGCATAGTTGCCCATCCAGTATTCTCTATGTTGTGATTCATTCATACTGAAAGGACTATATACTTTCATAAAAAAAAATGACATACATACTCACCATAATTCTTCATCTTCTAAGAATATCTTCAAGAATGATGTATACAAATGCATTTCAGCAGGAGGTGCTAGGACCCAGTGGGAGCCAGAACTTTTCCAAGGACTGGTGCCAAGGTAAGCAGCAAGCATGCATGGCATCGTGAGCCAGCAGATGCGGCCACAAGTTTACCTCCGTGCCAGCTACCAACCAGTACCTTTTTTACCAAGGAGGTGCAGCATAACCTAACAAGTACCTACTCACTTAACCTAAGGGCATAAGATAGTCCTGGTGGCCTGTGAAAGAAGACCCAGCAAACTCAGTAACACAGTATCTTCACAGTTCAAACCAAGCACAAAGGGGTGAAGACCAACTCAACCATAGCGAAATGAGTCCAGGGGATGGTGGAAGAGTATGTGAATCAATGGTGAAGATAATCTTAGATTATCAAGAAGTATAGTAACTACATAATATTAATATCTTCCAAGAATCAGTCTTCACCATTGATTCCTACTACTGGATCAGAGTAGCATGCTCAGACAAAGTCACCTGGGGATTAGGGTGACTGGAGCTGAGTGCTCACTCAGGATAGTAATCCATTTAGAATTGTCCTGCCAAAGCTGGTGTGCTGCCTGGCATGGATATCCAGACATAGTGCTTAGTAAAAGTGTGCAATGTGCTCCAAGTTGCAGCTCTGCAAATGTCTCCAATAGGCACACAGCGTATCTCTGCCGGGATGTGGCAACCTTCCAGTGGAGTGGGTATTTATGCTGCCCTTCAGTTAAACCAGAGCCATGGCATAGCAATATCAAAGCCAATTCACAATCCAGGCAAAAATGCACTTGATTGTAACAGGCTGTCCCTTAGACTAGGATCAAAGGAGACAAAAAGCTGTTTGGATTGTCTGAAGTCCTTGGTTCTGTCCAGATAAAACCTAAGGACCCTCTTAACATCTGGTGAGTGGAGAGTTCTTTCTCCCTCATTTTGGAAGTTGACAAAGAAAGTATGCAGGACTAAGGCCTGGTTAAGATGGCACTCCAACACCACTTTCAGCAGGAAATGAAAATTACGTACCTACTGTAATTATGATCTTTCTGTGTATTTTCACCTTTCATCACCTTTTCGTATATGGCCGGAGGTCATGACCCCGTGGGAGCTTTTTGTGGTCAATGCACTGCATAGCGCCTCACGGGTTGGCCATTAGGTGCTGTCAACACCGCCCTCCTGCCAGTTCTGAGTCACCAGAGAGATGAGAAAGGGGTGGGAGGGTGGGACAAGGAAGGCCAAGGGACAGACAAAGGAAAAGATATATGAACCAAAAGGAGAAATAACGACTGAGAGGACAGAGGAAGAAGAAGGTGGTGAAAACTAAGGGGATTGGGTAGGGGCCCCAATCTCTGGGAGTAGAAAAGAGGAAGGGTGGGTTAGGAGTTCAGACTTTAGGAAGAGAGTGAGAGGGTGGAAAAGGTAAAGACCATACCCCAGAACCTTGACCTGTCTCCCTCTCTGTGCCCATCCTGGCCCCCCTCCTTTCTTCTAGTCAGGGGCGAAGTAGACAGGGGCACATAGGAGGATGATCTTTCTAGGGACAGTGGCCAGTATGGAGGGGCACTTCTTCTCCAGTGTTCTAGGCTCCACCCCTGTGGGGTGGGAGTTGGCAGTTGCCCTCCGTTCTTTCCTCTCTTCCTTCTTCTCCCGACATTCCTTTGTCCTTTGGACATATCCTTAATTATTTCAAGAAACTATTTTTCTTGCACCAAAAAGTTTTTCCCCTTGAGAGGGGGGATAATTCCCTGTATCCTGTCTTTCTTCCAGAATAGCCAACTCTGCTTAAGTGGAGTTCTCTGCCAGTGATTCTGTACCTTGAATTCTGGCAATAAGCCTTTGGCTACTCCCTGCAGTTCCTATACAATCTGGAGACAGGTCAAGGTTCCAGGGTATGGTCTTTACCTTTCCCCCCTCTCACTCTCTTCCTAAAGTCTAAACTCCTAACTCACCATTCCTCTACTTTTCTACTCCCAGAGATTGGGTCCCCTATCCAATCCCCTTAGTTCTCGCCACCTTCTTCTTCCTCTGTCTTCTCAGTCATTATTTCTCCTTTTGGTTCATATATATTTTCCTTTGTCTGTCCCTTGGACTTCCTTGTCCCACCCTCCCACCCTGGCCGACTCTGAACTGGCAGGAGGGCAAAGGCGACAGCACCTAATGGCCAACCCTCGAGCACTACGCAGTGCATCAGCCTCGAGGGTGGCACCGATGGTGCGTTGACTCCGCCCACCAAAAAAAATAAGCTCCTGCGGGGTCATGACCTCTGGCCATATACCCAAAGGTGATGAATGACGAAGATTGACACATAAGATCTTGAGTGTGTATGGAGAACCATCTTATCTTTATAGAAAGCAGTATACAGAGGATCTGTGACCAAAGTATGGATTTCAGATACTTTGTGAGCAGAGGTGATAGCCACCACAAATGGTGCTTTTCAAGTTAAAAACTTTAAGTCACATGTTGCAAGGAACTCAAAAGGCTCATATCCCAGGCAGCTACTGGCTTCCTGATGGGAGACTTCGTGTGTAAAATGCCCTTGAGGAACCTCTTGAATTGTTGCAGCTGTGCTAGGTAGAGGGCATCAATGATCTCATGGTATGCTGAGATAGCATACAGGAGGACCTTTACTGTGGAGTACTACAGATCAGCATCAGAAAGTTCCAGTAGGCACTCCAGAACCTTGTCAAGTTGGCAGCCAAACGGGTCCATATGGATTTTGGAGCACCAGATGGAACATCTTTTCCATTTAGCTGTGTAAATCTTCCTTGTTGAAAGCTTACACATAGCCAAAAGCATTTCAGAAACCCAGAGATGCCTTATACCTGTTCATTTCTATCTCTTCAGGTGCCAGGCCTGAAGGTGAAGGGAGTGCAGGTTGGGATAGACCAGCTGACCCTGTGTCAACAAGTCTGTCATGAGTGGTAGATTGCCCTGTTTGATGACTGAAAGTCTGTTCAACAGAGGGAAACCATATCTGTTGAGACCAGCAGGGGGCCACTAGAATCATCTTTGCCCCTTGTGCCTCCAAAGGCAATTTGTGAAAGGACTGAAAATTGTCCACATGAATGCCAGGAGTCTGCGCCCTAAATTAGCTGAGCTTGAAGCATGGGTTATACAACACAACCCAGATATTTTGGGGATCTCTGAGACCTGGCTCAAACCAACTGTAAGCCAGCATGAGGTTGTACTGTGAGGCTACACCTGCTTCAGGAGGGATCGGATAGGTAGACGGGAGTGGAATTCTTCTGTATGTTAAATCGATTAAAGTAACTGCAGAAATACCAGCAACATCTCCAGACCACCCTGCAGTGGAGTCCCTGTTCCTTAAAATAACCCTAGGGAATGTAAAAAAAAAATCTTATTATAGGATGCATTTACTTCCCCCCTAAAGATGCCCTCACTGCCCTCCCCTCCCTCATCCCCTCCCAAGCTGACCTCCCGCCACATGACCTGGTGATCTGTGGCGACTTCAACCCTGACTGGTTAAACCCCAGTATGAATAAGATTCACTCAATCTTGGCTGTGGCCAACCTTACCCAGCTCATCCCTGATCCTACGAGGAGTAAAACAAGATCAGGCAACCATTCCCTGATCAATTGGATAATCACCAACTGCACCCACAAGGTCAGGTCAGCTGGGATTCTTCCAGATAGCATCAGTGACCATTCACCAATGTACTGCATCTGGCACAACAACTTCCCCAACCATCCCCCCCAAAATCATACTAGCTAGGGATATGCCACACTTCAATGTACAAGCATTCCAAGAATCAATATCAAGTGCTGACTGGGGACCAATTAATCTCCTCCCGGATATCAACCAGGCACTAGATTTCTTCATCTCAGTCTTTTCCATCACAGTAAAGCTTCATGCTCCGCTGAGGAAACAGAGAACTAAGGGCCTTAGAGCTCCGTAGTTGACCTCAGATCTAAGGAAACTCATGACCTCCCATGACAAGGCCTGGCATACCGTCAAAGGTAGTGGCCTCCATAAGGATTGACTTGGCTACAGGCAGCACAGAAACATATGCAAAAACTCGCTAGGCAAGGCCAGGCAGAACTACTTTAAAATGCTACAGACCAAGCACCTCAGTAACCGTAAGGATTTCTGAAAGCAAATTAACTCCCTTATGAAAGGCAAAGTTACTGTAAACCCTAGCTCTCTTAAAGCTCAAGGTAACATCCTATTAGAGCCCCCATCAATCACTGTTGGTTTCAATGAACTCTCCACAGACCTTGACAAATACACCGCACACATTAGCTACACTACAGACGACCCCCCCCCAGTGGACCTAGGTCATAGGCCTGCCTTTCACCTAAAATTGGCAACCAGGAGGAAGGTGCACAGGTTGCTCTCCAACTTAAAATCTGAGAGTTCCCTTGGTCATGATAGCCTAGAACCCAAGTTCCTAAAACTTCGTGCTGAGGGCCTTGCCGTACCAGTAAAGAACTTAATAAACATATCCTTTCTCTCAGGCACGGTACCAGACAAATGGAAGATAGCAGTGGTTGTCCCAATCCACAAAGGTGGTCCAAATATGTTAGCAGAAATCTACTGACTTATCTCAATTCTCTGCCCACTGATGAGAATTCAGGAGCATATCCACTATACCTAACTATAGGACTATGTTGATTCATACCACCTCCTCTCCATGTATCAGCATGGCTTCAGAAAGAATCATAGCACCCTGACAGCTCTGATAAAAGTTACAGTGGACATATTCGCCACTTTGGGCCAGAGTGAAGCCACAGGCACTGTCTTCGTCAACCTAATGAAGGCCTTCTACCTGGTCAATCATAATCTTTTGATACACAACTCCACTCCCTGGGCCTTTAGCATAGTGCACTCGCATGTCTCCGTAGCTACCTCTCCAACCGCTTTCAAAGGGTCAAGTGGACAGGGGCCCTCTCAGATCTCAGACCCATAAAGCATGGTGTACCTCAGGGTTTCATTCTGGGACTGCTATTATTTTTGCTCTTTTTAAATGACCTGCCACTCAACTGTGGAGGTTCCGCTGTTCATCTCTATGCTGATGATGCCATCATCTACCGTTCCTCCTCTGACCTTGGCTGGATAAACTAGAGTCTGGAATCTGATTTCCATGCCCTTGAGGAATGGTTCCTTGAAAACCATCTGGTCCTCAACACAAAGACCAAGACCATGCTGTTCCATAATCATGGCATTGCACTCCTGTCTCAATACCCCCTCACAATTAGATCACAGGATGGCAATATCCTGGAACTCCTACCCTCATTCAAATACCTGAGGAGTTACCCTGGATCCACCACTCAACTTTGACAGTCATATCCATGTTTTGACTGAAACACTCAACCAGTAGCTTGGTATGCCGTTCCGTATCCATTCCCTCCTGATTTCGGCCTCATGTCAAAAAACTGTGATGTCCACTCTTCTCCCCCTACTCTCATATGGTGCTGTGATGTTCCTCCAAGCATGGGCTTCCATCTTCTCACACCTTAACTAAATTTACTTGACGATTGGGTGCTTTGCATTTGGCACTGACCTCCAGCATCATCATTGTAAAGTTCTCTCATCCCTTAGTTGGACATCCCCTGGAGTGCTGATTCCAGTATACCACCATGTGCCTCATGTTTAAGCTGGTCCACCGCTACACCCAGCCATGCCTGGATGAGCTCATCAATCAAAAGTGTCACCTACGCACCTTATGCTCCATGGCCTTCCCCCTACTAGTTACACCCAACCCCTGGTTGGCCGTCGGAAGGCGGTCATTTGCCTTTACGGCAACGATCGCATGGAGCTCGCGCCTACAAGAAATTCTTTCTTCTACCTCCCTCATACACTTCAAGCTCAATTTATTCTGCTTCCCTCTTGTCCCCCTTCCTTGCACTTGTTTTCACTAGATAGGCTCCTCTTGTAAAGACTAGCCTATCCTTTGCATGGATTTATCTCTGTCCGCTTGAATG
Organism: Neoceratodus forsteri; assembly: GCA_016271365.2. Lineage (NCBI taxonomy): Eukaryota > Metazoa > Chordata > Ceratodontiformes > Ceratodontidae > Neoceratodus > Neoceratodus forsteri. The sequence goes on from CM057459.1 coordinate 662,301,638, forward strand.
TACCTGTGAATGATTATTGTTTAGACTTTATTGTCCAAATCAATGTTATGTACTTATTCAAATTTTTTTTATCTTGCTGTATCACTGCTCAACATTATGGTTACCAAGAATTTGCACATGTATTGTAGGAGAAGATGGAAGGTTTGATACCTTTTATTGGACCAAGTGTCTTGTACGAAGATGAAATTATACACAAGCTTTCGGGGCCACACAGGTCCCTTCTTCAGGTGAATAGCAAAACTGAGCAACATAAGCAGTATTTATATCCACTGTGGAGCAATTAAAAAATCAGGAAGTGAAGTAGGAAGGTGACAAAGGGGACTAGAGATGAAAGTCAAAGATGCAAAGTAAAAACATGAGAACAAATGAAGAAGGGGGCTGAGATAGGAACAGGTCAGTAGGAGATGAAAGGAAGCTAAAGGGAAGACAAAAGCACACAGATAGAATCTGAGATCAAATGCTGGCTGTAAGGGTTGAATAGACAGGAGATGCCTAAGAGATGCAAGAAGTCAAGAAATTAAGAGAAACAACCGAATAAAGGCATAGGTAAACACAGTGTGAGGTAGTATAAACAGAGGTGTGAAAACAAGAGGGAGTGGGAGAGACTGAGCTAAAGAGTCATTAGGAAAGGCAGGGAGGATGTGAGGTACAGGTAAAAAAAAAAGCAGATCAGGCACAACTCAGAAAAAAAATAAATATAAGAGAAATACAGAACCAAAGTGTGATAAATAATGACATGATATAGTAAACAATAAAAAAGAGTTACAGTTTCCCATAGTGTGTCATGAAACCGATGTCCTGATTCAGTCCAGAAATGTTAGATTTAAATTGTTTACTATATTTCAATTCCCATGTCCTTCTGTCGTGTGTGTTTCTGAAGTTGCCTCTCAGTATCAAGACAGATAAATCCAAGAGAGAGTGATCTGTTTGTGAAAAATGGTTTCCTACTGGAGTGCTGATAATCTGGTTTACTACAGTGTGATGGTGGTGATTCATTCTGGTTATCAGTGGTTTGTCTAGTTTCCCCAATATAGCATCCATTTGTACACTTCTTGCATTGAATTAGGTAAACCACATTGCTGGACTGACATGTGTAGGATCCATTAGTTTGTATTATGTTGTTCTGGCTTGTCTTAATGGTGGCCTGTGTGCATATGTGGGTGCAGGTCTTACATCTTGCCATGTTGAATGGTGTTGTCCCTCTTGTTTTCTGGTTATTTTGATCTGCTGGGGGTTTGTTATGAATTATTATGTTCAAGAGGCTGGGGGGCTGCTTACAGGCAATGACAGGTGGTTCAGGGAAGATGTCTTTCAGTGTTTCATCTTCTCTCAGCATGGGTTGTAGCTCTTTGACAATTTCCTGAAGGGGTTTTAGTATGGGGCTGTAGGTAACCACTAGGGGTGTGCGGTCAGTTTGATGTCTTTGCCTGTATTCCAGCAGATTGCCTCATGGTATTTGTATGGCCCATTCAAATTCTCTGTCAAGTTGTCTTGGAGAGTGGCCCTTCTAAATTAGGGAATTCCAAAGTGTGGAGAGCTGTCTGTCTCTTGTTCTCTCATCAGGGCAGATTCGATGGTATCGAATTGCCTGAGTGTAGATTACAGATTTTTTTGTATGATTGGGGTGGAAGCTGGAATTATGCAGGTAGCGGTGTCTGTCAGTGGGTTTTCTGTAAAGAGCAGTTTGTATATGTCCATTTTTAGTGATACTGACTGTGGTGTCAAGAAAATGTATGCTGGTGGTAGAGTATTCAATAGTGAGATTTATGGAATGATGAAAGTTGTTAAAATCATGATGGAATTTTTTGAGAGAGTCTTCACCTTATGTCCAAATCAGGAATATGTCATCAATAAAACAGAGGTAAACAGATGGATTATAAGGGTGGTGTTTAAAAAACATCCTTCTCTAAGCAGGCCATGAAAAGATTGGCATATTGTGGTGCCATTTTAGTGTCCATGGCTGTCCCCATGATCTATAAAAAGTGCTTGCCATTAAAGATGAAGTTGTGTGTCAAAATAGAAACACAGATTTTGATGGCAGATAAGGATCGCTTGGCCCGCCTAGTCTGCCCATTTCCCTACCTACAGGATAGACCGCAGATCCTAGTTAACCAACAGCCTATTTCTTCCTACCCCCCACAAGAAATGCCTTATGCCTGTCCCATGCATTCTTGAATTCTCCCACAGTTTTAGACCCCACAACTTCCTCAGGAAGGCTGTTCCATGCATCCACTACCCTCTCTGTGAAAAAAATACTGCATTGCCCTGGAACCCCCATCTTCAAATTGTGTCCCCTTGTTCTTACATGTCTCTTTTTCTGAAAGATGCTACCCTCTTGGACTTTGTTAATTCCACTGAGGTACTTAAAAGTTTCTATCATGTCCCCACCTCCTTCTTTCCTCAAGGGTATACATATTAAGCTCCTTTAGTCTCTCCTCGACGGCTTCTCTTGCAGACCCTTCACCATTTGTTGCCCTCCTGTGGACTGCCTCTATCCTGTCTATGTCCTTGCGGAGATGGGGTCTCCAGAACTGGATGCAGTACTCAGATGGGTCTCACCAACTGTCTGTACAGAGGATAACAACTTTCTGTTTTCTGCTGGTGATGCCTCTCCTATGCATCCCAGTATCCCTCCAGCCCTCCCTACTGCCTTCTCACATTGCTTGCTAACCTTAAGGTCATCTGATATTATTACCCCCAGATTCCTTTCCTTTTTTGTTGTTGTTACTACCTCCCCCCCAAATGAATTTTATTGGGGTGCTGATCCTTAGCAAACAGCAGAAACTCCTGTACAATATTACGTCACTAGAAAAGAGGGCAATACAAACTCTAAATAACAACCATAACATTGTAATAAAACAAGCTGACAAGGGTGGAGCTGTGGTTGTGATGAACACAGAGGATTACATTAAAGAGGCACACAGACAGCTGTCAGATACAGCTTACTATAGAGAACTCACCGAAGATTCTACTATATAATATACAGAAGAACTTAAACAAATCATCATGTCTCTACCTAACAACATCCAAGAACAGTTAAAAATACTAATTCCAAACAAACCTACTCCAGGAACATTCTATATGCTACCCAAGATACAGAAACCAGGGAATCCAGGACGACCCATCATCTCTGGCATTGGCACACTCATTGAAAACATTTTAGGACTCCTTGAATCCATTTTAAAACCACTAGTAAGAGCTACTAGCAGTTCTATTCAGGACACCACTGATTTCCTCAGGAAACTGAAACAAACTGGAAAACTGCCACCGAACACTATCCTAGCCACAATGGATGTCACTGCCCTGTACACCAACATCCCACATGAAGATGGCATAGCAGCATGTCAGAAATGTTTAAAGGAAAACACATCCACAGGAGACATTCCAGAAACCACCATCAGCACCCTAATAAAATTCATTTTGACACACAACTTCTTCACCTTTAAAGACAAACACTTTTTACAGATCATTGGGACAGCCATGGGCACTAAAATGGCACCACAATATGCCAATCTTTTCATGGCCTGCTTAGAGGAGGATTTTTTAAAACACCACCCTTATAATCCATCTGTCTACCTCAGTTTTATTGATGACATATTCCTGATTTGGACATAAGGTGAAGACTCTCTCAAAAAATTCCATCATGATTTTAACAACTTTCATCATTCCATAAATCTCACTATTGAATACTCTACCACCAGCATACATTTTCTTGACACCACAGTCAGTATCACTAAAAATGGACATATACAAACTACGCTTTACAGAAAACCCACTGACAGACACCGCTACCTGCATAATTCCAGCTTCCACCCAACTCATGCAAAAAAAAATCTATAATCTACAGTCAGGCAATTCGATATCATCGAATCTGCTCTGATGAGAGAACAAGAGACAGACAGCTCTCCACACTTCCGAATTCCCTAATTCAGTGGGGCCACACTCCAAGACAACTTGACAGAGAATGTGAATGGGCCATACAAATACCACGAGACAATCTGCTGGAATACAGGTAAAGACATAAAACTGACCGCACACCCCTGGTGGTCACTTACAGCCCCATGCTAAAACCCCTTCAGGAAACTGTCAAAGAACTACAACCCATGCTGAGAGAAGATGAAACACTGAAAGACATCTTCCCTGAACCACCTGTCATTGCCTATAAGCAGCCCCCCAGCCTCTCAGACATAAAAATTCATGACAAACTCCCAGCAGATCAAAATAACCAGAAAACAAGAGAGACAACACCATGCAACATGGCAAGATGTAAGACCTACACCCACATATGCACACAGGTCACCATTAAGACAAGCCAGAACAACATAATACAAATTAATGGATCCTATACATGTCAATCCAGCAATGTGGTTTACCTAATTCAATGCAAGAAGTGCACAAATGGATGCTATATTGGGGAAACTAGACAACCACTGAAAACCAGGATGAATCACCACCGTCACACAATAGTAAACCAGATTATCAGCACTCCAGTAGGAAACCATTTTTCACAAACAGATCACCCTCTCTTGGATTTATCTGTCTTGATACTAAGAGGCAACTTCAGAAACACACAGGACAGAAGGCCATGGGAAATGAAATATTTTAAACAATTTAAATCTAACATTTCTGGACTGAATCGGGACATCGGTTTCATGACACACTATGGGAAACTAATTCTTTTTTATTGTGTACTATATCATGTCATTATTTATCACACTTTGGTTCTGTATTTCTCTTATATTTTTTTTTCTGAGTTGTGCCTGATCTGCTTTTTTTACCTGTACCTCACATCCTCCCTGCCTTTCCTAATAACGCTTTAGCTCAGTCCCTCCCACTCCCTCTTGTTTTCACACCTCTGTTTATACTACCTCACACTGTGTTTACCTATGCCTTTATTCTTTTGTTTCTCCTAATTTCTTGATTTCTTGCATCTCTTAGGCATCTCCTGTCTATTCAACCCTTACAGCCAGCCTTTGATCTCAGATTCTATCTGTGTGCTTTTGTCTTCCCTTTAGCTTCCATTCATCTCCTACTGACCTGTTCCTACTCAACCCCCCTTCCTCATTTGTACTCATGTTTTTACTTTGCATCTTTCACTTTCATCTCTAGTCCCCTTTGTCACCTTCCTACTTCACTTCCTGATTTTTAATTGCTCCACAGTGGATATAAATACTGCTTATGTTGCTCAGTTTTGCTATTCACCTGAAGAAGGGACCTGTGTGGCCCCGAAAGCTTGTGTATAATTCCATCTTTGTACAAGACACTTGTTGGTCCAATAAAAGGTATCAAACCTTCCATCTTCTCCTGTTTTGCAAGGACCAATATGGCTGGAATTTCTTTTTACAAAACACATGTATTGTACGCTCCCATTTTAAGTATGTTTTTTAAGTCATTGCTCATCCACTCCTCTGTATAATATATTTATATGTTGTTCATGTTGTCCTGTTCTGGGGCGCCCCTGAAAAAGGGACTGCATTGTATCAGTGGGCTTACCCGGTTGCCAAAATTCAATAAATAAATGAATTTAAGTAGCACTCTCTGAATAAGAAGGACTGAGGGAATGCATACAGAAAAAAAACATACTCACCATAGTCAGTTGCAGAGGGGGAGGAGCAGTCTGCACTACCAGACTCAGTTGCAGAGGGGGAGGAGCAGTCTATACTACCAGAAGATTCTGTGGGATAATAGTGGCTGCTGGTAATTCTGTTTTCTGAGCTTAAAGTGTGGGGTGCTAGGAGTGTGTGATTCAGTTGCAGACGGGGAGGAACAGTCTACACTACCAGAAGATTCTGTGGGATAATAGCTGCTGCTGGTAATTCTGTTTTCTGAGTTTAAACTATGGGGAGCTAGGAGTGTGTTGCCAGGGCTGATACACTCTCTTGAGAGTCGGGTGTAGGCCCTAATCCCACCCTCCCCCACCCCTTCCTCCCCAGAGCTTGGCTCATTTTAAGGGGAACACCTGCCCTACAATTGGAGGTAAAGGCTTCAGGTGTAACTCATGTTGTTCTAGCCACTGGGGGTGGGGTTTAAAGGCTAGAGAGAGGAGCTTAGGGAGTTGTACATTTCCCTTATAAGTTTACTGTGTAGTACTGCACCCAGTAACAGGGGTACCCATTTACTGTGGGACTGTATCTAGGATTAGTGGGTGACCCGATTAGTGGGGAGGGGTGTAATCTTGGACTAGTGGGGAACATGGTGGCTCACCCAAGGAAACTCACTTGGAGGGGGATGGGACAACACGTCATCAGGGCCGGCATCTTTGGGAGGGTGGTGGGGTGCACAGAGTGTGAGGTGGCCATGATACTGGACTGGGCTTGGAAGTTCGGTGGTTGCCCAGTGTGCTACCAGCTGGCACAGCTTAGGGAGGAGGTTGAGGGGTTTAGGAGACAGCTGAGGGGAAGGGGAAGGTATGGTTGGAGAATAGGGCATGATCTCTCCCACGGGGTTGCAACAAGCACTAGGGGCAGGGGACATAGGGAATGGAGTGCAGGTGAGTACTCTGGGGTCGCATAGGGACCCTTACAGGGGGGGCCCAAAAAGAAGGACACTACCAAGGAAGAAGGCAGGTATCTGGGGACCCCCACACAGAGGGGGCCAAAGGGAGGACATCGTCAGGGAAGAAGGCAGATGGCTGGGGCTGAACAGAAGGAAGCAAGGTGGGGAGGTGGATCAAAACTTAAGCGCAGTAACCGCTTCAGTTCTCTTCTTCTGCTTGAGGATGAGGGAGGTGATGTAGCCATGACAGGGGCAGTTAGAGATGGAAAGGGAGTGGGAGGCAGAAGGAGGGGGCCATATAGCAGGAAGAACAGGGGGGAACTTGGAATGTGGGAAAATGGGGGGAGCAGGGGATCAGAGCAGGGGAGGAGGGGGTAGAGGAAGGAAAGCGGAAAGAGAAGGATCAGTTGGGAGGACAGGGCGAGGAGAAGGACCAGAAGTACAAGGAGGATACAGTAAAGGGAGCTGAGGGTTTAGGCCAGGGGAGCACGACAGGCAAGGAGGGGCTGAACGGACACAGGAATGAAGGGAGGATGAGCCAGGCTAGTTTAGCAGATGGGGGGGAGGACCAGTCGCGAGCAGTGATGGGGAGGTAGCGGGGTACAGAAAGATACTCAGAAGGAGGAGAGGGATAATATCGGAGGGAGGGGTGGCCAGGGTAACTAAGGAGGGGGCAGCAGGTGGCACCCAGATAGGGGGAAGAGCAAGGAGCCGGCTGGGGAGAGGGGCTGGTAGAAAGGAAGAGGGACAGGGAAGGGGGGGTAAATGGAGGAAAAGGAGCAGTCACAGTGTTCCTGTTGAGGGATTCCATGATCAGAGGTATCAAATGGGATAGGGAGGGGGAAGCCTGCCTGGCTAGAACAAAATGCTCCCCTGGACTAATAGTGCACAGGGCAAGCATGAGGTATATCAGCTGGCAAAGGATTGTGGGGGTTCCCCGGACATACTGGTCCACCTGGGTACCAATGACATTGAGGGAAATAGCGAGCTAGAGATACAGGCAAGGTTCAGGGAGCTTGCCAGGGTCTGTCATGATATAGGATGCTCAATTTCCTTCTCGGAAATCCTGCTGGTGCCAAGGGCTAGTGGGGAACACAAAAGGAAGATTAAGGAGATAAACCAGTGGCTCAGGGGTGGTGTGGGGCCAGAGGGTATGGGTTGATGGGAATTGGGGGAGACCTGGGAGGATAAGGGCTGTATGCTGAGAGATAGGCTCCATCTCAATTTGAGGGGGGAAGAGAAATCCTTAAGTTGAAAATAGAGGGGTTTATTGGTGAAAGGTGGGGTTTAAACTAGTGAAGGGGGGAGGGAAGGGAGAAAAGGCTGTTGAGGGGGTCCGATAAAGGAGGGACTCTGTCTCCACCCCACTGGGAAGCTAGAGGAATGCAGGGAAAGGCCAACTGGTAAGGTGCAGACCAGGGGAAAATGGAATTCCCGTGGGAACGCGAGTAGGGGAAATGGAAGTATAGGGAAAGGGTGGAAGGTAGTCCTGCTAAATGTCAGGAGCTTGGGCAATAAAATGCCTGAGCTCCAGGCGATGCTAACTGAGGGAGAGGTGGATGTGGCAGCGGTCACTGAGACATGGGCCACCGCAGGGCAGGACTGGGACCTGAACCTGGAGGGTTATACCATGTTCAGAAAGGATGGGGGAAGGGAAGGGGTGGAGGGTTAGCAATAATAGTCAAAAACTACATTGGCATAGGAAGAGTAGAGGAGGCAAAGGGAACTGTGGAGGTGATTTGGGTCACCTTCATAACAGGGGAGGGGCAAGAGAGTTAAAATAGGAGTGGTGTATAGACCCCCTGCTCTGGTGGAGGAGCTGGAGGAGAGTCTGGTGGTACATGTTGGGAGACACTGCAGATTGGGCAGGGGAAGAGTGGTGGTGGTGTTGGGGGACTTAAACATGCCAGGAACAGACTGGGAGACTATGACATCCTCGGTGGCCAGGGAACAGAGGTTGTTGGATGTCTTTCAGGACACATTCCTAACTCAGCAAGTGGGGGAACTGACCAGGGAGGCGAGGGTACTGGAAGTGGTCCTGGCAGACAGTCATCAGATTGGGGGCCTGGAGGTAAGGGACCCATTGGCGGGGAGCGACCATGCCACGGTCTGGTTCTGCCTGGACCTAGGGGGGTAGAAAGCTGCACAAAGACGGAGGTAACTGACTTCGGGGGGGGTCAGATTTCAAGGAAATGGGAAGGATCCTTAAGCAGCATTGGGATGGGACTGGGCCAGACGTGGATGCTGACACTAGGTGGGAAATCAACAGGAAAGGGGGTGCAGGAGGCTACCAGCACCTGTGCAAGAGTAAGACAAAAATGCGGTAGGACCCGAAAACCCTGCTGGTGGATCAGGGAGGTTCAGGAGGTGGTGAGGGGAAAGAAGGCAGCCTATAGGCAATTCAAGTGCTCAAGGAGTGAAAGGGATTGAGGGGAGCTTGCCAGAAGGGCCACTAGGGTGGTGAGGGTGGCTAAGGCAAGGAGCAGAACCTGGCCAGGGAAATTAGGAGAGAGAACAAGGGGTTCTTTAGATACATTCAGGAAAAATGAAGGGTGAAGGGGAAGATTAGCAGGATTAAAACAGGGGAGGGATGGGCACAAGACCGGGGGGAGCAGGCTGAGGTACTAAATGAGTACTTCACCTCAGTTTTCACCAAGGAGAATGGGGGCTGCATCATACATGGGAGGAGCGGTGAAACTGAGGAGGGGGACCCTACCAATCGGCGGGTCTGGGGGGCATCACTGGCAGGAGGGGGAAGGCTAAGCAGGGGGACGAGGTAGCAGAGGTGGAAATCATGGCAGAGAGAGTGAGGGAAGCCCTCAGGTCCCTTAAGATGGAGAAAGCACCAGGGCCGGATAAATTACATCCCAGAGTGCTGAAGGAACTGGCAGATGTCCTGGCGAAACCCCTGGAGGAGCTTTTCAGAATCTCTCTTGAGGACAGGGTGGGTGCCACAGGACTGGAAGGTGGCGCATATAGTGTCTATCCAGAAGGGGGGGAATCAAGGGAGGTGGCAGTGAACTACAGGCCCATCAGCCTGACATCAGTGGTGGGCAAGGTGATGGAGGGCATTGTTATGGAGAAGCTGGGGGGGACCTGGAAAAGTCAGGGTGCCTGGACAATAGACAGCATGGATTCGTCCCAGGGAAATTATGTCAGACAAACCTTGTGGAGTTCTATGACTGGGTGATGAGTGCCTTTGACCTGGATAGACCGGTGGACGTCCTCTTTCTTGACTTCAGCAAGGCGTTTGACTCTGTTCCTCATGGGGTCTGTTGGATAAGCTAAGAGAAATGGGGGTGGGGAACCAGATGATCAGATGGATAGGAAATCGGCTCCAGGACCGGACCCAGAGGGTCGTGGTTGGCGGGATAGTCTCATCCCCAAGGAGGGTCATTAGTGGGGTCCTGCAGGGATCGGTCCTTGAGCCCCTCCGGTTCAACGCCTACATCTCTGACTTAAGGATGGGTATCAGGAGTGAGATGAGTCTCTTTGCAGATGACTCAGAACTGGGGGTGGTGGTGGATGGGGAGGAGGGGAAGGTGGCCCTATAGGGGGACCTGGAGGCTATGGAAAGGTGGTCTAGAAAGTGGAAGCTGAGGTTCAACGCAGGGAAATGCAAGGTACTGCACCTGGGAGCCAGAAACCCGGGCCAAGTGTACACCCTGGGGATGCTACAAGTCTCGATGGCTGACAGGGACCTGGGGTTGGTAGTGGATATCAAGATGAACAACTCAGAGACTTGTAGGAGGGCAGCGGCCAAGGCCAACAGGATGCTGGGATGCATCGCTAAGGGGATCACCGCCAGAAGGAGGGAAGCGATATTCCCTCTGTATAACTGCTTGGTGAGGTCACACCTTGAGTACTGTGTGCAGTTTTGGAGGCCACACTTAAAGAGGGACATTGAACTCATGGAGAGGATCCAGAGGAGGGCAACCAAAATGATTTGGGGCTAGGGGGACAGGACCTATGGGGGGAGGCTCGAAGAGCTAAATATGTACACATTGGAAAAGAGAAGGGACCGGGGAGACATGATAGAGGTCTTCAGGTACATGAAGGGGCTAAATAGGGTAGGAGCAGTCAGGGTGCTTCGAAGGAAGGGGGGGCAACTAGAGGGCATGGGTGGAAGCTGAAGTGGGGAGATTCAGGGGAGAAAGAAGGAGGTGCTACTTCACTGAGAGGGTGGTGGAGCCATGGAATGCACTGCCCAGGGGGCTGGTGGAGGCAGAGATGGTGGAGGGGATCAAGAGGGGGTGGGACAGGTACAGGGGAAGGGTTCTGGAAGCAAAATCCAGTGCAGCGAGAATATCTGGGACTGGGAAGGGAGAAACCAGAGAGGGCGAGGGGGGCAGCAAGGTCAGCTTCCACGGTGGGGGCTGACCAAACGAGCAGACACAAAAGACCGTTAGGCCTATTCTGCTGGCAATTTAGTATGTTAGTAATGTTTCTTCCAAAGGGATCCCCTCACTGTGCTTAACTACTGCAAATCATTTCCTGGGAATGAGCCACCCTGGAGTTTTTAGAATTTTATGTTAATTATGGAATTTAGAATGAAATTCAAACTCTGCTGTGTGGTCACACTCACTCCTGCACTCCAATGTCAAATTTATTTCTAAAGCTAGCTAGGGTGAGCAGTGACCACTAAATCTAGTGAAATTACTACCAAAAATACTAACAAAATATTTGTATACATTTTTGTAAAACAGTTTCAACATGGCAGAACAGTTTTGATTGTTATGTAAAAATAAGCAGCTGAGACCAAGTAGCAATTGTAAAGGTTCTGTAACAAGTAATGCTCAAGCAAATACACTGTAAGAACTAATTATTGTCTGAATCTTTTATCAGAAAGGGGAGGATGGGACTACGGATTGGTAAGTATAGTGAGGGATCCCTTTAGTAGAAACAGCATTACTATGGTGAGTATTTTTTTTCTTTAAATTTCAGGAATCATTCACTTATACTTAACAACTGAAGACTCCAGAGCAGTACCTTGGAAGACTTGGTACAGAACCTACTTAGGGAAAAGGTTCTGCAAGACAGCAGTACCAAAGCTGGCATCCCTTCTGGACTATATGTCCAGACAGTAATGCTTTGTGAAAGTGTGTACTATTTTCCAGGTACCTGCTTTATAGATTTCCTGCAGGGAAACACCTCTTGATGCTGCCACAGAGGCAGAGGTGCCTCTAGTGGAGTGAGCCCTAAGGCCTTCAAGTGGCAGCTTACTAGCTTTGTCATACCAGAACTGTATGCAGAAAACTATCCAAGAAATGTCTCTCTTGGATGCTGGTTTCCCTTTTCCCACTTCACCACAGGTGACAAATAACTGTGTGTTAGTGGACCTCACATCCTCCGTGGTCCAAGTAGTAGCGCAGAGCTCTTTTAACATCCAGATTGTGAAGCTTCTGCTCTCCTGAGCTGGATTTTGCTGTACAGAAAACTGAAAATGTAATTGGCTGATTCAGATGAAATTCAGAAACCACTTTGGGGAGGAATTTTCTGATAATTTTGGGACTACCTTGTTCCTGTGAAAGATGAAGTAGTTAGGATCTGTGCAGAGGGCTTGCAGCTCACTCACCCTTCTGGCAGATGTCACTGACACCAGGAAACCTGCTTTCCAGGTGACATACTTCAGAGCAATAGTCGCCATAGACTTTAAAGGAGCCTCCATCAGCTGAGCAATGCACATACTCGGGTCTCATGGAAGGACAGGATACCTTACTAGATGGTATGGGTGATTAAGGCCTTTGAAAAACCTTTTGAAAATGAATTGTGATGCCAGTGACCTGTCTTTGACAGCTGAAGCATAATTAGACACTACTACCAAATGAACCTTTAGGGCTGAGAGCTTGAGGCCCAAGTACTGGCTGTGGACCAGGTAGTCCAGGAGACTGTAGACAGACTTGCTCACAATGGGTTGAGCTGTCTAGGGAAACACCAAGAAGAAAATATTTTCCACTTTGAAGCATGAGTTTTCCTTGTTGGTTTCTTGGAAGCCTTAAACACTTCCATTACCTTCTAAGAGAGAGTTAAGTTCAGAGAATGCTAGCTCTTCAAGAACCATGCTCTAAGACGCAGTGTTCCTAGATCGAGGAAAGTTATCCTGCCCTGAAACAATGACAGTATATTGTATCAGGGGTGGATTGGTAGGATGCCTGCTGGAGAGAGACATGAGCAGAGAGTACCAGATCTGTCTGGTCCAGTCTGGAGCTATAAGAATAATTGTTGCTGACTCCCTTCTCAGTTTGAGTAGTACTCCCAGCAGAAGTAGGAAAGGTGGGAAGGCATATAAAAATTTCCCTGACCAGTTGAGGACTAGAGTATCCTCTGGGACTGTACCCACCAATGAGCGTCCGGGACCTGCTTGTTCTCCCAGGATGCAAACAGGTCTGTTTCTGGTGTACTCCACCATCTGAATACTGTTGCCAGCACCTGCTGGTTCAGGGTCCATTCGTGGTTTCTGTGGCTGATTCTGCTCGGAGATTCTGTGAGCACACTGTCCTTCCTTGGCAGGCATACTGCTGAAAGCTGAACTTCCAGGAAGTGCGGCAGGTTCCAGATATTCACTGCTTCTGTGCACAGTTCTGAAGATCTTGTTCCTCCCTGCTTGTTTATGTAATACATTGTTGTGGTATTGCCTGTTCTGACCTGGGCAGACCGATCCCTATCTGTAAGGAAAAGGCATGCACTGCCAGATGCACTGCCCTGAGCTCCAGGATATTTATGTGCTGCTGAGTCTCCTGTGTGCTCCACGTACCACTTACTGTGAGGTCCTCCAGGCTGGTGCCCCAGCCTAGGAGGGAGGCCTCTGTAGTGAGTATAGCTGTAGGCAGTTTCTGAAGGAAGGGAACCCTTCGCTGAGGAAGCATTCTTCCTTCACCATTCCAGGGCCCTCAGCAAAGGATTTATGACAGGTACAAATTTGGACAGTGGATCCCAGCTCTGGGACCAGAGGTCACCCAGGTGATACTGCTCATCTCTCATTTGGAACCTGGTCTCTGGTACCACTGCAGTGGATGAGGTCATGTGGTCATCCTTAGGTCGCTGGTTCATTTCCGGCTCGAAGGAAGGTTTTTGTCAGTGTCAGTGGTTCAGTAGGTAGCACACTCGCCTCTGAGGCCGGGAGATCAGAGGGCTGTGGGTTCAGTTCCCACATCTGGCACTTGGGTTAATATCCCAGTACTGACACTGTAGTGCAGCATGAGAGGGGTGCTGCACTTCTGAGGTGCCGTCTTTCGGATGAGACGTTAAACCGAGGTCCCATCTGCCTGGATTGGTGGTAGTTCAGGTGGATGTTAAAGATCCCATGGCACTTATCGAAAAGAGTAGGGAATTTTTTTATTGAAATCAAAAGCATTTACACAGGTATTCATATAGACCAAAATAAAGAAAAATAAATTCAACTGTAATATGAAATAAACAGCTCCATTGGACACTTTAAGACATTTCAAACTCAACAGAAGGAGTGACACTTATGCTCTCCCAAAGTAACTAAATACTAAAACCTGATAATGTCAAGCAAAATGTAACAGTTCCTAATAAAAGGCTATCTAAGTATAGTAGAAATAACTCAAGTCAACAAGTACTGGACTGTGTAATAATGTATAAGAGATAAAACAATCACCCCTTTTTTTTTTTAAAAATCTGAAAGAAGACCATTGTAACCAATTCATTTGTAGTATCACAATGGAAATCAGTAATCAACCACTTCTGAAATTCCTTTACAATAATAAAATACAGCTCAAAGCCGGGATATTCTGTTGTTGCAAAACTAGCGACATCTACATATCCAGATCCAGTATACAAAAAGCACATACAATCCTAAATATGCAAATGTGCTTCTGAGCAAAATGGGAATTAGGAATGCCATAAAATAACAGAGATGAGGTAAGAGGTATAGGTATCCCAATTTTCCATCTGTTTTGACAACATCCCAGAATTGGATGATAAACGGACAGGAAAAATATAAATGATCCATTGTTTCTATAACATTAGGACAACTTTCCTAGGACAATATCTCTCTTGAAGTGATTTATGTTTCTGATTCCTTTAATATTGATTTTCTGGTGTACACCTAACCAAATTGTATCCACATAGATTCAGGGATATATGGTCAGTAATATCACATAGATATAAACTTTGTTGGACGCTAGTAAAATGGGAAAAAGGGTCGACCTGAAACTGTGTTATCAATAATTCATCATATAAATGCCGTCTAGAAAAGGTCTGGGCCACTGAATAGCCAATATCCCATTTAATTACCCTATCAAAACCTCCTCCCACCTCTTCACAAGCCTAGGCCTTTTATTCTTGTGAAAAATAATCCCTTATCCCATTCTGACAAAATTCCTTTGAGTATCGGAGAACCCATTTAATCCATTGTTTAGTAGAATTTTTATTATAGGGACTAAATTCATGTAAAAAGATCGTGAAGTAAAATAATATAGGGTTCAGCATATTTACACGCCATCTTTGACTCGTTTGTAGAGTACCGACCTTTTGATCGGATTCAATCTGCTCCCCCAGAAACAAGTGAAAACAGTCTGGATAAAGACGCAATTTCTTCGTACCAGAAAAACAGCACTAAGATATAAAATATCGGGCCAGAAAGGACTTAATCAAGTAAACCCTTTTTTTTTCCCACTTTCCATTTATTCCATCTACTAACCATGTCATTCCCTACTGATAACAGTCTAGACCAATTGTATTCAGCCATTGCTTTGCCGTAAAATAAGCCAAAATTTTGCAAGGGTCTACAGCCACCTCACAACCACCAACCATCCTAGAATCCTCTGGAAAACCTGCTAAGGCCAGACATTTAGTTTTCCCAATATTTAAGGTGGCTCCTGAAATTTTCCCCACTACTTGAATTAAACGGAGAGCAGTGAGCAGAGACTGTGGATCCTGAATAATCAAACACATATCATCAGCATATGCAAGTACTTTGTCCGCTGATGAAAAGCCCCCCGATATGCCCAAAATATTCGGGGACCTTTGTAATAATCTCATGACAGGGTCAATAAAAAAAACATAAAGGAGTGGGCTCAAAGGACACCCTTGACGCACCCCCCTAAGTACTGGAATTTTCGGACCCATCCAGCCATTCTCATAGGGGATTACATACGCTAGGCCGTAGCAAATTTTCAGCCAGTCCACAAAATCTTGTGGGATCCCATAAGCCAATAGGCAATCCCATAAATAGGAGTGGGACACCCTATCAAACGCTTTAGCCTGGTCTAGGCTGACAAGAAAACCTAGATCGCTCCCATCCTGATGTCTACCATCACCCTCCACTATTTCCCTAAGCAGTAATAAAGCATCCGTGATACTACGTCCTGGAATGGAACAAAATTGAGATGGGTTAATCAGTACATCCATAACTGAACCCAGTCTATTCCCCAACAGTTTAGCAAATACTTTAAAATCAGTATTCAGCAAAGTGAGGGGCCTCCAATTAGTCAAATTAGTAGAATCACCTGATTTAAACAGAAAAAACAACAAGCCCTCATACATTTGATTTGGTAAACAACATTCCTTCTGAAAAAATCTAAAGACTTCTAATATTTCTAGTGGAATTATCTCCCATAAGAAATGATACAATTCAGCAGGTAACCCATCTGAACCAGGTGAAATCCCCGTTCGAAGATTTTTAAACACCCTATCCAATTCTGACTTAGAAAAAGGGGCAGTCAAAGCATCGCATAAATCTGGTGAAAGTTGAGGTAGAGCTGCTGCATGAAGTAATTGCGTAGTATATGGTGAGTGTACCACTGGAGAACCAAACATATCTGTTACGTGCTATACAATAATATTCATAATGGAAACATTATCGGTAGCTAAAGTACCCTGGGGAGTCATTAGGCCTGATATCAATTTTCTCTCCCGTCTATTTTGGCAACTAACATACGGATTAATACTTTCTGCCTTCCCATGAGTACCAAAGGATTGTTCCAGTTGAAGAGAACATAGCCTGTCATATTGGAAAGATTTCATTTTCTGTTTTATAAAACTAATTTCTCCACTAAGGTCCAACCCTCCCATACTCTGACTCGATAGCAATTCTCCCAGTTTATTTCTAAAAGCTAGATAATCCCTATATTTCGTTCTGGCCTGAACCCTCCCCTGCAACTGAAGGAATTGGATAACAATATTTTTAAATCTCCCACCATGCTCCCATATCCTCATAAAGAAAAATTGTGAGGCCTTATCTTCCACCAGAGACTTGAGGCCTGACAAAATAATCGGATCTGCTAATAATGAGACATTTAATCTCAAAACCCCAATCCTGGTCCCCTAACAGGGGTAATGCAATACTAATCCCAATCAACATGTGATCGGAAGTTTCTATGGGAATAATAAATCGTTTTGAAATATCTAAATTATGCTTCAAAATAAAAAATCTATCCTAGAAAAAGCTTTCCTTTATAAAAGGTTGCTTTCACCTCTTCGACATATCGGTTTGAAAGTCTTTCAGACCAGCTTGCAAAACTAAAGATTTCAAAATTTTTATCACAATATTGTTTTCCTTTTCCCTGGATTTGGAAGTTTATATTAAAGTCACCCCAAAAAATCTGTCTACTGGTAAATAAGTGCGGTTGGATTTTAGTTAAGAGATCAATCTTGAAGCTTTGGATTGTGGGCCATAAATGGTAATCAATCTACAAGACAATGTATTGATAACCACATCCAACAGTGAGCCTACCAGGTTCAATGTCCACTAGACGTAAAACCTGTACATCGGTAGAACGAAAACAAAACCTACCCACAACAGGCTTCCGAGCCTATCGACCACAACAAGTACCCCACCACCAATCCTTGGAAGCTTGAGATGTTTCCGCTAAAGTATGAAATCTAGTGTCCTGTAGCATAAAAACATCAAACTCCAAATCACTTAATATACCGAAAGTTGTTCTACGTTTATAGAACGATTTAATGCTGTTAACATTTAAACACGCCACCCTCAGGTTCATGAAATCAAGGAGGTTTGTTTAAATGTTTCCTAGTAGACCTGGTTACACGCTTCTGTACTGACTGATCTAACGGGGGTTGCAATATCGATTCAGATAGGCCTGACTAGAAACCTGGGAAATTCCTCTATGGGATTCTCCTTATCTAGCAGCTCTCCCCATGAGGAAAAGGCTGAAAATCTGTTAGTAAGGGTAGTGGAGAAAGAGTTAGCTGTGATTGCCTTTGATCTGAGCCAGCCTCTTTAGAAGAGGTGGGATTAGCAGCCTGAGAACCTTCTACAGTAAGAAAACCTGTCTCTCAGCCTCATCAAGAGGTAAGGACAAATGGACGGATCTTGTGCAGGTGAAACCTGCGGATTAGTAAAAGAAGCCAACTACCTCAGTAGCAGCTAGTGTAGGATTCTCAATAGTGTGAGAAGGTAAAGGTGGAACCACAGTGGGCACCCTCTTGACTAAACTCACCGTCATACCTCCAGAAACCAAATCACTACTACCTCCACGCCCCTGCGCCGAACCGGAGGAAGGGAAGACATGCCTACCTCATGCCCCTGGGGTTTTTTTGCTCGTGACAAAAGTGTGTCATGTTCAGAGACAGATTCCGAATTATGGGCCGCCCATGGACATCCCTGGAAGCTATAGCAGTATCCCACATAAGTTACAGATAGGGGGTGCAGTGCACTGGTCTGCAGAGTGCCCCAATAAGCCACAAAGAAAACATTTGATAGCTGTACAATCGTTATTCAAATGCGATAAATCGCCACATTTATAACAGCTTTTAGGTTGACCAGCATAAAATAATATCCCTCTATCCCTACCCAAAAAAAAGGAGCTGGGTAAATGTTGAATGCCGTTATCCGTGTGTTTTAATTGGACCCTAAAAGTCCACCCCCCATTCCAGAAGCCATTTTCGTCAATTATTGGTTTGGGATGCTCCACAGTAGAACATTGCTTTTCTAACCAGAATTTAATATTTGAAACATCAACACCCTCATTCCTAAATAAAATTGTAACAGTTTTAACAGTAGGTTTAGTCACAGGAATTGCCAAAAAATTCGACCAATCAACCAGATGCTTGCGCTCATAATACAGCTTCCAAAATTTGTCCAGTAATGCCATCGAGCAAAAGCTAATGTCATAGTTCCTATCACCTGGAGCGTGGATAAAGGCATATACATCTACAGGAGTAAACCCCATGCTGTCTTTAATTAGGGTTTTCCCCACCCATACTCTATCCGGAACTATAGGTGCATCTCCAACATAGCGGAGACGAACTAGGAACCTTCGTTTTGCTGCCGTCACAGGTTTATGAAAAAGACCAGCAAACGATTTTGAAAACCCCTGGTTTTGTACAGGGGGCAGCTCTTTCACTGCAGCGACAGACACCGAGTTCATATCAGAGAACTCAGGCGAAACTTGACCCTCACTCCTCGTCATTGCAGTACCTAAGTTTAGAGAAAGTACCTGAAAGTCCTGAGGTAGGGAGATGCTGTCGGAAGGGTCAGAGACATGAATATTCGGCAAAGCTGTCGTCGCGTCTAACGCATCACCAGAAATCCCCACCTCTGTCTCAATCTGCATGTCAGTAGTGAAGCTCGGTGAATGCAGCGACGGCAAATCAGTGCGACCAGTCGCATCCCCCACAGAGCAAATCGGAGAACCCGGCAGCGTACCCACCGGATCAGGAGTCCAACGGTTTCCCGAATAGATCCATCCTGCTCTGAGTAGAGCGTCCTCCGGTGACCACTCCGCTTCATCCGCAGCCTGCACAGAGTCTTTGGGCAACAATAACGACTTGTTCCCAGCACAGCTGGAGTCCATGCAGGTAGATATACGTTTGCTAGTATTAAGTGAAGGACTGGCGACCGACCTTTTCCTTTTTTTCCGTTCCTCTTCAAGTCTGGACTTGCTCTGAATATATTCTTGTTCAGCATTAGAAATAAGAGCAAGTAATTGGGATTTTTTGGCGTCTAGTTCTTCTTGTAATCTAAGTTCCTCAGGATGCAAATCCCCATCAGCCTCCATCAAGCCAGATTGATCCAAACAGGTCTCTGGTATTACTTCAGAAACCAAACTCTGTGCCAAAGGAAAGTTATCATCTCGTAGCTCCTTAGAAGCCTCTGTAAGTCCACAAAACTGACCGTCCTCCTCCATGGTCTGGGACAGACTGTGCTTGTCTACAGTCTTCCACAGCGCCAGCGCCCTCTGCCTCCATGAGTAAGAATTTCCTGGTGTCCTGGTAATTTCCTCATTCACTAAAATACCAACAGCTTAATCTGGTTCAAGGTCAGTTGGCATTCATCTGTATCCCCCTCCCCCGGGTCGTGCCTGAAAATAGGCAGGATTTGTCTAGTGCACTTACCCGGTCAACAAAAGCTAAATAAATAAAATAAAATAAAATAAAAATGTGCCCCAGTCAATGCAGGAAATCCCTTGCAGGTCTAGACTGACACTGCCTTGAAGGATTTTTCAGCTGCAATCAGATTTGCTACCCTTGCTTGAGGATGGAATTCCTTCCCTAGCAGGGTATTCAGCTCTGCACCTATAAAGTCCAGAACCTGAACTGGTTCTGTTTGTGACTCTTGAACATTGACGAGGAAACCCAGGTTCTCCAAAGTGCCTTGTGCCAATAGTAGGGAGGATTTTGCTTCCTGGTGTGTTTTTCCTGAGACCAGCCAGTCATACAGATAGGGAAAAAACACCACCCTTTGCCTCCTCAAATGTGTTGCCAGAACAGCTAGGCACTTTGTGAATACTTTTGGTGCTGAGAAGAGGCTGAAGGGAAGGGGTGTGAACTAGTAGTGACAGTTCCCTATCCTGAACCTGAAGTACTTTCTGTGGCTGGGCCTGATTGGTATGTGAAAGCAGGCGTCTTTCAGATCCAATCACCCCAGCCAGTCTCCTTCTTGCGGAGATGGGATTACTGAGCCCAGTGTTACCATCTTGAAGTTTTGAACTTTAGATGCTTGTTCAGATATCTCAGATGTAAAATGATTTTTCACTTCTGATTTTTTTTGTGGATTAGGAAGTACCTGGAATAAAGTCCCTTTCCCCACTGTGAGGGAGATACCTTAGCTACTGCCTCTGCTTGTAGCAATCGTTTTCACCTCCATTTCCAACAGGATTCTTTCTGTTTGGGGTGTGAGGATGGAATTTCTTGTGGTTCTTCAATTTTGGGAATTTTCTGAACTGCACGGACAACCCTTGACTCACTATTTCCAGGACCCACTTGTCTGTGGTTATTTTTGTCCATTTCTGAAAACAGTGAGTCCACCTTTTTTCCCCACTGGCAATGAAGCGACAACTTGTGCAGACTTGTCAGTGTTTTGTTTAGCTTGGGATTTGGGGGCTGATGGTGCAGCTGTACGCCTGGTACCCCTTCCAACCCTACCCCTAAAGCAACCCCTCTGTGGAGAGTAGGCATAGGAGATGTAAGTATAGTGAAGGTTTCCCCTACATCCACTGCCCTTTCCATAAGGCTGTAGGAAGTGGAAGCCTTTTTCTTCTCAATGTTGCTCTTGTAGGTGGTTTTGAATTCATCCACTTTTTTCATATAAACCTCTGACTTGTCATCAAACAGTGAATTTCCCTCACAGGAGAAATCCATTGCTTTTGTTTGGGTGTCCTGGGATAGTCTGGTAGTTCTAAGCCAGGCATAGCCTTTTCGCTCAGTGCCAGTATGGAGCTCCACAGGACTTTCTGGTACTGTGCTGTGTAGGCCAAGTAAGCTGCCTGCTTTAGGAGGAAGGAAGCTGACAAACTTTTTTGCCCATGCTATCCCATTTCCTGGAAACGTTATCAGAAGGCTGGGAGAAAAGAAAAAATTACTCACCTTAGTAATTTTGTTTCTTCTAATGGAGTCTTGCAGTATTCTGACATATGCAGTTAGCCCCAGCACTTGAACTGCTCCAGAGAGGAGTTAACTCTATGCCAGAGCATAGAAAGTTAAGCTCGAGCTCGGTTCAGACCTCTGTCTGCTGCACTTCAAAATGTAACCGTCAGATTCTTACACGCTAAAACTAACTAACTACACCTCCTAGGAGGAAATTGTAAATCAACTAGCCAAGGGGCAACCAGTTTTGTGGGTCCCAAAAGACTGAAGTCAAGAACCCCAAAACAATAACCAGGTAGTGAACAACATAACTACAGAAAACAACATAAACAGAACGCACTCCCCCTTTCTAAAAGAGGGGAGTGCCAAGAACACCCCTGAGGTGCAACACTGCACCTGCCAGACCACTTCCCAAAAAACAGGTTCTGAGAGGTGAGGCAGGGAGGGAGGTCAGAATACAGTAAGACTCCATTAGAAGAAACACAATTACTAAGGTGAATAACTTTTTCTTCAAACAACATGAAGTCTTGCTGTATTCTGACATATGCAGACTACCAAGCAGTACCCACAAGGAGGAGGGTATCGAACCTATTTTGGGAATAGGCTCTGCAGTGCTGCTGTGCCAACCTAGCATCACTCCTAGCCTGGATATCCAGAGAGTAATGCTGGGTGCATGTATGGACTGTTTTCCAGGTGGCTGCTTCGCATATTTCTAGTAAGGGTATATGTCTGGCAGCAGCCAGCGAAGCAGCTGTACCTCGAGTCGAATGAGCCCTCAGGAGGGTATTTTGCCTAGCTTTTCATAGCAGAATTGTATACAAGAGACAATCCACCTGGCAATAGTTCTCTTAGCAGCAGGCTTCCCCTTTTCCACTTCACCATAAGTGAGAAACAACTGAGGACAGTCAAACCTAAATGCCTTAGTGCGCTCAATGTAGTAGCTAAGTGCCCTCTTAACATATAAACTGTGTAATCTTCTCTCGCCTGAAGAAGAATGATCAGTGAAGAACACAGGAAGAGACATGGACTGGTTCAGATGAAAATCTGAAACCACATTGGTAAGACCCTCCTGTTGGTTCTAAGGACCACCTTATCTCTATGGAATGAGATAAAATCAGGCTCCACTGACAGAGCTTGTAATTCACTAATACACCTGGCAGAGGTAATAGCTGCCAGGAACACAGTTTTCCAAGTCAAGTACTTAAGCTCTGCTGAAGCCAAAGGCTCAAAAAGGGGTTGCATAAGCTGAGCAATGCAAACATTAAGATCCCAAGCAGGAGTAGGGTCTTTAAAGGGAGGGTTGGTATGGAGCAAACCTTTAAAGAACTTCCAGAAAACAGGATGAGATGCCAGGGAGGAATCCTTCCCCACTGACAGGAATGCAGGGACAGCTGCCAAGCGTACTCTCAGAGTAGCTGGCCTGAGGCCTAAGACATTAAGAAGAACCACATAATCCAGAACTGTAGCCAAATCAGCAGTATCTGGAGAGACACCCCTACTGGAACACGAAATGCTGAATCTTTTCCATCTGGAATTATAAGTTTTTCTGGTGGCAGGTTTTCGAGAGGCTTTGAGAATATCCAGAACCCCGAGACAGATGCAGACTTGCATATTCTAACTCTTCAAGAGCCATGCCTTGAGGTTGAGAGACTGAAGGTAGGGATACCATATCCTCCCCTGAGAGGAGGTTAACAGATTGTGTTTCTTGGGAAGAGATAGGGGAAGATGGACTGCTAGGGACAGCAACAGAGGATACCAAGGCTGCATGGCCCAGTCTGGTGCAATCAGGATCACTTTGCATGATTGTGAGCTTATCTTGACCAGAACCTTGAACAACAGAGGAAAGGGGGGAAGGCATACAGAAATTTCCTCTCCCAATCCAGAAGTAGAGCATCCAGGGGGACAAAGCCCATGACTGGGAGTCTGCAACAGAAGAGAGAAAGTTGGTGATTGTCTGGGGCTGCAAAGAGATCTATCTCTGGAGTGTCCCATCTTGAGAAAATTACAATTAGCACTAGGGGATTCAGGGACCATTCTTGATGGTCCTGAGAAATCCTGCTCAAGAGCATCTGCTAGCACATTGTCATTCCCTGGAAGGTGGACTGCTACCAGAAATGTCTGCAGGGAATAAGCCAGAGACCATAATTTCATGGCATGGCTTACGTGCACAAGGCCATAGACCGAGTGCCTCTCTGCTTGTTGATGTACCACATGGTGGTGATATCATTTTTATGATGTTTTAATATGATGTTATTTTATTGTAATGCACCTTGATTTTAGAAAGGTGCAATATAACTAAAGATTATTATTATTATTATTGTCTGTCCTGACCTGAAATGGAAATTATGTACCCACTGTAATTCTTGATCTTCTTGGACGAAGTCTTCATCACTCATTCACACTAATGGGATCTACGCCGGAGGCACTAGGACCCAGCGGGAGCAAACTTTTCAAGAGGGTTGGTGCCAGAGATGGAGCCATGAGGAAGCGGCACCGCAAGCCATGGCTCATGCAGTAAAGACTACCTCGGAGTCAACCCTCCAACCGCCTCAGTACCTTTTTTTCCATGGAGATGCAGCGTAACTAACCTAGAGGTCTAACCTAACAAAATCGGACATAAGATAGTCCGAATGATCCATGTAAGAAGGGTCAACAATAGAGTCTTCACAGACCAACCATTGAGGGAGTGAAGACCAAAAACAGAGACATGAGTTCGGGGGATGGCGGGTGGGCGTGTGAATGAGTGGTGGAGACTTCGTCCAAGAAGATCAAGAATTACGGTAGATACGTAATTTCCATTTCTTCCTGGACATAAAGTCTCCACCACTCATTCACACTAACGGGAGAGTACTGAGCTAACAAATCCCCCCGAGACGGGTGGCAGGAGAAACTAAGAGTTCACATACTTAGGACAGAAGTCCGTTAAGAAGAGTCCTACGAAATGACAGATGTTGTCTGGCATGGACATCTAAAGCATAGTGCTTAAAAAAAGTAGGCACTGAGCTCCATGTAGCCGCATTGCAAATGTCTGCAATGGGCACAATGCGGACTTCCGCCAGAGATGCCGCGACTGCTCTAGTAGAGTGAGCGTACACTCTGCCTTTTAGCGTAATCTGTGCCATAGAATAGTAGTGGCGGAGGCATGCTACCAGCCACGCTGAAATGTACCTAATAGTGAGAGGTTAACCCAGTTGGGTGTCCCTGAAGGAAACAAACAGTTGTTGAGCCTTGCAAATTTCTTTTGTTCTATCCAGATAGAACTGCAGTGCTCTCTTAACATCCAAAGAATGCAGGGTACACTCCCCTTCATTCTGGAAGTTAGCAAAGTAGGTAGGTAGGATTAAAGATTGGTTTAAATGAAATTCTGAGACAACCTTGGGAAGAAATTTAGGGTGAGTCCTAAGAACTACTTTGTCTTTGTGAAATACAGTGTACGGGGGGTCTGTGACCAGAGCATGTATTTCAGAAACTCTACGGGCCAAAGTGATGGCCACCATGAAGGCCGTTCTCCAAGTGAGGAGCTTCAACTTGCAGGTAGCTAGAGGCTCGAAAGGTTTCCGAGTGAGCATGACTAGCACAAGGTTAATATCCCAGGCTGCGACTGGATGTCTGATAAAAGGTCTGGCATGCAGAATGCCCTCAAGAAACCCCTTAACTACAGGCAACTGAGCCAGAAACAAGGAATGTACTGGCTCAAGATAAGCTGAAATGGCACAGAGATGAACTTTGACAACAGAGTACTGCAGACCTGAATTTGAGAGGTCCAAAAGGTACTCCAAGACTTTATTTGGTGGGCAGCAAAAAAGGTTCGAAGAGGATTTTGCACACCAGAGAGAGAAACGCTTCCATTTGGCTGTATAGGTTTTTCTAGTGGCTGGTTTATGGGCAGCCAAGAGAATATCTGAAACCCTACGGGAAATATTGAACCTATTCACCTCTATCTCCTCAGGAGCCAAGCATGAAGGTGAAGCGTCTTCAGATTGAGATGGACCACAGGCCCCTGGGTCAGAAGGTTCGTCTGAAGGGGGAGTGACTTCAGGAGGGTTGCCAACAGACTGCTGAGCAGCGGGAAATGGAAATTATGTACTTACCGTAATTATTGATCTTCTTGGACAGACTCCATCACTCATTCACACTAGTGGGATAGTGCCAGAGGCACTAGGACCAAACGGAAACCTAACATTTTCAGAAGGGTCTGCGCCGAGACACGGCCATGCATGCGCAGCACCGCAAGACTAGCTTGCGACCTGTGTAGGCTATCTTGGCGTCGACCCTCCAACCACCTCAGTACCTTTTCGACTGATTACCAGGGAAAGACTTAAATATACCACAATCTTCATAAAATTGTTGTTGCCAAAGGCAGATCAAGCAAACTTCATGCTTATCTGGCTAAGCAAACACCTCACCACACTTCAACAATTCTTAAAACCAGGAGGTCCAAACATTTTAAACAGGGTTTTATTTATCTCTAAAAATTGATTAGCTTTTTGGTCATAAAAGCTCTAAAACATTGTGAGAAATGCATAGCACTTGCCTCACTTTGTTAAAAAACATAACACTTCTAGAATACCTATATAAATACTTTCTTTACAGTTAGTACTGCTAATCAGTTATATAAAAACCCTGCTATGAGGAAAAACAGTAAATAGCAATAAACACAAGGCAGTAATAAAAAAAAATAAAACAAAAATACTTAAGTTGTTTTGGTCTTAACAGTAATCAGATGATCTTGATTGAGAGAGAGCTCTCTAGAGCATCTGATGTCTTAAGCAGAGAGAAGAAATCTGAGCCAGAATGTAGGCAGTTAGCACAAGGCTGTTTGAAAATAGATGTATGTGCTAAACATTCCATGATTAGCATATCATTCTATTCTCTCTGGGGCAGTCCTGACTTCAAAGAGAATTGCAAAGAGTAATAATATTAGTGGATTCCTGGGGTTAGAAGGAGATAGGGTTCACTCAGAAAGGACGGCCAAGGCCTGTCCTGCTAATAAAAATAGCTGTCTTGTAAAGAGCATCTAGAACATAGTGCTTACAAGATAAGCGCTCGAGTTGTAACTCACCACTTTGCAGACGACTGCAATGGGCACAAAATGAAAGTCTGCCAGGAAGCCGCAACCATCTAGGACAGCGGCATGAACCTGGCCTCACAATGTGGTCTAGGACCAAAATTAATACTGTAGTGTCAAAGACACGTACCAACATAACGTAAAGGGACCTCAGGAACTGAAAGAGTCGGAGGTAAAGTCTACTGGTTCAGGGTAGACCGGAAAGTGCAAATGGAAACCCCCAACTACCAAGTATGGCTGACCTGTGAACAACAGGTCCAGGAGCACTTGAACACCGTACTTGGTGAGCAAAGGGGGTCCAGGTGGGGTTAGCCCATCAAGGAGAATGGTCTCCACTTAGTCACTGGAACCTTCCTGATGGAAGGCCAAGCATGACTTAGAAGCCTCTAGTGGTGGTCTAGTAGAACCAGATCCTACCCACTGCATATTACAAAAAGGAACCATCCTGCCCCTGTGTGTACAACTGTAGTATCAGTCTCTGAACTCAGGGAAGAAAGGAAAAGTGTACAGGAGGACATGTTCACAGCGGAAAAAAAACATTCCGACAGACAAAAAAAACAGGGGCTGGATTTCTAAGGCAAATAGAGGCAGATGTGCATTGAGGAGGGATACAGCAGGACCAAGTTAGGACTAACCCATTCGTTGAAAGTGACTGAAAGCGGCAGTGACTCAATGCGGTAAGGCACTACTCACTCTGGCATTCCTGAAGGGAGTAGGAAAGGATTCTAGTTTGTTTGCTGAAAAACAAACATCACAACTCCGTCACGCACTTGGAGAGGATAGCTTCATGAGCGACTGGCATGGAACCAGTGCACAGGAACTGAAAGTGTGAATATTTGAGAAGCTACCTCAGAAAAAAGACCTACTTGACCTTCAGTTAAGAAGGAGTATATCACCTGTTAAGTTAAAGCAAGCAAGGAAGTAGTAACCTGAGTTCTGACTCGGTGGAGAGTCGCTTCTGTTGCTGCGAGGCTCTGCTCAAGAGAAGAAAACCTGATAAAAAGAAATGGGAATTAACAGACTGGGCAGTCGCCTAGGTCTAGGAAATGTCTCTGAATGAGTGAAATCTCTCTTGGAGAAAGAGATGACCTATTCCGCTGCTGGATCGGACTCCCCCAGGGAAGAAGAAGTCAGGTACTCTTTACCGTACTCTGGAGATGAGCGCCTCAGGGGGTAAGGCGGAACCTGACCAAATCCAAAAAAGGGGGGTTATCGGGTAATTTTGGCTAGGCCCTGTGCTGTGATAAATTTTTTTTTTTTATAGTCCGAGCCTAACAAGGCTTTCAGGCTGCTATTTCGCAAGGATTGTCTTAATACAAAATGACGAAGATGTTCTCCATCTGAGTGCAGAAGGAGCATGAACATCCATACTGAAAACATGACCGGACTAATAATCACAGCTGGAGAGATGTTAACCACCTGTGCCGAAGAAGCCACCAAAGGGGCAATATCACAAGGGGGCTATATACCCCTATCAAAAGAGTGGAAGAGCCTGAGCAGCTCCCGACCATTAAATCAGAATGTTCCACAGAGTGTAATTGTCTTGACGACTGAAAAAGTCTAGACGCAGAAGTGTATGGTCCACAGACGCAGTCTGAAATACTATAGTGGACCCCATTACTGCGGAACTACTGAAAAAATCTTCCATCGCAGACTCTGATGATAGAGAGGACATGCCCTTCAGTATATAAAATGAGTCGTCCGCTGTATTACTGACCAGAAGGACAGGGAAAAACCCATCTAGATGCACTTCTACCACAGAAGGACTTCTAAGGAAGGTCTGGGTCAGAGCCACTAGAGATTCCACCATCAGGAAGGATGTCGAGGAGCTTGGTACCACGTAGGGAGCTGAGAAAGTGCTGAGTGGAATGAGAGATTCTGCTGGCCGAACAGTACTGCTGAGTTCCATCAGCAGAAAACCGTTGGATGACACAAGCTCCCACACAGATCGCCACTCATTAAGATGTGTGGAAAAAATAATCCGCAGAACAGGACTTCATTCTGTGGAAAACATCCTGCCACAAGTTCTGTGGAGAAGAAGTCTGAAAAGAAAAATGTGTCACTAATTCTGCCAGACAGCACCCACTATCACCCACGCGGCACCAGCATCACTCGTGGCACAGGAGGGCACCAAGCAGTGCCTATGCCAACCTGGGCGATACCCAAGGGCACCTGTGGCAGTATCTGCAGGCACCCTTGTCACCCATGCAGCAATGGCACCCGAGGCCCCCCCCGACACCCATGGTACCATGGCACCCATGGGACCATGGTACCCATGGCAAGAATGGCACCTGAGGGCTCCTGTGGCACGTATGGCATCCATAGGCACCTGCGGCACCCATGGGCACCTCTGCCACCACCCATAGCACACATGGGTGCCCACAGCACCACCCGTGGCATCTATGGGTGCCCACAGCACCATCCATGGCACCCGTGGGTGCCCACAGCACCCATGGGTGCCTGGCACCACCCGCAGCATTTGCGGGTGCATGGCACCACATTGGGGGCATGGCACCACCCACGAGTGCTCGGTGCCACCCACGGGTGCACAGCACCACCTAGACACCCGCGGCACCACTAGCGGCACCGACAACCAACGGCAGTAACAGCACCACCCACGGCGCTGCACAAAGCGATGGCACTGACACACAGCACCAATGATGGTGCTGACCCATGGTGCCGACCAAGGCACGGCGCCGACCAAGGCATTGAGGCATGGTGCCGACCAAGGCACCGAGCCACGGCTCCAAGGCATGGCGCTGACCAAGGCACCGAGCTACGGCACTGAACCACGGCGCCGAAGGTAAATGCCAATGGAAATCCCGAGGAGAAGGAAAAAGGTGGTGCCCATGCCGGCCCCTGCATGGAAAAGGGAGAGGGGGGTAGACATGAGGGGTCAACACGATGGTGAAGGCACCTAGAGGGCACCATGCTCATCCAGATCCAATTGACCCAGCTCCGGCCCAATGGCTCTGAGGCCTGGAGGCCCCAAAATCAGAAACACAGCCAGGAAAAACTGGAGAAGTCAAACCCCCTGCTCCACAGGAGTGGCCCAGAGGTGAAACTGCTCACCGGAGCTCCAACGAGGACAGAGATGGCGTTCGGAGTCGAGAATGCAACTGTTAGGAGCGGGGCCAAGGGGAACCCACCAAAGTAGGTTCAGGCCAATCGCCCCTCCCAATGAACAGTCCTCGTGCAGACGTACCAAAGGGCAACCTTGAGCGGCACCGATTCTTCTTCCCTCAACGAGGAAGAACAGCTCGAGGTTAAACGGTGCTGGATCCCCAGAGCCACTAAATTTGTGCTTCAGTGGACTGTCCCCTTCCCCCTCGAGCACAGAACTGTCCGTAGTCGGCCCCACCATTCATTAAGGGTGGCGGACTGGAAACAGCCCCTCTGCCATAAAAATTTTCAAATGAAGTCCTCCTACCGTCACCGCTACCGTCCAAGGACAACTCTGTTGATGGCAGGAAAGAACTTCTTTTTCTTCTTCTTCATAATCTTCTTTCCTTTTTCATAAAATAAGAAATTACTACAAAAATATTAAACTAAACGGTAAAAGCTGCTGTCGTATAGACAAAAACTTTGACTCTGGCAGACAAGCGACTTCGACATCCAAGCACACTCGACGGCGGGAGAAAAGGAACTGAGGTGGTTGGAGGGTCGACGCTGAGATAGCCTACACAGGTGCGAGCTAGTCTCGTGGTGCCAGGTGAGCGCGCGGGGTCCTGTCTCGGCCCCGACCCTTATGAAAAATTTTAGGCTCCCGCTTGGTCCTAGCATCTCTGGCACTATCCCACTAGTGTGAGTGAGTGATGGAGACTTAGTCCAGGAAGATCCATATCTGTTGAGGCCAGAAGGGAGCAATGAGAATCATCCTGTCTCCCTGAGACTCGAATTTGAGAAGCACCTTCTGAATTGGAGGAAGAGGAGGAAAGGCGTATTTGTCCTCCGCAGCAAATGCCAGGTCCTGGATTTCTGGAGCAGAAGAGAGGCAGTTTTGTGTTGAGTGGGGATGCAAAAAGGTCCAGGTCTGGAGTTCCCCACTCTTTGAAGAGTGACTGAGAGACGGTTGAATCGAGAGACCACTCGTGAGAATCTGTCTCCGTCCTGCTGAGACTGTCTGCCAGTTCATTCTGTATGCCTGGTAGGTAAACCACGTGGATTAGAGCATTGTGCTCCAGGCACCATTCCCACACACTCATAGCTTCCCTGCATAATGGGTAAGAGTGTGCACCGCCCTGTTTGTTGATGTAATACATCACTGCTTTTTTGTCCATTTGAAGGAGAATGTTCTTGTGACAGAGTATGTCCATCAAGGCCCGGACTGCATAGAGGATGGCCCTCATTTCCAGGACATTTATGTGGAGCTGGGACTCGTCCTGAGTCTACGTACCTTGGGTGTGGAGCTTCTGGCAGTGAGCTCCCCACCTCATCATGGACGTGTCGGTGGTAATGGAGATTTGATGATCCAGAGGAGAAAAGAGATACCCTTCCAGTAGGTTGATCTCTTGTGACCACCAGGTGAGTGACCTCTTTAGAGGTTCTGTCACCTTGATGGGAAAGGACTGAAGGTGAGTGGTTGGGGACCACTGAGTACTGAACATCCACTGAGAGGTTCTCATGTGGAGACAAGATAGAGGTACAGTGAACACCGAGGATGCCATGAGACCCAGCATCTGCTGCATTGAGATAGCTCGAACCAATCTGTTTTCCCCTGATGTACCAGGCCATCTGTAGGATATCGCTCCTTCTGTCCTCTGGAAGAAAAGCTTTCACACAGGAGGTATCTAGAAGAGTTCCTATGAAAAGAAGTTTCTGGGAGGGCTGCAACTGCAATTTGTTGTGATTTAGCAGGACTCCCATGGATGTGAGGAAGTCTGAAGCTTTGGCTACGGTGTCCAGAGTTCCCTGCCTGGAAGGGCTTGCTAGAAGCCAGTCGTCCAGGTATGGAAACACTTGAATTCTGATTTTCCTGAGATGTGCTGTGAGAATTGCACACCACTTTGTAAAAACTCGTGGCGCCGAGGATAGCCCAAAGGGCAGGACTCTGAACTGATAATGTTGACCCAACACTACAAACCTCAGGTATCTGTGGTGCTGTGGGTGTATAAGAATGTGTTGGTAGGCATCCTGCATGTCCAGGGAGGCTAGCCAATCATGTTGATGAATCAAAGGTAGAAGGAGACCTAGAGATATCATCTTGAACTTTTCCTTGCGAAGGAATTTGTTTAACTTTCTGAGATCCAGAATGGGGAGCATGCCTCCAGTTTTCTTTGGGACTAGAAAGTAATGGGAGTAGAAACCTGTGTTTCATTGATCCGGTGTAACTACTTCTTCTACGCCCTGTTGTTCAGAAGGCCTTGCACCTCGGAAGCAAGAAGGTCTGATTGTACTGCTGATAGCCTGGGCTGTCGTTTGGGGGGATGATCCGGGGGAGTTCTGAAAGATTGAGTGAATACCCCTCATGGATTATCCAGAGGACTCATTTCTCTGATGTTATAGACTTCCACCGGTCATAGAAATGAGTCAGACGTACCCCACTGCTGAGGAAGAGTCCCCCTCTGGCAGCTGAAGTGGGACCTGGGCCGAGAACTCAGAAGGTGTCACTAGGGGCTTTGGGGTCTTGTACCTTCTGCTGCATTTTCTTTTGTGGCTGTGGAGCGTGACTTTTGTTAAAGCTCCCCCCCCCACCTTTGCCCCGAAAGGACTGACGGTTATGAAATTGACATTTACTGGCACCCCCCCAGAGAGGGGGCAGGTGCGGGTCGAGCTATCTTAATGGCTGGCCTAGTCTTCTGTGTGGCTTCCAGAGTTTGTTCCACCTGGGGTCTGAACAGATACCTACCGTCGAAGGGTAAGGCCATGACCTGCTGCTGGGCATAATTTGTGAAGTCCGAAGTACGTAGCCAGGAGTGGCGACAGTAGCCCGCCGCCGCTGCTCGAGAAGCAGTATTGAAAGCGTCCATTGTAGCTTTAACCTGTTGGTTATTGGACTCGATGCCCCTGGTTATGGTGTGAAGTAGCTCTGAATTAGTTTCCGACTCAGGCAGCACTTCTACTATTTGCTTGAGCGAATGCCAAAGTACATATTCATATTGAGAAAAATAGCCCTGGTAGCTGGCAATACACATACCCAGGGTGGAGGCAGCAAAGACTCTCTTACCTAAGGTGTCTATTTTATGAGATTCTTTATTGACAGCCTGGGCTGAGGATGCCTGAGGGAGGATGGCCTTGTCATTCTCTGCTATGACTACAATGGGATCACTAAAAGCATGTGAGGCCAACAAGGGTCGATCCTTGGGAGCAGAGTACTTCCTATCTGTGGACTTAGCCACGGAAGGGATAAGAACAGGATTGTTCCATACCATCTGAGAAAGGGTCTCAAAAGATGGTTGTACTGGAGGAGTTAAATCCATAGGGATCTCGGGGACATGTAGGTATTGGAGTCTTAAAAGCTTTCCAGAATCGATTTCTGTAGTCTGAAAAGAAAGAGTGGAATTTAAATTTTTCAGCAGAGACTTAAAGGAAAGGTCTTTGATAACAGGATCTGCAGCAGAATTAACTCCTGCTCCTTCAACATCATCCCCCAGGCGAAGATCTAGGTCAGGCTCAAAATCATCTCCTGACAGTCCAGGGGGGACTGTATGGACAGGAAAGGAGAGAAAAATCAGAATGGAAATTAGAAGAGGAAAGAATCAGAGTCAAAAAGCCCAGGAGGCTGGATGGTGCCGCAACAAGCATCGGCGCTGATGAAGCACATGGCGTCGAACCAAAGGAAGTCGGCACCATTGGAAACAGCCCAGCACATGGCGCCAACAAAGGCCACGGTACCGACAGAGCCCCTGGCACCGCAGATGGCACCAACAGAGCCCCCGGCATTGCAGACATTGCCGACAGAGCTCCTGGTGCCATGGACGGTGCTGACAGAGCCTCTGGCATCATGGACAGTGCTGACAGGGCCCTCAGTGCCACGGACAGTGCCAACAGGGCCCCTGGCACCACGGATGGTGCCGACAGGGCTCTCGGCATCATGGACGGTGCCGACAGAGCCCTCAGTGCCACAGATGGCTCCAAGAGAGTCCCAAGGTTCTGAAAACTGTGATTTGAAGGAAAAGGAGGAAAATTAACAGGAGATAAAGGCATTGGTGTGGGCCCCTGCGCCGCAGCCATGTGAGGGGGAAAAACACCTGAGCACGGAGTCGACGGCACCGGAGAAGGCGCCACACGACTAGGAAGGTCCAACCTCCCTACTCGACCCCTCGAGCGGCCCAAAGGCCCCGGAGTGACCGGGTCAGGCAGCTGGACCAACCTCCAAGCCCACTGCTCCATAAGAGCAGCCCACTGGTGAAACTGCTTATCGGAGGCCCATCCAACAGGCAGGGATGGGCTCCGATGTCGGAGAGGTCGCGCACCACAGCCAGAAACCGGTGACTCCAAGAGGGGAGGAGACCGGTGCCTAGCCCCAATGACCGACCGTAGACGTGCAGACATACCAGAAGGCGACCTCAAGAGATGCCTTCTCTTTCTCGACTTGTGCGCCGAAGAAGAACTCGAGGCCGAATGGTGCCGCAAATGGGACCGTTTCCTTTTATGCTTCCGGGGGGGACAGCCCATCTCCCTAAGCACTGGACCGTCCATTGTCAGACCCACCCCTCCAGGGAGAGCGGACCCAGTCCGGCTGACTGAACAGTTTTCATACAAAGTCTCCCTACTGTCACCTGACCCGCTCATGGTCAACTCTGTCAATGGAGGGCTGAAGACTTCTTTATTAATCGATAAATTTAATTAAAATCTACTCAGTATGTTCGAAGATAAATTACAAAACAATAAATTGAAAACTATGCTGCTAGTTTGAAGTCTGACTCCCGGCGTGCGAGCGACGTCGTCACTGAAGCGCACTCGACAGCGGGGAAAAAAGGAACTGAGGCAGTTGGAGGGTCGACGCTGAGGTAGTCTTTACTGTATGACCCATGGCTCACTGTGCCGCTTCCTTGTGGCTCCATCTCTGGTGCAGACCCTCTCGAAAAGTTTGCTCCCGATGGGTCCTGCGCCTCCAGCATAGATCCCATTAGTGTGAATGAGTGGTAGAGACTTTATGTCCAGGAAGATCCACCTTGTTCTGTACAGAGCCCAAGAAAGCCTGAAGAGCCAGGTTCACTGCCCTGAGCTCCAGAAGGTTGAAATGAAGTAGAGACTCCTGAGGGGACCACACTCCCTGTGCTGTGAGGGCTCCCAAGTGAGCTCCCCATCCCAGGAGAGAAGCATCTGTGGTTAATACCACTGAATGAGTCTGGGTGATGAATGGGACTCCTTGTCTGAGGTTGACCTGATCCAACCACCATTGGAGAGCCTGGATCAGAGTCTGAGTCACTGGAATCGGTTTGGCTAGAGAATCTTTTTTCTGAGACCAAAAGGACCTCAGATGGAACTGAATGTCCCTCATCTGAAATCTGGCTCGCTGTACCACTGCAGTGGAAGCTGCCATGTGGCCCAGAAGCTGAAGAAAATGCCTTGCTGGTCGAGACACCAGAAGGCGGAAAGAAGAAGCCAGGTCTGTAACGGCCTTCACGCTTGCCAGAGTAGGAAAAGCTTTTGCTTGGACAGTGTCCAACTCTATCCTTATGAAGGCCAGGAGTTGCATTGGTTCAAAAACTGACTTTGGAAGAGTGAAGAGGAATCCCAGAGAAGTGAGCAATTGTTGGATCACTTGCAGGTTTGACTTGACTTGGTCTGGAGACTGCCCCACAAAGGGCCAGTCATCCAGGTATGGAAAAATTGAAATGTTTTGCCTCCTTAGAAAGGCCACTATTACTGCTAAGCATTTTGTGAACACCCTTGGTGCTGATGTTAGTCCGAAGGGCATTGCTCTGAACTGATAATGGCCTGAAGGCAATTCAAACCAGAGGTACTTTCTGTGGAAGCACCTGATGGGAATGTGAAAGTAGGCATCCTTGAGGTCCAGGGAGGCAAACCAATCCCCTGGCCTCAGAGAGGAAAGAATTACAGAGTCACCATTTTGAATTTTGGCTTGACTAGGTGCTTTTCTAATTATCTTAGATCTCGATTGGGCCACCACTCCCGTCTTTTTTGGGGTAAGGAAGTATCTGGAGTACAGACCCTTGCCCCTGTGTGGAGCAGGAACTCTCTCTGTAGCTCTGAGAGCTAGCAGAGAGAAAACCTCTGCCTCTAGGGCAATGGTTTCGGAGAAGTTTGCAGGTAGAAAAGACCTGACCTTCAGCTTTGTAAATCTTTTCAAGCTGAGAGCCAGTCACCAGCTTACTACCTCCAGGACCCACTTGTCTGAGCTAACATACTTCCAGGCCTGGAAGTAGTAAGCCAGCCTGCCTCCTACCAGAAAAGGGGAGTCGGCCCGGGCTGACACATCAGGGTGTCTGCTTGGCAGGAGTCTTGGACTGGGAGGAGGAGGATGCAGCCCTGCTCATCCCCCTT
This sequence comes from Neoceratodus forsteri, assembly GCA_016271365.2. Lineage (NCBI taxonomy): Eukaryota > Metazoa > Chordata > Ceratodontiformes > Ceratodontidae > Neoceratodus > Neoceratodus forsteri. Next base: position 662,337,447 of record CM057459.1, read on the forward strand.
CTGCCTCTTCCTCTGAAAAACCCCCTCTGAGGAAAAGGAGAGGAGGCCTGTGCCTGGTAGAAAGGCCTGTGAAAAGGCCTGCCCCTAGACTGCTGCTTTTGAGGAATTGCCTGCCTTTCCTTGGCCTGTGCACTCCTGTAGGTGGTCCTGTATTCGTCCATCTTTTTCATGTAATTCTCTGTCTGTTCCCCAAACAAAGAATTACCCACCACAGGGAAATCCATGGCCTTAGCCTGGGTGTCCTGTGAGAGGCTAGAACATCTGAGCCAAGCAAATCTCTGAAGAGACACAGATGTAGTCACAACTCGTGAGGACACATCATTAGAGTCCACAGCAGCATGAAATTGGATCTTAGATGCCTCAGTTCCATCAGCAACCACCTCCTCCAGCTCCCTGGCTAGCTGGGGGGGAAGCCTGTTTAGCCAGTTCCAGAACAGTAACCCATTTGGACTTCTGGTATCTGGCTGTGTAGGCCATAAAGTTCGCCTGCCTGAGTCCCAAGGAGGATGCCAAGTACTGTTTTTTGGCCTTAGCATCCACCTTCCTAGAGTCTTTATCTGGGGTGTGTGAAGCCAAAGGTATATTAGCCTTGTCACAGGCTGCAGCCTGCACGACCCCAACATGGCTGCATTGTTGGAACAAGTACTCCGTACATGAGCCTGACAGCATATACCTCCTGTCCATTCTCTTGTCCACAGGAGGTAATGAATTTGGTGTCTGGAGAATTTTTTGTGTCTGTTTACCAAAAGATTTATGGAGGGGAATAGTCATCCTCTTGGACTCTGGGATGTCCATTGTCCTTCATTTCTACGTAGTCAGGCCCCTCTTGTTCCTCTACAGTTTCAACCAGAGGGAGCTGGAGGGTCTCTGCCACTTTTTTGTAGAACAAATAGTGGGAAGGGGACTCAGAAAGCCTAGGAGGGGAAACACTGGAAGGTCTGTCTGGGGAGATGTCCGGTTCAGTGGGCTCATCCAGATCTTCCACACCACCACCATCATCATCATCGTCGACATCGTAACCTTCCTCCCCCTCCAAATCCAGTTCATAATATTCATCCGGACAATATTCTGGAACAGGAGGAACCGACCAAACCAAGCACCTACCGAGAGGTGCCGGATCGGACGGAACCAGTCGGAGTGATTCCACAATAGTTATATCTCTGGCCACCTCCTCAGCGGTTGGACGTTGCGGTTCTGGATCTGAATCGGATGGTTCTCTCTATTTCTTAGACGGAACCGACCCCTCAGTATCGGCTCTCCTTTTGCCCAAGGAAGTATCGCCCAGGTCAGTGAGCACTCCCTCAGGTTCGGTCGGAACCGAACCTGGCTGACCATCCGGATCTGCAGACTTCTCGGCCTCCTTTTTCTTAAGCCTACCCAATCTCTTATCCAGGGTGGCCTTTGGGAAATGTTTACAAATTTGGCAGTCTGAATCGAGGTGGTCAAACCCCAGACAATAAACACAGGTGGTGTGAGGGTCTGCCTTAGCAAAGGCATCCCCACACTCACTACAGTGTTGAAACCCAGTGGGCCCTTTTCTCTTGGGTTTCTCAGACGTAGCCATCCTAACACTTACCCTTTAGCAGCTCTAAAGCCAGGCAAGACTTCTAATGGTTAAGAACCGTGTTGGTTAGGTTGCAGAAAACGTCTAAAAATACGTTTTTTTGAAACCAATAGGGACCGGAACCTCACATTAAGAAATTAAAGAACAAAATTTAAAGAGTACAATCGGTTCCGAACCAGACCGATTGAAAAACTTTACAATTTCCACACAAATACAGAAAAACACACAGTAACGAAACTAAAGTCCACTACCTACAACACTCACTGTTCCACAGACAGGTATATGAACCGAAAAATAAGACAAAATACGGTTTAAAAACCGTCGTTTTACTGAGCCCGACCCGACAAGCGAAGGAGAGATCTCCAGAGTGACTGTTCAGTTAGGCGGAGTAAAGAATCTGACAGTTACACTTTGAAGTGCAGCAGACAGAGGTTTGAACCAAGCTCAAGCTCAACGTTCTATGCGCTGGCATACAGTTAACTCTTTCCTCTCTGGAGCAGTTCAAGTGCTGGAGCTAACTGCATATGTCAGAATACAGCAAGACTTCATATTGTTTGAAGGGGCACCTTGACCTTGTCACAGGTGGCAGTCTGGGTCACATCCTCATAATCAGAGTGAGAATATAGGTACCCAGATTCCTATTTGTCCACCTGATACTTTTTCTCAATTTTCTTATTTATGCCAGCAGCTAAGGTGGGTGCTGACATGATTTTACAAGTGGCTTTCTTAAGGGATTTATGGATGGGCAGCATTAACCTCTTTGTGGGAGCTAAGCCCATCATATCAATAAATTCCACCTCATCCTCATCCTCCCCAGTTTACTGAGAGGTGATGTTGTGGGTGTTTACCATATGCCTCACAAATACATAGTGAGAGGTATAATCATCTGAGGGCCTAGAAGGAGAGCCACATTCTTGTTCTGGAGAAGCATCTGGTTCTGTGGGTTCTCCTTCCTCCTCTTCGTCATAGTGCATTTCAACATCCTCCTCCACTGGCATAGGAAATGGAACTGGAGCTTGGGGAGGTGGGGGACAGGCATATTTATGAAATTCCGCATAGCTTTGAGTGACTGGAGTAATTGCCAAGCCTTTGTCATGCCCTCTACTAAGGGCATTTTATTTGTGTCCAATGGTGGCTCGTTTCCTTCTTCAGCAGGAGGGACAGCAACATGTTTTTTGTTTTGTTTTATCTTGGCATGCACCATCTTCAGTGTCAGCTCTAAGGCTCTTTTATTTCTGCTGTATTCAGGGATCCCTGTTTTGGACACCATGCTTTCTGAATCATCTCCTGTAGCCTCGTCTCTTTTCTGTCCCATATGAAAGGGACTGTTGCTTACTTTGAGGGTCTTGAACCTCATCTGAGCCTTTAGTGACATGGAGGCAGACTGAGAAGCTATAAGGTCTTCTAATTTTTAGCCCTTTTTTGCATTTTAGGGCAAAACTTAATACAAAGTTCACAACTGAGAAAATCATGGTCTGGACCCAGGCACTTTTATCACAACTCATGGCAATCTGCCTTTGACAGGAGTTGAAAACACACCTTACAATTTTTAAAGCTTGTAAGTCTCATCTTCCTTCTGGGTCTGTCACTCATGCCAAACACTGATGGCCCTGGGAAGACATAGCAGTTCCCAATAGAAAAAAGTTGCCAAACTCCAAGAGTGTTAAAAAAATGGTTTAAAATAGGAGTAATGTAAGGCAAGGCAAATGTATTTATTTTATATGGCGCCCAATCCCAAAGGTTTTGGGTGCCTTACATAAAAACAAGCAGGGGGGAAATACACATAGAACAAAATGCAGACAATATTCATATACAAACTTATGTTTAAATAAGAGGAGCGGCTGGACCAAGGTGGGCTCAGGGAAGGAGAGGGTGGTGGAACAGAGGTGCATCCCTCCAGCTGTACCTCTCCACAATCCATATGCTGTTCTGGTGGATAGTGGTTCCTCTATGGAGGCACCTGCAATGGAGACCAAGGAGGATGCTGGGAACCTCCACAAAGGAGAACCACAGGAGGGTGGCACGGGACCCCACAGGGGAAGGAAACAACTCCTGGTGGGGGACTCAATCATTGGGGGGGGTAGAAGTAGGGAAGGAAGGGGAGAGGGAGGTAAGGTGCCTGCCTGGTGCCACAGCTTGGAGGGACAGGAAACGAATCCTCAGGATCGTGGGAGCAGCTGCACAAGGGAGGGAGGGAGTTGGATGTCATTGTCCGCCTAGGTACAAATGAGCTGGCTAGGAATGGGATCAGAACAGTGCAAGAGGAGTTTGTAGAGAGTTGGGAGGGTCTTAGACAAGTAGCACACATCAGTAACCTTCTCGGAGGTGCTGCCTGTCTGTAGCAAGGGTGACGCTAAGGTACTCCTCACCATGGAATTCAATGAATGGTTGAAAAACTGGTGAGGAGCTCAGGGTTTTGGCTTCTCTGGGGACTGGGGAGCCACCTGGAGGGATGCAGGCCTATACTGGTGCGATGATCTGCATCTGTCCGGGGGGATCCAGGATCCTAGGTAATAGGTTTAAATGCTTCATTAGCAAACATTTAAACTAGTCAAGGGGGAGGCACTGAAAAGGAGCAGGGAAATCCAAGCCTCCCCCAACAAAACATGGTAATTAGTGAGGTAAACACCAAGGTAGAGAAGTAATTAGGGAGCAGGACAGAGGCAAATGCAAAAAAAGGCAAAGGCAGTAAGGACAGGGATGGGGCAGAAAGGGGTAAGGCCATCAAAAACTGGAGGGTGATGAGTACCAATGCCCGCAGTCTGTGTAACAAGCTCCCTGAACTAGTGGCCTTGATGAAAGAGGGATGCCTGGATATTGTGGCAGTCACAGAAACATGGTATACAGAGAACCATGACTGGGATGTCAACATACCAGGATACACAATCTACAGGAAGGGTAAAAGAGGAGGAGTAGCTCTCTATTTAAGGGAAGGGATCAAAGCAAGAGAACTAAAGAGTAAACAGAGAGCAGATGAGGCACTCTGGGTCACCCTGGAGACAGGAAATGGCACCACAATCCGCAAGGGGGTTGTATATAGACCCCCATCTCAGGGGGAAGGAATAGACAAGGAAATGATAGAAGGCATCCTTAGAATGGCAGAAAAAGGGGAGATATTGTTGATGGGGGACCTGAATATGCCAGATGTTAACTGGAGTACCTTTGCTGCAGGCACATCCAAGAGCAGGATCATTCTCGATGCCCTACAAGGGGCATGCCTCAGACAGTTAGTACTGGAACCCACTCGAGAGGGAGCAATCTTAGACCTGGTACTCTCAAACGGAGATGGAGAAAGAATCTCAGATTTAGAAGTGGGTAGCCATCTGGGAACAAGTGACCACCAAACAGTGTGGTTCGCGATAAACACAGCCATAGAGTCAAGCCATACAAAAGCAAGAGTATTGGACTTTAGGAGGGCTGACTTTGGGAAAATGAGAGAGTGTCTCAGAAAAGCACTAGCAAACAGGCAAGAAGGAGGGGTGGAGGAACAATGGGGAGTAATCACAACAGCCATCATGTGAAGCAAATCAACAAAACACAACAAAGGAAAAAAACACCATGGTTCTCAAAAGAGGTGGCAGGGAAGGTTAAGGTTAAAAGGATAGCATTCAGAAAATATAAGGAAACACAGAAGGAGGAGGACAAAGAACTTTATCAGTTAAAGCAGAAGGAGGCAGGGAAGATAGAATAGCAAAGGCCCAAACCGAGGAAAAGATAGCCAGTTCTGTTACGAAGGGGGATAAAACCTTTTATAGGTACATTAGGGAGCAAAGAAATCCCAAGGGAGGGATACGGAGACTTAATAAAGGGAAGGGAATGTGGGCAGAGGGTGACAGTGAAAAAGCAGAGGTACTGAATGAATATTTCTGCTCAGTATTCACAATGGAAGAGGAGGGGGAGGTACCTAAAACAAACAAGAGAAACACTCTGGACAGGAGAGTCAATACCAGTTCATTCACAGAACAAAGGGTTTCAAAAGAACTCCTGAAACTGAGGGTGGACAAAGCAATGGGGCCTGATGGGATTCACCACAGAATTCTAAAAGAACTAAGGGTAGAACTAGTGGCACCGCTGACTAATCTCTTTAACAAATCATAGGAGGATGGGGTGGTACCTGAGGACTGAAGGAAGGCGGATGTGATTCCTCTGCACAAAAGTGGGAGCAGGGCTGAGGCAGGAAACTACAGACCAGTTAGTTTGACCTCAGTGGTAGGGAAAATGATGGAATCATTTCTGAAGGAAAGAACTGTTGAGTACCTACAGGCCAGTGGGGCACAGGACCCAAGGCAGCATGGATTCACAGCAGGAAGGTTGTGTCAGACGAATCTAATAGATTTCTTTGACTGGGTGACCAAAGTAGTAGACCAGGAGGGGCTGTGGACATGGCCTACCTAGATTTTAGCAAGGCATTTGATACAGTCCACACAAAGATTAATAAACAAGTTAGCCAGCCTTGGAGTGGGTCCCAAGGTAGTAGCCTGGATAAAAATTGGCTGAGGGCGCAAGGGTAGTAGTAAACAGAGTCCACAGTGAAGAAAGGAGGGTTACTAGCAGGGTACCGCAGGGTTCAGTACTGAGACCATTTTTTTTTTAATGTCTTTATAAGTGACATTGCAGAGGAACTGGAAGGAAAAGTATGTCTCTTTGCAGACAACACAAAGATCTGCAACAGGGTTGATACACAAGATGGAGTGGAAAGGATGAGAAGGGACTTGTCAAGGTTGGAGGAATGGTCAAATGTATGGCAGCTTAGATTCAATGCAAAGAAGTGCAAGGTAATGCAGCTGGGAAACAAAAACCCGGGGAAGAGTACACAACGGGGGGTGAGATACTGATAATAAAAATGGAAAGGGACCTGGGGGAAAATTAGATCAGATGACCTTAAGGTGGGCAAGCAATGTGAGAAGGCAGTAAGGAAGGCTGGGGGGATACTGGGATGCACAGGGAGAGGCATCAACAGTAGAAAACAGGAAGTTGTTATCCCTCTGTACAGACAGTTGGTGAGATCCCATCTGGAGTACTGTGAACAGTTCTGGAGACCCCATCTCTGCAAAGACATAGACAGAGTGGAGGCTGTCCAGAGGAGGGCAACCAAAATGGTGCAGGGTCTGCACCAGAAGACATATGAAGAGAGACTAAAGGAGCTTAATATTTATACCCTTGAGAAAAGAAGGGAGAGGGAGGACATGACAGAAACTTTCAAGTACCTCAAGGGAATCAACAAAGTCCAAGAGGGTAGTATCTTTCAGAAAAAGAGATGTGCAAGAAATTAAAATTACGTACCTACCGTAATTATGATCTTTCTGTGTATCTTCACCATTCATCACAGATGGGTATCTGGCCGGAGGTCGGGACCCAGCGGGAGCTTTTTTTTTTTTTTTTAAAGGGTGCGGAGCCCACAACACATCAGCGCCACCCGAGGCCGACATACTGCGGGCGCCAACGGGTTGGCCGTTAGGCTGTGTCGACCGCCTGCCTGCCAGTTCTGAGTCGCCCAAGAGGTAAGAGGAAGGGACTGGAGGGTGGGACAAGCGAGTCCAAGGGACAGAAAAAGGAAAAGATGTATGAACTAAAAGGAGAAATAATGACTGAGAGGACAGAAAAGAAGAGGTTAGAAACTAAAGGGGATTGGGAGGGGCCCCAATCTCTGGAAGCGGAAGAAGGAGGGGTAGGTGGGTAAAGAATTTAGGAGAGAGGGGAGAAGGATAAGATATCCCGGACCCTGGTCCGTCTCCAGATTGTATAGGAACTGCAAGGAGTAGCAAAGCTTTCTGACAGAATTCAAGGGACGAAATAACTGGCAAACACTTCAGATAAGCAGAGTTGGCTATTCTGGAAGAAGGACATGATACAGGGATTCAGCACCCTCTCAGGAAAAGATTTTTGGTGAAAAAAGTTTTTGTTTTTTTTTAGGTGAAATAGGTTGGATGGTAACAGGGAGGAGGAGAGAAGGAGGGCAACTACCAACTCCCACCCCACAGGGGTGGAGACAAGGTACTGGAGAAGCAGTGCCGCTCGAGCTATCCACTCTTCCTGGAAAAATACTCCCCTGTGTGTCCCTATTTTACTCCACTCCTAAGGAGGAAAGGGGGAGTCAAAGAGAGGAAGGGGGACCCAGAGACTGAGGCCCCAGGGGTATGGAGGGTGGGGTTGTGATGAATGGTGAAGATACACAGAAAGATCATAATTACGGAAGGTACGTAATTTTCATATCTTATCTGTGTCAATTTTCACCATTCATCACAGATGGGTGAGTACTGAGCCCCCCGAAGAGGGTTTTCTTTACACCCTAAGGGAAAAAGTCCCTTAGCCCTCAGTGGGTGACACACTGGGGAACCTTCAGGGCCTGGAGGCCTGAGTGGGGAGAGAGAGAGATGGAGTCCCCCCCGGAGAGGGAAGGAAGTTGCCCCGACAAGCGCCGTCTCATTCTGCGGAAGAAAAGGTAGGTTCCCTGGTGGGCGGAGTTAATCACCCTACGCCGGGCCAAGGGTGACAACCAGGAAAGACATAGCCATGCCATCCGCCTAGTGCAGATCGCTGTCCCTACGACCCTGGTAGCTACCTCGTTGGCATCATAAGATGCCCTCGCTTGGTGCCTTGCTAGCTCCAGGCCACATGTAGAGAGTGCAATGGCTTGTCTGGTTTGCTCCATGTCAGGCAATGAGGCTAGCAGCTGACCTAGCCTGGACCACAAGAACCTGTCATAGGCTGTGTAGTGGGCCTGATGTGCAGAGATAGAGAGAAGTAACCGTGCCGAGCAGAAAGTCCTCCTACCCCAGAAATCAAAATCCAAGGAGTCTTGATCTGGGGGCCGGTCACAGTGAAGGGCGCGAAGCCCATCAGGAGTATCCAACTGCATCAATCCAGACTGTGGATGAGGCATGGAACCTGGAGACTCGGGGGCACACAATACCTCTGGCTGAGATCCCTTGGGGCAGGAACTCCGGAGAAGGGCCTCTGCCAGGAACGCAATGACACCTCCCAAAAGGGAGCCGGCCAGGGCGGCACCACAAGGGTGGTCTCACCAAAATCGCCTAGAAAGGCATGCGCCGAGTGTTCAGGATTGCTAATAGTGGAAGGAGAAAGGTGCAAATCCTCCAACATCCTCACGAGGAATCGCTGATACTCAGAGAGATCAGCAGCCGGAGAGATGTGGACAGAGGGTTCCTCTCCCCCTGAAGAGGGGGATGAGGATCTGGAGGGCACCGTCTGTTCAGTAGGTGGCTGCATGGGGGAGGTTGAAAAACCTAGCTGTCCATTGCCCTAAAGTAAGCAGGTAACTGAGCAGCCACCGCTCTGAACTGCTCCCAAGTGAGAGGGCCACTAGGACCGAGGATGCCTGGGAATGCAGGAGAGTGTGGCAGAGAGATGGGGACAGAGCCGAGAAGAGATGTCGGCTGACCTCCGCCTGGGCTAAGGAGCAGACCGTGGGCACCCGCGGAGGAAGGTGCCCTTGAAGACCCCACAGCCCACAGCTGAACAACCACATCAGTAATGCCTTGGCTGCGCCCAGAAGAATCCCCCCAGTGAGGTGACCGGGGCCATATAGGTCCAGAAGGACAGTCCCCTGCCTCAAAAGAACGTGACTCTCTCAAAGATACCACGATGGAAGAGCGGAAATCCGCACTACGGCTTCTCCCAGGGCCCGGGTGGACCCCAGAAAAAGGCAGGCGTGCCGACCCCACACCCCTTGACCCCTCGGAGTCTGAAAGAGCCCTCCTCCTCGAGAGGGCCAGCCTAGGTAGCTGGCATCTCTGGGCAGCCCCTGAAGGGGCTATCCCGGGTGCAGTACCCTCCCCCCCTGCAGGTGCTCCAATTGGCCCCAAAGTTGGGCAATCAAGGCACACCACCGGAGGGGGTACCACAACTGAGGGATCAGTGAAACCGCCAAGACCAGGCTGCAGAGCTATGGTGGCCCGCACCACTGCCTGCTGGTCAGCACCCCTGACCCTAGTCTCAGTAGCCACCGACCTCACCTCAGAAGGGTGCCGACTCCGACTGGTCGAAGAGATCAACGTGCTGCCTACCTCAACTGCAAACCCCGAGGGGTCAGACTGCACATCTGACCCAGAGCTTGACTCCGTCTCCGAGGAGGTAGAGTCCGAGGCCCTGTGCCAAACCATGGGAGAGCAGGCAGAACCATCCTTACCACCAGGCCCAGAAACCACAGCTGTGCCCGAGTCGGTGCCAGCACCTCCTGCAACCCCGCGAGCGGAATCCGAGGGAGGCACGGCCCCAGCCCGAGCCATAGATCTAGACCTGGGACCAGTCACGGTACCATCCAGTCCCACGGCACCGCGAGCAGCGCCAAGGATGGAGACAGCACCGATGACAATCCCGGTGGCACCCTTGGCGCCAGCCCCGGTGCTGCCTGGCTCCCCGGAACTGCGAATGGTGCTGAGGGCTGGGGCGGCACCGCAGACTGCCCTGAAGGTGGACACGGCGCCGAGCACGGCCCCACCCGGCTCTCTGGTGCTGCGAGCGGCGCCGAGGGCCAGGGCAGCGCCGACTGAGGGAACCAAAGGCCCCAAGGCGCCGAGCCTCGAGGACACGGCGCCATGCTCAATCTCGGTGCACGAGACGTGGCAAAGGACGACATTGCAGTAGATCTCACAGTGCCACTAGCAGTGCCGGCACCACGAACGGCTTCAACAGAGCTCACGGTGTCACGTGACAAGTCGGTGCCAACGACGGCTTTGTCAGGGCCCATGGCACCGCGAACGGCGCCGAGGACTCTGACGGCGCCGGCCGATGGCATCGAGGATGGCGCTGACCCGGGCCTTCCGAGCCATGGGAGCGACCCCGGGGGAGCCTTCACCTCTGAAGGGGCGATTGCCATGGCGGCGCCTCCCGCCTGCTCTCGGGAAGGAGTGGGACAGGCCTCCTGCACCATGGAAGAAGCCACAGCAATGGCTAGGCTACAAGTAGCCGAGGCTCCCTCCTCCTCAGTCCATACAGAACTGGGAGGGAACCCGGAGGAAAGGCTGAGAGGCGTGGCTTGGCACGGCGAGTGCGTCTAACTGAAAGTGGTGAGCTCGCCCACTTTCCACGTGCGTTGTTCGAGGACCTGGCGGTCCATGGAGAAGCAGGCATCGCACGAATCCATGTCATGAAGCAGGCCAAGACACGAGAGACACCGGTCATGCTGGTCGGTGATGGAGAATTTTCGGCCGCATGGGCACAGTCGCATGGGGGGCCGACCCGTCTTGGAAGATTTCTTCCCCTCCGACCGAGACATGACCTACGGGGAAAAAAAACACAAAAAACAGACTCAACGTCACGAAAATATAAAGATAAGGAAAGATCTTACCAGGCGACGTCGAGTAGAGGCAAAAACAGAACTGGCAGCAGTACCGACGGACTTTGACGCCGAAGGATTGGATTTCAAAAACTAGCAGGCCTAGGATTTTCTTCAGAGCTTCCCACGAGGTGACCTCTATGGTGGGAGACGAAGAACTGGCAGGCAGGCGGAGTTGACACTGCCTAACGGCCAACCCGCGAGCGCCACGCAGTCGCTGGCTCTCGAGGGCAGCACTGATGGTGTGTCGGCCCGCCTACCCTTGTAAAAGAAAAAAAAAGCTCCCGTGGGTCCTGACCTCCAGCCAGATACCCATCTGTGAAGACTGACACAGATAAGATCAAGGGGGCACAATTTGAAGATAGAGGGTGGACAGCTCAGAGTTAATGTGAGGAAATATTTTTTTCACAGAGAGGGTTGTGGATGCATGGGAACAGCCTTCCTGAGGAGGTCGTGGAGTCAAGAACAGTGGGGGAATTCAAGAATGCATGGGACAGACATAAGGCAGTCCTAGTGGAGGGTAGGAGGAAGTAGGCTATTTGTTAACTAGGATCTGCAGCTTATCCATTAGGTAGGAAAATGGGCAGACTAGGTGGGCCAAGCGGTCCTTATCTGCCATCAAATTCTATGTTTCTATGTAGGCGGGGGGGGGTTCCAAAGGACCCCTGCTCTCCGCTGGCTGCTTGTTGCTCCATGATTAATTCCTGCATGGCTTTCTTGTGTCGGCATTGGGTGGTGAGGTTGAACTTCTGGCAGGACTCACAGGCAAGGATGTTGTGGCTAGGTCCAAGACAAAAGACACAGAGTTCAAGTTTCTCGGTGGAGGAAATCTTTTTTCTGCAGTGACAGTGATGGAAGAGAGATGACGAGGGAGTAGTTCTCGACATACAAAGGACAAATGAATCACTTTAAACTAAAGTGATTCAAAAGCAAGTAAAGGAAAAAAAAAGTAAGTGAAAATGGTGGTCGAACTGAGCAACAAAGTTTCTGCGGCGTCCGTGCACGAATGGTCAGTGTGCCTTCCTGGTCACCAATTTTCAAATAAATAACTAAGTAAATAAATAAAAAGTGAATAAATAAACTCTTCTCATTTTAAAGCCCTTTTCTATTGGGTTTTAGACCAAAACTTTCTACAAAGTTCACAATTAATTAAATTGTTATCTGGACCAGAGCACTTTAGACAAAGCTTGTGGCAGTCTGCCTTTGCCAGTAGCTTAAAAAAATATACAATTTTTAAAACCTGTAGGTCCTGTTGTCTTTTTGGGTCTATCAGTCTTACCAAACACTGCTAGGACCTGTAAATAAATTATTCAGTTCCCAGCCACAAAGGGATAAAATGAAAATAATTTTTTTTAAATCTAAAACTGCTTTAAATATGAGTAAAAATTTCAGTGATTAAAGATTTTACACAGAATGTGGCTGGTTCCCTCAGGACAGAAATAAAAATTTCATACTCACTGTAACTCCTGATCTTCTAGGAATATCTTCATCATTAATTCACACCAATGGGTTCTGAGCCACAGGTGCTAGGACCCTGCAGGAGCCAGAACTTTTCAGGAGGGCCGGTGCTTAGGTAGGCTGCGCACATGCATGGCACTGTGAGACTGACTTGTACTACATGCCCTCAACCACCTCAGCAAGATTTTTACTGAAGAGGTGCAATGTAACTTAGCTAACACTAATGCACTTAAAATAAGGGTATAAGATAGCCCTGGTGACCCCTGTAAGAAAAGCCAACAAATCAGAAACAGATTGTCTTCATAGTCCCAACTAAGAACAAGAGGTGAAGACCAACAAGCAGAGAGTAAGCCTGGGTGATGAAGGATGGGTATGTCAATCAATGGTGAAGATATTCCTAGAAGATCAAGAATTACAATGAGTATGTCATTTTTATCTCTTCCAAGAATCAATCTTCACCACTGATTCATGCCAATGGGTTAGGGCACCAAGCTCTGACAAAAGTCCCCCCGGCAGTGCAGAAGGAGCTAGAGTTCACTCAGGACAAAAGTCCATTAAGGATGGTCCTGCTAAAGAAAGGATGCTACCTGGCATGGCTTGATGGAGGTGTGCACTGTGCTTCAGGTGGCAGCTTTGCAAATGTCACCAATAGGCACACAGCAAATCTCTGTTAAGGACATGACGACCACTCTGATGGAGTGGGCACATACTTGGCCTTTCAACTTAACCTGTGCCATAGAATAACAGTGACAAAGGCAGCTAATAATCCATGCAGAAATGCATTTGATTGTAACAGATTGTCCCATCTGATTAGGGTCAAACGAGATGAAGAGCTGCTTAGACTGTTGAAAGTCATTAGTTCTATCGAGGTAGAATGTGAGGGATCTTTCAACATTCAGAGAATGGAGAGTGTGCTCCCCTTCATTATGGAAGTTAGAAAAGTATGTAGACAGTACTAGATGCAGATTTAAGTGAAACTCAGACACTACCTTAGGTAAAAACTTGGGATTTGAGGGGCCGGCCCGGTGGCGCTGAGGGTTGAGGTGCTGGACACCACACCTCGCTCCACGCCGGCGACCCGGGTTTGGGAGCGGACTCGGGTAGTCAGTGGGTCGGCCGGGGGGAGACAGGCTTGAGCGTCCGATGACAGCTCGCCTGCTCGGGGGAGGATTCGGCGATGCCCGCGCGCATGACCCCGGCGGGCTCGGGAACTGCAAGCCCCACTAGGGATAGCTGGCCGTTGAGCAGCACGGACGTCGACGCTGCGCGCCATGACGCCAGGGAGGTCATCGGCTGCCCGGGAGGAGAAAACGAGGAAAGAGCCTGCCTCGCCCAGGAAGATGGAGGACCTCGGACGTGCCCATGATGTGCCGTGCCCGCCCAACAGACCACGAGACCGACAAAATGTAAGTTACGGGGTTAGAACCCCCCACCTCGTCCCCGCCCGGGTGGTAAACCGCGGCTCTATGGGGATCTGTGGTCTGTGTGGGCAGGGTTCCGGGCAGTGGGATGTCTGGGGGTCGTCACTGAAGGGTCGGAGGAGGCAGGCTGTGAGGAGGATAAAGAGAATTTAAAAAAAAAAAAAAACTTGGGATTTGAGCGGAGAACCACTTTGTCTCTGTGGAAAACAGTATAGAGAGGATCTATGACTCAAGCATGAATCTTTAAAACTCTGCAGGCAGATGTGATGGCCACTAGAAAAGCATTTTTCCCTGTTAGGAAAGTACAGTTCCATAGGAACTTACCATAACAGTAGAACTTCGATATGATCTCTTGCAGCAGGCTCACACAGAAACTTTCTAGCTAGCAGTCTACCAGAGGGGGCCACCCACCTCCAACATCCGCTGCAATCATCAGCCAAGCCTATAAAGGCTGGCAGCCGCCATACACGCTTCAGTTCTCCCACTGGAGACCAAAAGTAGTATTCCATCTGTGGGAACCGAGGAGGCTTCCGAGGTAACCTGAAAGCAGACAGAAATCAGAAGCAGAAGGCTCGCCCCATGAAAGAGGAGAGACAGATAGAAAGAGGGGTAGGAGGGAGGGAAAGTAATGCCTGCTGCAAGAGATCATCTCAAAGATCTACTGTTACGGTAAGTTCCTAAGTAACTGCACTATCTTACTTCAAGGTATCTCTTGCAGCAGGCCATCACCAGTAAGACTGAGTCCCAAGCAATATTGACTACTACAGACAGGCAGTCCAGGAGGAGGAAAAACCGATGGCCTATGGCAGGCCCTGAAGCGCAACAAGGCCAAAGTTGGCACTACTCCTAGAGGCAATGTCCAGACTGTAATGTTTGGTGAAGGTGTGGACAGTGCTCCATGTAGCAGCAGCACAAATGTCAGCAGCCAATACATTCCTGAAACAAGTAATCAATGTGTCCATACCCTGGTGGAATGGCCCTTAACCGTGCCAGGAAGCTCCCTACCATACTTCCGGTAACAATAGACAATGCAATTGGCTAACTACTTATACAGGCACTATTTGGACACTGGGGCACCCACTTTTCCTGGGACGAATGAATCAAATAACTGATTGGACTTCCTGGAGTCCTTAGTGTGGTGTGTATAGTATCACAGGATACTGTGCATATCCAAAGTATGGAGCAATGCCTCCCCTTGACTGGGATGCTCTGGATAATAAACAGGCAGGTGGATGGATTGATTCAAAGTAAACTCCAAAACCATCCTAGGAAAAACACTTAGGGTTGGTTCACAAAGACACCTTGCCTTCATGAAAAATGAAATAAGGCTCCTTACACAGACGGGCCTGAAGCTCAGAAATCCATCAAACAAAAGTAATAGCAAGTAAAAATAACGCTTTCCACAACAGAAAGCACAGCTTGCAAGGCATGGCCAGTTTGAAGGGTGACAAGGTTAGTTTTTCCAACACAAAATTGAGGTCCCATGCCAGGACAGGATCACGGATGAGAGGCTTCAAATGCAGAATGCAGCTCAAGAAGGTGCAAGACACATTGAGTTGAGCCACTGGATGGCCCTCAACAGGTACATGGTATGCAGAGATGGCAGAAAGATGTACCTTAATCAAGGAGTACCTTAGGCCCGAGTCTGAAAGGGGCAGCAGTTACTCCTGCACCTGATCCACTGAACAGATGAAGGGATCCAACCGGTGCGATGCAACCCAAAGAGCAAAGTACTTCCATTTCACTTCGCTTTTACCCGTGGCATGGAGTGGGTCACCTGGCTGCAGTAACTGAAGGAGCTAAGAAGGCTCTTCAGTGACCCCCCCCTCCAAGTCACTTCTACCCTTGGAACAGGGTGGTTCGCCTGTCTGCAGTAACCGAAGGAGCTAAGAAGGCTCCTCAGTGAACCCCCTCCACTTCACTTCTACCCATGGAATGGAGTGGGTTACCTGGATGCAGTAATTGAAGGAGCTAAGAAGGCTCCTCAGTGAACCCCCCAACTTCACTTCTACCTGCAGAATGGAGTGAGTCACCTGGCTGCAGTAACTGAAGGAGCTAAGAAGGCTCGTCAGTGAACCCCCCCACTTCACTTCACTTCTACTGGCGGAACGGAGTGGGTCACCTGGCTGCAGTAACTGAAGGAGCTAAGAAGACTCCTCAGTGACCCCTCCCCCCAAATTCACTTCTACCCACGGAAAGGAGTGGGTCACCTGGCTGCAGTAAGTGAAGGATCTAAGAAGATACGGACCGTGGACTTCACTGTGGGAAGGCTGTAATCTTCCTGGACTAAAAGTCTCCACCACTCATTCACACTAACGGAACTACGCTGGAGGTGCTAGGACCCTGCGGGAGCCAAAAATCTTCAGGAGGGGTGGGACAGGACCGCACATGCGCAGCACTGAGAGACTAGCTCATGTCGTATAGGCTTTCTCAGCATTGACCCTCCAACCACCTCAGTTCCTTTCCTTCCGCCATCAAGTGTGCTTCGATGACAAAGTCATTCGCCTGTTGGGAGTCAAGTCTTCGTCTATACGAGAACAACTATAGCCGTTCAGTATTCAATTAATTTTCTACTTTTAGTGTTCTTTTCTTGTTTAAAAAAAAAAAAAAGAAGAAGAAGAGGAAGAAACTCTCAGCCTGCCATCAACGGAGTCGACCTTAGATGGTAGCGGTGACCATAGGGAGACTTCACTTGAAAGCTGTGATGGCAGTGGGGCAGTGTTCGGTCTGCCGCCCTTTGCGGAGGAGGGGGATCCAACCATGGGCAGTCCTGTGCTTGGGGGGGGAGGGGGACAGTTTGCCCGAAGCACAAAAGCAGCAAACCCATTCCCGACCTCGATCAGGGACCAGGCTCCGCTCAGCCTCGAGCTCTTCTTCTTCTTGTCAGTAGAAGAAGAAACAGTACAGTTTGAGGTCGCCCTCTGGTACATTTGCACGGGGATTGTCGGTGGTGGTGAGCAGTAGGCCTGACCCAACTTCGGTGGGGTCTTCTGTGGCTCCGTTCTTAACGGCAGCAATCTTTGACACCGGGCTCCTTCTCTGTCCTCGATGGAGCTCCGGTGAGCAGTTTCACCTCTGGGCCACTCTTTTAGAGCTGGGGGCATGACGTCTACCAAGTTGACTTGGCCAATGGAACCATTTTCGGGGCCTTTTGGCCTCGGAGTTACTGGGCCACAGCCGAGTTGGGTGGGCAGAATGTGCTCAGTACCCTCTCCCGTGCCAGTGCCATCGATGCCGACCCCATGTGCCTACCCCCCTCACATTTTCCTCTGCAGGGGCTGGCATAGGTACTGCTTTCCTTCTCCCCCTTTTTCTTCAGGTCTAGGCCAGTATGCCAGACACTGTGTGTGGTGGCAGCGCCACTTGTGGGGCCAGTGCTGTGTATGGTGCCAGTGCAGCGAGTGGTGCCAACGCCGCTAGTGGTGCTGGCACTGAGAGTGGTGCTGGCGTGGCCTGTTGAGCCAGCACTATGAGAGGTGCCTGCGCCGCAGGTGGTGCTGGCACCGCAGGTGGTGCCTGTGCTGTGAATGGCGCCGAACTCCTCGTCGCAGTTCAGGGTAGTGGTGTCTCCCGTGATTCTGGCCTGGACCTGCCTTTTGGAGGTTCTTCTGGGGTAGAAGTGGATCTTGATGAGTCTCTCCCTGTCCTACTTTGCAAACACAGCAGATGACTCATTTTAGGTGCTGGAATGCAAGATTTCTGTATCAGCACAGTCTGTGATGGAAGATCTTCTTTTTAGTTTTTCCTCATAGATATGGGGTCCACCATAACATTTCAGACTTCATCTGTGGACCAAAGCAGACTTCTACATCTGGAATTCCTACATTCCTCAGTATGAGTACACCCTGCAGAACACACTAAATTCAATGGCTGAGAGCCTCCCGGAATCTACCACTCCATTACTAGGGGCATATAGTAGATGCCTATGACACTGCCTGTAGGGTGGCTGCCATTGGCAGCAGATGATTAACATCTCCTTGGTGGTGCTTATCGGTTCGGCCCTAAGGCTGAGCTCTGGAGGGCACTCAGACTCCTGCTGTCCCTCAGAGGGACGGCACCATCGTTATTCTTGTAACAGGCAGTCTTTTCAAGGTAGAGGCCTGGAAGCCTTTGTCAGGAACCAACTCTTCAACTGCAAAAAAAAAAAAAATCGCAGCAGAAGGCACAGGGCCTGAAAGCACCCGGTACCATCCTCTTGGATCCGGCCCAGGTCCCACCTCAGTTGTTTGAGGTGGATGCCTCTCAGCAGTAGTGGGGGGTGCCTGATTTGGTTTTATAACTAGTGGAAGTCCAATCCAGCGGACGTATGGGTCATCAGGATTGTCCAAGAGGGATACTGTCCCAGTTTCACAGAGATTTTCCCCAGACCCAGGTGGCAGTCCAGTCTATTTGCCTCTCTGTCAGACCCACTTTCCTCTGAGAGACGGGGCCTCAGAGAAGTAGAAGTTGTTCCACGGCGAGTCAGAACACAGGTTCCTACTTGCTTTGCTTGGTTCCAAGATAACAGGCAGCATGCGCCATTTCTCAACCTTGAAAGTTTAAACAAGTACCTGTTCAGAGAGAAGTTCACTACAACCTTGGTATTCAGGCCTTCACTTCCTGGACATTTGGCTCTGAGCCAGTCCATCTGGGCTAGATTCTCAGGAAGCAGTTGCCACAGCTTCTCAGTTGCTGTCTTCCAGGAGGGGTTTTCTGATTCAGAGAAGTTGCCAGATTCACCTTCCCAGCAGCTCCTCTTCATAGGAGCCCTCCTGGATACCTGCAGGTGAGGGTTCTTCCTTCCAGAGAACGGAAGAAACAACATCTTCAGATGTCTCGTTACTTCACGGAAAGCGACTCTGTCTGGGCCCTACAGCGGATGCTGGGACTTATGCCTTCATCCCCAACAAATAGTGGTCTCCGACCACGCATCTGCAATCCTCGGCATAAATGACAGAACCTCAGATAAAATTACTTGCATGGTAGATGCAGTTGGTCTAGCTTCTGCTAGGTCTACCCTTACCCTCTAAATCCCAGATCACCATCACCACGGTTGCACTCCTGATTGGTTAGGGAGCTCTCTGTCAAGACCTCCACACTCAGGTGTGGGAGCCAGGAGTAGGAGCATCATTTTCTCATAGATTTCTTAGAGATGAGAAATGTCTTATTCGCTTTCCAAGTCCTGAAGGAGGCCCTCTGCCACAAAGTGATCCCACTTCAGACTGATGACAAAATTGTGATGTTTTTATCAAAAAGCAGGGTGGAGCACTCTCCTACCCTCTGTGCAAGAAGGCCGTGGGGAAGTGAGAGTGGTGCCTTGAGCACATTGCATCAGTTCAGTCATTGTGCAGTCCAGATCTGATCCTTTTTGCATTCCCTCTCAATGCAAATCTGCCTCTATCCTGCTTCAGAAATCCAGACCCTGGTGTCTTCTGTCAGGATGTGTTCACTGTAGTAGACAAGATGCTCCTGTATGCTTTCCTCCTCTTCCCTTGGTTCAGAGGATGCTGCTCAAGTTGTAGGCCAATGGGGCCAGGATGATTCTCATCATCCCAGACTGACCTCAGCAGATATAATTTGCATAGGTCAACAGTCGGTCAGAAGTTTCCCCGAGGCGACTCCCTCTATGAGCGGACCCTCTGACAAAGGGACTTTGGTCCATCCTTCCTGTGCTCCCTTTATTCCCATGGCGGACTCCTGAGGACATGAAAGTGGGCAAGTTTAGGTTTCCAGATAATCATACAAATCTTCTTAGCCACGCATAGACCTTCCACCAGGAGGACTTATGTGGCTAAGTGGTTACACTTCACCATCTGGTGTGCAAAGTTCCATCTGGACCCTTTTGGTTGCCCACCAAGTAAAATGCTGGGGTGCCTCGTGGACCTGTCGAATGCAGGTCTGCATTTCTCAGCAGAGAATGTTCACCTCTGCGCATTTTCAGACCATCTTGAGCCAGTAGACAACATGTCACTGGCTCAGTTACCGTCAGTCAAGTTTTGCTTCTCCCAACTTACTTCATTAACTACAGAATGAAGGAGAGTGCTCCCTTCACCTCTCTGAATGTTAAAGAGGGTTCTGCGATTCTACATCGACAGAACGAAGAGATAAGCATCCGAGCAACTAATGTATCTTTCCGCATGCCTTGGCTGGGTCAGTCTGTTGCCATGAGATGTATTTCTGCTTGGTTAGTTGCATGTCTTCAACACTACTAATCCTTGGTACAGATGAAGTTGGAAGGCCGGGTTCACACCACTTTACCAGAGCGGTTGCGGCTTTCCTTGCGGAGATTCATAATGTATCCGTTGCAGACATCTGCAAGGCGGCGAGTTGGAGCTCAGTGCATACCTTTGTAAAGCACTATGTTCTGGATGTCCATACCTGAGAGTTAACTTTCTTCGGTAGGACAGTCCTTATGGACTTCTGAGTGAGCTCTGTCTCCTACCACCCTACTCGGGAAGGGGGGGGTTGACTTTTAGCACGGTACTCTCCCATTAGTGTGAATGAGTGGTGGAGACTTTTAGTCCAGGAAGATATGGAAATTACGTACTTACCGTAATTCTTGATCTTCTTGGACGAAGTCTCCACCACTCATTCACATTCCCACCCACCATCCCACGAGCTCACTCGTTCTGGCCTTCACCTTCTTGTTGTTCAGGCTGTGAAGACATTGTTGAATTGACCCTTCTTACATTTGCCATCTGGGCCTTCACATGCCCGGAAGTTAGGGTTAGGTTTTCTTTCATTAGTTTACGCTGCACCTCCTTGGTCGAAAAGGTACTGAGGCGGCTGGAGTGTCGATGCTGAGATAGCCTATATGGCGCAAGCTAGTCTCGTGGCGCCATGCATGGGCGGTCCAATCCCGGTGCCAGCCCTCCTGAAGATTTTTGGCTCCCGCAGGGTCCTAGCACCTCCGGCGTAGTTCCATTGGTGTGAATGAGTGGAGACTTCATCCAAGAAGATCAAGAATTACAGTAAGTACGTAATTTCCATTTGCTGCGGGGTATTAGAAAACCTAAATTCTCCTGACTGCTGCTAGTATTTTTTGTTAATCTGCTGACCAAGCTAGTTGAAGCTGTTTGTACTCCTGTACTTGTATACCTTTTTAGGTCGGTAGACTCCACTGTTAAGTTTTTTTGCTGCATGTACTTATCAGTTTAGTACCTGTTTTTAGACCGTACCTATAATTCTCAGCTTAATTCCTGTGTATGCCTCTTGATCAGAATTGCGTGCCGACTCTGATATTTAAGTGTGTATATGTAAGTTACAACATTGCCGGAACCCTGCACATGTGCAGTGCAACCTGCCTGGGTCTCCTTTTATTCTGCTTCCTGCCCCTACTTCTCCTTATTCCTTTGTTCTGTCTCCCTTATCCCCTAGGCTCCTCAGTCCCCCCTCCCTTCACTTCTCCCAACAGAATGGTGCAGGTCGCCTGGCTGCAGTAACTGAAGGAGCTAAGAAGGTACGGACCGTGGACTTCACTGTGGGAAGGCTGTGTTGCTGCAGGGTGTTAGCCCACCAACACTACGTGTCAACTGCCCCACCCACCCACCGTGGTCCATCTCTTACCTTATAGGGCTGTGGCGATCATGTGAATCTCTCACCTAGTTTGTTAAAGTCCCCACTTTTCCACTGGCAGTTTATATCCACTGACCAATAGGGGTCAGTCTCGTGCCTCCTCTTCCTGTTGTTCTCCTGCACTCCCCTCAACTCTGCTCCCCTACTACTTCCTTTGCCACACACTCTATTCCCTACACTTTCACCACTCTCTCTCTCTATCTCTTTGTCTCTCCCTTGCCTTGTCTCGAACCCCCAGCCTTTAACTCCGTAGGCAGCAATCTTTCCACTGCGCTATTCTGCCCCTGCCTTTTTCATTGAGGTTTTTTCAGGACACTTTTACCCTTTGGCTAATTTTCTCAGCTGATACCCTTTGTTTTACCCTTATATACTTCTGTCACTGCCATGGGAATCCCCTCTAGGACATTCCTGCCTCTGTTATTCCTGATCAGTGCCTTCCCGCTGATTTCCATTGGCAATAAACTCCTGGTACATACCATCCCTTTATGTAATAATAATAATAATAAATAATAATACAACTTTATTTATTAAGCGCCTTTAAAATCTCAAGGCGCTATACAAAATAAGTATAAAACAAGCCATGTATAAAAACAGATCACAACTATCTGAAATATTTACAATATAAAACAGCAGACATATATAAATGTATATGTATAATGTCACCCTCTCTCAGGCCTCACCTGCCTCTAGCTCTGCCATTTATTTTTTGCCACCATTCCCTGCTCAGATCACCCCCTCTGTAAATTACCTGGATCACCCCTACCTGTGTTTCTTTCCCCTCCTCCACTTCCTGCCCTTGTCCACCTGCTGCAGTAAAACCTCTCGTCAGGTACTGCAACCAAGTCTCAAATTTATTAAGTATGTGCTTTTCTGCCATGCACTCCCACTTCTGCTTCCCTCAGAAAACATTCACCCTAACCCAGGACCAGCGCCTCAGTCTCCTCCCTATACTTCTCACCAGGGGGGGTCTCAGGTTTGTCTCTGTCAATATCCGCAGCCTCCTGCAGAAAATTGATCTTCTTCAGATCTGGGTTGCTCAACACAAGCCTGATGTTCTTGCGGTTGTGGAAACCTGGCTGTCCCCCAAAATACCTGTCTCCGCTGTCTCCCTGAACGGTTACACTCTTTTTTGGGATGACAGGTTGGGGAAAGGGGGGGGGGTGTGCCATCTATCTCCGCAACTCTCTTAAAGTTCTGGTTCTCCCTAAAGATGTCTCTGGCAATGCTGCTCAGACCCTAGCAATCAAAATCTCCGTAGGAAATCAGGACAAGTCGCTAACAGTGCTGTCTGTTTACATCCCACCCAGGACGCAAAATCTGGATTCAACTCCATCTTGGATTCTGTCTCAGAACTTCCCAGCCACTCTGAAGTGATCCTACTGGGTGATTTTAATATCAACTGGTTGGCTCATGATGTGGCTCCATTTAGTGGGGCAGAGGCAGCTGTTGACCTCTCCTAGGTCATGTCCTCTCCAACAAGGATTAATTACAGGACAGGGATAAGTACACTGATTGATCTCATCCTCTCCAATCACCCTGAATGGCTCTTCAACATTGTGATCCTGCCTGACACTCTGAGTGACCACTCTCTGATACTCTGTTGTTGATCTAATCACTCACCTAAACTCCCTGCTAAGTCTTACTATCAGCATACCCTAAAAAAAGGTACCCTCAGTCAATTTCAGAACTACCTTTGTACTTGCAATTGGTCCCCTATTGACTCTGCTGTTCGCATTGACACTGCCCTTGCTCATTTCATCTCCACCTTCAACTCCACATGTGACATCTTTGCTCCCTTCTCTAAATGTCT
Organism: Neoceratodus forsteri; assembly: GCA_016271365.2. Classification (NCBI taxonomy): domain Eukaryota; kingdom Metazoa; phylum Chordata; order Ceratodontiformes; family Ceratodontidae; genus Neoceratodus; species Neoceratodus forsteri. The sequence continues at coordinate 662,360,552 of CM057459.1, forward strand.
TGTCAAAGGTGCTGACAACCCCTGGATGACCCCCGGCACTCTTAAATCTTATGGCCTCCCACGATAACCTCTGGCACAAGGCCCTGGCATCTGGCCACCCTGTGGACAGGCAACAGTACAGGGCTGCAAGAAACACTGGCACTAGAGAACTCCACTGGGCGAAGGCTGCCTACTTTAAATCTAGCCTCTGCGCATCTTGGGGTGATGGGAGGAAATTTTGGAATAACCTAAAGGATCTTACTGGTAAACCTAACACCTCCCCCCATGTTAAATATTAATGGGGTCACTACCCAGGACCCTCAGCTTATTGCTGATGCCTTTAACTCCGCATTTACTGACCTTAGTGGGATACTCCATCCCAATTTCTTTGACAATAACCCTTGCACCTCCCCCCATAACTTTGGCCCCTCACACACTCCCCCTTTCCGCTTCAGGACTATCTCATTAAGATAATCTACGTCCTACCTTGTCCGTACACTTGGAAAATCTAGATTTAGTGGAGACTCACTGGACCTAAAGCTACACCCTCTGGCCCGTGATGCTGTCCTACCCCTCCTGACTAAAATCTTGAATCTCTCCCTCTGTCTTGGCCAATTTCCATCACAATGGAAGGCTACGGTGGTAACTCCCGTACACAAGAGTGGTGACCATGCCATTCATAGTAACTACCGTCCTATCTCAATCCTCCCCCCAATCTTCAAAGCCCTCGAACATATAGTTTCAGATCAATTATCTGACTACCTCTCCAAGTACAATCTACTGTGTGATCAGCAGCATGGCTTTAGTAATACTACCACTGCCCTCCTAGAGTTCACAGACTTTATTCACAAAGCCCTGGACCATGGTCATTTGGTAGGGTCTGTGTACACAGATCTGACAAAAGCATTTGACACGGTCAATCATGCTCTCCTTATTACATCAGGCTCAGCCCTGGGCCTTTTCCAAGAGGCCACCAACTGGTTCTCCAATTATCTTAGTGGGAGATCTCAATGAGTAAAAATCCTTGACACCCTCTCCTCTAGGCAACCTGTTCCATACATGTGATATCTCCCTCTTTACGCAGGAGACTCCTTTTTTTTTTTTTTTTACTGAACTCCCTCCCTCCCACCTGGGAAACAAAATCTCCTGCTTAAGTAAAATTCTGTCCAAAATAACCATGTTTTTTGGGCAGATAAAGACACATAAAAATTAAATTAGTGATGAACAATGTATCTGATAGCTTTATATAACTAGTTGTTTATTCTTTTTAGTGCTTATTCTTGACAAAATGAAATACATAACATTTTTGTAATGACTTTTTTCTTATTTTTTGATGCCATTTAAGGACAAACTCACGATGTTACGGCATCTCCCTACTAGCAGGCCAATCTCCCTCCTAATTTGACCCAAATCTCCCTCTTAAGCAAGATGGCAGGTCAATCTCCCTCCTAATTTGACCCAAATCTCCCTCTTAAGCAAGTTGGACATATCACATGTATGCTGTTCTCTCTGGGGTCCCACAAGGATCCATACTTGGACCGCTACTGTTCAGTTTATTCCTCAACACACTTCCCTTTGCTTGCTCTGGTAACATGATTCCTTATGTGGACGACACTGTTATCCTCTCTAGTCATTCTGATCCCTTCCGCTTGGAATCTAATCTGCAAAAGTACTTTGTGGAAACCGCAGTGTGGTTCTCCCTCCACAAACTCATCATTAATTACAAAAAGACCAAAGTAATGCAGTTTGCCAACCCCCAGAACAAGTATAATGCTCTGCCGCTAAATATTCTTAATAGCCTCCACCTACCCCTTGAGCAAGTCTGTAGCTTTAAATACCTTGGTATCACCTTGGACTCATCCCTCTCATACCTGAAGCATGTAAATCTGATTTGTAAAGCAGTGAATACCAGAATCGGCTTACTTTACAGACACAGGTCTTGTTTGATACCTGACGCTCTCCGGCTCACCATTACAAGTTCGGTCCTATCAATTGTGGATTATGGTTTAGTTATCTATAGCTCTGCAACCGAAATGACACTCAACATGATCAAGGTCACACATAACAAAACTTGTTGCCTTGTAGTTGGTGGGTATAGGCTCACCCACACCTGTGTTCTGTACAATCAAGCAAATTGGCCAAGTCCTAGTGGAAGTGTGCAATACCATACCTGTCTGCTAGCTCAGACGGTAACCCTTGGCCAGGCTAAAGTACGCGCCCAGCAGCTTCTCATTGTTGCCCCTGCTCCAAGGGCTACATGTATCTCCTCCAAGGTATCCTTCCTTGTCCTTTTCTGCAGGACTGCCCAGGGGCAGATGGCCTTTATGTTTAGGGCCCCTGTCTGGCTAAACAGTCTTCCTTCTGAAGTTCTTTCTGAAATTAAGTCATGCCCCTTTAAAATTAAACTCCAGCAACACCTTCTTAACTTAAATAGGTGTGACTGTCCCTTGCACATTGTCCTTTCTCCCCCTCTGCTTCCTCTTTTTTCCCCTAACTGTACCTCCCTCGGTCTTGCTCACCTTGTCCTCTCCTGCCTGCTCCTGCCCCCTCATCTCACCTTTCTCCCCTCCTCCCTTCTCCTCCTCCTCTGTTTCCCCTCTGCTTCTCCCTTCTCTTCTCCTGCTCACTCTAGCTCTCCCTTCCCCCCTCCCACCTTTGTTTTCCTCCTTACTATTTTTGTTGACGATGTCCCCTGGACTGCCTATCCTCTGTTGTCCTGGATCTCTTGTCCCTGTTCCCCCTCTCTGTTTTACCCCAACCCCCATTAGCGATCTTTGTTATCTCTCTCTCTTACACCTTTACTAGTACTGCTGACAGTTACCTCTCCTACTCTACCTTACTTCCCTGTTTTCTTACTCTGCCTTGGCTGGTCACTTTATTTCTTTAATGCAAACTATTGGAGTTAGCACTTTCACTACTTTGTTTTGTAGTTGCTCAAAAGCTACATACACTGTTACATTGTTTGTAATGTTTCATCCTTGCATTAATGTGTTTTATGTTCTCCATTTATGTACCAACTGTTTTTGCACTGCCTTGTTGTCTCAGATTGTTTACTGCTAATTTCTTTCGACGTGGAGCCTTTGTAAGTGAGTCTCTGACTCAAAGGTTTGTAATTCCAAGATATAAATACATAAATTTCATAGAGTAATTGGCCCTGGTGGAGGGTTTCCTAGCCACCACCAGAACATCTGCCTGTGACAGGGAGCTCCTGCCACTCTTGAGGACTGACCTTTTCTTAAATCTGTTGCAACAGTTCTTCTATTTCTTAGCCTAATCTATCCTTTACGATTTCTAGTCCATAAGGTTGGCCACCTATGGGCACCCCCCCCCCCTTCTTAACTATGTTATAGTGCTCTCTTTAATTTTCCTTTTCCCTCTCAGGTCCTCGTACAGGGAGGTTATTGTGGTGACCTCCAAGCTGATGTACAGACAGTTGGTGAGATCCCACATGGAGTACTGCATGCAGTTTTGGAGACCCGATCTCCACAAGGACATAGGCAGGATGGAGGCAGTTCAGAGGTGGGCAACTAAAATGGTGCAGCGTCTGCAACAGAAGCCATATGAATAGAGACTAAAGGAGCTTATTATGTATACCCTTGAGGAAAGGAGGGAGAGGGAGGACATGATAGAAACTTTCAAGTTCCTCAAGGGAATCAACAAAATCCAAGAAGGTAGCATCTTTCAGAAAAAGGGATGTGCAAGAACAAGGGGACTCAATTTGAAGATAGAGGGGGGACGGCTCAATGGCAATGTGAGGAAGTATTTTTTCACAGAGAGGGTGGTGATCGCATGGAACAGCCTTCCTGAGGAGGTTGTGGGGTCTAAAACTGTGGGAGAATTCAAGAACGCATGGGACAGACATAAGGCAATTTTCGTGGGGGGGTAGGAAGAAATAGGCTGTTGGTTAAATAGGATCTGCAGCTTATCCTGTAGGTAGGGAAATGGGAAGACTAGGTGGGCCAAGCGGTCCTTATCTGCCATCAAAGCCTACGTTTCTATGTTTCTAACAGGTCATGTTCCTCGTTGTTGGATTTGGTATGCAATGGCATTATGTCATAAAATACACTGATGTATATACCTTATGTCAATGAAACCTGTAAATGTTGAAAATACCATGGCACTAAGTGTTTGTGATAAAGGTAAAAAGTTACTAGGGGACTGTATTATAAAAATTAAGTTAGTTGTGCTATTTAAAATGTATGTAAATTGCTGTAAGTTGAACAAGTCTGAAATGTCATGGTGATTTGCATATATCCCATGATGCTTTGTATTATGGAAGTAAGTGTGACGTTGTGTTTCTTTGAAACTTGGGTTATTGTCAATGTCCTTTGGGGTAACCCTTATTTCAGTGCCTCTGCACTGAGGTTCTTTATCTTTAGCTTGTTTTTTTTATTTATTTGAGCCCATGATGTCCATCTGGATCAAGCGTGGACCCGGGGATAGCTGGGTCTGAAAGGCCTGCAGTGTGTACAAGACTGCTCACATCTCCAGAGCATTGATGTGGAGTGTCTTTTCCACCTCAGTCTACATACCCTGAATTTGTTGGACCCCCAGGTGAACCCCCCAGCTGGGATTCGAGGCATCTGTTGTGAGGACCTGCTCAGGGGGAGAAATACAAATGGGAATCCACTGAAGTAGGTTGCTGGGCTCCAGCCACCACAACAATACTCTCCGGACTGGATTGGAGACCATAACTGGCTGATCCAAGGTATCCATGCATTGGTACCACCGGACCCGAAGCATCCACTGCAGGAATTTCATGTGCAGATGGGCTAAGGGAACCATGGCAATGGCTGCGGCCATGAGGCCCAGAAGCTGTAGGAAGGCCTTGACCAAAACATAACAGCTAGAGTAAAGAAGACGGGCTTGGTCCATCAGACATTTTACTCTGTCTGAAGACAGGAAAACCATACCCTGGGCCATGTCCAGGACTGCCCCTATGTACTGGAGCCATTGGTAGGGAGTAAGAAAAGATTTTTGGCATGTTGATAGTGATGCCCAAAGCCTGGAACAGGTTGCAGGTTTGTGCCAGGGTTTGAAGGAGATGGTCCCTGGACGGGGCTGCTAAGAGCCAATTGCCCAGGTAGAGGAAGAAGTAGAAACCCTGCCATCTCAAGGCAGCTGCCACCACCACCAGGTGTTCAATGAAGACCCTGGGCACCAAGAACAAACCAAAGGGCAGAGTCCTGAACTGGTAGTGTGCATCTTGGAAGTGGAAAGGAAGGCAACGCCAGTGAGGGGCAAAAACCTTGATATACAGGTAGGCATCCTGCATATCCAGGGAGCAGATCTAGTCCCCCCAGATGAAGTAGGGGCAGCAAACCCTGAAGGGTAACCATTCTGAACCATTTGTACTCTATAAACAGGTTCAGCTAACTCAAGTCTAGGATGGGTCAAAGATCTCCCATCCGCTTGGGTACAAGGAAGAAATGGAAGTAGAATCCCCTTCCCTGCTGAGGTAGCAGGACTGGTTCTATTGCCTTTTTTCGAAGTAAGGCCTGAATTCTCTCCCTGATGAGGGGAACATGACTGGGAGGGTATGAGGACAGGCCTGGGTTTTTTTCTGGAGGCCACTCTATGAATTCTAGAGTGTGACCATGCTCGATGAGCTGCTGCACTCAGTTGTCTGTGGTGATCTCCCTCCACCTGCCCAGGTGAAGAGAGAAGTGACCCCCTACAACTGCCTCCTGAAGCTCCACTGGAGGGAGGGGGGTTGGCAAGGAGTCAGGAAGTGGGAGCAGTGGCTGTCGAGGCTGCTGCTGCTGCTGCCCCTTAGACCCTATGGGTTGTGGCGGGGGAGGAAATGGGGAGAGGCCCCCGCCTTGCGCTTGCCCTGAACCTCTAGAATGGGACGAGCTTGTCTGCAGTAAGAGCAACGAAAGCCCTCTGTCCCGACTTAGTCTGTTTGTTTTTTTGTTCACTTAACGAGTAAGCACACTGGAAAATGAATTAATTCCCTTTACAGGTGCGACCCCACATTAAACAAAACATAAACATAATTTATACAGTACATTAACATTCCATAAAATTTCAGACTAAAACATCCACGTCAAAATAGAAGTAACTAGTCAAAACATTCGCAGTCAGCCATTAATGTGAAATACAATAGCAGGGCATGAGAAAACGAGTCAGAAGTTTGTAAATTTCTAAAGTCTAAAGTCTGGGTACGATACATAGAGTGGATGGACTTGAGAGTCCGTCCCGAGTTTGCATTCTGGAAATGCGGTCCTGAACATCACCTACAAAAAGCTTGAGACCCCGGAAAGGGGCATCCATTATGCTGGACCGGACATCCAGGGCGAAGCCCGAGACCTGTAGCCAGGAGTGATGCCTCATACAGATGCCCGTGGGTGCTGCCCACCCCAAGGCGTCAACCACATCATAGGCAGCCCTCAGGATGTGGGTACCGACGTCCAAGCCCATTTTGAGGAGCTGGAGGGTCTGTTGCTTGGAAGGGTCACCCGGCATAGCTTAGATAGCCTCCCTAGCCTGGTCCCATATTAGGTTCTGAAACTGCAACATATGGGCCAAATAACTGATGGCCCAAATGGCCAGAGTGGCAGAGGCAAAGACACGCTTGCCCATCTGGTCTAAGTGGTGAGACTCCCTGTCTGGGGAGAGGAAGCTTAAGTGTGTGGGCCTCTTGGTACAGTTATGTATAGCATTAATGACAACCGAATTGGCCTTGGGCTGCTCCCCAAAATATGGCTTACCAGCCAGGGTGTGGTAAAGCCTGTCCACACTCTTGGATACTGCTGGGACCATGCTGGGGTAGTTCCAGGCAGCCCGGGTGACATCCTCATAGGAGTCAATGATAGGAGGCACAACTAACGGAGGGGCGTCAGGCTGTTGCAGGTAGGCAGCCAACCAATGCCTCTCAGAGTCCTGCTCATCAGCCTCCCATCCCATAGTGGCTTGAATGTGCCACACGATGGCAATAAAAGCAGGGTCACCTTCTGAGGCATCAGGGGGGAGAGAAGACTCACTACTGATGCTTTTCTCCCCATCATCCCCATCCCCATCTTCCATCTGAAGGAAAGCATTGTTGAGTACCTAGAGGCCAGTGGGGCACAGGACCAAAGGCAGCATGGATTCACAGCATGGAGGTCATGTCAAACAAATCTAATTGATTTCTTTGACTAGGTGACCAAAGGAGTAGACCAGGGAGGGGCTGTGGACATGGCCTACTTAGACTTTAGCAAGGCATTTGACAGAGTCCTGCACAAAAGATTAATAAACAAATTAGTCAGCCTGGGAGTGGGTCCCAGGGTGGTAGCCTGGGTAAAACACTGGCTAGACGACAGAACACAACGGGTAGTAGTAAATGGAGTCCACAGTGAAGAAAGGAGGGTTACTAGTGGAGTACCACAGGGTTCAGTACTGGGGCCGGTCCTTTTTAATGTCTTTATAAGTGACATTGCAGAGGGACTGGAAGGGAAAGTATGTCTCTTTGCAGATGACACAAAGATCTGCAACAGGGTTGATACACAAGGTGGGGTGAAAAAGGATGAAAAGGGACTTGGCAAGGTTGGAGGAATGGTCAAATGTATGGCAGCTTAGATTCAACGCAAAGAAGTGCAAAGTAATGCACCTGGGAAACAAAAACCCAGGGCAAGAGTACACAATGGGGGGTGAGATACTGACAACAACAAAAATGGAAAGGGACCTGGGGGTAGTCATATCAGATGACCTAAATGTAGGGCAGCAATGTGAGAAGGCAGTAAGGAGGGCTGGGGGATACTGGGATGCATAGGGAGAGGCATCACCAGTAGAAAACAGGAAGTTGTTGGCCATCTATACAGACGGTTGGTAAGACCACATCTGGAGTACTGTGTACAGTTCTGGAGACCCCATCTCTGCAAAGACATAGAGTGGAGGCTGTCCAGAGGAGGGCAACCAAAATGGTGCAGGGTCTGCACCAGAAGACATATGAAGAAAGACTAAAGGAGCTTAAGATGTATAGCCTCGAGGAAAGGAGAGAGAGGGGGAACATGATAGAAACTTTCAAATACCTCAAGGGAATGAACAAAGTCAAAGAGGGTAGCATCTTTCAGAAAAAGAGACGTGCAAGAACAAAGGGGCACAATTTAAAGATAGGGGGAGAAGCTCAGCGCTAATGTGAGGAAGTATTTCTTCACAGAGAGGGTTGTAGATGCATGGAACAGCCTTCCTGAGGAGGTCATAGAGTCAAAAACAGTGGGGGGAATTCAAGAATGCATGGGACAGGCATAAGGCAACTCTAGTGGAGGGAAGGAGGAAGTAGGCTGTTGGTTAACCAGGATCTGCAGCTTATCTGTTAGGTAGGGAAATGGGCAGACTAGGTGGGCCAAACAGTCCTTATCTGCTGTCAAATTCTATGTTTCTATGTTTCTTTGCTGTCCTCATGCCGATGACCGTCTGAGCGACCAGAAGACCCAGAATCAGGCTTACCCCTGGAGGTGTGAGGAACACTAGAGCGCTGCCTAACAGGCGCCAGAAAAGGGGGGTCTGGAGGAGGCCACTGAGCGGGGGCTGGAGCCAGTGCTCCCGGGTTGGAAGCCTGCATCTGCATGAATGACCACAAGGCAGAGATCACGCTATGATAATTGACTGGGACTGGTGCCAGTCCCCCAGGCATTGGGTAGGTGTAGACCAGCACAGATCCTGCAGGCCTTGGGTAGGGGTAACCCAGTGCAGGTCCCACTGGCACAGGATAGGGGTAGGCAGGTGCTGGGCCCCCAGGTGCCAGTGAAGGGCAGGGTGTGGCAGGACTGGTGGAGGCCTGATGGGCATTGACTGCAGGGCTGGTGCAGACTCGATGGGGGTTGGCTGCAGAAGACCTGGTGCAGGTTGGGCTGGCATAGGACCCACAGGCTGCGGTGTGGGAAGAATGGGTGCAGGCCTAGTGGGCGTGGGCCTGGTGGGTGCTGGAAGAGGATCCAGAGGCGCTGAAAGTGGGGAGACAAGCCCCAGTGTGGAGGGCAACCCTCTGGGTGATGGCTGAGGAGGACGGGGCTTTGGGAGGTGCCGGCATCCTGCAGACTCTGCACCTGAGAAGGAGAGCACAACTGGTGGCAGTCCCAGGAGATGAGGCCATCGCCAGGGGCATGGGTGTCGGAGGGACGGCTGCTGGAACAGGCGACCACCACACCAGTGCCAGCCAGAGGAACCTCAGCCGAACCACCTGACTGTGGGCCAGTGGAGAACAAGTGCTGAGACAGTAGGGGCTAGGGAGCAGGATACAGAGTACCCTGACCCAAGGAGTCACCACCTGTGACGGAGACCCGGGTGGGCTGCGGGGGCCACCGATAGCCCTGTGGGAGTCAGGGCATGCGGGGCTGAGGAGGTAGACCCCAAAAGCGAGGAAGACCCAGATGTGGTCAAAAATTTCTTGTGAGGCAAATGCGAGTAGGAGGTGGACCGCGGTAGGTCACAGTCCGTGTTCCAGTGCTTATGCTTCCCTGAAGTCTTATGCCAGGACTTTGAAGATGAAAACCCCGAAGACTGGGCCAGGGAAGTGGAGGAACTCCTGGCCTGCAGCTCCTGTTCCATCGAGGCAACCTTCTGTTTAAGAAGATAATTCTCCAGGATCTTCTGGCGATGTCTGGGGGTGGCTGGGTTAAACTTCTGGAAGACCTCGCAGGTTTGGACGTCGAGGTCTGGGCCTAGGCACACGACACAGGCGGAATGGCTGTTCATGTCCAGGATCTGTTTGCTGCAGGCACAATTTGTGGAGCATTCGGAAGATGAATCAGGTTGAGAAGACATAAACTGTCAGGAGAGAACACCAAAATTTCGATGTTAAAACTAAAAGAAATTGAAAAAAAAATTAAAGAGAAAAGAAAACACGGGAAAATGGCAGTTGACTGTAGCTGCGGTGGTTCCAATATAAGTTGGTCGATGGTGGAAAGAACTGAGGAGGGTTTGGGGGCAGCCCGCCTTTATAGGATTAGCTAAGCCCAGTGGCTGACATGGGAGGTGGGCAGCCCCCTCTGGTGGACTGCTAACTAGAAAGTGTCCATGTAGTCCTAGTATCTGGCAGCTATAGACCTACCAGTGACAACCAGCTGCAAGAGATATCTCAAAGTAAGATCTTCAGGTCATACGTAGCCATGGGCTCAAAGAGCTTACGAGTAAGCATGTCCCACACAAGATTGATATCCCAGGCAGCTGTAAGTTTCCTGATTGGAGGACTTGTGTGCAAAATGCCCTTCACTGAGCTCTTAAAAGGGACAGGAAATTTATGCTAATTAGCAGCAGTTAGTAATGTTCTTGTTTCCAGAAATGGAATTCATACCTCCAAATGATCCATATTTAACTGTACCTGAATAAACACTGATGTGAAAAAATAAAAATTACATACCTACCGTAATTATGATCTTTCTGTGTAACTTCACCATTCATCACTGTTGGGTATCTGCCAGAGGTCAGGACCCCACGGGAGCTTTTTTTTTAAAGATAGGCGGAGTCGACACACCATTGGCGCGCCTCGAAGTCGACGCACTGTGTGGCACTTTCATGGGTTAGCCCGTTAGGCTGTGTCGACTCCGCCTGCTCCAGTTCTGAGTCGCCGGAGAGGTAAGAGGAAGGGAGTGGAGGGTGGGACAAGGAAGTCCAAGGGACAGGAAAAGGAAAAGATATATGAACCAAAAGGAGAAATAACGACTGAGAGGACAGAGAGGGAGAGAGAGTCGGAAACTAAAGGGATTGGGAGGGGCCCCAATCTCTGGAAAGGAAGAGGGAGGTAGGGTGGGTAAAGAATTTAGGAAGAGAGGGGAGAAGGTTAGCACATCCCAGACCCTGGTCCGCCTCCAGACTGTATAGGAACTGCAAGGAGTAGCCAAAGGCTTTCTGCCAGAATTCAAGGCACAGAATAGCTGGCAAACACTCCAGAAAGCAGAGTCGGCTATTCTGGAAGAAGGACAGGGTACAGAGAATAATCACCCTCTCAAGGAAAGATTATTGGTGAAAAAAAAGAAGAAAACTTTTTTTTTTTTTGTAGACAAGGAGAAAAAGTTGGATGGGAACAGGGAGGAGGAGAGAAAGCAGGGCAACTGACAACTCCCACCCCACAGGGGTGGAGCCAAAACACTGGAGGAGAAGTGCCCCCCTTGCTGTCCACTCTCCCTGGAACATTATCCCCCTGTGTGCCCCTGTTTTACCCCCACTCCTAAGGAAGGAGAGGGGGAGGATGGGCACAGAGAGGGAGGGGGACCCAGAGACTGAAGCCCCAGGGGGATGGAGGGTGGGATTGTGATGAATGGTGAAGATGCACAGAAAGATCATAATTACAGTAGGTACGTAATTTTCATATCTTATCTGTGTCAGTCTTCACCATTCATCACTCTTGGGTGAATACCGAGCCCCTCCAAAGGGGGTTTCCTTTACACCCTAAAGGACAAAGTCCCTTAGCTCGCAGTGGGTGACACACTAAGAGGGAGAACCTTCAGGGTCTATAGAGGCCGAGAGTGGGAGAGTGAGACGGGTCCCCAGAGGAGGAAGGAAGTTGCCCGACAAGCCCGTCTCGCTCTATGGGAGAAGAGATAGGTTCTCTGGTGAGCGGAGTTAATCACCCCACGCCAGGCCAAGGGTGACAACTGGGAAAGATGCAGCCATGCTGTCTGCCTAGTGCAGATCGCTGTCCCTACGACCCTGGTAGCTACCTCGTTGGCATCATAGGATGCCCTCGCTTGGTGCCTTGCTAGCTCCAGGCCACGCGCAGAGAGTGCAATGGCTTGTCTGGTTTGCCCCGCATCAGGCAATGATGCTAGGAGCTGACCTGGCCTGGACCACAAGAACCTGTCATAGGCTGCATAGTGGGACTGATGTGCAGAAATGAAAAGTAATAACCATGCCGAGTAGAAAGTCCTCCTACCCCAGAAATCAAAATCCTAGGAGTCTTGATCTGGGGGCCGGTCACAGTGAAGGACGCGAAGCCCATCAGGAGTGTCCAACTGCGTCAATCCAGACTGTGGATGAGGCATGGAACCTGGAGACTCCAGCAGCGTGCAATACCTCTGGCTGAGATCCCTTGGGGCAGGAACTCCAGAAGAGACCTCCCACCAGGAAGCTTAATGGCAGCCCCCGAAGGGAGCAGGCCAGGTGCTTCTACAAGGGTGGCCTCACCAAAATCGCCTACAAAGGTGTGCGCCGAGTGCTCAGGATTGCTGATAGTGGTAGGAGTGAGGTGCAAGTCCTCCAACATCCTCACGAGGAAGTGCTGATACTCAGCGAGATCAGCAGCTGGAGAGATGTGGACAGAAGGTTCCTCTCCCCCAGAAGAGGGGATGAGGAGCTGGAGGGCACCGGCAGTTCAGTGCGTGGCTGCACGGGGGAAGGTTGAAAAACCTGGCTGTCCATTGCCCTAACGTAAGCAGGGAACCAAGCAGCCACCGCTCTGAACTGCTTCCAGGAGAGAGGCCCACTAGGACCAAGGATGCCTGGGAGCACAGGAGAATGTGGCAGAGGGATGGGAACACAGCCGAGAAGAGATGTCGGCTGACCTCCTTCTGGGCTAAGGAGCGGACCGGGAGCACCCATGGAAGAAGGTGCCCCGGAAGACCCCACAGCTGACTGCTGAACAACCATTTCAGTACTGCCTTGGCTGCGCCCAGAAGAATCCCCCCCTGTGAGGCGACCGGGGCTGTATAGGTCCAGAAGGACGGTCCCCTACCTCAAAAGAATGGGGCTCTCTCAAAGAGACCAAGGAGGAAGAGCGGAAATCTGCACTATGGCTTCTCCCAGAGCCCAGGTGGACCCCTGAAAAAGGCGGCCGTGCCGACCCCACGCCCCTTGACCCTTCAGAGTCCGAAAGAGCCCTCCTCCTCCTCGAGAGGGCCAGCCTAGGTAGCTGACATCTCTGGGCAGCACCCGAGGGAGCTACCCGGGGAACAGTACCCTCCCCTCCTGCAGGTGCTCTGATTGGCCACAAAGTTGGGCGATCTAGGCACACCACAGGTGGGGGTACCACTACTGAAGGGTCAGTGAACCCACCAAGACCAGGTTGCAGAGCTATGGTGGCCTGCACCACTGCCTGCTGGTCAGCACCCCTGACCCTAGTCTCGGTAGCCACCGACCCCACCTCAGAAGGGGGCTGACCCCAGCTTGTTGAAGAGACTACTGGGCTGCCCACTTCAACAGCCAACCCCAAAGGGTCAGACTGTCTGTTTGACTCAGAGCTCGACTCCGCTTCTGAGGAGGTAGAGGTCGAGGCCCTGTGCCAAATCGTAGCAGGGCGCCCACTGCCATCTTTGCCAAAGGGCACAGGGACCATAGCCGTGCCTGAGCCAGTAGCAGCGCCCGCCGCAGCAGCGTGAGCAGAATCTGCAGGGGGCATGGCTCCAGCCCAAACAGGAGCTCCAGTGTCGGGACCAGCCACGGTGCCATCCGACTCCACGGTGCCGCAAGCAGTGCTGAGAACGAAGACTGCGCCAACAACGGCTCCGACGGCTCCATCGGCACCGAGGACGGCACTGCCCGGCTCCCCGGCACCGCGAACGGCGCCGAGGGCAGAGGCAGCACCGAGGATGGCACCGATGGCATCGTCGGTGCCAAGAGCGGCGCAGCCAGGCTCCACAGCGCCATCAATGGCGCCGAGGGCAGAGGCAGCGCCAACGATGGCACCGATGGCGGGATCCAACTGTCCCACAGTGCCGAACCCCGAGGACACAGTGCCGAGGACAGCGTCAAGGCAAGACACAGACAAAGATGGCACCGTAGCATCTCCTACGGCACCGCTAGCAGTGTCAGCGCTGCGAACTGCTCCAACAGAAGCAATGGCACCACGCGACTAGTCGACACCGACGGCTCCATCAGGGCCCACGGTGCAGCGAATGGCGCCGAGGCCCACAATGGCGCTGACCAACGGCGAAGAGGACGGCGCCGACCCGGGCCTTGTGAACCACGGGTCTGACACCGGGGGAGCCTTCAGCCCCTGAAGGGGCGATTGCCATGGCGGCGCCTCCTAACCGCCCCCCGGGAGAGGCGGGACAGGCCTCCTGCGCCGTGGAAGAAGCCTCAGCAACGGCTAGGCTACTAGTAGCCGAGGCTCCCTCCTCCTCGGTCTGTATAGAACCAGGAGGGGACCTGGAGGAAAGGCCGAGAGAGCGTGGCTTGGCCTGACGAGTGCGCACCCAACCCCCGAAAGTCGGAGGAGCTCGCCCCACTTTCCACGCGCGTTGTTCGATGACACGGTGGTCCATGGAGAAACATGCATCGCACAAATCCATGTCGTGAAGCGGGCCAAGGCACGAAAGAAAAAATTACTCACCTTAGTAATGTTGTTTCTTCTAATGGAGTCTTGCTATATTCTGACATATGCAGTGAGTCCCAACCTTCGAACTGCTCCCGAGGTGAAAGAGTTAACTTTCCATGCCAGGCATGGAACGCTGAGCTCGAGCTCGGTTGAAACTCTGTCTGTTGTTCTTCAAACTCAAACCATCAGATCTTTACAAGCTAAACTCACTGAGGTCCTGTGTGAAGCTGTAAACCCACACTAGCCAACTGGCTACTAAAGTAAGAACACATTTTTGGTCCCAAACAAAGACTCAAGTCAGGAGACCCAAAAATGAAAAACACAACCTCAAGTCACCCCAAGAAAGGAGGGGTGAAAACAACAAGGTGGCAACTACTAAATGCCAACACTGCACTGCCCTACATCCCAAAAACAGAGGTTCTAGAGAGCAACGGGAGGAGGTCAGAATATATAGCAAGACTCCATTAGAAGAAACAACATTACTAAGGTGAGTAATTTTTTCTTCAAACAATATGAAGTCTTGCTATATTCTGACATATGCAGACTACAAAGCAGTACCTCCATGGAGGAGGGACAGAACCTACTTAGGAAATAGGCTCTGAAGCACAGCTGTGCCAAACCGAGCATCACTCCCAGCCTGGATGTCCAGGGAGTAAATGCTGGTAAAAAGTGTGCACTGTTTTCCAGGTAGCTGCTTGACACCTCCAGAATAGGGATGTCCCTGGCAGCCAGGGAAGCAGCTGTACCTCTGGTAGAGTGAGCCCTCAGGCCTGAGGGAGGAACCTTACCCATTTTTTCATAGCAAAAGTGGATACAAGAGACAATCCACCTGGCAATGGATCTTTTAGTGGCAGGTTTCCTTTACCAGCCTCACCATAAGTGAGGAACAGTTGGAAGGAGTCAAACCTGTGACCCTGAGTCGCTCTGTGTAGTAACTAAGGGCTCTCTTCACATCTAGCTGTGCAGCCTCCTCTCCAGAGGAGGAATGGTCAGTGAAGCACACTGGAAGAGATATAGATTGATTAAGGTGGAAATCTGAAACCACCTTAGGCAAGAACTTCCTATTAGTCCTGAGGACCACCTTATCTCTATGAAAGGAGATAAAATCAGGCTCCACTGACAAAGCCTGTAATTCACTTATGCGTCTGGCAGAAGTGATGGCTACCAGAAACACAGTCTTCTAAGTCAAGTACTTAAGCTCTGCTGAAGACAAAGGCTCAAAGGGAGGTTTCATAAGCTGAGCAATGCAAACATTAAGGTCCCAAGCAGGGGCAGGGTCCCTGAATGGAGGGTTGGTGTGAAGCAATCCCTTGAAAAACTTGGAGAATACAGGGTGAGCTGAAAGAGAAGAGGGCTTACCTGCTGAAATAAAAGCAGACACAGCTGCCAGATGCACTTTTAGGGTAGCTGGTCAGCCCCAAAATATTTAAGTGGACCATATAATCCAGGACTGTGGGTAAATCAGCAGATTCTGGGGAAATATGCTTTCCAGAGCACCAAATGGAAAACCTCTTCCATTTGGAATTATAAGTAGCCCTGGTGGAAGGTTTTCTAGAAGCCTTCAGGATATCCATTACACCTTGGGAGAGGTGTAAATCAGCAAACTCTAACTCTTCAAGAGCCAGGCCTTGAGATTGAGAGATTTGAGGTTTGGGTACCAAACTCTCCTCTGAGCACAGGTTAACAGGTTGTGATTCCTGGGAAGACACAGGGGAAGATGGACTGCTAAGGACAGTAGGAGTGGATACCAGGGTTGTCTGGTCCAATCTGGAGCAATCAGGATCAACTTGCAGGGTTGAGATCTGATTTTGACTAGCACTTTGAACAGAAGAGGGAAGGGGGGAAAAGCATAGAGAAACTTCCCTTTAAAACTGAGAACTTAGGCATCCAGAGGGACTGAGCCCAAGACTGGGGTCCTGCAGCAAAAAAGGGGAAGTTGGTGATTGTCTGGGGCTGCAAAAAGATCTATCTGCGGAGTGCCCCATCTGGCAAATACAACCTCCAAAACCAGGGGGTCCAGTGACCATTTGTGATGGCCATGGGAAATCCTGCTGAGAGCATCTGCCAGGACATTGTCCTTACCTGGGAGGTGAACTGCCGTAAGGGAGGTGTTCAGGGAATAAGCCAGAGACCACAACTTCATTGCTTCAGTGCACAAGGCCGTATACCGAGTGCCCCCTTGTTTGTTGATGTACCACATTGTGGTGGTGTTGTCTGTTCTGACCTGTACAACTTTGTTCTGAACAGATTTGGAGAAAGCTTGACGTGCTAGAAAAACTGCTCTGAGTTCCAACAGATTGATGTGGAGCAGAGATTCCAGAGGGGACCACAACCCCTGGGTAGTGAGGTCGCCCATGTGAGCTCCCCACCCCAAGAGGGATGCATCTGTAGTAAGGATTAAGGAGTGAGACTGAGTGACAAAAGGAACCCCTTGTCTGAGATTGCTCTGATCCTGCCACCACTGTAGGGCCTGGATCAGGGTTCGAGTCACTGGGATCAATTTGGTTAGAGGGTCTTTCCTTTGAGACCAAAAGGAACTGAATGTCCCTCACCTGAAATCTTGCTCCCTGCACTACTGCTATAGAAGCAGCCATGTGCCCCAGGAGCTGTAGAAAATGCCTTGCTGGTCGAGACACCTGCAGGGTGAATGAGGAGGCCAGAGAGACCAGGGTCCTTGTCCTGTCCAAAGGAAGGAAGGCTCTGGCTTTCTCTGTGTTCAGTTCTGCACCTATGAAGGTGAGGAGCTGGACAGGCTCTAGAACTGACTTTGAAAGATTCAGAAGGAAACCTAGAGAAGTGAGCAGTTGCTGAGTTATCTGTAGGTGTAACTTGACTTGGTCTGGGGACTGGCCTACTATGAGCCAGTCGTCCAAATGAGGAAGATGGCAATTTTCTGCCTTCTTAGAGAAGCAACTGCTACTGCCAGGCATTTTGTGAATACCCTTGGAGCAGAGGTGAGGCCAAAGGGCATTGCTCTGAACTGGTAATGACCTGAGGGCAGCTCAAACCTGAGGTACTTTCAAGGGAGCTTCTGATGAGAATATGGAAGTAGGCATCCTTGAGGTCCAGGGACGCTAGCCAGTCCCCTGGCCTTAGAGAGGGTAGAATAATTCCCAGAGTCACCATTTTGAATTTTGCTTTTAAAGGTGCTTATTTAAGTATCTGAGATCCAGGATGGGCCGCCATTGTCCTGTCTTTTTGGGGTAAGGGAAGTACCTGGAGTACAACCCTTTGCCCTGGTGTGGGGTGGAACCTTTCCACAGCTCTGAGAGCCAGGAGGAAGAGACCTCTGCCTCTAGGGCAAGTGCCTCTGGTGGATTTGCAGGTGGAAAGGATCTGGTTCTCATCTTTGGAAACTTTTTGAAGCTGAGAACCAGTCACTGGCTTACTACTTCCAGGACCCACTTGTCTGATGTCAGAGACTCCCAGTCCTGGACAAAGTAAGCCAGCCTGCCCCCTACAGGTAGTTGAGAACCGGCCCTGGCAACCCCATCAGGGTGCCTGCTTGGCAGGGGCTTTGGGCTGAGGGGTGGAAGCAGGCCTGCTTGCACCCCGTCTGCCTCTCCCTCTAAAGAACCCCCTCTGGGCATAAGCAGAAGAGGAGGCCTGGGCTTGCAAAAGGCTCATGAAAGCCCTGCCCCTGCCCCTGGAAGCTGCCTTTGGAGGAGTGGCCTGCCTTCTTGGCCTGTGCACTCCTATAGGTGGTCCTATACTCATCCATTTTCTTCATGTAATTCTCTGTCTGCTCCCCAAACAGGGAATTACCCACAACAGGAAAATCCATGGCCTTAGTCTGGGTATCCTGTGACAGGCTAGTACATCTGAGCCAAGCCATTCTGCGAAGTGCCACAGATGTAGCCATGACTCTTGATGACACATCATTTGAGTGCACTGCAGCATGGAATTGCACCTTGGATGCCTCAATACCATCAGCAGCCACCTGCTCCAGCTCCTTGGCAAGCTGGCCAGGGACCTGTTTTGCTAGAGCCATAACAGTATCCCATCTGGATTTCTGATATCTAGCAAGATAAGCCATATAATTTGCCTGTCTGAGTCCCAAGGATGCTGCCATGTACTGTTTCTTTGCCATGGCATCAATCCTCCTGGCGTCCTTGTCCGGGGTGTGTGAAGCCAAGGGAATATTTGCCTTGTCACAGGCTGTAGCCTGCACTACCCCAACATGGCTGCATTGTTGTGAAAGGAACTCCGTATCAGAGCCTGACAATGTGTACCTCTTGTCCATTCTCTTATCCACAGGAGGTACAGTGTGAGGAGTTTTTAGAATTTTAAATGTCTGTTTCCCAAAAGATTTATGCAAGGGAATAGACAGTCTCCTAGACTCTGAGATATCCATCATTTCCACATAGTCAGGCTCCTCTTGATCATCCACAGCTTCCTCCATAGGGAGCTGGATGGTTTCAGCCACTTTTTTATAAAACATAAAATGAGAAGGGGACTCAGAAAGCCTAGGAGGAGACACTCCTGAAGGTCTGTCTGGGGAGATGTCCGGGTCAATGGGCACATCCAGACTTTCAAATCCATATTCACTCTCCTCATACTCCTCTTCCCCCTCCTCCGGTTCATAATATTCCTCTAAATCATACTCTTGAACCGGTGGAACCGGCCGAACCGGGCACTTACCTGATGGTGCCAGTTAGGTCGGAACCGGGGAAAGCGACTGGACAATTTTAATTGCTTTGGCTATTTCTTCAGTGGTTGGAGAGGAAAGTTTTGGCTTCACACCAGCTGATTTCCTAGTCCTTTTTGCTGGAACCGACTCCTCAGAGTCGAGTCTTCTTTTGCCCGAGGAAGTCTCGCCCTGGTCAGAGGGCACTCCCTCTGGTTCGGTTGGAACCGAACCGGGCTGGCCATCCGGTTCAGCGGACTTTTTGGCCTCCCTTTCCCTGAGCCTACCAACTGTCTTTTCCAGGGTAACTGCAGGAACATTTTTACAAATCTGGCAGTCTGCATTGAGGTGATCAAACCCCAGACAATAAACACAGGTGGTGTGGGGGTCAGCCTTGGCAAACACTTCCCCACACACACTGCAGTCCCAGTGGGCCCGGTTTTTTCCTTCGGGTTTCTCAGACATAGTGCCAGTCCTAACCAAACTTTCCCATTTATGGCAATCCACCAGGCAAGACCCTCTTATCGGTTCCCAACCGTGTCACGGGTCATGGAAAAAAACGTAATAAAATCTGTTTTTTTTTTTAGAACCAATAAGAACCGGTAACCACACTCTAAATCACAGATTAAGATATTTTAAACAACCTGATCGGTTCAAACCGAACCGATAAACAGTTTACAAGTTCCACACAGAAGAGAATTAATGTAAACCTATCTAGTACTCACAAATACCACAGACATAGCCTGAACCGACTGGTTACGGTTTAAATTCGGTAGAAAACCGAGAAAAACAATACTTTAACCGACAAAATGAACCGAGCAGAAGGAGAAATCTCCGGAGCGACTGTTCAGTGAGGGCGGAGTAAAGAATCTGACGGTTTGAGTTTGAAGAACAACAGACAGAGTTTCAACCGAGCTCGAGCTCAGCGTTCCATGCCTGGCATGGAAAGTTAACTCTTTCACCTCCGGAGCAGTTCGAAGGTTGGGACTCACTGCATATGTCAGAATATAGCAAGACTTCATGTTGTTTGAAGACACCGGTCGTGCTGCTCGGTGACCGAATACTTTCGGCCGCACAGGCACCGTCACATGGGGGGCCGACCCGTCTTAGAAGATTTCTTGCCCTCCGACCGAGACATGACCTATGGGGAAAAAACACCAAAAACAGACTCGGCGTCGCAGAAATATAAAAATATGGAAAGATCTTACCGGGCGACGCTCGAGGTATGGCAAAGCAGAACCGGCAGGAACCGGCCGGACCGGCACGAAGGGAAATGAAGGAGCGGCATTGAAGGCTTCCGGCGACAAACTGGGCCTCAAGCGCGGCAGCTCCACACAAGGTGACCTCTGACCGGGAGACAAAAACTGGCAGGCAGGTGGAGTCGACACAGCCCTAACGGCCAACCAGCGAGCACCGCGTGGTCGTCGGCGATGACCTCGAGGTGCGTGATGGTAGCGTCCGACTCCGCCTACCTGAAAAAAAAAAGGCTCCACGGGGTCCTGACCTGTGGCAGATACCCAACAGTGATGAATGGTGAAGATTGACACAAATAAGATCTGTGCTTTCAATTGTTTTCTTTTTTGTTTGTTTATTTTATGGGCAACATGTTGCACAGTTCTTTTCATGGAACTGGTAGTTTGGAGTTTTTAGAATGTCACGGTTTGTGTAAAGAATGATAATTATTAGCTGTTGACCTGTCAGAACCTTGATTAGTGTTCTGTGCACAATCAGTGACATAGTTAAAACTCCAGATTACAGATTCCAGGAAAAGAACTGTAAAAGAATGCTGCCATAAACACAAAATAATGTAAAATACAGTTTTTCATATCACTTTTTATTTAGGTACAGTTAAATATGGATAATTTAGGGGAATGAATATAATTTCTGAAAATCAGAACTTCATAAACAGCTGCAATTAGAAATTATTTCCTGTCCTCTTAAAAAAGAGGCAGCTGGGCTACAGAGAGAGGTTTTGTACAGGCTTGTGGTACGCTGAAACAGAGCACAAGAGGACATTAACTGTAGAGTATTGCAAGCCTATATCAGAGAAGTCCACCAAGTACTCCAGAACCTTGTCTGGTGGGCACCAGAATGGGTCCATACAAGTTTTGGAACACCACAAGGAAAAACATTTCCACTTGACTGTGTTTGTTTTTCTGGTGGAAGGTTGATGAGCAGCCAAAAGAGAGACCCTCTGAGACACTTTATACTTGTTCACCTATATCTCTTCAGGAGCCAGGCCTGGAGATGAAGGGAGTGCAGACTGGGATGACCCAGGGACCCCTGCATCATGAGGTCCATCCTGAGAGGAAGGACCCTCGGAGTACTGACTGACAGTCTGTTAAGCAAAGGAAACCACATCTGTCGAGGCCAGTATGGGGCAACCAAAATCATCTTGCCACCATGTGCTTCCAGCTTGAGCAGTACCCTCTGAACCAGAGGAACTGGCAGAAATGCATACAGAAAAAGATTTTTGTCCACTGCAGGCTGAATGCATCATGACAGAAAATGTCATATCCTGAATTTCTGCAGCAGAATCGAACCAGATTGGCGTTGAGTGGGGATGCAAAAAGGTCCACGTCTGGGGTTTCACACTCACCGAACAGAGACTGCATGACATCTGGTACTAATGACCACTTGTTAGGTTCAGCTTCTGTTCAGCTGAGCTCATCCGTCAGAATGTTCTCTGCTCCTGGAAAATAAACTGCCTGGCTCAGAATGCCCCGTTCTCGACACTATTCTCACACTCTCCTCACCTCCCTGCAGAGAGGGTAAGAGTGCACTCCCCCTTGTTTGTTGATGTAGTACATGACAGACTTATCAGTCTGGAGGAGTACTATTTTGTAGCCGACAAGGTCCACAAGAGCCCTCAGGGCATAGAGAACTGCTTTCATTTCCAACACATTGGAAAAGGGCACACAAAACCATACTACCAACTGGCCAGGCAGTTTTTAGAGCTCCAAGGAACCATTGCAAAAAACTAGGGCTGAAAAAGCAACATATTATCAAACAGCCTTGGATTCCTCCAGCAACAATTCTTTTAAATTCTGGAAGATCCTGAGAGAAACAGAAGGCCACAACCCTCCTCCTCCTCCTCCTCCCTGTAAAGATCGCCACCAGTGATAATGCAACCACCAGAAAACAGTGTATCCTAGACTTATTAAATAACCATTTTGCTACAACGGGACTTGTCTTCAACACCTCCCCTGCAAGTATTCTACTCACCTCGCTTTGTAATTCAGATGCTACATGCCCCCCTATTAGGGCCCCCTCTCACGCAAACACTTTCAGCTTCAGTCCTGTCACCTTCAAACAGGAAGAAGACTTGTTGCTAGCCCTGGACACAAACAAGAGTGCCGGAGCAGACCAAATTGACCCATAATTCTTGAAGCTTGGATACCATGTGCTGACTGCCCCCATTACACACCTCTTCAACAAATCTCTTGCCCAAGGGGTCCTCCCCCATGAGTGGAAAATAGCACATATCATCCCGCTTTTTAAATCATGTGACCTGAGTTACCTAAACAATTACAGGCCCATATCCCTTCTGCCTACCCTCTCCAAGTTGCTTGAAAAAATAGTTAATTCACAAATCAGAGACTACCTACAGACACACAACATGCTTAACCCCCTGCAGTCCAGCTTTAGACCCAAACACAGCACAGTAACAACCTTAGCCAAGGTAACTAACAATTGGCAAATGGCACTTCATGCGAAAAAACATATAAGCGCACTATTTTTAGACCGAAGCAAGGTGTTCAACACAGTAGACCACTAACTCCTGTGTATGCTGTGGAACATTGGGCTGAACGATGTTTCCCTCAAGTGGTTTACTTCTTACTTAATAGGCAGACAGCAACAGGTTAAAGCTCAAGATGACCTCTCCCCACTTAAGACTCTTATGAGAGGAGTTCCTCAGGGGTCTATCCTAGGGCCCTTACTCTTTGCAATCTATATTAACAACATCGACCTTAGTATTGCTTCAGCAAATATCCACCTCTTTGTGGACGACACCATACTTAATGTTGGAAGACCATCCCTAGAACTGGCCTGTACAGATTTTAAACAAGCATTCTGTCTGCTGCAACATAATCTATTGCACCTTAAGCTGTTGCTTAATGATAAAAAAACTAAAGTTATGTTTCTTCCCCCAGCTAAATTCAGCACTAGCACACTTTGTAGGAGCCAGGCCCCAAATTACGACCCTCCTGAGGAACCATTACAGCCAGTAGACAAATTCAGATGCCTAGGCTTCTGGATCGACAGTAAGCTCTCCTTGGCCCTACATGTTGAAGAACTAGCTAAAAAGCTTAAACAAAGACTAGGTATCTTTTATTGAATCCAGCACCTATTCATCTACAGTATGAAGCCAAACTAAGACTAGTGCAAACAACATTTCTTCCCCTCCTAGATTATGCAGACCTTCTCTACAGCCACTGCCCTGTCGCCTCACTAGCCAAACTGGATACATTGTACCATAGAGCTCTAAGATTTATCACAATTGCAACTTACAAAACTCACCATTGCTCACGCTACACTCAGCTTGGCTGGCAGTCACTTGAAAAAAGGAGACTGATAAATGCGGCAATATGGGCCTACAGAGCCCTCTTAGATAAGCTCCCCCAGTACATCTCCAAGCTTCTAGTTTGTTCCACGGGAACTTACTCTCTTAGAAGGTACTCCTGCATCATACTGAATATCCCTAGGATCAGAATACGTCACGGGGCCTCTTCCATAAGCCATCCCTTTGGAGCAGTCTCCAAAAATCCTTAAAACTTTCACAACTTGTTAATATGGCAACCTTCAAAACGTTACTTAAACATTTATTGAAGGACACTTGTAACTGTTTCCCCGAATCCTAGCATTCTTGTTCAGCTCCTCTGAACCACATTTTGTTTTCTAGATCTTATAGGTCACACCGTGTCCACCATTCCCACTTCTAGGTAGGATAATGGTTCTGATGTGATTCTGCCCTATCCTTATCCCCTCCATGTTTCCTCTTTTTCCTTGTACCTTTCTTATACTTGACACCTTCCTTAATCTATGCTCTCCCCAGAGCGTTCTGCTCCTCTGTTCTCTTTAGCTTACCTTTTCTATATCAATAGCCTATCTGCAATGTATATATTGTAAATATATGTATTATCTTTTTATATGTATCAATTTGTGTATCACTTTGAATTGTCCGCCCAGGACCACTTTGTAAATGAGTTATCTCAATGGTGTTCTCCTGGTAAAATAAAGACTGATTGACTGATTGATTGATTAATTGATGTAGAAATGGGATTCTATGGGGCTCCAAACTCCTTGAGTGTGGTGCCCTTGACAATGGGCTGCCTATCCCAGCAGAGGCGCATCCGTGGTGAGGGTTACCTAAGGCTCTGACTGAGAGAAGGGGAAACCCTGGAAGAGGTTGTCCTCCTGCGTCTACCATGCAAGCGACTGAAGCAGGGGCTTCGTCACCATGATAGGGTAAAACTGGGGATGCGTTGCTGGAGACCACTGCATGCTGAGCACCCACCTGATTGTCCTCATGCAGTTGGGCCAGAGGCACTGTGAGCACTGAAGAGGCTATCAGGCCTAACATACACTGCATGGAGTGTGCCCGAATGGACTGATAATGTAATGAGCCATCTGAAAGACTGCTTTCCTTCTGTCCACCAGAAGAAATGTCCTGGCACTGGTGGTGTCCAGAAGGGCCCACATGAAAAGGAGTTGCTGAGAGAGCTAAAGTCATGACTTCTTGAAATTCAACAGGCCTCCCATGGAGGTAAGGAATTGAGAGGCCATGGCCACTGCTCATCCCATCTCCTGCTTGAATGGACTGGCTAGCAACCAGTCATCCAGTATGGGGAAAAACTTGGAGTCCATATTTTCTTTGGTGTGCCGTGAGGACTGCAAATTGCTCTGTAAAGACTCGAGGCACCGAGGATAGCCCAAAGGGTGGGACTCAGAACTGATAATGCTGACCCAGAACCATGAAGCAGAAAAATCTGTGGTGGCCGAGGTGCACCAGGATATGCTGGTAAGCATCCTGCATATTCAGAGATGCTAACCAGTCCTGCGGTTTGAGGAGTGGCTGCAGGGACCCAGGGAGAACATTCTGAACTCTTCCTGCTCCACGAACTTGTTAAAGTTTCTGAGATCGAGAATAGAACGCATGTCCCTAGACTTCTTTGGAACAAGGAAGTAATGGGAGTGGAAGCCTGGGTTACGCTGCACCTCAGGCACTACTTCCACTGCCCTGTTGTTCAGAAGCCTTGCAATTTCCTGTACTAGAAGCTTTGACATGTGAGCGGATAGAAGAGGTTGCTTTCTGGTCAGATAATCTGGAGGGATTTCTGTAAAATTTAGAGAGTATCCTTCTCTGATGATCCTGGGAACCCATTTGTCTGTCATGATGAATTCCCACTGATGGTGCAACTGGGGCAGGTGCCCCCTTATGAAGAGGAGAGGAGAGGAGACGCCTGTCTCAGGCAGTTGAGGCAGGACTGAGGATGGCACTTCAGAGAGTGGCACTTGGTGCTTTAGGGGCCTGTGTCTTTGATTGTGCTTTCTTTTGCGGCTGGGGAGGCTGAGACTTGACATGAGCTCCCTTGGCTTTGCCTTGAAAGGACTGTTTATTATGGCAGAAAACTCACCCTTTCCCCCTTTGGGGACAGGATGATGCAGACCTGGAGGTCTTGATGGCTGTCCTAGTTTTCTCGGAGGCCTCAAGAGACTGTTTGTCCAAACAGGTAAGAGCCATCAAAAGGGACATTCATAATCTGTTGCTGGATGTCATTGGAGAAGCCAGAGGTTCAAAGCCAGGATCATCCTTTAATACAAATTCCTGCAGCAGTAGAGCCTGAGGCAGTGTTAAAGCTTCCATAGCAGCATTTAGCTTATGACTGTTAGACTCAGTACCGTGAGTAACAGTCTGAAGAATCTTGTGTTTAGCCTCAGATTCAGGCAGTCTACTACAGACTTGAGAGGTTGTAACAGGGTCCTGTTATGAAGAGAAATATCAAGAATTTACAAGATGCCCCCCCACTCCACACTTTTCAATTTTCACTCTATCCTGTCTGCTTCTATATTCGTATCTATCCTAATTTTCTTGTCAGGGTGGCCAACCTGGCAATCTTTAAACCTTTCTTTACTGTCCCTGATTATCTTTAAAACAATCTGGCATCCAAATCTTGATAAGCTGAAAAGCAGTCAGCTGAAATTCTAGCTGTGAGGAATTTCATAAAAACAAGCATTATGCAGCACATATAAAGAAAATATGTTAGAGAGACTACTGTGTAAAAATATTTACTAGAATTGTTGTCTAAAATAAATGCATGTTTACTTTCTGACAATTACATTTAAAAGTAAATAGAATCCTGAAACCTTGCAAGGAAGACAGATAGGTGGCGCTCCTCATCTGTTTTCCTTACCAAGGCTCTAATTTTATTTCAATCTTTAACAAGTGTTTCTTTTCTTTCTGTATTAAAACAAAATGAATGTGTACCTGAATGTCCTGCTTCTCCTGCTGAGGTCCTGCTATAGGGATGGCAGCCTACAAAATGGCTGCATTTATAGTATTCAGGGAATGTGATGTCACAATAGGGAAGGGGCTCAGTTCAAGACACACCCCTTCTAGAATGTATATAAACCCTCCACTAGGAGACCTGTTTAGATAGAGAGAGGAGAGTCAGTATTCGACTGACGACAGAGCAAGAAGGTTGTGTGTGTGCTTCCACACAAAGTGCTGTTCAGACAAAAGGAAAGGAAAAGGCAATTCAGGAGTCTGTGGAAAGAAGTATTTCCTGTTTTTGGGTGTGAAGACCAACACCTATTTTTTTTCCTTTCTGTGAACTTTAAGTTAAGAATATTTTTTTTTTGTTTTGTTTTTGGAAATAAATTGACAAACGCATACCTTTGCGTTTTTTTATGCATCTTAAACCTTTGGTCTGGACATCTGTTATTTCCCACGCTTCTACAGAGGTCCAAAGGACATACTCATACTTACAGAAATGCCCTTGGTAGCTGACTATCCTCATGCTAAGAGTAGCAGCAGCAAAAGCCCTTTTCCCCATAGTGTCTGTCTTGCATGACTCCTTATTAAGTACGTGTATAGTCACTTCCTGAGGAAGAATGGCTTTGTTGTTCTCAGTTAAAATGACAGTCTTGTCAGCAATAGGCTGAGAAGCAAGGATGTGCTGTCCTTAGGGGCAGTATACCTGCAGTCCATCTGCCTACAGACAGACAGACGTGATAGACACAGGCCTGTTCCATACTGTGTCCAAAAGAGTTTCAAATGCAGGAGAATAGGTGGTATGAGATTGACAGACATGGTGGAAACACTGAGCCACTCAAGATGGAGATGTTTTCCTGAGTCAATGGCAGAAGGCTCAAAGGCAAGCATAGCATATATGCTACGGAGAAGAGCCTGAAACGAAAGGTCCTCCTGGGGGGCAGGAGAAGGGCCTGGATTTGAAATGTCCAGGCTATAAAAAAAAAGTTATTGTTGCAGCCCTCAGAAATGATGAGTTCAGGATCAGACTCGTCCCCCTCCAAGTCCTCCATGGGGAGAGGGTCTTGCAGAGGGGTGGACCTCAGCTTTAACTAAACAAAAGCTTTGCACACTCGCCCCCCCAGACTGGCTAATTGCAAATAAATTATGAAGATATATGAGCAAAGTAAGTGGGACTGTTTATTTAATTCCATGCTTACAATACAATATAAAAGCTCAGTGATGAAATGGTGCCATCCCTGCAGTGTCTGAGGGGCGAGTGTGAGAGGCTTTTCTTTGGTTGGAGTTTTCTAATTGCCTTATGCATCTCTTTCCAGGGGTGACTCCTTTTTGTGTTTCTGTGGACCTCAGCTTCTCTAACCCAGGCCTAGGAGTAGGCAACGCCAGCACCAGCAGAAATGGAGCTGGCACCAGAGATGGCACAACGGGAGACACAGGGTTTGGCGCTGAGGGCCCTCTCTGCAGCAGGGACAGTGCCAGACATAGCACAAGACGTGGCACTAGGCCAGGCCTCGAAGGGCCTGAACCTAGCACTGAAGGTCCAGCCAGCATCAGAGTGACAGGCAGAGGTACCGAGGCCAGTTCCAAAGCAGTGACACTGAATGGGGGGTGCAGCCAGTGGAACAGGCATTGGTGGCACGGTCACTAGCAAGGAACCAGAGGTCTTTGACGGAGCCAGACACTCTACCTGACTGGAAAATTCCAACTGCAGCTCCAGTGCCCCTAGCCTTGAAGGGCCTGGGGCCAGCTCCACAAAAAGGGGCAAATAAGCCAGACACTGTACCACTGCTCCATAAGAGCTGCCCAGTGGTGAAATTACCCACAAGAGTCCCCACAGGAAGACAGGAAGGGACTCTGAGCCCAAGACCTCGACCTCTCATGAGCAGAGGCTGTAGGTGATACCAACAGTGCTGGGGAAGGCTTTCTGTCCTGATATGTCAAGGACCTTGTGGCAGACTTTACAGAGGGTGACCTCTAATGGTACCGTTTCTTCCCATTCTATAGGAAGAGGAGGAACTTGAGGCCGAGCGATGCCAGGTCCCTGACTGGGGTCATGAATGGTCCCGCTTCCTTTTGTGTTTCCTCCCTCCTGAACACAGGACCACTCGTCATCAGAACCCTCCCCAAAGGGGGAAGTGGACCAGATACGGCCTCGCTGCTGAAGCAGCATGCCTGAACAGGCTCCCTACCATCACCATTGCAGTCCATGGTCAATGACAATTGTTCAGCAGGGCTGAGAGAGACTGACAGAAATAACTGTGTAATATCACTAAACTGACACAAAAATAACAAGCACTAGCTTTAAACACTAAAACTGACAAGAAATTAATTCTGTTGTTGTACAGACGTGAAGTTCTCACTTCTGGCAGGAAAGCAACGTTGACAGTGAAGCACACTTGACAGCAGGAAAAAAAAAACTGAGGCAGTTGAGGGCCAGTGCTGAGGTAAGGCTTTCTGCACAAGCCAGTCTCGTGGTGCTGCACATACATGCAGCCTACCTTGGTGCCAGCCCATCTACAAAGTGCTGGCTCCCGCAAGGTTCTAGTGCCTCCGTCTCAGAACCCATTGGTGTGAATCAATGGTGAAGACTGATTTCCGGAAGATCTGCATTATTCAAGTGGCCTTCTCCACTTCCTGGGAACCAAACAGGAACTGGAGAAACCGCCAAAAATAATACTACTAAAATAAACACCCTAACACAGAGTAATAATCAAAAACTAACTTTGAAATCTAAATAACAAAGTACAGTAATAAATTAAACTTAAATGAAGACCAGAAGCTGGAGATGACTTCAGGATGACGGCTCTCTTCAAGAGGAGAAACAAATTTGATGTTAGAACAGCAGGGGGAGCATGTCCACAGTGCAGAGTTTGAACTTGCATTCGACATTCTATCACCTGCACAAGTTCCATCTCTGGGGCAGCACACTCCTGCAGCCTAATTCCTCCATAAGTAATTTCACTGATGGATTCCTGTTGTTTGAAATTCTTTTTCTGAAACTACTGTAGTAGTACGTACTGTGCTTCCATTTCATAGGCAATATTATTGATTTCCTCTGCCATTCGATGAATCTCTTCCCTGGACTGTTCCTCTGCTGTGCTTTCAATAGTGTTCAGTATAATATCTTCCAGATATGAGTCCACGGTATCTTGATGCACCTGAACAACCTTTCAAAGACAAAAATAAGGTAAACACATTTGTTCCTCTTCTGACATATTTAAAGGGCTAGCAGCAAAAAAAAAAATACAAAAAAATAAGCAGAGAATTTCAGTAATGTTTAAAAGTAGTCTGTTGTTACTTTTAGTTTCTGACATTTTTTCTTTTTCAGTTTTTTCAATTGAAGGTTTTCTATCTGATAATATTAGGTGTGACATGCAGAGAAGCAGCATGGAGACTGACACATCTAGTTACTGTACATACCTCTATGCAAGCAATACTATCTAAGGAGCTGGGTGGTATTGGGCAATACTGAACCACCCAGGGGCATAAGGCCCAGTGTCAGAGGCGGAGGGCCTTATATCCCCTGGAAGGTCCAGTATTGCCCATTTCACCCACCCTAGGGGGTATTATTGCATTTAGAAAATGGGCTATAAGTAACATTCTAATAAAATTAAATAAAATATTACAAACAAGTGTGATGAGTGTTAAAAAAAGAATAAAACTACAGTTTTCTTGTAAAGTTGTCCCTCTATTGCTATACTTGGCCAGTAGAGGGTGCTACTGTTTAGGAGACAGTTACAGTAAGATTCAAAGCAGCCCCATGGTTTTATGGGTGTTGTAGTTCATATATGCTGGGGTTGGCTGTGTAGCTGATGGCAGGTAATGGCAGGGCAGAGTGAAAGTCAAACTAAATGTTTTCATGCTGGTTAGTTTTCTTTTATAAACTCAGAATTTCTGCAGTTTGAAAGTTTACAGTGTAAGTGGATGGAATGCTTTGACACCACAGAGCGTAGCATAGTAAGTACTTTGTACTCAACTTCGGAGAATTAGAAATGCATTCTGTAAAGTACTGGCCTAAAATATATACTTCTGTGAGCAAGTAACAATTCCGAACAGGATGTCATCCCCAAAGAAGTTTACTGCAAATATATATATATATATATATATATATGCTTTGCAAAAAAAATGCATTAATTCACCAGTTAGGGTACATCTTAATGCCACAAAAGTAGAGAAATGTGGCATTAGGGTTTTTTTTTTTTTATCATGTCAGATTTTTTCACCCCCCGGACAGCCCCCATCAAACCGACTCCCCCAGCCCCGTCACCTGGAATTACTGGGGCTTACTTTTGCCTGGTACGGCATCTGCAGGGAGTCGGTTCTCATCCTGCCACCAGCATTTTTCATTCTCCATTTTCTCCCGAGGGCCCCAGGAGACTGGCGCATGCACGTGGAGGTGCACATGCATCTTCAGCCCCGGTAACGACCCCCTTCTGCCAACACCATTGGCCTAATGCCGGGCAACCTGTGGCCTGCACTGTCTTTTGGCCTCCAGCAGGGGGAAGCTATTGCCAAGAGATGCCACTTCCCACAACCCCAGAGAGGAGAGCTGCCTGCCAGCAGCTCCATCCAGCTCCGCACTCCCCCCCCCCGTGCCAACCTCCGGTGACCTGCGCTCATTCCTGAACCGGGTCATTGGCATGGGTCAAGGTAAGGCACCAGTGCCTCAGCCCTCTATGCCTCCGGACTGGCATCATTAGGGTTTCTAACCCTAATTCCCCAACCCCATTCCTGCAAGCAGCAAAAGGACAAGACCACACAAGCAACCACAGACAGCCATCATCAGGTAAGGCAAAAAAACATACAACTGTTTCCAGATAACACACATGCAGTAGCACTGCTACCTTTGTGGGTTTTAATCTGCGGTTGCATAAGCACAGCCACACCTGTGTGTGTGTATGTCACACATCGTGCATGAATATGTGTGGCTGCAGAAGTGCAAATGGGGGCCTGCACTTCTGCAGACAGAAGGCCTTATGGGGCTTGCACCTCTGCAGCCAGAGGTACTTTTGCACACTGTATGAATTACCTCACTAGATAGCATGATTCACTAGTGAATGGTTTTCTATATGAAGCTGTGTAACTGAAAAACAGCTACCCCCTTGAAAAATGTCTAAATTCGCTGCTGAAATCATGATACCCACATTGCAACAGTACTTCCATCTAGGTAACTGCAGGTCCCACAGGGCCTGCCCTTCTCTGGAGCCAGAAGTTGGTGTGTATGTCTTACACCTGTGGCCGAAGAGGCATAGGACCCTCAGGAGGCTGCACTTCTGCAGACAGAAGTACTGCTACAATTTTGGTATCATGGATTTTGTGGCATCTGCACTTCTGTAGCCAGAGGTTGGTGTGTACGTCTTATACCTGTGGCAGCAAAAACCTAGGCCAATCATCTGTGTGTATGTCTTACAGTGTCCATGAGTACTTGAGGCTACAGAAGCACTAGCCCATAGGGGTCTGTACTTCTGCAGACAAAAGAACTCTCGTGATTTGCATAGCGTGGCTTTGTATCTGGCTGCAAGGGCCTGTGCTTCTGTACACAGAAGCAGTCTTGTGATTTGACTATTGTTGATTTCTATCTGCAGTGACAAGTAAGTGTGTATGTCTTGTGGTGTGCTTATTGTAGATACAAACCTACAAAGGTAGCACATCGGTGCTACTGCAATTGTGTCATCTGGAAACAGCTGTATGTTGTTTGTCTTGCTTGATGATGACTGTCTGTGGTTGCGTGTGTGGTCTTGTTCTTTTGCTTCTTGGAGGTGTAGGTGGGGAGTTAGGGCTGGAAACCCTAATGCCACATTTGTCTACTTTTGTGGCATTAATCTGAACCCTAACTGGAGCACTAGCATAGTTTTTTGCAAAGAATTTCCTTTCTTGAGATAGTGGAATAGTATCTTCATTCACGCAGGTTGCTTTATGAAAATGTGTTACAGATCGAGGGAGTGCTCCCAACCAATCGGCACGCTTCTTTACCCTGCACATGAGACACTCTTATTCTGTGAAGAGTATCTCACATGCAGATGCCCTGTAAAAGGCATCTGGGACAGTTTTTTTGTTTGTTTTTTAATTACATGGAGCCTCCTTCGAGCTACAATATTTTAATACGTCCTGAGTCGCCACTCATTGCGGGTAAGAGTGGTTTCACTTGTGTTCTGTTTGAGCCAGAACAGCTCAGCTTTGCTTCACTGTTCTGTCTCAAGTAGAATGCACGTGAAACCACTCTTATCTCACAATGAGTGGCTCTGGGGGACGTATTAATATATAACAGTGGCCCATGAAATGTAAACCTAGGGACTCACATCTCCAAAGGAAATGTATCAGCATGCTATTATTTCTAACCCTGTTAACATCAGCTGCTTTCATATGTATCCTCAAGCCCAATTTGCAGTAAACCCCTCCAATGCATCGTCTGCATCATTGCTCACCTAACACTGTAGACCTGAAGGTATCCATTCCCTGCCTCACTGCCGGTCAATATTTGTACACTACTGTACAGCTCTAGGCATCACCCCACCAAAGTCCTGGTTGAGGTCCTCCTCCCTACTGCACCATCAGTAGCCATTCTCACCAACACAGCCCCGTCAGTAGCCCTCTGTCAGCATACAGTCTCGTGAGTGGCACTCACCAGACACTATCATGTCATTAGCCTACCCCACATAGCACCATCAATAATTTGGAGCCTTCACTGTAACTGACCCTGCATTAAACAGAGTGCCCCATATTAAAATGATGACAGATCATTGCTTTTCACAGTCACCAAATAAAATCTAGCCAGAGCCAATACGGTTGTGGCGAGCTGCCAAATGACCAAAGTTACACCTGTGCGTAGAAAATCTGGAACGATAGGGTGTAATTTGACCATTTTTTGGATTTTTTTCACCACATTTTAAACTTGGCCTTTTTGGGACCCCACCTCATGAAAGTGCCACTGTCATCTCGTTCACGTGTCCGAAAAGGTGATTTCGCAGAATGACTGTGCCATTCTGCGCCACAGGTGCACAAACATATTTTGGGCAGGATGTGAAAAACGACAGCTGTACTGTTAATAAGGAAGTGCGCAAAAATGGCAATGTTGAAAATCTGGAGTGAAAATATTAAAAATAGGCGAAGTTAAGAGCATGCGTGAAAACTGTGCAACGCCGCTCTACTTAATGATCATTTTGAGAATTTTGACCAAATTTACAACGTCGGCTTTTGGGCCCCTCATGAACAGTGGCACTGTCATTTCATTAATCAGTCCCAAAAGATGATTCTGCGGAGCAACTGCAAAATCACCTCTTGGGATCGAGTAATGAAATGACAGTGACAGTGTTCATGAGGTGGGGTCCCAAGAACCCCATGTTGAAAATTTGGGGCCAAAATTCCTAAAAATGGTTGACATATCAAGATAAGTTGAAAACCCCACTGAATGCCATTATATGGCACTTAGCTTTGATTCTTCAGTTTGTGGTTTGGCTTTGAAGAGTGCAGACGTGTCCCGGTCCAGAGAAGATGACAGCATGACCTCTGGAGGTAAGTATGGGGTAAGGTGGGGGGGGATGCGGGGAGGTGAATGCTCAGTGAGAGGGTGGGGATGGGAGAGAGGGACTGGGGCGGCGATGAGGGACTGTTTTCTTTTTTACAGGTAAAAAAAGACATCGGGGAACTGTTTTCTTTATTTACAGGGGAAAAAAATGTGGGCACACTGGGTGGGGCTCCCAGTGTGCCACATGAGTGGGGGGGACAGACATGATGCCAACATGGAGATTGGGCACCCTGATGTCGGTGGAGGGGGAATTAATTAAAACAAAATTGGGCACGCTGTGGTGGGCTCCCGATGTGTAACATGAGTGGGGGGGATGGACATGATGCCAACAAGGGGATTGGGCACCCCACTTTCAGCGGGGGGGAGTTAATTAAAACAAAATTGGGCACGCTGGGGTGGGCTCCCAGTGTGCCACATGAGTTGGGAGGGGTTACATGACACTGATATGGGGATTGTGGACCCCGATGTTAGTGCGGGAATGGGAAACAGAGGGAGCAGGGAGGACTGCAGCAGTAGGAGGGAGGGGAGGGTTTCATTACCCATCGGTGCTGGGAGGGAACAGAAGGAGTAGGGAGGACAGGACCAGTGGGAGGCTGCAGGAAGAGTGCCATCCGCAAGATGGGGTAGGCGAGGGAACTGCGCATGCATGAATGCCGCACATACACAGTTGCAGTTCACAAGATGGCAGTGCAAGGAATACGAAGTAACAGCCGAAATAGTGTGACTGTTACTCCGTAGAGGCCGATCACAGCGGAGTGTTACAAGCTCCATTGGACTTTTGGAAGGATACTTCCAAATGTCCAATGGAAGGTGCCATGATCGGCCGTTTTAGGAGCAACAGATCGATTGCAAAATGGCTGTAGAAACATGTAAACATAGACTTTGACAGCAGATAAGGACCGCTTGGCCCACCTAGTCTGCCCATTTCCCTACCTACAGGATAAGCTGCAGATCCTAGTTAACCAACAGCCTATTTCTTCCTCCCCCCCAACAAAAATTGTCTTATGTCTGTCCCATGCATTCTTGAATTCTCCCACAGTTTTAGACCCCACAGCCTCCTCAGTAAGGCTGTTTCATGTGTCCACCACTCCGCTCCGCACACAGCCGTAAAAACAGTGCAACTGAGCCTGCACTTCAGCTAGCCCTGGCAGTGAAAAGTGAACGACTGGCATCACTGTTGGCTAAGGTACTTTTCTAAACCACAGAGCCAGTTACAATACAGGCTCCACTGAACTGTAATGTGCTTCTTGATGGTAAAAGGTGAGGGACTGCCAGCATTTTTGGCAGAGTCACCACCCGCTGCCTGAGGTGTGGCACTGCTCTAACCACTTCCCCACTGGCAGTCACCCTAGCTGAGCTGGAGTGATATCAGCAGCACTCCTCCACACCCCATACAACCTTGGTCAGTAACCATCTTCCATCCTTCAGTCAAACTGTAGCCCTTGCAACTCACAAATGCTCACCATAAGTTGGTTTTGATCCCCGCAAAGTCACAAACATATCCCCAACACATAACATGAATGCCACTTCTTAAACTTACACCACTCCCTACCAGCCCTTCTGCCACCATCATGCACACATATCCCTCACCCAGTATCATGCATGTTGTTTTCTGCACTCATTCCACTCCTGATGTGCCATGCAGCCACCCACCATAGCACATACCCCTCATATGGTAACATGCTTGACATGTCTCACAGTCGTGACACTGCATACTAGTCACTCATGCCACTCCCTAACTGCCCTGCTGCCACTCTCTTTTGCACACACCTCTCACCCGGTGACATGACTTCAACCTCCCACACTCATGCCACTCCATACCAGCCATGAGTCCACCCTCCATT
Organism: Neoceratodus forsteri; assembly: GCA_016271365.2. Lineage (NCBI taxonomy): Eukaryota > Metazoa > Chordata > Ceratodontiformes > Ceratodontidae > Neoceratodus > Neoceratodus forsteri. Next base: position 662,396,255 of record CM057459.1, read on the forward strand.
ACACGTAGCACTCATCCTGTTACATAAACAATGCACTCCTTGACTGACCTACTTCTACCCTCCTTCACATATATCCCTTGCCTAGTAACTTGCATGCCACTTTCCCACACTCATGTCACTCACTACCAGCCCATCCTCCACTCATCTTTCACACATATGCCTCATCTGGTAACTTGCATGCCTCCTCCCATGCTCATTCCCTTCCTTACCTGTCATTCCACTTCTCTACCTCACACATGCCCCTCACCTGGTAACATGCATGCACTCCTCACCCACCTTTACACCCTCAACCATATCTCAGGAACATGTAACATGCATGCCACTCCCTATCTGCCATGCTGCCAACTCCCATCACACATACCCCTTACAAGCATTTGTGTCACTTATTTTGCTCATACTACTTGACACACCTACCCCACTGACAGATTCCCACAAGTTATATATAGTATGTAATCTGTCCACCTATCACTTTGCACCCTCCCCATGCATCCTTGGCATAGTTTCATTTGAAATGAATTTAAACTAGCAGGGTTTCCACCTGCATTCTCATTTATGGGATTTTACTTTTTTTTGCAGCCAATTTTTTTTTTTATTGCCAAATGCTATATGGGTGGAATGAGCGGTTGAAGCACAGAACTGAAAATGAGTGAGCCCCACACCACGAACACACCGTTAAACAGTGTCATCAGCACCCAAAGCCATCCACCCAAACACTCCAGTACCAGGCCCCCACAACACAAGCCCTCCAATACCAGGCCCCCCCGGTCACATAAACACTCCAGTAACAGGCCCCCCAACATCCAAATCCTCCAGTACCAGGCCCCCAGTCACACAAACACTCCAGTACTAAGCCCTTAACCATGCAAACACTCAAGTACAAGGCTCTCAGCCATGCAAATATCCCAGTACCTGGCCCCCAGTCATCCAAAAACTGATGAATATTACCACTGTTAACATAATCATGCCAACAAACTTCCTTGCTTTGTGTCAAGCTGTGTCTCCCCCTACATACATGTCAGTAGCACACCACAACAATGTCCCATTGTTAACCCTGTCAGCCACTGTCCCATTTTAACCCTCCCTCCACTGCACCACTGGTTGCTCCCCCACTGGAAGCCCTCATTACCCCAGTGTCCCTACAACTCTAATCCTACCCACCCAGAATACTGTCATATTGGAAGACAAGTCACTCAGATGCATCTGAGAGTCATGCAAGCTAAGCAAACACTCTAGTGTTATGCTGCATATAGTCTAAATGCACCCACACCATGATCCAAGCCACCATAATACTCCTATATCATCCTCCTAGTCAACCAAACACTCTTGAACCAGGCCACAAGCAGCTGCAACACAAAAGAACCAAACCCCCAGCCACCCAATTTACAAATGAAGGCACACACACCTCTCTTCATAAAGGTGCACCAGTCAAACAAACAACTAAAGATGAACTGGGCACACACCAGGCACATAGTAAAAGGGGACCTCTTTTGTTAGATGAATGGCATGACACACATACTGAGCTATCACCCCTATGTATCAACTCGAGACAATGAGTCTTCCACAGGGGGTGGAGTTATCATGCAAACTGACACACACCATTATATACCCCAACCAATTAAATAATATAATTTAAACAATCTTCTCCTCATGACAAGCTAAAGGTCCAGGATACAAGACTGAGTGCAAACACCTGCATACAATTAAATCACTTTTTTTTGTGATTCAATAAGCTTTATTTAATCAAGCAGGTACGTAATTAACAAACACTGTTCAACATGTAATGTCATCCCAGTTACACAATAGGCAGGTACAGGGTTCATCGGAAATCAGTAGCCAGGAGTATAAAAGTAGTACCCCTCCCCACCCACCCCAATCAACCTCCTCCCCACCCTTGCCGCCACAATAATCAACATGGATATAAGGAAGCAGGCTTTGGAGATTTGAAACTGGAAAGGGGGAAGCACAACTTTGGAGGCTGCGATTCCGGCTGGGTACTCGGTGATACACTGCTCGAGACTGGACAGCAGGGGGGGGAGAGGGTAGCAGTCTGTTTTAAGCCCAAACTGGGCCTCACAAGCATACCAATTGAGGAGACCAAGTCATTTAAGTGTACTGTAGCAGCAGGTGTAGGCTGTAGGATCGCCCTCGTCTACCGTCCACCCGGGGACGAGAAGCGATTCCTTCAGGAAGTAGCGGACTTCGTGATTGACATGGCATTTGAGTCACACAGGCTGATGGTCCTGGGCGACTTCAACACCTGGGTCAATGATAAACTCTCGCAATTTGGACAGGACTTCTTCCAGCTGATGACATCACTGGGCCTCATACAGATTGTTACCTCTGCTACTCATAAACCCGGTCACTCTCTTGACTTGGTTTTCCTCCTGGGGATTGAAGCCTCTGATCTGGGGGTGGAACCAGTCGGATGGTCCGATCACTACACTGTGAGGTTCAGTTTTTGCACCCCCCCTTCGTAGGCCGGCCCTTGTGGAGATGGTCAGATACGCCCCTTTACGGGATGTGAGCCCTGATGGCCTTGCGGCGGTACTTGACCTATCGGTAATTCTTGAGGCAAGCAGAAGCCCAGAGGGTCTGGTCCAGGCCTATAATAAGGCTGTTGCTATGGCCCTGGACTCTTTTGCTCCTGTCTATGTTCATCCTCTCTCCCTTCACCCTCGGTCCCCTTGGTTCAACGGGACCTTGAGAGAGTTGTGGCAACTAGGACAAAGGTTAGAGCGTTGCTGGAGGAAATCTGCCCTGCAGGTCGACCATCTTAGATTGATGGAACATTATCAAGTCTATCAATCAACAATTATCCATAAGAAGGCAGAGTTTCTGTCCAGGGAGACTGCTGCTGCTTAGAACCAACTGGCTCAGCTTTTTCGAACTGTGGACAGGCTGTGCAACCTGGCCTGTCTTTAGTCTCGAAGAGGTTTTTCACAGCCTGAGTGTGATGAGCTCGCTCGGTTCTTTGCGGATAAGGTGGCTGGCATCAGGGCAGAGATCCTACCGGCACGCTCTAAGGGGGCTGCTGGTGATCGGTGTTCAGTCACTCTTCCTCACTTTGCCTGAAGTACCTTCGACCAGCTGGAGCCCGGGGATGTTATGCAGATTGTGCAGGGTATGCGCCCTATGTGCTGTAGTTTGGATCCGGGCCCAACTTCCCTGATTATGGGTTGTTGTGACATCATTGGCCTGGTCCTTGCAGGGATGGTCTGGTGCTCTCTTGAGTCGGGTGAGTTTCCTAGCTCCCTGAAGGAGGCGGTGGTGACACCTGTCCTGAAGAAAGCTTCTCTGGACCCAGGCTGCCCTGCTAACTACTGACCCATCTCTAACCTTCCCTTTGTGGGGAAGGTGATTGAAAAGGTTGTGGCACTACAGCTGAAGAACCAGTTGACCATCCATGACATCTACAAGCCTCTCCAATCCAGTTTTCGTAAGAGGCATAGTACCGAGACCACGCTGATTCGGGTGCTCAATGATCTCTTGATGGCGAAAGATCAGAAGTGCCGCTCCATCTTGGTACTTCTTGATCTCTCCTCAGCTTTTGACACCGCGGACCATGGGGTGCTGCTTGAGTGCCTGAGGTTCATCTGTGGCCTGTCTGGTACAGTTCTCAGGTGGTTTAAGTCCTTCCTCACTGGCAGAACACAGAGCGTGGTGTTGGGGATTTTTTCCTCTGACCCATTCTCTCTGCCATGTGGGGTCCATCAGGGCTCGGTACTGTCCCCCATGTTGTTGTGGTGTACATGCTGCCCCTCGGAGACATTGTAAGACGATATGGGCTGAGGTTTCACTGCTATGCTGATGATACCCAGCTCTACCTGTCTTTTGCACACAACCAGGATAGTGCGCTTTTGGTATTTAACAACTGCTTCGCTGAAATCCAGGATTGGATGAATTCCAGTTGGCTGAAATTGAACTCGGGAAAGACTGAGGTGATGGTTGTGGATCCGGGTCACCGGATAGAGGGGTTGGGGGCTGGTCAGCCTACTGGGCTTCACTTGGGGGGCTCCCAGCTTCTTGCCTCTGAACTAGTGTGGGAGCTGGGAGTGATTCTTGATGATGGACTGACACTGCGATCTCAGGTGTCGGCAGTTGCCAAGTCTTCCTTTTACCACCTGAGGAACATCGCCAGGGTCAAACACCTAGTTCCATCTGGCGATCTTCCTATGCTGATCCACGCCTTTGTGACTTTGCAAATTGATTACTGCAACTCCCTTTACCTAGGGCTGCTGGGGGTTGATATCTGCTGCTTGTTGCTGGTGCAGAACATTGTAGCCCGGTTGTTGACAGGGACCCCTCAGGTGTGTCACATCACACCGGTGCTGTGCGAACTGCACTGGCTGACTATTCAGTGGCGGATCACCTTCAAGGTCAGACTTCTGACTTTTAAAGCCCTACATGGACAGGGCCTGGACTACCTAAAAGAGCTCTTGTCCCCCTACTACCCTGGGTGACCACTCCGCTCGGCTGACGAGAGGTTGCTAGAGATTCCAAAGGTATCTCTAAAGTCATCAGGGGCCTGTGCATTTATGTATGCGGCTCCAGCCCTGTGGAATTCTCTAACCCGTCAGCTACGGGACTGTACGACCGTGGGGGGTTTCAAGCAGGCCCTGAAAACCCATTTGTGGCGCCAAGCCTACCCGAACTGATTTTATTTATATCTGTATTATGCTTTTATTGTTTTATCCTGTCTTACTGATTTATTCAATTTGTATGTTAAAGCGCCTTGGCAATCTGGAAGGTGCTCTACAAATAAAGTTTATTATTATTATTATTATAACAACCAGTTGGGACAGAGTCAATTGAGTTAAGTATAACAGGTGTTACTTATATGAGAGACAGCCTCGGATGTTAACCAATAATAAAGTGTGGAGCTTCTCCCACATACATTTATAGCTACTGGGGCACTGATGCAGATCTGCGATGATACGCTCTGCTTGGAGCGCAGAAAGAATCTCTCTCTAAACCACTCTATATAGATAGGCATAGTGGTATCTAGCAAGTGTCTGAGAGTAATCTTTTTAGTGCATGCCGAGATCAAAGCGATGTGGGCTCTTGAGGTGCCGGAAACTTTACCCGAGTAGTCTCCTAGGATGCAGACCTCCAGGCAACATTTGTCCTGAAGGCTTAAAAGGGGGTCTACCCGGGATTGGATCTGAAACCTAAATGGAGTGATTTTTTTCATATGACCACAATATGTGTAGTAAGGTGCCACGTTCCTTGCTACACTTGGGACAGGTGTCAGTAAGGGTATGTCCCATTTTGAATAGTTTGACAGGAGTGTAATATAGGTCATGATTAATTTGAAATTGCATGTAATGATACCTGTCCCATTTTATCGTTTGATACAGGTGCTTCCAAATTTTGGTCCATGGCCTTGGGGAGGTGGAGGGTGGAATAACCTGATCCCAAGTGTAGAATCTTTGACCCTCCTTAGTTGCAGTACCTTTCAGGAGAAAATGATAGGAATATGAGATTAGGTGAGAAGTGGGTAATAATTCCAAGAACGGGAGAAGTATGGTGACAAAGGGCTGTTCCCAAGGTCCGTTGCCAAAGTGGTGAAGTAGCATGTGTGAGATTTGCATGAATTTAAATACTGAAGAGGAAGGCCATTCGAAGATGGTTCTTGCCAGGTGAAAAGGTATAAGTTTCTGATCAGTCACTAACTGGCTGACCAGTTTGACGCCTATGTTTGGCCAGAAGGAAGATTGTATAATAATATTTACAGATATTAGAAGATTAGGATTACTGAACAGGGGTTGAGAGATGTCCCTACAGTTGTCTACTGCTAGACAGAAAGAGAGTTGTGAGTGTACCTGTAGAGAGACCCCAAGCAATGTAGCTTGCAATGTTTTAGGAAGACATTTTTTGCGCAGGAAAGGGAGGAATCTATAATTAATACCATGTTTAACACAGGATCTACATTCTATTTCTGCCTAGAGGGGGTAGTAGGAAACACTGTCCGTATCCAAATGTGGTTGAAGCCAGTAACGTATTCTTGAGAAGTGGAAAGACAAGTAGTAAAGAAAGATATTGGGGGCTGGCAGGCTGCCATCTGATTTATGACGGGTAAGCCGTAGACAGTTCCTTCTGGCTTTTTTGTCCTTCCAGAGGAAGGAACTAAACAGACGGTGCACTTGCCAGAACAATGATAGAAGGAGGATGCTGTTGAACATCAGGAGTGGATACAGAAGCCATGGCAAGACATTCATTTTGAGGATACTCATACGACCCCACAAAGTGAGAGGGAGATGGGTCCATCTATTGAAATCCACTTTTGTTACTGCTATAAGAAGGTCAAGGCTGAGCTGTTTAAATTGGCCCAATGCAGGAGTCAGGTAGATACCCCAAATATTTAAACCTTGTGGGATTCCATTGCAAACCCAAATGGTCAAGATCGGCCCGAAGTGTGCATTTGTTAAGGGGACGTACCTTCATTTTGCCTAGGTTCAATTTGTAATTAGAAGTAACACCAAATTGTGTAATAATGTTTAGGGCTGCCAGGAGTGATGTATCAGGGAATGACAGATGCAACAATATATCATCGGCATACACTAAAAGTTTGTATTCTAGGTCATAAAGAGAGATACACTACTAGTGACCATGGGAGACCTATTGCGTTTCCTGTTTAAGGGTTCCAGAAACAGGTTAAATAAAAAGGGGGAGAGAGGGCAACCTTGACGGGTCCTTGTTTCAAAAAGAGCGGATCCGAGAGGACACCGTTACAGAGAACCCTGGCCGACGGAGAGGTGTAAAGGACTTGGATCCATCTGACAAATTCTGCAGGGATGTGGAACCGGGGGAGAAGTGCAAACAGATAATCCTATGAGACTCTGTCGAAAGCTTTTTCTGCATCCAGGGAGACCAGGGCGGCAGGTGTCAAGGAATCCCTGGATGCAGAAAGGAGATGAGAAAGTTCCCTCTTGTGGTCCGCAGAGTGGCAACCTTGAACAAAGCCTATTTGTTCCTTACTAATAAGGAACTCTCAGACCTGAGAGAGCCGGATAGCCAGGAGTTTTACTAGTATTTTGAGATCAGTATTAATAAGGAAAATCGGCCTATAGTTAGAAACTATAGTGGAATCTCTATCAGGCTTGGGGAGAATAACAATAGTGGTCGCGGTCAATGAGGGGTCGGAAATACCCTTTTAAAAGAAATAATTAAAAGTATCCAGCAGAATGGGGGCTATCAGCTCTTTAAATGTTTTATAAAAATTAGCTGTGAACCTACCTGGTTCTGGCGCTCTATCTGGGGAGAGATGGTCTATGGCGTTTATAATTTCGGATAGGGTCAAAGGGGCCTTAAGAACCTGTGCCTCTGAGTCCAGTAGGGTTGAGAGACTGATGTCAGTCAAAACATTGTCCAGCTGGGTGGAATCAAAGGGAGTAAGGGGGAGGAATATAGCTCCTGGTAATATTTTTTAAATGCATCTACAATTGAGGAGGGAGAGGTAAGTAATTGTCTCGAGGACATCCGGATGGAGGTGACAATTTTATCGGTTACTTGGAATCGGAGATGGAGGGCAAGGAGCTTACTGGCCCTTTCCCCTTGGTCAAAGTAAAAGGCTTTAGGTCTCAGCATGGCATACACAGCCCGTTCCCCAATAACTGAATTATATTTAGCTCGGAGTGATTCTAAACGTTTCCACTCAGTAACCGGGGCGTCTGATGGGAGGTGTTTCTCCAAGTGCTTAATTTGCTCCAAAGTGGTGGATAAAGAGAGAGATTCACTTGCTTCTTGTGCTTCGTGGAAAGGCATATAAATTTGCCCCTCAATGAGCATTTAAGGGCACGCCACAGGATATCGAGTTTTGACATTGAAGGAACATTGACTAGGCAGAAATTGGATATGTAATCTCAAATGAGATGGACCTGCTCTTCTGACTTTAATAATTGAAAGCCTCCAAGTACTCTATTTGCGGGAAGCATGAGGGAAATCTAGGTGGAGAATGTCTGGATGGTGATCGAAAATTACCTTCACCATGTAACCACATAGAGAAACCCCCTCCACAAGTGCCTTCCCCAGTAGGAAGAAATCAATATGAGAGGAGGAATGATTGGGAGGGGGGTGGAGTAAAACGAGTACTCTTTCTTTGTTGGATTAAGTATTCTCCAGGGGTCAATGAGACCCAGTGAATACGTGAGCTTCTGGAGAGCTCTTGATCCAGGATAGGAGAGATGTGAGTGTGGGCTGGACCTGTCCAAGGACGGTGAAAGGACAGTATTCCAGTAACCCCCTAGAACCATACGTATAGCAGACCAGTCTGCCAAAATAGTTGCCAGGGTAGTAAAGAAAGTAGGGTTGTCCAAGTTTGGCATGTATACGAAACCAAGGACAACTTCAGCATGGCCCAGTATTGCTCGGAAAAAAAAAACGGTCTTGAGGGTCTGTGATTTCGTGGAGGAGCCTAAAAGGGAGTTTACGGGCAATCAAAATAGTGCCCCCCCCTTTCCAGGAATCAAATCCTGAGCTGAAAACTTGCCCCACCCATAACCTTCGTAGCAGTAAGATTTGTGGATAGGGAAGGTAGGTCTCTTGTAGGAAGGCCACATGGGTTTGTAATGACTGCAAGTGAAGGAGAACTCAAGTTAGTTTTAGAGGTGATTGCACCCCTTTAATGTTCCAAAAGCAGAAGTTAACTTCTACCGTAAATAAGGTTCTTATGTTGGAGCAAGTCCAGAGATTTCCTCATGAACTCAACACTAAGGAGGCATATAACAAGCTTATCAGTAGTACAGGAAAGCGTAAAACCCCTCCGACTACCCCTGTTGGCAGCAAGACCCCAACCCCAAGTAACAAACTTCCCAATTAATGTAGACAAAATCCCACCCTCCGTGGGGCCCCCAAACAAGAAGGGTAGAACAACATTTAAAGAACAAACCCCATTAGAATTGGGGGACCCCAACAGAACCAATGCCAAATGCGTGACTACTCTAAACCCAGTCACTCCCACCCCCGATGTTCGCCATGACAGTCACAGCCATTAAAGGGATAATGTCAACCTGCATTATAGCATATTATTTCTAGTTAAAAACCTACATTTTAGGATTGCTTACCTTTTCTAAAATTTATTGATGTTGCTGTTTGTTTTGTCTGTCTCCTTGTTAAGTAGAACTGAAAAGCATAGTAATGTATATTTATAAACAACCTTGTTTTGCTTACAATTCTGGATCTGTTTTTACTGCATACTTCCTGAGCATTAGAAACACACCCAAACAGTGCAATCACTCATGAGGCAGTAGCCTTCTAAACTCCCACTGCATTATGAGAGGCTAGACTGTGTTGTGGGTGTTCCCAAGTCCAGGAAAGATACAGTGGGAGCTGATCAAGGAATGTAAACAAACCTGTTTTGGTGTGGTAACACCAGTATGATAGGCAGTCTGTTTTTCACTTTTTTAAAGAAAAAAAGAATCAGAATCAAACTACTAGCTACATCATAAGTCTTTACAGAATGTTAGCAATCATAAAATGTGTTTTTTAAACTGGGGACACTTTGCGACCTAAGGGAGCTGACTGTGTCCCTTTAAACAGACAATCCGTAACCTGTAAACCACCTGTTGTGTACAGCAGGTGGAGCAATGTCTGTGATTAGGTGAAACAGTATCTGTGGAGAGAAAAAAAGGGGGGGGGAGGATAGAGGCAAGGGGTGGTGGAAAAAGGGGGGAGGTGGATAGGAGAGGAGGGGACAAGGGGAAAGGGGTGGTATAGTCCAACTAGTGGTAAGGCTACGAAGTGATTAAATCCAAAAATCGGTCTCTGAGGAGCCTTTGGAGTGTGTACGTTCACTGATGACAGACAAAGAGCCTGCGCATGATCGTGAGATAGCCAGCTGCACCGTACACCTTGATTAGTGCATGGTCCTGCACAAGATCGTGCAGTACGAATGTTCGCAACTTTGAGAGGGATGCTGCGATAGTGCGCACAGTCTCAAAACCGAACAATCGTGCAGTCCCATTTTCCAGTGCAGTGAGAGCTATTCGGAGCTATGCAGGGAATCAATAATGGTAGCGCGCTAGGCCCCAAATTACTACTCTGGTATCTTGTACTGGCATTGGGTGGCCCAGAGACAAGTAAGCCCCCCAGGAATTATCAGTACACAACCGGGAAGGGAGAAAGAAAAAACAAATCCACAGGAGGGGCACAGGTTAGTTTCATACCGCTAGAATTAGTAAAAGTAGAATGAAAAACTACAGTCATATTTTAGACCATGTCAGATCAGAGCTTACCCCAGCAGGGCCCGGCTTCAGTGGGCAGTAAATAGATCAGGGAACAGTCCAGGGAACTCGGATTTCACTTGTGTTGCATTCTCGAAGGTCTTCCAGTCACCATTATGCTGGACAGAGAGGCAAGCTGGGTATAGCATTTCAAACTTAATGCCAGCGGCAATAAGTTTGGTGACAGCTGCATGGTATTCTGCTCTCTTCTGTTTGGTAGCCAGCAGCAGGTCTTGGGCCACACGTAAGGAGGAGGATTCCCATTTAATTTCTTATAGCTCCTTGACTTTAGCTAAGACGTGTTGGCGATCAAGGTAATTCAGCAGATGAAGAATGAAGGGTCAAGGGTTGGATCCTGGTGGAGGCCTAGGGTGCAAAGAGCGATGGGCCCTTTCAACAATGTAAGAAGCGCTGTATCGAGTGGGCCTCACCACCTTTAGTAGCAGTTTCTGGGCAAGCGAATAGGATAGCTCCCTTCTGCGTCCTCTGGAAGGCCGAAAATAATCAGGTTATTTCTTCGGCTTTGGCCCTCCAGACCTTCAAGTTTTGATTCTACTTTGGTGAGGCATTGTCGGAGGGTGGTGACTTCAGGATCCAACTTTTGTCACCAGACTTCTAAGGAGGAGGTATGGGCTGACATGCCTGCAATCTGTTTAAACGATTCCTTTAGGTCTCCATTAATGGTTTTAAGATCCAAGGCACATTCCGTGAATGCACTCTTCAGGGGAGCTAATTCAGACAGGAATTTGTCCTCTGTTAACAGTAAGACCTTTCCGCTTGCTGGTGTAGGTTTCTCCAAGGAAGACACAAGGTTCTGACCTTCTTGTTGTGTTTCTCTGCGTGGAGGGCGGCGTATGAGAAGGCAAGGCCTACCGCATCTCGGCGTCCATCGGTAGCACTGGGAAAGTAATCTGGGCTGATATTGGAGCCGGTGGCTTCAGAGGCTGTTCACAGAACTGTCCAATTTTGATCAACAGTCCATGATCTAGGTATTTTTAAAGATAGAAAAATGAGTCGGGAGCAAGAAAGAAGCGATGTGCTCAGAGGAGAGGTATCACATGATCTCTTCATTAAATCACTTTTTAAATTCCCTAAATAGATGTGTTTAACTTACTTAAAAAAACAACTGAAAAAACAGTATTAAAACACATTGGGCTGGATTTTCAAAGCATGGCACAGGGTTTGCATCAAGCCCTGCGCCATGACACTTAGGTTCTAGCAATGTACCGAACCCCTTTGCCGCAAATGCGCCCAATTTTACAATCTTGGGTGCAGTTGCGACAGTTTCCACATTTTATGGCAGCTTGTGAGAAAATATCTGTCACAAGCTCCATAATAAAGGCCCCCAGGATTGGCCGCAAGCTAGACCACACGCACGTGGGATAGAAAATCCCAATTGCTGGCCAGGGGAATGCTGCAAGACCCATGCACCCTATCTTCGGCGCACCTGGGTATTGCAGCATTCTCACCCTTTTGAGAATCTGGCCCACAGTGTCAATAACTGGCTAATAGGAGCAACCATTCTCCCCCCTTCTCTCTCACCCGGACTGTCTGTGCTACGCTGTTTCAAGGCTGACCTGCTCCCGTCAGTACCTCGCCCACATAAATGCCATCGCACATACAGGACCTCTCGGCATAGGTTCTTACAGCTTGCTTCGCTGTTCCTACTATTAGCAGGGGATATTGAAACTAACCCCGGCCCTACCCCTCCTACAATGCCAACCCCTCTGGCTCTACCAAAGGGCCTAAAAATAATGCACTGAAACATCTGTAGTGTCCTCAACAAAATTCCAGAACTACAACTATCCATCCTATCACTTCACCCAGACATCCTGATACTCTCTGAGACATGGCTCAAACCCCAACACCCTGATTCCTCTGTTGCCATCCCAGGATACTCCCTAACTAGGCAAGACCGCATGGGTAAGAAAAGGACGGGTGACCTAGCCATGTTTATTTCCAACAAGCATCAGTTCACCCCAGTCCCCACCCCTACTCCTCACCACAACCGAGTCTCTAACTGTCAAAATTAATGTCTTTCTCCGCCCCGGTGTTTATAGCAGGATCCTACTGCGCCCTAACACCCCTATACTGAGTATACTGGACCACCTGGCCAACTTAAAATCTGCTGCCACAACAGGAGAACTATATATCCTAGGGGACTTCAATTACAACTGGCTTGCAACTGATCATGCCAAGCCACGCCCAAAGTAAATGCCCTAAACCTCGCACAACAAATATCCCAACCCACCAGGCTAAATCCAAAGCACAGCCACTCCCTTCTGGACTGGGCACTGACACTACACCCCCATAGGTCAATAGGAGCAGGCTTTACTCCAGACTCCCTAAGTGATCACCATATGGTTTACTTAGTCAGAAAAGTACATAAACCCCTCAACCCCCTCCCGGACCCTACTAGCCAGGTCCTTCAAATCACTCTCTCTAGCATCACTTCATCGGATCTGGCCTTGGTGGACTGGTCCTTCATCTCCCTGGCCCCTACTATTGACGTTGCACTTGACAACTTCAAAAATAGTTTCCTGAATGTCTGGAACCTTCATGCACCACAAAAAAAAACTAGAGTTAGGGGCTCCCACCTCCCGTGGATCTCCGCTGATATCATCAGCAAATGCCGCACCAGGGACCAGGCATGGAAAAAGTACAAAACAACTAGCTTCCATCAAGCTTATCAATCTTATCGAGCCCTTCGTAACTCCTGCACGAAATCGATCCGACTAGCCAAACAGAGCTATTTTTCGCTAACCCTTAACACAAATCTTAACCACCTGACCCAATTCTGGAAAACTATTAAATCACTCCTATCCACGCCTATACAACCACCTACCCTGGCCCTATCCATCCAAGGCTCAGCTGTCACTGACCCCTTTGAAGTTGCCTCGGCTTTTAACTCCTTCTTCACCAACAGTGCTTTCTCCCTGATACTGAGCCTACCTCTTTCCCCACTCAAGTCATCTACCACTCTTAACTACCAGCACTGCCTTCCCCCCTTCTCCTTCCGACCTGTCTCCCGGCGAAGTCTACCAAGCACTGTAATCTAAACCCCAACAAGGGTAAATGCCCCTCAGGCATGGACTCCAGACTACTTCAGCTCTCAGCCCCTGCTTACCCGCCCGATAGCCGACTTGCTCCAGCCTCTCCTTCTCAACGTCAACAATTCCCACAGCATGGAAGCTGGCAACTGTCATCCCACTTCCTAAAGGGGGAGACCCCTCCTCCCCTAGGAATTACCGTCCTATTTCCTTCTCCCAACTCTGGCAAAAATACAAGAACAATTTGTCCTTGCTCAGTTCTCCCAATACTTAGTTGAGTCCTCTTTCTTCACCACTTACCAATCAGGCTTCTGCAAATCTCATTCCACTGTTATCTCCCTACTAAGAGTCACAAATGACACCCTGTCAGGTATGGATAAAGGCTATATCACCTCGGCCATCTTCATCGATCTGGCTAAAGCCTTTGATACCGTCTCCCACACAATCCTACTGGACAAACTAAAGGCTGCCGGCCTATCTGACCTTGCCACTAACTGGTTTCAGGCGTACTTGCATGGCAGACGGCAAACAGTGAGAATTGGCCCCAACGTATCGTCCCCCCTCCCTATCACTAAGGGAGTTCCTCAAGGTTCAGTCCTGGGCCCAGTCCTTTTCTCAGTTTTCCTGAACTACAGCAAGTCTGCTCCCATTCTGCTACACAAATGTATGCAGACGATACTGTGCTTTACAACACTGGCCCATCTGCAGAAGCAGTGCATGACCAGTTGCAGCAGGATTTCAACGCTGTTCAACATTGGCTTAGATTGAATCACCTTTTCTTAAATGCAAAAAAGACAATCTCACTAACTTTTGGCTCGCAACCCCGGCTCTCCCAACTCTCCATCCGCCCCCCCTTACCTAACCCTGGACCTTGCCCCCATAGAATCCTGTACCTCGTTCTGCTACCTTGGCATCTGGCTCGACCAATATCTAGACTTCTCAACCCACAGAGGCTCCCATCACAAAGAATTGCTTCCTAAACTAGGGGCCTTCTATCGTAACAAAGGCTGCCTGCCTACCCCGGTCAGGCGCGAACTCGTGCAAAAAATGATACTTCCAATTTTTGATTACGGGGATGTAGTCTATGGCACCGCCTCACCTTCCACTCTGACCAGCCTGGACACACTCTTTCATTCTTTCTGCCGCTTCATACTGGAAAGTCCTAAACTGACGCACCACTGTGACCTATATAGCTCCTTGGCCTTTCCCTCACTCTCAGCCCGTAGACTAATCCACTGCTCTAGAGTTGCTGCTAAGTACTGGTCCCGTACCCTTCCTCCCTACCTGAATTCTACCTTAACTACTCAACCCCTGGCAGCTTACTGGCTGCGACACTCGGATACAAGGCGTTTCCATATCCCTCGTATGCGTACCTCTATGGGTCAGGCTGCACTTAGTTACCGCTTACTTAAACTATAGCATGACCTCCCAACAGATATCCGCCACATTTCTAATCCGAGACACCTTAACACCTGACTCCATGAACATTTCCTCACTGTCTGCTCCTGCTCGGGGCCTAGACATTAGTAGGCCTCATGCCCTGCTGGGCTTCCATACCATGTTATTCTGATATAGTACGCTATCCTCGATATAATCTACAAAACACTAGCTATGTTAACTTTATATGTACAATGTAAGGTCTTTTGCTCCGTTATGTCTCTGTGCCTGCCTAATCTTAAGTTGCATGTCTGCCTTAGCTACCTACCTACGTGTATAGTCTTTATTAATGTGCCTTCTCAACTGTACAAATTACTTGTGTGTTTGTTGTTTCCCCTCAGTGTCCCCTCCCTTGTTCCCCCAGGTCGCACCTGGAAACGAGTGGTTAGCCACTCAGTATGCCTGCCTGGTTAAACTTTTAAATAAATAAATAAATAAAGACCACTACAACCAAGGTTCTTCATAGGCACAGGGAAAAGAAGACCATTCCTCTGGCCACCAAAAAAACCCGGTACTAGTCCCCAGCCATGAAATCACTCACTCGTGAAATTCAACATAACCTCAGCATTCCTCATTACCCATTCAAACCAATATTCTATAACTTTTTTCTCTTTCATTTTTCCAAACCTCAAAACTATAGCCTAGAAATGGAAATTACATACTTACCGTAATTATTGATCTTCTTGGACAATCTCCATCACTCATTCATACTAGTGGGATAGCGCCGGAAGCACTAGGACCAAGCGGGAGCCAAAATTTTTCAGAAGGGTCGGCGCTGAGACAGGACCACGCATGTGTGGCACCGTGAGACTAGCTCGCACCTGTGTAGGCTATCTTGGTGTTGACCCTCCAACCGCCTCAGTACCTTTCTGACCGAGGAGGTGTAGCGTAACTAAAGAAAATAACTTATCCTGACTTTCTGGGCCTGAGAGGGCCCAGATGGCCCTTGCAAGAAGGGTCAAAGAACAATGTCTTCACCGCCTGAACCATAGGACCATGAAGACCAGGAAAAAAAGTGACTGAACCCAGGGGATGATGGGTGGGCATGTGACTGAGTGATGGAGACTGTCCAAGAAGATCAATAATTACGGTAAGTACGTAATTTCCATATCTTCCTGGACTAAGTCTCCATCACTCATTCACACTAGTGGGAGAGTACCAAGCTAAAACCAACAACCCTGAGTAGGGTGGTAGGAGACAGGATTCACTCAGAAAGGATGGCCAAGGACTGTCCTGCTAATAAAAAGAGCTGTCTTGGAAAGAGCATCTAGAACATAGTATTTACAAGATAAGCACTTGAGTTGTAACTGAACACTTTGCAGACAACTGCAATGGACACAAAATGAAACTCTGCCAGGAAGCCGCCACCACTCTAGGAGAGTGGTGAGAACCTGGCCTCATAATGTGGTCTAGGACAAAAATGAATAGTGTCAAAGACATGTACAAATCTAATGTAAAAGGACCCAAGGAACTGAAAGAGCCGGAGGTAAAGTCTACTGGTTCAGGGTAGACTGAAAAGCGCAGATGGAAAACCCCCACTACCAAGTATGGCTGACCTGCGAACAACAGGTCCAGGAGCATTTGAACCCCCTTACTTGGTGAGCAAAAGAAGGTCCAGGTGGGGTTAGCCCATCAAGGAGAATGGTTTCCACTTAGTCACTGAAACATTCCTGATGGAAGGCCAAAGCACGACTTAGAAGCCTCCTGTGGTGGTCTAGTAGAACCAGATCCTATCCACTTCATATCCCAAAAAGGAATCATCCTGCCCCTGTGTGCCTACAACTGTAGTAGCAGTCTCTCAACTCAGGGAGGACAGGGAAAGTGTACAGGAGGACATGTCCACTGCGGAAAAGCATTCTGACAGGAAAAAAAAAACGGGCTGGATTTCTAAGGAAAATAGAGGCAGATGTGCATCGAGGAGAGATGCAGCAGGACCAAGTTAGGGCTAACCCATTCACTGAAAGTGACTGAATAGCGGCAGAAGTGACTCAATGCGGTGAGGCACCACTCACTCTGGCCTTCCTGAAGGGAGTAGGAAAGGACTCTAGTTTGCTTGCTGATGAAAAACTAACATCACAGTTTTGTCACGCACTCGGAGAGGATAACTTCGTGAGCGACTGGCACGGAACCAGTGCGCAGGTACCGAAGGTGTGAATACTGAGAAGCCATTTCAGAAAAAAAAATAAAAAAATACTTGACCCATGGTCAAGAAAGGAGCATGTGGTCTGTTAAGTTGAAGCAAGCAAGGAAGTAGGAATCCGAATTCCGACTAGCTGGAGAGTCACTTCTGTTGCTGCGAGGCTCTGATCAAGAGAAGAAAGCCTGATAAAAAAAGGGGGACCTACAGACTGGGCAGTCGCCTAGGTCTAGGAAATATCTCTGAATAAGAGAAATCTCTCTGGAAAAAAAGAGATGACCCATACCTCCGCTAGATCGGACTCCCCCTAAGGGTAGAAGAAGTCAGGTACTCTTTACTGTAGTTTAGAGATGACTGCCTCAGGGCTTGAGGCGGAACCTGACCAGATCCAAAAGGGTGGTATCGGGTAATTTCGGCTAGGCCCTGTGCTGTTATAAATTTTTTTTTTTTGTACCATTAGTCCGAGCCTGACAAGGCTTTCAGGCTGCTATTTCGCAAGGATTGCCTGATAAAAAAATTATGAAGATGTCGTCCATCTGAGGGGCAGGAGGAGCCTGAGTGTCCATAACTGAAATCGTGACCAGACCAATAATCACAGCTGAAGAGATGTTAGCCACCTGTGCTGATGAAGCCACCGAAGGGGCAGTATCACAAGGGGCCTATATACAGCTATCAAAGGAGCAGAAGAGCCTGTACGGCTCCCGACCATTGAATTAGAATGTTCCACAGAGTGTAATTGTCCAGATGACTGAAAAGAGTCTAGACATAGAAGCGTTTGGTCCACAGGTGCAGTCTGAAGTACTATAGTGGACCCCCTCACTGGGGAACAACTGAAAAGATCTTCCATCACGGAGTCTGGTGATAGAGACGGCTTGCCCTCCAGTCTATAAATGAGTCATCCGCTGTATCACCGAAAAGTAGGACAGGGAGAGACTCATCCAGATGCACTTCTACCCCAGAAGGACCCCTAAAGGGAGACCTAGGACAGAGCATCGAGGAGCTTGATACCATTTAAGGAGCCGAGAAAGTGATGAGCGGAATGAGGGATTCTGCTGGCAGAACAGAACAGCACAGAAGAGTTCCATCAGCAGAAAACTGCTGGATGTCACAAGATCCCATGCAGATTGCCACTCACTAAGATATGTGGAAAAACAATCCACAGAGCAGGACTTCATCTTGTGGAAAACATCTCACCACCAGCTCCGCGGAAGAAGAGGTCTGCAGAGGGAAAAATCTGGCACTAGTTCTGCCTGACAGTACCAACTCGCACCGGCCATGGTACCAGCATCACTCGTAGCACAGGATGGCACCAAACAGTGCTTATGCCATCCTGGGCGACACCCAAAGGCACCCACGGTGGTACCCGCAGGCACCCCCAGTACCGGCAGTGGCATCTCCGGCACCCATGGCACCAATGGCATTCATGGCACCCTGGGCACCCATGGCACCACCTGCGGCACCCGTAGGTGCCTGGCACCACCCTGGAACCTCCAGGTGCCCGGTTCCACCCATGGCACCATCCACAGCACCTGTGGGTGCCCATGGTGACACCTGAGGCACTCACGGGTGCTCAGCACCACCTGTGGCACACGAGGGTACCCATGGCACCACCTGCAGGAGCGAGACAGCACCCACAGGTATGCGGTGCCAACACCCACAGCACCACCAGTGGCACTGGGAACCAACGCCACCAAAAATAGCACCCACGGCACACAGCAATCCAAGGTGCCGACACCAACACCAGCGGTGCCGCCCATGGCACCGATGCCAATTCCAGTGGTGCCACCTTGGTGCTACTCCACGGCGCTGGACCTGTGGCGCCACCCATGGTGTCGGCCATGGCGCCAGGACTGAGGAGAATGCCAATGGAGAAAATTCTGAGGAGAAAGGAAAAAGAGGTGCCCGTGCCAGCCCCTGCAAGGAAAGAGGGAAGGGGTAGGCATAAGGGGTCGACACAATGGCGAAGGCACCAGGAAGGCACCTCGCATATCCTGATCCAATCCACCTGGCCCCAGTACAGTGGGTCCGAGGCCTGGAGGCCCCAACATTGGGAACACTGGCCAGGAAAACTGAACAGAAATCGAACCCCCGCTCCACAGGAGTGGCCCAGAGGTGAAACTGCTCACTGGAACTTCATCGAGGACAGAGATGGAGTCTGAAGAAAAAGAAGAACACGGCCATTAAGCGCAGGACCAAGGGAATCCACCAAAGTCGGTTCAGGCCTATCGCCCCTCCCGACCAACAATCCCCATGCAGATATACCAGAGGGCAGCCTCGAGCAGCACTGATATTCTTTTTCCCCAACGAGGAAGAAGACCTCAAGATTAAACAGAGCCGAATCCCCAAAAATGGAAATTATGTACCTACCGTAATTCTTGATCTTCTTGGATGAAGTCTCCACCACTCATTCACACTAATGGGATCTACGCCAGGGGCACTAGGAGCCAGTGGGAGCAAACTCTTTGCTAGAGTGTCGGCGCCAGAGATGGGGCTGCGAGAAGTGGCACCGCGAGCCTTGGCTTGTGCGGTAATGACTATCTCGGCGTCGACCCTCCAACCGCCTCAGTACCTTTTTTTCTGAGAAGGTGCAGCATAACTAACCTAGAAGGATAGCCTAACTAAAAACCAGATGTAAGATAATCCAGAGGACCCGTATAAGAAGAGTCAAGAAAGAAGTATTTACAGCTTAAAGATTGAGGGAGTGAAGACCAACAACAGAGGTGAGCTCGGGGGATGGTGGGTGGGCGTGTGAATGAGTGGGGAGACTTCATCCAAGAAGATCAAGAATTACAGTAGGTACGTAATTTCCATATCTTCCTGGACAAAAAGTCTCCACCACTCATTCACACTAATGGGAGAGTACCGAGCTAATAATCGCCTGAGAGGGTGGCAGGAGAGAGACCAAGAGCTCACAATTTTAGGACAGAAGTCCATTAAGGATGATTCTGCCAAATGAAAGATGTTGTCTGGCATGGACATCCAGGGCATAGTGTTTGATGAAAGTATGCACTGAGCTCCAGGTGGCCACAATGCAAATATCCGCAATGGGCACGTTGCGGATTTCCACCAGGGATGCCGCGACCGCTCTAGTAGAGTGAGCATACACTCTGCCCTACAGCTTAACCTGTGCCATGGAATAACAGTGGCGAAGACATGGCACCAGCCATGCTGAAATACATCTGATAGCGACAGATTGACCCAGCCGGGTCTTGCTGAAGGAAACAAACAGTTGCTGAGCTTTGCGAAAATCTTTTGTTCTATCTAAATAGAAACACAAAGCTCTTTTGATGTCCAAGGAATGAGGAGAATGCTCTCCTTCATTTTGGAAGTTCGCAAAGTAAGTAGGAAGGACCAAAGGTTGGTTTAGATGAAATTCTGAAACGACCTTAGGGAGAAACTTAGGATGGGTCCTAAGAACTAGTTTGTCTTTATGAAATACAGTATACGGAGGGTATGTGACCAAGGCATGTATCTCAGAGACCCTGCAGGCCGAGGGTAATGGCCACTAGGAAGGCCATTTTCCAAGTGAGAAATTTCAACTCACAGGTAGCTAGAGGCTTGAAAGGTTTTAAAGTGAGCATGTCTAGCACAAGATTAATGTCCCAGACAGCGACTGGACGTCTGATAGGAGGTCTGGTATGCAGAATCCCCTTAAGAAACCTCTTAACCATGGGTAACTGAGCCAGTGACCAGGAAAGTACTGGCTCATGATAAGCTGAAATGGCACAAAGATTAACTTTGACAGTAGAGTATTGCAGACCTGAATTTGAGAGGTCCAAAAGGTACTCTAGAACTTTATCTGGTGGGCAGGAAAAAGGATTCAAAGAGGATTTTGCACACCAGAGTGAAAAACGCTTCCATTTGGCTGTGTAAGTTTTCCTAGTGGCTGGCTTGCACACAACCAGAAGAATATCTGAAACTCTGCAAGAGACATTGAACCCGTTCACTTCTATCTCTTCAGGAGCCAAGCGTGAAGATGAAGTGATCTCAGATTGGGATGGACCACAGGCCCCTGAGTCAGAAGGTTCATCTGAAGGGGAAGCGGTTTCGGAGGGGTTTCCAACATACTGTTGAGTAAAGGAAATCATATCTGTCGAGGCCAGAAGTGAGCAATGAGGATAATTTTGTCCCCCTGGGACTCGAACTTGAGAAGTACCCTCTGAATTAGAGGAAGAGGCGGAAAGGCGTATAGAAAGCGTTTTGTCCACTGCAGCCTGAACGCATCCTGACAGAAAATGCTAGGCCCTGGATTTCTGGAGCAGAAGAGGCGCAGTTTTGTGTTGAGTGGGGATGCAAAAAGGTCCAGGTCTGGAGTTCCCCACTCTGCAAATAGTGACTGAACTATGGTTGAGTCGAGAGACCATTCGTGAGGATCTGTCTGTGTTCTGCTGAGATGGTTTGTCACTTTGTTCTGCACTCCCAGCAGGTAGACTGCTAGAATTAGAACCTTGTGCTCTAAGCACTGCTCGCACACTCTCATCGCCTCCCTGCATAAGGGGTAAGAGTGAGCACTGCCTTGCTTGTTGATGTAATACATCACTGCTTTGTTGTCTGTTTGAAGGAGAATGTTCTTGTGACAGAGAATGTCCTTCAAAGCCCGAACTGCATAAAGGACGGCTCTCATTTCTAAGACATTTATGTGAAGCTGGGACTCGTCCTGAGTCCATGTACCTTGAGTGTGGCGAGTCTGACAGTGAGCTCCCCACCCCATTAGGGACGCGTCCGTGGTAATGGAAATCTGATGATCCAGAGGAGCAAAGGAATACCCTTCCAGAAGATTGTCCTTGTGACCACCAGGTGAGTGACTTCTTCAGAGGTTCTGTCACCTTGATGAGAAACGACTGAGGGTGAGTGGTTGGGGACCGCTGAGTACTGAGCATCCACTGAGAGGCTCTCATGTGAAGCCGTGCTAGGGGTATAGTGAACACCGAGGATGCCATGAGGCCTAGCATCTGTTGCATCGAGATAGCTGGAACTGAGCTGTTCTCTCCGATGTATCAGGTCATCTGTAGGATACTGCTCCTTCTGTCCTCTGGTAGAAATGCTTTCGCACAGGAGGTGTCCAGAAGAGTTCCTATGAAAAGGAGCCTCTGGGAGGGCTGCAGCTGCAATTTCTTGAGATTTAGCAGGACTCCCATGGACATGAGAAAGTGTGAGGCTGCGGCTAAGGCGTCAAGAGTTCCCTGCCTGGAAGAGCTTGCTAGAAGCCAATCATCCAGATATGGGAACACTTGTATTCCGATTTTTCTGAGATGCGCTGCGAGACTTGCACAACACTTTGTAAAAACTCGCATCGCCGAGGATAGCCCAAAGGTCAGGACTCTGAACTGATAATGCTGTCCCAAAGCTACGAACCTTAGGTATTTGTGATGCTTTGGGTGAATAGGAATATGCTGGTAAGTATCCTGCACGTCCAGGGAGGCTAACCAGTCATGTTGATGAAGCAAAGGTAACAGGATTCCTAGCGATATCATTTTGAATTTCTCTTTGGGAAGAAATTTGTTTAATTTTCTGAGGTCCAAAATGGGGCTCATGCCCCTGATTTTCTTTGGAACTAGAAAGTAATGGGAGTAGAACCCTGTGTTCTGTTGATCCAGCAGAACTACTTCCACTGCCCTGTTGTTCAGAAGACCTTGTATCTCGGAGGCGAGAAGTTCTGACTGAAGTATTGACAGCTTTGGCTGCCGCTTGGGGAGACAATCCAGAGGGTTCTCTGAAAAATTGAGAGAATATTCCTTGCGGATTATCCGGAGGACCCATTTGTCTGAGGTTATGGACTTCCACTGGTTGTAGCATTGAGTCAGATGATCTCCCACCGCTAAAGAGTCCCCCTCGGGCAGCTGAGGTGGGACTTGGGCCAAAAACTCAGAATGTGGCACTGGGCGCTTTGGGTCCTTGTGCCTTCTGTTGGGTTTTCTTCTGAGGCTGAGGGGTTTGATTGTTATTAAAACCTCCCCTGCCTTTGCCCCGAAAGGACTGACGGTTATGAAACTGGCGTTTGTTAACACCCCCTCGAGAGGGGGCAGGAGGAGGTTGAGCCAATTTAATGGCTGACCTAGTCTTTTGTGTGGCCTCTAGAGCCTGTTCTACTTGAGGGCCGAAGAGATACTCACCATCGATGGGCAATGCCATGACCTGTTGCTGGGCATCATTCATGAAACCTGAAGTGCGCAGCCAGGAATGGCGGCGGGACCGCCCGGGAGGCAGTATCAAAGGTGTCCATAGCTGCTTTAACCTGCTGGTTGTTGGACTCGATACCCCTGGTTATGGTTTGAAGAAGCTCTGAATTAGTGTCCGACTCCGGTAGAGCGTCAACCATTTGTTTGAGCGAATGCCAAAGAATATATTCGTATTGAAAGAAATAGCCCTGGTAGCTGGTGATACGCATACCTAGGGTGGAAGCAGCAAAGGCTCTCTTACCTAAGGTATCTATCTTATGAGATTCTTTGCTTCTAGGTTGAGCTGTAGTAGTCTGAGGAAGGACGACCTTATCATTCTCTGCCAAGACTACAGTAGGATCCTCAAAGGCTTGGGAGGCCAAAATGGGTCGATCCTTGGCAGCAGCATACTTCCTATCTATGGACTTAGCTACAGAAGGAATGAGAGCAGGATTATTCCATACCATTTGAGAAAGCATCTCAAAGGAAGGTTGTACCAGGGGAGTTAAATCCATAGGGATGTCCGGAACATGAAGGTATTAGAGTCTTAAAAGCTTCCCAGATCGATGTCCATAGTCTGGAGAGAAAGAGTGGAATTCAAATTTTTCAGCAGAGACTTACAGTAAATAACATGTCCTCAACCACAGGCTCTGCAGCAGGATTAGATCCTGTTCCTTCCACATCATCACCCAGTCTAAGATCTGGGTCAGGCTCAATATCATCTCCAGAGAGTCCAGGAGGGACTGTATGGACAGGAAAGGAATGAAAATCAGCAGAAAAAGAGGAAGGAAAAGAATTCTGAGAGGAGAAGCCCTGAGGATTGGTAGGCAAAGAGCCAGGCCTCGACGCCGACAAAGTCGCACGGCGCTGACAAAGCAGACGGCATCGATAAGTCGCACGGCGCTGAAAGGCTACATGGCGCCGAGAAAGTCAACGGTGCCGAAAACTCACACGGCACCGAGGACAGCACCGACAGGCCACACAGCGCCAAAGTCAGCGCAGAACGACCCACTGACGCCGACGGCACCAAAACCAACCCAGAAGCCCAAAAACCAGGATTTGAGGGAGGAAGAGTATCAGGAGATCAAGGCATCGGTGTGACCCCCTGCGCCGCAGCCATGTGAGGGGGGAAACACCTGAGCGCGGAGTCAACAGCACTGAAGAGGGCGCCATGTGACTAGGGA
This sequence comes from Neoceratodus forsteri, assembly GCA_016271365.2. NCBI lineage: Eukaryota > Metazoa > Chordata > Ceratodontiformes > Ceratodontidae > Neoceratodus > Neoceratodus forsteri. The sequence continues at coordinate 662,420,441 of CM057459.1, forward strand.
GGCCCAATCGCCCTGCTCGATCGCCCAAAGAGCCAGAGAGCCCCGGGGCGACCAGGCCAGGCAACTGGACCAACCTCCGAGCCCATTGCTCCATCAGAGTGGCCCACTGAAGAAATTGCTGATCGGAAGCCCTACCAGAAGGTGGGGAAGGGCTCCGATGTCGAAGAGGTCGGCGACCAGAACCAGAAACCGGCGACTCTGAATGAGGAGACCGGCAACTGGCCCCAATGACCGACCGTCGATGCGCAGACATATCAGAGGTCGACCTCGAGTGATGCCTTCTCTTTCTCGACCTACGGGCCAAAGAAGAGCTCGAGACCAAACGGTGCAGAGAATGCAACCATTTTCATTTATGCTTCCAGGGGGACCACCCCTCCCCTCAGGCATTGGACCGTCCGTTGTCAGACCCCCATTCTGGAGAAGGCGGCGGACTGGACCCAGCCCGGCTGACTGAACAGCTTTCATACGAAGTCTCCCTACTGTCACCTGACCCGCTCATAGTCGACTCCGTCAATGTAGGCTGAGACTTCTTTTTAAGAATAAATTACTGTAAGCGGTACTTTACTCAAAAAAAAAATACTGTAAAATAATAAATTGAAAACTATGCTGCTAGTTTGAAGTTTGACTCCCAGCGGGCGAGCGTCGTCGTCACTGAAGCGCACTCGATGGCGGGAAAAAAAGGAACTGAGGCAGCTGGAGGGTCGACACCGAGATAATCATTACCACATGAGCTGAGGCTCATGGTGCCACTCCTTGCGGCCCTATCTCTGGCGCCGACCCTCTAGCAAAATGTTTGCTCCCACTGGGTCCTAGTGCCTCTGGCGCAGATCCCATTAGTGTGCATGAGTGGTGGAGACTTTATGTCCAGGAAGATCCACTAGATTCATGCTTCAGTGGACTGTCCCCCCCCCAAGCACAGGACTGTCCATAGTCTGACCCCCTCTTAACAAAGGGTGGCGGACTGGACACAGCCCCTCTGCCATAACAATTTTCAAACTAAGTATTCCTACCGTCACTGCTACCGTCTAAGGACGACTCCGTTGATGGCTGGTGAAAATTTATTTTTCTTCTTCTTCATAATCTTCTTTTTCTTCTTCATAGAATAAGAAACTACTAAAAATTTTAAATAAAACGAATACTAAAATGGCTAAAAGCTGCTGTCGTATAGAAAAAAAACGTTGACTCCAACAGATGAGCGACGTCGACATCCAAGCACATTCGACGGCGGGAGAAAAGGAACTGAGGCGGTTGGAGAGTCGACATCGAGATAGCCTACACAGGCGTGAGCTAGTCTTATGGAGCCGCGCATCCGTGGTCCTGTCTTGGCGCCGACCCTTCTGAAAAAGTTTGGCTCCCGCCTGGTCCTAGCGCCTCCGGTGCTATCCCACTAGTGTGAATGAGTGATGGAGACTTAGCCCAGGAAGATCTGCAATGCCATTTAATCTCTTGCTTGAAGTCACTCTCCCTGTGTCACAGGACAGCATATGTTGTAATTTGCAGCCATGTTCCATTTACAGTGCTGCACCTTTCTTTTCTCCCCTGATAATGACACAGTATTCCAAAAATACCTTAATATTTGTTTTCCTTCCCATTCCTTCTCTTCAAACTTCTGTCACTGCCACTCCTGCTCATCTGGCTCTTGCTTCCTTAGCTCTCACTTGCTCTGCTCCTACTTGGCCACTACAAAATTTAAAATAAATAAAGAACCCTAACACATCGGCACAAAGACACACAGAGCTGATGCCAGCAATCCGAGTGCAACGGCAGCTCTGACTCGCTCGCTAAAGCCCACTGCCATCTTAAAGCCAATTTTTCTCAAAAGCCAGTACATCAGCCAATGAGCTGCCATATAGAAACATCAGCTATAGCATCACTACAGCATGTGCATGGCCCACTGGACACACTGGCACTAGTTAACAAAATAATCCCACAATAATCTAAAATTTAAAAAAATTAAATAACTTAACCTGGAGCAATGTGTGCTACCTCATTCCTCAAGTGGTGACTGTGCAGCTGAGCCTGTGTGTCTACAGTTGCAAACAAGGTATCACTGTCCTTAGTATGATCATCTTGAATTTTTCTTTTTCAAATGTTTGGTCAAAAACCTGAGATCTAAAATGGGTTGCCACTTTCCATTTTTCTTGTAGGTCATGACGTATCTTGAGAATATGCCTCTGCCTCACTGGGAGGCTGGGACTTTTTCTATGGTTTTTGATATTAAGAATTTTTTTTTAGTTCCAGTTCTAGCAGACTTTTTTCTGTGGGACAGTGAGCTGGAAAACTTCTGTGATTCTGCAGGTTTGGAAGGTGTTTGAACTGCAGACACAATCTCTGGCCCACTACTTCCAGTACTCACTTGGTGGTGGTAATGTTTACCCATTCCTGGAAGTTGTGTGCCAGTCTTCCTTCCATTGGCAATGGTTGGGTAATCTGGCCAAAATATTCAGGGGTTTTGTTTTGATTAAGGCTAAGGCACTGCAGCTGCAGCATCACACCTGGAAGCCCTTTATCCCCTTCCCCTGTAGTAATTTCTTCATGATTGGTACTCACAGGGAGCCTAAGAGACATAGACTCTTGGAAAGTATCCCCTGCCTGACCTGTAGGAGGTATGGGCCTTTTCCTGCTCATCATCACATTTGAAAGCGGTTTTGTATTCATCCACTTTTTCATGTAGGACTCTGTTTTGTCACCAGATAATGAATTTCCATCGAGGGAGAAATCCATGGCTTTGTTTTGAGTATCGTGAGAATGGATGGCAGTGCTCAGCAGGGAAAACCTTCTTAAGGACACTGCATGAGCAAAATCTCTGGCAGCAGTATCGTTAGTGTCTAGTGCAGTGTAGAAATGATATTTTGTGGCATCCAGGGCTGATCTTGCTGTGGCAGTCAGGTCCTGTGTTAGTTTACCATCCAATCTTTTCCAGTGCCAGACTTGTGTTCTAAAGTGCTTTCTGGCAATTAGCTATATGTGTTGAATAAGCTACCTGCCTGATAAGCAGGAAAGCTGTGGCATAAACCTTTTTGGTTGTAGTATCCCATTTTTTTGAGTCCTTTTCAGGGGGTTGCACAGATGGGAGTGATTTTTGCTCTCTCACAAGAAACAGCCTGAATACTCCTTGATGATCAGGATGGGCATGCAGGTATTCCACTCTCTGCTGGTCTGATATTTTCTTTCAATTTTCTTATCTATGGCTCCAGCTGAGGTGGGTGCAGACATGATTTTTGTTATGGCCTTCTGAAATGGCTTATGTGTGGAAAGTAGCATTCCTTCTTGGTTGGGCTACCCCAACATGTGCGTAAAATCATCCTCCTCTTCATCCTCCTCTATCTATAGCAGGGTGATGTTGAGGGTATTGACCACTGTCTGACAAATGAGGAAAAGAATGAGTAGTCTTCATTATGCCTTGGAGGAGGTTCAAAATCTTGTTCAGGTACACCCTCTAATTCCATGGGGTCACCTTCCCCCATTTGTACAAAATATCCTTTTTCCTCCTCCACAGGCAGATAGACCGGAGCTTAAGCTGGGTTGGGGGGGGCAGGTATATTATTAAAATTCCCCATGGGCTGGATTGCATGGAAAAAGTGCTATATTTTTGATATGTCCTCTGATGAGAGCATTTTATCTGGGCCATCTGCTTGCTCCTTTTTCCTTTCAGTAGATGTGGCAGTGACATTCTTTTCTTTAAATTTCTTTTTAGCAGACACCATTTCCAGTGCCTGCTATGAGGCTCATTTATTTATATATTTTTTTGCCCTCACTGGATTCAAGGTCCCTCCTTTCGGACACCTTGATGTCTGAACAACCTTTACAAATCCTATCTTATGGCTGCCCAGCTTTATCTTTTTTCTTTTCACCATTAACATATTTGCTGCTGCATATTATGAGATGGACCATTCAGATGTGTGCTTTCCACCATGGCTGGGAACACCCTCAGAGCACTTTCATATTATTTTTAGGTGACACAAAGGCTGACTGAGAAGGTACGCTTTTTAAAAAAAATTTTTTACCCTTTGTAATGAGGTTTTGGGGCAAAAAAATATGACAGGACTTCTGATTTACAAAGTCATGTTGTGGACCTAGGCACGTTAAACAAAGCTCATGGCAGTCTACCCTTGCTAGAAGCTGAAAAATTTCTTACAGTTTTTTGATGGTCTACAAGGTCTCTGTGACATGCCGATTTGAGAGAACCTTAAATAATAAATATCATCAGGGGTTATCACAGAGGACCGTGCTCTGTGGTACTGATTCATATGGTTAAGTCTACGAAAATACATTCTCAGAATGTAAATGGCCTCAACAGCTTGATTAAGAGATCTAAAATACTGGCTGCATTTAAGAAATATAGACCTGAATTTATACTTCTGCAAGAAACACACCTGTCCACGGAGGAAAGCAACAAGCTATCTTACTTTGGTTTTGTCAAATTAGTGGCCTCGTCTTTTCAGAATGGTAAGCCAAGGAGCATGGCAATACTGGTATCACATGCTACTCCCTTTCAACTGATTGCCTCTGAAATGGATTCACATGGTTGTCTTGTCATGATCAAAGGAACTTATTTAGGTCAGACACTTACTTTGGTGAACTTATATATCCCCCCAGGTTCTACTCCATCCCTCATTAAAAGACTTCCACAATAAATCACCACCTCCCAAAGTGGCATCCTGGTCATGGGTGGGGATTTTAATATTACATTAGACAATAAGGCACTACAAACCCCAGACTCCCTCGCCTCACTTTAGTACAATGTACCATCAGGTCATACCTTGGGGAAATGGGATGGATAGATGCTTAGAGAGATTGACATCTCTCTGACAGGATTTGTACTCATTACTCTGTCCAACATGGCATCTACACCTGGATAGACTGGATTTTAATCTCTCAGGAGCATGCTCACCTTATACAGAGTTGTGAAACGACCCCCATCCTGTTGTTGGCTCATGCCCAACTTCATTTAAATATACAGTTAGGGCACGCAAGGGTCCCTCATTATGGAGGTTCAATAACTTTTTATCAAACATCAAAGATTTTAAACTGTAGGCCATGGACTGTTTACAACAGATTATTTGGGAAAACTTAGGGGTGGGGGTGCCTCCGGTCATACTTTGGGACACTATTAGGAAAGGGAACATTGTTTAACCAGAAGTAGCACACTAAACCAAAGCTTGTTTCCAGATGCAACCTGGGAGCACAAGGAAGTTAAGTGACTTGCTCAGGATCACACAGTATGCACCTAGGCAGCTGTGGGATTCAAACCCATGTCTCCAGATCTGCAGCTCAGAGCCACAACCCACTGCACTATACTGCCTCCTATCAAAGCTGTGTTCTGGAGAGAGCTTATTAAATATACCTCTCATCTGAAAAAAAACCAAAAAAAAAAACTAGAGAGGCCCAGCTTCAGGACCTGCAACAAAACTTGAGGGTTTTGCAGAAATGCTACATGGGGGGAGGGCACACTTTCCAGACTGAATTAACTCAACTCAGAAGTAGGACAGAGGAAATACCAAATCTGAAGATGGAGATGGAGATGACCCTTAGATACCTCCAAAACAAATATTATGAGGGAGGAATGAAGGACACTAAAATTCTGGCCTACAATCTTTGACAGCATGTGGTACAAACTTCGGTTACTTAGATTAGACATCCTGGCACCCAACGGATTGCCTCCACTCCAGAGGATATATTGGAGGCCTTTAAGATTTTTTATACTAGCCTATGTGTTGCTGATATAACCTCTACAACCGAATCTATACAGCAATACCTGCAGTCTTTGCGTATCCCCACATTATCTGTTCCTCAACAGCAATCCCTGCTGGCCCCGGTTTCCATGATGGAAATATAAGCAGCCATAAAAAACCTCAAGCATAAAAAAAACCCCTGGGCCTGACAGTTATACGGCAGAATTTTTTTAATTCTTTGAAAACATTTTACGTGCACCGCTTCAATCCACTGGTGCAGGGGCTCTGAAGGAGGGACAGATACGCCCTATGTGGAAACAAGCCACCATATCCGCCATCCTCAAGCCTGGGAAGGATAGGACCCTGTGTGCCTCATACAGACCTATTTCTGTACTTAACATTGATTATAAAATATTTACTTCCATAATGGCTGACCGGCCCGGTGGCGCTGAGGGTTGAGGTGCTGGACGCCACACCTCGCACCACGCCGGTGACCCAGGTTCGGGAATGGACTCGGACCGCCAGGGGCAGAGGGAGAGGCTGGATTGAACATCCCAGGACTGCTCTCCTTCCTCTGGGGTGGGCTCATGGGGTTGTCATCTGGGCAGCCCTGGTGAAGACCGAAAAGGCTGGCGTCCGTGCCACAGGGGAGGAGTTTGGCAAGACGCCAGATATGCACAGTTTGTCATTGCACTGCGGCTCCAGGACAAAATTAAGGTGGAAAATAGGGCTAGGCGCGACTAGGCAGCTTCATGGCACGCATCCGCCCGACCTGGAGGCCTGTCACGGGGAATCGCGTCTAGGGGTCTGGTGAGGCCGCACTGAGACCCTCGTGTACGAGTGAGCCTGCTGTCCTCCGGGTCAGAGGGGGCCGGCGGCTGGATGCCCCAACCGGTGCACTGCAGAAGTGCAAAAATCGAAGAAAGATAATAATGGCTAAACACCTTGAACCATTACTGCCACTGCTGATTGATGGGGATTACTGGGGTTTGTCTCCTCCCAGCAAACACAGGACATATAAAAAGAACTCTGCACATTCCCCACCATGCCGGACGGTCAAACCTTCCAATTTTGCAACTCAGTTTAGATGCGGAAAAGGCTTTCAACAGGGTGACATGGCCATTCCTATTTCTAGTACTGCGCCACTTTGGCATTTCCTCACAATATGTTGATAGGTTACGGGCCTGTATGATCATCCTATAGCTTACACGAAGGTTAACGGCCAGATCCCTGAGGCACAGTGGCTTAAGGTTTGAAGGAGCACTTGGGGATCCTTCTCCTCTCCTATATAGAAGGAATTTTGCTGGAAGCTGCGGATGCGTTTTTTCCTGGCTCTGGACAGGGTGGCTAAATACACCCCATATACAACTGCATCATGCTGGAGACAGTGTGGAGAAATGCATGCATCGCAGGCACACATTTTCTGGAGCTGTTCAGGCCTGGTTAACTTTTGGAGGGAGATACAGGTGCATTTAACTCAAATCTTCAACATAATATGGCAATGAGGCTCAGAGCACTGTGTCCTGGGTTTGATCCCGGGGGGACTTATGGGAAGGGAAGAGAAGTACCTCTGGACCATCCTAATAGCTGCAGATCCGAAATCAGTCACCAAGAAATGGCTAAAACCTGATCCCCCCATGACCTCTGACTGTGTGGAAATGACCCAACATATCCAAAGAATGGAAAGACTAACTTTTAATTTAACACAATAGTCTCAAAACTATCAGAACAGGTGGACCAGATGGATCCTGTATCAGGGGCTTCCAAACCAAGAGGTCTAGCTGACTTCTTATCCAAATAAATAATAGGTGGAGCAATTTTAAGGAACATAATAAGACCAGGAATTGGAAGAATGGAATAGAGCAAGGATTTCTGACTAAGTGTGCTTAATTAAAAACTGTTTACTTTTATGCAGATCTTACTGTACAATGACTGCACATACTTATAAAAAAAGCCTACCGATTATTTATTTTTAAGTAAATATGTACTGGTTTATTATATTAATGTGGTTGTTAAATGATTTATGATACATCTCGCAGACGGACTAGACTAGAACAAACTGATTAATTGTAGTTCATGTACAGCTTTTTGTCAAGATTGTACTTTTGGAAACTTTAATAAAGCAAGTATTAAAAAAAAGGTTAATGGCCAAATTTCCTCTACTTTCACTTTAGAACGGGGGACACAGTAAGGCTGTCTCCTATTGCCCCTTTTATTTGCCCTTTATTTGAAACCTTTGGCCCAAAATCTTTGCCAAAACCCATATATTACCAGTATACATCTAGGCCACAAGGAACATAAATTAGCACTATATACTGACAATCTACTAATATATTTAACCAACCCAGGTCAGACCCTCTCCCCCATGGACTACCTTTTTACAATTTGGACAACTTGCCAGTTATTTTTTTTATTTTATTTTTTTATTTGGTTGTTTAACCAGGTATAGCACACTAAGCTGAAAGCATTTTTACAGGAGCGACCTGGGAGCACAAGGAGGTTAAGTGACTTGCTCAGGGTCACACAGCATGCAAGTGGAAGCTGTGGGATTCAAACGCAAGTCTAGCCTGCTGGATGTCACCAGATTTGCAGCTCAGAGCCTTAGACCACTGCGCTATACTGCCTCTATAGTTATAGTTATAATCTTAATATGATGAAAACTGAAGTTCTCACCATTCATTATACCCCTTCCAATGACAGACAGTGACAATTGTTATTTAAATGGACTCTTCCCTATCTCAAATATTTAGCAGTCCTCCTTCCTACAGAGGCACATACAATCAGCATCCTCAATTATGATTTATTCACACAGGCATTACACAGGGCCCTTGAAACTTGGTCTCACCTGCCCCTTCCCTTGATTCAACAGAATGGCAGCATTCACATGACCATTTTGCCAAGGATGCTTTATTTAGCACACTCTTCCTGTCACTCCACTCCCTATATATTTTCAAACATGGAACAAACTAATTGCGTGATACATATGGCAATGTAAGAAGCCCTGAATCTGCTACTCTGTTTTATAACGCCTTGAAAATAAGGACGGTCTTGCCCTCCCTGACTTGTTACTCAATCACGATGCAGCACAGCTCCATTCCATGCTCTGCTGGTTAACCAATAAATATAAAGCACACTGGAAGACCCTTGAAATGTTAGAGGAGGGCCTCACTCACCCTGAAAAATCTTTAATGATAGCAATGCCACCATCTAATCCTTCTCAGACAGAACCCTTACACGACAAACACTCTCTGCGCCTGGTTCCGGATGCTACACAGAAGAGTTGCACCCTTTCAAGCATCAGCTTCTCTCCTTTATAGGCACTCCAGACTTTCTCCCTTCCTGCCTAGACTCTAGCTTAGCTTTCGGCGGTGGGCATAGCTGGGCCTGCTGTATTGGTTTCAGGTCTTACAGGGCTCTACAACTTGAACCTTTGTGGATTTGGTGACTATCATTTACCAAACACGCACTTTTTTGCTATTTACAGGCCTCGGATTATCTGAATTTGCACAAACAATTATCACCAGCTCTCCGGGGGATCCCCATCCCAGTGTCCCTGATCGAACATACCCTGATGGGAGAAGACCACACTATACATCTCATTTCTCAGTTATACCAGACTCTACAGTACCTTCTGAGCCACTCGATCAACCATGTTAAACTTGCCTGGGAAAGGGACTTAACATTACCCTTATGGAACAACAATGGCAGTCTGGCCTACAATCAATCCATAAAGTAACCTCCTCACATATCTAGAGGGAGATTAAATGGAAAACTACCATACAATATTTTCTTACTCCTGCCAAACAGGCAAAATACTTACCCCATAAAGGTGCGTACTGTTGGAGAAAATGTGGGACCTCTCCTGCTACTCATTATGGTCATACTCTGTGGTCATGCCCCATACTGGCACCTTTCATACAACAACTCTAACAAGCCCTTGGAGAGAACTGGAGCCCGAATTTACAACTCACTCCCTCACTTTTTCTTCTTTTAGATTTTCTGGCATGATTCCAGACCTTGGGCACAAGAAAATTGTTGAGCATATCGATTGTTGCTGCCAGGAAAACAATGCCCAAACTTTGGCTGACACCACAGTCTTCCTCTACTGAAACGTGGCATAATCTAATGTGCAACATTTACCAGCTGGAAACAAATGACAGCTAATCCTACTAACTCCTACTCAGCATTTGAAATCTGCAGGTGCGGATGGTTGGTATATATTATGACTAAAAAATCAGATTTTATCCAGTGAAGTATTGTTTGATGATAACTACTCAACTTTGACCGTACTGAATCATTTAAAGAGGTGAATATCTGAACTGTTACTGTCAACACTGTTGAGGTAACTTTGTTGTATTCAGCATGACATTTCTTTATATATATATATATATATCTGTAGTGGCTTTGTTGTCATTTGTTGTGTTTATCTTTGTTACTCTTGTTATTTATTCCAATGAAGAATTAAATAAAAAAAAAAAAAGATTCTCAAAAATGCTGTAGTACAAGAGCCAAATCGTCAAACTGACTCTTCTGCTAAGAAAAACTGTGCCAAAGGTCAAATTGCGGCTCCTGTAACAGGAACCAATTAATTAAGGTGAAAGAGCACAGACAGAAATGGAATGTGAAAGCTCTCTGTAAACTGAATAGTATAAAAATACTAAACCACAGCTATTTTCAAGAAAAAAGTGGTTTAGTAGCCAATTTAGACGAAAAATAAAATGGTAGCCAGCTAGGATATTCTCTGGTTCCTGGGAATCACTCGGGAACCAGAGAAATTGCAAATCACTGTAATACCTACTGTAGCTAAAAGCAGAGTAATCAAAAAGACTAACTAAAAACACTTTATAAATAAGCTACAAAATAAGAAACCCAACTGGAGAGCCAGACAGTACTGGAGCTCACTGTGAGGGGGACTGCTCTCTTCAGGTGGAGAAACAGATCTGAGCAACATCCAGAATGGAGAGCAAGTGCAGAGTTTGAACCTACATTTCAGATTCTAAAATTTGCATAAATTCTAGTCTCTGGGGCATCAATCTCAGCCAAGATGACTGCATAAAATGTAAGTGACAGATTCCTGGGGTTAGAAGAGGTATACATGACTAATGTTAGACCTTGTTGCTGAAAAAAAAAAATGGCATCGAAGACATCTGAGGGCCCTCATATCATGCAACTTCCTCATCCCTGGAAGAGAACTCATCAATGTTCAGCCACTCAGTAGGGACTGCTGGAACGAGAACTTCCTTATTACTTTTATCGGGTTGTGTATCAGTGTCAAACACGGAAAAATCAGGGGATACCCGCAAATTGGGTAGAGCATCTTTGTCATGTTCTGGTATATCTGCATGTGCCTGCTGTGGACACGCTTAGCCTGAGGGACCAGTCTTTGGTGTTTTTGCAGGAGTGACCTGCAGATCGTCAGTACAGAAATGAAAATTACATACCTACTGTAACTCTTAATCTTCTTGGACGAAGTCTCCCCCACTCATTCAAACTAATGGGACTACGCCAAAGGCATTAAGACCCAGTGGGAGACAAAAATCTTCAGGAGGGCCAGAACCGAGATAGAGCCACAAGGAAGCAGTGCCGCAAGCCTGGCTTGCACCGTATAGGCTACCTTGGCGTCGACCCCCTAACCACCTCAGTATCTTTTTTACTGAGAAGGTGCATCGTAAACTAACCTAGTGAAACTAACCTATGTCAGACATAAGATAGTCCAAATGACCCATGTAAGAAGGGTCAACACAACAAAGTCTTCACAGCCCAGCCATCGAGGGAGTGAAGACCAAAAACAGATAAGTGAGCTCGGGGGATGGAGGGTGGGTGTGTGAATGAGTGGTGGAGACTTCATCCAAGAAGATGAAGAATTATGGTAGGTACGTAATTTTCATATCTTCCGGGACATAACGTCTCCACCACTCATTCACACTTATGGGAGAGTACCGAGCTGAAATAATCCCCTGAGAAGGGCGGCAGGAGAAAAGAGCTCATTTAGGACAGAAGTCCATTAAGGATTGTCCTGCCAAAGGACTGGTGTTGTCTGGCATGGACATCCAAAGCATAGTGCTTCACAAAAGTGTGCACAGAGCTCCCAGTAGCTGCACTGCAGATGTCTGCAATGAGCACGTTCTGAATTTCTGCCAGAGATGCCACGACTGCCCTGGTAGAGTGAGCGCATACTCTGCCTTCCAGCTTAACCTGTGCCATGGAGTAGCATTAGCGAAGACATGCCACTAGCCACACTGAAATACATCTGATAGCAACAGGCTGACCCAGTCGGGCCATGCTAAAAGAGACAAACAGTTGTTTTGAATTGCAGATTTTTTTAGTTCTGTCTAACTAGAACCACAAAGCTCTCTTAACATTCAGAGAAGGTAGGGTATGCTCCCCCTCATTCTGGAAGTTCGCGAAGTAGGTCGGAAGGACCAAAGGCTGGTTCAGATGGAATTCTGAAACCACTTTAGGGAGAAACTTAGGATGAGTTCACAGGACCACCTTGTCTTTGTGAAATACAGTATACGGGGAGGGTCTGTAACCAAAGCATGTATTTCAGACACTCTGTGAGCGGAGGTAATGGCTACAAGAAAGAAAGTCTTTCAGGTCAGAACTTTCAGCTCACAGGTTGCTTTGGGCTCGAAAAGTTTATGGGTGAGCATGTCTAGCACAAGATTGATGTCCCAGGCGGCTACCGGTCGTCTGACTGGTGGTCTAGTGTGTAGTATGTCCTAAAGGAACCTTTTGACCAAAGGTAACTGAGCCAAAGACAAATATTTGACAGGTCCCGAAGATACTCCAGGACTTTGTCTGGTGGGCAGGAAAAAGGGTCCCAAGAGGACTTTGCGCATCAGATGGAGAACTGCTTCCACTCAGCCGTGTAAGTTTTTCTAGTAGCTGGCTTGCGCACCACTAACAGAATGTCTGAGACCCTACTTGAAACATCAAACCTACTCATCTCTATCTCCTCAGGAGCCAGACGTGGAGGTGAAGGATCTCAGGTTGGAATGGACCACTGGGCCCTGGGTCAGCAGGTTCAAGTGAAGTGGAAGCTATCTCAGAGAAGTTTCCAATAATCTGTTGATTAATGGAAACCAGATTTGACGAAGCCAGAATGGGGCGATGAGGAACATTCTGCCTCCCTGTGTCTCCAGTTTGAGCAGCACTCTCTGAACCAAGGGAAGAGGAGGAAATGCATACAGAAAGTGCCTTGTCCACCGCAGTCTGAATGCATCCTGACAGAAAACAGCAGTTTTTGGAGAGAATAGAGGCAGTTTTGTGTTGAGAGGGGACGCAAAAAGGTCCAGGTCTAGGGTTCCCCACTCTTCGAAGAGCGATTGCACAATGTTTGTGTCGAGAGGCCACTCGTGAGGATCTGTTACCATTCTGCTGAGACGATCCGCCAGATTGTTCTGTACTCCTGGCAAGTAAATCATTTGAATCAGAGCATTGTGCTCTAGGCACCATTCCCACACTCTCATTGCTTCCCTACATAAGGGGTAAGAGTGTCCTCCACCCTGTTTGTTGATGTAGTACATCACTGCTTTGTTGTCTGTTTGAAGAATGATCTTGTGACAGAGACAGAGAATGTCCTTCAGCGCTCAGACTGCATACAGGATGGCTCTCATTTATAGAACATTTATGTGGAGTTGAGACTCGTCCTGGTTCCATCAACCTTGGATGTGGAGATCTTGACAGTGAGCTCCCCATCTGAGTAGGAATGCAGCCGTGGTGATTGAGATCTGGGATTCTAGAAGGTCAAAGGGAAATGCTTCCAGAAGGTTGTCCTCTTGAGTCCACCAGGTGAGTGACGTTTAGGGGTTCCATCACCTTGATGAGAAATGACTGGAGATGTGTGGTCGGGGGCCACTGAGTACTGAGCATCCACTGAGTAGTCCTCATGTGAAGACAAGCCAGAGGCACAGTGAACACTGAGGATGCCATGAGACCCAGCATCTGTTGCATCGAGAGAGTTCGTACCGAGTCGTTCTCTCTGACGAAGTGGGCCATCTGAAGGATGTTGTTTCTTTTGTTCTCCGGAAGAAAAGTTTTTGCGTTGGAGGTATCCAGAAGGGCTCCTCTAAAAAGGAGTCAATGGGAGGGCTGTAGCTGCAATTTCCCCAAATTTAACAGAACTCCCATGGACATCAGGAATTTGGAAGCCACAGACGCAGCTTCCTGAGTCTCTAGGCTGGAGGGGCTGGCCAGAAGCCAGTCATCCAGATGTGGGAACACTTGAATTCCGAGCTTCCTGAGATGCACTGCGAGAACTGCAAAGCACTTTGTAAAGACTCGAGGCACTGAGGATAGCCCAACAGGTAGGACTCTGAATTGGCAGTGTTGACTCAGTGCCACAAATCTGAGGTACTTGTGTGGTTCAGGTATACGAGAATGTGCTGGTAGGTGTCCTGCATGTCTAAGGAGGCCAACCAGTTCTTTCGATGAATCAGAGGTAACAGGGTGCGGAAAGATATCATCTTGAACTCCTCTTTGGAGAGGAATTTGTTTAACTTCCTTAGATCAAGAATAGGGTGCATGCCGCCTGATTTCTTTGGAACTAGGAAGTAATAAGAGTAGAAACCTGTGTTCTGCTGATCCAGCGGAACTACTTCTACTGCCCTGTTGTTCAGACGGCCTTGAATCTTGGAAGCAAGAAGGTCTGACTGAGAGACAGACAGCCTGGGCTGTCATTTGGGTGCATGATCCGGAGGGGTTTCTGAAAGATTTAGAGAGTATTCCTCGTGGATTATCCTGAGAACCCACTTGTCTGATGTGACTGACTTTCAGTGGTTGTAAAATTGAGTCAGATGTCCTCCTGCTGCCGAGGAAGAGTCTCCCTTGGACAGCTGAGGTGAGACTTGGGCTGGAATCTCAGAGGGTGGCACTAGGCGATTTTTGGGCCTAGTGCCTTTTGCTGCATTTTCTTTTGTGGCTGGGGGGCTTGATTTCTGTTGAAGCCCCCTTTGCCTCAAAAGGACTGATTGTTATGAAACTGCCGTCAATTCCCTCCCCATTGAGGGGCTGCAGATGGTGGTCTGGCTGTTCTGATAGCTGTCCTAGTTTTCTGTGTGGCCTCAAGTGCCTGCTCAACTTGAGGACCAAACAGATATGTACCATCAAAAGGTAAACTCATAACTCTCTTGACGTAAAATTGTTTTACTTCTTTTTTTTTTTTCTAAACTAATAAAATAAATAAAATGTAATCAAATACTAAAACGACTATAGCTGCTGTCATATAGATGTGAAGATTTGACTCCTGGTGGGCAAGCCGACGTTGTCACTGAAGCGCATTCGACGGCGGGAAAAAAGGAACTGAGGCAGTTGGAGGGTCGACACTGAGGTAGCCTATATGGCATGAGCTAGGCTCATGGTGCCACTTCCTTGCAGCCCTACCTCGGTGCCGGACCTCCTGAAGATTTTTGGCTCCAGCTATGTCCTAGCGCCTCCAGCGTAGTCCCATTAGTGTGAAACAGTGGTGGAGACTTTATGTCCAGGAAGATTATATAATTCAGAAGTCACAATTGGGACTTTTGCAACTCAGTCTTGCCACTTCCATTGGAACTGTTAGATATACTTTCCCCTATGACACAAGAGGTGTGGGTGTTGGGGGTTGAAATGATATGCTCGCTTGACTAGCACAGAAAGGACAAAATGAACCATAGAGAGGATTGTGACAGGGTGGAAGAGGACCCTGTTCCAGTTGTTAGAGAAAGTGTTTAAAATGCAAGGATCTGTCCTTTTCTGTTTCTTCTCTGTCTGGCTGTGTAACCAAATTTTCATGTGAGACTTCGGACTTGATCAACCTGAACAGTCTTGCAATTCTTTGCCTCTCACTGTCTCTCATTTTTCTCTTGCTGTCTGTCTGTTTTTCTCCCTTACATATCTAGATCTGCTGATATAAAAATATGTGCAAATCATTGTATGGAAATGTAACTGATGTTGGGATCCCTTTTGTTTAGAAAATACATAGTGTTACTGTTGAAATGTATATATTTACAATTTGAGATGACTGCAAAAAGATGTTGGAAACTAGAGGGTACCTTAATGCAAATCTTTGAGCTTTTTGCAAGATAACAAGAGGTGGTTTAAAAAGGGTACTCTTAAAGGGGTATCCCCTAGAAAACAGCCAAACTAGTGTAACAAAAGTGACGATAACACCAAAGAAAAAATTACTCACCTTAGTAATGTTGTTTCTTCTAATGGAGTCTTGCTATATTATGACATATGCAGTATAACCCCAGGTTAGAACTGCTCCGGAAGTGAAAGAGTTAACTTTCCATGCAGGGCATGGAATCTTGAGCGCGAGCTCGGTTGAACACTCTGTCTGTTGTAGCTCAAACTTAAACTGTCAGATCTTTACAAGCAAAAACTCACTAAGGTTCTGTGTGGAAGCCGTAAACCTACACTAGCCCACTGGCTACTAACTACAAAAACACATTTTTACTCTTGATCCCAAAACAAAGACTCAAGTCAGGGGAATCAAGAGAGAAAAAATAAGCATAACACCTAAGCACCCTAAGAAAGGGTGAAAATAAAGTGGGTACCTATGAAGTGCCAACACTGCACTGCCCACCCACATCCCAAAAATAGAGGTTCTGAGAGGGGCAGGCTGGGGGGAGGTCATAATATAGCAAGACTCCATTAGAAGAAACAACATTACTAAGGTGAGTAATTTTTTCTTCAAACAACATGAAGTCTTGCTATATTATGACATATGCAGACTACACAGCAGTACCTCCATGGAGAAGGGACAGAACCTACTTGGGAAATAGATGCTGAAGCACAGCTGTGCCAAATCAAGCATCACTCCTAGCCTGGATATCCAGGGAGTAATGCTTAGTAAAAGTGTGAACTGTTTTCCAGGTAGCTACTTGACATATCTCTAGGATAGGAATGTCCCTGGCAGCAGCCAGAGACGCAGCTGTACCTCTCTGGTAGAGTGAGCCCTCAGGCCTGAGGGAGGAACCTTACCCAGTTTTTCACAGCAGAATTGGATACAAGAGACAATCCACCTGGCAATGGATCTTTTAATGGCAGGTTTCCCTTTAGCAACCGCACCATAAGTGAGGAACAATTGGAGGGATTCAAACCTGTGACCCTTGGTACGTTCTATATAGTAACTAAGGGCTCTTTTGATATCTAAACTGTGCAATCTCCTCTCACCAGAGGAGGAATGGTCAGTGAAGTACACTGGAAGAGAAATGGATTGATTAAGGTGGAAGTCTGAAACCACCTTAGGCAAAAACTTCCTGTTAGTCCTGAGGACCACCTTATCTCTATGAAAGGAGATAAAATCAGGCTCCACTGACAATGCTTGTA
This sequence comes from Neoceratodus forsteri, assembly GCA_016271365.2. Taxonomy (NCBI): domain Eukaryota; kingdom Metazoa; phylum Chordata; order Ceratodontiformes; family Ceratodontidae; genus Neoceratodus; species Neoceratodus forsteri. Next base: position 662,437,426 of record CM057459.1, read on the forward strand.
GCTCACTTATGCGTCTGGCAGAGGTGATGGCTACCAGAAACACAGTTTTCCAAGTCAAGTACTTAAGCTCTGCGAAGACAATGGCCCAAAAGGGTTGCATAAGCTGAGCAATACAAATATTAAGATCCCAAGCAGGGCAGGGCCCTGAACGAAGGGGTTGGTGTGAAGCAACCCTTTAAAAACTGGAGAACACAGGGTGAGCTGAAAAAGAAGAGGGCTTACCTGCTGATAAGAAGGCAGACACAGCTGCCAAGTGCACTTTTAGGGTAGCTGGTCTCAGCCCCAAGGAATTCAAATGCACCAAATAATCCAGGACCGTGGGCACGCCAGCAGATTCTGGGGAAATATGTTTACCAGCACACCAAATGGAAAATCTCCTCCATTCTGAATTATAAGTAGCCCTGGTGGAAGGCTTCCTAGAGGCCTTCAATATATCCAATACACCTTGGGAAAGGTGTAGGTCAGCAAACTCTAACTCTTCAAGAGCCATGCCTTGAGATTGAGAGATTTGAGGTTCGGATACCAAACTCTCCCCTGGGCACAGGTTAACAGGTTGTGATTCCTGGGAAGACACAGGGAAGGTGGACTGCTAAGGACATGAGGAGTGGGTACCAGGGCTGCCTGGCTCACCTGAGCAATGGAATCATCTTGCAGGATTGAGATCTGATTCTAACTAGCACCTTGAAAAGAAGGGGAAGGGGGAAAAGCATAGAGGAACTTCCTTCCCAACTGAGGAGGAAGGCATCCAGAGGACTGAGCCCAACACTGGGGGCCTGCAGCAAAAAGGGAAGTTGGTGATTGTCTGGGGCTGCAAAGAGATCTATTTGGGGTGCCCCATCTGGCAAATACCACCTCCAGTACTAGGGGGTCCAGTGCCCATTCGTGATGGCCCTGGGAAATCCTGCTGAGAGCATCCGCTAGGACATTCTCCTTTCCTGGGAGGTGAACTGCCATAAGAGAGGCATTCAGAGAATAAGCCAGAGACCACAATTTCATTGCTTCGGTGCACAAGGCCGTAGACCGAGTGCCCCCTTGCTTGTTGATGTACCACATTGTAGTGGTATTGTCTGTTCTGATCTGAACAACCTTGTTCTGAACAGATGTGGAAAAAACCTGGAGTGCTAGAAAAACTGCTCTGAGCTCCAACAAACTGATGTGGAGCAGAGATTCCTGAGGGGACCACAGATCTTGGGTGGAAAGGTCACCCATGTGAGCTCCCCACCCCAAGAGGGATGCATCTGTAGTAAGGGTCAAGGAATGAGACTGGGGAGTGAAGGGAACCCCCTGTCTCAGATTGTTCTGATCCTGCCACCACTGGAGGGCCTGGATCAAGGTTCGAGTCACTGGAATCAATTTGGTTAGAGGATCTGTCCTCTGAGACCAAAAGGTTCTCAAATGGAACTGAATGTCCCTCATCTGAAATCTTGCTCCCTGCACTACTGCTGCAGAAGCAGCCATGTGCCCCAGGAGCTGAAGAAAATGCCTTGCTGGTCGAGAGACCTGCAGGGTGAAAGAAGAGGCCAGAGAGACCAAGGTCCTTGCTCTTTCCAGAGGGAGGAAGGCTCTAGCTACTTTTGTGTTCAGTTCTGCACCTATGAAGGTGAGAAGCTGGACAGGCTCCAGAACTGACTTTGGAAGATTGAGAAGGAAACCTAGAGATGTAAGCAGTTGCTGGGTTACTTGTAATTGTAGTTTGACCTGTTCTGGAGACTGGCCTACAATGAGCCAGTCGTCCAGATAAGGAAAGATGGCAATCTTTTGCCTTCTTAAATGAGCAACTGCTACTGCCAGGCATTTTGTGAACACCCTCGGGGCCGAGGTGAGGCCGAAAGGCATTGCTCTGAACTGGTAATGGCCTGAGGCAGTTCGAATCTGAGGTACTTTGATGGGAGCTTGGATGAGAACATGGAAGTAGGCATCCTTGAGGTCCAGGGAGGCTAGCCAGTCCCTGGCCTTAGAAAGGTAAAATAATCCCCAGAGTCACCATTTGAACTTTGGTTTTAAAGGTGCTTGTTTAGATACCTGAGATCCAGGATGGGCCGCCATTCTCCTGTCTTTTTGGGGTAAGGAAGTACCTGAGTACAACTCTTTGCCCTGGTGTATGATTGGAACCCTTTCCACAGCTCTGAGAGCCAGGAGAAGAAACTTCTGTTTCCAGGGCAAGTGCCTCTGATGGGTTTGCAGGTGGAAAAGACCTGGCTCTCATCTTCGGAAATTTTTTGAAGCTGAGAACCAGTCCCTGGCTTACTACTCCAGGACCCACTTGTCTGATGTTAAAGACTTCCAGTCCTGGACAAGTAAGCCAGCCTGTCCCCTACGGTAGTGGAGAATTGGCCCTGGCTACCCCATCAGGGAGCCTGTTTTGCAGCGACTTTGGGTTGAGGGGTAGAAGTAGGCTTACTAGAACCCCTTCTGCCCTTCCTCTAAAGAACCCCTCTGGGTATAAGCAGAAGGAGGCCTGGGCTTGGTAAAAGGCCTATGAAAGTCCTGCTCCTGCCCTGACATGCTGCCTTTGAGGAGTGGCTTGCCTTTCTTTGGCCTGTGCACTCCTATAGGTGGTCCTATACTCATCCATTTTCTTCATATAATTCTCTGTCTGCTCCCCAAACAGAGACTTGCCCACAACAGGAAAATCCGTAGCCTTAGACTGAGTATCCTGTGACAGGGCAGTACATCTGAGCCAGGCCATTCTGCGAAGAGACACAGATGTAGCCATGACTCTTGATGAAACATCATTAGAGTGTACTGCAGCATGAAATTGCACCTTGTACGCCTCAATACCATCTGCAGCCACCTGCTCCAACTCCCTGGCAAGCTGGTCAGGGGCCTGTTTTGCTAGGGCCAGGACAGTATCCCATGTGGATTTCTGGTACCTAGCTGCATAAGCCATATAATTTGCCTGTCTGAGTCCCAAAGATGCTGCCATGTACTGTTTCTTTGCCATGCATCATCCTCCTGGAATCCTTTTCAGGAGGGTGAGGAAACTAGAGGAATATTAGCCTTGTCACAGGCTGCAGCCTGCACTACCCCACATGGCTGCATTGCTGGAGAGGAACTCCATATCTGAGCCTGATAAAGCATACCTCTTGTCCATCCTTTTATCCACAGGGAGGATAGAATGAGGAGTTTTAAGAATTTTTACTGTCTGTTTCCTAAAAGATTTGTGCAAGGGAATAGACAGTCTCCTAGACTCTGGAATATCCATCATTTCCACAAAATCAGGCTCTTCTTGATCATCAACAGCTTCCTCAACAGGGAGTTGCAGAGTCTCAGCAACTTTCTTGTACAACAAAAAATGAGAATGGGACTCAGATAGCCTAGGAGGGGAAACCCCTGAGGGTCTGTCTGGAGAGATGTCCGGTTCAATGGGCACATCCAGACTTTCAAAATCACACTCATTCTCCTCATACCCCTCCTCCCCTTCCTCCGGTTCTTAAAAATCCTCAAAATCATAATCTTGAACCGGAGGAGCCGTCCGAACCTACCGCTTCCCTAATGGTGTCGGTTCGGACCGGAACCGAAAGGGACAATTTGAATAGCTTTGGCTATTTCCTCAGCGGTTGGAGAAAGAACTTTTGGCCCCAAACTAGCTGACTTTCTAGTCCTTTTAGTTGGAACCGGCTCCTCAGAGCTGGCTCTTCGTTTGCCCGAGGAAGTATCGCCCTGGTCAGAGGGCACTCCCTCAGGATTGGTTGGAACCGAACCGGGCTGGCCATCCGGGTCAGCGGACTTTTTGGCCTCCCTTTCCCTGAGCCTACCAACTCTCTTTTCCACGGTGGCAGCAGGAAAATTCTTACAAATCTGGCAGTCTGCACTGAGGTGGTCAAACCTCAGACAATATTTATTTTATTTATTTATTTAGTTTTTGTTGACCGGGTAAGTGCGCTAGCCAACAAGTGACTATTTTCAGGCACGACCCGGGAGGTACAGTTACAGAACACAGTGATACATAAGAGATTACACAAAGCAGGATACATTTGCAGGATACATAAGAAATTACACAGAGCAGGATACATTTGCAAAGGACAAAGTCACACAGTTAGTCAAGCATAGCAATAAGGATAAAATTACATGTATTCAGTTGTTGAGAACTAGGGGGAGAGGTGGTAGGGGACAGGTGTAAGGGTAGGGCAGGAGAGACGGAGACAGGGGGTGGTAGGGCGAATAGCAAAAAAGGGGAGGACAGGAGGGAGGTTAAGGCGCCAAGTGCGGCATTAACGGGAGAAGGTTACCACCTGTGGCCGGGACGGTGGAACCGGGAGTTGGCAAGAGAGACGGAGAGGTCGGGGAACAGGACAGTGAAGCTATGGGTGCAAAAAATAGAGAGGGAGAGAGGGTGATGTGCAGGGGAGGGCGGTGGGGGGACTAGGTGCAAGGGTGAGGAGGGATTTGAACTAAAGGAATGGGGAGGGAAGGGTAGGGTGGGAAGGGCAGGGTATGGGGGAAAGGGATGAGGACACGGAACAGATAGGGAAATGAGTGGGGTAGAGATAGAGTGCACCTAGTAGGCGCAGCGAGACAGAAGAAGGAGGAGGACAAGGAGGCGGTGAAAGCGGCATTGGCGGGGTAGAGTAGTAACCTGCGGCCGAGGCGGTGGAACCTCTGAGGCGGCAGGAGAGGAGAGTCACGCAAACTGGTGGGAGGCGGGATAAAATAGGAGGAGAGGGAGGGTGAGGACTGAGCATAGGAGAAGAGGAAGAATAAAGAAGGAGGAAAGCTGGCAGGGAGAGGGCAGAAAGGTGAAAGAAGGTAGGAAGGGTGGCGGCAAGTTCACGGCATTAAGCGGTACAAGGTAGCAACCTGTTACCGGGCGGTGGAACCGAAATCTGACAGAGAGGGGAGTGGAGGGCAGTTAGAGGGGGGTGGGCGGCAAAGAGCAGGAGAGGGAGGGCAGGAAAAAGGGAGGGGAATGACAGGGGTACTGGAGAAATGGCTAAGTGGGAAGGGAAGAGGAGGGGCTGGGAAAGTAAGTGTTACAGGAACAGAGGGTGCAGGATAAGGAATGAAGGTGGGGAAAACAGCTCAGGAGCGAGGGCAAGCTAAGTGACTAGGCAGTAATTAGAGAGCTTTACAATTGGCATCAGAACAACAATGTTCTACAGTATCAACAAACATGAAACATAAAAGCAAAAACAACCAAGAATAAAAAGCAAGTGCCTATAATACATAATAGGGAGGGAGGAGAACAGGTTAGGAGTATGGGATTCAAGAGGGATCAAAACAAACACATTTGTCCACCGAGGTAAGGAAAGCTCTGAGATTGTGCTAAATGCATCGTGAGAAGGAGCATTTCTTAGTCACTGGGGCAGCAAGTTCCAAAAGTGAGGGGCAGCATAACTGAAGGCTCCCAGGCCCTTTTGCTGCGGAGAGGAATATTCAATAAGGACTTGTCAGAGGATCTAAGGTCCGTGAAGGTATAACCGGTTGGAGTAGTTTTGAGAGCTCAGCTGGCTTTGATGCTCTGATGATGGTGTCCGAAGGTTGCAGAGGTAATATTGCCTGGTGGAGGAGGGAGATAGCCAGCCCAGGTCTTTGTATAGCTGACAATGGTGCTTCAGGCGCGGTGCTTTAGCCGCATACCTGCAAACATTTTGAAGGTGGTGTCCCATTGGTGCAGAGCAGTTTTGCTGGGCCATGGTTAGGATGGGAGCACCGTGAGGTGAGGGTTGGTAACAGGATTCCTCTAGCAATTGCCAGTTTAGCGGCAGGGGTAAGCAGGTAGTTAGTCCTGTAAGCAGCCCCAGCTACAATTGACAGATTTACAAGTTTCCTGGATGTGCAGCTTTAGGTCAAGATTTTGGTCAAGGTGAATGCCCAAGTAGCGAAAAGAGCTAACAGACTCAGAGGGTTACCATTAATGTCAGGCACAGAGAGAAGAAGAGCAGGTTCTTAATTTGTGTGGGGATCAAATAGCATGGCTTTAGTTTTATTTGAGTTTTAGGACAAGGCGTTGGGTGTGTATGGCCTGCATAAAGTGGAAGTCTGTGGTAGAGGCAGCATTCAGGTTGGTGATATTGTCAGAGTGGGCATAGATGACCAGGTCATCAGCATAAAGTAGTGAGTGGCCAGAGGTTACTACATCAGGGAGATTGTTTACAAATAGTGAGAAGAGGAGAGGACCGAGAATGGAGCCCTGAGGGACGCCAATATTGATAACAGCACTGTCAGAGATCGCCAAGTTGAATTTCACTGCTTGAGTCCTGTTGGCAAGGTAGCTGCTGAACCAGGTAGTGACAGGGTAGGAGAAGCCCAGATTTCTGAGGGAGGCAAGTAGTAAAGGATGGTCAACAAGGCTTCCACTTAGTGAGGTCGATGAAACAGCCCTGTTAGCTTCCCTTTGTCCATGTTGGTAAGAATGTCAGAGGAGAATTTTGCTAGTGCAGTCATGGTGCTGTGGTGTTTTCTAAAGCCGTGCTTGTGCTGTATTGAGTAAGTTGGAGTTTTCAACGAATTCGGTAACTTGAATAGAGACTAATTTCTCAAGGATCTTGCTAAGGACTGATAGTATAGCAATTGGTCTGTAGTTGGTCGTGTCATTTTTGCTGCCTTTTTTAAACACGGGAGTAATTCTGGCGGCCTTCCAGATTTCAGGGACAGAGCCATTGGAGAGGGATAGGGTGAAGATTCTAGCTATAGGTCCAGATATGAGGTGAGCAGCCATCTTTAATAGACGGGGTTCCATTCCATCAGAGCCGGGGCTGGTATTGTCAGAGATAGCCTTGATACACAAGTGGTGTGTGGGTCAGCCTTAGCAAAGGCTTCCCCACAGAGGCCACAGTGTTGAAAACCAGTGGGTCCAGTTTTTCTTTTGGGTTTCTCAGACAGTGCCAGCCTAACCATTTTGCCTGTTAATGGCAATCAAGTCAACAAGACTCTCCTATCGGTTCTCAACCGTGTCATGGGTCGTGGAAAAAAACGTATTAAAATCAGTTTTTTTTAGAACCGATAAGAACCGGGAACCACACTCTAAAGGACTAGAAAGTAATTTTAAACCCAGTCTGATTGGTTCAGACCGAACCAAAAAGATGTTTACAAGTTCCACACAGAAGAAAATAAAGAAAAGCCTATCTATTACTTACAATACCACAGACAGAGCTTGAACCGACGATTGCGGTTAAATTTCGGTAAAATAAACCGAGAATTACACTTTAAAACTGACAAACGAACCGAGCAGCAGGAGGAATCTCTGGAGCGACTGTTCAGTGAGGTGGAGTACAGAATCTGACAGTTTAAGTTTGAGCTACAACAGACAGAGTGTTCAACCGAGCTCGCGCTCAAGATTCCATGCCCTGCATGGAAAGTTAATTCTTTCACCTCCGGAACAGTTCTAACATGGGGTTATACTGCATATGTCATAATATAGCAAGACTTCATGTTGTTTGAAAAGTGAATTCATGCACACTCTGAGGTATTGTGCACAAACTCTATTGTGGAAGCCCCAATTTTCCTCTCAAAAGTGCTGTCCATATCGCAAGGTGCTCCCAACTTCATAGTCTGAGAACAAAATACCCAACGGCATTTTATACCAAAATGGCACTTTATCAAGGGTAATAAGTTTATGATCAGGTGTTTTCTAAAATACTCTATAAGGATATGACATCATCATACTCTTCTTGACTTATTTAAAGTGGCCCATACCACCTGCAGTGCCGACATCCCATGTTTGGGAGTGAACTCAGGTTGTCGGAGGGTCGGCCAGAGAAGGAAGCTCAAGCATCTGTAGGACTGCTCTCCTTCTCTGGGGTGGAGGGCTGCTGCACTCGGTGCACAGTATGACTGACCCCTAGTGGCACCTGGGAGCCAGGCACCCAAGAACAGCAATCTGGGGTGGGTGGAGTGGCAGTTGCCAACATCCTACATGCAGGAACATACGTGGGCATGTCTAAGCTGCATGCACATCTGCCTTCCCTGAAAAATACAACAGGAGGTTTAGTTTAGTTTAGTTTATTGGTCTAGGAATTAATACCTTTGAGCCTAGGCTCTTTTACAAAGGTTCCAAGTCACACAGTACATAAAAAAACAAGACATGTAATAACAAAAATGTTCAATAACAAAAATGTTCAGCAATTTACAAAGGCAGTAATAAATCAATAATTATTTTTCAAGAAAGAATGATACTCAGAGGCATTTAAGGAAAGATAAGGAGGGAAAAATAGGAGGAGATAGAGGGAGAGAGAGAGAAGAAAGAGAGAAAAAAGAAGGAGACTCAGTAGCAGACAGGACCAGTTAGTGGTACTCCGAGGGTCTTTGTCAAAATGACGGGCCATGGTGAGGGATGGACAACGGAGGGATAAGCCTTTAGTCAAAGCAGTCACAGGAGCTGGTGGCAGAGAGGTGAGCGTAGAGCATGGATTTGAAAGCTCCCAGTGATGTGGAGGATAGAGTAGGTAAGCTAAGGGCATTGTACCAGGTAGGGGCCCGGTAGGCAAACGATCTTTGTCCCTGAGCAGTCCGGCATCTGGGGACCTGAAAAGCTTGGTGCTCAGATCTTCTGGTGGGACTTGTGCCGTTATTCAGACAGAGTAGGTTTTGATACATGGTGGAGTCAGTCCCAGGATTGATTTTTTTGCCATCAAGCAGGTGAGATACACGAGGCGATTGGAGAGTTGTACCCAGCTGATTTCCAAGTAGAGCTCACAGGTGTGGGTCCGTCTCTGTGCACCAATGAGGAGTCGACATGCCTTGTTTAGTGTGGTTGAGATGCGTCTTAGTGTAGTGATAGTGGCTGAGCCATAGATAATTAGGCCATAGTCTATGATTGAGATTATGGAACTTTGTATAGCAATCCTCAGGGCAGCTTGGTTAAGGAATTGACGGTTCCGAAATAGTATTCCAATGTGTTGGTTCACTGTTTGCGTTGTGCTATCAATGTGGGTCGCAAAGGTAAGACCTTGATCAAAGGTGATGCCAAGGTATTTGAAGGTATTCACTTGTTAAAGTGTATTTTCAGTGGAAGTTTTTATAGTGAGTGGAATATGTCTATTTCTGTTTTGATGACTGGTGAAAAGCATGGTTTTGGTTTTTTTGTGATTTAGTACCAACTTGTGATCAAGGAACCACTTTTCGACACAAGAGAAGGTAAATTGCAGGCTCTGACGTAATGGGTGGGGATCCTTGTGGGAGGAGAGAATTACAGCGTCATCAGCATATAAGATTAATTTTTCTGGGCAGGATTCAGGGAGAGAGTTTAGGAACAGGCTAAAAAGGAGAGGGCCTAGGATTGATCCCTGAGGTACACCTGAGAGGACAGGTTTAGAGTCAGAGTACGTCAGAGATTTTTACTGTCTGTGAGCGTTTTGTCAGGTAACTTTTAACCCAGGCACCTGGTCCTTCAGCGAGCCCAAGCCTGAGCAGTAGTGAGATTAGTAAGCCATGGTGAACAGTATCAAATGCTTTTGTGAGGTCAGTGAAAACAGCTCCAGTTTGGTAGCCTTTGTCCATAGCAGTGTGAACTTCTCCCGAGAAATCTAGTAGGGCCGTTGACGTACTGTGCCCTTTCCTAAATCCGTGTTGCTGCATACAGAGTAAATTATACTTTTGCAGGTAGTCTGAGAGTTGGTCAGCCACAATGCGTTCAAGTGCTTTGGAGAGTGGTGAAAGTATTGATATAGGTTGATAGTTCCTTGGTATGGATTTGTCACCCCCTTTGAGCACTGGTGTAACTATAGTAGACTTCCATTTGCTGGGAAATTGACTTTGGCAAAGGGAAAGATTGAGAATTTTGGTGAGAGGGTGGATCACTTCGTCCAAGGTGAGAGACAGGATTTTTAGATCAATAGTATCACTGCTTGTTCTGGATTTAGAGCAGGCCTTTTTTATGTATTTGTAGGCTTCATGTGCTTTGACTATTTTGAAATGAAATATCGGTTGGTCAGTTGAGGTGATTTGGGATACGAGATTTGGCAAAGGCAAGTCCAAGAAGAAATCTGACGGGAGGACCACACTGAGGTCTGTGAACGTTTTATTTAGGGCATCTGCCATAACCTTTGGGTCAAGGGTAGTGGAGCCATCAACATTCATAATAGTGGGAGAGAATTTTGACTGCTTACCCGTAATATTTTGGATGTTGTCCCAGAAGGCTCTCCCGTCACCCCAGGTGGTTGCAAGGGCATTTTTGAAATAGGAGCTCTTCATTTGCCTGATTTGTGAGGTGCATAGGTTTTGTGCCTGTTTGTACTTCTGTATGTCCTGCAAGGATGGCTATGGCCCAGAGATGGTCACGAGCTTTGACTTGAGCCAGTAGTTTGGCTGTGAGCCAAGGATTTGAGAGAGCTTTGATTTTACGCCTTTTTAACGGAGCGTGTCACATGCAGTGTTGAAAGTTGTGATAAAGTATTCTAGGGCAGCATCAACATCAAACTTATTGAAAATTGGTGACCAGTCTTGTTGCAGGAGACAGGTCTTGAGTTTAGTGAGATTTCCATGTGGTAGCACTCTATTTAAGATAATTTTGGGGTATGGTTTAAGGAATTTATTCGACCAGGTACAAATCACAGGGGAGTGGTCACTGAGAGAGTCAGAGAGAACAGTAGTGTTTTTTTATCCGGTCCGGGTGACTAGTGAGTATCCAGTCAATGAGAGTGCATGTTCCAGTCTTGCAGTTTTTTCTAGTTGGGGAGTTGACCATCTGCGTCAGGTTGGCTGCTAGGATGGCATCTCTGCTGGATCCGGTATCAGAGGCGAGCCAATTTATATTGAAATCACCAAGGAGGAGGAGCTCGGTTTCTGGAGGCTGTAATCTTACAAATTCAAAAACTGTCTGGAGACCGGATCGAGGATCTTTAGGAGGGATGTAGACTGCAGCCACTGTGTGCACTTTATTTTGGGCACCAAGAAGTAGTTTGACAGGGAGAAGTTGCACTAGGGTGTTTGTGGAGGAGAAACTGACAAGGTGACTAGAGAGGTTGTCCTTAATGTAGATAGCACAACCCCCCCTTCTTATTTGACCGGTCGAGTCTAAAGAGATTGTAGCCTTGAAGCGAGACAGCATGATCCGGGGTGCTTGGAGACAGCCAGGTCTCAACAATGGCTAGTATGTCAGGATTTTATTGACCAATGAAGACTTGAAGGGATGCCAGCTTAGGAAGGAGGCTGCAGATATTTAGGGTAACAATGGAGAGACCCCTATCTGCTTTTGCTAGCTTTGTTAACCTGTTTGAGACAGGGCCAGGGTTTGGGTGGACCTCAGCTGACATTAGAAGGAGGAGGAGCAGGAGTTTTAGTGATATCTCCCGAAGTTCATAGTAGGTTATGATTTGCCTGTGTTTCTTATTTGTTAGGGGACGGTGTGGTCTTCTAGGGTCCCAGCAAAGGGTGATGGCTAGCGACAGGTGTTGATTTATCATCTTGCTGGTAGGATATGCAGCAATTTGCACCCAATCCTTAGTAAGGGGGTGTCTCAGGTAATGGTGAGGAGGACTTGCCATGGTTCCATGTTGTAGGTAGCAGGGTTTGATGATTATGGTGGGAGGTAGTGCAAGGTAGGAGGAGAAAGGAAGTTGGCATAGTGGGGAAAAAAGAGGGAGAGGGCCAGGAAAGACAAGAGGTAGAAACTAAGGGACGGCATTGATGATGAGAGCAGCACTGTGCTGTGTTCTAAAAAGGTGTCAGGCAAAGGGGCGGGAAAATCTAAGCAGAAGCGAGGGAGGAGGTAACCTAAGAAATTTAGGGTTTTGAAAGGGTATAATTAGAGCTGTAGAGAGAGGAGTGCTGTATTCTAAACGGGGTGTCGGGCAAAAGGGGGTGGGGAGAACAAAAACTAAACAAAAAAATAGGATGTAAACTTAAAAGATTTTTGTAATGAAAGGATGTGCTAAGAACTGCAAAGGAAAGGAGTCACGCAGAGCTTAGGAGGAGGGAGAGAGTATAAGCCGTGGGACAGGATGGAAGGAAGGTTAGGGGGTGGGTCCTTTGTGCATGGGTGGAGCGAAGAGCCTATTTAATAAAGGTCGGTGGGGGAGGGCATAAAAATTTGGCCGACAGCAGTGCAAGTGAATGGACGCCGAGCACAGCACACTCTCAGTAGTACCAATGGGAAAACAGTAGCTGGAACCGGTGGCCAATGGGCGAGTGTCTCAGAGCGCAGTCAGCTAATAGCAGCCAATCCCTGCTTCCCCGGCCCAGTGGAAGTCCTTACCCGGCTTCTGTGAGGGGGTTTGCGGTGGCTGGTGGTGGCGTCAGGGGGCCCGAGCCGTGCCAACGGGGCGCACGACTGGCCGGTCCAGGAGTCCGATCTGGGGTAGAAGGAGAGAGGCAGAGGTAAGTATGCAGTATTTAACAGAGAACCGAAGTTAAAGCAGACAATAGAGTGGTGACACTAATAACAGGGACTCGTTTGGTCAGGGGGGCGGGGGGACAGGGCAAGCAGGTGAGGCAAGATGTAGAGTACAGGTGGAGTTAGAGAGACAGGCAGTAGAGGAAAAAAAAAATTAAATGACAAAAGAGTGGCCTTTAGAGGTAGTGGGGGTAGTTGCTAGGGAACGATCAAGTTCAGAAATGAAAATGGCAACTGGCGCTCACTACGGGCCGGTTGGCGCAGCTCAGGAATCAGTAAGGAGGCTATGAAGAAAATGAAGGTACCACTGAAGCAAGATGGTGTTGTTAGAGAAATAGGATTTATTGGGCAGAGGTAGGCAGGCTGGGAAAAGGTGGGGGAGAGAGCGAAGACTCACTGACAAATCCCTTGGAGAGGACAGAAACACTGCACTGTTAAAAGTAGGCAGCCGAGCAGGCCGAGATCGCAGCACTGGGCTTAAGTTTTTAGGTGGAGGGGCTGGGGCTTGTGTGAGTGTCCGAATCAGAGAGTTAAATGCAGGGAGAAAGTCAGAAATAATTAGGGCTAAAGTTTAGGTGGAGAGGCTGGACCTCATGTGGGCGTCCGAGTCGGAGAGTTAGTGCAGGGAGAGAAATCAGAGAGATTAGGAAGCAGAAATGAAACAAGTTTGTGCAGCCTGGCCACACACTAGGGAAAAAATCATGGGACAGGAGTCAGATTGGGCTAGCACACTGAGGAAAAAAAAAAACAAAGAAATCGTAGAAAAGTAGTCAGAATTGGGCTAGCAGGAGCCAGACCACAGTGTAGAAATAGCAGAGATAGAGCAGCAAAAGTACAATAGTCACAGTGCAACAGTAGTGCAGTCACTATCCTCTTTCAATTTTTAGCAACTAGGAACTGTAGTCTAGGCAGTATAGCAATCAGGAACACATGCCAATGATAGTAAAATACAAATAAAACAAACTTTTTAAAAACAGTATGGGAAAAACTTGTGCAAGCTAGAAGCAGTATAAACAGAATTACGGCAACATGCTGTAAGCAATTTGTTTCCTGCAGCAGGTTGGAGAAATACTTGCAGTAGATCAGTTATAGTTTTTAAGGCAGTGAAAAAAGAAAGTGACCAGGCGAAAAATTCGGCCGAGAGCAGTGCAAGTGAATGGGCGCCGAGCCCAGCACAGCACACTCTCAGTAGTACCAATGGGAAAACAGTAGCTGGAACCGGTGGCCAATGGGCGAACGTCTCAGAGCTCAGTCAGCCAATAGCAGCCACTCCCTGCTTCCCCGGCACAGTGGAAGTCCTTACCCGGCTTCTGTGAGGGGTTTACGGTGGCTGGTGGTGGCGCCGGGGGGCCCCGAGCTGTGCCAACGGGGCACATGGCTGGCCGGTCCAGGAGTCCGATCTGGGGTAGAAGGAGAGAGGCAGAGGTAAGTATGTGGTATTTAACAGAGAACCGAAGTTAAAGCAGACAATAGAGTGGTGACGCTAATAACAGGGATTCGTTCGGTCAGGGGGCCGGGGGGACAGGGCAAGCAGGTGAGGCAGGATGTAGAGTACAGGCGGAGTTAGAGAGACAGGCAGTAGAGGGAAAAAAAAAATTAAATGACAAAAGAGTGGCCTTTAGAGGTAGCAGGGGGTGGGGGTAGCCGCTAGGGAACGATCAAGTTAAGTAGCCGAAAATGGCAACTGGTGCCGACTGGGCGGGTCGGTTGGTGCAGCTCAAGAATCAGTAGGGAGGCTATGGAGAAAATGAAGGTACCAGTGAAGCGAGATGGTGGTGATAGAGAAACAGGATTTATTGGGCAGAGGTAGGCAGGCTGGGAAAAGGTGGGGGAGAGAGCGATGGCTCACTGACAAATCCCTTGGAGAGGACAGAAACAGTGCACTGTTGAAAGTAGGCAGCCGAGCAGGCTGCGATCGCAGCACTGGGCTAAAGTTTTTAGGTGGAGGGGCTGGGCCTTGTGTGAGCATCTGAATCAGAGAGTTAAATGCAGGGAGAAAGTCAGAATGAATTAGGGCTAAAGTTTAGGTGGAGAGGCTGGACCTCGTGTGGGCGTCTGAGTTGGAGAGTTAGTCCAGGGAGAGAAATCAGAGAGATTAGGAAGCAGAAATTAAACAAGTTTGTGCAGCCTGGCCACACACTGGGAAAAAAATCATGGGACAGGAGTCAGATTGGGCTAGCACACTGAGGAAAAAAAAAACAAAGAAATCGTAGAAAAGCAGTCAGAATTGGGCTAACAGGAGCCAGACCACAGTGTAGAAATAGCAGAGATAGAGCAGCAAAAGTACAACAGTCACAGTGCAACAGTAGTGCAGTCACTATCCTCTTTCAATTTTTAGCAACTAGGAACTGTAGTGTAGGCAGTACAGCAATCAGAAACACATGCCAATGATAGTAAAATGCAAATAAAACAAACTTTTTAAAAACAGTATGGGAAAACCTTAGTGGCCAGCATGACGGGACCGACCCCTTGCAGGCTTCATGTCTAGCTCAATGGTGTGCCTCTCATTCAAGGATCTCTTTCATAGCTGAGGGGTGCTGCCCCTGCCATGGGGGGAAGCTGTGGAAAGGACGGGAGCTGGACAGTGAGCTCATATGGGGCTGGGGTGATGGGGCTGAGGGGGGCTTCTTGGTCCTTGATGACAGGGCCAGCCTGCGGTGGCATAAACAGCACTAACTGCAAAAAATAAAAGTGACCCACGTAAACAACATTAAAGTATTTTATGCAAATTGAAAGTTTACTTAAAAAACACTCAGAGTTAAATAAAAATTCAAATGTCCATGGTATCATCCGAGAGCTCTGTAGTTTAATTCCACAACAGAGTCGCGATTCAGATAATAGCTTCTAGAAGTCATGGTGGGATACAATTAGAAGCATTTGACTTTGGATTCTTTGTCACTGTTGTAAATTTTTCAGCAGTAGCTCAATTTCCATCACAGGATGGCATGTTTAACACACAATAGGGGGAATCCTAAATCGGACACTAAGAAAGTTTTACTACAATCATAAATACAATTCTTTGTGACCAGAGAACAGATTTTTAGACACAGTACTAATTCATTCTCTATAGTTTGAAAAAGTCTAATTTTTGATGACTTTATAGTGCTGAGCCCATAGAAGAACTTTCCAACCAGTATGTTTAAAGGAAAAGACACCACATGTAATTGCTATAATCTAATATTATAACATACAAATCTGTTCTCTGATCCCAATGAAATGTATTTATGGCCTCATAATACATTTCTTGGTGTTCTATTTAGGATTCCTCCTATTGTGTGTTAGTCATGCCATGCTGTGGTGGAAACCGAGTTGCTGATGAAAAGCTGACAACAGTGATAACAAATCCAAAGTCATATCCTACTGTTTGAATCCCACCATGACTTCAGGAAGCCGCTATTTGAATCGCAGCACTGTTGTGGAATTAAACTACACAGCTCTTGTACGATACCACGTACATTTGAATTTTTATTTAACTCAAGTGTTTTTTAAGTAAACATTTAACTTTATCTATATAAAGTATATTACTCTTGTTTGAATGGGTCACTTTAAATAAGAGGAGTGTGATGATGTCAAACTCTCTTGGAGTATTTAAGAAAACACCAGATCATAGACTTGTTCCTCTTGATAAAGTGCCATTTTGGCACAAAACACTGCTGAGTATTTTGTTCTCAGACTATGGGGTTGTGAGTACCTTGCAATATTGACAGTTCTTTTTTAGCACTTTGAAAATGATATGGAAGTAAAATGAAAATGTTCTACTTGCATTTGTGAGAGTCTACCATTGTTTCAGGTGTTGTGTGAGGTATTCCTTGTTGATTGCTTCTGTACACACACTAATAATTTACACAGAACACAATCTAAGAATGCATGGGATAGACAGAAGGCAACACTAGTGGTAGAAAGGAGAAGGTAATCTGTTGATCAAATGGGATCTGGAGTTTATGCAGTAGGTAGAGAAATGGGCAGACTAAGTCAGCCAAGCAGTCCTTATCTGCCATCAAATTCTATGTTTCTATGTAACACTGCCAGTGGCAAACTCACCCAGACCTTTAGAGCTGTACATGTGGACACAGCAAGCATGCCCATTTAAACAGCAAGTGCAACTGAATTTAGAGAAACTGCGCATAGAAGCAAACAGTCCCTACTTGTTAGTTCTTCAAATAGGGAGAACAAAATAGCAAAAGTGTTAAAGTTAACAAGTGAGATGAGGTGCTTCTCAGAAGAGCTGCTGCCCCTAGCAGTTAGCATGCTGATATAAAACATTGCCTGAAATGAGGCAACTGAAAAATCATGACACCAGTATTCCATGCTGCTAGGTTCAACTCTTAAAGCTATAGTTGTACTACTAAGCTACTGGTCGGGGTTCACATCAACCATGTTGTGAGTAATTCCCATTGACAACGTGGAGTCACACAGTAAAAGTGGCTCAGTAGGTAGCAAACTCGCCTCTGAGGCCGGGAGATCAGAGGGCTGTGGGTTCAGTTCCCACATCTGGCACTTGGGTTAATATCCCATTACTGACACTGTAGTGCAGCATGAAAGGGGTGCTGAACTTCTGAGGTGCCATCTTTCAGATGAGACGTTAAACCAAGGTCCCATCTGCTTGGATTGGTGGTAGTTCAGGTGGATGTTAAAGATCCCATGGCACTTATCCAAAAGAGTAGGGGAAAGTTTTATTGAAACACAAAATCGTACAGCAATAATACAAAGCAAACCTGACAAAGGGAACTAAAAAAAAAATAAAACATATACAGTAAAACAGCACTGTGCAAGTCAAGTAACTGCAACATCAGAATTCATAATCCCTGGGAGAGCCGCCAAAAGTTCCATAAGGATTGTCCTACTCAAAGAAATACATTTGAAATCATAAATGTTACGTAAGTCCTATACAATCTTATATTCAAGCTCCAAAAAGGAACAGTCTTTCTGTTGCAAGGTAAACAGACATCGTGCCATCTAAATGTTCTATTTTATAACTACAAAAACAAGGTTCAGGGCATCCTTATGCCAAGCAGTCCATTGGGGGGAGGGAGCACAAACATAATGTTAGAATAAGTCACTGTCTGAAACAATGGAATAGCCCAAGCTTGAGCCAAAAAAGACCACCAATCTTTAATGAAAGAACATTCGAAAAACAAGTGGGAAATTTTTCATGGTCAGCAATACATAAAGGTTGAGGACAGAAACGTTCCTGTCACTGTTTATGTTTCTGATTCCCCTTAACATTTATACGTTCATGACACAACAACCAGTGGAAATCCCACGTGTGCCGGCACTCTCTTACATCTCAAAAGAGATAAAAGGGGAGAAAGATGCTGACTAGGACATCTATCAAAAGGCAGCTGAACAACACAGATGGTCAAAAGCAGACTTTTGTATAAGATTTTATGTGAAGAATTTAACATCATCTGTGTAGTCACCTTCCATTGCTTCAGACGTAAAAACATGTGTTTGACATAAATCGGTATACCAGAAGAAAGCTGAAGCACCGTCACAGAACTGCTTTCCCACTGATGGAACCAAACACAACAAGAGTCATAGAACCACGGTTCCCAGCCCTTCTGAGTATTAATCAATAATGGTCTTAAGTTTGCAGCAAAAAAAAAATGATTGTAAAAAAACAACAGAGGGTTAACCATTTGTACACCACCATCAGTGATGGGCAGAGAAGTTACATTCCTTTTAACGGGGTTTAACCTGCTGCCCCAAAAGCCTTGCAAGAACAGGCCAAAAACAGTTGTTTCCAATATTTTAGGAATAGGAAAAACATGACTCAAATAAAGGAAAGTCAGGATAAGATAAGATTTAATCAAAAAAACACGCTGCTTTTTCCCCAACCTTCCCTCTGTTCCAATGGGCCACTTTAGTCTTACCTTGTAATAATTTAGCTTCCCAGTTTAAAACATCAGAATCAGGAATCCCAAACAAAACACCCAAAATACGAATGGGACCCGTAATGAAGTGCAAAGGACCAATGAGGCCTAAAGGAACCGAAGATAAACCCTACCTGACACCCAAACTTTTATCAAAATTTAAAACCACTCCCGAAAAGTCTCCAAATTTTGTACACACCCCGAGAGAGACAATAACAGAAAGCTTGTCTGCCACTAAAAAACCTACATCATCAGCATATGCAATAGCCTTGTAAGGTGACATCAGTGCTGGACAAGAAATAGCTCGAATCTGAGGGTGAACATTTAAATGGCGTAGTAAAATATCAAGGAAAAAGATATACAAAAGAGGGCTCAGTGGACAGCCCTGATGGACCCCTCTCTTAATCGGTATCATCGGACCCACCCAACCATTTACTACTAGCATGACAGTAGCCATCCTATAAAAAGCACGAATCCACCAGATTATTACAACAGGTATGCGTAAAAATTGAAGTGCCTCCCACAGAAAATCGTGACTAACAGAATTAAAAGCTGCTTGCTGATCCACCGAAACAACAAACGCTGAAATCACATTGGCATAACCATGAGAGAACAATTCTCGAAGTAGTATCAAATGGTCTGATACTCTTCTATTGGGCACTGAACAAGATTGTGCAAGATGAATAACCAACTCTGCAATCAACAACAAACGTTTCACTATTATTTTCATTAACAACTTAAAATCAGTATTTAACATACATAAAGGGTGCCAATTCTCAAGAAAATGATAATCTCCTTTTCATTTATATATGTAGATCAGGGTACCTTTTGTAAAATCCAAAGCAATTAATTCAGCAGCCGAAAGAGAATTAAAAACAGACATAAGTTCAGGAACCAAGTGGTTTCCCAACACCCTGTATAAGGAAGCTGGAAGACCATCCAGACCCAGGGTCCTATTCAAAGGTAAAGAACGGATAGCCAATTTGAGTTCCTGTTCAGAAATAGGAGAACATGCCTTATCCAGGCTTGTCTGTGAAGGGACTGGGATATCCAAGTCATTATAAAGGAAAGCAGGATCACCAGCTGCAGCAGGGAGAGGAGAAAAAAGGACTGACATATAATCCGTCACAATCCTGCATATATCGGACTGGGAGGTACATAAAGCACCTTCAGAGTTTGCTAGGCAGGACATATGTTTCTGTGCAATTAAGCATGAATTAGATTCAAAAAGGCAAACAACATTACACTTTCCCTGTATGCCAAATTTATGCTGATGATAAAGTTGACGTGATTGTCAATATTGATAACTCAACATGTCAGCCTGTACAAAGTGCAACTGTTGAGAAAGGTCCTGCCCTGTCGCATGTGCTATTGTCAACAGTGACTGCAAGTGTATCCTCTTTTGTAGATAGTC
Source organism: Neoceratodus forsteri (assembly GCA_016271365.2). NCBI lineage: Eukaryota > Metazoa > Chordata > Ceratodontiformes > Ceratodontidae > Neoceratodus > Neoceratodus forsteri. The sequence continues at coordinate 662,456,987 of CM057459.1, forward strand.
TAGGTAATCCTTTCTGCATTTCTGACGGCTATATTTTTTCAGAAAAATACCCAAATCATGTTTCGTATCTGTCCACCACTGAATAGGGTCCTCATAACAAATAAAGACAGATTTCCGAGCCTGAATAAAGGATAGCAGAGACGGCATAAACATCGGGACATGTAATAAGGAAGTATTTAAATTTCCAAAGTCCTGGCCCTTCACATAAAGGCACAATTGGCCCAACCCCGACAGAAAACAATTTATGGTCTGAAAATGCCACAGGTTGTACAGAAGCAGAAAAGCAGGTAAGACGCGTGATAAAAAAACAAAGTCATTCCGGGTGGCCAATCTACCTTTTTGGAATGTAGGAGTATGCTGTTTGGCAAAAGACAAATAGGCATCACTGAGACGAGCAGTCTGAACCATTTTCACCAACTCATGAGAATCAGAGAACAATTTCTTAGTGGTAGCAAAAGTACTTTTACCACGAAGGCTCATACCACAATTAAAATCTCCAGAAAATATAACTTGAAGGAAAGTGTGCAAGTAAGGGCGAACTAAGAAAAACAAGTCAAATATGAGATGCCCTCGTCTGAGGTGCATAAATGTTAATCACCCTATAAGAACAGGACCCAAGTACAAAATCCAAAATAAGCGCTCTACCTGGGACTACATCATACAATTTAAGCAAACGAAACCCAGAAACATTTATCAAAATTCCCAGTCCTGAACACAGGTCTTGGTCAACAGACCAAAATGAGGGGCCTAATAACCAGTCCTTCTGTGCTTGGCGTATCTCATGAGTTGTGTGAAACCTGGTATCTTGTAACAAAAAAAATCCCCAATGGCAGAAGCCGCAAAAAAGAAAAAAAAATTGTCTTTTAGTCATGCACTTTACACTATTTACATTAATAGAGTGACAGACCAAATGAGACATTCAAAAGAAAAAAAGAGTGAAAAATACATCAAAATGTCTTTTTCAAAGCTACTTTTTTACCCTTAAGTTCACCTTGGCCTTCCGCTTCTGAAAGAGACCAGTACCAATCTGCAATTCAAAGTCAGTGGTACCGACTGGGTGAGAAAAAGCAATGGAGGAAGAGTCAGACTCTCCCCCCCCCCCGCATCATCTGAGATAGGTTGTAAGATCTCGTACGTATTAGACAGTGGTACAGGGAGGGCTCCAAGGCCTTGGGTGGGGGGCATCACCCGAGGTTACTCCTCATTGATCTCCGACGAGCAAAAGGCAGGCCCCCGGGGGGGAGGGCCAGCATGTTACTAGGACCTAGAGAGGCATCTGGGACAGGCAGAAGGGACCTATTGGATTCAGGGGTAGGCAGAGCCGAGGCAGGAGGGACCTCAGAAAGAGGAACCACCGGTGGCACTACATCTGCCACAGTATCAGGAGCAGGTACTTGAGGCATGGGCTGAGGGACCCCAGGGGGTGGTATAACATATCTTTTACTCAAACAAGCCTTCTGTGCTTGGGTAATAATAAAGCGCTGATCTACTCCACCATCATGAAACTCCTGATTATCGGGCGTCCCACTGACAGTTCTGAAAAGTGTGCCCCACCTCGTCACAGAGATTGCATCTGCATTCATTCAAACAGTGAGCCCCCACATGACCCAGCTCCCCACAGATGTTACACTTAACTTTATCGCACACACTACTAAGATGAGAGGGGTCACCACACCAGTAGCAGGCCTTCGGCTGGCCTGGATAAAACAGGACCCCTCTGTCTCGACCTATGAAAAAAAAGTTAGGTAAGTGTACAGAGCCAGATTCAGAAGAATTTAGCAAAACCTTAACCTTCCACCCCCCCAGTCCAAATATTCTCAGAGTCTAAGACAGCATCAGGTTGCCCTAGAACAGTACAGTGTTGTTTCAGTCAGTAAAGAACATCAGACATATCAATACCCTCATTCTGAAACAAAATGGTTATGTTTTTATAGGCAGGTTTGGTTAAAGGAATAGCCAGAAACAGGGTCCATAAAGCAATAGTTTTCAAAAGATGATACTTAGACCAAAAACGTTCAAGTCCCCAAGACGTTTGAAAGCTAATGTCAAAAGTGGATTCACCCAAAATGTGAATCAGAGCATATATCTCATGGGAAAAGAATTTTAAAGAGTCCTTGAGAAGTTTGTGTGCCACATACATACGGTCTGGAGGCTCAGGTAACCCACCCACACATGAAAGATGCACAGCATTGTGTTGCTTTGTAGCTAAAAATGAAAATTACGTACCTACCGTAATTCTTGATCTTCTTGGATGAGTCTCCACCACTTATTCACACTATTGGGGGATCTGCGCCAGAGGCACTAGGACCCATCGGGAGCAAACTTTTTTGCTGGAGGGTCAGCGCCGGAGATGGCGCCGCGAGGCACGGCACCGCGAGCCACAGCTCGTGCTGTAATGACTATCTCGGCGTCGACCCTACAACAGCCTCAGTACCTTTTTTACCAAGGAGGTGCAGCGTAACTAACCTAGAAGGGTAGCCTTAACCTAAAAACCGGACATAAGATAGTCCAGACGACCCGTATAAGAAGGGTCAACAAAGAAATCTTCACAGCCTAAAGATTTGAGGGAGTGAAGACCAACAACAGAGGTGAGCATGGGGGATGGAGGGTGGGCATGTGAATGAGTGGTGGAGACTCGTCCAAGAAGATCAAGAATTATGGTAGGTACGTAATTTTCATATCTTCCTGGACATAAGTCTCCACCACTCATTCACACTATTGGGAGAGTACCAAGCTAATAACCCCCGAGAGGGTGGCAGGAGAGACCAAGAGCTCACGTTTCTAAGACAGAAGTCCATTAAGGATGGCTCTGCCAAAGGGAGAATGTCGTCTGGCATGGACATCTACTGCATAATGTTTAACAAAAGTATGCACTGAGCTCCAGGTGGCCGCATTGCAAATATCTGCAATGGTCACATTGCGAATTTCCGCTAGGGATGCCACGACCACTTTAGTAGAGTGAGCGTAAACCCTGCCCTCCAACTTAACCTGTGCCATGGAATAGCAGTGGCGAAGGCATGCCACTAGACATGCTGAGATGCATCTGATAGCGTCAGGTTGACCCAGCCGGGTCTTGCTAAAGGAAACAAACAGTTGCTGGGCTTTACGAAAGTCCTTGGTTCTATTCAGATAGAAACGCAAGGCCCTCTTAACGTCCAAAGAATGAAGAGAACGCTCTCCTTCATTTTGGAAGTTCGCAAAGTAAGCGGGAAGGACCAAAGGTTGGTTTAGATGAAATTCTGACACAACCTTAGGAAGAAATTTAGGATGAGTATGAAGAACTATTTTGTCCCTATGGAACACAGTATACGGAGGGTCTGTGACCAGGGCATATATCTCAGAGACCCTACGGGCTGAGGTAATGGCCACTAGGAAGGCAGTCTTCCAGGCAAGAAATTTTAGCTCACAGGTAGCCAGAGGTTCAAAAGGTTTCCGAGTGAGCATATCTAGCACAAGATTGATGTCCCAGGCTGCAACAGGACATCTTGTAGGAGGTCTGGTATGCAGAATTCCTTTAAGAAACCTCTTAACCACAGGTAACTGAGCCAGAGATAAGGAAAAAAACAGCTCATGATATGCTGAAATGGCGCTAAGGTGAACTTTGATAGTAGAGTACTGTAGGCCTGAATTTGAGAGGTCTAAGAGGTACTCCATAACTTTATCTGGTGAGCAGGAAAAAGGATTCAAAGAGGACTTTGCACATCAGAGAGAGAAATGCTTCCATTTGGCTGTGTAAGTTTTCCTAGTGGCTGGTTTCCGTGCAGCCAGAAGAATATCTGAAACTCTTCGAGACACACTGAACCGGTTTACTTCTACCTCTTCAGGAGCCAAGCGTGAAGGTGAAGCAATCTCAGGTTGGGGTGGACCACAGGTCCCTGAGTCAAAAGGTACATCTGTAGGGGAAGTGGTCTCGGAGGAACTGCCAACATATTGTTGAGTAGTGGAAACCACAGCTGTCGAGGCCAGAAGGGAGCAATGAGGATCATTTTGTCCCCCTGGGATTCGAACTCCGGGAGTACCCTCTGAATTAGAGAAAGAGGTGGAAAAGCGTAAAGAAAGCGTTTTGTCCACCGCAGCCTGAACGGATCCTGACAGAAAATGCCAGGCCCTGGATTTCTGGAGCAGAAGAGAGGCAGTTTTGCGTTGAGTGGGGATGCAAAAAGGTCCAGGTCTGGAGTTCTCCACTCGTCGAATAGGGACTGAACTATGGTTGAGTCGAGAGACCACTCGTGAGGGTCTGTCTCTGTTCTGCTGAGACGATCTGCCAGTTCGTTCTGAATACCTGGCAGGTAGACCGCTTGAATTAGAGCTTCGTGCTCCAAGCACCATTCCCATACCCTCATTGCTTCCCTGCATAAGGGGTAAGAATGAGCACCGCCCTGCTTGCTGATGTAATACATCACTGCTTTATTGTCCGTTTGAAGGAGAATGTTCTGGTGACACAGAATGTCCTTCAACGCTCGGACCGCATAAAGGATGGCTCTCATTTCTAGGACGTTTATGTGGAGCTGGGACTCGACTTGAGTCCACGCACCTTGAGTGTGGAGAGCCTGACAGTGAGCTCCCCACCCCATTAAAGATGCGTCCATGGTAATGGAGATCTGATGGTCCAGAGGAGCAAAGGGATATCCTTCCAGGAGATTGCTCTCTTGAGACCACCAGGTGAGTGACCTCTTTAAAGGTTCTGTCACCTTGATGAGATAGGACTGCAGGTGAGTGGTTGGGGACCACTGAGTACTGAGCATCCACTGAGTGGTTCTCATGTGCAGACGTACTAGGGCAACAATGAGCACTGAGGAAGCCATGAGGCCTAGCATCCATTGCATCAAGACAGCAGTAACTGAGGTGTTCTCCCCGATGTGACGGGCCATTTGAAGGATATCGTTCCTTCTGTCTTCTGGAAGAAAAGCCTTCGCACAGGAGGTGTCCAGAAGAGTCCCTATAAAGAGGAGCCTCTGGGAGGGCTGCAGTTGCGATTTCTTGAGGTTCAGCAGAACTCCCATGGATGTAAGGAGGCGAGAAGCCGTCTCTATGGCGTCCAGGGTCCCTTGCCTGGAAGGGCTTGCTAGAAGCCAATCATCCAGATAAGGGAACACCTGTATCCCGACCTTTCTGAGGTGCGCTGCGAGAACTGCACAACACTTTGTAAAAACCCGCGGCGCCGAGGATAGCCCAAAGGGCAGGACTCTGAACTGATAATGCTGTCCCAGAGCCACAAACCTCAGGAATTTGTGATGCCTCGGGTGAATAGGAATGTGCTGGTAAGCATCCTGCATGTCTAGGGAGGCTAGCCAGTCGTGTTGATGAAGCAGAGGTAACAGGGTTCCCAGAGAAATCATTTTGAATTTCTCCTTGGGGAGAAATTTGTTTAGCTTTCTGAGATCCAGAATGGGGCGCATACCCCCGGACTTCTTTGGAACCAGAAAGTAATGGGAGAGAAACCTGTGTTCGTGATGCAGTGGCACCACTTTACTGCCCTGTTGTTCAGAAGGCCCTGAATCTCGGTGGCGAGAAGGTCTGACTGAAGGGTCGACAGCCTGGGCTGCCATTTGGGGGGACGATCTGGAGGGTTCTCCACCAGATTGAGTGAATACCCCTCGCGAATTATCCGAAGGACCCATTTGTCTGAGGTTGTGGACTTCCACTGGTTGTAGAAGTGCATCAGATGACCTCCCACCAGAGAGGAAAAGTCCACCTCGGGCAGCTGAGATGGGACTTGGGCCAGACATTCATAAGGTAGCGCTGGACGCTTTGGGCCCTTGCACTTTCTGTTGCGTCTCCTTTTGATGTTGGGCAGGTTGGTTTTTATGGAAAGCGCCTCTGCCTTGAAAGGACTGACGATTATGAAACTGACGTTTATTGACATGCCCTCGAGAGGGGGCAGAGCCAACTTAATGGCTGACCTAGTCTTTTGAGTAGCTTCTAGAGCTTGCTCTACCTGAGGACCAAAAAGATACGCACCATCAAAGAGCAACGCCATTACCTGCTGCTGCACAACATTCGTGAAACCCGAAGTGCGCAGCCAGGAATGACGTCGGGTGCAAATACCAGCAGCCGCTGAACGGGAAGCAGTGTCGAAAGCATTCATGGCTGCTTTAACCTGCTGGTTGTTAGATTCGATACCTCTGGTAATGGTATGAAGATGCTCCGGCTTTGCATCCGACTCCGGAAGAGCTTCAACCATCTGCTTGATAGAGTGCCACAGGATATTTTCATACTGTGAGAAATAGCCCTGGTAGCTGGCAATACACATACTTAGAGTAGAAGCAGCAAAAACTATCTTACCTAAGGTGTCTGTCTTATGAGATTCTTTGTTAATAGGTCGAGCTGTAGTAGTTTGAGGAAGAACGACCTTATCATTCTCTGCCAGGACTACAATAGGATCCGCAAAGGCTTGAGATGCCAAAATGGGACGATCCTTGGGGGCTGAATATTTCCTATTTATGGATTTAGCCACCGAAGGGGTGAGAGCAGGATTATTCCATACCATTTGAGACAGCATCTCGAAGGAAGGCTGAACCGGAGGAGTCAAATCCGTAGGGATCTCCGGAACATGAAGGTATTGGAGTCTTAACAATTTCCCAGGATCAATGTCTGTAGTCTGGAGAGAAAGAGTGGAGCTCAGATTCTTCAGCAGAGACTTAAAAGACAGGTCCTCGACCACAGGCTCTGCAGCAGAGATAGATCCTGCTTTCGTCCACTTCATCACCCAACCAAAGGTCTGGGTCAGGCTCAATGTCATCTCCTGACAGTCCAGGAGGGACTGTATGGACAGGAAACGAATGAAAATCAGAAGAGAGGGAAGAAGGAAATGAGTGAAAAGAGGAGTCGTGAAAAGCAGAGGGAGCCCCGAGAGCCCCCGGCACCAAGGCGGCGCACGGCATCGCGAATGACGCAGAGGGAGCACGCGGCACCGAAAATGCTGCCGAGGGACCATGCGGCACTGAAAATGGCACCAAGGATGGTGCAGAGAATCCGCACGGCGCCGAGAACCCGCACGGCGCTGAGGATGGCACAGAGGACGACGCCGAGGATGCCGAAAACACCCCCAGACTCTGAAAAACAGGTTTTGAAGGAAGAAGAGCAGGAGATAAAGGCATCTGTGTGGCCTCCTGTGCCGCAGCCATGTGAGGGGGGGGAGACACCTAAGCGTGGAGTTGACGGCACCGGAGAAGGTGCCGCGTGACCAGGAGAGTCCAACTGCCCTACCTGGTATCTCAATGAGCCCAAAAGCCCACGAGTGACCGAGCCAGGTAGCTGAACTAACCTCCGAGCCCATTGCTCCATAAGAGCGGCCCACTGTTGGATGTGACAGAGTTCCAGGGGCTGAAGGTCCCAGGGACGTTGCAGGTGAAGATGCCTTCGGGGAAGAACCCGCCGGTAATCCAAGAACAGGGTTCTGTGTAAACTCCAATTCCTTTGGTAAACACAACGGGTCAGAATGATCTGCTGCTTTGCTAGGCATCTGTTGCAGCTCAGGCATGTCCTCGGGCCGGGGAGACTGAATGGGAGAAGGGCCAGAGATCCACTGCCCAGCAACGGGCTCCTGCACCCCAGCCAGCGCCCTGTAAAGCAGACTCCACAGTCCAGGTAGGCACAACTAGCGGGTCTGCAACAGGGGGATCATGTGGAAATAAAGACGGCAAATCACCAGCAGAATCAATAGGAGTATTTACAGCAGTCGGCATCGAAGCAGTAGTTGACAGAACAGGCTGCTACCGACTGTAGATTTCAGTAGTAGGCAAGGTCTTCTCCACAGCCCATCTCTGATCACAACCAGGCACTGCAGTAGGAGGACTAGAACTAAAACCAGGACTTTCAGCACAAATCCGTCATAATTCGCATTGTAGCTTCATTTTGGTAATTGCAAAATGACATTCAGTGAGAGCCAAACGCTCCTGGATCTCTTTTTCCACAAGGAATACAGTATCAGGATCAGAGGAGGAAAAATCCTCCTTGACTCTAGCAACAGACTGAATAGGCACAGACTCCATAGCACAAGGTGACTTCAAGGGTTCAAGCACAGCATCCTACTGATGCAGGACCAAATCAGTATTTTCAGCAGTATTCTTAGTAGTATTCTGGATTTCACTCGAGGCCTCCAGCATAGCAGAGGTGGGAGCCGAGGCCATGTCCCCCACCTCCATAGTTTCCTCCACAACAGCCAAGGACGTGGCCGCCATCTTGGACAGAGGTTCCCCCACTGGTGAGTAGGGGAATTTCCCCGGTGTCCTGGCCAAATTTCCCTCATTCACTAAAAATACCACCAACAGCTTAATCTGGTTTAAGGTCACTTGGCATTCATCTGTATCCCCCTCCTCCGGGTCGTGCCTGAAAATGGGCAGGGTTTGTCTAGTGCACTTACCGGGTCAACAAAAACTAAAATAAATAAAAAAAATTAAAAAAAAAGACTTGCTCCAATTGTAGAGGGAGGGATCCCATCTAGAAGGGCTCACAAGTATCATGGTATTAATACCAGCAATACAGATGGACCCCCTAGAGACTACCTGCAAGGTGCAATACTTGCCTGGGGTGACGATGGTGTAAGGTGCCAAATGTCCTGTTTAAAGAATGAACAAAGTAAGAAAAAGTAGTGGCTCTACTGTCGACCAGATATCTGGCCATGATGTCCAAACTGGGAAATCAAATAGGCTTGGTCTCACTACCCAGTGTTTCACTGACAATACAGGGCAGGTATGTTGTGCTACATGAAATGGAACAAAAATTGCAAGAAAATAGCACACATTTGCATAAAACAAATCTGTGCATGAAAATAATGCAAAGTTGCATGAAAATATGAAAAGTTGTGTGACAACACTGCTTTGCAGAGGCTTTATTAATTGTATCAAAAAAGGCACCACATTTGGTAATGAAGATGGCTCCATGCTTGGCACTGATGATGGCACCACACTTGGCATCAGTGATGGCACTATGCTCTGCACTGACATCATTGTTATGCTTTAGCACTGAAGTCAGTGCCATGCTTCAGTGCCAATGATGGCAACATGCCCAGTGCCATCACTGATGAATGGCAGCAGTCTAAGGCCCCTGATATCAGTACCATGGCAGTGCAAAAGCAGAGCTATTGGTACTGATGTCAGTACCATCACTTTCACTGATGGCACATCACAGTGCAGACATGGAGACAGATGTAAAGGGTCTCTCTACTCATCGGGTCTCAAAAAGACCTGCCAAGCACTCCTACTTACTCATGGAATGCCCTAACAATGCCCATCCAAGACCCTGTTACTCGTACCCTGCAGTCACTGCCTAACATTTGAGCAATGACAGGTATCAAGGTAAGCCCAAAACATTTAAAAATTAAGTTGTGTGGCCTGTAGGAGGAGACTGGTGCCAAAATGCAGTGGCACTGGAGTTGTTACAATTGTTGAACACCACGTTTGAAAAGAGGACTGAGCAGTTGCAGATGAAAAACTAAGAAAAAGCCAGAAACACTCTAACAGCTTGAGTTTAGAGATGTAAAAGAGGTTGATGTTTATGGCTGAAAGAAAAAATTGCTCATCGTAGTAATGTTGTTTGTTGTTAAGAGATTCTTCGGTAATCTGAGGTAGAAGGGCTCGTTTTGGTGACTGAGGGCATTTTAAACTCTTTTTGTGAGGTAGTTCCTAACTTTGTGCTTGATTTCAGGATTGCAGGCAGCAGAAAGTTCAGAGATTGGATTTCGGAGCCTCCAGCCAATCAGAGGGCAGGGAAAATGGGTTAAAATCTCTATTTTTCAGTAGGCTGCAAAACATTCCCTCAGGAGTGTAATCTGATGTAGAAGGGTTCGTTTTGGTGACTAAGGACATTTAAAAATGTTTCTGTGAGTTTGTTTCCTAACTTTTTGCTTGATTTCAGAACTGGGGCAGCAGGAATTCCGGAGGTGGGATTCTGAAACCTCCAGTCAATCAGAGGGTGGGAAAAATGGGTTAAACGAGATCTACAGGCAAAGGTGCAGCCCTGACTGCTGCATAGATCAGGGCTTCACCTCACAGATCCTCCCTGCAGGTACCATACTAAACGAAGAGTTTTTGTACCTGAATGTTCATAAAACGTGTCTGAACCTATAGTGTAGCCGGAAGTGTTAAATATGATGCTTCTTGCCCCTGGCAATCGTGCTGCAAACACCATGACATAATGGCACAGCACTGCCCCTTCCTTACTGGTGCCCTCATATACAAGATTTAATAATCCCTGTCTCTCCCATGCCCGGTGCTATTACAGAATTTGCCTAAATGGCTTGTGTATGTCTGGCATACACATGGATTTAGACAAATTCTGTAAAAAAATTAGCTGGGTATCTGATATATGAAGATTATTAAATCTCCGTACATAAGGCCATCAATAAGGAAAGGATAGTGCTGCATCATTATATCGCAGCGTTTGCAGCACAATCACGGGGGGTGAGGAGCACCATACTTAAATATGCCCGCACACCAAAGGTTCAGACACTTCTTATGGACATTCACGTACAAAGATTATTTGTTTAATATGGTGCCTGCAGGGGGGATCTGTGACGTGAAGCCCTGATCTGTGCAGTGGTTGGGGCTTCACCTCTGCCGGTAGCTCTCCTTTAAAAGGTCAGTTTTTCAGTGGGTTGTAAAACACTCCCTCAACAGTGTAATGTGAGGTAGAATGTCTCATTTTGTTGACTGAGGGGACTTTAAACTGTTTTTGTGAGGTTTTTCCTAACTTTGTGCTTGATTTCAGGACCAGGGACAGCAGGAAGTCTAGAGGTGGGATTTCGGAGCCTCCAGCCAATCATTAAGCTCCCTAACAGTTCTTAAGGTAGGTACAACAAGCGGATTTTGTCGCTGCAGACCTCAGTGATAAGTACCACAGTGCAAAGGACAGCGCTCAGGAGTCTGCCAAAAAGGAGGCAGCCAGCAGCTATACACTCTGCAGCTCAACAAGCCAGCAGGGGAGCAATGAAGGAGTATGACTGGAGGAAGCAGGACATCAGGATGGTTTACCTTACACAAGAGAAGTAAGCTTCCTGTTTAACCTTCTGTAATGGCACACACATTGCAAGGAATCGAAGAGGGTCAGGGACACGCACTAAGAAGGGTACATGTAGGAGTAGGAAAAAAAGGTAGCGGCGAGTTAGGGTCTAGCAATAGTTAGGGTACAGGTGAAACACCCTATTTAGGGCTAGACTAAATAAGGGTTTAAAAAGAGCAAAACAAACACAGGCAGGGTAGAGGTGAGTTAGTCAAGCAATAGTTGGGCAAGGGTTAAAAAGAGTCTAAAGGTGGCAAAACAGAAAAATGGGCAAGATAGGACACAGTTATGCTGGGAATGGTGCAGTGCAGTGGCTGTGTGGCAGCAGTTTTTGGGGAGACATTCTGGAGACTGCAGTGGTGCTCCATCTGCATGCACCTATCTGGGCTGAGGAGGGAGGTTACTACACTCCAGACTGAGTTGACTGGGATTCGGGGTGCCTTATCACCACCCAGGGACTGCCAAGTTTGCCACTGCGGCCTCAAAGGATGCTAAGGACAAGAAGTGGGTGGACTATGGTGGGCTCGGGAAGGGTGAAGGTGGTGGGTCAGAGACACATTCCCCCATATGGTACCTCTACAAAATTCCCATGCCGCTCTGGCAGGGCAGAACTGTACCGCAGAGGCACCTGCAGTAGTGACCAAGGAGGATGTGAGGGTCCTCCATAGTGGAGACCCCAAGGTGGGTGGTAGAGGACCCCAGAGGAGGAAGAAGCAACTCCTGGTGGGGGACTCAGTTGTTAGGGGGACAGAGCTGGGGACAGGAAGAGAGAGGGAGAGGGAAAGAGAGGCTAGATGCCTACCCAGTGCCACTGCTCAGAGGGATGGGGAGCAGATCTACAGAATCACTAGGGAAGCAGGATGGGAGGGAAAGCTGGATGTCATGGTCCACCTCGGGGACAAAGACATGGTGAGGGATTAGGCTAGGATAGTACAAAACAATACAGGAAGAGTTCAGGGAGTTGGTGAGGGGTCTTAGACAGGTGGCACTCTCAGTGGCCTTTTCTGAGGTGCTACCTGTCTACGACAGGGGGAAGGATGGGGTACTCTGTACCAGGAGCTTCAACACATGATTGAGGGAATGGTACAGACAGAAGGGGTTTGGCTACATTGGGGATTGGGGTCCCACCTGGAGAGATAGAGACCTATACTTGGAAGATAGTCTGCTTCCGTCTGGGAGGGGAACCACAGTCCTCAATGAACAGTTTAAATGTTACATTGATGGGCATTTAAACTAGCCAATGGGGTTGGGGGAAGGAAACAGGAAGACATAGACTGCCCCCCCCAAACTGAAGTAGGCAGTAGAGAGAGACCAAAGGGAAAGAAATCCCCAAGGGTACCCAACAAAAAAGGAAACAAAGTGGTAGAAGTGAAGAAAGATGGGAATGAGAGTAGAGGGGGTCAGGAGATATGGCAAAATGTGACAGGGAATGATGACAAACAGAGTGCTAGCATGTTCTGGAATGCCATGTGTGCAAATGCTTGAAGTTTGGGAAACAAAATCCCAAACCTAGAGGCCGTCATGGCAGAGGCTGACTTGGACATTGTTGCCATTACCGAATTATGGTGCAATGAGAACCAGGACTGGGATATAGCCATACCAATCTACATGCTGTTCAGACAGGACAGGGTGGGAAAGAAAGGGAAGGGGAGAGGAGTGGCTCTTTATGTGAGAGATGGCATGAAGGCTACCGAGATACAGGGAAATCAGGAAGGGGTGGAGGTACTGTGGGTTACCCTAGAAACAGGGAAGGGAGCTGCTCTTTGCACTGGTGTGATCTACAGACCTCCAGCACAGAGGGGAGAGGGGGAAGGAGGAGTTGTATAAGGTTCTAGTGGAAGCCATCCATAAGATGGCAAATAAGGGAGTTTGTGCTGCTGGTGGTGGGGGGCTTCAATCTGCCAGATGTAGACTGGATCATCCTAGCTGCAGCTTCAGCTAGGAGCAGGGACATCTTGGACTCCCTGCAGGGGACAGTCCTTGGGCAACTAGTAAAAGAGCCCACTTGTGAGGGGGCAGCACTGGACCTTGTACTCACCAACAGGGACAGTGCTGCAGACATCCCATTGGGTGGCCACCTGGGTAACCAGTGTGGTTCAATGTAAGTACTGCGGCAGGATCGAACCACACAAAGACAAGGGTCCTGGACTTCAGGAGAACCGATTTTAAAAAGATGGAGGAATGTCTCAGGGATGCCCTGTCAGGGGACGAAGACTTGGGGATGAAGAAACAGTGGGCAAATCTAAAAGAAGGAATAGAGAAGGCAACAAACTTCTGCATCAGAGAAGTAAGCAAAAGCAGGAGGAAAAAAGAGACCGCTGTGGTTCTCAAAAGAGGTGGTCGGGAAGCGAAGGGAAAAAAGCTGGCATTCAGGATGTATAAGACGACACAGGGAGAGGAAGATAGAGGGGTGTTTCAGGAGAAACAGAGAGAAGCAGGGAAAGCAATTAGGAGCGCAAAGGCACAGATGGAGGAGAAAATAGTCCAGGCAGTGCAGAAAAGGGACAAGGTATTTTTCAGGTATGTAAGCAAAAAGAGAAAGAATAGGGGAGGAATAGTAAGGCTTAGGAAGGAAGGAAGGAGGGAGGGGAGTGTGTGGAGGGTGGCCAGGAAAAATTGGATATCCTGAACAAGTACTTTTGTTCAGTGTTTACAGAGGAAAGGGAAGAAGAGGGACCACAGATAAGGGTCAGGAGCATAGAAGGAAGGGAGGTAGATACTAGTCCATTTACAGAGGAGAGGGTTCTGAGAGAAGTCACAAATCTGGAAGTGGACAAGGCAGTGGGGCCAGAAGGGGTGCATCCTATGATATTGAGGGAGCTCAGGTTCTGGCTACACAGCTGAAAGCTCTGTTCAACCATTCACAATATGGTGCAATTTGGGCACTTTTAGTTTACATAGTTATTAATGGTAATTTTAAAATGTTCAAATGTGTGGAGGCATATAATTCAGTCATCTTTAAAGACAGAGCTCTGTAACTTGGTTCACTTCTGTATAGGCATTGTCCCAGTCACCGTAGCAGATTTGGTACAATTTGTATAAAGACTTTTTAAATTAGAGAGTAATAACCAAAATACCAATTCTAGTGAAATTTCACTAAATTTCATGGAAATGAAATCAGCATTTTGCCAGAATTCTGCTAGCAGAAGATACATTTCACCCAGCCCTAGTTCTGAGGTCTGGGAATATTATCCTATCCTGTGACAGGGTCAGTAAGTTGTGCCTCAGTGGCAGGTTGATTGGAGACTTGCGGGACAGGGCCAGGAGCATGGAGTACCAGGTCTGCCTGGCCAAGTCTGGTGTTATCAGAATCATTGTTGCTGGCTCCCTCCTGAGCTTTATAAGAACTCTCTGTAGGAGTGTAAATGGAATGAAGGCACATATAGGAACTTCCCTGTCCAGTCCAGGACAAGGGCATCCTCTGGGACTGTCCCTATTACTGAGAGCCAGCAATAAAAACATGGAGGCTGACTGTTCTAAGAAGCAAACAGGTCTTTTTTCTATAATTCAAATTTTTTATTGAGAACAAAACAATTACAGTAACAGGATAATAAGGCAGTAAAAGTGATACTAACAGCAAACACCAAACCCACTGCATGAGAAATACGAAGCAAACAGGTCCATCTCTGGTGTACCTCATCGTCTGAACACTGATGCCAACACCTGTTGGTTCAGAGTTCACTCATGGTTTCCCTGGCTGATTCTGCTTAGTGAGTCTGCCAGGACATTGTCCTTTCCTGGCAGGTGTACTGTGGATAGCTCTACACTTAGGGAATTAGCTAGGTTCCAGATCTTCATGACTTCTGTGCATTGCCTTGAGGATTTTGTTCTTACCTGCTTGTTTATGTAATACATTGCTGTGGTATGGTCTGTTCTGATCTAGACAGACTGTCCCGGGATCCGGTAGGAAAATGCTTGCACTGCTAGGAACACTGCCCTGAACTCCAGGAGACTGATATGTTCCTGAGTCTCCTGTGTGCTCCAGGTGCCACTCACAGTAAGATCCTCTACTTGGGCACACCATCCTAGGAGTGAAGCAACTGTTGTAAGGATGCTTGTTGGGGATTGCTGGAGGAGGTGAATGCCCTCTCTGATGTTGTCCAGTTCCTCCCACCACTATAGTGCCCTTAGCAAAGTTTTTGCAACTGGCACTACTTTGAACAGAGGAGCCGACCTTTGGGATCAGTGGTCCCTTAAGTGGTACTGAATGTCCCTGATCTGGAATCTGGCCCCTGGTACCACTGCAGTGGAGGAGGCCATGTGTCCCAGCAGTTGCAGGAAATCCCTTGCAGGCCTCGGCTGGCCAACTCTGAAGGATTATACAGTGGAAATCAGGTTTGATACCCTTGTCTGTGGAGGAAAAGCCTTCCCCAGCAGGGTATCATGCTCAGCGCCTATGATGTCCAAATATTGAGCTGACACTGTCTGTGACTTCTGTAGGCTTATCAGGAACCCTAGGTTTTCCAGGGTGCTTTTTACTAGCTGCACAGCACACCCTATCATCTGCTGTGTTTTTCTTAAGACTAACCAGTTGACCAGTTAGGGAAAAATCAGCACACCCTGCCTTCGTTGGTAGGCAACCACCATATCTAGGCACTTTGTGAAAACTCTTGGTGCTAAGGTTAGGCCAAAGGGAACAGCTTGAACTGGTACTGCAGTTCACTAACCAGTAGCTGAGATACTTTCTATGAGTGGGTCTAACTGGGATGTGGAAGTAGGCATCCTTCAGATCCACAGACCACAGCCAGTCTCCCAGTTACAGAACTGGTATTACTAATCCCGGTGTAACCATTCTGAATCATACTGGGAGATTACTGGGGTTTGAAATACCTTGATAAGAGACTTTTGCCCCATTATGTAGCAAGGACCTTATCTACTCTCTTGCCTGAAGTAGTTTCTTTACCACCAGCTCCAACAAGATTTTTTTCTGTTGGGGTGTGAGGTGGGAACAGTTTTAGTTTTTGCAGCTTGAAGAATTTTCTGAACAGCTGGGACAAACCTTGGCTCACTATTTTCAGGATCCACTTGTTTGTGGTTATTGTTTACCATTCCTGGAAGTAGTGGACCAACCTGTCCCCCACAGGCAATTGTTTACATGGACCAAATTGTCAGGGGTTTTGCTTCTGCTGTGGCTTAGGGGCTGGTGTTGCAGCTGCAAGCCTAGTGCCTCTTCTACACTTTCCCCTATAGTAGGGGGCATAGGACTTTGGGTAGTAACCCCTACCTCTTACTCCCCTTCCATAAAACCTACAGAAAGTGGAGACCTTTTCTTTCTCAGTACTGTTTCAGTAGGTGGTTTTGTACTCACCCACCTTTTCATTAGTGTTTATGTCTTGTCACCAAACAGGGAGTATACTTCAGAGGAGAAATTCATGGCTTTTGTTTGTGTGTCCTGGGATAGGACAGTAGCCTTTAGCCAGACAAACCTTCTTAAAGATACTGCATGGGCCAGAAACCTGGAAGCAGTGTCATTAGTGTCCACAGCCATGTGGAAGTGATACTTGGTAGCATCCATTGCTGCTCAAGCTATGTCCACCAAGTCCTGTGCCAAATCACCACTTGCTTTTTCAACCAGTGCCAGTAGAGTTTCAAAGTGCCTTCTAGTACTGATTTGTATATGCCAGGTAAGCTGTTTGCCTGAAGAGCAAGGAAGCTGACCTATACACTTTCTTAGCCGTGGTATCCAGTTTTCTGGAATCCTTCTCAGGAAGATGGGCAGAGAAAGGGCACCTTAGCCTTCTTGACTTACAGCCACCTAAACCACTCCCTCATGATCATGGTGGGCATACAGGTACTCAGCCCTCTGTCCACCTGATGTAGATACATATATATATATATATATATATATATATATATATATTCGATTTTTGTCAATGCCAGCATCTGAGGTAGGTGCTGACATGATTTTGGCAGTGGTTTTCTTAAGGGATTTATGGATGGGAAAAAGCAACCTCCTTGTGGGTGCCAGACCCATCACATCCATGAATTCAGCCTCTTCTTCATCCTCTGCTGCCTCATAGGAGGGGATGTTTAGGGTGTTTACAATTTGCCTTACAAAGGAATAGTGGGATGTGTAATCCTCAGAAGCCCTGGGAGAAGAGCCAAATTCCTGCTTGGGGAACCGTCTGGATCCAGAGGTTCTGCCTCCTCCTCCTCCTCTTCATAATATAGCGCTTCTTCCTTTGCAGGCATTTGGTATGGAACTTGAGCTGGGGGGGGGGGGCAGCAGGCATATTAATAACATTTCCCATAGCCTAGGAAAACTGCCATGCCCTTGGAATGTCCTGTGTTGAGAGTATTAGTCTTGGGTCCACTGACCGCTCTTTCCTTTTTCAGGAGGAGCAGCAGAGGCATTTTTCACTTATTTTTTACTTTTTAGACTCTGTTTCCAGTCCCTGCTCTGAGGCTGTGTTACTCTTGTTCTTGCCATTACTGGCCTCGGGGTTCCCACTTTTGGACACCCTGAGTTCCGTGTTATCCTTACTGTGCTTGCCTGATGGCTGAGCAACTTTTTCTTTCTTTTCTGTCCCTTTTCACAGGGACTGCTGCTTATTCTGAGGGGATGGACCCTCATCTGAGCTTAGGTTGTGACATGGAAGCAGACTGAGAAGCCATAAAGTCTTCTCTTTTCTTTAGGGCAAAACATTTTACAGAGTTCATAATTTAATAAGTCATGGTCAGAACCAAGGCACTTCAGTCACAGCTCATGGCAGTCTGACTTTGACAACAGCTGAAAACACTTTTACATGTTTTATTTATTTAAATGAGATTTACCAGGAAAGACATACTGAGCTGTATGGCTCATTTCCAGATGTGTCTCGGGGAGGGGAGGTAAGGGACAAGTACAAAAGCAAGTAGAAATGCAGTAAAATAGTATACACAACATATTACAATAATATACAGTATCAAATATGCCAGTAGTAATAACGCAAGTTAAGACGGGACCAAAGTGATGAGGATAGGATAAAGGGAACAGAAGGGGGAATGGAGGGTAGTTGAGGGAGGGAGGGAGGAGATGAGAGTTGGGTTGAGGGAGTAGCAGAGGGGGTAAGGCTGAGGAGTGGGGGGAGAGAGAAAGGTGTGGACAGGAGGAGAGGAGGGAGGGTTGAAGTTGGGGGGAGAAGAAAAGAGTGAAGCGGATGGGGTGGATTAGGGAGTAGGTGGAGGCCTTAGGCTAAGGGCATTTACAGGAGGGAGCAGTGTGGCCTTGTAGTAGAGAAGAGAGCACGTTTGGAGGGTGCAGAGCAAATTATTAGGGGAAGAGAGTACCAGATATTAGGAAGGCGGAATGAGAAAGCAGACTGATTAGCAAGGAATTTACGAGAGGGGAGCAAGAAGGAGTGATAGCCTGAGTTACGGAGAGTGTAAGGTGAGGGGGCAAAGAGAAGAAGAGACAGCTGAGATAGTGAGGGAGTGAGGCCAACCAGAATTTAGAATTGAAGGAGGCACAGTGGGTTAGGCAGCAGTCATCCAAGGAAGGGAGGGAGAGATCAGAGTACAGAGAGCAGTGGTGGGTGTGAGGGGAACAGGCTAAGTCAAAATGGCAGCAGGAGTGGAAGAGAGTAGCCAGTCTGGCTAGAGTGGACTTTGGTGCAGCACCGAAGACAATGTCGCCATAATCAAAGATGGGGAGGACTAACAGACACGACTTCCGGTTCCGCCTCCTGAATAATGGCAGCTTAGAACCACAGCCTGTGCTTTTCCCGATTTTAAAACATCTCTCCGGCTGCAATTTTCTGTTTTCCAGGCAAGCTTTTAGTCAAGAGAATCAGCGGAGAGTCCATACTACCAAGAGGGATGAGTTAAGCAGTGAGGAATGGCAGGATGGAGGAGATTGCCGACAGATCCGAGTCGGAGGCCTCAATTGCTTCAGATAACCACAACTCCATGGATTTTAAACATGGCCCTGCTAAGACTCTGCGAAAGCAGCTGAAAACTAAAGCAAAGAAGGCAAAACTTGATTTATTCTACCAGGAGATACTTACTTTTCTAGCAGAAATTAATGAGATGTATAGCGAGCTAAGCAGAGATGTAATGCAGTTAGAACAAAGAGTAGACGACCAGGAGAGAATGGGGACGGCTACTGAAAACAGGGTGGATGAGTTGGAGCAGACGGTGCAACAGCTTAGAGAAGCACAAGAACAAATAATTGATCATCAAGAAGATTTTGAGAACAAAGCACGACGCAAGAACATTAGGTTATATTGTCTACCTGAGGACTCAGAGGCAGTTAATATTAAGGACTTTATAGAGGCTTTACTGCATACTGCTTTGGAATTACCAAAGGACTCTGACTTACAATTAGAGAGGGTACATTGTGCCTTGGCACCAAAACCTTCCTCTTCTAATCTTCCTCCAAAGTCAGTAATCCTTCATTTCAATAGTTATGCCACAAAAGAGCATGTCCTGCTTACAGCTTGGAAATGCCAGAAAGTCTTTTATGGCCAAACACGTATATATTTTGACCATGATTATGCGCTGAAAACAATGCGGCTGCAACATGCTTATCTTCCCCTGCTCCCAATCCTTAAAGCGGCAGGACATAAATTCACCACCCCATACCCGGCCCGACTGATTGTCCATTTGCCCTCTGGAAAATGGGAATTCTCTACGGCCCAAGAGACAAAGGAGGAACTCACTAAATTAGGCCTACACTTCCCAGATCGTGGCTCTGGGGTTGCAAGCTTGGAGAAACGCCCAGCAGGCTGACAGACCAGCTCGAATAGACGAAGGGGAAGGCAACTGGACTTGGGAACAGTTACAAATGCCTTGGTGGTATACCAAAGAGAGCCAAATAGTAAAAATACCTGAGAACATACCCTCAAAATTTCTGAGGCATCTGGATTGACTGGTGGGATGATCTTGGGGAAGGTGTTATATTTTTGCCAACACTGGTTTGTATCTCTCTCTGCATTGTTTCGTTCTTGGGTCTGAGGTGTACCCTCTATTTTAATGAGCCACCCTGAGCCTACATTGGACTGTTGTGGAGTGGAGAGACATCCCCCCTCCCCCACCTTTGAACAGAACTGGCTCTCCTTTTCGCATGTTACACAATTATATTACATATATGTTGTTGGGCTAATGATATTGGTTTGGCAAATGTCACTCTTACACTGCTTATCTCTACAATTTTTAGATTGCTAATGTTTTTTTTTTCTCCCCTCTTGGTATTTGCCTATTGGAAATGAAAATTCAGAATAATCGGGGAGCAGGGAAAGATGTAGATCTTTGGTTATATGTTCCTAACGGGGGATTTCCCTATTTTTCTTTAGGAGTCTCCTACTTCTTCCCTTAATTGAGTTATCCTTATTTAGAGGGGAACAGTTAACTGATTCCTCGAGGGCCTCTGACAAGGTTGTTAAGGGATTCCCTTCACTTTTAGGGAGAGTTCAGATACTCCAGGAGCATGTTTTTCTGGGGATCTGGAGTTTTTGGTATCTCTCCCCACATTTGGAAGTCCTTAGATCACAACAGTATAACCTTTCTTTACAAGAAGAACTAGTATGTAAATATGTTCAATGTTTATTATTATTCATAACTGGGAAGCTTTTTACCCAGACAGTTTGCTGTGTTATTCGCTCCTGGGTCATAAGGTGCTGCCTTTTTGATTTTTATGCAAAATTGAGATGCAGCTTTGATTTATTGGACAGCAGGGACATTCTACTTAAATTACAGGGTAACAGATGGGCAACAGGGCAAGAACTATGTACCGGCAATCTTTTAACAGTATTTGCTATATGGGGGTCATTGATACTCTTTAACCATTTCCAAGTTTTCTGATTTAATGTAAATGCCTGTATTGTGTTCCTCATAAGACCAGTAGCGATCTCAGCTCAGGCCTTTGAAACCACCCCCCTTTCACCTTTTTATACTAGTATTGTGTTTTAAATAGCCCTGTTATTGCTCTCTCAGACTCGGAGGCACCTTGCCTAACATTTTGGTCTGCAACACCCCCCCTCCCCCATTTAAGCCAGTCTGCATTTCTTTTCAGCTCCACGAGCAGCCCCACCCCCTCTGACTTTCTTATTTAATTCTCCTCTGCCTTCTCCTTCCAGGTAGTCTGAGAGCCACAGCCGTGGATCTCTGACGAACCCGACCTGCCAGACTGCCACCCGCAGTCCAGGTGTGAAGCCACCAGCCCCTCACAGAAGTGCAGGTACGGACTTGCCCTCAGGGACTGATTACCTCCAGGAAGGGAGCCCTAGCTGCCAATTTTTTCACCCCCCCCAGGTCCTGATTAAATACATATAAACCCCGCCCTGGCTTTCTAGCTCACTCCTACTGGCTATTGCCAGCCACGCCTCATTGGTTATCTAGGCCTTCATTTTCACTGGTCTTCCATCCTCCCACAGGAACCACTCATTTCCCTGGCCCTCTATGCCTGTCCCCTCTAAGCTGCCACAACAATTAGGGGTTTTCTAACACTAGATCCGTGCCATGGCCCAACTACTAGGCTTCCTGCCACTGCTCATCCATGTTCTCTTCTACCTCCCTCCACTCCTCTCCAACATGCCACCCACCTCTCCCATCCCCCCCTTTTCCTGCCCAACCTCACTGGGCTTCCCCACTCCTCCACTCTGGCATCCACTCTCCCTTTCACCCAAACCTGGACTCACTCAGCCACACGTCCCTGCCCTTGTCTCTTCACCCCTATCGCTCTCCTGGTTTACTTTTCAACTACTCCCCCCTTGCTCAGCTCCAAATAATCACCCACGCCTTCTAACTAAGAGACGTCCACTCACCGTCAGTCACATACAGCTATTCGCCCACTACCTATCTCTTGTGCTCCTGCTCCTTGCTGCAGGTGACATCCACCTAAACCCCGGCCCCCAAACCACACACCCCTTCTCAATCGCTGCAAGCCCCCCTCCTACATCGGACACTTTCTCACTTCTCCCTGGAGACCCTCTCCCACATGGCCTGCGCCTCCTGCACCTAAATATAAGAAGCCTAGTCCATAAACTTGACTCCCTCCAGGTACTTGCTGCCCAGTATGCTCCAGATATCCTCATCTTGTCCGAAACCTGGCTCACAAAAAATATTAGCGATTCCTCTGTTGCCATCCCAGGCTACACTTTGGCCCACCAGGACAGAGCCACAAGAGGCAGTGGAGTTGCCATCTACGTCAACTCGGACTTGCACTATTCAGTTATCCTAGCCAAGTCTGAACCTAAAATCTATGAATTAATTTTACTCCAGCTGACACTCCCTTCTCGCTACCCATCTACATTGCAAGAATATACTGCCGACCTGGCACACCATCCTCTGCTTCACCAACCTCCTCAAGCAAATCTCCTGCCTAACCCCGACAGGGGAACTTTATATTATGGGCGATCTAAACCACAACTGGCTAGCTCCTGCCCTCAACAAAACCAGAACTGAAATTGCTGCTCTAAACCTCTCTCAAATCATTACTGAGCCCACCCAGCTTAACCTAAAATCTGGTAACCACACACCCTCACCGGGTCATAAATGCCGGTCTTCTTCCTGACTCCCTCAGTGACCGCCACGTTACTTTCTTAGTGTGCAAAATCCACCACTCAAAATCTCCCCCTAAATTTCTAGTCCAACGCTCCTTCAAATCCCTCAATCTCGCCCCGGTGTTAGACGACCTTGCATTAGCAAACTGGGCCCCCGCCCCTGTTACGAACTCCATTGACAACACCTTTCTCCACTTTAAAGACACTTTTCTCAGCGTCTGGGACAAACATGCCCTGCTACAACGTACAAGGGTACGAGGCAACCATCTGCCGTGGATCACCCAAGAACTGATTGCATGTCAAACCGCCCGTGACAAAGCCTGGAAAACATATAAATCCTCACACCGCCCACAACATCTCTCCACATACCGCATGCTCCGAAACAAGTGTACCAGAGCCACTCGCCTAGCTAAAGCAGAGTACTTCAGCAGCTCCCTACAGTCCAACCTAAATAACCCCTCAAGATTCTGGAAGGTCATTCACTCCCTCTTCACCCCACCAGCTGCCTATCCCACTCCAATTCTAAATATTAACAACTCCATTCTCGCTGAGCCAACAGCAGTCGTCACTGAGTTCAACATATATTTCTCCACTTGTGCTGCCACTCTCCTCTCTGCCCTGCCAAACCTTGCACCTATCGTACCCTCTACAGACATAACGAACCTGACTAGGCCTCACTCCTTTTCCTTCAATGACATCTCTGCAGCGAATGCCCTAGATGCACTACTTTCTCTCAACCCTTCAAAAGGCAAATCCCCAGATGGCTTGGACCCTAAACTCCTCTACCTCTCCGCCACCGCCATAGCAACTCCACTTGCCAAACTCTTAAACCAATCCTTTGCCACCACTGCCATCCCCCAAGCATGGAAGCACGCCACTATCATCCCACTCCCAAAAGGAGGTACCCCAACCTCCCCCTCCAACTACCACCTCATTTCCCTCTTCCCAGTACTAGCAAAACTACAGGAGCACCTTGTGCTCACCCAACTTACTTCCTTCCTCACCAACTCTAATTTCTTCACACCCTACCAGTCAGGTTTCAGAAAGGGACACTCCACTGCATCCTCCCTGATAAGGCTTACCGACTCCATCCTGACTGGTATGGACAGTGGGCTGATTACCTCAGCCGTCTTCGTCAACCTTGCAAAAGCCTTCACACTGTCTCCACCCCTATTGCTCTTTTCTTGTCTCACCGAATCAGGCCTCTCTGTTGCTGCCACCAACTGGTTCAGATCTTACCTCTGGCAGAACCCAGTCCATTAGAGTCGCAAATGCTATCTCCTCCCCTTCCCTTAACTACTGGTGTCCCCAGGGTCAGTCTCTGGGACCCATACTGTTCTCTATATTCCTAAATGACTTACCGCTCATCTGCTCTACTACCTCAATCCACATGTATGCAGATGACACTGTACTCTTCTCCTCAGGCTCCGATCCTGATGTGGTACAAACTAACCTCCAAGCCAACTTCAACAAAGTACAGCAATGGTTCAGCTCTCACCAGCTCTCCCTAAATGTAAAAAAAACTGCCACGATGACTTTTGGCTCACGATAACACCTAACTTTTGCTCAGTATTTACTGAAGAGAAGGTAGGGCAGGGCCCACAGCTCAGCATCATGGACAAGGGGGGGGGAGGTGAGCACTACTCCCTTCACAAAAGAAAGGGTCCTACAAGAGCTTACTAAGATCAGGGTGGATAAGGCAATGGGACCTGATGGCATACATCCCAGGGTACTTAAGAAGCTAAAGGTGGAACTAGCAGAGCCATTAGCAGAACTGTTTAGTGAGTCTCTGAGCACAGGAGAGGTCCCAGAAGACTGGAGAAGGGTTTATGTGATCCCGCTTCACAAGAGTGGTAGCAGGAGGAGGCAGGGAACTGCAGACCAGTCAGTCTTACCTCAGTAGTGGGCAAGATTATGGAGGCACCTTAAGGAAAGGATAGTGCAACACCTGGAACCATAGGGGCACAGGATCCAAGACAGCATGGGTTTACAAAGGAAGGTCCTGTCAAACTAATCTCATAGATTTCTTTTGACTGGG
Source organism: Neoceratodus forsteri (assembly GCA_016271365.2). Classification (NCBI taxonomy): domain Eukaryota; kingdom Metazoa; phylum Chordata; order Ceratodontiformes; family Ceratodontidae; genus Neoceratodus; species Neoceratodus forsteri. Next base: position 662,481,506 of record CM057459.1, read on the forward strand.
TAACCAGAGTGGTGGACCAAGGGAGCAGTTGATGTCGCCTACCTTGACTTCAGCAAAGCTTTTGACACTGTTCCACATAGAAGATTGATAAATAAGCTGGGTAGGCTCGGGTGGGTCAGAAGTTGGTCAACTGGGTGGCAAACTGGTTGATGGGCAGAAAACAGAGAGTGGTGGTAAATGGTATACAGTCAGAAGAGATGCAAGTCACAAGTGGACCTTAGGGATCAGTCCTGGGGCCAGTCCTCTTCAACATCTTCATTAGTGACCTTGCAGATGGACTAGAGGGAAGGCTTGTCTGTTTGCAGATGACACCAAGATCTGCAACAGAGTAGATGATCCAGATGGGGTGGGCAGAATGAGAAGAGATCTGGATAAACTAGCAAAATAGTCAGAAGAGTGGCAACTGGGATTTAATGCAAAGAAGTGCAAGATCATGCACATAGGGAAGAGAAACCTGAAGCCACCTATAGGCTGGGAGGGGAGTTGCTAGCAGTCACAAAGGAAGAAAGAGACTTGGGCATCATCATCACTGATGACCTGAAATCATCCAAGCAGACCTCTAAAGCAGTAGGTAAGGCTAGGGGTGTTAGGGTGTATTAGTAGGGGTATCACAAGTCGTAAGAGGGAGGTAATAATCCCTCTTTACAAGACACTGGTTAGGCCCCATCTGGAGTATTGTGTGCAGTATTGGAGGCCACACCTTCACAAGGACATTAACCAAATTGAGGCAGTCCAGAGAAGGGCAACCAAAATGGTGCAGGGACTGCATCAGAAGACATATGAGGACAGATTAACAGAGCTCAATATGTATACCCTTGAGCAAAGGAGGAGAAAGGTGATATGATCGAGGCATTCAAAACCTTAAGGGCATTAACAAGGTGAAAGAGTCTAACATGTTTAAATATAAGAAAAATAGCAGGACAAGAGAACACAGCATGAGATTAGAGGGGGGCCGATTAAGGGGGAATGTGAGGAAATTCTTTTTCACAGAAAGGGTGGTGGATGCATGGAATGGCTTACAACAAGAAGTGGTGGCTATGAATACAGTGCAGGGCTTCAAACAGGCATGGGATAAGCATAAGGTAGCAATACAAATGACTATGAATAGACAGGCCACTGACAGAGCAAAGGCCGATGGCACATTTATAAGGCAGAAAAAAGAAATGGGCAGACTGGATGGGCCTTGCGGTCCTTATCTGCCATCAACTTCTATGTTTCTATGTTATCCAGACTCCCATCCCTTCCCTATTTCCACACCCTGGATGGTCAAAAACTTGAAGATGTCTCCTCATTCCGCTACTTGGGGGGTATGGCTCGACTGCCATCTTTCCTTCTCAGACCACATTAATGCTATTTCAAAAAAACTATGCTCCATGCTTGGTGCACTTTATAGGAACTGCAGTAGCCTCCTTCCCCCCCATCCAACGTGAACTGGTCCACAAGATGATACTTCCCTCCTTTGATTACTGTGACACTGTTTACGGCACAGCCCCTAAGTCCACCCTATCTAAGCTGGACACACTTTTTAATGCCTTCTGCCGCTTTGCTCTCGATGCCTCACCCCTTACCCACCACTGCGACCTTTACCGTTCCCTGGCACTACTGTCCCTCAGAAACCGCCGCATTTCACACTGTGCTAAATATGTATATAATCTATGGCTGGGCACCATCCCTTCCTACCTCTCCTCCATGCTCTCAGCTGCCCCCACCCCCGCCCATTATCTTAGATCCTGCGACTACCGCCAACTATCAGTCCCTAGGCGGAAGACTCAGCCGGGCAAGCCGCCCTCTCACACCAGTTACCCAAGATATGGAATGATCTCTCCACCTCAAATTCGCATTCCTCCTCTGCCCACTCTCTTTCTACCGCCCTAGCTAACTTCCTCACCACTAATTGCCTCAGATCTGACTCCGGCCATGCGCCAATTGTTCTCTTCCCACTGCCCTACCAGCGCCTTAGCTTTGCTATAAATGCTGACATATAGCCCCAACCTATGCACTTTGTCCTGCGCCTTTTGTCCTGCACCATCACGTGTTCTATGTCTCCTGTTGCTTATACCTGCATATTTCTGTGTGCTAAATTTTCCCTTGTATTGCTGCTATATGTCAAGTAATTTTTATATGCTCCATACAATATTCAATGTACTCCATGTGTTGTTGCTTGTCGTTTAATGCAATTGTATCCATATGCTGCTACTTGCCTCTGTTATTTGCTCAGTTGATAACCTGCGTGTTATTCAACTCCCTTGTACCCTCTCCCCCAGTTCACACCGGGAGACGAGCATCTTGTTGCTCAGTGTGCCTTTCCTGGTGAAACTATTTCAATAAATAAATACAACAATAAATAAACAATTTTTTCAAGATGAGTTTTATGCTTCTGAGGGGAAGGGTGGTAACAGTCAGGGATACCTTGCTTTATAGATATCTAATACGACGGCGGAAGGAACTAAGATATTATCACTAAATATTAATGGCATTAATCATCCTATAAAGAGGGTCAGGTTACAACAGTATCTGCGGAGGCAAAGAGTGGACTGTGTTTATCTGCAAGAGACACATTTGTCATAGGGTGAACATGCTAAGCTTTCGACGGGAGGCAGATACACGGTTTTCTCCTCCTCCAGTAGATGTGGGAAGAGGCGTGGAGTGGCAATTTTGATCCCACTACCATTTCATTTATTATGGAGAAGGTATACTCAGATCAAAATGGGCATTTTATAATTGTACAAGGACGAATGTTTGAGAGTGAGGTTACATTGGCTAATGTATATTTACCACCTGGTGCCTCTCCCATGCTGCTTAGACAACTTTTAAATAAGTTGCTTGAATTGCATAAGGGATTAATGTTGATAGAAGGAAATTTTAATCTGATTATGTTTTCACAGAAAGACTCTTTCTCCCCCTAAACAGCATAGATTTACTTCCACTCAAAACATTTTTAAAACCCAGATTCCCAAGTTGGGTCTCACAGATATTTGGAGACACTTTTATCCTTCTTTAGAAGGACACATTTTTGTTTTGCCTAGATAACGTACCTCTGCTAGAATTGACTATTTTTTCACCTCCACGGAGTTCCTGGATAGAGTACAAGACATCTCATTGGAGGCCCGCCTCCTCTCTGATCATATACCCCTTTTAATTAAAGTAGATTTAGGTAGATCCCGTAAGAAACAACCCTTTGGAGATCGAATCTTTTCTTATTGAAAGATTCGGAACTTAAAACTTAAACGGCGGACCGCATCACACAGGTCCTCGAGGAGAACTCTGATCCAATGGTCTCAGCTACTCTCCTTTGGTACACTCTGAAGGTAGAGATAAGAGGAGAGATTAGCTCCTACTCATCTAGACAGCATAAGCAAAGAGAATCCAGATATAAACTCCTACAAGCTAATTTACAGTAATTGCAGGGAAAATGGGCTCGTGGAGAGCAGGTCTCTCCAAATGAGTTCAGACAGATTCAATCGGAACTACAATCTATCTTAGACTATAAGACACAGATGTCCCTTTTGTATCTTAAAAAAATTACTATGAGGGAGGTCCCAAAGGCGCTAGAAATCTGGCTAAATGAACCAGAGGCTTTAAGCAGTCAGTGGCCATTACTTGAATCCGTGACCCCCAATCAGGGACTATCCTCCATCAAGCACTCGCAGTTATGAAAGCATTTCAGCAATATTATGCAACATTATACTCCGATCCCACCCCTCCATCCCCAGAGGTTATTTAAGCAATATACCATGAGAGAGAGTGGGTATATTGGTGGATTTACCACGCCTGGAGTGGTTTGGTCACGAGGCGCAGCCGAGTGACTTAACCACACCAGAAGTGGTAAATCCATCCATATACCCACTCTCTCTCTCATGGTATATTGCTATTATACAATGTTCAACTTGTTTTTTGTTTTTATAGTGATATAAAACTTTTACAGTGGATATACTGGAGGATTTATCATGGTCATGTGATGTGTTTTGACCAATGAGGTTACAGGGTTTTCATACCCCATTGTATAATCGCAATTATTTGTCACCTCTTAACTTTCCACAGTTGACTAGGTTACAACAGGCATCCCTGCTGAGTCCTAGTTCCTCCACAGAAATTTAGAAAGTTATTAACCTTTCCAAAACCCTGAAAAGTCCAGGCCCAGATGGCTTCGGAGCTGAATGGTAATAGATGTTCCTCCCTAAACTGCTCCAGCCCATGCAACGAGTTTACCTGGAGGTGCAGAAGGGGGAACACCCCCCTCCCCCAGCTTCATGGTCCTACGCAGCTGTAGCTGCCATTTTGAAGCCAGGAAAAGACCTTTCACTTGACTCCTATAGACCCATCTTGGTATTAAATAGTGACTATAAATTTTACATGGCAGTTTGGGCACGCCGGATGGAAGCTATTTTACCAAACCTGATACATTCTGATCAGGCTGGATTCCTTCGGATGTGCCAGACTGCAGATACTGTCCAGAGAACGGTCCATTTAACGGACTACATGATTAAATCAGCTGCTCCCTCAGCCCTTGTGAGCTTGGATGCTTACAAAGCTTTCAACAGGGCCTCTTGGAGTTTTCTGTGGGGGGTTCTGACCTCTTTGGGCTTCCCTGGGGAGTTTGTTAAATGGCTGGAGCAGTTATATTTAACTCTGAAGGCATATATAAAACTTAATGGTGGCATTATATCCCCTATTACACTGGAGCGTGGCATTAGGTAGGGATGTTCTTATCCCCGCTGTTGTTCGCCATCTATATTGAGCCACTGGCAATGATGCTCAGAAACACGGACAGAATATCGTGCATCCAGGTGGGTAACCAATCTTGGAAATTGGCTTTATATGCTTATGATATTTTATTATCAGTGACAGATCCGGAATCTTTCATCCCAGCAATTTGGGAGGTTCTAGATCAATTTGCTCAAATTTCAGGCTACAAAATAAATTCCTCTAAAACAGAGGTCTTGCCATTTCATTTTAGCCCCTCACATACATTAAAGGCAAGGCTACCTCTACAATGGAATAGTACCAAGGTGAAATATCTTGGTATATATTTACCACGTCAACTAATACACCTTACGTTGGTAAACTACAAACCCCTCACACAAAAAATAGAGTCTGACTTGCACCAATGGTCCCAGCTCCACTTGCTGTTATATTCTAGAGTTGACCTTATCAGGATGAACATCCTACCCCGTTTGCTATACCTCTTCCAAACCATACCAACTGTGCCAGGTTTGATATATTTCCCATCCTGGAATAAATCCCTAGCCCGATTTGTCTGGGCTGGAAAAAAACAGATTAAGTGGTCTACATTGATGCTTCCAAAAAATAAGCAAGGTCTAAATTTACCAGACCTTCAGAAATATGCATATGCTACTGTGCTAGCTAGAGTTTTTAACTGGAGTAACCCAACATACAACATACCTTGGAAGACCCTGGAATTTGCCTTAAATAAGGTAAAAGACGGCACTGATCTTTTATACTGCATCTACCTTCCTGCCAAGAGGAGGCCTATCTATGCTCATAGCACTCAATCTAACCTAGAAACCTGGCATCGACTTATTTACTCTGTGGAGCTTAGACCAGTATGCTTTTATCTTAACCTACTGAATTCAGTAATTCAATCCCCCACTTGACAGAAGGAACAAACTCAGGCCTGCTGGAGGCAAAGAGGCATATCATTTATTTTTAACATAATTGACTCTATGGGTGTCCTCCCATATCACAAACTTCAAGAGATTTTCAACATCCTACAACAGGATTTTCCATTATACACATGATTAAGGGAAAATACAGAGCAGAAGGGATAAACCTGTAGTGTGCCCCCCTCCAATTGCTCACCTTGGCTGTGACTACTTTGAAAGGACAGCTCTGGACCCACTTTATTGGGTTAATATATAGGTGTATACAAGAGTTATCTAAACATTTGACTCAAAGTACTTTGGCAGCATGGAATAGGGAGCTTCCGGCCCCGATCTCAGGGGAGAATTGGGAAAGGTATACTAAATTCTCGATGGGAATTCTAGGTGCTCCCTATTGGTGAGAATTTGCATGGAAGACAAGAAATTGATATTTCCATACCCCGGCAAAACTGACCCGGTTCTCACCTGGAGCATTGAGAAGCTGCTGGAGGGAATGTGGGGAGCCTTTGGCAGATCAGGTCCATATTTTTTGGGCATGCCCGCAATGAACGAGATTCTGGAGAGAGATCTCTGAAGCATTATCAGATCTGGTGGGAATAGAGGCAGTACTGACCCCTGAATTAGTGTTGGTCTCAGGACCACCAGAAGGTCTCCCTCCAGCTAGGGGATCTTTATTAGTTTCCTATATATTGGCAGCTAAGAAAGCCGTTACCAGGAGTTGGGGATGACAGGCGCCCCCTACTGTTCAGAACTGGCGTTCAATAGTGGGGGAAATTTACATTTTGGAAAGACTTATAGCTAGATGTGCAGATAAATGGTCATCGTTTGAACTTAGATGGCGGAAATGGATCCTGTATACTTCATCCCTGGACCCTACCTTTATACCCTGAGAATGTATTACACCCATGTAAAGACACTGCTGATTATAACTTGCCTCATATATATATATATATATATATATATATATATATATATATATATATATATATATGGGATGCATGGGTAGATACGAGAATTTAATACACACTCAGAGTTGTTGGATGGCACATAAACCATGAAGGCAAAGCCCGAGGGGTTTATGGTAGACATCCAACAACGAGGGTGTGTATTAAATTTGAGTGTATACACTGTACCCCATATTTTGTTTTATATAATTTAAGGGGTTGCGTTTTTTCACTGACTCCTGTCTGCCCTCACTGTGCGGTGCAGAAATAAAAAGTTAATTATTTTGATCCAGGCGTTGAGAACCTGGCCAGTGGTGCTACCGCCTACTCACTGCCCTGGACTGGGGTGAAGTTAGAGAACAAGGAGGCAAGAGATGCTGGCTGGCGAGGGGTGCTGGAGACAGGCAGTAGGAGGGATGACTTGGGGGCCTTGCTGCTCTCGACGCTCCTGTCTCTTCTGGCCTGATGGAGAGTGCGAGATTGATGACGAGGGACCAAAGCTATTTTTAAAATAATAAAAAAAATAGGGAACCTTAGCGCACAGCAGGGATCCAGACCACTAGCTCTTCTCAGATACTGCCTACAGTCTGACACAAAGAGCCATGTATTAAAAAAATTCCATAATGTATTTAATACATGCCTTTTTCAATGGGAAAAAACGCAACCCATTAATTATAAATTGCATTGTAACTTATTTTCCTGTCCAAATGTCTATGGAAAATACAACCTAAAGCACTTAATTGATGTAACTTGATGCAGTCTTAAATGCTTCAATGTAAACATTTTTTTTTTACTTTTTTATATGAAAAACATAATAAATATATAATATAAAAAAAAAAGATGGGGAGGATCCTCTTAGTGATGATGTCATGGCAGGCAGAAATAGGAAGCAGCCTTTGTTCCTATATAGGGCACCAAGCTTTGGGTGGAGTTTTTTTGGGTATGGTATCTATGTGCTGAGAAAAAATAAGGTGCCAGTCAAGTCAGAGACCAAGGTACTTAAATGAGGGCATGTCCTCAACCGTACTCCCATTTAGGGTGTGGAAGGAGGGGAGGGGAGGGAAGGGAGCCTAGAAAGCCTCTGCCTAGTGCCGAAACACATGGAGACCATTTTGTTTGCATTTAGGGATAATTGATTAGACCTGAACCATTTTTGGACAGTGTCAAAATCAAGCTGAAGCCTGGATGTTAACTCTGATGGAGAAGAGCCAGATGCAAACAAGACACTGTCGTCTGTATACATGTGGATGGAAGCAGAGGAGCAGGCTGAAGGGAGGTCATTGAGGAATATGGAAAAAAGCAACGGGCCAAGGATGGAACCTTGGGGGACACCAGTGTTTATGGCGGGGGGGGGGGAGAAAAAATTACTCACCACAGTAATCATGTTTCTTCAAAGGGATCACTCATTATGATTAAACTAAATGCAGTCAGCCTCCTGTGTTGAACTGCCCGGATAGATGGAATTATATGCAAATTATGGAACTCTCATGTGACTCATGCCACTTTCAAACTGCTGCCTTAGCAACTGCTGCACTCTGAGCTTCAGATTCTTACGTAGCCTAATAGGGTATAAGACCCACTGATTAACAACTAACATTCTAATAAAAATAACATAAAATAAAATAAAAGTAAAATAAAGTTTTTGGCCCCTTTCAGGTCAAAAATTCCCCATACCAACAAGTCTAAGAAACTTGAGACCACAAGGAAACCAACTGGTTAAACACAAAAGTGAGTCTCTAACCTAAGCCCTATAGGCCAAAACTTCCTACAGCGGGGAAGCAGAATAAACTTAATAGGTTCTAGTAGGGGAGGCAGGAAGGGAGCTTTAATCATAATGAGTGATCCCTTTGAAGAAACAAGATTACTATGGTGAGTAATTTTTTCTTCTAACCCCAGGAATCACTCATTATGATTAAACTAAATGCAGACTACCAAGCAGTACCTTTGGAGGTTGGGCCGAGAACCTATCTTAAAAGCAGGTTCTGCAGCACTGCTGTACCAAATCGAGCATCATGTCTGGGTTCAATGTACCAGCTGAAATGGTTTGTAAAGGTGTGTACTGTTTTCCATGTAGCTGCTTTGCAGATTTCCAGTAGTGGAATTTCTCTTAAAACTGCTATTGATGTAGCTGTGACTCTGGTGTAATCTGCCCTTAACCCAGGGGTGCCTATTTATTCACCTAGGCGTAGCAAAATTGTATAAATGCCACTCTCCAGTGAGCAATTGTACATTTTGTGGCAGGCCTACCTCTACCTACTTCACCCTAGGCAAGGAAGAGCTGTAACTGACTTGATCTGTAAGACTTGGTTTGTCAATATATTGGCTAAGTGCCCTTTTGACCTCCAGTGAGTGAAGCTTTATTTCCGGAGAACTAAGTTTTCTGAAAAGAAAAGGGGTGTAGGGTGATAGACTGATTTTAAATGGAAAAAATGAGATACCACTTTAAGAAGGAATTTCTACTGTTCCTGAGGACCATCTTATATCTGTGGAACAAGATGTAGTGTTCAACTGTGTACAGGGCCTGTAAGTCACTGATCCTTCTGGTTATAGTGATAAACAATAGAAACAGAGATTTCCAAGTGACATATTTCAAATCTATAGTTTCCAAAGGCTCAAATGGTGTGTCCATGAGTTTGGCAATACAGATATACAGACTCCAGACTGGAACTGGTTCCCTCAGTGGCGTGAGACAAAGGTTGAAGGTCTTTAAATATTTCCTAAAGACCAGATGAGAGGCCATGGCTCTCTCTTCACCAGCAGAAAAGTAAACAGAGACTGTAAGTGTGTGAGGCAGTCTAGGCAAAAAAAACAAACAAAAAAAAGCCATCCTTGTAGGGGTCAATACCCTTACCTGTAAACCACATATATAAGAAACGCTTTCCACTTAGAAGAATATGTTTTCAAGGTACAAAAAGGTTTCCTGGAACCCTTAAGCACTGGCAATACCGGATCTAGCAGTCTAAGGTTAGCAACTTCTAATTCCTCAAGGGGCCAGGCTTTGAGCCTTAGTGATTCGAGGTTGGAATACAGGATCCTGCCTTGAGAGGAGGCCAGCAAATTGTGCCTCCTAGGCAAGTGACTTGGAGGAACTACTGACAGAGTTAAGAGAAGCCAGTACTCGTGCTGTCTCGGCCAATTCGGTGAAACTAATATTATTGTTGCTGGTTAGTATCTCAATTTCAGCAGGGTCCTGAATACCAATGGGAAAAGAAGGGAAGGCATATAGAGAAAAAAACTCCCACTGTCCAGTTAAGGGCCCACAGCTCAGGAGGAATCTGACCCTGAGAACAGGCCTGCACAGCACATTGACTACTGGTGGTTTTCTACCAAGGCAAAAAAAAATCCACCTCTAGAGTGCCCCATCCCCTGAAGATTGTAATGAGCATCTGAGTGTTCAGGAACCACTAGTGGTGGTCCTGACTTATCCTGCTGAGGGAGCTGACCAAGCATTGTCTTTTGCTGCAGGTGCATGCTGATTAGGATACTGCCATAGAGTATGTCATGGATCACAGCCCCATTGCTCCTGTGCACAGTGGGGCTGACCTGGTTACTATCTGTTTGTTTATGCAGTACATAATTGTGGAGTGTAATAGGAACTCTTGGGGAGACCATGTGCCACTTGCTGCATGATCAAACTTGTGTGCATCCCATCTAAAAGTGAAGCATTTGATGTGAGAACCAAAGAACAGAAAATGTTCCCTTGTGAACAAAACACACCTATTCTAAGGTTTGTTTGTCCAGCCACCACTGCAGTAGCTATACAAGGATGTGGGTGGCTGGTGCCATCCTGGACAGAATCTGTTCTTTGTGACTAGCACTGTCCTAGGCAAACCTGGATGTTTCTCTATGAAATCTGGCAACCAGAGTCACTGTGGTGGTGGGGGTGGGGCAACTCACTCTTGTGCCAGTAGCCCGAGAAATTCTCTGGCTGATTTTGTTTCTCTGTTGCAACAAGTTTGCCTAGGGTGTTATTCACTTCTGCTCCAATAAACTCCAGTACTTGTACTGTTGTTTTTGCTGGGACTTCTGGTTGTTTATGAGAAAACAAGGATTTTATAAGAGCCAGAAAGTGCTCTGCATGTTGCAGGGACTGACCCACTATCAGCCAATTGTTCAGGTAGGGGAAACAAAAATTATTTATTATTATTATTTTTTTTTAAGGGCTTGAAACAGAGACTAAGCCGAAAAAGTGTTTCCAATTGATACTGGCTTGAGGCCAGCCTGTGGGAATGATTAATGCCAGAGTAGCATTCTGAATTTTCTTTTTTTTTTTTAAATGTTTCTTTTAACATTCTGAGATCCAAAATAGGTTCCAATAAAGAAATATGTGGATATAACCCTCTGCCCCTTTGATTTAGGGGCACTGTTCCACTGTTTTGATTGAACAAAGGTGTTTGACCTCTGTGTCCAGTAAAATCCTGTCTGCATGGGGTGACTGGTGTGAAAGCTCTTGTTCCCAACTTGGGAAATGAAATGAGATGAAGTTGAGTAAAGTGGTGATAATATGCTACCCTTGGAGGCAGTGAGCCAAACTGCCGCCCACTGGTAGTTCCACAAAAGGGAGATGCGACCTGAAGCAGCCCATCAGGTATTCTGTGAGGGTTGCGTCTGAGGCTGAGGAGAAGTAGACGCTCTTCTCATTGCTCTCCTGCCCCTTCCTCTGAAATAGCCTCTCGCTTGCTGTTGTGGCTGAGAGGCCTGTGTCTGAAAAGAGGGTTTGGGATAAAAAACCCTACCCCTGCCTCCCCTATTCTGGGATCTATAGAAAGTAGAAGGTCTATCCTTCGAGCTGCTATGAAAAGTAGACTTGTATTCCTCTACTTTTTTCATATATGTTTCAGTTTTATCACCAAACAATGATTTATCCTCCCATTGCCTTGGCCTGCGCATCTTCAGTAAGGTTGGTGGCCCTTAGCCATGCAAATCTCCTAAGGGAGACAGCTAATGCCATTAGCCTGGCAGCTGTGTCATTGGCATCCACTGCCATATGGAATTGATATTTAGTGGCATCAAGTGCAGCCCTTGCTGTTTCTTGCAGATCCACTGACACTTCACCTGGAACCTTGTTGGCAAGGGCTAAAACTATGTTCCAGAGTGCCTTTGGTACTGAAAATTCATATGCCATGTAGTTGGTTTGCCTGATTAACAAGGAAGCAGCCGCAGCCCTTTTTCCCATGGCATCCATTTTCGTGAGTCCTTATCTGGAGGGTGGGTAGCCAGTGGTATTCTGGCTTTGCCACAGGCAGCAGCCCGAACCACCCCTTCTGGGGCGGGATGGTGAAACAAAAATTCAGCAGTCAATCTGTCTAGCTGATACTTTTTGTCAGCTTGTTTATCTACCCCAGGGATAGAAGTTGGGGTCTGCAGTATCTGCGATGCAGCCTTTTTTAAGGACTTATGCACTGGCAAAAGAAATAGTTTTGTTGGAGTTAAACCCATCATATTGAGGAATTCTGCTTTCTCCACCTCCTCTTCAGTCTCCTGAAGAGGGAGATTAAGGGTCTCCACCATGCTTTTCACAAAAGCATAATTGGAAGAATACTCTTCTGGGCCCCTAGGAGGGGACTAGAACTCCTGCTCAGGGGAAACTTCAGGGCATATCGGTTCCCCTTCAAAATCCTCCTCATCCTCCTCACCATAAGTAATTTGAGGTTCCTGTGAAACAGGAACTGAAGGAGGAACCAATGCAGCCGGTTTAGGAACCGGGGCTGCAGCCTATGGGGTTGTAGGACCTGTAATGCTTTAGCAATGTCTTCAGCCGAGGGCATATTATGTTTGTCTGCTGGGAGCTCCTTAGCCTTCTCAGCCGGAGGTGCAGCGACATGCTTCTCTTTGCACTTTTTCTTAAGAGTGACAACCTCAGCCACTATCTCCACAGTCCTCTTTGTCTTACCTTGGTCAGGTTTCTCAGAACTTTTGTCTGTGTCCTTAGCCTTGCCCCCATCCCTTTTATGGATTGAGGTAGATGCACTAGTATCAGCAGCAGAAGCAGAAGCCATTTCCTCTAGCCTTTTTGCCCTCTTTCTTAATGTTTTTGGACAGAAAGATTTGCAAATCTCACAACTGGCAAAAATATGATTGGTGCCCAAACAGGAAATACAAAGAGAATGTCTATCTGCCTTTGCTATAATCAGACCACAGGACTCACAATATTTAAACCCAGTGGGTCCTGTGCGTTTCTTAGGCTTATCTAAGTGGGTTTCTGACATTGAGTAAGCTTAACAATTACCAATCTCAGGACAATATATATATATATATATATATATATATATATATATATATATAGGAACTGGGAATTTTAAATATAGACAACGCTAACAATTCCTGGAACCAGCGCTATTCGTTCCTTGAAAAATGGAACCGAAAAGATACTTAAAAGTTAATTAAAATAAAGCGGTCAAAGGAACCGACCGTAGATAGGAAGCTAAACAAAAAACTAAAAAAATCTAGACAGAGGGAGCGGAACCCTCAGTTCCAGGGAACCGTTAAAAAAACAAAACTACACTACAATTATTAAAAACTAAACTTTTAAGGCAGCAATCTGAAATAAAACTCAAAATGAGTACTTATCCACACAGATAGTGACTTCTAAACACAGTTCAAGGAGAGCTCTCCAGGACACCCTTACTAGGCAGGCAGAGTAAAGAATCTGAAGCACTCAGAGTGCAGCAGTTTGAAAGTGGCATGAGCCACATGAGAGTTCCATAATTTGCATATAATTCCATCTCTCCGGGCAGTTCAACACAGGAGGCTGACTGCATTTAGTTTAATCATAATGAGTGGTTCCTGGGGTTAGAAACTCCAATTCTCACTGATTGAGATCTTCCTATAAGATAGAAGCTGAATCAGCTGTTTGTGGAGTCGGGTAGATGCACTGATTTTAACTTGACCAGGAGAAGAGGGTGGGAGACAGTGTCAAAAGTTTTCGCTAGATCATCAAAGATGGCGTCAGTGAGGTGGCCTTGGTCCATGCCAGTATGGATGGAGTCTGTGAGCCTGAGAAGAGAGGAAGTGGTGGAGTGGTGTTTATGAAAGCCTGACTGAAAGGGGGTGAAAAAGGAAGTAGAGTCAAGGAAGGGGGAGAATTGAGTCAGAAAGTACAGGTACGTAAGAACTTACCATAACAACAGATCTTCGAGATGAGCTCCTGCAGCAGATAACACCTTTAGGACTGAAGCCGACAGGTGCCAGGACCCCACAGAAAACTTCTAGCTAGCAATATACAGCAGGGGACTGCCCTCAATGTCAGCCTGCCCCGACGTATGGTATAAAAGGGGCAGTCCCCCAGCCCATCCCCAGTTCTTCCACCAGAGACCCGGCAAGTAAGTGAAAAAGGAGAACCAAGGAGGATCCTCTAACAGAGGAAATAAAGGTATCTGTGATGGAGAAGCAGCTTCCAGGGGGAAGGGGGGAGGGAAATACAGTACCTGCTGCAAGAGCTCTTCTCGATCTACTGTTATGGTAAGTTCTTATGTAACGGTACTATCTTACTTTGAGGGGGCTCTTGCAGCAGCTAACACCTTTAGGACTGAGTCCCGAGCAGTAAAGGAGAGACCCTGCTCAGAAGGGTGGAGGTAGAAGTCTCTCTAAAGCACTAAGACAGGAGGCCCTGAAGGACTTCTAGTCCAAAGCCTGCTCTGCAGTGAGAAGCAACGTCCAGACTGTAGTGCTCGACAAAGGTGTGGAGAGAACTCCAAGTAGCAGCGGCACAAATGACAGCTGACACGTTTCTCATGGAGGCAAAAGAAGCAACCATGCCCCTGTTAGAGTGACCCTTTATCAAGCCCAGTGAGGGTCTGTCATATTTATTGTAGCAGAAAACAATGCAATTAACCAACCACCTGGATAAAAACTGTTTAGAAACAGAAGCCCCTTCCATCCTGGGGGCGAAAGAAACAAACAACTGATCTGACTTTCTAATGGTCTGGGTGCGCTCCAAAGAATATCGAAGCACCCTATGAACATTTAGAGTATGTAGTAATGTGACCCCATGGTTCAAATACTCTGTTTAGTAGAAAGGAAGGTGGCTGTCCTGATTTAACATAAACTTTAAAACCACCTTCGGAAGAAACTTAGGATTAGTCGTCAAGGACACCCTGTCCTTTTGAAAACTCAAATAAGGCTCCTTACACATCAGGGCCTGAAGCTTGGAAATCCTTCGAGCAGAAGTAATGGCAACTAAAAATAATGGTTTCCATGACAGAAAACGCCAGCTCACAACTTGTGGCAGGTTCAAAGGGAGGCAATGTGAGCTTTTCTAAAACAAAGAAAAGATCCCATGGTGGGACGGGGTCTCGGATGGGACACTTCAAATGCAGAATGCCCCATAGGAATTTATGGGGAAGATCCAGCCAAGCAAGAGTTTTGCCCCCAATAGGAACATGGTAGGCTGAAATGGCAGACAAGTGCACTTTGAGCGAAGAGTAACTGAAACCTGCATCAGATAAGGAAAGGAGGTACTCAAGAACCGAATTCACTGGGCAGGTGAAAGGGTCTAAATGCAGTGCGGTGGCCCAGATGCTGAACCGTTTCCATTTCATAGTGTAGGTTGCCCTAGTAGAGGGTTTCTGGGTGGCCACAAGGATATCTGCTGCCCTAGGTGATACCCCAAACCTGGAGACAGCTAGGTCTGCAGGAGCCATGCATGGAGGTGCAGAGATTTGATAACCGGATGGACCAGGGTTCCCTGTTCCTGGGAGAGCAAGTCTGAGCACAGAGGCAGGAAGAACAGAGGTTCCACTGCAAATTGCTGAAGCAATGGAAACCAAAGCTGGTGCAGCCAGAAGGGTGCCACCAGAATCATCTCTGCCCCCTCCGACTGCAGCTTGAGAAGAACTCACTGCAGTAGAGGGAAGGGAGGGAACATCTAAAGGAACCTCCCCTTCTAAGAGATGGACAACACATCTCACCAGAAAATACCAGGCCCCGGATCTAGCAAGCAAGAACTGGGCAGTTTTGCATTGGATGGGGAGGCAAATAGATCCAGTTCTGGATGACCCCATCTGTTGAAGAGATCTTTTGCCACTGAGGGATGAAGTTCCCATTCATGAGCCATGGACTGAGACTGACTTAGGCTGTTGGTCTGGATGTTTTGTATGCCTGGAGTGTGGACTGCTGACTAGTCTAGGTGATGGTCCACTGCTCAGGCCCACACTTGCATGGCCTCCCTGCAAAGGGGATAGGAGTGAGTCCCCCCCGCTTGTTGATATAAAAGACCACTGACATGTTGTCGGTCTGGATCAACAGGGGGCCAGGGAGTAAGACTGTCTGGAATGTCTGGAAGGCCTGAAAGGCATACAGAATCACCCTCATCTCCAATATGTTGCTATGGAGATGAAGCTTGTGTTGGCCCCAGGACCCTTGAGTCTGGCGAGCTCCCAAGTGGACTCCATAGCCTTGGCCCGATGCATCTGTGGTCAGGATCTGCCTGGGAGACTCCTTCCAAAGACAGACTCCTCTGGAAAGGTTTGTGGAATTCAACCACCATGTCAACGTTTGTCTGACAGGGTTTGACAGCAAGACAGGATGCTCCAGGTCATCCGAAAGCCAATCCCACTGAACTGTCAGGTTACACTGGATCACTTTCATGTAAAGTCTGGCCAGGGGAACCATGGCAACAGTGGCTGCCATGTGTCCCAAAAGTCTGAGGACAGATCTGACCAGGACCTGATGAGCAGAGAAGATCTGCTGAGCATGCATCTGAAGTCGCTCTGCTCTGTCTGGAGGGAGAAAGGCTTTGCCTTGCACTGTGTCCAGAATTGCCTCTATATATTGTAACCACTGACTTGGCCAGGGTAAGGGCTTAGGGAGATTTAAGGTAACCCCCTAGGTCCTGAAACAGAGAGAAAGTGGCCCGCAGGGTATGGAGTAGCCAGTCCCTGGTGGGAGCGGTTAGCAACCTGTCATCAAGGTAGAGGAAGACACAATGCCCTTGCCTTCTGAGAGCTGTGGCCACTACTGCAAGGCATTAGGTAAAAACCCTGAGGGCCAGGACAGGCCAAAGGGCAGAGCCCAGAACTGGCAGTGGCTTCCCTGGAAGCAGAAGTGAAGGAAATGGAAATTATGTACCTACCGTAATTCTTGATCTTCTTGGATGAAGTCTCCTCCACTCATTCACACTAATGGGAGTACACTGGGAGCACTAGGACCCAGCGGAAGCCAAACTTTTTCAGGAGGGCCGGCGCTGAGATGGAGCCGCAAGGAAGCGGCACTGCGAGCTAGGCTCGCGCGGTATAGACTAACTCGGCGTCGACCCTTCAACCGCCTCAGTACCCTTTTTTTTAGGCAGTGCAGCGTAACTAACTTAGAGAAGGACTAGTCTAACTATCAGAGATAAGACAGTTCGATGACCCATGTAAGAAGGGTCAAAACACAAAGTTTTCACAACCCAACACTGGAGGAGTGAAGATCAGAAAGAGAGAAGTGAGCTTGGGGGATGGTGGGGGGGGGGCATGTGAATGAGTGGTGCAGACTTCGTCCAAGAAGATCAAGAATTACGGTAGGTACATAATTTCCATATCTTCCTGGACATAAAGTCTCCACCACTCATTCACACTAATGGGACAGTACCGAGCTAAATGATCCCACGACACTGGCGGCAAGAGAGAGGAGCTCACTTTTTAGGACAGAGGTCCATTAAGAATTGTTCTGCCAAATGACTGTTGTTGTCTGGCATGGACATCCAAGGCATAGTGCTTAACAAAAGTGTGCATGGAGCTCCAAGTAGCTGCATTGCAAATGTCTGCAATGTGGACATTACGAATTTCTGCCAGAGATGCTGCGACTGCTCTGGTAGAGTGAGCGTACACTCTGCCTTCCAACTAGACCTGTGCCATGGAGTAGCAGTGGCGAAGACATGCCACTAGCCATGCTGAAATGCACCTGACAGCAACAGGCTGACCCATCTGGGTCGTGCTGAAGGAGACAAACAGTGGTTGAGCCTTGCAAATTTCTTTCATCCTGTCCAGATAGAATAGCAAAGCTCTTTTTACATCCAGGGAATGAAGAGTATGCTCTCCCTCATTCTGGAAGTTGGTCCCTCACGTGGTAGTCTCAGGAGGGGTTTCTGTCAGATTGAGAGAGTACCCCTCACGTATTATCCTGCGGACCTATTTGTCTTATTGGCAGACCTAGTCTTCTGAGTAGCCTCTAGTGTTTGTTCCACCTGAGGCCCAAACAGATACACACTGTCAAAGGGTAAGGCATGATTTTTTGTTGGGCATCATTCGTAAAGCCTGAAGTAGCAGCCAGGGATGGCGACAGGTGCAAATGCCAACCGCCGCCGCTATGGAAGCAGTATAGAAAGCGTCCATTGCAGCTTTAATCTGTTGATTATTGGACTTGATACCTCTAGTTATGGTCTGTAGTAGCTCTGAGGTAACCTCCGACTCCGGCAGAGCTTCTACCGCTGCTTTGAGTGAATGCCAAAGAACATACTCGCACTGAGAAAAATAATCATGGTAGCTAGCAATATGCTTGCCCAGAGTTGAGGCAAGAAAGACCCGCTAACCCAAGGTGTCGATCTTGCAAGATTTATTGTTTAAAGGACGAGCTGTGGATTCTTGAGGAAGGACAGCCTTATTCTTTGCCAGGACCTCTATGGCATCAGCAAAGACCTGTGAGGCCAAGATGGGGGTGATCTTTGAAAGGGGCATATTTCCTATCTATGGACTTGGCCACAGAGGGAATAAGAGCCGGATTCTTCCACACCATCTGGGAAAGAGTCTCGAAAGAGGGCTGTACCGGAGGGGTTAAATCCATAGGGATTTCCGCGACATGCAGATACTGGAGGCGCAGAAGCTTCCAGGACTGATTTCTGTGGTCTGGAGAGAAATGAAAATTACGTACCTACCGTAATTCTTGATCTTCTTGGACGAGTCTCCGCCACTCATTCACACTATTGGGATCTGGCACGAGGCACTAAGACTCCATCGGGAGCAAACTTTTTGCTGGAGGGTTGGCGCCATGAGGTAAGGCACACATGAGCCTCAGCTCGCGCAGTAATGACTATCTTGGCCGACCCTCCAACCGCCAGTACCTTTTACCAAGGAGGTGCAGCGTAACTAACTTCTAGAAGGGTAGCCTATCCTAAAACCCGGACATAAGATAGTCCGGGCGACCCATATAAGAAGGGTCAACAAAGAAGTCTTCACAGCCTAAAGATTTGAGGGGTGAAGACCAACAACAGAGGTGAGCTCGGGGATGGAGGGGAGAGGAATGAGTGGTGGAGACTGTCCAAGAAGATCAAGAATTACGGTAGGTACGTAATTTTCATATCTTCCTGGACATTAGTCTCCACCACTCATTCACACCTATGGGAGAGTACTGAGCTAATAATCCCCCGAGAGGGTGGCAGGAGAGACCAAGAGCTCACGTTCTTAAGACAGAAGTCCATTAAGGATGGCTCTGCCAAAGGAAGAATGTCGTCTTGCATGGACATCTAGTGCATAATGTTTAACAAAAGTATGCACTGAGCTCCAGGTGGCCGCATTGCAAATATCTGCAATGGGCACGTTGTGAATGCCCGCTAGGGATGCCGCGACCGCTCTAGTAGAGTGAGCGTAAACCCTACCCTCCAACTTAACCTGTGCCATGGAATAGCAGTGGTGAAGGCATGCCACTAGCCATGCTGAGATGCATCTGATAGCGACAGGTTGACCCAGCCGGGTCTTGCTGAAGGAAACGAACAGTTGCTGGGCTTTGCGAAAGTCCTTGGTTCTATCCAGATAGAAATGCAAGGCTCTCTTAATGTACAAAGAATGAAGAGGACGTTCTCCTTCATTTTGGAAGTTCGCAAAGTAAGAGGGAAGAACCAAAGGTTGGTTTAGATGAAATTCTGACACAACCTTAGAAAGAAATTTAGGATGAGTACGAAGAACTACTTTGTCCCTTTGGAACACAGTATACAGAGGGTCTGTGACCAGGGCATGTATCTCAGAGACCCTATGGGCTGAGGTAATGGCCACTAGGAAGGCAGTCTTCCAGGTGAGAAATTTTAGCTCACAGGTAGCCAGAGGTTCAAAGGGTTTCCGAGTGAGCATATCTAGCACAAGATTGATGTCCCAGACTGCAACTGGACGTCTTGTAGGAGGTCTGTTATGCAGAATTCCTTTAAGAAACCTCTTAACCACAGGTAACTGAGCCAGAGATAAGGAAAAAACCAGCTCATGATATGCTGAAATGGCACTAAGGTGAACTTTGACTGTAGAGTACTGCAGGCCTGAATTTGAGAGGTCTAAGACGTACTCCAGAACTTTATCTGGTGGGCAGGAAAAAGGATTCAAAGAGGACTTTGAACACCAGGGCGAGAAACGCTTCCATTTGGCTGTGTAAGTTTTCCTAGTGGCTGGTTTCTGTGCAGCCAGAAGAATATCTGAAACTCTTCGAGACACGTTGAACCGGTTTACTTCTACCTCTTCAGGAGCCAAGCGTGAAGGTGAAGCGATCTCAGGTTGGGGTGGACCACAGGCCCCTGAGACAAGAGGTTCATCTGTAGGGAGAGTGGTCTCGGAGGAACTGCCAACATATTGTTGAGTAGTGGAAACCACAGCTGTCGAGGCCAGAAGGGAGTAATGAGGATCATTTTGTCCCCCTGGGATTCGAACTTGAGGAGTACCCTCTGAATTAGAGGAAGAGGTGGAAAGGCGTAAAGAAAGCGTTTTGTCCACCGCAGCCTGAACGCATCTTGACAGGAAATGCCAGGCCCTGGATTTCTGGAGCAGAAGAGAGGCAGTTTTGCGTTGAGTGGGGATGTAAAAAGGTCCAGGTCTGGAGTTCCCCACTCTTTGAATAGTGACTGAACTATGGTTGAGTCGAGAGACCACTCGTGAGGGTCTGTCTCTGTTCTGCTGAGACGGTCTGCCAGTTCATTCTGAATACCTGGCAGGTAGACCGCTTGAATTAGAGCCTTGTGCTCCAAGCACCATTCCCATACCCTCGTTGCTTCTCTGCATAAGGGGTAAGAATGAGCACCCCCCTGCTTGTTGATGTAATACATCACTGCTTTGTTGTCCGTTTGAAGGAGAATGTTCTTGTGACACAGAATGTCCTTCAACGCTCGGACCGCATAAAGGATGGCTCTCATTTCTAGGACGTTTATGTGGAGCTGGGACTCGACTGGAGTCCACGCACCTTGAGAGCCTGACAGTGAGCTCCCAACCCCATTAGGGATGCGTCCATGGTAATGGAGATCTGATGGTCCAGAGGAGCAAAGGGATATCCCTCCAGGAGATTGCTCTCTTAAGACCACCAGGTGAGTGACCTCTTTAAAGGTTCTGTCACCTTGATGAGATAGGATCATGGTGCGTGGTTGGGGACCACTGAGTACTGAGCATCCACTGAGTGGTTCTCATGTGCAGACGTGCTTAGGGTACAGTGAACACTGAGGAAGCCAAGACGCCTAGCATCCGTTGCATCGAGAGAGCAGTAACTGAGGTGTTCTCCCCGATGTGACAGGCCATTTGAAGGATATCGTTCCTTCTGTCTTCTGGAAGAAAAGCCTTCGCACAGGAGGTGTCCAGAAGAGTCCCTATAAAGAGGAGCCTCTGGGAGGGCTGCAGTTGCGATTTCTTGAGGTTCAGCAGAACTCCCATGGACGTAAGGAGGTGAGAAGCTGCCTCTATGGTGTCCAGGGTCCCCTGCCTGGAAGGGCTTGCTAGAAGCCAATCATCCAGATAAGGGAACACCTGTATCCCGACCTTTTCTGAGGTGTGTCGCGAGAACTGCACAGCACTTTGTAAAAACCCGCGGCGCTGAGGATAGCCCAAAGGGCAGGACTCTGAACTGATAATACTGCCCCAGAGCCACAAACCTCAGGAATTTGTGATGCCTTGGGTGAATAGGAATGTGCTGGTAAGCATCCTGCATGTCTAGGGAGGCTAGCCAGTCATGTTGATGAAGCAAAGGTAACAGGGTTCCCAGAGAAATCATTTTGAATTTTTCCTTGGGGAGAAATTTGTTTAGCTTTCTGAGATCCAGAATGGGGCGCATTCCCCGGACTTCTTTGGAACCAGAAAGTAATGGGAGTAGAAACTCGTGTTCCGTTGATGCAGAGGCACCACTTCTACTGCCCTGTTGTTCAGAAGGCCCTGAATCTCGGCGGCGAGATGGGCTGCCGTTTGAGAGGACGATCCGGGGGGTCTCCAGAAGATTGAGTGAATACTCCTCGCGAATTATCCAAAGGACCCATTTGTCTGAGGTTATGGACTTCCACTGGTTGTAGAAGTGCATCAGACGACCTCCCACCGGAGAGGAAAAGTCCACCTCGGGCAGCTGAGATGGGACTTGGGCCAGACATTCATCAGGTGGCGCTGGGCGCTTTGGGCCCTTGCGCTTTCTGTTGCGTCTTCTTTTGAGGTTGGGCAGGTTGGTTTTTATGGAAAGCGCCTCTGCCTCGAAAGGACTGACAATTATGAAACTGACGTTTATTGACATGCCCTCGAGAGGGGGCAGGAGGGGGTCAAGCCAACTTAATGGCTGACCTAGTCTTTTGAGTAGCTTCTAGAGCTTGCTCTACCTGAGGACCAAAAAGATGTGCACCATCAAAAGGCAACGCCATTATCTGCTGCTGCGCGTCATTCGTGAAACCCGAAGTGCGCAGCCAGGAATGACGTCAGGTGCAAATACCAGCAGCTGCTGAACGGGAAGCAGTGTCGAAAGCATCCATGGCGGCTTTAACCTGCTGGTTGTTAGATTCAATACCTCTGATAATGGTTTGAAGAAGCTCTGGTTTTGCATCCGACTCCGGAAGAGCTTCAACCATCTGCCTAATAGAATGCCACAGGATATACTCATACTGTAAGAAATAGCCCTGGTAGCTGGCAATATGCATACTTAGGGTAGAAGCAGCAAAGACTCTCTTACCTAAGGTGTCTATCTTATGAGATTCTTTGTTAATAGGTCGAGCTGTAGTAGTTTGAGGAAGAACGACCTTATCATTCTCTGCCAGGACTACAATAGGATCCGCAAAGGCTTGAGAAGCCAAAATGGGACAAACCTTGGGGGCTGAATATTTCCTATCTATGGATTTAGCCACTGAAGGGGTGAGAGCAGGATTATTCCATACCATTTGAGACAGCGTCTCGAAGGAAGGCTGAACCAGAGGAGTCAAATCCATAGGGATCTCCGGAACATGAAGGTATTGGAGTCTTAACAATTTCCCAGGATCGATGTCTGTAGTCTGGAGAGAAAGAGTGGAACTCAGAATTTTCAGCAGAGACTTAAATGACAGGTCCTCGACCACAGGCTCTGCAGCAGAGATAGATCCTGCTTCGTCCACTTCATCACCCAACCGAAGGTATGGGTCAGGCTCAATGTCATCTCCTGACAGTCCAGGAGGGACTGTATGGACAGGAAAGGAATGAAAATCAGAAGAGAGGGAAGAAGGAAACGAGTGAAAAGAGGAGTCCTGAAAAGCAGAGGGAGCCCAGAGAGCCCCCAGCACCGAGAATGATGCCGAGGGACCACGCGGCACCAAAAATGGCGCCGAGAAGCCGCACGGTGCCAAGGACGGTGCTGAGAAGCTGCACGGCACCGAAGACGGCGCCGAGCGCACCACCGGTGCCGAAGATGGTGCCGAGGACACCAAAAACACCCCCAGACTCCAAAAAACAGGATTTGAAGGAAGAAGAGCAGGAGATAAAGGCATCGGTGTGGCCCCCTGCGCCGCAGCCATGTGAGGAGGGAAACACCTAAGCGCGGAGTCAACGGCACTGAAGAAGGTGCTGCGCGACCAGGAAAATCCAACCACCCTACCTGGTCTCTCAATGAGCCCAAAAGCCCATGAATGACCAAGCCAGGTAGCTGAACTAACCTTCGAGCCCACTGCTCCATAGGAACGGCCCACTGATGAAACTGCTTATCTGAAGACCTACCTGCAGGCGGGGTAGGACTTCGATGTTGAAGCCACCAGCTACCAGAAGCAGAGGTTGGCGACTCCGAAGGAGGAGACCAGCAACTAGCCCCGATAACCGAATGTCTGCGCGCAGACATATCACAGGGTGACCTCGAGTGATGCCTTCTCTTTTTTGACCTGTGGGCTGAAGAAAAGCTCGAGGCCGAACGGTGCCGAGAATGCGACCGTTTATTTTTATGCCTCCGCGGGGACCGCCATCCCCCCGGGCATTGGACTGCCCATTGTCAGACCCCCTTCCGGAGAAGGCAGCAGACCGGACCCAGCCCGACTGACTGAACAGCCATACTTAAGTCTCCTACCGCCACCTGACCTGTTTCATGGTCGCACTACAAAGTAGGCTGAGATTTCTTTTATTTTAAATAAGACTAAGCGATACTGTATCGAGATAATACTACAAAATAACAAACTGAAAACCATGCTGCTAGTTTGAAGTTTGACTCCCGGCGGGCGAGCGACGTCGTCACTGAAGCACACTCGACGGCGGGAAAAAAGGAACTGAGGCGGTTGGAGGGTCAACGCCGAGAAAGTCATTACAGCATGAGCTGAGGCTCGCAGTGCCGTGCCTCACGGTGCCATCTTCGGCGCCGACCCTCCAGCGAAAAAGTTTGCTCCCGATGGGTCCTAGTGCCTCCGACGCAGATCCCAATAGTGTGAATGAGTGGTGGAGACTAATGTCCAGAAAGATCAGTAGAATTTAAGTTCTTGAGCAAATACTTAAAGGAAAGGTCTTCCACCACAGGCTCTGTAGGAGGATTGATCCCCTACCCCCAGGGCAGAGCCGGCATCAACATCATCACCCAGCCAAAGATCAGGATTAGGCTAGATATCATCTCCTGACAGTCCTGGGGGACTGTATAGACAGGAAAGGAATGAAACCCAGGAGGAAGAAGAGGAGGAGGAGACAGAATCGGAGTTGAAAACCTCTGGAAACTAAGCGTCGCCAGTGCCGTCAAAGACAGCAGTGCTGAGAACAGACGGCGCCAACACAGAAAAAATGAGCCATGGATGGTGCCCACAGGGGGCGTGGCACCATACATGGTGCCGTACATGGTGCTGTACATGGCACCATACATGGCACCGTACATGGCGCCATATATGCAACAGTACATGGCGCTGACACCTCCCCCAGTGCCACAGGTAGTAGCACCACTGCAGAAGTTTGCAAAAATTTTGATTAGAAGGTAAATAATGAAAAATGGCAGGAGATAAAGGCATCAGTGTAGACCCCTGTGCTGCAGCCATGTGAGGGGGATAGACACCGGAGCATGGAGTCGACGGCACCAAAGAAGTCGCCGCATGAGCAGGAAGTCCTAACCGCCCCACCTGCCAATCCAAATCCAACATGCCCAAAGGCCCCGGTGATGGACTGGCCGGTTCGACAGTCTGGACAACCTCAGAGCCCACTGCTCCATAAGAGTGGCCAAATGGTGAAACTGCTCATCGGAAGCCCCTCCAATAGGCAGTAAGGGGCTCTGATGTTGAAGAAGCCAGCCATCAGAGACAGAAGCCAGAGACTCCAAAGAGGTGGAGACTGGCCCCTGACCCCAACAACTGACCGTCTACGCATACACGTACCAGAGGGCAACCTCAAGTGATGCCGTTTCTTCTTCAACCAGTGGGCCGAAGAAGAACTCGAGGCCGAATGGTGTAGTGAATGGGACCATTTCTTTTTATGTTTTGGGGGGACTGCCCATCCCCTTGAGCACTGGACCGTCCACTGTCAGACGCCCTCTCCGGAGAGGGCGGCAGACCAGACCTGGCCTGGCTGACTGAACAGCTTTCGTACAAAGTCTCCCCACCATCACCTGCCCCTCTCATGGTCAACTCCATCAATGGAGGACTGAAGACTTCTTGTACAAAAGTAATTTTATTAAATGTAATCAGTACTTTTTGTGATAAAATACAAAATAATAAAACCGAAAACTAAGCTGCTAGTTTGAAGCTCGACTCCCGGCAGGCGAGCGGCATCGTCACTGAAGCGCTCTCAATGGCGGGAAAAAAGGAACTGAGACAGCTGGAGGGTCGACGCCGAGATAGTCTATACTGCGTGAACCTAGCTCGCGGTGCTACCTCCTCGCAGCTCCATCTCGGCACCGGCCCTCCTGAAAAAGGTTGGCTCCCGTTGGGTCCTAGCACCTCCGGCGTACTCCCATTAGTGGGAATGAGTGGTGGAGACTTTATGTCCAGGAAGATCCTCCTGTGCGTTTGAAAAATCAGAATGTGGAGGTATGTGTCCTGCGTGTCCAGGGAGCATAACCAATCCCCCTGATGGAGAAGAGGGAGCAGCCCTATCAGAGTGATTATCCTGAATTGTTTGCACTCGATGTACTGATTCAGGTGGCTGAGGTCTAGAACAGGCCGCAGGTCTCCTGTTTTCTTTGGCACTAGGAAGAAATGGGAATAAAACCCTTTCCTCTGTTTTGCCAGGTGGACAGGCTCCATGGCCTGTTTTTGCAGAAGAGACTGGATTTCGGCTGAGATGAGAGTACTGTGAGCCTGGGAGTAATGGAATGGGATGGGATTGAAGGAATATCTGTGGGAATCTTGGTGAACTCAAGAGTGTGCCCCCTTTCAATGAAATGCAAAACCCACTGATCTGGGGTTATCTGACGCCACCCATCTATGTGCAAGGAAAACTGCCCCTCCTTCTCCTAAGGCTCGCCTGGGAGGGGGGTCTGCAATGTTAGGCTGAGGAGCCAGGAGGGAAGCGGCTGGGAGGTTCTAGTCTGGGGCAGAACCTCCAGAGGCAGGAGTGGGTGTCTTTCGCTTGAATCCTGCTCTCTGTTGCTGACCCCTGGACTGTTGTCTAGCATTCCTTCAAAAGGATTGCATAGAGTGCTGCTTGAGTTGGGATTTGTACATAGTATATACAGATCTAATGGCATTCCCAGATTCCTGCAGGCGAGTGATGACGTTTTGAGAATCTTCACCAAACAGGACTAGTCCTCTGAAGGGGGCATCCATAATCTTGGACTGGACATCTAGGGCGAACTCTGACACTCTTAACCAGGAATAGTGGCAGATACAGATGACAGAAGTCACAGCCCTACCTGCTGAGTCTACTGTATCATAGGATGCCTAAAAAATGCGGTTACCTACATCCGAACCTGACTTCAGGATGGCCATCAGCTCTGCTCTTCCTGGGCAATCTGGTATGGCTTGAGCAACCTCCACTACCTTGTCCCACAGGTTATTCTGGTATTGAACTATGTGGTCAAAGAAGTATTTTTTAGTTTTTTTTTAAATCTATTTATTCTCCTTTCATCCTGGAACTCTCTCAGGCTTCCTCTTCCCGCCGGCTGCTCTACTGCCGACCTGATCCCCTGCCTCCTCATAGGGTTTGCTGCCCCTCCTCCAAACTAAGGAACCCCCCCAACTTTGAGCCCCTTGGAGCAGGGCCGTCACTCCCACCAGCGCTTTATCTTCAATCTAGTGCCGTTCGGGGAGGAGGAGGGGAGAGAGGCGGAGGCAAGGTCCGGTGATGGCGTGTGGTGGTGGCCCGGAGAGGAGCCATCGCCTATCCAGGCATAAGGGGGTTTTCTCTTTTTGTGTGCCCCCCAGCGCGGCATGCAATGGCGTCAGCAGGTTGCTGCCCATAGACGCCTGCCATGCTCATCCCCACTTCCTATTCCCATGTTTGTAGTACATCCAGTCTCCACCGGGGGTCTCTACAGCACTGGGAAGACCCCGGATCCCTCCCAGGGAGAGGAGAGGAGAGCTGTTCCTTGGATGCTCAATCCAACTCCTTCCCCTGCCGACACCCAGCACCCCGGCTCACTCCCGAACCCGGGTCACTGGCGTGGCATCCAACGTCTCAACCTTCAGTGCCACTGGGCCGGTGGGCAAAGAAGTTTTGGGAGCGTATGGAGCAAGTGGTGGAGGAATACATCTTCTGGGCCAAGTACTCAAACTGCTTGGAATCTTTGTCTGGGGGCTGCATATTCACATATCTAGGATACCTGGAGCAGTCGTTGGCAGCGTTAATTATGACTGAGTGTACCTCTGGCTGTTCCCCGTAAAAAAGATCCTCCCTAGGGGTGGTATATAGCTGGTCTGATTTCTTAGCCATGGAAAGTGTAGAAAAGGGGCGCTTCTGGGCAATCCTGCTGATGCTCTTATTTGGCTCCACAATAGGGGGGACCACCATAGGCAGGGTGCCTTTCTTCTTGACAAAGGCGGCCAGCCGACGCAACTCGGTATCCAGCTTTTCTATATCCCAGTCGTTTAGTTGCTGGATGTGCCTCATTACATCCATGAATGATGAGTTGTCAGCTGGGGACCAAGGAGTGTCTTTGCCACCCTACGGTTCTGATGGCAGGTCAGAGTCCCCCCAGCTGGAGGAAGAAGAGGAGTACCCATCTGAATCTCCCCACCCCTCCCGAGTCTGGGGATGGGGAAAGTGAACATGGGTGCTTACACAGCTGACATTTTGGAATGTGGGGGGTATCACCCCCATCCGGCGTCGGGGTGGTCCCCCTTGGTGGAGAAGTAGATGGACGAACCAGAGGCTTGTCTGAAGTTGACCCCTGAGCAGTATGCTTGGAAGGTTCCCATGGCACCTCTTTGTTCTTAAAATAGACCCACCAGGAAGCAAAAAGCTCATTTAGAGCCTGTGAAGGATTGGGCGGCAGAGCTGATATGTCCGGCATCAGGGGATTAGATTTAGAGGGCCCCGGCATCTG
Organism: Neoceratodus forsteri; assembly: GCA_016271365.2. NCBI lineage: Eukaryota > Metazoa > Chordata > Ceratodontiformes > Ceratodontidae > Neoceratodus > Neoceratodus forsteri. The sequence goes on from CM057459.1 coordinate 662,509,665, forward strand.
GTCATCAGGCTGGGGTAATGGGTGTTGGAGCAGGCTGATCCAGGTTACCAGGCATCAGACCCATAGGAACAGAGTCATCTGGCGCTGGATGTTCTGGACCCGGCATCTGGCCATCGGGTGTTGGGTTCTCTAGCATTGGCTGAGGGTGGGCATCAGGCCCAGCTGGTGACTGGTGAGGGTTAGGTAGTGACAGTGTTACCTGAGGTGATGTTGAGGAAGCCAGCATCGAGGGGACCGGTGTAGGCTGCGGTTGGGCTGGAGATTCAGCCAGTGGACGCCTGGGAGTCATCATCTGAATAAAAAAGCTGGCTCCCAAGCAGGACGGACACCTCTCTTTCCCAGAGGAGTAGGACGATGGTCCCGGGTGTCACCTGGTAGTGTGAGCCCGTGACATTGAGGAGGACTTGGCAGACACCCTGTCTGGGAGAGCGACAGGCAAAGACCTGCCGTTCCAGGAACCACCAGCTGAGCCACAAGGCTTAGAGCCTGCAGGGGCAATGGACTTAAGCTTGAGAGGCTGGGAGGCGGGGGACAAGTCCTGTGCCCTGAAGAACCTTCTCCCATAACCATGATAAGGGAGGGAAGGAGGTCTGGTCACCAGGATCCTGGAAGGTGAAAGGGCAACCACAGTGGTAAAAGTTGACCCCTTGCGGGGGAACGAGGCTGAAGTGGTCATCATGGACTGTGAGTGGATTTCTGCCTGGGTTTCTCTTTATGCTTCTCCTGGTGCTTGTGTTTGCTGCTCGATTTCTGCTCTTTGTGAAAAGAAGAAGAGGTAGAGGCCCCAGAGGCCTGAGAAGAGGATGAACTCTTGTGGTGAAGCTCCTTCTCCATCAGATAGCTTCTTGGTGAGCAGGAAGGCTCCGAGGGTCTTCTGGCAGTGGAGCCGAGTGCATTGATTGAAATCTTGGCAGTGCTTGCAGGCCTCGGTATTGTGGTCTGGGCCTAGGCAGAAAAGGCAGGCTGAATGGCCATCCTTGTGAGGAATCTGCTTGCCACATGCACACTTCGATGGTCGCCTCTCAATTGAAGAGGATGGAGAAGAAGACGACGACATGTAAGTGAAATTTCGAAGAAAACACTGGTTTTGGCAAAAATAACAAATTCAAGTAAGCACGATGGAAAATGGCAGCGGACTCGCTGAAGGCATCCATGGAGGTCTGACTTGTGTGGTCAATGGTGGGAAAAGAACTGAGGATGGGCTGGGGGACTGCCCCTTTTATACCATATGTGACCTCGGGGGCTGGCCGATGTTGGGAGCGGTCCCCCACTGTATATTGCTAGCTAAAAGTTTTCCGTGGGATCAGGGCACCTGTCGGTTTCAGTCCTAAAGGCGTTATCTGCTGCAAGAGCCCCTTCAAAGTAAGATCTATGTGTTCTTGAAGTTTGGATAAGGTTGGTAGGAGAGAGATAGGGCGGAAGTTGCTAAGAGAGGAGGGGTCACCTGTTTATGGGAGAGGAATGACTGTTGAATGCTTCCAGGTATATGGAACTGAGGCAGGAGAGAATAAGAGGTTGAGCAGGGAGGAGATGGGAAGTTTTAAAGCCTGTAGGTCTTGATCTTTTCTTTTTAGGTCTCTCAATCACGGCAAAATGAAGACCCTAAGAAATGTGTTGCCAGTTCCCAGATTTGGAAAACAATTACTTAAAATAAGCCCAAAGTATCTAAAAAGGGGTTTTAAATGATTAATTGTGGTCAGGTTACTTTTCAAGCTGAACTGCTAATATGTTTTACCTCAGAGCTGAGTTTTATATCAGGAAAGGTTGAGGTACAGTAAATGTCAGTTTGGAAAATATAGGGTGAAAAAGTGGCTTGGTTTCCTCTGTAACAGAACCAAGCACTAGATAACTAAAAAAAAAATATTAGGAAAAGAGGTTATTATGTCAGAATTTAGAAATTTTTTTCAACAAGTAATAGTGGTTCCCCAACAGGGGGAACTGTGCTGTCTACTGGTCTTCTCGAGCTCCTGAGAACCAATCAGGAACTAGAGAAACTGCTAAATATGACACCAAAATAAAAAAAACACCCTAACTAGTGCAGAGTATTGAGGATCAACTAAAAACAAAATGAAATAAAGTAATACAATCTGTGAAATGTTCTGGAGGCCAGAAGAGTGGAGCAATGCTTCAAGACCACCACTCTCTTCAGCGGAGAAACAAATCTGACCAAAGTCAGCTAGGGGAAGGGTGACCATGATACAGAATTTGAACTTCATTTTAAATTCCATAATTATCATCAATTGTACCTCCGGAGCAACTCAATCTAGTGGACTGAGATGCTATTTGTGAATATATACTGATGAATTCTTTGGGTTAGAAACTGTTAAAAGCAACAAGAATGGTGTCAAGTGAGCAAACTAATACAGTAATGGTCACAGTGACAATTGAGCAGTCAGCTAGTCCCGAGTAAACTAAGACAGATTCATGAAAAACTGGAAAGCAACTAATAATGGAATAAATAAACAGAAAAAGGAAAACTACAGTGAACTAGACAAGGAAGCTACTCAGAGTGACTAGAAGCCCTAGTCCACAATGAAACTGTAGCTCTATGATGGCAGGAAACAGGGAACTGAGGTGGCTGGGGCATGCCTAAGGAATGTCCAAACATTGTATGATGCTCTGGGGTCTTTTGCTCCATGTCGTTCTAAAATTTGCATGATAAAGGTATGCTGTTTTTGTATGCTGCACTTAGCACTTTATTGTCAAAATAAATGTGCTCACTTAGAACTTAAATATATATTTTTGAGTGTTGTCTTATGTATGGTGCCATTCTACTTTGTTTTTTGGTTCACTGCATGGTGCCATATGACAGTGTCTTGGCAGTTTCCAGAGTTGCCAGTCTGAAAGTTTCTGGTTCCCATGAAGTCTTAGTGACTTCACACCACGGACTCTTACAAGATCTATGTTCTCTGCTAACTTTGAAATTTGCCGTTGCAATATGATCTGGGTCTCACTAATGCAGACAGACCACTCATACGTTTGTTACTATCTCCTTGCCTGCTTAAAGATCTCATCCTCTTCCCGCCTCCGCCTCTCTTCCACCTGGCGCCGTCCACTCTCCTCTGCTTCTCTGATTCGCCTCTGCCTTTCTGCTAACATAGCAAATGCATGGATCCGTCGCTCCATTTGCAGCCGGACCAGCTCCTTTGATAGGAAGTCAAACATGTCCACCAGAGCCCCGCCTTCCAATTGTGACATGTGCTGTTCAATAGTGGACAGCTAGAAATAAAAGAAATGAATGGTCAGTTAACACAAAACAAGTAAGTTCTATTTTTAGGAGTCACTGAGGTTTTTTTTTTTTTGCTCAGTTACAGTTTCCACTCAGCTATTTAAGGAACAAAATCAAAACAACATCCCACATATATTGCATGAAATGTTTTCAGGTTCTTTAAAGGAGCCAAAGAAATTGAAACACAGCAACAGTAACACCCAACAGAAACAGATTAGAAAGATATTAATTGAATCCCCAAAATATTTTGATGTAAATATAAAATTTATATTTATTTATTTTGAAATTATTTTACCAGGTAAGCAAGCGGAGACCTATCGGGCTCATTTCCAGCGGTGACCTGGTGGCAGTTAGAACAGGGATCATCAAGGAAATAAAAACAGACACGGTAGGGTAGGCAATAGGAATACCCAATAAATACAGAGTCAGAGATTATGTGTAGAGTTATAGTGTACAGTGAGTATAGTTACCGTGTACACTGGGTGCAGTTACAGTGTACAGTGGGTGTAACAATAACACTGCTGGGTGAGCACTAATAGTTAAATCAGTAGTCTGTTTTGTGGTGGCACTTACTGCTGTTACTGATACTTCCAGTTTAATATGGAAGTTTCCGCTGCAGCTGAATCTTTTTGCTATACCCTATCTGGGTTAGCACTACAAATTCAATTAGGCATCTGTTTCACTATTAAAGTGTTGCCTAAGGTATCTGTATGGGGTACAGAGGGGGAACAGTCAGTTGTGGTGACTGTCAGGTGCTGGTCTCTAAGGATATGCTCTGGAGGAGGGGGCTTTGGCCCATCTGTAGGACCATGGCGGAGCTCCATGCTCTCCTGGTGGCAGTGAGGGTAGAAATATCTCAGCTGCATCATCAGCTAAACTGGAGACCATCACCACCCCTTCCACTTTCTCAAAGGCCCATTAGCGGGGGGCGTGGAGAGTGGTGGGGAAGGGAGTGAGGGGAAAGCAGAGTTAGCTATAAAGAGGTTGCCCAGCCCCACACCATCCAGATGGCAAATAGTTTTGCACTCCTACAGGAGACTCAGGTATCTGTCTGCACTCGGGGGGGAGGGGGGCAGGTCAATGTGATACTACCCAAGGGGACAGGAAGAGCAAGTCTAGCAGGAGAGTTTTGGTGGTTGGGGACTCAATGATTAGGGGTGTGGAGAGGGTGTTGGGAGGGGGATTGGAAGGAAGGGGGATGGTCAGGTGCCTCCCTGGTACAACAGCCATTCAAGATTTAGACAGAATAGGGAGGATGGCAAAGAAGGAGCAGGGGGATCTGAGGGTGCTGGTACACCTGGATACCAATGTTCTGGTGAAGGTGTGTAAATGGTGAAGCTGAGCTTTAGCAGATTGGGGGACAGATTGGCGAGACTGGGGGACAGATTGGCAACATACTCTTCCTCCCTGGCCTTTTCTGAGGTTCTCCCTGTGCGAGGGAGGAAACAGAAGGAGGACAGAATTAGGAAGAATGAGATATAGGAGTTTAATGGGTGGCTTAAGGGAGAGGGTCAGGGGAAGGGGTACCACTTTGTGGGGGACTGGGGTGACTTCTGGGATAGGAGGCTCTTCAAGGGTGATGTCCTCCACCTGAAACGTGAGGGGCCAGTGTGCTGGGGCAGAAGTTTGATGTCTACATCATACATTTAAAATGACTGAGGGGGAGACGGGGGCTAGGGAAACCACAGTAATAGGTTGGAAGAAGGGAATCCTAGCTAGTACTCCCCCCATCTGGGGGCTAGGAGGAGCTCAGTAGGTATAGAGAGGGATGAGGTACAATCTGTGGCATAAAGTGTGCAAACACCAAGAAGAATAAGAGGCTAAGAGAACATGGGAAACACAAGGGTCATAGGGGAATAGCAATATGGCTTCACGGGTCAGATGGAAGGGGGTATGCCTTAATGCCAAGAACCTGTATAAGAAAATCAGTGAACTACAGGCACTGATGGCAGACACTCAGGTAGAACTTGTGGCCATCATGGAAACATGGGCTACAGAAAATAATAACTGGGATCTGGTGGTTCCTGTGTGTACTCATTATTCAGGAGGGATAGAGGAAAAGGTGGAGGGGGAGGAGTAACCTTCTATGTAAGAGATGGCACTGAGGTGGTGGAAGATGGGTACATCAGGGGTAATAGTAGGGAGTCAGTGGGTGCAACTCACAGCAGCCTCGGGCAAGGAATTGAAAATTACATACCTACCGTAATTCCTGATCTTTCTGTGTATCTTCACCATTCATCACCTTTGGGTAATGTGGCAGGAGGTCACGACCCCGCGGGAGCTTTTTTTTTGGATGGGCAGAGTCGATGCACCATCGGCGCCGCCCTCGAGGCCGACGCACTGCATGGTGCTCGTGGGCTGGCCATTAGGCATTGTCGAACTCGCCCTCCCGCCAGTTCTGAGTTGCCGTAGAGTAAGAAAGGGTTGGAGGAGGGACAAGGAAGTCCAAGGGACAGATAAAGGAAAAGATATACAAACTAAAAGGAGAAATAAATGACTGAGAGGACAGAAAGAGAGTTAGAAATCTAAGGGGATTAGGAAGGGGCCCCAATCTCTGGAAGTAGAAGAAGAGTGAGGGAAGAATTAGAAATAGGGAAGGGGGGACATACCCTGAACCTTTGACCTGTCTCCAGATTGTATAGGAACTGCGAAGGAGTAGCCAGAAGGCTGCACTACTAGAATTCAAGGCACAGAATCACTGGCTATAAACTCTGATATAAGCAGAGGCAGCTATTCTGGAAGAAAAAGACAGGATACAGGGCTGTACTCCCCCGGAAACCAAAGTTGGAGGTAAGAAACAACAGTTTCTAAAATTAATTTGAGGGATGAGTCCCTATGGAGAATGGAGTAGGACAGAGGAGGAGGAGAGAGAGAAGAAGTGAGGGCAACCACCAACTCGCACCCCAAAGGGGTGGAGCCAAAGCATTGAGGAGAGAAATGCCCCCTCCCCCACTCCCTCTCCCCCTCCTTCAGGAGTAAAATATCCCCCTGTGCGTCCAAGGTCACCCCACTCCTGACCATCGGAAAGGAAGGGGGTGGAAGAAGGGCACACAGAGGAAGGGGGACCCAGAGACTGAGGCCCCAGGGGGATGGAGGGTGGGATTGTGATAAATGGTGAAGATACACAGACAGATCAGGAATTATGGTAGGTACATCATTTTCATATCTTATCTGTATCAATCTTCACCATTCATCACCTTTGGGTGAGTAACGACCCCCCCCCCCCAAAGGGGGCCCTAAACCCTAAAGGACTAAGTCCCTTAGCTCTCAGTGGGTGACACACTGGGAGGGAGAACCTTCACGGGTCTGTAGAGGCCTGAGACTGGGGACAGTGAGGCGGGGATCCCCCGGAGAGGGCAGGAGGTTGCCCCGACAGACGCCATCTCACCCTACGGGAGAAAAGATGGGTTCTCCAGTATGCGGAGGAAATCACCCTACTCCAGGTCAAGGGTGACAACAGGGAAAGACACAGCCATGCTGTCCGCCTAGTGCAGATCGCTGTCCCTACGACCCTGAAAGCTACCATGCTGGCATCGTAAGATGCCCTGGCTTGGTGCTTTGTTAGCTCCACGCCACGTACAGAGAGTGCAATGGCTTGTCTGGTTACCTCCGAATCAGGCACAGAGGCTAGGAGTAGACCTAGCCTGGACCACAGGAACTTATCATAGGTAGCGTAGTGGGCCTGATGTGCAGAAATTAAAAGAAGCAACTGTGCCGAGTAGAAAGTCCTCCTCCCCCAGAAGTCAAAATCCATGGAATCTGCATCGGGGGGCCGGTCACGGTGAAGGCCGCAAAGCCCATCGGGAGTGTCCAGCTGCATCAGTCCTGACTGAGGATGAGGCAAACTATCTGGAGACTCCAGGAGGGCACAATACCTCTGGCGCAGATCTCTAGGGGCTGGAACTCCAGAAAAGGGTCTTTGCCAGAAACGCAACAATGCCTCCCGGAAGGGAGCAGGCCAGGGGGGCACCACAAGGGTGTCTGCACTGAAATCACCTAGGAAGGCTCGCATTGAATGCTCCGGATTGTGCTGAGTGGGTGGGGTGACATGCAGGTCCTCCAACATCCTCATGAGGAAACGCTGATACTCCGTGAGATCAGCAGCAGGGGAGATGAGGGCTCCTCTCCTCCCAAAGAGGAGGATGAGGAAGCGGAGGACCTTGTAGATTCAGTGGCTGGTTGCTCAGGTGGAGATTGGAACACCTGCCTGTCCATGGCCCTGACATATGAAGGGAAATGAGCAGCCACAGCCCTGAACTGCTCCCAGAACAGAGATCTACTAGGGCCAAGAAGAAAAAATTACTCACCTTAGTAATGTTGTTTCTTCTAATGGAGTCTTGCTATATTATGACATATGTATTGAGTCCCAACCTTCGAACTGCTCCGGAGGTGAAAGAGTTAACTTTCCATGCCAGGCATAGAACTCTGAGCATGAGCTTGGTTGAAAACTCTGTCTGTTGTTCTTCAAACTCAAACTGTCAGATCTTTACGAGCAAAACTCACTAAGGTTCTGTGTGGAAGCTGTAAACCTACACTAGCCATCTAGCTACTAAATATCAGAACACATTTTTTGGTCCCAAAACAAAGACTCAAGTCAGGGGATCCAAAAATAAAAAAACACAACACCCAAACACCCCAAAAAAGGGTGAAACAAGGTGGGCATCTACTATGCCAACGACTGCACTGCCCACCCACATCCCAAAAGTAGAAGTTCTGAGAGGGCAGGGGAGGATAATATAGCAAGACTCCATTAGAAGAAACAACATTACTAAGGTGAGTAATTTTTTTCTTCAAACAACATGAAGTCTTGCTATATTATGACATATGCAGACTACACAGCAGTACCTCCATGGAGGAGGGACAGAACCTATTAAGGAATTAGGCTCTGAAGCACAGCTGTGCCAAACCGAGCATCACTCCTAGCCTGGATGTCCAGGGAGTAATGCTTGGTGAAAGCGTGAACTGTTTTCCAGTTAGCTGCTTGACATATCTCTAGGACAGGGATGTCCCTGGCAGCAGCCGGAGACACAGCTGTACCTCTGGTTGAGTGAGCCCTCAGGCCTGAGGGGGGAACCTTACCCAGTTTTTCATAGCAAAATTGGATACAAGAGACAATCCACCTGGCAATGGATCTTTTAGTGGCAGGTTTCCCTTTAAGAACCTCACCATAAGTGAGGAACAGTTGGAGGGAGTCAAACCTGTGACCCTCGTACATTCTATGTAGCACTAAGGGCTCTTTGACATCTAAACTGTGCAGTCTCCTCTCGCCAGAGGAGGAATGGTCAGTGAAGTACACAGGAGAGACATAGATTGATTAAGGTGAAGTCTGAAACCACCTTAGGCAACAACTTTCTGTTAGTCCTGAGGACCACCTTATCTCTATGAAAGGAGATAAAATCAGGCTCCACTGGCAATGCTTGCACTTCACTTATGCGCCTGGCAGAAGAGATGGCTACCAAAAACACAGTTTTCCAAGTCAAGTACTTAAGCTCTGCTGAAGACAAGGGCTCAAAAGGGGGTTGCATAAGCTGGGCAATGCAAATATTAAGATCCCAAGCAGGGGCAGGGTCCCTGAATGGAGGGTTGGTGTGAAGCAACCCCTTGAAAAACTTGGAGAATACAGGATGAGCTAAAAGAGAAGAGGGTTTACCTGCTGATAAGAAAGCAGACATGGCTGCCAGGTGCACTTTTAGGGTAGCTGGTCTCAGCCCCAAAGTATTCAAATGCACCATATAATCCAAGACTGTGGGTAAGTCAGCAGATTCTGGTGAAATGTGCTTGCCAGAGCACCATATGGAAAACCTTTTCCATTTGGAATTATAAGTAGCCCTGGTGGAAGGTTTCCTAGAAGCCTTCAAGATATCCAATACACCTTGGGAAAGGTGTAGGTCAGCAAACTCTAACTCTTCAAGAGCCAGGCCTTGAGGTTGAGAGATTTGAGATTCGGGTACCAAATTCCCTCCTGAGCACAGGATAACAGGTTGTGATTCCTGGGAAGACACAGGGGGAGGTGGACTGCTAAGGACATAATGAGTGGATACCAGGGCTGTCTGATCCAATCTGAAGCAATCAGGATCATCTTGCAGGGTTGAGATCTGATTTTGACTAGCACCTTGAACAGAAGGGGGAAGGGGGGAAAAGCATAGAGAAACTTCCCTTCCCAACTGATAAGGAAGGCATCCAGAGGGACTGAGCCCAACACTGGGGGCCTGCAGCAAAAGAGGGGAAGTTGATGATTGTCTGGGGCTGCAAAAAGATCTATCTGCGGGGTGCCCCATCTGGCAAATACTACCTCCAGCACTACCATTCGTGGTGGCCCTGGGAAATCCTGCTGAGAGCATCTGCCAGGACATTGTCCTTGCCCGGGAGGTGAACTGCCATAAGGGAGGTGTTCAGGGAATAAGCCAGAGACCACAACTTCATTGCTTCGGTGCACAAGGCTGTAGACCGAGTGCCTCCTTGCTTGTTGATGTACCACATTGTAGTGGTGTTGTCTGTTCTGACCTGTACAACCCTGTTCTGAACAGATGTGGAAAAAACTGCGAAGTGCTAGGAAAACTGCTCTGAGTTCCAACAGGTTGACGTGGAGCAGAGATTCCTGAGGGGACCACAATCCCTGGGTAGTGAGGTCGCCCATGTGAGCTCCCCACCCCAAGAGAGATGCATCTATAGTAAGGATTAAGGAGAGAGACTGAGGGGTGAAGGGGACCCCCTGTCTCAGACTGCTCTGGTCCTGCCACCACTGAAGGGCTTGGATCAGGGTTCGAGTCACTGGGATCAATTTGGTTAGTGGGTCTCTCCTTTGAGACCAGAAGGCTCTCAAATGGAACTGAATGTCCCTCATCTGAAATCTTGCTCCCTGCACTACTGCTGTAGAGGCAGCCATGTGCCCCAGTAGCTGCAGAAAATGCCTTGCTGGTCGAGAGACCTGCAGGGTGAAAGAGGAAGCCAGAGAGACCAGGGTCCTTGCTCTTTCCAGAGGAAGGAAGGCTCTGGCCTCCTTTGTGTTCAGTTCTGCACCTATGAAGGTGAGAAGCTGGACAGGCTCTAGGACTGACTTTGGAAAATTGAGAAGGAAACTTAGAGATGTGAGCAGTTGCTGAGTTACCTGAAGGTGTCGTTTGACTTGGTCTGGAGACTGGCCTACTATGAGCCAGTCGTCCAGGTAAGGAAAGATGGCAATCTTTTGCCTTCTTAAGTGGGCAACTACTACTGCCAGGCATTTTGTGAATACCCTTGGGGCAGAGGTGAGGCCGAAGGGCATTGCTCTGAACTGATAATGGACTGAGGGCAGTTCGAACCTGAGGTACCCTCGATGGGAGCTTCTGATAAGAACATGGAAGTAGGCATCCTTGAGGTCCAGGGATGCTAACCAGTCCCCTGGCCTTAGAGAAGGTAAAATAACTCCCAGAGTCACCATTTTGAACTTTGGTTTTAAAAGGTGCTTGTTTAGGTATCTGAGATCCAGGATGGGCCGCCATTCTCCTGTCTTTTTTGGGGTAAGGAAGTACCTGGAGTACAACCCTTTGCCCTGGTGTAGGGGTGGAACCCTTTCCACAGCTTGGAGAGCCAGGAGGGTAGAAACTTCTGTCTCTAGGGCAAGTGCCTCTGAAGGATTTGCAGGTAGAAAGGACCTGGCTCTCATCTTTGGAAATTTTTTGAAGCTGAGAACCAGTCCCTGGCTTACTACTTCCAGGACCCACTTGTCTGATGTTAGAGACTTCCAGTCCTGGACAAAGTAAGCCAGCCTGCCTCCTACAGGTAGAGGAGAATCGGCCCTGGCTACCCCGTCAGGGTGCCTGCTTGGCAGGGGCTTTGGGTTGAGGGGTGGAAGCAGGCTTGCTTGTACCCCTTCTGCCTCTCCCTCTAAAGAACCCCCTCTGGGCATAAGCAGAAGACGAGGCCTGGGCTTGGTAGAAAGGCCTATGAAAAGGCCTGCCCCTGCCCCTGGGGTGCTGCCTTTGAGGAATGGCCTGTCTTTTCTTGGCTTGTGCACTCCTATAGGTGGTCCTATATTCATCCATTTTCTTCATGTAATTCTCTGTCTGCTCCTCAAACAGAGAATTACCCACAACAGGAAAATCCATGGCCTTAGATTGGGTATCCTGTGACAGGGTAGTACATCTGAGCCAAGCCATTCTGCAAAGTGCCACAGATGTAGCCATGGCCCTTGATGACACATCATTAGAGTCTACTGCAGCATGAAATTGCACCTTGGATGCCTCAATACCATCCACAGCCACCTGTTCCAGCTCCTTGGCAAGCTGGTCAGGGAGCTGCTTTGCTAAAGCCAGCACAGTATCCCATCTGGATTTCTGGTACCTAGCAGCATAAGCCATATAACTTGCCTGTCTGAGTCCCAAAGATGCTGCCATGTACTGCTTCTTTGCCATGGCATCAATCCTCCTGGAATCCTTTTCAGGGGGGTGCGAAGCTAAAGGAATATTTGCCTTGTCACAGGCAACAGCCTGCACTACCCCCACATGGCTGCATTGCTGAGTGAGGAACTCTGTACCAGAGCCTGATAATGCATACCTCTTGTCCATTCTCTTATCAACAGGAGGTATAGTGTGAGGAGTTTTTAAAATGTTTACTGTCTGTTTCCTAAAAGATTTATGCAGAGGAATAGACAGTCTCCTAGACTCTGGAATATTCATCATTTCCACATAATCAGGCTCCTCTTGGTCATCAACAGCTTCTTCAACAGGGAGCTGCAGAGTTTCAGCAACCTTTTTATAGGACAAAAAATGAGAAGGGGACTCAGAAAGCCTGGGAGGAGAAACACCTGACGGTCTGTCTGGAGAGATGTCCGGTTCAATAGGCACATCCAGACTTTCAAAACCACATTCACTCTCCTCATACTCTTCATCCCCCTCCTCCAGTTCATAAAAATCCTCAAAATCATAATCTTGAACCGGTGGAACCGGCCGAACCGAACGCTTCCCTGATGGTGTCGGTTCGGTCGGAACCGGGGAAAGTGACTGGACAATTTGAATTGCTTTAGCTATTTCATCAGCAGTTGGAGAAAGAACTTTTACCTCCACACTAGCTGATTTTCTAGTCATTTTAGTTGGAACCGACTCCTCAGAACTGGCTCTTCGTTTGCCCAAGGAAGTATCGCCCTGGTCAGAGGTCACTCCCTCCGGTTCGGTTGGAACCGAACCGGGCTGGCCATCCAGGTCAGTGGACTTTTTGGCCTCCTTTTCCCTGAGCCTAACAACTCTCTTCTCTCTCTTCTCTATGGTGGCAGAAGGAAAATTCTTACAAATCTGGCAGTCTGCAATGAGGTGGTCAAACCCCAGACAACACACACAGGTGGTGTGTGGGTCGGCCTTAGCAAAGGCTTTCCCACAAGCACCATAGTGCTGAAACCCAGTGGGCCCGGTTTTTCTTTTGGGTTTCTCAGACATAGTGCCAGCCTAACCAAAACTTGCCCGTTTATGGCAATCCGCCAAGCAAGACTCTCTTATTGGTTCCCAACCGTGTCACGGGTCATGGAAAAAACCGTAATGAAACCCGTTTTTTTTAGAACCGATAAGAACCAGGAACCGCACTCTAAAATAAGGACTAGTAAATCTGGCAACAACCTAATCGGTTCAAACTGAACTGAAAAACACTTACAAGTTCCACACAGAATAAAATGAATGAATGTAAGCCTATCTATTACTTACAATACCACAGACTGAGCTTGAACCGACCGGTTGCAGTTTAACTTCGGTCAAAAAAACGAAAAATAATACTTTAACCGACAAAATGAACCGATGCAGAAGGAGAAATCTCCAAAGCGACTGTTCAGTGAGGCGGAGTAAAGAATCTGACAGTTTGAGTTTGAAGAACAACAGACAGAGTTTTCAATCAAGCTCGTAATCAGAGTTCCATGCCTGGCATGGAAAGTTAACTCTTTCACCTCTGGAGCAGTTCGAAGGTTGGGACTCACTGCATATGTCATAATATAGCAAGACTTCATGTTGTTTGAATGCCTGGGAGAGCAGGATAAGGTGACAGAGGAGCTGAGGCAGAGCCGACAACAGGAATCGACTGTCCTCTGTCCAGGCGAAAGAGTGCACCTGGCGCCCCAAGGGAAGAGGGAGCTCCAGAAAACTCAACAGCCGACAGCTGATCAACCATGCTAGAACTGTCTAGGCTGTGCCCTGAAGATTCCCCTCCCCCCGTGAGGTGACCGGGACCATGGAACTCCAAAAGGACAGTCCCCTACCTCCAAAGAACAGGGCCCTCTCGAGGAGGCCGAGAAGGAAGGGCGGAGGTCCGCACTACCACTCCTTCCCGAACCTGGGTGGGTTCCAGAAAAGGGTCGCCGCATTGAACCCAGACCCCTCAACCCCTCAGAGTCTAAAAGAGCCCTCCTCCTCACAAACACCAGCCTAGGCAGCTGACAACCCTGGTCAGTCCCCGAATGGACTACCCAGGGAGTAGCACCCTCCACTCCTGTAGGTGCTCCGATCGGCCCTAAAGTTGCGCAATCCAGGCACACGACCTGAGGGGGGTAACTCCACTGAGGGGGCAGAAAACCCTCCAAGGCCAGGCTGCAGAGCAATAGTGGTCTGCACCACTGCCTGCTGGTCAGCACCCCTGACCCTGGACATGGGGGCAACTGCCTGCTCCTCAGATGGGGGCTGGCTCCGGTCAGTCAAGGAAACTACCAGGGTGTCCACATGGGCAGCCAACTCCAAAGAGTCAGCCAGCTTGTCCAAATCAGACTCCACCTCTGAGGAGGTGGAGATCGAAGTCCGATGCCAGACAGTACGCGGGTACCCACTGCCATCCTGACCGAAGGGGGCACCAGTCCAAGTGTCTACACCAGAGCCAGTGCCGAAGTCTCCAACTGCACTGCGTATGGTGCCCGAAGAAGACACGGTGCCGAGGGCGGTAGCAGAAGTGGAGTTCATGCCTGCCATGGCACCATCCTGATCCACGGCGCTGCAAGTGGCGCTGAGGTCAGGGATGGCACTGACGATGGCACCGACAAGTCCCTCGGCGCCACGAATGGCAACAAGGATGACACCCCCCATGGGGCCATGTCCTCACTCGGCGCAGCAAGTGGCACCAGAGCTAGACACAGTGCCGCAAATGGCGCTGAGGCGAGAAACGGTCGAGGACAGCACCGTAGAACCTCCCACAGTGCCGTCAGCACCATCAGTACCACAAATGGCGTAGAAAGTGGAGACGGCGCCGAGCAACGGACCAGCACTGACCATGGCGCCATTAGGGCCCATAGCGCCACAAACAGCGCCAAGGTCCAAGACGGCTCTGACAGACAGCGTTGAGGATGGTGCCGACTCAGGCTTCTCAGCCCAAGGAGATGACACCGGGGGATCCTTCATCCCCGAAGGGCCGATTGCCAGTGCGGTACTCTCCCCGCCCACTCTAGGGGGGATGGACTGGGCCTCCTCATGCCACAGAAGGGACTGCATTGGCGAGGCTTCTAGGAGCAGAAGTCCCCCTCCTCCATGGTCCATTTAGAACCAGGAGAGGACCCAGAATAAAGGCTGAGAGACCGTGGCTTGGCCCGACGAGTGCACGCCCTGTCCCCCGAAAGTCGGCAGAGCTCATCCAACTTTCCACACGTGTTGCTTGATGACATAACGGTCCATGGAGAAGCAGGTGTCACACAAATCCATGTCGTGAAGCGGGCCAAGACACACGAGGCAACGGTCATGCTGGTCGGTGACGGAGTACTTGCGGCTGCATGGGCACCATCGCATAGGGGGCCACCCCGTGTTTAACGATTTCTGGCCCCCCCCGACCGAAACATGATCCACGGCAAAACAAGCTAAACAAAAGACTCAACATCGCTGGCAAATAAAGAAAAGGAACAGTCTCACCACAGCGGCATCAAGTGGTGGCGAGAATTGAACAGGCAGGAATACACAGACAGCGTTGAAAGATTTTTGGTGCCAAGACTTTTTGGTGTCGAAGCAGGAACTAGGCCTCTAATACAGCAGCTCCACACAAGGTACGACTTGTACGGCAGGAGACAAAGAACTGGCAGGAGGGCGGGGTTGACAATGCCTAATGGCCAACCCACGAGCGCCATGCAGTGCGTCGGCCACGAGGGTGGCGCCGATGGTGCTTCGACTCCGCCCATTCAAAGTTGGGGTCGTGACCTCAGGCCACAGTACCCAAAGGTGATGAATGGTGAAGACTGACACAGATAAGATCTACATTTGGGGAGGGGTTTATAGACCCTTGGAGCAAGGGATTGAAAGGGACAGCAAGCTCACAAAAGAACTTGAAAGAGGGGGTTAGCTAAGGGGGAATTAGTGGTAGTGGGTGATCTGAACCTGCTGGATATCAACTGCAATGCTACAGTGGCCAGAAGCACAAAAAGTCAGGCCTTGTTGGATGCACTCCAGGACTGTCTTTTGGTACAAATAGTTAAGGAACCCACCAGATAGACTGCCATTATTGATGCAGTGCTTACCAATTAGGAGGCAGCAGGACTGGTGAGAAGAGGGAATCCACTAGGGAACAGTGACCGTAACTTCATTTGGTTTGAGCTGGCCCTTGGGAACAGAAAGCCCCAGTCAACAACTGAAGTCTTTGATTTTAGGAGATTTTAGGAGACTTTAGCAGGCTGAGGGAACTGGTCAGGTGAAAGTTAGTCAGGGTAGACAATTTGGGTGGGAGGGAAGAAAGAAGGGTGAAAATAAAGAGGGCCATTCTCTAGGCACCTAAGTTATGCATGAGAATAGTAACCAAAAGGCTAAGAAAAATGCCTTCTACTAGAGTTGTGCAGAATATAAAATTCTGCTGGCAGCATGCCTATGGAATTATCATTCTGATTTTGCAGAATTTCACAAGTTTTGCATGAAAATTTTGTGGAATTTCACCAAATTTTAAATTTCAGTTATTTTGATCTAGTTTTTAAAGTACGTATCCACATGATATCAAATTTGACAGGTATACAAGTACTGATGGCTTTCATAAGTGTATCACATTTCAGAGTCCCCCAACTGAAAGGGAGCCAAGCTATGGGTGATCAAAAATATGCTCAACATTTAATTTTCAGTTTTTCCATCTAATTTTAAAATTTCTCATCCAAATTTTTCCACACTTTCAGGATTTAGGGAAACATACAACATGGTTATGTGTTCCAAGATTTAACCCTTGCTGTACTGCGGACTGATATATCAGTCCAGAATTCCTACATGTTCTAATTCTGTTGGCAGCCTAAGAGTTAAGTCACAAGCTTTAAAGGGGGCTGTGCAATAGGCAGCCAAACATTTTGCCAAAATTTAGATTTTAATTTAGTATAATTTTGAAAGCTCATTGAAATGTTATAACATTTTGCAGGTGTGTGGGTTATTTCTACATTTATAGATGTACACAGTTTCAGATTTCTAGCTCCAAAGATGCCTGAGTTATATGCAGAATACAATGTTTATGAAATTTCCCACAAAAAATAAAATGACAGATTCTGAGCACCTATCATTTTGAGATGATGTGTCCTAATGTCGTGGTATTTGGCACATCATTAGCACTCCTGTTAACAAGTAAGCATGCCAAATTCCAAATATCTAGCTCAATAGAAGGACGAGTTATGACCAAATTAATCAATTTCAAAAATGTCACAAAATTGTCAAATTTTAAATTTTTTTTATTTGTGTCCAGTTTTCAAAGTATGTATCCAAATGATACCAAATCTAGTAAGTATACAGGTTCTAATGACTTTCATAAGTGTACCAAAATCAGAGTCCTAGACTGAAAGGGGTGAGTTGTAGGTGGCCAAATATTTAATCAAAATTTCATTTTCAGTTATTTCCATCTAATTTTAAAACTTCTTATCCAAATTTCTCCACAGTATCAGGATTCAGAGAAACATGCAACGTAAGTATTTGCACCAAGTATTAAGTATCAAGCTTTAGAGGGGGCTATGCTATAGGTAGCCAAAAATTTTGCCAACATTTTGATTTAGTAAAGAAAAACATATGTTGCAGGTGACACCTTTTATTGGACTAACAAAATTATTTCTGAGACTAGCTTTCGAGATGCAATTCTCACTTCTTCAGGTCAGGTCAGTGAAAACAGAGCTGACTAGCATGACAGATATAGAGGTTGGATGTGGATTCGAGACATGGAGTAGCCAGTTTACACATCAAAGCATTACAGTCAATTCACATTCCTAGCAAACAGGCAGCAAGAATCTAATTGTGAAAATGTTATGAAAGTTTGTAAGTATAAGGTTTATTACTATATGTATATCTATTTCTCTCATAATATATCTATATATATATATATACACACACATACGTCTTCTGTTAGCACCCTTTGCAAACTGTGTGAGAGGCCTTTCGGCACCATGCAATTCTGCTTAAAGTTGGACCAGCATAACATTCTGTGGTGATTTGCATATGCAGCCCATGATGCTTTGCATTGTGGGGGCATGTGAGATTTTTGTATTTTCTTGAAACTTGGCTTCCCAGCCAAATGCCCTTTGGGGTAACCCTTGCCTCAGTGTTTGCAGAAGAGGTTCTTTGTCTTTTAAATAGTTTTTTTGTTTTAATGGGTTCACCACAGTGTATCCAAGGCACACTGTCTTAAGGGTAGCTGGTTCATTCCACTGGGGTGTCAAACAGACGAGGCATACTGATGGGTCCAGGTGGGACGAGACATGTGTCTATGTCTTCTGTTGGCGCCCTTTGCAAACTGTGTGAGAGGCCTTTCGGCACCACGCAATTCTGCTTGGAGTTGGACCAGCATAACATTCTGTGGTGATTTGCATATGCAGCCCATGATGCTTTGCATTGTGGGGGCATGTGTGATTTTGTATTTTCTTGAAACTTGGCTTCCCAGCCAAATGCCCTTTGGGGTAACCCTTGCCTCAGTGTTTGCGCACAGAGGTTCTTTGTCTTATATATATACACACACACACATATATATATATATATATATATATATACACACACATACACACACACACACACACATATACCTAGTTTCAGATTCCTAGTTCCAAAGGTGCCTGTTATATGCAGATAAAAATTTACATGAACTTTCCCACATAAATAAAATGACAGATTTTGAGCACTTATAATTTTGTGACAATGCATTCTAATGTCAAGATATCTGGCACACTGTTAGAGTACCTGTCCACAAGTAACCATGCCAAACATCAGATCTCCAACTCAATCAACAGCTGAGTTCTGACCAAATTAATGAATTTAAAACATTCCACAAAAATCTGACAAAATTCCACATTTTGTCGAATTTCAAGTAATTCCATTGAAATTCCACAAATTCGGAATTTTCTTATTCTGCACAGCTCTTTCTTCTATAAGAACAAAGAAAAGCTGAAAGAAGAATGGGGTGAATATTTACAGAGAAATAAGGAGGTTAAGAGGGCAATTAGGCAAAAGCAGACACAGAACAGAGTACTACAGAAGGGGTCAATAGTGGAGAAAAACGTTTCTTATGATACATTAAGGAAAAAAAGAAAGAAAGGAGGGGAATCATTATGCTATCAGAAGAGGATATGGTGATACAGGAGGACAGACAAAAGGCTGCCATTCTTAACAATTATTTGTGCTCAGTTTTCTCCAGGGAGGAAGGTGGGCCACTGCCGAACAGTGGCATCAAAGTGGTGGACAAGGGGTCCCAGTGATGAGGCAGCCAAAATTTACAAGCGATAGGGCCCAGAAAGGGCTGACAGTCCTAAAGATAGATACGGCCCCTATACCAGATGGGTTGCATCTGAGGGTACTCAGGGAACTGGCAACAGAACTGGCTGAACCCCTGGTAGGACTATTCGACAGCTTATTATGGATGGGGGGGCAGGGAGTCGCAGATGTCATTCCACTCCATAGGTGGGGTCAAGGAACAAGCAGGGAATGGCAGGCCTGTTAGTCGGACTCCTATCGTGGGGATGCTGATAGTCACTGGTTGAAGAAGACGTCGTGCACTACCTGAAAAGCAACAGTCTTCAGGAAATCAAATAGCACATTTTTGTAGCAGGGAAGTCCTGTCAGATGAACCTGATAGTTTTCTTCGACTGGGTGACAAGAGAACTGGACAAGGGGCACACCATGGATTTGCTCTGTTTCAAATTCAGCAAGGCTTTCGACTCATTGCTTCACAGATGCTTGCTGAAGAAGATGGAGGATCTGGGTGCAGCTATGGACATAGTTAACTGGGTAGGAAACTGGCTAAAGGGTAGGTAGCGGAGGGCTGTGATCAACAGTACCTGGTTAGATTAGCGCTGCAGGAATAGTGCCAGGCAAGAGAGCACTAGTTCCTACAGCGCTACCACAGACAGCAAGCAGGCATGTATAGCACTTGCCTGGTCACTGTCCATGGCACTGCAACAGGATAAAGGCAGCAAAATACTAGGGGCTGGCCAAGCTGCTCCCATGGCGTGGAGGGCTGGGGCATGGAACAGCTCAGCAGGGAGGCAGTGGAGATCAGGGTTCTAATCCTGGTCTCTTAACATTTTGCCAGAATCGGGACTTAGATTTTTTACAAAGGGCCATGGAAACAGTATTCCACGGCCCCAGAAATTTTAACTTTCACCATGATCTGCTCCCCCGGAGGGAGAATCTTTAAGTACAGGGGGTGCGGGAAGCCTCCCCGCAAAAATAAAAGTGATGGTATTTCAGCTGTGCTGAGCTTGCTGACGGCATTGTGGTCAGCTATATTCAAACCCAATGCCATTTTCAACAGTGTCAAATCAGAAGAGAGGGAGGTCATGAGTGGGGTGTCACAGGGATCTGTCCTGGGCCCGGTCCTCTTCAATATGTTCATTAATGACATTGGAAAAAATATCTGGGGCAGGATGTGTCTCTTCACAGATGACACTATGCTCAGTGGGAAGGTAGATAGTGATGAGGGAATCGGAAATGCCGAATGACTTACAAAAGCTTGAGGGGTGGTATATGGTTTGTCAGTTGGAATTCACTGCCAAAAAATGCAAAGTAATGCATCTACGGAATAAGAACTCCAGAACAGTGTACTAGATGGGGGGTTGGGGAGGGCAGATAGCACTACGGCTGAGGAACATGACCTAGAAATTATCATCAGTGACACCCTCAAGCAATCAAGCCAGTGTCAAAAGGCCTATGGTAAGGCAAGTAGGATGCTGGGGTGTTAGGAAGGGGTACTGCTAGCAGGAGGAAAGAGGTAAGAAAAAATTTCTCACCACAGTAATTATGTTTCTTCCACTGGATCACTCAGTATGCTTAACTAATGCAGTCAGTCTTCAATGTTGAACTGCCATGGAGAGAATGGAATGTATACAAATGATGGAATTCTCATTGACTTGTGCCAATTTCAAACTGCTGCCTCTAGTAACTGCTGCACTCTGAAGTGCTTAGATTCATTACGAAGCCTAATAAAGTGAAGGTACCCTATCTAGCTAAACTATGTAACCCTATTCCCCTGTATGAGCCCATAAGTAATGGTCACTGTAAGAAGGGACAACAGTTAAACACAACTGGTTTTAAAAACTTCAAAACATTAATTCTAATAAGGCAAAAGGACATACAGTGACCAACAGGGATGCAAGATATAGGATCCCTTTCTCCTGGTTCTGGAAGGGGAGGCAGGGTCGGAGTTTAAGCATACTGAGTGATCCCCTGGAAGAAACATAATTACTATGGTGAGTAATTTGTTTCTTCAAACCCCAGGAATCACTCAGTATGCTTAAGTGATGCAGACTACTAAGCAGTACCTTTGGAGGTAGGGCAGAGAACCTATTTGGGAAAAAGGCTCTGCAGTACTGCTGTGCCAAACCTGGTGTCACTTCTAGACTGTATGTCTAAGCAGAAGTGCTTGGTGAATGTGTGGACAGTTTTCCATGTAGCTGCTTTGCAAATTTCCAGTAGGAGAATATCCCTTACTGCAGCTACTGATGCAGCTGTGCCCCTGGTAGAATGTGCCCTGAGGCCATGGGGGAGACCCAGGAGGGCTGCTTACCAACTCTGCTATAACAGAACTGAATGCAGGCCAGTATCCAGTGTGCAATGTCTCTTCTAAATGCTGGTTTACCTTTACCCACTTCCCCACAGGTGAGGAACAACAGGGTAACCTCTAGCCCGTATGCCTTGGTCCTTTCAGTATAGTGGTTAAGTGCCCTCTTGTCATCCAGGCTATGCAATCTCCGCTCTCCTGAGCTGGAGTTGGCAGTGAAAAAGACTGGCAATGTAATAGACTGATTCAGGTGGAAATCTGAGATGACTTTAGGTAAGAATTTCCTATTAGTCCTGAGTACCACCTTATCCCTGTGGAAGGATATATAATTCAGGTCTGTGCACAGGGCCTGAATCTCACTTACTCGTCTAGCTGAAGTAATGGCTACTAGGAAAACAGATTTCCAGGTAACATACTTTAACTCTACAGTTGCCATGGGCTGAAATGGGGGTTCCATTAGCCTGGCAATGCAACTGTTCAGATCCCAGGCTGGTACTGGCTCCCTCAAGGGAGGGTGAAGGTCAAGGACACCCTTAAGAAACTTCATGAAGACCAGGTGAGATGCCAGAGACCTGGCTTTACCAGCCAAAATGTATGCAGAGACTACAGCCAGGTGTACCTTCAAGGTAGAAGTCTTAAGGCCCAGTGAATTTAAATGGGTCAGGCAGTCCAGAAGAACAGACAACCCAGCAGTAGCGGGATGAATACCAGTATGGCCACACCAGATAGAAACCTCATCCACCTGGAAGCATACGTTTTCCTGGTTGAGGGTTTCCGAGAACGCCTGAGGACATTCAGGACATCTTCAGAGAGGTGCAGACTTGCAAATTCTAAGCCTTCAAGAACCAAACCCTCAGGCGGAGGGACTTGAGGCTGGGGTACAGTATCCTCCCCTGCGAGGATGTCAGCAGACTGTGCCTCTGGGGGAGGTGAACTAGCTGTGCCACTGACAGGGCTAACAGGAGGGAGTACTAGGATTGTCTTGCCCAATCTGGTGCTACTAGTACTAGGGCCAACATTCTGGATGCAGTATCATTTGCATCCACTGCCATGTGAAACTGGTATTTTGTGGCATCTAAAGCCATTCTGACAATATCTGCCATATTGTGTGCCATATCCCCTGGAACTTTATCAATTAAAACCAGCATGGAATTCCATAGGGCTTTCTGGTACTGAGCAGCATAAGCCATGTAAGCTGCCAGTCGGAGGAGAAGGGAAGAGCCCAAGTAACCTTTCTTTCCCATAGTGTCAGTTTTTCTGGAATCTTTGTCTGGTGGATAAAATGCCAGGGGTACTCTTTCATTATCACAGGCTGTCACACCCTCATGATCTGGATGGGTATACAAATAATCAGCAGAACCCCTATCCAGCTGGTATTTTTTTCTCCATGTTATTGTCCACCCCAGAGACAGAGGAAGGTGTCTGAATAATTTTAAAAGTAGCCTTTTTAAGGGAATTGTGGTTTGGAAGGATCATCTTTCTAGTGGGAGTCAAACCCATCATATCTAAAAAATCTGCCTTTTCCTGATCATCCATAGATTCCTGTGAGGAGAGGCCCAGGGTGTCAGCCATTTGCCTGACAAATGAAAAACGGGATGAAAAACCATCATGCCTACGAGGAGGGGTACCAAACTCCTGGTCTAGGGATACCTCTGGTTCAATGGGTTCCCCTAGATTTGTTCCTCCTCTTCCTCCTCATTGTACACTTCCAGGTCTTGGTCAATGGGAACCGGTGGTAGGATTTGAACCAGTGAAACCAGTATGGAACTTGGAGTCTGCAGAGCCTGTATGGCTTGCAGGGCTCTGGCAATTTCCTCCACAGAGGGTATTTTATCATTATCTGTTGGGAGCTCCTTTGCTTTTTCAGCAGGAGGCGCAACAACATGTTTTTATTTATATTTATTTTTTGCAGGCACAGACTCAGGAGCCTGTGCTGTTGTTCTTTTGTGCTTAGCAAGTTCAGACCCTTTTTCAAGAATTTTGGGGTCTGAGGAATCTTTAAAGGAGTCTTTTGAGGGTCTCTCCTTTGTTTTGGAGTGAGATGAAGAAGAACCCTCTTCAGCCTGCTTTGGTGACACTGAAGTGGGAGCAGAAGCCATTTCCTCTAATATTTTGGCTCTCTTTTTAATAGTTTTTGAACAAAAAATACTGCTCACTTCACAGTTAGAGAAAATATGACTGGTACCCAAGCACTCTATGCACAAATCATGGCAATCAGCCTTTGATACAATTTTTAAAACCTGTGGGCCATGTCCTCTTTTTAGGTCAGTCCGACGTGCCAAAAGTCAGAAGACTGTAAAAAAAAAAAAAAAAAAACGTCCCCAGAAAGGGTTTCAAAACAAATCGCAGTCAGTCCCTATGTGAATAAAGGGAACTTCGATTTAGTAGCGTCTGCTACAGTTTACATGCACAATCGGTGTGGTAGATTGCCCCCCCTCTTCTTAAAATACAGGCTAAGGCAGCTAAATCTTATTCCTTAAGTCTACTACAGTAGCAATCTGTTCTTTTCCTGTATTTTTATTTATTTATTGAAATGTTTCACCAGGAGGGAACACTGAACACAAAGTTGCTCGTCTCACGGTGTGACCTGGGGGGAGGGGTTACATAGGTTTGTGAAGGATGAACAGTTACAGTAGTATGTGGGTAGTACAAACAATACAACTTTGTAAGATTGTGCAACAGATGGAACACAGGGTATTGTAAAATAAACAGTAGTGGAACATTGGGTACATTACAATACATGTCCAAAATCATACAAAAGAACATATGAATGTACAAAACAGTAATAATGCGATAGAACCATTTATAGTGTATGGGTGTACCAGGAGCAGGCTCAAGGTAGTACGCAAGTGCTGTTGGAGTAAAAAGGATGGGGTTAGGTTCTGCACACTGGTGACCAGAAGGGCAGGTGGAGAAGAGAGGGGGAGAGGCAAGAACTGAATATGAGGAGAAGGGGTAGCCATTTCCTGATTTCCCCCTTTAGGATGTTGAGAACCCTGCCGGGGGGTCATGGTAGAAAGGCAGAAACTGGGGATAGGTATTAAGGTGGGTTAAAGCAGGAACAGCTGAGGGAAAGGTAATTGTGTAGGGCAGAGGTAAGGGAGCAGTTGGAGGAGGAGCGTCATATTTCAGAGGGAGGGAATTCCAGATTTTAGGGAAACGATGGGCGAAACCAGTCTGACCGATGAGGGTGGAGTAGAGAGAGAGAGAGAGAGAGAGAGAGAGGATGAGAGATAGGAGGGGAGCCCCCCAAACCAGAATTTGGAGGTTAGTTTGGCACACTAAGAGATGCGTCTGTGAGACAGTGGAAGGAAGGTTAGAGAGCAATAGAGTTTGCAGTGGTGGGAGCGGGAAGAGGAGTGGATAGCAAAACGGCAGAAGGAGTTACAGAGAGTGTATATCATATATATATATATAAAGAGTATATATTCTATATATGTATATATATATATATATATATATATATATATATATTATATATACTATTTATATCCTTTCTACTATTATGGGCAGGCCACCCATAATAGTATCTCTTCTCACTTGCCTATTCCCCCCTTTAAATTCCTTTTTCCATCCCTTGCTTTATGCCTGTACAATAATTATAGAATTTATCTGTGCAGAGAAAATGGGTTTCTGTCCGTTTATTATGGTCTTGTGTTTACTCTGGGAAAGGTGTAAAGAGCCCAGTAAATAAGAACAGGGCAAGATATTGTGGCACTGCTGTGCTAAAATTGTGTTTAAAAGAAATATGCCCCGAGGCACGCTTGTGCTACTGAAAAGCCCTGTAGGGTACTGGAATGAAACAGACGACTGGCCCCTGTAAGAAGCTGTTTCCGGCTTCAGTGAAATTAAAAAAAAAATGCAGCCGATCCTTTATTGATCTGTTCAGTCTGCTAGGGCTGCAAATAATGAACGCTGTGTACTCGCTCCCAAGAAACAGAGCGGGAGGAGAAAGTAAAGACTGTTTTGAACAGTAAGGTGCACTTTGCGGTGTCACTTTCCCCGACTCGTGCCTCTTAGATTAAACTAATTGAAAAGTAAGAAATGTCTCCTGCTAGCAAGGAACAGTCCCTCAGCATGGGATGAAGGCTGACATAGAATATTGTCACATTACAGTACTGAATAAAAAAAAAAGTACAGGACTGAAATATTTTCCGATGGCTTGAGATTTCAGCCGTTGGGTGTGTAACTCCCTGTTATTAAGCTAAGCATGCATCCTTTTTTTTTTTTATATATGTTCACTCTTTTTCTCCGGACCTGCCATCAGGTTCTCTGCCCTGGTCATGGTGCACCCACAACTTCCACCTCCTACTTAGCCCCTGCTCTCCCTGTTACCCCTGGCTTACCCCCCAGGGGGTGGGGTCATGGTACTGTACAGGCACCAGTACCATGAGAACGGTAACTGATTGGGAGAGTTTGGCCAGGAGGCTAATTGAAGCCTGGGGACAGGGCTTCATAGAGACGGCAGGAGCGCGATTTTTATCCCTGAGCTGGGGCGGAGACTTGCAATGACCTCCAGCATCTGTCCCGCCCCAGAGAGCATCGACTGTGCGCTGGCTCAGGCAACACGCTGGCCTCCACTAGGTGTCACTCCTGCACCGAACACAAAGCCCCCGGAGAAGGAGAGCAGTCCTAGGGACGCTCGATCCTTCTTCCCGGATGGCCCTCCAACCACTCTAGATCTGTTCCCGAACCCGGGTTGCTGGTGTCACAAGCGTAAGTCCTATCACTGTGCCGGTGGACCGGCTGTCTGAACATGCATCCTTTTTAACTTGTAACAGGTTGTACAAAACGAATAATAAAGCAAAATTGTATGGAGTCCTCCTAAATGTTTTCTTAAATGCTGACATTTATTTTAGCCCTTACCTGAGCGCAGATTCATATAAAATGTGTTCTTAGAAGCCAGCAGCCCCAAGTAGAGGCAGTTTTATAGTGAAGGACAGCTGTCACTCAGGATGCGTTAAGGGGCGGAGTTTCAATACAGAGGCGATTAGCCATTATTATTGTATTTCTTGTTCTTATTCGTTTTTCTTTTATGTCAGAAGTGTTTTATCGGTACCAGTGATCTATATATGTAGACAGTCAATCTGCTCCTCCCATCTGTCTGTATTAGAGGAGGAATGACTGTTGTTAAAATTAGGGGTGGATCAGCTGACACAGTGTCATAGGAGGGCTGCACTATAAAAGCTGCCACTGTGCTGAGGTTAAGCAGATCAGTTTGGGAGAGTTTCCTGAGAGGCTGATCTGGGAGCACAGAAATTTTGTAGATATTGTACTGCTTAAAAGTATTCTACACTGTGGCAGAATCACTGGAGGGAAGTGATTCTGGAGCTCGAGGAGAGCTCATTTTATTTTTTGGTTTACAGCCTGACGTTTAAGACACACTTACTTTATTATTTTGTTTTTATTTTTGTATAGTCTGATATTGAAGTTTATTATTTTACAAAAATAAACATCACACAAATACTGTGTGTTGAACAAATCTTGGAGTACTGTGTATGCTTTTATTACCCTACCCATGAACCCTACCACAGTATTTGGTGTCAGACGTGGGATCTCTGGTTGTCTTACTTGGTGGAAGAAACCAGTATCCAGTACCAGACCTGGTACTAAGGATGATAATAAGGCATGTAAGATGAGGACAAGAAGAGTGATACGGTGACTGGAGGAGTGAAGACCCGGACACAGGTGTTGAAATCTGGAGAGATACTGAAGGCTGGAGTAGAGTCTGTGGTGCAGACTCGAAGATCAAAGGAACAAATGGAAGAATCACCAGAAGAGGAGAAACAGCAGGAAGAGGAATGATGGCGCCACATGGAGTAATCACCAGAAGAACTCCCAGAATTGATGTTATGGTTAGCCATACGACAATTGGATATGGAAAGAGAGAGGGAACAGGAGCGGTGGAGACAAGACACCAGGTGGGTACAAACTCTAAGGGCATTTCGTGATTTGGGGGCTGGTCAAGGGCAAGATGGGGGCAGATCGGACCAAAACCAGAAAAATATAAAACTGACAAAAATGATGGCATCAGATGATAACGAGGGTTATTTGGTCACCTATGAAAGAGTGGAATAGGCATGTGGGTGGCCCAGGACTCAATGGGTAGTGTGCTTGGCCCTGTACTTAACAGGAAAAGCACAGCTGGCTTACACAAATATAGATACTAGATCTGCCCGTACTTATGACTTAGTCAAAAAGGAAATACTCAAAAGATATAACATTAATACAGAGACACAAAAGATGTGTTTAGAACACTCAAATACCAAAGTAATGATGCCCCTAGAAAAGTGTTTACATGCCTCAGGGAGTTGTGTATAAAATGGATACAGCCAGAAGGAAAGACTGTTCGAGATGTGATAGAGACTATAGTAGTTCAGCAAGTCCTACAAATATTGCCCCAAGAAGTTCAGATATGGGTACGTGAGCACAAACCTGAGACCACAGAGATAGCTATCATTTTAGCTGATGATTACCTTTTTGCCCACCAGAGTACCAAGAGAATAGCCAATAGACCCCCAGAAAATACTACTTCCAGAGACAATACCCCCACATGATAAACCTATGAACCAAGGTATGGGAGGTATGATGGTAGGAATGACAACAGAGGAGGGACTGAGAGGACATTCCCACCTAATATAGTATGCAGAAATTGCAAAGGACTGGGCCATATTGCCAGGTTCTGCCCCACCAAAAGAAGTGGCTCTGTACATTTGGCTTTATTGAACCCAGGATACTTTTTCACCGATGTCCAGATTGAAGACAGAACCATTGCAGCTCTCATTGACTCTGGGAGTAAGCAATCCCTGATAAGGCCAGAATATCTTAAAAATAAAGAAAGGGGACCCAGTATGAGCGTGGTATGTGTGCATGGAGATACCCACCATTATCCAACAGCAACACTGAAACTGGTTATAAACGAATGCCCAATCTTGATCACTGCTGGGGTAGTGCCACATTTGCCAGTACCCATGGTCATTGGCCATGATTACCCGGAATTTACATCTCTAATACCAGAAAAAGGAACTGTTGTTGCAGTAACGACTCGGGTGCAGGAGAAGAAACAAAGAGAAGCTGGGGACATTTTTCCTTTTCAGGAGGACGTGGTTGGAGAACTGGGGAAACCAAAACTCTCCCATAATGCCAAAAAAAAAACAACAGAGAC
Organism: Neoceratodus forsteri; assembly: GCA_016271365.2. Taxonomy (NCBI): domain Eukaryota; kingdom Metazoa; phylum Chordata; order Ceratodontiformes; family Ceratodontidae; genus Neoceratodus; species Neoceratodus forsteri. The sequence continues at coordinate 662,537,981 of CM057459.1, forward strand.
AATGGCATTTTGAACAGAAAGGGTTAACCCCAGAGACTGTGTCTGGTATTTTTAAAAAGGCAAATGTGATTACTGAACAAAAAGCTGATAAGAGTTTAAAACCGTGGGACAGGTGCCAACAACAGGTAATCCTGAGATTATAGAACATAATGGGTTATTGTATAATATATGTAAGAATCCTGTGTCACAACAGCATACTGAGCAATTACTGGTGCTCCAATGTCTTAGAGATGATCTTTTGTGTCTTAGTCATAACCTCCCTTGGGCAGGCCATGTGGGGAGAGACAAAACACTGGGCCGATTAACACAGCACTTCTTTTGGCCTGGGATTCATGAGGGTGTGGCTAATTACTGCAGGGCATGTGAAAGCTGCCAGTTAGTATCTCAGGTGGGAAAAAAAGGATATGGTTCCCTTAATGCCCCCTCCATTGGTTACAAACCCTTTCGAGAGGTTAGGGACTGATGTTGTGGGACCCCTGAATAAAAGTAAAAAAGGCAACTAGTTCATCCTGGTTATTTGTGACTATGCAAGCAAATACCCTGAGGCCATTCCCATGAGGTCAGTCACCACTCCAAAGATAGAGAAGGACCTGATTAAAGTATTCAGCCAGGCAGGAATACCCAAAGAGATAACTGACCAGGGCAGTATTTTTAATGTCACTTTATTGAGAGAGCTGTACCGGCTCCTGGGAATTGTAGCATTGAGAACTTCCCCGTATCACCCCCAGACAGATGCACTTACAGAACATTTTAATCAAACCCTTAAAAGAATGCTGAGGAAGTTTGTTCACGATGAAGGTGATGATTGGGATAAGTATCTCTGTTTCGCGTTATTTGCCTATCGTGAAGTCCCTCAGGCTTCCACTGGATATTCCCCCTTTGAGCTACTCAATGATAAAAATCCCAGAAGTCCATTTGAAGTGGTGAATGAATGTTGGGAGGAAGGCAAAGATCTAAAACACATGGGGATAGCCACATATATGAAGGAGCTACACCAGAGGCTCATGAGATATATCTGTAATGCCCATGAAATTAGAGTACAGGCACAAGAGAAACAAAAACAGAACTATGATCAGGGGACACACAAAAATAATTTTCTTCCCAGGGAGCGGGTATTACTACTTCTGCCTACACCTAGCAATAAGATGCTAATGAAGTGGCAGGGACCCTTTACTATATTAAGATGCACGGGGCCAGTGACATATGAAATAGGAACCCCAGAAAGGAAACACAGAAAGAAGATATACCATGCAAATTTACTTAAAAAATGGCATGAGAAAGACATACCTGCAGCAGGTCTGTTGGTGATCCCTGAGAAAGCAGACACAGACATGGATATAGCATATAGCCATCTAGAAAAGCTAAGGGAGGGACAGCAAATCAAGATAAACCTTTCCCTAGAACCAGAGAAACAAGAAGAGTTAAAAGCATTATTGAGAAAGTACCCTCAGACTTTTACCAGTACAACGGGTCTTGCAAGGAGGGTGCAACATACGATTAGAACTGATCCCCCCCCCCAATTCGTAAAAAGCCGCATAGACTTCCTGAACGGGTACGGGTTGAAGTACAGAGGGGAACTAGACAAACCGTAGAAGTTGAAAATCACTGAGCCATCAAGCAGTGCTTGGGGATCCCTGATTGTAGTGGTACCAAACAAAGAGGGAGGGATTTGCCTGTGTCTCGATTTTAGAGCACTGAACTACATCTCCCAAATTGATGCCTACCCCATACCGAGGATAGATGACATCATGGACAGAATAGGAAATGCCTGGTATATCTCGACTCTAGATTTCACCAAGGGCTATTGGCAGATTCCTTTAGAAGAAACAACAAAAGAGAAAACCACCTTTAGTACGCCAGTGGGGTTATTCCAATTTAAGACTATGCTGTTTGGTTTGCACAGAGTGCCTGCCACGTTCCACAGATACATATACCAGATACTAGCACCTCACCATAATTTTTGTGCAGCTTATCTGGATGATGTTATCATCTATAGTCCTGATTGGAATTCCCATTTGAAACACTTGAGGGTGGTAATAGAATCTATAAAGGAAGCAGGGGTATCATCAACCCGGTCAAGTGTGCCCTAGCAATGTTAGAAACCAGATATCTAGGGTTCATATTGGGAAATTAAATGGTGAAGCCAGAGATTGACAAGGTAGAGGCCGTAGCTAACTGTCCCCAGCCAGAAACCAAGAAACATGTAAGATCTTTTCTAGGCCTGGCCAGTTACTATCGAAGGTTTATACCTCAGTTTGCCACAGCTGCTACACTCCTTACAGAACTGACTAAAAAGAGGTATGGGAATAAAGTGAAATGGTCAGAGGAATGCAAAAAAGCTTTTAGAGAAATAAAAGCTGCATTATGCTCCTCGCCAGTATTAAAGAGTCCTGATTTTTCGTAACCCTTTGAAGTCCATACGGATGTGTCAGGCACTGGACTTGGGGCAGTATTAAGCCAGACCATAGATGGAATTGAGCACCCGATTTTGTATATTTCTCTGAAACTACATGACTGAGAGCAGAAGTATGCTACAGTTAAGCAGGAGTGTCTGGCAACCAAATGGGCGATTGAAGCCCTGAAATTTTACTTGTGGGGCGCTGTTTTTACACTGGTTACCAACCATAACCCATTATGCTTTCTCCATCAAATGAAGGATGGTAATAACAGGATTATGAGGTGGTACCTGGCATTGCAGCCTTACAAGTTTGTGGTCAAACATAGAGCTGGAACCCAACATGTGAACGCTGATTTCTTGTCAAGGTATGGGGCCCCTGTTACCAATGTAAATGTAAATGTATGTTCTTGAGGTACATCTGTTGTTTCAGAGTAAATTGACATTGTTTAGACACTCCAAGTTAGTATTTGAGTATATCAGGTATACTTATTGTAGAGCATTACCTGAGTGTTTATGTTTATGTTTATAAGGGACCCTGGGGTGGAGCTACCAAGCGAGGGTGGGCGGTAGTTCCATCCTACCCAGACATACTTAGGTAGGTTGTCTTGGAAACAAGACTGGTGAAACCTCTAGTTTCCACTGGTCCATGGGGGTGTGTGGTAGATTGGCCTCCCTTCTTGAAGTACAGGCTAAGGCATCTCAATCTTATTCCCTTAAGTTTACTGCAGTAGCAATCTGTTCTTTTCCTATATATCCTATTTATATCCTTTCTACTATTATGGGTAGGCCACCCATAATAGTATCTCTTCTCACTTGTCTATTCCCCCCTTTAAATTCCTTTTTCCATCCCTTGCTTTATGCCTGTACAGTAATTATGTAATTTACCTGAGCAGAGAAAATAGGTTTCTGTCCATTTATTATGGATATGTGTTTACTCTGGGAAAAGTGTAAAAAGTCCAGTAAATAAGAACTGGGCAAGATATTGTGGCACTGCTGTGCTAAAATTTTGTTTAAAAGAAATATGCCCTGAGGCGCACTTGTGCTACTGAAAAGCCCTGTAGGATATTGGAATGAAATGGATGACTGGCCCCCTGTAAGAAGCTGTTTTCGGCTTCAGTGAAATAAAAAAAAAAATGCAGCCAATCCTTTGTTGATCTGTTCAGTTTGCTAGGGCTGCAAATAATGAGCGCTGTGTACTCGCTCCCAAGAAATAGAGCGGGAGGAGAAAGTAAAGACCGTTTTGAACAGTCAGGTGCACTTTGCGGTGCATCCAAGTCGGGAAAGTGAAAGTTGCCACTTTCCTCGACTCGCTCCTCTTAGATTAAACTAATCGAAAAGTAGGAACTTTCTTCTGTTAGCAAGGAACAGTCCCTCAGAATGGGATGAAGGCTGACATAGAATATTGTCACATTACAGTACTGAATAAAGTACAGGACTGAAATATTTTCTGACAGCTTGAGATTTCAGCCATCGGGTGTGTAACTCCCTGTTATTAAGTTGAACATGCATCCTTTTTAACTTGCAACAGGTTGTACAAAACGAATAATAAAGCAAAATTGTGTGGAGTCCTCCTAAATGTTTTCTTAAATGCAGACATTTATTTTAGCCCTTACCTGAGTACAGATTCAATAAAATGTGTTCTTAATAGCCAGCAGCCTCAAGTAGAGGCTGTTTTATAGTGAAGGACAGCTGTCACTCAGGATGAGTTATGGGGAGGAGTTTCAATACAGAGGTGATTAGCCATTATTATTGTATTGCTTGTTCTTATTTGTTTTTCTTGTATGTCAGAAGTGTTTTATCTGTACCAGTGATCTATATCTGTACAGACAGTCAAGCTGCTCCTCCCATCTATCTGTATTAGAGGAGGAATGACTGTTAAGATTAGGGGCAGATCAGCTGACATAGTGTCATAGGAGCACTGCTCTATAAAAGCTACCACTGTGTCGAGGTTAAGCAGATCAGTCTGGGAGAATGTCCTGACAGGCTGATCTGGGAGCATGGAAGTTTAGTAGAGATTGTACTGTTTAAAAGTATTCTACACTGTGGCAGAATCACTGGAGGGAAGTGATTCTGGAGCTCGAGGAGAGCTCATTTTCTTAGGTTTTTGGTTTATAGTCTGACGTTTAAGACACACTTTATTATTTATTTGTTTTAATTTTTGTATAGTTTGATATTGAAGCATATTATTTTACAAAAATAAACATCACACAATAACTGTGTATTGAACAAATACTGGAGTACTGTGTATGCTTTTATTATCCTACCCACAAACTCTACCACAATCGGTTCCTAGCTAGAAAAGGGGAACCAATTGTAGCATTCAGTGCAGGTAAATATGAATTAAATACCAAATGCAATCATTTCCTAGGTAAGAATGGGAACCAATCACAACATAAACTACAATTTTAAATAATAATAATAATACTTTAAAACCATGGCATTAGTGGTAAGAATTGCAACAAAATGTGTTTTAAATTAGAAAAATTGGTTCCTGGGAACTGCTCAAAATGAGCAAATAATACCCACTAAGTTAAACTTTACAAATAATCTACTAGAGGCAGAGTATGAATAAAGAAGTGAAGAAATATCATTTTTTAACGCAGCAGTGCAATGAAAATGCGCTAAAATTTGACCCCATCTTTTTTTTCTTCCTAATTGATGCCAGATGTCTTCCAGTTTATTTTGGTGGTGAAATATTCAGTTTCCATTATCATTAAAGAATTTTATGAAAGTTTTAAAAGAAAAAATTACTCACCTTAGTAATTGCTTTTCTTCTCATGGAGTCTTGCTATATTATAACAATAGCAGTCAGCCACTGCAGCTGAACTGCCCCGGAGAGGAAGGAGTTAACTCCAGAAGATCTGGAGTTCTACAGCGCGAGGGCGCTGTGCCCAAAGCTCTATCTGGCAGTTTCAAATGAAACTGTCAGATCTTTTACGAAGCCAACATCAAAGGACGGAAAGTCTGTGTGGAAAACTACACTAGCCCATGGCTACCTACTAGTAGTAATAACAATATAAAGAACAAAGAAACACTCAGAGCCATAATAACAAAATTGATGGTATTATGGTTCATTTTACCACCCTTGACAAGCAATATATGAACCCCCCCTTCCCCCAAAGACTCAAGTCCAGGAAGGGGGCAATATAAATAACCTAAATGAAACAATCTAGATCCCTAACCCAAAGGAAAAGAGGGTAAGGGAAAAACTACAATGGCATGACACAGTGCTTGCACCAATTCGCCACCCCTACCCAAGTAGAAGTTCTGAGAGGGGCAGGAGGGAGGGTGGTTATAATATAGCAAGACTCCATGAGAAGAAAAGCAATTACTAAGGTGAGTAATTTTTTCTTCAAACACCATGAAGTCTTGCTATATTATAACAATAGCAGATTACACAGCAGTACCTCTATGGAGGAGGGTCAGAACCTACTTAGGAAATAGGCTCTGAAGCACAGCTGTGCCAAACCGAGCATCTCTCCTGGACTGGACATCCAGGGAATAATGCTTGGTAAAGGTGTGAACTGTCTTCCAGGTAGCAGCTTGACAAATCTCCAGAATGGGGATGTCTCTAGCAGCTGCTAGAGACGCAGCTGTACCCCTGGTGGAGTGGGCCCTCAATCCTGAGGGGGGTACTCTACCCAGTTTCTGATAACAGAATTGGATACAAGAAACAATCCACCTTGCAATTGTTCTCTTAGTGGCAGGTTTCCCTTTGCCAACCTCGCCATAGGTAAGAAAGAGTTGGAGGGATTCAAACCTATGACCTCTGGTGCGCTCTAAATAGTAGCTTAAGGCTCTTTTGACATCCAAGCTGTGCAGTCTCCTCTCACCTGAGGAAGAATGCTCAGTGAAAAATACTGGGAGAGAGATAGATTGATTCAGGTGGAAATCAGAAACCACCTTAGGCAAAAACTTTCTATTAGTCCTAAGGACTACCTTATCTCTGTGGAAAGAGATAAAATCTTCTTCCACTGACAGGGCCTGTAGCTCACTTATGCGTCTGGCAGAGGTGATAGCTACTAGGAAAACGGTTTTCCAAGTTAAATACTTGAGCTCTGCAGAAGACAGAGGCTCAAAGGGGTTGCATTAACTGAGCAATGCAAATATTCAGGTCCCAGGCGGGAGCTGGTTCCTAAAAGGAGGGTTAGTATGAAGTAACCCTTTAAAAACTTGGAGAACACCGGGTGAGAAGAAAGGGAGGCAGGCTTCCTGCTGACACAAAAAGCAGAGACAGCTGCCAGATGAACCTTCAGGGTAGCTGGTCTAAGGCCTAGGGAATTCAGATGGACCAAATAGTCCAGTAGAATGGGAAGATCAGCAGATTCTGGGATAATCTGCCTCTCAGAGCACCAGATGGAAAACCTCTCCACTTAGAATTATAAGTGGCCCTAGTGGAGGCTTCCTTGAAGCCTTTAAAATATCCATGACACCTTGAGAAGGTGTAAGTCAGCAAATTCTAGCTCCTCAAAAGCCAAGCCTTGAGGTGGAGGATTTGGCGTCGGATACCACACTCTCCCCTGTGCACAGGCCAGTAAGTCGTGGACTCTGGGCAGGCTCAGGGCAGGGTGGACTGCCAAGGACAGGAGCAGAGGGTACCAGGGCTGTCTGGCCCAATCTGGGGCAATCAGAATCACTCTGCAAGGTTGAGATCTGATTTTTACTAGTACCCTGAAAAGGAGAGGAAAGGGGAAAGGCATACAGGAACTTCCCTTTCCAGTCCAACAGAAAGGCGCCAGAGGGACTGAGCCCAGAACTGGAGGCCTGCAACAGAAAAGAGGAAGTTGGTGGTTGTCTGGGGCTGCGAAAAGTCTATCTGAGGAGTGCCCATCTGGCAAAGACAGACCCCAGCACTTGTGGATTCAGAGCCCATTCGTGATGGCCCTGAGAAATTCTGCTGAGGGCGTCCCGCCAGACATTGTCCTTCCCTGGGAGATGAACCGCTATCAGGAAGTGTTCAGGAGTAAGCCAGAGACCACAACTTCATTGCTTCGTGCACAAGGCTGAAGACCAGTGCCCCCTTGTTGTGATGTACCACATTGTGGTGGTATTGTCTGTCCTGACTTGAACCACTTTGTTCTGGACAGAATCTGAAAACACCCGAAGAGCTAAAAAGACAGCTCTGAGTTCCAAAAGATTGATGTGGAGCAGAGACTCCTGAGGAGACCATACCCCCTGAGTGGCAAGGTCGCCCAGGTGAGCCCCCCACCCTAACAGGGAGGCATCCGTGGTGAGGGTGAGGGAGTGAGAAATGGGAATGAAGGGAACCCCCTGTCTTAAATTGCTATGGACCTGCCACCAGTGGAGGGCTAGGATCAGAGTTTGAGTAACTGGGACCAACTTGGTAGGGGGTCCTTCCTTTGAGACCAATAGGCCCTCAAATGGAACTGAATGTCCTCATCTGGAATCTTGCTCCCTGCACGACAGCTGTGGAAGCAGCCATGTGCCCAAGGAGTTGCAGAAAATGCCTTGCTGGTCGAGAGACCCGCAGGGTAAAGGAGGATGCCAGGGCGATGAGTCTGTCCACCCTTTCCGAGGGAAGAAAAGCCCTGGCTAACTTTGTGTTCAATTCTGCGCCTATGAAAGTTAGGACCTGAACTGGTTCCAGAACTGACTTTGTTAAGTTTAGCAGGAATCCCAGGGAAGTGAGAAGCTGCTGGGTGACTTGCAAGTGGGATTTCACCTGACCTGGAGACTGACCCACAATGAGCCAGTCGTCCAGGTAGGGAAACACAGCAACCCCTTGCCTTCTTAAGTGAGCCACTACTACAGCGAGACATTTTGTGAATACCCTTGGCACAGAGGTAAGGCCGAAGGGCATTGCCCTGAACTGGTAGTGGCCTGAGGGCAGTTCGAACCTGAGGTACTTTCGGTGAGAAGGCCTGATCAGAACATGAAAATAGGCATCCTTGAGGTCCAGGGAAGCTAGCCAGTCCCCTGGCCTTAGGGAAGGCAATATCATTGACAGAGTCAACATTTTGAACTTTGGTTTCAACAGATGCTTGTTCAAGTATCTTAAATCTAGAATGGGCCGCCATTCTCCTGTCTTTTTTGGGGTAAGAAAGTACCTTTGACTGGGTATCTTGGGACAGATTAGTGCATCTGAGCCATGCCAACCTACGGGAAGCTACAGAAGTGGCCATGACCCTAGAAGAAACATCATTAACATCAACAGCAGTATGAAATTGAACTTTAGAGGCTTCAATGCCATCAGCAGCCACCTGTTCCAACTCACTAGCCAGCTGGCCATGGGCCTGCTTGGCTAACTGCAATACTGTGTCCCACCTAGATTTCTGATATCTAGCTACATAAGCCATATAATTTGCCTGCCTGAGTCCCAAAGAAGCTGCCATATACTGTTTCTTCGCCATGGCATCAATCTTCCTGGAATCCTTATCAGGAGGATGTGAGGCCAGAGGAATATTAGCCTTGTCACAGGCTGCAGCTTGTACCACACCTACATGACTACACTGCTCAGTAAGGAAGTCTGTATCCGAGCCTGACAAAGTATACCTTCTGTCCATTTTTTATCTACAAGAGGGACAGAATGAGGATTTTTAAAATCTTTGTTGTTTGCTTCCTAAATGACTTATGCAAAGGAATAGACAACCTCCTAGACTCTGGAATATCCATCATTTCCACATAATCAGGCTCCTCTTGCTCATCCACAGCCTCCTCTAAAGGAAGCTGGAGGGTTTCTCAACCTTTTGTAAAAATAAAGAAAGAAGGGGACTCAGACAGAATAGGAGGAGATTCTAAAGGTCTGTCTGGAGAAATGTCCGGTTCAATGGGCACGTCCAGACCCCCCCAGCCACACATATATTGATCAAATTCCTCCTCCCCCTCCTGTGGTTCATAAAAATCCTCAACTTCAAAATCCTGAACCACTGGGACTGAACGAACCAACCTTTCACCAGCTGTTGGCTGAGACAGTGACTGGACAATCTGAATGGCTTTAGCTATCTCTGCAGCAGTTGGAGACACAATTTTGGACTCCAGACCTACTGATTTCCTTGTCTTTTTACTTGGGACTGGTTCCTCTGAACCAGCCTTCCTTTTGCCCGAGGAAGTCTCGCCCTGGTCAGAGGGCACTCCCTCTGGTCCAGTGGGTACTGGACCGGGCTGGCCATCCGGTCAGCGGACTTTGGCTCTCGTCTCCTGAGCCGCCCAATCTCTTCTCCAGGGTGGCTGCAGGGAAATTTTACACACCTGGCAGTCTGACAGGAGGTGGTCAGCCCCAGACAATGAAGCACAAGTGGTGTGTGGGTCAGCCTTGGCAAGGCGTCCCCTGAACATCACAGTGTTGAAACCAGTGGGCCAGTTTTTCTTTGGGTTTTCTCAGACATAATGCCAGCCTAACCAAAACTTGCCCTTTGATGGCAGTGCCAGGCAAGACACCCTTATCGGTTCCTAACTGTGTCACGGGTATTTGAAAAAACGCTACAATTCCGGTTTTTAGAACCGATAAGAACCGAACCGCACTCTAAAACCCACTGTACACTTTTTAAAATGCAGAAAATAACCGATCGGTTCAAAACGAACCGATAATTAATTTTCCACACAGACTTAAATTTTAGTACTTACGGTTACCAGATAGAGCTTTAAAACCGAAATGCGGTAAAAATAATAACTTTTGCCGGTTCAAATGAACTGAAAAATACTCGCTTGAACCGAGAATGAACCGAGCTGAAGGAGCTGATCTCCGGAGCAACTGTTCAGTGAAGCGGAGTAAAGAATCTGACAGTTTCATTTGAAACTGCCAGATAGAGCTTTGGGCTCAGCGCCCTCGCGCTGTAGAACTCCAGATCTTCTGGAGTTAACTCCTTCCTCTCCGGGGCAGTTCAGCTGCAGTGGCTGACTGCTATTGTTATAATATAGCAAGACTTCATGGTGTTTGAATACTTATTTCTCAAGAAAAAAAGATGTCCGCCTAATTTTTGCATAGAAATAATACTGAAGACTTGAGAAGGGTAAGAATCCAGACAAAAATGCAAATGTACAGTACACAGCATAGGAAGCATCCAGAAAACCCAAATCAACAGTTCTGCCAATATTTTTCATAATCATAGCAGAAAACTAGTTTCTTGGAATAACTTGTTTCGTTGCTGTACTGCTTTCAGTAAAATAGCCTTTCCCTTCCTCCTCCTCTGTGAATACTGAACAGAAATAGTCATTCAGTACTTCCGTCTTGAGTGCATCATCCTCCACATACCCTCCTTCCCCTTTTTAAAGTCTGACTATACCCCCTCCAGATTTTTTCCTATCGCTCATGTACATGAAGAATGTTTTATTATAATTTTTTTATTCAAATTGCCAACTATTCCTCCATTTGTGCTTTTGCCTACCTAACTTCCCTCTGTTTTATCTGGTATCTATCCCTGTCTTCATCTTTCTAGGTCTGCTTATAAGCCCTGAAGGCCAACCTCTTAGCCCTAACCTTTTCAGATACTTCTCCAGAGAACCATAGTGGCCTCCTTCTTCTTTTGCCTTTGGTTAGCTGCTTCACAAAGTATTTTTTTGCCTCCTCAATGGCTGCCTTAACTGTCTTCCACTGCTCCTCCACTGTTGACATAACTGTGACTCCCCCTATGGCTTCCCTCAGGAAATCTCCCATCTTGCCATAGTCCCCTCTTCTAAAGTCTAGTGTCTTTGTGGGGTTAGTTTCATGCTCAGTTAGTACATCAAACCACACTGTCTGGTAATCGCTGTTTCCCAGGTGCTCCCCTACTGTGACCTTTCCCACATTTTCTCTGTCTGAAAGCACCTGGTCTAGCATTGTCCCCTCCCTGGTTGGGTCTGTGACTAGCTGGGTTAGGAATGCCTTGTTAAGGCCTTCAATTAAATTTCTACTCCTGGCCAAAGCAGCTGTATGTAGACTCCAGTCCACATCTGGGAGGTTAAAATCTCCCACTATCAACACCTCCCCCTTATGTGACATCTTTTGAATTGAGTTTAACATTTCATTTTCCATAGCTTCATCCTGAAATGGGGGGGGGGGTCTGTAGACCACCCCTGTGCAGATAGTGGTTCCCTTTTTCTTCTCCAGTGTGACCCATAGTATTTCTTCTTTTCCCTGGTTACACTGCATCTCTGTTGCCTTGATGGTGTATCTCACATACAATGCTGCCTCCTCCCTTTTTGCCTGCTCTATCCTTCCTAAATAGATTGTATCCTTGAATAACCACCTCCCAGCTTTGGTTGTCGCTACACCATGTTTCTGTGATGGACACTTTGTCTAGGTTTGCTTCCACTATAATGGCCTCTAGCTCACAGATTTTGTTGCTCAGGCTGTGAGCACTGGTACACATGGCTCTCCATTTTGTGGTTTTACCCCTTCCCTCCATCCCCATTTGCCCCCTCCTATTTGACCCACTGTCCTTCCTAGCCATGGTTGGGTTAGTATTATCCTTGTTTGTGAGACTATTTGGGTCATCTGTTGTGTATTTGTTGCACTGGTCTGATTGTGTCTGATATGGGGGTGGGTGCACATCTTTTCCTTCTACTCTATCACCACCACAATGGCAAGTTTAAACCCTTCTCAAGGAAGTTTTTAAACTTATTTGCGAGGACTGTGGTTGCCTCCCCGGAAGGATGCAAGCCATCCTCTTTATACAGGCCCCTGTCCCCCAGGTGAGGCCTCAGTTCCCCATGTAGCCAAAACCCTCTTCCCCATACCATTTCTTCAGCCAGGAGTTGAAGTCAATGATGCTACATGTCCTGCCCTCACCCTTGCCTTGAACAGGCAGCACCTCTGAGAAGGACACAGAGGTTGCTGTATGCTTGAGGTCTCTGCCCAGTCTCCTTAATTCTTCCTGTACTTGATCTAACCTCTCCTCATCTCCTGTGATGTCATTTGTCCCCAGGTGGACAATAAATGAAAATTACGTACCTACAGTAATTCTTGATCTTACTGTACATCTTCACCATTCATCACTGCTGGGTTCAAACCAGAGAAGCTAGGACCCCGCGGAAACTTATAGCTTTTTTTTGAGGAGGAGAGGCAGATGCTGGGATGGTGCCTCCTTCAAGGCTGACGCACTGCTGGCCCCTCCACCACCCCAGTTCTGCTTGCCTGAGAAAGAAAAATGGAGACAGAGGAAGAGGAGGGAGGGGCAAGAGAGCCCGAGGGACAGCAAAAAAGAAATGTTTACATCTCAGCAGAAGAGGTAGAAGACTTCTGGGAAAACAATTTGAAAAATACATTAACATACATTTAAACTAGGGCAAACCGGGGTGAGCAATGACTATGTTCCTGCTCTAGAAACTTCAACTACCCTGGAAAATTCTCAGCATATGAATACAATATCTAATCAACCAACTGTAAATAAAAATAGAGCTAAAAAGGTACATCGTGATAATAACCAAATTAAAATGTTATTAGTAAATGCTCGCAGTTTAATAGCCACAAAAGAAGAATTAACTTACATCCTTAAACAACAAGACACTGCATGCTGTGGTGTAAAGCTGGAGAGGCGAAAACAGGTTAGAAAAAGAAGAGTGTGGCAACGAAGCCGAGGGATAGACAAAGTAAATGAAATAAACTGAAAAAGGAATAAGCCAAAGAGAGGACAGAAAAGAAGAATCCTACCCTAAGGGACCGCAGGGCCTCACTCCTCGGGCGGCTCTGAGAGAGGAAAAGATAAAGGTAGAAGAGAAAGAAAAGAAGAAGAAGAAGAGGAGGAAAAGGACAGCAGGGAGGGAAGGGGGATCTGACATGACCATTGTGAGAAACTGGCTTGAGCTTACCAGTCCTAAAAAGACTGAGGACAAGGGAGCAAGGATCCCTCTAGCTAAAGGCTGCTATTAGGTGGCTCAATTGAGCCATCTGTACAGCTTGTTTTTGAAAGGGCAGATTTCCCTTTCCAACCAGCTATCCAATTAACCACAACCTAAGCTAAGAGCTCACAGATTGTCCCACAAAGGGGAAAAATTACCTGTTCCAAAGAGGAAAGAGCCTTGACTAGGTGTAGGAAAAAATGAGTAAACAGTCACATGACCATGTACTAGTATAGGAGCCCCTTCAAGAAGGGCGAAACATATTTATGTGGAAAACAAACAGAGACAGGGAAGGCAACTCCTTCTGACTCACTAGGAGTGTCTTGAGAAGTGCAAGCCGTAGGGAAAAACTCCTGAAATATGGAGAAGCCTCAATTCTGGGGACACCACAGCAACAAGAATCAGAAAGAGTTCCCTCAGAAGTTAAGGGTGAAGCCCTACTCGCCCCTCAGGTTGAACCCTCTGTGGCTTCAGAGAAGGAACAGAAGGTCCTGAGGTACCAGGGGGACTCAGTCCCCAACCGGTCTCGAGGGTGGGGGGCGAGCAGGGTGGGGGAGATGCCCAATGAATGAGGCCCATGTGGGGAAGGCGGGCAGACTTCAGTAATGAATGGTGAAGATGCAAGAGAATCAAGACTACTGTAGGTACGTAATTTTCATATCTTCCCTTGTCAATCTTCACCATTCATTACTGCTGGGTGAGTACCAAGGCCACGAAGGGGGCCCTAGCACAGCCCTGAGGGAACAGGACCCTCAGCCTCCTGCTGTTGGAAAACAGGAGGAGGAGGAGGAGACTCTAGCCATACTAGACTGACAAGTCTGAGGCCGAGGAGAGCTAGAAGGTGTCCCCTGAAGATGAGGGGATAAAGGAAGCCCCTGAAGAATCCTCCTAGCCCTGCTGGAAAAAATAAGGGTCCCCCGGAAGGCAGAGCGAATCACCCTACACCAAGCCAGGGGTGACAATCTTGACAGACGAAGCCACACCATCCATCTAATACAGATCGCTGTCCCTGCAAGCCTGGAAGCCACCTCATTGGTGTCATGAGATGCCCGTGCTTGGTGCCTTGCCAGTTCCAGACCTATGGCGGAGAGAGCAATGGCTTGTCGAGACTGCTCCGAATCAGGCAACAATGCTAGCGATTGAGCTAGCATTGACCACAAGTGCCTGCTGTAGGCAGCATGGTGTGCCTGATGTGACACGATGCACATCAACGCATGAGTGGAAGAGAAAACCCTTCACCCCCACTGGTTGAACTGCAGGGAATCCGGATCCGGTGGTCGGTCGCGCGTCAGGCGCTGAAGTCCGGAGGGAGTGTCTAGGGATGTCAGGCCCGAAGGAGGGTGAGGGAGAGAACCTAGAGACTCTCAGGGGGTACAATACCTCCTCCTGCAGTTTGCCAGGGCTGGAAAAGGGTCGGCTGGAGACTGCTAGGTGCGGATAGATGCTTCCTGGAAGGGAATAGGCCAGGATGGCACTGCTAGGTGGTAGGCACTGAACTCATGAAGGAATTCACGAGCTGCTGCTCAGTATTGTCCCCGCAAATGTAGGAGATATTAAGATTCTGAACCATCCTCAAAAGGAAACGTTGATATTTAGTGACATCAGCATCGGAAGATAGATGAATGTTGATTCAACTCCTCTGAAAGAGGGAGTCAAGAGGATGAGGAACTCAATTGTTCAGAAGACTCCTCACACGGAGGGGACTGGTGAAAGACCCACTTGTCCATGGCCCTGACATAAGATGGGAAGCGCACAGTGGATCTGAACATCTCCCAGGTTAAGGGCCCGTGGGACCCACATGACCTGGGGAGAGAAGGGGTGGCTGCAGAGGGACGGGAGATGGGCACCCGGGAGTGCCCGACCTCTGCCAGGGCTCTGGAATCCAGGAGTGGAGCCTGTACTGGAGGGTCCCTGAGATCAAGCCGATTGCAGAGAAGAAATCTGAGGATGCGAACCTGGAAGAGCCCAGATGGGAATCTCCCCTGTGACATGCCTGGGGTTGCATGTGTCCAGAAGGGCAACCTCTGCACTGCCACCCAAGGGTACCCTGGAGCCCGAGAAGGATAGACTAGGTTCAGCACTGCGGCTCCTCCCTGCACCCGTAGGATGGCAAGAGAGTGCTGCCGCCTCACCCCGGCCTCTCAACCCTTCAGACTATGAGGCCACCCTCTTCCTCAACACCAGCGAGGAAATCCCCAGTCCATCGGCCCCCCCAAGGGAGACCACAGAAACAAGGATCTCCAACCCCCACCGAGGGATGGAAGCAGCACCAGCATTGGTAACTGCCGCCGCCCACTCAAAGGAGAAAACCCTATCCCCAGTCTCAGAACCACTACTCCCAAGAGACCCCACACCATCCCTGGCCGAGGGAGCCTTGAGAGTAGGTTGCTTTGGAGACTCAGGGATAGGGCCGCTGGGCCGCCTGACACCACGTCCCACAGAGACTTCCGATCCTGAAGAATCAGGTAGCTAGTTCGGGTCCAAGTCATCCTTCTCCGAAGAGGAGGCATCTAGAAGGACCTCAATACTAGCCACCCTTGGAGTTTCTCTGGAG
Organism: Neoceratodus forsteri; assembly: GCA_016271365.2. Classification (NCBI taxonomy): domain Eukaryota; kingdom Metazoa; phylum Chordata; order Ceratodontiformes; family Ceratodontidae; genus Neoceratodus; species Neoceratodus forsteri. The sequence goes on from CM057459.1 coordinate 662,553,709, forward strand.
ATGGCACCACGAACGACACTGTCCTGGAACACGGCACTGCCAATACCACCGTCAGGTCCACCTGATGGCCCGGGCGGAGTCCCCAGTGCCATGCATGGTGCCAGAACCCAAACAGCCCCACCAGAGGAGTCACCTAAAGCACCGGTGCTGTGAATGGTGCTAAGACCTGGACTGGTGCCACACCTGGCACTGCTGCAATCACCAGTGCCGTGAACTGCACCAGGATCCGAAATGGCACCAGAAGGTAGCATCAAGGGTCCGCCAGTGCCGGACCCAGCAACCGTGAGCTGTGACACTGGGGGAGCCTGTACCTTGAGGAGGTGATCGCCGAGGCAGTGTCAGCGACGTGACCCTGGGAGGAGCCGTGCCGCCCTCTGACACCACAGAAAAGGCCTCCTCCTTGGCAAGGCTAGAAGCTGAGGAGGCCTCCCGCCAGGCCATGTTGACCCGGAAGGGGACCCGGAGGAAGGGTCTAAAGTTCTGGCCTGGGAGACCTGAGGGTGACATCATCCTCCGAAAGTTGGCGGAGCCCTGCCGACTTTGAACACACGGATTTCTAGTACACGGCGGTCTGTGGAAAAACAGGCGTCGCATCTATCCATATCGTAGTTGGGTGCCAGGCACCAAAGGCAAACATCGTGCCGGTCCGTAACGGAAAAGTGCCAGCCACAGGAGCACCGATGCATGGGGGCACGGGCCGCTTTAGACTTGCGTTTAGCTCCTGAACCGAACATGATGTGAAATAAACTAAAATATAGCAATAGATCCTGGCTCCATCGGAAAAAAGGCTAGAAACGGTCTTACTGGCTTCAATGGCATCGGGATGGAGAACCAGGATGAAGGAATGAAGAAGTGGCATCGACAACTTCGAGTAGGCCTAATGGCACAGAAGAATGCTCTCACAGCAGTCGTAGCAGGTGTCTCGTACACCACATAGTGCGTTCCGCTCGTGGGCGGCGCCATCAGTGCCAACTCCTCCCTCCAAAAAAAAAAAGCTCCCTTGGCAGGTGCGCACATCCAGCTTACACCCAGCAGTAATGAATGGTGAAGACTGACAAGGGAAGATAATTTTTTCTTTCTTAGTACAACTCATGTAGTAAGAGAAATATCTAGATGTCATTGCTGATGACAGTGATAGACCATCAGGAGTGTTAGAAGTTCTATACTGCTAATAACTTGAAAAGTTCCAGCTCTGACTTTGATGTTTTAATGCAACTGGGTAAACACTGCTTCAAAAAGACTGTTAATTATGAACACCCACTGAAGCTGTGTAGCGGGTATCTGCATTCACTGCTTGAAGTCCTTTGCCACAGCATGCATATCCTGTATAGGAAGCTTAGTACAGTGGTAGAGTTACAGGATAACAAACAGTAGAAGGTATGGGGTCTGGGTTCGATCCCCAGAGTGGAACATTTTTTTCTTTGTCACTCAAATTTATGTAGTATGAGAAAAATTCTTTGATACCATTGCTGATGACAGTGATAGACTTTCAGCAAGGTCTGAAGTTCAATATTGGTGATAGCGTGACAATTTTCAGCTCTGACACTGAGGTGTAGATGCAATTTGGGAAACACTACTTTAAATAGAAAGACTCTTAATGACAAACATCCAACACAGCTGGGTAGGGGGATTTGCACTTATTGCTAGATGTCATTTACCACAGCATGTTTTTCTGTATAGGAAAATTAGTACTACAGGTTACTAAGCAATAGACAGTCGGGGGCCTGTGTTCAATTCTCAGAGTGGAAAATGTTTCCTTTTTTAGTACAATTTATGTAGTATGAGATAAATTGTTAGATGTTATTGCTGATGTTAGTAAAAGACTTTTAGCAAGGTTTGACATTCTATACTGCTGATAACTTAAAGAGTTCTGACTTAGACTTTGAGGTTTCAAAGTAACTTAGGAAACAGTGCTTCAAAAGACAAGACTGTTCATTACAAAAATTCACTGCAGCTGATGAGAAGGCTTCACTCGGTGCCCGATGTGTTTTGCCACAGTATGCATCCTCTGTCCAGGTGGCTTAGTACAGTGGTAGCACTGCAAGCTACCAAGCAGTAGAGGTTAGAGGGCCTGGGTTCGACCTCCATAGTGGATTATTTTTTTCTTTGTCACTACAATATATGTAGTATGAGAGAAATGCATCCTGGAGGGAAGGGAAGATTAGAGAAATGGAAATTGCATACTCACCATAATTTCTGACCTTCCAGAATATCTTCACCATTTATTACCACATCTGGGTCTGTGCCAGAGGCACTAGGACTCCATGGGAGCCAAAGCCTTAAGCGCTTACAGCTAGGGGACCGATGTCAATGATGGCACCACCCACAAGGTAGACATATGACGCTGCATTTGTGGGCTGGCCAGTAACTGACACTGGCCCCCTGCACACCACGCTTCAGTTGCCACGACAGAAATAAATGGGAGAAAAGAAGAAAGGGGGGCAAGGTTGCCCAAGGGATAGAGAAAAGGATATAGGATATAAAAAGAACAAAACAATACTGTAGAACCCGACTACCGAGGAAAAGAATGAGAAGAGGACTTAGGGAGGGGGTGTCTATGTAGCGGGTTTAGTTTTGTTCAGAAATGTAGGTCAAGGCCTTCTGGGCAACAGTTTAAAAAGAGAGGAGGGCACCTGATGAGAGGGAGGAAGAGAACCCCAGAAAGAAAACTGAGAAAAAGAAGAGAAGGAAAATGATAACACAGAACCCCATGAGGGGTCCAGGAGGGAAGAAAGGAGAAATCATAGCCCAGTAGGCAGACGAGAATTAATACCAACCAGGGCCTGGAAAGAACCATACCCTGAGGAGGGCAGTAGGCTGTAAGTACAGATGCTTGAGCTAAGCATATCTAGCTACCGAAAGAGATGTTCTAAACAAGGTCAACAGGACAACGATATATAGGGCTTCTCAAATTCAGAACGCCATAGTGCTCAGCCAGAGCAAAATGAAAAAATTCTCACTGTAGTAATATTGTTTCTTTCAAAGTGTCCTTTAGCATCAGTAACTGACTGCAGTAAGGTGACTAGGTTGAACTGCCTCGAGGTGAAGCCATGAATATTCATAAAATGAACTAGCCAATAGGAAAAGAGCAGGAGGGTGTGCTGATTGAAGTCTACCCAGAGGGCACCAGAATTTTTCAAAAGAAGAATGGGAACATGCCCATGTTAGTGTGGACCAACAGGATCTAAAAATCATGCAACAGCATGAACAGAAAACCATTAACAAACAAGAAGACTTTGCTTTTCAAATTTAAAATGCTTTATTTTTTTTAAATGACATAGAAACAACACATACAACATTCCATTAACAAAGCACACTTAAACACACAACAACCCACCATCCACCTGACCCCACCCTCCAATCACCCAGCTTACCTACTTGTATTCCACCCCACCTCCACTGCACCAATTATACAAACAGTTGGTAATATCCTTAGGGGTAGACAGATATGAGTCAAAGTATACCCGGTGGTAAGAGTTTTGAACAATTTATCAAACTAATGGGGGCATTTACCAATAACAAGGCTTCCAATTTGCCCCATTTCTTAATATAAGTATGCATACTGTTTTTAAGGCTAGCTATGGTCTTCTCCACTCTTAGTTTGTGCAAAATATCGTTGAGCCACTCTGTGGGGGAGATGGTTTCTTGGTCTAACCAATGATGTAGTATTAAGCATTTCACTGTCAAGGCTATTAATGCCATATGAAATCTTCTCTCTTTTACAGGGATATCCGAAAGAGTGCCCACCACGCAGATTTCTGGAATAAAAAATTCAGCCAGGCCCAAGACGAGGTCTAATGTTGTTCTGAGTGTGTCCCGAATGGGAGTTACCTTGGAACACTTCCACATAACATGCAACAGGGACCATTCTGTATTATTACATCTGGAGCAAGTAGCCATGGGGAGTTTACTCATTTTGTGTAGATGGGTCGAGGTAAAATATATATTATGCAAAATGTGGAATTGCGTAAGGCGCAGTTTATCATTAGATGTGTATCGATAAACATCAAGCCATATACGTTCCCAGTTCGGTGATGCAGAGGGCAGTACTCGTTCCCAATAGAGGGACTGCCAGTAACTTGAGGATATATCTGTGGAAAAAGAAGGGAGACTAACTCGATACAACATGGTCTGCCAAGAGAGAGACTGAATTAAGGAGAGAAGGTTGCTGTTATTAGTCTTCCATTCCCCAGACCCCAACCATTTGATTAACATATGGCACAGCTGATATACTTTAAAAATCTGCATGTTGGGCAGTTGGAGAAGCGCCAAAATGGCTTGACTGTCCATTAGGGATCCATCTCTGGTTAGGTCAGAAACTCTTGTCTAGAAGCCCCGGGAGCCATTGAGGAGAGAGAACCTTACCGTCTACTCTGAGATTGGGGTTGTGGCATAGGGGTTGTGAGATATACTGTGTATTCTTGTAGTACACTGACCTGCATAACTGACTATGCACTTGAAGTGAGGTGTGTATGACAATTCCTTGAGGTTCAAAGGTAATTTGCTAGGAGGAATGAACAAGAGTCCAAGTAGGGAATCCTGCTAGAGCTATTTGGTGCTCTCAATTTGCAGCCAAATAGGAAGGTAATCGGAAATTCAAGATGCTCTAAGGGGTAGTCCATCTGGCATACTTTGAGGCATGGCTAGCCAGGTAATGAAGATAAAGGTCAGGAAGTTTAAGACCACCAAAAAAAAACATTGCTTTAAAAGACATTCAAAACTTCAGGAACAAATTTGGCAAAATGAGGAGGCAGAGTCCTCTTCAGATAAGTTTCAGGGAGGAAGGTTGGATTTGCTGATGCTAAAGGACACCTTGGAAGAAACAACATTACTACGGTGAGTAATTTTTCTTCTCACCCCAGGGGTCCTTTAGCATCAGGAACTGATTGCAGACTACAAAGCAGTGTAGTTGGGAGGTGGTACAGAACTTACTTAGGGAAGAGGCTCTGTAGGACCGCCCTGCCAAATTTGGCATTAGATCTAAACAGTACATCCAGGCAATAGTACTTTGTGAAAGTGTGTACAGTCTTCCATGTGGCTGCTTTGCAGACATCTAGTAAGGGAATGTCCCTTGCAGCTGCCACTGTGGTAGCAGTGCCCCTGGTAGAGTGAGCCCTGAGGCCCTCAGGGGGCTGTTTACCAGCCTTGTCATAGCCGAACTGAATACAAGAGACTATACAATGAGAGATAGTTCTGCTAGTGGCTGGTCTTCCTCTACCTACCTCCCCATAGTTGAGGAAACACTGGGTAGTGGAGCCACTGAACTGCTTGGTGTGCTCCAAGTAGTAGGACAGGGCTCTTTTAACATCCAGACTATGGAGTCTCTGTTCTCCAGGAGTGGAATTCTCAGTGAAGAAAACAGGAACAGTGACAGACTGGTTAAGGTGGAATTCAGAGATCACCTTGGGCAGGAATTTCCTATTTGTTCTGAGCTCTACCTTGTCCCTGTGAGGGATAACGTAGTTGGAATCTGTGCAGAGTGCTTGCAGCTCTGGAATTCTTCTGGCAGAGGTAATGGCCACTAGAAAGACTGTCTTCCAAGTGACATATTTCAGATGGGCCGTAGCCATGGGTTCGAAAGGTGGCTCCATAAGCCTGGCAATGCACAGGTTAAGGTCCCAAGTAGGAATAGGTTCCCTGATTGGGGGCTGAAGGTGGAGAAGGCCTTTGAAGCACTTTTTGAAAACAGGTAATTAAATGATTGTTTGCTTGCCTATGGACAGATAAGTAGAAATTGCAGCTAGGTATAGCTTTAAGGATGAGGCCTAGAGGCCTGAGGCCTGTAAGAGAGCCAAATAGTCTAGAATATTGGGGACTGATGCTTAGAGAGGGTGAAAATGCTTTCCCTTGCACCAGAAAGAGAATCTTCTCCACTTAGCTGCATAAGTTTTCTTGGTACTAGGTTTCTTGGCCAATTTCAAGATTTTAAGGACCTGTTCTGAATACTGGGATTCTGGGTACTCTAACTCCTCAAGAGCCAGGCTATGAGGTGAAGAGACTGTAGATTGGGATGAATCGCCCCTACCTGAGGAAGAGTTAGAAGGGAGTGAGGAGGAGGAGCCGGATCAGCTTGCTGGAAGCCAGGGCCAGCAGGAGGGGGCATCACGACTGCCTTGGCCGATCCGGTGCTACCATGATCATTGTTGCAGGCTAGGACCTTAGCTTCAGTAGCACTCTGTGAATCAGAAGGAAGAGAGGGAAGGCACAAAGGAACTTCCCCAACCAGTACAGGGACAAGGCATCTGTTGGAAGAGTCCCTAGTGCTGGAGGCCTGCAGCAGTACAGCGGAAGCGGATGGTTGAGGTGAGAGGCAAACGGATCTATTTCTGATGTGCCCCACCTTCCGCAAATTATGGCAAGGACTTGTTTGTTCAGAATCCATTCATTGTGCCCTTGGCTGATTCGACTGAGGGCATCCACCAAAGTATTGTCCTTGCCCAGGAGGTGTATGGCTGAAACGCTGATGTTGAGGGAGTAAGCCAGAGACCAGATTTTCATAGCCTCCGAACAAAGCATTGTGGACCTTGTGCCACCCTGCTTGTTTATGTAAAACATTGCAGTGGTGGTGTCCGTTCCGATTTGCACTAAATGGCCTTTCAGCTGTGGGGCAAAGGATTTCAGAGCCAGGTAGATGGCCCTGAGCTCCAGTAGATTAATGTGGCTTACTGATTCCTTGGGGGGTCCAAATGCCACTGACAGAAAGGCTGTCCAGATGAGCTCCCCAACCCAGAAGGAAGGCATCTGTGGTAATGACTTTTGTAGAAGAAGGCAGTTGGAAGGGGATTCCCACTGACAGGTTGGTCGGATCCTTCCACTAGTCCAAAGCTTGGAGCAAGGTTTTTGTGACGGGAACCAGCCTGGACAGAGAATGTCTTTTTTGGGACCAGTAAGCCTGAAGGTGATACTGTATGTCTCTCATTTGGGAATCTGATTCCTGGAACGACAGCTGTCATGGACACCATGTATCATAGGAGCTTTAGAAAATGTTTGTGGCCTGGGCTGATCCAAGACAAATGAGTTTGCCAGAGCCAGGAATTGCCAGAGCCAGGAATTGTTGTACCTTTTGCAGGGAGGAAGACTCTGCTTTGCTGAGTATCCAGCTCTGCCACAATAAAAGTAAGGAGCTGAGTTGAGTTAGCTGGGATTTCTTCGCTTATGAGGAATCCTAGAGATTGCAGAGTTCGCTGTGTAGTGGTGAGGGCCTCCTGCACCTGCAGAGGAGTCTTGCTCAACAGGAGCCAGTCATCCAAGTATGGGTAGACTGAAATGCCCTGTTTTCTAAGATAAGCTGCCACCACAGCCAGGCAGTTGGTGAATTCTCTTGGGCTGAAAGAAAGGTCAATGGCATAGCTGAAAACTGGTAGTGTCCTGATGTCAGCCTGAACCTTAGAAATTTTCTGTGGGACTGCCTTATTGGAATATGAAAACAGGTATCCTTGAGATCCAGGAAGACTAGCCAGTCCCTTGCTGAAGAGTGTGGATCACTGTTGTGAGAGTGACCATTTTGAATTTTGATTTGAGTAAGTGCCTGTTCAGATGCCTTAGGTCAAGGATAGGTCACCACTCCCATCTTTCTTCCTTGCAAGGAAGTATCTGGAATAGAGACCTTTGCCCTTCTGCGAAGGAGGAACTTTCTCTATTGCCTTTGCTGTGAGCAACTTTTTCACTTCCAGCTCCAGAAGAAGTCTTTCTGTAGGAGACTGGGGTTTTGACAGGAAGGGACCCCTGAGAGATGGACATTTTTTGAACTGAAGGGAGAGGCTCTTTTCCACTACCGCCAGGACCCACTTGTCTGAAGTTATTAGGGTCCAGGACTGGAGGTAGTGGGAAAGCCTGCCCACTACTGGTAGAGGGGAGGCAACCTGGACACTGGAATCAGGGCTTAGTCTGTGAGGCAGGAGCAGGGGTGGAGGTGCCTCTCCTTTGTCCTCTCCTGCCTCTTCCTCTGAAAAAAACCTCATTTGAGAGTAGTCCACTGGCACAGGCTATGGGAGGAAGGATCTAGGGAAGTAATCCCTGCCCTTTTCCCTTTGTTTTGAGCTCTTGGTTACTGGGAGCCTTTCCTCTGGTCAGACATTTTGGTAGGCTGTTTTGTACTCACCTACCTTTTTCATGTAGGCTTCCATTCTGTCACCAAAGAGAGAGTTCTGATCACAAAGGAAGTCAATAGCTTTGGATTCGGTGTCCTGTGACAGATTGGTTGTCCTTAGGCAAGCAAAGTGCCTGAGGGAGAGGGCCTGGGCCATAACCCTTGAGGCTGCATCATTATTGTCTGCTGCCATGTGGAATTGGAACATGGCAGCTTTCAAGGCAGTATCTGCTGTCTCCATTATGTCCTAAACCATAGTGTCTGGCTTATGCTGGGCAATAGCCAGGACAGAATTCCAGAGGGCCTTCTGGTACTTGGCAGTATAGGCCATGTAAGAAGAGAAAAGAGAGGCGCAGCAGGAGAGAGGCTCAAGTATAGGACTTCTTAGCCATGAAGTCAAGTCTTCTAGACTCTTTCTCAGGGAGCTGAAAGGAGAGGGGACTTTAGCTTTGTCACAAGCTGCCTGCTGTACCACACCTTCATGACTAGGATGTACATACAGGAAGCTGTGTCAGACCTGGAAAGCTGATACTTTTTATCTATTTTCTTGTCTACTCCAGACAAAGAGGTAGGGGCCTGGAGAAGCCTTCATAGTGTTTTTTCTGAAAGCCTTATATATATATATATATAGGGAGGACAACCGTTTTTGGAGGTGGGAGACCCATCATGTCCCTGTAATCCTCGTCCTCCTCATCATCCTGGGTGGACTCCTGTGAGGGGAGATCCAGGGTGTCCACCATATACTGTAAGAAAGTTAGCATAGAGAAAGGATCCTCCTGGTCACTAGGGGAAGCTCCAAAGTGTGGATCAGGGGAAACATCAGGCTCTAAAGGGCTTTCCCCTGCCTCATAACCTAGTCCATAATAATCCTCATTCTCCCCAGGAAAGTCATATGCATCAGAGGGAACTGCACTGGGGGGTAGACTAGCAGTGGCAGGCATCTGAAACATGGACCCCATGCCCTGCAGAGTTTGGTACAAAGGCCAGGCTTTAGCCATTTCTTCAACAGAGGGTAAATCCCCTGGTAAATCTGTGGGATTATGCCCCTGAGGCTCAATGTTTTTAGTTTTTTCTTTGTGCTTTCTGCCTACTGATGACTCTCCATGCTTAGGTGTGGAAGGGGCAGTGGCATGTTTGTCTTTATTAAGCTTCTTGGTGGTGGGGGCATGGCCTGGCTGTGCTGAAGATGGCTGCTTAATTCTGCTTCTCCCTGGGACTACCATCTATCATCGTCCGTCCTCCTGATCCTAGATTGTCAGCGTTTACCAGCAAGTAGAATATAATTTTACTAACATCATAGCTCAACTCTGGTAAATTATTTTCTCTATATCATAACTCTATAGCTATAATTTTCTGCATTTATACTGCCTCTCTGAAGGCCTACTACAATGGATGAGCAGCTCCTGCAAAACAGCTCCCTTAGCAGACTGGAAACTATGTTTCAACAGCTCATCTGTGAAATTAACAACTTAAAAATAACATCTCAACAAACATCACTAACATGCAAGTGTTAGACCGAAAATCAATGATGCAGGAGTTAAAGTTGCTCAAAATGAAAGTTCTATTAACATCCTGCAAGCCACCATCAGAGAGCAAGACAGAGTTATCAGAAGCCTACAAGATAAAATCGATGACACTGAAAACAGAAACAGATGCAATAACCTGAGATTTTTGGGTTTTCCTGAAGGTGTAGAACTCGGAGACACTAGTGCATTTCTATTACATGTGCTGCCAGCCTGCTCAAACTCCCACCTGGTCAAGACCTTACTATTGAGAGATCACACCGTACTTTAAGCCAGAGGCCTAGTCCAGATCAGAAACCTAGGCCTATCATTGCAAGATTCTTAAACTATGTCCACACTGAAATGATTATCAATAGAACAAAACAAGTGGAACGCTTACCTGGCAAGGTTATAGAATTTCTATTTTTAGAGACTTCTCTAAGGAACTCTCTAATAAACGCAGAGCTTTCAATCCTATTAAAACTACCCTACACCAACGAGGGATCAAATTTGCTCTGCGCTATCCTGCCATCATGCACCTGTTTCTGGGTGACTCAACCAAAGATTTCAACACTCCCGAAGCCTTGGCTCCATTTCTTGGTGAGCCCCAGCCTCCAACTGCGCCGTTAGGAAATACTGATGTGACCCCTTCTCCCACTGTCTCTGCAACTTCCCAATCAGACCAGCACACCCACATTATGGCTTCAAATCATGAACGTACTGAGAAACCCGTATCTCTCCAGGCTGATGCAGCACCTTCTGTCCGAATCTCAGCCCACTTGCTAGACAAAAAGAACTTGACTCCACCTTCTTCTAAACATGCCTGTTGTGCAAATGCTACTCCTTCTAGGCCTACCTCTCAGCACAAGCGACATTTTGGCTTCACTACACCCCTAACCCTCTCCAATAAGTTTTCTTTACTACAAGAGGACTTAAACTCATCTCAGGAAGACCACCCGGAATCAGCTGTGGAATGCAAGCCTACACTGGTATGATGGGCTGCATCTGTCCAGGAGGGGAACCAGGATCCTAGGTGATAGGTTTAAATGCTTCATTGGCAAGCATTTAAACTAGCCGGGGGGGGCACTGGAAAGGAGCAGGGAAATCCTAGCCCCCCTCCCCAAAAAAATCACGGTAGTAAGTGCGGTAAACACCAACATAGAGGTGTTGATAGGGAGAAGGGCTGGGGTAAATGAAGAAAGTGACAAAGGCAAGAAGGACAGGGATGGGGCAAAAAGGAGTAAGGCCATCAGGAAATGGAGGGTAATGAGTACCAATGCCCGTAGTCTGGGCAACAAGCTCCCTGAGCTGGTGGCCTTGATGGAAGAGGGATGCCTGGATATTGTAGCAGTCACAGAAACATGGTACACAGAAACCATGACTGGGATGTTAATATACCAGGATACATAACCTACAGGAGAGACAGGCAGGGGAGAAGAGGGGGAGGAGTAGCTCTCTATGTAAAGGAAAGGATAAAAGCAACTGAACAAAAGAGTAAACAGGGAGGAGAGGAGGCACTGTGGGTCACCTTGGAGACTGGAAAGGGCACCACAATCCGCACAGGGGTTGTGTACAGACCCCCATGTCAGGGGAAGGGAATGGACAAGGATATGATAGAAGGCATTCTTAGAATGGCAGAGAAAGGGGAGATACTGTTGATGGGAGACCCGAATATGCCAGATGTTAACTGCAGCACATTTGCTGCAGCCACATCCAAGAGCAAGGCCATTCTTGATGCCCTACAGGTGGCAGGCCTCAGACAGCTAGTTTCAGAACCCACTCGTGAGGGAGCAATCTTAGACCTCGTACTCTCAAATGGGGGCAGTGAGAGGATCTCAGATCTAGAAGTGGGTTGCCATCTGGGAACAAGTGACCATCAAACAGTGTGGTTCACGTTAAACTCAGCTACAGAGTCAAGCCATACAAAAGTGAGGTTACTGGACTTCAGGAGGGCTGACTTTGGCAAGATGGGAGAGTGCCTCAGAAAAGCACTAGCAAACAGGCTAGAAGGAGTGTGGAGCAACAATGGGGAATCATCAAAACTGCCATAACAGAGGCAACAAGCCTTTGTGTGAAGCAAATAAACAAATCAAATGAAAGAAAAAGCCACTATGGTTCTCAAAAGAGGTGGCTGTGAAAGTCAGGAAGAAAAGATAGCATTCCAGTTTAAGGAAACACAGAAGGAGCAGGACAGAGAGCTGTACCAGTTAAGGCCGAAGGAAGGCAGGGAAGTCAGAATAGCAAAGGCCCAAACTGAGTAAAAGATAGCCAACTTGGTTAAGAAGGGGGATAAAACCTTTTATAGGTACATCAGCGAGCACAGAAAGACAAAGGGAGGGATAGTGAGGCTGAACAGAATGAACAGTGGGTGGGCAGAGGGGGACAGTGAAAAAGCAGGGATACTGAACGAATATTTCTGCTCAGTATTCACAAAAGAGGAGGGGGAAGTGCCTAATCCAATTAACAGAAGCACTCTTGATAGGGCGGTCGATCCCAGTCCTTTCACAGAAGAAAGGGTTCTGCAAGAACTCCTAAAACTGAAGGTGGACAAAGCAATGGGGCTGGATGGAATTCACCCAGGAATTCTAAAAGAATTAAGGGGGGAACTAGTGAAACCACTGGCTACACTTTTAATAAATCATGGGAGGTGGTGTGGTACTGAGGACTGGAGGAAGCGGGGATGTGATTCCCTTCACAAAAGTGGGACCAAGACAGAGGCAGGAAACTACAGACCTGTCAGTTTGACCTCTGGTAGGGAAAGTGATGGAGTCACTTCTGAAGGAAAGAGTAGTTGAGTACCTAGAGGCCAGTGGGACCAGGACCCAAGGCAGCATGGGTTCACAGGGAAGGTCATGCGTCAGACGATCTAATAGATTTCTTTGACTGGGTGACCAAAGCAGTAGACCAGGGAGGGCTGTGGACATGGCCTACCTAGACTTTAGCAAGGCATCTGACACAGTCCCACACAAAAGATTAATAGTCAAATTAACCAGCTTGGGAGGGTCCCAGGATGGTAGTCTGGTTAAACATTGGCTGGACAACAGGACACAGAAGGTAATTGTAAATGGAGTCCACTCTGAAGAAAGAGGTTACTAGTAGGGTAACTGAGGGTTCAGTATTGGTGCAGTCCTTTTACTGTCTTCATAAGTGACATTGCAGAGGGACTGGAAGGAAAAGTATGCTTCTTTGCAGATGACAAAAGATCTGCAACAGGGTTGATACACAAGGAGGCGTGGAAAGGATGAGAAGGACTTGGCAAGGTTGGAGGAATGGTCAGTGTGGCAGCTAGGATTCAATGTAAAGAAGTGCAAAATAATGCACCTGGGAAACAAGAACCCAGAGGAAGAATACACAATCGGGGAAGGTAGTAACAACAACAAAAAGGAAAGGGACCTGGGGTAACTACATCAGATGACCTTGAGGTTAGCAAGCAATGTGAGAAGGAAGTAGGGAGGGCTGGTGGTATACTGGGATGCATAGGAAGAGGCATCAGCAGCAGAAAATGAAAATTACGCACTCACTGTAATTCTTGATCTTCTTGGACGAGTCTCCACCACTCATTCACACTATTGGGATCTGCGCCGGAGGCACTAGGACCCATCGGGAGCAAACTTTTGCTGGGGATTCGATGCAGAGATGGTGCCGCGCGAGGAACTCATGCGGCAATGACTATCTCGGCGTCGCTCCAACCGCCTCAGTACCTTTTTTACCAAGGAGGTGCAGCGTAACAACCAAGAAGGGTAGCCTAACCTAAAAAAAAAAAATGGACATAAGATAGTCTGGATGACCTGTAAGAAGGGTCAATAAAGAAGTCTTCAAGGCCTAAAGATTTGAGGGAGTGAAGACCAACAAGAGAGGTGAGCTCGGGGATGGAGGGAGGGATAGAATGAGTGGTGGAGACTCACCCAAGAAGATCAAGAATTATGGTAGGTACGTAATTTCATATCTTCCTGGACATAAGTCTCCACCACTCATTCACACTATTGGGAGAGTACCAGCTAATAATCCCGAGAGGGTGGCAGAAAACCCAAGAGCTCACGCTTGTTAAGACAGAAGTCCATTAAGGATGGCTCTGCCAAAGGAAGAATGTCGCCTGGCATGGACATCGAAAGTATAATGCTTAATGAAAGTATGCACTGAGCTCCAGGTGGCTGCATTGCAGATTTCCGAATGGGCACGCTATGATTTCTAGGGATGCCAGCACGCTCTGGTAGAGTGAGCGAAATCCTTACCCTCCAATTTAACTCTGCGCCATGGAATAGCAGGACGAAGGCACGCCACTAGCCATGCTGAGATACATCTAATAGCGACAGGTTGACCCAGCCGGGCCTCACCGAAGGAAACGAACAGTTGCTGGGCTTTACGAAAATCCTTGGTTCTATCTAAGTAGAAACGCAAGGCCCTCTTAACATCCAGAGAATGAAGAGAGCATTCCCCTTCATTTTGGAAGTCCGCAAAATAAGAGGGAAGGACCAAAGGTTGGTTAAGATGAAATTCTGACACAACCTTAGGAAGAAATTTAGGATGAGTACGAAGGACTACTTTGTCTTTATGGAACACAGTATACGGAGGGTCTGTGACCAGGGCATGTATCTCAGAGACCCTACGGGCTGAGGTAATGGCCACTAGGAAGGCAGTCTTCCAGGTGAGAAACTTTAGCTCACAGGTAGCTAGAGGCTCAAAAGGTTCTCAGTGAGCATGTCTAGCACAAGATTAATGTCCCAGGCTGCAACAGGACATCTTGTAGGGGGTCTGGTGTGCAGAATGCCCTTAAGAAATCTCTTAACCATAGGTAACTGAGCCAGTGAAAGAGAAAACCGCTCATGATACGCTGAGATGGCACTAAGGTGAACCTTAACTGTAGAGTACTGGAGACCTGAATTTGAGAGGTCCAAAGGTACTTAAGACTTTATCTGGAGGGCATGAAAGGGACTCAAAGAGGACTTTGCACACCAGAGGAAAACGCCCACTTAGCCGTAGTAAGTTTTCCGGTGGTCCGGCTTGCGCAGCCAGAAGGACATCAGAAACTCTTGAGACATTGAACAATTTACTTCTACCTCTTCAGGAACCAAGCGTGAAGGTGAAGAGATGTCAGATTGGGATGGACCACTGGTCCCTGAGTTAAAAGGTTCATCTGCAGGGAAGTGGTTTCGAGGAACTGCCAACATACTGTTGAGAAGTGGAAACCACAGTTGTCGAGGCCAAAAGGGAGCAATGAGAATCATCTTGTCTCCTTGAGACTCAACTTGAGGAGTACCTCTGAATTAGAGGAAGAGGCGAAGGCATAAAGAAAGCGCTTTGTCCACCGCAGCCTGAACGCATCCTGACAAAAAATGCCAGGCCCTGGATTTCTGGAGCAGAAGAGAGGCAGTTTTGCGTTGAGTGGGGACGCAAAAAGGTCCAGGTCCGGAGTTCCCCACTCTTCGAATAGTGACTGAACTATGGTTGAGTTGAGAGACCACTCGTGAGGATCTGTCTCTGTTCTGCTGAGACGGTCTGCCAAGTCGTTCTGTACACCTGGCAGGTAGATTGCTTGAATTAGAGCCTTGTGCTCCAAGCACCATTCCCAGACCCTCATCGCTTCTCTGCATAAGGGGTAAGAATGAGCACCGCCCTGCTTGTTGATGTAATACATCACTGCTTTGTTGTCCGTTTGGAGGAGAATATTCTTGTGACGGAGAATGTCCTTCAAAGCTCGGACCGCATAAAGGACGGCTCTCATTTCTAGGACATTTATGTGAAGCTGGGACTCGAGTTGAGTCCACACACCCTGAGTGTGGAGAGCCTGACAGTGAGCTCCCCACCCCATTAGTGAGGCGTCTGTGGTAATGGAGATCTGATGGTCCAGAGGGGCAAAGGGGTATCCCTGCAGGAGATTGTCCTCTTGAGACCACCAGGTGAGAGACCTCCGTAGGGGTTCTGTCTTCAGCAGGACTCCCATGGATGTAAGGAGGTGAGAGGCCGTCTCTACGGCATCCAGAGTCCCTTGTCTGGAAGGACTTGCCAGAAGCCAATCGTCCAGATAAGGGAACATCTGTATTCCGAGTTTTCTGAGGTGCGCTGCGAGAACTGCACAACACTTTGTAAAAACTTGCGTCGCCGAGGATAGCCTAAAAGGCAGGACTCTGAACTGATAATGTTGCCCCAGAGCCACAAACCTCAGGAATTTGTGATGCCTCGGGTGAATGGGAATGTGCTGGTAAGCATTCTGCATGTCTAGGGAAGCTAACCAGTCGTGCTGATGAAGCAAGGGTAACAGGGTTCCTAGAGAAACATTTTGAATTTCTCCTTGGGGAGAAATTTGTTTAGCTTTCTGAGATCTAGAATGGGGCGCATTCCTCTAGACTTCTTTGGAACCAGAAAGTAATGAGAGTAGAACCCCATGTTTCGTCGATGCAGTGGCACAAGTTCTACTGCCCTGTTGTTTAGAAGGCCCTGAATCTCGGCGGTGAGAAGGTCTGACTGAAGGGCAGACAGCCTGGCTGTCGTTTGGGGGACAATCCGGAGGGTTTCACAAAATTGAGTGAGTACTCCTCGTGGATTATCCGAGAGGACCCATTTGTCTGAGGTTATGGACTTCCACTGGCTGTAGAAGTGCATCAGCTGACCTCCACCGAGAGGAAAAGTCCACCCGGGCAGCTGAGGTGGGACTTGGGCCAGCAATTCATAAGGTAGCGCTTGGCGCTTTGGGCCTTGCGCTCTGCTGCGCCTTCTTTGAGGTTGGGCAGGTTGGTTCTTATGGAAACTTCCTCTGCCTCTGCCTCAAAGGACTGACGGTTATGAAACTGACGCTTACTGGCATGCCCTCGAGAGGGGCAGGAGGGGTCTAGCCAACTTAATGGCTGACCTAGTCTTTGTGTAGCTTCTAGAGCTTGCTCGACCTGAGGACCAAAAGATATGCACCATCAAAGGGCAATGCCAATACTTGCTGTTGCGCATCACTGGTGAAGTTTGAAGTGCGCAGCCAGGAATGGCGGCGGTGCAAATACCAGCAGCTGCTGAACGGGAGGCGAGTCGAAGCGTCCATGGCTGCTTTAACCTGTTGGTTGTTAGATTCAATACCCTGGTAATGGTTTGAGAAGCTCTGGTTTGAATCCGACTCCGGAAGAGCTTCAACCATTTGCTTGAGAGAGTGCCACAGGATATACTCGTACTGAGAAAAATAGCCCTGGTAACTGGCAATACGCATACTTAGGGTAGAAGCAGCAAAGACTCTCTTACATAAGGTGTCTATCTTACGAGATTCCTTGTTAATAGGTCCAGCTGTAGTGGATTGAGGAAGGACGACCTTATCATTCTCTGCCAGGACTACAATAGGATCCGCAAAGGCCTGGGATGCCAAAATGGGACGATCCTTGGGAGCTGAATATTTTCTATCAATGGATTTAGCCACCGATGAAGAAAGAGCAGGATTATTCCATACCATTTGAGACAGCCTCTCGAAGGAAGGCTGAATCGGAGGAGTCAAATCCGTAGGAATCTCCGAGGCGTGAAGGTATTGGAGTCTTAGCAATTTCCCAGGATCGATGTCTGTAGTCTGGAGAGAAAGTGTGAAAATCATATTCTTCAGCAGAGACTTAAATGACAGGTCCTCGACCACAGGCTCTGCAGCAGTAAAAGATCCTGCTTCGTCCACCTCATCGCCCAGCCGAAGGTCTGGGTCAGGCTCAACATCATCTCCTGACAGTCCAGGAGGGACTGTATGGACAGGAAAGGGATGAAAGCCAGAAGAGGAAGGAGGAAAAGAGACAAAAGGAAAGTCCCCGAGAGCCCCTGGCGCCGAGGAGGCGCATGCGCCGCAAGCTGACGCCGAGAAGCTGCGCGGTGCTGCGCCGATGCTGTGAAGCCACGCAACACTGCAGGTGATGCCCAAAGCCGCCGCTGGCGCCGCAGGTGATGCTAAGAAGCCGATGGCTTCAGGGGCGACGCCTGCGGAAGCCACTGGTGCCGTGAGGCCACACGACACCAGGCGCTCCCAGAGACCGAAAAACAGGTTTTAAAGGAAAAAGAGCAGGAGATAAGGGCATCGGTGTGGCCCCCTGCGCCAAAGCCATTTGGGGGGGGGACACCTAAGCACGGAGTCGACGGCACCAAAGAAGGTACCGCCAACCAGGAAAGTCCAACTCGCTTCACCTGGTCGCCCAGAGCCCAAAGGCCCATGAACGATCGAGCCAGGTAGCCAAACCAACCTCCGAGCCCATTGCTCCATAAGAGTGGCCCACTGATGAAACTGTTCATCTGAAGGCCTACCTGCGGGCGGGTAGGACTCCGATGTCGAGGCGTCTGCTACCAGAAGCTGCCGTGACCGAAGGAGGAGAGCGTAACCAGCCCCGATAACCGAACGTCACGCGCAGACGACAGAGGCGCACCTTTAGTGATGCCTTCTTTTAGACCTGCAGGTCAAGAAAAGCTCGAGGTCAAATGGTGCCAGAATGCGACTGCTTGGCTTTATAGCTTCGCTGGGACCGCCCATCCCCGGCATTGGACTGACTGTTGTCAGACCCCCTTCCGGAGAAGGCGGCGGACCGGACCCAGCCCGACTGACTGAACAGCTTACATCGGGTCTCCCTACCGTCACCTGACCTGCTCTGGCGCGGTCGACCACGTGTAAACTGAGACTTCTTTATCGCTTTTTATTTGTAAATAAGAATAACTAGCGATACTGTATCAAGATAATACTACAAAATAATAAAACTGAAAACTATGCTGCTAGTTTGAAGTTTGACTCCGACAAGCGGCGACATCGTCACTGAGAGCGCTTTTCGGGCGGGAAAAAAGAACTGAAGCGGTTGGGGAGTCGGCCGAGACAGTCATTGCCCGTGAGCTGGGGCTCGCCGCTTCCTTGGCGGCGCCATCTCTGCTGCCGACTCCCAGCAAAAGTTTGCCCTAATGGGTCCTAGTGCCTCCAGCGCAGATCCCAATAGTGTGAATGAGTGGTGGAGACTTATGTCCAGGAAGATCAGGAAGTTGTTATCCCTCTGTACAGACAGTTGGTGAGACCCCATCTGGAGTACTGCGTCCATTTCTGGAGACTCCAAGGACATAGACAGGATAGATGCAGTCCAGAGAAGGGCAACTAAAATGGTGCAGGGTCTGCAAGAGAAACCGTACGAGGAGAGACTAAAGGAGCTTAATATGTATACCCTTGAGGAAAGAAGGGAGAGGGGGGACATGATAGAAACTTTTAAGTACCTCAGTGGAATCAACAAAGTCCAAGAGGGTAGCATCTTTTGAAAAAGAGACGTGCAAGAACAAGGGGCACAATTTAAGGATAGAGGGGGCGTCTAGGGCAATATGAGGAAGTATTATTTCACAGAGAGGTAGTGATGCATGGAACAGCCTTCCTGAGGAGGTTGTGGGTCTAAACTGTGGGAGAATTCAAGAATGCATGGGACAGACATAAGGCAATTCTTGTGGGAGGTAGGAAGAATAGGCTGTTGGTTAACTAGGATCTGTGGCCTATCCCGTAGGTAGGGAAATGGGCAGACTACATGGGCCAAGTGGTCCTTATCTGCCGTCAAAGTCTATGTTTCTATGTTTCCTATCGGCAATGACCTTGGAGATGCTTTACAGGGTGGCAGGTCTTCCAATTCCTCTTGGGCTGAATTGGTGACCAGCTCCCCTTTTAAATCGGCAGAGCCTCCTAAAAAAAAATGGAAGGGGAAGTGCAAAAAGAAATCAAACCTATAAATGATGCCTGGGCATATGTATACATTAGTACCTCTCGAGGTTAGTGCCTAATTAACCTCCTCTCTCTGATCACTGTCAGAATTTGTCTGCCCTGCAACCATGCATCGCATTCCTTGTGTGTGCATACTATCGCACCCAGCAGGTTTGGAAAGCGATAAGCTGTACATCGCGGTTACAGGCTTCCGGTTTAATAGCATGTCATATTATTTAGGCATCTCATTGTGACAGTCTTGGAGTTTTCTATCTCAATGTAATGTCTGCTACATTATACATCCAGTTATTTCTGCATATATTACTCATAATGCCAGTTTTTGAGTATCCCTAATGTTGGGCTATATTCTTCTTTTAAAGGGACAGTTCTTATATAATGTTAGACTAATTCATATGTGATCAATGATTTTCTATATTCATTTAGAGGTGTCTACCATCTTTTTTATCAGTATGTCCTTCTCACATAACCATTAAGGGAGGTTGCCTGCTTAACTAATTTGTGATCCAACATCACCCCACACATTTGTTACCATATATAAACATTATACATTTACAGTATCTTGGGGTTATATTAATGAGGTCCTCAACTAGTTATTCCTTCATCCACTACTACATCCCAGACTAACATTTAACACTTTAATATTTTCTCTAGTCTCCTTCCCACTCCAATCCGCCTTTATCTAACTTTTAAATTCCCTTTTCTTTAACCATGGTATACCAACTTCTTGTACTGTTTTATTTATCTATCACTTAGTCTTCAGTTTTACCCTACAATTAGGCGTTTCGGGCTATTTTCGAGGTGTCTCATCTTTATTATTTTACTCAATGTGCTGCAATCAATAATAGATAGCACAGTCTGACTCGAAGTCCTTATGACATGGCTTTTTAAGCCTTTGTTGTAATCTTATAGCTGAGCTCACTCGACCCTCTCCAGGTCTTGAAATTTCACTGTGTTAAAGCAACTCCTTCCCTAGGGGTGATTTTTGGGTCTGTGCTACTGTTAAATACCTAGTACTTATCAATAATATATGCAGTACCTCGAAGCCTGAACAAACTTGACTTTTAATAATGTCATATTGCCAGAATGACTATGTATTCCTGTTCAATACAAGATTTTCACCAGATACCCCCCATACAATTTGGATCTTATAATGCCCTGACACCCCATAAATCCTTATACTATTTGGAACCTACTACCCATTTTACCTGAACACTCCTCCTACATAACACTTCTGTGTCTAAGCATTATGATTATGTGAGTAATACATAGTAGATGGCACAAGTATAGCTGTTCTTATAATTTTAGGACTTAGCAACCATAATGGCATACTGTTTGTATTGCCGTAACAGTGTTTCAGCTCAGTTCTTTTTTTCAGTTTAACTTAGGTTCAAGATGTATTCCTATGTCTCAGATTGCATATACTTTCTGTAATCCCCTTTTCATGTACGGTAAGATGTTCATGGGCCCCCCCCCCCATGGAATTATTATGTTCACTTTAGTTCTAGTCAGCATTATAACTTGATAGAAATTATTGTTTACAGTTTATATCTTGGGTTTAAGATCATTTTCTCTCAAGATTTACTTACTATTTACATGCTCTGTAGTATAGCGAGAGAGTCTTGGCGATTCCATCGACTCATATCTTGCTGTATTACCTAAAGACTTCATAGTGTGTTAGTATAATATGCATAGGTTTTGTTTAGTAACTATATATATGTCTTCTATATTCACTTTAGTACCTCTCTTCCGTGTGAGACCCAATGGAAACATTCACCCAGGATTTAAGTATTTCACAAACTAAATATACTGCACGCATCTGACTGTGCTAGCCTCTCTCCTTCTGAGTCTATAACACCTCTAGCCCTTTTACACGAGTCCTTTACTTCCTATTTGTGTTTTATACTCATCTCCCATTAACATGAGTGATCTAATTCTACATTCATGGAATGTTAAGGGACTCAACTCACCTTGTAAACGAAGCAAATACTTTCTTACCTCAAAAGCATAAAACTCATATTGCTTTCTTACAAGAAACAAAACTTTTAATAGAGGATGTTGACAGACTCAGAAGGGAGTGGGTTGGTCAAGTATATGCGCCCTCCTCTACTTCTAAAAACGGGATTGTTATTCTATTATATAAATCCATTAACTGGACCTTATCAAATCCGCTCTTGATTCAGATGGCAGATGGATTATAGCCCACTTAAATACCCCTGCAGGCCCCCTTATGTTAGTCAGCGTTTATGCCTCAACTCTGATTCACCTGAATTCTTTCATAATATGGCCCAACAAATTATGAACAGTAACTTTAACAATTCTCCTATATTTGAGGTGGGGATTTAATTTAGCCTTGAAGCACATTTACACAGAAATAACTCTTCGTGTGATTCCCACCCCTGAAGTATTTCTGCACTCTCAATGCTAATGAAAGACTTCGGTCTCACCGACATTTGGAGACTACACCATTCTAGACAGCACGACTATACTTTTTATTCACCACTTCATAAATCTTACAGAAGAATTGACTACTGGTTTTCTTCCCCATTCATCACTGAAAAAATTATCGACACAACTATCCTCCCGATTACTATATCAGACCATTCTCCTACACAATTACATCTTATTTGGGGCCCACCCCATCTAAATCCCCTTCCTGGCGTCTAGACCCACTCCTATTGAAAGACCCCGATTTCTTACCTTGGATTAGATCCCAAATCCAAGAATTTCTTTCCTTTAACAACACTCCTGATGTATCTCAAAGTACCAACTGGGAAGCACTTAAAGCAACAGTTAGAGGGAAAATTATAAGTCATGCAGCACACAAGAAAAAACTAAGGGGACAGCAATTGGCCGATTTAGAGAAATCTCTTAAAGAAAATGAAACCCAATACTATAAAACAAAAATCCAGATAATATCTCACAACTTCACCTTGAAATTCTTCAGCTTAGAATTAAAATCAATGAATTAATATCCAGGAAAGCTGAACTCGCCCTCCTTAGACTTAAACACGTTATTGGGAACAAAGGGATAAATGCAGGAAGCTGCTTGCTTATCACTTCAAGAATCAACAGATGGAGAAACATATTGCCGTCTGATAGATTCTTCAGGCAAAATCCATACAGATAATCCCTCAATTAACCATATTATGCAATCCTTCTACCAACAATTATACTCTCACCCCACTCCCCCACAACCCGAATGTATACAACAATTGCTGGACAATTTACAGTTATCACACCTCTCCCAACAAGATATGGCTTTGCTAGATGAACCCTTTTCCCTAAAAGAGATACAAGCAGTGCTAAATTCCCTTAAATCTCAGGGTTTTAAATAATTGATTAGCAGTTTTTTTTCTTGGGACAATACTAACTGTACAGAAAGCATTTATATAGGTTTTCTATAAGTGTTATGTTTGTTAAACACAGTGAGGCAAGTGCTATACATTTTCACAATGTTTTAGAACTTTTATGAGCAAAACGTGAATCAATTTTAGAGTTAAATAAACCCTGAATCTGGTAAAGCTCCTGCGAGTGATGTTTTTCCATAGACTTTATAAACCCCTAGCTGACATCTTATGCCCCTTACTGTTTAAGGTCTTCAAAGAGGCATCTTCACAAGGTAAACTTCCTGTTCTATGACAGAAGCCATTATAACTGTCCTACCAAAAAGATAAAGACCCTTCTCCCATCCAGTTACAGACCGATATCATTACTTAATATGGACAGGAAAATGTTTGCCAAAATATTAAACACTCATTTAGAATCAATAATTTTGAAACTTGTCCACACCTCCCAAGCTGGATTTATCAAAACAGAACTGATTCGGATCATCTCCGCTCATTGTTTAATTTACTCTACAAAGCTAAATCTCTTAAATCACCTGCCATAGCTATAGCCATCAACTTTGAAAAGGCATTCGATTCTCTCAACTGGACTTATTTGTATCATGCTCTATCCCACTTTGGTGTCACTAATAAATTTTGTACATAGATTCAATAACTATACACCCTCCCTCCCTCTGCCTGGGTTCTTACTAACTCTACTCTGTCCTCATCCTTTCATCTGGCAACAGGTACCAGGAAAGGGTGCCCCTTATCCCCCACTCTTTTTAATCTAGCTATGGAACCCCTATCAGCTGCTCTTCATCAGTCCTCCATGATCCAAGGTATTCCTATCGGTAATTCCTGCTATACTTCACTATCCTATGCTGATGACCTCCTCATTCTACTCGAAAATCTTGGAATTTCGGGACCACCCTTAATTAAGTTACTTAGCAACTTTACTTCACTTTCTGGGCTCACTCTGAATCTAAACAAATCAGAAACAATGCCACTGAACAATTTTTGTAACCCTTCTATGAATACAATATTAGGTTTTCATTGGGCCCCTCAAGGTATCTCTTACCTTGGAATACAGATCACCTCTAAATTAGACAAGATATGGGACGCCAATCTTTTCCCCGTTATTAGCAAATATTAAAAACACTCTCAACAGATGAAAACTGCTTAACCTCTCTTTTAATGGGAAAATCTCCGCTATCAAGATGTCAATAGATCCTAAAATAGTGTATCTATTTTCTAATACCTCTTTAATCCTCCCTACTTTTTTTTTGTCAGAACTGATGATATCATTGTCAATTTTTTATGGGAAGGCAACTTTCCCAGATTTAGTCGTAACTAACTGCGTTACCACTGGTCCAAAGGGGGCTTTGGGCTCCCCTGGTTCCAAGCATATTTTTGGGCCTTCCACACTGCCCAAACTGTCAAATGGTTTAATAAACCCAGCAATAAATCACTGTTGTGGGTCAATATGGAAACATCTCTATGTCCGGGCAATGTCACCACTTTCTTCAATTATAACCCCCCCCCCCCAATTTAAAATCTCACCCAACTATAGCATCATCCATATACTACTGGAAAATAATTCATAAACTCCTTAAATCCAACCCAACCCCTCTCATATATGCCCCCATTTGGGGGAACAGTAATATCACTCTTGATAATCACCCAATTTTTTGTTGTAATTGGAAAAACAGGGGCATTTTTTCTTGGAGGATATACTTATACCTCAGACTCTCAAATTAAAATCCTTTTCTAACATGTCTACGTATATCATCACTTAATCCATGGGTTGTTATATGTTCACATTGGTATCTCGCTTCTAGCTCTTTCGTTCCTTTTTCATCTCCTCTTTTTTTATCTTTTTATCTCCTTTTCTTCTTCCCTTTCCCTCTTCATTCTTGTTTACTTTCTTAGATATTTTTCTCTTTTTATGTTCTTCCTTTATACAATCTTACACATACTTGTATTAAATTACACATAATAGAATTACAATCACAACTGCTCATACAGGGTTTTAAATAATTGATTAGCAGTTTTTTTCTTGGGAGCATGCTACAGTAACTGTACAAAAGTATTTATATAGGTTTTCTAGAAGTGTTATTTGTTAAACACAGTGAGACAAGTGCTATGCATTTTAACAATGTTTTAGCACTTTTATGAGCAAAACGCTAATCAATTTTTGGAGTTAAATAAAACCCTGTCATATTTCTTGTTTGTATCTGCAGTATAAGTCACATTAGACTGTTTCACCAATGAGTTGGTTTAGCATTGTTTTTTTACAGTTGGCAATGCATTGGCAGCTCATAATGCATTATGTTTCAATGCTTAACCAGCTCAGGATCAATGTTTGTAAGATGTTTTTGTGGCTCAGTTGGAATGCAGCTGTAGTCCAGTCACAATGCAATGCAAAACTGAGTTTTAATTCTTAAGAAATAGTTTGTGCAGGACTTTATGCTGGATCCAGCAACACTTACACAACTCAGTCAGAAATACTAAACCAACTCATCTGTGAAACAGTTTAATGTGACTTGTACTGCACTCCTTTTACCCCTTGAACCATAAATTGCATATTTTCTCTCTATCATACAGACTGTACTGCCACATATTGTTTTCTCAACATTTGTTTCCCCCTTTAATATCACAGTATAATACTTCAGACAACATGTTTTTTCCTTCTCTCATTAAGAATTTATGTAAGTGTATACTGGAGAATGTAGTGTATTTGTATGTATAATCACAATAATTACAATAAAAAGATTAACTGCAAAATAAAGTTTCTTGGCAGGCACTTCATCAATGACCTGACCTGGTTTTCTTTTAGTAACTGGCACTTCCTCAGTGCACTTAGATGTCTTGGGCTTATTAGCTACCTCATCAGCACCTCTGCTGCCATTTTTTTCTTTAGATGGTACTTCATCAGCACCTTTATTATTGTTCTTTTTGAGCTTTGAAGGCACTTCATCAGCACTTTTATTAGTAGTATTTCTAGGTTTAGAAGGTGCTTCATCAGCACCCTTAATATTAGAAGGCCCCTCATCGGTAGTCTTAGCAGCCATCATTCTTAATCTTTTTGCCCTGTTTCTAAGGGTTTTTGAACAGAACTCAAAGCAAAGTGAACAAAGATGACCTGGACCTAAGCACTGTAAACCCAGGTCGTAGGTATCAGCTTTAGCCACAATCCTGTGGCACTTCACACAACAAACAAGCACTAAGAAACAAGAAAATACAGTTCCCAGTGAAAAAAGGGAACCGCTATTAAAATTAACTAAAGAACTGTTGAAAAACTGTAACCATGGTAACATTTTACCTCAGAAAGTAGAAAAGGGAATGGCGGGGAACCACAGAAGAAAGAGAAAGATGCGGTTCCTGGGAACCGAACAGGAACCGCAAAAAAAACTCAAAAATAATAAAAGTAAAAAAAAATACTCATAGTCTCAACACAAAAGTAAAATTTAAGGGCCAAAAAAGTGGTTTTCCCTGAAGAGAGAGCACCTCAGAGGCAGTGTTTGTCAGTCAGCCAGAGAAAAATTCTTGTGCCCTCTGGGCAGACTTCAATCAGCAGACCCTCCTGCTCTTTCCCTATTGGCCAATTCATTATATGAATATTCATGGCTCCACCTCTGAGGAAGTTCAACCCAGTCAGCTTACTGCAATCAGTTACTGATGCTAAAGGTTCCCTGGGGTGAAAAGAAAACATTACGCACCACAGTAATTTTGTTTCTTCTAAGGGAATCTTACTGTATTCTGACAAGTGCAGTATGGTCTCACCATAGGACTGCCCTGGAGCTGAAATGGTTAATAGAACCTATGCTAATAGCGGAATGTTAGGCTCAAGCTTGGTTTTCAAATCACTGTCCTTGGTTGCACTTCCTGCAACCGTCAGATTCTTACGAATAATGCAGAAGCTAAATACTAACTATCCAAACTAAGTTTACTACCCTAAAACACCCTATTAGGGGAACAGAAACTCCAAACAACAGGAGGCAACACTAAGACTCAAGTCAACAGATGCCCAAAAAACTAATAGGTACCCACAGGTTTCCAACATCAGTGATACAGAAGTGAGCAGAGCCCTGTAGATCCTAGCAGGGAGGAAGAGTGGGAGCTCAGAATACAGGAAGATTCCCTTAGAAGAAACAAGATTACTAAGGTAAGTAATGTTTTCTTCAAACCCCAGAAATCTTACTGTATTCTGACAAGTCAGACTACCCAAGCAGTGCCTTTGGAGGCGGGCAGAGGACCTATTTAAGAAACAAGCTCTGCAGAACTGCTGTGCCAAACCTGGCATCACTCCTAGCCTGGGTGTCCAGGCAGTAGCGCTTGGTAAATGTGTGAACTGTTTTCCAGGTAGCTGCCTTACAGATTTCCAGAAGAGGGATGTCTCTGGAAGCTGCTATTGATGCAGCAGCCCTCTAGTAGAATGGACCCTAAGCCCTTGTGGGGACTGCTTACCCACTTTGCCATAACAGAACTGGATACATGACACAATCCACCTTGCTATGGATCTCTCTGTGGCAGGTTTACCTTTGCCAACCTCTCTGTAAGTCAGAAAGAGCTGGGTTCTATCCCCTCTGTGACCTTTCATGTGCTCTAGGCAGTAACCAATAGCTCTCTTGACATCCAAGCTACGTAGTCTATGCTCACCTGAGGAGGAATGATCAGTAAAGAAGACTGTCAGGGTGATAGACTGATTAATGTTTAAGTCAGACACTACCTTAGGGAGAAATTTACTATTTGTTCTGAGTACCACCTTGTCCCTATGGAAGGCCACATAATTGGCTCCATGGACAAAGCCTGAATCTCACTAATCCTTCTGGCAGAAGTAATGGCCACTAAAAACACAGCCTTCCAAGTCACACACTTAAGGTCAGCTGATGACATGGGCTCGAAAGGAGGCTGCATAAGCTGTGCTATGCAAATGTTTAAGACCCACACGGGGGTAGGGGCTCTATGAGGAGGGTGCAAATGCAGTAGTCCCTTAAGAAACTTTCAGAACACTGCATTAGAGGCCAGAGAGGATGGCTTGCCTGCCGATAGGTAAGCAGACACTGCAGTCAGATGCACCTTCAAAGTAGAGGTCCTGGGGCCTAGAGAGTGAAGATGGGTGAGCTAGTCAAGAACTACTGATAACCCAGCCTGGGTATGATCTAAGTTTTTCTCCTGCACCAGAAAGAAAATCTTTTCCACTTAGAAGTATAGATTTTTCTGGTAGCAGGTTTTCTGGATACTCAGGACCTCCATTACCCCTTCTGAAAGATTCAGATTTGCAAACTCTAGGTCCTCAAGAACCAGGTTTTTTGTCTGAGGGATCGAAGGTTGGGGAGGATCCTGCCCCTGGGAGGAGGTCAGCAAACTGTGCCTTCTGGTAGGCTGATTGGCTTGGCTACTGATAGAGACAGAACTACAGAATACCATGGCTGTCTGGCCCAATCTGGGGCAATGAGGATCACTGAGGCTGGCTGGGATCTGAGCTTGTTCAGGACTCTCAGCAACAATGGGAAGGGAGGAAGGCATACTGGAACTTCCCTGTCCAATCCAGGGTCAGTGCTTCCAGTGGTACTGTGCCCTTCAGTGGGGGTCGGCAACAGTACAGAGGGAACTGGTAACTGTTTGGGGAAGCAAAGCAGTCTACCTCTGGAGTGCCCCACCTTCTGAACACCAACTGCAGTACTTGCTTATTTAAGGACCATTTGTGATGGTTCCGATTTATTCTGCTCAGTTCATCTACCAGCATACTGTCCTTCCCTGGAAGGTGGACTGCTGACAGCGAGATGGTCAGGGAATAGGCCAGGGTCCATATGTTCATAGCTTCTGTGCACAGGGGCGTGGATCTTGTGCCTCTCTGTTTGTTGATGTAGTACATCGTAATCATGTTGACTGTCCTGACCTGGACCACCTTTCCTTGCAGCATGCTGGCGAATGCCTGAAGTGCTAGGAACACTGCCCTGAGCTCTAACAGACTGATGTGCAGCAACGACTCTGTTTGAGCTAAGTACCATGGACAGTATGCTCCCCTAGGTGTGCTCCCCATCCTAGTAGGGATGCATCTGTAGTGAGCACCAGAGATGGCTGCTTTTGGAGGAATGGAACCCTCTGTCTGAGGTTTTCTAGATCCTGCCACCACTGGAGTGCCTGAATGAATGTTTGAGTGACTGGGACCAGCTTTGATAACCTGTCTCTTTTCTGATGCCAGAAATGCTTGAGGTGATATTGAATATCCCTCATCTGAAATCCTGCTCCTGACACTGTGGCAGTTGAGGCTGCCATGTGGCCTAACAACAAGAGAAAGTGCCTGGCTGGTCTGAGGCTGTGAGGCTTGAAGGAGCATACCAGCTGTATAAGAGTGTCTGCTCTCAGCTGAGGAAGAAAGACCCTTCCTCTGACTGAATCCAATTCTGCTCCTATAAACTCCAAGAGCTGTCGTGCCTGCAACACTGACTTCTGCTTGTTTATCAAGAAAGCCAGGAACTGTAACAGTTCCTATGTCAAGGCCAGAGACTGCTTCACCTGCTGAGGAGACTGCTCCACTAAGAGCCAGTCGTCCAAGTATGGAAAAACTGCCACTCCCTGCCTTCGTAGGTGTGCCACAACTACAGCCAAGCATTTTGAGAACACCTTGGAGCAGAAGTAAGGCTGAAAGGCATTGCTCTGAACTGATAGTGGTCTGATGGAAGTCTCAACCTGAGGAATTTTCTGTGAGACTGCCTTATTAGGATATTAAAGTAGGCATCTTTTAAATCCAGAGATGCCAGCCAGTCTCCTTGCACCTTAAGGTTGGCAGAATCGTTTTTAAGGTGACCATTTGAATTTTGGTTTCAGTAAATGCCTGTTCAAGTGTCTGAGATCCAATAGGTGCCACTCCCTGTTTTCTTGGTTGAAAGGAAGTATCTTGAGTAAAGGCCCTTTCCTTTCTGTAAAGAGGAACTGGCTCCACTGCTTCTAATGAAAGCAGATCAATACCTCCTTCCAGTAAGAGTGTCTCTGAGGGGGAGGAAGGTTGAAAAACTCTTGCCCTCAGTCTTGGTCTGAATTTGAAACTGAGTGCAAGACCCTGAACCAATACCTCCAGAACCCACTGATCTGTGGTGATGGACTGCCATTCCTGGAGATAGTAGGTCAGCCTGCACCCTACTGGAAGTGGGGAGGTGACCCGAGCAGATCCCTCAGGGTGTCTGCTTATTTTGAGGTACTGGGGCTAATGCAGTTGGGGCCTGTCCTGCCCCTGCTCTGAAGTAGCCTCTGCTGTGGATATTGTGGATAGGCTTGAGGCTGGAGGAAGGTCTGTAAGGTCTGCCCCTATGATCCCTGGCATGTTGCTTTTGGCGGGTAGGATCCTTATTCTTTAGCAGCATTTTGTTTGCTGCTTTGCATTCATCCATCTTCCTCATGTAAGCCTCTGTCTGCTAACCAAACAGAGATGAAAGCTCATGGGAAGTCCATGGCTTTGGACTGGGTATCTTGGGTAAGATTGGTAGTCCTTAGCCAAGTAAATCTCCTGAGAGACACTGAGGAAGCCATCTGCCTGGCTGCAGTGCCATTGCTATCCACTGCCATTCTGAATTGGACCTTGGAGGCCTCTACCCATCTCTTGGCAGCCTCCTCCAGGTCTGCTGCCATTGGTGCTGGCACCGATTTTGTAATCTCCAGCACAGTGTCCCAGAGTGTCTTTTGGTACCTGGCAACATAGGTCACGTATGAAGCCTGCCTAATTGCCAGGGAGGAACCCAAATATTGCTTCTTTGCAATAGAATCCATCTTTCTGGAATCTTTATCAGGAGGAAGTGATGCCAGAGGAATCCCTCTTTATCACAGGCTGCTGCCTGTACCACACCCTCATTGCTAGGGGTGACCGAACAGAACTTGGCCCCATCCGTAGCCACACCAATATTTCTTAGCCACCTTTCTATCAACAGGTGGAATAGAAGTTGGGGTATGCAGGACTTTCATGACCTGCTTCTTCAGAGACTTGTGGATGGGCAGTAAAACTATTTTAGGAGCCTGAACATTCATCATATATCTATAGTCCTGTTCCTCCTCCTCATCAGTTGATTCCTGTATGGGGAGGTCCAGGGACTGAGCCACCTGTTTCACAAATTTAAAATGAGAGGTAAAGTCCTCAGTTCCCTTGTCAGGGGAGTCAGGATGATGAGGATCAGGTGAAATATCCGGCTCAATGGGTTCACCATAATCCTCTTCCTCATCAGCATCATCAGCATAAATATCCAATTTGGGTTCCAAGAATCCGGAAACCAAAGTGGAACTTGAAGGATCCAAACACGGTCGCTTCGGAACCTGAACCGAGGTTACCGGTTGAAGCGACTGAATTATCCTAAGAGCATGTGCTATTTGCTCAGCGGTTGGAACTAGGTTGCTTGGTTGCGGATCAACTGCTGAATGTTTTCTTTCGTTTCTCTTTCCTGTGGCTGCCGGGTTAGCGGCATGGTCAGCAGGTTTCTTTTGCTGATGAACCATCACCCTTGTCAGAGGCTGATCCTCCAGTTCTTTTTGGCCCGAAATCGGTTTGTCTGCATCCGGTTCAGCAGCCTTTTCAGACATCTTCTCCTGCAGTCGTTTTAAGCGCCTCTCAAGCGTCGACTGAGGGAAGTTTTTACAGATATCTTTGAGGTGGTCAAACCCCAAGCAAAAAACACAAACAAGATGAGGATCCGCTTTTGCGAACAGTTCCCCACACTCTGTACAATGTTGTAAACCTGTGGGGCCTGTTCACTTCTTGGTCTGTGACATTGATTGGTTGTGAAAAACCGAACTAAATTGATAATTACTCCGGTAAATTTAAGCTATCAAAAACCACCTTACCGGACGGTAAACAGTAAATTTAACTTAAATAAAGACACAAAATAATATCAGTTCCTTCCCGACTGGAAGAACCGAGGAGGAACCAAAAAGACTTACCAAAAATGGAAATTACGTACCTACCATAATTCTTGATCTTCTTGCACGAAGTCTCCACCACTCATTCACACTTATGGCACTATGCCGGAGGTGCTAGGACCCAGCGGGAGCAAACATTTTGCAGAGGGTCAGCACCAGAGATGGAGTCGCGAGGAGCAGTGCCGCGAGCATCAGCTTGTGCGGTAATGGCTATCTCGGCATCAACCCTCCAACCGCCTCAGTACCTTTTTTTCCGAGGAGGTGCAGCGCAACTAACCTAGAAAGACTAGTCTAACACAAATCGGATATAAGATAGTCCGAACGACCCATATAAGAAGGGTCAACAAAGAAGTGTTCACAGCCTAAACATTGAGGGGGTGAAGACCAAAACAGAGAGGTGAGCTCGGGGATGGAGGGTGGAATGGAGTGGTGGAGACTTCGTCTAAGAAGATCAAGAATTACGGTAGGTACGTACTTCCATATCTTCCTGGACATAAAGTCTCCACCACTCATTCACACTTGTGGGAGAGTACCAAGCTAAAACTCCCCCGAGAGGGTGGCAGGAAAACCAAGAGCTCACGAATTCAGGACAGAAGTCCATTAAGGATAGTCCTGCCAAATGAAAGGTTTCGTCTGGCATGGACGTCCAGCGCATAGTGCTTAATAAAAGTATGCACTGAGCTCCAAGTAGCCGCATTGCAAATGTCCGCAATGGGCACATTGCAGATTTCTGCCAGGGATGCCACGACTGCTCTAGTAGAGTGAGCATACACTCTGCCCTCCAGCTTGACCTGTGCCATGGAATAACAGTGGCGAAGGCATGCCACCAGCCATGCTGAAATGCATCTGACAGTGACAGGCTGACCCAGCCGGGTCTCGCTGAAGGAGACAAACAGTTGTTGAGCTTTGTGAATTTCCTTCGTTCTATCTAAATAGAAGCGCAAAGCTCTTTTAACATCTAAGGAATGAAGGGTACGGTCTCGTTCATTCTGGAAATCAGCAAAGTAAGTAGGTAGAACCAAAGGTTGGTTTAAATGGAATTCTGAGACAACCTTAGGGAGGAACTTAGGATGGGTCCCAAGAACTACTTTATCCTTGTAAAATACAGTGTACGGAGGGTCTGTTACCAGAGCAAGTATTTCGGAAACTCATGTGGGCCGAGGTGATGGGCTACCAGGAAAGGCCGTATTCCAAGTGAGGAATTTCAATTGAGGTAGCTAGTGGCTCAAAAGGTTTTCTAGTGAGCATGTTTAGCACGAGATTAATGTCCCAGGCTGCAACTGGACATCTGACAGGAGGTCTGGTATGCAGAATACCCTTAAGAAACCTCTTAACTACCGGTAAGTGAGCCAGAGATAAGGAAAGTAATGGCTCATGATAGGCTGAAATGGCACAAAGGTGAACTTTGATTGTAGAGTACTAAAGACCTGAATATTAGAGGTCTAAGAGGTACTCTAAAACTTTGTAGGATGGGCAGGAAAAGGGATTCAAAGAGAATCCTGCACACCAGAGGAAAACGCTCCATTTTGCAGTGTAAGTCTTTCTGGTTGCTGGCTTTCGCGCAGCCAAAAGAATGTCAGAAACTCTCCGAGAGGCATTGAACCTATTCACCTCTATCTCCTCAGGAGCCAAGCGTGAAGATGAAGTGACTTCAGATTGGGATGGACCAGAGGATCAGAAGGTTCATCTGAAGGGGAAGCGCCTTCGGAGGGGTTTCCGCCATACTGTCGAGTAATGGAAACCATATCTGTCGAGGCCAGAAGGGAGCAATGAGAATCATCTTGTGTCCCTGAGACTCGAATTTGAGGAGTACACTCTGGATTAGGGGAAGAGAAGTAAAGGCGTATAGAAAGCGTTTTGTCCACTGTAGCCTGAATGCATCCTGACAGAAAATGCCAGGCCCTGGATTTCTGGAGCAGAAAAGAGGCAGTTTTGTGTTGGAGATGCAAAAGGTCCAGGTCTGGAGTTCCCCACTCTGCAAATAGCGACTGAACTATGGTTAAGCCGAGACCACTGTGAGGGTCTGCCTCTGTTCTGCTGGAGATGTTCTGCCAGTTCGTTTCTGTATTCCAAGCAGGTAGACCACCTGAATAAGGGCCTTGTGATCTAGGCACCATTCCCACACTCTCATTGCTTCCTGCACAAGGGGTAAGAGTGTGCACCTCCTGCTTGTTGATGTAATACATCACTGCCTTGTTGTCCGTCTGAAGGAGAATGTTCTTGTGACAAAGAATGTCCTTCAGGGCCCGGACTGCATAGAGGATGTCTCTCATTTCCAGGATGTTTATGTGAAGCTAGGTTTTGACCCGAGTCCACGTACCCTGAGTGTGGAGATCCTGACAGTGAGCTCCGCATCCCGACAGGGATGTCTCTGTGGTGATAGAAATCTGATGATCCAGAAGAGCAAAGGGGTACATCCTTCCAGAAGATTGTCCTCTTGTGACCACCAGGTGAGCAACCTCCTGAGAGGTTCTGTCACCTTGATGAGAAAGGACTGAGGATGAGTAGTCAGGACCACTGAGGACTGAGCATCCATTGAGAGGTTCTCATGTGGAGGTGTGTAGGGGTACAGTGAACATCGAGAATACCATGAGACCCAGCATCCATTGCACTGAGATAGCTCAAACCGAGCTGTTCTCTGGATGTATCGGGCCATCTGTAGGATATTGCTCCTTCTGTCCTCTGGTAGAAAAGCTTTCATACAGGAGGTGTCCAGAAGAGTTCCTATGAAAAGAAGCTTCTGGGAGGGCTGCAACTGCGATTTCTTGAGATTTAGCAGGACTCCCACGGACGTGAGGAAGTCTGAGGCCATGGCTACGGCGTCGAGAGTTCCTTGCCTGGAAGGACTTGCTAAAAGCCAGTCGTCCAGATATGGGAACACTTGTATTCCGATCTTTCTGGGGTGCACTGTGAGAATTGCACAACACTTTGTAAAAACTAGCGGAGCCAAGGATAGCCCAAAGGGCAGGACTCTGAACTGATAATGTTGGCCCAAAGCCACAAACCTTAGGTATTTGTGATGTTTTGGGTGACTAGGAATATGCTGATAAGCATCCTGCATGTCCAGGGAAGCTAACCAATCGTGTTGATGAAGCAAGGCAACAGGGTTCCAGTGACATCATTTGAACTTTTCCGTGGAAGAAATCTGTTCAGTTTTCTGAGGTCCAAATGGGCGATGCCCCAGTTTTCTTTGGAACAAGAAAGTAGTAGAGAGAACCCTGTGTTCAGTTGATCCAACGGAACTATTTCTACTGCCCTGTTGTTCAGAAGGCCCTGTATCACGGAGGCGAGAAGTTCTGACTGAACTGCTGACAGTCTGGGCTGTCATTTGGGGGGAAGATCTGAAGGGGTCTCTAAAAGACTGAGGGATTATCCCTCGCGGATTATCCGGAGGACCCATTTGTCTGATATAATGGTCTTCCAACGGTTGTAGAACTGAGTCAGGCGACCCCCCACCGCTGAGAGAAAGTCCCTCTCTGGCAGCTGAGGAGGGACATGGGCCAGAGAGTCAGAAGGTAGCACTGGACGCTTTGGGTCCTTGTGCTTTCTGTTGCATTTTCTTTTGAGGCTGGGGGGCTTGGTTTTTATTAAAACCTCCCCTGCCTTTGCCTCGAAAGGACTGATGGTTGTGAAATTGATGTTATTAACAGCCCCAAGAGAAGGGTGAGCAGGCTGAGTCAATTTGATGGCAGACCTAGTCTTTTGAGTGGCCTCCAGAGCTTGCTCTACTTGAGGACCAAAGAGATACATACCGTCGAAGGGTAACGCCATAACCTGTTGCTGGGCATTATTCGTGAAACCTGAAGTGCGTAGCCAGGAGTGGCAGCAAGTACAGATGCCTGCCGCTGCCGCCTGAGAAGCAGTATCGAAAGCGTCCATAGCTGCTTCAACCTGCTGGTTGTTGGACTCGATACCCCTGGTTATGGTTTGAAGTAGCTCCGAATTAGAGTCCGACTCCGGCACAGCTTCTACCATTTGTTTGAGCGAATGCCAAAGAACATACTCATGTTGAGAGAAATAGCCCTGGTAGCTGGCAATACACATACCC
The DNA here is from genome assembly GCA_016271365.2 of Neoceratodus forsteri. Lineage (NCBI taxonomy): Eukaryota > Metazoa > Chordata > Ceratodontiformes > Ceratodontidae > Neoceratodus > Neoceratodus forsteri. Next base: position 662,589,263 of record CM057459.1, read on the forward strand.
AGGGTAGAGGCAGCAAAGACTCTCTTACCTAAGGTGTCTATCTTGCGAGATTCTTTGTTTATAGGCCGGGCTGAAGATGCCTGAGGGAGGACGGCCTTATCATTCTCTGCCAGGACTACAATAGGGTCCGCAAGGCCTGGGAGGCCAAGATGGGTCGATCCTGGAAGCAGCAGACTTTCTGACTATGGACTTAGCCACAGAAGGAATGAGAGGGGACTATTCCACACCATTTGAGAAAGTGTTTCAAAGCAGGGCTGTATTGGAGAAGTCAAATCCATAGGGATCTCCGGAACATGGAGGTATTGGAGTCTTAACAGCTTCCCAGGATCGATATCTGTAGTCTGGAGAAAGAGTGGAATTCAAATTTTCAGCAGAGACTTAAAAGACAGGTCTTCGACCTGAGGCTCTGCTACAGGATGAGATCCTTCCATATCATCACCCAGGTGAAGGTCTGGGTCAGGCTCAATGTCTTCTCCTGACAGCCCAGGAGGGACTGCATGGACAGGAAAGGAGTGAAAATCAGAAGGAAATGAGGAAGGAAAAGGATTCAGAGAAGAGGAGCCCTGAAGACTGGATGATGCCCTAACAGGCTTTGGCGCCGAAGAAGGGCACAGCGCTGAAAAAGCACACAGCGCCGAAGACAGCCCCAACGAGGCGCACGGTGCTGACAACCCCAATGGCACCGAGGATGGCGCAGACAGTCGCACTGACACCAAGGACGGCGCAGAATGAGCCATCGACGCCGAAGGCGCAGAAAACATCCCAAGGCTCAGAAAACCAGGATCTGAGGAGAAAGAAGGATGAATACCAGGAAATAGAGGCATCGGTGTGGCACTCTGCGCCGCAGCCATGTGAGGGGGGGAACACCTAAGCGCGGAGTCGACGGCACAGAGGACAGCACCGTGCGACTTGGGAGGCCCAACCGCCCTACCCGATCCCCTGAAAAGCCTGAAGGCCCCGGAGTGACTGGGCCACGCGGCTGGACCAACCTCCAAGCCCACTGCTCCATAAGAGCAGCCCACTGATGAAACTGCTCATCTGAAGACCTACCGGACGGTGGGGTAGAGCTCCGATGTCGAAGAGGTCAGCGACCGGAAACAGAAACCGGCGACTCCGAAGGAGGAGACTGGCAACTAGCCCCAATAACCGACCGTCTACACGCAGACATACCAGGAGGCGACCTCGAGTGATGCCTTCTCTTTTTTGACCTGTGGGCTGAAGAAGAGTTCGAGGCCGAATGGTGCAAGAGTGCAACCGTTTACTTTTATGCTCCTGAGAGGACTGCCCATCCCCTCGGGCATTGGACTGTCCGTTGTCAGACCCCCCCCTCTGGAGAGGCCGGTGGACAGGACCCAGCCCGGCTGACTGAACAGCTTTCATACGTAGTCTCCCTACCGTCACCTGACCCGCTCATGGTCGACTCCGTCAATGTAGGCTGAGACTTCTTTTCTTTAATAAGAATAAATAAACTAAGCGGTACTTATTCGAGATATTATTACAAAACAATAAAACTGAAAAATTATGCTGCTAGTTTGAAGTTTGACTCCCGGTGGGCAAGCAATGTCGTCACTGAAGCGCACTCGATGGCGGGGAAAAAAGGAACTGAGGCAGTTGGAGTGTAGCGCCGAGATAGTTTTACTGCACGAGCCGGGCCTGAGGCACAAGCCTCATCGGCTCCATCTCTGCACCACGACCCTCTGTAAAAGTTTGCTCTCGTTGGGTCCTAGCACCTCCGGCGTAGTCCCATGAGTGTGAATGAGTGGTGGAGACTTTATGTCCAGGAAGATCTACACTAATTTAAGTAATTCTACCTGTGAACCAAGGACAGTGCTTCAACAATCGAATAAAGTAAACAGACTTTAAAATAAACCGAGAAAACAATCTCTTCAGTTAGAGTGAAGGAGAGCTCTCCGGAGACGTCTTACTGAGGCAAGTGGAGTAAAGAATCTGACGGTTGCAGGAAGTGCAACCAGGGAGAGTGATTTGAAAACCGAGCTCGAGCCTAACATTCCACTATAAGCATATGTTCTATTAACCATTTCGGCTCCGGGATAGTCCTATGGTGAGACCATACTGCACTTGTCAGAATACAGTAAGATTTCCTGGGGTTTGAAATAAAGCTCTTGGGAAGAACGGCTTACCTTCACTCTAAAACCTTTTTTTTTAATAAAATAAAGCTTTTGGGAAGGATGGCTTACCTTCACTTTAAAACTTTTTGTTTAATGTAAGAGAAAAGAAATGGACAAGTGAGAGGAAGAAGGACTGACATAGGGTTGCTTTCAGAAAAATGATTCCTCCCACGATTCCCCTTTTCTCCTCTTTTTTTCTTTTTTTTTAATAAAAGGAATAAAAGATGGTCACACTTGGATTACAGGGAAAGGAAAAACACTATGCTGCCCCAGATATAGGAAAAATTAAATTAGGGAGAAAAAAGGGGAAGGGGACCAGACCTTGTCTCCCATCCCCATGTTTTTTTTTTGTTTTTTTTTGGGATGTAAAGGAGATAAACCACTAGGAGCTAAGCTTCTCTCTGTTCTCCCCTTTTTTTTTTAAGCAAAATGTATGCCTGGGGGCAATAAACTAAATAAGGAAAAGAGAGGAGAAAGAAAAAAGAAAAAGATGGCGAGCTGCCCAGGGACCTGGCTCTCACTGAGTGGGGGATGGTGGGGAGGTTGTAATAAATTATGAAAATATTCTGGAAGAGAAACAATTACAGTGAGTACACAATTTTTATGTCTTCCAAGAATCCAATCGCCACCATTTATTACCACATCTGGGTCAGAGTACCAAGCTTACCACCCAAGATGGGTGGTGCTGGCTCACCCTGAGGGAAATGGATGTTACCTTAGCCTCCTGTGGGGGATTACCACTGGGAGGCAGAGACCCCTCATGGGTCTATCAAGGCCCAAGACTGATCAGGAGCAGGCGGAGGCTCCTGTGGCCGGGGAGCAGGAATTCGCCCCGCCAACTCACACCCAACCCTGCAGGAGAAGAAGTGGGTCCCCTGGTAATGCGAAGCCAATACCCTACACCAGCTCAAGGATGACAACCTGGAAAGACAAAGCCATGCCAGCCACTGAATGTAGACTGTTGTTCCCACCAGCCTGGAGGCTACATCACTGGTGTCATAAGATGCCCTTGATTGGTGTCTCACCAGTTCCAGGCCCTGGGCAGAAAGGTGAATGGCCTCTCTGGTTGACTCCCAATCTGGCAAGGACACTAGGAGCTGACCCAGCATCATGCACAGGTGCCTATCATAGGTTGCCTGATGTGCCTGATGTGCTGCAATACAAGGCATAGTGCATGCCACCGAGAATACCCTAAAACCCCAGGCATCAAATTCAGCAGATTCTGAGTCTGGTGGCAGACTCAAACTGGGCGCCAGTACCCAGATGGGTTATCAAGGAGCTGGATCCCAGAAGAGGGATATGGTATGGCTCCTGGAGACCCCATGGGTGCACAGTACCTATATTGGATGTCCCTTGGGGCTGGAGAAAGGGCAGAGGGACAGAGTCAGACATCTATGGATGCTTCAGTAAAGGGCTGAGGCCACAGAGGGATGACTGCTGAGTCACAGCTGTACTTCTCTAGGAATGACAGCACCACGTGAGCAGCGTTGCAGTTTCCAAAATGGGAAATCCCTAGCTCCCATATCATTTCCACCAGGAACTGCTAGTATGAAATGTACCCAGCATCGGAGGACAGATGCAGGGAAGTATCCTTTTCCTCAGAGGAGGAAGTTGAAGATGAAGAGCATCTTGAGTCAGGAGGTGGCTGTGCTGGGGTTTCAGACTGGAAAATGGCCTGGTCAAGGGACCAGAGGTACTAATGGAACGCACTCACTGAAGCCCTGAACTGTTCCCAGATCAAGGGCCCCATAGGACCCAAAATGCCTGGGAGAGGAGGAGGAGAATGCGGGGGGGGGGAGGAGGACGGTCACAAATAACCAGGCTGGGTCCTCTGTCAGGCTATGAGAATGCACAGGTGACCTTGCCCGGGGGAGGGCCTGGCAAGCTCGTCTACCTAAGAGCGCTCAACAAGTAAGAAGCAGTCAGGGTGTTGCCCTTGGCAGGAATCCCCGGCAGGAAGGGCAGAGCCATAAAGGTCCCACAGGGCAGCCCCGATTCCCCCAACGACAGGGCCTGATGGTTCCAGAGAAACCAGAGGCCCCAAGTCAGTGTTTTGACTCTTGCTAGAGCTGCCACCTACTCTGGGCAAGGAGTGAGCCACTGACTGAGATCACTCTGCACCCACCTCACCAGACAGGGCCCTGCTCCTTGGGCTAGGCCTGTGAACAAGCCCTGCATTTCTCTCCAAGGGACGAGAGGACACAACACCATGAACAGTGCCAGAATCCACTCTGTCACCATGGACAGTGCAGTCCCCCGCCCCACACCGTCTCTGGCACCCTCCCTGGTGCCACAAGCAGCACAGGAGCCAAAACCGGCACTGTAGATGGTGCCAGGAGATGACTATGAAGCAGTGCTGCCAGTTACACCAAGCAGAGGAGAAACTCCCAGAGATGACTCTGATCTATGCGAAGACACATAATCAGTCCCAGGAAGACCCCCTTTATCACTGCAATACTTCAAGGAGATGAGGCCCTCCTGGTCCCTCACCCCCAGGTCATCAGACTGCTCAGGGGAAGAGATCCAGAACACTTCTACAAGGTACCTAGAAGGCTGGACTCTGGAGGCTTTCCTCTCCTGGCACTGCAAGCAGTGTCAGAAGGGGATCTGGCCTTGCGGTCAGCACCAGCTCACTCACTGACACTCAACTTACTGCCAGGAGGCACGGCATCACTAGGCTGCAACACCAAGGAGTCCACTGGTGTAGGCCCAGTGTATAGCTTCAACCTCACCACTGGGGGAATCTGCTGCTATGGAGTGGGAGGTTGCTCAGCTGGCCCCCCCGGGGGAGGCTGACTGTCCACCCGATCCCTCCCCTGTCTCAGCGGCATGAGGAGAAGCCTGATCTTCCTCAGTACATATAGTAATGGGGTGAGGCTCAGGGGAAAAAGGCCAGGGACCTTTCCTTGGAGTCCCATGTGCATGGCCTGCCTCCAAAAATAGGGTGTTGATGACCCCACTTCATCATGTGGATCTCTAAGGTGCAGAAGTCCATGGGTGTTACAGTGGTCCATGTCATGGTTAGCTCCAAGACAGGTCCAACAACAGTCATGCTGATCCTGGACAGACATAGGTCTCCCACAGGGGCACTGACACATGGGAGGGTCATCCTTCTTCTTATGCCCTTTGGAGTCAGCCATGACTGGAAATGGAAAATAACAAAAAACAGCTTAAAAGACACCTGGTACTGTAAGACAGAAAAGAAAAGTGAAGCAGTACTGAAATAAATGGCAGAAAGACAGCGCTGAGTGGAAAAAAGGTGGTAGCAAGGTCTTACACACTTAGAAAAAAAAAAAAACTCAGCTGTAGCTCCCATAAAGTTACCTCAGTGGTGGAAGAAACAGAACTGAGGTGTACAGGGGGCCAGCGTTGTTTACTGGCCAGTCCACGAGTGCCACATCATACATTTTCCTTATGAGTGGTGTCATCACCGATGTCAACACCCTGGCTTCAAGCTCTAAAGGCTTTGGCTCCTGGGGGGTCCTAGTGCCTCCAGTACAGACCCACACATGGTAATTAATGTTGAAGACTGATTCTTGGAAGATCAGAACAAATACATACTGAGCTGATACCAACTCATTTCCAGATGCATCCTGGGGGAAGGGGAAGAGTAGAGAACAGAAGAAAAAATTACTCACCTTAGTAATGTTGTTTCTTCTAATGGAGTCTTGCTATATTATAGACATTAGCAGTTTGATCCAGCTCTAGAACTGCCCCGGAGTGAAATGGTTAAAACCATTCCAAAATAGAATTTTGGCACGAGAGCAGCTCTATCTGTGTCATTTCAAACTTGAACTGTCAGATCTTTACGAGCCAAACTCACTAAGGTCTGTGTGGAAGCTGTAACCTACACTAGCCAAATGGCTACCTAAATAATAACAACCATTGATGGTCCCAACACCCAAGACTCAAGTCAGGGGACCAGAAATACTAACACCATTCTAATAATATGAAAATGGAACATAAGTATAATAAAACACACACGCACTACACATACACACCCCAAGTCCCAAAGGGACAAAATGCTAACAGGACATAAGTAGTGCCCACACTAAGTTGCCCGCACCCACCAAGTAGAGGTTCTGAGAGGGCAGGTTGGGGAGGTCTATAATATAGCAAGACTCCATTAGAAGAAACAACATTACTAAGGTGAGTAATTTTTCTTCAAACAACATGAAGTCTTGCTATATTATAGACATTAGCAGAATACACAGCAGTACCTCCATGGAGGAGGGCAGAACCTACTTAGGAATAGGCTCTGAAGAACAGCTGTGCAAACCGAGCATCTCTCCTGGCCTGGACATCCAGGAGTAATGCTTGGTAAAAGTGTATACCGCTTCCAAGTAGCAGCCTGGCAAATTTCTAATAAAGGATATCTCTGGCAGCAGCTAGAGACGCAGCTGTACCCCTGGTAGAATGAGCCCCTCAAACCGGGGCTCTGCCCACTTTCTGATAACAAAATTGATACAAGAGACAATCCACCTGGCTATTGATCTCTTAGTGGCAGGTTTGCCTTCCCAACTTCACCATAGGTAAGGAAAAGTTGGAGGGATTCGAACCTGTGACCTTTGGTACGCTCTATATAATAACTAAGAGCTCTCTTAACATCCAGGCTTGTGCAACCTCCTCTCACCAAGAGGAGTGATCAGTGAAAAATACTGGAAGAGAGATAGATTGATTAAGATGGAAATCAAACCACCCAAGCAAAAACTTCCTATTAGTCTTAAGGACTACCTTATCCCTGTGGAAAGAAATAAAGTCAGTCTCCACTGACAAGGCTTGCAATCCACTTATGCGTCTGGCAGAAGTGATAGCCACTAGAAAACAGTTTTCCAAGTTAGGTACTTAAGCTCTGCAGAAGACAGAGGTTCAAAAGGGGTTGCATTAACTGGGCATGCAAACATTAAAGGTCCCAAGCAGGGGCCGGTTCCCGAAAGGGAGGATTAGTATGGAGTAATCCTTAAAAACCTGGAAAACTCAGGATGAGAGGAAAAGAGGATGACTTTCTGCTTGACACAAAAGCAGACACAGCTGCCAAATGAACTCTCAGGGTAGCTGGTCTGAGACCCAAGGAATTAAGATGTACCATGTAATCTAACAAAATGGGCAATTCAGCAGATTCTGGGGAAATATTTTTCCCTAGCACACCAAATGGAAAACCTTTTCCATTTAGAACTATAAGTAGCTCCTAGTGGAAGGCTTTCTGAAGCCTTTAGGATCTCAAGAAACCCTGAGAGAGGTGTAAATCAGCAACTCCAACTCCTCAAGAGCCAGGCCTTGAGGTTGAGGGATTTGAAGTCCGATACCAAACCCTTCCCTGGGCACAAGTCAACAGATTGTGATTCCTGGGGAGGCACAGGGAAGATGGACTGTCAGAGACAGAAGGTGGGTACCAGGGCTGCCTGACCCAATCCGGGGCAATCAGAATCACCCTGCAAGGCTGAGATCTGATTTTGACTAGTACTTTGAATAGGAGAGGAAAGGGGGAAGCATGGAGGAACTTCCTCCCAATCCAGAAGAAGGGCATCCAGGGAACTGAGCCCAGCACTGGAGGCCTGCAACAGAACAGAGGAAGTTTGTGATTGTCTGGGGCTACAAAAGATCTATCTGAGGATGCCCCACCTGGCAAAACTATCCCCAGCACTTGAGGATCCAGGGACCATTCGTGATGGCCCTGGGAAATCCTGCTGAGGCATCCGCTAGGACATTGTCCTTCCCTGGAAGATGAACTGCTATGAGGAAGTGTTCAGGGAATAGGCCAGAGACCACAACTTCATTGCCTCGGTGCACAAGGCCGAAGACCAGAGTGCCCCTTGTTTGTTGATGTACCACATTGTTGTGGTGTTGTCTGTTCTGACTTGTATCACCTTGTCGTGGACAGATGCAGAAAAGCTTGAAGAGCTAAAAGACAGCTCTGAGTTCCAGCAAATTGATGTGGAGCAGAGATTCCGGGGGACCAAACTCCCTGAGGGAAAGGTCGCCCATGTGGGCTCCCAACCCAGAAGGGAAGCATCTGTAGTGAGAGTCAAGTCGTGAGAAGGGGAAATGAAGGGACCCCGCTCTTAAATTGCTCTGATCCTGCCACCACTGGAGAGCTAGGATTAAGGTTCAGTCACTGGGACCAACTTGGAAAGGGGTCTCTTCTCTGAGACCAAAAGGTTCTCAAGTGAAACTGAATGTCTCTCATCTGAAATCTGGCTCCCTGCACAACAGCTGTGGATGCAGCCATGTGCCCCAGGAGCTGCAGAAAGTGTCTTGCTGGTCGAGAGACCTGCAGAGTGAAGGAAGAGGCCAGAGCCACTAAATTCCTTACCCTTTCTGGGGGAAGAAAGGCTCTGGCTAGCTTTGTGTCCAATTCTGCCCCATAAAGGTGAGTACCTGGACTGGTTCCAGAACCGACTTTGGTAGGTTTAGCAGAAAACCCAGGGAGGTGAGAAGCTGCTGGGTGACCTGCAGGTGAGATTTACCTGTTCTGGGGACTGGCCTACAATGAGCCAGTCGTCTGAGATAGGGAAAACAGCAATCCTCAGCCTCCTTAAGTGGGCCACTGCTAGACACTTTGTGAATACCCTTGGAGCAGAGGTAAGGCCGAAGAGCATTGCTCTGAACTGGTAATGACCTGAGGGAAGTTCGAATCTGAGGTACTTTCGATGGGATCTTCTGATTAGGACATGGAAATAGGCATCCTTGAGGTCCAGGAGGCTAGCCAGTCCCTGGCCTTAGGGAAGGTAAAATCATTGCTAGAGTTACCATTTTGAACTTTGGTTTCAAAAGATGCTTGTTCAGATATCTGAGATCTAAAATGGGCCGCCATTCTCCTGTCTTTTTGGGGTAAGGAAGTATCTGAATACAGACCCCTGCCCTGATGCAGGGAGGAACCCTTTCTACTGCTCTGAGAGCTAACAGGATGAGACCTCTGTTTCCAGGCGAGGTCTCTGAAGCACTTGAGAAAAAAGTCTGCTTCTCAACTTGGGAAACATTTTGAAGCTGAGAACCAGACCCTGGCTTACTACTTCCAGAACCCACATGTCTGAGGTTAAAGAAGCCCAATTCTGACTGAAGTAAGCCAGCCTGCCCCCACTGGTACAGGAGAATCGGCCCTGGGCACCCCATCAGGGTGCCTGTTTCACAGGAGCTTTAGGCTGAGGGGTGGGAGGGTCTGCCCACCTCGCCTGCCCCTGTTCTCTGAAGAAGCCCTCTGAGCATAGGCAGAGGAGGCCTGAGTCTGCAGAAAGCCGTGAAAAGGCCTACCCTACCCCTGGGGGCATGCCTTGAGGAGTGGCTTGCCGCCTCCCTAGCCTGGGCACTCTTGTAAGTAGTCCCATATTCATCCATCTTCTTCATGTAATTCTCTGTCTGCTCTCCAAACAGAGAATTTCCCACCCAGGAAAATCCATAGCCTTAGTCTGGGTATCCTGTGACAAACTAGTACACCTGAGCCAGGCCAACCTACGAAAAGCTACAGATGTGGCCATGACCCTAGAGGAAACATCATTAACATCCACAGCAGCATGAAACTGAACCTTAGAGGCTTCAATGCCATCAGCAGCCACCTGTTCTAGTTCACTAGCCAGCTGGCCATGGGCCTGCTTGGCCAACTGCATAACAGTATCCCATCTAGATTTCTGATACCTAGCTACATAAGCCATATAATTTGCTTGCCTAAGTCCCAGAGAGGCTGCCATATACTGTTTTTTTGCCATGGCATCAATCTTCCTGGAATCCTTGTCAGGAGGATGTGAAGCCAAGGGATATTAGCTTTATCACAGGCAGTAGCCTTAACTACCCCAACATGACTGCATTGCTGAGAAAGGAATTCTGTATCAGGGCCTGACAATGTATACCTTCTGTCCATCTTTTATCTACAGGAGGCACAGAATTAGGAGCTTTAAAATTTTAATTGTTTGTTTCCTAAAAGACTTATGTAAAGGAATAGACAATCTCTAGACTCTGAATATCCATCATTTCTACAAAATCAGGCTCCTCTTGCTCATCCACAGCCTCTTCTAAAGGAAGCTGGAGGGTTTCAGCAACTTTTTATAAAACATAAAATGAGATGGGACTCAGACAGCATAGGGAGATTCTAAAGGTCTGTCTGGGAGATGTCCGTTCAATGGGCACACCCAGACCTTCCCAGCCACATTCATACTGTTCATAATCCTCCTCCCCTCCTCTGGTTCATAAAATTCCTCAATAACATAATCCTGAACCACTGGGACCGGACAAACCGACCTTTTACCAGATAGTGGTGGTTGGATGGACCCTGAGACATGACTGGACAATTTGTATGGCTTTTGCTATCTCTGCAGCAGTTGGAGAAGAATTTTGGACTCCAGACCTGCTGATTTTTCTTGTTTTCTTTACTGGAATTGGTTCCTCAGAACCAGCTTTTCTTTGCCGGGAAGTCTGGCCCTGGTCAGAGGGCACTCCCTCTGTTCGGTTGGCACCGAACCGGGCTGGCCATCCGGTCAGCGGACTTTTGGCCTCTCGCTCCCTGAGCCTGCCCAATCTTTTTCCAGGGTGGCTGCAGGAAATTCTACATACCTGGCAGTCTGACTGGAGGTGGTCAAACCCCAGACAATAAACACATGTGGTGTATGGGTCAGCCTTGGCAAAGACTTCCCCACAAACATCACAGTGTTGAAACCCAGTGGGCGGTTTTTCTTTTGGGTTTCTCAGACATAATGCCAGCCTAACCAAAAACTTGCCCTTTTAACGGCAGTGCCAGGCAAGACACCCTTATCGGTTCCTAACCGTGTCACGGGTATTGGAAAAAAACGTAATAAATCCGTTTTTTTTAGAACCGATAAGAACCGGGAACCGCACTCTAAAATAGTAACTTTTAGTTTTAAATGAGTTTTAAACCCACTGATCGGTTCAAAACCGAACCGATAACTTACAAGTTCCACAGACAAAACCTTCATTTACTTACGGTTACCACAGATAGAGCTTGAACCGAACGGTTTTGCGGTTAAAATAAAACTATTCTCGGTTAAATCCAACCGAGAAAACACTTTTTAAACCGAGAAATGAACCGAGCAGAAGGAGAAATCTCCAGAGCGACTGTTCACTGAGGCGGAGTAAAGAATCTGACAGTTCAAGTTTGGAATGACACAGATAGAGCTGCTCTCGTGCCAAAATTCTATTTTGGAATGGTTTTAACCATTTCACTCCGGGGCAGTTCTAGAGCTGGATCAAACTGCTAATGTCTATAATATAGCAAGACTTCATGTTGTTTGAAGAAAAAATTACTCACCACAGTAATGTTGTTTCTTCTAATGGAGTCTTGCTGTATTCTGACAATATGCAGTTAGCCCCAGCACTTGAACTGCCCCAGAGAGGAAGCATAGAACATTGAGCTCAAGCTCGGTTTTCAGACCTCTTTCTCTGGTACTTACCAGTGTAACCATCAGATTCTTATAAGCAAACAAGCTAAGTACTAAACAATGGAAATTGTTTATTATACAGCCAAAAGGCAACAATTTGGGTCCCAAAAGACTCAAGTCGAGAACCCAAGAAAAAAAGGTAGTGATAATATAATATATATATTAAACATAAGAACAGTAATAATAGTAAAACAATTACCCCACCTTTAAGAGGTGGGTATATGGTACACCCTGAGGTGCAGCACTGTACCTGCCAGCCCACTTCCCAAAAACTAAGTTCTGAGAGGGGAGGCAGGGTGGGAGGTCAAAATACAGCAACACTCCATTACAAGAAACAACATTACTATGGTGAGTAATTTTTTCTTCAAACAACATGAAATCTTGCTGTATTCTGACAATATGCAGACTACCAAGCAGCTCCCCCAGGAGGAGGAAATGCAGAACCTAGTTTGGGAACAGGATCTGCAGTACTCTAACAGTGTGTATGCTAAGCTAGTGGGCCGGGGGGGGTGTTTTCATTCTAGCGACTGCACTGCTACAAGATTTAATTATTGAATCTACTAAGGCAAGACAAGATAATACCTTAAGAATTTCTTTTACCTGTGGCCATAGTCTTGTGTATGTTTCACATCCTCACGAGTATGTAGGAAGTGCGTATGTCGGGACAGTTTGTACATGCTCAGCATACCCCTGCAAATCCCGCTGCATCCTAATGAGCTCCTTTGTTTCCTTTCAATATAGGCCTCGCTAAATGCTGGAAGCTCACTACCGGAGCCTGCCCCCAGCTTCAGAGCTCCCTCCAGGAGCAGGGACCTACGCAGGTGCCTGGAAGAGGTAATTTAAAGTACCTCTAAGCTGCACCCTTGTGAGGGGGGTTAGCCCGTCGATGCGCTGCGCGCATTGACTGCACCGCCCACCCCGGGTCGTCACTAGTTATATAGGCACTGCCTTATGACATCACTTCCTCTCCTTCGTTATTCTAAGTCCCCACTTTTCCATTTGCAGGTTATACCTGCCAGCCACTAGAGGGACCCACAGACCCCTACCTCAGGTAGAGTCAAACAAACCTCTAACCCCAAACCTCCTGGGTCCTTCTGTCAGCCTGTGCCACTTCGCTCCTCCACTACTTCTGCTTACCTCGAATCTCTGGCCACATTGATCCTCCTCTACCTACTTCTAATCCCTGTCTACATCTCCCCAGCCCCCACCCCATAGTTCACCATACATCCTGACCCCCAGCCTCACCCCCTAGCCTGCACCCTGTGACCACTAGGAGTCGCTATTTCTCGCCCTGTTTGTGGCCCCAACCCAGCGTGCTTCAAGCCCCAGAACATGGAGCTCAGCTCCCACCCTGGTCCCTTCTCCAGCTGCCCTGGCTGAGACTTGAACCTGGTACCCTCTGTACCAGAGTCCGGGACACTACCACTAAGCCAAAGTGGTGTCTACGCTTTCTGAACAGCACCCAAAATACTTCTACCTTTCTGCCCTGCTGCTACGGCAAGCACCATGTCAGCCCACCTCCTCCTAATATGCCTCCCCCTCATACTTACTCTGGTACCTATAACCCAGCAACCAGGCAGCCCACCCAGTACACTGGCCCTAGCATCAATTCCCCTGGACATAATAAGATCCCACCCTACAATGACCATGTGCCCCTACCCACAGCACCCATCCCCAGGTTACCACCCCTCTGCCTACCCTGACTCCCACTGGCGGCTAATCACCCCTGCCCTCCTGACCGTGCTGACCCTACCCATCCCCTGCTCCCTGACGGCCCCCACCCCCAAATACCCACAAAGCTCGCTAAACTCCACCCCCTAGCTAGAGCCTTGATCCTCCTACTACTCCTCACAGGCAATATACATCCCAACCCAGGCCCCACCCAGACTAGCCCCACAACTGGGACCGCTGGTCTCTGTATAGCCTCCATGAATATATGCAGCATACTCAAAAAATTTGATTCCCTCCAATGCTGGGTCATGCTGCATAAACCAGATGCCATAGCACTGGTAGAAACCTGGCTGTCAAAATCCACCCCCAACCACTTTGTCTCACTACTAGGATACACCCATACCGAGAGGATCGTGTTGGCAAACGTGGGGGAGGCTGTGCTATCTATACCAGGGACTCACTTACTGGATTAGCATTCCCTGCCCCGGTTCTTGTTAACGGGGCTCAGGCCCTCACCCTTAAACTTACGCCTGACCCCACCAGGGGCCCCCTATATCTCACTACGGCATACATTCCACCAAAGCACCAAAATCCGGCAATGTTATCCTTAACCGATTATCTTGCTACCCTCCAACACAAGGTTGATCACATCCTTGTGGGGGATCTAAACGTGAACTGGCTCAGTGCCTCCTCTTCCACCACCCAAGATACCTTCGCGGCTATGGATCTGACGCAACTCATTTCCCAACCCACAAGAGTAAACTCCAAGAAAGGTACCAGTACCCTTCTAGATGTAATCATCACAAACCGCCCTCAAAAAATCCAACATATCCAGGTCCTCCCAGACTCACTTAGTGATCACTCCCCAATCCTATTCCGCTGGATGACCCCCACACCCCAACTTAAAGCCCAACCCACGCTCCGCAGGTGCTTCAGACCTGGTGGGCTAAAAAGTCTTAAACGACTTCTTGCCCAGATAAACTGGTCACCCATACAGCATGCTCCTGACATAAACACTGCTCTCACCTTCTTTTCCCAAACTTTCAACAAAGCCTGCGACCTCTACGTGCCCCTTACCAGAACACGTACCAAAAAGCTCAGTGCGCCCTAGGTTACCCCTGTCCTACGTCAACTGCTCAAGCACAGGGATAACTTATGGCACCTTGCCACTAAAACAGGCTGGGTAGCTGACAGATAGGCTTATAATGCAGCATGGAACAAGTGCATCTGGGCTATCCATAAAGCAAAGGCCAACCATTACCAGGCCACGCTCACCTCCTCCTGGGGGTGTGCGCAAACTTTCTGGGACAACGTTAAACAACTTAAAGGGAGTGCCCGCTCCCCTTCCCCAGCCCAGATCACCATGGATGGCTCTACCTCGACTGACCCGGCCTGCATAGCCAAATTCCTAAACACTACCTTCACGGACCTTAGCTCGGTCCTCCCCAGTAATTTCTTCGACCCTCCCGATCGGCCCCTGTCATCCAATGCCCTTGTTTCCACCTACGCAGGGTAACTGATCAGGAAGCCAGACCGCACCTGCTCAAAGCTTTAAAGAGCAATAGTCCTGGCAGCGACTCCCTGGACCCCAGCATTCTCCGCTGGGTGCTGGACCAGGTACTTGCTCCACTCACCACCCTACTCAACAAATCCCTCTGCCTGGGGCAATTCCCAACTGCATGGAAAACGGCCATATTTACGACCATCCACAAAGGCGGTGAGAGGTCTAATGCAGGGAACTACAGACCTATCTCCATCCTCCGACCCCTCTCCAAAACCCTTGAAAAGCTGGTGGCCTCTCCAATCACTGAGTACCTAACCAAGTACAACATCCTCTGCCCAGAACAGCACGGCTTCTGGGCAGGGCACAGCACCGGTACAGCTCTAATTGAGTTTTCAAACTTCATAAACTCCTCCCTGGATGCCGGTGCAGTGTTTGTAGACCTCTCAAAGGCCTTCGACACTGTCTCCCACCCCCTCCTGCTGGAAGCCCTCTCCCATACTGGCCTATCTACTGGGCCGATCTCTTGGTGCACTAGCTACCTATTTGACCACCTTCAACATGTCAAAATCAACGGGTCACTTTCCACAACCTGTCCCATCTGCTCAGGTGTCCCCCAGGGCTCCATCCTGGGACCGCTACTCTTCTCAATCTACCTAAACATCCTACCCAGTGCATGCACTGGTAGAATTCTGTTGTATGCAGATGATGCCGTCCTCTTTGCCACCCACCTCAACCCCAACACCCTCCAGGACACCCTACAACTCGCCTTCAATGATGCAGAAACCTGGTTCAAAAGAGCACAGACTTGTCATCAATCTCAAAAAAACAAAATCAATGCTCTTTGCCCACCCTCAAAACAAAGCCAGTAACTTCCCACTACACATCCTCCCCAGCTCCAAGCAATCCCTTGAACTAGTCCGCTCGTACATAAGTACCTTGGGATCAGCTTCGACACAGCCCTCTCCTTCCACACCCATATTGATGCACTTGCCTCTGCTACTAATGTGTGGCTAGGTATCCTCTACCGCTATAAAAACTGTCTCCCCCCGTTGCCCTCCAACTAGCAGTTACATCCTTGATACTGTCCCTGGTGGACTACGGCCTGCCTGTATACAGTGCGGCTGACTCGACGGCCCTCAATAAAATCCACGTTGTCCTGAATAAGGCGCGTAGGCTTATTGCAGGGGCCCCCAGGCTCATCACACATGTCAGCTATATGACTTGGCAAGGCTGCTAAATCTGGATGAGCAACTTCAATACCAAACCAGCCTCATTATGGAAAAAACCCTTCTTGGGCTATCCCCCCCTGGGCTGACAGCCTCCATCCACCAAGCCCAACCCTTGGTTAATACCCGAACCTCCTGCAAGATCACCCTTCTGATCCCTATAACCAGGACAAGCCATGGACAGAAATCTTTCTGTTATAGAGCCCCAGCCTGGTTTAACGCGCTCCCACCAGCCATCTCTGACACCACTACTATCTCCACCTTCAAAACCGCACTGCGGAACCAGCTATTTAATGCACGTAATTGCACCTGTTGCTAGTTGTGACTTAGTCCACCAAGTACTGACAAAGCTCGCATAAGCGGCACCACTGTAACTAGAATGGTTCCTTCGCTCTACAAATACTTGTAAATATACATGGTTGTCAATAGAAATGGTTGTCATTTTATTACAGTTTGAAACTCTGTGATGTAACAATGATCCTGTAATGTAATGTATGTGTCCTCAATGTGATGTAACAATCAGCCTGTAATGTAATGTATTTGTCCTCAATGTGATGAGGTACCTTTGGAAATGAGCCTCTGGCTCAAAGGTTGTAAACTGATGTTTCAAATAAATAAATAAATACTGCTGTGCCAAACCTAGCATCACTCCTAGCCTGGATGTCAAGAAAGTAATGCTTGATGAATGTATGGACAGTTTTCCAGGTGGCTGCTTTACAAATTTCTAGCAAGGGTATATCTCTGGCTGCAGCCAGAGTAGCAGCTGTACCCCTAGTCGAGTGAGCCCTCAGGCCTGGAGGGGGTGTTTTGCCCAATTTGTTATAGAAGAATTGTATACAAGAAACAATCCACCTGGCAGCAGTTCTTTTAGTGGCAGGCTTACCTTTCCCCACTTCACCATAAGTGAGAAACAATTGAAGACAGTCATTTCTGTGTGCCTTAGTATGCTCTATGTAGTAGCTAAGGGCCCTTTTAACAACCAAACTGTGTAATCTTCTTTCCCCTGAAGAAGAATGATCAGTGAAAGACACAGGAAGAGACATGGACTGGTTCAGATGAAAATCTGATACCACTTTGGGTAAGAACCTCCTATTGGTTCTTAGGACCACCTTATCCCTATGGAAGGAGATGAAGTCAGGTTCAACTGACAGGGCCTGTAATTCACTAATCTGTCTGGCAGAAGTAATAGCTACCAGGAACACAGTTTTCCAGGTCAAGTACTTCAGCTCGGCTGAAGCCAGAGGTTCAAAGGGTGGCTGCATAAGCTGGGCAATGCAGATGTTAAGATCCCAAGCCAGAGTAGGCTCTCGAAAGGGAGGGTTAATATGAACCAGACCTTTGAAAAACTTACTGAAAACAGGATGAGATGCCAGGGAAGAGCCCTTCCCTGTTGAAAGAAATGCAGACAGCTGCTAAGTGAACCTTCAGGGTTACAGACCTAAGGCCTAGACCATTAAGATGAACCAGATATCTAAGGCTGTAGCAATGCCTGCAGAATCAGACGCAATGCTCTTCTGAGAACACCAAATGCTGAATATTTTCCATTTGGAATTATAAGTTTTTCTAGTAGAAGGTTTCCTGGAAACCTTCAAAATATCCAGGACTCCCTGAGAAAGACGAAGGCCTACATATTCTAACTCTTCAAGAGCCAGGCCTTGAGGTTGAGAGACTGGAGATTGGGGTACCAGATCCTCCCCTGAGAGGAGGTTAGGAGATTGTATCTCTTGGGAAGAGACAGGGGACGTGACACTGCCAGAGACAGCAGCAGACGATACCAAGGCTGTCTGGCCCAATCTGGAGCCACCAGTATCACTGTGCAGGGTTGAGATCTGATTTTGATCAGGACTCTGAACAATAGAGGGAAGGGAGGGAAGGCATAGAGAAACCTGCCCTTCCAATCCAGAATGAGAGCATTCAGAGGAACAGTCCCTAGGACTGAAGGTCTGCAACAAAACAGAGGAAGTTGGTGATTGTCCAGGGCTGCAAAGAGATCTATCTCTGGAGCGCCCCATCTGGAGAAGATGACCTGTAGTATGGGAGGGTCCAGGGACCATTCATGGTGCCTCTGGGAGATTCTGCTCAGGGCGTCTGCTAGTACATTGTCTTTCCCTGGAAGGTGAACTGATATCAGGGAAGCCTGAAGAGAATAGTTCAGGGACCACGGTTTCATGGCTTCTGTGCACAAGGCCGTGGACCGAGTGCCTCCCTGCTTGATGATGTACCACATTGTGGTGGTGTTGTCTGTCCTGACTTGGACCACCTTGCCCCTGACTAACTACGAGAAGACCTGAAGGGCTAGAAAAACTGCCCTGAGTTCTAGGAGATTGCTATGTAGGAGAGACTCTTGTGAAGACCAGACCCCCTTGAGCCGTAAGGGCTCCCAAATGGATTCCCCAACCTAGGAGAGAAGCATCTGTAGTTAGGACTACTGAGGGAACTTGAGAGAGAAATGGAACTCCTTGTCTGAGGTTGTCCTGGTCCAGCCACCACTGGAGAGCTTGGACCAGAGTCTGAGTCACTGGAATCAATTTGGTGAGAGAGTCTCTTTTCTGAGACCAAAAGGACCTTAGGTGGAAGTGAATGTCCCTCATCTGAAATCTGGCTCCTTGCACCACTGCAGTGGAAGCTGCCATGTTGCCCAGGAGTTGAAGAAACTGCCTTGCTGGATGAGAGACCAGAGGCTGAAAAGAGAAAGCAAGATCTGTTAGGGCCTTTACCCTTGACAGAGAAAGGAAGGCCTTTGCTTGGATAGTATTCAATTCTATCCCTATGAAAGTAAGAAGTTGAACTGATTCGAGGACAGACTTTGGGAGACTGAGGAGAAACCTCAGAGAACTGAGCAAGTCTTGAATGGTTTGCAGAGCTGACTTGACCTGATCTGATGACTGACCCACAATTAGCCAGTCATCCAGATATGGGAAAATGGAAATAACCTGCCTTCTGAGGTAGGTAACTACTACTGCAAGGCACTTTGTGAACACCCTTGGAGCTGATGTTAGGCCAAATGGCATGGCACTGAGCTGATAGTGGCCTGAAGGCAACTCGAACCGGAGGTACTTTCTGTGGGAGCACCTGATAGGAATATGGAAGTAGGCATCCTTGAGTTCCAGGGGTGCAAGTCAATCCCCTGGCCTTAGAGAGGGATGAATTATTCCCAGAGTCTCCATTTTGAATTTTGGTTTTGAGAGAGATTGTTCAAATACCTTAGGTCTAGGATGGGTTGCCACTCCCCTGTCCTCTTTGGGGTAAGGAAGTACCTGGAGTACAGACCTTTGCCCCTGTGTTGAGTGGGAACCCACTCTACAGCTCTGAGAGCCAGAAGAAAGGAAACCTCTGCCTCTAGGGCAAGGGTCTCTGGGATGGATGCAGGTGGAAAAGACCTGGCGCTCAGTTTTGGAAACCTTTCGAAGCTGAGGGCCAGTCCCTGGCTTACTACTTTCAGGATCCACTTGTCTGAGGTAACAGACTTCCAGGCCTGGACGTAGTAAACCAGCCTGCCTCCTACTGGAATGGGGGAGTTGACCCGGTCTGACACATCAGGGTGTCTGCTTGGCAGGAGCCTTGGACTGGGAAGAGGATGCAGCCCTGCTCATCCTCCTCCTGCCTCTCCCTCGAAAGAACCCCCTCTGTGGGAAGGAAGAAGAAGCCTGGGCTTGGTAAAAAGGCCTGTGGAAAGGCCTGCCCCTGCCCTTAGACTGCTGCTTCTGAGGAGTGACTTGCCCCTCTTTGGCCTGTGCCCTCCTTTAGGTGGTCCTGTACTCATCCATTTTTTTCATGTAAGCCTATGTCTGCTCCCCAAACAGAGAGTTACGCACTACAGGGAAATCCATAGCCTTGGCCTGGGTATCCTGCGAAAGGCTAGTACATCTGAGCCAAGCATGTCTTCTTAGAGACACAGATGTAGCCATGACTCTTGATGCCACATCATTGGAGTCCACAGCAGCATGAAATTGCACTTTGGATGCCTCAATTCCATCAGCAGCCACCTCCTCCAGCTCTTTGGCTAGCTGGGGGGAGGCCTGTTTAGCCAGTTCCAGAACCATATCCCACCTGGATTTCTGGTACCTGGATGTGTAGGCCATGTAATTTGCCTGCCTGAGTCCCAAAGAGGATGCCAAATATTGTTTCTTAGCCATGACATCAACTTTACTGGAGTCCTTGTCCGGGGGTGTGAAGCCAAAGGTATGTTAGCCCTGTCACAGGCTGCAGCCTGCACTACCCCAACATGGCTGCAATGAGTGTATAAGAACTCCGTACCTGAGCCTTATGACATATACATCCTGTCCATTCTGTTATCCACAGGAGGTAAGGAGTTAGGTGTTTGTAAAAGTTTTTGTGTCTGTTTCCCCAAGGACTTGTGAAGATGGATAGCCAATCTTTTGGACTCTGGGATGTCCATCATTACTACAAAATCAGGCTCTTCCTCCTCTTCAGCAGCTTCAACCATAGGGAGCTGGAGGGTTTCTGCCACCTTCTTGTAAAACAAGAAGTGTGAACAGGACTCTGAAAGCCTGGGAGGGCAGGGTTCAGTATTAGGACCAGTCCTCTTCAATGTTTTTATAAGCGACATTGCAGAGGGACTGGAAGGAAAAGTATATCTCTTTGCAGATGACACAAAGATCTGCAACAGAGTTGATGCACAAGGTGGCGTGGAAAGGATGAGAAGGGACTTGGCAAGGTAAGAGGAATGGTCAAATGTATGGCAGCTTAGATTCAATGCTAAGAATTGCAAGCTAATGCACCTGGGAAACAAAAACCCAGGGGAAGAGTACACAATGGGGGGTGAGATACTAACAACAACAAAAATGGAAAGGGACCTGGGGGTAGTCATATCAGATGACCTAAAGGTGGGCAAGCAATGTGAGAGGGCAGCAAGGAGAGCTGGGGGGATACTGGGATGCATAGGAAGAGGCATCACCAGTAGAAAACAGGAAGTTATTATCCCTCTGTACAGACAGTTGGTGAGACCCCATCTGGAGTACTGCGTGCAGTTCTGGAGACCCAATCTCCGCAAAGACATAGACAGGATGGAAGCTGTCCAGAGGAGGGCAACTAAAATGGTGCAGGGTCTGCACCGAAGACATATGAAGAGAGACTTAAGGAGCTAAATATGCATAGCCTCGAGGAAAGGAGGAGAGGGGGACATGATAGAAACTTTCAAGTACCTCAAGGAATCAACAAAGTCCAAGAGGGTAGCATCTTTCAAAAAGAGGTGTGCAAGAACAAGGGGCACAATTTGAAAATAGAAGGGGGCAGCTCAGATGTAACTTAAGGAAGTATTTTTTCACAGAGAGGTTGTGGATGCATGGAACGGCCTTCCGGAGGGGGTTGTGGAGTCAAAAACAGTGGTGGAATTCAAGCATGCATGGGACAGTCATAAGGCAATTCTAGGGGTTGGGGGTAGGAAGAAGTAGGCTGCTGGTTAACGAGGATCTGCAGCTTATCCATTAGGTAGGGAAATGGGCAGACTGGGTGGGCCAAGCGGTCCTTATCTGCTGTCAAAATCTATGTTTCTATTGTAGGGCCTGTCTGGGGAGATGTCCGGTTCAATGGGCACATCCAGACCTTCAAAGTCATTACCTTCATCCTCTTCGTCGGGATATTCTTCATCTCCCTCCCACTCCTCATAGAAAGCATCCGGATCGTAATCCGATGGAGTCGGATCCAACCGAACCAACTACCTAACCGGCGGTACCGGTTCGGACAGAACCTGGCAAAGCGATTGAACTACACTAATCACTTTGGCTATCTCGTCAGCGGTTGGAGAACGTGGTGCTGGATCCGAATCGGCTGACTTATGCTTCTTTTTCGACGGAACCGACCCCTTGGAGTTGGACCTCCTTTTGCCCGAGGAGGTATCGCCTAGGTTAGTAGGCACCTCCTCAGGTTCGTCCACAACTGAACCAGGCTGGCCATCCAGATCTATGGACTTCTTGCCTTCCCTTTCCTTCAGCCTACTCAATCTTTTTTCAAGAGTGGCTTTAGGGAAGTTTTTGCAAATTTGGCAGTCTGTTTTGAGGTGGTCAAACCCCAGACAATAAACACAGATGAGGTGGGGGTCCGCCTTGGCAAAGGTCTCCCCACACGCAGTACAGTGTTGAAACCCAGTGGGACCGTTTTTTTTCTTGGGTTTCTCAGACATGGCCAACCTAGACAATTACCCTTAAAGCTTTCAAGCCAGGTAATTAACAACCGATCGGTTATGAACCGTGTCATGGGTTCCGTAAAAGAACAGAAAAAAGTCTGGTTCTTTTGAAACCGATCGGCACCGGAACACCACACTAATCCCAGAAAATAATAAAATAATCAGAAAAGTCGATTCCTACCCGGACCAACTGACGAAGAACCGAGACAAGAAACAATTTCCACAATTTATAAAATAACACACTAATCACCACCTATCTACCACACTACCTGTACCAAAGACAGAAGCTGGAAATCCGAAAATAATAAACAAATTGGTTAGGCTGGCCCACCGGTGCAGCAGTAGAGCTACTGCTTGTGGCGCCAGAGACCTGGGTTCAGGAACGGACTCGGGTGGCTGGAGAATCGGCCAGGAGGAGGAGGAGGACTGAGCGCGCCCAGAGGCTGCTCTCCTCCCCTGGAGGGGGTGAGCTGCTTGTTCCGCTGCTCTACTGCCACCTGAGTGACCACAGGTGGAGGTGCAGTGAACAGCACGAAGAAGGGAGGGGGGACGTTAGCTGAGAGCCGGAGGGTATGCACGCCACTGCGTGCTCCGCCCCTAGGCTCTCCGAGAGTGCCAACATCCAGAGGAGAGAAAAACCGGAAAAAGGGACCCTATCATGGAGAATGGAGATGGGACCCGACTGCCCCAGATAACCCATAACTGGGCTCCCGGTGGATTCCGCAGATGGACCTCCTGACATACACTAATGGATTGGAGGGGGATCCCCCTCCTCCCCGCCTGGGGGTTAGGCCGAGGCAGCATGGAGGTAGGTCCAAGCGTCACCACGGGAGGTATCCGGGGAGGGACTAGGGGATCACAATCTAAGGCTCCCTGAGGAAGTTCCACCGTGGCAGAGAGAGGGGGCAAAAAAAAAACAAACAATTGGTTAAAACCGACGCTTTTTTTAAACCTTACCTAACCGAAGCAGAGGAAATCTCCAGAGCGACTTCACTGTTAGGTGGAGTAAAGAATCTGACGGTTACACTGGTAAGTACCAGAGACAGAGGTTTGAAAACCGAGCTCGAGCTCAACGTTCTATGCTTCTGCATAGAGTTAACTCTTTCCTCTCCGGGGCAGTTCAAGTGCTGGGGCTAACTACATATTGTCAGAATACAGCAAGACTTCATGTTGTTTGAACAAATACAAAGTACAGTGTACAAAAATAATACAATGATGTGAAAACAAGTATAACAAAAACAAATTACAGGAAAAAATATTAAACAGTGAGCAACATAAATAGTTAGATGTCATTTCTGATTTTAATGATAGACTTTCAGCAAGGTTTGACATTCTATATTGCTGGTGTGACAACACACATCTCTCTTTGGGCTGTAACAGCCTTCAGAAAGGTGTATGTCTTTGGGTATTCTCTGCCACCAGCTGGGTTTGCCCAGCACCGAAAACTCCCCCTTGCACAGAACTAGGAGGTTAAACATGCAATTGCAAAGATCATACCTGGTAATGTGTGTCTCGGGTGGCGGATGCTAAACAGAGTTTTGCCTCAGCCAGTGGAAACCATAAATTACCTTAGAAATAATTGAAATCACAGCCACAACTGCTGAGCAAATAAATAGGTTTTTATTTAACAGAAGATCAAAAATGGAAATTACATACTTACGGTAATTCTTGATCTTCTTGGACGAAGTCTCCACCACTCATCCACACCAGTGGGACTACGCCAGAGGCACTAGGACCCGCAGGAGACAAAAATCTTCAGGAGGGCCAGTGCCGGGATAGGACTGTGCATGTGCGGCATCATGAGACTAGTCGTAAGGATATCTCAGAGTTTACCCTCCAACCACCTCAGTATCTTTTCGACCAAGGAGGTGCAGCGTAAACTAATGAAAGAAAACCTAACCCTAATTTCCAGGCATGTGAAGGCCCGGATGACCCACGTATGAAGGATCAATTCAACAATGTCTTCACAGCTTGAACAACAAGGAAGTGAAGACCAAAACAGAACGAGTGAGCTCGGGGGATGGTGGGAGGGCATGTGAATGAGTGGTGGAGACTTCTTCCAAGAAGATTAAGAATTACAGTAAGTACGTAATTTCCATATCTTCTTGGACTAAAAGTCTCCACCACTCATTCACACTAATGAGAGAGTAAGAGCTGAAAAAAGAACATCCAGAACGTAGTGCTTTACAAAGATATGCACTGAGCTCCAACTCGCCGCCTTGCAGATGTCTGCAATGGGTACATTACAAATCTCCATGAGGAAAGCCGCAACCCCTCCAGTAGAGTGGTGTGAACCCAGTCTTCCAACTTGACCTGTGCCATGGATTAGTAGTGTTGAAGACATGCTACTAACCAAGTAGAAATACATCTCATGGCAACAGGCTGACTCACCCAAGGTATGAGGAAAGATATAATAGTTGCTTGGATGCGCATCACTTCGTTCTGTCAATGTAGAATCGCAGAACCCTCAACACTCAGAGAGATAAAGGGAGTGCTCCCTTTCATTCTGGAGTTAACGAAGTAAGTAGGATGAAGCAAAACTTGTCTAATGGAAACTGAGCCAGTGACATATTGTCTACTGGCTCAAGATAGTCTGTAAATGCACAGAGGTGAACATTCTCTGCCAACAAATGCAGACCTGCATTTGACAGGTCCATGAGGCACCCCGACATTTTACTTGGTGGGCAATCAAAAACGTCAAGACGGAACTTTGCACACCAGATGATGAAGAGTAACCACTCAACCGCACAAGTCCTCCTTAGCAAGAAGATCTCAACGATTTTCTGGAAACCTAAAACTTGCCCACTTCATCTCTTCAAGAGCCTGGCATGGAGATGAAGGGAGAGCAGGAAGGAAGGACCGAAGTCCCTGTGTTAGAGGGTCTGCTCGCAGAGGGAGTTGCCTTGGGGGAACTTCTGACCAACTGTTGATCTATGCAAATTAAATCTGCCAAGGTCAGTCTGGGATGATGAGAATCATCCTGCCCCATTTGCCTACAACTTGAGCAGCACCCTCTGAACTAAGGGAAGAGAAGGAAAGCATAAGGGAGTGTCTTGTCTACTGCACTGAATACATCTTGATAGAAAACACCAGGGTCTGAATTTCTGAAGCAGGATAGAGGTAGATTTGCATTGAGAGGGGATGCAAAAAGGACCAGGTCCAGACTGCCCCACTCGTCGAAAGTGACTGCACAAGGACTGAACTGACGCAACGCGGTCAAGGCACCACTCACCTCCTCACGGCTTTCCAGCGCAGAGGGTAGGAGAGTGCTCCACCCTACCTGTTGATGAAACATCACAATTTTGTCATCCGTCTGAAGTGGAACCACTTCGTGGCAGAGGGCCTCCTTTAGGACTTGAAAAGCGTAAAAGATAGCTTTCATTGCAAAGAAATCTATGAGAAGATTATGCTCCTCTCCTCCTCCTCCTCCTGGTTCCACGCCTGAGTGTGGAGGTCCTGACAGTGAGCTCCCCAACTGATCAGGAGTGCAACCATGGTGCTGGTGATCTGGGATTTAGTGTGTAAGAGTAGACCTAGCAGAAGCTAGGCCAACTGCATCTATCATATAAGTAATTTTGTCCAAGGTTCTGTCATTTATGCGGAGAATTGCAGATGTGTGGTTGGAGACCACTATTTGCTGCGGATGAAGGCATAAGTCCCAGCATCCACTGTATTAAAAAGGACCAGTACAGAGTCGCTCTCTGAAAGTAACGAGATATCTGAAGATGTTGTTTCTTCAATTCTCCTGAAGGAAGAACCCTCACTCTGGAGGTATCCAGGAGGGCTCGTATGAAGAGGAGCTGCTGGAAAGGTGAATCTGGCACCTTCCCTGAATCAGAAAACCCCTTCTGGAAGAGAACAGCTGAGAAGCTGTGGCAACTGCTTCCTGAGACTAGCCCAGATGGGCTGGCTCAGAGCAAAACGTCCAGGAAGGGAAGGCTTGAATCCCGAGATTGTGCAGAACTTCTCCCAGAACAGGTACTTGTTTACTCTTCAAGTTCGATAAATGGGTGCATGCTGCCTGTTATCTTGGAACCAAGCAAAGGAGTAGGAACCTGTGTTCTGATTCGCCGTGGAACAACTTCTACTGTTCTCAGGCCCCGTCTCTCAGAGGAAGAGGGTCTGACAGAAAGGCAAACAGACTGGGCTGCTTCCTGGGGAAAATCTCTGTGAAAGTGGGAGAATATCCCTCTTGGACAACCCTGATTTTATTTACTTATTTAGTTTTTGTTGACCGGGTAAGTGCACTAGACAAATCCTGCCTATTTTCAGGCACGACCCGGGGGAGGGGGCTACAGATGAATGCCAGCTGACCTTGAAACAGATTGAGCTGTTGGTGGTATTTTTAGTGAATGAGGGAAATTTGGCCAGGACACTGACCTATACATCCACTGGACTGGACCTCCGCTAGTTATAAAAACTAAAACCAAGTGCCTTCCACTACCACCGAGAGGCATCCACCTCAGACAGATGAGGTGGGATATGGGCCGGGCCCAAGAAAATGGTACCGGGTGCTTTTGGGCCCTGTGCCCTCTGCTGCGATGACAAAGGCTTCCAGGCCTCCATCGGGAAAGGACTGCCTGTTATGAGAATGACGATGGTGTCATCCCTCTGAGGGGCAGCAGGAGTCTGTGCATCCTCCAGAGCTCAACCTGAGGGCTGAACCGATAAGCACCACCCAGGAGACGTTAATCACCTGCTGCCAAGGGCAGCTGACCTAGGGGTAGTGTCATAGGGGTCTATAAAAGCTTTAAGCTGATTATTTGGCTATATGCCCCTAGTAATGGAGCAGTAGAGTCCGGAAGGCTCTTGACCATTGAATTTAGTGTGTTCCACATGGTGTATTCATACTGAGGAATGTAGGCACTCCAGATGTAGAAGTCTGCTTTGGTCCACAGATGAAGTCTGAGAAGTTATAGTGGACCCCATAACCCCAAGGAAAAACTGAAAAGAAGATCTTCCATGACAGGCAATGCTGATACAGAACGCTTGCATTCCAGCCCCTAAAATTAGTCATCCCCTGTGTCTTTGACAAGTGGGACAGGGAAAGACTCATCCAAATCCACCTCTACCCCAGAAGAACCTCTAAAAGGCAGGACCAGGCCAGAATCATGGGAGATGTCACCACCCAGAACGGCGTTGAGGAGTTCAGCATCATTCACGGTGCAGGCACCACCTACGGCACCAGCACCACTTGCGGTGCTGGCAACACTCGCGGCACTTGCACCACTCACGGCATTGAGCATACTGGCCTTAGACCTGAAGAAAAAAGGAGGAGAAGGAAAGTGGTACCTATGCCAGCCCCTGCAGAGGAAAAGGTGAGGGGGTAGGCATGCAGGGGTCAGTGTCAATGGCGCTGGCACCGGAGAGAGCACCGCGTACATCCTGCCCGCTCGACTTGGCTGTGGCCCAGTGGCACTGAGGCCCGAAGGCCCTGGAACTGGGTCCACTGGCCAAGTCAACTGGGCAGACATCGTACCCCCTGCTCTAAAAGAGCGGCCTAGAGGTGAAACTGCTCACTAGAGCCCCATCGAGGACAGAGATGGGGTCCGGTGTTGAAGATCACAGCCGTTAAGAATGGAACCACAGAGGACCCCACCAAAGTCGGGTCAGGCCTACTGCTAGCCACCACTGATGATCCCCATACAGACATACCAGAGGGTGACCTCGAGTGGTACTGTTTCTTCTTCCAACCACAGGAGGAGGAGGAAGAGCTCGAGGTCAAGCGGAGCCGGTTCCCCGATCGAGGTTCGGAACAGGCCCGCCGCTTTTGTGCTTCTGGCTGACTGTTCTCCCCCACCCCCTGAGCACCAGACTGCCAGTGGTCAGCCTCCCCCCCCCCGCAAATGTGGCGGACTGGAGACAGCCCCACTGCCATCACAGCTTTCAAACAAAGTCTCCCTACTGTCACAGCTACCATCTAAGGTCGACTCCATTGATGACAGGCTTAGAATTTCTTCCTCTTCTTCTTCTTCTTCATCTTCTTTTTTTTTTTTAAATAAGAAAAGAATACTAAGTAGTAAATTAATCGAATACTGAACGGCTATAGCTGCTGTCGTATAGATGAAGACTTGACTCCCGACAGGTGAATGACGTAGACATCAAACCGCACTCGACGACAGGAGAAAAGGAACTGAGATGGTTGGAGGGTTGATGCAGAGATAGCCTATACGGCATGAGCTAGTCTCACAGCACCGCACATGCACAGTCCTATCCCGGTGCCAGCCCTCCTTAAGACTTTTGACTCTCATGGGGCCCTAGCGCCTCCAGCGTAGTCCCATTAGTATGAATGAGTGATGGAGACTTTTAGTCCAGGAAGATGTAGCATTACAGGATATATCTGTTTAATACAAGAGAATATATAGGATAGTGTATGGGTAACCATACACTACAAGGCTGTTCTGCCATCGAGTGGATACAATGCTGACTGATGACCTCGAGAGCGAAGCTTGATGAGGTGAAAGAATTGCCAAGTAGTGTATGGGTAACCATGCAATGTTCTATACAGTGTATGGTGACTGCAAAAAAAAACAAAAAAAACCAAAACACTCACTTTTCCACAATTTACAACGGCTCTGCTGACTGCCTTCGATTAACAACTGCTGGCCAGCACATGTGTGTGTCACTCTCACACAGCAAGGGTCGATGAATCACAATGGCTGCTGGAGTCCCTTATATTATGACATCCTCACTAACGCAGAACGAAAAGTCTTTCTGCGTTAGTGAGGACATCACTACTGCAGCACAACTTTTTGCAGTGTACGGATTTCCATACAAATTCGGATTCCACCATACACTATAACACTGTTACAGGAAAAGTAAACAAATTTTTTTAAATAACAGATGACAAAAGAAAAAGGCTATTACTGAGATATGCTATTATTATTCTTACCCTTCCCTATCCATCAAGAGAAACTGGACCTTATGTTGTCTGCCAGCTCCCACAGACATAGCTCAAAGGGTAGGCCCAAGCTCAGCCTCTCGGATGTAGCTTCCCCCAACAACTCCAAGAGCAACTCCCCCTACTAACTGTCTTTCAGCATCTTATAGTCTCTCTTGGGAATAGGTGATTCCTATTCCCCCTTTGAATGCACCAACCATCTCCCACGTATGTATTTAACTGTCCCAATCAGACTGAACACCTGTCAGTGACCAATTATATTCATTTACCTTAAATTTATATTTGAGTGATCCAATCCCTTTAAACTGTGAGTCTGTGTGGATATGTCCACTCTCCTTCTTGGTCACTGTGTCTGAGATTTATTACTCAGCCTTTATGTAGATGCTGGTGGACAGTGGAATCCCAGCCTGTGTGTTTTTTTTTCAGATGGCTAAAATAAATCCCAGCCAAAAATCCAAGCCATTAACTCTTTCCTTCCCATTTCTGTCATAGCCGGCAACTTGAAAAGTTCCAGCTCAGTCACTGAGGTTTAAATGCAACTAGAGAAAATTACTTCAAATAGACGGTTCATTATAACAATTCACTGCAGGCGTGTGTGTATGTATGTGTGTGTGTGTGTGTGTGTGTGTGTGTGTGTGTGTGTGTTGGGGGGGCACTCTAGACTGCCTTTGCCAAAGCATACCTCTTCTCTCTAGGGGGCTCAGTACAGTGGTAGAGTTATAGGCTATCAAGTAGTTGAGGATAGGGTCCTGGGTTCAATACCCAGAGTGGAAAAAATTTTTTCTTTCTCACTACAACTGATTGATGCTGGTCTCAGAACCCATCCCCCAAGTAATTTCCCTTTTCACTGATGGGGAAGCCTGGCAGCATTCCTTATGGCCACATCATGATTTCATCCAGACCTTCCTTGGTGCCTTTCATACCACTGGTACCTTATCTTTAGTATTAATGTTATTACAATACACTTTGTTTCTGTTATAATACCTTGTGCTGGTGTAGGTCCCGTTGACGCTGTAATGCCAGTGTTGCCTGTTTCTCTGCTTTCTTCAGCAGCTGCCCATCCTCTTGTAGAGCATGTGTGGTACGAAGCTCATGAATCAACTCGATCCGCTTCTCCTTACCTTCAAACATCTAAATGTAAAACCAAAATGTTTATTAAGAATCATTCAAAACATTTCATAATAGGCTGATTAATGGCTCAGTACCAAAGTGATGAATTTCAAGGCCCTGATTATGTTAGGTTTGAGAGACATTTGTCTTGGTCATAAGCTACCACAAGCAACGGTATGCATGGTGTGGTGTGTGTGTGTGTGTGAAAACAGTTCCTATATGGACTCTGAGGAAGGAGAGCATAACTCCAAACTGTCAGTTGGTATGTGCACACATGGCGGGTATTTATCAGTGTGTATGCCTACCTGTTGTTCGCCTGTTGCTCGGGTCTGCTTGTTACACCTGCTTATTTGAGCAACGCATGACTTATGGCGCTTGTTCTATGCTTTAGGATCTTTGGTCCTTTTACTAGAAATGTTTATTTTATTTATTTATTGAAATAGTTTTACCAGAAGAAAAAATTACTCACCTTAGTAATGTTGTTTCTTCTAATGGAGTCTTGCTATATTATGACTATTGCAGTTTGTCCCAGCCTTAGAACTGCTCCGGAGGTGAAAGAGTTAACTTCCACGCAGAGCATGGAACTTAGAGCGCGAGCTCGGTTCAGAAGCTCTGTTAGGTTGGTTTCAAACCGAAACCGTCAGATCTTTACGAGCAAAAACTCACTAAGGTTCTGTGTGGAAGCTGTAACCTACACTAGCCAACTGGCCACTAATATATTAACACATTTTCCTGGTCCCAACACAAAGACTCAAGTCAGTGGACCAGAAAAATAAGATAAAATAACTAAATAAACACAACACCCAAACATGAAAGAGGGCATCAATAAATGCCAACAAAGGACTACCCACCCCATACCCAAAGTAGGAGTTCTGAGAGGGGCATGCTGGGGGGGAGGTCATACTGTAGCAAGACTCCATTAGAAGAAACAACATTACTAAGGTGAGTAATTTTTTCTTCAAACAACATGAAGTCTTGCTATATTATGACTATTGCAGACTACACAGCAGTACCTCCATGGAGGAGGACAGAACCTACTTAGGGAATAGGCTCTGAAGCACGGCTGTGCCAAACCGAGCATCCCTCCTGGCCTGAATATCCAGGGAGTAATGCTTGGTGAAAGTGTGTACTGTCTTCCAAGTAGCTGCCTGACATATCTCCAAGATAGGGATGTCTCTAGCAGCAGCTAGAGATGCAGCTGTACCTCTGGTAGAATGAGCCCTCAGGCCTGAGGGGGGAATCTTACACAGCTTTTGATAGCAAAACTGGATACAAGAAACGATCCACCTGGCAATGGATCTCTTAGTGGCAGGTCTCCCTTTCCCAACCTCACCATAAGTGAGAAACAGTGGGAGGGAGTCAAACCTGTGACCCTTGGTACGCTCTATGTAGTAACTTAGGGCCCTCTTAACATCTAAGCTGTGCAGCCTCCTCTCACCAGAGGAGGAATGGTCAGTGAAGAACACTGGAAGTGAAATAGATTGGTTAAGGTGGAAATCTGAAACCACCTTAGTCAAAACCTTCCTGTTAGTCCTGAGGACTACTTTATCCCTGTGAAAGGAAATAGAATCAGTTTCTACTGATAAAGCCTGCAACTCACTTATACGCCTGGCAGAAGTGACGGCTACCAGAAATACAGTTTTCCAAGTCAAATACATAAGCTCTGCCGAAGACAGAGGCTCAAAGGGGGGTTGCATTAGCTGAGCAATGCATACATTAAGATCCCAAGCCGGGGCAGGGTCCCTGAATGGAGGATTGGTGTGAAGCAATCCTTTAAAAAACTTGGAAAATACAGGATGAGCAGAAAGAGAAGAGGGCTTCCCTGCTGAAATGAAGGCAGAGACAGTAGCCAAGTGCACTTTCAGGGTAGCTGGTCTCAGTCCCAAAGAATTAAGATGGACCATGTAGTCCAATACAGTGGGTAGATCAGCAGATTCCGGGGAAACATGCTTCCCAGAACACTATATGGAAAACCTTTTCCACTTGGAGTTATAGGTAGCCCTGGTGGAAGGCTTCCTAGCAGCCTTCAGGATTTCAAGAACACTTTGAGAAAGTTGTAAATCAGCAAACTCTAACTGCTCAAGAGCCAAGCCTTGAGGTTGAGGGATTTGAGATTCGGATACCAAACTCTCCCCTGAGCACAGGTTAACAGATTGTGGTTCCTGGGGAGACACAGGAAAGATGGACTGCTAAGGACAGAAGGAGTGGGTACCAGGGCTGCCTGGCCCAGTCTGGAGCAATCAGGATCATTTTGCAGGGCTGAGACCTGATTTTGACTAGTACTTTGAACAGGAGAGGGAAGGGGAAAGGCATAAAGAAACTTCCCTTCCCAATCGAGGAGAAAGGCATCCAGGGAACTGAGCCCAACACTGGGGGCCTGCAACAAAACAGTGGAAGTTGATGATTGTCTGGGGCTGCAAAAAGATCTATCTGAGGAGTGCCCCATCTGGCAAACACTATCCCCAGTACTTGGGGATCCAGTGACCATTCGTGATGGCCCTGGGAAATCCTGCTGAGAGCATCTGCCAGGACATTGTCCTTGCCTGGGAGGTGAACTGCTATGAGGGAAGTGTTCAGGGAATAAGCCAGAGACCACAACTTCATCGCCTTGGTGCACAAGGCCGAAGACTGAGTGCCCCCTTGTTTGTTGATGTACCACATTGTAGTGGTGTTGTCTGTTCTGACCTGTACCACCTTGTTCTGAACAGATGCAGAGAAAACCTGAAGTGCTAGAAAAACAGCTCTGAGTTCCAACAGACTGATGTGGAGCAGAGATTCCTGAGGGACCATAACCCTGGGTGAGAGGTCGCCCATGTGAGCTCCCCATCCCAAGAGGGATGCATCTGTAGTAAGGGTCAAGGAATGGGACAGAGGGATGAAAGGCACCCCTGTTCAGATTGCTCTGATCCTGCCACCACTGAAGGGCCTGGATCAGAGTTCGAGTCACTGGGATTAACTTGGATAGAGGATCTCTTCTTTGAGACCAGAAAGCTCTCAAATGAAACTGAATGTCCCTCATCTGAAATCTTGCTCCTTGCACCACAGCTGTGGAGGCAGCCATGTGCCCTAGGAGCTGCAGGAAATGCCTTGCTGGTCGAGAGACCTGCAGAGTGAAGGAGGCGGCCAGGGCCACTAAGGTCCTTACCCTTTCCAAGGAAGGAGGCTCTGGCCTGCTTTGTGTCCAGTTCTCGCCTATAAAGGTGAGTACCTGGACAGGTTCAAAACTGACTTTGGAAGACTGAGAAGAAATCCCAGAGAGGTAAGCAGCTGCTGGGTAACTAGCAGGTGTGATTTGACTCTGGTCTGGAGACTGACCCACAATGAGCCAGTCGTCCAGGTAGGGAAAATGGCAATCTTTTGCCTTCTTAGATGAGCGACTGCTACTGCCAGACATTTTGTGAACACCCTTGGGCAGAAGTGAGGCCAAGGCATTGCTCTGAACTGATAATGGCCTGAGGGCAGTTCGAATCTGAGGTACTTTCGATGGGAGCTTCTGATAAGAACATGGAAGTAGGCATCCTTGAGGTCCAGGGAGGCTAGCCAGTCCCCTGGCCTTAGGGAGGGTAAAATCATTCCCAGTGTCACCATTTTGAACTTTGGCTTTAAAAGGTGCTTGTTTAGATATCTTAGATCCAGGATAGGCCGCCACTCTCCTGTCTTTTTTGGGGTAAGGAAGTACCTGGAGTACAGACCCTTGCCCTGGTGAAGGAGAGAAACCCTTTCTACAGCTCTGAGAGCCAAGAGGGATGAGACTTCTGTTTCCAAAGCAAGAGTCTCTAAAGGGTTTGTAGGTGGAAAAGATCTGGCTCTCATCTTTGGAAATTTCTTGAAGCTGAGAACCAGACCCTGGCTCACTACTTCCAGGACCCACCTGTCTGAAGTTAAAGACTGCCAGTCCTGGACGAAGTGAGCCAACCTGCCCCCTACAGGTAGTGGAGAGCCGACCCTGGGCATCCCATCAGGGTGCCTGTTTGGCAGGGGCTGTAGGCTGAGGGGTTGGAGCAGGCCTGCTCGAACCCCGTCTGCCTCTCCCTCTGAAGAACCCCCTCTGTACATAGGCTGAAGAGGAGGAGGCCTGGGTCTGGTAAAAAGGCCTGTGAAAAGGCCTACCCCTACCCTTGGGGGCTGCCTCTGAGGAATGGCTTGCCGTTCCTTGGCTTGTGCACTCCTGTAAGTGGTTCTATATTCATCCATTTTCTTCATGTAATTCTCTGTCTGCTCCCCAAACAGAGAATTTCCCACCACAGGAAAATCCATAGCCTTAGACTGGGTATCCTGTGACAAAGTAGTACACCTGAGTCAGGCCAATCTCCGAAAAGCCACAGAAGTAGCCATGACTCTAGAGGATACATCGTTAGAATCCACTGTAGCATGGAATTGCACCTTAGATGCCTCAATACCATCAAGAGCCTCCTGTTCCAGCTCCTTTGCAAGCTGGCCAGGGACCTGTTTGGCTAAGGCCATGACAGTATCCCATCTAGATTTCTGGTATCTTGCAACATAAGCCATATAGTTTGCTTGTCTGAGTCCCAAGGATGCTGCCATGTATTGTTTTTTGGCCATGGCATCAATCTTCCTGGAATCCTTGTCAGGAGGATGTGAAGCCAGTGGAATGTTAGCTTTATCACAGGCTGCAGCCTGAACTACCCAACATGACTGCATTGCTGTGAAAGAAAATCCATGTCAGGACCTGACAAAGTGTACCTCCTGTCCATCTTTTTATCCACAGGAGGCACAGAATTAGGAGCTTTTAAAATTTTTATTGTTTGTTTTCTAAAAGATTTATGTAAAGGGATGGACAACCTCCTGGACTCTGGGATATCCATCATCTCCACATAGTCAGGCTCCTCTTGCTCATCCAAAGCCTCCTCTAAGGGAAGCTGGAGGGTCTCAGCAACTTTTTATATAACAAAAAGAGAGGGGACTCAGAAAGCCTAGGGGAGACTCACCTGAAGGTCTGTCTGGGGAGATGTCCGGTTCAATGGGCACATCCAGACTTTCAAAGTCACATTCACACTGATCATAATCCTCATCCCCCTCCTCTGGTTCATAGAACTCTTCTATATCATAATCCTGAACCACTGGAACCGACCGAACCGACCTTTTGCCAGACAGTGGCGATTCGGAGGGAACCGGGGACAGGGACTGGACAATCTGTATTGCCCAGGCTATCTCTGCAGCAGTTGGAGAAGGAATTTTGGACTTCAAACCTGCTGATTTTTTAGTTTTCTTTGCTGGAACTGGCTCCTCAGAGCCAGCTTTTCGTTGGCCCGAGGAAGTCTCGCCCTGGTCAGAGGGCACTCTCGTCTGTTGGCACCGAACCGGGCTGGCCATCCGGGTCAGCGGACTTTTGGCCTCCGTTCCTGAGCCTGCCCACCTCTTGTCCAGGGTGGCTGCAGGAAATCTTTACAAATCTGGCAGTCTGAATTGAGGTGGTCAAACCCCAGACAATAGACACATGTAGTGTGTGGGTCAGCCTTGGCAAAGGCTTCACCACAGACACTACAGTGTTGAAACCCAGTGGGCCCGGTTTTTCTTTTGGGTTTCTCAGACATGATGCCAGCCTAACCAACAAACTTGCCCTTTTAATGGCAGTGCCAAGCAAGACACCCTTATCGGTTCCAAACCGTGTCATGGGTCGTGGAAAAAGACGTAATGAAATCCGTTTTTAGAACCGATAAGAACCGGGAACGCCCCTCTAAGAAGCCTTAAAGGCTTTAAACTTAAATTTTAATACAATTTGATCGGTTCAACCAAACGATAACACTTTACAAGTTCCACACAGAAAAAACCCTATCTATTACTTACGATTACTATAGACAGAGCTTGAACCGATCGGTTTTATGGTTAAAATAATTAAACATGTTAAATTAAACCGAGAAATAGCGCTTTAAACCCGAGAAATGAACGAGCAACAGGAGGAATCTCCGAGGCGACTGTTCAGTGAAGCGGAGTAAAGAAATCTAGCCAGTTTCGGTTTGAAACCAACCTAACAAACTTCTGAACCGAGCTCGCGCTAAGTTCCATGCTCTGCATGGAAGTTAACTCTTTCACCTCGGAGCAGTTCTAAGGCTGGGACAAACTGCAATAGTCATAATATAGCAAGACTTCATGTTGTTTGAAAGGGCCCTTCTGAAGTAAAACTAGCTTGTTTCCCAGAGGTGTCAAGGGTTTTTTAAGGGGGAGTACAAGAGAGAAAGAACAGTATAATAGCAAGTAAACAAACAACAATTGCCACTCCAGGTACAGTAATAGCAGTTGGCATAGAACAGCAAACACGTTGCTGTGTGCTGATGCTCCCTCTAGTGTTTTAATGTCAGATTTGTGCTGAAGAGAAGAAGGGAGTAGTACTAGCATATTTAAACAACAATGCTTATAACATGCTAACTAGCAAACAACCGGCAGACTTAAAATGAAAAATATTTTGGGTAAACAAAAAGTTTTGAACAGCTATTTAAACTATGAAATGTGTAAAACATATGTAAATGCTCAGACAGAAAAACATATGAACCTTTATATGATTAGGTTCTAGATATGAACCTTTTTCTGATTAGGTTCTAGAAGGGGAGGTACAGTAGGGATGGGATTGTAATGGCTCACTATTGGACCCATTAGAATAAATATCATAACTATGGTGAGTCATTTTTTTTTCAATTAACAATATGAGTCTGACAGTGATGCCATACAAAAACTGCAAATTACATAGCAGTACCCTGGAAGGCTGGGATGTCTGGAACTTATTAAAGGATACTTTGCATCTCTTCTTCAGTAAAGCAGAGGTACAAGAATGAGGGGGCACAAAATTAGATTGGAGGGGGCAAGATAAGGGGAAATGTGAGGACTTTTTTTCATAGAAAAGGTGGTGGATGCATGGAATAGGCTACCCCAGGAAGTGATTGGGAGTGAGGCATAAGAGAATCCTAGAGGTGGGAAGGAGAGTCTAAAGCCGATGACCAGATAGGATCAGTGGATGCTAATAAAGGTAGGTTAAATGGGCAGACTGGATGGGCCTAGCGATCCTTATCTGCCAACAATTTCTATGTTTCTGTGTTTCTGAAAAGCATGTCCAGGCAGTAGTGTGTTGTGAAAATGCAGTTTCCCGGGTAGTCGCTTTACAGATGTCTGCCAAAGAGATGCCCCTTGAGGCTGTTACTGAAGCTGCAATGCCGCTTGTGGTCATGCTCACAGATTTAAGGGGGTTGCTGAGCTGCTTTTTCATAGTAGAATTGAATGCAAGAGACCAGACATCTTGAAATGGTCTTTCATGCTGCAGGTTTGCCCTTTGGAGGCAGTATAACATAGTGGCTAAGAGCACTGAGCTGCAAATCTGGAGGCATGGGTTTGAATCCCGTCAGCCTCAACTTGCATACTGTGCGACTCTGAGCAAATCACTTAACCTCCTTGAGCTCCCAGGCCACACCTGGAAACAAGCTCTGGCTTAGTGTGCCTTTCCTGGTTAAACAATTTCCCCTTTCCTTACCAACATCTCCTTAGATGGACAGCTTGCTGTTGCCAGTCCTGATGTCTTTTGTTCTGTCAAGACAGCAGCTACGAGCTCTCTTAACATTAAAACCAGTGCAATTTTTGTTCACCTGAGCTAGAATGTGATGGAAGTAGTTCAGATAAAGTAACTGACTAAGGTGAAATTCTGTCACTATTCTTGGGAGGAATTTTCTGTTCGTCTTGAGGCCAACTTTGTCCCAGTGCATAATTATGTAGTTAGGCTCTTTGTACAGGGCTTGAAGCTCCCTCACTCTTCTAGCAGAGGTCATAGCTATGAGGAAGAGTGTTTTCCATGTTAAAAACTTTAAGTCCACAGAGGTCATTGGTTGAAAAGGAGCCCATACTAGCTCTGCTAAACAAATATTCAAGTTCCAGGGAGGTACAAGTTTCCTAACAGGGTTGTAGGTGAAGCAGGCCTTTGAAGAATCTCTTGAACACACGGTGTAAAGCTAGAGATTTTTGCTTTCCTGTAGATAAAAGAGATGGTAATGTCATCAAGCGGACTTTGATTAAACAATTTCTTAGTCCACTTGAGTGCTAATGTTCTAAATAATCCAGGGAAGATACACTCTTACATGAGCA
Source organism: Neoceratodus forsteri (assembly GCA_016271365.2). Lineage (NCBI taxonomy): Eukaryota > Metazoa > Chordata > Ceratodontiformes > Ceratodontidae > Neoceratodus > Neoceratodus forsteri. The sequence goes on from CM057459.1 coordinate 662,627,420, forward strand.
CCAGATAAATAATATTTTCCATTTTTAGGAACAAGATATATTCTTGTGGATTGTTTTCTTGAAACTTTCAGGATATTTAAAACCTTGCTTGAAAGGTTCATGCTTGAGTACTCTAAGTCCTCAAGAACCAAGCCTTCAGTCTCAGTATTCTGAGATTTGGGAATTTCACCCTCCCCTGAGACAGTCAGTAGGTCGTGTCTCATGGGAAAAGAGATTGGGTTCTTGCATGACAGGGAACATAGGAGAGAGAGTACCATAGCTGTCTTACCCAGTCTGGGGCCACCAAAATCACTGTTGTTGACTCCTTCCTCAATTTCCAAAGTATTCTGTGAATTAGAGAGAATGCACAAAGGAATGTCCCTTCCAAATTCTGGGTCACTGCATCCTGGGGAAGAGTCCCCCTATGAGGTGGCCCGCAGCAGAACAGTGGTAACTTGTGATTCTCCCATGAGGCACACAAGTCCACATCTGGTCTACCCCATCTCCTGGATAGGATTTGAACCACCTGTTGGTCTAGTGACCACTCGTGGTTTCTCTGACTCATTCTGCTTAGTGAGGCTGTCAGAACATTGTTCTTCCCTGGCAAATGTATTGCAGAGATTTTTCCATTTAAGGAGTAAACCAGATTCCAGATCCTCATTGCCTCTGTACATAGTTTTGTGGCACTGGTACCACCCTGCATGTTTATGTAACACATTGTGTTGGTATTGTCTGTTCTGATCAGAACTGCCTGATTCTGAATCAGAACTGAGAAGTACTGTACAGACAGCAATACTATCCTGAGCTCCAGCCATTTTAAGTGCTCCTGTTGCTCTTGTAGGGCCCAAACTCCACTTACTGTCTGATCTTCCAAATGCCCCCCAAGCCAAGTAAGGAGGCATCTGTTGTCAGAGTGAGGGTCGTGGACATTTTCTGGAATGGGATTCCTTCCCTGAGACTGTCCTCTTTCCACCACTCTAGAGCACTGACCATACTGGTCATGACTGGTACTGGCTAGCTCATGAGTTTGAGCTATGATGTCAGTGCCTTTTTAAATGGTACTGTACATCTCTCATCTGTAGACGAGCCCAAGGCACCACAGCTGTTGCTGCAGACATGTGGCGCAGTAGCTGCAAGACATCCCTTACTAACCTTGGCTCAATTGGCTTGAAGGATCTTGTGCAGGACAACATACTTTCTACTCATGGATGTGGCAGGAATGTTTTCCCTGAGTAATGTTTAACTCTTGTCCTATGAACACTAGCGCTTGGCTGGGTTCTAGCTGGGATATTTCTACATTCAGTAAAGAAGCCTAGACTTCCCCGCAATGGAGTTTGGTGCCTCCGCTGTTGTTCCTGTGACTAGCCAGTCATCCAGGTAGCAATACACAGATATCCCTTTTCTTCCCAGAAAAGTACCTACTGTTGCCATGAACTTTGTGAACCCCCTTGGAGCTGAGGTTAGACCAAAGGGCAGTGTAGAAAACTGATACTGCTCTTTTCCTAGTCTGAATCATAGGTGCTTTTTTATGGCAGTGCCTTACAGGGATATGAAAATATGCATCTTTCAGATCCAGTGATCCCAACTCCCCATTCTGCAGAGATGGCATAATTTTCCCAGTGTTACCATTTTGAAATTTTCCTTTTTTGTGTGCCCATGTTGAGAAACCATACGACCATAATGGGCTGACAATCCCCATTTTTCTTCCTTGTGAGAAAGACTCTTGAGAAGAGGCCTCTCCCCTAACGTGAGGGAGGGACCTTTTCTATGGCCTCTATCTTTAATAGCTTCTTTATCTCCAGTTCTAGCAGGATTGTTTCCTGAGGAAGGAATGGAGGAAAAGCCTTTGGTCTCTTTAGTTCTGGAAAGCCTGTGAAGTAAAGAGCCAACCCCTGGTTCACCACTTCCAACATGCACATGTATGCGGTGATGGTTTCCCATAATTAGAAGTAATAAGTCAGGGTGCCTCGCACGGGTAGGGGTCTATGGCAGCATGCACAAAGTCATGGATTTTGTTTTTCTTGTGGCTTAGAAGCTGGTGTCTGCTTCTGCCTTGCACCTCTCCCACTTCTGCCTCTTGGGGCACCCCTTTGAGGGGCTTAGTCATAACAAGAATAGAGCCTTTAATAATAGGCCCTGCTCTGCCTCCTCTTTCATGTGACCTAAAGGAAGTAGAATCTCTTTTCTTCTAGGTCAGGTTTTTGTAGGTTGTTTTTTCCTCATGAACATTTTCCATATAGGCTACTGCTTTATAGTGCTATGCAGGAGCCGAATATTATTTCCCAAATATCATGAATAGTAGGGCTTTTGCATATTTGGAAACCTTTCCTGAAAAGGGGACTATTCATATTCAGGAAACAATATTTGGCTAGCTACAAAATAAAAAAACAAAACAAAACAAAACAAAAAAAAAACACCTTCCCAACCCAAAACCCAGTAAAATAAATATAAACTCTGTCCCCCCCGCCCACTCTCTGCAGACCAATACCACCTTCCTCCCCCTCAAGCACCAGCGATTACATTTATTTTTATTAATTTGAACAGTGTAAACAAAAAATATCCTGATGGATGACTAACACAACCTGGTCACCTCTACGGCCGTCCACCATCTTTCTTAGCACTCATTTGCATCTAACAAGTATTAGGGTTATGTCCCCCCCTCGGCAGCACACTGACCCCACCAGCACCAGCACACAATTCTCTTAAAACAGAGAAGGTGACAAGCACAACCCGACTACCTCCACAGCCAGCAACCATCTTTCTTAGCACTCATTTGTGTCTAAAAAGTATTAGAGTTATGTCCCCCTCCCCCCTCAGCAACCTTGCACTGCCAGCACCAGCTCCCAGAGATGGTGATCGGTACAGACCTGCCCTCCTACAAAGCTGAACGCCTTCTCATGAATGAAAGCACTCACACGCTTGCTCTCTCTGTATAGTATCAGTTGTTTTTTACTGGCACGGGGTCATTATGTCGCAAGACATATTGCCACATGGCACAATCGCGCTGCGCAATTTATGCCATGAGGCATATGTCTCTGTTCTTTGGAGGACTCTGCCCCCACAACCCCGTTACAGGGGCTCGCCCCAGACCCTCCCACTAAAGATTCTCATCTCGAGGGGTCCAACTTGGGGAGCGCACAAGTCCGGTTCGCCATAATGCCGTACGCTATTAAGTGTATGACATTATGACCTGGTACGGTTTTTACTATACAGAGACAGCAAGCATGCGAGCGTTCCATTCATGAGAAGGCATCCAGCAGTGGAGGAGGAGGGTGGGTCTGTGCCAGTCACCTGCTCTGTATTAAAGAGCTGGGACATGTTCAGGAGAGCTTTAACAAAACCTAATATTTAGACACAGTCCAGTTTGTATTTGCCATTAGTGCTGTATTCCTCCTTCCCATTATTTATTACTGAGGTCATTTATGTGATAACAGGATCTTTGCTCCCGAAGAGTTTGTCTATTCCTGCTGCTTTCTCCCTACCTGAAGTCACAGAGCACTGTTTGTGATATCACAGTTACTCCCATAGTAGCAGATTGTGATGTCACAACAGAGGATTATGACTTGAAGTAGGGAGTAAGCTATAGAAGCAGATGGACTCTGAAGGAACTCTAAGGGATAAAGATTATGTATTCATGCAAATTTCCTTAGTAAAAAATAATGGAGAGGAGAAATATATAAAATATAAATGGAATGCAGGCAGAATTGTACCTAATTATGATGTTTTTTAAAGTTTTCTTTGAGGCGGCAGTAGCTCTTTAAGAGAGCTGGGTGCTCGTGCTGGTAGGATCAGGGTGCTGCTGGGAGGAGGACAGGACATAACTCTAATACTTTTTAGACACAAACAAGTGCTAAGAAAGATGACGGCTGGCTGTGGAAGTGGGCGGGGTTATGCCGGTCGCCTTCTCTGTACTAAGAGAACTGGGTGCTGGTACTGGCAGGTCAGGGTTCTGCCAAGGTGGGTGGGGCATAACTCTAATACTTGTTAGACACAAATGACTGCAAAGAAAGACAGTGGTTGTCCATGGATGTGGGTGGGTTGTGCCGGTCGTCCATTGGGGAATTTTTTATTTATACAGTATACAGTTCAAATTAATAAAAATAAATGTAATTGTTGGTGTTTGACAGGGAGGAGGGTGGCGCTGGGCTGCTAAGAGAAGTTGGGGGGACAGGGGTTATATAATTCTACTGGATTTTGGGCTGGGGAGATGCTTTTTTTTAAAAAAAAATTGTTTTAAGTGGGCTAGACGAATACCCGAATATCTGGCTACCGAATACTGAATATTCAGCCTAATATTCAGAAAAAGGTATTCACACAGCCCTACTGTTTTATGCCCAAAGAAAGAAAGTCCCTAAATGGGAAATCCACAGATTTTGCTTTTGTTCCTCTGAGAGGATGGTTGCTGTGAGCCAAGCAAACCTACTCAGAGCTACGGCATGTGCAAATACCCTTGGAGCTGTATCATTTGACTCTACAGTTATATGAAACGGGTATATTTATTTATTTGCTTGTTTGAAACATTTCACCAGGAAAGGCATACTGAGCTACAATAGCTCGTTTACAGATGCGTTCTGGGGAAAGGGGAAAGGGGGAGTGCAACAATTTAAATACAGAGTAGATGGCAAATTAAATACAGAGTGGATTGGAATAAAACACAGTGACACAATGTTCAATGAATAAAACATATTGGAAACCTGTACATAAAAAAACAAAAACATTTAGGCAGTTTCATAGCATCATTTGATGTGAAGGGAGTACATTCCATCGTGTGCGGGCCAAGTAAAACTAATCAATTACATAAATGTAAATGGACATAATTTTCATAGTACATAAATAAGACCTATTTACATATAAACACACACATAGTGCTAACTAATTTAATTCCCTGAGCATACTCTCTCTGAACGATGCCATAACCTTTGGCAAGCACAGTTACATTCAGTTATACCTTACTTTAAAATGCATAGGGTATAAAGGGAGGGCTAGGTTAAAAGAAAAAATTACTCACCTTAGTAATCTTGTTTCTTCTAAGGGAATCTTACTGTATTCTGACTTATGCAGTGTGGTCTAACCATAGGACAGCCCCAGAGCCGAAATGGTTAATAGAACCTATGCAAATTATGGAATGCTAGGCTCGAGCTTGGTTTTCAAATCAATGTCCCTGGTAATCAAATCTAAACCATCAGATTCTTACTAAGCAAATTCTGAATAATATAATAATAATAAAAGTACTAACAATAATAATAGTAACCACAACACCCCTCCCTAATGAATAAAAGGAAATTCTCAAGGAATTATTTTTCCTCTTGAAAACCTGTCAAATGGCATCACTAAGACTCAAGTCACAGATGCCCCAAAACAAGATCATCTATACCCCCAGGTTTGCAACAACTCTACCACGGCTGTAATGCAGTGACCATAGTTTTTTAGTAGGGGAGGAAGGGAGGGAGCTCAGAATACAGTAAGATTCCCTTAGAAGAAACAAGATTACTAAGGTGAGTAATTTTTTCTTCAAACACCAGGAAATCTTACTATATTCTGACTTATGCAGATTACCAAGCAATGCCTTTGGAGGTGGGACTATAACCTATTTAGAAAACAGGCTCTGCAGGACTGCTGTGCCAAACCTGGCATCTCCTCTGGCCTGGATGTCCAGACAATAATGTTTGGTCAATGTGTGAACCGTCTTCCAAGTTGCAGCTTTGCAAATGTCTACTAGGGGAATATCTCTAGCAGCTGCCACAGAAGCTGCAGTACCCCTAGTTGAATGTGCCCTGAGGTCTGCAGGTAGGTAACTGGCTTGGCGGCAGGACACAGAGGGTAGTGGTAAATGGCTGTCACTCCACATAGGGAAGAGTGACCAGTGGGGTATCACAGGGATCAGTGCTGGGACCGGTCCTATTCAACATCTTCATCAGTGACATTGCGCAGGACCTAGAAGGCAGAATTTCCCTGTTCGCTAATGACACAAAGCTCTGTAACAGAGTAGACACACCAGAGGGTGTAGACAGAATGAGAAGGGACCTGCAGAAACTTGAAGAATGGTCAGGGGTTTGGCAGCTGAAATTCAATGCAAAGAAGTGCAAGATAAGAGAGGGTAGGGGACTGAAGCCCTGCCCCAGCCATCCCCACGAGGTCGAGAGGGATGCTGTAACCCTCCCAGGAAGCTGAAAATAGAAGGACCCCCCCCCTGAATTCAGCAACCGACTCGTCAGCGGGTTCGAGAGGGTAGGGGACTGCCGCCCTCCCCCAACCATCCCCATGAGGTCGAGAGGATGCTGTAACCCTCCCAGGAAGCCGAAATTGGAAGACCCCGAATTCAGCGACCGACTCGTCGGGGTCCGAGAGGGTAGTGGACAACTGCCCTCCCCCAACCATCCCTACGAGGTCGAGTGGGATGCTGTAACCCTCCCAGGAAGCTGAAAATAGAAGGACACCCCCCCAAATTTAGCGACCAACTCGTCAGCTAAAGAGGCCTTAATTTGTCCTACCTGGCGCCATTTCTATGGGACAGAGAAAGCCACGGCCCTGCACAGTATCTCCAGGAGCTGTGCTGCAGAAGTCGGCAGACATGTGGAGACTGTTTTTCGTTGCTTATATATAATGAACCTGCATTTGTAATGCTTTCCAGTTGCTGAACGCCAGCGTTAGATCATAGCAGCAGCACTACTAAAACGAATTAGCCTGCCTGTATAAATTACCAAGGTCAGTTCCCATTCCTAGAACCGTAGCAGCAGAGGCTGACTTTCCTAAAATTCTACCTGCTCCTATAGCGAAAATCCTGCTTTCAATCACTGTGCCTGACGCTAATAAAGTGCAGAACTGAGGAATAAGTGGCTGGATCTGGCTAAAATTTTACCTGCTCCGCTCCAGCTCTAAGCACCGGGGTCTCGAAAGTGGCCAGTAGTGGCAGCCATTTTGCATGCTGTGCTCGCCTACCCCCGCCATACAGGCGAGATCAGAGCAGCATACAAAGCGAATTCTCCTACCATCTCCAAGCCAAATCACGGGCTTAAACACTCAAAGGAGACTTTAACTAAGGGCCCTGAGCTATATAAAATTGCAATTCAGTCCTCGGGGAATTATTTACGGGAACTCTAATAATCTTTTTTCCTTTTTAGCCAAATCTCGGGAACAATAAACGGGGACTTTAATGCAAGGGGAAGGAATTACACAAACAATTTAAATTCAATTTTCTGGGACTTAACTAACGGGAACCTAATTCCAGGACCTACCAAATGTGGACTGGCCTCCTCTCACAGGAGCTACAGATCTCAGTTTAAACAAGTTGTGTCCGAGCACTACTCCTGCAGAGCAGGAAAATATCAAGTTACAAACTCACTGAAACGCCTAACCTGTGCTGTATATAACCTCATACCTCTCCTTATCTCCTCACAGTGGGTCCGAGAGGGTAGGGGACTGCCGCCCTCCCCCAACCATCCCCACGAGGTCGAGAGGGACGCTGTAACCCTCCCAGGAAGCCGAAAATAGAAGGACACATCCCCTCCAAATTCAGCGACTGACTCATCAAGTAAAGAGGCCTTAATTTGTCCTACCTGGTGCCATTTCTGTGGGACAGAGAAAGCCACGGCCCTGCACAGTACCTCCAGGAGCTGTGCTGCAGAAGTCGGCAGACATGTGGAGACTGTTTTTCGTTGCTTAATTTTTTCCACTCGAGAATTGTTTTTGTCACATATAGACCTGACTCCTTAAGAAGCAGGCTGGCTTTTATGCTGTAACCAAGTGTATGCATTGATACCTAGAAGGATAATACCTGCATTTTCAATTGTTTTAGATGTTACCTTAAGAGCCTACTCTACCTGTATTTGAAATGCTTCATCTGTTACCTTAAGACTGTAATGAACCTGCATTTGTAATGCTTTCCAGTTACTGAACGCCAGTGTTAGAGCATAGCAGCAGCACTACTAAAACAAATTAGCCTGCCTGTATAAATTACCAAGGTCAGTTCCCATTCCTAGAACCGTAGCAGCAGAGGCTGACTTTCCTAAAATTCTACCTACTCCTATAGCGAAAATCCTGCTTTCAATCGCTGTGCCTGACGCTAATAAAGCGCAGAACTGAGGAATAAGTGGCTGGATCTTGCTAAAATTTTACCTGCTCCGCTCCAGCTCTAAGCACCAGGGTCTCGAAAGTGGCCAGTAGCGGCAGCCATTTTGCATGCTGTGCTCGCCTACCCCCGCCATACAGGCGAGATCAGAGCAGCATACAAAGCAAATTCTCCTACCATCTCCAAGCCAAATCATGGGCTTAAACACTCAAAGAAGACTTTAACTAAGGGCCCTGAGCTATATAAAATTGTAATTCAGTCCTCGGGGAATTATTTACAGGAACTCTAATAATCTTTTTTTCTTTTTAGCCAAATCGCGGGAACAATAAACGGGGACTTTAATGCTAGGGGAAGGAATTACACAAACAATTTAAATTCAATTTTCGGGGACTTAACTAACGGGAACCTAATTCCAGGACCTACCAAATGTGGACTGGCCTCCTCTCACAGGAGCTACAGATCTCAGTTTAAACAACAAGTTGTGTCCGAGCACTACTCCTGGAGAGCAGGAAAATATCAAGTTACAAACTCACTGAAACGCCTAACCTGTGCTGTATATAACCTCATACCTCTCCTTATCTCCTCACAGCTGGTCTGAGAGGGTAGGGAACTGCCGCCCTCCCCCAACCATCCCCACGAGGTCGAGAGGGACGCTGTAACCCTCTCAGGAAGCCGAAAATAGAAGGACCCCCCCGAATTCAGCGACCAACTCGTTAGGTAAAGAGGCCTTAATTTGTCCTACCTGGCGCCATTTCTGAGGGACAGAGAAAGCCACAGCCCTGCACAGTATCTCCAGGAGCTGTGCTGCAGAGGTCTTGCCCCGCCGGCACTGTGCGTCGGCTCCCCACCGGCCCCACCACCACCTTTGGTCGGCACTCCAATTTATAGGCTGCTGAGAGGTCAGGTGACTCTCAAAAACCTATCAGCCCATTTTCAGATCTGCAGGTTATCAGATCTCACCAGTAGTGGCTGCTATCATTTTCCTCAGCCTGGTACTGAAGGGAAAAAAAAATCATGCTCCTGTTCACTTTAACCTTGTTAACCATTGCCGCTCCTCTTGTGTCACTACCCCCAGCCACGCAGCCCCAAAATGACCAGATTCTCTTAAACTTCAGCTCTGTCTCGACCCCCCCCGCCCCCTAAATACCCCCACAAGTGTGCTCTGCGCACAAACTGCATCCAGGATGGTTCTCATGCCCCTCCATCTCCCCGCCATCCTTCCCCCCGCGTCTAGATGCCCTAAGCAGACTAGCAAAGGCTACCTCATCCAGTACCCCATTCCTCTTCAACCCCAAATGTAAAACAAAAAATAGATGGATTACCACCCTACAATACCTCACCCTGATGCTCCTACTGGCAGGTGATGTTGAATCCAACCCTGGACCTCAGACCCACCCTGCCCATCTAAAACTGCCAAAGGGGCTTAGCCTAATCCATCTCAATATCCGCAGCCTACTGAATAAAGTCCCAGAGCTGCAAGTCACTGCACATACACTCAAACCTGACATCTGTGTTGTATCCGAAACATGGCTAAAACCCCAGCACAATGACTCAGAAGTAGCCATGCCTGGCTACACAGTCTTACGGCATGACAGACTAGGCAAAAAGAAAGGTGGGGGTATTGCCATGTATATATCCAATGCGCTACAATACATCCCTGTCCAGCTCCCAGGTCCCTCTCCACATATCGAAGCCAGGATGATCAAACTTGTCCTGCCGTATACCACCCCCGTGTATGTGGCAGGGTTATACTGTGCCCCAGCAACCCCAGCAAATACCATCAAAGACCTCCTGGCCACTTTTAAAAACCTGGCCATTGCTGGAGAGCTCTACATCCTCGGGAATTTTAATTATAACTGGCTAGACAAAGGCTGCTCAAAACTAAGCAGCAGGATCAGAGCCCTTAACCTCTCACAACAGATTGAGGAACTCACCCGCCTCAACACCAAATCCCAAAACCACTCCCTCCTGGACTGGGTTCTCACAACCCACCCACACAGGGTCACTAAAGCTGGCCTACTACCAGATTCAATGAGCGACTACCACCCGATATATGTGATCAGAAAGGTGCACAGACCTACTACTAGTCTCCCACCTAGGTCAATCAGTTCGCGTTCGTACAAGTCCCTCTGCCTCTCCACCCTGCTAAATGACCTCGCCTCTGCCGACTGGTCATTCATCAAGCTGGCACCTACCCTAGATCATGCTTTTGACATGCTCAGACATCAAATTCTAGTGGTATGGGACTATCACGCCCCCTTGAGAAGCAAAAGGGTAAGGAAAACCCATCTCCCCTGGGCCTCTGCCAACATTATCTCCAGATGTCGTGCCAGGCACCAGGCCTGGAAAAAACATAGGAAAACAGGCACCACTGACTCATGGCAACAGTACCGTACCCTCCGTAACAACTGCACCAAAACCATAAGGCAGGCTAAAAAGAACAACTTCTGAGATGCCCTCTCTTCCAATCTTAACCACCCATCCAACTTCTGGAAATCTATTAAAACCCTGCTCACTCCCCCTATACAGCCACCCACCCCTACCCTTACCATTCAGGGCAGAAACATATCCGAACCAAGTGAAGTTGCCTCTACTTTCAATCACTTTTTTACTGACAAAAACATCAATCCTCTCACCTGAACCCGAACCCCACGTGCACCGCCTGCACTCCCCCCAACCACCAAATTCTCCTTCAAACCGGTCTCCCCTGCTGAAGTCCTAGCCGCCCTAAATTCCCTTGACCTCAGTAAGGGAAAATGCCCACTAGGCCTGGATGCTAAACTCTTATACCTATCTGCCCTGCCATTTCAGCTCCCCTCGCCGATCTCCTAAACCGATCCTTCTCCTCAGCACAAATTCCAACAGTCTGGAAGGAGGCAATAGTCATCCCATTGCCAAAGGGGGGCAACCCAGCAGAGCCCGGGAACTACCGCCCTATCTCCCTCCCCACCCTGGCCAAGCTGCAGGAAAAACTAGCCCTATCTCAACTCACACAATTACTTGACACCACCTCCTTTTTCACCCCCTTCCAGTAAGGCTTTCGGAAATCACACTCCACCATAACTGCGCTCCTTAGACTCACTAACGATATTGCTTCAGGTATGGATAAAGGGTTCCTTACTTTGGCCATATTCATTGACTTGGCCAAGGCATTCGATACTGTTTTCCACCCCAAGCTCATCGCAAAACTGCAAGATGCTGGCTTATCTGATCTAGCCACCAGGTGGTTCCAAGACTACCGCTCTGGGAGGAAACAATCAGTCAGAATTGGCCCTCAAGTATCCCCCTCACTCCCAGTCACCATGGGGTTCCCCCAGGGCTCTGTCCTGGGCCCCCTTCTCTTTTCAATATTTCTAAATGACCTCCCACTATCCTGCCCAAACTCAGCAATTCAAATGTACGCAGACGATACCTTTCTGTACGCCTCCGGCCCCTCAAAAGAGGCTATAAACTCTACCCTACAGCAGGATTTTGATGATGTCCAAACTTGGCTTAGCTCCAACCAACTTGTCCTCAATGCTAAGAAAACCGTATCCATAACTTTTGGCACACAGCCCAGAATCTCCCAGCTAGCGGCTCCACCCACTTTTCAAACACTGGACGGAACTACCCTGGAATTCTGCACCTCCTTTAGGTATCTGGGGGTATGGCTGGATCATCACTTGGACTTTTCCGTCCACATAGACTCCCTCCAGAAAAAAACTGCACCCGAAACTAGGAGCTCTTTACCGCAACAAAGGGTGCCTTACCACTCCAGTCAGGAGAGAGCTAGTGAACAAAATGATTCTCCCAGTTTTCGACTATGGTGAAGTGGTCTACGGCGCAGCCTCTCCATCCACCCTAGCCAACCTGGACCCCCTTTTTCATTCCTTCTGTCGCCTTATCCTAGAATGCCCCCCTACCACCCACCACTGTGACCTATATACCGCCTTAAGTCTCCCATCGCTGCACTCCAGGCGACAGCTTCACTGCGCTAATCTCGTAGCTAAGCACTGGTCAAACTCCCTTCCCTCATATCTCAGTTCCGCTCTATCAACCCAACCCACCCTGGCCTACTCCTTGCGGGGCACTGACTCTAAACTACTACAAATCCCTTTCATGCACACCTCAAAGGGCCAATCAGCTTTCAAATATAGACTGCCCACACTCTGGAATAACCTCCCAGCTGAAATCAGGCAGTCCACCACCCCTAGGACCTTGAACACTCTTCTTCAGGCCCACTTCTCAGATATATGTAACTGCAACCTGCAGGTCAGATCTGTTATAATGAAGTGACAAAATGTGTCATAACGGGGGCACTTATCCAAACAACTGTATTATTCTTGTGCTGTCCCTGTTTCATTTGTCGTCTTTCCCCATGGTCACTGTATGAAATGTCTATGGTCACAGACCCCAATGTTGTATCATGCACTCGGCGATAACTTTATAACTAAACAACGAATTGCATAAGTCCTGCCTGTAACATCTCTGGACCCGGTTGTCTCACCCCTTTCTGTGTCTGTTATACCTGATGTCTGTACCATTATGTACCTGTTTCACAGCACCATTGCCTATGTACCTATGTAACTTAGCAATTTAATGTAATGTAACTCCAGGTCGCATCTGGAAACGAGTGGATTCCTGCTCAGTATGCTTATCTGGTAAATCTCTTTAATAAATAAATAAATAAATAAATAATGCATATGGGTCACAAAAACCCTGCCACAATATATCATTTGGAGGGTGAGGATATAGCATGCACCAAGCAGGAAAGAGATATTGGGGTTATCATCTCTGGTGACCTCAAGGTAGGGAAACAGTGCAACAAGGCAGCAGGTAAAGCACATAGGATGCTGGGATGCATAAGCAGGGGCATCACCAGCAAGAAAAGGGAGGTCATAATTCCACTATACAAGACACTAGTGAGGCCCCACCTGGAGTACGGTGTACAGTTCTGGAGACCTTACCTACGTAAGGACATAGACAGGGTAGAGAAGGTTCAGAGGAGGGCAACAAAGATGGTACATGGATTGCATCACAAAGCCTATGAGGACAGGTTGAAGGACTTGAATATGTACTCCCTGGAGGAGAGGAGAGGAGGGTGAGAGGGGATATAATAGAGACATACAAGTATCTTACAGGGAGGAATAGGGTGCAGGAATACACTATTTTTAAGCAAAAAATATGTTCCAGGACTAGAGGGCACGGGATGAAGTTGGAGGGAGGACGATTCAGAGGAAACATGAGGAAGAATTTCTTCACAGAACGGGTGGTGCACAAGTGGAACACCCTGCCAGAGGAAGTGGTGGGGGCTGAAACAATCACAGGATTTAAGAATGCATGGGATAGACATAAAGGAATTCTGGAGGTCAGGGGTAAGGGGCAACAGACTTCTAGGAACACATAAAGTGAACTTACAAGCTCAAATGGGCAGACTGGGTGGGCCGTAGGCCCTATCTGCTGACACTGTCTATGTATCTATGTATGGTTGCTTACCCACTTTGCTGTAGCAAAACTGGATACGAGCCACTATCCATCTTGCAATAGATCATTTTGTGGCAGGTTTCCCTTTTCCCACCTCTCCATAGGTAAGGAACAGTTGGGTCTGACCTTGTCTGTGACCCTTTGTGTGGTCAAGATTGACTGCCCTTTTTACATCCAGGCTGTGCAGCCTGCGCTCACCTGAGGTGGCACGGTCTGTAATAAAGACTGGTAAAGAAACAGACTGGTTGAGGTAGAACTCTGATACCACCTTGGGCAGAAACTTTCTGTTAGTCCTAAGGACAACAATGTAACCAGGCTCTGTAGATAATGCCTGGAGTTCACCGATCCTTCTGGCAGAAGTAATGGCTATCAGAAACATTGTTTTCCAAGTCACACATTTGAGGTCTGCTGTGGACATGGGTTCAAAAGGGGGCTGCATAAGCTGAGCAATACAGATATTCAGATCCCACATGGTGGTAGGCTCCCTAAGTGCTGGATGCAAATGTAGTAACCCCTTAAAAATGTCTTGAACACTGGCCTTGAAGCCAAGAAGGAAGCCTTACCTGCTGATAAATAAGCTGAGACAGCTGCCAGGTGCACTCTCAAGGTGGAAATAGTTAAACCTGTGGAATGCAAATGGGCCATATAATCCAGGACTATAGAGAGACTAGCCTGGGTGTGGTCAAAATCCTTGCCTTGGCACCAAAAAGAAAATATTTTCCATTTAGAGGCGTAGGTTTTCTTGGTCAAAGGCTTTCTGGAGACTCGCAGTATATCCATGACTCCCTCTGAGAGATGCAAGTTTGCATACTCTAAGTCCTCAAGAGCCATGCTTTGAGTCTGAGGGACAACAGGTTGGGGTACATGATCTTGCTCTGTGAGGACAACAGCAGGTTGTACCTCCTGGGGAGACTGACTGCCTTGGTTACTGACATTGATAGGAGGAAGAAGTACCAAGTTTGTCTGGCCCAGTCTGGGGCAATGAGAATCACTGAAGCAGGTGGAAGCCTGAGTTTGATTAATACTTTCAGTAACAGAGGAAAAGGAGGAAAAGCACACAGGAACCTCCCTGTCCAATCCAGCAAAAGTGCATCCAGAGGAATTGTGCCCTTGAATGGGGGCCTGCAGCAATACTGAGGGAGCTGGTGATTGTCTGGGGCTGCAAACAGATCCACTTCTGGGGTGCCCCATTTCCTGAAAATGGTCTGTAAGACCTGTTTGTTCAGTAACCACTTGTGGTAGTTCTGGTTTATTCTGCTGAGAGCATCTGCCAAGACACTGTCCTTTCCTGGCAGGTGGACAGCTGAGAGGGATACATTTAGGGAGTATGCCAAGATCCAAATTTTCATTGCCTCTGTGAACAGAGGACTTGAACTTGTGCCCCCTTGTTTGCTTATGTAGTACAAGGTGATTGTGTTGTCTGTTCTGACCTGCACTACCTGCCCTCTGATCTGAATGGCAAATGACTGAAGGGCCAAAAGAACTGCCCTGAGTTCCAACAGGTTGATGTGCAGGAAAGATTCCTGCTTTGTCCATCAACCATGAGCAGTGTGGTCCCCCGGATGTGCTCCCCACCCCAGCAGGGATGCATCTGTGGTTAGCACCAGGGAAGGGGCCTGTTGCAGAAAAGGTACCCCTTACCTGAGGTTGCTCCTTTCTTGCCACCACTGCAGGGCTTGAAGAAAAGTAGCTGTCACTGGGACTAGCTTTGAAAGACAGTCCCTCTTTTGGGACCAGTGTTCCCTTAGGTGAAAATGGATGTCTCTCATTTGAAACCTGAAGCCTAACACAGTAGCTGTGGAGGCTGCCATGTGGCCTAACAACTGTAGGATGTGCCTTGCCGGCCTGGAGACATGAAGTGTGAAGGAACTGACTATCTGGATAAGGTTGTCCACCCTGTCTTGGGGTAGGTAAGCCATTCCCTTCTTTGTGTCCAGTTCTGACCCTATGAACTTTAGTAGCTGAACTGGTTCTAGTACAGACTTTTTGTGGTTCACAAGGAACCCGAGAGAGGAGAGAGTGTTTTGTGATATTGACAGGGCCTCCCTCACTTGCTGGTGTGACTGGCCTACTATGAACCAGTCATCTAAGTAGGGGAACACTGCCACCCCTTGACGCCTCAGATGTGCCACTACCACAGCCAGACACTTTGTGAACACCCTTGGAGCAGATGTCAGTCCAAAAGGCATTGCCCTGAATTGGTAATGACTGGATGGCAGCCTGAATCTGAGGTACTTTCTGTGTGACCTTCTGATTGGTATGTGAAAGTAGGTGTCTTTGAGATCTAAGGATGCTAATCAATCCTCCTGCCTTAGGGTAGGGAGTATGGTTGCCAAGGTGACCACTTTGAATTTTGACTTTGTCAAATGCTTGTTTAGATATCTGAGGTCCAGGATGGGTCAACATCGCCCCATTTTCTTTGTTGGGAGGAAGAACCTGGAATACAATCCCTTCCCTTTTTGGGAAAGAGGGACTGATTCCACTGCATTTAACAGTAGTAGACTTGAAACTTCCTTCTCCAGCAGGTTGTTTCTGAGGGGGAGGAGGGTTTGAATGCACTTGACCTCAGCTTTGGCAAGGTCTTGAAGCTGAGAACAAGTCTCTGGCCCACTACTTCCAGGACCTACTTGTCTGTGGTGATGTTTTCCCACTCCTGGAAGTAATGGGTCAGTCTGCCCCCTACTGGGATTGGGGAGGTGACTCGAGCAGTCCCCTCAAGGAGTCTGCTTGAACTGAGCTACAGGCTGGATGGAAGGGCTAGTGCGGCCATTACTCCTCCTGCCTCTACCCCTGAAGTATCCCCTAGACTGGTACTGGGGAAAAAATGAAAATTACGTACCTACTGTAATTATGATCTTTCTGTGTATCTTCACCATTCATTACCTTTGGGTATATGACCAGAGGTCATGACCCTGCGGGAGCTCTTTTTTTTTTTTTTGGTAGGCGGAGCCGCCGTACCATCGACGCTGCCCTCGAGGCCGACGCATTGCATTGTGCTCGCGGGTTGGCCGTTAGGCGCTGTCGACTCCGCCTGCCTGCCAGTTCTGAGTCGCCGGAGAGGTAAGAGGAAGGGAGTGGAGTGTGGGACAAGGAAGTCCAAGGGACAGAAAAAGGAAAAGATATATAAACTAAAAGGAGAAATAACGACTGAGAGGACAGAAGAAGAAGGAGAAGTCGGAAACTAAAGGGATTGGGAGGGGCCCCAGTCTTTGGAAATAGAAGAGGGAGGTAGGGTGGGATAAAGATTTTAGGAAGTAGGATGAGAGGGGAGAAGGTTAAACCACATCTCAGGCCTTAGTCAGTCTCCAGACTGTATAGGAACTGCAAGGAGTAGCCAAAGGCTTCTTGCCAGAATTCAAGGCACAGAATGACTGGCAAAAACTCCATTTGAAGAGAATCGGCTATTCTGGAAGAAGGACAGGGCACAGAGAATCATCACCCTCTCAAGGGAAGATTTTGGTGAAAAAGGAAAAAGAGTTTTTTTTTTTAAATAAAGGATAGTCCAAAGGACAAGGACAATAAGATGGACGGGAACAAGGAGGAGGAGAGAATGGAGGGCAACTGCCAACTCCCACCCCACAGGGGTGGAGCTAACACACTGGAGAAGGAGTGCCCCCCATGCTGACCACTCTCCCCAAAACATCATCCCCCTATGTGCCCCTGTTTACCTCACTCCTGACAGAGAAAGGAGGGGGGCGAGGTTGGACACAGAGAAGGAGGGGGACCCAGAGACTGAGGCCCCAGGGGGATGGAGGGAGGGATTGTGATGAATGGTGAAGATACACAGAAAGATCATAATTACGGTAGGTACATCATTTTCATATCTTATCTGTGTCAATCTTCACCATTCATTACCTTTGGGTGAGTGCCGAGCCCCCCCGAAGGGAGTTTTCTTTTAACCCTAAGGGACAGAGTCCCTTAGCTCTCAGTGGGTGACACACTAAGAGGGAGAACCTTCAGGGCCTGGGGAGGCCCGAGAGTGGGGAGAGTCAGCCAGGAACCCCTCGGAGGGGGAAGGAAGTTGCCCCGACAAACGCCATCTCGCTCTATGGGAGAAAAGATAGGTTCTCTGGTGAGTGAAGTTAATCACCCTACGCCGGGCCAAGGGTGACAACTGGGAAAGACACAACCATGCCATCTGCCTAGTACAGATCGCTGTCCCTACAACCCTGGTAGCTACCTTGTTGGCATCATAAGATGCCCTCACTTGGTGCCTTGCTAGTTCCAGGCCATGCGCAGAGAGAGCAATGGCTTGTCTGGTTTGCTCCATGTCAGGCAACGAGGCTAGGAGCTGACCCAGCCTGGACCACAAGAACCTGTCAGGCTGCATAGTGGGCCTGATGTGCAGAAATAGAAAGCAACAACCGTGCCGAGTAGAAAGCCCTCCTCCCCCAGAAGTCAAAATCTGAGGAGTCTTGATCTGGGAGCCAGTCACGGTGAAGGGCGCGAAGCCCATCGGGAGTGTCCAGCTGCGTCAATCCAGACTGTGGATGAGTCATGGAACCTGGAGACTCGGGGTGCAATACCGCTGGCAGAAGTCCCTATGGGCAGGAACTCTGGAGAAGGGCCTCTGCCAAGAACGCAACAACGCCTCCTGAAAGGAAGCAGGCCAGGGGGGGCAGCACAAGGGTGTCCTCGCTGAAATTGCCTAGAAAGGCATTCGCCGAGTGCTCTGGATTGCTTAAAGTGGCAGGGGTGAGGTGCAAGTCCTCCAACATTCTCATGAGGAAACGCTGATATTCAGTGAGATCAGCGGCTGGAAAGATGTGGACAGAAGGCTCCTCTCCCCCAGAAGAGAAGGATGAAGAGTTGGAGGGCACAGACTGCTCAGGGGGCGGCTGCTCGGGGGGAGGTTGAAAAACCTGTATGTCCATTGCCCTGACATAAGCTGGGAACCGAGCAGCCACATCCCTGAACTGCTCCCAGGAGAGAGGCCCGCTAGGACCAAGGATGCCTGGGAGCGCAGGAGAATGTGGAAGAGGGATAGGGACAGAGCCGAGAAGAGAAGTCGGCTGACCTCCACCTGGGCTAGGGAGCGGACCAAGAGCACCCGAAGAAGAAGAAGAAGAAGAATCAGCATTTATATAGCGCTTTTCATACATCCAAAGTGCTTTACAAGCAATGCTAGACTGGTAGTAGAGTGACACACCCGAGGCGGGACGGCACTAACAGCAGATTCGGCCCCACGGCACCGTGTCCCGAGCCGGACACGCACCGTGCTCAACCTTGGTCCCACGAAGAAGAAGGTGCTCCGGAAGACTCCACAACTGACAGCTGAACAACCATTTCAGTACTGCCTTGGCTGCACCTGGAAGAATCCCCCCTGTGAGGCGACTGGGGCCGTATAGATCCAGAAGGACGGTTCCCAACCTCAAAAGAATGGGGCTCTCTCAAAGAGATCGAGGAGGAAGAGCGGAGATCCGCACTACGGCTTCTCCCAGAGCCCGGGTGGGCCCCAGAAAAAGGTCGCCGTGCAGACCCTGTGCCCCTCGACCCCTCGGATTCTGAGAGAGCCCTCCTCCTTGAGAGGGCCAGCCTTGGTAGCTGACAGCCCTGGCCAGCACCCGAAGGAGCTACTCAGGGCATAGTACTCTCCCCTCCCGTAGGTGCTCTGATCGGCCCCAAAGTTGGGCGATCCAGGCACACCACAGGCGGGGGTACCACTGCTGAGGGGTCAGTGAATCCACCAAGACTGGGCTGCAGAGCAATGGTGTCCTGCACCACTGCCCGCTGGTCAGCACCCCTGACCCCAGTCTTGGCAGCCACTGACTGCACCTCAGAAGGGGGCTGACTATGGCTTGTGGAAGACACTACAGGGCTGCCCATCCCAACAGTCGACCCCAAGGAATCAGACTGCTCATCTGACTCAGAGTCCGACTCCCCCTCCGAAGAGTTAGAGGCCGAGGCCTTGTGCCAGACCGTCGGAGGGCGCCCGCTGCCATCCTTGCCAAATGAGGAGTCAGAAACTGAGACCACGCCTGAGCCAGTGCCAGTGCCCCTCACAGCACCGCGAGCAGTATCCGCAGAAGACATGGCCCCGGCCCGAACAGTAGTCCCGGAGTCAGGACCAGTCATGGCACTGTCCGGCCCCACGGCACCGCGAGCAGCACCGAGGGCGGTGACGGCACCAACAGCAGATTCTGAAGCCCCCACAGCACCACGTCCCGAGCCGGACACGGCACCGTGCTCAACCTTGGCACTGCGAACGGCGCCAAGGTGAGAAGAGGACAAAGACAGTGCCGTAGAGAGTCCCACGGCACCGCTAGAACTGTCGGCGCCACGAACGGCACTGACAGCAGCCATGGCACCAAGTGACAAACCAGCGCCGCCGACGGCTCCATCAGGGCCCACGGCGCCACAAACAGCACTGAGACCTCAAAACGGGCGCCACTGGCACGCCCAGGATGGCGCTAATCCCTGGCCTTGCGAACCATGGGTCCGACACTGGGGAGCCTTCAACCCCAAAGGGGTGACTGCCTACGGGCGCCTCTTCGCCACCGGTGAAGCGGGGCAGGCCTACTGCACCGGGCGGAAGGAGCCCTCAGTGATGGCCAGGCTACTAGAAGCCGAGGCTAACTCCTCCTCGGTCCATATAGAATCGGGAGGGGACACGGAGGAAAGGCCGAGAGTACGCAGCTTGGCTTGACGAGTGCGTGCCCGACCCCTGAAAGTTGGCGGAGCCCGCCCCACTTTCCACGCGCGTTGCTCGATGACCCAGCGGTCCATGGAGAAACAGGCATCGCATAAATCCACGTCGTGAAGTGGGCCAAGACATGCAAGACAACGGTTGTGCTGGTCGGTGACAGAAAATTTTCGGCCGCAAGGGCAGCGTCGCATGGGGGGCCGTCCCGTCTTCGAAGTCTTCTTGCCCTCCGACCCAGACATGACCTACAAGGAAAAAAATACCAAAAACAGAACTCGACGTCACCAGAAATACAAATAATTGGAAAGGTCTTACCAAGCGACGTTGAGTATGGCAACTAGAACCGGCAGGAACAAACCGACGGACTGCAGCACGAAAGAATAGTCGAAAAATTGCAACTGCAACTGCGTAGGCGGTAGGCCTGAAGTTCTCTAGAGCTTCCCATGAGGCGACCTTGACGGCGGGAGATGAAGAACTGGCAAGCAGATGGAGTCGACAGCGCCTAACGGCCAACCCGCGAGCGCCATGCAATGCATCGGCCTCGAGGGCAGCGTCAATGCCGCATTGGCTCCGCCTACCAAAAAAAAAAAAAAGAAGCTCCCGTGGGGTCATGACTTCTGGTCATATACCCAAAGGTGATGAATGGTGAAGATTGACACAGATAAGATCTTGAGGTTGAAAGAAACGCCTGTAAGGAGTTCTACCTCTGCCACCCCTTACATGGTGCTTTTGTGGGTTGGCAGCCCTCTCCTTAGCTACTGCACTTTTGTAGGCAGCCTTGTACTCATCCATTTTTTTCATGTATGCCTCTGATTGCTCCCCAGACAGAGACACCGGGTCACAAGGGAAATCCATTGTCTTGTTCTGAGTATTTTGAGTTAGGTTTGTTGTCCTGAGCCAGGCAAACCTCCTCAAGGATACAAAAGATGCCATTTGTCCAGATGCAGTGTCGTTAACATCCTGAATTGTTGTTTTAGAGGCTTCAATGCCCCTTTTTGCAGCATCCTCCAGGTCAGCAGCCATGGGAGGAGGGGCTGCCTTGGCAATCTCCAGGACTGTGGACCACATGCTTTTTTGGTACCAAGCTATATAGGCCATATAGGTAGCTTGCCTTATAGCTAGAGAAGGTCCTAAATAAATTTTCTTTGCTATGGAATCCACCCTCCTAGAATCTTTCTCTGGGGGTGGGAGGCCAGAGGGACGCCAGCTTTATCCTAAGCAGTAGCCTGCACCACTCCTTCATGACTGGGATGCCCCAAAAGAAAATCAGCCCCAATCTTGGCTACCCAGTACTTTCTGTCAGCCTTCCTGTCTGTGGGTGGAACAGAAATGGAAATTACGTACATACCATAATTCTTGATTTTCTTGGACGAAGTCTCCACCACTCATTCACACTGATGGGATCTACGCCGGAGGTGCTAGGACCCAGCGGGAGCAAACTTTTTTGCAGGAGGGTCGGCACCAGAGATGGAGCCGTGAGGAGCAAAGTCATGAGCCACGGCTCGTGCGGCAACGACTATCTCAGCGTTGACCCTCCAACCACCTCAGTACCTTTTTCCCGAGGAGCTGCAGCTGTAACTAACCTAGAAGGATAGCCTAACAAAAACCGGACATAAGATAGTCCGGAAGACCCGTATAAGAAGGGTCAAGAAAGAAGTCTTCACAGCCTAAAGATTGAAGCAGTGAAGACCAACAACAGAGGTGAGCTCGGGGGATGGTGGGTGGGCGTGTGAATGAGTGGTGAAGACTTCATCTAAGAAGATCAAAAATTATGGTAGGTACGTAATTTCCATATCTTCCTGGACATAAAGTCTCCACCACTCATTCACACTGATGGGAGAGTACCGAGCTAATAATCCCCCGAGAGGTTGGTAGGAGAGACCAAGAGCTCACAAATTTAGGACAGAAGTCCATTAAGGATGGTTCTGCCAAACGAAATATGTCACCTGGCATGGACATCCAGGGCACAGTGCTTGACGAAGTTATGCACTGAGCTCCAGGTAGCCGCACTGCAAATATCTGCAATGGGCACGTTGTGGATTTCCGCCAGGGATGCCGCGACCGCTCTAGTATAGTGAGCGTACACTCTGCCCTCCAGCTTAACCTGCACCATGGAATAACAGTGGCGAAGGCATGCTACCAGCCATGCTGAAGTGCATCTGACAGCGACAGGTTGACTCAGTCAGGTCTTGCTGAAGGAAACAAACAGTTGTTGAGCTTTGCAAATTTCTTTTGTTCTATCTAAACAGAAACGCAGAGCTCTTTTGATGTCCAAAGAATGAGGGGTACGTTCTCCTTCATTTTGGAAGTTCGCAAAGTAGGTAGGAAGGACCAAAGGTTGGTTTAGATGAAATTCTGAAACAACCTTAGGGAGAAATTTAGGATGGGTCCTAAGAACTACTTTGTCTCTACGAAACACAGTATACGGAGGGTCTGTGACCAAGGCATGTATATCAGAGACCCTGCGGGCCAAGGTAATGACCACCAAGAAGGCCGTTTTCCAAGTGAGAAATTTCAGCTCACAGGTAGCTAGAGGCTCTAAAGGCTTTCGAGTGAGCATGTCTAGCACAAGATTAATGTCCCAGGCTGCGACTGGACATCTGATAGAAGTCTGGTATGCAGAATTCCCTTAAGAAACCTCTTAACCACAGGTAACTGAGCCAGTAACAAGGAAAGTACTGGCTCATGATAAGCTGAAATGGCACAAAGGTTGACTTTGACTGTAGAGTATTGCAGATCTGAATTTGAGAGGTCTAAAAGGTACTCTAGAACTTTGTTGGGTGGGCAGGAAAAAGGATTCAAAGAGGATTTTGCACACCAGAGAGAAAAACGCTACCATTTGGCTGTGTAAGTTTTTCTAGTGGCTGGCTTGCACGCAGCCAGAAGAATATCTGAAACTCTGTGAGAGACAATGAACCTGTTCACCTCTATCTCTTCAGGAGCCAAGCGTGAAGGTGAAGCGATCTCAGATTGGGATGGACCACCGGCCCCTGAGTCAGAAGGTTCATCTGAAGAGGAAGTGCTTTTGGAGGGGTTTTCGACATACTGTTGAGTAATGGAAACCAAATTTGTCAAGGCCAGAAAGGAGCAACTAAGATCATTTTGTCCCCCTGGGACTCGAACTTGAGAAGTACCCTCTGAATTAGAGGAAGAGGCGGAAAGGCGTATAGAAAGCGTTTTGTCCACTGCAGCCTGGACGCATCCTGACAGAAAATGCCAGGCCCTGGATTTCTGGAGCAGAAGAGAGGCAGTTTTGTGTTGAGTGGGGATGCACAAAGGTCCATGTCTGGAGTTCCCCACTCTGCGAATAGTGACTAAACTATGGTTGAGTCGAGAGACCATTCGTGAGGATCTGTCTCTGTTCTGCTGAGACGGTCTGCCAGTTTGTTCTGCACTCCCAGCAGGTAGACCGCTTGAATTAGAGCCTTGTGCTTCAAGCACCATTCCCACACTCTCATCGCTTCCCTGCATAAAGGGTAAGAGTGAGCACTGACCTGCTTATTGATGTAATACATCACTGCTTTGTTGTCCGTCTGAAGGAGAATGTTCTTGTGACAGAGAATGTCCTGCATAAAGGACGGCTCTCATTTCTAAAACATTTATGTGAATCTGGGACTCGTCCTGAGTCCACGTACCTTGGGTGTGGAAATTCTGACAGTGAGCTCCCCACCCCATCAGGGACGTGTCTGTGGTAATGGAAATCTGATGATGCAGGGAAGCAAAGGGATACCCTTCCAGAAGATTGTCCTCTTGCGACCACCAGGTGAGTGACCTCTTCAGAGGTTCTGTCACCTTGATGAGAAAGGACTGAGGGTGAGTGGCTGGGGACCACTGAGTACTGAGCATCCATTGAGAGGTTCCCATGTGGAGGCGTGCAAGGGGTACAGTGAACACCGAAGATGCCATGAGACCCAGCATCCATTGCATCAAGATAGCTCGAACCGAGCTGTTCTCTCTGATGTATCGGGCCATCTGTAGGATATCGCTCCTTCTGTCTTCTGGTAGAAAAGCTTTCATACAGGAGGTGTCCAGAAGAATTCCTATGAAAAGGAGCTTCTGGGAGGGCTGCAACTGTGACTTCTTGAGATTTAGCAGGACTCCCATGGACATGAGAAAGTCTGAGGCCGTGGCTACAGCGTCAAGAGTTCCTTGCCTGGAAAGGCTTGCTAGAAGCCAGTCGTCCAGATATGGGAACACTTGTATTTCGATCTTTCTGAGGTGCGCTGTGAGAATTGCACAACACTTTGTAAAAACTTGCGGCGTCGAGGATAGCCCAAAGGGCAGGACTCTGAACTGATAATGCTGTCCCAAAGCCACAAATCTTAGGTATTTGTGATGCCTTGGGTAAATAGGAATATGTTGGTAAGCATCCTGCATGTCCAGGGAGGCTAACCAGTCGTGTTGATGAAGCAAAGGTAACAGAGTTCCTAGTGATATCATTTTGAATTTCTCTTAGGGAAGAAATTTGTTCACTATTCTGAGATCCAAAATGGGGCGCATGCCTCCAGTTTTCTTTGGAACTAGAAAGTAATGGGAGTAGAACCCTGTGTTCCGTTGACCTAGCGGAACTGCTTCTACTGCCCTGTTGTTCAGAAGACCTTGTATCTCAGAGGCAAGAAGTTTTAACTGAAGAGTTGACAGTTTTGGCTGCCGTTTGGGGGGAACAATCCAGAGGGTTCTCTGAAAGATTGAGGAAATATCCCTCGCGGATTATAAGGAGGACCCATTTGTCCAATGTTATAGACTTCCACTGGTTGTAGAATTGAGTCAGATGACCTCCCACCGCTAAGGAGGTGTCCCCCTCGGGCAGTTGAGGTGGGACTTGGGCCAGAAACTCAGAAGGCGGCACTGGACACTTTGGGCTCCTGCGCTTTCTGTTGCATTTTCTTTTGAGGCTGAGGGGCTTGACTTTTATTAAAACCTCCTCTGCCTTTGCCTCGAAAGGACTGACGGTTGTGAATCTGGCGCTTATTAACACCAACCCCCTGAGAAGGGCAGGAGCAGGTCGAGCCAATTTAATGGGTGATCTGGTCTTTAGTGTGGCCTCTAGAGCTTGTTCTACTTGAAGACCGAAGAGATGCACACTGTCAAAAGGCAACGCCATGACCTGTTGCTGGGCATCATTCGTGAAGCCGGTAGTGCGCAGCCAAGAATGACGGCGGGTTCAAATGTTCGCCGCCGCCACTCGGGAGGCAGTATCGAAAGCATCCATAGCTGTTTTAACCAGTTGGTTGTTGGACTCGATACCCCTGGTAATGGTTTGAAGAAGCTCTGAATTAGCGGCCGACTCCGGTAGAGCTTCAACCATCTATTTGAGTGAATGCCAAAGAATATACTCATACTGAGAGAAATAGCCCTGGTAGCTGGCAATACGCATACCCAGGGTGGATGCAGCAAAGACTCTCTTACCTAAAGTATCTATCTTAAGAGATTCTTTGTTTATAGGTCGAGCCGCAGTAGTCTGAGGAAGGACGACCATATTATTCTCTGCCAAGACTACAGTAGGATCTGCAAAGGCTTGAGGCGCCAAAATGGGTCGATCCTTGGGAGCAGCATACTTCCTATCTATGGACCTTGCCACAGAAGGAATGAGAGCAGGATTATTCCACACCATTTGAGAAAGCGTCTCAAAGAAGGGTTGTACTGGGGGAGTAAAATCCATGGGGCTGTCCGGAACATGAAGGTACTGGAGTCTTAAAAGCTTCCCAGGATTGATATCCATAGTCTGGAGAGAAAGAGTGGAATTCAAATTTTTCAGCAGAGACTTAAATGACAGGTCCTCGACCACAGGCTCTACAGCAGGATTAGATCCTGTTCCTTCCACATCATCACCCAGCCTAAGGTCTGGGTCAGGCTCAATATCATCTCCTGACAGCCCAGGAGGGACTGTATAGACAGGAAAGGAGTAAAAATCAGAAGGAAAATAGGAGGGAAAGGGGTTCAGAGTCGAGGAGCCCTGGAGACTGGAAGATGTCACACCAAGTCTCAGTGCCGAGGAAGAGCTCGGCGCCACCTGGCCCAGCACAGCGCATGGTGCCGACAGAGCCCCAGTAGCTGAGGATAGCACCGACGAAGCCGGCGCAAAAAGGCGCGTTGCATTGGGAGGCACTGAAAAGCTGAACGGCACCAGCGACCGTGCCGACATGCCGCACTGTGCCAAGAATGGCGCCGACAACCTCAACGGCACCGAGGACAGTGCCAACAGACACATCGACACCGAGGACAGCACCAAGCAACCCAATGATGCCGACGGTGCCGAAACCAACGCAGGGCCCCGAAAACCAAGATTTGAGGCAAAAGAAGGAAAAGAAGCAGGAGAAAGAGGCATCAGTGTGGCCCCCTGCATTGCAGCCATGTGAGGGGGGAAAACACCTGAGCACGGAGTTGACGGCATCGAAGAAGGCGCCACGTGACTAGGGAGGCCCAACCGCCCTAACCAATCACCCAAAGGGTCCAAGGGCCCCTGAGTGACTGGGCCAGGCAGCTGGACCAACCTCCGAGCCCATTGCTCCATCAGAGCGGCCCACTAACGAAACTGCTCATCTGAAGCCCTATCAGAAGGCGAGGAAGGGCTCCGATGTTGAAGAGGTCAGAGATCAGAGGCAGAAACCGGCGACTCTGTAGGAGACCGGCAACTGACCCCAATGACCGACCGTCAATGCGCGGACATACCAGAAGGTGACCTCGAGTGATGCCTTCTCTTTCTGGACCTACAGGTCGAAGTAGCTCAAGGCCAAATGGTGCCGAGAGTGCGACCGTTTTCTTTTATGCTTCTGGGGGGACTGCCCTTCCCCCCAGGCATTGGACTGTCCATTGTCAGACCCTCCCTCTGGAGAGGGCAGCGGAAACAGACCCAGCCCGGCTGACTGAACAACTTTCATATGAAGTCTCCCTACTGTCGTCTGACCTGCTCATGGTTGACTCCGTCAATGTAGGCTGAGACTTCTTTCTTATAATAAATTATAGTAAGTGGTACTTTATTTCAAGAAATACTACAAAATAAAAAACTGAAAACTATGCTGCTAGTTTGAAGTTTAACTCCCGGAGGGCGAGTGACGTCGTCACTGAAGTGCACTCGGCGGGGAAAAAAGGAACTGAGGCGGTTGGAGGGTCGACGCTGAGATAGTCATTGCCGCATGAGCCAAGGCTTGTGGCGCCACTCCTCATGGCTCCATCTCTGGCGCTGACCCTCCTGCAGAAAAGTTGGCTCCCGCTGGGTCCTAGCGCCTCTGGCGTAGATCCCATCAGTGTGAATGAGTGGTGGAGACTTTATGTCCAGGAAGATGTAGAGTTTTGCAGCACCTTCATGGTCTGCTTTTTCAAAAATTTGTGAAGAGGGAGGAGCAATCTTTTTGATGGTGGGACATCCATCATTTCTTTACAGTCCTCTTCTTTCTCATCCTCCATATCTTCCTGGGAGGGGAGGTTGAGGGACTGAGCCACTTGCTTCATGAAAGCAAAATAAGAAGTAAAATCCTTATTTCCCCTATCAGGGGATTCTGGCCTATGAGGATCAGGGGAACTGTCAAGATCAATAGGTTCCCCATAATCCTCATCTTCATCATCATCAGTTTCCATCCCAAAATCATCATCCCCAATGAGATCCCCACCTTGGTCAGTTAAACCGTGGGTTGAATGTGAACCGGGAGTTTGGGTAAAACAACCGGAACCGGGGACTGTAGAGACTGAATTATTTTGATTGCATTAGCGATCTCTTCGGCTGAAGGAAACGCAGTCTGCTTTGGTTGAGGTTCCTGGCGCTTTTCCTTCCTTTTCTTTTTAACCGCGATGGCTGGTTCAATGGCCTTTACAGCAGTACTTTTTTTGCAGAGCTATCACCCCTGTCAGAGGGCAGCCCCTCCAATTCATCCGGTTGTTCGGTGGCTGGGTTAGCAACTTTATCAGCAATTTTTTCCTTCAGTCTTTTCAATCTTCTATCAAGAGTAGACTGAGGAAAATTATAGTAGATTTCACAATCTATCTGCAAGTGGTCAGACCACAGACAGAATAAGCACAGCAAATGAGGATCTGCTTTAGCAAATGGTTCAGGTAGAGTGAATCCTAAGCTCCACACACGCACGCGTGCCACATGTAGCCTCAAATCAAATGCCGAAAGTAAAACAAAGGCACCGCAGGTATTCGGAAGCAATTTTATTTAAAGTTAAAAGCTTAAAAACCAGTCGCTCAGCAGCTCAGGACTTTGGTACAGTGCTGGAAACCAGTGGGTCCTGTGGGTCATTTCCAGGATGTTTATGTGAAGCTGGGACTCGTCTCGAGTCCACATACCCTGGGTGTGCAGATTCTGGCAATGAGCTCCCCACCCCATCAGGGACGCGTCCGTAGTAATGGAGATCTGATGATCCAGAGGAGCAAAGGGATATCCTTCCAGAAGGTTGTCCTCCTGTCACCACCAGGCGAGTGACCTCTTCAGAGGTTCTGTCACCTTGATGGAAAAGGACTGAGGGTGAGTGGTTGGGGACCACTGAGTATTGAAACACTTGTATTCCAATTTTCCTGAGATGCGCCGTGAGAATTGTACAACACTTTGTAAAAACTCGAAGCACCAAGGATAGCCCAAAGGGCAGGACTCTGAACTGATAATGCTGACCCAATGCCACAATCCTTAGGTATTTGTGGTGCTTTGGGTGTACAGGACTGTGTTGGTAGGGATCCTGCACGTCCAGGAAGGCTAGCCAATCGTGTTGAGGACGCAAAGGTAGCAGGGTACCTAGCGATATCATCTTGAACTTTTCCCTGAGAAGGAACTTGTTTAACTTTCTGAGGTCCAGAATGGGGCGCATGCTACCAGTTTTCTTTGGGACCAGGAAGTAATGGGAGTAGAAACCTGTGTTTCATTGATC
This sequence comes from Neoceratodus forsteri, assembly GCA_016271365.2. NCBI lineage: Eukaryota > Metazoa > Chordata > Ceratodontiformes > Ceratodontidae > Neoceratodus > Neoceratodus forsteri. Next base: position 662,656,434 of record CM057459.1, read on the forward strand.
CAGCGGAACTACTTCTATTGCTCTGTTGTTCAGAAGGCCTTGTACCTCGGAAGCAAGAAGGTCTGACTGTACTGCCGATAGCCTGGGCTGTTGTTTGGGGGGATGATCTGGAGGGGTTTCCGAAATATTGAGCGAGTACCCCTCGTGTATTATCCGGAGGACCCATTTGTCTGATGATATGGATTTCCACTGGTTGTAGACCTGAGTCAGACGTCCTCCCACCGCTGAGGAACAGTCCCCCTCAGACAGCTGAAGTGGGACCTGGGACAGAAACTCAGAAGGTGGCACTGGGCACTTTGGGGCCTTGTGCTTTCTGCTGCGTTTTTTTTTGTGGCTGAGGGTTGTGGTTTTTGTTAAAACCTCCTCTGCTTCTGCCCCTGCCCTGAAAGGACTGATGGTTGTGAAACTGATGCTTGTTGGCACCCCCTCGAGAGGAGGCGGGTGCGGGCCGAGCCTTCTTAATGGCAGACCTAGTCTTCTGTATGGCCTCCAGAGCTTGCTCTACCTGGGGCCCGAACAGATACATACCATCGAGGGGTAAAGCCATGACCTGCTGCTGGGCATCATTCGTGAAGCCTGAAGTACATAGCCAAGAATGGCGATGGGTACAGATGATAGCTGCCACCACCCGGGAAGCAGTATCGAAAGCATCAATTGCAGTTGTAACCTGTTGATTGTTGGACTCGATACCCCTGGTTATGGTCTGAAGTAGCTCTGAATTAGTTTCTGACTCGGGCAGAACTTCTACCATTTGTTTGAGCGAATGCCAAAGAACATACTCATATTGACAAAAATAGCCCTGGTAACTGGCAATACGCATACCCAGGGTGGAGGTAGCTAAGACTGTCTTACCTAAGGTGTCTATCTTGCGAGATTCGTTATTTATAGTCCAGAATGTAGATGCCTGAGGGAGGATGGCCTTATCATTCTCTGCTAAGACTACAGAGGGATCAGCAAAGGCTTGTGAGGCCAATATGGGGCAATCCTTGGGAAGAGAATACTTCCCATCTATGTACTTAGCCACAGAAGGGATGAGAGCAGGATTGTTCCATACCATCTGAGAGAGGGTCTTGAAAGAGGGTTGTACTGGAGGAGTTAAACCCATAGGGATCACTGGGACATGTAGATATTGGAGTCTTAAAAGCTTCCCAGGATCGATTTCTGTAGTTTGGAGAGAAAGAGTAGAATTAAAATTTTTAAGCAGAGACTTAAAGGAAAGGTCTTTGACCACAGGTTCTGCAGCAGGATTGATCCCTGCTCCTTCATTATCACCCAGTCAAAGATCTTGGTCAGGCTCAAAATCATCTGACAGTCCAGGAGGGACTGAATGGACAGGGAAGGAGTGAAAATCAGTAGGAAAAGTAGAAGAGAAAGGAATGAATCGAGGAACCATGGGCCAGGCAAGCTGCACCGCCGAGCAACTAGCTTTGCAGTAGCCGACAGAGGCCACGGTGCCGACAGAGCCCGCGGCACCACAGACAGTGCCAACAGAGCCCACGCTGCCATGAACAGCACCGACAGACTCCCCGGTGCTGAGGACAGCACCAACAGAGCCCCCAGTGCCAAGGATGGCACCGACAGACTCCCTGACACCACGGATGGTGTAGAGAGTGTCCCTGGTGCCGCAGACGGCACAGAGTGTGTTCCAAGGGTCTGAAAACTGCAATTTGAGGCAAAAGAAGGAAAACTGTCAGGAGACAGAGGCATCAGTGTGGACCCCTGTGCCACAGCCATGTGAGGGGGGAAAACACCCGAGAGTGGAGTCGATGGCACCAAAAAAGGTGCTGCGCGACTAAGGAGGTCCAACCGCCGTACCCATTCCCATCGAACGGTCCGATGGCCTAGGAGTGACTGGATCTGGCAGATGGACCAACCTCCGAGCCCACTGCTCCATAAGAACAGCCCACTGGTGAAACTGCTCATTGGAAGCCCCTCCAACAGGCGGGGACGGGCTCCGATGTCGAGGAGGTCGGCCACTGGAGACAGAAACTGGTGACTCCAACAGAGATAGAGACCAGCGCCTGGCCCCAATAACCGTCCATTGATGCGCAGACATACCAGAAGGCGACTACGAGTGAGGCCTTCTCCTTTTCAACTTGTGTACCGAAGAAGAGCTCGAGGCTGAACAGTGCCGAGAGTGGGACGGTTTCCTTTTATGCTTTCGGGGGGACCACCCATCTCCTCGAGCATCAGACCGTCTGTTGTCAGACCCTCCCTCCGGAGAGGGAGGCGGACCAGACCCAGCCTGGCTGGCTGAACAGTTTTCATACGAAGTCTCCCTACCGTCACCTGACCCGCTCATGGTCGATTCCGTCAATGGAGGGCTGAAGACTTCTTTCGTATAATAAGTAAAATTAAATACAGTCGGTACTTATTTTGAAGATAATTACAAAACAATAAACTGAAAACTATGCTGCTAGTTTGAAGTTTGACTCCCGGTGGGTGAGCAATGTCGTCACTGAAGTGCACTCGATGGTGGGAAAAAAGGAACTGAGGCAGTTGGAGTGTTGCCGCCGAGATAGTCTTTACTGCATGAGCCGGGGCTCGTGGTGCCACTTCCTCATGGCTCCATCTCTGGTGCCGGCCCTCTTGAAAAGTTTGCTCCCGCTGGGTCCTAGCGCTTCTGGCGTAGATCCCATTAGTGTGAATGAGTGGTGGAGACTTTATGTCCAGGAAGATCCAGGCCAACAGCGCCAGGTAATTCCGTTACCAATGGTCTGATCTCGGAGCACCTTCTCCTATCTCCAGATTGGTGTGGCAGCTGCGGAAGAGTCCTCTGATGGGACCGATGCTTTGTCTCTCAAGTCGGTGATTGGAGCGCCCTAAATGACTGCTGTTCCGGTTCTCTGGAGCTCCAAACACCGCTCCCTGGGCGCCCAACCAATCTCTCTCTTTCAGACCTGTTTACTTGGGGCAATTTGGTACCAAATACAAAATTGGAACTGGTGTTTTCTTAACTGTTTGATTATTAATTTACACTGAGCAGCCCTATGCCAGCCTTCTTGATGTATGGTTTTAATTATTAGTTGGCTGATTGTTGTTTTTCCAGCAACCCAGATAATTTTACTCATTGTATGAATTTTGTAGCCTAGTTCAGACAGCCTGTTTAATTGGTAACTATTTGTCCTGTACTTTGCCAGATTTTCCTGTGCTACTCTCCCACTAACTACCCTCTTTCCTCCTCCCCCTTCCTTCCCTAGCTCCTCTACTCTGTTGGCTGCACCTGAGGTCTGATTCTGCCTGGACCCTTGAGTTTGGCAGCCCCCCTGCCACATTGTGCAACCTTCTTTAGCACCTCCTCAGTCTGAGTATCTCCTGCCATTTCCCTAATCCCACCACTTAATTCTTTAGTCTACTTCACCCTCACCCACGCCCCCCTGCTGATGAACTGCCGCCAGCTTCCCCCCTCCTCCCTCCTCCCTGTCTATATCTCGTCTCCCTCTCTCTGCTCCCCTCCAGCATTGGTTGCCCCGAGCAGGTGCACCTGTCAGCGGCTTGCAGAACTGCCGCTCACCCTCAGATGCCTCCTGTGACCCTCCACCTCAGCCATCCCAGCCCCCTGGAACAGAAACCAGGCCAACAGCTCCAGGTAATTCTGCTACCAACGGCCAGATCTCGGAGCACCTTTTCCTATCTCCAGATTGGTGCAGCAGAGTCCTCTGATAGGACCGCTGCTTTGACTCTCAAGTCGGTGATTGGAGTGCCCTAAAGGCCTGCTGCTCCAATTCTCTGGAGCTTCAAACACCGCTCCCTGGTTGACTTGTTTAAGTGGGTAGATTTTTTGTCCCTCCACCTCCCCCACCGCCTTCCTTAATTAAATCCACAGTAGCCCCACCCTTTTCACCGCTGCCCTTCACTCACTGGACATAGGCTGAACATCGCCTCCAGCCCTAGCAGTTCCACTGCAAGGTGACTGGCCACTCCCCTTAGCATCTTAGGAGACTGATAATTCACTCTACCTCCTTTTAACTTACTCCCAGCAACCCACAAGCTCATCCTCACAACTCCCTACGCTCTAGCCTCTTTTAACTCACCTATACTTACCCTGTAATACCCAAGCCCATATCCCCCCTTTGTCTATTATGTGCTTACGCCTCTCTCCCTTTCACTTAATCTGGTATAGTACCCTGTCACACCCCCCACCTTACCATAAATACCACACATAATGACCCTGTATAACTACACCACCTTACTGCTCTCACCGGCCCTCCTATCCCTCACCTGCCCGTGTTGTACCGTCCTCACCGCAGTATCACTACCTTCCTAGTAAGGATATTCCCATGAGCACCCTACACTATGACATACATCAAGGCATGTACCACATTCATACCCCCCTGATGTGCATTCTGAGTTCCTGGCACCCTCAAGCTGATTACCCCTTTCTAATGTAGGTGCTGTCTCACTGTAATAGTAATACACTGCCCATAAAACACTCCAGGAGGAAGCACCATAAAGTTGCCAAACTCCTTGCTCACTACCTAGCAAGGGTAGCTCTGATCCTACTACTCTTAACTGGAAATGTACACCCAAACCCGAGTCCTCCCACAAACTCCACCTACTTACCTAGCAAACAAGGTACTCTCACCATTGCCACCATTAATTTATGCAGCCTGCTACACATGATCGATGACCTTCAAGTTTGGGTGACCCAATACAAACCCAACATCCTAGCCCTGAACGAAACCTGGCTCTCGCCCAAGGTCCCTGACCATGCTGTCTGGATCCTCAGTTATGTCCTTCACAGACTTGACCGACTCGGTAAACATGGTGACGGCTGTGCCATTTACCAAAGAGATATCCTCATGGGACAAATGCTCCCTCTCAACCCCCCCCCATAACTCCCAAATGCTGGCTATTAAAATGATTCTTAGTCTGCAGTGTAAGTCCCTAACCATTGCATCTGTCTACATCCCCCGTGTGAGCAAGCCTCAGGATTCAAAATGGTCACTGACTTCCTTGACAGCCAACCCCACTGAAATGAGACAATCATCTTAGGTGACTTTAATGTGAACTGACTTGCACCCGAGGCTGACCAACATAAGGGTGCCATTGCAGCTATTGAAGTAGTCCAAATGGTAACCACCCCCACAAGGCTCAACTGCAAGTCTGGGACTAGCACCCTTCTTGACCTGATCCTTACTATGCACCCCAACAGAATCCTCAACACCCAAGTCCTTCCAGACTCCCTTAATGATCACTCCCCAGTTATCTGTCAATGGTCGAATAGGGCTTCCTAAACCAAAGACTTCCTTTTGCTACCGTCGTATCCTTAACAAAGGAAAAATTCCCCAATTCCTCACCTCCCTGGCCCAGATCAATTGGTCACGCCTTGACTTAATGGACAGCATTGACCTTGCCCTCAATTACTTTATTGCCAAGTTCAGCGAGGTCTGCAACCTCTATGCCACCATCAAGAAATGTAAAAGAAGAGGAAACACCAACCCCTGGATTACCCCTGAGCTTATCACACTGTTGAAAGCTCGGGACAATCTCTGGCACTTGCCATGGCAACCAGGCACAAAAAGACCGACAGTGCTACAAACCTGCAAGGAACCAGTGCACCCAGGCAGTTTATAAAGCCAAACGCGAATATTACAAACATGAGCTTGCAAACACCTGGGCTAATAGCACATCCTTCTGGGACAATGTCAAAAGCCTTATGGGGAAACCTAATAAATCCCCCCCCCCATGCTTGAGGTCAACAGCAATGTTATCCAAGATCACAAAACTATCGCTGACACCTTTAATGTCGCATTCATAGATCTAAGCACTGTCCTCCCCTCTAATTTCTTCAGTGACTCAACCTCTTCTCAACTTGGACAATGCCAATATCCACCCCCCCTTTTTATTTCAGGAGAGTATCCCCTGCAGTAGCAAGAAAATATCTTCAAAAAGTCCTAAGTACATCCAGCTTCAGCAGTGACACCCTAGACCTAAAACTTCTCTCCCTCTCCCTTGAGGTTATCCCACACCCACTCACCAAACTCATAAACCTATCACTATCCCTCAAACAGTTCCTCCAGCTCTGGAAATCGGACGTTGTTATGCCAGTTCATAAAAGTGGTGATAGGTCCCTCCATACCAACCACTGCCCCATCTCTATCCTGCCTCCACTATCAAAGGTGCTAGAACGTATTGTTGGTGATCAACTTTCTGAACACCTGAAAAAGTACCAGCTATAGTGTCCACAGCAACATGACTTTAGAAAAGCTCATAGCACTACCACTGCCTTGCTTGAATTTACCAGCCACATTCATAGGGCCTTGGACGCAGGACAGCTACTTGGAGTGGTATACATTGACCTGACAAAGGCCTTTGATACTGTCAATCACCAGCTTCTCCTACACTCCCTCTTAGCCCTAGGGCTCTCACGCAATGTCACTGACTAGTTCGGCAGCTACCTCAGGGATAGGATCCAATGTGTTAAGATTGGTGACACACTCTCCTGCAGCCTCCTTGTTCGCTCTGGTGTTCCCCAAGGTTCCATACTTGGCCCCCTGCTTTTCAGCCTCTTCCTCAATAACCTTCTGGCAGCCTGTGACAATAAGATCTTACTTTACGCAGATGACGATGTCCTTTTTTCTACTCACACTGACCCAGTCCCTCTCACCCGTGGCCTCCAAAACTATTTCAGCCTTGCCGAAACCTGGTTTGAGCAACATAAATTGCTACTGAATTATAAAAAAAAACCAAGGCTATGCTGTTTGATAACTCCTGGAGCAAGTTCAGAACTGCTAGTCTAACAATTTACAGCTACCACTTGATCAGGCCTTTGAATTCAAATACCTAGGAATTACCTTAGACTGCTTGCTCTCCTACAGCTCGCATGTTAGTCTCATATCTAAATCTATAAACTCAAGACTGGGGATCCTTTATTGCCATCGACACTGTCTTACCCCAGAAGCCATGCGAACAGCCGTCACCAGTTCCATACTGTCTCTAGTGGACTGTGGTTTAGTTTTCTATGGATCTGCACCAGATACTACACTAGAGAGAGTAAGGATAGCACTGAACAAGTGTTGTAGATTTGTTACAGGTGCTGATAGGAGAACACACACCTGTGACCTCTACAACCTAACGAACTGGCTCAATCTACATGGGAGGCTAGCTTACCAGACTTGCCTACTGGCAAAAAAAATCTGTCTCTGCTTCACCCCACCTGTGACTCATGCCTTAATGCAGCCTTCCCCCAGTTCAAGGCCTATCCAAAGTTCTCATAATTCCTCCTACCTGATACCGCTCTGCAGGACCTCCCTGGGTCAACGTGCCTTCTACTTCAGTACCTCATCCCTGATTAATGGTCTTCCCCCTGAAGTTTCTACTGAGAATAAACTAGGCCTGTATAAAAGCAAACTGAGTCAGCACCTTACATACCTCAGCAAGTGTGACTGCAACCTATAATTCCTACTGGGCCCATCCTCCTCACCTTTGCTATCCCCTAGCCCTCCACATCCCTCATCCCGTCCCCCTACCTCCTTGTCCTACGTTTCCTGCCCTTGCCCTTCTCATGGATTCCTCCAGCTGGAATCCCCTCTGTTCTCTGTCCCCTCTCACCCTACCTCATCCCTCCCTTCACTCCTCCTTGCACCCACTTTTCTCCTCTCCCAACCCCTCCAACTGCACACCTAACTCATCCTAGCACTTAGCAACTACTGACAATGACATTCCATCATCTGCATTGTAGCTGTACTTCCCCTCTTATGTATCTCCCTCCTTTCCCTTTTGGTTCTATACTGCTGTTCCCCAACCCATCACCCTCCTGTTGTCTAGTGTTTTCTTTCTTATGTGGCATATGATTGCTTTGTTGTATTTGACTTTGTTGTTCATGCCTATACCTTCATCTGTATTAGACATGTAACCTTTGCAAAAGAACCTCTGGTTCAAAAGTATTTGTAGTCCTAGTACTCAATAAATAAAAATAAATACATAAATAAAGAAGTGCTATGGGCAAGGCATCTGCAACTAAGAAAGGGGAAGGAGAGAGAGGTGTAGAGGTCATAGTGGTGGGTATGAGGCAGACAGTCAAGGGTAAAATGGCAGAAGGAGTTAAATAGAGTGTCCAATCTGGTAAGGGTGGACCTGGGGGTAGTACAATAGACTATGTCTCCAAAGTCAAAGATAGGGAAGATCATCTTCTGAATGATTTCCCAGCAGGCTTGAAGGGGAAGGCAGCTATGGTGTCTATACAGAGCACCGAGTTTAGGGAGTAGCTTTTTGTGGATAGCATCAATGTGCCTGGCAAAATCGAGGTTCTTGTCAAGCCATAGCCTGAGGTATTTGAAGGAGGAGACATCTTCAAGTACAGAACCATCAAGGGTATGGAAGAAGGGGGTGGAAGCAAGCCTGGAGAGCTTTTGCCTGGTGCCAAAGGTCATGAGACCATTTTTTTGGCATTGAGGGAAGAGTTGATTCACAAAAAAACAGTGCTGGATGTTGCTGAAGTCCAGTTGAAGGCTGGTCGCCACAACTGAGGGGGAAGTACCAGAGGAAAACAAAACAGTATCATCCACATACATATGGATATTAGCAGTTGAGCAGGCATTGGGAAGGTCATTTAGGAAAATCGAGAAAAGTATAGGACCAAGAACCGAACCTTGAGGGACGCCAGTGTTTATGGGAAGGGGGGGGAGTTGCCAATCTTGACCAACTGGGACCTTCCCATGAGATAGGAATGGAGCCAGTGAGTGGCAGACTCAGAGAGGCCAGCAGCAGCAAATTTGCTGAGGAGAAGGGGGTGGGCAAAAGTGTTGAAGGCTTTGACCAGACTGATAAAGATGGCAGAGGTGATGCAACCCTGATCCATGCCAGAGAGAATGGAGTCAGTGAGGTAGAGCAGGGAGGTGGTGGTGGAGTGGGCCTTATGGAAACCAGATTGGAAGGGCTTGAAGAAGGAGAAGGACTCAAGGAAAGGGGAGAGCTGAGCCAGAGTCAAGTGCTCTTGAAGTTTAGCAAGGATTGGGAGCAGAGTTATCGGGCAGAAGTTACCAGAATTTGAGGAGTGACCACCCTTGTGAAGAGGGATGACAGTGGCTAGCTTCCAGGCTTCCGGCACAGTGGCTAGTTAGTAGGATAGATTCAGGAGAGAGGAAAAGAGGGAGGGCTATAGCAAGGGCCGATAGGTACAGCAGCTTGGGATCCAGACCATCCGGGCCTTTCCCTTTGTGAGGGCTAAGGGCTGACAGAGCTTACAGGGTGTCAGCAGGGGATACTGGTTTGAAGGAGAAGCTGGGGGAAGAGGAAATAGATGCAGGAGACACTGGTGAAGGGGAGGGGGCTATAGGAGGTAGGGATGCCAGAAGGGTGGAAGCACAGGTGGTGAAGAAGTTGTTAAATTCAGCAGCTATGGAGGGGTGAGGGTCAGAGATGGTGAGGTCATCTACCTTTTGGACAGGGGGTAGGGGACTGGGCAAGGGTGGAGAATACAGCATGGACAACTTTCCAGAATGTGGAGGGGCTGTTAAGGTTGTCCTGGAAGGTGGAGTTGAAGTATTTTGTTTTGGCACATCGGATAGCTCTGGTGCAGGAGTTACATAGGGAACGTATATAGTGACTTTTAGCGCATCTGTAGCAGTTTCTGCTAGATCATTGCCAATTTCATTGTACACTTTTTTGCTTAGAGCCTGAACAGTGCTCCAAATGGCTTTTTGGTACCTCGCAGTGCAGCCACGTAAGCATCCTGCCTTAATTGCCGGATAGCTGAAGAGTACACCTTCAAACAACATGAAGTCTTGCTATATTATGACATATGCAGTGAGTCCCAACCTTCGAACTGCTCCAGAGGTGAAAGAGTTAACTTTCCATGCCAGGCATGGAACTTTGAGCACGAGCTCGGTTGAAAGCTCTGTCTGTTGTTCTTCAAACTCAAACTGTCAGATTCTTTACTCCGCCTCACTGAACAGTCGCTCCGGAGATTTCTCCTTCTGCTTGGTTCATTTTGTCGGTTAAAGTATTAATTTTTCGTTTTTTTAACCGAATTTAAACCGCAACCGGTCAGTTCAAGCTCTGTCTGTGGTACCATAAGTACTAGATAGGTTTTAAATTTATTTCTGTGTGGAACTTGTAAACGGTATTATCGGTTCAGTTTGAACCGATCAGGTTGTTGAAAATTCATTAAATTCTGTCTTTTAGAGTGCGGTTCCCGGTTCTTATCGGTTCTAAAAAAAAACGGATTTCATTACGTTTTTCCGACCGTGACACGGTTGGGAACCGATAAGAGAGTCTTGCTTGGCGGATTGCCATAAGCGGGCAATTTTGGTTAGGCTGGCACTATGTCTGAAACAAAGAAAAACTGGGCCCACTGGGTTTCAACACTGCAGTGTTTGTGGGAAAGCCTTTGCCAAGGCTGACCCCCACACCACCTGTGTTTATTGTCTGGGGTTTGACCACCTCAATGCAGACTGCCAGATTTGCAAAAATTTTCCTGCAGCTACCCTGGATAAGAGAGTTGGTAGGCTCAGGGAAAGAGAGGCCAAGAAGTCCACTGACCCGGATGGCCAGCCTGGTTCGGAGAGAGTGCCCTCTGACCAGGGCGAGACTTCCTCGGGCAAGGAGAGCGACTCGGAGAGTCGGATCAGCAAAAGCGGACTAGAAAATCCAGCAGGTGTGGGCAAAATTTCCATCTCCAACCGCTGAAGAAATAGCAGCGATTAAAATTGTCCAGTCGCTTTCCCCGGTTCCGACCGAACCGGCACCATCAGGTAAGCGTATGGTTCGGTCGGTTCCACCGGTTCAAGAATATGTTTTAGAGGAATTTTATGAACCGGAGGAGGGGGAAGAGGAGTATGAGGAGAGTGAATGTGGATTTGAAAGTCTGGATGTGCCCATTGATCTCCCCAGACAGACCTTCAGGAGTGTCTCCCCCTAGGCTTTCTGAGTCCCCCTCTCAGTTTATGTTTTATAAAAAAGTGGCTGAAACCCTCCAGCTCCCTGTGAAGGAAGCTGTGGATGATCAAGAGAAGCCTGACTATGTAGAAATGATGGATATCCCAGAGTCTAGGAGACTGTCTATTCCTTTGCATAAATCTTTTGGGAAACAGACAGTAAAAATTCTAAAAACTCCTCACACTATACCTCCTGTGGATAAAAGAATGGACAAGAGGTACACATTGTCAGGCCCTGATACGGAGTTCCTTATACAACAATGCAGCCATGTTGGGGTAGTGCAGGCTGCAGCCTGTGACAAGGCAAATATTCCCTTGGCTTCACACCCCCCAGACAAGGACTCCAGGAGGATTGATGCTATGGCAAAGAAACAGTACATGGCAGCATCCTTGAGACTCAGACAGGCAAATTATATGGCTTATGTTGCTAGATATCAGAAATCCAGATGGGATACTGTTATGGCTCTAGCAAAACAGGTCCCTGGCCAGCTTGCCAAGGAGCTGGAGTAAGTGGCTGCTGATGGTACTGAGGCATCCAAGGTGCAATTCCATACTACAGTGGACTCTAATAATGTGTCATCAAAAGTCATGGCTACATCTGTGGCACTTCGCAGAATGGCTTGACTCAGATGTACTAGCCTGTCACAGGATACCCAGACTAAGGCCATGGATTTTCCTGTTGTGGGTAATTCTCTGTTTGGGAGCAGACAGAGAATTACATGAAGAAAAATGGATGAGTATAGGACCACCTATAGGGTGCACAGGCCAAGGAAAGGCAGGTCAGTCCTCAAGGCAGCCTTCCAGGGAAGGGCAGACCTTTTCATAGGCCTTTTACCAAGCCCAAGCCTCCCTCTTCAGCTTATGCCCAGAGGGGTTCTTTAGAGGGAGAGGCAGACGGGTACAAGAGACCTGCTTCCACCCCTCAGCCTAAAGCCCCTGCCAAGCAGGCACCCTGATGGGGTGGCCAGGGCCGATTCTCCACTACCTGAGGGGCAGGCTGGCTTACCTTGTCCAGGACTGGAAGTCTTTAACATCAGACAAGTGGGTCCTGGAAGTAGTAAGCCAGGGACTGGTTCTCAGCTTCAAAAAATTTCCAAAGATGAGAACCAGGTCCTTTCCACCTGCAAATCCATCAGAGACACTTGCCCTAGAAACAGAAGTTTCTACCCTCCTGGCTCTCAGAGCTGTGGAAAGGGTTCCACCCCTACACCAGGGCAAAGGGTTGTATTCCAGGTACTTCCTTACCCCAAAAAAGACAGGAGAATGGTGGCCCATCCTGGATCTCAGATACCTAAACAAGCACCTTTTAAAACCAAAATTCAAAATGGTGACTCTGGGAATTATTTTACCCTCTCTAAGGCCAGGGGACTGGCTAGTGTCCCTGGACCTCAAGGATGCCTACTTCCATGTTCTTATCAGAAGCGCCCATCGAAAGTACCTCAGATTCGAACTGCCCTCAGGCCATTACCAGTTCAGAGCAATGCCCTTCGGCCTCACCTCTGCCCCGAGGGTATTCACAAAATGTCTGGCAGTAGCAGTTGCCCACTTAAGAAGGCAAAAGATTGCCATATTTCCTTACCTGGACGACTGGCTCATAGTAGGCCAGTCTCCAGACCAAGTCAAACTACATATTCAGGTAACTCAGCAACTGCTCACATCTCTAGGTTTCCTTCTCAATCTCTCAAAGTCAGTTCTAGAGCCTGCCCAGCTTCTCACCTTCATAGGTGCAGAACTGAACACAAAAGAGGCCAGAGCCTTCCTTCCTCTGGAAAGAGCAAGGACCCTGGTCTCTTTGGCCTCCTCCTTCACCCTGCAGGTCTCTCAACCAGCAAGACATTTTCTGCAGCTCCTGGGGCACATGGCTGCTTCTACAGCAGTGGTGCAGGGAGCAAGATTTCAGATGAGGGACATCCAGTTCCATTTGAGAGCCTTTTGGTCTCAAAGGAGAGACCCTCTAACCAAATTGATCCCAGTGACTCGAACCCTGATCCAAGCCCTTCAGTGGTGGCAGGACCAGAGCAATCTGAGACAGGAGGTCCACTTCACCCCTCAGTCTCACTCCTTAATCCTTACTACAGATGCATCCCTCTTGGGGTGGGGAGCTCACATGGGCAACCTCACTACCCAGGGATTGTGGTCCCCTCAGGAATCTCTGCTCCACATCAACCTGTTGGAACTCAGAGCAGTTTTTCTAGCACTTCAAGTTTTTTCCACATCTGTTCAGAACAAAGTTGTACAGGTCAGAACAGACAACACCACTACAATGTGGTACATCAACAAGCAAGGAGGTACTCTGTCTACGGCCTTGCGCACCAAAGCAATGAAGTTGTGGTCTCTGGCTTATTCCCTGAACACCTCCCTTCGGCAGTTCACCTCCCAGGCAAGGAAAATGTCCTGGCAGATGCTCTCAGCAGGATTTCCCAGGGCCATCACGAATGGTCACTGCATCCCCTAGTACTGGAGGTAGTATTTGCCAGATGGGGCACCCTGCAGATAGATCTTTTTGCAGACCCAATCACCAACTTCCCCTTTTTTGTTGCAGGCCGCCAGGGTTGGGCTCAGTCCTCCTGGATGCCTTCCTTCTCAGTTGGGAAGGGAAGTTTCTCTTTGCTTTTCCCCCCTTTCCTCTTCTGTTCAAGGTGCTAGTCAAAATCAGATCTCAACCCTGCAAGATGATCCTGATTGCTCCAGATTGGGCCAGACAGCCCTGGCACCCACTCCTTATGTCCTTAGCAGTCCACCTTCCCCTGTGTCTTCCCAGGAATCACAACCTGTTAACCTGTGCTCAGGAAGAGTTTGGTACCCGAATCTCAAATCCCTCAATCTCAAGGTCTGGCTCTTGAAGAGTTAGAGTTTGCTGACCTATACCTCTCCCAAGGTGTATTGGATATCTTGAAGGCTTCTAGGAAGCCTTCCACCAGGGCTACTTATAATTCCAAATGGAAGAGGTTTTCCATATGGTGCTCTGGCAAGCACATTTCCCCAGAATCTGCTGACTTACCCACAGTTCTGGATTATATGGTGCATTTGAATACTTTGGGGCTGAGACCAGCTACCCTAAAGGTGCACCTGGCAGCCGTGTCTGCTTTCTTATCAGGTGGTAAACCCTCTTCTCTTTCAGCTCATCCTGTATTCTCCAAGTTTTCAAGGGTTGCTTCACCAACCCTCCATTCAGGGACCCTGCCCCTGCCTGGGATCTTAATATTTGCATTGCCCAGCTTATGCAACCCCCTTTTGAGCCCTTGTCTTCAGCAGAGCTTAAGTACTTGACTTGGAAAACTGTGTTTTTGGTAGCCATCACTTCTGCCAGGCACATAAGTGAATTACAAGCTGTGTCAGTGGAGCCTGATTTTATCTCCTTTCATAGAGATAAGGTGGTCCTCAGGACTAACAGAAAGTTCTTGCCTAAGGTGGTTTCAGACTTCCACCTTAATCAATCTATGTCTCTCCCTGTGTACTTCACTGACCATTCCTACTCTGGCGAGAGGAGACTGCACAGTTTAGATGTCAAAAGAGCCCTTAGTTACTACATAGAACGTACCAAGGGTCACAGGTTTGACTCCCTCCAACTGTTCCTCACTTATGGTGAGGTTGGTAAAGGGAAACCTGCCACTAAAAGATCCATTGCCAGGTGGATTGTCTTTTGTATCCAATTTTGCTATGAAAAACTGGGTAAGGTTCCTCCCTCAGGCCTGAGGGCTCACTCTACCAGAGGTACAGCTGCGTCTCTGGCTGCTGCCAGGGACATCCCTATCCTAGAGATATGTCAAGCAGCTACCTGGAAAACAGTTCACACTTTTACCAAGCATTACTCCCTGGACATCCAGGCTAGAAGTGATGCTCGGTTTGGCACAGCTGTGCTTCAGAGCCTATTTCTAAGTAGGTTCTGTCCCTCCTCCATGGAGGTACTGCTGTGTATCTGCATATGTCATAATATAGCAAGACTTCATGTTGTTTTGAAGAAAAATTACTCACCTTAGTAATGTTGTTTCTTCTAATGGAGTCTTGCTATATTATGACCTCCCCCTCTGCCTGCCCCTCTCAGAACCTCTGCTCTTGGGATGTGGGTGGGCAGTGGAGTGTTGGCACTTAGTAGATGCCCACCTTGTTTTTTTTTTTTCACCCCTCCTTTTTGGGGTGTTCGGGTGTTGTGTTTTTATTTTTTGGATCCCTTGACTTGAGTCTGTTTTGGGACCAAAAAATGTGTTCTTATATTTAGTAGCCATTTGGCTAGTGTAGATTTACAGCTTCCACACAGAACCTTAGTGAGTTTTGCTCGTAAAGATCTGACAGTTTGAGTTTGAAGAACAACAGACAGAGCTTTCAACCGAGTTCATGCTCAAAGTTCACCTCCGGAGCAGTTCGAAGGTTGGGACTCACTGCATATGTCATAATATAGCAAGACTCCATTAGAAGAAACAACATTACTAAGGTGAGTAATTTTTTCTTCCTTGCCATATACAGTAGTCCAGCTTCCTGGAATATTTCTCTGGTAGCATCGATGTTACTGACACCTTCGGTTTCTCACATGCAGCTGCTTGCACAACTCCCTCATGGCCAGTGTGAAGAAGACATTACTTAGCATAGTAATCCTGTTTCTTCCAAGGGAATCATACTGTATTGTGACATATGCTGTATGGTCCCACTATAGTACTGCCCCGGAACTGAAAAGGTTAATAGAACCTATGCAAATGACAGAATGCTAGGCTTGAGCTCGGTTTTCAAACCACTGTTCCTGGGAAACAACCTTCCAACTGTCAGATTCTAATGAAGCTTGCATAGGAAGCTATCTATACTATCTAATACTAATCAGAAAAACAACAACAATAATTTACCCCAATAAACTTCCCCTCATTTGAAAGCAATAGGATTCATTTGTAAGACTCAGGTCACAGATGGCCTAAGGAGAAAAACAGTCCAGGGGTCCACCACAGTTATAGAGCTGTAGTGCAGTGCCCCCAGGTTCTGGTAGGGGAGGAAGGGTGGGAGCTCAGAATACAGTAATATTCCCTTGGAAGAAACAGGATTACTATGGTAAGTAATGTCTTCTAACCACAGGAAATCTTACTGTATTCTGACATATGCAGACTACCCAAGCAGTGCCTTTGGAGGTGGGTACAGAACCTATTTAGGGAACAAACTCTACAGTACTGCTGTCTTACTCCTGAGGCCAGGACACAGGCAGTCAGAGGTATAATCCTTCCAATCCTGGACTACGGAATCTATGGGGCCACCACTGAAATTAGCCTGCTCAAAGTGCACGCCTCCTTAAATAAAACCTGTAGGTTTGCGTTAGGGGCAGATTGCCTATTGCATACATGTGAACTGTACATACAGACTAGTGGAGGAATGGAAGTTGGTGCCTGTAAAATTTTGAGCACATGCTTTCTGAGAGATTTATGGATGGGGAATAAAAGGTTCTTAGCTGGAGCCACACCCATCATCTCTACATAGTCATCCTCTTCCTTCTCCTTGGTTGCTTCTTGAGTGGGGAGGTCCAAGGTTTGAGCTACCTGCTGCATAAAAGCTAACAGGGTAGTGAAGTCCTCTGAACCCTTATCAGGGGAGTCAGGGTGCTAGGGATCAGGGGAAACATCTAGTTCCAGAGTTTCCCCTAGGTCCTCATCTTCATCACAGTCCTCATCCTCATAGCCCTCAGCTTCAAAATCGTGAGGACTGGGAACCAAGGAAGAACCTGGGAGCAGAACCGTGGGATTCTGAACCGAGGACCGCGGAACTGAACTGGCAGGAGATTGAAGGGATTGAATAATCTGGATCACATGAGCTATCTCCTCTGCGGTTGGAACTGTTGGGTTCAACGGCTGCGGTTCTTTTGACCCATGTTTCTCCTTCCTCTTTTTCTTAACTGCAGATGCCGGTTCAGCAGTACTTTTTTTGCATGCGAACTGGTACTCTGGTCAGAGGGTGTTTCACTCAGTTCGTCAGTAATTTGTGAGGCAGGAGATCTGTCCATAACCAGGTCAGCATTTTTTTTTGGACATCTTTTCCTTCAGTTGGTTTATACGCCTGTCCAGGCCTACAGGCTTTATTTGAGGAGGCGTGCAACTTTGAGCAGGCTAATTTCAGTGGTGGCCCCATAGATTCCATAGTCCAGGATTGGAAGGATTGTACCTCTGACTGCCTGTGTTCTGGCCTCAGGAGTAAGACAGAACCGGTGCCTGTACAGAGCCCCTAGTTTCCTATTGACCACCGTGGTAATATTGTGTATATGTTCATTGAACGATAGAGACTCATCTATGGTGACACCAAGATACCGGAAGGAAGTTACCTGCTCCAGGGTGGTGTGAGAGCTGCAGGTAATCAAGAGAGGTGTGGTGGACCTCTTCTTTTGTCGTCCAGCAAAGAGCATTGCCTTGGTGTTTTTACTATTAAGCACCAGCATGCTGTCCTTGAACCGTTCCTGTAGTAGGTTGAAGTTGTTCTGCAACTCCTTAGTCAGTGCTTCCTGGCAGGAGTTTCGTGAGAATAGCACTGTGTCGTCTGCATATAGCAGGATCTCAGACGTGGGGCAGGCATCAGGGAGGTGGTTCACAAAGATGCTGAAGAGTAGAGGGCCCAGTATAGACCGCTGGGGTACACCTACTGACACCTCACAGGTGTTGGAGGTAGCACCGTTAATTCGGACTTTTTGAGATCGCCTGGATAAATAGCTGGAGAACCATTGGACTGAGCCAAGGGACAGCCCTAGGCCTCTTAACCTGTGAAGCAGCAGCTGGTGGTCCACGAGGTCAAAGGCTTTGGTTAGGTCTATAAAGACTGCCCCAACCAGCTGACACCGGTCGAGTGCCTCATGTACATATCCAGTGAAATTAATAAGGGTGGTATTAGTATTGTGCAGTCTGCGAAAGCCGTGCTGTTGGTGGGAGAGGAAGTTGTATTTGTGCAGATGGTCCGTGAGTTGGTCAGCTATGATTCTCTCCAGAAGTTTTGAGACTGGCGAGAGAATTGAGATGGGCTTATAATTCGAGACTAGTGACCAGTCACCCCCTTTGTGCACAGGTGTGACCAGGGAGGTTTTCCATTTGGAGGGGAAGGAAGCCAGTCGGAGTGACAGGTTGAATAGCTTGTTGATGGGTCTGATGACTTCGGGAAGGGCTATAGAGATCAGTTTCATGTCTATACCATCACCACCCATCCTAGTTTTGCCAAGGACTCTGGTAAGGTATTTTTTTGTTTCACTGATGGTTACCCTTCTGAAATAAAAGGCTGGGGAGGTCCTGGTAGTGAAGGAAGAGGGTGAGTGGTCAAAGGTTGCTGTTCCATCCGGGTACGTAGCCAGTTTTGGGGGAAGGATGGCACTGTAATCCGTAAATGCCTTATTGAAAATATTAGCCATAATATCTGCATCAAGTATTACTTCATCGTTATGGTGAAGCATTGGGAGGGGGGGTGGAATCTGTCGCTGCTTCCCATGAGGTTTTTTATAGATGCCCAGAATTTCTTGCCGTCACCCCAGAATTGAGATTGAAGGTTTTTGTGGTAAGTAGCCTTAGCCTGTCGGATAGCCCAAGTGCATCTGTTTCAGGCTACTTTGTAGCTTTGGATGTCCGTAGCAGTCCCAGTTGCTCTAGCCTGGTGCCAAAGTAGATCATGCTGTCGCATCAGGCTTAGGATTTGTGGGTGGCCCAGTCCATGCTGCAACCTTTAATCAGTTTCTTTCTAAACGGGATGAATTTATCCACTGCCGTGTTGAAGTGGTTGAGGAAGAGCTCCAGGGCTGTGTCAACAGAGGTGCGTGAGTCAAGGAAGCTCCAATCTATCCCTTTGAGGTAATTCCTAAAGCCACCCATTGTGGAATTTTTTATGACTCGGTTCCTCACCATCCCAGGGGGAGACAGTCTGTTTAGTCGTCCACTCACATTGGACAGGTGAGTGGTCGCTGAGGGTGTCAGGGAGCAGCTTGACTTTCTTTAGCCGCTCCGGGTAAATTGACAGCACCCAGTCAGTCAGTGTGCTAGAGCCTGTGCGGTAATTTGTGCGGGTGCAGCTCTTGACCATCTGTGTTAGATATAGCCCTGATAACCAGATCTCTGTGTGTGGAGCTGGAGCTGGCAAGCTAGTTGGAGTTAAAGTCTCCAAGTACGATTGTTTCTTTATTCTGGCTGGGCTGGGTGTAGAGGTTAGCAAAGGCTTCTAGCCCCACTTGCTGCAGCTCTGGTGGGATGTATACAGCCATAACAATCAGACCTTTACCCCCTCTGCCTATCAGGATTTGTATAGCTAGGCATTCACAGTCATTATTAGTGGCTGACAATTGGACTCTGAGGCACTGCAGATTGTTGCGGGTATAACTTAAACATCCACCTCCTTTCTTCCCTGTGTGGTCCAGCCTATGCAGGTTGTAGCCAGATATGGAGACTGCTGAGTCAGGTGTGCACGTTGTGAGCCAAGTCTCTGTTAATGCAATGATGTCAGGCTGGGTAAGTGTCACCCAAGCCTCAAGCTGTGTCAGTTTGGCTAGGAGGCTGCATATATTCATAGCCACAATCCTTAGTTGTTTATTATTAGCTGGGGTCTGGGCTGATGAAGTGAAGCCAGTGGGCCTGGGTTGGGGTGGATGTTTCCAGACATCAGCAGTAGTATTAAAATGAGTTTTCTGCTGATTTTTGGGAAGAGGAACTTTACTTTAGACTTCTGGTGATCTTGTGAGTTGCAATTAATAGCTGGGGTTCTAATTGCCGCGCTTTGGCTGGGGAATAGCCATAAGGTTGGGAATGAGATCCCTGCGATAGCGGTGGACCAAGATGGTTGTAGCAAGGGGTGAGCTTGTGGGGGTGCTCCGATGCTAGTCTCCCACTGGGACGGCTTTTTACTCTGTAGGACAGGATAGTCAGTGCAGCAAGTGGTGTTAGTAGAATCATGGTGTTTTTTGTCCCAGGATAGTCACCAGGAGAAAGAGCAGCTGCAAGGGGGTACCCCTTGGAATGTAGTGAATGCTCCCTTTGGTGGTCATTATTAGGAGAAATAATATGTAGCCTCCCTTGCTGTGGAAGCTTTACAGTTTTGAGCTGCTAGAAATGTGTGCCGTGCAGGGTGGTGGGCCTATATAGACTCCTTATGCTTTTGTGCTCCTGACATCTCTGCCTTATTAATGAGATGAGCCTCCACAAGCTCTTTTGTTACGGCTGGGTCCCTGTTAATTTATAGTGAGGAGGGCAGCCTGGTCCTGAGCAGATAATATTGGGAGTGACAGATAAGCCCATGAGCAGGAGAGAACTATGGAGTTTAAAATTGTGCTTTAAGGGCTATTTAGCTCTCAGTTTATTTAGGAAGGGCAGAATTGCCCTCAAGCAGGAGAGCATTAGGGAATTGTCCTCAAGCAGGAGAGCACTAGGGAAAGGTTACCAAAGCATGACTGGTTGGGGGGACTCTAAGATTAATACTACTCTAGAAAGATGCAAGGACTAAAGGGCTGATAAAGATAAGGCAGCAGCAATGTTTGTTAAATTTGAGCACGAGAGAGGATCACCCCTTTAAGAAGTTGCAGGAAAAGAGAGCCCCTTTAAGAAGTTGCTGTAATTGACTAGTATGAGGCCTCAGAGGGCAGGGATCACTGGGGAAGTGTATTTAATAAAGGAGGGAGGGGGGTGAGGGAGTGAGCAAAAAAATCAGTGAGTAGTACAGCAAGGCAGTGGCCGAGCTGTGATTTGAAAAAGGTGCCTTGGGCGCTTGCTTTCTCAATGGGGATCTGCAGTATCCAACTGGGAAGCGGTCACAGTCCCCAGGAGCCAGTCCAATTATGAGGATTGAAGCCTGGCAGCTCCGAGCTAGGAGCCGACCGATCATACCCGCTTTCCTTGGTCAGGGGGTGGTGGACTGGATGCAGAAGTCCGGCCGCCGGCAGGTAGCTGCACCGGGGCCGCTCGGCTGAAGTGGAGAGCCTGATTTGGGCTTGTGGCTAAAAAAAGAGCAGAAAAAAGGTGGGCTGTTAGTTAAAAAAAACAGAGACAAAGCTCAAGTAAATTGATGGGAGGGCCCTGGGCAATTCAGTGAGCAGGGCAGAAGTATGTGCAAATAGTGGGAGAGAAAGAGTTCCTGCAGAGAGGTCTGGTCAAAGGTGGCAGGTGGGAATTTAGCAAAACAAAAGGCTGGTTCAGGAGGTTGATTGGTGGGGAAGGCCCCTTGAATGTGACCAGGGAGAGCTGGAAGGAGGCATGTGGTGGTGAGAATTCAGGGTAGTCTGGAATGGGTAGAGAAGATGGACAAGAATGCCAGGCAATATTTACAGAATATGCTGCGGGGCAGTACTATGGTGGGACCATACTGCATATGTCAGAATACAGTAAGATTTCCTGGGGTTAGAAAATACAAAAATTCCCCCTTTCCAGCTTTGTTGCCTGCCCCCTTGTTCTTGTGCACCTTCTTCTCTGAAAAATACTCCCTCCTGTACTTTACTCAACCCTATTAGGTAGTTATAGATCTCTACCATGTCCACTCTCTTCCTCCCCTCTTTCAGGGTGCATATACCGAGATCCCTCAGTCTCTCCTCACAGGGCATCTATTGCAGCACCTGCACCATTTTAGTTGCCCTCCTCTGGACTGCCTCTACCTTGTCTATGTCCTTCCTGAGATGTGGTCTCCAGAACTGAACACAGTACTTCAGGTGGGGCCTCACTAATGATTGATACAGTGGTACCTCCTCCCTGTTTCTGCTGATGATACCCATCTATATGCACCCCAACATCCTGCTGGCCCCACCTATTGGCCTGTCATACTGCCTGTCTGCCTTAAGGTAATTTGATATGATTACTCCAAGGTTCCCTTCCTGTTCTGTGACCATCAATAACTTTTCCCACATTTCATACTCCACCTCTGTGTCCTAGTGCATGATTTTGCACTTTTTCACATTGAAACCCAGCTGCCATACCTTTGACTACTCCTTAGGATTTCTCAGGTTTCTGCTCATCCTCTCCACCCATTCTGGAGTACCCATCCTAGTGCAGATTTTGCTGTCATCTGCAAAAAGGCATACCTTTACTTCCAGCTCTTCTGCAATGTCACATATAAAGACACTAAAGTGGAATGGTCCCAGTACCGAGTGTGGAGGGGTTGTGGGATGACAGATGGACCAGACACAGAACTTCAGGTTCAACACACAGTATCTGTGTGATGTTTATTTAAAACACAGGATAACTTTAAGCAAAGGCTTATCCCTTCTTCAATACATCAGTTTGCAGCAACAGACTATGCATGTCCTTCCTCCGCACTTAGTCAGCACCTACTGACCCACTGATCTACTATCTCTTTAGTGAAAAATCACTTCATTCCCTATGTTGGTCTTGTGTGTTTGGGTAATGGGGAGCTCAAAAAAGAAAAACCCAAAAACAAGTTAAAGACAAAGAACCTCAGTGCAGAAGCACTGAAGTAAGGGTTACCCCAAAGGGCATTGGCAATAAAGCCAAGTTTCAAAGAAACACAACATCACACATATCCTCATAATGCAAAGCATCATGGGACGTATATGCAAATCACCACAACATTTTAGGCTGGTTCAGCTTAAAGCAGGAATGCATAGTGTCAAAGGGCCTCTCAAACAATTTGCAATTTACATGCATTTAAATAACACAGCAGGGGGTTTCTGATATCTCTACCCTGGTAACTTAATTCTATAATGCAGTCACCTAGTAACTTTCCACCTTTATCAAAAACACCTAGTGTTGTGGTATTTTCAACATTTACAGGTTTCATACACATAAGGTATATACATCAAGGTATTTTATGACATAGTGCTATTGCATACTAAATCCAACAATGAGGAAGACGGCCTGTTTTTTTTACATCAGCTCGGAGGTCACCACAATAACCATTGGCTATGTCATTGATGGTACCGTCAGAGAAAACAGAGAAGTAGTGGGAGTTTGGGGGGGGGCAGAGGAGGGAGCTAGGCTCAAGGGTAAGGAGGAGGCTAGAGTGCTCCTGCTGAGGAACTCCATAATCAGGGGCATTAAGTGGGAGGGGAGGGGCAAAGCTGTGCTGTCAGGGTCAAGAGCATATCTGGCTTGACTATGCACAAGGCCAAGCACTTGGTCTATGCTTTGGTGAAGGACTGTGGAGGATTCCCCTAACATATTAGTGCACCTAGGCACAAATGACATAGAAGGAAATAGTGTGGAGCAGATACAGACAAGGTTTTGGGAGCTAGCCAGAGTGTGTCATGCTGTGGGGTGCACAGACTCTTTCTCGGAGGTACTCCTGGTCCCTAGAGCCAGTGTGGGAAACAAGCAGAAAATCATGGAGGTTAATGAATGGCTCAGAGCACTGCATATGGCTAGGGGGATGGGATGCAACTTGGGAGGACAAGGGGTTATATGCTAGGGATAGGCTTCACTTAAATTGGGGGGGAGGTTTTGAAACTACAACTGACCGAATTTATTGAAGCTAGGTGGGGTTTAAACTTGTGAAGGGGGGGCTGGGGCTTGAGGTCGCTGATGGCAGGCACACCAAGGGAGGACCTGGCCTTCTCCCCCAGCAGGGGGGAAGGGGTGCTCAAATGGGGCATCTGACAATGCGCGAGGGAGTGGGAGCTTGCAGTTTACTGGGGGATCTCGTGTTGGGAGGATGGGCAAGGGCAAGAGGCAGGGATGGAGGATGGTCCTGATTAATGCCAGCAGCATGGGAAATAAGATGCCTGAGCTTCAGGCGATGCTAACCGAAGGGGATGTGGATGTGGTGACAGTCGCTGAAACTCGGGCCACTCCTTGACACAATTGGGACCTGAACCTGATGGGGTACACTGTGTTAAGGAAGGACAGGGCTGCAGGCAGGGGAGGTTGGGTGGCACTCATCATTAGGAACGGCATCGATATATGCAGGGTGGAGGGGGCAGAGGAAATGGGGCGTTATGGGTTACCTTGCAGGCTCCTGGGGGAAAGAGGGTCAAACCTGGGGGTGGTTTATAGGCTGCCCACGCAGGTTCAGGAACTAGAAGAGGGCCTGGTGGCGAATCTAAAAGATCACTGTGGTCAGGGTGAGCGTAGAACTGTGGTACTGGGTGACCTTAACATACCAGGGGTTGATTGGAGCACTATGGCATCTTCATCAGCTAGGGAGCAGTGCTTGCTGGATGTCTTCCAGGATACGTTCCAATCTCAGCTGGTGGCTGACCCAAAAAGGGATGGTCGCATCCCATATGGTTCTGTCGGATTGTGACCTGGTTAGGAACCTAGTTGTAGGGGACCCACTGGCGGGGAGTGACCACACCATGGTCGGGTTTTCCTTAGACCTGGGGGAAGGGGAAAATTGCACTAAAATGGTAGTGGTTGACTTCAGGGGGGCGGACTTTGACAGTATGGCAGGGATTCTCAAGAGGTATTTCGAGCGGAACAGAGAGGACATGGACAGACAGAGCAGGTGGGAAATTATTAAAAGAGGGCTCCTAGAAGCCACCAACACCTCCGCGAAGGTCTGGCACAAATTTGGTAGGTCAGAAAGTCGAGCTGGTGGACCAGGGAGGTTCAGGAGGTGGTGAGGGAGAAAAAGAGTGGCTTATAGGAAATATAAGCACTTGTGAAGGAAGCATGAGCGGGGGTTATGATAGGATATCCAGAAAGGTAACCAGGGTGGTGAGATTGGCCAAGGTGAGAACGGAGCAGAGGTTGGCACAGGGGATCAGAAATGGAGAAAATGGGTTCTTTAGGTAGGGAAAGGAGGAAAGTGAAGGGGAAGATTAGCAGACTGCAGTCAGGGAGTGGGTGGACGAGGAGGCCAGAGCAGAGGTACTTAACGAATACTCTGCCTCAGTCTTCATAAGAGATGATGGAGGGCCAACACCACACGGGGGGGAGGTGGGCTAGGAATGAGGAAGGGTGGGAGCTTTTTGATGTTGAAATTCCTGTTGGTAGGGTGAGGGAGGTCCTTAAGTCCCTGAGAATGGATAAGGCACGGGGTCCAGATGGCCTTCATCCCAGGGTGCTGAAGGAAATAGCAGATGTCCTTGCTGCACCTTCAGAGGACCTTAACTCCTCCTCCCATCAGGCGGGTTGGGTGCTCAGGACTGGAGGATGACTCATGTCATGCCTATTCACAAAAGCGGATCACAGGAGGAGCTGGGTAACTACAGGCCTATCAACCTGACGTCGGTGGTGGGCAAGATGATGAAGGCCATCTTGAAAGAGAGACTGGAGGTGTTTCTGGAGGCACGGGGCTAGGATGACCACCAGCATAGCTTTGTTCTGGGTAAATCGTGTCAGACTAACCTTGTGGAGTTCTACGATTGAGTGACAAAGGTGCTGGATCAGGGAAGGCCAGTGGATGTCCTCTTTCTGGACTTCAGTAAGGCGTTTGACTTTGTGCCACATTCAGGGTTGCTGGACAAGTTGGGGGAATGGGGGTGGGGAGAAGGATGGTGAGGTGGACAGGGAACTGGCTAACTGGGCGGATTCAGAGGGTGCTGGTCGGGGGAGATGTCATCTCCTAGGAGGGTCATGAGCAGGGGCCCACAGGGGTTGGTGTTGGGCCCACTCCTGTTTAATGCTTACATCTCGGACATCAGGGACAGTATCAGTAGTGAGATGAGCCTCTTTGCTGATGACTCAAAGCTGGGGGCGGTGGTGGATGGGGAGGAGGGTATAAGAGCCCTACAGGGGGACCTGGAGACTCTGGAGAGGTGGTCACGCACTTGGAAACTGAGGTTTAATGCCAAGAAGTGCAGTGTTCTCCACTTGGGGCTTAGGAACCCTGATCACGAGTACTTTTTGGCTGGGGAGAAACTGCAGATTTCGGGGAGATCTTGGGGTGGTAGTGGATGCCAAAATGAATGACTCTTAGCAGTGTAGGAGGGCTGTGGCTAAAGCAAATAAAATGCTCGGGTGCACTGCCAGGGGGATTATCTTGAGGAGCCGGGAGGTACTTCTCCCTCTGTACAACTGCCTGGCTAGACTGCTCCTCGAGTGCTGCATGCAGTTTTTGCGCCCATACTTGAAGAAGGACAGTGCACTTCTGGAGATGGTCCAGAGGAGGGTGACCAGGATGATACAGGGTCTGGGGGGAAGATCCTATGAGGAGAGACTTGATGACTGAACAGGTACTCCCTGGAGGAGAGGAGGGACAGGGGGGAATGTGATCAAGGTCTTTAAATATCTAAAGGGAATGAACAGGATCAGCACTAATAGGGTGTTCCAGCTGAGGGAGGAAGGGGCCACCAGGGGACATTCCATGAGGCTGGTTAGCGGGAGGCTCAGGGGGGAGAATAAGAGATGCTACTTTACCAAGAGGGTGGTGGACCCATGGAATGCACTACCTGTGAAACTGGTGGCTGTTGATACAGTGGAGGGATTCAAGAGGGGCTGAGACAGGTATAAGGATAAGGTAAAGCTGAGGAACGCCAGATCTGGAGGTGTAACTCTGATGGGGTTAGGGGGATTTACGGGGAGGGCAGCAAAGACGTCTTGACCTAGTGCTGATTTTAGAGCAGACTCAATAGACCTTTAGGCCCTACTCTGCTGGCATCTTAATATCTTAGTATGTTAGTATAACCTCCCTGTGCGAGGACCTGAGAGGGAAAAGGAAATTTAAAGAGGACACTATAGCATAGTCAAGAAAGGGGAGGGGGTGCCCATAAGTGGCAAACCTTATGGACTAGAAATTGTACAGGATAGAATAGGGTAAGAAATAGAAGAACTGTTGCAACAGATTTAAGAAAAGGTCGGGCCTCAAGAGTGGCAGTATCTCCCTGTCACACCGAGCCCTGAGGTACCCCATGGGTCACCTCCCCTGAGTGAGTGCCACTTAACACTACCCACTGTTGCCTATCCATCAACCAATTTCATACACAGTTTACCACCATAGAACCCACCCACAAACTGTCCAGTTTATTTATGAGCCTTCGGCTCCTATAGTGTCCTATAGTCCTATACCTCCTACAGTGTCAAAGGCCTTGCTGACGTCTAAGTAGGCCATGCACACTGCACTACTTTGATCTATTTCCCTGGTCACCCAGTTAAAGAAATCAAGCAGGTTCATCTGATATGACCTCCCCCCATAAATCTGTGCTGCCTTGGGTCTTGCAACCTGCTGAATTCAAGATACTCCACAAACTTTTCCTTTAAAAGCATCTCCATTTCTCATCACTGATGTCAGACTAACTGGCTTATTGTTGCCAGTCTCCTCCCCGCTGCTGCTTTTATGCAGCAAGACTACATCTGCCCTCCTCCAGTCCTCTGGAACCATTCTTGTTTCCTGTAAGTTGCTGAACAGGGCTATCAGAGGCACAGCCAATACCTCCCTGAGCTCTTTCTGCACCCTTGGGTGTACCCCATCTGACTCCATAGTTTTCTCCACTTTCAGATTCGCGAGTCCCTTCACTCTCTCCTGTGAGAATGGACTTGTGTCTACCTCCCTCCCCTCTAGTGTTCCTGTTGCTTTTAAATGGTCCTCCCCTCTCCTTCCCCTGTGAAGACTGACTAGAAGTATCTGTTCAGGATATCTGTTTTTTCCAGACCTCCTCTGCACAGTACCCCCGCCCTTCTTAACCTCACTATACTGCCCTTTGTCTTTCTCTTTTCACTAATGCAACTCCTAAGTTACCCCTCTGGCTAGCCTTTCCTCAGTTTGTGAATTTGCACCACTCATCACTTTTGGTGTTTCCCCCTGCTTCTCCAGGTACCCTTCCCTATTCTCTTTCCCCACTTCCTTCTGCTTCTCATGGTACACCTCGCTATCGTCTTCCCTCTGCGCCTCTTTGTATCTCCTGAATACTAATCTTCTAACCTTAACCTTTGCAGACACTTCCCCTGAGAACCACAGCAGTCTCCTTTTTCTCCTGTTTTTGCTCACTTCTTTTGCACAGAGGTTTTTTGCCTTCACTGTGCTATCTTTTAATTTGGCCCGTTTGTCCACCCCACCCAGGCCATCCCTCCCTGCTAGGTCATCTCTGAGGCATTCACAATGTTTTTTTTTTTTTTTTTAAATCTACCCTCCTTACATCCAGGACCCCTGTCCCTGTGTGGTTTGCTTCTGCTACTGTCCTTATGTTGAACCACACTGTATGGTGATTGGTGGTCCTCAGGTGGCCTCCCACTTTGATGTCTGCAACACGGTTCCTGTTTGTGAGCATGAGGGCCAGTACTGTCCTAACACAAGTGGGTTCCCTGACTATTTGCCTCAGAAATGCCCCCTGCAGAGTCTAGGATGTCCCCATTTCTAGCTGAGGCCATGGCTGGCAGGCTCCTGTCTGCTGTACATTTCTGCCATTGCACTGATGGCTTCCCCCAGTGCTTATCCAGTTCCTCCCCCTGTGTTGGAGGTCTGTCTTTCACCACAGTATGAATAGTGGTGCCAGCTCCTGATCCCAGGGTGACCCAAAGTACCTCCAACCCTTCCTTTTCCCCTGAGTTCCTTGCATTTCCATCACCTTGATACCCACCCTTACATACAGCACAACCACTCCTCCCTTCCTCCCCACCCTATCCTTCCTGAACTGAGTGTAGCCTGGAATGGTCATGTCCCAGTCGTGGCTGCCTGTGCACCATGAATCATTAATGGTCAAAATATTCAGGTCTGCTTCCGCCATGATGGCCTTTAGGTCTGGAATTAATCAATAATGCACGACACGGTGTGTGTTGTTGTGGGATTTATTCACACCCTGTGCGGTGTGTCATGAGGCACAGCTGAGTCACTTCAACCACACAAGAAGTGGATAAATCCCACTACTACACACTAGGGCTGGGCGGACTGTTCTACCCAAGATCCAAATCCCTGGATGGAACCCATAATCCACGGACCTGGATAAATATGGACTTTGCCACAGAAGTCCAGTTACGGGTTTGTGGAGTGCCATTTAGTGTATGGTTGCCATGGGGATGCCGTCAGCATGCTTGCTTCATGTACAGGTGGTCAGCGGCATCTAACCAGGCAACAGACAATCACGTGATGTACTCATGGTATATAACCGTGCTGAGTGTGCAACGCAGGCCTAGATAAGTTGGAGGACGGTCGGAGGAGCTTGTACTTCTGTAGCAGAGCCACTAGAAATTGTACACCGCAGAAAAGAAAAACTAAAAAAATATATATTTTTTGAAGTGGAGGGGAGGAAGGAAAGAGAGGAGAGAGAAAGGAGACTTACTGGCAGGGAGCGGAGTTATCGTCAGGGGAGAGTGAGGAGTCGGGACTGGACAGGGATCCAGAGGGACTGGAAGGGAGATAGTGGTGGCCTGGGTAGTTGCCGGGGCAAATAAAAGGCAGGCAGTGTAGCAGTGTGTGTACTACAGGGCAAGGACAGGCTGGCAAAATAAATATTTGACTTGTGCCATCCAGAAACTGAATCCAGAGATCCTCCGGACAAGAGAGAGAGAGTGAGAGAATACTGGGGGCCCTAGAGAAATTTTACAGTTACAGAAAATCCCAAATAAAAGGTTTATTTATTTTCTTGGCCTCAGTGTGGCTGTGTGTACATGAGCAAGAGCAGGCTGGCAAAATCTTTGACTTGTGCCATTCCAGATCCAGAGGGGAGAGAGGGAGACTACTGGGGGCCCAAGAGAAATTTTACAGTGCCAGAAATCAATAAAAGAAGTTTTTTTTTCTTTTCTTGACCTCAATATGGCTGTGTAGTACAGAGTAAAGGCAGGCTGGCAAAACAAATCTTTGACTTGTGCCATCCAGATCCAGAGGAGAGAGACAGACAATGGGGGAAGGGGGCATGAGAAATTTAACAGTCCGAGAAATCCCAAATAAATTTTTTTTTCCTGGCTTCAGTGTGGCTGTGTGTACAGGGCAAGGGCAGGCTGGCAAAATAAATCTTTGACTTGTGCCATCCAGAGGGGACAAAGAGAGATTACGGGGGGGGGCACAAGAAATTTAACAGTCCCAGAAATCCCAAATACAAGTTTTCTTCCTGGCTTCAGTGTGGCTGTGTGTACAAGGCAAGGACAGGCTGGCAAAATAAATATTTGACTCGTGCTATCCAGAATCCAGATACAGAAGGGACAGAGAGAGATTATGGGGGAGGGGCACAAGAAATTCAACAGTCCCAGAAATCCCAAATAAAATTTTTTTTTCCTCGCTTCAGTGTGGCTGTGTGTACAGGGCAAGGGCAGGCTGGCAAAATAAATCTTTGACATGTGCCATCCAAATCCAGAGGCAAGAGAGAGACTATGAGGAGGGCAGGCTGGCAAAATAAATCTTTGACATGTGCCATCCAAATCCAGAGGCAAGAGAGAGACTACAGGGAGGGGCCCATGAGCAATTTAACAGTTCCACAAATCAAAAATATAAGTTTTTTTTTTCCCTGGCTTCGGTGTGGCCGTGTGTACAAGGCAAGAGCAGGCTGGCAAAATAAATCTTTGACTTGTGCCATCCAATCACGATCACTTGTTAACATTCATTCACAATTTCATCTATTAAAAAAAAAGTACACATGCCAGCCCTGTGGCACTGGATGCCACACCTCATGCTATGCCGGTGACCCAGGTTTGGGAATGACCTTGGGTTGCCAGGTACCGGCACTGGGGGGGTGCAGGATCTAGCATTGTCTCTCCTCTTCAGAGTAAGGGGTGGGGTCACTATCCCATAGTCCCACCGTCACTGAATGGAAGCTTGGTACCAGCACAGGCAGTCAACAGTGTGACTGGAAGGGAGGGGAGTCCTGAACAGCATGCGCGTGCATGCCTCCACATGCATGCACTACATCGGGGACACATGGGAATAGAGACCGGGAGACAACCTGCAAAAAAAACCCATAAACTATATATGAAAGAAAAAATATATATTGTTTGGACAAACAACATACAAGTTGATGCGCCTGTGCTTCTGGCTGTGGGTGGCCCAGCGGATAATCTGATTTTGTGACTGATAGTAGGTGTGACAGGGTTTAATAGGACCCTGCCCAGTTGTTATGGAAAGAGTTGGAATGCAGGGATCTGTTCTATTCTCTCCTTTTCTGTCTCTTCTCTGTCTGGTTGTGCAACCAAGTTTTACCATGAGACCTAGGATTTGATCACCCCAACAGTCTTGCAATTATTTGCCTCTCTCTCTCTCTCTCTCTGTCTTCCCTTGCTGTTTGCCTTTTTCTCCCTTACATATCTGCCGATATAAAAATATATGCAAATCATTATGTGGAAATGTAACTGATATTGGGATCCTTTTGTTCAGAAATTATGTAGTGTTAATTTTTGAAATGTATATAATTATAGTTTGAGATGATTGCAATGCTATTGGAAACTCAAGAGGTTACCTAAGTGTAATTTGTAAGCCTTTTGCAGAAGAGCTATGGAAAAGGGGCCTCAGCTGAGACACTCTGTGCTACTGCCAGCACCTGCCTGAAATATACAAGAACACTTTTGAAGATGCTTGTTAAGAATGAGGGGGTGGAAGGACTTATAAGACAGAGCTGCAATTGCTTGCAAGTTGGACACAGAGACTAAAGGAAAACTCTGATGGATCTCCACTGTTTATTTTGCCTTTGTAAATAGTCTACTGAACAATTTTATTTTTTGTTACTGCTAGTACAAATACATATTTCTGGTGAATTCTACAACTGCTCCTGGTTTTCCTATGCTTCCTGACCTTTGCCTCGATGACAGCAGGCTGTTTACACTACAAGACAAGTAAAGTACACACAAGTGTATCATCATCATCATCATCACTCATTCCCCATTATTCCTCGTTATCATTAGTTTTATTATAATATATTGTGTTACATTACGTATATAAGCATTAACCAACCCCAGTGTGGGACTGTGCTGCTTGCGGCTATGCACCAGAAGTGTCTGCATCTCCAATTCAAATTCTAAGGCACACTTAACAGTTGCTGAATTTGGTCACTTGACGCTATAAAATGGGTAGGCTAAACCAGTCAGATGAAGCTCACCATGCATGAAATATGTTCCATGCATGGTTAAAAAAACAGGACGGCAGTAAAAAGGCTGAAATCATCAAGCCTTAGAACGTTGGGATTTAAAGTAGAAGACTACTGTATATTTCTGATTTGGATATGTCTGATGTATTTATTATACATTACATCAGTTACTGTGCATATGTCAATAAGAGATAAGTCATTTCTGCTGTTGCAACACATATCTAGAGTCTGAGACTCTGATACAAGGTAGTAAAATGTCAAGCAGACCTCCATTTACATGCAAATGGGTCACTTGTAATACAGCCCCTCCAATTCCCTGATGTCACTGCAGCAACAGTGCAGAAGTACACATAAGGGTATCAATGCTGTCTAGCCTGATTTTAGTTTAAGTTTGCAATGGCTTAAGACAGTTCTGTCATGCAACTCACACAGGGAGTAGTACTTGTAGCCTTAATACTTCATGTGTAGAGCAAATAATACATCTAATAGTATTTCATTCACAGGAAACAGAATCTGTTCTTTGTACTGCTTATTTCTCTCTGTGAGACAGTTGCAACATGTTGTGGAAAGCAGCAGAAAGAATCAATCAGACAATCAAGTAGTCAATCTAGCAGTCAATCAGTACTGAACCAGGTGAACACCCTTGAGAAGATTCATTTACAAGTTAGGCCTGAGCAGTTTCCCAAAGGATCACACAAGACTGAATTCCTCCTTTGCACAAATTATACACCCCCTTTCTGCAGCCTGAAAGTGGAGAGCTAGATAACTTACTTTATAAAGTGTATTGTTTTACATTTCAAATGCTGCTTTCATCTGGGTTTCTGACTGGAAATACCAAGACACAGAATGCATATGACATGGGAGGAATGAGCTAAGTAAATACAGAGCACTACAAACTCTGAGACTGATTAGTTTCTTTACCTACAACAGCTGAAGTGTAGCATCTGATTTGTGAGGGACATCCTACTTCAAATGCTGGCATTACAAGGGACGGGGGTGCCACCGCTTGTTTTCAGTACCTTCAAAGTGAAGTGCTGTAGCTCTCACATCACTGCTAATGATTTATAATGAGAATGGGGGCACTTTTAAAGTCATGGACCTGAGGGGCCATCACAGTTCCCAAGGAGGTTAGGGGAACTTGTTAAGGGTTAGAGAGTAAGGGACTTTAGTAGGATTTTAACCAGAGTTTCCCAGTTCTTGTGCCTGTGCTTTTAGCCACTAGATTACCCTTCTTCTTCTTCCATATGCTGCAGCTGATGTTGTCCTGGTAACCTATTCCTTGTTATAGCTGAACTCTTTATTTCCTTACATCAGCCATCGAATCACTGACTGCCTAGTTACAAAGGGAAAGGGGGCATTGTCTTTGTAAAAAAACTTGTACCCTTATTTGTTTGACCACTCAGGTCCATCTTGTAAATGAGCTACGCTCAATGATGTTCGCCTGAATAAATAAAGATTTTGATTGATTGATTTTTACAAGATTGTGTCTGACTGCTGGTGTCAATCAAAACAGAAAATGCTAACACACACAGAACATAATACAACAGTTACATAATACAACTTAAGACTCTTGTTGTACCCAGAGTCATTTATTGGGTAAACTGTTTTTGCTAACAGAAACATTAACATAACACATACAGGTACTTCCTTATAGGCATACTGTAAATACATGTCAAATCAGTGCTGCATCACACTCATATGGTCCTAGTTCCTATTAGACCTGCACTTCAGGATGTGTACAACACTTAAAGGGTTCCCCCATTACTCAAGTGGGGAACCAAACACTGTGGATTCTGTTTACTGGTGGAACAGCATTTAGTGCAGCACCATTATCTGTTGCTCTGATGACATCATCCTCCAGCAGCATTGATGGTAAAATGGAGGACAAACACATTGATAACTTCTGGGGGCTGTATATTTTTATCTATAATCTAGATTGGACAGCAATAGGACTGCTGGCAACTGGAGGAGGCACACAACAGTTACACATAAGAGTTGGGAAAATGTGAGTGTGAAACTATGGGAGATTTCCCCTTTAAAAATACCGCCATTGTTATTTCCTTGCTAAAAGCAGTTCTCCCCTGGCTGAACCTGCTCGCTCACTCACTTTGCATTCCTCTCTGTGAGAATCAACTTGTATTTCTTGCAAAATGACTAATAAAATAAAAAAAAAGCCATCCTAAGATAGCCCTGGGATAAAGTTAGCTCTGCTCAGCAGTCTATGGGGATTTATTCCGGCTCTCATGTCCTAATTTTCACTTCCTGGTTACAGGTCAGTGCCCAATCATCTTCCTAAGTGAGATATGGAACTCCTGGACCCAGGAGTGCTCACTGCTGGTTGTTGCCACTAATATACCCCAGTCCCCCGATACTGTCACTCTCCCTCTTGTACCACATTACTACCACTCGCATGTCTCCCCCACCTACCGGCTCTCCTTCTCCTCCTCCCCCTCACCCATCGACACCAACGGCCCCCTTTCCGCTGACTGTGGCTCCCTGGCAGGAGCAGCAGCACTGATGATGGCAGTCCTGGGCCCTGGCGGCAGGAGGTTGGCAGACAGTAAGTAGAGGTAGACTGTGGCGGCGCAGAAAAGCAGCACCAAGCCGGGCCACTGAGCGCATGGTCTCTGCTCCTTAGTGACAGCTCATTGCCTAGCTGACTTTCCGCGGTACCAGCCCTGCTCTGTCATGGTGACAGGTGAGCTTGGAATGGGAGAGCAGGAGGAGACACCGTGCTTTTCCCGATCCTGCACAGGTTTTGTTTTTGTGCAGCTGTTTTCACCTTTCTTTCACCAGCAGCATTCTTCAGCCAGTCTTAGTAATCCCATCTTACTAAAGTGATATATGCAAATGACCTCATGAATATTAAAACTATGTCCGCGGAAGGACTATTTTATCATGCATTAGCAGCATTACATGCTTTTTCTACAAACCTGCAATATTTCTCTAACTGCAAACAGAAAATAAAGCTAGGATCCAATTTTATAAGCGCAATAAGACACTCCAGGTGTGTGCATGGAACAGATTTTACCGCACGTCAGGAGCTAAAGGCACTCGGCCAACGCCTCATGCCTTATTACGCCCCTGTCCGTGCAGTAAAATCTGTTCCATGCACACCCTGTCGTGTCTTATTGCTTACGTAACTGTAGGAGTCAGTCACGTAATCTTGAAAGGAAGTGGTGGTGGACTGCTGTGCTGTCGGTGTGCAGGGTACAGTCACGAGTCATGATAGTAAATTTGTCCCTGGCCTGGGGGGAGTCATCAGAAGGACATCATGTTAGTTAGAGGGATCTCAGTTTTTTACAGGTTAGAATAGTAAGAAAAAATGGATCAAAGTGTTTAGGAGGCACATTCTGTTTCTCAGGTAGGCAGTAACACTGCAAAAGACAGCAATCAGCCTGAAAAGGGAAAATAAAATTAAACCCCCAAAAAGTGATTTTTTTTTCACATCTAAGGTTTCATCCTCCAAGCGAATGCTTGAATCCAAAAAAGATGAATGTCTTGGATCATCATCAGTCCCAAGTAAAAAAAAAGTTACGTAGTTAAAAAAACAAAGGCTTGATGGGTACTACCCATAGAGGCCCCCAAAGGTATGGAACAACTGTATACTATGCTTCTGCCAGTCCTTCATCCGATTCTTCTGAGGTTGAACCCGATGAGGGTTATAATAAAGATAAAGAGAATAATCAGGCAGCACAAGGTTTGCTGGAGGAGATGAAAATTGCAGATGAGAAAGAAACAGGCAGAAATGTTTTGGTTGAGGAGGGGAGCAGTAGGAATAAACCACAAGAGGAACAGGCCCAAGAAAAATCCGGGGGGCCTGAAAAGGGGAATGAGGTGCTGTGCCTTCCTGGGAAAAAAATATCACCTTTTGTTTGGTCATACTTTTATCCATTAGTGCTTCCAATGAGTTGGTGGCAACATATGCTATTTGTAAATGGCCAATCAGCAGGGGTAGAAAGAAAGGGGCATTGGGAACTTCAGCACTGAAAAGGCACCAAGACAGATGTCATAACACTACTGAGAACTCCAGTTGTGAGTCTCAAAGAGAAAGTGACAGTGATAGCTCACTACACTCAGGGGTAACTCCCATAGATGAAAGCAGTGGCAGCCCCCGCAGCACTACTGAAACACCTCCACCACCACTTCCTCCCATTCGGAAGACTCCTCCTACTGTTACTGAAAGTGACTAAGTGTTCAAAAGCCCTCCTCCATCAAGGAGACAGCTTACTATCTCAGAAACATATGAGTGTAAAGCCAAATATGCTGCTACAATAACCAAAAAAATTTCAGAAATAATAGCCGATTTGCTACCATATAACTTGGTTGAACATATAGGACTCAGGTGGCTGCATGAGTACCTCAAACCTCGGTATAGTATATCATCATGGAAATATTTCTCATCGACAGGGATTCCAGATCTTTACGATGTCATATGTAAAAATTAAGACACATCTTGTGTAGCACTGTTGGGAGGGTGGTGCATCTCACCACAGATATCTGGATAAGCTGTCAGCCTGAACCCTTCATGTCTGTCACGGCATATTGGTCCTATTTTGATAATTCACATGGGACTGGGGAGAGTGAAGCACTGCAGTTTGCTGTTCAAAGAATGTTTTATTTTCCATCTGAACATACCTCATACAACATCAGTGAGGAGCTCCAAAAACCAATACAGCAATGACTCACTTCACAGGGACTGTTGGTTGACTTTATAGTTGCAGATAATGGGTCCAACATAAGGCGTATGCTGATGCCGCAGCAACATTTTCATAAGAAGTACATTATAGTGGCAAGTCGTTGTTGCCACTATAATGTACCCACGGGACCCCAGCACTGCTTTCTCTGGGGTTTGCCCCCCACCCCGAATCAACTCCGACCAGCATTTGATAATCCTTTGTTACGGGGGGGGGGTGGGCAAGCCCCCCAAAAACACAGACATACGAACCGTGACTTACGGTTAACATAAATCCGTTGTCGTGGTGTCATGTCAGAAAAAAGTTGTCGCTGTCGTGTCATGGATCCAACATAAGGAAAGCCTTGGAGGAGGGGGGCTTTGTTCACATCTACTGCTTTGTGCATTGCTTAAATTTAATAGTTCATGGTTTTCTCGATGACAACAGGGAGATTAAGACTCTCGTTAGCACTACTAAAAGAACATGCACTCATTTCAGTCACTCAAGCAAAGCCCATCACTTCTTTGAAAAAATACAGCAGGAGCACAGTTTACCTTTGCACAGACTGATCCAAGACTTTTCTACTCAATGGAATTTGACCTTTTATATGTTCCAAAGGCTGCTAGAACAAAAGAAAGGTGTCAGGCAATGCACCTTGGAAAAAAAAAAATTGGTGGTGCAGATGTCTATATTACTCCACCACAGTGGGCCATGCTGGAGTTTCTCACTGTACTGCTCCAGTCATTTGAGGAAATCACCAGAGAGAGGTTAGTGCAAACACAGCAACTCTCAGCCAGGTGATACCCCTAATAAAAATTTTAAAATTCAGATTGAATCCGATTAGGGGAAAAGTTAGAGAAGCAAGACAGTTCCATGATCACACAGGCTGCCAGTGTTTCTGCTTGACACATACAGGTTGCCCCCAGAATACAAGATTCAATGAGCCGTATGATCAAAAACGTTGAAGATGACAAACTATGTAAATGCTTCATTCTGAGTACTACATTAAAGCAACAATCTTGGACCCATGCAACAAATCAAAACAACTTGTTTCTAGATAAATAAGAAATAACTGATGAGGTACATGCTGTCATGGAACAGAGTACAACAGCAGCACCACATTCAAATCTTCTTCACAACACAGCGCAGCATTAGGTAGCCCATCCTCTACTGTTGCAACGTTTTCTCCCTCTTCCTCCTCACCCACTGCAGCCAAATCTTCTTCACCACCAGCCAAACATAGAACTGTCCCCCAGTCACTTGGTTCAACTTCATGTCTCTGGAGTCATTTAGAAGATGTAACTAACATCTTCATCTGCCTCTTATAACACAGCCTCAGCACACCATTGTTGAAATGTACCTGGCAGAGCCCAATATCAGCTGGAATGCTGATCCTTTGAAATACTGGACATCCAAACAAAATATGTGGCCCGCTTTAGTAAACATTGCAATGAAGTACATGAATTGCCCTCTGACTAGCGTCTGTTTAGAACGATTGTTTAGTTTAGCTGATAACGTCATTATTGACACACGATCCTGTTTGACACCAGAGAATGCTGAGTGCCTCATTTCTCAAAGTCAACATTCTTCACTTTAATTTCAAATATCATACCTGAATAAAACATACTGTAACCCCCTTACAGATGGGGGTTTCTAAGAGCCTTCCCGGAGCTTGCCTAATGTTCCCTGCCTAACTGGTGCTCAGTGCTATGGTGCCAAAATGCGGGCAGTGTGAGGCTTTTAAAGCCTGCAGTACTGTCTTTTTAAGGGCTGCTTGCTTGCAGGGTTCAGCGGGCTGGTATGGGGGGGACTGGTGTTTCCCTGTTCGAGTCCCGCCTGAGCCACGGTGACATCGCTCCCATTTGGCAGTCGCTATATGCGCAGGGGGAGCCCCTTTTGAAAGATGTAACTGTTTGGGCATAATTAGTTAGACTACTGATGGGGTTACAGTTTGTCTAACCATTTTTCTTCTGCAGCTGGGACTGTGTGTGCTGTGCCCCTCCATGTTGGACCAGCACTTTCTGAAGGGTCCAATAGGGGCAGGGGGTGTCCCAAATGGAGTAACTGGTGACCAACCAGGATTAGGGCTCTCTAGTGAGCCGGCGGACCAATGAGGATACAGCGAGTAACTGTGGGAAGTGAAGGCTAGACCCTGGCACCTTTTTCGCACCACTGAAAGCAGGACTAAGTGACTGGCATCTATAGCCAGCCAATGGGATTGGGTGGTGCCCGAGCAGAGGGGATGGCCCCATGCTGTCAAGGGGCAGTTGCGTTGTGGCTGTGAATGAGAAAGGAGCTCTGAGCTCCTGCACCATTGAGTGTTCACATGGGAAGCGCGTGAAAGGCCTGAGGTGGCCGTTGAAATCGCCGGCGATCCACGGACTAAATCCGCACGGCAGAGGTCAGAGGAGGCTGTGTAAAAGCACAGCTAATTATCAGGCTCAACCTGAAGAGGACTGGAGAATCTGCTGAATCGTGCTCAGTCTGTCAGGAAAGTTGAAGCTGCAGTGAGACTCCCAATAGCTGTGAGTTCGGTCGGGCCATAGGAGCAGCTGCCTGGTATGGTACCCCTCTGTTGTCTTTCATATAAA
The DNA here is from genome assembly GCA_016271365.2 of Neoceratodus forsteri. NCBI lineage: Eukaryota > Metazoa > Chordata > Ceratodontiformes > Ceratodontidae > Neoceratodus > Neoceratodus forsteri. The sequence goes on from CM057459.1 coordinate 662,695,393, forward strand.
TGTGTGGAGAAGTATCTGAAGTCCAGGCTCAACCCTGTGAGTGATGTGAGAGTGCTTTTCCTTCTGGAGTTGTGAGTACTAAACCAGGGTAGCTCCCTGTTAAATGTGCTAGCCAGGGCAAGGTTTTCTGGTTACGTTGCTGACTACATTAGCTGAGCCGGCTGGCTCCATCAAATCGTAGTAGGAATTAAATGCTTATCTGTGTCAGGGCCCCAACCAGCTGCATCGAGGAACTAGTCTTTAGGGCTTGGGTACCCATGGACAGTAACTTAAAGGTTAGGCCTGTGCACAGAGCCCTAGGTGAACATTCTTATATTGTAGTGGTAAGCTAATCAACCTGATTCCCCGGTCCTTGTTGTCTCCCCTTGAATAAATCAGATTGCTTGTTTTGCAAAAGTACACTGGCTAGTTTGTGTATTAATGAGGAAATACTGCACAGTGAATGTGGTCTAACTGTACCTTGCTTTTCAGGGGATCCCCGGAGTGAGCTGACTGGTTCGAGCCGGTGGGGTAAGTGTGTATGGTAAGGACACTGAAATTGAACTGTGTGGGCCACTAGTGGGAAGAAAGGGGGGTTGCAGCAACCCAGTGGGCTGTGACCGAGTCAATCTTGACTGTTCTAACCCCGACCTCTGGGTGGAGGGACCCGCCAACGGATCTGGGCCCCTCACCCTGCTACAGTCAGGGCAGGCAGGGGTAGTGGCCCTTAGGATAGCGCCCCCTAGGGGTTACAATACATTGACTGCTCTGAGCAGGCCCTATCCACAAAACACTCTCAAGAATTTGTGCCTGTGGCAAAAATCATTTGTGAATAAGGTCTGCTACATGAGGTAGCAATTAACTACAAGAAGTCAGGTCAGGACAGACTAGGCCAGGCCACTATTATTTATTTATTTAGTTTTTGTTGATCAGGTAAGTGCACTAGACAAATTCTGCCCATTTTCAGGCACGACCAGGGGAAGGGGGATACAGATGAATGCCAACTGACCTTGAACCAGATTAAGCTGTTGGTGGTATTTTTGTGAATGGGGGGAAATCTGGCCAGGGCACTAGGGAAATTCCCCTACTCTTTGGTAGGGGGTGCTGTTGGACATGGAGATGGAGGAGGAGGAGGTCGGCAGTCCGGTGCTGGAGCTGGAAGTGGAAGGAGCTGAGGGGTTGGCTCCCCCCTTGGTCTCTGCTATCTTAGGAGCTGCACAGTTGGATCATTTGAAGGGCTTCCAGCAACCTCAGTTTTCACTGAAGGTTCTAAGACACTGCAAGATGTTGCGGATGATTTATTTTTGGACCCTGAATTTAAGAAGCGTCAGCTTCTCAATATGATTGCTGAACTGGAATCTCTATTAGCCTTGCGTACCGCTACTGCTTCTAGCAGTTTGGCTCCGAAGACTTCTCTTCCTTCTGATGGATCTGGCGGTGACTGGCTTGGTCTCTTCTCCTCAGGTGGAAGAGTTGATGTCAGAAGAAGAGAAGGACTGCAGCCTGCATGGTGCTGCTGTTCCTCTCCCTGGTAGAGATTCAACCCAGGTTCTGCATTCGTTGGACTCTTCAGTTTCAGATGCCCCTAAAACTCCTGAATCACAGTCGCATGGCCCTTTGGATGCTGATGACAAGAAACGGAAGTGCGGGGTGAGTGCCTCGCCTGAGGGTACATCTGTTCCTCCTAAACTTCTCACTGTGGATGCTTTTGTTTTATCTACTCCCGTATGGGGGTCGCCTACTGTCGGTGATGAACCTGACTTAGTACATGGGTTGACTGGTCCTTGGAGAAAGCTTTAGTGAGGGCTGGCTGGTGTCAGGAGATGGATGGGTCTTGGATTTCAGACCCTGCTGCCCCTGTTACCCATACTGCTTGTAGCTCGGTTTCCCAGCCCATGGCCCCGGATTTGGATGGGCCGAGAGAAGAGTCTCCCCAACTGCACCAGATTCCAGGTCAGGATGCTCCTATTATCCCCCTTGACTCTTCCACATCTACAGGGGTCCCTGAGGATTCCTCTGTTACTTTGGAAACTCCGCCTGTGTTGGGCACCTCTGTTGCCAATCCTGATGGTCTTCCATTGAAGTTATCTGCAGCTCCTCTCTTCACCAGTTTATTTCATGCACCAGTTGAGTTGGCCAAACGAAGAAACGCTGTACGCCTTCATTTTTTGGGCCGCTCTGAAAATCTTCCTGATTGCTTCTATGTTGGGAAAATGCTGTTGAAGCAATCTACGGGCATTTTCCCTGCCCAGGTTTATGCCCTCATTCATACTCCAGGAGAGAACTCCTATGACATTAGTTTCCGCTCCCACGATTTTTTGGACATCTTTTGGATTCACTATGTTCAGCTCAAGACTAACCCTCTGTGGCAGGACTTCCAGGTGATTCCTTTGACTAAACAAACCTTTAAAGTGATTACGGTTTTGTTCCGCATCAAGGGGGTGAATGTGACTGATATAATTTACTGGCTAGAGAAACGCTGCAAGATTCAAGGCAATCCTGAACCCATTATGGATGATGAGGGATTTTGGAATGGGGGCCGGTGTTTGAAGATTAACCTTTTTCAGGGGGATTCTGGCTTATCTCACCTTCCAAATTGTTTTTGTTTTAGGTCGGGACAAGGGATTTATTTTTTACCCTGGCCAGCCATGTCATTGTTATAAATGTGGTTCAGCACGGCATCTTAGAAGGACTTGCAATGTCTCTAAATGTTCTCAATGTGGTGAAACTGGGCATTCTGCTTTTCATTGTTACAGCCCCCCTAAGTGTTCCCTGTGTGATGAAGCTCATTCTTTCTCGGTCTGCATTTGGGCTGCCCATAACACTTCTAATTCTGATTTTGCTATCCAGGATTATTATATTAATGTTGCTGGCATGCCTTTCCATTCTGGGGTTCCTCATATCCCGGATCCTCCAGGTCCGCTGGTTTTTCCTTTACTGGGGGCTCCTGCGCTGGTCACCCCTGACCTTCCCTCTGCACCTCAGTTGGTGACTTCCCCCATTCCTGTGCTTCCTGAACAACCTGTTTCTTCTGATCAGGCTTTGTCTTCCCCGCCAACTGAGATTATTATGATGCCCCCCCTTGCCCCTGGGCTGATTTTCGTTTACAAAAAAAAAGGAGGGCTAGCTCAAGACACAAACGTTCTTTGATGCCCCCTCCCCGTTGTCGTTGAAGACGTTGTCCCCCTGAGTAATACGTTTTCGATGCTTCCTGCTGAAGAAGTGGATATGGAGTCTGGCTCTGATTCAGGCTCTTTACCTTCTTCCCAGGTGGATGGGACTTCAGAGGGTGAGATTTTGCAGGAGGTGGTTGTAGCGAAAGTTAGAAAAAAAAGTATGGGCACGAGGGCTTGGCTCAAATCGCACCCTGATGCCGGCCCCCCTGATTGATTTTTCTGCTGGATTGTGCGATATATGATTTTTCTTTTGCATCACTGAATGTGAACAGTATCCGGTCTGAGTGGAAAAGAACTTTGACCTTTTCCTTCTTTTCCACTCACCCCTTTGATATTATCTTTCTTCAGGACACTCATTTGCATACTGCTGCAGAAATGAATGCGGCTAGTGCTGCTTGGTTATGGGGTATGATATATTGGTCTCCTGGGGTGGATGTTTGTTCTGGGGTTGGAATAGCAGTTGCTAACCCGTCGGCTAAGCTCATCCACCTGGTAGATGTGGAACCGGGTAGAGCATTGTTGATAAATCTAGATTTTGGTATGGTGCCCCTTCGTTTAATTAATATTTATGTCCCCTAGACCAAGGCTGCTTGTGTGGCCTTGTACCATCTGATCCAGCCCTATCTCTTTACCAACAGGAAGGTTGTTTTTGCTGGGGATTTTAATTGCAGCAGCTGCCGGTATCTTACGGACAAAGAGGCAAAAACTACTAAGGTTTTTTGTGATGCTTCCTGTTTGAACCCCCTATTACTGCAAGCGTCCTTGGTTGATAGAAACATAGACTTTGACGGCAGATAAGGACCACTTGGCCCACCCAGTCTGCCCATTTCCCTACCTACTGGATAAGCTGCAGATTCTAGTTAACCAACAGCCTACTTCCTGCAACCCCCCCACTATAATTGCCTTATGTCTGTCCCATGCATGTTTGAATTCCCCCACTGTTTTAGACCCCACAACCTCTCCAGGAAGGCAGTTCCATCGTCCACCACTCTCTCCATGAAAAAATTTCCTCACATTACCCTGAGCCGTCCCCTCTAACTTTAAATTGTGCCCCTTATTCTTACACATCTCTTTTCTGAAAGATGCTACCCTCCTGGACTTTGTTGATTCCCTTGAGGTACTTAAAAGTTTCTATCATGTCCCCCTGTCCTCCTTTTATCAAGGGTATACATTAAGCTCTCTCAGTCTCTCTTCATATGGTTTCTGATGTAGACCCTACACCATTTTAGTTGCCCTCCTCTGGACTGCTTCCATCCTGTCTATGTCCTTGCGTAGATGAGGTCTCCAAAACTGCACGCAAAACCAGATGGGGTCTCACCAACTGTCTGTATAGAGGGATAACCACTTCCATTTTTCTACTTGTGATGCCCCACCCTATGCATCCCAGTATCCCCCTGGTTCTCCTTACTGACTTCTCACATTGCTTACCCACCTTTAGGTCATCTGATATGACTACACCCAGATCCCTTTCCATTATTATTGTCGTTAGTACTTCCCCTGCTATTGTGTACTCTTCTCCTGGATTTTTATTTCCCAGGTGCATTACTTTGCACTTCTTTGCATTGAATCTAAGTTGCTATATGTCTGACCATTCCTCCAACCTTGCCAAGTTCCTTCTCATCCTTTCTACCCCCCCTTGTGTAACAACTCTGTTACAGATCCTTGTGTCATCCGCAAAGAGGCATACCTTTCCTTCAGACCCTCTGCAATGTCACCTATAAAGAGCGTTTAAAGAGGACTGGACCCAGTATGAACCCTGAGGTACTCCAACTAGTAACCCCCCTTTCTTCAGAATGTGTTCCATTCACTATTACCTTCTGTGTCCTGTTGTGCAGCCAGTTTGCTACCCAGGCTACCACCCTGGGACCCACTCCCAGGCTGGCTAACTTGATTATTAATGTTTTGTGCGGGACTGTGTCAAATGCCTTGCTGAAGTCTAGGTAGGCCATATCCACAGCCCCTCCCTGGTCTATTACTTTGGTCACCCAGTCAAAGAAATCGATTAGATTCATCTGACATGACCTTCCTGCTGTGAATCCATGCTGCTTTGGGTCCTGTGCCCCGCTGGCCTCTAGGTACTAAACAATTCTTTCTTTCAGAAGTGATTCCATCATTTTCCCCAACACTGAGGTCAAACTAACAGGTCTGTAGTTTCCTGCTTCTGCCTTGCTCCCACTTCTGTGAAGGGGAATCACATCTGCCCTCCTCCAGTCCTCAGGTACCACCCCATCTTCCCATGATTTGTTAAAAAGTGTGGTTAGTGGTGTCACTAGGTCCTCCCTTAGCTCTTTTAGGATTCTAGGATGAATCCCGTCAGGGATGCATTTACTATTGGGGGAAAGATTCCACCTAAAACATATTTTAAGGGTTCATTGGCCACCAAGATTGATTATGTGTTTCTGTCTGGAGCGTTGGGTGTTCAACAGGCTACTGTGACTCAGGTTATTTCTTCGGACGATGTTCTACTTTCCTTGATGATTTCTAATTTTGCTCGGATTGGTCATGGTCCAGGTTATTGGAGACTAAATTTGACATTGTTACAGCATGATCTTATTCATCAGGGTTTAATGGCAGTTTTGGCTGCCAGGAAATCTGTCTTTTTCTGTATGATTCCCATTTGGAGTGGTGGATTTCCATGAAAGCTGATATTCGGAATTCTTTTTCAAAAAATGGGGAGATTACATGGGAAATTTAAAACTGACCTATATGTGTATTATCGGTCTTGCCTGCTGCAACTTTCTTCCCTGCATAGTACTTCTTGTAGGATTTATTCAGAGGATATTCAGATTTTGAAGGCACAACTTGCCTCTTTTCAGTATAACAGTCTGAAGTCCTTAGAGGTTGAGCAACGATTTGGCACTCAGGGTAAGTTTGCCTTTGTCAACCCCTTTGAATTCTGCCAGAGTCAACATCATGTCAAACAGATTTGTAGCCTTCAGTTACCTGATGGCTCTTCTGTTTCCGGCAAGGAGGATATTCTCTCTGCTGTGGATTCTTATGTGGCCTCCTCTCTGCGGGTCCCTGATTTTTCACCTCAGCCTGCAGTTGTTCATCTCTGGTTATCTCAGAGTGGTTTACCACAACTTTCTGAGGTGGAAAAGTTGTCTTTGTGCCCCCATTTCTCAGACTGAATTTTTAGCCCTTACTGCTCACCTCAAAACTGGATCTTCTCCCAGGTTGGATGGTTTGCCATATGAGCTATACAAATTACTTGCACCTGTCCTTTTGACTGAGCTTTTGGTGGTTTTTAATTGTTTATTGTCCTCATTCCATGTCCCTCCCTCCATGTTGGCAGGTTTGTTGATTTTATTATATAAATCTGGTGACAGGGAATCCCTTACTAATTGGCACCCTATTACTTTGTTGAATTCAGATTTTAAGATTTTTACTAAGCTTCTGAGTTTGATGTTTGCGCTTGTTCTTATGAATATTATTCATCCTTCACAAGCATGTACTATTCCGGGAAGGTCCATTATGGATAATTTAATAATGTTGCGGGAGGTCCTGGAATGTGGTCAGGAGGGGGAACGTTCGAGTTTTCTGTTTTCCCTGGACTAGGCTAAGGCCTTTGATCATGTTCCACATGACTTTCTCTGGTCTTGCTTGGCTGCCTATGGGTTTCCTGATAAGTTTATTGGTGTTTTACAAGCTTGTTATGCAAATGCTGTGACTATTCCCCTGGTTAATGGCTGGATGGGTCAGGAGCATTTGGCTGCTAGGGGGGTTAGACAGGGGTGTCCTCTCAGCCCTGCGCTGTATATTTTATCCACTGACCCCTTGCTTCATAGAATCAATAATTCTCGCACCATTTCTGGACTGTCTTTTTCTAGTACAGTCCTAGAATTGTGCACATTGGCCTATGCTGATGACTTGCTTTTATTTCTTTCTGACTCACATTCATGCCAGTTGGCGAATCAAGAGCTTTCTTCTTATGCTTTCATATCTCAGTCTAGTGTTAATTTTAAAAAAGCAAATGCCTTTTACTTGGTGATGCTTCTGCTACCCATGGGGAGGTTATGGGTATTCCAGTTGTTTTACAACCTTGTAAACTTTTGGGTTTACTTTTTGGACCTGGATATTTAGCTCTCCTTAACTGGGAGATTTTATTGACTACAGCACAACAAAAAGTTACATCTTGGAATCGCTGGAGGATGTCCAAACGAAAACGTGTTTTTATGGTTAAAACCTTTTTATTGTCTTTATTTTTACATTTAAGTGCAGTTTTTGCTCTTCCATCATCTTTGGATATGAAGGTTTATAGTTGTTTTTTTTCTTGTATCTGGGGGAGTAGATTGAACCCTGTCAAAAGAGGCATTTTATATCATTCAGTGGCCTGGGGGGGGGGCTTGAATATGATTAACCCTGTTTCCATTTTTTTCCTCTGTTTTTGTTACCCATAGCTTACGGCCACTCCTTCTCCTGGCATCCAAAGTGTTGGTGCCCTGGGTCTTGGATAGGTTTAGTGGTTTTCTTCATGATTGGCAGAGTGATGCTGTTATTTCCCGGCAAAAGAAAATTGTGGATCTGCCTCTTTCTTACAGATTCTGCTTTGGTAAACTTAAATTATGGCAGCTGACTAGACATCAGGTTTCCTCTGTTCCACGGAAACATTTGTATCTTTTGATTCAGGGTGTGTTTTTTCTAGTTCAACCCCATTTTTCCAGCATGTTGCCTGCTGAGATTAAGCAGATTTCGGCCATGATAACGCTGTTCCGTACTCCTGTACATATGTGGGATGTGAACTGGTTGGCCCTTCACTCTAAACTTAATGTAAAAGGCAACTTGAAATACAATCCCAGTGATGAACAGTTTTGTCCCCGGTCCTCTTATGCCTCACAAACAGAGACCATTAGTCACCTTTTTTTGAATGTCCCTATATTTAGAGATTTTGGAAGTTGGCTGCAGGCTCGTAGGCCTGATGCGCCCTTTTTTTCTATGACTCCGGAGATTTTGTTGTTAGGTATTCTTCCATATCAATGGACCAAACACAATAAAACTACGCTTTGGCTGTTTTTGACCTTTTTTAAATATTACAGTTGGAATACCCAGTGCCGTCTCTCATTACAACAACAACTTATCTCTGAAGATCAGTTGTTTGAACAGGTTTCTTTGAATTTATGTAAACTGAGGGCTCAGGAGCTTTGTTCAGTGTCTGTTCAGATTTATCAGTCTTGGTGGCAGTCCATTTCTTGAATATAGTCTGTGTTCTCCGGTTGTCCTGTGTGATTTGCAGGTTGGAAGCATTGTATACGGCTTAGCTATTATTGTTTTTTTTCTCCCCTTTCAGTTTACTGCAATTTGCCCCCCCCCCTACGAATCGCAGTACTATACTTTGTTTGTATGTTCTTGTTGGTTTTGGACACAGTTCTCTACTCTTTTCATGGGAATGAGGAGGGGGTCTGTTTACCATATTTTCGTTTATGTCTGGGGGATATGTATGATATGTTTCTGCTTTATGATTTCACCTTTTCATGTTTCTTTTATATGATTTACATGATGAATATGCTGGTTTGTTTTTCTGTTTCTTTTTTTCCTTTTATAGGCGTCAGGTATGATGTAATACTGTAATATGATTTTATTTTTCCTTTTATGCTTCTATTTTTGATGCTCTACTGATCTGTCAGATTTCTAGTTCTGATTTAAAACTTCCCCTGCTCTCTTGGGGGGGGGGCTGTTTACTATATTTTCACTTCTCTTTAGGGTAGCATGTATGATGTAATACTGCTTTATGATTTTGCCTTTTATGATTTCCTTTCTTATGATTTTGTAGGATGTCACTACTGTTTTGTTTATATGTTATTTTCTGTTGTGGAATAACAATTCCCCTACTCTTTTGGTAGGGAGGGGGAGGGGGTATGCTTACAGTATTTTAGTTATGTTTTGGGTTTACAGTATGTAGTAATATTCCTTTGTGGGTGTGGTTTTTCTTTTTTTTAGGATTTTGTATGAAGAAATACTGATTTGTTTATATGTTCTTTTATGTTATGAATGTACACTTTCCCTACTCTTTTGGTAGGAAGGGGGAGGGGGTCTGTTTTTTCTTTTCAGTTGGGGTTTATGGTATGTTGTACTGATCACGTATGTTTTTTCTTTTTCTTTTTTTGATTTTGTATGAAGTAATACACTTTTGTTTGAATGTTCTTTTGAGTTTTGAATAAAAAATTCCCCTACTCTTTTCGAGAAGTGCCATGGGATCTTTAACATCCACCTGAACTACCAACAGAACAGGCAGATGGGACCTTGGTTTAATGTCTCATCTGAAAGACAGCACCTCAGGAGTGCAGCACCCCCCCTCATGCTGCACTACAGTGTCAGTATTGGGATATTAACCCAAGTACCTGATGTGGGGATAGAACCCACAGCCTTCTGATCTCCTGGCCTCAGAGGCGAGTGTGCTACCTGCTGAGCCTCTGACACTGACAACTTGAATGATCAGATGAGCAGCACAGAATAGAAAAAAATAACATCAGTGGGTTCAGAGTCCAAATACAGCAAGCAACTGCCATGTCACAAACTTACTTGGTGGTACCTGGTACCACTGTCTGATCTGGAAGGTAGGGTACTGCTGTCTACTACTACTACTGCTATCACGTTTTGTCCTCACGAGTCACGACTACTTCTTGTTACTTTTTGTCCTTACTCTCAGAAACTGAATGCTGTTTGCATATTTCTCATGTCCCCCATATTTGGCTGCAATTACTTCACAGAAAAAAATGCTACTGAAGTCATATAATTTCTTTATTGTTTGTGTGTGCATGGTATGCTAGCCTGGTTACATCTCACAGTAACTGCGCTGAGATTATTACTATATTTTATTTTTGGTACTTAAATTACTTGCAGTGGCTGGCAGCAATTGTGGAACTAGGAAGGACGTCATTGTGTTGTGTGTCATCAGGTCTTCAGGTGGCAGTGGCAGACTTTTTTGTGACTGCACTGCACTGCATTTGACTGATGCGATGTGTGACTGGCTGCCTGCCTAGGTGGTGGGGATCACTGTCTTTCGTTTTTCTTCTTTAAGGATTCAGCATGTTGATCAGATTCAGTAGAAGTAGTCGTAGTACTAGAAAACATTACCACTTCTTGGACCAGGTAGTGTACTATATTCCACAGTACACCAGGGCATGCGAAGCAGCTGCATCATTCACATGGGTAAGGTGGGTGGGCTCTCTTAGAGCTGCTCATTTGATCATTCATATCCATTTATTTGGCCTGTTCAGCTCTGACTGGAATGTCCATCAAAATAATACCCACACAGCACCATTAATAAAAAAAAAAAAATCTTAGCTGCCTGGCAGTGTCTGCAGTGGTTGGTGGTGCTATGATATAGGTATTTGCATCTGTCTGTTTCACTCTCTCTCTCTCTGCCTCTCCCAGCACACTCATGTCATGGACCCGAGCAGGATATGCCACTATTACAGGCCATCAATGAAGGGGCTGGTAGTGAGTAATTGCTTTTTTATTTAGCAGTTTTACATTTTTTTTATACAAATAATCCATTAAATTATTTCATTTGGGCCTCTGTGTCAAATGTGACTGACTTTGGCCACTTTTATGCATTTTTTCACATTTTTTAAAATATTTGTCAATAAATCAGAACTAATCAGAACAAATCAGAACTTCATGTTCCGGTTCTTATTTAATAGGGGTCAGAACTTCACCAAGTCCTCCCAGCCCTACTACACACACTCTAAAGTGCATTATTGCAATTACAAAATGAATCTGTATTAAAAAAAAAAAAATTAATAATGAATTAATTTCAAAGAAAGCAAACATTTGACCAACAGGGTCTGCACCGGTTGTCTGTTACAGGATTAATTACATGTTTTGACCAATGAAGTTACAGGATTTGTGTGGTCATTTATTAATTTGACTTTCAAAACTCCTTGCATTTGCAAATATGGCCCTCCAAATTTTGCTTCCACTCTGCCTGCAACCCCTCTTCCTCCCCTTGTGCCTTGCCTACTTTTCCCCCTCTCTTACTGCAACTTTTGTCCCTGTTCCTCTTATCTTCTATTTCACTTAGCCTGCTTCCTGGGGGATACTCCTCGCCTCGAGTCCTCCCTTCCAACTGCTTTAGTCTGTTGGGGAACAGTTTATGCCTCCTTTTTTCCTTCCACCACCCTCTCAGCTTGTTTAAATGTTCATGAAAGTAACATTTAAACCGTCCACTAAGGAATGAATCACCCTCCCAGATGGATATAGGTCATCAACGCTGGTCCCCAGTCCTCAGTGTAACCAAATCCCTGTTCTCTAAACCATTCCTTCACCCATGACTTGAAGCTCCCAGTGTGGAGTACTCTATCCTCACCCTAGTCGTAGACAGGCAGCGCCTCAGCAAAAGTCACAGTACAAACTCTCCCTGCACAATCCCAGCCCCATCCCTTGCTAGGTCATTAATCCAAGATAGACAATGACATCCAGCTCCCCCTCCTGCCCTGCTGCCTAGCAATCCTTAGGATCCACTGCCCATCCCTCCTTGCTGTGATGCCAGGTAGGCCCTTTATCTTCCTCTCTGCCCCTTTTGTTCCCAAATCTGCCTCCCAACAATCGAGTCCCTTACCAGAAGCTGTTTCTTCCCATGCTGGGGTCCTCTGCCTCCCATGCAGACACCCTGTGTTCTTTATTTGAGCTGGATGATGGCTTAGCAGCATTATCGGTCTCTTTAATCAGAGACTGCTGCTTTTCTGTCACCTCTAGTTTACTCTGTGGATAGGTACTTGAAGATGTATGCTTGCTACCATCTGTGGTACTTTACTCCATTTCACTTTTAAGAGAGCTGTTAGGTGATGCAACCACACAGTGGCAAACGGGGACTCTCTGAGCTTTGCCCTTTTCTTTTGTCTTTTAGGGAAAAATAGTTTACACAATTCACAATCTCAAAAATCATATTTTATTGAAAATTTTCGATTGTGGTTGCTTTCTTCTAGGAAGTCGATAAAATTCCAGGAGTTCTGCCTCAGTGCCCACCACACTGCAAAGACGTCATCAATATAATGACTTCACAGGTCAATCTTACTCAGATAGTGGGTTGGAATCACAATTACGTACCACCCAGACTTCCCACTCCCTCCATGCAGAGGTTGGTGTAATTGTGAGTTAGACTAGCCCCCCCTCTGTCAATCCCTTAATTTGCCTGTACTGGTCAGCTTTGTATAGGAAAGTATTACTAAAGAACCATCCTTGTAAGTTCCAGTAATACATCACTGGGGGTCCAATCTCTGATTTAGGAACACTAACAAGGCATGCAGTCCTTCGCTGTGGGGCATAACACTATATAATGACTACAAGTTCATACAGACCAGCCGTGTATCTTTCTCCACAGCGAGGTCCTGCAATATGCCAAGAATGTGTGCTGTGTCCTGAATGCAGGATTGTAATGCCCTTGTTATAGGGCTAATGAACACTTGGTATGGTGGCTCCTTCAGGCTGCCAATACCAAAGATGATCAGGTGACCATGTGGGGACTCAAGTTACTTGTGCACTTTAGGCAGGATGTAGAATACCCCTTAACATGGTCTTTAGTTTTCAAAAATTCTAAACCTGTAAAAGGAAAGCATTAGTTATTTTCAAATAGTCCACATATCTCCAAATTATGGTGCAGGTTCTTCTGCTGAGACACTCATAAAAATTAGAGCTGGTCAATTGATGTCTTACTTCATAATCATAATAGTAATCCATGTCCAAGACCCCCATCAACTTGTCCTTGGTTTGATGATGATGATAATGCATCTTTCTTTAGAGGCCTTTAATGTGATGCATTCCTCATTTGTCAAATTATTCTGTTGATGGTTGTTTTTGTGTGCCCCCATGATTAAAACATCTTTTTTGCATAGATCCTGAAACACTTGTAAAGCAAGTGTCAATTGTGGGCAAAATTTTGATTTTTTTTTGCATAGTGTCATTATACATATGGGCTGTATGTTCATCAGATGGGGGGAGGGGGGCATGTTTGAATCCAACAGCATGTGTGAGTCCACAGATTCCTGTGTAAAAGGTGTCTCCGACTGTACAGTGCTTTTAGGCACACTGTTCAGACAATGTGTCATCAGTTTACTGTTTGAAAATGGTTGATGTGGTTCATGAGCACTAAGGAGAGACCTTTTTTGTAGCAGACTTGTTTCAGTGGGGCTCAGAGGTCTCTTGGAAAGGTTAATGACATTAAGTCAGTGTAGATTTCAATTGGTACCAGGTTGCTTTCTGGCTTCCTTTGGAAAGGTATCTGTTTGGGGGGAGTTTGTGGTGCAGCTGAATGTTTCTAGGGGGGTCTTGCTGATGTAGCTGATTGTCTCTGGTGGTCAGGAGGGGCCAAACCCCCCCCCGTGCATCACTTCCTTTACACCATTAGCCTGTGACATCATACTGTACAAGCTGAATGCATACACACACTGTTAGCCATCTCATTGCAATACACAACACAGCCACACACGACAACCTGACATAAATTGAGCAGAGACTTTACTGTGAGCTACTGAATAGGTGAGGTCATGAAGTAAATTATGGTACTGCTTGATAGCCAGGGGTGCAACGAAGCTGTGCAGAAAAGAAGGAACCAATCTCAAAGGGTCTGTGACCACCAAATTTGTCTGGCCTCCCTCTGGTATCAAGATACTGTGTCTTTTGAACTGCGTAGGAAAATACCGCATCTTTGGGGTGAAATTGAGGTACTCTGGCTCTGTTTTTTGGGGGTTGGTCAAATGAAATCAAGGTAATGTGATTCTAGAACTGTTACTGGGGTACGATGTCCATATCTTCTGTAATCTGAGGCAGATTACTGTGCGATCAAGGAACTATGATCTGGGGGACTTGGGGCAGAGTAAGTAGAATCAAGGTACAGGGAATCTAGTACTGTGAGAAGGGAAGTTGGGAATTTGTAGCTGGGTAATAACTGTGACTCTTGTACCATTGTAATAATAAAGAGGGCAGGGGCAGGATTGCAGAAGGAAAATGGAGCAGGACAGGGAAGGATGTACTAGAGAGGGGTATGGCAACTTGTGGGGTGGTTGGGAACAGCAGAAAGGTACGTGGGCCAGGGGGCAGTAGGACACCTGGAAGGCCAACATGGGTAGAATAGCTGTGGGCAGGGAAGCGAGAGGGGGCACAGAGGAGAGAATGGATAGGGGAAAATGATTGGGGAAGTCGGTGGCAAGGACAGGAAAGGGTGATGCACCAGGAGAAGGGACAGTGGCAGCATAAGGGAGGGGGATCGGTGGCAGGAGGAGAGTAGTGGATATGGAAGAGGGAGGATAGTGGGGTGTAATAATTGCGGAACAGCCATATTCATGGGCACCCTGTGGGGGCTGGGGGAGTGCCCAGTTTGTCGCAGCAAACAATACAGAGAGGGCCATAAAGGGAGTGGAGGAAGGAGAAGGGGAGAAAGAAACGGGATGGAGGGTGGTAGTTTTAAATGCTAGAAGCCTGTGGAATAAAAATGCATAACTACAGGCTCTCATGGGGGAGGAAGGGGTGGACATGGCAGCCATCATTGAGACATGGGCCACCCATAACCATGACTGGTACCTGGTGGTTCCAGGATGCAGACTATTCCACAAGGATAGAGTTAAGGGAAAAGGAGGGGGGTAGCACTGTATGTGAGGGGAGGGGCTAAACTGTGTTAGGGAAGAGGAAGATACAGAGGCTGTACGGATGCAAATCCAAGATCCCAAAAATAGGACACTACAGTTGGGTGTGGTGTACAGGCTGCCCTCCCAATCAGAAAAGACAGATAGGGTATTGATGGAACAGATCCAGAGGAATTGTGAGAAGGGTGGGGTGGTTATAGTAGGTGACTTCAACCTGTTGGGAGTAGAGTGTGGGACACCTGCCACCAAGTGTAGAAGGGAACAAATAACGCTAGATGTCTTCCAGGATAACTGCCTGATGCAGTTGATCAGTGAGCCAACTAGGGAAGGGAATACCCTTGACCTCATACTGTCTAACGGGGAGTGGGTGAGGGATCCGAGGGTGGAAGAACCACTGGCGGGAAGTGACTACTGGACATTATGGTTCCAGTTGCAGCTGGGCAGGGAGAGGGGGGCATCTAGCACAAAAGTGCTAGACTTTAGAAAGGCTGACTTCAAAAAGATGGGTGAAGTTGTGCATGGGTTCCTGGACAGAATTCAACCTAATATGGATACAAATCAGAGGTGGGAACTCATTAAGCTAGGGATAGCGGAGGCAACAAATTCCTGCAGCAAGCACCAAAGTAAAAAGGCTAGGGCAAAGAAACATAGCTAGATGAGCAAGAGTGTCATAGACAGGGTGAGGAGGAAAACAGTCACCTGTAAGAGATACAGGAGAACAGGGAGGGGTGAGGACAGGGAGGAGTACCTGAAAGAAGCAAAGGAGGTGACCAGGTAAGTAAGGGCAGCAAAGGCATCAAGGGAGCTCAGGCTGGCAAAGGGAATTAAAGAGGGGGGAAAAGACTTCTTCAGGTACATCAGGGAGAAAACGGGTTGTAAGGACCAAATAGTAAGGGTTAAGAAGGAGGGGGAATGGGTGGAAAAAGGGGACGAAAAGGCAGAAGCACTTAATGACTACTTCTGCTCGGTTTTTACCAAAGAGAATGGGGGGAATACCTAATGTTGGGGAGAGGATAGGATCAGAGGGGGAGGGGTGATGGATGGGGAAAAATCACGGAAGGTAGAGTACTAGAGAGGTTAAGGGTACTGAGGGTGGACAAGGCACCAGGACCGGATGGCATACACCTCAGGGTACTGAAGGAGTTGGCAGAGGTCCTGGCAGGCACACTGGCAGACCTATTTAATGCCTCTCTGGACTCAGGGTGTGTACCTCAGGATTGGAGAATGGCTCATGTGGTTCCATTCCGAAAGACTGGTGAATATCTCCACACTTAGCAGAAGCCTTTATAAGTTTTCTAGTTGCAACTCTATATCTCTGCCTGCTGGATAGTTTCATCCTTGGACTTAGTTACTGTCTCACTCCTGCAATCAACTGCACATTTGCTTCAGTCCCGTCTCCAGTCCTGAATTTGCTGCTTTCTCTTTTTTTCCCTAGTTCTACGTTCCCTTCTTTTCCTTACCAGTCTACACTGTGGGGGTGATCTCACTTCACTGCAGCTTTGTAGGAGTATTTTTCCTTCTGCTAGCCCTCCAACTCTCTCTGCCAGCCATCTACTGACTCTGGCTACTCAAATAAGGCCGAGGACTGGAGCTATTTTTTTCTCAAACCTAATTATCAGGGGTAATACCTCTATCCCTGAAACCTGGCTCCTAAAGATTATACCATTTGCTAGAATAGCTGACTACCTAAGCCATTCCCCTTTTTATACGCCACTTGAGGGCAAACTCTAAACCTCTCTCCTTGGAACCTGGGTACCCCTATGTCATCTCTCTCTCTCCCCGGTGATACTGAACCTAACCCAGGCCCTCCTGATGGCATCGCTCCCAAGAACCCATCATATTGGTTCACATAAAAGGGGCTTAAGCTTGCACATATGAACATTAGAAGTCTGTCAGCTAATTTTGCACAGCTTGAAGCCTGGATTGCTCACAACTCCCCTGATGTCTTAGGTCTAACTGAAACTTGGTTAAAACCTCACATACCAGATTCATTATGTAGGATCAATGGATATAAACTTCACAGATGTGATCGTCCAAATGCTAAAAAGGGTGGTGGTGTTTTATTTTATACCCGGCAGGACTGTGACATTACGGTTCTCCCGGTCAACACTACCTGTCTATGTGAAACTATTCATATAGTTATTACCTTAGGTCTCACTAAGAAGCTAAATGTAGTGTGCATCTATAACCCTCCTAAAAATGGACTAACAGGCCTGACTAAGGTAATTGACCATCTTTCCTCGCTAAAGGGTAGACAAGAGCTCATTGTTATGGGGGATCTCAACCTGGATTGGCTAGGGAAAAACTCTAATCTCTACGCTGCTGAACTTGGCAGGTTACACCTGTCTCAACTGGTCACTCTCCCGACCAGACAGGCTAGTAACAGCAGTCTCCAGTCTCTTCTAGACTGGGTCATCTCCAACAGGCCTGAGAGGATCAGTGCTGTTGGAGTTTTACCAGACTCAATCAGTGACCACTCCCCAGTTTACTGTGTTTGGAAGGCTAGGGACCCTAAACCACCCCCCCAGAGAAATTCTTTTCAGGGATTTTTCAGAAATGGATTAGAGAGCCCTAATCATGGAGCTACAGAACACGGACTGGGCACCTCTATATAATACTTGTAATAAGGGACGTGCTGCTCAATATCTCCTTACCACGCTTTTGAACCTTCAAGACAAATACATTCCAGTAAAAAGGCACCGCATCCGGAGATCTGCTACTCGCTGATTAAATTCTTCACTCCTGTCCTCTCTCAA
This sequence comes from Neoceratodus forsteri, assembly GCA_016271365.2. Taxonomy (NCBI): domain Eukaryota; kingdom Metazoa; phylum Chordata; order Ceratodontiformes; family Ceratodontidae; genus Neoceratodus; species Neoceratodus forsteri. The sequence goes on from CM057459.1 coordinate 662,712,883, forward strand.
AAAGAGGGATAAAGCCTGGAGCAAAGCTAAGCTAACCCAGCCCCCATCAGACTGGGCGGAGTACAGAAGACTCCAAAACCTATGTAAAGTTTCCATCAGATCTGCTAAGGGTAATTACTACCATCAGCTCCTTAGTACCTCTGTCAGTGACTCTCGTGGTGTTTGGAGTCATGTTAACACCATCAATGGGAAAAACAAGAGCATTACAATCTCTGATATGGTTGTGGATGGTTGCAATTGCAATAACCTGCTCACTATCGCCGAGGCTCTTAACTCCAGATTCACTGACCTCTCCTCCTATACTGCACCTCCTGGGCCTTTACCTGTCACTCCGCAGGATAACCTTAAACCTTCCAACCCATCTTTCACCCATCGCCCAGTCTCTGAGAGTGAAATCTTATGCTTACGTAAGTCCATCTCTCCTGCTGGATCGGCAGGGGCAGATGGACTCTTACCAAAATTCCTTAGAACCGTTGCACTGTCTATAGTCTCTCCAGTGACTAGACTTTTCAACCTGTCTCTTCTTACAGGACATGTCCCTTCCCTCTGGAAGATTGCTTGAGTTGTACTGGTCTACAAAAAGGGGGACACCACTAACCTGAATAACTACCGCCCTATTGCCATCCTCTCCACCCTTTCTGAAATACTGGAGAAAATTGTTGCTACCCGGCTCTCGGATTACCTGTACTCCTTCAAACTCCTCACCCCTGACCAACATGGTTTCCGATGTGGGTACAGTACATCCACTGCTCTCGTACAGTTTATAAATGATGTCAGACTCGCTATGGACAAAGGCACTTTCTCACTGGGGCTACATTTGTTGATCTTACAAAAGCGTTTGATTTAGTTGACCACCCGCTGCTCCTATCAAAGTTGTCATCCCTAGGCTTCTCACCCTCTGTCACCACCTGGTTGCAAAATTATCTTTCAAAGTGGCAGCAATTTGTCCAGATCGGATTTGCTAAGTCCCCTCTTGCTCCAACTTGGATCGGAGTACCCAGGGTTCGATTCTTGGTCCTCTCCTGTTTACAGTCTTCATAAATGACATCCCACCGTTCACTGGTGCTTGCTCAGGTTTTCTATATGCAGACAATCTTGTTCTTAACTTATCCTCCTCAAACCTCTCGGAGATCAACCTGAATCTCAATAGTAACTTCAATACCTTTCAGAGTTGGCAACTGCAAAACAAGCTTGTCTTAAATAAAAATAAAACAGTGACTATGCTCTTTGGTTCAGGTTCAAAAATTCAGTTCTGCACCCAGTCATTAAGTATCAGAGCACTTGATGGCTCTCCCCTTAATACAGTTACCTCTTTTAAATACCTAGAAGTAACCCTTGATCCTGCCTTGGATTTTGACCTGCACCTAGCCTCAGTTATTAAATCTGTCAATATTCAACTTGGACTGGCATATAAGGTGAGACATAGCCTAACATCCACGGTGAGGATGGCCATTGCACAGGGGATCCTGAGACCCAAATTGGCGTATGGGTTAATAGCCTTTCTGGCAACTACTGGAGGGCTCCTCCGAAAGTGGGATGTCTGCAACAGCATTTGCCATTTTGCTTTGTCTTTGCCCAAACTTACTCACCGATGCACACTATACTCCAGTTTGGGATGGTTTACCCCCTCAGCCTTCCAACAGTTTACTTCCTAGTGTTTTATAAAGAATATAATCTCCTCCCAGATACCTGACAAACTGGCTGTACTGCTCAAACCTGTGACCTCTGCCTACCCACTGAGATCAGCTGACAAATCCCTTCTTGTCCAACCGAGATGTATAACCAAAATGGGGGAGAATGCTTTCTTTAGCTAGGCCCCTAAACTATGAAACTCCCTTCCACCGAGTCTAAGAATCTCCCCTTCTCCACACAGCTTCAAACAGAAGCTAATTATGGCTCTTCTAAGCTCTGAACCCTGCTCCTGTCCTCTATCCACCCACTCCTGTCCTGGTTCCTCCTAGTTGCCTACTGGCTCCAACCTCTACTACTCTCAAACCTGCCTGGAAATCTTTTCATTTCCTCTCTTCTAGCACTTATTCACTAGTTGTATGACTTATGACTGTTAGTTATTTGCACTTATATTTCTGTTTTGTTACTACATATAGATTCTTGCAAATGTATTGTAATTTGCTGAAAATTTTGTGTAAGTGTACCATGTCTGACTTCTACTTGTCTTATGGTGTTTTCTTGTATCTACTATTGCCTATGTACCCTTTGTTGTAATCTCCCGGGTCGTACCTGAAAATAGGCAGCTATGCTGTCTACTGTACCTACCCAGTTAACAAAAACTAAATAAATAAATAGACCAGTGAGTCTCTTGTCCATAGTGGGGAAATTGATGGAAACAATCCTGAAGAAGAGGCTGGTGACCCTGCTGGAGATCAGTGGGGTGCAGGACAGTCGGCAGCATGGCTTTGTCAAGGGCAGATCCTGCCAGACCAACCTAGTGGACTACTATGACTGGGTGACTAGGGAAATGGACAAAGGGCATGTGGTGGATGTCCTGTACCTGGACTTCAGTAAGGCATTCGACTCTGTGCCACATGGGAGACTAGCATGTAAGCTACGGGGCACAGGGGTGGGTGGAGAACTGGATGCAGGGACAGTAGCAGAGCGTGGTGGTGGGAGGTGAATTATCATCCCCAAGGGCAGTGACGAGCAGGGTCCATGTGGGTCAGTGCTGGGGCCGGTGTTATTTGGGGTGTTTATTACAGACATCTCGGTAGGCATAAACAGCAAGATCAGTCTACTTGCAGATAACACCAAGATGCGAGCAGTGGTGGATGATCAAGGGGGGGTGGCAGAGTTTCAGGAAGATCTAACAAGGCTGATGACATGGTCTGACACCTGGCAACTTGGTTTCAACACCAAAAAATGCAAGGTGCTGCATTTCGGGGCAAAGAAGCCAAAGAGGAGCTACCATCAGGTGGGGTGAGGGTGCAGCTAACTGTGACAGAGGAGGAGAGAGATCTGGGGGTGCTCATTACAGGAACAATGAACAACTCAGTACAGTGTAGGAAAGCAGCAGCAGTAGCCAACAAGATGCTGGGTTGTATTGCAAGGTGTATAACCTCTACGAGGAGGGGGGTGATTCTGTCGTTATACAGATCGCTGGTCAGACCCCACCTGGAGTACTGTATTCAATTTTGGCACCCTTACGCAAAGAGGGACATTAGATTGCTGGAAGGGGTGCAACACAGAGAAACAAAGATAATCATGGGCCTGGGGGAGTAGCATATGAGGTTAGACTGAGGGAGTTGAACATGTACTCTCTGGAGGAGAGGAAGGATGGGGGGATATGATTGAGACCTTTAAGTACATGAGAGGAATAAACAGGACAGGCACGGAAGGACTGTTCAAGGGGAGGGTGGGGAGAGACACTCGGGGTCATGACATGAGATTAGAGGGTGGAAGGTTTAGGAGGGAGATGAGGAAGCATTACTTTACTTTATGGAAAGGGTGGTTACAGAGTGGAATGCACTACTGGCAAAGGTGGTGGCCTGTAAAACAGTGGGATGCTTCAAGAAGGGCTGGGATATGACAAAAGGTAGGGTCATGGGAGAGAGGGTAGGGTGGGAGGGGCAGCTGCAGAGTCAGGTGCTAGCTGCAAAATCGGCAAGACTCGATAGACCAAATGGTCTTTTCTGCTGGCGGTTTTGTATGTTCGTATGTAAGTCATGTCTGATGTGCAATTATTTGCCTTTCCTCTTGTTCCTGCCTTTCCCTTTTCTTCCTTTGCTGCCTTTGTTTGCCCCTTTCATTATCCTTTTGTGTGTGCCCTACTGTAGTGGTTGTGTGTCCTGCTGAATTGGATACCCCACCTGCTCCTCCTCCTCGAAAAAAAATATTGTCCAAACTCGATGATGCTTCCTTTCATTTGCTGATACTGTTATCTATGCCAAATAAATTGGGGATGGTTTGTTTGCCTTATTTAGTATTGGTTTAGTGTTGTTCAACTTTCTTCCCCCAACTTAGGATGTTCCCCTTTGCGTAATCCTTGGTGTCTCTGTCCAACTTTCCCTTTTTGATGGATTTAATTTTGCTGTTGTATTTAGAAAGAGATTTCTTTATATTATCATGGAGTTGTGGGTACTCGCTTACAGACTCGAACTGTTTTAGTGCCTTCTCCTTCCCCCTCAGATCTTCCACTATCTCTCTTTCCATTTCATTTACCTCCTCCAGGATACGCTCAATAAGTTGTCTTGAGGTGCCAAGCAAAATCTTGTGCCAGCGTTTCTGGAACCAGTCTTCAAATTAGATGATTGCTTTTTTGTTATCCACAGTCTCTACAGAACGCTGTCCCATGTATTTTCTTCATGCTTTGAAGGCTAATCACACAAATTGGGAAAAAAAACATTCTGAATATTCAGTGGGCCTACAGCTGTTTTCGGTTGCACTGCAGCTTCAAGCAGGGCCATGAAGGCTGAGTGGTGTTCAATACTGGACAGAGAACTATGTCACTCAGTTTCTGTGGAGTACTGCTTGTCAGTGCTGCTGAGTTGGCTCTGGCTGACATATTCATTCAGGTAAACTCAGTAGACAGATTTGCGGTTTTATATAAAAACTTGGTTTTAACTTGCACAAAGGAAAGTCAAATTAGGTACAGAATCCTGTCTTTGATAGGTTGATCCCCCGTCCGAAAGCAGGCTTTGGCATTTCTTTTTCCCCTAAAGTCTACTGCAGTAGCACTTCTTTATATTCTATTTTTCTGAATAGATCTTTTTCTACTATTATGGGTAGGCCACCCATTATAGTATCTTAAACTCACTTGGCTATTCCCTCTATATATTCTTTTTTATCCCCTGCCTTATGCCTGCCAGTTAAAAACTAAGGAACCAGTAAGAAAGAGCTGGGTATTGTATATGCTCTGTTGTAATACATGATTTCCAGTCAGGAAAACAGAGCGCAGTTTTTTTCTTTGTAAATTATGCACTATAGTCCAGCCCCTGTGGGGATTTGGTAAAGCCAGGGATGTATTTTCCCTGCAAGAAACTGTGTTTAACTTCACTGACAGTGGAAAATGGCTGCCGCTTGTTGTGGAGGGTAAAGGGGCCGAATAGGATCTCAGAGAAGTGAGATCTGCCACGGGAGAGAAGCCCGTAGCACAGGAAGGCTTCCCCATTGTAAAACATTGAGAGACTGTGTTTAAACAGTCCGGGAGATTGCTCACGGTGCCTCAGTGCCCTGAAAGTGCAAGGCTGTCACTTTCCTTGATGCGTGCCTTAAGAAAAAATTACTCACCTTAGTAATGCTGTTTCTTCTAATGGAGTCTTGATATATTCTGACATATGTAGTGAGTCTCAATCTTCGAACTGCCCCGGAGGTGAAAGAGTTAACTTTCCATGCCAGGCATGGAACGCTGAGCTCGAGCTTGGTTGAAACTCTGTCTGTTGTTCTTCAAACTCAAACCGCCAGATCTTTACGAGCTAAACTCACTGAGGTTCTGTGTGGAAGCTGTAAACCTACACTAGCCAACTGGCTACTAAACATAAGAACACAATTTGTTGGCCCCAAAACAAAGACTCAAGTCAGGAGACCCAAAAAATGAATAACACAACACCAAGTCACCCCAAGAAAGGAGGGGTGAAAAACAACAAGGTGGGCAACTACTAAGTGCCAACACTGCACTGCCCACCCACATCCCAAAAACAGAGGTTCTGAGAGGGGCAGGGGGGGGAGGTCAGAATATAGCAAGACTCCATTAGAAGAAACAACATTACTAAGGTGAGTAATTTTTTCTTCAAACAACATGAAGTCTTGCTATATTCTGTTATATCTGATCTACAAAGCAGTACCTCCATGGAGGAGGGACAGAACCTACTAGGAAATAGGCTCTGAAGCACAGCTGTGCCAAACCGAGCATCACTCCTAGCCTGGATGTCCAGAGAGTAATGCTTGGTGAAAGTGTGAACTGTTTTCCAGGTAGCTGCTTGACATATCTCTAGAATAGGGATGTCCCTGGCAGCAGCCAGGGAAGCAGCTATACCTCTGGTAGAGTGAGCCCTCAGGCCTGAGGGAGAAATCTTACCCAGTTTCTCATAGCAAAATTGGATACAAGAGACAATCCACCTGGCAATGGATCTTTTAGTGGCAGGTTTCCCTTTACCAACCTCACCATAAGTTAGGAACAGTTGGAGGGAGTCAAACCTGTGACCCTTGGTTCGCTCTATGTAGTAACTAAGGGCTCTCTTCACATCTAAGCTGTGCAGCCTCCTCTCGCCAGAGGAGGAATGGTCAGTGAAGTACACTGGAAGAGATATAGATTGATTAAGGTGGAAATCTGAAACCACCTTAGGCAAGAACTTCCTGCTAGTCCTGAGGACCACCTTATCTCTATGAAAGGAGATAAAATCAGGCTCCACTGACAAAGCTTGTAATTCACTTATGCATATGGCAGAAGTGATGGCTACCAGAAACACAGCCTTCCAAGTCAAGTACTTAAGCTCTGCTGAAGACAAAGCCTCAAAAGGAGGTTGCATAAGCTGAGCAATGCAAACATTAAGATCCCAAGCAGGGGCAGGGTCCCTGAATGGAGGGTTGGTGTGAAGCAATCCCTTGAAAAACTTGGAGAATACAGGGTGAGCTGAAAGAGAAGAGGGCTTACCTGCTAAAATAAAAGCAGACACAGCTGCCAGATGCACTTTTAGGGTAGCTGGTCTCAGCTAAGGTATTTAAGTGGACCATATAATCAAGGACTGTGGGTAAATCAGCAGATTCTGGGGAAATATGCTTTCCAGAGCACCATATGGAAAACCTCTTCCATTTGGAATTATAAGTAGCCCTGGTGGAAGGTTTTCTAGAAGCCTTCAGGATATCCATTACACCTTGGGAGAGGTGTAAATCCGTAAACTCTAACTCTTCAAGAGCCAGGCCTTGAGATTGAGAGATTTGAGGTTCAGGTACCAAACCCTCCCCTGGGCACAGGTTAACAGGTTGTGATTCCTGGGAAGACACAGGGGAAGATGGACTGCTAAGGACAGTAGGAGTGGATACCAGGGTTGTCTGGGCCAATCTGGAGCAATCAGGATCATCTTGCAGGGTTGAGATCTGATTTTGACTAGCACTTTGAACAGAAGAGGGAAGGGGAAAAGACAGAGAAACTTCCTTCCCAATTGAGAACTAAGGCATCCAGAGGACTGAGCCCAACACTGGGGCCTGCAGCAAAAGAGGAAGTTGGTGATTGTCTGGGGCTGCAAAAAGATCTATCTGCGGGGTGCCCATCTGGCAAATACCACCTCCAAGACCAGGGGGTCCAGTGACCATTCGTGATGGCCCTGGGAAATCCTGCTGAGAGCATCTGCCAGGACATTGTCCTTGCCTGGGAGGTGAACTGCCGTAGGAGGTGTTCAGGGAATAAGCCAGAGACCACAACTTCATTGCTTCAGTGCACAAGGCCGTAGACCGAGTGCCCCCTTGCATGTTGATGTACCACATTGTGGTGGTGTTGTCTGTTCTGACCTGTACAACTTTGTTCTGAACAGATTTGGAAAAAGCTTGAAGTGCTAGAAAAACTGCTCTGAGTTTCAACAGATTGATGTGGAGCAGAGATTCCTGAGGGGACCACAACCCCTGGGTAGTGAGGTCACCCAAGTGAGCTTCCCATCCCAAGAGGGATGCATCTGTAGTAAGGATTAAGGAGTGAGACTGAGTGACAAAAGGAACCCCTTGTCTGAGATTGCTCTGATCCTGCCACCACTGTAGGGCCTGGATCAGAGTTCAAGTCACTGGGATCAATTTGGTTAGAGGGTCTTTCCTTTGACACCAAAAGGCTCTCAAATGGAACTGAATGTCCCTCATCTGAAATCTTGCTCCCTGCACTACTGTTGTAGAAGCAGCCATGTGCCCCAGGAGCTGTAGAAAATGCCTTGCTGGTCGAGACACCTGCAGGGTGAATGAGGAGGCCAGAGAGACCAGGGTTCTTGCCCTGTCCAAAGGAAGGAAGGCTCTGGCTTTCTCTGTGTTCAGTTCTGCACCTATGAAGGTAAGGAGCTGGACAGGCTCCAGAACTGATTTCGACAGATTTAGAAGGAAACCTAGAGAGGTGAGCAGTTGCTGAGTTATCTGTAGGTGTAACTTGACTTGGCCTGGGGACTGGCCTACTATGAGCCAGTCGTCCAGGTAAGGGAAGATGGCAATTTTTTGCCTTCTTAGAGAAGCAACTGCTACTGCCAGGCATTTTGTGAATACCCTTGGAGCAGAGGTGAGGCCAAAGGGCATTGCTCTGAACTGGTAATGGCCTGAGGGCAGCTCGAACCTGAGGTACTTTCGATGGGAGCTTCTGATGAGAATATGGAAGTAGGCATTCTTGAGGTCCAGGGATGCTAGCCAGTCCCCTGGCCTTAGAGAGGGTAGAATAATTCCCAGAGTCACCATTTTGAATTTTGGTTTTAAAAGGTGCTTGTTTAAGTATCTGAGATCCAGGATGGGCTGCCATTCTCCTGTCTTTTTTGGGGTAAGGAAGTACCTAGAGTACAACCATTTGCCCTGGTGTAGGGGTGGAACCCTTTCCACAGCTCTGAGAGCCAGGAGGGAAGAGACTTCTGCCTCTAGGGCAAGTGCCTCTGGTGGATTTGCAGGTGGAAAGGATCTGGTTCTCATCACTGGAGACTTTTTGAAGCTGAGAACCAGTCCCTGGCTTACTACTTCCAGGACCCACTTGTCTGATGTCAGAGACTCCCAGTCCTGGACAAAGTAAGCCAGCCTGCCCCATACAGGTAGTTGAGAATCGGCCCTGGCAACCCCATCAGGGTGCCTGCTTGGCAGGGGCTTTGGGCTGAGGGGTGGGAGCAGGCCTGCTTGCACCCCGTCTGCCTCTCCCTCTAAAGAACCCCCTCTGGGCATAAGCAGAAGAGGAGGCCTGGGCTTGGTAAAAAGGCCTATGAAAATGCCTGCCCCTGCCCCTGGGAAGCTGCCTTTGAGGAGTGGCCTGCCTTTTCTTTGCCTGTGCACTCCTATAGGTGGTGCTATACTCATCCATTTTCTTCATGTAATTCTCTGTCTGCTCCCCAAACAGGGAATTACCCACAACAGGAAAATCCATGGCCTTAGTCTGGGTATCCTGTGACAGGCTAGTACATCTGAGCCAAGCCATTCTGCGAAGTGCCACAGATATAGCCATGACTCTTGATGACACATCATTTGAGTCCACTGCAGCATGGAATTGCACCTTGGATGCCTCAATACCATCAGCAGCCACCTGCTCCAGCTCCTTGGCAAGCTGGCCAGGGACCTGTTTTGCTAGAGCTATAACAGTATCCCATCTGGATTTCTGATATCTAGCAACATAAGCCATATAATTTGCCTGTCTGAGTCCCAAGGATGCTGCCATGTATTGTTTCTTTGCCATGGCATCAATCTTCCTGGAGTCCTTGTCCGGGGGGTGTGAGGCCAAGGGAATATTTGCCTTGTCACAGGCTGCAGCCTGCACTACCCCAACATGGCTGCATTGTTGTGAAAGGAACTCTGTATCAGAGCCTGACAATGTGTACCTCTTGTCCATTCTCTTATCCACAGGAGGTATAGTGTGAGGAGTTTTTAGAATTTTAAAAGTATGTTTCCCAAAAGATTTATGCAAGGGAACAGACAGTCTCCTAGACTCTGGGATATCCATCATTTCCACATAGTCAGTCTCCTCTAGATCATCCACAGCTTCCTCCATAGGGAGCTGGAGGGTTTCAGCCACTTTTTTATAAAAGATAAAATGAGAAGGGAACTCAGAAAGTCTAGGAGGAGACACTCCTAAAGGTCTGTCTGGGGAGATGTCCGGGTCAATGGGCACATCCAGACTTTCAAATCCACATTCACTCTCCTCATACTCCTCTTCCCTCCGGTTCATAATATTCCTCTAAATCATAGTCTTGAACCGGTGGAACCGGCCGAACCGGGCGCTTACCTGATGGCACCAGTTCGGTCGGAATCGGGGAAAGTGACTGGGCAATTTGAATCGCTTTGGCTATCTCTTCAGCGGTTGGAGAGGAAAGTTTTGGCTCCACACCAGCTGATTTCCTAGTCCTTTTTGCTGGAACCGACCCCTCAGAGTCGGCTCTCCTTTGGCCCGAGGAAGTCTCGCCCTGGTCAGAAGGCACTTCCTCTGGTTCGGTTGGAACCGAACCGGGCTGGCCATCCGGGTCAGCAGACTTTTTGGCCTCCCTTTCCCTGAGCCTACCAACTCTCTTTTCTAGGGTAGCTGCAGGAAAATTTTTACAAATCTGGCAGTCTGCATTGAGGTGGTCAAACCCAGACAATAAACACAGGTGGTGTGGGGATCAGCCTTGGCAAAGACTTCCCCACACACACTGCAGTGTTGAAACCCAGTGGGCCCGGTTTTTCTTTTGGGTTTCTCAGACATAGTGCCAGTCCTAACCAAACTTACCCGTTTATGGCAATCCGCCAGGTAAGACCCTCTTATCGGTTCCCAACCGTGTCACGGGTCGTGGAAAAAAATGTAAGAAATTCCGTTTTTTTTAGAACCGATAAGAACTGGTAACCTAAATGACAGAATAAAAATTTTTAAAACAACCTGATCGGTTCAAAGCAAACCGATAAACTGTTTACAAGTTCCACACAGAAGAGAATTAATGTAAACCTATCTAGTACTCACAAACACCACAGACAGAGCCTGAACCGATCGGTTGCGATTTAAATTCGGTCGAAAAAAACGAAAAACAATACTTTAACCGACAAAATGAACCGAGCAGAAGGAGAAATCTCCAGAGCGACTGTTCAGTGAGGCGGAGTACAGAATCTGATGGTTTGAGTTTGAAGAACAACAGACAGAGTTTCAACCGAGCTCGAGCTCAGCGTTCCATGCCTGGCATGGAAAGTTAACTCTTTCACCTCTGGGGCAGTTCAAAGGTTGGGACTCACTGCATATGTCAGAATACAGCAAGACTTCATGTTGTTTGAAAGAAAATTTATTTTTGCTAAATAAAAGAACCCCTTGTGAAATAGACACAGAGAAAATGGCAGAACTGAAATGTTTTACTGATGGCTTACCTTTTCAGCTGACGGGTTTAGAAGTTGCTGTAAGGTGTTGAGAGTATTATTATTGTATGTGTGCACTGAAGAATCATTGGCCATATGAACTGAATACATGTCTGCTTTCTGTTTGAAGAAATAAAGTGAGTTCCTACCTGAGTGCTGGGGGTTTGGAAAAAATGAGCCCTTAGGAGCCAGCAGCCCCATGATAAGGCTGTTATATAAGAAATGACAGCTGTCACTCAATTTGAGTTGGGGGAAGGAACTACACAAGTTTACAGGCAATTAGTAGTGATTTGTTTATATCTTGTCCTGTACTGCCAAAAGGAGGACAAAGAGTGGTTACACTGAACCACAGTATTAATATCTGAGCGAATAGTCCAGCTGATCCTGCAACCTGTATGTATTAGGGCAGGAATAATATTGTTTCTTCCCAGTGATACTCAGGCATTCATAACTTTATGCAGTAAGTCTTCTAAGCAGAACTGCCCGGAGAGATGGAACATATGCAAATGATGGAATCTTTTTCATTAGCCACTTTACAAATGCTGCATTCTACTAACTGCCTCAGATGTAAACCCTTCAGATTTCCTAGAAGCCTGGAAAGACAGACACATGAGGACTAAATGTAACAATAATAACAATATTGAACATTAATAATAATATTAATCATGGTAATAATTACAGTAGGAACTCCTTTAACACTCAGAAAGGCCTCCAACAGGAGGATATAAAATATGAAACAAGACCCCCTGAATGTCAGAATCACCTGACAAGGGGGAACAACAATAGTGAACACAAACACAACATATGTGCCAGAAATGGCATTTATACCCCTGAGAGCACAGTATGCAGAGGCTAAAAGTTCTGGATGGGGAGGCAGGGTGGGAGTCATGAATACTTGAGTATCACTGGGAAGAAACAAGATTACTATGGTAAGTAATTTTTTGTTCTAACCCTAGTAATACTCAGGTAATTCATAACTTTATGCAGACTACAAAGCAGTACCACTGGAGGTGGGCACAGAAATGAAAATTACCATAATTCCTGATATTTCTGTGTATCTTCACCATTCACCACCTTTGGGTTCTGGCCGGAGGTCACGACCCCGCAGGAGCCTTTTTTTTTTTTTGATGGGCGGAGTTGACACACCGATGGTGCCACCCTCAAGGCCGATGCACTGCGTGATGCTCGCGGGTTGGCCGTTAGGCGTTGTCGACCCCGCCCTCCTACCAGTTCTGAGTCACCGTACAATAAGAAAGGGTTGGGAGGGGAGAGACAAGGAAGTCCAAGGGACAGACAAAGGAAAAGATATACAAACTAAAAGGAGAAATAAATGATGGAGAGGACAGAAGGAGAGCTAGAAATCTAAGGGGATTGGGAAGGGGCCCCAATTTCTGGAAGCAGAAAGAAGAGGGAAGGAGGGAGGGGAAAAATGGAAATTATGTACCTACCGTAATTCTGATCTTTCTGTGTATCTTCACCATTCATCACCTTTGGGTTACTGGCCGGAGGTCATGACCCTCTTGAGGAGCTTTTTTTTTGATGGCGGAGTCGACACACCATCGGCACTCGCCTCGAGGCCACGATCCAGTGGCGCCGCAGGGTTGGACCGTTAGGTGTTGTCGACCCACCTTCCTGCTAGTTCTGAGTCACCGTAGAGGTTAGAAAAGGGTTAGGAGGGAGGGAAAAGGAAGTACAAGGGACAGACAAAGGAAAAGATATAAAACTAAAAGGAGAAATAAATAACTGAGGGGACAGAAGAAGTTCGAAGACTAAGGGCGATTGGGTAGGGGCCTCAATCTCTGGAAGTAGAAAGGAGGAGGAAGGGAGGGAAAGGTTTTTAGAGGTAAGGAAAAATGTTTTGGGTGGGGGGAGACAGGAGAAACATACCCTGTAACCTTGACTAATCTCCAGTTTATATAGGAACTGCGAAGGAGTAGCCAAGAAGCTAACTGCCAGAATTGCAGGCACAGAATTACTGGCAAAACTCCTATAAGCAGAATTGGGTATTCTGGAAGAAAGACAAGAAAAACAGGGATATCTCCCCCCTTTAAAGGAGATTTTGGTGCAAGAAACCTAGTTTCTTAAATTAATCGAGGTTATGTCCACAGGACAAGGACATGAAAGAAAATCAAGGATTGACGGGGAGAAGGAAAGGAAAGAAAAGGGGGCAGCTGTCAACCCCCACCCCACCCCACAGGGATGGAACCAAAGCACTGAGGAAGGAGTGCCCCCACTCCTGACCATTCCAACCTTAAGGAAAAACTATCCCCCTATGTGCCCCAGTTTACCCCACTCCTGACCACAGAAAGGAGGGGGGCAAGAGAGGGGGCACAGAGAGGGAGGGGGACCCAAAGACCGAGGCCCCAGGGGGATGGAGGGTGGGATATTGATGAATGGTGAAGATACACAGAAAGATCAGAATTACAGTAGGTACGTAATTTCCATATCTTATCTGTGTCATTCATCACCTCTGGGTGAGAGCTGAGCCCCCCCCAAAGGGGGTTTTAAACCCTAAGGGACTGAGTCCCTTAGCCCTCAGTGGGTGACACACTAAGAGGGAGAACCTTCAGGGCCTGGAGAGGCCTGAGTGTGGGGAGAGTGAGACAGGGACACCCCCAGAGGGGGTAGTAAGTTGTCCCGACAGACACCGCCTCACTCTACGGGAGAAGAGATAGGTTCTCTGGTGGGCAGAGTTAATCACCCTGTGCCGGGCCAAGGGTGACAACTAGGAAAGACGTAGTCATGCCATCCGTCTAGTGCAGAGCGCTGTCCCTACGACCCTGGTAGCTACCTCACTGGCATCATACGATGCCCTTGCTTGGTGCCTTGCTAGCTCCATGCCATGTACAGAGAGTGCAATGGCTTGTCTGGTTTGCTTCGTGTCAGGCATGGATGCTAGGAGCTGACCCAGCCTGGACCACAAGAATCATCATAGGTTGCATAGTGGGCCTGATGTGCTGCAATAGAGAGCAGCAACCATGCAGAGCAGAAGGTCCTCCTCCCCCAGAAGTCAAAATCTGAAGAGTCTTGATCTGGGGGCTGGTGATGGTGCAAAGCCCATCAGGAGTGTCCAGTTGCGTCAATCCTGACTGAGAATGAGGCATGGAACCTGGAGACTCTGGGGGGGGTGCATAATACTGCTGGCAGAGATCCCTAGGGGCAGGAACTCCGGAAAAGGGTCTCTGCCAGGAACGCAACAACGCCTCCCGAAAGAGAGTAGGCCAGGGGGCACCACAAGGGTGTCCTCACGGAAATCGCTTAGAAAGGCGTGTGCCGAGTGCTCTGGATTGTGTTGAGTGGGAGGGGTAATGTGCAGGTCCTCTAACATCCTCACGAGGAATTGCTGATACTCAGCGAGATCAGCAGCTGGAGAGATGTGGACAGATGGCTCCTCTCCCCCAGAAGAGGGGGGATGAAGAGTCAGAAGACCTCAAAGGTTCAGAAGAAAAAATTACTTACCATAGTAATGTTGTTTCTTCTAATGGAGTCTTGCTGTATTCAGACATAATGCAGTTAGCTCCAGCACTTGAACTGCCCCAGAGAGGAAAGAGATAACTCCATGCAGAAGCATGGAACGTTGAGCTCGAGCTCGGTTTTCAAACCTCTGTCTGTGGTACTTACCAGTGCAACCGTCAGATTCTTACGAGCAACTAACTAACTTGACACTAAAATTTGGAAATTGTTTGAACACATAGCCAAAAGGCAAAATACTTTTTGGGGTCCAGAAAAGACTCAAGTTGAGAACCCAAGAAGAAATAAGGTAGTAACAATTCAAACTATGCAACACATGAAGGAAAAAACATAGCAGTTACCCCACCAAGAGGGAGGGTACAAGGTATACCCCTGAGGTGCAGCACTGTGCCTGCCAACCCACTTCCCAAAAACAGATTCTGAGAGGGGAGGCGGGGGGGAGGTCTGAATATAGCAAGTCTCCATTAGAAGAAACAACATTACTATGGTGAGTAATTTTTTCTTCAAACAACATGAAGTCTTGCTGTATTCAGACATAATGCAGACTACCAAGCAGTTCCCTACGGAGGAGGGAATGCAGAACCTACTTTGGGAACAAACTCTGCAGCACTGCTGTGCCAAACCTAGTATCACGCCTAGACTGGATGTCCAGAGAGTAATGCTCGGTGAATGTATGTACTGTTTTCCAGGTGGCTGCTTTACAGATCTCTAACAAGTGTATATCTCTGGCCACAGCTAGAGTAGCAGCTGTACCCCTAGTCGAGTGAGCCCTCAGGCCTGAAGGGGGTGATCTACCCAATTTGTCATAGCAAAATTGTATACAGGAAACAATCCACCTGGCAATAGTTCTCTTAGTGGCAGGCTTACCTTTCCCCACTTCACCATAAGTGAGGAACAATTGAAGACAGTCATTTCTGTGTGCCTTAGTATGCTCTATGTAGTAGCTAAGTGTCCTTTTAGCATCCAAACTGTGTAATGTTCTTTCCCCGGGGAAGAATGGTCATTAAAAAATACAGGAAGAGACATAGACTGGTTTAGGTAAAAATCTGATAGCACTTTAGGCAAGAACCTCCTATTAGTTCTTAGGACCACTTTATCCCTATGGAAGGATATGAAGTCAGGTTCAATTGACAGGGCCTGTAATTAGCTAATCCGCCTGGCAGAAGTAATAGCTACCAGAAACACAGTTTTCCAGGTCAAGTACTTCAATTCAGCTGAAGCCATAGGCTCAAAGGGTGGCTGCATAAGCTGAGCAATGCAGACATTAAGATCCCAAGGCGGAGTAGGCTCCCTAAAGGGAGGGTTAATGTGAACCAGGCCTTTGAAAAACTTCCTGAAAACAGGATAAGATGCCAGGGAAGAGCCCTTCCCTGCTGAAAGGAATGCAGAGACAGCTGCTAGATGAACCTTCAGAGTGGCAGGCCTAAGGCCTAGACTATTCAGATGGGCTAGACAGTCTAAGGTTGTGGAAATGCCTGCAGAATCAGGCACAACACCTTTCTGAGAGCATCAAATACTGAACCTCTTCTATTTGGAATTGTAAGTTTCTCTAGTTGAAGGTTTCCTGGAGACCTTCAGAATATCCAGAACTCCCTGAGAGAGATGTAGAGCTGCATATTCTGACTCTTCAAGAGCCAGGCCTTGAGGTTGAGAGACTGGAGATTGGGGTACCAGATCCGCCCGGGAGAAGGAGAGAAGATTGTATCTCCTGGGAAGAGACAGGGGACATGAGACAGCCAAGGACAGCAGTAGAGGATACCAGGGTTGTCTGGCCCAATCTGGAGCCACCAGTATCACTGTGCAGGGTTGAGTTCTTATTTTGATCAGAACTCTGAACAGGAGAGGGAAAGGAGGGAAGGCATAGAGAAACCTGCCCTTCCAGTTCAGAATGGGGGCATACTGGGGAACTGTCCCCAGGACTGGAGGTCTGCAGCAAAACAGAGGAAGTTGATGATTGTCTGGTGCTGCAAATGGATCTATTTCTGGAATGCCCCACGTGGAGAACATGATCCTCAGAATGTGAGGATTCAAGGACCATTCGTGATGCCCCTGTGAAATCCTGCTCAGAGCATCTTCCAGCACATTGTCCTTCCCTGGAAGATGAACTGCTACCAGGGAAGTCTGAAGGGAATAGGCCAGAGACCAAATCTTCATGGCCTCTGTGCACAAGGCCGTGGACCAAGTGCCTACCTGCTTGCTGATGTACCACATTGTGGTAGTGTTGTCCGTCCTGACTTGGACCACCTTGCCTTTGACTGAATCCAAAAAGGTCTGAAGGGCTAGAAAAACTGCCCTGAGTTCCAGGAGGTTGATATGAAGAAGAGACTCCTGCGGGGACCAGATCCCCTGAGCTGTTAGGGCTCCCCAGCCTAGGAGAGAAGCATCTGTAGTTAGTACTACTGAAGGAAGTTGAGGGAGAAATGGAATCCCTTGTCTAAGGTTGTCCTGGTCTAGCCACCACTGGAGAGCCTGGACCAGAGTTCGGGTCACTGGAATCAGTTTGGTGAGAGAATCTGTTCTCTGTGACCAAAAGGACCTTAGATGGAACTGAATGTCCCGCATCTGAAATCTGGCTCCCTGAACCACTGCAGTGGAGGCTGCCATGTGGCCCAGGAGTTGGAGGAACTGTCTCGCTGGAAGAGAAACCTGAGGCCGAATGGAGGAAGCGAGGTCTACTAAGGCCTTTACCCTTGCCAGAGGAAGGAAAGCTTTTGCTTGGGTAGTATCCAATTCCACCCCTATGAAGGTGAGAAGCTGTACTGGTTCGAGGACAGATTTTGGCAGATTGAGAAGAAACCCCAAGGAACTGAGCAAGTCCTGAGTGGTTTGCAGAGCTGACCTGACCTGGTCTGAAGACTGCCCTACTAGGAGCCAGTTGTCCAGATATGGAAAAATGGTGATACCCTGTCTTCTGAGGTAAGCCACCACTGCTGCAAGGCACTTTGTGAACACCCCTTGGAGCTGATGTTAAGCCAAAATGCATGGCCTTAAACTGATAATGGCCTGAAGGCAACTCGAACCTGAGGTATTTTCTGTGGGAGCACCTTATAGGGATATGGGAAGTAGGCATCCTTGAGGTCCAGTGATGCTAGCCAATCTCCTGGCCTTAAAGAGGGAAGGATTATTCCCAGAGTTACCATTTTGAACTTGGGTTTTGAAATGTGTTTGTTCAAATATCTTAGATCCAGGATGGGTCGCCACTCCCATGTTTTCTTTGGGGTGAGGAAGTACCTGGAGTACAGGCCTTTTTCCCTGTGTTGAGTAGGAACCTTCTCTATGGCTCTGAGAGCCAGGAGAGAGGAAACCTCTGCCTCTAGGGCAAGGGTTTCTGAAACTGATGCAGGTGGAAAAGACTTGGCCCTTCTTTTTGGTACCTTTTTGAAGCCAGGGGCTAGTCCCAGCTTACTACTTCAGGACCTACTTGTCTGGGGTAACAGACTTCCAGGCCTGAAAGTAGTAAGCCAGCCTCCCTGGGGATTGGAGAGTCGACCCGGGCTGACACCTCAGGGTGTCTACTTGGCAGAAGCCTTAGACTGGGAAGAAGAAGCAGCCCTGCTCATCCCCCTTCTACCACTCCCTTGGAAAAAAAACCTTTGTGGGTAAGACGAGGAGTCCTGCGCTTGGTAAAAAGGCCTGTGAAAAGGCCTGCCCCTACCCCTAGACTGCTGCTTCTGAGAAGTGGCTTGCCTTTCCTTGGCCTGTGCACTCCTGTAAGTGGTTCTATGTTCGTCCATTTTCTTCATGTAAGCCTCTGTCTGCTCCCCAAACAGAGAATTACCAACCACAGGAAAATCCATAGCCTTAGACTGGGTGTCCTGTGATAGGCTAGCACATCTGAGCCAAGCATGTCTTCTGAGAGACACAGATGTAGCCATGACTCTGGATGCCACATCGTTGGAGTCAACAGCAGCATGAAATTGTACTTTGGATGCCTCAATTCCATCCGCAGCCACCTCCTCCAGCTCTCTGGGTGGGAGGGGGGAGGCCTTTAACCAGTTCCAGAACCATATCCCACCTGCACTTCTGGTACCTGGCTGTATAGGCTATATAATTTGCCTGCCTGAATCCCAAAGAGGATGCCAAGTATAGTTTCTTAGCCATGGCATCGAATTTCCTGGAGTCCTTGTCTGGGGGGTATGAAGCCAAAGGAATGTTTGCCCTGTCACAGGCTGCAGCCTGCACTACTCCAACATGGCCGCTACATGAATAAAGGAACTCCGCAGCTAAGCCTGATAACATGTATCTCCTGTTCATTCTTTTATCTACAGGAGGTAAAGAGTTAGGAGTCTGTAGAATCTTTTTTGTCGGTTTCCCCAGGGACTTATGAAGGGGAACAGACAACCTTTTGGACTCTGGGATGTCCATCATCTCCACAAAAATCAGGCTCTTCTTCCTCCTCAGCAGCTTCAACCAAAGGGAGCTGGAGGGTTTCAGCCACCTTCTTGTAAAACAAGAAGTGAGAAGGGGACTCAGAAAGCCTGGGAGGGAAGACATCAGAGGGTCTGTCTGGGGAAATGTTCGGTTCAATGGGCACATTCAGACCCCCACCATAGTAGTCATCGTCATAATCGTCGGGATAGTCTTTGTCTCCCTCCCACTCCTCATAGAAAGCATCCAGATCGTAATCCGAAGGAGTCAGTTCTGACCGAACCAACTGACCGCCTAACCGGCAGCACCGATTCGGATGGAACCGGACGAAGCGATTGGACAATACTAATCGCTTTGGCTATCTCATCCGCGGTTGGAGTAAGCGGTACTGGATCCGAACCGGCAGACTTTCGTTTTTTTTTTTTTACGGAACTGACCCCTCAGAGTCGGCTCTCCTTTTGCCCAAGGAGGTATCGCCTAGGTCAGCAGGCACCTCCCCAGGTTCGGCCATAACCGAACCGGGCTGGCCATCCGGGTCTACGAACTTCTCGGCCTCCCTTCCTTCAACCTACTCAGTCTTTTTTCTAGAGTGGTTTTAGGAAAGTTTTTGCAAATTTGGCAGTCTGACTGGAGGTGGTCAAACCCCAGACAATAAACACAGATGAGGTGGCTGTCGGCCTTGGCAAAGGCCACCCCACACTCAGTACAGTGTTGAAACCCAGTGGGACCGGTTTCCTTTTTGGGTTTCTCAGACATGGCCAACCTACCAAAATTAACCTATAGAAGCATTCAAGCCAGGTAATACCAACTGATCGGTAACAACTGTGTCACGGGTTTGGAAAAGAACCGAGAAAAAGCCCGGTTCTTTTGAAACTGATTGGTACCGGGACACCACTCTAAAATAATAAATTTAAAATTAGAAGGAAACAAGGTCGGTTCCTAACCGGACCGACCGGGAAGAAACCGAAGAAACCAACAATTTCCACAAGTTATTTAAAATAAAACAGACACTACCTATCTACCACACTACCTGTACCGTAGACAAAGGCTGGAAATCTGAAAAAACAATAAAGAATAAGTTTTAAACCAAACGCTTTACGTTTACCGAACCGAGCAGAGGAATCTCCGGAGCGACTTCACTGTTAGGCGGAGTAAAGAATCTGACGGTTGCACTGGTAAGTACCACAGACAGAGGTTTGAAAACCGAGCTCGAGCTCAACGTTCCATGCTTCTGCATGGAGTTAACTCTTTCCTCTCCAGGGCAGTTCAAGTGCTGGGGCTAACTGCATTATGTCTGTATACAGCAAGACTTCATGTTATTTGAACACTGAGCCATCCAACAGTGCTTGGGGTTCTCCCATTGCTGTGGTGTCCAAAAAGGAGGGAGGTATTCGGCTGTGTCTCGATTTTAGGGGATTGAACGCAGTATCCCATTTTGATGCATATCCCATGCCCAGAGTGGATGACATCCTGGATGAAGTCGGTAAGGCCCAATACATTTCCACCTTGGACCTTACCAAAGGCTATTGGCAGATTCCCCTCAAAGACACCTCCAGAGAGAAAACGGCCTTTAGTACGCCTATGGGATTGTTTCAATTCTGGACTATGCCTTTTGGACTCCACAGAGCTCCAGTGACATTCCAGAGGTTTATGAACCATGTGCTGGCACCTCACGTTAATTTTTGTGCAGCATATCTGGACGATGTCATCATCAGTGTCAGTGGCTCAGTAGGTAGCACACTCGCCTCTGAGGCCGGGAGATCAGAGGGCTGTGGGTTCAGTTCCCACATCTGGCACTTGGGTTAATATCCCAGTACTGACACTGTAATGCAGCATGAGAGGGGTGCTGCATTTCTGAGGTGCCGTCTTTCGGATGAGACGTTAAACCGAGGTCCCATCTGCCTGGATTGGTGGTAGTTCAGGTGGATGTTAAAGATCCCATGGCACTTATCGAAAAGAGCAGGGGAATTTCCCCGGTGTCCTGGCCAAATTTCCCTCATTCACTAAAAATACTACCAACAGCTTAATCTGGTTCAAGGTCAGTTGGCATGCATCTGTATCCCCCTTCCCCCGGGTCGTGCCTGAAAATAGGCAGGATTTGTCTAGTGCACTTACCCGGTCAACAAAAATAAAAATAAAAAAATAAAAAATCTTTAGTCCAGACTGAAGCACCCATTTGGCGCACTTGAGGGCTGTCATTAGCTCAATTGCAAAAGCAGAAGTAACCATTAACCCTGAAAAATGTTCTTTGGCCACGTCAGAAACCAGGTACTTAGGTTTTGTGTTAGGTAACTGAAACATCAACCCCGAAATTGATAAGGTGGAGGTGGTAGCCAATTGTCTCTAACCAGAGATGAAGAAACATGTCCGTTCGTTTCTTAGGTTGGCTGGCTACTACCGTAGATTTATCTCCAATTTCGCAGCTATGGCTAGCCCGTTAACTGACCTAAGAAAAGATTTGTTAATAAAATAGTGTGGACACCAGAGTGTGAGAAGACCTTTTTGGATATAAAGGCAGTGGGCAACGCTATGTTCTTCACAGGTGCTACACAGCCCAGATTTTAGTCAGCCTTTTGAGGTTCATACAGGTGCCTTGGGCACAGGTATTGGGGCAGTCTTAAATCAGACTGTGGAGGGTGAAGAACACCCAGTCCTGTACATTTCACACAAACTCCACGATCATGAACAGAAGTACTCAACTGTGGAGCAGAAATGCCTAGCGGCCAAGTGGGCCATAGAGGCATTATTTATTAATTTATTTATTTGTAAAATCAGTTTACAACCTTTGAGCCAGAGGCTTGTTTCCAAAGGTACTTCGTCACATAAAGACATACATTGTGTTTTTGGTTACATAGCGTAGGTTTGCAAAACAATAGGCGTTCAACAGAGGCGCCACGTCACACTGTGGTCAGACAAATACATTTGGGTTACAGGGTACATGTAAGTTGAGAACAGGTATTACACAAGTTGGTATCAATAGTGAGCAATCTAGTAGGTAAACACTGAAACAGCTGGTACTGGCCAGAGTTAAACATGAAGCGGTGTACAGGGAAGTGGTGGTGGGGATGGCTAGGTGGAGAGCACGCCAGGCGTTGTCAAGAAAAGAGTAGAGGTGGAGGCTACTTTCGAGACAGGAGCAGTTCACAGTGTTGATGATGTGGTTTGAAGGGTGGTTTTGAACTTAGAGATGGTGGTGGCATTGGAGATGGGGGCAGGGAGAGAGTTAAACCAGGTTGGGGCTCTATAGCAGAAGGACCTCTGGCCATGGCTGGTTCTTGATCTGGGGACCATTAGAGTGGTCTTGTTGGAAGACCGTGTTGCAATAGTGGGAGGCTCTGGTGGATGGATGCCATTACCCCAGGAGAGAGCCAGTAGGGGTTTTGTGAGGAGACAGGTTTGGTATTGGGCCGTTCATCCAGGGTAAGCAAATTAGCCTCAACATACAGCTGACAGGTGTGAGTGAGCCTGGGGCACCAGTAATCAATCTTCAGGCTTTGTTCAGGGTTAAGTGAATTTTTGAGTGCAGTGGTGTCGGCACCACCATAGAACTGGTGAGCCATAGTCTACAAGGGACAGAGCGGATGATGTAACAGCGAGCCGGAGAGCATTTGGGGGAAGGCAGGTTCTATGGCGGAAGAGAATGCCCAGCCGTATGTTACTGGCGGATGTTAGGGCATCGATGTGGTTGTGAAATGTGAGGGCTGAGTCGAAGGTAACCCCAAGGTATTTTTAAGAGCAGACTTGTTCCAGTGGCTGATTGGTACTTGGAAGGATATAGAGTGCATGGTTGCTAGCTTTGTTTTGGGGGTGGGAAAAGAGCATAGCTTTGGTCTTTTTAAGATTGATGACGAGTCTGCGCTCCTTAAACCAAGCTTCGGCACTGTTGAAAGACTGCTGTAGGGTGTCCTGGAGGGAGACGGGATTGCGGTGGGTGGCAAAAAGGACAGCGTCATCTGCATACAGTAGAATTTTGCCACGGCATGCACTGGGCAGGGTGTTCAGATAGGCGAGAAGAAGGGGCCCAGGATGGAGCCTTGGGGACCCCAGAGTGAATGGGACGGGTATCGGAGACTGTGCTATTGATTTTGCACACACCTGCGATCGGCGTCAAGATAGCTTGTGCACCATGCTAAGGGCCAGCGAGAGACCAGTGTGGCAGAGTGCATTCAGCAGAAGTGGATGGGAGGCGGTGTCGAGGCCTTTGAGAGGTCAATGAACACTGCACCAGCTAGGGAGCTGGTATCAAGGAGGAGTGTAGGAAGTTGGAGAATTCAATTAGGGCAGTGCTGGTACTGTGACCAGCACGGAAGCCCATGTTGCTCTGGGCATAGAATGTTAAGCTTAGCCAGATAATCAGTGATTTGAATGGCCACCACTTTCTCAGGGCTTTAGAGATGGGGAGGATGGAGATTGGCGGTAGTTGTTGGCGATGACCTGTAGCCCCTTTGTGAATTGGTGTGATAATGGCTGTTTTCCATGTGGGAAATTGTCCAGGCAGAGTGACTGGTTAATTAGGCTGGTGAGTGGGGCAAGGACTTCATCTAGCACCAGTCTGAGGATACTGGGGTCCAGTGAGTCACTGCCGGGACTGTTGCCATTCAAAGCTTTGACTAGGATGGGTCTGGCTTCCCGGGTGGAAATCTTGCGCAGGTGGAAGCTGGGGCGCTGGAGGACAGGGGGAGGTTGGTTGGGGGGAGGGTCAAAGAAATTACTAGGGAGGACTGAGCTAAGGTCAGTGAAAGTGGTGTTGAACCAGTTAGCTATGGTGGCAGGCTCGGTGGTGGCAGTGCCATTTCTAGTGAGCTGGGATGGGGCAGGGGAGCGAGCTTTTCCGTTAAGTTGCTTAATATTATCCCAGAAAGTCCGGCCGAGCCCCAGGAGGAGGTAAAGGGAGGCCTGGTAATGGTCAACCTTGGCTTTCCTGATGGCCCGCAAGAGACTTATTCCGGGCTGCATTGTAAGCCTGCCTATCAGACAGGCGACCCGTTTCAGTGGCAAGGTGCCAGAGGTTATCCAGTTCCTTAGTAATTGTAGAAGGGCGGGCTAACCCAAGGTGCATTCTGTTTTTGGACCGGATTTTGGTGAGGCGCAAAGAGATCACAGGCCATGTTGAAGGTGTGAGGTGAAGAAGGCGAGGCAGTGTCAATGTCAGTAGCATGATGAATGGGGACCAGTTTATCTGGGTGAGGAATACTTTAGTTTTCAGCCCACCAGGCGGAGGCGCCTCGGAGGTGGTCTGGGCTTTGGGTTTGGGATTGGAGACTGCCCAATGAAATAGGATAGGAGAGTGGTCACTTAGGGAGTCTGGGAGGACCTGGATGTTTTGGATTTTATGGGGTCGGTTAGTTATAATAACATCCAGAAGGGTGCTGGTACCTCTCTTAGGGTTTATTCTTGTGGGCTGGGTGACGAGTTGTGTCAGGTCTTGGGCAGAAAATGAGTCTCTGATCGCAGATGAGGAGGTGCTGAGCCAATTTACATTAAGGTCCCCAACTAGGATTTGCTCCGCCTTATGGTGGAGGGTTGCCAGGTAGTCCGTTAAAGATACCAGGGCCGGGTGCTGGTTCTTTGGAGGAACGTAAGCTGTGGTGTGATAGAGAGGGCTCCTAGAGGGGTCCGGGGTGAGTTTGAGGGTAAGAGCCTGGGCCCCATTTACAAGGGCAGGGGTGGGGAGTGCGTGTCCAAGTATTGTGTCCCTAGTGTAGATTGCACAGCCACCCCCTCGTTTGCCTACTCGGTCCTCTCGGTATAAGGTATAGCCTGGGAGGGAAACAAATGAGTCAGGGGTGGATTTGGACAGCCATGTTTCAACCAGGGCTATGATGTCTGGTTGATGAGCCAAGGCCCAGCACTGTAGGGTGTCAAATTTCTTCAGCAGGCTGCATATGTTCATGGAGGCTACTTGAAGACCAATGGGCTGGGTGGGTGGGTGGGAGGACAGGGCCTAGGTTGGGATGTATGTTCCTGTTAGGAGTAGAAGGAGGAGGTGCTCTGATCAGAGGGTGCCAGATGGAGGTTTACGCTGGGAGTAATAGGATGAGGAAGGGGTTTAGTAGAGACAGGGGTGGGTAGGGTAGCACAGGCAGAGAGGCTTGTGTGATCAGAAGCGCAAGGGAGCTGGGGGAGGAAAGGTAATGTCTGGATGGGGGGTGAGGTGGAGAGGAGCATATGGGGTGTGTGGAGGAGGAGGAGGGAGGAGCAGTGGTAAGGAGGAGGGAGACAGGAGGGTGGGTAGGAACACTGGAATAGTGAGGCTGAGGGTTAATAGGGACAATAGGGTTGGTGGAAGGCAAAGAGGAGGAGGAGAAGAGGCTGGCGAGCAGGGGTGCACATGCATAGTTGGTGAGGCGGGGGCTGAGTGAAGAAAGAATGGGGTACTAGGATGATGAGGGAGACAGTAGTGAAGGTCACTTCTAAGCTAGTTGCTGCTATGGTGTAGTGGCAGGGCTGGTGCCTGAGTGCACAGGGTACTAGGTTCAAGTCTTGACCAGGGTAGCAGGAAGGAGCCCAGCCAGTGGCTGTAGCAGCAGGGAATTGGGTTCAAGGTCCGCAGAAGCACTCAGATAACACTTTAGCAGTGTCTGAGGGTTAGAGCGTTTTTAGAGTTTTGAAATCCTGTAGTAATAATAGACAGGTGTGCTAGCTGAGTGGTGGGACTGCTGACTTTGAAAGTGAGGGTGCAGGCTGCAAAGGCAGCAAGAGAGAAGTGGTAAACTTATATTTTGGCAGGTGGGGGGTGTAAGAGACTAAAAGGCTTAGAAGTAGGAATAAAATATGTAGGCAATGTGGTCCCGCGGTAGAGCTGCTGACTCTGACTACAAGGTACTGAGTTTGAGCACAGCTCAGGGACAGAGTGTAGAAAGTTTTTTAATTCAGAGAAGGAGGAGAAAGGGTTAAGGTTTGAAAGTAGAGGAGGATGTTGGCCTGGTTCATTGGCTTAGTGGTTAGTCAGTAGACTTTGGACAAAAGGGTACCAGGATTGATGGTGGTAGGCTGATGGGAGGCGTGAGGAGAGTAGGTGGTAGAATGATTCAAAGGGAACTGCAGTGACCTCTAGTGGGTAAGCTTTCAGGCAGTGGCTAGGAGGGGTAGAGAGTTGAAAGAGGAGCTAGAGTGGAGGGTGCAGCAACCCCTAGTGGTTGGTGTCTATAAGCTGCAAATGGGAAAGTGGACACTTAGTAAAAAGGAGGTAGGTCACGTGATGTGACACGTGACCTGCCAGCAGCAATAAATGAAGCGCCGACCCTGGATGGGGGGTGGTTGGTGCGGGCAGGAAGTGCCTCACAACAGTCAGGCTGTAGTGCAGGACACTTTACCTCTTACAGGCTCTGGCAATCCCCGACTTCAGTCTCCGCTGCTGGGCAGAGTTCTTAAGGGAGTGGGCTGCTTCAGGGCCTCATACAGGCTCTGGCAATCCCCGACTTCAGTCTCCGCTGCTAGGCAGAGTTCTAGAATCATTATGATTCTATTTGTGGGGAGCACCATTTACGCTGGTTACCAATCATAAACTGCTGTGTTTCATACACCAGATAAAGGATTATAATAATCGGATAATGCGGTGGTATTTGTCGCTTCAACCTTACAAATTTACTGTTCAACATCGTGCTGGTACCAAACATGTGAATGCTGATTTTTTTTGTCGAGATATGGGACCTCTGTCACAAAAATGAAAAAAACAGAGTGTGGTAAAAGTACACCTGTTGATGTAAAATGAAATGTTGTTATGTAAAAATGTATTAGACACCCCAGGGTTGTCTTTGAGTATCGTAGGGATACTTGTGTAGTATTGCATATGTGTTTATATGTATTTAATGGACCCTGGGGTGGATCTACCAAAGCAAGGGTGGGCGGTAGTTCTATCCTACCCAGATTTATTGGGTAGGTTGTCCTGGAAACAAGATAGGGTAGCCCTAGTTTCCACTTGACCCTGGGGGTGCATGATAGTTTGCCCCCCATCCGAAAGCAGGCTTTGGCATTTCTTTTCCCCCTAAAGTCTACTGCAGTAGCACTTCTTTCTATTCTATTTTTCTGAATATATCTTTTTCTACTATTATGGGTAGGCCACCCATTATAGTATCTTAAACTCACTTGGCTGTTCCCCCTCTATATTCTTGTTTATCCCTACCTTATGCCTGCCAGTTAAAAACTAAGGAACCAGTAAGAAAGAGCTGGGTATTGTATATGCTCTGTTGTAATACATGATTTCCAGTCAGGAAAACAGAGCGTGGTACTTTTTTTTGTAAATTACACCCCGATGCGTGTTTGCACTATAGTCCAGCCCCTGTGGGGATTTGGTAAAGCCAGGGATGTATTTTCTCTGCAAGAAGCTGTGTTTAACTTCACTGACAGTGGAAAACGGCTGCCGCTTGTTACGGAGGTTAAAGGAGCTGAATAGGATCTCAGAGAAGTGAGATCTGCCACGGGAGACAAGCCCGTAGCATAGGAAGGCTTCCCCATTGTAAAACAGTGAAAGACAGTGTTTAAACAGTCTGGGAGATTGCTCACGGTGCCTCAGTGCCCTGAAAGTGCAGGGCTGTCACTTTCCTTGACATGAGCCTTAAAGAAACAATTTATTCTTGCTAAATAAAAGGAAACCCTTGTGAAATAGAGAAAATGGCAGAACTGAAATGTTTTACCGACGGCTTACCTTTTCAGCCGCCGGGTTTACAAGCTGCTATAAGGTGTTAAGGGTATTATAATTGTATGTGTGCACTGAAGAATCATTGGCCATATGAACTGAATACATGTCTGCTTTCTGTTCGAAGAAATAAAGTGAGTTCCTACCTGAGTGCTGGGAGTTTGGAAAAAATGAGCCCTTTGGAGCCAGCAGCCCCATGACGAGGCTGTTATATAAGAGATGACAGCTGTCACTCAATTTGAGTTGGGGGAGGAGCTACACAAATTACAGGCAATTAGTAGTTATTTGTTTATATTTTGTCCTGTGCTGCCAAAAGGAGGACAAAGAGTGGTTATAATGAACCACAGTATTAATATCTGAGCAAATAGTCCAGCTGATCCTCCAACCTGTATGTATTAGGGTAAGAATAATGGTAATTCAAATTAGGGGCAGATCAGCTGACCTGATGACACTCTAGGGAAGAGTATAAAAGCTGCCCTAGTGCTCAGAAATGGCAGATCAACCTTGGAGTGAGAAGGGAAAGGTTGTCTCATTGCACAGAAGGTTGTAGTAAATTGTGTTTAAAGAAATTTATCTACTCTGTGGCAGAACTACCGAGGTAGGGTAGTTCTAGAGCTCGAGGAAGAGCTATTTCCTTTTGTTATTTATTTTCTTCTTATTTTATTGTCTGAAGTTTATGACTTATCATTGTTTAAGGTTGTTTATGGATGTTCTTTTATTTTTGTATATACAGTACCTTTTACAAAAAAGCAGTCCTCAGAACTAATAAACATCACAACGAGCAAAGGTGTTTTAACCTTAAACCTAGGTCTTATGTCACTCATTTACCCCACCCACACAACCCAGTCACACTGTCGCACTCAGGATGATAGCTGTTGCATGGCAGAAATTAGTAACATTAACAAAGGAGAGGTCTGTACCCAGTTTACCACTCAGATCTCTACTGCTCACAAATACCAGTACAGTTTTCAGTTGTAAAGTGCTATTTATTTTATTGAAGTGCAGTTAGTACTCACAG
Source organism: Neoceratodus forsteri (assembly GCA_016271365.2). Taxonomy (NCBI): domain Eukaryota; kingdom Metazoa; phylum Chordata; order Ceratodontiformes; family Ceratodontidae; genus Neoceratodus; species Neoceratodus forsteri. Next base: position 662,741,361 of record CM057459.1, read on the forward strand.
TTTTGTTGTTGCCAGAAAAGAGACAAGACTCCAACAGACAAATGTACCCAATGTGTGTCATAGCTACTTTTTCAAGGCATTAGTGGGACCTGCTCCCACAGTGTATTTAAAGGTGCAATGTCACCTAATATTTAAAACCATCAATGCATCAGGGCAGTGATAGGGTCCACCAGTACATACAAGTCTCACACTAAATTACATACATACAATAAAACACTGCATAGCGATAAAGTGCAAATTGTGAAACAAAAATGGTTAACAAATTCTGAGTCTAAATCCATTTCATCAGTTAAACCTACAGATAAAAAAGATCAACAATAATGTCAGCTGTCAGATGTTTACTGGCCCCACTGCTCTCCTGGGGCTAAGAACAATCTTCTGGGAGTGTACTTAGCCCCAAAGGACAGAGGGACCAGCAAACAAAAGATCAGAGCTTATAAAAATTTTAACATGCACTGCAGGCTATTGAATCTCCCACTGCTGCAGCCCCCTTCTGGTGTCAGCTGCATAGTATTCAGGAATCTGTGGTGACAGAAAATGTCAGCTTGCAAGTCGACAGAATTGATCTGATACAATTTAATATACTGCAGTAAACAGTAAGTAAAAGAAAAATGTTTTGTACACAAAGTGCAAATTGGAACGAGCCCCACACTCGGGTGTAGGGCTGTTAGTGCTGACTCTTCTCTTTTGAAGGGACACCGTCAACCCCTTAGGTCTCAAAGTGACCCTAGTTTAAAAAAAAAACACATTTTAAGATTGCCGGCATTCTGTAAAGATTGCTGATGCAGCTGGTAATTTGATTCTGACTCTTTTTTCATTAAAAAAGTGAAAAACAGACTGCCCAACACACTGGTGTTACCACACAAAAACAGGTTTGTTTACATTCCTTTATCAGCTCCAACTGCATCTTTCTTGGACTTGGGAACACCCACAACACAGTCTGGCCCCTCTTGATGCAGTGGGAGTTTAGGAGGCTACTGCCTCATGAGTAACTGCACTATTTGGGTGTGTTTGTAATGCTCAGGAAGTAGGCAGTAAGAACAGACCCAGGACTGTAAACAAAACAAGGTTGTTTATAAACACATTAGAATGCATTTCAGTTCTACTAAACAAGGAGGCAGACAAAACAAACAGCAACATCACTGAATGTTAGAGAAGGCAAGCAATCATAAAATGCAGGTTTTTAACTAGAAATAATATGATGAAAAACAGGTTGACAGTATCCCTTTAAGTAACATTGTTTTAGAAACATAGAAATATAGACAATGACAGTAGAAAAAGACCAATGGCCCATCCAATGTGCCTGACTTCCCTGTTTAACTCTGGGACTTACTGTCCATCCAAGGTCCCAGCCCTCCCCCTCCTCCCCCCAATTCTCCTTCCCGACTCTGTCATCTCAACTGACCACTATACCCTTCACTTTGTCCCAACCATGCTTGAAACTATGAACTGTTTCAGCACCAAGCACTTTGGCTGGCAGACTGTTCCATGGCTCCACCACCCTTTCTTTAAGTTAATACTTCCTCATGTCCTTCCTGAACCTCCCTCCTGTCAGTTTTCACTTATGACATCATGATCTCGAACTAGCATTCAAGCTAAATAGTTCCTCGCAGTTAAACTTGTTTATTTCTTTCAGGAACTTGAAGGTCTCTATCTTACTGTCTCTCCCCTCTCCCATCTGGTCTCCAGTGAGTACATGTTCAGTGCTTTGAGGCACTCCTCGTAAGACCTGCCCTGTTTGCCCTGAATCACTTTTGTTACCCTGCGCTGCACTGTCTCCAATCTGTCCCTATCTTTCCTGAGGTGAGGGTTCCAGAACTGGGCACAGTACTCCAGGTGTAGCCTCACAAAAGATCTATAAAGGAGTAGTATTATCTCCTTTCTATTACTATTAATACTCCTCCCCATACACCCTAGCATCCTGTTTGCCTTACAGTATGCCTTGTTGCACTGGCTTGATTGCTTGAGGGTGTCACTGATGATAACTCCTAGGCCCCATTCCTCAGCTGTAGTGCCAAGTCTCACCCTGCCCATGCAGTACTCTGTCCTGGGGTTCTTGTTCCCTAGATGCATTACTTTGCACGTTTTGGCATTGATTTTCAACAGCTAAACATTAGATCACCACTCTTGCCTTTGTAAGTCACTCTACATTTCCTTGATTCCTTCGTCACTATCCACCCTCCCAAAGAGCTTAGTGTCATCTGTGAAGAGACATACCCTGCTCTGGATACCTTCTCCAATGTCGTTGATGAACATATTGAAGAGGACCAGGCCCTGGACAGATCCCAGTGGCACCCTGCTCATCGCCTTCCTCTCTTCTGATTTGACCCTGTTGACCACAACCCTCTGCTGCCTACCCTTTAGCCAGTTTTCTGCCCAGATAACTATGCTCTTAGCTGCACCCAGGTCCTCCATGTTCTTCAGAAAGCATCTGTAGTGGGCACTGAGTTGAAAGCATTGCTGAAGTCGAAATAGAGCAAATCCACACTGTGGCCCTATCCAATACCCTCATTGCCCAATCAAAAAAAACTATCAGGTTCATCTGGCAGGACCTCCCTGCCACAAACCTCTTGTTTACGATCCTGGAGACCGTTGCACTCCAAGTAGTCTATGAGGTCTTCTTTGACCAGTGACTCCATCAGCTTCCCTACGACAGAGGTCAGACTAACAGGTCTGTAATTCTCTGCATGTTCCTAGTCCCCCCCCTCCCTCCATGGAACAGAAATGAAAATTACATCCCTACCATAATTCTTGAACTTCCTGTGTATCATCACTGGTGGGTGTCTGCTGGAGACAGGCAACCCGCAGGAGACTTTTTATTTTTTTTTTGGAGGGGTGCTGATGCTGTCGGCACCGCCCGCGAAGCCGATGTAATATGTGGCACTCGTGGGTTGGCCAGAAAATGAAAATTACGTACCTACCGTAATTCTGATCTTTCTGTGTATCTTCACCATTCATCACCTTTGGGTATAGTGGCCGGAGGTCATGACTCCGCAGGAGCTCTTTTTTTTTTTTGGATGGGAGGAGTCAATGCACCATCGGCGCCGCCCTCGAGGCCGACACATTAAGTGGCACTCACGGGTTGGCAGTTAGGTGTGGTCAACCCCACCCTCCCGCCAGTTCTAAGTCGCTGTAGAGTAAGGAAAGGTTGGGAGGGAGGGAGGGAGGGACAAGGAGTCAAGGGACAGATAAAGGAAAGGATATACAAACTAAAAGGAGAAATAAACAACTGAGAGGACAGAATAAAGCTGGAAAACTGAGGGGATTGGGAGGGGCCCCAATCTCTGGAAGTAGAAAAGGAGGAGGGAGGGAGGGTTAGGGAATTTTAGAAGTAAGGATGTTTGGGGAACATACCCTGGAACCTTGACCTGTCTCCAGATTGTATAGGAACTGTGAAGGAGTAGCCAGAAGGCTAAACTGCCAGAATTTAAGGCACAGAATCACTGGCAATAACCCCAACATAAGCAGAATCGGCTATTCTGGAAGAAAAGACAGGATACAGGGAATATCTCCCCCAAAATCAAATTTTTGGCATAAGAAAACTAGTTTCTTAAATTAAATTGAGGTTGTGTCTAAAGGACAAGGAAATCAAAGGGAATTAAAGTAAAGCTGATGGGGAGAAGGAGAAAGAAAGCATAAAGAGGCAACTACCAACCCCACCACAGAGAGTGGAGCAGCGCTGAAGAAGGAGTGCCCCATCCTCACCACTCTCCCCTAGAGAAAACATCCCCTATGTACCAAGGTCACCCCTCCTGACCAACAGAAAGGAGGGTGAGCGTGAAGAAACACCGAGCGAGGGGGGACCCAGAGACTGAGGCCCCAGGGGAATGGAGGGTGGGATTGTGATGAATGGTGAAGATACACAGATAGATCAGAATTATGGTAGGTATGTCATTTTCATATCTTATCTGTGTCAATCTTCCCATTCATCACCTGACAGTGCAAGCCCCCGAAGAAACCTAACAACAAAAGAACTAAGTCCCTTAGCTCTCAGTGGGTGGCACACCAAGAGAGAGAACCTTCATGAGTCTGGATAGGCCTGGGAGTGGGGAGAGTGAGACGGGGACTCCTCGGAAGGAGTAGGAAGTTGCCCCGACAGATGCCGCCTCACCCTATGGGAGAAAAGATGGGTTGTCTGGTAAGGGGAGGAAATCACCCTGCGCCGGGCCAAGGGTGACAACCGGGAAAGACACAGCTATGCTGTATGCCTAGTGCAGATCACAGTCCCTGCGACCACAGAAGCTACCTCGTTGGCATCGTAAGATGCCCTCGCATGGTGCCTTGCTAGCTCCAGGCCATGTGCAGAGAGTGCAATAGCTTGTCTGATTACCTCCGTGTCAGGCATTGCGGCTAGGAGCTGACCTAACCTGGACCACATGAACCTATCACAGGTAGCGTAGTGGGCCTGATATGTTGAAATAGAGAGCAGCAACCATGCTGAGTAGAAAGTCCTCCTCCCCCACAAGTCAAAATCCACAGAATCTTGATCTGGGGGCCGCTCACGGTGAGGGGCACAAAGCCCATGAGGAGTGTCCAGCTGTGTCAATTCTGACTAAGGATGAGGCATAGAACCTGGAGACTCCAGGGGGGCACAATACCTGTGGCAGAGATCCCTAGGGGCTGGGACTCCAGAAAACGGTCTCTGCCAGAAACGCAATGATGCCTCCCGAAAGGAAGCAGGCCAGTGGGGCACCACAAGGGTGTCCACACTGAAATCGCCTAAAAATGCGCACATCGAGTGCTCTGGATTGTGCTGCGTGGGTGGGGTGATATGCAGGTCCTCCAACATCCTCACAAGGAATCGCTGATACTCTGTGAGATCAGCAGCTGGGGAGATGTGGACAGATGGTTCCTCTCCTCCAGAAGAGGGGGATGAAGAGTCAGAGGACCTCAAGAGTTCAGAAGCTGGCTGCTCAGGGGGAGGCTGAAAAACCTGTCTGTCCATGGCCATGACGTAAGAGGGAAATTGAGCAGCCACAGCTCTGAATTGCTACCAGGAGAGAGGGCCGCTAGGACTAAGAATACCTGGGAGAGCAGGCGAAGGTGGCAGAGTAGAGGGGAGGGGACAGAGCTGACAACAGGAATCAGCTGTCTTCTGCCTGGGCCAGAGAGTGCACCTGGATTCCCAAGGAAAGAGGGAGCTCCGGAAAACTCAATAGCCGACAGCTGGTCAACTATACTGCAACTGTCTAGGCTGCGCCCTGAAGAATCCCCCCTATGAGGTGACCGGGGCCATGAGAGTCCAAAAGGAAGGTCCTCTACCTCCAAAGAACAGGGGCCTCTTGAGGAAACTGAAAAGGAATGGCGGAGATCTGCACTATGACTCCTTCCAAAACCCGGGTGGGTCCCAGAAAAGGGTTGCCGTGTCGAACCCCTACCCCTTGGAGTCTGAAAGTGCCCTTCTCCTCAGAAAAGCCAGCCTAGGCAGCTGGCAGCCCTGGTCAGTCCCCGAAGGGACTATCCAGGAAGCAGCACCCTCCCCTCCTGTGGGTGCTCCGATCTGCCCCAAAGTTGGGCGATCCAGGCACACAACCTGAGGGGGTACCACCAGTGAGGGGTCATAAAACCCTCCACGGCCAGGCTGCAGGGCAGTGGTGGCCTGCACCACCACCTGCTGGTCAGAACCCCTGACCCTGGACCCAGGGGCCACTGTCCGCTCCTCAGAGGGGGGGCTGTTTCCTGCCTGTCGAGGGCACTACCAAGATGTCCAAGTGAGCAGCCAACTCCAAAGAGTCAGACTGCCTATCTGACTCAGAGTCCGATTCCACCTCCAAGGAGGTGGAGACTGAAGTCCTGTGCCAGATGGTATGTGGATGCCTGCTGCCATCTCAACTGAATAGGGCACCAGAACGAGGGACTGCACCAGAGTCATCGCAGAAGCCATCAAGCGCACCGTGAATGGTGCACGAAGAAGACACAGTGTCGAGGATGGCAGCACTACAGGAGCCAGGACCTGTCACGACACCGTCCCGACCCACGGCGCAGCAAGCGATGCCAAGGTCAGAGACAGCACTAACGATGGCCCTGACCACGCTCTCGGCTCCACGGATGGCGTTGAGGTCAGAAACCCCAACGGCGCTGTGTCGTTGCTTGTGCTGCAAGCGGCACCAGAGCTGGACATGGCACCATGCTCAACCACGGCACCACGAACGGCGTTGAGGCGAGAAACAGACAAGGACGGTACCATGGAGTCTCCCATGGTGCCATCAGCACCATCAGTGCCGCAAATGACACTGATAGCTGAGATGGCACCATCAGGGCCCACGGCGCCACAAACGGCGCAAAGGCCCAAGACTGTGCCAACAGATGGCATCAAGGACAACTCTGACCCAGGCTTCCCAGCCTGAGGAGACGACACTGGGGGAGTCTTTACCCCAAAGGGGCGCATGCCAAGGTGGTGCCTCCCGCCCGCCCCCAGGAGGAACGGACTGGCGTCCTGCACCGCAGAAGGGGTTTCTGCAATGGTGAGGCTACTAAAAGCAGAAGCCCCCTCCTCCGTGGTCCGTACAGAACCAGGAGGGGACCTGGAGGAAAGGCCGCGAGACCGTGGCTTGGCCAGACAAGTGCGTACCCATCCCCCGAAAGTTGGTGGAGCTTGTCCCACTTTCCAAGCATGTTGTTCGATGACACGACGGTCCATGGAGAAGTAGGCATTGCATGAATCCATGTCGTGTAGCAGGCCAAGACATGCGAGGAAACGGTCATGCTGGTCGGTGACGGAGTACTTACAGCTGCATGGGCACCAATGCATAGGGGACCGTCCTGTCTTCAAAGTTTTGTTGCCCCCCAACTAAGACATGACCTATGGAAAAAACAACCAAAAACAAGACTCAACATCGCTAATAAAAGAAAAGGAACAGTCTTATCAGGAGACATCGAGTGGTGGCGGACAGCGGAACTGGCAGGAACATTTTCAATAAGCAGCATAAACAGACTCAGCGTCGAGAAATGGAAGATAATGGAGCCAAAGGCTTTGGTTGAGCAGCAGGCCTCTTGCTAGTAGAGCTTCCACAAGGTGAGACTTCTACGGCGGGAGATGAAGAACTGGCGGGAGGGCTGGGTTGACCACACCTAACGGCCAACCTGTGAGCACTATCACGTGTGTCAACAGCAGTCGAGGCGGTGCCAATGGTGCGTCGACTCCGCCATCAAAAAAAAAAAAGAGCTCCCGCGGGGTTGTGACCTTCAGCCACTATACCCAAAGATGATGAATTGTGAAGATTGACACAGATAGGATCAGTCATTGGGTCCTCTTCCACCTCAGTTCTGCATGAAGGAGAGACAGTAGAAGAAAGTAAAGAGAAAGAAGGGTGGGGCAAGGGAGCCCAAGAGACAGTAAAAGGAAAGGAATGAACTGAAAAAGGGTATGCCAACAAGAGAACAGGAAAGAGAAGGAGGGGCCTGAGGATTTTGGACCAGGAGGCCCCAGTCCCTGAGCGACCAAAGGAGAGAGGGAAGAAGGAGAGGGCAAGAGAAAGAGAGAGAGAAGAAGAAGATATGGGATGAGGGAGGGGGGAGGTGGCCTCGGTCCCCAAGCAACAGAGGCAGCTCTGGAGGATTACCAGGGTAAGAACCCTGGTTGAGGAGCTGCAACCTGGAACATAAGCGCTATGATTGTCAAGAGCGCAGAAGAGCTGCCATTTTTTTTTTGCTGAGTCCCCAGATAAGGCACAGCCAGCACTGCACAAGGCAGAAGAGGGATTACAAGACTGCAGGAGGTTGTGCCACAGAGTTCGGGGAGAGGTTACCCCCCCCCAGACTCAATCCCAACTGATCGAGGACTGTCACATTTCTCGCTCCCCCACCCCCAGAAACACAAAGGGTTCAAGGGAGGAGGGGAGGAGAAAAATGACATATGGGCAAGGGCCTGAGGCATCTTCCTCAGACTGGAAGACCCACAAAGTGGGTCAAGCAAGGTGTCCATAAGGGGAGGCCCCCCCCCCGGAGACCCAGGAGTAGAATCCTGAAGAGTTCGAGACTCTCTCAAACATAGACCCTCCACTCGGCAATGTCAGAAGAACTCCAGGACGAGAGGGGACAGGGAGCTCGGGGTAGAAGGGGGTGGACGTCTCAAGGACTGAGGCCTCAAGGGGAAAGTTAGGAGGGATTCCGTGATGAATGGTGAAGATACACAGGAAGATCAAGATTTATGGTAGGTCCGTAAGAAAAAATTACTCACCTTAGTAATGTTGTTTCTTCTAATGGAGTCTTGCTATATTATGACATATGCAGTTTAACCCAGCCTTCGAACTGCTCCGGAGGTGAAAGAGTTAACTTTCCATGCCAGGCATGGAATCTTGAGCGCGAGCTCGGTTGAGAACTCTGTCTGTTGTTCTTCAAACTCAAACTGTCAGATCTTTACAAGCAAAACTCACTAAGATTCTGTGTGAAGCTGTAAACCTACACTAGCCAACTGGCTACTAAAATATTAACCATTTTTTGGTCCCAAAACAAAGACTCAAGTCAGGGGATCCAAAAAAAAAACACAACACCCAAACACCCCAAAAGGGGTGAGAAAACAAGGTGGGCATCTACTAAGTGCCAACACTGCACTGCCCACCCACATCCCAAAAGCAGAGGTTCTGAGAGGGCCAGGCGGGGGGGGGGGGAGGTCATAATATAGCAAGACTCCATTAGAAGAAACAACATTACTAAGGTGAGTAATTTTTTCTTCAAACATGAAGTCTTGCTATATTATGACATATGCAGACTACACAGCAGTACTTCCATGGAGGAGGACAGGACCTACTTAGGAAATAGGCTCTGAAGCACAGCTTTGCCAAACCAAGCATCACTCCTAGCCTGGATGTCCAGAGAGTAATGCTTGGTGAAAGTGTGAACTGTTTCCAGGTAGCTGCTTGACATATCTCCAAGATAGGGATGTCCCTGGCTACAGCCAGGGACAGCTGTACCTCTGGTAGAGTGAGCCCTCAGGCCTGAAGGGGAACCTTACCCAGTTTTGATAACAAAATTGGATACAAGAGACAATCCACCTGGCAATGGATCTTTTAGTGGCAGGTTCCTTTACCAACCTCACCATAAGTGAGGAATAGTTGGAGGAGTCAAACCTGTGACCCTTGGTACGCCTATGTAGTAACTAGGGCTCTCTTCACATCTAAGCTGTGCAGCCTCCTCTCGCCAGAGGAGGAATGGTCAGTGAAGTAAACTGGAAGAGATATAGATTGATTAAGGTGGAAATCTGAAACCACCTTAGGCAAAAACTTCCTGTTAGTCCTGAGAGACCACCTTATCTCTGTGAAAGGAGATAAAATCAGACTCCACTGACAAAGGCTTGTAACTCACTCATGCATCTGGCAGAAGTGATGGCTACCAAAAACACAGTTTTCCAAGTCAAGTACTTAAGCTCTGCTGAAGACAAAGGCTCAAAGGGGGGTTGCATAAGCTGAGCAATGCAAACATTAAGATCCCAGGCGGGAGCAGGGTCCCTGAATGGAGGGTTGGTGTGAAGCAATCCCTTGAAAAACTTGGAGAATACAGGGTGAGCAGAAAGAAGAGGCTTTCCTGCTGATATAAAGCAGAGACAGCTGCCAGGTGCACTTTCAGGGTAGCTGGCCTCAGCCCCAAAAGTATTAAGTGGACCATATAATCCAGGACTGTAGGCAAATCAGCAGATTCCTGGGAAATATGCTTCCAGAGCACCATATGGAAAACCTTCCATTTAGAATTATAAGTAGCCCTGGTGGAAGGCTTCCAGAAGCTTCAAGATATCAGTACACCTTGAGAAAGGTGTAGGTCAAACAACTTCTAACTCCTCAAGAGCCAGGCCTTGAGGTTGAGGATTTGAGATTGGTACCAAACTCTCCCTGGGCACAGGTTAACAGATTGTGATTCCTGGGAGACACAGGGGAAGGTGGACTGCTAAGGACAGAAGGAGTGGATACCAGGGCTGTCTGGCCCAATCTGGAGCAATCAGAATCATCTTGCAAGGTTGAGATCTGATTTTGACTAGCACCTTGAACAAGAGAGGGAAGGGGGGAAGGCATAGAGAAACTTCCCTTCCCAGTTGAGAAGGAAGGCATCCAGAGGGACTGAGCCCAACACTGGGGGTCTGCAGCAAAATTGCGGAAGTTGGTGATTGTCTGGGGCTGCAAAAAGATCTATCTCAGGGGTGCCCCACCTGGCAAATACTACCTCCAGTACTAGGGGATCCAGAGCCCATTCGTGATGGCCCTGGGAAATCCTGCTGAGAGCATCTGCCAGGACATTGTCCTTGCCTGGGAGGTGAACTGCCATGAGGGAGGTGTTCAGGAATAAGCCAAAGACCACAACTTCATTGCCTCAGTGCACAAGGGCAAGACCGAGTGCCCCCTTGCTTGTTGATGTACCACATTGTAGTGGTGTTGTCTGTTCTGACCTGTACTACTTTGTTCTGAACAGATACAGAAAAACCTGAAGTGCTAGAAAAACTGCTCTGAGTTCCAACAGATTGATGTGGAGCAGAGACTCCTGAGGGACCACAATCCCTGGGTGGTGAGGTTGCCCATGTGAGCTCCCACCCAAGAGGCGACATCTGTAGTAAGGGTCAAGGAGTGAGATTGAGGGATGAAAGGAACCCCTTGTCTCATATTGCTCTGATCCTGCCACCACTGTAGGGCCTGGATCAGGGTTCGAGTTACTGGGATCAATTTGGTTAGAGCATCTCTCGAGACCAGAAGGCTCTCAAATGGAACTGAATGTCCCTCATCTGAAATCTTGCTCCCTGCACTACTGCTGTGGAGGCAGCCATGTGCCCTAGGAGCTGCAGAAAATGCCTTGCTGGTCGAGAGACCTGCAGAGTGAAGGAGGAGGCCAGAGCCACCAAGGTCTTTGCTCTTCTAGAGGGAGGAAAGCCTGGCCTGCTTTGTGTCCAGTTCTGCGCCTATGAAGGTGAGTAGCTGAACAGGCTCTAGAACTGATTTTGGAAGATTGAGAAGGAAACCTAGAGATGTAAGCAGCTGCTGGGTAACCTGAAGGTGTAATTTGACTTGGTCTGGAGACTGGCCCACTATGAGCCAGTCGTCCAGGTAAGAGAAGATGGCAATCTTTTGCCTTCTTAAATGAGCAACTGCTACTGCCAGGCATTTTGTGAATACCCTTGGGGAAGAGGTGAGGCCGAAGGGCATTGCTCTGAACTGGTAATGGCCTGAGGGCAGTTCGAATCTGAGGTACTTTTGGTGGGAGCTTCTGATAAGAACATGGAAGTAGGCATCCTTGAGGTCCAGGGATGCTAGCCAGTCCCCTGGCCTTAGAGAGGGTAAAATAATTACCAGAGTCACCATTTTGAATTTTGGTTTTAAAAGGTGCTTGTTTAGGTATCTGAGATCCAGGATGGGCCGCCATTCTCCTGTCTTTTTTGGGGTAAGGAAGTACCTGGAGTACAGTCCTTTGCTCTGGTGTAGGGGAGGTACCCTTTCTACAGCTCTGAGAGCCAGGAGGGTAGAAACTTCTGTTTCCAGAGCGAGAGCCTCTGATGGATTTGCAGGTGGAAAGGACCTGGTTCTCATCTTTGAAATTTTTTGAAGCAGAGAACTAGTCCCTGGCTCACTGCTTCCAGGACCCACTTGTCTGATGTTAAAGACTCCCAGTCCTGGGACGAGTAAGCCAGCCTGCCCCCTACAGGTAATGGAGAATCGGCCCTGGCCCTCCCATCAGGGTGCCTGTTTGGCAGGGGCTTTAGGCTGAGGGGTGAGAGCAGGCCTGCTCGTACCCCGTCTGCCTCTCCCTCTGAAGAACCCCCTCTGGGCAAAGGCTGAAGAGGAGGCCTGGGCTTGGTAAAAAGGTCTGTGAAAAGGCCTTCCCCTGCCCCTGGAAAGCTGCCTCTGAGGAGTGGCCTGCCTTTCCTTGGCCTGTGCACTCCTATAAGTGGTCCTATACTCATCCATTTTCTTCATGTAATTCTCTGTCTGCTCCCCAAACAGAGAATTACCCACAACAGGAAAATCCATGGCCTTAGCCTGGGTATCCTGTGACAGGCTAGTACACCTGAGCCAAGCCATTCTGCGAAAAGCCACAGATGTAGCCATGACTCTTGAAGATACATCATTAGAGTCCACTGAAGCATGGAATTGCACCTTGGATGCCTCAGTACCATCAGCAGCCACCTGCTCCAGCTCCTTGCAAGCTGGCCAGGGACATGTTTAGCCAGGGCCATAACAGTATCCCATCTGGATTTCTGGTATCTTGCCACATAGGCCATATAATTTGCCTGTCTGAGTCCCAAGGATGCTGCCATGTACTGTTTCTTTGCCATGGCATCAATCCTCCTGGAGTCCTTGTCAGGGGGTGTGAAGCCAAGGGAATATTTGCCTTATCACAGGCTGCAGCCTGCACTACCCCAACATGGCTGCACTGTTGTAAAAGGAACTCCGTATCAGGGCCTGATAATGTGTACCTCTTGTCCATTTTTTTATCCACAGGAGGTATAGTGTGAGGAACTTTTTAAATTTTAATTGTCTGTTTCCTAAAAGATTTATGTAAAGGAATAGACAATCTCCTAGACTCTGGGATATCCATCATTTCTACATAGTTAGGCTCCTCCTGTTCATCCACAGCTTCTTCCAAAGGGAGCTGGAGGGTTTCAGCCACTTTCTTATAAAACATAAAATGAGAAGGGGACTCAGAAAGCCTAGGGGGAGACGCTCCTGAAGGTCTGTCTGGGGAGATGTCCGGTTCAATGGGCACATCCAGACTTTCAAAATCACATTCACTCTCTTCATAATCTTCCTCCCTCTCCTCCGGTTCATAAAATTCCTCTATATCATATTCTTGAACCGGTGGCACTGACCGAACCGACCGCTTACCTGATGGTGCCGGTTCGGTCGGAACCGGGGAAAGCGACTGGACAATTTTGATCTCTTTGGCTATCTCTGCAGCGGTTGGTGAAGGAATTTTTGGCTCCACACCTGCTGATTTTCTAGTCCTTTTTGCTGGGACTGACTCCTCTGAGTCAGCCCTCCGTTTGCCTAAGGAAGTCTCGCCCTGGTCAGAGGGCACTCCCTCCGGTTCGGTTGGCACCGAACCGGGCTGGCCATCCGGGTCAGCGGACTTTTTGGCCTCCCGTTCCCTGAGCCTACCAACTCTCTTATCCAGGGTAGCTGCAGGGAAATTCTTGCAAATCTGGCAGTCTGCAATGAGGTGGTCAAACCCCAGACAATAAACACATGTGGTGTGTGAGTCAGCCTTGGCAAAGGCTTCCCCACAGACACTACAGTGCTGAAACCCAGTGGACCCGTTTTTCTTTTGGGTTTCTCAGACATAGTGCCAGTCTAACCAAAAACTTGCCCGTTTACGGCAATCCGTCAAGCAAGACACCCTTATCGGTTCCCAACCGTGTCACGGGTCGTGGAAAAAAACGTAATGAAATCCGGTTTTTTTAGAACCGATAAGAACCGGGAACTGCACTCTAAATGCAATTTAATGAAGTTTAACAACAACCTGATCGGTTCAAACCGAACCGAAAATAACGTTTACAAGTTCCACACAGAAATAATGTAAAACCTATCTATTACTTACGATACCACAGACAGAGCTTGAACGGACTGGTTGCGGTTAAATATAGACAAATGCGGTTTAAAAACCGAGAAATTACACTTTTTAACCGAGAAAATGAACCGAGCAGCAGGAGAAATCTCTGGAGCAACTGTTCAGTGAGGCGGAGTAAAGAATCTGACAGTTTGAGTTTGAAGAACAACAGACAGAGTTCTCAACCGAGCTCGCGTTCAAGATTCCATGCCTGGCATGGAAAGTTAACTCTTTCACCTCCGGAGCAGTTCGAAGGCTGGGTCAGACTGCATATGTCATAATATAGCAAGACTTCATGTTGTTTGAATTTTTATAACTTATCTGTGTCAGTCTTCACCATTCATCACTGGTGGGCGAGTACCAAGCACCCCCAAAGGGTGCCCAATAACCCTGAGGGTAAACATCGCTCAGTCCCCCCAACGAGGGGGGGGGGCCCTCCACTAGCCAGTACAAGGCTGGGACTTATCAGAGTGAGACGGGGTCCCCTGAACCTTAGGGGAAGGAAGGCACCCCTGAAGCCCCCGTCTCACTTTGTGGGAAAATAGATGGGTCCCCTGGAAGGGGAAGGCCAATAACCTGCTCCGGGCCAAAGGTGACAACCTTGACAGGTGAAGCCATGCCATCCGCCTAATGCAGACTGCTGCCCCACAAGCCATGAAGTGACCCCATTGGTGTCATACGATGCCCTTGTTTGGTGCTGCACCAACTCCAGGCCTATAGCAGCGAGGGCAATGGCTTGCCAGGTGGCCTCCAAATCAGGCAGCAATGCTAGGGCCTGTCCCAGCATTGCCCACAGATGCCTACTGTAGGCAGCATGGTGCGCCTTATGAAAGATAATTGCCAACAGGCTCTGCGCTGAAGAGAAGACTCATCGCCCCATCCGATCCAACCCTTGAGAATCGGTCTCGGGGGGGCCTAGCATGGACTGGGCGACGAAGCCCAAAAGGGGTGTCCAGATGCATCAGTCCAGAAGGTGGATAAGGCAAGGCGACTGGAGACCCAGAGGTTGCACAATACCTCCTGCAGCAGTCCATAGGGACTGGTTCCTGGGAATATGGACTCTGCCAGGCACTGTACAATGCTTGCCAGAAGGGAACTGACCAGGATGGGACTACCAATGGTGCTCCCCATATTCGCCTTGGAAGGCCTGCATCGCATGCTCGGTATTGTCTCTAGTGTAGCGGGAAATGTGCAAGTCCCTAACCAACCTCGACAGGAAGCGTTGATACTGGGCTTGATCAGTGTCTGATAACAAGTGGACTGAAGGTTCCTCTTCCTCAGTGGAGGAAGACGAGGAGGTCAAGGAGCTTGACGAATCAGACTCTGGCTGCAGAGAGGGAACTGGTCAGAAGATCTGCTTGTCCATAGCCCTAATGTACTGAGGGAATGCCACTGCCTGAGACCTGAACTGATCCCAGGTCATAGGACCCAAAGGCCCAGCGTGACCTGGGAGAAGGGGGAGCTGGGAACAGAGGCATGGGCGAGCCTGTCACCTGATGTGACGTGCCTCTGCCAGGGCTAGCAGAATCCACAGGAGAGCCTGGCATCAGAGGAAAACCGCAGGTCTGTAGATTCACCATCCTATCCTAGAAATCAAAACAGTGAGGGCTTAACCCTGTAGGGTGAGCTACCCTAAGAGGGGGACTGGGGCCACATGGATCTAGAAGGGCAGACCCCAGCCCCACCCAGAGGGACCTCTGTGGGAGAACCCGAGGGGAGAACAAAGGGCTCGGCACTACGGCTCCTCCCTCGACCCTGAATGGCCACAGAAGCATGCCGCGGTCCCTTGCCCCTCATCCTCAACCCTCTTCCTCGCCTCTGTGCCAAGGGCTCCCTCAACTCTAAAGACCCCCCCAAAGAGGGCCTCAGGAGGAGGGGGCACAATCTTGATTCTGAGAGGTGGAATGGCACTGGGGACGGCAGCCACTTCCTCACTCAAGAACACGATTGCTACCCCAACAGCAGAGGGACCTGAAGGTCACAGCTGGCCTCCCGAACCAGGGGTGGCTAGGAGATCTGCACAAACTCCAGTCACCTGAGCCACTGGAGGGAGCACCTGGGGAGGGGCAAGGGTGCTGGGTCATGGGGAACCCTCTGACCTCTAAGACAATTATGAAGGGCTCCGGGATTGGCAGCCCTGAGGGATCCCCCAGTCACAGCGCTGCGACCTGGCCCTGTACCCCTCGTGGCACCACCCCGGTCACCAGCGCCACGTGGCTCTGGGATTCAAGACGGCACCAATGGGTAGCACCGAGGAACGCCCCACACTGGGACACACAGCCGTGGGCCCCTACAATGAGTGAGCTTGCACCTCTCAGGAAGTGACTGCCAGGGCGGTGCTCCCGGCCCGGCCCTTAATGGGGACAGACCGGCCCTCCAGCACCGCAGTAGGGACCTTCTCCATGGCAAGGCTGTAAGAGGAGGAGGCCCCCTCTTCATTGGACTGAAAAGGCCTGGGAAGGAACCCAGAGGTAGGGCAGAGAGTCCAGTGCTTGGACAGGTGTGGGCGACACCGCCCCCAAAAGTTGGCAGGGCCCTGCTGACCTTTAATGCAGGATGCTCTAAAACTTGATGGTCCACCGAGAAGCAGGCATCACAAGCATCAATATCATGCTGGGGACCAAGACAGGCGAGACACATGTTATGTCGGTTGGTAACAGAAATCTGTCGACTACACGGACACCGACGCATAGGGGGCCTATCAGTTTTCTTGGATCGCTTCTTGTCCCAACGACCAGACATGATGAAACAGTAACTAAACTTAAAATCAGAAAAGACTCCATGCCACACACAAAGATAAAAGGAAAGGTCTTACTGGTCTTGAGCAGCGTCAAGTAGCAGAATCGAGGCGGAGTCAAGGATAACAGCGTTGAATGGCGTTGAACTAGGCATCACAGAAAACAGCAGGCCGCAGAAGTCTGTAGTTAGCTGGGCTGCTGTCTTGACAGCGGGAGAAGCAGAACTGAGGAGGAGGAGGACCCAACGGCTGTTTCTGGCCAACCCTCGAGCATCACGTATTACATCAGCCTCGTGGTTGGAGCCGACGATGTCGGCCCCTCCTCCAAAAAAAAAAAAAAAAAGGAAGTCATCTCCCGCGGGGTGCCTGTTTCCAGAAGACACCCACCAGTGCTGAATGGTGAAGACTGACACAGGTACCCTCCAGTCCTTCAGAACCACCCCATCCATAGTGAGCTGTAGAATAGTTCTACTAGGGGTTCAGCCAGTTCTGTTGCCAGTTCCCCTGAGTATCCCTGGATGCAAACCATCTGGTCCTGGGGCCTTATATATCTTTAGGGCTGCCAGCCCTTTTTGGACCCTGTTGCTTGTACATATTGGCTGTCTCATCCTTAGGATCCCCTTATCGGCTGCTATGACACCACTCTTAGGCAAGGGCCAGCCTTCCTCCCGGCTGAAAATTGAGCAAAAATCATTATTAAAGGACAAGCAAACAAGCTTTTTACACATTTTGTGTTTTAAAATATTATTCCATGGGCTTGTAAAGGAGAGGCTGTTGTTTACAGTAATACTGAAACAGCATTTATTAAAGTAGATGAAATATAGTTTCATAGCATTTGAAAATTTTAAACACAGCCTCTCCTAATTCAAAAATCCTGCTCTGAGAATCCTAAAATTGCTGCCTTAATGATGTCAATCAAGTGAGAGATGGCAGTTGCGTAGTGTATACTTGCTCCACTAACTGTATTCAAATGCAAATAACTTTAAAATGAAAAATGATAGCATGGTACTTTGAGCAGGAAAAGTTGTTCAGCACAAATATATCTATAAATTGAGAGGTGTTTCATTTATAGATATCTTTTCGTTTTTTTTAAATTAACAAAAAAAGCAGCAGAAAATTCAATGTTTGTCACTTTGGCAAACAAATGTAAATGGCTTTAAAGAGCAGCTGACGCCTTTGAAAAAACTTTGAAAAATATAATAGTTGGACACAGTTCAGCTTGTATTTCACATATCTTCTATGGAGTTCTCCTCTTCATTATTTGTTACTGAAACAATTCCCACAAAAACAGGATCATTATCCATTAGAGCTCATCTGCCTCTATACCTTACTCCCTACTTAACATCATAAAGCTCTGTTGTGTCATCACAGTTTGTTGCTATGGGAATAACTGTGATGTCACAAGCGCATTATTATGACATCAGGTTGGGAAGAAGCAATAGGAGCTGATGAAGCCCCAGGGAACAGCTCTTCTGTTTTCATGTATTTGACCTTAGTAATAAATAATGGAGATAAGAAATACAGAGCTAATGAGAAATATAAGCTGCTTTGTGTTCAAATATTATGTTCTTCAAAGTACTTCTTGATAATATGGTACTGTGAGCACGAAAGTTGTTTGGCACAAACATATCTACGAAATGAGTGGTGTTTCATTTATATATACCTTTTAGGATTTTTTTTTTATAATTAGCAAAAACCAGCAGAAACTTCAGTTTTCTTTTTCACTTTTTCAACAAACAAATGCAAAAAGCTTTAAAACAAAAAAAATGATTGCATGGTACTGCGAGCACAAATGTTGTTCAGCACAAAAATATCTACAAAATGAGTGGTTTTCATTTATAGATACCTTTTAGTTATTTTATAATTAACGAAAACCTGAAACAATCAGTTTTCTTTTTCACTTTTTACAACAAACAAATGCAAATAACTTTGAAACAAAATATGATAGCATGGTACTTTGAGCTTAATAGTTGTGCAGCACAAAAATATCTGCCAAGTGAGTGGCGTTTCATTTATAGTTACATTTTAGATTTTTTTTTATAATCAGCAAAAAATGGCAGGAAAATCATTTTCCCCTTTTTTTGGGAGGTATAGCATAAATGGAATATGCTACCTCCCTGCTGGAAATACTGTTGATATTTTTTGGTCTTGTGCCATTCCCAATTAACTGAACTGCAATTTGCTTTTCAAATAACTCCCATCTCCTGCCTTTCGAATGGGGGTGGTGTGTGTGTGTGTGTGTGTGTGTGTGTGTGTGTGTGTGAGAGAGAGAGAGAGAGTGTGTGTGTGTGTAAAACTGTTGCATGCTTAATGGGCTAGATTTTGAGCAATATTTCCAGTAGGGAGGTAGCATATTCCATTTATGCCATACCTCCAAAAAACTGAAAAACAAATTGAATTCATGTCATTTTTTGCTGATCATAAAAAATCTAAACGGTATCTATAAGTGAAACCCCACTCATGTAGCAGATATTTTTGTGCTGAACAACTTTTGTGCTCAAAGTACCATGCAATCATATTTCGTTTTAAAGCTATTTGCATTTATTTGTTGCAAAATGTGAAAAAGAAAATGGAATTTTCTGCAGTTTTTACTAATTATGAAAAAACTAAAAGGTATCTATAAATGAAACAGCATTCATTTTGTAGATATTTTTGTGCTGAACAACTTTCATGCTGATAGAACCATGCTATCATTTTTTGTTTTAAAGTTATTTGCATTTGTTTGTTGAAAAAGTGAAAAAGAAAATTACAGTTTCTGCTGGTTTTCGCTAATTATATAAAAAACTAAAATGTATATATAAATGGAACACCACTTACTTCATACATATGTTTGTACTGAACAACTTTTGTTTGTTGTAAAAGTGAAAAAAACTGAATTTTCTGCTGCTTTTTTGCTAATTAAAAAAACCCTAAAAGATATATATAAATGAAACACCACTCATTTTGTAGATATTTTTGTGCTGAACAAATGTTGTGTCCACAGTACCATTCTATCATTTTTTATTTTAAAGTTATTCACATTTGTTTGTTGCCAAAGTGGTAAAACACTGAATTTTCTGCTGGCTTTTGCTAATAAAAAAACCTAAAAGGTATCTATAAATGAAACACCACCCATTCTGTAGATATTTTCATGTTAAACAACTTTTGTGCCCACAGTACCATGCTATCATGTTTTGTTTTAAAGTTATTTACATTCGTTTGTTGCCAAAACAAAAAAAAAAGTACAGTTATGTAAGAACTTACCATAACAGTAGATCTCCAAGACAGGTTCCTGCAGTAGGTTATAACATACAGGACTACGCCCCCTGGCATCAGGACTGCATGGCAAACTTTAGCAAACAGTGTCTGACGGGGGACCGCTCACCCGACATCACATGACAGACGTCGGCATGACCCTATATGAAAAAATTACTCACCATAATAATGTTTCTTCTAATGGAGTCTTGCTGTATTCTGACTTAATGCAGTTAGCCCCAGCACTTGAACTGTCCTGGAGAGTTAAGAGTTAAACTCTATGCAGAAGCATAGAACGTTGAGCTCGAGCACGGTTTTCAAACCTCTGTCTGTGGTACTTCCCAGTGTAACCATCAGATTCTTATGAGCAACTAACTAGCTGAGTTTAGATATAAGAGTGTGTGGAAATTGTTTTAGTATAAGCCAAAAGGCAACAATTTGGGCCCAGAAGACTCAAGTCGAGAACCCAAGAAGAAAAAGGTAGTGACAACACTAAACAGATTTATAATACAAACAGAATTAACAATTAACCCACCCAAGATGAGGGGTGTAAGGTACACCCCTGAGGTGCAACGCTGTACATGCCAGCCCACTTCCCAAAAACTAGGTTCTGAGAGGGGAGATTGGGGAAGGGGAGGTCAGAATACAGAAAGACTCCATTAAAAGAAACAACATTACTATGGTGAGTAATTTTTTCTTCAAACAACATGAAGTCTTGCTGTATTCTGACTTAATGAAGTCTACCAAGCAGTTCCCTATGGAGGAGGGAATGCAGAATGTACTTCAGGAACAGGCTCTGCAGTACTGCTGTGCCGAACCTAGCATCACTCCTAGCCTAGATGTGCAGGGAGTAATGCTTGGTGAATGTATGTACTGTTTTCCAAGTGGCTGCCTTGCAGATCTCTAACAAGGGTATATCTCTGGCTGCAACCAGAGTAGAAGCTGTACCCCTAGTCAAGTGAGCCCTCCCGGCCTGAAGGAGGTGTTCTGCCCAATTTGTCATAGCAGAATTGTATACAAGAAACAATCCACCTGGCAATAGTTCTTTTCATGGCAGGCTTACCTTTCCCCACCTCACCATAGGTAAGAAACAACTGAAGACAGTCATTCCTGTGAGCCTTAGTGTGCTCTATGTAATAGCTAAGAGCTCTTTTAACATCCAAGCTGTGTAGCCTTCTTTCACCTGAAGAGGAGTGGTCAGTGGAAAACACAGGAAGAGACATAGACTGGTTCAGATGAAAATCTGATACCACTTTGGGTAAGAACCTCCTATTGGTTCTTAGGACCACTTTATCCCTATGGAAGGATATGAAGTCGGGTTCAACTGACAAGGCCTGTAATTTACTAATCCTCCTGGCCGAAGTAATGGCTACCAGGAACACAGTTTTCAAGGTCAAGTATTTCAGCTCAGCCGAAGCCATGGGTTCAAAGGGGGCTGCAAGAGCTGTGCAATGCAGACACTAAGAGCCCAAGCAGGAGTCAGTTCTCTAAATGGAGGATTTGTATGAACCAGACCCCTGAAAAACTTTTTAAACACATGATGAGAGGCCAGGGAAGAGCCCTTCCCTGCTGAAAGGAAAGCAGAAACTGCTGCTAGGAGAACCTTTAGAGTTGCAGGCCTAAGGCCTAGACCATTGAGGTGAACCAGATAATCTAAGGCTGTGGAGATGCCTGCAGAATCAGGGACAATGCCATTCTGAGAACACCAAATGGTAAACCTCTTCCATTTGGAATCATAAGTCTTTCTAGTAGATGGTGTCCTGAAAACCTTCAGGATATCCATGACTGCCTGAGAAAGATGCAGGTCTGCATATTCTAGCTCTTCAAGAGCCAGGAGATCGGGATATCAGATCCTCCCCTGGGAGGAGGATGACAGAAGATTGTGTCTTTTGGGAAGAGACAGGGGATGAGAGACTGCCAGGGACAGGAGCAGAGGATACCAAGGCTGTCTGACCCAGTCTGGAGCCACTAAGATCACTGTGCAAGATTGAGTTCTGATCTTGATCAGGACCCTGAACAGCAGAGGAAATGGAGGGAAGGCACAGAGGAACCTGTACTGCCAATCCAAAAATCAGGGCATCCTGGGGCACAGTCCCCAGGAGTGGAGGTCTGCAACAGAACAGAGGGAGTTGGTGATTGTCCGGGGCTGCAAATAGATCTATCTCTGGAGTGCCCCATCTGGAGAAGATGGTCTGCAGGATGAGAGGATTCAAGGACCATTTGTAATGTCCCCGGGATATTCTGCTCAGAGCATCTGCCAGTACATTGTCCTTCCCTGGAAGGTGAACTGCTACTAGGGATGTCTGAAGAGAAAAGGCCAGAGACCACAGTTTCATGGCTTCCGTGCACAAGGCTGAGGACCGAGTGCCTCCTTGTTCGTTGATATACCACATTGTGGTCGTGTTGTCTATTCTGACTTGGACCACCTTGCCCTTGACTGAATCTGAGAAGCACTGAAGGGCCAGAAACACTGCCCTGAGTTCCAGAAGGCTGATGTGAAGGAGAGACTTCTGTGGAGACCAGACACCTTGGGCAGTCAAGGCCCCCAGGTGGGCTCCCCAACCTAGGAGAGAACCATCCATAGTCAGAACTACTGAAGGAGTTTGCGGGAGAAATGGGACTCCTTGTCTGAGGTTGTCCTGATCCAGCCACCACTGGAGAGCTTGGACCAGAGTCTGAGTCACTGTAATCAGTTTGGTAAGAGGATCCTTTTTTCTGAGACCAGAAGGACCTTAGGTGAAACTGAATGTCTCTCATCTGGAATCTTGCTCCCTGCACCACTGCAGTGGAAGCTGCCATGTGGCCCAGAAGCTGGAAGAACTCTCTTGCTGGGTGAGAGACCTGAGGTCGAAAAGATGAAGCAAGATCCACTAGGACCTTCACCCTTGCCAGGGGAAGGAAAGCTTTAGCTTGTACAGTGTCCAAATCTATTTTTATAAAGGTGAGAAGTTGAACTGGTTCTAGGACAGACTTTGGAAGATTGAGAAGAAAACCCAGGGAAACTGAGTAGGTCCTGGGTAGTTTGCAGAGCTGACTCGACCTGTAGAAATGACTGACTCACAATGAGCCAGTCATCCAGATATGGGAAGATGGTGATACCCTGTCTTCTGAGGTAAGCCACCACTACTGTAAGGCACTTTGTGAACACCCTAAGAGCTGATGTTAGACCGAATGGCATGGCTCTGAATTGGTAATGGCCTGAAGGCAACTCGAACCTGAGGTATTTTCTGTGGGAGCACCTGATAGGGATATGGAAGTAGGCATCCTTGAGGTCTAGAGATGCTAACCAATCTCCTGGCCTTAGAGAGGGAAGGATTATTCCCAGAGTTACCATTTTGAATTTGGGCTTTGAAATGTGTTTGTTCAAATACCTTAGGTCTAGGATAGGTCGCCACTCCCCTGTTTTCTTTTGGGTAAGAAAGTACCTGGAGTACAGTCCTTTTCCCTTGTGCTGAATAGGAACCTTCTCTATTGCTCTGAGAGCTAGAAGAGAGGAAACCTCTGCCTCTAGAGCAAGGGTTTCTGAGATTGATGCAGGTGGAAACAACTTGGCCCTGTTTTTTGGAAACTTTTTGAAGCTGAGGGCCAGTCCCTGTCTTACTACTTCCAGGACCCACTTGTCTGAGGTCACAGACTTCCAGGTCTGGAAGTAGTAAGCCAGCCTGCCTCCTACTGGAATTGGGGAGTTAACCCGGGCTGACACCTCAGGATGTCTGTTTGGCAGGAGCCTTAGACTGGGAGGAGGAGGGAGCAGCCCTGCTCATCCCGCTCCTGCCCCTCCCTCTGAAGAACTCCCTCTGTAGGAAGGAAGAGGAGGCCTGGGCCTGGTAAAAAGGCATGTGAAAAGGCCTGCCCCTAGACTGCTGCTTTTATGGAGTGGTTTGCCTTTCCCTGGCCTGTGCACTCCTGTACATGGTCCTGTATTCATCCATTTTCTTCATGTAAGCCTCTGTTTGCTCCCCAAATAGAGTTACCCACTACAGGAAAATCCATAGCCTTAGTCTGGGTATCCTGTGAAAGGCTTGTACATCTGAGCCAAGCATGTCTTCTGAGAGACACAGATGTAGCCATGACTCTGGATGCCACATCACTGGAGTCCACAGCAGCATGAAATTGCATTTTGGATGCCTCAATTCCATCAGCAGCCACCTCCCCCAGCTCTTTGGCTAGATGGGGGGAGGCCTGTTTAGCCAGTTCCCGAACCGTATCCCATCTGGATTTCTGGTACCTGGCTATGTAGGCCATATAATTAGTCTGCCTGAGTCCCAAAGAGGATGACAAATACTGTTTTTTGGCCATGGTATCCACTTTCCTGGAGTCCTTATCCGGGGGTATGCGAAGCCAAAGGAATATTAGCCCTGTCACACACTGCAGCCTGCACTACCCCAACATGGCTGCTATGATTATAAAGGAACTCTGCAGCTGAGCCTGATAACATATACCTCCTGTCCATTCTCTTGTCCACAGGAGGTACTGAATTAGGAGTTTGTAAGATTTAGTGTGTCTGTTTCCCCAAGGACTTATGAAGAGGGATAGACAGCCTTTTGGACTCTGGGATGTCCATCATTTCCACAAAATCAGGCTATTCTTCCTCCTCTGCAGCTTCAATCAAGGGAAGCTGAACAGTTTCAGCCACCTTTTTGTAAAACAAAAAGTGTGAAGGGGACTCAAGAGAGCCTGGGAGGAGAGACACCCGAGGGCCTGTCTGGGGAGATGTTCGGTTCAATGGGCACATCCAGAACCCCCCCCCCCGGTCGTCATCATCATCATCACTGGGATAGTCTTCGTCTCCTTCCATTCCTCATAATAAGCATCTGGATCATAATCCGAAGGAGACGGATACGACCGAACCAACCGCTTAACCGGCGGTACCGGTTCGGATGGAACCAGTCTAAACGATTGAACAATGCTAATCGCTTTGGCTATTTCGTCCACGGTTGGAGAATGCGGTACAGGATCCGAACAGGTGGACTTACATTTTCTTTTTGACGGAAACAGCCCCTCAGGGTCGGCTCTCCTTATGCCTGAGGAGGTATCGCCTAGGTCAGCAGGCACCTCTTCAGGTTCGGCCGCAATCGAACCGAGCTGGCCATCCAGATCCAAGGACTTCTCGGCCTCCCTTTCCTTTAGCCTACTCAGTCTTTTATCTAGAGTGGATTTAGTAAAGTTTTTGCAAATCTGGCAGTCAGACTTGAGGTGGTCAAACCCCAGACAATAAACATACACAGATGAGGTGGGGGTCGGCCTTGGCAAAGGCCTCCCCACACTCAGTACAGTGCTGAAACCCAGTGGGACCGGTTTTCTTTTTGGGTTTGTCAGACATGGCCAACCTACTAAATTACCCTATAGCAGCTTTCAAGCCAGGTAATAAAATAACTGATCGGTTAGAACCGTGTCACGGCTTTTGAAAAAGAATCAGAAAAGGCCCGGTTCTATTGAAACAGATCGGTACCGGAACACCACTCTAATCCCCAGAAAATTTTCTCAGAAACAGAAGAATACAAGGTCGGTTCCTAAGCGAAAAGAAACTGAGGAAAAAAGACATTTCCACACACTTTTACAAAATAAACACAGTCATTACCTATCTACAACACTACCTGTACCGTAGACAGAGGCAGGAAATCTGAAAAATAAGAAAAAAAATGGTTTAAATCAAATGCTTTACTTTTCCACTGAACCGACCAGAGGAATCTCTGGAGCGACCTCACTGTTAGGCGGAGTAAAGAATCTGACGGTTACACTGGGAAGTACCGCAGACAGAGGTTTGAAAACCGAGCTTGAGTTCAACGTTCTATGCTCCTGCATGGAGTTTAACTCCTTACTCTCAGGGCAGTTCAAGTGCTGGGGCTAACTGCATTAAGTCAGAATACAGCAAGACTTCATGTTGTTTGAAAGTGAGCGGTCCCCATGCCCGCCTTCCAGTTCTCCAGCTGGAGACCCCTAGTGGTTTTGACAGGAGGAACAGATAGCCTTTCTAGAACCCAATCCAGAATGGCTTGCAGAGCATGCAGAAAAAAACAGGGAGAAGGAGGGAGGGAAAAAGGTGACCTACTGCAGGAACCTGTCTCGAAGATCTACTGTTACGGTAAGTTCTTACATAACTGTACTATCTTACTTCGAGAGGATTCCTGCAGTAGGTCATAACATGTAGGACTGAATCCCAAGCAGTCAGTTACAGTTGAATAAAAACTGGAGCCCATGAGGCAGGCAATCTGGTAAGAGAGAACCCTGAGCTGACCTAGGCCAGAAAAGGTCCTACAGTACTGCTAGGTCAGAACTCACTCCCAGCCAAGACGGCTCAGTCCAAAAATAAAAATTACTTACCTGTAGTAATCTTGTTTCTTTCTAAGGGATCCACTAATATTATTATCTTGAAAGAGAACTGCAAGAGTAATAATATTAGTGGATTCCTGGGGTTAGAAAGGGACACTTGGAGAAAAAAGGAGACAAACTCCAAGGTGCAGAAGCACGAAAATCAACTGCGGAAAACTTGATTTGAAAAGGCCACGGAAGCGATCATGACTCCCGTGGGAAGCCCCTATGACTTTCCATGGAGGAGGGTTGGTGCATTCCCTAAAGGGAAAAATAACCAAGCGCAGTCACCCCACCATTTGGACAGGCACTGTGGGGAGCGAATCGCCACAGAATCCTAAGGGGGCGAAGGAAACAGAAAATTCTGACCATATTTATGGACGTCCCTTTGCCCTGTTAGTGTAAAAACTCTAAAAACTGTGTATCTCCTTAGTGTGCAGGAGAACCCCGCCCAACCAGAAATTTTTTTTTGCGATATAATCCTGGCAATGAACAACCTTCAGGCCGGGGCAACCCTTCCCCCACCCCCTCAGGAACAGGCAGCAAGAACCCCAGCTAGCTGCCTGTTCAAAGGGAGGTAGTGAAGCATAAAACTCACCTAGGAAGGGGAGTGCAAAAGAATTAAGAGTAAGTGGAGGACCCCTGTCAAAGAAATTGACAGGGGATGATCCCCCAATAAGGCAGTGTGTCTCCGCCTATCAAGATAAGATAGCCGATAAAGCAGACAACAGGATAATGATCAAAAATTGGGGGCCACCTGAGCATGACTCCAACGGGTGTGAGAAACACCTCAGTATCCGGAGTGTCAGGTAAGGAAAAAAGTACTGGACTTTCAGGATTGTCCAAGTGGAAGAAAAATGTTGCTCTTTTTTTCGTAAAGAGACCTAGGGAAAGGTTCCCTGGTCTCCTCCAGAGTCTGGGTAACTCGATCAGAGATCCCCATGACCAGAGCAAGACTTCTGGAGGAGGCACACATCGAAGAAAAAAGACCTGAAGGCCTAAATGCAGCCTTTTAATCTGTTTCCTCTTCCAGAAGTGAAGAAGAAAACAGTGTCTGATAGGACCGAAATTTTCTACCGAAGAGGAAGACACAGATCTGACCAGGGCAGAGAGGGACAATGAGTGCCAAAGTCATTCCCCTTGTCCAGATACTTAACAGAAAAAACTCTCTACCGGAAATTCAAGGGAGTGGGATCAGAAATTAAATTCGCCTAGGCAAAGTTGGCGCCTGGGGCGAGCATGGGTGTGGAAGAGTTGACCATCAGTAATCTGACCGGTAACTTTTCCCTGCATGGGGAATATGGATGGATACCTCCCTGCTCAATCCAGTACCCGACTGTATACCCACAGAAGGTCTGGACCAGGAAGGTCTGAAAGGCATCAAGAGTTACTCCCCTCTCTATGGCAGAAAAGGGGAGAGGGGCTTCCAGCTGGGACCATATCTAATGGATCTGTGGAGTCCCCAGCAAGGAAAAAACCCAATTTAGACTCAATGCAACCATGTCAACAGTCAAAAAAAAGAGGGGGGGAGACGGAAAGGACGGCCACTGAGAGAAAAAGGAAAGAGATCTGCAGTCAAAGGAGATCTCTCTCTCTCTTTGGGATGTCCAACCTCAGAACTAGGAGTTCTAGAGTATGCTTTCACAGACTCCCTTGGGTTCACAACTTTCCAAAGGAGACCCTTTGGAATAGCTCAGTCCTGGGGATGGATAGGATGGATCGCAGCCCTCATGCCAGAAGCAGAGCGTCGCACTAGCAGAAAAATGGTTGGGGAAGGCTACCAGTCTGGCTCGCTACTATTAGGTATCCGCCCCGACCTGAGGGAGGTTATACCTTAAATAATGCTGAGCACCACCCCAATGGAGGAAGACTTGGGAGGGGAAAGACTAGATACCTAGTCAAGGGGAAAGGAGCCTGGAGGCAGAAGGAATGTTCTCCAGGGCACCCCTTGAGCCAAACATCCAGGTAAGGAAAGTCAGAAAAAACCCTTAGCTGCAGAGGTCTCCCGTCACTACCAAGAGGCAGTAGGAAAAAAGCCAAAGTGCCATGGAAAGGGCCCAAGGAGAGCCAGGTAAAGAAAAGGCTCTCCCTGGAAGGAAAACCACTGGAAACAGAGGTGGCATGGAAAGACATAAATAAGCAGGTAGGGGACCTGCGCGTCCCGTAAGCAGAGCTTGCTGCCCCTCTGCCGCTTGACAGTGGACCTGGGATAGGCAGCTTGTGGCACCTTCTGTACTATGCAGAAGTGACCTAAATAAGTAAAAAGTTTGAAGGACTGGGTGAAAATAAGTCGGTCACCCTGTAGGGTACATGAGAAAAATAAACAAAAAAATGAAGAATAACTCATTTTTTATCTGTACCCTAAACATTGTGACCATAGCAGCATTTTGGGACATAACCAAGATCTCATCTCTCCATACAGAGATGAGGATCAAGGAGCAAAAGGAACGGCACAGAGAGAAAGTCAAGGGTCCCTCTAGAGACCTACAGGAGAGGACTCTAACTTTATGTAGAGGAAAAAACTCTGAAATACTAATGTTCTCCTCCCCGGTGGGTCCCCTTTATGAAAAGGGAGGGAACGCTGAGAGATGTGCAAAAATTAGATCATACAGGCTTAGGAGGGGAAGGTTCCCTCCGCATCTTGCTGGTTCCTGGAGGCAGGGGGGGAGAGAAGACAGTGGAGTCTGACACTGTCCGTGCATTCCTGCTCCTAGCAAAAGGCTGTTTAACAAGCCTTTTCTGCTGGGATAGAGAGGAGTACTTAGACCTGAAGTCTACCCTAAGTATAGTCCTAGATGAACTCAGAGCCTTGCCTTTGTTGAGCAAAACTGTAAGGATGTCCTTAGTGCCACCCCCGAACAGTACAGGGCCCCAGAAAGGGGCATCCTGAACAGCTGCCTGTATGTTCAGGATCAGCTCGGATGTACGTAACCAAGCACAATGTCTGATGCAGACCACCATGGAGGGGAATCCAAGCACTCAATGATAAGTTTAAATGCTACATGGACAAGCATTTAAACTAGCCAAGGGGTGACAGGCCAGCAAGGAGGGTACTTAATTGCCCACCCCCCACAGCTAGCAGTGGAGCCAGTGAACCGGAGGAGTGGATCTCTCTACAAAGCAGTGTGCAAAAGATGAAGATAAGCGCCCATGAGGTGGATAGGCAGAAAAGGGGCAAAATTCAACAGAAGGGCAGACATCAGGGAGAACCAGGGATAAAGGACAACCAGGAAAGGGGCAGGAGTAGAATAGCTAAACAGTCTAGGGAGGTCAAATCATGGAAAACCATGTGTGCCAATGCCAGGAGCCTTAGCGACAAGATGGAGGATCTGAAGGCTGTCATGTTGTAGTCGAACCTGGACATTGTGGCCATCACAGAAACCTGGTGTAATGATAACCACGACTGTGAGATGGCCATACCTGGCTACAACATATTCAGAAGAGACAGGACAGGTAGGATGGGAGGAGGAGTGGCACTTTATGTGAAAAATGACATAAGGGCCACAGAGATACAGGAGAAACAAAATGAGGGAGATATATACTGTGGGTTAAGCTGGAAAGGAAAATGGGGACAGCCATCCACACAGGTGTGGTCTATAGACCACCAGCCGAGGAGGGAGAAACAGATAGGGAGCTGATGCTAGCCATCCAAAGAATGGCAGACAAGGGTGAGGTAGTGCTGGTTGGAGACCTCAATATTCCAGATGTGGACTGGAGCATCCCAGCAGCAGCATCAACTAGGAGCAGATTTATCCTGGACTCCCTTCAAGGTGCCTTCCTCAAGCAACTGGTCATGGAACCAACTCGGCAGAAGGCAATACTGGACCTTGTGCTCACAAACAAGGACAGTGTGATGGGGGTAACAGTGGGGGAGCACTTGGGGAACAGTGACCACCAATAATTGTGGTTTGGAATCACAGAAGGAGCAGAACCAAACCACACAAAAACACGTATCCTGGATTTTAGGGGGCCAGACGTTGGGAAAATGGGGAGATGCTTGAAAGAGGCATTAAGGGGAATGGGGCAGGAATCAGGGGTTGAGGAACAGTGGCCAGTATTTAAAATGGGGATTACAAGAGCAACTGAATTATGCATTAAGCAGGTTAGCAAGGGGAAAAGAAAGTGGAGGCCATTATGGTTTTCCAAGGAGGTAGCGGAGAAAGTGAAAGCCAAAAAGATTGCATTCAAACAATACAAAAAGACACAGGCAGAAGAGGACAGAGAGAAGTATCAGGAGAAGCAAAGGGAGGTAGGGAGGTCAGTAAGGGAAGCCAAAGCTCAGACAGAAGAGCACATTGCAAAATCAGTGGGCAGAGGGGACAAAACCTTTTACAGGTACATAAGTGAAAAAAGAAAGGCAAAGGGATGGATAGTGAGACTGAAGGGGGAGGATGGGGCTGCATGGAGGATGACAACAGTAAAGCTGACATACTGAACAGGTATTTCTGCTCAGTCTTTACTCGGGAAGAGGAGAGTAATGGGTCTGAAGGGAGTACAAGGGGTGAGAATGGTGCAGAAATGGACACATTTCCCTTTACACGAGAAAGGGTCGTGAAGGAACTGGAAGTAATGAGTTGATAAAGCAATGGGGCCAGATGAGGTGCACCCCAGGGTCCTTAAAGAACTAAGAGAGGTGGTGGCTGAACCTCTGGCAATCCTGTTTAGCCAATCACTGGAAATAGGGGAGGTACTCAAAGACTGGAGGACAGCAAATGTAGTCCCCTTATACAAAAGTGGGAACAAAGAGGATGTGGAGAACTACAGACCAGTCACCCTCACCTCGGTAGTAGGGAAGATCATGGAAGCACTACTGAAGGAGAGATTGGTGGAGCATCTGGTTGTCAATGGACTATAGGACCCAAGACAGCATGATTTCACCAGGGGGAGGTCATGTCAGACCAACTTCACTGAATTTTTCGACTGGGTGACTAGGGAGGTGGATCGGGGAGGGCAGTGGACATGGCCTATCTGGACTTCAGCAAGGCTTTTGACACTGTGCCACACAGAAGACTTTACACAAACTGGGAAATATGGGAGTGGGCAAGACAGTAGTGTGGTGGGTAGGTAACTGGCTGGGCGGCAGGACACAGAGGGTGGTGATAAATGGCTGTCACTCCACAGAGGGAAGAGTGACCAGTGGGGTACCACAGGGATCAGTGCTGGGACTGGTCCTATTCAGCATCTTCATCAGTGACATTGTGCAGGACCTAGAAGGCAGAATTTCCCTGTTCACTGATGACACAAAGCTCTGTAACACAGTAGACACACCAGAGGGTGTAGACAGAATGAGAAGGGACCTGCAAAAACCTGAAGAATGCTCAGGGGTTTGGCAGCTGAAATTCAATGCAAAGTAGTGCAAGATAATGCATATGGGGCACAAAACCCTGGCACAATATATCAGTTGGGGGGTGAGGATACAGCATGCACCAAGCAGGAACGGGATCTTGGGGTTATCATCTCTGATGACCTCAAGGTAGGGAAACAGTGCGACAAGGCAGCAGGTGAAGCAAATAGGATGCTGGGATACATAGGCAGGGGCATCACCAGCAGGAAAAGGGAGGTCATAATTCCATTATACAAGACACTAGTGAGGCCCCACCTGGAGTACAGTGTACAGTTCTGGAGACCTTACCTACGTAAGGACACAGACAGGGTAGAGAAGGTTCAGAGGAGGGCAACAAAAATGGTATATGGATAGCATCACAAGTCCTATAAGTACAGGTTGAAGGAGTTGAATATGTACTCCCTGGAGGAAAGGAGAGGAGAGGAGGGAGAGAGGGGATATGATAGAGACATACAAGTATCTTACAGGGAGGAATAGGGTGCAGGAATACACTATTTTTAAGTGAAAAAGATGTTCCAGGACTAGATAGCACAGGAAGAAGTTGAAGGGAGGACGATTCAGAGGAAACATGAGGAAGTATTTCTTCACAGTACGAGTGGTGGACAAGTGGAACACCCTGCCATAGGAAGTGGTGGGGGCTGAAACAATCACAGGATTTAAGAATGCATGGGATAGACATAAAGGAATTCTGGAGGTCAGGGGTAAGGGGCAACAGACTTCTAGGAAAACATAAAGTGAACTTACAAGCTCAAATGGGCAGACTGGGTGGGCTGTAGGCGCTTATCTGCCAACACTGTCTATGTATCTTTGTATCTAAGAGCGAGCACCGGCATCAACGGAATCATAAGTCACTCACAGAGTGTGCCTACAGGAAAACTTGGACAGCTTTATGGTCTTAGAGAGCTCAGCTTTTAGGTCTGAGTCCTTGATGGACTCGAGGCAAGTTTCCAATTGGGCCAAAGTGGCTTTCTGATGAGATACCATGTGTGCTATGTAGTTCAAAAAGCACAAAGCACATGTAGAGGAGGCATAGATTTTGCGCCCCTAGTAATCTAGCAGTCTAGACCCCCAATCAGGACGACAGGATCCTGAGTGCGTAGGCTGTAGAGTGGGATCTTGAGCTACTACCAAAGTGTAAGTTCAGCCTTCGGATTGGAGCCCAAAAAAGGAGTGCCGTCCGGAGTGAGATAAGCCCAGTCTGCTGTCTTGGGGATGGCCAAAACCGAGAAAGGTAACTGCCAGGTGGTAGAAGTGAGATCCTCATGGGGGGCGGATCCAAGGAGGAATCTGGGTGGGCAAAGCCTCAGCCAAGTCCAAATGCACGACAAGGCATTTACGCTTAGAGTCCTGCTCTTCCATATTCCAGTCATAGGCAGTCTGGAGAATATGGAGGAGCAAAGGAGGGATCCTCGGGAAGAGATCTGGGGAATCCCTTTCCCCTGGCTTCCATGGTCACAAAAAGATCCCCAAAAGATGAAGAGGGTGATTCTGCCTCCAAAATCGAGGATTCTACCCTGTCCAGGATACTGGCTCCTGTGAGGGTAACCTCCTGTGGGGTCTCCCCAGTAATATGCACCATGGTAGAGTTCCCAGAGGACCTGGATCGTGAGGTGGAGGAGGTCACTGCAGCCTGCTGTGCCCGAGCTGGACCCAACAGAGATGTGGCCTCTTGCCACCAGGACTGCAAGATAGCCCAGAAGTCCTGTGGGGGCTGAGGCTGAGGTGACTGAAAAGAAGAAAGGCCCTCCCCTGTAAGAAGAGGGGTGCCCACCTTGAGCCTGGGGAAGGGGCGGGGTATAGCTCGGCACCTTATGACCTGGACAAAGACAACCCAAGGAAAACCATGGTGCTATGAAGGCTGTCGCCCGGTCTGACAATGGGTAACCTGGTGTCGGGTAGCCCGGATACAGATGACTCTGCCCGATATGTATCTGAGGACCAGGCAGAGTAACCCGAGAACCAGCTGGGGGGCCCCTGGGTAAAGCTGAAGAGCTTGGCATTGGTGTATCTGATGTTAGCAATTCTGACATCAGGCCTGGTGTCAGTCTGACTGGCATCAGGGACGGAGGTAGGGTCCCTGGCGGCGGCACCGATGGGGAACATCCCATGCCTGCCAGCAAAACCGAAGTGTACGGCGTCGGCATATCTGATGTTAGAGCTTCTGTTCAGATGACAGGGCTATTGTCTGGCTGACGAATGTCAGGGATAAAGGTAAAGGCCCTGGCGACACAGATGGGAGACTGCCCGAGGCATCCAACGAGGTCCCCAGCATCAAAGGCGTGGGGTCCAGCAGAGGGACTTCAGACATCGGGGCCGGTGAAAGGTCCAATGGAAACTGAGTGTCCCTGTTGGCCAACACAGGAGCAGGCTCAGACGTCAGGGTGCCCGGGGGGGGGGCCCTCAGGGGACTGCATGGGAGCCAGCGCTGGAGTGGGGGAAAGAGTGACCACATCCAGGGGACCCTCTTTCCCCTCCACTCCGGATTGAGGGTCGGAAAACAGATGAGACGCTGGGGGCAGCAGCTGGAAATGTTCCCGCCCTGTAGAAACCTGGTGCGAGGGCAGGCCAGAGTAGGTCAGTGAGCTCAGCTGGGCATTGGGTGTTTCGGCAGTAGCCCCCGATGGGCGAGCTTCGATCAGGCGGACGTCGGAAGCTCCGACGTCCAACTTATCGGTTGATGGTGCCACACGGGCAGTGGACAAGCCCCAAGTCGACTTACCAGCAGGTGCCGCTCGGGCTCCCTCTGGGTGGGAGTCCAACTTATTAGCGGCCGTGCGGACTCTGGAGGAGCCAGAGCCCAACTTAACGGTCATGACTGGGTGTCTGCTGGAGGAGCCGGCGGGTGACTTATCCGCCGAAAAACCAGACTTTGAGCCCATCTGGAAGGGCTTGAAGGTAGATGTGGATCTGGAGAAGCCACATGAGGATGCCTGAACTGTAGTCAAAGCCGGTGGTGGATAGCGGCCTTGTCCGTTGAGGTCTTACTGGAGGAGGGCCTTTCTCACTCCCGGTGCTTCTCCTTCTTTTTCTTTTTGAGGTCTAAAGAGGGTGAAGAAGCGGAGTCCCTCAGCTTCTGCAACTCTTGTTCTAAGGAGGCCATTCTGGATTTCAAGAGGTGGGTTTACAGGGTCTGCTGCTTGTGCTTGCAAGTGGCCTGACTGAAGGGCTGGCAGTCTGGGCAGGCCCCGGTGTCGTGGTCTGGGACTAGGCAGACAAGGCAGAGCTTGTGGCCATCCTTGTTTGGGATCTGCGTACCGCACTTCTCACACTTCTTGGTTTTCAGTGTTTGGGAAGACATAAAAGTAATTTAAGCGAACTCTACTATAAGAAGAAATAAATGATACTTATTCAAAATGGCGATCGACTGGAGCCACATTTACCGCTAGGTCCAACGTGCACAGGCAGAAGGCGGGCATGGGGACCACTCACTATATAGGGTCACTCTGATGTCCATCACGTGACAGGTGGGCAGTCTCCCACCAGACAATGCTAGCAAAAGTTTGCCGTGCGGTTCTGATGCCGGGGGCATAGTCCTATATGTTATGACCTACTGCAGGAACCCTCTTTAAGTAAGATCTGAATTTTCTGCTGCTTTTTTTGCTAATTTAAAAAAAAACTAAAAGGTATCTATAAATGAAACACCTCTTACTGTGTAGGTAATTTTGTGCTGAACAATTTCTGTGCTCAATGTACCTTGCTATCATTTTAAAGTTATTCACATTTAAATACAGTTAGTGGCGCTAGAAGAAAAAATTACTCACCTTAGTAATGTTGTTTCTTCTAATGGAGTCTTGCTGTATTCTGACAATAGCAGTGAGTCCCAACCTTCGAATTGCCCTGGAGGTGAAAGAGTTAACTTTCCATGCCAGGCATGGGACGCTGAGCTCGAGCTTGGTTGAGACTCTGTCTGTTGTTCTTCAAACTCAAACCGTCAGATCTTTACGAGCTAAACTCACTAAGGCCCTGTGTGGAAGCTGTAAACCTACACTAGCCAACTGGCTACTAAACATAAAAACACATTTTTTGGTCCCAAAACAAAGACTCAAGTCAGGAGACCCAAAAAATGAAAACACAACACCTACTCACCCCAAGAAAAAAGGGGGTGAAGAGAACAAGGTGGGCACCTACTGAGTGCCAACACTGCACTGCCCACCCACATCCCAACAACAGAGGTTCTGAGAGGGGCAGGCAGGGGGGAGGTCAGAATACAGCAAGACTCCATTAGAAGAAACAACATTACTAAGGTGAGTAATTTTTTCTTCAAACAACATGAAGTCTTGCTGTATTCTGATAATAGCAGACTACAAAGCAGTACCTCCATGGAGGAGGGACAGAACCTACTTAGGAAATAGGCTCTGAAGCACAGCTGTGCCAAACTGAGCATCACTCCTAGCCTGGATATCCAGGGAGTAATGCTTGGTAAAAGTGTGTACCGTTTTCCAAGTAGCAGCCTGGCAAATCTCTAATAAAGGGATATCTCTGGCAGCAGCTAGAGACGCAGCTGTACCTCTGGTAGAGTGAGCCCTCAGGCCGGAGGGTGGAATCTTACCCAGTTTTTCATAGCAAAATTGGATACAAGAGACAATCCACCTGGCAATGGATCTTTTAGTGGCACGTTTCCCTTTACCAACCTCGCCATAAGTGAGGAACAGTTGGAGGGAGTCAAACCTGTGACCCTTGGTACGCTCTACAGTATGTAGTAGCTAAGGGCCCTTTTCACATCTAAACTGTGCAGTCTCCTCTCACCAGAGGAGGAATGGTCAGTGAAGTACACTGGAAGAGACATAGACTGATTAAGGTGGAAATCTAAAACCACCTTAAGCAAGAACTTCCTATTAGTCCTGAGGACCACCTTATCTCTATGAAAGGAGATAAAATCAGGCTCCACTGACAAAGCTTGTAATTCTCTTATGCGTCTGGCAGAAGTGATGGCTACCAGAAACACAGTTTTCCAAGTCAAGTACTTAAGCTCTGCTGAGGACAAAGGCTCAAAAGGGGGTTGCATAAGCTCAGCAATGCAAACATTAAGGTCCCAGGCAGGGGCAGGGTCCCTGAATGGAGGGTTGGTGTGAAGCAATCCCTTGAAAAACTTGGAGAACACAGGGTGAGCTGAAAGAGAAGAGGGCTTACCTGCTGAAATAAAGGCAGACAGCTGCCAGATGCACTTTCAGTGTAGCTGGTCTCAGCCCCAAGCTATTTAAGTGGACCATATAATCAAGGACTGTGGGCAAATCAGCAGATTCTGGGGAAATATGCTTCCCAGAGCACCATATGGAAAACCTTTTCCATTTGGAATTATAAGTAGCCCTGGTAGAAGGTTTTCTAGAAGCTTCA
The DNA here is from genome assembly GCA_016271365.2 of Neoceratodus forsteri. Taxonomy (NCBI): domain Eukaryota; kingdom Metazoa; phylum Chordata; order Ceratodontiformes; family Ceratodontidae; genus Neoceratodus; species Neoceratodus forsteri. Next base: position 662,777,843 of record CM057459.1, read on the forward strand.
GGATATCCATTACACCTTGGGAGGTGTAAATCAGCAAACTCTAACTCTTCAAGAGCCAGGCATTGAGATTGAGAGATTTGAGGTTCGGTACAAACCTCCCTGAGCACAGGTTAACAGGTTGTAATTCCTGGGAAGACACAGGGAAGATGGACTGCTAAGGACAATAGAGTGGATACCAGGGCTGTCTGGCTCCAGTCTGGAGCAATCAGGATCATCTTGCAGGTTGAGATCTGATTTTGACTAGCACTTTGAACAGGAGGGAGCATAGAGAAACTTCCCTTCCAATTGAGAACTAAGGCATCCAGTGGGACTGAGCCCAACACTGGGGGCCTGCAGCAAAAAAGGGGAAGTTGGTGATTGTCTGGGGCTGCAAAAAGACCTATCTGCGGGGTGCCCCATCTGGAAAATATCACCTCCAGGACCGGGGGTCAAGTGACCATTCGTGATGGCCCTGGAAATCCTGCTGAGAGCATCTGCCAGGACATTGTCCTTGCCTGGGAGGTGAGCTGCCGTGAGGGAGGTGTTCAGGGAGTAAGCCAGAGACCACAACTTCATTGCTTCGGTGCACAAGGCCATAGACAGAGTGCCTCCTTGCGTGTTGATGTACCACATTGTGGTGGTGTTGTCTGTTCTAACCTGTACAACTTTGTTCTGAACAGATTTGGAAAAAGCTTGAAGTGCTAGAAATGCTGCTCTGAGTTCCAACAGATTGATGTGGAGCAGAGATTCCTGAGGGGACCACAACCCTGTGTGGTAAGGTCGCCATGTGAGCCCTCCACCCCAAGAGGGAGGCATCTGTAGTAATGATTAAAGAGGAGACTGAGTGACAAAGGGAACCCCTTGTCTCAGATTGTTCTGATCCTGCCACCACTGTAGGGCCTGGATCAGGGTTGATTACTGGATCAATTTGGTCAGAGGGTCCTTCCTTTGAGACCAAAAGGCTCTCAAATGGAACTGAATGTCCCTCATCTGAAATCTTGCTCCCTGCACTACTGCTGTAGAAACAGCCATGTGCCCCAGGAGCTGAAGAAAATGTCTTGCTGGTCGAGACACCTGCAGGGTGAATGAGGAGGCCAGAGAGACCAGGGTCCTTGCCCTGTCCGGGGGAAGGAAGGCTCTGGCCTTCTCTGTGTCTAGCTCTGCACCTATGAAGGTGAGGAGCTGGACAGGCTCTAGAACTGACTTTGGAAGATTTAGAAGGAAACCCAAGGAAGTGAGAAGTTGCTGAGTTATCTGTAAGTGTAACTTGACTTGGTCTGGGGACTGGCCTACTATGAGCCAGTCGTCCAGGTAAGGGAAGATGGCAATCTTCTGCCTTCATAGAGCAGCAACTACCACTGCCAGGCATTTTGTGAATACCCTTGGAGCAGAGGTGATGCCAAAGGGCATTGCTCTGAACTGGTAATGGCCTGAGGGCAGCTCGAACCTGAGGTACTTTCGATGGGAGCTTCTGACAAGAATATGGAAGTAGGCATCCTTGAGGTCCAGGGACACTAGCCAGTCCCCTGGCTTTAGAGAGGGTAGAATAATTCCCAGAGTCACCATTTTTAATTTTGGTTTTAAAAGGTGCTTGTTTAAGTATCTGAGATCCAGGATGGGCCGCCATTCTCCTGTCTTTTTTGGGGTAAGGAAGTACCTGGAGTACAACCCTTTGCCTTGGTGTATGGGTGGAACCCTTTCCACAGCTCTGAGAGCTAGGAGGGAAGAGACCTCTGCCTCTAAGGCAAGTGCCTCTGATGGACTTGCAGGTGGAAAAGATCTGGTTCTCATCTTTGGAAACTTTTTGAAGCTGAGAACCAGTCCCTGGCTTACTACTTCCAGGACCCATTTGTCTGATGTCAGAGACTCCCAGTCCTGGACAAAGTAAGCCAGCCTGCCCCCTACAGGAAGCTGAGAATCGACCCTGGCAACCCCATTAGGGTGCCTGTTTGGCAGGGGCTTTGGGCTGAGGGGTGGAAGCAGGCCTGCTTGTACCCCTTCTGCCTCTCCCTCTAAAGAACCCCCTCTGGGGATAAGCAGAAGAGGAGGCCTGGGCTTGGTAAAAAAGCCTATGAAAAGGCCTGCCCCTGCTCCTGGGAAGCTGCCTTTGAGGAGTGGCTTGCCTTTCCTTGGCCTGTGCACTCCTATAGGTGGTCCTATAATCATCCATTTTCTTCATATAATTCTCTGTTTGCTCCCCAAACAGAGAATTACCCACAACAGGAAAATCCATGGCCTTAGTCTGGGTATCCTGTGACAGGCCAGTACATCTGAGCCAAGCCATTCTTCAAAGTGCCACAGATGTAGCCATGACTCTAGACGACACATCATTGGAGTCTACTGCAGCATGGAATTGCACCTTGGATGCCTCAATACCATCAGCAGCCACCTGCTCCAGCTCCTTGGCAAGCTGGCCAGGGACCTGTTTTGCTAGGGCCATAACAGTGTCCCATCTGGATTTTTGATACCTAGCAGTATAGGCCATATAATTGGCCTGTCTGAGTCCCAAGGATGCTGCCATGTACTGTTTCTTTGCCATGGCATCAATCCTCCTGGAGTCCTTATCCGGGGTGTGAAGCCAAGGAATGTTTGCCTTATCACAGGCTGCAGCCTGCACTACCCCAACATGGCTGCATTGTTGTGTAAGGAACTCCATGTCAGAGCCTGACAATGTATACCTCTTGTCCACTCTCTTATCCACAGGAGGTATAGTGTTAGGAGTCTTTAAAATCTTAAATGTCTGTTTCCCAAAAGATTTGTGCAAGGGAATAGACAGTCTCCTAGACTCTGGGATATCCATCATTTCCACATAGTTAGGCTCCTCCTGGTCATCCACAGCTTCTTCCATAGGAAGCTGGAGGGTTTCAGCCACTTTTTTATAAAACATGAAATGGGAGGGGGACTCAGAAAGCCTAGGAGGAGACACTCCTGAAGGTCTGTCTGAGGAGATGTCCGGGTCAATGGGCACATCCAGACTTTCAAATCCACATTCACTTTCCTCATACTCCTCTTCCTCCTCCTCCTCCGGTTCATAAAATTCCTCTATATCATACTCTTGAACCGGTGGAACCGGCCGAACCGAGCGCCTGCCTGATGGTGCCGGTTCGGTCGGAACCGGGGAAAGCGACTGGACAATTTTGATCGCTTTGGCTATTTCTTCAGCAGTTGGAGAGGAAAGTTTTGGCTCCACACCAGCTGATTTTTCTTTTCTAGTTCTTTTAGCCGGAACCGACTCCTCAGAATTGGCTCTCCTTTTGCCTGAAGAAGTCTCGCCCTGGTAAGAGGGGACTCCTTCTGGTTCGGTTTGACCGAACCGGGCTGGCCATCCGGTTCAGCGGACTTTTTGGCCTCCCTATCCCTGAGCCTACCAGCTCTCTTTTCTAGGGTAGCTGCAGGAAAATTTTTGCAAATCTGGCAGTCTGCATTGAGGTGGTCAAACCCCAGACAATAAACACAGGTGGTGTGGGGGTCAGCCTTGGCAAAGACTTCCCCACACACACTGCAGTGTTGAAACCCAGTGGATCCGGTTTTTCTTTTGGGTTTCTCAGACATAGTGCCAGTCCTAACCAAACTTACCCTTTTATGGCAATCCGCCAGGCAAGACCCTCTTATCGGTTCCCAACCGTGTCACGGGTCGTGGAAAAAAACGTAATAAAATCCATTTTTTTTAGAACCGATAAGAACCGGTAACCACACTCTAAAAGCACAATTTAAGACTTTTTAAACAACTTGATCGGCTCAAACTGAACCGACAAACCGTTTACAAGTTCCACACAGAACAGAATAAAATAACCTATCTAGTACTCACGAATACCACAGACAGAGACTGAACTGACAGGTTACGGTTTAAATTTGGTCGAAAACCGAGAAAAGCGGTACTTCAACTGACAAATTGAACTGAGCAGAAGGAGAAATCTCCGGAGCGACTGTTCAGTGAGGCGAAGTAAAGAATCTCACGGTTTGAGTTTGAAGATCAACAGACAGAGTCTCAACCGAGCTCGAGCTTAGCGTTCCATGCCTGGCATGGAAAGTTAACTCTTTCACCTCCGGGGCAGTTCGAAGGTTGGGACTCACTGCTATTGTCAGAATACAGCAAGACTTCATGTTGTTTGAATACATCTACACAGCTGGCATCTCTCACTTCATTGATATCATCAAGGCAGTTATTTTAGGATTCTCAGAGCAGGGTTTTTGAATCAGGAGGGGCCGTGTTTAAAATTTTCAAATGCGGGGAGTCACGTGACACAGAGCGCCGAGTAGCATCTTCTTTGCGGTGCTCCAGCAACTCAACCTTTACTAATCTACAAAATGACCTGAATTCCCCCCAGTATCTGCGATAAAGTGAGATTACAAGCTACCCGACACCTGGTACCACTGCTATGAGGAATCGGATGTCAACGGAGATGCGTAATTCTGCTCTGAAGCATGCACCACCGACCACCCCTGAAAAGGCTCCGAAAAAAGCAGCGGGCTCTGGTGATACATCAAATGCCGACTTCTCCGTTGTCTGCTCCGGAGACGGAACCCCTTACCTCATCAACATTTCTGGTGGAGTTTCAGCCCTTCAAAGCGGATATGCAGCAGATGGCAAGTGAAATTAAGTCTATTGCAACAGCTCTGGAGGATCTTACTCAAAGAACCTCTGATAAGGAAGCCCGAATATATTCCCTGGAACGTAGACATGACAAGACTGACCCCAAGTTGGTCGCCCTGTGGCACAGATTAACAAAAATGGAGAGCAAAGTCGAGGACCTGGAGGGGCGAAGCCATTGAAACAACGTTGTGATCATTGGCTTACCTGAAAAGGAAGAGGGCTCAGACCCAGTCCGATTTGCACAAAAAATAATAGAAAAAGTAGCGGGTCCCTCTCCATTTGGGTCCAAGTACATCATTGATAGGGCCCACCGTGCTCTCAGTCAGATGCCTTCACAGGGTGCTCCTCCACAAACTTTCATCCTTCATTTTTTAAATTACCAGGAAAGACAACACTTTCTTTACAAAGCTAGAGATACCCAGGAGCTTCTATGGGAAGGTGTGAAACTCAAGGTGGCTCAGGATATCCCACTTTCAGTAACGCAAAAAAGGGCTGCTTTTCACCCCTTGGTATCAAAGCTGATAGTTGCTGGTATTAAATTTAGAATGGGGTTCCCTGCACGGCTTCAAGTGTGCCTCTCAGGTTCCTGGGCTACATACGAAGAGGTGGACGCCGCAGCACAAGGATTGAAAACAGTACTCCCTGAGTTATTTACTTGAGAGGTGAGGTTTGGTCACTCATGCATTTAACACTTCGTATATGGTGACAATTACTTTATGAGAACTGGCTCTGATGGTTGCTGACTGGGGATTTAGATCTCTCGATGGGTAATAGAGAAGAGCTGGTAACCATTGTATCTTTTCTACTGTCAGTGCTAGTGTCAGCTCAAGTAAAAATGTTGTCTATTTTTGGATCCGTTAGTCGGGACATTAGTACTAGTGGAGCTAATTCTGTCAGTTCCTGTTATGTACGAACATTACCACAAGAAGGAGACAGAGACCACGTTATCGATTCTATTCCTCATACGATCTGTAGATGGTTATGAGTAAGATGTTTGTTAAAAGTTTCAGTTTTATTTGTTCAACAAACAGATTTGCTGCTTTTATAATAAGACTGGTACTTGTTAATGTAATACTAAAGAGGTAGTATCCTCCAGTTTTTGTTATTTTTACTGCTGCTGATCGAAGACCTATAATTCATTGGTGTTAATGTTATTTAAACATTACTAACCTACAACTTACATGCTTTCATAATATGAGGTGGGTACCTTGGTTGCCATTAATGAATACAATATAAGGATCTTCTGTTTATTTGGTGTATCTTCCTATTCCCTTTTGCTTTGCTTTTTCTAACTGAGACATTTTCTTTATGGTTACAAGGATTCTAGTTTTCTTTATATGGTGAAAGTGGGATAAACACTGACAAGTTATATAGCTGAATTCATATTTATCGGCTACTCTTTGTTTATACCAGTTTGGGTTATATGTCTTGTTTTTAAAGACACTCTTCATTGATACACTGTTTAACAATTAAGTGGGGCGCAGAGTTGAATTCCCACTCTGTGCTTATTAGGGGGTCGTTTGCTTTCTTTTACTTTACAGGGGTTTGGGTTGGTTGGGCGGAGGAGGGCATTTTGGGTGAACTGTTCATCATGGACCACAGCAGTTTGGGAGAAGGGGTAAGGAAGGGCAGGGTGCACAATAACTCTTTAATGGTTGTTATATGTTATAATATGTGGGGTTTGTTGAAGGGTAATAGGCGGTTGGTAGGGAAAGGTTGGGGGGAGGATGTCACAGTATTGGTATGTACAAAATTAACCAGGAGGTTCCCATGTTTGGTGTTCTTTCGACTTATAGGGGTAGACAGTCAAAATGGCTAGGGACATACGTGTGATTTATTGGGACATGAAAGGAGCCCGGCACAAAACGAAACAGTATAAAATATTAAAACATCTTAATTTTTTAAAGGCTGATATTATGTTTATTCAGGAGTCTCATCTATTAAATGGGGAAGCTACCGGTTTAAAACATCAACAAGTAGGCCAGGTTTATTCGGCAGAAGGTACTACCCAGAGTAGAGGAGTAATGATTTTAATTCATAGAATGTTACCTTTTAAATCTCTACAAATTATATCAGACCCTGAAGGCAGATTTCTCCTAGTTAAAGGTCAACTACACACTTTAGACATTTTATTAGGTAGTATATATGGCCCAAACGTAGATACACACGTTTATTTGTGTACGAATCATGCAAGCCCTTGTTCCCTTCTTGAATATCCCAATAATTATTGGAGGGGACTTAAATACAGTTTTCAATCCAATTTTAGATAGGGGCATTTTTTTTTTCCCCCGAAAAGGCCTTTCCCCAGCCAAACGGGCGCTCAGAGAGTTAACAGACCACACAGGCCTCTGTGATATATGGCGGGTGCTACAATCTACTGGGAGAGAATATACATTTACATCTCATGTTCGTGGAACATCTTCCAGAATTCATTATATTTTCCTTTCACATTCACTTATACCAGGGGTTCTGGATTCTGCCATTTGTGCTGGTCCTCCATCTGACCATGCAGCTGTAAATTGCTTGCTCAATTTGCCAGCTCTCCCTGCTAAGAGCAATAGATGAAAATTTAATAATCAAATCCTGAGACATCCCAAACTGATCGAATATACGGTATATCTAATCATATCACTCAATTTATCTCTAATAATCTTAACTCTAGGTTAGGCCCAGACGAGATATGGGGTGCGTTCAAAGCTTATATGCGAGGGATTTTGATTAGTTTGTCCTCTCGGAGGAAAAAAGAGAAGGAATCACATATAGTTAACCTCCTTGCACAGATTCGTGATAAGGAAGCTAACTCACTCAACCCACACTCTTCAGAACAAGAGAGAATGGAGTTGGTTCAGTTAAGGGATTCTTACTTAACTCTCCTGGGAGAAAAGGTGGAGTTTGCAATCTTAAAAACTAAAGCGGTTTACACAGATGAAGGGGAAAAAGCAGGTCACCTGCTTGCTCTGCGGATTAAACAAGAATCTTCTAGATTAGTTGCTTCTGTTTACTCTTTAAGTGAAGGTTCCCTTAAGACTTCCCCGGAGGATATCCTGGATGAGTGTTGTGATTACTATAAACAGCTTTATGGCCCTATCAAATATCCTCCAGATGAAGATAAACTATGTCAATATTTAGTAGAGTCCCACCTTCCTTCTCTTTCTGAAATACTGCAGACCCATCTTATAGAAGAAATTTCCCAAATTGAATTAGAGAATACCATCAAAAATCTCCCTTCTGATAAAACTCCCGGCCGGATGTTTTTCCCTCTAATTTTTATAAAATGTTTGCCTCCCATTTAACACCACTTCTCCTCCCCTTATACCGTGCTATTCTCTCGGGGTCAGTGTCAGATCCATATCCGTTTGAAGCATTAATTATATTAATTCCCAAACCTGGCAAATTCCCTGAGCTCATCCCAAATTATAGACCAATTTCACTTCTTAATCATGACATTACAATTCTCACAAAAATACTGGCAGACCGGGTGAATGCAGTTCTCCCCTCCATAACTGGTTCGGAACAGGTCAGGTTCATGAAAGGTAGATCCTCTGTAGATCACCTACGCACCTTGACTCATGTCTTCTCGGCCTCCAGGGATGCCAATTCTCCTGCAGTGTTGGTTTCCCTGGATGACGAGAAAGCATTTGAAAGGGTCCACTGGCAATATCTGCTAGCTGCTCTGGCAGCGTTTTGTTTCCCAACAAAGTTTCAAAACTGAATTAGTTCTCTTTATAAATTTCCTACTGCATGGATATCCTGCAATGGCCTGATATCTGACTCATTTCCACTGTATGTAGGGACAGGACAAGGGTGCCCACTATCTCCATTGCTCTTTAATATTTATCTAGAACCCCTTAATCGCTGATTAGTTGATTCCCACCAAGTCCAAGTTATTCCCCTTTATGGTCAAGTGGTAAAACTCTCTGCATACACAGATGATTTATTGCTTCAACTCCTAGATCCAGTTACTTCCATCCCAGCTATGCTTCATATTCTAGAAGGATTTAGTTTGGTTTCTAATTATAAGTTGAATTTGGAGAAAACTACTGTTTCTCCACTTAATAATAAAGTGCTCAAGGGGGACATATCTGCTCTCAGTCTCTCTTGGAAAACAGACTCCATTAAGTTTTTGGGGGTATTTCTTACTAGAAGCTTAGTTTCCTCACGCAACTAAACTTGGACTCTCTGGTTCACATGATCAGCCAGGATTTAAAAAGATGGTCCCATTCTCCCTCTTTCCTTATGGGGCCGTATTAACCTACTAAAAGAAAAAATTACTCACCTTAGTAATTGCTTTTCTTTTCATGGAGTCTTGCTATATTATAACAATAGCAGTCAGCCACTGCAGCTGAACTGCCCCGGAGAGGAAGGAGTTAACTCCAGAGGATCTGGAGTTCTACAGCCCGAGGGCGCTGTGCCAAAGCTCTATCTGGCCAGTTTCAAATGAAACTGTCAGATCTTTACGAAGCTAACACTAAGCAACAAGTCTGTGTGGAAAGCTCTACACTAGCCAAATGGCTACCTACTAGTAGTAATAACAACAATATAAACAACAATAGAAACACCAATAACCATAATAACAATGAATAATGGTATAATTATTATTAGTTTCCCTTGACAAGCACCATTAGGACCCCCCTTCCCCCAAAGACTCAAGTCCAGGAAGGGGGCCAATATATTACCTAAACGAACAACCTAGTTCCCTAACCCTAAAAGAAAGAGGGTAAAGGGAAAAAACTACAATGGCATGACACAGTGCTTGCACTAATTTGCCACCCCTACCCAAGTAGAAGTTCTGAGAGGGGCAGGAGGGAGGGTGGCTATAATACAGCAAGACTCCATGAGAAGAAAAGCAATTACTAAGGTGAGTAATTTTTTCTTCAAACACCATGAAGTCTTGCTATATTATAACAATAGCAGATTACACAGCAGTACCTCCATGGAGGAGGGTCAGGACGTACTTAGGAAATAGGCTCTGAAGCACAGCTGTACTCAAACCGAGACATCTCTCCTGGACTGGACATCCAGGGAATAATGCTTAGTAAAAGTGTGAACTGTCTTCCAGGTAGCAGCTTGACAAATTTCAGAATGGAATGTCTCTAGCAGCCGCTAGAGACGCAGCTGTACCCTGGTGGAGTGGGCCCTCAGTCCTGAGGGGTTCTCTACCTAGTTTTTGGTAACAAAATGGATACAAAGACAATCCACCTTGCAATTGTCCTCTTAGTGGCAAGTTTCCCTTGCAACCTCGCCATAAGTAAGGAAAGAGTTGGAGGATTCAGACCTGTGACCCTTGGTGCGTTCCAAATAGTAGCTTAAGGCTCTTTTGAGCGTCAAGCCGTGCAGTCTCCTCCTCACCTGAGGAAGAATGCTCAGTGAAAAATACTGGGAGAGATGGATTGGTTCAGGTGGAAATCTGAAACCACCTTAGGCAAAAACTTTCTATTAGTCTGAGGACTACCTTATCTCTGTGGAAAGAAATAAAATCTTCTTCCACTGACAGAGCCTGTAATTCACTTATCGTCTGGCAGAAGTGATAGCCACTAGGAAAACAGTTTTCAAGTTAGATACTCGAGCTCTGCTGAGGACAGAGCTCAAAGGAGGTTGCATTAACTGAGAAATGCAAACATTCAGGTCCCAGGCAGGACTGGTTCCCGAAAAGGAGTTAGTATAAGTAACCCTTTAAAAACTTGGAAAACACAGGGTGAGAAGAAAGGAGGCAGGCTTCCTGCTGACACAAAAGCAGAGACAGCTGCCAGATGAACCTTCAAGGTAGCTGGCCTAAGGCCTAGGGAATTTAAATGGACCAAATAGTCCAATAAAATGGGAAGATCAGCGGTTCTGGAATAATCTGCCTCTCAGAGCACCAGATGGAAAACCTCTTCCACTTAGAATTGTAAGTGGCCCTAGTGGAAGGCTCCTTGAAGCCTTTAAAATATCCAGGACACCTTGAGAAAGGTGTAAATCAGCAAATTCTAACTCCTCAAGAGCCAGGCCTTGAGATGGAAGGATTTGAGGTCCGGATACTACACTCTCCCGCGCAGAGCCAAGCAAGTCGTGGACTCTGGGCAGGATCAGGGCAGGGTGGACTGTCAAGGACAGAAGCAGAGGTACCAGGGCTGTCTGGCCCAATCTGGGGCAATCAGAATCACTTTGCAGGGTTGAGATCTGATTTTCACTAGTACCCTGAAAAGAAGAGGAAGGGGGAAGGCACAGGAACTTCCCTTTCCAGTCCAACAGAAAGCGCCCAGGGGACTGAGCCCAGCACTGGAGGCCTGCACCAAAATAGAGGAAGTTGGTGGTTGTCTGGGGCTGCAAAAGATCTATCTGGTGGTGCCCCATCTGGCAAGACAGACCCCAGCACCTGTGTTCAGAGCCCATTCATGATGGCCCTGAGAAATTCTGCTGAGGGCATCCTTGAGATGTATGTCCTTCCCTGGGAGGTGAACTGCTATCAGGAGGTGTTCAGGAAGTAGCCAGAGACCACAACTTCATTGCTTCGGTGCACAAGGCTGATGACTGAGTGCCCTTGCTTGTTGATGTACCACATTGTGGTGGTGTTGTCTGTCCTGACTTGAACCACTTTGTTCTGGACAGAAACTGAAAATACCTGAAGAGCTAAAAGACAGCTCTGAGTTCCAAAGATTGATGTGGAGCAGAGATTCCTGAGGAGACCACACTCCCTGAGTGGACAGGTCGCCAAGTGAGCTCCCACCCTAACAGGGAGGCATCCGTGGTGAGGGTGAGGGGTGGGAAATGGGAATGAAGGAACCCCTTGTTTTAGATTGCTTGGTCCTGCCACCAGTGGAGGGCCAGGATCAGAGTTTGAGTCACTGGGACCAATTTGGAAGGGGTCCTTCCTTTGAGACCAATAGGCCCTCAAATGGAACTGAATGTCCTCATCTGGAATCTTGCTCCTTGCACTACAGCTGTGGAAGCAGCCATGTGCCCCAGGAGTTGCAGAAAATGCCTTGCTTGGTCGAGAGACTCGCTGAGGGTAAAGGAGGATGCCAGGGCAATGAGTCTGTCTACCCTTTCCGAGGGAAGAAATGCCCTGGCTAACTTTGTGTTCAATTCTGCACCTATGAAAGTTAGGACCTGAACTGGTTCCAGAACTGACTTTGGTAAATTTAGCAGGAATCCCAGGGAAGTGAGAAGCTGCTGGGTGACTTGCAAGTGGGATTTCACCTGATCTGGAGACTGACCCACAATGAGCCAGTCGTCCAGGTGAGAACACAAGCAACCCTTGCCTTCTTAAGTGAGCCACTACCACAGCTAGACATTTTGTGAATACCCTTGGCGCAGAGGTAAGGCCGAAAGGCATTGCCCTGAACTGGTAGTGGCCTGAGGGCAGTTCAAACCTGAGGTACTTTCGGTGAGAAGGCCTGATCAGAACATGAAAATAGGCATCCTTGAGGTCCAGGGAAGCTAGCCAGTCCCCTGGCCTTAGAGAAGGCAATATCATTGCCAGAGTCAACATTTTGAACTTTGGTTTCAAAAGATGCTTGTTCAGGTACCTTAAATCTAGAATGGGCCGCCATTCTCCTGTCTTTTGTGGGGTAAGAAAGTATCTTGAATATAGCCCCTTGCCCTGATGGCAAGGAGGGACCCTTTCCACTGCTTTGCAGTCCAGAAGAGAAGAAACCTCTGCTTCCAAAGCAAGGGCTTCTGAAGGATTTTCAGGTGGAAAATGTCTGGCTTTCATCTTTGGAAACTGTTTGAAGCTGAGAACCAGACCCTGGCTTATTACCTCCAGAACCCATCTGTCCGAAGTTAAGGACAGCCAGTTCTGGCTGAAATAAGCCAACCTGCCCCACTGGTACAGGAGAATGTCGCCTGGGCACCCCATCAGGGTGCCTGCTTGGCAGCAGCCTTAGGCTGAGGGAGGGGATGGTTTACTTGTGCCTCTGTCTACCCTGCCTCTGAAGAAACCCCCTCTGCGCAAAGCCAGAGGAGGCTTGAAATTGGTAAAAGGCCTGCCCCTACCTCTGGGAGCGTGCCTTGTGGAGTGGCATGCCTCTCTTAGCCTGGGCACTTTTGTAGGTAGTTCTGTATTCATCCATCTTTTTCATATAGTTTTCTGTTTGCTCGCCAAACAGAGAATTTCCTACTACAGGAAAATCCATAGCCTCTGACTGAGTATCCTGGGACAGATTAGTGCATCTGAGCCATGCCAACCTACGGAAAGCTACAGAAGTGGCCATGACCTAGAGGGACATCATTAACATCAACAGCAGTATGAAATTGAACTTTAGAGGCTTCAATGCCATCAGCAGCCACCTGTTCCAACTCACTAGCCAGCTGGCCATGGGCCTGCTTGGCTAACTGCAATATTGTGTCCCATCTAGATTTCTGATATCTAGCTACATAAGCCATATAATTTGCCTGCCTGAGTCCCAAAGAAGCTGCCATATACTGTTTTTCCCATGGCATCAATCTTCCTGGAATCCTTATCAGGAGGATGTGAGGCCAGGGAATATTAGCCTTGTCACAGGCTGCAGCTTGTACCACACCTACATGACTACACTGTTCAGTGAGAAGTCTGTATCAGAGCCTGACAAAGTATACCTTCTGTCCATTTTTATCTACAGGAGGGACAGAATGAGGATTTTTAAAATCTTTGTTGTTTGCTTCCTAAATGACTTATGCAAAGGAATAGACAACCTCCTAGACTCTGGTATATCCATCATTTCTACATAATCAGGCTCCTCTTGCTCATCCACAGCCTCCTCTAAAGGAAGCTGGAGGGTTTCTGCAACCTTTTTGTAAAACATAAAATGAGAAGGGGACTCCGACAGAATAGGAGGAGATACTAAAGGTCTGTCTGGAGAAATGTCCAGTTCAATGGGCACGTCCAGACCCTCCCAGCCACACATATATTGATCAAATTCCTCCTCCCCCTCCTGTGGTTCATAAAATTCCTCAACATCATATTCCTGAACCACTGGAACTGAACGAACCAACCTTTTACCAACTGTTGGTGGTTCGACAGGTCCCTGAGACAGTGACTGGACAATCTGAATGGCTTTAGCTATCTCTGCAGCAGTTGGAGAGACAATTTTGGACTCCAAACCTACTGATTTCTTTATGTCTTTTTAACTGGGACTGGTTCATCTGAACCAGCCTTTCTTTGCCGAGGAAGTCTTGCCCTGGTCAGAAGGCACTCCCTCTGGTCCAGTGGGTGCTGGACCGGGCTGGCCATCCGGGTCAGTGGACTTTTTGGCCTCTCGTTCCCTGAGCCGGCCCAATCTCTTTTCCAGGGTGGCTGCAGGGAAATTTTTACACACCTGGCAGTCTGACAGGAGGTGGTCAGCCCTCAGACAATAGACACAAGTGGTGTGTGGGTCAGCCTTGGCAAAGGCTTCCCCACAGACATCACAGTGTTGAAACCCAGGGCCGGTTTTTCTTTTGGGTTTCTCAGACATAATGCCAGCCTATCCAAAACTTGCCTTTGATGGCAGTGCCAGGCAAGACACCCTTATTGGTTCCTAACCGTGTCACGGGTATTTGAAAAACCTATTTAAAACCAGGTTTTTTAGAACCGATAAGAACGGAACCGCACTCTAAAAGCCAACCAAACACTTCAAAACGTTAAAATCAAAACCGATCGGGTTCAAAACCGAACCGATAATTGAATTTCACACAGACTTTAAATTTGTACTTACGGTTTACCAGATAGAGCTTTTAACCGAAATGCGGTAAAATAAATACTTTTTGCCGGTTCAAATGAACCGAAAAATACTCGCTTGAACCGAGAATGAACCGAGCTGAAGGAGCTGATCTCCGGAGCGACTGTTCAGTGGAGCGGAGTAAAGAATCTGACAGTTTCATTTGAAACTGGCCAGATAGAGCTTTGGCACAGCACCCTCGTGCTGTAGAACTCCAGATCCTCTGGAGTTAACTCCTTCCTCTCCGGGGCAGTTCAGCTGCAGTGGCTGACTGCTATTGTTATAATATAGCAAGACTTCATGGTGTTTGAAATGAATGTTTCTCCCCGCCCTCTTAATTTATTAAACCTGTGGCTCCCTGTTAAGTGGTTTAAAAGGGTTTAGAGTATAATTACTGATTTTATCTGGGCAAACAAAAAATTCAGAATGGCATTTTACAAGTTAGCTGCCCCTAAGATAAAGGGAGGCCTAAGACTTCCTCATATTAGGTTCTATTATCTAGCCAGTCATCTAAATAAATATCTGAGATGGTTACCGGTAGCTGACAGCCAGCCACAGGCTAATTATACACCTGTCTGGCTTAAACTTGAGTTGGCATGTATTAAAGAACATGGCCTATCTCCCTCAGCTTTTCTTCATATTAAGCCTAGTTCCTTGCCCAGAACCCTTTGTGGTTCAATGATAGAAACTTCTCTCAGGGTTCACTAACAAGTGTGTGCTCTTCTGAGGTATGACAACCTCTCAGACCCTGTGCAGGCCCTAAAAGGTAATCCTAAGTTCTTAATTGATGGCAAACGTCTTCCGAATAGCTGGCTTCCACATCTTAAGGATGGTCAGGTTTGGCAGTTAATTGGAGACAATGGAAATTGGCTCTCCTCATCACAAATTATGAATAAATTTCTTATCCCCGGACCAATATCTTTAAAGTATTTCAATTACGCCATCTTCTGATTCAGGTTATGGGTATTCCATTTCTCACCCCCCCACCATGGTCACAGATATAAATCTGCAGTTCGAGTTAGGAAGTTTGCAGGTTTCTCACGAGCAGTCTCTAAGATCTATAGTAAGTTATACAATTGGTGTTATCCTAAAACCCTGTGCCCTGTGACATTTTGGTCCTCGCTTTTTCCAGATTCTAATTTGGACTGGGACCTGTTGTGGAAAAACTGTCATAAATTTGCACTTCAGGATAGACTGCGTTTTATGCAGTTTAAAATTTTACATAACATTTATTACTCATCAAAAATTAGCCAGATTAGGCTTAATTGAATCCTCTTTATGTACACGTTGCCAGCAGGAAGAAAGTGATTTGCTCCATATTTTTTGGAAATGCCCAAAGGTGGCCCCAACTTGGAATATTATTAAACAGAGGGCAGATCCACTTTTAGGCCTGACAGAATTATGTACTCCTGAGATATGCCTCCTGATGGACTTTTCTTCTATAGATGTTCTTAACAGGAAATATTACATAGCCCTAATTGCTTTATCACTTAAAAAGGTTATCCTAAGGCACTGGAAATACAGTAATGAAATCACTTATGTTGAATGGTTGCAGGAATTCCTAGCTAATCTAAGAACAGAGAATGTCATAGGAAATCTTCAAAATAACACCAATAAATTCAATAATAATATATGGGGTCCCATTTTAGCCTTATACTCCCTGCAAGATACTAGGTAACTTTTGGTTACTCCCCCTTCTGGTGGGATACGATTGTGGTTTTAATGCTGTGCTGGGGTTGGTGGGTACTGGGTCATGGGGGGGGCGGGGAGAGGTGAGAATGAATCCAGTATGTTATCTTCTATCATTGTTACTTTAATTTGTTTTCGTCCTGGCTTTATTCTCTGTAATGTAAAACTTGAATAAAATTTGAATGGCAAAAAAAAAAATGTTTTTAAATGCTATGAAACTGCATTTCTCCTACTTTAATAAATGCAGTTTCAGTATAAATGTAAACAACTGCCTCTCCTTTATAAGCCTATGGAGACATTTTAAAAAAATCAAAATGTGTGAAAAGCTTTAGTTGTCCTTTCAGGATGGCAGCCTTTTGCCCATCCTCTTATCACCCTACACCCCCCCCCACACCGGGACAGCCTAATGATTCTCCATCCTTTCTTTTGTTTTTCCCCTGATATACTGGAATAAATATTTTTCTCCGCCCTTGACCCCTTCTGCAATATGTAGCCCTGTATTGAATGAGTGATAAGAAAAAATTACTCACCTTAGTAATGTTGTTTCTTCTAATGGAGTCTTGCTATATTATAGACATTAGCAGTTTGATCCAACTCTAGAACTGCCCCGGAGTGAAATGGTTAAAACCATTCCAAAATAGAATTTTGGCAGGAGAGCAGCTCTATCTGTGTCATTTCAAACTTGAACTGTCAGATCTTTACGAGCCAAACTCACTAAGGTCTGTGTGGAAGCTGTAACCTACACTAGCCAAATGGCTACCTAAATAATAACAACCATTGATGGTCCCAACACCCAAGACTCAAGTCAGGGGACCAGAAATACTAACACCATTCTAATAATATGAAAATGGAACATAAGTATAATAAAACACACACACTGCACACATACATACTCCAAAGTCCCAAAGGGACAAAATGCTAACAGGACATAAGTAGTGCCCACACTAAGTTGCCCGACCCCACCAAGTAGAGGTTCTGAGAGGGGCAGGTTGGGAGGTTTATATATAGCAAGACTCCATTAGAAGAAACAACATTACTAAGGTGAGGAATTTTTCTTCAAACAACATGAAGTCTTGCTATATTATAGACATTAGCAGAATACACAGCAGTACCTCCATGGAGGAGGGGCAGAACCTACTTAGGGAATAGGCTCTGAAGAACAGCTGTGCCAAACCGAGCATCTCTCCTGGCCTGGACATCCAGGGAGTAAAGCTTGGTAAAAGTGTGTACCGTTTTCCAAGTAGCAGCCTGGCAAATCTCTAATAAAGGGATATCTCTGGCAGCAGCTAGAGACGCAGCTGTACCCCTGGTAGAATGAGCCCTCAAACCGGGGGCTCTGCCCACTTTCTGATAACAAAATTGGATACAAGAGACAATCCACCTGGCTATTGATCTCTTAGTGGCAGGTTTGCCTTTCCCAACTTCACCATAGGTAAGGAAAAGTTGGAGGGATTCGAACCTGTGACCTTTGGTACGCTCTATATAATAACTAAGAGCTCTCTTAAATCCAGGCTGTGCAATCTCCTCTCACCCGAAGAGGAGTGATCAGTGAAAAATACTGGAAGGGAGATAGATTGATTAAGATGGAAATCTGAAACCACCTTAGGCAAAAACTTCCTATTAGTCCTAAGGACTACCTTATCCCTGTGGAAAGAAATAAAGTCAGTCTCCACTGACAAGGCTTGTAATTCACTTTAGGCCTGGCAGAAGTGATAGCCATTAGAAAACAGTTTTCCAAGTTAGGTACTTAAGCTCTGCAGAAGACAGAGGTTCAAAAAGGGGTTGCATTAACTGGGCAATGCAAACATTAAGGTCCCAAGCAGGGGCCGGTTCTCGAAAGGGAGGATTAGTATAGAGTAATCCCTTAAAAAACTTGGAAAACACAGGATGAGAGGAAAGAGGGGATGACTTTCCTGCTGACACAAAAGCAGACACAGCTGCCAAATGAACTCTCAGGGTAGCTGGTCTGAGACCCAAGGAATTAAGATGTACCATGTAATCTAACAAAATGGGCAATCAGCAGATTCTGGGAAATATTTTTCCTAGCACACCAAATGGAAAACCCTTTCCATTTAGAACTATAAGTAGCTCAAGTGGAAGGCTTTCTGGAAGCCTTTAGGATCTCAAGAACACCCTGAGAGAGGTGTAAATCAGCAAACTCTAACTCCTCAAGAGCCAGGCCCTTAGGTTGAGGGATTTGAGGTCCGGATACCAAACCCTTCCCTGGGCACAAGTCAACAGACTGTGATTCCTGGGGAGGCACAGGGGAAGATGGACTGTCAGAGACAGAAGGAGTGGGTACCAGGGCTGCCTGGCCCAATCCGGGCAATCAGAATCACCCTGCAAGGCTGAGATCTGATTTTGACTAGTACTTTGAATAGGAGAGGAAAGGGGGAAGCATAGAGGAACTTCCACTCCCAATCCAGAAGAAGGGCATCCAGGGGAACTGAGCCCAGCACTGGAGGCCTGCAACAGAACAGAGGAAGTTTGTGATTGTCTGGGGCTGCAAAAAGATCTATCTGAGGGATGCCCCACCTGGCAAAACTATCCCCAGCATTGAGGATCCAGGGACCATCTGATGGCCCTGGGAAATCCTGCTGAGGGCATCCGCTAGGACATTGTCCTTCCTGGAAGATGAACTGCTATGAGGGAAGTGTTCAGGAATAGGCCAGAGACCACAGCTTCATTGCCTCGGTGCACAAGGTCAAGACCGAGTGCCCCCTGTTTGTTGATGTACCACATTGTTGTGGTGTTGTCTGTTCTGACTTGTATCACCTTGTCGTGGACAGATGCAGAAAAGCTTGAAGAGCTAAAAAGACAGCTCTGAGTTCCAGCAAATTGATGTGGAGCAGAGATTCCTGGGGGGACCAAACTCCCTGAGTGGAAAGGTCGCCCATGTGGGCTCCCCAACCCAGAAGGGAAGCATCTGTAGTGAGAGAGTGAGAGTCAAGTCGTGAGAAGGGGAAATGAAGGGAACCCCCGCTCTTAAATTGCTCTGATCCTGCCACCACTGGAGAGCTAGGATCAAGGTTTGAGTCACTGGGACCAACTTGGAAAGGGGGTCTCTTCTCTGAGACCAAAAGATTCTCAAGTGAAACTGAATGTCTCTCATCTGAAATCTGGCTCCCTGCACAACAGCTGTGGATGCAGCCATGTGCCCCAGGAGCTGCAGAAGTGTCTTGCTGGTCGAGAGACCTGCAGAGTGAAGGAAGAGGCCAGAGCCACTAAATTCCTTACCCTTTCTGGGGAAGAAAGGCTCTGGCTAGCTTTAGTGTCCAATTCTGCCCCTATAAAAGTGAGTACCTGGACTGGTTCCAGAACCAACTTTGGTAGGTTTAGCAGAAAACCCAGGGAGGTGAGAAGCTGCTGGGTGACCTGCAGGTGAGATTTTACCTGTTCTGGGGACTGGCCTACAACGAGCCAGTTGTCTAGATAGGGAAAAACAGCAATCCTCTGCCTCCTTAAGTGGGCCACTGCCACTGCTAGACACTTTGTGAATACCCTTGGAGCAGAGGTAAGGCGAAGGGCATTGCTCTGAACTGGAAATGACCCGAGGGCAGTTCAATCTGAGGTACTTCGATGGGATCTTCTGATTAGGACATGGAAATAGGCATCCTTGAGGTCCAGGGAGGCTAGCCAGTCCCCTGGCCTTAGGGAAGGTAAAATCATTGCCAGAGTTACCATTTTGAACTTTGGTTTCAAAAGATGCTTGTTCAGATATCTGAGATCTAAAATGGGCCGCCACTCTCCTGTCTTTTTTGGGGTAAGGAAGTATCTGGAATACAGACCCCTGCCCTGATGCAGGGGAGGAACCCTTTCTACTGCTCTGAGAGCTAACAGGGATGAGACCTCTGTTTCCAGAGCGAGGGTCTGAAGCACTTGCAGGTAGAAAAGTCTGCTTTTCAACTTGGGAAACTTTTGAAGCTGAGAACCAGACCCTGGCTTACTACTCCAGAACCCACTTGTCTGAGGTTAAAGAAGCCCAATTCTGACTGAAGTAAGCCAGCCTGCCCCCACTGGTACAGGAGAATCGGCCCTGGGCACCCCATCAGGGTGCCTGTTTCGAGGAGCTTTAGGCTGGGGGTGGGAGCAGGTCTGCCCACCCCTCGCCTGCCCCTGCCTCTGAAGAAGCCCCTCTGAGCATAGGCAGAGGAGGCCTGAGTCTGGTAGAAAGGCCTGTGAAAAGGCTCACCTCACCCCTGGGGGCATGCCTTTGAGGAGTGGCTTGCCGCCTTAGCCTGGGCACTCTTGTAAGTAGTCCTATATTCATCCATCTTCTTCATGTAGTTCTCTGTCTGCTCTCCAAACAGAGAATTTCCCACCACAGGAAAATCCATAGCCTTAGTCTGGGTATCCTGTGACAAACTAGTACACCTGAGCCAGGCCAACCTACTTAAAAGCTACAGATGTGGCCATGACCCTAGAGGAAACATCATTAACATCCACAGCAGCATGAAATTGAACCTTAGAGGCTTCAATGCCATCAGCAGCCACCTGTTCTAGTTCACTAGCCAGCTGGCCGTGGGCCTGCTTGGCCAATTGCATAACAGTATCCCATCTAGATTTCTGATACCTAGCTACATAAGCCATGTAATTTGCTTGCCTGAGTCCCAGAGAGGCTGCCATATACTGTTTTTTTGCCATGGCATCAATCTTCCTGGAATCCTTGTCAGGAGGATGTGAAGCCAAGGGAATATTAGCTTTTAACAGGCAGCAGCCTGAACTACCCTAACATGACTGCATTGCTTAGAAAGGAATTCTGTATCAGGGCCTGACAATGTATACCTTCTGTCCATCTTTTATCTACAGGAGGCACAGAATTAGGAGCTTTTAAAATTTTAATTGTTTGTTTCCTAAAAGACTTATGTAAAGGAATAGACAATCTCCTAGACTCTGGAATATCCATCATTTCTACAAAATCAGGCTCCTCTTGCTCATCCACAGCCTCTTCTAAAGGAAGCTGGAGGGTTTCAGCAACTTTTTTATAAAACATAAAATGAGATGGGGACTCAGACAGCATAGGGGGAGATTCTAAAGGTCTGTCTGGGGAGATGTCCGGTTCAATGGGCACACCCAGACCTTCCCAGCCACATTCATACTGTTCATAATCCTCCTCCTCCTCTGGTTCATAAAATTCCTCAATATCATAATCCTGAACCACTGGGACCGGACGAACCGACCTTTTACCAGATAGTGGTGGTTCGGATGGACCCTGAGACAGTGACTGGACAATTTGTATGGCTTTTGCTATCTCTGCAGCAGTTGGAGAAGGAATTTTGACTCCAGACCTGCTGATTTTCTTGTTTTCTTTACTGGAATTGGTTCCTCAGAACCAGCTTTTCTTTGCCCGAGGAAGTCTGGCCCTGGTCAGAGGGTACTCCCTCTGGTCTCGGTTAGCACCAACCGGCTGGCCATCCGGTCAGCGGACTTTTGTTCTCTGCCCTGAGCCTGCCCAATCTTTTTCCAGGGTGGCTGCAGGGAAATTCTTACATACCTGGCAGTCTGACTGGAGGTGGTCAAACCTCAGACAATAAACACATGTGGTGTGGGTCAGCCTTGGCAAAGACTTCCCACAAACATCACAGTGTTGAAACCCAGTGGGCCGGTTTTCTTTTGGGTTTCTCAGACATAATGCCAGCCTAACCAAAAACTTGCCCTTTTAACGGCAGTGCCAGGCAAAGACACCCTTATCGGTTCCTAACCGTGTCATGGTATTGGAAAAGCGTAATAAATCCGCTTTTTTAGAACCGATAAGAACTGGAACCGGGACTTAAAATAGTAACTTTTAGTTTTAAATGAGTTTTAATTCCACTGATCGGTTCAAAACCGAACCGATAACTTACAAGTTCCACACAGACAAAACCTTCATTTACTTACGGTTACCACAGATAGAGCTTGAACCGAACGGTTTTGAGGTTAAATAAAACTATTCTCGTTAAATCCAACCGAGAAAACACTTTTTAAACCGAGAAATGAACCGAGCAGAAGGAGAAATCGAGCGACTGTTCACTGAGGCGGAGTAAAGAATCTGACAGTTCAAGTTTGAAATGACACAGATAGAGCTGCTCTCGTGCCAAAATTCTAGTTTGGAATGGTTTTAACCATTTCACTCCGGGGCAGTTTTAGAGCTGAATCAAACTGCTAATGTCTATAATATAGCAAGACTTCATGTTGTTTGAAAATGTTATTTTTATACAAGAACAAATGATTAGGGACAAATCCATGTTTTCAACAAAATACCCTGTACAATCCATATACAGTACAATACAAAAAATTACATAAAAACAAATTACATAATGTTAAGATAATTTCATCTGCTTTTGCCTCCCTAGCCACCCTCTTTGCCTCCTTATTTATCAGTAAATGTTTCCACATTCTTCCTCCCTCTGATTTTCTTTGAACTTGAAGAGTGCCTTTTCTTGGTTTCTACCACTTCCCTGACTTTTGCTCAGAAGGATAATGATCTCTTTATTCCCTATGGGGATACGGGTCTTCCAAGGACTGCCATATCCCACAATCCCCTATGCCATCTGGAACAGGGGATCCACTGAATGACAAATCTGGTGTCTGGCTACACTCTGACACCCCCAAACTCCAGAATGTTCCAAGCCCCTGCGTGGTCCTCTTTAGCCATGCATCAGGGTAGCAAGGAGGGCTGTGGA
Organism: Neoceratodus forsteri; assembly: GCA_016271365.2. Lineage (NCBI taxonomy): Eukaryota > Metazoa > Chordata > Ceratodontiformes > Ceratodontidae > Neoceratodus > Neoceratodus forsteri. The sequence goes on from CM057459.1 coordinate 662,800,426, forward strand.
TTCCACGATGTATGGGTGTAGGTGCAGATGATTTGATGGGACAGTGACAACTCTCACTGATCACGGTGCCCCTGGCAGTGGTGTGGCAAGCATCCATATGCATGGTCAAATTTGCTTGGATAACCACAAGCATGTCTAAGCAGATGGTTCAACCTAGATGATGACTACTACTACTCCAGAATTTTGGACTCATGCACTGTTACGGGCCTGGGCTGACAACTCCTGATGAGGGGCTGATATCCAAAATTTTAATAAATTGTGCCATACCTCCACCTAGAGAAAGGTATAGCTGGCTGGGGTTTACAACCCCATGGGATGCAGTACCACCTCACCTCTCTACAAGATCATCCCTACCAGGATCTAGTACAGTGCAACAACAGTTCCCCACAGATGCAGTTCTTATACTCAGTTATGATGTGCTTACGGAAAGTAAGTGTGAACAAATTAAGAAGGGCTTTATTGGGGAACAGGTTCGGGCTCTAGGGGAAAGGATGGGGTAGGTTAGATCAATGAGATAGCAATGTAGGGCTGGTTGTTCTTCTGGTGTCCTGCTAGGACTAGCCAAAACTAACAGTAGCTCTGGCTGTATTTCTGGTGCCCATCCCAGGCTCAGCCAAATTAACAGTAGCCTGCCTCAGAACTACAGCACACATTTATTGACAGACAAGTTTTTTTCAAATACTATCTACAAATTAAGTTGCTTAATTTTTTTTTTTCTCTCTTCTATCAACTTTATAAGAAACAACTATAGATGTATATCTAAGGCTATGGGTACCTAGACTGATGTCGTTAGTTTTCCTTTTTTTTCTTTTTCTTTTTTTATCACTGTCATGAAATGTGTTTCCTTGGCTTCTGTACTATTTGATATGACTACTATGTAATTACATGTCTTTTTCTCTGAATAAAGATGAGTTTTTTAAAAAAAACTACACCACATATGCACAGTACCTCAGCCTAGATGTACTGCTGGGAACTACCCAAGCTCCACTGGTATGAGCAAATATACAGTGCCAGACTACCCTGCTAGGACTAGCCTTAAATAACAGTAACCTTTGCTGTACTTCCACTGCCCATCCCAGGCTCATTTTAATTAACAGTAGACCACCTCCCAACTACACCTGCACAATACCACGACACAGCCATACTGCTGGGAACTAGACATGCCCCACTGGTACGAGTAGATATACAGTACTGGCAATCAGGATCAAGCACTCTGTGTGAGATTTCACAGTTTACTACATGACAAAATTAACATGAAATAAAGCTGAATACGTGCAGTATCCGGCAAGCTATTCCTGCAGAAATTGTGATACTGTGATTGATCCTACCAGAGGGCACTGTATATCGTGAGTTATACAGTACATGGGAGGCCCATGTGCTTTACTGGGTGTCCTGCCATGGAAATGGTGTAGACCCAGTGATGTTGCACGTGGCTGGTGGGTGTTGGTGCACTTTAAAATTCAACAAGAACTATTATAGTGTTTCAAATTGAAAAGCGAGCATAAACTCAAAGCAGGTGTTTGTATTACCATCAGGATTGCCTTGTACAATTACGGATCTCCCCAATTACAAACAAATGTAGTGGTGGTGGTAGTGGTGCTGCAGGGACAAGGCCCTCATTTGCTCACAGTTTCCCCAGAGCTTGCTTGGTGTGCAGGGTGTACTGACGCAGTAGCAACGGGTTCTTCCTCTGGCAGGTTTAGTTCTTTCTCTATCTCAGGCCTCCAAAGAGTGTGTGTGAAAACTGCTTTCCACTTTCTTAGTCAGGCCTCTCCATCTTTCCACGTGTAGCAGACAATAACTCCTACTGAAATCACAGATGTAGCTTCATCCTCTGAAGTCTGAGCCTGTCTGATCAGAATTCATTGTCCTGGCAACCAGTAACTAGCATGCTGCGATAACCAGCCACTGTTTGTGGTGTTGGATGGGTGACTCCCCCAGATAAAGAGCTGCTCTCTGTTGCAGGTCGGTGTTGTGATGCAGTCTCTCAGTGTATCTGAAGAATAATCACAGGGTGGCTGACCTTTGCAACACCTCTCCTAGCTCCTTGCTTTTAATCTGTCTTGTCTGCACTCCACTGTTTCAGTGCAGGAATTCTGTTTGGCTTTGGCAGACAAGTGGTCTGTCTCCTTCAGTTATCTGCTGCAGTTCACTCCAGTCTGACTCCCTCAGCAGCCACAATCAGAGTGACTAAGTTCTGGAAACCTAGCTCTCCAGTGATCCTTGGAACTGTCAGCCCCTCTTGGCAGAACTGGAGGTCCCTCACTGAACAAACCATTGGCCACAAATGTCACTTTGTATTAAGGACATTTTCTTGCACCCCATGGGCCTTTTTGGCTCCCTCTGCAGGTTTCTGCGGTCTGATTGATTGTTGTGCAGCCCTCTGACAGCACTGTGTTACTCAGAGAGATCAAAAGCAAACAATATGGTGGCTTGTTCTGTAATTCTAAGGGCACCCAGTCCAAAGTTCTTATTTCAAAGGTCTACTGTCCCTAAAAACATTATCCTGGGCCCACTTAGTGTTGTGTGTGGCTGCACGAATGTCCAGTGTTGTTGTGGCAGTGATTGAGCGATCCCTGCTTTTGTTTGCAAGTGCTCATCGCTTGCTCCATTGGCGACAGTGGAAATGCCATTAATGTGAAGTGTAGATCTGCTTGATTTGAATATTCATTTCTCCTTCTCTGGTTGTTCACCTCTTGGTCCCCACCACAATGTATTAGTAGCCAGGGTCTATGGGAGCAAGAAGATCAGTAACAGTGGCCCCTGGGCTGTGTAGAGTCTAATGGTAGGCCTTGAGGTCAGCAGTGAATATTAATTATGGTAGTTTATGTGTGGCTGGGGCTGTTGGCATGCATTTGCTGTGGATTACTGCTTGTGGTGTTTTGACAGAGTCTGCAAAGCCCAGTAAGTCTGCCACAACTCAGTATGAGCAACAGAAAGACAAGTTACTCACCTGTAACTGTAGTTCTAGGAGTGGTATATGGTGTACATCCACACTTCTGGCAGAATTTCTTTCCCCTTTAAGACTTGCCGGAAGGTCTTCAAGCTGGCTCCTCCCACCCACCCGGGTGGTATTCTCATCGACACCACCCAGTGACATCAGATCTTATTCGCTGGAAGCAAGACCAGTGTGTCACTTGCCAGGGGAGGTTAGGTGGGTTTTGTGGATGTACACCATATATCACTCCTAGAACTACAGTTACAGGTGAGTAACTTGTCTTTCTAGGGTCATGGATATGGTGTACTATCCATACTTCTGGCAGACTCCTAGCAGTACTCTGGTAGGACGGGCAAGGCGTACACTCCCTATTTAGGGAACAAAGATTGGAGAACCGAGGCCCCAAAAATTTAAATTATGTACTTACCGTAATTCTTGATCTTCTTGGATGAAGTTTCCACCACTCATTCACACTAATGGGAGTATGCCAGGACCCCACGGGAGTCAAAAATCTTCAGGAGGGCTGGCGCCGGGATAGGACTGCGTATGTGCGGCACCGCAAGACTAGCTCACGCCATATAGGCAACCCCGGCATCGATGCTCCAATCGCCTCAGTACCTTTTTGACCGAACTAACAGAAGAAAATCTAACCCTAACTTCCAGGCATGAAAAGGCTCGGATGACCCATGTAAGAAGGATCAATTCAACAATGTCTTCATAGTCCGAACAACAAGGAAGTGAAGACCAAAACAGAACGAGTGAGCTCAGGGGATGGTGGGTGAGCATGTGAATAAGTGGTGGAGACTTCATCCAAGAAGATCAAGAATTACGGTAAGTAAGTAATTTCCATATCTTTGCCACTCATTTACACTAATGGGAGAGTACTGAGCTAAAAATCAAACCCTCTGAGTAGGGCGGTAGGAGACAGAGCTCACTGAGGACTGAAAGTCCATAAGGACTGTCCTGCCGAAGAAAGTGAACTGTCTGGCATGGACATCCAGAATGTAGTACTTTACAAAGGTATGCACTGAGCTCCAACTTGCCGCCTTGCAGATGTCTGCAGTGGGTACATTACAAATCTCCGCCAGGAAGCCACAACCGCTCCAGTAGAGTGGTGTGAACCTGGCCTTCCAACTTGGCCTGTGTCATGGATTAGTAGTGTTGAAGACATGCTACTAACTAAGCAGAAAACATCTCATGGCAACAGGCTGACCCAGCCGAGGCATGCTGAAAGATACAATAGTTGCTCGGATACATATCTCTTCATTCTATTGATGCAGAATCACAAAACCCTCTTAACATCCAGAGAAATGAAGGGAGTGCTTGCCTTCATTCTGGAGTTAATGCAGTAAGTAGGGAGAAGCAAAACTTGACTAAGGGTAACTGAACCAGTGACATGTTGTCTACTGGCTCAAGACAGACAGAAAACACGCAGAGGTGTACCTTCACTGCTGAGTACTGCAGACCTGTGTTCAACAGGTCCAAAAAGAACCCCAGCACCTTACTTGGTGGGCAACCAAAGGGTCCAGATAGGACTTGTACACCAGATGGAGAAGGATTTCCACTTAGCCACGTAAGCCCTCCTGGTGGAAGGCTTATGCATGGTTTAGAAGATGTCTGCAACAGTCTGGGAAACCTAAAGCTTGCCCACTTCCATTTCCTCCGGAGCCCAGCATGGAGATGAAGGGAATGTAGGACAGGATGGACTATAGTCCCTGCCCCCCTGTGCCTACAACTTGAGCAGCACCCTCTGAATTAAGGGAAGAGGAAGAAAGAAAAAATTACTTACTATAGTAATGTTGTTTCTTCTAATGGAGTCTTGCTGTATTCCGACTTAATGCAGTTAGCCCCAGCACTTGAACTGCCCCGGAGAGTAAGGAGTTAAACTCTATACAGGAGCACAGAATGTTGAGCTCGAGCTCGGTTTTCAAACCTCTGTTTGTGGTACTTCCCAGTGTAACCGTCAGATTCTTACGAGCAACTAACTAGCTGAGTCTAGATATAATAAATAAATATATACATATATATATATGTGTGTGTGGAAATTGTTTTAGTATAAGCCAAAAGGCAACAATTTGGGCCCAGAAGACTCAAGTCGAGAACCCAAGAAGAAAAAGGTAGTGACAACACTAAACAGATTTATAACACAAACAGAATCAACAATTAACCCACCCAAGATGGGGGGATGCAAGGTACACCCCTGAGGTGCAACACTGTACCTGCCAGCCCACTTCCCAAAAACTAGGTTCTGAGAGGGAAGGCAGGGGAGAGGTCAGAATACAGCAAGACTCCATTAGAAGAAGCAACATTACTATGGTGAGTAATTTTTTCTTCAAACAACATGAAGTCTTGCTGTATTCTGACTTAATGCAGACTACCAAGCAGTTCCCCATGGAGGAGGGAATGCAGAACCTACTTTGGGAACAAGCTCTGCAGTACTGCTGTGCCAAACCTAGCATCCCTCCTAGCCTGGATGTCCAGGGAGTAATGCTTGGTGAATGTATGTACTGTTTTCCAGGTGGCTGCTGTATATCTCTGGCCACAGCCAGAGTAGCAGCTGTACCCCTAGTCAAGTGAGCCCTCAGGTCTGAAGGTGTTCTACCCAATTTGTCATAGCAGAATTGTATACAAGAAACAATCCACCTGGCAATAGTTCTTTTCGTGGCAGGCTTACCTTTCCCCATCTCACCATAAGTGAGAAACAACTGAATACAGTCATTCCTGTGAGCCTTAGTCTGCTCTATGTAATAGCTAAGAGCTCTTTTAACATCCAAGCTCTGTAGCCTTCTTTCACCTGAAGAGGAGTGGTCAGTGGAAAACACAGGAAGAGACATAGACTGGTTCAGATGAAAATCTGATGCCACTTTGGGTAAGAACCTCCTATTGGTTCTTGGGACCACTTTATCCCTATGGAAGGATATGAAGTCAGGTTCAACTGACAAGGCCTGTAATTCACTAATCCTCCTGGCTGAAGTAATGGCTACCAAGAGCACAGCTTTCCAGGTCAAGTATTTCAGCTCAGCCAAAGCCATGGGTTCAAAGGGGGGGCTGCATGAGCTGTGTAATGCAGACATTAAGATTCCAAGCAGGAGGTGGTTCTCTAAATGGGGGGTTTGTATGAACCAGACCTTTGAAAACCTTTTTAAACATATGATGAGAGGCCAGGGAAGAGCCCTTCCCTGTTGAAAGGAAAGCAGAAACTGCTGCTAAGTGAACCTTTAGAGTTGCAGGCCTAAGGCCTAGACCATTGAGGTGAACCAGATAATCTAAGGCCGTGGAGATGCCTGCAGAATCAGGGACAATGCCTTTCTGAGAACACCAAATGGTAAACCTCTTCCATTTGGAATCATAAGTCTTTCTAGCAGATGGTTTCCTGGAAACCTTCAGGATATCCATGACTGCCTGAGAAAGATGCAGGTCTGCATATTCTAGCTCTTCAAGAGCCAGGCCTTGAGATTGAGAGACTGGAGATCGGGATATCAGATCCTTCTCCGGGAGGAGGAGGACAGAAGATTGTGTCTTTTGGGAAGGGACATGGGATGAGAGACTGACAGGGACAGGAACAGAGGATACCAAGGCTGCCTGGCCCAGTCTGGAGCCACTAGGATCACTGTGCAAGGCTGAGTTCTGATCTTGATCAGGACCCTGAACAGCAGAGGGAATGGACGGAAGGCATAGAGGAATCTGCCCTTCCAATACAAAATCAGGGCATCCTGGGGCACAGTCCCCAGGAGTGGGGGTCTGCAACAGAACAGAGGGAGTTGGTAATTATCCGGGGCTGCAAAGAGATCTATCTCTGGAGTGCCCCATCTGGAGAAGATGATCTGCAGGATGAGAGGATTCAGGGACCATTCTTGATGTCCCTGGGATATTCTGCTCAGAGCATCTGCCAGTACATTGTCCTTCCCTGGAAGGTGAACTGCTACTAGGGAAGTCTGAAAAGAATAGGCCAGAGACCACAGTTTCATGGCTTCCATGCACAAGGCTGAGGACCGAGTGCCTCCTTGTTTGTTGATATACCACATTGTGGTTGTGTTGTCAGTTCTGACTTGGACCACCTTGCCCTTGACCGAATCTGAGATGCACTGAAGGGCCAGGAACACTGCCCTGAGTTCCAGAAGGTTGATGTGAACCAGAGACTCCTGTGGAGACTAGACCCCTTGGGCTGTCAGGGCCCCCAGGTGGGCTCCCCAATCTAGGAGAGAAGCATCCATAGTCAGAACTACTGAAGGAGTTTGAAGGAGAAATGGGACTCCTTGTCTGAGGTTGTCCTGATCCAGCCACCACTGGAGAGCTTGGACCAGAGTCTGAGTCACTGGAATCAGTTTGGTAAGAGAATCCTTTTTCTGAGACCAGAAGGACCTTAGGTGAAACTGAATGTCTCTCATCTGGAATCTTGCTCCCTGCACCACTGCAGAGGAAGCTGCCATGTGGCCCAGAAGCTGGAGGAACTGTCTTGCTGGATGAGATACCCGAGGTCGAAAGATGAAGCAAGATCCACTAGGACCTTCACCTTTGCCAGGGGAAGGAAAGCTTTAGCTTGTACAGTGTCCAAATCTATTCCTATAAAGGTGAGAAGTTGAACTGGTTCGAGGACAGACTTTGGAAGATTGAGAAGAAAACCCAGGGAACTGAGTAGGTCCTGGGTAGTTTGCAGAGCTGACTTGACCTGTAGAGATGACTGACCCGCAATGAGCCAGTCGTCCAGATATGAGAAGATGGTGATACCCTGTCTTCTGAGGTAAACCACCACAACTGCAAGGCACTTTGTGAACACCCTTGGAGCTGATGTTAGGCCGAATGGCATGGCTCTGAATTGGTAATGGCCTGAAGGCAACTCGAACTTGAGATATTTTCTGTGGGAGCACCTGATAGGGATATGGAAGTAGGCATCCTTGAGGTCCAGAGATGCTAACCAATCTCCTGGCCTTAGAGAGGGAAGGATTATTCCCACAGTTACCATTTTGAATTTGGGCTTTGAAATGTGTTTGTTCAAACACCTTAGGTCTAGGATGGGTTGCCACTTCCCTGTTTTCTTTGGGGTAAGGAAGTACCTGGAGTACAGTCCTTTTCCTTTGTGCTGAGTAGGAACCTTCTCTATAGCTCTGAGAGCTAGAAGAGAGGAAACCTCTGCCTCTAGTGAAAGGGTTTCTGAGACTGATGCAGGTGGAAAAGACTTGGCCCTCTTTTTTGGAAACTTTTTGAAGCTGAGGGCCAGTCCCTGGCTTACTACTTCTAGGACCCACTTGTCTGAGGTCACAGACTTCCAGGCCTGGAAGTAGTAAGCCAGCCTGCCTCCTACTGGAACTGAGGGGTCAACCTGGGCTGACACCTCAGGGTGTCTAATTAGCAGGAGCCTTAGACTGGGAGGAGGAGGGAGCATCCCTACTCATCCCCCTCCTACCCTTCCCTCTGAAGAACCCCCTCTGTGGGAAGGGAGGGGAGGCCTGAGCTTGTTAAAAAGGCCTGTGAAAAGGCCAGCCCCTGCCCCTAGACTGCTGCTTTTATGGAGTGGCTTGCTTTTCCTTGGCCTGTGCACTCCTGTATGTGGTCCTGTATTCATCCATTTTCTTCATGTAAGCCTCTGTTTGCTCCCCAGATAGAGAGTTACCCACTACAGGAAAATCCATAGCCTTAGTCTGGGTATCCTGTGAAAAGCTAGTACATCTGAGCCAAGCATGTCTTCTGAGAGACACAGATGTAGCCATGACTCTAGATGCCACATCACTAGAGTCCACAGGAGCATGAAATTGCATTTTTGATGCCTCAATTCCATCAGCAGCCACCACCTCCAGCTCTTTGGCTAGCTGGGGGGGGAGGCCTGTTTAGCCAGTTCCAGAACCGTATCCCATCTGGATTTATGGTACATGACTGTGTAGGCCATATAATTAGCCTGCCTGAGTCCCAAAGAGGATGCCAAATACTGTTTTTTGCTGTGGCCTCCACTTTCCTGGAGTCCTTATCCGGGGTAGCTAAAGGAATGTTAGCCCTGTCACAGGCTGCAGCCTGCACTACCCCCAACATGGCTGCTATGATTATAAAGGAACTCCGTAGCTGTGCCTGATAACATATACCTCCTGTCCATTCTCTTGTCCACAGGAGGTATTGAATTAGGAGTTTGTAAAATGTTGTGTGTCTGTTTCCCCAAGGACTTATGAAGAGGGATAGACAGCCTTTTGGACTCTGAGATGTCTATCATTTCCACAAAATCAGGCTCTTCTTCTTCCTCTGCAGCTTCAACCAAGGGACGCTGAAGGGTTTTGGCCACCTTTTTGTAAAACAAAAAGTGTGACGGGGACTCAGAGAGCCTGGGAGGAGAGACACCCGAGGGCCTGTCTGGGGAGATGTCTGGTTCAATAGGCACATCCAGATCCCCCTGGTCATCATCATCATCATCATCATCATCGGGAGTCTTTGTCTCCGTCCCATTCCTCATAATAAGCAACTGGATCATAATCCGAAGGAGACAGATCCAACCGAACCAACTGCCTAACTGGCGGTACCAGTTCGATCGAACTGGTCTAAGCAATTGAGCAATGCTAATCATTTTGGCTATTTCGTCTGCAGTTGAAGAATGCGGTACAGGATCTGAACAGGTGGACTTACGTGTTCTTTTTGTCGGAACTGGCCCCTCAGGGTCGGCTCTCCTTTTGCCCGAGGAGGTATCACCTAGGTCAGTAGGCACCTCCTCAGGTTTGGCAGCAACCGAACCGGGCTGGCCATCCTGATCTATGGACTTCTGGGCCTCCCTTTCCTTCAGCCTACTCAGTCTCTTATCTAGAGTGGATTTAGGAAAGGTTTTACAAATTTGACAGTCCGACTTGAGGTGGTCAAACCCCAGACAATAAACACAGATGAGGTGGGGGTCGGCCTTGGCAAAGGCCTCCCCACACTCAGTACAGTGCTGAAACCCAGAGGGACTGGTTTTCTTTTTGGGTTTGTCAGACATGGCCAACCTACTAAATTACCCTATAGCAACTCTCAAGCCAGGTAATAAAATAACCGATCGGTTACAAACCGTGCCACGGGTTTTGAAAAAGAACCAGAAAAGGCCCGGTTCTTTTGAAACTGATCTATACCAGAACACCACTTAAATCCCCAGAAAATTTTCTCAGAAAAACAGAAGAAATACAAGGTCGGTTCCTAACCAGACCGACCGAATAGAAACTGAGGAAAAAAGTAATTTCCACACACTTTTACAAAATAAACACAGTCACTATCTATCTACAACACTACCTGTACCATAGACAGAGGCTGGAAATCCAAAAAAATAACAAATAGAGTGTTTTAAAACCGAATGCTTTACTTTTTACCGAACCAAGCAGAGGAATCTCTGGAGCGACTTCACTGTTAGGCGGAGTAAAGAATCTGACGGTTACACTGGGAAGTACCACAGACAGAGATTTGAAAACCGAGGTCGAGCTCAACATTCTATGCTCCTGCATAGAGTTTAACTCCTTACTCTCTCGGGGCAGTTCAAGTGCTGGGGCTAACTGCATTAAGTCAGAATACGGTAAGACTTCATGTTGTTTAAAACATACAGGGAGCATCTTGTCTACTGCAGTGAATACATCCTGACAGAAAACACCAGGGTCTGGAGTTCTGAAGCAGGATACAGGCAGTTTTGTGTTGAGAAGGGATGCAAAAAGGACCAGGTCCGAACTGCCCCACTTGTCGAAAGTCACTGCACAAAATCTGAACTGACACATTGTGCTCAAGGTACCAGGGGTGTAGCCAGGCATTTCAGATTTGTACACCAAGCTGCCACACTGCTACCCCCTCTGCCACTGTTGTCCAAGCCTGCCCCCCCAATGACTCGAGTCCAAGGTTCCTGGCTCCAATCAGATGATTCCCACACTAGACCTGCTGCCTGTCTGCACTGCTAGTGTGGTGTTCGGCTCCCGCTGCCCACTGTTAAATGCCACTGACTGCACCACAAGTTCACGACCACGGTAGAAATTTCTTCTCTTTCTCCCCCACAGACAGACAGACTCGCTCCACTTGCCACTTCACATGAAGTCTTTGTTCTTTTAGCTGGGTCTGAGTCTGTTCTTTCATCTGTTGCTCCTCGGTTCTTCTACAGCTTCTCTCACTCCCAGTCCAATTGAACTAATAGTATGGTTTCTAACTTTGCCGGGGCATTTAAACTTGCTGCCCCAGATTTGCCATACCTCCTACCAGATGCCGCAGCCAATCACTACGCAGGTGGACCATGCAGACCTAACTGAGACCTTCAGCTTCAACGGCTGTCATCCACTCAGCCAGCCCCCCCCCAACAAAGCTGAAAGAGAAAAGAAAAAGCCTGTGAAGCTGAACAAAGGAATTTAAAAGCAATGGAATAGAGAGGGCAGAGCAATGCTGGCCAACTTGTTTGCTACCCCCTGCTACTAAACTTAGTACGCCATGGCTTACTTGCTGCATCACTAGCTACACCCTTGCAAGGTACCACTCTCACAACCTCACGGCCTTCCTGCAGAGAGGAGGACACCCCACCCTGCTTGCTGATGTAATACATCACAGCTTTGTCATCCATCCGAAGCAGGATCACTTCATGACAGAGGGCATCGTTCAGGACTTTGCTGATAAGATAGCTCTCATCTCCAAGATATTTATGACAAGATAGGGTTCCTCCTGACTCCACAGCTGAGTGTGAGGGTCTTGACAGTGACCCCCCCCCCCCCAAACAAGAGATTTTGTCTGAGGCTCTGTCATTTTGTACAGAGGATTGCAGATGCATGGTCAGAGGCCACTGCTTGCTGCGGAGGACACCCCGAGTCCCTGCATCCGCTTAACCAAAAGGGGCCCAAATAGAGTCATTTTCCATGATGTAATGAACCATCTGAAGATGTAGTTTCTCATGTCCCTTGGAATGAAAAACTGATGCCCTGGAGTTATCCAGGAGAGCTCCTAAGAAGAGGAGCTGCTGGGAAGATGAAACTGGCACCTTCCTCGAATCAGAGAACCCCCTAGAGAGAATGACTGAGAAGCTGTGGCGACTGCTTCCTGTGTCTCTTGCCCGGATGGGCTGGCTAGGAGCCAAATGTCCAGGAAGTGAGGACTTGAATGCCGAGGTTTTAGTGAACTCCTCCCTGAACAGGTACTAGTTTAACTTTCCAAGGTTGACAAATGGTCGCATGCCACCTGTTATCTTGGAACCAGAAGCAATGGAAATAGGAACCTGTGCTCTGTTCTTCTGTGGAACAACTTCTACTGCCCATTTCCTGCAGAGGCCCCATATCTCAGAAGCAAGAGAGTGTGACCGAGAGGCAAACAGACTGGGCTGCCGTCTGGGCGGAAGGTCTGGGGAAATCTGTGAAATTGGGAGAGTATCCCTCTCGGACAATCAGGATGACCTATATGTCCACTGTAATGGACTTCCACTGGTTGTAAAACTGAATTAGACACCCCTCCTACCACCAAGAGGTGTCCCCCTCAGACAGCTGGGGTGGGACCTGGGTTGGATCCACAGAGGTTAGTACAGGGCGCTTTTGGGCTCTGTGCCCTCTACTGCATTCTCTTCATGGCTGAGGGGTTAAAAAAGGCACCTATGCCTCTGCCTGTTACGTGGATGTCAATAGTTCCCATTCCTCTGAGAGGCAGCATGCACCGCCTGTTGTTTAAATTGCAGCGCTATTGTTCTGAGTGGCCTCCAGAGATCAACCTGAGGGCCAAACAGATAAGTAACGTCAAGGAGACATTAACCACCTGCTGCCAGTGGCAGCTGCCCTAAAGGCAGAGCCGTAGGCATCCATAAAAGCTTTCAGCTGATTATTGGGCTATATGCCCCAGCAATGGAGCATTAGATTTTGGGAGGCTCTCGACCATTGCATTGTGTTCCACAGGGTGTACTTGTACTGTGGAATGTAGAAACTAAAGACATAGAACTCTGCTTTGGTCCACAGATGAAGACTGAAATGTTATGATGAACTCCATATCCCTGAGGGAAAAAAAATGGAAAGAAGATCTTCCATCACACTGATACAGAAGGCTTGCATTCCAGCCCAAAAACTGAGCCATCCACTGCATCTTTGACAAAGCAGAACAGGGAGAGACTCATCCAGATCCACTTCTACCTCAGAATAACCTCCAAAAGGCAGGTCTAGGCCAGGAACATGGGAAACACTGCCACCTGGATCAGTGAAGAGTTCAGCGCCATGCGTGCTGCCAGCAGCATATGTGGCACCCGCACCACATGCGGCGCCACACACGGTTCCAGACCCGGTACCAGATGCTGCGTCAGATCCAGCACCAGCCAGATGCGGTATCAGACCCAGTGCCAGATGTGGCACCAGACCTGGTGTCAGATGTGGCACCAGACCTGGTGTCACACATGGTGCCACAGATGACGCTGGCACCACATACGGCGCCAGAACCACTACTGGACCTAGATCTAAAGAAAAAGGGGAGAAGGAAAGCGGTACCCATGCTGACCCCTGCAGGAAAAAAGGAGAGGTGGGTAGGCACATGGCGCCGGCACCAACTACGGCACCTGCACCAAATATGGTGCTAGAACCGCTACTGGACCTAGACCTGAAGAAAGGGGGGAGAAGGAAAGCGGTACCTGTGCCGGCCCCCTGCAGGAAAAAAGGAGAGGGGGTAGGCACGAGGAGTCGACGTCGATGGCATTGGCACCAGAGAGGGCACCGTGTACATCTTGACCTGACTGACCCAGCCGCGACCCAGTGGCTCTGAGGCCCAAAGGTCCCGGAACTGGGTCCACAGGCCAGGACAACTGGGCAGACGCCGTACCCCCTGCTCCAAAACAGCAGCCCAGAGGTGAAACTGCTCACTGTGACTCCATCGAGGACAGAGACAGGATCCCGTGTTGAAGATCGTGGCCGGTAAGAGTAGAGCCACAGAGGAACCCACCAGAGTCGGTTCAGGACTACCACTCTCCACCACCAATGACCCCTGCACAGATGTACCAGAGGGTGACCTTGAGCGGTACCGAGCTTGAGGTCAAGTGGAGCTGAGTCCCCGATCGAGGTCAGGAACGGGACTGCTACTTTTGTGCTTCGGGCGGACTTTCCCCCGAGCACCGGACTGCCCATGGTCGAACCCCCCCCCCGTAAAGGGTGGTGGACCAGACACAGCTAAACTACTATCACAGTTTTCAAATGAAGTCTCCCTACCGTCACTGCTACCGTCTAAGGTTGACTCCGTTGATGGCAGGCTGAGAATTTCTTCTTCTTCTTCATCATCTTCAGCATCATCATTTTTATTTATTTTTTTTTATTAGAAAAGAACACTAAAAATGATAAGTTAATCAAATACTGAATGGCTCTAACTGCTGTCATATAGACGAAGATTTGACTCACAGCAGGCGAGTGACGCCATCATCGAAGCACAGTCGATAGCAGGAGAAAAGGAACTGAGGCAGTTGGAGGGTCATTGCTGGGACAGCCTATACAGCATAAGAAAAAATTACTCACCTTAGTAATGTTGTTTCTTCTAATGGAGTCTTGCTGTATTCTGACATATGCAGTTAGGTCCTGCCTTTCAACTGCCCTGGGAGAACAAAGAGTTAAACTTTCCATGGCCAGCATGGAATGTTCACCGCGAGCTCGGTTGAAGCCCCTGTCTGCTGTTGTTTAAACTCCAACTGTCAGATCTTTACGAGTAATACTCACTAGAAGTTCTGTGTGGAAACTGTAAAACTCAAACTAGCCAACTGGCAACTAAATTTATATAAAAGGTTTTTTTGGTTTCAAAGCAAAGACTCAAGTCAGGAAACCCAAAAAACAAAACACATCCCAAAACACAACACTCACCCAAAATAAAGGAAGGTGACAAAGGGACACCCCTAGGGTGCCAACACTGCTCCTGCCCACCCACATCCCAAAAACTAGGTTCTGAGAGGGGAGGCAGTGGGGGAGGTCAGAATACAGCAAGACTCCATTAGAAGAAACAACATTACTAAGGTGAGTAATTTTTTCTTCAAACAACATGAAGTCTTGCTGTATTCTGACATATGCAGACTACCAAGCAGTACCTCCATGGAGGAGGGACAGAACCTACTTTGGAAACAGGCTCTGAAGTACTGTTGTGCCAAACCGAGCATCACTCCTAGCCTGGATATCCAGAGAGTGATGCTTGGTGAATGTATGGACTGTTTTCCAGGTGGCTGCTTGACAGATTTCTAAGATAGGGATATCCCTGGCAGCAGCCAGGGAAGCAGCTGTACCTCTAGTAGAGTGAGCCCCTCAGGCCTGAGGGTGGAGTTCTACCCAGTTTTTCATAGCAGAATTGTATACAAGAAAAAATCCACCTGGCAACAGATCTCTTAGTGGCAGGTTTTCCCTTACCAACCTCTCCATCCGTGAGGAACAACTGGAGGGAGTCAAACCTGTGACCCTTGGTGCGCTCTATGTAGTAGCTGAGGACCCTTTTAATATCTAAGCTGTGCAGCCTCCTCTCTCCAGAGGAGGAATGGTCAGTGAAGAAAACAGGGAGAGACATAGACTGGTTGAGGTGGAAATCTGAAACCACTTTAGGCAAAAACTTCCTGTTAGTTCTTAGGACCACTTTATCTCTATGGAAAGAGATGAAATCAGGTTCCACTGACAGGGCTTGCACTTCACTTATACACCTGGCAGAGGTAATGGCTACCAAAACACAGTTTTCCAAGTCAAGTACTTAAGCTCTGCAGAGGACAAAGGCTCAAAGGGGGGTTGCATAAGCTGAGCAATGCAAACATTAAGGTCCCAAGCAGGAGCAGGGTCCCTAAAGGGGGGACTGGTGTGCAGCAATCCCTTGAAGAACTTACAAAACACAGGATGGACTGACAGAGGAGAAGGCTTGCCTACTGACAAGAAAGCAGAAACAGCTGCCAAATGCACTTTAAGTGTAGCTGGCCTAAGGCCTAGGCCATTGAGATAGATCATATAGTCCAGAACCGTGGGTGACCCAACAGAATCTGGAGAAATATTCTTCTTAGAACACCAAATAGTGAACCTTTTCCATTTGGAATTGTAAGTCTTCCTGGTGGAAGGCTTTCGAGAAGCCTTAAGGATATCCAGAACCCCTTGGGAAAGATGCAGGTCAGCAAACTCAAACTCTTCAAGAGCCATGCCTTGAGATTGAGAGACCGAAGGTTCGGGTACCAAATCCTCCCGAGAGGATGTCAACTGATTGTAATTCCTGGGAAGAGACAGGGGAAGGTGGACTGCTAAGGACAGCAACAGGGGGTACCAGAGCTGTCTGGCCCAGTCTGAAGCAATCAGAATCACTTTGCATAGTTGTGACCTTATCTTGACTAACACTTCGAACAGGAGAGGGAAAGGGGGAAAAGTATACAGAAATTTCCCTTCCCAATTCAGGATCAGAGCATCCAGGGGGACTGAGCCCAAGACTGGGGGTCTGCAACAAAAGAGAGGAAGCTGGTGATTGTCTGGGGCTACAAAAAGATTTATCTGTGGAGTGCCCCATCTTGAGAAAATCACTTTCAAAACTAGGGGATCTAGGGTCTGTTCATGATGGCCCTGGGATATTCTGCTCAGAGCATCTGCTAGGACATTGTCCTTCCTTGGGAGGTGAACTGCTATCAGAGAGGTTTGCAGAGAATACGCCAGGGACCACAACTTCATTGCTTCTGTGCACAAGGCTGTAGACCGAGTGCCTCCCTGCTTGTTGACGTACCACATGGTGGTGGTGGTGGTGTCTGTTCTGACCTGGACCACCTTGTTCTATACAGATTTGGAAAAGGCTTGCAGTGCTAGAAACACTGCTCTGAGTTCCAAGAGACTGATGTGAAGCAGAGATTCCTAAGGTGACCACAGTCCTTGGGTGGTAAGATCCCCCAGATGGGCTCCCCAGCCCAGCAAGGAAGCATCTGTGGTGAGTATCACTGAATGAGACTGAGTGACAGAAGGAACTCCTTGTCTCAAACTGTCCTGATTCTGCCACCATTGCAAGGCCTGGATCAGGGTTTGAGTCACTGGAACTAGTTTGGTAAGAGAATCCTTTCTTTGGGACCAGAAGGCTTTTAAGTGGAACTGAATGTCCCTCATCTGGAATCTTGCTCCCTGGACCACAGCTGTGGAAGCTGCCATGTGTCCCAGAAGCTGAAGGAAATGCCTTGCTGGTCGAGACACCTGTAGGGTGAATGAAGAGGCCAGTTCCATAAGGGTCCTTGCCCTGTCCTGGGGAAGGAAGGCTCTTGCCCTTATTGTATCCAGCTCCGCCCCTATGAAGGTGAGGAGCTGTACTGGCTCGAGAACTGACTTTGGAAGGTTGAGAAGGAATCCTAAGGAAGTGAGCACTTGCTGAGTTATTTGCAAATGTGACTTGACTTGATCTGGAGATTGACCTACTATGAGCCAGTCGTCCAAGTATGGGAAGATGGAGATCTTTTTTCTCCTTAGGAAAGCAACCACTACTGCCAGGCACTTTGTGAAAACCCTTGGGGCTGATGTTAGGCCAAAGGACATTGCTCAGAATTGATAGTGGCCTGAGGGCAACTCGAACCTGAGGTACTTTCTGTGGGAGCACCTGATGGGAATGTAAAAATAGGCATCTTTGAGGTCCAGGGAGGCTAGCCAGTCCCCTGGCCTTAGAGAGGGAAGGATTATTCCCAGAGTCACCATTCCGAACTTTGGTTTTAAAAGGTGTTTGTTCAGATATCTTAGGTCCAGGATGGGCCGCCATTCTCCTGTCTTTTTGGGGATTAGGAAGTACCTGAAGTACAATCCTTTGCCCTTGTGTAGGGTAGGAACCATCGCTATAGCTCTGAGAGCTAGGAGGGAAGAAACCTCTGCTTCTAAGGCAAGGGTCTCTGATGGATTTGCAGGTGGAAAGGATCTGGTTCTCATCTTGGGAAATTTTTTGAAGCTGAGAACCAGTCCCTGGCTTACTACTTCCAGGACCCACTTGTCTGATGTCAGAGACTTCCAGTCCTGGACAAAGTAAGCCAGCCTGCCCCTTACTGGTATGGGAGAATCGGCCTGGGCAAACCCATCAGGGTGTCTGCTTGGCAGGGGCTTTAGGCTGAGGGGTGGATGCAGGCCTGCTCATCCCCCGTCTGCCTCTCCCTCTAAAGAACCCCCTCTGAGAATAAGAAGAGGAGGCCTGAGCTTGGTAAAAAGCCTTTGGAAAGGCCTGCCCCTGCCCCTGGACTGCTGCCTTTGAGGAGTGGCTTGCCTTTCTTTGGCCTGAGCACTCCTGTAAGTGGTCCTGTACTCGTCTATCTTTTTCATGTAGTTCTCTGTCTGCTCCCCAAACAGAGAATTACCAATAACAGGGAAATCCATGGCCTTAGCCTGGGTATCCTGTGATAGGCTAGTACATCTGAGCCAAGCCATCCTCCGAAGAGCCACAGATGTAGCCATGACTCTTGATGAAACATCATTGGAGTCCACAGCAGCATGAAATTGCACTTTGGATGCCTCAATCCCATCTGCAGCCACCTGCTCCAGCTCCTTGGCAAGCTGGTCAGAGGCCTGTTTAGCCAGAGCCAGCACAGTGTCCCACCTGGACTTCTGGTATCTAGCTGTGTAGGCCATATAGTTAGCCTGCCCGAGTCCCAAAGATGCTGCCATGTACTGTTTCTTTGCCATGGTATCAATCCTCCTGGAGTCCTTATCTTGGGGGTGATGCCAAGGGATATTTGCCTTATCACAGGCAGCGCAGCCTGCACTACCCCAACATGGCTGCATTGCTGGGAAAGGAACTCCATGTCTGAGCCTGAAAGAGTATACCTCTTGTCTATTCATCTGTCCACAGGAGGTATGGAGTTAGGAGTCTTAAGAATTTTATGTGTCTGTTTCCCAAAGGATTTGTGGAGGGGAATAGACAGTCTCCTGGACTCTGGGATGTCCATCATTTCAACAAAATCAGGCTCCTCCTGATCCTCTACTGCTTCTTCCATAGGAAGCTGGAGGGTTTCAGCCACTTTTTTGTAAAACATAAAGTGAGAAGGGGACTCAGAAAGCCTAGGAGGAGAAACGCCTGAAGGTCTGTCTGGGGAGATGCCCGGGTCAATAGGCACATCCAGACTTTCATAATCACCATCATCATCCTCATACTCTCCCTCCTCCTCATCTGGTTCATAAAATTCTTTCAAGGTGTAATCCGGAACCGGGGAACCGAACGAACTGAACCCTGCCAGATGAAAGCCGTTCGCCGGAACCGGGTGTTTATTGCACTATTCTTATCGCTTTGCTATCTCATCGGGCGGTCGGAGGCGAATTTCTGGATCCGAACCGCATGATTTACCTTTTCTTTTCTTTTACTGGAACCAACTCCTCAGAATCGGCTCTCCTTTTGCCTGAAGAAGTATCGCCCTGGTCAGAGGGCACTCCTCCTGGTTCAGTCGGAACCGAACCGGGCTGGCCATCTGGGTCAGCGGACTTCTTGGCCTCCCTTTCCCTCAGTCTACCTAATCTCTTTTCCAGGGTAGCTTTGGGAAAATTCTTACAAATTTGGCAGTCTGAATCGAGGTGGTCAAACCCCAGACACTAAACACAGGTGGTGTGGGATCAGCCTTAGCAAAGACTTCCCCACACACACTGCAGTGTTGAAACCCAGTGGGCCCAGTTTTTTTCTTGGGTTTCTCAGATATGGCCAATCCTAACCAAAATTTACCCTTTTTTCGGCAATCCGCCAGGCAAAAGTCCCCTATCGGTTCCTGAATGTGTCACGGGTCTTGGAAAAAAATGTAGTAAAAATCTGTTTTTTTTAGAACCGATATGGAATGGTTACCACACTCTAAGTAAATTCACAAACTTTTTTACCTGAAACTGATCGGTTCAGCTGAACCAATCCTCAATTTACAAGTTCCACACAGAAACTATATAGAAAACCCATCTAGTACTCATGGTACCACAGACAAAGACTTAAACTGACAGATTCAGTAGCAGCAATTCGGTAGAAACCGAGCGAAAAACGACACTTTAACCGACTTTTTTGAACCGAGCAAAGGAGAAATCTCTGGAGTGACTGTTCAGTGAGGTGGAGTAAAGAATCTGACAGTTGGAGTTTAAACAACAGCTGACAGGGGCTTCAATTGAGCTCGCGGTGAACATTCCATGCTGGCCAAGGAAAGTGTAACTCTTTGTTCTCCAGGGCAGTTGAAAGGCAGGACCTAACTGCATATGTCAGAATGCAGCAAGACTTCATGTTGTTTGAAACTAGTCTCGCAGTGCCGTGCATGCATGGTCCTGTCTCAGCCCCGGCCCTCCTGAATATTTTTGGCTCCCGTTGGGTCCTGGCACCTCCAGCGTAGTCCCATTATTGTGAATGAGTGGTGGAGACTTTTAGTCCAGGAAGATCCAGCATCCTGGCATGACTCATGGTCAGTGTGGTAGTAGGAAATGAAGGTGTGTGCTGACTTCCAGGTAGCAGCCCTGCAGATGTTCAGGATAGGGACACCCCTGGAAGCAGCCACCGAGGCAGTGGTATGTCTGATGGAATGAGCCCTAATCCCTATGGGAGGCTCCCTACAAGCCAACTTATAGCAGAGGTCGATGCAGGAGACTATCCACATGCCAATCATCTGCTTTGCTGCTGGTTTTCCAGGTGCAGCTTCAGCACAGGTGACAAACAGCTGGCGAACCTTTCCCCAACCCTCAGTCATGCACTCCTTGTAGTAGGGGAGCACGCACCACAGGTCCAGAGTTAGGAGCCTGTGCTTGGCCTCTGAGGTGTGATTGATGAAATACACTGGGAGATCGATCACCTGGTTAAGATGAAACTCCGAGGCAACCTTCGGAAGGAACTTCAGGTTGGGGCAAAAGACAACCTTGTCCCTGTGGAAGACCAGGTAAGGAGACTCCACCAAGAGTGCCTGAAGCTCACTGATCCTTCTGGTGGATATGATGGCCACAAAAAAGGTGGTCTTTCACAACAGGTGTGACATCTTACACTTGTGCACTGGTTCAAATGGCTTGCCCATGAGGACTGCCAACACTAGCAACAAGTCGCAAGGTGGTGGTGGTTCATGCACTGGACAGGAAACGTGGCCAAGGCCCTTAAAGAAGCACCCGACCACCTTTTCCTGCACCACCGTCAGCATACCAGCCTGCACCCGGTATGCAGAGATGGCTACCAGGTTCACCTTGAGGGTCATCAACCAAAGGCCCAACTGACAAAGGGACCACAAGTAATTGAGGATGCCATCCACAGGGCAGGAGGTCAAGCTCCTTGCCTTGGCACCTGTCGTCGAGGCACAGGTCAGGAAGCACAGGGGAAAACCAGGAGCAGTTGTAGAATTCACCAAAACTTTAATTATAGTAGCAGTAACATAAAAAATATAAACTAATTCATAATAACTATGTACAGAGGCAAAATAAAATATTTCTTGTAAATCTCCCCTTGCAGTAGCAGCTTAGCCTTTTTATAAGTCTTTTTCAACCCCCCACCTGTAGCAAACATCCTGTGTTTGCAAAATGTTCTGATCTTATCTGTGTCAATCTTCACCATTCATCACCTTCGGGTACTGGCTGGAGGTCATGACCCCACGGGAGCTCTTTTTTTTGATGGGCGGAGTCGACGCACCATCGGCGCTGCCCTCAAGGCCGACGTACTGCGCTGCGCTCGTGGGTTGGCCGTTAGATGTTGTCAACTCCGCCCTCCTGCCAGTTCTTCATCTTCCACCATCGAGGTCACCTCATGGGTAGCTCTGCTGTGTGAGAGGCCTGTTGTCATTCTTGAAGCCTTCAGCTCCATTACAAAGTTCATCGACTCCGTCTTTGAATTTTTCCTGCCGGTTCAGTTTCACGCCACTCGACGTCGCCTGAGATTAAAATAAGACTGTTCCTTTCTTTATTTTGCGACATTGGGTCTTGTTTGGTGTTGTTTTTTCCGTAGGTCATCTCGGTCGGGGGGCAAGAAAACAATGAAGACGGGAAGGCCCCCTGTGCATCAGTGCCCATGCGGCCATAAGTACTCCGTCTCCGACCAACATTACCATTGCCTCGTGTGTCTTGGCCCGCTACACGACATGGATTCATGTAACGCCTGCTTCTCCATAGACCGTCGTGTCATCGAACAACATGCGTGTAAAGTTGGACGAGCTCCGCTGATTTTTGGGGACAGGCGCGCACTCGTCGGGCCAAGCCACGTTCTCTTGGCCTTTCCTCCAGGTTCCCTCCCAGTTCTATACGGACTGAGGAGGAGGGGGCTTCTGCTTCTTGTAGCCTCACCATGACAGAAGCCCCTCCCGTGGGGCAGGAGGCCCAGTCTGAGACACCGTCTTGGCAATCGTCCCTTTGGGGTGAAGGCTCCCCGGTGTCGCACCCTCGGCTCAGAAGGCCTGGGTCGGCACCATCCTCAACACTGTCTTGGGCCTTGGTGCCATTCACGGTGCCGTGGGCCCTGATGGCGCCGTCATTGGCACCGGTCCATCGCTCGGTGCTGTTGCTGCCATTGGCTCCGTTCGTGGAGCCGATGGTGCTCATGGCGCTGTGGGAGGTTCTACGGTGCCATCCTTGACTGTCTCTCACCTCAGCGCCATGGTTGAGCACGGCGCCATGTCCAGCTCTGGGGCCGCTTTCGGCTCCGAGCGAGGACACGGCGCTGTTGGGGTTTCCGACCTCGGTGCTGAGAGCGCGGTTGGAGCCATCATCAGTGCAATCTTTGGCCTCAGCACCAAGAGCGGCGCCGTGGGTCTGGACCACACCATGGGGATTTTCAACCTCGGTGCCATTTGCGGCACCGAGAGCGTGGTCGGAGCCATCGTCAGCACCATCTCTGGCCTCAGCGCCATTTGCAGCACTGTGGGTCGGGACGGCGCTGTGACAGGCTCCGGCTCTGATGCTACTGCTGCCATTGGAGCCGTGTCTTCTTCCCGCACCATTGGCGATGCAGCTGGGGACATCAGCGCCAACTCTGGTGCAGTCTCTGGGTCTTGTGCCCTTTTCAGTCGGGATGGCAGCGGGCGTCCACGCACCGTTTGGCACAGAACTTCAATCTCCACCTCTTCGTCGTCGGAATCAGACTCTGAGTCAGATAGGCAGTCTGACTCTTTGGAGTTGGCTGCTCATGTGGACACCTTGGTAGTGTCCTCGACAGGACGGAACCAGCCCCCCTCTGAGGAGCGGACAGTGGCTCCCGGGATCAGGGTCAGGGGTGCTGACCAGCAGGCAGTGGTGCAGGCCACCATTGCTCTGCAGCCTGGACTTGGAGGGTTTTCTGACACCTCAGTGGTGGTACCCCCTCGAGTGGTGTGCCTGGATCGCCCAACTTTGGGGCCGATCAGAGCACTCACAGGAGGGGAGGGTGCTGCTCCCTGGACAGCCCCTTTGGGGGCTGACCAGGGTTGCTAGCTGCCTAGGCTGGCTCTTTCGAGGAGGAGGGCACTTTTGGATTCCGAGGGGTATGGGTTCTATGTGGCGACCTTTTTCTGGAGACCACCCGGGCTCTGGGAGAAGTCGTAGCAAGGACCCTCAACCTTCCCTTTCGGTTTCTTCGAGAGGGTCCCGTTCTTTGGAGGTGGGGGACCGTCCTTCTGGACTTTTACGGCCCCGGTCACCTCACAGAGGGGATTCCTCAGGGCGCAGCCTAGGTAGTTCCAGTATGGTTGACCAGCTGTCGGCTGTTGAGTTTTCCGGAGCTCCCTCTTCTCTTGGGGCTCCAGGTGCACTCTCTAGCCCAGGCGGAGGACAACCACTTCGTGTTGTCGGCTCTGCCCCCTCTCCTCCGCCACATTCTCCTGCTCTCCCAGGTATTCTTGGTCCTAGCAGTCCTCTCTCCTGGGAGCAGTTCAGAGCTGTGACTGCTCAATTTCCTCTTATGTTAGGGCCATGGACAGACAGGTTTTTCAACCTCTCCCTGAGCAGCCAATCTCTGAACCTCTGAGGTCCTCTGACTCCTCATCCTCCTCTTCAGGAGGTGAGGAACCATCTGTCCACATCTCCCCAGCTGCTGATCTTGCTGAGTATCAGCGTTTTCTCATAGGGACGTTGGAGGGCCTGCATGTCACCCCTCCCACTCAGCACAATCCGGAGTATTCGTTGCACGCCTTTTTGGTCGATTTCAGTGCAGACACTCTTATAGTGCCCTACTGGCCTGCTCCCTTTAGGGAGGCGTCGATGCGCTTCTGGCAGAGACCCTTTTCTGGAGTCCCAGCCCCTAGGGATCTCTGCCAGAGGTATTGTGCCCCTTCGGAGTCTCCAGGTAACCTGCCTCATCCTAGCTCAGGATTGACACAACTGGATACTCCCGACAGGCTTCACGCCCTGCACCGTGACCATCCCCCAGATCAAGATTCCTTGGATTTTGACTTCTGGGGTAGGAGGACCTTTTACTCGGCACGGTTGCCTCTCTCGATGTCTGCTCATCAGGCCCACTATGCTACCTATGATAGGTTCCTGTGGTCCAGGCTAGGTCAATTCCCAGCCTCGATGCCTGACACAGAGGAAACCAGACAAGCCATTGCACTCTCTGCACGTGGCCTGGAGCTAGGGCATCGTATGATGCCAATGAGGTAGCAACCAGGGTCGTTGGGACAGCAATCTGCACTAGGCAGACAGCATGACTGCATCTCTCTCTTGGTTGTCACCCTTGGCCTGGCGTAGGGTGATTAACTCCACTCACCAGAGAATCTATCTTTTCTCCCGTAGGGTGAGACGACTTCTTTCAGGGCAACTTCCTTCCCCCTCCGGGGGGTCCCCATCTCACTCGCCCCACTCTCGGGCCTCTCCAGACCTGTGAAGGTTCTCTCTCTTAGTGTGTCACCCACTGAGAGCTAAGGGACTCACTCCCTCAGGGTTGGCTCTCTGGGGCCTAGCATCGTCTATTGTAGGATGAGTCAGGAAGATTGACACAGATAAGATATGAAAAATTACGTACCCACCGTAATTCTGATCTTTCTGTGTATCTTCACCATTCATCACAATCCCACCTCCATCCCTCTGGGGCCTCAGTCTCTGGGTTCCTTCCTCTCTGTGCTCTCTTTTCACCCCCCTCCTTTCTGTTAGTCAGGAGCGGGGTGACCTTGGGCACATATGGGGATATTTTTCTATAGGTGGAGGGTGGTCTGGATGGGGGTGGCACTCCTTCTTCAGTGCCTCGGCTCCACCCCTGTGGGGTGGGGCTCGGTAGTCCTTCCCTCTCTGTTCTCTCTCTCTTCTCCCTGTCACCTTTACTTTGATTTTCCTTGTCCTTTCGACACAACCTTAATTCTAATTTAAGAAACTGCGTTTCTTACACCATAAAAATGTATTCGGGGATTTCCTGTACCCTGTCTTTTCTTCCAGAATAGCGAATTCTGCTTATGTTGGAGTTTTTGCCTGTGATTCTGTGCCTTGAATTCTGGCAGATTAGCCTTCTGGCTACTCCTTCGCAGTTCCTATACAATCTGGAGACAGGTCAAGGGTCCAGGGTGTTTTCCCTCCTTCCCCCCTCACATCTTTATCCCTAAATTCCTTCACCCTCCCTCCCTCCTCCTTTTCTACTTCCAGAGATTGGGGCCCCTTCCCAATCCCCTTAGTTTTTCCAGCTTATTCTGTCCTCTCAGTCATTTATTTCTCCTTTTATTTATATATCTTTTCCTTTCTCTGTCCTTTGGACTTTCTTGTCCCTCCCTCCCAACCCTTTCCTACTCTACGAGCGACTCAGAACTGGCGAGAGGGTGGAGTCGACAACACCTAACGGCCAACCCGCAAATGCCACGCAGTGAATCGGCCTCGAGGGCATCGTCGATGTTGAGTCGACTCCGCCCATTCAAAAAAAAAAAAAAAAAAAGAGCTCCTGCGGGGTTATGACCACCGGCCAGTACCCAAAGGTGATGAATGGTGAAGATACACAGAAAGATTAGAATTACAGTAGGTACGTAATTTTCATTTCTCGTAAATATCAGGCAGGATATTTCTGAGGATCCTTCTGCAAAAAGGCTCAACATTTGCACTCAAGTAACCTCTAGCTTTCTAGAGTCATCTCAGATTATAAATATATACACATTTCAACAGTAATACTAAATGTTTTCCAAACAAAAGTGATCCCATTATCAGTTTCATTCCATACATTGATGTGCACACATTTTTATAATAGCAGATATAGATATGCAAGGGAGGAAAAACAGATAGCAAGAGAAAAGTGAGAGACAGTGAGAGGCAAAGAATTGCGAGACTGTTTGGGTTGATCAAGTCCTAAGTCTCACGGGAAAATCTGGTTGCGCAACCAGACAGAGACAAGACAGAAAAGGAAAGAATCCTTGCATTTAAACCCTTTCTCCATAACAAATGGGATAGGGTCCTATTCTACCCTGTCACAGAACCAAATGGAAAATCTCTTCCATTTAAAGGCACTGATGAGTTGAGTCCTTCCGAAAGGCCTCAACTACATGGAGGACCTAACTGGAGAGACCCAGAGCCGGGAACTCTAGCCACTCAGGAACCAGGCTGTCAGGTGTAGGACCTTCCCCCGATAGCAAGAGAGCAGTTCTGGGTGAAGTGGCAGATGCCACGGAGGCCTGCTGCTGAGGCTGACAAGATCAGGGTACCAGAACTGGCATGGCCAATCCAGAGCCACCAGGATCATCCATGCCTTGTCCCTCTGAGCTTTGATCATCACCTTGTGGATCAGAGGAAAGGGAGAGAAGGCATAAAGGAGGCCTGAGGTCCAGGGCCCTCACACAGGCATCCACCTGCAGTGTATCCCACTGAAGGGGATAAGTACAAAACAGCCTCAGCCTGGCATACTCTTGGGAAGCAAACAGATCCAGAGGGGTACCCCCACTGGAAGAACAGTCATCCCACTACCTCTTGATGAAGAGACCACTCATGAGATACCTTGGCCACTTGGCTGAGGGCATCTGCCAGCTGACTGGACACACCGGCCACATAAATAGCCAGAAGGTCAGCCTTGGGGCTGAGCACAAGGGTCCAGTTATGGAGAGTTTTCCGGCACAGAGGTAGGGAATGTGTTCTGTCCTGTTTGTTGAGGTAGTATATGGTCATCATGTTGTTCATCTGGACCTGGATGACCTGACCCCAAAGATGAGAAGCGAAGGCTGTCAGGGGCCAGACGAACAGCCTGAAGTTCCAGCAGTTTGATGTGACATCAGGACTCCTTGGTGGACCAGAGGTCGTGGACTCTATGTTCCCCCAGGTGGGCACCCCAGCCCATCAGGGAATCGTTGGTAGTGAGAGTGACCATCGGCTTCAGGCAGACAAATGGGACTCCATTGTGGAGATGTTCTGGGACCAGCCACCAGTGGATTGTATCCCACATCTGCTGAGTCACTGGGACCAGCTGATCGAGGTGGCCCCAATGCTGAGACCACTTATAGGCCAGCCCCCACTGCAGGTGCGCATTCTCCAGTGGGTCTAAAGGACCACACTGGCACATGCTGCCATGTAGCCCAGGAGAAGCAGAAAGTCCCAGGCAGGGCACAATTGCCCAATCAGAAATGATCAGACAAAGGAGGAAAGATTCGCTGCCCTGCCCACCAGGTGCTGGACTCAGGCTCAGCAAGAGTCGAGCTCCACCTGATGACATGAATCACCTTCGAGGGGACGAGTTTCCAGCTTGGCCTTGTTGACCAGGAGACCAAGGCTAAAGCAGGTCTGGAGGGCCAGGTCCTTGGATCGCTCCACCTCCACCTTGGAGGGGGCTGCAATCAGCCAATCATTCAGGTACGGTTACACCCGGACCCCTCGGTGCCTCAAGAAGGCTGCCACCACTTCAATGCATTTGATGAAGACCCTAGAGGCTAAGGAGAGGCCAAAGGGCATGTCCTGGAACTCATAAAGGGTCCCCTCCATGTGGAAATGGAAATTATGTACCTTCCATAATGCTTGATCTTCTTGGACAAAGTCTTCACCACTCATTCACACTAATAGGACTACGCCAGAGGTGCTAGGACCCAGTGGGAGCCAAAAATCTTCAGAAGGGCCGGTGCCGAGGTAGGACTGCGCGTGTGCGGCACCGCGAGGATGGCTCTCACCTGTATGGGCTAACTCGGCGTCGACCCTCCAACCATCTCAGTTCCTTTTCAACTGAGGAGGTGCAGCGTAAACTAACCTAGGAAGCACCTAACCTAACCTGGGAATAAGATAGCATGGATGACCCGTGTAAGAAGGCTCTACTCAACAGCGTCTTCACAGCCCAAGCCAACAAGGGAGTGAAAACCAGAAGCAGGATGAGTGAGCTCGGGGGATGGTGGCTGGGTGTGTGAATGGATGGTGAAGACTTCATCCAAGAAGATCAAGAATTACGGAAGGTACGAAATTTCCACATCTTCATGGACTAAAAGTCTTCCCCATTCGTTCACACTAATGGGAGAGACCCGAGCTAAATACCAATCCCCCGAGTAGGGCAGCAGGAGACAGAGCTCACTCAGAACCGAAGTCCATTAAGGATTGTCCTGCCGAAGGAAGTGTGCTGTCTGGCATGGACATCCAGAGCATAGTACTTTACAAGGGTGTGCACCAAGCTACAAGTAGCTGCTTTGCAAATATCTGTAATGGGTATGTTATGAATTTCTGCCAGGGATGCCACAACCACTCTAGTAGAGTGGGCATAAACTCAGCCTTCCAACTTGACCTGCGTCATCGAGTAGCAGTGACAAAGACATGCCACCAACCATGCAGAAATGCATCTAATGGCAACAGGCTGACCCAGCCGGGCCATGCTGGAAAACAAGGAAAGATGCTTCGATCTGCAAAACTCTTCAGTTCTGTTGATGTAGAATTGTAGAACCCTCTTGACATCCAGAGAGTGAAGGGTGTGTTCCCCCTCATTCTGGAAGTCAGAAAAATAAGTGGGAAGAACCAGGGGTTGGTTAAGGTGAAATTCCTAACTACCTTGGACAGGAAGAAAAAATTACTCACCTTAGTAATTGCTTTTCTTCTCATGGAGTCTTGCTATATTATAACAATAGCAGTCAGCCACTGCAGCTGAACTGCCCCGGAGAGGAAGGAGTTAACTCCAGAAGATCTGGAGTTCTACAGCGCGAGGGCGCTGTGCCCAAAGCTCTATCTGGCAGTTTCAAATGAAACTGTCAGATCTTTACGAAGCCAACATCAAAGGACGGAAAAAGTCTGTGTGGAAAAACTACACTAGCCTATGGCTACCTACTAGTAGTAATAACAACAATATAAACAACAAAGAAACACCCAGAACCATAATAACAAAGATTGATGGTATTATGGTTCGTTTTACCACCCTTGACAAGCACATATGAACCCCCCTTCCCCCCAAGACTCAAGTCCAAGAAGGGGGCAATAAAAAATAACCTAAATGAACAATCTAGATCCCTAACCCAAAGGAAAACAGGGTTAGGGGAAAACTAAAATGGCATGACACAGTGCTTGCACCAATTTGCCACCTCTACCCAAGTAGGAGTTCTGAGAGGGCAGGAGGGAGGTGGTATAATATAGAAGACTCCATGAGAAGAAAAGCAATTACTAAGGTGAGTAATTTTTCTTCAAACACCATGAAGTCTTGCTATATTATAACAATAGCAGATTACACAGCAGTACCTCCATGGAGGAGGGTCAGAACCTACTTAGGAAATAGGCTCTGAAGCACAGTTGTGCCAAACCGAAGCATCTCTCCTGGACTGGACATCCAGGGAATAATGCTTGGTAAAGGTGTGAACTGTCTTCCAGGTAGCAGCTTGACAAATCTCCAGAATAGGAATGTCTCTAGCAGCCGCTAGAGACGCAGCTGTACCCCTGGTGGAGTGGGCCTCAATCCTGAGGGGGTACTTTCACCCAGTTTCTGATAACAAAATTGGATACAAGAGACAATCCACCTTGCAATTGTTCTCTTAGTGGCAGGTTTCCCTTTGCCAACCTCGCCATAGGTAAGAAACAGTTGGAGGGATTCAAACCTATGACCTCTGGTGCCCTCTAGATAGTAACTTAATGCCCTTTTGACATCCAAGCTGTGCAGTCTCCTCTCACCTGAGGAAGAATGCTCAGTGAAAAATACTGGGAGGGAGATAGATTGATTCAGGTGGAAATCAGAAACCACCTTAGGCAAAAACTTTCTATTAGTCCTAAGGACTACCTTATCTCTGTGGAAAGAGATAAAATCTTCTTCCACTGACAGGGCCTGTAACTCACTTATGCGTCTGGCAGAGGTGATAGCTACTAGAAAAATGGTTTTCCAAGTTAAATACTTGAGTTCTGCTGAAGACAGAGGCTCAAAGGGGGGTTGCATTAACTGAGCAATGCAAATATTCAGGTCCCAGGCGGGAGCTGGTTCCCGAAAGGAGGGTTAGTGTGAAGTAACCCTTTAAAAAACTTGGAGAACACAGGGTGAGAAGAAAGGGAGGCAGGCTTCCCTGCTGACACAAAAGCAGAGACAGCTGCCAGATGAACCTTCAGGGTAGCTGGTCTAAGGCCTAAGGAATTCAGATGGACCAAATAGTCCAAAAGAATGGGAAGATCAGCAGATTCTGGGATAATCTGCCTCTCAGAGCACCAGATGGAAAACCTCTTCCACTTAGAATTATAAGTGGTTCTAGTGGAAGGCTTCCTTGAAGCCTTTAAATATCCATAACACCTTGAGAAAGGTGTAAATCAGCAATTCTAGCTCCTCAAGAGCCAAGCCTTGAGGTGGAGGGACTTGAGGTCCGGATACCACACTCTCCCTGTGCACAGGCCAGTAAGTCGTGGACTCTGGGTAGGCTCAGGGCAGGGTGGACTGCCAAGGACAGAAGCAGAGGGTACCAGGGCTGTCTGGCCCAATCTGGGGCAATCAGAATCACTCTGCAAGGTTGAGATCTGATTTTCACTAGTACCCTGAAAAGGAGAGGAAAGGGGGGGAAGGCATACAGGAACTTCCCTTTCCAATCCAACAGAAAGGCATCCAGAGGGACTGAGCCCAGTACTGGAGGCCTGCAGCAAAAAAGAGGAAGTTGGTGGTTGTCTGGGGCCGCGAAAAGATCTATCTGAGGAGTGCCCCAACTGGCAAAGACAGACCCCAGTACTTGTGGATTCAGAGCCCATTCGTGATGGCCCTGAGAAATTCTGCTGAGGGCGTCCGCCAGCACATTGTCCTTCCCTGGGAGATGAACCGCTATCAGGGAGGTGTTCAGGGAATAAGCCAGAGACCACAACTTCATTGCTTCGGTGCACAAGGCTGAAGACCGAGTGCCCCCTTGCTTGTTGATGTACCACATTGTGGTGGTATTGTCTGTCCTGACTTGAACCATTTTGTTCTGGACAGAATCTGAAAAGACCTGAAGAGCTAAAAAGACAGCTCTGAGTTCCAGAAGATTGATGTGGAGCAGAGATTCCTGAGGAGACCACACTCCTGAGTGGTAAGGTCGCCAGGTGAGCCCCCACCCTAACAGGGAGGCATCCGTGGTGAGGTGAGGAGGAGAAATGGGAATGAAGGGAACCCCTTGTTTCAGATTGCTTTGATCCTGCCACCAGTGTAAGGCCAGGATAAGGGTTTGAGTAACTGGGACCAATTTGGTAAGGTCCTTCCTCTGAGACCAATAGGCCCTCAAATGGAACTGAATGTCCCTCATCTGGAATCTTGCTCCCTGAACAACAGCTGTGGAAGCAGCCATGTGCCCGAGGAGTTGCAGAAAATGCCTTGCTGGTCGAGAGACCCGCAGGGTAAAGGAGGATGCCAGGCGATGAGTCTGTCCACCCTTTCCGAGGGAAGAAAGGCCCTGGCTAACCTTTGTGTTCAACTCTGCGCCTATGAAAGTTAGGGGCCTGAACTGGTTCCAGAACTGACTTTTTAGTGTTTAGCAGGAATCCCAGAGAGTGAGAAGCTGCTGGGTGACTTGCAAGTGGATTACTTGACCTGAGACTGACCCACAATGAGCCAGTCGTCCAGGTAGGGAAACACAGCAACCCCTTGCCTTCTTAAATGAGCCACTACTAGCGAGACATTTTGTGAATACCCTTGGCGCAGAGGTAAGGTCAAGGGCATTGCCCTGAACTGGTAGTGGCCTGAGGGCAGTTCGAACCTGAGGTACTTTCGGTGGGAAGGCCTGATCAGAACATGAAAATAGGCATCCTTGAGGTCCAGGGAAGCTAGCCAGTCCCCTGGCCTTAGGGAAGGCAATATCATTGCCAGAGTTAATATTTTGAACTTTGGTTTCAACAGATGCTTGTTCAAGTATCTTAAATCCAGAATGGGCCGCCATTCTCCTGTCTTTTTTGGGGTAAGAAAGTATCTTGAATAAAGCACCTTGCCCTGATGGCAAGGAGGAACCCTTTCCACTGCTTTGCAGACCAGAAGAGAAGAAACCTCTGCTTCCAAAGCAAGGGCTTCTGAAGGATTTGCAGGTGGGAAATGCCTGGCTCTCATCTTTGGAAAATATTTGAAGCTGAGAACCAGACCCTGGCCTATTACCCCAGAACCCATCTGTCCAGGTTAGGGACAGCCAGCTCTGGCTGAAATAGGCCAACCTGCCCCCACTGGTACAGGAGAATCGGCCCTGGGCACCCCATCAGGTGCCTGCTTAGCAGCAGCCTTAGGCTGAGGGGAGGGAGACGGCTCACTTGCTTCACTACCCCTGCTCTCTGAAGAAACCCTCTGCTAGACAGCAGAGGAGGCTTGAAATTGCAAAAGGCCTGAAAAGGGTCTGCCCTCACTTCTGGGAGCATGCCTTGTGGCATGGCATGCTTCTCCTTAGCCTGGGCACTTTTGTAGGTAGTTCTGTATTCATCCATCTTTTCATATAATTTTCTGTTTGCTCCCCAAACAGAGAATTTCCCACCAGGAAAATCCATAGCCTTTGACTGAGTATCTTGGGACAGATTAGTGCATCTGAGCCATGCCAACCCACGGAAAGCTACAGAAGTGGCCATGACCCTGGAGGAAACATCATTAACATCAACAGCAGTATGAAATTGAACTTTAGAGGCTTCCAATGCCATCAGCAGCCACCTGTTCCAACTCACTAGCCAGCTGGCCATGGGCCTGCTTGGCTAACTGCAATACTGTGTCCCACCTAGATTTCTGATATCTAGCCACAGCTAGCATATAATTTGCCTGCCTGAGTCCCAAAGAAGCTGCCATATACTGTTTCTTCGCCATGGCATCAATCTTCCTAGAATCCTTGTCAGGAGGATGTGAGGCCAGAGGAATATTAGCCTTGTCACAGGCTGCAGCTTGTACCACACCTACATGACTACACTGCTCAATAAGGAAGTCTGTATCCGAGCCTGACAAAGCATACCTTCTGTCCATTTTTTATCTACAGGAGGGACAGAATGAGGATTTTTAAAATCTTGTTGTTTGCTTCCTAAATGACTTATGCAAAGGAATAGACAACCTCCTAGACTCTGGAATATCCATCATTTCCACATAATCAGGCTCCTCTTGCTCATCCACAGCCTCCTAAAGGAAGCTGGAGGGTTTCATGACCTTTTGTAAAAAATAAAGAAAGAAGGGACTCAGACAGAATAGGGGAGATTCTAAAGGTCTGTCTGAGAAATGCCCGGTTCAATGGGCACGTCCAGACCCTCCCAGCCACACATATATTGATCAAATTCCTCCTCCTCCTGTGGTTCATATAAAATCCTCAACTTCAAAATCCTGAACCACTGGGACTGAACGAACCAACCTTTTACCAACTGTTGGTGGTTCTACAGATCCCTGAGACAGTGACTGGACAATCTGAATGGCTTTAGCTATCTCTGCAGCAGTTGGAGACACACTGGACTCCAAACCTCCTGATTTCTTTGTCTTTTTACTTGGGACTGGTTCCTCTGAACCAGTCTTCCTTTTGCCCGAGGAAGTCTCGCCCTGGTCAGAGGGCACTCCCTCTGGTCCAGTGGGTACTGAACCGGGCTGGCCATCCGGGTCAGCGGACTTTTGGCTCTCTGCTCCTGAGCCGCCCAATCTCTTCTCCAGGGTGGCTGCAGGGAAATTTAGGCCACCTGGCAGTCTGACAGGAGGTGGTCAGCCCCAGACAATAGACACAAGTGGTGTGTGGGTCAGCCTTGGCAAAGGCGTCCCCACAGACATCACAGTGTTGGAAACCCAGTGGGCCCGGTTTTTCTTTTGGGTTTCTAGACATAATGCCAGCCTAACCAAAAACTTGCCCTTTTGATGGCAGTGCCAGGCAAGACACCCTTATCGTTCCTAACCGTGTCACGGTATTTGAAAAACGAATAATTTCGGGTTTTTTAGAACCGATAAGAACCGGAACCGACTCTAAAACCCACAGTACAGTTTTAAAAGGCAGAAAATAAGCGATCGGTTCAAACCGAACCGATAATTAATTTTCCACAGACTTGAATTTTTGTACTTACGGTTACCAGATAGAGCTTTAGAACCAAATGCGGTAAAATAATGACTTTTGCCGGTTCAAATGAACCGAAAACTACTCTCTTGAACCGAGAATGAACCGAGCTGAAGGAGCTGATCTCCGGAGCGACTGTTCAGTGAAGCGGAGTAAAGAATCTGACAGTTTCATTTGAAACTGCCAGATAGAGCTTTGGGCACAGCGCCCTCGCACTGTAGAACTCCAGATCTTCTGGAGTTAACTCCTTCCTCTCCGGGGCAGTTCAGCTGCAGTGGCTGACTGCTATTGTTATAATATAGCAAGACTTCATGGTGTTTGAATTTAGGGTGAGTACGAAGTACCACCTTGTCCTTGAGAAAGACAAGGTGGTACTTCAAGTCAAAAACAGTAGTTGAATTCAAGCATGCATGGGACAGCCATAAGGCAATTCTAGGGGGTGGGGGTAGAAAGAAGTAGGCTGCTGGTTAACTAGGATCTGCAGCTTATCCATTAGGTAGGGAAATGGGCAGACTGGGTGGGCCAAGCAGTCCTTATCTGCCGTCAAATTCTATGTTTCTATGTAAGACAGTATATGGAGGGTCTGTGACCAAGGCATGAATTTCAGAAACTCTGCGAACGGAAGTAGCGGCCACTAAAAAGGCAGTCTTCCAGGTCAGAAACTTCAAGTCACAGGTGGCTAGAGGTTCAAAGGTTTACAGGTGAGCATATCTAGCATGAGACTGATACCCCACGCAGCTGCTGGTTTCCTGACCGAGGGTCTAGTGTGTAGGATACCCTTGAGGGATCTCTTGAGTAGCGGTAACTGAACAAGTGACATGTTCTGCACTGGCTCATGGTAGGTGGAAATCGTGTAGAAGTGTACCTTCACTGTCGAGTATTGCAGTCCTGCAATTGACAGGTCTAAGAGGTACTCCAACACTTTATTCGGTGGGCAACAAAATGTATCCAGCATGGACTTTTCTTTTTGCACACCAAATGGAAAATCACTTCCACTTAGTCGTGCAACTTTCCAAGTGGAAGGCTTGAATTAAGACAATTTCAGAGATCCTTTGAAAGACTGAAGACCTACCCACTTCTATCTCCTCAGGTAGCCAGGTATGGAGATGAAGCGGGCGCAGATTAGGATGGGGAGGTCCATCCAAAGAGGAGCTTCCTCGGGGGGACTTCTGACAACCTGTTGATTACAGGAACCATATCTGACTAAGCTAATGCAGGGCGATGAGGATCATCCTGCCCCCCTGTAACTTCAGCTTGAGCAGCATCCTCTGAACTAAAGGAAGGGGAGGAAATGTGTACAGAAAGCATCTTGTTCACCTCAGTCTGAATGCATCCTGACAGAAAATGTCAGGTTATGGATTTCTGGAGCAGAAGAGATGCAGTTTTGCATTGAGTGGGGACACAAAAAAGGTCCAGGTCTAGACTGTCCCACTCATCGAATAGTGACTCAATGCCGTTGGGGTGAGCAACCATTCACGGGAACTTGCCTCCAGCCTGCCGATGTGATCTGCTAGGTAATTCTGAATTCCTAGTAGGTAGGCTGCCTGAATTGGGGTATCATGCTCAAGACACCACTCCCACCCCTTCATGGCCTACCTGCACAGAGGGTAGGAGCGCACTCTACCCTGCTCATTGATGTAATATATCATGGCCTTATTGTCCGTCTGAAGGAGAATACCTTGTGGTAGAGGACATCCTTCAGGACTCGGAAGCATACAGGACAGCTCCTATCTCTAAGACATTTATGTGAAGATGAGACTCCTCCTGGCTCCACACTCTCTGAGTGCAGAGGTCTTGACAGTGAGCTCCCCCACCAATCAAAGGATGCATCCGTGGTGGTGGTAGAGGTCTGAGATGCCAGTGGGGCAAAGGGTAGACCTTGCAGAAGCCTGCCTTCCTTTGTGCACCATGCAAGTGATCTTGTCAGGGGTTCCATCACTTTTATGTAGAAGAACTGTGGGTGCATGGTTGCAGACCACCATGTGATGAGCATCCACTGTGTGGTCCCCATATGGACCAGCCAGAGGCACTTATGAAAGTGGCAGAGGCACCCGAGGCCCAGCATCCACTACTTGGATCTGGCTCCATGTACAAGGCTACTCTCTGTGAGGAAAAGAGCCATCTGGACAAAGTGGGTCCCCCTGACCCCTGGGAGAAGGGCCCTTGCTAGGAGGTGGCCTGGGGGGAGGGGGGGCGAGGGCCCCTATGAAGAGAAGCTGAGAGACTTGAAGCTGTGACTTTTGCAGGGTTGGCAGTACCTTCATGAAAGCATCCTGTATGTCCAGGGATGTGAACCAGTCATGCTGCTGGAGAGGTGGGAGGAGATTCCCTATGGAGGACATCCTGCCCTGAACAAAGACCTATTTTGTTTCTGTGGTCGAGAACAGGGTGCATGTCGCCTGTTCTTTTAGGGACCAGAAGACTACAAAGAAGATCCCGAATCTCTGACGTGAGAAGGTCTGACTGTGAAATGGGGAGACTGTGCTGCCACTTGGGGGGAGTGTCTGCTAGGTTGAGGGAGTATCCCTTCCAGAAAATCCAGGGGACCCACTTGTCTATTGGTATAGACTGCCATAGGCTGAAAGTGAGTCAGCCAATCTCTCACTGCAGGGTGAAGTTCCACCTCAGGCAGTTGAGATGGAACTCAGACTGATGTCTCAGAGAGTGGCACTTGGCACTTCTGGGCCCTGTGCCTTGAGCTGTGTTTTCTTCACAGCTGACGGGGTTGAACTCCATAAAGACCCCTCGGTCCCCACCTCACAGGGCTGCTTATTGCAAAACTGACAACGGTTTCAGCCTCCTTGAGGGCAGAAGGAGTCGGTCAGGCTGTTTTGAGGGCAGTTACCGGAGTGCTGAACAGGTGAGAATCATTAGAAAATCCTGATGTTCTAAGCCAGGACAGTTGCCTGACACAGATCACAGCAGTAGCTGCCCTGGAGGCAGAGTCGAAGGTCTCCACAGAGCTTTTGCGGGCAGCGACTGCTCGTTTCCCCAAGGTGTCAATCTTGCAGGATTCCCTATTGATAGGACAAACTGTGGACCCCTGAGGAAGAACATCCTTGTCATTCCCTGCTCTGACAACCACAGTATCTGCAAAGGGTTGTGAGCTAAAAAGTGTCCCTCCCTGGGAGGGGCATCAAAGGAATCAGAGCTGGCCTTCCCCACACCACGTGCGACAAGATGTCAAGGAGGGTGGGCAGAGGGCACAATGTTCTTGAACATGGGGAACTCGAGACACAAAAGCCCCCCTGGGTCTACATCAGAGGTCTGCAGAGCCAGGTCAGAACCCATGACCTAAGGAGAGACTGAAAAACACATGGCTTCAACCAGAATTCAGCTGGGACGAGGAGTTCATGTCCAGGCTGTAAAACAAGTCATCTTGCCAATATCAGAATGATGAGGTCCAGATCAGACTCGTCATGCTCCACGTCTGCCCCACAGAAAAAAGAAATGCCCCAGTAAGGCCAACCTGGGCAAGGGATAGAACAGACGGCACCTGGGTCCGGAAACGAGCTCACTCCCGAAGACCCTGACGCTGCACCAAGAAGGCAGAACCGCACATGGCACCGGAGTCGATGGCACCACATGCAGCACTGAAGTTGACAGCACCGCACACAGCACCAAAGCCGAGGGGCCCAGAGAATGGCCATCCCAGGAAGGAGGTGGAAGAGCGGTACCTGTGACAGCACCTGCAAGGAAGAGTGAGGGGGTTAGGCACATGGGATCAGCGTAGACAGCATCAGCACTGAAGAAGGCACCAAATGCAGATCCTGGACTGAAAACCCCAGCCGTAGCACAGCGATACTAAAGCCCAAAGGCCACAGCACCGGAACCACCGGCAAGAGCAAACGAGCCAACTCTGAACCCACTGCTCTACAGAGCTGCCCAAAGATCAAACTGTCCACTGGAACCCCCCCCCAAGGGACAGAGAAGGGTCCCAGTGACAAGAGTCCAGGCTATCAAGAGCAGAAGCCACCGGGAAACCCAGAGGCTCTCAACTACTGGAGACTCCCTGACAGACATACCAGAGGGCAACCTCGAGGGGTACCATTTCTTTCTCTTCTGATGGGAAGAGGAAGAGCTCAAAGTCAAGCATCACCGGGTTCCTGACCTGGATCGAGAATGGGCCTGCTTTTTTACATCTACGGGAGGACTGTCCTCCCTCCCAGACACCAGACTGCCCATGGTCGGATCCCCCCCCCCCCGAGAGAGCGGCGGACTGGACACAGCCCTGCTGCTGGAGCAGCCTTCTGAAGAAGAATCCCTACCATCACCGAGACTGTCCAAGGCCGACTCTGTTGATGGGCAGGGCTGAGATAAATTTTCTTTATTATTCTTCATTTTTTTTAAAAAACAAGAAAAAAGAAAAGCATTCAAAATTAACTAACTGAATGACTAAAAGCTGCTGTCGTATAGACGAGAAGTTTGACTCCTGGCAGGTGAGCGTCGTCACTGACATGCACTCGATGGTAGGAGAAAAGGAACTGAGGTGGTTGGTGGGTCAGCGCCAAGATAGCCCATACAGGCGCAAGCCCTCCTGAAGATTGGTGGCTCCCACTGGGTCCTAGCGCCTCCTGCATAGTCCCATTAGTGTGAATAAATGGTGAAGACTTTTAGTCCAGGAAGATCTGGAGGAACCGATGGTAGGATGGATGGTTGGGGACATGAAAGAAGGCATCCCGGAGGTCCAGGAAACAGAACCACATGTCCTGATCCAGGGACTGAATGATCTGGTTCAGAGTGACCATCCTTAAGGAGCTTGACATCAGAAACTTGTTCAGGTCGTTCAGGCCTTAGATGGGGTGCCAGCCTCCGGTCCGTTTTGGAACCAGAAAGTATCTGGAGATGAACCCTGGATCAGCTGGTGGGTCTGGGACATGAACCACCACCTCCTTCTGGGGGAGCTGGGTGATGTCCTCCTGAAGGGTGGGCAACATGTCTGCAGACACCACATCCTCATAAGAGGTACAGGCTTGGCTTGGCGGGAGAGTATCAAACTCCAGAGGCAAGCCCTGACTGACTACTTCTAGCACTCACCTGTCCATGGTAACACTGGACCAGGCAGAAAGAAAGTGGTGGAGCCAGCTCCCCATGGGAGGACCCAGGGGAGGTAGGATAGGCAGGGAGAGGGCACCCCCCAACCTGCCACTGGGCAGGCTTGGAGTTGGAGGCAGGGCCAGTGGAGGACACAGTTGGGCCTCGACCATCAGGCTTCTGGACCATGGAAGTGACAGACTTAGGTCTGGGACAGCAGGCCTGCTGGTGCCCAGCTGGTGTCTGGGATGTCATGGCCGCAGGGGTATAGTGGAGTCAAAAGGACTTCTTCTAAGGTTTAGAGCCCTTATCATCCCTTTGGGCAGAGGAGACAAGAGTAGAAGGTGGCACTGAACTTTTCAATACTGGCGAGATGACCATCCACCACTAGACCAAACAAGTCAGTGCCCAGGAAGGAGACATCTGCCAAATTGTGCTGGGTATCTATTGTGAAGGTCGAGATCCTCAGTCAAGCCCTGCGGTGTATAGCCATGGCTGCAGCCAAGAACCTGGCACAGGAGTCGTCAATGTCCATGGCTATTCTAGAGCTTCTGTTTAGCCACAGCACGTCCTTGGTCCCAGATATGCTTGACCATCATCTGAGGGTCAGCCAAGAGCCAAGCGAGCACCTGGTCTAGGGTGCCCAATAAGTCACGGGCAAAGTGGGCCATTATTAAGGCCAAATTAGCCTGCCTGAGGCCGAAGGATGGAGCTGCATATACTTTCTTGGCCACATGATCCAATTTCATGGATTCTTTGTCAGGAGGCTTGTTGATGTCCCTGACATTGCTATCTGCCAGAACACCGAATCAGCAACCAAGCCTTCAGCTGAAGGGTTTTCTGTAAACCCAGAGAGGGAACCCATAGGAATCACATACTTGTGGGCCATATGGGCCAATGGCATGGGACAGGAGGCTGAGCGTTGCCAGAGCTTCAAAGCAGGCCCAGGAATGGCTTCACCCACTGGGAAGGTGACCCCAGGGGAGTCATCCCAGTCGAGGATTTTGGTGAGGGAATACTTAGTTTCTGAACAGGGACTCCAGCTGGATCCCTGTAGCCTCCGAAATAAGGTGAAGCATGGCCCTGTAGGAGGTAAGATCATGGTCCATCGACAAATCCTCCCCGGACTCTAGGTCAATACGGCAGGAATGCATGGAGGAAGCCTCCAATTCCAAGGAGTCACTGAAGACCAGCTGACCCACCCACATCCCCGCTAACTCTGTGGGGCTCGTCAGCCTGAGTGACTGTAGCTCACAGTAGTTGGGGAAGCCCGGGAGCAGTATGGGCATCCATAAGAGGGAGACCCTCCTTCAGCTAAGGTGGCAGGGGTTCCACCCGAATGGGTGGAGAGGATGGAAGTGGCCAAGCCAGGACAGGTTCAGGCCAAGGTGGTGGCAGCCATGGGATAGGAGCCAGCACTGACCCAGGCCCAGCACCCAAAAAGGAAAATTACGTACCTACCGTAATTCTTGATCTTCTTGGACGAGTCTCCACCACTCATTCACACTAGTGGGATTAGCGCCGGAGGCACTAAGACCCATCGAGCAAACTTTTGCTGGAGGGTCGGCGCGAGAGCAAGGCCAGTGAGACACGGCGCCAGGTAGCGGCTCGAGCGGTAATGACCATCTCGGCGACGACCTCCAACCGCCCTCAGTACTCTTTTTAGCCAAGGAGGTGCAGCTAACTAACGTAAGAGTAAACCAACATTAAAAACGGACATAAGATAGTCCGTATGACCCGTGTAAGAAGGGTCAGCAAAGAAGTCCTCACGGCCTAAAGATTTGAGGGAGGAAGACCAATACAGCGTGAGCTCGGGGATGGAGGGAGGTAGGAATGAGTGGTGGAGACTCGCCCAAGAAGATCAAGAATTACGGTAGGTACGTAATTTTCCTATCTTCCTGGACATAAGTCTCCACCACTCATTCACACTAGTGGGAGAGTACCAAGCTGATAATCCCAAAAGGGCGCAGGAGAGCCGGAGCTCACGCTGCCTAAGATAGAAGCCCATTAAGGATAGTTCTGCCGAATGCGGAATGTCGCCTAGCATGAACATCCAGTGCATAGTGCTTAACGAAGGTATGCACTGAGCTCCAGGTGGCGGCATACATATTCTGCACTGGAACATTGCGACTCCGCTAGGGATGTCATGATCGCCCTAGTAGAGTGAGCGTACACTCTACCTTCTAATTTAACTTGAGCCATGGAATAGCAATGACGAAGGCATGCCACTAACCATGAAGAGATGCATCTAATAGACAGGTTGACCCAGCCGGTGTCGCTGAAAGAAACGAACAGTTGCTGAGTCTTATGAATATCCTTGGTTCTATCTAAATAGAACCACAAGGCTCTCTTAACATCCAAGGAATGAAGAGCTCTGCCCTTCATTTTGGAAATTAGCTAGTAAGCGGAAGTACCAGAGGTTGGTTTAGATGGAATTCTGACACAACCTTGGGAAGAAATTTAGGATGAGTAGGAGAACTACGTTGTCTTTATGGAATACAGTATACGGAGGGTCCGTAACCAGGCATGTATCTCAGAGACCCCCGTGGCTGAGGTAATGGCCACCAGGAAGGCAGTCTTCCAGGTAAGAAATTTTAGCTCACAGGTAGCTAAGGGTTCGAAAGGCTTCCGAGTGAGCATGTCCAGCACCAGGTTAATGTCCCAGGCTGCAACTGGACGCTAACAGGGGTCTGGTATGGAGAACCTTTAAGAAATCTCTTCACTCATAGGTAACTGAGCCAGAGTTAAGGAAGAAACCGCTCATGGAACGCTGAGATGGCACTAAGGTGAACTTTAACTGTGGAGTACTGAAGACCTAAGTTTGACAGGTCCAAAAGATACTCCAGAACCTTGCCAGGAGGACAGGAAAAGGGATTCCAAGAGGATTTTAACACCAGAGAGAAAAACGCTTCCATTTGGAAGCTGACGTTTGGGTGGCTGGCTTCCGAGCAGCCAGAAGGATGTCTGAGACTCTACGAGACGTGAACCGATTCACTTCTATCTCTTCAGGAGCCAAGCATGAAGGTGAAGTGATTTCAGGTTGGGATGGACCAACGAACCCTGAGTCAAAAGACTGATTTGCAAGGAAGTGGTCTCGGAGAGGCTGCCAACATACTGTTGAGTAGAGGAAACATAGTTGCCGAGGCCAGGAAGGAGCAATGAGAATCATCTTGGTCCCCTGAGACTCGAACTTGAGGAGTACTCTCTGGATTAGAGGAAGCGTGGAAAGGCGTAAAGAAAGCATTTTGTCCACCGCAGCCTGAACGATCCTGACAGAAAATGCCAGGCCCTGGATTTCTGGAGCAGAAGAGAGGCAGTTTTATGCTGAGTGGGGATGCAAAAGGTCCAGGTCTGGAGTCCCCACTCTTTTGAACAGGGACCGAGCTATGGCTGGATCGAGAGACCACTCGTGAGGGTCTGCCTCCGTTTCTGCTGAGGTGATCTGCTAGGTCGCTTTGTATACCTGGCAGATAAACCGCTTGAATCAGAGACTTGTGCTCCAAGCACCACTCCCACACCCTCATTGCTTCCCGCAAAGGGGTAAGAATGAGCACCGCCTTGCTTGTTGATGTAATACATCACTGCTTTGTTGTCCGCTTGAAGGAGAATGTTCTTGTGACAAAGGACATCCTTCAGAGCTCGGATTGCATAGAGGACCTCCTCATCTCCAGGACATTTATGTGGAGATGAGTTTAACTGAGTCCATACACCTTGAGTGTGGAGGGAGAGACAGTGAGCTCCCCATCCCATTAGCGATGCGTCTGTGGTGATGGAGATCTGATGATCCGGGGGAGCAAAGAGAAATCCTTCCAGGAGATTGCTCTCTTGAGACCACCAGGTGAGAGACCTTCGAAGGGGCTCCGTCACCTTGATGGGATAAGACTGGGGGTGAGAGGTCGGGGACCACTGAGTGGAGAGCATCCATTGGGTGGTTCTCATGTGCAGTCGGGCCAGGGGGACAGTGAAGACCGAGGACGCCATGAGACCCAACATGCGTTGCATCGAGAGAGCTGTAACCGATTGGTTCTCCCTGATGTAACGGGCCATTCAAAGATGTCGAGTCTTCTGTCCTCTGGAAGGAAAGCCTTCGCTGAAGAGGTGTCTAGAAGCGTCCCTATGAAAAGGAGCCTCTGGGAGGGTTGCAGTTGAGATTTTTTCAAATTCAGCAGAACTCCCATGGACATGAGAAGACGAGAAGTCGTTTGCACGACTTCCAAAGTCCCTTGGACGGAAGGGCTTGCTAGAAGCCAATCGTCCAGGTAGGGAAACACTCGGAGTCCGACTTTCCTGAGATGCGCCGCGAGAACTGCACAACACTTTGTAAAAACTCGCGGCGCCGAGGATAGCCCAAAGGGCAGGACTCTGAACTGATAATGCTGACCCAAAGCTACAAACCTGAGGAACTTGGTGTGGTCGGGTGGACGGGATATGCTGGTAAGCATCCTGCATATCCAGAGAGGCCAGCCAGTCGTCTGATGCAGCAAGGGTAACAGGGTACCTAGGAAATCATCTTGAATTTCTCCCTGGGAGGAATTTGTTTAACTTTCTGAGGTCTAGAATGGGCGATCCCCCGATTTCTTTGGAACCAGAAAGTAATGGGGAGAACCCTGTGTTTCGCAGATGCGGGGTACCAGTTCTATTGCCCTGTTGTTCAGAAGGCCCTGGATCTCCGCGGTGAGGAGGTTCGACTGAGAGGCCGACAACCGGGTTGTCGCCTGGGAGGACAATCCGGGGTTTCCAAGAAATTGAGAGAATAACCCCGCAATTATCCAAGGACCCATTTGTCCAGGTTGGACTTCCACTGGTTGTAGAAGTACATCAGACGACCTCCCACCGGAGGAGAAAGTTCCACCTCGGCAGAGTGGATGGAACTTGGGCCAACGACTATAAGGTAGCTGGGGAGCTTTAGGCCCCGCGCTTTCTGCTGGCCTTCTTTGAGGTTGGGCAGGTTGGCTTTATGAAAGCTTCCTGCCTCTGCCTCGAAAGGACTGACGACTATGAAACTGACGCTCTGTTCACATGCCCCGAGAGGGGCAGGCGGAGGTCTGGCCAACTTAATGGCTGATCTAGTCTTCTGAGTGGCCTCTAAGGCTTGCTCCACCTGAGGGCCAAAAAGAAAGGAGCCATCAAAAGGCAGCGCCATCACCTGCTGCTGAG
Organism: Neoceratodus forsteri; assembly: GCA_016271365.2. NCBI lineage: Eukaryota > Metazoa > Chordata > Ceratodontiformes > Ceratodontidae > Neoceratodus > Neoceratodus forsteri. The sequence continues at coordinate 662,844,714 of CM057459.1, forward strand.
CATCATTCGTGAAGCCAGAAGTACGCAGCCAGGAATGGCGCCGAGTACAAATCCCCGCAGCTGCTGAGCGAGAAGCAGTGTCGAAAGCGTCCATGGCGGCTTTGACCTGTTGGTTATTGGACTCAATACCTCTAATAACGGTCAGAAGAAGCTCTGACTTGGAATCCGAATCTGGAAGAGCTTCAACCATTCTTTTCAGAGAGTGCCACAGGATATACTCATACTGAGAAAAATAGCCTTGATAACTGGCAATACGCATACTTAGAGTGGAGGCAGCAAAGACTCTCTTACCTAATGTATCAATCTTACGAGACTCTTTGTTAATAGGTCGAGCTGTAGTAGTTTGAGGAAGAACGACCTTGTCATTCTCTGCCAGGACTACAATAGGATCCGCAAAGGCTTGGGATGCCAAAATGGGACGATCCTTGGGAGCTGAATACTCTTATCAATGGATTTAGCCACTGAGGGAATAAGAGCAGGATTATTCCATACCATTTGAGACAGCTGCCTCAAGGAAGGCTGGATCGGAGGAGTCAAATCCGTAGGGATCTCCAGCATGAAGATACTGGAGTCTTAATATCTTCCCAGGATCGATGTCTGTAGTCTGGAGAGAAAGAGTGGATCCCAGGTTCTTCAACAGAGACTTAAAGGACAGGTCCTCACCACAGGCTCTGTAGCAAAGAAAGATCCTGTTTCCTCCACTTCATCACCCAACCGAAGGTCTGGGTCAGGCTCAACATCATCTCCTGATGGTCCAGAAAGGACTGTTTGGACAGGAAAGGAGTGAAATTAGAGAGGAGGAAAAGCAGAAAACAAGGAGAGTCCCTCATGGCTGCCGCGCCAGACGGCAAAACGGGCTGAAGACGGTGACCGAGGAGGCAAGACGCGCCAAGAGGCACACGGCCCCGCAGCGCCCCGCGGCACCGTGGACGACATCGCTGCCGGCAGACGTCGCGACGACGCCACGCGACGGCGCCACAAATGGCGCCGGATGCCGCCGCTGGCGGCGCTACGAACGAGCCAGCGGAGGACGCACAACGGCGCCGCCTATCCAACGGTGACCACCATGCGACCGCGAGCCCGCGGCGCCGCAGATGGCGCCGCAAGACCCAGCGGCACCGAAAACGGCGCCGACAAGCCAACAGACCCTGCCGAAGGCGCCGGAAAAGCCCCAGGAACCTGGAAAGCTAGAGAAGGAAAAAAACCAGGAGATAAGGGCATCGGTGAGGCCCCCTGCGCCGCAGCCATGTGAGGGGGGGAAACACCTAAGCACGGAGTCGCTGGCACCGAAGAAGGCGCCACGCGACTAGGAAGGTCCAACCGCCCTACCTGATCGCTGGAGGGGCCCGAGGGCTCCGAGGCAACCGAGCCAGGCAGAAGAACCAACCTCCGAGCCCATTGCTCCATAAGAGCGGCCCACTGATGAAACTGCTCATCTGGAGTCCTACCTAGGCGGGAGGACTCGATGTCGAGGACGACGATACCGAAGTTGGCGACTCAAGAAGGAGACCGCAACTAGCAACGATAACCGAAGCCGACGCCATAGACATACCAGAGGGCAACTTCGAAGTGATGCCTTCTTTTGACCAGGGTCAAGAAGAGCTCGAGGCCGAACGGTGCCGAGAATGCGACTGCTTATTTTTATGCCGGCGGGGACCGCCATCCCCGGCATCGGACTGACCGTTGTCGGAACCCCGCTGAGGAGAAGGAGGCTGACCGGATCCAGCCCGGCTGACTGAACAGCTTTCATACGAAGTCTCCCTACCGTCACCTGACCTGCTCATGGTCGACTCCGTCCAGTAGGCCGAGACTTCTTCAAGTAAAATTTAATATTAGAATAAAATTAAGCGATACTACTTATCGAGATAAAGTTACAAAAAAACAAACTGAAAACTATGCGCTAGTTTGAAGTTTGACTCCCGACAGGCGAGCGACGTCGTCACTGAAGCGCACTCAGCGGCGGGAAAAAGGAGAACTGAGGCGGTTGGAGGGTCGCCGCGATGGTACGATACCGCTCGAGCCTAAGCTCAAGGGCGCGCAGGTCTCATGGGCTACCGCCTCTCACCGACCCTCCAGCAAAAAGTTTGCTCCCGATGGGTCTTAGTGCCTCCGGCGCTAATCCCACTAGTGTGAATGAGTGGTGGAGACTTATGTCCAGGAAGATGGAGCTGCTGCCACATTAGCTCCTTGCAGTGTTGTAGTAACTTGTGACAGAGGCGTTCCTCCTCAGAGGAGGAGGAAAAAGAGGGAACAGAAGTGGTGCCACATTCTCAAGTGTCAAGAGCAGGACTGGCAACCCCAACCTCAAGCTGTGAGACCTCAACCTTGATCACCAGTGGACAGGACAGTGAGAGGAGGCAGAAACCAGCGAGGATGCTTAGGCTCCCCTATAAGCTTGGGGTACTGAGAGTTAGGGACCAGCTCAGGAAGCTGATCACACCTGCTCTAGGGTTGGAGAGGCAGGACAGGAATCCTGGAGAGGGATGTATCCCCCTTGTCATTTGACAACAGGTTGACCTGGTCGAGAAAACCTGGTCAACCTTGTCAGCCTGCATCTAAGCCGGGGACACCGTGGAGCCAGTGGCCTGGATAGAAGCATTGGCCAAAGCCGACTCATCGATGAAGGTCGATGAAGCAGGAGTGCAGAAACTTGATGCCCGAGAGCACTTGCGGTCCCATGACCTGTGGTGGGATTTCTTAGTATTCTCCTTGGAGTCCTTCTTTGAAGATTTTAAAGATGTGTACCCATGAGAAGGGGCCCTCACCAAGGGTAGGAAGGGACTGACATAAGTCCCGGAATGCACCAGTAAAAAAAAGTGCCCTGATGCCCAGCTGGACCACCGCGGACACTGAAGAAGCACCCGCTGTGGCCTGGGTCACAGCTTCCTCGAAAGCCGCTAACTGTTCCCCACAGCTGAGAAAACTGCCCAATGGGTGTCCTTGGACCAAATAGGAGGGTCCTACTTGTCCAGACATCCAAGCAAAAGTCATACATATCAGTCTTTCAAAGTGGAGGGGTGTAAACAGTGGCACAGGCAGCAAGCCTGGGAGTCATGTTCCTGGCACAGGCAGTAAATGCATGTGGCATGAGGGTCCATGTATGACATTTTCTGGCTGCATGGACAACATTTAAAACCAGTTGCTGACTTGGAATCAGCTGAGTCCATCACACTACAATGGTGAAAACCGCAAAGCTAACTCAAAGACCTAAAGGATTAACGAAAGAATGATAGGGCCTATACAAATGCAGAGTGCTATAGAGGGAACCTTCTTCCCATGGAAAGGAAGATCTGGTATCATGGGCAGTGCCAAAGGAGGATACCACCCGTGTGGGTGGGAGGAGCCAGCTTGAAGACCTTCCGGCGAGTCTTAAGAGGGGAAATCAATTCTGCCAGAAGTGTGGATAGTATACCATATCCACACCCCTAGAAATAGTATTCATCGCTGACCTCAAGGTGCATACCCCTGTAGTCTCTGCTTTGCCTCAATAACAGTTATAATAGTATATTCTCTTGGGAGTCTGATCCCACTGATTTTCAAATTATACAATAATACCCCACCTTCCCCCCAAAAATGTTATGTATCAAAACACATTAAAGTGATTTTCCAATCCTAAGGTACCACTTTCAGGATATGATACCTTAGGTCAGCGATAGTCCATTACTGTTGTTTGTAAAGTTTTATTTTCAGCCTATATTTAGCTGGAATGGATCATAGTTTGGCCCCAACAAGCTGGTCAGCCAATCCCTTCCACTTCCCTAGTCATGTACATACCCCGTGCTCAGGCAGGTTATGATGCACAGCAAGGGAGAGTGCAATGGATGGGAGTGTATTTTCATTCATATTTAAATAAATTATGATGGTGAACTGGAGATTAATGAAGGTCACTATGAAAATACACTTCCATTCATTTCAATGATGAGTGCGCCTGCGCTCTCCCTTGCTGCACGTCATAACGTGCCTGAGCACAGGGGGGTGAACATGGCTAAGGAAGTGCAAGGGATCGGCTGGCCACCTTGTTGGGGCCACACTACAGTCCCTTCCAGATAAATATAGGGTGAAAATAAAACATTACAAATGACAACAACGGACTACTGCTGACATGACCTACTAAAAACGGTAAGTCATGCATTGGTTGCAGGTTACAAAATCACTTTAAAAACAATAAGAAAAAACATTAAATGTATGGAATTAATTTACTTGTGATGAGTGTTCATTACTGATACTGACTGTGTGTGCTCAGTGTTCTCAGAGGCATATCTGATCTTATTTATAGTGTACAGTAGAGCCTTGCTCTGTATGGAAATCCATCCTTTTTAAAATGCTGTTGTACCACAGTTCAAAGGTCATGGAATGTGATTGTACCCTTCTGTGGCAGAACAGCATTCCAGACCCACTAGAGACTGCACCGGTCAGTTTCATTATGACAGAGGAAAAAAACACAATGCTCACATTTCACATAATACTATACACTATAAAAAATACAGGATGAACAACTTTATGCATAACCAGTGTGTTCTGCAACCTCAGGGTTCCGATTCTCACAGACCTCTCGAGCTTCGCTCTCAAGGTCAGAGAGAATCAGAACCCTCTGTAGCAGAACACACTGGTTGTGCATAGTTTTGTTTTGTTTTTTTAAATCTGTTTATGCCCCCTTGTTCTCGGGACTCTTAGACCACTCTCCGGCATGGATGCTAGGCTCCAGCTTTCTCCCGCTCTGCCGAGGTCATCCAATCAGACCTCCATCCTGGGAGTGCTCTGTACCCCTTGCTCTGTCCTGACCAACCCCCCTGACTCTGAGTCCCCCAAGGCGGGACGGCCACTCCTCCAGTGCTCTATCCACCATCTAGTAGGCGGCCGGAGGGGGGTGAGAGTCGGAGGCTGGTCAGAAGGACCCGGCGTTGAGTGTGGATGCCGTGCTGTGGGTCCTGCCTTCATCTGTTGGGGTGCCAGGGTTTTCTGCTTTTCTCCCCCTGAAGTGCGGGCATGCAATGGAGCCCAGTGCATGGCGGGCACACTCCTGCACCTGCACGCAGAGCGTCCTGCCGCATCTCTCCTCACCTACATGTCTCCTTAGCTGCGGTGCCCCCAGTCTCCACTGGGAGCCGCTAAACCCTCGGAGCCCACAACCCACCCTCCCGAGGAGAGGAGAGGAGAGCAGTCCTCCAGGTGCTCGATCCTCTCCTGCCCCAACTGACCCCCGATGACTCATGTTCGCTCCCAAATACTGGTCACCGGCGTGGCTCGAGGTAAGGCGGATGCCTCAGCCCTCAGCACCACCAGGCCGGCTCCTGGTTGTGCATAGCTGCCCATCCAGTATTCTCTATATGCTTGTTGGTGATAATAATATAAAAGTTATTGAGGACATAGAGTGAGAGGAGGCTGGAACTCTGATAGAAGATGGAGTTGGGGGGGATGGAAACAGCGCCAGGTTGTTTTCCCTACACCAGGTCTGCATATTCTGAAAAAATGTTTTTTTGTTGTTTTTTTTTTGCTGTCTATTTTTCCTCCTTGAGCCACCAGACTGCCTACCTGACCGCTTCTGCCATCCCCTTCAGGTCTCCGGCCGCCATCTCCGGGAATCCGGCGCTCCTTGTGGTCCCGCGGAGGGGTGGAGGGGAGCTTCTCTCCCTGAGCTCAACCCTCCTGAACAGGATCCAGTGCCGCATATCCACTGAGCCGACCGGTCTTCCTCACAAGGGGCAGCCATCAAGCTGCCACGTCTGGTGCCCGTATTTCCTTGTTCTCTCTCCCTGTCATCTATGGCGTGCAATGATGCCCAAGGACCTGAGCATGCATCCGCATGCCCCCTGATCCTGGCATCCTGCCACAGTACGGGTCCCATACATTCTACCCGTGCTCAGTGATCCCCAGCCGTCGCCAGGGGCCGCCCGAGCACCGGCAGCAGTCCACCCCCCTCCCCGGAGGAGAGCAGTCCTGTGGATGCTCGATCCTTCTCTTCCCCTGCCGACCCCTGACGGCCCTGGCTCATTCCCGAACCCGGGTCGCCAGCGTGGAGCGAGGTGTGGCGCCCAGCGCCTCAACCCTCAGCACCACTGGGCCGGCCCGCATATTCTGAAAATTGAAATTCAATACCAAAAAATGCAAGGTCATGCACCTGGGAAAACGTAACCCAGGGAAACAGTACTCAATGGAAGGAGAGCAGCTGGTGGCTATTAGGCAGGAGCAAGACCTGGGGGTGATCACATCAGATAACCTCAAAGTCAGTAAACAATGTGAAAAGGCAACACTAAAAGCTAGTGGCATCCTGGGATGCATAGGGAGGGGCATCACAAGCAGAAGGCATGAAGTAATCATGCCCCTGTATCAGTCACTGGTAAGACCTCACCTGGAGTACTCTGTCCACTTCTAGAGGCCATACCTCAGGAAGGACATAGATAGGCTAGATATGGTACAGAGATGAGCAACAAAGATGGTGCAGGGCTTGCATCAGAAACATACAAGGCAAGACTAGATTACCTCAAATGATACTCCCTAGAGCAACGCAGGAATTGTGGGGACATGATTGAAACATTTAAATACCTTAAAGGCAACAACAGGGTGCACATGCAGAACCTCTTTCAGTTAAAAGACTACAACAGGACTAGAGGGCATGACCTTAGACTTATGGGAGGAAAGTTCAGGAGCAATATGAGGAAATTCTTCTTCATGGAGCGCATTGTGGAACCATGGAATAGCCTGCTGGAGGGGGTGGTGGTAGCCAAGATGATGGGGGAATTCAAGCAGGCATGGGACAGACAGTGTGGGATATTCAAGCAGGCAGCTAAGTAAGGAGGGGGTAGGAAACCAAGGGCAGACTTGATGGATCATACGGTCCCCATCTGCCGACAACTTCTATGTTTCTATTCTCCATCCACTTCTGGAACTTCTGCTGAGATACCAGACCCAAAGGAGTGAGGGTCTCAGTTGAATACCACACCTGAAGCAGAAGCCAGAAAGAGATTTTGGTGGGAGATGAGTCCACCGTACCCATGCCCAGTCACGGACAGTGTGGCTTGCTTGTGGCCCTCGCTCAAAAGGAGAAGCATGAAAAGTCTCCCAGCCCTGTAGTATCCATGCTAGAGTTAGCTAAAGTGTGGGTGTCCATCCAGGAAATCCCTAGCTAAATGAAAACTGGTCAGTTGCAAGAGAACCTGCTGCAGAGACCATTCTGAATCCAGAGTCTGCAGCAATACTGATACAGGTAGAAACTGCTTATCTGGGGCTGACACCACAAGTAGCGTCAACACTGTGGCCTGCATTAAGGCTGGTACTAAGAACCCCACCAACAGCACTGACTTTGTATCAGCACTAGTTCCAAAGTCAACACCAGAAGTAGAGTTAAGGCCTAGGCCTATGGCAACATTGGCACCAGTAGCCACACTATTTCCAACACCAGCAACACACATGGCACTGATGTCAGAATCAGTCCTGACAACTGGCCTCAATGTAGCCATGACATACATCAGAACCAAGGGTACTGACCTCGGTAACAGGGTGAACTGGTGCTGAGGGCTACCAGATTGTTGTTGGTGCTCCGTCATTCACCCAGAAGGAGCTGAGGGTCTCCTAGGTGCCATCAGCTAAGATTCTGTCATGACCCCAGCTGGTTCCCAATACCTCAACCAACAGTGAAAAGCTGTGAGGGAGGCACGTTCTGGGGATCTACCTGAAGGTTAGGTGTAATGATAATTGCCCTAGAAGTCAGCGATAGGATGTCCCAGCTTTAGAGCTTGAAGCGCTAATATGTGGATATCAAAGTTGGAAAAGTCATTACAGGCCTCCATGTTATCTGTGGATCCCAGGCAGGAGAAACATAAAGTATGTCAGTCAGTACAGGTGGTGTCCCTACTACACACTTAACAATGAAAAAGAGGATGAAAGTTTCAGATTTGGAGATTTTGCCTTTCTACCCAACATATTTTAAAAATAGGAGAAGGAATGATAGAAGAAACTGAGATGAAGGGAAGTTCAACTCACTGGTGCGTATGTGACAGTGGGAAAAACAGAACTGAAGCAGTTAGGGTGCTGACAATGGTTACCAGCTCCTGCACATGGTGCAGCACATGCGCTTGTGCCAATCTGCTTGTTGGCACCATAGCCAAAATGTTTGCTGCCCTGGGATCCTAGTGCCTCCTGCCCTAAGACCAAAAGAAAAATTACTATAGTAATGTTTCTTCCAAGGGGTCCCTCACAATGCTTACTGTTGCAATCGGCCTGCAGGTCTGAGCTGCCCCAGAGAGTGGAATTTTATGTAAATTAGGGAACAATGGAATGAAATTCAAATCTCTGCCGTGTGGTCACACTGTACTCTGCCCTCCAACATCAGATTTATTTCTATAGCAGGAGGAGCATCAACCACTAAGCTCACTAACCTAAACCTAAGGAAAAAATGGAAAACTCCAACAGATTGGCTATGGCAGACAGGTAATGCATCAAAAAATGGAAATGATGCACTTACTGTAATTCTTGATTTTCTTGGACAAAGTCTCCACCACTCATTCACACTAATGGGACTACGCCGGAGGTGCTAGGACCCCGCGGAAGCCAAAAATCTTCAGGAGGGCCGGTGCCAGGATAGGACTGTGCATGTGTGGTGCCGTGAGACAAGCTTGTGCCATATAGGTTATCCCAGTGTCAACCCTCCAACCGCCTCAGTACCTTTTCGACCAAGGAAGTGCAGCATAAACTAATGAAAGAAAACCTAACCCTAACTTCCGGGCATATGAAGGCCCGGATGACCCATGTAAGAAGGGTCAATTCAACAATGTCTTCACAGCCCTAACAACAAGGAAATGAAGACCAAAACAGGATGAGTGAGCTTGGGGGGGTGGTGGGTAGGTGGGTGAATGAGTGGTGGAGACTTCGTCCAAGAAAATCAAGAATTACGGTAAGTAAGTAATTTCCATATCTTCCTGGACTAAAAGTCTCCACCACTCGTTCACATTAATGGGAAGAGTACTGAGCTAAAAATCCACCCCCCTCCCCCGCCCCCAAGTAGGGAGGTAGGAGACAGAGCTCACTCAGGACAGAAGTCTGTAAGGACTGTCCTGCCAAAGAAAGTGAACTGTCTGGCATGGACATCCAGAACATAGTGCTTTACAAAGGTATGCATTGACCTCCAAATTGCCGCCTTGCAGAAGTCTGTAACTGGTACATTACAAATCTCCGCCAGGAAGCCACAACCGCTCCGGTAGAGTGATGTGAACCCGTCCTTCCAACTTGGCCATGTCATGGATTAGTAGTGCCGAAGACATGCTACTAACCAAACAGAAAAGATCTCATGGCAACAGGCTGACCCTGCTGAGGCACGCTGAAAGATACAATAGTCACTTGGATGCGTATCTCTTCGTTCTGTTGATGTAGAATTACAGAACCCTCTTAACATCCAGAGAAATAAAGGGAGCTCTCTCCTTCATTTTGGAGTTAATGAAGTAGGTAGGGAGAAGCAAAACTTGACTAACAGTAACTGAGCCAGTGACATGTTGTCTATTGCCTTAAGATAGACCGAGAACGCATAGAGGTGTACCTTCACTGCTGAGTATTGCAGACCTGTGTTCAACAGGTCCAAGAGGCACCCCAACACCTTACTTGGTAGGCAACTGAAGGGTGCAGACAGGACATCCATGCCAGATGGAGAAGGGTTTCAACTTAGCCATGTAAGCCCTCCTGGTGGAAGGCCTATGCATGGCTTAGAAGATATTTGCGATGGTCTGGGAATCCTAAAGCTTGCCCACTTCCATTTCCTCTGGAGCCCGGCATGGAGATGAAGGGAGTGCAGGCTAGGATGGACTAAAGTCCCTGTGTCAGCGGGTCCGCTCATAGAGGGAGTCACCTCGGGGGAACTTTGACAGACTGTAGATCAATGCAAATCATATCTGCCAAGGCCAGTCTGGGATGATGAGAATCCTGCCCCCCCCCCCCATGCCTACAACCTGAGCAGCACCCTCTGAATTAAGGGAAAAGGAGGAAAACGTACAGGGAGCATCTTGTCTACTGCAGTGAATACATCCTGACAGAGAACACCAGGGTCTGGATTTCTGAAGCAGGATAGAGGCAGTTTTGCATTGAGAGGGGACGTAAAAAGGACCAGGTCTGAACTGCCCCACTAATCGAAAGCGACTGCATGAAATTTGAACTGACACATCGTGCTCAAGGTACCACTCTCACAACCTCACGGCCTTCCTGCGGAGAGGGTAGGAGGATGCCCTACTCTGCTTGCTGATGTAATACATCACAGTTTTGTTGTCTGTCTGAAGTAGGATCACTTTGTGGCAGAGGGCATCCTTCAGGACCTTGTTTATAAGATAGCTCTCCTATCTAAGACATTTTTGACAAGATGGGGTTCATCCTGGCTCCACACCTGAGTGTGGAGGTCTTGACAGTGAGCCCCCCCCACAGGAGATTTTGTCCAAGGCTCTGTCATTTTGTACAGAGGATTGTGGATGCGTGGTCGGAGACCACTGCTTGCTGTGGAGGATGCCCTGAGTCCCAGCATCCGCTCAACCAAAAAGGGGTCTGAACAGAGTTGTTTTCTGTGTGTGTAACAAGCCATCTGAAGATGTCATTTCTCCTGTCCTCTGGAACAAAAAATGATGCCCTGGAGGGCTCCTAAGAAGAGGAGATGCTGGGAAGATGAATCTGGCACCTTCCCCAAATCAGAGAACCCCCTGGAGAGAACAATTGAAAAGCTGTGGCGACTGCTTCCTGTGTCTCTTGCCTAAATGGGCTGGCTAGAAGCCAGATGTCCAGAAAGTGAAGACTTGAATGGCAAGGTTTTAGTGAGCTACTCCCTGAACAGGTACTTGTTTAACTTTCCAAGGTCGATAAATGGGCACATGCCGCCTGTTATCTCGGAACCAGAAGCAATGAAAATAGGAACCTCTGCTCCATTCTGCTGTGGAACAACTTCTACTGCCCAGATCCCGGAGAGGCCCCATATCTCAGAAGCAGACACCTTAGCCAGACTGGACCCTCTTTTCCATTCTTTCTGTCGCTTTGTCCTGAACTGTCCTTACTCCACACAACACTGTGCACTATATCAATCTAGGAACCTCACCTCTCTAGATAATTGTAGACAGTCCCACTGCGCTAAGATCCCAGCCAAGTTTTGGTCCCAACTACTCCCCTCCTACCTCACCGATGCCCTAGCCAACCCCTGCACCCTAGCATACTCTCTCAGAAACTTGGACTCTCGGTCCCTAGCTGTCCCACGCAGGTCCACTACTGTTGATCAAGCAGCATTCAGCTACCACATACCAATGTTGTGGAACTCCCTCCCAGCAAACATTCGTCACTTCTCCTCTCCCCCTTGCACCTTAACTCCTTGCTCCAAGCTCATTTCGCCCCTACCTGCTCAGGTGTCTAGGCAGTTTCTCAGTTCATTGAGTGGAATGACTGAGTATGTCCGCATTTAGTAATGCAATTAATCTGTGCCTGTAAGAAAAATTACTCACCTTGGTAATTATATTTCTTCTAATGGAGTCTTGCTGTATTCTGAAAATTGCAGTGATTCCCAACCTTTGAACTGCCCCGGAGAACTAAGGGTTAACTTTCCATGCAGGGCATGGAACGCTGAGCTCGAGCTCGGTTGAAGTCTCTGTCTGGAGTGTTTTGAACCTAAACCGTCAGATTCTTACGAGCCCAACTAAACTAAAATTCTATGTGGAAATTGTAAAATTCTGCTAGCTAACTGGTTGAAAAGTTTTGGATTCCCAAGGAAGACTCAAGTCAGGAAACCCAAAACTAAACCCAATGTACTTAAAAAATAACAATAATAAATAAGCACCCAAACAAAAGGGAGGAGGGTGCCAGCAAATACACCCCTGGGGTGCAACACTGCACCTGCCCACCCACTTCCCAAAAACAGGTTCTGAGAGGGGAGGCAGGGAGGGAGGTCAGAATACAGCAAGACTTCATTAGAAGAAATATAATTACTAAGGTGAGCAATTTTTTCTTCAAACAACATGAAGTCTTGCTGTATTCTGACAATTGCAGACTACCAAGCAGTACCTCCAAGCAGGAGGGACCTACTTTGTGAACAGACTCTGAAGTACTGCTGTTCCAAACCGAGCATCACTCCTAGCCTGGATATCCAGAGAGTAATGCTTGGTAAAGGTATGGACTGATTTCCAGGTGGCTGCTTGACAAATTTCTAGGAGAGGAATATCCCTGGCCGCAGCCAGGGAAGCAGCTGTACCTCTTATGGAATGAGCCCTCAGGCCTGAGGGTGGAGTTTTTCCCAGTTTTTCATAGCAGAATTGTATACAAGACACAATCCACCTGGCAATAGATCTTGTGGTGGCAGGTTTCCCTTTTCCACTTCTCCATAAGTGAGGAACAACTGGAAGGAGCCAAACCTGTGACCTTTGGTTTGCTCTATGTAGTAACTAAGGGCTCTTTCGACATCTAAACTTTGTAGCCTCCTCTCTCCTGAGGAAGAATGCTCAGTGAAGAAAACAGGGAGAGACACAGACTGGTTTAACTGGAAGTCTAAAACCACTTTGGGCAAGAACCTTCTATTTGTTCTAAGGACCACTTTATCCCTACGAAAGGAGATAAAATCAGGTTCCACTGACAGGGCTTGCAATTCACTGAGACGCCTGGCAGAGGTAATGGCTACCAAGAACACAGTTTTCCAAGTCAAGTACTTAAGCTCTGCTGAAGACATAGGCTCAAACGGGGGTTGCATCAGCTGAGCAATGCAACCATTCAAATCCCAGGCAGGGGCAGGGTCTCTAAAGGGGGGATTGGAGTGAAACAATCCTTTAAAAAATTTACAGAACACAGGATGGGAAGATAGTGAGGAAGGCTTCCCCACAGACAAAAATGCAGAAACAGCTGACAAATGTACCTTGAGAGTAGCTGGTCTGAGGCCTAGGCCATTAAGATGAACCATATAATCCAGAACCGTAGGCAATTCAGCAGTGTCTGGAGAAATATTCTTCTTAGAACACCAAATGCTGAATCTTTTCCATTTGGAGTTGTAAGTCTTTCTGGTGGAGGGCTTTTGAGAAGCCTTGAGGTTGTCCAGAACCCCTTGGGAAACATGCAGATCTGCAAACTCTAACTCTTCAAGAGCCATGCCTTGAGATTGAGGGACTGAAGATTGGGCACCAAATCCTCCCCTGAGATGAGGTTAACAGGCTGTAATTCCTGGGAAGAGACAGGAGGAGATGGACTGCCAGGGACAGCAACAGAGGGTACCAGGGCTGTCTGGCCCAGTCTGGAGCAACCAGAATCGCCTTGCAAGGTGACCTTATTTTGACTAAAACTTTGAACAGGAGTGGGAAGGGGGGAAAGGCATACAGAAACTTCCCTTCCCAATTCAGAATCAGGGCATCCAGGGGGACTGAGCCCAAGACTGGAGGTCTGCAACAAAAGAGAGGAAGTTGGTGATTGTCCGGAGCTGCAAAGAGATCTATCTCTGGAGTGCCCCACCTTGAAAAAATCACTTTCAACACCTGAGGGTCCAGGGACCATCCGTGATGGCCCTGAGAAATCCTGCTCAGTGCATCTGCTAGCACATTGTCCTTGTCCTTGCCTGGAAGGTGAACTGCTACAAGAGAAGCTTTCAGGGAATAAGCCAGGGACCACAACTTCATGGCTTCTGTGCACAAGGCCGTGGACCGAGTGCCTCCCTGCTTGTTGATGTACCACATGGTTGTAGCGTTGTCTGTTCTGACTTGAACCACCTTGTTCTGAACTGACTGTGAGAATGCTTTTAGATCTAGAAAAACTGCCCTGAGCTCTAGAAGATTGATGTGTAGAAGGGATTCTTGGGGGGACCACAGGCCCTGGGTAGTGAGGGACCCCAGGTGGGCTCCCCAGCCCAGAAGAGAAGCATCCGTGGTAAGGACCACTGAAAAAGGCTGAGCAACAAAAGGAACACCTTGCCTTAAATTGTCCTGATCCTGCCACCACTGGAGGGCCTGGATCAAGGTCGGGGTCACTGGAATCAGTTTGGTAAGGGAGTCCTTTCTCTGAGACCAGTAAGCTCTCAGGTGGAACTGCATATCCCTCATCTGGAATCTTGCCCCTTGGACCACTGCTGCTGAAGCTGCTATGTGGCCCAAGAGCTGGAGGAAATGCCTTGCTGGTCAAGATACCTGAAGACTGAAGGAAGAAGCTAGTTCCATAAGAGCCCTTGCCCTTTCCAGAGGAAGAATGGCTCTTGCTCTGAGTGAGTCCAGTTCTGCCCCTATAAAGGTAAGGAGCTGGACTGGTTTGAGAACTGACTTGGGAAGGCTGAGAAGAAATCCTATGGAAGTGAGCACTTGCTGGGTCACTTGCAGGTGAGACTTGACTTGGTCTGGAGACTGACCCACTAATAGCCAATCATCCAGATAAGGAAATATGGAAATCTTTTGCCTTCTTAGAAAGGCAACTACTACTGTCAGCCACTTTGTGAAAACATTTGGAGCTGAGGTTAGGCCAAAAGGCATTGCTCTGAACTGATAGTGGCCTGAGGGCAATTCAAACCTGAGGTACTTTCTGTGGGAGCACCTGATGGGAATGTGAAAATAGGTATCTTTAAGGTCCAGGGAGGCTAGCCAGTCCCCTGGCCTTAGAGAGGGAAGGATTATTCCCAGAGTTACCATCTTGAACTTTGGTTTTAAAAGATGTTTGTTCAGATAACTTAGGTCCAGGATGTGTCACCACTCCCCTGTCTTTTTGTGGGTCAGGAAGTACCTGGAGTACAGTCCTTTGCTCCAGTGTAGGATAGGTACTCTCTATAACTCGTAGTTAGAGAGAAGAAACCTCTGCCTCTAGGGCAAGGGTTTCCAAAGATTTGCAGGTGGAAAAGATCTGGCTCATCTTTGGAAATTTTTGAAGCTGAGAACCAGTCCCTGGCTTACTACTTCCAGGACCCACTTGTCTGATGTAATAGATATCCAGTCCTGGACAAAGTAAGCCAGCCTGCCCCTACTGGAATAGAAGAGTCGACCGGCAGACCCATCGGGTGTCTGCTTGGCAGGGCTTTAGGCTGAGGGGTGGATGCAGGCCTGCTCATTCCCTTCTGCCTCTCCCTCTGAAGAACCTCTCTGCGAAAAATGAAGAAGAGGCCTGTGCTTGGTAAAAGGCCTGCCCCTGGACTGCTGCCTTTGAGGAGTTGCCTGCCTTTCCTTGGCCTGAGCACCCTGTAAGTAGTCCTGTACTCGTTCATCTTCTTTATGTAATTCTCTGTCTGCTCCCCAAACAGAGAATTACCCACTACAGGAAAATCCATAGCCTTAGCCTGGGTGTCCTTCGAGAGGCTAGTACATCTGAGCCAAGCCATCCTCCGAAGAGCCACAGATGTAGCCATGACTCTTGAAGAGACAGCATTAGAGTCCACAGCAGCATGAAATTGCACTTTACATGCCTCAGTCCCATCTGCAGCCACCGCCTCAAGCTCCTTGGCTAACTGGGGGGAGGCCTATTTAGCCAGTGCCAGTACAGTGTCCCACCTGGACTTCTGGTACCTGGCTGTATAGGCCATGTAATTCGCCTGCCTGAGTCCCAAAGAAGATGCCGTGTAATGCTTCTTTGCCATGGCATCAATCTTCCTGGAGTCCTTGTCAGGGGGGTGTGAAGCCAAGGAAATATTTGCCTTGTCACAGACAGCAGCCTGCACTACCCCAACATGGCTGCATTGCTGATATAAGAACTCCGTGTCTGAGCCTGAGAGTGTATACCTCTTGTCCATCCTTTTATCCACAGAAGGACTGGTGTTAGGAGACTTTAAGATTTTTTGTGTCTGTTTCCCAAAAGATTTATGGAGGGGAATAGACAGTCTCCTGGACTCTGGGATATCCATCATCTGTACATAATCAGGCTCTTCTTGATGTTCCACAGCCTCCTCCATAGGAAGCTGGAGGATTTCAGCCACTTTCCTGTAAAACTTAAAATGGGAAGGGGACTCAGAAAGCCTAGGAGGGGAAACACCTGATGGTCTGTCTGGGGAGATGTCCGGTTCCACAGGCACATCCAGACCTTCACTTACATCATAATCCTCAAATTCCCCTTCCTCTTCAAACTCCAGTTCATAAAATTCTTCAAGAGTATACTCTTGAACCGGGGGAACCAACCAAACTGAACCCCTGCCAGAAGGAGCCGGATCGGTCAGAACCGGATGGAGCGATTCCACAATTTGAATCGCCCTGGCTATCTCTTCAGTGGTCGGAACATGAACTGCTGGATCCGAACCGGTTGATTTATCTTTGCGCTTTCTTTTTGTCGGAACCGATCCCTCAGAATCGGCTCTCCTTTTGCCTGAAGAAGTATCGCCCTGGTCAGAGGGCACTCCCGAACCGGGCTGGCCATCCGGGTCAGCGGACTTCTCGGCCTCCTTTTCCCTCAGTCTACCTAATCTCTTCTCAAGGGTAGATTTGGGAAAATGTTTACATATTTGGCGGTCTGAATCGAGGTGGTCAAACCCCAGACAATAAACACAGGTGGTGTGGGATCGGCCTTGCAAAGACCTCCCCACACTCACTGCAGTGTTGAAACCCAGTGGGCCGGTTTTTCTTTGGTTTCTAAGACATGGCCAACCTAACCAAACCTTTCTTTTTTCGGCAACTGCCAGGAAGACTTATCGGTTCCTAACCACACACGGGTATTGGAAAAAAACGGTTAAAACACTTTTTTTTTTTATAACCGATAAGAACCAGTAACCACACACTAAATATAGCAAAAATCACAATCAAATGGTCGGTTCAGCCGAACCGACCACACTTTTACAAGTTCCACACAGAAAAGTATAACAGTTCCTATCTAGTACTCACGGCACCACAGACAGAGACTGAACCGACTATGCAGATACTATTTTTTCGGTTTAAACCAATGAAAAACTGAAAACTTTAACCGACTTCGAACCGAGCTGAAGGAGAAATCTCTGGAGTGACCATTCAGTAAGGCGGAGTAAAGAATCTGACGGTTTAGGTTCAAAACACTCCAGACGGAGACTTCAACGGAGCTCGAGCTCCGTATTCCATGCCCTGCATGGAAAGTTAACCCTTAATTCTCTGGGGCAGTTCAAAGGTTGGGAACCACTGCAATTGTCAGAATACAGCAAGACTTCATGTTGTTTGAAAGTACAGTTACGCAAGAACTTACCGTAACAGTATATCTTCGAGGGAGGCTCTTGCGGTAGGTAATTACATATAGGACTGACGCCGGCCGGCGGCAGGACCCCACGGAAAAATTTCTACCTAGCAGTCCCTGGCGAGGGACGGCCCCCACGTCAGGTGACCGGCGTCGTACGACATCGGGTATAAAGGGGTGGTCCCGACGCCTGCTTCCAGTTCTTTTCCTCACAGGCCCGGAAGGCCCAGACGAGAGAAGCAGATGTTTCCATTCCTGAAAAGGAGCTGAAAAGGCTAGGGGATGGAGGGTGGAGAGATTTTACTGCAAGAGCTCTCTCAAAGATCTACTGTTATGGTAAGTTCTACGAACTGTACTATCTTACTTTGAGAGGGCTCTGCTGTAGGTAATTAGCATATAGACTGAATCCCAAGCAGTCTGGAACAAAGGAAAGGCACCGGGAGGAGGGAACTACTCTAAAAGTAGCCCTAGCTGCAAGCCTCAAGACAGGAGGCCTTGCAAAATGGCCAATCTGGAAGCCTGCTCTACATGGCGCAGAGGCAACATCCAAACTGTAATGTTTTGTAAAGGTATGGATGGAAGTCCAGGTATGGCAGTGCATATGTCTGCCGCAGACACATTCTTGAAACAAGCCGCTAGAGGCCGCTACTCCTCTTGTGGAGTGACTTAACCTGACCCGAAGGGTCTTGTTGTACATGTCATAACAGAAAGTGATGCAATGAGCCAACCACTTCTGACAGGCATTGCTTGAAACAGCATTACCTTCCTTTGTGAGCAAAAGAGATGAACAACTGATCAGTCTTTCTGAGATCCTTCGTTCTGTTGGTGTAGTATCTCAGAATGCGTGAACATCCATGGTATGGAGTAAATATTCCCTTGATTAGAGTACTACGTAAAAAGGCAGGTAGCTCTATGGACTGATTTAAGGTAGACTCTGCTACTACTTTAGGTAGAAACTTAGGATTCGTGCTAAGAGTAACTCGTCTCTTGTGAAAATCAAATAGGGATTTTACACATAAGGGCCTGAGCTCGGAAATTCTTCGAGCCGAAGTAATGGCCACCAAGAAGAGCGTCTTCCACGAAAGAAACTTCAGATCTGCAGAAGCTGCAGGTTCGAAGGGAGGAGGGAGAGTAAGTTTTTTTCGAGAACAAAATTCAAGTCCCAAGGGGGAGCAGGAGTATGGATGGGGCCTTAGATGAAGGACCTCTAAGAAAGGTCTTAGAGACCTCCAGTTGAGCGAAATTTATCTGTGAAGGAACATGGTAGGCTGAGATAGCTGCCATGTGAACCTTCAAGGAGGAATGGCTAGACCCAGGTCAAAGAGATGATGGAAGTACTCCAGCAGAAAAGCCACTGAACAGGAGAAAGGCTCCACGTTCTTGGAGGCTGCCCAAATAGAGAATCTCTTCCACTTCATGGCATAAGTGGACCTGGTGGAGGGTTTTCTAGCCTCCACTAAATTTCCACCACTTTTGGAGAGACACCAAAACGGGATTGGGCTAGGTCTGCAGGAGCCATGCATGAAGTTGAAGGGATTTGAGGCCTGGGTGGACCAGGGTCCCCTGATCCTGGGTCAGCAAACCTCGAGATAGAGGAAGAGGAAGAGGAGGATCCTCTGAATATTGTTGTAGAAGAGAGAACCAGATTTGCCTGGGCCAGAAAGGAGCGATCAGAATAATTCTCACTCCTTCTGTGGCTAGTTTCTGCAGTACTCGTGGGATAAGAGGAACTGGGGGGAAAGCATAGACGAATCTGTCCTTCCAGTCTAGAGATAGAGCGTCGCTCCAGAAAGTGCCTTGCACTGGAACGAGCGAGCAAAAGGTGGGAAGTTTTGCATTTTGGGGAGAGACGAACAGGTCTACCTGTGGAGTCCCCCAAAGCTGAAAGATATCGTCTAGTACCGCTTGGTCCAATTCCCACTCGTGTGCCAGAGCAGAGGAGCAGCTTAGCTTGTCTGTCAGACTGTTGTCGACTCCTGGAACATGAATCGCCGTTAGGTGAAGGTCGTGTTGTGTTGCTCAATCCCAAACCCTCATTGCCTCTCTGCATAGAGGGTAGGACCGAGTTCCTCCCTGTTTGTTGATGTACCACACTATGCACATGTTGTCCGTCTGGATGGCTAGGTGGCCGGGAAGAATGTATTGGTGAAGGGCTTGGAGAGCATACAGCACAGCTCGAAGCTCGAGCACGTTGATATGGACAGCGTGTTCCAGTCTGGACCACGAGCCCTGGGTCCGATGAGGACCTAGATGGGCTCCCCAACCTTCGCCTGATGCATCTGTAGTCAGAGTCTGGGAGGGGGGGAGGATGAAAGAAGGGGACCCCCCGAAACAGGTTCTCTCGAACCATCCACCATTGCAAGTCTCGCACCATCTGCGATGAGATCAGAATTAATTGATCTAGGTCGTCCACAAGTTGATCCCACTGGGAGCGCAGAGTCCACTGAGAGATCCTCATGTGGAGTCGAGTTCGGGGGACCGTCGGAATAGCGGATGCCATGAGCCCCAGGAGACGGAGGACCGACCTCGCCGAGACCCTCCTGCGTCCTGATAGCAGGGAAGTCTGGGTTTGAAGAGAGGCCACCCTGTCTGGAGGCAGGAAGGCCTTGCTCACGGTCGTATCGAGGATAGCCCCGATGAACTGTAGCCTCTGGGAAGGATCCAGATGAGACTTGGAATGGTTGATAGTAATACCCAGGCAGGTGAAAACCTGCTGGGTGAGGGAGAGAAAATGCAGGAGTTCCTCCCTGGACGAAGCCGCAAGGAGCCATCGTCCAGGTAAGGGAACACCTGTACTCCCATTGTACACAGGTGGGCCGCTACCACAGCCAGGCATTTGCTAAATACTCGGGGGGCCGAGGATAGACCAAAGGGGATCACCTTGAATTGGTAGTGGTCCCCCTGAATCGTAAAACGAAGATACTTGCAGTGAGAAAGGTGAATGGGAATGTGCAGATAGGCATCCTGCATATCCAGTGCACAAAGCCATTGACCCGGCCGGAGGAGGAGCAGAAGGCTCTGCAGAGAGAGCATCCTGAACCTTTTATATTCCACATAAAGATTCAAGGAACTGAGATCTAGAATGGGTCTGAGATCTCCCGTCTTCTTTGGGACCAGGAAGAAATGAGAATAGTAACCCGCCCCTTGAAGATGAAGGGGACGGTTCAATCGCCTGTTTCACGAAAAGGGCCGAGATTTCTTCCCGACCAAAGGAAGATGTTCCCTTGAATAGGATGATCACAGGGGTGGGTGGCGGGTGGTTTCTAAGAAACTCTATGGAATGCCCTTCCTTCTATAAGCTGAGCACCCAAGAATTAGGTTATCCTCTCCCATCCCGGAAGGTGGAGGGAAACCTCCTCCTACTGGTTCCTCTGGGAAGTCCAGAGGCGGTGGGAGAGGAAAGGACTCGGTGGTGGGGCAGCCGCAGCTGAAGCACCCACTGCTTTTGGGTGGGGCTTAGCAGCCGCTGGGGCCCGCGCTTGGTGGCCCTTCCCTGTGGTTTCGCATCCATTGACCTGTCAAGAGGGAATGCACTGTTATTGGGGATGGTACATGGAACCACGGATTTCAGAGTCAGTCTCTTCTCCTGTAATCGTGATGATGTCCTTGAATCACCTCGAAAGCACTGACCCAAAAGGTGCTTCCTGAATAGCGGATTGCACCTCCGGGACCAAACCTGACATGCGGAGCCAGGCATGATGCCGTAGACCCACGGTGAAAGCGGAGCTCCGCCCAGCAGTGTCCACTGCATCGTATATCACCCGCAAAATGTGGTGACTGGTCAAACGAGCAGAACGGAAGAGGTCAGCTAACTCCTGTTTGACCTGGGAGTCAGGTAAGGAGTCCAGCTTGGATTCCGCCTGCGTAAGGACAGCCTTCTGGTAATCCCCCATGTGGGCGACGTAATTCAGGGCCCAAATTCCCAGTGTGGAGGAGGTGTAAATCTTTCTTCCATACTGGTCCAGAAGGCGAAATTCCTTATCAGGAGGAGACGAGCCCAGGTGTTTTGGATGTGCAGACCGCCGCGGAGTGGCGCTAACCACAAACTTAGTCAGCCCGAGGGTGGAGAGTCTAGGTAGTCCACACCTTCAGGAGCCTGGTATAGCCTGTTTGACTTCCTGGGAAGTGGGGCTAACGCCGACGGTTGTTTCCAAATCGTGGTAACAAGGTCGGCGTGAGGCTCAATCCAGGGTGGCACTAATGTTGGAGCTGTCACGGGAAGGTCCAGATGTTCAGCGAGTTTAAGTCGCTGAGGATCTGGTTCCAAAGAGTGCCACTGGTGTACTTCCTGGATTTTCTAAGCAACTCCGTGAAAGATGGATCCTCCGGGGGAGACTTCGAAGGGGTCCTCAGCCAGGGCTTAGACGGAGAGCGGGGCTCGTCATCTCTCTCGGAGCATCCGCGGAAGAGTCTGAGGAATCTGAGAGGGAAGAAGAAGAGGACGAAGAATAAGACTCCCTTACGCGACTCGGGGGAGGAACGGGTTCCTCAGGTGGTACCCGTAAACGCGTGTCCTGCCCCTCTCTGGACCCAGAGGGAAGAGCTCTGGAGTCTGGAGGTGGTGAGGGAGTGCGCCGCCTCGGATGTACGGGAGCTGGTGGCGGCAGCTTCATCGTAAGGTGGCTCTCTACCTCCCTGGTGAGTTGAGCCTTGGCCTCGGCCCACCAGGAGGCCAGAGTCTCCTGCAGATCCACCGGTGGCCGTGGGGGCGGTGGACGTGGAGGAGGAGGGGGAAAAGTGTACGGGTTGTACCCGTAAGGTGAGTATCCAAAACCCGGCTGCGGGAAACCCGGCGCCGGGTATTGTGAGTTTGATACTGCGGCATCGGAAAGACCGCCGTGACTGGCGGTCCCGGCACGCCGGCCGGATAAGACGGGCGGGTACCCGGAGCCGGGGGGCTGCCGGAGCAGACGGCCTAGTCGGTGGCCTCACGGGTGGGTCCACATTAGGGGCCTGGAAGGCGGAGGGCCCAATGGAGGGGAACATCCGGAAGCCGGATGTCTCCTGGAGCCGTAGAACTGCATCGGTGCCGTACCGCAGAGGTACCGGCGTCGGGGCTGGCGTCCAGGGGGCCGACGTCAGATCCGGTTCTGATGGAGGAGGGTCTGACGGAGGAGGAAGATCCCCCGCATCGTCCGGGGATGGAGGACAGAAATCCCCGGGGTCAGGCTGGGGTGACTCAGACTCCCTAGACGGCAGCAAAGGCTGTGGGGAACCAGGTACGATGGACATGGGAGGGTCCATCATCGGTTCTGTCGCCAAGCACACGCTGGAGGAGCCGATGTGCGGCTTAGGGGCGAGTTCCCGGAGGGTGCTGGAGGAGCCGGCGTCCAGCTTACGGGAGCCCTCACCGGAGGCGGGCCGAGGGGAAGGATCGGCCCGGTCCAGGGGGGTAGAGGTTGTGCGCCGCCCCGAAGGGTCGGGCGTCTTATCGACCCTCTCCATGTGGACGTCGGAGGAGCCGACGTCCGACTTAGAAGAGTTGCCCACGCCAGTAGGCTGCAAGCCTGCGGCCGAACCTGGGGTGGAAGCCTCCAATCACCCGGAGGCACCCGCAAGGCCCAAGCGCGAGCCAGACGGGCGGGCTGACGCCTCCAAAACCTTGAGGCGGTTGTTGAGCGAACCCCTGGGGGGACGTTACCTTGTCCCATGCCTCCAGCGAGACGCAGTAGAGGAGGACTTCTCCCAGTGCCTCTCCTTGTCTTCTTTTTCCGATGTCCTTCGGGGGAAGTAGACGCCTGCCTCAACTTTTTCAACTCCTTTTCCATAGAAGACATCTTTTTCTTGAGGAGATGAGCTTCCAGGGACTGTTGGCGCCGTTTACGGGTAGCCATGCTGAAGTTGAGGCAATGCTGGTACTTCTCGACCGGGTGATCGGGGCCTAGGCAGAAAAGGCACAGGGAATGGCCGTCCTTGTGTGGCAGTTGGGTGCTGCACGAGTCGCACTTGTTTTTGTGCTTGGAGGGTATAGGGGACAACATACACCGACGATGTACCTGACGATGGGTTGAAGAATAACTATTTTTCGGTAAAAAACGACGAAAGGTAGGGCTGATGAAGCACGAACTTTACCGCGAGGCACTGCACGAGCTAACGGCGGGAAAGAACTGGAAGTATGGGTCCGGGACCGCCTTTATACCGATGTCGAGACAAGCCGGTCACCTGACGTGGGGGTGGTCCCTCGCCAGGGACTGCTAGCTAGAAATTTTTCCGTGGGGTCCTGCCACTGGCCGGCATCAGTCCTATATGTAATTACCTACTGCAAGAGCCCTCACGAAGTAAGATCTACTGTTCTCTTGATCCACTTCGTCTTTTACCAGGACCAACTGTTAGAGTTCCACACAATGTAATTACTTGTATTATGGTGTCTCAACTGTTGTCTATCTACTGTTTTCTTGACCCACTATGTCTAGCTACCAGGACCAAATGTTAGTGATTCCACATTATGTATTCACTTGTATAATGCTGTCTTCAACTGTTGTCTATGTTCCCCTTCCCCCAGGACGCATCTGGAATCGAGCAGTAGCCTGCTCAGCATGCCTTACTGGTTAAACGCTTAAATAAATAAACGAGAGTGTGACCGAGAGGCAAACAGACTGGGCTGCCATCTGGGTGGAAGGTCTGGGAAAATCTGTGAAATTGGGAGAGTATCCCTCTCGGACAATCCTGATAACCTATGTCTGCTGTAAGGGACTTCCACTGGTTGTAAAACTGAATTAGACACCCCGCCTACTGCTGAGAGGTGTCCCCCTCAGACAGCTGGGGTGGGACCTGAGCTGGATCCACAAAGGTTGGTACAGGGCGCTTTCTGTCCCTGTGCCCTCTACTACGTTCTCTTCGTGGATGAGGGTTTGGTTCCTGAAAAAGGCATCTACGCCTCTACCTTGAAAGGACTGCCTGTTACGAGGATGTCGATGGTTCCCGTTCTGAGAGGCAGCAGGCGCCGTGTCTGTTGTTTGAATGGCAGCCCTATTGTTCTGAGTGGCTTCCAGAGATCAACCTGAGGGCCGAACAAGATAAACACCGCCAAGGATACGTTAACCACCTGCTGCCAGCGGCAGCTGCCCTAGAGACAGAGTTGTAGGCGTCCATAAAAGCTTTCAGCTGACTGTTGGGCTATATGCCCTTAGCAATGCAGCGTTAGATTTCTTGACCATTACTTTGAGTGTGTTCCACACAGTGTACTTGCTGAGGAATGTAGGAACTCAAGACGTAAAAGTCTGCTTTGGTCCACAGATGAAGACTGAAATCTTATGGTGGACCCCATATCCCTGAGGAAAAAACTGGAAAGAAGATCACCCATCACACTGATACAGAAGGCTTGTATTCCAGCCCATAAAATGAGTCATCTGCTGCATCTTCCACAAAGCAGTACAGGGAGAGACTCATCCAGATCCAATTCTACCCCAGAACAACCTCCAAAAGGCAGGCCTAGGTCAGGAACACAGGAGATGCCACCACCTGGATTGGTGAAGAGTTCAGTGCCATCCACGGCACCAGCACCACATGAAGCACCTGCCCCACATGTGGTGCCACACTCAGTGTCAGACCCGGAACCAGACATGGCACCAGATCAGGTGCCAGACACGGCACCACCCATGGCGCCAGCACCACTCAGCATCACACATGGCACCACATACAGCGCCAGCGCCATATATGGCACCGGGCCACACCCAGCGACAGCACCACACCTGGCGCCAGCACCAGCACCAAATATGACACCGGCATAAAATATGGCGCAGGCACCAACTAAGGCACCAGAACCGCTGCTGGACTTAGACCTGAAGAAAAAGGGGGAGAAGGAAAGCGGCACCCATGCCAACCCCTGCAGGAAAAAATGGAGAGGCGGGTAGGCACGAGGAGTCGGCGTTGATGCAGTGGCACCAGAGAGGGCACTGTGCACATCCTGGCCCGACCGACCCAGCCATCGCCCAACGGCTCCCGTGCAGACATACCAGAGGGTGACCTCAAGCAGTACTGATTCTTCTTCCACCACCAGGAGGAAGAGGACCTCAAGGTCAAGAGAAGCCGGGTCCCCGATCGAGGTCAGGAGTGGGACTGCTACTTTTTGCGGACTGTCCCCCCCCCCCAAGCACCAGACTGCCCATGGTCAGACCCCCACTCCACAAAGGGTGGTGGACCAGACACAGCCCCGCTGCCATCACAGCTTTCAAACAAAGTCTCCCTACCATCACTGCTACCATCTAAGGTCGATTCCGTTGATGGCAGGCTGAGAATTTCTTCTTCTTCATCTTCATCATCATCATCATCATCATCATTTTTTTTTTAAATAAGAAAAGAACACTAAAAATGATAAGTTAATCAAATACTGAATGGCTATAGCTGCTGTCATATAGAGGAAGAATCGACTCCCGGCAGGTGAGCTACGTCATCATCGAAGTGCACTTGACAGTGGGAGAAAATGAACTGAGGCAGTTGGAGGGTCAACGCCGGGATAGCCTATACTGCGTGAGCTAGACTCGTGGTGCTGTGCATGCCCAGTCCTATCTCGGCACCGGTCCTCCTGAAGATTTTTGACTCCTGCATAGTTCCTAGCACCTCCAGCATAGTCCCATTAGTGTGAATGAGTGGTGGAGACTTTTAGTCCAGGAAGATCAGTCAAAACTGATGGTAGGCAATGCAAAAAGTAATGCTCAACCAAAACAGAAGACTGAAACAATAACTGACTCTTGGAGATCCTTTTCCAGGTTCTGGAAGGGGAGGTAGGGTGAGTGTGTTAAAGGAGTACTACTGGGCGAGGTGAAGCCCCGACCGCTGCACACACCTCAAAGATTCCCCCCTGCATGTGCCTTAGTAAATAAAGGATTTTTTTACCTCATCGCTCATAAACCCTCCCCCATCCTGATTCACTGGTGCAGTCGGCCTTATTAAATACAGCACTCCTCACCCCCAGGATTGCGCCGGAAAGACTGTGATATCGTGAAGTGGCTTTGCCCCTTCCTGTTGTTTGCCCTTATGTACGGATGTTTTAAAATACTGGTATGTCCCATGCCCAGCGCTGTTTTGACAGAATTTGCCTAAATGCCACGTGTACTGTATGTCTGGCACCGACCTCAAATTTGCTTTTTTTATTGGTATTCGAGTATTTATAGGCTGACAGATAGCATAGATAGTTAGGGTGCTTTTAGAGCATGGCGGTTAATAGGTGGAGCAGTTTGAAATTGGCAGGAGCCAATGAGCATTCCATCATTAGCATACAATCCATTCCTCTCCGGGGTAGGTCAATGCAGGAGGCTAACTGCATTACTTAAGCATGTTGAAGGATTCATGTGGTTAGAATGTAACATACTGTATACTGCAAGATAGTCTGCCTGGAACAGGACAGACAAGAAAGGCTAAACAGTAAGAACTTAGAGGTGTTGAAACAGCCAGAGAGTCCAATTTGAGGACAACTGCTATGGCTGTGAGCGAGTGAGAGGTATCTTCGCAGACACCCAGAGGTGAGGTGCCATCTGTGGGGTTACTACTAGAATGGAGTGTCCTACAGGCAGCAGCATGAAGTCAGAGGAAAAACAAGGGACCGTGCCCCTTTCTGTCTCGCAGTCGATGAGGAAAAAAATCCACAGCCTCCCTCCTGAGGCAACAGAGCAACTCTTTCCTTTGCTCTTCCTTGCTTTATTTTTTTTTTTGGAAAGAAGGGAAGAGGAACAGTGAGTCAGAAGTCTCCCAATCCTCCTGAGAAAAATCGAGGAGTTCCCAAAGTGGGAGAAAAGATGGTGGTCCCAGGTGTCGAATCGGGCCCAAGGACAAAGGACATAGCCCCAATAGGGAGAGAAAGAAAGGAGCAGGTATAACTCTAAAAAAAACCTCAGGCTGAGCTGAGGAACCTGTTCCTGGACTTTCCTTCTCTCTCTGTACCCCTAGGGTTTGCCAAGGGAAATGTGCCCTGAAAAGGGCTAGTGAGAAGGAGGGAGGTGGTACACCCCAGAGGCCTGGTCCCGAAGGATGGAGGGAAGGAAGCAGTTATGAATGGTGAAGATACTTATGAAGATCTACAACTACAGTGAGTATGTAATTTTCCTGTCTTACCTGAGTCAATCTTCACCATTCATAACTGGTGGGTCAGAGTACCAAGTTACCACTGGTGGTGCCTGGCAAGCCCTGAGGACAAAAAAAATCACTCATCCTCCTATGGGGGAAGAGCACAAGGAGGTGGAGGTCCTTACAGGTCTGGTTGGACCTGCAATTGATCAGGGGTAGGCAGAGGCTCCCATTAGCTGGGAGAGGGGGGTTCCCCAACACCTTGCGCCTACCCCTGCGGGGGAAAAAATTGGCCCCCTGGAAAGGAAAGGCAATCACCCTATGCTGGGCCAAGGATGACAACTGCAAGAGAAGAAGCCATGCTCTCCACCTAATGCAGACTGATGTTCCCATTAGTCTGGAAGCCACCTGGTTGGCATCAAACAATGCCCTTGCCTGGTGTCTCGCTAGCTCCAGGTCCCTTGTGGAAAGTACAATGGCTTGTCGGGTTGCCTCACTATCAAGCAGGGATATGAGGATCTGCCCCAACTTTGCCCAAAGGCACCTGGCATAGACCGCGGCCCTGATGAGGGACTG
This sequence comes from Neoceratodus forsteri, assembly GCA_016271365.2. Classification (NCBI taxonomy): domain Eukaryota; kingdom Metazoa; phylum Chordata; order Ceratodontiformes; family Ceratodontidae; genus Neoceratodus; species Neoceratodus forsteri. The sequence continues at coordinate 662,872,377 of CM057459.1, forward strand.
CTGAATCCAAAGCGCCGGGGCTAGTAGTGGCCAGTAAGTATGTCTCTACACTGGTGGTTTTCAATTGCAATAAAGCACCTTTAATTTACTTCAATGTCCAGTGGTGGCCACTGATACGTGTGCAGACTCAGGACTTTCTTTGTTGACTTGGTATAAGCTACCTGGTGCACCTGGTCTACAAGATGCACACGAGGAGTCGTGCTGCTAAGAAGACCCTTCTACCCCAATGGTCATGCTTGGCTGAGTTGGACTCTGAGGGGCGGTCACAACGGGGGCGACGATGCCCGGAGGGGGTATCCAGAAACTCCAACCTTGAAGGGGGATGAGGCATGGCTCCTGAAGACCCGGGGGTACACAATACCTGCACTGGCAGTTCCTCAGGGCTAGGGAGGAAGTGAGGTGTTGCCAGGCACTGTGCAACTCCTCCACAAAGGGTTGAGGCCACTGAGGTATCACGAGGGATAAAAAGCTGTATTCCCCAAAGAATGACAGCATCGCACGTGCAGGACTGTGTCCAAAAGTCCTGGGAAGATGCAGCTGCTCCAGCATCTCTGAGAAGAATCACTGATAGGAAGTGAAATCAGCATCAGAGGAGACGTGACCAGAAGTATCCTCTCCCTCAGAAGAGGAATCCAAAGAGGAGGAGGAGGAGCTGGATTCAAAGATAGGTTCAGCTTGGGACTGGGGTCTATAAATGACCTCATCAATGGCCCTGAGATAGGTCGAAATGCATCTGCAGTGGCCCAGAATTGTTCCCAGGTCATGGGGCCCCTAGGGCCAGAGAAACATAGGAGAGGCGGTGGAGGAGGGAGAGAAGAAGAGGGGACAGAGCGGTCCTGAGAAGCAGGAGAAGACCCTCTGCCAGGGCTGCAGTAACAAGCAGGAGAAACCTCCTGAGGGAGGGCACTGCATTGCCTGCACACCTGCATACGCCTAACTGGGGAGGGGCAAAGGCAATGCTGCCCTTGGGGTGAGAATCCTGGTGAGCAGACCAGAGCTGTTCTGGTCCACAAGATCAGCCCCTAACCACACAAACCATGGGCCCCTGCCGGTCATGGGGGAAAAAGGCAAGGGTCAGCACTCTGACTCCACTCAGAGCCTCCAGCCGCTCCAGGGACAGTCAGAGGCGCTGACCATGACCTCAAGACCCCCACCCTTCAAGGTCAAGACCCAACCCTCCAGGGAGACCCTTGCAAAACTGCAGTCAGAAGGGGGGGGAGAGAGAATCTGGCACCGAGATCAGTACCAGAATCCCCCTCAGTGCTGACCCTGGTGCCGCCAGCTGAATCAGAGTCAGACCTGACACCCGGAATGGCCGCGGCATCAGGGTCGGTGCTGCCCCCCCATTCTGGCATTAGATGCAGCACCACCTTCCAGCCCAGCACTGGGGTCGGTGCCGGAGAAGCCCCCAGTGCTGCAAATTGCACTGGAAGACTCAGAGGAGGCGGCACCAGAGATAGTGCCATGCTGAAGAACCGACTGCAACAAAGGCCTCGAACTGGGAACAGGAGAATCCTGGAGCTCTGAGAACTAGGCCACCATTCAGGATCACCCTGATCCTCATTTGAGGAGGACGAGATCAGGGAGATCTTCAAAGAAATGACCCCAGAGATTCTCCCTCTCCAGGCACTGCAAACAGTGTTGGAAGGGGGCCCGGTGACACCGTCTCACTCACTGACACCAGGCATGGCATTGGAAGCCAAGACAGCACCAGTTGGCGCTACCGAGGGAACCACCGGAGCAGACCTAGCAAATAACTGAGACCTCAACATCGAGGGTGTACAAACCCCCGAAATGGTACCAAACTATGAGGGGTGCTCAGCTGACCCCCTGGAGGGGGATGACTGTCCACCTGACACCTCAGGCCTTCATTCAGAGCAAGACTAGGAAAGGAGGCCTGCTCTCCCTTGGTACATACAGTACTGGAGAGAGGCCAGGGGGAAGGGCCAAGGGACCTGACCTTGGTGTCCCTGGTGCGACGCCATCCTCCAAAAGTTGGAGGGTACTATCCCAACTTTCCCGCATGGATCCAAAGGGTATGGTGGTCCATGGAGCATTCCATTCCATGAATCTATATCATGTTGGGGACATAGGCAGGAGAAGCAACGGTTGTCCAGTCGGTGACGATTTTTTTTTATTTTTCTCCTCCTGCTCTGGAGTTGACAGGCAGCTCAGTTCTCCGGTGGGCGTTCCCATACAGGCACAGCCCACCATCATATAGCCTGCCAGCTCTGAGCCATTTTCCGTTTATCTCCTCAGACCCACGCATGTGCAATGGGTGGGGGCAACCGTCTCCACCTGCATGGAGGCAGTCTTTTTGCCCTGTGCATGGGTCCACCCCATTCTAGTGTCATGCCTGTGCTGACACCCAGCGGTCTACAGTGCGGCTCTGTGTCTTCCCAGCCCCGAGGAAGGAGAGCAGTCAGCAGACGCTCAATCCTTCCTCGCCCCAGCTGACCCCCGATCGACCTGAGTCTGTTCTTGACCCTGAGTCATCAGTGTAGCATGAGTTAAGGTGTCCAGCACCTCAGCACTCAGCGCCACCGGGCCAGCGCTGGTTGGTGAGGATTTTGAAGGCCTCAGGCCAGACATGACCATGAAGAAAAACAAACAAAATGAGAGGAAAAAAGCACTCGATGCCACACTACAGGGGAAAGCAATACAGGTGAACTACTGGTAAACTACGGCACTGAGCAAAGGCTGGTGGTGAACAGACCGAAGAAGCAGGCTGTGATGCAGTTAGGAAAGCTGTGCTCTACACAAGGCATCCTCGATGGTAGGAAAAGCAGAACTGAGGGCTGCAGGGAGTCTGCGTTGGTTACTGGCCAGTCCATAAGCACCACATTAACATGTTGGCCTCACAGGCAACGCTGCCCCTGACGCCGGCACCTCAGCCCAAAAATTTCTTAAAGCTAAAATTTCCATGACGGTCTGGCACCTCCAGCTGATACCCACCAGACATGAATGGTGAAGAATGACTCAGGTAACAGCAAAGAAAATTAAGGTAAGCTAAACCAAACTAGCAGACATTCAAAGAAAGAAATAAAATGCCAATAAAAATAAAGCAAAATACCATGAAAACTTGAAGCTAGAAGAAGGGTGACTTCTTCCTCAGGCTGAAAAATAAATCTGATGTTGAAGGACAGGGTGGAGTGTGACCATGCGGCAGAGATTTGAATTTTATACCATAATTCCCTAATTTACATAAAATTCCACTCTCTGTACAGCTCAGACCTGCAGGCTAATGGCAACAGTAAGCATAGTAAGGGATTCCTGGGGTTTGAAAGTGGAACTCTGTGAAGAATACTGAGCCTTAGAAGAACTCCTAAGGCAGGCTGGCTCACTGGCACAGCAATAGTGTTACCACTTGTGATGCCGAGGGTCCGGGTTCAGGAACACTTCTAGGGCATCAGAGGCTCGGCTGGGGGAGGATGGATTGAGTGTCCTGAGGACAGTTCTCCACCATCTTGCGTGGGTGGGCCAGACATCCCCTAGGAGACTGCCACCTGGTGGAGGCCAAATGGTAAGTAAGAAGAGAGTCTCAGAATGCTAGCACGCTCAAGACACTTTGACACATGTGTGTGCAGAGGCACACATAAGCACACACTCCATTGCACCAGACATTCTCAGGAGGGAGAAAATGGAGGACTCAAAAGAGCTAATGCTGGCAGGATGATACCCAGCCTGCTGGAGGATCCGCAAAACTACCCAGGCAAGGCCAAGCTGGATCAGGATACCAGGGGATGGGGATGGGTGGGGAAGGCACTCTCCCTCTTGGACCCACTACAGGGGGAAATCCATGTGGGATACAAGGCCAGTATGTCCTGGGGGAGGTGGCTGTCAGTTGGAATGGCTGGTGCAAAAAGGGGCAGGCATCATGTGGTTAAAAACTTTATTGGGAAGAAAAAAAGGTCTCAAAATGGCAAAAGATGAATTTTAAGTCTCTACTATAATGTATATTTAACTGAAATAATAGAGAAAATGTGCTCACCATGTTCTGAATGGCTCTTCCTCGTATTAATTTTTGCAGGTAGATGACAGCTAGTTCTTTCTCTTCTTCTCCCTGGAAAACAAGATATGGAAGTTACGCACTCACCATAATTTTTGATCTTCTTGGACCATCTTCACCATTGATTCACACTGCTGGGTTCTAAGCCGTAGGCACTAGGACCTTACGGATGCCAAAAATCTTCAAGAGGGCTGGTGCCGAGGAAGGCTGTGTGCATGCGTGGCACTGCAAGACTGGCTCGTGCTACATAGCCTATCTCGGCAATGGCCCTCAACTGCCTCAGTATCTTTTTTACTGAGGAGCTGCAGCGTAACCTTAACTAAATAAATACCTAACCTAACAAAGACATAAGATAGCCCTTGGGACCCATATAAGAAGGGTCAATGACAAGAGAGAAAAAATTACTCACCTTAGTAATCTTATTTCTTCCAGTGTATTCTTCTATATTCATAACTGTATGCAGTCTGCCTCCTAAGTAGAACTGCCCAGAGAGAATTGGAACTATATGCAAATGATAGAACCTATCATTGCTCGAGACACACATTCAAACTGCTGCCCTCATCTACTGCAACATTCCATCAACGTCTCAGATTTCAAAAAATAGCCTACAAGGCAGAAATACTAAATACCTATCTAAAACTATCTATAAATGCCTAAAAAGGGGATAACCCGCATAACCAAGTATATACCCTAGTGACTATTTCACTAGAACTGAAACATAAGTTTTATCCTGGAAACTCAGGTAACCAAAGAAGAAAGAGGAATCCTGCCCATGTAAAGTGTATCCCAATGGGGTGTACATGCTTGTAGAAAATCCAAGATAACATCAGTAGGCATGCTGAGGCTCTGGTTCTGGTAGGGGAGGCAGGGAAGGGAGAGTTACGAATACAGAAGAATACACTGGAAGAAATAAGATTACTAAGGTGTGTAATTTTTTCTTTTAACTCCGTGTATTCTTCTATATTCATAACTGTATGCAGACTTCAAAGCAGTACCTTTGGAGGTGGGCAGAAAACCTACTTAGGAAAGAGGCTCTGCAGGACTGCTGTTCCAAATTTAGCATCACCTCTGGACAGTATGTCCAGGATGTAATGCTTAGTGAAAGTATGTACTGTCCTCCATGTGGCAGCTTTGCATATGTCTAGTAGGAGGACATCCCTTGAAGCTGCTATAGAAGCAGCTGTTCCCCTGGTTAAATAGGCCCTAAGTCCCAATGCGGCCTGTTTGCCTGCTATTTGACAGCAGAACTGTATACAGCTAACTATCCAGTGAGAGACTGATCTCTTGGTAGCTGGTGTACCTTTTTCCATATCCCCATAGATAAGGAATAACTGTTGATTATCCTGCCTGTGATCCTTAGTATGAGATATGTAGTAACTTAGAGCTCTCTTCACATCCAGACTGTGAAGTCTACGCTTACCTGAAGTAGAGTGTTCAGTGGAGAACACTGGTAATGTAATGGACTGGTTCAAATGAAAATCTGACACCACTTTAGGGAGAAATTTTCTATTGATTCTGAGTACCACTTTATCATTATGGAAAGACAAATAGTCCTTTTCCACAGATAGGGCCTGAAGCTCATTTATCCTTCTAGCAGAAGTAATAGCTACTAGGAATACAGTTTTCCATGTGACATACTGTAGGCGGGATGAAGACATGGGTTTAAAAGGTGGCCTCATAAGCTGAGCAATACAAATGCTCAAATCCCACCCAGAGACAGGTTCCCTAATGTGTGGATATGTAAGACACAGACCCTTGAAAAACTTTTTAAAAATAGGGTCAGATGCAATGGAAGTGGGGCGTCGCACTGAAATATGAGCAGAGATAGCTGCTAAGTGGACCCTTATTGAAGTATGCTGAAGGCCCTGATCATGTAAGAAAGTGAGGTACTCGGGTAGGGTTGGAATCCCTGCTGAGGCAGGTTCGATGCTCTGCAGGGTACACCAAGAGAGAAACCTTTTCCATTTGGCCGAATAGGTTTTCTTTGTGGAGAGTATTCTATATCCCTTAAGTATGTGTAAAACTGCTTGGGAGAGGTTTAGATTTGCAAATTCTCTGTCTTCAAGAGCCAAGCCTTGAGACAGAGAGCCGAGACTTGGATATCCTATTTTCCCTTGGTGGGAGGTTAACAGGTTGTGCCTCCGGGGAAGATGTATTGGTGTGGATGCCGGAATGGATAGTAGGAGAGGATACCAATGTTGTCTGGGCCAGTCTGGGGCAATGAGAATCATTGAGGCAGACTGGGACCTGAGCTTGATCAGGACTCTGAGGATGAGAGGAAAAGGAGGGAAAGCGTATAGGCTTTTCCCTGACCAATCTAGTACCATGGCATCCACTGGGACTGTGCCCCTGAGTGGGGCCTGCAACAAAACAGAGGTAGTTTGTGATTCTCTGGAGAGGAAAAGAGGTCCATCTTCGGGGTACCCCACCTTCTGAATACTGAATTGGCCACCTGTGTGTCCAATAACCACTCATGATGGCCCTGACTGATTCTGCTGAGGGCATCTGCTAAAATGTTGTTCTTCCCTGGGACATGGACTGCTTGCAGAGTTACTTTTATAGAGTATGCAAGATTCCACAGTTTCATAGTCTCATCTCTGAGCATAGAGGGTCAGACTTTGTGCCCCCTTGCTTGTTTGTATAGTACATTGTTGTGGTATTGTCTGTTCTGACCAGTACCACACTTTCTGGTACCCAATGAGCAAAAGCTTTTAGAGCTAGGAATACAGCTTGGAGTTCCAAGAGATTTATGTGCAGAAGGGATTCTGCCCAGGACCAAGTACCATGGATGGTGTGTTCCCCCATGTGGGTGCCCCATCCCAGTAGAGAAGCATCTGTTGTGAGAACAAAGGAAGGATTCTCCTTCTGGAAAGGGACACCTTGCCTTAAGTTGTCTGAATTTTTCCAATGCTGTAAGGCTTGAATAACAACCTCTGTTACTGGGATGAGCTTTGACATCTTGTCTCTTCTCTGCGACCAATGGGACCTGAGATGAGATTGCAAGTCTCTCATTCTGTATCTTGCCCCTGAAACTGTACCTGTTGCTACAGCTACATGGCCCAGAATATGCAGATAGTGCCTTGCTGGACATGGCTGGCTTAGCTTGAAAGAGGCAGCCAGGTCGAAAATAACCTGCACTCTATCTTGAGGGAGGAAAGCCCTTCCCTGAACAATATCCAGTTCTGCTCCTATAAACTGAAGCAGCTGAACAGGGGTAAGAACAGACTTCTCCTAATTTATCAGGAATCCCAAAGACTGTAGGAGATGAACTGCTGATTGCAGGTGCTCGGAGACTTGCTGTGGGGATTTTCCCACAAACAGCCAGTCATCCAGGTAAGGGAAGACTAGGATGCCAGACTTCCTTAAGTGTGCCACCTCTACAGCTAGGCACTTTGTGAATACCCTGGGTGCTGAGGTCAGACTGAAGGGAAGGGAAATTAACTGATAATGTACTGAAAGGAGTCTGAACCTGAGATACTTTCTGTGTGATTGCCTTATTGGGATGTGAAAACAGGCATCTTTTAGATCCAGAGATGCTAACCAATCTCCCTGATGGATAACTGGGAGAATGGATCGTAAAGTGACTATCTTGAATTTTGGCTTTACCAGGAATTTGTTGAGAGATCTGAGATCCAGAATGGGTCGCCAGTCCCCATTTTTCTTTTTGGTCAGGAAGTTGTGGGAGTAGAAGCCCCTTCCTCTGAGATGTGCTGGCACATGCTCCACTGCTCATGTGGAGCAACTTCTGCACCTCCTTTCGCAAGAGCCTGCCCTACAAGAGGGAAGCTGGTTTGAAAACTCTTAACTTCAGGGGGGGAAGGGATTTGAAACATAGGGACAAACCCTGACTTACCACCTCCAGAACCCACCTGTCTGTGGCGATGGAGAACCAGTTCTGGAGGAAATAAGTCAGCCTGCTCCCTACTGGCAGTGGGGAGGTGACCTGGACCAACAGGTCAGAGGTTTTGTTTTGGGGCTGCCTGAGCCTGGGCAGACTGGGAGCCCCTTCTGGAACCCCTCCTGCCCCTAGGTCTAAAATACCCAGTCTGCTGTGGGTAAGGTTGTTGCTGAAAAGCAGCTTGACCCTGATAAAAAGGCCTCCCATAAGGGAACCTTGCTCTGCCCACCCCCTTCCATAAGGCCTATAAGAAGGGGTAGGCCTGTCCCTGGAGGAATTACTCTTGTAGGTGGCCTTCTATTCATCCACTTTTTTCATGTATTTCTCAGTGTATTTGCCAAACAGGGAATAATACTCCACAGGAAAATCCATGGCCTTTGTCTGGGTATCCTGGGTAAGATTAGCGGCCCTAAGCCATGCTGGTCTTCATATGACCACTGACAGAGCCATGTACCTGTCAGCATTATCATTAGCTGCCATCTGGAACTGGTATTTAGCAGCTTCCAGACCAAATCTAGCTGTCTCTGCCAGGTCGTCAGAGAGGGGTGAGGGAGCCTTCTCTGACATTGCCAGTACTGATTGCCACAGTATTTTCTGATACTGTGCTGCATATGCCTGGTAACTAGCCTGCCTCACACCTAGGGAGGCAGCTAAGTACCCTTTCTTAGACATATCGTCTAATTTCCTGGATTCCTTCTCAGGGGGATGGGAAGAGAGAGAGGAACCCTCACCTTTTCACAGGCTAACCTATACTTTGGTGATCAGGGTGAGAGTACAAAAATTCTGCTCCCTCTCTGTCCAGGTGAAATTTCTTGTCAGACTTACTAGCTATAGGAGGGATACAGTTAGGAGTCTGTAAAATTTTAAACAAGTTTTTTTAAAGAACTTGTTGATTGGCAAATATACTTTTTTTGTGGGGGTTAAACCCATCATCTCAAGGTATTCGGCCTCCTCTTCATCATTGACCACTTCAGTGGTAGCTAAGTCCAGAGCAACCACTATCTTTCTCACAAAAGAAAAGTGAGAAGAAAAATACTCAGGCCAAGGGGGAGAACTGAACTCCTGCTCAGATGAGATTTTGGGCTCTCCAGATTCATCCTGTTCAGGATCCATCTCACCATAGTCATCATATTCCAGTTCCTGTGACTCAGGGGCAGGAACTATGGCAGGAGCCTTAGGAGGAGCAGGGTGAGGAGGCAGAATCCCCTGTAAAGCCTGCAGAACCCTCATAGCCTGAGCTATCTCCTCTGCAGAAGGTAGGCTATGAGACACAGTAGAGACCCCTTGAGGAACAGAGGCCTGGGGTTCTATGTGTTTAATTTTCTTAGATTTTTTGGAGGAGGCTGGAGAGTCAGCAGGACCACTCCCCCTTTTTAAAGAGCCAGAAACACCCTTCTCAGGGGTGGTAGCAGTAGATAAGGTGGTTTCACCCGCAGTTTTTGGTGGCTGGTTAGAGCCCGATGGACCACCGTCCACTTTTGTCTTCAGTCTTTCCATCCTTTTTCAATTGTTTTAGGAGGGAAGGATTTAAAAATGGCACAGTCTGCTAAAAAGTGATCAGGTCCCAAGCAGACTAAACAAAGGTCGTGTTTGTCAGCTTTAGCAGACACTTCCCCACATTTTGTACAATTTTTGAAACCTGGGGGACCAGTCTTTTTCTTTGGTTTTTCTTGTGTTTCCATTTCCAGGAGAAAAAACAACAACCGCTTACTAGTATTCAAACTAATGGTATTTTCTTTTCTTTCTTTTTTTTGTCGGTTCAGGAAAAGATCCGAGGAAAGAACCGATAACTTAGATATCGAACCGGGTCAGCGGTTCACAGGAACAGGGGTATCGGTTCAGAAGAACTGAACACTCGGTTACATAAAATGAGTTTAAAACACAGAAATTAATGAAAATATACAAATTTTATGACTAAAACTAAGGCGAAAAATGCCAAATTAACAAGAAAAGCCCCGGTTCCTCCGCGGTTATACCAAACCATGAGGAACCAAAAAATAATACAATTTTACCGCTAAACTAAAGAAACTTAACTTTTTTTAATAATAAGACTAAATTAAACAATAAACAAAGGCAGCAGTTTAAATATTATGCTAGACAATACTTATCAAACTGGAATCAGCTCGAACTGACAAGAGGAAGATCTCCAGGCCTCTAACTTGTCAGGCGGAGTGAGAAATCTGAGATGTTGATGGAATGTTGCAGTATATGAGGGAAACAGTTTGAATGTGTGTCTCGAGCAATGATAGGTTCTATCATTTGCATATAGTTCCAATTCTCTCCAGGCAGTTCTACTTAAGAGGCATACTGCACACAGCTATGAATATAGAATAATATATGGGGTTAGAATGAAAATTATGTACCTACCGTAATTCTTGACCTTCTTGGACGAAGTTCCACCACTCATTTACACTAATGGGAACTATGCCGGTGGCGCTAGGACCCAGCAGGACCAAAAATCTTCAGGAGCACCAGCGCCAAGGTAGGGCTGTGAGGAAGTGACACCGTGAGCACGGCTCGAGCCATATAGGCTACCTCAGCATCGACCCTCTAACCACCTCAGTGAATTTTTTACCAAGGAGGTGCAGCATAAACTAACCTAGTGAAATTAACCTATGCGGACATAAGATAGTCCAAATGACCCATGTAAGAAGGGTCAGCACAACAGAGTCTTCACAGCCCAGCCATTGAGGGAGTGAAGACCAAAAGCAGATAAGTGAGCTCAGGGGATGGAGGGTGTGAATGAGTGGTGGAGACGTTGTCCAAAAAGATCGAGAAATATGGTAGGTAAGTAATTTTCATATCTTCCTGGACATAAAGTCTCCACCACTCATTCACACTAATGGGAGAGTACCGAGCTAAAATAATCCCCCAAGAAGGGTGGCAGGATAAAAGAGCTCAGTTAGGACAGAAGTCCATTAAGGCTTGTCCTGCCGAAGGACTGATGCTGTCTGGTATGGACATCCAAAGCATAGTGCTTTACAAACATCTGCAGAGCTTCAAGTAGCCGCACTGCAGATGTCTACAATGGGCACGTTTCAAATTTCTGCCAGAGATGCTGCAACTGCCCTGGTAGAATGAGCATATGCTCTGCCTTCCAACTTAACCTGTGCCATGGAGTAGCACTGGTGAAGACATACCACTAGCCAAGCTGAAATACATCTGATAGCAACAGGCTGACCCAGTTGGGCCATGCTGAAACAGACAAACAGTTGTTCTGATGTGTGGATTTCTTTAGTTCTGGCTAAATAAAACCACAAAGTTCTCTTAATAGCCAGAGAATGTAGGGTATGCTCCCCTTCATTCTGAAAGTTCACGAAGTAGGTCGGAAGGACCAAAGGCTGATTCAGATGGAATTCTGAGACCACTTTAGGGAGAAACTTAGGGTGAGTTCACAGAACCACTCTGTCTTTGTGAAATACAGCATTTGGGGGTCTGTGACCAAAGCATGTATTTGAGACACTCTGCGAGCGGAGGTAATGGCTACAAGGAAGGTGGTCTTCCAGGTCAGAAACATCAGCTCACAAGTTGCTAGGGGCTCAAAAGATTTGTGGGTGAGCATATCTAGCACAAGATTAATGTCCCAGGTGGCTACTGGTCATCTGACCAGTGGCCTAGTGTACAGTATGCCCTTAAGAAACCTCTTGACCAAAGGTAACTGAGCCAGAGACACGGAGTGTACAGGCACATGGTACGCTGTGATTGCACAGAGGTGAATCTTTATGGTTGAGTATTGCAGACCTGTATTTGACAGGTCCAGAAGATACTCCAGGACTTTGTTTGGTGGGCAAAAGAAAAAGGGTCCCAAGAAGACTTCACACACCAGATGGAGAACCACTTCCACTTAGCCATGTAAGTTTTTCTAGTAGCTGGCTTGCATGCCATTCACAGAATAACTGAGACCCTACATGAAACATCAAACCTACTCACCTCTATCTCCTCAGGAGCCAGGTGTGAAGTAGAAGAGACCTCAGGTTGGGATGGACCACTGGGCCCTAGGTCAGCAGGTTTGTTTGAAGTGGAAGCTGTCTCGGAGAAGTTTCTGATAATCTGTTGATATGGAAGCCAGATCTGATGAGGCCAGAATGGGGCGATGAGGATCATTCTTCTCCCTTGTGCCTACAGTTTGAGCAGTACCCTCAGAACTAAGGGAACAGGAGGAAATGTGTACAGAAAGCATCTTGCCCACCACAGTGTGAATGCATCCTGACAGAAAATGCCAGGTTCTGGATTTCTGGAGCAGAATAGAGGCAGTTTTGCATTGAGTGGGGACGCAAAAAGGTCCAGGTCCAGAGTTCCCCACTCTTCGAAGAGTGATTGCATGACATTTGTGTTGAGAGGCTACTCGTGAGGATCTGTTTCCGATCTGCTGAGATGATGCGCCAGATCGTTCTGCACTCCCGGCAGGTAAACCGCTTGGATCACAGCCTTGTGCTCTAAGCACCACTCCCACACTCTCATCACATTCCTGCATAAGGGGTAAGAGTGTGCTCTGCCCTGTTTGTTGATGTAGTACATCACTGCTTTGTTGTCCATTTGAAGGAGAATGATCTTGTGACAGAGAATGTCCTTCACAGCTCGGACTGCGTACAGGACAGCTCTCATTTCTAGAACATTTATGTGGAGTTGAGGCTCATCCTGATTCCACTGACCTTGGGTGTGATGGTCCTGACAGTGAGCTCCCCATCTGAGTAGAGATGCTTCCGTGGGGATGGAGATCTGGGATTCCAGAGGGGCAAACGGAAATCCCTTCAGAAGGTTGTCCTCTTGAGTCTACCAGGTGAGTGACCATTTTAGATGTTCCGTCACCTTTATGTGAATGGACTGGGGATGTGTGGTCGGGGACTACTGAGTGCTGAGCATCCACTGAATAGTCCTCATGTGAAGATGAGCTAGAGGCACAGTGAACACTGAGGATGCCATGAGATCCAGCATCCGCTGCATCGAGAGAGCTTGGACTGAGTCATTCTCTCTGATGAAGTGGGCCATCTAAAGCACGTCATTCCTTCTGTCCTCCGGAAGAAAAGCTTTTGCATTGGAGGTATCCAGAAGGGCTCCTATGAAAAGGAGCCATTGGGAAGGCTATAGCTACAATTTTCCCAAATTTAAAAGAACTCCCATGGATGTGAGGAATTTGGAAGCCATAGCCACGGCTTCCTGAGTCTCTTGACTGGAGGGGCTTACCAGAAGCCAGTCATCCAGATATGGGAACATTTGAATTCCGAGCTTCCTGAGATGTGCTGTGAGAACTACAAAGCACTTTGTAAAGACTTGAGGCACCGAGGATAGCCCAAAGGGCAGGACTCTGAATTAGTAGTGTTGACCCAGTGCCACAAATCTGAGGTATCTGCGGTAGTTTGGGTGTATGAGAACATGCTGGTAGGTGTCCTGCATATCTAGAGAGGCCAGCCAGTTGTTCTGATAGATCGGAGGTAACAGGGAGCTGAGAGATATCATCTTGAACTTCTCCTCGTAAAGAAATTTGTTTAACTTCCTTAGATCGAGAATAGGACGCATGCCACCTGTTTTCTGTGGAACTAGGAAGTAATGGGAGTAGAAAACTGTGTTTCACTTATCCAGTGGAACTACTTCTATTGCCCTGTTGCTCAGAAGGCCTTGAATCTTGGAAGCAAGAAGGTCTGACTGAGAGATGGACAGCTTGGGCTGTTTGGGCAGATGATCCGGAGGGGTTTCTGAAATGTTTAGAGAGTAACCCTCATGGATTATCCCACGTACTCATTTGTCTGAGGTGACTGACTTCCATTGTTTGTAAAACTGAGTCAGAGGCCTTCCTACTGCTGAGGAAAAGTCCCCCTCGGACTGCTGAGGCTGGACTTGGGCCGGAATTTCAGAGGGTGGCACTAGGCATTTTGGGATCCTGTGCCTTCTGCTGCATTTTCTTTTGTGGTTGGGGGGCTTGATTTCTGTTGAAGCCCCCTTTGCCTTTACCACAAAAGGACTGATGGTTATGAAATTGCTGCCCCACTGAGGGGCAGTGGATGGTGGCCTTGCCATTTTGATTGCTATTCTAGTTTTCTGTGTGGCCTTTAGTGCCTGAGGACCAAACAGATATGTACCATCAAAAGGTAAACTCATAACTCTCTGCTGGGCATCATTTGTGAATCCCGATGTGCATAACCAAGAGTGGCGACAGGTGCATACACCAGCTGCTGCTGCTCTGGAAGCAGTGTCAAAGGCATCCATAGCGGTTTTCAGCTGCTGATTATTGGATTCAATGCCTCTAGTAATGGTCTGAAGAAGCTCTGCACTAACGTTCGAATCTGGAAGAGCTTCTACAGTGGCCTTGAGTGAATGCAAGAGGGTATACTCATACGGAGAGAAATAACCCTGGTAGCCCAGGGTGGAGGCAGCAAAGACTCGCTTCCCCAAAGTGTCAGTTTTGCATGATTCCTTGTTTACTGAGTGTGCCGTAGATTCTTGAGGAGGAATGGCTTTGTCATTCTCTGTCAGGACAACTATGGCATCAGCAAAGACTTGCAAGGGTAGAATAGGATGATCCTTGGGAGGGGCGTATTTCCTATCTATGGACTTGGCCACAGAGGGGATAAGCGCTGGATTATGCCACACCATTTGTGACAGAGTCTCAAAGGAGGGTTGCATTGGAGGAATCAATTCCACAGGAATATCTGGAATGTGCAGATACTGCAGATGTAGTAGTTTTCCGGGACCAATCTCCGAAGTCTGGAGAGATAGAGTGGTATTCATGTTCTTAAGCAGAGACTTAAAATAAAGGTCTTTGACCAAAGGTTTTGCTGGAAGAGAAGGCTTATTGGCCGCCCCCAGAGAGGAATCGTCATCAAAGTCATCCCTCAATCGAAGATGAGGATCAGGTTCAATATCATATCATACTAGTCCCGAAGGGACAGAGTAAATAGGTAAGGGGAGAAGAGAGGAGGAGCAGCTCCGCGAATTGGAGTAGAGAATTTTGGTGCACTAAGTGGTGCCTCAGGCGCCGGCACAGGGTGTGGCACCGAGAACACAGGTGGCACCAGCACAGGGCATGGCACCAGTCATGTCACCGGCACCAGAGGGGCCGGCACCGCATGACCAGATCCCAACAACCCACTCGGGGAGGAAGAATGAAGAAATTCAGCGGAAGAAAGTGGTACCTATTCTGGCCCCTGCACCATGGCCATATGAAGGGGAAAAGCACCAGAGCGCGGCATCGATGGCACCAAAGACGGCGCCGCATGACTAAGAAGTCTGAACCACCCTGCCCGCAGGTCTGAAACTAGAAGGCCCTGGAGATGGACTCGCCGGCTTGGGCAGACAGGACAACTGCCAAACTTCTGCTTCATAAGAGCAACCCAATGATGAAACTGCTCACTGGAAGATTCCCCAAGGAGGCAGGGAGGGACTCAAGAGCCGAGGATGTTGGTCACCAAGAACAGAGACGGTAGAAAACCCCAGAGGGGTCAGAGTCGAACTGCTGTCCTCAGCCACCAACGACTGACACGCAGAAATACCAGAGGGCGACATCAAGCGATACTGTTTCTTCTTCAACCAGGAGACTGAAGAACAACTCGAGACCGAGCGGTGCCAAGTCCTCGATGAAGATCGAGAATGGAACTGCTTTTTTGTGCTTTTGGGAGGACCACCCATCCCTTTAAAGAACCTCTTGAAAATGGGTTGCGAGGCCACTGACCTGTCCCTGCCAGCTGAAATTTAAGCTGACACTACTGCCAAATGAAAATTCAGGGTTGAGGGCCTGAGGCCCAATGACTGGAAATGGACTAGGTAGCCAAGATAGTAGCCAGACTTGCCTGCAATGAGTTGAGCTGTCTAGGGGAACACCAAAAGGAAAATCCTTTCCACTATGAGGTATAAGTTTTCTTGTTGCTGGTTTCCTGGAAATCTTAAGCACTTCCATAACCTTCTCAGAGAGGTTTACAACACAGAACTCTAGATCTTCAGCAACCATGCTCTGAGGTGCAGAGTTCTTGAATCTGGGAATGTTATCCTGCCCTGAGATGCTAGCAGCAGATTGTATCTCAGGGACAGGGTAATAGAATGCCTGTAGGAGAGCACAGGAGCAGGGAGTGCCATATCTGCATGACCCCATCTGTATCTATGAGAATCACTGTTGTTGATTCCCTTCTCAGTTTGAGCAATACTCTCAGCAAAAGAGGGCAAGGTAAAAAGGCAGACAGAAACTTCCCATACCAGCTGAGGACTACAGCATCTTGTTGGACTGCTGGAGGTTAGCAACAAAACTAAGGGAGCTGTTGTTCTCACAGGATGCAAACAGGTCTATTTCTGGTGTACTCCACCATCTGAATACTGTTACCAGCACCTGCTGGTTCAGGGTCTATTTGTGATTTCTCTGGCTGATTTTGCTCAGGGAATCTGCCAGCAAACTGCCCTTCCCTGGCAGGTGTACTGCTGAAAGCTGAACCTCCAGGGAATATGCTAGGTTCCATATCTTCATTGCATCTGTGCATGGCTTTGAGGATCCTGTTCCTCCGTGTTTGTTTATGATACATTGTTGTGGAATTGCCTGTCCTGATCTGGACAGGCTGGCCTCTGATCTGGGAGGAAAAATCCAGCATTGCCTGGTACACTGCCTTGAGCTCTAGCAGATTTATGTGCTTCTGAGTCTGCTGTGTTCTCCATCACAGTGAGGTCCTCCAAGTGGGCACTCCAACCTAGGAGGGAGGTATCTGCAGTGAGTATGGCCATAGGTGATTGCTGAAGGAAGGGGACTCCCTCTCTGAGGTTGTATTCTTCTTCTACCATTCCTGTGCCCTTAGTAAAGTCTTTGTGACAGGCACTAATTTGAAAAGTGGATCCCAATACTGAGACCAATGGTCCCCTAGGTGATACTGGACATCTCTCATTTAGAATCTAGCACCTAGTACCACTACTGTGGACAATGCCATATGTCCAGGCGGTTCTATGTCATATGACTTTGTACATGTCACTGGTAAGGCCTAATCTAGAGTATGAGGTTCAGTACTGGTGCCCACACCTCAAAAAGGACATTAACCTTCTGGAGAAGGTCCAGAGGAGGGCTACACAGATGATAGTGAGTCAGTAGGGTAAGGCATATGAGGAGAAGTTGAGGGCACTGAACATGTACTCCCTAGAAGACAGGAGAGAGAGACGGGACATGACTGGGACCTTCAAGTACTTGAAACAGATAAATAAGGTACATAAGGGGAGTCTCTTTATACTGAGTTGCAACCATAACATGAGGCAGCACAGTCTTAAGCTGGAGGGTGGGAGGTTTAGGAGGGAGATCAGGAAGCACTTCTTCACAGAGAGGGTGGTGGACACTTGGAATGCACTGCCGGAAGAGGTGATCTCGTTGAAGACAGTGGGGAGCTTTAAGAGAGGCTGGGATAGGCACAGGGGGAAGGTAAGGACTATGGGTAGGGAAGATGGGAGGTGTGGGGATGGAGGGCAGGGACAGTAACTCAATCTGTGTACCCTGCAATATGAGCAGACTAGATGAACAAAATGGCCTTCTTCTGCTGGCTTCTTCGTATGTTCATATGTATATTTGTATAATAGTGAACACGAAACGGCTAGTGTATGTCACTGAAAAGCAAACTAGCGATGTACACTTACCAGCGAACCGATACCCAGTGAACTGAAGTGTTTTTTTTTGGGGGGAGGTTCCCCACATGCCCTGAATTAGGATTCTAACCCAGGGGGTGACGTCGGGAGGGCACAACCTGACTGAAAAAAATTCAGTCCGAGCCGTATGCAGTGGCAAAATTCAAACTCTCCGGTCCCCTGCCCCAAACCCAGTACCTGCTGTGCCAGAGCCAGCCTCCCTCACCGTCACTCCACATAGCTGGCTCGGCAGCAGCAGGCACACTTCCTCCAGATAACCCTCTTCCCTAACTCTCCCCTTCCCCTTGCCACTCCCCCTTTCCGGTTGCCTTCCTCTACCCTCACAGTAGCAGTAGTCACTACCCTTGTGGGTTGCCTATGACAGTAGTGCCAAATATAAGGCACCGTTTTGACGGTCACCCATATTTGGTCACTATTATCACGGGTATACCTGCCCAGGCATATGCAGGAAAATCCTTGCAGGTCTGAGCTGACCAGCCCTGCTACTCTTGCCTAGGAAAGGAATGCCTTCTCTTGCAGGGTATCCAGCTCGGCACCTATATAGTCCAGAATCTAATCTGGTTCTATTTGTGACTTTTGAACATTTATGAGGAAGTCCAGGTCCTCCAAGGTGCCTTGTGTCAATATGAGGGAGGACTTGCCCTGCTAGTGTTATTTTGATGAGACTAGCCAGTCATCCAGATAGGGGAGAAAAAATGAAAAATACATACTTACTATAATTATGATCTTCCCAAATATCTTCACCATTCATTACTGATGGGTCCTACCCTGCACAGAAAAAAGAGCACTGCCTCTTTTAAAAAAAATTGTGCTGGGTGGAGACAACGTCGGGGCGGCACCGCTCGAGGCCAGCATTCTACCTGGTGCTCACGGGTTGGCCAGTAACCAATGCCGACTCCTCCCAGCCCTCAGTTCTGTCCCACCAGGCGAGGAACAGGAAAGGTGGGTATCAGAGGGCCTGAGTGCCCAAATGAAAGGGAAGGGTGGAAAATAAAACAACATAAGGCTGAGAGGATAACTAGGGTTAGACTAGAGGGATAACTAAGATTGGACAGGTAGGGATGACCAAAACACTGGGCAGCCCTAGGTAAAGTAAAACAACTCAGAGTCAGGAGAGAGGGAAGGAAGACAGATGGAAGAAGGAAACCGGCTCAGCTCTCCCCTGACATTCCCTGCCCCACAACTCCACAGAACTCTCCTCCCCAAGTGAAGTCTGGATGGACAAGATTCCATTTCAAAAAGAGGGAAAAGGAAGTGATCCAGGACCTAAGAGCCCAAGCTGGATCAAGAGGGAGGAGAAGGGGGAAGGGAGGGGATGGAGAGCAAAAAAAGTTTTCCTTTTTTTTGAGGTTACAGTATAAGAGAATAGTGCCTGATCCCTTATATTGACAGAGTAATTTCTTATCTTCTGTCTTCATCCATACCTTACCTCCTGAGCTGTGTGCCCACTATCCTTCTAAAATTCGTCAGATAAGGTGAAAGGTAATACACCAGGAAGAGGGTTACTCCAGGGAGAGAAAGAGTTAAAGTCCGTAGGACGGCTCAGCTGAAGGGAAACAATCAAGGAGGTTATACCCCAGGAGTATCCCACAGAAGTGGCGGAGCAACCTTGTAGTTCACCAGCGGTGGAAGAGCATCCAAACTGGACACAGGGTATGCCCAAGAAAGAGTCCTTTTTCCTTATTCCTTCCCACCTGAAAATGGGACAGAGGGAAGGGAAATAGGACTGAGCTGCCCAGTGTCTGATCATAGCTAGGGAGTGTGGGTGGGCATAATGAATGGTGAAGATATTTGGGAAGATCATAATTACAGTAAGTACGTAATTTCCATATCTTCCCCAAATCAGTCTTCACCATTCATTACTGATGGGTCTGAGTACCAAGAAGGCAAACCATGGGGGGGAACATCCCCCAGCCTCCCATGGGGGAGAAAAAGACATGGGAGGAGGGAGCCAATCCAGGCCTGGCTAACACTACCGAGATTCAGGACGAGGGTGCCCCCAAAGTACTTGCTGTGCCCTGCAGGAGAAGAAGTTGGCCCCCTGGAAAGGTGAGGACATTACCATACATGGGGTCAGGGGTGACAACCTGAATAGGTGAAATCATGCAACCCGCCTAATGCAGACTGAGTATCCTACCAGCCTGGAATCCACCTCACTGGCGTCACAGACTGCCCTGGAGAGATGTCTTGCTAGTTCCAGGCCCTGGATGGGCAGGCAGAGGGCTTACCTGATTCCCTCATCATCAGGCAGCACTACTAGGACATGCCCCAGCAGAGAGCAGATGTGCCTTGCATAGGTCACCTGGTGTGTCTGATGAGCCAACACCCGCAACAGGAGGCGTGCAGAAAAGAACACCCTTTTCCCCCATCGATCGAACTCAGTTGAGTCTTGTCAGGTGGGTGGTACCGACAGAGGCATCGATGCCCCAAAGGAGTATCCAGGAACCCCAGACCTGAAGAAGGCTGTGGCATGGCACCTGGAGGTCCCACTGCTGCACAGTATCTGCACATGCAATCCCTAAGAGCAGGAGAAGGGGCAGAGGGACACAGCCAGATGGCGTTCGATGCCTCCTGTAATGGCCTTGGCCAAGAAGGAATGATCAACCTGTCACTGCTGTACTCCCCTAGGAATGACAGCATCACACAATCGGAGTTCCGTCTGACTGGGTGAGAGAGATGGAGCTCCGTCATCATCTCCGTTAGGAATTGTTGGTAGGATGTAAGATCCTCCACAGTGGAAAAGTGTCGTGAAGAAGCCACTTCCTCCACTGAGGAAGCCGAAGAGGAGAGGGAGTCCAGTTCGGAGCTCAGCAGTGCAGAAGTTGGAGATCTGAAAATGACCTCAGAGACGGCCCTAAAGTAATGGGGGAACAGTGCCATCACAGCCCTGAATTGTCCCTAAGATAGGGGGCCTTTGGGGCTAAGAAACCCTGGGAAAGGGGGGGAGACAGCCTGGTTGGACCAGGAAGGACCTCTGCCCAAACTTTGGGGTTGCACAGATGTGCCCTGATTAGGAGGAGAACCAGTTAAGTCTTTTATCCCAGCATGACCAATCCCCAAGGGGAGGGCTGAGGGATGCTCTTGAGGGAAATCCCCTGGAAGGTGAGGCTGGAGCCATACTGTGCCTCTCAGGAGGCTCCTGCCCCACCCAATGCAGAGCCTCTACCCAGAAGAGAGGCCAAACTGGACAGCCCCTGGCAATGACCCCCAACTGCCAAGGGGGCGTAGGTCATCATTTAGAGCAAGGTCCACCAGCCCTCTTCTGGGAAGAAGATCTGTCCCTCTTAGGAGGCCCAGTAGAGGAATCTGGGCATGCTCCTCTCGAAGGAGGAGATGCCCCCATCCCAGAAGAGTTAGAGGGTCTCCCTGAGGTTCATCCTCGTTGGCCAGAATCCAGATCACAAAGAGACTGGTCCTGGCCAACGAGGTAGAACCAGCCTTCAAGGAGGGCTTGGTCATGGCCAAGGAAGAGCCGACACTGACACTGGCACCACCAAGAGGAGCGGTGCCGACCATGGCACCAACCACTGACTCTGCGCTGATCATGGCACCATGACCGTACACGGCACCACCATCCTCCGTACCCCGCAGAGGAACCCGCAAGGGTCCTTCAGAACCAGAAATGGTCCCAGAAGAGTCCGAGGTAGTGACACTGCCGACAGCACTGTTTCCCAGTCATGATACTGGCCCTGGAGACGTCCAAGCGGAATCCAAGGAGCCAGGGATCCAATCGGGGTCACCCCCGTCACCATCCCCCTAGGTTGTGCTGTGTAGGCCAAGTGGGCTGCCTGCCTCAGAAGAAGAGAAGTTGCAGTATAAATGTTTTGTCCATATTGTTCAGCTTCCTGGAATCTTTCTCAGGAGGCTGGGAGGAAAAGGCACCTTGACTTGTCACACGGAGCAGTCTGGACCACGCCCTCATGATCAGGGGGAGAATACAAGTATTCAGATGCTTATCCATCTTATACTTCTTCTCAATTTTCTTATCTATGCCAGCAGCCAAGGTGCATGCTGACATGATTTTACAGGTGGCCTTCATAAGGGATTTATGGGTTGGCAACAGCATCTCTTTGTGGGGTTAAGGTCATCATATTCATTCATTCCACCTCATCCTCATCTTTGTCAGTTGCTTTTGAGGTGATGTTGAGGGTGTTTACCGTATGCCTCACAAATGCATAGTGCAAAGTACAGTCATCTGAGGGTCTAGAAAGGGAGCCAAATTCTTGTTCTGGAGAATCATCTGGTTCTCTGCGTTCTCCTTCCTCCTCCTCATAGTACATTTCAATCTCCTCCTCCCTAGGCATGGGAAATTAGACCAGAGCCGGGGGGGGGGCGGTATATATTTATAAAATTCTCCATAACCTGGAATGCCTGGAGGAATTGCCATGCCTCAGCCATGTCCTCTACTGAGGGTATTCTATTTGTCTACTGGTGACTTTTTTCCTTCTTCAGGAGAAGGGACAGTAACATGTTTTTCTTTTGGTTTTTTTCTTTGCAGGTGCTCTCTCTGGTGCCTGCTCTAAAACTTTTTTATTTTTGCTGGATTCAGGGTTCTCCCATTTGGATACCCTGATTTTTGCAGTATATTTTGCAGCCTTTTCTTTCTTTACTGTCCCGTTTGAAAGGGGCTGCTGCTTGCTTAGAGGGGCTTGACCCTCATCTGAGCCTTTAGGTGACATGGAGGCAGACTGAAAAGACATAAGGGCTTCTAATTTTATAGCCCTTTTCTTTCATGTTTTAGTGCAAAACTTAATACAGAGCTTACAACTAACAAAACTGTGATCCGGAGTCTAGACCCAGGCACCTTACACACAACTCACTGCAGTCTGGCCTTAGCCAGAAGTTGAAAATAAACTTCACAATTTTTAAAGCCTGTAGGTCCAGTCTTCTTTGTGGGGTCTGTCAGTCATGACTAACACTGATGGTCCTGGGAAGACGTAGCAGTTCTTAAAGAAAAAAATGTTAAGCTAGAAAAAAACCCTATTCATATTAAAAAGTGTTTATATTAGCAGGAATGCAGTTCAGTTCCCTTAAAATATAACTACAACTGAAAGAACACCTAAACAGTGTTTAAATAGTTCAAAAAAGCCAAATATTGTCTTGGTTCCCCAAAACTAAGGAGCCAAGAATAATTCAAGAGAAGCCACAAAGCAATTTAATTTAAAACAGTAAATTGTGTCAAGTATAGAAAAATAAAGCGGTTCCCTAGGAGCAGGAACCACACCAAAAATGGCCTTCTCTGGTTCCTGGTAAAGGATGTGGAACTGGAGAAAAGTAGCAAATTCACAATAAAATCACAGAAATACCCTAAATAATGTAGAGTTATCAACAAAGTAACTAAACACTGTAAATTACTATAATTTTTAGAATAATAAACCATAAACCAGTCTGAAGTTGAAGAGAATACTTTGGGGTGATTGGTTTCTTCAAGCGAGAAATAACTGACAGAGTGTAGGGGTGAGCGTGAACACATACCGGAATTTCTACTTCATTCTAAGTTCCATAATTAGCATAAAATCCTAAAAGCTTTGGGGTGGCTCATTCCAGTGGAATTATTATAGTTGTTAAGCATAAGTGAGGGATTCCTAGGGTTTGAACTATAGGCAACCCTGACTCTATTAGTTTTATTTTTTTGGGGATACACCAGTAAGAAAACCTTTTCTGCTTATAGGAATATACTTTCCTGCTAGTGGGTTTCCTTGAAACCCTGAGTACCTTTAGGACTTCCTCTGAAAGATCCAATCAATAACACTCTTACTCCTCAAAAACTATGCCTTCAGGCAAAGGGTCCTGAGATTCAGAAATGTTATTCTGCCCTGGGCCAAAATCAACAGAGTGTGACTGAGTGGCAGGCTGATGGGATGTTTGCTGGACAGGACCAGGAGCACTGAATACCAAGCCAGTCTGGCCCAATCTAGAGTTATCAGGATCATTGTTGCAGGTTCCCTCCTGAGTTTCAGGTATACTTTCTGAATGAGTAGTAATGGTAGGAAGGCATACAGAAATCTCCATGTCCAATCCAGCACCAGGGCATCTTCTGCAGCTATCCCTCTGACTGATGGTGTGCAACAAAACTATGGGAGCTAACAGTTCTCCCAAGATGTAAACTGGTCTATATTGTGATGGGAGTGCCCCACCTTTTGAACACTGTGGTCAGAACCTGCTGGTCTAAGACCCATTTGTGATTTTCCTGGCTAATTCTGCTTAGGGAATCTGCCAGGACATTGTCCAACCTGGCAGATGAACTGCAAATATGTTTGCTTCTAAGGAGTATGCCAAGCCCCAGATCCTCATCGTCTGTGCACAGTTTAAGGATCTTGTTCCTCCCTGCTTGCTTATTGTAGCACATAGTTGCGGTGTTGTTTGTCCTGATTTGGACAGAATGATCCTGTCAGTGGGAGGAGAAAGGCTGCACTGCTAGCAGCATCACTCTGAGCTCCAGAAGGTTGATGTGTTCTAGTGACTTCTATGGGATCTATGTGCCACTCACTGTGTTGTCCTAGAGGTGGGCACCAGGAGTGAGACATCTGTAATAAGAATAATTGTTGGTGCCTGCTGAAAGAAGGGAATGCCGTCTCGGATGTTACTTTCTTCCTTCCTTCCTTCCACCACTCTAAGGACTCCATTAATGCTTCTGTCACAGATATTAGCTTTGCAAGTGGTTCCCATTTAAGTGGTACAGGATATCTCTCATTTGAAACCTGGGACATGGAACCACAGCTGTGGATGCAGCCATGTGCCCTAGTAACTGCAGATCTTGGCTGACCTGTTGTGAAATGCTGTTGTTGCTATCAAAGCTGTAACTGGCCTGTGGGAGGAAAGCCTTTCCCTGCAGCGTATTTAGCTCTGCCCCTATGAAGTCCAGTACTTGAACAAGCTCTAGATGGAACTTCTGCAGGTTTGTCAAGAATTACAGGTTCTCCAAGGTGCTTTTTACCAACTGAACTGAGCACCATGTCTCTTGTTCTGTTTTCCCTGAACAAGCCAGTCATCTAAGTACAGGAAAATGGCTACACCTTTTCTCATGCATGCTGCCACCACAGTCCAGCACTTTGTGAAATCCCCTGGGGCTGAGGTGAGACCAAATGGTAGAGCTGTGAACTGGTATTGGCAGTTCCCCAGGTTGAATCTGAGATATTTTCTGTGAGACTGTCTGACTGGCATAAGAAAACAGATTTTTTTCACATCCAGGGATCCTAACCAATGACCTTTCTGCAAAGACGGTATCACAGTCCTTAGTGTGACCATCTTGAATTGCCTTTTTTCAAATGATTGTTCAAGAACCTGAGATCTAAAATGGGTTACCATTCCCCATTTTTCTTGTAGGTCATGAAGTATCTTGAGAATAGGCCCCTGCCCTGCTGGGCGGCAGGGTTTTGTTCTGTAGCTTTTAATATTAACTGGGTTTTTTTAACTTCTGGTTCCAGCAAATTTTTTTCTCTGAGAGAGTGAACTGGAAAACTTCTGTGTCTGTGTGTTTAGAAAGTGTTTGAACTGCAGACAAAACCTCTGGCTCACTACTTCTAGTACCCACCTGTCTGTGGTAATGTTTACCCACTCCTGGAAGTAGTGTGCCAGACTTCCTCCCACTGGCAATGGTTGGGTGACCTAGACAAAATTGGCTGGGATTTTGTTTTGTCTGGAGCTTAGGCACCAGGGCTGCCACATTCTGCCTAGAAACCCATTTCTCCTTCCCTTATAGTACCTACAGGGTGCATAAGAAACATATGCACCTGGGAAGTATCAAAATACAAGCACCACTGAAGCAGACAAATAATATAGAGAATAATGAATACCTACCTATCAGTAACAAGCTGATTAGTTCATTGAGAGGTTGCCATGGCGACAATACGAACCTTGAGAGTGAAGCTCGAGAGAGTCAGTCGCCACTGGCAACCTCGAAATGTACTAGCCAGCTTGTTACAGAGAAGTAGGTATTCATTGTTTTTTATAGTGTATGACACGGATAACAAGCAGTAGTACATCAGTCAAACAAAATCACAGAGTCCAATAGGATTTTCCCCAAAATGGAGCTTTCACTTACTTTTCATATAGACATGTAAGAGGCAGTGTTCGTACAAACAAGCTTTTCTGGTGGAAAATAAAACAGCTGCAAACATAACACAGAGCTAAAACAAAAATTAATAACTCCGCTATGCCACTCTCCTCACAATTGCGACTGCTTCCAGGTTGTGTCATGCGCATGCACTAGAGTGTTCGATGCTGTTATGCTGTAGTAGCTACATAGCTAGTGCAGCATAACAGTTATGATGACATAGCTACTACAGCATTACAACCTTTTGAAAGTGATGGATTTCAGTGAATAACAACGTTCCATCATACACTATAAAGATTTATTTACTTACATAAGTTCCAAAGTGCAAGGTGAATAAAACAGTGCCAAAAGCAGTCGGATGGAACAAAATGGAATAATGAGAGTAACCTTACCATGCTGATGAAGCACAAGCAGTGCAACTTTGGCCATGGCGGGGTTACCCTCTTTATACCATTTTCTCCCAGCCGACTGCTTTTGGCATTAATAGCACCATAATATGCACCTTGCACTTTGGAACTTATGTGAGTAAGTAAATCTTTTTTTTACATGTTTACTTCAGTGGTGCTCATGTTTTGAATGTTGTAGTATGCTCAGAGGTTACATGGAGTATACTCTCATGGGGACGGTGCTGCTTCAAATGGTTTTCTCTTGGTAATTATCCCCTGCCTCTGCCTCCAATTCCGTACGACCTGCATGAGGTACAACCCTTTTCTTTCTCATTGTTACTTTTAAAAGTGGTTTTGTACTCATCCACTTTTTTCATGTAGGCCTCTGTTTTGTCACCAAACAATGAATTCCCCCAAAGGAGAACTCCTTGGTCTTGTTTTGAGTATCCTGAGAAAGGATGGTAGTCTTTAGCCAGGAAGACCTTCTTAAGGATACTGCATGAGCTAAAACTCTAGCAGCTGTGCCATTAGTGTCTACCGTAGTGTGGAAATTATATTTTGTGGCATCCAGGGTAGAAATGTTGCAGAATTTCACCATGCGAAACATTTTGTGAAATTCCGCCGTTCCGTGAAATTTTTCGCCGGTTGCAAAGTTGCAAATTTCACCCACGGAACATGGGATTTCACCACAAAATGCACAATTTCGCCCAAATTTCACCATTCTGAGGGTGAAATTTAGCATTTTTTGGGTGCATTTTTGCATTCCACAGGTGAAATTTCACATTTTGCACCAACAAAATATTTCACGAAATGCATTAATTTTACAAAATATTTCGCGTAATGAAATTTCGTAATTTCACACATCTCTAATCCAGGGCTGATCTTGCTGTGGCAACCAGGTCCTGTACCAATACACTATCCGCTCTTTCTATCAGTGACAGAATTGTGTTACCAAGTGCTTTCTGGTACTGTGCTATATTGGTTGAATAAGCTGTCTGCCTGATAAGCAGGGAAGATGTTGCATACTCCTTTTTGGCCATAGCATCCACATTTTGAGAGTCCTTTTCAGGGGGCTATGCAGATAGAGTGATATTTTTGTTCTCTTACAAACAGCAGCCTGGATTACTCTGTGATGGTCAGGGTAGACATACAGGAATTCCACTCCTTGCTTGCTCACCCGATATTTTCTTTTGATTTTTTTTATCAATGGTAGCAGCTGAAATGGACGCACCCTTGATTTTTGATATGGCCTTCTTAAGTGGTTTATGTATTGGGAGTAGTATTCTTCTTGGTGGAGCTATGCCCAACATGTCATAAAATCAACATACTCTTCATCCTTCTCTGTTTCTAGTGAGGGATGTTGGGGGTATCAGCCATTTGTCTAACAAATGAGGAAAAAGATGAATAGTACTCATTATGCCTTGGAGGAGGTTTGAAATCTTGCTCAGGTACACTCTCCAATTCCATGGAGTCATGGTCTCCCTTTTGAGCAGAATATTCTTCTTCCTCCTCCTTTGCAGATAGACAGGTTGGAACCTGAACATGGGGGAGTGGCAGGAATCTAATTCCAATTTCCCATGGCCTAGGGCACCTGGGGAAAAAACATGTTTTGATACATCCTCTGATGAGGGCATTTTATCTGTGCTAACTGCCTGCTCCTTTCTCAATGCAGGAAGAGTGGTAGTGACATTGTTTTCTTCAAATTTCTTTTTGGCAGACACCTTCTTCACTGCCTGCTCTGAGGCTCTTTTATTTTTATTTTTGCCATCATAGGATTTAGGGTTCACCCTTTTAGACACCCGGATAGCTGAACCATCTTTACCAAGCCTTTCTGATGGCTGTGCAGCTTTATCTTTTTCTCATCACCTTTTACTTTATTTACTGCTGTACATGAGGAGAAGGACCCTTCTGATGTGTGCTTTGTTCCATTGTTGGGAACACCTTAAGAGCCTTTTTTATTATTTTTAGATAACAAGGGCAGATTGAGATGGCATACTTCATTTTAAATATTTTACCCTTTTTAATGAGATTTTTGGGAAAAAATATGACAGGATTTACAACTATGAAGTTGTGTGTGTGGATCTAGTGACCTAAACAAAGTCTGTGGCAGTCTGCTCTTGCCAGTAGCTGAAAGCAATTTTTACAATTTTTTGGAGGCCCACAAGGTGTCTCTGATATGCCAATATGAGTGAACCCTGAAAAATAAAAAACATTCCCAAAAACATTGCAGTACAAAGGCCAAATAGCAAAAATGGGTCTTGCACAAAGAAAAAACTGTGCCAAAGGTCAAATTGTGGTTCGTGAAACAAGAACCTATTAATTAAGGTGAAAGGGCACAGACAGAAACGGAAAGTAAAAGCTCTCCATTTTCTGTAAGTTATTCAATGTAAAATGCTAAACCATTTGTAAAATAAAGTACAATTGGTTTAGTAACCAAAATATTAAGAACAATTAAATGGTAGCCAGTTAGGAGAGTCTCCGGTTACTGGGATTCATATGAGAACCAGAGGTACCATAATTAATTAAAAACAACACTAGCTAATGCAGAGTAACTGAAAACCTAACTAAAATAAACTTCTTTAATTGAATTACAAATAACAAAACTGACTGGAGATCCAGCTGTTACCGGAGTTCACTACAGGGAGACTGCTCTCTTCAAGTAGAGAAAGTGGTCTGAAGCAATGGCCAGAGTGCAGTGCAGAAGCAGAGTTTGAACCCACATTTCAAATAATAAAATTTGCACAGGTTCTATCTCCAGGGGGTCATTCTCCTCTAAGTTGACTGCATAAAGTGCAAATATTAAGTGAGTGATTCCTGGGGTTATCATGTTGCATTCTGATTCTGAAACAGCATTTTTATACAGTTGGTGGATGAACTATTTTATTAAAAATGTCCTTCTCAATGAGGAAAACATTCAAAAAGTACACTTCTAACACTTTTCTAGTGGAGTAATTTTTATAGTAAGAACAAGGCACTCCCAGGAGTTAGCGTAACTGTCAGTTAATAACCCCCTAGGGGTAATATGGCACTCAGCTGCACCTTGTGATACATTACGCCCCTAGATGGTGATTAACAGATTGTTAACTGCACGGCTGCTTGAGCCTTATTGCTTAAATACCATGCTATACTGCCCACCTATATTATAAAACTAGACAGACCACTATTTACCCAAATTACTTCCGGAAAAAACTTAAAATCTTAATGGTGTTTGTTAATTCAGTATGTCTAATGCTCCCTTCTGCTCCAGACATTTCTACATGTCCCTTAAGAATGACCCAGGCATTAAAGAATCAATAATGCGACAGAGCAATGTTTGGAAAATCATAATTTCTGCACACAACTGCTTATGTTGCATTCATCTCATCTGGCTGTCTGTATACACATAACATCATAGTCTTCAGCTGATACAATCATATCAATGATTACTGCAGCAGCAGACTGTTATGTCATAAGTAGAACATTATAATGTTAAGTATAGACAAGAACCCAGGGCAGACGAAGACAGAGGAACACTGATGCTGTTTTAATGTTAATGTCCAGTTGTTACGTGAAGAAAAAGGGGATACTACAGTACACAGATGCCACATGAAATATAAGCTGAAAGTATATTAGAGAGCTAGTGTGCTGTCTAAAATTAATATTAACTTTCTAAAGTAGTGAATTAGAACTTCTTACATCTTAAGTATTTTTCCCTTTTGCTAATTAGAAAATTTTCTACCTGACAATACTTGGTGTGTAGTGTGGAACAGTGTGCTACCTATTGTCTGATATAGCTAGTTCTGATCATCAAACATCAGCCCTATGACCTCACTGCCTGTGACATCACAGCTAACCTAGAAGAGCCAATCACCTGCTGCAAAACTGGCCACTTTAGAAGTCATAGTAAGTGAGGTCTCGATGATGAGTCAAAAAGCTAGAAGTACAGTAGATATGTCAGTTTCCAGGTTAAGTATAGCTCTGTACATCCCACCTCACATTATCAGGTAGAATACCTTCTAATGAGCAAATGGAAAAAATAAAATACTTCAAAAAGTAACAATTGACTACTTTTAAAAATTAATTACATTTGCTGCCTGCTATTTTCAACTAGCTCTTTAAAATCATGCTTTTCAGTTTTCTCTAGTGACTTCTGCAGCTCTTTAATTAGTCAAAACAAAACTCTGAAAGGTATTATTGCTAACCTCTGGTGGTACTTCCACTGCTGGAGTTGGGGGTCGAGGAATAGGCTTTTCAATCTTCTGAAGAAACCGAAGAGGCTTTTCTTGCTCTTGAGATTTTACCTTCTTCTCCTTTAGAATCTGAAATTTAAACATTATGACAGCAATTGGTTAGAAATGTTGGTCTTGTAACAAAGACAGCTAAATTTTTTTGAGCATTAAGAAAAGCTTGCTAATTGGTAACTGTGTTTCTTCCAAAGGCTATACCACCTGGCCACACTTTATTATTTAGCTCGGGAAGTAGAAATTCCTTCATACTTCCTTCATACATGCCACAATTTCCTTTTCCGTTTCCTCCAACATTGCCGACAGGGAATAGTTCTTACAGATTGGTAATGTGCACTCCTATCAGGGGATATGTGGTACAGTCTAAAATTTTAGACCGCCCCAGCAGCACTGGAATCCTAGAGACAAACATTCCAAACGAGACAGTTAGCCAGTCCCAGGGCTGGATTTACCTTGTCATGGGTCCTATGCAAGTCAGTGACCTTTGCACACCCCCCGCGCATTATGTGCCCTCAAAGATTGTGCTGCAGCTGTATTTTAACAGAAAAATAAAACCAAATACCACAATTAGATAGTCAAAATCTTAGCACGATTCACATTCATGAGTCCAGGATCCCCTAGTATACCACACATTAGTTAACTGAGTTTGTTCTCCATTTGCATGTAAATACAAGTATGAGTAAAATTGGGGGGCAGGGAGGTCTGAGGTAAAGATGAATAGTTTAGAAGCTGTCAGCAAGAGCTATAAAGTAGCCACCACATTCAAGATCTGTTTAAAATTATGATATCTGTTTAAAGGTTATTTGCATACAGTATTGCTCATCTGTCCCACATCATGAGGGATGTCCCTCATTTTAACCCTTAAAAGTGTTCTGTTCCACTTCTGTCTCATATAGAAAAGGTGCTGCCCAGAGCATGTCATCAACTCAGATCTTAATGCAGAAATTCATAATATTCTAGGATGGATAAGAGGAAGATCATGGTCATCAACAAACAGCAAAACTATGCAACTTCTGGGAGGCAAGGCAAGGCAATTTAATTTATATGGCACCCAATCCCTGGGGCTCTGGGTGCCTTACATAAAAACAGGTGTCATAACAAGCAATAACACATGTAAACTATAAATAACATATACAAATCAATACATATATAAAACTATAAATAAATCTCAGGATGACTAAAATAACTGATATAACTTATGCTGGTCACTCACCTTCATTGGGAAAAGCCAAACTGAACAACTGAGCCTTCAGACCCTTTTTAAAAAACTAGACTGTCAGGGCCTCCCTGACAACAGCTGGAAAAGTGTTCCACAGGGCTATCCCAGTGACACTAAAAGCTCGGTTGCCTGACATTTTTAATCTGACCCTGGGAACACCAAGGAGGCCCCTAGTCAAGGAACAGTGGTAATGGACCGAGGTGGCAGGTGTAAGGAGATCAGCCAGATAGCCATGGCCCAGCCCATATAATGGGCCTTATAGGGGAGCAAGCCCACCCCTGAAGATGATCCTTCACCTAACAGGCAGCCAGTGCAGAGCCCTCAGGGCTGGGGTCACATGACTGGACCTAGCCAGGCCTGTCAGCAACTGAGCCGCTGCCTTCTGCACCAGAGGGTCCCTCCAGTGACCCTGAAGTATAGCGCATTACAGTAATCAAGACTTGATGTAACAAAGGCATGCACCAGTGATGGCAGGTCTTCGGATGGAACTATGGGCTTAATCCTGGCGATATTCCTCAAGTGGTAAAAAACACTTCTGACCACAGATGACACCTGAGCTTCAAGTGTCAATCTGTCATCCAGGATCATGCCAAGATCCTGCACCCTAGGGGAAGCCATCAACAGAGTGGATCCCAGAAACAATCCTTTACCCACTCCAAAGGCACTCCCATCACACTCATGGCCTGGTTCAATTACCAGTACCTCTGTCATGTCCAGGTTCAGTTGCAACCAGCAGGAGGACATCCAGTTATCGATCTTGGCCAAGCAGTTGTTAATCACTTCCAAGGGGCAAAAGACAAATACAGTTGGGTATCATCTGCATAGCAGTGAAAACCCACAATGTAATGCCAAATGAGCTCTCCTGGGGACAGCATGTATGCCGCAAATAACACTGGTGACAAGATCGAACTCTGAGGCACTCCACATGACCGGGGCTTCAGGGTGGAGTAGAAATACCCCACCACTATCCGCCAAAGAGACAGGACTCAGTCCAGTTGATGACAGTATCGACGAGTCCACAATACTCTCAAAGGTGATCAAGAAGCACAATGTGATCCACAGTATCAAAGGCTGAGGAGAGGTCAAGGAGAACAAGAACTGACCTGTCTCTTCTATCTCTAGCCTTGAGGAGGTCATTATGCATCCCAACTAACACCGTTTCGGGGCTACGAGGGAGGTAGCTTATTACTAGTAAAAAATTGGAAGTAGCAGAAGAGTATACTTATTTGGGTCTAATGTTTAATAAACATTTAAAATGGAACCAACGACTTAATATTATACTGAAGAAAATAAAGCAAACTAATGGGGGCATTTTATATTTTAATAACAAATATGGAGACAAAACTGATGTGGCACCAATTTAAGGTTCGCAATGCCAAAATGATCACCCAAATATTATAGAACACAAATATGGCCCTGTGAGGTGACTTACAAACTTGAAAAATTAATGGAGCTCTTCTATCACAGGCTCCTGAAACGTTCTATAACCACAGGAGTCTACAGTGTAAGTGTTGTGTTGGGACAACCGTCCACAAAAGCCTTAGCACCTTGGAGACATGGTTAATTTTTTTGCCTGCCCTACAACAGCACTAAGAGCTAGCATATAGCTGTTTATGTGAACAAAATCAATATTTACTTGAAAAAAAGACTGCCATGTGCCTTGGATTGCTTTTGTCAAAAAATAAAAAAAACTTTATTAGAAATTGGAATGGGATACTTAACATACTCAAAACTCAAACCATACAGTTAAATTATAAAATCTGTATTAACTGAGGCCAGCCCGGTGGCGCAGAAGGCTGAGGCGCTGGATGCCTTACTCGCGCCACACTGGTGACCCTGGTTCAGGAACAAGCAGGGTTGTTGGGGGAGGAAGGGCAAGATTAAGCAGCCGTAATGGCAGCTTTCCTTTCCTGGGGAGGATCTGTCCCCGGAGTTCTGCTGCTCTCAGGTGGAGGTCCAACGGGCAGCATAGGCAGGTGGATGCGGCAAGCAGTGGGAGGATGCCTTGGAGCCGCGGCATATGCATGCCTCCACACATGCACATGTGACCAGGAGTGGGGGTGGGTGAAAATGGAGGAAAATGCCAGGGCATAAAATATAAATTAAAAAGAAAATCTAGACTAATTGATATACATAAGCAATTTGCCATGTAAAGGTTGGGGCAGAAAAGGTTCATCCAATATTGACATCTTTGAAGGATGAAATTACATTAGAAACAAACACAGAGGCTGTGCACTCTGCCCTGAGGTGGTACATGCATGTAGATATTATGTGAGACACAAATACACAGAAGATGCAGCACTTCAACCAGAAGAAAAAAATGTAGTATAAATTATATTAGCATAATGTAAGGCTTATGTTTTTTTTATTTTTGCACTAGACAAGAAAAGTAAGTGATACAAAACCCTGGTGCTTTGGGTCAGCATGTGACCGTTCCTCAGGAGGTGAGTTATACAGGTATAGTGCAAGGAAGCCTTTAATAGACCCCATTTAAATATGTATGCTAGTTTTACAGCCTACAGGTAATAATGTAGCACTTCTGAAAAACACCATCCTAAACAATGAAATAGTGAAAAAAAAATTCACAGACAGTTGTATTAAATGTAAACCCCACAATGTGAAATGTAAAAAATAAAAATAAAACTAAATAAGCATAACAAACTGCATAATTCGTAAGAAAGAGTGTTCCACATTGGGCTAATAAGGCAATGTCATCAGGGGCACCGACTGCACGGGTACTTAGGTGCCCCAGCACCCACAAAGTCATTTTGGGCACCCACAAAAAAAGATCCCTCCATATAGTCACTTTAAAAAAAAGCTCCAGTCACTTTAAAAAAGGCTCCTTGCTCCGTTTCCACCTCTTGCCACTAGTACCACCCAGTGGTCCGACCCAGATTCTGAAAAGCTCTGCACTAGTAGGCTTTTTCTTGCTTGCTTTGTCTCCTACTCTTGCACTCTGGCCCCACCCAGCAGACTGACGTTGACTCACCCGACAAACTTCACTCGGCACTCTGCGGAGCTTGCTGTGCTCTCGCTCACTGGCCGTGCTGCACTCGCTCAGTGATCTCTGACTCAGCCTTTCCATCATCATGCGTCGGTCAGTCCTTCCCACGCATGGAATTCTGAAACAGCGGAGACACTCAGGTACCAACTGCATAGGTATTGTTTTTTGTCAGACAGCATTTGTCATGCTTCTATGCTGGTCCAGACATGGTGGAGACTTGGGGGATAAATGTGTGAGGGGGTGGAGCGGGGGGCATACCTCTCGTCTCAACTGTACCACATTGCGAATTTGTGAGGAATAATTCCTCATTTCACCTCAAGCCCTCTGTTACAAGTTCCTCATTAAGATTTGAGTGTGTACTGCCCAGCATTTTACCCAAATATTTTACAGCAGAAATCCACAGTGAATGTAAAACGTGTTACTCAATACACACACACACAAAAAAAAAAAAAACGTTGTGAAGTTTAATACATACATTTAAACAGTATTCTCTGAGCTTTATTTTGTGATATGATGAAGTGTTCCACATAATTATTTGGCCATTAGTTCAACATTTTTAAGTGTAGTATTCGGGTTTGAAAGGAAAGGTTGAGAGGTATTTGGGGGGCTGCCAGAGCTGATTAACTGGCTCAGAAAGGCCAAACGTATAAGTTATAAAAGCAGCAGGAACAGTAGGCTGCTGCATCTATAAAATGCCCAGGGCTTTTGCTGATTTATGGAATATGACTTTGGTGATGGATAGGTGCAGGGGCTAGACAAACAAACTTGCTGCTAGAAGAAAGAAAGAATTTTGGTGACTGGAAGGCCACATAACTAGAAAAGAAGCAGTGTGGCACTGACAATTTAATATATTTGCTGTTAGCCTGACAACCTGTTACCGGTATAGAAGTTCCAAAAATACCAGTAACAGCAAATATATTGGAACACAGCTAAGCAAGCTTACAGGTATTTTGCAGTGTGTATGTGTGTGTGTGTGTGTGTGTATGTGTGTGTATGTGTGTGTGTGTGTGTTGGGGGTGTTAACTGGGCCAGGCAGCACAAAATTAAAACATGACGTAGCTGTTAATCTGATTCAAAAAGCAAAACAAAAAAAACAGTTTGCTGATTTGTGTGGGTTTTTTTTTTGTGGGGGGGGGAGGCTAGCCTAGAAAGAAAACAAACATATGTGTTTGGGGGTAGTAATAAACTGTGTGGAACTGACTTCAATAATTTGCTGTTGGGGGGGGTCCATTAACAGCAAAGGGTGGTAGCAGGTAACAACCAATGTATTCAGAATCTTGAGAGAGCAGTGTAGGGCGGGCTGTGGGAAGGAGGGGAAGGGCTGCTGCCTGGACTTGAAGTGTTTGATACAGGTCAGACCCCGCTATCTTGGTGTGGTTACTTGTCCTCCTGTCCACTCTATCTAAAAAAAAAAAAATAAAACCTAAAGAAACTCAGGATTAAGGGGAGTATTAAAAAAAGGAAAATCTATTTGCACTTTTGTCAGCATTGGCTGTGTGTTGAGACTTGGACAGGCAGTGTGTGAGGGAAGGGTTTTTCTGCAGCCTAGAGAACCTCTGTGAGGTTTAAGGAACAACATGGTCAGAGCTGCACTGCAGAAACTCAGTATGATTAGGGGATAATTAAAAAAAGAAAATCCCAATTCAGTGCATAATTGCAGCACCTGGCAGCAGCAAAGAGCCCTCAAAGGCACTCTTGCATCCTCTGTAGCAGAGTACTGGTGGTGGTGGCATACACATTCTGAATTGCATCAAAAACACCTCAAAATTAATCACAAAGCATAAAAAATCCTATAGCTTCTGGGGGCCTAGGCAGCCCACAGACCCCCAGCCTTTCTTAAAATGCTCTGAGCACCCACAACATTTTTCAAAACTTGCCACCCTGAACGTCATTCATGAAAAAGTATATAGACTGTACTGCCAAAACAGTGCAACAGGTAAATGGAAGCTCAAGTAGCGAACACATAAATGCCAAAAAGCTCAGATGCAAATGGACACACTGATGATGGAAAAATAATAATCGAAGGAAAAATAGAGGATAATGGATGGGCAACAATGCTGTATTCACTTTGAGAGGTTGGCATGACAACTAAGTAGACCTCAGGAGTGAAGCTCAAGAGGTCTTTGGTTGTTATGATAACCTCTAGAAGTGAATGCAGCATTGTTGTTCACTGTTGCCCATCCATTGTCTTTTACAGTGTGTGGGCAAAAGTGACCCAACGGCCCATTTCTTGAACAGTATGAAGCAAGCAGCATTCTTTCTGAGCAAACTTAGCATAAGTGATCTTGTTTCATGGCAACCCAGAAGTGTCTCTCAAAGTGACAGACACTTAGCCTGACACTTACCTTTCTACCAGTCGCACCTACCATACACAGTTGTTGTTATTATTAACATGAGCAAACAAGCTATATTAGCCATCAAACATAACACTGAATACTAGCAGAAATGAAAAAAAAAAAAATTAGCGAGTCCATTCAAAATTTTGCAGTGGTGGCGGGGGTCACTGTGTAATCTGTGGTTTGACATGCCCGCCAGAAGTATCATTAGACTACCAACGAGTAGAGTAACTAGTAACTTCATTCCTCTAGGTTGCAGACTTCACTATAGATAAGAATCATTTAGAAAGGGACTCTTAAAAAAGCCTTGGAGTGAAAACGGTCCAGTCACTGGCAGCGGCTCATACCTTGCACTCTCTATGGAACATACTGCACTGCTTGGGTAAACTACAAGTTAATAAGTTTGTGCTTCTTTATCTTATTCGTGGAATAAAACACAATTTTTAATGCAATGCCCAGTGCCTTTTTTTTCTGGTTGTTTCCTGGTTTGTAAAAGTGGTCTAGTCATGGGCAGACCGAGTGGAGCCGCAACTGTGCTTTTCTTTATCTCATTTAGCAAAGTACCTGTGAAAACAATAAAGGCAATTACAGACTGTAATCATCATCTGTTGAGAGAGCTAGGTGGAGGTGGAAGGGGAAGGAAAGAAACAAGCGCTCGGCTATGCTGCGATGGTAACAGGAATGGGAGTGCATTCTTACTTGTTGTACCATCGATGTGACATACTCAAGATGATACAATAACACTTTGTCACATCGATGGTACAACAAGGTTAGGAATTCACTGAATTTCATACATAATAGCCCTCTACCATACATTATAACATATTAAGTAAAAGTATAATCAAAATTTATAGTAGACTAGACAAAAGTTGGGAGAACAGACAGAGGGCATTTGGGAAATGGGGGAACATGCAAAAGTCAGGAGCATTTCCTTATCCATTCTGACAGGAGACTGGAGACCTATCTTACTCACCTGATGTGACCCATGGAATGCTGGCTACTGCCTATGCCCCAGATCACCCAGGCATAAACAAATGCCTTGCTGCCTCACCTGACCCAGAATGCTGTCCATCTGCATTTTAAGCCTCCCTCAGCCACTTACCCAAATCAGAATACTGCTTGCTTGTTTCACGGGGAAGATTCCAGGCCTGTGCCCACTGCAGACAGTAGAGACTCCCAGTTCACTGGTCTGGTCTGGTGCTGTACTGGGTGGCAGACAGATTCTCTTCTTAGTGCCTTGCCTCTCGGAGGCTAAAAAAAGAAAAAAAATCTGCTGCCAACCCACTCAACTGACTGGAGTCTGAACTCCCAATGACCTCGCTGACCCACCATCATGAGACACTCAAGTAAAAGGCGCCAACAACGGAGGTGCTGTGCCTGCCTATTACATACTGACACACATGACACCACTGGAAAGGATCCTTCAGTAGTCCAGACTCTGTCATGCATGCAACAGGAAGGCCATGGGGTGGGGTGTGTGTGTGGAAAAATAGCACTTTTACGGAAGGCCATGCACCAACCACATTTAATCAGATGTTGCCCCCCAGGGCCCACAGGACTGACCTGGCTCTCTGAGTCTGCCATTCAGAATCATAACAAAAAAAAATGCTGCATTCACGGGTGCTGGGCTGGGCATGGCTTTTTCTTTTATGCACACTACAGCTGATGGGTCCCCCAGAACATGGGGTCCTACATGCTAGCGTAGTTTGCGTTATGGTAAATCCAGCCCTAATTTTGGACAAGGCTGGATACAATACAGATGATGATTCTTCCAAGAGCAATCTTCTATTTTAGCATGATACCTAGTATAATTAATAATGCTATGTTCTCTAAAGTTGAAAAGTTAGTTAACTGGGAAGTAAAAAAAACTAGAATGGCCTACTCGAAGAGGTTGGGGAGGGAGCATCATAAACAAAAAGAAGTAGTGTAATGGAAGGGATTAAAAGGGAAGGAGAAGAATTCATGGGTAATTGAATGGGAGGACCGAAGCATATCAAGACTGGGGCTTATTGGTGAGGGCTGCTGGGGGGGGCCTAGGGGAATAAGGTAGGATTCAGAAACATATTCACAGCTTTGGTGCATGGGGATGGGGGAGGTCGCAGGAGAGGGTGTGCAGGCATATTGGGGGATGAGAGCAAAATGGAGTAACCTGAACAGTCCCAAAGATGGATGGGATGCAAGTAAAAGAGCTGGAAAGTCATATGGTATAAATGGCATGGTGGGAGGGGGGGCGTTGGAGGGTTTTGTTTGGAACTCGATAGAAGTGAATTCTTAAATGCATTA
Source organism: Neoceratodus forsteri (assembly GCA_016271365.2). Taxonomy (NCBI): domain Eukaryota; kingdom Metazoa; phylum Chordata; order Ceratodontiformes; family Ceratodontidae; genus Neoceratodus; species Neoceratodus forsteri. Next base: position 662,911,391 of record CM057459.1, read on the forward strand.
ATTGCTAAAGGAGGAGGAGGATACATAGAAGCTAAAATTCAGGATCAGATGGAAATTCTAACTACAGTTGGGTTGTATGAAGAAAGTGGGGAGGGGAAGGAAGGGGGTGGGTTTGTTGGGGTTAAAGTTGTACTTGTTTTACTTCTATAGGCATCAGTTACTGTTAAAAAACGTTTTCAACGTTCTGCCATCGTATTATGTCATGTGGAGTTTCTGGATAAATTTGATATTAAAGAACAACTGCAAAGGCCAATGTGGCCAAATGGATAAAACCACGTAGCAAAATGACTGCCCTCAGGAATGATGTAATAGTGTCCTAGAATGTCAAGGGGTTCACTTCACCAACAAAAAGGACCAAGGTCCTCGCGGCCTTAAAGAAAAAATCCACCCAAATAGCACTGTTGCAAGAAACACACCTGACCCCAAAGGAGCATACAAAGCTGGTGGGGGTGGGTGGGTAGGAGCTTGCTATGCAGTCTCGTACACATCACATAAATGTGATGTGACAATCTTAGTTCATAAAAACTTCCCCATCGAAGTCACATGAGTTGAAAGAGATACTGAGGGAGGCAGATTTTGTATTTGTCACAGGGAGGGCAAGGGAACAAGAAATCATGATGGCCAGTATATATGCTCCAGCTGTGTTTGACCCTGGATTTTATCAGCATATATTAAACCTGTCCCATAATGAGCAATTTCCCAATTTAATAATAGGAGGGGATTTCAATTGCATTATGGATGTAGAGTTGGACTATTCGGGAAGTAAGAAGTGAACAAGAAAAAATTACTCACCTTAGTAATTGTATTTCTTCTGATGGAGTCTTGCTGTATTCTGACAAGTTGCAGTTAGCTCCAGCTCTTGAACGGCCCCGGAGAGTGAAGTAAATTCTATGCCAGGCATAGAACATTGGGCTCGAGCTCGGTTGAAAACTTTGTCTGTGTCCTTTCAAGCCCAAACCGTCAGATTCTTATGAGCTAAAACTCACTGACTAAATGTGGAAATTGTCAAAACTCCTAGTAGCCAACTGGCAACAAAGATTTTGGATTCCCCAAAAGACTCAAGTCAGGAAACCCAAAAAACCAAAACCAGATAATAAGAACAAAAAACTCTTAATTAAACAATTACAAAGCACCCCACACAAGGAGTGGGGAAAAGACAACCCTTGGGGTGCAACACTGCACCTGCCCACCCACTTCCCAAAAACAGGTTCTGAGGGGAGGCAGGGAGGGAGGTCAGAATACAGCAAGACTCCATTAGAAGAAATACAGTTACTAAGGTGAGTAATTTTTTCTTCAAACAACATGAAGTCTTGCTGTATTCTGACAAGTTGCAGACTACCAAGCAGTACCTCCAAGGAGGAGGGACAAAACCTACCTTGGGAATAGGCTCTGAAGCACTGCCGTGCCAAACCTAGCATCACTCCTAACCTGGATATCCAGAGAGTAATGCTTGGTGAAGATATGAACTGTTTTCCAGGTGGCTGCTTGACAGATTTCTAACAAAGGGATATCCCTAGCTGCAGCCAGAGATGCAGCTGTACCTCTAGTGGAATGAGCCCTCAGACCTGAGGGTGCAGTTTTACCCAGCTTTTCATAGCAGAACTGAATACAGGGCACGATCCACCTGGCAATGGTTCTCTGGGTGGCAGGTTTTCCCTTACCTACTTCCCCATAAGTGAGAAACAACTGAAGGGAGTCAAACCTGTGACCCTTTGTACATTCCATGTAGTAACTAAGATCCCTTTTAATGTCTAAACTGTGTAGCCTCCATTCCCCTGAGGAGGTGTGATCAGTGAAGAACACAGGAAGGGACACAGATTGATTTAAGTGGAAATCAGAAACCACTTTAGGCAGAAACCTTCTATTGGTTCTAAGGACCACCTTATCTCTATGGAAAGAGATGAAGTCAAGCTCCACTAACAGGGCTTGCAATTTACTGATACGTCTAGCAGAAGTAAGAGCAACCAAAAACACAGTTTTCCAAGTCAAGTACTTGAGCTCTGCTGAGGACATAGGCTCAAAGGGAGGTTGCATAAGCTAAGCAATACAAATATTCAAATCCCAGGCAGGGGGCAGGATCCCTAAATGGGGGATTGGTATGAAGCAAGCCTTTGAAAAATTTATAGAATACAGGGTGAGATGACAGAGACGAAGATTTCCCCACTGACAGGAAAGCAGAAACAGCTGACAAATGAACTTTGAGAGTAGCTGGTTTGAGGCCTAGGCTATTAAGATGAACCATATAATCCAGAACTGTAGACAAGTCAGCAGTCTCTGGGGATATATGCTTTTCTACACACCAGATGCTGAATCTTTTCCATTTGGAGTTGTAAGTTTTTCTGGTAGCTGGCTTTCGAGAAGCTTTGAGAATATTCAGAACCCCTTGGGATAGGTGCAAATCTGCATACTATAACTCTTCAAGAGCCATGCCTTGAGACTGAGTGACGAAGATTGGGGCAGCAAATCCTCCCCTGAGAGGAGGTTAACAGGTTGTAATTCCTGGGGAGAGACAGGGGGAACATGGACTGCTAGGGACAGCAACAGGGGGTACCAAGGTTGTCTGGCCCAATCTGGAGCAATCGGAATCACTTTGCAAGGCTGTGACCTCACCTTGACTAGAACTTTGAACAGCAGAGGGAAGGGAGGGAAGGCATAGAGAACTTTCCCTTCCCAGTTCAAAATCAGAGCATCCAGAGGGACTGAGCCCAAGACCGGGGGTCTGCAACAAAACAGAGGCAGTTGGTGATTGTCTGGGGTTGCAAAGAGATCTATCTCTGGAGTGCCCCACCTTGAGAAAATCACCTTCAATACCAAGGGATCCAGAGACCATTCGTGATGGCCTTGGGAAATCCCGCTCAATGCATCTGCTAGCACACTGTCCTTTCCTGGGAGGTGGACTGCTACCAGACAGGTCTGTAGGGAGTAAGCCAGAGACCATATTTTCATGGCCTCCATGCACAAGGCCATGGACCGAGTGCCTCCCTGCTTGTTGATGTACCACATGGTGGTAGTGTTGTCCGTCCTGACCTGAACCACCTTCTTCTGTACTGACTGAAAGAAAGCTTGTAGGGCAAGGAATACTGCCCTGAGCTCCAGAAGGTTGATGTGAAGAAGAGATTCCTGAGGGGACCACAGTCCCTGGGCAGTGAGAGCCTCCAGATGGGCTTCCCACCCCAAAAGTGAATCTGAGAGACGAATGGAACACCCTGCCTCAGATTGTCCAGGTCCTGCCACCACTGAAGGGCCTGAATCAAGGTCTGAGTGACAGGAACTAGCTTGGTAAGAGGATCTTTCCTTTGGGACCAAAAGGCTTTCAAATGTCCCTCATCTGAAACCTGGCCCCTTAGACCACTGCTGTGGAAGCTGCCATGTGGCCAGAAGCTGCAGAAAATGCCTTGCTGGTTGAGAAACCAGAAGAAGAAGAAAGGAAGAGGCCAGCTGAGAGATGACTTTTGCCCTTTCCAGAGGAAGGAAGGCTCTTGCCTTGAGGGTGTCCAACTCTGCTCCTATAAAAGTGAGGAGCTGTACTGGTTCGAGAACTGACTTGGGGAGATTGAGAAGGAACCCCAAGGAAGTGAGAACTTTCTGAGTAACCTGCAGATCTGACTTGACTTGGTCTGGGGACTGGCCCACAAGGAGCCAATCATCCAGATACGGGAAGATTTAAATCCTTTTTTTCTTAAGAAGGCTACCACTACTGCTAGGCACTTTGTGAACACCCTTGGAGCTGAAGTTAGGCCAAAGGGCATTGCTCTGAACTGGTAATGGCTTGAGGGCAATTCGAACCTGAGGTATTTTATATGGGAGCACCTGATGGGAATGTGAAAGTAGGCATCTTTGAGGTCCAGGGAGGCTAGCCAGTCTCCTGGCCTCAGAGAAAGAAGAATTGTTCCCAGAGTCATCATCCTGAATTTTGGCTTTACTAGGTGCTTGTTTAAGTATCTTAGATCTAGGATGGGTCGCCACTCCCCTGTCTTTTTTGGGGTAAGGAAATACTTGGGAGTACAGACCTTTGCCCCTGTATGGAGTAGGAACTCTCTCTATGACCTTTAAAGCCAGTAGAGACAAAACTTCTGCCTCTAGGGCAAGGGTTTCTGATGTACTTGCAGGTGGAAAGGATCTGGGTCTTAGTTTCAGAAAACTTTTGAAACTGAGAACCAGCCCCTGGCTTACAACCTCCAGGATCCACTTGTCTGAAGTAACAGACATCCAGTCCTGGACAAAGTAAGCCAGCCTGCCTCCTACTGGAATGGGGGTCGACCTGGGCTGACACATCAGGGTGTCTGCTTGGCAGGAGCCTTAGGCTGAGGGGTGGATGCAGCCCTGCTCATCCCCCTTCTGCCTCTCCCTCTGAAGAACCCCCTCTGAGAAAAAGAAGAGGAGGCCTGTGCCTGGTAGAAAGGCCTTTGAAAAGGCCTGCCCCTGCCCCTAGACTGCTGCCTCTGAGGAGTTGCCTGCCTCTCCTTTACCTGGGCACTCCTATAAGTGGTCCTGTATTCATCCATTTTCTTTATATAATTCTCTGTCTGCTCCCCAAACAGAGAATTACCCACTACAGGAAAATCCATGGCCTTAGCCTGGGTGTTCTGTGAGAGGCTAGTACATCTGAGCCAGGCCATTCTCCGAAGAGCCACAGATGTAGCCATGACTCTTGATGACACATCACTGGAGTCCACAGCAGCATGAAATTGCACCTTTGATACCTCAATCCCATCAGCAGCCACCACCTCCAACTCCTTGGCTAGCTGAGGGGAAGCCTGTTTAGCCAGTGCCAGTACAGTGTCCCACCTGGGACTTCTGGTACCTGTCTGTGTAGGCCATATAATTAGCCTGTTAGAGTCCCACAGATGATGCCAAGTACTGTTTCTTTCCCATGGCATCTATCTTCCTGGAATCTTTGTCTGGGGGGGAGGGTGTGAAGCCAAGGGGATGTTTGCCTTGTCACAGGCAGCAGCCTGCACTACCCCAACATGGCTGCATTGGTGGTAAAGAAAATCTGTATCTGAGCCTGACAAGGTATACCTCTTGTCCATTCTTTTGTCAACAGGAGGTACAGAATTAGGAGACATAAGAATTTTTAGTGTCTGTTTCCCACATGACTTATGGAGGGGAACAGACAGTCTCTTAGACTCTGGGATGTCCATCATCTCTATGAAGTCAGGCTCCTCTTGATCCTCTACAGCCTCCTCAATAGGAAGCTGGAGGGTTTGAGCCACTTTTCTGTAGAACAGAAAGAAGTGGGGAGGGGACTCAGAAAGCCTAGGAGGGGAAACACCAGAAGATCTGTCTGGGGAGATGTCCGGTTCCACAGGCACATCCAGACTTTCACCATCATAATCATCCACTTCAAAATCCCCCTCCTCATCAAACTCTGGTCCATAAAAATCTTCAGGGGTATAATCCTGAACCGGGGGAACCGACCAAACCGAGCCCCTGCCAGAAGGTGCAGGATTGGTCGGAACCGGATGAAGCGACTCCACAATCCGAATCGCTTTTGATATTTCTTTGGCGGTCAGAACAGGCAGCTCTGGATCTGAACCGGCTGATTTAGCCTTTCTTTTTCTCTTTGTAGGAACTGATCCCTCAGGACTGGCTCTCCTCTTGCCCGAAGCAGTATCGCCCTGGTCGGAGGGCAATCCTTCTGGTTCGGTCGGAACCGAACCAGGCTGGCCTTCTGGGTCAGCGGATTTCTTAGCCTCCTTATCCCCAAGTCTACCTAACCTTTTCTCCAGGGTCGACTTAGGGAAATGTTTACAAATTTGGCAGTCTGAATCGAGGTGGTCAAAACCCAGACAGTAAACACAGGTGGTGTGGGGATCGGCCTTAGCAAAGACCTCCCCACACACACTGCAGTGTTGAAACCCAGTGGGCCCGGTTTTTTCTTGGGTTTTTCAGACATGGCCAACCTAACCAACTACCCTTTAAATGGCAACCGTAGGCAAGACTCCCTATTGGTTTCTCACGTGTCGGGTGATGGAAAAACGCTAAGTCGTTTTTTTTAAACCCCTACGGACCGGTAACCACACACTAACTTTCTTCTTTTAAGATTTTACTACAGGATCGGTTCAGCCGAACCGATCGAAAAAGTTTCACAATTTCCACACAGCAACTACTAATCTAAGTACTTAAGGTACCACAGACAGAGTGTCAAACCGAAAAACGGAACGAAAGTCGGACTAAAACCGAAACTTTAACTGCGGTTGAACCGAGCAGAAGGAGGAATCTCCGGAGCAACTGTTCAGTGAGGTGGAGTAAAGATTCTGACAGTTTGGGTTTGAAAGGACACAGACAGAGTTTTCAACCGAGCTCGAGCCCAACGTTCTATGCCTGGCATAGAATTTAACCCTTCACTCTCCGGGGCAGTTCAAGAGCTGGAGCTAACTGCAACTTGTCAGAATACAGCAAGACTTCATGTTGTCTGAAATAGAGCCATGAAGGCATGGTTAAGTGGGATAGCCCACCTAGGCCTAGTTGACAGCTGGAGGCCAGCAAACCCAGGTGCTAAGGAGTACACCTTTCACTCCTTACCCCATAACTCATGGTCTAGACTAGACTACATATATGTCCCCAGGGCACTATATGAGGGTGCGCGAAATGTATCGCATGGTTCACTTTGTATCTCTGACCACTTGATGGTGCAGCTGGAGTTACAAATGGGAAGAAAGGAGCTAGTCAGAGGAGGATGGCATTTTCCTACATATTTATTAGCGAAGGAGAACTTTAGAAACTTTCTGAAAGAGCAATGGGAAAGCTATATTACAACAAATAAGGGGACAGTGAAATCTCAGGGAACCTTATGGGAGGCTGGCAAAGCCTGTATGAGAGGGGCTATCATCAGTTATATGGCCAAAATAAAAAGGGAAAGATGCAGGAAAGTGGAGGATCTGGAATGCTTGGTAAAGGAGCTGGAGCATGTGGTGGCCACAGGTGGTGGAGGGGAGGATAAGAGACAGCTGAAATTAGCTAGAGAAGCCCTGAAATTAAAATTACGTACCTACCGTAATTATGATCTTTCTGTGTATCTTCACCATTCATCACAGATGGGGTATCTGGCCGGAGGTCATGACCCCGCGGGAGCTTTTTTTTTTTTAAAAGGGTAGACGGAGCCGACACACCATCGGCGCCACCCTCGAGGCCGACGCACTGCGTGGTGCTCGCGGGTTGGCCGTTAGACTGTGTCGACTCCGCCTGCCTGCCAGTTCTGAGTCGCCGGAGAGGTAAGAGGAGGGGATGGAGGGTGGGACAAGAGAGTCCAAGGGACAGAAAAAGGAAAGGATGTATGAACTTAAACCACTGTAGTTCTCAAAGGAAGTGGCAGTGAAGGTTCAAGAGAAAAAGAAAGCATTCAGGAAGTACAAGGAATCACAGAAGGAGCAGGACAGAGAACTGTATCAATTAAAGCAAAAGGAGGCTGGGAAGGCAGTCAGAACAGCAAAGGCCCAAACTGAGGAAAAGATAGCCAACTCAGTAAAGAAGGGGGATAAAACCTTTTTCAGGTACATCAGGAGCGAAGGAAGACCATGGGAGGGCTAGTGAGGCTTAATAAAGGGGAGGAGGGTGGGCAGAGGGTGACTGTGAAAAGGCAGAGATACTAAACAAATATTTTTGCTCAGTATTTACAAAGGGGGGAGGTACCTAAAACAAACAAAAACAAACAGCAGAAACACTCTGGATACAGAAGTTGATACCAGCCCATCTACAGAAGAAAGGGTTCTGAAAGAACTCTTAAAACTGAAGGTGGACAAAGCAATGGGGCCTGATGGGATTCATCCCAGAATTCTAAAAGAACTAAGGGTAGAACTAGTGACACCACTAACTAACCTCTTTAACAAATCATGGGAGGATAGGGTGGTACCCGAGGACTGGAGGAGGGCAGATGTGATTCCCCTTCACAAAAGTGGGAGCAAGGCAGACGCAGGAAACTACAGACCTGTTAGTTTAACCTCAGTGGTAGGGAAAATGATGGAATCACTTCTGAAGGAAAGAATTGTTGAGTATCTAGAGGCCAGAGGGCACAGGACCCAAGGCAGCATGGATTCACAGCGGAAGGTCATGCCAGACAAATCTGATAGATTTCTTTGACTGGGTGACCAAAGTAGTAGATCAGGGAGGGCTGTGGACATGGCCTACCTAGACTTTAGCAAGGCATTTGACACAGTCCCACACAAAAGATTAATATACAAGTTAGCCAGCCTGGGAGTGGGTCCCAAGATGACAGCCTGGGTAAGAATTGGCTGGAGAATAGGACACAGAGGTAATAGTAAATGGAGTCCACTCTGAAGAAATGGGGGTTACTAGTGGGGTACCAGGAGGTTCAGTATTAGGACCGGTCCTCTTCAATGTCTTTATAGCGACATTGCAGAGGACTGGAAAAAAGTATGTCTCTTTGCAGATGACACAAAGATCTGCAACAGAGTTGATGCACAAGGTGGGGTGGAAAGGATGAGAAGGGACTTGGCAAGGTTAGAGGAATGGTCAAATGTATGGCAGCTTAGATTCAATGCTAAGAAGTGCAAGGTAATGCACCTGGGAAACAAAACCCAGGGAAGAGTACACAATGGGGTGAGATACTAACAACAACAAAATGGAAAGGGACCTGGGGTAGTCATATCAGATGACCTAAAGGTGGGCAAGCAATGTGAGAGGGCAGCAAGGAGGGCTGGGGGATACTGGGATGCATAGGAGAGGCATCACCAGTGAAAACAGGAAGTTATTATCCCTCTGTACAGACAGTTGGTGAGACCCCATCTGGAGTACTGCGTGCAGTTCTGGAGACCCAATCTCCACAAAGACATAGACAGGATGGAAGCTGTCCAGAGGAGGGCAACTAAAATGGTGCAGGGTCTGTACCGGAAGACATATGAAGAGAGACTTAAGGAGCTAAATATGTTTAGCCTCGAGGAAAGGAGGGAGAAGGGGGACATGATAGAAACTTTCAAGTACCTCAAGGGAATCAACAAAGTCCAAGAGGGTAGCATCTTTCAAAAAAAGAGGTGTGCAAGAACAAGGGGGCACAATTTGAAGATAGAAGGGGGCGGCTCAGAGGTAACTTAAGGAAGTATTTTTTCACAGAGAGGGTTGTGGGTGCATGGAACGGCCTTCCGGAGGAGGTTGTGGAGTCAAAAACAGTGGTGGAATTCAAGCATGCATGGGACAGTCATAAGGCAATTCTAGGGGGTGGGGGTAGGAAGAAGTAGGCTGCTGGTTAACTAGGATCTGCAGCTTATCCATTAGGTAGGGAAATGGGCAGACTGGGTGGGCCAAGCGGTCCTTATATACCGTCAAAATCTATGTTTCTATGTTCTATGTTTCTATGAACTAAAAGGAGAAATAACGACTGAGAGGACAGCAAAGAAAGAGGTTAGAAACTAAAGGGGATTGGGAGGGCCCCAATCTCTGGAAGCGGAAGAAGGGAGGGGAGGGTAGGGTGGGTAAAGAATTTAGGAGAGAGGGGAGAAGTATAAGATATCCGAGACCCTGATCCGTCTCCAGATTGTATAGGAACTGCAAGGAGTAGCAAAGCTTTCTGCCAGAATTCAAGGCACAGAATAACTGGCAAATACTCCAGAAAGCAGAGTCGGCTATTCTGGAAGAAGGACAGGATACAGGGATTCAGTACTCTCTCGAGAAAAGATGTTTGGTGAAAAAAGTTTTTTTTTTAGGAGAAATAGGTTGGATGGAAACAGGGAGGAGGAGAGAAGGAGGGCAACTACCAACTCCCACCCCACAGGGGTGGAGACAAGGTACTAGAGAAGGAGTGCCGCTCGAGCTATCCACTCTTCCTGGAAAAATACTCCCCTGTGTGTCCCTACTTTACCCCACTCCTAAGGAGGAGAGGGGGAGTCACAGAGAGGGAGGGGGACCCAGAGACTGAGGCCCCAGGGGGATGGTGGGTGGGGTTGTGATGAATGGTGAAGATACACAGAAAGATCGTAATTACAGTAGGTACGTAATTTTCATATCTTATCTGTGTCAATCTTCACCATTCATCTGAATGGTGAGTACCAAGCCTCCCCGAAAGAGTTGTTTCTTACACCCTAGGGACAAAGTCCCTTAGCCCTCAGTGGGTGACAGACTAAGGGGGGAACCTTCAGGGCCTGGAGAGGCCCGAGAGTGGGGAGAGAGAGACGGAGTTCCCCCAGAGGGGGAAGGAAGTTGCCCCGACAAGCGCCGTCTCACTTTGTGGGAGAAAAGGTAGGTTCCCTGGTGGGCAGAGTTAATCACCCTATGCCGGGCCAAGGGTGACAACCGGGAAAGACGTAGCCATGCCGACCGCCTAGTGCAGATCGCTGTCCCTACGACCCTGGTAGCTACCTTGTTGCCATCGTAAGATGCCCTCGCTTGGTGCCTTGCTAGCTCCAGGCCACATGCAGAGAGTGCGATGGCTTGTCTGGTTTGCTCCGTGTCAGGCAATGAGGATAGGAGCTGACCTAGCCTGGACCACAAGAACCTGTTGTAGGCTGCGTAGTGGGCCTGATGTGCAGAGATAGAGAGAAGTAACCATGCCGAGTAGAAAGTCCTCCTACCCCAGAAATCAAAATCCGAGGAGTCTTGATCTGGGGGCCAGTCACGGTGAAGGGTGCGAAGCCCATCAGGAGTATCCAACTGCGTCAAGCCAGATTGTGGATGAGGCATGGAACCTGGAGACTCCGGGGGTGCGCAATACCTCTGGCTGAGACCCCTAGGGGCAGGAACTCCGGAGAAGGGCCTCTGCCAGGAACGCAACGACGCCTCCCGAAAGGGAGCCGGCCAGGGCGGCACCACAAGGGTGGCCTCGCCAAAATCGCCTAGAAAGGCGTGCGCCGCGTGTTCAGGAATGCTGACAGTGGAAGGAGAAAGGTGCAAATCCTCCAACATCCTCACGAGAAATTGCTGATACTCGGAGAGATCAGCAGCTGGAGAGATGTGGACAGAGGGTTCCTCTCCCCCTGAAGAGGGGGATCAGGAGCTGGAGGTCACCATCTGTTCAGTGGGTGGCTGCACGGGGGGAGGTTGAAAAACCTGGCTGTCCATTGCCCTAACGTAAGCAGGGAACCAAGCAGCCACCGCTCTGAACTGCTCCTAGGTGAGAGGGCCGCTAGGACCAAGAATGCCTGGGAGCGCAGGAGAGTGTGGCAGAGGGATAGGGACAGAGCCGAGAAGAGATGTCAGCTGACCTCCGCCTAGGCTAAGGAGCGGACCGTGGGCACCCGTGAAAGAAGGTGCCCCAGAAGACCCCACAGCCAACAGCTGCACAACCATATCGGTACTGCCTTGGCTGCGCGCGGAAGAATCCCCCCAGTGAGGCAACCGGGGCCGTAAAGATCCAGAAGGACGGTCCCCTACCTCAAAGGAACGGGACTCCCTCAAAGAGACCACGGAGAAAGAGCGGAAATCTGCACCACGGCTTCTCCCAGGGCCCGGGTGGACCCCAGAAAAAGGCCGATGCGCCGACTCCACACCCCTCGACCCCTTGGAGTCCAAAAGAGTCCTCCTCCTCGAGAGGGCCAGCCTAGGTAGCTGGCATCTCTGGGCAGCCTCCGAAGGGGATACCCAGGGAGCAGTACCCTCCCCCCCTGCAGCTGCTCCGATGGGCCCCAAAGTCGGGCGATCAAGGCACACTACCGGAGGGGGTACCACAACTGAGGGATCAGTGAACCCACCAAGACCAGGCTGCAGAGCTATGGTGGTGTGCACCAGTGCCTGCTGGTCAGCACCACTGACCCTAGTCTCGGTAGCCACCGACCTCACCTCAGAAGGGGACTGGCTCTGACTGGTCAAAGAGACCACCATGCTGCCCACGTCAGCAGCCAACCCGAGGGGTGAGACTGCACGTCCGACTCAGAGCTCGACTCCGTCTCCGAGGAGGTAGAGTCCGAGGCCCTGAGCCAAACCGTAGGAGGGCGGGCAGAACCATCGCTACCACCAGGCCCGGAGACCACCGCTGTGCCTGAGTCTGTGCCAGCGCCCCCCGCAACCCCGCGAGCGGGATCCGAGGGAGGCACGGCCCCAGCCCGAGCCAGGGATCCAGAGCCAGGACCAGTCGTGGTACCATCCAATCCCACGGCACCGGGAGCAGCACCAAGGACAGGGACGGCGCCGACGACAGTCCCGGCGGTACCCTCGGCGCCGGTGTCGCCTGGCTCCCCAGTGCCGCAAGCGGCGCCGAGGACCGTGGCGGTGCCGCTGATGGCCCCGCCCAGCCTCTCAGCACTGCTCGCGGCGCTGAGGGCCTGGGTGGCGCCGCGGACGGCACCGACTGATGGAACCGAAGGTCCCACGGTGCTGAACCTTGAGAGCACGGCGCTGTGCTCAACCTCGGCGCCGAGGACGGCGCTGAGGCGAGACATGGTGAAGGACGACATCGCAGTGGATCTCACGGTGCCGCAAACAGTGCTGGCACTGCGAACGGTGTCGACAGAGCCCACGGCACTGCACGACAAGTCGGCGCCGATGACGGCTCCGTCAGGGCCCACAGCGCCGTGAACGGCGCCGAGGACTCCGATGGCACCAGCCGATGGCATCGAGGATGGCGCCGACCCAGGCCTTCCGAGCCGTGGGAATGACACCGGGGGAGCCTTCACCCCCGAAGGGGCGATTGCCATGGCGGCGCCTCCCGCCCGCTCAGGAAGGGAGCAGGACGGGCCTCCCTGCGCCCGGAAGAAGCCTCGGCAATGGCTAGGCTACAGTAGCCGAGGCTCCTCCTCTCGGTCCGTATAGAACTGGGAGGGGACCGGAGAAAGGCCAAGAGAGCATGGCTTGGCCCGATGAGTGCAAACCCGACCCCCGAAAGTCGGCGGAGCTCACCCCACTTTCCATGCGCGTTGTTTGAGGACCCGGCGGTCCATGGAGAAGCAGGCGTCACACGAGTCCATGTCGTGAAGCGCGCCAAGACACGAGAGACACCTGTCGTGCTGGTCGGTGACGGAGAAATTTCGGCCGCATGGGCACCGTCGCATGGGGGGCTGACCCGTCTTCCAAGATTTCTTGCCCTCCAACCGAGACATGACCTACGGAAAAAACCATCAAAACAGACTCGATGTCGCGAAAATTCAAAAAATAAGGAAAGATCTTACCAGGCGACGTCGAGTAGAGGCAGAAAACAGAACCGGCAGGAGACCGACGGACTTAACGCCGAAGGATTGGAATTGAGCAGGCCTAAGATTTTTCTTCAAAGCTTCCCACGAGGCGACCTCTACGGTGGGAGACGAAGAACTGGCAGGCAGGCGGAGTCGACACAGCCTAACGGCCAACCCGCGAACGCCACACAGTGCGTCGGCCTCGAGGGCGGCGCCAATGGTGTGTCAGTTCCACCTACCCTTTTTAAAAAAAAAAAAAAAAAAAAAAAGCTCCCTCGGGGTCCTGACCTCCGGCCAGATACCCCATCTGTGATGAATGGTGAAGATTGACACAGATAAGATTGAGTGTTACACAGGAGAAGCCCAGTCCAAATTATTTTTGCAAAGCAGAGGATATATGAGTGGGGCAATAAACCTGTCCTATTATTGGTAAAACTAATGAAGGGGGGCAGGGCCCCACACAGGGTTGTTGCTATTAGGGACTCATGGGGAAAGGTAGTACATGATAGCCAGAGTATACGAGAGTGCTTTAAAACATTCTATAGTACTCTTTACCAAGCAGAGTGCAGTGGCATGCAGGATCTTGCACAACATTTCTCGCGGAGCATGAATATACTCACCCTTAATGAGGCACAGAGAAGCATGCTTGGAGCAGAAATCACCACCCCAGAGGTCATGCAAGCAATAAGTAACCTAAAACCAGGGAAAGCAGGAGGGCCGGATTGGTTTGGGGCAGAATACTACAAAGCCCTAAAAGGGGATCTTATAGAACAGCTGAGCGCACTTATTGAGGAGGCTAGAGAAGAGGGGGGACTCCCTAAAACATGCCTAGAGGCAAATATATGTGTAATACCAAAACCAGGAAAGGATGACACGGAGTGCTCAGCGTACAGACCCATCTCCCTGCTCAACTATGACTGCAAAAAAGTGGCTAAAGTCTTGGCCCTCAGGCTGGAAAGGGTTCTCCCTGATGTGGTTCACCCTGATCAAACGGGGTTCATGAAAGGCAGATTATCCTACCACAATATGAGAAGACTGCTGAATGTGGTATGGTGGGGAGCGAGGTTTCCGGGACAAGCCTGTGTACTGACTATGGATGCAGAGAAGGCATTTGATAGAACTGAATGGAACTATTTGTTTGAGGCCATGCTCAATTTTGGCCTGGGAGATGGGTTTGTGACACTGGGAAAGATGCTATATGTAAAACTGAGGGCAAGGGTGGTAGTAAATGGAACGCCATCAGAAGAATTTGAATTATTTAAGAGGAACGAGGCAGAGGTGTCCCCTCTCCCCTCTTCTGTTTGCTATAGCCATTGAGCCACTGGTAATTAAGACAAGGGAAAGCAGGGATTTGGGGGGGGGGTCAACACCAAATCACCCTTTATGCAGATGACCTGCTATTCTTTGTCACATGCCTGGAGGTAACCATACCAGCCCTCTTCCACATTATCAATGATTTTGCCTGCTTCTCAGGCTATAAGCTGAGATATTGTTTCGGAGCAGGGAAAAGGAGGGTGTCCCCAACCATGTAAGGGGTCTTAAGAAGGTGAAAGAGAATTTCAGATACTTGGAGATAAAAGTGGGAGGGGAAATAACCAAGCTGTATGGCTGGAACTATACCCCCTTATTCGATACAATTCTAGCAGATCTTGCAAGATGGAGAGCACTCCCAATATCATGGCTTGGCCATATCAACTTGATAAAAATGAATATATTGCCAAGAATACTCTACACGCTGCAAATGGTCCCAATGTGCCCCACAGCATGTGACATCCATAGGTTAGAAAGGGGATTCGTAGAAATTTGGAGAGGGGAAAAAGTCCAGAATGAAACTAGACAGGCTGAAGGCCTCTAAGGAGAGGGGGGGAGTAGACTTCCTGGACAGTAGAGGTGATTATTTGGCTATTCAATATAGGTTTCTCCATAAATGGGTTAATAGGGGGAGAGGCGGCCTCCTGGCTGGAATTAAAGGAGGAAGGATGTCCAGGCAGGTTAACTGCTTACTTGCCCAAGATGGGGAAAAAGGCACATAGACAGCTCTCTAATCCAAACCCTTTAGTCCTGCTGGTTTGGGAGGCCTGGGAAGCAATAATGAGATAGAAGAGAGCAGAAGGAGAGTGTACTTTACTGACACCTATAGTCAGAAATCCAGAATTCCTACCGGGCCTGGAGGATCCAGGGTTTGCAGTGTGGGAAGAAAAGGGTATAAGGTGTATTGGGGACCTACATGGTAAAGACGGCTTTCACACCTTTGAGGCTGTGAAGGAGGCCTTGGGTTTATCCGGGGCATAACTGTTTAGATATCTACAAATTAGAAACTACTGTGGTAGTCAAAATAGAACACCAGGGGAGGAATACCAATTAGTAGCCACAGAGCAAGAAATCCTTAGAGCCAAATGGCAAGAACCAGGTCTGATAGGAACAGCTGCCAAGCTGGATAGAGTATACTTCCCAGACCAATCCAGGAAAACCAGATCCCAATGGGAAACAGACCTGGGGATTACCATAACAGAGGAGAGCTGCAGTAAAATAATTTCTTCCAACATGGGTCTACCATTATGCAACAGGTTTAAAGAAACACAGTACAAATTCATCCACAGACTGTACTACCCACCGAGTGTAGTGCACAAATTTTACGCAGATTTTTCGGATAAATGTGGAAGGTGTTTAGTGAACAGTGGTACATACTTCTACTACATTTGGGGATGCCCAAAACTGCAGCTTTATTGGAAAGACATCACACTTGAGTTGTCACAAATCTGGACTAGAGGGGTGGGCTGCACACCTATATCCCTACTTTTTGGAATGGATATGGAGGAAGAAGGGGAGTGGGAACTATACCCTAGATGGGTGAGGGTGGCCTTAGTGCTTGCTCGACAGATGATACTTAACACTTGGGTGTCTGGTGTGTCACCCACTGCCCGGATGTGGAGAGATTCCTTGGTGACTACTCTAGCGACAGACAGGCTTACTTACGCCTTGAAAGGCAAAGAGGAAAGATTTAGGACAGAATGGGCGGGCTTCACTGCATCCCTCACAGTGGTGGAATTGCAGATACTGCAGGGAGGAGGTAGAGGGAGAAGAATGGGGGATTATCCGGTCAAGAAAACAGGAAGAAATGCAAGGAACAAAGATTAATGGTAATAGGGACACACCTCCATACTTATGAATCGAACCGCAGAAGGGTTAATGAAATTGTGTAAAAATTGAATAATACTTCTAATGGCAGAATGGTTTTACTTATTTTGTTTCTTTTCTCTTTTTAGTTTCTTTCTTCTTTTATAACTTCTGTATCGTCTCACTCGTTCCTAAATCTTCTTCGCACTAAGCCACCTCGCGTGTGTACATTTTATAAAATGATTAGCATAAAAAGCAGATAGAATTATGCACTGAATAGACATAGTCGTATAAATTACTTGTTGAAAATGGACTATAAGTTTAAGAAAGGTATGAAAAATTATGATGACAATACTTCTTGAATGTAAACCTGGATATGAGTTTGTCAAAATATGATGTGCACATGTATAAACTGTACATCTACCTGTATCTTCAAAAATCAATAAACATATTATACAAAAAAAAGAATGGCCTACTCACTAATTACCAGAACAACCAATGCTGGAGTGTTAAAAGCACCTGACTTAAAATGATATTTTATTGCATGTAGAATACAACAAATAATAAAACTGTTATTCAACTCAAACCCAGAAATATACACTCTGATTGGCTTACTATGAAAAGAGATGTGGCTAGTGATACCAATTTAGAATTCATCTCCTTATTTTTTGCAAAACAACACAAACCTTTAGGAAATCAGATAATGTCCAAATCCCTGTGCATAATATCCCAACTTAGCAAATTACTCAGCATTAACCTTGCTAGATCTACTAAGCAACCTATCTGGAACAATCCAAATGCATACTATTCGATGGGGCTCTAATTGTTAATGATATTTTGTAGAGATGCAATCACTGAGCCCAATGTTACCATTCTGAATTTTTCTTTATGTGTTTGTTCAGATATCGCAGGTCTAAAATGGGTCACCATTCCCCATTTTTCTTGTGGGTCAGAAAGTATACGGAGAAAAGACCCTTGTCTCATTGCATGGCAAATACTTTCCCCACTGCATTTGCCTGCACTATTTTTTTATGTTGAGGTGTAAAGCTGAAAAACCTTTGGGTTCTGCAGTTTTGGAAACTTTCTGAACTGAAGGGACAAACTGTGGCCCACTAATTTCCGGACCCACTTGTCTGTGGTGATCTTTGACCATTCCTGAAAGTAGTGGGCCAGCCTTCCCCCCACTGGCAATGGAAGGGTGACCTGGGCAGAGCTGAGGCCTATACATGGTAGAGGGCTTTTCTTTCTCAGTATTACTCTTGTAGGCAGTTTTGTATGCATCCACCTTTTCCATGTAAGCATCTGTTCTGTCACCAATAAGGAAACTTCCTTCAAAAGGAAAGTCCATAGACTTCATCTGTGTGCCCTGGGCTAGCCTGTTGGTTCTAAGTCAGGCAAACCTTCTTAAGGACACTTCATGGGCCATTACCCTTGAGGCAGTGTCCTTTGTGTCCACTGGTATTTTGTAGCATCCATGGCTGATCTAACTATGTTAGACATGTACTGAGCTAAGTCACCAGTTGCTTTTTTGCTCATTGCCAGTATGGAGTTCCATAATACCTTATTTTACTGGGCTGTGTAGGCCACGTAAGTTGCCTGCCTGGGCAGTAGGGAAGCTGATGTGCATGCTTTTTTGGCCATACTATCTGGTTTCTTTCAAGTGTTCTCAGAAGGCTAGGAGATGAGGGGTGTTTTGGCCATGTCACAGGTGGCAGTCTTGACCACCCTCTCATGATCAGGCTGTGAGTACAGGTACTCAGTGCCCTGCCTATCCACCTGATATTTTTTCTCTATTTTCTTGTCTACACAATCAGCTGCATGTAGTAGGGAGTATTCCTGGAACATCCTATCTGTTAGTTAAAAAGTCTGTTGCAACAGCATGTCCCTATCCTTTACTATCCCTTTTCTTCTTTCTGTGTTTTTCCCCCATCTTACAGGCAGGCCACCTGTCAGATGGCTCTCTTGCTCTTTACTGCCTCTGTTTTTCTAGGCTATTCCAGGAATCCCCCATTGCAATTCTTCCCCGAAGTAATTTTATGCCCTGCATGAATATGCATATGTGCGAATTAGAGCAAGCAAGTCGCACTCACTAAAATAATAAAAGGGCTAAGAAACAGGGTAAAAACCAGAGATTTAGCTTCTAGACTACCTCTTTAGGTTTTTCTGTGTGTTAGTAACACAGGTTAGGCAGGGTCTGTAAAATAATAAGTCCCTTGTGGTAACTTGCAATAAGCAAACAGGCTGCTGTTTAAACACAACTGAGGAAAGTGTTACTATCTGCCTGACTAGGAAAAACTTTTCTGTGTTTTGAACAGCACAGGTTAGGCAGGGCTTTTAGTAAAGAAAAGTTCAGCATTGCAGCTAGTGCATTCAGGCAATGAAATACTGAATAAATTACTACTGTTTGCAGTCCAATGGAGGAATAGTTTTCTGGTTACTATGACATGAATCCAGCAAAGAAAGCAATTCAGAACAATGTTTTATCAGGAAAGGTTTGCCTTGGGCTGCTGTTTAGGTTTTAAACATTGTTGTTTAACCCTGCTGTATATCTGACTTGGAAACAAACAATATTTCTGAATTTAAAATGCTTAGAGAGGAAATGTAGTGAGGTATTAATGTTTAGAAAGAAAGAAATGTTAAAACAAAGTACCTGTGGTGTTTTTAGTATTTTTTACTTAGGCATTTCCTGGTAGTTGCAGTTTGTGGAGTGGCCCTGTTGCTGCCTGATCCTCTCCTGTCCCAGCCTTCTATAAAGCCGGCCGGCCTCTGTGTTTCCATCTATATTGGGTTGAAGACATGTGGGAGGAACCAAGACAGCAGGGAGCCACCCTCAACAAACATATTACGCCATAGAATGATTTAAATATGGTTCTAGCACTGAAAAATGAAAGATGTTTAAATTAAACTGCATATAGGATGCTTAGTAGTAAATAATAAAGTGCATTTAACAAAATAAAGTTTAAATTTTCAAAAGGGGGTGGAACTTCATAACACCACCTGACCCATCCATATATATAGAGGGCTCAGTTGAGCTTTGGTAGTGAAGGAGTAGGGAGCAGATGGTCTGACTCCTCCTCGGACCCTAGCTCCTCCTAGTGGTCAAATGCTATAATTTTGTCTGTTACTGCATATTTCAGTTATCTCTCTTTATTTTTTGGTCGCTGTACAGTTCGAGTCTTTATTTTCATTGAGTTCTGTTTGCTGAATAAAAGCTATTTTGAGTTCATTTTATGGGTGTCTGCCTCCATCTATCCCCCCACATCTACACTGCAGTGGGTGCTGATGTGACTCTGTGGCTTTTTTGAGAGATTTCTGAATGGGAAGAAGCAACCTCCTTGCAGGGACTAGTCCCATCATATCTATAAATTCTATTTCCTCTTCGTCCTCCTCAGAGTAACTGGATGGGATGTTGAGGATTTTTACCAAGTGCCTTATAAAGCTGTAATGAGAAATGTGGTCCTCTGAAGGCCTAGGAAGACAGCTAAATTCTTGCTCAGGAGAACCATCTGGTCCTAGGGGTTCCCTTCCTCTTCATCTTTATAGTACATTTCAACCTCTTCTTCCATAGGCATTGGGAATGGAACCGGACCCTGGGGGGAGAGGCAGGCATATTATTGAGGTTTCCCATAGCTTGGAAAGCCTGGAAAAACTCCCATGCTTTTGTCACGTCCTCTACTGAGGACATTTCTTTTAAGTCAACTAGTGGCTCCTTTCCTTTATCAGGAGGAGAGACAGTGACATGTTTGTCTGTTTTTCATTGGCAGGCACCATTTTTTGGTGTCTGCTCAGAGGCTCTTTTATTTTTACTGGATTCATAGTTCCCTCTTTTGGACATGCTGAGTTCTGTAACACCTTTAGCAGCTTTATCTTCCTTTTCTGTCTCGTTTGACAGGGACTGCTGCTTACTCTGAGGGGCTAGACCATTATCTGAGCCTTTTAGTGATGTAGAGGCAGACTGAGAGGCTATGAAGTCTTCGATTTTTTTAGCCCTTTTCTCCTGTATTTTAGGAACAGACGTTTTTGTGGTCTGGACCCAGGAACCTTAAACAAAGTTTGTGGTAGTTTGCCTTAGCCAGTAACTGAAAATGAATAGTGCAACTTTTAAAGCCTGTAGGTGCTATCTTTCTTCTACAGTAGGTCTGTCAGTCATGACAAACAATGGCGACCTTAACAGGTATTTACGGTTCTAAAATTAAAATGTCAATTTAACAGCAAGCCCAAATAATATTAAAAAGGATTATTTTTTTTAATTTTTTTTTAAATGCTGTTTGGTTCCTCAAAAGAGAACTATGACAGAAGTATCACCTCAGAAGAGGTTAACCAATTGAAATTTGTAATAATGAAACATCTCAGTTCCTAAAAATCAGAACTGAGAAGTAAGTAGTTAAAAACTACAACGCGGTTACAGAAAATACAATTTTGTTTAGTTTTAAACCACACAATTGTGGATCCCTAAAAGTGGGAACTGTGCCAAGAAACAGCCTTCTCCAGTTCCTGAGAACCAATTGGGAACCAAATAAATAACCCCCAAAAAACCCACACAGTAAACAAAACAACACCCTAACACAAAGTATCAAGCATGTAATTGAAACACTTTGCAGCATATTGGAACTAAACAATAAACTGTAAACTGACCAGAAGTGATGCAATGACTTCAGGGTGACTGCTTTCTTCAATGGAAAAATAAATCTGATAGTTTGAATTTCATTCTAAAGTTCCATCATTAGCATACAATTCTAAATACCTGTGGCTGCTTATTCCAGGGGAACGATTACTGTTGTTAAACATAAGTGAGAGACTTCTGGGGTTTGAAAGTAAAAATTTTAAACATTTAAATGAAGAAAATGTTATTAGTGATTTTAAGACTGTTGATTGATCCAAGACGTATTCCTGTAAGCATGTTGACAAAGTAGCAGAGATTCTTAATGAAAAAAAAAAGATAAATAAGCATCCCCAGATAGAGAAGCATAGGCTCAGGGTAGTCCTTGGATAAATATAAACCTGTTGAAAATGATGAGGGCTGTGGAACATGTATGGAAATTATACCAAAGAAGAAAATTGGAATTAGACTTAAATAATTATAGACACTACAAATTGTGTAGACTACCTATTAAGCAAGCTAATACTGTAAAGAAAAACAGCTTAACAGCATGGCTAATCCAAAATCTTTTTGGGGCCCTTTTGAAGACTTCTGTCAACCTAAGACAGGGGATTGGATAGCTAAAATAAAAATATGGGAAAGGCTGATTTGTGATAAGGCTAGCATTGATGAAGGTTTTAATGATGGTTTTTTCACCAATATGTCCGGTTATAAGGACTAAATGAATAATACATTTACTAAAATTAGAGAAGAATTATTATGTACACAAATGAGAATACCAAGAGTTAACTTTTTTATACAACCAGAAAGGGATGCTGGAAAACTTTTGAATGGAATACATGTTGGGAAGGGAGCAAGGATTGATGGACTTCACCCAAAACTATTAAAGCTGGCAGCAAAACACATTACGAAGCCTGTGACTCTCATGAATAATTTATCTTTTAGTACAAATACTGTTCCATCATGTTGGAAGAGTGCAGTAGTAAACTCTATTTTTAAAGCTGGCGATCAAAGTGTCATGACAAACTACAGGCCCATATCGGTTTTGCTAACACTATCTAAACTACAGTAGAAGGTTGCTTTTGGCCAGCTATCAAAATACTTGCGGGAAAAAAGTCTACTATCTATTCATCAGTACAGTGTTAGGAAAGGATATTGGATGTCGATGGTCTTGGTCAGGTTGATGGAAGACATTTGTTAAGGGTTTGCTCAGATGAGCTATCTTCATTTACCTGATCAAGGCCTTTGACCTGATGGATCATTCCATGCTGATCAAAAAGTTAGTGGGCATAAGAGTCAGTGAATTCACTGTCCACTGGTTCACTGACTACCTGATATATGTAGAGGACAGATAACCAAAATAGGTACAGTCGGCACCGCTTATGACGGGCACATTTGGTAAACGCCGTTATATACACTGGTCAGTTTATCGAATTGAATAAAAAAACAAGACTATCAGGCATTGTTGCAGTGAATATGCTATTTAATATGCTGTTTAATGTGCTGCAATTAAGTACAGTGTTGTAAACACACTACATTCATGTGAGTGCAATTACAATTGGTAAAGAAAGTTTGCAGCAACGGCATCGGCAAAAAAGAAACAAAGTACTGTACAGTACATTACGTGAAGTAGCCGGTGATTTTTGTTTGCACGACTGACTTCCTAGCATAAGGCTCCCACACCTTTTCAGCCACCAATAACGCTGACCAGTTAGGCGCGATGGTAGGATGCTGCTCCACGGCCCGGCGTAATGTCATTAGTGCTGCTTTAACATCCAAAGGTGTAACTTTACTGTCTTCCTTGGTGTCAGCACTCTCGACCTCCTCATTCTCCTCTTCCGTTTCTTCCGGTCGCAGTTGGCTAACCACCTGACCGATGTCGTCCAGTGGTGCCTCTGCTTCTTCCTCATCACCTAGGCGACATAGATCGTCAAACTGTTCCTCTGTCAAGCCTGGTGGAACTTGAATTTCATTGCCTAACAATGGATCTTCATCGAAAAGAGGAGGTGAGTTAGATGCTGAGGTTCCCTCAGCAGGGTCAGTGCTAGGGGCAAATCCTGCTTTGATAAATGGTGGGCTATGGTGTGTTCTCAGACAGCATCCCATGCCTGTTTCAGCATTCGCACGGCATCTAACAATGAGATTTTTTTTATGCAAACTGTGGCGGTTACTTCAGCGTCTGAATCAAGCTCATCTATGACCCTCTGTCTCATTGCTCTCATGTAGTGCTGTTTCATGGCATAGATGATTCCTTGAGCCAGAGGCTGAATAACACAAGTTGTATTGGGTGGCAAAAATATAAGCTTTATATTTCTGAGACCCTGGATTTGTGGATGTCCAGAAAAATTATCGAGCAACAATGCAATTTTTCTGCCACGGAGACTCCTATCCCAATTGCGTGCCCACTCTGTGAAGATTTTGCCTGTCATCCAGGCGGATCTGTTAGCACGGTAGAGGATAGGAAGGTGATTGATGCCTCTGAAGCATTGGGGGGTCACCTATTTGCCAACAACAAGATCATCTGTTTTTTCAGATCCATCCATATTGCAGCATGCAAGGATGGATATTCTGTCCTTTGCCATTTTGTGCCCAAGCAATGGCTCGTTTTTGAATGCCAGAGTCCCAAAACTCACACAACGGAAAAACAGTCCCATTTCATCACAGTTAAAGATGTTGTTTGGTGGGTAGCCAACGAGTAAGCCAGGAAGAACTTCAGTTAACCACTGCTGTGCAGACTGCATGTCTGCATTCCCCTTCTCCCCACAGGCATGTCTGAACCCAATGTTGTGTCTCTGCTTCCATCACTGGAGCCATCCCTCGGATGGATTAAAATCGGGTCGACCAAGTGCCTCGGCTATTTTCTTAGCTTTTTCAGCGAGCAGTGGTCCGCTGATGAAGGCATCACGACCACGGGCATTATGGAACCAACAGAGGAGAGCACCCTCAACTTCAGAATCTTTCCCTTCCAGCTTTCTTTTCCGCTCAGGATTAGTGTTTTCATGCCACTGTGTCAGAATTGAATCTTGCTGACGCTGCAGGTCAGCAACAGATGATTTTGGCATGTTCAGCTGCATTGCTAACTCTCTCTGGCTGAGTTTTGGTAGATCATCCATGCGTTTAAGCATTTCTACCTTCTCAGCCAGAGTTAACGTTTTCTGCTTTGGAGCCATACTGTATTGTTAACGTACTCTCACTGAATGTACTTGTTGAATACTAGTTCGAATCTAACTGACTGAGTGCAAGTAATAAAGACTACGTGCAGCTTTGTTCAATTAGGTAATTAAGTAATTCAATCGAGCAAGTGGACGCAAGACAGCAATTAGAGGAGCAGTTAAAGGGTGATTATCAGCTACTTGGCCAACTGATTTTGCCCGTAATAGGCGGCTGCCTTAGAATGCAATAAGTGGCAGCATTTCAACGTGCAGTATAGGAAGTGGCAAATGGTTTTTGAATCTCTGCCCGTTATATCAGACTGCCCGCATTAAACGAGGGCGATATAAGTGGAGCCAACTGTACTTCCAAAGCTAAGCCTCTTTGGATACATCTTTGTGTGCCTCAGGGTTCCAGGCAGCTGTCTGTAGTGAAGTGTCCACTGTTATGTATGCAGGCAACACAATACTGTACCAGTAAAATGGAAGTGGACTTAAAAGAATGCTGGCAGGACACCTATGACAGACTTCAGAATTGGTTTCAAGGGGAAAAATACCGATATTAGATGAGAGACAAACAAAATCAATGATGTTTGGCACAAAGCAAAGGCTCAATCAAAATGGCTATAATTTAATTTTATTGGATCTAAGAATGTTTCACTTGAAGCCGTGAAAAAATGTTAACAATTTGGATAGAACTAAGGACCAACCCATTTCTCTCCAGGATCTTAAACCTAAAGTCACCAGCAAAGTAAATTGGAAATTAGGTTTTCTCTACAGAAACCAGGAAAATTTAACCATGCAAGTTAGGGACAGCATTGCTAAACAGGTTTTGCTTCCCATCTCAGAATACAATTCAGTTTTATTATACAATATCCTTGATAGTGTTTTGCCAAAATATGTAGTTACATTCAATAACATTTGCAGATTCATTACCAGAATATCAAGACAAACTCGTTACTATACATTATATGCCCAAGCTAAATTTGTGTCTCCTATACAGAGGATCTATCAAAAAACTGTAAGTTTACGTGTAAAAGGTGTTTGTATCTAACACACCAAGTACACTGAGTACAAAAAGAAAAATTACTCACCATAGTAATCTTGTTTCTTCAAAGGGATCACTCATTATGATTAAACTTAATGCAGTCAGCCTCCTGTGTTGAACTGCCCGGAGAGATGGAGTTTTATGCAAATTATGAAACTCTTAATTGGCTCATGCCACTTTCAAACTGCTGCCATAGCAACTGTTGCACTCTGAGTGCTTCAGATTCTTACGGAGCCTAACTGGGTAAAAGACCCACTAACTAAAATTAACAACATCAAAATAATATTTTTGCCCTTTCAGGTCAAAACATCCTTAACCAACAAACCTAAGAAACTTGAGACCACCTGGACACCAACTGGTTAAACAAAGTGAGTCTCTACCTTAACCTATATAGGAAAAAAAGAAAAAACCCTAATGCAGGGATGCAGAGCAACTTCTATAGGTTCTAGTAGGGGAGGTAGGGAGGGTCTTTAATCATAATGAGTGATCCCTTTGAAGAAACAAGATTATTATGGTGAGTAATTTTTTCTTCCAACCCCAGGAATCACTCATTATGATTAAACTTAATGCAGACTACCAAGCAATACCTTTGGAGGTTGGGCAGATAACTATTTCGGAAACAGGCTCTGCAGTACTGCTGTACCAAACCTAGCATCACCTCTGGATTGCAAGTCTAGGCTGTAATACTTTGTGAAGGTGTGTACTGTTTTCCATGTAGCTGTTTTACAAATTTCCAGTAGTGGAATTTCTCTTGAAGCTACTATTGAAGCAGCTGTGCCCCTGGTGGAGTGTGCTCTCAGGCCCAGAGGTACCTGTTTATCCACCTTACTATAACAAAACTGTATATATGCCACTATCCAGCGAGCAATTGTACGTTTTGTTGCAGCTCTGCCCTTACCAACTTCACCATATGTGTGAAAGAGCTGTGATTGACTTGATCTGTAAGACTTGGTTCTGTCAATGTAGAGGCCAAGTGCCCTTTTGACATCAAGGGAATGAAGTTTCCTTTCTGGAGAACTGGAGTTGTCTGTAAAAAATACAGTTAGAGTGATACACTGATTCAAGTGAAAATCAGAAACCACCTTGGGAAGGAATTTTCTATTAGTCCTAGGGACCACCTTGTCCCTGTAGAATGAGATATAGTCCACATCTATGCTCAGGGCTTGCAATTCACTGATCTTTCTGGCTGAAGTAATGGCAACCAGGAAAACAGTTTTCCAAGTGACATACTTCAAATCCGTGGTTGCCATCGGTTCGAATGGTGCATCCATGTGTTTAGCAATGCAAATATCTAGATTCCAGGCCGGAACTGGTTCTCTTAGTGGAGGGTGCAGAACATTAAGGCCTTTAAAATATTTTCTAAATACTGGATGAGAGGCCATAGACCTCTCCTTACCAACTGACAGGTAAGCAGAGACTGAACCTAAGTGGACCTTGAGGGTGGAAGGCTTCAGACCTAAGGAATGTAAATGTGTAAGGTAATCTAGGAGAATAGCTAAATCAGCCCTGAAAGGGCTCACACCATATAGTAAATCTTTTCCACTTAGAGGAATATGTTTTCTTAGTAGAAGGCTTCCTGGAACCCCTAAGCATTGTCAGCACCTGTTCTGATAAGTTAAGGTTAGCAAATTCTAAGTCCTCAAGAGGCACGCCTTGAGCCTCAGTGATTTGAGATTGGAGTACAGGATCCTGCCCTGAGAGGAGGTTGACAGGTTGTGCCTCCTGGGCAGATGGCTCGGGGGAACCACTGACAGAGACAGCAGAAGATAATACCAGTGCTGTCTTGCCCAATCTGGAGCCACCAGTATCATTCTTGCTGGTTGGGACCTCAATTTCAGTAGGGTCCTGAATATCATAGGAAAGGGAGGGAATGCATACAGAAACTTCCCTGTCCAATCCAGGGCCACAGCATCCAGGGGAATTGTACCCCTTAGAGGAGGCCTGCAACAGTACATTGGAAGCTGGTGGTTTTCTGTGGAGGCAAAGAGATCCACCTCTGGAATGCCCCATCTCCTGAAAATTGTACTGAGTACCTGAGTATTCAGGCACCACTCGTGGTGGTCTTGGCTTATCCTGCTTAGAGAGTCTGCCAGCACATTGTCCTTTCCTGGAAGGTGTATGGCTGACAGGGATACTCCCATGGAGTATACCAGGGACCACAGTTTCATTGCTTCTGTGCACAGCAGATGTGACCTGGTACCTCCTTGCTTGTTGATGTAATACATGGTTGCCGTGTTGTCTGTTCTGACCTGCACCACCTTGTTTTGCAGGTAAGGAGTGAATGTTTTTAGAGCCAGGTACACAGACCTGAGCTCCAAGAGATTTATGTGCAACAGAGACTCCTGGAGGGACCATGTGCCACTTGCTGTGTACTCTAACATGTGTGCTCCCCAACCTAGAAGAGAGGCATCTGTTGTGAGGATTACTGAGGGTTGTTCCCTTATAAAATGTACACCCACCCTGAGGTTGTGCTCATCCAGCCACCACTGTAAAGCCTAGACTAAACTTTTTGTGACTGGAACCAGTTTGATACCAGCACTGGCTGAGACGAAACTGAATATCTCTCATTTGAAACCTGGAGCCCATTACCACTGCAGTGGCAGATGCCATGTGGCCCAGTAGCCTGAGAAATTCTCTGGCTGTTTTGGGTCTCCCGGACACAAAGGATTTTGCAATCTGCAGAATGTTTGTCACTCTGTCTTGTGGCAGGAGGGCTCTGCCCTGTCTGGTGTTTAGTTCTGCTCCAATAAACTACAGCACCTGGAGTGGTACCTGCTGAGATTTCTCTTCATTTATCAGAAATCCCAGGAACTATAGTGTAGATTTTGTTAGTGCCAGTGACTGTACTGCATGCTGCAGAGGCTGTCCTACTACTAATCAGTCGTCCAGGTAGGGGAAGGCTGTTACACCTTGCTTTCTCAAAAACTCTACCACCACTGATAGGCACTTTGTAAAAACCCTTAGTGCCAAAGTTAGTCCAAAAGGGAGAGCTGCAAACTGATAATGGCCTGAAGCCAGCCTGAATCTCAAGAATTTTCTGTGAGATGGTCTGATGGTAATATGAAAATAAGCATCCCTTAGATCTAGGGAGGCTAGCCAGTCTCCCTTTTGCAGTGAATGAATGGTTATTGCAAGAGTGACCATTCTGAACTTTGGTTTCAAAATGTTCTTGTTCAGAAGCCTCAGATCCAAGATAGGTCATCAATTCCAATTTTTCTTCCTTATGAGGAAGTACCTGGAATAAAAATCTTTGCCCCTGCTTATTAGAGGCACTACCTCTACTGCTCTGATTGCTAGCAGATGCTTTACCTCTGCCTCCAACAGAATCCTGTCTGCAGCTGTTGTTGGAGCAAAGGTTCTTGTTCTCAGCTTTGGAAATTATTTGAAACTGAGTACCAGGCCCTGGCTCACTACCTCCAACACCCACTTGTCTGTGGTGATGGAATGCCAAGCATGAAGGTAATGAGCCAGTCTGCCACCTACTGGTGGTCCTGTAATAGGGGATGCGACCTGCACTAGCCCGTCAGGGATTCTGTGCGAGTTGTGCCTGAATCTGTGATGCAGGAGCCGCTCTTCTCATGGCACTCCTGCCCCTTCCTCTAAAGTAACCTCTGTCCTGCTCCTGATGCTAAGAGGCCTGCAACTGAAAGAGAGGTTTGGGGTAAAAACCCCTACCTCCCCTACTCTGGGGTCTATAAGAGGTGGAGGGCCTATTCTTGGAATTGCTCCGATAGGTGGATTTATATTCCTCCACTTTCTTCATGTATGCCTCTGTTTTATCCCCAAACAAGGAGTTGTTCTCAAGGGGGAAATCCATTGCTTTGGCCTGGGTGTCTAAAGTCAGGTTGGTGTCTCTAAGCCACGCAGACCTCCTGAGTGAAACAGACAAAGCCATTAGCCTGGATGCAACATCATTGGCATCCTTTGCCATATGAAATTGGTACTTGGTAGCATCAAGTGCAGCCCTTGCTGTATCCTGCAAGTCTACAGCCACTTCACCTGGGACCTTATCCGCCAAAGCTAGAACAGTGTTCCATAGAGCTTTTTGATACTGCACTTAATATGCCACGTAATTGGCCTGCCTAACTAATAAAGAGGCAGCCATGTACCCTTTCTTTTCCATAGCATCCATTTTTCTTGAATCTTTGTCTGGTGGATGAGTAGCCAAGGGGATCCTATGTTCGTCACAGGCAGTAGCTCGTACTACTCCCTCAGGATCAGGATGAGTAAATAGAAAATCAGTTGTAGTTCTGCCCAGCTGATATTTCTTGTCAGCTTTCTTATCCACACCAGGGATAGATGTTGGATTTTTAAAAATCTGCACTGCAGCCTTCTTTAAGGATTTATGCATGGGCAGAAGCAGACGTTTTGTGGGGATTAACCCCATCATCTCCAGAAAGTCTGCCTCCTCCATATCCTCTTCTGTTTTCTGAAGAGGAAGGTTCAGGGTTTCCACCATGCTCTTAACAAAAGCATAGTGGGAGGAGTTTTCCTCAGAACCCCTAGGAGGAGATCCAAACTCTTGCTCAGGGGAGACCTCTGGGTCTCTAGGTTCCCCTTCAGAGTCATCCTCCTCCTCCTTCCCATACACTTCCAGTACTTCTTGCCTTGCTGGGGCTGTAGGAGGAACCGGGGCAGTCGGTGCAGGAACCGGGATTGCACCATGTAGGGCTTGTGACACTTGTAGTGCCTTAGCAATGTCCTCAGCCAAGGGCATAATATGCTTGTCTTCTGGGAGCTCCTTAGCCTTCGCAGCCGGAGGCGCAGCAACATGTTTTTCTTCACACTTTTTTTTTTTACTGAAACAGGTTTAGAGCCTGTTTCCACAGTCCTTTTTGTTTTACCTTGTTCAGATTTATCTGAACTCCTGTCAGGATCCTTGGCTTTACCTCCATCCTTTTTGTGGGAAGAAGAAGAAGAAGCAGAATTATCCACACTAGAAGCAGAAGCCATCTCTTCTAAAATTTTAGACCTTTTCTTTAATGTTTTAGGGCAAAAGGTCTTACAAATATCACAACTGGCAAATATATGACTTGTACCCAAACAAGAAATACAGAGAGAGAGTGTCTATCTGCTTTTGCTATAAGTTGTCCACAAGACTCAACATTTAAAACCTGTGGGTCCTGTGCATTTTTTAGGTTCATCTAAATGGTCCTCTGACACTGATAGACAAAAAGATTACTTCACAAAAACCCGTTATTTAAAAGTACCTCGGAACCGGAGGTTCTTTAAAATAACTACCGTTAACGGTTCCTGGAACCGAGCACTATTCAGTTCCTGAAGAGAAAGGAACCGATAAAATACAGTAATTTAAACAAAACTAAAGCAGTTCAAGGAACCAATCGCTAAATATATATATATATATATATATACACACATAAAGAAAACTGAGGTAAAAACCTCAGAAATAGACGCAGAACCCCCGGTTCCAAAGAACCATGAGGGAACCGTGAAAAGAGACAAAAAGAAAAAATTACTCACCTTAGTAATTGTGTTTCTTCTAATGGAGTCTTGCTGCAGTCTGACAATTGCAGTTAGCGCTAGCCTTTGAACTGCCCCGGAGAGTATAGGGTTAAATGTCTACGCAGGGCATAGAACGTTGAGCTCAAGCTCGATTGAAGACTCTGTCTGCAGTACTTTGAATCCAAACTGTCAGATTTTTACGAGCTAAAAACTCACTGACCTATCAGAATGTGGAAACTGTAAAATTTCTACTACCCAACTGGCAACTAGCAGTCTAGGTTTCCAAAGGAAGACTCAAGTCAGGAAACCCAAAAACCAAACAAAAACCAGGTAATAAAGCATAACAAATTCTTAATAATCAAACTAAAGCACCCAACAGGAAGTATGCAGAAGACACCCCTGGGCTGCAACACTGCACCTGCCCACCCAATTCCCAAAAACAGGTTCTGAGAGGGGAGGCAGGGAGGGAGGTCAGAATACAGCAAGACTCCATTAGAAGAAACACAATTACTAATGTGAGTAATTTTTTCTTCAAACAACATGAAGTCTTGCTGTATTCAGACCACTGCAGACTACCAAGCAGTACCTCCAATGAGGAGGGACAGAACCCACTTTTGGAATAGGCTCTGAAGCACTGCTGTGCCAAATCTAGCATCACTCTGAGTCTGGATATCCAAGGAGTGATGTTTGGTGAATGTATGAGCTGTTTTCCAGGTGGCTGCTTGGCAAATTTCTAACAAGGGAATATCCCTGGCAGCAGCCAGAGATGCAGCTGTACCTCTAGTGGAATGATCCCTCAGACCTGAGGGTGCAGTTTTTCCCAGCTTTTCATAGCAGAATTGAATACAGGACACGATCCACCTGGCAATGGTTCTCTGGGTGGCAGGTTTTCGCTTACCTACTTCCCCATAAGTGAGAAACAACTGAAGGGAGTCAAACTTGTGACCCTGTGTACGTTCCATGTAGTAACTAAGAGCCCTTTTAATGTCTAAACTGTGTAGCCTCCGTTCCCCTGAGGAGGTGTGATCAGTGAAGAACACAGGAAGGGACACAGATTGATTTAAGTGGAAATCAGAAACCACTTTGGGTAGGAACCTCCTATTGGTTCTAACGACCACCATGTCCCTATGGAATGAGATGAAGTCTGGTTCAACTGACAGAGCTTGCAATTCACTGATACATCTGGCAGAGGTAACAGCAACCAAAAACACAGTTTTCCAAGTCAAGTACTTCAGCTCTGCTAAGGGCATAGGCTCAAAAGGGGGTTACATAAGCAGAGTAATGCAGACATTCAAATCCCAGGCAGGAGCAGGATCCCTAAAAGCAGGATTGGTATGAAGCAATCCTTTGAAAAATTTACAGAATACAGGATGAGATGACAGAGAGGAAGGCTTTCGCACTGACAGAAAAGTAGAAACAGCTGACAAATGTACCTAGAGAGTAGCTGGTCTAAGGCCTAGACCAGTAAGATGAACCATATAATACAGAACTGTAGACAATTCAGCAGTGTCTGGGAATATATGCTTCTTGTAACACCAAATGCTGAATCTTTTCCATTTGGAGTTGTAAGTTTTTCTGGTGGCAGGCTTTCGAGAGGTTTTGAGAATGTCCAGAACCCCTTGGGACAGATGCAAATCTGCATATTCTAACTCTTCAAGAGCCATGCCTTGAGATTGAGGGACCGAAGATTGGGGTACCAAATCCTCCCCTGAGATGAGGTTAACAGATTGCACTTCCTGGGGAGAGACAGGGGAAGATGGACTGCTAGGGACAGGAGCGGAGGATACCATGGCTACCTGGCCCAGTCTGGAGGAATCAGAATTAGTTTGCAGGATTGTGACCTCATTTTGACCAGAACGTTGAACAACAGAGGAAAAGGAGGGAAGGCATAGAGGAATTTCCCTTACCAGTTCAGAACCAGAGCATCCAGAGGGACTGAGCCCAGTACTGGAGGTCTGCAACAAAACAGAGAAAGTTGGTCATTGTCTGGGGCTGCAAAGAGATCTATCTCTGGAGAGCCCACCTGGAAAAAAATCACTTCTAACACTAGGGGATCCAGAGACCATTCATGATGGCCCTGGGAGATTCCGCTCAGTGCATCTGCTATCACATTGTCCTTTCCCAGAAGATGGACTGCAACTAAGGATGTCTGCAGAGAGTAATCCAGAGACCATAGTTTCATGGCTTCCGTGCACAAGGCCATGGACTGAGTGCCTCCCTGCTTGTTGATGTACCACATGGTGGTGGTGTTGTCTGTCCTGACCTGTACCAGCTTGTCCTGCACTGACTGAGAGAAGGCTTGCAGAGCCAGGAACACTGCTGAGCTCCAAAAGACTAATATGCAGGAGAACTCTTGATGGGATCACAGTCCCTGGGCTGTGAGAGCCCCAAGATGGGCTCCCAACCCCAACAGAGAAGCATCTGTGGTAAGGACCACAGAGTGGGGCTGATTGATGAAAGGAACCCCTTGCCTGAGACTGTCCTGATCCTGCCACCATTGAAGTGCCTGGATCAGAGCCTGAGTCACTGGAACTAGTTTGGTAAGAGGATCCTTCTTTTGGAACCAGAAGGACCATAGATGGAACTGAATGTCCTTCATTTGAAACCTGGCTCCTTGGACCACTGCTGTAGAAGCTGCCATGTGACCCAGAAGCTGAAGGAAATGCCTTGCTGGTCGAGAGACCAGAAGGAGGAGAGAGGAGGCCAGCTCTGAAATGGCTGTAACCCTCTGCATGGGAAGAAAAGCTCTTGCCGTGACTGTATCCAGCTCTGCTCCTATAAAAGTGAGAAACTGTACAGGTTCGAGAACTGACTTGGAAAGGTTCAGAAGGAACCCCAAGGAAGTGAGCACTTGCTGGGTCACTTGGAGGTCTGACTTGACTTGGTCTGGGGACTGTCCCACAATGAGCCAGTCGTCCAGATATGGAAACACTGCAATCTTCTTCCTTCTTAAAAAGGCCACCACTACTGCCAGGCACTTTATGAACACCCTTGGAGCTGATGTTAGGCCAAAGGGCATTACTCTGAACTGATAATGGCCTGAAGGCAATTCGAACCTGAGGTACTTTCTGTGGGAGCACCTGATGAGAATGTGAAAATAGGCATCCTTGAGGTCGAGGTAGGCTAGCCAGTCCCCTGGCCTTAGAGAGGGAAGAATTATATCCAGAGTCACCATTTTGAACTTTGGTTTTAACAGATGCCTGTTCAGATATCTTAAATCCAGGATGGGTTGCTACTCCCCTGTCTTTTTTGAGGTAAGGAAGTACCTGGAGTACAGACCTTTGCCCCTGTAGAGATGAAACCTCTGCTTGCAAGGCAAGGGATTCGGAGGTGCTTACAGGTGGAAAAAATCTGGGCCTCAACTTTCGAAATATTTTGAAGCTGAGGACCAGTCCTGTTTTACCACTTCCAGGACCCATTTGTCTGAAGTAACAGACTTCCAGTCCTGAATGATAACCAGCCTGCCTCCCTACTGGTATGGAGAGTCGAGCCGGGCTGGCACCTCAGGTGTCTGCTTGGCAGGAGCCTTAGACTGAGGGTGGATGCAGCCCTGCTCATCCTTCTGCCTCTCCCTCTAAAGAACCCCCTCTGGGAAAAGGGAGAAGAGGACTGCGCTTGGTAGAAAGGCCTGTGAAAAGGCCTGCCCCTGCCCCTCGCTTGCTGCCTTTGAGGAGTTGCCTGCCTTTCCTTGGGCTGTGCACTCCTGTAAGCGGTCCTATATTCGTCCATTTTCTTCATGTAATTCTTTGTCTGCTCCCCAAACAAAGAATTACCCACCACAGGGAAATCCATGGCCTTAGCTTGGGTGTCCTGTGAAAGGCTAGTACATCTGAGCCAAGCCATTCTCCAAAGAGCCACAGACGTAGCCATGACTCTTGATGACACCTCATTGGAGTCCATGGCAGCATGAAACTGAACCTTGGATGCCTCGATCCCATCAGCAGCCACCCCCTCCAGCTCCTTGGCCAGCTAGGGGGAAGCCTGCTTAGCCAGTGCCAGTACAGTGTCCCATCTGGACTTCTGGTACCTGGCTGTATAAGCCATATAATTAGCCTGCCTGAGTCCCAAAGAAGATGCCATGTACTGTTTCTTTGCCATTGCATCCAACTTCCTGGAGTCTTTATCTGGGGGTGAAGCCAAGGGATGCCTGCCCTGTCACAGGCTGCAGCCTGCAGCCTGCAGTACCTCAACATTGCTGCACTGCCAGTAAAGAAACTCTGTATCTGAGCCTGACAGAGTATACCTCTTGTCCATCCTTCTGTTCACAGGAGGTATAGAGTTAGGAGATTTTAGAATGTTTTGAGTCTGCTTCCCAAATGACTTATGAAGGGGAACAGACAGTCTCTTAGACTCTGGGATATCCATCATTTCAACAAAGTCAGTCTCTTCTTGGTCCTGCACAGTGTCCTCCATAGGAAGCTGGAGGGTTTCTGCCACTTTCATGTAAAACAGAAAGTGGGGAGGGGACTCAGAGATCCTAGGAGGGGAAACACCAGAAGGTCTGTCTGGGGAGAGGTCCAGTTCTATAGGCACATCCAGACTTTCTAAGCATTCATCATCATAATCCTCACATTGTTCACAGTCCCCCCTCTAGAAAATCCAGTTCATAAAAATCTTCAGGGGCATAATCCTGAACCAGAGGAACCGACCGAACCGAACCCCTACCAACCGGGACCGGATCGGTCGGAACTGGACGAAGCGATTCCACAATCTGAATCGCTCGGGCAATTTCTTCCGTGATTAGAACATGGAGTTCTGGATCTGAACCGGCAGATTTTTCCTTTCTTTTCCTTTTTGTAAGAACTGACCCCTCAGGATCAGCTCTCCTCTTGCCCAAAGAAGTATCGCCCTGGTCAGAGGGCACTCCTTGTGGTTCGGTGGTAACCGAACCGGGCCAACCTTCTGGGCTAGCGGATTTCTTGGCCTTCTTCTCCCTAAATCTACCTAATCTCTTATCCAGGGAAGACTTGGGAAAATTCTTACATATTTGGCAGTCTGAATCGAGGTGGTCAAACCCCAGACAGTAAACACAGGTGGTGTGGGGATCGGCCTTAGCAAAGATCTCCCCACACTCACAGCAGCGTTGAAACCCAGTGGGTCCATTTTTTTTCTTGGGTTTCTCAGATATGGCCAACCTAACCAAATTTACCCTTTTTCCAGCAACCGCCAGGCAAGACTCTCTTATCGGTTTCTAACCGTGTTACGGGTGTTTGAAAAAAACGCTAAAAACACGTTTTTTTTTTAAACCGATAAGAATAGGTAAACTCACACCAAAATGAGTAAATCAAAAGACCTAAAGGATCGGTACAGCAGAACCTATCGGGACTTTTACCATTCTAAGATATCCACCAATGGGAGGTTGGTGGAAAACAAGCCCCAAATTCTTGAGGAACTTAATTCACACTTTGTCACAGAAGGACTTGCTTTCGACTTCTCACCCTATGCTAATCATGTTAAAAATCATGCTAGCTCTACTTCTGTTATCGGCACGCCAGCCCATACCTTTCAACTAAGTACGTTCACATTTAAAGAAGTCGAAGATGCTCTCTTTAACCTAGATACCAGAAAGAGTGCTGGCGATGATGGTCTAGAACCATACTTCCTGAGACTAGGTGCTGTTCACCTTGCCGCCCCATCCTGCATATCTTTAATCTATCCATTACTTCTGCCTCTGTTCCTTCTTGTTGGAAAGCAGACCACATTCTCCCTCTACTTAAATCGGGAGACCCTAGTGATCTAAATAACTACAGGGCTATCTCCATCTTGCCTATCCTTTCTAAAATTCTTGAGAAGCTAGTCTACAATCAACTAAAACAACACATCGAATCCCACTCTCTGCTAAACCCTGTCCAATCTGGGTTCAGGCCCAATCATAGTACTGTCACTGCATTGGCTAAGGTTACTAATGACTGGATTTCTGCAGTGGATTCCAAGAAGACTACTGGTGCAGTGTTCCTTGACCTGAGCAAAGCACTTGACGCTGTTGACCACCTCCTCCTAATCCAGTGCCTCACTAAGTTAGGTGCTAATCCACCTACAGTGAAATGGTTCACCAGTTACCTCTCTGGCAGCACACAGAAAGTCAAAGCAGATGGTTTTCTCTGTGCCCCCTTTCCAATTGTTAGGGGAGTCCCCCAAGGCTCTATCTTAGGACCGATACTCTTCTCTATATATAGATCAATGACCTTGACTCACTTATTACAAAATCAACTCTTCATTTCTTCGCTGACAACACTGTGTTATACACCTCTGGTAAAACCATACTGGAAGTTAGGGAAGTTCTGCAAGCTGACTTTTCCCAACTTGAAACTAATCTTATCGAAGCAAAGCTCTGTCTAAACACCTAGAAAACCAAGGCGATGGTCTTCTCTAGTAACCCTACTACCAGCAACCACCCCTCAATTCCAAAGAATCTAGCAGTCACCTCACTAGGCGAACCACTAGAAGTGGTTACTAAATTTAAATATCTCGGCTTCTGGACTGATAATAAGCTCTCCTTCAATGACCACATCAATGACTTATCTAGGAGGCTAAAAATATGACTAGGGTTCTTCTTTAGAAACAGATCCCTCTTCCCTCTTGATACTCGAATCAGACTTGTTTCAGCCGCATTTCTTCCCCTACTCGATTATGGTGATTTCCTTTACGCATTTGCAGCGACTTCTAGCCTAAAGAAACTAGACGTCCTTTATCATTGTGCTTTACGGTTCTTCATCAGCTCCTCCATCAGAACCCACCATTGCGACCTGTATTCAGCTGTTGGCTGGACATCACTTGCTACTAGACGCTTGCTTCATGCCAGGATCTGGACCCTTAAGATACTTTTTCACAAACTGCCTAGCTATATTATGTCTCTTATCCACATCTCCTGCAGTCCCTATTCTCTCAGGAAATCAAACTTTATCCTGCTTGATGTCCCACAAACTCGTACTACATATGGCCACCGCGCCATCTCATACTCCCTGCCTACCCTATGGAACCAACTCCAATCTACGCTTAAGCTGACCAGCACAGTATCACTTAATCTCTTCAAAACTTTATCCCTATCCAAGTTAAAAGATTCCTGTTGTTGCCGATAAAGCCTCCCTCAACCATTGATTAGTACCTCATAAGTCAATCTGCCTATGTTTAGACATTACCTGTGATCATTATACTTCAGCATGAAAGAAAAATAAAAGTCTCTCCCATGTCTCTATCCTTTACCCTGCCTGCACTTTGTCCTTCGCTTTTACCCCAATTATTAAACTACTTGAAGGAATTTAGATTTGCTGTTCATGTTGCCAATGTTTGCCCTTAAATCTGCCTCAATTGGTTCCATCCCTCTGTGATTTTCACTGTATCCTGTAAGTACTTGACTTATATATTTAGTGAAATGATATCTGTATGTTGTGTCCGTATGCCAATGTATGTGGTACCAGGACCTCCTTGTGAATGAGCTTGCTCAATGGCGTATTTCCTGCAATAAACTTGAACTTGAATGTCCATAATCTAAAAACACTACCTAAGTACTTACTGTACCGCAGAGTGAACCGAATCGCGGTAAAATAATTCTGAAAACCGAGACTTTAACCGACACTTTAACCGAGTCTTTGAACCGAGCAACAGGAGAAATCTCCAGAGCGACTGTTCAGTGAAGTGGAGTAAAGAATGTGACAGTTTGGATTCAAAGTACTGCAGATAGAGTCTTCAACCGAGCTTGAGCTCAACGTTCTATGCCCTGCATAGAAATTTAACCTTACACTCTCCGGGGCAGTTCAAAGGCTGGAGCTAACTGCAATTGTCAGAATACAGCAAGACTTCATGTTGTTTGAAACTACTATAATACTAATTAAGTATACTAAACAATGTTTCTGAGGCAGCAATTTAAATTTCAACTAAAAATGAGTACTTATCCACAGATAAACTTTATTCTAAAGACATTTCAAGGAGAGCTCTCCGGAACGTCCTTAATAGGCAGGCAGAGTAAAGAATCTGAAGCACTCAGAGTGCAACAGTTGCTACAGCAGCAGTTTGAAAGTGGCATGAATCACATGAGAGTTCCATAATTTGCATAAAATTCCATCTCTCCGGGCAGTTCAACACAGGAGGTTGACTGCATTAAGTTTAACCATAATGAGTGATTCCTGGGGTTAGAATCTGTCTTTCCACAAAAACTAAATCTTTGTGCAGCTCTTGTATGAAACAATTTCATGAGATATGAATGAAAATTAAATTAGCAGAATAATCCTTCTCCTGCTATGATTCCAGACTTATGAATCACATCATTCAACAGGAGTTATATCCACACACGAAATACTCAGTGTTAAAAGGAAAGCTGAAAGAGAGCTTATGGTCACTTTCTAATTGTGAAAATGTAAGATGATTGATGTTATTGTGATGGATGATGTGTGTATCGCATTCAGTGTATTTATTTTAGATTTTTATACTTTGTTTTTGTATAATGTACTGTGCACTTTACTGTCTCCCTACTATTGTACTCTACACCCCACAGTGTGGCTGACAATGGGCAATTTTGATTCGGACCACCTTCCTGGTTAAATGGGAATACATAAAAAAAAATGCTGAACCTTTTTAACTTTGACACATACGTTTTTCTCTTGCTGTCTCTCTGACAACTTTAAAGAGCTGCTGACACCTCAAAGAAAACATTTAAAAACACAATATTTATGTACCATTTAGCTTGCATTCTACATGTATTCAATAGATTCCTCCTCCCCGTTACTCATTACTGATAAATTTGCATGGAAACATGCTCTATATCCCTCAGAGTTCATCTGCCTCTTTAGCTTACTCCTTACTTCATGTCATAGCCCTCTGTTGTGACATCACAGTCTGTTGCCACTGGAGAATTGTGATGTCACAAATAGAGCATTATGACCTTCAGTAGGGAGAAAGCAACAGGAAGAAAAAATTACTCACCTTAGTAATGTTGTTTCTTCTAATGGAGTCTTGCTATATTATGACATATGCAGTATAACCCCAGGTTAGAACTGCTCCGGAGGTGAAAGAGTTAACTTTCCATGCAGGGCATGGAATCTTGAGCGAGAGCTCAGTTGAACACTCTGTCTGTTGAAGCTCAAACTTAAACTGTCAGATCTTTACAAGCAAAAACTCACTAAGGTTCTGTGTGGAAGCCATAAACCTAAACTAGCCACTGGCTACTAACTACAAAAACACCTTTTTGTTCTTGATCCCAAAACAAAGACTCAAGTCGGGGGATTCAAGAAAGAAAAATTAAGCATAACACCTAAGCACCCTAGAAGGGTGAAAATAAAGTGGGCATCAAAGAAGTGCCAACATTGCACTGCCCACCCACATCCCAAAAACAGAGGTTCTGAGAGGGGCAGGCTGGGGGGGAGGTCATAATATAGCAAGACTCCATTAGAAGAAACAACATTACTAAGGTGAGTAATTTTTTCTTCAAACAACATGAAGTCTTGCTATATTATGACATATGCAGACTACACAGCAGTACCTCCATGGAGGAGGGACAGAACCTACTTGGGAAATAGGCTCTGAAGCACAGC
Organism: Neoceratodus forsteri; assembly: GCA_016271365.2. Classification (NCBI taxonomy): domain Eukaryota; kingdom Metazoa; phylum Chordata; order Ceratodontiformes; family Ceratodontidae; genus Neoceratodus; species Neoceratodus forsteri. The sequence goes on from CM057459.1 coordinate 662,951,353, forward strand.
TGTGCCAAATCGAGCATCACTCCTAGCCTGGATATCCAAGGAGTAATGCTTAGTAAAAGTGTGAACTGTTTTCCAGGTAGCTGCTTGACATATCTCTAGGATAGGAATGTCCCTGGCAGCAGCCAGAGACGCAGCTGTACCTCTGGTAGAGTGAGCCCTCAGGCCTGAGGGAGGAACCTTACCCAGTTTTTCGTAACAGAATTGGATACAAGAGACAATCCACCTGGCAATGGATCTTTTAGTGGCAGGTTTCCCTTTACCAACCTCACCGTGAGTGAACAATTGGAGGGATTTGAACCTGTGACCCTTGGTACATTCTATATAGTAACTAAGGGTCTTTTGACATCTAAACTGTGCAATCTCCTCTCACCAGAGGAGGAATGGTCAGTGAAGTACACAGGAAGAGACATGGATTGATTAAGGTGAAAGTCTGAAACCACCTTAGGCAAAAACTTCCTGTTAGTCCTGAGGACCACCTTATCTCTATGAAACGAGATAAAATCAGGCTCCACTGACAAGGCTTGTAGCTCACTTATGCGCCTGACAGAGGTGATGGCTACCAGAAACACAGTTTTCCAAGTCAAGTACTTAAGCTCTGCTGAAGACAATGGCTCAAAATGGGGTTGCGTAAGCTGAGCGATGCAAATATTAAGATCCCAAGCAGGGGCAGGGTCCCTGAACCGGGGGTTGCTGTGAAGCAACCCTTTAAAAAACTTGGAGAACACAGGGTGAGCTGATAAAGAAGAGGGCTTACCTGCTGACAAGAAGACAGACACAGCTGACAAGTGCACTTTTAGGGTAGCTGGTCTCAGCCCCAAGGAATTCAAATGCACCAAATAATCCAGGATCATGGGCACACCAGCAGATTCTGGGGAAATATGTTTACCAGCACACCATATGGAAAATCTCTTCTATTTTGAATTATAGGTAGCCCTGGTGGAAGGCTTCCTAGAGGCCTTCAAGATATCCAATACACCTTGAGAAAGGTGTAGGTCAGCAAACTCTAACTCTTCAAGCCAAGCCTTGAGATTGAGAGATTTGAGGTTCGGATACCAAACTCTCCCCTGGGCACAGGTTAACAGGTTGTGATTCCTGGGAAGACATAGGGAGGGTGGACTGCTAAGGACATGAGGAGTGGGTACCAGGGCTGCCTGGCCCAATCTGGAGCAATCAGGATAATCTTGGAGGATTGAGATCTGATTCTGACTAGCACTTTGAAAAGAAGGGGGAAGGGGGGAAAGCATAGAGAAACTTCCCTTCCCAACTGAGAAGGAAGGCATCCAGAGGGACTGAGCCCAACACTGGGGGCCTGCAGCAAAAAAGGGGAAGTTGGTGATTGTCTGGGGCTGCAAAGAGATCTATTTTCGGGGTGCCCCATCTGGCAAATACTACCTCCAGTACTAGGGGATCCAGTGCCCATTCGTGATGGCCCTGGGAAATCCTGCTGAGAGCATCCGCTAGGACGTTGTCCTTGCCTGGGAGGTGAACTGCCGTAAGGGAGGCGTTCAGAGAATAAGCCAGAGACCACAACTTCATTGCTTTGGTGCACAAGGCCGTAGACCGAGTGCCCCCTTGCTTGTTGATGTACCACATTGTAGTGGTATTGTCTGTTCTGACCTGAACCACCTTGTTCTGGACAGATGTGGAAAAAATCTGGAGTGCTAGAAAAACTGCTCTGAGTTCCAGAAAATTGATGTGGAGCAGAGATTCCTGAGGGGACCACAGCCCCTGGGTGGAAAGGTCGCCCATGTGAGCTCCCCACCCCAAGAGGGATGCATCTGTAGTAAGGGTCAAGGAATGAGACTGGGGAGTGAAGGGAACCCCCTGTCTCAGATTGTTCTGATCCTGCCACCACTGAAGGGCCTGGATCAGGGTTCGAGTCACTGGAATCAATTTGGTTAGGGGATCTGTCCTTTGAGACCAAAAGGCTCTCAAATGGAACTGAATGTCCCTCATCTGAAATCTCGCTCCCTGCACCACTGCTGTAGAAGCAGCCATGTGCCCCAGGAGCTGTAGAAAATGCCTTGCTGGTCGAGAGACCTGCAGGGTGAAAGAGGAGGCCAGAGACACCAAGGTCCTTGCTCTGTCCAGAGGAAGGAAGGCTCTGGCTTCTTTTGTGTTCAGTTCTGCGCCTATAAAGGTGAGAAGCTGGACAGGCTCCAGAACTGACTTTGGAAGATTGAGAAGGAAACCTAGAGATGTAATCAGCTGTTGGGTTACTTGTAATGTAGTTTGACCTGTTCTGGAGACTGGCCTACAATGAGCCAGTCGTCCAGATAAGGAAAGATGGCAATCTTTTGCCTTCTTAAATGAGCAACTGCTACTGCCAGGCATTTTGTGAACACCCTTGGGGCTGAGGTGAGGCTGAAGGGCATTGCTCTGAACTGGTAATGGCCTGAGGGCAGTTCGAATCTGAGGTACTTTTGATGGGAGCTTCTGATTAGAACATGGAAGTAGGCATCCTTGAGGTCCAGGGAGGTTAGCCAGTCCCCTGGCCTTACAGAGGGTAAAATAATCCCCAGGGTCACCATTTTGAACTTTGGTTTTAAAAGGTGCTTGTTTAGATACCTGAGATCCAGGATGGGCCGCCATTCTCCTGTCTTTTTTGGGGTAAGGAAGTACCTGGAGTACAACCCTTTGCCCTGGTGTATGGGTAGAACCATTTCCATGGCTCTGAGAGCCAGGAGGGAAGAAACTTCTGCTTCCAGGGCAAGTGCCTCCGATGGGTTTGCAGGTGGAAAAGACCTGGCTCTCATCTTCGGAAATTTTTTGAAGCTGAGAACCAGTCCCTGGCTTACTACTTCCAGGACCCACTTGTCTGATGTTAAAGACTTTCAGTCCTGGACAAAGTAAGCCAGCCTGCCCCCTACCGGTAGTGGAGAATCGGCCCTGGCTACCTCATCAGGGAGCCTGTTTTGCAGGGGCTTTGGGTTGAGGGGTAGAAGCAGGCTTACTAGAGCCCCTTCTGCCCTTCCTCTAAGAACCCCTCTGGGCATAAGCAGAAGAGGAGGCCTGGGCTTGTAAAACGGCCTATGAAAAGGCCTGCCCCTGACATGCTGCCTTTGAGGAGTGACTTGCCTTTCTTTGGCCTGTGCACTCCTATAGGTGGTCCTATACTCATCCATTTTCTTCATATAATTCTCTGTCTGCTCCCCAAACAGAGAATTTCCCACAACAGGAAAATCCATAGCCTCAGACTGGGTATCCTGTGACAGGGCAGTACATCTGAGCCAGGCCATTCTGCGAAGAGACACAGATGTAGCCATGACTCTTGATGAAACATCATTAGAGTCTACAGCAGCATGAAATTGCACCTTGGATGCCTCAATACCATCCGCAGCCACCTGCTCCAGCTCCCTGGCAAGCTGTTCAGGGGCCTGTTTTGCTAGGGCCAGGACAGTATCCCACCTGGATTTCTGGTACCTAGCTGCGTAAGCCATATAATTTGCCTGTCTGAGTCCCAAAGATGCTGCCATGTACTGCTTTTTTGCCATGGCATCCATCCTCCTGGAATCCTTTTTAGGAGGGTGAGAGGCTAGAGGAATATTAGCCTTGTCACAGGCTGCAGCCTGCACTACCCTCACGTGGCTGCACTGCTGGGATAGGAACTCCGTATCAGAGCCTGATAAAGCATACCTCTTTCCATCCTTTTATCCACAGCGAGGATAGAATGAGGAGTTTTCAGAATTTTTACTGTCTGTTTCCTAAAAGATTTATGCAAGGGAATAGACAGTCTCCTAGACTCTGGAATATCCATCATTTCCACAAAATCAGGCTCTTCTTGATCACCAACAACTTCCTCAACAGGGAGTTGCAGAGTGTCAGAAACTTTCTTGTAAAACAAAAAACGAGAAGGGGACTCAGATAGCCTGGGAGGGGACACTCCTGAGGGTCTGTCTGGAGAGATGTCCAGTTCAATGGGCACATCCAGACTTTCAAAATCACACTCACTCTCCTCGTACCCCTCCTCCCCTTCCCTCGGTTCATAAAAATCCTCAAAATCATAATCTTGAACCGGGGGAACCGACCGAACCGGGCACTTCCCTAATGGTGCCGGTTCGGACGGAACTGGGGAAAGAGACTGGACAATTTGAATAGCTTTGGCTATTTCCTCAGCGGTTGGAGAAAGAACTTTTGGCCCCAAACTAGCTGACCTTCTAGCCCTTTTAGTTGGAACTGGCTCCTCAGAGCTGGCTCTTCATTTGCCCGAGGAAGCATTGCCCTGGTCAGAGGGCACTTCCTCAGGTTCGACTGGAACCGAACCGGGCTGGCCATCCGGGTCAGCAGACTTTTTGGCCTCCCTTTCCCTGAGCCTACCAACTCTTTTTTCCACGGTGGCAGCAGGAAAATTCTTACAAATCTGGCAGTCTGCATTGAGGTGGTCAAACCCCAGAAAATAAACACAAGTGGTGTGTGGGTCAGCCTTAGTAAAGGCTTCCCCACAGAGGCCACAGTGCTGAAACCCAGTGGGTCCGGTTTTTCTTTTGGGTTTCTCAGACATAGTGCCAGCCTAACCAAAACTTGCCCGTTAATGGCAATCCACCAAGCAAGACTCTCTTATCGGTTCCCAACCGTGTCACAGGTCGTGGAAAAAACCGTAATAAAATCCGTTTTTTTTAGAACCGATAAGAACCGGGAACCGCACTCTAAAGGACTAGAAGGTAATTTTAAAACCCATCTGATCGGTTCAAACCGAACCGAAAAAGACATTTACAATTTCCACACAGAAGAAAATAAATAAGTCTATCTATTACTTACAATACCACAGACAGAGCTTGAACCAACGATTGCGGTTAAATTTCGGTAAAATAAACCGAGAATTACACTTTAAAACCGACAAACGAACCAAGCAGCAGGAGGAATCTCCGGAGCGACTGTTCAGTGAGGCGGAGTAAAGAATCTGACAGTTTAAGTTTGAGCTTCAACAGACAGAGTGTTCAACCGAGCTCGCGCTCAAGATTCCATGCCCTGCATGGAAAGTTAACTGTTTCACCTCCGGAGCAGTTCTAACCTGGGGTTATACTGCATATGTCATAATATAGGAAGACTTCATGTTGTTTGAATAGATTTACTTTTCAGGAGTAAGGATCCACTTTTCATGCAAATGGCTTCAGTAATAAATAATGAGGAGGAGAAATGCAGAACTAATGTGAAATACAAGCTGAACTGTGTTTAAATATTATATTTTGTTAAAGCTATCCTAATGGCATCAGCTGCTTTTTAACACTTCCAGGGCCTAATTTTAAAGATTTTTGTTACAGTACTCTAGCTCTTCAAGAACCATGCTCTCAAATTAAGTGTTTTGAGATCTAGGTGACTCACCCTGCCTTAGGATAGTGTCAGGAGGATGTACATCAGTGGTAAATTTATTGGCATCCTCTGTGACACTGTCAACAGGAGTGAATACCAGGTCTATCTTGCCCAGTTCGGTAGGTACTATTAGAATAATTGTTGCTGATTCTCTTCCCAATTTCAGCAGGACCCTGTGAATCTGTGGGAATGGAAGGAATAAACAGACTTTTGCACCTCCAGTGGGGGGAGAGAACATGCCATGGGATTGCCCCTGCTGAGGGTGGTCTGCAACAAAAGTCAGGAAGCTTTCTGTACTCTAATGAGGTGAATAGATCCACCTTTGGCATACCACCTCTCTGGAACACTGAGTTCAGCACCTATTGGTTTGGAGAACATTCATAGACAACATGACCTATCCAACTCAGTGAATTAGTTTTCACCACAGGAATGTCAGAGATTTCTGCCAGACCACAGAAAAAGATGAGAACAATTCCACAGATGTTTGTAAGAGTGGACCGATCTCTGATTGGTTCCCTCTTGTACAATATTCCCTTCTGTGACACTGAGGTAGGGACTTTGACAGTCTAGTTTATGGTCTGGAAGAAAACAATTACTTACCATAGTAATCTTGTTTCTGCCAAGGGAATCTTTACTGTATTCTGACATGTGCAGTTAACCTTCACCATTTAACTGCCCCAGAGAGGATAGAATTAAAGAACCTATGCAAATAGTAGAATGTTGAAAGGCTCGAGCTCGGTTTTCAAATTACTGTCCTTGGTACATTCTATGTAACTGTCAGATTCTTATGAAGCACGTACAAAAGAAACTATCTATAGTATATGATTAGGGTTTATTGTGGACGGAAAACAGTGGTTTTCCAAATCCTGTTGTAGGACAGTTCAAAGGTCAAAAAAGTTGTTGTACTATCGTTCTGACGTTACAACGACAGTACAACAACTTCTTAAGCCTCAACTGTTTTCCAGTTGGCTGAAACATTGAGCTTCACAAAAAAAAAAAAAAACTGTACAACATGGCGGCGCTGCTAAGCGAGCGGTTGGGCACGAGCTTCTCAGATAGTTTGGACACGGACTGCCATAGTCGGCGCTGTGTCTCCAAACTATCAATTTGTCAAGTCTTTTATTTTTTTTTAAATAAATCAGTGGTCCTGGGAAATAAAGACGACAGTGAGAACCTTCAGGGTCAGTAGCGGAGCGGGACCCCAGCACGCACCGGGAGGAAACGGCAATGTCAAAACAAACTACAGAAAGGTATAGAAACCAACAGATACTTGCTGGCACATTTTGGGGGAACCATATACTATATAAAATAACAGATAGTAGAACTGTACTATAAGTCTGTGTTTCCATCTCGGGGGGGGGGTTGATGACATCATAGGGACCTCTTGAGCTTCACTCTCGAGGTCTATGTTGTCATCATCCCCCTTGATGGAAACACAGCCTTGTTGTGCACAGTTCCCTATCCATTATTCTATATATGCTATCCTAAGGAACTAATTCTCTCTAAAAACTATAATCCTCCATTTGAATAGGACATTTGAAAAGACTGAAGTCACAGATACCCAAGAACAACCAACCTAAACAAGTTTCAACAACTAAACATGAACAGCTGGAGTACAGTGCCCACTAGGTTCTAGTAGGGTAGGTAAAGTGGGAACTCAGAATACAGTAAAGATTCTCTTGGAAGAAATAAGATTACTATGGTAAGTCATTTTTTTTTTAACCCCAGGAAATCTTTACTGTATTCTGACATATACAGACTACCAAGCAGTACCTTTGGAGGTGGGCACAGAACCTATTTAGGAAACAGGCTATGCAGTACTGCTGTGCCCAACATGGCATCACTTCTAGCCTGGGTGTTCAGGGAGTAGTGTTTAGTAAAGGTGTGAACAGTTTTCCAGGTGGCTGCTCTGCAAATTTCTGACAAGGGAATATCTCTGGCAGCTGCTATAGAAGCAGCCATATCCCTGGTGGAATTAGCCCTGAGAACCACTAGAGGATTATTGCCCAGTTTGCTGTAACAAAACTGAATACAGGCAACAATCCTTTTTGAAGCTGGCTTGCCTTTCCCCACTTCTCCATAGGTGAGGAAGAGCTGAGTATTACCCTGTCTATAGCCTTTTGTATGGTGCAAATAATAGCCGATAACCCTCTTAACATCTAGGCTATGCAGCCTGTGTTCTCCTGAACTAGACTGATCAGTGAAAAAGACAGGCAGGGTAATAGACTGGTTAAGGTGAAAGTCAGATACCATTTTGGGGAGGAACTTCCTACTGGTTCTGAGGACTACCTTGTCCCTACGGACTGAAATGTAGTTTGGTTCTGTGGACAAAGCCTGGAGCTCACTAATTCTTCTGGCTGAAGTAACTGCCACTAAAAATACTGTTTTCCAAGTCACATACTTGAGATCTGCTGTGGACATGGGCTCAAATGGGGGTTGCATTAGTGGTGCAATGCATACATTCAGGTCCCAAGAAGGGACTGGTTTCCCTGTGTGGGGGGTGCAAGTGAAGCAATCCTTTGAAGAACCCTCTGAAAACTAGATTAGAGGTGAAACGAGAATCCCTTACACGCTGAGAGGTAGGCAGAGACAGCTGCCAAGTGTACCTTGAGAGTAGATGGCTTAAGGCCCAGGGAATGAAGATGGGCTAAGTAGTCCAACAGGACTATGAGTCCAACCTGTTAGGGATCTATGACCTTCTGTTGGCACCAGATGGAGAACCTCTTCTATTTGGAGGTGTACGTTTTCCTGATAGAGGGTTTCCGAGATACCCTTAGAACCTCAAAGACCCCTTTGGAAAGGTGCAGATTAGCATACTCTAGGTCCTCAAAAGCCAGGCCATGAGCCTGAGGAACTGGAGGGTGGGGTAGAGGATTCTCCCCTGGGAGGATGTCAGCAGGTTGTGCCTCCTGGGGAGGCAAATCGGTCTGCAGACTGACAGGGACAGAAGAAAAAATTACTCACCTGTAGTAATCTTGTTTCTTCCAATGGGATCCACTAATATTATTACTTTTTGCAGGGCTCCTTTCAGACAACACTGCCCTGGAGCTAAATGGAATGTTATGCTAATGATGGAATCTTTAGCTTATGCATTCAATTCAAAAGCTGCCCAGTTCAATTGCCTATATTCTAACCCTCAGATTTCTTCTCTCCACAGCAAAGACTAGACGCCCTGGAAATTTGATCAAAAAACCTTAAATATTTTTATTTTATTTTATTCATGGCTGCCTAGTTTTAGTGTTTAGTTTAGTTTATTTTACCTCAGTAAGTGAATTTTAGTGCATTTTTAGTGTGCTTTGCAGTTCCTCTTGATTTCTGTGAACCTGGGGTAACCAACTGTTGTCTACCTTAGATCAGAACTTTTAAGTTGAGTTCCAATCATTTTTACTGTATTTTAATTTCAAACTAAGAAGAAAACAGGATCTATTTTAAAAATGGCTTAAAAGTAATTTAAGATGTTTAGAAGTGCTGCCAAGACAGACAAGCATGATTTATGCTTAGTCTGTCTTGAACAACAACACTTCTTTGTTGATTTTAAAAATTGCAAGTCTTTCCCTCCTAAGACACCTGAAAAATATTGGGAAAGACTTACCCAAATTGGAGCTATGAGGATCATTATTGCTGATTGTGATCTCAGCTTGTTCAGCACACTGAGCAACCGAGACAATGGAGGGAAGGCATAAGGAGCTTACCTGTCCAATCTAGCATCAATGCATCCAGTGGCACTGTTCCCACAGAGGCCTGTGACAAAACTGTGGCAACTGGTGCTTGTCTGGGGCTGCAAAGAGATCTATCTTTGGAGTGCCCCACCTTCTGAAGACAGTTTGCAGGTTCTGACTGTTCAGAGACCACTTGTGGTGGTTTTGACTGATCCTGCTTAGTGCATCTGCTAGGACATTGTCATTCCCTGGAAGATGGACTGCTGAGAAAGGGACCCTGAGGGAATATGCCAGACCCCAAATTTTCATGTCCTCTGTGCACAGCAAGGTGGACCTTGTGCCCCCTCCTTGTTTATGTAATACATGGTTACGGCATTATCTTTTCTGACTTGCACCACCTTGTGCTGAATCAATGAGGTGAATGACTGGAGAGCCTGAAAGACTGCCCTGAGCTCCAACAGGTTTATGCGCAGTAGTGACTTCTACTGTGACCATGTACCATGTACAGTGTGCTCTCCCAAATGGGTGCCCCATCCTAGGAGGGAGGTATCTGTTGTCAACACTACTGCTGGGGGCTCCTGCTAGAATGGTACCTCTTCCCTGAGGTTTTCCCTTTCCTGCCATCACTGCAGTGCTTGAATGAGAGTCCATGTGACTGGCACTAGCTTCGACATGGAATCCTTTTTCTGGGACCAATGGGACCCGAGGTGGAACTGGATGTTTCTCATCTGGAACCTGGCTCCTGGTACTGTTGCTACTGAGGCTGCCATGTGACTCAAACATTGCAGGAAAAGTTTTGCTCGTCTGGGGGTGTGATGTTGGAAGGAGCTTGCCAACTGTACCAGGCTGTCCACTCTTTCCTGAGGAAGGAATGCCTTTCCTCTTTGAGTGTCCAACTCCACTCCCATGAAATCCAAGAGCTGGACCAGTTGCAGGACTGACTTTTTCAGGTTCACCAGGAACCCTAGAGACTGCAGGGTAGCCTGTGTGAGGACTAGAGCATCCCTCACCTGTTGAGAAGACTGCCCTATGACTAGCTAGTTGTCTAGGTAAGGGAACACTGTTACCCCCAGCCTACTCAAATGTGCCATACCATAGCCAGACACTTTGTGAACACCCCTGAGGCAGAGGTGAGACCAAAAAGCAGAACTCTGAACTGGTAATAGCCTGATGGCAATCTGAACCTGAGGTACTTCTATGAGATTGTCTGATGGGAATATGGAAATATGCACCCTTGAGGTCTAAGGATGCCGGCCAGTCTCCCTGCCTGAGAGTGGGGAGAATCATTGCTAAGGTGACCACTTTGAACTTTGGCTTTGTCAGGTATCTGTTTAGGGTTCTGAGGTCCAATATGGGTTGCCACTCCCTGTTCTTCTTTAGGGTTAGGAAATACCTTGAGTAAAATTATTTTCCCCCCTGGGAGATTGGGACAGGTTCCATTGCTTTTGCCAGTGGAAGGCTAGCTACCTCTGATTCTAGTAAGGCTTTTTCTACTGGGGCTGAAAATTTGAACAGCCTTGCTCTCAATTTTGGTATGCTCTTGAAGCTGAGAGAAATACCCTGGCTCACTACTTCCAGGACCCATTTGTCTGTGGTGATGGCGTGCCATGCCTGAAAAGAGTAAGCCAGTCTGCCACCTACCGGTTCTGCGGAGGTGAGCCTGACAAGCACATCAGGGGTTCTGCTTTGCTTGTGTCCTGGGCTGAGGGCTGGGGTCAGAGCACCTGTTGCCCCTTCTACCTCTGCCTCTAAAGTAGCCACATTGCTGCTGGTAGTCTGGGAGAGCCTGAGCCTGATAAAAAGGCATGGAATAGAGTCTCCCCCTACCTCCCCTATTTTGGTGCTTCTGGGGAGTGAATGGCTTCTATATGGCAGAAGCACTCTTGTAAGCAGTCTTGTACTCATCCATTTTTTTCATATAAGCTTCTGTTTGCTCACCAAACAGAGAAGTCTGCCCACAAGGGAAATCCAATGCCTTAGTTTGGGCATCCTGAGAAAGGTTAGTGGCCCTGAACCAAGCAAACCTTCTCAGAGACACTGTAGTTGCCATAAACCTGGCAGCAGTGTCATTAGCATCCACTGCTATGTGAAACTGGTATTTGGAAGCCTCAATGCCAAATCTGGCAGCCTCTTCCAGATCAGCTACTAGTTCAAGGGGAGCTTTGCTGGCCAGCTCCAAAGCTGAGTTCCAGAGACTTTTTTGGTATCTGGACACATATATCTGGCTTATCTCATGGTCAAAGAGGCCCCCAGATAGCCCTTTTTGGCCATACAGTGGTGCTCATAGAAAAGTTTACCAGTACCACGGTATACCCTGGTAGGCATGGTGATACCAAGCGGTAGGTCCTGATGCGTCACTAATGTGGGGATTACATTAATTAATCACCTACTGCACTACTTCAATACTGCTGTATTGAAGAAGTGCAGTAGATGATTAATTAAGGTAATCCCCATAGTTCAGATGATTAATTAATGTAATCCTCATAGTTATCTGCTTAAATGTGTCAGGTGGTGCTGTCTGCAGTTAAATTTATCTGCAGTAGTTTCAATATTCCAGTAGGTGCCCCCACAGTCTACAATGCACATCAGGTATACTGTATTGTTTCCCTTCTCCTGCATTTTTTTTGTGCTGTTCATTCCTGACCCCAACCTGACCATTTGTTCCCCTGCCTGCCCTCCACCAATCATATACTGTAATACAAACTGAAGAAATTAACTCATCTTTCTCAGTTTCAGTTACATGAATTAAGGATACAGTCAGTGTTATGCTTGATTCTAAAAATGTAATGTAGTAATGAAAATGAGACACTGGCCACAGAAGCTTGCTATAAACTGAGACACCAAGTAAATCTGTCTCAAAAGTTAATTATGTTTTCATTAGACCCTGCCATTTTTCCATATCTGGCTTCTTCTGGGGAACTGTAAATGAAATATCAACATGGTTTTTACACAATGCATAAAATCGTAATTTATAGTTGAACCACATATTTAAAGCAAGCAACCAATATGAGTGTCAAGTGCCAAAATAAATTCATTTGAGCCACTGGCATTGATTTAAACCTTTCATAGGAAGTACAAAATGCTTATTAATAATTATGCTGACTGAGAAATAGACTATTTTACATTGATATGATAGCAAGCTCTTATTCTTCATTGCCTGATTTTTAATACTGCATAAAGAATACATTAAAAAAGGAAAATTACGTACCTACCGTAATTCTTGATCTTCTCTTGTATCTTCACCATTCATTACTTCCTGGGTGTAAGCGGGAATGGCGCACCCGTCCGCGAAACTTTTTTTTTTTTTTTTTTTTTTTTTTTTTAAAGTTGCCCTAGCGCCCTCGAGAGGCGGCGTCATAAATAATGCTTGGCGGCCGTGTAGTGACCGACTCCTCCTCCAACTCAGTTCTGTGAGCCGGAGAGGCAAAATGAAAGCAGAAAATATAGATAGCGAGGCAAGATAGCCGAGGGATAGCAAAGCAAGGAAGAATGAACTGAAAAGGAATAAGCCGATAGAGGAAGGACAGAGGAGATAAGAACATCCCTAGCCTAGGGGTGCAGGGCCTCCTTACCTGGGCGACTCTAGGAGGAGAGATGAGTAAGGAAATGAGAAAATAGAAGAAGAAGAGAAGAGAAGAGATGGGATGTTGAAGGGACCAGAATGCCCAAATCGAGCATAGTTAGCTTGTAGCTGAAGGCTCACTAAAGGGGAAGCAAGAATCCCGGAGATAGAGCTGAAGAGAAGGTTCACCGAACCGCTAGACAGACTCAGGAGGGCATAGTCCTCATCTTTAACATGCCATTGTTCTTGACACCCACCTGGGGCTCTGGCCGCGGAAGGCCTTAACTGGAGGACAGCGAGAGGAAGAATAAAACAGCAGCATGAGGCTGCTCAGGGGTTAGAAATGGAAAATGTAAGCCTTTCAGGTGTTCCAAGATAGAAACGGGACTCAGACTGACTGGCTAAGGCCGGCCAAGGCTTAGGCTGGCTAAGATTGGATATGGTCAGCAGAGCTCTACTGTAAAAATTGTCCAGGAGGACACTTAAAGGGAGAAACCACTTAGCAAAACAGCGAGAAGGATAGCCTACCTTCTCATTTGCCTTCTTGTTTGATTTCTCCTATTCCTTTTTTTTTTTTTTACAGATAGAAAAAAAAATTTTTTTTTTTTTAACTAGATGCATGACCCAGATACCAAGATGCCTATAGCAGTCGGAGAGAGTTCCCTCAGCATTTTTTTTTTTTTTTTAGAAGAGAAAGGAACAGACGTACTCGTTCCTCTGCTCTGCAAGGCAAGAATAGAGGGGGGGGATTAGATTTCAGGGCAACTACCTGAACACGGGATTGCAGGATCAAAACTGAATAGCCTGAGCCAGGCCAAACAACCCCAGAGGTATCTTGCCATAAGAATAGCAAGAGATAGTTGTGCAGTCTGATCCCAATGCAATCCAGCGAGATGGCCCATGAATCTTAGAGTAAATAATTTTCTGGATTTTAAACCCCCAAGAAGATTTTTTTTTTTTACTTTTGGTTTTTTTTTTTGGAAAATGAAGCAATTTTCCTATATTTTATATAATGCAGAGAGAGGAAGGAGACGGGAGGTAGAGAAGCCACAGGAAGAGGCCACTGAGGGGATGGTGGGCGGCGTAAGTAATGAATGGTGAAGATACAAGAGAAGATCAAGAATTACGGTAGGTACGTAATTTTCCTATCTTCCTTGTCAATCTTCACCATTCATTACTCCTGGTGTGATGCTTCTTCCCAGGAGGGGAAGAGGCCATACCCTGAGGGAACAAGACCCCAGCCTTCTGCTGGTGAGAAACAGAAGGAGAAGACCCTGGCTTATTCAGAAAGCCTAAGTGGGAGAAGAGCTAGGAGGTGCCTCCCGAGGACGAGGAGACGGAGGGAGCCCTGTAAAGTCTCCTAGCTCTGGATGAGAAAAGACGGGTCCCCCGGAAGGCGGAGCGCATCACCCTACGCCGGGCCAGGGGTGACAACCTGGAAAGACGAAGCCATGCCATCCGCCTGATGCAGATCGCTGTCCCCGCAAGCCTGGAAGCCACCTCATTGGCGTCATAAGATGCCCTTGCTTGGTGTCTTGCCAGCTCCAGGCCTACCGCGGAGAGGGCAACGGCTTGTCTGGTTTGCTCCGTGTCAGGCATAGATGCCAGCAGCTGGGACATCATCGACCACAGATGCCGGTTGTAGGCAGCGTGGTGAGCCTGATGTGATGCAATACATGCACTCGCACGCGAAGAAGAGAACACTCTTCGCCCCCAACGGTCGAACTGGAGAGAGTCCGAATCCGGTGGGCGGTCGTGCGCCAGGCAACGGCGCCCAGAAGGAGTATCCAGGTATACCAAACCTGAGGACAGGTTGGGAAGGGAACCTAGAGACTCAGAGGGGGCACAATACCTACGCTGGCAGTCCGCCGGGGCTGGGAAGAAAGCGGCAGGGAACTGCCAGGACCGGATAGACGCCTCCTGGAAGGGGATAGGCCAGGAAGGTACCACCAGATGCTGGGCACTGAATTCACCAAGGAATTCACGCGTCACCCGTTCGGTATTGTCTCTCCGAACGTAGGAAATCCGAAGATCCCTCACCATCCTCGAGAGGAAACGCTGATATTCTGTGAAATCAGCATCGGAGGACAGATGAGCAGGGGGTTCCTCTCCCTCAGAGGAGGGAGACGAGGATGATGGGGAACTGGAATGTCCAGAGGATTCCTGCGGCGGTGGGAGAGTCGAAGACCCGTCATGCATGTAACTAACATATGAGGGAAGGCAGCCGCAGAACCCCTGAACTGCTCCCAGGATAACGGACCCGTAGGACTGACATGGCCTGGGAGCGGGGGTGGTGAAGACAGAGAGATGGGAGAGGGGCACCTCCGAGGAGGCAACTGCTCTCTGCGAGTGCTCTGGAATCCGGGGAAGGGAGCTCTAGTAGGAGGGATCCCGGATATCAAACCAGGCCGCAGAACGGAACTCTGGGGAAGCGGAACCTGGAAGAGCCCTGGGGGAGAAACTCCCCTGTGACGCCTGGGACTGCATGGATCCAGAAGGGCAGTCCGCTCAAGCCATCAGAGGACACCCTAGAACCCTAGGGGAGGCGGGGCTCTGCCTTCAGCTCCTGGCCACCCCTGAGGTGGCCAAAGAAGACCGAGCAGCAGGACGCCTGCCCCTCAACCCCTCGGATTCGAGGGCCCTCCTCCCGACTGCAACGTTCCCTAACCCCAGAGGAGGTAACAGCACCCCGGGGTAGCTGTCACGGACCTCAGAGGAGCCTCCCCTCCGTCACCCCCGTCTCCCCGGGACTCTCGCCACCCCAGCCGAGGAACCCTCAGAGACGACGGCAAGGGGACAGAGGAGGGGCCCGCTGTGCCGCCTGGTACCCCTAGCCACCGAGGACCCAGATTCCGAAGAATGGGGATGCCAGGATGGGTCCACATCTGAGTCATCGTCCTCCGAGGAGGACGAGACCAGCAGGACCTCGATGCTGGCCACCCAGGGTCCCGAGGCCGCGGGGCCGTGAGCGGCCCGGTGCAGTGCGATGCCTTCGTCCAACAGCGCCCGGCAGCATGAAGGCCAACCCCACACCCCAGCGGCTCCGGCAGACCGGCACCGCCGGAGGAGGGAAGGCCGCCCGGCGGCGGCACCGTCGGCGGTGCCGCCAGGCTCATCGGCAGTGACGGCGCCGGGGGCCAAAATAGCACCGCCAGCAGCGCCCGCCCTGATCACCGGCACATGACGGCGCCGGGATCTAAGCGCGCCGGAGCGGCGCCGCTCCGATCACCGGCCATGGTGAGCGCGGATCCAGCAGCGCCCGGCGAGCGTCGAGGGTCGCGAGCGGGCCCAGCCTGCACCTCCGAGAGGTGACTGCCGGCCGGTGTCATCGCCCTGCGGCCCCGGAGACTCGGACGCTCCCCAACACCGCCGGAAGGGCCTCCCCTCGGCAAGAAGGAAGAGGAGACCCCTCCTCCTCGGACCGTATAGGCCGGGAGGGACCGGAAAGGCCTAAGAGCTCGCCGGATTCCTTGGCCGACGCCGTCCCAGTGGCCAGGGGCCTTACCCGAGGCTGTCGTGGGACTTGAGGGCGCGACGGTCCATCGAGAAACAAGCGTCGCCTGAATCCATATTATGGTTGGGTCCCAGGCAACGAAGACAGGCGTCATGCAGTCCGAGGCGGAGAAATACCGACCGCGAAGAGCACCCGGCGCATAGGGGCACGGCCCGTCTTAGAAGAACGTTTCGCTCCAGAACCGGACATAACGCGAAATAAACAAGATTAAACACAGTCGGAAATACACCCGGCGCCGTACAAAGGAAAGAAAAAGGAACAGTCTTACCGTAGGCGTCGAGTGTAGAAAAAGGAGTCGGATACGCACTTTTCGGTTAGCTACCGCGAACAGGTGCTGCCTCGACGGCGGGAGAAACAGAACTGAGTTGGAGGAGGAGTCGGTCGCTACTAACGGCCGCCCCTCGCGCAGGACGCATGACGTCGCTCTCGAGGGCGGGGCCGTTAGGCAACTTTAAAAAAAAAAAAGCTCCCGTGACGGGTGCGCGCCTCCGGCTTACACCCAGGAAGTAATGAATGGTGAAGATTGACAAGGGAAGATCACCATATTCTGTAGCTGCAAGGCTCTCAACTAACTGTAAAAATACTCACAATATACTGTAAAATCTTGAACGGTGGTGCCACTGCTCCATGGTTGAGAAATGGACAGTATTATTGTAAATGCAAGAATCCTGCATCAGAGCAGTATTATTCATCATAGAGCAGCGATACAGTACTTTTTATTTCATTGCCACCGCTCTGTGACTTCTCCCCCGACCTCCTTATTAAAGAAAAATAAAGACAATATAGTATTGTCCTGGCTAGCTGGCATTTGAAATATAAAGTAGTTTTGCCAGCCAGCCCAGGAGTTGAAGCAAAGTGGCAGGGTATTTTATTTAGTCTACCCAAGCAGATATTCATAATATTTCATTGGGAAAATCTTTAATTTACCTTTGAAACAACATGCTTATAGCTGTACTGTACATAGCACTGTTAAGAATTACAAACTGACAGCTGAATGCAGTTTCCTCTGCTAACAGTGTCTCATGCAGCTCTTAAATATTCAATGGTTAAAAAATACAGTAGTTATAATCTTAAAGTTGTGGTATATTTGACAGTTAAAGCTGAATGGTCTTCTCTTGCAGCCCAATTAGGATGTCACTTATTGTACAGTATATGCAGGTGAGAGATGAATGTTTCATCAAAATGCTATTGTAAACACACTAAAACAATGATGTGCTTCTCTCTTTAATTATCAAATATTTCATTATGAAATAAGCCTGAAGAGGAGAGCATCACATACAAAAACATTGTTTCTACTTAGGGATTGCAGCAAAAATAGGCAAGCAGGGCTAAATTAATGTTGTATCACCAAATCATTCAGCATGAACTGATTATAAAAATCAAAAATGATTAAAGCAGCTGTTTGCCTTTCAGTACTTTTACACAGTATATTTACTCACTCCGTATATGGAGTACAACATAATATCATGCTGCTTATTATAAAGCAATAATTCACAAAAGTTATGCTTCACCAAAGTTATGCTTCACAGTTTATCATAGCAAGTGACAGATACCAAAGAGGAGAGTGGTAGGTAATATTTCAGAGTGTGAAAGATGGGTGTATTTTAATGCTCTTGTAGCTAAGGAGAAACAGGATGGTATGTCCTATATTTATACTTTTATGGCTAAAAATGGAGCTACAGTACACAACTGTCATGTATGTGGTGTGAATTAAGTTATACATCACAGCCTTGGGCAAAAAAAGTGCAGTAAAGATTACACTAAAAGTCAAGTACCGCATTTTGATGCATGCATTTTGATACATGAATTTATGAAAATACCTTTATGAAAATAGTGTCTTGATAAATTTGTCTAAATGCTGACAATATATGCATCAAGATGTGGTACTTGGACATTAACTTTTAATGTAAACTTTTTATGCACTTTTAACCCAGAGTCTTGATGAACAACCTTATTCATAGCTGACTGGGGACCTCTGAACCAATTGTACACAACACCCATTATATGCATAATGTTACAGATGCTGATGCATGGCATACAACAGCTGAAATGGGAGGGAGGTCTTTTATTAGAAGAAGACCAGCTGTCTTGATAAACTTTAGCTAATATCAGAGTGACCTCTGCGGGGGTGCACAAGAGCATGCCAGATCGTCATGCCTCTACTTTGCCAGACAGGCTATTAAAGGAGGGCAGCTCCCAGTGGTGCTAAGGAATAAAAAACAAAGTCTGTGCTCTCCCTATTGGTCTCTTTCCCTATTCATTGAAATTCAGAGTGTGCATGTTATTGAGGATGGTCTCTATACAAGGTCTACAGTAATGTGAAAAAAATGTTTTAAGTTCATTTCATTGGAGGTGGTCTTTTGTCAGAGCAGGACAGCTGTCTTGATAAAATATAGCCCATATTTAGAGATGATCACCAATAATATGCATACAGTATTCTGAATTTCCACAAATAAGGGTCATATTTTGAAAAAAAACATAAAACATACTTTTAATGTATTTTACAATATGGCCTTTATTTGTGGAAATTCAGAGTGTGCATATTATTGGTGATGGTCTCTAAATATGGGCTATAATAACTTGCAAAAATAAAAGTTTTACGCTCATTTTATTGGAAGAGGTCTTTTGTTAGAGAAGAATAGCTGTATCAGGCGAGTCTTGTATGAGTGGTTCAGACCCTGACAGTACAGAACAGT
This sequence comes from Neoceratodus forsteri, assembly GCA_016271365.2. Lineage (NCBI taxonomy): Eukaryota > Metazoa > Chordata > Ceratodontiformes > Ceratodontidae > Neoceratodus > Neoceratodus forsteri. Next base: position 662,970,094 of record CM057459.1, read on the forward strand.
CACGGTACAGGTTTTTACTGTATCACTCACTCAATAAAGATATTCAATAAGTTAAGAGGCTATTCATCTAAATCAACAGTCCCTTCCAATCACCTGCACAAATCAACCCCCAGAACACTCATTTGCCACAGCAATCTTTGAGATGCAATCCCCACATAGTGAGATCCAGAGACAAAGAAGAATGGGCTGAGATAAAAGGAGGAGGGGGAGAGTAGGCAGAGCAACATGCCAAAAAAAACCTCTCTCTGTACTAAACCCGCTCACCTCTCTCCCCCACACCTGACAGTTGTATTTTTTTTTTACCAGAGAGACACACTAAGCTGAAAGATTGTTTACAGGTGCAACCTGGGAGCATGTGGAAGTTAAGTGACTTGTTCAGGGTCACACAGTATGCAAGTGGGGCTGTGGGATTCAAACTCAGGTCTCCAGGTTTGCAGCTCAGAGGCTTAAACCACTGCGCTATACTGCCTCCATACATGTAATATGTAACCCCCCTCAGCAAACCCTACTCTACTACTCACCTCCCTCTTCCACCCTGAGCACCCCCAAATATATACATATTCCCCCTGAAGAAAATGAAAAGGATCTCCTGCTACTGAAAGCCTTGGTCCTCAGCCAATCAGGTCTTACTATTACCAATGACGTCTTCGTTCATTGCTAAATTCATTCATTCAGTCAGATACTTATTGCACCAAACAACAGAGATTATGTCTGTCTGCAGCATGGGAACGTTTTCTTTCTTTAGAAGTACAAGTCAGTTTTGGGGGCTGCTTAGGAGTTACAAGAAAAACGGGGGACAGAGGGGAGCTGGTTGGTGGAATTTTTACATTTTGCAGGGTATACAGTGGGGGTGGTGGAGGCTGGAAGTGGTTTGGCTGTCAGGCAGGCTACGGAAGTAAATGTTGCATGTAAATGGGAACGCTGATGAGTGATTTGGATTTTTTTAAGTTACAGTATTTGGGGAAATAACTTGTGCTGTTATTCTAAGTTCCAGCCTGAATAAAAAAAAGTTGAAGGGTGGCAAATTGAAGCTGCAAACTCATCATGTGCGTATTTAATTAAATAAACCCTAAAGTTGTTTATTTAATATCAGAAGGCAGAAAAAAAGCTCAGTTACCTTTGGTGACTCTATTGAGCAAAATTCGATTTCAGGAATGATCCATTAATTTAACCGGAACAATGTATTCCTGAAGTTAGTGCTAATATCACCATTATCACTCATCAGTGTTCACATTCACGTGAAAAATTCCCTTCCCCCACCTGCGTGCCAAACCACTCAACTCAGGCCTCCACCCACCCACTGCAAGTTATATTCTACTCTTCTATCTGAGGTTGGCTACTGCAAATTACTGTTCTAATCCAGCAGTACATATGCATCAACATTTTCATTAATGAATTAGTCTTTAAAAAAAGAAAAGCAGATATGTCACATTTACATAAAGATATCCCTTTACCATACATTTGCAGTTACAGACTTCAGTATAGCCTATAGGTTATGGAAATGAGCTGTGAATGAGCCTGGTACATCCAGTAGACCTGGGTTTGATTCCCATGACCTCCACTTACCTACTGACTGAATCTGAGCAAGTCTTTTAACCTCTGAGTCCTCAAAGCTATCGGGTCACTTCTAAAAACAAGAACTTGTGCCTAGTGTTCCTTTACTGGTGACCAAAGAATAATGAGAAATAACAATTGTATTTTATGCATGCAAGGACTCGTATACTGTATATCAGTACAAGATACTAGACATTTCAAAACATTAACACTTAGTCAGACTTGCAAACCTGAGGACATTAAATGGGATTTAAACAAATTAAAAAAACTACATACTACAAATGAAAAAACTGCTTATTATGTCCAACCACAGCATGACATCTCGCTTTGAATCAAAACAGTCAGATAATATTCACAACTATTTTTATTTTTTTGTTTTACTATATCAAGCTGCAAATATTAGGAGCAGTCTGTAAGAAAAAATTACTCACCATAGTAATGTTGTTTCTTCCCAGTGATACTCGGGTATTCAGAACTCTTGAGTGACCCTTTAAGACAGAACTGCCCGGAGAGAATTTGGAACATATACAAATGATGGAATCTGCAAGTATTATTTTTCAAATGCTGCCTTCAGCAGTTCTAAGCCTCTTAGATTTCCTAGAAGCCTGGAAAGACAGGCCTCAAAGGACTAAACATACATAGATTAATAATAAAAAGAATAATAATAACAATAATAATAAAAACATAATAATGGCAATAACACCCTAAATGTCCACCCAAATAGGGGGACCTCCAAGTGGAGGTCATAACTTATAACATTACCCCTGAATGTCAAAATCACCTGAAAGGGGAAAAACATAATTGTGAACACAGATAAACCACAGTGCCAGACTGTGGCACCTATACCACAGGATACACAACCTTTTCAGGAGTGCAGAGGTTACTAGTTCTAGAAGGGGAGGCAGGGTGAGGAGTTCTGAATACCTAAGTATCACTGGGAAAAAACAACAGCACTATGGTGAGTAATTTTTTCTTCTAACCCCAATAATACTCAGGTATTAGTAACTCTTGTAGACTAAAAAGCAGTACCTTTGGAGGTGGGCACAGAACCTACTTTGGAAACAGACTCTGCAGGACTGCTGTGCCATGCCTGGCATCACCCCTGGACTGTCTACCCAGACTGTAATGCTTTATAAATGTGTATACTGTTTTCCAGGCAGCTGCTTTATAGATATCCACTAACGGAACATCGCTGGCACTTGTTGTGGTAGCTCCTGTGCCTCTTGTGGAATGGGCCTTCAATCCTGTTGGGGGTTCCCTTCCCGCCTTAATGTAACAAAACTGGATACACTGTACTATCCAGCAAGAAATGGACCTTTTAGATGCTGTGTTACCTTTTCCCACATCCCCATAAACGAGGAACAGCTGTTTTCTGTTCTACCTATGTTCCTTAGTGGCTGTTATGTAGTAGCTAAGCGCTCTCTTGACATTCAGACTGTGGAGTCTCCTTTCACCAGAAGTAGAGTGCTCAGTCAAAAAGACAGGTAGGGTAATGGTTTTGTTGAAGTGGAAATCAGAAACCACTTTAGGGAGAAATTTCCTGTTCACTCTCAGGACCACTTTGTCCTTGTGGAAGGAAATGTAGTCCTGTTCAATGCAAACAGCTTGGTGCTCACTGATCCTTCTGGCAGAAGTCACTGCCACTAGGAAAACTGGTTCTAAGTGACATACTTTAGATGAGCTGAGGACATGGGTTCAAAAGGGGCCCCAATGAGATTGGCTATACATACATTGAGATCCCATGCTGGCACTGGTTCCCTGTGAGAGTGGTGCAAATGGGCAAGGCCCTTAAAGAACCTCTTGAAGATGGCGTCTGAGGCAACAGAAACTCTGTCCGGCTGAAATGTAAGTAGATGCTGCAGCCAGGTAGACTTTCAGGGTACTGGGCTGCAGGCCCAATAAATGTAAACAGGTAAGATAATTCAGTACAGCTGAGACCCCAGCCCATGTTGGCACCACCTCCTGGGTAAAACACCAAATAGAAAACCTTTTCCATTTTGCAGCATAGGTTTTCTTGGTAGAGGGCTTCCTATAACCCCTCAAAATGTCCAGGACACCTTCAGAAAGATTTAAGCCTACATATTCTAGGTCCTCAAGAGCTAGGCCTTGAGCCTGAGGGACCTGAGGTTCGGGTACAGGAGCCTCCCATGATTGGAGGTTAGCAAGTTGTGCCTCCTGGGAAGGTGTACTGGCTCGGCCACAGACATGGAGAGCAGCAGAGAGTACCATGGCTGCCTGGGCCAATCTGGTACTATCAAGGTCATGGATGCTGAGTGGGATCTGAGCTTAAGTAGTGCTCTGTACACCAGAGGGAAGGGAGGGAAAGCATACAGGGGCCTCCCCGACCAGTTCAATGCCAGAGCATCCAGGGGATTATTCACTGAACTGGAGGTCTGCAACAATATTGTGGCAGGTGGTGGTTCTGGTGGGATGCAAACAAATCTACCTCTGGAGTGCCCCACCTCCTGAAAAGGACTTGCACCACCTAACTGTTCAGGGCCCATTTATGATGGGCCTGGTTGATTTGCCTCAGGGTGTCTGCCAAAGTGTTGTCCATGTCAGGCAGATGAATGGCATCTAGAGAAATCCCCAAGGAGTATGCCAGACTCCATATTTTCATGGTTTCTGTGCAGAGAGGGTTTGACTTTGTCCCTCCCTGCTTGTTTATGTAGTACATTGTGGTGGTATTGTCTGTTCTGATATGTACCACCTTTCCCTGCAGCAGTGGTGTGAAGGCCTTTACAGCCAGCAATATCGCTCTGACTTCCAGCAGATTTATATGCAGACATGACTCTGCACTTGACGATGTGCCTTGGGTGGTGTGGTCTACCAGACGGGCACTCCACCCCAGTAGTGATGCATCTGTTGTGAGGGGAACCCCTTCCCTTTGGTTAGTTTCCTCTTTCTACCAGTGGAGGGCCTGTAACATAGTTTTTGTTACTGGAATAAGTTTTGAGAGAGGATCCCTTCTCTGACACCAGTGTGCCCTGAGGTGAAGATGAATGTCCTTCATCTGGAATCTGGATCCCAGTACTGTGACCGTGGCAGCTGCCATGTGGCCCAGTAGCTGAAGAAACTGTCTTACAGTTTTTGGTTTGTTCAGGCTGAATGAACCTGCTATCCAAAGGATACTCCTTGCCCTGTCCAGAGGCAAGTAGGCCCTGCCCTGCAGGGTATTTAACTCGCCAAGCCTGAAAATAGTGAGCCAGTCTGCCTCTTACAGGTGGTAGGGAGGTGGCCTGTACAGGCATGTCAGGGTGCCCATTTTGCTTAAGGCTGGGCCTGGGATTGGGAGCCATGCCTGGAGCCCCTTCTGCCCCTGCACCTGAAGTAACCCTGCTGTGGGTACTGCTGATACTGAGGTGTAGCCATGGCCTGGAAAAAAGGCCTGCTTTGGAATGATCTACCCCTGCCTCCCCTTCCGTAAGATCTGGTGGATGGGGAAGCGTTTTCCTTGGCAGAATTGCTTCTATAGGCAGCTTTGTATTCATCTACCATCTTCATGTAAGCCTCGGTCCTTTCTCCGAAGAGGGAGCTTTCCTCCAGTGGAAAATCCAGAACCTTGGTTTGTGTATCCTGGGTAAGATTGTGACTCTCAGCCAGGCAAATCTTCTCTGTGCCACAGTGTCTGCCATCCACCTGGCAACACTGTCATTAGAATCAGCAGCCATTTGGAATTGCTATTTGGCTGCTTCCAAACCAAACTTGGCTGTTTCAGCTAGGTCAGCTGAAAGGGGAGCCTGGGCTTTGTCTGCCATAGAAAGAATGGACTTCCAAAGAGACTTTTGATATTGAGCAGCATAGACTTGAAAATTTGCTTGTTTGATGGCCAAGGAAGCTGATAAATATCCTTTCTCGGCCATACTATCAATCTTTCTGGAGTCCTTGTCCGGGGGATGGGGGGTGAGATGCTAGGGGTACCTTTGCCTTGTCACTTGCCACTTGTACCACTCCCTGGTGGTCAGGGTAGGAGAATAGAAATTCAGCACCTTCCCTTTCCAACTGGTACTTTTTGTCAAGCCTCTTATTAAGAGAAGGAACAGTATTTGAAGTTTGCAAATTCTACAAAGCATCTTTCTTAAAGAGTTGTTTACAGGAAGGAGAAGCTTTCTAGTGGGTATCATCCCCATCATTTCTAAATATTTAGCTTCTTCCTCATCCTCAGTCACTTCACCAGTGGTGATGTTGAAAGCATCCACCATTCTTCTTACAAATGTGAAGTGTGAAGAATAATCCTCTGATGCTCTGGGGGAGAACCAAAGTTTTGTTCAGGGGAAACCTCAGGTTCAATGGGTTCCCCCTTCCTCCACTACATCATAATCACCATATTCTTCCTCCTCAAAGTAGGAAGATTGAGTAGAGGAGTCAGTCTGCTTGGCAGGAGTCTGCAGGTGAGGAGCAGTCAGCCCCTGTAAAGCCTGGAAAACCCTAAAGGCCTGTGCAATCTCTTCAGTAGATGGCAGGTTTATTGCAGGCACAGATGTCCCCAAATGTTACCCAGCAGGGGATTCTGTGTACTTAGTTTTCCTAGATTTCTTAGAGGGAACCAGAGAGTCAGCCGGTTCAGCAAGCCTCTTTGGAACTGCTTGTATACCCATATCAGAGGTGACAGTTGCAGTTGTTGTGGTTTCACCCACAGTAGTAGAAGGTGTCAACTGGTCAGCACTCGAGGGACCCTTAGGTGGCAGAAGTTTTTTCTTAAGCCTTTCAAAGCATTTTTCTTTTATTTGAAATTTAAGAGATTTTATTATATATCATTAAATACCCCAAACCAAGGGGGCAACCAACCAGACATGAAAAAATGAATACATAAATGAAACAAAAAGTACATCCACCTTCAAAACATAAGCCAGTTAAGCCCCCTCCCCCACCACCCCAATCACCCAAACCACCCCATCCCCCCAGAGTCTGCCAAACAATAAGTGACAGAGGAGAGAGGGACAATCTAAATTAACGCACTTCCTGAGTACCCTATTTATACCAATTACCACCCCGTTAAGATAAATATAACGCATAAAGCCTACCCCATTTCTTATTAAAACCCACCATATTGTTACGGAGTCCTGCAATTAGGCACTCTGTTCTGAAAAAGACTGAACTATCATTTAACCATTCATTATAGGAAATGGTTAAATGATCCATCCAATGTTTTAGGACTAACTTTTTGACAATAATCGATATCAGTGCCATATGAAATCTGCGCTCTTTGACCGGAATACCAGAATAAACACCCATCAGACAGACTTCAATTGTAAACAGGTCATCCAATCCCAAGAGGGGGTCCAATTTAGAATGAATTTGCTGCCAAACCGGGAAAACTTTTTCACAATACCAGAATATGAGCACCGTATTGCCTTCCATTTTACCACAGCGAGTACATTTAGAGTTCAACAGTCTGCCAATTTTAGCCAATCTAATCAGAGTATAATACATATTACTCAAAATATGATACTGAGTGAGCCTAAATCTATCCTGGGAATGGTATATATACAGGTCCTTCCAGATCTGAGTCCAGTCTAGGTATACGTCAGGGAGTAAGACATTCCAGATAGTGGAACCAGCAAAGGGACTGGAACCAGCCATAGAAATCAGGAGGGAATATATGGTGGATACACTATGTGGTTTCAGAGCACAATCCGATATTCGAGCTAGAAAAGAAACAGTCCCTGTTGTTTTAGGCTTGAAACCAAAAAGAGCCCCTATAAGATGTCTTAACTGAAAGACCTTAAATATCTGATTCTGTGGAATATCAAATTTACCAAAAATTTTGGGGGAAGAAAGCAGGTTATCCTGAGAAAATAAGTCCATCACTCTCACCCCAATCAAGTGGGGGAGCCAGTTATTCGAGAGCCATGAGCCGCCTATTCTAATGTTAAGATTTGTCAATATCGGTTGCTCCATATCGCAATTAGGGAATATCTTGAAATATGTGCAACATTGAGAAAAAACCTTGAGCGAACTAGCAATAACCGATTCACGCAGTGCCTCAGGCAGAGAATTTTTACCCAAGTAAAAAACATGGAAGGATTAATGAGATTAGCACTTAAAAGATTATTCTCTAGTTGGAGCCAAATGGGGGTATAGTCCAACTCCTGATGCTGAAACCATTTCCCCACCTTAGCTAAATGGCTCGCCCAATAATAAAATAGAAAGTTAGGAAGGCGAAGGCCTCCCATATTTTTGTGTAGACTAAGCTTGTTATAAGCGCGGTGAGGATGTTTACCACTCCATATGTACCCAGAAACCAACGCATGTAGACGCTTAAAAAAATATATCGGAAGCCACAAATTCAGCAGGTTTATAGGGTTAAAGAGACAAGGCAAAACATTCATCTTAATCACACTAATCTGCGCCCATAACGATAAGGGTAACTTTTTCCATCTTTGAAGGTCCCCATTAAATCCACCAGATTGAGTTTCCTAATAGAGACGGAATCCCTAGTTAAATAGACACCAAGATACTTAATTGCTCGGGGAGACCATTTGATACTCAAATGATCTAAATCTATTTTCCTCGTGTGACTATTCAGCGGAAAAATCTCCATTTTGGATATATTCAATTTGTAGTTAGATAACGTACCAAACTGGCTAATAATCCTTAACACATGCTCCAAAGATTGTGCCGGTTGGTCCAGATGAAGAAGGATATCATCCGCATATGCTGATAACTTTAAGGACTGGTTATCGAACGGGATACCCTTAATCTGAGGACAATGCTTCAACTGACGAAGGAGGGGCTCAAGATACAAATTAAACAAAAAAGGTGAAAGAGGACATCCCTGCCGCGTACCAGTAAATAATGGAAATCTGGCTGAGAAGACCCCATTACAATAAATCCTAGCCGAGGGAGAAGAGTACAGTGCCTGAATCATTGCAATGAAAGGAGGAGGGAAACCTAACTTCCTCAAAGTAACCCACAGGAATTCCAAATGCACCCTATCAAAGGCCTTCTCAGCATCAAGAGAAATTAAAGACATTAGAGACTGAGAAAAACGAACCTTATGAAAAACGCGTATGAGAGTTCTCAAATGATCAACAGAAGACCGATCAGACACAAATCCTACCTGCTCCTGACTTAAAAGTGGCGACAACAATGCCTTAATTCGAGAAGAGAGTACCTTAGCTAATATCTTAATATCGCAATTTAAAAGAGAAATCAGCCGATAGCTAGCTGGGTCAAGATAAGGCTTATTTGCCTTGAGCAAAAGGACAATTGTTGCCTCCAAAAGGGATGGGTCCAGCTTATCAGCCGAGAACATATAATTATACAGTCTGAGCAAGATAGGGGCTAACTCCTTAGCGAATACTTTGTAAAAATTTGAAGGGAACCCATCCAGTCCGGGTGACTTCTCCGGTGCAAGACTATTAACAGCCATTACTATTTCCTCAACAGTTATGGGAGAAAGCAAGGAAGCCTGGGATGTAACATCCAAGACAGGGAGATCCAAAGAGTCAAGGAAGGCCTCCATATCCTGACAAGATGTAAGGGAGGAACAATTACCATATAGTGCTTTATAAAAAGACTCAAATACCTGGGCTACCTCACGAGGTTCGGTTTTAATAGAGACATCCGATGCTTGAACAGAGGGAATTAGATGGGAACTCTCCAACTGGCGTAAACATAGAGCAAGCATCTTGCCAGCCTTCTCACCCTGATCGATATATTTGGCCCGTGTCTTGAGAAGAGCATATTCAGCCTTCTCTTTAATCAAATCTGTGTACTCATTACACAATGCCGTCAGCTCTTCCAGGGTAGTTAAAGATATATTAGTAACCAAGGAATTCTCCTTCTCCTTAATCTGAGCTAACAAGGCTAAGGCCCTAGCCTCCCTATTCTTCTTCCTCCCAGAAGCAATTTTAATAAACTCACCTGGAGATGACACTTTAAGGAACACCAAAGAAAGTCACCTCTGATATTGAGATCGTCATTATGTTCCATGAAATTGGAAATCGAAGTTCTAATAGGAGAAACCGAATTATCATCTTTTAGAATCTGAGTATTAAGCTTCCAGACCGTATCCCGCTAAATCTTTACATCCAAAGAGATAACTATCCAAGTAACTGAGTGATCCGAAATAACTATGGGCTCAATACCAAATTGATAAAGACACTGGATAAGGGAACAACTAATTAAGAAGTAGTCAATCCTTGACCATGACTGATGGATACTTGAATAGAACGTATAAAGCTGCCGTGAAGGGTTAACATCCGCCATGGATCACACAAACCCAACATAGACATTAGATCCTTCAGCGCGTTCTGAGAAGATGAAAAGGGTTTCAGAGGCCTATACGTTCTATCCAAATCCTGGGTTGGTGGGATATTCCAATCACCCCCAAGTATCACAGGAGAGGGTAGAAACGAAGCTATTTTACTAGCCAACTCCATTAAAAAATCTGGATCCCCTCCTGGCGGACAATATACCAACCCCAGAACAACCGTATTGTTGTTCAACATCCCCTTAACCAGTACATATCTCCCTTTAGGATCAGTAAGGACCAAATCCACCTGAAAAGAAGTATCCCTCCTGATTAATATGGCTACTCCCTGACTCAAAGAGGAATCACCAGCCGAGAACACCTGAGAGATTCCTTGCCTATGTAGCTTAAGCGCTTCTGAGCAAAGCAAATGTGTTTCTTGAAGCAAAATGATACCCGCATTCAGGAGGGCAACGTGTTTAAGAATCTGATATCGTTTCGTTATGTCCCTAGCTCCTCTGATATTCCACGACAGAACCTTCACAGAACTATAAGCCATATTTGATCCGCAAAACCACTTGAAAAGTGATCCCAACTGCATGTAAGCTTAACCCTTATGGCACACTCCTACCCACCCCGGCGCCCCTCTCCCCGTAACATCTTCATTATATACAAAGTCTGACAGTATGTAGCCCCAAAATACCATAGCTCCAAAGCTACTTAACCTTGAATACAAATCGCCGTTTGAATTAACTATGTTGAAAAAGACTAATAACAACCCCAAAAAAACCAAAGGATCCACCCCATCCCCCCATTAACCAGAAATACAGAATGAGAATCCCTGATATTATAAAGACGACAAATAGCAGTAAACCAGAAAGCCGTGGAACCCCCACCCCCTCAGTAAAACCCCAAAACTATTTACAATACTCCCAACCCACCAAAAGGTAGAAAATCTGAAAACAGTTACTACAGTAACTCCCCACCACCATGGCTAACTTAAGCTCCCCAGTGCCACAAACAATCCAATAAGAAGATCTTGTTCGTACCAAAGATTCCTGCCAATAAACCAGAACAGCAACCAAGAGGAACAACTAAGAAGAAGAACACAGACTGGCGAAGGAACCAGATCCCCCCCATTAACTAGTATGCTATGCAGCTAGCCGGCCCTACTCGACCAGAGCTCCCGCACCCCACACCCACCCCTGAAAACTGAGGTAACCAATTGCAACGCAAGCTAGGAATAAAATCAACCATAAAGCACACTAACCTAAAATTAAATAACTTGAAACAGGCACTCCACCAAGCGAGCGACCTTGGAGAACCACCTACACCTCCACTCTCCAAGCTGCCCTCCACCTCCTAATGAGTCTATCCGGGAAGTGCCCCTGAAAGAACATCTAAAAAAGAAAACCAATTCAACCCAGGTAATCTGAGCTGTGTAGACCGACCCCACCAGAAGCCACTTAGCTGTCCCAGCCCAAAAGTAGTACCTGAAACAGTTGACAAAACAGCAAGCTAGTCTTGACCTTACCCCTTACAAATGTCAATATCCACTTGCTAGCGGAAGGTCAAACCCAGCCAACAAATGCAATCTGATAACCAACCAGGCCCCTTACATTCCAGCTCTGAACCCAAAAGGGAAAACAAGAGAAATCTCCGTATTAGCTCTAACAAATACCCTTAAGGGGAAAAACCCTTATAATAAGCCCAAAATCCCCTCAGGGAGGCACATTGACCAAGCCTACCAAAGCGGGGACTGGCCTCTTGTGCACTTGAGGCACTACAAGAGAACCATACCCCCCATGGAGAGGGCCAAAACACAGCCCCACACTCCCAAGCGGAATCACAGCGAGGAGGTACGCATGAAAATTCAACACGCCATACCTCAAACCTCCTCCTCCCAGATTCTTGCCAACTTTGACCACTAGCTCCCCAGCCAGTCCAAAGCCAAGCCCCTAAGAACCCCCCCGAAGATCCCAAACCGAACCGCTGTGACCAACAAGCGGCCCCTTGCCCTCCGGATCCCTGTAGAATTAAAAACCCTGACCCGCAGTGCGTAGAGGTGCTTCAAAAAGGAACAATAACAGTCGAGGAGCTGACAGTAAAAAAAAAAAACACGACCCATATCAAAAAACCATTACTAGTACTTCATATCCCGAAACTCCGGCTGGAAATAACACCGCATCTAGCTTGGGGAATAGATTAAGGGTGGGAACTAAAAGAGCACCAGACAATCATTCCCAAGGGAAACCGCACTTTGAATCTAGATTCCTTGAGAAACCCGAATACCCCATTGGGCCCATCCTACCCAAATTCAGAGGTCCCTCCAGCGCTTGCAGATTTCAGCAACCCCTACCCCATCATCAGGTAAAACAACAAATTCAACCAATCCTTCACATTTAAACCAAATTTAAGTGAAATAAGCAATGTAACAAATTCAGTCTTTTCTGAAAAGGTCGAGTAGCCATGTGGCTAAGTCCGAGGAGGCCTGCTCAGGAGACTTATAGGACAACCAGAAGCCATGCACAGATACTCTTAATTTCACCAAGTACTGCATCTTAAAAGGAATTCCAGCAGATATTAATTTGCTGACTGTGGGATGATATGCCGCTCGCTTCAGGTGAGTCTCTCGGGGTAGGTCTTGGGTGAGCCTGAGAGTAGCCGACTCTCATACTACTTTCTGTAAGTCCTTGGCCTTGTTAAGGACATGCTGCCTCTCTAAGTAGCTTAAAAATTTCACAATAATAGGTCTGGGGGGAGCTTCTGGAGGAGGCCGAGGTCTTAGTGAACGATGAGCCCTTTCAATTTGATAACTAGGGTTAAGAGGGGAAGGGCCAACCAGTTTCTGCAGCAGCTTCTGTATGAATAAGATAATATTGGGGCCTTCCTCCGCTTCAGGCAGACCGAGGATCAAAACATTATTTCGTCGACTCCTGCCCTCCAAGTCCTCCGTCTTCAGTTGGAGTTTAGTAATCTGTTGCCGTAAATGAGATAGCTTAGGATCAGTCTTTTCTTTCCACTTCTCCAGTGAAACTACTCGGGCCTCCATATCTCCCACCCGCTGTGCGAGGTCAGTTAGATCCACACGAAGAGATTTCAACTCCACCGATATATCAGTAAGCGATTCCTTAAATGGAAGCATTTCTTGGAGAAAGCGATCCTCCGATAACGGAGTAACAGCTATGGTTGAAGAGATTGGCTTATCTGAACCTGCACCTCGAGCCCATTGCTTCTTGGGCATTTTTTCCGGAGATGCTGGTGGAGTATGCCTTGGCAAGGCCTGCTTCATGTCGGCCTCCATAAACAGCAGGAATTTGACTGCAGGGCACAAAATCAACACAATTCCGACTCAACAACAGACTATATCTCCTAGCTCACTTTCGAGATAACAATTATGCCAATCAGACCGTGTAAAAGGGCGAGACAGGTGCGAGGCAGTGGGAGCTCCTAATCAGTGCTACTACCAGGAGCCCTGCATCACGTGATCTCCCTCAAAGCATTTTTCAATAGTTTTCTCAGGAAATGTTTTGCAGATTTCACAATCTGCTTTTAAATGATCATATCCAAGGCAGGTAACACATGAAGTATGTTTGTCTGCCTTGACAAAAATTTCCCCACACTCAGTACATGGGTGGAAACTGGGTTCTCTGGTTTTTCTTTTCGTTTTTTTCTGACATTCTTACTGCTAAGAACTAATTACTCACCATAGTAATCTTGTTTCTTAAAAAGGGATCACTCATTATGATTAAACTGATGCAGTCAGCCTCCTGTGTTGGACTGCCCAGAGAGATGGAATTATATGCAAATGATGGAACTCTCAATTGGCTCATGCCAATTTCAAACTGCTGCCCTAGCAACTGCTGCACTCTGAGTGCTTCAGATTCTTACGTAGTCTAAACTGGATATAAGACCCACTATCTAGAATAATATTGCTATAAAATAATTTTTTGTCCTCTCAGGTCAAAAAAACATCCTAAGAAGTAAACCTAAAAAACTTGAGACCACAAGGGAACCAACTGGTTAACAAAAGGTGAGTCTCTAACTTCACCTATATGGAAAAACATCCTAAAACAGGGATGCAGAACAACTTTCATAGGTTTTAATAGGGGAGGCAGGGCGGGTGCTTTAATCATAGTGAGTGATCTCTTTGAAGAAACAAGATTACTATGGTGAGTATTTTTTTCTTCTAACCCCAGGAATCACTCATTATGTTTAAACTGATGTAGACTACTAAGCAGTACCTTTGGAGGTTGGGCAGAAAACCTATTTAGGAAACAGGTTCTACAGCACTGCTGTGCCAAACTTGGCATCATTTCTGGATTGTAGATACAGGCTGTAATGCTTTGTGAAGGTGTGTACTGTTTTCCATGTAGCTGCTTTGCAGATTTCCAAGAGCAGAGTTTCCCTTGAAGCTGCCACTGAAGCAGCTGTGCCCCTGGTGGAATGTGTTCTCAGGCCCAGAGGAGCCTGTTTACCCACTTTACTATAACAAAACTGTATACATGCCACTATCCAGTGAGAAATTGTACGTTTCGTGGTAGGTCTGCCCTTACCTACCTCTCCATAGGTAAGAAAGAGCTGTGTTTGACCTGGTCTGTAAGATTTAGTTCTGTCAATATAGTGGCTAAGTGCCCTTTTGACATCAAGGGAGTGAAGTCTCCTTTCTGGAGAACTGGAGTTCTCTATAAAAAAGACAGGTAAAGTGATGGACTGATTTAAATGAAAATCAGACACCACTTTGGGAAGGAATTTTCCATTGGTCCTGAGGACCACTTTATCCCTGTGGAATGAGATGTAGTCTACATCCATGCACAGGGCCTGTAACTCACTGATTCTTCTGGCTGAACTAATAGCAACCAGAAACACAGTTTTCCAAGTGATAAACTTCAGATCTGCTGTTGCCATCGGTTCAAATGGGGCATCCATAAGCTTGGCAATGCAGATATTTAGATTCCAGGCCGAAACTGGTTCCCTCAAAGGAGGGTACAAGAGGTTAAGGCCTTTAAAACATTTCCTGAAGACTGGATGAGAGGCCATGGATCTCTCTTTACCAGCTGACCAATAAGCTGAAACTGAAGCCAAATGAACCTTGAGTGTTGAAGGCTTCAGATCTAAAGAATGCGAAAGTGTCAGGTAATCAAGGAGAATGGCTAGGTCAGCCTGGATGGGTCAACACCCTTACCTATACACCATATGGAAAACCTCTTACACTTAGCAGAGTATGTCTTTTTAGTGGAAGTTTTCCTGGAACCCCTAAGTACTGTCAGCACCTGTTCTGACACTTTAAGATTAGCATACTCTAAGTCCTCAAGAGCCAGGCCTTGAGCGTTAGTGATTTAAGGCTGGGGTATAGTATCCTGCCCTAAGAAGATGTCAGCAGGTTGTGTCTCCTGGGCAAATTAATTGGAGGTACCACTGACAGTGCCAACATAAGTGAATATCAATGTTGCCTTGCCCAATCTGGTGCCACCAGTATCACTGTTGCTGATTGGCACCTCAATTTCAGCAGGGTCCTGAATATCAGTGGAAAAGGAAGGAAGGCATCCAGAAACTTTCCAGTCCAATCCAGTGCCAATGCAGACAGGGGTAACGTGCCCCTGAGAGGAGGCCTGCAACCGTATACTGGTAACTGGT
This sequence comes from Neoceratodus forsteri, assembly GCA_016271365.2. Lineage (NCBI taxonomy): Eukaryota > Metazoa > Chordata > Ceratodontiformes > Ceratodontidae > Neoceratodus > Neoceratodus forsteri. Next base: position 662,985,482 of record CM057459.1, read on the forward strand.
GATTTTCTACAGAGGCGAAGAGATCTATCTCTGAAGTGCCCCATCGTCTGAAAATCAAACTGAGTATTTGAGGATTCAAGCACCACTCGTGGTGGTTCTGATTTATCCTGTGGAGGGAGTCTGCCAGCACATTGTACTTTCCTGGAAGATGTATGGCTGATAGGGATACCTTCCTGGAGTAGGCCAGGGACCACAGCTTCATTGCTTCTGTGCACAGTGGGGCTGACCTGGTCCCTCCCTGTTTGTTGATATAATACATAGTAGTGGTGTTGTCTGTTCTGACCTGCACCACTTTGTTTTGAAGATGTGGAGCAAATGCCTGCAGGGCTAGGTACACTGCTCTGAGCTCCAGCAGATTTATGTGCAACAGGGATTCTTGAGGAGACCATGTGCCACTTGCTGTATAATCCAACATGTATGCTCCCCAATCCAGAAGGGATGCATCTGTTGTAAGAACTAAGGAAGGTTGTTCCTTTGTGAAAGGCATACCTACCCGAAGGTTGTGTTCATCCAGCCACTACTGCAGTACCTGTAGCAGACTGTGGGTGACTGGAACCAGCTTGGACAGAGGATCTGTTCTCTGTGACCAATATTGTCGCAGGTGAAACTGGAGGTCTCTCATTTGGAATCTGGAACCTAGTACCACTGTGATGGCAGCTGCCATGTGGCCCAAGAGCCTGAGGAACTCTCTGACTGGTTTGGGTTTTCCTGGCACAAATGAGCTTGCAATCCTCAGAATGCTGTTTACCCTGTCTTGTGGCAGAAAAGCTCTACCCAGACAGGTGTTTAGTTCTGCACCAATGAACTTGAGTACCTGAACTGGTGCTTGCTGAGACTTCTGTTCATTTATGAGGAAACCCAGGGATACCAAAGTAGACTTTGTTAGTGCTAAGGCCTGCTCTGCAAGTTGTAGAGATGGACCCACTACTAACCAGTTGTCCAGGTAGGGAAAGATTGACACCCCTTGTTTTCTCAGAAACTCCATTACCACGGCCAAACACTTCGTGAGGGCCCTTGGGGCAGAAGTCGGATCAAAGGGAAGGGCTGCAAACTGATAATGGCCTGAGGCCAATCTGAATCTCAGGTACTTTCTGTGAGAAGATCTGATAGGGATGCGGAAATAAGCATCCTTTAAATCTAGGGAAGCTAGCCAGTCTCCCTTTTGTAAAGTGGGAATGATTAGAGCAAGAGTGACCATTCTGAATTTTGGTTTCAGAATGTGTCTGTTTAGAAGTCTTAAATCCAGGATGGGTCACCAATCCCCATTTTTCTTTCTTGTAAGGAAGCATCTGGAGTAGAAGCCTTTGCCACACTGGTTTAGGGGCACCGGCTCCACTGCCTTGATTGCTAGCAGATGCTTTACTTCTACATCCAGTAAATTTCTGTCTGCAGATGTAACTGGGCAAATGTTCTTGCTCTCAGCTTGGGGAGAGATTTGAAGCTGAGTGCTAGACCCTGGTTCACCACCTCCAGGACCCACTTGTCTGTGGTGATGGTATACCAGTCCTGGAGGTAATGAGCCAGTCTGCCACCCACTGGTGGATTTATGACAGGGGATGCAACTTGTACTAGCCCATCAGGGGTTCTGAGTGGGCTGTGCATGAATCATGGGGCAGGAAGACGCTCTCCTAATGGCTCTCCTGCCCCTTCCCTGAAAATATCTTCTAGGCTGTTGCTGCAGCTGAGAGGCCTAAGCCTGAAAAAATGGTCTGGGATAGGATCCCCTACCCCTGCCTCCCCTAGTTTGGGCCCTATAGGATGTGGAAGGCCTATCCTTAGAATTACTTCTATAGGTGGCCTTATATTCTTTTACTTTCTTCATATAGACCTCTGTTTTGTCACCAGAAAGCATTTTTCTCAAATGGAAAGTCCATCGCCTTGGCCTGGGTGTCCAAGGTCAGGTTTGCAGCCCTGAGGCAGGCAAATCTCCTAAGGGAGACAGATAGTGCCATCAACCTGGCTGCAGAATCGTTAGTGTCCACAGCCATGTGGAACTAGAATTTTGTGGCCTCTACAGCAGCTCTTGCTGTATCCTGTAGGTCCACCGCCACCTCACCTGGCACTCTGTCAGCCAGGGCTAACACTGCACTCCAGAGTGCCTTCTGGTATTGCACTGCATAAGCCATATGGCCTGTCTAAGTATAAGAAGAGCAGCCATACTTCCTTTTTTCCCCATTGCTTCCATGTTCTGAGAATCCTTATCTGGAGGATAGGTAGCCAAGGGAATTCTGGTTTTGTCACAGGCAGCAGCCTGCACTACTCCTTCAGGGTCAGGGTGGCTGAACAGAAATGCAGCTGTTGTCTTATCAAGCTGATATTTCTTCTCAACTTTTTTGTCAACTCCTGGAATGGAATTAGGAGTCTGGAATATTTGTAATGCTGCCTTTTTTAAGGACTTATGCATCTGCAGTAATACATGTTTTGTGGGGGCTAGCCCCATCATATCCAAGAATTCTGCTTCCTCCACATCATCCTCTGTCTCCTGCAGAGGGAGGTTGAGTGTTTCCACCACACTTTTAACAAAAGCATAATGTGAGTATAATCCTCGGGACCCGAGAGAGGACGAACACCTGTTCTGGAGAAACTTCTGGATCTATTGGTTCCTCCTCATAATCATCCTCCTCCTCCTCCTCCTCAGGAAAGGAGGAACTGGCACAGGAACCGGGGCAGTTGATATTGGAACCAGGACTGCAGCTTGCTGTGCCTGCAAGACTTATAAGGCCTTGGCAATGTCCTCAGCTGAGGGCATATCAGTTTTGTCAGTTGGGAGCTCATTAGCCTTCTCAGCTGGAGGTGCAGCGACATGCTTTTCCTTACATTTTTTCTTAAGTGGAACAGGTTCAGTCCCTGAGTCCACTGACCTTTTTGACTTTCCCTGCTCAACTTTATCTGATCTTTTCTTGTGCCAGAGGTGGAAGAACCACTTTCACCAGTATTAGTAAAAGCAGAGGCCATTTCTTTCAAAATGTTGGACCTTTTCTTAAGAGTTTTAGGACAAAATGTTTTACAAATATCACTATTTGCAAAAATATGGCTGGTACCCAGACAAAAAACACACAACAAATGCCTGTCTGCTTTAGCTACGATCTGACCACAAGACTTACACAATTTGAAACCAATGGGTCCTGTGCATTTCTTAAGTTTAACAACAGGAGCCTCTGACATTGAGCAGGAATCGCTAAAGAAAATATGTCAAATTATCGGTTCCTTAGAACCGAATATTTAAAATATAAATAACCGCTAACAGTCCCGGGAACTGGGCACTACTGGGTTCCTGACAAAAAAGGGAACCAACAAACTGAAATAAAACTTAAACAGTTATATGCGGTTAAGGAACCAACAGCAAGAACTAACAATTATAGCAAAATTGAGGTAAAAACCTCACTAGAAATAGCAGAACCCTCGGTTCCAAGGAACCACTAATCACACAAAATATTCACACAAATTACAAAATAAACCAAAACTAAGGCAGCAATCTGAAATATATATAAAAAACACTACTTATCGACCAGATAAATGGATTTTGAAGAGGTTGAAGGAGAGCTCTCCAGGACGTCTTCACTAGGCAGGCGGAGTAAAGAATCTGAAGCACTCAGAGTGCAGCAGTTGCTAGGGCAGCAGTTTGAAATTGGCATGAGCCAATTGAGGGTTTCATCATTTGCATATAATTCCATCTCTCCAGGCAGTCCAACACAGGAGGCTGACTGCATCAGCTTAATAATAATAATGAGTGATTCCTGGGGTTAGAAATAATGTTAAAGATTTAAAGTTTATTTAGCGTTTGTGGTCAGTTCCAGAACTGATGAAGAATCGATCGGAACTGGGAACCGAGATAGAAATGAACCGAGGTTATCGGTTCAGGAACCGGTCGGTATTAGAGGTTCCTAAAAAAGAGTTAAATGAAATAAAATTAAACAAAACTAATGGATTCTTTTAGTCAGAAAACTCTGATAACTAAAAAATAAACCTCAGTTCCCTACGGATTATACTGAACTAGAAGAAATAGAGAAAAGTAACAATTTAAATAAAAAAAACTACGGTTTAGCTTACAGTAACAAAAAGTAAAAGACAGCAAATGAAACAAAAAGAATACTTAATGTATTTTTTATAGGTTTGTCACGTCAGGATGAGTAGATAAGAGAGAGAGGATCTCTGAGCATCTTGTCTCGACAGGCGGAGAGAGAAATCAGAGGTTTAGAACTAAAGCAGTTAGTTGAAGGCAGCATTTGAAAAATAGCAGATTCCATCATTTGCATTTGTTCCAAATTCTCCCCAGGCAGTTCTGTCTTAAAGGGTCACTGCAAGAGTTATGAATACCTGAGTATTACTGGGGTTAGAAGAGTATTTACTCAAAGAAATAGGACCTTTAAATATGGCACCGACTCAAAGAAACAAAACAAATATACTTTCCAAACAGTAACACTGTATGTGCATAAATACCAATACTACAACGTCATGTGCTGTACCTATCTTGTTCTAGTCCCACAGCTCCAGCTATTTTTAAAAGGAGCAACTGTTATAAATTGGTTTATACATACTGTAATCAGAAACAATCAATTAAAGACTGAGCTAATTAAGTGAAGTAGGTTTACTCATCTATAGACAGAGAGAGCTGTTTGTTACAGACATAGTTATTCTCCTATGGGGAGGACAGAGTAACAGTACTGTACTGGCTCAGTCTTTATATGATTTTTGGTTTCCAGTGTCCCAACTGCTATAACAAAGGGTTGCTTTGCAACTAATTTGTAAGTTATATTGCTGCAGTTATGTGCCTGATCCCTCTGATAAAAGAATACATACTGTATGTACAGAGTGAAACCATATTCACTTTTTGGTTTTGGGAACCTTTTTTTTTTTAACAACTGATTCTATCTTCCTGTATACATGCTGTAGTTTGATTTGTATTAAACATTTAAGTATAATACAAAGTCTTTATAAAACATACATCCAGAATTGGAAATGGCCTAAACATATTCAGCACTCAAACTGTTAAGTGGAATGCATAGAGGAGTGATATCCTCACATAAAAACATAGAATTTGATGGCAGATAAGGACCGTTTGGCCCACCTAGTCTGCCCATTTTCCTACCTGATGGATAAGCTGCAGACTCTAGTTAACTAACAGCTTACTTCCTCCTACCCCCCACTAGAATTGCTTTATGTCTGTCCCATGCATTCTTGAATTCTCCAACTGTTTTTGACTCCACAACCTGCTCAGGAAGGTTGTTCCATGCATCCACAACCCACTCTGTGAAAAAATACTTTCTAACATTACCTCTGAGCTGTCCCCAATCTGTCTTCAAATTGTGCCCCCTTGTTCTTGCACATCTCTTTTTCTGAAAGATGTTACCCTCTTGGACTTTGTTAATTCCCTTGAGGTACTTGAAAGTTTCTATTATGTCCCCCCTCTCCCTCCTTTCCTCAAGAGTATACACATTAAGCTGCTTTAGTCTTCCTTCATATGTTTTCTGGTGTAGACCCTGCACCATATTGGTTGCCCACAACTAGCATCATCATCAAATAAGCAACCTGAGCATCGACAGGAGATGTCCCTGGCTGAATCCACCTTCCATAAAATATTATTTAAGTGTGGCACCCCAGCTAACAGTCCTAAGCTCTCTTATTCATCTTCAGTGGTGTACGTACCCCCGTGTTCTCATTAGTGTGTACCATGAAAGAGCACAGAAATTTGAGAAAAAATATAAACAAAAAAAAAAAACCCCACAGAGTCACAGTCACAAAAAAAGAAGTGCCAAAGGCAGTGCACATAGAGACAAATGTACCAGCGATTAAGTGTTCTCACCCCACCACCCCATCTCAAAACAGAATATAAGAAAAGGATCCTTCCAAGAGAAGCCACACACTCCATAAGAGAACCAAAAATGACATTTGTTTCATTTTGCAGTACTTTGCAGGATGTGGAGAGGGTAAAGCCTGATCCTGATAATCACTAGGATCATAGTCTTGATCATCCTACAGACTATCAGAGCTGTTACTATGGTTAACTGCTAAGATACTCATTTTCTAACCCTGACAGCACTACTACAAACTGCCTAACATGAAAAACAGTGTCAGGGGATATCTATTTTAACCCAATTGAAACATCATAAAAATCAATTATTTTATTCATGTCTTTACAAAGTAATTAGATTTATACAATAAGGGTGAGCTGATAACATATGAAATAAAAACACATATCACGCACCCCCATTGATGAACTATTCAGTGACGTATGCACTGTGATACCTGCTTACAAATATACACACAGTGCATACATCAGCAGAAGATATTCTCATGTCGTTATGTCAGTACAAGCACCTCCCTCACTGGACTACTTCTCTATACACAAAGGTGCAAACATTATCCCAAAGAACATGATAAACACATCTCTCCTCATTAGCCAAAACCATAAGGAAACAAAGCACAATATCTGAAAAAAACTTGTGTTTCAAATAGTGCAACCTAAACGGCATTAGCAAATCGTATTGGAGTCAGATATGAGCTGCAACTGACTTGAATTAACAATATACTGATCCCAAATCCAGAAAATGCTGGCCATAAACTTCCCACAAGTTAAACGTTTCCTTACCAGCATTATATCGGGAAACTTTTTTTCTCACTCCTCATCATGCCTCCAGGCTGCAAAACTGAAAATATTGGAGATGCAGTGCTGACAAAAACAACTGGAATGGACTAAGAAATAAAACTGACTCCCCCCAGATCACAAAGCACAGGCAACACAAAATAAAACCATTAAGTAAAGCACACAAAAATGAATACTGCAGAATGAAACTGAAAACTACCACTAAAAACTGCATGCAGGAAGATGCCCGTTGAGTTCTGCCCACTAAATGGAAACTCCCAATCACATCACAGAACTGAACTGCAACCAAGGCAAAACACCAGTCACACAACAGAAAATAACTACCATTCATACCACCAACCAGTAACATTACCAGACTCACTCCCAGTCAGAAAACATAATGCAAAAAAGCAAGCATGCATTCAGCAGACGAATACCATAACACAAAAATATAGTCACAAAAACACACAAATAAAATTGCCATAACTCTGTCCACTATTGTATAAATCGCACACATGATGTGCAGATCATGAGATATGGCAAAATATTCTCACTCCTGCATCGTGAGGTGTGGATACTCTCACTCATGCCTTCGGCACTCGTGAGTATCCAGAGCTCACCCTGCAGGAGTGAGAATATTATCCATATCACACTTCTGCCCATCATGTATCCCCTATTTATTCAATAATTAGGTACATTGCTACTAGGTATACATTACTATTGAGACAGATATCTAACTTTGAATTTTTAAAGACTGGAAAGTACAGTGTTATTGCAGCGACTTATTTCTAACCCCACATAAACAAATAAATTAATTCATCATTATACTACAAAAGAACTTTACTATTACCAGGTATCCAGTTCTCCATTCCTACTGCCCAATACCAATCTTAAAGCAACGCTGTTTAAACATCTCTTTTCTGTTTAACAAAGAATAAAAAAAATTGTAAGAACTTTCTCCAATGAAGAAATTTAATCTATGTATTCTTCAAATTACTGCAAGATCTCTCGGTGCTTCACTTGTTTGAATAACGCTGATACAAGACAATCAGACACTAAGTCAGTTTTCATAAACTGCATCTGAACTACAGTGAAAGCACTCAGATGAGTAAGCGCATTTGGAACTTCTGTAAATTTAGTCTATATAGCATCTTTTTATACACAACAGCACTCATATTATGAGCAAATTGCATACACAAAAAAGGAAGCCAAATAGAGACAGTGAAACTGGCACCAAATAATCACACATTTTTATAGTCTAATCAAGATGATAGTTATTAATAAAACAAAGTTTGAAAAGATTGTTTTTCTTTACACAGTTGAAACCTCTATTCTGAAAAGTAAAAAAAAATCAGCTCTGCAATTTGTAAGTGAAGCAAGGTATAAATAAAAAACAAATTACAAGCAGGGACAGAGTTGTTTTTAAAAACATGCACATTGCACTAGTTTTACCTGCACCGTAGCTGCCATTTAGCTCTACTCTTTTGGTACAGGGATGAATCTAATAGGAAATATCAGTATGCCAACTGTACGGTGACACCAATACAGTGAAGACGTCAATGCTGACAACATCGACAATTCACTGTAATGGTCCGCCCGAGACCCTGGCACTCTGTCTCCCAGTCCTGCACCCCTCCTGAGTCAACTCTGTCTGGAGTTAGAGATCCTATAGATTGGGGGTGCGGGGTCAAACCCCATGGGGTTTTGAGGGGTCAGAAGGCACCGATAGAAAAGACCAGGGTCTCCTGCTGGAATTATGTCAACCACAACTTGTGGTTGACATAATTCCATCGCAGTGATGTCAGTCAATAACTTAGTTGTCGAACCAACATTGTAAAGCTGGAAATACCTTCAGCATAAAAAGGAAAAACAAATAGGAAAAATCTTTTTGGGTCATTTGTTTCTAATGCAAATTTTAATGAATACACTAATCAAACACATACTGTACATCAATACTGGCTGTGATTCTGAAAAGTAATATGAACTTTTACTCGACAAAACCATACCCATACCAAATGTTATAACTATTCTTCATCAGATCTTTTCTAAAATCTAATCTAATCACTGCTTGAAATGGAAAAACTTTCTGTGTGTCTCAATATGACCAAGGGGGTGGCAACTTTCAGAAAAAGAGATGTGCAAGAAATGGAACTTACATACTTACCATAATTCTTGATCTTCTTGGACGAAGTCTCCACCACTCATTCACACTAATGGGACTACGCCAGAGGCGCTAGGACCCCACCAGAGCACAAAATCTTCAGGAGAGCCAGCGCTGGTATAAGACCATGCATGCATGGCACCGCAAGACTAGCTCATGCAGTACAGTATATACTATCTTGGTGTGGACCCTCCAACCACCTCAGTACCTTTTCGATCGAGGAGGTGCAGCATACACTAATGAAAGAAAACCTTACCCTAACTTCCGGGCATGTGAAGGCCCAGATAACCCATGTAAGAAAGGTCAATTTAACAATGTCTTCACAGTCTGAACAACAAGGAAGTGAAGACCAAAGCAGAACAAGTAAGCTCGGGGGATGGTGGGTGGGCGTGTGAATGAGTGGTGGAGACTTTGTCCAAGAAGATCAAGAATTAAGGTAAGTATGCGATTTCCATATCTTCCTGGACTAAAAGTCTCCACCACTCATTCCCACTAATCGGAGAGTACCGAGCTAAAAATCAAACCTCACCAATTAGGGTGGTAGGATACAGAGCTCACTCAGGGCAAAAATCCATAAGGACTATCCTGCCAAAGAAAGTGAACTGTCTGGCAGGGACATCCAGAACACAGTGTTTTACAAAGGTATGCACTAAGCTCCAACTCACTGCTTTGCAGATGTCTGCAGTGGGTACATTACGAATCTCCACCAGGAAAGCCACAACCACTCTGGTAGAGTGGTGTGAACCAGGCCTTCCAACTTGACCTGTGTCATGGATTAGTAGTGGCAAAAACATGGTACTAACCAAGCAGAAAACATTTCATGGCAACAGGCTGACCCAGCCAAGGCATACTGAAAGACACAACAGTTTCTCAGATGCGACTTCCGGTGATGTCACGGATTGAATGGCAGCAAGCTAAAGAGAGCTCTCCCTTCCAGAGGCCTTAGAAGATTTAAAACCAAAAAAATTTAACACCAAACTGGTCAAAATGACAAACATCAAACAGGCAAAGGATACTAGAGGGAGATCTAAAATAAAGGAAATGCCTAAATGCTCCGATGCAGTAGGATATAATCCTAGCAGGCAACGAAAGCCCTTCCTGAAAGCGTCCCCAGAGGCCAGCATGCGAAAATGACCACTTGTCTCGGGTTACGCCGAGAAGCTTTTAATGAGCTTAAAGAAATGAGAGCAGAAAACAGAGCGGAATTTAAGCAGTTGAATCAGCACCTAACTGGACTGGAGAAGAGAGTAGAGGAACCAGAGGGCCGGATAAACAATACGGAGGACGACACTTGCAAAATGGGCCTAATAATACAAGCCCTAGTAAACCATGCAGAACAACTACAAAATAAATGTACTGCTCTCGAGGGTCGATCGAGACGAGAGAACATGCGAATTCATGGCCTGCCAGAGGGTACTGAAACGGGACGGATGACTGACTTTATCTCAGATCTTATAACAGATGTACTCCAACTGCCAGCAGGATACCAGCTAGGTATTGAGAGAGCGCACAGGGCCCTACAGGCGAAGCCCCCACCAGAAGCAAGGCCTAGATCTGTGGTACTTAAGTTCAATAGCTTCAGAGTAAAGGAGGACATTCTTCGAAGAGCCTGGCAACAGAGAGAGATAAAATACCTGTCGAGCTGTTTATTTTTTGACCACGATTATCCGGTAGAGGTGCAGAAGCAAAGACTAAAATATGGCCCTATTCTAAAAATTCTTGGGGCAAGAAATGTCCGCTTCAGCACACCCTATCCAGCCCGGATCCGAATACATTGGTTGGAGGGAGTGAGAACATATGATTCGGCGGAGGATGCGGGGAAGGCCCTAGTAGAGAGAGGCTGGATGGAAACAGTACCAGAAATGGCACTTGAGCAGAGAACACATGTATTCCTGAAGGCCCCTATGGACTGGCTGATCGTGTTGAACAAAAACGAAGCGAGGGCGAGGATCACAGACAGCAACACCACGCAGGCCAGGGATCAGAGTTGCACCACAGAAATCACAGGAAAACAAGAAAACAATGGGTATAGACACTCAGGACTGACTGGTATATTCAGGTACTTCTGGATGTCCGATCAGCTAGGGGGTGATTTAAGGGTTTTACAACCACACTCAGTACTAATGGGCCAGAGTAGAATAAATAACTATTTACACCCCCTTGCTCTGAGACTCATCCCGATATGCTTTAAAGCAGCAAAGCGGACCGAACTTTGTTACAAACACTGCTCGTAGTTACTAAGAGTATGTAATTCAAACTCCCTTGAAAGTTCTCTGAGCACAAGCTCGATATTAGAGAGGAAGATGCAGCACTGTACTTTGGGCTGAAGGTTTGGTGTTGGGGCAAAATTAAAGTGAGAATGGGCTGACTCGGGGCGTGAACTGTATCATAAACACTGTTATACTTACTGTAGAAAGTGTTTGTATAATTGCTTGCTAACGGTAGTTCAGGTAGTTCAGGTAACAAATTAACCTATTATAACTACTTGCGTCACAATTTAGCTGGTTACAGCTAACAAGGAGACCGGGGTTTTTTTTCAGCGTAGGCTCCTAGGGAGAGCTGCAGTTTATTTATTTATTTATTTATTTAAGAATCAGTTTACAACCTTTGAGCCAGAGGCTCGTTTACAAAGGTACTTCGTCACGTTTAGCAGTTTGGAGCGAGTGTACTCCAACTCCCAGGTTCAGTGTCCTTCATCTGGTAATACTGAACACAAAGAGATCTCCTAGAGAAAGGCAGATCTCCACGTTGGAAGTCAAATAATGTTTAAAGTTACAGATTTATCGAAGACTTTTTATTCCAAAAAGGTTTTTGGGTTGTTTATTCTTAGGGGAGATTCTGGTACTGTCGAATTAATTTCTGTAGAGAGAGGGAGGAACAGCGAATACGGATGTTTCACACACAATCAAGTTAGCCACTGTGGGCATAAAACTAAGCTATTATAATGGTTTTTTCGGAGTTAAGGATATTATCCTACAATGTTAATGGGTTAGCTCATCCTATTAAAAGATCCCGGGTTAGGTCCTTCCTAAAGAAAACTGCAGTGAATATTATTTTACTGCAGGAGACCCACATGAATAAAACAGAACATGGCAAGTTATCAAAATTTGGATACAAGGAAGTGATAGTGGCTGAATATAAAGGAGGTCACAGGAGAGGGGCTGCGATACTTATTCCCAATTCCACCCACTTGGAATTGTTAGATAAACAGGGAAGATTTGCAGCTGCCAAGGGTAGGATTGGGGGGGGGGCAGGAAATAACTCTGGTACCACTATATGCTCCACCAGACACTGATTTTACTTTTTATTTGATTTTTTTTATTAAAATTATGGACTGGACAGAGAGACACTTAGTGGTGGTGGTGGGGGGGGACCTCAACCTGAGACTCAATCCTAAACTAGATTCTACAGCCCAACTACTCAGGAGGGAAAGGGGAGTTGCTAAGAAGGTTGCCAAGTTGCTGGAGGAGACAGGTTTAGTAGATGTTTGGTGTATGTTAAATAATAGAAGTAGACAGTACATGTTCTTCTCCACACCTCATCAAACCTTCTCAAGATTAGATTATTTCATAGCCATCAAAGAAATACTTGAGATATGTAAATCATCAGATATAGGAGTTGCCCCATTGATGGACCATAGTCCGATTCATTTAAAAATAAACATAGGCCCCCCTAAAAGCTCCACATTTTGGAGACTTAACACCTCTCTCTTACAGTTAAAGGAAGTACAGGATAAAATAACCCAAACTATTGAATATGCAATTCAAACGAACCAACACCCTGAAATATCCCCCGGCATTTTATGGGATACAATAAAGGCAATTGTTAGAGGCGCATTTATAGAGATTTCGTCTAGATTAAAGAAAAATAAGGAAAAGAAATGAAAGGAGCTACAGGAGCAAATATATAATTTGGAGCAGTTACAGCAACAGAATATTAATAGAGAAAGAGGGAAATGCCTAAAGAAATTAAAGGAAGGATATATAAAGATCCTTGACTATCAGGTGGAACAGAGGCTCATCTACTTGAGGCAGAGGTTCCATGAGGGTGGCCCTCGTGCCCAGAAATTGCTGACTAGCCAGCTACGTCAGTTTAAGAGCCGAGCGGTAATTTCAAAAATCAAAGACCCTGTAAATCAAACTTTGCAATATTAATCAGAAAAAATAGCGGATGCTTTCAAAAAATATTATGAAAAATTGTATAACGGGGGCCCCAAACCAACAGAACAGGAGATTGAGAACTTCCTGATTCCGTTGGGCTTGTCCAGATTGACCCATACTCAAGGGGAGGTACTGTGTCAGCAATTCACGGAAACTGAGATTAAATTGGAAATTAAGAGAATCAAAATAGGTAAATGTCCAGGTACAGATGGACTTCCCAGTGAATTTTATAAGCAGTTTAAGGAGCTCCTTACTCCCTTGTTATGTAAAGTGTATAATTACTTTCACCAAGATGAGGGCAAAATGCCTCCCTCATGGACACAGGCAATTCTTTTGGTGATACTGAAGCCGGCCAGGGACACCACCAATTGTGGGTCATACCACCCTATATCTATACTAAATGTAGACTATAAGATAATGGCAGGAATTATAGCCAAATGGGTAGAAAGGATCTTACTGGGATTGATACACATAGATCAGGTGGGTTTTGTTCCGGGGCGACAGACCCTAGACAATGTCCGTAGATCAATTAATATAATTGAAAATATACAGAAAACAAAACAACCATCTTATATTATGAGTTTAGACGCAGAAAAAGCGTTCGATCAAGTGTCTTGGGAATTTTTGTGGTCCTCCCTGGCCGGCTTCGGTTTTCTGAACACCCTCCTTAATATAATATCCAAGATGAATGCTTCTCCAGTAGCATATGTGAGAGCTAATGGCTTACTATTGAAGCCTTTTAAACTTACTAGAGGCACACATCAAGGTTGCCCACTCTCGCCACTCTTATTTGCTCTGTACACAGAGCCGCTTGCTCAAAGCATAAGATTGAATGGAGAAACAGAGGATGTTCGGTGGGGCAATACCTCACACAAAATCGCACTATATGCGGATGATATTTTATTATATCTGACAAAACCAGAGGGGTCATTACTGAAGGTGTTTCAGCAAATTGAAACCTTCTCTAAGCTCTCAGGATACAAATTAAATTGGGCAAAGACGGAGGTTTTGGTCCAAAATGTGGAAGTTCCTCGAGAATTTAAACTTAAATACCCAATGAAGTGGGACTGCCCAATTATTAAATACTTGGGTATTCACATCAGAGCATCCTCCCAAAGCCTTTTTAAGGACAATTTCCTTCCTCTGACGAGAGTGGTCTGGACAGACCTAGACAGATGGCCCCTGCTTCCGCTTCCTTTCTATTCCCAACTTCAAACAATTAAAACTAACATATTACCTAGATTCCTTTATTTATTCCAGGCTGTGCCATTTTAAATTCCTCAAAAAGATATGGGAGAATGGCAGAAACGGGTGATGTAATTCCTCTGGGCCCGAACCCATCCGAGGATTTAAAAAGAAACACTAACACTGCCCAAACAGAAAGGAGGGAGGGCATGCCCGGATCTTCATGGGTACTGGCTGGCAGCTCAAATGAAAAATGCCCTTTTGTGAGCTCACCCCACATACAAAGCACATTGGCAACAAATGGAATTATCCCTAACAAATAACATACCATTACAAGCTACTTTATTTCTCCCCCCTTCACAAATTGACATATCTCTCTTCCAAATGCATACAGTCCTGGTCACGTTAAAGGGGTGGATTCAGGGTACAAAGCGGGGATGTACGGCCAAAAATTTATGGAAAGATAGATGGTGGTACTATGATACCGAATATCCTCCGGCCACTATGCACTCATGGTATAACATACAAACGAAAAGAGGGGTATATGCTTCATGGCAGGTCCTCAGGGGACCAGACCTGATACCATTTGATACACTTCAAACCAGAAATAACTGGTCGCCACAGGACCGTCTCTATTACTATCAACTACGAGACTACATATCTAACAGACTGAGACAAGCTAGTACTTGGCAGGATGAGAGACCCTTTCCTTGAGTGATAGAAACAATATGGGAGGGAAGTCATGGGAAGGGGGCAATCACTATGTTATACAGAAACCAGATTGCAGATATAGCACACAATATCCAAAAGGTACAGAGGAAAAGGGAAGAGGAACTTGGGATAGTTTTAAATTCTCAGATGTGGTCGACAGTATTTAGAAATGCCAGGAGAACAACATCATCACTGGGTTGGAGGGAATATACCTGGAAAGTAAGGATTAGGTATTTTCACACCCCGAAGAAATTATGTAAAATGGGAATACAGACACAGGGAACTTGCTGGCGAAGGTGTGGTGAAACTGAAGTGGATCAGGCACATCTGTTCTGGGGTTGCCCGGGAATTCATGTTTTTTGGTCCCAAACATTAAGCACCTATCCGCATTATTTAATCTAACAACAGAAGTGGGTCCGGAACACTGTGTACTAGGCCTTTTTCCAATTGAGGTTGGAGATGGGGCTGCAAGATACCTCTGGGTGATACTTATGATATCTGCCCTAAAATCTATAATGAAAAAATGGCTATAGCAACTGGCCCCTGAAATGCAAGATTGGATGGGAATAATTAATCAAATTCAACATATGGAAAGAATAGCATATACAATAAATCATAGGGGTGACAGTTATGATGACAGATGGAATAGATGGGATTTGTATAAAGATAAGGTATAAAGATACCTTCCCCCTTTTATTTTAGCCCATTTCCCTCTCCCCTTTTTTCCTCTTCCCCCCCTCCCTTCCCATCATGGGTCTTTTTCACTATGATATTTGAGATCTTTTCCCCATTCTAGGTTTAATTAAAGGTAAGCGAGACAACTGGGCACCCTTTCATCTGCTTTGTGCTGTGCTCCTTGCTCAAATTGATTAGGTTCATATCAGCAGGGTTTAATTAAATGACAGAACCAGTAACTTTGTTTATAAATTCATCTCCCAAGATTTTTTAATATTTATGTTAAGTTTTAAAATAATGGAGTAAATAGCAGTTCTATGTTAATGAACAGTAGAGAATTGTAGTAACCTTAATATTCAGGTGATGCACAAATGGATGTTCATTATGCAAAAAGTAATACTCGTAAAAGGTATATCTGGTTGATATAATATTTGTCTGAATGGAAAAGAAAAGAGAAATGAATAAAAATTTAAGTATAAAAAAAAAAACAGTTTCTCAGATGCATATCTCTTCATTCTGTCGATAAAGATTTGCAGAACCCTCTTAACATCCAGAGAAATGAAGAGAGCACTCTCCTTCATTCTGGAGTTAATGAAGTAAGTAAAGAGAAGCACACCTTGACTAATGGTAACTGAGCCAATGACATGTTGTTTACTGGCTCAAGATAGAACGAAAACATGCAGAGGTGTACCTTCACTGCTGGGTATTGCAGACCTACATTTGACAGGTCCAAGAAGCAACTCAACATCTTACTTGGTGGGCAACCGGAAGGGTCCAGATGGGACTTGCGCACCAGATGAAGAAGGGTTTCCACTTAGCTGTGTAAGCCCTCTTGCTGGAAGGCGTACGTACAGCTTGGAAGATGTCTGTGATGGTCTGGGAAATCTAAAATGTTCCCACTTCCATTTCCTCCAGAGCCTGGCAAGAAGGTAAAGGGAGTGCAAGCTAGGATGAACTAAAGTCCCTGTGTCAGATGGTCCGCTCATAGAGGGAGTCGCCTTGAGGGGAAATTCTGACAGCCTCTACATAGAAACATAGACTTCGACAGCAGATAAGGACCGCTTGGCCCATCTAGTCTGCCTATTTCCCTACCTACAGGATAAGCTGCAGATCCTAGTTAACTAACAGCCTATCTGCCGAGGCCAGTCTGGGATGATGAGAATCATCCCGCCCCCCCATGACTACAACTTGAGCAACACCCTCTGAATTAAGGGAAGAGGAGGAAAACATACAGGGAGCGTCTTGTCTACTGCAGTGAATATATTCTGACAGGAAATATCAGGGTCTGGATTTCTGAAGCAGGATATAGGCAGTTTTGCATTGAGAGGGGACGCAAAAAGGATCTAGTTAGAACTGCCCCACTCCCTGCAGAGAGGGTAGGACAATACCCCAGCCTGCTTGCTGACGTAATACATCATAGCTTTGTCGACATTTATGACAACATGAGGGTCCTCCTGGCTCCACACCCAAGTGTGGAGGTCTTGACAGTGAGTCCCCCACGAGTGATTTTGTCCGAGGCTCTGTCATTTTGTATGGAGAATTGTGTATGTGAGGTCAGAGACCACTGCTTGCTGCGGAGGACACCCCGAGTCCCAGCATCCACTCAACCAAAAAGGGCCCAAATAATCATTTTCTGTGATGTAATGAGCCATCTGAAGATGTCATTTCTCCCATCCTCTGGAATGAAAACTGATGCCCTGGAGGTATCCAGGAGGGCTCCTAAGAAGAGAAGCTGCTGGGCGGATGAAAACAGTATCTTCCCCAAATTAGAAAAAAAACCCTGGAGAGGACAACAGAGAAGCTGTGGCGACTGCTTCCTGTCTCTCTTGCTTGGATGTGCTGGCTAGGAGCCAAATATCTAGGAAGTGAAGACTTGAACGCCGAGGTTTTAGTGAACTCCTCCCTGAAAAGGTACTTGTTTAACCTTCCAAGGTTGACAATGGGCACATGCTGCCTGTTATCTTGGAACCAGAAGCAATGAAAATAGGAACCTGTGCTCTGTTCCACTGTGGAACGACTTCTACGGCCCAGTTCCCACAGAAGTCCTGTATCCCAGAAACAAGAGTGTGTGACTAGGAGGTGGACAGAGTGGGCTGCCATCTGGGTGGAAGGTCTGGGGAAATCTGTGAAATTGGGAGAGTATCTCTCTCGGACAATCCTGATGACCCATATGTCTGCTGTAATGGACTTCCACTGCTTGAAAAACTGAATTAGATGCCTCTCCTACCACTGAGACGTCTTCTTCTTCCTCTTCTTTTTTTTTTTTAAATAAGAAAAGTACACTAAAAATGATAAATTAATCGAATACTGAATGGTTATAGCTGCTGTCGTATAGATGAAGACTTGACTCCCAGCAGGTGAGTGATATCATCATTGAAGCGCACTCGATGGCAGGAGAAAAGGAATGGAGGTGGCTGGAGGGTCAACGTCGAGATAGCCTATATGGCGTGAGCTAGTCTCGTAGAGTCGCGTATGCATGGTCCTATCCTGGTGCCGGCACTCCTGAAGATTTCAGGCTCCTGTGGGGTCCTAGTGCCTCTGGCATACTCCTATTAGTGTGAATGAGTGGTAGAAATGTTTAGTCCAGGAAGATCAAGGGGGTACAATTTAAAGATGGGGGGGTGACTCAGGGGCGATGTGAGGAAGTATTTTTTCACAGAGAGGGTGGTGGATGCATGGAACGGCGTTTTTGAGTAGGTCATGGGGTCAAAAACAGTGGGGGAATTCAAGAATACATGGGACAGACATAAGGCAATTCTGGTGGTGGAGTAGGAAGAAGTAGGCTGTTGGTTAACTAGGATCTGCAGCTTATCAAATAGGTAGGGAAATGGGCAGACTGGGTAGGCCAAGCGGTCCTTATCTGCCATCAAAGTCTATGTTTCTATGACCTAGTATTCATGAGTACCTTATGTGATGATCCAGCATTAGGTACTAGTGTCCCTTTCTATGCTCTCTGATATCCCAGCTGACCCTCCTCCCCCGACTTGGGACGGGAACAAATAAAAGAATATTGTCCTTGCCCCTACAGTACTATGTAGATAGATAGATAGATAGATAGATAGGTAGATAGATAGATAGATAGATATGCCTTCTTAAAACTGTTGTGAGCTTACTATTGGGGTTTCTTTCATCATTGTTTGTACACACAACCCTGTAAAACTTAATTAAAGTGTGTATGGGACTATTTGTTGGCTGATTAGTACCTATCTTATCCATAGTTAAAAGTAATGTATGAGTGAAATCACTGGACCACTCCTGCAATATATATTTTTTGTACATGTGGTGACATGTGGTGATGTAAATACAGTTAGTATTGGTGAAACATCTGAAAGAAAGCTGCACACTTCCAAATCCTAGCTTGCCCAATGAAAAAGCAATGAAAAGAAACAATATATTAAATTTTAGTAAGTGTGTTACCTTTGCAAGGGATACAAAATACCTTTGAAAGAGATACTGTACACAATAACTTTGAGATCATTGAAACCCGCAGTACCACAATGTTACCAAATGTTACACAAAATTGTTGCAGTGTTGTTTTTCATTGCCTGAGCTGGGATATGGAGCTCTGCATGTTCTTTCTGAGTGACACACAACTATACACAGTAGTTGGTGTTTCCATTAAAGAACGATTTGAAACACAAAATAATGTCCAACATGGTCCCTGACTGCCATTTTTACCTAAGTTGGAAATACTTGCTCCTGCTATTTTAAAGTAGCAGTACTTGTTAGTAACCATACACATTTTTCAGTAATGAGGTTTGTCTGGCAAAAATATCAAGATACACATTTTTCTTTTCGTTTTCTTTCATTCCCGAACCAAGATATGGAGTCTTTAAGTTTTAAAAATTCCCTCGCCCATACCATACCCACCATGAAAACATTTTCCACAGCTGAAGCCCGAATCTGCAGGAGGTCGTGAGGGCTGAAGGAGCAGCCCTCCCCCAAAAATAGGAGCTATTGAAGCAAGCTGAAGCCCCGAATCTGCAGGAGGTCGTGAGGGCTTAAGGAGTAGCTCTCCACCAAAAATAGGAGCCGCTGAAGCCCTGAATTTGCAGGAGGTTGTGAGGGCTCAAGGAGCAGCCTTCCCCCAAAAATAGGAGCCACTGAAGCAAGGAATGAACGCTGAATCCCTGGGCACTTGAAATCACGACCAAGCTGTCTGTGCCACTGAGAGACTGCTGTTTTGGTGCCTTTTTCCACACTCATTTAATTTAAATTTAATTTTAATGTTGGCGCAGCAGTGGAGATAGTTTTTGCCTACTTCAATTTTACTTGCTTTTTCCTTTAATCTGGAGTGGACTGAGAGTTGCCTTAATTAAATGTAAAACCAGGCTGTGCTTTAAAGTACTAATAATTGTTACCTTAAATGTACTGAGCACTTGGAAAGTGCACCAGGCTACTAAAGCTGCTCTGTGTTAAAGAACCTTAGGATTTAACTGTTAAAATCATGTGCCCCAAGTACTAATTAATTCTTAGTTGCTCTGCATATCCAACTCATATCCCAGCAGCAGGCTTAAAGTTTCTTCAAGTAAGGCAGCAAACTCCAAAGCTCAGCAGCCCCTTTATGCTTACATTCCCTGTTTGTTTTCAGCAGTCAGATTATTTTAAATAAATTAAAGGAAGGTGAGCCCTCCAGCAGGTCCCTCCCCTCCTGTACCTTATTTAATGCCCCTACTCTCCATTCTTCTTCCTCCACAGCTGAAGCTCTGAATCTGCAGGAGGTCGTAAGGGTTTAAGAAGCAGCCCTCTGCTGAAAACAGGAGCCATTGAAGCAAGGTATGAAACACTGAATCCCTAGGGTACTTGAAATCATGACCGAGCTATCTGTGCCACTGAAAGACTGCTTGCCCCACCAATGCTATGCATCAGCTGCCCCACCACCCCTTTGGCAAACTTTGTAATATGTAGGGTAGGTCAGGTGACTGAAATAACCTACCAACCCACTTCTCCACTAGCAGCTTATATTACACCACCACTAGTGGCCACTAATCACAGTCAGCTCACACAGTACAATGGGATCTATCATGGACTCTCTCCTAGTAAGTCTAGTCTTTCTCACCTCCCTGAACCGACCAGCAGCCTTACCTATCTCCAGCTGCACTGCAGAGTTGCTACTAAACAGGTCGACCAGTGGTTACTTTCCTCCCTGCTCCCCCAAGTGCACCACTGGGGCCCCCAATTTGCTGCTGGATCTCCCCCACCCCTGGTGCACCAAAATGCCCACACTCATTTCTGCCCTGAATTACTAAACAACCTATATGTGCACATCCATCACTGCACTGCCACTGTAACTCAGAAAGGGTCGCACCCCCAGCTCCTGTCCATAACAACCCAACCGGACACCAACCACCTGTGTCCTGGATAATCTTAGCCCCCTTGCACGCACCCTCCCAATACCAGTAGTACCTACAAATGCTATCTCTAAAACTGTCCGTGCCTCACCAAACAGCTCAGGCTAGCACTGCTCCACCATACCCTCCTCCTCCTATCGGGGAATGTGCACTCAAACCCGGGACCACCAATCTCTGGTGTCACTCAGAAGGGCAAACAAGGAAACTTCCTACTGGCATCCCTAAATACAGTGGTGGCCTCAGACATTGCAAGCTATTTCCAGATATTTTTCGAAAATTCTGAAGAGTTTCTCTTTGCTGCCCCTACTGTTTAAATGCAAAAAGCATCAGATATTTCTGGAAATATCACAGAAATTTTGGGAAATAGCTTGTAGTGTTTGTGGCTACTACTGTATCTGCAGCCTTCAAAAAATGTTCACCTCCCTCCAGGGCTGGATTATGCTGCACTCCCCTGATGTCTTTGCCTTATCTGAGACCTGGCTCTCAGATAAAGTCCCAAATGGATCTGTTGCCCTCAGTGACTACATCTTATACCATGCTGACAGAATAAGCAAGCATTGAGGTGGATGTGCCATCTAAGTCAAATCCTCCCTGCACGCCCTCCTAGTCTCCATCCCACCCCCTGCCCATGGATCCCAAACTCTCACTGTCAAGCTAAGCTTTGGCAGCTCAGGTAAAACAGTTTACATCTTGGCTGCCAACAGTCCCCCACGAAACCAAAAGATGGCCTTTGACTCTGTACTGGCCAGTATTTCCCACTTCCCTCCCAAGAGTGAAATCATTTTACTGGGAGACTTCAACGTAAACTGGATGTCCCCTGCATCTTCCCACTACAAAGACACTGTCCTTGCGTATGACCTTGCCCAAGTTGTTCAGTCCCCTACTAGGCTGGACCCAAAAACTGGGACAGCCATACTTATCGACCTTATCATCACCAACTGCCCCAAAAACCTCTCCCATGTGAAAAAAATTACTCACCTTAGTAATGTTGTTTCTTCTAATGGAGTCTTGCTGTATTCTGGCTATATGCTGTTAGCCCCAGCACTTGAACTGCCCTGGAGAGTAAAGAGTTAACTCTATGCAGAAGCATAGAATGTTGAGCTCAAGCTCGGTTTTCAAACCTCTGTCTCTAGCACTCTGAAGTGTAACCATCAGATTATTATAAGCACTAACTAATAAAATTAACAGGTGGAAATTATTTCAACTTTTGTAAGCCAAATGGCCACTACAAATTGTTTTTAGGGTCAAATGACTCAAGTTGAGAATCCCAAAAAGAAGCTAATATAAAAACCAAAGTAGGTAGTGAAATTAAAAAACATTAATAAACCCATAAGATAGGGCAAGCCAAGTACATCTCTAGGGTGCAACACTGTGCCTGCCCACCCATATCCCAACACTACTAGGTTCCAGGAGGGGAGGCAGGGAGGGAGGGAGGTCAGAATACAGCAAGACTCCATTAGAAGAAACAACATTACCAAGGTGAGTAATTTTTTCTTCAAACAACATGAAGTCTTGCTATATTCTGACTATATGCAGACTACCAAGCAGTAACCCCCAGGAGGAGGGAGTCACAGAACCTATTTTGGGAAGAGGCTCTGCAGCACAGCTGTACCAAACCTAGCATCACTTCTAGACTGAATGTCCAGAGAGTAATGTTTGGTAAATGTGTGAACAGTTTTCCAGGTGGCTGCTTTACAGATTTACACTAAAGGTATATCTCTAGCTGCTGCGAGCGAAGCAGCTGTACCTCTGGTAGAATGAGCCCTCAGGACTGAGGGAGGTTCCTTCCCAAGCTTTGAATAGCAGAACTGGATACAGGAGACAATACACCTGGCAATAGTTCTCTTGGTGGCCAGTTTGCCCTTTCCCACCTTTCCATAGGTGAGAAATAACTGAGAACAGCCATTCCTACAGGCCTTAGTATGGTCCACATAATAACTAAGGGCCCTTTTTACATCCAGACTGTGTATTCTTCTCTCCCCAGAGGAAGAATGGTCAGTGAAAAACACAGGCAATGACATAGATTGGTTCAGATGAAAGTCTGACACTACTTTGGGAAGAAACTTTCTGTTAGTTCGAAGGACCACCTTATCCCTGTGAAAAGAAATAAAATCAGGTTCCACTGATAAAGCCTGTAACTCACTGATCTTCCTGGTAGAGGTAATAGCTACCAGGAACACAGTTTCCCATGTCAAGTATTTCAGCTCTGCTGAAAACAGAGGCTCAAAAGGAGGCTGCATAAGCTGTGCCATACAGATGTTCAGATCCCAAGAAGGAGTAGGGTCTCGAAAGGGAGGATTAACATATATCAGACCCTTGAAAAACTTCTTGAAGACTGGATGAGAGGCTAGAGAAGAGCTCTTCTCAGCAGAAAGGAATGCAGACACAGCTGCCAAATGAACCTTAAGAGTAGTAGGCCAGAGGCCTAAGCTATTAAGATGCACCAGATAGTCCAACACAGTAGCAATGTTAGCCAGTTCTGTCTGAACAGGTTTCTGGGAACACCAAAAACCAAATTTTTTCACTTGGAATTGTAAGTTTTTCTGATAGCAGGTTTTCTGCTAACCTTTAGAATATCTAAGACTGATTGAGAAAGGTTTAGATTTGCATATTCTAACTCTTCAAGAGCCAGGCTTTCAGCCTGAGAGCCTGAAGACTGGGATAGAGGATCCTCCCTCGAGAGGATGTCAGCAGATTGAACTGTCTGGGAAGACACAGAGGCATTGTCACTGACAATGACAGCAGTAGAGGATACCATGGCTCTCTGGCCCAGTCTGTTACCACTAGAATTACCCTGCAAGACTGAGATCTGATTTTGATCAGGACCCTGAGAATCAAAGGGAAAGGAGGAAATGCATACAGGAACCTGCTTGTCCAATCCAATAGTAGAACCTCCTGGTGCACACAGCCTAGGAGAGGAGGCCTGCAACAAAAGAGAGGAAGTTGATGATTGTCTGGGGCTGCAAATAGATCTATCTATGGAGTCCCCCACCTTTTGAAGATAACCTGAAGGACCAGGGGATTCAGAGTCCACTCGTGATGACCCTGAGAAATTCTGCTGAGAGCATCTGCTAAAATGTTGTCCTTCCCTGGGAGGTGTACAGCCACCAGGAAAGCCTGAAGGAAATAAGCCAGAGACCATATCTTCATGGCCTCTGTGCACAAGGCCGAGGACCAAGTGCCTCCCTGCCTGTTGATATACCACATGGTTGCGGTATTGTCTGTCCTGATTTGTACTACTTTCCCCTGAACAAGCTAGAAAGATAGCCCTCCACTCTAGAAGATTTATGTGAAGGAGGGACTCCTGGTGAGACCAGGTTCCTTGATCTGTAAGCTGATCCAGGTGGTCTCTCCAGCCTAGGAGAGAAGCCTCTGTGTTGAAAATCACTGAAGGGGCCTGACTGATGAATGGAACAGCTTGCTGAAGGTTGTCCTCCTTCAGCCACCACTGGAGTGCCTGAACTAGAGTCTGAGACACTGGAACCAATTTGGAGAGAGGGTCCTTTTTCTGAGACCAGTAAGATTTGAGATGAAATTGAATATCTCTCATCTGAAACCTTGCTCCCTGGACCACAGTTGTGGAAGCTGCCAAGTGGCCCCGTAGTTGAAGAAAATGTCTGGGTGGATGAGAAATTAGAGGATGAAAGGAGGAAGCCAGAGTGACTAGAGACTGGACTCTTGAAAGAGGGAGGAATGCTCTTGCCTGGGTAGTGTCTATGTCCACCCCTATGAAAGTGAGCAGCTGAGCTGGTTCTAGAACTGACTTTTTCTAGGTTTAGAATGAAGCCCAAAGACTCCAAGAGCCTCTGGGTGACCTCTAAGGCTGACTTGACTTGGTCTGAGGACTGACCTACTAGGAGCTAGTCATCCAGATATGGGAACAGAAGGACACCTTGTCTCCTGAGGAATGCCACCACTACCGCCATGCACTTGGTGAACACCCTTGAAGCAGATGTTAGGCTGAAAGGCATGGCTGTGAACTGATAATGGCTAGAGGGCAACTCGAACCTGAGGTACTTTCTGTGGGAATGTCTGATGGGTATGTGGAACTAGGCATCCTTGAGATGCAGGGAGGCTAGCCAGTCTCCTGGTCTCAAAGAAGGAAGAATTACTCCCAAAGTCACCATCTTGAACTTTGGTTTTGTTAAGTGTTTGTTGAGGTACCTTAAATCTAGGAAGGGTCACCAGTCCCCTGTCTTTTTTGGGGTAAGGAAGTATCTGGAATAAAGTCCTTTTCCCCGTGACCAAGAGGTACCTTCTCTACTGCTCGCATGAGCAGAAGAGAGGAGACTTCTGCCTCTAAAGCCTTTGTCTCCAAGGGAGAGAGGGGGCTAAAAGATCTTGCTCTCCTTTTTGGGAACTTTTTGAAACTGAGAACAAGTCCCTGGCTCACCACTTCTAGGACCCATTTGTCTTAAATAATGGACTCCCAGGTCTGGAAGTAGTGAGCCAGCCTGCCCCCTACAGGAATTGGGGAGGCAACCCTGACTGACACCTCAGGGTGTCTGTTTGGCAGGGGTCCTGGACTGAGTGGATGCTGGGGTCCTGGTCATCCCTCGTCTGCCTCTTAACCGAAGAACCTCCCTGCCAGCCCTAAACTGCTGCTTCTGAGGAGTTGCCTGCTTCTTTTTTGCTGCAGCACTCCTGTAGGTGGTCCTGTACTCATCCATCTTCTTCATGTAAGCCTCTGTCTGTTCACCAAACAGAGAGTTACCAGCAACAGGAAAATCTATGGTCTCAGTCTGGTTATCCAGTGACAAATTGGTACATCTGAGCCAAGCTAATCTCCTCATGGAGACAGATGTAGCCATGACCCTGGAATGCACATCATTCGAGTCAACAGCAGCGTGACCTTGGATGCCTCAATACCATCTGCAGTCACCTTCTCCAGCTCCTTGGCTAGCTGGAGAGGGGCATTCTTTGCCAGTTCCAGAACCGTATCCCACCTCGATTTCTGGTACCTGGCTGTATATACCATATAATTGGCTTGTCTAAGTCCCAAAGAGGATACCAAGTATTGTTTCT
This sequence comes from Neoceratodus forsteri, assembly GCA_016271365.2. Classification (NCBI taxonomy): domain Eukaryota; kingdom Metazoa; phylum Chordata; order Ceratodontiformes; family Ceratodontidae; genus Neoceratodus; species Neoceratodus forsteri. Next base: position 663,011,333 of record CM057459.1, read on the forward strand.
TGGCCATGGCATCCACTTTCCTAGAATCCTTATCTGGGGGGTGAGATGCCAGGGGAATATCAGCCTTGTCACAGGCTGAAGCCTGCACTACCCCAACATGGCTGTAATGAGTTGTAAGAAATTCTGTTCCAGGACCTGACAACGTATATCTCCTGTCCATCTGTTTATCCACAGGAGGTATAGAAGTTGGAAACTGCAAAATGTTTTGTGTCTGTTTCCCCAGGGATTTATACAGAGGGATAGACACTCTTTTCGACTCTGGGACATCCATCATTTCCATGAAGTCAGGTTCCTCCTGATCCTGTTCAGCTTCTTCAACTGGGAGCTGAACAGTATCAGCTACTTTCTTGTAAAACAAGAAATGGGAGGTGGACTCAGAAAGTCTGGGAGGAGACACACTGGAAGGCCTGTCTGGGGAGATGTCAGGGTCTACTGGCTCATCTAGGTCTTCATCTTCCTCTTCATCATATTCTTCTCCATCCCAATCGCCCTCATAGAAAACCTCTGGATCAATGTGTGACTGAACCGAACCTCTGTGAACCGTTGCCGGTTTGGTCGGAACCGGGCAAAGCAACTGTACTATAGTAATTGCTTTAGCAATCCCCTCAGCGGATGGACCATGGGAAGTCAGATCCGAACCGGCTGATTTTGGTTTCCTTTTGCTAGGAACCGATTCTGCAGAATCGGCTCTCCTTTTGCTCGAGGAGGTATCACCCAGGTCAGTGGAGCTTACCTCAGGTTCGGTCGCCTTGAGCACGAGCTGGCTCATCGGGTCAGTGGACTTCTCGGCCTCCCTCTCCCTCAGCCTACTCAAATGTTTTTCCAGAGTGGCTTTGGGAAAGTTTTCACAAATCTGGCAGTCTTCTTTGAGGTGGTCAAACCCCAGACAGTAAACACAGATGAGGTGAGGGACAGCCTTAGCAAAGGCCTGCTTACACTCGGTACAGTGCTGAAACCCAGTGGGACCGGTTTTCTTTTTGGGTTTGTCAGACATGCCGAAATACTGAAAAGTTACCCTTACCAGCTTTTACGCCAGGCAACTAAAAACTGATCGGTTCCAACTGTGTCATGGGACGGTTAAAAAAAATCCAGGAAATCAGATTTTTTTAGGAACCGATGAGTACTGGAAACTACAGTAACAACTTCAAACAAAATACAAATAGAATGGAATTCGGTTCCAAAACCGGACCGACTGGAGAAGAACCGAAGGCAAAAACAGTTTCCACAATAATACAACTACTACCTACTACTACCACTTACTGTTACCAAGACAGAGGTAAGAAGACCAAAATAAACAAGCGGTTAGATAAAACAGACAGATTTAAACTATACCGAACCGAAGTGCAGGAGGAATCTCTGGAGCAACTTCACAGTCAGGCAGAGTAAAAAAATCTGACGGTTACACTTCAGAGTGCTAGAGACAGAGGTTTGAAAACAGAGCTCGAGCTCAATGTTCTATGCTTCTGCATAGAGTTAAGTCTTTACTCTCTGGGGCAGTTCATGTGCTGGGGCTAACTGCATATAGTCAGAATACAGCAAGACTTCATGTTGTTTGAACAAAGTGCTCCCCGACTTGATAAGTGACCACTCCCCAGTAATCTGCTTATGGTCTAATAAGATCCCCCCCTACTCCCACTTAGGTCACCGTCCAAAGACACCTTAAGAAAGGTGTCCCCCCCGCCTCAAATCCTATCTGACGGCCTGCAATTGGTCTGCTATTCACTCTGCCCAGTCCGTTGACACCGCCCTTACCTACTTTATTGCCACTTTTAACCATGCATGTGACATCTTTGCCCCTTTCTCCAAGCGTGCAGTAAACCAGCGGGACACCCCATGGATTTCCCCTGCTATACTTGACCAATTGCGCCAAAGAGATGTCCTCTGGCAAAAGGCCTTGACCATAACTCCCCAAAGACAGACAGTGTTACAGGAGGCTCGAAATAGCTGCACATAGGCCATCAGGCAAGCAAGCGGCTTACTACAAACAAGTCCTCACCTCTTCCTGGGGATCTGGTAGAAATTTCTGGAGCAACATTAAGGAACTATCAGAGAAATGTCCCTTCCCCTACAGCTTCTAGTAGATGGGGTTATCTCACAAGATCCTGAAACTATCTCCAATGCCCTTAATACTTCTTTCTCTGACCTCAGCCATATCCTCCTCCCTAACTACTATGACCCAATCAGTACCAACCCCATTCACAATTATGCCACCCCGACCAAACCCCTTTTCGGCTACGTATCATCTCCTGCAAAGAGGCTGAATGCTATCTCAACAAAGCCCTGGTGAACTCATACTATAGTAGTGACTCCCTGGACCTCAAACTCATCCGGCTCACACTGGATGTGACCTTCCCCCATCTCACCAAAATCCTTAATCTATCCTTATGCCTCAGCCAATTCCCCACAACTTGGAAAAGAGCAGTTATCCCCCCCATCCTGAAGGGTGGTGACCCCACATCCACTAGCAACTACAGGTCAATATTTATCCTGCCCCCCCAAAGGCCCTTGAAAAAATTGTGGCTGACCAGCTCACAGACTACCTGACCAAACACAATCTTCACTGTCAGGAACAACACGGTTTCCAGAGGGGTCACAGCACTTCCACCACACTCGTCGAATTCACGTCCTACATACACGAGGCCCTTGAACAAGGCTCAGTGGTAGGGGCTCCATATGTGTACCTAACCAAAGCATTTGATACAGTTAGTCATGCCCTTTTTCTCCACACCCTACCATCCCAAAACATCTCCCCAGAGGACACCTCCTGGCTCAAAGACTACCTCTCTGGCCGGACCCAGCAGGTAAGAATTAATACAACACTATCCTCCAGTAGGCCAGTCCCAACAGGTGTCCCACAAGGGTCCATGCTTGGTCCACTACTTTTCACCCACTTCCTGAACTCCCTCCTCCAATCCTGCAGTGGGAAGCTAAATACTTTATGCAGATGATGTAGTTTTTTTGGAAACATCCTCATCCCAGTGTGCTCCAATCCACCTTGCAGGGTTTCTTTAGAGAACTTGAAACCTGGTTCTCTGAACACCGACTTATACTAAACTACAAGACCAAATCTATGATCTTTGCCCATCGCCAAGACCCGATCAGTAACATTCCACTAATGGTGACAAACTCCCTAGGCACAGCCCTAGAGCAGGTGCACTGCTTCAAATACCTGGGAGTCATGCCGGATATCTCTCTCACCTACTACATGCACATACAACAAGTCTCATCCTCTGTTAACTCCAGGCTCTGGATCCTGTATAAACAAAGACACTGCATTCCCCGCAGGCAATGCAGCTAGCACTGTCTGCCTCCATACTACCCTTGGTGGACTACTGCATAGTAATCTATGGGTCTGCTGACCTTACTGCCCTTCGCAGCATCAACTCGCGGTAAATAAAACCTGCCGTCTGGTATCGAAGTGTGACAGGCTAACCCATACCTGTGAGCTTTACAAATCTACTGGTTGGCTCAACTTCCAAGATAGGCTAAAATATCACACCTGCCTCCTTGCAAAAAAGACACTACACAAACAGGCACCCATTGGCCTCCACCCCCTCATCCAAACAGTTATTCACAGGAGGGCACCAAGGCTCTCTGCAATCACCCCCTTCCAAGTACCTCACTGTAGAACCTCCCTTGGCCAGCGGCCCTTCCGATATCGAGCCCCCTCATGGCTAAATAACCTAGCATCCAGTATCTCCCTTGCATCCAGTCTGGGCCAATTTAAAGCTGATCTCAAATCCTTTCTTCATAACTCTGCAATCTGTGAATGTTCATAATGTAATAATGTACTTAAACCCCCACCCCCCAGGTTTCCTCCTCCATTGCAATGGGATAGCCCTCAGCATAGGGATTTCTTCTTTCTTCTCCCATGCTAGAGCTCATTCAAACTCATTGCAAATATTTTATGACTCTGGGCTTAGTATTATGACCCTCCGAAGCTTATACTGTCTTATTAACATATTATTAACCTAGACCTCTTTAAGATCATTGCTGATGTAACTATGCTATGCTAACTGTGCTGAATATTTTGACATGTATATTTAAGTGATTCTTGTATATTTTCTTTTTACTGATGTGGAGCCTTTGCAAAGGAGTCTATGACTCAAAGGTTGTGATTTCAATTCTTTCAATAAATAAATATTGTGTGCAATTTACTATCAGAAATATGCAGAAGAACAATCCTAATACAACTGCAGCATGAATCTAGCACGCACATTCAACAAGTAACACCAGAGGAAGAGATTTTTAAACATGGCAAATGGCAGACATCTTTAATGACATGAGTCATTAATTATAAAATCAGCTGTAAAAGAAATTTTAACAACACCTAAAAAAACAAAAAATATACTGAGCATAAATTTTAGGTCATCAGACATACATTTTTAGTAAAAAAATATGTATGTTGAATTTTTTACGTTGACTAACAAATACTGCTGCAGTGTTGTTAATTACTTATCATACTATGGATCACACTAAGGATGAGAGAGCGCTAGAAGGCTGAATTAGCCCATATATGCTCTTGTACTTATGTTTGAATAATAGTTTGAAATACTTGTTAATAATGTTAATTGCTTTCAGCTTTGTTAAACTTGATTAGTAGGGCAAAGAAAGCTATGACTTTCTGAGTCAGGCAAAACTATACATAAATTATACAGTGCCTGTAAAAAAGCGAGGGCACAGTGTGTAGGACTACAAAGAACTTCAAAATCCAGATAGGCCAGTTTTAGCCTCCACGCCCTCTCACTGAACGTAGTTGTAAAACAAAGACTATGGCTTCAAGAAATCTGAAAGCAAGACCTCCCCCAACTGACAAGAAATGGAAATTACGTACTTATCGTAATTATTGATCTTCTTGGACAGTCTCCATCACTCATTCACATTAGTGGGATAGCAACGGAGGTGCTAGGACCAAGCGGGAGCCTAAAATTTTCTGAAGGGTCGGGGCCGAGACAGGACCACACAAGCGCGGCACTGCGAGACTAGCTCGCACCTGTGTAGGCTATCTTGGCATTGACCCTCCAACTGCCTCAGTACCTTTTCAACCGAGGAGGTGCAGCGTAACTATTGAGAATAACTCATCCTGAGTTTCTGGGCCTGAGAGGGCCCAGATGGCCTTTGCAAGAAAGGTCAAAGAATAATGTCCTCACAGTCTGAACCATAGGACCATGAAGACAGGAAAGAAAATGAGTGAACCCAGCGGATGGTGGGTTGGCATGTGAATGAATGATGGAGACTGTCCAAGAAGATCAATAATCACGGTAAGTATGTAATTTTCATATCTTCCTGGACTAATTCTCCATCACTCATTCACACTAGTGGGTGAGTACCGAGCTAAAACCAACAACCCTGAGTAGGGTGGTAGGAGATACAGTTCACTCAGAAAGGACAGCCAAGGACTGTCCTGCTAATAAAAAGAGCTGTCTTGTAAAGGGCATCTAGAACAGAGTGCCTAGAAGATAAGCGCTCGAGTTGTAACTCACCACTTTGCAGATGACTGCAATGGGCACAAAATGAAAGTCTGCCAGGAAGCCACAACCACTCTAGGAGAGCAGCAAGAACCTGGCCTCACAATTTGGTCTAGGACCAAAATTAATAGTGTCAAAGACATGTACTAATGTAACGTAAAGGGACCTCAGGAACTGAAAGAGTCAGAGGTAACGTCTATTGGTTCAGGGTAGACCGGAAAGTGCAGATGGAAACCACCACTATCAAGTATGGCTGACTTCTAAACAACAGGTCCAGGAGCACTTGAACCCCTTACTTGGTGAGCAAGGGGGTCTAGGTGGGCTTATCCCATCAAGGAGAATGGTCTCCACTTAGTCACAGGAACCTTCCTGATGGAAGGCCAAGCACAACATAGAAGCCTCTCGTGGTGGTCTAGTAGAACCAGATCCTACCCACTGCATATTCCAAAATGAATCATCCTGCCCCTGTGTGTACAACTGTAGTAGCAGTCTTTGGAAGAAAGGAAAAAGTGTACAGGAGGACGTGTCTACTGCGGAAAAAAAAACATTCCGACAGAAAAAAAACAGGGGCTGGATTTCTAAGGCAAATAGATGCAGATGTGTATCGAGGAGGGACACAGCAGGACCAAGTTAGGGCTAACCCATTTGTTGAAGTGACTGAAAGAGGCAGTGACTCAATGCAGTGAGGCACTACCCACTCTGGCCTCCCTGAAGGGAGTAGGAAAGGATTCTAGTTTGTTTGCTGAAAAACAAACATCACAACTCCATCACACACTTGAAGAGGATAGCTTCGTGAGCAACTGGCATGGACCAGTGCGCAGGAACCTAAGGTGCGAATGTTTGAGAAGCTACTTCAGAAAAAAGACCTACTTGACCTTCCGTCAAGAAGGAGAAAATTACCTGTTAAGTTAAGAAAGCAAGGAAGTAGGAACCTGAGTTCTGACTCGGTGGAGAGTCACTTCTGCTGCTGCAATGCTCTGCCCAACAGAAGAAAGCCTGATAAAAAGAAAGGGGAATCAACAGACTGGGCAGTCGCCTAGGTCTAGGAAATGTCTCTGAATGAGAGAAATCTCTCTCTTAGAGAAAGAGATGACCCATACCGCCGCCAGACTGGACTCCCTCTAGGGGAAGAAGAAGTCAGGTACTCTTTACCGTACTCTGGAGACGAGCGCCTCAGGGGCTGAGGCAGAACCTGACCAGATCCAAAAAGGGGGGTATCGGGTAATTTTGGCTAGGGCTTGTGCTGGGATAAAATTTTTTTTTTTTTTCTAGTCTGAGCCTAACAATGCTTTCAGGCTGCTATTTCAGAAGGGTTGTCTTGATACAAAATGACAAAGATGTTCTCCATCTGAGTGCAGAAGGAGCCTGAGCGTCCATACTGAAATCATGAACAGACTAATAATCACAGCTGGAGAGATGTTAGCCACCTATGCTGAAGAAGCCACCGAAGGGGCAATATCACAAGGGGGCTATATACCCCTATCAAAGGAGCGGAAGAGCCAGAGCGGCTCCCGACCATTAAATTAGAATGTTCCACAGAGTGTAACTGTCTTGAAGATTGAAAAAGTCTAGACGCAGAATTGTATGGTCCACGGACGCAGTGTGAAATACTACAGTGGACCCCATTACTGAGGAACAACTGAAAAGATTTTCCATCACGGACTCTGATGAGAGAGAGGACATGCCTTTCAGTATATAAAATGAGTCATCTGCTGTATTACTGACCAGAAGGACAGGGAAAGACCCATTTAGATGCACTTCTACCCCAGAAGGACCGCCAAGAGAGGTCTAGGTCAGAGCCACTAGAGACTCCGCCATCAGGAAGGATGTCGAGGAGTTTGGTACCACGTAGGGAGCCGAGAAAGTGCTAAGCAGAATGAGATTCTGCTGGCAGAGCAGTACAGCAGAGCTCCATCAGCAGAAAACCGCTGGAAGACACAAGATCCCACATAGACAGCCACTCACTAAGATGTGTGGAAAAAATAATCCGCAGAACAGGAGTTCATTCTGTGATAAACATCCCACCACAAGTTCTGTGGAAAGGAAGTCTGAAAAGAAAAAATGTGTCACTAATTCTGCCATACAGCACCCACTAGCACCCATGCAGCAACAGCATCACTCATGGCACAGGAGGGCACCAAGCAGTGCCTATGCCAACCTGGGCGATACCCGAGGGCAGAAGCAGCAGTACCCTCAGGCACCCCCAGCACCCATGTAGCAATGGCACCCGAGGGCACCCCCGACACCGAAGGTACCATGGTACCCATGACACCCATGGCAAGAATGGCACCCAAGGGCACCTGTAGCACCTATGGCAACTGTGGGCACTCACGGTGCCACCTGCAGCACCCATGGGTGATGCCAGCACCACCCAAGGTACCCCTGGCACCCATAGCACCCACGGGTGCTCAGCACCACCCGTGGATGGTCGGTGCCACCCAGACACCCACGTCACCATTGATGGCGCCAACAACCAACGGCAGCAACAACAGCACCCACGGCACAGCACAGAGCGATGGCGCCAACAGACGGTGCCGACTAAGGCACAGCGCTGACCAAGGCACCGAGGCTTGGTGCCGACCAAGGCACCGAACCACCGCTCCAACCAAGGCACCGAGCCACGGTGCCGAACCATGGTGCCGATGGAAAATGCCAATGGAAATCCTGAGAAGGGGAGAAGGAAAAAGGTGGTGCCCATGCCAGCCCCTGCATTGAAATGGGAGAGGGGATAGGCACGAGGGGTTGACATGATGGCAAAGGCACCAAGAGGGCACCTCGCCCATCATGATCCAATCGATCCGGCTCATAGTCCAACGGCTCCAAGGCTCGGAGGTCCCGAAATCAGGAACAGAGCCAGGAAAAACTGGAAAGTCAAATCCCCCTGCTCCATAGGAGCGGCCCAGAGGTGAAACTGCCCACCGGAGCTCCAACGAGGACAGAGATGGAGCTCGGAGTCGAGAGAGCAGCCGTAAGGAGCGGGGCCAAGAGGAACCCACCAAAGTTGGTTCAGGCCCATCACCCTCCCGACGAACAATCCTCGTGGCAGACGATTTGAAAAGGCAACCTCGAGCAGTCTGATTCTTCTCCCCAAATGAGGAAGAAGAGCTCGAGTAAGCGGAGCCGATCCTGGAACCACTAGATTTGTGCTTCAGAGACTGTCCCCCCACCCGAGCACAAGACTGTCCATAGTCGGACCCCCCCCATTAATTAAGGGCAGCGGACCAGACACAGCCCCTCTGCCATAAAAACTTTCAAACGAAGTCCTCCTACCGTCACCGCTACTGCCTAAGGACGACTCCATTGAAGGCAGGAAAGAATTTCTTTTTCTTGTTCTTCATAATCTTCTTCTTGTTCATAAAATAAGAAATTACTACTTAAAATATTAAATTAAAAGCTGCTGTCGTATAGACGAAAACGTAGACTCCAGCAGACAAGCGACATTGACATCCAAGTGCACTCGACGGCGGGAGAAAAGGAACTGAGGCGGCTGGAGGGTCAACACCGAGATAGCCTACACAGGCACAAGCTAGTCTCACGGTGCCGTGTATGCATGGTCCTGTCTTGGCGCTGACCCTTCAGAAAATTTTAGGCTCCCGCTTGATTCTAGAGCCTCCGGCGCTATTCCACTAGTGTGAATGAGTGATGGAGACTTAGTCCAGGAAGATTCACACCTCCCATAAGTACTGTTGTCATGGTGACTGCTTCCTCTTTTTTAAACACACTTACAGCTATGGACTTCAGAACAAAAGCTGAGATGGGATCAGTCTATCCCCCCCCCCCCCAAACTGGCTTCTTAGACTAGTGAGTCTGAAAAGCCTGCATGCACTAATCAAAATCTTCCATTTAGGGGTGGCTCTGAGCAGAAATTGTAATGAAAAAGTACACAGTATCCCAGGGCATATAAGCAGTTTACTTGCTCCACTGAGCATCCTGGAGGTACTCATATGTATGGCACAGCATTTAAGTTGCACTAATAAAAGAAGTGCTTCAAAGGGTGTGGGCGTTGAAGTGGTCACAGTTTTAAAATTTGCCTGGTCTATTCACCAGAGATAGATTTAAAGACAGTGCCCTATGACTCTCTCAGCTCTATATTCATTTTGTAAATAACTAACAATAGTCACAGGCATGTGTTGATTGGGAACGCAAATGTGCTCCATTCAGAGAGAAATAAATCTACAGATAAAGTGAGAGACATAGAGTGTGATAAGATAGGGAAAAATAGGATAATAATTAGGCATCCCATTGTCAGGCTCCTAGGCGAACAGGAGGGCTATCTGGTGAGGTGGGGTGAGGGATTGGAGTGAGACAAGTAGTACCAGGTGTGAGCGCAGCTGTTGGTTAACTAGGATCTGCAGCTTATCCACTAGGTAAGGAAATGGGCAGACTGGGTGGGCCAAGCGGTCCTTATCTGCCATCAAATTCTATGTAAATGATGATGAGATTTATTTTGAGGAGGTACTGAATGGCCTGTAATTAACTGGATCTTCTTTGTTTTCATTCTTAATGATTGGAATTAACATATTTACTTTCCAATTCTGAGGGACTTCTGTTAAATCAATTTTATTAAAAAAAACTACAGGCAAACCATAGCCAAGAAAATCATTGCCAATTTATATACCTCTGCCAGAATAGTGTTGAAGCCCAGAGCCTTCCCTGACAGCTCTAAGTCCATTTCAGTTATTAGCTCACATACTGTACAGTACCATTGTTTTTTAGTAATCAGACATTCTTCAAAGCATTTCAAATTAACTGTTTGGAGTTTTTAGTATAGTTAAACAGAATCTGATTGTATTAAAAGCTAAAAAGCTGGAGCATATTTTCACTTATTTTCTTCCATGCTAAAAGCTTTGAAAGTATTTATTTAGTAGATTTCGTACATTAGCTTCCAAAGTTTGTAGAGCATACATACTCTCTCTGCACCCCTGAGAAGGGCAGCATGCTTTCTAGTACATTTTTCTTTAAAAGTGTATTGCAAATCTGTTCCACATTTTTTAAAACAGTTCATGAAATGTTTGGCTTTGTTTCACATTTCCACTAAAAATGTTTCTGCACAAAAATCTTATACAAGATACACATTACAGAGTATCTGCAGCTGTTAGAAAAATTGCTGCCTAGCTAGCATTTGGCAGTTTTAGAAACAATGGTCTCTTTCCCGATTCAAGGGATACTTGATAGTCGTTAAACTCCAAGCACACAATTATGTACAGAAATATGCTAACGGTGTCAACTGCCTGTTTTCATAAGATATAGTGGTGATAATAAACATTTCAAACAACATGAAGTCTTGCTGTATTCTGACTATTGCAGTTAGGTCCTGCCTTTCAACTGCCCCAGAGAACAAAGAGTTAAACTTTCCATGGCCAGCATGGAATGCTCACTGCGAGCTCGGTTGAAGCCCGTCTGCTGCTGTTTAAACTCCAACTGTCAGATTCTTTACTCCGCCTCACTGATCAGTCGCTCAGGAGATTTCTCCTTTGCTCGGTTCATAAAAGTCAGTTAAAGTGTAGTTTTACGGTCGGTTTCTACCTCTGTCTGTGGTACCGTGAGTACTAGATAGGTTTTGCATTTAGTTTCTGTGTGGAACTTGTAAATGTCGGATCGGTTCGGCTGAACCGATCAGTTTAGTTTTAAAAAAGTTTGTGAATTTACTTGAGAGTGTGGTAACCGGTCCGTATGGGTTCTAAAAAAAATGGATTTTATTATGTTTTTTTCCAAGACCCGTAACACGGTTAGGAACCGATAGGGGTGTCTTGCCTGGCGGATTGCCGAAAAAAGGGTAAGTTTTGGATAGGATTGGCCATGTCTGAGAAACCCAAGAAAAAAAACGGGTCCACTGGGTTTCAACACTGCAGTGTGTGTGTGTGTGGGAAGCCTTTGCTAAGGCTGATCCCCACACCACCTGTGTTTATTGTCTGGGGTTTGACCACCTTGATTCAGACTGCCAAATCTGTAAGAATTTCTCAACGCTACCCTGGATAAGAGAGTAGGTAGACTGAGGGAAAGGGAGGCCGAGAAGTCCGCTGACCCGGATGGCCAGCCCGGTTCGGTTCCGACTGAACCAGAAGGAGTGCCCTCTGACCAGGGCGATACTTTGGGCAAGAGGACAGCCAATTCTGAGGAGTCGGTTCTGGTTAAAGGAAAAAGAAAAGATAAATCATCCGGTTCAGATCCAGAAATTCATACTCCAACCGCTGATGAGACAGCTAAGGCGATAAGAATAGTGCAATCGCTTACTTCGGTTCCGGTCGAACCGGCACCATCTGGCAGGGGTTCGGTTCGGTCGGTTCCCCCGGTTCCGGGTTACACTTCAGAAGAATTTTATGAACCGGATGAGGAGAAGGGAGAGTATGAGGATGATGATGGTGATTATGAAAGTCTGGATGTGCCTATTGACCCGGACATCTCCCCAGACAGACCTTCAGGTGTTTCTCCTCCTAGACTTTCTGAGTCCCCTTCCCACTTTGTGTTTTACAAAAAAGTGGCTGAAACCCTACAGCTTCCAATGGAAGAAGCAGTAGAGGATCAGGAGAAGCCTGATTTTGTTGAAATGATGGACATCCCGGAGTCCAGGAGACTGTCTATTTCCCTCCATAAATCTTTTGGGAAACAGACAAATAAAATTCTTAAGACTCCTAACTCCATACCTCCTGTGGACAGATGAATGGACAAGAGGTACACCCTTTCAGGCTCAGACACGGAGTTCCTTTCTCAGCACTGTTGGGGTAGTGCAGGCTGCTGTCTGTGATAAGGCAAATATCCCCTTGGCATCACACCCCCCAGATAAGGACTCCAGGAGGATTGATGCCATGGCAAAGAAGCAGTACATGGCAGCATCTTTGGGACTCAGGCAGGCTAACTATATGGCCTACACAGCTAGATACCAGAAGTCCAGATGGGAAACTGTGCTGGCTCTGGCTAAACAGGCCCCTGACCAGCTTGCCAAGGAGCTGGAGCAGGTGGCTGCAGATGGGATTGAGGCATCCAAGGTGAAATTTCATGCTGCTGTGGACTCCAATGATGTTTCATCAAGAGTCATGGCTACATCAGTGGCCCTTCGGAGGATGGCTTGGCTCAGATGTACTAGCCTATCACAGGATACCCAGGCTAAGGCCATGGATTTCCCTGTTATTGGTAATTCTCTGTTTAGGGAGCAGACAGAGAACTACATGAAAAAGATGGACGAGTACAGGACCACCTACAGGAGTGCTCAGGCCAAAGAAAGGCAAGCCACTCCTCAAAGGCAGCAATCCAGGCCTTTTCAAAGGCCTTTTTTCCAAGCCCAAGCCTCTTCTTCTTCTTCTTATGCTCATAGGGGATTCTTCAGAGGGAGAGGCAGACAGGGAATGAGCAGGCCTGCATCCACCCCTCAGCCTAAAGCACCTGCCAAGCAGACACCCTGATGGGTCTGCCCGGGCTGATTCTCCAATACCTGTAGGGGGCAGGCTGGCTTACTTTGTCCAGGACTGGAAGTCTCTGACATCAGACAAGTGGGTCCTGGAAGTAGTAAGCCAGGGACTGGTTCTCAGCTTCAAAAACATTTCCCAAGATGAGAACCAGATCCTTTCCACCTGCAAATCCATCAGAGACCCTTGCTCTAAAGGCAGAGGTTTCTTCCCTCCTGGCTCTCAGAGATATAGAGAGGGTTCCTACCCTACACAAGGGCAAAGGATTGTACTCCAGGTACTTCCTAACCCCCAAAAAGACAAGAGAATGGCGGCCCATCCTGAACCTAAGATATCTGAACAAGCACCTTTTAAAACCAAAGTTCAAAATGGTGACTCTGGGAATAATCCTGCCCTCTCTAAGGCCAGGGGACTGGCTAGCCTCCCTGGACCTCAAAGATGCCCATTTTCACATTCCCATCAGGTGCTCCCACAGAAAGTACCTCAGGTTCGAGTTGCCCTCAGGCCACTATCAATTCAGAGCAATGCCCTTTGGCCTAACATCAGCCCAAGGGTTTTCACAAAGTGCCTGGCAGTAGTGGTTGCTTTCCTAAGGAGAAAAAAGATCTTCATCTTTCCATACTTGGACGACTAGCTCATAGTGGGTCAGTCTTCAGACCAAGTCAAGTCACATCAGCAAATAACTCAGCAAGTGCTCACTTCCTTAGGATTCCTCTTCAACCTTCCAAAATCAGTTCTTGAGCCAGTACAGCTCCTCACCTTCATAGGGGTGGAGCTGGATACAGTAAGGGTTAGAGCCTTCCTTCCCCTGGACAGGGCAAGGACCCTTATGGAAGTGGCCTCTTCATTCACCCTACAGGTGTCTCGACCAGCAAGGCCTTTCCTGCAGCTTCTGGGCCACATGGCAGCCTCCACAGCAGTGGTCCAGGGAGCAAGATTCCAGATGAGGGACATTCAGTTCCACTTAAGAGCCTTCTGGTCCCAAAGAGAGGATTCCCTTACCAAACTAGTCCCAGTGACTCGAACCCTGATCCAGGCTTTGCAATGGTGGCAGGATCAGGGCAACTTGAGACAAGGAGTTCCTTTTGTCACTCAGTCTCATTCAGTGATACTCACCACAGATGCCTCCCTGCTGGGCTGGGGAGCCCACCTGGGGGATCTCACCACCCAAGGGCTGTGATCACCTCAAGAATCTCTGCTTCACATCAATCTCTTGGAATTCAGAGCAGTGTTTCTGGCACTGCAAGCCTTTTCCAAATCTGTACAGAACAAGGTGGTCCAGATCAGAACAGACAATACCACCACAATGTGGTACATCAACAAGTAAGGAGGCACTGGTCTGACGGCCTTGTGCACAGAAGCAATGAAGTTGTGGTCCCTGGCCTATTCCTGCAAACCTCTCTGATAGCAGTTCACCTCCCAGGAAAGACAATGTCCTAGCAGATGCTCTCAGCAGGATATCCCAGGGCCATCACGAATGGACCCTAGATCCCTAGTTTTGAAAGTGATTTTCTCAAGATGGGGCACTCCACAGATAGATCTTTTGCAGCCCAGACAATCACCAACTTCCTCTCTTTGTTGCAGACCCCCAGTCTTGGGCTCAGTCCCCCCTGGATGCTCTGATTCTGAATTGGGAAGGGAAATTTCTGTATGCTTTTCCCCCTTCCCTCTCCTGTTCAAGGTGTTAGTCAAGATAAAGTCACAACCATACAAAGTGATTCTGATTGCTCCAGACTGGGCCAGACAGCCCTGGTACCCCCTGTTGCTGTCCTTAGCAGTCCACCTTCCCCTGTCTCTTCCCAGGAATTACAACCTGTTGACATACTCTCAGGGGAGGATTTGGTACCCGAACCTCAGGTCTCTCAATTTCAAGGCATGGCTCTTGAAGAGTTAGAGTTTGCTGATCTGCAGCTTTCTCAAAGGGTTCTGGATATCCTTAAGACTTCTCGAAAGCCTTCCACCAGAAAGACTTACAACTCCAAATGGAAAAGGTTCACTATTTGGTGTTCTAATAAGGATATTTCTCCAGAATCTGCTGGGTTACCTATGGTTCTGGACTATATGGCCCATCTTAATGGCCTAGGCCTTAGGCCAGCTACACTTAAAGTGCATTTGGCAGCTGTTTCTGCCTTCTTGTCAGTAGGCAAGCCCTCTCCTCTGTCAGCCCATCCTGTGTTTTGTAAGTTCTTTAAGGGACTGCTGCACACCAATCCCCCCTTTAGGGACCTGCTCCTGCTTGGGACCTTAATGTTTGCATTGCTCAGCTTATGCAACCACCCTTTGAGCCTTTGTCCTCTGCAGAGCTTAAGTACTTGACTTGGAAAGCTGTGTTTTTAGTAGCCATTACCTCTGCCAGGCGTATCAGTGAATTGCAAGCCCTGTCAGTGGAGCCTGATTTCATCTCTTTCCATAGAGATAAAGTGGTCCTAAGAACGAACAGGAAGTTTTTGCCTAAGGTGGTTTCAGATTTCCACCTTAACCAGTCTATGTCTCTCCCTGTTTCCTTCACTGACCATTCCTCCTCTGGAGAGAGGAGGCTGCACAGCTTGGATGTTAAAAGGGCCCTCAGCTACTACATAGAGCGCACCAAGGGTCACAGGTTTGAGTCCCTCCAATTGTTCCTCACATATGGAAAGGTTGGTAAAGGCAAACCTGCCACTAAGAGACCTATTGCCAGGTGGATTGTCTCTTGTATACAATTCTGCTATGAAAAACTGAGTAGAACTCCACCCTCAGGCCTGAAGGCTCACTGTACTAGAGGTACAGCTGCTTCCCTGGCTGCTGCCAGGGATATTCCTATCTTAGAAATTTGCCAAGCAGCCACCTATAAAACAGTCCATACATTCACCAAGCATTACTCTCTGGATATCCATGCTAGGAGTGATGCTCGGTTTGGCACAGCAGTACTTCAGAGCCTATTCCCAAAGTTGGTTCTGTCCCTCCTCCATGGAGGTACTGCTTGGCAGTCTGCAATAGTCAGAATACAGCAAGACTTCATGTTGTTTGAAGAAAAACTTATTCACCTTAGTAATCTTGTTTCTTCTAATGGAGTCTTGCTGTATTCTGACCTCCTCCCCCGCCTCCCCTCTCAGAACCTGGTTTTTGGGATGTGGGTGGGCAGGAGCAGTGTTGGCACCCTAGGGGTGTCCCTTTTTTCACCCTCCTTTATTTTGGGTGTGTGTTGTGTTTTGTTTTTTTGGGTTTCCTGACTTGAGTCTTTGCTTTGAAACCAAAAACCCTTTTAATAAATTTAGTTGCCAGTTGGCTAGTGTGAGTTTTAGTTTCCACACAGAACTTCTAGTGAGTATTGCTTGTAAAGATCTGACGGTTGGAGTTTAAACAATAGCAGACAGGGGCTTCAACCAAGCTCGCGGTGAACATTCAATGCTGGCCATGGAAAGTTTAACTCTTTGTTCTCCGAGGCAGTTGAAAGGCAGGACCTAACTGCAATAGTCAGAATACAGCAAGACTCCATTAGAAGAAACACTATTACTAAGGTGAGTAATTTTTTCTTCTTGAGTTTCCTGAAACAGACCCAGCTGTGGATCTTCACTGTCCCATGATTGGTATATACAGAAATAGATACATGATGTCATGCAGAAAAAAAGACACTAATTATGTACAGTTTGCTGTCCATTTGTTTAAAAAGGAATTCTTGTAATTGCCTGGTTCTCAATTAGAACTGTCTGAAGCTGGTCTCCCTGTGCACCACCCACTGAGAAATGAAGTTCAGCTTTCTTTGATATGAATGTAGTGCTATCTTGGAGAGAGTTTGTATAGAAGTGCCTAATTCCATTTTCATTACCAGAGTTATACAAATAAAATATATGTGTCCCTCTAATTGTAAATGTTGGTACAATATTAGCTTCATTGCCACTCTGCAGGAAGGACCTGGGGAGCTTGAGAAATGGTCAGTAGGGATGTGTGTTAGGGACAACCTGAAGAACCCTATCAATGGCAAATGCCAATTCAACCCTGTAATGGCTGTTAACAGTGATGACAGCAATCACTGCAAACACCCATTTCTGAGGGAACTGACATTTGTTTGAGCCACAGGGTTTGTGAGATTGGCCCTAAAACTTTTCAACTAAAAAGTTTGTCAAGATAGTAACATCTGAAAAAGTATGAGCAAAAGAAAATATACCAATTGAAATGGATGTGAACCATCCATTTCAATGCAGATAATGCTAAGAACATCACTGGGTATGGGGGATCAGGGAGCACTAAGGTTTTTTAAGGGGGATTAGCACTTAATCGGTGCCATTCCTCCAATCTATGTCATATCAGTAGCACACCATCCACCCCCTACCTTGTGCCTGTCATCCGGCTATGGGTGAATTCAATTCAAAAAACAGACTGAGTAGCAAAGGTTAATAGCACAGGGCAATAAAGTCAGAGATTAGGTGTTCATCAGCATTTTAAACTCTATGAAAGAATATACTAGGAGGCAATAGCATAAATGAATTACTTTTCATGTTTATACATTTAAAAACAGACCAAGTTTGTATTTCTACAAGCACACAAAAGGTTAAGTTCAGTTTTGTGATTTCATTAGATTCCTTGTGTCCATTTCCAAACTGAGAACCAGTTTTTCTTGCTTTTGGCTCTGACTGGCCACCTAGGGGGTGGGGTTGATTTCTTGTTTCCTATAATCCTTTTCAGACTGGCTGTCCTAATGAAAGTATTCATTGAGTAGTGGGATGAGGGGGAAGGGTCTGCATTTATTTCTATGTTTAACATACTGCTCTATGAGATGATATAACATGAAGCAAAGCCATAATTGAATATCCCATATGAAATTCTGCTTGAGCTTCTGAAAAAATATTAACCATAATTTAATTTTCTATTCTATTCTATCAATTCCATTTATCCTTGTTAAAGGGCACTGTCTCAAAAGCTGTCAGTAGAATGGCCTATTCCATGTTAAGTCAACCTTTCTCTCTAGAATTTGTGACTCCTCAGGTTGTTTATAAATGCCCTTAGAAAACTACTGTTGTTGCTACTGTTATGCTCTGGCAATGTTGACTTGAACCCTGGTCCGGTCGCTTCTATCTCCTCCCCCTCCAAATTGGCCCAGTTAAAGGGAATGAAGTTGCTACGTATAAATGCATGTAGTCTTCTAAGGAAATTTGATTTTCTTCAATCTTGGATAATCCATTCTAAGCCTAATGTACTGTACTGGTGGTCACCAAAACTCGGCTCAGATCGTCCACCCCAGATCATGAAATTAATATTCCATCCTACAATGTTTTCAGAACAGAGAGATCCTCTAGAGGAGGTGGGGTAGCCATTTACATATATGACAAATTTGCTGTGTCAGTGGTAGACTCAACCTTGATTCCCCAGGAATTTGAATGTATGTCCTTAAATGTTCAATTGTCCACTGCTACTACATTTTATATCTTGGGATGCTATAGACCACCTTCAGCAGACCTCAAGGTGTTGAACCATTTTTGTAAATTGCTGGAAGCACTGTCATCTGAGGTCATCATTATGGGTGACCTTAATTTGGACTGACTCTCAAACAGCTCAAAATCCCTATACAAGACCTGTGACACTTTTGGGCTCACTCAGCTCATCACAGAAGTCACTTGGCCAAATAAGAAAAATCCAGCCAACAGTAGTCTGATAGATCTTATGCTAGTGAACAAGCCACATTTGTTCACTCATTCAGGCATCTTCTTTAATGATACTAGTGATCATTGCCCCATAGCATGCGTTAGAGCAGCAACCAAGCCAGTCTCTTCCTCTAGGTACACCCCCTCAAAAGAAGTAAATGGAATGTTGACATTCACGCCTTTCTTTTGGACCTCAAATAACCGAATTAGCAAGATACCAGTAATGTCACCCCTGCTCAAATCCAGCTCCAACACTGTCTCTTCTTCACCTCCCCATATTTTTCCTTCTCTTTGTAAATAACTTCTTGACTACTAGCTCTCTTCCTTCTTGAACCTTGTTGCTGACCATCCACTGTTGTTTTGCCAATTACCACCCCTGACCTTCCTTCTGTCAGTCTTTCTTGTCATGTTTGAACATTCCTCACATTTCTCTCTATATAACCTTACTATCTTATTAACCCTTTCACTCCACAGGTCGGATCCATGGTTTCTGCACTTATTATATATCTTACTGCCATTATCTGTATAATGCTTGCCATTATTTTTTGTTGCTTCTACCCATTTTATTTTTGTAGCATTGCTGTACTGTTCCTCTATTTGTATTATTGTACCCAAGTTGCTGTTGTTCAACTGTTCTCCTTTTGTTGTACTCTCCCGAGTCGTGCCTGAAAATAGTCATTTTATGGCTAGTGCACCTACCCAGTTAACAAAAACTAAATAAATAAATAAAATTTCTACCTGGCCCCAACAGTAAACTAGGCTTATGACCAATTTCAAGGCATTGTCCTCGGTGCTATAAATCAGCATGCGCCCCTTGTGAAAGTCCATACCAAGAAAAAAAAATCAAACACTTGGTTCACGGCTAGTCTTAAAATCTCCCTACTAAGCAGGGACCGTCTATGGAAAAAAGCCCAAAAAACCAAGCTCCCTGCTAACTGGGCAGCATTCAGAGCAGCAAGAAATCTATGTATGAAACATATTAGGTCAGAAAAAGCCAGATACTTCCACACAGAACTGGATTCCTCTTCCAAATGTTCAGCCAAATTCTGGAAGACACTAAGGGATATTGAGGGCTACACACCTGTTAACTCACTCCCTGAAATAATTTCCTGTGGGGGCTCCTCTACCACCAACAAACATGAAATTCCGGATCTACTCAGTAATTATTTTGTGACGGCTGGTCTCGTATTCGACACCTCCCCGGCAAATAACCTACGTAACAAGATTGATGCATTGGACTCAATATGTACAGCCAAATACTCTTCTATGCCTTAGGCAGTCTTCTCTTTTTCCCCGTCTCACTGAAACAAGTGGAAGACCTACTATTGGGTCTAGACACAAGAAAGCACGCAGGTGCTGATCAAATTGATCCTTATTTCCTTAAAATTAGCTATCATGTCTTGTCAGCACTGATGAAGCACCTCTTTAATTTGTCCCAGGCTCAGGGTGACATTCCCTATATTTGGACAACAGCTATGTCATCCTGCTACATAGGCTGGCGACCCTAGTGATCTGAACAATTACAGGCCAATATCTCTGCTCTCCAGCCTCTCCAAATTGTTAGAGAAACTTGTAAACAGCCAGCTTAGGAATTTCTTGGAGGCCCTAAACCTACTAAATCCAGAGCAATCAGGTTTTTGGCCACGCCACAGCACAATCTCCACTCTCTCAAAGGTCGCTAGTGACTGGCAGAATGCTTCGATGTCACAAATTATGTGTGTACCTTATTTCTTGATTTGAGTAAGACTGACCATGACCTGCTTCTAGTCTCCCTTCAAAAGCTTGGTCTGAACTCCCTGGCATTAAAGGTTTACCTGCTATCTCTCTGGAAGATACCACCACATTAAAGCAGACAGTGAACTCTCTCCATTGAAAACTCTTCAGAAGGTAGTACTGTAGGGATCCATTTTTGGGCCTCTTCTATTTACACTTTACATTAATAGCACTGACGCAGGTATCAAATCTGCTAATATTCATCTATTTGCGAATGACACGGTCCTGTATATTGATAGACCTACTCCTGAACTGGCCTGTAAAGAACTCCAATTTGAATTTAATCAGTTGCAACTAAACCTTCTGAATCAAAAGATGTTATTAAATGCCAAAAAAACTACGCCTATGCTTTTCTCCCCATTTTCTAATGCACATAATCACTCCACCCTAGGTTGTATTCCATAGATCACTACTCTTCTCAGTGAATCCCTAGAATTCGTGCCAAAATTTAAATATCTAGGGTTTTAGATTAATCACAGACTTTCCTTCACTGACCACATTGAGGAACCATCTAAAAAACTCAAACAGAGATTAGGTCTCTTTTTCAGAATTAAGCACCTTCTCACTCAAGAGGCTAAAACCAGACTAGTTCAAACCCATGTTTATGCCACTTTTGGATTATGTGGATTTCATTTATGGACATGGCCTAAACGCCCTGTTGACCAAACTTGACACCCTCTATCACCGGACGATAAGGTGTATTACCGGTGTGCATTACTCCACCTGTCCTCGCTCCCTTTATGCATTGGTAGGTTGGATGTCCCTAAAGTTCAGAAGGCAAAAAAAATGCTATGTTCTGGCCCTTTAGAGCTTTTATGGGGTATCTACCGGAATACACTGCAGAATGTCTGCCTAGGTGTACACCAGGTAGTTACTCTCTGAGAAGCCATTCTTACACCTCCATCTATGTCCCAAAAGCCAATTCACGTTTTGGTCTGACATCTATATGCCATGTGCTTTCTGCACTATGGAATAAACTTCAACAAAAACTCTGAAATTAGTATTTCCAGTAAAGCTGTGCACCTTTAAACTGCTATATGCATGCTCTTTTAAGGAGTCCTGTGACTGCTTCCACTGATCTATGGTAACCAGGGACATGTGGTACCACTAGTGTGAGCCAGTCACCTGTCCCTCTGCATTGTACTTCCTATATGTACTGACTCTACTTCTCTCTAACTCCTCTGACTCCTTCTGCAGGATAATTGTAAAACTTGGCCATGTTTTTATGTTTTTATTGTACATTCAGAAATGATTTATTGTAGATTCTGTATATCACAATCATGTTTCTTTATGTATGGACTGTCATTACTATGTATTTGAAAAAACACTGTGGTATGTATTTGACCTGATGTATTGCTTTTTTTCCCTTTCTTGTGATACTGTACTGTTTTATGTCCAGGCCCACCTTGCAAATGAGTTTACGTCAATGGTGTTTCACCTGATTAAATAAAGATTGATTGAAAAAAATTTGCTGAGACTCGTATACTGTACACATTCAAATCATAGGAACAGTAGTTAAATCACATTAGCTCAGACACAGCAAGATGTGAATAATGACACATACAGGGATGTACAAAAATAGTCCAGGCATGCATTCATATTATTAATCTTGCTTTACACAACACAGTTATAAGGTGCTAATTGAATTGTGCTTAACAACAACTTTGATGATTCGTCAGCTATTATTTTGGCAGCTGCCAAAATAATAGCAGATGAACTGAAGGAATTCAATATGCTGCCATTAGGAGAATGTTCAATCAGCCACATTGAGTACAGTAGATGAAAAACTGACAATTTTTGTCAATATGCAAATGTATGGCTAGTGTGGTAAAATATAGTTATGGCATTGAGACTGATTTAAACATACAGCAGACTGCTTGGAACTTCAATTTCAGACTTGTTGGAAAGTTTTGAGTCTTTCCTCTCAGTGGTGACACTGCAGTAGTGCCAGTCTGAGACAGGCAACTTTTGTCAGATTACATAGAAACTTGTGGCATGGAGTATTTATCTCTAACTTCTCAGCTTGACACTAAATTGTCCATTTTTCCTTTACTTAATTCATTCAGTTGATCTACTATTAATTCAACAGCTTCACTGACTGGTCCGATTAGCAAGAGTACCTCATTTTGCATGTTTCCATTAGCACCTTACAACTGCACTGTGTAAAGCACTTTGTCAGTGAATTTTCACCGACTCAGTGTTTCTGTTACAGTATGTGTCTGGGTGGTTTGTTAAAATATGTTACATATCGATACACTGTAACAAATCACACAGACATGTCAGATTTTACTATAAGCAGAACTGTCACTTATGTATTCATTCATTCAATATTTTTTCATTATTATTTTTTATAGTTCATGTATATTAAGAATGATATAGGTTTGCTGCTCTGGTCATAGACCCCATGCTGTACACATGATGCTGTAAATAATCTGTGTTGTACCAGGATGTGGAGTCCACTTGACACCTTACCTAATGCTGTACTTTTCTTTTGCAAGTAATCTGGCTGACATATTAATGTTGGTGAAAGTGTTGTAATTATTACAGTTTCCAAATGCCCAGTGGTCCTTCAAATAGCTAGGAAATGAGCTTCCCCAGGATGACTGCAATAACTCTGGAAGGAGGGGGGAGGAGAGGGGGTGATTAGTAATACAAGTGAGCATTGAGCACCTTTATAGGGAAAGGGTGTAATGACTTTAATATGCTCCTCCACTTTTTGCTTTTATTGTTTCAGCCCATACATTGTCAGAAATGCAATCTGTTGGGTAGATGTTTGTTTTTATAAAGACAAAAACATATATGGAGTGGACAAAAAGCCACTGGATTCACCGTGTCAACCCATCCTACTAGAGGAAGCATGGGAGCAGTACCAGGGATAGCGCTGTGGTAAAAAAAAAAACTCACAGGAAAACAGCAGAATGGGTACATAAAATAGCTTTTTGGGTATGCATCGGAAAGTGATGACATTTTAGTCCAGCGGGAAAAAAACAGTAATATAAGATAATGTATTGGATCTGACTCATCAGAACTATGAAAACATGCTGTAGAAAAAGGGGGTATGAGGTCTATAGAGAAGCTGAATGAGGCAAATAACAAATGAGTCAAATATATTATTTAAAAAAATACAGCAATGGTGCCCTTACTAAGTACCCATAATTGCAACTTCTAACTTGGACCCGACACTCTGGCCTCATTGAATTTTCAAATGTGTCTGTGAACAAAAGATTCCCAGTTAACAATGATGAGATATAAATGGTTGTCTAGTGGGACCTGACATGTTGTACAAGGCTGTCTTAGGATGGGTAGGGATGGTGACTCCAGTGGCTGTTTTGCATTGTTTTTATAGAAGCAAGATCTCCCCAGAGGTTCAGAGTTTGTAACATGCATGATGAGACTGACTGATGAAGTCAATGGATTCACCGTGCCAACCTATCCTACTAGAGGAAGCATGGGAGCAGTGCCAGGGGTAGCGTTGTGGTAAAAGAAAACTCACAGGAAAACAACAGAATGAGTACATAAAATAGCTTTTTGGGAACGCATTTGAAAGTGATGACATTTTAGCCCAGTGGTGGAAAAAATGGAAATTATGTACCTACCATAATTCTTGATCTTCTTGGAGGGACTCTCCACCACTTATTCACACTAATGGGAGTTCGCCGGAGGCACTAGGACCCAGCAGGAGCAAACTTTTCAAGAGGGCCGGCGCCTGAGATGGAGCCACGAGGAAGCAGCACCACGAGCCCTGGCTCGTGTGGTAATGACTATCTTGGTGTTGACCCTCCAACTGCCTCAGTACCTTTTTTCCGAGGAGGTGCAGCGTAACTAACCTAGAAAGACTAACCTAAAAATTGGACATAAGATAGTCCGAATGACCTGTATAAGAAGGGTCAACAATAAAGTCTTCACAGCTCAGCCACTGAAGGAGTGAAGGCCAAAAACAGAGAAGTGAGCTCGGGGGATGGTGGGTGAGTGTGTGAATAAGTGGTGGAGACTCCGTCCAAGAAGATCAAGAATTACGGTAGGTACGTAATTTCCATATCTTCCTGGACATAAAGTCTCCACCACTCATTCACACTAATGGGAGAGTACCGAGCTAAATAACCCCCCCTGAGATGGGCGGCAGGATATAAAGAGCTCACATACTTAGGACAGAAGTCCATTAAGAATGGTCCTGCCAAATGACAGATGTCATCCGGCATGGACATCCAAGGCATAGTGCTTAACAAAAGTATGCACAGAGCTCCAAGTAGCCACATTGCAAATATCTGCAATGGGCACATCGTGGATTTCTGCCAGAGATGCCATGACTGCTCTGGTAGAGTGAGCGTGCACTCTGCCTTCCAGCTTGACCTGTGCCATAGAACAGCAGTGGTGAAGGCATGCCACCAGCCACGCTGAAATACATCTGATAGTAACAGGCTGACCTAGCCGGGTCTCACTGAAGGAAACAAACAGTTGTTGAGCTTTGCAAATTTCTTTTGTTCTATCTAGATAGAACCGCAGCTCTCTCTTAACATCCAGTGAATGAAGTGTACACTCCCCTTCATTCTGGAAGTTTGCAAAGTAGGTAGGAAGGACTAAAGGTTGGTTTAGATGGAATTCTGAGACAACCTTAGGGAGAAACTTAGGATGAGTCTTAAGAACTACTTTGTCCTTGTGAAATACAATATACGTGGAGTCTGTGACCAGTGCATGTATTTTGGAAACTCTACAGGCCAAAGTAATGGCCACCAGAAAGGCCGTTTTCTAAGTGAGGAACTTCAAGTCGCAAGTAGCTAGAGGCTCGAAAGGTTTACAAGTGAGCATGTCTAGCACAAGGTTATTGTCCCAGGCTGTGACTGGACATCTGATAGGAGGTTGAGTATGCAGAGTACCCCTAAGAAACCTCTTAACTACAGGCAACTGAGCCAGTGACATGGAAAGTACCGGCTTGTGATATGCCGAAATGGCACAAAGATGAACTTTGACTGTGGAGTACTGCCG
This sequence comes from Neoceratodus forsteri, assembly GCA_016271365.2. NCBI lineage: Eukaryota > Metazoa > Chordata > Ceratodontiformes > Ceratodontidae > Neoceratodus > Neoceratodus forsteri. The sequence continues at coordinate 663,036,578 of CM057459.1, forward strand.
ACCTGTATTTAAGAGGTCTAAAAGATACTCTAAGACTTTATTTGGTGGGCAGGAGAAAGGGTTCCAAGAGGATTTTGCAAACCAGATAGAGAAATGCTTCCATTTGGCTGTGTAGGTTTTTCTAGTGGCCAGCTTACGCGCAGCCAAAGAATATCTGAAACTCTATGAGAAACATTGAACCTATTCACCTCTATTTCTTCAGGAGCCGAAGGTGAAGTGATCTCAGGTTGGGATGGACCACGGGGCCCTGCGTTAGGAGATTCATCTGAAGGCAGAGAGTCTTCGGAGGGGGGGTTCTGATAGACTGTTGAGTAGCGGAAACCATATCTGCCAAGGCCAGAAGGGGGCAATGAGAATCATTCTGCCCAAAGACTCCAATTTGAGAAGTACCCTCTGAATTAGGGGAAGAGGAGGAAAGGAGTTTGGAAAGCAACTTGTCCACCACAGCCTGAACGCATCCTGACAAAAAATGCCAGGTCCTGGATTTCTGTAGGAGAGAGGCAGTTTTGCATTGAGTGGGGATGCAAAAAGGTACAGGTCTGGAGTTCCCCACTCTTTGAAGAGTGACTGAATGATGATTGAGTCGAGAGACCACTCGTGAGGATCCGACTCCATTCTGCTGAGATGATCTGCCAACTCGTTTTGTACTCCTGGTAGGTAAACCACCTGAATCAGAGCCTTGTGTTCCAGGCACCACTCCCACACTCTCATTGCTTTCCTGCATAATAGGTAAGAGTGTGTGCCACCCTGTTTGTTGATGTAGTACATCACTGCTTTGTTGTCCGTTTGAAGGAGAATGTTTGTGTGACAGAGTATGTCCTTCAAGGTTCAGACTGCATAGAGAATGGCTTTCATTTCCAGGATGTTTATGTGAAGTTGGGATTCATCCTGAGTCCATGTACCCTGGGTGTGGCGATCCTGGCAGTGGGCTCCCCAACCCATCAGGGACGCGTCCATGGTAATGGAGATCTGATGATCCAGAGGGGCAAAGGGATATCCTTCCAGAAGATTGTCCTCCTGCGACCACCAGGTGAGCAACCTCTTCAGAGGTTCCATCACCTTGATGAGAAAGGACTGAGGATTAGTGGTTTGGGACTACCAAGTACTGAGCATCCACTGAGAGGTTCTCATGTGGAGATGAGCTAAGGGTACAGTGAACACCGAGGATGCCATGAGGCCCAGCATCCGTTGCATCGAGATAGCTCGAACCGAGCTGTGTTCTCTGATGTATTGGGCCATCTGAAAGATATCGCTCCTTCTGTCCTCTGGAAGAAAAGCCTTCTCACAGGAGGTGTCCAGAAGAGTTCCTATGAAGAGGAGCTTCTGGGAAGGCTGCAACTGTGACTTTTTGAGATTCAGCAGGACTCCCATGGACGTGAGGAAGTCTGGAGCTGTGGCCTCGGCCTCCAGAGTCTCTTGCCTGGAGGGACTTGCTAGGAGTCAGTCGTCCAGATATGGGAACACTTGTATTCCGATTTTCCTGGGGTGCATTGTGAGAATTGCACAACACTTTGTAAAACCTTGAGGTGCCGAGGATAGTCCAAAGGGCAGGACCCTGAACTGATAGTGTTGACCCAATGCCATGAACCTTAGGTATTTGTGGTGCTTTGGGTGTATAAGAATGTGTTGGTAGGCATCTTGCATGTCCAGGGAGGCTAGCCAATCATGTTGATGAAGCAAAGGTAGCAGGGTACCTAGTGATATCATCTTGAACTTCTTCTTGTGAAGGAACTTGTTTAACTTTCTGAAATACAGAATGGGACGCATGCCGCCGGTTTTCTTTGGGAACAGAAAGTAATGGGAGTAGAAACCTGTGTTTTGTTCATCCAGCGGAACTATTTCTACTGCCCTGTCATTCAGAAGGCCTTGTACCTTGGCAACAAGAAGGTCTGACTGTACTGCTGACAGCCTGGGCTCTCGTTTGGGAGGATGATCCAGAGGGTTTTCCGAATGATTGAGAGAGTACCCCTCGCGGATTATCCGGAGGACCCATTTATCTGATGTAATAGATTTACACTGATTGTAGAACTGAGTCTGATGTCCTCCCTCCACTAAGGAGGAGTTCCCCTCGGGCAGCTGAGGTGGGACCTGGGCCAGAAACTCAGAAGGTGGCACTGGGCGCTTTGAGCCCTTGTGCCTTCTGCTGCCCTTTCTTTTGTGGCCGAGGGTTGTGGTTTTTGTTAAAACCTCCTCTGCCCTGAAAGGACTAACGGTTGTGAAACTGATGCTTGTTTACACCCCCTTGGGAGGGGGCGAGTGCAGGTCTAACCATCTTAATGGCAGACCTAGTCTTCTGCGTGGCCTCCAGAGCTTGTTCCACCTGAGGCCTGAACAGATACATACCATCAAAAGGTAATGCCATGACCTGCTGCTGGGCATCATTTGTGAAGCCCAAAGTACACAGCCAAGAGTGGTAGCAGGTACAGATACCAGACACCGCCATCCAGGAGGTGGTATCGTAGGCATCCATTGCAGCTTTAACCTGCTGGTTATTGGATTCGATACCCCTAGTTATGGTTTGAAGTAGCTCTGAGCTAACTTCTGATTTGGGCAGAGCTTCTACCATTTCTTTGAGGGAATGCCAAAGTGCATACTCATATTGAGAAAAATAGCCCCGATAGCTGGCAATGTGCATACCCAGGGTTGAGGCAGCAAAGACCATCTTACCTAAGGTGTCTATCTTGTGAGATTCTTTGTTCATAGGTCGGGCTGTAGATCCTTGAGGAAGGACAGCCTTATCATTCTCCGCCAAGACTACAATGGTATCAGCAAAGGCTTGTGAGGCCAAAATGGGTCGATCCTTGGGAGGGGCATACTTCCTATCTATGGACTTGGCCAGAGAAAGAATGAGAGCTGGATTCTTCCACACCATCTGTGAGAGGGTCCTAAAAGAGGGCTGTACCGGAAGGGTTAAATCCATAGGGATCTCTGAGACATGAAGGTATTGGAGTCATAAAAGCCTCCCAGGATCGATTTCTGTAGTCTGGAGAGAAAGAGTAGCATTAAAAAATTTTTTCATACTATGCTTTTTTCCTGCTGGTACCCCTAGCCCTGCGAACGTGCTTACCCTGGGCTCAGCGACCCGTACCCTCACCCAGGGATGTCCCCCCCCCCCGAATGGGGCAGCCAAGGCAGTACTGAAGGTGGCTGGAGGGTTGGGCACCAAGCCCCAGCTCATACACGGGGCCTGGCAGCATTTTTCCAATGGAGTCCCCTTGGAGCTGGGAGTGTGCAATGATGCTGATGCCAAGGCAAGCATCCACCCCACCTCCTCCCATGTTCTGGCACAGTGCCATGTCCCATGGCCTCCGCAGGGGGGCAAGTGACACCAGGACCAGCTCCCTAGCCCTCCCAGGAGAAGCAGAGCAGTCCTCCGGATGCTCGATTCTTCTCCTCCCCTGTCGACCCCCGGTGACCCATGTCCATTCCCAAACATGGGTCTCGCCAGCGTGGCGCGAGGGGTGGCATCCAGCACCTCAACCCTCAGTGCCACCGGGCCAGTGTAGAATTTAAATTTTTGAGTAGAGACTTAAAGGAAAGGTCTTCAACCACAGGCTCTGCAGAAAGATTGATCCCTGCTCCCAGAGCAGCGCTATCAACATCATAACCCAGACGAAGATCCAGCTCAGGCTCAAAATCATCTCCTGACAGTCCAGAGGGGACTGCATAGACAGAAAAGGAGTCAAAATCAGGAGGAAAAACAGAAGAAGAAAGAATCAGAGTCGAGAACCCCTGAAGACTGTCTAGCGCCGCACCAATACCCGGCGCCGAGAACAAAGAGGGAGATGCCAGTAGAAGCAGCACTGTGGATGGTGTTGACAGCGCCCCCAGTGCAGTGCACAGCACCAACAGAGCCCCCGGTGCCATGCATGGTGCCGACAGAGCACCGGCACCATGCACAGCACTGACAGAGTTCGTGGCACAGCAGATGGCACCAGAGAGAGTCCCAGGGGTCTGAAAACTGTGATTTGAGGAAAAAGGGAGAAAAATGGTAAGAGATAGAGGCATCAGTGTGGACCCCTGTGCCACAACCAAGTGAGGGGGATAAACCCCCAAGCGCAGAGTCGACGGCACCGAAGAAGACGTGGCGTGACTAGGAAGGCCCAACCATTCGACCTGTGCTTCTGAACCCGAATGGCCTGAAGGCCCTGGAGTCAGACTGACCAGCTCGGACAACTAGATCAACCTCCAAGCCCACTGCTCCATAAGAGCAGCCCATTGGTGAAACTGCTCATCAGAAGCTCCTCCAATAGCCAGGGAGGAGCTCCTGTGTTGAGGAGGTCAGCTACCAGAGACAGAAACCGGCAACTCTGACAGAGATGGAGACCAGCGCCTGGCCCTAATAACCGACCATCTATGCGCAGACATACTAGAGGGTGACCTCGAGTGATGCCGTTTCTTCTTTGACCTATGTGTCGAAGAAAAACTCTAGGCCGAACGGCACCGAGAATGGGACCGTTTCCTTTTATGCTTTCAGGGGGACCACCCATCTCCCTGGGCATTGGACCATCTCTTGTCAGACCCCTCTCCGGGAAGGGCGGTGGACTGGAACTGGCACAGCTGACTGAACAGCTTTCATATGAACTCTCCCTACCGTCACCTGACCCGCTCATGGTCGACTTGGTCAATGGATAGCTGAAGACTTCTGTTGTACAATTAAAAATGTAATCAGTACTGATTCGAAATAATTCCACAAAACAATAAACTGAACTATTTGCTAGTGAAGTTTAACTCCTGGTGGGCGAGCGACGTCGTCACTGAAGCGCACTCGATGGCGGGGAAAAAAGGAACTGAGGTGGTTGGAGGGTCGATGCCGAGATAGTCATTACCACATGAGCCAGGGCTCATGGTGCCGCTTCCTCAGGGCTCCATCTCAGGCGCCGGCCCTCTTGAAGAGTTTGCTCCCGCTGGGTCCTAGCGCCTCTGGCGAACTCCCATTAGTGTGAATGAGTGGTGGAGACTTTATGTCCAGGAAGATCGGTAATGTATTGATTGAATCTGGCGCATTGGAGCTACAAAAACTTGATGTAGAAAAGGGGGTATGAGGTCTATAGAGAAGCTGAATGGGGCAAATAACAAATTAGTTAAAATATATTATTTAAAAAAAAAATACAGCAATGGTGCCCTTACTAAGTACCCATAATTGCGGCTTCTAACTTGGACCTGACACTCTGGCCTCACTGAACTTTCAAATATGTCTGTGAATGGCTGAGTCCCAGTTGTTAATAATGAGATATAAGTGTTTGTCTAGTGGGACCTTACATACTGTACATAGCTGTCTTAGGATGGGTAGGGATGGTGACTCCAGTGGCTGTTTTGCACTATTTTTATTGAAGCAAAATCTTGTTTGTAACATGTATGGGCTGCAAGCATGATGAGACTGACTGATGGAGTCCATGACCAAAGGTCAGACATGAAAAACAATAAACATTGAAGCCGCTGATTTTGACCATGGTCCACTGTACTAAACTGGAGTGGTGAGGCACTGGCATAGACACAAATTTATTTATTTATTTATTATTTTTTTTTTTTTTTACACACTACACTACTGAACTAAATGATTCAGAAAAGTACACACAAACAACACAAAATGGCATTGTCCACTGCCAGCTAATGAGTAGAATAATGTTTTAATTTTTGACAAGAGAGGAAACATGCAGCGTGCCAGAGAACAGAGGATGCCATGTGGTGACACAAGACATGGGCCAGTTTTCATGCATGCTTCATCACGGAGTCAGACAGAGTACAGAGACAGATGTAATATAAATATTCATTTAATTTATTTAATTTGGTGACTGAGTAGATCCACTCAGACCATGGCAGTCCCTTTTTCAATATCTCTTACAGCCATTAAAACAAATATTGTAAAAAGTGCACATTAAAATTAGGATTAGCCATATCACAGCCACAATCAATTTAAAATAAAAAAAAATCATAAATAAAATGCTGTAAATAAGTAATGCATTTTGGCAAAATCAACTAAATTGCTGTGTAGAATCAAGTGCTGAGAGAAAAATTTACAATCAATCAGCCTGTAATAGACTACAAATAATGTATTACCCAGGCACTTTGTGAAGACCCTTGGGGCTGAGGTTAGGCCAAAGGGCATTGCTCTGAACTGATAGTGGCCTGAGGGCAACTCGAACCCGAGGTACTTTCTGTGGGAGCACCTGATGGGAATGTGAAAGTAGGCATCTTTGAGGTCCAGGGAGGCTAGCCAGTCCCCTGGCCTTAGAGAGGGAAGGATTATTCCCAGAGTTACCATTTTGAACTTTGGTATTAAAAGATGTTTGTTTAGCTATCTTAGGTCTAGAATGGGTCGCCACTCCCCTGTCTTTTTTGGGGTAAGGAAGTACATGGAGTACAGACCTTTGCTCCAGTGTAGGGTAGGTACCTTCTCTATGGCTCTTAAGGCCAGCAGAGATGAAACCTCTGCCTCTAGGGCAAGGGTTTTCGAGAGAGTTGCAGGTGGAAAAGATCTGGCTCTCATCTTTGGAAATTTTCTGAAGCTGAGAACCAGTCCCTGGCTTACTACTTCCAGGACCCACTTGTCTGAGGTAATAGACATCCAGTCCTGGACAAAGTAAGCCAGCCTGCCCCCCACTGGAATAGGAGAGTCGACCTGGGCAGGCCCATCAGGGTGTCTGCTTGGCAGGGGCCTTAGGCTGAGGAGCGGATGCAGCCCTGCTCATCCCCCTTCTGCCTCTCCCTCTGAAGAACCCCCTCTGTGAAAAGGGAGAAGAGGCCTGTGCTTGGTCAAAAGGCCTATTAAAAGGCCTGCCCCTGCCCCTAGACTGCTGCCTTTGAGAAGTTGCTTGCCTCTCCTTGGCCTGAGCACTCCTGTAGGTGGTCCTGTACTCATCCATTTTCTTCATGTAATTCTCTGTCTGCTCCCCAAACAGAGAATTACCCACTACAGGAAAATCCATGGCCTTAGCCTGGGTATCCTGCGAGAGGCTAGTACATCTGAGCCAAGCCATTCTCCGAAGAGCCACAGATGTAGCCATGACTCTTGTTGACACATCACTGGAGTCCACAGCAGCATAAAAATGAACTTTTGATGCCTCAATCCCATCTGCAGCCACCCCCTCCAGCTCCTTGGCTAGTTGTGGGGAGGCCTGTTTAGCCAGTGCCAGTACAGTGTCCCACCTGGACTTCTGGTACCTGGCTGTATAGGCCATATAATTCTCCTGTTTGAGTCCCAAGGAAGATGCCATGCACAGCTTTTTTGCCATGGCATCAGTCTTCCTGGAGTCTTTGTCTGGGGGGTGTGAAGCCAAGGGAATGCTCGCCTTATCACAGGCAGCAGCCTGCACAACCCCAACATGTCTGCATTGCTGATATAAAAACTCTGTATCTGAGCCTAAAAGTGTATACCTCTTGTCCATTCTTCTGTCCACAGGAGGTACAGAATTGGGAAACTTCAGAATTTTTTGTGTCTGTTTCCCAAAAGATTTGTGTAGGGGAATAGACAGTCTCCTGGACTCTGGGATGTCCATCATTTCTACAAAATCAGGCTCCTCCTGATCCTCCATTGCCTCTTCCATAGGAAGCTGGAGGGTCTCCTTTCTGTAGAACATAAAGTGGGAAGGGGACTCAGAAAGCCTAGGAGAGGATACACCTGAAAGTCTGTCTGGGGAGATGTCCGGTTCCACAGGCACTTCTAGACTTTCACCATCACCATCATCATCTTCAAACTCCTCTTCCTCCTCAAACTCCGGTTCATAAAATTCTTCAGGGGTATAGTCGTGAACCGGGGGAACTGACCGAACTGAGCCCCTGCCAAAAGGTGCCGGATCGGTCGGAACCGGGCAAAGCAATTCCACAATCCAAATCGCTCTGGCTATTTCTTCGGCAGTCGGAACATGGACTTCTGGATCCAAACTGGACGATTTTTCTTTGCGTTTTCTTTTAGTCGGAACTGACCCCTTGGGATCGGCTCTCCTTTTGCCCGTAGAAGTACTGTCCTGGTCAGAGGGCACTCCTTCTGGTTCGGTCAGAACCAAACCGGGCTGGACATCCGGGTCAGTGGAATTCTAGGCCTCCTTCTCCCTCAGTCTACCTAATCTCTTTTCAGGGGTATATTTGGAAAAGCTTTTACAAATTTGGCAGTCTGAATCGAGGTGTTCAAACCCCAGACAATAAACACAGGTGGTGTGGGGATTGGCCTTAGCAAAGGCCCACTTTTTTTCTTGGGTTTCTCAGACATGGCCAACCTAACCAAATGTACCCTTTTTTGGCAACTGCCAGGCAAGACTCCCTTATCGTTTCCCAAGCATGTCACAGGTCTTGGAAAAAACCATACCAAAACACGTTTTTTTTAGAACTGATAAGGACCAGTAACCACACACTAAAGTTAAACACAAGAATTAACAAATGATCAGTTCAGCCAAACTGATCAACACTTTTACAAGTTCCACACAGAAGAACACAGCACAAAACCTATCTAGTACTCACAGTACCACAGACGGAGACTGAACCGACTATGAGGAATAATTTTTCGGTTAGAAACCGACGAAAAACCGACACTTCAACTGACTTTCGAACTGAGCTGCAGGAGAAATCTCCGGAGTGACTGTTCAGTGAGGCGGAGTAAAGAATCTGATGGTTAGATTTCAAAGGGAAACAGACAAAGACATCAACTGAGCTCAAGCTCAGCATTCTATGCTCTGCATAGAAAGTTTAACCCTTTGTTCTCCCAGGCAGTTTAAGGGCAGGGGCCAACTGCACTTGTCAGAATACAGCAAGACTTCAAGTTGCTTGAATGAGGTTGTGAGCATGTTAAATCTTTATCTGAGCACCTCTGAATGTTTCTGATGACATTTAAACTGCTGACGTACAGTACTGCAGGTCTAAAAAAGAACAGGAAGCAAAACATTCGGCATCAGCTGAAAAATATAATGTAAGGATGTAACAATCCACGCCACCTGCTGGTGCACCTGAAAATAAATAAATACTCTGTCACTTCAGGGGTTCATGAGCTGCTGTCACCACCACGTGGATTACAGAGGAACTGCATTACGAGGTTAACTATATCAAACTGAATAATCATAATATGTGCTGCTGTCACTCCACAGAGAGAAGAGTGACCAGTGAGGTACCACAGGGATCAGTGCTGGGACCGGTCCAATTCAGTGTCTTCATCAGTGACATTGCGCAGGACCTAGAAGGCAGAATTTCCCTGTTCGCTGATGACACAAAGCTCTGTAACAGAGTGGACACACCAGAGGGTGTAGACAGAATGAGGAGGGACCTGCAGAAACCTGAAGAATGGTCAGGGGTTTGGCAGTTGAAATTCAATGCAAAGAAGTGCAAGATAATGCATATGGAGCACAAAAAACCTGGAACAACATATCAGTTGGGGGAAGAGGATATAGCATGCACCAAGCTGGAAAGGGATCATGGGGTTATCATCTCTGATGACCTCAAGGTAGGGAAACAGTGCAACAAGGCAGCAGGTAAAGCAAATAGGATGCTGGGATGCATAGGCAGGGGCATTACCAGCAAGAAAAGGGAGGTCATAATTCCACTATACAAGACACCAGTGAGGCCCCACCTGGAGTAAAGTGTACAGTTCTGGAGACCTTTATTTTTTTATTTTTATTTTATTAAGTCTAGGATTACAAATACCTCTGAGCCAAGGCTCTTTTACAAAGGTTCCACGTCAGAGAAATACAAATTATGGGGAACATCAAGACAGATATTACAGCAATGTGGACATTGTAAACAGATTACAGATTAATACAATTCAAGGGTAGCACTGTAAGCAAGGCAGCCAGCAGCATTTGTCAGAAAACAGACAAAGATAAGAAGTGCCAGATTCAAGGGGAGGAATGTAGGTAGGGTGGGGAGAGGGTGAAAAGTGCAGCATTGGGGTACAAAGATGTGAGGGTAGAATCCAGTGAAGAGGGGAGGAGGGGACCACTAGTGCAGGCAGGGAAGTGGAGAAACCAGGTTAAGTTGGGCAGTCACAGGAGCGGTTGGTAGTGAGATTGTCCCAGAGCCTAGTTTTAAACATACCAACTATTGGGGCAGAGGAGATGGTGGGGCTGAGGTCACTGAACCAGAGTGGCACTCGATAAGGAAAAGAGTGTTGTCCCTGTGAAGTGTGACAGAGGGGGACTTTCAGTAGCTGTAGCATGGATCTACAAAGGCACCGTTTGTTGGTTCAGTGTTGTAACAGAGTTGAGACCCCAGAAGGTGCAAGGCTAAGGTAGATATTTTTCGCCATGGAACAGGTGAGAAACTTTATGTGGTTTGATAGTTGGAGCCAGCTGGTCTGGGTGTACAGGTCACATGTGTGGGTGAGACAGTCAGCACCAGTGATGAGCCGACATGCCTTATTTAAGGCAGTTGAGAGGCGTCTCAGGGTTGTGGTTGTGGCCGAGCCATAAATGATGAGATCGTAGTCTATTACAGAGATCACAGAGCTCAGGACTGCAACCTTCAAAGCTTCTGGCGTGAGGTGTTGTCTGTGTTTGTAGAGGAGATCAAGCCATGTATTACCAGTTCAAGCTACATTATCTATGTGAGGTCCAAAGGAGAGATTAGGGTCAAGCTGTATCTCTAAGTATTTGAAGGACCCCACCTGATCTAGAGTGTTCCCCTGGGTGGTGGAGATAGCCAAGTGGTGTAACTTGTGTGGGTTATGAGAGCTGCAGAAGAGCATAGATTTGGTTTTCTTGTCATTGAGGACCAGTTTATGATTAAGAAACCATGTCTCTACAGAACTGAAACCAAGTTGAAGGTTGTGTTGAAGAGTTGCAGGATCTTTGTGAGTGGAGTATACAACAGCATCACCAGTATATAGTATGATCTGCTCAGAGCAGTGGTAAGGGAGGGAGTTTAAGAAAAGGCTAAAAAGGAGGGGTCCCAGTATGGATCCCTGTGGGACACCTGAGCGAACAGGCAGGGTGTCAGAAAGAGTGTCAGCAATTTTTACTCTCTGCGACCAGTTTTCTAGGTAGCTTTTAAACCAGAGAGAAGAGTCAGGTGATAGCCCGGCATTCAGTAGCTGGTCAATTAGTAGTCCATGGTGTACTGTATCGAAGGCCTTGGAGAGGTCGACGAAAACGGCCTCTGTGAGAAGGCCATTGTCAAGGGATTTGTGCAAAGCTCCAGTGAACTCAAGAAGGGCTGTGGTGGTGCTGTGACCTTTCCGGAAACTGTGTTGTTGTGGACAAGGTATATTGTATTTATCCAAGTGGTCAGTAAGTTGATCAGCCACAATGCACGCGAGTGCCTTAGAGAGTGGGGGCAGTATGGAGATAGGGCGATAATTTGAGTGATTCATCTTATCCCCACTTTTATGGACAGGTGTCATGGTGGCTGTTTTCCATAAGTCCGGGAAGTTTCCACAGCTGAGAGAGGTGTTTAGGATTTTTGTTAATGGATGAATTACCTCATCGAGGGTGAGCAACAGAAGCTTAAGGTCCAGGGTGTCGCTACTAGATCTAGATTTTGAGATAGCTGCAGTAATATAGCGGCGAGCTTCATTCAGCCTTACCTCCCTGAAGTAAAAGAGGGGATGGTTAGACTGAGGGGCAGAAGTATTTGGGGAGTAGGCCCTGTTTTGGAAAAAGTCATGGGGTAGGACAGCACTAAGGTCTGAAAAAGCTGTGTTAAAGATGTTTGCGATCACCTTGGGGTCGAGGGTTGAGGATCCATCAATCATTAACATGGCCAGAGAGATTTTTGGCTGCTTCCCTGTGACATCCTTGATATTGTCCCAGAAAGCACGACCATTTCCCCATGTATTGGTGAGAGCAGCTTTGTAATAGGTGGATTTCGTTAACCGGATGGCTTTAGTGTAGGCATTTCATGCTTGTTTGTAATTTTGGATGTCCAGTTGTTTGCCAGTGGCCCTGGCAACTGCCCAGAGGTGGTCCCTTAGTTTCAGCTGTGAGAGAAGAGCCGCGGTGATCCATGGGTTAGAGAGAAATTTTGTTTTTCGCCTTTTAGCAGGGGCAAAGAGGTCGCAGGCTTTGTTGAAAGCCATGTTTAGGGTCCCTGGGTGGGATGTATATGGAGACAACAGTCAGGGCTTTATGGTTGGGACCTAGGATGATTTTTATTGGCAGAATCTGGGCCAAGACAGAAAGTGATGGAGTTGCTACAGGGTGCCATGACAGGGAGTCTTTGATATGGATTGCGCAACCACCACCTTTTTTAGATATCCGATTCAGCCTGTGGACATTGTAGCCCTGTACTGTTACTGCTGAGTCAGGAACTTTAGGCATCTGCCAAGTTTCCACCACTGCAAGAATGTCAGGGTTGTGTTGGCATATGAAGGCTTGGAGTGCATCTAGCTTTGGTAGTAGGCTGTAGATATTAATGGTTGCAAGGATAAGGGCACCTGGAGTTTGTGTGTGGCCTGAGCTTCTAGGGCCAGGATTGGGATGGACACTGCCTGAGATGAGAAGGAGGAGGAGTGGGAGTTTTAAGGAGCAGAGTCGCAGCTCTTTGAGAGATAGTTTTGATCGTTGTTTCCGGGAGTAGAGGTTGCAAGGTTCCAGGCGGTTTCCCATATGGATTGCAAGGTGGTACAGTGTAGTGAGGTGGCCACACTTGTTGAGGGTAGTGGCCGGTGTAAGTAACCAGGAATATCCAAATGGTACAACAAGCACAAGTCTCGAGTGGAAGTGGAGAGTTCCCTTGGAGTAGAAGTGGAAACTAGAGTAGAAGGTGGTGGGGGTGGCTAGGACTAGGGAGAGAAAAGGGGGGGCACGGCAAGTAGGAGGAGGAGGAGGAGAGGTGAGAGAAAGTCAGAGAGAACCCGCATGGCTTGTGAACTAGCACAGTAGGGGTGGGGAAGCGAGTTGAACAGAAGGGACCTTACCTATGTAAGGACATAGACAGGGTAGTGAAGGTTCAGAGGAGGACAACAAGGATGGTACATGGATTGCATCACAAGTCCTATGAGGACAGGTTGAAGGACTTGAATAGGTACTCCCTGGAGGAGAGGAGAGAGAGGGGGATATGACAGAGACATACAAGTATGGGAGGAACAGGGTGCAGGAATATACTATTTTTCTGTGAAAAAGATGTTCCAGGACTAGGGGGCATAGGATGAAGCTGGACGTAGGGTGATTCAGAGGAAATGTAAGGAAGAATTTCTTCACATAATGGATGGTGGACAAGTGGAACACCCTGCCAGAGGAAGTAGTGGGGGCTGAAACAATCATGGGATTTAAGAATGCATGGGATAGACATAAGGGAATTCTGGAGTTCAGGGATAAGGGGCAACAGACTGCTAGGAAAACATAAAGTGAACTTACAAGCTCAAATGGGCAGACTGGGTGGGCCATAGGCCTTTATCTGCCGACAGTGTCTATGTATCTATGTAAGGAGATGTACACTGAGTGGTGCAATGCCATAACGAGTGGTACACCGAGCGGTACAGTGCTACACTGCGCAGTATCCTGCAGTACCGTTAAACTTTTCTGTAAGCACCACTGTAGATTCAATTTTTCGAGAATCCTTGTCAGGGAGGTGAGAGGCCAATGGCACATTTGCTCTGTCACAGGCAGCTGCCTGTACCACCTCCTCATGGCTGGGGTGACTGAAGAGGAATTCAACACCACTCCTAGCCAAGTGATATTTTCTTTCCATTTTCTTGTCCTTTGGAGGGACAGAAGTAGGATTTTGTAAGATTTTTAGGACTTGCCTCTTTAATGACTTGTGGATGGGGAGCAGCAACCATTTAGTGGCTGCCAAGTCAATCATCTGCATATGATCCAGTTCCTACTCCTCCTCAGTGGTCTCCAGAGTGGGAAGGTCCAGAGTCTCTGCCACTTGTTTCATAAAAGAAAAGTGGGATGAGAAATCTTCAGGATGTCAAATGGGGGACTTGAACTCCTGCTGCTCTGGTGAGACCTTGGGTTCAATTGGTTCACCAAGGTCATTGTCTTCCTCCTCCTCCTCCTCCTCATCCTCTTCATAGTAGGAATCCGGTTCAGCTGAACCGGGAAGCGAGGAAGCAACCGCTGGGATAAATGATGACTGAACTGGAGTTTGAACCAGTGGTTGCTGATGTGCTTTCTGGGGAACCAGTGAGCTCTGCAGCAACTGTATAATCCTAACAGCGTTTGGAACCACTGCAACCTTCGGTTGTGGCTCCTTCCCTGTATGTTTCTCATTTTTACTTTTTTTGGCAGCGGCCAGTTCAGTGGCTGTTTCTGCACTTCTCTTAGGCTTTGAGGAGGTTTCATCCTTGTCATAGGGTTTTTCCTCTGGTGCCTTAGTTTTTTCTTTGCTAGAGGAAGGAACCAATTGTTCAGGAGCTGGGTCAGCAGCTTTTTCCTGACATTTTCTCTCTCAGCCTGTTAAGGTGCCTATCAAGCATAGACTGAGGAAATGCTTTACAAATTTCACAGTCTGCTTTCAGGAGGTCAAACCCTAAGCAGACAACACAAGTTTGCCTTAGCAAACAGTTCACCACACAAGGAGCAGTGCTGAAAACCAGTAAGGCTGGTTTTCTTTTTGGGCTTCTGCGACATGACCTTTTACAGAAAATCGCCGGTTCTGTGCCAACTACTAAATAACAATAGCACTAGTAAGAACATTTTTTTTTGTCAGTTCAGTGACCGTGGAACAACCCAAAAACCCTGATCCAAAACTGAGAAAAATTATGCAGAAACCGGACTACGATTCAGTAATAATTATTACGAAAATAAAAAACTTTTACCTCAAAAAGTAGGAAAATAATGTCGATTCCTTACTGGTTCATAGAAATGATAAAAAAACACAAACTTACCAAACTAAAGCTAAATCTAGACTAGTCTACCTGTATAAGTCAAGGACAGTACTTTGAATTAATAGAGGAATAAAATAAATGAATTGGTAACTTGAAAAAACGAAGAAATAAAGTAAAATCTTAAAGAAACTGAAGGAGCAATTTCCAAGGCATCTAACTTTGCCAGGTGGAGTAAAGAATGAACAGGTTACTCACCTGTAACAGTAGTTCTAGTAGTGGTATGTGTTGTTCATCCACACTCTTTGGCATGTCCCTTTCCTTTTAAATCTCGCCGGAAAGTCTTCAAGCTGGCTCCTCCCACCCACCCAGGTGGTAAATACCTCGGCTCTGCCCCATGACGCCAGATCTTAGCCCGCTGGAAGCAAGGTGATGCGCCTAAAGCTGGGGAGGTCGGGTGAGTGCGTGAGGATGAACAACATATGCCACTCCTAGAACTACTGTTACAGGTGAGTAACCTGTTCTTCTAGGAGTGTGGATATGTTGTTCATCCACACTCTTTGGCAGACTCCTAGCAGTTCTCTGGGAGGAGGGAGGCAAGGCGCACACCCCCTACTTAGGAAACAGAGATTGGAGAACCGAGGCCCCAAAATCAGCATCCCGGCGTGACTCAAGGTCGATGTGGCAGTGGGAAATAAATACAGGTTACTCACCTGTAACAGGAGTTCTAGGACTGGTATATGTTGTTCATCCACACTTATTGGCAGGTTCCTTGCCACTTTAAATCTTGCCAGAAGGTCTTCAAGCTGGCTCCTCCCACCCACCCGGCTGGTAAAACTCTCAGCTCCGCCCCATGACGCCAGATCTAGCCCGCTGGAAGCCAGGTTGTGCGTCGAAGCCGGGGAGGCCGGGTGGGTCATGTGGATGAACAACATATACCATTCCTAGAACTCCTGTTACAGGTGAGTAACCTGTATTTCTAGGGACATGGATATGTTGTTCATCCACACTTATTGGCAGACTCCTAGCAGTTCTCCGGGAGGAGGGAGGCAAGGCACACACCACCTACCTAGGTATACAGACTGGAGAACCGAGGCCCCGACCAACATCCCGGTGTGACCCAAGGTCGATGTGGAAGGGGAAATCAGTATAGGCCTGCTTCCAGGCAGGAGCCCTGCAGATATCCTGGACAGGAGTATCCTCGGAAGCAGCCACCGATGCAGCGGAAGGGCGGTTAAAAAAAGCACTTATCCCTCTGGGAGGCTCCATGCCCGCCCACCCATAGCGGAGGCCTATGCAGGAGGTGACCCACCCGCTCGTTGTCCGCTTGGCTGCAGGTCTGCCAGGTGTGGCTTCAGCGTAGATGACAAACAGCTGGCGAACCTCTCCCGAACTTCAGCCTTGTGCTCCCTGGGTAGGTGAGCATTAAATAGGGCCCCACGGAACCTATATATGGCCTCCAAGGTGTGAATGGGGATGAACCCCGGCAGAGACAATACCCGGTTAGGGAAGACTCCGCCCGCCGCCTTCGGAAGGAACTTCGGGTGGGGCGCAGGACAACCTTGTCCCTGTGGAAGACCAGATAGGGAGATTCAAAGGCGCCTGGAACTCTCCCCTCCTTCTGGATGGCAGAGTAGCCCCAAGAAGGTGATCTTCCACAACAGGTGGGGGAAACTCGCACCTGTGCAACGGTTCGAACGGCTTGCCTGTGAGCTAAGCCCATACCAGCGCAGGTCCCACAGAACGGGGATACTCTCCCCCAAGGGGGAGGTGTGATTGAGGCCTAGAAAAGGGCCAGACCACCTTATCTGCGCCACCGACTGCCTTCCAGCCCGCGCCCGGAAGACAGGGGTGATCAACAGAAGCACCTAGAGGGTCGTCGGCTGAAGCCCTAGTTCAAAGAATGGGCCGCAGGTGGTCCGGAATGCTCATCCAGGGACGAGAGAGGGGCCAGGCCCTATCCCATCATCAAATGGAGAACTCTGCCCAATGAAGGCGAGCATGTTTGGTCAACCTCTAGCAGGATGCCTCAAAACGTCGAGGACCTTGCTGAAGGACGCAAGGCTTGGTCCCTAGCCACACAGGGACCAGGCCTTCAGGTGCAGGGATTGAAGGTCCAGATGGAAAACCTTCCCCTGAAAACAAAAATCAGGACCAGGCAGACTGGAAACCGCCTCAGATGCCTGGGCCGAGACTGAGAGAGCTGGATACCAGAGCTGGAAATCCAGTCTGGGGCTTTCAGCACCCGCCTGCGCCCTAGTCCCTCCTTGCCTGCCTTGCCCGTGCAGGTCAGGGAATGGGAGGAAAGGCGTGGAAGGGCCAGGTCCTGCGGCCTCGATGGCATCCCCTACAGCAAACCTTGCTAAGAGGGTGGGCATGAAACAGTCTCGGCCTCGTATTCTCCCTGGAGGGAGGAGGGAGAAGATCCTGTGGTACCTCCAGCAGGGGAGACCACTCAAGAGGCGCAGCCTACGTCTGGCTTAGGGCATCAGCCAGGAAGTTGGAGGCTCCTGCCATCGAATGGCTGGGAACCGCCTCCGACTGTGCAAAAAACCCAGTGCGGAGAACCTCCTTACACCGAGGCAAGGGGCTCGACCGACCCTGGCGGGGTAGGTAGCACATGGTTGTGGTGCTGTCCGCTTGGACTTAAACCACTAGACACCGCACAAATGGAGCGAGCGGTGCAAGCTAAGTGGACTGCCTGGAGCTCCAGTGGGTAGGAAGGACATCGGGACTCCTGAGAGTACCCGAGGCGAAGCACTCTGTATTCCACTAGATGGGTACCCCCACCCATCCGAGAAGCATCGGTCGGGGAAGACCGTCGACTCAGGGCGGACGAACAGGATGTTCTCCTGCAGGAGCTGGAATGGTCCGAGGGGGAGCATTCCCTTAACTCCTGGGCTGTAGTCACGAACTGGTTTGAGGGACGCAGCACTGTGACCACTGGCTGGTCCATCCCCACTAGGGGGACACATCGCCATGAGGCCCAGGAGGTGCAGGAGGTCCAGGCAGGGTGCAATTGCCCAGTCAGACCTGACTAGGTAAGGGAGGAAGAACCACAGCCCTGTCCGCCAGGAGCCGAGCTCAGACTCAAGAGTCGAGCCTATCCCCGAAGAAGCATCACCCGCTAAGACACGAGTTCCAACATGGCTCCGGTAAAGGGAGACAGTCTGAGCCTGGAAGGGTTGTGATCAGGCCGCCGTCCAGGTGAGGTTACATCCAGACCCCTCAATGCCACAGAAACTGCTGGGCAGAGAACGAAGGGCCTGGCCAGGAACTCATAAGGAGATCTCCCGCATGGGAAAGGGAGGAGTCACCCAAGAACGGACGGAATGAGGAGTAAGTACGTCCTGGAAGCCCAGGAAGAAGCCGCATGCCTTGTTCTGAGGATGGGATATCTGGCAGAGAGACCATCCAGGCGTGCAGAAGGATGGGGCAGGAGCCCCCCATCCATTTGAGACCAGGGATACCTGGACACAAACCCTGGGTCAAATGAAGGGTCCACCACCTTCCTGATCACCTCTAATTAGAGGGCCAGGCAAGTCAGCTCAGCGGGCCGACAAAGAGGCTGTGGACCCAAGATCCCCGTGGGGCAACGGCTCAATAAGGGGGAAACCTGCTCGCAACCCATGACAGGACCTACCTTAGCACCCCCAAGAGGAAGGGGTGCGGGCAGATCCCCACGGGAAACCGGCGGGGACAATGGGGCGAGGACAGCACCCCTAGCCGTCACTGAGCAGGCTTGGTGGAGGAAGGGCCGGGGATCTGGGTCCCTCCCTGCTTCCTTTTGGAGGAAGATGCTGGTCTGGCAACAGGCTGCCCAGCTTGTTGGCCCTCATGCTGGGCCGATCGAGCCACAGGGGCCGGGGGGCAAAGGGGCTTACACAAAGGCTGTCGGCTGCCCTTGTCCCTTCAGGCAGGAGTGGCCGGAGTCGGAGTAGCATCGAGACACTTCTCGGGCCTGGAGTGTTCCCTCCACTCCAGGGCTGAAAGGGTTGGTCCCAAGGGATAATCAGCAGCTGGGTGCTGGGTTTCCAAAGAGAATGAGGATAACCTCAGCCACGCCCACCGACACATAGCCCACTTGACCGCCCACCAATCTGGCACAGGGAGTCGCCCAGATCAGGGCCATCTGGAACATTGTTTATACCCGCCCTACCCTGGTCCCGCACCCAGCTGGGACCATGGTCACTAAGGTCGGCAGGAGATGAGGGAGGACCTCGTCAGGGGCCAAAAGGCGTGGAGAAGTGTGCCATCAATTGCCACCGAGCTGGCCTGACAGAGGCCTAGGGAGGATGCAGTGCAAACCTTGCGCCCGACGTAGTCCATCCTTTTGGACTCCTTGTCAGGGGACCTATCCACATCCCTAGTGTTTTCAAAACATTGGAGAACATTGTCGGAGACTACCCCTTCAGCCGAGGGGTGTTCGAGAAACAGAACAGAGAACAGAGCAGGGACAGAGGACTTCCTGGCCACCCTGGCCGAGGCACAGGGCAGGAAGTAGGCCACAGCCAGAGCTCAAGGCTGGGCCCCGTTGCCTCAGCCACCAGGAAGGCCTCCGGTGAGGCCCTTCGACTCGGAATCTCCGTAAGGGCCCATTTGGAAATGGCTCAAGGCTGCATCCTGGTGAATTCGAGATGAGCTGGAGCAGACCCATAAGGCGTGGGCTGTGGAGTCACAGGAATGTTCGGAGACCATAGGTCCTCCCTGCTGGGAAACATAAGCAGAGTCGATTTAGGGCTCGAGGGGTCTGCAAGCTACGCAGCTAAGACACTCTTCGTTCACCGAGGGCGAGGTACAGGGTAACAAGTAACCTGGCGAGGACAGGTCACGGCCCGGTCTGGGTTCCACAGAGAGGACAGTGGGGCAGCAGGGATCGGACGGGCAACCCTGGCCCCTGGAGAACACACTCGACTGCCTCGAGCAGCTGCGTCCAGCCAACCGGGCGACGGCCCACAGCTGGAGGAATGAATGGTGGAATTGATTCCCCGGGCAACAACAACTGCTGCCATAAACTCCTCGTAGCACGTTGGCGCCAAGCGGCATGAAGCCACTCCTCATTCGAGGGAGCGAGGAAAAGCAAGCGATGCCACTTGTTTCATGCCCCGACCAAGAGCGCGGGCTGGCGTGGCTGAACCGCGAGGAGGACTGAGACCGGATCCTCGGAAACCGAGGCGGGCCTGGGAAGAGCGGAGGCGTGCCTGCTCCTCCTCCTTTAGCCGGAAGAAACCAGCTGAGGACTGCCGACCCGAGTACCGGCAGAACCTCAGCCTCCCTTGAGGAACGGCGAAGGGTTAAGCGGCACTAGCAGAAGACAGCCCAGATGATGGAGTCGAGAGCTGCGGCCACATAAAGCGGGGTCTGGCCGGCTGACCTGGCCGGGACACCCGTGAGGCCAGCGGGACGAAGCTGCATCCTCGACCGAAGTCGGCGTCGACCAACAGGGAGGAGACTCTCCGCTCCTCAGAGCGACGAAGGGACTTAGCCTGCAGCTCCTTGGACTTGGGCTGAGAGGCAGGGTCACAAGGTCCCTCTCCCTTCAAGGAGGGACTGGCGAAGCTCCTTGAGCGAGTTGCATAAGGAAGACCAAGGAGGCGGATAAGCGCCGTGACCGAGGAAGAGGAGGGCAGCCTCCTCCCCAGAGGAGAGATTAAGCTGCTCAGAAACAGCCGAGAGGATGCTGCCGACAATCAATTTTTCCAGAGTGGGAAAAATTGCAGGCCTTGAGCCCAGCAGGCTTCTTGGCCCTCAAAAGCTGGCGAAAGAGCACAACAAAACTATGAAAGCTGAGGATCATTGATCAGGTCAGGGCAGTAAATGCTGCATTGGAGTCGCAGGGTCTCTCTTGGAGGAATTAACGAAGGCGCCTCAGGGGCCGGAAAAGGAATAGTATCGCTGCAGCGAAAGAAGAAAGGATCGAAGTTTTAGAAAACTTTAATTGATTTAGAATAGAAATTTCCAGGAACCAGTCAGCCTTGGGAGTGCTAAGGAGAGACACAAGGCTTCCAAGCGGTAAGGAAGATCTGGCGTGCGTCTGGGGCGGAGCCGAGAGTTTACCACAGGTGGGTGGGAGGAGCCAACTTGAAGACCTTCCGGCAAGATTTAAAGCAGCAAGGAACCTGCCAATAAGTGTGGATGAACAACATATCCATGTCCCTAGAAAGGTGTTTGCTGACTTCCGGGTAGCAAGGGATGTCCCTGGAAGCAGCCACCAATGCAGCAGTATGGCAGGTAGAATGAGCTCTTAACCCTCTGGGAGGCTCCTTGCCTGCCAACTCATAGCACAGACCAATGAATGATGTGATCCATCTTGCAATGGTCCGTTTGGCTGCAGGTCTGCCAGAAGCGGCTTCAGCGTAGGTGACAAACAGCTGGCGAACCTCTCCACGAATTTCCGCCATTCTTGCCTTATAGTAAGAGAGAGCACATCTCAGGTCCAGAGTATGGAGCCTGTACTCGGCATTCAAGGTGTAGTTAGGGTAGTATACCGGCAGAGTCAACACCTGATTAAGGTGAAACTCTGAGACCACCTTTGGAAGGAATTTCGGGTGGGGGCGCAAGACAACTTTGTCCCCGTGAAAGACCAGATAAGGGGAGTCCACCAAAAGTGCCTGGAGCTCCCCTGTCCTTCTGTCTGACGTGATAGCCACCAGGAAGACCGTCATCCACGACAAGTGAGAGCTCACACTTGTGCATGGGTTCGAATGGCTTGCCCATGAGCTTTGTCAAAACCAGCAAGAGATCCCACAGAGGAGGAGGTTCACGCACCGGAAGGGATATGTGATCCAGGTCTTTGAAGAAGCACCCAACCACTGATGCCTGTGTCAATGTCGGCTGACCGGCCCGCGTCCGGTAAGCAGAAATGGCTGCCAGGTGCACCCAAAGGGTCGAGGACCACGGACCCCCTTTGGAGAGAGACCAAAGGTAGTCTAGAATGTTAGCCACAGAGCAGGATAAGGGGTCCAGACTCTTACCCTGACACCAAATGGAAAATCTCTTCCATTTGAAGGCATAACATTTCCTGGTCGATTCCTTGCGAGATGCCTCCACCACAGTGTAGACAGCCTCGGAAAGACCCAGAGCCTGGAACTCTAGCTGCTCAGGTACCAGGCTGTGAGGTGCAGGGATTGAAGGTCCGGATGGAAGATCTTCCCCTGGTTTAATGATATCAGGTCCGGTCGTGTGCAAAGCCGTTCCGGGGGCCTGCAGTGGAGGCTGAGGAGATCTGGGTACCAGAATTGGAGCGGCCAATCTGGGGCTACCAGAATCACCTTCGCCTTGGCCTTCCTCACCTTGAGTAACATCTTGTGGATCAAGGGAAATGGAGGGAAGGCATAGAGGAGGCCTGGGGTCCATGGCCTCAAAAAGGCATCCCCCTGCTGAGGGGGGCGGGCATGGTACAGACTCAGCTTGCTATTCTCCCTGGAGACAAACGGATCCACCTACGGTTTGCCCCAATGGGAGAACAGACTGTAAGCTACCTCTGGATGGAGGGACCACTCATGGGGTGTCTGGCCTAGGTGACTGAGAGCATCCGCCAGCTGGTTCGAGACTCCTGCCACATGGATGGCTAGGAGATCCGCCTCCAACTGGCTGACGAGGGTCCAGATGCGGAGCGCCTCCTTGCACAGCAGATGGGAGTGCGTGCCACCCTGTTTGTTGAGCTAGTATATAGTCATGGTATTGTCCGTCTGGACTTGAACCACTTGACCCCGGAGCTGAGGAGCGAATGCTGACAGTGCCAGTCTGACTGCTCTGAGCTCCAACAGGTTGATGTGGCATCGGGACTCCTCAGGAGTCCAGAACCCATGGGGCCCTGTTGTCCCCCATGTGGGCTCCTCAGCCCATGAAAGAGGCATCAATCATGAGTACAACCGTCAGCTCGGGGCAGACAAACAGGATCCCTTCCTGCAACCATTCTGGGACGGTCCACCATTGGATAGCGTTCCACATCTTCTGGGTTACCATGATCAGCTGGTCGAATTGACCATGGTGCTGAGTCCACTGGGAGGCCAGCTCCCATTGGAGAGGGGGGACATGTGCTACCTGGCCCAACGGACCACTGAGGTGCATGCCACCATGTAACCCAGAAGTCGCAGAAAGTCCCGGGCAGGGCGCAAGAGCCCAACCAGAAATGATCGGGTAAAGGAGGAAAGAACCTCCGCCCTGTCCACCGGGGGCCGGGCTCTGGCTTGACAAGAGTCAAGCTCTGCCCCAATGAAGCCCATCACCTGAAACGGCATGAGTTCCGACTTGGCCTCGTTGATCAGGAGGCCAAGCTGAGAGCAGGTTCAGAGAGCCAGACCCCTGGATCTCTCCACCTCCTGAAGGGAGGAACCTGCCAGAAGCCAGTCATCGAGATAAGGGTAGATTCGAACTCCTCAACACCAAAGATGGGCTGCCACCACTGAAATGCACTTGGTGAAGACCCATGGGGCTGATGACAGGCCGAACGGCATGACTCAGAACTCGTACAGGGTCCCCTCGACCCTGAAGTGGAGGAACAGCTGGTGGGACGGACGGATCGGGATGTGAACGATTGCGTCCTGCAAATCCAGAGAACAAAACCACATGTTTCGCTCCAGGGATGGTATGATCTGGTTCAGAGTTACTATCTGGAAGGTGCGAGACCCGAGATGCTGATTCAGGTCATGGAGATCTAGGATGGGGCGCCACCCCCCCCCATCTGCTTGGGCACCAGGAAGTACCTGGAAACGAAGCTTGGGTCTACAGGAGGATCTGGCACTGGAGCTACCGCCTCCTTGCGGAGAAGCTGAGCTATGTCATCCCGAAGAGCCGACTGCGTGCGAACTGAGATCCTTTCCTCCCGAGGGGTGCGGGCTCGGCTGGGTGGGTACTGCTCAAATTCCAGAGGTAGTCCCTGCCCGACCACTTCTAGAACCCACCTGTCCGAAGTGATAGTGGACCAGGCGGAAAGAAAGTGGCGGAGCCGACCACCCATGGGAGGACCCAGGACAGGCGTGATGGGAGTAGGGGTGGCAACACCCAACCCATCACTGAGCAGGCTTAGAGGAGGAGGAAGAAGCTCCTGGACCAGTCCCTTGGCCTCTTTTACGGGGTTGTTGAGGGCCCTGCTTGGGCCTAGGGCACCAAGCTTGAGCCTGCTGCTGCTGTTAGTGCTGCTGACCTCCTTGATAGGAGGGCTGCCGAAAAGGCTTCCCCTTCCTCTTTTGCTGGTTCTTGCCCGAGGAACCCTTAGCAGAAGTGGCATCCAAGGTGGCATTGGACTGTTCAATACGCTGAAGGTGGCCTGCCACTCCTGGGCTGAACAAGTCGGTACGAAGGAAAGACACATCAGCTAACTTGTGCTGGGTATCCGCTGGAAGGTGGATAACCGCAGCCAAGCCCCCTCTGTTGAGTGGCCACTGCAGCTGCTGCTAAGAGACAGACACAAGAATCCCAGATGTCCAGGGCCATCTGGAACTGCTGTTGGCAACAGCATGGCCTGATCATGGACTTGCTTGACCGTGGTCTGCATGCCCGTGGGGAGGTGAGGAAGTACTTCATCCAATGACCCTAGGAGGGCATGGGAGAAGTGTGCCATGATTACAGCCGAACTGGCCTGACGAAGGCCCAAGGAAGAGGCCGCATAGATCTTACGGGCAGAGTGGTCCATGTTCTTGGACTCCTTGTCCGGAGGTCGGTCGGTGTCGGCTGAGCTACCAGTACGTCTAAAGATGGAAGCAGTCACCAGAATCCTGGTAGGGATCCCATAGGCACCGCATATTTACGGGCCATACAGGCAGACGGTGCTGGGCAGGAGGCTGGACGCTGCCAAAGCTCAAGGGCCCGGACCAGTAATGGCTTCAGCCACTGAGAAGGCCTCCGTCGGGGTATCCCCCCTCTTAAGGATATCCGTAAGGGGGTACTCCGCCTTTTTCTGGATAGACTCCAAGGGCATTCCGGTGGAATCGGAAATGAGGCGGAGGATGCCCTGAAAGGAGGAAGGACCTTCCTCCAGGCCCGCTGAGAGTGACTCCTCATCACCCAGATGGGAGTGCAACCCGGTGGCATCTGAATCCGAAGAGTCAAGGTATAGCAGTCTCCCGCCAATGTCCCCCTCGATACGCCGAGGGCAGTCAGGGGTAACCGTGATGGACAGGCATTGGAGAAGCCCAGTGTCTGGACGGTCCCCTTTTGAGGGAGTCCCCGAGACAGACTGTTTAGGCGGTAGTTCCACCCTAATTGGTGGTGAGACCAGTATGGGCTTAGAAATAATGGCCAGCTCCACAGGAGGAGGAACCAAAGATTTCGGGTCCGGAGGGGTCAGTGTCGGCCCTTGAGGCGCAGGCCAAGTAATGGCCGGGGGTTGATGGCATAGCCGGCTTCTGTCTGGCCAAAATCAGCTGTTGCTGCATGAGCTCCTCATGGCATCGACGGAGTTTCCGTCGAAGCCTCTGCTCATTCGAGGAGGATGAGGACCTGTGGCGGCACCTTTTTTGAATGTCGGTGGCCTTTCTTCAGTTTTCCTGCCAAAGAAGGAGACCGAGTCCTCGATCGAGACTGATGGGGTCGACCAGGATCGGGCGAAACTGGGCTCGGTGAAAATTGAGGCTCTGGATCAATTCCCTTGATGGGGACACCCGAAGGAAGTGTCTCGTCATCGGAGAAAGAAAGGACCGGGCTCCTCTCTAGAGAATCGTTTGATTGGAGTCGGCGAAATCGGCTTGATCGGCTCGAGAACAATCTTGGCCAGATTAGCTGATCCCTTGGTCTCCGCCTGGCCAGACGGAAGATCCGTGAAGAAGGCGGCCGAGGAAGCGATCTCGACCGAAGTCAAGGTCGCAGTGTCCTGGGACTCAGACCTCTCTCGGTCCCAGGAACATCTCCTCTTGGAAGACGTTGGATCCTTGTCCCTCTTCCGAGGGTGGGAGGAGTGCGAGCCTGAGGGTGCCTCACCCCTGGTGGGGAGAGACTGGCACATCTCCCTGAAGGAACCTGTGAAGGAAGAACCGAGGTTGACAGGCACAAAGAAACTTCGGCTGGCGGAAGCTTGGGCAGCTTTTTCTTCGAAGACCTTCATCTGCTCGAGCTGCTCGACGGATCCTGCGGCCGCAGAAACCGCCCACCTCGCTTCTTTAGATTTCACCAGCGGGTTCCTTTTCTCTGGTCTCCCCAGCTTAAGGCACGCCATGCGGTTGTCGAGGACGTTGGGATGGAAACCAAGCAAAAGGTACAGGTGGTGGTGTCATGACCAACACCTAGGCAGTACATGTAGGTAAGGTGGGGATCGGTGCGCAACATTTTCTGGCCGCACGTACACCGGCGAAAACCAGGGGACAACTTGTCCTCCATATCCAATGTGCTATTATCGGAATTGAAAACTCTGACGAGTTTGAGAGTTAAATTCAGTAAAAAACAACGTTACAAGTCCAGGGCCTACGAAGGCTAGAGTTATCACGAGGGAATCTGAATCTTCCAGCGGAAAGGAAGATCTGGCATCATGGGGCGGAGCCGAGGTATTTACCACCTGGGTGGATGGGAGGAGCCAGCTTGAAGACTTTCCGGCAAGATTTAAAGGGAAAGGACATGCCAAAGAGTGTGGATGAACAACATATTCACGCTCCTAGAACTGACAGTTACACAGAATGTACCAGGGACAGTAGTTTGAAAACCTAGCTTGAGCCTATCAACATTCGACTATTTGCATAGGTTCTTTAACTCTATCCTCTCCAGGGTAGTTGAATGGTGAAGGCTAACTGCATATGTCAGAATACAGTAAAGATGTCTTGAGGTTTGATGTATTGTGAATTCCTCCATTGAAGGCAACTGGGCAACACCAGCAGATTGTATGATGGCTCAGTTGCTTTTCCTTTTTCAGGCTCCAACATCTACTGTATTCTTTTAAGGCTTATGTGAGAGGAAGATGCCTCTACTTGCATTTTCTTGGAGTCCTTTTCCTGCAAGCATCCCTCAGCTGAGGATTAATGTTTTTTGTGGGCTTCCTTGTAAACTCAGTTTTATTAGTCTAGTCTTTAGTGAAAGCTGTGCCAGCAGACATTTCTAATTGTTGTAATTACAACACTTTCTACATTTATAATAATTGTTTTGTATGTACATTGAAACTAGTGAGTTATTATTACCTTTACATTTCAAACTGTTAGTAAAAATAATCCAAAAGAATTCTGGCATTGTTACGGTAGAAAATCCCATTCCATCCAAAGTATTTAGTAAGAAACTGTAACTTCATCAAAAGAAATAAAATACTCTTAATAGTGTATGTTGGAATGCAGTTCTTGCTCATTTTCTGACACTCTAAAAATGTGGTTCTGCTGCAGTAGTGATGTCCGTACTGCAGCAGAACGATTTTTAGTTCTGCTTCAGTATGGATGTCATACCAGTTCCCTCACAAGTGCCTGTGTTGCCCTGGCAACGATTCACACCAGTGCTCCCACCCGCCAAATGGCAGTTTTTTAAAAAAAAAAAGCCTCACCAGTGTGTTTACAAAGTCGCAGTCCTGTCAGCCGACAGTAATGCGAGTAAGGCATTAAATTAGTGGAAATCATCAACAGCGCAAGCATTTGCCATGGCAGCATGGTGATTATTATGGTACGGGGGGTAGCATTCAGTCCTAGGAAGCACTCTGTACTACGTTGCGGCTTTGAATCTGTACTGTAATTTTTTTTTTCTTTTCTATTTCTCTCCCCACTTTAATGTGTGTACAGTTATTGGTAGCAACATACACTATATAGAACAGTGTATGGCTGAATGTTAACAACAAGGCCGATTCTTACACTCGTGGTTGCTATGCCGAATGATGTTGACCTCTCGAGCTGCGCTCTCAGGGTCAACAATCGGCATAGCAACCACTCGAGTAAGAATAGCCTTGTTGTTAACGTTCAGACATACACTATCCTATATACTGTATAATGCATTTCAGGTTATGCATGTTTTAACAATGTTGTCCATCTATGTGTTTTTGCAATTAATAAACAAGTAATTGTGTCCTATTTTTTTCTTTTCAACTCAGATCTGGATAGAACGAGCAGAATATTTTCATAATCATAACACATGCTCAGATTGTTTGTACTGTCTTTTTCCAGGAAAGACACACTGAGCTACAGCTTGTTTCTAGGTGTGTTTTGGGAACACCGGGAGGTTAAGTAGCTGTGCCAGTTGGGGAGACCCAATCCTTTGAGTGTACTGTTGTCGCAGGTGTGGGGTGCAGGATTCTTCTCATCTACCGTCCACTCGGGTATAAGACGCAATTTCTGCAGGAAGTTGCAGACTTTGTTGTCGACATGGTATTGGAGTCCCCCAGATTGATAGTTCCAGTTGACTTCAATGCTTGGGTCGACAACGAACTCTCGTAATTTGGTCGGGACTTCCTCTAACTTGTGCATTCATTGGGCCTCACACAGGTGGTTGCCTCTGTTACACATAACTGTAGTCACTCATTAGACCTGGTCTTTCTACTGGGTATGGAGATCTCCGATATGGTGGTGGAGCCAGTCTGATCATCACACTTTAAGATTCAATTTCCGAGCTGCCCCCAATAGACCTGCCCCAGCGGAGATGGTCCGGTACCGTCCTTTGAAGGGTTTGACCCCTGATGGTCTGATGACGGTGCTGGATCTATTGTGATTACCAAACGCAAGCGTGGGTCCAGACAATCTGCTGCTAGCCTATAATAGGGCTGTAATGGAGGCTCTGGATTCCATTGCTCCTGTCCTTGTTCATCCCCTCACCCTTTGCCCTCAATCCCCTTGGTTTGATGGGACTCTGAGGGGAGCTGCAGCGAGTGGGACGAAGGCTGGAGCATTGCTGGCAAAAATCGGGCTTTAATGCCGACAGACTTAGATTGATGGACCATTATCAGGAATATCAATCGGCTATCTCTCGTAAGAAGGCAGAGTTCCTGTCAAGGGAAATAGCCGCAGCACAGAATCAACCAGCCCAGCTCTTCTGAACTGTGGACAGACTATGCAATCCAGCCTGTCTGCAGATTCAGAGAGTGTTTTCACAGGAAAAGTGTGATGAGTTCGCTTTCTTTGCTGATAAGGTGGCCAACATCAGGTCCAAGATTCAGCTGGCTAGCTCCAATGGGGGTGGCAGTGGTCGGTGGAAGGTACAGTTCCTCGGTTTGAATGGTCCGACTTCAACCGGTTGGAGATTGTAGATGTCATACAGATTGTTCAGAGTATGTGGCTGACCTGCTGTGGTTTAGACCTGAGCCCAGCCCGTCTCCTTGTGAGGTGTGTTGAAGTCATTGGCCAGACCCTAGCAGAGATTATCTGGTGCTCATTTGAGACAGGTGAGTTTCCAGACTTCCTAAAGGTGGCGGTGGTGACCCCCCTCCTTAAGAAACATTCTGTGGACCCGGATTGTCCTGCCAACTACAGGCCGGTCTCTAATCTCTCCTTTGTAGGGAAGGTTATAGAGAAGGCAGTGGTGCTGCAGCTGGAGAATCACCTCACCGTACATGATATCTATGATCCGATCCAGTCAGGATTTCGGAAGAGGCATAGCATGAAGACTGCCCTTGTTCGGGTGCTCAATGATCTCCTGATAGTGAGGGATCAGAAAAGCTGTTCCATCTTGGTTCCTCTTGATCTCTCTGCAGCATTTGACACTGTGGACCATGTGGTGCTGCTGAAGCACCTGCAGATGATCTGTGGCCTGCCTGGTACAGTCCTAGGATGGTTCCACTCTTTTCTCACCGGAAGATCTCAGAGGCTGGTGTCTGGGTTTTATTCCTCTGACGCATTCTCTCTGCCCTGTGGGGTTCTGCAGGGCTTTGTGCTGTCACCCATGTTGTTCATGGTGTACATGCTGCCATTGGGAAACACTGCAAGGTGGTATGAGCTGGGTTTTCATTCCTATACAGATGAAGCCTAACTCTACCTGTCCTTTGTGCCTGAACAGGATAGTGCAGTGCTGGTGTTTAACAGCTGCCTTGCCGAGGTCCAGGACTGGATGAATGCCAACTAATTGAGGTTGAATCCAGATAAGACCAAGGTTCTAGTGGTGGATCCAGGTTGTCGGGTAGACGGGCTGATGGCTGGTTCTGCCTCTGGGCTTTGGCTTGGTGGTAGAAAGCTGTTGACCTCCAAAGAGGTGCAGAATCTAGGCATTATTCTCGATGATGGGCTGATGCTTCGTTCTCAGCTGTCGGCCTTTGTCAAGTCCTCTTTTTACCATCTGAGGAATATCGCCCAGATTAAGCACCTTGTTGTACCTGGCGACCTTCCTACTATGGTCCACGCTTTTGTAACCACCTGCCTTGACTACTTTAACTCCCTGTACCTAGGGTTACCTGGGGTTGATATCCACCACTTGCAGCTGGTGCAGAATGTGGCAGCCAGGCTGTTGATGGGGCTGCCTCGGTCGGGTCACATCATGCCTGTGCTCTGTGGTCTCCACTGGCTGCCAGTTCAATGGCGGACCACCTTTAAGGTTGGCTTGTTGACCTTATAGGCCCTACATGAACAGGGGCCGAGTTACCTGCAAGAGCTGTTGCATCCCTACTGCCTCCGCTGACCACTCCGCTCCACCGATGAGGGATTGCTAGAGGTTCCCAGGGTTCAATTGAAGACATCTGGGGCCTGTTGCTTTTGCATTTGTGGCTCCTACCCTGTGGAACTCTCTACCTCATCGGATACGTGAGTGCCTGACCGTGGAGAGCTTTAAAATTGCTCTAAAAATGCACCTGTTCAATCTGGCTTTTCCAGGCTATTGATTTTTGCTGTAGGATGTCTGGATTAACTGTATGTTTTTAGTATGATTTTTTTTTTTTTTTATTGTTAAGTGCTATGATCAGTGTGAATAGCTCTCTATAAATATACTCGAGAAATTAGTGGCTATACAGGTCACCAAGTTCCCCTCTAAATATACCCTCCTATCACCTGCTCAACATGGTTTCTGCAAGGGACATAGCACCTCTACTGCTCTAATACAATTTACAAATGATGCCCTTACTGCAGCGGATCACGGTCTCATGACTGGTGCAGTGTTCACTGACCTCTCAAAGACGTTTGATCTTGTAGATCACCCTCTTCTGCTTGATTGCCTTAGCTTCACTGGTTTCTTGGAGCAAGCCACAAACTGGTTCCAGAGCTACTTAAGCAATAGAAGACAACAGGTAAAATTTAACTCTGTGGTGTCAAACTCTGCACCTATCAATGTTGGTGTTCCTCAATGCTCCATCTTGGGGCCTCTTCTCTTCTCCATTTTTATACATGACATATCTTCTAACTCCCCTTGGTGCTCAACAATCTAGTATGCAGATGATCTGGTGCTCTACACCTCCTCTGCAAAAACAGAAGAAATAAATAGTCGACTAACATCTGCATTTCTCATAATGCAAGAATGGATCCACAACAAAAGGCTCGTCCTAAACATAAGTAAAACTCAGAGCATGCTCTTTGGATCTGCAACCAAACTTAGAACAAACCACAACTTTTTCAACGTCTCCTGTGCAAATGGCTCCCCCCTTACGAAAGTAACCTCATTCAAGTATTTAGGTGTCCTGCTTGATGAAACTCCCAACTTTGAGCAACACATCATTGACACCTGCAAGTCAGTAAACTCCAAATTCGGAATAGCTTACAGGACTAGTCAGATGCTTACCCCCTCAGCTAGACTGGCTATTTCTAGGGGTATCCTACTTCCATCCCTTGTGCATGGTGCTGTCACCTAGATAAATGCTTCGAAAACCACCCTAAGTAAGTGGGATACAACATACAATAGTATCTGTCATTATGCCTCGGCTTCCCTACGTTTGAAACACCATTGCTTGCTATATGCAGACCTTAGATGGCCTTCTCCATCTGCCAATCGACTCCTTGCCCTTGGTACTCTGCTGGACAACATCATTAGAACTAATCTACCTACCTCTCTTGCAGGCATGCGGGTGCCTGTGTCCCTCACCTATGGCCTCTGCTCTACTAGACTCTCTCTACAATACACCCCTAGGTGCAGAACGCTAAAAGGAACCTCAGTTTTCTCCTGCCTGGCCGCAAAATATTGGAATTCCCTACCTCTTGATGTTCACTCTGCACCTAGTCATATTGCTTTTAAAAAGATGCATCACACTCACCTCATCAAACATGCCCTGTGTTCCTGTTTTAAACCCCCATAGGGTGCTTGACATCACCTTCCTCAGCTCTCAGAATGTTTCAATTTTGCTCTGACTCCTTGTTACTGTTATATGTAGCACTTACCATGGATTATGTGTTAAAACACTACTGCATTATGACTGTATATGTCTTGTGTTTTGTACTATTGTGTGGTTTCCTGCCATTGTCTCTGTCATATTAGCAATACTGTTTACGTCACAGAACGTTGTGTAGATTTTTTCCCTTGTATGGTCAATTACCTCTGAACTATACCTGTTATTTGTTTTGTCTGCCAATTTTGTATTGTAACCTCCCGGGTCGTGTCTGAAAATAGTCATATTTTGTGGCTACGACACCTTACCCAGTAAACAAAAACTAAATAAATAAAGCTGAATTGAATTGAACTGCAAAAGTGACTTGCTCTGGTCACACAATATACAAGTAGAGCATGTTGGAATCAAAACCCATTCTGCTTGATGAACGAAGCTTGTTCACAGCTCTTTACTTTATCCTCTAGGCTGTACTGCCAGCTGATAATCAACAGCTACACATTTCAAGGCTGGCCCCATGATGTCAGGCTAGTAGGTACGTAGCCACATTTGCATCTTGTAGACCTGAGTTCATACCTGAAATTGTAAGAGAAAAGTCTGTAAGAGAGGGAACAGAAAGAAAAAATGACTCACCTTAGTAATTATGTTTCTTCTAATGGAGTCTTGCTGTATTCTGGCTATTGCAGTTAGCTCCAGCCTTTAAACTGCCCCGGAGAACAAAGGGTTAACTTTCTATGCAGTGCATAGAATGCAGAGCTCAAGCTCGGTTGAGGTCTTTGTCTGTTTCCGTCAGATTCTTACGAGCAAAAACTCACTAACTATCCTATGTGGAAATTGTAAAATTTCTTACTAGCCAACTGGCAACAAGGAGTTTTGGATTCCGTGTCAGTGGCTCAGTAGGTAGCACACTCACCTCTGAATGACACTGTAGTGCAGCATGAGACGAGTGCTGCACTTCTGAGGTGCTGTCTTTCGGACAAGACGTTAAACCGAGGTCCCATCTGCCTGGATTGGTGGTAGCTGAGGAGGATGTTAAAGATCCCATGGCACTTATCGAAAAGAGTAGGGGAATCTCCCCGGTGTCCTGGCCAAATTTCACTCATGTCACTAAAAATACCATCAACAGCTTAATCTGGTTCAAGGTCAGTTGGCATTCATCTGTATCCCCCTCCCCCGGGTCGTTCCTGAAAATAGGCAGGATTTGCCTAGTGCACTTACCCGGTCAACAAAAACTAAATAAATAAATAAAATTCCCCAAAAGATTCAGGTCAGGAAACCCAAAACCAAAAACCCATCCCAATAAAGGATAACAATAACAACAAAAAAACACCCAAACAAAAAGAGGAGCGTGTGTAATAGGCGCCTCTGGGGTGCTACACTGCACCTGCCCACCTACTTCCCAAAAACAGGTTCTGAGAGGGGAGGCAGGGAGGGAGGTCAGAATACAGCAAGACTCAGTTAGAAGAGACATAATTACTAAGGTGAGTAATTTTTTCTTCAAACAACATGAAGACTTGCTGTATTCTGACTATTGCAGACTACCAAGCAGTACCTCCATGGAGGAGGGACAGAACCTACTTTGAGGAATAGGCTCGAAGTACTGCTGTGCCAAACGAGCGTCACTCCTAGCCTGGATATCAGAGAGTAATGCTTGGTAAAGGTATGGACCGTTTTCCAGGTGGCTGTTTGACAAATTTCTAAGAGAGGGATATCCCTGGCAGCAGCCAGGGAAGCAGCTGTACCTCTTGTAGAGTGAGCCCTCAGGCCTGAGGGTGGAATCTTTCCCAGTTTCTCATAGCAGAATTGTATACAAGACACAATCCACCTGGCAATAGTTCTTTTGGTGGCAGGTTTGCCCTTTCCCACTTCCCCATAAGTGAGGAACAACTGGAGGGATTCAAACCTGTGACCCTTGGTACACTCCATGTAGTAGCTAAGGGCTCTTTTAACATCCAAACTGTGTAGCCTCCTCTCTCCTGAGGAAGAATGATAAGTGAAGAAGACAGGAAGAGACGTAGACTGATTCAGGTGGAAGTCTGAAACCACTTTGGGCAAGAACCTCCTATTGGTTCTAAGGATCACTTTTTCTCTATGAAAGGAGATAAAATCAGGTTCCACCGACAGGGCCTGCAGTTCACTGATACATCTGGCAGAGGTAATGGCTACCAAAAACACAGTTTTCCAAGTCAAGTACTTAAGCTCTGCTGAGGACATAGGCTCAAAAGGAGGTTGCATAAGTTGAGCAATGCAAATGTTTAAGTCCCAGGCAGGGGCAGGACCCCTAAAGGGAGGATTGGTATGAAGCAATCCTTTGAAAACTTTATAGAACACAGGATGAGATGATAGTGAGGAAGACTTTCCCACTGACAAAGATGCAGACACAGCTGACAAGTGTACCTTGAGAGTAGCTGGTCTGAGGCCTAGGCCATTAAGATGGACCATATAATCCAGAACTGTAGACAATTCAGCAGTGTCTGGAGGAATATGCTTCTTGGAGCACCAAATGCTGAATCCTTTCCATTTGGAGTTTTAAGTCTTTCTGGTAGAAGGCTTTCAAGAAGCTTTGAGAATATCCAGAACCCCCTGAGACAGATGCAAATCTGCATACTCTAACTCTTCAAGAGCCATGCCTTGAGATTGAGAGACCGAAGACTGGGGTACCAAATCTTCCCCTGAGAGGAGGTTTACAGGTTGTAATTCCTGGGAAGAGACAGGGGAAGATGGACTGTTACAGACAGCAACAGGGGGTACCAAGGCTGTCTGGCTCAGTCTGGAGCAATCAGAATCACTTTGCAAGGTTGTGACCTTATCTTGACTAGGACTTTGAACAGTAGAAGAAGGGAGGGAGGGAAGGCATACAGAAATCTCCCTTCCCAGTTCAAAAACAGAGCATCAAGAGGGACTGAGCCCAAGACTGGGGGTCTGCAACAAAACAGAGGAAGTTGGTGATTGTCTGGGGCTGCAAAGAGATCTATCTCTGAAGTGCCCCACCTTGAAAAAATCACTTTCAAAACCAGAGGGTCCAGGGACCATTCATGATGGCCCTGGGAGATCCTGCTCAGTGCATCTGCCAGTATATTGTCCTTTCCTGGAAGGTAGACTTCTATCAGAGAGGTCTGCAGGGAATAAGCCAGGGACCACAATTTCATGGCTTACGTGCACAAGGCTGTAGACCAAGTGCCTCCCTGCTTGTTGATGTACCACATGGTGGTGGTGTTGTCTGTTCTGACCTGAACCACCTTGTTCTGCACCAACTGAGAGAAGGCTTACAGGGCCAGAAAAACTGCCCTGAGTTCCAGGAGATTGATATGAAGGAGGGACTCCTGAGGGGACCACAGTCCTTGGGCTGTGAGATCCCCCAGATGAACTGCCCACCCCAAAAGAGAAGCATCCACGGTAAGGACCACTGAATGAGACTGAGTGACAAAAGGGACCCCTTGCCTTAAATTGTCCTGATCCTGCCACCACTGAAGGGCTTGGATCAGTGTCTGAGTCCCTGGAATCAGTTTGGTAAGAGGGTCCTTCCTTTGGGACCAAAAGGCCCTCAGATGGAACTGAATGTCCCTCATCTGAAATCTTGCCCCTTAGACCACTGCTGTAGAAGCTGCCATGTGGCCCAAAAGCTGAAGGAAGTGCCTTGCTAGTTGGGACACCTGAAGGCTGAAGGACAAAGCCAGTTCTGTAAGAACTTTTGCCCTTTCCAGGGGAAGAAAAGCTCTTGCTTTGACAGTACCCAGCTCTGCCCCTATAAAGGTAAGGAGCTGAACTTGTTTGAGAACTGATTTGGGGAGGTTGAGAAGAAAACACAGAGAAGTGAGTACTTGCTGAGTCACTTGTAGGTCTGACTTGACTTGGTCTGGAGACTGACCCACTATGAGCCAATCGTCCAGGTATGAAAAAATGGAAATCTTTTGCCTTCTTAGAAAGGCAACAACTACTGCCAGGCACTTTGTGAAGACCCTTGGAGCTGATGTTAGGCCAAAGGGCATTGCTTTGAACTGATAATGGCCTGAGGGCAACTTGAACCCGAGGTACTTTCTGTGGGAGCACCTGATGGGAATATGAAAGTAGGCATCTTTGAGGTCCAGGGAGACTAGCCAGTCCCCTGGCCTTAGACAGGGAAGAATTATTCCCAGAGTTACCATCTTGAACTCTGGTTTTAAAAGATGTTTGTTCAGGTATCTTAGATCTAGGATGGGTCGCCACTCCACTGTTTTTTTTGGGGTAAGGAAGTATCTGGAGTATAGACCTTTGCCCCAGTGTAGGGTAGGAACTCTCTCTATGGCTCTTAAAGCCAGAAGAGATGAAATCTCTGCCTCTAGGGCAAGGGTCTCGGAGAGACCTACAGGTGGAAAAGATCTAGTTCTCATCTTTGGAAATTTTTTGAAGCTGAGAACCAGTCCCTGGCTTACTACTTCCAGGACCCACTTGTCTGATGTAATAGACATCCAGTCCAGGACATAGTAAGCCAGCCTGCCCCCTACAGGGACAGGAAAGTCGACCCGGGCAGACCCATCAGGGTTTCTGCTTGGCAGGGGCCTTAGGCTGAGGAGAGGAAGCAGCCCTTCTCATCCCCCTTCTGCCTCTCCCTCTGAAGAACCCCCTCTGTGAAAAGGGAGAAGAGGCCTGTGCTTGGTGAAAAGGCCTATGAAAAGGCCTGCCCCTACCCCTAGATTGCTATCTTTGAGGAGTTGCTTTCCTCTCCTTGGCCTGAGCACTCCTATAAGTGGTCCTGTACTCATCCATTTTCTTCATGTAATTCTCTGTCTGTTCCCCAAATAGAGAATTACCCACCACAGGAAAATCCATGGCCTTAGCCTGGGTGTCCTGTGAGAGGCTAGTACATCTGAGCCAAGCCATCCTCCGAAGAGCCACAGATGTAGCCATGACTCTTGATGACACATCACTGGAGTCCACAGCGGCATGAAATTGTACCTTCGATGCCTCAATCCCATCAGCAGCCACCTCCTCCAGCTCCTTGGCCAGCTGAGGGGAGGCCTGTTCAGCCAGTGCCAGTACAGTGTCCCACCTGGACTTCTGGAACCTGGCTGTATAGGCCATGTAGTTCGCCTGCCTGAGTTCCAAGGAAGATGCCATGTACTGCTTCTTTGCCATAGCATCCATCTTCCTGGAATCTTTGTCTGGGGGGTGTGAAGCCAAGGGAATGTTTGCTTTGTCACAGGCAGCAGCCTGCACTACCCCAACAAGGCTGCATTGCTGATATAAAAACTCCATATCTGAGCCTGATAGTGTGTACCTCTTGTCCATCCTTCTGTCAACAGGAGGTACAGAATTGGGAGACTAGGATTTTTTGTGTCTGCTTCCGAAAGGATTTGTGAAGGGGAATAGACAGTCTCCTGGACTCTGGGATGTCCATCATTTCCACATAATCAGGCTCATCTTGATCCTCCATTACCTCCTCCATAGGAAGATGGAGGGTTTCAGCCACTTTTCTGTAAAACAGAAAGTGAGAAGGGGACTCAGAAAGCCTAGGAGGGGATACCCCAGAAGGTCTGTCTGGGGAGATGTCCGGTTCCACAGGCACATCCAGACTTTCACCATCATCACCATCATCTTCAAATTCCCCCTCCTCCTCAAACTCCGGTTCATAAAAATCTTCAGGGGTATAATCTTGAACCGGGGAAACCGACCAAACCGAACCCCTGCCAAAAGGTGCCGGATCGGTCAGAACCGGGCAAAGTGTTTCCACAATCCGTATCGCTCTGGCTATTTCCTCGGCGGTCGGAACATGAACCTCTGGATCCGAACCGGTCAATTTTTCTTTGTGTTTCCTTTTTGTAGGAACCGACCCCCTCAGGATCGGATCTCCTCTTGCCCGAAGAAGTATCACCCTGGTCAGAGGGCACTCCTTCTGGTTCGGTCGGAACCGAACCGGGCTGGCCATCTGGGTCAGCGGATTTCTCAGCCTCCTTTTCCCTCAGTCTACCTAATCTCTTTTCAAGGGTAGATTTAGGAAAATTTTTACAAATTTGGCAGTCTGTATCGAGGTGTTCAATCCCCAGACAATAAACACAGGTGGTGTGGGGATCGGCCTTAGCAAAGACCTCCCCACACTCACTGCAGTGTTGAAACCCAGTGGGCCCGTTTTTTTTCTTGGGTTTCTCAGACATAGCCAACCTAACCAAACTTACCCTTTTTATGGCAACCGCCAGGCAAGACTCCCTTATTGGTTCCTAACCGTGTTACAGGTATTTTAAAAAACTGTTGAAAACACGTTTTTTTTAGAACTGATAAGGACCAGTAACCACACACTAAAGTAAAACACAAGGATTCACTACAAGTAATCGGTTCAGCCGAACCGATCCAACACTTTACAATTTCCACACAGAAAATCAGAACAATACCTATCTAGTACTCACGGTACCGCAGACAGAGACTGCACCAACTATGTGGAAATAAATTCGGTTTAAAACAGACACTTAACCGAGACTTTAACCGACTTTCGAACCGAGCTGAACGAGAAATCTCCGGAGAGACTGTTCAGTGAGGCGGAGTAAAGAATCTGACAGTTGAGTTTCAAAAGGAAACAAACAGAGACCTCAACCGAGCTCGAGCTCAGCATTCTATTCACTGCATAGAAAGTTAACCCTTTGTTCTCCAAGGCAGTTTAAAGGCTAGAGCTAACTGCAATAGTCAGAATACAGCAAGACTTCATGTTGTTTGAAAAGACAGA
Source organism: Neoceratodus forsteri (assembly GCA_016271365.2). NCBI lineage: Eukaryota > Metazoa > Chordata > Ceratodontiformes > Ceratodontidae > Neoceratodus > Neoceratodus forsteri. Next base: position 663,075,092 of record CM057459.1, read on the forward strand.
AGTTGGTGCTGTGGCAGCCCCAGAAATCTACTGACATGAGCACAGCCAGGGTTTAGAAATCCTGATATGGCACCCCAATACCTGTTGACACCATAGAGCCAGCCTCGAGATGTGTAGTTTTTGATGATCAGCTGTCAGTATAGCCTAGAGGGTAAAGCATCCTGAAGATGGATTTTCACTAACAGTTCAAAATGTAAAGGTGATAACTCACTAGTTTCAAGGCACATACAAAACAATTATTATAAAAGTAGAAAGTGTTGTAATAATAATAATAATAAACTTTATTTTTTAAGCGCCTTTCAAAATATCAAGGCACTTTTCAATAACTAAAACATAATTCCATAAACAACAAATGCAATAATAAATAGCACAACAGATCCATACAACGAGTCACTGACAGGCCTGTCACCACAAAAAGGTTTTAAACACCTGTTTAAATCCCCCCACGGTCGCGCACTCCCCAAGCTGATGGGGTAGAGAATTCCAGAGGGTAGGGGCCATAAACATAAATGCACGGACCCCAGAAGATTTCAAAGTCACCCTTGGAACCTCCAGCAACCCCTCGTCAGCCAAACGCAGCAGTCACACAGGGCTGTAGAGCATTAGAAGCTCTTTCAAGTAGTCAGGGCCAAGTCCGTGTGAGGTTTTATAAGTCAGTAAACCAACTTTGAAGGTGATCCGCCACTGAGTCGGCAGCCAGTGCAGATCATGCAGCACTGGGGTAATATGCTAAGCCCGAGAAGACCCTGTCAACAATCGTGCTGCAGCTTTCTGCACTAGCTGCAAGCAGCAGATATCAACCCCAAGAAGCCTTAAGTAAAGGGAGTTGCTGTAGTCAAGGCGTAAGGTCACAAAGGCGTGGACCAACACAGGCAGATCGCAGGACAGAAGAAGGTGCTTGATCATGGCAATGTTCCTAAGATGATAAAAGGCAGACTTGACGACTGCCGACACCTGAGATCGAAGGGTCAGCCCGTCATCAAGCACCACTCCCAGGACACACACCCGTTCAGAGGTAAGAGTCTGGGAGCTCCCAGAAAAAGTCCAGAGGGCTAACCAGCCCTCAACCCCTCTATCCAGCGACCTGGATCCACAACCATCACCTCAGTCTTTCCCGTGTTCAACTTTAGCCAGCTTTAATTCATCCAATCCTGGAATTCAGCTAGGCAGTTATTAAATACTGAGAAAGCACTATCCTGGTCAGGTGCAAAAGACAGGTAGAGCTGGGTATCATCAGCATAGCAGTGAAACCTCAGCCCATACCATCTTGCAATGTCTCCGAGGGGCAGCATATACATTGCAAACAACACAGGGAACAACACAGGGAACAGCACCTAGCCCTGAGGAACCCCACATGACAGAGGGAGTGAGTCTGAAGAAAAAATCCTCGACACAACTCTCTCTGTGTTCTGCCCGTGAGGAAAGATGTAAACCACCTGAGGACAGTACATGTCAGGCCACAGATGAACTTCAGGCACTCGAGCAGCATCCCATGGTCCACAGTGTCAAAGGCTGAAGAGAGATCAAGGAGCACCAGAATGGAATGATTTCTCTGATCTTTCACCATCAGGAGATCATTGAGCACCGGAACCAGCGTAGTCTCAGTACTGTGCCTCTTTTAAAAACCGAACTGGAGAGGTTCATAGATATTATGGATGGTCAAATGGTTCTCCAGTTGAATCACCACTACTTTCTCAATAACCTTCCCTATAAAGGGAAGGTTCGAGATAGGTCTGTAGTTTGCTAGAACATCCGGGTCCAAAGAAGCTTTCTTCAGAAGGGGTGTTACCACCACCTCCTTCAGGGAGCTTGGAAACTCACCTGATTCCAAGGAGCACTGGACTATTTGAGCCAGAACAGGGCCAATGATATCACAACAACCCATAGCCAGGCAAGTTGGGTCCAGATCCAGACTACAGCATGTAGGGTGCATACCTTGGACAATCCGCATAATATCCATGAACTCCGGCAGGTCAAAGGTACTCCAGGAAATACGAGGTGCAGTGACTGAGCACCGACCAACAGCATCCCCCACAGAACGAGTCAGAAGAATCTCCGACCTGATGTCTGCCACCTTATTCGCAAAGAATCGAGCAAGCTCATCGTATTCCATTTGCGAAAAAGCTCTTTGGAGCTGCAGACAGGCTGGGTTGCACAATCTGTCTACAGTTCAGAAGAGTTGAGCTGGTTGATTCTGAGCGACAGCAATCTCCCTGGACAGGAACTCTGCCTTCTTATGGGAGATAGCTGATTGGTAGGCCTGATAATGCTCCATCAATCTAAGGTGGTCAGCCTCCAGGGCGGATTTCCTCCGGCACCATTCTAACCTTCGTCCTAATCGCCGCAACTCCCTCAAAGACCCATCAAACCAAGGGGCCCAAGGGTGAGGACGAACACAGACAGGAGCAATCAGGTCCAGAGCTGAGAAGATGACCTTATTATAGGCCAAAACCAAGGACTCTGGCCTCAGGAAACTCAGAGAGGTCAATCACTGCCGCTAGGCCTTCAGGGCTCACATCCCATAAAGGCAGTAACTGACCATCTCCACAGGGGCAGGCCTAAAAAGGGGGTGCAAAAGTTAAACCTCACAGTGTAATGATCAGACCAACCGACAGGTTCCACCCCCGTATCAGAGGCCTCAATCCCCAGGAGGAACACCAAATCCAAAGAGTGACCATGACTATGGGTAGGAAAGCTAACAATCTGTGTGAAGCCCAGTGATGTCATCAACTGGAGGAAGTGCTGTCCAAAATGCGAGCGTTCATCATCGACCCAGGCGCTGAAGTCACCCAGAACCATCAGTCTGGGCAACTCCAATGCCATGTCGACGGTGAAGTCTGCCACTTCCTGCAGGAATCGCTTTTCGTCCCCGGGTGGATGGTAGACGAGAGCTATCCTACAACCCACACTTGCTATCACAGTACATTCAAAGGATTCGGCCTCCTCTACTAGTACACCTGTGAGGCCCAACTTGGTCTTGAAATAGACCGCTCCTCCCCCCCCCAAGGTCCAATCTCGGTTGGTGTATCACTGAGAACCTGGCCTGAATTGCCGCTTCTAACGAAGGGCTAGCATTTTCATCCAGCCAGGTCTCGGTGATGCATGCCAGATCAGTTGTTCCAACAAGATCCGCAATAATTGCAGTCTTGTTCTTAATAGAACTGGCATTGCATAACACCGCTCAAGTTGGATGGGATTCATGAGCCGTCCCGGCTACTTGCCCACCAAAAAAAGTGGTGCCCTTGGGTATGGGGACTAGACATGAGACACCAAGTTCCAGGCTCCATTTCGCCCCAGGGTGTCTTCTAGACCTAATCACCCCTCTGTGAGACATTCGCTCATTTGTCCTCCGATGTCCGCACCCCCCACCTCTACCACCTCTCCTACGCACAATACCCAATTCCCTAACACCTTAAAACACGTTTAATAAAACAACTGATTTCCTATTTAACCTGTTGGGATTTTCTACAGTCAAAGGAGGGCCAAGTGCCTCGGTGACACTATTTCCTACCAGAAGCCTAAAACACAAGGCTGCCCCCAGACCTTAATTACAGGTTGATTTACATATGAATAACTCTGGACTGCAAAGACTCACAGATAAACCCAATGTCTCACTCAAATTAGATTTTTATGGGCTTTCAGACATTAAGAAATCCTGTAGATGACAGTTCCCCTTTAAGGGCCGGAGGCCCAGGGACAGTAGGTGGACCAGATAATCCAACACAGTAGATAAACTCACCTGAAAAGGGTGAAGCCACCTGGAACAGCACTACAGAGAAAACCTTTTCCATTTAGAAGAGTAGACTTTCCTGGTTGCTGGCTTCCTGGAAACCTTAAGGACATGCAAAACCCTTTCTGACAAGTTTAGCCCAGAACAGTCTAATTACTCAAGCACAAAGCTCTAAGGCGCAGGGTCCTTGGGTCTGGAAAGGTTATCCTGCACCGAGACAAGGTCAGCAGATTGTACCTCAGAGGAAGGATGATTGGAGGCTTGATCGAGAGGGTCAGGAGCAAAGAGAACCAGGTCTGCCTGGTCCAGATCAGAGTGATTAGAATCATTGTTGCAGACTCCCTTCTGAATTTCAGCAGCACTCTCAGTATGAGAGGGAATGGTGGAAATGCATAAAAGGACTTTCCTTGTCTAACTAAGGACTAGGGCATTCTCTGGGACTGTCCACATAGAGGGACGCCTGCAACAAAAGAGGGGGAGCTGACTGTTTTCCCAAAAGGGGAACAGATCTATCGCTGGTGTGCTCCACCTTCTGAACGCTGCAGAGATCACTTGCTGGTTCAGAGTCCATTTATGGTGTCCTTGACTGATTCAGCTCAGGAAATCTGCAAGGACGTTGTCTTTCCCTGGCAGGTGCATTGCAGACAACTGTACCTCCTCTGAGTACATCAGGATCCAGATCTTCATTGCAACTGTGCATAGTTTGGAAACCTTGTTCCTCCATGTTTGTTGTTATAATACATGGTAATGATTTTGTCTGTCCTGATTTGAACTGACCCCTCATGTCGAAAGAAAAGGCCTGTATTGCCAGATATATAGCCCTGAGGTCCAGGGGATTTATGCAGTCTTAAGACACCAGAGGGGTCCACACCCCACTTATGGTGAGGTCGTCCAGAAGGGCACCTCAGTGCAGGAGGGTGGCATTTGTACTGAGCACCACCATAGGTGATTGCTAGAGGAAGGGTACTCCTTCCCTGAGGTTTTCCTCTTCCTTCAACCACTCCAATGCACCGGTACTTTGTCACAGGTACTAGTTTCAGCAGAGGATCCCGCCTTTGGGACCAGTGAGCCCTCAGGTGGTACTGGACATCCCTCATTTGGAATCTGACACATCGTACTACTGCCGCAAAGGAGACCATGTGCCCCAGTGACTGAAGGAAGTCTCTTGCAGATCTGGTCTGCCCTGCCCTAAAAGAGTTTGTTAGTACTGTTGGATTTTGCACACTCTCCTGAGGGAGGAATGCTCTCCCCAGAAGGGTATCCAATTCTGCCCCTATGACATCTAGCACCTGAACCAGTTATGTGTGGGGGACTTCTGGACATATATTAGGAAATCCAGCTCCTCCAGGGTACAATGGGTGAACAAAAGGGAGGACTTGGCCTCTTGGTGTAACTTTCTTGAGACTAACCAGTCATCCAGGTAGGGAAAAACTACCACTCTCTCCTCAAATGTGCCACCATTAGTGCCAGGCACTTTGTGAAAATCCTGAGAACTGAGGAAAGGCCAAAGGGAAGTGTTGTAAACTGGTAATTGTAATTCCCTACCCTGAATCTGAGGTACTTTCTGTGAGAGGGTATTACTGATATGTAGAAATAAACTTCTTTGAAATCTAGTGACCCCAACCAATGTTCCTGTTGTAGTGATAGAATCACTGTGCCCAGTGTTACCATCTTGAACTTTTCCTTGTGCTTGCTCCAAAATCTCAGCTCTAAAATGGGTTGCCACTCTCCATTTTTCTTGTAGGTTAGGAAATATCTTGAGTACAGTCCCCTCCCACACTGGGAGGGGGTACTTTTCTACCGCACGTGCTTGCAGCAGTTTTTTTACCTCCAACTTCAGCAGTTTTTCTGCTGGAGTATGTGGTGGGGAGGCTCTGTATTTCTGCAGTTTTGGGAGTCTCTTGAACTGTAGAGAAAGGCCCCAATTCACAATTTCCAAGACCCATCTGTCTGTGGTAATACTTTCCCATGCCTGTAGATAGTGAGACAGCCTTCTTCCCACTGGCAATGGCTGGACGACCTGGACCAACATGTCAGGGGTTCTGTTTTCCCAGGGCTTTGGGGACTGTGGTGGTCTCTCCATGCCTGGCACCCCTTTTGCCCTTTCCTCTGAAGAAGACCCTCTGGGAAGCATAGTCATAGATCACTTAAGCATAAGTTATAACTATATCCCCTACTGCCCCTTCAATGAGGCCTGTGGAAAATGAAGGTCTTCCCCTTCTCAGTGTTACTTTTGTAGGTGGTGTTATACTCATCCACCTTTTTAATGAGTCTCTGTCATGTCACCAAACAATGAATTTCCCTTAGAGGGAAAATGCATGACCTTTGTCAGAGTGTCCTGGGAAAGATTTGTAGTCCTAAACCATGCAAACCTCCTAAGGGACACTGCATGAGCCATGACCCTGGAGGCACTGTCACTGGCATCCATGAGCATATGGAACTGGTATACTTAGTGGCATCATGGCAGCTTTTGCTGTGTCTGTCAGGTCTTGAGCCAGTTTACCAGCTGCGTTTTCACTCATAGTCACAACCCAGGAGCAAAGTGCCTTTTAATACAGAGTGGTATAAGCCATATAAGCTGCCTGCCTCAGAAGCAAAGAAGCTAAAGTATATACTTTTTTGCCCATACAGTACAACTTCCTAGAATCCCTTTCTGGGGCTGAGAGGCCTTGGTGCAGGCAGCTGTCTGTACCACTCCCTCATGGTCAGGATGTATATATAAAAACTCAGCACCCTGCCTATCCACTAGTTACTTTTTCTCTATTTTCTTGTCAATGCCAGCAACAGAGGTGGGTACTACTAGCATCTAGCAGGTGGATTTCTTGAGAAATGTATGGATGGGCAAGAACACCCTCTTTGTACAGGTTATGCCTATCATGTCCAGGAATTCAACCTCATCCTTATCCTCTGCCACTTCCTGGAGTGAAAGATTGAGGGTATTTGCCATTTGCCACACAAGGAAATAGTGTGAGGTGTAACCCTCTGAGGACTGAGGAGGGGATGAAACTCCTGCTCAGGGGAGACCTCAGGCTATATTGGATGCTCTTCCTCCTCCTCATCTTCATGATACAATTAGCCTCTTCTGCCACAGGCATTACTACTGGTATTGGAGCCTGGGGTGGGGAGTAGGCATGGTCATAAGAGACCCCATTGCTTGGGTAGCCTAGAAAAACTGCCATGCTTTTGTCATGTCCTCAACGGAGGGCATCTTGCATTTGTCAACCGGCATCTCCTTAGCTCTTCAGCAGGAGAGGCAGTGACATGTTTTTCTTTGTGCTTTTTCTTTGAAGGCCCCGGTTCTGATGCCTGCTCAGTATCTCTTTTAGACTTACTGGATTCTTCTGCTTACTCTGAGGGACTGACCCCCTCACCCGAGCCTGTCTGTGATGGAAAGGTAGACTGAGACACCATGACAACTTCAACATTTTTAGCACTTTCTTTTAATACTTTTGGTTCAAAACTTAATACACAGCCCCCAACTGCAAAAATTGTGATCAGGTCCCAGATACTTAAAACACAACTCATGGCCATCTGCCTAGCCAGAACTTGAAAACAATTTGCACAATTTCTAAATGGTCCCTTTTCTTTTGAGGTCTGTCAGACAAGCTAGTAAATGACAGCCCAAGAAGAAAAACTTAGTTCCTCTACTAGAAGGAAAGAAAAAAGTGGCTTGATTCTCCAATAAAAGGGGAACCACTAGAAACAAGTTGAAAAAGAAGACCGAAACTGCAGAAAATCATCTTAGCTCCACCAAAACCGGAGTTGGGACTACAGGAAAAGTGAACTACAAGAACAGTTTACAAATAAAACTGATTTTTTTTTTTTTGAAAAACAAATGTGATCCCAAGAACAGGAACTCGGCCTCAGATACTGGGTGTTGAAATGGAGCTGAGAGTTTTACTTGAATCTGAACCTGGCACTGCGCATGCTGCACTTCACACTCTCAAAGACTGCCAGCCTGGGCCTAAACGCCCACATTCTGAAGTAACCTATGTGACACTTGGACAGCTGGTTCTGATTACTTTATAATTTTTGTAAAAGAAAAATATAGTGTGACTGTCTGTCATGAGTAATGCTGTGCTCCTGGATGACCCCCCAGATTTCACTTCAAAAGACAGGATATGTTAAACAGCAGATCTCTGTAATATAATTAACTTCTCAGTTTCCTTTGAAAGCTAGGAAGTGGAATATCCATTTTATGACGTCCTCAGGAAGCCCAGTTAAATTGCACCTGGTGTCACAAAGCACATTACACCTCAGTGAGATCTGGCAGTTAGTCACAAAAAGTCCTTTGATGTGTCTGAGAAAGGAAACTGCTCATGGATCAAATGAACTGAGAAATCACAGTCTTAATTAAGAGTGTCACCATTTGGAAAATGAGTTTTGCTGATGTCACCTATTTAATTTACCTTCTGAAGTATATGACATCCTGATTGTATAATTTTTAATAAACAGAGGAAGAGGAGCTGGGTGACATCATGGAGAAGGCAGGTTCAAGACAGTTTTTTTTATTATGCTGTGACTGACCTTTAGAGATGCATTCTTGTTTGGACTTTCTAGAAAACAACATCTGTTTCACACACTGCTAGAAGGTATACATTAGACAGACAAGTCTAAGTGTACTGTGGTAAGAATTTGCACTTTTAAACTTTATTCTTTTAAAAGATTGTATGTTTTGTGATATATTGTTCTGTGTTTTACATTTTACATTTTTATCTATTTTTAAGTAAAACCTCTTATTTTAAGAGACTACTTGGTGTGCCTTTGAAATTCTTTCTTTGACAAGTGAAGCATATATGGTTAAAGCTGACACTGTGCATAAGCTACTGGGTTACCAAACTGGGAAAAGGTAAGAGTTTATTCTGAGGTCTTTCATAGAGGTTTTAAGGGCTCATTTTGTACACCTGGTTAGGTGCCCGTTGGCAAAAGATATCTGGCATTTCCTCGAAGGGCAGAATTATCTGAGCCTGTACATTGGGTACGCTAGCAAGAGGTTCACAGTTTGAATCCCTCCAGAACTTGAGACCAAAGGTTGATTCGAACCCACAAAACAGACAGGAGGGTTACCCTGTTTCTGTTCCTGTTCACAATACTGCGCTCGGAGGTTGGCACTGTGGGAGCAGAGGGCCTGACCTGCTGAGTGGGGCTGTGACAACCTATAGCTCCCCAGCCTCCTCTTCCTCTGAGCTGCTCACTGTCAACCACTTTCTCCTTGAACTAGGAAACCTAAAAGAGGCAATTATGGAAATTGTCTCAGATGTCCGTACCTCCCGTCCAGCGCTGGAGGAACTGACCAGATGGATTCGGGATGCCGAAGCTCAAACTGTTTCTGTCGAGCACGTTCAGGAAAAGATGGTGCCGGATATCATCACACTGAAACATAAAGTTAACAAACTTGAACAGTGCCTTGAAGATCTGGGGACGTGTAATAGGAGGAAGAGTTTGTTTATTGTGGGTATTACAGAGAACTCCAAAGGCCCCAATATGCTCCTCTTCACCCAGTAGCTGCTCCAGAAAGTTGCCAGACCCTCCCCACATGGGTCTCAGTATATCATCGAGTGGGCCCACTGCTACTTACAGCCAAAAACCTCTGGAGGGTGAGAAGCCTTGCCCCACTATCCTCCATTTATTAAATTATTTAGAGAAGCAACATATCATGCAAAAGGTGAGATCTCTTCAGGAAATTCAATGTGAAGGACGCCGGATTATTATTTTTCAAGACCTCTGTCTGACAGTTAAAGCCAAAAGAAAGGAATACAAGGAATTATTCCTGAAGCTGCAAACTGCTCAACTTTGGTACCAACTCTTGCACCCTGCTAGACTCTCAGTCACACTGCATGATGGCCAGAAGATGTTCAATACAGCAGACCAATCTAAAAAAGGACTTAGGGAACTGCTCCCTTATTTGTTTAATGTTGGTTGGAAGGGAGGAGGTGGACAGCCTTGGCACATGGATGCTGGTGGTGAACCAATGTGAAGACTTCTCAGTTTGAGCTGGTGCTCTGATTTTCTTACTGCCTTTTCTTCTTGATAGCAAAGACTTTTCTTTAGGAACTGTCCATTAAGAAATTCTGCCTAATACTCATCTCATGATGCTCGTTTTATATTTTATAGTGTTTGCTTCCTAGGTTGCCTTGTGGGTATACTATTAAGAGGTGATCAATGTTTCTTCTTTGTAGATTAGAGTGTTGGTGGGGGCAAGGATAGATGATGCTGGCAGCTTGTAATACAATTATGTTCTCTGTAGCTGTCTTTATTCCTGTCATACAGGGATTCTGTTTGTATAATGATGCTAGATTGGGGGTTTTGGTTACATAAGTTTGATGCTAATTTCACATTGCCACTCCCAACTCTCGCCCCCATCAGCCTAGGAATATGTGTAAGGATGTCGGATGGATTGCAAGCACTTCCATCTCTATGCTAACTCTTGATAATAATGGCCCTACAATGAAGGTTCTTATTTTACTGGATCCAGTAGTGAGGTAATTTACCACTCCCTTTACCCTTGTTGTTAGCCTATACCTCATGTTCTCTGTAGTTATAAGGGCCTCTTACTTCTGTTGTCTGCTTGAGGCTACTATTATAGTACTGCCTCAATGTCAATGGAGGAGTTTAGGCAGGGCCACAGTAATGTCTTGGGCTGTCCAACACATTGAAAGTAGGGAAGCCCTGTTACTCAGAATGCAGATTTAACATTGGGGCCCCAGTGGGGGGACCCTTCAGCTTGGCTCCCCCCTTTCAGGAGATGCTTGCTGTCCAACTTCCCTTTATTATATGGTATTTTGCCTATGTTTCTCTATCCTGGTGTTGTCTTTGTCATCTTTGTAGTAAAATTTCTCCTTTTTTAAACACCCTAGGGTTTAACTATTATTTACCATATTGCCAGTGGGGATGGTCATGTGTTTGAGTGACTGGGTTGGCTGGGGACCTGCACACCCTGCCACAACCACATCGCAGTCCGACTGGGATGGCATTTGGTCATTCAGACCAGTGTACTGTGGTAAGACATATGAGCTTTATATTTCAAGAGTTGGATTTACTGTTTGTTAATCTTACTATTTTTCTCTTTGCTTTTGGGGGCTTATAATAGATATGGATGGGGGAGGGGCGGGTTTGCTGACCTCTACCAATTTAAGGGTTTTATAATAGGTGGTAACCCTTCTTTGAGTAATAGTACACCTGCTGTCTTTATATATTTTATTTTATTGGGATGAATACCGTGCTTAAAATGGTATCATGGAATATGTCTATAGTGGCGGTCGTGGCCCCTTTTGTGACACTCCCTCTTCTTATTGGAGGTGACTGGAATCATCAATAGGGAACAGAAGATAGGGTATCGTAATGTGGGCAACATGATTAGTGTAAAACCGATATGAGTGACCAGGATTTCAGAACGTGTTGCACTGTGAACGTCTTTCCTCCACAGGATGCGATGGCTGGAGGGTATTATATATATGTAATGGTGAGTATAGGAGACAAGTCTCCTGCAAAGGAAGAGGTGGGGGGTTGATTTCCAACAGAAAAATCAATGGGGACTGCTTGGGTGGGCTATGGATGTTACTGTAGGGCTACAATTTGGTGTTGCTCTTCTTACTGGCAGCATTTTCCATGTGCTCTAATTTCCCGTGCTCTAAGAAATTCACCTTAAAGTGGGTAACCCATCTGGTCCAGATCCCAGACCTCAACAGACTGGATCACCAGAGACAGGGACTCTCCCTGGGCTAAAGAGCGCTTAGGGATCTGATGGATACATTGGGTCTCTTGGATCCATGGAGACTCTTGCACCCTCATGATAAATCATATTCTGTCTATTCTTGCCCCATCAGACTTTTTCCTGAATTGATTATTTCCTGATTAGTAATGAACTTCTGGCCAATGTCCAGACCTGTGGGATTAAAGAGATGGTCCCGTCAGACCACTATCCTGTTTATCGTCACACAGACCTAGGGCGGGGCCCCTAAAGACAAGACCTGGAAACTTAATACCAGGTTGCTGTCTGAGTCCCTTATAGTAAAAACCTTTAAAAATTTGGTCTAACAATTTTTTTTATACTAATCTGGAATCTGTCCAATGAGCAGACACACCATGGTGTGCTGCTAAAAGTGTGTGGAGGGGTGAGTTGATTCAGCTGGCTTCTAAAAAGCAAAAGGAAAAAGAAGCCACAGTGCAAGCACTTTTGGTGGAAACTATATCACTAAAAGCTTCACTCTCAGTCCACACCTGAAGCCTCTTGGTGCCATCTAAATTCACTGCACTCACAATATGTGGCCTTACTGCAGGAGAAGGCAAAGTTAGCTATTACATGGTCTCAGATTACATATATCGAGCAAGGTGATAAATCAGGGAAGCTCTTGGCCCTCAGACTTTGGCATCAGGAAGCGCAGAGAGTTATAAGAGGCATTCAACGACAACCTGATCAACCCTTAAAGGTCTCAGCCAGGGATATGACCGAAGACTTTTGAGAGTTTTATCAGGAATTATATACTTCAGAATGTGGACCTGAGGATCTTGAGGGGGCTCTTAGTACTTTTCTAGGTACTACTGACCTGCCTTGTCTCAGTCCTGAACATTCCTCCCACCTAGAAGGTCCAATTCAGCACAAAAAAGTGTTGGCTGCTATCAGAAGCATGCGACTCAACAGTGCCCTGGGACCAGATGGTTTTCCATTCAATTTCTACAAGAAATTTTAGTAGAACTTACCCCATATGTAACCATTATTTTCAATCATTTCCTTGATGAAGGGATCCTGGACTCTTCTCTCAAGGCAGCCAGGATTACTTTAATCCCAAAACCAGGCCGTGATGATGCCCTCTCTGAAAATTACCATCCCATTTCCCTTATGAATGTGGACCTTAAGATCTCAGTGAAGATCTTAGCTCATCACCTAGAGACAGTCTGGCAGTTCCTTATCAGTCCTAAACAGGTGTGCTTTATGGCCAGGCCCCTTTCGAGTGACCATCTTGTCACTGCATTTGTGGAGATTAGACCAGCAGTGGCCATAGTCTCCCTGGATGTGGAGAAAGCTTTCAATCAGGTGGCCTGGTATTACCTTTTTTCTATGATGAGGAAGTTTGGTTCCCAGAGGCCTTTATTAGATGGGTTCAGTTATTATACTATTCTCCTTTGGCCCATATCATCTCTAATGGAGTTCTTTCAGTCCCTGTTCTTCTAGAGAGAGGCATCCATCAGAGCTGCCCTCTATCCCCTTTTTTATTCAACTTACAGTATATTTAGAACCTCTTATTCTTAAAGTTAAGTCCGTGGATGCAGTTACAGGCATAAGTATTGGATCCCACAGTTATTCAATTTCTGCATATGCAAAATGACATTTTATTACACCTTACAAACCCTCATATTTCCACCCCCAAGGCCTTGTCCATTATTGAGGAGTTTAGTAGTTTTTCTTCTTACAAAATCAGTGTCCATAAAACCGTCATATTTCTACTTAATAACTGAGTGGATAAGCAAGCCATGATTCAACTGAGCTTTAATTGGGAACCTCAATTTCTGACTTACTTGGGTATTAACATTTCTAGGAATACTTCAGAATTGGTTTCTCTAAATCTACACCCCCTGATTAAACTTATAGAGCAGGATCTTGCATGCTGGGCCACCCTCCCTATCTCCTTCTTAGGTCATATTACCACAATTAAAATTAATGCATTGCCCGAGTGTTATATCCATCAAGCATGCTCAATCCAGCTCATCCATTACATAGGTTTGTTAAACTGCATAGTCTGATTTTGTTTTCTGTGACAAGGTTAGAGGTCTAGATGTACCTATAATTGTTTGGCAACACCTAAACACCTGAGGGGGGATGTGTCTTCCTAATTTTTTTTTATTATTTTGTTTCATATGGAAGCAGATATCTTCAAGGGTATGGTTCTCAAGCATATGAACTGGGCTCCTATAAACCTCAATGGTTGTGTACTGAGGAACAATTAGCACAAAGCTGCGGAGTGCAGCTTAGCTCCCTTTTGTGTGTTCCCCTTGCTCGAGTGCCTGTGATGCTTCGGTCTACCCTTGTAATGTGGTCTGTGAAAGCACATAATCAAATGTGTAGGCATATGGGATTGCAGCTGTTAAAAGACAACTCCTAGCCCCTGTTCCTCAACTACAGTTTTAAGGTGGGTTGTAAAGATCTGGACCCTAAATACTGGAATAACATAGCTATCTCTTCTGGAGGCCAGTTTGTGGTCCAGGATTCCTTTATCACCTACCAATCATTTATAGATCAATGGAAGATTTTAACTCCTTCTGCTTTTAAATTTTCACAACTGAAGCACTGTAAACTTCAATTCATGGGTATTCCACCTTGGCTGGACTCAGGAGGCATGGTTCTTACTCGTCTTGTATAGATTTCTACCCAACTGCATCTCATCTCTGGCCTGTACACTGCTTTCCAAGATATGGATCCGCCTATGCCATCTCTTAAATGTTACTCATGGCCTAATGCAATAAAATTAAACATGAGCAATGGCAACAGTTATGGGTCGATTTGTACAAGTATAATGTGCAGGACTGCTTCAGATTACAACAGTTTAAAATATTACACAATTTTTATTATACTTCACAAAGACTGTTTCAAATGCGCAGATTAGATTCTGATATTTGTATCAGATGCAGATGAGAGGTTGGCATGCAACACCATATTTTATTGATCATCTGAGAAGGTTCAACCTTGTAGGCTAAGATTGAGATAGACTAGATCCATGACGGGCTCGGGTATGCATTACCCTGAAATGTTTGCTCAGTCTATCACGATGATACAGTGTTTGGACCCGGAGACGACGTACATCTTTGATGACCTTGGTTGCAAAACTTATTATCCTTCAGTACTGGACTGATGAGGACACACTGTCCTATGTAGAATGGCATTGAGAAATTCTGTTAGCTCTTAATGTTGAGCACTCCTCAGTGATTTTACACCATAGGTATTCTTCTTTCCATAAGAGATGGGAAGCGATGCTAACCTTATTAGCAGTTTATTATCTTTATGTTTGCTTTTCTTTCAATGAAGTGTCCATATATGTTTCTGTATTTTTGGAAGACCCCCACATTATTGAGTTTTGTTAATATCTATTTGTCCAGTTTTGACTTTGAGGAGTTAAAAGTGCTCATTTCACAGTTTAGTTTATAATGGGCCAACCTATATCTGTTTCATGTGCTACATATAATCTGAGGGCGCACATCACTGAGAGGGTTGGTTTGTGGGATCTTTATTTTTAATGATTTATTTTTTATTCTTGTGTATGTTCCACACATTTGGGATTGTAATGAGATTTTTTTTTTTTTTACTTTTTTCTAGTTTACTATTGTTTTTGTTGTTTATGAATGTGTGTGGCAAATTTTTAATAAAGCATATTTAACAATAAAAAAAGAAATACTGAAAGCTCAAAAAAATTTAAATATAACCATAGACAACTGATGTGATGAGTGTCTATGAGGCAACACTTCCTCTCAGGTGAAATAAATCTGCTATTAGTAGGCAGAGGTGAGCATGACCATGCAGTAGACTTTTAAAATTTAATTCTAAGTTCCCTAATTAGCATACAATTCTAGGCTCCGGGGCAGCTCATCCCAGTGGAATGACTGCAGATTAAGCATAAGTGAGGTATTCCTGGGTTTGAACCGATATTATAACATTCAACCACAGTCACTATGATTTGTGATGCAAAGCAAAGGTTTATCAAATGCTACATTTTAAGGTGCAGGAAGTAAAACACTGACCATAGTCACTGTAAGTCAACTAAATGTTCATCAAAATTTGGCCCCAGTTACTGTGAGCCAAAGACAACAGACTCAAGTGCTTGAAAAAAATCAAAGAAAGACACATTAAAATTACTTTTTTAATAAAGCAGTACCGCTGAAATGGAACCACAAGGCAATAAAGTTCATCAAAATTTGGCCAGAGTCATTGTGAGGCAAACAAAACAGCCTCACGTGCACGAAAAAAAGAAAGAAAAGCACTTTAAAATATTTTTTTATATAAAGTGGCATCATTAAAATGGAACTGCAAGGTCATAAAACTAAATCGCAAACTCCACCACAGTCATTGTGAGAGGAACACTGTGTGCCCCCTCTGCCATGGTTCCCAGAGCTGCTGGGAACCATATAAAATCAGAGCAAAAATAGTGATAAAACACAGATAAGGAAGACAACAAATATCTACTAATTAAAATAGTAATTAAAACTTTATAAAACAATACATTTCTAGAACTAAACAGCTAATTAGCTGGGAGCACCAACCATGGCGACCTCCCTTTTCAGTGAAAACTAAAGATCTGGTGTTAGAATGCTGGGAGGCTCTAGATCAGCATAGTGGATAAGATGATCTTTGCAATCATTCTAAGATCTGTGTTTCAGGGCATAATTTCTCATGTGGAGATGATGCAAAAGTTGGACTGCCTGTTCAAATCCATGTATAGTCAATCAGTTGCTTTATCCTGCATGTCCTGAGTCAATACTGTCAACCTGAGCCACAAAAACCTTTAGACTGACACTGCATTAGCTAGGGATCCCAAAGCAGTGTCATTTATGTCAATGGACATCTGAAATTGGTACCTAGCAGCTTCCAGAACAGCTTTCACAAAATGTGCAAGATGTGCCTTGCTTCCAGAACAGCTTTCACAAAATGTGCAAGATGTGTCTTGCTTCCAGAACAGCTTTCACAATATTTGCAAGATGTGTTTTCTTCTGTAGAGGCAGACTGTTACATATGCGTAGGACTGCAATCCTGAGGCAAGGGTTACTAAAAAAGGGCACTGGCAATAACTAAGATATGCATCCTGCCTCAACAGCAGTACCAAGGTATTATGAAAATCTTCCTTGACATGTGGTCCACCTTTCCAGCTTTCTGGGGTCTTTATCAAGACAAGCAGCTGCAAGGGAAACTTTAGCTTTTTCACAGACAGCTACCTGGACTACTCCTTCATTGTCAGCATTAGCATACAGGAACTTTCAACCTTTTTATCAATGGCCAATGCTGAGAAAGGTGAGGTTAACACTCACACATTGCTCTTCTTAAGGGACTTATGACTGGGAATCAACATTCTTTTAGAGGTTAGATCCAACATGCTCATAAATTCTGCCTCCTCTATATCTGTCAGTTACTGTGGATGGAAATTTCAGAATGCCAGCAAGTTTGACTCACAAACACAGAGTCCTCATTATCCCTGGGAGGGAAACCGAAGTCCTGTTCTGGGGACATGTCAATCTTAATCAATTCCTCTTTCTCATCCTCCCCTTCACTAAAGCCTCAGTCAGGGTATAGAGCTGGCGGAGGGGCAACAGCATGATTTACTGTAGCTTGCATAGTTTGGAAAAATTTCCACGTTTGCATAAGGTCCTCCACAGAGGGCATTTTACACATTGGCACCAGTTCCTGTTGATGCTTTTCAGGCAGCGGAACTGTGAGGTACTTCTCTTTTTGTTTCTTCTTGCTAGATGTTGGGCGCAATGGCTGGTTGGAAGCTCTCTTGTGTTTTTTATCATTGTTAGCCTCAGGGCTTCCCATTTGCGGTCCTATGCTCTTTACTAGGATCTGTGGATGGTTTGGCAATCTTATCGGTCTCCTTTGGCTGAGATGACTGCTTGCAGCATTTCTCAACCCCTTTGAATTTGGGGACTGCTGGGAGGACATGGAACCACCAAAAGAAAAAATTACTCACCTTAGTAATGTTGTTTCTTCTAATGGAGTCTTGCTATATTATGACAATTGCAGTTTGTCCCACCATTAGAACTGCTCCGGAGGTGAAAGAGTTAACTCCATTCCATGAATGGAACTTAGAGCACGAGCTCTAAAGAGAAGCTCTGTCTGTGTAGTTTCAAACCTAAACTGTCGGATCTTTACGAGCAAAAACTCACTAAGGTCTGTGTGAAGCTGTAACTCACACTAGCCAACTGGCTACCTAAATATTAACACTCATTGCTGGTCCCAAAACAAAAGACTCAAATCAGGGACCAGAACTAATAGTATAATTTAATATAGAGAGAAATATAAGGAAAAATGAAAACACACACCCCAAACCCCAAGAAGGGGTGAAAAACATAAAGGGCATAAATATAGTGCCACACTAGGCTGCCCACCCCATACCCAAGTAGAAGTTCTGGAGGGGCAGGCTGGGGGAGGTCATAATATAGCAAGACTCCATTAGAAGAAACATTACTAAGGTGAGTAATTTTTCTTCAAACAACATGAAGTCTTGCTATATTATGACAATTACAGACTACACAGCAGTACCTCCATGGAGAGGGACAGAACCTACTTAGGGAATAGGCTCTGAAGCACAGCTGTCCAGACCAGAGCATCTCTCCTAGCCTGGACATCCAGGAGTAATGCTTGGTGAAAGTGTGTACCGTTTCAAGTAGCAGCTTGACATATCTCCAATATAGGGATGTCTCTGGCAGCAGCTAGAGCGGCTGTACCTCTGGTAGAATGAGCCCTCAAGCCAGAGGGGAATCTCTGCCCAGTTTCTGATAACAAAATTGGATACAAGAGACAATCCACCTGGTAATTGATCTCTTAGTGGCAGGTTTCCTTTCCCAACCTCACCATAATGAGAAAAAGTTGGAGGATAGACCTGTGACCCTTAGTACGTTCTATATAGTAACTAAGGGCCCTCTTAACGTCTAAACTGTGCAATCTCCTCTCACCAGAGAATGCTCAGTGAAAAACACTGGAAGGGAGATAGATTGGTTAAGATGGAAATCTGAAACCACCTTAGGCAAAAACTTTCTGTTAGTCCTGAGGACTACCTTATCCCTGTGGAAAGAAATAAAGTCAGTTTCTACTGACAAGGCTTGCAACTCACTTGTCGTCTAGCAGAAGTGATAGCCACTAGGAAAACAGTTTTCCAAGTTAGATACTTAAGCTCTGCAGAAAACAGAGGTTCAAAAGAGGGTTGCATTAACTGGGCAATGCAAACATTAAGGTCCCAGGCAGGGGCGGATCCCGAAGGTGGATTAGTATGAAGTAATCCCTAAAAAACTTGGAAAATACAGGGTGGCGGAAAGAGAGGATGGCTTTCCTGCTGAAACAAAAGCAGACAGCTGCCAAATGAACTCTCAGGGTAGCTGGTCTCAGGCCCAAAGAATTAAGATGGACCATGTAATCTAACACAATGGGCAAATCAGCAGATTCTGGGAAATATGTTTCCCAGAACACCAAATGGAGAACCTTTTCCACTTAGAATTATAAGTAGCCTAGTGGAAGGCTTCCTAGAAGCCTTTAGGATTTCAAGAACACCCTGAGAGAGGTGTAGGTCAGCAAATTCTAACTCCTCAAGGCCAGGCCTTGAGGTTGAGGATTTGAGGTTCGGATACCAAACTCTCCCTAGGCACAGGTTAATAGGTTGTGATTCCTGGGAGACACAGGGAGATGGACTGTCAGGGACAGAAGGAGTGGGTACCAGGGCTGCCTGGCCCAATCTGGGGCAATCAGAATCACCCTGCAAGGCTGGGATCTGATTTTACTAACACCTTGAATAGGAGAGGAAGGGAAAAGCATAAAGAAACTTCCTTCCCAATCCAGGAGAAGAGCGTCCAGGGGACTGAGCCCAACACTGGGGTCTGCAACAGAACAGTGGAAGTTGGTGATTGTCTGGGGCTGCAAAAAGATCTATCTGAGGGGTGCCCCATCTGGCAAAGACTATCCCCAATACTTGAGGATCCAGAGACCATTCGTGATGGCCCTGAGAAATCCTGCTGAGAGCATCTGCTAGGACATTGTCCTTTCCTGGAAGGTAAACTGCTATGAGAGAAGTGTTCAGGGAATAGCCCGGAGACCACAACTTCATTGCCTCGGTGCACAAGGCCGAAGACCAAGTGCCCCCCTGCTTGTTGATGTACCACATTGTTGTGGTATTGTCTGTTCTGACTTGTACCACTTTGTTCTGGACAGAAGCAGAAAATGCTTGAAGTGCTAAAAAGATAGCTCTGAGTTCCAGCAAATTGATGTGGAGCAGAGATTCCTGGGACTCCACTCTGAGTGGAGAGGTGCCCATGTGGGCTCCCACCCCAGGAGGAAGCATCCGTAGTGAGGTCAAAGTGTGAGAAAGGGGAATGAAGGGACCCCAGTCTTAAATTGCTCTGATCCTGCCACCACTGGAGGCCTGGATCAAGGTTCAGGTCCTGGGACCAACTTGGAAAGGGGTCTCTTTTCTGAGACCAATAGGCTCTCAAGTGAAACTGAATGTCTCTCATCTGAAATCTTGCTCCCTGCACTACAGCTGTGGACGCAGCCATGTGCCCCAGGAGCTGCAAAAAGTGCCTTGCTGGTCGAGAGACCTGCAGAGTGAAGGAGGAGGTCAGAGCCACCAAGTTCCTTACCCTTTCTAAGGGAAGAAAAGCTCTGGCCAGATTTGTGTCCAATTCTGCACCTATGAAGGTGAGTACCTGAACTGGTTCCAGAACCGACTTTGGTAGATTTAGCAGGAAGCCCAGAGAGGAGAGAAGCTGCTGGGTGACTTGCAGGTGATTTTACCTGTTCGGGGACTGTGCCTACAATGAGCCAGTCGTCCAGATAGGGAAAAACAACAATCCTTTGCCTCCTTAAGTGAGCCACTGCTACTGCCAGACATTTCGTGAATACCCTTGGGGCAGAGGTAGGCGAAGGGCATTGCTCTGAACTGGTAGTGACCTGAGGGCAGTTTGAATCTGAGGTACTTTGGTGGGAGCTTCATTAGGATGTGAAAATAGGCATCCTTGAGGTCCAGGGAAGCTAGCCAGTCCCCTGGCCTTAGAGAGGGTAAAATCATTGCCAGAGTTACCATTCTGAACTTTGGTTTCAAAAGATGCTTGTTCAGATATCTGAGGTCTAAAATGGGCCGCCATTCTCCTGTCTTTTTGGGGAGGAAGTATCTGGAGTACAGACCCTTGCCCTGGTGTAGGGGAGGAACCCTTTCTACCGCTCTGAGAGCTAACAGGGTTGAGACCTCTGCTTCTAGAGTAAAGGTCTCTAAAGAGCTTGCAGGTGGAAAATACCTGATTCTCATCTTTGGGAACTTTTTGAAGCTGAGAACCAGACCCTGGCTTACTACTTCCAGAACCCACTTGTCTGAAGTTAAAGACACCCAGTTCTGACTGAAGTAAGCCAACCTGCCCCCTACTGGTAAAGGAGAATCGGCCCTGGGCACCCCATCAGGGTGCCTGCTTGGCAGGTGCTTTAGGCTGAGGGGTGGGGGCAGGCCTGCCCACACCCCGTCTGCCTCTGAAGAACCCCCTCTGAGCATAAGCAGAGGAGGACTGGGTTTGGTAAAAAGGCCTGTGGAAAGGCCTACCCCTACCCCTGGGGGTGTGCCTCTGAGGAGTGGCTTGCGCTCCTTGGCTTGAGCACTTTTATAGGTAGTCCTATATTCATCCATCTTCTTCATATAATTCTCTGTCTGCTCCCAAACAGAGAATTTCCTACCACAGGAAAATCCATAGCCTTAGTCTGGGTATCCTGTGACAAGCTAGCACACCTGAGCCAGGCCAACCTACTGAAAGCTACAGATGTGGCCATGACTCTAGAGGAAACATCATTAAAATCCACAGCAGCATGAAACTGCACCTTAGAAGCCTCAATGCCATCGGCAGCCACCTGCTCCAGCTCACTAACAAGTGGCCGGGGCTTGTTTGGCTAAACTCATAACAGTATCCCATCTAGATTTCTGATACCTTGCTACATAAGCCATATAATTTGCTTGCCTGAGTCCCAAGGACGCTGCCATGTACTGTTTTTGCCATGGCATCAATCTTCCTGGAATCCTTGTCAGGAGGATGTGAAGCCAGGGAATATTAGCTTTATCACAGGCTGCAGCCTGAACTACTAACATGACTGCATTGCTGAGAAAGAATTCTGTATCAGGACCTGACAGTGTGTACCTCCTGTCCATCTTTTTATCTACAGGAGGCACAGAATTAGGAGTTTTAAGATTTTTATTGTTTGTTTCTAAATGACTTATGCAGAGGAATAGACAATCTCCTAGACTCTGGTATATCCATCATTTCTACAAAATCAGCCTCCTCTTGCTCATCCACAGCTTCCTCCAAAGGAAGCTGGAGGGTTTCAGCAACTTTTTTGTAAAACATAAAATGAGAGGGGGACTCAGAAAGCATAGGGGGAGATTCTAAAGGTCTGTCTGGGGAGATGTCTGGTTCAATGGGCACACCCAGACCCTCCAAGTCACATTCATACTGATCATAATCATCCTCCCCCTCCTCTGGTTCATAAAACTCCTCAACATCATATTCCGGAACCGACCGAACCGACCTTTTACCAGATAGTGGCGGTTCGGACGGAACCGGAGAAAGTGACTGGACAAATCTGAATAGCTCTTGCTATCTCTGCAGCAGTTAGAGTAAGAATTTTGGGCTCCAAACCTGCTGACTTTCTTGTTCTCTTTACTGGAACTGGTTCATCCGAGCCAGCTTTACGTTTGCTCGAGGAAGTCTCGCCCTGGTCAGAGGGTACTCCCTCCGGTTCAGTTGGCACCGAACCGGGCTGGCCATCCGGGTCAGCGGACTTTTGCTCTCGTCCTCTGAGCCTGCCCAATCTCTTTTCCAGGGTGGCTGCAGGGAAATTCTTACAAATCTGGCAGTCTGACTGGAGGTGGTCAAACCCCAGACAATAAACACATGTGGTGTGTGGGTCAGCCTTGGCAAAGACTTCCCCACAGACATCACAGTGTTGAAACCCAGTGGGCCCGGTTTTTCTTTTGGGTTTCTCAGACATAATGCCAGCCTAACCAGAAAAACTTGCCCTTTAAACTGCAGTGCCAGGCAAGACACCCTTATCGGTTCCTAACCGTGTCACGGGTATTGGAAAAAACCATAATGAAATCCGGTTTTTTTAGAACCGATAAGAACCGGGAACCGCACTCTAAAATATCAAGTTTAAAAACTTTAAGTTTTAACCCAAGCTGATCGGTTCAAAACCGAACCGATAAAACTTACAAGTTCCACACAGAATTAAAATAAGAATTACTTACAATACCACAGACAGTGCTTGAACCGATCGGTTTTGCGGTTAAAATAAAACTATTCTCGGTTGAATCGAACCGAGAAAACACTGTTTAAACCGAGAAATGAACCGAGCAGTAGGAGAACTCTCCAGAGCGACTGTTCAGTGAGGCGGAGTAAAGAATCTGACAGTTTAGGTTTGAAACTACACAGACAGAGCTTCTCTTTAGAGCTCGTGCTCTAAGTTCCATTCATGGAATGGAGTTAACTCTTTCACCTCCGGAGCAGTTCTAATGGTGGGACAAACTGCAATTGTCATAATATAGCAAGACTTCATGTTGTTTGAAACATGCTTTCTGCTTTCGGAGGATCACCCTCCATAATTATGTGTGTGCTTTTCACAGGAGAATGCACTTTTTTTTCCATCTATTGTTTATTCCCCTCCATCATGGCGATCCACGTCTAACCGTTCCCCCCCCCCACCAGCCATTGTCACCCAGCTCCTCTGGAGCTTACCTTGCCACTGTCTTCCTTTGCCACAGGGCTTATGGCGGGTGCCAGGCCACTGGTGTGAGGCTTGTGAGGGGTCGGTCTTCATCCATCACCGTAGGTGTTTTTCCCTCCATTTTCTCCCTTATCCCAGAGGTAACACGGTCACACATGTGTGTGGAGGTACAGCCACTCAATCCTCTCTGAGCCCTCCTCTCTGGCCAACCCTCGGTGGCCTCAGTTCGCTTCTGAACATGGGTTGCCAGCGTGGGAGAGGTGAGATGCTAGGCGCCTCTGCTCAACTGAGTTGGCTGCTAGAGGGGAACACTTGTGACACAGGTGTAGCAGATGGTGTGTATAACGATTGCAGTTTAGCTGCCCTTTTATTTTAGGACAGAAAACTTTGTAGAGGTCACAATTATCAAAACTGTGGTTGGGGCCCACACAATGAAAACACGTGCCATGGCCATCTGCTTTTGTCAACCAACGCTCACAGATTTACAGTGTTTAAATCATGCAGGGGGGGGCTTTACTTTCTTCTTTTTTATTTTTGCGCATTTCTGTCAGGCTAATTTGACAGGAAATGGTGTCAAAAATGTTCCTGGTTGTTGTACTGAGGAAAAAAGTGCAATCTATTTAAAAATAAGGCCAGTTTCAATTTAAAAGTATTGTTTTCAAGTCAGTTTAAAGAGCAGAAATCCAAACTGGGAACCTCTGTAAACAGTGGTTTCCTCAGTTCCAAGAACCATCCAGAAGCAAAACAAAGAGACGGGCATGGAGGGGCTTTTCAAATTAAGGAGGGGGAGGGACACTCGAGGGCACGATTTGAGATTGGAAGCGGGGGAGGTTCAGGAGGGAAATGAGGAGACACGTTTTTACGGAGAGGGCGGTGTCTGGGTGGAACACATTGCCAGAGGAAGTGGTATCCTGTAGAACAGTGGGCTGCTTCGAAAGGGGATGGGACAGGGTAAGGGGGGGAGGTCGCTGTAGGGGGAGGGAGGGGCAGCTGCAGTATAAAGGCTGCTAGCTGTACAATTGAGCAGACTTGATAGACCATAAGGCCTTTATCTGCTGGCAATTTTGTATGTTCGTATGTAAACAGAAAAAAAAACACAAACTCTATAGAAAAATAACTAAACCAATGCAAAGTATTGAACTACTAAATAGAATAATAAAAAATTAAATGAAAGTAAACTTTGCACTTCAGTGCAGCCACTGAGAATTGGAACAGGAATGCAGGGTGTTTATTGTCCTTTAGCAGAGAAATAAATCTGCCATTATAATGCTGGGGGAGTGTGGCTATAGTGCAGAGTTTGAATTTTAACATTTAAGTTCTATCTCTGGGGTAACAACTCAAGGCTGAGCTAATGTAATTTGTATGACATCACTGGTAAACTCTAATTACCACAAAGAACAGTTTTGCATCTTCTATCATACAACACCAAGCAAACACCAAGAAAAGATACTCAAGAGTCATCTTTTTTATTTTACCTTATGTATTTCAGCAAGTTCAGTCTCCTGTCGAGTTGTCCGCTTCACATAACCACTTCTGATGGAGACCTGGGGCCTTGGAGCACTTATTCGAGGCTGGGTAACAAAATCTGGTAAGGAGGCCTCCAGCTCCAGCAAACCTGAAAAGGGGAGTTAATGAAAAGTAAGGTACTTTGAGAAAAATTGAAACTGCTATGCTTACATTTAGGATAAGATTTTTCTCAGTACTTGAGGTTTAAATAGATTACATTTATTTTTGCAGTTTCCTACTATCAAACTGAAGTCGAGTTTCCAGCAAATATAAGAACAAACACATTTAGGAATGAAAGCTGATCCCTGGCCCATCAAGCTCCTTCCCCCACTAACTCAGAGGGAATACCATGCTATCCCTTTTTAGGGCTTCAGGGCAGAGCTCTGCATGCCGTCTTGCTATCACAGACAGGGAGAATGCACTTCACCCTCCCAACGAAGCACAACATTTGGGAGTTGAAGCACAATCCCTCTGCCACTTGAAGCACTCAGCTGAGAAAGAGTTTGATTCACACATTCCTACTCATGCCAGCTCAAATTACAATCGGTGGATGAGCTCAGTGTGTAAACAGCACACAGGGCAGCAAGCACCACTCACTGGAGAAATTCCTCCCTGCTAAGCTGGGAAGGATTTCTGTCATTGTGATCTGTGTGTGTGTGTGTGTGTGTGTGTGTGTGTTCTCAGTGGGAGAGAGTAGGGTTCCCAAGAAAAGATATGTCTCCAATGCCACTGAAGTCTTTATAAGTGAGAGGGGATCACTCTTCCACAGTTCAGTAGGTTTGGTAGAACATATAAAGTTGTCTTACGTACCAGATCCATGGCAAAGGGAATTAAAAATTGCAATTTATAATTTCTCACATGCTGCATTTGAATACTTAGTATGTAGTTCCCCCATGTATTAACCTTTGGGCTGCCAGCAGAATTATGAACATACTGGAATTCTAGACTGATGCATCTGTCTGCAGCACAGCAAGGGTTACAGTAATACTATTGCAAGCTTTGCAGGTGAGTGAGTGAATGGAGAGTGGATGGAATGCTTAATGGTGAGAAGGTGACTCCTTTTTGGTTACTGAATTTTCAGTAAGGCAGAGGGGATCACTCTGACATTTCAGTACCTGCAGTGCAACATGTAATATTTTATTATGTACCAGATCCACAACAAAGAGAAACAGGCTCTGGTCAGAGCCATCACAAGAGTATCACACAATACATAAAACAAAACTATGCAGTGCATAGTAAGAACCCCCAACCCCACAATTTTCCTGCCACAGAAGGGGAGAGTGAAGAAACAAAATAACCAAGAGTTAACAAACATTTTTGCAGTATCAACTGGTGCAATACTCACAGCCCCATATCAGCATAGCAAATAAAATAGAAGCATCAGGTGACTGTGCATTAATCAGTGGTACACGCACAGTTACTGTAAAATGTCCCCGTGGCAAGATCCCTCATGAGAATCAGGACTTGTTGCCTCTTGAGCAAAAGTAAAACAGTGGGGCAACCATTAAAGTCTATGCATGTGAGCAGCAGAGAATCAACACGCCCTGGCCACAGTCGAGTTCAGGAATTTTGTTTGAGACTTCTTGAGCCGTTGCCTACCATATTCCAGCTTCAGGTCTCTAACCTTTTTTCTTTTTCCGTGGTATTAAGTATCACATCATAAACCTAGTGTCCCTTTAGACAGTCAGAAATTAAATTTCTGTTTCTCCCTCACACTTCATACATCTCAAAATGAGACACCTTGTTCTCTGTATTGCTCACATGGTAAAATAATACCAAAGAAAGAAAATAATTTACCACGTTAACATTATTCACTTGCGAGGAACAAATACTGCTCCTCTCCCAAGGTGTCATGAGCAAGACATGAAAATGACGTACCTACTGTAATTCTTGATCTTTCTGTGTATCTTCACCATTCATTACTATGTGGGTTATAGCCCTCCGGAGCTAGGATCCTGCGGAATACTTTTTTTTTTTGTGTGTGTGTGGGCAGAGCTGATACAGAAGGAGTGTCCGGCTGCGTCAAACCTGAGGGAAAGTGAGGCATGTGTCCTGGAGACTCCAGGGGAGTGCAATACCACTGGCGCAAATCCCTTGGGGCTAGAACTGTGGAAAAGGGATGCTGCCAGAGCCTCAGTGATGCTTCCCAGAAGGGGACAGGCCAGGCGAGCACCACCAGGTTGGCCGCACTGTACTCACCTAGGAAGGTGCGCGTTACATGCTTGGGATTGCTTTCTGAAGAAGGGATAATCCGGAGATTGTCCATCATCCTCGCAAGGAAGTGCTGATACGTAGAGAGATCAGACACAGGGGAAATGGGGGATGATGAGGATGCAGACGAGTCCGGAGATTTAGGGTCAGGCTGTGAGGGAGCATGGTGGAACACCTGCTCATCCATGGCCCTAATGTAAGATGAGAAATGAGCAGCCAAGCCCCTAAATTGCTCCCAGGTCAGAGCCCCGCTAGGACCGGAAATACCTGGTAGAGAGGGGATGGAGACAGAGGAATGGGGGCCAAACTTCTTGCAGGAAGAGAACATCCTCTGCCCCAGCAGGGGAGTCTAGCAGAGGCTCCCAACTGGGAGGGAGACCCGGAGACTCCAGCAGCCTGCAGCTGTTCAACCGGGTTGGAACGGCTGTGGCTGTGCCCATGGGAAGAATCCCCCGATGAGGCGACCGGGACTGTGGAGTCCAGAAGGACAGTCCCTGGCCTCCAAAGTAGAGGTCCCTCTCAACACTACGACTCCTCCCAGAACCTGGATGGGTCCCAAGGAGAGGCTGCTGCACTGAACGCAGTCCCCTCGACCCGTCGGACTCTGAGAGAGACCTCTGCCTCGAAACCACCAGCCTAGGCAGCTGGCATTGCCTGACAGACTCTGAAGAGTCCACCCAGGGTGCAGCACCCTCCCCCTCCTTGGGTGCCTTGGGCTGTCCCAAATGTCCAGGCACACCAGGGAAGGGGGTGTCCCAGCTGAAGGGACAAACAAACCCCAACACCAGGTTGCACAGCAGTGGCCACCTGGACCACTGCTGGCTGGTCAGTGCCACTGACCCCAGAATCAGGAGTAACTGTCTGCCCCACAAAGGGAGGCTGAGTGGGGGCCGAAGTGGTGGACACTGAGGCCCAATGCCAGACCACCCCGATCCTACCAGTTCCTGGGCGCGAATGGTACCAACCTCTCAGCCTCGGCACTGCGAACGGCACCACAGCCAAGCATGACACTGCAGCCGGTGCCATGCTCCCCCTTGGCACTACAAATGGCACCAAAGTTGGAAGCAACACCAGCCATGGCACCGCACACATCCCCAGCACCACGAACAGTGCCGGACCCAGAGATGGCGCTGACTGTGGCACCGCCCTCCTCCCCGGTGCCGTGAATAGCGCCGAAGCCAGAGGCAGCACCAACTGTGGTGCTTTCCCCTTCCCCAGCACTGCAAACAGCACTGGAGTCAGAGGTGGTGCCATCCCCAGCCCTGGCGCTGCATGACACTGAGACCAGGAACGGCCCCCAGAACAATGTGGATGCCTCCAACAGCACGCTACCATCCCAGGCACAGCAGATGGCACTGGGAATGAGAGCGGTGTCGAGGGAGCTGACGGCATTGCCTGACCCCCACCACTGCAAGCGGCACCGGAACCCAAAGCAGGCGCCGACAGAGCGGCATCAAGATGGTGCCAGCCTGGGCCGAAGGCCCCAGGATGCAACACCGGGGAGCCTCACCCCAAGAAAGTGATTGCCAAGGCAGCGCTTCCATCCAACCCTTGAAAGGGACAGACTGGGTCTCCGCACTGTGAAAAAGAGTTTCGCCGTGGCAAGGCTGGAAGAGACAGGAACTTCCTCCATGGGCCATATAAAACCGAGGGGACCTGGAGGAAAGGTCAAGCGTTCTGGCCTTGGCCCGCCAACTGCAAGTCCATCCCCTGAAACACGGTGGCGTATGCCCTACTTTCAACGTGTGCAACTCGAGAACGCGGTGGTCCATTGAGAAACAGGCATCACAGTTGTCCATGTCGTGGGCTGGGCCGAGGCAGGAGAGACATCGGTCATGCTGGTCCAGGATGGAATACTGGTGGCTGCAGGGGCACCGATGCATGGGAGGCCACCTGCCTTGGATTACTTTTTGCCCTAGAATGAGACATGACCAGTTGGAAAATTAAACAAAAATACAGTACTTAACATTGCTGATAATAATAAAAAGAACAGTCTTACCGGTAAACAGCGGCATCGATTAACTAATTGGGTAAAAACAGAACCAAGATCTAATGCAAAAACTAGCATGAAAATTAGGCTGCAAGAACTACGCAGTTGCTTGAAGAAGTTCTCCTCATGAGGTCCTTACTCAACGGTGGGAGAAGAAGAACTGAGGTTGGGGCAGAGCCGACAGCAGTTAACGGTCAACCAGCAAGTGCCACGCAGTACGTTGGCCTCAAGAGCAGCACCACACACAAAAAAAGTCTCTGTGGGGTCCTAACTCCAGAGGGCTATAACCCACATAGTGATAAATGATGAAGATTGACACAGATAAGACTCCCCTTTCACGTAAATGTTTATGTCTGTGCCACCTCTGTAAATCAGAGCTGGGGAGCAGTCCCCATTATCGGGATAAAAACTGTAAGGACAGCGACTCATGAAGAGAGTTAATTGCAGCAATTATAACATGCAGTTCCTGACTGTCTCCTGATACTTTTGTGACACAGACAGCATGAGACAGACAGACACCGGGTCTTGGAGGTACTTGGGGAGAGACAGGGAATCTGAGGGGGTGAGTGGGCTGCAGTGAGCACCAGAGAGAGACATGATGAGTTCAGAGAGAGAGAGAGAGACACACACACACACACACACACACACACACACACACACACACAGTGTGTAATCAAACTTGCTCCACTCTTCTCTGTGTGTGCGTGTCTCTCTTTCTCTCCCTCTCTCTCTCTCTGTATCGAGTGCCTGGACATAGCGAGCCATCGGGAGAGAGACAGTGTGCTTTGGCAGCACTGTGGGAGAAGAGACCCAGACAGTGGCAGCAACAGACTGTGTCACTTGTGAATCTTTTTACCAACCCAGAGACAGAGTGACACAGTGTTTAAATCAAAGAGAGAGAGACACACACACACACACACACACACACACACACTGAGACAGTGTTTAATTCAAATTTGCTGCACTCTCCTCTATCTGAGTGTCTTTCTCTCTCTCTCCCCCTGTCTCTCTCTACATAGCGATCAATTGGAAGACAGCGGGGTTTTGCAGCACTTTGGGGGGAGACTGTTGCCATGTATGTTATGAACAGGAAATGTCAGAAATCATGGCAATATTGTTTTGTTACATTTCTCTGTTCATAACTGAACTGAAATATGCAGTACTTGTTCGGGACTATTTGACACCTTGGCAGCATACAGGGACACTTCTTCTATTTGCAATGGTTTTAAACAGTTTATGTTCATATAATTTTTTTTTGTTGAAAGACCCTATGTTATAAACGCAATAACCCACTCCAGGGTATGGGGTTATTGAGGGTAATCAACACCCCGGGTGCTGTGAGGGCACTCAGTCTATGGCCTTATGCTTCACAATGCACCCAAGGTGTTGATTAATCCCCAATAACTCCATACCCTGTCATGGGTTATTGCTCTTTAGCATTTGTACAAGTGTGTGTCCAAGAAACAAAAATGGGTACATCATGACCATGTTAATTGCCCCACCTTACAATGTAAACACAATATCTGTGCACCATGCCTCTGTTTGTTACCCCACCCTTGCACTCAAATACAGTTGGCATCTATTTCTCCACCAGACACCAACATAGCTCTGACAGAGGCTGTATGTTGTATTATCCCTGTAATGGAAAGACAGCCTCAATGATAAACCCTTCCTGTCTGCTTTCTTGGCAGTAGTGCCCCCTAAAATAAAAATTGTACACGATGGAGTACATGGAGTATGCCCTCCTACATCCCTGTTCCCCATCATGAGTGGGTTTGCTGACTAGTTGCCTGAGAAATGCCCCCTGCAGGAAGTCCAGGATGTCCCTGCATCTAACCGAAGCTGCTGCTGGGAGGATTGAATCCACACCTGGCAGACTGAAGTCCCCCACCAGCAGCATCTCCCCAGTTTTTGTCATCTTGCCAGTTGCTTCCACCAGTACCTTATCTAACTCCTCCCCCTGAGCTGGAGGTATATAGATCATGCCTGTGTGAACAGTGGCTCTGTTCCCCATCTCCAGGGTGACCCACAGTAGTTCTGCACCCCCTGTATTCCCAGTATCTCTGTTGCTTTTATGCTTTCCCTCACATAAAGTACCACACCCCCTTCTTTCCTTCCCACCCAGTCCTTCCCGAACAGAGTATAGCTTGGTATGGCCATGTCCCAGTCATGGTTTTTAGTGCACCGTGACTCAGTAATGGCCACAGTATCCAGGTTAGCCTCTGCCATGATGGCCACTAGGTCTGGAATCTTATTTCCTAGACTTCCAACATTCACACTCGTGGCCTTCCAGATTTTGTTAGCACTCTGCTTGTTACCCAATTTTTCTTTTTGCCTCCCTCCTTCAACCACTCTATTTAATGCTCCCAGTCCCATCCCCCTTCATTTCTACCACCTTGTTTCGTTCTGCACCCAGGGGGACCCCTCTCCCCCAGGTTCTCCCTATTTTCTACTTCAGCCTGTGGGAGAGGGCAGTTTCTGCCTCTTTGATTTCTTCCGCCTCCCCCTCAGCTAGTTTAAATGTTCAGTAAAGTAATATTTAAACCATCCACTAAGGACTGTGGTTCCTCTCCCCCAGATGGCTGCAGGTCATCACCCCTGTATGGAAGCTTATCCCTCCAGGTGGATCCCCAGTCCCCAATGTAGTCGAACCCTTCCTCTCTGTACCTCTCCTTCAACCATGAGTTGAAGCTCCTGGTATGGAGACCCATCTCCTCCAACTTGTCATAGACAGGAAGCACCTCAGTAAAAGCCACTGAAAATGCTACTTGTATAAGAACCTTCACCAGCTCCTTAAACTCCTCCTGTACTTTCCCAGCCCCATCTGGTGCAGAGCACAGGGCTTTGGCTTCATTGGGGACTGGGGGTACACCTGGAGAGATGAAGGTTTATATTGGCAGGATGGTCTGCATCTGTCCATGAAGGGAACCAAGATCCTAAGTGACAGGTTTAAATGCTTCCTTGGCAAGCTTTTAAACTAGCTATGGGAGGAGGTGCTAATAAGAGACAGGAAATTCCAAGCCTCTTCCCACAAAACATGACGGGTAGTAAGGTAAACACTGAGGTACAGTGCTCAACAGAGGGCAGGACAGGGGTAAATGGAAAAATAGACAAGGGCAAAAAGAGCAGGCATGGGGGAAAAAAGGATAAAGCCAACACTAAATGGAGGGCAATGAGTACAAGCTTCCTGAGCTAGTAGCCTTGATGGAAGATGAACATTTGGATATTGTGGCAGTCACAGAAACATGGTACACAGGGAACCATGACGGGGATGTCAACATACCGGGGTACACAGTCTACAGAAGGGACAGGGAGGGGAGGAGAGGAGGTGGAGTAGCTCTATACATAAGGGAAGGGATCAAAGCTACAGAACTAAAAAGTAAAGGGGGAGGACAAGAGGCACTCTGGGTCACCTTGGAGACAGGGAATGGCATCACAATCCGCACAGGGGTTGTATACAGACCCCCATCTCAAGGGGAGGAAATGGACAAGAAAATGATAGAGGACATTCTTAAAATGGCTGAAAAAGGGGAGATACTGTTAATGGGAGACCTGAATATGCCAGATGTTAACTGGATGACATGTACTGCAGCCACATCCAAGAGCAGGGTCATTCTCAATGCCCTGCAGGGTGCAGGCCTTAGACAGCTAGTGTTGGAACCCACTCGGGAGGAAGCAATACTAGACCTGGTACTCTCAAATGGAGAGAGGATCACAAATTTAGAAGTCGGTAGACATCTGGGAACAAGCGACCACTGCACAGTGTGCTTCACAATAAGCACAACCATAGAGACAAGCCATACAAAAACAAGCATACTGGACGTTAGAAGGGCTGACTTTGGCAAAATAGGTGAATACCTGAGGAATACACTAGCAAATGGGCAAAAAGGAGGGGTGGAAGAACAATGGAGAAAAATCAAAACTGCCATCATAGAGGCAACAACTCTTTGTGTGAAACAGATAAAGAAAACAAAGCGGAGTAAAAAACCACTATGGTTCTCAAAAGAGGTGGCAGGGAAGGTTAAGGAGAAAAAGGCTGCATTCAAAAAGTATGAGGCATCACAGAAGGAGCACGACAGGGAGCTGTATCAATTAAAACAGAAAGAAGTGGGGAAGGCAGTCAGAATAGCAAAAGCCCAAAGTGAGGAAAAAATAACCAGGTCAGTTAAGAAGAGGGATAAAACCTTTTATATGTACATTAGGGAGCATAGAAAGGTTAAGGGAGGGATAGTGAAGATTAATAAGGGAGAGGGGAGGTGGGCAGAGGGAGACAGTGAAAAAGCAGAGATACTGAATGAATACTTTTGCTCAGTATTCACAAAAGAAGATAAGAAGGAGTTACCTAAACCAGACAATAGAAGCACTCTGGGTAGGGGGCTGACACCAGTCCATTTACAGAAGAAAGAGTCCTGAAAGAACTCTTAAAACTCAAGGTGGACAAAGAAACAGGGCCTGATGGGATTCACCCCAGAATCCTAAAAGAACTAAGGGAGGACCTAGTGACACCACTGACCACACTTTTTATCAAACCATGGGAGGATGGGGTGGTATCTGAGGACTGGAGGAGGGCAGATGTGATTCCCCTTCACAAAAGTGGGAGCAAGGCAGAAGCAGGAAACTACAGACCTGTAAGTTTGACCTCAGTGGTAGGAAAATGATGGAATCACTTCTGAAAGAAAGAATTGTTGAGTACCTAGAGGCAGCGGGCACAGGACCCAAAGCAGCATGGATTTACAGCAGGAAGGTCATGTCAGACGAATCTAATAGATTTCTTTGACTGGCTGACCAAAGTAATAGACCAGGAGGGGCTGTGGATATGGCCTACCTAGACTTTAGCAAGGCATTTGACACAGTCCCGCACAAAAGATTAATAATCAAGTTAGCCAGCTTGGGAGTGGGACCCAGGGTGGTAGCCTGGGTTGCAAAATGGCTGCACAACAGGACACAGAAGGTAATAGTGAGTGGCACACATTCCAAAGAAAGGAGGGTCACTAGTGGAGTACCTCAGAGCTCAGTACTGGGTCCAGTCCTCTTTAACATCTTTATAGGTGACATTGCAGAGGGTCTGGAGGGAAAGGTATGCCTCTTTGCAGATGATACAAAGATCTGTAACAGAGCTGATACACAAGGGGGGGTAGAAAGGATGAGAAGGGACTTGGCAAGGTTGGAGGAATGGTCAGACATATGGCAACTTAGATTCAATGCAAAGAAGTGCAAAGTAATGCACCTGGGAAACAAAAACCCGGGAGAAGAGTACACAATAGCAGGGGAGGTACTAACAACAACAAAAATGGAACAGGACTTGGGGTAGTCATATCGGATGATCTAAAGGTGGGTAAGCAATGTGAGAAGTCAGTAAGGAGAGCCAGGGATACTGGAATGCATAGGAAGGGCATCACAAGTAGAAAAGGGAAGTGGTTATCCCTCTGTACAGACAGTTGGTGAGACCCCATCTGGAGTACTGTGTGCAGTTTTGGAGACCTCATCTATGCAAGGATATAGACAGGATGGAAGCAGTCCAGAGGAGGGCAACTAAAATGGTGCAGGGTCTGCATCAGAAATCATATGAAGAGAGACTGAGAGAGCTTAATATGTATACCCCTGATGAAAGAAGGGACAGGGGGGACATGATAGAAACGTTCAAGTAACTCAAGAGAATCAACAAAGTCCAGGAGGGTAGCACCTTTCAGAAAAAGAGATGTGCAAGAACAAGGGGACACAATTTAAAGATAGAGGGGGGGATGGCTCAGGGGTAATGTGAGGAAATCTTTTTTCACGGAGAAAGTGGTGGATGCATGGAACTGCCTTCCTGGGGAGGTTGTTGGGGCTAAAACAGTGGGGGAATTCAAACATACATGGGACAGACACAAGGCAATTGTAGTGGGTGGTGGCAGGAAGTAGGCTGTTGGTTAACTAGAATCTGCAGCTTATCCAGTAGGTAGGGAAATGGGCAGACTAGGTGGGCCAAGTGGTCCTTATCTGCCGTCAAAGTCTATATTTCTATGTTTCTATCCTTATTCAGGTCATTAGTCTCCAGGTGGGCAATGACATCCAGCTCTCTCTTCTGTCCTGCTGCTCCAGCGATCCCCAGGATCCACTTCCCATCCATCTGGGCTGTGGTAATGTGTAGGCACCTAATATCCCTCTCCACCTCCTTTCCTATACCCAAATCTATCCTTCCCACTGTTGTGTCCCCCACCAGGAGTTGCTTCCTGCTCCTCTGGGGTCTCCACTATGGAGTTCCCCCACATCCTCACTGGTGACTACCATGGTTGCCTCCTCCCAGAGCAATGTAGGAACTCTGTAGCTGTACCCGTTGAGGAATGTGCCTCTGACCCCCCACCCCCACCCTTCCAGAGCCCACCAGAGTCCTGCCATTCCTCTTCCTTGACATCATCTGAGGTAGCGATGGCAGACCTGGTGGCCCCTGGGAGGTGACAGAGGTCCCCAAAATCATAGTCAACTTGGCCTGAAGTCTAGTGACCTCCTCCCTCAGTCCACAGAGGTGCACTTAGATGGGGCAGCACTGCAGTCTCCAGAAGATCTCTCTGAAAACTGCCACCCCACAGCCACTGCACTGCACCACTCCCAGCATTCCCATACTGATCCATCAGAAGAATGGGTCAATGAAGCTGATCCCAAGGAATCAGAGGTGTGTTTGGCTCTGACAACTACTGCACTACCAACTGGGAGAATGAAAATATCTCCTGGAATGGGGCATTTATTGCCTTTTGGCAGGCAAATGGATCTAGCCGGGAAAGGCATACCCAAGACATCCATATGAATTAGATGACTAGTCCTGCTAAGCACGAGGCCACTTCTGAAGCATCATACGACTCTTGTCTGGTGCCAAGTTATCTTCATGCCCTGGTTTGCAATGCCAAGGCTGTCCCATACATTGCGACACACAAGCAGCAAATCATGCATCTAAGCCCACATGAGGTACTTGTAGGCTGACGTGTGTGCCTGGTGTGATGATGATCAGATACAACTTGGCCGAGATCATCATCTTTCTTCCAAGCACATCTATCTATCAAGATTTGAGCAAAGAGGGTATGGCCAAGTCAGGAGTTAGGCTTGATACACCACAGGGCTGAGAAACACATCACTCTCACAGTGGGGTGAGTAAGATCTCAAGGGGACCAAACCGGAGCCTACTATCTAGTCTGGATGCCTTTCTGAGCAAGGTGTATGGAGAAAGGGCATTACCAAACTGCCACAATTGCATCTCCCAGTGGTGTATGCCAGGAAGAGATCACCACAGTGTCCTGACTAGGCCATGTCAGGAAGTCTAGATGCACAGCATTAAGGATTCTGCCCACTAAATAAGGCCATTCCAGCACCTCTTGCATCTCTCTCACAAATCACTGAAAAAGCAAGTTTTAAGTGGTGGAGAAGACGTGGATGGAGGGATTCAATTTCCTCCGAGGAAGACATTGATGGAGAGGTGACTGGAACCCAAATAGACGATGGAGCTGGGGGGTGCTGGGAAGAAATGAAAATTACGTACCTACCGTAATTCTTGATCTTCTTGGACGAGTCTCCACCACTCATTCACACTAGTGGGATCTGCGCCGGAGGCACTAGGACCCATCGGGAGCAAACTTTTTGCTGGAGGGTCGGCGCGAGAGATGGCGCCGCGAGGCATGGTGCCACGAGCGGTGGCTCGCGCGGTAATGACTATCTCGGCGACAATCCTCCAACTGCCTCAGTACCTTTTTTACCAAGGAGGTGCAGCGCAACTAACGTAAAGAGTAAACCTAACCTTAAAAACGGACATAAGATAGTCCGGACGACCCGTGTAAGAAGGGTCAGCAAAGAAGTCTTCACGGCCTAAAGATTTAAGGGAGTGAAGACCAACACAGCGGTGAGCTCGGGATGAGGGAGATAGAATGAGTGGTGGAGGACTCATCTAAGAAGATCAAGAATTACGGTAGGTACGAATTTTCATATCTTCCAGGACATAAGTCTCCACCACTCATTCACACTAGTGGAGAGTACCAGCTGATAATCCCCAAAAGGCGGCAGGGGAGCCAGAGCTCACACGTCTGGGACAGAAGTCCATTAAGGATAGTTCTGCCGGCGGAATGATGCCTGGCATGAACATCAGTGCATAATGCTTAATGAGACGTATGCACTGAGCTCAGGTGGCGGCATTGCAGATATCTGCAATTGGAACATTAATTTCCACTAGGGATGCCGCGATCACTCTAGTAGAGTGAGCGACACTCTATCTTCCAATTTAACCTGCGCCATGGAATAGCAATGTCGAAGACATGCCACCAACCATGATGAGATGCATCTGATAGCGATAGGCTGACCCAGCCGGTCTCGCTGAAGGAAACAAACAATTGCTGAGTCTTATGAAAATTCTTGGTTCTATCTAAGTAGAACCTCAAGGCTCTCTTAACATCCAAGGAATGAAGAGCCGTTCTCCTTCATTTTGAAGTTGGCAGTAAGAGGAAGCACCAGAGGTTGGTTTAGATGGAATTCTGACACAACCTTGGGAAGAAATTTAGGATGAGTACTGAAGAACTACTCTGTCCTTATGGGACACAGTATACGGAGGGTCCGTAACAGGGCATGTATCTCAGAGACCCTGCGGGCTGAGGTAATGGCCACTAGGAAGGCTGTCTTCCAGGTAAGAAATTTTAGCTCACAGGTAGCTAGGGGCTCGAAAGGCTTCCGAGTGAGCATGTCTAGCACAAGGTTAATGTCCCAGGCTGCGACCGGACGTCTAACAGGGGGTCTGGTATGCAGAATTCCCTTAAGAAATCTCTTCACCATAGGTAACTGAGCCAGAGACAAGGAAGAATGGAACGCCGAAATGGCACTAAGGTGAACTTTAACCGTGGAGTACTGGAGACCTGAGTTTGATAGGTCCAAAAGGTACTCCAGAACCTTGTCTGGAGGACAGGAAAAGGGATTCCAAGAGGACTTTGCACACCAGAGAGAAAAGCGTTTCCACTTAGAAGTGTAAGTTTTTCGGGTAGCTGGCTTCTGAGCAGCCAGAAGGACGTCTGAGACTCTACGAGAGACGTTAAACCGGTTCACTTCTACCTCTTCAGGAGCCAAGCATGAAGGTGAAGTGACCTCAGGTTGGGGTGGACCAACGAACCCTGAGTCAAAGATTGATTTGCAAGGAAGTGGTCTCGGAGGCTACCGACATACTGTTGAGTAGAGGAAACCATAGTTGCGAGGCCAGGAGGAGCAATGAGAATCATCTTGGTCCCCTGAGACTCGAACTTGAGGAGAACTCTCTGAATTAAAGGAAGCGGTGGAAAGGCGAAGAAAGCGTTTTGTCCGCCAAGCCTGAACGCATCCTGACAGAAAATGCCAGGCCCTGGATTTCTGGAGCAGAAGAGAGGCAGTTTTGTGTTGAGTGGGGATGCAAAAAAGTCCAGGTCTGGAGTCCCCCACTCTTTGAACAGTGACCGAGCTATGGCTGGGTCGAGAGACCACTCATGAGGGTCTGCCTCCGTCCTGCTGAGGTGATCTGCTAAGTCGTTTTGTACACCCGGCAGATATACACCGCTTGAATTAGAGACTTGTGCTCCAAGCACCACTCCCACACTCTCATTGCTTCCCTGCAAAGGGGATAAGAGTGAGCACCGCCTTGCCTGTTGATGTAATACATCACAGCTTTGTTGTCCGTTTGAAGGAGAATGTTCTTGTGACAAAGAACATCCTTCAACGCCCGGATCGCATAGAGGACCGCTCTCATCTCCAGGACATTTATGTGGAGCTGAGTTTCGAGCTGAGTCCATACACCTTGAGTGTGGAGAGAGAGACAGTGAGCTCCCCATCCCATTAGCAATGTGTCTGTGGTGATGGAGATCTGATGATCCAGAGGAGCAAAGGGGAATCCTTCCAGAAGATTGCTCTCTTGAGACCACCAGGTGAGAGACCTGAGGGGCCCCGTCACCTTGATGGCATAAGACTGGGGGTGAGAGGTCGGTGACCACTGAGCGGAGAGCATCCATTGGGTGGTCCTGTGTAACCGAGCTAGGGTACAGTGAACACTGAGGACGCCATGAGACCCAACATATGTTGCATCGAGAGAGCTGTGACCGATCGGTTCTCCCGATGTACGGGCCATCTGAAGGATGTCGAGTCTTCTGTCCTCTGGAAGGAAAGCCTTCACGGAAGAGGTGTCCAGAAGAGTCCCTATGAAAAGGAGCCTCTGGGAGGGCTGCAGTTGTGACTTCTTCAGATTTAGCAGAACTCCCATGGACATAAGAAGGCAAGAGGCCGTTTGAACGGCTTCCAGAGTCCCTTGGCTGGAAGGACTCGCTAGGAGCCAATCGTCTAGGTAGGGAAACACTCGGAGTCCGAGCTTCCTGAGATGCGCTGCGAGAACTGCACAACACTTTGTAAAAACTTGCGGCGCCGAGGATAGCCCAAAAGGCAGGACTCTGAACTGATAATGCTGACCCAGAGCTACAAACCTCAGGAATTTACGATGGGTCGGGTGGATGGGGATATGCTGGTAAGCGTCCTGCATATCCAGGGAGGCCAGCCAGTCGTGCTGATGCAGCAAAGGTAACAGGGTACCTAGGGAAATCATTTTGAATTTCTCCCTGGGGAGGAATTTGTTTAACTTTCTGAGGTCTAGAATGGGGCGCATCCCCCCAGATTTCTTTGGAACCAGAAAGTAATGGGAGTAGAACCCTGTGTTTCGCTGATGCGGGGCACCAGTTCTATTGCCCTGTTGTTTAGAAGGCCCTGGATCTCGGCGGTGAGGAGGTCTGACTGAGAGGTCGACAACCTGGGTTGTCATTTGGGAGGGCAATTGGGGTTTTCCAAAAGATTGAGAGAATAATCCTCGCGAATTATCCGGAGGACCCATTTGTCTGAGGTTATGGACTTCCACTGATTGTAGAAGTACATCAGACGACCTCCCACCGGAGGAGAAAATTCCATCTCGGGCAGTGTAGATGGAACTGGGGCCAGCAATTCATAAGGTAGCACTGGGGGCTTTAGGCCCCTGTGCTTTCTGCTGCACCTTCTTTTGAGGTTGGGCAGGTTGGCTTTTATGGAAGCTTCCTCTGCCTCTGCCTCGAAAGGACTGGCGACTATGAAACTGACGTTTACCTACATGCTCCCGAGAGGGGGTAGGCGGGGGTCTAGCCAACTTAATGGCCGACCTAGTCTTCTGAGTGGCCTCTAGGGCTTGCTCTACCTGAGGCCCAAAAAGATAGGAGCCATCAAAGGGCAACGCCACTACCTGCTGCTGAGCATCATTCGTAAAGCCAGAAGTACGCAGCCAGGAATGGCGTCGAGTACAAATACCTGCGGCTGCTGAACGAGAAGCAGTGTCGAAAGCGTCCATGGCGGCTTTGACCTGTTGGTTATTGGACTCAATACCTCTGATAACGGTTAGAAGGAGCTCTGACTTGGAGTCGGAATCTGGAAGAGCTTCAACCACTCGTTTCATAGAGTGCCACAGGATATACTCATACTGAGAAAAATAGCCTTGATAGCTGGCACACGATACTTAAAGTGGAGGCAGCAAAGACTCTCTTACCTAATGTATCAATTTTACGAGACTCTTTGTTAATAGGTCGAGCTGTAGTACTTGAGGAAGAACGACCTTGTCATTCTCTGCCAGGACTACAATAGGATCCCAAAGGCTTGGGATGCCAAAATGGGACGATCCTTGGGAGCTGAATATTTCTTATCAATGGATTTAGCCACTGAAGGAATAAGAGCAGGATTATTCCATACCATTTGAGACAGCGTCTCGAAGGAGGGTTGAATCGGAGGAGTCAAATCCGTAGGGATCTCCGAAGCATGAAGATACTGGAATCTTAATATTTTCCCAGGATCGATGTCCGTAGTCTGGAGAGAAAGAGTGGATCTCAGGTTCCTCAACAGAGACTTAAAGGATAGGTCCTCGACCACAGGCTCTGTAGCGGTGAAGGATCCTGTTTCCTCCATTTCATCACCCAACCCAAGGTCTGGGTCAGGCTCAACATCATCTCCTGATAGTCCAGGAAGGACTGCTTGGACAGCAAAGGAGTGAAAATAGGAGAAGAAGAAAGCAGATAGAAAGGGCGAGTACCCGAGGGCCTCCGGCGCCGAGGAGGCGAAGGAGTCGAAAAAAGCGGCATCAAGATGCTTGCGCAGCCGGTGGCGCTGGCGACACATGGCACCGCTGGCGGCGCCGCAAAGACCCAGCAGTGCCGCTGGGCGGCGCCAAGAAGGCCTTTCGGTGCCGGCTGCGTGCAGCGACTTCGCCGGAGGGCCGAGGACACCCCTGGAACCTGGAAAGCAAGAGAAGGGAAAAAACAGGAGATAAGGGCATCGGTGTGGCCCCTGCGCCACAGCCATGTGAGGGGGGGAACACCTAGCAAGGAGTCGCTGGCACCGAAGGAGGCGCCGCGAGACTAGGAAGGTCCAACCGCCCTGCCTGATCGCCCGACGAGCCTGAAGGCTCCGGGGCAACCGAGCCAGGAAGAAGAACCAACCTCTGAGCCCATCGCTCCATAAGAGCGGCCCACTGATGAAACTGCTCATCTGGAGCCCTACCTATAGGCGGGGTGGGGCTCTGATGTCGAAAACGGCGGAAACCGGAAGCTGGCGACTCCGAAGGGAGGACCGGCAACTAAATGCGATAACCGACCGTCAACACGCAGATGTATCAGGCGACCTCGTGATGCCTTCTCTTTTGACCTGTGGGCGAAGAAGAGCTCGAGCGGAGCAGTGCCGAGAATGCAGCCGTTTATTTTATGCGGCAGGGTGACCGCCCATCCCCAGGCATCGGACTGACCGTTGTCGGAACCCGCTGAGGGAAAGGGCTGACGGACCCAGCCCGACTGACTGAACAGCTTTCACACGAAGTCTCCCTACCGCCACCTGACCTGCTCGTGGTCGACTCCGTCCAGTAGGCCGAGACTTCTTTACTATAAGTTAAATTTTAAAATATAACAGAAATAGAATAAAATTAAGTGATACTACTATCGAGATAAAATTACAAAAAAATAAACTGAAAACTATGCACTAGTTTGAAGTTTGACTCCCGACAGGCGAGCGACGTTGTCACTGAAGCGCACTAGACGGTGGGAAAAAAGGAACTGAGGCGGTTGGAGGGTCGTCGCCGAGATAGTCATTACCGCGCGAGCCACCGCTCGCGGCACCATGCCTCGTGGCGCTATCTCTCGCGCCGACCCTCCAGCAAAAAGTTTGCTCCCGATGGGTCCTAGTGCCTCCGGCGCAGATCCCACTAGTGTGAATGAGTGGTGGAGACTTATGTCCAGGAAGATTGCCTGGTCTACACATTCTTGATCCACTACCAGAACTGCTGCTGAGATAACTGATTCAGAGGTCTGAGGGTCTCAACCCCCTATTAAATAAGGGCAGGAACACGAGGTTGAAGCCTGAAAGGGGCATTGGTGGCAGATGAGTCCACCAAACCCATGTCCAGTCATGTATTGTGTGGTTCACTTGGGGTCCTAGCTCCGGAGGAGGAGGAGCAAGAAGAGTCTCCTTGTCCAGTGGTACCAATTCAATTCAATTCAATTTTATTTTACCAAAACGTACACCACTGAGACAGACTCCTTTATAAAGTGGTCCTGGAGGACAGTGCAAAACAATTCAAACTTTATAATACAAAAGAGCAAACCATCAGAACATTTGGTTAAACAAAATAAGACAAGTCAATGTTTACAACACAAAAAAGCATGTCATCAAAATAACATGATACAACAAATGTAGTCACAGAGTACATAACACAGTGACAGGATACTATCTAAGGCGGTAGATCAGAAGATAATTTTAAAGAAAGTGGACATGAGGAAATGTGAAAAGGAAGGAAAGTGGATAGTGGCAATGCGTAGGGAAACATAGTAAGTCAGAAATAGGAAAAGGATAAGGAGTAAAGGAGGGAAGAGTTGAGAAAAGGGATAAGGCAAGGTATCAGCAAGGGGAAAGAAAAAAAAGAGTAAAAGTTGAGGTTAACTACAAAGTGCTTAAGGTGGAAAATTACAGTGTATTCGGCGCAATGGGAAGCTAGGCATAGCATTGGCATTTTTCAGTCATCACAGATTTTAACAACTATTTAAAGGAGTTTGGACCAATCAACTGAGTTAGTTTTAAAGAGTCTTGAATGGTATTCCACAAGGAAGGGATAGAGGTGCCGAGGGAGGCAGCACCAAACTGGGTCCTAATTCTAGGGACATCAAGTTGAATAAAGTCATAACACCTAAGAGAGTACGAGCGAGGGGAGATTGTAAAGAGGTCATTGATACTTGGAGGTAATTTCATGGAGAGTGCCTTGTAAGTCCATAGGGAAGCATTTTGACATTGCCGAGCTGCCAAGGACATCCAACCTAGTTGTGCATAGAGCACACAATGGGGAGTGTTGGAGGTGGCATTATTGACCAACCTTATTGCCCTATGGTAAAGAGTATCTAGTTTTGCAAAAGCTGACTTGGTGCCATGGTGATATAGAATGTTAGGGTAGTCAATGAAGGGCAGAAAAGTTGTTGTGACAAGCCTCTATTTTGCCTCAAAATTAAAAAAGTGTCTAATCCTGAAAAGGAGTCCAAGTCTTTGCTTGAGTTTTTTTGAGAGTTCCTCAATGTGAGTAGAAAAGGAAAGCCTGTGATCCAGCCAGAAGTCAAAATATTTAAATTTATTGACAGCCTCAGTAGGTTCACCCAGGATAGTTGTGATCTGCAGGTTGGGGGGAAGTGATTTTAGGCTGCACAATTTGTCTTGGGGTGAGAGAAGCATAACTTGGTTTAACTTAACTTGGTTTAACTTGGTGCATGTAGACATAGTAGGCGAAAAGCCTATTAAATTGTCTCCCACTCATAGTGGGTTTGTTAATTTAAAGTTTTTACATATTTTGGTTTAACAAATATTCATCTAAGCTT
Organism: Neoceratodus forsteri; assembly: GCA_016271365.2. Lineage (NCBI taxonomy): Eukaryota > Metazoa > Chordata > Ceratodontiformes > Ceratodontidae > Neoceratodus > Neoceratodus forsteri. Next base: position 663,118,855 of record CM057459.1, read on the forward strand.
TTTTTAAAAATATCTATTGTCGGTGCCTCCACAATATTCCCAGGTAGAATATTCTATAATTTTGAAGTTCGTGTATTATAAAAGTTTTGATGTCTGACAGTATGTACTTTATTAATGACAATTTGCTTATCATGTGATCTTAGGTTTATTTTCTTTTGAAATCTCGTTATGTTACTTTGTTCCATTAATGTCTAGTCTTTCATAATTCGATACATTAATAACAGATCACCCCTAATTCTTCTGGTCTCCAGAGAGAAGAGATTTAGACTCTCCAATCTTTCACCATACTCCATCATTTGTAATCCTTTAATGGATTTAGTCGTTCTTCTTTGGACTCTTTCAACCTGGTTAATATATTTTTTAAGGTAAGGAATCCAAATTGGGGATCCGTAATCCAGATGTGGTAAAACATAGGTTTTATATAGTTTCATAACACAAGCTTTGTTCCTGGAAATAAAAGGTCTCCTAATGGAACAAATGATGCTATTGCATTTTCCTACAGTCTTAATTATATGTGAACCCGATGATAACTGTGAATTTACCCATACTCCCAGATCTTTTTCACATTTACTTTGTTTTATAATTTTCCCATTAAGACAGTATTTATATTTGGGATTTTTTTTTGCCAAAGTGTATTACTGCACATTTGGTTTCATTGAATTTCATGTTGTTAATCTCCCCCCATTGTTCAATTGTCTTAAGGTGATCACTTAATTGTTTATACTTTGATAAGGATGAAACTTCCCCACCTATTTTTGTATCATCTGCAAATTCAGTGATGACTGAATCAATTCCCTTACCCATATCACTTATATATAAACCAAACAGTACCAGACCCAATACTGAGCCCTGGGGGACTCCACTGCAAGCACTGCCTTCATCAGAAAGAACAAAATTTATTCTTACTTTTTGTTTTCTATTCGTCAACCAATTCCCAATCCATCTCACAATATATTTGTTTAGACCTAAATCACATAATTTTTTTATAAGTTTGTTTTGTGGTATCATGTCAAATGCCTTTCCCAGATTCAAAAGGATTACATCAAGAGGTATTCCTTTATCTAGGTTTCTACTAACAAAAGTATAGAATGATATCAAGTTTGTGTTACATGAAAGTCCCTTCCTAAAACCATGTTGAGAGGAGTCCTGCAACCCCAATGCAACTATATCATTCTCAATTTTATTTTTGATCAAACGTTCTAGGGTCTTGCAACAGATGGATGTGAGACTAATGGGCTTATAACTGGCCATATTTGATTTATTTCCTTTTATATGTATTGGGATGACTATTGCATTACATCAATCAAGTGGAATGTCGCCAGTCAAAATAGATTTATTAAATAAGGTGGTCAGTGGCCTTGTAACCACATCTGCTAATTGTTTCCAGACTACAGATTCAATATTATCTGGTCCTGGTGAGGAAGATACACGTATCTTATATAACTCTTTAAGTACCATGACATGGCTGATGCTAAATACCTCTGATATGTCCACACAAGGAGTAATCACATTAGATTTATTTCCTTGATAAATCGCTGTAAAATAATTATTGAAACTATTTGCAATCTCCTTATTATCATTTTTTAATTCACCATTAACTGTTACAGAGTTGATCCTATTATTAGTTTGTTATTGTTAATGTAAGCATAAAAGGCCTTATGATTTTTATTAGTTGCCAATTTATTTTCAAGTTTTATTTTCTTTTTTATTAATGATTTCAACAATCTCTGTTGAATCCTATACTTACATAGATTAATTTGTGATTAATTAGACTTGTATTTTCTGAAAGCTTTATTTTTCTTTGTGATTTGAGATTTAATTGCCTTACTAAACCATAGAGGAATAGTACCTTTTTTATTCAAATTTTTACGCCTAGGGATGTGGTGATCAATTCTCTCTTGTATTTTAGATTTTAATTTATCCCACATAAGACTGACCTCCATATCACAAAATGATGTCCCCCAGTTGGTACTATTAAATGCTTCAATAATTTTTGACCAATTAGCTTTTTTATAGTCAAATGATGGAAAGCTTCCATTGTTTTTGGACTTTCTAATATTAAGTGTACATTCGATAGTGTTGTGATCAGTGCATCCTAGGTGAGGAATAACTTCTATACTACTATTTCTTTCCTTGGAGATTTGTGATTACTAGGTCCAAGATGTTTTTCCCTCTGGTAGGAGATTACACCATTTGATAACAGCCACGAGATGCTAGTTTTTTTTGGAGTTAAGCAATAGTTTTAAATGTAGAAGGTTATATTGTAGCAGGTTAAACTCCTTCTGGAGTTCCATGCAAGCAGCTTCTAGGGAGGGCTTTGCAACATAAATAACCATGTCATCAGTGAATAAATGAACACTTGCACTCATAACCCTTTGATCAATATCATTAATGTATACTGCGAAAAGAATGGGACCAAGAATCGTCCCCTGAGGAACGCCTCTTTGAAGGGTTTTGAGTGGGGATAGGTCATCTTGTGCTGTAACTTGTTGTTGCCTGCTAATAAGGTGGCAGAAGAACCATTTGTTGACCTTATTGTCCATTCCAAGGTTGGTCAGCAGGGACAGAAGCTGATTATGGTCAACAGTGTCGAAAGCTTTACTTAGGTCCAAGAAAAGCACACAAATGGAATTTTAGAGTCTAGAGCAGCCAGGCAGTCATTTGTGACCTTAGCCAAGACAGAGACTGTACTGTGCTTCAGTCGAAAGCCTGACTGGAGAGGATTGAGAAGTTTGGTATTTTCTAGGTAATCTCTAAGCTGGGCATTAACTATTTTTTCCAGTAGTTTTGACAGGGTGGGTAGCAAAGAGATGGGCAAATAATTGTTTAGATTGGTTGGATCGCCAAATTTAAAAAGGGGGATAACATGTGTGACCTTCCAAGCGTCTGGAAGTACACCTTGGGAAAGAGAGAGATTAAAGAGGTGTGTAGTTATTGGGGCCAGTGAATAGTAACCAAGTTTCAAGAAAAATGGGTCGAGTTGGTAAGCGCCTGCACTTTTATTAGGGTCTAGGGATAGGAGGAGGTCATCCACCTGTTTTAGGGTAATAATGCTGAAAATGAAAGTGGTTGCAGGGGGTGAGGTTGCCTGGAGTCGAGTAGGGCCAAGTGTGGAAACACTCTTGCTTGCAGGGGAATGTCAAAGGCCAGGCCTGCAGTGGCAAAATGGTTATTTAGCCACTCTAGAATGGAAGTCCTATCTGCATAGGTAATTCCATCTTTGTGGATTTTGGAAGGGAGGGCTGACGGACGACAATGGTGACTAGTGGGTGGATCTCCATGGATGCGCTCCTGGCCTCATGATGACCTGCTGGTTCAGAAACAGCTCTGCTGTAGGGAACACTCCGGATCTGGACTCAATGCCAATATCAGCTGAAGATGCGACACTGGGGCTTATGCTGGCCCTGATGCCTCTGGCAAATTCAACAATGAGGTCCTCAACTACACCATCTTTGAGAGCCCCACAGGCTCTGAAAGCGATGCCAGTATCATCCCCATGCTGAAACTGCAAGCAGTGTGGATGCTGAGGCATGTGTCGACACCGGCATCAGCAGTCAAAGTGACCCCAGCACCAGCACTGAGAGAGACCACAATGCCAGAATGGGCACTGACAGTCATCATGACAGTGGCTAGTAGAGAAGCCTATTGATATGAGACCATGGTAGAGGCACCCTTAGCCACCCAGGAGCAGAGAATCCGCCTGATGCCACCACCTAAGACTTCATCACAAGCCCAGCTCAGTGGGGGGGGGCTCCCTACCTCAGCAAACTCCAAAGAGCAGTGAGGGGACCAGTGGAACAGTCCAGGGACCTACCTGATGACGGCTTCTGTCAAGGCCTGCTCCTGGAGTCAGAGATGGGATAGCCCAGCTTCAGGGTGCAAAGTTCTAACATCCAGATGCTATAACTGCAACAGGCATTGAATGACTCCATATGATAGTTGTGACCCAGGCAGGTAAAACATGAAGTGCCAGGGAACAGGTAAGGAGAGTAAAAGAGTATTTTACTACCAGTTCTGTATGATTTATTCCCACTTTCTGACTGTAAGAATTTGTATCCCACCCTGCCCATTAAAAGCTGGTACACATTCACAAAATTAGTAGCATCATGCACTGCTACTAATCATGGCTCCACATGCTAACAGAGTGGAAGCAGTAAGGACTGAACAGAGAAGATCACCAGTATCAATTGTGTACAGTGCTGAACACCATATCAGGACTTCTCAGAAGGTTTGTTGTAATTTGGCAAAATATTAAAATTAAGTCACATCATTAGGCAGGTGTGGGGCAGTATCTCAGACTCTAAACCAGTATCAGTCAAGAGCCTGTGGCTGCAAATCTTTTTGAGCTGAATAACTTTCAAGCTCACAGAACCATGCTATCATTTTCTTCTATTCACAGTTTTTTTTCTCAAAAAGTTAAAATAAGTTGAATCTTCTGCCATGTTTTGCTGTTTAAAAAAAATCTAAAAGGTATCTATGAACCAAACACCACCTACTTCTACATCCCTTTGAGGATTGCTGCAATAATAGTTGAATTAAAAAAAAAACTGAATGAATCAAGAATGCATAGTATGTTAATACTGCCAAGGAGACCACTCTTACACTTGTAAGAGTGGTCTCATGCATATTCTTAGGGTATGAGTAACATGTACTGAAGGTAAGCAGTTCTGATACCCTAAGCAAGCAAGAGAGACCACTCTTACAAGTGTAAGAGCGGTCTCTGTGGCAGTATTACTATATTAATGATCAAGCTCAATCAATAATATAATATATTATTAAAAAACAAAATGGTTCTGGAAGTGCCCATTTCCAGGGCATCTGTGCATGAGATACTCTTCACAGAATAAGAGTGGCTCACATGTAGAGGAAGGGAGTGCTCCGATTGGTTGGGTGCACTCCCTCGATCCTATAATGCACTATGACATAGTGGTACAAGGAAACATATCACTATGACATAAAGCATCAAGAAAAAAATATTGATATCGTTTCATATTCAGAGAAATATCACTGTTATCTGCCAAGTTATCTCAAAACATATGTTGTTTATACGTAATAGATAATCCACTACAGGGCGTACAGTCGTGATCTGATATACGCATGCCTTGTTGTGCGTTCAACCACCCAATGCATAGGTATATCAGAGCACGACCGCACACCCCATAGTGGATTACCTATCTTATGAAATGGTTACAAATATTAGTGGGGGACAAAAAGCAGTCCCTGTCTGGCAGAAATTAATGTTTCATTTAGGTGATCTGGTTGATTCTGTCATGATTCTGATGGGTTTAAAGTGATAGAAAATAGTTATCTGGTTGATCCTGCCACGATTTATATAACTAAAAAGTGATAAAAAAAATCACCTGGTTGATCCTGCCACTTTTGGACCGTGTTTAACTGTAAGGACTTTCACTTTCTTCCTTAGTGTAGCATGACCAAGCGTTGTTCAATGGGGTAAATAATATGCTGGCTAAGCATTCAAATGAGGATCATTTTATGTGTTAATTAGGGGTGTGCGAATACTGAATATTATTTCCCCGAATACCATGAATAATGAGCTATTCGTTATTCGGAATCCAAATAACGAATAGCTCACTATTCGTGCTGTACCCTCCTCCACGGCCTGCTGCCTTCTTGTGAATGAAACCATGCTTGCTTGCTCTTATATAGCGAACAAGTTGATCACATGACCTGATCAGCTCATTCTTTATATAAGAGCAAGGAAGAGCGATTTCATTCACAGAAAAACTAATTCTACATCAAAAGGAAGAAAACTGCTCTACTGGCTGCTTTTTGCTTACATTTTTTTACTCTTCTTAAGTGCAGGAAGGGTTCGGGGAGGCAGGGGCTGCTGCTGGCTACCGGGTGGGGGGTAGAATGAGTAGAATGAGGGCAGACCACAGTAGGAGTATTTGAACTTTTAAATTACTGTAGTAATAATGTATGAAGCCTGGGGTGGCTGGCCGTGGAGGTGGGTGGAGTTGTGCCAGTCGCCCCAAAAGAAATTGCTGACTTTTTTTTAATTGTAAAACTAGTTGGCAAGCTTGGGGACTTTGGGGTGCTATCTGAGGGTGGAAGCAGGAGGATTTAAATAATTGCCGAATACAAATATTCAGCCAAATATTCGGCCATTCAGACCCCGAATACCAAATATTCGGCCGAATATTTGAAAAAAGGTATTCGCACAACTCTAGTGTCAATACATCCCCTGGAGCCACTCATTGCTGAAAACCAGTGGTTTCACACGCCTTCAGCTGAGTGAGAACAGTGAAGCAAAGCTGAGCTGTTCTGGCTCAAGCTGAAGGCAAATGAAACCACTCGTTTTCAGCAATGAGTGGTGATGGGGACATATTCATATATCATTGATAGAGAGTGATCAATAATATATATATTTTAAAAAACTCCCTCGAACCTGCCCATTTCCAGGGTATTTGTGTGTGAGACGCTCTTCACAGAATAAAAGCGTCTCATGCGTGGAGGAAAGGAGCACTCTGATTGGTCAGGAGTGCTCCCTCGATCTATAATGTTGAAAACGGATGTAAAGTTTGGCATTTATGATAAATTCTGTAAGTTTTTCTTAAAAGAAGCTGCTGACTGTAGAGTGAAGAGAGTGAGGAGAGCGAGGGAGTCAGCAACTTCAGAAGTGTAGAAGCGAGCCCAAGCGACCGTTGCTATAGGAACACTCGCTCATAGATACATAGATACATAGACAGTGTCGGCAGATAAGGGCCTATGGCCCACTCAGTCTGCCCATTTGAGCTGGTAAGTTCAGTTTGTTTTCCTAGAAGTCTGTTGCACCTTACCCCTGACCTCCAGAATTCCTTTATGTCTATCCCATGCATTCTTAAATCCCGTGATTGTTTCAGCCCCCACCACTTCCTCTGGCAGGGTGTTCCACTTGTCCACCACCCGTTCTGTGAAGAAATTCTTTCTCATGTTTCCTCTGAATCGTCTCCTCCAGCTTCATCCCATGCCCTCTAGTCCTGGAACATCTTTTCGCTTAAAATAGTGTTTTCCTGCACCCTGTTCCTCCCTGTAAGATACTTGTATGTCTCTATCATATCCCTCTCTCCTCCTCCTCCTCCAGGGAGTACATGTTCAGTTCCTTCAACCTGTCTTCATAGGACTTGTGTTGCAATCCATGCACCATCTTTGTTGCCCTCCTCTGAACCTTCTCTACCCTGTCTATGTCCTTACGTAGGTATGGTCTCCAGAACTGTACACTGTACTCCAGGTGGGGCTTCACTAGTGTCTTGTATAGCGGAATTATGACCTCCCTTTCCTGCTGGTAATGCCCTGCCTATACATCCCAGCATCCTATTTGCTTTACCTGCTACCTTGTCACACTGTTTCCTACCTTGAGGTCATCAGAGATGATAACCCCAAGATCCCTTTCCTGCTTGGTGCATGCTATATCCTCACCCCAACTGATATATTGTGCCAGGGTTTTTTCCCCATATGCATTATCTTGCACTTTTGCATTGAATTTCAACTGCCAAACCCTGACCATTCTTCAAGTTTCTGCAGGTCGCTTCTCATTCTGTCTACACCTCTGGTGTGTCTACTCTGTTACAGAGCTTTGTGTCATCAGCGAACAGTGAAATTCTGCCTTCTAGGTCCTGCGCCATGTCACTGATGAAGATGTTGAATAGGACTGGTCCCAGCACTGATCCCTGTGGTACCCCACTGGTCACTCTTCCCTCTGTGGAGTGACAGCCATTTACCACCACCCACTGTGTCCTGCCACCCAGCCAGTTACCTACCCACCACACTACTGTCCTGCCCACACCCATATTCCCCAGTTTGTGCAATAGTCTTCTATGTGGCACAGTGTCAAAGGCCTTGCTGAAGTCCAGATAGGCCATGTCCACTGCCCTCCCCTGATCCACCTCCCTAGTCACCCAGTCAAAAAATTCAACGAGGCTGGTCTGACATGACCTCCCCGAGTGAAACCATGCTGCCTTGGGTCCTGTAGTCCATTGATGACCAGATGTTCCACCAATCTCTCCTTCAGTAGTGCTTCCATGATCTTCCCACTACCGAGGTGAGGCTGACTGGTCTGTAGTTCCTGCTTCCTCTTTGTTCCCACTTTTGTATAAGGGGACTACATCTACTGTCCTCCAGTCTTTGGGTACCTCCCTGTTTCCAGTGATCGGCTAAACAGGATAGCCAGAGGTTCAGCCACCACCTCTCTTAGTTCTTTAAGGACCCTGGGGTGCACCCCATCTGGCCCCATTGCTTTATCAACTCTTATTACTTCCAGTTCCTTCAGGACCCTTTCTCGTGTAAAGGGACTTGTGTCCATTTCTGCACCATTCTCACCCCTTGTACTCCTTCAGACCCATTACCTCCTCTTCCTCAGTAAAGACTGAGCAGAAATACCTGTTCAGTATGTCAGCTTTACTGTTGTCATCCTCCACGTGGCCCCCACCCTCCCTTCAGTCTCACTATCCCTCCCTTTGTCTTTCTTTTCACTTATGTACCTGTAAAGGTTTTGTCCCTCTACCCACTGATTTTGCAATGTGTTCTTCTGTCTGAGCTTTGGCTTCCTTACTGACCTCCTGCCTCCCTTTGCTTCTCCTGGTACTTCTCCCTATCCCTTCTGCCTGTGTCTTTTGTATTGCCTGAATGCAATCTTTTGGCTTTCATTTTCTTGCTACCTCTTTGGAAAACCATAATGGTCTCCTCTTCCTTTTCCTCTTGCTAACCTGCTTAATACATAATTCTGTTGTTCTTGTAATCCCCATTTTAAATACTGCCCACTGTTCCTCAACCCCTGATTCCTGTCCCATTCCCCTTAATGCCTCTTTCAAGTATCTCCCCATTTTCCCAAAGTCTGCTTATTTTTGCCATTTATTATTTATTATTTTTGCTTAGTCTGCTCATGCTTATTTTTTATCCCACTGAACACCACTCGGTCATGCTACACTAAAGGAAGAAAGTGAAAGTCATTAATAAATACAGCCTAAAAGTGACAGAATCAAACAGATAAGAAAAAATTACTCACCGCAGTAATCTTCTTTCTTCCAAGGGGTCCTTTAGCATCAGTAACTTTAGCAGTTAGCTGACTAGGTGCAACTGCCCTGGAGGTGTGACTTTAAGAGAAATGAGCTTAGGGCCATAGCCAATCAGAAAACAGGAAGTGTAGTGAGCTGAGTGAGAGCTACTGAAGGCTTCAGAATTTTTTTGAAGGAAAAACGAGGGCACATGCCCCAAAAAGAATCGACAGGATTCAAAACACATGCATAGGTCCACAAAAGTGGAAACAGAAACAACACAAGTTAAAACACATCAATAAGAAACCCCAAATGTGGTAAGAGATGTGATAAAAGGCCCTTCTCCAACAGGTGAACCAGGGAGGAAGGGTAGGAGTTTACTGATGCTAAAGGGCCTCTTGGAAGAAAGAAGATTACTGCAGTGAGTAAATTTTTCTTCTTATCCCAGGAGTCCTTTAGCATCAGTAACATTAGCAGACTACCGAGCAGTACCAAGTGGGAGGGGGGCAGAGAACCTGCTAGGAAAAAGGCTCTGCAGAACCACCCTGCCAAATTTGGCATCAGATCTGGTCTGCACACCCAAACTGTAGTGATTCACAAAGGTGTGTACAGACTTCCAGATAGCTGCTTTTCAGACATCCAGTAGAGGAATGTCCCTTTTTGCTGCAAGCGAGGCTGCCATGCTCCTGTTGAAGTGGGCCTTGAGCCCCACTGGAGGTTGGTGACCAGCTTTCTCGTAGCAGAATCTAATGCAAGAGACCTACCACAGGAAATAGTTCTCTTGGTAACTGGTCTTTCCCTGTCCACATACCTGTAGGTGAGTAACGACTGTGAGGAAGAGCCTCTTAACTGTCTAGTATGCCCCTGGTAGTATAAGATGGCTCTTTTGACTTCTAAGCTGTGGAGCTTTTGCTTGGCAGGAGTGAATTTCTCAGTAAAGAAGACAGGCAGAGTAATGGACTGGTCCAAGTGGAACTCTGAAACCACCTTTGCAGAAATTCCAATTTGTCCTGAGCCCAACTTTATCGTTGTGAGGGAAGATGTAAAGTGACTCACTGCACAGGGCCTGTAGCTCTTAAAACCTCCTGGCAGAGGAAATGGCTACCAGGAAACTTGTCCTTCAGGTTACAAACCTGATGTGGGCCATGGACACAGGCTTGAAGGGTGTCTTCATGAGCCCGTCTATGCAATGGTTAGGGCTCTAAGGAGGACAGGCTCCCAGATTGGAGGCTAGAGGTGCAAGAGGCCTGAAAAACTGTTTAAATATGGTGTGGGGGAAAAAACTGATTTTTTTTCTTTCCCACCAGGTGTAGCTTGAGGGATGATGATTTCAAGCCTGACGCCTGTAGGAGTACCAGGCAATCTTGCAGATGAGGGTCTGGAACTGAATGTTTTCAACCTTTTTTGCTCTTGCACCAGAGGGAAAACCTTTATATTTGGCTGCATCAGTCTTCTTAGTGTTAGATTTTTTTAACCACCCTCCATATCCTAAGATATTGACCTGTTAAAGAGTACTGTGAGGATGCAGACTCTAACTGATCAAGAATCAAGCCTTGAGGCGAAAGGAGTGTATGCCTGGATACTGCTCTCCTGTCTGAGGAACGAACAGCAGGGAGTGAGTTGGAAGCAGGTGAATGGACTGCTGCAGGGCATTGAGGAAAGGAGAGGGTACCAGGCTTGCTTGGGCCAGTCTGGAGCCACCAGGATCATAGATGCAGGCTGATGTAAGAGTTTTAGAAATACCCTGAGAATCAGAGGAAAAGGAGTGAATGCATATAAGAACCTCCCTGACCAGACTGGGATCAAGGAGTCCAGAGGAGGTGATCCCGGGACTGAAGCCTGCAACAGAAATGAGGAGACTGAAAGCTGAGGGGAGAGGCAAGCAGATTCACCTCTGGGTGCCCAACCACCTGAACACTGTAGCTAGCACTTGTTTGCTCATAGTCCATTAACTCTGACCTTGACTGATGTGACTAGAGCGCCTCTGCCAGAGTATAGTGTTTGCCTGGGAGTAGAATCGTTGAAAGGCTGACTCCAGGTAGAAGGCGAGAGACCAATTTTTATAGCACCTGCAAAAAGAGTACTCCAGATCTGGCCAGTAGTGTCTATTTGACTCTGTAAGTCTGTCCTTTTATGACAGGAGCAAATGCTTTGAGTAGAATGATTTCTCTGAGTTCCAAAATAAATATGATTAATTGTGACTCTTGGAGAATCTAGGTGCCACTTACTGAGGCACTGTTCAGGTGCGCTTCCTACCACAGGGTGGGAAGGCATCTCTAGAACTGCTCTGTCAGAATTTTCAGCTTTGAAAATTGTTGCTTTCTGACACCAGCAAGCTACAAGGAGACTTGCAGGTGATGCATCCTGTATCTGAACTCTGGGACCACTGCAGCCACTGAAGCCATGTGTCCCAATAGCCTGAGGAAATGTCAAAGTTACGTGATTTGCTCAGGACCACATCATATACTGAACCAGAGAGGGTTAATTATTCAAACCCAGTCATACGCTTGTTGGCTGATCTCACTGTCCCTGGATGAAGAAAGTTGCCAATGAGGGACATCTTGAATTCTTGCCTGCAGAAGGAAGGCATATCCTTCCTGGATGCTGGGAGGGTTCCAGGTGAGACTCTGTTTTGACTTACCCGGGAACCACAAGACTACAGAGAGAGAGAGAGGTGTAAGGGGAGGGACTCCTTGACCTGACAAGGAGACTTTGGCAGGCTAATTGGCAACTTAGGTGTAGCTAAAGACACCCAGATTCCTAAGATGTGCTGCTACCACTGCCCAGCACTTTGTAAAGACTCTTGGGGTTGAGGAAGGCCGAAGGGCAGCAGTGAGCCTGCCCTTGTGTGAGACCTCACTAAAGGTATATGGAAAAAAGGGGGCCCTTTTTGGACCAGGGAGGCAAGCCCATCTCCCTACTGTAAGGGCTGTATGAATAGTAAGAGAGTGACCATCTTGAATTTGGGTTTTAACAGCAAGATGGGAAGCCACTCCCCAGCTGTCATGTGTGTCAGGAATTACATGAAGTAGAGGCCCTTTCTTCTTTTCATGGCCAAGGACTCTCTCCACCATTCAAAAGCTAAAACGGTTTTTGCTTCCCATTCCAACAGTAAAGTCTGTATTGGGGGTAGAGGCTTAGACACCTGGGTACACATGAGGTCTACCCACATGAACATCAGACTTTAGACTGCGAAGATGCTGGCTGGGTAGAGGTGGCCACCTTGGGCCCCTTCTGCCCCTCCCTCCCTCTAAAATGAAAATTACGTACCTACGTAATTCTTGATCTTCTCTTGTATCTTCACCATTCATTACTTCCTCGGGTGTGGCGGCACGCTTCCGTCCGGGAGCTTTTTTTTTTAAGTTTGCACTACTGGCACTGCCCCTAGAGTGATGTCATGAGCGCCATGCGCGAGGGGCGGCCGTTAGTAGCGACTGACTCCTCCTCCAACTCAGTTCTGTGAGCCGGAGAGGCAAAAAGTGAAAGCATAGAGATAGAGATAGAGATAGCGAGGCAAGATAGCCAAGGGATAGCAAAGTAAGGAAGAATGAACTGAAAAAGGAATAAGCCGATGGAGGAAGGACAGAGGAGATAAGAGTATCCCTAACCTAGGGACCGCAGGGCCTCCTTACCTGGGCAACTCTAGGAGGAGAGCGAAGGAAGATAATAAGGAAGAAAGAAGAAGAAGAAGAAGAGAAGAGAAAGATGGGATGTTGAAGGGACCAGAATGCCTAACGAGCATAGTTAGCTGATAGCTTAAGGCTCGATTAACAGGGAAGCAAGAATCCCCGTGATAGAGCTGAAGAGAAGGTTCACCGAACCCGCTAGACAGACTCAGGAGGGCATAGTCCTCATCTTCAACATGCCATGGTCCTTGATCCCCACTTCGGGCTCCTGGCGAGAAAGCCTTAACTGGAGGACACCCAGGAGGGAGGATAAATCCCAGGCAGCATGTGAGAGCTGCTCAAGGGTTTAGAAATGGAAAATCTAGCCTTTCAGGCGGTTTATAGGTATAGAAATGGAACTCAGCTGGACTTGCCAAGGCAGGCCAGAGGCTTAGGCTGCTGAAGATTGGTCATGGTCAGCACTGCTGTTTGTAAAACTGTCCAGGAGGACACTAGAAGGGAAAACCAATCATCAAAATATTACAAGAAGGATTTTCTTCACTCTTGTTTTTCCATTTTTTTTTTTTTTTTTACAGAGCATAGCCTGTCGGCTTAGGAGCATGACCTTCAATTAGAGATTGCCTTATAGCAGTCGGAGAGAGTTCCCTCAGTTTTTCTTTTTTTTTCATTTTTTAAAGAAAAATAGTCGCACTCTCCTCTGCTCTGCAAGGCAAGAATAAAGTAGTTTGAGATTCTAGGGCTTAACAGCTGGTGCAGCAGGGAATTGCAGGATCAAAACTGTATAGCCAGAGTCAGGCTAAAACCCAGAAGTATCTGCCAGAAGGTATGGCAAGAGATAGTTGTGCAGCCTGATCACCATATCGCAATTCCAGGAAAAGGCCCAAGAATCTTAGAGTAAATAATTTTCTGGAGAAATAAGGATCCCCTTTAAGGATATAGATATAAAAATTTTTTTTTTTGGGGGGACTGGAGTAATTTTCCTCCTTTTTTTTTTTTATATTATTTTTTTTTTTTTTTGCAGAGAGAGGAAGGAGACGGGAGGTGGAGAAGCCACAGGAGGAGGCCACTGAGGGGATGGTGGGTGGGTGTAAGTAATGAATGGTGAAGATACAAGAGAAGATCAAGAATTACGGTAGGTACGTAATTTTCATATCTTCCCTTGTCAATCTTCACCATTCATTACTTCCTGGGTGATTACCAAGCTCCTCTTCCCGGGAAGAGGTAAATACCCTGAGCTTAACAAGAGACCCCAGCCTCTTGTTGGTGAGAAACAGAAGGAGGACCCTGGCTTATTCAGAAAGCCTAAGTGGGAGAAGAGCTAGAGGTGCTCCCGAGGGACGAGGAGACGGAGGAAGCCCTGCAAAGTCTCCTAGCTCTAGAGGAGAAAAAGACGGTCCCCGGAAGGCAGGAGCGAATCACCCTACGCCGGCCAGGGGTGACAACCTAGAGACAAAGCCATGCCGGTCCGCCTGATGCAGATCGCTGTCCCCGCAAGCCTGGAAGCCACCTCACTGGCATCGTAAGATGCCCTTGCTTGGTGTCTTGCCAGCCCAGGCTCACCGCGAGAGGGCAACGGCTTGTCTGGTTTGCTCCATGTCAGGCATTGATGCCAACAGCTGGGACATCATCGACCACAAATGCCGGGTTGTGAGGCGTGGTGAGCCTGATGAGATGCAATACAGGCAACCGCACGAAGAAGAGAACACTCTTCGCCCCAACGGCTCCAACTGGAGAGAGTCCGGATCCGGTGGGCGTCGTGGCGCCAGGCAGCGGCGCCCGGAAGGAGGTCTGGTAGACCTCAAACCAGAGGGGGTTGAAGGGTACCTAGAGACTCTGAGGGTGCACAATACCTACGCTGACAGTCAGCCGGGGCTGGAGAAGAAGCGGCTGGGGACTGCCAGGACCGGATAGACGCCTCCTGGAAGGGGATAGGCCAGGAAGGTACCACCAAATGCTGGGCACTGAATTCACTCAAGGAATTCTTCGCCTCCTGCTCGGGTATTGTCTCTCCGAACATAGGAAATCCAAGATCCCTCACCATCCTCGAAGGGAAACGCTGATATTCTGTGAAATCAGCATCGGAGGAAAGATGAGTAGGGGTTCTCTCTCTCAGAGGAGGGAGACGAGGATGATGGGGAGCTGGAATGTCCAGAGGACTCCTTGGGCGGTGGGGAGAGTCGAAGACCGGCTCATGCATGTATCTAACATATATGGGGAAGGCCACAGAACTTCCTGAACTGCTCCCAGGATAATGGACCCAGTGAGGACCGACATGGCCTGGGAGCGGGTGGTGAAGGCAGAGATAGGAGGGGCACCTCCGAGGATGCAACAGCTCTCTGCCAGGGCTCTGGAATCCGGGGAACGGAGCCCTAGCTGGAGGGATCCCGGACAACAGACCAGGCCGCAGGACGGAACTCTGGGGAAGCGGAGCCTGGAAGAGCCCAGGGGGAGAACCTCCCCTGTGACGATGCCGGGACTGCATGGATCCAGAAGGGCAGTCCGCAAGAACGCCGCCGGAGGGCACCCTAGAGCCCCGGAGGGAGGGGCGGGGTTCTGCACTACGGCTCTGCCACCACTCCCCGAGGTGGCTAAAGAAGACCGAGAGCCAGACCCTCTGCCCTCAACCCTCAGTCTCTGAGAGGGCCCCTCCTCCTCGACAGCGGCGTTTCGTCTCCCCAGGGGCAACAGCACTTGGGGTAGCTGTCACTGCCCTCCAGAGGGGAGCCCCTCCGCTGCTCTCCCACTCTGCCCCTGGGACCCCAGGCCACCCCAGCCGGGGAGTGCCTCAGGAGACATCGGAAGGGGGACAGAGGAGGCCCGCTGCGCCACCTGGTACCTCTAGCCACAGGGACCCAGACCTCAAGAGTGGGGTGCCAGGATGGGTCCACGCCTGAGTCATCATTCTCCGAGGAAGACGAGACCAGCAGGACCTCAATGCTGCTGGCTACCCCAGGGGTCCCAGAGGCTGCCAGCGCCGCGAACGGCCCCGTACCAACGGGCGGCGCCGCCGCTTCCAACGCTGGCAGCAGCCAGGCTCGACTCCCAACCTCCCACGGTGCCAGAATGACAACGGCACCGCCCCGTGCCGAAACCGACCTGGCACCACGAGGAGGCAAGATTAGGCCCACGGCACCGGGAGGCGAGGGCAGCAGCGCCGATGGCACCGCTGATGACTATCGGGCGCCAGAACGGGCACCGAGGCCGTAAGTGGCACCACTAATGGCGCCGCTTGATCACGCGGCGCGAACGGCACCGGATCCAAAACGGTGCCGCTGATCGCTGCACCGCGAATCTGTGCCGGATCCGAAACAGCGCCCGAAGGGCGCCTGGCCGAGGGTCCACCTGTGCTAGGGCCCAAGAGCCGAGGGCCTCGACATGGGGAGCCTGCACCTCCGAGGAGGTGATCGCTACAGCGGTGTCGGGCGCCGCGCCCCGGAAGGGACTAATGACGCCACCCGACACCGCAGAAGCGGCCTCCTCCTCAGCAATAAAAACGAGAGCCTCCTCCTCGGACCGTGAGTAGTTCGGAGGGACCCAGAGAAGGGCCTAGAGACCTTACCTGAGAGTCCCTTGAACGACGCCGTCCTAAGGTCGGCGGGCTTTGCCGAGCTTGAACGCTGGACTTCGAGGACACGGCGTCCATGGAGAAACAGGCGCTGTAATTTAATCCATGCCATGCGTTGGGTCCGCAATGAAGACAAACGCCATGCCGGTCCGCCAGACGGAGAAATGCCGGCCACAGGAGCACCGACACATAGGGCGCGTCTGTCAAAAGCGCTTTAGCTCCAGAACCGGACATCACGCTAAACTATTAAGGAAAACACAGTAGGAAAACACCCCGATGCCGTATGATAGAAAAGGAACAGTCTTACCGAATGGCACGAAAGGATACGGCAGAGGATCAGCCCAACTACGGTGGGAAAAGATGCTCCGCGCGGGTGGTGCGCCCGACGGCGAAACAGAACTGAGTTGGAGGAGGTTGTTGCTGATCCAACGCCGCCCCTCGCGCATGACATCACTCCTGAGGGCGTGCCGCGTAGTGAAAACTTTCTTTAAAAAAAAAAAGCCTTATGATGTGCGCCCGGCTTATATCTAGGAAGCAATGGAAGATTGACAAGGGGCTTCCCTGTACTTTATGAGAAGAGGGTAGTTGAAAAACTCTGCCCCTAATGCCCCCAGGAGAATTTCCATGGGCAGGGAGCCTGTTGCAGTGAGAAGTTCTGAACGTGATCAATTGATCACAAGGAAAGTTCATGTTAAACTAGGGTCTGAAAGTAGACCAGTAGTTCTGGGCCAGACAATGTGCCTCAGAGATGGCATGAGCTTTACTTGAAGGCAGCATCCTTGTTGTCGCCTTGTATTGGTACTACAGCTTTTGGAGCAGATATGCGATCCACTGGCCCGCCTCAAACCAGGTCAGAGTTTCTGCGTCCTTTGTTTTATTTTTGGAGTTTGATCGAAAGTCAAGTAGGTAAAATTTTGATACATCTGTGGGCACTAAGAATCTATTTTCTGGAGTTCATTCTGGGGTAAAGAGGACAAGTAGACTCCAGCTTCTGAAGTTGCCTGATGCACTATACTACATGGTTAGATGGTGCTGATAGGCACGTATTGTTAAACAATTATATTTATGTATTTATTATTATTAATATTTCCAGACATTGTAAACCTCTGCCACAGAAGGGGTTTTGAAGCAGTTTCGTGGGTATTTTTATTTATATTTTAGGGGTACAGAACTTTATCGCCCTATAATATTTTCTTTTATTTTCTTATCCTTATCCTCACCTTGGAAGATTGAGAAGGGGGGTCCAGGGTGTCCAATATGGATATACGAAGGCATGGAGGAGAACCTCCTTGATACATAGGGTTCTAGGCCTATATGGTAAAAATTTATACCTGATCACCTCAGTCTCTGGGGCAAGAACTGTGAAGAGTGATAGCCCCTGTAAGTAGGCATAATAAAAATTATTTGTCATCAACTGTAACACCTCACAGTCTCTGGGGCAAAACTGTGGAAGAGTTAGCAGCCTCTGTAGTAGGCATCAAAATTATTTATCATCAATCGTATCACCTCACAGTCTATGGGAAAAAGAACTGTGGAGGAGTATTTGCCAGCCCCAGTAAAGAAAAAGATCCAGCTTTGTAGGGTTGTTTCCGGTCGCTGACCTCTTCGACATCGGGCTCTACCCCACCGTCCGGTAGGTCTTCAGATGAGCAGTTTCATCAGTGGGCTGCTCTTATGGAGCAGTGGGCTTGGAGGTTGGTCCAGCAGCGTGGCCCAGTCACTCCGGGGCCTTCCAGGCTTTCAGGGGATCGGGTAGGGCGGTTGGGCCTCCCCAATCGCACGAGTGCTGTCCTCTGTGCCGTCGACTCCAGCATAGTGTTCCCCCTCACATGGCTGCGGCGCGAGGTGCCACACCGATGCCTCTATTTCCTGGTATTCATCCTTCTTTCTCCTCAGATCCTGGTTTTCTGAGCCTTGGGATGTTTTCTGCGCCTTGGCGTCGATGCTCATTCTGCGCCGTCCTTGGTGTCAGTCGACTGTCTCGCCATCCTCGGTGCCATTGGGTTGTCAGCACCGTGCGCCTCGTTGGGGCTGCTCTTGGTGGCTGTGTGCTTTTTCAGCGCTGTGCCCTTCTTGACGCCGAGGCCTGTTAGGGCGTCATCCAGTCTTCAGGGCTCCTCTTCTCTGAATCCTTTTCCTTCCTCATTTCCTTCTGATTTTCACTCCTTTCCTGTCCATGCAGTCCCTCCTGGGCTGTCAGGAGAAGACATTGAGCCTGACCCAGACCTTCACCTGGGTGATGATATGGAAGGATCTCATCCTGTAGCAGAGCCTCAGGTCGAAGACCTGTCTTTTAAGTCTCTGCTGAAAAATTTGAATTCCACTCTTTCTCTCCAGACTACAGATATCGATCCTGGGAAGCTGTTAAGACTCCAATACCTCCATGTTCCGGAGATCCCTATGGATTTGACTTCTCCAATACAGCCCTGCTTTGAAACACTTTCTCAAATGGTGTGGAATAGTCCCGCTCTCATTCCTTCTGTGGCTAAGTCCATAGTCAGAAAGTCTGCTGCTTCCAAGGATCGACCCATCTTGGCCTCCCAGGCCTTTGCGGACCCTATTGTAGTCCTGGCAGAGAATGATAAGGCCGTCCTCCCTCAGGCATCTTCAGCCCGGCCTATAAACAAAGAATCTCGCAAGATAGACACCTTAGGTAAGAGAGTCTTTGCTGCCTCTACCCTGGGTATGTGTATTGCCAGCTACCAGGGCTATTTCTCTCAACATGAGTATGTTCTTTGGCATTCGCTCAAACAAATGGTAGAAGCTGTGCCGAGTCGGACTCTAATTCGAGCTACTCAAACCATAACCAGGGTATCGGAGTCCAACAACCAGCAGGTTGAAGCAGCTATGGACGCTTTCGATACTGCTTCTCAGGCGGCAGCGGCAGGCATCTGTACTTGCTGCCACTCCTGGCTACGCACTTCAGGTTTCACGAATAATGCCCAGCAACAGGTTATGGCGTTACCCTTCGACGGTATGTATCTCTTTGGTCCTCAAGTAGAGCAAGCTCTGGAGGCCACTCAAAAGACTAGGTCTGCCATCAAATTGACTCAGCCTGCTCCCACCCCTTCTCGTGGGGCTGTTAATAAGCATCAATTTCACAACCATCAGTCCTTTCGAGGCAAAGGCAGGGGAGGTTTTAATAAAAACCAAGCCCCCCAGCCTCAAAAGAAAATCAACAAGCACAAGGACCCAAAGCGTCCAGTGCTACCTTCTGACTCTCTGGCCCATGTCCCTCCTCAGCTGCCAGAGAGGACTTTCTCTCAGCGGTGGGGGTCGCCACATCAGTTCTACAACCGTTGGAAGACCATATCAGACAAATGGGTCCTCCGGATAATCCGCGAGGATAATCCCTCAGTCTTTTAGAGACCCCTTCAGATCTTCCCCCCAAATGACAGCCCAGACTGTCAGCAGTTCAGTCAGAACTTCTCGCCTCCGTGATACAGGGCCTTCTGAACAACAGGGCAGTAGAAATAGTTCCGTTGGATCAACTGAACACAGGGTTCTACTCCTACTACTTTCTTGTTCCAAAGAAAACTGGGGGCATGCGCCCCAATTTGGACCTCAGAAAACTGAACAGATTTCTTCCCACGGAAAAGTTCAAAATGATGTCACTGGGAACCCTGTTGCCCTTGCTTCATCAACACGATTGGTTAGCTTCCCTGGACATGCAGGATGCTTATCAGCATATTCCTAGTCACCCAAAACATCACAAATACCTAAGGTTTGTGGCTTTGGGCCAACATTATCAGTTCAGAGTCCTGCCCTTTGGGCTATCCTTGGCTCCGCTAGTTTTTACAAAGTGTTGTGCAATTCTCACAGTGCACCCCAGAAAGATCAGATACCAAGTGTTTCCATATCTGGACGACTGGCTTTTAGCAAGTCCTTCCAGGCAAGGAACTCTCGACGCCGTAGCCATGGCCTCAGACTTCCTCACGTCCGTGGGAGTCCTGCTAAATCTCAAGAAATCGCAGTTGCAGCCCTCCCAGAAGCTTCTTTTCATAGGAACTCTTCTGGACACCTCCTGTATGAAAGCTTTTCTACCAGAGGACAGAAGGAGCAATATCCTACAGATGGCCCGATACATCAGAGAGAACAGCTCGGTTTGAGCTATCTCAGTGCAATGGATGCTGGGTCTCATGGTATTCTCGATGTTCACTGTACCCCTAGCACACCTCCACATGAGAACCTCTCAATGGATGCTCAGTCCTCAGTGGTCCCTGACTACTCATCCTCAGTCCTTTCTCATCAAGGTGACAGAACCTCTCAGGAGGTTGCTCACCTGGTGGTCACAAGAGGACAATCTTCTGGAAGGATGTACCCCTTTGCTCTTCTGGATCATCAGATTTCTATCACCACAGAGACATCCCTGTCGGGATGCGGAGCTCACTGTCAGGATCTCCACACTCAGGGTACGTGGACTCGGGTCAAAACCTAGCTTCACATAAACATCCTGGAAATGAGAGACATCCTCTATGCAGTCCGGGCCCTGAAGGACATTCTTTGTCACAAGAACATTCTCCTTCAGACGGACAACAAGGCAGTGATGTATTACATCAACAAGCAGGGCGGTGCACACTCTTACCCCTTGTGCAGGGAAGCAATGAGAGTGTGGGAATGGTGCCTAGATCACAAGGCCCTTATTCAGGTGGTCTACCTGCTTGGAATACAGAACGAACTGGCAGACCATCTCAGCAGAACGGAGGCAGACCCTCACGAGTGGTCTCTCGACTTAACCATAGTTCAGTCGCTATTTGCAGAGTGGGGAACTCCAGACCTGGACCTTTTTGCATCTCCACACAACACAAAACTGCCTCTTTTCTGCTCCAGAAATCCAGGGCCTGGCATTTTCTGTCAGGATGCATTCAGGCTACAGTGGACAAAAGCGCTTTCTATCGGCCTTTACTCTTCCCCTAATCCAGAGTGTACTCCCAAATTCGAGTCTCAGGGACACAAGATGATTCTCATTGCTCCCTTCTGGCCTCGACAGATATGGTTTCCATTACTGACAGTATGGCGGAAACCCCTCAGGTAGCTTCCCCTTCAGATGAACCTTCTGATCCTCTGGTCCATCCCAATCTGAAGTCACTTCATCTTCACGCTGGCTCCTGAGGATAGAGGTGAATAGGTTCAATGCCTCTCGGAGAGTTTCTGACATTCTTTTGGCTGCTTGCAGCAACCAGAAAGACTTACACTGCAAAATGGAAGCGTTTTTCCCTCTGGTGTGCAGGATTCTCTTTGAATCCCTTTTCCTGCCCATCCTACAAAGTTTTAGAGTACCTCTTAGACCTCTAATATTCAGGTCTTTAGTACTCTACAATCAAAGTTCACCTTTGTGCCATTTCAGCCTATCATGAGCCATTACTTTCCTTATCTCTGGCTCACTTACCGGTAGTTAAGAGGTTTCTTAAGGGTATTCTGCATACCAGACCTCCTGTCAGATGTCCAGTTGCAGCCTGGGACATTAATCTCGTGCTAAACATGCTCACTAGAAAACCTTTTGAGCCACTAGCTACCTGCGAATTGAAATTCCTCACTTGGAATACGGCCTTCCTGGTGGCCATCACCTCGGCCCGCAGAGTTTCCGAAATACTTGCTCTGGTAACAGACCCTCCGTACACTGTATTTTACAAGGATAAAGTAGTTCTTGGGACCCATCCTAAGTTCCTCCCTAAGGTTGTCTCAGAATTCCATTTAAACCAACCTTTGGTTCTACCTACTTACTTTGCTGATTTCCAGAATGAACGAGACCGTACCCTTCATTCCTTAGATGTTAAAAGAGCTTTGCGCTTCTATTTAGATAGAACGAAGGAAATTCACAAAAGCTCAACAACTGTTTGTCTCCTTCAGCGAGACCGGCTGAGTCAGCCTGTCACTGTCAGATGCATTTCAGCATGGCTGGTGGCATGCCTTCGCCACTGTTATTCCATGGCACAGGTCAAGCTGGAGGGCAGAGTGTATGCTCACTCTACTAGAGCAGTCGTGGCATCCCTGGCAGAAATCTGCAATGTGCCCATTGCGGACATTTGCAATGCGGCTACTTGGAGCTCAGTGCATACTTTTATTAAGCACCGTGCACTGGACGTCCATGCCAGACGAAACCTTTCATTTGGCAGGACTATCCTTAATGGACTTCTGTCCTGAATTCGTGAGCTATTGGTTTTTCTGCCGCCCTCTCGGGGAGTTTTAGCTTGGTACTCTCCCATAAGTGTGAATGAGTGGTGGAGACTTTATGTCCAGGAAGATATGGAAATTACGTACCTACCGTAATTCTTGATCTTCTTAGACGAAGTCTCCACCACTCATTCACACACCCCCCCCTCCATCCCCCGAGCTCACCTCTCTGTTTTGGTCTTCACCCCTCAATGTTTAGGCTGTGAACACTTCTTTGTTGACCCTTCTTATATGGGTCGTTCGGACTATCTTATATCCGATTTGTGTTAGACTAGTCTTTCTAGGTTAGTTGCGCTGCACCTCCTCGGAAAAAAAGGTACTGAGGCGGTTGGAGGGTTGATGCCGAGATAGCCATTACCGCACAAGCTGATGCTCGCGGCACTGCTCCTCGCGACTCCATCTCTGGTGCTGACCCTCTGCAAAATGTTTGCTCCCGCTGGGTCCTAGCACCTCCGGCATAGTGCCATAAGTGTGAATGAGTGGTGGAGACTTCGTGCAAGAAGATCAAGAATTATGGTAGATCGTAATTTCCATTTTTGGTAAGTCTTTTGGTTCCTCTCGGTTCTTCCAGTCGGGAAGAACTGATATTATTTGTGTCTTTATTTAAGTTAAATTTACTGTTTACCGTCCGGTAAGGTGGTTTTTGATAGCTTAAATTTACGGAGTAATTATCAATTTAGTTCGGTTTTCACAACCAATCAATGTCACAGACCAAAAGTGAACAGGCCCACAGGTTTACAACATTGTACAGAGTGGGGAACTGTTCGCAAAAGCGGATCCTCATCTTGTTTGTGTTTTTTGCTTGGGGTTTGACCACCTCAAAGATATCTGTAAAAACTTCCCTCAGTCGACGCTTGAGAGGCGCTTAAAACGACTGCAGGAGAAGATGTCTGAAAAGGCTGCTGAACCGGATGCAGACAAACCGATTTCGGGCCAAAAAGAACTGGAGGATCAGCCCTCTGACAAGGGTGATGGTTCATCAGCAAAAAAGAAACCTGCTGACCATGCCGCTAACCCGGCAGCCACAGGAAAGAGAAAACGAAAAGGAAAACATTCAGCAGTTGATCCGCAACCAAGCAACCTAGTTCCAACCGCTGAGCAAATAGCACATGCTCTTAGGATAATTCAGTCGCTTCAACCGGTAACCTCGGTTCAGGTTCCGAAGCGACCGTGTTTGGATCCTTCAAGTTCCACTTTGGTTTCCGGATTCTTGGAACCCAAATTGGATATTTATGCTGATGATGCTGATGAGGAAGAGGATTATGGTGAACCCATTGAGCCGGATATTTCACCTGATCCTCATCATCCTGACTCCCCTGACAAGGGAACTGAGGACTTTACCTCTCATTTAAATTTGTGAAACAGGTGGCTCAGTCCTGGACCTCCCCATACAGGAATCAACTGATGAGGAGGAGGAACAGGACTATAGATATATGATGAATGTTCAGGCTCCTAAAATAGTTTTACTGCCCATCCACAAGTCTCTGAAGAAGCAGGTCATGAAAGTCCTGCATACCCCAACTTCTATTCCACCTGTTGATAGAAAGGTGGCTAAGAAATATTGGGTGGCTACGGATGGGGCCAAGTTCCTGTTCGGTCACCCTAGCAATGAGGGTGTGGTACAGGCAGCAGCCTGTGATAAAGCAGGGATTCCTCTGGCATCACTTCCTCCTGATAAAGATTCCAGAAAGATGGATTCTATTGCAAAGAAGCAATATTTGGGTTCCTCCCTGGCAATTAGGCAGGCTTCATACGTGACCTATGTTGCCAGGTACCAAAAGACACTCTGGGACACTGTGCTGGAGATTACAAAATCGGTGCCAGCACCAATGGCAGAGACCTGGAGGAGGCTGCCAAGAGATGGTAGAGGCCTCAAGGTCCAATTCAGAATGGCAGTGGATAGCAATGGCACTGCAGCCAGGCAGATGGCTTCTAGTGTCTCTCAGAGATTTACTTGGCTAAGGACTACCAATCTTACCCAAGATACCCAGTCCAAAGCCATGGACTTCCCATGTGAGCTTTCATCTCTGTTTGGTTAGCAGACAGAGGCTTACATGAGGAAGATGGATGAATGCAAAGCAGCAAAACAAAATGCTGCTGCTAAGAATAAGGATCCTACCCCGCCAAAAGCAACATGCCAGGGATCATAGGGGCAGACCTTACAGACCTTCCTCCAGCCTCAAGCCTATCCACAATATCCACAGCAGAGAGGCTACTTCAGAGGCAGGGGCAGGACAGGCCCCAACTGCATTAGCCCCAGTACCTCAAAATAAGCAGACACCCTGAGGGATCTGCTCGGGTCACCTCCCCACTTCCAGTAGGGTGCAGGCTGACCTACTATCTCCAGGAATGGCAGTCCATCACCACAGATCAGTGGGTTCTGGAGGTATTGGTTCAGGGTCTTGCACTCAGTTTCAAATTCAGACCAAGACTGAGGGCCAGAGTTTTTCAACCTTCCTCCCCCTCAGAGACACTCTTACTGGAAAAGGAGGTATTGAATCTGCTTTCATTAGAAGCAGTGGAGCCAGTTCCTCTTTTACAGAAAGGAAAGGGCCTTTACTCAAGATACTTCCTTTCAACCAAGAAAACAGGGGAGTGGCGACCCATATTGGATCTCAGACACTTGAACAGGCATTTACTGAAACCAAAATTCAAATGGTCACCTTAAAAACGATTCTGCCAACCTTAAGGTGCAAGGAGACTGGCTGGCATCTCTGGATTTAAAAGATGCCTACTTTAATATCCTAATAAGGCAGTCTCACAGAAAATTCCTCAGGTTGAGACTTCCATCAGACCACTATCAGTTCAGAGCAATGCCTTTCAGCCTTACTTCTGCTCCAAGGTGTTCTCAAAATGCTTGGCTGTAGTTGTGGCACACCTACGAAGGCAGGGAGTGGCAGTTTTTCCATACTTGGACGACTGGCTCTTAGTGGAGCAGTCTCCTCAGCAGGTGAAGCAGTCTCTGGCTTTGACATAGGAACTGTTACAGTTCCGGCTTTCTTGATAAACAAGCAGAAGTCAGTGTTGCAGGCACCACAGCTCTTGGAGTTTATAGGAGCAGAATTGGATTCAGTCAGAGGAAGGGTCTTTCTTCCTCAGCTGAGAGCAGACACTCTTATACAGCTGGTATGCTCCTTCAAGCCTCACAGCCTCAGACCAGCCAGGCACTTTCTCTTGTTGTTAGGCCACATGGCAGCCTCAACTGCCACAGTGTCAGGAGCAGGATTTCAGATGAGGGATATTCAATATCACCTCAAGCATTTCTGGCATCAGAAAAGAGACAGGTTATCAAAGCTGGTCCCAGTCACTCAAACATTCATTCAGGCACTCCAGTGGTGGCAGGATCTAGAAAACCTCAGACAGAGGGTTCCATTCCTCCAAAAGCAGCCATCTCTGGTGCTCACTACAGATGCATCCCTACTAGGATGGGGAGCACACCTAGGGGAGCATACTGTCCATGGTACTTGGCTCAAACAGGAGTCGTTGCTGCACATCAGTCTGTTAGAGCTCAGGGCAGTGTTCCTAGCACTTCAGGCATTCGCCAGCATGCTGCAAGGAAAGGTGGTCCAGGTCAGGACAGTCAACATGATTACGATGTACTACATCAACAAACAGAGAGGCACAAGATCCACGCCCCTGTGCACAGAAGCTATGAACATATGGACCCTGGCCTATTCCCTGACCATCTCGCTGTCAGCAGTCCACCTTCCAGGGAAGGACAGTATGCTGGTAGATGAACTGAGCAGAATAAATCGGAACCATCACAAATGGTCCTTAAATAAGCAAGTACTGCAGTTGGTGTTCAGAAGGTGGGGCACTCCAGAGGTAGACTGCTTTGCTTCCCCAAACAGTTACCAGTTCCCTCTGTACTGTTGCCGACCCCCACTGAAGGGCACAGTACCACTGGAAGCACTGACCCTGGATTGGACAGGGAAGTTCCAGTATGCCTTCCCTCCCTTCCCATTGTTGCTGAGAGTCCTGAACAAGCTCAGATCCCAGCCAGCCTCAGTGATCCTCATTGCCCCAGATTGGGCCAGACAGCCATGGTATTCCGTAGTTCTGTCTCTATCAGTAGCCAAGCCAATCAGCCTACCCAGAAGGCACAGTTTGCTGACCTCCTCCCAGGGCAGGATCCTCTACCCCAACCTTCGATCCCTCAGACAAAAAACCTGGTTCTTGAGGACCTAGAGTTTGCAAATCTGAATCTTTCAGAAGGGGTAATGGAGGTCCTTCGGGTATCCAGAAAACCTGCTACCAGAAAAATCTATACTTCTAAGTGGAAAAGATTTTCTTTCTGGTGCAGGGAGAAAAACTTAGATCATACCCAGGCTGGGTTATCAGTAGTTCTTGACTAGCTCACCCATCTTCACTCTCTAGGCCCCAGGACCTCTACTTTGAAGGTGCATCTGACTGCAGTGTCTGCTTACCTATCGGCAGGCAAGCCATCCTCTCTGGCCTCTAATGCAGTGTTCTGAAAGTTTCTTAAGGGACTACTGCATTTGCACCCTCCTCATAGAGCCCCTACCCCCGTGTGGGTCTTAAACATTTGCATAGCACAGCTTATGCAGCCTCCTTTCGAGCCCATGTCATCAGCTGACCTTAAGTGTGTGACTTGGAAGGCTGTGTTTTTAGTGGCCATTACTTCTGCCAGAAGGATTAGTGAGATTCAGGCTTTGTCCATGGAGCCAATTATGTGGCCTTCCATAGGGACAAGGTGGTACTCAGAACAAATAGTAAATTTCTCCCTAAGGTAGTGTCTGACTTAAACATTAATCAGTCTATCACCCTGACAGTCTTCTTTACTGATCATTCCTCCTCAGGTGAGCATAGACTACGTAGCTTGGATGTCAAGAGAGCTATTGGTTACTGCCTAGAGCACATGAAAGGTCACAGAGGGGATAGAACCCAGCTCTTTCTGACTTACAGAGAGGTTGGCAAAGGTAAACCTGCCACAGAGAGATCCATAGCAAGGTGGATTGTGTCATGTATCCAGTTCTGTTATGGCAAGTGGGTAAGCAGTCCCCACAAGGGCTTAGGGTCCATTCTACTAGAGGGCTGCTGCATCAATAGCAGCTTCCAGAGACATCCCTCTTCTGGAAATCTGTAAGGCAGCTACCTGGAAAACAGTTCACACATTTACCAAGCGCTACTGCCTGGACACCCAGGCTAGGAGTGATGCCAGGTTTGGCACAGCAGTTCTGCAGAGCTTGTTTCTTAAATAGGTCCTCTGCCCGCCTCCAAAGGCACTGCTTGGGTAGTCTGCACTTGTCAGAATACAGTAAGATTTCCTGGGGTTTGAAGAAAACATTACTTACCTTAGTAATCTTGTTTCTTCTAAGGGAATCTTCCTGTATTCTGAGCTCCCACTCTTCCTCCCCTGCTAGGATCTACAGGGCTCTGCTCACTTCTGTATCACTGATGTTGGAAACCTGTGGGTACCTATTAGTTTTTTGGGCATCTGTTGACTTGAGTCTTAGTGTTGCCTCCTGTTGTTTGGAGTTTCTGTTCCCCTAATAGGGTGTTTTAGGGTAGTAAACTTAGTTTGGATAGTTAGTATTTAGCTTCTGCATTATTCGTAAGAATCTGACGGTTGCAGGAAGTGCAACCAAGGACAGTGATTTGAAAACCAAGCTTGAGCCTAACATTCCGCTATTAGCATAGGTTCTATTAACCATTTCAGCTCCAGGGCAGTCCTATGGTGAGACCATACTGCACTTGTCAGAATACAGTAAGATTCCCTTAGAAGAAACAAAATTACTGTGGTGCGTAATGTTTTCTTTTCACCCCAGGGAACCTTTAGCATCAGTAACTGATTGCAGTAAGCTGACTGGGTTGAACTTCCTCAGAGGTGGAGCCATGAATATTCATATAATGAATTGGCCAATAGGGAAAGAGCAGGAGGGGTCTGCTGATTGAAGTCTGCCCAGAGGGCACAAGAATTTTTTCTCTGGCTGACTGACAAACACTGCCTCTGAGGTGCTCTCTCTCTTCAGGGGAAAACCACTTTTTTGGCCCTTAAATTTTACTTTTGTGTTGAGACTATGAGTATTTTTTTTTACTTTTATTATTTTTGAGTTTTTTTTGCGGTTCCTGTTCGGTTCCCAGGAACCGCATCTTTCTCTTTCTTCTGTGGTTCCCCGCCATTCCCTTTTCTACTTTCTGAGGTAAAATGTTACCATGGTTACAGTTTTTCAACAGTTCTTTAGTTAATTTTAATAGCGGTTCCCTTTTTCACTGGGAACTGTATTTTCTTGTTCTTAGTGCTTGTTTGTTGTGTGAAGTGCCACAGGATTGTGGCTAAAGCTGATACCTACGACCTGGGTTTACAGTGCTTAGGTCCAGGTCATCTTTGTTCACTTTGCTTTGAGTTCTGTTCAAAAACCCTTAGAAACAGGGCAAAAAGATTAAGAATGATGGCTGCTAAGACTACCGATGAGGGGCCTTCTAATATTAAGGGTGCTGATGAAGCACCTTCTAAACCTAGAAATACTACTAATAAAAGTGCTGATGAAGTACCATCTAAAGAAAAAAATGGCAGCAGAGGTGCTGATGAGGTAGCTAATAAGCCCAAGACATCTAAGTGCACTGAGGAAGTGCCAGTTACTAAAAGAAAACCAGGTCAGGTCATTGATGAAGTGCCTGCCAAGAAACTTTATTTTGCAGTTAATCTTTTTATTGTAATTATTGTGATTATACATACAAATACACTACATTCTCCAGTATACACTTACATAAATTCTTAATGAGAGAAGGAAAAAACATGTTGTCTGAAGTATTATACTGTGATATTAAAGGGGGAAACAAATGTTGAGAAAACAATATGTGGCAGTACAGTCTGTATGATAGAGAGAAAATATGCAATTTATGGTTCAAGGGGTAAAAGGAGTGCAGTACAAGTCACATTAAACTGTTTCACAGATGAGTTGGTTTAGTATTTCTGACTGAGTTGTGTAAGTGTTGCTGGATCCAGCATAAAGTCCTGCACAAACTATTTCTTAAGAATTAAAACTCAGTTTTGCATTGCATTGTGACTGGACTACAGCTGCATTCCAACTGAGCCACAAAAACATCTTACAAACATTGATCCTGAGCTGGTTAAGCATTGAAACATAATGCATTATGAGCTGCCAATGCATTGCCAACTGTAAAAAAACAATGCTAAACCAACTCATTGGTGAAACAGTCTAATGTGACTTATACTGCAGATACAAACAAGAAATATGACAGGGTTTTATTTAACTCCAAAAATTGATTAGCGTTTTGCTCATAAAAGTGCTAAAACATTGTTAAAATGCATAGCACTTGTCTCACTGTGTTTAACAAATAACACTTCTAGAAAACCTATATAAATACTTTTTGTACAGTTACTGTAGCATGCTCCCAAGAAAAAAAACTGCTAATCAATTATTTAAAACCCTGTATGAGCAGTTGTGATTGTAATTCTATTATGCTGTAATTTAATACAAGTATGTGTAAGATTGTATAAAGGAAGAACATAAAAAAGAGAAAAATATCTAAGAAAGTAAACAAGAATGAAGAGGGAAAGGGAAGAAGAAAAGGAGATAAAAAGATAAAAAAAGAGGAGATGAAAAAGGAACGAAAGAGCTAGAAGCGAGATACCAATGTGAACATATAACAACCCATGGATTAAGTGATGATATACGTAGACATGTTAGAAAAGGATTTTAATTTGAGAGTCTGAGGTATAAGTATATCCTCCAAGAAAAAATGCCCCTGTTTTTCCAATTACAACAAAAATTGGGTGATTATCAAGAGTGATATTACTGTTCCCCAAATGGGGCATATATGAGAGGGGTTGGGTTGATTTAAGGAGTTTATGAATTATTTTCAGTAGTATATGGATGATGCTATAGTTGGGTGAGATTTTAAATTGGGGGGTTATAATTGAAGAAAGTGGTGACATTGCCGGACATAGAGATGTTTCCATATTGACCCACAACAGTGATTTATTGCTGGGTTTATTAAACCATTTGACAGTTTGGGCAGTGTGGAAGGCCCAAAAATATGCTTGGAACCAGGGGAGCCCAAAGCCCCCTTTGGACCAGTGGTAACGCAGTTAGTTACGACTAAATCTGGGAAAGTTGCCTTCCCATAAAAAATTGACAATGATATCATCAGTTCTGACAAAAAAAAAGTAGGGAGGATTAAAGAGGTATTAGAAAATAGATACACTATTTTGGATCTATTGACATCTTGATAGCGGAGATTTTCCCATTAAAGAGAGGTTAAGCAGTTTTCATCTGTTGAGAGTGTTTTAATATTTGCTAATAACGGGAAAAGATTGCGTCCCATATCTTGTCTAATTTAGAGGTGATCTGTATTCCAAGGTAAGAGATACCTTGAGGGCCCAATGAAACCTAATATTGTATTCATAGAAGGGTTACAAAAATTGTTCAGTGGCATTGTTTCTGATTTGTTTAGATTCAGAGTGAGCCCAGAAAGTGAAGTAAAGTTGCTAAGTAACTTAATTAAGGGTGGTCCCGAAATTCCAAGATTTTCGAGTAGAATGAGGAGGTCATCAGCATAGGATAGTGAAGTATAGCAGGAATTACCGATAGGAATACCTTGGATCATGGAGGACTGATGAAGAGCAGCTGATAGGGGTTCCATAGCTAGATTAAAAAGAGTGGGGGATAAGGGGCACCCTTTCCTGGTACCTGTTGCCAGATGAAAGGATGAGGACAGAGTAGAGTTAGTAAGAACCCAGGCAGAGGGGAGGGGAGGGTGTATAGTTATTGAATCTATGTACAAAATTTATTAGTGACACCAAAGTGGGATAGAGCATGATACAAATAAGTCCAGTTGAGAGAATCGAATGCCTTTTCAAAGTTGATGGCTATAGCTGCGGCAGGTGATTTAAGAGATTTAGCTTTGTAGAGTAAATTAAACAATGAGCGGAGATGATCCGAATCAGTTCTGTTTTTGATAAATCCAGCTTGGGAGGTGTGGACAAGTTTCAAAATTATTGATTCTAAATGAGTGTTTAATATTTTGGCAAACATTTTCCTGTCCATATTAAGTAATGATATCGGTCTGTAACTGGATGGGAGAGAAGGGTCTTTATCTTTTTTTGGTAGGACAGTTATAATGGCTTCTGTCATAGAACAGGGAAGTTTACCTTGTGAAGATGCCTCTTTGAAGACCTTAAACAGTAAGGGGCATAAGATGTCAGCTAGGGGTTTATAAAAGTCTATGGAAAAAACATCACTCGCAGGAGCTTTACCAGATTCAGGGTTTTATTTAACTCTAAAAATTGATTCACGTTTTGCTCATAAAAGTTCTAAAACATTGTGAAAATGTATAGCACTTGCCTCACTGTGTTTAACAAACATAACACTTATAGAAAACCTATATAAATGCTTTCTGTACAGTTAGTATTGTCCCAAGAAAAAAAACTGCTAATCAATTATTTAAAACCCTGAGATTTAAGGGAATTTAGCACTGCTTGTATCTCTTTTAGGAAAAGGTTCATCTAGCAAAGCCATATCTTGTTGGGAGGGTGTGATAACTGTAAATTGTCCAGCAATTGTTGTATACATTCGGGTTGTGGGGGAGTGGGGTGAGAGTATAATTGTTGGTAGAAGGATTGCATAATATGGTTAATTGAGGGATTATCTGTATGGATTTTGCCTGAAGAATCTATCAGACCGGCAATATGTTTCTCCATCTGTTGATTCTTGAAGTGATAAGCAAGCAGCTTCCTGCATTTATCCCTTTGTTCCCAATAACGGTGTTTAAGTCTAAGGAGGGCGAGTTCAGCTTTCCTGGATATTAATTCATTGATTTTAATTCTAAGCTGAAGAATTTCAAGGTGAAGTTGTGAGATATTATCTGGATTTTTTGTTTTATAGTATTGGGTTTCATTTTCTTTAAGAGATTTCTCTAAATCGGCCAATTGCTGTCCCCTTAGTTTTTTCTTGTGTGCTGCATGACTTATAATTTTCCCTCTAACTGTTGCTTTAAGTGCTTCCCAGTTGGTACTTTGAGATACATCAGGAGTGTTGTTAAAGGAAAGAAATTCTTGGTTTGGGATCTAATCCAAGGTAAATCGGGTCTTTCAATAGGAGTGGGTCTAGACGCCAGGAAGGGATTTAGATGGGGTGGGCCCCAAATAAGATGTAATTGTGTAGGAGAATGGTCTGATATAGTAATCGGGAGGATAGTTGTGTCGATAATTTTTCAGTGATGAATGGGAAGAAAACCAGTAGTCAATTCTTCTGTAAGATTTATGAAGTGGTGAATAAAAGTAGTCAAATGTGCTGTCTAGAATGGTGTAGTCTCCAAATGAAGTGAGACCGAAGTCTTTCATTAGCATTGAGAGTGCAGAAATACTTCAGGGGTGGGAATCACACGAAGAGTTATTTCTGTGTAAATGTGCTTCCAAGGCTAAATTGAAATCCCCACCTCCAAATATAGGAGAATTGTTAAAGTTACTGTTCATAATTTGTTGGGCCATATTATGAAAGAATTCAGGTGAATCAGAGTTAGGGGCATAAACGCTGACTAACATAAGGGGGCCTGCAGGGGTATTTAAGTGGGCTATAATCCATCTGCCATCTGAATCAGAGGCGGATTTGATAAGGGTCCAGTTAATGGATTTATATAATAGAATAACAATCCACGTTTTTTAGAAGTAGAGGAGGACGCATATACTTGACCAACCCACTCCCTTCTGAGTCTGTCAACATCCTCTATTAAAAGTTTTGTTTCTTGTAAGAAAGCAATATGAGTTTTATGCTTTTTGAGGTAAGAAAGTATTTGCTTTCGTTTACAAGGTGAGTTGAGTCCCTTAACATTCCATGAATGTAGAATTAGATCACTCATGTTAATGGGGAGATGAGTATGAAAACACAAATAGGAAGTAAGGGACTCGTATTGAAAGGGCTAGAGGGTGTTATAGACTCAGAAGGGAGAGGGCTAGCACAGTCAGATGCGTGCAGTATATTTAGTTTGTGGAAATACTTAAATCCTGGGTGAATGTTTCCATTGGGTCTCACACGGAAGAGAGGTACTAAAGTGAATATAGAAGACATATATATAGTTACTAAACAAAACCTATGCATATTATACTAACACACTATGAAGTCTTTAGGTAATACAGCAAGATATGAGTCGATGGAATCACCAAGACTCTCTCGCTATACTACAGAGCATGTAAATAGTAAGTAAATCTTGAGAAAAATGATCTTAAACCCAAGATATAAACTGTAAACAATAATTTCTATCAAGTTATAATGCTGACTAGAACTAAAGTGAACATAATAATTCCATGGGGGCCATGAACATCTTACACGCATGAAAAGGGGATTACAGAAAGTATATGCAATCTGAGACATAGGAATACATCTTGAACCTAAGTTAAACTGAAAAAAAGAACTGAGCTGAAACACTGTTACGGCAATACAAACAGTATGCCATTATGGTTGGCTAAGTCCTAAAATTATAAGAACAGCTATACTTGTGCCATCTACTATGTACTTACTC
Source organism: Neoceratodus forsteri (assembly GCA_016271365.2). Lineage (NCBI taxonomy): Eukaryota > Metazoa > Chordata > Ceratodontiformes > Ceratodontidae > Neoceratodus > Neoceratodus forsteri. The sequence goes on from CM057459.1 coordinate 663,152,718, forward strand.
ACATAATCATAATGCTTAGACACAGAAGTGTTTATGTAGGAGGAGTGTTCAGGTAAAATGGAGTGAGTAGGTTCCAAATAGTATAAGGATTTATGGGGTGTCAGGGCATTATAAGATCCAAATTGTATGGGGGGTATCTGGTGAAAATCTTGTATTGAACAGGAATACATAGTCATTCTGGCAATATGACATTATTAAAAGTCAAGTTTGTTCAGGCTTCGAGGTACTGCATATATTATTGATAAGTACTAGGTATTTAACAGTAGCACAGACCCAAAATCACCCCTAGGGAAGGAGTTGCTTTAACACAGTGAAATTCAAGACCTGGAGAGGGCGATGAGCTCAGCTATAAGATTACAACAAAGGCTTAAAAAGCCATGTCATAAGGACTTCGAGTCAGACTGTGCTATCTATTATTGATTGCAGCACATTGAGTAAAATAATAAAGATGAGACACCTGAAAATAGCCCGAACGCCTAATTGTAAGGTAAAACTGAAGACTAAGTGATAGATAAATAAAACAGTACAAGAAGTTGGTATACCATGGTTAAAGAAAAGGAATTAAAAGTTAGATAAAGGCGGATTGGAGGGAAGGAGACTAGAGAAAAATATTAAAGTGTTAAATGTTAGTCTGGGATGTAGTAGTGGATGAAGAATAACTAGTTGAGGACCTCATTAATATAACCCCAAGATACTGTAAATGTATAATGTTTATATATGGTAACAAATGTGTGGGGTGATGTTGGATCACAAATTAGTTAAGCAGGCAACCTCCCTTAATGGTTATGTGAGAAGGACATACTGATAAAAAAGATGGTAGACACCTCTAAATGAATATAGAAAATCATTGATCACATATGAATTAGTCTAACATTATATAAGAACTGTCCCTTTAAAAGAAGAATATAGCCCAACATTAGGGATACTCAAAAACTGGCATTATGAGTAATATATGCAGAAATAACTGGATGTATAATGTAGCAGACATTACATTGAGATAGAAAACTCCAAGACTGTCACAATGAGATGCCTAAATAATATGACATGCTATTAAACCGGAAGCCTGTAACCGCGATGTACAGCTTATCGCTTTCCAAACCTGCTGGGTGCGATAGTATGCACACACAAGGAATGCGATGCATGGTTGCAGGGCAGACAAATTCTGACAGTGATCAGAGAGACGAGGTTAATTAGGCACTAACCTCGAGAGGTACTAATGTATACATATGCCCAGGCATCATTTATAGGTTTGATTTCTTTTTGCACTTCCCCTTCCATTTTTTTTAGAGGCTCTGCCGATTTAAAGGGAGCTGGTCACCAATTCAGCCCAAGAGGAATTGGAAGACCTGCCACCCTGTAAAGCATCTCCAAGGTCATTGCCGATAGGAAACATAGAAACATAGACTTTGACGGCAGATAAGGACCACTTGGCCCATGTAGTCTGCCCATTTCCCTACCTACGGGATAGGCCACAGATCCTAGTTAACCAACAGCCTATTCTTCCTACCTCCCACAAGAATTGCCTTATGTCTGTCCCATGCATTCTTGAATTCTCCCACAGTTTTAGACCCCACAACCTCCTCAGGAAGGCTGTTCCATGCATCCACTACCCTCTCTGTGAAATAATACTTCCTCATATTGCCCCTGAACCGCCCCCCTCTATCCTTAAATTGTGCCCCCTTGTTCTTGCACGTCTCTTTTTCAAAAGATGCTACCTCTTGGACTTTGTTGATTCCACTGAGGTACTTAAAAGTTTCTATCATGTCCCCCCTCTCCCTTCTTTCCTCAAGGGTATACATATTAAGCTCCTTTAGACTCTCCTCATACGGTTTCTCTTGCAGACCCTGCACCATTTTAGTTGCCCTTCTCTGGACTGCATCTATCCTGTCTATGTCCTTGGAGTCTCCAGAAATGGACGCAGTACTCCAGATGGGGTCTCACCAACTGTCTGTACAGAGGGATAACAACTTCCTGATCTTCCTGGACATAAGTCTCCACCACTCATTCACACTATTGGGATCTGCGCTTGGAGGCACTAGGACCCATTGGGAGCAAACTTTTGTTGGGGAGTCGACGCCAGAGATGGCGCCGCCAAGGAGCGAGCGTCAGAGCCCCAGCTCACCGGGAATGACTGTCTCGCCGACTCCCCAACCGCTTCAGTTCCTTTTTTTCCCGCCCACGAAAAGCGCTTCAGTGACTATGTCGCTCGCCTGTCGGGAGTCAAACTTCAAACTAGCAGCATAGTTTTCAGTTTTTATTATTTTGTAGTATTATCTTGATACAGTATCGCTTAAGTTATTCTTATTTACAAATAAAAACGATAAAGAAGTCTCAGTTTACACTGACGGAGTCGACCATGAGCAGGTCAGGTGACGGTAGGGAGACTTCGTATGAAAGCTGTTCAGTCAGTCGGGCTGGGTCCGGTCCGCCGCCTTCTCCGGAAGGGGGGTCTGACAACGGTCAGTCCAATGCCCGTGGGATGGGCGGTCCCCGAGGAAGCATAAAGCCAAACGGTCGCATTCTCGGCACCATTTGACCTCGAGCTTTTCTTCGGCCTGCAGGTCTAAAAAGAGAAGGCATCACTCGAGGTCGCCCTCTGATACGTCTGCGCGTAGACGTTCGGTTATCGGGGCTAGTTGCCGCTCTCCTCCTTCGGAGTCACCGGCAGCTGCTTCTGGTAGCCGACGTCTTCGACATCGGAGTCCTACCCCGCCCGCAGGTAGGCCTTCAGATGAACAGTTTCATCAGTGGGCCACTCTTATGGAGCAATGGGCTCGGAGGTTGGTTTGGCTACCTGGCTCGGTCGTTCATGGGCCTTTGGGCTCTCTGGGCGACCAGGTAGGGCGGTTGGACTTTCCTGGTTGCGCGGTACCTTCTTTGGTGCCGTCGACTCCGTGCTTAGGTGTCCCCCCCCCAAATGGCTTTGGCGCAGGGGGCCACACCGATGCCCTTATCTCCTGCTCTTTTTCCTTTAAAACCTGTTTTTCGGTCTCTGGAGGCGCCTTGCTGTCCGTGTGGCCTCACGGCACCACGTGGCTTCCGCGAGGCGTCGCCCACCGCATAGCCAGCGGCTTGTTGCATCACCTGCGGCGCCAGCGGCGGCTCTGTAGCATCACCTGCAGTGTTGCGTGGCTTCACAGCATCGGCGCAGCACCGCGCAGCTTCTCGGCGTCGCTTGCGGCCATGCGCCCTCCTCGGCGCCAGGGGCTTCTCGGGACTTTCCTTTTGTCTCTTTTCCTCCTTCCTCTTCTGGCTTTCATCCTTTCTGTCCATACAGTCCCTCCTGGACTGTCAGGAATGATGTTGAGCCTGACCCAGACCTTCGGCTGGGCGATGGAGGTGGACGAGCAGGATCTTTTACTGCTGCAGAGCCTGTGGTCGAGGACCTGTCATTTAAGTCTCTGCTGAAGAATATGATTTTCACATTTCTCTCCAGACTACAGACATCGATCCTGGAAATTGCTAAGACTCAATACCTTCACGCTCGGAGATTCCTACGGTTTGATTCTCCGATTCAGCCTTCCTTCGAGAGGCTGTCTCAAATGGTATGGAATAATCCTGCTCTTTCTTCATCGGTGGCTAAATCCATTGATAGAAAATATTCAGCTCCCAAGGATCGTCCCATTTTGGCATCCCAGGCCTTTGCGGATCCTATTGTAGTCCTGGCAGAGAATGATAAGGTCGTCCTTCCTCAATCCACTACAGCTGGACCTATTAACAAGGAATCTCGTAAGATAGACACCTTATGTAAGAGAGTCTTTGCTGCTTCTACCCTAAGTATGCGACACAGTTACCAGGGCTATTTTTCTCAGTACGAGTATATCCTGTGGCACTCTCTCAAGCAAATGGTTGAAGCTTCTTCCGGAGTCGGATTCAAACCAGAGCTTCTCCAAACCATTACCAGGGGTATTGAATCTAACAACCAACAGGTTAAAGCAGCCATGGACGCTTTCGACTCCGCTTCCCGTTCAGCAGCTGCTGGTATTTGCACCCGCCGCCATTCCTGGCTGCGCACTTCAGGCTTCACCAGTGATGCGCAACAGCAAGTATTGGCATTGCCCTTTGATGGTGCATATCTTTTTGGTCCTCAGGTCGAGCAAGCTCTAGAAGCTACACAAAAGACTAGGTCAGCCATTAAGTTGGCTAGACCCCCTCCTGCCCCCTCTCGAGGGCATGCCAGTAAACGTCAGTTTCATAACCGTCAGTCCTTTCGAGGCAGAGGCAGAGGAAGTTTCCATAAGAACCAACCTGCCCAACCTCAAAAGAAGGCGCAGCAGAAAGCGCAAGGGCCCAAAGCGCCCAGCGCTACCTTATGAATTGCTGGCCCAAGTCCCACCTCAACTGCCCGAGGTGGACTTTTCCTCTCCGGTGGGAGGTCAGCTGATGCACTTCTACAGCCAGTGGAAGTCCATAACCTCAGACAAATGGGTCCTTCGGATAATCCACGAGGAGTACTCACTCAATTTTGTGGAAACCCCTCCGGATTGTCCCCCCAAACGACAGCCCAGGCTGTCTGCCCTTCAGTCAGACCTTCTCACCGCCGAGATTCAGGGCCTTCTAAACAACAGGGCAGTAGAACTTGTGCCACTGCATCGACGAAACATGGGGTTCTACTCTCATTACTTTCTGGTTCCAAAGAAGTCTAGGGGAATGCGCCCCATTCTAGATCTCAGAAAGCTAAACAAATTTCTCCCCAAGGAGAAATTCAAAATGTTTCTCTAGGAACCCTGTTACCCTTGCTTCATCAGCACGACTGGTTAGCTTCCCTAGACATGCAGAATGCTTACCAGCACATTCCCATTCACCCGAGGCATCACAAATTCCTGAGGTTTGTGGCTCTGGGGCAACATTATCAGTTCAGAGTCCTGCCTTTTAGGCTATCCTCGGCGACGCAAGTTTTTACAAAGTGTTGTGCAGTTCTTAGCGCACCTCAGAAACTCGAATACAGATGTTCCCTTTATCTGGACGATTGGCTTCTGGCAAGTCCTTCCAGAAAGGGACTCTGGATGCCGAGAGACGCTCTCACCTCCTTACATCCATGGAGTCCTGCTGAAGACAGAACCCTACGGAGGTCTCTCACCTGGTGGTCTCAAGAGGACAATCTCCTGCAGGATGCCCCTTTGCCCCTCTGGACCATCAGATCTCCATTACACACAGACGCCTCACTAATGGGGTGGGAGCTCACTGTCAGGCTCTCCACACCAGGGTGTGTGGACTCAACTCGAGTCCCAGCTTCACATAAATGTCCTAGAAATGAGAGCTGTCCTTTATGCGGTCCGAGCTTTGAAGGACATTCTCCGTCACAAGAATATTCTCCTCCAAACGGACAACAAAGCAGTGATGTATTACATCAACAAGCAGGGCGGTGCTCATTCTTACCCCTTATGCAGAGAAGCGATGAGGGTCTGGGAATGGTGCTTGGAGCACAAGGCTCTAATTCAAGCAATCTACCTGCCAGGTGTACAGAACGACTTGGCAGACCGTCTCAGCAGAACAGAGACAGATCCTCACGAGTGGTCTCTCAACTCAACCATAGTTCAGTCACTATTCGAAGAGTGGGGAACTCCGGACCTGGACCTTTTTGCGTCCCCACTCAACGCAAAACTGCCTCTCTTCTGCTCCAGAAATCCAGGGCCTGGCATTTTTTGTCAGGATGCGTTCAGGCTGCGGTGGACAAAACGCTTTCTTTATGCCTTTACGCCTCTTCCTCTAATTCAGAGGTACTCCTCAAGTTCGAGTCTCAAGGAGACAAGATGATTCTCATTGCTCCCTTTTGGCCTCGACAACTGTGGTTTCCACTTCTCAACAGTATGTTGGCAGTTCCTCCGAAACCACTTCCCCTGCAGATGAACCTTTTAACTCAGGGACCAGTGGTCCATCCCAATCTGACATCTCTTCACCTTCACGCTTGGTTCCTGAAGAGGTAGAAGTAAATTGGTTCAATGTCTCTGAAGAGTTTCTGATGTCCTTCTGGCTGCTCTGGAAGGCCGCCACTGGAAAACTTACGACGGCTAAGTGGGCGTTTTTCCCTCTGGTGTGCAAAGTCCTCTTTGAGTCCCTTTTCATGCCCTCCAGATAAAGTCTTAGAGTACCTTTTGGACCTCTCAAATTCAGGTCTCCAGTACTCTACAGTTAAGGTTCACCTTAGTGCCATCTCAGCGTATCATGAGCCGGTTTTTTCTCTTTCACTGGCTCAGTTACCTATGGTTAAGAGATTTCTTAAGGGCATTCTGCACACCAGACCCCCTACAAGATGTCCTGTTGCAGCCTGGGACATTAATCTTGTGCTAGACATGCTCACTCGGAAACCTTTTGAGCCTCTAGCTACCTGTGAGCTAAAGTTTCTCACCTGGAAGACTGCCTTCCTAGTGGCCATTACCTCAGCCCGTAGGGTCTCTGAGATACATGCCCTGGTCACAGACCCTCCGTATACTGTGTTCCATAAAGACAAAGTAGTCCTTCGTACTCATCCTAAATTTCTTCCTAAGGTTGTGTCAGAATTTCATCTTAACCAACCTTTGGTCCTTCCCTCTTATTTTGCGGACTTCAAAATGAAGGGAATGCTCTCTTCATTCTCTGGATGTTAAGAGGGCCTTGCGTTTCTACTTAGATAGAACCAAGGATTTTCGTAAAGCCCAGCAACTGTTTGTTTCCTTGGTGAGGCCGGCTGGGTCAACCTGTCGCTATTAGATGTATCTCAGCATGGCTAGTGGCGTGCCTTCGTCACTGCTATTCCATGGCGCAGGTTAAATTGGAGGGTAGAGTTTACGCTCACTCTACCAGAGCGGTAGCGGCATCCCTAGCGGAAATACGCAACGTGCCCATTGCGGAAATCTGCAATGCAGCCACCTGGAGCTCAGTGCATACTTTCATTAAGCATTATGCACTCGATGTCCATGCCAGACGACATTCTTCCTTTGGCAGAGCCATCCTTAATGGACTTCTGTCTTAACAAGCGTGAGCTCTTGGGTTTTCTGCACACCCTCTGGGGATTATTAGCTTGTACTCTCCCAATAGTGTGAATGAGTGGTGGAGACTTATGTCCAGGAAGATATGAAAATTCGTGCTACCATAATTCTTGATCTTCTTGGACGAGTCTCCACCACTCATTCACACGCCTACCCTCCATCCCCCAGTCACCTCTCTTGTTGGTCTTCACTCCCTCAAATCTTTAGGCCTTGAAGACTTCTTTATTGACCCTTCTTAGACGGGTCATCCAGACTATCTTATGTCCATTTTTTTTTTTTTTAGGTTAGGCTACCCTTCTTGGTTAGTTACGCTGCACCTCCTTGGTAAAAAAGGTACTGAGGCGGTTGGGGAGTCGACGCCGGGATAGTCATTGCCGCATGAGTTCCTCGCGGCACCATCTCTGGCATCGACTCCCCAGCAAAAAGTTTGCTCCCGATGGGTCCTAGTGCCTCCGGCGCAGATCCCAATAGTGTGAATGAGTGGTGGAGACTCGTCCAAGAAGATCAAGAATTACGGTAGGTGCGTAATTTTCATTTTTCTGCTGCTGATGCCTCTTCCTATGCATCCCAGTATACCACCAGCCCTCCCTACTTCCTTCTCACATTGCTTGCTAACCTCAAGGTCATCTGATATGATTACCCCCAGGTCCCTTTCCTTTTTTGTTGTTGTTACTACCTTCCCCCGATTGTGTATTCTTCCTCTGGGTTCTTGTTTCCCAGGTGCATTATTTTGCACTTCTTTGCATTGAATCCTAGCTGCCACACTTCTGACCATTCCTCCAACCTTGCCAAGTCCCTTCTCATCCTTTCCACGCCTCCTTGTGTATCAACCCTGTTGCAGATCTTTGTGTCATCTGCAAAGAAGCATACTTTTCCTTCCAGTCCCTCTGCAATGTCACTTATGAAGACAGTAAAAGGACTGCACCAATCACTGAACCCCATGTACCCTACTAGTAACCCCTCTTTCTTCAGAGTGGACTCCATTTACAATTACCTTCTGTGTCCTGTTGTCCAGCCAATGTTTAATCCAGACTACCATCCTGGGACCCACTCCCAAGCTGGTTAATTTGACTATTAATCTTTTGTGTGGGACTGTGTCAGATGCCTTGCTAAAGTCTAGGTAGGCCATGTCCACAGCCCCTCCCTGGTCTACTACTTTGGTCACCCAGTCAAAGAAATCTATTAGATCGTCTGACATGACCTTCCGCTGTGAACCCATGCTGCCTTGGGTCCTGTGCCCACTGGCCTCTAGGTACTCAACTACTTTTCCTTCAGAAGTGACTCCATCACTTTCCCTACCACAGAGGTCAAACTGACAGGTCTGTAGTTTCCTGCCTCTGTCTTGGTCCCACTTTTGTGAAGGGGAATCACATCCGCCTTCCTCCAGTCCTCGAGTACCACACCACCCTCCCATGATTTATTAAAAAGTGTAGCCAGTGGTTTCACTAGTTCCCCCCTTAATTCTTTTAGAATTCCTGGGTGAATTCCATCCAGCCCCATTGCTTTGTCCACCTTCAGTTTTAGGAGTTCTTGCAGAACCCTTTCTTCTGTGAAAGGACTGGGATCGACCGCCCTATCAAGAGTGCTTCTGTTAATTGGATTAGGCACTTCCCCCTCCTCTTTTGTGAATACTGAGCAGAAATATTCGTTCAGTATCCCTGCTTTTTCACTGTCCCCCTCTGCCCACCCACTGTTCATTCTGTTCAGCCTCACTATCCCTCCCTTTGTCTTTCTGTGCTCGCTGATGTACCTATAAAAGGTTTTATCCCCCTTCTTAACCAAGTTGGCTATCTTTTACTCAGTTTGGGCCTTTGCTATTCTGACTTCCCTGCCTGCTTCTTCGGCCTTAACTGGTACAGCTCTCTGTCCTGCTCCTTCTGTGTTTCCTTATACTTCCGGAATGCTATCTTTTTCTTCCTGACTTTCACAGCCACCTCTTTTGAGAACCATAGTGGCTTTTTCTTTCATTTGATTTGTTTATTTGCTTCACACAAAGGCTTGTTGCCTCTGTTATGGCAGTTTTGATGATTCCCCATTGTTGCTCCACACCTCCTTCTAGCCTGTTTGCTAGTGCTTTTCTGAGGCACTCTCCCATCTTGCCAAAGTCAGCCCTCCTGAAGTCCAGTAACCTCACTTTTGTATGGCTTGACTCTGTAGCTGAGTTTAACGTGAACCACACTGTTTGATGGTCACTTGTTCCCAGATGGCAACCCACTTCTAGATCTGAGATCCTCTCACTGCCCCCATTTGAGAGTACGAGGTCTAAGATTGCTCCTCACGAGTGGGTTCTGAAACTAGCTGTCTGAGGCCTGCCACCTGTAGGGCATCAAGAATGGCCTTGCTCTTGGATGTGGCTGCAGCAAATGTGCTGCAGTTAACATCTGACATATCGGGTCTCCCATCAACAGTATCTCCCTTTCTCTGCCATTCTAAGAATGCCTTCTATCATATCCTTGTCCATTCCCTCCCCTGACATGGGGTCTGTACACAACCCCTGTGCGGATTGTGGTGCCCTTTCCAGTCTCCAAGGTGACCCACAGTGCCTCCTCTCCTCCCTGTTTACTCTTTTGTTCAGTTGCTTTTATCCTTTCCTTTACATAGAGAGCTACTCCTCCCCCTCTTCTCCCCTGCCTGTCTCTCCTGTAGGTTATGTATCCTGGTATATTAACATCCCAGTCATGGTTTTCTGTGTACCATGTTTCTGTGACTGCTACAATATCCAGGCATCCCTCTTCCATCAAGGCCACCAGCTCAGGGAGCTTGTTGCCCAGACTACGGGCATTGGTACTCATTACCCTCCATTTCCTGATGGCCTTACTCCTTTTTGCCCCATCCCTGTCCTTCTTGCCTTTGTCACTTTCTTCATTTACCCCAGCCTTCTCCCTATCAACACCTCTATGTTGGTGTTTACCTTTACTACTACGTGATTTTTGGGGAGGGGCCTGATTTTCACTCTTTCCAGTGCCCCCCGGCTAGTTTAAGTAACTTTGCCAATGAAGCATTTAAACCTATCACCTAGGATCCTGGTTCCCTCCTGACAGATGCAGCCCATCATACCAGTGTAGGCTTGCATTCCACAGCTGATTCCGGTGGTCTTCCTGAGATGAGTTTAAGTCCTCTTGTAGTAAAGAAAACTTATTGGAGAGGGTTAGGGGTGTAGTGAAGCCAAAATGTCGCTTGTGCTGAGAGGTAGGCCTAGAAGGAGTAGCATTGCACAACAGGCATGTTTAGAAGAAGGTGGAGTCAAGTTCTTTTGTCTAGCAAGTGGGCTGAGATTCGACAGAAGGTGCTGCATCAGCCTGGAGAGATACGGGTTTCTCAGTCGTTCATGATTTGAAGCCATAATGTGGGTGTGCTGGTCTGATTGGGAAGTTGCAGAGACAGTGGGAGAAGGGTCACATCAGTATTTCCTAACGCGCAGTGGAGGCTGGGGCTCACCAAGAAATGGAGCCAAGGCTTCGGGAGTGTTGAAATCTTTGGTTGAGTCACCCAGAAACAGGTGCATGATGGCAGGATAGCAGGAGCAAATTTGATCCTCGTTGGTGAGGGTAGTTTTAATAGGATTGAAAGCTCTGCTTATTAGAGAGTTCCTTAGAGAAGTCTCTAAAATAGAAATTATAACCTTGCCAGGTAAGCTGTCCACTTGTTTTGTTCTATTGATAATCATTTCAGTGTGGACATAGTTTAAGAATCTTGCAATGATAGGCCTAGGTTTCTGATCTGGACTAGGCCTCTGGCTTAAAAGCACGGTGATCTCTCAATAGTAAGGTCTTGACCAGGTGGGAGTTTGAGCAGGCTGGCAGCACATGTAATAGAAATGCACTAGTGTCTCCGAGTTCTACACCTTCAGGAAAACCCAAAAATCTCAGGTTATTGCATCTGTTTCTGTTTTCAGTGTCATCGATTTTATCTTGTAGGCTTCTGATAACTCTGTCTTGCTCTCTGATGGTGGCTTGCAGGATGTTAATAGAACTTTCATTTTGAGCAACTTTAACTCCTGCATCATTGATTTTTCGGTCTAACACTTGCATGTTAGTGATGTTTTGTTGAGATGTTATTTTTAAGTTGTTAATTTCACAGATGAGCTGTTGAAACATAGTTTCCAGTCTGCTAAGGGAGCTGTTTTGCAGGAGCTGCTCAGCCATTGTAGTAGGCCTTCACAGAGAGGCAGTATAAATGCAGAAAAATTATAGCTATAGAGTTATGATATAGAGAAAATAATTTACCAGAGTTGAGCTATGATGTTAGTAAAATTATATTCTACTTGCTGGTAAACGCTGACAATCTAGGATCAGGAGGACGGACTATGATAGATGGTAGTCCCAGGGAGAAGCAGAATTAAGCAGCCATCTTCAGCACAGCCAGGCCATGCCCCCACCACCAAGAAGCTTAATAAAGACAAACATGCCACTGCCCCTTCCACACCTAAGCATGGAGAGTCATCAGTAGGCAGAAAGCACAAAGAAAAAACTAAAAACATTGAGCCTCAGGGGCATAATCCCACAGATTTACCAGGGGATTTACCCTCTGTTGAAGAAATGGCTAAAGCCTGGCCTTTGTACCAAACTCTGCAGGGCATGGGGTCCATGTTTCAGATGCCTGCCACTGCTAGTCTACCCCCCAGTGCAGTTCCCTCTGATGCATATGACTTTCCTGGGAGAATGAGGATTATTATGGACTAGGTTATGAGGCAGGGAAAGCCCTTTAGAGCCTGATGTTTCCCCTGATCCACACTTTGGAGCTTCCCTAGTGACCAGGAGGATCCTTTCTCTATGCTAACTTTCTTACAGTATATGGTGGACACCTGGATCTCCCTCACAGGAGTCCACCCAGGATGATGAGGAGGACGAGGATTACAGGGACATGATGGGTCTCCCACCTCCAAAAACGGTTGTCCTCCCTATATATATATATAAGGCTTTCAGAAAAAACACTATGAAGGCTTCTCCAGGCCCCTACCTCTTTGTCTGGAGTAGACAAGAAAATAGATAAAAAGTATCAGCTTTCCAGGTCTGACACTGACTTCCTGTATGTACATCCTAGTCATGAAGGTGTGGTACAGCAGGCAGCTTGTGACAAAGCTAAAGTCCCCCTCTCCTTTCAGCTCCCTGAGAAAGAGTCTAGAAGACTTGACTTCATGGCTAAGAAGTCCTATACTTGAGCCTCTCTCCTGCTGCGCCTCTCTTTTCTCTTCTTACATGGCCTATACTGCCAAGTACCAGAAGGCCCTCTGGATTTGTCCTGGCTATTGCCCAGCATAAGCCAGACACTATGGTTTAGGACATAATGGAGACAGCAGATACTGCTTGAAAGCTGCCATGTTCCAATTCCACATGGCAGCAGACAATATGATGCAGCCTCAAGGGTTATGGCCCAGGCCCTCTCCCTCAGGCACTTTGCTTGCCTAAGGACAACCAATCTGTCACAGGACACCGAATCCAAAGCTATTGACTTCCTTTGTGATCAGAACTCTCTCTTTGGTGACAGAATGGAAGCCTACATGAAAAAGGTAGGTGAGTACAAAACGGCCTACCAAAGTAATACGGCCAGAGGAAAGGCTCCCAGTAACCAAAGAGCTCAAAACAAAGGGAAAAAGGGCAGGGATTACTTCCCTAGATCCTTCCTCCCATAGCCTGTGCCAGTGGACTACTCTCAAATGAGGTTTTTTTCAGAGGAAGAGGCAGGAGAGGACAAAGGAGAGGCACCTCCACCCCTGCTCCTGCCTCACAGACTAAGCCCTGATTCCAGTGTCCAGGTTGCCTCCCCTCTACCAGTAGTGGGCAGGCTTTCCCACTACCTCCAGTCCTGGACCCTAATAACTTCAGACAAGTGGGTCCTGGCGGTAGTGGAAAAGAGCCTCTCCCTTCAGTTCAAAAAATGTCCATCTCTCAGGGGTCCCTTCCTGTCAAAACCCCAGTCTCCTACAGAAAGACTTCTTCTGGAGCTGGAAGTGAAAAAGTTGCTCACAGCAAAGGCAATAGAGAAAGTTCCTCCTTCGCAGAAGGGCAAAGGTCTCTATTCCAGATACTTCCTTGCAAGGAAGAAAGATGGGGAGTGGTGACCTATCCTTGACCTAAGGCATCTGAACAGGCACTTACTCAAATCAAAATTCAAAATGGTCACTCTCACAACAGTGATCCACACTCTTCAGCAAGGGGACTGGCTAGTCTTCCTGGATCTCAAGGATACCTGTTTTCATATTCCAATAAGGCAGTCCCACAGAAAATTTCTAAGGTTCAGGCTGACATCAGGACACTACCAGTTTTCAGCTATGCCATTCGGCCTTTCTTCAGCCCCAAGGGAATTCACCAACTGCCTGGCTGTGGTGGCAGCTTATCTTAGAAAACAGGGCTTTTCAGTCTACCCATACTTGGATGACTGGCTCCTGTTGGGCAAGACTCCTCTGCAGGTGCAGGAGGCCCTCACCACTACACAGCGAACTCTGCAATCTCTGGGATTCCTCATAAACGAAGAGAAATCCCAGCTAACTCCAACTCAGCTCCTTACTTTTATTGTGGCAGAGCTGGATACTCAGCAAAGCAGAGTCTTCCTCCCTGCAAAAAGGGTACAACAATTCCTGGCTCTGGCAATTCCTGGCTCTGGCAAACTCATTTGTCTTGGATCAGCCCAGGCCACAAACATTTTCTAAGCTCCTATGATACATGGTGTCCATGACAGCTGTCGTTCCAGGAATCAGATTCCCAAATGAGAGACATACAGTATCACCTTCAGGCTTACTGGTCCCAAAAGACATTCTCTGTCCAGGCTGGTTCCGTCCACAAAACCTTGCTCCAAGCTTTGGACTAGTGGAAGGATCCAACCAACCTGTCAGTGGGAATCCCTTCCAACTGCCTTCTTCTAAAAGTCATTACCACAGATGCCTTCCTTCTGGGTTGGGGAGCTCATCTGGACAGCCTTTCTGTCAGTGGCATTTGGACCCCCCAAGGAATCAGTAAGCCACATTAATCTACTGGAGCTCAGGGCCATCTACCTGGCTCTGAAATCCTTTGCCCCACAGCTGAAAGGCCATTTATTGCAAATCGGAACGGACACCACCACTGCAATGTTTTACATAAACAAGCAGGGTGGCACAAGGTCCACAATGCTTTGTTCGGAGGCTATGAAAATCTGGTCTCTGGCTTACTCCCTCAACATCAGCGTTTCAGCCATACACCTCCTGGGCAAGGACAATACTTTGGTGGATGCCCTCAGTCGAATCAGCCAAGGGCACAATGAATGGATTCTGAACAAACAAGTCCTTGCCATAATTTGCGGAAGGTGGGGCACATCAGAAATAGATCCGTTTGCCTCTCACCTCAACCATCCGCTTCGCTGTACTGTTGCAGGCCTCCAGCACTAGGGACTCTTCCAACAGATGCCTTGTCCCTGTACTGGTTGGGGAAGTTCCTTGTGCCTTCCTCTCTTCCTTCTGATTCACAGAGTGCTACTGAAGCTAAGGTCCTAGCCTGCAACAATGATCGTGGTAGCACCGGATCGGCCAAGGCAGTCGTGATGCCCCCTCCTGCTGGCCCTGGCTTCCAGCAAGCTGATCCGGCTCCTCCTCACTCACTCCCTTCTAACTCTTCCTCAGGTAGGGGCGATTCATCCCAATCTACAGTCTCTTCACCTCATAGCCTGGCTCTTGAGGAGTTAGAGTACCCAGAATCCCAGTATTCAGAACAGGTCCTTAAAATCTTGAAATTGGCCAAGAAACCTAGTACCAAGAAAACTTATGCAGCTAAGTGGAGAAGATTCTCTTCTGGTGCAAGGAAAGCATTTTCACCCTCTCTAAGCATCAGTCCCCAATATTCTAGACTATTTGGCTCTCTTACAGGCCTCAGGCCTCTAGGCCTCATCCTTAAAGCTATACCTAGCTGCAATTTCTACTTATCTGTCCATAGGCAAGCAAACAATCATTTAATTACCTGTTTTCAAAAAGTGCTTCAAAGGCCTTCTCCACCTTCAGCCCCCAATCAGGGAACCTATTCCTACTTGGGACCTTAACCTGTGCATTGCCAGGCTTATGGAGCCACCTTTCGAACCCATGGCTACGGCCCATCTGAAATATGTCACTTGGAAGACAGTCTTTCTAGTGGCCATTACCTCTGCCAGAAGAATTCCAGAGCTGCAAGCACTCTGCACAGATTCCAACTCGTTATCCCTCACAGGGACAAGGTAGAGCTCAGAACAAATAGGAAATTCCTGCCCAAGGTGATCTCTGAATTCCACCTTAACCAGTCTGTCACTGTTCCTGTTTTCTCACTGAGAATTCCACCCTGGAGAACAGAGACTCCATAGTCTGGATGTTAAAAGAGCCCTGTCCTACTACTTGGAGCACACTAGCAGTTCAGTGGCTCCACTACCCAGTGTTTCCTCAACTATGGGGAGGTAGGAGGAAGACCAGCCACTAGCAGAACTATCTCTCATTGTATAGTCTCTTGTATTCAGTTCGGCTATGACAAGGCTGGTAAACAGCCCCTGAGGGCCTCAGGGCTCACTCTACCAGGGGCACTGCTACCACAGTGGCAGCTGCAAGGACATTCCTTACTAGATGTCTGAAAGCAGCCACATGGAAGACTGTACACACTTTCACAAAGTACTATTGCCTGGATGTACTGTTTAGATCTAATGCCAAATTTGGCAGGGGGTCCCACAGAGCCTCTTCCCTAAGTAAGTTCTGTACCACCTCCCAACTACACTGCTTTGTAGTCTGCTATCAGTTCTTGATGCTAAAGGACCCCTGGGGTGAGAAGAAAAAATTACTCACCGTAGTAATGTTGTTTCTTCCAAGGTGTCCTTTAGCATCAGCAAGATCCCAACCCTTCCTCCCCTGGAAACTTATCTGAAGAGGACTCTGCCTCCTCATTATTGCCAAATTTGTTCCTGAAGTTTTTGAATGTCTTTTAAAGCAATGTTTTTTTTTTGGTGGTCTTAAACTTCCTGACCTTTATCTTCATTACCTGGCTAGCCATGCCTCAAAGTATGCCAGATGGACTACCCCCTTAGAGCATCTTGAATTTCCTGATTACCTTCCTATTTGGCTGCAAATTGAGAGGCACCAAATAGCTCTAGCAGGGATTCCCCTACTTGGACTCTTGTTCATTCCTCCTAGCAAATTACCTTTGAACCTCAAGGGAATTGTCATACACACCTCACTTCAAGTGCATAGTCAGTTATGCAGGTCAGTGTACTACAAGAATACACAGTATATCTCACAACCCCTATGCCACAACCCCAATCTCAGAGTAGACGGTAAGGTTCTCTCTCCTCAATGGCTCCCGGGGCTTCTAGACAAGAGTTTCTGACCTAACCAGAGATGGATCCCTAATGGACAGTCAAGCCATTTTGGCGCTTCTCCAACTGCCCAACATGCAGATTTTTAAAGTATATCAGCTGTGCCATATGTTAATCAAATGGTTTGGGTCTGGGGAATGGAAGACTAATAACAGCAACCTTCTCTCCTTAATTCAGTCTCTCTCTCTTGGCAACCCCATGTTGTATCGAAGTTAGTCTCCCTTCTTTTTCCACAGATATATCCTCAAGTTACTGGCAGTCCCTCTATTGGGAACGAGTACTGCCCTCTGCATCACCGAACTGGGAACGCATATGGCTTGATGTTTATCGATACACATCTAATGATAAACTGCGCCTTACGCAATTCCACATTTTGCATAATATATATTTTACCTCGACCCATCTACACAAAATGAGTAAACTCCCATGGCTACTTGCTCCAGATGTAATAATAGAATGGTCCCTGTTGCATGTTATGTGGAAGTGTTCCAAGGTAACTCCCATTCGGGACACACTCAGAACAACATTAGACCCCGTCTTGGGCCTGGCTGAATTTTTATTCCAGAAATTGCATGTGGGCACTTTCTTCGATATCCCTGTAAGAGAGAAGATTTCATATGGCATTAATAGCCTTGACAGTGAAATGCTTAATACTACATCATTGGTTAGACCAAGAAACCATCTCCCCCACAGAGTGGCTCAACGATATTTTGCACAAACTAAGAGTGGAGAAGACCATAGCTAGCCTTAAAAACAGTATGCATACTTATATTAAGAAATGGGGCAAATTGGAAGCCTTGTTATTGGTAAATGCCCCCATTAGTTTGATAAATTGTTCAAAACTCTTACCACCGGGTATACTTTGACTCATATCTGTCTACCCCCTAAGGATATTACCAACTGTTTGTATAATTGGTGCAGTGGAGGTGGGGGTGGAATACAAGTAGGTAAGCTGGGTGATTGGAGGGGTGGGGTCAGGGTGGATGGCGGGGTTGTTGTGTGTTTAAGTGTGCTTTGTTAATGGAATGTTGTATGTGTTGTTGTTTCTATGTCATTTAAAAAAAAATAAAGCATTTTAAATTTCGAAAAAGCAAAGTCTTCTTGTTTGTTAATGGTTTTCTGTTCATGCTGTTGCATGATTTTTAGATCCTGTTGGTCCACACTAACATGGGCATGTTCCCATTCTTCTTTTGAAAAAATTCTGGTGCCCTCTGGGTAGACTTCAATCAGCACACCCTCCTGCTCTTTTCCTATTGGCTAGTTCATTTTATGAATATTCATGGCTTCACCTCCGAGGCAGTTCAACCTAGTCACCTTACTGCAGTCAGTTACTGATGCTAAAGGACACTTTGAAAGAAACAATATTACTACAGTGAGAAATTTTTTTCATTTTGCTCTGGCTGAGCACTATGGCGTTCTGAATTTTGAGAAGCCCTATATATACGTTGTCCTGTTGACCTTGTTTAGAACATCTCTTTCGGTAGCTAGATATGCTTAGCTCAAGCATCTGTACTTACAGCCTACTGCCCTCCTCAGGGTATGGTTCTTTCCAGGCCCTGGTTGGTATTTAATTCTCGTCTGCCTACTGGGCTATGATTTCTCCCTTTCTTCCCCTCCCTGGACCCCTCATGGGGTTCTGTGGTTATCATTTTTCCTTCTCTTCTTTTTCTCAGTTTTCTTTCTGGGGTTCTCTTCCTCCCTCTCATCAGGTGCCCTCCTCTCTTTTTTAAACTGTTGCCCAGAAGGCCTTGACCTACATTTCTGAACAAAACTAAACCCGCTACATAGACACCCCCTCCCTAAGTCCTCTTCTCATTCTTTTCCTCGGTAGTCGGGTTCTACAGTATTGTTTTGTTCTTTTTATATCCTATATCCTTTTCTCTATCCCTTGGGCAACCTTGCCCCCCTTTCTTCTTTTCTCCCATTTATTTCTGTCGTGGCAACTAGGCGTGGTGTGCAGAGGGGCCAGTGTCAGTTACTGGCCAGCCCACAAATGCAGCGTCCATATGTCTACTCTTGTGGAACGTGCCATCATTGACATCGGTCCCTAGCTGTAAGCGCTTAAGGCTTTGGCTCCCATGGAGTCCTAGTGCCTCTGGCACAGACCCAGATGTGGTAATAAATGGTGAAGATATTCTGGAAGGTCAGAAATTATGGTGAGTATGCAATTTCCATTTCTCTAATCTTCCCTTCCCTCCAGGATGCATTTCTCTCATACTACATATATTGTAGTGACAAAGAAAAAAATAATCCACTATGGAGGTCGAACCCAGGCCCTCTAACCTCTACTGCTTGGTAGCTTGCAGTGCTACCACTGTACTAAGCCACCTGGACAGAGGATGCATACTGTGGCAAAACACATCGGGCACCGAGTGAAGCCTTCTCATCAGCTGCAGTGAATTTTTGTAATGAACAGTCTTGTCTTTTGAAGCACTGTTTCCTAAGTTACTTTGAAACCTCAAAGTCTAAGTCAGAACTCTTTAAGTTATCAGCAGTATAGAATGTCAAACCTTGCTAAAAGTCTTTTACTAACATCAGCAATAACATCTAACAATTTATCTCATACTACATAAATTGTACTAAAAAAGGAAACATTTTCCACTCTGAGAATTGAACACAGGCCCCCACTGTCTATTGCTTAGTAACCTGTAGTACTAATTTTCCTATACAGAAAACATGCTGTGGTAAATGACATCTAGCAATAAGTGCAAATCCCCTACCCAGCTGTGTTGGATGTTTGTCATTAAGAGTCTTTCTATTTAAAGTAGTGTTTCCAAATTGCATCTACACCTCAGTGTCAGAGCTGAAAATTGTCACGCTATCACCAATATTGAACTTCAGACCTTGCTGAAAGTCTATCACTGTCATCAGCAATGGTATCAAAGAATTTTCTCATACTACATAAATTTGAGTGACAAAGAAAAATGTTCCACTCTGGGGATCGAACCAGACCCCATACCTTCTACTGTTTGTTATCCTGTAACTCTACCACTGTACTAAGCTTCCTATACAGGATATGCATGCTGTGGCAAGGACTTCAAGCAGTGAATGCAGATACCTGCTACACAGCTTCAGTGGGTGTTCATAATTAACAGTCTTTTTGAAGCAGTGTTTACCCAGTTGCATTAAAACATCAAAGTCAGAGCTGGAACTTTTCAAGTTATTAGCAGTATAGAACTTCTAACACTCCTGATGGTCTATCACTGTCATCAGCAATGACATCTAGATATTTCTCTTACTACATGAGTTGTACTAAGAAAGAAAAAATTATCTTCCCTTGTCAGTCTTCACCATTCATTACTGCTGGGTGTAAGCTGGATGTGCGCACCTGCCAAGGGAGCTTTTTTTTTTTTGGAGGGAGGAGTTGGCACTGATGGCGCCGCCCACGAGCGGAACGCACTATGTGGTGTACGAGACACCTGCTACGACTGCTGTGAGAGCATTCTTCTGTGCCATTAGGCCTACTCGAAGTTGTCGATGCCACTTCATTCCTTCATCCTGGTTCTCCATCCCATGCCATTGAAGCCAGTAAGACCGTTTCTAGCCTTTTTCCGATGGAGCCAGGATCTATTGCTATATTTTAGTTTATTTCACATCATGTTCGGTTCAGGAGCTAAGCGCAAGTCTAGCGGCCCGTGCCCCATGCATCGGTGCTCCTGTGGCTGGCACTTTCCGTTCGGACCGGCACGATGTTTGCCTTTGGTGCCTGGCACCCAACTACGATATGGATAGATGCGACGCCTGTTTTTCCACAGACCGCCGTGTACTAGAAATCCGTGTGTTCAAAGTCGGCAGGGCTCCGCCAACTTTCGGAGGATGATGTCACCCTCAGGTCTCCCAGGCCAGAACTTTAGACCCTTCCTCCGGGTCCCCTTCCGGGTCAACATGGCCTGGCGAGGAGGAGGCCTCCTCAGCTTCTAGCCTTGCCAAGGAGGAGGCCTTTTCTGTGGTGTCAGAGGAGCGGCACGGCTCCTCCCAGGGTCACGTCGCTGACACTGCCTCGGCAGTCACCTCCTCCAAGGTACAGGCTCCCCCAGTGTCACAGCTCACGGTTGCTGGGTCCGGCACTGGCGGACCCTTGATGCTGCCTTCTGGTGCCATTTCGGATCCTGGTGCAGTTCACGGCACTGGTGATTGCAGCAGTGCCAGGTGTGGCACCAGTCCAGGTCTTGGCACCATTCACAGCACCGGTGCTTTAGGTGACTCCTCTGGTGGGGCTGTTTTGGGTTCTGGCACCATGCATGGCACTGGGGACTCAGCCGGGGCCATCGGGTGGACCTGACCGGTGGTATTGGCAGTGCCGTGTTCCAGGACAGTGTCGTTCGTGGTGCCATCTCCAGAGAAACTCCAAGGGTGGCTAGTATTGAGGTCCTTCTAGATGCCTCCTCTTCGGAGAAGGATGACTTGGACCCGAACTAGCTACCTGATTCTTCAGGATCGGAAGTCTCTGTGGGACGTGGTGTCAGGCGGCCCAGCGGCCCTATCCCTGAGTCTCCAAAGCAACCTACTCTCAAGGCTCCCTCGGCCAGGGATGGTGTGGGGTCTCTTGGGAGTAGTGGTTCTGAGACTGGGGATAGGGTTTTCTCCTTTGAGTGGGCGGCGGCAGTTACCAATGCTGGTGCTGCTTCCATCCCTCGGTGGGGGTTGGAGATCCTTGTTTCTGTGGTCTCCCTTGGGGGGGCCGATGGACTGGGGATTTCCTCGCTGGTGTTGAGGAAGAGGGTGGCCTCATAGTCTGAAGGGTTGAGAGGCCGGGGTGAGGGGCGGCAGCACTCTCTTGCCATCCTACGGGGTGCAGGGAGGAGCCGCAGTGCTGAACCTAGTCTATCCTTCTCGGGCTCCAGGGTACCCTTGGGTGGCAGTGCAGAGGGTTGCCCTTCTGGACACATGCAACCCCAGGCATGTCACAGGGGAGATTCCCCATCTGGGCTCTTCCAGAGTTCGCATCCTCAGATTTCTTCTCTGCAATCCGGCTTGATCTCAGGGACCCCTCCAGTACAGGCTCCACTCCCTGGATTCCAGAGCCCTGGCAGAGGTCGGGCACTCCCCCGCAGGTGCCCATCTCCCGTCCCTCTGCAGCCACCCCCTTCTCTCCCAGGTCATGTGGGTCCTACGGGGCCCTTAACCTGGGAGATGTTCAGATCCACTGTGGCGGCCTTCCCATCTTATGTCAGGGCCATGGACAAGTGGGTCTTTCACCAGTCCCCTCCGTCGCAGGAGTCTTCTGAACAATTGAGTTCCTCATCCTCTTCGACTCCCTCTTCAGAGGGAGTTGAATCCAACATTCATCTATCTTCCGATGCTGATGTCACTAAATATCAACGTTTCCTTTTGAGGATGGTTCAGAATCTTAATATCTCCTACATTTGCAGGGACAATACTGAGCAGCAGCTGCGTGAATTCCTTCATGAGTTCAGTGCCTACCACCTAGCAGTGCCATCCTGGCCTATTCCCTTCCAGGAAGCATCTATCCGCACCTAGCAGTCTCCAGCCGACCCTTTTCCAGCCCTGGCAAACTGCAGGAGGAGGTATTGTACCCCTGAGAGTCTCTAGGTTCTCTCCTCACCCTCCTTCGAGATACATGAATTGAGTTGGTTACTCTAAGCAAGGAGGAGACTGTCGAGTGATGTTTAGCAAATCCGGATTGATATGGGGTTAGTGCCACTGAGGAGTCAAGGAAATGCTACAGTCTTTTGAGAGTGAGAGATTCTTGTAACTTCCCAAGCAAGGGTAGCAGGAGATTGGACGATAGTTATCAGGTTCGAGAGGGCTACCGCCCTTGAGAAGAGGGATTACATGGGCAGTTTTCCAAGCTCAGGGACAGTGCCAGACTGGAATGATAGATTTAGAAGGTGGTATGGGGGGAGATAACTATGGCAGAAGCTGCGAAAAGGAGTAGATGGGGGTGAAGACCATCCAGTATGACTTTATTGGGATTAAATGAGGTTAGGGCTGAGAGGACTTCTTCGTGAGTAATAGGGGGAAATACAAAGTTTAGCGGTTTGGAAGACGGGTTGAAGGTGGTGCTGTAGGTGGGTACCGAGTACAGAAGGGCACAAGAAATGAAGAATTTGTTTAAGATTTCACATACCTGCGGGGTGTCAGAGATGAGGATCCTTCAACCTTTAGGGTGGGGGTGGGTGGCTTTAAGAGTGAGCCAACTGTTTTCCAGAAGCAGGTTGGTGATACACGACCATTTTATAGTTTTGCCTAAAGTAGTGGTGACTTAGCAAGCCTAACTGCTCTAGTGCAGGTGTTTCAAAGGGTCTTAAAATGCTGGTGGTCAGCAGGAGCGAGTATGGACTTTAAAATGTCACCAGGCATGATCACGGGCCTTGCAGAGTTGCATTTTGAAACAAAGCATCACATATAAAGCATGTAACAAGTTCTGCTCAGAGCCAATACATTGTCAAATGTTGGTATTGATGCAAGTGTAAAAAGCAAGAGGCCCAGTCACCTTAGTCAGGATATTAACTGGGACTGAGCCAGTAGCACAGCTGGAACAGTATTCCAGCTAGCCTGGGTTCGAGTCTCAGCTGAGGCACTTACTTCTTTCTCTCCTCTGTTTGCACATGTTCCATAAAATATGCACATTGCAGAGCCGGCCCACTGGTACAGCAGCAACATGTCCATCTGTGGCACCAACATCCTGGGTCAGGGACGGACTTGAGAATTGGAGAGCCAGCAAAGGGAGAAGGATTGAGCATCCCAGGGACTGCTCTTCTTCTCCATGGGGAAGAATGTCCGTCATATGGGGAGCCTCTGGTGGAGGCCGGGGTTCCGTCGACTAACTCCACATGTTAGGGGCGGGAAGGATGCTGGCATCATTGCATGTCCCCGACTCCAGGGACAAAATCATCAAAACATTTATGCCCGGCTGCTATGATGGCCTCCGCCTCCATACCGCTGCTGACATAGTCTGCCGGGGGTCCTGCTCCTGACCCTGCCCTGGGGGCAAGCCAGGACTCTTGACCATATTTCCTGGGGAGGGGTGACTGCACGGGCTCTGCCCAGGGGTAAGCATGGGGATGGGGGGTGAGTGGAGTGGGGACCAAAACCTCTGGTTGGGAGATACAGCTGGTATAAATAAAATATATATATATATATATATATATATATATCTAGATAGATATATATTTAGGGTTATGAAGCCACTTCTATGTTAAACTCAAAAGTTTGCACGTTAATAACTTTGGATCTGTTCAATGGATTTGCATGCAATTTGTTAGCATGGTGGGACATGGTAGGTCTCTTGATTTGTCAAATTTCATTTCAGTCGGACTTACGTTTTGCACATCAAAACGTTGAAAATGCACTTTCGCCAGTTATGTGGGCAGTTTTTACATTTTGTCAGTGGCGCTGTGTGGCCATTGTATGGTGTGCTGTTCTGCAACTTGGCATGTTGAAAAGCTTGTGTCAAGGAACATGCCACTTTTTGTTTGGTGAAAAGATATTAATCCATTCAAAAGTTATAAAAGTTTTAAGTTCCCATTATAAGTCTATGGGAAAATTTATATGGTTATTTTGTAAAAAAAAGAATGGGGTTTTGACCATCTGGTCCCTCCTCATGATCAAAGAATTGGCAGGCTCACAATCAAAGATTCTTTGATCCCGAAGGAGGGACTAGATGGCCAGATTTAGAGGGATCAGACAGCCCAATTTTAACAACTTTTAAAATTAAATATCTCGGAAACAGTTTGGACTTTTAACTTGAAATTTGGAGGGTGTTGATGGGATGTCCTGTAGATGTGAATTATGGTGTTCAGGTGTCAGAAAATACATTTGTTGTGGAGATATGGTGTGGTGCAGTTTACATTTTGCAGACAGCGTTTTGCATTGTGGTAGTGTCTTGAAATTTATAGGGTAGCTAGCCTTACTGCCATGGACATACTTTTCAGTTGCTAGGTATGTAAAATGTAAACAAGTGCAGAATTCTGCTACTCCGACCAATGAAAATCTCAGACTTTAAAATGTTATATCTCGGACACGGTTTGGTCTTTTAAATTGAAATTTGCAGGGTGTTGAGGGGATGTCATACAGATGTGAACTATGCTATTTAGGTGTTGGGGAAATAATGTGTTGCAGAGATATTCAATCACGTAATTGAAATTTTTCCCGTAGGATTACATTGCAGTCTGTGTCGGCGCTGTTATCTCAGAAACTAAGCGAGATACAGACTTTTTGCTACAAGTGGCTTAGATCACCTTCAAGTGATCTAGCCACTGGAAAAAGATTTGAAATCGTAGAGAAAGCCTGCAGTGGAATTTTGTTCGTACATTGCATGGTTCATGAGATATTGTGAAATTACTGTCACAAGGGTTGAAAGAGTGCCTGTCCAGTGCTTTTCGGTGCCCATCTCTCAGAAACGATCTGAGATATGGGTTCAGTCTGTGATTGTGGTATGATTGACTAACTGTCACGGTTACAATGACACTTTAATTATTTTTCTAGCTGTTATGGTTTTCAAGATATGGACAAATTAGTGTTACAAGCATTGGTGGCCAATAGGAATGCTGCATGGCTCTGTAATATGCATAAGTGGCAACCAGAGCCAGAGGGCCCATGCTCCCTCAGATGCATATTGTTATGCAGAATGAGTGTTGGTGGGAGCACGGCCCCTCCCCACCAGAGTGAAGACATTATAGGGCGCCGGTCACCTATATTTAGGGTTATGAAGCCACTTCTATGTTAAATTGAAATTTTGGCGCATTAATAACTTTGGACCCATTCAATGGATTTGCATGACATTTGGAATGCTTGGTGGGGCATGGTAGATCTCTTGATATGCCAAATTCTGTTTCAGTTGGACTTACGGTTTTGTGCACCAAAACATTGAAAATGCATTTTTGCCAGTTATGTGGGCAGTTTTTCAGATTTTGTCTTGTGGTGCTACCCGCCTTCTTGTGGCGTGCATGCTGTGCAACATGGCTCATCTGAAAGAACTTAGGTCAAGGAACATGCCACTTTTCATTTGGTGAAAAATATGAATTCATTCAAAAGTTATTAAACTTCTAAGTTCCCATTATAAGTCAATGGGAACATTTATTTTGCTATTTTGCAAAAAAAGAATGGGCTTTTGGCCATCTAGTCCAGCCTCACGATCAAATAATTTGCAGGCTCACGATCAAAGAATCTTTGATCGTGAGAAATTCTTTGATCATGATGGCCGCCATCATGTTTTCAGTTTACGGTCGGAAACATTCAAATATCTCAGCCTGGGGGGACTTCTGAGGTGAAACTATGGTGGGTTTTGCTCAGGGGTCTTCCCTCTATCGAGCCATGCTTGTGGTTTCTTTCAAAATGGTCAAAAAATAGAGTTTTAAACGTTTTTATTGTTTGATCATGGCTCACTAATGATCTTTGATCGTGAGCCTGCAAATTCTTTGATCATGAGATTCTCTGACTGTGATCTTTGATCGCGAGGGCGTGACTAGATGGTCACTTGAAAAAATCAATTTTCTCAGCTCATGGGTGGCTTATTAAGCCAAATAAGGATGAGTTTTGCTCAGGGGGCTTCGTTCTATTGAGGCAGGGCTGTGGTTTCATGCATTTCTACCTAAAAATTGACTTTTAACATTTTTTATTGTTTGATCTTGACCCTGCAAATTCTTTGATTGCAAGTCTGCAAATTCTTTGATTGCAAAATTCTTTGACAGCGATCTTTGATCGCGAGGGCACGTCTAGATGACCACATGAAAAATTTAATTTTCTCAGCACAGGGGTCACTTCTAAAGGCAAAGTAGGGTGGGATCTGGTCAGGGGCCTTCGTTCTGTCGATTCACGGCTGTGGTTTCATGTATTTTTTTCTAAAAATTGAACTTTAACATTTTTCATTATTTGATCACGAGCCTGCAAATTCTTTCATCGCGAGCCTGCAAATTCTTTGATCGTGAGATTCTTTGATTGCGATCTTTGATCGCAAGGGAAGGACTAGATGTCCAGATTTGGAGGAACCAGATAGCACAATTTTAACAATTGTTCAAATTAAATATCTCGGAAACAGTTTGGTCTTTTAACTTGAAATTTGGAGGGTGTTGATGGCATGTCCTGTAGATGGGAATTATGGTGTTTAGGTGTTGGACAATAAATTTTTGTGGACATATTGTGTGGTACAATTACGTTTTTGGACAGCGTTTTCCATGGTGGTAGTGGCTTGAAATTACTAGGGTAGCTAGCCTTACTGCCAAGGATGTACTTTTCAGTCGTTAGGTGTGTAAAATGTTAATAGGTGTGGAATTCTGCCAGTGTGACGAATGGAAATCTGAAACTTTCACATTTTATGTCTCGGAAACTGTTTGGTCTTTTACATTGAAATTTGGAGCATGTTGAGGGGATGTGCTGTCCATGTGAATTATGGTGTTTAGGTGTTGGAAAATTCATTTGCTGCACCCATATTGCATGAAACACTTTATGTTTTGCGTATGGCGTTTTATATTGTGGTACTGGCTTCACATTTATAGGATGCCTAGCATTACTGCCATGAAGGTAATTTGTAGTGGTTAGGTGTCTGACATGTAAACAGGTGTTGAATTATGCCACAGATGACTGACACTTTGCTTTCATTCAAGGTGGTGGACCCCACACTCCCACCCATATGTGCTGTCAGCAATACATATGATATTCAGCACTTGTACTCTTATCTTAGGCAGGAATTTGCAAGTTGGTGGGAGCACGGGGCCCGAAGGGTCCTATCTCCCACCAACTCATGCAACTTTCTCCTTTTCTATTCTTTCTCAAAACGTAAGGAATTTCCTCATAACAAAAACTTCGTGTTAAAGCATTTTAGTTTGAAAGGATTAAGTCTGGTTTGACCTTTCCCTCAGACTTGCCCATCATCCCGAGATTGATAGCTGACGGGTAATTGGTTGTTGTGAGGGCCTAAATGTCACCCCCATTCTTCTTTATTGTTGCTTGTGAATATGATTACAGATGGAATGGGGTGACATTTAGGCCTCACAACCCATGATACACCCCATCAGCTGTGACTCTCGGGATGATGGGTGGGTCTACGAGGGGATGGGCAACCCCAAAGGTCTAATTTCCCAACTTTTTGTGTTTTAACCTAAATGATGAATTAACAAAGTTTTTTGCCTAGAATATATATATATATATATATATATATATATATATATATGCACATTGTACACTTGTGATTAAACATGTAATTATCTGTGCATCACCAGGCTGTGCATTGGAGAAAGAGTAATGTGCTGCAGGATGGCCCTGTTTTCAGTTGTCTTGGTGGTGCAGCTGGTAACGCACCAGAACAGTACTCTGGGTGGTCTGGATTTAAGTCCCTGCTGAGGCACTTACTTTTTCTCTCCTCTGTTTGTACGTGTTCCATAAAACATGCATACCACACTCTTGCAATTAAAAATGTTCAGTCATAATCTGACATTTTACCATGTTATACACCAAATTTTCAGAACAGCCTTCTCATTAACCCATCTCATGAACCCCATAGGTGAATATTTTCAATCCTGCGAAATGTGATTCTGCACCACAGAAATGTCAATCTTTTGCCACAGGTCGAAAACACATTTTGGACAGGATTTGAAAATTGCCAGCTGTCACATTCATAAGGTGGTGTGACAAAAGGGCTATGTTGAAAACTTAGGGTAAAAATATTTAAAATTATTTAAGTTATGAGTGAGCGTAGAATAAATTCTACGTATATTCGTAACTTTGTGATTTTTACATATTTTGACCCCAAATCTTCAACATAGCCTTCTTGTGACCCCACCTCATGAACAATGGTGGTGAAAATTGTCAAATCCTGCCAGAAAGGTGATTTTGCCAAGTGACTGAAAAATCACCTTTCAGGCCTGATTTGCATAATTCCACCACCACCACTGGCCATGAGGTGGGTCCCAAATGCCATGTTGAAAATTTGGGTCAAGATATGCAAAAATGACAACATTATGCCTCAGAGTTGAAAACTCCATTGAAATACATTGAACCACACTTACCTTTCTCGTTGATTGCAGCTGCGGTTCCAGCAGCAAGATGCGTCTTCGATGGGAAAGTGGATCTTGACCTGTGACCTATTCAGGTGAGTGAGGCTCTCTGAGGGTTTCCTGTGGGTGTGGGGTGCTGAGTGAAAGGTCAGGGTTGCAGGGGTCAGATCAGCAAGGACTGCTTTTTTACAGGGTTAAACAGAAAAAAAACACTGAGGACAGTTTCCTTTTTACAGGTCACAAGACAATGATGGGAAGTTGGGATGCAACTGGACACCAGGGAAACATATAGAGGATGAGGATTGGAGGGCAAGGGTGCCATTAGACACCAGGGAAACATGGATGGGATCGGTGGGGCTGTGGGTGCCACTAGACACCAGGAAATCATGGACAGGGATCGGAGGGTGGGGAGTGCCACAACACACCAAGGAAGCAAAGAGAAATGGTGATCAGAGGGCGGGGGTGCCACCAGACACCAGGAAACATGGATGGGGATCAGAGGATGAGGGGTGCCACTAGACACCAGGAAAACATATAAGGAGACGGGGATCAGAGGGCAGGGGGGCCACTAGACACCATGAAAGCATTATACAAATATGGGGCCAGCAATCATAGGGTTGGGGGCCACTAGACACAGGAAAGTACTATACAAATAGGGGGCCGGCAATCAGAGGGTGGAGGGGTGCCATCAGACACCAGGAAAACATTACAGAAATAGGGGGACAGCATCTGAGGGTAGGGGATGTCACTAGATACCAGGGAAACATTATTTAAACAAGGGGATGGCTATTAGAGGGTGGAGGAGTGCCACTGGACACCAGGAAACACTGCATATATAACGTGGATGGCAATTGGAGAGCGGGAATGCAGGATGGCAGGGTCAGATCAACGAGGACTGTATTCTTTTTACAGCTGTAAATATGAAAAGAAACAGTGAAAGAGATGGTTTTCTTTGTTGCAGGACATTTGTAAAATTAATATAGGGACAGCGATCGAACCCAGAAGTGAACTGGAAGTGAGCACGGTACAGGAAAATACTACACCCGGGAGTGGGGGGGGACAGCACTATGGTCAGTGGAGAGGCCACATGTGCTTCAACTCCGCTGTGGAAGGACAGAGTCCAGGTATCTGGTCACATGCTTCTACAGTCCCTTCTCTCTACTATGTCATACCAATTTGTCAGCATAACTCTGCTATTTGGCTTTAAAAATGCTGCTTATTTTGCTTAATTTGCTATAGCTTGTATACTATACCATCTTTGTACAAGACATATGTTGGGCCAATAAAAGGTATCAAACTATCAAGGTACTCTCTGAGGCCTAGAGAAGTCACACACACACACACACACACACACACACCCTTGCTCAGGTAATAAGGTCTAGTCATATGGCTACCTTCAACCCAAGGAGTAAATTTTTGTTTTAGTCATTGGTAACCGGGTAAGGCCCACTAGGCACAAATGCCTGTTTTCAGGGGTCACCTGGGAGCACTGGGGGGTCATGTGATTTTCTCAAAGTCACACAGTACACAAGTGAAGGTTGTGGGAATCAAACCCAGGTCTGCTGGATGTACCATTCACATTCCTACCCACTCCCTAGATCCTTCAACAGTGCATAAGTTACTAAAAATACTGTACAATATCTGGTCTCCTGTCAGTCCCCCATGCCACCCAACACTATGTTTAGAAACAGTCCTCCACTCCCCAACCTCCACCAGCCCCTGTCCCAAGTCTGCAGCCCCCAAAAGCCTGATACTTGACTGGTGAGAGGGCATGGTCACAGTTATGCCCAGCCTGGGCCTTCTCCTTCTCCAGTTCACTCTGTTTTGGAGTAGCTGAATAGCATGTTGCAGACATTATTTTTATCACGGCAGTGATCTTGAAGAGAAACACTTGGGCTGCATTTCAAGAAAGGAGTGGACTGAGTGCTGAAACATGGAGGATACATCAATTTGATTTAAATCTCTGAATAACTGGAGCTGGGAATGGACAAGGAACAATGTGGGTGATTTATGGGTGTAAGGTAAGGAGGGTGGGAGGATTACATCTTTGGGTGACATTAGGGAAGTGAGAGAACTGCTAGAAGGAAACAAACAGATCTGGATTGGTGACAGCATATGTGACTCATGGGTTGCTGCCCACTGGCAACTTGTAGTAGTCATACAGAATCTCATAACATGGGGAGAGAAGTTGCGTCATATTGGTTCAAGAGCATCAGGTGACCATACATTAATTCTCAAGTAATCCATGGTTGCCTGAGAATTAATGTATGGCTGAGTCTGTAGCAATTGTCTTCCCCCCTCTTACAATGTCCTCCACCTTATTGACAAAAAGTAGCAATACCAGGAGTGGCCACCATATATGTATACAAGGCATGTTGATGTGTTGAACATCATTTGGTTTCTGGAACAAAAGCCACAGCATGGCAGTGGGCTTTTACTAGGTCACGGAATCTGTGGTTTGGCTTAGCAAAATTTCAACTTTTAACAGTTTGTAAACTAAAAGGTGGCACCCTGTTGGATAGTTATGAGACGTAGGCTATAATTATCTGTGGTTTATTTGAATCTAGCTGGTTTCTGTTGCAGAGCAGCTGAACAGAGATAGATTATGCTCTTAGCAACACACACACTGGTACCTGTGATTCTAGCAGTATGGAACAGCTCAAATGTACTAATATCTCCCTTCTTTTTATTTTTTTTCTACCCCTGAGGGCAACTGCTATACTATACAGCTGCCTCAAAGTGAGAGGTAGTAATCCAGAAACTCTTTCTGCTGCAAGAATTGTTGTATTATTATTCTCCATTTTTTCTGCAGGTTCTTCTCTGTCCCTACCTAGTGCTGTTTGGAATTTTCAAATCCCATTGGGACAAAATTCTGTGGAATGTCTGAAAATTCCAACTTGGAATTGGAATTCTGTCAGAAAAGAATTGAGGGGGGGAGGAGTTAAGATGGCGATCTGGTAGCAGCGTTGCTCCTGAGCTCCATGCTGACTGGAATACTATCGTTTTTTTGGAAGAAAATATACTTAACAAATGTCGTAAAGTAGATGAAAAAATTTCAGTCTGGTTACTGAGTTTGTCTCGCCCAAGGCAGTCCCGCTTGATCAGTCGATTCGGCCTGCAACAAGCCCGGAGAGTGGTAGAAAGATGGGTTCCCCAACCACCCCACAGGCAAGACTTCCTTCGCCCCTTGGTCAGCCAAACATTCTGGCAACTCTAGAGCTCACACCGGTCACGCACCTGTTGCAGCGTCTACTGGATTCCAATCCTCTCCAAAGGAATCCAAACAATACACCCTAGAAACATTGGTAAAAGCACTTGACAAATTGTTGGATTGGACGGAGAGATATGACTGCCGGTTTGAGGCACTTACAAAAAAGACAGATTACTTGCAAACGGAGCTAAAAAGGGTTCAAGAAAAAGCAGCAGTAACAGAAAAAACGGTGGAGGATCAAGCAGCTAAATTAGACAGCAAGAAGGAACTTCAAGCTATCAGTGCAATGCTACAGGGGTAATCAAGGAAAATATTAACATACCACAAAAACTGGAGCAGAAAGAAAACCAGCTGAGATATAGAAATTTTCAATTGGTAGGAATATCTGACTCCATGGATTCCAGCTTTTTTTTAATATTCGCTGTTTATGCCCCCTTACTAACCGCTCTGGACCCTTTTCTTGGGGATCCCTAGGCTGTGCATGCTCCCATAGATCCTCCCCAGGTATCTCCATTCTGGGTCCTGTCAGCACTATCTCCCATCCTGCCTCAGTATTTCACCCTCATGGGAGGAAAGGGACCCCTATAGTCTCCTCCAGTCCATTAATGTGCATCAGGTAGGCTGCGAGAGGCCCATCCTGAAGCTTGCTGTGGATTTCTCTCAGGCAGCCGGGTCCCTCACCAGACGCCCGGCTATGGAGATTTTCCATTTTTCTGGTGCTGCTCTCCCTCAGGATGCCGACATGCTTGGAAGCCAAGGGCGGGCATAGCAACATACTGCCGCCCCAGCTCTTGACCGACATCCTCCCTCCTCCCTGTTCATGCCGTCCCCACTGCACCTCCACCCGTGGTCACTCAGGTGGTGGTAGAGCATCAGGACAGGCATCCCCACCTTCCTGGAGAAGGAGAGTAGCCTGTGGGTGCTTGATCCTTCTCCTTGGCCGGCGCCTCCAGCTGCCAGAGTCTGTTCTCAAACCTGTCACAGTCGCAGCGGTAGCCCTACCGCTGTGCCAGCGGGCCAGTCATAGACTCCAGCTTTGATAACATTTGTGATTTGGTGAAGGACATCCTGATCACTACTTTTGGGCTACCTGCAGACAGCCCTCCATTGCTGACCCGGGCGTTCAGAGTGAATATCAAGGTAAACACATCTGTGAAATCTACAATTATAGCAACATTGGCCTTTGTCTCCGACAGGGATTTCATCTTTATAATAGCAAAACTGAAAGAAATATTAATG
The DNA here is from genome assembly GCA_016271365.2 of Neoceratodus forsteri. Taxonomy (NCBI): domain Eukaryota; kingdom Metazoa; phylum Chordata; order Ceratodontiformes; family Ceratodontidae; genus Neoceratodus; species Neoceratodus forsteri. The sequence goes on from CM057459.1 coordinate 663,185,387, forward strand.
TATAAAGGCTGTTGCTATTATATATTCCCTGACCATTGCTACCAAACACAGTAAAGACATCAGAAATTTTTAATGTACCGACAAGAAGTGTTAGAGTTGGAGGCACAGTTTTTTCTCCTACTTTCAGCAAAGTTAAGGTGGTTAAAGACAGTAAAACATACATTTTCTTTGAAACAGATCAGCTAGTCACTTTCTTAAGATCACAATACTCCACCACATCAGAACATGATTTAGCTAGCTTTCCTACAAATTCAGAAAAGGAAATGATTGTTTCCATGGAAAGGATGGACATATAGTGGACATGGTGGGTATATAATTGATATGAAGTTTTGAAAGACATATGACTTTAATTTTTGAAATTTAAGTAACATTAAGTTTGTTATTGGCTAAATCAGATGGCAAATTTATTATCTAAATGGCCTGTTATTTTTAAATTGCAGCTGCAGACGCAAAGTTAAATAATTAAGACTCTCCTCCCTCCATCATTTTGAAATGGTCTAGAAGTATCCTTAATGTTGAATTATTTGTTTAGTAATTTGTGTTTTTGATTAAGATTATAAAAACATTATATTAAAATGAAATAAAAAGAAAGTAATAAAAAAAGAAAAGAATTGGCAGCATTTCACCAGCAGAATATGGAATATCATGTGAACTACAGAATAATAGCATATAGTAGTAGAGCTGTGTTCTATGTAGGAACAACTACCAGACTTTTCACAGCCATCTGTTGACCTGCCAAAGGAATTGCAGGAACAACTACCAGACCTCAATTCTCTTGTGCACCTAAATATATGTATTTCCCATAATGCACAGCAGCCAAACAGCAAACACAGCAGAAAAATGGAGACGATTCCACAGTTCACAAAAGTAAGCCAAAATGAGCACATATTCTGAAATGCTGGATCACATCTGCATGTAATCAGTAATTCAATGACTGTTCACCACAGTATTAAAAAAAAAAGCCTCTTCAGTATGTAGTTTCTCCAGTCAGGTGCAACCCCCTTTCTCTTCCCCAGGGTAGAAACCTTAATATCCTGTCAGAACCTTTGTAATTTTGCACTTTAAAATTACTTTTACGCAAATGTAACATGGGGAAGAGAAACATAAAAAACAGCGTCAAACCCTTTGTCTTCCCCATGTTACAAATGAAGTAACCCACTGCAGAGTGTGGGTCTACTTGGAAATTAATCCACAGCTGGTTGGTTGGAACCACTCAGCCTGCAGCCTCTTGGTCAACCCCCGCTGTGGATTAATTCCTAAGTAGACCCACGCTCTGTCATGGGTTAATCCTTACATGTTTAACTGGGTCTGCCTCACTTTTATCTTCATGTTATATCTATGACAGTACTGAGATGTATACTCAAGAACATGTGTTTTGTGATGCTTGTTGAAGGACTCTACAAGAACATACTTTGCAAGTATAGGAATGTTTTAGTCATATTAGCCCTTGTACAAACAGATATGTAAAAAGCGCAAGTTTAAAAAAACAAAACAGTCTGCTTGCTTCATATATTACCTGGATTCTTTTTAGCAAACAGTATAAAATGTTTAGATATTGAAGATCATATGGGATTGGCTTGTTCCCAACATGTCATCGAAAGGCATGGAGTTAAAGGCATGGCCTCCATGTCAACGTTCCTTGTCATCCTGATGGAGCCAGTTTTCACAGTATCAACAAGAACAAACTCTGATCAGAGCCACAATGGCTGCTGCTGCAATGCTATTGATGTAATGTGCATGAACATGCGCCAAGCTTAGTGTGTCCTGATAACACAAACATACCTTTGCATTTTAGAAGGCAAGGACTGGGTACTTTGGAAAAATGGCTATGTTGAAAGTTTGTAGTTTAAATACAGAAAATTAGCAAAGTTATGCGTGAACGTTGAAATACTGCAACATTCAGTCATGACCTGGGCATTTAATCATAGTTGTACACCAGGTTTTCAGCATAGTCTTCATATGACCTCACCTTATGAACAAGTGTGGTGAAAATTTTCAAATCCTGCCTGAAAGGTGATTCCACAAAGCATCCGCAAAATCACATTTCAGGCCAGATTCGTATATTTCCACTGTCATTGGCCATGAGGTGGTGTTCCAAAAAGGCCATGTTGAAAATCTGAGGTCAAAATACATAAAGAAATGTCACATCTTCCAATAAAGGGTTTAGATAGTGCCTGCATGTATCTCTCCATTTTACTAATTACTTATTTCATTTCAATACAAGCAGAATCTCTGTCACTTGGTTTTTCATTTGCACTGTCTGCATTTCCACAGGTGACTTATTCCTCTGCTGTGACCTTATAATAATTTCTACAGCAACCACTTGTGATGTCAAGCAAAATACTGTAGTGATGTCACCTGTGTGCAAGCAGCCAGAGCAAATGAAGAGCAAGTGTCAGAGATCCTGTTTCAATGAAAATGTTAGAGGTAATAAAGTAGGAAAGGAAGATAAATATCACTATATGATATAAAGGCTGTACTGTGTGAACCTATTGCATATTAAAAAGTTGCCCCTGTAGTATCAGAGGCTCCTTATTTTAGATGTTTTTGGCTGGGAAAGGCATACAGTGCTGAAGTTCGTTTGGAAGTTCTTGTCCAGCTTAGAGGAGGTTAAGTGACTTGCACAGGGTCACAAAGTATGCAGCTGGTGATTTGGGGATTTAAACCCAGGTCTACTAGGTTTTGAGGTCCACCGTTTGGGGCTCTAACTACTTCTATACTCTTAATTTAGCTGAGGATGTATTTGGAGTCTTGATTGCATTTGGCTTTAGTGTATAGCCCCCTTCACAACCACGAACCAAAGTGATCTTTAAAGCACATTACATATGGTCTTTAGGGGCTGTTCTAGGATTTTCTTTGTTGGGGGGGGGTACAGCATGCTAGGATGTTCACAGATCAGTTCTTCCATCACCATCTTAACTGAGAATATAGGTTACTATAGGGTTATCGTATGATATCGCACCTTTTTGCAAACGATAATACACATCCTTTAAACACAAGGGTGTATTTATGAGCAGTCTTAGTGGACATTATGCATAGTTTTTAACTGGCATACACTCCAGTAGCATATGACCCATCTAAAAACAAGAAAACATACAATGTTGTTGTGTGGTCTCTTATGGCATACACTCCACTGACATAGGACTCATATTATATAACAAACATGAAAACATACAATGTTGTGGAGTGGTCTCTTTATTATGTTTCATGTTTTATTTTTAAACTGAGATCTTGGCCGTTATTGGGAAGGAGGCAAGCTGCATGTTGTAGACAGGTTTCATCCACGCAACTGTATTCCTGAATCAGGGGTCAAAGTTACACTTAATGATAGTATTTTGCAAGACATAATACAATACACAGACCTCCAAACATCACCAGATCTAAAGAGTTAAGTTTATATCTGTGCAGTGGTATTTTGACTACACCAGTGTGACAGTTTTCTTTTTATCTCTGTAATCCCAGATCTGGTCTCCTTAATGACAATAATCCACAACCTGGGGGCTCACCACCCCAGCCTGGAGCCCAGTTCTTTGCACCCCTTGAGCTAGGAATTCCTCTGTCCTTGGTCTTTTAACAGGGAACTCCCAACCTTCAGTTGAGCATCAGTATCAGGATCCATTCTGTGCTGCCCCCCCCCAAAAAAAAAAAACAAGCGTGGACGATGACAACAGTAAAGCTGACATACTGAACAGGTATTTCTGCTCAGTCTTTACTGAGGAAGAGGAGGGTAATGGGTCTGAAGGGAGTACAAGGGCTGAGAATGGTGCAGAAATGGACTCAAGTCCCTTTACACAAGAAAGGGTCCTGAAGGAACTGGAAGTAATAAAAGTTGATAAAGCAATGGGGCCAGATGGGGTGCACCCCAGGGTCATAAAGAACTAAGAGAGGTGGTGGCTGAACCTCTGGCTATCCTGTTTAGCCGATCACTGGAAACAGGGAGGTACCCAAAGACTGAGGACAGCAGATGTAGTCCCCTTATACAAAAGTGGGAACAAAGAGGAAGCAGGAACTACAGACCAGTCAGCCTCACCTCGTAGTGGGGAAGATCATGGAAGCACTACTGAAGGAGAGATTGGTGGAACATCTGGTTGTCAATGGACTACAGGACCCAAGGCAGCATGGTTTCACCCAGGGGAGGTCATGTCAGACCAACCTCATTGAATTTTGACTGGGTGACTAGGGAGGTGGATCGGGAGGCAGTGGACATGGCCTATCTGGACTTCAGCAAGGCCTTTGACACTGTGCCACATAGAAGACTATTACACAAACTGGGGAATATGGGTGTGGGCAGGACAGTAGTGTGGTGGGTAGGTAACTGGCTGGGTGGCAGGACACAGAGGGTGGTGGTAAATGGCTGTCACTCCACAGAGGGAACAGTGACCAGTGGGTACCACAGGGATCAGTGCTGGGACCGGTCCTATTCAACATCTTCATCAGTGACATGGTGCAGGACCTAGAAGGCAGAATTTCACTGTTCGCTGATGACACAAAGCTCTGTAACAGAGTAGACACACCAGAGGGGTAGACAAAATGAGAAACGACCTGCAGAAACTTGAAGAATGGTCAGGGTTTGGCAGTTGAAATTCAATGCAAAGAAGTGCAAGATAATGCATATGGGGCACAAAAACCCTGGCACAATATATCAGTTGGGGGTGAGGATATAGCATGCACCAAGCAGGAAAGGGATCTTGGGTTATCATCTCTGATGACCTCAAGGTAGGGAACAGTGTGACAAGGCAGCAGGTAAAGGAAATAGGATGCTGGGATGTATAGGCAGGGGCATTAACAGCAGGAAAAGGGAGGTCATAATTCCGCTATACAAGACACTAGTGAGGCCCCACCTGGAGTACAGTGTACAGTTCTGGAGACCATACCTACGTAAGGACATAGACAGGGTAGAGAAGATTCAGAGGAGGGCAACAAAGATGGTGCATGGATTGCATCACAAGTCCTATGAAGACAGGTTGAAGGAACTGAACATGTACTCCCTGGAGGAGAGGAGGGAGAGAGGGGATATGATAGAGACATACAAGTATCTTACAGGGAGGAACAGGGTGCAGGAAAACACTATTTTTAAGCGTAAAAAGATGTTCCAGGACTAGAGGGCATGGATGAAGTTGGAGGGAGGACGATTCAGAGGAAACATGAGAAAGAATTTCTTCACAGAACGGTGGTAGATAAGTGGAACACCCTGCCAGAGGAAGTCGTGGGGCTGAAACAATCACAGGATTTAAGAATGCATGGGATAGACATAAAGGAATTCTGGAGGTCAGGGGTAAGGTGCAACAGATTTCTAGGAAAACAAACTGAACTTACAAGCTCAAATGGGCAGACTGGGTGGGCCATAGGCCTTATCTGCCGACACTGTCTATGTATCTATGTATGTACATGGACCCAAGGAGTGGAGAAACTCGTTAATGCCCCTCCAGTCTGGGGCTCAGCCGCTTCCAAGAGGAAGGGAAATTAATTTGTTGAAGTCCCTCAGGTCTTGAGGGACTTCTTATATTAAATCAGCTCTTTCTGGGCTTGCACCTTGGACTCACTTGAGGTATGTAAAAAAATGACAGCTCCTCCTAGACTCAGCCTTGCACCAAGCAGTCATGTTAAATTTTGTATGCCCTTTCTGGACTCTGTCCCACTCGGAGGAGTATGTAAAAAAAAAAAAAAAGGGGAAAAAATCAGTCCCTCCTAGAATCAGTCCCCAAGAGCAGGTATAAAAAAATAAACACAGCTCCTCCTGAGCTCAGCGCTGTCTGAGTGGGCATGTTAAATATTTGCATGCTCTTCATGGACTTGGTAATTATGTACAAATGAGACTGCACTTATTCTGCAAACCTGAGTCTCACTTTGTGTGACTGGCTCTGATATATGCTAACCTGTGTTAATGAACACTTGGCTCTGCCTTGTGCCTCAGTGTCTACTCAGATAACTGCATACCTTTGCTTGATCACTATGTACAACTGTGGAGTGTAGCTACTCTGAAAATCTTCTGTCGCTTATGTAAGCAGCCTCTGATGTATGACCACCAGGGTTACATAAAGACACTTGGCTCTGCCTCATGCCTCACTGCAAACTCTGGTAAGTGCATGTTATTTTGCAAACCTTGCATCACTTTTCTCTGATTGGCCTCTGCTATATGTTCACCTATGGCACCTGAACACACTTGGCTCTGCCCCTCATGCCTCAGTGCATAGGCAGGAAAGCATGCCATGGTTCCATCACTATGTACAAAGGTGGCTGCACTTATTTTGCAAACCTTGTATCACTCTGTGTTATCTGCCTCCGACATGCACACCTTGTGTATATTGAACACATTTGGCTCTACCTCATGCCTCAATGTTAACCAAGGTACATTTTTCTATCACATTGAGCAACTATGTCTGCAGTTCTTCTAAAAGCCTTCTCTCACTTTCTGTGATCACCTCTGATATATGCCCACCTGGGTTACATGAACTTACTTGACTCTGTCTCATGCCCTCACTGGATAGACTGGTAGCTTATTACGATGGTTCCATCACAGAAAACAACTGAGTGCAGTTCATCTGCAAACCTTGTGTGATCAGCCTATGCTATATGCTCACCTCAGTAACATGACACTTGGCTCTGCCTCATGTCTCAGTGCATACCAGGGAAAGAGCATACCATGATTCCATACTGTATATAAATGTGACTGCATTTATTTTGCAAACCTTGTCTCACTTTCTGTGAATGACCTCAAATATACTCTAGACCTGATTGAATTAATACATTTGGCTCTGCCTTGTACCTCATTGCATACCCAGGAAAGTGCAAACCATGGCTCCATCACTATGTACAAATGTGACTGCACTTATGCTGCAAACAGTGTCTCACTTTGTGTAATTGGCCTCTGATATACACTTCCCTGAGTTAAATGAACACACTCAACTCTGCCTCATGCCTCAGTGTCTACCCAGGTAACTGCATACCACTGCTTGATTAATATGTACAATTGTGAGTGCATGTATTCTGAAAACCTTCTGTCACTCTGTGTGATCGGTCTCTGATATACACTCACATGGGTTATGTGAACACACTTTGCTTTGCCATGTGTCCCACTGTATACCCTTGTAAGCGCATACCATGGCTCCACCACCATGTATATTTTGTATGTGGAGTTATTCTGCAAATGTTGTGTCACTTGGTGTGATTAGCCTCTGATATACACTCACCTTGGTTATGTGAACACACTGGGCTCTGTTTTGTGCCTCAGTGTCTACTCAGGTAACTGCATACCTTTGCTCGATCACGATGTACAATTTTGAGTGCAGTTATTCTGCAAAACCTTGTGTCACTTTTGTGCGATTGACATAGTATATGCTCACCTTTGTTACATTAACACACTTGGTTGTGCCTCACTGCATACACTGGTAAGCCCATAATATATCTCAATCCACGTGCAAGTGTACACCCATGTAAACATAGAAAACAAATTTTTGACAGCAGAAAAGGACCGCTTGGCCCACCAGTCTGCCCATTTCCCTACCTGTTTGACAAGCTGCAGATCCTAGTTAACCAACAGCCTACTTCTTCCTACTCCCACCAGAACTGCATTATGTCTGTCCCATGCATTCTTGAATTCCCCACTGTTTTGACCCCACAACGCCCTCAGGAAGGCTGTTCCATGCATCCACCCCGACGTGAAAAAATCTTCCTCACGCTGTCTCCTAGCTATCTCCCTTTATCTTCAAATTGTGCCCCTTGTTCTTGCACATCTCTTTTTCTGAAAGATGCTACCCTCTTGGACTTTGTTGATTCCCTTGAGGTACTTGAAAGTCTCTATCATGTCCTCCCTCTCCCTCCTTTCTTCGAGGATATACATATTAAGCTCCTTTAGTCTCTCTTCGTATGGCTTCTGGTGTAAACCCTGCACAATTTTGCTGCCCTCCTCTGGACTGCCTCCATCCTGTCTATATCCTTGCAGAGATGGGGTCTCCAGAAATACAGGCAGTACTCCAGATGGAGTCTCACCCACTGTCTGTACAAAGGGATTGTAACTTCCTGTTTTCTACGTGATGCCTCTCACTATGCATCCCAGTATCCCCAAGCCATCCTTACTGCCTTCTCACATTGCTTGGCTCACCTTTAGGTCATCTGATATGACTACCCCATGTCCCTTTCCACTTTTGTTGTTGTTAGTACCTCCACCCCCACACCCCACCCCCACTGTGTACTCTACCCCTGGGTTTCTGTTTCCAGGTGCATTACTTTGCACTTCTTTGCACTGAATCTAAGCTGCCACACATTTGACCATTCCTCCAGCCTTGCCAAGTCTTTTCTCATCCTTTCCCCTCCCCCTTGTGTATTAACCCTGTTGCAGATCTTTGTATCATCTGCAAACAGGCACATTTTTCCTTCCAGTCCCTCCACAATGTCACTTATAAAGACATTAAAAAGGACCAGTCCCAGTACTGAACTCTGCGGTACCCCGCTAGTAACCCCTCTTTCTTCGGAGTGGACTCAGTTTTCTATTACCCTCTGCATCCTGTTGTGCAGCCATTTTTACCTAGGCTACCACCCTGGGACCTACTCCCAGGCTGGCTAACTTATTTATCAATCTTTTGTGTGGGACTGTGTCAAATGCCTTGCTAAAGTCTAGGTAGGCCATGTCCAGAGCCCCTTCCTGGTATACTACTTTGGTCACCCAGTCAAAGAAATCTATTAGATTCATCTGACATGACCTTCCCACTGTGAATCCATGCTGCCTTGGGTCCTACGCTCCACTGACCTCTAGGTACTCAGCAATTCTTTCTTTCGGATGTGATTCCATCATTTTCCTTACCACTGAGGTCAAACTAACTGGTCTATAGTTTCCTGCCTCTGCTTTGCTACCACTCTCTTTGTGAAGGGAATAACATCTTTGCCCTTCTCCAGTCCTCAGGTACTGCACCATCCTCCCATGATTTGTTAAAAAGTGTTGTCAGTGGTGTCACTAGTTCCACCCTTTACTTTTTTAGAATTCGGGGTGAATCCCGTCAGGCCCCATTGCTTTGTCCACCTTCAGTTTTAGGAGTTCTTTCAGGACCCTTTCTTCTGTGAATGGACTGGTATTGACCTCCTGATCCAGAGTGCTTCTATTGACTGGTTTAGGTACCTTCCCGTCCTCCTCTTCTTTTGTGAATACTCAGCAGAAGTATTCATTCAGTATCCCTGCTTTTTCACTGTCACACACTGCCCACCCACCCTTCATTTTACTAAGCCTCACTATCTCTCCTTTGTTCTTTCTCTGCTCCCTAATGTACCTATAAAAGGTTGGCTATCTTTTCCTTGGTGTGGGCCTTTGCTATTCTGACTGCCTTCCCCGCTTCCTTCTGCTTTAACTGGTACAGTTCTCTGTCTTGCTCCTTTTGTGTTTCCTTATACTTCCTGAATGCTATCTTTTTCTCCCTTACTTTCCCCGCCACCTCTTTCGAGAACCATAGTGTTTTTTTCCTATGTTTTGATTTGTTTATTTGCATCACTCAAAGGCATGTTGCCTCTGCGATGGCAGTTTTAATTTTTTCCCATTGTTCCTCAACCCCTCCTTCTTGCCTGTTTGCTAGTGCTTTTTGAGCACTTCTCTCATTTTACCCAAGTCAGCCCTCCTAAAGTCCAGTACCCCGCTTTGTATGGCTTGACTCTACGGCTGTATTTATCGTGAAACACACTGGTGATCACTTGTTCCCAGATGGCTACCCACTTCTAAATCTAAGATCCTCTCTCCGTCCCTGTTTGAGAGTACCAGATCTAAGAGTGCTCCCTCTCAAGTGATTTCCAGCACTAGCTGTCTGAGGCATGCCCCTGTAGGGCATTGAGAATGACCCTGCTCTTGGATGTGGCTGCAGCAATGGTGCTCCAGTTAACATCTGGCAAATTCAGGTCCCCCATCAACAATATCTCCCCCTTTTTCTGCCATCCTAAGGATGCCTTCTATCATTTCCTTGTGCATTTCCTCCACCTGAGGCAGGGGTCTGTATACAAACCCATACAGATTGTGGTGCCATTTCCTGATTCCAGGGTGACCCACAGTGCCTCCTCTCCTCCCTGTTTACCCTTTAATTCCATTGCTTTGATCCCTTCCCTTACATAGAGAGCTACTCCTCCTCCTCTTGTACCCTCCCTGTCCCTCCTGTAGATAGTGTACCTGGTATGTTGACATCTCAGTCATGGTTCTCTGTGTATCATGTTTCTGTGACTGCCACAATATCCAGGTGTCCCTCTTCCATCAAGGCCACTAGTTCAGGCAGCTTGTTACCCAGACTATGGGCATTTGTACTCATTGTCCTCCATTTTTTGATGACCTTACCCCTTTTAGCTCCATCCCCATCCTTACTGCCTTTTTCTCCATTTACCCCATTCTTCTCCCTATGGACTTCTATACGTTGGTGTTTACCTTGCTAACTACCCAGTTTTGTGGAGGAGGACTGGGATTTTCCAGGTCCTTTTCAGTGCCTCCCTTGGCTAGTTTAAATGCTTGCCAGTAACCCCTCACCCCTGCCTTTTGCAAAACAACAGGTGGCATGCTGTTGAGCCGACAGCAGTACTTGGTGGGACTGGGTTCAGGGAGGATGAGTTACTCGGCACAGGGGGCCTAGGGTTTGGCTACTCTGCACAGGGGCACCCAAGTAAATCCGAACACAGGAAGCAATGACTGTAATGTCCAGAACCAGGAATGGGATTCTACAGTGTGGCTTTTATTCACATCCAAGCTGAACAAACAAAGCATAGATGGACCCCCTTGGGACTACATTCTGGTAATGCAGATTAGAGACAACAGAACACTTCATCACTATTTCCAGCCCTCAGCTCTGAACCCACCAGGCCACAGCCTGGACTTGCATGCAGCTTTGGGTACACAGCCCGACTTGTACACTACTTGGTTTCTTTTCACTGGGTTCAAGTCACGGCTACTTGATCCATGGTCCATTTTGGGAAATGAACCAATTTTCCTGTTGTGGCTAGCCAAACTACCTTACAGCCTTCGACTCCTAGAGGGAATTTTCCTTCCAATCCCATGTCTGGGTACTTCCCTCAACACTGGCTAAGTGCATGAGGCAAAGTAGAAATCCACAGAGCAAATCCGTAGAGGTGGACCTGGTCACTAAAGATGGGGGGTCTCCCACCTCCTGCTCCCACAATCCATACCCGGCCATTTCTCTGGAAACTAAACAACTCTTTTACTGAAAGCTTGGCAATGTAGATTACTGGGTAGACATATGTCACATCTCCTCTACATGTCTTGACTTCCCATAAGTGCTGGACTTGAACATACTTTTACTTTTTGGCTGCTTTATTACTCTAGGCCTCCCCTATTTCAATAGTCCAACTCACTATCACACAAGTCCCTAGGTGAAAACGGAGGCCCTTTAGGAAGAGCAGAACTCCACCGTTGCAGGTGCCCCACAGGCGATTCACAAATCTTTCTTGTATCCCAAAAACTCTTGAACAAATAGGCAGCTTCCCACTAGTAGCAGAACCAGGAGTTGCCCCAGGAATATACAGGAAACTCTTCCCACCCCCCATCTCCGGAGGGAGGGGCACTGAGACCAAACAGCAGTCTCCACCACTTTACTATTATCTTCTGTGTTCTCTTGGTGGAAACACACACCTTTTCCTAGCTGTAGTCATGTGGCTGAGGCTCACAGAGTCACACAGAGCTGCTGTGTTGCCTCCCTCAGCAAGCTCCAAAACACCAACTGGCCCACAGACTACTGTTCAAACCTCCCAACATTCTATTCCACCCCTGCTGCAGATTCCATTGTGGCTCATGCAGCTGCGAGAAGTTCTATGGTGATGTCATCCTCAGTCTTAGCTGAGACTGAGAACAGAGTGAGACAGTGTGAAACCCATTTAACTGGAGTTTCACAAGCTGCCTTCCCTGCCTACCACTAGGTCTTACTGGGATTCTAGTAACCCCGGGTAACAAGGGGGTTACACCAGTGAAGCATTTAAACCTATCACCTAGGATCCTGGTTCCCCTCCTGGACAGATGCAGACCATCATGCCAGTATCCCTCCAGGTGGACCCCCAGTCCCCAATTAAACCAAAACCCTGAGCTCTGCACCAATTTTTCAACCATTCATTGAATCCCATGGTGTGGAGTACTTATAGCCTCACCTATGCCATAGACAGGCAGCACCTCGAGAAGGCTACTGTGCATGCTACTTGTCTAAGGTCCCTCCTCAACTCCACAAACTCCTCCCTGCACTGCTCTGATCCCATTCCCAGCCACGCCATATGTCCCTAGGTGGACAGTGACATCCAGCTCCCTCTACCGCACTGCTGCTCTAGTGATCCTGAGGATTCGCTCCCTGTCCCTCCAAGCCATGGCATCGGGAAGGCACCTTACCTCCCTCTCTCCTCCCTCCCCCAGTTCTACCCTCTTAACAACCGAGTCCCCCACTAGGAGTTTTTTCCTTCCCCTGTGGGGTCCTGTGCCACCCTTCTGTGGGTCACCTTTGTGGAGGTTCCCAGCATCCTCCTTGGTCTCCATTGCAGGTGCCTCCATAGAGGAACCAGCTCTGCCAGAACAACGTATGAATTGTGGCGAGGTACAACTGAAGGGATGTGTCTGTGTCCCACCTTCCTCACCCTCCTTCAGCCCACCGTGGCCCAACTGCTTCTCCTTCTTGGCAACCTCTGAGGCAGAGGTGTCAGCCCTGGTGGTTCCTGGGTGGAGGGGTCCTCCAATCCTGGCCAACTGGAGCCTGGAGACGAGCAACCTCATCCATCAGCCCAGAGAGGTGCCTGCAGATGGGACACATTGCATCCTCCATAATGTCTCCAAGAAGACTGCCACCCACAGCCACTGCACTGCACCACTCCCATCATGGCTTATTTGTGGCTCCCTCCTGTTGCTTTGTATGTTTACTCTTCCTCTTTCTGTTTCCTTTTTGTTTGTTTGTTTTTTCTCCCTGCTTCTCTACTGCCTTCATGCCTTCCAGCTCCTGCTCTTCCTGTTCTGGGACAGGAAGTTCCTGTATTCCTCAGTCAACTCCTGTTTGTAATCCACAGTCCCTCAAGCCTTTTTAGCTCCTCCCTTCTCAGACACCTCTTTCACAGAGTTTCAGTAATAGTTCTAGTCACAAATGATTGCAAATACAGGTATTCTCACAGCTAGATTACCTCCTGGCAAATTAAAGTTAAATTAAGTAAAGACAACCTCAAAACAGAGAACCAAAACACTGACTTCTACTTACCATTTCAGGCCCCTGAATTAAGAATTCAATTCAATATGCTCATAAATCACCTCCTTGCTGTGGGGTAGCTGATAGCTGCTCTCTCTCAGCTTCTGCAGCAAACATAGTCCACAGTCAAGAGCAGTACAAGGGTATGTGCATATCATATCACCACTACACTATGCTAGTCTCGATGATGACACTGACTGTGATATGTAGCTAAACACATCATGTATTTTGCACAGTAGTAATGTACTGATGAATTAGTAAACAACTCCCAGAGAAGTCTCAGCGTTTGCAGTGCTCTGAATTTAAAGTACTTACCTCACTCCTCCCATATCATATCATATTAATTCCTTCTCTTGATATTTCCAGTTAGCAACTGTGGTTTAAGGGGCATTTGAATGTAAAAAAAAAAAAAAAACCTTTTAATTTCTAGTTACTGAAAGGTAGATGTGTATCATCTGTGCAAAGGAGGCATCTGGCAACTCCTCCTCACAACATGCATGTTACGACTGTCTTACGTCAGAGATGAGCAGTACACAGAAATTTTTGTGAGTGAAACTATTTTAGATGTATTATTTGCTATGCACAAATAAAGCTCCATAAGTACTACATACTGTGAGTGGCATGACAGGAATGTTTTAAGCCATTAGTTTCATGTTGCTTGCTAATCCATACAACAGATGTTTTAGGTCATCTGGCAGCTTACCATTTCACCATACACCTCTGCACTTTGCATAGCTTGCTGAACTGTTCTCAGAGTAACTTCAGACTCTGTTTTAGTTTATTTCTACCACTATTCTTTTTTTTTTTTATTTATACGTATTTATTCACCTGCTGTGGCGACTACGGCGGGGCATCCAGCACGCGGCCCTGCCCGCCAGGGAAACTTAAGCTCACTCACATGAGGGGACCTGGCATGGCCGTCACTGGTCCACTGGAGGGCCTCCCCATACCCTGTCCAGTCAGACCGGCTCCGGAGCCCCCAGTGCGATTCCACGCGAGTCCTCCCGGCGAGGCAGGGTGTGGCCATCAAGCTACTCAGTTGCGCCCAGCCATTTTCTACTTTTTTCTCCCCAGTGGGAGCGTGGGTGTGCAATGACATCTGCGCACATTTGTGCCGATGTCTGCCGTGCTCCCCCTCCAGGCACAGCATCACATGCAGTACCTCTGGGCATCCCCAGAGGTTGCCGCAAAGCGGTGTAGGTTCCCCAGCCCACCCCAGGACTAGGAAAGCTGTCTCCCGATGCTCGATCCTAGGCCTCTCCTGCTGACCCACGATGACCCGAGCTGGTTCCAATGCAGGGTGTGGGTGTAGCGCGAGGTGTGGCATCCAGCGCCTCAACCTCAGCACCACGGGCCGGCTTCATACCGCTATTCTTCATTTGTTCCTGCAGCTACATAGCATTTCAATTATTGTGCAGCACACTGACCTCCTAACATGACTCAATGTACTGGCTGCACTTCAGCATTATCAGAAAACCAATACATTTTTCTTGTTAATATGACACACATTCTTATAGTTACACCCTCCGTGTTTATGCAGGACAGTACAATGTAACTGAGCTCCAACACTCTGACACCTCTGCTGTGTGCTGATCTGGGAGGTAAACACAAGGACTGGATTTTCAAAACTCTGAAAATGCACTAAGCCCTAGTATGCGAACATATGGCGCACAGGGCTTGTGGCATTCTCCTAAGCCAATGATCAGGATTTTTCTATCCTGTGCAGCAATTGCTGCAAGTTAGACCGACTTTTGTGGTCTAGCTTGCAGCATTCCCGAGGGCCTTTTTTTTTTTTTTTTTTTTTTAACAGAGCTTGTGCCAGATATTTGGCGCAACCTGCTATAAATCATAGAAACTGTCAGACCTGCACCTGCAAGTGTAAAATCGGGCACAGTTGTGGTGAATGAGCTTGATGCACTACCAAAACCTAAGTGTTGTGGCGCGGGGCTTGACACAAGCCTTGCGCTATGTTTTGAAAATCCAGCCCAAAATGTTGGGACATTACAGCTTCCATAGTAATAGCGCCACGCATGCTCTGCTTAACAAATACGGAAGGGAAGGAAGAAGAAAACAGATTATAGTACATGAGAGGATCTGAGAGAGATTTTCAGGAAGTTGTACTTTTGGTTCCACCCTGATAACAACAAAGGCTGTGCAGCATTAGAATTCAGACACCTTTCTGACTACTAATACGCTCACATGGCTCCCCCCATGTAGCCATAAAATGGTTAGGGTAATGGTTGCTGTTTAACAACAATTTGAAATAAAACATATTCAAACCCAGGCTAACTAGTTTTGTTTCAGTTTGGGCTCATTGTAATACCTGTGGTTTACAAGGTTTCCGCTAGGTAAGGTGGCTTTTATTGTCTTGCAAACAGACAGTAGAGCACCCATCAAATCACTATCCAACACACATGTAAAATTAAATTAATTTTAAGCCATTTTCCTTTTCTGTACCCAGGTTTAAATTGCAGTCTTTAGTTACAGATTTCAGACTGAAGTAGAGTAGATTGGCTGCCATACAGAGGATAAATGTATGGGCAGTCATAAACAAGCTTCTGTCTAAATTGAGAGAGTTTCTATGGCAACCAGAGAACTCAAGAGGTTCCATGGTTACCACAAAAAAATTGAAGATACAGGCTTGTCTGTGTATGGATGCCCATTCATTATCTTTTAAAGTGTATGGGCATCCATGCCCATTTCAGGAACTCTGCTTCCTTTCAGTAAATAGGCATTTGGGGAGGCATTTGATGGTTAGTAGTGGCTCAAATGATTGATTCAATGTAGCAGCAGACTGTTTCTGTAAGTTCAAGTTTTGTAATTAAAAAACAGCTTCCAGGTGCTCAATTGGCTAGAGAAAGAAATAGCTGTGTGGCAGCATTATCCAAATTGTGCTGCAGTAGTAGTGACATCACTACTGCAGCACAACATACTGATTTCACTACTGCTGCACATGAACCTATTCTAGGCATAGATTTCCAGGCAGAACAACATTCCACCATATATTATGTAACCCCTGCAAATGGGGGTTCCCAAAAGACTTCAGGAGCTTGCTTGAATGCTCCAAGCCTGAATGGTGTTTGGCATTTAAGCCATTTATCAGTGAGTGTTTTTAGAGCCTCTGGTACTGTCTCTTTAAGAGCTGTCTGCTTGCAGACATAATTAGTTTGTATGGGGGACTGTGTGCTTCTCTGAGTACCACTCGAGCTGCTGCAATTCACTTCATTTTGCAGTCACTAGAGTGCAAAGGGAACCTATCTGAAAGATGTAACTGTTTGCCAGAAATTATTTAGAGTAATAATGAAATTACAGTTTGTCTAACCTGCTTTCTTTGCAGTCAGAACTGTGTCTGCTAGTTCCCATTCTAGTTTTGAACTGCTGAACTGGACCAATCAGTGTGGGGTAAGCTGGCTCTAAAATGGTGCCTTGGATGAATCAGAACTTGGACTCATAATCTGAGCCAGCCACAAGAGGATTGTATGGGCAGTGACTCTGGGAGATGTAGTTTAGACTTCAGTGCCTTTTGGACCAACAGCAGCAGTCTATTGTGAGTGACAGCCAATCCAGTCAAGAACTGGGAGGAACTCAAAGGAAGTGCCCGGTTTTGTCGGTTGGAGTTTCAGTTGAGCTTTGCAGTGAAGAAGGAAGGAGCCCTGTGCTTTTTCAGTGTGCAGTTTTAGTCAAAAACGTGTAAGGCCCAGAGTTCCGGTCTGCAGCTTGTGTAACAGCTTGTTAGGACTGAACCGTCCTGTGAAAAGAATCAAAGGATCTCTGAAGAGTAGAAACCAGGCTCACCCTGTAGAAGACTGGAGGACTTGCTGAAAACTGCACTCGGTCTGTCAGGAACTGAATCTGCTGTGTGTTCTCCCGGGTATTGTGCAGTAATTGCGATCGGGATACAGATGCAGCCTGCCTGGTATAGTGCTTTCTTTTATATGGATGTGTGAAGAGGTTTGTGTACCTCAAGTGAGCCCTGCTGACATTGACGGACCCTATCTTATTTGGAGGTCGTGAGTACTAATTCAGGGTCGCTCCCTGTTGAATTGCCACATTAAATCCAAATGGAATTACTGTACTGCTGACTGTTTAATTCTCCTTTTCTCTGTGTGAAAGGGCCCCTACCAGCTGCCACGGTTTGGACTAGCCACTAGGGCTTGGGTACCCAGGACAGTAACTGATAGGGATAGGCCTGCACAGAGCCATAGGTAGATTATTAGAGTGATAAGCTAATTAACCTGATTTCCCTGTCCTTGTTCTATCCCTAAATAAATCAGAGCTGCTTGTTTCAGCAAAGTTATACTGCCTGAGGTATTTGTCTATGTTAAAGTACTGTACTGTGATTGTTGCACTGTATCTCATTTCACAGGAGGTCCCAGTGCCGGAACCAGACCTGGGGTAAGTGTATACTGTGAAGGTAATTCTGATATATTGCGGGCCACTAGTGGGAAGAAAGGGGTTGCAGTGTCCCAGAGGGCTGTGACCAAGTTAGTTTAACTATTGCAACCCTGACCTCTGGGTGGAGGCACCCGCCATTGGATCCAGGCCCCTCAACCTGTTAGTGGCAAATCAGGCAGGGGTAGTAGCCCCTGGGATAGCGCCATCTAGGGGTTACAATTATATAAAGGATTATGTAAGAGCAACCACAAATAACAAGGTTGTGTTTTAATTGAAATGTTTGGGTCTCTTGTTACCATGGAAACCTTGAGATTAAAACAAAGCCTTGTATGTGTATGGTTGCTCACACACATTCTTTTACAGAGTATGGGCAACCACAGTAAGCACGGAGATAAACATTTCTGTTTCTGATGCCATTTATCAGTGAACCATGGCTGTCACTGCTCTGTTAACAGTGACTGGAAATGACAGTGCCAACGATGGCAGCAGTGGCTCATGTACTCTGTATGTGTGTGTGTGTGTGCATGTTATGTATGTGTGTGTGACAATGCTCTAATCTGTTGTGCTGCAGTAGTGACATCGCTAGTGAGGCACAACACTGCAGTGTCAGTACTGCAGCACAACAACGCTATTCCAGGCATGGATTTCCATGCTGAATAGCATTCCATTATATACTATATCAATGTACAGTACCTGCTAAGCCAACTCCTACCCAGTCCTATTTTTTATTTTATTCCACTTACATAGGACTGATGTCAGGCGTTTCTCTTTCTTTGCCAAGCAATTCTCAAAGATTTTGTTTTTCTTACATTAATACAGGTCAACTCAGAAGAAGCACCTGTTTGCCAATTACTGTAGAGGACATGCTAGTTAGAGTGGGACAAAGCTCCCTCTCATCGATAAAACAAGTAAGTGATAATGCCTGACAGGGTGGGCGGTGTTGGAAAAAACTGGACTGACCAGGAGCATAATGAGGCCCAACACCACAAGCAGAGGGCCTTATAGCCCCTGAAATGTTCGGTATTTTCCCAATACCGCCTACCCTGGAGGGTATTACTGCATTTAGAAAATGGCCCACATGTGACAGTTTTAGAAAATAAAAAGAAGAAAAGATAAGAAATGTATAACTTATGAGTAAAATAAAGGACAGTTGTAAAGTAGTCCCTGTACTGGTGTACTTCCCAGTAGAAAGCACTGTAGACTTTCACCGTTTCTTTTTTTATCACTACTTTATTTATTCCTCCTCCTGCAGGGCAGCCTGCTGTGCACCCAGCCGCTGCCTTCCACCGCCAGGGAGTCAGCAGGCTCACTCGCATATCGAGCTTGGTGCAGCCACTCCTGTACTCACAGAGGGGGCCCCCCCATGCCCCCCTCACTGAGCCTGGACCAGGCCCGCAGTATGATTCCACGACAGGCCTCCTGGGTGGCGTTAAAAGTGCGGCCATCAAGCTGCTCGGTCACCCCACTCCATTTTCCTCCTGGTAGTGCCCCTGAAGTGCAGATGTGCCATGATATTAGAGGCACAATGTGCCAACGCCCACCACACTCCAACCCTAGGCACACCCACTCTATGCAGTGCACTCCAATTTCCACTGGGGCCACTGCAGAGTGGTGAAGACCCCTTATCCTCCCCCAGGATAGGAGAGCAGTCCGGATGCTCAATTCTATCCCTCCCTTGCTGACCCCTGATGGCCCAGGTGTGTTCTCGAACCCAGGTCGCCAGCATGACATGAAGTGTAGCCCAGCGCCTCAACCCGCAGCGCCCACTGGGCTGGTACATCTTTCACAGTTTCTTTACTGTGAACTGTACTTATTGCTGCATTACTTTTACTGTGTGTCATCTGCATTACTTATTTATTTTTGTGGGCTCTCTTGAATTGTACTTTACTGCTGCTCTAATCCCATGCAAGCTCTATTACCTCCATTTTACTTTAATCCATGAGGACTCCCATCAGAATCGGGCAGGGCAGCTGACATAGACAAAATCACAAGGTTTTTGTTTTTTTAAATGTCCCAGCTTCTTTTTTCCAATGCCAGAAACAGAAACATCATGCAGGAGGCAGCAGGGTGGGGGGGACAGAGCAGAAGATGGAAGAAATGGTTGGGCAGGAGACCAGAGTTGCTACAGAAAATTTTACTGACACTAAAGGGTCATGTTGTTAAATGCCAATTTGGAGGACAGTTGCCAGCAGGAGGAAGAGATCTGGACTGGGAGTATGCCGAAAGTGTTGTGGTACCTACTGCAAGTTCTTTTTTTTCTTCATTTCATTTTAAAATAAAGTTGATGCTTGCCTTTTTTTTGCCAAGAGGAGAGGGGAAGATCAGCTGCTACTTTACAGCTCAAGCGAGTACCATTGTGTTCGTGAAATTTCAGTTCGACAACAGGGGCAGAACAGACCTTAAAAAGCAGATATCCATTAATTACTAAATATTTGGTCTTTAAGTTACAAGTTGCTGCAGCTGAGATGTATTGCTGAGGAGGTCACTCAGTCACTAAAGACAAAGTCTGACTGGGTCTATCCAGTCGCTAAGCAAGTGGGGAAAAATGGCAGCTGCTCAGTTTGGGGTGCCCACTGATACCCTAAGTAATGGGGCACCCGGAACAGGCACTTTTTTTTTCACCGGGCTCTATCGAAAAATAAATGCATTATTGTTGGCAGGGCTTTTTTAATTTTTTGGAATCAACTAAATCTTCATACACCAATGTATGGACTTAATATACAGATTTTCCCCTTTTACTGATACATCATTGCAGTCTCGCTTTTTCCCCTTTTTTATAGTTTCCCTCTCTCTCTTCTTAACTTTCTTATATATCTTTTCTTTCCTATACTCTGTTCTCAATCATTCTTTATTACTCCACAATCCTTTTACGAATGTACTTTTTCCCTTTGCAGCATCATATATAATTATGTAACATTTTAATATAAATCGATCTAATCATACTATCCGCTTTAAGTTCACTACAAATGTCAAGTATATGCTAATTACATGACCTGTATTGTTTACTATATTTTAATATATGGATCATGAAAATAATATAGTACAAAAGCATACAAAAATTCCCCATAATAGTATCACTCCCAAAGTAATAATACTACACTTTAGGAGTGATAATACCATCGTTCAGGTGCCATAATACTATCATTGGGTACCTGAGCGATGATATCCGCAAATCTAACAAGCGCATGCGCTTCGTCCAGCTCTAACGTCTTTTAAAAGCGTGCCTTCAATTGGCCATACTTTTCCTGTTATTAGGGCGGCAGAACAGTTCGAAAAACATGGCGCTTCCACTGTCTCGCTTTACCGAGTTTCCCAACTGTACATTTCTACAGCTTTTTAAAAATACAGATATCAAGCTGACCCTCGTTCCCAGACATGGAAAAGGTAGGCTTTCCTTCCTAAAACAAAAAAAAAAAAAAAAAAAAAAAAAACGAGCAGTGATGTGCCAGCGTGGCCAGAGCGGAGAGACTTATTCGGGCTGCAGCTGCCAACTGCCTCAGAGAAAGCTAAAATCACATCCATATATTAAAAAAAATAAAAATATGTTCCTATGCATTACATTCGTATGAAATCTATCTCGAGGTTCTGGGGTCGTGGAACCTCTGAAGCCGCCTCGAGGTTCCCAATGTCCCCAGAACCTCTGATGGAATTACTACATTGTAAATGCACAGAACCTATCTATTATTCTATTTTTAAACCAAAAGCTCCTTGTATTATTGTAGCAATGTTCTTATTATATGCTGCCTCAATTTCTTTAAAAAAAAATCCTCACATTGTACTGTAAGAGGTTTGTCTGTATATATCTTATGAAAAATTAATAAAAAAGTTTAACTGCAAAAAAAGAAAAATAAATGCATGCCTGACCATGGCTTTCAGCCAATCAGGATGCTTTATTTTTCAAGCCCATTTTCTAATTTGAATTATATAATGGTAAGGCAATTTATACCACCATGACTCTCTTATAAATATCTTGCTGTAGGTTGGTGGCATGCTCCCTTAAGCGCTTACCTGGGTACTCCCACAATGGATGTACTTTATAAACTTTTTAACATTGTTTTTTATTTTCTGAATTCATTACTTTACAGCAGCCTTCTATTGTTTATGTAAAAGCACTTGCTGTTGTCATTTTATTTGTTATTACTGTTTGACTCACTGCTGCATTCCCTCCTAAGGGTTGGTTATACCTGGAAATGAGCTCTGGCCCAGTGTGCCTGTCCTGGCCAACACATTTTAAATAATTAATAAATAAAAGTTGAAACAGAGGTTTCTCACTGACTGAAACCTTTTCTAACAGGTATTCTGTCCATGACATGTTTACGGTTAGTAATTCTATTTATCTCCCAAAATCAATTCTCGATCATTTATATAACAGCAATAAGACACCCCAGAGATGTGCTTCACTGTGTGTATCATAACCCCTCAGGTGCTTAGACGCACTCGACTGTGCCTCATTCCTCAACACACACCTGAGGAATGACAATATCTGTAATGAATCTGGTTCTGTCATGCCTTAGGGTCCCAACCCAAAAAAGCATCAGAAAGCCCTTCCCATCTCTGTAGGAGTGTGTAGAGAGGTTACAGTTGTGCAGAGATCCCTTTCTGCACTAGCAGAGACCTTCTCCCATACACAGCACCCAGTGTCCCCCCCGGTGGGCTTGAGGGTGGAATGTAAAAGAATCTCGCACTCTCAGGAGGGTGCTTGGATGTAGGTGGCATTTATTCAGTTGCAGGACATAGCAGTAACAGCCATCTGCCTCTGTGTAAGTAGCACCCAAGCACCACGGACACTTGTGGGCCTGAGCATCCCTCCCACATGTAGCCCCTAACCCTCTAAGCCGATACTGAGGACTGGGATGTACAGTGCACTTTTTACAAACATGTTGCAGCATTAAGAGGATACTGCAGTCCTTGCAGGACTACCATATCCCACAATTACCTGCTCTGCAGAGAGCAGGGGATCCACTCATGTTCATGCCCAGGCATTCTAATGGATTCTGATTGTCCCATCCCACTCCCCCAAGCACCTTAAGCCCCTCCAAGCTCCCTCTCTATGGGTGCTTATGCACCAGTGGGCTGAGTACGTGTGATAAGCCCCACCTGTCCTGCACACATCTGCACCTGCAGACAGACGGGCATGTCATTCACCACCAAATGTTGCCTGTCCACAGCCCCATTACCAGTGCACTGGTGCATGGGGGCAGATCAGTGGACACAGGTGGGCATCCAACTGGATGCCTGTCCTGGTCCCAAAGTGGATCCACTGTTCTGTGTGGACCAGTGGACTGTGGGACACTCTGCATCCCAGGAGTTACAGTAAAGCAGGTGATTGCCTCAATGGCTTCCCCTCAGCCCTCTTTGCTTGACCTTGAGGGCTGGGGCAGCATGGAAGGGGGTGTCAGTTCTGTCACGGCTGGTGGGTGCTGTTCATGGGGATACTGCAGCTATGGCAAGGTCCCTGCTCACACAGCCTGTGCCCCCCCAGCACTCCACATGTTAGTGAACTGCATGGAGTGTAGGCATGTCCCCTGGCTACACTCCAGTCCTCACAGATGGACAGGGGTCCAGTGCGGAAGGGGCACGTGGCCCTTTAGTGAATGCCATGGAGATCCACGGGATCCTCAATGCATGGCTCTCAGAGGTAGTGAAGACTTCACACCATGGATATGTGATGTATAGGCTTTACACTCTAACGTGCATACAGCCCCATGTGCACGGTGAGGAGGCCAAGGTCACGAATGCTGCCACATGTGTGGCACTCTGACAGTGTGATGATCCATAGCCTAGATACATGTGTGGCTCTAGCTATTATTGTTTAGATACAACATGCTCAAACTGATCAGATTGTGTTTTGAGTGTACTAGCTCACTAACTGGTGTATAATCAAAGGCATGGGGACATACATACTGTATGAAAAGTCTAATTTGTTTGTTTCATATTTTGTTTTATTTCTTTGTCCAGAAACAATTTCATTAAGCCAAGACTTGTTTACAATGGAGCCCTGATGCACAAACAAGAGAGTTACAATACAAGTGGATGGCATGAATGCCAATGTGCATTGTTTTGTCACTTTTAACTTCAAACCAAACTTAAGTGTACATTAATATAGCAGCAAGTTACACTTCATCAAGGAAACTTAAGAACATGTAATGAGGTATACTTGTCCATTAAGACCTGTAGTCACTCTGAACTAGGGTCTGTATGCTGGAGAACAAATACAACACCCATTTAAAAAAGGGAATAGTTAAAGTATTTTTTCTTTCGATTCTTGGCTATGAAGGAGTTAAAGAGAAATGGAAACATCTTTACATACGTATGCCATTGTTAGGAGGGATGGACCAAATCCTGGAGCACCAAACTGAGCTACCCATATTCCGCAGCTTGATTTTGGTAATAGTAGTACCTGAGCCAAACATTGTTCAGCTCAAACTAAATAAATCTATTTTTTCTCCTTCCCACCCCTCCCCCAAAGCGCTTACATGTCTTTCAGGTGATGTAACAGGGTTGTGGAGTGGAGTCAATCAGCTCAGCAGCAGCAGCATGTGGCATTCACACCCTTCAGAATTTGTGCATGCACAGACCACAGTAAAAATAGTGCTTAGGCAAAGGCCAGGTTTGAATGGTGCAGTGCACAAAGAGGATTAAACAACAAAAATTAAAAAAGGTACAGAAAACAATTTACAAATTAACTGACAAAAAAAAAGGAAGTAGAAAAGAAACTAAAGGCAAGGGAGACAGTGTGTGTGTGTGTGTGTGTGATTTGGGGGGGGGGAGTGACCATGCAGTGGGACTGGTTCTGCACTGTTTATCTACCACAGTGCACTGATTCAAACTCAGCAGCATTTAGTATATTCTGCAGTTTAACAATTTTTTTCCTGCCAGGTCAATATGTCCTACGCCTTACAACGCACCACATAACAGGAACAGCGCGGTAGGGAAGTGCGAGAGGGTGCAAAACTGCAAAAGGATGTATGTGTAGTAGTGCACCCTCTCACTCTCCCCAGGTACAGGATAAGAATCCTGCTGGGGCGGGGGACAGGGGAGCAGCTGCTGTGGCTGGATGAGATGAGCCATAGGCAGCAAGGAAGGCAGTGCGTCTGTGGACCGAGTTTCGATTCCCAGTCCCAGACACATAGAATTTTTTCATTTTTCGCACTTTGTGTAAATTTAGGTGTTAACACCCCCCCCCCCAAGGAGTTAGTTATTTTAGCTGGGGGGGAGGCTGCAGTGGGGCATAGCCCACTGCAAAACAAAGACTTATGCCACTGGCAATATATTGTGCTGTGCTGGCAGTGCGGTATATTGTTCCGACATTATGACCCCGTGCCCAATTTTTTCATCTTGGCCACACTACAGAGCAGCAGCCCACTTTACAAATCTGTATTGTTAGCGAGCCCCTTTTGCCCACCCCACCCCCAGTGATAGGCTAGCTCACTACAATTAATGCAAAGCTAAAGACAGCTATAATTTTCTCTTCTGAAGATTGGGGACTGTCAAACTTTAGTTCACTTGAGAAAAGTATCAATACATTGTACAGATATCTAGTGAACGTTCTTGTTTGTGTCCCAGACTATATTCTAAGAGTAGAACTGGGTCAGTACTCGGTTGATACCCTATTTAAAATGAAATGGTCTACTTTCCTGACAAACCTTCAAGTTGTTCATGAGAAAAGATTTCCTAAAATGTGCTTTGTGGAACAAACTGAATACCCTCGAATGAGCATAAAATGTTCGTAGCTGAAGTACATAACATAAAAAAGTTATCTTGGTTTAATATGTATAATAACTGATGTTTATTGAATTTCTTGAAACCTCATTGTAGACTGTATCAAACAGAGACTTAGAAGTGTAGCAGCACAACAGGATGTAGCGGCAGTACAATTTTCCAGAATATCATTTCCTATAAATTTCTGAAACTTTGCCTTAATAAGGAATCGTACTTAACTCTTCTCACCAACAACATTGCAAGACACCTTTACACAAGATATAGGTTGGAGCTATTCCATAGTAACGTTTTATACAACAAACAACACAGAAATGTTTTTCTGTCACCCTATCGTAATTGTGGTTTAGGAAAAGTCGCTGATCTAGAGCACATTTTATTAGTTTGTCCATTTCACAGACTTCACAGAACACAGAGGTTGGGTTAAATGTTATCAGCCCTCCAAGGAAATCTGATAGAAAGTTAGCATTTTTATTACCGTCTTCAGACCAGGGGGTACTAGGGATGGTGACTGACTTTCTGAAAGCCATAAACTTTGGCTAAGGTCTTAGCCCCATTTAAATGTTGTAAATGTCATCTTGACTCTTTTATAAACATAGCATGTCTTGAGCTCCACAAGCTCCTGAAGTTCTGGCAATATTCAGATTTTATATTTTGTGAATTAGGAAATTTGTTAATCCAAAATGTTATTATAAGCATACACTTACCTCAAATATCTCAGGGTTTTATTTAACTGCAAAAATTGATTAGCATTTTGCTCATAAAAGTGCTAAAACATTGTGAAAATGCATAGCACTTGCCTCACTGTGTTTAACAAATATAACACTTCTAGAAAACCTATTTGAATTCTGTGCAGTTAGCATTGTCCCAAGAAAAAAACTGCTAATCAATTATTTAAAACCCTGTATCTTATACAATTGAATGTTACGTTACTTTGAATAATTCAACTATATCTTTCACTTTAATATGACTATAAAACCTTAGACATTTAATATTTGTAAAATACAAGACTCTTTTTAAACTTTCATACGCATTTTCCTAAATTTCAAAAAATGAGATTACAGGTTCCAATACACTGTAAGGGAACATAAGTAAGCAAACCCAAATCCTTCAGGGTCCTGTTTATATGCTGGTCTTATAGCTTCTTTCTGTATTAGGATCAATTATGGGTCATATAAATGTAGTTTTCCAGAGTGTGAAACTGACTTTGTATTGTTGACTCTTCTATGAAGCCCTGTAATATGTTATATCCAAGAATGTGAACACAGAAGAGGCCATGATGAAAAAGGAAATGTACTGAAATATATGTAAATGTTTTATGAATGGTTTATAATATACGGTAAATGTTTGAAATAATTTCATTCACAAGAGTGCGGTATGCAGTAATATGGAACCCAAACAAAACAGAAGAACAAAACAAATAAGTGCTTCAGCTTGTATTTGAATCCAGGCTACCCAGAATACCATTCCAGCTGCACTCCCAGCTACACCACCAAGGCAAATGGAAACCTAGGACTCCCAGAAGCACCTAACTCTCTCTGTAATGCACAACGTGGTGCTGCATAGATACAGTACATTTTCTTTCACAAGGGTGCAGCGTGCACATATACGGAACCCAAACAGAAGAGGGAAAGAAATAATTGCCTCATCTTGCCTTGCTTTTGCAGCTGGCAGTACAACTAGAATGGTATGCATGGTGGCCTGAGTTCATATCCCAGCTGAGGCACTTATTTCTTTCTCTCTTCTGTTTGTGATAGTGCAACCAGAACAGCATTCTGGGTGGCCTGGGTTCAAATCCCAGCTGAGGCTCTTATTTCTCTCTTCTGTTTGTTTGGATTCATACATGTGCATATCACACCCTTGGGAACGAAGCATGTTTGTCTGTGCAGCAACAGGTTGTGCATTAGAGGAAGAGTAAGGTACTTCAGGAGTTATAGATTCCAGTTGCTTTGCTGGTGCAGTTGGAAGCTGAACCAGAATTGTATTCTGGGTGGCCTGGGTTCATATCCCAGCTGAGGTACTGATTTAGTTTTCTTCTGTTTGTTTGGCTTTTAAATGATTCTTTTAGGTTATGTTTCATTGTCATGACCAAATGTTTATCAATAAACTTGAAACCAAGTGATATAACAAGTGGCACATCCCCTTTCCCTATGAGTAATCCACTGCCTGGTACATCCAGCAATGGAAACACAAAGAGAAGCGCAGGTGCTGTGGCCTGTAAGAGCAGTAATGGACAAGGCAGCAGAGGCACTGTTACTAGAAATGAATTACTGTCACAATGTTCCACGCAAATGCTGCACAGATTGGAACTTCAACAACTGGACTGCCTGTGCAGCTTGAATCTTTGGAGAATATTTTCCAAAACGGAGCCCTCACAAAAAAACACAGCTAGAACACAGAGACAGGCATTTCATGCTGTGCTGTGCCTGTGTCCACCCCTGAGACTGTGCAGGAAGAGTGCAATAACACTGCCCTAAGATGATGCGTGATTACCCCTTCTAACACACTGCCTTATGTATGATGATTCAATAATTCCAGATTTCCTATGCTCGGCCTTATTTGCCTCAGACCAAGTCTAAATGCCATTCTAGTAATAAGCATAAACATGGCATCTAGGCTTAGTCTTGGAAAAAGAACAGGGCATTAGAAATATAAGGCATGTAGAATCTCCTACATAGAAAAAATAGCACATCTGTGTCTGGTGAGACAGGCATGTGACAATCCGTGACCTAAAAGGTGTTTCTTCCTTATTAGAAAATGATGGCATAGCCAGCTATTTTTTCAATTCCACTTAGCCAACAAATCAAATGGTGTGATCTTTCAGCTCCATCACCATCAGGTACTTTTGCATTGGACAGTTCCCTTCAAAATGTTGCTGTCCATTCCCTCATAAAAGACTATGACAAAACCAAAATATTTACTTATGCAAGAGTCATTTCTAAAGGGCATGCAGATATGAGCTCAGTCATCCAGTCGCCTAGATATTATATAAGACAACAGTGGAAAAGATACTTTGACCTATGTCCCCACATCGCCTTTGTATAGTCTGTTGACTTTACGTAAGTAATGCTGATTGCAGTTCCATGATATCAAATGCTATCCAGATAATAGTTTGCCATTAACACAGTACCAAATGTCTCTTGTGAACTGTGTGATGAAGGACACAGGCCCTGATGCTTGCAGCAGTGCCACAAATACATAACTGATACAGACATACAGAATTTGTTGGCAAAAAGAACTTGACCCCCTTGGGTCAGCCCAGTTCTAGCTATTTAATATGGAATATAAGTGCCCTGGTGGTTTTCACAACTCCCCTTCCCATTTTGATACTATATTTACTAAATCAACGCATCAGCCACACCTATCATGGGTATGCTGAAATTGGTGACTTGTTCCTGTGGCTATTACTGGGCTGCAGTACATGACTAATTGTTGGCTGGAGCGGGAGCTCAGCTGTTGTATGCTGCATTGCCATCTTGTGTGACTGTGTTCTTCTTTTGTGATTGTGTGCTCACTTTTTCAGTGGAAAAGTGAGAACATACCATGTTTGGGTGGTATGGGGCTCTTTGGGGTGGAGCGGTTTAAAATTGGTCCAGAATCAAACCCAGAGGTATGGGGCTCTTTGGTGCAAATGGTTTAGGTGATGGTTATGGTACCAGAAGCAAAACCAGAGCACCGTCGAGCTTACCCCGGCCCTCTTTGACTGTACTGTAATCTACCGTGGGTATGTTAAGTTGGTGACTTGTTACTGTGGCTATTACTGAGCTGCAGTACAGTCTGTTAGTCTGACAACTGTTGATGATGGTTTGACTAGTGCTGTGGTGGCATGGCTAGTGGTGAGTGAATGGACCTCTGTGGGACTGGCTACCTTGATATGGTACAGAGGCATGTCACAATGCAATATTGTAACTAAAAGTCAGTCTCTTAGTCTGACAACTGTTGATGGTGAGCGGTAGTGGTGGTGGCATGGCTAGTGGTGTGTGAGTGGACCTCTGTGTGACTGGCTACTTTGATGTGGTACAGAGGCTTGTCACAATGCAATATTGTAACTAACAGCCAGTCTGTTAGTCTGATAACTGTTAAAGGTGTGGCTAGTGGTATGTGAATGGACCTCTGTGGGACTGGTTACCTTGATGTGGTACAGAGGCTTGTCACAATGCAATACTGTAACTAAAAGCCAGTCTGACAACTGTTGGTGGTGTGGCTAATGGTGTGGTGGCATGGCTAGTGGTGTGTGAATGGACATCTGTGGGACTGGCTATATTGATGTGGTACAGAGGCTTGTCACAATGCAATATTGTAACTAAAAGCCTGTTTTACAACTGTTGGTGGAGTGGCTAGTGGTGTGGTGTGATGGCATGGCTAGTAGTGTGTGAATGGACCTCTGTGGGACTGGCTACCTTGATGTGGTACAAAGGCGTGTCACGATGCAATATTGTAACTATGTTAACTGTTGGTGTTGTGGCTAGTGGCATGGTGGCACACATCACAGAGAAAGTTATGCTTGTGTCAGGTGAGAGGGCGTGAACCCAGCATGGACAGTGGGGGGGGAAAGGGGTAGCTGGCCTGAACAAATGGGGGTAGCAGTGAGTCCTCTTGATGTGCAGATTTGAAATTTCTGGCTTCACCCCTGCACCTATGTTTGAATCCCTGAGTGTTTTGCATAGACCACCTCTTTCAGCAGCCTATTCCACCTCCCACCACCCTTGTGCCAAAACAATTCTGGTATCCCCTTAAATATGCCCCCACCAGCTTCATGGAGTTACCTCCAGTGCTTGTGTTCCCACTCAGTATGAAGAGCCCCACTATCCACCTTATTTACCCATGGGTATTTGTATGTCTCAACCAGGTCCCTTCTCTCCCTTCTCACCTCCAGCATGCACATAATGTACATATGGTTATATGTGGCCTAGTTGCCAAACTGTAGACTGCATGACAGTCACCAGTCACTGGCCATCCTTCCACAATTCCTCTACCTGATACTCAGTATCAAACTCAAACAAGACATTTAAAGAAGAAGACTGCCTAGTATATTGCTAGTTTTGAATCCAAAGATTGCAGGACAGTGAACCTCTTGCAGGAACTACATAGAAACATAGAAACATAGAAGTTGACGGCAGATAAGGACCGCAAGGCCCATCCAGTCTGCCCATTTCTTTTTCTACCTTATAAATGTGCCATTGGCCTTTGCTCTGTCAGTGACCTATCTATTCATAGTCATTTGTATTGCTCCCTTATGCCTATCCCATGCCTGTTTGAAGCCCTGCACTGTATTCATAGCCACCACTTCTTGTGGTAAGCCATTCCATGAATCCACCACCCTTTCTGTGAAAAGAATTCCTCACATTCCCCTTAATCGGCCTCCTCTAATCTCATGCTGTGTCCTCTTGTCCTGCTATTTTCTTATATTTAAACATGTTAGACTCTTTCACCTTGTTTATGCCCTTAAGGTGTTTGAATGCCTCGATCATATCACCTCTCTCCCTCCTTTGCTCAAGGGTACATACATATTGAGCTCAGTTAATCTGTACTCATATAGTCTTCTGATGCAGTCCCTGCACCATTTTGCTGCCCTTCTGACTGCCTCAATTTGGTTAATGTCCTTGTGAAGGTGTGGCCTCCAATACTGCACGTAGTACTCCAGATGGGGCTAACCAATGTCTTGTACAGAGGGATTATTACCCCTCTTACGACTTCAGATACTCCCTACTAATACACCCTAACACCCCCTAGCCTTACCTACTGCTTTAGAGGTCTGCTTGATGATTTTAGGTCATCAGTGATGATGATGCCCAAGTCTCTTTCTTTCCTTTGTGACTGCTAGCAACTCCTCCCAGCCTATAAGAGGCTTCAGGGTTCTCTTCCCTATGTGCATGATTTGCACTTCTTTGCATTAAATCCCAGTTGCCACTCTTCTGACCATTCTGCTAGTTTATCCAGATCTCTTCTCATTCTGCCCACCCCATCTGGCTCATCTACTCTGTTGCAGATCTTGGTGTCATCTGCAAACAGACAAGCCTTACCCTCTAGTCCATCTGCAAGGTCACTAATGAAGATGTTGAATAGGACTGGCCCCAGGACTGATCCCTGAGGTACCCCACTTGTGACTTGCATCTCTTCTGACTGTATAACATTTACCACCACTCTCTGTTTTCGCCAGTCAACCAGTTTGCTGTACCCAGTTGACCAACTTCTGACCCACCCTTCGTAGCCTACCCAGCTTATTTATCAATCTCTCTATGTGGAACAGTGTCGAAAGCTTTGTTGAAGTCAAGGTAGAGACATCAACTGCTCCCCTTGGTCCACCACTCTGGTTACCCAGTCAAAGAAATCTATGAGATTAGTTTGACAGGACCTTCCTTTGTAAATCCATGCTGTCTTGGATCCTGTGCCCCTATGGATTCCAGGTGTTGCACTATCCTTTCCTTAAGGAGTGCCTCCATAATCTTGCCCACTACTGAGGTAAGACTGACTGGTCTGTAGTTCCCCGCCTCCTCCCTTCTACTACTCTTGTGGAGCAGGATCACATGAGCCCTTCTCCAGTCTTCTGGGACCTCTCCTAAGGAGACAGTTTCCTGAATGGTTTACTACTCACTGTCTTTCTCCACGGTTTGTGGTGTCCGATAATGAGGCTAACATTGCACGTTCTGTGAAGGATGAAGGATATGTGTACATACCTTACCTAGCTCTACACTCTCAGTTTTGTACTACATGATTTCACTTGAGATGACAAAAGTGTTCAGAATGAATTGTGTATTGCAAGTAAAGTATGTGGACATTTTAGTCATTCTGCCAAAGAACACCAAATATTGTTGCAGCTGCAAAAGGACAATAATCTTCTAAAGCATCAACTAAACCTGGAGGTTGTCACCAGATGAAATTCCACCTTTTTACATGGTACATCAGCTTCCTGAGCAGTATGAAGCCATACATCAGTACACTATGGCTCAATCAGTAGGGAAGGGGATATTTCACACTATTACAGTGAGTGTGTACCCTGATGGCACGGCTGTGCCAACATCTTTAACCATTTGAGGAAGTCGCTTGGGGAATGAGTGCAGAAGTAATAACTCTGATATTCCTTGTTAACAAACTAGAGAAGCAGACGGCAACTTTTCTTCAGGAAGGTACTATTGTTTCTCTTGTTGAAAGCATAACTTTATCTCTGGAAATGGACCTCTGAATATCAATGATGTTAGAATCAAAACAACACATTCTGGCCACAGTGTTAGTCCCTTTGTTTTAAGGCTAGCCTGACATCCTTTATCCCCCAGCATCACAGGTATTAGCAGATATAAAGTCCTACTCATTGAAAAAGTGTTGGATGAATTGATGGATATTTTTTCCCCCAACTTGTTGAGCAAGAACACTCTCAAACCTCATGGCCAGCAGGAGAAACAGCCAATGGAAAAGGTGTGTAAGATGCAATTCATCAGGGCTACCTGATATTGATAAAAACAGTAATTGTTGCAATGTTAGCCAAGCAGGTCATACTGCCACTACTCTGGATGAAGACTACCTAAAAGACCCTAGGAACCTCACCCTACAGGATGACCCTTTGAAATATTGGCAAAGTAAGAGAAAAATCTGGCCAGCATTATTCAAAATTGCCATTTTGTACTTAAGTTGCCCTCTGACCAGTGTATACTTTGAAAGAATCGTAGGAAGAGCTGGTAGTGTTGCTTTTGATCTGTGCAATCATTTGTTGCCTGAACATGTGGAAAATCTTATGTTCTTGAAAGCCAACCTTGGTATCTTTGCTGGCTGCACTGGTTCTCTGCAAAGTTACTATGTTATCAATGATAACGGTGCTGACAAGCCCTTATGTGTTTACAGTGTATGGTGGGCTCTTGTTCTGCACAGATTTCCATCCTTACTGAAATGTTGTTGTACCACGGTTCAAAGATCATGCAACATCATTGTATCCTTATGTGGTACAACAACATATCAGCTGATTGGAAGTCCATGGGCCAAATACATTAAGAACTGCCATGCGCATAGTGTTTTCTTTTAAATTTAAAGTGAAGTTGCTGAGCCACCAGTGCTGGAGGGAAGACTGGACACAAACTGGCCACAGAACAAATGCAGACAAGTCCTGTATTAACCTTTTTAATGTATTTTAACTTGTGGTTTTGAAATATGACTGCTTGTTAAAAAGTAAGTTCAGCATGAGTCTCCAGAGGGCTCTGTTGTCATTTTCCCCACTCACTGAGAGCTCCCCTAATTCTAAAACAAAACAAACAAAATAAGAAATAGCATGCACCATAAAAATAATGGTATGGCAAACACATACCCAACCAGCCTGTGCTTGCTTCCTCGAGGTCCGATGTAATCAGAAATCCTGTGTGGTAGCATTGGCTGGTTGTGCAAATACCACCAAACAAAACATGCTCTTACTCTGTGCAATTCTCATGGCTGCCTGAGTACTGCAGCAAACTAATGGTTGGCTGCTGGGGACACACCTGACCCCTGTGGTCTGTGACACCCCAATTGCCAGCCCATATTTACAAAGCAACTCCCTGGTGCTAGTGGTCCCTCCTCCCTCTGATCCTGCATGTATTTAATAAAACATCCCGAGTAGTAGTGGTCCCCTCCCTCTGATTGCCAGCCAGTGTTTAAAAAAAATCCTAGTGCTAGTGGTCCTCCCCTCCCCCAATGCCAGCCTGTATTTAATTAAAAATACACTATTGCTGGTCCCCCTCAACTGCCAGCCAATATTTAATAAAAATCCCTGGTACTTAGTGGTCTTCTCTGATTGTTAGCCCATAGCAAAAGTTCCAACCCTCCCTGGTGTCCAGTGGTTCCTCTCCCCCGAGCACCGATCCATTGTACCACTGGTCACAATGCTCGCACCCTGGCATCTAGTGACCCTCTCCACCTGTAATTAAGCTTCCCCCCCGTAACCCTCACCAGTATTCCTTGGTACTGCAGGCGTGCATATCTGACTGGCACTGCTTTCCTCACACCTCCTTGGCTGGCCACTAGATGTCCTGGCAGGAAGACATTATCTTATTTATAGGACGGGTGTGTCACCCTGTCCTATAAATAAAACACACACTCCCTGCCTGGACATATGCAGCAGGCTGAGGAGGTGTGAGGAGGAGCACCAGTCGTCGTATGCACACCCACAGCACCAAGGATACTGATGAGGTGACCGGGGGGGAGAGGGTGCTTGGTGCCATGGTGGTGGGGCCACTAGACGCCAGGAAGTAGGGAATTGTAACCAGTGGTACCATGGATCAGTGACGGGGGGGTCATTTAATGACATGGAAGGTTGGAACTTTTACTACAGACTGCAAATCATAAGGACTGGGAGACCAGTAGCACCAGGATTCTCTTTATTAAATACTCTGCCCTATACATAAGATGTGGAGTCCCTGCCTGGACATATGGCGGCCAGCTGAGGAGGTGTGAGGAGGGCAGTGCTGGTTGCTGTATGCACACCCACAGCACAGAGGATACTGGTAAGGTGACTGGGGGTGTGGGTGCTTGGTTTCACGGTGGCGGGTGCTGCTAGACACCAGGGAGTAGGGCATTGTGACTGGCGGTACCACAGATCTTTGCCCAGGTGGGACCACGGGATGCTATGGAGGGCTGGAACTTTTACTACAGGCTGGCAATCGGAGGGACTGGGGGACCACTCGCACCAGGGAATTTTTATTAAATACAGACAAGTGATCAGAGGGAACAGGGACCACTAGCACCAGGGAGAGTTTTATTAAATACAGGCTGGTGAGTGGAGGGGTGGACCACTGGCAGCAGGGATTTGTTATTAAATACGGGCTGGCAATCAGAAGGAGGGGGGACCATTAGCTCCAGGGGTGTTTTATTAAATACGGGCTAGCAACTGGAGGCAGGGGACCACTGGCACCAGGGATTTTTTTTATTACATATGGGCCAGCCATCAATCGGGGTGGGGGGGCAACTAGCACCAGGGATAGCTGCATATATGTCTAGACTGGGGAAGGGGACAGTGGCACCATGCTCATCTGCCTCTGCTACCCATAAAAATGGTCCCTTAATGGGCACGCAAATGGCCCCTTAGCGCCTTGCATGCCCCATGGGCTCTTGTGCACGGGCCCCTTTGAAAACTGCAGCTAGCACTCCGGCATTAGCCACTCTTGAAGCCCACTTTGGAAGCCATGTCCGGGCAGCACTACTTGACTTAGCACTGTACTGACATGGCTCTATACTTAGTTGGATAGCAACGATAACCTATCGGACTGAATATAGCATCCTTGGATCCCGGGGCCATTGCAAAGCACAGCTCAAAGTGTTGTGCTTCACTTTGCGCTTTTCTGAATATCAGGCTCCAAGGCTTGTAAAAATAAACATCAAATCCACCTTCAGCTCAGTCTGCTAAAAATTAGACCCAATATGAAAAATTTAAAAAGCAAATCAGAGGACTGCCCACTAGTTTCTTTTTGGTTTCAATATGGTAACCTTTTAAAGGCAAAGGCTTACTGAGAAACTTTAAAAAATGCATCACTATGTTGTACATGAGGAATGACTCACTAATAAAAGAAAAACGTAGTGCCCCTTAGTTAAACCTCTAATACCAGAAAGAATCACGTGGTTAAGTTACTGTTTAAAGTAAACGCTTGTGTAAATACCTCACTTTGTTTCACTGGAAGGTAAAAACATCCAATTAGTAAACCCTATCAAGCCTTAATGAACACATTTGCTGGTTCTAAATGTAGCTAGCAAATCAGATTTATTTATTTTTATAGAGGCTTTATTATATCATTAATAATCCACTTCAGCAATCCACTTGTTAAATAAATGTTGACAATATCAGTCTGACTATAATCTAACAGATATGCATTTGCACTCTTCTTATATGTTCTGGGGAACTGAAACAATGAATCAGTTATCCAGGATGTTAGAAACTGAATAAAATATGAGTCATTTGCTTGCTTTGCTACATATTTCAATTAGCCCTATATTTAAGTTGGCTGCAGTCCCTTAAGTCACGTTTCGTTTCACATCCAACAATTTGGCTTTTTGCTTTACAGGTCTGTCCAAACAAATACTTTTTTAACAACAGGATACAGTACATTTCACAAAGTATGAGCTGTACTGTACTGTACTGTCATGTCACTGTCCCATTACATTTCACAAAGTATGAGCTGTACTGTACTGAACTGTCATGTCACCGTCCCATTACATTTCACAAAGTATGAGCTGTACTGTACTGTACTGTACTGTCATGTCACTGTCCCATTACATTTCACAAAGTATGAGCTGTACTGAACTGTCATGTCACACATCCCATTACATGTCACAAAGTAGTTGTACTGTACTGTAATGTCACTGTCTCACTCAATTTCACAAAGTAGGAGCTGTACTGTACTGTCATGTCACTGTCCCATTACATTTCACAAACTATGAGCTGTACTGTGCTGTACTGTACGTCATGTCACTGTCCCATTACATTTCACAAAGTATGAGCTGTACTGTACTGTCATGTCACTGTCCCATTACATTTCACAAAGTATGAGCTGTACTGAACTGTCATGTCACTGTCCCATTACATGTCATAAAGTATGAGCTGTACTGTACTGTCATGTCACTGTCCCATAACATTTCACAAAGTATGAGCTGTACTGTACTGTCATGTCACTGTCCCACTACATTTCACAAACTATGAGCTGTACTGTACTGTACTGTCATGTCACTGTCCCATTACATTTCACAAAGTATGAGCTGTACTGTACTGTCATGTCACTGTCCCATTACATTTCACAAAGTATGAGCTGTACTAGACTGTCATGTCACTGTCCCATTCATCACAAAGTATGAGCTGTACTGTACTGTCATGTCACTGTCCCATTACATTTCACAAAATAGGAGCTGTACTATACTGTCATGTCACTGTCCCACTACATTTCACAAACTATGAGCTGTACTGTGCTGTACTGTACTGTACTGTACTGTCATGTCACTGTCCCATTTCATTTCACAAAGTATGAGCTGTATTATACCGTACTGTACTGTCACTGTCCCACTACATTTCACAAAGTATGAGCCGTACTGTACTGTACTGTCATGTCACTGTCCCATTACATTTCACAAAGTATGAGCTGTACTGTACTGTCATGTCACTGTCCCATTACATTTCACAAAGTATGAGCTGTACTGTACTGTACTGTACTGTCATGTCACTGTCCCATTACATTTCATAAAATATGAGCTGTGCTGTACTGTACTGTCATGTCACTGTCCCATTACATTTCACAAAGTATGAGCTGTACTGTACTGTCATGTCACTGTCCCACTACATTTCACAAATTATGAGCTGTACTGTACTGTCATGTCACTGTCCCATTGCATTTCACAAAGTATGAGCTGTACTGTACTGTCAGTCACTGTCCCATTACATTTCACAAAGTATGAGCTGTACTGTACTGTCACGTCACTGTCCCATGTCCCATTACATTTCACAAAGTATGAGGTGTTCTGTACTGTACTGTCATGTCACTGTCCCATTACATTTCACAAAGTATGAGCTGTACTGTACTGTCATGTCACTGTCCCATTACATTTCACAAAGTATGAGCTGTACTGTACTGTCATGTCACTGTCCCATTACATTTCATGGTACTTTTCCTGATACTGTCTTTTTTCCAGATACTGTCTTTTTTCCATGACTAATACAGTATAAAGAGACACAGACCGAGCAAATCCAAATTCTTTGCAAAACCAGCTTCAAACTGCATTTGACAACTCTAAAACCAAATCCAAAATCACCCTGACTTTGCCCATCCCTAATTATTAGTACACATGATTTCATTATCAATAAAGGTAGCTCAAGAAACATTTTGTCGTGTGTGTGTGTGATTTGTTTTTTTGTTTTTATATTTGCTGTAAGCACACTGGCTGGCTGTAGTCTGTCATTATTTGGAATGTTACCAATAAGTAAATAAAGCTGTCTTTAATTACCTCCAATTGCCAATTAACACTTGAAAATCTGCATTAAAACTAGTGTTGCTCAGATAGTGCTGGTATCCCACCTTGGATCCTTCTAGAAATCCTACCAAAGACAGATGTAGGATACAGGGTCAAATAGTGATGGATCCTAGATAGGATCCAGGTATTCTAGTTTGGATCCTGTGTTAGATAGTTAGGATCCAAGGTCAGATAGTGATGGATCTTAGTTAGGATCCAGGGATCCAAGGTCAGATAGTGATGGATCCTAGTTAGGATCCAGGGATTTTAGTTAGGATCCAGGGATCCTAGGTCAGATAGTGATGGATCCTAGGTCAGATCCAGGGATCCTAGGTCAGATAGTTAGGATCCTGCGTCAGACAGTGATGGATCCTAGGTCAGATAGTTAGGATCCGGGGTCAGATAGTGATGGATCCTAGGTCAGATAGTTAGGATCTGAGCTGGATCCTAGAGGGTAGGATTCATGGTCAGATAGTACTACTATTCTACCACAGCAACTATCTGGCCAAATGGGAGGTACCTGTTGGTATCCTAATTTCTAGGATACTATCTGAGCAACACTAATTAAAACTTATCTTACTGACTATAATGGGGCATGTGGTCCTGCACATCCTGTGCATATGTCAAAGTGTATGCCAGCATGGGGGCAGGGTGACTACCAGGAAGGGAAGGGATTGGCTGGATGGCCCCTCAGGGCGAAAATACGATCCCTTTCCACCAGACTGGGAGCAGGCAAAAATTATGAAAACTACCTAGGTTGGTTATCGCCACAGTAAGCTTCCCCACAGAGACAGCTCAGTTGAAACTTTTCAAATCACTTTAAGAAATTAGCGTAAGAAAGGAGAGGTAGAGATTTGATATTTTTATTTATTTATTGCAATTTCGGATAACACCTTTGAGAACAAGATCATTTCATAGGTTCCACATCAGAAGAACAATACATATTGGAAAAATATGAGACTGAGAACAAACAAAATAAGAAATTATACAAGACATTACAAGAACATATAACTATAGAATTTCCAATACGTGTGGCATTGTACAATGTATGCCATGGTGCATATCTGATTAAAACCTGGAATTCAAAGGATCATATTAGAGGGGGTGGGGTCTTATGAAATGACCCTTTATAGGAAAATGAGAACAGACTCTGCCTAATATCTAATAATCAACAAGGTAAGGGATGGCATCAGCCCAGAGGCCTCACCAGAAGTGAGAAGGTATGGGACAAAACATTTTAAAGTGAGCATGGGAGCTCAGGAGATATAACGGGGGGATGGGGGAAAGCCATAGAGGGTGAGGGGAAAGAGTGGAAGGGATCAAGACGAAATGTGGAGGAGAATGATTAGCAACTTAGAACAGTTATTTACATGCTGAGAACAGTTATGCATAAGGTCAGGATAGCATAAGGTTAGAATAAGTGCTGGTCACAAGAAGGAAGGTTATTGGAAGCAGTCACAACTGGCATCAGCAACTAGCTGTTGCTTAAGTTTAACCTTGAAGGAGCCCAAGGTGGATGCTGAAGGATATCATGGTGCAGTGAATTCATCCATAGCAGGGCAAGGTAGGCAAAGGATCTTTGTCCGAGAAGTGCAACAGCAGGGTATGTTAAAAACCTGGCTAGTAGAGCTTCTGGTGTAATTATGGTTGATTGTGGGGTAATAAGCTTTTGCACCCTGAGGCATTTTGTCTTAAGCTTACTTTTGGACAGTAAACATGTTTGGTGCATGAGTCTACCTTTGCATTGGAGCCAGTTAGCCTGGGTGTACATGTCGCAGGTATGGGACAGATGGGCTGAGCCGGTAAGGAGCCGGCATGCTTTGTTGAGTGCAACTATGATGCAGCAAAGAGTTGTTTCAGTAGCTGATCCATAGATTAGTAAGCCATAAACAATAAGTGAGACAAGAGAGCTTTGAATGGCCAGGTTAAGAGCCTGTGGGGTCAAACATTGCTTATGCCTATAAAGTAGCCCAATGCGGGTGTTAACAGCCTTAGCAATGTTGTCAATGTGATAGACATAGGTCATCATACTGTCAATAGTAACCCCCAGATATTTAAAGAGCAGAGCTAGCTCCAGGGGAGAGCCCTCTTCGTTGGTGATATAAAGAGAGTAAGTTGTGTGCTATTTTGGGAGCTGGAGAACGGCATAGTTTTAGTCTTGTTGTAATTCATAACTAACTTGTGCTTATGGAAGCATCTTTCTATGACTACAAAATTGCTCTGTAGCCTAGATTCAAGAACCGTAGGGTCTGGATCACTGGTAAACAGGACAGCATCATCAGCATATAAAAGGATGTGACCGATTTCGGCCCACTTAAGTGGGACTTGGGTTTTCACCGGTGGGCTAAAGTTGGCCTGACTAGCTTGGGTCAGCTTTTTGAGCAAAATCTAATTAAATCCTTTCAGCAACTGAAGGCTGAATTTAATCTCCAACAAAAGGATTTTTTCCATTACCTTCAGTTAAGACACTTTGTACAAGTAAATGAAAAAGTGATTGAACTGGGCACGGACTCATCTAAAAACCCAGTGCAATCAACTTTAACCTCCCTGATCAGGTCTCCATATCAAAAACAACTGATTTCCAAACTAGTTAAAGGGATGCATAGTGCAGAGAAGGACTTTTTAACGTGTGTTAAGGATGCATGGCACATAGATTGTAGGAAGTGCTTGTCGGAAATGGACTGGTCCCAAATTTGAAGACAGTTCAACTACTACCTCATCCCTCTTCTGGAGGGAATTCAGATGGAAATTTGTAGTTAGATTTTTTAAGGTCCTGGTGGTAACTAAACATTATGGATTACATCATTCCGACCTCTGCTGGAGAAACTGTCAGTCAGTTGGTACATATTTCCATATATTTTGTGAATGTAAAGTCATGCAGGAGTATTGGAAGGAAATAAAGGGCATTTTTGAGTTGATATTTGAGACAGCAATGCCCGAATCCCCACAACATTGGCTGCGGGGGATGTCTCCCCCTCCCTTAACCTCTAGATCTTCCCGTCTTCTGTTTGGAATCTTGGTGACGGCAGCACACAAAGCAATTAACTTGCTATGGCTGACACCTAATAAGCCCTCGATTTCCTCCTGGTACAGTATCTGCACCAGAATTCTAGAAATGGAACATCTGACTGCCAAACTGATTCTCAGTGGATAAATTTTAGAAAGATGGCTTCCTTTATGCATTCATGGCCTCCAGAAGAAGACAACAGTATTAGAATTATTAGCTAAATACACTTGAAGGGACTCTCCTGGTTTAGCTCGGATTGGTGGAAGGGCGAGCAGAGTCAGGAGACCCCTCGATGTCGATGTCTATGTTTCAACTCGTCCATGTTAATAGTTTCGGAATACTGCCTCCCCTTAGGGGACCCTACTATATCAAGGTAGAGCTAAGATATTGGCGCCGGTCTAGTCCTCCGGCAGTGACAGTGATTACACTCTTAATTGTTAAAGGCAATGCAATACAGTATACATGCATGAATGGTAATTGATTGGTTACCCTGGTATCCTTTTTATCTACTTTATTTCTCTGACTTCCTTTGTTAGATATGTAGGCACTCTCCCCCATGATTATTTCCCATTCTCTTCTTTCTCTCTCTCTTCTTTCTTTTCACATCTCTCTTTCCTTATTCGCTATTTTATTCTGTTCTTTTTAAATTTATCTTGGTGTAAATGAGCAGGTATGGACTTTATACTTGTTTGTTGACGATGTATCTTTTCTGGAAAAAGTTCTCCAATAAATTTCAATTTCAAAACAAAAAAGGATGTGACCCTGACAGGAGTAAGGAAGGTTGTTGAAGAAAATGTAATAAAAGAGGGCCCAAGATGGACCTTGAGGAACTCCAGATAGGACAAGTCTGCTATCCAAGAGGGTGTTACCGATCTTCACCTGCTGTAGTACGGTTGTGCAAGTAACTTTCAAACCAGGCTATGCTGTCACGAGCTAGGCCAATGGTGGTAAGCTGTTCAACCAGGAGGGCATGATTCACTGTGTCGAAAGCTTTGTAAATCAATGAAAGGAGCACCACCAGGTGTCCTTGATCTAAGGAGTGGTGAATAAAGCCTGTGAACTCCAGAAGTGCAGTAGTGGTACTATGACCATTTCTGAACCCATGTTGCTGCGGGCATTGTAGCTGATATTTTTCTAAGTATTCAACCAGTTGGTCAGCCACTATATGCTCAGGAGCTTTCGAGAGTGGGGGCAGGATAGAGATAGGCCTGTAGTTCACAGTAATTGTGCAGTCCCCAGACTTATGAACTGGTGTCACAGTGGCAGATTTCCATTTCTGAGGGAATTGAGAGTAACTAAGTGTCATGTTAATAATATGTAGATATAACTGTAGCTATGTTACGGATAATT
This sequence comes from Neoceratodus forsteri, assembly GCA_016271365.2. Taxonomy (NCBI): domain Eukaryota; kingdom Metazoa; phylum Chordata; order Ceratodontiformes; family Ceratodontidae; genus Neoceratodus; species Neoceratodus forsteri. The sequence continues at coordinate 663,227,990 of CM057459.1, forward strand.
ACAGAGGTGTGGGAAGGGTGACAGACAATGTGATAATTTGAAAGAAAAAAGTTAAACAATTAGGAGAGACAGACACAAGGTTTTGCTAAGAGAGTAAATTCAATAAAAAGAGCAATCACACTGTGTATGTTATGGCGGAGGCCATTTGGTACAGCAACACAGGACTCCGATTACTATTCCAAACTCTCCAGACTGGCTTAAAAGCTATTTTCAGAGTAAATTTTTGTCCAGAGACACCAATCCTACAAAATTCTAGAAAGCTATGCATTGACTCCTTAATTCTTTCCCATCTCTGGATCCCAGTCTGATATCTACCCCCTCTTCTCTGACAGTGATTAGAAGCAATATTTCACTAAAGGCCCCATGACTCTCATCTCTCTCCCTCTCTTGCCTTATCCCCTCCCAACAGACTCAACACACTGGCAATTTCTGCCTCTCCCCATCCCCTGAGGTAGAAGTTCTAAAGAAACTGTTGACTCTAAATGTCCGCTCTAGTGGAAGCTTGGAGTGCCTCTCGAACCAAATCCTCCTACTAGTGTCCTTGCCCTTACCAAATCCATTTCCCACATTTTCAGTTGCACCCTAGCCATAGGTTTCTCTCCCTCCAGCTGGAAACATGCCATGGTGGTCTACCTCAATAAGGGAGGTATCACTGTTTCCCTAGGTAACTACTGCCTTATATCCCTGTTCCATCTCCTGTCCAAAATCCTTGAGAGACTGGCTAGCAGGCAACTCTCCAGCTTCTATGACAACTCTGGTTTTCTCACCATTTCAATCTGAATTCTGCCCTAACCACTTCATCACCACTTCTCTTCTCAGAATAATGGACCACATCCACTCCCATATGGATTCTGTTCAGGGCAGTGGGGCTATGTTCATAGACATGAATAAAGCACATGCTACCATAAACCACTTCCTGCTACTTTTAAAATTAGCATCCATGGGTGTCTCACTTCAGCCTTTCACTGGTTTAAGTCCTACCTGTCTGACAGAACACAATCAGTCAAACTGAGGCCCTTCATCCCATTGTTACTTTCAGTCACCCTATGAGCCCCCCAAGGATCTGTACTGGGTCACCTTCTACTTCTATTCTCTGTCCTCATCAACAACCTACCTAGCTACCTAACCTCTGGTAATATCAATATGTACACAGATGACACAAAATTTATTTAATACTTTGATGGGGAATGAAGGACTGAGCAATTCTGCCTACCTTCAGCCTCATCTGGGGAGTTGGATACAGATGCAACTGACATACTGAATCAGGTTCAGTTGTTGGTGGTATTAGGAGTGAATTAAGGAAATTTGATAAGGAAAACCAAACTACAGACCAAATTTCCTGCACACACACCAACCTCAACTAAAGCAAACTGGGACAAATTCTAATGCATATAATATTTTTATAGCTTTTTACTGTGAAGTGACAACATACCAGTAAACCACAAACCTCTCATCGAGGATGCCAGCAGACACCCTTTATACCAAACCTTCAACCAGTTTCACTCAACGCGAACCACATACTGACACTAGGTCTTGAGGGTAGGACAGGATATTATGGGCAGACTAAATGGATAAATGGTCTTTTTCTGCCATCAACTTCTATGTTTCTATGTGTTTTGACCAATGAAGTTATAAGATTTTCACAGACCATTTTAAAGTTAATACTGTATAGCAGATTGAATTCACATCTGGTATATTTAGTGGAATTCAACCTACTGCACATATTTGCATCCAGTAGAGTTAGTGCTTTGGCCTTAAGTAGTGATAGGAGGTGTGACCTTGCAAACACATGGTTCCATAGAGACTCACCGCATGGCTGTGTGTGGCTTGTACTGAGAGAAAGCGGCACACCTGAAGAAAAAACAGACTTGCCAGTTTGTCTCAGTAGGGAGGACTTTGAATCTTTTATGGCTCTTCCAGCACAAGCATGACATAGTGGTTAAATGGGCACACAGAGGAAAACAAGTTGTTGACAGCCCGTCAGCAAACATCTACTGTAGCTAACATCTAGGTCACTAATGAGTTGCCACATTTTAGCTTATCTCATGGAACATTAATGTTGATGGTGCACTAACATTTGAAGTGGCATCTGTAGCAGCAAACAAATAGGCTAAAAGAGATCAACTTTGCTAACTTACGCAAACATGGATGGCAGAGAAAACCAAGACTCTGAGTCGCTGGCAAGAGCTACACAACAAGTATTTCAGCAGGATTAGTGTTGACAGACTTCCAATAACTTACTGTGCCAACCACAATTTATGGATGACAACTGAATTGTTGAAAGAACGGGCTCTTGTATTCAGTGGCACTATAAGTCCAAAAAGGAGGAAAATCCTACTTCTCCTAGATAACTGCACATGGCTGTGTGTGGCCTGAAGAGAAAGAGAGAGACGCACATCTGAAGAAAAAAAAGCCTTGCTGCAAGACAGTGTGACCAGAGCCTGGGAGGCTGGGACCACTACCAGGAGTGCACATATTGCATGGCTGCTAGTAAGGAAAGCCTTACTTTTGAACAGAGGCATGGGGTTGAAATCCACGAAAACAGATAATTTTCACTTTCCGGATATTTTTGCTGATTTTTCTCAATTTCAAAAATAAACAGAACGTGAAAATAAGCTTCTATATAGTAATTGCACAATGTACAAGATGTGCAAACAACTAATGGTAAATACATATGCTAAAGAAATCAAAATAAAAATTTTATATGAAAGAAAAATGCAAGACAGAGAAAAACCAAACTCAGTTAAAGTCCAACTTCTCAGCCCACAAGTTTTTCTTTGAAAACAGACTTTCTGCTCAGGACTTCACTTCCCCAAAAGGATTACACACATCATTTTGGATGAGTGGCTTTACCTTGGCTATAGACAGCAGCCACACAATCCTGTCCCTGGGTCCTTTTTTTTGAGCGCCCCCTCCTCAAAAGCACTGTCTGCTCCCATGAAGCCACAAGGCTGGGACATGTTGTTGCCACTGGCAACTAGCTTATTTTTCTGCAACACTGGACCAGCCCTCCTTTCCACTCTAACCCAGGGTTTACTGAAAACTGCAAGCAAAGTTACCCAACAATGCAAAGATTTTTTTGCAAAAATCATGAGGAAATTGTGAGAGTTCTACTCTACATCCAAATGTTCCACATTAAATCTTTTATTGTTTTCTGCAGCATGCATTGCTCGGCATACAGTACATTCTTAAATAAATACATTGCCAAATAAACACGTTTTAAACATGAAGAAAAGCTTGTGCTCCTGAAATGAATACATTGACTGATGTGTTGCCTGTCTTCCAAAATGTAAAAAAAAATCTGCCTCATACAGTGCTAACTAGATAATATTTAGTGAGCCACAGTCAATCAAATCAATATTAAATAAATCCAAAATCAAAAAATGTTGTCTGCTTCTATATGCAGAATAATGAAGCCTGATCAACAGCTATTTACAGTGCTCTGTCACCCACTTTAGTGCAAGAAAAATAAGCAGATTGAGTGGCAGATAACTGAGTTTTTTTTTTTTTTTTTGCAGCTACTCTTATTTTTCTCCCCAGGCACTGTCGCTCTCCTCCTCGATCCCCAGCCCCATCCCCACTCGCAGCTTCCCTCGGTGTGTCCCCATGGCTATGCCCCTGGCAGGCGGTCGGTACCCTCCGCCATCTCTCATGAATCTGGAACTGAGGGTTACTACCATCGCAAGGCAGCGCCTGCAGGGATCGGATCATTCTGCCCACCAGTGCCTTTAGTATCCCCCCCGAGATGCTGCATGCAATGACACCAAGGCATGAGCACGCATGCTACCACACTCACTCCTCCAAGCGTCTGCTGCATCTAATGCTCTTCTTGAGCCTCGGTGCACTAGTCGCCAGCCTCCACTACAGGCCAGTCATACACCGAGAGCTGGTGTCTCCCCTAGCCCAGAGAAGGAGTGCAGTCCACAGGCGCTCAGTCCTTCTTGTCCCCTGCTGACCCCCAATGGCCCATGCTCATTCCCAAACACAGGTCGCCGGCGTGGTCGGCTGATAACTAAGTTCTAGTTAAAAAAAAAAAAATTTATGTTGCTAAAATATTTTCTGTTCAATATTTGCACTGCAGGCAATGTACAATATTTTTTAAAATCACATATTAAAACATTAAATTATACCAATATACTTTCACTACATCACACAGTAGTCAGGGTACCCTGAAATGTACCTTTGTTTTACTTTGGCTGCAGTGATTTTGTTCATTTAAAAATAAATGTTCAAATACATTTTATCTGTTTCCTAATCTTGTTTTCAGACTTTGAGTCATGTTTTTATTGCAGTCTTTGCATGTAAGCATCTAGGTTGTAGACTGTTTGAGAGATTTCGGCCACCAACTCCCTTAGAAGGATATTCAAGTTTACAATCAGCAAGGCCATCCAAAACCCTCAGATGTTTAAATCAAAACTAATCTGAATGAAAGTATCTACACAAGCAAAAACCTACCTTAATACTTACAAAAAGTATTTTGTAGTTAGTGCTGTACTTAGGTGAATGGGATAGTTTGCATCTTTTCTCCCACCTGTTGTTTCACTCTCTGTTGCAACAAAATATTTTGGGATCGACTACTTCACTTCAAATGTTAAGGGCTTAAAGAGCAGGTACCTACTGTCAGACACCCATCTCCCCTCAAACATATACAATAGTAGATCTGCTCTACTGTTGAGGGGCATTAAAAATTATATGCGCTTCCCTCTGGTTAAAAAGTTATAGCACCTCAAATTTGCACCCCCATAAAAACAAAGCCATGTCTGACATGCCTCCTTTTGTGACGTCAAAAAATGAATACTGAGGGCATGTCATTAATCTGTATGTATGAGATGTCTATGGTATTTAGTACTATTTAGAGGTGCCATGTAGATAAATCAAAGCAGCCACTGGAGTAACAGTCCCTGTCTACTGGAGCGGTCACTTTCATTGTTCCAAGTGGCAACTTTAAACAGTACTAAACATCATTGACAAATGGCACCAATATAGATCTATGGAACACACACAAGCAGCCTTCATTTTCTGACATCACAAAAGGACGCGTGTCAGACAAGGCTTTGTTTTATGCGGGTGCAAATTTGGGGTGCTATAACATTTTAACCAGAGGGAAGCACATAAGAATTTGTAATGCCCCTCAACAGTAGAGCAGCTCTACTATTACATATTTTTTATGGGGAGCTGGGTGTCTGACAGTAGGTACCTGCTTTTTAAGTGTACTTATGCTTGGCCAGTGGATTTTAAAACCAAACCAGATAAGGATTCAAATGAAGTAAGTGTCACATGAAACCCCTCCTCTCCATGCACTGCATTGTTTTGGCCAAACCCAAGCCTGCATGCCTAATTGTCAATATGTTCTGAGAGTCATTTGTTTATAATGTTAATTTCTGAGCAATTTCAGGCAAAAACTCAAAAACTGGAAGAAATTGAGGAACATGTCAGCTTTTGCAGAGAATGGTGAAAAACACGGATTCTGCAATAAAACTGTGGGTGCAATTGTCTAGTGCCCCTACCCTATCCCACTCAAGTGGATCAGAAGAGGCCTCCCTCTCTGAAGAACAACAGAAAAAGCTTTTACAGTTACATGTACACAAGGTAATCTCTCTCTGGTCCAAAATCCATTAACTAAAGTACTCTCTCTGTCTGATCTGGCTAGAGGTACAGCAGGGAGTCTTTTGTTTGCCCCAACTTTCTCCACGGTTCAACATATCTTGTGCGGTGTGCACAGTCATACCCAAGAGATCAATTTCAGGAGTGTTTAACTCGAAGTAGAAGGCAAGGGAGGGCAGGAAATACCCTGTATCATTTTGTACCCAGAAAGAATTTTAATAGCCACAGAAATGAAAAATAAAATACCGCGTCACGGTATTTGCATTCTGCATTACAGTTAGAAACGTAAGCATTTAGTTTCTTCCTATCTGTAAAATATATAATGTGCATCTTGTTTCTTGTGTGTAAGTCATTACTAAAAGGGTGTTTGTACAATTCTTAATCAGTAAAGACTCACTGCAGAAACTCACCACATAGCATGACTGTTTTTATGCAATTTTATTCAGGTTGTAACAACTGCTGATAAAATCTTGGGTTAAATACTAATGTCTCATGTTTGCTTTCAGCATGCGCTGCGCGATGTGCAAGAAACGTCTTGGGACAGTACAACATTTTAGAGGTGTGAGAGTTTCTGCCCAATACAGTTGACACTTTATGGGGTTATCCTTCAGGCACCAATGAATCAGTGAGCTGTCTATGACAGCAGTGTGAGAGAGAGGATTGCACTTGAAGAAATCTGCCACTGCAGTGAGAGACAGTTTCCTCACTGCAGCAGGATCTTCCCCCTACCTCGCAACCACGAACACAGATATACCTTCTATTTGTTGGCAGCAGCTGACAAGATTCTGGCCATATGCATTACAGTGCACAGTAGTGCACATGGCCAGAGTTACAGTTCTTGTCGGCTCCTGCTGCCAAGCAGCTTGTTTGTTCAGTGTGCCTTCCCTGGTGAACCATTTCCATAAATAAATAAATGAGCCGTAGCGTGGCTTTCCACATTGGCAGCTCCTGCCACCCGCCACACACTCTCCGGAAAGCCAACACTGGGGTGCCCAATCCCCATGTCAGCATGTATCCCTCCCTCCCCTCCCATTAATGTGATACACTGGAAGCCTACCCCAATGTGCCCAAATAATTTTTAATTTATGTTCCGACACTGGATGCCCACTCCTGGTGTCAGATGACCCTGCCTGAATATTTCAAGTGCCAACATCAGGGTGCCCAGTCCCTGTGTTGGCATGCCCCCCACACACACACACAGGCGACTGTTGTGGCACACTGGGAGCTCACCCCAGTGTGCCTAAATATTTTCGTAACCTGTAAAATAAAGAAAACCATCCCCAAAGTCTTTTTTCTCCTGCAAAAAAGAAAACGGTCCCTTGTCGTCTCCCCATTCCACCCTCCCTCTGCTGACCCACTTCCCCTTACTTCCCCCTTACCCCATACCTACCTCCAGAGGTCAGAAGCAACGATCTTCTGTGGACCAGGACACGTCTGCACTCTTCAAAGCCGACCGGCAAACTGAAGAAATGATGGTAAGCTGCATAATGGGAGTCAATGGGGGGGGGGGTTCAACTTCAGTTGATAGCTCAGCCATTTTTAGGAATTTTGGCCCCAAATTTTCAACACTGGGCTCTTGGGACCCCGTCTCTTGAACACTGTCACTGTCATTTGGTTACTTGGTCCTGAAAGGTGATTTTGCAGCTGCTGTGCGTAATCACTTTTCAGGACAGATTAATGAAACAACAGTACCACTATTCATGAGGTGGGTTCACAAAAAACCCATGTTGCAAATATGGTGAAAAAATTCTGCGTTACGAGTGTGCGTTGCACAGTTTCTACACATGCTCATAACATAACCAATTTTTTATGTTTCCACTCCATATTTTCAACACTGCCATTTTTGCACACCTCCTTATGAACAGTACAACTGTCATTTTTCACATCCTACCTGAAATATGTTTTCGCACCTGTGGCGCAGAATGATGCAGTCGCTGTGGGAAATCAACTTTTGAGACAGATCAGATTAACAAAATCACAGTGGCCCTGTTCATGAGGGGAGGTCCAAAAATGCCCATGTTGAAAATTTGGTGAAAAAATTCCAAAAAATTATTGCGTTACAGGTGTGCGTTGCGCAGTTTCTATGCACACTTTTAACTTCACCAATTTTTCATATTTTCACTCCAGATTTTCAACACTGTCATCTTTTCAGACCTTCTCATGAACAGTACAACTGTCATTTTTCACATCCTGCCCAAAATGTATTTTCGCAACAGTGGTGCCAAATGGTACAGTCGCTGAGCGAAATCACCTTTCAGGATTGAGTAACAAAATGACAGTGTCACTGTTCATGAGGTGGGGTCCCAAAAAAGCCTATGTTGACAATTTGGAGTGAAAATACCAACAAATGCCCAGGGCGTTAGGGTTTTCAACCGTAACGCTTCACCCTGAAGAGACTGACAGGCGTCGGAGGTGTGACTTGTGGTCGTTGGCCGTAATGCTCATACCATTCCACCCCACCCCCACCCTGCAGCCAGTGGCAGGCATTGAGGTGTGCCTTGGGGTCTTCCAGCTTAAATGTTCACCCCATTCTCCTCTATTGTACTCATCTCAGCTTATTTCTTTATGGAATGCAGTGAGCATAAGGGCTCAAGACCCTACACACTGCAACACCTGCCGGTGTCTGCAGGGTGGAGTGAGGTGGAATGGTGTAAGCGTTATGGCCGATGACACAAAGGCACACCCCCAAAGTCTGTCAGTCTCTGCAGGGTGGGGGTGGGAGTTGGCATTAGTTTAATACTTCACTGCCATTCCTATTATGCATCTCTCTCTAGCTCCTGCACTACCAATGCCAATACCAGCAAGCAAACATTTGGCATTGACAAATGCATGTTTAAAAAGGGAATGTACAGTAAGCTGAATGACGATTCATTTAAAGATGAGCAAGTGAGTACAGTTTCTGATAATGATTACAAGAGCTTATTATATAATTTTTGTGAGACAAATAACACAGTGACTCGATATTCTGGAGGCAGAACACTTGTACTATGCAGAATTATTTGAGTTTTTACATCCTGTATGAGAGCATCACTTGTAAGTTTCAGTATCACACAGAGGTTAGAGTACCCAGCTATGAAACTGGAGACCCAGCCATGGAGACTCAGCAGACCAGGGTTTCAGTTTCACAACCACCTCATGTATACTGTGTGACCCTGAGCAAGCCACTTAACATCCCTGTGCTTCTGCTCACACCTGGAAAGCAGCTTCGGCTAAGTGTGCTTTTCCCAACCAAAAATTAAATAAATAATAAATACAACTGTAAGGCTGCCAAGAGATATTCAAACTGTCTTAGGTTCGAGTGCTGATTGAGACTGCATATTTATATAGTATTTAAAGAATTTTAAAATGAAGGATGATCTTTCATAGTTATTCATTTATCTGGCAATTTGGATCTCAGTTTCAGTTGATAGATTCATCTGATGCACCTGGTAAGGGCCATTAGTTCATCAAAGAGTCAAGGCTGAAATTGTATTGCTTCCTGCTCACACACACATTCCAAGTGTAGATCTGGACAAAACGAATAAAGTGAGGAAGGAAATGTCCACTCAAACTCACATATCAATAGCAATGAGGGGTTAGTTTTCAAAAGGGAGCTAAAATAGTATCACAGCATATTGGAAGAAACTTTAAGTCCATCACGTTCATCCTGTCTGCTTCATATGCAGGTATGAATGACTACGTACTGATTCATAGGGCTCTCCCTACCCACACTGCCCAGGGAACCCTACGACTCATTGGTAAACAGAAATGTGTCCAGGCTCATCATGAAGGTATATTGTGTTCACATCCATTATTTCCACTGATAGGCTACTCCTTAAGCACACTACCCTGTAGGAGAAGAAGTTCCTCCTAAAATTATACCTGAATTATCACCTATCAGCTTCAGGGCATATCCCTGCATCTTGTTGGGGAACAACAGATTAAACATCTTTGACAATTCAGCTTTGTTTGAGTTTGCCAATAACCGAGCTGTTTTCAGCCTCCATTTCTACAAAGTGAACATGAAGAGTAAGGGGGCCACCAGCCTCTTCTCATAGCTGTTCTCCCCCAAGTCCTGGATAATTCTGGTGACTGCACTGCACCCTCCAGAATGCTTCAATGTCCTTTTTGTATTAGGGAGCCCAAAGCTACACACAGTACTCCAGATGAGACTGACCAGAACCTTGTAAATTGGTAGGATAACTTCCCCTGCCTGTTGGCCACCCCCTTTTAGTGCACATCAGCACTTTGCTGGCCCTCTTGACAATGGTTGTGCACTGTTTGCTATGCTTCATCCTCTTGTCTGTCATTACTTCCATGTCATTTTCCTCATCCCCTGCAACAAGAGGAGCCCTACACAGTGTATAGAATCTACTTCTGTTTTTCCTCCCCAAGCATCTTATGCTTGGTTACATCAAATCTGAGACTCTGGGAGTCTGACCAGTCACCCAGCTTGTTCAGGTCTCCTGAAATTTGTCCTCATCCTCAGTGGAGTCCAAATCCCTAGCCAGCTTAGTGTCACCAGTGAATTTAAGCTGCCTGCTGGAGACCCCCGTTTCCAGATTGCTGATGAAAATGTCTAACAGCAGAGGATGCAGCACAGATCCCTAAAGGACACTGCTTAGTACCCTTCCACACTCCAGATCATGCCCATGCACTACAACCCACTGCTTCCTGCCCAAGTAAGTCACCAATCCACTTTGTATATGCCTCATGTATACCACACTAGTGTTCTTTGCCCAGACATTCACCATGCACCATAATGACAAAGCTCTTGCTGGAGTCAGACAGACTGTGTCTACAGCCAGCCCCATCCACCTCCCTGGTCACCTGTTAGAGAAGTTATCACCTTGTCTTGGCATGATCAGCTCTCATAAAGCCATGCTGAGGCACAAAACCTTGTCCTCTTCCGTGTTCTCCATTATTCAGTCCTTGATAATGGCCTCCAGAACTCTGCCTAGCATTGATGTCAGGCTGCCTGGTCTGCAGTTACCCGCTTCCAGCTTATTCTACTTTATGAAGATAGGGACCACACTGGCCACTTTTCAGTCAGTCAGCACCACACCTGTCCAGAAAGACTTAACGATTACTGCAAGTGGGCCCACAAATTGTTTTCGTAGCTCTACTATGATCCTGGGGTGTATCCCACCTGCCCATTGGGATTCACCTGGTTTTATCATTGACAGGTCATCAGTCATCAGTGCAGATGTGATATCTGCAGGCTGCATCATGGCTACCAATGATGCCATGGGTCCTTCCATGGAGCAATCTCCTTCCCCTGGAACTCCTTGGTGAACACCAAAGCAAAGTTTTCATTCAGTATCCAGCTATCACTCCAGGCTCTCTCTAGGTTCCTCCCATTGTTTTCCAGTTTTCAAGGGCTCAGTCTCCATCTTCACCTTCCTCCTTCCATATATGTATTGGAAGAAGTCTTTGGTGTTGCCCATAGCTCCTGCTGTTAACCTGGCTTCCAGACCTTCCTTTGCTTTCCTAATTCTAGTCTTGTAGCCCTTCAGTGCTGTTCTTTACTTATCTCTGGCCTGGAGGCAGCCCATCTCTTTCCAGTTGTTACAGACGCAGTCCCTGTTGAGCCAGCTGGTGCCACTTTTGGCCTCTCTCCACCTTATTACATACAGACATTCAGAATTCTCTGGCTGCATCAAGCAAGCTCTTCAACAAAGCACACATTTGCTCTGAATTACCAGCCACATGTGCTGTTGTAGACACTTGGACACCAGGTTCTTCATCTTGGCAATGTCTGCTTTCTGGAAGTTTTGAGCTCTAATAACTGGGGCCCAACATGTCTAACAACCTTAACTCCCCATCCCCACCCTGCAGGCAGCAACAGGAGAAATCATTACAGTTTTCCCTCTCCTGCATCTTCACAAATGAGGGTGTGGGTTGCACCTCAAGTAGTTGCTCAACTCTCACCCCATTCCATCATTAAAGAAGCTGAGAAGAGTGGAGTACATGAGAATGGGGTGAGAGTTAGGGATGACAACCTTGAGACACACAGATGGAATAATGAGGTGAGAATTAGGGCTGACAACCTTGAGGTATGGGGATGGGGTGTTAGGGTTAAAAACCCTAACACCGCATTTCCCTACTTTTGTGGCTGTAACCCTAACTGGTGCATTAACAAAGTTTTTTGCAATGAATTTCCTTACTTTTTGAGATAGTATACTCGAATTTTCATTTGCCTGCGGGAGCACAGGGCCATAGATGTGTACTTTTCCTTTACATTATGGGGAAGGCAATGAAATATAAACAGTGCAAAACACCAATACATTAATAAGAGTTTAGATATATGATATATTATGGGGGTGTGGTTGCACCCCTATATTTAGGGTTATAAAGGCACTTCTATGTTAAACTCGAAATTGTGCATGTTAATAACTTTAGACCTGTTCAATAGATTTGCATGAAATTTGGTATGTGTGGTGGGGCATGGTAGATCTCTTGATCTGCTGAATTTCATTTTGTCAGACTTATGGTTTTGCACAGAAAAGCTGAAAAATACACTTTTCCCCAGTTCTGTGGGCAGTTTTTGGATTTTTTCTGTGGCGCTGTGAGGCCATTGTGTAGCATGCCAGTCTGTAGCTTGGCATGTAAAAGAGCTTGGGCAAGGAATATGCCACTTTTGTATGCTGAAAAATATTAGTCCATTCAAAAGTTATTAAACTTTTAGCTCCTTATAGTCTACAGGAAAATTTATATGGTTATTTTGCGAAAGAAGAATGGAGTTTTGGCCATCTAGTCACTCCTCACGATCAAAGAATTTGCAGACTCACGATCAAAGAATCTTTGATCACAAGAAATTTCTTGATCACGACGGCCGCCATCTTGTTTTCAGTTTGCGGTTGGAAAAAAACAAATATCTCAGATCAGAGGTGACTTCTGAAGTGAAACTACAATGGGTTTTGCTCAGGGTCTTCCTCTATCGAGCCATGGCTGTGGTTTCATGTAGTTATGTCAAAAATAGAGTTTTAACTTTAAATTCTTTCATCGCGCTTGCTAGCGATGTTTGATTGAGCAGCCAAATTCTTTGATCACGAGATTCTTTTTTTTTTATCATTTAACATTTTATCCTCCCCTGTAGCCACAGTCCTGCCTTACCTCCAGCCACCGCTCATCCATTCCACCTCCGACCACAAAGCTTCATGCCCAGCTGGCAGACACATCTCTGCCTGTGATGGGGGCCCTCCCAATAGCCCCCACACCTGGCGAGGAACCAATACCGGCACATGCCTTCCAGGTATCGTCGGTTGGTGAAACTGTGGCTATCAAGCTGCTGCGGATCTGTGCTGCTTTTTCCTCCATTTTTTCCCCTGGAAGCACGGACGTGCAAGGACGTCAGCGCACTAACATGCGGACATCTGCGCGGCATCCCCCACTGGCACCCATGCTACTGCAGTACCACCGGGCATCCCCAGGGACCAGCAGACCGTGGCATGCATCCCTCTCTTCTCCCCAGGGCTGGAGAGCTGTCGTCGGACACTCAATCCTAGTCCTCCCTGCCGACCCGATGACCCAGGCTCATTCCTGAACCGGGTCGCCAGCATGAAGCGAGCTGTGGTGTCCAGTGCCTCAACCCTCAGCACCACTGTGCGGTGATTGCAGATTCTTTTGTATCTGATCTTCATTCGCTGAGGGCAGGGCGAGATGGCCAAATTTAAAATCAAATATCTCAGCCCAGGGGTGACTTATGAAGTCAAACTAGGATGGGTTTTGCTTAGGGGGCTTCCCTATATCGAGGCATGCCTGTGGTTTAATATAGTTGTGTCAAAAAATGGAGTTTTAATGTTTTTTATTTCTTTGATTGCGAGCCTGCAAATTCTTTGATTGCAAGATTCTTTGATCGCGAGCTTCGTTCGTGAGGGCGGGATGAGATGTCCAGATTTGGAGGGACCAGATAGCCCAATTTTCATGATCAGATGTCAACCTCATGATCAAAGATAACCTTTGATCGCAAATCCACGGTTGATTCTCACAATCAAAGAATTTGTAAAGGTTCAAAAACTTTAAAATTAAATATCTCAGAAATGGTTTAGTCTTTTAACTTGAAATTTGGAGGGTGTTGAGGGGATGTCATGTAGATGTGAATTATTGTGTTTAGGTGTCAGAAAATTAATTTGCTGTGGAGATATTGTGTGACACAGTTTATGTTTTGCAGATAGCATTTTCCATTATGGTAGTGACTTGACATTTATAGGGCAGCTAGCCTTACTGCCACAGAGGTAATTTTCAGTGGCTAGGTGTGTAAAATGTAAACTGGTATGGAATTATGCCACTCCAACGAATGAAAATGTGTTTTGTTTCAAGCTGGTGGGAGTCTGCGTCCCAAAGGGCCGCACGCTCCCACCAATACCCACTTCCACCAATACATATGATATTCAGTACCTGTACTGTTACGTTAGGCAGAAATTTGCAAGTTGGTGGGAGCACGGGGCCCTTCCCACTAACTTGCGTGACTTTGTACTTTTCTATGCTTTCTCAAAAAGTAAGGAAATTCTTAGCAAAAAACTGCGTTAATGCATCATTTAGGGTTAAAACACAAAAAGTCAGGAAATGAGACCTTTAGGATTGCCCCCTACCCCCCTCGTTGTACTTCCTCCTCCCCAGACTGACACATGCTGGGGTGTGTCATTGGGTTGTGAGGCCCAAACGTCACCCATTCTTCTTTACTGTGGCATGACAACATGATTACAATGGAATGGGGTGACATTTAGGCCTCACAACCCCAATGACACACCCTGGCCGCCTGTCAGTCTGGGGAGGATGGGGGTACACGGGGTAGGGGCAACCCTAAAGGTCTAATTTTCTGATTTTTGTGCTTCAACCCTAAATGATGCATTAATGCAGTTTTTTTGCAAAGGATATATATATATATATATATATATATATATGCATAGAAGTATGCAGAAGTAGAATGGTATAACTAGTTACAAAAATTACATAATTTGTATAACCACGCCATGTGATGGAATCAATGCAGCTGTCCAATTACAATAACAGGTAGGAGATACAGTTATGGAAGGGGGCACAAGGGGCAGTGGATGATATGAACAGACAGTTGAGAGAAGGGCAGGGTAAGGAGGGTGTCAGGGCAATTACAGGAATTAGCTGAGATGTCCAAGAGGAGGGTTTTGAGAAAGGAGTGTAAAGAAGGCAGACTGAATAGCAAGGAGGAGAGCAGGCCAGAGCTTAAGGAATCCAAAGGAGAAAGAACAAGATGGCGGTTGTCATGGCACAAAAAATGCCAAGGAAATGGTGAGAAATCAAAAAGGACATCCACGACATCAAATTTTCCTTTTCGGGGCATCAAATCTTTCATTTGGGGGCATCACATTTTTCATTTTGGGATATAACATTTTTCATTTCACAACATTAAATTTTACATTTTGCGACATCAAATTTTTCATTTGGCACCAATATATTATCCCAAAAACCCCACTGTGCATGCAGTGGTCAGAAAACACTACATTTTCAAGCCTTATAACTCTGTAACCCTTTAACATTTTTTCACCAGACCTATCAAAGGCACTACCTTAGGACCTGACACATCTCCCCTGCAAGTTTGGGAAAACAATTCCATTCCATGTAGGCTGTAGGTGAGAGCAAAAAATCCATGTTAAGTACAGGAAACAAGTTAGACTTTTACGAAAATGACATATGCAGATCTCAGAAACCACACAAGCTGCCACCATGAAAATTTCCAACGATCAAGACTTTGCCTCCTAGACAACACATGCAAAATTTCAGCTCATTTCATGGATCAGTGCCAAAGACATTAATGTGTAAAGTTAGGGGGTTAACAGTGAACACCCTACTCAACCTTAAAAATAGTGGCTTAGGGTTCAATGGTCACGTATATGTTAAACCCAAAATTTTGCACTTTAATAACTTTGTAACCGTTCAATTGATTCACATAAAATTTTGCATGCACCATCGGGGACCACAAATCTCTTGATTTTACAAGTTTCATTCTGGTCAGATGTGCTGGTGCAGAGATGCAGAATGTCAGAAATTGTGTAAATTACCATTTTTGTATAAATTCTTTGTCATAGTTTCTCAGAAACAGCTTGGGGCTTTGGTCTGAAATGTTTAGGGTATATCGGGCTTTGGTCGCAGATGTGCCTTTTCAAAGTTTGGTGAAAAAATATTCATCCTTTCAACAGTTATTAAAGTTTCAATTGTCCCATTATTTCTTATGGGAAAATTAGATGTGTCATGTGAAACACACTATTTTGCTGCCCAGAAGCAATTTTACTGTCGTAAATGCGGAATGTAGTGCTGAGATTCTGCCATCTTGTTTTCAGTTAGTGAGGCAAAAAGTCAATATTTCAAAAATACTTGCAGCTGGTAAACCCCAACAGTTAGCTTTACCTAATCGGGGCCCGAGGAATCACATTCTGGGTTCAGTTTGCCCCCAAATTGCCCAAAAATATGTAAATTTTGTCCCTGGATGTATTTGTGCCACAAATTGCAATAGTTGTTTCGCGAAACAAGGGGGAGTTTGTTCTGCAAATTGCGGCCAACTCCCATTGTTTCACAAAAAAAAGGAAGGGTATTTTGCAGAAGAGCTGATGCAATTTGTGGCACATATGCCCAAGGAAAAAAAAAAACCAGTTAGGGGCATTTTGGGGCAAACTGACCCCAGAATCTGATTTTCGCCCCCATTTTGGTAAACACCTAAGGGAAGGGGCCAAGGCATGCTAATATAAATTTTCTGGCATTGGGGTGCCCAATCCCCATGTTGGCAGTAGAGGCCCCCCCGTCACTGTGGGACTCTGGGGAGCCCACTCCCAGTGTCTCGAGATATGTATCTCCCCCAGCAGTCTGGGACACTGGGGTGCCCACTCCTAGTGTCCTGAAATATGTATTTCTTTAAAACCTGTAAAAAAGAAAACAGTCCCAATGTCTTTTTTTTCAAGAAAAAAAGGAAACGTTCCCTTGTCATCTCCACCATCCCCATCCCCCATCCTGACCCTTCCACTAAGCACCCACCTCACCACCCCCACAACTTCCCTTGCCCTATGCTTACCACTGGAGGTCATCGACTGTCATCTTCTGTGGATGGGACACGTCTGCACTCTTCAAAGCCGAACCGCGAACTAAGGAATCAAGGTAAGCGCAGTATAATGTATTTCAAAGGTGCTTTAAACTTTTGCTGATAACTTTGCCATTTATTGGACTTGTTGCAAATTTTAAACACAGCCTTTTGGGGACCCCCACCTCATGAACACATGTGACTGTCATTTTCATCAATTGGGCCGGAAGGTGATTTCAAGTAGTCACTGCACAAAATCCTCTTTCAGGCCTAAATAACACATTTCACCACCAGTGTTCATGAAGTGGTCTCAAAAGGCCATGTTGAAAATTTGTGAAAAAGTTCCTAAAATGCCTGAGTTACCTGTATGTGCGTTTCGTTGTAATTTTTCTACGCACGCTAGATAACTTTGGTAATTTTCAATATTTTGCTGCCAAATCTTTAATAAAACCATTTTTTCACACCACTTCATGAATAGTACAGCTGTTATTTTTCACATCCTGCCCAAAATGTGTTTTGGCACCTATGGCGTGGAATGGCATTTCAGCACGGGTTTGAAAATTTTCACCTATGGGGTTAATGAGGTGGGGTCATAAGAAGACTATGTTGAAAGTTTGGGGTCAAAATATTAAAACACAAAGAATTTATTAAGTAACATTGTTTTCAGGGATGTCCGTTGCACCCCTGGGGAACGTGATGCCTTACCGTGCCAGTGAGCTGAGTTTAGGTGTGAACTCAGTGAGCCAGTTTACCGTGACAAGGCTGATGGGGAAGGTGTTGCAGCATACAGCACCAGCCATGGCCTCAGCAGGGACAGAGCAGTGTTTTGGCACAGACGCCACACCCTGTGGTGGGTCAGGGAACCTCACCCACAAGGTATCGACATGTGTGCCAGGGTCTGCTGGGCTCATGCACTGCATCAGGACTGTCTCCAGTACTGCATTCATCACATTTTGCGCAGGTCCCAAATGAGAATACAGTTCCACTATCACAAAAAGAAGAGAAATTCTTTGCAAAAAACAAAGTTAATGCAGACATAAGGGTTGTAAAGAGCAAAGTGTACAACGATGGGAAATGAAAAAACATTTTCACTTCATTTTTATCTTTTATACTTGTTAGCAAGATGAGCAAATTGCCCATTTTCACAAGTGACAAGTAAAACATAACACTAAAAACATTAAGGACATACTTATTTCAATATAACAAGCATTCATACAAAAAAAACATACAAATTACAATACAATATTAACAATTTCAATCAGAAATAGTATTCAGCCATTGAGCAAGATTGTTTTTGGATCTACGTACTGTCGTAACATTAGTAACCATGGGTGGAATAACATTGAAAAATGTAACTGACCTAAATATAACTGACCTCTGACCAACTGTTTTTTTTATAAAGAGGGACACTAAATAAACCTCTAGACTAGGACCTTGTTTCTAGGTAGCTTTGATGAGTGGGTAAAAGATCTTGAATAACCTGGGGGAGTAAACCCTATATTCCTTTAAACACTAAAACTCCTGTCTGAAAAGGAGGGACATTTGGCTTCCTTTATCAATACACAGTGGTACATTCTAGTTGGGAGGCCTGTCATAAAACGTAATACACTATGATAGGTTGACTGTAATTTGTGAATCATTTTATCACTGGTTCCTGAATAAATCATGAGACTACAGTCAAGCGTATTCAGTAAAAAACTATGTCCTAGAAGCCTCCTAGATTCAGAAATAAGAAAAGATTTAATCCTGAAAAGCATTCCTAACCTCTGGTGTATTTTTTAGATATTATGGTGGTTTGAAGATCAAAGTAAGTTGAGAATCAAAAGTGAACCCCAAATAATTAAAACTAGCCACCAACTCAATAGGGTTTTCAAATCAACAATCTGAACATTTATATCTCTAGCTTTCCTGGGATCTGTAAAACCATTCATTTAATTTTCCCTGAAATTCAAAACAAGGTTACGTAGACAACAGCCATTTTGAAGTGTGTCAAAATCCTGATGGATCTTCACTAATGCAAGGTCAGGTTTGGGTCTCCGGAGTATTGACAAATCAGTGATGGGGTCATATTTGGGGTTGTCAACCCTAATGCCCACCCCTACCCTGGATCAGATGAGGTCAAATGTGATGTCATTCACACAGGGCCCATAGGGCCCTGCAGGAAGATAGCTCTGACAGATTATGTTGGCCATACTGTATCACTATGAGGCATTAGGTTGTAGCCGTAGCTTCTGCTTCCGACAGGAGGCTGTGGGCTGGTCGGTGGGCATTAGGTTTGACAACCCCAAATAAGACCCCACCACTGATTCGCCAATACTCGGAGACTTAAATCCTTAATATTTTTTCATTTCCATCTTTGTGCACTTTATGCTTTACAACCCTAATGTCTGCATGGGCGTAGTTTTGCAAATAATATATATATACTGTATATGTGTGTGTATATATATATATATATATATATATAAAAAAACTGTGTTAATGCATAATTTAGGGTTAAAACACAAAAACCAGGAAATGAAAAATCTTTAAAGTTACCCCCGGACCTGCCAATCATCCCAAGATTGACAGATGATGGGGTGTGTCATTGGGGTTGTGGAGGTCTAAATGTCACCCCATTCCATGTGTAATCATATTGACAAGGGACAGCGAAAAAGAATGGGGTGACATTTAGGCCTCACAACCCCAATGACACACCCCGTCATCTGTCAATCTTGGGATGACTGGCAGGTCCGGGGGAGGGAAGGGCAACCCTAAAGATTTTTCATTTCCTGACTTTTTGTGTTTTAACCCTAAATGATGCATTAACACATTTTTTTGCATAGAATTTCCTTACTTTTTGAGAAAGAAAAGAAAAGTAGAAAGTCGCACTCCCATTTCTGGCTACGTTGCACACCTAACAACTAAAAAGTGCATTGACATCAGTAAGGCAGCGACCGTACAAATTTCAAGCCACTACCACAATGGAAAATGCTATTTGCAGAACGTGAGCTGCGCCATGCAGTATCTCCGCAAAAAATATGTTCTCCGACACATAAACACAATAATTCACATCTACAGGACATGCCGTGAACACCCTCCAAATTTCAAGTAAAAAGACCAAACCATTTCTGAGATATTTAAACTTAAAGATTGTGAAAATTGACCCATCTATTCCATTATAAAATTTGTCCATCTTGTCCTCCTCGCCATCAAAGATGGCGATCAAAGAATTTACAGGCTCACATCAAAGAATAAAAAAATGATGAAACTCAAGTTTTAGGCAGAATTACATAAAACCACTGCCATGCCTTGACAGAACGAAGCCCCCTAAGCAAAACCCACCCTCATTTGTGTTCCTAGGCCACCCAATGGCTGAGAAATTTGAATTTTTCAAAGGGCCTTCTAGTCGCACCCTCACGATGCAAGATTGTGATCAAAGAATTTGCAGGCTCACAATCAAAGAAATTGCACGCTCACAATCAAAGAATAAAAAATGGTGAAACGCGAGTTTTTGGCAGAATCAGATGAAACCACCATGCCTCGATAGAACAAAGCCCCTGAGCAAATCCCATCCTCATTTGTGTTCCTAGGCCATCCCTGAGCTGAGAAAACTTTATTTTTACCTCGCGATGCAAGATCACAGTCAAAGAATCTCGCGGTCAAAGATTGTTAGCGAGCCGCGATCAAAGAATTTAAAATATAATAACTCTTTTTTTTTACCATTTTACACAAAACCAAAGGCATGGGTCGATAGATCGAAGCCCCCTGAGTAAAACCCATGCAGGTTTTACTTCAGGAGTGACCCCTGAGCCAAGATGTTTGAGTTTTTACTATCGGATTTGAAAAACAAGATGGCGGACATCACGATCAAAGAATTCTCGGGGACAAAGATTCTTTGACTGTGAGGCTACAAATTCTTTGACCTCCAGGCAGGATGAGATGGCCCAAACCCCATTTTTTGTTTGCAAAACAACCATATAAATTTTCCATTGACTTATAATGGGAGCTTAAAAGTGCTATAACTTTTGAATGCCTTAATATTTTTTCACCAAACGAAAAGCGGCATGTTCGACCACTGAAGTTCTTTCAGAAGAGCCATCTCACAGAGCAGTGTGCCACACAATGGCTGTGCAGAGCCATGGCCAAAATCCCCAAAACTGCCTACATAACTGGCGAAAAGTGCATTTTCAGCATTTTGGTGCGCAAAAAGCGTAAGTCCAACTGACATGAAAATTGGCAATTCAAGAGATCTATCATGCCCCACTGTGCATACCAAATTTCAGGCAAATCTGTTGAACGGGGCCAAAGTTATTAATGCTCAAAACTTTGACTTTAACATAGAAGTGCCTTCATAGCCCTAAATATAGGGGGCGCGAGCGTGCCCCTATAATATATATAAATATATATATATAAAAACTACGTTGATGCATCAGTTAGGATTGATATCAACCCGTAAAAAGGAGGGAAATACTATGTTAGGGTTTCCAACCCTAATGCTCCACCCCCACCCTGCACACACCAACTGGTGTGGGGATGTGTACAGATTATCAGCCATAACGCTCACCCCATTCCATAAGTGAATAAAGCAGAGATTGGTACAGTATAAGAGAATGGGGTGAGCGTTAGGGCTGACAACCCCAAGGCACACCCCACGCCTGTTTGTGTGTGCAGGGTGGGGATGGGTGTTAGGGTTGAAAACCCTAACATCGTATTTCCCTCCTTTTATTTATTTATTTTTTATTTAGTTGTTTAACCAGGTATAGCACACTAACAGGAGCAATCTGGGGAGCACAAGGAGGTTAATTGACTTGCTCAGGGTCACACAGTATGCAAGTGGAAGCTGTGGGATTCAAACCCAGGTCTGGTCTGCTGGATGTCACCAGATCTGCAGCTCAGAGCCTTAGGCCACTATGCTATACTGCCTCCATGGTTTTATGGTTTGATATCAACCCTAACTGATTCATTAACATCGTTTTTTGCAAAGAATATATATATCTTTGTTTAGAAAGAGCTGAGTGGAAAGGAGGACATGTGGTGCTTTATGTGAGGAAAAGCATAAAAGCGACGGAGATACAGGGAATACAGGGGGTGCAGAGGTACTGTGGGTCACCCTGGGAATGGGGAATGGAGCCACTGTTCACACTGGAGTGATCTACAGACCTCTTGCACAGCACAGGAATTAGATAAGGTACTGGTGGAAGCCACTGGCAAGATGGCAGAAAGGGGGAGGTGCTGCTGGTGGGGAACTTCAACCTGTCAGATGTAGACTTGAGCCTCCCAGCAGTGGCTTCAGCTAGAAGTAGGGACATCCTCAACTCTCACAGGGGGTGTTCCTTGGGCAACTAGTCAGTGAACCCACTTATGAGGGGGCAATACTGAACCTGGTACTCTACTCACTAACGGAGACAATATAGCAGATGTCAAGAAGGAAGGCCACCTAGGGACCAGTGATCTCAGTACAGTGTGGTTCAATATAAGGATGGTGGCAGAACTTAACCGCTTGAGGGCGAGAGTTCTAGACAGAAGGAAGGCAGATTTTATAAAAATGAGCGAATGCTTCAGGATGACCTGGCCGGGGGATGGCATGGGTAGGGTGGAGGAGCAGTGGGTGAAGCTAAAACAGAGCATAGTAAAAGCAACAAACCTCTGCATCAAACAAGCAAGCAAAAACAAGTGGAAAAAGAGAGTGCCATTGTTCTCGAAAGATGTGTCCAGTCAAATGAGGGAAGCCTCATGCATAAATGGCACAGTGGTATATACATAGGTTCCACTGATGCTAAACAGCAGCCAGTGTGGTGCAGTTATATGCTGTTGAAATGTACCTCAACCATGTGTTAAAGCTGTGCCCCCACCTCCTTAATGCCAGGTGGGTGTACAGCAGGTGAATGGTGTCCAGTGGTCCCTGCTCCCCTAGATTACCCATGTATCAAATGAAACCTCTGTCATACCCTCCATGTAGTCTAGTGAATCCCCCAATTCCCATGTTCCATACAAACTTGTATCCCTGGTTGTCTAGTGCCCCCACCATGTGCCAACCCCCATCCATTTGATATCCTCCCACCTGCTGAGGACCGCCCACCATGTATCCCCTTCATCCTGGTCACTGGGTTTGCATCACACCACAGTGACTGGCACAGCCCTTGCTCAACTACTCACCTGGCTGCTGGCTGCCATTCACAAAGTGCGATCACGAGTACCTTACAAATGTTTCTCAGTGGGTGGGCAGTGGGGGAATGTCACATAGTGGGGGATGCTAAACCACGAGGGATATGGAATTACATATGGAATATAGGCAAATGGGGAGGGGTCCTCTAGACTACCAGGGAGAGATATGACAGGGCCATCATTTGATGCATAGGCAATCAGGGAGAAGGGTCCACCAGGCACCAAGGAATCTTTCCATCTACTATTCAGCATGGGCATTAGGGTGGGCTGCTGGGCATGCTAACGAGCCCATAATGGGTTTGCAAATTTTCCTTAGTGCCATGTATACCCAATGGGCTCATTTGCATGCTGGGGTTTAATATGGCTCACAGGACTCTTGGTGCTATATCTTTTTGGGTGCACTGTCTCCTGAGAGCCACATGCAGCTTTGGGTCAGCACAGTTCATATTCACTTCCCTGAACTGGCAGAAAAATAGTGTCCTTTTTAAGGTGCACAAACTGTCTGAATAAAGCTCAGAGCCTACGTGCACTATGTGTGGTACAGCGCTATTGGCCAACTCTAAAAATGGGGCATATGTTCCTTATAAGATGACTGCATATCTAATTTCACTGTATAAAAGATAGGGACATAAGGAAGTAAGACAAAAGGGAGCATAATGACCCATCTAGAGAGTCTCCTTTGGTTTCAGTGGTTAGCATTTTTCGTATATTTAATATTCATAAATTTCTCCAGACCTTTTAAAATGTGTTTAGGGTAGTAGCCATGACTACACTCTCTGGTAAGCTGTTCCACATACCCACAACCCTCTGTGTAAAAAAAAATGTTTCCTGCTTTGGGTTCTGAAAAGTTCCCCTTTTACATTCCTTTTATGGCCCCTGGTTTCCTTTTCTCCTCCTTTCCTTTGGAGTTTCAGTGTGTCCATTAACTCTAAATTATGAAATGCTTTCTATACTGTTACAGTATGTCCCTCCACTCTCATCTCCTCTCCAGTGGAAACATGTCCAAACCTCCAGTCTCTTCTCATAGTTTAAGTTGCTCAAATGTGTAATCATTTTATGTTTTGTTTTATGTTGCATCTTTTCAATTCTTTCCACATCTATTCTCTGGTATGGTCCCCAAAACTGCACTGAGTACTCCACATGTGGGCTCACCAATAATCTACACAGGGGATTATGTCCTCGCTTGACCTGCTACACATGTTATTTCTGATACATGATATAATCTGGTTGCATTTGCTTGTTACTGTGTTGCATTCTTCCCTCACTGAAAATGTTTAATCCTTTCATCAATAGTAACCCAGATCCTTTTCAATCTGCACCTGGTTTAGTGGTATTCTGTTCATGTAGTTCATTTGTTCAGTGTTCAGTTTCCCCAAATGCATCACTGAGCATCTAGTGATCTTGAATTTCATATTAGATTTTTCAGCCCAGTCGGCCATTTTGTCCAGATCTTCTTGTAGTTTTTGCCGCTGTTCCGTCATTTCCAATATAGTACCAATTTTTGTATCATCTGCAAATTTTGTAATTATCATTCCATTAATTTTATCCACGTTCACTGTATAGATATTAAACAACAGTGGACACAGAACTGATCCTTGCGGCACTCCATTCGTCACTTTGCTCTTTTTCTGGTACTATTACATTTATTCTTACTTGCTGTTGTCTTCCATAATCCAGTTTGGTATCCATTAAATATCTTGGTAATTCAGTTTCTTTCAACGTGTTCATAGAAACATAGAAACAGAATTTGACGGAAGATAAGGACCTTGGCCCACCCAGTCTGCCCATTTCCTTACCTACTGGATAAGCTGCAGATCCTAGTTAACCAGCAGCCTACTTCTTCCTACCCCCACCCCCAGAATTGCCTTTATTACTATCCCATGCATGCTTGAATTCCCCACTGATTTTTGACTCCACAACCTCCTCCGAAGGCCGTTCCATGCCTCCACAACCTCTCTGTGAAAAATACTTCCTTAAATTACCTCTGAGCCGCCCCCCATCTTCAAATTGTGCCCTCTTGTTCTTGCACACCTCTTTTTGAAAGATGCTACTCTCTTGGACTTTGTTGATTCCCTTGAGGTACTTGAAAGTTTCTATCATGTCCCCTCCTCTCCTCCTTTCTTGAGGCTATACATATTAAGCTCCTTAAGTCTTTCTTCATATTACTTCCGGTGCAGACCCTGCACCATTTTAGTTGCCCTCCTCTGACAGCTTCCATCCTGTCTATGTCTTTATGGGAGATTGGGTCTCCAGAACTGCACACAGTACTCAGATGGGGTCTCACCAGCTGTCTGTACAGAGGATAATAACTTCCTGTTTTCTACTGGTGATGCCTCTCCCTATGCATCCCAGTATCCCCCCAGCCCTCCTTGCTGCCCTCTCACATTGCTTGCCCATCTTTAGGTCATCTGATATGACTACCCCCAGGCCCCTTTCCATTCTTGTTGTTGTTAGTATCTCACCCCCCACTGTGTACTCCTCCCCTGGGTTTTTGTTTCCCAGGTGCATTACCTTGCACTTCTTAGCACTGAATCTAAGCTGCCATACATTTGACCATTCCTCTAACCTTGCCAAGTCCCTTCTCATCCTTTCCACCCCACCCTGTGCATCAACTCTGTTGCAGATCTTAGTGTCATCTACAAAGAGACATACTTTTCCTTCCAGTCCTTCTGCAATGTTGCTCATAAAGATATTGAAGAGGACCGGTCCTAATACTGAACCCTGTGGTACCCCACTAGTAACCCTCCTTTCTTCTGAGTGGACTCCATTTACTATAACTCTCTGTGTCCTATTCTCCAGCCAATTCTTACCCAGGCTGTCATCTTGGGACCACTCCCAGGCTGGCTAACTTGTATATTAATCTTTGTGTGGGACTGTGTCAAATGCCTTGCTAAAGTCTAGGTAGGCCATGTCCACAGCCCTCCCTGATCTACTACTTTGGTCACCCAGTCAAAGAAATCTATCAGATTCGTCTGGCATGACCTTCCCACTGTGAATCCATGCTGCCTAGGGTCCTGTGCCCTCTGGCCTCTAGATACTCGACAATTCTTTCCTTTAGAAGTGATTCCATTATTTTCCCTATCACTGAGGTTAAACTAACAGGTCTATAGTTTCCTGCTTCTGCCTTGCTCCCACTTTTGTGGAGGGAATCACATCTGCCTCCTCCAGTCCTCGGGTACCACCCCATCCTCCATGATTTGTTAAAAGGGTAGTCAGTGGTGTCACTAGTTCTACCCTTAGTTCTTTTAGAATTCTGGGATGAATCCCATCAGGCCCTTGCTTTGTCCACCTTCAGTTTTAAGAGTTCTTTCAGAACCCTTTCTTCTTGTAAATGGGCGGTATCAACTTCTGTATCCAGAGTGTTACTACTGTTTGTTTATTATCTCCTCCTCCTTCGGTAAATACTGAGCAAAAATATTTGTTTAGTATCTCTGCCTTTTTCACAGTCTCCTCTGCCCACCCTCCTCCCTTTATTAAGCCTCCTCACTATCCTCCCTGGTCTTCCTTCGCCCTGATGTACCTATAAAAGGTTTTATCCCCTTCTTAACTGAGTTGGCTATCTTTTCCTCGGTTTGGGCCTTTGCTGTTCTGACTGCCTTCCCAGCCTCCTTTGCTTTAACTGATACAGTTCTCTGTCCTGCTCCTTCTGCGATTCCTTGTACTTCCTGAATGCTTTCTTTTTCTCTTGAACCTTCACTGCCACTTCCTTTGAGAACCATAGTGGTTTCTTACATCGTCTTGTTTTGTTTATTTGCTTCACACAAAGGCTTGTTACCTCTGTGATGGCAGTTTTTATTATTCCCCATTGTTCTTCCACCTCCTTCCTGCCCATTTGCTAGTGCATTCCTTAGGCACTCACCATTATGGCAAAGTCAGCCTCCTAAAGTCCAGTACTTTTGTCTTTGTATGGCTTGACTCTATTACTGTGTTTATTGTGAACCATACTGTTCGATGGTCGCTAGTTCCCAGATGGCTACCCACTTCTACATCTGTGATCCCTCTCCATCTCCATTTGAGAGTATCAAGTCTAATATTGCTCCCTCTCGAGTGGGCTCCAGTACTAGTTGTCTAAGGCATGCCCCTGTAGGGCATCTAGAATAACTGCACTCTTCGAAGTGGCAGCTGCAACTGCATTCCAGTTAACATCTGGCATATTCAGATCACCCATCAGCAGTATCTCCCCTTTTTCTGCCATTCTAAGTATACTTTCTATCATTTCCTTGTCCATTTCCTCCCCCTGAGAAGGGGGTCTGTATACAACCCCTGTGCGGATTGTGGTGCAATTGCCTGTCTCCAAATTTACCCACAGTGCTTCTTCTCCTCCCTGTTTACCCTTTTGTTCTGTTGCTTTTATTCCTTCCTTTATGTAAAGAACTACTCCTCCTCCTCCTCTTTTACCCTCCCTGTCCCTCCTGTAGATAGTGTATCCTGGTATGTTTACATCCCAGTCATGGTTTGTGTGTACCATGTTTCTGTGACTGCCACGATATCCAGATGTTCCTCCTCCATCAAGGCCACTAATTCAGGAAGCTTGTTACCTAGACTACGGGCATTGGTATTCATTGTCTCCATTTTTGATGGCTTTACCTTCTGTTGCAGCATCCCACACTGACCGTTCTACCTTGGTCTTTTTTCATTTAGTACCCTGTTTTGTAGGGAGAAGCTGGGATTTTCTGCTGCTTGTCAGTGCCTCCCCTTTGACTAGTTTAAAAGCTTGCCAATGAAGCATTTAAACCAATTGCTCAAAAGACTTGTTCCTTCCTGGACAGATGCAGATCATCCTGCCAGTATAGGCTGTTGTCCCTCCAGGTGGAACCCCAGTCCCCAATGAAGCTAAACCCCTGTGCTCCACACCATTTTTCAACCATTCATTAAACTGCATGGTGCCAATTACCTCGCCTCACCCATGCCTTTGACAGGCAGCACCTCTGAGAAGGATACTGTGATGCTACTTGTCTTAGGCCCTCCTCAACTCTGCAATGTCCTCCTGCACTGCTCTAACCTCATGATGAGCCAAGTCATTTGTCCCTAGGTGGACAATTCGTCCCAGCTCAGAATCCCTTGCAGCTGTTGTCGTGATCCTGAGGATGCGCTCTGTCCCTCCAAGCCATGGCACCAGGCAGGCACCTTACTCAGTTTTCCCAGCTCTTCCCAGTTGTATCCCCCTTATAATTGAGTCCCCCACCAGGAGCTGCTTCCTTTCCTTGTGGTGTCCTCTGCCTCCTTCCTGTGGGCCTCCCTTGTGACAGCTGTCCTCAGCCTCCTTAGTCTCCTCTGTGGGTGCATCCATAGGGGAGCTATGCTCCCCCAGAATGGTGTATGGATTGTGCAGTGGAACAACTGACTGGGTGTGCCTCCGTTCCACCATCCTCACCCTTCCTGAGCCCACTGTGGTCCAACTGCTGTGTTTTCTCACAACTCTGAGGTAGTGGTGGTGGCTGTGGTGCTCCCTGGATGGGGAAGTTCCTTCCTACTGTCCAGTGTGGCCTGGGGAAGGTCCCTGCATTACTGTCCAGTGTGGCCTGAAGACGGGCAACTTCTCCCTCAGGGCAGAGATTGTTCACAACAAGGCAGCATCTCAGCCTCCAGAAAGACTCCGAAGACTGCTGCCCCACAGCCATTACATTGCACTACTCCCCACATTTTTTTTTTTTTGTGTGTGTGTGATTGGTTTGTAATATAAATATATATTTATAATATACAACATGTATGCTTATATTGTCAGTGCAGTGTGCTAGAGAGGTTATGACAGTGACATGCACCTTGCACTCTTGAGGAAATGACAGAACCCAGGTATAAAGGAACTATTTCCAGGGTGGGTGGGGAGAGGGTGGAAGGGGTTGGCCCAAACTGTGCCCCTCGCAAAACAATCAGCTAAAAGCTCTGACCCACTGCTGCAATGAGTGCCTTCCTGTCAGCAAGATGCCCTCACACAACAATTTGATAGAGAAATACCCTGCTAATCAAACAGAGAAAATCCACACATCCAAGTCAGACACAGGTAAACCTTCCCAGCCCCAAAACAGGCCTGGTGGTTTGTGCTCCGAGAGCTGTCAGCCCCAAAATAAGTCAGCTGTGCTTTAAACTCTTCCTGCACTGAAAATCTTAAGAATTGTAGCAAACAAACGAATCCTAGATCCACCACTCTGTTGCTTGAAAGACTGTCTTTCCTGTTTCACACTGCAGGTTTTTCTGTGACCACCCTTAACCCCAGTAACTCTGTTAAAAAGAGTTTAACTATCACAAACTCCTACTCACCAGTAAATTATTTAAAAATAGTTTCTGTCCCAAAATCCTAGTAGTCAATCCAGCTACCCCAAGGACAACCAGAATGCAGTATTCAAACACTTATGAGGTTACTTCCAAGATAAGCAGAGTTTGCAAGTTTCTTTTTCAACTCCTCAGCCAACTGTAATTCATTTAAAAATAGTTTAACTGTCAGCAAATCCTAGTAGACAATCTAGCTACCCAAGGACCTACCCAAATGCAGTATTTAAATCCTTCTGAGTTACTAACAAGATAAACAGAGTTTACAAGCCCCTTCTTGGTTAAACACTAAATAAATGTGAATAAAAAGCAATTACCAAGGGTGGTTAGTTTCACCTCCCACAGAATTAAGCAAAAGTGCATGTTTGTTGCAGATATCAAGTGCAACACAGAATTTCTCACACAGCTCGCAGTTGAAGAAAGTAGTGTCCTTCCAGCTCCAGAAAATGTGTTTTCATCAGTAAATTGTGTAAGATACTGTCAAATGCTTTTTTCAGATCTAAGTAGATGATATCTGCTGGATGACTGTTGTCAAGTGCTTTACTTATTGGTTCAAAGAATCATATAAAATAGGTTTGACATGACCTTCCCACTGAAAACCCACAATGTTATGAATCCTCATATGCTCTATTGTTCTACCTTTAACTGTTTTTTTTTTTTCAAATAGTCAGCATAAAAACAGGAGCTGGGCATATTTTTACAGCATGTGTAAGGATGGACATATACTGTACATGCCCTGTTCATACTCAATGTAATACAGTATTTTAGTGATGGAAGGGACAGTGGGTTCATTTTTTCTACCACTCTTGTTGCATGGCAGGGACTGTGGGAGAGGTACATGCAGCACTTAAGTTTTGGGAGGGACAGGCCTTGATGGTCTGTTTTTGTTCTCTTTCAAGCCACAAAATGTCATTTACTCCTACCTTGCTATATCAGTGTGTTACCTAGAAACAAAGAGGTTGGGGTTCCATTCATGAGTAACCCTTGCATCTACTGCTGATGCTATTTCT
The DNA here is from genome assembly GCA_016271365.2 of Neoceratodus forsteri. NCBI lineage: Eukaryota > Metazoa > Chordata > Ceratodontiformes > Ceratodontidae > Neoceratodus > Neoceratodus forsteri. The sequence continues at coordinate 663,258,044 of CM057459.1, forward strand.
TGTGTATTGCTTGAGTTGTTGTAAAGCATTAACTTTATTATGAGTGATTTTGTTCTGCCGGTTGTGTAGCATCAGTTTATCACTGCATGTATTCCTCTGGCATCTAGTGACTGCCAGAGGTCTTGATTCTACTGCTGCTGTATTTAGTGCCCGCTGCTTTGAGTTGCAATTTTCAATTTTATCCTGTGTGATCTAATTTACTCTGTGGCATGACATTGCCATTGTCTGTACTGTCCTTCTACTGTGTACTGCACAGTAACTCTTCCAGACCATGCCTGAAAATAAGTGTCTGTATGCCTACTGGGTTCACAAAGGCAAAACAAATAAACAACAGCAGCTGTGTGTGGAGCTGTGTGATAAAAACAGAAAGAGAGGAAGTGGAGGAGGAACATAGCAATTGCCCCTCCACACACACACACACACATTTGTGCCTAAAACTGGAGTTCCTCAATTGGAGTATTACAGCATTAGACCTCCACTGGGAACAGAAAAAGGAACAATCGCACATATGTGTGCACAGTATATCTGTAGGTGTGTGTGTGTGGGGGTGATGGTATGCAAACTTTCATTTTGTAATTAGGAGTCTGTTTTTGTATAAAGTAGTCTTCAGCCCAACAGTAGTTTAGCCTGGTTCTACCATAGCTCTTACGACAGCGCTAGCACCGACATCCCCACAGCTGATGGCTACCATGCTGTTGGCACTGATAGCCTCTGGGATATCAGTGGTTTCTATCGGCTGCACCCCGGTCTCTAGGATTCCAACTCCGAGTCAGAGTTGGACCGGGGGCGAAACACCTGGCAGGTAAGTAGTCTTCACACAGACCATCACAGCGACGCAGAGTTTTGCCCGATTCCTGGCGCTGTGATGGTCTTCATGGTGTCGGAGTCACTGTGGTGATGGTATACCATTTAGTCCCCCCACCAAACAAAATATGTAGTTTAAATGAGGAGGGTGAGGATAGGATAGTTTACAAAAGTCTTCATGGAACACACCCACGCATCGCAGCAGCCTTTCCCAATTGCTTAATTTATCAAATAATGCTGATATCTCTAAACAAAGGGTTCTCTAAGTACCAGGAACTCCCAGGTCCCTTTGATCTAATGTCTTTTTTATTCAGGTTTATTGAAAGTTGGGTACAGCCAATACATGACATTAATCTGGTTACATATGAAGTATAAGTCTTTCATAGTATATTCCCTTCATACCCTCTGTTAGCATTGTTACAACAACCATGTTCAAATGATGTTATTTCACTGCTATTCCCTATGCCTATCAGTTTCATTCATTTCATGGTTCCTGCCCCTATTTCAGGTTCCATGTTACTGAGCCTGTGGAAAGCCAGGACTAATGTCCGCGGGGCAGGGAGTAAAAAAGAAACAAGGGGGATGGGTGGAAGAGGGGGACCTTGACCAGAGCACAGGTCAATCTATGCAGGTCAGCTTGACAGCCCCTCCAGAGCATCCAACAAGTCCATCTACGGGTAAAGATGTGTATTTCCAGATCAACTCTGAAGGTCAATTCTTCCATTGATTGTATGTCCTGTACCAGTGTTACCCAATGGTGAAAAAGAAGAGGGTCCTCCATCAACCATTGACGGATTATGGCCTTATGTGCAGCTGCCAAGAGGATATTCCACAGATATACCTGATCTGGTCTATCAGTTTTCATGGGGGGGTGTCACAAACACACTCAGCAAGTCAGGCCCTCTGCTTCCATAGTGCCAACCTCTGAGCACAGTAATGTGAACAGGTAACAGGCAGGGTAACCCTCCTGTCTGCTTTTGGGTCTGAATCACCTTTACTCTCAAGTTCTGGGGGGACTCAAACTGTGAACCTTATGCTAGCATATCCAATGTACAGACTTAGATAGGTACACTCTTCGGAGATTGCGGTACAGTCTTTCATCAGTGGCATAAAGCCAGACTTCCAAAATGAACCCTTAAAACTCTATAAAAGACCTTGGGTATATTCTTACATTTACCCAGTTTGGTAACACCATCAAGCTTTTGAACGTTGTTGTCAATCTTAACCTCTATATGTCACATGCAAAAGAACAGACAGACACACCAAGCAGTATCTTTCAAATAATGATTTTACTAAAAGATGATAAAATATAAAATGTAAACACAGAACAATATATCAAAGAGCATACAATTACTTAAAGAACAAGGGCAAAGTACAAAACAAAACTCCTACAAATACATTTAGACTTTTCTATCTAATGTATTACCTCTATAAGTGCCTTGAAAGTTAGAGAACTGTGTTTCTTAAGAGCCCAAAAAGATATGACATATTCCCCAGTTACAATGATACATTTCAACTCCATCTCTCCACCCCTTTGGTGAGTCATTTAGCTCCTCCTGTTAGAATACATAAAAAAATACAAACATGATGTCCTATCAGGAAGTATATTAAATAAAGTGACATCAGCAAATATTCCACTTCCTAAATATGACTCCTTAATTAACCGTTTCTCTTTGATCTTGAGTATTTCCTATTCCCAATGCATATCAAAGGGCTTTAGAACTTTTAGCACCACGGTGGTATAAAATGCTCTTCCTACTGAAATCATAAAACTTTATGAGCCCTACATCCTGGCAGCTGGGTCAGTTCTAATTAAGACAGAAAAACACGAGACCCTTGATTAACTCTCTCTGGTCTTTTAATTACCTCCTGGTTTCAGGTCACTTAACATTGTAGCTTCACTGAAACCTGGGGGGGAGGAGGCACCCATAAGCACAGGCTGTCTTATATGAGACAATCATCTACTATATTTTTTTATATTACAAATATCATACAACAATCATAACCAGCTGGCCAAGAATCATGGGGATGGTCCCAGGATCATGTGTGGCATGTTCAGTGGTGTGGTAATTGCAAACAGTTCTTGAATCGCCTTTATGACATGCTGCCAAAAGGGTTGCAAGGCTGGGCATTGCCAAAAATATGTATGTGGTGGGCTTTTAGTGTCTGAGCACTTTCACCAGCAGGCCTGGAAGTACTCTGGTTTCCATTTATTTTATATGACTAGTGTATAAAAACATCAAGTCCTGACCTTCCATGTGAACTCTTGCCACATGGGAGAGTATGTGGTTTTGCAGGCTATTTTAAATATTTGATCCCAGTCTTCCTCAGAAATATAAATATCCCCCCTTCCTGTTGCCACTTACACTTTATAGAAGTAGTATCATTTCTATATTGATTTCGGAGGGCTTTATACAAAACTGAGATATGGCTCTTTGTGACTTTTTGATTCAGTATTGCCAAAGGCATGTTGACCATTATATTGGACTGTGAGGTATCTGGTCCTACCTATATACAGTTTGTAATGAATGTTTGCAGTTGCAAATAGCAGAAGTAGTCAGTGTTAAAGTTAAAGCTCTCCTTAATTGTGTGAAAATCCTGAACTCCATCTTGGTCATTATTTGGCTGAAACACAGTCCTGACCTCGCCCACCCAGAATGTGGAATCCATCCTTGAAGGCAAGAAAAGATCATTACATGCCAACCATTGAAGGCTCTTAATACTGGCACAAGTTTATATTTTCTCCAGGCTCTAAACGCTGCCTGTAAAGTATTCTGAATGGCCAGTAAGGAGAAGTCAGTGTTTTGATTTTGAATGTGGGGTCCATGACTCGGCCCGAGGCAAACCTCCTCTTCCCTGTAATTCTATTAATTTCCAGTTAGCCTGGTAATTTGAAGTGAACCATAACAGCGCCCATCTTTAGGTGCTGCCAAATAATAATCTTCGGGTCAGGGAGTGCTCTGCCTCCAAGATTTTATCTGTTTGCATGATTAAATGTTGGATACGCAGTTTCATTTGGTTCCAGATGTAGTGATTTATTAATTTATGCCATAACTGTTACTGCTTCTTCAGTATATTAATAGGCAGTACTGAAAAGATATAAGAAATGGGAAAGTATATTCATTGCAACTGATTGTATGTGTGAGTACATTGGAAAGTTAATGAGGGACCACCTGGTTATGTCTTGTCGAGGGTGAGTGGTTAATGGATTAAAGTTAGCTGCAAATAATTTAGTTAACTGTTTGGGAATTTGTGTCCCTAAGTATTTAATTTTTGTGGCATTCCAACTAATAAGGAATAATCGTATGGTAAGGGAGGGGTTGTAAGAGAAGCGGATGCTTCCATCTTTGTCCTATTTAGCATGTGTATCCCAGCATGAAGGGTGAACTCCTCTAGGAGACAAAACTCTTGGGATTGACCTTGGGGTTGGGGATGTAGGAGGATATCGTCCGTGTACAGTGAGATCTTTTGGATGATACCCCAACCTCAGTCCCACCTATACATGCATCATCTCTAACGGCCATGGCAGGGGTTCAGTATAGAGCGCAAATAGAATAGGTGCCAGAGGATAGCCCTGGCGGATGCCCCTGCCCAGAGGAAACTGGCTGCAAATGCTTCCATTGACTCTGACATATGCCTATGGAGCAGAATACAGTGCCTTCACCCCAGCTAGAAAGGCCTTTGGAAAGCCTATCTGTTCCAGGACAAGGAAGAGGAAGTTCCACGACACCCTGTCAAAGGCTTTCTCAGCGTCTAAACTCATTACACAGGCTGGTGTGCAAGTTCATTGTAATGTGTTAATGATGTTAATTGTACAATGGATGCTGTCTGGGGCCTGTCAACCCACAACAAAGCCTATTAGGTCCAGGTGTATGACTTGGGAAGTAAGGTTAGATGGTTAGCTATGATAGAGGTAAAGACCTTATAAACCAAGTTAAGCAGAGATATTGTGGTGAGAACCGCACTCCATGGGATCCTTTCCAGCTTTGTGGATGACTGTTATAGTGGCATATTGTCAAGAAGGTGGTAGGAGATCCCCATCCTCCCAAATAGTCTTGTATATCTCTTTGAGAAGTGGGGCAGTGTCCTTTAAAAAGACTTTGTAAAATTCTGCCCCAAAGCCATCAGGGCCAAGACATTTGCGGATTTAAGATTTTAAATAACAACTGCGATTTCCCTCTGGGATATAAGGGGACATAAAGGTTCCTGCCCCTATTCTGGGGAGTTAATAAGGGCAGGTTCAGTGCTTGTGGGAATCTATTCTTGTCTGAGGGTGAGGATCTGGAGTGGAGGTGATATAGTCTCTTGTAATAGGAAACAAAGGCATCCACAATCTGGCCTCCCTATGGAGCATGACCCATGTCAGGGTGTTTAATTTTGTTAATGGTGGTTCTGAGCCTGTTTGGGGCAATAGGCCAGAAATTTGGTTACTTGGCTCCCCTTCATAATCCCCTTCATAATATTTTTCTTCAAGTACCACAGGACCTTTTCGGTTTCAATTTTCTGTATATTTTGTATTCTGGTTTTCAGGTCTTTTATTTCCTCTTCATTTTGTTGGGACCACTTCAATTTCTGTCTAGTTTCTATCTGATGCAGTTGATAATGTAGATCATTTAGCTGCTGCTTACTTATTTTTTCTTATGTGCTGCAACAACCCAAACCAACCAAGTTAGGGAATACCCTTGACCTCGTGCTGGCAAATGGGGAGTTTATGAGGGAACTGAGGGTGGAAGAACCACTGGCGGTGAGTGATCACCACTCAGTATGGTTCACATTGGATGTGGGTAAGGAAGGAGTGGAATCTGGCACAAGGGTGCTGGACTTCAGAAGGGCCGACTTCGGGAGGATGGGTGAAATGGTAAAAGGGTACCTGGCCAGAATTCAACCCAGTATGGGCACTAACCAGAGGTGAGAGCTCATAAAGCTGGGGACAGTGGAGGCAACCAGAACCTGAAGCAAGGCCCAGAGCAAGAAGGCTAGGGCAAAGAAACCTAGCTGGGTGAGCAAGGAGGTCATGGAAAAGGTAAGGAGAAAAAGAGCTGCCTTTAGGAGGTACAAAAAAACTGGCCATGAGGAGGAGTACCTGAAGGAATCAAAGGAGGTGACAAGGGTAGTAAGAGCAGCCAAGGTGTCTAAGGAGCTCAGGCTGGTGCAGGGTATTAAGAAGTGAAGAAGGACTTTCAGGCACATCAGGGAGAAAAGGAGCTGTAAAGACCATATAGTAAGGATTAGGAAGGGGTGGTGAAGCAGGGTGATAAGGCAGAAGCATTAAATGATTACTTCTGCTCATTATTTACTAAGGAGAAGGGGGCTGATACCCAGGGGGGGAGGGCAGAAATGGAGGGGGAGGGGTGACGGATGGGGAAATCACAGACGGCAGGGTTCTAGAGGGTTTGAGGGCACTGAAGGTGGACAAGGCGTCAGGCCCAGATGGCATCCATCCCAGGGTACTGAAGGAGCCTGCAGAGGTCCTGGTGGGATATTTGGCAGACCTATTCAATGCCTCAATACACTCAGGGTGTGTACCCAGACTGAGGATGGCTCATGTGGTGCCCCTCCACAAGAGCAGCCCCAAGGATGAACCAGGGAACTATAGACTGGTGAGCCTCATATCCATCATGGTAAGCTGATGGAAACTATCCTGAAGGAGTGGCTGGTGTCCCTCCTGGAGGCCAAAGGGCTACAGGACAGCAGACAGCATGGCTTCATAAGTGGCAGATCCTGCCAAACCAACCTGGTGGAATTCTATGACTGGGTAACTAGGCAATTGGACGGACGCCATGCAGTGGATGTCCTGTACCTGGACTTCAGTAAGGCATTCGACTTGGTGCCACATGGGAGTCTGGGAAGTAAGTTAGAAGGCACAGGGGCGGGTGCAAAGCTGGTGACAGGGGTAGGGAACTGGCTTCAGGGAAGGCAACAGAGGGTGGTGATGAGTGGGGAGCTCTCATCCTCAAGGGTAGTCATAAGTGGTGTTCTGCAGGTTTCAGTGTTGGGAGCAGTGTTGTTTGGGATATTCATTGCAGACATATCATTGGGCATCGACAGCAAGACCAGTCTGTTTGCTGACAACACCAAGATGGGAGCAGTGGTGGATGATCTAGGAGGATGGCAGGGTTGCAGGATGATCTGGCAAAGCTTGAAACCTGGTCGGACACCTGTCAATTGAGGTTCAATGCCAAAGTGCAAGGTGCTGCATTTTGGGGTGAAACCCAAGGAGCAGTTGCCATCTGGGGAGTGCAGCTAGCTGAGACAGAGGAGGAGAAAGGAAAGGAAAGGGGAAATTGTTTAACCTGAAAGGCACACTAGCTGAAGCTTGTTTCAGGTGCAACCTGGGAGCACAAGGAAGTTAACTGACTTGCTCTTGGTCACACGATGCAAATGGAGGCTGTGGATTCAAAACCAGGTCTCCAAGTTTGCAGCTCAATGCCCTAACCACTTCACTATACTGCCTCCTTAAGGTCCCTCCCTCCATTCCCTAAAGAGAAGGATCTGGGGTGCTCATAATGGGGTCATTGAACAACTTGGCACAATGTAGGAAGGCAGCTGCAAAGGCCAACAAAATGCTGGGTTGCATTGCAAGGGGTATATCCTCGAAGAGGGGGGAGGTAATTCTGCCACTGTATAGATCATTAGTTAGACCACACCTGGAGTACTGTGTGCAGTACTGGCACCCGTATCTGAAGAGGGACATTAAGTTACTAGAGGGGGTGAAGCGCAGGGCGACAAAGATGATCCTGGGGCTGGGGGACTTACCATACGAGATCAGGCTGAACGAGTTGAACATGTACTCGCTGGAGGAGAGGAGGGACGGGGGTATGTGACTGAAACCTTCAAGTACATGAAAGGAATGAACAAGACAGGTACGGAGGGGCTGTTCAAAGTAAGGGAGGGGAGGGGTACCCAGGGCCATGATATGAGACTGGAGGGAGGAAGATTCAGGAGGGAGATGAGGAGAGGGTGGTAGCTGGATGGAATGCGTTAACGACGGAAGCGGTATCCACTACTACAGTGGGCTGCTTCAAAAGGGGCTGGGACAGGGCAAGGGGGAGGGTAGGAGAGAGGGGCAGCTGCAGAATAAGGGGTGCTAGCTTCACATTCGAGCAGACTTGATAGACCACTAGGCCTTTATCTGCTGGCAAATTTTGTATGTTCGTATGTTCATAATAGATATAGGTTTTCCCCTGACCATTGTTTTGACCGTGTCTCACAAAAATTGTGAGGTGATTCCTGGTTTGTCATTGTACTCCAAAGTGCGCTTTAATCACATTTTTGATTTTAGTTACTGTTCCTGTGCCTCAAAGTAAGAAAACATTCAGCCCCAATGAGTAGCCTTCCATGGCAACATAAGACTGACCTCTAGGAAGATTGGTTGATGGTCTGAAAGGGTGGATGTAACAACCCTATAGAGTTAAAGGAAGATAACTCCTTTGTGTAAGTGCAGAAGGCATCAAGTCTCGAAAATATCTTGAACCTGGGTGAAAAGTATGGGCAATCCTTGGCCTGGGGGTATTTTTCCCTCCAGACACCTGTGAGCCCCACCTCCACAGTAACTTTGTGAAAAGGCGAGCTGTTCTGCCATTAGGGCTGGGGATCTGAGAGGTGGTATCGAGAGACCGATTGAGTACCAGGCTCCAGTCCCCTTCCATTATTAAAATACCTTTGGACTTTTCCATTACTTGTTGTACCAGAGAGGAATAGAAGTGGATCGAGGATCCGGGAGGCGCATATACATTTACTAGAGTTACCAGGGTATCTTGTACCCTGCCTATAAGTATTAAGTAGCGTGCCCCCATATCCACCAACACCTCCAACTCCTCCAATGGAAAGGTAGTTCAAAGGAGAATCGCCACATCTCTTTTCTGGCCCTTCTCTAGGGAGGCATGATATAAATTAGGAAATGCTCGAGTTTTAAATTTAAGCACTTCCTGAGGGGAGAGGTTTCTTGCAGGAAGGTAACTTCACATTTCTGGGACCTTATATAATTAAGAACTTGTTTCGCTTCATATGATTGTTTATGCCATTAATATTATATGACATGATATAAGATATAGTTGCCATTGTGGTCAGGTTATGTTGGTTTCTGTCGATTTAGGTTAAAGGGCTGTATTTAACAAATTAAAATAGAGAGTGACTGTTACAGGCTTCTTAGTGTATCCATGAACTTGAAAGAATAAGCAACAAACAAATACAGAGAAAAATACTTCATGCTTAACCACCTGTAAAGGTCTAATAAGAAGATTTGGGTTAGAGGGCAAACCCCTGCAACAGGCAAGGGGGCTACCCAGGAACTCTGCAGGATTAACTGAGGGGCAGGCAAAAATCCTACCCCTACCCCTAAACTGAACCAGTTGTAGAGTGAAGGGCCCATAAGGTCCTCCACTTCTCCTAAATTGTGATTTTGACTTCCTAGGTCAGCTTGGGGAAAAATCCCTAGGCTGAGGGAGCTTGCAATCATATTGGGAGGATGGCCAAAATAGCAGGACCAAGTAAAACATCCATGGCCCACTGGCCAGTCTGACATCAGCACCATGTATGCCAAGATCAATAGAATGTCAAAAGTCCTTTATATGACCGCTTCTCCCCATCCCAATCCAAATTTTTCTTACTTACTTAACTATGGCTGCTAGCTTTTCCATTAGCTACTCCATCCCACAAGAAGGACGGTAGCAAATCCCGCCCGCTAAGGAGAGCGTGATGGGTACTTCCATTGCCTTCTGGGGGGGCCAGAGACACAGAGCCCTATGTCTTCTCGGAAAGATGGACCAGATGGACCAGCCAGAGACTGGGGATTCCATGCTAAAAGGCACAGTGCCAGTTCCCTGCGGGGGTTCACCAGTTGGTTCCTCGCTCTGGTGCCCACAGAATGCGGAGTGGGATAGCTCAAATCCCTAACTGATGCCCATAGATGCCAGTTAGAGGTCCCCACTATCCCCTCCCCAGCTTCCCCATCACCTCCCAGCATCAGTTCTCTGAGCCCATTATTCCCATCAATCCAAATAGGCAAGACAAATTTTATTTTTCAAGGCGCCCAATCCCGAGGCTCTGGGTGCCGTATATAGATTTAAACTAATAGTAAAATAATACAGATAGGTAACAACATATAAATTACAACAGTTACTATAAAATAAAATAAATAATGCTCAGCTAAAAACAGTCTCTAGGGGCAATCCCAGGATTAAATTTAACAGACAGTGTCAGGGAATGCCTGACTGAACAGGAGGGTCTTCAGGCAGGCCTTAAATACCTCAACTGACGAGGCCTCCCTTACAGATGGTGGTAGCAAGTTCAACAGGATGGGGCCGGTGACACTGAAAGCTCTGTCATCGGCAGTTTTTAACGTCATCCTGGGAACCGCAAGGAGGCCCCTAGAGGAGGAATGGAGGGAGCGGGCCAAGGTAGCAGGTGTAAGAAGGTCAGTCAAGTATCCAGGGCCCAGCCCATGTAGGGCATTAAAGGTAAGCAAGCCCACCTTGAAGAGGATCCTCCACCTAACCGGCAGCCAGTGCAGTTCACACAGCACTGGGGTAATGTGGCAGTATTTCGACTGACCCATCAACAGCCTGGTGGCTGCGTTCTGCACTAGCTGCAGAAGGTGGAGGGTACCTCTCAAGACCCCGATGTACAGCGCATTACAGTAGTCAAGCCTTGACGTCACAAAGGCATGCACCAAGGTGGGGAGGTCCAGGGGCAGAATAAGGGGCTTGATCCTGGAGATATTCCTAAGATGGTAAAAGCTGGTCCGGACAGTGAATGACACCTGAGATTCAAAGGTCAATCCATTGTCGAAGGTCACACCAAGATCACGCACCCTAGAGGAGGCCTTCAATGGCACAGTTCCCAGGAACAATCCCATGGCTGTGCCAGAGGCCATCCTAGTATGCCCTCTGTTCGGCTCCACCACAAGTACCTTCGCCTTACTGAGGTTCAGTTGCAACCAGCTGGAGGCCATGCAATCATTGATCTCAGTGAGGCAGTTGTTTAGCACTTCCGCCGAATTGGGTGTTTCAGGGGCAAAAGGAAAATACAGTTGGGCATCATCTGCATAGCAATGAAACCCAAACTGTATTTCCTAATGAGCTCCCCCAGGGGCAGCATATACACGGCAAACAACATTGGCGACAAGACCGAACCCTGAGGTACTCCACATGACAGGAGGCTAGCGGAGGAGGAGAAATTCTCCATCACCACTCATTGCCTCCTATTCATGAGGTAGGACCCAAATCAGTGGATGACAATGCCAGCAAGTCCATAAATTCCCTCAGGCAATCGAGTAATGCCCAGTGGTCTACCATGCCAAAAGCTGAGGATAGACCAAGGAGAACAAGAATTGTCCCCTCCCCTCGATCTCTTGCCCTGAGGAGGTTATTGTGCACCCAAACTAATGTGGTTTCTTTGCTATGCCTAGCACCAAACTCAGACTGGAAAAGCACATAGAGATCAAAGGCCATGAGGTGCTCCTCAAGCTGCTGCACCACAACCTTCTCAACAACCTTCCCTACAAATGGGAGATTGGAGACTGGATGATAGTTTGCCTTGATGTCAGGGTCCAAAGATGGTTTCTTCAGAAGGGGTCTGACCAGTGCCTCCTTCAAGGCATTTGGGAAGACCCCCTCCGACATACAGCACCAGACAATCAAGGCGAACCACCAGGCCAACGGTGTCAGCACATCTCATCAAGAAATGAGTTGGCACCGAGTCCAGTTCACAAATATTTAGTAATGCAATATCATTGTAGAGGAGCAGGCTATAACAACTTTGAGAAACAATTCAAGAAACTGTTAACAATAAAGCAGTTAAGTATGTGTCCTGTCAGGGAACCACACATATCAGCTTCAAGGTAAGTTGAACTGAGAAATCTTTCTAACAGTTCATATAACTAGGAATAAGTCTCCATCATAAGAGGAAAGAAATGTTTGCTCAATCTGCTCATCTGCAGAGCTGCCAGTCTCTGATCTGAAACAGGGGAAAATAGCCTCGACTGGTCACTCTGAATTCGAGGTCTCATTAAACTTTGTACATCAGTCTGAATAAGAGACCAGCTTCTGACACAAATGAAAAATGTAGTTACAGAAATCTATATGGCCTGGGGCCCAGGAACCACAACAAGCAGATAGACGGAGGCTGGTAAGGGGATGGCTGTAGTAACGGATGTCACCGCCAAGCAGGATTACCTCTGGCGGCACCCATTCACCTAAAATGTCCCAGTGGTGTGCTGCAGATTAGTAAATTAAGTCCTTCAGGTTCCCATGGAGGTGGCTCCAGTATCTTCGGAAGTTGAGGAGGTCATTTCAGGGTCCTGCAGATGAGGCACTGTCTTGTGGATCTGTGAAGTGGGTCTGTGCACCCGCATCATGGCTCCTATGTCAGCACGCAGGTTAGTTGCACTGGTCTTCTGGGAGCTCCCTTGCTGTTTGTGTCCTTTCTGGGCCACCGAACAGGCCAACCGAAGCAAATCCCTCTCTAAGTGTTCCTTCATGAGTGCAAGTACAGTGATCCCAAGCTCTTCCAGTAGATCTGCAAACACTTGGGTGCCTTTCTCAGTTTCCACTTGTAGTCTGGCAGGATATGAAATGTGAGCATAGAGATTTCTGGCCTTGAGCTACATTAGAATTGGCCAGAGGGTCCGTCTATTCTCCTGGACTGATGTGGTATTGTCATTATCAAGAGAGATGCAGTGGGTTTTGTATTGTATAGTCCCATGTTGCCAGGCTCTTTTCAACAATTCTTCCTTTGAGGCACACAAGATGAGCTTTGCAATGAATGATCAGGGCTGCACTCCTGCATTATTCAGCTTCGGGCCCAAGGATCTATGGGCTCGATCCATTGTAAGATCGAAATCTTCTGGTATGTGCAGAGAGTCCTGCAAAAGTATTTTCAGAAAGGAGATTATGCTGGGCTCCATTCTTTGCCCCTCAGGCACTCCGTAGATTCAGATATTTTGCCAGCTGCTGCACCTTCCACATCATCCAGCCAGTGTGTAAGTTCACGATCCCAGGCCAGCAAGTATAACAACAGGTGGTCATGTCTGTCAGCCTGGCTGGACACCATGGCCAGGCACAATTCAACTTGATCCGTCCGATGTTCTGTCCAAAGTACGGACAGGGTCTGGTCTATTTTGTTAACTGTTTTAGCTGTTTGCAGAATAGATGCAATTAAGTCCACATCATCTTATTCAGCCTGGTGAGTGGCCTCCATATACTCCGTAGGATCCACCATCTCAAAGTTCGAGTGGGATTTTTCTTGCATTAAGAGCTCTCTTAGTTTTTGAGCTAGTGTCCCTTGATTTCTTTGGAGCAGAGCCTTCGATCTGGTACCCTTTGCCAGTGAATCCATGCTGTATACTAGCAGATGGAGCTTGACTAAAATTGAGGGGCATACAGAGTAGTAGAATCAAGCAGCCATTAGGTTGCTGATGTCACTGGAAGTCTCGAACTAATGTCTTTTCAACAGCTGCACCAACCACTTGGAATGCCCTCCCCATTAGTGTTAACAAAGCACCAACCAGCGGTGCCTCTAGGAGTGCCATGTTTAAACATCTCTGTACCCTTTGCTGCCTTGCCACCCCACAACACCTGTACTTGCTACCTATATATCCATCTCTCTTTCTTCACAAGACAAGCTCTAAGTCTCTAAACTCTACAATATATATATATATATATATATATATATACAGTAAGGTGAAAGTATTTGCCCCTTCCTGATTTTCTCTATTATTGCATATTTGTCACACTGGATGTTTTCAGGTCTTTAGACAAAATGTAATATTAGATAAAGGGAACCTGAGTGAACAAATAACACTTGTTTTTTTTATTTCACTTATTTAATGAAAAAAGTTAACCAACACCAATTGGCACTGTGTGAAAAGTAATTGCCCCTTACACTTAATAATTGGTTACGCCACATTTAGCTGCAATGACTGCAACCAAACACTTCCTATAATTAAATATCAGTCTTTCACATCACTGTGGAGGAATTTAACTCCACTCTTCCCCGCAGAACTGCTTTAATTCAGTAACATTTGGTAGGTTTTCGAGCATGAACTGCTCGCTTCAGGTCCTGCCACAGCATCTCTATTGGGTTTAAGTCTGGACTTTGACTAGGCCACTCTAAAACATTAATTTTACTTCTTTTTAGCCATTCTGATGTGGACTTGCTTTTTGTGTTTTGGATCATTGTCTTGCTGCATGACCCAACTACGCTTCAGCTTCAGCTGACGGAAGGATGACTGGACATTCTCCTTAAGAATTTTCTGGTACAGAGCAGAATTCATGGTTCCTTTAATTATGGCAAGTCATCCAGGTCCTTAGGTGTAAAGCATCCCACACCATCACACTACCACCCCATGTTTGGACTGTTGGTATGGTGTTCTTACTGTGGAATGCTGTGTTTGCTTTACGCGAGACATTATGGGTTCCATGTTGTCCAAAAGTTCCACTTTGGACTCATCTGTCCATAGAACATTTTCCCAAAAGGCTTGTGGATCATCCAGGTGCTTTTGGCAAATGAGAGATGAGCATTTATGTTCTTCTTGGTTAGCAGTGGTTTTCGCCTTGCTACCTCACATGAAGCCATTTTTGCCCAGTCTCTTTCTAATTGTGGAGTCATGAACACTGACCTTAGCTGAGGCAAGAGAAGCCTGCAGTTCTTTGGATGTTGTTTAGGATCCTTTGAGACTTCTTGGATGATTTTACACTCTTGTGAGTAATTTTGGCAGGCCGCCCACTCCTGGGAAGGGTCACTACTGTTCCAAGTGTTCTCCATTTGGAGAATATGGCTCTCACTGTGGTTCGATGGAGTCCCAGAGCCTTAGAAATAGCTTTGTAACCCTTTCCAGACTGATAGAGGGCAACACAATGTTTTTCTGATCTTTTCAGGAACTTCCTTTGATCATGGCATAATGTGCTTGTTGAATCTTTGTGCTGGCAATGTGACTCTGATGGTAAGGGCCAAAATAAGTGAGGTTTATATTGAGCAGGGCTGGCTGTAATCAAGCCTGGCTGTGTTCAATCAGCTGACTCTAATTATCCCTTTAATTGGGTTGATTTAACTAGGGGGCAATTACTTTTTCACACAGTGCCAGTTGGTGTTGGTTAACATTTTCATTAAATAAATGAAATAAGTAAAAAAAAGTGTTATTTGTCCACTCAGGTTCCTTTATCTAATATTATATTTTGTCTAAAGACCTGAAAACATCCAGTGTGACAAATATGCAATAATAGAGAAAATCAGGAAGGGGGCAAATACTTTTTCACGCCACTGTATATATCATTATACTTTACTAGTAGTATTACAGTTTTAGTCACTTGTATTTTTACAACACGCATAGCTTTGTCATGTTTTATTGTAACCTGCTGTGTTGTATCACTGGAAATATATTTAATAAAATTAAATTGCAAAAAAAAACATAGCACGTTACGTAATTTGTTTATCACCCCTGCTGCTGCCTCAGTCCTCCCAGGGCCCTATTAAAAACTAGGTTTACAGTATAAACATGGATATCCCTGTGTGGAGAAAGGCTAAAACAAAAATTAATGAATAAAAAAAAATAGTTTAGATAGCAACTACTAAATCTGAATATCTACAGATAATTCTCAGATATTTATGTGGTGTATACCACAGGGAGCAATTTGGTTTTTTTTCCGCTTTTTGCAAATCACCAAATCTTGTGCTTTTTCGAATGTCCTAAATCTCATGCTTTTTATGGTTGGTTGCACGCATGTGCAAGAAACATAGTGCCTTCATCGGAGATTTCGGAGGTGTGTCACCTCCTCCTCCAATTCAGGCACTATGCTGGCAGCACGGCCCTCTGGTTATCGCATTTTGAGCTGTCTATGACACGCCCAAAATGCAGTGGCATACAGTCTGAAAGGGGAGCTATGCTTGAGTGAGCAGCGGTAAGAAGCTGCTCACGCCGCAGCTCCCCCCGCCGCAGGCGCGTGCGCCCCCACAAGCAGCGAATAGCCGACGGGTGCCCAATCCCCGCTTGAACTGCGCCTCTGTCTCCTCCCTCCTCCCAATAGTTGATGCCACGCTGGGAGCCCACCCAGCGTGGCAATCATCATGTTGCCAGCGGGGTGCCCAATCCCCGTCGGCTGAATGCCCCTCCCCAAGTCCTTGTGCCACGCTGGGAGCCCACCCCAGCGTGGCAAACCGTCCCGCTGTTTTTTAATTTTTTGCCGACGGGGTGCCTAATTCCCGTCGCCAGAACGCTCTCAAAGTCCTGGTGCCACGCTGGGAGCCCACCCCAGCAGGGCAAGCGGTCCCACGACGCTCTTTTTTGTTTTACCCTGTAAAATAAAACGGTCCCGAGCGCTGCCTCGAACCCTCCCACAACCCGCACCTCACCCACTGCGCACCCAGCCTCCCCCACACCCCCCACCCCATACTTACCTCCGGACCGCGACGATCTTCGGTGGACCGGGAACACGCTCACTTTCTTCAAAGCCGACCGCGAACTGAGGAAATGCCGTAAGCTATATAATGGGCTAGATAGGAGGGGTTCAACTTTATTGCATATCTCAGGCATTTTTTGGAATTTGCAAATTTTCAACATGGGTTTGGACCCCTTCTCACGAATGATGTCACTGTCATGGCATTATTCGGGCTCAAGGGTGATTTTGGCGCAGTGACTGCACAGTGACTGTGAAATCACCTCGGGACCAAATACCGCCATGACAGTGACATCATTCATGAGAAGGTGGCCCAAAACCCCCATGTTGAAAATTTGGTGCCAAAATTCCAAAAAATGACTGTTTAACGAGCGCATGCTGCGCAGTTCCTACGCAGGCTCGTAAGTTCGCGAAATTTCAATATTTTCACTCCAGATTTTCAACATTACCATTTCACCACACTGTCTTATGAGTAGTACAGCTGGCATTTTTCACATCTCAACCAAAATGTGTTTCCACCCTTGTAGCGCAGAATGGCGCAGTCGGTGTGCGAAATCAATGTACGGGACAAATTAAGAAAATCACAGTGACACTGTTCATGAGCAGACATCTTGAAATGGCTATGTTGAAAATTTGGTGAAAAAATTCCTAAAAATGACTGTTTTACGAGCGTGCGTGTTGCAGTTCCTACGCACGCTCATAGGTTTGCGAATTTTCAATATTTCCACTCCAGATTTTCAACATTGCCATTTTTCCACACCTTCTTATGAGCAGTACAGCTGTCATTTTTCCATCCTGCCCAAAACATGTTGCCTCATTTCATGTAGCATAATGGCGCAGGGTCGGTGCAAACTCAATGTATGGGACACATTAACAAAACCACAGTGACACTGTTCATGAGCAGAGGTCTTAAATGGCTATGTTGAAAACTTGGTGAAAAATGCCTAAAATGACTTTTACTAAGGTCGTTGACAGTTCCTATGCATGCTCGTAAGTTTGCAAATTTAATATTTTCACTTAGATTTTCAACATGTCCATTTTATTAAACTTCCTTATGAACAGTACAGCTGCAATTTTTCATATGTCACCCAAAATGTGTTATCGCACATGTAGCGCACAATGGTGCTGTTGGTGTGCGAAAGCAATGTTTAGGACAGATTAAGAAAATCACAGTTACACTGTTCATGAGCAGAGGTCTTAAAATGGCTATGTTGAAAATTTGCTGACAAAAGTCCATAAAATGACTGTGTTACGAGTGAGCATTGTGCAGTTTCCACGCATCCTCGTTAGTTCATGACTTTGTAATATTTTCAGTCCAGATTTTCACTAGTGGCATTTTTCCACACTTCCTTATGAACAGTACAGCTGCCATTTTTCACAACATGGCGGTGTGTGTTCACACTTTCAGTGCAGAGATGCGTGGTCGCTGTGGGAAATCATTGTTCGGCACAGATAAAGAAAACCACAGTGACACTGTTCATGATCGGAGGCACCAAAATGCCTGAGTTGACAATCTGCTATAAAATATCCCCAACCTACTTATATAACGGTGTATGCACAGTTTCTATGTACGCCGTGACTTCACCATTTTTTTAAATATTTTACTACACATTTGCAACATAGCCATTTTTATACCTCCCATGAAAGAGTACAGCTGTCATTTACAGCCTGTTCGAATATTTTGCACCTGTGGTGCTAAATCCGTAGTCACTGTGCATAAGCAGCTGGCTACCAAACTGATATTCCCCTGTTCATGAGGTGGGGTCACAAAACAAACATGTTGAAAATTTGGAGTTAAAATACCAACGAATGCCTGAGGTATTAGGCTTTTCAACTAAATCGCCAACCCTATAGAGAATGACAGGAATCAGGGGTGTGACTTGGGATTCTTGCCTGTGATGCTCATACCATTCCACACCCTGCAGTCACTGAGAGGCATCGAGGTATGCCTTGGACTCTTTGGCTCCAAACTTCCCCATTCTCTCTATATCGCACCCATCTCACCGTATTTCCTAATGAAATGGAAGCATAAGGGCCAAAGACCCCAAGGAACACGCCACACTTGTCAGTCTCTGCAGAGTGGGGTGGTGTGAAATGGCGCGCATATGCCTGACGCACCCAAATGCACACCCGATGCCTGTCACTCTCTGCAGGGTGGTGGTGGGGTTGGCTTCAGTTCAATACTTCACTGCCATTCCTATTACGCAGCTCTGTAACTTCTACACTACCACTGCCAATGCCAGTAAGCAAACATTCGCATTGACAAATGCCTGTTAAAAATAGCTGCATACCCCTCCAGAGTTAATCAAATCTAAAGACAATGCATTGGTACAGAGCAGCTTTTGTTCTTGGAGATCAGAAGCAGTGTTGTTTCTAAAGCATGTGTGTTTGCTTCACTCCGAATTGTTTGAGTCCGTTCTGACAGAGTGACAGTTAAGATCTTTGTTAGAAGTGAGAGATGGAGAAAGACATTAAAATGAATAAAACATCTTGTCCACGCCTGTAGTAGGCAGGGGAGGGGGAAGGAGTCAGCTGATTTTGAGTTGATTAGCTACTGTACACACTGTACTCAGGTTGGTTGTTACTGTATTCTTTCTCCTTTTAGTGCAGGATAAAACCAAAACATTTCAACCCACCCATGGTGTAACCCCCCACAAATGGGGGTTCCCAAAAGTCTTCCTTGAGCTTGCCTAAATGCTTACTGCCAGGCTGGTGTCCCGTGCTTAGCAGTTTAAGTGTGATTGCCAGAGAGTGCCTGTATAGCCTCTGTGTACTGTCTCTTTAAAAGCTGCCTGGATTGCATTCATAAGTAATCTGAGAGGGAGCTCTGTTGAAAGACGTAACTATTTGCTGAAAATCATTTAGAGTGATAATGATAATGTAGTTTGTCTAACCTGCCTTCTTTGCAGCAAGGACTGTTTTGTTTATCCCCACCATTTGGCCCGAGACTGCGAATTGGACCAATGGGACCTAAAAGAGAGCCGGACTACAGGAGCTGTCTGGAGTCAAAATCTGTAGGAATTGTAGTTTTGGGCTTTTGGCATCTTTTTACACCTGATGGGGGAGCTCCTGTTGTGACTGACAGATGAATCAGTCAATCGAACCTTTTGAATCTTGAAGAAATTCCCAGGATTGCTGCAGTTTGAGTCAGATCCAAGTTGGGAGCTGAAAAAGCAACATGCTTGAGACAGTCAAGCAGCCGTCTGAGTAGTTTCACGTGGGAGAACTGTGGAAAGGCCTGAGTTGTGGCCTGCATGTCTGCCTGCTGCCCCTGAGAGGGAGAGAGAAGATTTATTTTGGACTAAATCCAAGTTTGTGAAAACGAAGTAAGCCACTGATTTTTTACCAGGCTCATACCTGAAAAAGACCGAAGATTTTGCTGAATGCGATCGGCCTGTCAGGATCTCCAGCTGCTTTTGAATCCCTGGTTTGTACAGAGACTTTGTGATTGTGACCAGAAACTGGATTGCCTGGTACAGTAGAATTTCCTTACATGTAAATGTGCTGTGTATTGAAAGTGGGTCGTGATTTGGTTCTCCACTGTGTGAACTGTGTTCTGCTTGCTGGAAGCTTTATCCAGCCTAATGGGACTGAATCCATGTTCATCTCCATTTGGCCTGGGCCGTGCCATTCTGGTCCTGCCAGACTACCCCACTGCACAGAGAAAGCCACCAACGAGAGACCTGCCTGGGATCAGCCCCCTGCTCCACACTTGAACAGGAACGACGCCTCGGCGAATCACGTGGGCCCTGCTTTTCCTGGCACTCCAGATTAACCACCTGCTGTCTTGATTTTTGTCTAGCCTGTGTCCAGTCTTGGGTATTGTGAGTAATCATCAGGGTAGCTCCCTGCAACAGCAGCCTAATCTAAAAGTGTGTCATCTGATTTTCTTGTTGTTTTTCTTTTCATGAACTGATGCGGCTCCAGATTAAAAATAGTGTGTGTGTGTGTTGTGCATGTTGTTTTCGTCCATCACAGGGCCCCAACCAGCTGCAAAGTTCCTGGCTAGCCCACCATTCTCCATGTGGGTAACCAGAGTGTGTAACTGTTTATGGACCCTGAAGTGCATGCATAACTGTTTGATTGATACAGCCTTTAAGCAAATTAACCTGATTACGCCCCTCCCTTGTTCAAGGCCCTTAAATAAATCAGATCTAAATCTTTTTTGCAGTTACCCTGACTGTGGTTCCAGTTTGTGCAAGAGTACTGTACTGCTGTTATTTGCTGTGTATGACCTTGTTTTACAGGGGGGGTCCTCAGGGCCGAGCCAGAGGAAAGCCCTGGTGGTAAGTGCAAACAGTGTGGGTACCTGTGCGTGTATCAGGGGTATTGTGAAAGTGATTATTGTGTATTATTCTGGCCACTAGTAAGTAAAGAGGGGGGTTACAGTGTCCCGGGTGGCTGTGCCCAGGTTAGCTTGACCACTACCAACCCTGACCTCCAGATGGAGGCACCTTTCAGAACTCAGGCCCCTTAACCTGCTACTAGCCAAGCAGGCAGGGGTAGTAGCCCTTCGGATAGCACCACCTAGCGGTTACAATAGTATAACACCTCTATCTTTCAAAAATAATACCTTGTATAACTTTAAAAACATGAATTTTCAAAGCCCTGCATTCTCCAATCCATCTGGAAGATTTATACAAGGGCTGTGGAGACCCCAAAGTGTCCGGGTGGGATATTTCTAGGTGGATGCAGTATACAATCAACTGAGTCCCTCCTCTGCCTCGGATGATGGAGAAGGAATGGCGAACCATCTTTCTACCTTCCCCAGCCCCAAGCACAGATGGAACTCACCTGTTCCAGTCAATGTCACACTGACTCTGTGCTAGTCCCATGGGGGGGCTGCTGTGCTGTATATTCCAAGGTTATTGCAAACAGATGTGGTTTTAAAATTGCACCTGCCACATCTAAGTGGGCAACGGACACAGCGGGAGCAGGATAGATACAAGCCCGCCGGGAGAAGCATCCATCCCACTGAGTGGAAGTAACAACAGGATTTTGCTCTTCTTTATTTTATTTATTTATGTTACAGTGGAAAGGCGGATATGGAGCACCAGGAAAAAAGCAGTGGTGCTCAGTAAAGCAGCAGCAAACAAACAAAGGATGATTTGAGCACCCACAGCAAACAGCAAGCACCAGGACTCCAAAGTCAAGTATAAAGTCCTTTAATTAGATAAAAGTACACATTTTCACTCACACCATGTGAGCCCCATTCAATCAGCGGACCAGGCGCTCTGAGACTGACGTTTCTCCTGGTCACTGCCAGGCATCATCAGAGTGAATCTAGTAAATCCCAATAAAGGCCTGATATATACAGTGACATCATGAAAGACATGTGACACATCAACCAATCAGATGCAACAAACACCAATTTAAAAACACATGTAACATAAAAATATTCACAACTGATGCTAATACATGAAACTGTATAAATAAAACTGTTACTCAACATCATGGGCTTATCATGCAATAGCTTCTGCTTCATATTATCAGCTAATTCTATATACAGTGCACATATAACTTCTCATTCTGATATGTGCTTAATCAAACAAAAATAAGGAAAGGGAGATTTCTGGATACGTGAACTAGGAGCAAGGATTAATGATGGGTTAAATGAAAATACTGACCTGGCATCATTCCTGAAAAATTCAGGAAGAATTAAAATATAACTATTGATATCTATTCATGATGGTGTTTTCCTAATCCAGTTCCAGTCTAGGTGTGTAATGATTTGTATGCCAGTTTGTAGCCTTCTGACCACAGTATAAAAAATACTTATGTGTCTACAGACCTGCATATATATATAATGTTGTTCACAATATCTGGCTTTATCTCACACACACTTGGTTTATAAGTATTGTGCCTGGGAAATCATATGCTTTGCAATAGGACTCTAGTGCAATTAGGTATTAATTAACAATATTTTTTTTTTATTTGGTACCGACAATGATGGAGGGAGACTATGACGACAAAGTGCTCCCACATACCTGATTCTGTAAACAGACACTGAGCACAGAATACACCAATCAAATTCACAAGGTGAAAATGTAAAATATATACAGTATAGCAAAGAGGACCAGCCCAAATCATTATACAGGATGAAAATAAATGAATTACAATGTATTTCAACGGGACAGGCATGTCCCCCACCCACAATACCGATACCTGACAAGCTATGGGACTGCTGCTGGGATGCTTCTGTCCTTCATCAGTCAGTCCCTGGTCACTAAGTGATCTCTATCTACTCTTCAAGCCCAGTGTGATTCCTGGCATCCAGTGGAATCCTCCCACCCTCCCTAACCCATTCCCTACACTGTGATGTAAGCAACGAGACATGATGGGGTGTTAATTGTGCTACCCTGCTCAGCCACAGGTCCAGGGATGTAGTAAGGCATGAGGCCAGGCCGAGGATCTTCAGTCCCTGAATTGTGGTTGCAGCAGCACAACCAACACTGCTGATTGTCTTATTGCACTTATAAAATGGCTTTGTATTAAGTGAAAAAATTAAAATAAAAGCTTAAAATGTTTAAAGTCAGTAGTTTCATGTGAAATAGTCCCTCCACAGATGGGCTATCATTACAGGGTGCTAGCCTGAGATGCACTGTGAGTCCTTAAACTGTGGGCCAGATTCACAAAGTCCCCAATCTCCCACACTTGTGGGAAACAACAGCACAAGTTGGTTGCCACTTGCGTAGCCGCAGTTTTTCCTGTAGCTGTGGTATTCACAAAGGTGGAGCCAGATTAAGACCAGCTCCATGAAGTATGGTAGCTTGGAGGTAGAGTTTCCATGGAAAATCCCACAGCTGCAGAAATATGTTATGGCTGGTGGGACCAGCTGTAACATCCTTCTGCAGCTGCTGCGGATGTGAATACCAATCTCCGCAGCTGTGAAGATTTCGGTCCGAAAGTTGCAAAGTGGGACTTCAACCCATTTTGCTTCGTGAATCTGGCCCTGTGTGCTTTTTGTGTAAATTGTCTCTTGTAGTCCCTCTTCTGGGTTTTGTTCAACTTTTTCTGTAAATTTTAAAATAAACCTTGATACTGTTTTACTGTGGACTTGAATTGGAAATAATTGGCTTCAGATGTTATACTGTAGTTCTGTGACTGAGTACATCTCAGCCCCTCGTCCATAGCTGGTAACCTTGAATTGCACTGTGCAGGCTTTATTTTATTTACTTGGCACATACCAATAACAAATCTCACTAACTTTCTTCCAGCCTTAGTACATCCATCTCCTTCCTTCACAGCAGTTCTTGTTAGCTGACTGATAATTATCTCACAGGCTAGTGCTATGCCTCCAGCCAAGATGTGGTAATGGTTCCCCTCCCATCCATCTAGTGAGGATAGGGATACTCAAATATTAAAGGTAGAGAGGGTGCTGGCTGTCATCCACAGGGATATATAGGCCTTGTAGGTCTTATAGTGGACTCTCCTTGTTGCATATGGTCACCTCCCCAATAACACTGAGTGACAACTGGGGATGGTCGTCCACATCCGAGATCCCGACTACACCTTCTCCAATATCCTTGTGATCTCGAGCGCACTGCAGTGTTACTTGCTGTCTAGATCTTCAGTGCCTTATGTATACTAGCAGGGTAAAGCGTACTCCATGCTAAAACTCCCAGGTTGTCACGTGCATAGGAGGTGGTATCTCCCTGGCTCCCTCCCACTTGTACTACTACTGGCCGGTGATATTGAAACCAACCCTGGCCCATTAAATCTGACCCACAAAATCCCTCCCTATGGGGCATGGGTAGGGCTAAAAATAGCTCATCTTAACATTAGAGCCTGCTACCTAATCGTGATGAGCTATTAGCATGGGTTGCACTCTACAAACCCGACATCCTAGGGAGGACGGAGACCTAGCTGAAACCCTCTGTCCCTCGACTCTCTGTGTACTCACTGGGTATGAATTCACCCGACTGGACAGAGCTGTGGCAAGGGGTGGGTATACTAATCTACCATAAGAGCCACTTAAAATCTCCCAAATTGCCCACCAGGATTCAAACGTGTCCCCTGTGAGTTGCTACATGTGCTACTGCTACTTGGGAACGCAAAAGAAACTGCAACTGCTGTGCACCTATAATCCTCCAAGAGGTGGGCTACCTGGATTAACTCATCTCATGGACAAAATTGGTCCCAGAGTCGGGGATAATGAACTCATAATCCTGGGGGATGTAAACCTTAACTGGGATAGTGATAATGTTAAGCAGTTTGAGCCTCTGCTTGCTAACCTGCCCTGACCCAGCTCATCCAGGAACCAACTTGGCGGACAGCAAATGGATCCTCCAGCACCTTACTGGACTGGATCATGTCTAACCATCCTGATAGGATCTCATCAACGGGTACATTATCTGACTCCATCTCTGACCACTCACCGGTTTTCTGTGTATGGAAAATTCCCACCCCCAAAATTCCACACAAAATTATGCATGTCAGAAACTACTCTAGATTCGATACTGAGGAGTTCCTGGAGGACCTAAGAGTTACTGACTGGTCTGGGGACGTATGGTGCCACTGACCCCTCGGCAGCAACCTCTTACTTCCTCTCCACATTTGGGACTTGCAAGACAAGCATGCTTCCCAAAGTCACCCGTAGGTGAGGGGGTCCGCTACCCTCTGGTTAAATGGGAATCTCTGAGCCCAGATGCAGGAGAGAGATAAATGTTGGGCTTGTCCAAAGGTACCAGTGATCCCATGATTATTCAAAGGTACAGACACCTCAGGAACAAGTGCAAAAGGCCATCAGGGCAGCAAAGAGTGACTTTTGCAAGTCCACTTCTACTAAGCTCTGCCAGTAATCCCAGGAGGTTCTGGAGAGATATTAAATCCCTTGTCAGCGGATCCTCCCATCCGGGGTTCGGACATGGTCATAAATGGAGTCTCCTGCAATAATCCCCATACTATTGCCAACTCCTAAATAATCACTTCTCTGACCTCTCTGCTTCACAACCCTCTTTTCACCTGATGAGGCTCTGTCCCACCCCCTTCCCTCCACTCTGCTGGAGGGTCACCCTCCTCCAAATGTTCCACCTCAGGGCTGTATCAGTTCAGGACTTGTAGAAGCACCTAGCTGGCCTCTCCCAGTACTCCAGTCCTGGCCTAGACAACCTGGAGCCTAAACTCCTTAAGCTTGGTGCTGCACACATTGCTCACCAGTAGCCTTTATCTTCAACCTATCCTTGGTCTGGGGACCATCCCAGACATCTGGAAAGAGCGAGGATTGTCCCTGTACTGAGCAAGGAAATCCCAAACTGCCTGACAATTATCGACAGATTGCCATTCTCCCAACCCTTAGCAAGCTCCTTGAAAAGGTAGTGGCTGAGCAGCTGAATATATCCACCTCATGAACTTGTCCCAGCCCAGCATGGCTTTCGTAAGGGACACAGCACCACCACAGCCTTAATCTCAGTTACATCAAGTATCCGACAGCCATGGACCAGGGCAAACTCTCTGGTGCAATATTTATCGACCTGTCCAAAGCCTTTGACCTTGTTGACCACAAACTGCTTGGTGCACAGTTGTGGTCACTTGGCCCCTCTCCCCATGCCATGAAATGGCTAATGGGTTATCTACATGGCAGAAAGCAGCGTACCTGCTTCAATAAAGTCCTCTCCGATCCCTACCGGTGACCTCCGGAGTGCCTCAAGGCTCGGTACTGGGTCCCCTCCTCTTCTCCCTCTTCATCAATCAACTACCCACGGTTACTACCAGCTGTAGCACCACCATGTATGCAGATGATCTGGTAATCCTGGCTCACTCCCAGAATGCCACTACCCTAAACCAGAACCTGACCGATGACTTTAACAGGGTATTGTCATGGGTTACTAGTCACAAGCTGGTCCTGAACCTGAAAAGACACAGGCTATGCTCTTTTGGCTCAGTGGCTAAAATCAAGCCTCATCGGCCTGCTTACACGTCACCAGCACAGATGGATCCTCACTACCCATAGTGAGCTCCATCAAATATCTGGGGTAACACTTGACCCCAACTTGACATGGGTAATCATATCCTTAACATCTGCAGGCGGCAAACTGCAAACTGGGTCTGGCTATAGGGCCAAGTCATATTGACCGCAGCCAGGCTTGTTCCCAGCGGGCGGTGTGCTCCTTCCTCCCTCAGCTATGGGCTGCACCCCATTTGCTCGCTTTCTCCAAAGACACATCTCACCCGGTGGTACACTGCTTACAATAACATTTGTCATTTTGTCTTGGCTGCCCCCCAACTCACCCACCATTGTGAGCTATATGAGAAACTCTGCTGGCTCTCACCAGCTAGATACCTTGATTTTGGTTTGGGATGCCTCTCTGGGAAAGTGATCAGAACTAGCACTCCCCAGGGGCTGGCCCGGCTTCTGCCTAAACTGAATC
Organism: Neoceratodus forsteri; assembly: GCA_016271365.2. Classification (NCBI taxonomy): domain Eukaryota; kingdom Metazoa; phylum Chordata; order Ceratodontiformes; family Ceratodontidae; genus Neoceratodus; species Neoceratodus forsteri. The sequence goes on from CM057459.1 coordinate 663,284,610, forward strand.
CCACCCCCTATGAACTTAGGTCTCTCACATCAGGGATGCTCAAAGTCCCTCCTACCCGGACCCTCATGGGAGATTGGGACTTTGCCATAAGTGTGCCCAGACTCTGGAATTCGCTGCCTGTGGATATCTGAGCTGCCCCCTCCTATCTGAGTTTTCGAAATTCCCTGTGGGGTTTCCTAAAACTAGCATCAAAGTGTGACTGCCCCAAACCTCCCTAGAGTAAAGTGTCAAATTGTTTTGTCTGAACCTCCCAGGGTGTCTCCATTGAATTCCTGGAGATATTTTCCCCACTGTATCAATGACTTCTGACTACTCCTGCCTAAAAAGTCTTGGGCATTTTTACACCCATTATTGCTCCACGGTCATAGGCTAACCATGACATATTGCACCTTGGTCACTTGGTAGAAACTCGTACTGCCAAGTGTTTCTGTTTCTGTCTAACATGTGCATATTTAGAAAAATGTGATGAGCTGTATATACCTGTCCGTGATCCAACTAGCCTAGGGGGTGTATACGACAATGTTATAAGTTATATTATGACCAATCCAGTCCTTGAGCTATGCTCCACTCCTATGTATGATGACCTGTATATATCTCTCAGTTGAACTAGCTAGTCTAGAGTGTATAATCTGAAATGTGCTTACTACTATATGTTTCCCTAGCATCAAATGATGTATTTCCATTTGTTTACAGTGACAAAAACTGTACTCTTTTGCCATGTCTCCTTGACTGTTGTTCCTCATGTTGTATTCTCCCGGTTGTTCCTGAAAAATAGGCATAATGCTTGTCTGGTGTACTTACCCGTAAACAAAAGCTAAATAAATAAATCAATCAATCATGGAGCTGCACACTGATATTTGTAGTAATTGAGCAACACTGGGTCTGGGAATTTTTCATACCCATTGGTTGTGCTGTCTCAATCCAATGGGTAAGGACAAGTTCCAGCCAATCAGGATTCTTAGTTCCCATTTTATAAGCTCCAGTATTGGTCCCAGGACAATCTTCTTCCTCCAACAGTTGCTGCACATGGACTGTGACACTCCCACCACCTGCCTTTAACAGCTCTACAGACTGGAACTTTCTCTAAGCTCTGTGACTGACTTTACGACTCTTGCCATGCACTCACTCTGAACAGTTCTGCAGACCATCTGCAGGGAGGCTCATGCTGTCTTCCTTGCATGGTAGCAATATGGTTGGCAACTGCAGAAAGGCTTGGGGCATGACACTATGGGCAGCGTAGCATATTCAGAACTTCTGATGCTATATGTTTGTATCTGCTCCCATCCTTGGATGTGGCTAAAGACAGGATACAGAACCCTAGTATACTTTTCCATTAAAAATCAGTAAGACACCTGACCCACTGGCACTGGCAGACTGTATCTTGTTCCCATATGAGCGACCCTGGTTCATGCCGAGAGCCCAGGCCCCCCCCCCAGTCTAACTTGGCTGGGTCTAGGGAACACTGCAGAGGCAGCTTTCTCAGACTCCGCGGGGGGGGGGGGTACTCCACACTGCATGAACAGCTCCTGTTGAGGGTGAAGGGTGGCACTAGGCATCACAGGTGACTACACAACTTCCTGAGTCACCGCAGGCTGCCATAGCATTGAAGTTGCTACAGTGACTGGGCAAAAGGCAGATTTTTGTAGCAAAGAAAAGTCCCCGATTGGCACATTTTGCCCTGAAGCTTTCTTCACATCCCACACTCCAGCATCTGGACCAAGTTCCTCTATAGTGTTATATGAACTTTGGTAATGCCTGAAGTGTGTGTGTGTGTGGGGGATTTCATCACAGGGTGCATTGCTTTGGGCAGTGTTGTGCGGACCTCTGGGTCTCAGTGCTGTGAAGCTGATGGAAGGAGTAGCTGATACACTGAAGGAGGAGGAAGCAAGTTGTAGGGACTGTCAGGCAAGGAATAAAATATAATTTAAAAAGAGTCAAGCAATAAAGAAATCCTAATTAAAGAGTACTGAAGAGGCTGGCTCTGTGGCACAGAGGGTTGAGGCGCTGGACGCCACACCTTGCGCTACGCCGGTGACCCGGTTCGGGAAAGAGCCTCGGTCATCGGGGGTTGGCAGGGGAGGGAGGATTGAGCATCGGTAGACTGCTCTCCTCTCTCTGGGGAGGGATCCAGGGACTGTCCAGTGCAACAGTGGCCCCCGGTAGAAGCTGAAGGGACGTGCACATGTCTGGGCACAAAGTAGAGGGGCGGAGTTGTGGCAGACATCCCAAGATGCCACTGCATGACCAAACTCCTTGGAGGGCGGGACGAGGGACATACAACTAAAAAGGAAAATCCTCGCCTCAGCTCGCGGAGATGAAGGGCTCCAGGACGCAGCCCACATCCCAACATCAGCCTGATGCCTGGGGACTCCACGCCCGACCGGCGCCTAATGCAAGGCCTCTCTAATTTCAGATAGGCCATTGGGGAGGATGGACCCACCTGGGGGAGGGGTGATCCGGGGGGGATAGGCCTGCCTGGGTGGCCGGGGCAGTCCAGCAGAGGACAGTAGGGTTCAGACAGGAAGTAGAGGCTCTAGTCGGGTGAGCACCCTGGAAGGATGCCCAGGCTGAGGAGGTGCAAAAATAGAGTAAAAAAAAAACAGTACTGAAGAGATATTTCAAACCCTGAAGCACTAGATCGCGGAATAAAAAGGAACAGGAGATTTGTATGAATTTGTAGCTGTTTGTAATAGTTCCGTTCTTAGAAATAACAGCCACCAAACAATCCACAATTAATTATACTTGAATTAAACCTGATGCAAAAAAACCTGTGTTTTGTATTGTTTGCATTGATGAGCAACATTCTCTTCATGGATCTAGGAATTTAGAGTTCTTACCATGCCACTGCATGAATACGGAACTCCAAGCACTTCATTGATAGGTTAATCGCTTGTGATCAGTGTTCAGAATAATTCATGCAGCGACAAGGTCAAAACTTCAGATTCCGGATTCCAGGAAGAGACCCATGCAGAATGATATCCATAAAAACAAAACAATGAAACAATGCAGAACGCAGTTTGTACAGTGACTGCTGTTCAGGTGGAGTTAAATATGGATGGGGTGGACACATGCTGTAGTACATGTAATCAGGAACATTATTAGGAAGGGATAATAAAGAAAATATTTGGAAAATATAGACCTCAAGGTCCATTAACAAACTACCAGTATACATCATAAGTCATCCAGCTGGTGGAGCCAAGATTATTCAAATACCAACTGCTAGTTTAGACTTTTTTTCCATAAAGGTGTTTACTGGATTTCTCTCTATCTAGTTTTTTTATTTTGTTACAGCGAGCAGGCATGCATATCTACATTTAGGTTGTAATGAGGTCTTGATGGCAAAAACAGTCATTACAAACCAGAGATATCTCACACCACTGGGAACGTGGTGCTGCCTGAAAATGGCAGACTAAAATCAAACATCCTCTCGGGCACCTGTAACCAGAAAAACAACAGAAGCGCTGGCTAGTGCAAAACTCCTTTATTAGCCACAGCATCTCAGTACAAAAATGCAAACCAAACTGGACAGGGAAGCTGAGCTGCCTAACATGCCGCTTTTATAAAGTTCTTTCAATGGCTTGAAAAGCACTTTAATTAGTGTGGATATATTAGCAAAGTTCACGCCCCTGTGCAGCTTGCTTCATTTTGTACTGAGATACTGTGGCTAATAAAGGCGCTTTTGGTAACTAGCCAGCTTCTATTGTTTTTCTGGTTATGGGTGCTCCAAATGGATGTTTGATTTCAAAATAATAGAGCAATGCAAAATATCATGCCCATTAAAGATCAGTAACAATATTTCATAACACAGCAACTTTTTTGTTAATTTCTTTATTCACCCTGGACACCAGGGCCCTTCAGGCGTGACCCACTGACAGACACTACCGCCCTGCCTAAATCCCCACCTGGCCAGGAATCAGGGACAGAGTCCTCCTCCAAGGCCCTGGAGAGAGGAGAGGACCCAGGAGACTCGACTGGGCAGGGACCGGCAGGGACCACCATCTACCTCCTGGTGTCGGAGGTTTTTTTCCATCTTGGTTGCCCCTGAGGCGGTGGACATGCAATGATGTCGGCGCAGCGAGGGAATGGACCACCTCTTTCTGCAGATGTCCGTCGCTTCCTCCCCAAAATTTTACGTCCCCACCTAATGCAGTGCCCCCGATCTCCACCAGGGGCCACTGCAAGGCAGGAAACCCTGGATCCCACCCCAGGAGAGGAGGGCAGTCCAGATGCTCGATTCTCTCCTCCCCTGCCGAACCCCGATGGCCCCAGTCCACTCCTGAACCCGGGTCGCCAGTGTGGTGTGAGGTGTGGTGTTCAGTGCATCAACCCTCAGCAACACCGGGACAGCTATAACAGAGCAACTTAATAACACAAAATTTGTAGATGGCAGTTCGCAGCATACTTCAGTCAATCAGCAGAAACAGAAGAGCAAACGTCCTATCCTGTATCCTATAACATTTTGCATTGTTACTCATGCTATATTTCAAGGAACTTAAAAGAAAGAATTGAGTAGGTTATGGTATGCTGCAAAGCCACATACCAGGAGCTGTGGTTCTGCCTTCTAGTAGTGCAGCTCCACAGTCCCACTACATACTGAAGCCAGTAGCAAGCACTTACACCTGTTTCTAAACAAAGTGATGTAATCCATCAGTGAGCTGACTGTGCCTCTCTTCCACACAGTCTCAGCCTCACTACAAAACAATTCACTTAAAATTTGGAACAGAAACATGCAGCCCTGTCCCTCCCACGACTACCACTGCTTGCAAGTTTTTACCCTCATCCCTAATTACAGCCCTCCATCACCTAAGACCCATTCACTGGTAACCCGACTACCCTTTCACACTCCCATTTCAATGACCTCTTTACTGCTCCTACCTGCCCACATTTTGTTATGTGCCAGACAACACCCACCTCTGAGTTTTTCCCCAGCAATATGCACAATACCTGGTCCCTGAGTAACTGTTTCTTTAACATTATTTGGCCTGCTTAACATAGCTTATCACTCTCCTACTTATAGTACCCCCGCACAGTATGACAGGGGAGAAACTAATCACACCAACACCTGGAACCCTCACATATGCCCCTGTTAACCCTCTGCCTCCAAAAGGCTTCACCCAAATACCTTCACCCTCTTCAACTTCAAGGACATTACGGGAAGCATCATACTGAAACTGTGCCAACCCTCTTGCATCCTTCATCACAGGATGGTACAGAAGAAAATCATGTCCCCGACCAAAACAGCCAGTTTCCTCCTGTTGACCAGACAAACAGTACTGCTTCTCTTGCTTATAGGGGGGTAATGAGCATCCTAAATCTGGACCTGTGGCAAAGGCCACCTCCTACCAGAGGTACCTAGATCTGGTTCATGTTAACATAGGTGGGCAACTACCAAAACTAGATGAATTCAAGCTCTGGGTAACAAACTCACAATTTGATGTAGTTGCTGTCACTGAGACCTGGCTAACTAGCAGGATCAATGAACAGAGATTGCCATTGATGACTACACCCTATATAGGATGGACAGGAGACCAAAGAAGGGGTGGCTGTCTATTATATATTAAGTCCTTCCTGCCTTCCCACCTACTACCCTCTGTTCTGACCTTGCTGGATGTGAACTTCAGGCAGTAAATCTTAATATTGGCCCAAAACTGGAGAAGAACCTCAACCTCATTGCTGCCTACATCCCTCCCAAAACTATCAGTAATGGCTTCCACTGTTGACATCATCTCTGGACTCTCCCTAAATCATGAAAAGATTGTTCTTGGCGACTGTAACTGTAACTGGTTGTCTAGCAATTGTGAGGCTTATGCTGTCAAGCTAGCAAGCATTTTCCTCACTCAGGTCATCTCCTCTCCAACCAGGGTGAACTACAAAACAGGCACCTCCACTCTGCTGGACTGGATCCTGGTCACCCACCCAGACACAGTCATCTCAACGTGCTCCCAGACTTCCTTAGTGATCACTCCCTGTCACTTGCAGATGATCCACTAAGGTACCTAAAGATGAACCCTCATCCATCAAAGCCCGTGTCTTTCGCACCCACCAACTTCAGTACTTCTGTTCGCTCCTCCGGCAGCTTGATTGGTCCTACCTGTCCTATACCAAGGATGTCAATGCTGCATTAGAGTATTTCTCCTGCCAATTTAACTGGATGTGTGATAGTGTGGCACTGTTTAAGACTCTCAATAGGAAATGCAACTCACAGGCATGGTCCACCCCTGCCATTAAGTCACTGTCATGGGAAAGAGACAAAGCATGGGCCCAATACAAAGAACTTGGCCACCCAGAATACCTTCAAAGATATAAGGAACATCGTAATACTGTTAAAGCCAACATCAAAACATTGAAGGCCAACTTCCACACATCCCAGCAAATAGACCTACTTCACCACCCTAAGCAACTCTGGGGAAGAATCAGTGAAATGTTTGGTAATTCAAAAAAGCCTCGGCCCTCCTCCATTGTAACTGAAACTCCATGGCTGCTGGTGATGAAAACATTGCCACTTCATTCAACAAAATGTTTTGTGACCTGTCATCCTACATACCTGCCTCTCCTACCCATATCACCTCACTCACTGAGCTTCTTGTCTCCCCACACAGGCCCAAATTCTACTTCAAAAGCTCTCAGAAGGAAGTATTCACCTACCTTACTATGTCTAAAATGTCCACCTAGATAGTGCCCGATAACATTGACATGAAGCTCCTCAAACTTGTCCTACAGGAGGTCACCTGTCACTTGCAGATTATCTTTAACCTGTCCCTTTCCACTGGCAAAGTCCTGGAGCTGTGGATAAAAGCTCACATCACTTCAGTACATAAAGAGGGTGCAGTCAACCTTCCCACTAACTATTGCCCTAGCTCCATCTTGTCTGCACCGCTAAAATCCTGAGAAAGCCATCAACTATCAGCTCACATACTATTTGAATAATCATGGCTACTCACCAGGGAGCAACATGGCTTCAGGAAAAATCACAGCATTACGACAACTCTGCTGGAATATGCAGATGCTTTGCACTGTACCCTAACAAAGATGAAATTGTCGGCCTATATAATACAATCTATAGTTTGGGGTGTCCTCAATAGATACAAGAGTGGTGCTGGTATGACTGCACCAAGGAATGCTGTGCCCAGGGGTGTGCAAATCAAATTTTGAGCAGCTTGCCCCAGGGCAAGTGAAGGTCTAAAACTACTTGCCCCTGAAATCTTGTACTTGCCTACCGTCAAACATATGACTGGTAAAAACAACATGTTACTACCACTTTACTCAAAAAAGAAAAAGGTAATTTCTTTTTACCGTGTGTATGGAATCAAAAGTGCAATATACAGGGAATTACGTAGACACTGTTGAAGGATGTCAAACATTGTCACTTTTTTTTGTTCATCTCCCCCCACCATCCTCAACTATTTTAAGCAGCTTAGCCATCTCTCGTAGGACCCGATCCTACCTGATATGAATTAATAATCTATGGTGGTTCTTTCTGCATATGATATGGCCCGAAGTGAAGAAAGAACACACTACAACAACACACTATGACATGAATCACTCATTAATGCCCACCCCACCCCCCTCAAAATCCACACAAGGTGGGCAAGGGCCAGGCCATATAAAAAACAACAAAAGAAAGTGGCTGGGTAACAGTAGTGCAAGAAGCCAAAAAGAAATGTAATCATTCACAACCAGCCAGCTCAGGCAGTGAGGGACCTGAGGGTACCAATGACATCACACTGAGTAGTGAGTACAGTGCTGCACTGTCACTGGTACTGTAAAAGACATCATACACATTACCAACCCTGCTCCACTTCTTCACCACTGGCTTGGGACTTGTCTTACACCGCCACAAAATAAGCCACATAAAATACTCAGCATCGGAGTCAACTTTATGCAACTGCTGTATTTTTGCAGCAAACAGCAGTTGCAGCAATCAAACAGCAAGTTGGCAACACTACACCCCACTGAGCCAACTAGACCCTCTCCAGAACTAAGCAAGCAGGTTTGGCAGGATGAATTCTTGTAGCCAGTGCAGCTGCAACACAACATTCGATGATGAATGCCTCCCCCACTCCTACCCCGAGCCACAAGAGTCCGCTCCAAACAAAGTCAAGAACTGAAGCAGGCAGGCCATCATCCACAGTTTTGCAATCCTGACACACAGCATCACATACCTTAAAACATGGCAACAAGCAAGGGACAAGACAAGATGAGACTCCTCTCTGTCACAGCAACCCCCAGTAGCCCGCCCAACCCTGACATCAAGTATCCAGACCATTTGTCTTGTCGTGCATTGCACTGCCCCCCTGCCCTGCCCAGCTAAGCACCTCATACACTTAAGTTATTCAACCACACGTGGTCCTCCAGGCATCCCCCCTGTACCACACAGACACATTAGCCAGCCTGTTACTGTCTCCGAATTAATGGATGGTTCCCCACCTCAGACCAGTCATACTCATTTTCATTGTTTACATATCTCAGCTCTGTACTGTACCTCCCAAACAACAACTGATCCATGGCTATTGTATCACCAAACAACAATTGATCAACAGTGGCCAATGGTCAAACTCAGAGGGGGGGCTCACTTAAAACTTAAAATTCTTGGAAGTCAGAGAGATGGGGATCACAGCCTCCACCGACCGCGGCCTGGATTACACTAGGGCACTTGCACCCGGGCGGTCAATGGCTAGCGGTGCTCAATATCATCGAAATGGTGCAGAAAGTGCAGCAGCAGTGGAACGGGATGAAGACTGCACCAAATCCAATGGAAGACATGCTGCTCAATGCAGTGCTGCCACACACGATGCACCATTTTGCCAATGAAACAGAATACCATCCTGCATCCTAACCTAGCCACCAAGCACTCAGTCGCAGAACACTTTGCTAATAATACAACACATGGCTGGCAGCTATCAGGCCCAAGCACAGATAGAGAGAGAGTCAACTACAATAATGGTTACCACCATGATTATAAACTGTCTGCTGTCTGCATGACAAACTAAGAAACATGGGGTAATAGCATGTTTACCAGAAATGATACAACAGGCGGCAGGCTGCAAGCATCAGTGGATGACCCGTCCCTGTCATCACCCACACAAACAAACCAACAGTGCACACCTCTGTCAGCGGGTCAGTCAGTGGCCGGGCTACCAGGAGAGAAAAAGCAGAGCTGCTAGGCCAGGGAAACGGAAAACATATTTAAGCTGAACTCAGCATACATGCAGCATCACACAACCGAAGACCTTGCCATATTTTTATTGGCTAAACAAAGGAAATCACAGAATACTGCCAATACTTTGTACAGTCTGATGTATCACCCGACCACCAGCCACATTTAAAAATTATAAGATTCAGTAGTGTGACAGCCTGAGACTCAAGTGTCAGTGAATTAGCTCCCTAACACTGTACCCACCTCTGTCCATTGTTAAATCCAGCCAGTGAGCCACACAGAAGAGCGAGAGGGATATTCTGTCCCAGTTTAGCCTGGCCTCTTGCCTCTTCTCTTCTTCAGGCCTTCTCCATCCAGCAGCTGATCAATAATGGAAACAAACTATTTTTTTTCATAAGTAAGACAATTACCATCGGCCATCATCATCCGCCAGAATTAGCCGTGCTGCCCGCGCATCCAGAGGTTCAGTAACATCAACCTTTCTTTGTAATGGTGTGCAACACTGACTGCTCTTTCCCAAGTGTTACAGTGTTCTCCTCCATCCTCACTGTGGCCAATTAGCACACTCCACCACTGTTGCTAGCCTACAAAAATTAATCAGAAAGCCAGAACGGACTGCAGGCTAGCAAATGGGGGTGGAGGTGTCTGAGAGGGGTTCAGAGAGTGAGGCAAGGACTTGGGGGTGGAGACAGCACATGCTCAGAATGCAAAAAATAAATGGATGGGAAAAACACTTGTCCAAGGGCTGATGTAGGGAGATCAAAGGTCTGCCCAACAGTGTAATTAGGTCAGCCTCGGACATCGGACAATGCAATTTGCACATCCCTGCTGTGCCAGGTTTGTAGTAAATCAAGCAAGAGTGGGCTGGAAACAACCTGGGAAACCAGCACCAGCTAAAGGCTTAGAGCTTCTGCTCCTCCATTTTGCCACTTAGTTAAACATTTGTATTTTCAGTCCCAAAGCTTAGGAAAAGTGGTAAAGACTGCAACCATGGCTACTGTAAAGTGCAAATACTTTTATTCAGTGCAAACACGCTGTGCAAAATTCACATTCAGATAAGTTCCTCAGCAGCATTAAACATGGTTGCTTCCTTCCTTCTTCCTCATGACATCACCTGGACGCGTTTCAAACACATCAGTTTTCAAAGGTTGGTTCTAGCCCACACTCTTGCTTGTCCTCAACAGAGCCTGTTGTTTTGCCCTTAGCCTAAAACACGACGCGCTACATGTGTACTGTACAGTAGTCAAAACTGGCTTAATCTTGGATCCTGGCTGCACCTCAATACCCTAATCACTGAATAAAAGCACTTTATGGCTCTCTGTCCTCAGGCCTTCAAGCCATGTTCGGCTTTGTGGATCAAACTTACACCACCAGGGGTAGTACAACACACCTTGCTCCTCCCCAAAGGAAAACCTCATTAGGCCAAGCCATCTTTTCCTAGATTTTGCAAAACTCTGGAATGGGCTGCCTCCCTCCTTAAAAGCAGACTGCAACCTTTCCCAATTTAAACCTACTCCTTCTCATCCCTCTCCTTATCTGGATCTGATTATACTAAACGAGCTGCTGTAAACTGTTATTAACTGTGAAATGATATTATTGTTTTTAATGATGTCCACAACTTGAGCATGGCAGCACTTCAATATAGTAGTCAACAAGTTAGTGAATCATAATGTATAGCATGTCTTAGTCTGAAGTGCTGTAAGTATTGTCCCACCTCAGTGTTGCAAGGAATTGTACTGTATTCACCTGTTACTTTCATATTGATGCTGACTCTAAACCCTTTGTTAATAAGCCCTGCCTAAAGGGTTTTATGTGGAATGAATGAATAAATGAACAGTTAAATTCAGGACAGAAAGCAGGGCAGCTGTGTATGAATTTATGGAGCAGAGTAGGATGAACAAGGACTGACTGGTATCCCTCTAATTCAATGCACAAAACTACCATTCTGCCACCACCTGGTATCTAATTAGTCATGTTAATAAGGGATTACAACTGAACACTGTCTGTGTTTGCACTGTAGCTGCTTTGACGAGCCAGTTCTCCCTGGTTCGACACCTGACAATTAGGGTACTGAGGACACGTGCGGAGGCAGCCTCACCTCAAGCAGGGGAAGACCCTCCTCCCGGAAGAAGTGGTGTGTATGGGAAGGAGGGAGTGAGGAAGGGGAAAAACAGAAGACAGAGATTGAGGAGCAGCCAGAGAGGAATAGATCTTACCAACCAACCACAGAGTGGATCCTCCACTCATCTGGGTTAGTCAACACAGTAGTGCTGGGTTCAAATCCATGAACAAGGAGCTCTATTACGCATTCTTGTGACAGGTAGAGGCAGCACAAGGTAGCCTCTCATCCACTGGGATGGTATGGGGGTTACCTCCCTGGATACTCAAGTATGGAGACCACATGTCATAGTAAGTCCAGAGTTTCCCTACAGCTGCATGAAATGTTCTCTCATAGCGGTCAGTGAGTGTTAGGAGGTTTTGCCATTCTTGAACTGGAGGGTGATAGGGGTCCCTCCAATGGTGGAGAAGCAATCACTTGGCTCTAGCCAATGCACCACTGACCCAGAGCAACTAGGGTGAACACAAGATGGTATTTGGTGGGAGCCCAAGGACTGCCAGCTGAGTATCTCTAACCTCAGGGACCAGGGCAACCCTTGGACATGCTGCCCAGACCTCAGACCAGTAAGACTCAAGAACAGGACAGGACTACATAATGTGGGTAAAGGTAGCCTGGGGTGAGAAAGCTTCTCCAGCAGTCACTGTGGTCTAACAACCCCACCCCTACAGCCAATGTAGGATACTGCATGCCCTATGGAGGAGCTTAAACTGGAGCGTCTTGGCTTGTAGTTCCCGACTAGCAATGTAGGCATTCACCCAGACTTGTTTCCACCTGGAGGGGGTAATGTGACATCCAGCTCAGTCTCCCATTTGTCCCTTGGGCCTCCCGCAGGGTGGTGTGGAAGCAACAGAGGGCACAGCTGTCAGAATTTGGCTGCTAGATGCTGGGTGGCAGTTAGAGCGTGGATCCACTTCTCCAGGGGCTCAGGCCTAGGGAGTGTGTGGGATGGGGATACACAGTATCTCAGCATATCCCTTCATGGCAAGCACCTCCACAAGTGGGTGAGGGGGAGGTGGAAAGTCTCCTGGAGCTCTTCGAAGGAGTATAAAATCCCTGTGTACACATGACAGACATCTCCCAGACAGTTAATGCCTCAGGCTTGTCATGATTCCCACCATATTGGCTGCAAATCTATTGTCATCTGAGGATTATGCCATATAGGCCTATTGGCTGCTGTTCTAGAATTCCACCTTAATTGTTACAGTTTTTATCTCAGATATGTTTTGTGTGTCTAGCACATTGAGAAATATTGGTTCTGAGAGACCATTCTGGGAGTACTAGAGCTGGCGGGGATGGAAGGCTCCCCTGTGCCAGTTCTAAGGAGATCCAACCTGGCACTGGACTTGTTAGAGATGGGGCATAACTCACAACTCCCTGCCGAGCCCACACACTCAAGGTACAGTTGAAGATCTGGGAGTCCAAAGGCCCCTCTCCTCCAGTGCTCCTGTAGGATTTTAGCCTTATCTTTGGGTACCTACCTGACCAGATGAAGGAACTGAGTATTGAGTGTAGATGTTTAAAAAGATCCCTGAAAGTTACACCAGGAGGATGGCCAATATATATTGTAGTTTGAGGTGCCACAATTTTAGGGCATTTACCTTGCCCCAGATTCAAAGGATGTGAAAGCCATCTGGCCAAGTCTGCATCCAGCTTGTCTAGCATAATCTGAACATACACAGCCATGGTTTGTAGCGATAGACTTACGCTTAACACCCAAGCACAATATGCTCTCAGGGGACCACTGGTATGGGTAAATGTGTGATAAGTGAGGCTGTACAGATGGCATTAAAGGGCAAAACCTAGGACTTGAAGCCATTTAATTTATAGCCAGACAGAGCCAAGTACTCGAGATAATGGACTGGAAGCAAGCCAGGGATGCAGGAATATCTGATAAGAATGAGGTAATATCATCTGCAAAGAATGATATTTCATGAGGGATCCCCTACTATTATGGCTGTAAAGGCTGGAGAGGCTCTGATTTTGTGGGCCAGTGGCTCAATCACCAGAAGAAAGAGGAAAGGGAACAAGGGCATCCTACATTGTTCTTCTGTGTAGTGGAAAGTAGGGCAACACAAGTGAATTTGTCATGACTGCCACCAATGGGGACACATACAGAACTCATGCCAGGGACATAAATTCTAGTGGGAACCTAAATCTGCTCATGGCATTAAACAAATAGGCCCACTCCACTCTATCAAATGCTTTTCTTGTCATCAAGTGGCAAAGTGACAGTGGGTGTGGGTGTAGATCTAGATTCCCAGATCAGGTCTAAAGTTTGGCAAATATTATCCAACCCCAACCTGCCTGACACAAAACCAAGCTGGTCTAGGTGAATGAGAGTGGGCATGATGTGCTCTAGTCGCCTGGCCAGTATTTTTGCAAACAGCTTGGCATTCATGTTTACGTGGGAGATGGGATGGAATTGAGAACAAAGAGGACTATCCCTGTCCTTTTTCAGGATGAGGGCTATGACTGCTTGGGAGAAGGACGTGGGAAAGGTCCCTTAGCTCCAAGCAAGCCTCGTTAAACACTTTAACCATTTAGGGGCACCAAGGTCTCCACAAAAACATGGTAAAATTCTGTGGTAGCCATCCAGTCCAGATTTCCCCTGTGACACAGAAAGAATGGCAGATTTCACCTCTTACAAGGTAATGGGGTGGTCAATCCATCTAGATGATTTGGTGATACGTGGGAAAGGTAATGTAAAACATTTCAAATTGGATAGGAGTTGGAAACCTCTGATGAGTACAAGTGGGAGTAAAACTTTCTAAAGGCTCTATTCATGTCAGATAGGAAGGTCAGTTTATTCCTCTGACTGGTATGAATGACCAGGAGGTAGTTGTCCACTTCCTGGGCCCCAGCCTGGCCATTAAAAGCTTCCCTAGTTTGCTCCCGGCTTCTCAGTGTTTCAGATTGAGTTTGTAGAGTACACCACACATTCTGTTTTGTACTGCAGGGCATCCATAATCTCAGCCCTTAGGGTTCTGATCTGAGGCGAAAAGTGGCACTGGGTGTTGGGTGGGTTGCAGTTCATTCTCCAGCATTTTGAGGTCCCCTCCTTAGCACGGAGGAGGGTGTCACTCTCCCAGCACGCTTTGGAAGTATAAACAGTTAACTTGCCCCTGAGCACCACTTTCATGGCCTGCCATTGTGTGGAATGAGACATATCAGCGTTATCATCAAAGGAGTAATAGGTCAGCCCCTGGCAGAGCCAGGAGGTGACTGACTCCTGCTGCAGGTTACTGATATTTAATTCCCATTTATTCCTGGGTCCAGACCTACTGCGGCAAGCCAGGGATAGTAGTACAGAGGCACGGTTTGAAATAAGTATGTTGCCCAAGGTAGCTCCCCCATGTCTGGGCCACTATCCCTTGTGAGACAAACATGACATCCAGGCAACTGTACAAGTCATGGGCCAAGAAATAAAAGGAAAAGTCAATGTCACGGGGGCCTCAGACATCATGCAAGCCACTTTGTCTGAAGCTAGAGACCATATGGGTAGCCACTGCAAGCTCATTTCTAGGGCTTGACCCCCTACAGCCCAGTTGAGGATCCAGGACAAGATCTGTTAGAATTGAGTCAAACTAGTTTGGGTCTAGGGTACTGGGGACATAAACACTGCCAAGTATGAGGGATTCCTTTTGAAAATTACAAAACAAGAAAAGGAGTCTGCCCTATGAATCTTTGTATTTCTTAGGCATTGTGAAGGTGTAGTCCCACTCACATACTACTTAGCCTATGTGCATTCACTTCCAACATATGTGTTTCTTTGGGGTACTGCAATGTCACACTGCAGTTAATTTAATTTCTGTAGCATCTGGCTTCTCCTGACAAGGCACTTTAGTCCCTTAACATTCCAAAAACTATTTTGAGATGCCCTAGGGAGGTCATTATCAGAATCACCTCAGCAGACTCATTCTCTGCACGCCCCAACACACAGACAAACACACACACACACACACACACACACACACACACACACACACACTCTCCCACCCCAGCAGCACAACTGCAGCCTGTACAGTCAGTAAAATTACAGTGTATGACTTATACAAGTTACGTTAGGTCAAAGACTATTAAAAAGTGATGATAAACTATAATCCAATACAGAGGCTTGACAGGCGATTAGGGTCAGGTCCCACTCTTAGGGTTGGGAAAACCAAAAGCTAATGAAAATGGAAAGAAACAGACAATTCAGAGCAGTCCCTGCTAGTTGAGGCAAACTAGTCACATTCCCCAGTGGAAGTGAAGGGGGGCTTTTAAGCTTTTGCTCACAGAGCACCAGAGTTTGGTTTAACAGGAGATAGCCCTGCTGCCTCCACCATCCATCTCCCTGGCCAAGAGATCAACAGGGCGAGAGGAGACCTTGTGTGGGGTAGTCAGAGTATTGCTCTCAGCAGACTAATATACCAGTGGGCCATTCTGATCAATCTGACAGAGATTTAAGGGACCAAGCTGCAAGCAGTTTAAGGTAGGGGCCACCATACTTGGGTGACCTGCCAACACCGAATGAGAAATGCTAACCCACATCTGCCAAACATCTGCCAAGCCACGCAACATTGGACCACAGCTGGGGAGGGGGCTCTAATAACAGGCACACCTCAGGATGTTAAGTCTGGGAGCATCCCTCCCACCCAACACAATTATCCAGGCTGGGGTAGTTTAGGTAAGAAATGCATCTGCTCCCCCATGAGTGCCTGACATATATGCAGCTTGCAAGGTCGAGAGAGACACGTGCAGTGAAAAAGGGAAAACCTGCTGTGTGGTGAAGGGGCCATTTTGACAGGCTGGTAGTGGCACCAGACTCTTAGGGACAGCCCCGAACACAAAAACAAAGCACTTCCATGAACATTCAACCCACATCTGAGCTCTTCCCCATCAATAAACACAAGATCAGGAGCCCCCTCATTTGTGGTACAGTACACAGGGCAATGGGAACACTTGCTGGGGAATTGCCAGTAGAACATTAAAACACAAACGTGAGAGAAACTCAACAGTTCAAACAGCCTGGAGCCATTAGTGAAAGTCCTTCTGCTCCATTTCTGTGTCCAACAACATCTGCAACAGGCAGCAAATAAACCGCACATTAGTTACAGCGGCAGTGAGAACTATAGAAACCCCATACAGCTAAGCACTGTCAGGGCCATCCGTAATGGCCGAGCAGGAGCAAGAGTAAAGAGTCCCTATTATAAAAAGTTCAGTTAGGTGTTACACTGGGACCACATGTGAGACTCCTAGTCCATGAGGCACCTAAGACCAGTTACAGTGCTGTCCTGCTCTGCATTAGTCACTAGGATCAGAGGGAAGGTGGCAATAGTACTCATGGTTCCTGCAGGTCTGCGGGTAGAGGGCCCAGGCTGCACAGTGCTCATGAGCACCTCACAATCATCTTCGGTGGCTGGGTTTGAGCAGGGAGAGCAGGCCGGCCCCAAATGCTCCTGGAGATATGCATCTGCTTCGGCTGGGGTTTGAAACGGAACATTTCTCCTGTTTAGATTAATCACGAGAGTAGCCTTGGTAGAGGGGAGAATAGATAATGCCCCTGTTCCTCCGTCTTTGCTTGATTTTCTCATAGGCCTCTCATTTATCTAGTACCACCCGAGGATAATCAGGGTAGAATGATATGCGACTGCCGCCCACTATTATGTCCTTGAGCTCTCAGCTGTGGTACAAGACCAGCTCCTTATCTGGGTATCCAACCAGTTTAAAGATGAGGGGCCATCCTCTCTGATTATTCTTCATGCCTTGTGTGTGGCGAATACAGTGGGCTCTATCAATCTCGATGTCAGACTCTCTTGGGGTAAGCTGGAGCACACCGGTAAGTTGTCGCAGACATATTGAACCATGCTGTGCCCCCCTCCACTTCCTCTTGCAGCCCTATGATGCGGAGGTTCTTTCTCCTACCACAACCCTCAAGATCTTCTGGTTTTGCAGTGAGCCAGGAGATCTGTACTTTGACAGCTTGCAGGCACTGGTCGTACACTAGCTATCCATCTGTAAGTTCAGAGATTTATTTCCACCTCCATTACTCGACCAGTAAGAGAAGCAAGGCTGGCTTGGGTCTCCATCACAGTCTGCCGGACAGATTCTACAGATACAGCGATCTGCTCAAGCAGGCTGGCCTGACAGATAGGGTCGGAAGAGCGGCAGAGGACTTTGAGCATCAGCCATCTTAGACTCCTGGAGGCAGCTGGTGGGTGGAGAAGTTTCAGTCGCTTTTTCTGATTTTGCTATGTTGTTGGGTCTGCAATTTCAGCCCAGGTTGATGGCATGTTCCTCTGTCTCCCTGCTGGATATGAGCACAGGGCACCCCATGTAGGTTTCATTGATGGACAAAGCAGATATTGAACAGAGGCAGCTTGGAGCTAGCAGGTTAGAGTGGCCATTCCTCTCAGGCATTCATGTGACCTCCTGACAGTACTGACTTTAACGGTCTATATAAATACTATAGAGCAAGGGTACACCAAAAGAAGCAGATATTTTACCATGCTCATAGGATAAACATTTCAGGTATAGTACGAGCAAAAGTCTCCATCAAGTACATCATCACAAACAGTCACTGAGGAAATAAATGCACACAGTGAGTATTTTGTCACTTGGGTTTCGGCAGACTGTTTGGAGGGGGGTTGGTTCAGGAGACATGTAAGGAAATACTTCTTAAGAAAAAGGGTAGTGGATGTCTGGAACAGTCTTCCAGTGAAGGCAGTGGGGGTGAAAACAGTGGTGGGATTCAAAAAAGCCTGGGATAAGCACATGGGAATCATAGGGAAAGGAAGGGGGTGGAAGAGACAGTACCGTAGACCAAGGAGGTTCTGCAGCAAAAGCAATCACAATGAAAATGGGAAGACTGGATGGGCCAAGCAACCTTTATCTGCTGTCAGTTTCTATGGGTTTACAATTATGTACGGTGTAACCCCCCTGCAAATGGGGGTTCCCAAAAAGTCTTCCAGGAGCTTGCTTGAATGCCCCAAGCCTGAATGGTGTTTGGCGTTTAAGCCGTTTATCTGTGAGTGCTTTTAGAGCCTCTGGTACTGTCTCTTTAAGAGCTATCTGCCTGCAGACATAATTAATTTGGATGGGGGTCTGTGTGTTTCCCTGCTTGAATCCCACTCGAGCTGCTGCCAAATCGTTCCGTTTCTGCCATCGCTAAGTAGGCAGAGTGAGCACTTTTCAAAGATGTAACTGTGCCAGAAATCATTTAGAGTAATAACAAAAATACAGTTTGTCTAACCTGCTTTTCTTTGCAGTCAGAACTGTGTTTGCCTAGCCCTCCATTCTGGTTTTGAACTGCTGAACTGGACCAATCAGTGTGGGGGGCCTTTGAAATGGAGCCTGCTGCTGGCAAATCAGAACTTGGACTCTCATTGTGGAGCCAGCCACCTATGTACTGTATGGCCAATGCCTCTGGGAATTGTAGTTTGGACTTCGGCGCTTTTTGCACCAACAGGGGGAGTCTGATTGTGAGTGACAGCCAAACCAGCCAACTGAACTGGGAGGAACTCAAAGGAAATGCCCGGCTCTGTCTACTGGAAAGATCAGATGAGGTGAGACAGTGAAGAAAAAAGGAGCTATGTGCTTCTGCTGTGTACAGTTTTAGCACGGTAAGCGCGTGTAAGGCCCTGAGTTTCAGTCTGCAGCCTGTGCAAGCGCCTTTTTGGACTGAATCCGACCTGTGAAGTGAATCAAGGAGATCTGAAGAGCAGAAACCAGGCTTACTCTGTAGAAGACTGGAGAAATTGCTGAATTGCGCTCGGTCTGTCAGGAACTGAATCTGCTGTGTGTTCTCCCGGGTATTGTGCAGTAATTGCAATCGGGATCGAGAAGCAGCCTGCCTGGTATAGTACTTTCTTTTACATATAAATGTGTGTAGTGCTTGTGGGGAATTGCGTTTCAAATCCCCTGTACAGTGAATTGAGTGCATGAAGCTGGAAGTAAACCCCAGCTTAATCCAGACTACATCCATTTGCTCTAAACTGCAGTGAGGTCCAGTCACAAGGACCTTGTCCACATGGTCTGCTCCTCCTGGCAATCCAGGACAATCTGCCTTCCATCCAGTTCCCAGCATTAAGTTTGTGAGTACAAAGCAGGGTAGCTCCCTACCATCTGTTTATCGAATTGCAAGTGTGTCATCTAATTGTTGCTTTTTTTATTTCTTCACGAACTGAGCCCTCCAGCTCCGGATTACAATTGGATATTGTGCAAGTGTTTTTTCCATCACAGGGCCACAACCAGCTGCACCGATCCTGGCTAGCCCCCCATCCTGGGTACCCAGTGAAAGTCATAATTTGGGACTCTGAATAAGCGCACAGTACTGTGATTATTACTGTGTTTAACCTAATTAACCTGATTTCCCCCTTCCTTGTTACAGCTCCTTAAATAAATCAGATCTGTTGGTTTTCAGCAAAGTTACACTGAAGTATTCGTTTATGTTAAAGTATTGTACTGTGGTTTTTGCACTGTATCATCTTGTTTTACAGGGGTTCCCAGAGTCCAGTCGACAGAGCCAGTCCTGGGGGTAAGTGTACATTGTGAAGATATTCCTAATGCATTGTGTGGGCCACTAGTGGGAAGAAAGGGGGGTTGCAGTGTCCCAGAGGGCTGTGACCAAGTTAGTTTAACTACTGCAAACCCTGACCTCTGGGTGGAGGCACCCGCCATTGGACCTAGGCCCCTCAACCTGTTAGTAGTTAAGCAGGCAGGGGTAGTAGCCCTTGGGATAGCGCCACCGAGGGGGTACAACTGTATTTCAGATGGGGACGGCTGAGGGGTCAGGGAAGGTTTGTGGTGGCTGTTATCAGAATGGGCATGGCAATTAGTTATTGGGGGTAATCTGTGCAGCATCACACCACTGGGGATAGGTCACTGGTAGCTGCACTTAATCAATGGGGGCGGTTAGAGTAGAAAAACATAATTGGGAATGGACTACTTACTGGTGGTTAGTGCCACGTTTAATTATTGCTGTAGTGGTGGTGGGGAGGAAGAAGCAATACAAGGAGGGATGCAGACATCAGAGATGAGCTCCTGGATGTGTTGGGCAATTTTTCAAGGGGCGGAGGTGGATGGGTAACTTTTGGACAGTGCGGATGAGCTCTTGGTGTTGGCTAGTTCTGAGGAGGGGGTTGGTTAGGAGTCTGTTGACAGAAATCTGCATTAATTTGCCAACACAGGAACGTGCAACGGGTTCCCGGTGTCAGGAAATTCTTGGGGAGAAGGCTGTTTCATTAATTTACTTATTTAGTTTTTGTTTACCAGGAATGGAGGGCTATTTTTAGCCCCGGGGAGTTGCCAACATTAGGGATAGGCTCCTGGTGCTGTCAGTATAAACACAGCAGCATTAACTTGCCAACCCCAGTGTCAGAGAAAGTGTGCTGGGTTTTTTTGAGGGGTTGGGGTACTGATACCAGGTATTGCTGCCAGTGTCAGAATTTGCATGAGTTGGGTGGGGGTCAGGGCATCACCATGTGGCCACTAATGCAATGACAGTGTTGCAACAGATGCATGAATGCAGCAATACTGTTGTAGCAAAGGTGGCTGCACATCGTGTGGTAACCTGTGGACCTTATTAAAAAGCTATGAAAAACAGAATTGTGCATGCATGGCTGGTGGCTCCTGTAAACAGTAATAAATGTGTTACTTTACATTTTTTAGTTCTGAAAATCATAAGAGGCACTCCATCAGGCCACGTTCAAACAAACCTGAAAGTGTTAAGATTTCCTTTTCCAGTCCTTACCACTGTTCTGATTCTGACTGACAAAAAAGGTGTCTCAAAACATGAATTTTGTTATTTCAACCCCATTGGTTAACTTATGAACTACTGAAATGATTTTTGGCAAATTCAGAAGGTTCCATGATCATGCCACAAGAAATGTGTGTGCCTTCTTCAGCTTCCTGGGTTAAAGGACAGTCAAGTTCCATGCAGCCGTAAATCATGATTTAACATAGAAAGTACCCACTCAGCACTAATTAAAGTAAACTGGACATCTGAAGATCATGTTTTTCAAAACATTCTTAAAAGTTGACAAAACACACTTTAAAGATTATTGAAAATTGAAAATTCGTTTTTGCTGGTAGCATGTAGTAGCAATGGAAGCTAAGTAAAAGTTCCTCTGACATACCGCCTCACGGATTGTAGCCCCATGCTTTTTCAGTGATGCTCCTGCCCGATCTCTCAATTCCACAATTCTCTGATGATGTGCTAGTCACAGTCTCTAATTATTTCTACCTAAGCCCATTACATTTTATTCTTTACATAAACATATGACAGGATTTCTTTTATTAACCAAGGTGTTCAGTTTACCTTCTTTAGAAGAAAACTGTGTTAAGACTAAAATGACATCATGCGGTTTCACACAAAATGTTGTGGCTCTTGTTGCTCAGAGTACACACAGCAGTGACAAAAACACTGTTAAGTGTCACACGTGAACATTTTACACAGATGATTATGGACAGAAAAAGTCTATGGGTGGGATTTTCTATCGAGTGGACGCAACACTTGCATCTGTATTTCGGACACATGATACGTCCATGCAGATGTGTCCAGATGTCTGCATCCTAGTCACTGACATCTGGACACATCTGCAACATTTCCCACAGTTTCTGGCACATTTTGCTGCAACAGTGGGATTTAAGTCTACTTTTTCCAACACAAGTGCAAAATTCTGTCTGGGAAGTTAGATGAACCTTTTTTGATCCAAGTTCTCGGGCAGATTTCTGCACCCGCATCCGAAAAATGGATGCAGAGCTTTGAGAAGGCAGCCCTATGAGTCCATCGAGTCAGCCCTAATATCCCTATGATATTTTTACTCTGCCATTTTGATTCTCTTCTTCCTGCCATTGCTTCCCTTTTGTTCCTAATTACCCCTTGAAAATGTCTCGTGTTTTTTTTTCTCTCCATAAAGCTTTTTATTTCCTGGTCCATGCTTTTCTCAGTGATATGCCCTGTTCCAAGGATATACCCTGAGCAGGGGTGCTGTCACTGCTGCCACCCGGTTTCATCAACAGGGTCTGACTTACCCTATGGCTTCTCCTAGGTCTCCCAGGGTCTCGGGGGGCTCTACTATCCCCTAATGCAGTTCAGACATACGGACTTGGATCCAGTGGTGGCCCCAGTGACTGTGACCTAGGGGCTTTTGGGACTCAGGCTGTCATAAAGATGGCATATGTTTAGTTTTTTTCCTTTTTTCATCTGTGGATGGGGCAAGCCAAGGCTGTGCTGTGGCACCGATTACCCGACATCAACCCTCCCTGACTGCAGCACACTGCTGAGCAGCAGCTGTTATGATCCGGTCTTCCTTTCAATATGGCCTCCAAAGCTTGCTCCCAAACTCTGGTCACCTGCCATAGCAATATGTTGTGCTGCCACTGGCCTATCATGACAGTATCCCACTGGGTTTTAAACCCCAAGGACTGACTCAACATAGATCAAATTACTTAGTAGACTGTTCATACTATTCACAACCCGCTCCGCAAATAAATATTTTCTGAAGTCCTTCCTGAATTTCTCCACTTTCAGTTTAACATTGTGCCCCTTGGTGGTTGTCTTGTTCCTAAATACTCCCTACTTGATTCCAGCATGTATTAGTATGCTTCTGTTATATCCCCTTTCCCTTCAGTTTTAATGTATAGGTCACTGTGTGTTATGAAGGTTTTTTTGTTTTACACACCCGGTGTGGGATGACCCATAAACCTCGAGGGGCGAAGCTCGGAGATTTATGTGGTCATCCAGCATCAAGGGTGTGTAAAATAACTTCCAAAGGACACAGTGGCTTATGTTTCATTTCTTATAATAAATGGTGCAGGGGCATGAGCACAAAAGTCAAGCTTCCCAACAGGAAAGTGAAATGTGAGAGCTCCAAACACCGCAATAACTGTGTATAACATCACACATAGTTGCTAAGGCATTTGATCACACTGACAATCAGTGTGATAAAGGGGTCAACAGTTATTATATATAGAATAAATGGGGTGGTGTGTGTAAAATTTGAGTTTTACACACCACCCCATATTTTATTTTATATAATTGCTGGGTTTCACTTTTTTTGCCACAGCAATTATATAAAATAACACATTTCAGTGTGGCTGGGGTCCAGTTGGCTTTTTAGCGCAGTCCGCTGTCACCTGTTGACAGTTACGTTTTTTTTTTTTCCTGGTAGTTGCTTTGTGAAAGAGCAGTGATTTAAAAAACAACATAACTTATCCCGAGTCTGAGTGGAAGTGCAGTTTCAGGTGAGAAGGCAGGGCGGCAAGTGGTCAAGAGCACAGATGAGCTATGGCTGATGCATGTGCAGAGCGTGAGAAACCTGGCACGTGTTTGCTCTTATAAACACTCCTTTAAAATGGCAAATTATGCAACAGGTTTCCCTATGGGAAAAAATGAAACCCAGTTATTATAAACACTTTCCAGAAAAGTTCAGTGCGCAATACAGATACTCAATGTTTAAACTGCTTATAACCTTTGTTTATTCTCAGTTTAATCTCTGTTTGCCTCAATACAATTAAGGATGTGATTCCTAAAAGATGTTTGCTCAGTTGCCAGCGTGGCTCAGTTGGTAGCACATCTGCCTCTAGACCAGAAGGTCATGGGTTCTCATCCCACACAGGGGATTGGACTCATACCTGAAAAAGCAGGCACCTGAGTCCAGTATTTTGGCGGGGGGGGGTGCTGTACTGCTGGGGTGTGTAGTCCTTCGTATGAGACGTTAAACCGAGGTCCCTTCTACCCATCCTGGTGGTGTCCAGGTGGAAGTAAAAGAACCCAAGGCATTCTTCACAAAGAGTAGGGGTCATTCCCAGTGTCCTGGCCAACATTCCCCTTCCAACAAAACCGGTTCATGCAATTGTCCAGGCTGTGTGGGGGTGTTGATGTGCGATATGGCTGCCACTACACATTCAATCACTTCTCTACCAGTCTAGCATTGCTTGTAAAGCGCTTTGGGATATACTGAGTATGAAAAGCACTATATAAATGCTCATTCTTCTTCTTCAGTTACATTCTGCAAATCTTAACAGGGCTTTCTGTTACAACCCTGTTAGAATACAACAGCAAATAGCAGTTTAAAACAGCTTGGTAATTATAATACATCATGTAAGTTTAAAGAGTAGCTGATGCCTTCAGGACATCTTTAACAAAACATAATTGATTGACTGATTTTAGTTTTATATAGCACTCATTCCCTGGGGATCAGAGCTCTGTACAATTTAAAAGTATCAAACACAACATAACCAAACAACAGTGATCACAGTAATAAAGTATTCCTGTAGCTAACTTTAAATCAATCATCATAAATTATATGGCATGTCCATATATCATAATATTTGGACACAATCCAACCTATATTTCGTTTTACATACAAACATACAAAACTGACGGCAGAAAAAGGCCCACAGCTCTATCAAGTCTGTCCAATTGTGCAGCTCTTAGTTTCATATCACTACAGCTGCCCCACCCCCACCCAAACCCCTCCCTTTCTCCTCATTCCCAGTCCTCTTTCCTGGTCCTCCCCACCCTTGTGTTCTTGTCTGTACTAACCCTGCCCTTGACTCAATCTCAACCCCGCTTAAAGCTATCCACTGTCCTTTGAGCGATTAATTCCTCTGGCAGTGCGTTCCAACCTGCTACAGCTCTTTCTGTAAAGTAGCCTCCTCATCTCCCTCCTAAACCTTCCCCTTCCAGCTTCAGACTGTGCACCTAATGACCCTTCCCCTTTAAGTGGAACCTCCTCCTCCCTGACTTTGTTTATGTCTTTCAAGTACTTAAAGGTCTCTATCATGTTCCTTTTCCTCTCTCTTTCAGCGAGTACATGTTGAGCTCCTTCAACCTTTCCTCGTACAGTAACTCCCCTAGTCCCATGATCATTTCTGTAGCCCTCGCTGCATCCCTCCAGTAATCTCCCATCCTTTTGAGGTATGGACACCAGTACTGTACAGAGTACTCCAAGTGTGACCTCACCCGTGATCTGTACAATGGCAGGATGACCTCCCCTTTCTAGAGGTGATCCCTCTGGCAATGCACCCCAGCATCCTATTTGCCCTAGCAGTCACCCTCCTACACTGTGCTGATACCTTCATGTCCCCTGTAATGATTACCCCCAGGTCCCTTTCCTCCTCTGAAGCTGTTACCTGCACTCCCCCCAGCCAGTAGCTGTTCCTGGGATTTCTGGCTCAGAGGTGCATGACCTTGCACTTCTTAGTATTAAGCCCCAACTGCCACTCTCTAGACCAGTGTTCGAGTATAGCTAGATCCTTTCTGAGTGCCTGCCTCCCTTCCTCATTGTCCACTTTTGCACAAATCTTAGTGTCATCTGCAAACAGGCTGATCTTACTCTTGACCCCTCTGCAATGTCTCTATTAAAAATACTGAACAAAACAGAGGCCCAGCACTGAACCCTGTGGTACCCCATTCGTTAC
The DNA here is from genome assembly GCA_016271365.2 of Neoceratodus forsteri. NCBI lineage: Eukaryota > Metazoa > Chordata > Ceratodontiformes > Ceratodontidae > Neoceratodus > Neoceratodus forsteri. The sequence continues at coordinate 663,310,292 of CM057459.1, forward strand.
TGGCCTTGGCTTGGATGTCTCCCCTTACAACCACCCTCTGTTGTCTGCCCTGCAGCCAGCTCTCCACCCACCCCACCAGTCCCCCGTCTCCATGTCCCTAAGCTGTTCATTAACCTCCTGTACAGCACTGAGTTGAAAGCCTTGCTGAAGTCCAGATACAGGACATCCACAGCATGGCCTTCATCAACTGCCCTAGTGACCCAGTCGAAGAAGTTGATCGGGTTAGTTTGGCAAGATCTTCCTGTGACAAACCTATGTTGTCTCTCATCCTGCAGACCACTGCTATCAAGAAAGAGTACCCATCTCTCCTTCAGAATGGTTTCCATCAACTTCCTCACTATGGAAGTCAAGCTCACCAGTCTGTAGTTGCCCAGTTGGTCCTTGGGTCCACTGTTGTGAAGGGGCACCATGTGAGCCATCCTCTAGTCCCTGGGTACATTCCCTGTCTCCAAGGAGGTGTTGAACAGGTCCGTCAGGGGGCTTACCAACACCTCTGCCACTTCCTTCAGGACCCTTGGGTGTACACTATTCAGTCCTGGTGCCTTGTCCACCCGCAAGGTTTTAAGGCCCTTCAGAACTCTATCCTCTTGGATGACCCCATCTGTTATCTCTGCCCCCCCTCCACCCTTGCCCCCTTACCTTCAGTATTTGGTCATCCCTTTCTTCCGTGAACACCCAGCAGAAATACTCACTGAGTGCCTCTGCCTGATCTTCCTCTTGTTCCTCCCATCCCCCCTCTCTCCTGATTCTAACAATGTCATCCCTACATCTCCTCTTCTCCCTTATGTATTTAAAGAACCCCTCCCTCCCCATGATCCTCTGAGCAAACATCAGCTCCTTTGCTGCCTTAGCTGCCCCGACTGACCTTGTCACCTCCCTAGATGCCTTTGTGAACACCTCTCTATCCTCCACATGGCCTGATTTTTTGAACTTAATGAAGGCCAGTCTTTTTTCCCTCACCTTCCCCTCCACTTCCTTGCTGAGCCAGCTAGGTTTTTTTGACCTGGACTGCTTACTCTGAGATTTGGCACACATGTTCATGGCCTCATTCAACCCCTTCCTAATGATTGCCCACTTCTGTTCCACATCCATCCCTGGGTTAATTTTAGCTAACTACCTCTCTAGGATGCTGCCCATTCTGGCAAAATATGGCTTTCTGAAAGTCCAACACTCTTATCCTAGTCTTAGCCAGCTCCCTCCTGTGTTGAGGAGGAACCACACTGAGTGGTGGTTGCTTCCTGCTAGAGTGTCCAGTTCTACCTCATCCTGGACTTGATCCCCATTTGTTAGCACCAAGTCCAGTATGTTCCCTTCCCTAGTAGGATCCATCATCCCTTGCACTAGGTAGCTGTCTTGGATAGCCTCCAACAGCACCTGTTCCCTGGCATGTGCTGTAGTTACTGTTTGCACAGTAAGTCAGTTTTACAGAAAGGATTAAGTATTTCTCCTCCCCATTATTTATTACAGCGGTCATCTGCATGAAAACAGGATCATTGCTCCTGTAGAGTTCATCTATTCCTGTTACCTTCTCCCTACTTGAGGTCATAGAGCACTGCTTGTGACATCACAGTTACTCCCATGGCCGCAAACAGTGTTGTCACAACACAGGATTATGACTTTAAGTAGGGAGTAAGCTACAGAAGCAGATAAAACTCTAAGGGATAAAGATCATATATTCATGCAAATTTCTTCAGCAACAAATAATCTGGAGGTTAAGTCTACAGAATGTATGAAGAGTACAAGCTGAATGTACCTAAGTATTATGTTTTTCTTTGAGGTATCCACAGATCTTTAAACAGCTTCTCAAGCTTAGCGATTTTACATTTTTCATATACACATTACTTCAGATTGATTCATGTTAAGTTGTGTGTGGTAATCCGAGAATGCCTCAATAGTTCTCACATTATGATACTAACCCTTTATAGGGTCCCCAATTAGGATTGCAGAAATGAAGATAATCTCTGCTCAAGGCAGATTCTGGCTATACAATGAATATTCTCAAACTGTCTTTTACTGCAACAAATAATAGGGGCATGATTTTATCCTTTCTGTAACAGTGATGTACTACCAATTACTGTATGTAATGTATTTTATCTTGCCAAGTGCCTGCCTATTGGCAACAGTATGTACTGTTTTTTACTACATCAATAAAAAAATATATATATAAAACAATCAGTACAAACATGGTGTAGAGGTTCTGAGGTTCCCATGGCAATACTCCCCGAGCTGTGCATATCACTCTGATAATGTAATATATTGGTTAGTAAATATATGGCTCTGGCCATTTTCTTCAAGACTAGTATGGTGTGTGTTTTTTCCGGGGGGAAAAGGGCTACGGGGCCTAACAAGACAACGATGTGAGTTTGAAAATGACTGCAGGACTGGAGAGATTCTGGCATAAGCAATGTACCATGAGCTAAGGGAAACATCACTATTGACATCTTTTGTAGCAATCCCACTGATGAAACCAGCTTTCAAGATTGCAGTTGCTTTATTTAAAAACAACAGTGTCAATGTTGCGTGCATCATTTACTGGATATAGCAACATTATGAAGTTTTGGGATACGCCAAGCCCATCATGAACTCTGGAAACCTTTGGAGGGTGAAGGTTTAACATGAACTGTAGCAAACTGACTATAGGATACAATGCCTACCAAGCAGTTGTCACACTTTCTTTTAAGCCAGTTTCAATGCAACTGCAGGGTAGGTACTGTAATCATTAATTACATGCAACAGGGGTAATCACACTGTAGTTCCATGTTTGTTGCATGTTAGAAAACACAAATTGTACATACCCCAATAGTGCAAAGCATCATGGGAAGCATATGCAAATGCCCATGAATTAATTTGGACTGGCTCAACTTTAAGCAGAATTGCATGGTGCCAGAAGACTGCCCATGACCCAAACCAATAAGATCCCCTATAGGGTAGCTGGCTATCTTTCCCTGGGCTGATGTACAGATATGGCACACTGATGAGTGGGCATCTGCATATACTTCCCATGATGCTTTGCATTATTGAGGTACGTGCAATTTATGTTTTCTTTAAAATTTGGCTGTATTGCCAATATCCTCTGGGATAACCCTAGCCTCAGTGCATTTGCTCTGGGGTTCTTTTGTTGTTGCATGTAACTACATCACAACTACAATGTAGTTACAGTGTAATTGTACTGTAACTACAGTGTAATTAAGGGCACTTAAAGTGTTACCCAAGCAGTTGTTACCTTTGAAAAGACTTGGGTATATGTTTTTGGTCAATCTAAGTCATGCTGTCAATGAGACTCTAAACGGCATTGAAGTAATGCTTGTGACCAGCAACAATGTAGACTTTGCTTTGAACTGGGTAATCTGAGTATTCTTTATACAAATGTATTCAAATGTAACCTCTGCAAGGAAAAATGCCATTTATATAGACTGTGTGTCATCGAGGCACAGGTCAGGAAGCAGAGAAACCCAGGAGGAGTTGTAAATTCCACAAAATTGCTTATTTGTAGTTACAATAACATAAAATAAACCTATTCAGAATAACTATATACAGAAGCAAAATAAAATCTCTTGTAAAACAATCTTTCTTGGGGAAAAATATCCCTTCTAGCTCAGTTTAGCTGTTTTTATAAGACTTATTCAACCCCATCCTTTGTAAGCATCCTGTTCTTTGCCAACTTCAGGAGTTGCTAGAACATTGAGAACTTCCTGTGTTCTCCACAGCCTTTGAAAAGCTCAGGCATTTGCACTCAAATGACCTCTAGCTTTTACAGTCATCTCAAATTATAAATATATACATTTGAACATTAACACAATTTTCTAAATAAAAGTGATCCCATTATCAGCTACATTTCCATACACTGATTCTCATATATTTTTATATTACCAGATCTAGATATGCAAGGAGAAAGACAGCAAAAGAAAACAGAGACAGTGAGAGGCAAAGGATTAAGAGATTGTTTGGGTTGATCAAGTCCGAAGTCTCACAGGAAAATTTGGTTGCACAACCAGACAGAGAAGAGAGAAAAGGAAAGAATACAGATCCTTGCATTTACACACTTTCTCCAACAAATGGGAGAGGGTCCTATTCTACCCTGTCACATATACCCCCCTCTTTAAGAGGGAACCTGTTTTATTAAACAGGGTTCCAAAATTCTTTATTCTCCACTAACATTTTCTACTTTCAGAAATTAAGCACATTTGCATCCTTTTTTTTAATAGTACAGCAAAAAATTACAGTTCAAACCCATACATTAGTGGGGTTTTTTCAACCATCAGAACCCTCAATTCCTGATCCATATCTTGACAGAAAATCAGCGTTGCTATTCTGTTTACCAGATTTGTGAATCACAGAGAATTTAAATGGCTGCAGTGCCAGGTACCACCTTGTGATTCTGGAATTTTTATATTTCTTCTGGTTAAGCCAACAGAAAGGATTGTGATCAGTTACCAGAACAAAATCAGTTCCTAGCAAATAAAATTTGAGGGACTCCATGGACCACTTTGCTGCTAAACACTCCTTTTCGATAGTGGAGAACCTTTTCTCTCTGTCATGCAATTTCCTACTTATATAAAGAATAGGATGTTCTTTCCCATCTATATTTTGACTTAGGACAGCACTTAGGCCTACGGTACCTCAGATGCATCCATCTGTAACAGAAATGGTTTCTCAAAGTCTGGGCTTCTTAAGACAGGTGCTGAACATAATGCAGCGTTTATGGCTTGAAAAGCTTCGTCACACTCTGGAGTCCATTTCACATTATTTGGGTACCTTTTCTTTGTGAGTTCAGTGAGGGGAGTAGCTAACTCAGCAAAGTTAGGAACAAATCTCCGATAATAACAGCCAGCCCTAAAATGACCTGACATGTTTCTTTGTTTTGGGTACAGGGCTGTTAACTACAGCTTCTATTTTAGTAACCTCTGGTTTGACTTCTCCATTTCCCAACACATAGCCCAAATATCTAGTTTCCTGCATGCCCAATGCACATTTGGTAGGATTAATAGTCAGACCTGCATTTCTGATAGCCTGGATAACTGCTGTGGGTATGTTCCACATGACTTTTCCAGTCTGGACTGTACACCGCGACATCATCCAGGTGCGTACTTCAATAACCAGTGTGAGGTGATACAATTTCATCCATGTGCCGCTGGAATGTAGCTGGCACACCATATGAAACCAAAGGGCTTGGTGGTGAACTGATAGAATCCTATAGTGTGGCAAATGCAGTTTTATCTCTGGATTCTTTAGCTAAAGGTATTTGCCAGTAACCCTTGGTGAGATTGAGGGTACTGATATACTTTGCACTCCCCAGTCTGTCCACCAAATCATCTATTCTGGGCATAGGATAACTGTCAAATTCTGACACTTGATTAAGTTTCCTGAAATCAAGGCAGATTCTAACACCCCTTTCTTTTTTGTTTACAGTTACCATGGAAGATGACCAAGCACTCCTCGACTCCTCAATGATACCCAATTCTTTCATTTTTTGTATCTCTTTAACCACATCAGCTTTTAACCGCTCTGGCAACCTGTATGACTTTTGCCTAATAAGACGAGCATTGTTTGTCACTATTACGTGCTCAACACCTTTTGCTCAGCCTGGTACCGTGGTAAAAGTACTATTACATGTCTTTAGCACATTATAAATGTCTGTAGTTTATTCTGAGGTTAAGGAAACATTCACATTTACAGTTTGTTCCAGTGTATCATAAGCTACATCAATATTTTCCTGATCAGTTTCTGGTAAAACTAGCAAGGCAGCATTTGGCATTTTTAACCCATTTCTTGAGGAGGTTAGCATGGCATATCTTACAAGATTTTTCTTGTCAGGGGTCTCAATCGCATAGTTAACAGTGCCAGTATGTCTAAGAACCTCATATGGCCCTTGCCACTTCATTAACAACTTGTTTCTGTTGTGGGTACCAGTAGCAAAACTTTTCACCTGGCTTGAAACATTTTTTTACCCCATGGTCATAATATACTTTCTGCTGGTTTTGAGCCTCTTCCTGATTACTATGGGCAATTTCAACATATTTTGCCAGTTTCTTTCTTAGGGCACACATATAAGAAGATATAGATTGTTTCTGAGTGGGGTTATCTTCCCACGTTTCTTTTATCACATCCAGTGGCCCTCTTGGCTGCCTACCATAAGCATTATAAATGGTGAAAACCCTGTTGATGCCTGTGGCACTTCTCTGTAAGCAAAAAGTAGGTAAGGCAAGTACTGGTCCCAATCTTTCCCTTCCCCTTTTACAAACCTTTTTAACATGTGCTTTAGGGTTTGGTTAAAACACTCAACAAGACCATCTGTCTGAGGGTAATGGGGGAGGTTCTTATTGCAGTTCTACCCAGCAGTCTGTACAGCTCCTTAAGCAGTGCAGCACCAAAATTACTACCCTGATCAGTAATAATTTCTTTAGAGTAAGCCATTCTGCTGAAAATGTTGGCTTGTTCTGCTGCCTTTTGGAGCAATATGCATTGGAACTGCTTCTGGGTATCAAGTAGCATAGTCACATACTACCAGGATAAATCTATTACCCTTTTACTTTTGTCTAAAGGATCACCCACCATTGCAATTCTCTCAAAGGCACATCTATTAAGGGTAAGGTACCAGAGGCACCCTGTCTTTTCTAGTGACTGGGGCTACTTTCTCACACTCATCACAGGAATTACAATAGGTAGCAATATCTTCATGAATTCCTGGCCAGTAAAATCTATACAGCAATCTGGCAAGAGTGCGATCCCATGCTGAGTGACCAGCCATAGGATTATAATGTGCCATCTGTAACAATTCTGTTCTATACTTCTGCGGTATGACCAATTGTTCTGTCTGTTCCTGTGTCTGAGGTTTAACCCAAACTCTGTACAGTAATCTATTACATTTTTTAAACATTGGTCCATCCTGTTTTGGTTTCACCCCCAGCTGCTTGAAATAACCCTGGAGAGAAACATTGTTAGCTTGCTCTGAAAGAAAATCACAATCACTTATCAATTTAGTTTCAGCATTTTCATATTTTAACCCTTCATGTCCATCAGTCATTTGTTGCCACAGTTTCTTCAGGCTTTGTCTTTCTTTCCTGGATTTCCAGATCTTGGAGCTGTGCTCAAACAAGTCCAAATCAAAATCATTGAAAGGAAAAGTGTCCCCACCATCTGAAATTTTTTTTGCCTGAGCTCTTGTCACCACAGCTGCTGAAACATCAGGACTTACTCCCTCTTTGATCAGTTCAGTAAATCCTGGAAAGTGATTTCCAATAATCACAGGTACAGATAACTTTGGTGCTACCCCCACATTCATTTGGTGCAACATACCCTTAACAGTCAGAGTCACTTGGGTGATGGGATAGTATCGAGTGTCCCCATGGATAAAGATGACACCAGTACCTGGTCCCTTTGCACAGCGTTTTCCTAACATTTTAACATGCACTAGGGTCTGTCTGCTTCCCAAATCAATGAGTCCCTTTACAGTCTTATTCCCCACTGTAACATCTGTTAAGTACTTGCACCAATTTGCCAAGGACAAATCTGTTCCAGTGCCACTTTCTTATTCGGCAGTTTCTTGCAAAATGGCCTGGCTATTACAGTTATAGCAGATAATGTCTTTTGGCACAGATTTGTTACCCCACCAGAGTGCTTAGCAGGTTTGGAATTTAAATGGGAAAAAGAGTTTCTTACCAGTGATGGCTGTTACCTCCCTGCTGTAGCATCTGTCTGGCCATTTGGTAGTCCTCAACCAAAGAATCAGCTTTTTCCCCACTCTCTGGTTAGTGTTCCTTTAGCCACAGCTGCACACGTATAGGCAAGATGTTGATGAATTGCTCCACTGCAAATGTGTCGATGATCTGTGGGACTGTTTTGCTCTCTGGTTGGATCCAGTTCATCAAGAGTTCTCGGAGTCGGGTGAAGGCTTCTTGAGGATTGTCAACCGAGTTGTACCTCAGAGATCGAAATCTCTATGGTCTCTCTGGAGATATCGTACCTTTTCAGGATTTCACTTTTCACCAGGTCATGGCAACTCCTTCAAACCTTGTCAGGTAAGCCTCAATATCATCTGAGGGACACAACTTTGTAAGTGTAATGGCCTTTAAGTTGCTTGCATTTTGTTGCTTTTCTGGATCTGTGCCAGATCCTCTGCCTTTGATAGCTTGCAAGGCATCCAGCCATCACTGCTCCCTTCACTGCATCTCTTCTGTCATCTGCTGCTCCTGTAGCTGCATCTCTTCTGTCCTCTGCACTTCTACATGCTGAGTCTCTTCTTCTCTCTGCATTTCAGTCTCTTTTTGTTGCATAGCCACCATTTCAAAAAGTCCATCAGGCTTTTAGGTTCTGTCATTGCCTGTTCTTTTTCCATGACTTGTGCTGGCTGTACAATCTCAGACTGGACTTCTGTTGTGGCAAGTTTGGCTGCCATTCATCTGGTAACCACTCCTGGACTTGCTGCTGCAGAATCCATATCTTCCTCTATGCTTCCCTGGTACTAGGTCCAGTACCCATGCACAAATCTCCTGTCTTAGGGTATGCACGGCTTAAATCCCACTTAGGCTGACACCATCTGTCATTCAGGCACACACCAGGAAGCATAGAGAAAACCCAGGAGCAGTTATAACATTCCACAAAACTGTTTATTTGTAGTTACAATAACATAAAATAAAATAAACCTGTTCAGAATAACTATATACAGAAGCAAAATAAAATCTCTTGTAAAAAAAATCTTTCTTGGGAAAAAAATCTCCCTTGCAGCTCAGCTTAGCTGTTTTTATAAGACTTTTTCAACCCCCATCCTTTGTAAGCATCGTGTTCTTTGCCAATTTCAGGAGCTGCTAGAACATTGAGAACTTCCTGAGTTCTACATAGCCTTTGCAAAAGGCTCAGGCATTTGCACTCAAATGACCTCTAGCTTTTTACAGTTATCTCATATTATAAATATATACATTTCAACAGTAACACAATTTTCTAAATAAAAGTGATCCGATTATCAGCTACATTTCCCCATACACTGATTCTCATATATTTTTTATATTACCAGATCTAGATATGCAAGTGAGAAAGACAGCAAGAGAAAACTGAGAGACAGTGAGAGGCAAAGGATTGAGAGATTGTTCGGGTTGATCAAGTCCTAAGTCTCACAGGACAATTTGGTTGTGCAACCAGACAGAGAGGAGAGAAAAGGAAAAAATACAGATCCTTGCATTTACACACTTTCTCCGACAAATGGAACAGGGTCCCATTCTATCCTGTCACACTGTGCCTTGGGCCTCCCACAATAGACCCGACAATGGGATTTAGATCAAGATCTTATCCTCACCCAGGTACAGAAGTCATACCCCAAGAAAGAGAAAAATGCACTAGCTTCACTAGTTCTTTGAGAGCTGCCTACACAGAATGTACAAACAGCAGGAGCCCAGGATGGGGAAGGGGCACCCTGCATACTTCAACAACTACATCCAAGGAGAGCAGAACAGAACCCCAGTGCCAGAAAATGGCTCTGGGGAGTAGGAAGAGAAGCAGGAGGGACTACAATAACAGCCTGCAACTGCCATAACTCAGTAATAGATACTGAACCACAGTCAGCAATAGAGGGAAAATCACTGGAGCCACAGGGTACAGCAGAAGAAGGTAAAGAAATAATGCTCTCTCCGCCTTGCCCTTCATCTAGAATTTTGCAAATGGTGACCAGGAAAAGGAAAACGTGCACTCAGCACTCAAAAGCAAATGTCCCAAGGAAGACACTTTGCCTTTAGAAAATAAATTTGACCTTTTGAGATCAGAAAGGCAATGTGGGGACCTGGAGGAAGGAGAATTCAGATGCTTCTTCAATGACCTCCTTGCGCAATGCTTTTCTTTGAAAACTGAAGACTCACAATCTGTATCCAAGACCTCACAAAATGATGACGTTTCAGTATGATAGGGCAAGGTGTTTGCTACAGGAAGAGAAATTTGGTACAAAGGGAAAAAGTCATCAGGTCAAATCATATGAAAGTTGCCAGGATCGGGTAAAAAAAATATATAGTACACAGTCTGAGGGATGCAGAAGGCACCATTTGTAAAGATAAAGAAGGGATAGTATCTGTGATAAACACGTATGTTAAAACTAATTTTGAGAGCCCATGTGAGTGGCACTGAGGGTTGAGTGCTGGACAACACAACTCATGCCACGGTGACCTGGGTTCGAAGTGAGCTCGGGCCACCGGGGTCATTGGGGAGGGAGAGGATTGAGCGTCTGATGACAGCTCCCCTCTCCCGGGATGGGTGGGCATGTCATCCCACTCCTAGGCTGCCCTCGGTGAAGGATGGGGAGCAGTGCCAGACCACGGGACACAAGTAGCATGGCGACATGATGTGTGTGTGCCTCCATGTGTGTGCATTCGCAGCCATGAGGGGCACAGGACACAGAAAAATGGAAAAACAATGGCTGCAGACTCCGTGAAGTCCCTGCCAGCTTGGCGGTGCGCCACCCTCCCAGACTGCTTGTAACTGCCAAGTAATCAGAGCTCGGGGTCCGGAGGGGGGGAGATGACTGCTGGGCTGGAAGGGGGGACAGATATCATGGGCAGGCCATGGAGGATAAACACAATACTTAAAAAAAAATAAATAATAATAATTTTGAGGATATGGCTTTTGATGAGGTTATACTAAAATATCTTTTTCTGAATATCACACCACCAAGGCAACCTGAGGAGGTTTTAATACTTTCAAAAAAACCAAAATCACACATACCCCCATAATGCAAAGCATCATTGGATGTATATAGAAAATACAAAATCACACAAGCCCTCACAATGCAAAGCATCATCGGCTGCATATGCAAATCACCACAGAATGTTATGCTGGTTCAACTTTAAGCAGAATTGCATGGTGCCGAAAGGCCTCTCACAGTTTGCAAAGGGTGCTAACAGATGACACAGACATGTGTTTCGTTCTACCAGGACTCATCAGTATGCCTCGTCTGTTTGACACCCCAGTGGAATGAACCAGCTACCTAAGACGGTCTGCCTGGGTTATGTTGTGGTGAACCCATTAAAATAAAAACTATTTAAAAGACTGGAAAGAACTGGAAGGGGCAGGATTAGTTGTGTTCCAGGACAGCAGCTGCTGCTGTTTTCACAGGGTTCTTTGGATATTACTTGGTAGGTTAGTTCTTTCTTTCTTGCTTCTAAGGGGCTAGCAGGGTATTGTTCTGGGGATCCTGGATGTTTGTAAACTGATTTAGTGGCTGTAAGTGGGGCTCTTTTTGTGGATGTTTCACTTTGTAACAGGCTGCGCTGGTAAGGCCTATGTCTTCTGATTTAAAACCTGTTTGGTGGGATTTGCTTGGAGATGGTTCTTTAGCTGCAGGGCTTGGAGGAGACACAGGGCTGATACACTCTCTCTTGTCAGGTGTCTGCCCAAGACCCGCCCTCCCCACCCCTCCCTCCCAGAGTCTTCAAATTTATAGGGGAGACCTGCCCTGCAATTGAGGAAAAGGCTGCTGGTGCAGCTCATGTAGTTCTAGCCACTGGGGGTTGGATTTAAAGGCCGGGAGAGAGGAGCTTAGGGAGTTGTTCATTTTCCTTACATGTTTAATGTGTTGTACTGCACCTAGTAACAGAGTTACTGGTGTACAGTGGGACTGTCTCTAGGATTAGTGGGTGACCTGATTAGGCAGTAGGGGTATCTTGGAATAGGGGGAACCTGGTGGCTCACCCAAGGAAAACTATTTGAAACGGGATGGAACCACACATCATTAGGGCCGCATCTTTGGGAGGGTGGTGGGGTGCACAGGGTGTGGAGCAGCCATGATACTGGACTGGGCTTGAAGTTTGGTGGTTGCCCAGTGTGCTACCAGCTGGCACAGCTTAGGGAGGAGGTTGCGGGATGAGGAGAAAGCTGGTGGAAGGGGGGTGGTATGGTTGGGAAGGGGCTGCAAATCTCCCACAGGGTTGCATCAAGCACTGGGCGGGGTATAGGAAAGGAGTGCAGGAGAATACTCAGGGGTCACATGGGACCCTGGCAGAGAGGCCCAAAGAGACACTACCAAGAAACAGGCAGGTAACTGGGGACCCTCACAAAGGGGATGGAGGGACAACATTCTCAGGAAGTAGGCGGATAGCCAGTGCTGGACAGATGGAAGCAAGGCAGGAGGTAGATCAGACCTTATACTTAGTAACCGCTTCAATTCTCTTCTTCTGCTCAAGGATGGGGAGGATGTAGCCACGACAGAGGTGGTTAGAGACGGAAAGGGTGGGAGTGGGGGCAGGAGGGGGGCCAGATAGCAGGAAGAACAGGGAGGACCTGGAATGCAGGAGAATGGGGAGTAGTAGATCGGAGCAGGGGAAGAGAGAGAAAGCGCAGGAGAAGGACCAGTTGGGAGGAAAGGTAAAGAAGGACCAGAAGTACAAGGATGATTCAGTAAAGAGAGCTGAGGGTTAGGCCAGGGGCACGATGAGCAAGAAGGAACTAAATGGAGACAGGAAGGAAGGAGGATGAGCCAGGCTAGTTTAGCAGATGGGGGAGAAGGACCAGTTGCGAGCAGTGAGGGGGGAATTAACAAGGTACAGAAGGATACTCAGGAGGAGGAGAGGCATAGGATTGGAGGGGAGGGAGTGGCCATGGTAAATAAGGAACGGGTGGCATGTGGCACCCAGATAGGGGGAGGAACAAGGAGCCAGCTGGGTGGGTGTGCCGGTAGAAAGGATGAGGGACATGGAAGGGGGGGAAATGGAGGAAAAGGAGTGGTCAGAGTGCTCCTGCTGGGGGATTCTATGATCAGGGGTATCAAATGGGATAGGGAGGGAGAAGCCTGGCCAGTTAGAACAAGATGCTTCCCTGGACTAACGGTGCACAGGGCTAAGCACGAGGTATATCAGCTGGCAAAGGACTGTGGGGGTTCCCCAGACATACTGGTCCACCTGGGCACAAATGACATTGAGGAAATAGCGAGCTAGAGATACAGACAAGATTCAGGAGCTCGCCAGGGTCTGTCATGACATAGGATGCACAGTTTCCTTCTCAGAAATCCTGCAGTGCCAAGGGCTAGTGGGGAACACAAAAAGAAAATTAGGAGATAAACCAGTGGCTCAGGGAGTGGTGTGAGGCCAGAGGGTATGGGTTGATGGGGGATTGGGGGAGACCTGGGAGGATAAGGAGCTGTATGCTAGAGATAGACTACATCTCAATTTGGAGGAGGGAATCCTTAAGTTGAAAATGGAGAGTTAATTGGTGAAAAGTGGGGTTAAACTTGTGAAGGGGGTGGGATGGGAGAAAAGGCAGTCAAGGGATGCCGATAAAGGAGGGACTGTCTCAACCCCTGGGGACCAGGAGGATTGCAGGAAAGACCAACTGGCAAAGTGCAGACCAGGAAATAGAATCCCCAAGGAACACGAGCAGGGGAAATGAAACTATAGGAAAGGATGGAAGGTAGTCCTCTAAATGCCAGGAGCTTGGCAATAAAATGCCTGAGCTCCAGGCGATGTTAACTGAGGGAGCAGTGGATGTGGCAGCAGTCACTGAGACTTGGGCCACTGCAAGACATGACTGGGACCTGAACCTGGAGGGTTACACTATGTTCAGGAAGGACAGGGGGGAGGGAAGGGGAGGAGGGGTAGCAATGATAGTAAAAAACTGCATTGGCATAGGGGGAGTTGAGGAGGCGGAGGGAACCGTGGAGGCGATTTTGGTCACCTTGATAACAAGGGGGGGCAAGAGAGTAAAATAGAGTGGTGTGAGACCCCTGCCCTGGTGGAGGAGCTGGAGGACAGTCTGGTGGCAGATGTTAGGAGACACTGCAGACTGGGCAGAGGAAAGGTGGTGGTGTTAGGGGACCTAAACATGCCAGGAACAGACTGGGAGACTATGACATCCTCTGTGACCAGGGAACAGAGGTTGTTGGATGTCTTTCAAGATGCGTCCTAACTCAGCAGGTGAGGGAACCCACCAGGGAGGCACGGTACTGGATGTGGGTCCTGGCAGACAGTAACCAGATTGGGGCCTGGAGGAGGGACCCATTGGCGGGGAGTGACCATGCCACGGTCTGGTTCTGCCTGGACCTAGGAGGGGTAGAAGGCTGCACAAAGACGGAAGTAACCGACTTCAGGGGGGTGGATTTTAAGGAAATGGGAAGGATCCTTAAGGAGCATTTGGATGGGATTGGGTCAGACATGGACGCTGATAGTAGAAACATAGAAACATAGAAACATAGAATTTGACGGCAGATAAGGACCGCTTGGCCCACCCAGTCTGCCCATTTCCCTACCTACTGGATAAGCTGCAGATCCTAGTTAACCAGCAGCCTACTTCTTTCTACCCCCACCGCCCAGAATTGCCTTATGACTATCCCATGCATGCTTGAATTCCACCACTGATTTTGACTCCACAACCTCCTCCGGAAGGCCATTCCATGCATCCACAACCCTCTCTGTGAAAAAATACTTCCTTAAATTACCTCTGAGCCGCCCCCTCTATCTTCAAATTGAGCCCTCTTGTTCTTGCACACCTCTTTTTTTGAAAGATGCTACCCTCTTGGACTTTGTTGATTCCCTTGAGGTACTTGAAAGTTTCTATCATGTCCCCCCTCCCTCCTTTCCTCGAGGCTATACATATTAAGCTCCTTAAGTCTCTCTTCATATGTCCTCCGGTGCAGACCCTGCACCATTTTAGTTGCCCTCCTCTGGACAGCTTCCATCCTGTCTATGTCTTTGCGGAGATTGGGTCTCCAGAACTGCGCACAGTACTCCAGATGGGGTCTCACCAGCTGTCTGTACAGAGGGATAATAACTTCCTGTTTTCTACTGGTGATGCCTCTCCTATGCATCCCAGTATCCCCCAACCCTCCTTGCTGCCTTCTCACATTGCTTGCCCACCTTTAGGTCATCTGATATGACTACCCCAGGTCCCTTTCCATTTTGTTGTTGTTAGTATCTCACCCCCATTGTGTACTCTTCCCTGGGTTTTGTTTCCCAGGTGCATTACCTTGCACTGTAGGTGGAAATCATCAGGAGAGGTGCAGGATGCTACCAGCACCTGTGCAAGAGTAAGACGAAAATGCGGTAGGGCCCAAAAACCTGGTGGACCAGGGAGGTCCAGGAGGTGGTGCAGGGAAAGAAAGCAGCCTATAAGAAATTCAAGTGCTCAAGGGTAGAAAGGGATCGAGGGAGTATGAGCTGTTGGCTAGAAGGGCCACTAGAGTGGTGAGGGCGCTAAGGCAAGGAAGGAGCAGAACCTGGCCAGGAAATTAGGAGAGGGAAAAGGGGTTCTTTAGATACATTGGGGAAAGACGAAAGGTGAAGGGCAGATTAGCAGGATTAAATCAGGGAGAGATGGGCACAAGACCCAGAGGAGCAGACTGAGGTACTAAATGAGTACTTCACCTCAGTTTTCACCAGGGAAAATGGGATGCTGCATCATACATGGGAGGAGACAGAGATAATGAGGAGGGGGGGACCCTTACCAATCAGCAGGTCTGGGGAGGGGGCATCACTGGCAGGTGGGGGGAGGGCTAAGCAGGGAGAAGAGGTACTGGAAGTGGAAATCACAGCAGAGAGAGTGAGGGAAGCCCTCAGCTCCCTTAAGACGGAGAAAGCACCGGGGCCGGATAAATTACATCCTAGAGTGCTGAAGGAACTTGCAGATGTCCTGGCGAAACCCTGGCAGAGCTTTCACCATCTCTGAGGACAGGGTGGGTGCCCCAAGACTGGAAGGTGGCGCATGTAGTGCCTATCCACAAGGGGATCAAGGGAGGTGGCAGGAAACTACAGGCCTGTCAGCCTGACATCAGTGGTGGGCAAGGTGATGGAGGGCATTGTCAAGGAGTGGCTGGGGGGCCCTGGATAAGTCAGGTGCCTGGACGATAAACAGCATGGATTCATCCCGGGAAATCATGTCAGACAAACCTGGTGGAGTTCTATGACTGGGTGACAAGTGCCTTGGACCTGGGTAGACCAGTGGATGTCCTCTTCTGGACTTCAGCAAGGCATTTGACTCCTGTTCCTCAGGGGCCTGTTGGATAAACTAAGAGAAATGGGGTGGAAACCAGATGATCCGATGGATAGGCAATTGGCTCCAGGACCGGACCCAGAGGGTGCGTAGTTGGTGGGATAATCTCTCCCCAAGGAGTCAATAGTGGGGTCCCACAGGGATCAGTCCTTGGGCCCCTTCTGTTCAACGCCTACATATCTGACATAAGGACAGGAATCAAGAGTGAGATGAGTCTCTTTGCAGATGACTCGAAACTGGGGGCAGTGGTGGATGGGGAGGAGGGGAGGGTGGCCCTGCAGGGGGACCTGGAGGCTCTGGAAAGATGGTCTAGAAAGTGGAAGCTGAGGTTTAATTCAGGGAAATGCAAGGTACTCCATCTGGGGGCCAGAAACCCAGGCCAAGTGTACACCCTGGGGGAATACTACAAGTCTCAATGGCTGAGAGGGACCTGGGGTGGTGGTGGATGTCAAGATGAACAACTCTGAGACTTGTAGGAGGGCAGCCAAGGCCAACAGGATGCTGGGATGCATGCTGGGGATCACCTCCAGAAGGAGGAAGTGATACTCCCCTGTATAACTGCTTGGTGAGGCTGCACCTGGAGTACTGCGTGCAGTTTTGGAGGCCACACTTAAAGAGGGACATTAACCTCCTGGAGAGGGTCCAGAGGAGGGCAACCAAAATGATTTGGGGCTTGGGGGACAGGACCTATGAGGAGAGGCTCGAAGAGCTAAATATGTACACTTTGGAAGAGAGAAGGGACCGGGGGGACATGATAGAGGTCTTCAGGTACATGAAGAGGGTAAATGGGGAGGAACAGTGAGGGTGCTTCAAGGAAGGAGGAAGGGGCCACTAGAGGGCATGGGTGGAAGCTGGAGGGGAAGATTCAGGGAGAAAGGAGGAGTACTACTTCACTGAGAGGGTGGTAGAGCCATGGAATGCACTACCTGAGGGGCTGGTGGAGGCAGAGACAGTGGAGGGGTTCAAGAGGGGTGGGACAGGTACAGGGAAGGGTTCAGGAAGCAAAATCCAATGCAGCAAGAATATCCGGAACTGGGAAGAGAAGCCAGAGAAGGCGAGGGGCAGCAAGGTCAGCACCCAGGGTGAGGGCTGACCAAGCGAAAGCGAACACGAAAGACCATTAGGCCTATTCTGCTGGCATTTTAGTATGTAAGAAAAGAATCTCCAGTTAGACTCGGAGGCAAGCGGTACCCCAAAGAGTAACTCCTGCCTCAGTGTCACAGAGGTTCTTTGTCTTTTAAACAGTTTTTTATTTTAATGGGTTTTTGTCTTTTAAATAGTTTTTTATTTTAATGGGTTCACCACAACATAACCCAGGCAGACCGTCTTAGGGTAGCTGGTTCATTCCACTGGGGTGTCAAACAGACGAGGCATACTGTGAGTCCTGGTAGGGATGCAAACAGTGTCTATGTAATCTGTTAGCACCCTTTGCAAACTGTGTGAGAGGCCTTTGGCACCATGCAATTCTGCTTAAAGTTGAACCAGCATAACATTCTGTGGTGATTTGCATATGCAGTCCATGATGCTTTGCACTGTGTGGGCATGTGTGATTTGTATTTTCTTGAAACTTGACTTCCCAGCCCAATGCCCTTGGTAACCCTTGCCTCAGTGTTTGCGCACAGAGGTTCTTTTGTCTATTGGATGTATATGCAAATTATCATGAATTTAAATGGGTTCTGCTTTAAGCATTAGTGCATGGTGCAAAGGGCCTCTCACACAATCCTGACACGCTGAGAATAGAAGACACAGACACATGATTTGTCCTTCTCAGGACTAATCAGTGTGTCCCATCTGTAGCTCAACTCAAGGAAAATGAACTACTACCTAATGTGGTCTTACAGGTTTGGGTAATGGTGGACCTAAAATAAGAAAGCAAGCTAAAAAGATAAAGAACCTCAGCACAAAAATACTGAGGCGAGGGTTACCCAAAAAGGGCATAGGCAACAAAGCCAGGTTTAAGTACTGTGTGGTGTGTCTTGCCCTTACTCCATATAGGAGCTGAGAATTTTAAACCAGAAACTAGATTTTGGTCAGATTAAGGCTTCACTTGTAGTGCTGAACCAGATGTACTCTGCCGTGTCACTTCAAATTGTGGAAATTCAGGGAATGCAGCAGGCCAGGAGGTATAAGCTGACCTCTGCAAGCGCCGCCAGCACAACAGAAATGAAACAGAAGAGGCTGTGTCTGCCTGTGTTAGCCTTTGGGAGGACTGGGGAGGCAATGACACTTTGAAAGATATAATATAAATATAAGGTATTCCTTTTGGAAACTATTATTATTTTGCTCCTCTGTGTAGATTGTTAGTGAGTATTAGATAGGCTCCACTGTCTGTGTGATTCGACCACACCAAAAGAATAGTTACTTACCATAACAGTAGGTCTTAGAGAGAATCTCCTTATTGAGCCACATCATGGAACTGTAGGTCATCAAAGTCAGGACCATCTTTAAACTTCTGCTAGCTGGGAACACCCACAATGATGTGCACTGTCACCTATATAACATGGGAGACCCCATCTGCATCAATTCCCTGCCAGAGACAAGCTCTGATGATCATCAGACAAACAGGACCAAAGTAACCATGACCAAACCAGGCACACAGGAGAGGATATGGAAACCTGAATAAATATACTGAATTCAGATGTAGAGGTGAACCAGTTTAGAAGAGCAGGCAGGATAACCACATGTCCACCTGGAAGGGGAAGGAGGAAGGAGAAAGGAGAGTTGTGGCTGAATGGAGGAGAGTCTCCCAAAATCCTACTGTTTCAGTGAGTAACTATTCTATCTTCTTTGAGGATCTCTACCTCCAATGAGCCATGTCGTGGAATGATTCCCAAGCAGTACCAAAGCATCAAGGGAGGAAGGAAGGATCTAAGGACCCTGAGTAAGGAGGCCTTGCAGGACGGTAAGGCCAAATTCAACATGCCTACAAGAGATGATGTCCAGGCTGTAATGCTTAGTGAAGATATGAACAGTATTCCAAGCTGCAGCAGCACATATGTCAGCAATGGACACATTGTCAAAAGAAGCAATGGAAGTAGCCACCCCAGGCGTGGGCTGAGCATAGGCAGGACTAGGAAGCTGCTTACCATGCTTCTGGTGACAGAAAGAAATGCAGCAGGCCAACCCATTGGAAAGGCCCTGCTTGAAATAGGGGAGCCCACCATCCTGAGTGAAAGCCACAAAGAGCTAAGAGGATTTTCTACAATCCATAGTATTGATCAAGGTACCAATGCAACATCTGACACACATTAAGCATATGCAGATAACATTCCCTATCATCTGTGGGAGTCAAAAAATAAACTGGAAGGTCAATAGTCTGATTTAGTGTTCACTCAGAAAAGACCTTTGGCACAAAATGAGGAGCGGCACATAAGGTAACGATATGCATGTGAAAAAGAAAAGGAGGGTCTAGGCTCTGTGATCAGTGCCTGCAGTTCACAAATACATCTATCAAACAGCACAGCCACAGTGTCTTCCAAGAGAGAAAGCACAGCTCACAAGTACCAGCACACTTGAAGGGAAGTGCAGGAAGGGTCTCTGGAACCAAACTAAAGCAGCAGTACAACAAAATTGGAGGAAAGAATGATACTACATTTTTTTTTTACTGAAAAAGATTCCAGGCATCTTACCGTTTTATTTGGTAGTAACATTTTCTAGAAATCTGAGTATTTTGTAAATTATTTATTTATTTTTTTCTCAAGAAAAAAAAGATGGCCACCACATTTGGCTTAGAAATAGCACTGTAGACCAGATAAGGCATATAATTGACAAAATAAAGACAATTTTAAAAAGTATGGTGTGCAGTATAGGAGGTACTCAGAAAAGTAGATTTGAAAGGTATGCTAATATTTTTAACTGTAGCTGAAACTAGCTTTTTTGAAAAACATTTTTCATTGCACTGCTGCTCAAACACCCTGCACCAGAACCAGACCATGTAATGGGGTGATGCAGAAGCACAATACTTCTGAAGGACATGTGAGACACTTCAAGCTGAGCCACTCATCAGCCATCAGTGTGGGCATGAAAAGCCGACACCACATCTCAGTGGACCTCAATGGAGGAATATCTGAGGTCCACGACCATAAGGGACAGGAGGTAGTCCATTGGACATGCAATGGGTCCAGCTGATGGACAGCACACCAAATCAAAAAACGTTTCCATCTTTACTAGCCGGTGTATCTAGTACATGGCTGACATTATTAGAAACAAGTGCTCAGTTTCTTCAGTGGATTAAAAATAATTTTTTAAAGATCAGTGAGTTGGCCAATGGTCCTTACCTGCCATCAAAATCTGTTTCCATGTTTCTAAATACCGAACTTAAAACTTAGAGTCCAAGATTTTTTATTATTATATTATTTTTTTTTTACAAAGTTTTTCTTCAATTATTTTTGAAGGTCAGATATGAGCTTGGTTACCGCTTACTCCGTACTGTCACATACTGCCGTCAACCAGCAGGAACTACACAGTGGATACCCCCCTTCGGCCTGACCATGTGA
The DNA here is from genome assembly GCA_016271365.2 of Neoceratodus forsteri. Taxonomy (NCBI): domain Eukaryota; kingdom Metazoa; phylum Chordata; order Ceratodontiformes; family Ceratodontidae; genus Neoceratodus; species Neoceratodus forsteri. The sequence goes on from CM057459.1 coordinate 663,330,742, forward strand.
AAGTTTCATCATCTTACCACCTCTAAACAGTATCAAAACAAGTCCATATCAGCCCCACCTTTTTTAATTTAACAGTGCCAGGCACGCAATGCAGATGCCATACTGACCCTCCACTGCCTCTCATTCTGCCCCACCCCCCAGAGATGGATATGTTGTGAACATACTGAACAGTACTTCACTCCATACATACTCAAAGTTAGTAAATGTAATGCCCATCTAAAAAAAGATTTTCCCACTGCTGCACACTGTGACTCTGGTGGGATTCAAACTTTGATTTCATGGTTTGCAGACCTGTGTTCCAGGTATAAGATTATGCAACTTGTCATTTTAATTAGCAGTATGTCACCATTCCAGTTAAAACCCTTTGCAGAACCACTACAATACAACAAGGTACACTCTTGTGCTTTCAAGTTTTAAGGTACAGCAGTCTCAATTTGAAACCTGTTGAACAGTTCTTCCACATTCCCCAGATAAGGGTTCCCACTGCGACACTTGAATCCCCACCACACTCCCAAGCCCATCTCCTGGTCCCTGTCTGTCTCCGGGTCCCATTAACTGTCAGGCTGGGCTGTAGCAATGTTCTCTACAGTCCTCTGTCTCTTTCTGGTTCAGTTGTCATCATCAGGGTGATAGCTAGAGAAGGAGTGGACTGCACCGACCATGTGAAATCTTAAAGTTGGTACATCTGTTGATGAGTCACCTCAGTGGAATCTGACACTGCTGCAGGCTGGGTCACTTGCTGGGGGGTGGCTGCACTGTACAAAAGCAGCTATGTGTCAAAGTCTTTCAAGAGCAGTGTTATGTTGACAAATGGGGAAATGAAGCAAGTGCAAAGCCATCCCCCGGGTGTCTCTCTCAGCATATGTCACATTTCACATACCGCAATTATCTTTCGCATCACAGCCACACTTCCAAGGCCCTATGACAGCGCGAGTACTTGTCAACCCCTCTCCTGGATCCAGGTTACTCTGCAAGCAGAGGCATAATTTCTAACTCAGTTCTCTCAAAATTCCAAAACATCTCCTCACAATTGACCTAGTGCTTGGTGAGAGTACAACGGGTTATTTGGCAACAGGACATCTGGCCAGCAACAGAAACAATGTTTCTCTCTGTCAGAAGGGCAAGCTGAATCATGCATCCAGTGTGACAGAATAAGCTTTCAGTGTGTAAACTAGCTTGTTGAACCTCAAAGCCAGGATAACGTATCAAACATGTCTTTTTCGTGAAAAAATTACCCTTGACCAACACCCCCAATCAGCTACTGCTTCTCTCTTCTGCTGACCCTCAATGCCCGTGATACTTGTAGCACCTCCTCTATGAACTACCTTGTCCCTTTCTGCTGGACAGCACAGGGGCAGCGATCTTTCCGGTTCAGAGCCCCTTCTTGATTCAACTGCCTCCCATCAGACATCAATGCCACCACCACCCTTGACTCCTTTAAACAAACTACACCAACACCTCGCTGCACTCAGCAGTTGTGACTGCTTTCCCTAAGGCTTCTCCCCATTCTGTGTATTCTTTTACCCCTAATGAAAGTTATTCTTGTTTACTGCATGATCTCTGCCCATCCCTCCCATTCCTTATCCCCCTGTCATTTCTTTCCTCTTTCCCGCTCCCTCTGCCTTCTCCTCTCCCCTAAATCCACTCATTCTGAGCACATAGCTATCAGAATAGAGAAGTATACAAATCCAAAATTTAATTAACACAAAGCCTACCTTTGGCTGGACTGAGCTCTCTTTACAACCCTGTAATCCCCTCTACTCTTTCTCTTCCTCCTCATTTATTCACTGTCAGTTGTTCTTAACTCACACCATTTCGATGTTCTCCTTAATCACACTTGAATCTAGACCACAATTTTAAATTCCTTAATAGATACATAACTATTTGTATGCTAAGGAACTTTAAGTGATCGTCTTGTTTGTTTTACTGTAACCTGCTGTTATTTTGTCTGTTTGAATATGATGTGGAACCTTTGCAAATGAGCTTCCAGCTCAAAGGCTGTCTCCGAAACTATAAATAAATAAATAAATAAAATAAACACTAGGGTCCCACATGCCAACCTACGTAACCAATACCTTACCTCTGTAAATGTTTACATGGAGCTGAGAGCATTTTGCTGGTAGGCGTATTGTTTTTTCCTTTCTGGTAACAGTTTATAATACTGAAAATTCTTGTTTTTTTTTTTCATTTTTTTCCAAGCATATTCTTGAAGGTTATTCTGAGTTCAATGCTGTAGGCTTTGCTGAAGCCCCTTAGTCAGGCTGATGGCCTGAAAGAGACTTCCAGTGGAAGTGGTGGGAGCAGAAATATTGGTGAGGTTCAAAAATGCATGGGATAGGCATAAGTGAGTCTTAGTGGAAAGGATGTGTGTGTAGGGGTAGAGCCAGATATCAAGTAGGGTCTGTCGTGACTCTGTTGATAAGGAAAAATGGACAGACTGTGTTGACCAAGAGGTCCTTATCTGCCATCAAAATCTATGTTTCCGTGTTTCCAAATACTGAACTTATAACTCAATGTCCAGGATTTTTTTATTACCATTTTATAATTATTTTTGGACATAAAGTTTTACTAAAATTAATTTTGAAGGTTAGATGTGAGCTTGGGTCCTATTCACCCCAAACCGTCACATACTGCCGACAACCAACAGGAACTATACAGTGGATCCCCACCCCCAATCAGCCTGACCATAATGTGGAAGTTTCATCATCTCCCCACCTCTAAAATAATATTATCAAAACAAGTCCATTCCAGACCCGCCTTTTTTAAGTCAACAGGTTCAGTCACACAATTCAGATGCCACACTGACCCCCACCCCAGCCCACCACCCTCTCGCTCTGAACTCACAAGAAGAGGATATGCTGTGAATACATTGCAAATACAGTAAGCAACAGATGAGCATAGCTAATTTTTATTACATTATTAGGACTGACAGAATGTAACCGCTAGACACCCAGTTGTAAGTTTTGCAACAGACACACACATTCAGATTAATAAAAATCAGCTCAAATGATTTTTTTTTGTCTTTGAACTGGGTATTATGCTATCTAGTAAAAGTATGATTTAATTAATCACCGCTGAATGAAATCAGATTTAATGTGAATCCATATCTGACCCAAATAAATACAGAAACAAAAGGACAATTATTGCTTCAAACTGGATAGATATTGAAAATATTACAGATCAAGGTTTGAATCCCACTAGAGCCACGTTTTGTACACATGTGAAAACTGTTTAATTTTATTTATTTAAAATTTTGGTTACCGTGAAAGGCACACTGAGCCGAAGCTCATTTGCAGGTGCGACCCAGGGAAGGGAAAGTGGAGAAAAGGCAACAACAATACAGAGGTGCCTACATGGCAAAAAAGTAAAATAAAATACAGGATGTTGTTTCACAATATATACAATAAAATACAAGAAATATTGGAACTGTAGACCATACATACAATAAATACAAATGAGAATATACAAAGGTATACGATCAGACAATAGAATTAGGAGCGAAATGCAATGAGCCACTAATCAGTGGCTAGAGAGATTATAGGGACATTACCAACCTGTCTTTCATCATATCATTTCTAGTTAAAAACTCACATTTTATGATTGCTTACCTTCTCTAAAATTCATTGATGCTGCTGTTTGTTTTGTCTCCTTGTTTAGCAGAACTGAAATGCATGGCAATGTGTATTTATAAACAATTTTTTTTTTTTTTTTTAGCTGTTTAACCAGGAGTAGCACATTAAGCTGAAAGCTTTTTTACAGGTGCGACCTGGGAGCACAGGAAGTTAAGTGACTTGCTCAGGGTCACACAGTATGCAAGTGGAAGCTGTGGGATTCAAACCCAGGTCTGGTCTACTGATGTCACCAGATTTGCAGCTCAGAGCCTTAAACCACTGCTTATACTGCCTCCCTATTTTGTTTCCAATCCTGGATCTGTTCTTACTGATTACTTACTGAGCATGAAAAACACACCCAACAGTGCAGTCACTCATGAGGCAGTAGCCTCCCAAACTCCCACTGCATCACAAGGGGCTAGACTGTACTGTGGGTGTTACCAAGTCCAGGAAAGATGCAGTTGGAGCTCATCAAGGAATGTAAACAAACCTGCATTTGTGTGGTAACACTATGGTTTGGTGGGCAGTCTGTTTTTCACTTTTTCTAAGGAAAAAGAGTCAGAAGCAAACTACCAGCTATATCAGCAATCTTTACAAAATTTTGGCAATCATAAAATGTGTTTTTAAATTAGGACACTGAGACCTAAAGGGGATGACAGTGTCCCTTTAAAGGATGAGGTAGGAGGGAGGGGAGGTGTAGGAGGACGGGGGAGAAAGGTTCAGGTGCAGAGGGATTCAACGAGGATGAGGATGGTGGCAGGAGCAGGGGTGGGAAGGTGTTTTAGGTGTTTTTGAGGGATGCAGCAGTGGGTAGGAGGCGGACCGAGTGGGGAAGAGATCCAGTAATTTAAATCTACTAAGTGAACATTTAAGTGGGAGACCAGACACACTGCCACACGGGAGTAGGCAATGGAAAGTGCTCACTCTGCCTTGTCATTACTACTTTGTGTTACATGTGAATGGCAATGCAAGTAAGGCAAAGTCATTGTTTTAATGGACTCGCGTTCCTCATTATGATTCTAAGTGATCCACTTGGTGTTTCAGATTTGGCAGCCCCCCACACATCACATGGCTTACAGTACTGTAAGTCACATACTCTTTAGCTAGGCAGGAAGAAAGTGAGTCATACAAGCAGACACAGAGAGAGTAGTGTGTTTTGTGACTGCTGATACTTTTAGATCAGAGCGAGAAGGAGATTTAAACTTTGATTTAGACCCAACAACATTTTTAAAAGCTACATTTTTTTGTCTTTTTTTGTACTCTTTTTTTACTTCATTTGTTCTTTCTGTAAATTTTATTTTTCTTACCTTTATAAGTAGTTAGTTGTTTGTCTGTGTCTGTGTGACTGTGTGTGTGTTGTGTGACAGTGTGAGTAGTGATTGCTCGGACTCAGGGAGCTCAGTAGGAGAGATGGACCAGGGTGAGGGAATGTCTGGGGCGGGGACAGCTCTGGGAGAGCGTGGTAGTGGTAAGCGTCATACCATGCGGATGTGTGGAGGGCATGGGCGCCCATTCCTGTTGGACTGCTCAAAACTTGTGAGTGCCCCGAAGCAGGACCAGCACCACCTCCTGTCCTGACTCTGAGACAGTTGAACCACCACCACCAAGTCCAGCACCAGGTCCTCTGGAGCAGGATGTGCCTGTTCCCCTGGGCCCAGGTGTGGATCCCATCGCTGTTCAGCACTGTGACCAGCCGGCTGCCAGTTCATCTGGCCATCCCCTGCCTGTGCCTGGTCCTCCCCACACCTCCATTGTTTGGCAGTTTTTTGACTGTGACGGGGGGGACAGCAGTGTGGTCAAGTGCCACCTATGTGAGATGGAGGTGCACCGTGGCCCCCGGGGGACTCATCTGGGGACTGGGGGCTAGCACACCCACATGCTCAATCACCAGCAGTTGAAGTGGCAGGCTGCCACAGAACGGACCATGCCTGCACCTGCTGGCCATTCTGTGGCAGAGGGTGCAGCTGTGCATTGCGGCATCCCTAAGAAGAGGAGGGCCACAACAGCAGCTGCTGCTCCACCAGCACCCCCACCCCCACCACCAGCAGGTCAGCCTGTAGAACGTGTGGACCCCAGAGAACTGCGTGTAACACAGACTGACTTGGCAGTTCTATGGAGTGCTGTCGAGGAGAACAGCGAGAGGATGAGTGCTGTGGAGCAGCGGCTGTATCACATAGAGGGACATCAGTTGCAAATTATGTTCATGCTGGAACTGCTGTTGAATCACAATGGGATTCCACATTAGTTTTTTTTTCCTCACACCATGTGCCCCCCCCACACCTTCCCTGCTGTGTTATAAAATGTATTCCTCCACCATCCCCGACCCTTGTATGTAATTATGCCCTTTTTTTGTTGTCTTCCGTATGCGTGACACTTTGTATTCTGAGCAGTGCAAATATATTGTACTAAACTGCATGTGTGCAGTCAGTCTTCTTTCCAGTCTGTGTATGTACTGCAGACACTGTCCAACTCCCTGACTTAAAAACAAACATTAATGAGTACAATGGTGGGGTGGTGAAGCATGGAGAGATACTACAAAACAGGCTTACAATACATCCAAGTAACTATTAAAAAAAATTAATGTTGTGATTCGTGACGTGATCGTAAATCGTGATTTGTGACCGTAATGATGAAGAAACGTGAATGCCTAAAGCTGTACTTCCCCGGGCCCCAATGAGGTGTGGCTCAAAACTCCCCAACTTAAAAACAAACATTAATGAGTACAATGGTGGGGTGGTGAAGCATGGAGAGATACTACAAAACAGGCTTACAATACATCCAAGTAACTAGTAAAAAAATGTATGTTGTGATTCGTAACGTGAATGATCGTGAATCATGATTTGTGACCGTGATAATGAAGAACATGACTCGGTGTCGATGGTGTGAGATAACCAGTATGAAACTGTATTGGGAACGCGAATGCCTATTGGTGTACTTCCCCGATGAACTGCAGCTTAAAACTCCCCGACTTAAAAACACGTATCAATGAGTACAATGGTGGGGTGGTGAAGCCTGGAGAGAGACTACAAAACAGGCTTACAATATATCCAAGTAACTAGAAAAAAAATTAATGTTGTGATTTGTAACGTGAATGATCGTGAATCGTGATTTGTGACTGCATTTGTAACCGTGATGATGAAGAACGTGATTTGTATCACGAGTGATTCGTGATGATGGTCCTGACTTAAAAATGCATATTAATGAGTACAATGTTCATGCAGAATTAAGCACCACACCTGTCCAGTACTTTGAAGGGAAGCCAAAGAAACAACTGTGGCTTAAGTTACAGATGGAGATGGGGCCCTAAAGAGATGCAAATGCACAGACAGATTAAGATTGTGCTGTGCACTGAAGAGATGCAGACACAAGGGCACAACACCTAACCAGTGCTCACCATCAGAAATTAAAATCTGGAAAAGAATACCGTCGCCGGTTGGGGGGGCCACGGGAGAGGGGCAGTGTAGTGCACTGCTGCAGTAACAGTCACTAGTACTAGTAAAGATACCACAACAAAGCTAAAAATCACACAGCTGCAGTGGACAGCAGCTTCACGCTGCTTGAAATTATTATGTGGCACAATAAAAGGTGTCTGATTTGATGACACGCATCACACACACTACACACACACTAAGTAATGCATAGCAAATTGAAAACTTCAGTAACATAACCACATATTTTAAACAAACTAAAATTATGCACTGCTGCACCACAACAATCAGCAAAAAAAATGGCAAGAAATATTGAAAATATTACTGTGTGTACATTAACATAGTTATACAAGAAAAATATCACCAAAATAGAAAGCACTGTCTTTTTCTCCAAGTTAATTTACCTATACCACAGATACGCCCCTCCCCAAAGCACGCTTCCACTGTCTCTCAGTACACAGACTGAATGTTGTACATTAACATTCAAAATCCATACACAAACAAGGAGTGTTTCCTATAATCGATGAATTAAAGTTTCAGCAAAAAAAATGACTCAAAAAGGCTTTTTAACGGCTTTTGAAGGTTTGAATTGCAGAGCTCTCAGAGCAGATTGTCTCTACAGCTTCCTACCACATTACCCCAAACTGAGGCTGTGCAGAACAATCTAGAGCCCATGTGACCTGAAATCCCATGAATCACTGCAAAATTTGCCTTTGGAGCTTAAAACAAAGCGTGAAGCGAAATGGAAGACGGAGTACAGCAAGTCATTGTTTTCAATAGACTGCCACCCATTATAACAGCACTCCTCTTTATGCTGGCGTAGCACTCACGAATCACTGCTGGAGCGGGTCTGGGGCTCACTGCCCATCACCAAGTGGGTGGAGATGGTCCAGAGGGCTGGGAGCCTGAAGGCAAAGGATACCTTACCTGACTACTGAGTGCAACAGAGACAGGGTGAAACAGCGAGGATCTCAGGTATGAAGCGAATAACGGGGTTGGTGGAGGGAAAAGGAGGTTGGTGAGGTAGGAGGGGAGGTACTGAACCAATACTTCGATAAAGGTGGCACAGTGGGTAAGGGGATGACTAGCAAGTGGGGTGAGGGAGGGAGCAGAGTACAGGGAGCAGTGGTGTGTTTGATAGGGAAGATAAGTAGCGAAGCAACAAAAGGCATTGTACAGTGGATCTAGTTTGAAAAAAGATGATTTGGGCGTTGAGCTGTACACAACGTCAGCATAATTTATGGATGGCAGAATTAGTTTGGTGACAAGCTCTTTCCTGGTAGGGAGCGAGAGACAATTTTTGTGTCTGTAAAAGGCACCAAGTTTAGACTGGAGCTTAGCATGGATCACATTCATATGGTGGGAGAAGTCCAGCTTTGGATCCAGCCAGATTCCCAGGTATTTGAAAGACTACACAGTTTCTAATTTTGAGCCCTCTAAGGAATGAAAAGGGGGGGAGGGGAGCTTAGCTACTTTTTGCACAGCGCCAAAACCCATTGAGACAGTTTTCTTTGTGTTGCGTTTCAGTGAGTTATGTTCAAACCAGTTCAGTGCATTCTCAAAGTGAGCCCGAAGGGAAGTCTGTACATGTGGGAGGGAGGACCTGATGCATAGATGACCATGTCATTGGTGTACATGTGTATGTGTGAGGTGGCACAGGATGAGGGGAGATCGTTGACGAAGAGCGAGAATAATATTGGTCCCAGTATTGATCCCTGGAGGGTGCCAGTGTTGATGGGAAGGGAGGGGGTGGAGTTCCCCAGTTGCACGCATTGAAATCTGTCCTATAGGTATTTCCTGAACCAACCGGTGGCTGAGGAAAAGAGTCGGAAGTAAGTTTGTGCAAGAGAAGACGATGGGATATCTGCTGTTAATATCACAATGCTTAACTCCACTCCAAATTAATAAATGTAATGCCAACTAAAAACAAGACTGTAAATCTTAGTTTGGATATCTTTAATAAATAGTGACAAAAAGACCAGGAACAAGACTGATCTGTGTATTTACTTTTAATTCGAGCAGTCATGAGCATTTCTCATCTAAGCAGAATTTCTGGTACAAAGAGAATTTGTTTCACAGATGGATATTGCAGTTAAAAATATTTGTAAGATACCAGATGATCAGGACTGAAACACATTTAGCAGGTTATAATTTCTGACCAAGCACAAAAAATAACAAAAGAGAGAAGTAAAAATACAGTTTATGTTTATGGTTTCAATAACGAATTACATTATACTTTAGAAAGAATGTTACTCTATATGGATTGCCATATAAAAGACAGATGATATATCTTGGCATATATACAGTAGGAGTGAAGTGATGTCATTAGATAAAACCGTGTACCACCACTACCATGTGATATATTAAACATGATGTGAAAATAACTAACATTTGTATACACAGTGTATGTCACACACGGATATCCCCACAGTGTACACATCACAGTAGCAACACTCTGAACTACTTCCACAAAACCAATGTAGTCCTATTATATAAATCACATATGTAATGGGCTGGCATGTAATACACAATGTATCTGAATTAGTGGCAAGTGATCTCGAGAACCATCACTCGTGGCTCCGCTCTGCCACTCATGAGGTTACCCGAGGTCACTTGCCACTCATTCAGATACATCATGTATTACATGCCAGTCCATTACGTATCCCATATTTTTTCACTTGTATACACTTGTAAGATAGGAACAGCAGAAAACCCAAGGCCCATGTATGCTGCCCTTCACTTAGAGGTAATTATCTTTAAGTTCTTCTTTTGTCATTTAATTTTCCAGTTTCTTTTTAAATATGCTAAATGTTTTACTTAGGACTACGTTAGCTGGTAGGTAGTTCCACATTCCTATTATTCTCTGTGTGTAACATAATTTGCATTTATTAGTTTTAAATGTTCACACTTTTAACTGTTTTTATGCTCCCTTGTAATATTGTTTTGTTTGACTTTTAAATTCATACTATCCATTAGTTTTATTATTATATAGAGTGTACAGATACAGTAAATCCCACCATATTCTCCTTCTGTGTAATGTGTGTCGGTTCAAGATGTTTAAATGTTCCGTAAACTTTTTGTCCTTCAAACCTTTTTACTGTTTTTGTGATTCTTCTCAGTAGTCTATCAAGTTTATGTTGTTCTCCTAAATTTAATCCACACAAAATTGTGTGAACAATAGTCAATATCTGGTCTCATGTAGTTCCCATATAGGGGGATTATTATGTTATGAGATTTGTCATTAAAGTGTCTAGTTTGAATTTGTTAAATATATTATCGCAGCGAGCTGTAGATTTTAAGTTGCTAGTAATTATTGCACCCAAATCCTTTTCATTCTGTGTTTTAGTCAAATGACTATGCAGATAATACTTGTACCTTGAATTATTTTTGCCAAAATGCATTACCTTACATTTGTTTATGTTAAATTGCATTCCCCACTCCACTGCCTATGCTGCTAGCTTAGTTAGGTCAGATGATAAAATGTGTTGTTTCTCTTCTGTATCTGCCTCTTCGCCCAGTTTTGTATCATCCACAAAGATATTAATTTTATTCATTATGGAAGTTCCGATATCAGATATAAAAATGCTAAAATGTGTGGGACCCAGTATTGACCCCTGTGGCACGCCACTAGTGACTAACTGATTTTGATATATGTCAAGATTCCTTTCGATCTGATTTTTGGAAGAATCACTCCACTACCACTTCCCTACTCAGACTGATTGACTCTATCCATTCTGTCATGGAGAGGTCACATTACCTGCACCATCTTTGTCGACCTTGCAAAGGCTTTCAACACTGTCTCCCACTCTCTCCTCCTAGAAACCCTCTCCTCTGCAGGCTTATCTCAATCGTCCTGCAACTGGTTCAGAGCTTATCTGGTAGGACATACCCAATCAGTTAAAATAGTGGCTTCTGCGTCCTCCTCACAATCCACATCCACTGGAGTGTCTCAAGGTTCTGTCTTTGGCCCACTCCTATTCTCAGTCTTTCTGAACAACCTACCATTTGCATGCCCTTCATCCTCAATCGACATGTATGCTGATGACACAGTTTTGTTCACCTCTGGTCACTCCCCACCCCAATGTTATTTCAGACTACAGCTGCACTTCAAAGATGTTCAACGCTGGCTAATCTGCATCCGCTCTTCTGCAATGCCAAGAAGACAGTTTCTATGACCTTTGGCACTAAGCGGAGACTCTCTAGGCTGCCTCCTCCCTTCCCTCCTCACACACCCTTGACAGGACTACTCTAGTGGATACCTCCTCCTTTAAATACCTGGGTGTATGGCTTGACCAACATCTTAACATTTCTGTACATATCGACGCTATCCTGAAAAAACTGCTCTCCAAACTTGGTGCCCTTTTTAGGAACCATAGCTCCCTCCCACTATCGGTTAGGCACAATCTTGTTAAGAAAATGATCCTCCCTATAATCAACTATTGTGAAATAGTCTACAGTGCTGCTCCCAAGTCTTCCCTCACCAGACTGGATACTCCCTTCAATGCTCGCTGTCGCTTTGCTCTAGACGCCCCTTTCCACACTCACCACTGCTCCTTGTACCATTCTCTCACTTTCCCCTCTCTGGAGTGCAGGCATCTCTCCCACTGCGCCAAATTCACATCTAAATTCTGGCTTGGTACTTCTCCCCTCTTACCTCACCAACTCCCTCTCAGCACCCCCCCCCCCCCCGCTCGCCTTCTCAGATCCTCTGACACTCGCACTCTAGTGATCCCTCGTCGCTCTACCTCCACTTGCCAGGAAGCCTTCTCCTACCACTTCCCTAAGCTTTGGAACTCCTTGCCCTCACCTATCCATTTCTCATCATCCTTATCCTCTAGCTCCCTAGCCCTATATTATTTCTATTCCCCTAACTGCACCTGCCACTAGCCCTCCCCTTCCCTTCTATTTTGTTTGTCTCCCCCTGCCTTACCTAATCTTCTCTCCTCTGCTTTACCTCTCTTAAATTTCCATACGCTCCTCCCAGACCCCTAGCTTTGTCCCACTCTGAGCATGCTCCCTCCATCCCTGTCTCTCCGGCCAGTGTTGGACTCCCCTTGCAGGGTTCTCTTCATCCTCAAGAGGTACAGTTCCTCACCCCCTCTCCTCCCCTTGTTCCCTTCTTCCTCTTTCGAATTCTCATTCCCCTTGCAGGATTTATTGCATCCTGAGAGGGCTCAGATTAGCTAGCTAGTTGCTTCTCTCCACAATCCCGTCCCTCCCCCCCACCTTCCAAACCTCTGCCTGCCCCTCCTCCTCTTTCCCTTCTCCCTTCCCCCGCCAACTCCTCCCTTGCAGGGTTCTCAGCATCCTGAAGGGGACTCGACTGTAGGCTGCCCTCTTTTTTCTCTCCTCCCCCTTTCTCCACTGCCTGGTCCTATTTTCCTCTTGCAGGGTTCTCAGCATCCTGAGGGGGCCCTGGCTCTAGGTTGCCCACTTTTTTTCCTCTTCCCTCACCCCATCCTCATACTTCGCCCTTCCTATCTCTTTCCCCCAATGTGCCCATTCCCACACCAAGGGCCTACTCAAGCACTTCTCACCATATACTGCCTACTCCCATTGCACTTAATCTGTGTCCACCTCCTTTAATCCTATACCCTGTTTGGCCATACTTTCTGTTTCTTTCCACATAAGTTTGTTCTCCCGCAGCATGGCCTTGGTCATTATGCTCCACTCTAGTATGACTCTGTTAAGGTGTGTTATTGTATACTTGCTCTGCAGTGTATTGGCTGTATTAATGTGTTTTGTTCTCCCGACATTGCATTTCCCCCAAGCGCTTCTGAAATGAGCTGTTACAGCTCATGTTGCCTTACTAGTGAAACATTTTCAAAATAAAAACAAATAAATAAAAAATGTATGCCCATTTATTGTTACTTTTTGACTTCTGTCTTCCAACCATTTAAAATCCAGGTGATGATATTCATACTGAAATTAAATGTGATTAATTTGGTCATAGGTTTCCATGGAGTACCATATCAAAGGCTTCACTGAGACCAAGAATATTACACCAGATGGGGTGTTAATATCGAATGCAGCACCTACTGATTCATAGAAACTTCCGAGTTTACTTGTACATGACTTGCTTTGGCGAATCCATGTTGATTATTCTCTGTTATTCCCAGGTCACTTACTTGCGGGTTTAACATATCTCAACCAAAGCTTTCTATAATTTGGGGGGTCACTTTTTGTACCCTTTTTATGACTGGAGCCACAAATGCCTTACCCAGTCATCAGGGACAATTGAATCAGAGATAGAGTTTGTTGAATACATACGTTATGGGTTTAGTGATCTTATTTACTACTTCTTCTAGTAACCTTAAGTCTAGCTTGTCAGATCCTGCTGATTTTGATTCATCCAATGCTAATAATTTGTGCAATGCATGATTATTCCATATGTTGGGTACAGACATGTTAACTAGAATCTGTTCCATAATATTATTTATTGATTCTTTCTCCTGATATACACTACTAAAACAGCTATTCATGATTTCTGATATTTCATTTTTGATCATTATGGTACTGTTACCACATATTAATGGTCCAACAGTAGGTGTAGGAATTACTATAACTATAGAAAGCCACTCATCATGTAGACAGGAAAAGTCACCAGTCCGAACACAACAAGCAGCATGCATATTTTGAAGCTTGAGCTAGTCAGCAAAACTACATAAATAAAGACAGACACATATTCTGAAAGAGAGCTGTATGTCAATATGCACATTGTGTGTGTGTGTGTGTGTGTGTGTGTGTGTATTTTCAAAAAACTCAGTTAATGCATCAGTTAGAGTTGCTATCACAGCGACAAAAGTTTAGAAATTCGATGTTAGGGTTCTAACTCACCACCTCCCCATCCTACCACCAACAGATCGGTGCTCAATGCTTCGTTTCAATCCTCACCCCATTCCATTTGTACGAAACTGAGATGGTACAGTATAGAGAATGGGGTGAGAGTTAGGACTGATGACCCTAAGGCACACTCCAATTCCTGTTGCTGTGTGGAGGGTGGGAGAGGGTGGGGGAGTGGTAGGGTTGGTAACCTTAACATCGAATTTCCAAATTTTTGTTGCTGTGATATCAACCCTAACTGATGCATTAATTGAATTTTTTATAATGAATTTCCCTTCTTTTCTGAGAAAGTGTAATGTTACTCATATGTGAATGTTGGAGCACAGGGCCCCTCCTATCATGCATACATTTTGTAATTGTCTCTAATTTTCATGTGGGAGTGCAGGGCCCTCTGGGTCCTTTGCTCCCATCTGTACATAAGTATAAAGATATTTTAATGATCTTGCATCTCCCTGTGGGAGCGCAGGGCCCCTACTACAGCATAATGTAGGGCCCTGTGCTCCCATTATTGCATAATGGGATCTATATGTGGGAGCACAGGGTCCTCCCATCTACTCATAAGCATAGAGATATAGAGCAGGCCTAGAGCCATTTCAGGTAACCCTTGTGCTGCAAATGTGGCAATATCTCAGTAACCATAGGAACTGTGAAAATTCCACATAAATGTAATCATAACCTGGCAACCTCCACACTTGCTTAGCAGCGCTTAGTGAAATATCTGTATCTCGAACTGTTTTTGAGATATAGCTGCCGAAAAGTGGTGCGGACACCACAATGTTATCCTATAGGAAATTTCAAAACTTTGGAATGCTATAACTATGTTACCATTGTATATTTTTTCAACAAACCAGCAAAAAGCACATCTGTTGTGCAAGCCCTTGCTGTCCTGCAACTTTCAGCCCCAAAGTCCTAACCATTGTTTGGCTATGAAGTGGCAAAGAAAACTGTTTTTTTGGTGGTGTAGTTTCGACAATTTGCAAATGTTTCACAGAAACTTTTGCGAAATTCACAGACATTTCGTGAAATTCCACAGAGCTTTCATAAATGTTCAACGGCTAAAATGGCAGAAAAAGCTCAGAAACCATATTTCCAGGCATTATTTTGAGAAAGTAATGCCAGGACTGTGTTCCTCAGGCCCCGAGTGGGTAAACACAACTGTGGTGTTTACCAAGGGGCAGTATTTTTTGAATTACTTTTTTCTTGTCTGCGACGCTAACTGAAAAAAGATAGTGGCAGCACAAAAGTAAAAATCCCATTTGCGGCAGTAAAAAGTGTTTTTGCAAACGTTTTTGAGCGTGACATATATTTTTTTCCATAGGCTATAATGGAAAACTTAAAAGTTTAATAACTTTTGAGCAGGACTAATATTTTTTCACCAAACCTTCAAAAGGTACTTCAGTGACCGAAGTCCCCATGTACCTTAAAATTTCAGTCCAGAACCACAAACTGTTTGGCCTGTAGAAGCAAAGCAAAGAATTTGCAAAAAGTGAGGATTTTCACACTTTTTGACACTCATGAATGCACATCTGACTGGAATGAAACTTACCAGATCTAGAGATCTATGGTAGCAGACCTCGCATTCAAAATTTCAGGCAAATTGGATGAACACTTGCAAAGTTATTAAAGTGCAACATTTTGGGTTTAACATAGTGCCCATGCAAACCTAACTATAGTGCCATTACTGTGGCACTATAATTATACTGGTGCATAGCACCAGCATAGTTAGGGTGAGAGGGCAGTTTAATGTTGAACCCAAATTTTTGAACCCTAACAACTTTTGAACCATTCAATGGATCTGCAGGACATCTGGCATGAAGAAACGGTCTGGGTAGGTCTGTTGACTTGCCACATTTCATGTGAATCCATTGAACAGTTCAAAAGTTATTAAAGTTTAAAAATCCAGAAATTTACCAAGTTTTTGCCTTTTTTTTTTGTCAAGTGTATCTTACAAATTGGTGTAGATATTGGTGTGATTTTTGTTTGGTTGTTTGAAAGCCTTGGACCCACAGAACTGCCCTTAAAAAGTTTGGTGCAAAAATTTGAATCCAGTCAAAAGTTATTTAATTGTGTTTTCCCATTATTTTCTATGGGAAAAGTTAGATGTCCCGTGCAACACTTTTTGTGCGATAGTAAAGGTTACAAATTTGTGAAAGTTTTCAAAAACTTTCACAGATTTTAAAACTTATGAACTTTTCAAAACTAATTTTAAAAAAATGCTATTTCTTTGCCAGTTCACTGTAAAAAAAATGGCTAGGTCTTTTGGGCTGAAATTTGCAGGGTATAAAAGGCTAGCCCTACAGATGTGCCCTTTGCTGGTTTGGTGATACAATTTACATTGGTTCCATAGTTATAACATTCCAACATTTGGGAATTTCCCATAGGATAACATTGTGGCGGTCACAGTTCCTTTTAGCGGCTGTATCTCAAAAACGGTTTGCAATACAGATTTTTTTGCTAAACATGGATTAGTACACCTTTAGGTGTACTTAGCAGATGTGCAGGTTGCCAGGCCATGATTACAACTGCAGTGGAATTTTTTTTCCATGTTCCTATGGTTAATGTGATATTGTGCCATTTTCAATACAAGGGTTACCTGGAATGTCTCTAGGCCTGTGCTCTGTCTCCAGAGGGCCTGTGCTACCACATATGGATACCATTATGCAGTAGTGAGAGTGCAGGGCCCAGAGGGCCCTGTACTTCCACAGGGACATAAGAGTTAATTACAATGTCTCTACACTTATGGATAGATGGGAGTGCAGGACCCACAGGGACCTGCCCTCTCACATGAAAATCAGGGACAATTACAATATGCATGTATGGGAGCACAGGGCCCTCCCACAACACACCATGGAGTGATGCTCGCACAACCAAAGAAGGGTAAGATTACATTGTCTCAAAAAGTAAGGGAATTCATTGCAAAAAACTTTGTTAATGCATCAGTTAGGGTGAGTACTATAGTGACAAAAGGAGGGAAATGAGGCGTTAGAGTTTACAACTCTAACGTCCCACCCCCACCCTGCACAGACTGACAGATGTGGGGGGTGCCTTGCTGTCATCAGCCAAAATGCTCACGCCATTCCACCACCACCCCCACCCTGCAGACATGACAGGTGTCGGGGTATGCCTTGCAGTCATCCGCCATAACGCTCACCTCATTCCATAAGTCAATAAGGTGAGATGGGTACAGTGTAGGGCAATGGGTTAAGCGTTAGGGCAGATGACCCCAAGGCACACCCAACACCTGTCAGTATCTGCAGGATGGGGGTAGTGGTGGAATGGCATGAGTGTTATGGCCGATGACAGCAAGACACCCTCCCCCACATGTGTCAGTCTGTGCAGGGTGGGGGTGGGGTGTTAGGGTTGTAAACCATAACACCTAATTTCCTATTTTTGTCACTATAGTACCTACCCCAACTGATGCATTAACAAAGTTTTTGCAATGAATAGAGAGTAAAGAGAATTTATATCTCACACATGCGTGTAGATATATATATTTATCGATAGGTGTGAAGTTAAAATCAATCTGATAAATCCGTTTATCCCCACATATCTGTGTTAAATTTCAGAACCTGAAATTTATCACACATACAGGTATGTGTGATAAACGCAAGCTGTCAATCAACACCAGCCTTGCTGGAACTTTACCAGTGTCAACCAGCCAGATGCTACTCCTGTACCCAAATTAGCACTGGCAAGTGCAAAAGAACCCCTCTGTAGCACCACCTCGTGCAATCACCAACACCACAGAAAAATCACTCGCTTCCAGTCACAGCTTCAAAAAGCCTCACAGAAATGCAGCAAAACCAGAATAAATAACCACTTAAAAAGCAAAATAACGCTTTCTTTATTTTCCGACAATCAGTAAACATCTTCCAACTACAACAGCAAGTGGATACTAATATGCAGAATACAAAGAAATGTCACAGGAACACAACAATGCCGACTTCCAACTTGAACCCAGCCAAATACTAACACAATCTGAAGAAGACACAGAACCACTTCTGGACCCAGAGACAGAAAGCAGCATCAAGCAAAATGAACAGGAACAAGAACCACAACCCAGCACAAGTACTGCAGTACTGGTAGACCAGGCTGCCATTCAAAAATTAAAAGACTCATGCAGAAATCCAAATATAGTCTGAAAAACTCACTCCAACGTCAGCATCCAACCAAAGTACCTAAAACAAACCTTCAAAATCGACCCCCCCCTGGATCAGATACCACATCGGGACCGTGACAACTTCCTAGCACACTATTTCATAAACTGCAAGAAAAAAGATGGAGCACCCTATGAACCGCTCACACTACGAGCAACATTCCAGAGTCTGGAGAGACACCTAAAGGCCAAACACAACCCTGAATCACTGTCCACATCAGCTGCCTTTAAAACAATGAGACAAATCATGCTGGGTAAACAAAAAACCCTAAAAAGCTACAGAAAAGGAAATAAACCAAAAGCAGCAGTTAAATTGACTGACACACTGATAAACGCTACCAGTGCCAGCAACTGGGACCACTCATGCCAGAAAGCTTATTAAAGGAGAACAGTAGTTAACTGTGGTATAGCAGTGTGTGTACAGTTAGTTCTCGCCACCTTGATGCTCTTACTTTTTGTTTTTGACATTGTTTAAGTTTATTACATAGACTTGAGTTTCCTTACCATTTTAGGTTGGTAGTGCTCCCCATGCTGTGTGGTCCTGTATTGCCGCCACACTTTCTCCACTCAGCGTGAGCGCAAACATGCGTCTTCTCCACACTGACAGTGTGCGAGCTTTGGAGTTACTGCGCATGCATCTCAGCATTTCCGGAATTGGTAGCACTCACCATTGTAATCTGTTTGTTATGGTGCAGTGACCGGAGACGTTTGTACCCGAGACCGATTTAATATTTTTTAATCTCATTTCGGATGAATGCTGTGCCTCCCTCCCCCCCAGCATCAATGTAAAAAGTATCCGTTTGTCCCACGTTTTCAAGAAAGTGCCCCAGTTCATTCATTCTGCTCTCAAATGTATGTTGCAACTCAGTATCACAAACCCTCTGCATTTTCAATACGGTCTGAGGGATAAGGGGCCTGATCTTTCAGACCAACAGTCCTATAGTTATGTGATTTAAAAAAATGTTCCACATGCTTTGGCATCTTTTACATTATATATTTCTATTTATACAATAGGGGTGAGTGATAAATGAGTGAGATAAAACAGTGTATCATCCACTGCAGTGTGATATTTTTACCCTCTGCTCTACTGTGATGATATCAGCCATTTACACACACAGGTCATAAAAATGTCACTGATATCATCATGCTAGGCGGCTTTCCCCTCAGCATGCAAGAAACACCTGTGCTGTTACCATAGACACAAATGCAGAACTACATGAGAGGTTTCACTGCCTGCAGCTAACTCAGTTAGCATTACAAAGCACATACACACACCTATTCCCCACACTAACTTCCTATTACTGTGATACTCTCAGCTTGACTGCAGCCAGAATTCTAAAGAGCACAGCTTCATAGAACACTCTGTTCCTCACTGCTGCCTGCAGCTAACTCAATTACCACTAAAAAGTCTCAGCTGTTCCTGATACTCTCTCAGCCCATTACCCATCCATTACTGTGATACTCTCAGCTTGACTGCAGCCAGACTTCTAAAGAATACAGCGTCACAAAATAGTCTGTTTCTCACTCCTCCCTAAAACTAACTCATTTAGCATTGCAAAACACACTCTTCTGTTTCCCAGAGTTTATAACACTGCCTGCCCATTCAGAAAAACTCTCACACAGAATGAGCAAACACATAAACAGGAACAGAACACAAGACAACATAACAATACTTCTGAAACTCCTAGCCCTATTGTATAAATTGAATATACGATGTGCGGATCGTGTGCTATGGTAAATATTGTCACTCCTGCATCATGAGCTCTGGATATCTCACTCTGCAGGAGAGATAATATTTGCCATATCACACTCATGCCCATCATGTATCCCATATATATACATATATATATATATATATATATATATATATAAATAAATGATATAAAATGCTAAAGCATGTGGAACATCTTTTAAATCACATAACTATAGGACTGTTAGCCTGAAAACTTGTAAAATAGGCCTTCTGGTGTGGGATGTTGGTAGCCTAGAGGTCAGAATACATTCTGGGCATCTCTGGGCTGACGTGGGCATCAAACAACTGAACATCTCGGTCACAAAACTCAATTGAAATTTATAAACCATAGGTGAATGTGAAATCAAAAATTAAATAAATGCACTTTGAATGTGACATAGAACACAAAACCACTGGACAATGAATATAACATTTGATATTATTTCAAAATTCTATAAAAATAAAAATCAGGCAGTTGTAAAACAAGTTCCACACCTGTTGCTTTCCATATGAGATTCTAATCATTCTAGGCCCACCTAACCTAGTCAGATTTCACCAGATTTGCCTACCAATAAAAACTAGTAGAAATGTGGTCCTGCCTGCCTGTCTGCTCCTCCCTATGTATCATCAATATGAAATACCAAATAGTAACTTGTCCCAACATCCAGGGATATGGAGGCAGGCAGGAAGTTTGGCATCATGGCAGATGCAGAAAGTACTGGCAAGGGATGCAGTAGTGTGTGTGTGTGTGTGTGTGTGTGTATGCATGTGTGTGTTTTGCACTGTTTACTATATGGGATATATAATTATATATACCACACTATTTTTAATGTTGTATTAGTGTTTTGCTTTGTTTTAGATTTTATATATATATATATATATATATATATACACACACCTACAAGGTATTTGAAAGAAACCAAATACCTGCTGGAGACATTTTCGTTTATATCTTGGGACCCAGGGGGCGCGTGCGCATGCACACACACATACACACACACAATATTAGAAATGCAAATGTGTGTGGGGGTGTAATCATTTCCCACCACTATAAATAAACGCTTGTTTTCTTTGGAATTTGATCAATTGATTTGTTTTCTGCTTTCAGAACTATCCGGAATTAACTATTAAAGGATTTGCATTTATTTTATGTTTTACAATTAAAATGTCAATTATGTTTTAAAGAGCTAGTTTGCCACTTGAAAAAAAAATTCCCTTTTGTTAATTATAAGATTTTCTACCTGACACTACTTGGTGTGATGCCTAATACAGAACTGTACAAGTATGCTGACATATCTAGTTGCAACCCTTCTAACAATCGTCAACCATGTGACCACAGTGCCTGTGACATCAGAGCTGACCAAGAACATTCAATCACATGTCGTCAAATGGTTATTTGTGATATCACAGTAAATAAGGTCATAATAGAAATACTGCTCTTCATATCACACCAAGTACTATGAGGTAGGATTATTCTGATGAGCATACTGAAAAACGAAACTTTCAGAAACACAGAAAAATGTCTGCTTTTAACAACTAATACAATTTTCTGTCTGCCATTTTTGGTTAGTCATTCATATCAATGCATCTCAAAATGCCTGACAGTTCAACAAACAGGGACTTTATCACTAGCTTTTACAAATTTAATGAAAAATCCATGTGCCCAGGAAGGCTCCTGATTGGCTAATGGATCGGTCACTAACCTTTTAGAAATGACGGATCCAGCTGCCAACTGAGGCTGTGCTGCACACTGGGTCCATGCCACATCCCTAAAAAAGTAAATAAAAAACAAACTACAAAAACCTAAAGTTGCTATTGCCATTCGATTATACAACAATAACAACCCAAAAGCCACTCATTTCCTTAGATTAAGAAATATCTGAAGGGAAGTGTCTTCTCTCTGCTGCTCCTCGGGCCATCTCTCCCTAAGCCCCCCAAACACATTGCAAAATGAGGCTTCTGATTGCGTATTGCTTAATTATAAACCTTCACATCTCTGGTATCCAATCCGGACTGTTTATTCCAAACATTCCAGAAACTCCCATAAGCACAGGAGAGCCTTTGATGTAAATAGTTACAACATTCTGAGTTCTCAGTTCTGTTGGCATAATCCATGTCCCACACAAGGGTTTTTAGAATTTTCTATGAAGTAAAATACTGAGATATTTAAATCCAAGTTCCCATCCATTAAAACAAATGTAGGATGCATATACAGTATATGCATAGTTCTGGCATCTCTTATTGTTATTAGCCTGCCACCTCAAGCCCTTTTTATGCCAGAAGTAGATCTGTCACCCAGTGAACTCAAGAATGCGGTAATAACCACGAGACATAGTAGCAGTACATACAAATATGAGAGTGCCATCTCAACTCCTTTGTGCGCCAGAATGACCCAGCTTGATCCTGCAGCTCTCCCACCAAACTCCAGTGGGTACTACTGTAACCTTAAGAGATGCCATAACCACACATACACAGATTAATTACTGGTCATTTAGGGGTAAGACCCAAGCATCTGCAATTGATGCCAGCTCCCCTCCAGTCATACACCCTTTTCCATGGCCAGCAACAGTGAGACTATGTCCATCATACAGAAATGGGTGCCAAGTAACCAAGGAGGCAGTATAGTGCAGTTGTTTAAGGCTCTGAGCTGCAAACCTGGAGACCTGGGTTTGAATCCCACAGCCCCCACTTGCATACTTTGTGACCCTGAGCAAGTTACTTAACTTCCTTCTGCTCCCAGGTTGCACCTGTAAACAAGCTTTCAGCTTAATTTGTTTCACCTGGTTAAAGAAAGGTAAACAAAAAAAAACAACTCCAACCTCCAGCCATCTGGTAAAATTCAAACTTCATTCTCATAACATCTTCACATTTCCCTTACTTTGTTAAGCATCCAATCTGTAGCTTTGCACATCTGCAACTGAAGCAGCAGTTCTAACAAGCAGCAGTATTTTATCATCTATAACTAAGTTGGTGTGTGTGTGTATGAACAATGTTCGATCTGTGACATAGTCCACTATTGCTTCAGTCGGTGGTAGGAACTGTGAAAAATAAACAAAGCAGGTTGAATACTGGTTTCCTTTACGGAACATTTTAGTGGGTCAATACAAAATCTACCAGCATTGGGCTGGCCTCTGCACAAGTCTGCTCACACACTAGCTTCCCTCCCTTCCTGTTCCCACATCACCAGTTGCATTTCCAGTCTATTGTCTTTTAGTTTACACGAAACATTTTGCTGCTGCCATATGCTACATAATCAATGAAATATAAGATGAATTGTCTCTGCATTTTATATTGTAAAAAATTTCTCTGGATGTTGGAAAAAATCACAAATGCCAGTACATGATCTTTGAATGACAAGGCAAGTTTATTCATATTGTGCCCAATTCCAAAGGCTCAGTGCATTTTGCAGTCCTATCATAAGTCCATGCAACAATAAAGCATATCGGTTAGTACATATCAATAAAACAGAAATGGTAACATTCAGGCACAAGAGATAACAGTAACTGACCCCCCCCCCCCCGATATTCACACTGCCTAGGTATTATCGAAAGCTTGTTGGAACAGATATAATTTTATCCTCTCTTAATCCTAAGCCACAAATAAAAACCTAATTAAAGTAGAACAAAAGAATGGTTTAATCAATGCCCTAGTTCCTTATTCACCAGAACACTCCTTTCAGTCATCCAGCGGAGATTTGTATGCAGTCCAAGTGTCAAATCAGAGGTCCTCTGAGGATCAGTTTGCTGCCAAATTATGTTAAGAAAAAGCTATAACCTCACTGAAGACTTTTAAAAAATGCAGCTCAAGAAATTTTTTTCACTTTCTTTTTTCCTCTCTTTTCCCAGTGGTTTAGACTCTCCTTCGGCCCTTGCAGAAGCCCTTGATCCTGTGCCAGCTTGAGCTCTCATTACTGTCCCTAGATAACTACCAGTATTAACTACACAGTTACTAACTACTACAGACAGTTGGTGAGACCCCATCTGAGTACTGTGTGCAATTCTGGAGACCCCATCTCCGCAAAGACAGACAGAGTGGAGGCTGTTAAGGCAACCAAAATGGTGCAGGGTCTGCATCAGAAGACATACGAGGAGAGACTAAAGCAGCTTAATATGTACTGTATACCCTTGAGGAAAGGAGGGAGAGGGGGGACATGATAGAAACTTTAAAGTATCTCAATGGAATTAACAAAGTACAAGAGGGTAGCATCTTTCAGGAAAAGAGATGTGAAAGAACAAGGGGCACAATTTGAAGATAGAGGTGGAACAGCTCAGAGGTAATGTTAGAAAGTATTTTTTTCACAGAGAGGGTTGTGGATACATGGAACAGCCTTCCTGAGGAGGTTGTGGAGTCAGGATCAGTGGGAGAATTCAAGAATGCATGGGACAGACATAAGGCAATTCTAGTGGGTAGGAGGAAGTAAGCTGTTGATTAACTAAAATCTGCAGCTTACCCATCAGTGAGAAATGGGCAGAATAGGTGGGCCCTATCTGCCATCAAATTCTATGTTTTCTATGTTTCTATGTTTAACTGACCATTCCAGACTTAGCACTCTGAGTAAGGAAGGTGAGACAGTGAGTGGGTAAGGAAGGTCATACAGTGAGTGGGTAGGGTAAGGCAGGTCAAATGGAGAGTAAGTAAGGCAGGTTAGATGGTGGGGAAGGAAAGGCAGGTCAGATGGAGGGTAGGTAAAGCAGGTCAGATGGTGAGGGGGTATGGCAGATGAGATGGTGAGGGGGTAAGGCAAGTCAGATGGTGAGGGGTAAGGCAGATGAGATGGTGAGGGTAAGGCAGGTCAGTTGGTGGGGGTAAGGCAGGTCAGATGGTGAGGGGAAGGCAGGTCGGATGGTGAGGGAGTGAGGCAGATGAGATGGTGAGGGGGTAAGGCAGGTCAGATGGTGAGGGGGTGAGGCAGATGAGATGGTGAGGGGGTAAGGCAGGTCAGATGGTGAGTAGGTAAAGCAGGTCAGATGGAAAGTGGTAAGGCAGGTCAGAAGGACAGTGGGTAAGGCAGGTCAGAAGGAGAGTGGGTAAGGCAAGTCAGAAGGAGAGTAGGTAAGGCAGGTCAGATGGAGAGTGGGTAAGGCATGTCAGAAGGAGAGTAGGTAAGACAGGTCAGAAGGAGAGTGGGTAAGGCAAGTCAGATGGAGAGTGGGTAAGGCAGGTCAGAAGGAGAGTAGGTAAGACAGGTCAGATGGTGAGTGGTAAGGCAGGTCAGATGGTGAGTGGTAAGGCAGGTCATGTGTAGGGGCCGTTTCGTGAGAAGTTCTGAATCAATAGTATGATTTGATCTGCTGGAAAGTTCATGGTGTTAAACTAGGAGTCTGAAAGTAGACCAGTAGTTCTAAGCGGACAATGTTCCTCAGAGAGATGGTAGGCTGCGGACTTGAAGGCATCCTTGTTGTTGCTTTGTGGGATTGTACTACATAGCTTCTGGATAGATATGTTGTGTCCACTGGCTCAAAAACCAGGTCAGAGTTTCGCAGTGTCCTTTGTTTTATTTTTGATATTTGACCGAAAATAAGAGGTAAAAATTTGACAAGTATCTGTGGGTAACTAAGAAATCTATTTTCTGAGTCCATCCTAAAGAGGATAAGGAGACTCCAGCTTCTCGCAGTTGCCTGACACTATACTCATGACTAGGATGTACAGATAGGCACTGCATTGTTAAAATAATTGATATTTATGTATTTATTATTATTAACATTTAGACAGCTTGTAAACTCTGCCACAGAAGGGGTTTGAAGCAGTTTCTGGTATTTTATTATATTTTGGAGGTATACAGAACTTTATCGTCCTATAATATTTTCTTTATTTTCTTATCCTTATCCTTACCTTGGAAGGACTTCTGAGTATGGGGTAGGTGTCTAATATGTTTTGATATACTAAGGCATGGAGGGAGAACTCTCCTTGGTTACATAGGGTTCTTTGGGCCTTCCACATCATAAAAATTCTTATATCATCTGTATCACCCTCACAGTCTCTGGGGCAAAAACTGTGGAAGAGTGTTAGCAGCCTCTGTAGGCAGGGGCATCATAAAATTATTTATCATCAACTGTATCACCCTCACAGTCTATGGGAAAAAGAACTGTGGAGGAGTATTTGCCAGCCCCAGTAAAGAAAAGATCCATCTTTTGTAGGGTCTGAAACAGTTGCCATGCTTTTTTCATATTTTGCACAGATGGTACACTGTGCAGACTTTGTAAGTACTTTGTTTTTTCAGTATGCTTTAAGCTGCCTGTTGTCTCACTATTGGCTTTCCCAGGAGCAAGGGTGAAGCATTTATGTCTAGACAGAGTTTCTTTTCAGCCACTTCATCGGTGGCTTGATAAAGCTTCCTTACTTTGTCACTTCTATTATTTTTTAATTTGTGAGGAACTTCATATTTGGAAGCTTTATTTTTGGCTGGATCTGAGGGTCTCTCAGCACTTTACATTTTTGTCTACTTTTGGATGGCCCCTAGTCAGAAGCCTTTAATATGTCCTCAGCCCTAATAATCAAAGGTTTGTCTGCTATGTTTTGCCAATTTAAGCAAAGCAAACCAGTCCAGGATTTTATGAACTGAGTGCAGATTTCTGTGAAATGCCGCCTGCCAGTCCTGCCCCAGTTAATTAGCTCTGTCTGCTGCCAGTGCCTTTTTTTTTTGGTTGTAGAACTGGGATCTACACCAATCTTAATAGAAAACCCAGCAATACTTGTCAACTGCCACAGGTGGCTGCTGGACCCTTATGGACAGTCCTCATGACAGATGATACCTAGGGTCCCAGTTTATGTATTCATATATATATATATATATATATATATATATATACATATATATACACACACATACACACACACATATATACACACATATATATATATATATATATATATATATATGTATATGTATATATATATTAGAGGCAAAGACTATTTACCGCATCTTTAGGTTGTTCTACAGCAGAAAAGTGAGGCCTGTTGTTAAAGCTCCCTGATTCTAGCCCAGCCCTTCATCCGCATTAGTGCTGGTTAGTCGCCGGGCCCTTAACCTCACCCCATCACATGTGTAAAGAAGCAGAGGCATAGGAGAATGGGGTGAGAGTTAGGACCGACGACCCCAAGCTGCACTCCGATGCCAGTTGGGGAGCTGGGCTGGGGGTCCAAGGGGTTCCAACCCCAACCCCGAACTTCTTCGCTTTGTTGAACAACCCTAACTGATGCATCAAATTAAGTTTTTGCCTCTAATTTCTTCTTTGAGAATGAGGATGATAAATAGTGAATGGATGTAGTCGAGGAGGCGCCTTTCAGGCCCCACGCCGCCGCCCCCGCCTACATGATGTCTTGTTACATAGCAACAGGAACTGCAAAGCAAATGTAAGTGGCAATGGTACGCAAATTGTTGCGATAACAGCAACAATAAAGCCAATAGAAACGTAAAGCAACTACGGAACGCAAACTGTTACATTACAAGTTCATAGGTACCGCAATTGTAAATGTAAAATGGTAGCAGTAATAGCAACAATAAAACCAATAGAAACAGAAACGCAGGCGCATAAAAACACAAACCGTAATATGCATCGGCATCGGTACCGCAATTGCAAATGCAACTACAATGGTAACAGCAACAATAATGAGAAACAAAACAGAAATGCAAGTGCAAACGCAAACACAAACTGTAACGCACATGGTGGCGTAGACGAGAACGGTGATGCGAACGGTAACAGAACCGCACCTGGAAACGCTAACTGACACAGTAACGAAAGGGCACACCCTTTTTCCCCCAAAAAACTGCATTGAAAAAACATGTTGAAAACAAAGAATGTATGCATTATAATTGACTTCGGAGCAGAAAATTACGACTTAAAACAGTAAATTTTTATATCTCAGGAACCGTGCAACGTAGAAAAAAAATTAAAATTTTGTATGAATTATTACTTTCCTGGTTAGTTTTATGCTTAGCCCCTATTTGGGGTGGCTACAATTTTTGATTTAAAAGTCCAGATCTCACACGTTTTCCAGATATGGGCCTTGAAAGAGGTAAATGGACGCCATAATGTTATTCTATGGCAAAAAGCGTAAACTTCGGAGTGCCATAACTTTTCCGCCCTGTAAGATTATTTCACCAAACCATCAAAAGGCACATCTCTGGGATGTTAGCTTTCTTCCCTCCAAATTTCAGCCCAAACGACCAAACCGTTATTTTGCAGCAGTGCAGCAAAGAATTCATGTAATGCAGCAAACACTGCAATGTTATCCTATGGGGAAAAATGTCAAATTCATAGTGGCATACCTTTGCCGCCATGTACTATTTCTTGACCAAACCACCAAAAGATACATTTGTGGGATATTGCCTTTCTT
Organism: Neoceratodus forsteri; assembly: GCA_016271365.2. NCBI lineage: Eukaryota > Metazoa > Chordata > Ceratodontiformes > Ceratodontidae > Neoceratodus > Neoceratodus forsteri. Next base: position 663,358,849 of record CM057459.1, read on the forward strand.
CCCTCCAAATTTCAAATCAAAAGACCAAACCATTCCCAAGATATTGAATATCAAAGTTTTATAAAATGTCCCTATCTATTCCATTATAAAAAAATCTGGCCATCTTTTCCCTCCTTTGCGATCAAAAATGGTGATCAAAGAATCTCACGATCAAAGAATTTGTAGGCTCACGATCAAAGAATTTGCATGCTCACGAACAAAGATTTCAAAACCTTATAAATTGAAAAATTGAAGGAATTACTGTAAACCACCACCATGGTTCAACAGAATGAAGGCCCCTGAGTAAAACACACCCTCATTTGACTTCCTACGACACCCCTGAGCTGAGATAATAGTTTTTTTAATTGGGCCATCTCGTCCCTTGCTCGCGATGCATGATCGCGATCAAAGAATTTGCAGGCTTGCAATCAAAGAATTTGCAGGGTCACAATCAAAGAATACAAAATATGCACAATTGTGGCAAATCACTACCACGGTTCATCAGAACGAAGCCCCCTGAGTAAAACCCACCCTCGTTTGACTTCCTATGACACCCCTGGGCTGAGGAAATTGCTTTTTTCATCCGGCCATCTCGTCCCTTGCTCGCGATGCACGATTGCGATCAAAGAAGCTCGCGGTCAAAGTTTTTGCATCCTCATGATCAAAGTAATTGCTCACTCACGAATAAACAGCGGGTTGAGATGGCCAAATGTTAAAATTAATTGTCTCAGCCCAGGGGTGCCCTAGACTGTCAAATAAAGGTGGGTTTTCCTTAGGGGGCTTCATTGTGCCCCATCAGCATGCCCAAAATAATGTAATAATGCTCTGGTAGTCTAGTGGCCCCTGCCTAATAAAATATTTACATACCCTGGTAAACTAGTGGCCCCCCAATAAAATATGTGAAGAAATTAATGCCCTGGTAGTCTAGTGACCCCCACCCCTTTTTAATTTAGATCCCTGGTAGTCTAGTGCCCCTCCCCAGCTGTATTGTCTGAGAAGATCTGAGTTTTTATATCCCTGGTAGTCTAGCTGGCCCCCAGTATAAAAAGAAATGATGCCTTGATTATATGCCTGGTAGTCTAGTGGCCCACTCATCCCTCTATTCATCTATTCATCCAAGCCTAGCTAGCACTTTCACCCTTCGCCAGTTGGTGATCGGGCACAGCCCTCCTCTCACCCCACGACCAGCCACTGACCGTCTGCATTATGAGCGTAATGCGCCTTTGCATTACCGCTAGAATGCAGACAGTCGGGCACTGGTCGTGGAGGTGAGAGAGGGTTGTGCACCGGCTGGCGAAGGGTAGGGGGTGTTGCTGGCTGGGCTTGGATGGATGGGAACTACTAGACTACCAGGCGATAATAAATCCATAATTTTTTTATACTGGGGGCGCTAGACTACTAGGGATATAAAACCTAGATCTTATCAGACAATACAGCCTAGGGGTCCACTAGACTACCAGGGATCTAAAAAAAAAAAAAAAAACAGGGGGATGGGGTCACTAGACCACCAGGGCATTAATTTCTTCACATATTTAATTGGGGAGTTCACTAGACTACCAGGGTATGTAAATATTTTATTAGGGAGGGGGGCCACTAGACTACCAGGGAGCATTATTACATTATTTTGGGCATGCACATGGGGCACAATGAAGCCCCCTAAGCTAAACCCACCTTTATTTGACAGTGTAGGGCACCCCTGGGATAAAAAAGTGAATCTCACGATCAAAGAATTTGCAGGCTCACGATCAAAGAAATTGCACGGTCACGATCAAAGAATAAAAAATGGTGAAACGCGATTTTTTGACCAATTTGAACCGAACCATGCTTCGATAGAGCGGACTCTCCTGAGCAAAACCCACCCTCATTTGTGTCCCTAGCCCACCCCTGAGCCAAGAAACTTCTGTTTTTAGGTTGCGATGCAAGATCGTGATCAAAGAATTTGTCAGCTCGCGATCAAAGATCATTAGCGAGCCGCGAACGAAGAATTAAAAAGCTAAAAACTCTATTTTTGGACTGATTTGGATGGAACCAAAGCCATGGCTCGATAGATCGGTGTCCCCTGAGTAAAACTTATCAAAGTTTTACTTCAGAAGTGATCCCTGAGCCCAGATATTTGTGTCTGTGCAAACGGAAAATGGAAAACAAGATGGCGGACCTCGCAGTCCAAGAATTTTTGAAATTCTTCAGGATCAAAGATTCTTGAACTGCAAGGCTACAAATTCTTTGACTGCCAGGTGGAACGAGATGGCTAGAACCCCGATTCTTTGATCGCAAGATATACATATAAATTTTCCCATTGACTTATAATGGGAACTTAAAAGTGCCATAACTTTTGAATGCCTTAATATTTTTTCACCAAACAAAAAGCGGCATGTTTGGCTACCAAATCTCTTTCAAATGAGCCATCTCGCAGAGCAGCATGCCATGCAACGGCCATGCAGGACCACATTTAGAATGCCAAAAGGTGCCTCTAAAAGTGGATAATTTTGCATTTTTCAGCGCTTTCGTACATGAAGACCAGCACTTCTACACAAACACAATTTGGCAAATCAAGGGATCTAGTGCACCCCAATGCATGTTCCAAATTTCAGGCAAATACATTGAACAGGTCCAAAGTTATTACTGTCCAACTTTGGACTTTAGTATGTAACTGGCTGCTCAACTCTGGTCGCGCCACTATAATATTATATATATATACATATATATATATATATGCAGAGAGAGAGGGAGAGAGAGAAAGAAAGAGAGAGAGAGAGGTTTTCTCTTAATTTGCCAATCCTGAGAGAAACCCCCAGGCACTGTTAAGATTTAAATTCCACAGGGGTGCCTCGCAGTAAAACCCGCGAAGTCTGAGGTAAAAAACAATGCAACTGTCCATAATTCGATGGTTCCCACAAGAATTTGGTCAGAAAAGTGAGGAACTTTTGAAATTAAGCACACGCGATAAATGTAACATTTTAAATGAACAGTCGCTGTAAAAAGAAAGTCAAAATAGCGCGGTTACGCTAAAAATATAAAAATGAGTGTGACGCTAATGAATTTGTAAAACTTTCACTCAGCACATTATTAAAAAAAATATGAGGAAAACTTTACCCAGATAAGCACTAGGAGGCTGTCAACAAGGAAAGATGAGCGACACCTCAGGGACAAGGTTGCTCAGTTCAGCGGAGAAAAGATTCTGAAGCCATCAACAGCTCTCACTGAGCTAACTACCCTTCCTGCTTTCTGATTGGCTATGGCTCTAAGCTCATTTAAATTTCTCTTAAAGGCACACCTCCAGGGCAGTAGCACCTAGCCAGCTAACTGCTAAAGTTACTGATGCTAAAGGACTCCTGAGGTAAGAATTTTTTTCTTTTACTTTTTAGCTATAAAATTGTTGCAGGATAAACCAGATAATTTTTGTATTGTGGGACAGTTACATAGATTTACATATATCCTTATGGTTGTGGCAGGCTGTGTGTGCCAGACACGCGCGTCTGTGTGTCAGGTGCGAAGTGATCTGGCTTGCTGGAGAAAAGGTTGTGAGAGATGGAAAGTAGTGCAGGTGTGCAGTCATAGTAGGAGGCATGTTGTCATATGGTGTGTTTTATTCATTCAGGGAACCCAATTTTCACTGATTTTTCCTACCCATTTTGTAAATGGATATAGATGTAGATATAGATAGATATTATAAAAGGTTTTACAAAAACTGAGGCAGCTGGGGCATTGGCAATGGTTACATGGTGTCATGCTTGCACTGTGCCATCAAAGCCCTGTCAAAATGTTTGCTCCCATGGGGTCCTAATGCCTTCATCCCTAAGACCAAAAAGTGGGGCTCTATGGAAAACAGAGATTCTTATAGATGAAAAATTATCATAGGTCCATGAAGTTGGTCTTCTGACAGCAAATAAAAGAGGAGCAAGGAGCATTTTATGAGATTAGGCTGTGGAGCTGGTAATAATGTAGCTGGTAGGGTTTTGTGTGGTCAGTGGCAGTTTCATTTGGTGGCCCTGTCACTGGGTTTAATGTAACCTCATATGGTACTGATAAAGCTAAACAGCCGTCGGCCCAGTCAGGACATTTAATAGAGCTGGACAGTTGCCATGAGTTTGTGTTCAGCTGGAGACTAAGAAACACCATTAGGGCCTTTTATGTAAACATGGTTAACAGAAGAGTTGGTAGGTATATTAAGGAGCACAGTGGGTCACATTTCTGGGCCAGCCTTGATGGATCTGAGTATCCTGGGGCTGATTTGACAGCGAGTGGATCATAGGCTTGTGTTGAACCTTTTGAGCTGGAAGTACTTTCAGTCTTGCTGTTATTGTGGAAAGGCCCATTACCAATAAACTTGATCTAAACACTAAGTAAACTCAATACATGCTGCTTAGGTCTCCAGCAAAACGTAGAACCTACTCTAATCCACTGTTCATTAGTTGCATTGATGGGACCCCACTTTAAGTAATGCCCTCCTTTAAGAGTTTAGGACTTACTCTGGATCCTCACCTTGATTTTTTCCCTAAACATTCTGAATTCCTGCAGGACCCTAAATGCTAAACTCTGCATGGTGTACTCAGCCAAACATATTCTGATACTGGCTGCGCACCTAGCCCTTGCCAGGGAAGTTCTTTTCCCCACCCTAAATTACGAGGTTATTTACTTCTCCCACACATCTAAATTCTAACTGTCCAAGTGGAACATAGTAAATAAAAATATATTTAGTTAGGCACCCAATCCTGGAGGCTCTGGGTGCCGTACAGTAGTGTGACAAATTAACATGGTATAAACATCAAAATTTAAAACATCAACAGCACAGATAACATTACATAGTCTATTATATTTGTTAAAAACAGCTTAAAAAAGTACGAAGGATAGGCTAAACTGAAAAGGTTTAGCCAATCCTGCGAAGTGCAAATCTGCGTTGCATATAGCAACACAGATTTGCCCTGTCTTTGAATCATCTGACTCCTGATTGTGGTCTTTATAGCAATGTCAGATGGCTATCCTCCTCAAATAGTTTGTGTTGGGATGCTTTACAAATAAGCCAATTAGGCAAGACTCCCCTGCTCCTTTTGCAGCTCAATTTAATTTTTCCCCGCCTTTCGTCTCCCCTCAGATCCAACATTAAGTCCTTGCTTGCTGTCTCGAAAACTTGTATTAGTATAGGAAATGAGGCCTTTACTGGCACTGTTCCTAGGCTATGGACTTGCACTTGATTTCTTTACGTCAGCATGTTTTTTACTCCCTGCCAACTGTTCTCGCACTGCCTATTGTCATTTCTATTCGACTGACAATTTTGTACTGAACCTTATTTCTAGTTATTATCACAGTCTGAATGAGATTTTTTTTTTCCTCCAAAACTCTTGGCTTCTGCACTGTTTATTGTTTTTATTCACCCTCCTTTTTCTCTTTGTATGTCTTCCTAATATTGCTCATTATGTAACTTTCCCTGTCATTCATAAAAACAGGCAGGAAGTTGTCTAGTCTGCTTACCTGGCCAATAAAAACTAAATGAATAAATAACAGCATGGATAAAAGAACATGGCTGAAAGCAGCTCTCAGTCAACCTGTTTACATAGAAACATGGAATCTGTCAGCAAAAATGGAAGCTTGTCCCACCTAGTCTGCTCACATGGTCCCTACTTAGTCTGTCTCTGCAGACCCTAACTGGTTTCTGGTGACCCTCCTTCCCTCCTCCCAGTCTATGTACTAATAGTCACCATGTCTACCATACAGGATTTTATAGCTCCGCCAATGTAATAAATACATTTGAATTTAAAAAGTGATCCACTGTTTCTTCCTGGGCATACAAATTCTGCTGTGAAGAAAGTTCTTCATGGCACTCCCTTCCCTTATGAATTAAAATGCTGTATACAGCAATGTAATGCTCCATGAGGCATTGATCAAACTTGCGTTTAAAAGATTCGACACCTCACTTACACCATGTCCTTTGGGAGCTCAGTGAAATCCACCAGGATATAACACAGTATCTCAGCTACTACATAACAAAAGGGAATAAATGCCATTGAAATTGCCTTGCTTCCTGCAATTACTGTCTTTCAGAATGCTGCAGTATTCCATTGCATCCTGGCAGGCTCCACTGTAGGTGTTCTACTCTCTGAAAGAGAAAAAAAGGGCTTCTTTAAAGTACCCCTTATTCTACCTCCCCTTAAGCATCTTGTATAGCATCTAGTTCTACCACCCTGAGCAAGCTGAAAAGGTTTTCCCTGATCCACCCTATTGGATCCTGTTAAAATTTTAATAAACGAAAATTAGATCTTCTCAACTTTTTTCTCCAGGAAAAAACTGCTTAGCCTGCCTAGATGTTCCCTACTGCTTAACCACTCCACTACCTTGATCATTTTAGGTTAACTGTACCCTGCTGCACCCTCTCCATCGCTGCAATGTCCTTTTTTTATACCATGACAAACAAAACTGCACAAAGTTCTGAAGTATGACCTTACCAGTGCTTTATAAATGGGCAGAATCACATCCTGGTCATGACATATTAAACCCCTTTTAATGCAGCCCAGCATGCAGTTTGCCTTACTCACTGCTACTGTGCATTGTTGAGACAGCTACAGTTTCCAGTGGCTAATGACCCCTAGGTCTTTTTTCATAGTCATTAGTTGCTAACTGTTTTTATTTAAACTATGCACCCAAACTGGAATTCTCTGGCCCTAAGGGAAGGATTAAAGTCTGCAGCAACGAGTTTCTACTGCAGCTGAAAATGCTCTAGCAGTTGAGGTTAAGGGGTCATGCAATAAGTGCTTGGATTTCTTCAAACCACTTTGGTGTTCTGGGGCAGAGAGCATGTACAAGCTATCTGCTTAAAGTGGTAAGCAGATGAAAACAATGATGTTGTTAGAGTTTACATTTATCCACACTAAATTTAATTTGTCACTTGTAGGCCCACTCCCCCAGAACATCAGCTTTCTATATAGACACAGTGACATTATCCTACCCTGCAATCACCAATATATTATCCATATAATTCTTCTTCGTCTCCTGGAATATGGTTATTTCCATATATTATGCTGTTGCAACAACAACAAAAAAAATTTTACTAGGAAACTGGATGTCCTTTACAATAAAATGGTAAGATTTTTCCTCGGGGTCCCTCGTGATACTCACTACTGTGAGCGATATAGGAGGCTGTGATGGGTAAATGTAAAAGACTATAGGCAGCTGCATCTACTGTAACTCAATTTATACACAAATACAGTTCATCTAAATTACCTAAGTATATTCTGGACCTCTTACAACCTTCACTCATACATGAAGGACTTGGTGCATCCAGTGTTCATGAATGGTCATGAACTTACACTACTACTAAAGATAATGTTGGGCCTATGCCATTTTCTATATGCTAGTCCAGCAGCCTGGAATAGGTTACCATCTATTTGGAGACCTGTATCTGATCCTCACACCTCTGCAATCCTTAACCAAATGTTTCTGTGCTTAGGCATCCAAACCCCTGCCCTGTTGAAACAGCTTAGGCATAGGTTGACCATCTCGCTATGTGTTATTACTCCTACTGTATCAGTTAAAGCACTAACGACCATAATCTTACAAAATCATTTTGAAACAATTTTTCCTATCTAAGCAATGCATGTTATTTCACTGCGCTGGATGATTGTACATTTGTGTATATTATTACTGTATGCTGGTGTAATTGTAATGCCTATCTCAACCAAAGGATGCCACTGCAAATTAGCCTTGGCTCAGTGGCCTATACCAAAGATTTTTAATACTGTAAACATATAAATAACATCAACAACATTTAAGACCCTTTGCAGACTGTGTTCCTCTTCCCAGGAGTCTACTACCTTCTTAGGTCTGTGTCATTAGCAAATTTGATTACATTACATGAGACCTCAGAATCCTGCTAATTAACAAAAATTCTGAACAGCAGGGGTCACGTTACCAACCCCTGAGGTAACCCTCTGGTGACTTCCTTCCAGTGCGATGCTGTCCCATACAACACTGCCCATCGAGATATATTGCTTAACCAGTTCTCTAGTAATTGTTCTATAGTCCCTGCAATTTGAACTTTCTTTAGTTTCAGAGCCAACTTCTCATTAAGACCTCTGTTGCATGTGTTACTGGGTTTTATGTAGAGTTCATGAACCACCTTTCCCCAGTCTAGTACCTTTGTTACTTACTTACCCTGATAAGTATCAAGAAATTGACTTTTCACAACATAACGCTCTGAGTCACGGTCAGGAAAGACACCAACCCGTGACAGTGGTGCATATGACTGAGATGCATAATCGGCATACTCCTTGACAGTATCACGTTTCTCCAGCTTTCCCTCAACATTCTTCATCTTTGCTGTTAGTTTTCTGATGGCTAATAAAATAGACAAATAAAGCTATCTATTAGTCATTCTTTTGCTTCAGATATTCTTTATTGCCATGTCTCAACAGATGTATTAAACATACCGTGGTTGCACATCATGCTTTATTTTGCCACATATTCATTTTAGAATAATTATAGCATAATGCATGCGGAGGAGTGCATAATGAGAATCTGATGCACACCTGAGGTGCAGGATGCTACATAAACCCCAACGATTTCTAAACTGGGCCAGTATGGTATCTTGATGTAGTTACTAAAGAATAACATTTATGTTTTGTTCAGATTTCCCTATTAACCACGAAGTAGAAGACAGCCTTTCATTAAGAAAAAATACTTTTCTCCTGTTATACAAGTATCATCTCTAATGGTAGTTCCTTTCACAACACATTGTTTGACTTTTTGGCTCTTGACTACGTGACATTTGCCTCAGATGCAATTAAAAAAACGTTTGTCGGATACCAGTCTTGCTTTGCTGGCTCCCCAGCTAACTACTAGAAACATATCTAAAATGTTATTACTGGATATTGTCCCTTATTAATGTTTTTGAATTCTTTTTTTGATTAAAGGAATCAGTAGTTCACTATACAGACAAAAGGAAAATATTGCTCACCTGTAATAATGTTGTTTCTTCCAAGGGATCCCTCACTAGGTTTAACAACAGCATCTTCCATTCCATGGATGGGGCTTTTCCCAGAGTTTTAACATAGAAACATAGAATTTGATGGCAGATAAGGACCGCTTGGCCCACCTAGTGTACCCATTTCCCTACCTAATGGATAAAGCTGCAGATCCTAGTTAACCAATAGCCTACTTCCTCCTACCTTCCACTAGAATTGCCTTATGTCTCTCTCATGCATTCTTGAAGTCCCCCACTGTTTTTGACTCCACGACCTGCTCAGGAAGGCTGTTCCATGCATCCACAACCCTCTCCATGAAAAAATACTTCCTCACATTACCTCTGAGCCATCCCCCCTTTATCTTCTAATTGTGCCCCCTTGTTCTTGCACATCCCTTTTTCTGAAAGATGCCACCCTCTTGGACTTTGTTGATTCCCTTGAGGTACTTGAAAGGTTCTATCATGCCCCTCCTCTCCCTCCTTTCCTCGAGGGTATACATATTAAGCTCCTTTAGTCTCTCTTCATATGTCTTCTGGTGCTGCCCCTTAACCATTTTGGTTGCCCTCCTCTGGACAGCCTCCACCCTGTCTATGTCTTTGCAGAGATGGAGTCTCCAGAACTGCATGCAGTACTCCAGATGGGGTCTCACCAACTGTCTGTACAGCGGGATAACAACTTCCTGTTTTCTACTGGTGATGCCTCTCCCTACGCACCCCAGTATCCCCCCAGCCCTCCATACTGCCTTCTCACATTATTTGTCCACCTTTAGGTCATCTGCTATAAATACCCCCAGGTCCCTTTCCATTTTTGTTGTTGTCGGTATCTCACCCCCCATTGTGTATTCTTCCCCTGGGTTTTTATTTCCCATGTGCATTACTGTGCACTTCTTTGCATTGAATCTAAGCTGCCATACATTTGACCATTCCCCCTACCTTGCCAAGTCCCTTCTCATCCTTTCCACCCCACCTTGTGTATCAACCCTGTTACAGATCTTTGTGTCTGCAAAGAGACATACTTTTCCTTCCAGTCCCTCTGCAATGTCACTTATAAAGACTTTAAAAAGGACTGGACCCAGTACTGATTCCTGTGGTACCCCACTAGTAACCCCCCTTTCTTCACTGTGGACTCCATTTACTATTATCCTCCGCATTCTGTTGTCCAGCCAATGTTTTACCAAGGCTACCACCCTGGGACCCACTCCCAGGCTGGCTAATTTGTTTATTACTCTTTTGTGTGGGACTGTGTCAAATGCCTTACTAAAGTCTAGGTAGGCCATGTCCACAGCCTCTCCCTGGTCAACTACTTTGATCACCCACTCAAAGAAATCGATTAGATTCATCTGACATGACCTTCCCACTGTGAATCCATGCTGCCTTGGGCCCTGTGTCCCACTGGCCTCTAGGTACTCAATTTTTCCTTCAGAAGTGATTCCATCATTTTCTCTACCACTGAGGTCAAACTAACAGGTCTGTAATTTCCTGCCTGTCTTGCTCCCACTTTAGTGAAGGGGAATTACATCCTCCCTCCTCCAGTCCTCAGGTACCACATCATCCTTCCATGATTTGTTAAAAAGGGTAGCCAATGGCGTTACTAGTTCTCCCCTTAGTTCTTTTAGAATTCTGGGGTGAATCCCATCAGGCCCCATTGCTTTGTCCATCTTCCATTTTAGGAGTTCTTTTAGAACCCTTTCTTCTGAGAAAGGACTAATATCAATCTCCCCCATCCACAGTGCTTCTATTGAGTGGATTAGGTACCTCCCCCTCCTCTTCCTTTGTGAATACTAAGCAGAAGTATTCATTCAGTATCGCTGCTTTTTCACTGTCAATCTCTGCCCACACACCCTCGTCTTTATTCAGCCTCAGTATCCCTCCCTTTGTCTTTCTTCGCTCCCTAATGTATCTATAAAAGGTTTATCCCCCTTCTTAACTGAGTTGGCTATCTTTTCCTCAGTTTGGGCCTTTGCTATTCTGACTGCCTTCCCCGCTTCCTTCTGCTTTAATTGGTACAGTTCTCTGTCCTGCTCCTTCTGTGTTTCCTTATACTTCCTGAATGCTATCTTTTTCTCCCTAACATTCACCGCCACCTCTTTTGAGAACCACAGTGGGTTTTTTCTTTCGTTTTGATTTATTTGCTTCACACAAAGGCTTGTTGCCTCTGTGATGGCGGTTTTGATGTTTCCCCATTGTTGCTCCACCCCTCCTTCTTTCCTGTTTGCTAGTGCTTTTCTGAGACACTCTCCCATTTTGACAAAATCAGCCCCCCTGAAGTCCAGTACCTTCACTTTTGTATGGCGTGACTCTACAGCTGAGTTTATCATGAACCACACTGTTTGGTGGTCACTTGTTCCCAGATGGCTACTCACTTCTAGATCTGAGATCCTCTCTCTGTCCCCATGTGAGAGTACCAGGTCTAAGATTGCTCCCTCCTGAGAGGGTTCCAACACTGGCTGTCTGAGGCATGCCCCTTGTAGGGCATCAAGAATGACCCTGCTCTTGCATGTGGCTGCAGCAAAGGTGCTCTAGTTAACATGTGCCACAGTCAGGTCCCCCATCAGCAATATCTCCCCTTTCTCTGCCATCTTAAGGATGCCTTCTATCATTTCCTTGTCCATCCCCACAGGGGTCTGTATACAACCCCTGTGCAGGTTGTGCTATTTCCAGACTCCAGGGTGACCCACAATGCCTCCTCTCCTCCCTGTTTACCCTTTAGTTCCATTGCTTTGATCCCTTCCCTTACATAAAAAGTTTTAGAATGTTATGCAAACTAAGGAATGCAGAATGATATTCATAACTCTGCTTTGTGGTCATGTTCACCTCTGCCCTGTAATGGCATATTTATTTCTTAAGCTGAGGTGAGCAGTGACCAATAAATCTAACTAAATAACTAATAAGAAGTCACCATAAGGGGTAATGGTTTTGAAAAAAAAAAAAAACTTTCACTATGGCAGAAAAATAATAAACGGTCAGAACTACAGAATATCAGTTGTAAACCAATGTGCTAAGTAGTGCTGAAGCAATCAAAAAGAAACTGATTCTTGTATGACACTTCCAGGTTCTGTGAGGGGAGGAAGGTATGGGATTGTTAAACCTAGTGAAGGATCCACTGGAAGAAAAAATATTACTACAGGTGAGTAATTTGTTCTTCAAACTCCAGGAAACCCTCACTAGCTGTTTAACAACAGCAAACTCCATAGCAGTACCATGGGAGGCTGGGTACAGAACACATTTAAGGAAAAGGTTTTGCAAGACAGCAGTATCAAAGTTGGGATCTCTTCTGGACTGACTGTCCAGACCATAGTGCTTTGTAAAGGTGTGTACTGTCATCCAGGTAGCTGCTTTACATAGCTCCTTAATGGAGACACCTCTGGATGGTGCCACAGAGGCTGAGGGACCTCTCATAGAAGGATGCCTCAGTCCTTCTGGTGGAAGCTTGCTAGCTTTGCCACAACAGAACTGAATACAGGCTAGTATCCAGGGAGAAATGGTTCTCCTGGATTCTGGTTTACCTTGTCCTAACTTACTGTAGGTGACAAATGACTGAGAATGTGTAGACCAGACATCCATTGTGTGGTCCACGTAGTACTCCAGAGCTCTTTTAACATCCAGACTGTGGCGCTTCTACTCCCCTGGAGTAAAGTGCTCCATAAAAAATATTGGAAGAGTGACTGACTGATTCAGATGAAATACAGATACCACCTTGGGGAGGAATTTTCTATTAGTCCTCAGTTCTGCATTGTCCATGTGGAATATGATATAGCTGGGATCTGTACAAATGACTTGGAGTTCATATTCTGTTATTAGGGCATCATCATCATTAGGGCACTGAAACAAGGTCGGGACCGATAGAGGCATTCTGGATTTCATAGCTTCCCACAATCAGACCATTTTCAGCGTCCACACCATTCTCCTACCTTTCACTGCATGCCTGCCCTGGAGTTGGGTATATTTAGTTTTGGAGTGTGCAGGGAAAAGCCCACCCCTGCATTGGGGGGCTCAAGTGAAGCCCCCAGCAAAATGTAAGTCTTTTACTATATGGGCCTTGAGCGCTGTAGCTTTGTGGCGGCACAATGTTCCCACACGATCGTGATGGGCAACATTGCTCTTGCACCCTAAGTTACAGCGCCCACATCTCTGGTGCACCGACATGGGTAAACCCTTGGAGTTTACTCAGCCTCATAGCCAAGGCAAGTGCCAACAGGAAAGCTGTTTTCCAGATAACATATTTCAGAGCAGCAGATGCCATAGGTTCGAACAGAGCCTCCATCAGATGTGCGATACACAGATTCAGATCCCAAGGGGGGACTGAATCCCTAAAAGGAGGGTTTGGGTGAATTAGACCTTTAAAGAACCTCTTAAAAACAGACTGTGAAGCTAGGGATCCATCTTTACCAGCCAAACATATGCTGACACTGCTGCCAACTGTACCTTCAGGGTTGAGGGCCGGAGGTCCAGGGACTTCAGGTGGATCAAATAGTCCAAAACAGCAGACAAGCTCACCTGAAGAGGATTGAACTGCCTGGACTATGATTCCAGGGAAGGAGGATTGATGGTGTGGAGGAGAAAGGCAAAAGCAGGAAGTACCAAGTCTGCCTGGCCCAGTCCGGTGAAATCAGAATCATTGTTGCCAGCTCCCTCCTGAGTTTCAGTAGCACTCTCAGCAGAAGCAGAAAGGATAGAATGTATAAAGAAATCTCCCTGTCCATGTGAGGACTAGTGCATACTCTGGGATTGTTCCCACCAAGGGAGGCCAGCAACAGAAGTTGGAGAGCTGGTAGTTTTCCCAGGATGCGAACAGGTCCACCTCTAATGTGCCCCACCTTCTGAACACTGGAAAGAGCACCTGCATGTTCAGAGCACAAATTTAGTGATTTTCTTGACTGATTCCGCTTAGAGAGTCTGCCAGGACACTGTCCTTGCCTGGCAGATTCTGTGCAAGGTTTGAAAAGATCTTGTTCCTTCCTGATTGTGATGTAGTACATAGTGGTTGTATTGTCTGTCCTTACCCAGACTGAATAGCCTCTGATGTGGAAGAAAAAGGCTTTCATTGCCATATACACAGCCCAGAGTTCCAGGAGGTTTATTTGCCCCTGAGACTCCAATGGGGTCCATTCACACTTATGGTGAGCTCTTCTAGATGGCCTCCCCAACCCCAGGAGGGTGGCATCTGTGATGAACACAATTGTGCGTGACTGCTGGAAGAAGGGAACTCTTTCCCAAAGGTTTTCCTCCTTCTTCCACCACTACAGTGCCCTTAACAACAACTTTGATACAGGCACTAACATAGACAGATTGTTCCACCTTTGAGACCAGAGGGTCCCTAAGTGGTACTGGACAGATCTCATCTGGAATCTGGCACCTGGCACCACTGCTGTAAAGGAGGCCATGTGGAGTCCATTGGTCCAGTGTTCATTGAGATAGTCTGGTGCTTGTTTTCCGAGGGGCTATTTCCAGATGCTTTGAAAGAGGCACTGGTGAAGCCCCTTCTGAAAAAAACATCTCTCAACCTGGACATCTTGGCGAATTACAGATCTGTCGCAAACCTCCCCTTTCCAGGGAAGGTGACTGAGAAACTTGTGGCTCTGCAGCTTGAGGCACAGCTTACAGCCTTTGACAACTATGAGCCTCTCTGATCGGGATTTAGACCTGGACATAATACTGAGATTGCATTGGGCAGGGTGCATAATGACCTCCTCAGGGCTAGAAATGGAGGAGACTGGTCAGTACTTGTTCTCCTCAATCTCTCTTCAGCATTTGACACTGTGGACCATGCGGTGTTGTAAGATCACCTAAGGGGGCTATGTGGACTCACCGGCACAGTCATCAGCTGGTTTGAGTCCTTTCTCACAGGCAGGACTCGGAGGGTGGTGATGGGAGGTTTTTCCTCCTGCCCTAGGTCCCTACTGTGTGGTATTCCCCAAGGGTCTGTCCTCTCACCCATGTTGTTTGCAGTGTACATGCTGCCGCTGGGTGAGATCATTAGATGGTACAGTGTAGATTTCACTGCCATGCAAATGATATCCAACTATACGCGTCTTTTGTACCTGGGACACATGATGCAGTGGCAGTAATAAATAAATGTCTGGCTGAGATCCAGGACCGGATGCCCTCTAACTGGTTGTGGCTCAACCCAGGTAAGACAGAGGTGCTGGTGGTCGAGCCAGGCTGCAAGAAGGTGGCAGAAGGGCTGAAAGGGGCCTGATGCTTGGGACGGTTCCTCTCTTGGCCTCGGCAAGGGTGAAAAATCTGGGCAGGACCCTAGACAGCAGATTGACACTTGAGGCTCAGGTGTCATCCGTTGTCCAGACTGGCTTTTACCATTTTAGGAATATCACCTGCATTAAACCCTTTATCTCTCCTGATGACCTACTGTCACTAGTGCATGCTTTTGTGATGTCCAGACTCAACTACTGCAATGCTCTGTCTTTCGGTGTCAGTGGAGGGGCCCTGCACCACCTCCAGCTATTGCAGAACACGGTGGCCAGGTTGCTGATGGGTCTTCTGAGGTCCTGTCATGTGACTCCGGTTCTGTGTGGCCTGCACTTGCTGCTGGTTAGGTGGAGAATCTCCTACAAAGGTTCCTAGGGGTACCTAGTTAGGATCTGCACAGATGGCTTGCAGCTCATGCACCCTTCTGGCAGATGTCACAACCACCAGGAAAACTGGTTCTAGGTGACAGACTTCAATGCAACAATTGCCATGGGCTCGAAAGAAGTTTCCATCAGCTGAGCAATGCACATATTCAAGTCCAAAGGAGGGGCAAAGTCCCTTATTGGAGGGTACAGGTGACTGATGCCTCTGAAAATATTTTTGAAAATGGGTTGTGAGGCCACTGACCTGTCTTCCCCAACTGATGTGTAAGCTGACACTGCTGCCAAATGAACCTTCCGAGTCGAGGCCCTGAGGCCTATGGAGTGGAGATGGACTAGGTAGTCCAGGATTGTAGACAGACTTGCTTGCAGTGGGTTGAGCTCTCTAGGGGAACACCAAAAGGAAAACCTTTTCCATTTTGAAGCACAAGTTTTCCTTGTTGGCATTTTGCTGGAAACCATCAGCAATTCCATTAGTTTCTCAGAGAAATTTAGTCTGAAGAACGATGCAGAGTTCTCAGATCTGGGAATGTTAACCTGCCCTGAGACAGTGTCAGCAGACTGTACCTCATGGGCAGGTTGATAGGGTGCCTGTTGGAGAGGGACAGGATATGAAAATTATGTACCTACTGTAATTCTTGATCTTTCTGTGTATCTTCACCATTCATCAGTAGTGGGTACTGTGCCGAAGCCAGGACCCCGCGGGAGACTTTTTTTTTTCAACATGGGCGGAGTTGACACAGAGTCATTGCTGCCCTCGAGGCCGACGTTCCATGTGGTGCTCGAGGGTTGGCCGTTAGCTGCTGTTGACTCCACCTCAGCCCCAGTTCTGACACGCCGTAAAGTGTAAGGGAGGGTGGGTTGAGGCAAGAGAGCCTAAGGGATTATATAAAAGGAAAGCAATAATAAATTAAAAGGAGAAATAAATAACTGAGAGGACAGACAGAGAAATTTAAAAAGGAAATTGGGGAGAAGGGGCCCCAATCTCTGGAAGGAGAAGGAGGAGAGGTAAGGAGAGGGAGGGAGGGAAGAGTAGCACACCCCCAGGAGTTCTATGCACCCTAACATATTTAGAAGACTATAGTCCAGCCTTGGACTATTAAGTTTAGCTGCAGGAGGCAAGCAGGAGTTGCAAGCAGCCTAGGTCTAGAGACCAAAGAACTGAAGATGCAGGCTGGGGGTGTGTCTCAACTCTCCCCTCTCCCTCCCAAATGGGAAAACTTAATACAGCCAATGGCATAAGGGATAAGAGCTCCAATATGAGACTCCAAATAACAGACACTTGGGTAAAAAAAGGGTGGGGGGAGAGGAGGGCTGCCTCGCTTCTCAAACTCCCAGAAGGAGAAGAGAAAAGGAACCCTTCAATTAAATTTCCACATAAACCCCGAGAGTTTTAAACCTGTGTGTTTCTACAGTCCCATCCTGCTTAAGTGCAAGAGAGAGGAAAGTGAAGAAAGAGAAGACACACAGGGGAAGGGAAGAGGAAGTCCAGAGACTGAGGCCCACAGGGGGAAGGAGGGTGGGATTTAGTGATGAATGGTGAAGATACACAGAAAGATCAAGAATTATGGTAGGTATGTAATTTTCATATCTTATCTGTGTCAATCTTCACCATTTATCACTAGTGGGCGAGTACCGAGCCCCCCCCCCGAAGGGGGCCCTGAAGCACCCTAAATGACTAGGTCCCTTAGCCTCCAGTGGGTGAGACACCAAAGGGGAGAACCCTTACAGGCCTGGGATTGGTCTAGGTAAGACAGGGATCCCCCAGTGGGGGAAGAAGGGTGCCCCGAGAGCCTTTGTCTCACCCTTCAGGAGAAGAGATGGTTTCTCCGGTATGCGGAGTGAATCACCCTATGCCAAGCCACGGGTGATAACTGGGATAAGCGAAGCCATGCTGTTCATCGAAGGCAGATCACTGTCCCTACCTCTCTTGATGCCACCTCACTGGTGTCATACGATGCCCTTGCTTGGTGCCTTGCTAGCTCCAGGCCCTGCACAGAGAGGGCAATGGCTTGCCTGGTTTCCTCCGAGTCAGGCACTGAGGCTAGGAGCTGACCTAGCCTAGACCACGAGAACCTGTAGTAGGCTGCGAAGTGGGCCTGATGTGCTGCAACAGACAGAGATATCTGTGCTGAGTAGAACACTCGTCTCCCCAAGAAGTCGAAATCCGCAGAATCCAAATCCGGGGGTGGTCACGGTAAGGGGCACGAGGCCCCAAAGGGATGTCCAGGGAGGTCAAGCCTGAAGGGGGATGAGGCAGAGAACCCCTGGAAACCCAGGAGGAGTGCAATACCACTGGTGTAAGTCCCTTGGGGCTGGAATGGTGGAGAAGGGACGAAGGCAGAGCCGATGTGACGCCTCCTGAAAAGGAATAGGCCAGGCGGGAGCCACCAGGGTGGGTGGGCCGCACTGTACTCAACTAAGAAGGTGCACGTTACTCGGGATTGTTAACTGGAACAGGGGTAAGATGAAGCTCATCTAACATCCTTGCAAGGAAGCGCTGAAAGGAGGACAGATCAGACGCTGGGGAGATGTGGACCGAAGGTTCCTCTCTCTCCATAGAGGGAGAAGAGGATGAGGACGAGCTTCCAGGTTCAGGGTCTGGCTGCACGGGAGCATGGCGGAACACCTGCTGGTCCAGAGCATGGAGATAGGTGGCAAAATGTGCAGCAGAACCTCCAAACTGTTCCCAGGTGAGAGGTCCAGGAGGACCAGGAATACCTGGGACCACCGGGGATGGAGACAGAGGCTCGGGGGACAGGCTTCTGGCAACAGGAGAACAGTCTCTGTCAGGGCAGGGGGGCCAACAGGAAACCCTTCGCAGGGAGGGGGACCCGAAAGCCGCTGCAGCTAACAGCCGTTCAACTGGGTTGGAATGGTCAGAGCTGTGCCCAAAGGAAGAAATACGCCCGTGAGGCAACCGGGACTGTACGAGTCCAGAAGGACGGCCCCTGACCTCAGAAGTTAAAGTCCCTCATGGGGACTCCTCCAGCAAAAGGCAAGGGCCTGCACTTCGGCTCCTCCCAGAACCCGGCAGGGCTCTGGGGAGGGCGAGCCGTGCCACACTTCTATGTCTACCTCTCAACCCTTCGGAATCAGAGAGGGACCTCGTCCTTGTAGCCACCAGCCTAGGTAGCTGACAACTCCAGGTAGCCTCCGAGGAGTCCACTCAGAGAACCATACTCTCCCCCTCCTGGTGCGCCTCGGGCTGCCCCAAACTTGGGCTGTCCAACTACACCAAGGAGGGGGGTGCCCCAATTGAAGGAACAGCAGCGCCAGTGACCCCAGGTTGCACAGTAGTAGTCACAGGGACCACCACTGGCTGGTTATACCCCCTGACCCTAAGGTTCACCGGTGACAACTGACCCCTAGAGGAAGGCTGAGTGGAGGCTGAGGTGCTGGAAACAGAGGGGTCCGAAGATTCCGAGGAACCAGAGAGCCAGTCTGGATCAGACGTAGAGTCAGCCTCCGAAGAGGCAGGCTCCGAGGTCCAGTGCCAGACAACTCCCAGAGCCCCTCCAGTTTCTGGACCCTGAAGTGGGACACCCTGAGATTTGGTGCCACCAACGGTGTCAGAGGAAAGTACAGCCCAACGCCCGGCGCCGTGAACGGCATCGGAGTCTGGCGTAACCCCAAGCTTCCCCCAGTGCCACCAGTCACCAAACCAAATGCAGCATTGCGCTCGACCCCCGACACCCACCCCAGCGCCATGAGCAGCACTGAAGTCAGGCACGGCCCTGAATGCGACGCCACATAACACTTTGGCACAGTGAGTGGCGCCGAAGGCAGGGCCGACCCCGACTGCAGTGCCGACTCCATCCCCAGCACCAAAGGACAGAGATGGCGCCAGCTCGAGCCCTGGCACTGCCCAGAACCTAGCCCAGAAACTTCCAAAACACCACCCTCAGCGCCACCGAGAACTCCAATGCCATGAGCAGTATCAGAATCAACGGTGGCACCGAGAGAAGGCCCGACGTCAAACTCAAAGCCCACGGTGACAAGACGAAGAGCAGCATCACAAGATGATGCTGAGGACAGTGCTGGCTCAGTCCCAAAGGGCCTGGAACACGACACCAAGGGAGTCTTCGCCACCGAACAGGCGACTGCCGATGCGGTGCCTCCCAACTGACCCCCAAGGGGGCCGGCCTGGGCCTCCTGCACCGCGGAAGAAACCTCCACCGCAGCAAGGCTAGAAGAGACGGGGGTTCCCTCCTCCATGGGCCATACAGGACAGGGAGGGAACCCGGAGGAAGAGCCGAGAATCCTCGCGACTGCGCATTCGACCTCCGAAAGTCAGCGACGTACAGTATGTCCAACCTTCAATGCGTGGTTCTCTACAACACGGCGGTCCATGAAGAAGCAAATGTCGCAGCCATCCATATTGTGGTCGGGGCCAAGGCAGGAAAGGCAGCGGTCATGCTGGTCCATCACGCAGTAAAGGCAGCCACAGCGGCACCGACACATAGGGGGCCACCCCACTTTAGACGTCTTCTTGCCCCCCGGATGAGACATGACTGAACTGAAAATAAACTGTAAATAGTACTCGACGTCGCTTAATAAAAGGAAAGATCTTACCGGTACTTGAAGCAGCGTCGAGCAGGCGAGCAGAACTGAGGCAACTGAAGTTTTTTTTTTTTTTAAACGCAGAATCGATGGACTAGGTTGCAAATATACGAGTCTCACACACGAGGTCCACACTTGATGGCAGGAGAGAAAAAACTGGGGCTGAGGCGGAGTCGACAGCAGCTAACGACCAACCCTCGAGTGCCACGTGGAACGTTGGCCTCAAGGGTGGTGCTGGCTCTGCGTCGACTCCGCCCATGTTCAAAAAAAAAAAAAAGTCTCCTGCGGGGTCCACTAGTGATGAATGGTGAAGATTATCACAGATAAGATCAAGGAGTACCAGATCTGCCTGGCCCAGTCTGAAGCTATGAAAATCATTGCTGCTGACTTCCTTCTCAGCTTGAGCAGTACTCTCTGCAAAAGTGGGAAAGCTGGAAGGTCACTTCTATGGCCAGTTGAGGACTACAGCATCATCTGGCACTATACTCTCCGAGGGAGGGCCTGCAACAAAACAGAGGGAGCTAGTTATTCTCCCAGGAAGCAAAAGGTAAATTTCAGGTGTACCCCACTGTCTGAAAACCATTGCTAGCACCTGCTGGTACAGGGTCCATTCGTGATTTACCAGGATGATCCTGCTCAGGGAATCTGCCAGCACACTATCTTTCCCTTGCAGGTGTACTGCTGAAAGCTGAACTTCCAGGGAGTACGCTAGGTTCCAGATCTTCACTGCCTTTGTGCACAGCTTTGAAGATCTTGTTCCTCCCTGCTTGTTTATGTAATACATTGTTATGATGTTGTCTGTTCCGACCTGAACAGACTGACCCCTTATCTGGAAGGAAAAAGCCTGCATTGCCAGATACACAACCCTGAGCTCCAAGACACTAATTTTGACAGTGGATCCCACCTCAAGACCACTGGCCCCCAAGGTGATACTGAGCATCTCTCATTTGGAACCTGGCACCACTGCAGTGGATGGGGCTATGTGCTCCAGTAAGCACGGAAAATCTCTTGCAGGCTTTGACTGATCTGCCTTGAAGGATTCTGCCATTGCAATCAGATGTACTACCTTTGCTTGAGGGAGGAATTCCTTCCCTTGCAAGGTAGCCAACTTTGAATCTATAAAGTCCAGAACTTTAACAGATTCTGTCTGTGACTTTTGAATGCTTATGAGAAAACCCAAGTCCTCCAATGTGATTTGTGTTAATAACAGGGGGGGACTTTGCTGCTTGCTTTGTTTTTTCTGAGACCACTAAGTCATCCAGACAGGGAAAAAACACCACCCCTGCCTTCTCAAATGGGCTGCTACCACAGCTAGGCACTTTGTAAACACTCTTGGAGCTGATGTGAGGCTGAAAGGAAGGGCTGTGAACTGGTACTGGCAGTTGCCTATCCTCAACCTAAGCTCCTTTCTGTGGTTGGGCCTTATATATGAAAGTAGGCATCCTTCAGATCCAGTGATCCTAGCCAGTCTCTGTTTTGCAGAGATGGAATCACCTAACCCAGTGTTATCATCTTGAATTTTACTTTCTGTAAGAGTTTGTTAAGCTATCTGAGGTCTAAAGTGTGCTGTCACTCCACATTTTTCTTGTGGGTCAGGAAGTACCTGGAATAAAGTCCCTTGCCCCACTGTGAGAGAGGTACTTCTTCCACTGCATTTGCTTGCAACAGTTTCTTCACCGCCACCTCCAACATGATTCATTCGGATGAGGTACAAAGATGGAAAACCTTGTGGTTTCGTAGCTTTGGGAATTTTCTGAACTGCAGCGACAAACCTTGAATCACTATTTCCAGGACCTACTTGTCTGTGGTAGTTTTTGTCCATTCATGGAAATAGTGAGTCAGTCTTCCCCAAACTGGCAACGAACAGGTGACCTGTGCAGACTTGTCAGGGCTTTTGCTTTGCTTGGGCTTTGGGAGGTGGTGGTGCAGCTGTATGCCTGATGCCCATTCTACCCTTACAGTATCACCTCTGTTGAGGGTAGTTATAGGCAATATAAGGATGAGGGGGGATCCCTTACCCCATCTCCCCTTCCATAAGGCCTGTAGGAAGTGTAGACACAGAAAAAAAGAAACATACGATCTGTTGACAGATAAGGATCATACAGCCCACCTAATCTGCCCATTTCCCTACTCACTGCTGCAGCCCCAGATCCTATTTGATCTGCGGCTCTCCTGCTCTGCACATCTCAAGGGAACCCTCATATCTATCCCATTCACTCTAGAACCCCTGTATTGTTTTTGCACCCAGCACTTCTGTTGAAGGCTGTTCCACGGCTCCACCACCATCTCAGTGAAAACATTACCTCTGAGCCTTCCACCCTTCAGCCTCATATCTTGCCCCCTTGTTCTTGTGCGGAGTTTTCTCTGAAATATGCTTTCCACTTGTACCCTGTTTATTCCCCTAAGGTACTTGAAAGTCTCTATCATATCACCCATCCCCTTTCTTTCCTCCTTTGAATATATATTGAGGTCCTTAAGTCTTTCCTTGTACGGCTTCTGGTGCAGTCCATGTACCATCTTCATTGCCATTCTCTGGACTGTCTCTATTTTGTCAATGTCCTTCTGGAGATATGGTCTCCAGAACTGGACAAAGTACTCCAGCTGAGGCCTCATCATTGATCTGCACAGTGGCATCACCACCTCTTTCCTCCTGCTTGCCATGCCCCTCCCTATGCACCCCAACATTCTATGTGCTGTCCCCACTGCTTTATCACACTGTTTGGTCACCTTCAGGCAGGGCCCCTACTTTTCTGTGGCACAGTGGGACCAAGTTCTGCAGCAAGACTACCATTTGCCGCAGAACTTCTGCGGCGGTGGTTTGTAATTTCTGCTGAAGTTCTGCGGCACTAACAAACTACCACATCACAGTGACAGCTTGTCATCCTGACTTCACTTTCATGGCAGTTTTTATAGCAATCAGGATGGTGGAAAGCACAGTAACACTAGTTCAAAAAATAACAGACTTATAAAAATAATTTTATACCTAAAAAAGCAAAACAAATGTCTCTCCCTTAAGGTCCTAGCCTGTTGCATAAATGACATATGCAGAGGGGATCTTATGTGATAAATAAGGTATTTTTATATGCATGCTGTCTTCAACACTTCCTATTGCTTTCCACTGTTGACGTAGAGCCCCTCAGCCCCACAGTGGAAAGCTCTATTTTCACCTTATTTCACCTATTTTCACCTTATGGGTCCCAGGTGACTCTGCAGGTCTGGGGGTCTTGAAATGCCCCTTTTTCTCCTCTGCCAGATATGCAGCCAGTGTGATTTGCCTTCCTACTAAAGAGGTATGTCAGCTTATTTTCTACTGAAATTCCCCTTGGGTGCTCCGGCCCTCCCCTTCATCCATCCTACACCTACTCTGATTATGAGGCTTGCTGCACCTTGAGCCCATCCAGTTGTAGGTGGCTTTGCAATCTATGCTATAACCCTGGCGATTACAGATTTTAGGGCACCAGAACCTTGGCCCTCACCTTCCTTGGCTTTGGGGCTTGCTGAATACCCGGATCTTCCGCTTTTTAACAGCCCTTGGGAAGTGTGGCATATATGCACCTCTTGGACAGTCCTACCCAGACAGCCGTTTCCATGGCATGTCTGGGATCTAGTTTTGCCGCACGGTGGTACCAGTTTGTCCCCCTTGGCCTAAGCAGAATAGACTGGACCTGCATGCTAGTATGCCATTCTATCCACACCCAGCCAAGAGACAGCAGGAGGGTGTCTCTTTCTCTGTGCAGTGCTTGTCATTTCTCCGTTCCACTCTAGGATACGGGTATGGTAGCAAACGTCTCACTTACTCCCAAAATTTTTGCCAAAGGTGGTGTCTCAGTTTACCCTGTATCAAACTGTGCACCTGCCAGTTTCTTTCCTGAGCATGCCCCACTGCAGAGTGTTGTATTCCTTCTACCATCTCCTGTACAGATCCTTACTGTGGATGCCTTGGGTTGCAACTGGGGTTCTCATCTTGGCCATTACCAGACACAGGGTTCGTGGATCAAGGTGGAGGTCAAGCTGCACATAAATGTCCTGGAAATGTAGGCTGTCCTGTACAGCCTCCAGGCTTTTCAGAATCATCTCTGCCATGGTTCTCTGGTAATCTAGACGAACGTCATTGTGATTGCATTAATCAACAAACAAGGGGCACTTCTATCCCCTGTACAGTGAAGCAATGAGGGTATGGTGCTGGGCTCTGTCTCATGGCCTTGAGCTGTCGACCATGTTTTTCCTAGGTCTCCAAAGCATTATGGCATGGAGAGGTTAAGTAGGACCCAGTCGATGGTTCATGAACAGAAACTGTTGTCCTCCGTGGTACACAATCTATTTGCAAGTTGAGGTCATCCAGAGCTGGACCTTTTTTGCATCCTCACACAGTGCAAAACTGCTGCATTTCTGCACGCTCACTCCAGGGCCTGGAGTTTTTTTTGGTGGGATGTTTCCCCTTCTCTGTGAAAGGGAAATTCTTGCATGCATTTCCCCTCATTCCTCTAATACAGAGTGTTCTGCTCAAGCTGAAGGTGGAGAGTGCCACTCTCATCCTCATTGCTCCGTTCTGGGTTCGCCAGATATGGTTTCGACTCCTTAAACATCTGCAGGTGGAGTCTCCTGTCCCCTTATCTCTATGTCAGGATCTGTTGTCCCAAGTGAAGGTATCCCTGGTCCATCAGGACCTGAAGTCCCGACACCTGCATGCATGGTTTCTGAAGACACAACCATTGCACATTTTCAGGTATCCCCTAAAGTTGCTGAAGTCCTGCTTGCAGCTAGGAAGCCTTCTACCAGACATGTATTCCATTAAATGGAAGCGCTTCACTTTGTGGGCTGTTTCCTGAAATATTGACCCTTTTACACGTCCTGTGAATGATGTGTTGGAGTACTTGCTTTCCTTGTCTTACTCTGGCCTGCAGTATTCCTCTTGGCTGCTATATCAGTTTCAATGTCCCTATTGATGGTCATATGGTTGCCCAGTTGAGGTGTCCCATACATTTCTGAGAGGTATTCTTCATGTGAAACTTCCTAACTGTAATCCAGTTCCATTTTGGAACTTGAATTTCGTTCATGAGAAATTGACATTGGCTCTTTTGAGCCTGCCCACAAGTTTTGGCTCACGTTTCCTGCCATGAAAAACTTTTGTAGTTGTGATGACCTCTGCTCGGAGGATTTCCAGGTTTCAGGCTGTAATGTGTGAGCCTCATCTGATTTTTCAGAAAGACATAGTCTCTTTGTGTAAAAATCCTTAGTTTCTACCAAAGGTGGTATTTGAATTTACACTCAATCAAATGATGCATCTTCCTGTTTAATATCCCGAGCATGCCTGCAAGGGTGAGGCGCTGTTCCATACTTTGGATATACATAGAATACCAAGATACTATATTGCCCTCACCAGAGACAGCATAAAGTCCTCACAGCTTTTTGTTTTGCTTTTCCCTGGTAAAGTGGGTGCTTCTGTATATAAAAAAAAAATGCCTGTACAAATGGCTAGCACATTGTATAACATTCTGTTGTAGGAAGTATGGTAAGGAACTTCCTGGTGTTTGTGGTCACTTCACAAGGGTATAGCCACTTTGGTTGCTTATTTCAAAAATGTCCCTGCTGCTGATTTATGTGCTGCAGCCACATGGAGCACTGTTAATATTTTCACTGAACGTTACAATCTGGATATCAGCTCTTACAGATGTGCTGACTTTGGGCTTGCTGTACTGTAATGCATTCTGTCTTTATTATATTATCAGATTGCACTATACTCCCAACTTACTTTGTACTGCATGGGAGCCATTCCAAATGTATGGCCTGATGGAGGAGATACTCTTGAGGTAGATAGAACAGTTATATAACACTCACCATAACAGTAGATCTTTGAGAGGCATCCTCCCTCCTTCCCCTTTTTACTTCTCAGTGAAGGTCCTGTGCCTAAAACCTAACTCCATGCATCCTGTCCCCAGCCCAGTGCCTCTCCTTCTATACTTGGTGCTGGTCTCATCTCCTGGTTCCTCATGGCTAGAGGTTCTCTGAGGCTAATCTCTAGCGGGGAACTGAGGAGTGATGGGGCCATCCACATTATATGTGTGTAGACACTGCATGCTATTGTGGGCGGCCCCTGGCTGCCGGGGAGTTTCTGTCCTGATGGTGACGGCTTGTAGTTCCAAAGGTGTGGCCTAATGGAGCACATTCTAAGATCTACTTTTACAGTATGTTCTTATGTAAATTTTTCTTGGGCCTACTGGGCATTTTACATGGGAACAAGTGGAACACCCTGCCAGAGGAAATAGTGGGGGCTGAAACAATCATGGGATTTAAGAATGCATGGGATAGACATAAAGGAATTCTGGAGGTCAGGGGTAAGGGGCAACAGACTTCTAGGAAAACATAAACTGAACTTACAAGCTCAAATGGGCAGACTGGGTAGGCCATAGGCCCTTATCTGCTGACACTGTCTATGTATCTATGTATCTATGCTATCTATCCCACTAATGAGGTTTCCACTGTCTATCACTTATATATTTGTATGTGCTTTCTACACCACTCATGAGGTTCCCACTGTGTATCACTTATATATTTATATGCAATCTGTAACACACATACAAATGTGTGCGTGTGTGTGTGTGTGTGTGTGTGTGTGGTGAGAGAGACAGAGATTCTGTATGTGTGTGTGTGTGTGTGTGTGTGTGTGTATATATATATATATATATATATATATATATATATATATATTTTTTTAATTTCCATGAACTTGCATCCTCATTCATACCGGTCCCATCAGAAATGGAATAGAGGAGTTATTGCAAAACTCATCTTTGATATCAACCTGCTTTCCCTAACACACTGCGTAACACCATCAGGCCATGACAAGCATGTGAACCGATTGTGAGATGGAGCTCTCCAGACCAGCACAATGTGTCCACCATGTGACAGAACACTGCACCATACCTTACCAGGCTCCGAGCAATGATGTGTTCCACCAATCCTTGTGCTGCCCAGCCAGCTCCCAGAGCTAATCTCTGAACCTGAGTTGCCAGCACGGAAACACAGCATGCTACCCTCTGGCCCAACAGCTGTCCCTGTACACAACATTAATCCATAACTTTTAGGTGATTCTATCAACCAATGACAATATGTAATCAATAACCCTGGCAAAAATGCGTACAGTGCAATTATTTATTTAACAGGTCTATTCTTTCAACAGGTCTACACATTATTATATTCCACTTTCTGGGCATAATTACTTTATTTTTCTTAAAAATGACAGTTAAATTCATTTTACCAGTTATTCATTCCAGATGGCATCTCTATACCTTAAAGGCACAAATAGGTTTGTACAAAGTGAGGTACGGACTTACCAGGTCTGTGCTATGGACAGGGTTTTGTTTAAGTTGGACCTAGTACAACAATGTAAGACTAAAAATTGTATTAGGTTGTAGTGCAGGTTGAGCAAATATCACCATGCCTGATGTGCAGTGCCATCATCTCTGGCAGTGGGAGCTGTGGTAGATAAGTGACTGTTCATTTCTGTTGCAGATTGCAGCCATTTCATTAGCTAATGTATGATGTTATAGCAATGATAACATCACATTCTGAGCATATAGGGGGTTTAGGATATAAAAACAGGGGAAGGGAACCAGATTCTATGGAAAAACAGAAATATTAATAACAAATCAACAAGAAGAGTGAATTCTGCAGCACCGCAGAAGTTCTGCAGTAGATTGCAAGTTCAGCACAAAATTCTGCAGCCGCAGAATTCTAGGGGCCTTGCCTTCAGGTCATCAGACATGATAAGCCCCGGTCTCTCTCCTGACTTATGGTGGCCAGAATTTCTCCACCCATCCTGTACTCCTCCTTTGGATTCCTGTGACCCAGGTACATAATCTTGCACTTTTTAGCATTGAAACTCAACTGCCAGACACCTGACCATTCCTCTAATAGGCTTAGGTCCTTTCTCATTTTTTCCACCCCTTCCGGTGTGTCCACTCTATTGCATATCTTGGTATCAACTGCGAAGAGGCACACCTTTCCCTCCAGACACTCTGAAATGTCACTAATAAAGACATTGAATAGGACTGGCCCCAGCACCAGCCCCTGTGGCACCCCCACTGGTCACCTCCCTCTCCTCAGATTTCATGCCATTTACCACCATCTTCTGAGTTCTGTCCCTTAGCCAGTTCCCAACCCACTTTACTATCATAGGACCCACTCTCAGGCTCCCCAATTTATTTAGCAATCTCCTGTGTGGGATGGTGTCGAAGGCCTTGCTGAAATCCAGGTAGGTTACATCTACCGCCCCTCCCTGATCTACCACCCTGGTTACCCAGTCAAAGGAATCTAAGATTTGTCTGGCAGGACCTTCCCACTGAGAATCCATGCTGCCTTGGATCCTGTGCCCTGCTATCCTCCAGAAACTTCACAATCCTCTCATTAAGTAAGGACTCCATTAGTTTTCCCACTACTGAGGTTAGGTTTACATACCTGTAACTGCCCGCCTCCTCTCTGCTTCCACTCTTGTAGAAAGGGAACACATCTGCCCTCCTCCAGTCCTCAGGTACACTGAAACCCACCAGGATGAAGTGTAGCACTGCAGAATTCTGCAGTAGAGTTACTGCAGCAAACAATGCAGTTTCAATGGGAGTTAATCCCTTCTGTCATGCAGTAAACCTGCGACACTGTGCTTTATCCTGTTGGGCTTCACTGTACCTCTCATGTCTCTAGTTATGTGTTGAAAAGGGCAGCCAGTGGTTCCACCAGCATTTCCCTGAGTTCCTTTAGTACTCTGAGGTGGATCCCATCTGGCCCCATTGCCTAATCTGCTTTTATTTTCCAGAGTTCTTCTAAGACTCTTTCCACCGTGAATGGGCTGGTGTCCCTCACCTGAATACCTCTCTTATTGAGTCTTGGTCCCTCACCTTCCCCTTCCCTGGTGGATACTGAGCAAAAATACTTGTTCAGTATCTCTGCCTTTTCTTGGTCATTCTCCACCCTTTCTCCTTCCTTCTTCAGTCTAATCTTTTCGTTCTCAGTGTTGCTCTTGTATGTGGTTTTGTATTTATCCACCTTTTTCATGAAAGCCTCTGTCTTGTCACCAAATAGTGACTTTCTCTTGCAGGGGAAATCCATTGCTTTTGTTTGAGTGTCTTGGTATAGATTACCAGTCCTAAGCCAAGCAAACCTTCTTAAGAACACTGCATGAGCCATGACCCTACATGTAGTGTCCTCTGTGTCCACTGCCATGTAGAACTGGTACTTTGTGACATCTATGGCTGTTTTTGATATGTCAGCCATATCCTATGCCAAGTCTCCAGTAGCCTTTTTGCTCAGTGACAGTATGGAGCTCAACAGTGCTTTCTGGTACTGTGTTGTATAGGTCAAGCAACTGCCTGCCTTAGAAGCAGGGAAGCTGACATATAAACTTTTTTGCCTATGCTATCTGGTATCCTGGAATCTTTCTCAGGAGGCAGAGAGGACAGGGGCACTTTGGCCTTGTCACAGGTGACAGTCTGGACTACTCCCTCATGATCAGGGTGGGAATACAGGTACTCAGAACCCTGTCTGTCCACCTGATATTCTCAATTTTGTTATCTATGCCAGCACCTGAGGTGGGTGCTATGACTTTACAACTGGATTTCTTAAGGGATTTATGGATTGGCAGCATCAGTCTCTTTGTAGGAGCTAAGACCATCATATCCATGAATTCTACCTCGTCCTCATCCTCCTTCATTTCCTGTAAGGAAATGTTGAGTGTATTTACCATATGCCTTGCAAAGGTAGGAGGCCTAGAAGGAGAACCAAATTCTTGCTCAGGAAAATCATCTGGTTCTATGGGTTCTCCTTCCTCATCCTCATAGTACATTTCAACCTGCTCCTCTACAGGCATTGCAAATGGAACTGGAGCCTGGAAAGGGGAGCAGGCATATTCATGAAATTCCCCATAGCCTGGAATCCCTGGAGGAATTACCATGCCTTTGCCATGTCCTCTACTGAGGGCATTTTATTTGTGTCCAATAGTGGTTCCTGTCCTCCTTCAGAAGAATGGACAGCAACAGGTCTTTCTTTTTGTTTTTTTTTCCAGTTTTGTAGCCCTTTTTGTTTGCATTTGTGGGTCAAAATTTAAAGAGCCAGCGGAACCAAAACAGACAGGAACAGGATACAGATTTTAAGAAGTGTCAGTGGTAACTTTGTATTTCTGAAGTATTTTTCCTTTAGCTCATTAGAAAGTTGTCTGTGTGATAGCACTGTGCTGTATGTGTGGATCAACTCTCAGTCTGGCAACTGAGATATCTATCTGTGTTCCCCCTACTACATCATCAACATTTTGATCTCACTGACTGTGACATCATAGGCGAATGACCTGGCAGCTGTTGAGTGACTGTTGCTAAGCAGCAGTGATGTCCCAGTCAGTGAGGTCACAATGCTGAAAATGAAATTGGGGGGGGGGGGGGCAGAGCCAGATATGTCAGCTGCCAGGCAGAGTGCTGTTCCACATATCACACATACTGTACCAGCATCAGGCAAACAATCTTCTAATTAACCAAGGGAAAAGAAAAATTACCTCCCATATAGAAGTTAATAGTTGACTGCTTTTAAATACGAGTATTAATTTTAGGCAGTACACTAGCTCTTTAATACAGCATTCACAACTGGAAAAATTGTGGTCTGTACCTACAGTAGGCATTTTAAACACGCCTCTTGGCAGTCTACTTCTGCCAGGAGTTGAAAACAAACCTTACAATTTTAAAGCCTGAAGGTTCCATTTTCTTTTAGGGTCCGTCAGTCATGCCAACACTGGTGACCCTGGGACAACTTTTGCAGTTTCAATTACAAAAAGTTTGTAAATATTTTAAAAAAGCACAATTGTTAAAAAAGGTTTTAAATAGAAAAAAACACAGTTCAGTTCCCCAAAGATTAAAATCGTAAGTAAAATATGCCTCAAATGAGTTTTTTTGTTAAAATAGCTGAATATCATTTTGAATCCCAAAAAATGAGGAACTAAGAATATTGTAAGAAAAGGCTGCAAAGCAGTTGTATAAAAACTATTTTTTATTTGTTATTTTAAAATGAAAAATAGCTGTTCTTTGAAGTCAGAACTTCACCACAAACGGTCTTCTCTGGTTCCTGGGAACCAATGGTGAACAGGAGAAAAGTTGAAATTTCAACAGAAACAAACAATAACAAACTTAACTAATGCAGCATATTGAAAAGTTAACTAAACACAGTTAAACATTATGAATATAAAATAATAAAACATAAACCAGTCAAAAGGGAAGCAAAGTCTTTGTGGTGACTGCTTTCTTCAGGCGAAGAAAGAAATCTGACATTACAGTGCAGGGGTGAGGGTGACCACACAGTAGAGGCTGACTTTAATTCTAAGTTCCATAATTAGCATAACATTCTAAAAGCTCCTGGGCAAATTATTCCACAGGAATGACTGAAGTTGTTAAATGGGATGCGACATCTGTGCTTACTTGGTAGGGAGTCAGTAAAGTTCCTATTTTAAGTAATGAAATTCATACAACCAAATGATCCATATTTAATGGTACCGGAATAAACACTGTTGTTAAAAACTGTGTTCATAATGGGGTTTTTTTTGGACAACATACAGCACAGTTGTTTTCATGGAACCAGTAGTCTGGAATTTTTACTATGTCATAGTTTGCGTACAGAATGTTTATTATGAGCCGCTGACCTGTTAGAACCTTGTTCAGAGTTCTGTGCACAATCCGGGACATACAGTAGTTAAAACTCCTGATCACAGGTTCCATGAAAGGAACTATAACAGAATACTAACCATAAACACCAAATAATGCATACTACAGTTTTTTCATATCACTTTATCTTCAGGTACAAGTACATATGGACAATTTAGGGGAATTAATATAATTCCTGAAAATATGAACTTTATAAACAGCTGAGTTTTTCATATCACTTTATATTTAAGTACAATTACACATGGATAATTTACAGCAAAGAATATAATTTCTGAAAATATGAACTTTATAAACAGCTGCCAATTAGAAATTATTTCCTGTTGTCTTTAAGCATAAATGAGGAATTCCTAGTTTTTTTTATATTCCATCTTTTATTGATAGCTATTTACATAGAACATCCAGTTTAATTTAAAAACAGCAACACCCTTAACCAAGGGAAAATTATAAACCTCCCACAAAAGGCAGTAAGGCATAGTAAATACATATAGAGCTTGCACCACCTCTTATAATTTAATAAAATAACAAGCTTTTTAGTATTTAATTTGTCTTTTAAAGTAGAGAAATAAAAACAAAAGGAGAGAAATATCCCACCTCCAACCTATAGCTACATATCGTTCATTCTGTTTTGCATTTAGCTTTCGCCTTAGAAACTAAAGCTGAAACATACATTTTTTTTTCCACATGTAATTTTTAAGTTTTTTTTTCCCTTTTTTGCACCCCAGACCTAGGACCTCAGCAGCCATGAGGCGATGCGTGTATGTATGTAGAGCACACGGGTACTGACTCAGCTCCTTCCACCCCACCCCTGGTATTCGCCGCCGCCCCCCCTTGCCTATGCTTCCCACTGGACCACCACCTGGTGGGAGCAGAACTATGGGGAGAGTGGACAGCCACCCCCGGGAGGGGAGAACTGCCTGCAGCAGCTCAGTTCTGCTCCAACCCTCCCCCATGCTGGCTCCCCGGCGACCCAAGGTCATTCCCAAACCTGAGTCGCCAGCATATCATGAGGTAAGGTGTCCAAGTGCCTCACCCCTCAGTGCCACCAGGCTGGCAATACATACATCTTTTAAATCTTTTTAACTTTGTTCATGGTACAAAGTCTTCATTTGTCGCTATTTGATATAGTACCCATCGTCTCCACATTTCTTGAACTATGTAAACAGCTCCATTTGATAAATATTATTCACTACAGTGACCCATTGAGACTGCTGAGGAATTTTCTCTCACAGCAATTGTTTAGTTATAGTTTTCTTTGCGGCCAGTAATAATATTAGTAGACGTTTCCGGCTGGGTCCTTGGATAGTATGAGGTACTATAGAAAGGAGAGCTCATTGAGGTGTAAGAATATTCTGCTCTGTAAAAAGAACATTTAATAAATTATTAATCTTCTGTCAGAACTCTGATATTCTAGGACACGCCCAGAAAATATGTGTGTGTGTGTGTGTGTGTGTGGCAAGTGGCTCACTGCAACCCCTCCTTCCTGCTGGACCACCAAGATATTTTATTTGTATGGCAGGAGTAATGCAATATTGCATACAACATTTCCATGAACAGTCACGCCGATAGTAAAAGGCAGTTAATCTATAACTATCAGGAGCATGCTTGATCCACTCCTCAGCAGTCACTTCACTATGGAGCTCCTTATTCCAATGCTCTAACACTGGAAGGGACGCATTAGGTAACAATTCTAGAAGGCCCTTATAAAGGGTACCAATTAAATGCGACTGTAAAGCCCCTTGTTGATATTCTCTAAATATCGAAAATAATACAGGAAAATGTTCAGGTAGACGTTGGAATTGTGTGCCCATTCCCATCAAATAGGACTTCACCTGTAGGTAGAGAAACTGAGACTGGGCATGAAGTAAGTACATTGTAACTCAAAAAAGGTATAGAATTCCAGAGTTGTATAGTACTGATGAATATATTTTAACCCTCTGGAACTCCAGTCTAAAAGGGTCATATCAAAAGTTTTAGGGGAAGAAGTTTTGTCATGGGCCAATGAACGTAGCCACCATAGAACAGAAGATGGAATTAAACTAGAAGAAAAAAATTACGCACCTAGTAATCTTATTTCTTCCAGTGTATTCTTCTATATTCATAACTGTATGCAGTCTGCCTCCTAAGTAGAACTGCCCAGAGAGAAATGGAACTGTATGCAAATCACAGAACCTATCACTGCTCGAGACACATATTCAGATTGCAGCCCTCATCTACTGTAACGTTCCATCAACGTCTCAGATTTTGATAACAGCCTACAAGGCAGAAATACTATGTACCTATCTAAAACTACCTATAAATGCATAAAGGAACCAACTCCCATAAACAAAATATGCCCCCTAGTGGCTATTTAACTACAACTCAAACAGATAAGTTTTATCCTGGAAACTCAGGTAACCAAAGAAGAAGTCCTACCAAAGTAAAATGTACTTTAATAGTGTGTACATGCTTACAGAAATCCAAGATAACATCAGTAGGCATGCTGAGGCTCTGGATCTGGTAGGGGAGGCAGATAGGGAAAGTTATGAATATAGAAGAACATACTGGAAGAAATAAGATTACTTAGGTGACTAATTTTTTCTTCTAACCCCATGTATTCTTCTATATTCATAACTGTATGCAGACTGCAAAGCAGTACATTTGGAGGTGGTCGGAGAACCTACTTAGGAAAGAAGCTCTGCAGGACTGCTGTTCCAAATGTGGCATCACCTCTGGACAGTATGTCCAGGCTGTAATGCTTAGTGAAAATATGTACTGTCCTCCACGTGACAGCTTTGCATATGTCCAGTAGGGGGACATCCCTTGAAGCTGCTATGGAAGCAGCTGTTCCCCTGGTCCAATGGGCACTAAGTACCGATGGGGCCTGTCTGCCTGCTTTTTGATAGCAGAACTGTATACAGCTAACTATCCAGTAAGAGACTGATCTCTTGGTAGCAGGTGTACCTTTTTTCACATCCCCGTAGGTAAGGAATAACTGTTATTTATCCTGCATGTGATCCTTAGTATGAGATATGTAGTAACTAAGATCTGTCTTCACATCCAGACTGTGAAGTCTAAGCTCACCTGAAGTAGAGTGCTCAGTGAAAAAGATTGGTAGTGTAATGGATTGGTTTAAATGAAAATCTGACACCACCTTAGGGAGAAATTTTCTGTTGGTTCTGAGTAACACTTTGTCATTATGGAAAGACAAATAGTCATTTTCCACAGATAGGGCCTGAAGCTCACTTATCCTTCTAACAGAAGTCATTGCCATTAGAAATACAGTTTTCCATGTGACATACTGTAGGTGAGCTGAGGACATGGGTTCAAAAGGTGGCCTCATAAACTGAGCAATACAAATGTTCAAGTCCCACCCAGGGACAGGTTCCCTAATGGGTGGGTATGTGAGACACAGACCCTTAAAAACCTTTTTAAAAATAGGATCAGATGCAATGGAGGTGGGTCTTGCCACCAAAATGTGAGCAGAGATAGCTTCTAAGTGGACCCTTAGTGCTTGTAAGCAGAACAAGGGAAGTCACAGAGTTTGGAACTGTTTGATTTTGAAAGCAGCACATGGGAAATCATCACAGAGTTTGGAACTGTCTGATTTTGTAAGCAGCACAAGGGAAGTCACAGAGTTTGGAACTGTTTGATTTTGAAAGCAGCACATGGGAAATCATCACAGAGTTTGGAACTGTCTGATTTTGTAAGCAGCACAAGGGAAGTCACAGAGTTTGGAACTGTTTGATTTTGAAAGCAGCACATGGGAAATCATCACAGAGTTTGGAACTGTCTGATTTTGTAAGCAGCACAAGGGAAGTCACAGAGATTGGAACTGTCTGATTTTGAAAGCAGCACATGGGAAATCATCACAGAGTTTGGAACTGTCTGATTTTGTAAGCAGCACAAGGGAAGTCACAGAGTTTGGAACTGTCTGATTTTGTAAGCAGCACATGGGAAATCATCACACAGTTTGGAACTGTCTGATTTTGTAAGCAGCACAAGGGAAGTCACAGAGTTTGGAACTGTTTGATTTTAAAAGCAGCACAAGGGAAGTCACAGAGTTTTAATTTAAACCTTATACTTCAGCAGGAGTCAGTGTATGTTAAGATTAAGTCAGGAGTGTAGCCAAAAATTTCCATTTTGTACACAATCTCCAACAGTTACACCCCCCCCAATTAAAAAATGTATACATCCTTTCCAAATGGCACCCCCTTCCAAACAAGTCAGATTGTTGTCAGATTACTGCTCTACTCTCTAAAAAGGTTATACATGTATTAGACACTCCTCGGTGGCCTACACTAACCCAAATACTACAGATTAGAATGATAATATTAACAGAGTGGCTTATGGTCTGTGACAGGCACTCAACAAAACTGTACACAAATGTGTACAGTGAGTATGCCTGTCTACACCCTTGGATTAAGAAGACAGATAACTTTATTAGAAGTAGAAGGGGTCTTATTTAGGGTTGAAAAGAAGAAAGAAAAGAAAAAAGTCAGTGTGTGTTCTGTGCAGGGAAGGGTACTGTATCAGCTGACTTTGCTAAACCAGTAGGAGGAAAGAGAGCTTACCTGGGGGGTGTGGTTTAGACACTATAAAAGCAGGAGAGTCAAATTACAAATTCCTGTTGCTAGCCTTTTTTCTTACTAATTGCCCTCCAACCCACCCAAAGCCAGTTCTACTTTTATAGCCACTAGATTTGACTGTCAACAGGAACTTCCTGTTTGGCAGTAGGAAGGAAAGGATCCTAGAGAGACATTGGTTTTGTCAACCCTAAAGGGAAAAAGTAGCTCAATCTCCCCCCCTAACTGCTGGTGGTCTAATATTAAGCAAGGAAAAAGGAGGCTACTGAAGAAGATAGGAAGTTGCTGTCCCAGAACAGGAAGGGTGAGAGTTGTAAGGAGAAGAGAGAATAAGCATCCAGAGAAACAGTAGAGAGGACACAAAATAAGACATGATAGGAGTGGTGCAGTGCAATGGCTGTGGGGCGGCAGTGTTCCGGGAGACATTCTGGAGGCTGCGATGCTGCCCTATTTGCAGGCACCTCTCTGGTCTGAGAGAGGAGGTTGCCCGTCTCAGACTGACCTGGCTAGGATTAGGAAACCTCCTCCCCACCCAGGGACCACCAGGCCAATGCCACTACCTCAGAGGTTGCCAAGAAAGAGGAGAGGCTGGACCAGGGTGGGCTCAAGGAGGAGAGGGTGGTGGAACAGAGTTGCATCCTCAGCTGTACCTCTCCAAAATTCATTCGCTCTTCTGGTGGATAGTGGTTCCTCTATGGAGGCACCTGCAGTGGAGACCAAGGAGAATGCAGGAACCTTCACAAAGGAGACTCACAGGAGGGTGGCATGGGACCCCACAGGGGAAGGAAACAACTCCTGGTGGGGGACTCAATCATTAGGGGGCCGAAATGGGAGGAAGGGAGGGAGGTAAGGTGCCTTCCTGGCGCCACAGCTTGAGGGACAGGAGAGCGAATCCTCAGGATCGTGGGAGGAGCTGCACGAGGGAGGGAGCTGGATGTCATTGTCCACCTAGGGACAAATGACCTGGCTAGGAATGGGATCAGAGCAGTGCAAGAGGTTTGTAGAGTTGGGAAGGGGCCTTAGACAAGTAGCTATACGGTAACCTTCAGGAGGTGCTGCCTGTCTATGGCAAGGAAATCTGGTGCACTTCTCATCAGGAATTCAATGAGTGGTTGAAAAACTGGTGTGGAGTTCAGGGTTTTGGCTTCATTGGGGACTGGGGAGCCACCTGGAGGATGCAGACCTATACTGGTGTGATGGTCTGCATCTGTCCAGGGGAACCAGGATCCTAGGTGAGAGGTTTAAATACTTCATTGGCAAGCATTTAAACTAGCCAAGGGGAAGCACTGAAAGGAGGAGGCAAATCTGAGCCCCACAAAACATGGTGATTAGTGAGGTAAACACCAAGGTACAGAAGTTATTAAGGAGTAGAACAGATTTAAATGTTAAAAGGCAAAGGCATTAAGGACAGAAATGGGGCTAAAGGGTAAGAGCTATCAAAAGTGGAGGGTGATGAGTACCAATGCCCATAGTCTGTGTAACAAGCTCCTGACTAGTGGCCTTGATGGAAGAGGGTTCGTGGATATTGTGGCAGTTACAGAAACATGGTACACAGAGAACCATGACTGGGATGTCAACATACCAGGATACACAATCTACAGGAGGGACAGGGAGGGTAAAGAGAGGAGGAGGAGTAGCTCTCTATGTAAGGAAGGATCAAAGCAACAGAACTAAAGAGTAAACAGGGAGCAGATGAGTCACTTTGGGTCACCCTGGAGACAGGAAATGGCACCACAATCCGCATGCGGGTTGTATACAGACCCCATCTCAGGGGAGGAATGGACAAGGAAATGATGAAGGCTTTAGAATGGCAGAAAAGGAGAGATATTGTTGATGGGGACTGAATATGCCAGATGTTAACTGATCACCTTTGCTGCAGGCACATCCAAGAGCAGGGTCATTCTTGATGCCCTACAGGGGCATGCCTCAGACAGCTAGTATTGGAACCCACTCGGGAGGAGCAATCTTAGACCTGGTACTCTCAAATGGGGATGGAGAAAGAATCTCAGATTTAGAAGTGGGTAGCCATCTGGGAACAAGCCACCACCCAAACAGTGTGGTTCACGATAAACACAGCCATACAATCAAGCCATACAAAAGCAAGAGTACTGGATTTTAGAGGGCTGACTTTTGGGAAAATGAGAGAGTGCTCAGAAAAGCACTAGCAACCAGGCAAGAACGCAGGGTGGAGGAACAATGGGGAGTAATCAAACAGCCATCACAGAAGCAACAAGCCTTTGTGTAAAACAAATCAATAAAACACAACGAAGGAAAAACCGTTATGGTTCTCAAAAGAGGTGGCAGGGAAGGTTAAGGAGAAAAGGACAGCATTCAGGAAATATAAGGAAACACAGAAGGAGCAGGACAGAGAACTTTATCAGTTAAGCAGAAGAGGCTGGGAAGGCAGTCAGAACAGCAAGGCCCAAACCGAGGAAAGGATAGCCAATTCTGTTAAGAAGGGATAAGACCTTTATAGGTACATTAGAGGTGAAGAAAGACCAAAGGAGGGATATTGAAGCTTAATAAAGGGAGGAATGTGGGTAGAGGCGACAGTGAAAGCAGGATACTGGAACGAATATTTCGTTCAGTATTCACAAAGGAAGAGGAGGGGGTTACCTAAACCAAACAAGAGAAACACTCTGAAGACGGGCTCGATAACAGTCCATTTACAGAAGAAAGGGTTCTGAAAGAACTAATAAAATTGAAGGTGGACAAAGCGATGGGGCCTGATGGGGTTCACTCAAGAATTCTAAAAGAACTAAGGGTAGAAACTAGTGACACCGCTGACTACTCTGTTTAACAAATCATGGGAGGATGGGGTGACCTGAGGACTGGAGGAGGCAGATGTGATTCCCCTTCACAAAAGTGGGAGCAAGACAGAGGCAGGAAACTACAGACCAGTTAGTTTGACCTCAGTGGTAGGGAAAATGATGGAATCACTCTGAAGGAAAGAATTGTTGAGTACCTAGAGGCCAGTGGGGCACAGGACCCAAGGCAGCATGGATTCACGATGGGAAGGTCGTGTCAGACGAATCTAATAGATTTCTTTGACTGGGTTACCAAAGTAGTAGACCAGGGAGGGGCTGTGGACATGGCCTAACTAGATTTTAGCAAGGCATTTGATACAGTCCCACACAAAAGATTAATACACAAGTTAGCCAGCCTTGGAGTGGGTCCCAAGGTGGTAGCCTGGATAAAAAATTGGCTAGACAACAGGACTCAAAGGGTAGTAGTAAATGGAGTACACAGTGACGAAAAGAGGGTTACTAGCGGGGTACCGCAGGGTTCAGTACTGGGACCGGTCCTTTTTAATGTCTTTATAAGTGACATTGCAGAGGAACTGGAAGGAAAAGTATGTCTCTTTGCAGATGACAGAAAGATCTGCAACAGGGTTGATACACAAGATGGAGTGGAAAGGATGAGAAGGGACTTGGCAAGGTTGGAGGAATGGTCAAATGTATGGCAGCTCAGATTCAATGCAAAGAAGTGAAAGGTAATGCACATGGGGAACAAAAACCCTGGGGAAGCGTACACAATGGGGGGTGAGATACTGACAACAGTAAAAATAGAAAGGGACCTGGGGGTAGTTATATCAGATGACCTAAAGGTGGGCAAGCAATGTGAGAAGGCAGTAAGGAAGGCTGGGGGATACTGGGATGTATAGGAAGATGCATCAATAGTAGAAAACAGGAAGTTGTTATCCCTCTAATCAGACAGTTGGTGAGACCCCATCTGGAGTACTGTGTGCAGTTCTGGAGACCCCATCTCCGCAAAGACATAGACAGAGTGGAGGCTGTCCAGAGGAGGGCAACAAAAATGGTGCAGGGTCTGCACCAGAAGACATATGAAGAAAGACTAAAGGAGCTTAATATGTATACCCTTGAGGAAAGAAGGGAGAGAGGGGACATGATAGAAACTTTCAAGTACCTCAAGGGAATTAACAAAGTCCAAGAGGGTAGCATCTTCCAGAAAAAGAGATGTGCAAGAACAAGGGGGCACAATTTGAAGATAGAAGGGGGATGGCTCAGAGGTAATGTGAGGAAGTATTTTTTCACTGAGAGGGTTGTGGATGCATGGAACAGCCTCCCTGAAGAGGTCGTGGGGTCAAGAACAGTGGGGAACTTCAAGAATGCATGGGACAGGCATAGGGCAGTCCTAGTGGGGGGGTAGGAGGAATTAAGCTGTTGGTTAACTAGGATCTGCAGCTTATCTGTTAGGTAGTAAAATGGGCAGACTAGGTGGGCCAAGCGGTCCTTATCTGCCGTCAAATTCTATGTTTCTATATTAGTGAAGTATGCTTAAGGCCCTGATCATGTAAGAAAGTAAGGTATTAAAGTAGAGTTGGAATTCTTGCTAAGGCAGGTTCGATGCTGTACAGGATGCACCAAGAGAGAAACCTTTTCCATTTGGCAGAATAGGTCTTCTTAGTGGAGGGTTTTCTATACCCCTTCAGTATGTGTAAAACTGCTTGGGAGAGATTCAGGTTTGCACATTCTATGTCTTCAAGAGCCAAGCCTTGAGACAGAGAGAGCTGAGGCTGGGATACTATAGTTTCCCTTGGTGGGAGGTTAAGGGGTTGTGCCTCAGAGGAAGATGTATTGGTCTGGATACCAACATGGATAGCAGGAGAGGGTACCAATGTTGTCTGGGCCAGTCCGACGCAATGAGGATCATTGAGGCCGACTGGGACCTGAGCTTGATCATGAATCTGAGAATGAGAGGGAAGGGAGGTAAAACATGTAGGCTTCTCCCTGACCAATCCAGCACCATGGCATCCACTGGGATTGTGTCCCTGATTAGAGGCCTGTAACAAAACAGTGGTA
Source organism: Neoceratodus forsteri (assembly GCA_016271365.2). Lineage (NCBI taxonomy): Eukaryota > Metazoa > Chordata > Ceratodontiformes > Ceratodontidae > Neoceratodus > Neoceratodus forsteri. The sequence goes on from CM057459.1 coordinate 663,400,006, forward strand.
GTTTGTGGTTCTCTGGAGAGGCAAAGAGGTCCATTTCTGGGGTACCCCACCTTCTGAACACTGAATTTGCCACTTGTGTGTCCAATGACCACTCGTGGTCTTTTTCTCCTTGCCTGTCTTCCTCCCCTACTGCACACCCCAAGAGCCTGCTTTCCCTCCCTCCCCCATAGCTTCCACATTCATACATCCTTCCTCCACATAGGCACGCTGCACACTGGACACTGCCCCTTGCCCAGGGTCCATCCTACCACCATGAAACTGTTCTACACCCACACTGGTCCTAGTCCCCCACTCTGGTTCCCCCTGTCTACGTTTACCCTCACCCACTATCGTCGATGCTCAGCATTTTCCCGAGCTGCTAGCAGGCGAAAGCATTCCCTTAAAGAAATATGCCACAGCTCCTTGAGGCTAGTTCTCTTCCCCCTAATGTTGTCAGGCAACATGCACCCAAACTCTGGCCCATTCTGCTCTAAAGCCACTAATCTGAGCAAGCCTTCAGGTGGCCTCTCATTCATATCAATCAACATCTGCAGCCTCCTTCCTAAAATGGATGCTCTACAGGCCTTCACCAGCCAACACTGCCCTGACATCCTGGCAGTTGTCGAAACCTGGCTCACGTCATCAGTGCCAGACCATGCAATCAGCCTTCCTGGCTACAATGTCCTTAGGCTGGATCACCTTTCCAAAAGAGGTGGGGGCTGCTTTCTCTACCTAAAAGACTCCATACAGGGGCACCACATCATTACCTCACTCCAACCCACAACTGCTCAGATACTGCCAGTGAGACTCCTCCTTGGAGCCCAAAACAAAACCCTCACTGCTTCCACCATCTACATCCCTCCCAAAAAACAGGGAACTTGTCTAACAGCTGTTCTTGACTTTGTAAAGTCACTCCCACCGGACACCGAATCCATCCTCCTAGGCGACTTCAACATCAACTGGCCTGCGGCCGATGCTGGTGCACACAGGGATATCATTGCTGCGGTGAACCTCACACAAATGGTTGACTCACCAACCAGAAAAAATTACAGGACTGGCACCAGTACACTCTTGGACTGGATCCTTACCAGTCACCCATCATGGATATCGAACACTGATGTCCTCCCTGACTCTCTCAGTGACCACTCCCCTGTTAGCTGCACTTGGTCAAACAAATTCATCAAACCACGGCCAAAAACTATCATCAGCAGGGTTCTACCCCGTGGTCGCCTTCCTCGACTCAAATCCCACCTCTTCCATCAAGACTGGTCCCCTATCTTCAATGCAACCAACGTAAACACTGCCCATGACCACTTCATAAACATCTTCACTGTGGCCTGTCACACGTATGCTCCTATTAAGAAATGCAAAGTCAAATCACTCAGTAACTCTTGGCTCACAGGTGACCTCCTCAGGATGCTAAAAACAAGAGACCACCTATGGGAGCTGGCCAGAAACTCTGGAAGGCAAAACGACATCCAAAACTAGAAATGTGCCCGCAATGACTGCACCAAAACCATCCGGCAAATGAAGTCTGCCTACTACAAGCATGCCCTCACAAACTCCTGGGGCAATGGTCAGGAATTCTGGAAGAACATAAAGGAACTCACCGGGAATCTACCCAAAACCCTCCCATCGATACTCAACATCAACGGAACCACAACTCTCAACCCAAAACCCACTGTGGACACCTTTAACAAAGCCTTTACCGACTTCAGCGATGTCCTACCCCAGGATTACTTCAAAGATGGTGAAGCCCCTCTGTCTGTAATAAACACTACCCCCACCAGCTCCCCCCACTTCTACTTCAAAGCAGTCAAGGCTCACCAAGTACGTAAATATGTTACCAAAGCCCTTGGTAAATCAAGATTCAGTAATGACTCCCTCGATCTCAAAATCCTGTCTCTCACACTTGATGAAGTGCTTAGTCCACTGACCAGAATCTTCAACCTCTCCCTCAGCCTTAGCCAGTTCCCGGACAGGTGGAAATCTGCCACTGTCACCCCAATCCATAAAAGTGGTGACAAAACTGCCCACGAGAACTACAGACCTATCTCCCTACTACCCCCACTCTCCAAGGCTCTAGAACGCATTGTCTCGGACCAGCTCACAGAATACCTGGATACGTACAACATCCTGTGCAAGCAACAACATGGGTTCTGCAAAGGTCACTGCACCTCCACAGCCCTACTTGAATTCATCGGGGCAATCCACTATGCACTCAACTCCGGCAAACTACTAAGCTCAATCTACAATCAACCTAACTAAAGCCTTCGACAAAGTCAGTCACCGCCTCCTGCTTGTCCAGCTTCAGAACACTGGGCTGTCAACTGACTCCACTGGCTGGTTTAAGAGCTACCTTGAAGAACGGTCCCAAACAGTAGGAATCGCTGATACACTCTCGGACCCTAGACCGGTCCCCTTGGGAGTCCCCCAGGGCTCCATTCTGGGACCCCTCCTCTTCAGTCTATTCTTAAACTCACTACCGGACAGCTGCCCAGAACAAATAATTCTCTACACCGATGATGCTGTGAGCCTCACCTCGGACCCTGATCCAATCCAATTACGAAATAAACTTCAGCGGGCCTTCTCTTCCATTGAATCCTGGTTCCTAAATCATAAACTGCTTCTCAATCAGAAAAAAAACAACTCTATGGTCTTCTGCAGCCCCCACAACAAAAACAAACAACTCCACCTTTCCATTGCAACCGAATAAGGAGTCATCCTAGAGCAATCACAATCGTTCAAGTACCTTGGCATCACCCTTGATCCCCACCTCTCGTACATTCTCCATATCAGCAATGTTGCAAAGTCTGCCAATGCGAGGTTAGGCATATTATTCCGGCACAGGAAATACCTAACCCCAGAAGCACTATCAGTGGCCATCCAAAGCTCCATCGTCAGCATCATAGACTGTGGACTTATATATGGGTCTGCAACTACCACTGCTCTCAAACGTATCGCGACCTCCCTGAATAAGGCCTGTCGACTCATCACTGGCTCACATTGCCGTACCCACACATGTGACCTTTATTCCCAATCTGGATGGCTTCAACTGGACAAATGCATAAAATACCAAACCTGCAACACGGCCAAGAAAATTATAATGGGGCTTGCTCCACCTGGTATCTGTGCCCTCCTTAAGCCTAGACATAGGAATGTCACTACAAAGGAGATCCAGTTCCCATCTACTACATATCCCACGATGTCGCACAACCCAAGGACAAAGATCATTCGCCTATCGGGCATCCAACTGGCTCAACTCTCTTGGCAGTGATATAGCGACTGCTCCAACACTTGGCCTCTTCAAGTCCAAGCTGCGCCTCTCACTGCTTGTATCCTGCGATTGCCTATGTTAACATTTCCACTGTTCTAGTTGCACATGCCCCAGTACCCAGCACTTACAATCAGTCTTTGCACCCCTAGCACCTTACCTGTCATATTCTCTCGACAAGACCCCCTGGCTGCACTGTCACCCGCCCTTGCCCACCTCCCCCCGTATCTCCACTCCTGCCCCTGCCCCCAACCACCTCTCGTACTCCCCCTTACCCCCTGCACCTCCTCCTCCCCGATCTCCTACCCTCACTTTCCACCCCACCCACCCCTTCCCTTGTCTTGCCCATAGCTCAAGTCTTTGAACTGGTTATTACATGTCTGTAAGTCAAGAATATATGTTTGTAACTAAAAATAATGACTGCTGCACATGCTGACGTGGAACCTTTGTAAAAGAGCCTCGGCTCAAAGGTATTGTAATTCCAGATTGAAATAAAAAATAAATAAATAAGTGGTGGCCCTGACTGATTCTGCTGAGGGCATCTGCCAAAATGCTGTCCTTCCCTGGGACATGGACCACTTGCAAAGTTACTTTTATAGAGTATGCAAGATCCTACAGTTTCATGGCCTCCGAGCACAGAGGGTCCGATCTTGTACCCCCTTGCATGTTTATATAGTACATTGTTGTGGTGTTGTCTGTCCTGACCTGTACCACCCTGCCTGGTACTAAGTGAGCAAAGGCCTTTAGAGCTAGAAGTACAGCTCGGAGCTCCAAGAGATTTATGTGCAGAAGGGATTCTGCCTCGAACCAAGTCCTATGAATGGTGTGTTCCCTCATGTGGGTGCCCCATCCTAGTAGAGAAGCATCTGTTGTGAGAACAAAGGAAGGGTTCTCATTTTGGAAAGGGATGCCTTGCCTTAAGTTGTCTGAATTTTTCCACCACTGTAAGGTTTGAATAACAGCCTCTGTTACTGGGATGAGTTTTGACATCTTGTCCCTTCTCTGTGACCAGTGGGACCCGAGATGAGACTGCAAGCCTCTCATTCTGTATCTTGCTCCTGAAACTGTACCTGTTGCTGCAGCTATATGGCCCAGGATTTGCAGATAGTGTCTTGCTGGGCATGGCTGGTTTAGTTTGAAAGAGGCAGCCAGGTCGAAAATACTTTGCACCCTGTCCTGAGGGAGGAAAGCCCTTTCCTGAATAGTATCCAGCTCTGCTCCTATGAATTGAGGCACCTGAATAGGGGTAAGAACAGACTTTTCCTGATTTATCAGGAATCCCAAGGATTGCAGGAGGTGCATTGCTGATTGCAAGTGCTCCGACATCTGCTGTGGGGATTTTCCCACAACCAGCCAGTTGTTCATAAAAGGGAAGACTAGGATGCCAGACCTCCTTAGGTGTGCCACTACCACAGCTAGGCACTTTGTAAATATCCTTGGAGCTGAGGTTTGGCCAAAGGGAAGGGGAAGTAAACTGATAATGACCCGAAAGAAGTCTGAACCTGAGATACTTTCTGTGAGATTGCCTTACTGGGATGTGAAAATAGGCATCTTTTAAATCTAGAGATGCTAAACAATCTACCTGCTGGACAACTGGTAGTATGGACAACAAGGTGACCATCTTGAATCTTGGTTTTACTAGAAATTAGTTGAGAGATCTGAGATCCAGAATGGGTCACCAGTCCCCATTTTTTTTTGGTTAGGAAGTAACGGGAGTAGAAACTCCTTCCTCTGAAATGTATTGGTACAGGTTCCACTGTTTTCATGTGGATCAATTACTGCACCTCTTTTTGCAAGAGTTTGCCCTCCATGAGGGAAGCTGGCTTGAAGACTCTCGATTTCAGAGGGTGAAGGGATTTGAAGCAAAGGGACAAACCCTGACTTACCACCTCCAGAACCCACTTGTCTGTGGTAATGGGAAACCCAATTCTGGAGGAAGTAAGTTAGCCTGCCTCCTACTGGCACTGGGGAGATGACCTGGACCAACTGGTCAGGGGTTTTGTTTTGGACATGCCTGAGCCTGGACAGATTGGGAGCCCCTTCTGGAACCCCTCCTGCCCCTAGAGCTAAAATACCCAGTCTGCTATAAGTAGGGCTGTTGTTGAAAAGCAACTTGGCCCTGACAGAAAGGCTTCCCATGAGGGGACCTTCCCCTGCTTCCCCTTCCATAAGGCCTATAGGAAGGGGTATGCCTGTCCCTGGAGGAGTTACTCTTGTAGGTGGCCTTGTATTCAGCCACCTTTTTCACATAATCCTCAGTGTGTCTGCCAAACAGGGAGTTATTCTCCACAGGAAAATCCATGGCTTTTGTCTGGGTATCCTGGGTGAGATTAGTGACCCTAAGCCATGTCAGTCTTTGTAGGGCCACTAACAGAGCCATCCACCTGGCAGCATTATCGTTAGCATCAGCTGCCATCTGGAACTGATATTTAGCAGCTTCCAGACCAAATCTAGCTGTCTCTGCCAGGTCGTCAGAGAGGGGCGAGGGAGCCTTCTCTGCCACAGCCAGTACTGACTGCCACAGTATTTTCTGATACTGTGCTGCATATGCCTGGTAATTAGCCTGCCTCACACCTAAGGAGGCAGCTAAGTACCCTTTCTTAGACATACCATCTATTTTTCTGGAGTCCTTCTCAGGAGGGTGGGAAGAGAGAGGGACCCTCGCCTTTTCACAGGCTACCTGTTGGATTATGCCTTGGTGATCAGGGTGGGAGTATAAGAACTCTGCTCCCTCCCTGTCCAATTGATATTTCTTATCAGACTTCCTAACTATAGAGGGAACAGAGTTAAGAGTCAGTAAAATCTTTAACAAGTCTTTTTTAAAGAACTTAATTGGCAGATATACCTTTTTTGTGGGTGTTAACTCCATCATCTCCAGGTATTCGGCCTCCTCTTCATCATCGACCACTTCAGTGGTAGCTAAATACAAAGCATCCAATATTTTCTCACAAAAGAAAAGTGAGATGAAAAATCCTCAGGTCGAGGAGGAGAACCGAACTCCTGCTCAGGTGAGATTTCAGGCTCTATTGGTTCACCCTGTTCAGGATCCATCTCACTATAGTCATCACACTCAAGTTCCTGTGATTCAGGTACAGGAGCTGGGGCAGGAGTCTTTGGAGGAGCAGGTTGAGCAGGCAGGATCCCCTGTAAAGCCTGCAGAACTTTCAAAGCCTGAGCTATCTCCTCTACAGATGGCTGGCTATGAGACACAGTAGAGACCCCTTGAGGTACAGAAACCTGGGGTTCTAAATGTTTGGTTTTCTTGGATTTCTTGGAGGGGCCAGAGAGTCAGCCGGACCACTCCCCCTTTTCAAAGTGCCAGAAACATCCTTATCAGGGGTGGCAACAGTGGATAAAGCAGTTTCACCCACAGTTTTTGGTGGCTGGTTAGAGCCTGAGGGATCACAGTCTATTTTTTTCTTCAGCCTTTCCATCCTTTTCTCAATAGTTTTAGGAGGGAAGGATTTACAAATGGCGCAGTCTGCTGAAAAATGATCAGGTATGATAGATCGTGTTTGTCAGCTTTTGCAAACACTTCCCCACACTTAGTACAATTTTTAAAACATGGGGGACCAGTCTTTTACTTTGGTTTTTCTTGTAATTCCATTTCCAGGAGAAAAAACAGTAACCGCTTATTAGTATTCAAACTTTTTTTTTTTTGGTCAGTTCAGAAACTGGTTAAGGATCCGAGAAAAGAACCAATAATTTTAGACTCAAACTGGGTCAGTGGTTCACAGGAACCGGAGTATCGGTTCAGAAGAACCAACTGCTCGGTTTCAAAATAGAAGTTTTAAACACAGAAAAAATATACGAGTATATGCAAAATAACACTAAAACTATGGTGAAAAGTGCCAAAATTACTAAGAAAGCCCTGTTTCCTCAGCAGTCATCCCGAACAGTGAGGAACCAAGAAAAAAATAAAAATTTACCGCTAAACTAAACAAACTTAACTTTAAAAAATAATTAGATAAAATTATACTTATTAAACTGGAATCAGCACGAACAGTCGAGAGGAAGATCTCCCGGCATCTGACTTGTCAGGTGGTGTGAGAAATCTGAGACATTGATGGAACATTACAGTAGATGAGGGCAGCAGTTTGAATATGTGTCTCGAGCAATGATAGGTTCTATCATTTGCATATAGTTTCATTTCTCTGCGGGCAGTTCTACTTAGGAGGCAGACTGCATACAGTTATGAATATAGAAGAATACATGGGGTTAGAACAGCAATTCCTCCAATACTTTAGGGTTATGGTTGTCAAATGGGTGAAATTGGCAAACGGCACCTCATTCAAAGGGTGAGCAAATATATATTTCTCTATTTCAAACAGGTCATTTAAAGTGAATTCTAACAGAGGGATTCCTTGGTTTTGAATACCCAATGAAGAATTCAGTTTGTTAGCCAGAGGCATATTTTGTTAAGACAGCAATTTTCACATACTCCAGGTTTTGATATCACATAGGTTTTACCTTTAATATGTTCATTACGAATTTTATTCACTTTGCGTTCCTTCTCTTGTTGCCGTTTAGACCATCGGGCATCCAGACGATTCACATTCATCTGCCGCTGGTTATCCTCACGCTGCCTCAGCAATGTCTTCAAAACTTCCAAACGAGCCTCTTGCAATCTTGCATCACCCATACAAAAGAAATCATTAGTTACATACGCACTCAAAGCCTTTTTTTATGTGCAAGCCTAGCCCATTTTATATTTTATAGAATAGTAAGGTTATTTCACTGAAGAATTTAGGCTGTAAAAGGTTGAATAAAACTAGATAGGGAAAAGGGTTCCCACAACAAATACAGTGTAACTGGAAGTTACAATTTCCAAAAGAAGAAGGAAAGATTTCCGCTGACGAGCTGAATTTTTAGATTAACTGGAAAAAGGGTACATTATGCTACTTTATTGAAAAAACACTAGTATCAACCAAAGCCACTGGCTCCAACAATATGTGAAGAATATAGTCTAAACCCCAGGTATCTCCTGCCCTCCAATCCCCCATATTTTATAAACGGATCCACCAAAAAAAATGACAGTATCTGATATTTTGCCATGAGCCAATGCTGTCTTTTCACTGAGGCCCCCCTAGCCCAGCTCTCCTCCCCTCCCCTCCCAGCCTTAAAGAGCCCTTTATAATGATAGTGCTCCCTAAACCCCAGCTCCAAGATTTAGAGGACAATAGTAATCCCCTTCTAGGATAATACAGCTGACTCTGCCGTCCCTAAACCTGCAGCTTGCTAGTCGGAAGTCAAGCTGTCATTTAACATTAGCAGTGTGCACACCTGGGAGGAAGGGAAAGGAGCAGTCTTTAATCATGTGAGGCTACTTCAAATATAAATCACTTTGACCAAGGGTCGAATCATCAGAGCTCAGGGACGGAAAGAAAAAAATATTTACCATAGTAATATTGTTTCTTCTAAGGGATCTCTCATAATGCTTACTGTTGCAATCAGCCTGCAGGTCTAAGCTGCCCCAGAGGTGGAATTTTATGTAAATTTGGGAACTATGCAATGAAATTCAAATCTCTGCCATGTGGTCATGCTCCAACATCAGATTTATTTCAATAGCCAGGGGGGCAGAGACCACTACACTCGCTAACCTAAACCTAAGGAAGGACCATTAGGAAGAAATGAAACACTCCAAAAGATTGGTCCCGCAAGACAAGCTATGGCAGACTAAGCTTAAGTATCAAAAACAGACAAAACTGATTGTAGGCAAAGCAAAAAGTAATGCTCAACCAAAACTGAAGACTGAAACAATAACTGATTATTGGAGAACCTTTTCCAGATTCTGGAAGGGGAAGTATGTAGGTGTGTTAAACATAGTGAGGGATCCCTTGGAAGAAACAATATTACTTAACTTAAGTAACTGTTTTCAAACTCCAGGAATCCCTCACTATGCTTACTGTTGCAGACAATAAAGCAGTACTTTGGGAGGCTAGGTACAGAACCTATTTCAGGAAAAGGTTCTGCTAGACAGCAGTGTCAAACCTGGCATCCCTTCTGGATTGCACATCCAGACAATAGTGTTTCATAAAGGTGTGGTACTGTTTTCCAGGTAGCTGCTTTACACATTTCTAGCAAGGGGACATCACTTGCAGCTACCACAGAGGCAGAGGTGCCACGTATGAAGTATGCCCTGAGGCCCTGTGGTGGTAGTTTGCCAGTTTTGCTGTAACAGAACTGTATGCAAGAGACTATCCAGTGAGCAATAGTTCTCTTGGAGACTGGCCTACCCTTACCCACTTCACTATAGGTGAGGAACAGCTGTGAGTTTGAAGATCTGAGATCCTTAGTGTGGTTCGGGTAGTAACTAAGTGCCCTCTTAACATCCAGGCTATGGAGTCGCTGTTCTCTAGAGCTGGATTGTGCTGTAAAGAACATTGGATGGTGCAATAAAATTGGTAACACAAGCTTTAACTATTCAGTGTGTCAGCTTAATACTGTACAGCTCACTTGCAAAATAAGGCAGTGATCTATTTTTAAAAAGGAAACAGAACAATATCATTTTGCTTACAGTCAAGTTCCTACCGGTTTTATTTTTTTTCTGAAGTGCAAGTTAGATAGCCGTAGTTAGGGAAGAAGATGGCTTCCAACTACAGCAGGTACAGTGCAAGAGACTGCTGAACTCTCGGACACCTATGCCAAGAGCAGACCTGCTCTGAGAGCGAATGGGGCGGGCGTGGCAGCGCAAAAAGGAAAAAGCAGACCTTCAGGGCAGCTAAAACCCTCACTGCCTCCACCGAAACCAGTTAACTCCAGGTTTCAACGAAAAGGTTTCTCTGAGAAAAGAAACGAATGTTGGGTTTGCAGAGAAACTGGGCATATTGTCAGACAGTGTCCCAAAAGGAAGAGCAATACACAGAATGGGGCTAAGAAAGAAGTGGGTTGTTTGTGTGTCCCTGGAAGCATGCCTGTGAACAAGAGGGAACACATGCACCCAGTCACGGTGAATGGGGTACAGACACAAGGGTTAAGAGACACAGGGGCATCCCTGACATTGGTAAAAGGGGATCTGGTAGAGCCTGGTCAGCTTATACTCAATAAATTTGTAACTGTACAAGGGTTCACTGGTGAGACCACCACATTGCCACTTGCAAGTGTTCTCCTAGACTGGGGTGAAACTGGGGGAACTATGCAACAGGTGGCTGTAGCCAAAACTTTAGCAGTTGACGTCATCCTTGGCAACAATCTCAAACAGGGGATGGTGTGTGCAGTAACCCACAGCCAAGCGGCAAGGGAACATTTTAGTTCCCTGTACCCCACAAAAGCCATTGTGGAAACCACTGGGAGGCTGGTTCCCCAGCCTGTGTCTCCTGATATGCAGACTAATGAAAAGGGGGTAGAAATTTCCCCAGTAGCAGTTTAGCACACAGCTATAGATTGATACTCCGAAGAAGGAGGGGTGACCCATTGTCAGAGGGTTAGGGATGACAGTGATCCTAAGTGCCCTGATGCTAGTGCTAGGGACCCTAGTTTAGAGACTGAAGGGGACTTGTCCCATGCCTTGGGAATGTGTAAGGAGTTTGCAACTGCTCAGAAAAGTGACCCTAGTCTAGAGAAACTGAGGGCTTGGGCAGACTCTGATGGAGCACAGGGAGGTGATGGTAAACATAAAGTTTATTGGGAGAATGGACTGATGTATACTCAGGCTGTGAAGACAGAGGGAGGGATGATGGGCAGGCAGCTTGTCGTTCCCCAGGGGTACCGTGAGCAGTTGCTCAAGATTGCACATGATATTCCCTTGTCTGGTCAGCTGGGAATCACGCACAGTACGCAGTGGTTGGCCCAGAATCTTTATTGGCCCAACTTCACCCAGCAGGTGAAGAAGTATTGCAGGTCTTGTCACCGGTGCCAAGAAATAGGGAAGGAAGGTAAGAAAACCCAAGCCGCCCCAATTCCATTGCCCATAGTGAAGGAGCCATTCCAGAGGGTGGGAATGGATATTGTGGGGCCTTTAAATACCTCCAGCTCCTCTGGGAAGAGGTTCATCCTGACTGTGGTGGATTATGCCACCCAATATCCAGAGGCAGTCATCCTATCCTCACTGAGGACACACAAAGTGGCAGATGCCTTACGTGGGATTTTTTCCCATGTTGGGTTTCCGCAGGAGGTTATCACCGATCGAGGGGGTTCCTTCATGTCAAACCTGATTAAATGTTTGTGGGAGAAGTGTGGGGTGGGTGCAGAGGTGCACAACACCTTATTACCCGCAAACCAATGAGCTTGTGGAAAGATTTAACGGTACCCTGAAGTCAATGCTCCAAGCGTCTGCTGAACAGCATGGGAGGGACTGGGAGAAATACCTTCCCCACCTGTTGTTTGCATACAGGGAGGTGCTCCAAGAGTCCACAGGATTTTCCCCCCTTCAAGCTCTTATATGGACGCTGGGTACGTGGGCACCTAAACTTGATCCAGGAGGAGTGGGAAGGCAAGCACGCCACCCAGGGCACTCCCATAGTGGATTATGTCCTTAGGTTTAGGGAAAGGCTGAAGGAGCATATGGGAACAGCCCAGAACAACCTGACAGCTGCCCAACAGAAACAAAAAGTGTGGTATGACCACAGAGCCAGAGCTCGCTTGCACACGGTGGGTCAGGAAGTCATTGTCCTTATTCTGGTCCAGAAAGACAAGCTGCAGGTTGATTAGGCAGGACTGTACAAAGTAGTTAAAAAGGAAAATGACGTGAACTGTATTGTGCGTTTAATGTCTGGTGACCCGCGAACTATGACATAGCTCCGGCACTTTGTTTTAAGTTTTTGAAGCATTTTTCGGGCCTCCTAGATTTGAACCTAGTTCGGGGAAGCAGCAGTGGATGCTCTCACTCCCTGTTTTAGGGGGAATATTGGGTGTACTGTGGGTGAGCTGAGACGCCTATTGAGCTTGGATTATTCCGTAGTCTCTCCCAGTCAGTACTGTTCTTGGCAGTAACCATATATTTTGTGGAGCTTTGAAAGTTTTGATCGGGGGATGGCTGTTGAGATCCTCAGCACCTGGCCTAACTCTGCTGTCCATCGCACTGCATCCAATTGTTTGTGGAGGCCTTTGGACTTTGGATTATCCCTGAAGTATTTTGTGTCTACTACTACAAGGACTGATTGGGAATTGTCGTCTGTGAGGATATATCTGACAGAATAGTTTACATCTTTCTTTGTTGACTTTTGCACTTTGTTGTGGTGGCCCTTTTACCTGTATTTGATTTGACTTTGATCTGTTCCTTATTGGAATTGAGGGCTCCTGTAGGGATCTAGGGGGTTGTTGGCACTCACAGGGTTGGGGAGTGGGGCCGGTCGGAGGATCGGTTCTTTGTTCCCCTTTCCTAGATTTGTGGGGTGGTCAGCCAGAGGGCTGGCGTGGCCTATAATTGTAGTGATGTGCCATCGACCCATTGAGATATTTTCCCTGTAAGTAGCTGAAGGATACTGATGGTCGTTGGAGGATCTTCTGGTTCAGAAACTTGAGAATGAAGATTGGGTTTTGCTCAGTCATTGACTTTGTTGGATATTTGAACTGTGTTATGAACTTTGGGAGAGACTTACTGCAAGTTGCGTTTGAACCTATACTACTAACCGAATTCTTCTGAAAGTACAGTTACACAAGAACTTACCGTAACAGTAGATCTTCAAGAGGAGCTCATGCAGCAGGCTATACCAATTAGGACTATGACGCAGGCACTAGGACCCTCTGGAAACCTTTCCAGCCAGTAGTATATAGCAGGGACTGCCCCGACGTCGGCCCTGGTACAAAAGGGGGCGGACCCAGCTCCACCCCAGTTCTCCCGCCAAGGCCCGCGAACAAGCCCTGACAAGAGAAGGAGATGAAGCACTCAGTAGAGATGTAGATGAAGATGGATCTGCACACCTCGAGGGGGAAGGTGGGTGGGAAAGTAACGCCTGCTGCAAGAGCTCCTCTCGAAGATCTGCTGTTACGGTACGTTCTTACATAACTGTACTATCTTACTTGGTGGGAGCTCTTGCAGACAGCAATGCAGGGACTGGAATACCAAGGCAGTCCCTCGCCAAAGAGGCAGACGACCCCGGGAGGCGGAATATGCTGACTCCAGAGGCCTAGGACAAAAGTCCCTATAAAACAGCCCGACCGAAACCGGCACGGCATCTGGAGATGATATCCAAGCTATAATGCTTGACAAAGGTATGCACCAAATTCCAGCTAGCGGTCGTGCATATGTCCCTGATAGAGACATTTCTCAGGGCGACAAAGGAAGCAGACACTCCCTTGATGGAGTGACCCTTGACCGGACCCAGTAGGGGCTTATTGTGTTTTTCATAGCAGTAGGATACGCATTGGATGATCCACTCCGAAATCGTCTGCTTGGTCACCAGTTTGCTAAGCACTGTGGGCGCAAAGGCCACAAAGAGTTGCTCCAACTGATTGTAGTCATTCCCGCTTGAGGTAATACCTCAAAGTCCCGTGGACATCCAATGTGTGAAGGAGAGCCTCCCCTCTATTAGATGGGGAAGGAAAATAGACTGGAAGGTCAACTGACTGGTTGAGGGTCAACTCCGAGACCACTTTCAGAAGAAACTTAGGATTTGTTCTAAGGGAAACCCTTTCCCTGTGGAAAATCAAATACGGCTCTTTATACATCAGAGCCTGAAGCTCGTAAACTCTTCGAGCTGAGGTAATAGCAACCAAAAAACACACCTTCCAAGAAAGATAACGTAGCTCACAATCCACTGCCGGCTCAAAGGGAGGGAGGGTGAGCTTTTCCAACACAAAAAGGAGATCCCAGGGTGGGATAGGGTCCTGAATGGGAGGTCTCATATGTAAAATTCGTCTCAAAAAGGTGCGTGCTACATCCAATTGTGCTAACACCTTATCTCCAAACACAGCATGATAGGCGGAGACAGCCCACATGTGCACCTTAACAGAGGAGTAACTCAGGCCATGTTGGTACAAGGAGAGGAGGTACTGTATCACTGAGTTCACTGGACAGGTGATGGAGTCCAAATGCTGTGATAAGGCCCAGAAACAAAACCGCTTCCATTCCATAGCATAGGTGGAGCGGGTGGAGGGCTTCCTCGCCAACACTAGGACTTCCGCCACTTCCGGGGAAACCACGTATCTCTGTTGAGCTACATCTGAAGGAGCCAAGCATGCAGATGTAAGGAACGACGGTCCAGATGGACCAGCGACCCCTGTTCCTGGAATAGCAACTGCGAGCATATGGGCAGCGGAGTTGGAGGTTCCGTGGATAACCGCTGCAGGAGTGGGAACCAAATCTGCTGAGGCCATCTGAAGGCTACTAGAATCATTCGGGCCCCTTCTGCCTGTAACTTTAGTAGAACTCTCTGAATGAGAGGGGAAGGGCAGGAAGGCATAGAGAAACCTCCCTGCCCAGCAAAGGGATAACGTGTCTGGCCAGAAAACTCCAGGCGCATGCTCTCACGAGCAGAAAATTGGCAGTTTGGCATTGCGTGGTGATGCAAAGAGGTCCAGCTCTGGATGACCCCATTTGTCAAAGAGCTGATCTGCTACAGACTGTAACAGCTCCCATTCATGTGCTCTGGATCGAGACCTGCTTAAGCTGTTGGCCAGATCGTTCAGGATGCCTGGAACGTGCACTGCGGACAGCAGAATGCGCCGCTCCAGCGCCCAGTGCCAGACTCTCATCGCCTCCCTGCAAAGGGGATACGAGTGAGTACCCCCTTGCTTGTTGATGTAGAAGACGACTGCCAAATTGTCTGTTTGAACTAGAAGAGAGCCCGGCACTAGGTTCTCTTGAAAGGGCTGTAAGGCATAGAGAACTGCTCGCATTTCCAGTACACTGATGTGAAGGGATCGCTCCTCGGCTGTCCAAACCCCTTGCGTTTGATGAGCACCCAGGTGCGCCCCCATCCCAGATCCGATGCATCTGTTGTAAGAGTCTGACCTGCTGGCTCTGGACAAAACCTGACCCCTTTCTCCAAATTCCGGGGCTCCATCCACCAAAGCAACGTTCTCCTGACTGGTTCGGTGACCTTGACCAGAAAGTCTAGATCGTCGTAGCCCTGGTCCCACTGTACCCTGAGCATCCACTGTGGGACCCGCATGTGGAGGCGGGCCAGAGGAGTAACTGAGATGGCCGCTGCCATGTGCCCCAGTAGCCTGAGGAAGTTCCATGCTGGAACCTGAGGAGTTACTGAGATCCATTCGGCAATCTCTCGCAGGCGACCGCCCTGTCCGGGGGAAGGAAAACCATGCCCTGGATAGAATCCAGGACCGCTCCAATAAAGACGAGTTTTTGACTGGGCTCGGGGGACGATTTCCGAAGGTTCAGGGTGATCCCAAGCTCTCGGAATAGAGTATAGGTGTCTCCGAGGGCGTGAAGTAGGCATGACCTTGACAGGACTGTGAGCAGCCAGTCGTCTAGGTATGGGAAAACGTAGTGCCCCATGCGCCTTAGAGCTGCAGCCACCACTGCCAAGCATTTTGTAAAGACTCGAGGAGTGGAGGAGAGGCCAAACAGAAGAACTCGTAATTGGTAGTGCTCCCTTTGGAAGTGGAACCTCAGAAACTTCCTGTGGGGAGGGAAGACCCCGATATGCATATATGCATCTTGCATGTCTAGGGAGCAGAGCCAGTCTCCTTGGTGCAGCAGAGGAAGTAGCCCTGGAAGAGTCACCATCCTGAACCTTTTGTACTCTATAAAGAGATTGAGAGAGCTGCGGTCCAGAATGGGACGAAGATCCTGTGTCTTTTTTGGGACCAGGAAGAAGTGAGAATAAAACCCCTTTCCCTGCTGATGCAAGGGGACTACCTCTATTGCCTTTTTCTGCAAGAGGGTCTGAATTTCTCCTTCTATTAGTGGGATGTGAGAAGGAGGATAATGGGAGAACTTTGGTGGAGTATTTGGAGGAAACTCTGTGAACTCCAGCGTGCGTCCTCTCCTGATGATGTCCAGGACCCATTGGTCCACAGTAATCGACTTCCACCCTTCGAGATGAAAGGAGAAGTGGCCCCCGACCGTCTCCCCTGAGTCTTCCTCTCAAAGTGGGGAGCGGAAGGGAGTCATTGGGCTGAGCCAGGCATAGGCAGAGAGGCCTGGGAGGACTTGGGCCCACGGGTAGGAGCACTTCCAGGTTGTTGGTTACTGGCTCTCCTATGAAAGCCACCTCTCTGACCCTGCTGATTACCTCGGGCGTGTCCACCTTGACCACCTGAGGGCTTACGAAATGGCAGTTTTCGTTGCCGTCACTGGTCATCATGGTACATTTGGCAGACCGACCAGTTGGACTTGCCCGACTCCTGTAGACGAGAAATCAAAGCTTCTGTCTCCTGCACAAATAACACGGTACCTTGGAATGGTAAATCCTTGATACCAGATTGCAGATCCTGGTGGAAACCCAAAACTCTCAACCAGGCATGGCACGGGAGGCACACCCCAGAAGCGGCTGCCCTGGCTGCCATATCTGCAGTATCATACGAGGCTCTCAGGACATGGGAACCTACGTCGGAGCCCGATTTCATAATATCTAGAAGTTCCGTCTTCTGATCGGAATCTGGCATGGCCTTCAGTAGCTCTTGTCCCCTCTCCCACAGAGCATTCTGGTACTGGACCATATACGTCAGGAAGTTAAGAGACCGGACAGAACAGGTGGAGGCAGAATAAACTTTCTTGCCCACCTGGTCCAAATACCGAAACTCTGGATCAGGAGGCTGCGAGCTAAGGTGCTTCGGCTGCCTGGATTTGTCATGGGCAGCCGTGATGACTGAAGAGTCCACCTGAGGGTTCTCTGCTAGAAAAGCTTCTGCCCTCGGGGCCTTATACAGCCTATCCGATTTCTTGGGAACCGCCGGCATGGAAGCTGGATGCCTCCAGGTAGTCCGAGTCAGGTCCTGGAAAGTGTCCACTAAAGGAGGGACCACCAGAGGTTTTGGATCCTTTTGCCTCAGGTATTTTGCCAATCTCCGGCGTTCCGGATCCAGGTTCTCCGTTTCCCACTATTGGAGGCCTGGATATGCCTCATGACGTCCATGAAGTTTGGATCATTAGGAGGTGAGCGAGACTGGTCCTTCTCTCTTGTGGACTGCTCTAAGCTGAGAGAGGAAGAGGATGAGGAAGAAGAAGAGGGAGATTGACTATATGATCTGGAATAGTCTGATCTGTCCTTATGACCAGACCCCCTCTGTCGTCGGTAACGGGGGGACAGACGTCAGTCTGAAAACTGGCTCCGGTCCTAATACCGGCGACAGAGTGAAGACCGACGTCCATCAGAGGACCAAAGTCAGGAGCACTCTCGTCTAGGAGACCGAGAAGGGCTGCACGTACGAGACCTGGACCGGCGACGGTCTCAAGAGTCCTTGGAGCGTCGGCGGTGGTCTTCGGACCGGGCGCGGGAATGAGCCCTGGAAGGAGGTGTAGGCGGTCGCTCCGGAGACTTCTTCAGAGAAGGCTTACCTCCCAGCTGTAGTTTGCCCGCTGGGTCCGTACAGTGTCTGGGCCGTGACGGGAGGGGGCCGCCGCCACCTGTCCCCACCAAAAGGAGAACAACTCCTGCAGCTCTGCCCTCGAGAGTTCCTCGCCGCCGCCCAGGAAGGGAGTATCAAGACTTCAGCCCGCGAAGGAGAACCCTCTTGGGGCCCCAGGGGGGAGGAGGACTTGGGAGATGAGGACGTCAGCTCTTTCATGGCCACTCCCTCACCCTTCACCCCTTCAACCGGCGTCGGTGGTGGTACCGACGACAGGGTGCCGCCGGGGGGTCGGAGAGTCCTTGGGCTCCAGAGGTGCGCCTTTAGCAGGCGGCGCCAGTGCCTTGGTAGGTGGAGCCGCAGCTTTCACCTCCAAGGGCTTGGTGGTAACCCTTAGCGGGGATACTTTCGGCTTGGCCGGCTTCTCCCCCGATGGGCCAGCCTTGGCCTGGGATGACTTAGGGTGCTGTCCTGAGCCTGGGGAAAGATGGGCCTTCTTGGGAGAGGGCTGTGAACGAGAGCGGGACCAGTGCCAGGACCGACTACGGTCTTTCCCATGGCGCTTGGTTTTTTCCTTAAGCTTTCCCTCAGAGGAGTGCAAATCCATCTTCTTCTCCAGTAGAAAAGCCTTCAGAGCCTTCAGATGTCTGATCCGGGTCCAGCTGGTGAACGCCTGGCAGGCTGAGCAGGTTGTGGTATTGTGTTCCGGCCCAAGGCAGAAGACACAGCTTTTGTGCCCATCTTTGGCATGGATCTGCCTCCCACAATCGCACTTGTTCTGATGGGGCTCTGGAGAGGCTGACGACAGCAAAGACATCCGTCAATCAACTGAAAAAAACGTCGGAAAACAGCCTGACGACAATAACTTGAAAAACCGTTGAAACGGTTGCAAAAGCGGGTTTGAAAAAGAAGTTTAGCTGTTCCTGGCAAGCTGGAACCAAGTCTTTCTCTTCACGTGCGGGACATGGCGGGAAAAGAACTGAGGTTGAGCTGGGTCCGCCCCTTTTTGGCCTTAGAGCTGGCGTCCGGAAGGGGGCCGGCACGCCTGGAGCTCCCTGCTGTATACTGCTGACTGAAAAGTTGTTTCCGGAGGGTCCTAGTGCCTGCGGCATAGTCCTAATTGTTATAGCCTGCTGCAAGAGCTCAACTCGAAGTAAGATCAGCAAGTACTTTTTAAACTCTTGTGCATTATCAGCCTGAATTTCTCCTGTCGTTAAGTCTCATTATTTTATATCTATGGAAATTAGCGAGCAGTGAGAGTGCTCAGTAAAAATCTGTAATTCCACCCTCATATAGATAATTGTGAGAGATTTATCTGGAGGGTGGTTTACCAAATTATTTCTTTATATGTATTTTCTGGTTTCTTTGTTTATTATTTTCAGCACCAGGAAGTGAGAGACCTGGGTGCTTTAAAATTGGTTTCCTATATATTTTGTCCCCCAGGTAGTGAGAGGACCTGTGGGCTGAATATAGGTTGTGGTAGAAGGTTAGATTAGGTTTTTATTTTAAGTTATTTAATCTAGTTATTTGTTATTTTGCAGTAGGTATAGATTATTTAGTTGGGGGCCGGGAGGTGAAATTTAAGATAGGCTAAAAGTTTAGGGATATTATATTATTGTTTTTAGATTGTTTAGCTAGACTTAGAATCTAGGGTGAGGTTGTGTGCCATCCTGTCACCCCCCCCCCCCCGGTCGTGCGCTATTCAGCCTCTGCTCTTCATGCCCTCCACCCTTTTGGCCCCCCTCCCTTTGTTTTTTCCACCTAGCAACGTTGTCGGGCCTTGGGTATTGCCCGTAGGAGGGGGGAGGGGGTGGGGGCCATGAACAGTGGAGGCAGGAAGAGCGGGATGTTCTCATTAGGGTGGTTAAGCCCAGAAGATGCCCTGGGGCGAAGTGGAGCTTGGAGTGTGGGCCACCCTGTTTGGTTTCCATACCCAAGGGCACCATCATTGGTGATGGGCAGGTAGTCTGAGCAGCCCAGGAGTTTTGTCCAACCCAGCGTTGTTGTGCAATGCCAGATCTGTTCGCAACAAGACCACAGTGATCTCCAATCTTGTTGGGTCAACAGATCTGGCTTGTATCACTGAAACTTGGCTGGATGATAATGTGGGCCCAATACTTGAGGCCGCAATTCCAGCCGGGTATATGGTGATACACCGCTTGAGGTTGGACCAATGCGGGGTGGGGTGGGGGTGCGGGTCTGTTTCAAAACTGAAGTGGCACCTCATTAGTGTTCCAGTTGAGGAGGCCAGTTAATTTGAATGTGCTGCAGTAGCAGGTGTGGGCTATCAATTGCTCTCATCTACCATCCACCCGGAGATGGGAAGCAATTCCTTAGGAAAAGGACTTTGTCATCAATATGGCATTTGAGTCGCCCAGGCTGATGGTCCTGGGTGACTTTAATACCTGGGTTGACGACGAACTCTTGCAATTTGGACAACACTTCCTCCAGTTGATGAATTCACTGGGCCTGACACAGGTGGTTACCACTGCGACTCATAAGTGTGGCCATTCTCTTGATCTGATCTTCCTCCTGGGGATCGAGGCCTCTGGCTTGGGGGTGGAACCACAGAGGTTGGTCTGATCACTACACTGTGAGATTAAATTTTGGCACCCCCCCCCCTTGTAGGACGACCCCTGTGGAGATGGTCAAGTACCGACCTTTATGGAATATAACTTCCGATGGCCTTGTTGCAGTACTTGACCTATCACAATTTCCTGTGCATTGCAGGGATCCGGAAGCCTTGGTTTTGGCTTATAATAATGCCATTACCTCTGCCCTGGATTCTATTGCTCCAGTACGTGTGCATCCTCTCTCCCTTCAACCTCTGGCTCCTTGGTTTGACGGAGCCTTGAGGGAGCTACGGCAACTAGGACGCAGGTTAGAATGTTGTTCGCAGAAATCCGGCTTATATGCCGACCATCTTAGACTGTTAGAACATTATTGGTTCTATCAGTCAGAAATCTCTCATAAGAAGGCGGAGTTCCTACCCGGGGAAATTTCTGCTGCTCAGAATCGACCAGCTCAGCTTTTCAGAACTGTGGACAGGTTGTGCAACCCAGCCTGTCTACAGCTCCAAAAAGCCTTTTCACAATTACAGTGTGATGAGCTTGCTCGGTTCTTTGCTGATAAGGTGGCTTACATTAGGTCGGAGATCCACTTAACACATTCTATGCGGGTTGCTAGAGATCAGGGCTTGGTCACTATCCCTCCATTTTCCTGAAGTACCTTCGACTGTTCGCAAATCGTGGATGTTATGCGGTTCGTCCAGGGGATGTGCCCTACAAGCTGTTGTTTAGATCCGGGTCCTACATCCCTGATTATGGGTTGTGGTGATTTTATCAGCCCGGTTCTGGCAAAGATAGTCTGGTGTTCCCTTGACTGGGGTGAATATCCCTGTTCCTTGAAAGAGGCGGTGGTGACACCTTTGTTGAAGAAAGCTTCTCTGGACCCAGACTCTCTTGCAAACTACAGGCCTCTCTTGAATCTCCCCTTTGTAGGGAAGTTGATCGAGAAAGTAGTGGCTACCCAACTGGAGAAACATTTAACCATCCATAGTATCTACGAACCTCTCCAATCAGGTTTTCAAAAGAGGCATAGTACCGAGACTGCACTGGTTCGGGTGGTCAATGATCTCCTGCTGACGAGAGACCAGAGAAAACGGTCCATTTTGGTACTTTTAGATCTGTCATCAGCTTTTGATACCATTGACCATGGGGTCCTGCTTGAGCGCCTGAGATGTATCTGTGGTCTTTCCAGTTTAGTCCTCAGATGGTTTACCTCCTACCTCACCAGAAGAACTCAGAGGGTAGTTTCAGGTTTTTTTTCCTCTGATCCTATCTCTCTATCTTGTGGGGTGCCTCAGGGCTCAGTACTGTCCCCCATGTTGTTTGCGGTGTACATGCATCCCCCTCAGACATTGTGAGATGGTATGGACTGAGGTTTCATTGCTATGCCGATGATACCCAGCTATACCTGTCTTTTGCCCCCGACCAAGAAGGAGCAGTCTCGGTATTTAATAACTGCCTCAAGGAAATACAGGATTGGATGAGGTCCAGTTGGTTGAAGTTGAATTCTGGGAAGACCGAGGTGATGGTTTTGGACTTGAGGCAGGCTCCCCTTTAAGACTATTTCTTGAGGGCGCTGAGCTTCAGGTCTCCGAACAGGTGCGAGACCTAGGGGTGATGTTGGATGAGGGGTTGACACTTCGGACCCAGGTATCAGCTGTTGTTAAGTCATCTTTTTACCACCTGAGAAACATCGCTAGGATCAAGCACCTTGTTCCATCCGGTGATCTGCCTACAGTAATCCATGCCTTTGTGACCTTGCGTTTAGATTACTGCAACTCGCTTTACTTTGGGCTTCTGGGGGTTGATATCCGCCGCTTGCAGCTGGTGCAGAATTCTGCAGCACGGTTATTGATGGGGATTCCTAGATCTTCCCATACAACACCGGTGCTGCAGGAACTGCACTGGCTGCCAGTACAGTGGTGGATCACCTTCAAAGTAGGATTACTGACTTATAAAGCCCTACACAAACTGGGACCTGACTACCTGAAAGAGCTCCTGATTCCTTACCACCCTAAGAGACCGCTCCGCTCGGCCGACGAGGGGTTGCTAGAGATTCCGAGGGTGACTTTAAAATCTGCTGGAGCCTGTGCTTTTATTTTCGTGGCCCTGTCCCTCTGGAATTCTCTACCCCATTGGATCAGGGAATGTGCGACCATGGGGAGCTTTAAACAGGCCCTAAACATTATCTCTGGGTTAAAACATATGGTAGTGATGATTGCTGAGCTGATTTTATCACATTTTATGATGATGTTTCTCTTTTATTGTGTTTTATTGTTTTATTGTACTGGCGCCTTGATACATGTATACTAGAATCCCAGTAAGACCTAGTGGTAGGCAGGGAAGGCAGCTTGTGAAACTCCAGTTAAATGGGTTTTACAATGTCTCACTCTGTTCTCAGTCTCAGCTGAGACTGAGGGATGACATCACCAATACAACTTTCGCAGCTGCATAAGCCACACTGGAATCTGCAGCAGAGGGAGTTAGATAGAACGTTGGAAGTTTTCAAAGAGTAGTATTCAGTTCCAGTTTGCCTTCAGTAAGAAGTAGTCAGTGTCCAGTTTGTTTTCAGTAAGTGAAGGTGTGCTCAAGTGGTGGAGACCGCTGTCCGAGTCTCAGTGCCCCCTCCCTCGGGGGGGGTGGAATGTAAAGATCCCCATGCAGATTCCTGGGGCAATCCCCTTAATTCTGCCAAGAGGAAAAGAAAGCTGCCTGTTCAATTCAGCCTTTGGTTTGGAAAGTTGGAAGAAAAACTGTCTTTTTCTCCTGCTGTTGTATTTAATGTATTCGTCTTACCCTATTGCTGTATTGATGTACCTGTTATACCCTTTTGTACTCTCCCGGGTCGTTCCTGAAAATAGGCATAAAACTTGTCTAGTGTACTTACCCGGTGAACAAAAACTAAATAAATAAAATAAAATTTGTGATTCGCCTGTGGGGCACCTGTAACTAAAGGGTGAGTGTCTGCTCTGACAAAAAGGGCAACATGTTTTCTTCACCCTGGGACATGTGTGGAAATCTAGGAATTGAGCTACATTTTGGGAAGCCTATAGGACTAGGCCAAACAAGTGGAGTAGTGTCAAATGCTAGAGTGCTGTGTGATTCAAGTAATATGTAGAGGAGATGCGCCAGACCATCTACCCTTTAATCTACATTCAGAAGTTTCAGTTTTCCCAGGGAAATGGCCGGGTATGGGCTGTGGGAGCTGGAGGTGGGCAAACCCCCCACCTTTAGTAACCAGGTCCACATCTACGGATTTCTGCTGTGGTTGCTACTTTGCCTCATGTACTTGGCCATTGATGGGGGAAGTACCCAGACGTGGGGTTGCAAAAGGGAAAATCTCTCTAGGAGTTGCAGACTCTAAGTGGTGTGGGAAGCCACAACAAGTGTAAAGAAAAATTCTCTTTGTGAGATGGGGAGTCATAACAAGTAAGGAAGAAATCTCTCTAGGAGTCGCAGACTCTAAGTGGTGTGGGGAGCCACAACAGGATAATTGCTTCATTCTTCCAATGGACCGTGAATCAAGTGGCCGGCGGGGGAGCCGGGCCAGTCGGGCTGTGTACCCAAAGCGCGTGCAAGTCCGGGCTGTGTGCCTGGTGGGTCCAGAGCCTGAAAACAGTATAATTGGTTCATTCTTCCAATGGACTGTGTTGTAGTCTCTAATCTGCATTACCAGGAAATGTAGCCCCATGGGGGTCCGTCTATGCTTTGTTTTGTTCAGCTAGTATGTGAATAAAAGCCACACTGAAGAATCCATTCCTGGTTCTGGACATTACAGTTATTGCTTCCTGTGTTTGGATTTACTTGGGTGCCCCTGTGCAGAGTAGCCAAACCTAGGTCCCCCTGTGCCGAGTAACCTCATCCTCCCCGAACCCAGGTCCTCACCAGGTACTGCTGTCAGCTTCAACAGGATGCCACCTGTCGTTTTGGCAAAAAGGCAGGGGTGAGGGGTTACAAAAATGGAGGCACCGCTTTGGATTTTGTTCTGGGAGGAAGGTGCTTGGGCAAGGGGGCTAGCGTTTTGGCTATCTGGCAGCGGGTAGCCCAAAAAGCTGAAGCAATTTCCTTAGTGTGTGTTGCTGTGTGCTGTGAATCTTGTGCTGCTGTTTAAAATATGCCAACTGTTTACCAAGGAGCTGTAAAGCCAAAGAGTGTGCCCTTGTCCTGCATCAAAATTGCTTACAGCGTTTTTGCCTGCTTTTAAAATGAACTGTTGTGAAGAAAAGTGTGGAAGACTAGGGGTAGCAACAGGAAAATTGTGCCCTGGACATTTGAAATGCTTTTAAAATGAACTGTTGTGAAGAAAAGTGTGGAAGACTAGGGGCAGCAAAAGGAAAATTGTGCCCTGGATGTTTGAAATGCTTTTAAAATGAACTGTTTTGAAGAAAAGGGTGGAAGACTAGGGGTAGCAACAGGAAAATTGTGCCCTGGACATTTGAAATGCTTTTAAAATGAATTGTTGTGAAGGAAAGTGTGGAAGACTAGGGGTAGCAAAAGGAAAATGATGCCCTGGACGTTGGAAATGCTTTCTGAGTGAATTGAGAGACTGCAGAGTAAATGGCTATGTTAAATGGCTGAAATGGGCGTCCGCCGTGGAGTCAGTTGGAAAAGAAAAAAAGTTGCATTCTGCAGTTTAAATTTGCCTGCTCGACGATCGCTGTGAGGAGAAGAGCCCTCGCGAGGAAGAAGAGGCTCATTTGCATGGCGTCGTGTGGTTGGTCAGGCTGAAATCAGTCCCGTCCCTCAGCCAGCTCTACAGAGACTGCCCCAGCATTCGAGAGGGAGTGAGAGTGGAGTGCGTGTACTGGCAGTGGAGGAGCGTCACGGAGTGTTCAAAGCATTGTAAACAGTTCAAAAATAGACTTTTTAGTTTAAAATCGGGCTCAACCCGCTAATCGATCGTCAGAATTGCAGGTTTGGTGTTTAAAACGACGATCGCTAGGACTGCCCGCCCGTTTGTATACTGAGGCCTTCAAGAACTGGCTGCAGGCTGTTTTTCCCCATCGCAGCAAGCTGCTACTGATAACAGTAAGTAAACATCCAAGAAACTGCTCAAACAGTGATTTTCAGCCTATGCCATATAAAATGTGTGTGCAGCAGTGTAGTCACTTTGCAAGTAACGACTGTGTAAAGTCCTGCCAGCAAGTGCAAGTCTGTTAAGCCATTGACTGTGTGCATAGTAGTGAAATTAGCCTCAGTTTAAAGTCTGCAGCCAGAGAGAGACTGTGGGTTGTAGCAAAATGCAGCACTAGTAATACAGGCAATCCTGTGCTAAAGACCTGAAGCTTTAAGGAACTGTGAATAAAATAAATGTTACCAGCATGTGAAAAGTCCAAGGAAAATCCTGTAAATGTGTTTAAAGCAAGAACAGAGCAAGTTGTGCAGTTTGAGTAAAAGTTATCAGTAGTGTGTGTAAATCGGGTGCGCAGTGGCTTGATCCAGATTCTAAATGTTGAAGCACAGGAGTGCTGCCGCCGCCATTACAGGGTGGGGTAGTAAAGTAAACACAGCAGCAGAGGAGCCATTTTACAGCTAAAGAGTGTGTTCAATAAAGTGGGACTTTCAGTTACAGTGAACTTTTGTTTATTTTTCTGCAGTTATGGCCTCAGGACCAGCTCATTACCCGGATCATGCCCAGGTTGCAGTAACAGCAGCAGTAAATAGACTAAGAGATATTGAAAAGTGGTGCTATGGAGGCAACTGCCTCCTCAGGTGGCGATTCCTAATTATCCAGTGCTGTATGTCAAATATGCTTGAGAGCTGGAAGGCGTCTTCATGATTCCTCACTGTGCTGGATGCCTAGAAAAATATGGCTTGTATAAAGCGCCTCTAATTCGTTTGGCCCCCACATGGACAAAAATTCAGGAATCAGCAGTTGGTAGCACACAGCACCAGGCGGAGCCTATGGAGGAAGGCCCCTCGGGGGAGTGTGGCACAAAGCTAGAGGGTGCAGAGTTGGAGACAGAACCAGAAGTTGAAGTTTCGGATGCTGGATCCCAGAAGGAAAGTTCGGATAAAGCATCAATCAACCACTGGAGGGGGGGGGGCCTAGCCCGAGACTCTTAGGTGAAGATGAGATGCGGGAGGCCTTTGAATGGGAGGTGTAGACCTCTGCGCCTAGTGATGAGTGGATAGTCTCAGGGGTGAGAACGACTGCTCACTCCTGGGCTCAGATCCTCAGTGAAGAGGAAGATGAGGGGGAACCTATGTGGTCTTGTGAAAAAGGAATGGGTACACAGCCTCAAGATCTTGCCTTGGAGGAATGTATGGAAGAAAGTGGTGATGCCACTGCCCTGGCTTTACAGGAGGAAGAAGTCAGGGATCTGTTTCTAATTTCCTGAAGGATGCGAAGCTGGCAGAACCAGGACTGGCCACCCCCAAGCCAGGCCAGCGGTCTCAGATTGACCAAAGTAAGTAAAGAGGAGAGACTGGTTCGTAGGAAGGCAAATGAGATCTATGGTATGACCTTTCCTACCTTTCCTCGAAAAGTCTGGGAAGAGATTGAGAACTGCAGGAAATCCTGGATCTGGGATGAAGCAATGAAAAATGTGCATCCTGGGGCCAACCAGCATGTAAAGAATAGACTGTTCCACGAAAAGTACACCCAGTGGAAGAGAGGCAGGACACTGCTTATGGACAGAGTGAGAACAGTGGACAGAGAGGGACGTGAAATCTCCCACTGTGTGAATTATGTGCGCCCAGACGGGGTAATAATTCAAGCCCTGATCCCCGGTACTATTGACCTCAGTGCAAGGACCTCTCAGCAAATGTGCCCGTGCCTACAAAATGGAGAGCCGAGCAGTGGTAGTCAATACTGCTACACCAGACTGTGAAGTGCCTTACTGATCCGCCAATATGAATATCCAGGACTCAGGTGCCCCACATTCATCAGTCTACAGTGTACTGTCCTGTCCAGCAACCATCAACTGGCCCACCAGATGACTTCAGATCCAGAGAGGACACCAGCCCAGCTGTATCCTGTTCATCACCTGGTAATCGGATGACGTCGGACCAGCTGTTTTCTTTTTGTTCCTGTTCTAAGGTTCCATCTCCAGAGATGACATCAGCCCAGCTGTTCCCAGATGTGCCCTCCTGTGGTTCCCAGGAAGATGTCCGCCCAGCTGTATCGGAAGAAATGCTGCCAGGGAGAGTCTTCGTTGGAGGTGCAGGTTGGTGCCGAATTTCGTACTACAAGTGGCTGGTAAGTCCAAACTTTTCTATCTTTATGACATTGCAGTACACACCCTACACTAACAGACTTCAAAATGTGTGAACTGTCCGCAAAGACTCTCCCCTTCGGGACTTTAGCCTGTTAGAACTGTGCTTCACCGGGCTCCGGCCCAGGAGAAACTCTTTATTGGACTAGCCTTCGGGCCTTGTGGTCATTAATTGGGACTTTTAGGGCACTCCATCCCCCTAAATGTGTATTGTAAATAATGTCGTTTTCTAATGTAAATACTGTTTTTCTACCTTTTTTCTAAAAAAAAAAAAAATCTTTTTGGGATTCTGCAGTGTTTTGATGGTAGGGGTTTTAGATAGACTGTGTATGCAGATTAGGAGTGTGTTTTGTCTTTCTTTTTCTTACAGGTGTTCCTGGGAAGACAGAAGAGAAGACAATAACAGGAGGAGGGGCTCATCGAAGTTCCTCATCAGTGCTTTACTGTGTAGAAATTTAAAGTACTGTGGTGTTATTGTTATGGTTATTGCTTATTAACCCTTTCCTTCCACAGGTGTAGTTGTGGGGGTAGGGAGGAGGCAGTAATGTGGTGTTTTAATGGTGTGGTTGCAGGTTGCCCAAGGTGGGGGAGGTCTCCGGGTTTTTTTTTTTTTTGAATATTATGTTAAAGGTAGATAGGTTTTCCCTAGAGGGTTAGGGGGGATAGACAGGATGTGGCCCTGACCTGCAGTAGGGACCGCAGTGCTGATCTATCAGGGCTATGCTCTGGATGGTTCTACCAGAGCCACTAGGTGTCCATAGTAAGTGGATAGTGTAGCGGCTGATATGTTAGCTACAGGTCTCTAGGCCCTTAGTGTTGCCTGCCTGTGCTTGCAATTGGTAGGAGGGGACCTGATCACCCCCCTCTGCAGGTAGCACATAGGGTGGGATGGCTTAAGGCCGGGTAAATAATGACTGCGGACAGTCATTTTCCTGGTCAAGGGTGAGTGTAACCCCCTTGTTACCCGGGGTTACTAGAATCCCAGTAAGACCTAGTGGTAGGCAGGGAAGGCAGCTTGTGAAACTCCAGTTAAATGGGTTTCACACTGTCTCACTCTGTTCTCAGTCTCAGCTGAGACTGAGGGATGACATAGAAACATAGAATTTGACGGCAGATAAGGACCGCTTGGCCCACCTAGTCTGCCCATTTTCCTACCTAACAGATAAGCTGCAGATCCTAGTTAACCAACAGCTTACTTCCTCCTACCCCCCACTAGGACTGCCTTATGTCTGTCCCCTGCATTCTTGAATTCCCCCACTGTTCTTGACTCCACGACCTCCTCAGGGAGGCTGTTCCATGCATCCACAACCCTCTCTGTGAAAAAATACTTCCTCACATTACCTCTGAGCCGTCCCCCTCTATCTTCAAATTGTGCCCCCTTGTTCTTGCACATCTCTTTTTCTGAAAGATGCTACCCTCTTGGACTTTGTTGATTCCCTTGAGGTACTTGAAAGTTTCTATCATGTCCCCTCTCTCCCTTCTTTCCTCAAGGGTATACATATTAAGCTCCTTTAGTCTTTCTTCGTATGTCTTCTGGTGCAGACCCTGCTCCATTTTGGTTGCCCTCCTCTGGACAGCCTCCACTCTGTCTATGTCTTTGCGGAGATGGGGTCTCCAGAACTGCACACAGTACTCCAGATGGGGTCTCACCAACGGTCTGTACAGAGGGATAACAACTTCCTGTTTTCTACTACTGATGCCTCTTCCTGTGCATCCCAGTATCCTCCCAGCCTTCCTTACTGCCTTCTCACATTGCTTGCCCACCTTTAGGTCATCTGATATAATTACCCCCAGGTCCCTTTCCATTTCTACTGTTGTCAGTATCTCACCTCCATTGTGTACGCTTCCCCTGGGTTTTTGTTTCTCATGTGCATTACCTTGCACTTCTTTGCATTGAATCTGAGCTGCCATACATTTGTCCATTCCTCCAACCTTGCCAAGTCCCTTCTCATCCTTTCCACTCCATCTTGTGTATCAACCCTGTTGCAGATCTTTGTGTCGTCTGCAAATATACATACTTTTCCTTCCAGTTCCTCTGCAATGTCACTTATAAAGATATTAAAAAGGACCGGTCTCTGTACTGAACCCTGCAGTACCCCGCTAGTAACCCACCTTTCTTCACTGTGTACTCCATTTACCACTACCCTTTGTGTCCTGTTGTCTAGCCAATTTTTTATCCAGGCTACCACCTTGGGACCCACTCCAAGGCTGGCTAACTTGTGTATTAATCTTTTGTGTGGGACTGTATCAAATGCTTTGCTAAAATCTAGGTAGGCCATGTCCACAGCCCCTCCCTAGTCTACTACTTTGGTTACTCCGTCAAAGAAATCTATTAGATTCATCTGACACGACCTTCCCATCGTGAATCCATGCTGCCTTGGGTCCTGTGCCCCACTGGCCTCTAGGTACTCAACAATTCTTTCCTTCAGAAGTGATTCCATCATTTTTCCTACCACTGAGGTCAAACTAACTGGTCTGTAGTTTCCTGCCTCTGTCCTGCTCCCATTTTTGTGAAGAGGAATCACATCTGCCCTCCTCCAGTCCTTGGGTACCACCCCATCCTCCCATGATTTGTTAAAGAGAGTAGTCAGTGGTGCCACTAGTTCTACCCTTAGTTCTTTTAGAATTCTTGGGTGAATCCCATCAGGCCCCATTGCTTTGTCCACCTTCAATTTTATTAGTTCTTTCAGAACCCTTTCTTCTGTAAATGGACTGGTATTGACCTGCGTCTTCAGAGCATTTCTCTTGTTTGGTTTAGGTACCTCCCCCTCCTCTTCCTTTGTAAATACTGAGCAGAAATATTTGTTCAGTATCCCTGCTTTTTCACTGTCCCCCTCTACCCACATTCCCTCCCCTATATTAAGCCTCAGTATCCCTCCTTTGGTCTTTCTTCGCTCCCTAATGTACCTATAAAAGGTCTTATCCCCCTTCTTAACAGAATTGGCTATCCTTTCCTCGGTTTGGGCCTTTGCTATTCTGACTGCCTTCCCAGCCTCTTTCTGCTTTAACTGATAAAGTTCTCTGTCCTGCTCCTTCTGTGTTTCCTTATATCTCCTGAATGCTATCCTTTTCTCCTTAACCTTCCCTGCCACCTCTTTTGAGAACCATAGCGGTTTTTCCTTCGTTCGTTTTATTGATTTGCTTTACACAAGGCTTGTTGCCTCTGTGATGCTGTTTTGATTACTCCCCATTGTTCCTCCACCCCTCCTTCTTGCCTGTTTGCTAGTGCTTTTCTGAGGCACTCTCTCATTTTCCTAAAGTCAGCCCTCCTAAATTCCAATACTCTTGCTTTTGTATGGCTGTGTTTATCGTGAACCACACTGTTTGGTGGTCGCTTGTTCCCAGATGGCTACCCACTTCTAAATCTGAGATTCTTTCTTCTTCCCCATTTGAGAGTACCAGGTCTACGATTGCTCCCTCCCAAGTGGGTTCCAATACTAGCTGTCTGAGGCATGCCCCCTTTAGGGCATCAAGAATGACCCTGCTCTTGGATGTGCCTGCAACAAAGGTGCTCCAGTTAACATCTGGCATATTCAGGTCCCCCATCAACAAAATCTCTCCTTTTTCTGCCATTCTAAGGAAGCCTTCTATCATTTCCTTGTCCATTTTCTCCCCCTGAGATGGGGATCTGTATACAACCCCCATGCGGATTGTGGTGCCATTTCCTGCCTCCAGGGTGACCCAGAGTGCCTCATCTGCTTCCTGTTTACTCTTTAGTTCTGTTGCTTTGATCCCTTCCTTTACATAGAGAGCTACTCCTCCTCCTCTTTTATCCTCCCTGTCCCTCCTGTACATTGTGTATCCTGGTATGTGGACTTCCCAGTCATGGTTTTCTGTGTACCATGTTTCTGAGACTGCCACAATATCCAGGCAACCCTCTTCCATCAAGGCCACTAGTTCAGGGAGCTTGTTACACAGACTACGGGCATTGGTACTCATCACCCTCCACTTTTTGATAGCCTTACCCCTGTTAGCCCATTCCTGTCCTTACTGCCTTTGCTTTTTACATTTCTGTTGCTCCTAATAACTTCTCTACCTTGGTGTTTACCTCACTAATTACCATGTTTTGTGGGGGAGGCTGGATTTCCTGTCCTCTTTCAGTGCCTCCCCTTGGCTAGTTTAAATGCTTGCCAATGAAGCATTTAAACCTCTCAACTAGAATCCTGGCCCCCCGACAGATGCAGATCATCGCACCAGTATAGGTCTGCATCCTTCCAGGTGGCTCCCCAGTCCCCAATGAAGCCAAAACCCTGATCTCCACACCAGTTTTTCAACCACTCATTGAATTCCCTGGTGAGGAGTGCCCTATCATCACCCTTGCCATAGACAGGCAGCACCTCCGAGAAGGTTACTGTATACGCTACTTGTCTAAGGCCCCTCCCCAACTCTACAAACTCCTCTTGCACTGCTCTGATCCCATTCCTAGCCAGGTCATTTGTCCCTAGGTGGACAATGACATCCAGCTCCCTCCCTCATGCAGCTCCTCCCACGATCCTGAGGATTCGCTTCCTGTCCCTCCAAGCTGTGGCGCCAGGAAGGCACCTTACCTCCCTCTCCCCTTCCTCCCCCATTTCTATCCCCCTAATGATTGAGTCCCCCACCAGGAGTTGTTTCCTTCCCCTGTGGGGTCCCATGCCACCCTCCTGTGGGCCTCCTTTGTGAAGGTTCCCAGCATCCTCCTTGGTCTCCACTGCAGGTGCCTCCATAGAGGAACCACTATCCACCAGAAGAGCGAATGAATTGTGGAGAGGTACAGCTGGAGGGATGCAACTCTGTTCCACCACCCTCTCCTCCTGAGCCAACCCTGGTCCAGCCTCTCCTCTTTCTTGGCAACCTCTGAGGTGAGTGGCATTGGCCCTGGTGGTCCCTGGGTGGGGAGGAGGTTTCTAAATCCTAGCCAGGTCAGCCTGGAGATGGGCAACCTCCTCTCTCAGACCAGAGAGGTGCCTGCAAATAGGGCAGTATCGCAGCCTCCAGCATGTCTCCCGGAACACTGCCGCCCCACAGCCATTGCACTGCACCACTCCTATCATGTCTTATTTTGTGTTCCTCTCTACTGTTTCTCTGTAGGCTTACTCTCTCCTCTCCTTACAACTCTCACCCTTCCTGTTCTGGGACAGCAACTTCCTACCTTCTTCAGTAGCCTCCTTCTTCCTTGCTCAATGTCAGATCACCAGCAGCTGGGGGGGAGAGTGAGCTACTTTTTTCCTTTAGGGTTGACAAAACCAATGTTTCTCTATGATCCTTCCCTTCCTACTGCAAACAGGAAGTTCCTGTTGACAGTCAAATCCAGTGGCTATAAAAGTAGAACTGGCTTAGGGTGGGATGGAGGGCAATTAGTAAGAAAAAAGGCTTGCAACAGGAAGTTGTAATTTGAGTCACCTGCTTTTCTAGTGTCTAAGCCACACCCCCAGTTAAGCTCTCTTTCCTCCTACTGGTTTAGCAAAGTCAGCGGATACAGTACCCTTCCCAGCACAGAACACACACTGACTTTCTTTCTTTTCTTTCTTTGTTTTTAACCCTAAATAAGACCCATTCTACTTCTAATAAAGTATCTGTCTACTTAAGTTCAACAGACACCGACTCCTGCTGAGATATAAGTTTTAAATTAATAAGAAAATGTAGCTTCTTTTAGTTAGCTGCTTTATGCTCTACAAGCAAGGCTAGCAACAGGAAGTTGTAATTTGAGTCACCTAAATCAATGACATCACCAATAGAACTTTCGGAGCTGCATAAGCCACGTTGGAATCTGCAGCAGAGGGAGTTAGATAGAATGTTGGGAGTTTTCAAAGAGTAGTATTCAATTCCAGTTTGCCTTCAGTAAGAAGTAGTCAGTGTCCAGTTTGTTTTCAGTAAGTGAAGGTGTGCTCAAGTGGTGGAGACCGCTGTCCAGGTCTCAGTGCCCCCTCCCTCGGGGGATGTACAGATCCCCATGCAGATTCCTGGGGCAATCCCCTTAATTCTGCCAAGAGGAAGGAAAGCTGCCTGTTCAGTTCAGCCTTTGGTTTGGAAAGTTGGAAGATTTGTGATTCGCCTGTGGGGCACCTGCAACTAAAGGGTGAGTGTCTGCTCTGACAAAAAGGACAAAATGTTTTCTTCACCCTGGGACATGTGTGGAAATCTAGGAATTGAGCTACATTTTGGGAAGCCTATAGGACTAGGCCAAACAAGTGGAGTAGTGTCAAATGCTAGAGTGCTGTGTGATTCAAGTAATATGTAGAGAGATGCCAGATCATCTACCCTTTAATCTACATTCAGAGTTTTAGTTTTCCCAGGAAATGGCGGGTATGGGCTGTGGGAGCTGGAGGTGGGCAAACCCCCATCTTTAGTAACCAGGTCCACCTCTACAGATTTCTGCTGTGGTTGCTACTTTGCCTCATGCACTTGGCCAGTGATGAAGTACCCAGGCGATGGGGTTGCAAAGGGAAAATCTCTCTAGGAGTCACAGACTCTAAGTGGTGTGAGGAGCCACAACAAGTGTAAAGAAAAATTCTCTTTGTGAGATGAGGAGTCATAACAAGTAAGGAAGAAATCTCTCTAGGAGTCGCAGACTCTAAGTGGTGTGGGGAGCCACAACAGGATAATTGGTTCATTCTTCCAATGGACCGTGAATCAAGTGGCCGGCAGGGGAGCCAGGCCAGTCGGGCTGTGTACCCAAAGCACATGCAAGTCCGGGCTGTGTGCCTGGTGGGTCCAGAGCCTGAAAACAGTATAATTGGTTCATTCTTCCAATGGACCATGTTGTAGTCTCTAATTTGCATTACCAGTAAATGTAGCCCCATAGGGGTCCGTCTATGCTTTGTTTTGTTCAGCTAGTATGTGAATAAAAGCCACACTGAAGAATCCCATTCCTGGTTCTGGACGCTACAGTTATTGCTTCCTGTGTTCGGATTTACTTGGGTGCCCCGTGCAGAGTAGCCAAACCTAGGTCCCCCTGTGCTGAGTAACCTCATCCTCCCCGAACCCAGGTCCCCACCAGGTACTGCTGTCAGCTTCAACAGCATGCCACCTGTCGTTCTGGCAAAAAGGCAGGGGTGAGGGGTTACACATGAAAGGCGCATAATAAATAAAGCATTATTATTATTATAGAATTACCTGACAGAAGACATACAGAAAGAATGCACCATGTCAACATCATGAAGCCATATGCTAATGGGGCTGACATGGTGTTTGCAGTATGTAGTCCTGGGGAGGGGACGGACGAAGGAGACCCCCTTCTGGACTTGTTGGAAGAAAGCAAGTGGAAGTCCTCTGTGGAGGCAATTAAACTGTCACCCCAGCTGGCCCCAGACAAGATCCAGGAAATAAGGGAGGTTTTAACAGACTTTGCCCCCCTGTTTAGTGCCAAGCTTGGACTAACCCCCTTAGCGATGCACGATGTAGAGACAGGGACACAGACGCCCATACGGCAGACAGCATCTCGGGAGTCTGAAGCTGTCCAAAGGGCATTAGGAGGAAGGTGGAGGAAATGCTGGATTTAGGGGTAATCCAGAGATCCCACACCCCCGGGGCCTCACCCGTAGTCCTTGTGCCTAAGCCAGATGGCTCTACTTGTTTCTGTGTGGACTATCGCAGACTAAATGCCATCATGAAGTCAGACACCCACCCAATGCCCCGGACGGACGAACACCTGGACAAGTTGGGAGGGGCAACATACCTTACAAATATTGACCTGAAGAGAGGTATTGGCAGGTAGAGTTAACTGACAGAGTTAGGGAGAGGTCGGCCTTCATCACTCCGATAAGCTTATATGAATTTAAAGTAATGCCTTTTGGAATGAAGAACGCCCCGGTCACTTTCCAAAGGTTGGTGAACCAGGTGTTCAATGGTGCTGAGGAGTACGCCGTGGCGTACCTGGATGACACTGCCATCTTTAGTGCCAACTGAGAGGAACACCTGTCCCGTCTTAGAGAAGTGCGGGACAGGATACAGAGGGCTGGGCTCACTGTCAAAGCTGAGAAGTGCCAGGTGGCCATGGCTGAAGTGGCATACCTCGGGCATGTTGTAGGCCGGGGACAGCTCTGTCCTAACCAAGTAAAAATAGAGGTGATCAAGGCATGGCCCAGACCAGAAATGAAGAAGCAGATTAGGAGTTTTCTAGGGACAGCAGGGTACTATAGGACATTTGTACCCAATTACAGTGCCCTGTAGTAAAGGAAAAGATGCCTAAGAAATTACCTGGGAGCCAGCCTGTGAAAAAGCCTTTACCAGATTGAAGGAGGCACTGTGCAGTGCTCCTGTGTTGACAAGTCCTGACTATAGCAGACCCTTTATATTCCAGACTGATGCCTCAGACTTGGGTATTGGGGCAGTACTGAGTCAGATATCCAACCAAGAGAAAGATCACCCTGTAGTGTACCTGAGTAAAAAGTTACTTCCCAGGAAGCAGGCTTACTCTACTGTGGAAAAAGAGTGTCTTGCCATAGTGTGGGCCCTAAAGAAGTTAGAGCCATACTTATATGGGCAGCATTTTGAGGTACAAACTGAACACAACCCCGTGGTTCGGCTGACACAAATGGGGAAAACTAATGGTAGACTATTAAGATGGAGTCTTGCCCTGCAAGGGTATGACATGACAATCTTACATAGGGCTGGAGCGACCAATCAGAACACAGATAGCATGTCGCGTGTATATGAGGAGTGAACTAACTTAGAAAGCTCATCCCATGCAGGGGATAGAGCCCCCAAATTCAGTCTAGGTGGGGAGGAGTGTGACGCTTGGCTAGCTGGTTATGACTGCTGTATGATATTTGTAATATAAAAATATAGTATGTGAGTCTGTGCTTCCATGGGTGCCCCCCCAACCAGGTTTCACTGAGGCTACAGGATATATTAAAGTGACCAGGAGATCTCTGTAATGTAATTAACTTCCTTGAGAAATTGCATTTTATGGCCTTTTTTATGACCTGTTGCTGCTCTGAAGTTGGGAAGCTAAATATACATTTTATTACAGGACAGGACATAATTTAGCCGATTCCTGTTGTTATCTCACACCTATGTGAAGGACTGCAGGGTTGTAAATCTTCAAAGGAACTGGCTGATCAAAGACTCATAACTTGGGAAATGAGTTTTTGCTGATGTCACATTATTTAATATATCTCCTGACAAGAAATCATTGTTTGCATTTTTTTAATTCTAAAAAGGAGGAGCTAGATGACTCACCAAGGGGGTGGGGAGATGGGATTGAAATGTATCCTTGTAACTGGGGAATATGTCATATTATTTTGGGACTCCAAGAGAAACTAACTAAGGCACTTATAGAGGTAATACATTAGATAGAAAAAGTCTAACTGTATTGCGGTAGGAGTTTTGGTTTTGTAATCTTCCCTTGTTCTTTTATGTGATTGTGAGTTATTTGATCTTTTGTTCTGTGTTTACAGTTTTCATATTTTTATCATCTTTTAGTAAACAATCTTTTATTTGAAAGACTGCCTTGGTGTCTGCCAGTTCTTCTTTTTGCATGTGACGTATAGAGGATTAAGTCTGACAATTGTTCAACAGCTTCATGGTGTTATTAAACTGGGAAAAGGTAAGAATATACCTAAGGTCTTTTATAGAGTTTTAAGGGTTCATTTTGGAAGCCTGGCTGGGTGCCCCTGCCGTAAGATTGTACCACAATCCCCGAAGAGGGTACGTATCTGAGCCTTTACATTGGGTATGCTAGTATAAGGTTCACAGTTTCAATCCTCCCAGAACTTGAGACTAAAGATGATTCAGACCCAAAAGCAGACAGGAGGGTTATCCTGTCTGTTACCTGTTCACACTATTGCTCTCTGAGGTTGGCACTGTGGAAGCAGAGGGCCTGACATGTGGAGTATGTTTGTGACAGATTTATATCCTCCCCCCTCATGATGCTTGGCCAGCTGGTTATGACTGCTGTATGATATTTGTAATATAAATATATAATATGTGAATCTGTGCTTTCATGGGTCCCCCCCCACAACCAGGTTTCACTGAAGCTACTGGATATATTAAATTGACCAGAAGAACTCTGTAATGTAATTAACTTCCTTGAGAAATTGAATTTTATGGCCTTTTTTTTATGACCTGTTGCTGCTTTGAAGTTGGGAAGCTAAATATACATTTTATTACAGGACAGGCCATAATTTAGCTGATTCCTGTTGGTCATCTCACACCTAGGTGAGGGATTGCAGGGTTGTAAATCTTCAAAGGAACTGGCAGATCAAAGACACATAATTTGGGAAATTAGTTTTTGCTGATGTCACATTATTTAATATATCTCCTGACAGGAAATCATTGTTTGTATTGTTTTAATTCTAAAAAGGAGGCACTAGATGATTCACCAAGGGGGTGGGGAGATGGGGTTGAAATGTATCCTTGTAACTAGGGAATATGTCATTATTTTGGGACTCCAAGAGAAACTAACTAAGGCACTTGTAGAGGTAATACATTACATAGAAAAAGTCTAACTGTATTATGGTAGGAGTTTTTGTTTTGTAATCTTCCCTTGTTCTTTTATGTGATTGTGAGCTCTTTGATATATTGTTCTGTGTTTATAGTTTTCATATTTTTATCATCTTTTAGTAAACAATTATTTTATTTAAAAGGCTGCCTGGGTGTCTGCCAGTTCTTCTTTTTGCATGTGACGTATAGACAGTTAAGTCTGACAATTGTTCAACAGATTCATGGTGTTATTAAACTGTGAAAAGGTAAGAATATACCCAAGGTCTTTTATAGAGTTTTAAAGGTTCATTTTGGAAGCCTGGCTGGGTGCCCCTGGCATAAGATTATACCGCAATCCCCGAAGAGGGTACATATCTGAGCCTGTACATCGGGTACGCTAGTATAAGGTTCACAGTTTGAATTCCCCCAGAACTTGAAACTAAAGGTGATTCGAACCCAAAAGCAGATAGGAGGGTTACCCTGTTACCTGTTCACACTATTGTGCTCTGAGGTTGGCACAGTGGGAGCAGAGGGCCTGACCCGCGGAGTGCGTTTGTGACAACTAAGTGCCCTCTTAACATCCAGGCTGTGGAGTCTCTGCTCTCTAGAGCTGGATTGTGCTGTAAGGAACACTGGATGGGTGATGGACTGGTTCAGGTGAAACTTGGACAACACCTTAAGGAGAAACTTTCAATCAGTCCTTAGGACTACCCTGTCCCTGTAAATGATGATGTAATTCGGGACTGTGCAGATGGCCTGCAACTCACACATCCTTCTGGCAGAAGTTATGGCAACCACAAGAAAAAATTACCATAGTAATGTTGTTTCTTCTAATGGAGTCTTACTGTATTCTGACAAAATGCAGTTAGTCCCAGCACTTGAACTGCCCCAGAGAGGAAAGAGTTAACTCTATGCAGAAGCATAGAACACTGAGCTCGAGCTCAGTTTTCAAACCTCTGTCTGTGGTACTCCCCAGTGTAACCATCAGATTCTTACGCACAAACTAACTAACTTAGCACTATAATATGGAAATTGTTTGAAACATATAGCCAAAAGACAAAATATTTCTGGGGTCTAAAAGACTCAAGTCGAGAACCCAAGAAGAAAAAGGTAGTGAAAATATTAAGCTATCAAACACAAGAAACGATAAACATAACAGCTACCCACCCAAGAGGAAAGGTACAAGGTACACCCCTGAGGTGCAACACTGTACCTGCCAGCCCACTTCCCAAAAGTTAGGTTCTGAGAGGGGAGGCGGATGGGAGGTCAGAATACAGCAAGACTCCATTAGAAGAAACAACATTACTATGGTGAGTAATTTTTTCTTTAAACAACATGAAGTCTTGCTGTATTCTGACAAAATTCAGACTACCAAGCAGTTCCCCGTGGAGGAGGGAATGCAGAACCTACTTTGGGAACAGGTTCTGCAGTACTACTTTGCCAAACCTAGCATCACTCCTAGCCTGGATGTCCAGGGAGTAATGCTTGGTGAATGTATTTACTGTTTTCCAGGTGGCTGCTTTACAGATCTCTAACAAGGGTATATCCCTGGCCACAGCTAGAGTAGCAGCTGTACCCCTAGTGGAGTGAGCCCTCAGGCCTAAAGGGGGTGTTCTACCCAATTTGTCATAGCAAAATTGTATACAGGAAACAATCCACCTGGCAATAGTTCTCTTAGTGGCAGGCTTACCTTTTCCCACTTCACCATAAGTGAGGAACAATTGAAGACAGTCATTCCTGTGGGCCTTACTATGTTCTATGTAGTAGCTCAGGGCCGTTTTAACATCCAAGCTGTGTAATCTTCTTTCTCCTGAAGAAGAATGGTCAGTGAAAAACACAGGTGGAGAGAGATAGACTGGTTCAGATGAAAATCCGACACCACTTTGGGCAAGAACCTCCTGTTGGTTCCCAGGACCACTTTATGTCTATGGAAGGATATGAAGTTGGGTTCCACTGACAGGACCTGTAAGTCACTGATCCACCTGGGAGAAGTAATAGCTACCAGGAACACAGTTTTCCAGGTCAGGTATTTCAATTCGGCTGCAGCCAGAGGTTCAAAGGGTGGCTGCATAAGCTGGGCAATGCAGATATTGAGATCCAAGGCAGAGTAGGTTCCCTAAAAGGAGGGTTAATGTGAACCAGACCTTTGAGAAACTTCCTGAAAACAGGATGAGATGCCAGGGAAGAACCCTTCCCTGCTGAAAGGAATGCAGAGACAGCTGCTAGATGAACCTTCAAAGTGGCAGGCCTAAGACCTAGACTATTCAGATGAACTAGATAATCTAAGGTTGTGGAAATGTCAGCAGAATCAGGCACAATGCCTTTCTGAGAGCACGAGATACTGAACCTCTTCCATTTGGAATTTTAAGTTTTTCTAGTGGAAGGTTTCCTGGAGACCCTCAGAATATCCAGAACTCCCTGAGAGAGATGTAGTGCTGCATATTCTAACTCTTCAAGAGCCAGACCTTGAGACTGAGAGACTGGAGATTGGGGTACCAGATCTGCCCCTGGGAGGAGGACAGGAGATTGTATCTCCTGAGAAGAGACAGGGGACATGACACAGCCAAGGACAGCAGTAGTGGATACCAAGGTTGTCTGGCCCAATCTGGAGCCACCAGTATCACTGTGCAGGGTTGAGTTCTTATCTTGATTAGAACTCTGAACAGCAGAGGGAAAGGAGGGAAGGCATAGAGAAACCTGCCCTTCTAGTCCAGAATGAGAGCATCCTGGGGAACTGTCCCCAGGACTGGAGGTCTGCAGCAAAACAGAGGAAGCTGATGATTGTCTGGTGCTGCAAACAGATCCATCTCTGGAGTGCCCCACCTGGAGAAAATTATCTTCACGATGTGAGAATTCAGGGACCGTTCGTGATGTCCCTGTGAAATCCTGCTCGGGGCATCTGCTAACCCATTGCCCTTTCCTGGAAGATGGATTGCTACCAGAGAAGCCTGAAGGGAATAGGCCAGAGACCAAAGCTTTATGGCCTCTGTGCACAAGGCCGTGGACCGAGTGCCTCCCTGCTTGTTGCTGTACCACATTGTGGTGGTGTTGTCTGTTCTGACTTGGACCACCTTGCCCTTGACTGAATCTGAGAAGGTCTGAAGGGCTAGGAAAACTGCCCTGAATTCCAGGATGTTGATATGAAGAAGAGACTCCTGCCGAGACCAGATCCCCTGAGCTGTTAGGGCTCCCAGGTGGGCTCCCCAACCTAGAAGAGAAGCATCCGTAGTCAGAACTACTGATGGAACTTGAGGGAGAAATGGAACCCCTTGTCTGAGGTTATCCAGGTCCGGCCACCACTGGAGAACCTGGACCAGCGTTTGGGTCACTGGAATCAGTTTGGTGAAAGAGTTCCTTCTCTGTGACCAAAAGAACCTTAGATGGAACTGAATGTCCCTCATCTGAAATCTGGCTCCCTGTACCACTGCAGTGGAGGCTGCCACGTGGCCCAGGAGTTGGAGGAACTGTCTCGCTGGAAGAGAAACCTGAGGCCGAAAGGAGGAAGCAAGGTCTACGAAGGCCTTCACCCTTGCCAGAGGAAGGAAAGCCTTTGCTTGGATAGCATCCAATTCCTACCCCTATGAAGGTGAGAAGCTGCACTGGCTCTAGGGACAGATTTTGGCAGATTGAGAAGAAACCCCAGAGAACTGAGCAAGTCCTGGGTGGTTTGCAGAGCTGACCTGACCTGGTCTGATGACTGCCCTACCAGTAGCCAGTCGTCCAGATATGGAAAAATGGTGATACCCTGTCTTCTGAGGTAAGCCACCACTACTGCAAGGCACTTTGTGAACACCCTTGGAGCTGATGTTAGGCCAAAAGGCATGGCCCTGAACTGATAATGGCCTGAAGGCAACTCGAACCTGAGGTATTTTCTGTGGGACCACCTAATAGGGATATGGAAGTAGGCATCCTTGAGGTCCAGGGATGCTAGCCAATCCCCTGGCCTTAAAGAGGGAAGGATTATTCCAAGAGTTACCATTTTGAATTTGGGTTTTGATATGTGTTTGTTCAAATACCTTAGATTCAGGATGGGTCGCCACTCCTCTGTTTTCTTTGGGGGGTAAGGAAGTACCTGGAGTACAAGGCCTTTTCCCTTGTGTTGAGTAGGAACCTTCTCTATGGCTCTGAGAGTCAGGAGGGAGGGAGGGAGGAAACCTCTGCCTCTAGGGCAAGGGTTTCTGAGATAGATGCAGGTGGAAAAGACCTGGCCCTCCTTTTTGGGAATCTTTTGAAGCTGAGGGCCAGTCCCTGGCTTACTACTTCCAGGACCCACTTGTCTGAGGTAACAAACTTCCAGGCCTGAAAGTAGTAAGCCAGCCTGTCTCCTACTGGGAATGGGGAGTCGACCCGGGCTGACGCCTCAGGGTGTCTGCTTGGCAGGAGACTTAGACTGGGAGGAGGAAGCAGCCCTGCTCATCCCCCTTCTGCCCCTCCCTTGGAAAAAAAACCTCTGTGTGAAAGAAGAGGAGGCCTGGGCTTAAAAAGGCCTGTGACAGGGCCTGCCCCTGCCCCTGGACTGCTGCTTTTGAGGAGTGGCTTGCCTTTCCTTGGCCTGTGCACTCCTGTAAGTGGTCCTATATTCATCCATTTTCTTCATGTAAGCCTCTGTCTGCTCCCCAAACAAAGAGTTACCAACTACAGGAAAATCCATAGCCTTAGACTAGGTATCCTGTGATAGGCTAGCACATCTGAGCCAAGCATGCCTTCTGAGAGAC
The DNA here is from genome assembly GCA_016271365.2 of Neoceratodus forsteri. Taxonomy (NCBI): domain Eukaryota; kingdom Metazoa; phylum Chordata; order Ceratodontiformes; family Ceratodontidae; genus Neoceratodus; species Neoceratodus forsteri. The sequence continues at coordinate 663,442,574 of CM057459.1, forward strand.
ACAGATGTAGCCATGACTCTTGATGCCACATCACTGGAGTCCACAGCAGCGTGGAATTGTACTTTAGATGCCTCAATTCCATCAGCAGCCACCTTCTCCAGCTCTTTGGCTAGCTGGGGGAAGGCCTTTTTTGCCAGTTCCAAGACAGTATCCCACCTGGACTTCTGGTACCTGGCTGTGTAGGCCATATAGTTTGCCTGCCTGAGTCCCAAAGAGGATGCCAAGTATAGTTTCTTGGCCATGGCATCAACTTTTCTGGAGTCCTTGTCCGGGGGGTGTGAAGCCAAAGGAATGTTAGCCCTGTCACAGGCTGGAGCCTGCACTACCCCAACATTTTTATTTATTTATTTATTTAATTCATAGATCGGGTTTACAAACCTTCGAGTCAAAGACTCATTTACAAAGGCACCTCGTCACAGGGAGGGGAGACAACATATTTGTGAAGCAAGACAGTGGGGAACAATACAGGTGAGATAAAAGAAAAAATTACTCACCTTAGTAATGTTGTTTCTTCTAATGGAGTCTTGCTATATTATAGACATTAGCAGTTTGTTCCAGCTCTAGAACTGCCACGGAGTGAAATGGTTAAAACCATTCCAAAATAGAATGTTGGCACGAGAGCAGCTCTATCTGTGTCATTTCAAACTTGAACTGTCAGATCTTTACGAGCCAAACTCACTAAGGTCTGTGTGGAAGCTGTAACCTACACTAGCCAAATGGCTACCTAAATAATAACAACCATTGATGGTCCCAACACCCAAGACTCAAGTCAGGGGACCAGAAATACTAACACCATTCTAATAATATGAAAATGGAACATAAGTATAATAAAACACACACACACACACACACACACACACACACACACACACACACACCCAAAGTCCCAAAGGGGACAAAATGCTAACAGGACATAAGTAGTGCCCACACTAAGTTGCCCGCACCCCACCAAGTAGAGGTTCTGAGAGGGGCAGGTTGGGAGGTCTATAATATAACAAGACTCCATTAGAAACAACATTACTAAGGTGAGTAATTTTTCTTCAAACAACATGAAGTCTTGCTATATTATGAGACATTAGCAGAATACACAGCAGTACCTCCATGGAGGAGGGCAGAACCTACTTAGGGAATAGGCTCTGAAGAACAGCTGTGCCAAACCGAGCATCTCTCCTGGCCTGGACATCCAGGGAGTAATGCTTGGTAAAAGTGTGTACCGTTTTCAAGTAGCAGCCTGGCAAATCTCTAATAAAGGGATATCTCTGGCAGCAGCTAGAGACGCAGCTGTACCCCTGGTAGAATGAGCCCTCAAACCGGGGGCTCTGCCCACTTTCTGATAACAAAATTGGATACAAGAGACAATCCACCTGGCTGTTGATCTCTTAGTGGCAGGTTTGTCTTTCCCAACTTCACCATAGGTAAGGAAAGTTGGAGGATTGAACCTGTGACCTTTGGTACGCTCTATATAATAACTAAGAGCCTCTTAACATCCAGGCTGTGCAACCTCCTCTCACCCGAAGAGGAGTGATCAGTGAAAATACTGGAAGGGAGATAGATTGATTAAGATGGAAATCTGAAACCACCTTAGGCAAAACTTCCTATTAGTCCTAAGGACTACCTTATCCCTGTGGAAAGAAATAAAGTCAGTCTCCACTGACAAGGCATGCAATTCACTTATCTAGTCTGGCAGAAGTGATAGCCACTAGAAAAACAGTTTTCCAAGTTAGGTACTTAAGCTCTGCAGAAGACAGAGGTTCAAAAGGGGTTGCATTAACTGGGCAATGCAAACATTAAGGTCCCAAGCAGGGGCGGTTCGAAAAGGGAGGATTAGTATGGAGTAACCCTTAAAAACATGGAAAACACAGGATGAGAGGAAAGAGGGATGACTTTCCTGCTGACACAAAAGCAGACACAGCTGCCAAATGAACTCTCAGGTAGCTGGTCTGAGACCCAAGGAATTAAGATGTACCATGTAATCTAACAAAAGGGCAATTCAGCAGATTCTGGGGAAATATTTTCCCTGCACCAAATGGAAAACCTTTTCCATTTAGAACTATAAGTAGCCCTAGTGGAAGGCTTTCTGGAAGCCATTAGGATCTCAAGAACACCCTGAGAGGTGTAAATCAGCAAACTCTAACTCCTCAAGAGCCAGGCCTTGAGGTTGAGGGATTGAGGTCGGATACCAAACCCTTCCCTGGGCACAAGTCAACAGATTGTGATTCCTGGGGAGGCACAGGGGAAGATGGACTGTCAGAGACAGAAGGAGTGGGTACCAGGGCTGCCTGGCCCAATCCGGGGCAATCAGAATCACCCTGCAAGGCTGAGATCTGATTTTGACTAGTACTTTGAATAGGAGAGGAAAGGGGGGAAAGCATAGAGGAACTTCCCCTCCCAATCCAGAAGAAGGGCATCCAGGGGAACTGAGCCCAGCACTGGAGGCCTGCAACAGAACAGAGGAAGTTTGTGATTGTCTGGGGCTGCAAAAAGATCTATCTGAGGGATGCCCCACCTGGCAAGAACTATCCCCAGCACTTGAGGATCCAGGGACCATTCGTGATGGCCCTGGGAAATCCTGCTGAGGGCATCCGCTAGGACATTGTCCTTCCCTGGAAGATGAACTGCTATGAGGGAAGTGTTCAGGGAATAGGCCAGAGACCACAACTTCATTCTCGGTGCACAAGGCCGAAGACCGAGTGCCCCGTTTTGTTGATGTACCACATTGTTGTGATGTTGTCTGTTCTGACTTGTATCACCTTGTCATGGACAGATGCAGAAAATGCTTGAAGAGCTAAAAAGACAGCTCTGAGTTCCAGCAAATTGATGTGGAGCAGAGATTCCTGGGGGGACCAAACTCCCTGAGTGGAAAGGTCGCCCACGTGGGCTCCCCAACCCAGAAGGGAAGCATCTGTAGTGAGAGTCAAGTTGTGGGAAGGGGAAATGAAGGGGACCCTCGCTCTTAAATTGCTCTGATCCTGCCACCACTGGAGAGCTAGGATCAAGGTTCGAGTCACTGGGACCAACTTGGAAAGGGGGTCTCTTCTCTGAGACCAAAAGGTTCTCAAGTGAAACTGAATGTCTCTCATCTGAAATCTGGCTCCCTGCACAACAGCTGTGGATGCAGCCATGTGCCCCAGGAGCTGCAGAAAGTGTCTTGCTGGTCGAGAGACCTGCAGAGTGAAGGAAGAGGCCAGAGCCACTAAATTCCTTACCCTTTCTGGGGAAGAAAGGCTCTGGCTAGCTTTGTCCAATTCTGCCCCTATAAAGGTGAGTACCTGGACTGGTTCCAGAACCGACTTTGGTAGGTTAGCAGAAACCCAGGGAGGTGAGAAGCTGCTGGGTGACCTGCAGGTGAGATTTTACCTGTTCTGGGGACTGGCCTACAATGAGCCAGTCGTCTAGATAGGAAAACAGCAATCCTCTGCCTCCTTAAGTGGGCCACTGCCACTGCTAGACACTTTGTGAATACCCTTGGAGCAGAGGTAAGCGAAGGGCATTGCTCTGAACTGGTAATGACCTGAGGGCAGTTGAATCTGAGGTACTTTCATGGGATCTTCTGATTAGGACATGGAAATAGGCATCCTTGAGGTCCAGGAGGCTAGCCAGTCCCCTGGCCTTAGGGAAGGTAAAATCATTGCCAGAGTTACCATTTTGAACTTTGGTTTCAAAGATGCTTGTTCAGATATCTGAGATCTAAAATGGGCGCCATTCTCCTGTCTTTTTGGGGTAAGGAAGTATCTGAATACAGACCCTGCCCTGATGCAGGGAGGAACCCTTTCTACTGCTCTGACAGCTAACAGGGATGAGACCTCTGTTTCCAGACCGAGGGTCTCTGAAGCACTTGCAGGTAGAAAAGTCTGCTTCTCAACCTGGGAAACTTTTGAAGCTGAGAACCAGACCCTGGCTTACTACTTCCAGAACCCACTTGTCTGAGGTTAAAGAAGCCCAATTCTGACTGAAGTAAGCCAGCCTGCCCCCACTGGTACAGGAGAATCGGCCCTGGGCACCCCATCAGGGTGCCTGTTTAGGAGCTTTAGGCTGGGGGTGGGAGCAGGTCTGCCCCCTCGTCTGCCCTGCCTCTGAAGAAGCCCTCTGAGCAAAGGCAGAGGAGGCCTGAGTCTGGTAGAAAGGCCTGTGAAAAGGCCTACCCCTACCCCTGGGGGCATGCCTTGAGGAGTGGCTTGCCGCCCTTAGCCTGGGCACTCTTGTAAGTAGTCCTATATTCATCCATCTTCTTCAGTAATTCTCTGTCTGCTCTCCAAACAGAGAATTTCCCACCACAGGAAAATCCATAGCCTTAGTCTGGGTATCCTGTGACAAACTAGTACACCTGAGACAGGCCAACCTACTTAAAAGCTACAGATGTGGCCATGACCCTAGAGGAAACATCATTAACATCCACAGCAGCATGAAACTGAACCTTAGAGGCTTCAATGCCATCTCAGCAGCCACCTGTTCTAGTTCACTAGCCAGCTGGCCATGGGCCTGCTTGGCCAATTGCATAACAGTATCCCATCTAGATTTCTGATGCCTAGCTACATAAGCCATATAATTTGCTTGCCTGAGTCCCAGAGAGGCTGCCATATACTGTTTTTGCCATGGCATCAATCTTCCTGGAATCCTTGTCAGGAGGATGTGAAGCCAAGGGAATATTAGCTTAATCACAGGCAGCAGCCTGAACTACCCCAACATGACTGCATTGCTGAGAAAGGAATTCTGTATCAGGGCCTGCAATGTATACCTTCTGTCCATCTTTTTATCTACAGGAGGCACAGAATTAGGAGCTTTTAAAATTTTAATTGTTTGTTTTCTAAAAGACTTATGTAAAGGAATAGACAATCTCCTAGACTCTGGAATATCCATCATTTCTACAAAATCAGGCTCCTCTTGCTCATCCACAGCCTCTTCTAAAGGAAGCTGGAGGGTTTCAGCAACTTTTTTATAAAACATAAAATGAGATGGGGACTCAGACAGCATAGGGGGAGATTCTAAAGGTCTGTCTGGGGAGATTTCTGGTTCAATGGGCACACCCAGACCTTCCCAGCCACATTCATACTGTTCATAATCCTCCTCCCCCTCTTCTGGTTCATAAAATTCCTCAATATCATAATCCTGAACCACTGGGACCGGACTGAACCGACCTTTTACCAGATAGTGGTGGTTCGGACGGACCCTGAGACAGTGATTGGACAATTTGTATGGCTTTTTGTTATCTCTGCAGCAGTTGGAGAAGGAATTTGGACCCAGACCTGCTGATTTTCTTGTTTTCTTTACTGGAATTGGTTCCTCAGAACCAGCTTTCTTTGCCGAGGAAGTCTGGCCCTGGTCAGAGGGCACTCCCTCTGGTTCGGTTGGCACCGAACCGGGCTGGCCATCCGGGTCAGCGGACTTTGGTCCTCTCGTTCCCTGAGCCTCCCATTCTTTTTCCAGGGTGGCTGCAGGAAATTCTTACATACCTGGCAGTCTGACTGGAGGTGGTCAACCCAGACAATAAACACATGTAGTGTGTGGGTCAGCTTGGCAAAGACTTCCCCACAACCATCACAGTGTTGAAACCCAGTGGCCGGTTTTCTTTTTGGGTTTCTCAGACATAATGCCAGCCTAACCAAAACTTTTGTCCTTTAGCAGCAGTACTAAGCAAGACACCTTATCGGTTCTAACCGTGTCACGTGGTATTGGAAAAAAAACACAAACTGCTTTTTTTTAGAACTGATAAGAACCGGAACCGCACTCTAAAATAGTAACTTTTAGTTTTAAATGAGTCTTAAATCCACTGGTCGTGTCTAAAACCGAACGATAATCTCTATAAGTTCCATACAGACAAAACTTCATTTACTTACGGTTACCACAGATAGAGCTTGAATCGAACGGCTTTATGTTAAATAAAACTATTCTCGGTTAAATTCAACCGAGAAAACACTTTTAAACCGAGAAATGAACCGAGCAGAAGGAGAAATCTCCAGAGCGACTGTTCACTGAGGCGGAGTAAAGAATCTGACAGTTCAAGTTTGAAATGACACAGATAGAGCTGCTCTCGTGCCAAAATTCTATTTTGGAATGGTTTTAACCATTTCACTCCGGGGCAGTTCTAGAGCTGGAACAAACTGCTAATGTCTATAATATAGCAAGACTTCATGTTGTTTGAAATAGCATATACAGCAGGCATTTCAGAGAGCAAAAATAGACAAGTTGCAGAAGAGCACATGGCTGCTATGAGAATAAAGGAACTCCACAGCTGAGCCTGATGACATATATCTCCTGTCCATTCTTTCATCTACAGGAGGCACTGAGTTAGGAGTTTGTAAAATCTTTTGTGTCTGTTTTCCCAAGGACTTATGAAGAGGGATAGACAACCTTTTGGACTCTGGGATGTCCATCATCTCCACAAAATCAGGCTCTTCCTCCTCCTCAGTAGCTTCAACCATAGGGAGCCGGAGGGTTTCTGCCACCTTCTTGTAAAACAAGAAGTGTAAAGGGGACTCAGAAAGCCTGGGAGGGGAGACAGTAGAGGGCCTGTCTGGGGAGCTGTCCGGTTCAATAGGCACATCCAGACCCCCTGGTCGTAATCATCGGCTTCATCGTTGGTTCCTAACTGGACCGACCGAAAAGAAACTGAAGAAACAAACAATTTTCACACAGTTTTTAAAATTAAACACAGTCACTACCTATATACAACACTACCTGTACCATAGACAGAGGCTGGAAACCCAAAAAACAATAAAAAGAATTGGTTTTAACCAAACATTTTACTTTTACTGAACCGAGCAGAGGAAATCTCCAGAGCGACTTCATTGTTAGGCGGAGTAAAGAATCTGACGGTTACACTGGGGAGTACCACAGACAGGTTTGAAAACCAAGCTCGAGCTCAACGTTCTATGCTTCTGCAGAGTTAACCCTTTCCTCTCCAGGGCAGTTCAGGTGCTGGGGCGAACTGCATTTTGTCAGAATACAGCAAGACTTCATGTTGTTTGAAACACTGTCTTCCAAGTGACATACTTCAAATCAGCAGCAGCCATGGGCTCAGAAGGGGAGTACATAAGCTTTGCTATGCACAGGTTCAAATCTCAAGGAGGATTGGGTTCCTAACTGGAAGATGCAGGTGTAGGAGCCCTTTAAAGAACCTTCTGAAAATGGGGTGTGAAGCCACTGTTTTCTTTTTACCTGCCGAGACATAGGTGGATACGGCAGCTAGGTGTACACTACCTTAAGGGTTGAAGGCCTGAGGCCCAAGGTCTGAAGGTGGACCAAGTGGTCCAGGAGTGTTGGCAGGTTTGCTGTAAAGGACTTAGCTGCTTAGGAACACAACCACAGAGAGAACATTTTCCATTTAGAAGCATAGTTTTTTTCTGGTAGCTGGTTTCCTGGAGACCCTGAGGACTCTGAGGACTTCCTCAGAGAGGTGAAAGTCAGAATATTCTAGCTCTTCCAAAACCATGCACTGAGGCATAGTGACCTGAGGTTCAGAAAGGTGACTCTGCCCCGGAACATGGTCAGCAGACTGTGCCTCAGTGGAACATGTATGAGCTGCTTGATGGAGAAGGCCAAGAGGAGGGAGTACCAGTCTTGACTGGACCAAACTCCAGGAGGATCTTTTCTTTTGGAGTGGGAGGTGTGAAGTTTCTGCAAACCTGCAGTCTGGGGAACTTTTTGAACTACAGTGAGAGATCCTGACTATCTACCTCCAGGACCCACTTGTGTGATGATGTTTTTCCACTCCTGGAAGAAGTAAGCAAGCCTTCCCCCCTACTGGCAATGGATGGGCAACCTGGACCGACTCGTCAGTGGTTCTGCCTGGTCTGAGCCTTGGGTGCTGGGGTTGGGTCAGCACATTTGGAGCCTCTTGTGCCCCTACCCCTGAAGAAACCTCTCAGTTGAGAGAAACTGTAATGCAGAAAACCACAAGGAAAATAATCCCTACCCCTACCTCCCCTTCCATGGGGCTTACAGGAAATGGAGGCCTTTTCCTTCTCACTGTTGCTTTTATAGGTGGCTTTGTATTTCTCCACCTTTTTCATGTATGCTTCTATCTTGTCACCAAATAAGGAGTTTCCCTCACAGGCGAAATCCATGGCCTTCGTTTGGGTGTCTTGGGATAGGTTTGCAGCCCTGAGCTAGGCAAACCTTCCTAAAGAGCAAGTGTGCTGTACAGTATTTTGTGTTTTGGGTATGAAAATGAAATGCCATGTACCACACACATGCTGTTTATCTGTTAAAATGAATATTTGTTTGCCAGGTAGGTGCACTGATCCCGGGGACTGTTTTCGTGCACGACCTAAGCCATTAAGATGGCATAATAAATACAGGTTACTCACCTGTAACAGGAGTTCTGGGAATGGTATATGTTGTTCATCCACACTGTCTGGCAGGTTCCTTGCCGCTTTAAATCTTGCCAGAAGGTCTTCAAGCTGGCTCCTCCCACCCACCCGGGTGGTAAAACTCTCGGCTCCGCCCCATGATGCCAGATCTAGCCCACTGGAAGCTATGTTGTGCGTCAAAGCCGGGGAGGCCAGGTGGGTCGTGTGGATGAACAACATATACCATTCCTAGAACTCATGTTACAGGTGAGTAACCTGTATTTCTAGGGACATGGATATGTTGTTCATCCACACTGTCTGGCAGACTCCTAGCAGTTCTCCGGGAGGAGGGAGGCAAGGCGCACACCCCCTGCTTAGGGAATAATGACTGGAGAACTGAGGCCCCAAAACCAGCAACCCGGCGTGACTCAAGGTCGATGTGGCAATGGGTAATGAAGGTGTGTGCTGACTTCCAGGTAGCAGCCCTGCAGATTTCCTGGACAGGGACGTCCCTGGAAGCAGCCACCGATGCAGCAGTATGGCAGGTAGAATTAACTCTTATCCCTCTGGGAGGCTCCATGCCTGCCAACCTATATCAGAGATCTGTGCAGGAGGTGACCCACCTGCCTATCGTCCACTTGGCTGCAGGTCTGCCTGGTGTGGCTTCAGCGTAGGTGACAAACAGCTGGCAAACCTCTCCCCGAACTTCAGCCATCTGCTCCTTATAATAAGCGAGTGCTCTTCTAGGGTCTACAGTATGGAGCCTATATTCGGCCTCCGAGGTGTGACTGGGGTAGACCACCGGCACAGTCAACACCTGATTAAGGTGAAACTCCGACATCACCTTCGGAAGGAAATTCGGGTGGGGGAACAGGACAACCTTTTCCCTGTGGAAGACCAGATAAGGAGACTCGATGGAAAGTGCCTGGAGCTCTCCCATCCTTCTGGCTGATGCGATAGCCACCAAGAAGGTGGTCTTCCACGATAGGTGAGAGATGTCACACCTGTGCATCGGTTTGAATGGCTTGCCCATGAGCTTAGCCAATACCAGCAGTAGATCCCATGGAGGTGGAGGTTCTCGCACTGGAGGGGATATGTGATCAAGGCCTTTGAAAAAGCGCCCAACCACCTTCTCCTTCGCCACCGACTGCTTCCCGGCCCATGCCCGGTAAGCAGAGATGGCTGCCAGGTGCACCTTAATGGTCGTCGACCAAAGCCCTTGCTGAGAAAGGGACCACAGGTAGTCCAGAATGCTTGCCAAGGAGCAGGAGGAAGGTTCCAGGCCCTTGCCCTGACACCAAATGGAGAATCTCTTCCATTTAAAGGCATAGCATTTTCTGGTCGACTCCTTATGGGAAGCCTCAACAACGTTGAGGACCTCTTCAGAAAGACCCAAGGCCTGGAACTCTAGCCGCTCAGGAACCAGGCTGTCAGGTGCAGGGATTGAAGGTCCCGGATGGAATACCTTCCCCTGATTGACTGAGATCAGGTCCAGGCGGGCTGGAAGCCGCCTTGGGAGCCTGAAGCTGAGACTGAGGAGATTTCGATACCAGAACTGGCGGGGCCAGTCTGAGGCTACCAGAATCACCTGTGCCTTGTCCCTCCTTGCCCTGAGAAGCACCTTGTGGATCAAGGGAAATGGGGGAAAGGCGTAGAAGAGGCCCGGGGTCCACGACCTCAAGAAGGCATCCCCCTGCAGCGAGCCCTGCTGAGGAAGGCGGGCATGAAACAGTCTCAGCTTCGTATTCTCCCCTGGAGGCAAACAGCTCCACCTGAGGCATGCCCCAGTGGGAGAACAGATCTACCTCCAGCAGGAGAGACTACTCATGGGACGCAGCTCCTATCCAGCTTAGGGTATCGGCCAGAATGTTGGAGGCTCCTGCCACATGGATGGCAAGGAGATCCACCTCCAGGATGCGCACGAGGGACCAAATGTGGAGAGCTTCCCTGCACAGAGGCATGGAGTGCATCCCGCCCTGGCGGTTTAGGTAGTACATTGTCGTGGTATTGTCCATCTGGACCTGGACCACTTGACCCCGTACAAATGGGTATTGGCGGTGAGGGCTGGACGAACCGCTCGAAGCTTCAGCAAGTTGATGTGGCATCGGGACTTCCCGAGGACCAGAGCCGTGAGCCCTGTGCTCCCCCAGATGGGCACCCCAACCCATCAGAGGGCGTCGGTCGATAGAGAGACCATCGGCTCGGGGCGGACGAATGGGATGCCCTCCTGCAGATGAGCTGGAACGATCCACCACTGGAGAGTGCTCCACATCTCCTGGGTCACTATCACTGGCTGATCCAAAGGACCGGAGCACTGTGACCATTGGCTGGCCAGTCCCCATTGTAGGGGACGCATGTGCCAACGGGCCCAATGGACTATGCTGGTGCAGGCCGCCATGAGGCCCAGGAGGTGCAGGAAGTCCCGGGCAGGGCGCAATTGCCCAACCTGAAATGATTGGGCAAAGAAGGAAAGATCCTCGGCCCTGTCCACCAGGAGCCGTGCTCTGGCTCGCAGAGAGTCGAGCCCTGCCCTGATGAATTGGATCACCTGCTTTGGCATGAGTTCCAACCTGGCCTCATTGATAAGGAGGCCAATTTGAGAGCAAACCTGGAGGGCCAGATCCCTGGACCGCTCCACCTCCATTCTGGAGGAGGCTGCAATCAGCCAGCCATCCAGGCAGGGGTACACCTGGACCCTTCGGCGCCGCAGGAATGCTGTCACCACTGCCATGCATTTGGTGAAGACCCTGGGAGCTAGAGAAAGGCCGAAGGGCATGGCCCGGAACTCGTAGAGGGACCCCTCTGCCCTGAAACGGAGGGATCGCTGGTGGGATGGACAGATTGGGACGTGAAAGAACGCATCCTGGAGGTCCAGAGAACAGAACCACATGCCTCGTTCCAAGGATGGAATGATCTGAACCAGAGTGACCATCCTGAAGGTTCGAGACCTTAAGAACCTGTTCAGGTCATGCAGGTCTAGAATGGGGCACCAGCCCCCAAGTCCGTTTCGGGACCAGGAAGTACCAGGACAGAAACCCTGGGTCTGGTGGAGAATCCGCCATCTTCCTGATCACCTCCTTTTCGAGGAGCAGGGCAATGTTGGCTCGACGAGCCGACAGAGAGGCTGTGGACCCCGTAGCCCCTGTGGGGTGACGGCTCAGAAGGGCGAGGTCTGCTCGAACTCCAGAGGCAGACCCTTTCCTACCACCTCCAACACCCAATGGTCCATGGTGATAGCGGACCAGGCAGAAAGGAAATGCCTGAGCCGTTCCCCAACGGGGGGAACCCAGGGGGAAGCGACGAGGCTGGGGGCGACACCCCTCAACCCATCACTGGGCAGGCTTGGAGGAAGGACCGGCCGAGGGACCTCCTGGGCCTTTTCCTTCCTGATTCCTGTTGGAGGAGCTGCAGGCTTGGCTTTGGGGTGCCAAGCATGAGCCTGCTGACCCTGATGCCGGTGTTGCTGTGCCGGACGTGCCGCAGGGGCAGAAGGTCGAAAGGACTTATGTTGCTGACGACGGCCCTTGTCCTTCTGAGCAGACATGACCGAGTCCAAGGTGGTGTTGGACTTTTCGATCCTCTGGAGGTGGCCTTCCACTCCAGGGCCGAACAGGTTGGTCCCCAAGAAGGGGACGTCCGCCAACCTGTGCTGGGTATCCGCCGTAAAGGTGGATATCCTCAGCCAGGCTCTGTGGCGCATGGCCACTGCAGCCGCTACTGACCGGGAACAGGAGTCTCTGATATCTTGAGCCATTTGGAGCTGCTGTTTCGCCACTGCCCTTCCCTGATCCTGCACCTGCTTGACCGTAGTCTGCAGGTCAGCTGGGAGATGACGGATCACCTCATCCAGGGAGCCCATGAGGGCGTGGGAGAAGTGCGCCATCAGTATAGCGAACTGGCCTGGCGGAGGCCAAGGAGGACACAAGCGTATACTATGGCCGCATAGTCCAGCTTTTGGACTCCTTGTCGGAGACTTATCCACATCCCTAGCGTTCCTGGAGTGCTGGAAGCTATCGATGACCAACCCCTCACAGAAGGGTGTTCAAAACGGACAGAGAGCCGGTAGGGACCGCATACTTCCTGGCCATTCTGGTCGAAGGCGCAGGACAGGAAGCTGGCCGCTGCCAAAGCTCCAAGGCTGGGCCAACAATAGCTTCAGCCACCGAAAAGGCCTCTGTGGGAGAATCCCCTCGGTCCAGTATCTCCGTGAGGGGCAACTTGGCCCATTTGGATACAGGCTCGAGCTGCATCCCGGTGGGCTCCGAGATGAGCCGAAGCAGACCCATGAACGATGATGGGCTCTCATCAATCGACTGCCCCCCGGAGGACTCCAGGTCAAGGGGAATGGAAAACAGGGAGGAGTAGTCGTCGTCAGACTCCGAGGAGTCTGCGAAGAGCTGCCTGGGGCCTGAGCCATCCTCCACCTGCCGAGGATGGTCGGGAGTGAGGGTGACCGACAACCGGTGGGGCAGACCCTGATCCGACCGAGAATCCTTGGTTGGAGCCCCTGATTTTGGTTGTGGAGGCGGAGGTTCCACCACAATCGGTGGGGCAGCTGGTTTTGGCTGAACAACTGGCCCAGGCTTGGGCACCTCGACCACCACGAGGGGTTGTTTCGGCCTTCCGGGTGACAGACACTTAATGGCCGGGGAAGGCGACGGCATCAGCTTGTTCCCGGACAAAAGGCTGCTGCCATTGGAGTCCTCATAGCGTCGGACGCAATTTGCGCCGAAGCCTCTCCTCTTCCAAGGAGGAAGACGAGGACGAGCGGTGCCGCCGCTTTCCTCGGTGCCAAGACCGCTGGTGTCGGCGGGATTGGCTGGACCGAGATGAGGTCCGAGACCGAGACCCTCGGTGTTTCCGAGGGTGGGTCTGGGAGGGAGCGGGGGACACCCGCTCCTCCCTTGGCTCGGGAGCCTTGACCGGGGATTCCGGCACAGACAAGTCCTCGGTTTCCACTGGGGAACTGGTGATGAAGGGTTGTCGGCTTCACCAGTCGACAGCCCGTCCGATGGGTCGAGAAAAATCTCGACCGCGTCGACGGGTGTCTCAGCCGGCTGACCTGACGGGGACACCATAAAGCCAGCAGCTTTAGCTGCAACCTCGACCGAAGTTGAGTGTCAACTGTCCAGGGAAGGGGACCTCTCCCGCTCCCATGAATGTCGACGGTGGGACTTACCCTTCGAGTCCTTCTTTTTTGACCGAGAAGAGTGTCCCAATGGCCCCTCATCCTTCATGGAGAGGGATTGGCAAAGCTCCTTAAAAGAAGCTGGGTAGGAGGATCCCAAAGACAGCGGGATAAATGCAGCGACCAAGGAAGATGAGGATGCGGCTTGGGCCGTCTCCTCCTCGAGGGCAATCATCTGCTCAAGTTGCCCAGCCGAGCCAGCCACCTCGGACACCGCCATGAGCCTCCTTAGACTTCACCAGCGGATAACGCTTTCGGGTGCCCAAGTTGTAGCCAGGAGCGCGGTCTTCAAGAACATTGGCTGAAAAAGACCTGCACAACTCACAGGCCTGCGGGTCATGGTCAAGCCCGAGGCAGTAGACGCACATGGAGTGCGGATCTGTCCTGGACATCTTCTGCCCTCATGGGCACCGCCGAAAACCGGGAGTCGATTTGTCCGCCATGGCCCATGAGGAAGAATTAGACCGAAGTCTGGAAAACTTTAAAATTATTTTGAGTGAACGAAGGTTAGGATCAGTCTACTCATGAAGCGTTAGAGAGAGAACCTAAGTTTCCCAGCAGTAAGGAAGATCTGGAGTCATGGGGCGGAGCCGAGAGTTTTACCACCCGGGTGGGTGGGAGGAGCCAGCTTGAAAACCTTCCGGCAAGATTTAAAGCGGCGAGGAACCTGCCAGACATTGTGGATGAACAACATATCCATGTCCCTAGAAATGATACATACAGCACAAAATAAGTATTAGAGAAGGGAGGTAGATATGTGGTTTATGTTGAGTACAGTTGATATAGACAAGTACAAGAAATAGAATTGGTCTAAACAGGATACAACAGGTACAGGAATACACTGGTTACAATAGATACAATTGGTATAAAAGTGTAAGTGCAATAAAAATAGTGACACAGGCAGTCCATTTTAGGAGCCCAGTATGGAGCAGAGGAACAGTAGTGGATAAAAGGAGTGGGGGAAGGGATGATCACCCAAAAGGTCATCTCGCTGGGCAGTTGCATTTGGCCTCATCCAGTAACCAAGCTTTGAATTGGGTCTTAAAGGAGGATTGGGAGTCAAGGGAGCGGAGAGAGGATGGCAGCTTGTTCCACAGCTTGGGAGCAGTAATGAACAAGGCACTGCTACCCAGGCAAGTGGCGGTCCGAGGGACTTCCAGCAGTGGAACTGTGGATTGCTGGTTGCAGCGGGAAGCAGTCTTAAGTTTGATCAGGGAGGAGTAGGGGATTGGTTACTGCTTCTGAGAGCATTGTCAGTGATGCACCCGAGGGTGTAGTTATGTCTGGCTTGTAGAGGGAGTCAGTCGAGGAATTGGTACAGGATGCAATGGTGCATGGAGTAAGGTGCCATAAGTGCAAACCTACAGATGCTATGGTCAGGTCACTAGTGGCTACTGGACAGTAAGGAAAGGTCATCTGTGTAAAGGGGAAGTGTTATCTGTAGGGGAAAATACTTAAAAAAAAAAAAAAAAAAAAAAGCAAATTAACAGTCTGCCGCTCTCCTCCCCAGCCCAAATCACTAAATCCAGGACCCACATTCCCCACCCTCTGTCAGTAATCCAATCCCACCTCCTCACCTTTGCACCCACAATTGGACATTTTAGTTACAAAAGTCCCATGATGGGTGACCGGTATAACCACCCGCCTCCACGGCCAACCGCCAGTCTAAGCACTTGTTTGTGCTTAAAAAATTAAATGACCCCTCCTCCACGCACCTACCAACCCCCCCAGCGCCCAATTCATATATTTTAATGAAATGAGGCAACTGGCACAAACCTGCCCTCTTCCATGACCATTCACCTGCAAAATGAAGCATTCCTTCTCTTGCTCACTCTCTGTACTGAAATGAGCTGATCTGATCATTTCAGTACAGAGAGCAGCCGGAGATACTTCATTCTGCAGGTGACCAACTCATGGAGGAGGCGGGTTTGTGCCAGTCATCTCCACTTCATTAAAATATATGAACTGGGGCTGGGGAGGTGGGTTATGGTGCTGCCAGCAGGGGTGGGGTGGGGTGGGGGTCATTTTCTGAAATGCAAATGAGCACTTAGATTGGCGGCGGCCGTGAAGGCAGACAGTTTGTGCCAGTCACCCATCATGGGACTTTTGTAACTAAAATATCCAATTGTGGATGCAGGGGGGAGGAATGGGGTGGGATTGGGTTACTGACCAAGGGCAGGGGAATGGAGGGCTTAGATTTAGTGATTTGGGCTGATGAGGAGGGTAGCAGACTGTTAATTTGCTTTGTTTTTTTCTTTTAATCTACACAGATAACTGCCTCTACTGAGACAGTACCTGAGTAAAAGGGCTTCCAAAACATTGACAACTCCTGATTTCTACGGCCACTGTTGTCAGGTACACTCTATAAGTTCAGAGTGGCCACACTGGATGCAAATAACCCCAATCTACATCACTTTCAGTTTGGTGATTGGCTCGGCATCTCGCAGATTTCAGCTGAACTTGGTGGTTAAACAGAAAAAAAGTAACATGATGTTAACCACTTGATTATGATCACTTTTCAAGGCACAATTTAAAAATGAATTACATTCACTTTGCTTCTCAACTGCACAGGTCCACAATACAGTCTGCTCTTTAAGGATGTTGCATGGGCCATGGCTCTGGAAGCAGTGTCATTGGTATCTACTGCCATATGAAACTGGTACTTAGTTGCATTCAGGGCTGATTTTGCAGTATCTGCTAAATCATGTGCCAGATCCCAAGAAGCTTTGTCACTCATGGCAAGGACAGAACTCCACAGAGCTTTCTAATACATAGGCTGCCTGCATTAGCAGCAGGGAAGCAGAAGTGTAAACTTTCTTGCCCAAACTATCCAATTTTCTGGAGTCTTTGTCCAGCGGCTGGGCAGAGAGGAGACCCTTAGCCTTATCACAAGCCACAGCCTACACAGCTCAATTCATGATCAGGATGGGAACAGAGGTACTCAGCATCTCGCCTGTTGAGCTGGTACTTCTTCTCAATCATTTTGTCAATGCCAGGAGAGGAGGTGGGGATCTGCAACAATCTGAAAGTTGCCTTCTTAAGTGGTTTATGCACTAGGAGGAGCAACCTCTTAGTTGGGGTTAGACCCATCATGTCTAAGAACTCCACCTCATCCTCATCCTCCACAGTCTCCTGGGTGGAGAGGTTGAGGGTGTTCGCCATCTACCAAACTCCTGCTAAGGGGAACCATTAGTCTCTATGGGCTCCTCTTTCTCC
Organism: Neoceratodus forsteri; assembly: GCA_016271365.2. NCBI lineage: Eukaryota > Metazoa > Chordata > Ceratodontiformes > Ceratodontidae > Neoceratodus > Neoceratodus forsteri. The sequence continues at coordinate 663,459,266 of CM057459.1, forward strand.
TCATTATAGCAGAACTCTGTCCCTTGATCCCCTGGAATCGGGGAGAGAACCAGAACCGGAGGGGGAACCAGCATGCCCATAAGTGACCTCGTGACCTCATGGCCTGAAAGGCCTGGAAAAACTGCAATGCCTTAGCCATGTCCTCTATATAGGGCATTTTATTTCTGTCCACTGACAGCTCCTTTCCTTCTTCAGGAGGAAGTGCAGCGACATGTTCCTGCTTCAAGGGTCTTTTATGTTTACTTATATTGGGGTTTCCTCTTTCAGGAACTCTAGACTCAGGGATATCTTTAGCAGAACTTTCTTTCAGCTTACTATGGGAGAAAGGGCCCTTGTCAGTGTGCTTAGGAGATGCAGCGGGAGACTGAGAAGCCATTAAGTCTTCAAATGTTTTGACCCCTATCTTAAAGAGTTTTAGGGCAAAACTTAATGCAAAGCTCCTCGGGGCGGCTGCTTCCTCAGACAGAGAAATAAATCTGATGTTGGAGAGCAGGGTGCAGCGTGACTACACAGTAGAGATTTGTATTTCATTACATCGTTCCCTAATTTACATGAAATTCCACTCTCTGGGGCAGCTCAGACCTGCAGGCTGATTGCAACAGCAAACATAGTGCACGATTCCTGGGGTTTGATTGAGAAAAATTCAGTCAAGTCAAAAAGGTTTGAAATTCACTAGAGTGGCTTCTGGGACTGGATGTATATGCCAAATAACATACGGTATTTCCCCTCAAATGTCATAAATTGGTAGAAATGGCAACCACAAAACATTAACTAAATGCACTGGTTGAGGAGTCCATCATGTACTGTCTGGGAGATAAATGGGCTCAAAGAGAAGATGGAGAGGGCTAAGAATGAAAATCATGGGTCACAGTAGTGACATACACAGGCTAATCAGTGCTAAAAGCCAGGTCCAAACAATAAATGTGATGCAAGACTGAAAAGCTCTCAAGTGAGGCAACTTCAAATGTATGTCACTTTGAAAAAAAAATTGGGGTTGCCTAGGAGTCAAGGAACCTTACTAAAAATTCTGGTCAAGCAGAACACTGTTAACATTTTCTGTAATGGTTTCTTGGACCATTTTTACCCACCAACAAATATAGTTTCCCCAAATATCATATATTATTAGGTAGACCACCAAAATAACTAAATATAGGGTTACGGTAAGGTAAGGTTCCATCTTTCAGTGTCTGACAGCTAAGGGAACCAAAAGAGGAGTTAAGACAGGGAGCCCCAGAGCTCAGAATTTTATGCTAATTTGAGAATCTAAGAATGAAATTCAAAACTCTGCCATGTTATCACACTCACTCCTGCATTCTAACAGCAGATTTATTTCTAGAGCTAGGGTGAGCAGTGATCACTAAACTAGCTAAACGGTTACAAAAAAACTATATCAAAACACAATTAAGTTTTCCCAAAACTTTTTCAATATAGCAGAACAATTTTTAAAATGTAATTAACTGTCATGAACAATCTAAAAAGCTTACATCACCAAGTATTAGTTGTGAGGCACTGTAACAAGTAATGTTCAAGCAAACAGAAAGAACTGGTTTTGTGCGAACCTTTCCCAGGTTCTGGAAGAGGAGACATGGGTTGGGACTGTTAAGCATAGTGAGGGATCCCTTTGGAAGAAACAACATTACTATGGTGAGCAGTTTTTTTCTTCAAATCCCAGGAATCCCTCACTTATGCTTAACAGCTGCAGACTCCATGGCAGTGCCTTGGGAGGCTGGGTACAGAACCTATTTAGGGAAAAGGTTCTGCCAGACAGCAGTGCCAAAGCTGGCATCCCTTCTGGACTGTATGTTCAGGAAGTAGTTCTTTGTGAAAGTATGTACTGTTTTCCAGTTAACTGCTTTACAGATTTCCTACAGGGAAACGCATCTTGGCGCTACCACAGAAGCAAAGGTGCCTCCTTGTGGGGTAAGCCCTAAGGCCTTCAGGTGGTAGCCTGCCAGCTTTGCCATAACAGAACTGAATGTAGGAAACTAGCCAACAAGAAATGGTTCTCTTGGATGCTGGTCTCCCCTTCACCACTTCACCACAGGTGACAAACAACTGAGTGCTAGTAGACCTTATATTATTTTACGTGATCCAAGTAATAGCTCAGAGCTCTTTTAACATCCAGACTGGGAAGTTTCTGTTCTCCTCAGGGCCGGATTAAGAGGGGGGCAAATGGGGCAAATGCCCCAGGCCCCCCCACCATGAGGGGGTACCCCGGTCCCCGGAAAAACACCGCAAGTTTCATTCAAAGTGGCTGCCGGTGCTTTAAATCCCTTGCTGCCGGCGGCCCCTGCTGTTCCTGTTTTTGCCAGCGAGTGTCGCCGCTGGCCGCTGCCTGAAAGACTTGATCACTGCAATGGAACGGCTGGGGGGGGATCACATGATATGCAGGCACTACAGGAGAGAAGTCATGTGGTCACGTCGCAGCGCGCAGCCTCATCGTCGCTCGTCTCGTCTGACCGTCGTCTGACTGTTTCGTCCTCGCATCATGTAAGTAAAACTCCTTGTCCAGTCGTCGCGCTGCGCAGATGTAGGAGAGATTAGAGGCTGAGCAGGCGTGTGTTGGGACTGGGTATTGCTGGATGCTCGTTCACGATCGCCTTTCGCCCGACTAATCTGTTGCTACGGGCCTCGGCTACGGTGTATAGTGCCAACAGTAAACTCAGTTACTTAGTAGTGCGGTACAGTCTCTACAAGTACAACTCTAGTGAGTGAGAGGAGGAGACTAGAGAGGGTGAACAGGACTGAAGAAAAAAAAATATAGCGATCAGTCATCATCAGTGGCGAGGAGGTGGTGGGACTCGAGTACTTAATGACTTTGGCAGACTGGCAGTATACCTTTGCTGTGGAGGAGCTGGGCAGACAGCACCATGCCCCTCAGGAATTCTTCCTGCCATTTCAGGCAGCTGGCAGCACAGGAGTGCCAACAGATATGGGACCCTGAGGGCAAGAACAAGCAAAGAGTTAAAGGGCACACAGAAAGCATCGGAAGGAGGCTGGCTTCCTAAAACTAAAGACTAGGGTATGAGCTAATGCGGGGGAGGGAGAGCAGGGAGTAGAGGTAACCAGCAGGTAGGCTTGGGCTGGTACCAGGGCTAAATTCTTGCAGACGGTGAAATTAAATATGTTAAATAAAGGGGTGGGGAGGAGCGAGACTGTGAGAGAGGAACAGGCAAGGAGGCTTCAGAGAGCTACTGAGAGAAAGTGATCAGAGGCCACCTACGGAACTTGAAGGAGAGATTCTGGGAGCAGCTAAGAATGAAAGGGGTTAGTGGGTGGGCCATAAAACTAGATAGAAAATACTTTAAATAACCTTCACAAGTGAACAAAAAGGTGGGAAAGAGGTATAGGGAAGAAATCCTGAATCTAATTGGCAAATATTATTAGAGTCACATATATGTTAGTTTGTAATAAATATAAAGGAAGCACAGTATAAATTCATACACAACTACTACCCCACATATGGTACACAGATTTTCTCCTGAAGTGTCCCCATTGTGCAATAAGTGTAAAATAGTGCGAGGGACATATATGCACTACTACTGGGGTGTCTGATTATGTGAAGCACTGGAAAGGGATAGCGCATGAAATATCAGCAATTAAAGGACAACCTATTGAATTCTCTCAAAATCATTGCTCTTAGGGATAGAAAGAATAGACAATGATGAATGGGTATTATACCTAGATGGATAAGAGTGCTCCTGGTGGTTGCAAGGCGGGGATACAAAATGTACAGACTACAAGCTTGGATTCTACACTAGAACAATGGAAAGGACTTACTATGATGGTACTAACAGTAGACAAGCTAACATATAGCCTGAAGGAAAGGACATCCTGTCTATGTCTCGGTGACTGGGTCTCCAGAACTGCACGCAGTACTCAGATGAGGTCTGACCATCTGTCTGTACAGAGGATAATAAGTTGTCTAAAGACTCTCTCGAATGATTTTATTTTATTTTTATTGAATCGCACTCATGATCTCAACCTCCTCCTCCTCCTGCCTCATAAATCAGGGACAAAAAAACAAGGCTTAAAAAATCAGGGACAAAGCACAAAAGGCCCAAAATCAGGGACACACTTAAAGTTTAAAATTGGTGCTATCCAGTAACCAGTAATCCAGTATCCACTCAGATTAATGCTGGCAGAATAAGGGACTCAGTGTATAATACATTTTCTGAAGAATATAAAGTCTGCAGCTTTATTGTTTTTGACATAATTTATTCTTACAATCATCACTGTTTAGTCAGGAAACACAGATTTTAGGAGGGACAGTCTGTCCGGACAGAGTAAAATTTTGAGGTGAAATCAAGGGACATCCCTGAAAATCAGGGACACTTGAAGGCATGGACCACCATCCTGAATGAATTCTTACTCTGGGGGTGGGGGCCGGGAGGGTAGCCAGCCAGGCCGGGTAGGTACCATAGAAAGAAGTTAGATGAACTGGTCTGGTCTGGCATACCTCTCAAGTGTCCTGATTTTCAGGGCGTCCTGATTTGCCTCAAAATTTTACTTTGTCCCTCCTAAAATTTGTGTTTTGTGGCTAAACAGTGGGAAATAAGCACAAAACAATGTCAAGCATTAAAGTTACAGACTTTTTCTTCTTTAGAAAATGCATTTTACTAAGCCCATATTCTACCAGCTTTCTGAGTGGATATCTCTAATTTTGAAGATGTGTCCCTGATTTTGGTCCTTTGTCCCTGATTTTTAAGCCTTGTCCCTGATTTATCAGGCAAGTGAGTTGAGAGGTATGTGGTCTGCTACAGCCTGCATGTGATGTTCTTTCTTTTCATGTTAAATTATTTGGAAGTTCAAGTTGTGAATTAATTTCCTGACCTGCTAGTATGTCCTCGAATACTTCCACTCGTCTCAGACCTCCAGTTCCTTGACGCCACCTCTCCCTCTCTGTTACTTCTCTGAGATGCCGGTCAAGTCAGGTGGACACTAGTACTCCCTCTCTTGTCTGATGCCCTCTCCGCCTCCATAGTCCCTAGTACTAACTCCCCTGTTGCTGTTGCTCTTGATCCGACTCCGCTGCCCGAGGATCTGGCGGCAGTTGAACCAAAAATATGGTGGTGTTCGAATCGGCACCAGATGCAATGCCGGTGGCAGGCAGCCAGATCCCTCGCCCCCAATCCCTCTCCTGCACAATCCTCGGGCTCCTGGACAGACTTGTACTACTATTGAAAAGCCATTGTTGTCTCTGGTCTGAGCATATACCTCATGTCTGAATGTGTGCTCTAGGGAGGAACTCAGGGACGGGGGGTCATTCTCCAGAGCCTGAGCGGACGCAGCTGAGGATGGGGGAGAATTATTGGAGCTCTGGGGTGGCTGCAACTCTGGAGGGATGAGGTGGGGGTGAAACTGTGGTCATGAAAAAAAAATAGAAGTCATCAGGCTTGAACGTTGAACCTAGGTCTGCAGGAGGGGAGCGGCGGGAGCCCATGCTGCCCATGAACAGCTCTTGCCTCTTCTACCTCTGACAGCATGGCCAAGCACCTCACACTCACATTCTTAAACAAGATGCCATCAGTGAAAAGAGCTACCTGGCTACATGTACAGTGCTCTAACATACCCACACTGTCATGCATAGTTAGCTGTTATCTCACCGAGCTATTATTATGACACCCTGTTAATGGTATACCATCATGTTATATACAAATTAAAAGCCTTTTAAATGCTTAAGAACTACTTACCTCGTAGTAACCTTAGGTACTCACTCACTGGCATCTAAAATAGTGCTCAGATTTGCTACTATACCACACAAAAGACTGAACACATTTCTAAGTGTAACACACAAAAAGTAGAGCACACACCAGTCTAAATATAAGTTAAACTTATTACCACATGCCAAAAAACCTGACGCGTTTCTGATGACCTTTGAGAAAGGATGTAATTTTCATCTGAAAGCGCGTCAGGTTTTAACACTCTATAATAAAGTTGAACTTATATTTAGACTGATTACTTACAAGGTGTGTGTGCTCTACTTTTGGTATTGTAGCACCACGATCCCGTGCTTACTCCAAGTTTGTTTTGGACATTTCTAAGTCTCCTATGTACCTATAGTTCTACTAGATGGGGTCTCACCAACTGTCTGTACAGGGGATAACAACTTCCTGTTTTCTGCTGGTGTTGCCTCAAATCCCAGTATCCCCAAGCCCTCCCTACCCTTCTCACATTGCTTGCGCCATCCTTTAGATCATCTGATATGATTACCCCAGGTCCCTTTCCATTTTGTTGTTGTTACCTCCCCTCCACTGTGTAATCTTCCCTGGGTTTTGTTTCCTAGTGCATTATTTTGCACTTCTTTGCTCGAATCTAAGCTGCCTTACTTCTGACCATTCCTCCAACCTTGCCAAGCCCCATCTCATCCTTTCTCGCTTCTTGTGCATCAACCCTGTTGCAGATCTTTGTGTCATCTGCAAAGAGGCATACTTTTCCTTCCAGTCCCTCTGCAATGTCACTTATAAAGACATTAAAAGGACTGGACCCAGTACTGAACCCTCGCGGTCCCCTAGTAACCCCTCTTTCTTCCAGTGGACTCATTTGCAATTACCTTCTGTGGTCCTGTTGTCCAGCCAATGTTTTGCAGGCTACCACCCTGGGGCCTCCCAGGCTAGTTAATTTGACTATTATTATTTTATATTATTTTATTATTATATTTATATTATTTAGCTATTGTCCAACAGCTCCAGGCACTGGCAGGCAGGCAGGCATCCAGGCTTGCATCCCACCTCCACTACTTCTCCCAGAGTCCCTCCTGCACAATCCAGCAGCCCTGCTCCCCACACCTGACTGTGAGCCTATCTCTCGCTCTTGTTGGAACATGTGAGGCGGGGCCAGCCAGCCACATCTGGTTGAGTGAGTCTGTTGTTGTGATGATCATGAATGCCAGCGCCTGCCGCCCTGTACCCACATCAAATTTGTATTCCTCTGACTGCTGTGCTGATAACCTCCAGTCTCATAACTCATATGGGGCAGCTGAGGCAAGGCATAGAGATGGATGAGCAGTGGCATCCCTATTTTGAGAGGCTGCTATTAAAGTAGCAAGGCAAGGCTTAAAGTTATATTACTTACATAGCAATTGGCAATGGCATGCAAGGCATTAGTGCAGGGCAGTAATGGCATAGAGCAATAAATAAATGAGCAAATAAAAAATAAACAGCACAAGTACAGAAGCACTGTAAGCACAAGCAGAAAACTGACACACACAACCACTCGCACTGTAATTTCCTTGTTGTTGATGTAATAGAAATGCCCTTCCTTCCTTTTGAGGTGAATCTACATGATTTCAAATTCAACTACTTGAGTTTAAGTTGTTTAAATGTATTAAATGGAAATTGTACTTTTATTACCTCAACAACAAATTACAGACAGTGTTCAACTTGAGGCTATGTAATCTGCAAATAACTTCTTTCCTTATGACAGGACTAGAAGGCTAAGTTGAACTTACTAGTCCTGTCATAAGGAAGGAAGGAAGTTATTCACAGTTTACATATCCCCCCATACCAAGATACCATATGTGGCTGATCATGGTACCCTTACACTTACCAGGGCAGGAGGAGGAAGTACTGCAATTAGGCATTTCTTTGTGATGGAAACGTTGAGTTAAAGGGTTAGTGACCTACCTGCTTAACTTGACAACTGGTGTTACTGTCTCCCAAAGCAAACATGTTCCTTGCCATAATAATGCTGCTTCCTGTCTAACTACAATGCAGTTACTCATACCGTTGGAGCCCTCTGTGGTGAGGAAGCTCTCCCATAGAAACATAGAAGCGTAGAAGTTGACTGCAGATAAGGACACATAAGGCCCATGCAGTCTGCCCATTTCTTTGTCTATCTTATAAATGTGCCATTGTCCTTTGCTCTGTCAGTGGCCTATCGATTCATACTCATTTGTATTGCTCCCTTATGCCTATCCCATGCCTGTTTGAAGCCCTGCACTGTATTCACAGCCACCACTTCCTGAGGTAGGCCATTCCAAGCATCCACCACCCTTTCTGTGAAAAATAATTTCCTCACATTACCCTTAATTGGCCCCTCTAATCTCATGCTGTGTCCTCTTGTCCTGCTATTTTTCTTTTATTTAAACATGTTAGACTCTTTCACCTTGTTAATGCCCTTAAGGTGTCCCTCCTTTGCTCAAGGGTATACATATTGAGCTCTGTTAATCTGTCCTCATATGTCTTCTGATGCAGTCCCTGCACCATTTTGGACTTTTGGTTGCCCTTCTCTGGACTGCCTCAATTTGGTTAATGTCCTTGTGAAGGTGTGGCCTCCAATACTGCACGCAGTACTCCAGATGGGGCCTAACCAGTGTCTTGTAAAGAGGGATTATTACCTCCCTTTTACAACTTGTGATACCCCTACTAATACACCTTAACCCCCACCCCAGCCTTACCTACTGCTTTAGAGGTCTGCTTGGATGATTTCAGGTCATCAGTGATGGCATTTACAGTTCAGAGGGCTTTATTTGGCTTCAAGATACAGTATTTATTTTTCTGTTTTTCTATTTTCAGAGCATTTGCTATCAAGTCTGACTAGTAAAAATAGAAGACATGCGCCTGGCCGACTTCGAGTAGTTCATTCATTTTCAGGCAGAGAGGAGACTAGGAGAGTTTATCAGAGGTAAGTAAGACTGCATTTTAGTTTTCATCATCATTTTGTACTAAAATTTATGGGAATAGTGTACAGTACATATCTGTATGACAGCTACATCATGGCTTGCAATTTCAAATAAAAGCATCTTGATACATGCTGTGCAACAATAATACCCAACAGGGTGGCGGTATTAGGCTAACCGCCCACCAAGGCGAATGATGCTTGATGCCACAGGCGGAGGGTCTTATAGCCCCTGGAAGGGTGGAAATAGCCCATACCGCCCACCCTGGAGGTGTTATTGTGCTTAGAAATTAGGTTATATGTGGATTGAAAAAATAGAGTTGCTTGTCTTTGGGTTAAGAGACAGGTGAGCATCGGATGTGGTGGTGGTGAGCAGGCAGGCGTGGTAGCGGTCATAGTCTGAAAATGAAAACTGCTGTTGTTGTTTTGGAGATCTTTATTTAGATTGTCATTTGGTGGTGTTTCGTATTGTGCATGAGGGTTGGAGCCATGCAGCTCAGTGGCTGTCTTGGTGACTCATAGAAAAAATGGTGGTTTTCAGTTTTTGATTTTAAAAGTGTGACCAGGATTTCTGTGGATAATGGGGCAAAAATCCACGTTGTCCACTGTACTATCAAATCGTGACAGCTCAGGTGTGGAGGAGATAAGAAAGAAAAGTAACTTTGTGAAAACAGGTTCATTTATTTCTTTTCTCTGCAGTGCTCTGCTTATTTCAGCAGGGATACGCATTAGGTTCATAATTTTATTGGGAGAACATGTTGTGGACTGGTGTGTGGTCTCAGCTCTCGTTAAGACAAATACAATGGCGGAGATTTGAAAATGAAATGAGGGTGTTTTAGCCAATGAGAGACCAGGTTGGGCACGCAGGACTGGGGTGATGGTCATGGGGTTGGCTGGGCTGATACTTTCAATAGACGGGCAGTTGTTGTCTGATAGATGCCCAGCTAGAAGTCCCTCAGCCAATCAGAAGCCTGGAATACTTTTAACCATTTTCTAAGTGGCAGCTTGAGAGGATGAATAATGGTGCTCCAAATGTTTCTGATAATTTTGGCTAAAGCAGCTGTGCATGAATCTGGTGAAAATGTTGACCTATACACTTTTTTATGCTATTTTAGATTGCCACTTACCTTCTGACTTGTATGGTACCCATTTTTCCACATTTTGGTTCAGGAATGAAAGAAAAGAAACATGTGCGTCTTAAAATTTTGGATAGAGACTAACAGTATTGTGGCTTCCAACTATGTTGACAGTTAACTGTGTGATTACTAACAATTACTACTGTATGCAGTTCTTTCCAATCCTCATTTTGTTTCCCAGGTCTGACTGGGCGTGCGGAGACAGTGTGCGTATAAGGTTAAAGAAAATGCCACGAAGGGTTTTACAATCAGGTGCTCTGAAGCGTCGCGTTGCGAAAGGAAGCAAGATAAGCTGAATTCGTGTTTGAACAGACCTCGACTCAGTCAATTTTCCACGATTAATGCTTCTGTGTCAGCTGATGTCCTTGTCACCCCAACTAGTTATCCTCAGCAGATGTGAATGCTACTGTCAACTCTGAAGTTTCACAGGCACATCCTAATCGGAATCTGATTTAGAACATTTGAAGACAATACTGTGGTTGTCCACCAGTGTCCTTTGACTGCCACTTCCACAAATGAAAATGATGACATGTTTTTGGGACAGAAGGGAGCCTATCAGCGATTCATCACCTCAGTACATGATGAATATGAATGTGATCAACTGATCCTGCGAGTGGTTCCCATACGTTCCATACAGTGGACTTCTGGATTGAGAAAGGACCAGACAGTTGCCAGAATAAGACTGACTCTGACAGTTACATGAAGTCAAAGCGTTATTATCAACCCAACACGGAGACAGCCAAAGGGGCATTTCCGCTTCATGAAAAATCACATGTTCTACACCAGGCGGATCGAATGGTGAGATGCATCTGAGGAAATGGATGCTATATAGTCCTTCAAAAGGATCTGTATACTGTTTCTTCTACACGCTGATGACAAGTCAGAAGGATCAGTTTTCTCAGAGATTAGCGGTTTTAATGACTGGAAAAAGCGGACGAGAGAATCCACATGAAGAAAGTGGCGTGCACAGAGATTGCATTCTCAGCATTTGCAACGTCAAAAGAATATTGCCATGTTGACCGCGGTTTGGAGAAGCAGTGTCAGGAGAGAAAGCAGTATTGGCGTGATGTATTATGTCGGGTAGTGGCTGTTGTTACTCATCTGGCTGAGAAGGCCTGCCCTTCGGAGATGATGAAATAATTGGATCAAAACATAATGGCAACTTCCTTGGTTGCATAGAATTGATAAGCAGTTTGATCCTTTCTGGCACACATATAGAAAACTTTGGTAATGTTGGTCGAGGAAAGCCTGCTTACCTGTCCTCAACTATATTTGAAGAATTCATTCAAATCATGGCGAACCATGTTCGAGGCACTATTATTAGAGAAATCACAATGGCCAAGTATTTCTCAGTATCTGTTGATTCAGCGCCTGATTTAACTCCGTTGATCAGCTAACTGTGATTGCTCGATATGTTTTAAATGGTGTTCCAGTTGGCGCTTCTTGACTTTCCTGCAAATCAGCAGTCATATGGCTGAAGACCTAGCAAATACTCTGCTAGACTACCTGAAGACTGAAGCCATTGACTTCATGGATTGCACGTGGCCAGTCTTACGACAATGCAAATAACATGGCTGGGCGATACTCTGGCATGCAAGCACGACTCAGACAAGTGAACCCTCTAGCAATATTTGTACCTTGTGCCCATTCTCTGAACCTAGTTGGTTCTAATTCTGTTGATTGCTGTGTCGAGGCAGTCAGCTTCTTTGGCTTTCTGCAGAAAGTATACACTTTCTTCTCCGCGTCTACACACGTTGGTCAGTGTTGATGAAACACTTAAAAGAGAAAGGTGGTGGATTGACACTGAAGTCACTGTCTGACACACGGTGGTCTGCAGGTGCTGATGCAACCAAGGCACTCTTTGACAGCTATGCCGACATCAAGCTGCTCTAGAGGAAATGGCTGATGATGAACATCAGAATGGCACCTCAAGACATGAGGCAGACTCGTTGTCCCAAACAATGGAGTTAGTCGAAACAGCATTTCTTTGTGATCTGTGGAATACCATTCTTGTCAGATTTAATGCGCGAGCAAATCTTTGCAACATAGCAAAACTGATCTTAAATCAGCTGTTGAATTACTGACATCTCTCAAAACCTTTGTCAACACATTACGTGATAGTTTGATACATTTGAAATGCGAGCACAAGAATTATCTGGCTCCTCTACTTACAGAACTGATCAGTCAAGAAAAGGAAAGAAACATGCAGTATGACGATGTGCAATCTGAAGGAGTTGTTCTAACTGGCAGAGAGAAATTCGGACTGAGACCTACTTGGTTATAATAGATTGCCTCATTATGGCTTTGAATTACAGGATTTCGACACCAAAGTGTCTATGATCGCTTCAAAGTTATAGTGAGTCTGACATCTTAACTGATGAGGCAATACATCTTGAGGCTCAGAAATTAGCTCAAGAATACCCATCAGACTTGTCTGTTGAGGTCTTCCTGGTGAAATGTCTCAGTTCATCAGCTTTGCAAAACAAGAGGTTGTGATTCACCACTATCTCGAAGCATCACTACTTCATACTGAAGAACTGCAGAGACCTTTCCGAATGTTTCTGTCGCTCTTCGCATGTACCTGTCACTGATGGTGACTAACTGCTCAGGTGAACGCTCATTCAGCAAAATGGCCCTCATTAAAAACAAACTGCGATCTACAATGCGAGATGACCGTCTCAGTGCACTCACTCTTCTAAGTATTGAAAGTGATATACTTCGACAAATCAGCTTTGATGACATTATTGATACATTTGCAACTGCTAAGTCACGCAAATGCCATGTTCTAGTAGCATAAATTGATTTTGTTTTGGGGAAATTATGATGAATAGAGAATGGGGTGACAAACGACCAAGTGTCAGGGGTAAGGATCCCATGGACCCTTCCACCACCAAAACAAAGGGATTTTCTGGAGCATAACTTATTTCTACCTTTTTCTTTCTTGTCCTCCTCCTCCCCTGCCTGGGGTATATTCCTGATAGTTACTAAATGCAGCACATGCCCCTGTGCACTATTCAGTGTAACTGTGCTTGGAAGTTGTTCTGCTCATGGGACATCCTATGCACTTTTGGATTGACTACACTACCTCTTACACAGGGTACATCCCTATGGTTGATAGAGAAGCTGGCCCATTTTCTTGATGAAATCGTTTCTTATTGACTATGTCAGACTGTCTTGATTGGTATGCCTTTTATTCTTGTGTAACTGGGCTGTTTGCACACTACCTGTAAGGATGCTGGGGTAGATGAACACATCTCTACTACCTTTGACTGTGAGTCCAGTCCTGCAAATCCATATTCATCTAGGTTCCCTTTCTTCTAAGTTCTCCCTGATGTACACACTGAGTCTTGTCTTCTTCTGGGGCCTCACCACTTTTACAGAGGTTGTCCACATTCAGGCCTGGATGAGCCACTATAATATGGAGAAATACAGAGATTTTTTTGTTGCCTAGATATCTTCCATAGGGACTCCGGCGTGGCCAAGTTCTGGCCCTTTCTTGGCACCAGCAGAAGTGATGTGAGCTTTGACACCAACAGACCCTGCAGTCAGTGCCTTATCCCTATCGCCATCCACCTCAGTGGCCAGTGAATCATCTTTACACTTGTCTTTGGCTGCTGGTACTCTCTGTACTAGCAATTCTTTAGGCACTCCAAGATGTCCTCTCAAAAAACAAAAAAAAAAAAAAAATGGGACCTCTCCTGTGCTCAGAGACTCAATAAACTGTTCTGATAATGGCTATCCTAGCTCCAACCTTAGCTCCTTTAGTACCCTGGGATGTATGCCATCAGGTCCCACTGCCTTGCCCACCCTGAACTTAGCTGAGCTCTTGTAGCACCCTTTCTTTTATGAATGGAGTAGTAAACACCTTCCAGACTCAAGCCCCGCCCCACCAGACCTCCCCAAAGTTTGAACACTGCCCTTATCCTCGCTGTTTCACTTTGCAAATATTATATATATTTGTAGTAATATCCACCGTATGTTTATATATTCATATTCTGAAAGCACATACAAATTTATTACTATCCATATATGTGAATATGGAAACATACAAATATATAATTTGAGGCAGTGGCATGTACAGTATTTTTCCAGCATAAAGTGTCACTTTTTACAGTAGGAAAAAAAATCAGAAAACGATAAGGAAACCCCCTAAAGTGCACCATTTTCAACCATTTTTTTCAAAATTTTCTGGGGGGGCATGCCCCCAGACCCCCCTAGATGGGTTGGGGATTTTCACATGTCATAAACACTGCACACGCATGGGCCCCCCAGAGGTCCAAGTGCCCCAGGCCCCCCAGGAGCTTGATCTGGCCCTGGTTCTCCTGAGTTGGATTTTACTGTAAAGAATACTAGAAGTATAACAGACTGATTCAGATGGAATTCAGAAACCACTTTAGGAAGGAATTCTCTGTTATTTCTTATGACTACCTTATCCCTCTGGAATATGATGTAGTTAGAATCTGTGCAGAGAGCTTGCAGCTCGCTCACCTTCATGGCAGATGTCAGTGCTACCAGGAATACTGCTTTCCAGGTGACATACTTCAAAGCAGCAGTTGCCATAGATTCAAAAGGAGCCTCCATCAGCTGGGCAATAAACAGATTCCAGTCCCATGGAGGGACAGGATCCTCTCCTGGAGGGTACAGGTGATTAAGGCCTTTAAAGAACCTTTTGAAAATGGTCTGTGAGACCACTGGCCTGTCTCTGCCAGTTGAGATGTATGCTGACACTGCTGCCATATGTACCTTCAGGCTTGAGGGCCCGAGACCTAGGGACTGTAGGTGGACTGTGTAGACCAGTACTGAAGTTAGGCTCACCCACAATGGACTGAGCTGTCTAGAAGAACACCAAATAGAAAATCTTTTGACTCTGAAGTGGTTTTCCTTGTTGCTGATTTACTGGAAACATTAATGCACTTCCACAATCTTTTCAGCCAGATTTAATCCAGAGAACTCTAGCTCTTCAAGTACCATGCTCTGAGATGCAGAGTTCTCGGCTCTGGGAATGCTATCCTGTATTGAGACAAAGTCAGCAGATTGCATCTTTGGGGAAGGTTGACAGGATGTCTGATGGAAAGGGTCAGGAGCAGGGAGTATCAGTCAGTGTGGCTGAATCTGGAGCTATGAGAATCATTGTTGTGGACTCCCTTTTGAGTTTTTGCAGTACTCTCAACAAAAGTGGGAAAGGTGGGAAGGCATAAATCTGACCAGCTGAGGACTACAGCATCCTCTGAGAATGCAACCAAGATTCAAACAGGTCTATTTGTGGTGTACCCCACCTTCTGAACACTGTCGCCAGCACTTGTTGGTTCAGGGTCCATTTGTGACTTCCCTGGTTGATTCTGCTCAGGGAATCTGCCAGCATGTTGTCCTTCCCTGGCAGGTGTACTGCCGAGAGCTGGATATCCAAAGAATATGCTAGGTTCCAGATTTTCATTCCTTCTGTGCACAGTTTGAAGATTTTATTTCTCCCTGTTTGTTTGTGTAATACATAGCTGTGGTGTTGTCTGTCCTGATCTGGATGGACTGACCTCTGATATGGGAGTAAAAGGCCTGCACTGCTAGGTACACTGCCCTGAGCTCCAGGAGGTTTATGGGTTCCTGAATCTCTTGTGTGCTCTACATGTCATTTACAGCGAAGTCCTCCAGGTGGGCACCCCAGCTCAGGAGGGAGGCATCCGTAGTGTGTACGACTGTAGGTGATAGCTGAAGGAAGGGAAACCGCTCTCTGAGGTTGCATTCTTCCTTTCACCACTCCAGTGCCCTTAGCAGACACTTTGTGACAGGCACTAGTTTTGAAAGTGGATCCCACCTCTAGGACCAATAGCTCCCTTGGTGATTCTGGATAGCTCTCATTTGGAACCTGTCACCACTGCAGTGGATAATGTCATGTGCCCTAACAAATGTACAATATTTCTTGCGGGTCTGAGCTGACCTGCCTTGAAGGATTTTGCAGTAGCAATCAGGTTTGCTACCCTTGTCAGAGGAAGAACTGCCTTCCCTTATTTTATTTTATTTTTTTATTTTATTGAAATCTAGGATTACAAATACCTTTGAGCAGGAACTGCTCGTTTACAAAGGTTCCACGTCGAAGAAATGGAGGGTATACATACATACAAAGGTCAACATAATAATACATAGTTACACAATAAAAAGAAGTAAGAGACTGAGGCTTAGGAAATTCCAGTAATTCAAAATGTGCCAAATGTTAGGTAGCATGACATACCATCCAAGGGCAATCTTAGAAATAAGCACTGCAGGTGAGAGGAGGGGTCTGCAGGCAGGAGGCCATTGTTGGAGGGTAGAGGGTGAGGGTAGAGCTCTAAAGGGAGGGGAGGGATAAAGGTCAGGAAATGTCCGAGGGAGGAAGGGAGATGGGGCAAGGGGTAGGCAGGTAGAAGGGGCAAGGCGGGGAGGTGGCTGTCGAGACTGAAGTGGAGGGCAGTGAGCGGTGGGCCCCTGATTAGGCGAGGCAGTCACAACGACTAGTTGAAATGAGATGAAGTCAGAGTTGTCTCTTAAAAAGGCCAAGAGCAGCAGCAGTAAGAGTTTCTTTGTTGAGAGTATTATACCACTGTGGTGCTCTGTGGGCAAAGGCCCTCTGGCCCATGGCAGTCCAGCATCTGGGGACAAGGAAGGTTAGTAGTTGTGAACTTCTAGTTCGCTGGGTGCTGTGTGCTTATAAGGTATCTAGCTCTGTACCTACGAAGTCCAGAACCTGAACTGGTTCTGTTGGTGATTTTTGAACATTCATAAGGAAACCCAGGTCCTCCAAGGTGTCTTGTGTCAGAAAGAGGGAGAAATGAAAATTACGTACCTACCGTAATTCTGATCTTTCTGTGTATCTTCACCATTCATCACAGATGGGTACTGGGCGGAGATCAGGATCCCGCGGCTTTTTTTTTTTTTTTTAAAGGGTAGGCGGAGGTGACACAGCATCGGCACCGTCCTCGAGGCCGACGTACAGCGTGTCGCTCGAGGTTAGCCCGTTAGGCTGTGCTAATCGCCTCTGCCTACCAGTTCTGAGAGGGGAGAGGAAGGGATGGAGGTGAGACAAGAGAGTCCAAGGGACAGAAAAAGGAAAGGAAAACTGAACTAAAGGAGAAATAACGACTGAGAGGACAGCAAAGAAGAATGAGACTAAGGGGATTGGTGGGGCCCCAATCTCTGGAACAGAAAAGGGGAGGTAGGGAGGAGAAAATTTTGGGAGACAGTGAGAGGTAACAAGGTATCCGAGACCCTTGTCCATCACCAGATTGTATAGGAACTGCAAGGAGTAACAAAGCTCACTGCCAGAATTCAAGGCACAGAATAACTGGCAAATACCCCAGAAGCAGAGTCGGCTATTCTGGAGAAGGACAGGGTACAGGGATTTAGTACTCTCTCAGGAAAGATGTTTGGTGAAAAAAAGGGATTTTCTTTTTTTTGAAACAGTTGGATGGAAACCAGAAGAAGAACAGAAGGAGGCAACCACCAACTCCCACCCCATTGGGGTGGAGACATGTAGTGAGAAGGAGTGCTGCTCAAGCTGTACCTTTAAAGGAGAATACCCCTGTGTGTCCTACTTTACCCCACTCCAAAAGGAGAGGAGGCCACAGAGGAGGGCCCAGAGACTGAGGCCCCAGGGGATGGTGGGTGGGGTTGTGATGAATGATGAAGATACAGAAAGATCAGAATTATGGTAGATACGTAATTTTCATATCTTATCTGTGTCCAATCTTCACCATTCATCCAGATAAGTCAGTACCAAGCCTCCCGAAGAGGTTGTTTCTTACACCCTAGGGACAGAGCCCCTTAGCCCTCAGTGGGTGACACACATGGAACCTTCCGGCCTGGGAGGCCCGAGGTGGGAAGAGAGAGACGGGTCCCCTGGAGGAAGGAAGCTGCCCGACAAGCGCCCGCCTCGCCCCACGGGAGAAAATGTAGGTTCCTGTGGGCGGAGCAAATCACCTATGCCAGGCCAAGGGTGACAACCGGAAAGATGTAGCCACGCGATCTCCTGGTGCAGATCGCTGTCCCTACGACCTAGTAGCTACCTGGGTGGCATCGTGAATGCCCTGGCGGTGCCTGCTAGCTCAGGCCACGTGCAGAAAGCGCGATGGCTTGTCTGGTTTGCTCCAGTCAGGCAAAGCAGCTGGACCTGACCTAGCGTGGACCACAAGAACCTGTTGTAGGCTACATAGTGGGCCTGGTGAGCGGAAATAGAAAGGAGCAACCGTGCCGAGTAGAAGGTTCTCCTCCCCCAAAAATCAAAATCTGAGGAGTCTTGATCCGGGGGCCGGTCACGGTGGAGGGTGTCCAGATGCGTCAAGCCGGACTACGGATGAGGCACAGAACCTGGAGACTCCAGGGGAGTGCAATACCTCTGGCTGAGGTCCCTAGGGGCAGGAACTCCGGAGAAGGGCCTCTGCCAGAAACGCAAGGACGCCTCCCGAAAGGGAGCAGGCCAGGGCGGCACCACAAGGGTGGCCTCGCCATAATCGCCTAGAAAGGCGTGCGCTGCATGCTCAGGATTGCTAACGGAGAGGGAGAAAGGTGCAAGTCCTCCAACATCCTCACGAGGAAGCGCTGATACTCGGAGAGATCAGCAGCCGGAGAGTTGTGGACAGAGGGTTCCTCTCCCCCAGAAGAGGGGGATGAGGAGCTGGAGGTCACCATATGTTCGAGGTGGCTGCACGGGGAGGTTGAAAAACCTGGCTGTCCACAGCCCTAACGTGAGCAGGAACCGGGCAGCCACGCTCTGAACTGCTCCCAGGTGAGAGGACTGCTAGGACCAAGAATGCCTGGGAGCGCTGGAGAATGTGGCAGAGGGATAGGGGCAGAGCCGAGAAAAGAAGTTGTCTGACCTCTGCCAGGGCTAGGGAGTGGACCATGAGCACCCGAGGAGGCGCCCCGGAAGACTCCACAGCCGACAGCTGTACAACCACGTTGGTACTGCCTTGGTTGTGCCCAGAAGAATCCCCCCAGTGAGGTGACCGGGCTGTAAGTCAGAAGGGCGGTCCCCTGCCTCAGAATGGGACCCCTCAAGGAACCCGAGGGGAAGGGTGGAATCAGCACTTCAAGCCGCCCAAGGCCAGGTGGACCCCAGAGGAAGGCCGAGCGCCAACCCCACACCCTCGACCCTCAGAGTCAGAGAGTCCTCCTCCTCCTCGAGAGGGCCAGCCTAGGTAGCTGGCATCTCTGGGCGGCCCCCGAAGGGGAGACCCAGGGAACAGCACCCTCCCCTCCTGTAGGTTTCTTGATGGGCCCCAAAGTTGGGCAATCAAGACACACTACTGGAGGGGGTACCGCCACCGAGGGCTCGATGAAACCCCCAAGGCCAGGCTGCAGAGCAATGGTAGCACGCACCACTGCCTGCTGGTCAGGACCACTGACCCTAGCCTCGGGGGCCACCTGACTCTCCTCAGTAGGGGGATGGCTTCGACTCGTCGGCGAGACCCACGGAGCACTCTCCGCCGCGAACAACCCGAAGGTGTGACTGCTCGTCTGACTCGAGCCCGACTCCGGCGAGTGGTAGAGTCCAAAGCTCTGAGCCACGCAGTAGGAGGGCGGGCGAAACCAACTTTGCCAATGGGCCCGGCAGCCAGAGCTGTGCCCGAGACGGCACCTGTGCCCTCCGCAACCACGCGGGCGGGACCTGCAGAAGGCACCAGGGCAGCTCGGGTCAAAGGTCCAGAGCCAGGGCCAGACGCAGCGCCGTCAAATCCACCAGCACGGGGCAGTACCAGGGACAGAGACGGCACCGACAGCAGCCCCAGCAGCAACCTCGGCGCCAATCAGCACCACCAGGCCCCACGGCGCGCGGCCTTCAGGACTGGCAGCGCCCGATGGCGGCCCGAGGCAGACTCGGCGCAAACACGGCACCGACCGGCACCGAGGCGTGGGCGGCGCCGAGGTCGCACCGACAGCCAGAGTTGAAGGCCCTACGGCCCGAGCTGTGCGAGCGCGGTGCCATGCTCATCACGGTGCGAGGGCGGTGCGGGCGAGGCGTGGTGAAAGGGGCGCGGATCTTGTTCCCACGGCACCGCGGCAGCGTCGGCGCCGCGAGCGGCATCGACAGGGCCCGCGGCGCGGCGACAGTGCCAACAGGGCCATGGTGCGCGAATGGCGCCGACCGGCGGCGTCAGGGCCGAGGCGCAACCAGACCTTCTGGGCGGGAGCGACACGAAGAGTCTTCACCCGAAGGGGTGATTGCCTGCGTGGCGCCTCCGCCGCTCCTGGGAGGAAGCGGAGCGGGCCTCCTGCGCCGCAGGAGGAGCCTCGGCAAGGCCAGGCTACAAGTAGCCGAGCTCCTCCTCCTTGGTCTGTATAGGACCAGGAGGAGCCCGGAGGAAGGGCCGAGGCGTGGCTTGGCCCGGCAGTGCAACCCACCCCAAAGTCGGGCGTGAGCTCGCCCACCTTCAACATGCACTGTCTGAGGACGCAGCAGTCCATTGAGAAGAATGGCGTCGCACAAATCCATGTCATGAAGCAGGCCAAGACACGCAAGACAGCAGTCGTGCTGGTGGGTGTGAATATTTTTTCGACGCGGGGGCACCACGCATGGGGGGCCGACCTGTCTTTGAAGACTTTTGCACTCCGACCAAGACATGACCTACGGAGAAAAAAACACCACAAACAGACTCGACGTTGCAGAATTTCAAATAAAAGGAAAGATCTTACCGGCGACATCGAGTGGAGGCAGAACCCAGAACTGGCAGACGACCGACGGACTGAGCGTCGATTTTTTCGAACAGGCTGAAGGCCTAAAATTGCAGAAAGCTTCCCACGGGTGACCTCGATGGCAGGAGATGAAGAACTGGTAGGCAGGTGGGTCGACACAGCCTAGCAACCAAGCCTCGAGCCGCCACGCGTACGAGGGCCTCGAGGGCGGCCCGATGCTGTGTCGCCCGCCTACCTTTTAAAAAAAAAGCCCCGGGTCCTGATCTCCGGCCAGTACCCACCTGTGATGAATGGTGAAGATTGACACAGGTAAGATCTTGTCTTCCTGGTTTGATTTTCCTGAGATTAGCCAGTGATCTAGATAGGGAAAATCCACCATCCCTTGCCTCCTGAAATGTGCTGCCACTACAGCTACGCATTTTGTGAATACTCTTGATGCTGAGGATAGACTGAAGGGAAGGGCTGTGAACTGGTAGTGGCAATTTCCTACTCGGAATCTGAGGTACTTTCTGTGGCTTGACCTGACTGGTATGTGAAAGTCAGCTCTTTCAGATCCAGTGACCCCAGCTAATCTCCTTTTTGCAGTGATGGACTCACTGATTCCCAGTGTTACCATCTTCAGTTTTTCCTTCTTTAAGTGTTTGTTCAGGTATCTCAGGTCTAAAATGGCCTACCACTCCTCATTTTTCTTGTAGGGCAGGAAGTTATCATGAGTAACATCCCTTTCCTCACTGTGAAGGAGGAACTTTTTGCACTGCATTTGCTTGCAGTAATTTTCCTACCCCAAACGCCAGCAAGAGTCTTTCTGTTGGAGCGTGAGGATGGAAGGTTTTGTGACTCTGCAGTTTTGGGAATTTTTTGAACTGCAGAAGCAGACCCTGACTCCCTATTTCCAGGATCCTCTTGTCTGTGGCTATTTTTTCCCCATTGCTGAAAAAACTGAGTCAGCCTTCCCCCCACAGGCAATGGTTGGGCAACCTGTGCAAGTTTGTCTCGCTTTGCTTGGACTTTGGGAGCTGGTATTGCATCTGCATGCAAGAGGCACCTTCTACCCCTACCACTGAAGAAACCCCTCTGTGGGGTATTCAAAAGTAATGTAAGCACAGGTTGAGTATCCTCTACTCCTATGTCCCCTTCCAGAAGGCATGTAGGAAGTAAAGGCCTTTTTCTTCTCAGTGTAGCTCTTATAGGTGGTCTTGTATTCATCCACCTTCTTCATATAAGCCTCTGCCTTGTCACCAAACAGTGAATTTCCCTCACAAAGAAAATCCATTGCTTTAGTTCGAGTGTCCTGGGAAATGTTTCTAGTTCTAAGCCAGGCAAACCTTCTTCGGGACACTGAATGTACCATAAGCCTGAATGCAGTGTCATTAGTGCCCATTGCCATGCAGAATGGGTACTTAGCAGCATCCATGACCGTCTTTGCTGTGTCAGCCAAATCCTGTGCCAGGTCACCAGTAGCCTTCTCACTCATTTCCAAAATGCAGCTCCAGAGGGCTTTTTGGTACTGAGCTCTATAGGACAAGTATGCTGCCTGCCTTAATAGCAGGGAAGCTGAAGTATAAACATTTCTGCCCATGCTATCCAGCTTCCTGGAGTCTTTCACAGGAGGCTGGGAAGAGAGGGGTACCTTGGCCTTGTCTCAGGCGGCAGTCTGAAGCACTGCCTCATAATCAGTTTGAGAATAAAGGTATTTGGAGACCTGTTTGTCCACCTGATGCCTTTTTTAAATTTTCTTATCTATGCCAGCAGCTGAAGTTGATGTTTTGTGGGAAGCCATATCAAAAAATTCCATCTCGTTCTCATCTTCAGCAGTCTCCTGCAATGAGATGTTGAAGGCGTTCACCATTTGCCTCACAAAAGTATAGTGTGCGGTATAGTCATTTGGGGGTGAGAAGGGAAACCAAACTCTTGTTCAGGAGAACCATCAGGCTCTATGGGTTCTCCTTCATCCTCCTCAACTCCACATAACAATTCTGCCTCCTCCTCCACAGGCACTGGGAATGGAACAGAAGCCTGGGGGGTGGCAGGCATATTTATGAAGTTCCCCATAGTCTGGTATGCCTGGAGGAATTGTCATGTCTTTGTCACATCCTCTACTGAGAGCATTCTATCTGAGTCTACTGGTGGTTCCTTTCCTTCTTCAGGAGGAGGGACAGAGACAAAGTTTTCTTTTTGTGTTTTTTTTCTTGACAGGCACCATCTACAGAGTCTGCTCAGAGGCCCTTTAATTTTTAATGGATTCAAGGTTCCCCCCTGATTTATGAACCATCTGTTGCAGCATTTTCTTTGTTATGCTGCTTACTTTGAGGGTCTAGACCCTCAACTGAGTCTTTATGTGACGTGGAGGCTGACTGAGAAGGAAAAATGTCTTCTAACTTTTTAGCCCTGTTTGTTTGCATTTTAGGGCAAAGCTTAATAGAGATTTCGGAACAGAAAAAATCATGATCTGGACCCAGGCACCTCAAACACAACTCTTGGCAGTCTGCCTTAGCCAAGAGTTGAAAACAGATTTTATAGTTTTTAAACCTGTGGGTCTTATCTTCTTTTTGAGCCTGTCAGTCATGCCAAAACACTAACAGCCAAGGGAAAACACTCTAGTTCCCAGAATTTAACAAAAAAGCCAGACTGGTGACACTGAGGGTTGAGGCGCCGTACGCCACACCTCGCACCACGCCTATGACCCGAGGTCAGGAGCAACCTCGGGTCTCTGAGGGTTGGTCGGGGTGAGGAGGATTGAGCATCCCAGAGACTGCTCTCCTCTGAGGAGGAGGGATGGCTGGGATTACCATGGCTGTGCTGGCTCCTGGTGGTGTCTGGGGGTAGATGCAGGCAGGCAGTACGCTGTGGGGACGGCACGGAGGGCAACAGATGTGCAGTGCGCGGAAGCGTGAACGGCAGCATCACTGATGCCTTGCACGTCCATGCCATGGGAAGGGGAACAGACTCAATGTACAAAAATCCTTCAGCGTGCCTGATGACGTCTGATCTGTCAGCACCGCACCACTCTAACTCAAGTCAGCTCCTCTCTGATCTGGACCCTCGGCATTCTGCAGTGGTGGGGTAAGTACCGGCCGTGAAGTAGCCAGTGAGAGGAGTGGAGGAGGGGGTTGAGCTCAGCTACTGGGAGTGGCCACAGATCGGACTGATAGGGGGGAAACCATAGGTACCACCCCCCCCCCGGCTAAGGAGGGAATAAAGAATGCGTAAAAAAAAAGAATTTAACAAAAAAAACACTATTAGAGTAAAACAGGTTTAAAATATAGAAATACATTTGGTTCCATTTTTAGCAAGAACTGCAATAATATGGAAATATCAAAAGGTGCTCAAACAGAAAAATATGCCAAATAATATCTTGGTTCTGAAAAGAAACCAGGAAAAATAAATCAAAATACTACAAAGCAGTATACTTTTTACAGAAAAAATAAGTCTTTTTATAAGTAAATAGAAGTGGTTCCCTGAAAGAAGGAACTGCACCGTATAATGGCCTTCTCCGGTTCCTGGGAACCGATGCTGAACCAAAGAAAGTCATAGAACACAAGAATTAACAACATAGTAAACCGTAATCGATCCAAAGTGAAGAGAAGACTTCGGGTGAGTACTTTCTTCAGGTGGAAAATAAATCTGCCATTAGACTGCAGACGTGAGTATGACCACACAGCAGAGTTTTGAATTTCATTCTAAGATTCTCTAACTAGCATAAAGTTCTAAGCTCTGGGGCAGCTCATTCCAGGTGAATGGCTGCAAATGTTAAGCATAATACAGGGATTTCTGGGGTTTGAAAGCCCTTTTCTTTGTAAAGACTTGACACTTTGGATTTTTTACAAATGACAGTCAGGCCTTTTTCTATTATCTTCTTTGGATTTTTACAAATGACAGGTATTTTCCTACTATCTTCAAGACCCACCGGTCTTTGATGATTTTGTCCCTTTCCTAGAGGTACAAAGAAAGGCAACCTCTACCGGCTAAGCCTGAAGAGTGACAGCATAGATACAATCATCGAGGATTAGTCTTTTTAAGAGCAGGACGAACTCAAGTAGCCTGAGGTCTGTGTCCTCTCCTACCTATACCTCCAGTAACACCCCTGGTCACAGTATATTTATATTGGTAGTAGGGCTTGCTTTGTGCACCCCTCCCATAACATCCCTTGGAGTAAGGTCTAGAGTAACTATGACCTCTGCTGTCATGCTTGGTGAGGGACGTGTATGTGGTCTTTCATTTACTGAACTTCTCCATATAGACTTCTGTTCTGTCTCCAAACAGATGGTCTCCATCAAAAGGAAAATGAGAAGCTTTTTTCTGTAGGTCTGTAGAGAGGTAAGTAGTCCTGAGCCAAGCAAATCTTCTTGTGACTACTGCCTTACTGACAATTCTAGCTGCAGTGTTATTTACAACCACAGACATCTGAAGCTGCTACCAAGAAGCCTCCAGGCTAGCCTTCACTCAATCAGCAATGTGTTTTTTATCTTCTCGTGGCATATTCTCACACAGAGGTCATACATAAGGCAAATGTGAACATGAGTAAATAGAACAATAACAAATGTAGCAAGCCTAATTAAGTGCCAGGGTTCTGACAGAACAGCTCTTCTTCACATAAAAATTAATTTTTCTAGTATCTTTATCAGGAGGAGCTGATGATAAAGCAGTTCTAGCTTCTTCACAAGCGGCTTTTTGGACAACACTTTCAGAATAAGGATGTGCAAATAAAAACTCAGCACCCTCTTTAGGAACCCATCTTTTTTCTCCAATTTTTTTTTTTTTTTTTATCAATGCCTGTGCTGACACAGGCTGTTTAAAAATATTTTCAGATAAAATTTTAAGTTCTTCATTGATAGGAAGGAATGTCCCTTTAGAAAGGGTATAGCCCAGATATTTCATAAATTTGGCTTAAGGAGGAAGCTTGAAGGCTACTCAAAAATGTCACCTTCCAAAGATAATTAATCACACATACAGTACTCTTAACAAATGTATTGTAAGAATAGTCTTCCACAGAATGAGGAGAAGAGACAAATTCTTCATCTCCTGTATTTTCAGGAGTACGAACACACATACGAATGTGCCAGCAGAAACAGACCTCCTGGTCTGTCAACGTCTGCTCGAGTGTGCAGCTAGGGCCCCCAAGTTACAGCTGCTCCACTCCCTCCCCTTTTGTCCACCCTTGGCCATTCTCAGCCTCACCCATCCGTACTCTCCCCTGTTCTCTGTCCCATGCCCCACTTCATATTCTGTCACTGTGCTACAGTGATCAAATTTCCTCTTCCTCAACTTCTTCAGACAAAGGAGGTGGGGGAAAAGAAAATTACAAACATACCATAACTGCTGATCTTCCAGAATATCTTCATCATTGATTACCATTTGTGGGTCTCAGGCCAGAGACACTAGGGCCTGTGGCAGCAACATTTTGCCGAGAGGCAGGCCACAGCTTACTGAGCATGAAACACTGCAAACCCCAGGTTCTGTCATGCACTAGCCAATAACTGTTGCTGGCTCCTCTGTTACTTTCTGTTCGCCAGGAGAGAAAAGAAATGGAACAGAGGGGGCTAAGAAGGGACAGGGAAAGGATGCAGGAATGAAAATGAACAGCAAAATAACACCTGACTACCAACTTTTAGAAAGAGAACAAGGCACACCAGGGGGCACAAAGTGGTAGCGGAGTATAGAGCCGCAGCCTTATATCACTAGCCAAACAGGAGGTGGATAGTGATCTAAAAGGCAGCAGCCCTGAAGTGTGTGGCTCTGGAAAAATACAAAAAGGGGGATGCCCAAAATTGGACCCCACCCCCCTTGTAACTGAGATGGCATAACATGCCATAATAGGAAAGAGACACATGGGCTTCTGGGAAAAAAAACACCATGCTACCAGACAAAGGACTGATTAGATAATTAGTTAACATGTCTTTTACTCTTTCTAGAGAAGACAATGTGAATTCTAGGTATATGTGGAGATGTAGTACTATGTCATCCAAAGAAGTAGATATGTGCTTATCTCCCAGGCATCTCTAGGGGTAGTGGGCTAACAGCCCAGCTGGTGTAAGGGAAGAAAAGAAAAAATTACTCGCCTTAGTAATTGTGTTTCTTTTAATGGAGTCTTGCTGTATTCTGGCAAACTGCAGTTAGCTCCAGCCTTTAAACTGCCCCGGAGAACATAGGGTTAAATTTCTATGCAGTGCATAGAACGTTGAGCTCGAGCTCGGTTGAGGTCTCTGTCTGCAGCCTTTTGAAACACAACCGTCAGATTCTTATGAGCAAAAACTCACTAACCATACTACGTGGAAATTGTACAATTTTTAAACTAGTCAAGTGGCAATAGAGAGTTTTGGATTCCCAAGTAAGACTCGAGTCAGGAAACCCAAAACCAAAACCAATCCAAAATAAGGATAACAATACAACGAAACAAAATAAAAAAGAGGGTGTGCAAGAAGCACCACTGGGGTGCAGCACTGCACCTGCCCACCCACTTCCCAAAAACCAGGTTTTGAGAGGGGAGGCAGGAAGGGAGGTCAGAATACAGCAAGACTCCATTAAAAGAAACACAATTACTACGGTGAGTAATTTATTCTTCAAACAACATGAAGTCTTGCTGTATTCTGGCAAACTGCAGACTACTAAGCAGTACCTCCATGGAGGAGGGAGAGAACCTACTTTGGGAACAGGCACTGAAGTACTGCTGTGCCAAACCGAGCATCACTCCTAGCCTGGATATCCAGACAGTAATGCTTGGTAGAGGTATGGACTGTTTTCCAGGTGGCTGCTTGACAAATTTCTAACAAAGGGATATCCCTGGCTACAGCCAGGGAAGCAGCTGTACCTCTTGTAGAGTGAACCCTCAGGCCTGAGGGTGGAATCTTTCCCAGTTTCTCATAGCAGAATTGTATACAAGACACAATCCACCTGGCAATAGTTCTCTTGGTGGTAGGTTTGCCCTTTCCCACTTCCCCATAAGTGAGGAACAACTGGAGGGAATCAAACCTGAGCACCTTGTACACTCTACAGTATGTAGTAGCTAAGGGCTCTTTTAACATCTAAACTATGTAGCCTCCTCTCTCCTGAGGAGAAATGATCAGTGAAGAAGACAGGAAGAGACACAGACTGATTCAAGTGGAAGTCTGAGACCACTTTGGGCAAGAACCTCCTACTGGTTCTAAGGACCACTTTATCCCTATGGAAAGAGATAAAATCAGGTTCCACTGACAGGGCTTGCAGTTCACTGTTACGTCTGGCAGAGGTAATGGCTACCAAAAACACAGTTTTCTGAATCCGAATCGCTCAGGCAATCTCATTAGTGGTTGGAACATGAACCTCTAGATCCGAACCGGCTGATTTGTCTTTTCTTTTCCTTTTTTTAGGAACCGATCCCTCAGGATCGGCTCTCCTCTTGCCCGAAGAAGAATCGCCCTGGTCAGAGGGCACTCCTTCTGGTTCGGTCGGAACTGAACTGGGCTGGCCATCCGGGTCAGAGGACTTCTCGGCCTCCTTTTCCCTAAGTCTACCTAATCTCTTTTCCAGGGTAGACTTAGGAAAATTTTATGCAAATTTGGCAATCTGTATCGAGGTGGTCAAACCCCAGACAATAAACACAGGTGGTGTGGGGATCAGCCTTAGCAAAGACTTCCCCACACTCACTGCAATGTTGAAACCCAGTGGGCCGGTTTTTTTCCTTGGGTTTCTCAGACATGGCCAACCTACCCAAACTTACCCTTTTTTGGCAACCGCCAGGCAAGACTCCCTTATCGGTTCCTAACTGTGTCACGGGTATTGGAAAAAAATGTTTAAAATATGTTTTTTTAGAACCAATAAGGACTGGTAAACACACACTAAAGTAATGTACAAGAAATCAATATAAAGGATCGGTTCAGCTGAACCGATCGAACAAACTTACAATTTCCACACAATAATCAGAAACAACTATCTAGTACTCATGGTACCGCAGACAGAGCCTGAACCGACGATGCGGAACAAATTCGGAATAATTTCGGTTTAAAACCGACACTTTAACCGACTTTTGAACAGAGTTGAAGGAGAAATCTCCGGAGCGACTGTTCACTGAGGCAGAGTAAAGAATCTGACGGTTGGGTTTCAAAGGGCTGCAGACAGAGACCTCAACCGAGCTCGAGCTCAACGTTCTATGCACTGCATAAAAAATTTAACCCTATGTTCTCCGGGGCAGTTTAAAGGCTGGAGCAAACTGCAGTTTGTCAGAATACAGCAAGACTTCATGTTGTCTGAATGGACATACCAATTAAAACAGAGTGACAGTTAGAAGAAGATATCAGAGAAAATGACCTGCTTTTCCTGCGACCACAGGGATGCCCCCTGTGTATATCCAGTGCATTGTATCTACAACAGGCAGTGCAACTGTCTAGTGCAGTCAGACTGGATAGTTCACAAATGCACTGACTGCATTTAGCAAGAATTAGGAATATTTTATTTATTTACTTATTTATTTATATTTAGTTTTTGTTGACCGTGTAAGTGCACTAGACAAATCCTGCCTATTTTCAGGCACGACCCGGGGGAGGGGGATACAGATGAATGCCAACTGACCTTGAACCAGATTAAGCTGTTTCGAGAAGTGCCAAATATACCCCGGGCAGGGAGAAGGAGTACAAAGAAGGAGGGAAGGAAGGAAGGAAAGAAGGAAGGAAGGAAGAGAGAGCTACCTTCTCTTTCTTTTTTTAATTATTTTTTTTGAGGGGGGATTGGCATGAGGGCCTTAAAAGGACCCTCACCCCGGTTTTAAGTGTTTTTTTTTTTTGGTAGGGGAAGGGACCCAACAATGAGTCCCCAACCCACTTTTTATATTTGAAAGCCACTCCAAGGGAGTGCAACTTGAGAGATGCCCTGGCACTTCTGGTGCCGGCTAGCACTAAAGGGTGAGCTGTCCAGAGGTCCTGGTTCTGCTAAAGTGGGGGATGGTGAGTGGCTGTGGTAATCAATGGTGAAGATATTTTTGAAGATTAACAATTACGGCATGTATTTTCTTTTTTTTATAATAACACCTTTATCAGTTTTATAGCACAAGAACAATATAAATAGTTCAAAACAACAATGAACAGCAAAGGTGATAAAATAAGCAAGATACCCAAAGTTTACAAAAGATAAAGGAGAGGAAGATACTTAAAACCGAAGAAGAAAATTATTCAGGTCATATAAGCAAATAAATACATCAAATAAGTAAAGTTAAATGCAAAAAACAACGCACACACCTACTAAACAGCAACTCGAGGCAGGGTATGAGCAATTAGTTTTTAGGCATACAATAAAAAAAGAGGGAAATTAACAAACTACATTCCAAAGTCAGAGGCAGGGGTATAGGGAAACTTATTAGACAGAAACTAACCAGGTGTTCATTATTCCCCTTCCCCCTCCCTTCCCCTTCGATTCCCCCCTCCCGCTCCCCCCTCAAACAATTACAGGAAAATCAAAATATCCACCATGCACAAAACACTCTAAGGAACACAGGAAGGATCAGTCTCTACCCTATAAAAAACCCAACGGCCCCATATCTGATCAAATATGAGGAGCATATTTAAATATTTATAACTACATCTCTCCCGTCTATAAATGGACTCAACTAAGGCTTCCCACTCAGAAATCTGAGGAAGGTGGGATTGATGCCACAACCTAGTGTAACCCCCAGGTGGCGCTATCCCAAGGACTACTACCCCTGCCTGCTTGATTACTGACAGGTTGAGGGGCCTAGGTTCTATGGTGGGTGCCTCCACCCAGAGGTCAGGGTTTGTAGTGGTTAGACTAGCTTGGTCACAGCCTTCTGGGACACTGAGACCCCCTTTTATTCCCTCTAGTGACTCACACAATGCACAGAAGTTACAGTCCCAATACCCCACATGTACACACTGTTCATTCATGAAGTACCACTAACCTCAGAGCTGATTCTGAGGTTCGTCTCTGGGACCCTTGTAAAATAAGGTTAATCAACATACACAAACCAATACAATGCTTGATATGTAGGTACTGACACTTCAGACAGTTTAAAGTTTAACAACATCAAATCTGGTTTATTTAGGGGGAATAAAACATGGGAGGGGGAGATCAGGTTAATTGGCAGAATTAAATCACAGTACTGTGCACACATACAGGATCTGAAAAGTCACACTCTGGGTACCCAGGTTGGGGGGAGGGGGCTAGCCAGGTCCATTGCCCGGGGTTGGCCGGCAGGTGCATATGGAAAGGGCCCTGTAGAAGAAAATGTATGCACAACACCCAATTGTAATCCGGAGCCGGATGGCTCAGTCCATGACGAAGTGAAACAACAATAATTAGATGACACACTTGTAATTGAAAACAGGCTGCAGGGGAATGCCCTGATTTGTACTCACAATACTCAAGCTGAGAACCGGATGGTGGATGTTCTTCTGGGTTACCAGAACAATAGGGCATGGAGACAAGGTCCTTGTGACTGGACCCCACTGCAGTAGATAGCAAACGGATTTAGTCCAAGACAAGCTGGGGTTTGCTTCCAGCTTCAACACACAGCACACAGCACAGGAGATTGGAAATAGCGATTCCCCACAAGTACTACACACATTCATATGTAAAAGGAAAGTACTATACCAGGCAGGCTGCTTCTAGATCCCGATCACAATTACTGCAAAATGCCCGGGAGCACACACAGCAGCTTCAGTTCCTGACAGACCGAGCGCGATTCAGCAATTTCTCCAGTCTTCTACAGGGTGAGCCTGGTTTCCACTCTTCAGACTTCCTTCTTTCTCCTCACAAATCGGATTCAGTCTGAACTGGCACTTACAACGGCTGCAGGCCAAACCTCAGGGCCTCACAAGCGCTTTCCGCGCGAAACTATACACCACAGAAGCACAGCGTTCCTTCTCTCTTCACTGTCACAACTGATCTGAGCTTTCCAGTAACAGAGCAGGGCATTTCCTTTAGCTCCACACCATTCTGTTGGCTGGTTCGGCTGTCACTCACAATAAGACTCCCTCTGTTGGTGAAAAAAGGCGCCAAGGTCAAAACTACATTTCCCAGAGTCACTGCCCATACAATCCCCTTGTGGCTGGCTCAAGATTGAGAGTCCAAGTTCCAATTCGTCCACATGCTCCATCTTAAGGTCTTCCTATCATCCTAATTGGTCCAAGTCAGCAATTCAGGACCAAAATGAAAGAGCTACACTGAAACAGTTTGTGCTGAAATGAAGACAGGTTAGACAAACTACATTTTCTCAGCCACTCTAAATGATTTCTGGCAAACAGTTATATCTTTCAACAAGGCTCCCTCTGCACATGTAGCGACGGCAGAGACGGAGCGAATTGACAGCAGCTCAGGTGGGATTCGAGCATTAAATACAGAGTCCCCCCCCCATACAAACTCATTAAGTCTGCAAGCAGACAGTTCTTAAAGAGACAGTACATGGAGGCTCAAATAGCACTCACTTGGAACCACATTTAAACAGCTCAGACACCGAACACCGCCCAGACTTGGAGCATTCAGGCAAGCTCCTGGAAGACTTTTGGGTACCCCCAGTTGCAGGGGGGTTACCCCAGCTATGGCTTTCTTCACACAGATCAATAAAATCAATAATAATGTCAAGGCTGTGCCCCAACCAAACAATTCTGATAGAGAATATGAAGTAAAACCAATTCCAGAGAAAGAGGAGGAGTCAAGCCAAATATACAAAAAATTACTTGAGCAACACCAGACCAATATGTTTGAAGGAAGGGGCAAGTCCAGAAAATATGTGACTGATCTGCAAATTGCTCCCCATATAGCCGCCAACATGAGCCCACCAGGGGGCCTAAAAAAGAAGTAAGCAAAGCAAGGGTTCTAAAGTAGCGCACTCTGCACTTCCAGGCGAATTCATGTAGACATGGAGCCATCAAGAGTTTATAGGAAACAAAAGAAAAAATTACTCACCTTAGTAATTGCTTTTCTTCTCATGGAGTCTTGCTATATTATGACTTAAGGCAGTTAGTCACAGCACTTGAACTGTCCTGGAGAGGAAACAGTTAACTCAAGGGAGACTGGAGTTCTAAAGCGCGAGAGCGCTATGCCAAAACTCTATCTGGCAAGTTTCAAATGAAACTGTCAGATCTTTTCTGACTAATACTAAGCAGCAAGTCTGTGTGGAAAGCTCTACACTAGCCAAGTGGCTACCTACTAGTAGGAATAACAACAGCGAACACAACAACAACAAGAGCAATAATAATAATAACAATGATAATAATATTATTAGTTTCACCCTAACAAGCACTATTAGACCCCCTTCCCCAAAGACTCAAGTCCGGAAGGGGCCATATATTAAAAAACAGAAATACCTAGTTCCTAACCCTAAATAAAGGGGAAGGGAAGAACTAAAATGGCATGACACAGTGCTTGCACTAATTTGCCAACCCTACCCAAGTAGAAGTTCTGAGAGGGGCAGGTTGGGGGACATATATAAGATTCCATGAGAAGAAAGCAATTACTAAGGTGAGTAATTTTTTTCTTCAAGCACCATGAAGTCTTGCTATATTATGACTTAAGGCAGATTACACAGCAGTACCTCCATGGAGGAGGGTCAGAACCTACTTAGGAAATAGGCTCTAAGCACAGCTGTGCAAAACGAGCATCTCTCCTGGACTGGACATCCAGGGAATAATGC
Source organism: Neoceratodus forsteri (assembly GCA_016271365.2). Lineage (NCBI taxonomy): Eukaryota > Metazoa > Chordata > Ceratodontiformes > Ceratodontidae > Neoceratodus > Neoceratodus forsteri. Next base: position 663,492,296 of record CM057459.1, read on the forward strand.
TTGGTAAAAGTGTGAACTGTTTTCCAAGTAGCAGCTTGACAGATTTCCAGAATGGGAATATCTCTAGCAGCCGCTAGAGATGCAGCTGTACCCCTGGTGGAGTGAGCCCTCAGTCCTGAGGGGGGGTTCTCTACCTATTTTTTGGTAACAAAATTGGATACAAGAGACAATCTACCTTGCAATTGTCCTCTTAGTGGCAGGTTTCCCTTTGCCAACCTCGCCATAGGTAAGGAAGAGTTGGAGAGATTCGAACCTGTGACCCTTGGTGCGTTCCAAATAGTAGCTTAAAGCTCTTTTGACGTCTAAACTGTGCAGTCTCCTCTCACCCGAGGAAGAATGCTCAGTGAAAAATACTGGAAGAGAGATGGATTGGTTCAGATGGAAATCTGAAACCACCTTAGGCAAAAACTTTCTGTTAGTCCTAAGGACTACCTTATCTCTGTGAAAAGATATAAAATCTTTTTCCACTGACAGGGCTTGTAATTCACTTATGCGTCTGGCAGAAGTGATAGCCACTAGAAAAACAGTTTTCCAAGTTAGAAACTTGAGATCTGCTGAAGACAGAGGCTCAAAGGGGGGTTGCATTAACTGAGCAATGCAAACATTCAGGTCCCAGGCAGGAGCTGGTTCCCGAAAAGGAGGGTTAGTATGAAGTAACCCCTTAAAAAACTTGGAAAACACAAGATGAGAGGAAAGAGAAGCAGGCTTCCCTGCTGATACAAAAGCAGAGACAGCTGCCAGATGAACCTTTAAGGTAGCTGGCCTAAGGCCTAAGGAATTTAAATGGACCAAATAGTCCAGTAAAATGGGCAAATCAGCAGATTCTGGGACAATTTGTTTCTCAGAACACCAGATGGAAAACCTCTTCCACTTAGAATTGTAAGTGTCCCTAGTGGAAGGCTTCCTTGAAGCCTTTAAAATATCCAGGACACTTTGGGAAAGGTGTAAATCAGCAAATTCTAACTCCTCAAGAGCCAAGCCTTGAGATGGAGGGATTTGAGGTCTGGATACCACACTCTCCCCTGTGCACAGACCAGCAAGTCGTGGACTCTGGGCAAGCTCAGGGCAGGGTGGACTGTCAGGGACAGAAGCAGAGGTACCAGGGCTGTCTGGTCCAATCTGGAGCAATCAGAATCACTTTGCAGGGCTGAGATCTGATTTTACTAATACCCTGAAGAGAAGAGGAAGGGGAAAGGCATATAGGAAGTTCCCTTCCAATCCAACAGAAAGGCTCCAGAGGGACTGAGCCCAGCACTGGAGGTCTGCAACAAAATAGAGGAAGTTGGTGGTTGTCTGGGCTGCGAAAAGATCTATCTGAGGGGTGCCCCATCTGGCAAAGACCGCCCCAGCACCGAGATTTAGAGCCCATTCGTGATGGCCCTGAGAAATCTCTGGAGGCATCCGCCAGGACATTGTCCTTCCTGCAGGTGAACCGCTATCAGGGAGGTGTCAGGAGTAAGCCAAAGACCACAACTTCATTGCTTCGTGCACAAGGCTGAAGACCGTGCCCTTGCTTGTTGATGTACCACATTGTTGTGGTGTTGTCTGTCCTGACTTGAACTACTTTGTTCTGGACAGAAGCTGAAAAACCTGAAGAGCTAAAAGACAGCTCTGAGTTCAAAAGATTGATGTGGAGCAGAGATTCCTGAGGACCACACTCCCTGAGTGGAAGGTCGCCAAGTGACCCCCCACCCTAGCAGGAGGCATCCGTGGTGAGGGTGAGGGAGGGAAACGGGAATGAAAGGAACCCCTTGTGTTAGATTGCTTTGATCCTGCCACCACTGGAGAGCCAGGATCAAAGTTTGGGTCACTGGGACTAATTTGGTAAGGGGGTCCCTCCTTTGAGACCAATAGGCCCTCAAATGGAACTGAATGTCCCTCATCTGGAATCTTGCTCCTTGCACAACAGCTGTGGAAGCAGCCATGTGCCCTAGAAGTTGCAGAAAATGCCTTGCTGGTCGAGAGACCCGCAGGGTAAAGGAGGATGCCAGGGCAATGAGTCTGTCTACCCTTTCCGAGGGGAGAAATGCCCTGGCTAACTTTGTGTTCAATTCTGCACCTATGAAAGTTAGTACCTGAACTGGTTCCAGAACTGACTTTGGTAAATTCAGCAGGAATCCCAGGGAAGTGAGAAGCTGCTGGGTGACTTGCAAGTGGGATTTTAACTGATCTGGAGACTGACCCACTATGAGCCAGTTGTCCAGGTAAGGAAACACAGCAACCCCTTGCCTTCTTAAATGAGCCACTACCACAGCTAGACATTTTGTGAATACCCTTGGAGCAGAGGTAAGGCTGAAGGGCATTGCTCTGAACTGGTAGTGGCCTGAGGGCAGTTCGAACCTGAGGTACTTTCGGTGAGAAGGCCTGATCAGGACATGAAAATAGGCATCCTTGAGGTCCAGGGAAGCTAGCCAGTCCCTGGCCTCAGGGAAGGCAAAATCATTGCCAGAGTTAACATTTTGAACTTTGGTTTCAAAAGATGCTTGTTCAGGTACCTTAAATCTAGAATGGGCCATTCTCCTGTCTTTTTTGGGGTAAGAAAGTATCTTGAGTACAGCCCCTTGCCCTGGTGGCAAGGAGGGACCCTTTCCACTGCTTTGCAGTCTAGAAGAGAAGAAACCTCTGCTTCCAAAGCAAGGGCTTCTGAAGGATTTGCAGGTGGAAAATGTCTGGCTCTCATCTTTGGAAACTGTTTGAAGCTGAGAACCAGACCCTGGCTTACTACCTCCAGAACCCATCTGTCCGAAGTTAGGGACAGCCAGTTCTGGCTGAAATAAGCCAACCTGCCCCCCACGGTACAGGAGAATCTGACCCTGGCACCCCATCAGGGTGCCTGCTGGCAACAACCTTAGGCTGAGGGAGGGAACGGTTTACTTGTGCCCCGTCTACCTCTGCCTCTGAAGAAACCCCTCTGTGCAAATGCAGAGGAGGCTTGGGATTGGTAAAAAGGCCTGTGGAAAGGCCTGCCCCTACCTCTGGGAGCGTGCCTTTGTGGAGTGGCATGCCTCTCCTTGGCCTGAGCACTTTTGTAGGTAGTTCTGTATTCATCCATCTTTTCATATAATTTTCTGTTTGTTCCCCAAACAGAGAATTTCCCTAGGAAAATCCATAGCCTTTGACTGAGTATCTTGGGACAGATTAGTGCATCTGAGCCATGACAACCTACAGGAAAGCTACAGAAGTGGCCATGACCCTAGAGGAAACATCATTAACATCAACAGCAGTATGAAATTGAACTTTAGAGGCTAATGCCATCAGCAGCCACCTGTTCCAACTCACTAGCCAGCTGGCCATGGGCCTGCTTGGCTAACTGCTGTCTGTGTCCCATCTAGATTTCTGATATCTAGCCACATAAGCCATATAATTTGCTTGCCTGAGTCCCAAAGAAGCTGCCATATTTTTTTTTCGCCATGGCATCAATCTTCCTGGAATCCTTATCAGGAGGATGTGAGGCCAGGGGAATATTAGCCTTGTCACAGGCTGCAGCTTGTACCACACCTACATGACTACACTGCTCAGTGAGGAAGTCTATATCAGAGCCTGACAAAGTATACCTTCTGTCCATTTTTTTATCTACAGGAGGGACAGAATGAGGATTTTTTTAAATCTTTGTTGTTTGCTTCCTAAATGACTTATGCAAAGGAATATACAACCTCCTAGACTCTGGTATATCCATCATTTCTACATAATCAGGCTCCTCTTGCTCATCCACAGCCTCTTCTAAAGGAAGCTGGAGGGTTTCTGCAACTTTTTTATAAAACATAAAATGAGAAGGGGACTCAGACAGCAAAGGGGGAGATTCTAAAGGTCTGTCTGGAGAAATGTCCGTTCAATGGGCACGTCCAGACCCTCCCAGCCACATATATAATGATCAAATTCCTCCTCCCCCTCCTGTGGTTCATAAAATTCCTCAACATCATACTCTTGAACCACTGGAACTGAACGAACCAACCTTTTGCTACCTGTTGGTGGTTCGACAGGTCCCTGAGACAGTGACTAGACAATCTGTATGCTTTAGCTATCTCTGCAGCAGTTGGAGAGACAATTTAGGACTCCAGACCTGCTGATTTCTTTGTCTTTTTTACTGGGACTGGTTCCTCTGAACCAGCCTTCCTTTTGCCCGAGGAAGTCTCGCCCTGGTCAGAGGGCACTCCCTCTGGTCCAGTGGGTGCTGGACCGGGCTGGCCATCCGGGTCAGCGGACTTTTTGGCCTCTCGTTCCCTGAGCCGGCCCAATCTCTTCTCCAGGGTGGCTGTAGGGAAGTTTTTACACACCTGGCAGTCTGACAGGAGGTGGTCAGCCCCCAGACAATAAACACAAGTGGTGTGTGGGTCAGCCCTGGCAAAGGCTTCCCCATAGACATCACAGTGTTGAAACCCAGTGGGCCCGGTTTTTCTTTTGGGTTTCTCAGACATAATGCCAGCCTATCAAAAAACTTGCCCTTTTGATGGCAGTGCCAGGCAAGACACCCTTATCGGTTCCTAACCATGTCACGGGTATTTGAAAAAAACCCCAAAAGTATAGTTTTTTTAGAACCGATAAGAACCGGGAACCGCACTCTAAAAAGCCCAAAATATGAATAGAAATGCTTATTTTAGCAAACCGATCGGTTCAAAACCGAACCGATAATTAATTTTCCACACAGACTTTAAATCATGTACCACGGTTTACCAGATAGAGCTCTGAACGAAATGCGGTAAAATAAATACTTTTTGCCGGTTCAAATGAACCGAAAATACTCGCTTGAACCGAGAAATGAACCGAGCTGAAGGAGCTGATCTCCGGAGCGACTGTTCAGTGAAGCGGAGTGAAGAATCTAACAGTTTCATTTGAAACTTGCCAAATAGAGCTTTGGCATAGTGCTCTTCGCACTTTAGAACTCCAGTCTCCCTGGAGTTAACTGTTTCCTCTCCGGGGCAGTTCAAGTGCTGTGGCTAACTGCCTTAAGTCATAATATAGCAAGACTTCATGGTGTTTAAAGAGAACTTCTCCTACTGAGTAAACTCAGAACTGAAGGGGAACTCAAGACAGCCATTTATGAAAAACAGATTCCGTGGACTCCTTAACCGAGCCGCGGAGCAAAGAATAAAGCAAGTCAAACAGATGATCTAGAGGGGCCCTAATCTGACAGTTAATAAAGAACGTGTCAATTGTGATATGGGCTCTGAAGGGTACTATGGGATGACAGGGAGAGAGAGAAGATAAGCACGGAGTTGTAAACACCGAAAGTAATCTGAGGAAGGGATGCCATACTGAGACTGAAGATCATTAAAAGAACAAGGTCCAGCGTGGTCTAGAACTTGATGAACATAGTGGAGACCCAATTTAGCCCAGCATCGAAGAAACGAATCACCAGAGTTAAAAGGGACCCATCGATTCCAAGCTAAAGCGCTTAAAAGAAAAACTTCATGATCCGGAAACAACGACCGGACCCTATGCCAAGTAGACAAAATTTCCTGGGTAAAACCCGAAAAATTAGAAAGAGGCAGTTACTCTGGAGGGAGCAAAAAGAAGAGATGGGAAACATCATGTAGGTCATTTAGAATAAATTCTATATCCTTCCAAGAAGCAAGGAAGATCGGAGAGAGCCATAAACAAAAAATACGCAGCTGAGATGCCACAGCATACCAGCACAAATTAGGAAGATTTAACATATGTAATTTTCTTATCTTCCAAGAATCGGTCTTCATCATTGATTCCCATTTTTGAGTCTGAGTACCAAACTGTCCCTTCTTCTAAGGGAGTAGCTGGCTCATCCTGAGGGTAACATACCCTTAGCACTCTGAGTGGGGGAGAACACCTGAGAGCAGGAACTCCTTACAGGTCTGGTGAGATCTGAGACTGGTCAGCGCCAGGCTGGGGCTCCTGTGGTGTAGGAGCAGGAGGGTTCCCAGACAGTTGCTCCTGACCTGGGGGAAAGAAATGATCCCCATGGAAATGTCAGTTAAGCATCTTATGCCAGGCCAAAGGTGCCATCCGAGAAAGGTGAAGCCACGGTGTCTTCTTGATGCTGTCTGCACTTTCTGCTAGCCTGTAAGCCACCTCATAGTCATTGACTGGTGCTAAGCTACTGTACCTCCAGGCCCTGGGCAGAAAAGTAAATGTCTTGCCTGACTGACTCACTCTGAGGTATGGAAGCTCCTGTACAAGCTGACTTAGCTAATATAGGCAATGACTGAAGGTCACTATACTGTATGTGCCTGATGTGCAAAGAGACATATGAGGGTATGTGATGAGGTATTACCTTCCAGTCAAGGTCCTCTGTCTGAGCGGAATCTACTTCTGGAGGATGATCACATGTGAGGCCTTGAGACCTCGACAGAGTCCGTAGTGCTTCAAACTCTGAAAAGGGGTGAATTGCTGCAACTGTGGACCCTGTGGGTGTGCAATACCACATGAGGAGGTCCATGGGGGTAGGTAGATAAGAGAGGGAACACCTCCACTATGCCCTTGATGCCTCCTTGAAGACTCTGGGCAGTGGAGGGATGACAACTGTGTTGAAACTGGAAATCCCAAGGATTTCCAGTGGCAGAGCTGCTAGATCACAACATGTGTATGAGCCAAGGTCAAGTGCCTAGAGCATCTCCACCAAGAATTGCTGTTACAGAGTGTATTCAGCAGACAAAGCAGGGGAAAGGATGATTCAGTGTTCTCTAAGGAGGACGTTGATGGAGATGAGGCACTGACCCCATGGGCTGTTGGTGCTAAGGAGCCTAAACTGAGCCTTGTCAGAGTCTCTATGAAAGCCATATAGGGAACTAAAAAACTCCCTGTGTTACTCCCACATTACTGGTCCCTCAGGGCCTATAAAGAAGGGTAACCTTTCCATAACATGGGGAGGCACCAAAGGGGGACAAGACTCAGGGTCTCAAGGGCCACGACCTAGGCTGCAGAACTGCACAGGGGGCCTCGCCTCAGAAGAAGGCATGGCAGAGTAGCCTGAAAGGGGTCGTCCTCCTACGTGAGAGGAGTGACCCAACTGGAGACCATGAGGAAGAATTCCCATGTGAGACGAGTGGAGCCATACGGTCCCTGTAGGGTGACCCCAGTCCTCATTGGTGGCTGTCGACCAGAGATTTTGGGGAGAACTCCACCTCTGGGCCACCATCAAACTCAGAGTTGGTGCCCCCTCCAGCACTGGGCTAAGGGTCAACAACAGGCTGAGAGAGTGGTTCATCCCCCTTATTGCAGCAGGAACTGTACTCGATGCCGGCCTCGACATTCACTTTGACAGTGACACCAGAGTTGTCCCCCACTTGGTGCTGTGAACAGCACCAGGGTTAGGACTAACTCCATGGACAACAACATCACTGGCATCTCATCTGGTGCCAGGCCCAGGACTGACACCATTGCCATTGCGTCTGTCACTGCAGCCATCATCATCACCCCCCGTCGTGTCGCTAGTGACACTGGGGGAGGTAACAACCTCTGCACCAGCAGTACAAAGAGCAACAGCCCATTACTGGTCCCTCCGCTGACACCACAAACAGTATCAGAGTGGGGTCCAGTGTCATCTCAAGTGTCACCCGACTTGTTAGCACTATGAATGGTGACAACAGTATGGGTGATGCCATACGATGACACTGAGGTGTCCACCAGTGTAGACCAAGTGTACAGCTGTGGCCTCACCACTGGGGATGTCTGCTGCTCAGGGCAAACTGACTGTGAAGGGTGCTCTGCGGGCCACCCAGCAGATGTCTTGAAGACCCAACCACCCAGCCTTCCAATACCTCAGCATGGTGAGGTTGAGGAGGACCCTATGCTTCTTTGGAACTAGAGGGCTTAAGAAGAGGCCCAGGGGAAAATGCCTAACATTCTTGCCTTGGCCACACATTTGTGACACCTGTCTCCAAAGGTGGGGATCAGATAACCCCACCTCAGCGCATAGTTCTCAGAAGTGTGGCGATCCATCAAAAAGCAAGTGATGCACACACCTACAGTATATCATGCTCTGAGCTAAGCCAGGTAGCACAGCACAGCACTTATGTGGGTACAGAGCAGCCATGGGTTTCCCACAGGAGCATCAATGCACAGTGGGAGGTTGTGTGACTTTCTTTGATAACTAAGCACCTTTTTCCTCAGACTATGCATTGTGGAAAATAATAAACATAATCAGCACAGCAAAAGAAAAATAAAGAATAACAGTGATGCACTTAGCAATGGTAGAAATGAGGCGCTGCTGCACCCATGGTGTGCACGCGATGGTGGGAAGAACAGAACTGAGGTAACTGCAGAGCCAGCAACTGTTATTATATGGAATAAGACACCACGTGGGGGGTGCGTAGTAGCTGTGGCCAGCTTCCTCCCTGCAAAAAATTTGCTCCCACGGTGTCCTAGTGACTCCGCCCCAGACCCATGACTGGGAATTAAAGGTGAATATTGATTCTTGAAAGATTTGTAAGGTCCTGCATATGCTGTATGACCTGAAACATTTGTCACATGTTTATGAATTCTTCTAGAGAGTTAGTCTGTCCAACTGAGGTAAAAGGGTAGTCCAACTGGAGCATCCACAGTGGGTTTATCATGTAGATCATTCACTGGTTTGCTCCTACTGCATGGCTGACTGTCATTTATGACACTAAGCAGTTTAGTCCCTCTCACTTCCAGCAGTTTCCTGTTCTTATATAAATTCTTTACTCAATGGCACTGAGAGACAAACTGTTCTTTTTTGGATGTCTCTTGACCTTAAATGGTGCTGCCACAGGTGAAGAGCTTAGCCAAACCATGTGGAGAGACATTAACACTACTAAAGCCCTCCATATTAACTAAATGTTTCTTACCTGAGGAGCACTGAGTGAATATAGGTGCAGAAAGTGACACCCTTTTTGATTCTCTTTTTAACCGTTTTGGGTCAGAATCTAAGATATAAGGCAAGATTCACAATCCTGCCTAAAATGCTCAGATGCCAGACACATTACAAATTATGACTGCTGAAATTAGGGACCCTCTCCACACAACCCCCACTTTGTTAAAAATCCTAGTCTGCTTTTCCGTTTTTTAGGTTTCTGTAATGTAGGGTGTTACAGTGTTACACTTTTATACCTTTGTATGTTCTACATGCGCAAGTGCAGTGAACATCTTGTTATGACATACGGGGTTTTAAGAGGTGTGTCACTGTCATCCAATAGAGGGCAGTCTGCAAGAGGCTCATCAGTGTCACACCAGTCATCAGCCAGGCTGATCATGACACTGTTCTGGCTTGCTGGGCAGAAACTTTGCGTAGTTCAAAGGAGAGAGACAGCCCAATCATAGGGCAGCTCTTTCCTTTGATCTACATAATGCTACCCAGCAAGCACAGCTGGTCTATCACGAATAGCCTGCTGTGGTCCCTCCCCCCTGCCAACGTAATCAACAGTGCTAACTACAACCCTTCACCCCATCCATTTTCATTGTGCGACACAGGGGAGCCCACCCCCGGTGCTGCCAAACACAAAGAAAACCCTTCCCCAATCTCTTCCACCTAATTTTCTGGCACAGGGGTGCCCAATGTCTCATGCCGGCTGCTATCCCCACCCTGCTCATTTTGATTCTGCGAGTCCACCCCAGTGCCACCAAACATAACATAGACACTGGGGTTCACAATCACCAGTGTCATTACCTGAAATAAAGAAATCGGTCCCTCATAGGTTCTATTTTTCTAAAATACACCCTGTAAAAAAGAAAACCGTTCATCGATGTCTGTTGCCGCCACCCATATCTGTCCCCATCTGACCCTCACTCCAGCACCCCAACCCCATCCCCCCAACCCTTACATACCTACTGGGGTTCCAACGCTGTAATCCTCTCTGGACTGGAGACACATCTTCACTCTTCTACACCAGTCTGCGAACTGACAAAATCAGGCATGTGGTTTAATGTATTTCAATGGGTTTTGAACTAGTCATCATAACTTGGCCATTTCTGAATATTTTTTTCTCAAATTTTCAACATGGCTTTTTCGGGATCCCACCTCATGAACAATGACAGTGAAGTTATGCAAATCTGTCCCGAAAGGTGATTTTATGGTTGTGCGTGAAACCACCTATCAGGCAGGATTTGAAAACTTTCTCCATCCTTGTTCATGAGATGGGGTCGTGAGAATGCTATTTTGAAAATTTAGGTTAAAAACATAAAAAAAAAAACTCATGAGTGTACATTGAAATTTATGAATGCACACTCATAACTTTGGTAATTTTCAATATTTTGACCCCAAATTTTCAACATAGCCATTTCCTCTCAGCACCCTAAAAATGTGACAGCTGTCATTCTTCAAACCCTCGCCAAAACGTGTTTTCACACCTGTGGCATGAAATTACCATTTAGGCAGCATTTGAGCATTTTCTCCACCCTTGTTCATGAGGTGGGGTTATAAGCAGGCCTTGCAGGGTCATAAGAAAACTATGTTGAAAATGTGGGGTACAAATATGAGAAAACAGCAAAGTTATGAGCCTACATTGAAATTTTTAAATACACACTTGTAAGTGTGGTAATTTTCAATATTTTGACCCCAGCCTTTTTTTTTTTTTTTTTGTCCCAGGCACCCCCACTCCCCAAAGGGAGCTCAGCCCCCGACTGCTTGCCACCCCTGCATGCCCAGGCTTATCCCCATGAATGGGGCCATTGGGCTGGTGCCCCCTTCCCACAGTCAAGGTAATGTGCCCTGGCTTACACAGGAGCAGCACGCAACCTGGCAGACACTATTGGCAGTGGGGGTGGAATGGGGCTTCAAGCTTAGGGCCAGGATTTTGCATGCGGCTGTACCTGGGTGCAGGGACGTGCAGTGATGACCCGTGTCTGCCCAACCCCCCCCATAGGTTATGGCACTGGCACAATGGATCCCCAGCCTTTGCTGGGGTCCGTAATTGCGACACACCCCCTCCCCAGACAAGGACAGCAGTCCCTAGGATGCTCAATCCTTCTCTCCTCGGCTGGCCCTCTGATGTCCCGAGTCCATTTCCAAACCCAGGTCATCAGCATCGCAGACAGATGCACTGCCTTTGTGCCGGCGGGCTGGCTGACCCCAGCTTTTCAACATAACCATTTTTCACACCACCTCATGCACATGACAGCTGTCACTTTTCAAATCTTGGCCAAAATGCATTTACACATTTGTGGTGCAGAATCACCTTTTGGGCATGATTTAAAACATTTTCTCCAACCTTCTTCATGAGGTGGGGCCATAAGAAGGCTATATGGGGTCATAAAAAGGCAAAGGTAAGCCGGCCCACCGGGGCAGCAGTTAGATTTCCGCTTGCAGTGCCGATAACCTGGGTTTGGGAATGGACCCGGGGAGTTGGAGGGCAGGCCAGAGGTCTGTCCTGGGGACTGCTCTCTTTCTCCGGGGGGGAGGGAGGGTTTGAGCACCCGGTGTTTGACGGACCCCTTGCAGAGGTCTGGGGTACTGCAATGACTGGCGCTGGTATGTCAGGGGGGGCAGATGCTGAACGTCATTGCATATTCCCACCCCCGGGGAAAGAAAGCATAGAAAAATGCCGTCTCCCAGCATGACGACCCCTGTTCTGCTCGCCATCCACTGCCTCTGAAGTCCGTTGGGGGAGTCCTGCTCTCGTGGCCCCGACCCGGGGGTAATCCAGAGCTTGCCCAAGATATTCTAAGGGAGTGAGAAGCACCCTCGGTGGCCCCACCCAGGGGGGTAAGCCTGGGCATGGGGCAGCGATGGTGAAATTTGGGTTAACAATTTTAAAAAACAACAAAGTTATGAGTGTATGATGAAATGTTTCAACACACAACTCTGGAAATTTTTACAATTCTGACCCCGGATTTTAACACAGTCATTTTTTTCACACCACCTCATGAACGTGACAGCTGTCATTTCTCAAACCCCACTCAAAAATGCGTTTTCACACTTGTGGCGCAAAGTGATGTTTCAGCCATTGTTTTATAAATGACACCCATCATGCTCAGAAGGAGTAGTCATTAAAAGACTATGTTGAAAATTGGGGTAAAAATGTGAAAAAACAACTAACTTATGAGAACATTTTCAACTGTATCAACATTTACTCATAACTTTATTTTTTGCAGATTTTGACCCCTGGTGTTCAACATATCCCTGTGTTACCTCACCTGCTGAACATGGCAGGTATCATTTTTCAAATCCCCTCTGAAACTTGTTTCCACAGTTGCACTGCAAAATTACCTTTTGGATGGGATTAATAAAATTCCACCTCTCTTGATCATAATGTCAGGTCATTAAAATACCTGTTGGAAACTTGGGGTCAAAATGTGAGAGCCCACTTAAAAGTACATATTGCCTCTCAGCTGCCCTATCCTGGGTAATTACAATCTAACAATGTGTAAATGCAGGACACCACTGAAACTGAGACATTTGTATCTCATCTAATCTATCCTGCATAAATATATAGTAAAGATGTGCATAAGCAAGACTTGGTACAACATCAATACCAGCAGCGAACATTCTGCATTGACAAATGCTTGTTCTTCAATAGGAACTGAAGAAAAAAATACTCACCTTAGTAACTGTTTTTCTTCTAATGGAGTCTTTCTGTATTCTGACATTATGCAGTTAGCCCCAGCACTTGAACTGCTCCGGAGAGGAAAGAGTTAACTCTATGCCAGAGCATAGAACGTTGAGCTTGAGCTTGGTTCAAACCTCTGTCTGTTGCACTTTGAAGTGTAACTGTCAGAGTCTTACGAGCTAACACTAACTACCCCACTATGTGGAAATTGTAAAATCACTAGCCAAAAGGCAACCAAATATTTTGGATCCCCAAAAGACTCAAGTTGAGAAATCCAAAACAAACACTAGGTAGTGAACCAAAGTAATTACCAAAACATTAAATAACTGACTCCCCCTGACTAAGAGGGAGGAGTGCCAAGTACACCCATGAGGTGCAACACTGCATCTACCAGCCCACTTCCCAAAAACCAGGTTCTGAGAGGGGAGGCAGGAAGGGAGGTCAGAATACAGCAAGACTCCATTAGAAGAAACACAATTACTAAGGTGAGTAATTTTTTCTTCAAACAACATGAACTATTGCTGTATTCTGACATTATGTAGGCTACCAAGCAGTACCTCCATGGAGGAGGGTATCGAACTTATTTTGGGAATGGGCTCTGCAGTACTGCTGTACCAATCTAGCATCACTCCTAGCCTGGATATCCAGAGAGTAATGCTTGGTGAATGTATGGACTGTTTTCCAGGTGGTTGCTTTGCACATCTCTAATAAGGGTACATCTCTAGCAGCGGCCAGAGAAACAGCTGTACCTCTAGTTGAATGAGCCCTCAGGCCTGAAGGGGGCCCTTTGCCTAGCTTTTCATAGCAGAATTGTATACAAGAGACAATCCACCTGGCAATAGTTCTCTTAGTAGCAGGTTTACCCTTCCCCACTTCACCATAAGTGAGGAACAACTGGAGGGAGTCAAACCTGAGTGCCTTAGTATGCTCAATGTAGTAGATTAGAGCCCTTTTAACATCCAAACTGTGTAATCTTCTCTCTCCTGAAGAAGAATGATCAGTGAAGAATACAGGAAGACACATGGATTGGTTCAGATGAAAATCTGAAATCACTTTGGTTGAGAACCTCCTGTTGGTTCTAAGGACCACCTTATCTCTATGGAATAAGATAAAATCAGACTCCACTGACAGAGCTTGCAATTCACGGATACGCCTGGCAGAGGTAATAGCTACCAGGAACACAGTTTTCCAAGTCAAGTACTTAAGCTCTGCTGAGGACAAAGGCTCAAAAGGCGGTTGCATAAGCTGGGCAATGCAAACATTAAGATCCCAGGCAGGAGTAGGATCCTAAAAGGGGGGGATTGGTATGAAGCAATCCTTTGAAGAATTTACAGAAAACAGGGTGAGATGCCAGTGAGGATGGCTTTCCCACTGACAGAAACGCAGAAACAGCTGACAAGTGAACTTTGAGGGTAGCTGGTCTGAGGCCTAGTCCATTAAGATGAACCATGTAATCCAGAACTGTAGCCAAGTCAGCAGTATAGTACAGTTACATAAGAACTTACCGTAACAGTAGATCTTTGAGAACAGCTCTTGCAGCAGGTTACACCATTAGGACTGAAGCCGGCAGGCACCAGGACTCCACAGAAATTTTCTAGCTAGCAGTATTCAGCGGGGACCGCCCCCGACGTCAGGCATAGTATATAAGGGGGCGGTCCCCCAGAATCCCCAGTTCTCCCGCTGGAGACTCCGGGCCGCTGGATGACATCAGAAGAGGAGACTGAGGATCTGCCATCAAATGGCAGTCAAAGAGATGCTGAGACACCTGATCCTTGGAGAAGGATGTTGAAACTAGAATCTACCTCCAGCGGGGATGGTGGGAGGGAAAGCACTTGCTGCAAGAGCGGTTCTTGAAGATCTACTGTTACGTTACTGTTAGTTCTTACATTACTGTACTATCTTACTTCGAGAAACAGCTCTTGCAGCAGGTTACACCATTAGGACTGATTCCCAAGCAATAATGGAAATCCCACACCATTGGGAGGAGGGAAGGTAGAAATCCTTAATGGAACCTAAGCCTAGGACAGAAGTCCTTGAAGGACTGCTAGACCAAAACCTGCTCTTTGCCTCGATGCGATATCCAGGCTATACTGCCTGATGAAAGTGTACACAGAGCTCCAAGTAGCTGCAGCACAGATAGCCGAGGTGGAAACATTCTTAAGGGCCGCAAAGGAGGTAGCCACCCCCCCCTTTGTGGAATGACCATTGACCACGCCCGGTAAGGATTTGTTATGCTTCTGGTAACAGAACGTGACACACTGAATGAGCCAACTGGAGAGCAACTGTTTGGAAACAGGAGCTCTCATCATCCTGTGGGCAAATGAGACAAAAAGCTGGTCCAATTTTCGGTGGTGTTTGGTTCTGGTCAGGTAGTATTGGAGACACCTATGCACATCTAGGGTGTGCAGCAGGGCCTCTCCTCGATTCGAATAGTTGGCAAAGTACACTGGTAGATCAATGTCCTGATTAAGGGTGAGAGCTGAGATCACCTTAGGCAGAAATTTGGGATTACTCCGTAGGGATACCCTGTCTTTGTGAAAAGCCAAATAAGGCTCTTTGCACACGAGTGCATGGAGTTCAGAAATTCTTCTGGCTGAGGTAACGGCAACTAAAAACAATTTCTTCCAAGTGAGAATACATAGCTCACAATCCGTGGCTGGTTCAAAGGGTGGCAGTGTAAGCTGCTCCAGGACAAAGGGTAGATCCCATGGCGGAACTGGATCTTTAATCAGAGGTCTAAGGTGGAGAATACCTCTCAGGAAGGCTCGTGCCGTGTCCAACTGAGATATGGTGCATTGGCCTATAGGATAATAATAGGCTGATATGGCACAGAGGGGTACTTTGACCGAGAAGAAGGCCAAGCCTGTCCGAAAAAGAGACAAGAGGTAGTCCAAGACCGACTTTTCTGGACAGTCTAGAGGCGAAAACCCCAGCACTTGAGCCCATATGCAAAAACGGCACCATTTCATGGCGTAAGTAGCATGAGTGGCCGGGTTTCTCACAGCCACCAGAACGTCAGCTACCTCCTGCAAGACCCCGTGTCGCAAAATGGCTATGTCTCTAGGAGCCAAGTGTGCAGGCTCAGCGAACGAAGGTCCGGATGGACCAAGGAGCCCTCCTTCTGAGACAACAAGTAAGAGCTGATTGGCAGAGGCACCGGAGGTTCCCGGGATAGCTGAAGCAGTAGAGGGAACCAGATCTGCCTGGGCCAGAACGGCGCGATGAGTATCAGCGTCGCTTGCACTCTGCGAAGTTTCAGAAGAACCCCCTGGATCAACGGAAAGGGGGGAAAGGCATAGAAGAATCTGCCTGCCCAGGAGAGGGACAACGCGTCTTGCCAGATAACACCAGGCCCTGGATCTAGCGAGCAAAAATTGGGCAGTTTTGCATTGGATGGGGATGCGAAAAGGTCTAACTCTGGTGTACCCCATCTGTGAAACAGATCCTTTACTACCTCCTGGAGTAGTTCCCACTCATGGACTCTGGCCTGAGAGCGGCTCAGGCCATCTGCAATGATGTTGTCCACTCCTGGGACATGAACAGCAATGAGGTTTGCGCCACATTGCAAAGCCCAATCCCACACCCTCATGGCCTCCCTGCAAAGTGGGTAGGAATGGGTGCCTCCTTGTTTGGTGAGGTAATACATCACCTCGGAATTGTCTGTTTGTAACAGAATGGTACCCGGTGGAATCTCTGACTGGAAGGCCTGCAGGGCGTAAAGAACTGCTCTCATTTCCAGGATATTTATGTGGAGATGAGTCTCTTGGGCTATCCACAGGCCCTGAGACCGGACACCATCGAGGTGTGCTCCCCATCCGAGTCCTGAGGCATCTGTGGAGAGTGTCACAATCGGAGACAGCGCAATGAAGGGGACCCCTGCCGACAGATTCTTCGGATCTAGCCACCATTGCCAATCCCGGATTACGGTCTTCGTGATCCGGATTGGAAGCTGCAGATGGTCTTGCTTTTGATCCCGTTGGACCCATAACATCCACTGGGTGACCCGCATGTGGAGACGAGCAAGCAGGACTGTTGCAATGGCCACAGCCATGTGTCCGAGCAGGTAAAAGACCAATATGGCAGGAACAGTCTTCTTCACTGAAATGTCCCTGATGAGGGCTAAGATATGTTCCGCTCTGTCCTGGGGAAGAACAGCTATCCCCTGGATGGTGTCCAGAATTGCACCTATGAACTGCAGAGTCTGTGACGGAACCAGGCGTGACTTCTCTTGATTGATCATGATGCCCAGCGTCTCGAACAGAGACTGAGTATAATGGATGGCGGACATCAAGGCCTCCCGAGAGGGTGCCATGAGAAGCCAGACATCCAGGTAGGGGAACACGTAGTGGCCTTGTCTCCTCAGAGTCGCTGCTATGACTGCCATACACTTCATGAATACCCGAGGTGCCGATGACAGTCCGAAGGGGAGGGCTCGGAACTGATAATGGTGGCCCTGGAATTGGAAGCGCAGAAACTTCCTGTGCGCTTGAGCAATGGGAATATGCAGGTAAGCGTCCTGCATGTCCAAGGACGCTAGAAAGGCGCCCTGCTTGAGCATGGGAATCAGACCTGGAAGGGTCACCATGCAGAAGCATTTGTACAGGACCGACTCGTAGAGGTCACTGACGTCCAGTATCGGATGGAGGTCCCCTGTTTTCTTGGGAACCAGAAAGAAGTGAGAATAATACCCTGCACTCCTCTGGTTCCATGGTACGTGCTCTATCGCTTCTTTTCCCAGGAGCCGTGAGCACCTCCTGCTGTAAGGGCAGGCGTGCTGACCGAGTAATGGGAAAGCAGGGAAGGTCTTGCCGGTGGTGGTCAAGAAATTCTCTAAGTGACCTTTCTTGACCAATTAAGAAGCGCTCCGGTCGGCGGTGTTGTGACTGCCACCTAAAAGTGGCGGCGATGCGACCTCCGACCTTTAAGCCCGATTGATCCAGAGGAGAGTCGGGGGCCGAGAAGGAGTCATGCTGTGGCAGCACTGGTCCCTGCAGGCTGGGCCAGTTTAGTGTAGCATTGGGCTCTGCCTGGGGACGACTTAGCCTGGGCTTTCCGCTGAAAGGTGCCCCTTTGTTACTGGCGAGAACGTGGCTGCTGCCTTTGTTGCCGGCTGCAAAAACGGCTCTGGTTCCTATGAAAGGAACCGGGCCTGGATCTGTACATGGCCTGTACAGACCTGACTGCCTTCCTAGCGTACTAGAGTTTGGTGATAACTTTCTCCGAGGGTTCACCAAAGAGTACCTCGCCGTTATAGGGGACGTCAAGAATGTTCTTCTGTACGTCTGGGGTGAAGCCGGAGACACGGAGCCAAGAGTGTCACCAGAGACAGATGCCTGAAGCTGCAGCTCTGGCAGACGAGTCTGCAGAATTGTATGTGGCTTGTAGCACTTGGGTACCCACATCAGACCCTGTGCGGAGAAGGTTTAGGAGCTCCGCCTTCTGATCGCCATCCGGAAGTTTATCGACCAGGTCCTGGCCCTGTTCCCATAGGGCGTTCTGAAACTGTACCATGTGGGTTAGGTAGTTCAGGGACCTGATGGAGCATGTAGCAGACGCATACATGCCTCTCCCCAGGGCATCCAATTGTTTGGATTCCTGGTCCGGTGGCTGTGTGCTCATGTGTTGCAGTCTTTGGGACTGGTCATGTGAGGCCGTAATGACCAAGGAGTCTGCCAGAGGTTGTTGAGCCAAGTACTGGTCCTCTCTTGGGGCCTTGTACAGGCGGTCAGCTTTCTTTGGCACCGCAGGAGTGGAGTGCGGACGCTTCCATGCAGCCTTGGTGACATCCGCAAAGGTGTCTACCAAGGATGGCAATACCACAGGCTTTGGGTCTTTCTGCCGAAGATAACGGGCAAGGCACTGTCTTTCAGGGTCCCGGTCTTCAGCATCTCATCCCATGTTGTCCTGGATGTGCCTCATGATCTCAGAAAAGGAGGGATCATCCAGAGGAGACCTAGGCAGGTCATGTGGGTCAGGTGATGGAATGCTGAGTGGAGAAGGAGATCTGGAGTAATCCGAGGTATCCGATCTGGAGTCCTCCCCTAACAGAGTATACCACTGACGTCTGGGTCATTTGGGGCTGGGAGACCCTGATGGAGATCTTGAGGGAGGCCTTCTCCGATCCTTGGATCTACCCCTGGGAGGTGGAGTCTGCTCCTTAGGGGTTGGTGGTCATCCTGCTGGCCCCTGTGGTGGAGGATGGGGGAGGGGGAGGAGGAGGAGGCTTTACTGGGTCCACATTTTTAAGGATGGTGTCCCACCAGAAAATAAAGAGATCCTTTACCTCTTGTATATTCATGCCGGACGACGGGCCTGGTGCTGGTGGTCTGTAGCCGGAATCGGGCGTCGGGTCCTCGGGTGTCTCCGAGGTGGGTGAAGGTTCCCTCGGAAGCCCGGCATCCTCTGTGTTGACCACCTGGTCGTCAGGCAATGTGGTTTCCTCCTCTGTGGAATCCCTGTGACGAGTGTCCACCGGTGACTGGGGGCAGTCTTCAGCTCCGGTGAAGCCGACATCGGTCGTTTGGCCGACAACTTCGGGGCCGGTGAATGCCTGGCTGCAGGAGCTAAGGACATCGACCAAGCACCAGTCGCCAAACGCCTGGCTGACTTTAGGGTGCTTGGCCGACGTCAGGTCCATCGTCCGCTTGAGGGACGTCAGGTCCTTCATCTTTCTGGGTGGTGGATCCGGGCCCCTAGGGGGTTGGGAGACCGACCTGGAGTCAGGGTGCCGACGTCGGGTGGATGAACAAGACTTGTGGTGTTCGGAGGACTTAGAAGAGGCCCGAGAGTGAGTAGAGGAAGCCGAGGGCCTGGAAGTCTTGATGGGCTGAAGAGTCGAAGAACTGCTGGAAGCCCGGACTTTAACCAGAGGGGGCGGAGGCCTAGCCCTGGAGGGAGAACGGTCCGATTGGGTGGAGCCTGAGCTCCACGAATCCGAGGCCTGGTTCGGGGATCTGGACCTTGCTTTCTCCCTGTGCTTGTCCCGGTGTTTATGGACCTTGGAGGAAGAATCGCCCCTGGAGGAAGGTTCTTTGTCCATCCTAGTAAGTTTTTCCTCCAACAGGTAAGCCTGAAGTGCCTTCTGACGGTGGATCCTGGTGCGGCTGTTGAACCCTTGGTAAAAGGTGCAGGCCTTGGTGTCGTGGTCCGGGCCTACACACCACATGCAGGAAGAATGAGGATCCTTGAAAGGGATCTGTTTTCCGCAGGCACACTTTGAAAGGTATCCCTCAAATGAAGGAGTTGGAGAGGACATGAGTTATGTAGAAACTCTTGAAGTTCTAAGTCGTGTGCTAGGTAGAGACCGAGAGGTTGATGCTGGCAAGTCAATGGCAGGAAAAGAACTGGGGATTCCGGAGAACGGCCCCCTTATATACTATGCCTGACGTCAGGGGCGGTCCCCGCTGAATACTGCTAGCTAGAAAATTTCCGTGGAGTCCTGGCACCTGCTGGCTTCAGTCCTAATGGTGTAACCTGCTGCAAGAGCTGTTTCTTGAAGTAAGATCTGGGAGTACGTGGTTCTTGGAACACCAAATGCTGAATCTTTTCCATTTGGAGTTATAAGTTTTTCTGCTGGCAGGTTTTCGAGAGGCTTTGAGAATGTCCAGAACCCCTTGAGACAGATGCAAATCTGCATATTCTAGCTCTTCAAGAGCCATGCCTTGAGACCGAGAGACCGAAGGTTGGGGTACCAGATCCTCCCCTGAGAGAAGGTTAACAGGTTGTGATTCCTGGGAAGAGATAGGGGAAGATGGACTGCTAGGGACAGCAACAGGGGATATCAAGGCTGTCTGGCCCAGTTTGGAGCAATCAGGATCACTTTGCAAGATTGTGACCTCATCTTGACCAGGACTTTGAATAGTAGAGGAAAGGAAGGGAAGGCATCCAGAAATTTCCCTTCCTAATCAGAATTAGAGCATCCAGAGGGACTGAACCCAAGACTGGGGGTCTGCAACAGAAGAGGGGAAGTTGGTGATTGTCTGGGGCTGCAAAGAGATCTATCTTTGGGGTGCCCCATCTTGAAAAGATCACTTTCAGTACTAGGGGGTCCAGGGACCATTCGTGATGACCCTGGGAAATCCTGCTCAATGCATCTGCTAGCACATTTTCCTTCCCTGGAAGGTGGACTGCTACCAGACAGGTCTGTAGAGAATAAGCCAGGGACCATAATTTCATGGCTTCTGTGCACAAAGCCATAGACTGAGTGCCTCCCTGCTTGTTGATGTACCACATGGTGGTGGTGTTGTCTGTCCTGACTTGAACCACCTTGTTCTGTATTGATTCCGAGAAGGCTTGCAGAGCCAGGTACACTGCCCTGAGCTCTAGAAGATTGATTTGGAGAAGAGACTCCTGAGGGGACCACAACCCCTGAGCTGTGAGAGTTCCCAGGTGAGCTTCCCACCCCAGGAGAGAAGCATCCGTGGTTAGAACCACAGAATGAAACTGAGTGATGAATGGGACTCCTTGCCTGTGGTTGTCCTGATCCAACCACCATTGGAGAGCCTGGATCAGGGTCTGAGTCACTGGAATACGCATGGCTAGAGAATCTTTTTTCTGAGACCAAAAAGCCCTCAGATGGTACTGGATGTCCCTCATCTGAAATCTGGCCCCTTGGACCACTGCAGTGGAAGCTGCCATGTGGCCCAGGAGTTGAAGGAAATGCCTTGCTGGTCGAGACACAAGAAGGTGGAAAGAAGAAGCAAGCTCTATAATGGCCTTTACACTTGCCAGAGGGAGAGAGGCTCTTGCTTTGACAGTATCCAATTCTACCCCTATGAAGTTTAAGAGTTGTACTGGCTCCAGAACTGATTTGGGAAGACTGAGGAGGAATCCTAGAGAAGTGAACACTTGTTGGGTCACTTGTAAATCTGACTTGACTTGGTCTGGAGACTGACCCACAATGAGCCAGTCATCCAGGTCTGGGAATATGGAGATGTTTTGTCTCCTTAGAAAGGCCACTACTACTGCTAGGCATTTTGTAAACACCCTTGGAGCTGATGTTAAGGCAAAGGGCATTGCTTTGAACTGGTAATGGCCTGAAGGCAGTTCGAACCTGAGGTACTTTCTGTGGGAGCACCTGATGGGAATGTGAAAGTAGGCATCCTTTAGGTCCAGGAAGGCTAGCCAGTTCCCTGGCCTTAGAGAGGGAAGAATTATTCCCAGAGTCACCATTTTGAATTTTGGCTTTACTAGGTGCTTGTTTAGGTATCTTAAATCTAGGGTGGGCTGCCACTCCGGTTTTTTTTCAGGGTAGGGAAGTATCTGGAATACAGACCTTTGCCCCTGTGAAGTGTAGGAACTCTCTCTCTCTCTCTCTATGGCTCTGAGAGCCAGCAGAGATGAAATCTCTGCCTCTAGGGCAATGGTTTCGGAGATGTTTGCAGGTGGAAAGGACCTGACCCTCAGCTTTGGAAATTTTTTGAAGCTGAGGGCCAGTCCCTGGCTTACTACCTTCAGGACCCACTTGTCTGAGGTATCAGACTTCCAGTCCTGGAAGTAGTAAGCCAGCCTGCTTTCTACAGGAATTGAGGAGTCGATCCGGGCTGACACATCAGGGTGTCTGCTTGGCAGGAGCCTTAGGCTGAGAGAAGGATGCAGCCCTGCTCATCCCCCTTCTGCCTCTTCCTCTGAAAAACCCCCTCTGGGAAAAAGGAGAAGAGCCCTGTGCCTGGTAGAAAGGCCTGTGAAAAAGTCTGCCCCTGCCCCTAACTTGCTGCTTCTAAGGAGTTGCCTGCCTTTCCTTGGCCTATGCACTCCTGTAGGTGGTCCTATACTCATCCATCTTTTTCATATAATTCTCTGTCTGCTCCCCAAACAGAGAATTCTTGACAACAGGGAAATCCATGGACTTAGCCTGGGTGTCCTGTGATAGGCTAGTACATCTGAGCCAAGCCAGTCACCGAAGAGCCACAGATGTAGCAATGACTCTTGATGACACACTATGGAGTTCACAGCAGCATGAAACTGAATTTTTGATGCCTCAATCCCATCAGCAGCCACCTCCTCCAGCACCTTGGCAAGCTGGGGGGAAGCCTGTTTAACCAGCTCCAGAACAGAATCCCATCTGAATTTCTGGTATCTGGCTGTGTCGCCATATAGTTAGCCTGCCTGAGTCCCAAGGAAGATGACATGTACTGTTTTTTTTGCCACGGCATCCAGCTTCCTGGAGTCTTTACCTGGGGCTGTGAAGCCAAGGGCATGTTAGCCTTATCACAGGCTGCAGCCTGCACAACCCCAACATGGCTTCATTGTTGGTACAAGTACTCCGTACATGGGCCAGACAACATATACCTCTTGTACATTCGCCTGTCCACAGGAGGTAAAGAATTTGGAGTCTTAAGTAACTTCTGTGTCTGTTTACCAAAGGATTTTTGAAGGGGAACAGACAATCTCTTGGACTCTGGGATGTCCATCATCTCCACATAGTCAGGCTCCTCTTGTTCCTCGACAGCTTCATCCAGAAGGAGCTGGAGGGATTTTGCCACTTTTTTGTAGAACATAAAGTGGGAAGGGGACTCAGAAAGCCTAGGAGGGGAAACACCAGAAGGCCTGTCTGGGGAGAAGTCTGGTTCTATGGGCTTATCCAGACCTTCCACACCATCATCATCATCATCACCTTCATCCCCCTCCAAGTCCGGTTCATAATAGTCTTCAGGGGAATAATCCTGAACCGGAGGAATCGACCAAACCGAATACCTACCGGGAGGCGTTGGATCAGCCGGAACCGAACAGAGCAATTCAACTATACTAATCGCCCTGGCAATTTCTTTGGCGGTTGGATGATGCGGTTCTGGATCCGAACCGGATGATTTCTCTTTCTTTTTTTCTTTTTGCCAGAACTGACTCCTCAGGATCGGCCTTCCATTTGCTGAGGGAGTCTCGTCCAGGTCAGTGGGCACTCCCTCAGGTTTGGTCGGAACCGAAGCAGGCTGGCCATCCAGGTCAGCGGACTTCTCGGCCTCCTTTTCCCTAAGCCTGCCCAATCTTTTATCCAGTGTGGTTTTATGGAAATGTTTACGTATTTGGCAGTCTGACTCCAGGTGGTCAACACCCAGACAATAAACACAGGTGGTGTGGGGGTCGGCCTTGGCAAAGGCCTCCCCACACTCACTACAGTGTTGAAACCCAGTGGGCCCTTTTCTCTTGGGTTTCTCAGGCAAGCCATCCTACAACTTACTCTTTTTGGCATCAGCCAGGCAAGACCCCTTATTGGTTCCAACGTGTTACGGTGTTGGAAAAAAACGATAAAGCACGTTTTTTTTGTAGAACCGATAAGGACCAGTACCTAACACTAAATTCAACTAAAAGAAAAAGACACAAGACAAGATACAGACAACTGGTTCAGCCGAACCGGTTGAAATACAAGTTTTTACAATTTCCACAAAAAACCTCAGCACTAGTACACTACCTAAGTACTTACTGTACCGCAGACAGGGATCTGAACTGAAATAAAGAAAAAAATAGTGGTATAAACCGACGTGTTTTACTGGACCGATTAGCGAAGGAGAAATCTCAGGAGCAACTGTTCAGTTAGGTGGAGTAAAGAATCTGACCGTTACACTTCAAAGTGCAGCAGACAGAGGTTTGAACCAAGCTCAAACTCAATGTTCTATGCTCTGGCACAGAGTTAATGCTTTCCTCTCCGGAGCAGTTCAAGTGCTGGGGCTAACTGGATAATGTCAGAATACAGCAAGACTTCATGTTGTTTGAAACTCCAAACTGCAAATAGAATAAAACTGTTAGTTCCCTTATAAAATGGGAACTGAAAGTGATTGTGATTGGTTCTATGGAACCAAGATAAATAATAACTGTACCTAAAAAATCATCAGTGCCTGAAATATAACAAAGAACAAGTCCAAAACTGGACAAACTTTTTTATTCAAGAAGAAAAAATTACTCACCATAGTAATGTTGTTTCTTCTAATGGAGTCTTTCTGTATTCTGACTATATGCAGTAGCCCCAGCACTTGAACTGCTCTGGAGAGGAAAGGGCTAACATAGTGGCATAGTGCCAGGGCACAGAACATTGAACTTGAGCTCGGTTTTCAAACTTCTGTCCCTGGTACTCCTCAGTGTAACCATCAGATTCTTATGAGCACTATACTAACTAACAATCTAGAAATTGTTTTAAAATTTTTGTGCCAAAGGGCAATAAACATATTTTTTGTGGGTCTAGAAGACTCAAGTCAAGAAACTCCAAAAAGAATCCAAGTAGGTAGTGAAAACAACCAATATATACTGAAGAAAATCATAAAAACCTCAAACAAAGATGAGGTATCCCAAGTACGCTCTGGGGTGCAGCACTGCGCCTGCCAGACCACATCCCCAAAACAATAGGTTCCAGGAGGGGAGGCAGGGTGGGAGGTCAGAATAAAGTAAGACTCCATTAGAAGAAACAACATTACTATGGTGAGTAATTTTTTCTTCAAACAACATAAAGTTTTACTGTATTCTGACATTATGCAGACTACCAAGCAGTACCCCCTTGGAGGAGGGAGTTACAGAACCTATTTTGGGAACAGGATCTGCAGCACTGCTGTGCCAAACCTAGCATCACTTCTTGACTGGATATTAAAACATAGTGGTGGTGTAATTCTGTGCTGTCTTTAATTGCTGCAAATTTTATCTTGGCTTGTCTGACTGTCCTGTAGCTGGGTGAAGGGTGTTAATTGTCTGGCCTCTGACCTCAGCTACGTGATAACTGGAGGTGGGAAACATAGAAACATAGAAGTTGACGGCAGATAAGGACCGCAAGGCCCAAGTCACAGTTAAAGCAGCAAACAGAGGTTCATCTTCTCAGAAGAAGCCAGAAGGTGAAGGAAGGAAACATATTCAATTCAGTGCTTTAGAGTAACTGGTAATTGGTATTTTTCTTTTAAACTTAGATTGTAGGCTTGTAGTGACACTATACTTTCTTTCTGTGTTGTCTTTACTTATAATTGTTTTTGGGCTGTTGAAAATTTAAAACATAGTGGTGGTGTAATTCTGTGCTGTCTTTAATTGCTGCAAATTTCGCCCTTCCCCAACTCTTAATTATATGCCCTGATAAATCTGATTGACAGGAGCTAAACACAGGGTATAGTAAGAGGTGTGAAGTAGGAGGGGCATAAGGGGGAAGAAGACCACCCTCAGCACGACAAGTGTTTTGACTCATTTATTTATTTATTGGTTTCTTTTTCCTTAAAAAATATATATATCTGACGATCAGTTACAGGATTTTTAGTACTGTAAATAAATAAAAAGAACTAAGAGAGCTTCAGTAGCAGAGAAGTAGTGGAATTGCAGTATAATGTGGGGAGTGGTGCAATGCAGTGGCTGTGGGGCAGCCATATTCAGGCAGACCTTCTGGACACTGAGGTGCTGCCCTATCTGCACATCTCTCTGGACTGCGGGATGAGGTAGCCAGACTCAGAGCGGAAGTAAACTGGGTCAGGAGTACCATCACCCCTATCCAGGGACCACCAGTCCAATGCAGCTGCCTCAAAGGATGCCGAGAACGAGGAGCACTTGGATGACAGTGGGCTCAGGGAGGGTTACAGCAGTCAGGCAGAGGCACATCCCAGATCCTATTCCTCCTAAGAACTCATATGCCACACTGGCAAATGAGGACAACCAAATAGAGGTACCCAGGGAAGTGGAAGGAAAGGATGTGGAGGTTAGGCAAGGAGGTGACCTCAGTGGGAAAGCAGTGGACCCCAGAGGAGGAGGAAGCGAATCCTGGTGGGGGACTCCATCGCAGAGGGATCCAGCTAGGAACACAGGAGGGGAGGACAGGGAGGTGAGGTGCTACCAGGTGCCACGGCGTGGAGGATGGAAGGAAGATACTGGGGATCACTGGGAAGACAAGACGGAGGGTGAGCTGGATGTCATTATCCACCTAGGGTACTAATGACTTGGCAAATGGGGAGCCAAAGGAAGTTCAGGAAGAGTTTAGGAAACTGGGAGGGGTCTCAAGAGTAGCTACTTCTGTCACTTTCAGAAGTACTACTTGTGAGAGGCAAGGAGAGCATAGGAGTGCATGCACCAGGAACTTTAACTCATGGTTGAAGAACTGGTGCTGTGAGGAAGGGTTTGGATTCATTGGTGACTGGGGACCCACCTGGAGGGATGGAGGTTTGTTCAAGCCTGACGGCCTGCATCCATCCTGGAGAAATCAAGCACTCAATGATAAGTTTAAATGCTACATTGACAAGCATTTAAACTAGCAAAGGGGTGGCAGGCCAGCAAGACGGTACTACTTGCTCACCCCCACAGCTAGTAGTGGAACCAGTGAACCAGAGGAGTGGCTATCTCTGCAAAGCAGTGTGCAAAAGATGGAGATTAGTGTCCAAACGTGGATAAGCAGAAAAGGGGCAAAATTCAGCAGAGGGCAAACAGCAAGGAGAACCAGGGATAAATGACAACCAAGGAAGGGGCTGGAGTAGAACAGTGAAGCAGTCTAGGAGGTCAAATCATGGAAAGCCAGTGTGCAAATGCCAGGAGCCTTAGCAACAAGATGGAAGATCTGGAGACTGTCATGGTACAGTCAGACCTGGACATTGTGGCCATCACTGAAACCTGGTGTAATGATAACATGACAGGGAGATGGCCATACCTGGCTACAACATATTCAGAAGAGACAGAGCAGGCAGAAAGGGAGGAGGAGTGGCACTGTATGTAAAAATGACATAAGGGCCACACAGATCCAGGAGGAACAAAATGGGGAGAGATACCGTGCGTTAAGCTGGAAAGGAAAATGGGGCCAGCCATCCGCACAGGTGTGGGGGGGGGATACATCTGGCTCAGATTCCTAGGGGCTGGGACTCCAGAAAAAGGTCTTTGCCAAAACCGCAATGATGCCTCCTGGAAAGGAGCAGGCCAGGCAGGCACAAGGGTGGCCACACTGAAGTCGCCTAAGAAGGCATGCGTCAAATGCTCCGGATTGTGCTGAGTGGGTGGGGTGACACGCAGGTCTTCCATCATCCTCACAAGGAAACGCTGATACTCCACGAGATCAGCAGCAGGGGAGATGTGGACAGAGGGCTCCTCTCTTCCAGAAGAGGAAGATGAGGAAGTGGAAGATCTCAGAGATCCATAGGTTAGCTTCTCAGGGGGAAGGTGAAACACCTGCTCGTCCATGGCCCTGACGTATGTAGGGAAGTGAGCAGCTGCACCCCTAAACTGCTCCTAGGAGAGAGGTCCCTTAGGGCCATGAATGCTTGGGAGAGCAGGAGATGGTGACAGAGGAGTAAGGGCTAAGTCAACAACATAAGGAGACTGTCCTCTGCCCAGGCAAGAGGGCGCACCAGGAGGCTCAAGGGAAGGAGGAGCTCCGGAAAGCCCAACAGCAGACAGCTAATCAACCACGCTGGAACTGACTAGGCCGTGCCCTGAAGAATCCCCCATGTGAGGTGACTGGGACCATGAAAATCCAAAAGGATGGTCCCTTCCTCCAAAGACCAGGGCCTCTCGGGAAACCGAAAGGAAGGCGGGGGTCTCTTGTCGACTCCTTCCGAACCTGGGTGGGTCCCGAAAGGGTTGCTGCATGAACCCTGACCCCTCGACCCCTTGGAATCCGAAAGAGCCCTCCTCCTCGCAAACACCAGCCTAGGCAGCTGACAACCCTGGTCAGTCCCCGAGGAGACCACCCAGAGAGTAGCACCCTCCCCTCCTGTGGGTGCTCCGGGTGCACCACCTGAGGAGGTAACCCAACTGAGGGGGCAGAAAACCCTCCAAGCCCAGGCTGCATGACAATAGTGGCCTGCACTACCACCTGCTGGTCAGCACCCCTGACCGTAGACTAGGGGGTTACCACCTGCTCCTCAGAGGAAAGCTGGCTCCGGTCAGCCAAGGTAACCACCAGGATGTCCAGATGGGCTGCCAACTCCAAAGAGTCAGACAGCCGGTCTGAACCAGACTCAGAGTTTGTCTCCAAAGAGGTAGAGACTGAAGTCCGGTGCCAGACCGTATGCGGATGCCCGCTCCTGTGTAGACCATAGGAGGCACCAGTCCGGGTGTCCACACTAGAGCTGGCACTGAACTCCCCCACGGCACCACGAATGGGGCCCGAAGAAGAGACAGTGCCAAGAGTGGCAGCAGAGCCGGAGTCGATGTCTGCCACGATGCCATCCCGCCCCGTCCCACGGCGCCACGAACAGCATCGGAGCTAGGGGTGGCACCGACAGCAACACCGACAGCTCCCTTGGCACCACTCACAGCACCGAGGGTGACACCTCCCATGGCGCAATGCCATCCCCAGCCTCAGCACTGCGAATGGCACCGAGGTGAGAAACAGTCAAAGACGGCCCCGTAGAACCTCCCACGGTACTATCAGTACTATCGCTGGCGGACCAGCGCCGACCACAGCGCCATCAGAGCCCACGGCACCGTGAATGGTGCCAAGGCCCAAAATGGCATAGAGGACGGTGATGACCCAGGCTTCCCAGCCCCAAGGAAACAACACCGGGGAAGCCCTCGCCCTTGAAACAGCGATTGCCAGAGCGGTGCCTCCCGCCCGCTCCCCAGGGGGAATGGACTGGGCCTCCTGCACCACGGAAGGGGCTTCTGCCATGGTGAGGGTACAAGAAGCAGAAGTCCCCTCCTCCATGGTCCGTATAGAACTGGGAGGGGACCCGGAGAAAAGGCAGCGAGACCGCGGCTTGGCCCGATGAGTGCACGCCTGTCCTCCGAAAATCGGCAAAGCTCATCCAACTTTCCACGCATGTTGATCCAGGACATGATGATCCATAGAGAAACAGGCATTGCACGAATCCATGCCATGAAGCTGGTCGGTAACGGAGTACTCTCAGGCTTCCATCGGCACCTATGCATAGGGGGTCAGCCTTAATTCAGTGACTTTTTACCCTCCAACCTAGACATGATCGATGGAAAAATAATTAAAAAACAGACATGGCATCACTGAAACATAATAAAAGGAACAGTCTTACCAACAGCGGCATCAAGTAGGGCAAAATGGAACCGGCAGGTAAAACGTTCGGCGAAGACAGAGTAAGCCGTAGTTGCTTAGAGCTCCTCACGAGGTGTGACCTCTACGGCAGGAGACAAAGAACTGGCAGGAAGGCTGGGTCGACAACACCTAACAGCCAACCCACGAGTGCCACGCAGTGTGTCGGCATCGAGGACAGTGCCGTCGGGATGTCGACTCCGCCCATCCAAAAAAAAAAAAAAAGAGCTCCCGCAGGGTCGTGACCTCCGCCTAGAACCTCAAATGTGATGAATGGTGAAGATTGACACAGATAAGATCAGACTTTTCTAGGTTCAGAATGAATCCTAAGGAGTCCAGAAGCTTTTGAGTGACTTCCAGAGCTGATTTGACTTGGTCTGAGGACTTACCCACTATGATCCAGTTGTCCAGATATGGAAAGAGCAGGATACCCTGTCTCCTGAGAAAGGCCACCACTACTGCTAGACACTTGGTGAACACCCTTGGAGTAGATGTTAGACCAAAAGGCATTGCTCTGAACTGGTAATGACCTGAGGGCAGCTCGAACCTGAGGTACTTTCTGTAGGAATGTCTGATAGGTATGTGGAAGTAAGCATCCTTGAGATCTAGGGAGGCTAGCCAGTCTTCTGATCTCAGAGAGGGAAGAATTATTCCCAGAGTCACCATTTGAACTTTGGCTTTAGTATGTGTTTGTTCAGGTATCTTAGATCTAAGATGGGTTGCCACTCCCCTGTCTTTTTTGGGGTAAGGAAGTATCTGGAATACAGACCTTTCCCCTGTGACAAACAGGTACCTTCTCTACTGCTTGAAGAAGTAACAGAGAGGAGACTTCTGCCTCTAAGGCCTTTGTCTCCATGGGAAAGGGAGGACTGAAAGACTTTGCTCTCATTTTTGGGAACTTTTTCAAACTGAGAGCAAGTCCCTGGCTCACTACTTCCAGGACCCATTTGTCTGAAGTAATAGACTTCCAGGCTTGGAAGTAGTGAGCCAGCCTGCCCCCTACTGGAACTGGAGAGGCGATCCTGATTGACATCTCAAGGTGTCTGCTTGGCAGGGGGCTTAGACTGAGTGGATGATGGGGTCCTCGTCTGCCTCTTCCCCGAAAGAACCCCCTCTGCTGGAAAGAAGAGGAGGCCTGGGCTTGGTAAAAAGGCCTGTGAAAAGGTCTGCCCCTGCCAGCCCTAAATTGCTGCTTATGAGGAGTGGCCCACTTTTCTTTTGCTGCAGCACTCCTGCAGGTGGTCCTGTACTCATCCATCTTCTTCATGTACGCCTCTGTTTGTTCCTCAAACAGAGTTACCAGCAACAGGAAAATCCATGGCCTTAGTCTGAGTATCCTGTGAAAGACTGGTACATCTGAGCCAAGCAAATCTCCTCATGGAGATAGATGTAGCCATGACCCTGCAATGCACATCATTTGAGTCCACAGCAGCATGGAATTGAACTCTGGATGCCTCAATACCATCCACAGCCACCTGCTCCAGCTCCTTAGCCAGCTGGGGAGGGGCATTCTTAGCCAGCTCCAGAACCGTATCCCACATAGATTTCTGGTATCTGACTGTATATGCTATGTAATTAGCTTGCCTGAGTTCCAAAGAGGATGCCAAGTACTGTTTCTTGGCCATGGCCTCCACTTTCCTGGAATTCTTATCTGGGGGGTGAGATGCCGGGGGATTGTTAGCCTTGTCACAGGATGCAGCTTGCACTACCCCAATGTACTGTAGCTGCAATGATTTGTGAGGAATTCCATCCCAGGACCTGACAAGGTATACCTCCAGTCCATCCTTTTATTCACAGGAAGTATAGATGTTGGAAACTGCAAAATTTTCTGTCCGTTTCCCAGGGATTTATGTAAAGGGATAGACACTCACTCTGACTCTGGGACATTCATCATTTTCACAAAGTCAGGTTCCTCCTGATCCTGTTCAGCCTCTTCCACTGGGAGCTGAAGAGTATCAGCCACTTTCTTGTAAAACAAGAAATGGGAGGGGGACTCAGAAAGTCTAGGAGGAGACGCATTGGAAGGCCTGTCTGTGGAGATGTCAGGCTCTACTGACTCATCTAGGCCTTCATCTTCCTCTTCTTCATAATCTTCTTCTCCTTCCCAATCGCCCTCATAGAATGCTTCTGGTTCAATTTCAGAAGCAACTATTTCTGACCAAACCAATCATCTTTGAACCGGTGTCTGTTCGGTCGGAACTGGGCAAAGCGACTGAACAACAGTAATTGCTTTTGCAATCTCTTCAGCAGTCGGAACATGTGGACTGGGATCCAAACCGACTGACTTGCATTTTCTTTTAGACGGAACCGACTCCGTAGAGTCGGCTCTCCTTTTGCCCAAGGAGGTATTGCCTAGGTCAGTGGACACCCCTTCAGGTTCGGTGGGACCAAACCTGGGCTGGCCATCCGGATCAGTGGACTTCTCGGCCTCTCTCTCTTTCCTTCAGCCTACTTAAACATTTTTCCAAAGTGGCTTTAGGAAAATTCTTACATATTTGGCAGTCTTCTTTGTGGTGGTCGAACCCCAGACAATAAACACAGACAAGGTGGGGATCAGCCTTAGCAAAGGCCTCCCCACACTCGGTGCAGTGCTGAAACCCAGTGGGACCGGTTTTCTTTTTGGGTTTCTCAGACATGCCGGATTAAAAAAAGTTTCACTTAACAGCTGTTAAGCCAGGCAACTACACACTTATCGGTTCCAATCGTGTCACGGTTTAGTTGAAAAAAACTAAGAAAACTATAGTTTTTTTTTTTTTAAGAACTGACAAGTACTGGAAACCACACAATAATGACAGAAAAAACAAGAATTAACAGTTAAAGAATGTGTTTCAGTTCCCAACCGGACCGACTGGGAAAAAAACGAACAAAAAACAATTTCTACAAAATAAACTATAATTACCTACTAGCTACACTTACTGTACCATAGACAGAGATCTGAATACCATAATAAAACAAGAAAATGCGGTTGAAAACCGACCGATTTCACTAAACTGAACTGAAGCGAAGGAGGGATTCTCCAGAGCGACTTCACAGTTAGGCGGAGTAAAGAATCCGACGGTTACACGAGGAGTACCCGGGACAGAGGTTTGAAAACCGAGCTTGAGCTCAACATTCTATGCCCTGGCATAGAGTTAACTCTTTCCTCTCTGGAGCAGTTCAAGTGCTGGGGCTAACTGCATATAGTCAGAATATAGCAAGACTTCATGTTGTTTGAAACCAAGGATTTTTGCAGTGCAAAGTCTGGTGCGTGGAGTATTTATTGAGACTAAAATAATTTGGCAGTTGAGACTCATGAGTCAGTGCTAGGATTGGTTCAAACAACTCTGAATATTCTGGTGCAGAGTGCACATGCAGGCTAATTGCTTAAAGTGGTAACCAGGTGAAAACGTTAATGTTGTTAGAAAAGACTGCACTTCAAAGGAACATAATGAGCTACAGTTCGATGCAGAGGGACTTGACAGTCAAAAACAGAAAAAATTCCCCAAGACTTAGCTTAGGCACCAAGCAAGGAAACAGACCAAATATAGCAAAAAGGCTTTATAGTTATCTTAAAGCAAGTAGAGTGCCAACTCACATAGACTTTCAGCAAGAAAGCGGTTTGTGAGAAAAAAGTAGACTTGTCTATTTAAATTTAACACAGCTATGACTGAATTTAGAGAGTACTGCCTGCAGAAACAAAGAGTATATTTCTGTTAGAGTCCTTTTCAGGGAAAAAGAACAATAACATTCTAGGGTCTGAGGGCTTGATCTGATGTAGCCCTCACCAGCCCCTCTCTGCAAGCCACTGAAACAGACACATCACAAGGGTCTGAGGGCTTGATCTTATATAGCCCTCCCCAGCCCATCGCTTCAAGCCGCCGAAACAGACACATCGCAAGGGTCTGAGGGCTTGCTCTGATATAGCCCTCCCCAGCCCCTTGCTGCAAGCTGCCGAAACAGACACATCACAAGGTACGGGACTCGGAGCATCAGACTGCACACTAGACATTCTGATTTTAAATCTTGGCGTCTTTTTCAAGCACAGCTTTAATTAATTCAAAGAGCTCCTTGTTTAAGGTCCTGCTTGCTTGATTTTTTGCCCACACCTCCTCCACCACCTCCTTCCTTCAATAAATGCTCCTTGGCTCTGCCCCTGCTCTTCTCTGACTGGCTTCTTGGGCAACAGGGGAGGGTCATATATCTGGTGGTGCAATCTGACTACCATTGATCCCTCCTCTCTAGTATTTGCACACTGTCTGCCTGTCTCTCCCTTTGGTGTTTGTTGTTAGATCTCTCTACTATAGCAAGTTATCTGAACAATTAAATACAATTACTATAAGCTAGGAGCTTGCAACCATGGCTTCACCGGGGAGCTGTTTAGGAGCTGCTAGGTCCACTGTCGGATTGTGCCTATTTTTGTTTACTCTGCAAGCTCTGGTGGATATAATACCTCACAACACCCAAATACTCAATGTGTATAATGATTCTTTTCATTACTCAAATTGTCTGGCCTATGACAGACTGCACAGTACTGTTTCCTGGTCCTTTAAATTCATCTGCCCAGCCAGACTCGGGTACTACATTTGCTGTGTCACTCTTCCCGATCAAAATAAATGCAGGTATCTGATCCAGTTGTTCCTTGAAACTTGGATTAACAAAATTTGCTTATCCTTATCTGGTGACATTGAGCCCAATCCTGGTCCATCTGACATCGAAAATCCTATAATTTTCCCTCAGTGGTTCCTATCTAGGGGCCTGAAAATTGCTCATATGAGTATTAGAAGTCTATCTTCTAATTTCCCTGAACTTGAGACGTGGGTTAAACTTTATTCCCCAGATATCCTAGGACTCTCTGAAATTTGGCTTAAGCCGGATATTCCAGACTCTATGCATAAGTTAATGGGATACAGCCTAGTTAGATTTGATCGCCCCTCCTCTCGAAGGGGTGGTGGGGTTGCTTTTTATTTCAGAGATCACCTTCATGTCTCAGTTCTGTTTTCCAGAATGTACAGTTCCTGTGAAATATTTCATGTGGAACTGATTCTAGGTGGGGAAAAGAAATTAAACCTAGTCAGTGTTTATAATCCTCCAAAGGGGGAGCTAACTGGTCTGGATGGAATCATCGACCACCTATCTTCCCTAAAGGGGAAGAAAGAAATCATCTTACTAGGCGATTTTAACCTCGACTGGTCTAGTAGCAATTCTGGTGTATACCATGACACTCTTGCAAAACTTCGCCTCTCCCAGCTAGTTACGGTACCTACCTATATTTCTTCTAGCAGTACTCATCAATCCACATTAGACTGGATTGTTACTAATTGGTTCAGTAGAATTCTAGATGTTGGTACCTTTCCAGACTCAATTAGTGACCACTTGACCACTTTCTGTGTCTGAAATGCTCGTTGTCCGAAGCTACTTCCCAAGGTTATACAGTTCTGGGATTTTTCTAAATTAAATATTGCAGCACTAATTTCAGAAGTAAGATGCATTGACTGGTCCCAGATATAGCAGGCAATCAATGTTGATAGAATTCTTGATTACTTACTATCCAAACTCCTACCCCCTCCAAGATAAGCATGTGCCTCTCAAAAGAAGGAGAATTAGGAGCTCTAAAACTAGATGGTTGCACCACAATCTCCTCTCCTCTATAAAGAGAAGAGATAAAGCATGGGTTGCTGCCAAAAAGTCTAACCTACCTGATGTCTGGGCTAAGTACAGATTAATGAGAAAAACATGCAAGAAAGACATCAGAGCAGCAAAAATAGCTTACTACTAAGGTCTGCGCCTTACATGCTGTAGTTTAGATCGGGGCCTGACAGTCCTAATTATGGGCTGTTGGGATGTTATCAACCCGGTTCTGGCACAGATAGTCTGGTGCTCCCTTGACTTGGGTGAGTATCCCTGCTCCTTGAAGGAAGCAGTGGTGATACCTTTGTTGAAGAAAGCTTCACTGGACCCAGACTCTCTTGCAAACTACAGACCAATCTCTAACCTTCCCTTTGTGGGGAAGGTTATTGAGAAAGTAGTGGCTGCACAGCTGGAGAACCATTTGACCAGCCATAGCATCTAGGAACCTCTCCAGTCTGATTTCCAAAAGAGGCATAGTACCGAGACTGCGCTGGTTCGGGTGCTCAATGATCTTCTGATGGCGAGAGATCAGAAAAAAACTGTCCATTTTGGTACTTCTTGATCCGTCATCAGCTTTTGACACCGTGGACCATGGGGTACTGCTTGAGCACCTGAGATTCATCTGTGGGATTTCTGGGGTGGTCCACAGATGGTTTACATCTTTCCTCACTGGTAGAACTCAGAGGGTGGTGTCGTTTTTTTTTTCTTCTGAACCAATCTCTCTGTTATGTGGGGTCCCCCAGGGCTCGGCGCTGTCCCCCATGTTGTTTGCGGTGTACATGCTGCCCCTTGGAGACATTGTAAGACAGTATGGGCTGAGGTTTCATTGCTATGCTGATGATACCCAGCACCTGACCAGGATGGAGCACTCGTGATATTTAACAACTGCCTTGTTGAAATCCAAGATTGGATGAAGTCCAGCTGGCTGAGTTGAACCGGGGAAGACTGAGGTGATGGTTGTGGATCCAGGTCGCTGGATGGGGGTTGGGGCAGGCCAACCCTCGGGAATATTCCTGGGGATTCTCAGCTCCTTACCTCCAAAGCGGGTGCGAGACCTTGGGGTGATACTGGACGAAGGGCTGACACTTCGATTTCAGGTGTCAGCTGTCGTTAAGTTATCCTTTTATCATTTGAGGAACATCACTAGGATCAAGCACCTGGTTCCATCCAGTGACCTTCTTACATTGATCCACGCCTTTGTGACCTAGCATCTGGATTATTGCAACTCCCCTTACTTAGGGCTACCTGGGGTTGATATCCGCCGCTTGCAACTGGTGCAGAATTCCGCAGCGCGGTTATTGATGGGGACTCCCTGGTCCTTTCATATGACACCGGTGCTGCATGAACTGCACTGGCTGCCCATTCAGTGGCGGATTACCTTCAAAGTCTGTTTACTGACGTATAAAGCCCTACACAGACTGAGCCCTGACTACCTGAAAGAGTTTTTGGTTCCTTACCGCCCTGTGCACTCGCTCCGCTCGGCTGACGAGGGATTGCTGGAGATTCCGAGGGTTGCTTTAAAATCTTCTGGGGCCCAGGCATTTATGTTTGTGGTCCCAACCCTCTGGAACTCTCTACCCCATCGGATAAGGGAGTGCATGTCCGTGGGGAGATTTAAACAGGCATTTAAGACTTTTTATGGAGCAAGGCATATGGTGATGCGGAAAATAGTTTTTAATTATATAGTACTGTATATTTTTATTGTGGTGTACTACTGTTTTAAACTGTTTTAACCTGTACTGTGCCTTGAAATTTGAAAGGCGCATTATAAATAAAGAATATTATTATTATTATTATATTACTGTGGTTTGCTTCTTCAACAATCTTCTGGTGATGCTAGGGGTTTCTGGAACCATATTAAAAACTTTTTAGGGAAAGGTTCATCCCTGCTTTTGACAGAAATTACTATAAATGGTGCTAACTGCAACAAACAAAGCACAATTGCTACTGTGCTTAATGTTCATTTCTCCAGTCTCTCGGATTATCTGGTTAACTCTGTTATACATTCTGACGAAATTGTAAACCCTATTGAATCTAAGTCTACCCGGTTTAGTATTAAAACAGTCTCGACTGCTGATGTATTACGGCTTATGAGAGCCATTCCTGAACATGGTTCTCTGGGGTCTGATGGCTTATTGCCTAAATTCCTTAAAGCTATTGCCGCTGTCATTGCAGCTGCTGTTGCAGGAGTACTTAACGCATCTGTTACGACTAAGACTGTTCCAGCCATCTGGAAAATTGCACATGCTGTGCCAGTGCATAAGAAAGGAGACAAAAATGATAAGTAATTACCGACCTACTGCCATCTTATCTGTGTTGGACAAAGTCATAGAGAACGTTGTTACATCTCAGGTAACTGAGTACATGCAAAATAACTATCTACTCTCCCCAGCCCAGCACGGCTGTCAGTCTGGTTACAAATGATGTGCTGCAAAACACGGACAAAGGCAAACTCACTGCGGCCATTTTTATTGACCTCACAAAGACATTTGACTTGGCAGACCACTCTCTTCTGCTCTCCAAACTCTCTTCTCTTGGTTTCTCAAATTCTGCCACTACCTAGTTTGGCAGTTATCTTCTGGGAAGGCAACAATCTGTTCAAATAGGGAACGTTGCATCTGATCTTGTTTCCACCTCAGTTGAAGTCCCACAGTTCTATTTTTGGTCCCTTCCCTTTCTCTCTCTTTATAAATAATCCTCCCCTGCCTGTATCGTCTTCGTCTCTTTTCTGTGCTGATGATATGGTCTTCTACTCTGCCGCGAATTACATATTGGTAATACGCACCTCCTTTCAATCAGATTTTGACTGCTTTTCAGCTTGGCTAAAATACAATAAGCGCCTACTTAACATTAGTAAAACTGTGACAATGCTCTTCAGGACTTCACCTAGACTAAAAGCTTGTTATATGGAACTTTCCCCTTCGTGGTCCTGATGATCTAAACCTGGATATGGTCTGCTCCTTCAGATATCTTGGGATGAAACTTGACCTCTCACTGGATTTTAATCTACATGTTGTAGCCACTTGTAAGGTTGTGAACACTAAACTTGGCCTGGCATACAAGGTTAGATCTTCCCTAAACTCAGCAGGCAGGTTGGCCATTGCTCAGGGAATCCTCCAACCTTGCCTCAACTATGGCTCGATAGTCTACCTTAATGCCAGCAAGCGAGTAATCTAAAAATGGAGCACTTGTTATAATAGTATCTGCAGCTTCGCTCTTGCGGCTCCTAAACTAACTCATCGCTGTCAACTTTATTCTACTCTAAACTGGTTCTGCCCCGTCCTCCTATCTTCTTTACACTGCAGGTTGTCTGGTTGATAATTTAATCTGGACTAGTACTCCAAGGTCCCTTATAACTCTGCTAAAACAACCTGACTTGCTTTACACTCTGAGATGTACCTTTGAAACTCCCAGATGTCTCACCAAGAAGAGTGAACTTGCATTTGCCGTATCTGCTCCCAGAGTGTGGAACACCCTTCTGCTCTATGTCAGACAACCTGATACTCACGGGGCCTTCCAGAAAAGATTAAGAACTCACCTTATGAGCTCAGGTCTCTGCTCCTGCTCTGCCTCTCATTTTTTTCCCCTCGCCTCGCTTGCATGCCTACTAATGGACTGGCACTTTGAGAGCTGTATACTTTCTCTGCACTTATCTACCCTAGTGTTTGCAGTCTATGTACTTCTTCAGTCAATTATGCTGTTTCTAATGTTCTACATAAGCATATGTAACAGTAAAACAAAATGGTTATATTAAATGCACGCTGAAAATAGAAAATAGAGTTAAAAATCTACGTTTCGACCTTAAGTCTTCTTCAGGAAATATCTAAAAGAGAAAAAACAAAGTTAGTATAGAGGGGAGGTAAAATGAGGGATATATATGTGGGGAAAGAAAAAAGGGGAGGCTCAGGGAGAAGAAGTGATAAATGGCAAGATTAAGAGAGAATCTGTGAAACAAAAAGGTGATGATGGGAAAGATAAGCAAAATAGGAGTGAAAGAGCTAGAGAAGTCCCCAGGTGGGGACTAATTAACAGGGCCTAGTAAGAAGGCTGAGAGGTAACAAATGTAGGGGAAGCAGACAGAGGTGGAGAATTATGGTGAAAATGAAAAATAAATTAAATGTGTACAGATACAAACAGACTTTAGGGAAAATAAGGGGTGGCTAAAGGATGTTGGTGGAAAATAAGTCTATCATTTAAACCAGAGGGCTGCTGGGAGCCAAGGCGGATGGTCAGCTTAGCTTCCACGTTTTTTCTATGATCAGAATCCCAGAAATCCTACTGAAGGACACAAACAGAAGGTCATTGACACTGTGGTCCCTGGAGATAAAGTGGGATACAATGGGTTTAGCAGTGTCACCATTCCTGACTGCTCTGTAATGTTCCCTGAAACAGTCAGCAAGGCGCCTACAGTCTCTCCGATGTAAATGGCGGTACACTTCCTGCAAAGAATACAATATACCACATTAGTGGAGGTGCATGAGAACTCCATGGTGATGTGAAAAACACCTGTAGGCTCCCGAATTTCAGTCACACTGAAAAGAAATTTGCAGGTGTAGCAAGGAGTCCTGTTGCAAGGTTTGTTACCTGGTTGGGAGGAACTGTTAGGAGCAGGTAGGCTGCTTTTAACCAGGAGATTCCACAGGTTAGGTGGCCGTCGGTAGGAGGCAATAGGTGGTTCTGTAAAGGAAGTACCAATGTTGGGGTCAGTTTGCAAAATGGGAAAGTTACTGGTGATGATCCTGTGAAGAGAAGATGTATTCTGATGGAAGGGAAGCACTAGTGGAATTCGCCGTTGTTCTTTCGTGACAGTATCCTTCCTACGGAGGTCAAAGTTACAGGGCATGTTACTGACCCGGGAGAGTGCTCTGTCCACTGTTTCTCCACATGCTATGTATATCTATTTAGTTGTTCTCTAATGTGCCATGTATTCCAAAATTGTCAAGTATAATTGTATTTACTTTTGCCCATATGTTATATATTCTGATGCTGACACTATGTATCTGTTGTTTCTAATGTGTAACCCTCCCAGGTCGTACCTGAAAACAGGCAAAATTACTTGTCTAGTGTACTTATCTGGTAAAAATGAAATAAACAGTTGTTGAGATTTAAATCACACTGAGAAGCCACTTGAAAAGTGCTGCTGTCCTTTCACACTGGCGCAAGAGACTGATGAGTGGGAAGCTGTGGAATCTTTATGCCACCGACATTACATGCTCATGTCACAGCTTTGAGCTGTTACAGTGTCCTTTGCAGTGGTGCATATTACATTGTTACTTGATATGAATTCCCAAGGACAATGTTGAGCGCAACAGAAATTCAAATCGCTTTTGAATGTTATGAGATTTGAGTCCTGTCAATCACAACTACAGTTTTTTGCAGGATAATGTCAAATCACTTTAAATAACCTAAAGAGTGTCATGAGTTGGGCTAACAGCACCGAGACACTGCTCCTAGTCTTGCGTTCTCACCTCCCTCCCTGTACAATTCTCTGAAAATCATTCCTCTTCCTTGGCATGCTGAGATCCTTTCTGCAAAGACATAAATCCTTATTCAAGCCTGATATATGCGTGGGGTAGAACCTAACAGCTGTATATCTCTAGATTACCATGGCACACCACTAAGAAGGACATCCAGACAAACATTTTTATCAAAGTTTATTTTCAGTGATTATTGTTCTTTTACCTACTTTTCAATTTCGGTCTCTCGAAGGGCCCATTCCTTTCTCTCCATTTCATCCATCATTTTCCTTCGCTTTTTAAGCTGCAAGGTGTCATTTAGTGTTGGCAGAGTTGCTTCCCATGCACGTTTCTCACGGGCACGCTCAATCATCTCTACTTCTGCCAATCCTGCTGGCAGACCATGACCTAAGTTCAAAAAGGAAAACAAATACAGTATAAGACTTGTGCAACAGAGCAACAGAAGAAGTTCTATCAACAATGTCATAATTTCCATTTCTGTTAGTCCCATTTCACTGGGCTAGTCATTTACTGCTGAGTAATACTGTACATATGCACCTACTGAAAACCAACACATTCCAAAGCTCTAACATAATCACATAACCCTTTGGTTTCAGTCATAAGTCTTTCAGGGCTTTATAGTGACATAGCTAAGCCAGGATTACCTTGTACTGTATAGTATACAGGTATGCAATAACACACAAGGTGTGGGCTATGGTCTGATAAACATACATCTAGTGCCATAGTGCTGCACGAAGCCAGAGACTGAGTTTCTTACTGCTTCTAGAAGTGCATTTATCAGAGCATATCCCACAACCTGGAAAGTGTTATTGCACTTATATAATATTTATGCAATAATGCATGACAGGGTGTGTGTGTGTTGTGCTGGGATAACATCACGCCTTGGGTGGTTAGGTGTGAGGCAGCAGGCCGAGTGCAGCCAACACCAGAGAAGTGACATTATCCCAGTAATGACACACACCCTGGAGTGCATTATTGCTATTATACAATGGTTTGTTTGTAAATAAAACAGAAAAAGGGAGAAAAAATATATTTTTTGTAATTGATTTCTTTTGTGTGGATGTGTACATATAGAAAAAAAAGTCCAGTTTTTTCTCTTTGCCACTAGGTGGTGGTGCTGCATGAATGATGCTGTTGTGCTGAGGAGCACAACCTTTCTCTGTTGTGAATCCTCAGGTGCAATATTTGCCTACCCCCCCCCACACCTCAATGGACTGTTCACGTCCTGGTTTTTAGTCTTTTTCTTTTCTTCAGCAGTTTAATTTTAAAGAGTGGAGCCGTTTCTTTACTATGGCATCAAGCCACTTTCTTAATGGAGCCAGCACAGACACTGAAATCGACAGGCTTTTTTTATGGTGAGTACAGGAGTCGGGAACTGTACTGCAACTGGAGAAAAGGGTCTGTCTGTAGCTTTGTGTTTTGGTAACATTATTCCCGGACCATAGAAAAAAGTGAGCTGTATGACTGAAGTCGGAGGTTTGTGGTCAGGGACTGTATAGCGTGGCGGTTAATTGTGCACTCACTATCATGCAGCGGGGGACAGAAAAGACATTTACAGTTACGACTTTGTCCTGGTTTTCTACATACTGTTTGAGTTACATTGAAATGATTGCAGCACTTACAGTAAATTTTAAATGTGAGTGAATCTGGCACCCTTTTTTTCATGCCGAGCGGAAACAGTGAAGGTGGCTGAGAGAGAAGCTGATCGCGATGTTGTGCTGGTTCAGTGAAGTCACTCACTTGGGAGAAAAAAATGGGCATGAGAATTTGTTTTGTGTCCTTTACTGTTGTGCTTTTTTGTCACCTTCATTTATTAATGGAATTATTGTTTGGTGGGTTGTGACATTGTCAGTGGGGCTGAAGTGATTTACAGCAGCAGGTTGGAGTGGTGGAGAGGTAGCATGATTCCTGAATTTGTCATGCAATCATGTGTGTGCCTGGACTTCATACAGTGATGTTATACTGAGATAACATCTCTGTCCCAGGTACACACTGACCAATCAGAGCCCAGGAAATGTTCTTGTCATTGTATAATATTATATAAGGGTCTGCTTGGAGGAACAGCTTTTGAAGTAGTGCCACGTTCCCCTTACATTCTTCAATGAACTTTGGTGTAATAATTCTTGTTGCTGTTCATGAAGCCAGGGGGCTCCTGCTGTTGGACTGTCAGCGTGCTTGGTGGGCAGAAGGAGGGACTGTGTGCTGCAATTTTCCTTTCCTGTGACTCTGCCCCTTTTGCTCCATCAGCCTATCAGAGCCCATTTGTGTCTGTGGGGGTGGGTCTGCTTGGAGGAGTGGCTTTGGAAGTAGTGCCGTGTTCCACTTACATT
Organism: Neoceratodus forsteri; assembly: GCA_016271365.2. NCBI lineage: Eukaryota > Metazoa > Chordata > Ceratodontiformes > Ceratodontidae > Neoceratodus > Neoceratodus forsteri. Next base: position 663,535,128 of record CM057459.1, read on the forward strand.
CCTCAACAGACTTTGGTGTGAGTAGTCTGGTTGCTGTTCATGAAGCCAAGGGGCTCCTGCTGCTGGACTGTCAGCGTGCTTGGTGGGCACAAGGAGGGACTATGTGCTGCAATCTTACTTTCCTGTGACTCTGCCTCTTTTGCTACATTAGCCTATTGGGGCCCATTTGTGTCTGTGGGGGAGGGTCTTGCTTTTAGTATATTTGACCTATTCCCTTGTGGTCCTCCACTGCGATCCTTTCACTAAAGGGCCACAGCTTACAGGCATCATACTGTGGGCATCAGTGTGGGGTGGCAGCTGGAAGAAGACTCTGCACCCACAGTAAGACCATAATTAACAAAGCAAGCATATTCTCCAAGAGTTTGTGTCACTATATCATGTGAAGTGAATGTTCCCTGCAATTACCTAATGCTGCATTACTGCTTGCTAGTTCGTTTCTATATTATATTGTTTAACTAATTATATACTGTGTAGTACTAGCTACTGTGCTTAACTGTTGTGACAAACTGCTCAGTTTATGTGCATTTGGTCAATTGCACTGTATGGGTCTGCTTCCTGTTAGTATCTGCTGTCCTAGCCCTTTAGTTTACTCCGTTTGGGGAAGGGGTCATTACAGTTTACAGTCATTTCGTCATCATAGCCTTAAAACAGTCAATTGTGGCACCTTCCATTGGACTTCTGGAAGTATCCTTCCGAACGTCCAACGGACCTTGTAACACTCCGCCACGATCGTCCGCTACTGAGTAACAGCCGCACTATTTTGGCTGTTACTTCTATATTCTGGGACAAGAACTGTGCATGCGTGCCTTGCACGCATGCACAGTTCTGCTGGCGCCACCATCTTGTGAATGGCAGAATGCCACTGTCCTCAACTACGCATGCGCAAATGCCACGCATGCTCAGCTGCGTTGCCACCGCCATCTTGTGAATGGCACTCCTCCTGCACACTCCCACTGCTCCTATCCTCTCCGCTTCCTCCATTCCCTCCCAGCACTGACAGCAAATGAAACCCTCCTGCTCCCTCCCACTGCTGCTGCCCTCCCCGCTCCCTCCATTCCCCGTCCCTGCGCCATCGGGCTGCCCAATCCCCGTGTCAGTATCATGTCCCCCCCCCAACTCATGTGGCACACTAGGAGCCCACCCCAGTGTGCCCAAATTTATGTTTTTTTTTTTAATTTTTCTTCTCCCCTCACATTGGGGTGCCCAATCCCCATGTCGGCATCATGTAATCCCTTCCCCTCCAACTCATGTGGCACACTGGGAGCCACCCCAGTGCCCCCAAACATATTTTTTTTTCCCTCAGGCCAACATCAGGGTGCCCAATCCCTATGTCAGCATCATGTAACCCCAAAACTCATATGGCACACTGAGAGCCCACCCCAGTGTGCCCAAATTTATGCCTTTTCCCCCCTTTTTCCTTTACATAAAGAAAAATGTCCCAGACATCTTTATTTTTTTTACATGTAAAAAAGAAAACGGTCCCTCGTCATCGCCCCAGTCCTCCATCCCCACCCTCCCACTGAGCACTCACCTCCCTTCATCCCCCCTAACCCCATACTTACCTCAGGAGGTTAGCGCTGTCATCTTCTCTGGACCAGGACACGTCTGCACTTTTTAAAGCTGAACTACAAACTGAAGATTCAAAGGTAAGTGTGGTACAGTATAATGTCAGTCAATGGGGTTTTCAACTTATGTTGATATATTAGCCATTTTTAAGGAATTTTAGCCCCAAATTTTCAACATTGGCTTCTTGAGACCTCACCTCGTGAACGTTGTCACTGTCATTTCATTACTCGGTCCTGAAAGGTGATTTCATGGTCACTGCCCCGGAATCACCTTTTGGGACCAATTAATGAAATGACAGTGCCACTGTTCATGAGATGGGGTCCCAAAAAGCCCATGTTGCAAATCTGGTGAAAAAAATTCCAAAAAATGACTGCGTTACTAGTGGTAGTTGCACAGTTTCTATGCACATTCCTAACTTCGCCGATTTTTCATATTTTCACTCCAGATCTTCAAGATTGACATTTTTGTACACCTCTTTATTAACAGTGCAGCTGTCATTTTTCCACATCCTGCCTAAAACGTGTTTTCGCACCTGTGGCACAGAATGGCACGGTCACTGTGCAAAATCACCTTGTGGGACAAGTGAACAAAAGAACAGTGGCACTCTTCATGAGGTGGTGTCCCAATAAGGCCGTGTTGAAAATCTGGAGAAACGACTCTAAAAAAATGGGCAAGTTACAAAATTTTCTATGCACGCTTGTAACTTTAGTCATTTGGCAGCTTGCCACAGCTGTATCAGCTCTGACTAGAGTTTGTTTTATTTGAGTGTTGTGTTCTACGTGAAATAAGGAGTGTTCAACGCATAAGTACTCTGCTCTGTTTATCTTCATGGCTGCTTCACTATTGCCTTCCTATCTGGGGCTAACATATCTCAAACATTACCCACTATTCCTGTTCAGACATCATTTGTCCAATCATCTATTTTATAGCCTCCATCTGACTTCCATCATGCTGTTAAATCTGTTTTTCTGTTTTCGTATTTTCATCTCTTCACCCTTCCACATCCCACTGTTTCTCTAACATCTCTCTTACTGTCTTCCCCTCCACCTCACCTACGCTCCCCTCCTCCTCAACTCCTGCTCTCACTCACTTTCCTTGGTGACCTCTGTGTCAATTTCTTACTGCTCCTTGGCTTCACTTTGATACTCTTTGGTGTCTTCAGTCCCTTTTCTCTTCTTACTCCTCATTTTCTCCCACCCCACCTTCTTACAAGCAGCAAAATTATGCTTTAAAACTGATTGTCAGTCTTCTACTTCCTGAAATGAATCCTGGCCCCATTACATCTTCATCTTTGCAACTTCCTAAAGGTTTCAAGGTGGCTCATTTAAACATCCACAGCCTTTTCCCTAAAATTGACTAGTTAATACCCATTATATTTAACCTTTGACTGGATGTACTGGTTTTATCTGACACCTGGCTCTCCTCTAAGATCCAGAATTCCGAAGTAACTATACCTGTCGACACCTTAGTCAGGCAAGATCGCTCTAAAAGTGGTAGCAGTTTTGCAGTCTATATATCCACCAAGCTCCAATTTATGACTGTTGTTGCTGTCTCCTCCCCTTCTTCCCGTGAGTTGCTCCTCATTAAACTTTCTCTTCCCGTCTCTATTCCCATCTTTATTGCTGGTGTTTACTGCTGTCCCAGTTCATCCTCTGCAGTAGTGTTAGTAGTTGTTAGTAGTAGTAGTAGTAAAATATTGTATTCATTGTATGAATTGGATACTAAACTGAGCATAGCTCATTTTCGATGCAGTCTCATGCACTCACTCAATACTACTGTTGCTGAGGCACAGGTTAGGAAGCATAGGAAAACTACGAGCAGTTTTAAAATTAGCAATTTGCATTTTATTATTAGTAATAATAGTAAAATAAAAATTAAAAATTATTTAGTATAACTGTTTACAATGGCTTTTTTTGCACAAGCATTGCTGCTTTTTTATAAGTTTGTGCCTGGGAAACTTGTTAAGAAAACAGCATGCTTTTTATACAGTGTTTTTGTAAGTTTTTAATGTTTTTGCAGGTGCAGCAAAAAGAACATCATGACGTAGAACTGGCCTTTTGCTTACAGCATTTTAGAGAGGTTGCAAACTAGCTTTTTAGGTTAACTTTTTGAGTTTTAAATAGCTTTTTGCAATTATTTTAACAGTATAATTATATACAGTTTCAAACAAAGGGATTTTAGTACTATTCATAGTTTTACGAAAACATTTACATATATTTTATAACTGCAGATATGCAAGGGGGAAGAAAAGACAGAAATAGCAAGGGAAGGCAGAGAGATAGCGAGAGGTGAAGAACTGCGAAACTGTTGGAGTGATTAGTTTTTAAGTCTTACAAATAAATTTGGTTGTGCAACCAGACAGACAAGAGACAGAAAAGGAACGGAAAGAACAGATTTCTGCGTGTAACTTTTTTTGCATAACAAATGGGACAGGACCTTATTTAACCTTGTTACATACCTCATTCTTTAACAGGGAACCAGTTTTACAAAAACTATTTTTTTAAATGTTTTAATTTTTTGTCTAATATTAGCGTATGACATTTACAGTTTAGTGCAGTGTAACAAACATAGAAGTTTTAACTTACATTTTTTTAACCTTTGGAATTTTTAATTTTTGATTTATATTTTGACAGAAAATGAGCATTGACATTTTTTTTAGATTTGTGTATTACTTTAAATTTAACCCTTGCTCTGCCGTGGACTGATGAATCTGTCCAGAATTACTATGCGTTCTAATTCTGTTGGCAGCCTAACGGTTAAATGGTTGTAGTGTTAGGTATTATTGTGTGATTTTAGAATGTTCATTTTTTATTTGGGCTAACAGAGAGGATTGTGATTTGCTACAAGTACAAAGTTAGCTTTTAGGAAGTAAAACATAAGGGACTTTGTGGCCTACTTTGCTGCAAGGCATTTTTTTTTTTAATAGTGGAGTATTTTTTTGTTTGTTGTGCAATTTCTTTACTTATGTATAGAATAGAATATTTTTATTTATTTATATGCTGACTTAAGACTGCACCTAGGCATACCTTTGATGCATTAGTCTGTAACAGAAAATTTTTTTAAAGTCAGGGCTTTTTAAAACAGGGGCTGAACATAATGCAGCCTTAGAAAATGGGCTAGATTGTAGGAGCTCTTTCATTGACTAACACCCACAGCAGGAGAGTACATTAAGTTTCAGTAGATGCCCGCTCCAAAACAAGAGCCAATTCTGGGTGCCCTATTACTTGTGTTAACCTTGGGCATCCTGAATTTCAACAGCTACCATTTTTCTCCTCGCTTAGCGGGTCAGTTGAAAGCCGAGCAGTTCCTCCATACAGCACGTCCTCCATCCCGCCATCGCAGAAAGTTAATTTTTATCTTAACAAAAACAAACTGCACACTGTTTAAAAAACATAAAATTATGCACCTCGTATTTTCTTTCCACTTTTTTCACCCCGTGCCATGACAACACTACCACTGCTCACATCCCCGATCCCAATTGACCTCCGATGTGAAAAACAGAAAGTCCTCATTCAAAAAAAAAAAAAAACACCAAAAAAAAAAACTGCTGACCTCAAAAAAAAAAAAGAGAAGAAAGGAAACCATAGAACACCGTGGCGCCGAATTGGACCTCACATTTTCCACTTCCTGCTTTCAGTTAGCAGGGTCACGCAAGTTCACACACATAACTAGCACATTCTCCGACCACAAACTAAAGACAATAAACAAAACACTTGCAGAAACTGCACTGAACATGTGCTCAACTATAAACATGATGGCAATATAGTTCTTACGTAAAATGTAATATCAATGGCATGTCTTCCTCTGCACCATTGGGGGGGGGGGGTGGAACAGAATGACTCTTTGAAGGGTGGCAGACCAGAAATGGAACAGCACTGAGGGACAATTTTACTACATATGTGTTTTTTTTTTTCTATTTCTATTCATTTTAAATGCCAGTTCCTCTATTATTTTGACTAATTAAAATTTACACACATGCCCATTTTCTAAGCACAATAATACCCTCCAGGGTGGGCGGTATGGGCAATTCTGGACCTTCCAGGGGCTATAAGGCCTCATTACACCCCTGGACGGTCTGGTGTTGCCCAATACCGCCCACTCTGTTGGGTATTATTGCTTGCTTAATGGCTTGAAAAGCCTTATTACACTTTGGGGCTTGTTTTACCGTATATGGGCACTATTTGTTTGTGAGTTTAGTGAGGGGAGTGGCTAACTTGGCAAAGCTGGGAACAAATTTTGGATAAAAAACAGCCAGCCTTAAAAATGATCTGCCATGTTTTTTTGGTTTTGGGGACAGGGCTGTTAGCTACAGCTTTTATTTTGGAAACTTTTGGCTTGACTTTATTTTTTTTAAAACATATCCTAAATATTTGGATTTTTTGCATGCCCAATGCACACTTGGTATGATTATTTGTTAGACCTGTCTTTTTGATTAACTGGATAACTGCTTGTAGGCATTTTAAGTGGCTTTTTTAGTCTGGACTGTACATTACAACATTATTTGGGTATGCAGCACAATAACCAGTGTGAGGGGATAAAATTACATTGATGTACCACTGGAATATAGCGGGTGCACCATGTAAATCAAACAGCATGGTGGTGAACTGACAGAATTTTATAATAATGGCAAATGCAGTTTTGTCTTTGCATATTTTAGCTAGGGGGATTTTCTAGTAACCTTTGGTGAGATTGAGGGTACTGATATACTTGGCACTTTTTAGTCTGTCTACCAAATTATTTATTTTGGACATAGGATAACTGTCAAATTTTGACACTTGATTAAGTTTTTTAAAATTAAGGCAGATTTTTACGCCTTTTTAAGGCAGCATGGGTATAGCCATGCTGTCTTATTGCTATGAAGTAGAAGAGAAAAGGGGACAGGAATGCTATCATGTGTCCCTCCACAGTCATGTTCCCAGCATTGGTTTTCCACTGGTCCTCCCATCCGCAGACCTGACAACCCCCTCTCCTCCTCCTCCTGCTGTGGCACTGAATAAATAGTTCTCTACAGATTTTAAAAACACAGGATATGATCACCCTTTCCAAGCATATTCTGCTGTCAGTTTCTTATCAGACTGGCACTAGGACCTTGAGAAATTTGAGTCTCGCAGGCTAAAAGGCTTATATTTCCGAGTCAGCGAGCAGCAAACTAAGTGAAACTTAGCAGGAACAGAACTGCAGGAACTTTGAAGCCACGGGTTAATGCTTCTTCTTTAAATCCCTTACTTAATAAACAGCCGTGACACTATACATTCCAGAAGCCTGTTTAGCTCAGTTGAAGGCTTCAAATTCTTAGCATCCAGCCACAGACATGAGGGACTTAGCTGCTAGTTCTTTAATTGTGAGTACACAGCACCAGTACTGAGAGACTGTAAATGCTACTTCTTTGAATTCCGTACTTAAGCAGCTGTGAAATTATACATTCCAGTTTAATAAGCAATATAAAGTTTAATATACAGAGCTGCACTGGTACTGGACCTCTGTGCTCTCTGCGATGAGTTGCCAGTACGTAAACAACTTTTTTTTTTAAAGATTTAATGACTGGGGTGTGGTCGGCTCTGGAACTGCCAGTGGCTGGTACTCAGTGCTGTGACTGTCAGGTACATTGCTGTAAGGGGGCGGGTAAGTCCTACTACTGTTGAGGGAGGTTCAGAAGCAGTGTTGTGTTAGTGGTGGGGGTCAGTCAGTACTGTGATTGGCTGTGAAATTATACGTTCCAGAAGCCTGTTTAACAAGCAATGTAAAATTTAATATACAGAGCTGCACTGGTACTGGAAGAGTGATCCTGTTGGGGGTGGTGAGAGACTGGGATGTGGGTTTTCCTACTCTTAGTAGGGTGCTCAGCTTTAGGGCTGGTCAGTGGGCAGGAATATCTAGAGGGCCATCTTGTGGATGATATGGCCCACTCCAGGGCTCTAAATTAAGTTTTACAGACACTAGCCAGCAAGTCTAGTGACTGGGAAAATTCACTAGCCCCACAGACTCTTCCACTAGCCCAGCGGATGTAGTTTTTGGTTACATTCTACAGTACAAACCTACAGGGCTAAAGGAAAATCTTACTAGCCTAACACAAAATCTACCAGAATTTGGCTACCTGGCCTGTACCAATTTCGACCCCTGCACTCTCTGCGATGGGTTGCCAGTACTTAATTTTTTTTAAGATTTAATGACTGGGGTGTGGTCAGATCTGGGGCTGCCAGTGCCTGGTTGTCAGTGCTGTGACTGTCGGGTGCATTGCTGTAAGGGGGCAGGTAAGTTCTATGACTGTTGAGGGAGGTTCAGAGAAGTGTTGTGTTAATGGTGGGGATCAGTACTGTGATTGTTGTGGTGGGGGTGTCGGTGCTTTAACGATTGAGGGTGGGGAGCCAGTGCAGTTATTGTCAGAAGGTGGGTGGCCAGTGCCGTGACTGCCAAGTGGGGGGCAGGGCTATAACTTTTGAGAGTCGGGGGGAAGTGTTGTGACTGTGGGGTGGGGAGGATCCTCCAAGGGTTCCAGTCCAGGGTCGCGAGGGCCGTGCAGGAACTGCCCTTCCCCACCCCCGAACTATCCAGCTAAGGATCCTCTGAGGGTCCCAGTCCAGGGTCGTGAGGGCCATGCAGGAGCTGCCCTCCCCCACCCCCGAACTATCCAGCTAAGGATCCTCTGAGGGTCCCAGTCCAGGGTCATGAGGGCCATGCAGGAACTGCCCTCCCCAACCCCCGAACTATCCAGCTAAGGATCCTCTGAGGATCCCAGTCCAGGGTCGCGATGGCTCGCAGGACTGCCCTCCCCACCCAAATTATCCAGCTAAGGATCCTCTGGGGTCCCAGTCCGGGGTCATAAAGGGCAGTGCAGGAACTGCCCTCCCCACCCAGACTAGCCAGCTAAGAATCCTCAAGGATCCCGGTCCAGGGTGCAAGGCCGTTCAGGAACTGCCCTCCCCACCCCTGAACTATCCAGCTAAGGATCCTCCGAAGGTCCCAGTCCAGGGTTGCGAGGGCCATGCAGCAACTGCTCTCCCCACAACCCCTGAACTATCCAGCTAAGGATCCTCCAAGGGTCCCAGTCCAGGGTCGCGAGGGCTGTACAGGAACTGCCCTCCCCCAATCCCCCGCACTATCCAACTAAGGATCCTCCGAGGGTCCCAGTCCAGGGTCGTGAGGGCCATGCAGGAACTGCCTTCCCCCACCCCTGAACTATCCAGCTAAGGATCCTCTGAGGATCCCAGTCCAGGGTCGCGAGGGCTGTGCAGGAACTGCCCCCCCACCCCCTAAACTATCCAGCTAAGGATCCTCTGAGCACCCCAGTCCAGGGTCGCGAGGGCCGTGCAGGAACTGCCCTCCCCACCCACTGAACTATCCAGCTAAGGATCCTCTGAGCGCCCCAGTCCAGGGTCGTGAGGGCCATGCAGGAACTGCCCTCCCCAACCCCCCAAACTATCCAGGTACGGCAAAGCTCCAGCAGCTGTTTTCCTCCACGTGGCTGTTTCTACCAAGCTAATGCAAACCAGCAGTAGTTGGCGCCATTTTAATTAGAATTTGTGTCGGACAGTTTTTGTAACTTAGACTTTAAATGATCTCAGCATAGTTTTAAGCGCTTACTGACTGAAGCCTTAAGAGGATGCAGTGCTTTATATATAGACATTTAATAATTTTTATCTTTGCTTTAAGAACTGCAGCTAGCCTCAGCGCCTTAGTATTAAATGAAATTGTGCATGTATTCCTAGAACCGCTAGTTCAGGGGGTAGATCCTGAAATGATGTAGCCACACAAACACTTGTGTTGGATTTTTTTGAACATCTTACTTGCTCTAGCTGAATTTGCTCTGCATCAAATTCTGATCCATTTAAACTGAGCTAGCATAGACTAGGAAATTGTATCTTGATTCTATTCTTACATCATATAGCCCTGGCTGAACTGCTTCTACCTTGAATGTTTTAATTGTTATATTGTTTAAACTGCGTCAGAACTCCGAATTCTCCTGGCCAGACTAGAAAGCAGTGTGCTTGCCTTGAATGCAAATGTGCTATGCCATTGCCTCTGGGCTGTTTAAGGATCCTCCGAGGGTCCCAGTCCAGGGTCGTGAGGGGCGTGCAGGAACTGCCCCCCCCCCCCGAACTATCTGGCTAAGGATCCTCCAAGGCTCCCAGTTCAGGGTCACGAGGACCATGCAGGAACTGCCCTCTCCACCCCCTGAACTATCCAGCTAAGGATCCTCAGATCGTCCCAGTCCAGGGTCGTGAGGGGCGTGCAGGAACTGCCCTCCCCCCCCCGAACTATCTGGCTAAGGATCCTCCAAGGCTCCCAGTTCAGGGTTACGAGGATCGTGCAGGAACTGCCCTCCCAACCCCCTGAACTATCCAGCTAAGGATCCTCTGAGCGCCGAGTCCAGGGTCACCGAGGGCCATGCAGGAACTGCCCTCCCCACCCCAAAGTACAGTTACGTAAGAACTTACGTAACAGTAGATCTTCAAGAACAGCACTTGCAGCAGGTTACACCATTAGGACTGAAGCCGTCAGGCGCCAGGACCCCATGGAAATTTTCTAGATAGCAGTCTTCAGCGGGACGCCTCGGCGTCGGTCCTGCCCCCGACGTCAGGCGTAGTACATAAGGAGGCGGTCCCCCACAATCCCCAGTTCTCCCACTGGAGACTCCCGGCTGCTGGATGACATCAGAAGAGGAGACAGAGGATCCGCCACCAGATGGCCAAGATTAAAATCAGAACGTCCCAACCCATAAGATGGATGTTTGGCTACGACCTACCTCCGCAAGAAGGGGGATGGTGGGTGGGACTGTTACAGTAAGTTCTTACGTAACTGTACTATCTTACTTCGAGATACAGCTCTTGCAGCAGGTTACACCATTAGGACTGATTTCCAAGCAGTAGTGGCAATCTTACGTCACAGGGAGGAGGAAAGGTAGAAGTCTCCATATAACTCGAGCCTAGGACAGAAGTCCCTGAAGGATGGCTAGGCCGAACCCTGCTCTTCGCCTCGATGCAATGTCCAGGCTGTAATGCCGGATAAAGGTATGCACAGAGCTCCAAGTGGCTGCAGCGCAAATAGCTGAGGTGGAGACGTTCCTTAACACCACAAAAGAAGTGGCCACCCCTCTCGTGGAATGACCCTTGACCACCCCCGGTAAGGGTTTGTTGCACTTGTCATAACAGAAAGTGATGCACTGGATGAGCCACCTCGAGAGAGACAGTTTGGAGACAGGAGCTCCTTTCATTCTAACAGCAAAGGAGACAAACAGTTGATCAGCCTTTCGAAACTGTTTGGTTCTGGTCAGATAATATCTGAGGCACCGATGCACGTCGAGGGTGTGCAGAAGGGCTTCTCCTCGGTTGGTGTACCTTGGGAAATACACTGATAAGTCAATATCCTGATTAAGGGTGAGTGCTGAAACTACCTTAGGCAGAAACTTTGGATTTGTCCTCAGGCATACCCTGTCCGGATGGAAAACTAAATAAGGCTCTTTGCACATAAGTGCATGCAATTTGGAGATCCTTCTTGCCGAAGTAACCGCAACTAAAAGAAAAAATTACTCACCTTAGTAATGTTGTTTCTTCTAATGGAGTCTTGCTATATTATAGACATTAGCAGTTTGATCCAGCTCTAGAACTGCCCCGGAGTGAAATGGTTAAAACCATTCCAAAATAGAATTTTGGCAGAGAGCAGCTCTATCTGTGTCATTTCAAACTTGAACTGTCAGATCTTTACGACCAAACTCACTAAGGTCTGTGTGGAAGCTGTAACCTACACTAGCCAAATGGCTACCTAAATAATAACAACCATTGATGGTCCCAACACCCAAGACTCAACTCAGGGGACCAGAAATACTAACACCATTCTAATAATGTGAAAAAGGAACATAAGTATAATAAAACACACACACGCGTACACATACACACCCCCAAAGTCCCAAAGGGGACAAAATGCTAACAGGACACAAGTAGTGCCCACACTAAGTTGCCCGCACCCCACCAAGTAGAGGTTCTGAGAGGGGCAGGTTGGGGGGGAGGTCTATAATATAGCAAGACTCCATTAGAAGAAACAACATTACTAAGGTGAGTAATTTTTCTTCAAACAACATAAGTCTTGCTATGTTATAGACATTAGCAGAATACACAGCAGTACCTCCATGGAGGAGGGCAGAACCTACTTAGGGAATAGGCTCCTGAAGAACAGCTGTGCCAAACCGAGCATCTCTCCTGGCCTGGACATCCAGGGGTAATGCTTGAGTAAAAGTGTGTACCGTTTTCCAAGTAGCAGCCTGGCAAATCTCTAATAAGGGGATATCTCTGGCAGCAGCTAGAGGCATAGCTGTACTCCTGGTAGAATGAGCCCTCAAACAAGGGGGGGGGGCTCTGCCCACTTTCTGACAACAAAATTGGATACAAGAGACAATCCACCTGGCTATTGATCTCTTAGTGGCAGGTTTGCCTCCCAACTTCACCATAGGTAAGGAAAAGTTGGAGGATTCAACCTGTGACCTTTGAGTGCCTCTATATAATAACTAAGAGCTCTCTTAACATCCAGGCTGTGCAACCTCCTCTCACCGAAGAGGAGTGATCAGTGAAAATTACTGGAAGGGAGATAGATTGATTAAGATGGAAATCTGAAACCACCTTAGGCAAAAACTTCCTATTAGTCCTAAGGACTACCTTATCCCTGTGGAAAGAAATAAAGTCAGTCTCCACTGACAAGGCTTGCAATTCACTTACATGCCTGGCAGAAGTGATAGCCACTAGAAAACAGTTTTCCAAGTTAGGTACTTAAGCTGTGCAGAAGACAGAGGTTCAAAGGGGTTGCATTAACTGGGCAATGCAAACATTAAGGTCCCAAGCAGGGCCGGTTCGAAAAGGGAGGATTAGTATGGAGTAATCCCTTAAAACTTGGAAAACACAGGATGAGAGGAAAGAGGATGACTTTCCTGCTGACAGAAAAGCAGACACAGCTGCCAAATGAACTCTCAGGGTAGCTGGTCTGAGACCCAAGGAATTAAGATGTACCATGTAATCTAACAAAATAGGCAATTCAGCAGATTTTGGGGAAATATTTTTTCCCAGCACACCAAATGGAAAAACCTTTTCCATTTAGAACTATAAGTAGCCCTAGTGGAAGGCTTTCTGGAAGCCTTTAGGATCTCAAGAACACCCTGAGAGAGGTGTAAATCAGCAAACTCTTAACTCCTCAAGAGCCAGGCCTTGAGGTTGAGGGATGTGAGGTCCGGATACCAAACCCTTCCCTGGGCACAAGTCAACAGATTGTGATTCCTGGGGAGGCACAGGGGAAGATGGACTGTCAGAGACAGAAGGATTGGGTACCAGGGCTGCCTGGCCCAATCCAGGGCAATCAGAATCACCCTGCAAGGCTGAGATCTGATTTTGACTAGTACTTTGAATAGGAGAGGAAAGGGGAAAGCATGGAAGGAACTTCCCTCCCAATCCAGAAGAAGGGCATCCAGGGAACTGAGCCCAGCACTGGAGGCCTGCAACAGAACAGAGGAAGTTTGTGATTGTCTGGGGCTGCAAAAGATCTATCTGAGGATGCCCACCTGGCAAAAACTATCCCCAGCACTTGAGGATCCAGGGACCATTCGTGATGGCCCTGGGAAATCCTGCTGAGGGCATCCGCTAGGACATTGTCCTTCCCTGGAAGATGAATTGCTATGAGGGAAGTGTTCAGGGAATAGGCCAGAGACCACAACTTCATTGCCTCGGTGCACAAGGCCGAAAACCGAGTGCCCCTGTTTGTTGATGTACCACATTGTTGTGGTGTTGTCTGTTCTGACTTGTATCACCTTGTCGTGGACAGATGCAGAAAAAGCTTGAAGAGCTAAAAGGCAGCTCTGAGTTCCAGCAAATTGATGTGGAGCAGAGATTCCTGGGGGGACCAAACTCCCTGAGTGGAAAGGTCGCCCATGTGGGCTCCCCAACCCAGAAGGGAAGCATCTGTAGTGAGAGTCAAGTCGTGAGAAGGGGAAATGAAGGGAACCCCCGCTCTTAAATTGCTCTGATCCTGCCACCACTGGAGAGCTAGGATCAAGGTTCGAGTCACTGGGACCAACTTGGAAAGGGGGTCTCTTCTCTGAGACCAAAAGGTTCTCAAGTGAAACTGAATGTCTCTCATCTGAAATCTGGCTCCCTGCACAACAGCTGTGAATGCAGCCATGTGCCCCAGGAGCTGCAGAAAGTGTCTTGCTGGTCGAGAGACCTGCAGAGTGAAGGAAGAGGCCAGAGCCACTAAATTCCTTACCCTTCTGGGGAAGAAAGGCTCTGGCTAGCTTTGTGTCCAATTCTGCCCCTATAAAGGTGAGTACCTGGACTGGTTCCAGAACCGACTTTGGTAGGTTTAGCAAAAACCCAGGGAGGTGAGAAGCTGCTGGGTGACCTGCAGGTGAGATTTACCTGTTCTGGGGACTGGCCTACAATGAGCGAGTCGTCTAGATAGGGGAAAAACAGCAATCCTCTGCCTCCTTAAGTAGGCCACTGCTAGACACTTTGTGAATACCCTTGGAGCAGAGGTAAGGCCGAAGGGCACTGCTCTGAACTGGTAATGACCTGAGGGCAGTTCGAATCTGAGGTACTTTCGATGGGATCTTCTGATTAGGACATGGAAATAGGCATCCTTGAGGTCCAGGGAGGCTAGCCAGTCCCCTGGCCTTAGGGAAGGTAAAATCATTGCCAGAGTTACCATTTTGAACTTTGGTTTCAAAAGATGCTTGTTCAGATATCTGAGATCTAAAATGGGCCGCCATTCCCCTGTCTTTTTTGGGGTAAGGAAGTATCTGGAATACAGACCCCTGCCCTGATGCAGGGAGGAACCCTTTCTACTGCTCTGAGAGCTAACAGGGATGAGACCTCTGTTTCCAGACCGAGGGTCTCTGAAGCACTTGCAGGTAGAAAAAGTCTGCTTCTCAACTTGGGAAACTTTTTGAAGCTGAGAACCAGACCCTGGCTTACTACTTCCAGAACCCACTTGTCTGAGGTTAAAGAAGCCCAATTCTGACTGCAGTAAGCCAGCCTGCCCCCCACTGGTACAGGAGAATCGGCCCTGGGCACCACATCAAGGTGCCTGTTTCGCAGGAGGTTTAGGCTGGGGGGTGGGAGCAGGTCTGCCCCTGCCTCTGAAGAAGCCCCTCTGAGCATAGGCAGAGGAGGCCTGAGTCTGGTAGAAAGGCCTGTGAAAAGGCCTACCCCTACCCCTGGAGGCATGCCTTTGAGGAGTGGCTTGCCGCTCCTTAGCCTGGGCACTCTTGTAAGTAGTCCTATATTCATCCATCTTCTTCATGTAATTCTCTGTCTGCTCTCCAAACAGAGAATTTCCCACCAAGGAAAATCCATAGCCTTAGTCTGGGTATCCTAGACAAACTAGTACACCTGCGCCAGGCCAACCTACGAAAAGCTACAGATGTCGCCATGACCCTAGAGGAAACATCATTAACATCCACAGCAGCATGAAACTGAACCTTAGAGGCTTCAATGCCATCAGCAGCCACCTGTTCTTGTTCACTAGCCAGCTGGCCATGGGCCTGCTTGGCCAATTGCATAATGGTATCCCATCTAGATTTCTGATACCTAGCTACATAAGCCATGAAATTTGCTTGCCTGAGTCCCAGAGAGGCTGCCATATACTGTTTTTTTGCCATGGCATCAATCTTCCTGGAATCCTTGTCAGGAGGATGTGAAGCCAAGGGAATATTAGCTTTATCACAGGCAGCAGCCTGAACTACCCCAACATGACTGCATTGCTGAGAAAGGAATTCTGTATCAGGGCCTGACAATGTATACCTTCTGTCCATCTTTTTATCTACAGGAGGCACAGAATTAGAGCTTTTAAAATTTTAATTGTTTGTTTCCTAAAAGACTTATGTAAAGGAACAGACAATCTCCTAGACTCTGGAATATCCATCATTTCTACAAAATCAGGCTACTCTTGCTCATCCACAGCCTCTTCTAAAGGAAGCTGGAGGGTTTCAGCAACTTTTATAAAACATAAAATGAGATGGGGACTCAGACAGCATAGGGGAGATTCTAAAGGTCTGTCTGGGAGATGTCCGGTTCAATGGGCACACCAGACCTTCCCAGCCACATTCATACTGTTCATAATCCTCCTCCCTCCTCTGGTTCATAAAATTCCTCAATATCATAATCCTGAACCACTGGGACCGGACGAACCGACCTTTTACCAGATAGTGGTGGTTGGACGGACCTGAGACAGTGACTGGACAATTTGTATGGCTTTTTCCATCTCTGCAGCAGTTGGAGAAGGAATTTTGACCCAGACCTGCTGATTTTCTTGTTTTCTTTACTGGAATTGGTTCCTCAGAACCAGCTTTTCTTTGCCCGAGGAAGTCTGGCCATGGTCAGAGGGCATTCCTCTGGTTCGTTGGCACCGAACCGGCTGGCCATCCGGTCAGCGGACTTTTTGACCTCTCTCCCTGAGCCTGCCCAATCTTTTTCCAGGGTGGCTGCAGGGAAATTCTACATACCTGGCAGTCTGACTGGAGGTGGGCAAACCCCAGACAATAAACACATGTGGTGTGTGGGTCAGCCTTGGCAAAGACTTCCCCACAAACATCACAGTGTTGAAACCCAGTGGGCCCGGTTTTTCTTTTGGGTTTCTCAGATATAATGCCAGCCTAACCAAAAACTTGTCCTTTTAACAGCAGTGCCAGGCAAGACACCCTTATTGGTTCCTAACCGTGTCACGGGTATTGGAAAAAAACGTAATAAATCCGTTTTTTTTAGAACCGATAAGAACCGGGAACCGCACTCTAAAATAGTAACTTTTAGTTTTAAATGAGTTTTAAACCCACTGATCGGTTCAAAACCGAACCAATAACTTACAAGTTCCACACAGACAAAACCTTCATTTACTTACGGTTACCACAGATAGAGCTTGAACCGAACGGGTTTTTATGGTAAATAAAACTATTCTCGTTAAATCCAACCAAGAAAACACTTTTAAACCGAGAAATGAACCGAGCAGAAGGAGAAATTCCGGAGCGACTGTTCACTGAGGCGGAGTAAAGAATCTGACAGTTCAAGTTTGAAATGACACAGATAGAGCTGCTCTCGTGCCAAAATTCTATTTTGGAATGGTTTAACCATTTCACTCCGGGGCAGTTCTAGAGCTGGATCAAACTGCTAATGTCTATAATATAGCAAGACTTCATGTTGTTTGAAATAACGTTTTCCACGACAGAAAACGTAGCTCTCAATCCGCAACTGGTTCAAAAGGTGGCAGCGTAAGCTGCTCCAGGACGAAGGGCAATTCCCAAGGAGGAATTGGATCCTTAATGTGCGGCCTAAGGTGGAGGACTCCCCTTAAAAAGGCACGAGTAGTGTCCAATTGGGCCACCGTCCGATGGCCAATGGGGGCATGATAAGCCGAAATTGCACAAAGGTGCACCTTAATCAAGGAGTAAGCCAATCATGAATGAAAAAGGGAAAGCAGGTAATCCAAAACCAGCTTTTCAGGACATTCTAATGGCAAGAAACCGCGCGCTTGAGCCCACAAGCAAAATCTGTGCCATTTCATGGCGTACGTTGCATGGGTTGCCGGCTTTCTGGCAGCAGAAAGTACATCTGCCACTTCTTGCGAGACCCCGTATCGCAACATGGCTATGTCTCTAGGAGCCAAGCGCACAGGTTCAAGGAACGTAAGTCTGGATGGACTAATGAACCCTCCTCCTGAGACAGCAGATGGGAGCTGATTGGCAAAGGAAGTGGAGGTTCCCGGGATAGCTGACGCAGAAGCGGGAAGCAAATTTGTCTGGGCCAGAAAGGCGCTATCAAAATGAGCGTTGCTTGCTCCCTGCGAAGTTTTTAGAGAACTGTCTGGATCAACGGGAAAGGAAGGAAGGCATAGAGGAATCATCCCGCCTAGGAGAGGGACAACGTGTCTCGCCAGAAAGCACCAGGCCCTGGATCTAGCGAGCATAAATTGGGCAGTTTTGCGTTGGATGTGGACACGAAAAGGTCTAACTCTGGAGTGCCCCATCTGTGAAACAGATCCTCTGCCACCTCCTGTAGAAGTTCCCACTCGTGGACTCTGGCCTGAGAGCGACTCATACTGTCTGCGATGGTACTGTCCACTCCTGGGATGTGTACTGCAATTAGGTTTGCGCCGTGCTGAACTACCCACTCCCACACTCTCATGGCCTCCCTGCAAAGCAGGTAGGAGTGAGTGCCTCCTTGTTTGTTGAGGTAATACATCACCGCAGTATTGTCTGTTTGTAACAGAAGAGTATCCGGTGGAATCTCCGACTGGAAGGCTTGCAGAGCGTAAAGAACCGCCCTCATCTCCAAAATGTTGGTGTGGAGATGAGATTCCTGGGCTGTCCATGTGCCCTGAGACCTCACCCCATCTAGGTGTGCTCCCCACCCGAGACCTGAGGCATCTGTGGAGAGAGTCACAGTTGGAGAAGGCGCTGTGAAGGGAACCCCCTCGGAGAGATTCTCCGGATCTAGCCACCACTGCCAATCCCAAATCGCGGCTTTCGTGATTCGAATTGGCTGCTGCAGATGGTCTTGCCTTTGGTCCCATTCCACCCTTAGCATCCACTGGGTTACCTGCATGTGGAGTCGTGCCATCGGGACTGTTGCAATGGCTGCAGCCATATGTTCAAGCAGGCGAAGGACCAGTCTTGCCGGGACGGTCTTCATCACCGACAGGTCCCTGACGAGGGATCTGATGTGTTCCGCTCTGTCTGAGGGAAGAAAGGCTTTCCCTCTGACGATGTCCAGAACTGCTCTGATAAACTGCAGTTTCTGGGACAGTCCCAGGAGAGACTTCGCGTAATTGATGAGGATACCCAGTTATTGGAAAAGGGACTGGGTGCAGTCAATGGCTGTCATCAGTGCCTCCTGGGAGGGAGCCATGAGAAGCCAGTCTTCCAGGTAAGGGAACACGTAGTGGCCTTGTCTCCTCAGAGATGCCGCTACGACCGCCATGCACTTTGTAAAAACGCTAGGTGCCGATGACAGTCCGAAGGGAAGAGCTCAGAACTGATAATGGCGTCTCTGAAACTCGAAGCGCAGGAACCTCCTGTGTGCTTGAGCAATGGGAATGTGCAGGTAGGCATCCTGCATATCCAAAGACGCCAAAAAAGCTTCCCATTTCAGCATGGGAATTAGTTCCAGAAGGATCACCATGCGGAAGCGTTTGTAAGCGACCGACAGATTGAGGTCGCTGAGGTCCAGAATTGGACGGAGGTCCCCTGTTTTCTTTGGAACCAGAAAGAAGTGAGAATGATACCCTAACCCTCTCTGGTTCTCTGGAACGTGCTCTAAGGCTTCCTTGTCCAGAAGCGTGAGCACTTCCTGCTGCATGAGCAGGGCATGCTGACCCGAGTAGCAGGAAAGCAGGGGAGGTCTTGTAGGTGGGTTGCCTACAAATTCTATATAGTGGCCTTTTTCGACCAACTGCAGCACCCACCTGTTGGTGGTGATCGACCGCCACCCTGGCAGGTGACGTGTGATGCGACCCCTGACCTTCATTTCCCGTTGATCTTGAGGAGGGGCGGGGGCCAGGAAGGAGTCATGCTGTGGCAGCGTTTGATCCCGCAGACTGGGCCGACTTTGCGGCTCGTTGGCCTCTGCCTGGGGATGACTTGGCCTGGGCTTTTTGGGTAAAACAGCCCCTCTGCTGTTAGCTGGAACGTGGTTGTTGCCTCTGTGTCTGGCTACGAAAGCGACTCTGGTTCCTACGAAAGGAACTAGGTCGAGATCTGTACATGGCCTGGACAGATCTAACTGCCTTCCCAGCATCCTGAAGTTTGGTGATCACCCTCTCGGAAGCTTCACCAAACAGGACTTCACCATTGTAAGGGACATCTAGAATGTTCTTCTGGACGTCCGGGGTAAAACCGGAGACACGGAGCCAAGAGTGTCTCCGGAGACACACGCCTGAGGCTGCAGCTCTGGCCGAAGAGTCCGCAGAGTCATATGCGGCTCTGAGTACCTCGGTCCCTACATCCGAACCCATACGGAGGAGGGTCAAGAGCTCCTCCTTTTGACCACCATCGGGCATCTTCTCAACCAGGTCCGGTCCCTGTTCCAACAGTGCGTTCTGGAACTGAACCATGTGGGTGAGGTAATTCAAAGACCTGATGGCGCAAGTCGCAGCCGCGTACATGCGCCTACCCAGGACATCCAATTGTTTGGATTCCGGGTCCGGTGGTTGTGTGCTCAAGTGCTGAGGTCTCTGAGACCGGTCATGCGAGGTAGCGGCGACTAGGAATCGCCAGAGGATGGTTCGCCAGATACTGGTCCTCCTCAGGGCCTTGTATAGGCGGTCAGCCTTCGCACTGCCGGAGTCGAATGGGCGCCCACGCAGCCTTGGTGACGGTCACAGGTGTCCACCAAGGGTGGCACTATCACAGGCTTTGGGTCTTTCTGTCGGCTGTAGCGGGCAAGGCGCTGTTTCTCGGGGTCAAGCTCTTCAGCATCCCACCCCATATTCTCCTGAATGTGCCTCATGATCTCCGCAAAGGAGGGATCATCCAGAGGAGACCTGGGTAGGTCGTGTGGGTCTAGGGAGGGAATGCTGATGGGAGAAGGAGATCTGGAGCACCCTGAGGTGTCAGATCTGGAATCCTCCGCAGACGTGGTGTACCGGCGTCGTCTGGGTCTCTTAGGGCTAGGTGACCCTGAAGTAGATCTTGAGGGAGGTCTTCTCCTATCTGAGGATCTGCCCCCAGGAGGAGGTGTTGGCTCCTTGGGGGTTGGTGACCATCCTACCGGCCCCTTGGGCGGAAGAGGGGGCGTAGGCGGTGAATGAGTGGGTTGAGGCTGAGCCGGAGTAGGAGGAGGGTGCGTGGTGACCACATCCTTCCTGATGGTGTCCCACCAGAAGGTAAAGAGCTCTTACCTCTGCCAAATTCAAGCCTGATGATGGGGGTGCCAGTGGCCTGTCGCGGTCAAGCGCTGGGTCCCCGGGGGTCTCCCGCACCGGGGAAGGTTCCTGTGGGAGTCTGAGGACTCCGGTGTCGCCCGCCTGGTCCTCAGGCTGAGTGGTATCCTCCTCCGATAATTTCTTCTGACTGACATCAGCCGGCGACGGTGGTGCAGTCCTCCTCTCTGGGGTAGCCGATGTCGGTCCCCTGGCCGACGCCCTGGGAGGTGAACGCCTGGCCGGTGACGGGTGTCTTGCTGTCGTTGGCTCCTGGGAGTGCCGGTGATGCTTGGCCGACGTCAGATGGGCCGACGTCGGGTGTGGCGTCCGTTTTAGGGACGTCAGCTCCTTAGTGTTATGGGGGACCTGGTCCGACCCACGCGGAGGCTGGGATACTGACCTGGCGTCGGAGTCTCGACGGCGGGAGGAAGATTTGTGGCGCTCCCCAGACTTGGACGAGACCTTAGAAGAAGTGGATGCAGCCGACGGCCTGGAAGTCTTGAGAGGCTGCAGAGAGGAGGAGGAGCCGCTGGAGGATCTGACCTGAACCGGGGGGGAGGCTGAGATTAAGCCCTGGAGGGGGAGCGGTCTGACCGCGAGCCGGAGCTTCGGGAGTCCGAGGCCCTCACCCGGGACCTGGGTCTTTCCTTCTCCCGGTGTTTGTGGGTCTTCCCTGATGACTCCCCCCAGAGGAAGGTTCCCTATCCATTGTCTTTAGTTTCTCCTCCAAGAGAAATGCTTGAAGGGCCTTCTGGCTGCGGATCCTGGTGCGACTGTTGAAGCCCTGGCAGAAGGAGCAGGCCTTGGTGTTGTGTTCCAGGCCAAGACAACGCACAAAGGCAGAGTGAGGATCCTTGAAGGGGATCTGTTTGCCGCAGGTACACTTTGATGGGTGACCTTCCAGAGAGGTGTTTGGAGAGGACACCAGATGAATTCCAAATCTGTATAAGAAGAGAGAACGTCGTAGTTCTAAGTCGTCGCACGCTAGAAAGAGACCTAGAGGCTGATGCTTGCGATGTCGATGGTGGGAAAACTGGGGATTGTGGGGGGACTGCTTCCTTATGTACTATGCCTGACGCCGGGGGCGGACCGGAGGCGGTCCCCGCTGAAGACTGCTAGCTAGAAAATTTCCGTGGGGTCCTGGCGCCTGATGGCTTCAGTCCTAATGGTGTAACCTGCTGCAAGAGCTATATCTCAAAGTAAGATCTATCCAGGTACGGCAAAGCTCCAGCAGCTGTTTTCGTCCACGCGGCTGTTTCTACCAAGCTAGTGCAACCCAGCAGTAGTTGTTCCCCGCAGTCACTTTGCGACTGCTCCCCACCACCCCCTAATACCCTCCCACCCTTAGCTGGTATTATACTTGAGTGGCTCCTCTCACGAGACACAAATTGCTATCTCCCTGGTTTTCCACCTGCTCCTTATATAAATTAGCCACCAGAGGTTGCCGTCTAGCTTCTGGCATCCTAGCTAGCTCAGCCAGTGCTCAGCCTAGACTTTTTCCCTCAAGCTGCTGGCATCCTAGTTATCTCAGCCAGTGCTTATCCTAGACTTTTCCTCTGCCTGTCTCTCCCTCTACATCTTTCCACCCACTAGCCCCTCTCAAATAATGGGTGCAACTTGAGCTGCTAGAGTACTGCTCGTTGCATGCCACTAGCCATGTCCCTACTGCTATATTACCTACCCCTCCTTGCTATCGTAATCATCTGCCACCCATCACTCTCTAACTTACCACAAACATCCCCAAAACATCAACCTCTCATCTTGCTTGATCTTATAAGGCCCCATTACCACCCAAACTCTGCAACCTCCACTCCCCGCAGCCAAACGTGGGTCCACTCAAACGCGCAACCCTGCCCCTTCCTCTTCCCTCCCTTTCACACTTGGCTAATCCTGCAACTACTTACCTCTCATAGTACCTATCACAGCCACCTGTGTACACATACAAGATGGCGTTCAACCACTTACAGGTGGCTAAAACTTATTGGACACTACCTCACTATTGCCCTCCTGCTCCTCGCAGCTGGGGACATAAACCCGAACCCTGGTCCCCACCATACCCCCACCCTGCGAAATTCACCTAGACCCTCTCCAAACTCATCCACAAACACCAGTGACAGCCCCCCCCCCGTGACCTGCGCCTCTTGCACCTAAACATAAGAAGCCTAGCCCTCAAACTCAACTCCCTACAGGTACTTGCGACCCACTATCCCCTGACATCATCATCCTGTCCGAAACCTGGCTAAACAAAACTATCTCTGTGCCCTCAGTATCAATACCTGATTACACTATGACCTGCCAGGACACGGCTAACAGAGGTAGCGGTGTGGCCATTTATGTTAAGGCCGAACTACACTTCTCCGTAGTTATAGCCAAGTTTGAACCTAATGCCCATGAACTTATACTGGTTCAACTGGACCTACCCTTCTCACTCCCTATTTACATAGCCGATGTATACTGTCGGCCAGGCACACCAGCATCTTCTGTCACTGACCTATTCACGTAATTTTCTCCTCCCTAACCTCGAAGGGGGAACTGTATGTTATGGGGAATTTTAACCACAACTGGTTATCTCAGTCTTTCATCAAAACCTGTACTGCCATCTCAGCCCTAAACCTGTCACAATCCATCACTGAGCCCACCCGCCTAAACACCAAATCTGGGAACCACTCACTAATAGACTGGGCACTCACCTCCCACCCCCACTGGGTCATCCAAGCTGGTCTGCTCCCAGATTCCCTGAGTGACCACCACATTATATACCTGATCAGGAAAATTCACCTCCCCACATCTGCACTAAGGTTTCTAATTTAGTGGTCCTATAAATCCCTCAACCTTGCCACCGTGCTCGAAGATCTAGCCCTTGCAAACTGGATCACACCTGCTTCAGTCTGCTCCATTGACGATGCCCTCATACACTTCCAAGACACGTTCCTCAATGTCTGGAATTTGCATGCCTCACTGCGTCTCTCAAGGGTACACGGTAACCACCTGCTTTGGATCACCCAAGAACTTATAGCCTGCCAAAATGCCCGTGACAAAGCATGGCGAGCGCATAAATCTTTATGCTTCCCACAAGACTTCACCATGTACCGTGTACTGGGTAATAAGTGCACCAGAGTGACCCAGCTCACTAAAACGGAATATTTCAACTCCTCCCTCCAGTCAAATTTAAATAGCCCTTCCAAGTTCTGGAAGGTCATCCACTCCCTCTTCTCCCCTCCGGCTGCTAAACCAACACCGCTCCTCAAAGTAAACAACTCACTGCTCTCAGACCCTGGGGCAGTGGCTGCCGACTTCAACACATACTTTACTTCTTGTGCCTCAACCCTCCTCTCTTCCCTGCCCCCCCCCCACTGCCCCACCCGACCCTACTGCAGGAGTCTCGAACACACTAGGGCCTTGCACCTTCTCCTTCCAACCTATCACACAAACTGTAGCCCTCCAGGCCCTACTGTCTCTAAACCCATCTAAAGGAAATTCCCTCAATGGGCTGAACACAAAACTCCTCCACCTCTCTGCACCAGCCATAGCAGCTCCTCTGGCAAATCTCCTAAACCTCTCCTTTAACACTGCTGCTGTCCCACAGGCCTGGAAACACGCCGTTGTCATTCCCCTTCCTAAAGGGAGCCCCCTCCACTTCAAACTACCGCCCTATCTCTCTCCTCCCAGTCCTTGCTAAGCTTCAAGAACACCTGGTGCTCACCCAACCTACCTCCTTTCTCTCCGACTCTAACTTCTTCATGTCGTTTCAGTCTGGTTTTAGAAAGGGCCACTCCACTGCATCCTCCTTGTTAAGACTCACTGACACCATCCTCCCCGGAATGGATAGAGAGCAGATCTCCTCGGCTATATTTGTCGACCTCGCTAAAGCTTTCAACACTGTCTCCCACCCCTTGCTGTTAACAAGCCTCTTGGAGGCAGGCCTCACTATCTCAGCCACAAACTGGTTCAGTGCCTACCTCTCAGGAAGAACACAATCAGTAAGAATTGCAGACGCCACATCCTCCCCATCTCCGTGACTACTGGTGTCCCCCAATGGTCAGTATTTGGCCCCATCCTGTTCTCCATTTTCCTCAACAACCTGCCACAAATCTGCACAGCATCATCTATACACGTGTACATGGATGACACCATTCTATTTGCCACCGGCTCCTCCCCGGAAGAAGTAGCATCCAACCTCCAGACAGACTGCAATAAAGTTCAGCTCTGGTTCAGCTTGCACCAGCTCTCTCTCAATGCTAAAAAAACTGTCACCATGTCCATCGGCATGAGACAGTGGTTATCCGACTCCCCTCCCTCACCTCCTTTCACATGGTGGACGGGAAAGCCCTGGAGAATGTCGCTTCCTTCTTGTATCTAGGGGTATGGCTCGACCGTCACCTTACCTTCTCCGACCACATTGACGCAATCATAAAAAAACTACACCCCAAGCTAGGTGCCCGATACAGGAACCACTCTAGCCTCCCCTTTTCGGCTCTAGTGCCCACCCCCCGTTCCCACCACTGTGACCTCTACCGCTCCCTCGCCTTCCCATCCCTAGAAAATCGCCAAAAGTAGCACTGCTCCAAGTTTGTCTCTAAATTCTGGTTTGGCACTCTCTCCTTCTACCTCTCCTCCATACTGTTGTCGGCTCCCACCCACCCTCACGCCCTCTGGTCCCTTGACACCCGACTACTAAATATTCCCAGTCAAAAGACTTCTGCTGGACAAACAGCCTTCTTGCACCGATTCCCGAAACTCTGGAATGCTCTCTTTCCTCACTCTTCTTCTACCCATTCCCTATCAA
The DNA here is from genome assembly GCA_016271365.2 of Neoceratodus forsteri. Classification (NCBI taxonomy): domain Eukaryota; kingdom Metazoa; phylum Chordata; order Ceratodontiformes; family Ceratodontidae; genus Neoceratodus; species Neoceratodus forsteri. The sequence goes on from CM057459.1 coordinate 663,560,365, forward strand.
CTCTTCGCTTGAAACTACCTCATGTAAACTGTGCCTGCACACAATAAATTAATGCCTCCAAAAATATCCACTGCCTGACCAGCGGCACGCCCTATCCTTGAAGCTCGTATATATATATATATATATATATATACATACACACAGTATACTGTATATATTTACAAAAAATATGGCACTCACTCGCATACACTCTTGTCTCTCTCTGGCCTGCCTAGTTTTAGCCCCAAGTGTTAATCTACAGCACCAATCTGTACCTATGTATGCATGCATGGAAGTATGTATGGAAGTTGTATGTATTCCTCTGGTATATGCTTTTAGTTATTACAAATGTTGTAACCAAGTATTACCATTCTCTTCTGAGTAACTGCTTAATTGTTATTATGATAACCTGCGTGTTATCCTCCCCTTGTATCCTTCCCCCAGGTCGCACCGAGAGACGAGCATTGTTTTGCTCAGTGTGCCTTTCCTGGTCAATCAATTCAATAAATAAATTACCGCTGTGTCTGTCTGTAGAAGGTATCAGCCCTGTGACTGTTGCAGACGTAAGGAACAGTGCTTTTACTATGGCGGTGGGTAGTGCTGTGGCCGTTGGGGGTAGAGGTCAGTGCTGTTACTGTTAGTGGATGAGGATCAGCACTGTGACTGTCGGGTAGGTGGCCACTGTGACTGACAGTGGAAGGTGTTAGTTATGTGACTATTGAAGGGGTGGTATAGTTCTGTGACTCTCGGGGGTGGGGTGGCAGTCCTGTGATCATTGTGGGTGAGGAGGCAGTGCTTTGGCTATTGTGGATGGGGGTAAGTGTGGTGACCGTTAGGAGTAGTGGGTCAGTGCTGTCATTGTCAGGGGATGGGAATTAGTCCTGTGACTGATGGTACAGGGTGTCAGTTCGGTGACTTTTGGGGGTGAGGTGGCTGTGCTGTGACTGTTGGGGATTGATGATCAGTTGTAAGATGGGATGGGGATCAGTGTTGTGACTCTCGGGGGTGTATGGTCATTGCTGTGACTGCCAGATTGTGGTGGGGTAGGAGAACAGTTCTGTGACTGTTGGGAATACTGAGAAAGTGTTGTGACTCTCAGGGGTGTGGATCATTGCTGTGACTGCCAGATGTGGGTAGTCATTGTCAAGACTGTCGGTGGAGGGTGTCAGTCCTGTGATTGTCAGTGGGGTAATACAGTCCTGTGACGGGGGGGTCAATCCCGTGCCTGTGGTGGAGGGGGTGATACAGTCCTGTTACTGTGGTGGTGGGGGGTGGTATAGTCCTGTGACTGTGGAGGGGGAGAACAGTCCTGTGACTGTTGGGGAAGGGGTCCAATCCTATGACTGCTGGGGGCCGGGGTCATTGCTGTGACTGATGGTGAATGGTGTCAGTACTGTAACTGTTGGAGTGGTGCTACAGTCCCTTGATTGTCAGAAGGAGGGTCAGTTATGTAACTGTCAGGGACTGGCTGCCATTTATGTGATTATCAGGGTGAGGGTCATTCCTCTGACTTTTGGCAGGTCTGCTTCCATGCAGTTCTACAACTTTGAGGGATAGAAGCATTTGCGGAAGTTGCACATGCGCAGAAATGTTGTAGAAGGTGTCAAACTAAGTGACTGTTGGGGGTGGTTGTAGTCCCGACTGTGTGGGGTGGTTGTCAGTGCTGTGATGTACAGTGCTGTGACTGGCAGGGGTGGGGATTACTGCTGTGACTCTCTAAAGAGAGTGGCATCCATATGACTGTTGGGGATATCGGGGCAGTGCTGTCATGGTGGTGGGGTGTAGTGTTGTGATGGCTGGGAATGGGGATCAGTTCTGTGACTGTCAGCCATGGGTGCCCAGTGCTGTGACTGACAGTGGAGGGTGTCAGTCCTGTGACTGTTTGAGGGGGTACAGTCCTGTGACTGTCAGGGTGGGAGGGTCAGTCCTGTGATGGTCAGGGGTCAATGCTGTGGCTACTGTGTAAGTAGTATAGCGTGGTGCACAAGTAAAGGAAAAGGTGGTGCATAAGCAAAGCAGGCAGCTTGTAGTAACAAAAGAAAAGAATTCTCAGCACTCCTAGATTCAGTTTTAAATGCAAAGTGCAAGATTTATTTTCCGGCAAGATGCCTGGCATGCACCCACTTGGGTCAGCACTTCAAGCCTTCAGTGACCCTTCCGCAGAGGGCAGGTCTAACGAATACAAACGTGCATCTCATTTATACAGAAATGTCAAAGTGATATACAACACACACTATAAACAACATGCAAGTCACGGTGAAAACACAGGAACAGCTTTTCCAATGGTAACACACATTTCATTATTCTGTTTTTTTGTGTGTTTTACTTTTGACACTCATGGTAAACAGTTACTGATATTAGCATAATACTGAAATTAAGCATGCCTCTGTATCTTTTACTTAATTTAATTGTACACCTTTCCTTCTACAGCTACACACATATATATATATATATATATATATATATACATACATACACTGTATATATACTGCACTTCTGAGGTGCCGTCTTTCGGATGAGACGTTACACCGAGGTCCCATCTGCCTGGATTGGTGGTAGTTCAGGTGGATGTTAAAGATCCCATGGCACTTATCGAAAAGAGTAGGGGATTTCCCCGGTGTCCTGGCCAAATTTCCCTCATACAGTAAATATACCACCAACAGCTTAATCTGGTTCAAGGTCAGTTGGCATTCATCTGTATCCCCTTCCCCCGGGTCGTGCCTGAAAATAGGCAGGATTTGTCTAGTGCACTTACCCGGTCAACAAAAGCTAAATAAATAAATAAATATTTTTACCTCTTACACTGTACTATACCCATTTCATCTCTCTCCTCTCCGTTGTTCCCACTACTGTATTTATTCCCTATTAACCTTCTTCTCTTTGCTTTCGCAGATCTCACAGGATGTGAACTGCTTCCCCATCAGATAAGTATTACAATACGTCTAACCTGTCTTATCCTTCCTAGTAACTCCCTAAGAACTGCGGATCCTTTGTGACCACTTTCCTCTATTTTATTCTACAGGTCTAAGGAATGTCATCCCTTTATGACTCCTACCTCTGGCTCCATAGTACCCTGATAAGAAGCCCTGTACATATTATCTATACTTGATAGGTTTACTGTAACAGTGCAGCTGCACCCATTATGGAAGGGTTGTATATACAGTATGTTTTAAGGTCGTACAGACTGCAGCATTCCTCCCCCCCCCCATAAAACTTTTTGCCTTACCAACTGACTCGGGCAGGCTCTCAGCCCTATCACTACCTCCTCTGTACCAAACCACAGAGCCCAAAGTTTCCATGGATTGCCTCCCTCCCCCATGACAGGGTGGCCAAAAAGAGAACAGCCATCCCCCCCACCCAGTCACTTACATCCACAACTGAGCCAGTCATCCCAGTGATCGTGTGGGACAGAGGTAGCTGGGTAGGGCTTTACGGAGCCTGCGCTAGCCATTTCTGCATTTTCCCTCTTGAGTTCCTGCCTTCACCTGGGGGAAGCCAAAGGTCAAGTCAGTATGCCTCCCCACCCAGGAACAGGACAGCTCTGTGATGAACGTTCAGTCTGCTTTCCGACCCCTGGCAATCTGGCATGTTTCTGAACTCGGGTCACTTATGTGGTGGGAGATAAGGCACACAGCGCCTCATCCCTCCATACCACTGGACCAGACCGGCCTTATACTGCAGCAAAAGAATTGTTACTACTGGGACATGGGGGTTTGAACAACAACGGTGCCACTGCACACCAGGGAATGACTTTTTTATTAACATGCCCAGCGGTAAGAGGGTGGATTGTACCTGTGGACACCAAAGAATGTGTTAACTTTAACAGGGCCAGCAATCACAGGTGGATACTCTTATTGGCTGCCAGTCTGAAACAAAATATTGAGCTGCTCGAGGTTCTGTACATATATGTGTGTGTATGTGTGTGTGTATACATGTGTATATATAAAAATGTCCCTGTAGATCGCTTCTAACCCCTGTAAAATTTGATTATGTTATTAAATTTTGTTGACCAGGTAGGCCCACTGAAACTAGAAGTCACTTTTTCAGGGGCAACCCATGGTGAGTATGAGAGTAACTAACTGAAATTGAACCCGATGAAGCTGTTGGTGGTATTTTAGTGAATGGGCAAAATTGGCCAGGACACCAGGGAAATGCCCCTACTCTTCTTAGGGGTGCTGTGACTGGTGCTGCAATGGCCAGTCCACTTGGAGTGCAGCAGAGAAGGATCTCGTTGAGGCCGAGGAGTGGGTCTCCTCCCTGGTCTCTGTACTGCTAGAGACCATGATGGACCATAACGCTGAAGAAATGTATATCTTAGCAGCAGAAGAAATAACCAACCTGACTACTTGAAGGTGAAGGATCAAGAGTGGCAGCAAGTACCCAGTTGCCGGGTGAAATCCACGAGCTTATGGCTGAAGAGGAGAGGAGGTTCTTGCTTCAGTGGAAGGAACTGGAGAAAGCGCTGCAGGAGCAGGGGAATCTGAATGAGATGGACTCATTGGTATCAAGCCGAATTGTGCCCGGAGCGGTTGACACGGCTAGCAGTGGATGCGTAAACGATATAGATCTAGTAAATCAAGAACTGGATGGGAATCACCAACTGAGCTCTCCAAGGATGCAGGAATGACAGTTGCTGAGGCAGAGGACTTGGATGGGAGCAGGGCACGGGAGAAAAATAGTAATGGGGACCTAGCCTCAGGAAAGATAGAACACGATATAGACCAGCATACTGTGGTGAAGGGAAATGAGGCTGTGGGCCTAGCTGGAGGCAATCCTATACTACATTAAAAACAAATAACATTTATGACTGGAGTTGCAACGGGAGGCTCTGGAAAGAAAATATTAACTGAGGATTTGCAGAATAAAGGGAAAAAGGGCAAGGGGTTATGTAAAGAGTATGGTGCAAGTGACTAAAAACCTAGGAAGAGAATTCTCTAACCAGATAGCAGGCCCTTCCAGGGACCCTGCAGAATGGGTGTCTAAATCTTTGCAAGCAGCTGGCCGGGTGAAGAAACCAGATGGTTCTGGTTGGGATGCACATCTCCCTATGTTGTTACAAGATTCTAGGTCATCACCTCAGTCAGGGCAGTGTGGGCTTGACGCCACTCCACTACCCTCACAACTAACCCCTGGACAAAAACCTAATGACAACTGTCTGGATCAACAGTTAGAGGACATTCAACCACCTATAATAACTGGAATAAGAGAACTGAAAGGGGACAAACAGTCTCAGCCTGCGACGACTGACCCCCCTCCTCCCTTTATTGCAGAAGGTGAAAACCTGGAGGTCCCTAATAGCGATAGGGCCTATACTCCACACATTGTAGCAGTAGCTGATCCTACTGCAGAGACAGCAGGGACCAGCACAGTGGCTAATTCTGTATGGAATACAAATACCAGAGAAAGATTATTCCCAGATCACGCAAAAATGCAGTAAGGCTAAGACACAGAGGAGACCTACATCTCCCATACAGCCTTAAAGTGCTACTGCCTTCCTTTCCTACTTCTCTGCTTTGTTCTCCTAACCTTGTAACTTTTTGTGTCTCCACCTTGCTTTACTCTCTGCCTCTTTCTCTTACAGCTTCTCTCCGCTCCACCCTGCCTATTTCCCTGTGCCCCCTCTCCTCCGCCTTCTCCCTATCAAATAATCATGTATCCCACCCGTACTCTATACCCCCTTCTCCTCTTCCTAGTTCCCCTCTTCCCACTTCTCCACCCTCCCAGAGCCTGTTTCCCCTCTGCTCTGAACAGCTATCTACTCACTTATAAATACCGCCTCCTTGGTACCCTACCTCTGGAACTCAGCCACCCGCCCTGGGCCCTGCCAATCACTAATACATGGTCCTTTCTCTCCAATGGCCATTGGGTACTCCCCCCGTCCACTTTCACAACTTTCACCCTGTACCTTTGCCTTCACCCCATAGCACGTTCTTGTGAATCATGTTCACGCTTTGCACGAAAGGATAGGTGCCTGATTTGGGAATTACGCATCTGTACTTTGAAACTTATGCTTCTTCTCCTGCTGCTGTCTGGCAACATTCATCCTAATCCTGGCCCAGCCCCTACTAAAGGAACAAATCAGAACAAACACACAGGAGCCCTCTCAATCATCTCACTTAACATATGTAGTCTCCTCCATAAAATTGATGCCCTTCAGACTTTTGCCTGCCAGCATAGTCCAGACATCCTAGCAATAGTTGAAACCTGGCTCTCACCATCGGTCCCTGACCATGCCATCACCCTCCCTGGGTACAATGCTTTTCAGCTTGATCGAACGACAAAAAGAGCTGGTGGTTGTGCCTTGTATCTTAGGGATAATATCCTGGGTCATCACATCAGCTCTACTCCCCAAACCACTATGGCGCAGATTCATCCCATCAAGATCCTCCTTGGTGCTCACAACAAAGCCCTCACAGTTGTCACAATCTACATTCCACCAAAAGAGCAAGGTAGTGGGCTCAGCGCAGTTCTGGACTATATCAAGTCTCTCCCACCGGACACCGAATCTATCCTCCTCAGGGACTTTAATATAAACTGGCCTGCTGCCGAGGCCGGGGCACACAGGGACTCTATAGCGGCTGCAAACCTTACACAGATGGTTAACTCTCCGACCAGGAAAAGTTATAAAACTGGTACCAGCACCCTTCTGGACTGGCTCCTAACCAGCTACCCCACCAGGATCACAAGCACTACTGTCCTCCCTGACTCACTCAGTGACCACTCCCCTGTTAGCTGCTCCTGGTCCAACAAATTCATCAAACCTCCCCCTAAAACCATCACCAACAGAGTTCTACCTTGTGGTCATCTCAAAACCTTCCTTCTCCAACAGGACTGGTCACCAATCCTCACAGCAACTAATGTGAACACTACCCTGGACCACTTCATCAGAATCTTTAATGAAGCCTGCAACAAATTTGCACCCTTAAAAAAGCAAACAGTAAGCCCTCTGCAACCTCTTGCTCACAGGTGACCTCCTAAGATGACTAAAAGCACGGGACCATCTCTGGGAGCTCGCTAGAAACACTGGGAGACAAACTGACATCGATAACTACAAACGTGCATGGAATGGCTGCACCGAAACTATCTGGGAAATGAAATCTGCCTATTTCAAGAGCACTCTTACAAACTCCTGAGGCAATAGAAGGGATTTCTACATAACATAAAAGAAATCACTGGGAAGCAGTCTAAATCGCACCCATCAGTGCGCTGCATAAATGGTGTTACTAGACTTGACCAGAATCTCATTGCTGATACATTCAATGATGCTTTCACAGACCTCAGTTCTGTACTCCCCAACCCCCGATTTTTTCAATGAGGAGGACTCTCCAATCTCCTCTGCTCCCACTAGCCACTCCAACCCCCCTTCTACTTTAAAGCGGTCAAGTTGTACCAGATCCGCAGCTATGTTACCAAAGCCATTAGTAAGTCCAGATCCAGTAATGACTCCCTCAACCTCAAACTTCTATCACTCACCTTTGAAGAAGTACTCCGGACACTGACCAGGATATTTAACCTCTCCCTCAGCCTTAGCCAGTTCCCAGACAAATGGAAATCTGCCACTGTAACCCCTATACATAAAAGTGGTGTCAAAATTGCACATGAAAATTTCCGTCCAATCTCCATCCTACCTCCACTCTCCAAGGCCTTAGAACGGATTGTGGCAGATCAGCTTACTGACTTCCTGGACAAACACAGCATCCTGTGCAAGCAGCAACATGGTTTCAGAAAAGGTCATAGCACCTCCACAGCTCTTCTTGAATTTACTGGTGCCATCCACCACTCATTGGACAATGGTCAGCTAACTGGGTCTATTTTCATCGACTTAACAAAGGCCTTTGATACTGTCAACCACCGTCTCCTGCTTGTCCAGCTCTGACTTGTGGGGCTCTCACCCAATTCTGTGAACTGGTTCAAAAGCTACTTAGACAACCAGTCCCGAAGAGTGAAAATTGCTGATACGCTCTCAGACCCTAGACCAGTCCAGTCCGGTGTCCCACAGGGTTCAATTCTGGGCCCCCTCCTCTTTAACCTTTTTTTGAACACACTGCCAGATTCCTGTCTAGAACAAATCTTACTCTACGCAGATGATGCAGTCATCCTTGCCTCCCACCATGATCCAATTAATCTACAAGAAAACCTCCAGCGGGTTTTCACAACAGTCGAAAACTGGTTCTCAAAACACATACTGACCCTAAACCAGAAACAAACAAAGACAATGATTTTCAGCAGTTCCCACAACAAAAACAAACAGCATCACCTCTCCATCAATACCAAGCAAGAAGTCACCCTTGAACAAGTCCATACCTTTAAATACCTTGGCCTCACCCTTGACTCTAAACTCATCCATGTTGCCCATATCAATAATGTTGCGAAAGTAGCGAATACCAGGCTGGGCCTACTGTTCCGACATAGGAAACATTTAACCTCTGAAGCCTTGTCTGTCACCATCCAGAGCTCCACTGTTAGCGTTATAGACTATGGACTCATTATCTATGGCTCTGCCACTGCCTCCTCTCTCAAACGTGTTTCCACCTCCCTCAATAAAGCCTGTCGACTCGTCACTGGAGCCCACCGTCTCACCCATACTTATGACCTCTATTCCCAAACTAAATGGCTGCAACTGAACAACTGAATAAAGTATCAAACCTGCATCACAGCAAAGAACATAATGTTGAGCAAGGCTCCCCCTGGAGTCCGCTCCCTCCTCAAACCCAAAATCAACAACTGCAACACCAGCAGCTTTAGGTCCCAAATCCTGCAAATCCCCCACTGTCGCACGTCTCAAGGCCAAAGGTCCTTTGAATATAGAGCTCCCCGCTCGCTGAACAGTCTCACTATTGACATCTCTACCTTACCAATGCTGGGTGCTTTCAATGCTAAGCTCCGCCTCTCCCTAGTAGGCACTAGCACCTGTGACTGCCCCGCTTAAGCAATGTTCTCTGCACTGTTGCCAACTGTCCTTGCTGACTGCTGTTGTCCTCTCTACTAGCACTTCATCATCCTATGCCCATCAATCGCTCTTACCCCGTATCTGTCCAGACAAAGCCCCTTAGGCTGCTATACTCAGTCCTACTCCACCCACGCCCTCCCCTCCTTTCAGCCCCTTTTCCTTTGTTGCCTACTTCCTTTTAGTGTTTTTATGTACTGTCGGTATAAATATGAGTTATGACAACTGAAGTTTGATTGTTTCTCTGTACCTTGAAACATGTATGATCCTTATGCCTCTGCTTACTGACGTGGAACCTTTGTAAAAGAGCCTGGCTCAAAGGTATTTTGTAATCTTAGACTCAAATAAATAAATAAATAAAAATAAAGACCTAAATGACATTCCTGACAAGCTGTTTGTAGGGACAGCACTTCTCAAGAACAGTATGAAGTATTATGCATACAAAATATATGCCCTAATTCACATGCCTGGGGATACGATTTATGATACAAGCTTTAAACACCCTGCCGGACTACAGTGCTTCTGGAAGCAATATCAATTGCTTAAAACCACTGTAGTGCGGAAATCTTTTTTAGCCATACTACTGACAAAACCCATGTTTAAAAACAATAATGGTGCTCCTTCGAAATGAAGGGGTGAATATGGCCGATAACACATACTGGCTTAAACAACACAGTGTGGTAAATTTATTTTTTTTATTTTATTTCAATCTAGAATTACAATACCTTTGAGCCGAGGCTCTTTTACAAAGTTTCCACGTCAGCGTGTGCAACAGTCATCATTTTTAGTTACAAACATATAGTCACTGACTTACAGACGTAATAACCAGTACAAAGACCTGAGCTGTGAGCAAGACGAGGGAGGGGGTGGGTGGGGGTGAGGTAGAGATTGAGGGGAAGAAGTGAAGGGGTGAGGGGAGTACAAGAGGTGGTTAGGGGCAGGGGCGGGGCAGAGAGTGGACTAAGGGAGGAGGTGGGCAGGGTGGAGACAGGCAGCCAGGGGCCTTGTCGAGGGAATATGGCAGGTAAGGTGCTAGGGGTGCAAAGACTGATTGTAAGTGCTGGGGCATGTGCAGCTGGAATGGTGGAAATGTTAAGATGGGCACTCACAGGATACAAGCAGCAAGAGGTGCAGCTTGGACTTGAAGAGGCTGAGTGTTGGAGCGGTCACTATGTCGCTGCCAAGAGAGTTGAGCCAGTTGGATGCCCGATAGGTGAATGATCTTTGTCCTTGGGTCATGAAACATCGTGGGATATGTAGTAGATGGGAATTGGATCTGCTTGTAGTGACGTTCCTATGTCTAGGCTTAAGGAGGGCACAGACACCAGGTGGGGCAAGCCCCATTGTAATTTTCTTGGCCATGATGCAGGTTTGGTATTTTATGTGTTTGTCCAGTTGAAGCCATCCAGATTGGGAATAAAGGTCACATGTGTGGCTACGGCGATGTGAGCCAGTGATGAGATGACAGGCCTTATTCAGGGAGGTCACGATATGTTTGAGAGCAGTGGTAGTTGCAGACCCATATATGATAAGACCATAGTCTATGATGCTGACAATGGAGCTTTGGACAGCCACTAACAGTGCTTCTGGGGTTAGGTGTTTCCTGTGCCGGAATAATATGCCTAACCTCGCATTGGCAGACTTTTCAACATTGCTGATATGGACAGCGTATGAAAGGTGGGGATCAAGGGTGATGCCGAGGTACTTGAACGATTGTGTTTGCTCTAGGATGGCTCCTTGTTCAGTTGCAATGGAGAGGTGGAGGAGTTTGTTTTTATTGTGGGGGCTGCAGAAAACCATAGACTTGTTTTTTTTTGATTGAGAAGCCATTTATGATTTAGGAACCAGGACTCGATGGAGGAGAAGGCCCGCTGAAGTTTATTTTGTAATTGGATTGGATCAGTGTCCAAAGCGTGGATCACAGCATCGTCGGCGTAGAGAATTATTTGTTTTGGGCAGCTGTCCGGTAGTGAAGTTTAAGAATAGGCTGAAGAGGAGGGTCCAGAATGGAGCCCTGGGGACTCCTGGCGGACCGGTCTAGGGTCCGAGTGTATCAGCGATTCTTACTGTTTGGGACGTTCTTCAAGGTAGCTCTTAAACCAGCCAATGGAGTCAGTTGACAGCCCAGTGTTCTGAAGCTGGACAAGCAGGAGGCGGTGATTGACAGTGTCGAAGGCTTTAGTTAAGTCAATGTAGATTGAGCCTAGTAGTTCACCAGAGTCAAGTGCGTTGTGGATTGTGCCGGTGAATTCAAGTAGGGCTATGGAGGTGCTGTGACCTTTGAGGAACCTGTGTTGTTGCTTGTACAGGATGTTGTACGTATCCAGGTATTCTGTGAGCTGGTCCGAGACGATGCGTTCTAGTGCCTTGAAGAGTGGGGGTAGTAGGGAGATAGGTCTGTAGTTATCGTGGGCAGTTTTGTCACCACTTTTATGGATTGGGGTGACAGTGGCAGATTTCCATCTGTCCGAGAACTGGCTAAGGTTGAGGTAGAGGTTGAAAATTCTGGTCAGAGGACTAAGCACTTCATCAAGTGTGAGAGACAGGATTTTGAGATCGAGGGAGTCATTACTGAATCTTAATTTACCAAGGGCTTGGGTAACATATTTCGTACTTGGTGAGCCTTGACTGCTTTGAAGTAGAAGTGGGGGGAGCTAGTGGGAGTAGTGTTCATTGCGGACAGAGGGGCTTCACCATCTTTGAAGTAGTCCTGGGGTAGGACAGCACTGAGGTCAGTAAAGGCTTTGTTAAAGGTATCCGCAATGGTTTTTGGGTTGAGGGTTGTGGTTCCGTTGATGTTGAGTATTGATGGGGGGGTTTTAGGTGGACTTCCGGTGAGTTCCTATATGTTCTTCCAGAATTCCCGACCATTGCCCCAGGAGTTTGTGAGGGCATGCTTATAGTAGACGGACTTCATTTGCCGGATGGTTTTGGTGCAGTCATTGTGGGCACATTTGTAGTTTTGGATGTCGTTTTGCCTTCCAGAGTTTCTGGCCAGCTCCCATAGGTGGTCTCTTGTGTTTTTAGCATCCTGAGGAGGTCACCTGTGAGCCAAGGGTTACTGAATGATTTGACTTTGCGTTTCTTAATAGGAGCATATGTGTCACAGGCCACAGTGAAGATGTTTATGAAGTGGTCAAGGGCAGTGTTTACGTTGGTTGCATTGAAGATAGGGGACCAGTCTTGATGGAGGAGGTGGGATTTGAGTCGAGGAAGGTGACCACTGGGTATTACCCTACTGGTGATAGTTTTTGGAGGTTATTTGATGAATTTATTTGACCAGGTGCAGCTAACAGGGGAGTGGTCACTGACAGAGTCAGGGAGGACATTAGTGTTAGATATCCGCGATAGGTGACTGGTAAGGATCCAGTCCAAGAGTGTGCTGGTGCCGGTCCTGTCATTTTTCCTGGTTGGTGAGTCAACCATTTGTGTGAGTTCGCCGCATGCATGGTATCCCTTGTGCACCAGCATAGGCTCGAGCCAGTTGATGTTAAGTCGCCTAGGAAAATGGATTGGTGTCCGGTGGAGTGACTTTACAAAGTCAAGAACAGCTGTTAGACTTTCTGTTCTTTGGGAGGGATGTAGATGGTAGCAACAGTGAGGTTTTGTTTTGGGCTCCGAGGAGGATTCTCACTGGCAATATCTGAGCAGTTGTGGGTTGGAGTGAGATAATGATGGGTGCCCTGTATGAGTCTTTTAGGTAGAGAGCGCAGCCCCCGCCTCTTTTGGAGAGGCGATCCAGCCTAAAGACGTTGTAGCCAGGAAGGATGATTGCATGGTCCTGTACCAATGGTGTGAGCCAGGTTTCGACAACTGCCAGGATGTCAGGGAAGTGTTGGCTGGTGAAGGCCTGTAGGGCATCCATTTTAGGAAGGAGGCTGCAGATGTTGATTGATATGAATGGGAGGACACACGAAGGCTTGCTCAGATTAGTGGCTTTAGAGCAGAATGGGCCAGGCTTTGGGTGAATGTTGCCTGACAGCATTAGGAGGAGGAGGACTAGCCTCAAGGAGCTGCAGCGTATTTAAGGGAATGCTTTCACCTGCTAGCATCTCGGGAAATTGCCGAGCATCGATGATAGTGGGTGAGGGTAAGCGTAGACAGGGGGACCAGAGTGGAGGGCTAGGACCAGTGTGGCTGTAGGATAGTTTCATGGTGGTAGGATGGACCCTGGGCAAGGGGCAGTGACCAGTGTGCAGCGTGTCTATGTGGAGGAAGGATGTAGGAATGTGGAAGCTTTAGGGGAGGGAAGGAAAGCAGGCTTTTGGGGTGTGCAGTAGGGGAGGAAGACAGGCAAGAAGAAATAGAATAGGGGGTAGAGAACGGTGGAGGTGCATGATTAAGGTAGGATTCAGAGTAGGCGGAGGGAGGGGGTTAAGACAGGCTGGCAGGGCTAGGAGAAGGGGGCGGAAGAGCAGTAGTTGGATCAGTGGGAAGTGAGGATACAGCCAGGAAGGCCAGGCAACCAGGGGTGGGAGGTGGCAACCAAAAGACTGGGGGGTCCCAAAACAGGTACCCAATGGAGCACGTGTGGTGGGGGTGGGAGCTACAGGGGCGTGGAGGAGGTCTATAAAGTTAGGGTCGGGGGTGGGCGTAAAATTTTGGCGTTTGCCATAGAAATGAATGGGCGAGCAGCCAGAGCAAAATTTTAGCTGGCTCAAGAGCCAATCCCCAAGCAGGAGGCAAGAGAGTGTCCAATCAGGGTGCGGTACAGATACCGTGGGGCCAATGGTGTGGCTGTCAACAGTCCCGTGGTTCAGGGACGTCTTACCCGGTTAGAGAGGCTCTCGAGGGCGGGAAGGAAGGTATATAGCAAGTAAAGCAACTGTGTCTTTCAGAGGGTAGACTTTTTTTTTTAAATGAAAGAACAAGAATCCCTCTAGTGGCAGGTCTGTATAACCTGCTAATGGAAAACTTCTATTAGACACTTGAAATGTACTTAGTTCTATCTAAAATCTATTTGTAAAAAGTGCCAGGTGGCAAAAGCAGGGGAAAAGTCCTGCCCAATCAGAGCGGGTTTGCTGGAAGTGCCCGTGTTCCGATTGGCTGCGCTGTCGCCGTACCTTCCAAGGAGCTGCAGGCGGGCGTCCTGGTCTCAGTTAGTGGCTGGCTGGGTGCCGGCCGACTGTGGAGGAGCTGAAGCAGCCTTGAAGGGCAGGCAGCTGGAGAGAAGAAAAAATAGCAGGGATTAAATAGCATAGAGGTAGGATAGGTTTACCTAGGTTTCAGGTACCTTGAACCCATTTTAGATGAAGAACACTTATGGACATGGGGATGGAAGAAAAAATTACTCACCTTAGTAATTGCTTTTCTTCTCATGGAGTCTTGGTATATTAGGACCTTTGCAGTATGCCCCTGGCTTTTGACTGCCCCGGAGATGAAATAGTTAACTCCAGAGAAATCTGGAGTTCCACAGCGCGAGGGCGCTTATTGAAAGCTCTATCTGGGTTGTTTGAACCCAAACTGTCAGGTTCTTTACGAGGCTAAACTAACATAGCAAGTCTGTGTGGAAAAGCCTTACACTAGCCATTGGCTACCTACTAACAGTAGAACCACAAAAACACAACACCAATAAGAAAAACAGTATCACGTATTATTGTTAGGATAACCCTTGACAATCACTACTAAGGCCCCCTCTGCCCAAAGACTCAAGTCCAGAGAGGGGCCCAGCTACCAATTAACAAAAACAGAAACTATCTAGTTCCTAACCCAAGAAAGAAAAGGGAGAGGACTAGAAGCTAAACAGGCATGACACAGTGATTGCACCAATTTGCCAACCCATACAAGTAGGGATTCTGAGAGGGTAGGAGGGAGGTTGTCCTAATATAGCAAGACTCCATGAGAAGAAAAGCAATTACTAAGGTGAGTAATTTTTCTTCAAACACCATGAAGTCTTGCTTATATTAGACCTTGCAGAGTACACAGCAGTACCCCATGGAGGAGGGTCAGAACCTACTTAGGAAATAGGCTCTGCAGGACAGCTGTGCCAAAGCGGGCATCTCTCCTGGACTGGACGTCCAGGGAATAATGCTTAGTGAAAGTGTGGACTGTCTTCCAGGTAGCAGCTTGACAGATTTCCAAAATGGGAATATCTCTAGCAGCCGCTAGAGATGCAGCTGTACCCTGGTGGAATGAGCCCTCAGACCTGAGGGGCTCCTTGCCCAGTTTTGATAACAGAACTGGATACAAGAGACAATCCACCTAGCAATCGACCTCCTAGTAGCAGGCCTCCCCACCCACATCTCCATAGGTAAGGAAGAGCTGGAGGATTCGAACCTGTGACCCTTGGTACGATCCAAATAATAGCTAAGGGCTCTTTACGTCCAAACTGTGCAAGCTTCTCTCACCAGAAGAGGTGCTCAGTGAAAAATACTAGAGAGATGGATTGGTTAAGATGAAAATCTGAAACCACCTTAGGTAAAAACTTTCTGTTAGTCCTGAGGATCACTTTATCTCTGTGGAAAGAAATGAAATCCTCTTCCACTGACAAGGCTTGCAATTCACTTATCGCCTAGCAGAAGTGATAGCCACTAGAAAAACAGTTTTCCAAGTTAAGAACTTGAGATCTGCCGAATCCAGAGGCTCAAAGGGAGGTTGCATTAGCTGGGCAATGCAAATATTCAAGTCCCATGCAGGGTTGGTTCCCAAAGGAGGATTAGTATGAAGTAACCCTTTGAAAAATTTGGCAAACACAGGGTGAGAAGAAAGAGAAACTGGTTTTCCTGCAGAAATAAAAACTGAAACAGCTGCAAATGAACCTTTAAGGTAGCTGGTTTGAGGCCTAAGGAATTTAAGTGGACCAGGTAGTCCAACAAAATAGGCAGGTCAGCTGATTCTGGGGTGATTTGCCTCTCAGAACACAAAATGAGAATCTCTTCCATTTAGAATTATAAGTGGCTCTAGTGGAAGGCTTTCTGGAGGCCTTCAAAATATCAAGACACCTTGAGAAAAGTGTAAATGAGCAAACTCTAACTCCTCAAGAACCAAGCCTTGAGGTGGAGGAGTTGAGATCCGGATACCACACTCCCTGTGCACAGGTCAGCAGGTCGTGAGCCCTGGGCAAGGTCAGAGGAGGGTGGAATGATAGGGACAGAAGAAGAGGGTACCAAGGCTGCCTGGCCCAGTCTGAGCAATCAGAATCACCCTGCAAGGCTGAGTTCTGATTTTTACTAAAACCCTGAAGAGTAGAGGAACGGAGGAAAGCATAGAGGAACTTTCCTCCCAATCCAGCTGAAAGGCATCCAGGGGACTGACCCCAGAACTGGGGCCTGCAGCAAAACAGGGAAGTTGTGGTTGTCTGGGGCTGCAAAAGATCTATCTGAGGAGTGCCCCAGCTGCAAAGATTGACCCCAGCACTTGAGGTTCAGAGCCCATTCGTGATGGCCCTGAGAAATCCTGCTGAGGGCGTCCGCTAGGACATTGTCCTTCCCTGGGAGGTGAACCGCTATCAGAGAGGTGTTCAGGGAATAGGCCAGAGACCACAACTTCATTGCTTCGGTGCATAGGGCTGAAGAGCGAGTGCCCTTGCTTGTTGATGTACCACATTGTTGTGGTATTGTTTGTCCTGACTTGAACAACTTTGTTCTGACAGTTTCTGAAAAACCTGGAGAGCTAGGAAGACAGCTCTGAGCTCCAGCAGATTGATGTGAAGCAGAGATTCCTGAGGGGACCAAACTCCCTGAGTTGAAAGGTCGCCCAGGTGAGCCCCCAACCCAGGGGCGCATCCGTGGTGAGGATGAGGAGTGAGGACAGGAAGGAATGGGACCCCTGAGGACAGGTTGCTCCGATCCAGCCACCACTGGAGAGCTAGGATCAGAGTCTTGGTCACTGGGACCAATTTGGTAAGGGTCCCTCCTTTGAGACCAATAGGACCTCAAGTGGAACTGCATGTCCCTCATCTGAAATCTTGCCCCTGGCACAACAGCTGTAGAGGCAGCCATGCCCCAGGAGTTGCAGAAAGTGCCTTGCTGGTCGAGACCTGCGTGGAGAAAGAAGATGCCAGGGCAATGAGTTTGTCCACTCTTTCGGAGGGAGGAATGCCTGGCTAACTTTGTTCAGCTCTGCACCTATAAAAGTTAGTACCTGAACTGGTTCGAGAACTGACTTTGGAACATTCAGCAGGAACCCCAGAAGGTGAGGAGTTCCTGGGTGATTTGCAAGTGGGATTTTACCTGCTGTGATGACTGACCCACAATAAGCCAGTCGTCCAAGTAGGAAACACAGCTATCCTTGTCTTCTTAAGTGGGCCACTACTATAGCTAGACATTTTGTGAAAACTCTTGGAGCAGAAGTGAGTCCGAAGGGCATTGCCCTGAACTGGTAGTGGCCCGAGGGCAGTTCAACCTGAGGTACTTTTGGTGAGAGGCCCTGATTAGAATATGAAGTAGGCGTCCTTGAGGTCCAGGAAGCTAGCCAGTCCCTGGCCTCAAGGATGGCAAAATCATTACTAAAGTCAGCATTTTGAACTTTGGTTTTACAAGATGCTTGTTCAGAAATCTTAAATCCAAGATGGGCACGAGTCTCCTGTCTTTTTGGGGTCAGGAAGTACCTTGAGTAAAGACCCTTGCTCTGGTGGCGAGGGGACCCTTTCCACTGCTTTGCAGTCAAGAGAGGAAACCTCCGCTTCTAGTCGAGGGTTTCTAAAAGACTTGAGGGAAAGTGCCTGGCTTTCATCTTGGGAAACTGTTTGAAACTGAGAACCAAGCCTTGACACCACCTCAGAACCCATTTGTCCGAGGTTAGGGACAACCAGTTCTGGCAGAAATAAGCCAGTCTGCCCCCACGGTACAGGAGAGTCGGCCCCAGACACCCCGTCAGGGTGCCTTAGCAGGAGCAGCTTTAGGTTGGGGAGAGGCCCTAGCCCCGTCTGCCTCTGCCTCTGAAAAATCCTCTCTGTGCAAAAGCAGAAGAAGCCTGGAATTGGTAAAAGGCCTATTGTAGGCCTGCCCCTACCCTGAGGGCATGCCTATGTTGAGTGGCATGCCTTTCTCTTAGCATGGGCACTTTTGTAAGTAGTTCTGTATTCATCCATCTTTTCATGTAATTTTCTGTTTGTTCTCCAAACAGAGAATTTCCTATAACAGGAAAATCTATAGCCTTTGACTGGGTATCTTGGGACAGATTAGTGCATCTGAGCCATGCCAACCTCTAGGAGAGCTACAGAAGAGGCCATGACCCTAGAGGAAACATCATTAACATCAACAGCAGCATGAAATTGAACTTTAGAGGCTTCAATGCCATCAGCAGCCACCTGTTCCAACTCACTAGCCAGCTGGCCATGGGCCTGCTTGGCCAACTGCAATATAGTGTCCCATCTAGATTTCTGATATCTAGCCACATAAGCCATATAATTAACCTGTCTGAGTCCCAAAGAAGCTGCCACATACTGTTTTTCGCCGTGGCATCAATCTTCCTGGAATCCTTATCAGGAGGATGTGAAGCCAGGGGAATATTAGCCTGTCACAGGCTGCAGCTTGCACCACACCTACATGACTACACTGTTCAGTAAGGAAGTCTGTATTAGGGCCTGACAACGTATACCTTCTGTCCATTTTTTATCTACAGGAGGACAGAAAAAGATTTTTAAAATCTTAGTGGTTTGTCTCCTAAATGACTTATGTAAAGGAATAGACAACCTTCTAGCCTCTGGAATATCCATCATTTCCACATAGTCAGGCTCCTCTTGCTCATCCACAGCCTCTTCTAAGGGGGCTGAGAGTTTCTGCTACTTTCTTATAAAATCTGAAATGAGATGGGGACTCAGACAATAAAGGGGAGACTCAAAGGTCTGTCTGGAGAAATGTCCAGTTCTATTGGCACTTCCAGACCTTCCCAATCACAATTATAATCATCAAAATCTTCCTCCCCTCCTGTGGTTCATAAAAATCCCCAATATCATAATCCTGAACCACTGGACCTGAGCAGAGACCCCTTTTTCCAACCAGAGAGGTTCAACAAGTCCCTGAGACAAAGACTGGACAATCTGTATGGCTTTAGCTATTTCTACAGCAGAAGGAGAGACAAAACTGGACTCCACACTAGCTGATTTCTTTGTCCTTTTGCTTTGACTGGTTCCTCAGGACCAGCCTTTCTTTTGCCCGAGGAATTATGGCCCTGGTCAGAGGGTACTCCCTCTGGTCCAGCTGTAGCTGGGCCGGGCTGGCCATCCGGGTCAGCGGACTTTTTGGCCTCTCGTTCCCTGAGCCTGCCCAATCTCTTTTCCAGGGTGGCTGCAGGAAATTCTTACATATCTGGCAGTCTGACAGGAGGTGGTCAGCCCCAGACAATGAACACAAGTGGTGTGTGGGTCAGCCTTGGCAAGGCTTCCCCACAGACATCACAGATGTTGAAACCAGTGGGCCGGTTTTCTTTTGGTTTCTCAGACATAATGCCAGCCTAACCAAACTTGTCCTTTGTTTCAGGCCTTGCCAGGACAAGACACCCTTATCGGTCCCCTAACCGTGTCACGGGTATTTGAAAAAACACTTTTAATTGCAGGTTTTTTAGGACCGATAAGAACCGATACCTCACTCTAAATGCAAAGAAAACAATTTTAAAGCAAACTGATCGGTTCAGAGCGAACCGATAATGAGTTTCACACAGACTAAAATTATTTTACTTACGGTTACCAGATAGAGCTTTAAACGGAAAGCATGGTAATTTTAAACACTTTCTCGGTTAAATGAACGATAAAAATACTTTAAACATAAAGCGAACCGAAATGAAGGAGCTGGTCTCGGGCGTCTGTTCAGTGAAAGCGGAGTAAAGAATCTAACAGTTTGGGTTCAAACAACCCAGATAGAGCTTTCAATAAGCGCCCTCGCGCTGTGGAACTCCAGATTTCTCTGGAGTTAACTATTTCATCTCCGGGGCAGTCAAAAGCCAGGGGCATACTGCAAAGGTCCTAATATAAGCAAGACTTCATGGTGTTTGAAATATCAAGTTACCCTAAAGCAAGAAAATATAGTGATTAAGCACCTCCCTAACTGTTTGTTTCTAGGGAAAGACAGAGGGGTCATATTTTACGCAGGGCAATCCCGTGCTGCTATAAATGTGGGGAACTGGGTCATTTGAGCAATGTTTGCGAAAAGCAGAAATGTGGTCTTGGTGGAGCAATGGGTCACATTGAGGCACAATGTTGACAGCCACTTAAATGTAATCTTTGTGACGAGCCTGGTCATACATTCCGAGACTGTGTTTGTGCCTCACATAATACTTTAGACCAGGTGTTGAGGGCACAGCAGGATGTGTATGTTGCTACTGCAAAAAAGGAAAAAATGTGCGCACATGAGTTAATGACACAAATCGCTTCCTCTTACCCAAACCCCAGAGGGATGTGTTCCTCAGGATGGCTATGCCGGAAACTACTTAGGGACAATGTGCAGGAATTTTTGGATGACCCCCACACACACACACATCTGCAGCACACGTAAGTGCAGATTCTTGAAGAAAGCCTTAAGGAGAGCATACCTCTCTTAACACCTCTGCATGCAGAACATGATAGCATGCCCATGACTGTAACTCAATCGGGGCTGAGGATCCCTGAAAAGGAAGCGGAGGTATTAGGGTCTATGCCACCTCCTGAAACAGTGAAAGACCCCCCATTTCAGAGGGTTACCAGATAGAAATCTGCACATAAAGCATCACCCTCACAACTTTTGCCTACTGGACAGGATGAAACCCCTATCCAGAATACCTATGAGGTCTTAATGGATTTAGGGGAGGAAGGAGGAAGGGGGACTCGGATGTGCCCTCAATTGCTTCCTCTCACCCTGAGATGACCATAGAGGCTGGATTAGGGGAAAAAATAAAAAATTACTTACCATAGTAATGTTGTTTCTTCTAATGGAGTCTTGCTATACTCTGACTATATGCAGTTAGCCCCAGCACTTGAGCTGCTCCAGAGAGGAAAGGGTTAACTATGCCAGAGCATGGAACGTTGAGCTCGAGCTCGGTTTTCAAACCTCTGTCTCTGGTACATCTCAAGTAACTGTCAGATTCTCACGAGCACTAAACTAACTAACTAATAGTTATAGAAATTGTGTAAAATTTAAAGCCATAAGCAATAAATATTTGGGTCCATCAAACTCAAGTCGAGAACCCAAGAAGAACCTTAAGTAGACTGTGATAATACTAATAATAACAATACAATAATAAGAATAATCAGAAAAAAAATACCCACCTAGCCAGGCAGGGTATGAAAGGTACACCTCTGGGGTGCAACACTGTACCTGCCCACCCACATCCCAAAAACTAGGTTCTGAGAGGGGTGGCAGGAAGGGAGGTCAGAATACAGCAAGACTCCATTAGAAGAAACAACATTACTATGGTAAGTAATTTTTTCTTTAAACAACATGAAGTCTTGCTGTATTCTGACTATATGCAGACTACCAAGCAGTCCCCCCTCCCCCCCGAGGAGGGAATCACAGAACCTTACTTTGGGAAGAGGCTCTGCAGTACTGCTGTGCCAAACCTAGTATCACTTCTGGTCTGAATGTCAAGGGAGTAATGCTTGGTAAATGTGTGCACTGTTTTCCAGGTGGCTGCTTTCCAGATTTTCACTAAAGGAATATCCCTAGCAGCTGCCAGGGAGACAGCTGTACCCCTGGTCAAGTGAGCCCTCAGGCCTGAGGGAGGCCCTTTCCCTAGTTGTGAATAGCAGAACTGAATACAGGAAACAATCCACCTGGCAACAGTTCTTTTAGTAGCAGGTCTACCTTTTTCCACTTCTCCATAAGTGAGAAATAACTGAAGACAATCATTCCTATAGGCCTTAGTATGCTCTATTTAATAACTAAGAGCCCTTTTCACATCCAGACTATGCAATCTTCTTTCCCCAGAAGAAGAATGGTCGGTGAAAAACACAGGCTGGGACATAGATTGGTTCACATGAAATTCCGAAACCACTTTAGGAAGAAATTTTCTATTTGTTCTAAGGACCACCTTATCCCTGTGGAAGGAAATGAAGTCAGGTTCCACTGACAAAGCCTGCAATTCACTGATTCTCCTAGCAGAAGTGATAGCTACCAGGAATAAAGTCTTCTAAGTCAAGTACTTAAGCTCAGCTGAGGACAAGGGTTCGAAAGGGGGTTGCATAAGTTGTGCAATACAAATATTCAAGTCCCAAGCGGGAGTAGGCTCCCTGAAGGGAGGGGTTAATATGAGCTATACCTTTGAAAAACTTACTAAAAACAGGATGAGATGCAAGGGAAGATCCCTTCCCTGCAGAAAGAAAGGCAGAGACAGCTGCCAGATGAACTTTAAGGGTAGCAGGGCTAAGGCCTAACCCATTAAGATGAACCAGATAATCCAGAGCTGTGGAAATACCTGCAGAATCTGGCTGTACATATCTCTGAGAACACCAGATACTGAACCTTTTCCATTTAGAATTGCACGTTTTTCTGGTGGAAGATTTCCTAGAAACCTTAAGGATATCCATTACCCCTTGAGAGAGGTGCAGACCTGCATATTCTAACTCTTCAAAAGCCAAACCTTGAGTCTGAGAGACTGAAGATTGGGGTACCAAATCCTACCCTGGGATGAAGTCAGGAGGTCGTGCCTCCTGGGTAAATCAAGGGGAATTGACACTGCTAGAGACAGTAACAGGGGATACCATGGTTGCCTGGCCCAGTCTGGAGCTACCAGAATCACTGTGCAGGGTTGAGACCTGATCTTGATCAGAACTCTGAAAATCAGTGGAAAAGGAGGAAAGGCATAAAGAAACCTGTTTGTCCAATCTAACAGGAAATCATCTAGAGGAACAGTCCCCAGGAGTGGGGGTCTGCAGCAGAACAGAGGAAGATGACGATTGTCTGGGGCTACAAATAGATCTATTTCTGGAGTGACCCATCTCTTGAAAATTACCTGGAGTACATGAGAGTTCAGAGCCCACTCGTGGTAACCCTGGGATATCCTGCTTAAGGCATCTGCCAGAACATTGTCCTTCCCTAGAAGATCTACTGCTGTCAGTGAAGTCTGAAGAGAGTAAGCCAGTGACCATACCTTCATGGCTTCCATGCACAAGGCCATGGACCGAGTGCCCCCTTGCTTGTTTTTGTACCACATAGTGGTGGTGTTGTCTGTCCTGATCTGCACCACATTCCCTTTGACTGATTGTGAAAAAGCCTTAAGGGCCAGATACACAGCTCTGAGATCCAGAAGACTGATATGAAGGAGAGACTCCTACTGTGACCAAGTGCCCTGTGCAGTGAGATCCCTCATGTGGTCTACCCATCCTAGAAGAGAAGCGTCTGTGGTAAGGACCACTGAGGGTGCTTGACTGAGGAATGGGACACCCTGTCTGAGATTGTCCTCCTCCAACCACCATTGGAGGGGCCTGAACAAGAGTCTGAGTAACTGGAATAGGCTGGCGAGATAGTCCTTCCTCTGATTCCACAAGGACCTTAAATGGAACTGAATGTCCCTCATCTGGAACCTGGCTCCTTGAACCATTGCTATGGAGGCTGCCATGTGACCTAAAAGCTGTAGAAAATGTCTGGCTGGACGAGACACTAGTAGTTGAAAAGAGGGGGCCAGATCTGTAAGGGCCTTTACCCTTGAATAAGGGAGGAAGGCCATTGCCTGAATAGTATCCAGCTCGACTCCTATAAAAGTAAGGAGTTGCACTGGTTCTAGAACTGACTTGGATAAGTTGAGAAGGAATCCTAGAGAACCCAGAAGCCCCTGGGTAACCTTTATAGCTGACTTGACTTGGTCTGAGGACTGACCTACAATGAGCCAGTTGTCTAGGTAAGGAAACGCTGATTCCCTGCCTTCTGACGAAGGCCACAACTACTGCTAGACATTTTGTGAATACCCTTGGAGAAGATGTCAGGCCAAAGGGCATTGCTCTGAACTGATAGTGACCTGAGGGCAACTCGAACCTGAGGTACTTCCTGTGGGAGCATCTGATAGGAATGTGGAAATTGGCATCCTTGAGGTCCAGGGAGGCTAGCCAGTCCCCTGGCCTTAGAGAGGGAAGTATTATTCCCAGAGTCACCATTTTGAATTTTGGCTTAGCGATATGTTTGTTCAGATATCTCGGGTCTAGGATGGGTCGCCAGTCCCCTGCCTTTTTTTGGGGTAAGGAAATACCTTGAGTATACACCTTTCCCTCTGTGCTGTAGAGGAACTTCTCCACAGCTTTTACAGACAGTACAAAAGAAACTGTTGCCTCTAAGGCAACTGTTTCCAGGGGTGTTGCAGGTGTAAAAGACTTGGCTCTCATTCTGGGGAATCTTTTGAAGCTGAGAACAAGTCCCTGGCTTACTACTTCCAGGACCCATTTGTCTGAAGTGACAGACTTCCAAGTCTGGAAGAAGTAAGTCAGCCTGCCCTTACTGAAATTGGGGAGGTGACCCAGAATGACACATCAGGGTGTCTGTTTGGCAGGAGCCCTAGGCTGAGAAGAGGATGCAGCCCTGCTCATCCCCCTTCTGCCTCTCCCTTTAAAGAAACCCCTCTGCTGGAAAGAAGAGGAAGCCTGGGCTTGGTAAAAAGACCTGTGAAAAGGCCTGCCCCTGCTAGCCCTAGACTGCTGCTTTTATGGAGTGGCTTGCCTTTCCTTGGCCACTGCACTCCTGTAGGTGGTCCTATATTCATCCATCTTTTTCATGTATGTCTCTGTTTGCTCACCAAACAAAGAATTGTCAGTGACAGGAAAATCCATAGCTTTAGCATGGGTACCCTGTGACAGGCTAGTACGTCTGAGCCAAGCAAACCTCCGTAAGGAGACAGATATATCCATAACTCTTGATGCCACATCGTTGGAGTCAACAGCAGCATGGAATTAAATTTTGGATGCCTCTATAGCATCCGCATTTACCTGCTCCAGCTCCTTGGCCAGCTGGGGAGGGGCATTCTTCGCTAGCTCCAGAACCGTATCCCACCTGGACTTCTGGTACCTAGCAACATAAGCCATATAAAAAGCCTGCCTGAGTCCCAAGGAAGATGCCAAGTACTGCTTCTTTGCCATGGTATCCACCTTCCTGGAATCCTTATCTGGGGTGTGTGAAGCCAAGGGGATGTTTGCCTTGTCACAGGCTGTAGCCTGCACTACTCCAACATGGCTGCAATGAGAATAGAGAAACTCTGTTCCAGGGCCACACAAAGTATACCTCTTGTCCATTCTCTTATCCACAGGAGGTATGGAAGATGGCATCTGTACATTTTTTTGAGTTTGTTTCCCCAGAGACTTATGTACTGTGGGGGAATAGGCAATCTCTTAGACTCTGGGACATCCATCATCTCCACAAAATCAGGTTCTGCTGCCTCATCCACAGCTTCCACTGCTGGTAGCTGGAGGTTTTATGCCACCTTTTTATGAAATAAAAAGTGTGAAGGGAAATCAAAGTCTGGGAGGGGAGACATTGGAGGGCCTGTCTGGGGAGATGTCAGGCTCTACTGGCTCATCTAGGTCTCCAAATTCATCTTAATCTTCGTAGTCTCTCTCAGGATCATCCTCCCAATCCAACTCATAATACTCCTCTGGTTCATATGCTGAAGGGGTTGGAACCAACCGAACTGATCGCCTGCCAGGCGGTGTCGGTTCGGTTGGAACTGGACGGAGTGACTGAACTATATTAATAGCCCTAGCAATCTCTTCAGTGGTTGGGATCTTAGGGGCTGGATCCCAACCGGCCGATTTCTTTTTTCGTTTTGAAGGAACTGATCCTTCGGAATCCAACTTCCTTTTGCCCGAGGAGGTATCGCCCCTGTCAGCAGGCACCTCCACATATTCGGTCAGAACCGAACCGGGCTGGCCATCCGGATTAACGGACTTCTCGGCCTCTCTTTCCCTAAGCTGAGCTAATCTTTTCTCTATAGTGGCCTTAAGGAAATTTGCACAAATGTGGCAGTCTGATTTGAGGTGGTCACACCCCAGGCAATAAACACATGTGAGGTGGGGATCAGCTTTAGCAAAAGCCTCCCCACTGTAATAGGGGATAAAGAAATGTATCCCAATATTGCAGGCAAACCTTATTTTGGCCTAAAACATAAGGTGTTTGTGTAACAAATATTGATCTATAAAGCTGAATCATATCAAAACTTGTGAAGTTACAAGTTTAACTAAGCAACAACTTGTAATATTCAAGTGTCTTTTGATATCTGTACTGACCATGTGAGTAATGGCAAACAGGTGTCTTAAGTGTCTGCACAAACAGAAATACAGGGAGAGAGTTCAAATTATCCCTTCAGACTATTTTTAGTATTTATCAGGAGGACAGGCCAGAATAAGTGCTTGTGTGCACATTCCTAAGTGCAAACCTATTTCTTCCTCCTAAGATCTTAATAACTAGTAATGACCATTATTATTATCCTTATATAGTAGTATCAATACAAGAGCTAGCTCATACATTAGCTCATGCATGTACTAAAAGGAGAATTGCCTTGTCATGCATAAACTAAAAGAAGAAAATTGCCTTTTAAAGTTAAAGTTTATATTTGTCTTGGATCAATCATAGACAACCATAGTACTGTCTTCCACTATATAAGCAAGCCACTATACACTGTTAGTTTGAAGAATTAAGAACTAAGAATGAAGAATGAAAAATGCACCACCTGTAATCTCTTGCTATGATTATTATTTAATCATTAAATTCTTCCGCCATCAGTACCATCTCCGTCCGTCTCCTTTCTAAGTATTTGTAATGGATAATTTACAAATTGTAATTTTGTTTTCCCACCTCTACAATTGGTGCCGTGGCTCGGACCGCTGGTGCTGCATGCTGTGGAGGCTGCCTAACTACTGGTTAGTCTGCAAGCCTAAATAAGAAGGTGACGATGCTCAGAGAAGGTGCTGATTGCTTAAAGCGAGGGAAAATGGTGCACACAGACAGGTTAGCCATTTGCTAATCAGGTGATGTATGCTTTGTATGCTTTCCAAATTGTTTAAATATAAAGTAGTGCTTAACTCTGTAGGAACTCATGGGGCAGAGTAGGTAAGTGAAGGTGCTGGGACTTGCAAACTGGACCTCACAAGGGAGCTGTAAGACATAGCTAGACAGACCAGGGCACCAGTGCACGGGTGCACTCGGCTGTAAAGGCTAGGCAGGCAAGAAAAAGATAAGAAGAATGTGTATGGAAACAATAATAGGTCGTTTTCTAGAAAAACACCTAAAGGGGAAGCATACAAACCAATGCCTGATGATCAACTGGTACAACTGTATTTTATGAGTATGGAAACATTGATAGGTTGTTTCTGTGGGAAACACCTAAAGGGGGGAGTAAATAAACCATGATTAACAAGCACAGCAGTGTTTTAATTAAAAATTAAAAAAAGAGTAACTAGCAAATACTGTACAAAGTCTGTGATAATATAGCCAGGTGGTAATTCATTAACACATGAGACTTTAGAAAAAAAAGGAAAGCTGCATGAACAGCAAGATGTAATAATCCAGCTACAGTCAGAGATAGATAGTTTAAAAATGTGAATAAGTCAAGAGCCAAAATCCCTGCAAGAGAGAAAAATTAATAACTAAAGTAATAGTTTGTAAAGGTATAGCGAGACCTTTGTTTTTTTAGATAGGGATAATTCTCTTTTATTAATTGCAATATAAACTATGACACAGTTTCTGTAGCACGTCGGTAAGATGTGAATGTCTTAAAATCTAAAGACAAACACTTTACAGTGTGCTAACTCCTGTATAGGAGCAGTTAAAATGTAGGAGTAAAAAGTCAGTTTTGATTATTGGCAAGGCATACTAACTTAATGCCCAAAGACCTTGCCTCTTCTAATGTTAAAAGTTTGATTCTAGATACTCTTAGTATGCTGTGGGGTAGACTAGAGCAAAAGCTAGCCACTTGTTCTTCTGTAATTGCTACCATAACCAAACAAACCACAGTTTGGCACGATTAATAATGTTATCAGTAACACTAGAGTTTCCAAAGGACAAAAGATTTTCATTAAAAATGATGTTGGCATATTTTTAAATGTGGTATTCAAGTGTCCTTGGATAAAAAATGTTTAAAAGTTGTTTTTATTTCCTGTGCAATGTAACATTAAGATATTTTTTAAGATCAGTAGTGTTCAAGGCCACTACAAAAATAACTGGGTTTGAGCAACCCTTGTATGCACACTATGTGACCTTTTGACCTTCTTGTGTTACAGCCAACATAGTCAATCAACATTTAACTGTGAGCAAAACTTCTTTGTTTAAACTCAGCTGACATTTTGTCATGCTTAGGATAAGAAAACCCAGTGACGCTTGGCTTCTTTTATCCTATGGAAATAATCTTGTATTACAGTAGTTGAGCTGTATCTTCTGCCAGTAGAAGCTCGGGGGGAGGGGGTAAGCTACCCTTCCTTCCTTTCTTCCAGTGTAATGTCCACAAAGGTTGCAAGGTACATTGCTATCTCCCCATAGGGGTAAATACCAAAAAATGTATTTTGATTCTTCTTCAAAAACATATGCTTCAAGAATTAGTTAAGCTGGAGTGGGAGTTGTGTATGTACTTCCACATATTCATTCTTTTGATTGTCTTTTCAGCTTTCTTAGCCCATTTACAAGCTATATTTGTTTCATGTTTAAAATGTATTTTATACATTATGCTCAATACTAAAATTGTTCTATTGCAAAAATGCTTATGTTTCCTAATTGGTTCCACATAAGTTCTATTGCATAAATCAAGTCATTATTACCTCTGCAAGTGTAATGTTTTAGCAAAATTACATCTATTTGTGAAACTTTAAATCAACTGAAAAGGTCCAGTGAGTTTAAACTCTACAATCAAGCTTATTGTTTCTACTTACTATGGAGTAAAGTCTGGGGTAGGGGCAATCCCCTAACTTCAGCAGGAAGATTCTTCTTCAATTGATCTTCAAGCAAGACATCCATTTTCTGCACTGTTGTTTATTCCAACATGGTTGATACTTTATGCAAACCTATTGCTTTACTATGGACTGTTCATCTGTGTGCCAGGGTGTAATCAACTATCACAACACAAATACCATGCCAGTGTGTGTGTGGCTACTCAATGCACAACCTAATGCACCCCTGGCCAGTGCAGTGTGTCTGCTATCCAACAGCCAGCAATATGAACACTGACTTTTCTAAATTGGTGCATGGACATACTTAACAGCTGGTCTAGCAGCTGTACCTCAAAGCTCAAGACTGGATCACAGCAAAGCTACATGGACTAAAAATAGACAAATGTGTTTCTTGTTATAAACAGAGCCACACCAAAGAACAATAATGTTTATGTGTTAACTCTGTCCTACTGTTTTGGGGGTAATAATAGTGTTTATAACTATGCTAGTTTAAGCAACTCATTATGTTTTGTAATCTCAAATACCATATACTTAACTGTAACACCAACTGAATGTCCAAATGTGATAAAAGGGCCAGAGAGTGGATTTAATCAACACTTATTGATCAAGTGATTGTGAATAATGTAAAGTACATAGTGAGATGTACATGCTCAGAGGAGCTGCATTGTTGCATAAATAATAATTAAGCAATATTGGTTCAAAGGGGGGCTTGTAATAGGGGATAAAGAAATGTATCCCAATATTGCAGGCAAACCTTATTTTGGTCTAAAACATAAGGTGTTTGTGTAACAAATATTGATCTATAAAGCTGAATCATATCAAAACTTGTGAAGTTACAAGTTTAACTAAGCAACAACTTGTAATATTCAAGTGTCTTTGGATATCTGTACTGACCATGTGAGTAATGGCAAACAGGTGTCTTAAGTGTCTGCACAAACAGAAATACAGGGAGAGAGTTCAAATTATCCCTTCAGACTATTTTTAGTGTCTGTTATCAGGAGGACAGGCCAGAATAAGTGCTTGTGTGCACATTCCTAAGTGCAAACCTATTTCTTCCTCCTAAGATCTTAATAACTAGTAATGACCATTATTATTATCCTTATATAGTAGTATCAATACAAGAGCTAGCTCATACATTAGCTCATGCATGTACTAAAAGGAGAATTGCCTTGTCATGCATAAACTAAAAGAAGAAAATTGCCTTTTAAAGCTAAAGTTTATATTTGTCTTGGATCAATCATAGACAACCATAGTACTGTCTTCCACTATATGAGCAAGCCACTATACACTGTTAGTTTGAAGAATTAAGAACTAAGAATGAAAAATTAAGAATTAAGAATGAAGAATGAAAAATGCACCACCTGTAATCTCTTGCTATGATTATTATTTAATCATTAAATTCTTCCGCCATCAGTACCATCTCCGTTCGTCTCCTTTCTAAGTATTTGTAATGGATAATTTACAAATTGTAATTTTTTTTACCCACCTTTACACCCACACTCAGAACAGTGTTGAAACCCAGTGGGACCGGTTTTCCTTTTGGGTTTCTCAGACATTGCCTTATGAATAAAATTACCCTCAACAGCTGTTACGCCAGGTAATGAAAACTTTTTGGTCACCAACCGGTTCAAAGGCTGTGTAAAAAAAACAGAATAAATCCTCGTTTTTTTTGAGACCGAAAAAGTACCGGACCACACTAAAGTAAGATGAACAGCAAAAATTTAAACAATCACTTCGGTTCCCAACCAGACCGACCAGAAAGAAACCAAACAAAACAATTTCTATCACTATCTACTATACTATATTTGTACTGCAGACAGAGATTTGAGTACCGAAAAATAAAGAAACGGTTATGAAAAACCGAACGAATCACTATACCGAACCGAAGCCGCGAAGGAGAAATCTCCGGAACGTCTTCACAGTTAGGCAGAGTAAAGAATCTGATGGTTACTTGAGATGTAACAGAAACAGAGGTTTGAAAATCGAGCTCGAGCTCAACATTCTATGCTTTGGCATAGAGTTAACCCTTTCCTCTCCGAGGCAGTTCAAGTGCCGGGGCTAACTGCATATAGTCAGAATACAGCAAGACTTCATGTTGTTTGAACTAAACCGAAAAAGAGGAAGAAAAGGAAATGAAAGTGGACTATATCCTTGTACATTATAAAATTAAATGCATGCTAGTTTAACATTAACCACTGCAAAAGTTAATAGCATAAAATCGGAAGAGAGACGAAAAGTTAACTTTGCCAGTTTAAAATCAGGGGGCGGGCAAGTAATATTTGTACAAGACACCAGATTACATATTGTGCTGGAGGTTACAAATGCCCAGATGGATTGGAGGTGGGGTCCTTCTCTGTGGTCCCTGGGGGAAGAACAATGTTCAGGAACTGGTATTTTATTTACAGGGATACAGATTACCGTTTTAAAAGTCTTGGACATCAGCCCAGGAAGGGTATTAATGGTAGATTTCATTATACATGAAGTAGCATACAGATTGATTAACATATATGTTCCACAGACAAAAGCAGATATATTTTCTTTGTTTAAAACAATAGAGCCCTTATAACATACTTCCAAACTGATCTTATGGGGTGGGGAGATTTTAATTGTGGATTACGGCCTGAAGACAGGGTAGGAAAACTGAGAAAATGTTCTGTGATACGAACATGTTGCAATGTATTCTGGATAAAGGTTGTTTAAGAGACATACATGACATTTTACATGTTCATCCAGAGCACACCTTTTATAAAGGGAAGCTATCCACAAGGATAGACTTCTGGTTTGTGTCTGAAAGAACAAAGGGAATAATAGCACAAGTTATGCCTTTGGAAACATTGGATTACATGGCGCTACAGGCTCAGATAGGTATACACCATAACATCATTACAGGGAGACATTACTGAAAAATGAATCATTTTTTTACAGGAAGATCACCTTAAACAGGAGACAAGGGAATTCTTTCAGGTAAGGACAGACATTAGTTTTTTATATGATAGTTCATTAGAATGGTGGGAGGACACAAAGAGAGACCTGAAAGATTTGGTAATATAGATTATGAGGACAAAGGCAAAAAGCAAAAAGCAAATACATACAATACCTTGGATTTAGAGCACAGTATTTGAAATTGTTATCACACATGTGGACTACAGGAGGGGACAGGATGGACCAACTATATAAAATAAAACAGAAGATGTATGAATATCATAAAATTAATGAGGATGTGACTGCAAAACATCAGCAGTTTACAACACAGGGTAGGAAGGACACAGTTAATCCTTATGGGATGGCTTTACATGGGGTTAAGAAGACAATGATTACGTCTCTAAGAAACATGAATGGTAATACAATAGAGCTTCAGGTGGACATACAACAGGTAATTCAAAAACTTGTCAGTGAGATATTTCAGAAAGGAAGCTCCCGAACAACATCCTTCCTTTTTGGACAATATAACATTGCCAACATTGTCAGACTTAGAAAGGCAGGAAATAATAGCACCTATTAAGGTGGAGGAAATCAGGGTTGCTATTAATAAATTATCTACAGGAACCACACCAGGTAAAGATGGGATACTGTACAAATTCTATAAGGAATTTGTAGAGGAATTGACCCCGTGGCTACAAGAAGTATACTAAGAGATACAAAGTGAGGAGAGACTGGTCTGTAGTATGAATGAGGGGGTTATGATATTTCTTTGTAAAAAAGGGGATCCACAAGATATGAAGAACTGGAGGCCATTAAGTCTGTTGACTATGGACTATAAAATTCTTACTAAAATATTGACAGCTAGGTTGGCAAAAGTAGCGAAGAAGGTAATCACTGCTGAGCAAACATGTGCAGTGCCAGAGAGAAACATACAACAAAATCTAATCTTTCTAAGAGAACTGGTTGAGCAGGGTTGGAAATGGAGTTAGAAGGTTATATATTAACTTTGGATCAGGAGACTGCATTTGATGCAGTCAGTCATGATTATCTCTGGGCAATATTGAAATATTATGGTATCCCAGAACACTTTATTAATATGGTTAAATAGAGAATAATGGCTAGGCTACTGTGTGTTATGAAGTTTTTTTTTTTTTTTGGGTTTTTTTTTTTACACACCCAAGGTGTGTGATGACCCATAAACCTCGAGAGCAAAGCTCGAGAGGTTTATTAGGTCATCACACACCGAGGGTGTGAAAAAAAACATCATAGACATACAGTAGGCTAGACATTATTTTTTATAATTACTGGTGTAAGAAATCAATGCTGGAAAGTTAGTGAGGCAGCCACGTTTTTGATTCCTGATCCTGCTCAGTCCGCTACTCGAGAACACACACACACACACACTATCTCTGCCTGAATCGAGGCAACATCGGGATCGACCAGATCATTTTTTTTAAGTCTATAAGCAGGATCAACTGGATAAATACAGTGAAATTAAGCGGATGGTTACCGGAGGTGAGAAGCTACATTTGTGTCCTCGGTAACTGAAGAAACCGCTGCCATGGTTGTTGCCATGCTTGTCCCTCCCACGCACCGATTGCAAGCCAATAAGGTAGCATGCTAAAGATGAGTGGCAGCAAATGCCGTAATAACCCATTCTATGGGTTATTACGGCATTTGAAACACGGCTCTAATTCGTGTGATAAAGGGGGTCACCAGTAATTATACTTCTATACAAGCATGCACAAGTGACGCCCTTAGTCAATGGTTATTTTGGGATTCCTATTACCATGAAAAATGGAGTAAGGCAGGGCTGCCCTATGAGTTCGTTGTTATATGTATTCAGAATAGACCCCATTTTATGGTTAATAGAGGGAACAGACTCTATTAAGCCTATCAGTAATTACACAGGACAGATATTTAAAAAAGGTATTGGCATATGCGGATGACTGTATCATTACAGTACAAGATCTAGACTCAGGGGTACATGCTCTTAAATTATTAGAAAGTTTTCAGAGCAGTACGGGAATACAGATTAACACAGGAAAGAGTAAAATTTTAGCCCTAGGAACAGCTCCACTATGGGATGATTTTCCAATAATTGTCACAAAGGGAGAAGTTAAAATATTGGGCATCTGGTTTGGTATAAGACTTGCAGAACAGAAAAACTGGGATCAGGTGTATGAGGAAGCCTTCAGAAAGGTACAGTCTTGGAGGTCATGGAAAATTACTAGAAAAAAAGGGTATATTTGTTGAAAGCATATATAATAACTGGTCAGCAATTTCTCTCAATGTACTGACCAGGTTGATATTTTCCATAACAACCAGCTGGTTGTTATGACATTCATGAGCCATGCCAGTCAAACTATGCTGCTGCCTCATTGGCCAACATTCTGTATGTGGGCAGGGCCAAACAGTCTCACAAACTGCTGGAGAAAAATTGCTGGTCTGTTATTATAAAAATAAAAGATGGGAGGGTTAAGAGATGACAGCATATTTCATTGTGGGATGCCATAAACCGGCTTCGCCCCTCGGGGTTTATGTAGCATCCCACAACTCGGGTGTGCATTAAATTATCATATCAAACCCTTCCCCATCCATTATTCTCTATATAGCACCTATTTTTGTATGTTTCCCACATACATTCCCTACCATATACTATGCATACTATGCTTATGGGCCTCTTTTTTAATGGGGCAGCAGGTTGAATCCTATGAAAGGGGCACATACCTATAGGACTTGGAAAGAAGGGGTTTGGGCATGATTCAGCCTTTACTTTTTTTTTTTATTTAGTAATTATTTTTTTTAGTAACAATAGGCCTTTGATGCCAAGAACTGAAGGATTAGGTACTACAGGTGTGAGACGTTGGGAAGAAGTTTTTTTACAGCATGGGGAAAAGGAAAGTGGCATGTGTCTGAAAAATCTTTACCTTCTTATGTACAAACCACATTGACATATATTTGCATGTGGAAGATTGAATTACGACGGTTCCTGGATGTGGATAAACAAAAGTTTGGTAAGCTGTTAGTTGATGAATGTTATTTGGAAGAGCTGGTGTTTATATTAGAACCACATATGGATGAGACTTTAGTTTTGGAAAGTATTACAGAACCAAGGATTCCT
Organism: Neoceratodus forsteri; assembly: GCA_016271365.2. Classification (NCBI taxonomy): domain Eukaryota; kingdom Metazoa; phylum Chordata; order Ceratodontiformes; family Ceratodontidae; genus Neoceratodus; species Neoceratodus forsteri. Next base: position 663,595,105 of record CM057459.1, read on the forward strand.
TTAAAAATGCAGTATGTCATCTGGTTATGTGGACACCAAAAGTTAAATGTCAAGGGAAATCAGAAGCATAAACCACTATATGAGAGACAATGTACAGCAGGAACTTGCTCACGTCAAATAGAATCAATGCAGCACTTATTTTTTGACTGCTTTTGTATCTCAGGTTTTTGGGGCTCTTTAGCAGCACTGTGGAATGAAGAAATATTTGCAAATATTAGTTATGAAGTGTTACTATTTGGATAATTGTCAATTGAATGGAACAAATGGAGAAGGAGTACTATATTTGTTGTATTTGCATGCATCAAATGGTCTATCTGGCAATCAAAGTGTCTCAGGATATTTCTACAAAAAGAGGTAGTGGTGCAAGATATATTGTTTAAAATACAGGATGAAACAGACAAGATCTATAATTATGAGATAACTTAATTAGGAATGGAGAAGAGTAATCAACTGTGGGAAGAAATGCCATGGATTGGTTAGTAGTACTTAGCTTTAGTGTGCATTTGTAATAGTAGAAGTTTTAAAGTAGGAGAACCTATGTACAGTGATATAAAGGAATTCTGACTTCTTGTTTAAGCCCCTCCCCCCCCTTTTCACCATAGGGTTGTTGGATTTTGATTTTCGTAGGTAGGATGTTAACACTGTTTTGCTTTGTTTTTTTGCTTTGTATCTCATGTTTTATGATTTAATGCTTATGGAAACATGTATGTAATATGACTGTTTGTTTTTGTATTAATAAAAATTTCCCCTACTCTTTTCAAGAAGTGCTAGAGGATCTTTAACGTCCACCTGAACCACCACCAGAACATACAGAAGGGACCTCGGTTTAACATCTCATCTGAAAGACAGCACCTTAGGAGTGCATCAACCCCCTTGGGCTGCACTACAGTGCCAGTACTGGGATTTAACCCAAGTGCCTGGTGCGGGGATAGAACTGACAGCCTTCTGATCTTCCGGCCTCAAAGGCCAGTGTGCAACCCATTGAGCTGCTGACACTGAAAATAGCATTATGCTGCCTTGTTGGCTCTGACCAGAGTTTGTTTTGTTTACAATCACCGTTGGTGATGACTAAGCACTTTTTTACTTTTTTTATCATACTTAATTTTTAATTTTTTGTATTTTTTTAACCACGTTTGCTTTTAACTGCTTTGGAAATTTGTATGTCTTTTGTCTAACAGGGCGAGCATTTTTTGTTACTGTTATGTGCTTGGCCCTTTTTGTTTGGCCTGGGAAAGGGGTAAAAGTACTGATAAACGTCTTTAGCAAGTTACAAATTATTGTGGTTTATTTGGAGGTTAAGGAAGAAAACATTACTTACCACAGTAATCTTGTTTCTTCCAAGAGAATCTCACTGTATTCTGACAAATGCAGTATGATCTCACCATAGGACTGCCCCGGAGCTGAAATGGTTAATAGAACCTATGCTAATAGTGAAATGTTAGGCTCAAGCTCGGTTTTCAAACCACTGTCCCTGGTTGCATTTCCTGTAACCGTCAGATTCTTACAAAGCATGCAGAAGCTAAAACTAACTAATCTTTTCTAATATAACAAATTAACCCCCTTTTCAGAACAAACCCCTTTTCAACAGCAAGGGCATCTCTAAGACTCAAGTCACAGATGCCCAGGAAATTAACAGATACACCAACAGGTTTGCCATATGATATGGACAGCGGACATGCAGTGCCCTCTAGGTTCTAGTAGAAGAGGAAGGGTGGAAGCTCAGAATACAGCAAGATTCCCTTAGAAGAGACAAGATTATTATGGTAAGTAATGTTTTCTTCAAACCCCAAAAAATCTTATTGTATTCTGACAAATGCAGACTACCCAAGCAGTACCTTTGGAGGTGGGCAGAGAACCTATTTAGGAAACAGGCTCTGCAGTACTGCTGTGCCAAACTGGGCATCACCTCTAGCCTGGGTATCCAAGCAGTAGCGCTTGGTAAATGTGTGAACAGTTTTCCAGGTTGCTACTTTACAGATTTCCAGCAGAGGAATGTCTCTTGAAGCTGCTATGGAAGTAGCTGTTCCTCTAGTAGAGTGGACCCTGAGACCCTTTGGAGGCTGTTTGCCCACTTTGCCATAGCAAAACTGGATATAGGCCACAATCCACCTTATGGTGGACCTTTCTGTGGCTGGTTTACCTTTTCCCACTTCCCTGTAGGTCAAGAAGAGTTGGGTACTATCCCCCCGTGACCCTTTGTGTGGTCCAGGTAGTAGCTGATAGCTCTCTTAACATCTAGGCTAAGCAGTCTACGTTCCCTTGAAATGGAATGGTCAGTGAAAAAGACTGGCAGTGAAATGGACTGATTAAGGTGGAAGTCAGATACCACCTTGGGAAGAAATTTCTTGTTAGCCCCGAGGACAACTTTGTCCCTATGGAATGCAATGTAATCAGTTTCCATGGATAAAGCCTGAAGCTCACTAATCCTTCTGGCAAAAGTAATTGCCACCAGGAACACCGTTTTCCAGGTTACATACTTTTATTTATTTATTTATTGAAATTTCAAATAACACCTTTGAGAACAAGCTCATTTCATAGGTTCCACGTCAGACGAACAATACATATTGTAAAAGTATGAGACGGAGAACAAACAAAACAAGGAATTATACAAAACATCACATAGAGAATAATGGCTAGGCTACTATGTGTTATGAAGTTTTTTTTACACACCCAAGATGTGTGATGACTCATAAACCTCGAGAGCGAAGCTTGAGAGGTTTATTAGATCATCACACACCAAGGGTGTGACAAAAAAAAAAACTTCATAGACACACAATAGGCTAGACATTATTTTTTATAATTACTGGTGCAAGGAATCAATGCTGGAAAGTTAGTGAGGGAGCCACGTTTTTGATCCCAGATCCTGATCAGTCCGCTACTCGACACACACACACACACACATGCTATCTCCGCCTGAAACGAGGCAACATCGGGATCAACCAGATTATTTTTTTTTTTTTAAGTCTATAAGCAGGATCAACTGGATAAATACGGTGAAATTAAGTGGTTGGTTACCTGAGGTGACAAGCTACATTTGTGTCCTTGGTAACTGAAGAAACCGCCGCCATGGTTGTTGTCGTGCTTGTCCCGCCCACGCACTGATTGCAAGCCAATAAGGTAGCACACTAAAGATGAGTGACAGCAAATGCCGTAATAACCTGTTCGACGGGTTATTATGGCATTTGAAACACAGCTCTAATCCGTGCGATAAAGGGGGTCACCAGTAATTATAACAGTATATAACTAGAGATGTTCCAATACATCTGGCATTGTACAATGTAGGCTAATGTGCGTATTTGATTAAAACCTGGAATTCAAAGGGTCATATTAGAGGGGGTGAGGTCTTATGAAACGACCCTTTACAGGAAAATGAGAACAGACTCAGCCTAATATCTAATAATCAACAAGGTAAAGGATGGCATCAGCCCAGGGTCCTTATCAGAGGTGAGAAGGTATGGGAGAAAGCATTTTAAAGTGAGCAAGGGAGCTCAGGAGATATAACGGGGGGAGGGGGAAGTCATAGAGGGGTGAGGGGAAAGAGTGGAAGGGATCAAGAGGAAATGTGAAAGGAGAATGATTAGCAACTTAGAACAGTTATTTACATGCTAAGAACAGTTATGCATAAGGTCAGGATAACATAAGGTTAGAATAAGTGCTGGTGACAAGAAGGAAGGTTATTGGAAGATTACTTGAGATCTGCTGAGGACATATGCTCAAAAGGTGGCTGCATGAGCTGTGCAATACATATGTTGAGATCCCACACTGGGGTGGGATTCCTGTGTGGGGGGCACAAATGCAGCAGCCTCTTGAAGAATTTTCTGATTACTGAGTTTGAAGTCAGAGATGATGCCTTGCCTGCTGATAAGCAAGCAGAGACAGCTGCAAAGTGCACTTTCAGAGTGGATGGTCTCAGAACAAGGGAATGAAGGTGGGTCAGGTAATCCAGGACCACTGGCAAGCCTGCCTGAGTGTAGTCTATATCTTTACTCTGGCACCAAATGGAGAACCTTTTCTACTTGAATGTGCATGTCTTCCTAGTGGAGGGCTTTCTAGAAACCCTGAGGACCTCCATGACCCCTTCAGAGAGATGTAAGTCAGCATACTCTAGGTTCTCAAGTGCCAGGCTTTGAGCCTGAGAGACTGAAGGTTGAGGTACAGGATCCTGCCTTGGGAGAAAATCAGCAAGTTGCATTTCCTGGGGAGGCTGACTGGTTTGGCCACTGACAGTGCCAGAATCAGGGAGTACCAGGGCTGCCTGGCCCAGTCTGGAGCCATGAGGATCATTGTTGTCGGCTGGGATCTGAGCTTGTTCAGGACTCTTAGCAACAGTGGAAATGGAGGGAAGGCATACAACAGTAGTGCATCCAGTGGGACTGAGCCCCTCACTGGAGGCCTGCAGCAACACTGGGAGAGCTGATAGTTGTCTAGGGTTGCAAAGAGGTCTACCTCTGGAGTGCCTCACCTTTCGAACACAATCTGCAACACCTGCTTGTTCCGGGACCACTCGTGGTGCTTCTGATTGATTCTGCTGAGAACATCTGCCAGGACATTGTACTTCCCTGATAGGTGGACTGCTGAGAGGGAAACTCCCAGAGAGTATGCCAGACTCCAAATGTTCATGGCCTCTGTGCACGGGGGGGGGGGGTGACCTTGTGCCTCTTTGCTTGTTTATGTAGTACATGGTGGTTGTGTTGTCTGTCCTGACCTGTACCACTTTCCCCCTGTAGCATACTGGCAAAGGTCTGGAGTCCCAGGAAGACCGCTTTGAGCTCTAGCAGGTTTATGTGCAACAGGGACTCCTGCTTGAGCTATGTGCCATGAGCAGTGTGTTTCTCCAGATGTGCCCCCCAGAGGAAAGCATCTGTGGTTAGCACCAAGGAAGGGTTAACCTGAAGGAATGGCATACCCTGTCTGAGATTGTCTTTTTCCATTCACCACTGAAGTGCCTGCAGGTGTGTTCCTGTGACTGGCACCAGCTTTGACAGCGAGTCTCTTTTCTGATGTCAGTGCAACTTGAGATGAAACTGAATGTCTCTCATTTGGAACCTTGCCCCTGACATTGTTGCTGTGGAAGCTGCCATGTGACCCAGCAATTATAGGAAGTGTCTTGCCGGCCTTAGGCTGTGCAGTTTGAAGGTACTTGCCAATTGCATCAGGCTGTCCACTCTTGCCTGTGGAAGAAAAGCCTTTCCTCTCACAGTGTCCAGCTCGACTCCTATGAATTCGAAGAGCTGTACTGGCTCCAATACAGATTTTCTCAGGTTGTCTATGAACCCTAGTGACTGTACAACATCCTGTGTGACTGTCAGGGACTCCCTGACTTGTTGAGGAGATTGACCTATGACTAGCTAGTCATCCAGATAAGGGAACACTGCCACGCCCTGCCTCCTCAGGTGTGCCACAACCACAGCTAAGCATTTTGTAAACACCCTTGTAGCAGAAGCAAGTCTGAAAGGCATTGCCTTGAACTGGTAATGGCCTGATGGCAGTCTGAATCAGAGATACTTTCTAAGGGACTGCCTGATGGGGATGTGGAAGTAAGCATCCTTTAAGTCCAGAGATGCAAGCCAATCCCCCTGCCTTAGAGATGGGAGGATTGTTGCTAGAGTCACAATCTTGAACTTTGTTTTTAACAGATGTCTGTTTAGGTACCTGAGATCCAGTATGGGTCACCACTTCCCGGTTTTCTTTGTTGTGAGGAAGTATCTTGAACAGAGGCCCTTTCCTCTTTGTGCCTGAGGAACTAGTTCTATTGCCCTTTGAGACAGAAGGGTCGACACTTCCCCCTCTAGCAGTAATGTTTCTGATATGGAAGAGGGTCTGAAGACCCTTGCCCTCAGCTTTGGCATGAACTTGAAGCTGAGAGCAAGGCCTTGGCCCACTACCTCCAAGACCCACTTGCCTGTGGTGATGTATTGCCATTCTTGGATGTAGTGGGCCACCCTGCCCCCTACTGGTGTTGGGGAGGTGACCCGAGCAGACACCTCAGGGTGCCTGCTTGGCTTGGGCTGCTGTCTGGGTGCTGGGGCTAGTAAGGTTGCCGCCTCTCCTGCCCCTGCCCTGAAATAACCCCTCTGCGGTTGGTACTGGAGAAAAGTTTGAGGCTGAAAAAATGGCCTACAGAGTCCCCTTCCTCTACTCCCCCTAGCTTGATGCTTATGCGGTGTAGATGCCTTTTCCTTGGCAGCAGCACTTTTGTAGGCTGTTTTGTAGTCATCCATTTTCTTCATATAAACCTCTGTCTGCTCCCCGAACAGATATGTAGGCTCACATGGGGAATCAAGGGCCTTGGACTGTGTGTCTTGGGTTAAACTGGTGGTTCTGAGCCAAGCAAATCTTCTAAAAGACACAGAAGCAGCCATTTGTCTGGGAGCAGTGTCCTTATTGTCTACAGTCATACTGAACTGGGCTTTTGATGCCTCTATACCCCATTTTGCAGCTTCTTCCAGATCAGCTGTCATAGGGGCTGGGACAGATTTTGTTATCTCCATAACAGTATTCCATAGTGTTCTCTGATATCTGGGAACATAGGCCATATAGGACGAATGCCTGATAATCAGAAAGGATCCCAGATAATATATAATATAATAATATTCTTGGCTACAGTATCTATTTTTCTGGAATCCTTGTCTGGTGGGTGTGATGCCAAAGGTATGCCAGCTTTATCACAAGCTGTAGCCTGCACCACCCCTTCATGGCTTGGGTGCCCAAAGAGAAACTCTGCTCCACCCTTAGTCACCCAGTATTTCTTGCCCTTGTTCACTTGTTTCCTCAAGGACTTATGGATGGGCAGTAACAGCTTTTTAGAGACTGGAAAGTCCATCATTTCCATATAGTCCTGTTCTTCCTCCTTGTCAGTGGACTCCTGAGTAGGGAGGTCCAGGGTTTGGGCCACTTACTTCATAAAAGCAAAGTGGGATGTATAGTCCTCATTTCCCTTGTAAGGGGAATCAGGACGGTGGGGATCAGTAGAGATATCTGGTTCAATTAGCTCTCCATAATCCTCATCCTCATCTTCATCTTCTTAGAAAGGTTCTACCCCTTGTTTCAATGAACCGGGAACCAAGAAAGAACCCAAGGTTTGTGTCTGCAACTGCTTCTCAACCGGAACCGGGGTACCCAGTTAAAGCGACTGGATAATTCTTATAGCATTCACTATCTCCTCAGCAGCAGGTGTCTTTTTTGGTTGTGGTTCGTGTGCTGTATGTTTCTCCTTTTTCTTGTGGTTGCTGGTTCAGCGGCAGTATCCATGGGCAATTTTTTACCAGAAGAACCGTCACTCTTGTCAGAGGGCTGTTCCTCCGGTTCTTTATGGCTGGTAGCCGGTTTGTCTGTAGCCGGGTCAGCGGCTTTCTCAGACATCTTCTCCTATAGTCATTTAAGTCGTCTCTCAAGTGTTGACAGAGGGAAGTTTTTGCACATATCACAGTCCTCTTTGAGGTGGTCAAACCCCAAGCAAAACACACAAATCAGATAAGGATCTATTTTAGCAAACAGTTCCCCACACTCAGTACAATGTTGGAAACCTGTGGACCCCATTCTTTTCTTGGCCTGTGACATTTATCCCCAAAACACACTTTATTTTTCTTTTGGTCGGTAAAAATCGAACAACCGAGAGTTACCCCAGTAAAATTTTTCTAAATAATAACCAACTTACCTTAATCAGAATAAAAGAAAATTGCTGAGATTCACCTCAGAAAAGAAAACAATTACTCACCATAGTAATCTTATTTCTTCAAAGGGTTTACCTATTAGGATTAAACTGATTCCCCATAGGTGAGGAAGAAAAAATTACTCACCATAGTAATCTTGTTTCTTCAAAGGGATCACTCATTATGATTAAACTGATGCAGCAGTCAGCCTCCTATGTTGGACTGCCCAGAGAGATGGAATTATATGCAAATGATGGAACTCTCAATTGGCTCATGTTAATTGCAAACTTCTGCATTCTGAGTGCTTCAGATTCTTATGTAGCCTAACTGGGTATAAAACCCATTAGATAAAAATAATATTTTTATAAAATAATTTTTGTCCTCTCAGGTCAAAAAAAACATCCCAAGAAGCAAACCTAAAAAACTCGAGACCACAAGGGAACCAACTGGTTAACAAAAAGTGAGTCTCTAACCTGACCTATATGGAAAAAACACCCTAAAACAGGGATGCAGAACAACTTTCATAGTTTTAAGTAGGGGAGGCTGGGTGGGTGCTTTAATCATAATGAGTGATCCCTTTGAAGAAACAAGATTACTACGGTGAGTAATTTTTTCTTCTAACCAAAGGAATCACTCATTATGATTAAACTGATGCAGACTACCAAGCAGTACCTTTGGAGGTTGGGCAGAGAACCTATTTAGGAAACAGGTTCTGCCGCACTGCTGTACCAAATCTGGCATCACTTCTGGATTGTAGATCCAGGCTGTAATGCTTTGTGAAGGTGTGTACTGTTTTCCATGTAGCTGCTTTGCAGATGTCCAATAGTGGAATTTCTCTTGAAGCTGCCGCTGAAGCAGCTTTGCCCTGGTGGAATGTGTTCTCAGGCCCAGGGGTGCCTGTTTACCCACTTTACTATAACAAAACTGTATACATGTCACTATCCAGTGAGCAACTGTATGTTTTGTGGCAGCTCTGCCCTTACCTACCTCACCATAGGTAAGAAAGAGCTGTGTTTGACTTGGTCTGTAAGCTTTGGTTCTGTCAATATAGTGGCTAAGTGCCCTTTTGACATCAAGGGAGTGAAGCCTCCTTTCTGGAGAACTGGAGTTCTCTGTAAAAAAGACAGGTAAAGTGATGGACTGATTTAAATGAAAATCAGACACCACTTTGGGAAGGAATTTTCTAATGGTCATGAGGATCACTTTATCCCTGTGGAATGAGATGCAGTTCACATCTGTGCACAGGGCTTGTAACACACTGATCCTTCTGGCTGAAGTAACAGCCACCAGAAACACAGTTTTCCAAGGATATACCTCAAATCTGCAGTTGCCATGGGCTCGAATGGTGCATCCATGAGCTTGGCAATGCAGATATTCAGATTCCAGGCCGGACCCGGTTCCCTCAGGGAGTGTGCAGAAGGTTGAGGCCTTAAATGTATTTCCTGAATATTGGATGAGGACCATGGATCTCTTTTTACCAGCTGACAGGTAAGCTGAGATTGAAGCCAAGCTGACCTTGAAGGTCGAAGGCTTCAGGCCTAGAGAATGTTTAGGTAATCTAGGAGAATGGCCAAGTCAGGCCTGGAAGGGTCAGTACCCTTACCTGCATACCATATGGAAAACCTCTTCCACTTAGAAGAATATGTTTTTTTAGTGGAAGGTTTCCTGGACCCTCTAAGTACTGTCAGCACCTGTTCTGACAGTTTGAGGCCGGCAAATTCTAAGTCCTCAAGAGCCAGGTCTTGAGCCTCAGTGATTTGAGGTTGGGGTACAGTATCCTGCCCTGAGAGAAGGTCAGCAGGTTGTGCCTCCTGGGTAAATGAATCGGGGGAACTACTGATAGAGTCAGCAGGAGTGAATACCAGTGTTGCCTCGCCCAGTCTGGTGCCACCACTATCACTGTTGCTGGTTGGAACCTCAATTTCAGTAGAGTCCTGAATATCATTGGAAAAGGAGGGAAGGCATACAGAAACTTCCCTGTCCAGTCTAGGGCCATCGCATCCAGGGGAAGTGTGCCCCTGAGAGGAGACCTGCAACAGTACACTGGTAACTGGTGATTTTCTGCAGAGGCAAAGAGATCCACCTCTGGAGTGCCCCACCTCATGAAAATTGTACTGAGTATCTGAGGATTCAGACACCACTCATGGTGGTCCTGACTTATCCTGCTGAGGGAGTCTGCCAGTACATTGTCCTTTCCTGGAAGGTGTATGGCTGATAGGGATACCTCCATGGAGTACGCCAGGGACCACAGCCTCATCACCTCTGTGCACAGTGGGGATGACCTGGTTCCTCCATGTTTATTGATGTAGTACACAGTTGTGGTGTTGTCTGTTCTGACCTGCACCACTTTGTTTTGAAGATGTGGGGCAAATGCCTGTAGGGCTAGGTACACCGCCCTGAGCTCCAGCAGATTTACTTGCAACAGGGACTCTTGAGGAGAACATTTGTCACTTGCTGTGTAATCCAACATGTGTGCTCCCCAACACATAAGGGAGGCATCTGTTGTAAAGATTAAGGAAGGCTGTTCCTTTATGAAAGGCACACCTACCCGAAGGTTGTGCTCGTCTAGCCACCACTGCAGTGCCTGTAGCAGGCTGTGGGTGACTGGGACCAGTTTGGAGAGTGGGTCTGTCCTCTGTGACCAGTATTGTCTCAGGTGAAACTGGATGACTCATTTGAAATCTGGAACCTGGCACCACTGTGGTGGCAGCTGCCATGTGACCCAGAAGCCTGAGGAATTCTCTGGCTGGTTTGGGTTTTCTTGAAACAAATGAGTCTGCAATCTGTAGAATGCTGTTTTGCCCTGTCCTGAGGCAGAAAATCTCTGCCCAGACTGGTGTCTATTTCTGCACCAATGAATTCTAGTACTTGAACCAGTATTTGCTGAGACTTCTGCTGGCTTATGAGAAAACCCAGGGACTCGAGTAGATTTTTTTAGTGCTAAGGCTTGCTCTGTATGCTGCAGAGATGGGCCCACTACTATCCAGTCATCCAGGTAGAGAAAGACTGCCACCCCGTTTTGTTAGAAACTCTACTACCATGGCCAAACACTTTGTCAAAGCCCTTGGGACAGAAGTTAGGCCGAATGGAAGTGCTGCAAACTGATATTGGCCTGAGGCCAGCCTGACTGTCAAGTAATTTCTGTGAGATGGTCTGATGGGGATGTGAAAGTAAGTATCCCTTAAGTCTAGGGAGGCTAGCCAGTCTCCCTTTTGTAAAGTGGGAGTGATTATTGCAAGAGTGACCATTTTGAATTTTGGCTTCAGAATGTGCTTGTTTAAGTTAAATCCAGAACAGGTCGCCAATCCCCATTTTTCTTTCTTGTGAAGAAATATCTGGAGTAGAAGCCTTTGCCCCTCTGGTTTAGGGGCACCGGCTCCACTGCTTTGATTGCCAGCGGATGTTTCACCTCTACTTCCAGTAAAATTCTGTCTACAGATGTAACTGGTGCATATGTTCTTGTTCTCAGCTTGAGGAATGATTTGAAGCTGAGTGCCAGACCCTGGCTCACCATCTCCAGGACCCACTTGTCTGTGGTGATGGTATGCCAATCCTGGAGGTAGTGAGCCAGTCTGCCACCCCCGGTGGACCTATGACAGGGGATGCAACCTGTACCAGCCAGTCAGGGGTTCTGTGTGGGCTGTGCCTGAGTCTGTGGGAAGGGAGAAGCTCTTCTCATGGCTGTTCTGCCCCTTCCTCGAAAATAGCCTCTAGACTGCTGTTGTGGCTAAGAGGCCTGAGCCTGGAAAAATGGTCTGGGATAGGATCCCCTACCCCTGCCTCTCCTAGTTTGGGCCCTATAGGATGTGGAAGGCCTAGCCTTAGAATTACTTCTATAAGTAGCCTTGTATTCCTCTACCTTTTTCATGTAGGCCTCTGTTTTGCCACCAAATAACAAGTTTTTCTCAAATGGAAAATCCATTGCCTTGGCCTGAGTATCCAAGGTCAGGTTGGTGGCCCTGAGCCATGCACATCTCCTAGGGGAGACATATAAAGCCATTAGTCTGGCTGCAGAATTATTAGCATCCACAGCCATGTGGAACTGGTATTCTGTGGAATCTAGTGCAGCTCTTGCTGTATCTTGTAAATCAACTACCACCTCACCTGGCACCCTGTCAACCAGGGCTAAAACTGTATTCCAGAGTGCCTTCTGGTATTGCACTGCATAAGCCATGTAATTGGCTTGCCTGACAATCAAAGAGGCAGCCATGAACCCTTTTTTTCCATGGCATCCATCTTTCGAGAATCTTTGTCAGGAGGATGGGTAGCCAAAGGTATCCTGGCTCTGTCACAGGCAGCAGCCTGAACCACCCCCTCAGGATCAGGGTGACTGAAAAGAAAATCAGCTGTGGTCCTATCCAGCTGATATTTCTTATCAACCTTTTTATCCACTCCTGGAACTGAAGTAGGAGTTTGAAATATTTGCAATGCTGCCTTTTTCAAGGTCTTATGCATAGGCAATAATAAGCGTTTTGTGGGGGCTAGTCCCATCATGTCCAGAAATTCTGCCTCCTCCACATCCTCCTCTGTCTCCTGCAGAGGGAGGTTGAGGGTTTCTAGCATGTTTTTCACGAAAGCATAATGGGAGGTATAATCCAATGGACCCCTGGAGAGATCCAAAATCTTGTTCTGGAGAAACCTCTGGATCTATCGGTTCCTCATCAAAATCATCATCATCATCCTCACCAAAGGTGGCTTGTGGTTCCTGAGGAGCTGGTACAGGCACAGGAACCGGAGCAGTTGGTGTGGGAACCGGGACTGCAGCCTGCAGTGCTTGCAAGACCTGTAAAGCCTTGGCAATGTCCTCAGCTGACAGCATACTGTGTTTGTCTGCTGGGAGTTCCTTAGCCTTCTTGGACGGAGGTGCAGCGACATGCTTTTCCTTGCATTTTTTTCTTAAGTGGAACAAGCTCAGACCCTGTCTCTACAGCCTTTTTTGACTTTTTCTGATCATTTGTCAGGATCCTTAGCTTTACCTCCATCCTTTTTTGTAATAGAGGTAGAGGAACTATCACCAGTAGTAACAGAAACAGAGGCCATTTCTTCCAATATTTTGGAACTTTTCTTCAGAGTTTTAGGACAAAATGTCTTACAAATCTCACAACTGGCAAAAATATGGCTAGTACCCAGACAAAAAAAAAACACAAAGAGAATGTCTGTCTGCTTTTGCTATAATCTGACCACAAGACTCACAATATTTAAAACCAGTGGGTTCTGTGCATTTCTTACGTTTGACAACAGGGACCTCTGACACTGAGCAGGAATCGCTAAATAGACAAACAGAAGTATTGGTTCCTTGGAACCGAAGATTTAAAAAATAAACAACCGCTAAACGGTACCGGGAACTAAGCGCTACTCGGCTCCTGACAGAAAAGTGGGACTGAGAATAATATAAATTTAAATAAAATAGAAAAGGCACAAATGGTCAAGGAACCGACCACAAAAACACCAAATATAACTAAAGATGAGGTAAAACCCTCACTTAAAATAGCGGAACCCTCTGTTCCATAGAACCGTGAGGGAACCACTAATTACCTAAAATTCTCACACAAATTACGAAAACTAATATTAAGGCAGCAATTTGAAAAATAAACTTAAAACACTACTTATAGACTAGATAAGCAAATTTTGAAGAAGTTGAAGGAGAGCTCTCCGGGACGTCTTCACTAGGCAGGGGCGGAGTAAAGAATCTGAAGCACTCAGAGTGCAGCAGTTTGAAATTGGCATGAGCCAACTGAGAGTTCCATCATTTGCATATAATTCCATCTCTCAGGGAAGTCCAACACAGGAGGCTGACTGCATCATTTAATCATAATGAGTGATTCCTGGTGTTAGAATAAAGGAAACTACCGGTTCCTTTTCGGTTGAGAAAAAACGATAAGGAACCGAAAAACTTACCCGATGAACACTAATCTAGACTAAGCCTACATGTGAAACAAGGACAGTGCTTTAAAAATCAAAATAACTAAGCGGACTTTGAGAAAACTGAGAAAAAATAAACTTCTTCAAGTAAGTGAAGGAGAGCTCTCCCGGAGACATCTTACTGAGGCAAGCAGAGTAAAGAATCTGGGACAGTGGTTTGAAAACCAAGCTTCAGCCTAACATTCCACTGTTAGCATATGTTCTATTAACCATTTCGGCTCCGAGGCAGTCCCATGGTGAGACCATACTGCATTTGTCAGAATACAGTAAGATTTCCTGGGGGTTGAAACATTTATCTTTACAGCATTAGCAGTTACGGTTCGTTTTAGTTTATTATAAGCTACATTAATATTTTTTTTATTAGTTTTTGGTAAAACCAGCAAAGCAGCTTTTGGTATTTTTTAACCTGTCTTTTGAGGAGGTTAGCATAGTTTATTTTAGTAGTATTTTTTTTATTAGGGGTTTTAATTTTATAGTTAACTGTGCCAGTACGTCTAAGCACCTTATGAGGCCCTTGCCACTTTATTAACAGTTTATTTTTTGTAGTGGGTAACAGTAGCAAGACTTTTTTTACCTGGCATAAAACCTTTTTTTGTTTTACCCTATGGTCATAATACACTTTTGCTTGTTTTTTGAACCTTTTTATGATTACTATGGGCAATTTTAGCATATTTTGTCAGCTTTTTTAGGGCACACATACAAGATGTAATAGATTGTTTTTGATGGGGTTTATTTTTTATGTTTTTTTTTTTTTATTATTACATTTAGTGGCCCTTTAGGTTGTTTATTACACAGCATTTTAAATGGTGAAACACCTGTTGATGCCTGTGGCACTTTTTTTGTAAGCAAAAAGCAGGTAAGGTAAATATTGGTTTTAATCTTTTTTTTTTTCCCCTTTTACAAACCTTTTTAACATGCATTTTAGGGTTTGATTAAAAAGCTTAACAAGACCATCTGTCTGAGGGTGATAAGGGGAAGTTTTTATGGCAGTGATACCTAGTAGTCGCTATAGCTCTTTTAGTAATGCTGCACCAAAATTACTACCTTGATTAGTAATAATTTTTTTTTTGGTATGCCCACCCTGCTGAAAAGTTTGGCAAGCTCTGCCACTTTTGGAGCTGTGACAGTATGCATTGGAACTGCCTTTAGGTATTGAGTAGCATAGTCACATACTACCAAAATGAATTAATTATCCTTTTTACTTTTGTCTAAGGGTCCAACCACATTTATTAAGGGTAGGGACACTAGGGGCACTTAATTTTTTTGTTTTAGTCACTGGGGCTACTTTTTGACACTTAGCACAGGAACTGCAATAGGCAACAACATCTTTATGAATTTTAGGCCAGTAAAATCTGTACAGCTATTTGGCAAGGGTGTGATCCCTCACCAAGTGACCAGCCATAGGACTATTACGTGCTATTTGTAACAACTTAGATTTATACTTTTGTGGTATAACCAATTGTTTTACTTGGTCCTGTGTCTTAGGTTTAACCCAAACGTTGTACAGTAGCCCATTACATTTTTATGTTTATTTGCACGCATGTGCCACCATACGAATTTTCATAGGTGTGCCACCCCGCTTCCAATGCCCTGCTCCTCCTTACAGGCGCGGCCACCAATAAATGTTTGAGCTGTCTATGACAGCAGTTCGGATGCAGTGGCGTACAGTTCAAAGCAAAAGACTGCTATAATGAGTGGTGGTAACGTGTAGACAATTTGCATACTGCCATCGGCAGTATGCAAAGTGCCTACACATCAGCACTGCATCTTAACAGCTGTCACAGACTGCTTCGTTTTTTTCTTGGATTCCCCCCAACAAACACCCAAGTAGCACACTAAGGGAGCCCACCCCAGTGTGCTCATGCGCTCCCCCTACCCCTGCACACTGTATGGCCGACAGGGGTGCCCAATCCACCATCGGCTCCACTGCCCCCCCAAACAGACTTCCATGTGCCATGCTGAAAGCCCACCCCAGCATGGCAAAAGTCTGTATGACCAACGGGGGTGCCCAATCCCCCCGTCGGCTCCACTGCCCCCCCAAACAAACTTCCAGCTGCCATGCTGGGAGCCCACCTCAGCGTGACAAAAGTCCATATGGCCAATGGGGGTGCCCAATCCCCCATCGGCTCCACTGCCCCCCCAAACAAACTTCCAGCTGCCATGCTAGGAACCCACCCCACCTATAAGAAAAAACGGTCCCTCGTTGACTCTCTCCCCCAATCCGCACCCACCCTCTATGTACCCCACCTCCCCAAACCCCCACCTCACCCCATACTTACCTCCGGATACCGGCACGATGATCTTCAGTGGACTGGGAACACGTCTGCACTCTTCAAAGCCAACCACGAGGTGAAGAAATGCCGGTAAGCTGTATAATGGCATAAAAATGTTTTTTTTCAACTCTGGTGCATATCTCGGCAAATTTTGGTAATTTTTTCAGCAAATTTTCAACATTGGGTTCTCAGGACCCCACCTCACGAACTCAGTCACTGTCATTTTGTTATTCAGTCCCGAAAGGTGATTTTGCGGTCACTGCGCAGAACCACCTTTGGGGACTGATTAACAAAATGACAATGTCACAGTTCATGAGGTAGGCCCCAAAAACCCTATGTTGAAAATTTGGTGAAAAAATTCCCAAAAATGACCGTTTTACGAGCGTGTGTTGTGCAGTTCCTATGCACACTCATAACTTTGAGAAAATTTAATATTTTCACTCCAGATTTTCAACATTCCCATTTTACCATACCTCCTTATGAACACTACAGCTGTCATTTTTCACATCATGCCCAAAATGAGTTTTCACACATGTAACGCACATTAGCGTGGTTGTGTGCAAAACCAATGTTCGGGACACATTAAGAAAATTACAGTGACACTGTTCATGAGCAGAAGTGTTAAAACGGCTATGTTGAAAATCTGGTGACAAAAGTCCATAAAATGATTGTGTTACGAGCGTGCATTGCGCAATTTCCACACACCCTGGTAAGTTCATGAATTTGTAATATTTTCAGTCCAGATGTTCAATATTGACATTTTTACACACCTCCTTATGAACAGTACAGCTGTCATTTTTCACACCCTGGCCGAAATGTGTTTTCACAGTTCTTGCGCTGAATAGCACGATTGCTGTGGGAAATTAGTGTTTGGGACAGATTAAGGAAATCACAGTGACGCTGTTCATGAGCAGAGGTCCGAAAAGAAAAAATTACTCACCATAGTAATGTTGTTTCTTCTAATGGAGTCTTGCTGTATTCTGACATTATGTAGTTAGCCCCAGCACTTGGACTGCCCCGGAGAGGAAAGAGTTAACTCTATGTAGCAGCATAGAACGTTGAGCTCGAGCTCATTTTTCAAACCTCTGTCTCTGGTACTTACCAGTGTAACCATCAGATTCTTATAAGCAAAGTAACTAACTATTAACTATGGAAATTGTTTACTCTAGAGCCAAAGGGCAACAATTTTGGGTCCCAAAAGACTCAAGTCGAGAACCCAAGGAAAAAGGTAGTGACAATATGTGTATATATATATATATATATATATATATTAAACCCAACAATAGTAATAATAATAGCACAACTATCCCATCCTTAAGAGGAAGGGTACAAGGTACACCCCGGAGGTGCAACACTGTACCTGCCAGTCCACTTCCCCAACAACTAGGTTCTGAGAGGGGAGGCAGGGAGGAAGGTCAGAATACAGCAAGACTCCATTAGAAGAAACAACATTACTATGGTGAGTAATTTTTTCTTCAAACAACATGAAGTTTTGCTCTATTCTGACATTATGCAGACTACCAAGCAGTTCCCCCGGAGGAGGGAATGCAGAACCTACTTTGGGAACAAATTCTGCAGTACTGCTGTGCCAAACCTAGCATCACTCCTAGCCTGGATGTCCAGAGAGTAATGCTTAGTGAATGTATGGACTGTTCTCCAGGTGGCTGCTTTACAGATTTCTAGCAAGGGTATATCTCAGGCCTCAGACAGAGTAGCAGCTGTACCCCTAGTCAAGTGAGCCCTCAGGCCTGGAGAGGGTGTTTTACCCAATTTGTCATGGCAGAATTGTATACAAGAGACAATCCACCTGGCAATAGTTCTTTTAGTGGCAGACTTACCTCTCCCCATTTCACCATAAGTGAGAAACAATTGAAGACAGTCATTTCTGTGTGCCTTAGTATGCTCTATGTAGTAGCTAAAACCCTTTTAACATCCAAACTGTGTAATCTTCTTTCTCCTGAAGAAGATTGGTCATTAAAAAACACAGGAAGAGACACAGACTGGTTCAGATGAAAGTCTGATACCACTTTGGGCAAGAACCTCCTATTGGTTCTTAGGACCACTTTATCCTTATGGAAGGAGATGAAGTCAGGTTCGACTGACAGGGCCTGCAATTCACTAATCCACCTGGCAGAAGTTATAGTTACCAGGAACACAGTTTTCCAGGTCAAGTACTTCAGCTTGGCCAAAGCCAGAGGTTCAAAGGGTAGCTGCATAAGCTGAGCAATGCAGACATTAAGATCCCAAGCCAGAGTAGGCTCTCTAAAGGGAGGGTTACTATGAACCAGACCTTTGAAAAATTTATTGAAAACAGGATGAGATGCCAGGGAAGAGCCCTTCCCTGCTGAAAGGAATGCAGAGACAGCTGCTAGGTGAACCTTCAGAGTTGCAAGCCTAAGACCTAGACCATTAAGATGAACCAGGTAATCTAAGGCTGTGGCGATATCTGCAGAATCAGGCACAATGCCTTTCTGGGAACACCAAATGCTGAACCGCTTCCATTTGGAATTATAAGTTTTTCTAGTGGAAGGTTTCCTGGAGACCTTCAAAATATCTAGAACTCCCAGAGAAAGGTGCAGGCCTGCATATTCTAACTCTTCAAGAGCCAGGCCTTGAGGTTGAGCAACTGGAGATTGGGGTACCAGATACTCCCCTGGGAGAAGGACAGGAGATTGTATCTTTTAGGAAGAGACAGGGGACGTGACACTGCCAGAGACAGCAGCAGAGGATACCAAGGCTGTCTGGCCCAATCTGGAGCCACTAGTATCACTGTGCAGGTTACGTTCTGATTTTGATCAGGACTCTGAACAGCAGAGGGAAGGGAGGGAAGGCATAGAGAAACCTGTCCTTCCAATCCAGAATTAGAGCATCCAGAGGCACAGTCCCCAGGACTGGAGATCTACAACAAAACAGAGGAAGTTGGTGATTGTCCGGTGCTGCAAAGAGATCTATCTCTGGAGTGCTCCACCTGGAGAAGATGACCTGCAGGATGTGAGGGTCCAGGGACCATTTGTGATGTCCCTGGGAGATTCTGCTCAGAGCACCTGCTAGTACATTGTCCTTTCCTGGAAGGTGAACTGCTATGAGGGAAGTCTGAAGAGAACAGGCTAGAAACCACAGCTTCATGGCTTCTGTGCACAAGGCCATGAACCAAGTGCCTCCCTGCTTGTTGATACACCACATTGTGGTGGTGGTGTCTGTTCTGACTTGGACCACCTTGCCCCTCACTGACTTCGAGAAGAACTGAAGGGCCAGGAAAACTGCCCTGAGTTCCAGGAGATTGATATGAAGGAGAGACTCTTGTGGAGACCAGACCCCATGAGCCGTAAGGGCTCCCAAATGGGCTCCCCAACCTAGGGGAGCAGCATCTGTAGTTAGGACTACTGAGGGGACTTGAGAAAGAAATGGAACTCCTTGTCTGAGGTTGTGCTGGTCCAGCCACCACTTGAGAGCTTGGACCAGAAGAAAAAATTACTCACCTTAGTAATGTTGTTTTTTCTAATGGAGTCTTGCTATATTATGACATATGCAATATAACCCCAGGTTAGAACTGCTCCGGAGGTGAAAGAATTAACTTCCATGCAGGGCATGGAATCTTGAGCGCAAGCTCAGTTAAACACTCTGTCTGTTGAAGCTCAAACTTAAACTGTCAGATCTTTACGAGCAAAAACTCACTAAGGTTCTGTGTGGAAGCCGTAAACCTACACTAGCCACTAGCTACTAACTACAAAAACACCTTTTGTTCTTGATCCCAAAGCAAAGACTCAAGTCGGGGATTCAAGAAGGAAAAATTCAAGCATAACACCTAAGCACCCTAGAAGGGTGAAATAAAGTGGGCATCAAAGAAGTGCCAACGATTGCACTGCCCACCACATCCCAAAACAGAGGTTCTGAGAGGGGCAGGCTGGGAGATCATAATATAGCAAGACTCCATTAGAAGAAACAACATTACTAAGGTGAGTAATTTTTCTTCAAACAACATGAAGTCTTGCTATATTATGACATATGCAGACATACAGCAGTACCTCCATGGAGGAGGGACAGAACCTACTTGGGAAATAGGCTCTGAAGCACAGCTGAAAGAATCGAGCATCACTCCTAGCCTGGATATCCAGGAGTAATGCTTAGTAAAAGTGTGAACTGTTTTCCAGGTAGCTGCTTGACATATCTCTAGGATAGGAATGTCCCTGGCAGCAGCCAGAGATGCAGCTGTACTCTTGGTAGAGTGAGCCTCAGGCCTGAGGGAGGAACCTTACCCAGTTTTTCGTAACAGAATTGGATACAAGAGACAATCCACCTGGCAATGGATCTTTTAGTGGCAGGTTTCCCTTTACCAACCTCACCATAAGTGAGGAACAATTGGAGGGATTCAAACCTGTGACCCTTGGTACGTTCTATATAGTAACTAAGGGCTCTTTTGACATCTAAACTGTGTAATCTCCTCTCACCAGAGGAGGAATGGTCAGTGAAGTACACAGGAAGAGACATGGCTTGATTAAGGTGAAAGTCTGAAACCACCTTAAGCAAAAACTTCCTGTTAGTCCTGAGGACTACCATATCCCTATGAAAGGAGATAAAATCAGGCTCCACTGACAAGACCTGTAGCTCACTTATGCGCCTGGCAGAGGTGATGGCTACCAAAAACACAGTTTTCCAAGTCAAGTACTTCAGCTCTGCTGAAGACAATGGCTCAAAAGGGGGTTGCATATGCTGAGCGATGCAAATATTAAGATCCCAAGCAGGGCAGGATCCTGAACGGGGGTTGGTGAAGCAACCCTTTAAAAAACTTGGAGAACACAGGGTGAGCTGATAAAGAAGAGGACTTACCTGCTGGACAAGAAGACAGACACAGCTGCCAAGTGCACTTTTAGGGTAGCTGGTCTCAGCCCCAAGGAATTCAAATGCACCAAATAATCCAGGATCGGGGCACACCAGCAGATTCTGGGAAATATGTTTACCAGCACACCATATGGAAAATCTTTTTCATTTTGAATTATAGGTAGCCCTGGTGGAAGGCTTCCTAGAGGGCCTTCAAGATATCCAATACACCTTGAGAAAGGTGTAGGTCAGCAAACTCTAACTCTTCAAGAGCCAAGCCTTGAGATTGAGAGATTTGAGGTTCGGATACCAAACTCTCCCCTGGGCACAGGTTAACAGGTTGTGATTCCTGGGAAGGTATAGGGGAGGGTGGACTGCTAAGGACATGAGGAGTGGGTACCAGGGCTGCCTGGCCCAATCTGGAGCAATCAGGATCATCTTGCAGGATTGAGATCTGATTCTGACTAGCACTTTGAAAAGAAGAGGGAAGGGGGGAAAAGCATAGAGAAACTTCCCTTCCCAACTGAGAAGGAAGGCATCCAGAGGGACTGAGCCCAACACTGGGGGCCTGCAGCAAAAAAGGGGAAGTTGGTGATTGTCTGGGACTGCCAAGAGATCTATTTGCGGAGTGCCCCATCTGGCAAATATTACCTCCAGTACCAGGGGATCCAGTGCCCATTCGTGATGGCCCTGGGAAATCCTGCTGAGAGCATCCGCTAGGACATTGTCCTTGCCTGGGAGGTGAACTGCTGTAAGGGAGGCGTTCAGAGAGTAAGCCAGAGACCACAACTTCATTGATTCGGTGCACAAGGCCGTAGACCGAGTGCCCCCTTGCTTGTTGATGTACCACATTGTAGTGGTATTGTCTGTTCTGACCTGAACTACCTTGTTCTGGACAGATGTGGAAAAGACCTGAAGTGCTAGAAAAACTGCTCTGAGCTCCAGCAAATTGATGTGGAGCAGGGATTCCTGAGGGGACCACAGCCCTTGGGTGGAAAGGTTGCCCATGTGAGCTCCCCACCCCAGGAGGGATGCATCTGTAGTAAGGGTCAAGGAATGAGACTGGGGGGTGAAGGGAACCCCCTGTCTCAGATTGTTCTAATCCTGCCACCACTGAAGGGCCTGGATCAGGGTTTGAGTCACTGGAATCAATTTGGTTAGGGGATCCGTCCCTTGAGACCAAAAGGCTCTCAAATGGAACTGAATGTCCCTCATCTGAAATCTCGCTCCCTGCACTACTGCTGTAGAAGCAGCCATATGCCCCAGGAGCTGTAGGAAATGCCTTGCTGGTCGAGAGACCTGCAGGGTGAAAGAGGAGGCCAGAGACACCAGGGTCCTTGCTCTCCAGAGGAAGGAAGGCTCTGGCTTTTTTGTTCAGTTCTGCGCCTATGAAGGTGAGAAGCTGAACAGGCTCCAGAACTGACTTTGGAAGACTGAGAAGGAAACCTAGAGATGTAAGCAGCTGCTGGGTTACTTGTAAATGTAGTTTGACCTGTTCTGGAGACTGGCCTACAATGAGCCAGTCGTCCAGATAAGGAAAGATGGCAATCTTTTGCCTTCTTAAATGAGCAACTGCTACTGCCAGGCATTTTGTGAACACCCTTGGGGCCGAGGTGAGGCCGAAAGGCATTGCTCTGAACTGGTAATGGCCTGAGGGCAGTTCGAATCTGAGGTACTTTCGATGGGAGCTTCTGATGAGAACATGGAAGTAGGCATCCTTGAGGTCCAGGGAGGCTAGCCAGTCCCCTGGCCTTAGAGAGGGTAAAATAATCCGCAGGGACACCATTTTGAACTTTGGTTTTAAAAGGTGCTTGTTTAGATACCTGAGATCCAGAATGGGCCGCCATTCTCCTGTCTTTTTTGGGGTAAGGAAGTACCTGGAGTACAACCCTTTGCCCTGGTGTATGGGTAGAACCCTTTCCACGGCTCGGAGAGCCAGGAGGGCAGAAACTTCTACTTCCAGGGCAAGTGCCTCTGATGGGTTTGCAGGTGGAAAAGATCTGGCTCTCATCTTCGGAAATTTTGTGAAGCTGAGAACCAGTCCCTGGCTTACTACTTCCAGGACTCATTTGTCTGATGTTAAAGACTTCCAGTCCTGGACAAAGTAAGCCAGCCTGCCCCCTACCGGTAGAGGAGAATCGGCCCTGGCTACCCCATCAGGGAGCCTGTTTTCCAGGGGCTTTGGGTTGAGGGGTAGAAGCAGGCTTACTAGAGCCCCTTCTGCCCCTTCCTCTAAAGAATCCCCCCTCTGGGCATAAGCAGAAGAGGAGACCTGGGCTTGGTAAAACGGCCTATGAAAAGGCCTGCCCCTGTCCCTGACATGCTGCCTTTGAGGAGTGACTTGCCTTTCTTTGGCCTATAGGTGGTCCTATACTCATCCATTTTCTTCATATAATTCTCTGTCTGCTCCCCAAACAGAGAATTTCCCACAACAGAAAAATCCATAGCCTTAGACTGGGTATCCTGTGACAGGGCAGTACATCTGAGCCAGGCCATTCTGCGAAGAGACACAGATGTAGCCATAACTCTAGATGAAACATCATTAGAGTCTACAGCAGCATGAAATTGCACCTTGGATGCCTCAATCCCGTCCGCAGCCACCTGCTCCAGCTCCCTGGCAAGCTGTTCAGGTGCCTGTTTTGCTAGGGCCAGGACAGTATCCCACCTGGATTTCTGGTACCTAGCTGCGTAAGCCATATAATTTGCCTGTCTGAGTCCCAAAGATGCTGCCATGTACTGTTTCTTTGCCATGGCATCCATCCTCCTGGAATCCTTTTCAGGAGGGTGAGAGGCTAGAGGAATATTAGCCTTGTCACAGGCTGCAGCCTGCACTACCCCCACACGGCTGCACTGCTGAGATAGGAACTCTGTATCAGGGCCTGATAAAGCATACCTCTTGTCCATCCTTTTATCCACAGGGAGGATAGAATGAGGAGTTTTCAGAATTTTTACTGTCTGTTTCCTAAAAGATTTATGCAAGGGAATAGACAGTCTCCTAGACTCTGGAATATCCATCATTTCCACAAAATCAGGCTCTTCTTGATCACCAACAGCTTCCTCAACAGGGAGTTGCAGAGTGTCAGCAACTTTCTTGTAAAACAAAAAATGAGAAGGGGACTCAGATAGCCTGGGAGGGGATACTCCTGAGGGTCTGTCTGGAGAGATGTCCGGTTCAATGGGCACATCCAGACTGTCAAAATCACACTCACTCTCCTCGTACCCCTCCTCCCCTCCCTCTGGTTCATAAAAATCTACAAAATCATAATCTTGAACCAAGGGAACCGGGCTTGCCCAATGGTGCTGGTTCGGACGGAACTGGGGAAAGAGACTGGACAATTTGGATAGTTTTGGCTATTTCCTCAGCGGTTGGAGAAAGAACTTTTGGCCCCAAACTAGCTGACCTTCTAACCCTTTTAGTTGGAACCGGCTCCTCAGAGCTGGTTCTTCGTTTGCCCGAGGAAGCATCGCCCTGGTCAGAGGGCACTCCCTCAGGTTCGGTTGGAACCGAACCGGGCTGGCCATCCAGGTCAGCGGACTTTTTGGCCTCCCTTTCTCTGAGCCTACCAACTCTTTTTCCACGGTGGCAGCAGGAAAATTCTGACAAATCTGGCAGTCTGCATTGAGGTGGTCAAACCCCAGACAATATACACAAATGGTGTGTGGGTCAGCCTTGGCAAAGGCTTCCCCACAGAGGCCACAGTGCTGAAACCCAGTGAGTCCGGTTTTTCTTTTGGGTTTCTCAGACATAGTGCCAGCCTAACCAAACTTGCCCGTTACTGGCAATCCACCAAGCAAGACTCTCTTATCGGTTCCCAACCGTGTCACGGGTCGTGGAAAAGAACGTAATAAAATCAGTTTTTTTTAGAACCGATAAGAACCGGGAACCGCACTCTAAAGGGCTAGAAAGTAATTTTTAAACCCCTCTGATCGGTTCAAACCGAACCGAAAAAGACGTTTACAAGTTCCACACAGAAAAAAAATTAATAAATAAGCCTCTCTATTACTTACAATACCACAGACAGAGCTTGAACCGACGATTGCGGTTAAATTTCGGTAAAATAAACCAAGAATTACACTTTAAAACCGACAAACAAACAGAGCAGCAGGAGGAATCTCCGGAGCGACTGTTCAGTGAGGTGGAGTAAAGAATCTGACAGTTTAAGTTTGAGCTTCAACAGACAGAGTGTTTAACCGAGCTCGCGCTCAAGAGTCCATGCCCTGCATGGAAGTTAACTCTTTCACCTCTGGAGCAGTTCTAACCTGGGGTTATACTGCATACGTCATAATATAGCAAGACTTCATGTTGTTTGAATCTGAGTCACTGGAATCAATTTGGTGAGACAGTCTCTTCTCTGAGACCAAAAGGACCTTACGTGGAACTGAATGTCCCTCATCTGAAATGTGGCTCCCTGTACCACCGCACTGGAAGCTGCTATGTGGCCCAAGATTTGGAGAAACTGTCTTGCTGGACGAGAGACCAGAGGTCAAAAGGAGAAAGCAAGATCTATTAAGCTCTTCACCCTTGCCAGGGGGAGGAAAGCTTTTGTTTGGACAGTATCCAGTTCTATTCCTATGAAAGTAAGAAGTTGTACTGGTTCGAGGACAGACTTTGGGAGACTGAGAAGAAACCCCAGAGAACTGAGCAAGTCTTTCATGGTTTGCAGAGCTGACTTGACCTGGTCTGATGACTGACCTACAATTAGCCAGTCGTCCAGATATGGGAAAATGGAAATACCTTGTCTTCTGAGGTAAGCCATGACTACTGCAAGGCACTTTGTGAACACCCTTGAAACTGATGTTAGGCCGAATGACATAGCTCTGAACTGGTAGTAGCCTGAAGGCAACTCAAACCTGAGGTACTTTCTGTGGGAGCACCTGATAGGAATATGGAAGTAGAAATCCTTGAGGTCCAGGGATGCTAGCCAATCCCCTGGCCTTAAAGAGGGAAGGATTATTTCCAGAGTCACCATTTTGAATTTGGGTTTTGAGATGTGTTTGTTCAAATACCTTAGGTCTAGGATGGGTTGCCACTCCCCTGTCTTTTTTGGGGTAAGAAGGTACCTGGAATACAGGCCTTTGCCCCTGTGTTGAGTAGGAACCTTCTCTACAGCTGGAGCAACAATGGGGAAACATCAAAACTGCCATCACAGAGGCAACAAGTCTTTGTGTGAAGCAAATAAACAAATGAAAATGAAAGAAAAAGCCACTATGGCTCTCAAAAGAGGTGGCGGGGAAAGTCAGGGAGAAAAAGATAGCATTCAGGAAGTATAAGGAAACACAGAAGGAGCAGGACAGAGAGCTGTACCAGTTAAGGCAGAAGGAAGCAGGGAGGGAAGTCAGAATAGCAAAGGCCCAAACTGAGGAAAAGATAACCAACTCAGTTAAGAAGGGGGATAAAACCTTTTATAGCTACATCAGGGAGCGTAGAAAGACAAAGGGAGGGATAGTGAGGCTGAATAGAATGGACGGTGGGTGGGCAGAGAGGGACAGTGAAAAAGCAGGAATGCTGAATGAATATTTCTGCTCAGTATTCACAAAAGAGGAGGAGGTGCCTAATCCAAATAACAGAAGCACTCTTGATATGGGGGTCAATTCCAGTCCTTTCACAGAAGAAAGGGTTCTGAAAGAACTCCTAAAACTGAAGATGGACAAAGCAATGGAGCCTGATGGAATTCACCCAGGAAGTTTAAAAGAATTAAGGGGAGAACTAGTGAAACCACTAACTACCCTTTTAACAAATCATGGGAGGATGGTGTGGTACCTGAGGACTGGAGGAAGGTGGATGTGATTCCCCTTCACAAAAGTGGGACCAAGACAGAGGCAGGAAACTACAGACCTGTCAATTTGACCTCTGTGGTAGGGAAAGTGATGGAATCACTTCTGAAGGAAAGAATTGTTGAGTACCTAGAGGCCAGTGGGGCACAGGACCCAAGGCAGCATGGGTTCACAGCGGGAAGGTCATGTCAGACAAATCTAATTGATTTCTTAGAGTGGGTGACCAAAGTAGTAGACCAGGGTGGGACTGTGGACATGGCCGACCTAGACTTTAGCAAGGCATTTGACAAAGTCCCACACAAAAGATTAATTGTCAAATTAACCAGTCTAGGAGTGGGTCCCAGGGTGGTAGCCTGGGTAAAACACTGGCTGGACAACAGGACACAGAAGGTAACTGTATATGGAGTCCACTCTGAAGAAAGAGGGGTTACTAGTGGGGTACCGCAGGGTTCAGTACTGGGTCCAGTCCTTTTTAATGTCTTTATAAGTGACATTGCAGAGGGACTGGAAGGAAAAATATGCCTCATTGTAGATGACACAAAGATCTGTAACAGGGTTGATACACAAGGAGGCGTGGAAAGGATGAGAAGGGATTTGGCAAAGTTGGAGGAATGGTCAGAAGTATGACAGCTTGGATTCACTGCAAAAAAGTGCAAAATAATGCACCTGGGAAACAAAAACCAAAAGGACCTAGGGGTAATCATATCAGATAACCTTAAGGTTAGCAAGCAATGTGAGAAGGCAGTAGGGAGGACTGGGGGTATACTGGGATGTATAGGGAGAGGCATCACCAGCAGAAAACAAGAAGTTGTTATCCCTCTGTACAGACAGTTGGTGAGATCCCATCTGGAGTACTGCATCTAGTTCTGGAGATCCCATCTCCGCAAGGACATAGACAGGATAGAGGCAGTCCAGAGAAGGGCAACTAAAATGCTGCAGGGTATGCAAGAGAAGCCATACAAGGAGAGACTAAAGGAGCTTAATATGTATACCCTTGAGGAAAGGGGGGCATGATAGACACTTTTAAGTACCTCAGTGGAATCAACAAAGTCCAAGAGGGTAGCATCTTTCAGAAAAAGAGACGTGCAAGAAGGAAAAATTACGCACCTTAGTAATGTTTCTTCTAATGGAGTCTTGCTGTATTCTGACTATTGTAGTTAGGTCCTGCCTTTCAACTGCCCCGGAGAACAAAGAGTTAAACTTTCCATGGCCAGCATGGAATGTTCACCGCGAGCTCAGTTGAAGCCCCTGTCTGCTGCTGTTTAAACTCCAACCATCAGATCTTTACGAGCAATACTCACTAGAAGTTCTGTGTGGAAACTGTAAAACTCACACTAGCCAACTGGCAACTAAATTTATATAAAAGGGGTTTTTGGTTTCAAAGCAAAGACTCAAGTCAGGAAACCCCCAAAAAACAAAACACATCCCAAAACACACACTCACCCAAAATAAAGGAGGGTGAAAAAGGGACTCCCCTAGGGTGCCAACACTGCTCCTCTCCACCCACATCCCAAAACCAGGTTCTGAGAGGAGGCGGGGGAGTCAGAATATAGCAAGACTCCATTAGAAGAAACAACATTACTAAGGTGAATAATTTTTTCTTCAAACAACATGAAGTCTTGCTGTATTCTGACTATTGCAGACTACCAAGCAGTACCTCCATGGATGAGGGACAGAACCTACTTTGGACACAGGCTCTGAAGTACTGCTGTGTCAAACCGAGCATCACTCCTAGCCTAGATATCCAGAGAGTAATGCTTGGTGAATGTATGGACTGTTTTCCCGGTGGCTGCTTGACAAATTTCTAAGATAGGAATATCCCTGGCAGCAGCCAGGGAAGCAGCTGTACCTCTAGTAGAGTGAGCCCTCAGGCCTGAGGGTGGAGTTCTACCCCGTTTTTCACAGCAGAATTGTATACAAGAAACAATCCACCTGGCAACAGATCTCTTAGTGGCAGGTTTGCCTTTACCAACCTCTCCATATGTGAGGAACAATTGGAGGGCCTCAAACCTGTGACCCTTGGTGCGCTCTATGTAGTAGCTGAGGGCCCTTTTAACATCCAAGCTGTGTAGCCTCCTCTCTCCAGAGGAGGAATAGTCAGTGAAGAAAACAGGGAGAGATGCAGACTAGTTAAGGTGGAAATCTGAAACCACCTTAGGCAACAACTTCCTGTTAGTTCTTAGGACCACTTTATTTCTATGGAAAGAGATGAAATCAGGCTCCACTGACAGGGCTTTCAATTCACTGACACGCCTGGCAGAGGTAATGGTTACCAAAAACACAGTTTTCCAAGTCAAGTACTTAAGCTCTGCAGAGGACAAAGGCTCAAAGGGTGGTTGCATAAGCTGAGCAATGCAAACATTACGGTCCCAAGCAGGAGCAGGGTCCCGAAAGGGGGGAATTGGTGTTCAGCAATCCCTTGAAGAACTTACAAAACACAGGATGGGCTGACAGAGGAGAGGGCTTGCCTACTGACAAGAAGGCAGAAACATCTGCCAAATGCACTTTAAGTGTAGCTGGCCTAAGGCCTAGGCCATTGAGATGGACCATATAGTCCAGAACAGTAGGCAACCCAGCAGATTCTGGAGAAATATCCTTATTAGAACACCAAATAGTGAACCTTTTCCATTTGGAATTGTAAGTCTTTCTAGTGGAAGGCTTTCGAGAAGCCTTAAGGATATCCAGAACTCCTTGAGAAAGATGCAGATCAGCAAACTAACTCTTCAGGAGCCATGCCTTGAGATTGAGAGACCTGAGGTTCGGGTACCAAATCCTCCACTGAGAGAATGTCAACAGGTTGTAATTCCTGGGAAGAGAAAGGGGAAGGTGGACTGCCAGGGACAGCAACAGGGGGTACCAGGACTGTCTGGCCCAGTCTGGAGCAATCAGAATCACTTTGCATGGTTGTGACCTTATCTTGACTAACACCTTGAACAGGAGAGGGAAGGGGGGAAAAGCATACAGAAATTTCCCTTCCCAATTCAGAATCAGAGCATCCAGGGGGACTGAGCCTAAGACTGGGGGTCTGCAACAAAAGAGAGGAAGTTGGTGATTGTCTGGGGCTGCAAAAAGATCCATCTGTGGAGTGCCCCATCTCGAGAAAAATCACTTTCAAAACTAGGGGATCTAGGGTCCATTCGTGATGGCCCTGGGATATCCTGCTGAGAGCATCTGCTAGGACATTGTCCTTCCCTGGGAGGTGAACTGCTATCAGAGAGGTTTGCAAGGAATAGGCCAGGGATCACAACTTCATTGCTTCTGTGCACAAGGCCGTAGACTACGTGCCTCCTTGCTTGTTGATGTACCATATTGTGGTGGTGTTGTCTGTTCTGATCTGGACCCCCTTGTTCTGTACAGATTTGGAAAAGGCTTGCAGTGCCAGAAACACTGCTCTGAGTTCCAAGAGACTGATGTGAAGCAGAGATTCTTGAGGTGACCACAGGCCTTGGGTGGTAAGATCCCCCAGGTGGGCCCCCCAGCCAAGCAGGGAGGCATCTGTGGTGAGTATCACTGAATGAGACTGAGTGACATAAGGAACTCCTTGTCTCAGATTGTCCTGATCCTGCCACCATTGCAAAGCCTGGATCAGGGTTCGAGTCACTGGGACTAGTTTGGTAAGGGAATCTTTTCTTTGGGACCAGAATTGCTCCCTGGACCACTGCTGTGGAGGCTGCCATGTGGCCCAGAAGCTGAAGGAAATGCCTTGCTGGTCGAGACACCTGTAGGGTGAATGAAGAGGCCAGTTCCATAAGGGTCCTTGCCCTGTCCAGGGGAAGGAAGGCTCTTGCCCTTACTGTATCCAGCTCCGCCCCTATGAAGGTGAGGAGCTGTACTGGCTCGAGAACTGACTTTGGAAGGTTGAGGAGGAATCCTAAGGAAGTGAGCACTTGCTGAGTTATTTGCCAATGTGACTTGACTTGGTCTGGAGACTGACCCATTATGAGCCAGTCGTCCAAGTATGGAAAGATGGAGATCTTTTTTATCCTTAGGAAAGCAACCACTACTGCCAGGCACTTTGTGAAAACCCTTGGGGCTAATGTTAAACCAAAGGGCATTGCTCTGAACTGATAGTGGCCTGAGGGCAACTCGAACCTGAGGTACTTTCTGTGGCAGCATCTGATGGGAATGTGAAAGTAGGCATCTTTAAGGCCCAGGGAGGCTAGCCAGTTTCCTGGCCTTAGAGAGGGAAGGATAATTCCCAGTTACCATTTTGAACTTTGGCTTTAAAAGGTGTTGGTTCAGATATCTTAGGTCCAGGATGGGTCGCCACTCTCCTGTCTTTTTGGGGGTTAGGAAGTACCTGGAGTACAATCCTTTGTCCCAGTGTAGGGTGGGAACTCTCTCTCTCTCTACAGCTCTGAAAGCTAGTAGAGAAGAAACCTCTGCCTCTAGGGAAGGGTCTCTGAGAGACTTGCAGGTGGAAAAGATCCGGCTCTCATCTTGGGAAATTTTTTGAAGCTGAGAACTAGTCCCTGGCTCACTACTTCCAGGACCCACTTGTCTGAGGTAATAGACATCCAGTCCTGGACAAAGTAAGCCAGCCTGCCCCTTACTGGTACAGGAGAATTGACCCGGGCAGGCCCATTAGGGTGTCTGCTTGGCAGGGGCTTTAGGCTGAGGGTTGGATGCAGGCCTGCTCATCCCCCTTCTGCCTCTCCTTCTAAAGAACCCGCTCTGCGAAAAAGAAGAAGAAGAAGAAGAGGCCTGAGCTTAGTAAAAAGGCCTTTGGAAAGGCCTGCCCCTGCCCCTGGACTACTGCCTTTGAGGAGTTGCTTGCCTTTCTTTGGCCTGAGCACTCCTGTAAGTGGTCCTGTACTCACCCATCTTCTTCATGTAATTCTCTGTCTGCTCCCCAAACAGAGAATTATGAACTACTGGAAAATCCATGGCCTTAGCCTGGGTATCCTGTGAGAGGCTAGTACATCTGAGCCAAGCCATTCTCCGAAGAGCCACAGATGTAGCCATGACTCTTGATGAAAAATCACTGGAGTCCACAGCAGCATGAAATTGAACCTTGGATGCCTCAATCCCATCTGCAGCCACCTGCTCCAGCTCCTTGGCAAGCTGGACAGGGGCCTGTTTAGCCAGAGCCAGCACAGTGTCCGATCTGGACTTCTGGTATCTAGCTGTGTAGGCCATATAGTTAGCCTGCCTGAGTCCCAAAGATGCTGCCATGTACTGTTTCTTTGCCATGGCATCAATCCTCCTGGAGTCCTTATCTGAGGGGTGTGATGCCAAGGGGATATTTGCCTTATCACAGGCAGCAGCCTGCACTACCCCAAAGTGGCTGCATTGCTGAGAAAGGAACTCCGTGTCTGAGCCTGAAAGAGTGTACCTCTTGTCCATTCATCTGTCCACAGGAGGTATGGAGTAAGGAGTCTTAAGAATTTTATTTGTTTCCCAAAAGATTTATGGAGTGGAATAGACAGTTTCCTGGACTCTGGGATGTCCATCATTTCAACAAAACCAGGCTCCTCCTGATCCTCTACTGCTTCTTCCATAGGAAACTGGAGGGTTTCAGCCACTTTTTTGTAAAACAAAGTGGGAAGGGGACTCAGAAAGCCTAGGAGGAGAAACACCTGAAGGTCTGTCTGGGGAGATGTCCGGGTCAATAGGCACATCCAGACTTTCATAATCACCATCATCATCCTCATACTCTCCCTCCTCCTCATCCGATTCATAAAATTCTTCTGAAGTGTAATCCAGAACCGGGGGAACCGACCGAACTGAACCCCTGCCAGATGGTGCCTGTTCGGCCGGAACCGAAGTAAGCGATTGCACTATTCTTATCACCTTGGCTATCTCATCAGCTGTTGGAGTACAAATTTCTGGATCCGAACTGGACGATTTATCTTTTTTTTTTTTTTAACTGGAACCGACTCCTCAAAATCGGCTCTCCTTTTGCCCAAAGAAGTATAGCCCTGGTCAGAGGGCACTCCTTCTGGTTCGGTCAGAACCGAACCGGGCTGGCCATCCGGGTCAGCGGACTTCTCTGCCTCCCTTTCCCTCAGTCTACCTACTCTCTTATCCAGGGTAGCTTTGGGAAAATTCTTACAAATTTGGCAGTCTGAATCAAGGTGGTCAAACCCCAGACAATAAACACAGGTGGTGTGGGATCAGCCTTAGCAAAGGCTTCCCACACACACTACAGTGTTGAAACCCAGTGGGCCGGTTTTTCTTGGGTTTCTCAGACATGGCCAATCCTATCCAAAACTTACCCTTTTTTCGGCAATCCGCCAGGCAAGACTCCCCTATCAGTTCCTGACCGTGTTACGGGTCTTGGAAAAACGTAATAAAATCTGTTTTTTTTAGAACCGATACGGACCGGTTACCACACTCTAAGTAAATTCACAAACTTTTTTTTACCTAAACCGTTCGGTTCAGCCGAACCGATCCAACATTTACAAGTTCCACACAGAAACTAAATGCAAAACCTATCTAGTACTCACGGCACCACAGACAGAGACTTAAACCGACAGATTCGATAGCAGAAATTCGGTAGAAACCGAGCGAAAAACTACACTTTAACCAACTTTTCTGAACCGAGCAAAGGAGAAATCTCCGGAGCGACTGTTCAGTGAGGTGGAATAAAGAATCTGACGGTTGGAGTTTAAACAACAGCAGACAGGGGCTTCAACCAAGCTCGCGGTGAACATTCCATGCTGGCCATGGAAAGTTTAACTCTTTGTTCTCTGGGGCAGTTGAAAGGCAGGACCTAACTGCAATAGTCAGAATACAGCAAGACTTCATGTTGTTTGAACAAGGGGACACAATTTCAAGATGGGGGGCTGGTTCAGGGGCAATGTGAGGAAGTATTTTTTCACAGAGAGGGTGGTGGACACATGGAACAGCCTTCCTGAAGAGGCTGTGGGGTCTAAAATTGTGGAGAATTCAAGAATGCATGGGACAGACATAAGGCAATTCTTGTGGGGGGTAAGAAGAAATAGGCTGTTGGTTAACTAGGCTCTGCAGCTTATCCTGTAGGTAGGGAAATGGACAGACTAGGTGGGCCAAGCGGTCCTTATCTGCCATCAAAGTCTATGTTTCTATGTTACAGCTCTGAGAGCCAGAAGAGAGGAAACCTCTGCCCCGAAAAAATAACAAACAGATCGATTTAAACTGAACGGTACTTCAAACTTTACCAAACCAAGCAGAGGAAATCTCTGGAGCGACTTCACTGTTAGGCGGAGTAAAGAATCTGATGGTTACACTGGTAAGTACCAGAGACAGAGGTTTGAAAACCAAGCTTGAGCTCAGCGTTCTATGCTGCTGCAGAGTTAACTCTTTCCTCTCCGGGGCAGTTCAAGTGCTGAGGCTAATTGCATAATGTCAGAATACAGCAAGACTTCATGTTGTCTGAAATGGAAGTATGCGTCCTTTAGGTCTAAGGAGGCTAGCCAGTCTCCTTTCTGCAGAGCTGGCAGGATTATGGCCAATGTGACCATCTTGAACCTGGGCTTTACCAGGTACCTGTTTAGCAGTCTGAAGTCTAGCATAGGCTGTCACTCCCTGTTCTTCTTTGTTGTTAGGAAATATCCTGAATAAAACCCCTGCCCTTTTTGGCTGGGAGGGACAGGTTCTATTGCCCTTGCTAGTAGTAGGGCCTGAACCTCCTGTTCCAGCAGTTTTGTTTCTGTGAAAGGAACTGTTCTGAACAGCCTTATTCTTAGTTCTTAGAGGAGGAAGGGATTTGAAGCTTAGGGACAAACCCTAACTCACTACTTCCAAGACCCACTTGTCCGTGGTGATTTTTAACCATTCCTGTAAGTAGTGAGTCAGTCTGCCCCCTACAGAAACTGGGAAGGCAGCATGAAGGGAAAAGTCAGGGAATCTGTTTTGTTTGTTACTGGGGATGTGTAGCTTGGGAGCCACGCCTGGATCTCTTTCTGCCTCTGGCTCTATAGAAACCACTCTGTTGTGGCTGGTACTGCTGTTGTGGCTCAGCCTGCAACTGATAGAAAGGCCTTCTAAAGGAAGTCCTACCCCTGCCACCCCTTCCACATGCTGAAGTGGAGGGTGAAGGTTTCTCCCAGGTAGAATTACAGCAGTAAGTAGCCTTGAATTCATCTACCATTTTCATATATGCCTCAGTCTGGGCCCCAAAGAGTGAGTTACCCTCGAATAGGAAGTCCGTAGTCTTACTCTGGGTGTCCTGGGTGCGACTGGTAGCTCTCAGCTAGGCAAATCTCCTCAAGGCTACAGTACCTGCCATCCATCAAGCAGCTGTGCCGTTTGTATCAGCTGACATTTGGAACTGGTACTTGGAAGCCTCTAAGCCCAATTTGGCAGTGTCCACTAGGACTGAAACTGATGTGGAAGGGCTAGCCTCCGTAGCATCCAGGAGGAACTGCCAGAGAGCCTTCTGGTAGAGGGTTGCATGGTAGCTGGCTTGTCTAACTGCAAGGGAAGTTGAAAGGTACCCTTTTAGCCATGCTATCAATCTTTCTGAAGTCCTTCTCAGGGGGATGAGAGAACAAAGGAGTTTTTGCCTTTTCACAAGCAGCCTGCTGTACAATTCCCTGATGGTCAGGGTGAGTAAATAAAAACTCAGCCCCTGACCTCTCTAGTTGGTATTTTTTATCACACTTTTTATCAATGGGTGTGACAGTATCGGGAGTTTTAAGAATGTCAAGTATATCTTTCTTGAAAAACTTATAATTTTCATGGGTGTCAGCCCCACAAGCTCCATGTATTGGGCTTCTTCCTCATCCTGGATCTCTCCTACAGTGGCAAGATCCAAGGTTTCCACCATTTTCCTGACAAAGGAAAAATGTGATGAATAATCCTCTGTGGGTCTGGGAGGTGAGCCAAACTGTTCAGGTGAAACCTCGGGTTCAATACCCTCCCTCTGCCTCATAATCCTCCTCAAAATCCACTGTCTCAGTGGCTAAGGGTGAGACAAAGGTAGTTTTTTTTTTTTTCACAGAAGTAGCCACAGGCTGCTTTGGGGGTAGTAAGCCCTGCAGCACTTGCAGTAAAGCCAGAGCCTGGGTTAACTCAGCAGGCATCGGAGCAGGTACAGGCACTTGAGGGGCCCCTAGTGGCATTTCAGCAGAGGGCTTAGTGTGTTTTGTCTTTTTAAGCTTTTTGGCAGGCAACAGAGAGTCAACCGGTTCAATGCCTCTCTTGCTAAGGCCCTCACCCGTATCAGGGGTGGTTTTTGTGGCCCTGGAAAGTTCAGTCGTGGGTTTAGAGGGGGTGGACTGGTTAAAGCCCTCCTCCAATTTTCTTTTCAGCCTTTCCTTACATTTTTCTACTGTTTTAGCAGGGAAAGACTTGCATATTTCACAATCTACAGAAAAGTGCTGTTGCCCAAGACAGACCAAACATAAATCATGTTTGTCTGCCTTTGCAAACACGTCTAAACACTTCAAACAGTTTTTGAAACCAGGAGGTCTTATTTTCTTCTTAGACGTGTCTGACATTTTGAAAGAAAACAGAAACAGTGAACCAATAAAAATATGAACAAGTTATCGGTTTGCGGTCGGTTCGGGAACCGAGAAAAGACCAAAACTATTAGTTCCGATCAGATCTGGAACCGGAACCGATACACCAGAGAAGGAACCGAGGAAACCTTGGTTCAGATTCATAAAAATTAAAATTTAAACACAGAAAAAGTGATCAGAAACCAGGAAAACAGTTTCGATTTAAATAAAAAAAGAACCAGTTGCCGCTTGGTTCACAGAAACCGTGAGGAACCGGATAAAAAATGCAAACTACATTAAATTTTAAACTCTGAGGAAAAAAAGATAAACTAACACAAACTAGACAGCTATTGAATAATAACCAAAAATACTTAAGTATTTTTGGTCAAATGCACTTCAGGAATCATCCTGATAGAGAGAAGATCTCCAGGGTGTCTAGTCTTTGCAGCAGGGAGAAGAAACCTGAGGGTTAGAATGTAGGCAGTTGGACTGGGCAGCTTTTGAATTGAATGTTGAACAGTTAAAATCACAAGGCACAAGCAATATTTATTTTCCCGAGCAGACACGATAGACCAATAGGTCTCCTTCTGCTGGCTTCTTCTTCTGCTTCTTATGTTTTTATGCTCTTATGAATGAACAAGCTCAAGATTCCATCACTAGCATGACATTCCATTTGGCTCCAGGGCAGTGCTATCTTAAAGGAGCACTGCAAGAAATAATATTATTAGTGGATTCCTGGGGTTAGAATGCACAGTCTGTCCATAGCCCGAAAGATCTGAGCTGGTCGATTCCATGCAGCAATGATCTCCCCGGACAGGAACTCTGCCTTCTTATGGGAGATCACCGATTGATAGTCTGCGTAATGGGCCATCAATCTAAGCCGGTCAGCATCAAGGCCAGATTTCTGGCAGCACACTCCATCCTTCGCCCCTCTCTCCTCATCTCTCTTAAGGTCCCATTAAATCATGGAGACCGAGGGTGAAGAGTGAGAGGGCGAACACGCACTGGAGCAATGAAATCCACAGCCGCTACCATGGCCGTGCTATAGGCCTGTAGTAGGTTGTATGAATCCTTGCCAGCAGTTGAAAATCCCGAGAGATCCAGCACTGCTATCAGGCCATTTGGGGTCACTCGCCTCAATGGGCGGTACCAAACTATCTCCAAAGGTCCAGGCCTATAAAGGGTGGCCTGGAAATTGAACCTGACTGTGTAATGGTCAGACCAATCGACTTGTTTCACCACCAAGTCGGAGGTCTCCATACCCAGTAGGAAGACCAGGTCCAAGGAATGGCCAAAATTATGGGTCGCAGAGGCAACTGCCTGTGTGAAGCCCAACAAAGACATCAGTTGGAGGAAGTCCTGGCCAAAATGCGAGAGTTCATTGTCAACTCAGGCACCGAAGTCATCCAGCACCATCACTCTGGGAGACTCCAACACCAAGTCGACAATGAAGTCCACGATTTCCTGCAAAAATTGCTTCCTGTCCCCGGGGGGACAGTAGACGAGAAGAATTCTGCACCCCACACCTGCACC
The DNA here is from genome assembly GCA_016271365.2 of Neoceratodus forsteri. NCBI lineage: Eukaryota > Metazoa > Chordata > Ceratodontiformes > Ceratodontidae > Neoceratodus > Neoceratodus forsteri. Next base: position 663,632,503 of record CM057459.1, read on the forward strand.
AAAGACACATTCGAAGGATCTGGTCTCTCCCACTGGCACATCTGTCAGGCCCAGTTCCATTCTAAAACAAATGGCCACACCCTCACCCCTACGATCCAACCTCAGGTGGCGTATCACCGAGAAGCCTGCTGGTACTGATGACTCAAGAATAGGGCCAGCATTCCCATCCAGCCAGGTCTCGGTGATGCATGCCAGGTCTGATGTCCCAACAAGATCAGCAATTATTGTCTTGTTTTTAATAGACCTGGCATTGCATAACATGCCCTGGTTGGATGAGACTTCAAGGCTGACCAAGTCAACTGCTTAATGAAAGTGGAGCCCTTGGGTATGTGGACCAGACAGGGAGGACCCCTCACCAGTCCCCATTTCACTCCAGGGCGTCTCCTCATCCCCACATCCCCAATCCAGCCACTCTGCCCACCCCCCAGGTCCAGGGCCCCCATGCCTTCTCCTAACAATCCCCAATGCACAGCAGCGATTATAAACATCAGCGCACAGAGGAGGACAGCTAAAGGGGCGGAGGCCCTGGATCTAGGAGGGGGTTAGCGCCTGACAGGGAGAGCCTCCTGACAGCACATAGTCTCCAACCACCCAAAATAGCCACTACCAAATTATAAAATCCAGTCACAATGCAGTGATTAACCACAGTCCCCACCCCACAAATTAAGGCTTAAAGTCAAAGCCAAAAATGGTCCAAAACTGAGACCAAAATTATGGTCAAAGCGAGTCCAGCTTGAAAGAAGGCATGCCAAACCTTCAGTAAAGTGTTCAGATAGGTGAGGCTCTCACCCTCAACCAACCTATAATAATTTGTCCAAAAATTCTTCCAACTCCACCAACAGCAAACATTAAACAGTTCTGTGATAGGTCATGGAGGTCCTTTCACTACCACCCCTATACCTATACTGGGCTAGCAGCGTCTATAGATTAGAGGAATGAGGTGTGAACAAGCTTGGTACATCCAGCAGACTAGACTGGAGTCTGATTCTCACAACCTCCAGTTGCATACTGTGTGACTCTGAGCAAGTCACTTAACCGCCCAGTGCTCCCAGGTCGCCCCTGAACACAGTCACTTGTTTGTGCCTAGTGGGCCTTACCTGGTTACCAAAGACTAAAATAAAAATAAAATAAATAATCAGTGACCTGACCTGTACATATCGGGAAAGAAAAAATTACTCACCTTAGTAATGTTGTTTCTTCTAATGGAGTCTTGCTATATTATGACATATGCAGTATAACCCCAAGTTAGAACTGCTCCGGAGGTGAAAGAGTTAACTTTCCATGCCAGGCATGGAACCTTGAGTGCGAGCTCGGTTGAAAACTCTGTCTGTTGCTCAAACTTAAACTGTCAGATCTTTACGAGCAAAACTCACTAAGGTTCTGTGTGGAAGCCGTAAACCTACACTAGCCCATTGGCTACTAACTACAAAAAAACACATTTGTGTTCTTGATCCCAAAACAAAGGCTCAAGTCAGGGGAATCAAGAAAGAAAATTAAAACATAACACCCAGGCACTCAAAAGAAAGGGTGAAACAAAATGGGCAACTATGAAGTGCCAACATTGCGCTGCCCACCCACATCCCAAAAATAGAGGTTCTGAGAGGGGCAGGCTGGGGGGGAGGTCATAATATAGTAAGACTCCATTAGAAGAAACAACATTACTAAGGTGAGTAATTTTTTCTTCAAACAACATGAAGTCTTGCTATATTATGACATATGCAGACTACACAGCAGTACCTCCATGGAGGAGGGACAGAACCTACTTAGGAAATAGGCTCTGAAGCACGGCTGTGCCAAATCGAGCATCACTCCTAGCCTGGATGTCCAGGGAGTAATGCTTAGTGAAAGTGTGAACTGTTTTCCAGGTAGCTGCTTGACATATCTCTAGGATAGGGATGTCCCTGGCAGCAGCCAGAGATGCAGCTGTACCCCTGGTAGAGTGAGCCCTCAGGCCTGAGGGAGGAACCTTACCCAGTTTTTCATAGCAAAATTGGATACAAGAGAATCCACCTGGCAATGGATCTTTAGTAGCAGGTTTTCTTTCCAACCTCACCATAAGTGAGGAACAATTGGAGGAGTCAAACCTGTGACCCTTGGTCACGTCTATGTAATAACTAAGGGCTCTTTTGACATCTAAACTGTGCAATCTCCTCTCGCCAGAGGAGGAATGGTCAGTGAAATACACAGGAAGGGACATGGATTGATTAAGGTGGAAATCTGAAACCACCTTACGCAAAAACTTTCTGTTAGTCCTTAGGACCACCTTATCCCTGTGAAAGGAGATAAAGTCAGGTTCCACTGACAATGCTTGCAACTCACTTATGCGCCTGGCAGAAGTGATGGCTACCAAAAACACAGTTTTCCAAGTCAAGTACTTGAGCTCTGCTGAAGACAATGGCTCAAAAGGGGGTTGCATAAGCTGGGCAATGCAAATATTAAGATCCCAAGCAGGGGCAGGGTCCCTGAATGGAGGGTTGGTGTGAAGCAACCCCTTGAAAAACTTGGAGAATACAGGGTGAGCTGAAAAAGCAGAAGGTTTACCTGCTGTTAAGAAAGCAGACACGGCTGCCAGGGTAGCTGGTCGCAGCCCCAAAGAATTCAAATGCACCAAATAATCCAGGATTGTGGGCAAGTCAGCAGATTCTGGTGGAATATGCTTGCCAGAGCACCATATGGAAAATCTCTTCCATTTGGAATTATAAGTGGCCCTGGTGGAAGGCTTCCTAGAGGCCTTCAAGATATCCAATACACCTTGGGAGAGGTGTAGGTCAGCAAACTCTAACTCTTCAAGAGCCATGCCTTGAGATTGAGAGATTTGAGGTTCGATACCAAACCCCTCCTGGGCACAGGTTAACAGATTGTGATTCCTGGGAGGTGCAGGGGAGGGTGGACTGCTAAGGACATGAGGAGTGGGTACCAGGGCTGTCTGGCCCAATCTGGAGCAATCAGGATCATCTTGCAGGGTTGAGATCTGATTTTGACTGGCACCTTGAACAGAAGAGGGAAGGGGGGGGAGGCATAGAGAAACTTCCCTTCCCAACTGAGAAGGAAGGCATCCAGAGGGACTGAGCCCAACACTGGGGGCCTGCAGCAAAAAAGAGGAAGTTGGTGATTGTCTGGGGCTGCAAAAAGATCTATCTGCAGGGTGCCCCATCTGGCAAATACTACCTCCAGTACTAGGGGATCCAGTGCCCATTCGTGATGGCCCTGGGAAATCCTGCTGAGAACATCCGCTAGGACATTGTCCTTGCCTGGAAGGTGAACTGTAAGGGAGGCGCCTAGGAATAAGCCAGAGACCACAACTTCATTGCTTCGTGCACAAGGCCGTAGACCAAGTGGCTCTTGCTTGTTGATGTACCACATTGTAGTAGTATTGTCTGTTCTGACCTGAACAACCTTGTTCTGAACAGATGTGGAAAAGACCTGGAGTGCTAGAAAAACTGCTCTGAGCTCCAACAAATTGATGTGGAGCAGAGATTCCTGTGGAACCACAACCCCTGGGCAGTGAGGTCGCCCATGTGAGCTCCCACCCCAGGAGGATGCATCTGTAGTAAGGGTCAAGGAGTGAGACTGGGGGTTGAAGGGAACCCACTGTCTCAGATTGCTCTGGTCCTGCCACCACTGAAGGGCCTGGATCAGGGTTCGAGTCACTGGGATCAATTTGGTAGAGGGTCTGTCCTTTGAGACCAAAAGGCTCTCAAATGGAACTGGATGTCCCTCATCTGAAATCTTGCTCCCTGCACTACTGCTGTAGAAGCAGCCATGTGCCCCAGGAGCTGTAGAAAATGCCTTGCTGGTCGAGAGACCTGCAGGGTGAAAGAGGAGGCCAGAGAGACCAAGGTCCTTGCTCTTTCCAGAGGGAGGAAGGCTCTGGCCTCTTTTGTGTTCAGTTCTGTGCCTATGAAGGTGAGAAGCTGGACAGGCTCTAGAACAGACTTTGGAAGATTGAGAAGGAAACCTAGAGATGTAAGCAGTTGCTGAGTTACCTGAAGATGTAATTTGACCTGGTCTGGGGACTGACCCACTATGAGCCAGTCGTCCAGATAAGGAAAGATGGCAATCTTTTGCCTTCTTAAATGGGCAACTGCTACTGCCAGGCATTTTGTGAATACCCCCGGGGCTGAGGTGAGGTCAAGGGCATTGCTCTGAACTGATAATGGCCTGAGGGCAGTTCGAATCTGAGGTACTTTCGATGGGAGCTTCTGATAAGAACATGGAAGTAGGCATCCTAGAGGTCCAGGGAGGCTAGCCAGTCCCCTGGCCTTAGAGAGGGTAAATAATTCCAGAGTCACCATTTTGAACTTTGGTTTTAAAAGGTGCTTGTTTAGATACCTGAGATCCAGGATGGGCCGCCATTCTCCTGTCTTTTGTGGGTAAGGAAGTACCTGAGTACAACCCTTTGCCCTGGTGTAGGGGTGGAACCCTTCCACAGCTCTGAGAGCCAGGAGGGCAGAAACTCTGTTTCTAGGGCAAGTGCCTCTGAAGGATTTGCAGGTGGAAAGGACCTGACTCATCTTCGGGAATTTTTGAAGCTGAGAACCAGTCCCTGGCTTACTACTTCCAGGACCCACTTGTCTGATGTTAAAGACTTCCAGTCCTGGACAAAGTAAGCCAGCCTGCCCCTACGGTAGTGGAGAATCGGCTGGCCACCCCATCAGGGAGCCTGTTTTGCAGGGCTTTGGGTTGAGGGGTAGAAGCAGGCTTCATTTGAACCCCTTCTGCCTCTCCTCTAAAGAACCCCTCTGGCATAAGCAGAAGAGGAGGCCTGAGCTTGGTAAAAAGCCTATGAAAAGGCCTGCCCCTGCCCCTGACATGCTGCCTTTGAGGAGTGGCTTGCCATTCTTTGGCCTGTGCACTCCTATAGGTGGTCCTATACTCATCCATTTTTCATATATCTCTGTCTGCTCCCCAAACAGAGAATTGCCCACAACAGGAAAATCCATAGCCTTAGACTGAGTATCCTATGACAGGGCAGTACATCTGAGCCAGGCCATTCTGCAAGAGACACAGATGTAGCCATGACTCTTGATGAAACATCATTAGAGTCTACTGCAGCATGAAATTGCACCTTGGATGCCTCAATACCATCCCAGCCACCTGCTCCAGCTCCCTGGCAAGCTGGTCAGGGCCTTGTTTTGCTAGGGTCAGCACAGTATCCCATCTGGATTTCTGGTACCTAGCAGCATAAGCCATATAATTTGCCTGTCTGAGTCCTAAAGATGCTGCCATGTACTGTTTCTTTGCCATGGCATCCATCCTCCTAGAACCCTTTTCAGGAGGGTGAGAGGCTAGAGGAATATTAGCCTTGTCACAGGCTGCAGCCTGCACTACCCCCACATGGCTACATTGCTGAGAGAGGAACTCCGTATCAGAGCCTGATAATGTATACCTCTTGTCCATCCTTTTATCAACAGGAAGGATAGAGTGAGGAGTTTTTAGAATTTTTACTGTCTGTTTCCTAAAGGATTTGTGCAAGGGAATAGACAGTCTCCTAGACTCTGGAATATCCATCATTTCCACATAATCAGGCTCTTCTTGGTCATCAACAGCTTCCTCAACAGGGAGTTGGAGAGTTTCAGCAACTTTCTTATAGAACATATAATGAGAAGGGGACTCAGATAGCCTGGGGGGGAAACCCCTGATGGTCTGTCTGGAGAGATGTCCGGTTCAATGGGCACATCCAGACCTTCAAAATCACATTCACTCTCCTCATACCCCTCCTCCCCTTCCTCCGGTTCATAAAAATCCTCAAAATCATAATCTTGAACCGGTGGAACCGTCCGAACCGAGCGCTTCCCTGATGGTGTCGGTTCGGACGGAACCGGGGAAAGAGACTGGACAATTTGAATAGCATTAGCTATTTCCTCAGCGGTTGGAGAAAGAACTTTTGGCTCCACACTAGCTGACTTTCTAGCCCTTTTAGTTGGAACTGGCTCCTCAGAGCTGGCTCTTCGTTTGCCCGAGGAAGTATCGCCCTGGTCAGAGGGCACTCCCTCAGGTTCAGTTGGAACCGAACCAGGCTGGCCATCCGGGTCAGCGGACTTTTTGGCCTCCCTTTCCCTGAGCCTACCAACTCTCTTTTCTACGGTAGAAGCAGGAAAATTCTTACAAATCTGGCAGTCTGCATTGAGGTGGTCAAACTCCAGACAATATACACAGGCGGTGTGTGGGTCAGTCTTAGCAAAGGCTTCTCCACAGAGGCCACAGTGCTGAAACCCAGTGGGTCCGGTTTTTCTTTTGGGTTTCTCAGGCATAGTGCCAGCCTAACCAAAACTTGCCCGTTAGTGGCAATCCGCCAAGCAAGACTCTCTTATTGGTTCCCAACCGTGTCACGGGTCGTGAAAAACCGTAATGAAATCCGTTTTTTTTAGAACCGATAAGAACCAGGAACCGCACTCTAAAGGACTAGAAAGTTATTTTAAACCAATCTGATCGGTTCAAACCAAACCGAAAAAGACGTTTACAAATTCCACACAGAAGAAAATAAACGTAAGCCTATCTATTACTTACAATACCACAGACAGAGCTTGAACCGACCGATTGTGGTTTAATTACGATTAATAAACCGAAAATTACACTTTTTAACCGACAAACGAACTGAGCAGCAGGAGAAATCTCTGGAGCGACTGTTCAGTGAGGCGGAGTAAAGAATCTGACAGTTTAAGTTTGAGCAACAACAGACAGAGTTTTCAACCGAGCTCACGCTCAAGGTTCCATGCCTGGCATGGAAAGTTAACTCTTTCACCTCCGGAGCAGTTCTAACCTGGGGTTATACTGCATATGTCATAATATAGCAAGACTTCATGTTGTTTGAACCACCAAGTAAGTTTCCAAGGAAGATGTGACAGGAGATTCGATCTGCTAGAGGTCTCGTACTATAACCCCCCCCCCAATACTGCAGCAACCAGGCCGAATAAGTGCCTATCTGGGGCCACAACCAATAGAGTCTAAAAGTCATGCCTATTCAGGCCCCTCACATGGAGGTCAAATGACTCCCACCTAAGAAAAACCCTAGGGAGTCCAAGGGATCGCACTGCCCACTGGCCTGTGCCTCCCTTGGGTCCCACCTGACTAAGGGCAACTAAGGCCGCAACATCCAATCCAGCACCCAGCCTGGAAAATAGGGAAAGCTGGCAGCTCCTGTCCAGGACACCCAACTGGCAATGCACATAAGCCAGCAGAAAGACCCTCCAATTAGGGAGTCCCAGAAACCCAGGCCACCCTCCGACAGCCACCATCCCTTCGCCCAATATGCCCGCCAGGGGAACTAACCCCTCCGAGAGTGCCCCTGCTGCCGTCCCAAAAAAGAAGACCCACTGCTCAGCACCTACCGAATGTCGTCCCAGGACAGGACCACTAGCAATAATCCCGAGCAGTAGAGAGGCAGGAAGAGTAGAGAAGACTGGCAAAGTGATTGACTGGTTTCAGGTGGAAATCAGAGACTACTTTCGGAAGGAATTTCCTATTAGTCCTAAGGACCACTTTATCTCTATGGAATGAGATGTAGTTTTGCTCTGTACATAGGGCTTGTAGCTCACTAATTCATCTGGCTGATGTGACAGCCACCAGGAAGATAGCTTTCCAAGTTACAAACTTCAAATGTGTTGTAGCCATGGACTCGAATGAGGGATCCATGACCTTACCAATGCAGACATTGAGATGGCAACAGTTCCTTAAGGAGAGGATGCAAATGAGCTAACCATTTGAAGAATTTTTTGAAAATAGGATTAGCAGCTAAACAGACACCCTTGCCTGCCGAGAGAGAGGCTGAGACTGATGCCAGGTGGACCTTAAGGGTAGTGGGTTGTAAGCCCAATAAGTGTAGGTGAGTGAGGTAGTTCAATAGGACTAGCAACCCTGCTGGGAAGGAACCATGCTGTTAGTATTACACCACAAGGAGAACCTCTTCCATTTTAGAAGCATAGGTTTTCTTGGTTGATGGCTTCCTGGAGCCCCTAAGAACTCTAAGGACACTTTCAGAAATGTGTAGGCCCGCATACACTAGGTCTTTAATAGCCATGCTCTGAGTCTGAGAGACCTGAGGTTCGGATACAGGATCCTCCTCTGAGAAGAGATCAGGAGATTGTGCCTCTGAGGGAGGTGTATGGGTTGGACTACTGACAGGGAGAGCAGTAGTGAGTACCACGGCTGCCAGGCCCAATCTGGAGCTATCAGGATCTTAGTAGCCAGCTGGGACCGGAGTTTGATCAGGACACTGAGCAAGAGGGATAATGAAGGGAATGCATACAGATGCTTCCCTGACCAGACCAGCACCAATGCATCCATGGGCACTGTGCCGTGCTGGTGGTCTGCAACAGAATTAGGGGTAGCTGATGGTTCTCTTCAGAGGCGAAGAGGTCTGTCTCTGCCATGCCCCACCTTCGAGACACCAACTCCAGTACTTGTCTGTTTACAGACCACTTGTCTTGGTTTTGACTGATTCTGCTGAGTGCATCTGCCAGGGCATTGTCCTTCCCTGGGAGGGGGATGGCTAACAGAAACACCAGTAGGGAGTACGCTAGAATCTATATTTTCATTGCCTCTGTACACAGCAGGGTGGACCTTGTCCCTCCCTGCTTGTTGATGTAGTACATCATGGTGGTATTTTCTGTCCTGACCTGTATGTACCACCTTGTCCCTCACCAGGGATGCAAAAGACTGCAGGGCCAGAAACACTGCCCTGAGCTCTAGCAGGTTTATCTGCAAGAGTGACTCTGCAGGGGACCAAGTGCCATGCACTGTGTGCGCTTCCAGCTGTAGCATCTGTTGTAAGTACCAATGTGGGGGACTCCTTCTTGAACGGGACTCCCCCCTTCTGTCTTGCCACCACTGCAGAGCCCGTACCAGTGTCCTTGACACTGGTACCAGCTTTGTAAGAGAATCCCTCCTTTGGCACCAGTGTGTCCTGAGGTGAAACTGAATGTCTCATCTGAAATCTGCAGCCCTGGACTGTTCCTGTTGCTTTAGGTATGTGTCCCAGCAACTTAAGGAAGTGTCTTGCTGGCCTTGGTTTGTTGAGACTGAATGATCCTGCAATCTGCAGGATATTGTTCACTCTGTCCTGAAACAGGAAGGCCCTCCCTTGTAGGGTAACCAACTCGGCCCCTAATTTAGTACCTGAGCAGGCTAAAGTACAGATTTTTGGACACACTGATCAGGAACCCCAATGATTCTAGGGTATCCTGGATGAACCTGAGAGCATCTTTCATCAGTTGTGTTGACTGCCCCACAACTAGGCAGTCGTCTAGGTTGGGGAACACAGTGATGCCTTGCCGTTTTAAGTATGCCATCACCACTGCCAAGCACTTTGTGAATGCCCTGGGAGTGGAGGTCAAGTCGAACAGTAGGGCTGCGAACTGATAATGTCCTGAAGGCAGTCTAAACCGGAGGTATTTTCTGTGAGATTCCCTGATGGGGATGTGAAAGTAGGCATCCTTCAGATCCAGTGATGCCATACAGTCTTTTTGCTGAAGCATAGGAAGGATCATGGCCAATGTCACCATTCTGAACTTTGGCTTTGCTAACTGCTTGTTCAGTGCCCTTAGATCTAAAATAGGTCGCCACTACCCATTTTTCTTTAAGGTTAGGAAGTATCTTGAATAGAACCCTTTCCCCTTTTGGGAGAGGGTAACTGGCTCCACTTCTTTTGCTACCAGTAGGTTGGACATTTCTTTTTCTAAGAGTGCCCTTTCTGTGGAGGATGCTGGTCTGAAAAACTTCGACCTTAGCTTGAGGAAAGATTTGAAGTTGAGGGCTAGGCCCTGACTCACTACTTCCAGAACGCACTTGTCTGTGGTGATGGTTTTCCAAGACTGGAAGTAGTGAGTCAGTCTGCCCCCTACTGGTAATGGGGAGGTGACCCTGACTAACAGATCAGGGAGTCTGCATTGTTTGGTCTGTAGCTTGTGGGATCTGGACCCCATGCCAAGAGCCCCTTCTACCCCTGAAGTATCCTCTCCATTGCTGATAAACGGGCAGCTTGGGCCTGGAAAAAAGGTCTACTGTAGCCTGACCTACATCTACCTCCCCTTCCCTGTGGTCTATATGAGGTCAAAGCCTTCTTCTTAGCAGCATTACTCTTATAGGTGGTTTTATAGTCATCCACCTTCTTCATGTGTGCCTCAGTTATGTCTCCAAACAAAGAATTATTTTCCCTAGGGAAGTCCATGGCCTTATTTTGGGTGTCTTGAGTGAGATTTGTGGTTCTAAGCCAGGCAAACCTCCTCAGTGCGACTGTCAGGGCCATCCATCTGGCTGCTGTGTCACTGGAGTCTACCACCATGTGGAACTGAAAATTACGTACCTACCGTAATTCTGATCTTTCTGTGTATCTTCACCAGTCATCACAGGTGGGTATGTGGCCAGAGGTCACGACCCCGCATGAGCTTTTTTTTTTTTGGGATGGGCGGAGCAGATGCAATGACAGCGCCGTCCTCGAGGCAGACGCATTGCGTGGCGCTCGCGGGTTGGCCATTAGCAGTTGTCGGCCCCGCCAGTTCTGAGTCACAGTAGAGTAAGAAAAACAGGGTTGGGAGGGTGGATAAGCGTGTCCGAGGGACAGATAAAGGAAAGATATAATAAACAAAAGGAGAAATGAATGACCAAGAGGATAGATGAGGGAGAAAGCAGAAGCTAAAGGGGATTGGGAGGGGCCCCAATCTCTGGAAGAGGAAAAAGGAAAGAGAGGGAAAGGGAAGGACAATTAAGTGGGAGGGGAAAGGACAAATCCAGGGCTTGCAGTCTGGTCCCCTGGCTTTTAGATGGATTACTGCCCAGGAGTAGTTAGGAGCCTGGCAAGGCTGACAAGATTCAAGGCACAGAATTTTGACCAAGAGGTACTCTTGCAAGAACGGCTTCCTAGAGTTGTGGAATAAAGAGAGGAGGGGGACCAGAAATCAAGGGATGTCCTCTCCCCTATTCGACAAAAATAAGAGGAGGGGAGGAAAACCCCACCTCTAAAAGAAGTAAAAGGATTAGTCCTGAAGGACAAGGGTTAAAGGGAGGAGAGAGGGCATCACTAACATCCCACCCATAAAGGGGTGGAAGCCAAAGGCAATGAAAAAAGCCCCTCTTCTGACTCCCCCAGCCAAAGGCTGCAGGGGAAAAACCTGCGCCCAATGGTCTTCCCACCCTGACCCAACAGGAAGGGGGGGGAGGGCACACAGAGGGAGGGGGACCCAGAGACTGAGGCCCTAGGGGGATGGTGGTTGGGATTTGTGATGAATGGCGAAGATACACAGAAAGACCAGAATTACGGTAGGTACGTCAATTTCATATCTTATCTGTGTCAGTCTTCACCATTCATCACAGGTGGGTGAGAACTGAGCCCCCCCCCAAAGGGGGCCCGAGACCCTAAGGGACTAAGCCCCTTAGCTCCCAGTGGGGGACGCACTGGGATGGAGAACCTTCATGGGTCTGGCGAGGCACGAGACTGTGGGGATTGAGACAGGACCCCCGCCCCGGAAGGGGAAGGAAGTTGCCCCGACAATTGCCGCCTCACTCTGTGGGAGAAAAGATGGGTTCTCCAGTAAGCAGAGGAGATCACCCTACGTCGGGCCAAGGGTGACAACTGGGAAAGACGCAGCCACGTTGTCCGCCTGATGCAGATCGCTGTCCCTATGACTCTGGAAGCTACCTTGTTGGTGTCATGGGATGCCCTTGCTAGCTCCAGGCCCTGAGCAGAGAGTGTAATGGCTTGTCTGGTTACCTCCATATCAGGCAAGGAGGCTAGGAGTTGACCTAGCCTGGACCACAAGAACCTATCACAGGAAGCACAGTGGGCCTGATGTGCAGCAATGGACAGTAAAATCCATGCCAAGTAGAAGGTCCTCCTACCCCAGAAGTCAAAATCCGAAGAGACTTGATCTGGGAGCTGGTCACGGTGAAGGGCGTAAAGCCCATCAGGAGTGTCCAATTGCATCAACCCTGACAGAAGGTGAGGCATACAACCTGTAGACGCCAGGGGAGCACAATACCTCTGACTCAGTTCCCAAGGGGCTGGGACACTGGAGAAGGGACATTGCCAGAAGCACAGTGATGCCTCCTGGAAGGAAGCAGGCCATACGAACACCATAAGGGTGGCTGCACTGAAATTGCCTAGAAAGGCGCACACGACGTGCTCAGGATTGTCTTGAGAGGTAGGGGTGATGCGAAGATCTTCCATCATCCTCATGAGGAAGTGCTGATACACAGCAACATCAGCAGCAGGGGAGATGTGGACGGATGGTTCCTCTCCCTCAGGAGAGGGGGATGAGGAAGAGGAAGACTTTGGAGATTCAGGGGGTCGCTGCTCAGGGGAAGGGTGGAACACCTGCTCATCCACCCCCCTGACATAAGTAGGAAAATGAGCAGCCACACCTGTGAACTGCTCCAAGGTCAGAGGCCCCCTAGGGCCAGAAATACCAGGGAGAAAAGGAGATGGCGACAGAGGAATGGGGGCCAGATCCACAGAAGATGAGGAACATCCTCTGCCCAGGCAAGAGAACCCACCGGATGCTTCCAAGGAAGGAGCCAATAGCCGACAGCTGGTCAACCACACTGGAACTGCCTAGACTGTGCCCTGAAGAGGCCCCCCTGTGAGGCGACCGGGACCGTGTGAGCCCAGAAGGATGGTTCCTGGCCTCCAAAGAGGAGGGCCCTCTTGAGGAGATAGAGGAGGAAAGATGAAGGTTCGCACTGCGGCTCCTCCCTGAGCCCGTGTGGGTCCCAGAGAAGGGCTGTTGCACTAAGCCCAGACCCCCTCAACCTCTCCAACTCCGAAAGAGCCCTCCGCCTCGAAAACACCAGCCTAGACAGCTGGCAACTCTGAGCAGTCCCCGAGGAGACCACCCAGGGTGCAGCACCCTCCCCTTCCGCGGGTGCCCTGGTCGGCCCTAAAGTTGGGCGATCCAGGCACACCACAAGAGGGGGTACCCCAACTGAGGGGTCAGAAGACCACCCGACTCCAGGCTGCACAGCAATGGCCACCTGGACCGCTGCCTGCTGGTCAGTGCCACTGACCCCAGAATTGGGGACCACTGCCCGCTCCTCAGAACGAGGCTGTGTCCAAACCACCAAAGAAACTACACGGGGATCAGCAGACTCCGAGGAGTTGGGCAGCCAGTCTGGATCAGACCCGGAATCCTCCTCTGAAGAGGTGGAGACTGAGGCCAGATGTCAGATCAGCCGCTGACCCCTGACCCTTCCTGGACCGACAGATGTGCCAACTTGAGGCCTGGTCCCATGGTCGGCGCCGACTCCCTCCCCGGCACCATGAATGGCACTGGAGGAAGAGACAGCTCCAACCATGGCACCGGGGCCGGAAACGGTGCCAGACATGGTGTCGTCCTCTCCCACGGCACCGCAAATGGTGCCGGAGTCAGAGACAGCAGCGACGACAGCGTCTAGACCCTCTCAGCACCATTCTAGAACAGCACCACCCACGGTGCTGCGAATGGTGCCGGAGCTGGAAATGGTGGTGTCTTCAATCTCTGCACTGCGAATGGCGCAGAGACCAGAAACAGTCACAGAAGATGCAGTAGAACTTCCCACAGCACCGCGAATGGCGCAGAGACCAGAAACAGTCACAGAAGATACCACAGAACTTCCCACAGTGCCACTCCCACTATCGGCACCACGAACAATGCTGAGCGCAGAAACAGCGGCGAGTGATGGACTGGCACTGACCACGGTGCTATCTGGGCACTTGGCACCGCAAATGACACTGACACCCAAAAACAGCACCAGTGGATGGCATCGAGGCCGGTGCCACCCCGGCCCGTGGCTCCCAGGACGAGACACCGAGGGTGCCTTTGTCTCCGAAGGGGTGACTGCCGAAGCGGTGCCACCCACCCACCCCCTGGAAGGAAAGCACTGGGCCTCCTGCACCGTGGAAGAGGCCCCTGCCACAGCAAGGCTCAAAGAGGCAGAAGCCCCCTCCTCCACAGTCCGTACAGAAATGGGAGGGGACCCATAGGAAGAGTCAAGAGACTGTGCCTTGGCCTTACGAGTGCATCCCCCCCCAGTCGGCGGCGCTCGTCTGACTTTCCACACGCGAAGCTCGACAACTCGAAGGTCCATGGAAAAGCAGGCATCACACGAATCCATGTAGTCAAGTGGGCCAAGACAGGTGAGGCAACGATCATGCTGGTCAGTAACGGAATAATGACGGCCACAGGGGCACCGACACATAGGAGGACGCCCTGTTTTCGATGACTTCTTGCCACTGTACCAGACATGATCAATGGCAAAACAAGCAAATAACAGACCTGACATCGCTGGAAATAAGAAAAAGAACAGTCTTACCAGTCAGCGGTGTTGAGTAGGTGGTGAAACAGAACAGACGGTACTTTTTCGACAAAATAGGCCAAACGCAAACTAGACTGGAGCTCTGATTCGGTCTTCTTCCAGAGCAGCTCCACGTGACCTGTGACCTGTATGGCAGGAGACGAAGAACTGGTGAGAGGGCAGGTCTGACGATAGCTAACAACCAACCCGCGAGCGCCACGCAATGCGTCGGCCTCGAGGGCGGCACCGTCGCTGCGTTGGCTCCGCCCATCCAAAAAAGAACTCCCACGGGGTCGTGAGCTCCAGCCACATACCCACCTGTGATGAATGGTGAAGAATGGCACAGATGAGATCTGGTATTTTGTGGCTTACAAGCCACATCTGGCTGTTTCTGCCAGGTCAATAGCCAGACCAGGTGATGCCTTGTCCACCATTGCCATTATAGAATTCCAGAGTGTTTTCTGGTACTGGGCATCGTAGGCCATATAATTAGACTTTCTGATGGCCAAAGAGGCAGCTAAATAACCTTAACTGGCCATACTGTCTATCCTCCTGGAATCCTTTTCAGGTGGGTGTGATACCAGTGGTACTCTGGCCCTGTCACAAGCTGCTGCTTGCACTACTCCCTCATGATCAGGGTTAGAAAAAAGGAACTCTGCCCCAATCAATCAAGCTGGTATTTTTTATCAACCTTTTTGTCAATGGGAGGCACAGAATTTGGTGTTTCCAACACCTTCATAACATATTTCCTTAGGGACTTGTTGATGGGGAGCAATAACCTCTTGGTAGGTATAAACCCCATCATATCCAGGAATTCTGCCTCCTTGTCCTCCACAGTCTCATTTGTGGTAAGGTTGAGGGCTTCCACCATCTGTCTGACGAAGGTGTAGTGCGAGGAATAATTCTCTGGCCATCTAGGAGGAGATTCAAATTCCTGATCCGGAGAAACCTCCAGTTCGATCGGGTCATCCTTGTCCTCTTCCTCCTCATATTCCCCATACGAGGGGTCCTGAGGCATTGGAACTGAGCATGGAACCATTTGCTGAACCGTGGTAGGAACTGTCACTGGAGCCAATGGATCCACCGGTACCGGCTGTATTGGAACTGGTAACAGGCCCTTCTGCAGGGCTCGCAACACTTGTAATGCTTGAGCCACTACATCGCCAAAGGCATTGCAGACGTGGGTACCAGGAGCTCCTTTGGCTTGTCAGCAGGAGGTATGGTGTGCTTTTGTTTCTTTTTAGCCAGAACTGGGTCTCTAGCCAGTTCTCGGTCGTTTAGGCTTTGAAGGCTCGCCTTTGTCAGAAGTGGTAGGTTCCACATCCTTCTTATCCTTTTTATTAGAAGAAGGATTAGGTTGATCTGTTGCCGGATCACTTGGAACTGATGGAGTAGCCATCTTCTTTTTAAAATGCTCTAGGTGCTTTTCCACGGTTTTAGCCGGGAAAGTTTTACAAATTTCACAATCGGCTTGAAAGCGTGAGGAGCCTAAACAAAAAAAAAGCACAAATTGTGCTTATCTGCTTTCGCAAAAACCTCCCCACACTTAGTACAATTTTTAAAACCGGTAGGCCCTGTTTTCTGTTTAGGCTTATCAGACATAACTACACTGTAAATGTGAGAAAAAATAGAGAACAAACTCGGTTCCCAACCAAAGTAAACAGAAAAAAGGAAAGTAATATGGTTCCACAGAATGTAGTGGCCGGTTCCCAAACCAGGAAGAAACCGCTAATCTGGTAAAAAAATAAAACAAAACCCCTCAGAGAACTAGGAAGGGTCTCAGAAAGTTCTATAAGTAAAAACTTTAACTAAACTAGAAAGAAATAAGCAAATATAGCCGGTTCTGCGACAGTTTTGCCGAGCCTCTGAGGAACCACTAACTGAAGTGAAAAAAAATCACTAAAACTAGCACTAACTATAAAATACTAAAGTAAAGGCAGCAGTAATAAAGAAATAAAAACGTTTTACTTGTTTTTCACGAAAATAAATGTAAACTCAGTCACACTGAGGAACAGTCTCCGAGGTGTCTTACTAGGCAGGTGGAGAATGAAATCAGAGCGTTATAAAATGCAGCAGTTGGTAAAGGCAGCAGTTTGAATAGTGGCATGAGCCAATGGATGTTGCATCATTTGCACAAGTTCCTTTTCTCTCAGAGGCAGTTCATCACAGGAGGCTGACTGCTACAGTTAATCATATTGAAGAATTCCTGGGGTTAGAAATAGGGGTTTAAGAGAAAGACAGATATAACAGGCTACTAAAGCAAAAGCAAGAGGCAAATTGCAGGGGGAAAAAAGTTGAACTGCTAAGGGAAATGGGCTACAATTTTCAAAAATTTTCAGTCTCTAGAGCTCTTGCTCCCTTGCAAGAACTTGTTCCCAAGAGGGACAAAAAAAAGGTCTTCCAGCAGCAAACAACTATAGATCCCCTCCATCTAAAGGGTGTTGGGGGTTGGGGGAGAATAAAAAAAAGGCTAGTACAGCCCACTGCTATTAAAAAGGTCTCTCTCTCTCCCTCTTTTTTTTTGGTAGAAGAAGGAAAAAGAGAAAAATAAGGACTTAAAATTGAGTCCTTCCAAAAAAAAATGTTTGTGTGTTTTCCTTTTTTTGTTTTGTTTTTAAACAACTAAGGGAAAGTTAGGGAAAGGGGTGGGGTAAGATTTTCCTCTAAAGGAAAAGTCCCCCCTTTTTTTTTGGGAGGGCCACGCCGGGGCATGTGGAGGGAACAAGTCCCCTGAAGAGGTTTGCCCTTAAAATGCCTCCCCCTTTTTTTTTGTAAACAAGAAGGGGACAACGCTGCAAGAAAAGGGAAGGAGAAAAGACTGCCTAGAAGCCTGGCCATTGCAGCGGAAGGTGGGCGGGTTGCAGCGATGAATGGTGATGACATTCTAGAAGATCAAGAATTACAGTGACTAGGTAGTTTTCATATTTTCCAAGAATAAATCCTTACCATTCATCACTGGTGGGTCTGAGTACCAAGCTACCATCAAGGGTGGTGATGGCAAACCCTGAGGGAAATGGTTGTTCCCCTCAGCCTCCTGTGGTGAAGACACAGAGAGGAGAGGAGAGGAGAGGAGAGGGCCCCTCACAGACCTGGCAAGGTCCAAGACTGGTCATGGTCAGGTGGAGTTTCCCGTGGCCTGGGAGCAGGAGTGTGCTCTGCAAGCTCATGCCTGGCCCTACAGGGGAAGAAGTGGGTACGCTGGAAATCTGAGGTGGTCACCCTATTCCAGGCCAAGGGTGACAACCAGGAAAGATCAAACCATGCTGTCTGCCTAATGCAGACTGCAGTCCCCACTAGTCTGGAGGCTACCTCACTGGCATCATAGGACGCCCTCACCTGGTGTCTTGCCAGCTCCAGAACGTCTGCAGAAAGGTGTATGGCCTGTGTGTTTCCTTACAATCTGGCGATCAACCACAGGACACACCTGTTGTGCAGCAATGCACAAAATGGTGCATGCCACAGAAAAAAAACCTACGACCCCAGATGTTGAACTCAGTTGAGTCCAACTCTGGAGGACGATCACACATTGGCCGCCTATGCCAAGAGGGAGTGTCCAGGAGCTGGACCCCCGAAGATGTGTGTGGCATGAACCCTGTAGCTCCCAGGGGTGTGCAATACCTGTGCTGGGCATCCCTCGGGGCTGGAGAGAGGGCAGAGAAATGGAGCCAGATGTCTCTTGACGCCTCTGCAAATGCCCAAGGCCACAGAGATATGACTGTGGAAATGACTGTACTCTCCAAGGAAAGACAGCATCAGATGTGCAGAGTTGCGGCTGAAAAAGTGGGACAGTTGCAGCATCATCTCTAAAAGCAACTGCTGGTAATGGGTGTATGCAGCATTGGAAGAGAAGCAGACAGAGGAGCCCTCTTCCTGAGTGGAGGAAGATGAAGAAGAAGTGGAGCTGGACTCAGGAGCTGGCAGTGCCGGGGTTTCAGGCTGAAAGATAGCCTGGTCCAGTGCCCTCAGGTAGGTGGGGAAGGTACTCACCACAGACCTGAATGCCTCCTTGGTCAGGGGTCTCGTAAGACCAAAAATGCCCAGGAGAGGAGGAAGGACAGGGACAGGAGGAGGAGGTGGTGTAAAGAACCAGGCCAGATCCTCTGCCAGGGCTATGAGAGCGAACAGAAGACCTACCCACTCTGACGGGAGGGGCTGTGCATCTCGGCCAGCCATGAATGACCAACCATAAGGGGCAATCTGGATGGTGCCCTTGGGGGGAACCCCCAGGTGGGGAGATCAGAGCCACAGTGATCCCACAGGGTGGACCCTATCATCACCTACCGCAGGCCCAGACGGTTCGAAGGGGGGACCAGAACACCCGGGTCAACACTACAACTCCTGCTAGAGCCCCCATCCTCTCTAGACGTGGAACGCTCTGTCGACCTGGACCTACCAGCCCCCATCTCAGCTGAATGAGCTCTGCACCTTGGACTAGGCCTAAGAACATCCCTAGCAGCAGAATCCTGGAGCAAGGGAGAGCCAGTGCCATGAGCGATGCCAGAACCCCTCTCCGCATCACAAATGGCACCGGAATCAGATTCCAGTGATGGAACCTGACCCGATGTTGGAATCAGCACTGGAAATGGCACCGTGAGACACAGAGGATCTCTAACAGGTGACTGGCTCCAAAGACTTTCCCTCTTCCAGAGCCATAAACAGCAGCAGGAGTGGACCTGGCTACGTGGGCAGCACTGCCCCACTCACTGGCACCGGCCTTTGTGCCAGGAGCTGAAATGGTGCTGGACCACGACCCCAAAGAACCCACCAGTGCAGAAGGCCAGGGGCATCCAGAACCCTGAGGGGGTACAGGACTGGGAGGGGTGTGCAACCAGCTCCTTGGGGAGGACCAGCTATGCCAAAGACTGCTCCCTCAGGCCTCCTGTCTCAAAGAGATTAGGACTAGTGGAGGCTAGGTCTCCCTCAGTATGTATAGTACTGGGGAAGGGCTCAGGGGAAGAGCCCAGGGACCTTACCTTAGCGTCCCGAGTGTGATGCCTGCCTCCAAAGGTGTGGAGGGGGGGTCCTCTCCCCACCTCATTGTGCAAATTTTCAAGGCATAAAAGTCCATCAAGAAGCAGGCCTCACAGTGGCCCATGTCATGGTCCATTCCAAGGCAGGTTAAGCAACGATCATGTCAGTCCCAGACAGAAATGTTTCTCCCACAGGGGCACTGTCGCATGGAGGGGAAATTCTGTCCTTTTGATTGTTTTTTTTCTGCTTTTTAGTCCCCTGGGATTCGGATATGATTGACTCATGGAAAACAAGAAAAAAAAAACAAAAATACAGCTTGGTGCTGGACAAAGGGATAGAAGAAGAAAAGGCAGTGACGAGAGGCCAAAAATGCTAAATGGTGTTGAGCTAGCAGTGTCGAACAGAACTAAGGCTGTGTGATGCAGCAAAAAATGGTGATGGAGTACTTTCTTCGATGGCGGGAAGAACAGAATTGAGGAGGTAGGCAGAAAGAACAGAACTGGGGAGGTAAGGGAGCTGGCATCGGTTATTGGCCAGCCCACAAGCGCCACGTCATATATTCACCTCATGAACAGCACCATCTCCGATTTCGGTCCCCTACCTCCAAAGCTTTTAAAGACATATGCTCCCACGGGGTCCTAGTGCCTCTGCCATAGACTCACCAGTGATGAAGTCTGATTCTTGGAAGATCATACATTATGGTGGTCCAGTCTGGAGGTCCATTTGAATACCAGGGATTATGATGTACATTACAGAGCGGCAATCAGTGGGGCGTGGGGGGACCACTAAACTAGCAGAGACTAGAACAAGTGCTGCAGACTGGCAGTGATGGGGAGAGGGGATGTGTAATGACCCTAAGATAAGGTTTGGGGAGGAGGTGAATAGTACAGCACTAATAACTATGTACCGCTTCTTGATGCCTTTGGATATGCCAGTGAGCCTATATGCAAGTGCAGTCACCTGCTTTGCATAGGTACACTGGCATCAATTAGTGCCACTAGCAAACAGGTCAGTGCTTCACTGACCGTGCCTTTCTATATGGCACATTTAGACAGTCCACTGCTTTTGGGGCCCCAATCATTGTTAGTGAGGCACTAAACATGCTAACTAGTGTCCAATATCCTAGTCAGAAATTACTATTTTTACCACAAAACGAGGACATTTTTAGAGTGGTGTCTGGGCATCAAATCTTTTTTTTTTATATAAACTTTATTAGTAGAATTTCAATAATGTTCAGGACATCTTAATTCTATGCAATTAACTATCCATACATACAAGTATAACTATGCAGGACAAGCCTCAATATAAGTAACAGCTAAGCTCTAGCATTAATTGCATTGTGATACCACATTCAGGGGAGTCCATGGAAAAGTATAAACCTTCAAAATAAAACAATATATTCCACATCATTGTACTGCACTCATGAGTGGCATGCATAACCATTATATTAGTGTCCATATTCTGTTCCAAAGGTTCACACTCTCTCTAGAGCTACAAAGGCATGCCAAGAGTTGTAAATTTATTAAAGAAAATCAACCAGTTTTATAACTTGTAACTTTAACTGCCTTGAAATGAACATTAATTAAATTTATGTTAAACAGTATGCTTAAGAATATTGTCACTTAGTCCATTAAACAAGTCTGACTGAACCTTAAGAGCCACATCGTGACAATCAAGGGTTATGGAGAAATCTGCCCTTACATTTAATAGAGTCTCCAATTTCCAGAAACCATAATAAATAAAAAGGGTACATTTTACTGCCTTGCTTGTGGGATAGATCGCCATTATGTCAGCCCTGCTGCTTACTCAGGTGCCCTCTTCATTTTCTGAACCATTGGCTTCTGTCACCCACCATCTGTTCTCCACTTCCAAAAGCTTTTCTGTATCAGGCCAGTGTAAATATATACACCTTTCCTTTGTGGACTACTCAAAGCATTGCTGGAAAAAATCCTGTAAATGAATCCTGCTTCACAGAGTTTTTGACAGACTCTATCAAACTTCTTTATATACTGCCTCGTGGCGTAACTTATATTGGGGAATAGACAGACTTGTTCCTCATGAAGCAGAGGACCCTTCTGCCTCACCTGATAAAGAAGCCAGTCCCTGGCTCCCATGCCCTCTAAGACCATCATGATGGTCCAAGATCTGTATGCGGCCTTGCTTGAACCATGTGGCGTCACTCTGTATGCCTTCCGAATCATCCAGTTCTGTTCATCTGCACCTCCGTTTAACTGATCATGGAGCCAGTCCAGCATAAACAGCCACAGGTTATCGTCTTCTGCTCACTAAGGCATTTCAATCACCTTCATATTAGATGCACACACCTGGTTTTCAAGTGTTTACGGGTGTGTTTTTACATGCTGATTCTTCCTCACTTGCATTGCTACTGCCCCAGTCGCTGAGACCACCTGGTGCTTCACCTCTGCTAGCTCGCTTTTTACCCCATCTACCAAAGTTTCCATTATCACCATTCTTGTGGTAATATTGTCCAGTTTATTAGTCAGTGCTGCAAGTGACTTAGTCAGTCACTGCAGCTTAGGCTCCCACATTTGCAGAGTTTCTTCCGAGCCTGGGGCATTGCTTGGGCCTCCTCCTCCCTTTGCTGTAGATTAACCTCTCAAAGTCTTGCTTTTTGTGCTCTCCGCTGGTGGTCAGTCTTTTTTGGGATTTCCCATATTGGATTTCAGGCACAAAGGAACAAAACTCCAGCAAACAGGCAAGCCTGACAGACTCTAATACTGTATAAAATGCAATTTTATGTGCTTGATGTTATGGAGCTAACACTCAAGCGGCCATTTTGCTCGGGTTCCACAGCACCCCCAGGGCATCAAGTCCTTCCTGTGGCTGAAAATGATCCAGCAGTTAATGCACAGGGGTCACCTGATCATTGCTTGGATTGGTTCAAACTTTCGGGGCAGAAATCATGTGTAGACTATCTGCTTAAAATGCTGAGGATAAAAACATAAATTTTGCTAGAGTTAGATTTTTTCCATTACTAATGTTTTACTTGAAACTCTAATTAAGGAGTTTGTAATTCCTCATGTGCTTCACTTGTACTTTATCACATGGTGAGTCCCCAGTTTTTCCAATTTATTTTTATATTTTATAAACAGTTAATTTATTTCACTTCATCTAAAGTTCCTTGCTCTATAAAAATCTTTAGGTAAACAGCATTGCACTTACCCCATGTGAGAGTGGCAAGTGTAAGAAGCTCTGGGGCTGATCCAGGACGAATCACATACTCAGGGGTGTAAGGATCAGTCTGTGCTTCACTGTCCCTGTAGTCAGTTTGTACAGCCACTGTTCGAACCAGAGGTGTCTTGGGTCTCTCAACTGCAGCCTCTGCAGGAGCAAATGGATCTGTTCTAAAACAAAATATATGACAAAATAGTTTTACAGGCCTTTACTAAATCACTAATGAAATGCTATACATTTAAGATATACCTCGCAACCTTTAGTCAATAAAAAGTGGGACAGTGACACTCACAGTGTGTGGGGAAATGAGGGACACTGACCCTCATAATGGTTGACATACCATCAAACATGAAGATGCAAGCTCGAAACACGTTTTAATTGTATTTTGTCATCATAACAGTAGGGCTGGGTGGACTGTTCAGCCCAAAATCTGGACCACTGGATAGAACCCTGAATCCACAGACCTGGATAAGTATGGACTTCACCACAGAAGTCCTGTTCCAGGTCCATGGAAAGCAGGGCTTTTTTTCTGCATGCCTGGCACCCCATGGAGGGGGGTAAGGAGGAACAGACGGCACCAGGCGGACCAAAAAGACTGAGGAGAGGAGTGGAGCCGAGCCTAGGAGGACCACACATTACAGTCAAGTGTAATGTGGTGGAGATCTGAGCATGGGCTGCAGGTGCTGTGGTCAGTCAGTCGGTCGGTCGGTGACTCTCAAGTCGGCTGTCAGTCTTATTCTCGGAGTGGAGACTGGTAAGCAGTACCTCACAAACTGCCTAGTCCTGTAGCCTATCCTATGTGGGTTTGGAACATATTGAATACTAGAAAGAGGGGAGAGGAGAGTTGTGTGTATAGGCCCAGGGCAAGGGCAGGCTGGTAAAATCAATTGTTGACTTATGCCACCATCCAAAGGAGAAAGAGAGTGAGAGAGAGAGGCTATAGGGGGCCAAGGAGAAATGTTATAGTCACAGAAATCACAAATAAACTTATTCTTGGCCCCAGTGTGGCTGTGTGTGTACACAGGGCAAGAGCAGGCTGGCAAAATAAGTCTTTGACTTGTACCACCATCCAGAAGAGAGAGAGAGAGACTATTGGGGGCCAAAGAAAAATAGAGAAATGTTATAATCACAGAAATCACAAATAAAGTTTATTCTTGGCCCCGGTGTGGCTGTGTGTGTACACACAGGGCAAGAATGGGCTGGCAAAATAAATCTTTGACTTGTGCCATCCAGAGAAGAAAGAGAGTGAGACTACTGGGGGCCAGAGAGAAATTTTACAGTCACAGAAATCACAAATGAAGAAATTAATCTTGATCTCAATGTGGCTGTGCAGTGTGCGTACACTGTACAGGGCAGCAGGGTTTTAAATAATTGATTAGCAGTTTTCTTTCTTGGGATAATGCTAACTGTACAGAAAGTATTTATATAGGTTTTCTAGAAGTGTTATGTTTGTTAAGCACAGTGAGACAAGTGCTATGCATTTTCACAATGTTTTGGCACTTTTATGAGCAAAATGCTAATCAATTTTTGGAGTTAAATAAAACCCTGGGCAGGCAGGCAAAATAATGCTTGTGTCTATTTGTCTGTCTCTCCCTCCCTCCTGTCTCTCTCTCTCTCTCTCTCTCTCTCTCTCTCTCCCCCCAGCACAATCACGTCACAGGCCCGAGCAGGATATGCCACCAGTACAACCCAGTCATAAAGCAGCTGGCAGTTACTGCTTTTATTTAGTAGTTTTACTGTAATTTTGTATACAAATTATGCATTAAATTATTTCCTTTTGGCCTCTGTGTTGAATATGACCGACTTTGGCCACTTTTATGCATTTTATCACATTGCTTTTTCACATATTTATAAATAATCAGAATAAATCAGAACTCCACTGTGTTCTGGTTCTTATTTAATAAGGGTCAGAACTTCACTGATTTCTCCCAGCTCTACATAACAGATGAATTTCTGCATCTGAATTAAAAGTACAGTATCTCTGTATGAGTAGCACTTTTTTCATGTGGGATAGGTATGGGTAAGTCCTATTCTGAGGGGTAAAGGGAGAGATGTCCCTCATAATGTGAGAGAGTTGAAAGATATGTTTAAGAAATTATCATTCCTGAAAACAAAAAATTACACATACCACCATAATACAAAGGATAATAGGTAATATATCTATATCACAAAGGTTGAATTTCAACTGACTAGGCTTTAAGTGGGACCATAAGGTGTGACAAGAAAAAAAATGTATTCACCGTAGTAATGATGTTTTGTCTAGAGGGTGTATCAGTGAGTCATGCAAACTGAAGCATTTTGGCCATGAGTTGTTGCACCACTGATATCTATAAGCAGCTGTACTCCATTGGTCTCTGACTGATTCTACAGCCAGGTAAGGCGCTGCCCAAAGCAGTCTGCAGCCTCGGCATTAGTGGGTATTGCTGAGGATCTGGTACAATTGCCCGACATCCATGTGCCCGATTCACATTTTCTCCGACTCCCATTTTCCAACTTTCACTTCCCAAGCAGTTCAATTTACCGACACATTAATTCCCAACTCGAAATGTCTCAGTGACCCACCCCGTACTCTGTCCAAGACACAAGTCTGATTGAGTTCACCCTGGATTTACATAGTTAGCTTATTCCTTATTTCATTTTTTTTTGTGCACGAACCAGCCCCCTTGACTACAACACCCCGACAAAGCCGCTGAAGGCATGAACCACAACACCCCTAAGTGATACCAAGCAAGAAACTATTTTTTTAAAAAGCTGCAGTAATGCAATTGTTTTTTAAACAGCTGCAGTAACGTAACTGTGCACGTATCTGCGCCTCCTATACTCCAGTACTCTGAAACTCAACCCATGTGTTTTGATGCTCGCAAACCCACCCCGCTTCCTGTTTTCTCTCCTACCAGCATCAATTTACTCCTCGCTCCATCATACGCTGCAAAACTTCTCTCTTTTAAAGCCACAGCAATGTTACAGTTTGACTTGTGTCAAACTACTCAAGACAGCCGTCAAAGTACTCACACAGAGACGTCATGTCAGCCTCTCCCTGTTGGTCTTGTGCATAGGGCGGACACCCGCAGAGAGCATCTAATTTAAAGTGACAGCACAGGGTGAATTCAGTATTCTCAGCAGCTTCAATTCTGTTGTCCGTGCAGGGTGAGTCCGTGCAAAGTAGTTTGACATTGTAGTTCATGCTTTCCAGCAGCTGTTGGGATTTTTGTAGTCAGCCATATAAATTTGGGAAAGCGTACCCAACAGGAAGTTATCGTCGGCAAAAACATTGTCAGGGAAATGTACGTTGGGCAATCGTACTGATCCCATTGCTGACAATGGTGAACTGCACTCCTCAATTTCTTCATTCCATTCCACTCCTCTGTATCCTCCTCCTGTTCCACACTCTCATTGATTTCAGAATCAGACATGTCTCCTTAGCCTGCCTCTGCTTCATCTGCTAGAGCCCACTCATCTAAGATTTTATGAGACAGCTCTGATTGCCATTATGTAATGTCCAGCAGTGACTGTGGCTGTCTGTCGGTGTCCAGCACACTAGTATCAGGGTCAGCAGATAGCAGACAAGATTCCTGTCAAAATTTTATGTCTGTTTCCTGTTGGACATTTTGTCAGGACTTGGCCAACACAAGGAGGGCATCCTTGATTGTTACTGACTTTATGATGTTAGCAAGTGACCGTTCCTCATTCTCCTCAACATGAACCATGGTCAACAGCTTGAAACGGTACTGCTTTTTAGTTGTTGCCAAGATGCTCTGACCCATTGGATTGATCGTCACCACAGTATTAGCATGCAGAAACTCACGCCGTATTGCACCATCCTCAATCCGCAGCATATCAGTGGATGGGTAGGCACCTGCATTACTGATCAACAAAACTGCCCAGAGTGGCAGACTGTTTGACAGCAGGGAGTTTTTACTGAAGGGACAAAGCTACTAAAAAAATCTCTTTAAAGATGTCTGCATTCATCCAAGTGCCACTTTGAGCTTGATGCACAGCATGCAGACTGGACAAGTTAACATGTTTAAAGCAACATGGTGTATGAGGTTGTCTAATAATAAGCAGTGGCAACTTATGAGACCCAGTAGCACTTCAAGCAGCAAGCACAGTAAAACACTCCTTATTTTTTTAAACCAGGAGTGTTTGCCTTGCAGAGGAAACAAATGATTTCTCAGGTAACAAACACTAGTGGATGCCAGTTTCACTGGCATTATACACTTGCTCCTCAACAAGCCTCCCTCTAGCCAGTAAGTCTTGAAGTTTTTGCCAATACAGCTCAATTACTTCAGTGCTGGTGGACATGATCTCACCAGCAGTAGTCTACAATCCAGCCATCCCTCACTAGCGCTAAAGGGGTAATCAGGATTTAACTGTTAGAGAAATGTAAGACTTTTCCTTTAAGGATTGTCCCACCGATAGGACAGCCCTTAAAGCAGTTCTGAATGAACCACATAAAAAACTACATTACTGATGAGCAGCAAAGAGTAAAGATGTGTCTACACCTTGCTCGGTCCCTTGCTAAACTTATATATAAATTAAAACTTAAAATCACACCAAAATCCAGTAGGAAAAGCTACACAGACATCCGGATTACAGCATGGACGAATACCTGATCCAGAATCCAAAAAACCTGTGGGCTACATCTAAAAATCAACGTAAACAGCCTCCAATGGCCCAAGTAGAAAATATGGGCCCGATTTCCCTCTCTACAGTGAAAGTAAGCGCACTGGGCAGAGAAGTCAACGAACAGGTCCTGGCTGCTCTGGCACTGCGGCTTGACCACATGGAGGCAAAATTCAATAAAAATTTCAACTGAGGGTTTCGGACTTGAAGGACACAGCTGTAGATCTATAGTCCTTATGAGTAGGATTGTGGTTTCCAGTTAGTACTGTAGTTGACTGTCTTATGCTGCATGCAAGGGAATTTAGGATAACAATTTCTGTTAGAGGCTGGGCTAGGATTAATTATTTCTACTTGCTGTAGGAAGAGTGGTGTGGCTCTGCGACTTGACCACATGAAGGCAAAATTCAATACAAATTTCAAGAATTGCTGGATCTACATGCCTCACAAGTGACTCACTTGAACGAGGTGGAACCCAGAGTTTCGGACCTGAAGGACACAGCTGACCCAGTCCCTGAACAGACCGTGGCTCTTCAGAGAGAGAGCTAGAAGAATTCAAAGAGCAATTTGACTAACAGAAATATTATCACAGGAGGTTGAACGTATGGATACGCGGTCTACCTGAGGGGAAGGAGGGACAAGATATCCTTGATTTTTGTGCCAGACAATTGCTGGAGCTGCTGGACCTGACACCTAAAAATGGGAAGTATAAGCTGGAAAGGGCCCATAGGGCTGTAATGCCTAAGCCAAATCCTGACCAACCGCCAAGGCAAATAATTATGCGCTTCCACAGCTATTAAGATAGCAAGGCTGTTCTGGGAGTTTATTGTGCAACTGACAACCTGCAATAAGAAGGGAAAAGAACCTTTCTATCACATGACTTCTGCACACCTCCTTTAAGAAACACCAAGTTTTCAACCCGGTAATGGCGCAGCTCTGTGATTTAAAGGTGGACTGCTTCCTTGTTTACCTGGCCACACTCAAAATTAAACATGAAGGAGCTACTTACTCCTTCTGGGAAGTACAAAAGGCTTAAGTCTTGTGAGAGAGCTCAAAAAGAAAATTGGTTGAACAGGGGACTAATGCACAGCAAAAATAGCTCCTCCATGTACACTGGTGCTAGAGTTAGAACATAGACATCTATCAGAAGCAAAACTCAGCACTCTGTAATTGGCGTTAGTACAGGCATGTATTTAATAAAACATTTAAACGCCAAACCAAGCCTCACAAAGAACAGGTAGCACAGCAAAGTAATTCCCAACAGGGGACTGCCTACTCAGATGTCACCACTTATGCGTCTTGTACTATTCTTATCCTTTTTGTTACTGATGACAGGGCCTTATGCTGACTGTTCTCATGCTATGAAGCCTGGCTTGATGCTCTGATACCCCATCCAGCAGTGTAATATTTTTGGCAAATGAAGATGACAAGGACTTTCCTGCTGACTGAACTACGCACAGAAGCATCCCTGTTCTGATGGACTTTTTATATACACCCCAAAAGAACTATGATGGAATGATTCTCCTTCCATCCCTGAACTGTGGCCTGCTGGAGAGAGAGAGAGAGAGAGAGAGAGAGAGAGAGAGAGAGAGAGAGACAGAAGCTAGGCTGGGAGAAACATATTTTTAACCGGGCTTACCAATACAGGATTACAGAGGGAACGCAGTATGCGGGGCTTGGAGAATTGAGCTGAAGACAAATTTAAACAAGATAAGCCGGCTGGGGAGGGAAGGCGTTGCGCATGGCATTGTATTCACGCTGCTCCGACTCTCGCTTAAGCAATGACTAGCTCTACTGGAGGGGCTACTGTGTATGGAGGGCCACAGGACACTTAAAGAACACAGCTGTTGGGGAGACTCGTGTTTCCTGTCTACCCCATAAGCTGGCGAGAGGAGAGATGCATTCTTATTCAGGTGGTTAAGGGGAACGGGGGGGCAGATAATTGTAAGAGGAGAGGGAGTTTAATTTTTGGGGAGCATCTCAGGACACAGGGCATTAGAAAAAGGACATGAAGTATGCAATGCCTGCAGCGTGTAGGTTAAATCTGAGTTACAGTGTGCAACTGCTATGTGTTTAATTGCAAAAATGGCAGACTAGGTGAATCAACATATAAGATCCTACAGTTGTTAGAATACCATAAATGTTAGTAAGACTTAACAATTCAAAGACGGTTGAAAGTGGGGGGATGGGGTGAGAGACACACGATTTACGATTGGAGCATATTGTGTAAAAGTTGTGCAATTTTGCAATTATTCTTACAATCTGGGAGGCAAATGATGATACAATTTGCCATGGGGGGGTGGGAGAGTGGAGGGTAAATCAACAATTACTGGAAAAGGGTAAAGTTTAGTAGGAAGGAGTGTAATATTCTTTGTTCAAAGTGTTTGTTTAGTATTTATCTTGTTATGACTTTTAGGGTCCAAAAGTACATATTGTGATTGGTACATACATCGCTTGGGGGAAGGGGGGTGTCAAACAGCAGAAATAAGGCTGCTGGAATTAAAAGGAAACAGCATAATATTGGTCATGGCTAAACAACAAGACCTAACTATTGTAACATGGAATGTTCGGGGGATATCCTTACCAGTCAAACGCATTGCACTATTAACAGCACTCAAGAGGCAGGGGGTGCAAGTGGCTAAGCTTCAGGAGATTCATCTGACTGATACGGATAAGGGACTGATACGGGGAGAAGGACTGGTTAAGTCTGCTTGCTGGCTGTGGAGAAGATTTCTGTAAGTTTTGCTATTGTTTTTTAAACTACAGGAGAGAAGGATTAGTTAATTCTACTTGCTGTTGAGGGAGTTAATGTATAGAGGATTTTTGTAAGTTTTGATATTGTTTTATTTTCTTTTTAATTTAGCTTAAAGTAGAATTTAGCTTAAAGGCTTCTGTGGCTGAAGTGACTGTAAAAGCCCTCCCATGCACCCCTTCCACCAGCCTTTCTTAAATACTGAAATACCACTGGGGGGTGGGTTTGAAGGCTGTGAGGGAGGAGCTTGGGGATCTGCAAACTGATCTGAGCCCTCAGAACAGGCCAGGAAGGAGGAAACAAGGAACAGCCATATGAACTAAGTCTTAAGGACATATAAATATACAAAACGTGTGAGTAGATCTATAGTCCTTATGAGTAAGATTGTGGTTTCCAGTTAGTACTGTAGTTGACTGTCTTATGCTGCATGCAGGGGCATTTAGGATAACAATTTCTGTTAGAGGCTGGGATAGGATGAAAAAATTACTCACCTCACTAATTATGTTTCTTCTAATGGAGTCTAGCTGTATTCTGACTATTGCAGTTTGCTCCAGCCTCCAAACTGCCCCGGAGAACAAAGGGTTAACTTTTCTATGCATGGCATAGAATGCTGAGCTTGAGCTCGGTTGAGGTCTCTGTCTGTTTCCCTTTGAATCTAAACAGTCAGAGTCTTACGAGCAACAAGGAGTTTTGGATTCCCAAAAAAGACTCAAGTCAGGAAAATCCAAAACCAAAAATCAACCCCATTAAGGGGTAACAACAATAACAAAAATCACCCAAACAAATAAAGGGAGGGTGTGTAATAGGCACCTCTAGGGTGCAACACTGCGCCTGCCCACCCACTTCCCAAAAACAGGTTCTGAGAGGGGAGGCAGGGAGGGAGATCAGAATACAGCAAGACTCCATTAGAAGAAACATAATTACTGAGGTGAGTAATTTTTTCTTCAAACAACATGAAGTCTTGCTGTATTCTGACTATTGCAGACTGCCAAGCAGTACCTCCATGGAGGAGGGACAGAACCTTTGGGAATAGGCTCTGAAGTACTGCTGTGCCAAACTGAGCATCACTCCTAGCCTGGATATCCAGAGAGTAATGCTTGGTAAAGGTATGGACTGTTTTCCAGGTGGCTGCTTGACAAATTTCTAAGAGAGGGATATCCCTAGCAGCAGCCAGGGAAGCAGCTGTACCTCTTGTAGAGTGAGCCCTCAGGCCTGAGGGTGGGATCTTCCCTAGTTTCATAGCAGAATTGTGTACAATACAATCTACTTGGCAACAGTTCTCTTGGTGGCAGGTTTGCCTTTTCCCACTTCCCCATAAGTGAGGAATAACTGAAGGGATTCAAACCTGTGACCCTTGGTACGCCCTATGTAGTAGCTAACGGCTCTTTTAACATCCAAACTGTGTAGCCTTCTCTCCCCCTGAGGAAGAATGATCAGTGAAGAAGACAGGGAAAGACATGGACTGATTTAAGTGGAAGTCTGAAACCACTTTGGGCAAGAACCTCCTATTGGTTCTAAGGACCACTTTATCTCTATGGCAAGAGATAAAATCAGGTTCCACTGACAGGGCTTGCAATTCACTGAAACGTCTGGCAGAGGTGATGGCTACCAAAAACACAGTTTTCCAAGTCAAGTACTTAAGCTCTGCTGAGGACATAGGCTCAAAAGGAGGTTGCATAAGTTGGGCAATGCAAATATTTAAGTCCCAGGCAGGGGCAGGATCCCTAAAGGGAGGATTGGTATGAAGCAATCCTTTGAAAAATTTGCAGAATACAGGGTGAGATGACAGTGAGGAATGTTTTCCCCACTGACAGAAAAGCAGAAACAACTGACAAGTGTACCTTGAGAGTAGCTGGTCTAAGGCCTAGACTATTGAGATGGACCAAATAATCCAGAACTGTAGGCAATTCAGAAGTGTCTGGGGATATCTGCTTCTTGGAACACCAAATGCTGAATCTTTTCCATTTGGAGTTACAAGTCTTTCTGGTGGCAGGCTTTCGAGAGGCTTTGAGAATATCCAGAACCCCCTGGGACAGATGCAAATCTGCATACTCTAGCTCTTCAAGAGTCATGGCTTGAGATTGAGGGACCAAAGACTGGGGTACCAAATCCTCCCCTAAGAGGAGGTTAACAGGTTGTAATTCCTGGGAAGAGACAGGGGAAGATGGACTGTTAGAGACAGCAGCAGGGGGTACCAAGGCTGTCTAGCCCAGTCTGGAGCAATCAGAATCACTTTTCAAGTTTGTGACCTTATCTTCACTAGGACTTTGAACAGGAGAGGAAAGGGAGGGAAGGCATACAGAAATTTCCCCTCCCAGTTTAACATCAGAGCATCCAGAGGGACTGAATCCAAGACAGAAGGTCTGCAACAAAACAGAGGAAGTTGGTGATTGGGGCTGCAAAGAGATTCATCTCTGGAGTGCCCCACCTTGAAAAAAACACTTTCAAAACCAGGGGGTCTAGGGACCATTTGTGATGGCTCTGAGAAATCCTGCTCAGTGCATCTGCTAGCACATTGTCCTTTCCTGGAAGGTGGACTGCTATCAGAGAAGCATGCAGGGAATAAGCCTGGGACCACAATTTCATGGCTTCCATGCACAAGGCCGTAGATTGAGTGCCTCCCTGCTTGTTGATGTACCACATGGTGGTGGTGTTGTCTGTCCTGACCTGAACCACCTTGTTCTGCACCAACTGGGAAAAAGCTTGCAGGGCATGAAACACTGCCCTGAGTTCTAGGAGAATGATATGAAGGAGGGACTCCTGGGGAGACCACAGTCACTGGGCTGTGAGATCCCCCAGATGAGCTCCCCACCCCAAAAGAAAAAAATACTCACCTTAGTAATGTTGTTTCTTCTAATGGAGTCTTATTGTATTCTGACTATTGCAGTGATATCCAACCTTTGAACTGCCCCAGACAGGAAAGAGTTAACTTTCCATGCAAGGCATGGAACGCTGAGCTCGTGCTCGGTGAGACTCTGTCTGTTGTTGTTTGAACCCAAACTGCCAGATCTTTACGAACTATACTCACTGGGCATCCTGTGTGGAAACTGTAAACTCACACTAGCCAACTGGCAACTAAATTTAATAAAAATATTTTTTGGGTTCCAAGGCAAAGACTCAAGTCAGGAAACCCAAAAAACAAAACACAACACACACCCAAAAATAAAAGGGTGAGAAAAAGGGGGCACCTCTAGGGTGCCAACACTGTTTCTGCCCACCCACATCCCAAAACCCAGGTTCTGAGAGGGGAGGCAGTGGAGGAGGTCAGAATACAGCAAGACTCCATTAGAAAAACAACATTACTAAGGGAGTAATTTTTTCTTCAAACAACATGAAGTCTTGCTGTATTCTGACTATTGCAGACTACCAAGTAGTACCTCCATGGAGGAGGGACAGAACCTACTTTGGGAACAGGCTCTGAAGCACTGTTGTGTGTTAAACCGAGCATCACTCCTAGCCTGGATATCCAAGAGAGTAATGCTTGGTGAAAGTATGTACTGTTTTCCAGGTGGCTGCTTGATAAATCTCTAAGATAGAATATCCCTGGCAGCAGCCAAGGAAGCAGCTGTACCTCTAGTAGAGGTGAGCCCTCAGGCCTGAGGGTGAGATTCTACCTAATTTTCATAGCAGAATTGTATACAAGAGACAATCCACCTGGCAATAGATCTCTTAGTGGCAGGTTTTCCTTACCAACCTCACCATAAGTGAGGAACAATTGATGGAGTCAAACTCAGACCCTTGGTGCTCTATGTAGTAGCTAAGGGCCCTTTCACATCCAGGCTGTGTAGCCTCCTCTCCCCAGAGGAGGAATGGTCAGTGAAGAAAACAGGAAGAGACAGAGTGATTAAGGTGGAAATCTGAAACCACCTTAGGCAAAATCTTCCTATTAGTCCTGAGGACCACCTTATCTCTATGGAAAGAAATAAAATCAGGCTCCACTGACAGGGCCTGTAACTCACTTATGCGTCTGGCAGAAGTAATGGCTACCAAGAACACAGTTTTCCAAGTCAAGTACTTAAGCTCTGCTGAGGACAAAGGCTCAAAAGGGGGTTGCATAAGCTGATCAATGCAAACATTAAGGTCCTAAGCAGGGGCAGGGTCCCTGAAGGGGGGATTGGTATGCAGCAATCCCTTGAAGAATTTACAGAATACTGGATGAGCTGAAAGGGAAGAGGGCTTGTCTGCTGACAAGAAGGCAGAGACAGCTGCCAGATGCACTCTAAGTGTAGCTGGTCTAAGTCCCAAGCTATTGAGATGAACCATATAGTCTAGAACTGTAGGCAACCCAGCAGACTCTGGAGAAATATGCTTACCAGAGCACCAAATAGTAAACCTTTTCCATTTGGAGTTGTAAGTCTTTCTGGTGGAAGGCTTTCGAGAAGCCTTTAGAATATCCAGAACACCTTGAGAGAGATGCAAATCAGCAAACTCTAACTCCTCAAGAGCCAAGCCTTGAGATTGAGAGATTTGGATTCAGATACCAAACCCTCCCCTGAGAACATGTTAACAGGTTGTAATTCCTGGGAAGAGACGGGGGAAGGTGGACTGCTAAGGACAGCAAGAGCGGGTACCAGGGCTGTATGGCCCAGTCTGGAGCAATCAGAATACTTTGCAGGGTTGAGACCTGATTTTGACTAGTACCTTGAACAGGAGAGGGAAGGAGGGAAAAGCATACAGCAATTTCCCTTCCCAATTGAGAACTAGAGCGTCCAGAGGGACTGAGCCCAACACTGGGGGTCTGCAGCAAAAAAGAGGAAGTTGGTGATTGTCTGGGGCTGCAAAAAGATCCATCTGTGGAGTGCCCCATCTGGAGAAGTTCATCTTCAAAATTATGGGATCCAGGGACCATTCGTGATGGCCCTGAGATATCCTGCTGAGAGCATCTGCCAGGACATTGTCCTTCCCTGGAAGGTGCACTGCTATCAGAGAGGTATTCAGGGAATAGGCCAGAGACCACAACTTCATTGCTTCTCTGCACAAGGCCATAGACCGAGTGCCCCCTTGCTTGTTGATGTACCACATTGTGGTGGTATTGTCTTTCCTGATCTGAACTACTTTGTTCTGAACAGACTTGGAAAAAAACTTGAAGTGCTAGAAACATTGCTCTGAGTTCTAAGAGATTGATGTGAAGCAGAGATTCTTGAGGTGACCACAACCCTTGGGTGGTCAGATCCCCAAGTGGGCTCCCCAGCCCAAGAGGGAGGCATCTGTGGTAGGATTAGAGAATGAGATTGAGTGACAAAGGGAACTCCTTGCCTTAGGTTGTCCTGATCCTGCCACCACTGCAAAGCCTGGATCAGGGTTCGAGTCACTGGGATTAGCTTGGTCAAAGGATCCTTTCTCTAGGTCCAGAAGGCTCTTAAGTTGAACTGAATGTCCCTCATCTGAAATCTTGCTCCTTGGACCACTGCTGTAGAGGCAGCCATGTGGCCCAGGAGCTGCAGAAAATGCCTTGCTGGTCAAGACACCTGAAGGGCGAATGAAGAGGCCAGTGTCACAAGGGTCCTTGCCCTGTCCAGGGGAAGGAAGGCTCTTGCCCTTATTGTATCCAGCTCTGCCCCATGAAGGTGAGGAGCTGCACTGGCTCTAGAATTGACTTGGAAAGATTTAGGAGGAATCCTAGAGAAGTGAGCAGTTGCTGAGTTATCTGTAGGTGTGACTTGACTTGGTCTGGAGACTGACCCACTATGAGCCAGTCGTCCAGATATGGAAATACGGAGATCTTTTTTCTCCTTAGGAAAGCAACCACTACTGCCAGGCATTTTGTGAACACCCTTGGAGCTGATGTTAGGGCAAAGGGCATTGCTCTGAATTGATAGTGGCCTGAAGGCAACTCGAACCTGAGGTACTTTCTGTGGGAGCATCTGATGAGAATGTGGAAATCGGCATCCTTGAGGTCCAGGGAGACTAGCTAGTCCCCTGGCCTTAGAGAGGGTAGGATTATTCCCAGAGTCACCATTTTGAACTTTGGCTTTAAAAGGTGCTTGTTTAGATATCTGAGATCCAGGATGAGCCGCCATTCTCCTGTCTTTTTGGGGGTTAGGAAGTACCTGGAGTACAATCCTTTTCCCCTGTGTAGGGGTGGAACCCTTTCTATGGCTCTGAGAGCCAAGAGGGAAGAGACCTCTGCCTCTAGGGCAAGGGCCTCTGAAGGATTTGCAGGTGGAAAGGATCTGGTTCTCATCTTGGGAAACTGTTTGAAGCTGAGAACCAGTACCTGGCTTACTACTTCCAGGACCCATTTGTTTGATGTTAAAGACATCCAGTCCTGGACAAAGTAAGCCAGCCTGCCCCCTATGGGTAGTGGAGAATCGGCCAGGGCAAACCCATCAGGGTGCCTGTTTGGCAGGGGCATTAGGCTGAGGGGTGGTAGCAGGCCTGCTTATACCCCGTCTGCCTCTCCCTCTGAAAAGCCCCCTCTGAGCAAAGGTGGAAGAGGAGGCCTGGTCTTGGTAGAAAGGCCTATGAAAAGGCCTGCCCCTGCCCCGGGAATGCTGCCTCTGGGGAGTGGCTTGCCTTTCCTTGGCCTGTGCACTCCTATAGGTGGTCCTGTACTCATCTATTTTCTTCTTGTAGTTCTCTGTCTGCTCCCCAAACAGAGAATTACCAATAACGAGGAAAATCCATGGCATTAGTCTGGGTATCCTGTGACAGGCTAGTACATCTGAGCCAAGCCATCCTACAAAGGGCCACAGATGTAGCCATGACTCTAGATGAAACATCACTGGAGTCCACTGCAGCATGAAATTGCACCTTGGATGCCTCAATACCATCTGCAGCCACCTGCTCCAGCTCCTTGGCAAGCTGGTCAGGGACCTGTTTAGCTAGAGCCATCACAGGTCCCATCTAGACTTCTGGTATCTAGCTGTATAGGCCATATAATTAGCCTGCCTGAGTCCCAAAGATGCTGCCATGTACTGTTTCTTTGCCATGGCATCAATCCTCCTGGAGTCCTTATCTGGGGGGTGTGAAGCCAAGGGTATATTTGCCTTATCACAGGCAGCAGCCTGCACTACCCCAACATGGCTGCATTGCTGGGAAAGGAACTCTGTATCTGAGCCTGAAAGAGTATACCTCTTGTCCATTCTTCTGTCCACAGGAGGTATGGAATTAGGAGTCTTTAAAATTTTAAATATCTGTTTCCCAAAAGACTTATGGAGGGGAATAGATAGTCTCCTGGACTCTGGGATGTCCATCATCTCAACATAATCAGGCTCCTCCTGATCCTCTACTGCTTCCTCCATAGGAAGCTGGAGAGTTTCAGCCACTTTTTTGTAAAACATAAAGTGGGAAGGGGACTCAGAAAGCCTAGGAGGAGAAACACCTGAAGGTCTGTCTGAGGAGATGTCCAGGTCAATGGGCACATCCAGACTTTCATAATCACCATCACTATCCTCATACTCTCCCTCCTCCTCCGGTTCATGAAAATCCTCTAAATTATAATCGTGAACCGGGTGAACAGAGCCCCTAACTGATGGTGCCGGTTCAGTCGGAACCGAAGTTAGCGACTGAACAATCCTTATCGCCTTGGCTATTTCATCAGCGGTCGGAGAAAGAACTTGTGGATCTGAACCGGCTGACTTATCCCTTCTTTTTCTTTTAACCGGAACCGACTCCTCAGAGTCGGTTCTCCTTTTGCCCGAAGAAGTTTCGCCCTGGTCAGAGGGCACTCCTTCTGGTTCCATTGGAACCGAACCGGGCTGGCCATCCGGGTCAGCGGACTTCTTGGCCTCCCTTTCCCTTAGCCTACTTACTCTCTTTTCCAGGGTAGCTGTGGGAAAACTTTTGCAAATCTGGCAGTCTGAATTGAGGTGGTCAAACCCCAGACACTAAACACAGGTGGTGTGGGGGTCAGCCTTAGCAAAGGCTTCCCACACACACTACAGTGTTGAAACCCAGTGGGCCTGGTTTTTCTCTTGGGTTTCTCAGACAAGGCCAGTCCTAACCAAACTTACCCTTTTTTCGGCAATCCGTCAGACAAGACACTCCTATTGGTTCCTGACCGTGTTACGGGTCGTGGAAAAAACCGTAATGAAATCCGTTTTTTTTAGAACCGATAAGGACCAGTTACCACACTCTAAAAAGCAGAACAAACTTTTCTTACAAACCTGATCGGTTCAAACCGAACCGATCCGATGTTTACAAGTTCCACACAGAAACTAATAATAATAAAACCTATCTAGTACTCACGGTACCACAGACAGAGACTGAACCGACAGGTTAGATAGAAGAAATTCGGTTGAACCGAGGGAAAAAAATGACACTTTAACTGACTAAATTGAACCGAGCGAAGGAGAAATCTCTGGAGCGACTGTTCAATGAGG
The DNA here is from genome assembly GCA_016271365.2 of Neoceratodus forsteri. Classification (NCBI taxonomy): domain Eukaryota; kingdom Metazoa; phylum Chordata; order Ceratodontiformes; family Ceratodontidae; genus Neoceratodus; species Neoceratodus forsteri. Next base: position 663,670,630 of record CM057459.1, read on the forward strand.
CGGAGTAAAAAATCTGGCGGGTTGGGTTCAAACAACAACAGACAGAGTCTCAACCGAGCTCGAGCTCAGCATTCCATGCCTTGCATGGAAAGTTAACTCTTTCCTCTCTGGGGCAGTTCAAAGGTTGGATATCACTGCAATAGTCAGAATACAGCAAGACTTCATGTTGTTTGAAGAGAAGCATCAGTGGTACGGACCATCGAATGAGACTGAGTGACAAAAGGGACCCCTTGCCTTAAATTGTCCTGATCCTGCCACCACTGAAGAGCTTGGATCAGTGTCCGAGTAACTGGAATCAGTTTAGAAAGAGGGTCCTTCCCATGGGACCAAAAGGCCCTCAGATGGAACTGAATGTCCCTCATCTGAAATCTTACCCCTTGGACCACTGCTGTGGAAGCTGCCATGTGGCCCAAGAGCTGGAGGACATGCTTTGCTGGTCGGGACATCTGAAGGCTGAAGGACGAAGCCAGTTCTATAAGAACCCTTGCCCTTTCCGGGGAAGAAAGCTCTTGCTTTGACAGTATCCAGCTCTGCCCCTATAAAGGTAAGGAACTGAACTGGTTCGAGAACTGATTTGAGGAGGTTGAGAAGGAAACCCAGAGAAGTGAGCACTTGCTGAGTCACTTGCAGGTCTGACTTGACTTGGTCTGGGGACTGACCTACTATGAGCCAATCATCCAGATATGGAAAAATGGAAATCTTTTGCCTTCTTAGAAAGGCAGCAACTACTGCTAGGCACTTTGTGAAGACCCCTGGAGCTGATGTTAGGCCAAACGGCATTGCTTTGAACTGGTAATGGCCTGAGGGCAACTTGAACCTGAGGCACTTTCTGTGGGAGCACCTGATGGGAATATGAAAGTAGGCATCTTTGAGGTCCAGGGAGACTAGCCAGTCCCCTGGCATTAGAGAGGGAAGAATTATTCCCAGACTTACCATCTTGAACTTTGGTTTTAGAAGATGTTTATTCAGGTATGTTAGATCTAGGATGGGTCGCCACTCCCCTGTCTATTTTGGGGTAAGGAAGTATCTGGAGTGCAGACGTTTTCCCCAATATAGGGTAGGAACTCTCTCTATGGCTCTTAGAGCCAGAAGAGGTGAAACCTCTGCCTCCAGGGCAAGGGTCTCCGAGAGACCTGCAGGTGGAAAAGATCTGGTTCTCATCTTTGGAAATTTTTTGAAGCTGAGAACCAGTCCCTGGCTTACTACTTCCAGGACCCACTTGTCTGATGTAATAGACATCCAGTCCTAGACATAGTAAGCCAGCCTGCCCCCTACAGGAATAGGAGAGTCGACCCAGACAGACCCATCAGGGTGTCTGCTTGGCAGGAGCCTTAGGCTGAGGGGTGAATGCAGCCCTGCTCATCCCCTTCTGCCTCTCCTCTAAAGAACCCCCTCTGTGAAAAGGGAGAAGGGCCTGTGCTTGGTAAAGGCTAGTAAAAAGGCCTGCCTGCCTGTAGATTGCTGCCTCTGAGGAGTTGCTTGCCTTTCTTTGGCCAGAGCACTCCTGTAAGTGGTCCTGTACTCATCCATCTTTTTCATGTAATTCTCTGTCTGCTCCCCAAACAGAGAATTACCCACCACAGGAAAATCCATGGCCTTAGCCTGAGTATCCTGTGAGAGGCTAGTACATCTGAGCCAAGCCATCCTCCGAAGAGTCACAGATGTAGCCATGACTCTTGATGACACATCACTGGAGTCCACAACAGCATGAAATTGTATCTTTGATGCCTCAATCCCATCAGCAGCCACCTCCTCCAGCTCCTTGGCCAGCTAGGGGGAAGCCCGTTTAGCCAGTGCCAGTACAGTGTCCCACCTGGACTTCTGGTACCTGGCTGTATAGGCCATATAATTCACCTGCCTGAGTCCCAAGGAAGATGCCATGTACAGTTTTTTTGCCATGGCATCAATCTTCCTGGAGTCTTTGTCTGGGGGTGTAAAGCCAAGGGAATATTTGCCTTGTCACAGGCAGTAGCCTGCACTACCCCAACATGGCTGCATTGCTGGTATAAAAACTCCATATCTGAGCCTGATTCTGTATACCTCTTGTCCACCCTTCTGTCAACAGGAGGTATAGAATTGGGAGACTTTATGATTTGTTGTGTCTGTTTCCCAAAAGATTTGTGAAGGGGTACAGACAGTCTCCTGGACTCTGGGATGTCCATCATTTCCATATAATCAGGCTCCTCTTGATCCTCCATTGCCTTCTTCATAGGAAGCTGGAGGGTTTCAGCCACCTTTCTATAAAACAGAAAGTGGGAAGGGGACTCAGAAAGCCTAGGAGGAGATACACCCGAAGGTCTGTCTGGGGAGATGTCCGGTTCCACAGGCACATCCAGACTTTCACCATCACCGTCATCGTCTTCAACCTCCCCCTCCTCCTCAAACTCCGGTTCATAAAAGTCTTCAGGGGTATAATTTTGAACCGGGGGAACCAACCGAACTGAACCCCTGCCAAAAGGTGCTGGATCATTCGGAACCGGGCGAAGCGATTCTACGATCCGAAATCGCTCTGGCCATTTCCTCGGCGGTCAGAACATCAACCTCTGGATTCGAACCGGTCGATTTCTCTTTGCGTTTTCTTTTTGTATGAACCATCGGCTCTCCTCTTGTCCAAAGAAGTATCGCCCTGGTCAGAGGGCACTCCTTCTGGTTCGGTCGGAACCGAACCGGGCTGCCCATCTGGGTCAGCAGACTTCTCAGCCTCCTTTTCCCTCAGTCTAGCTAATCTCTTTTCAAGGGTAGATTTAGGAAAATGTTTACATATTTGGCAGTCTGTATCGAGGTGTTCAAATCCCAGACAATAAACACAGGTGGTGTGGGGATTGGCCTTAGCAAAGACCTCCCCACACTCACTGCAGTGTTGAAACCCAATGGGCCCGTTTTTTTTCTTGGGTTTCTCAGACATGGCCAGCCTAACCAACTTACCCTTTTTATGGCAACTGCCAGGCAAGACTCCCTTATCGGTTCCTAACCGTGTCACGGGTATTGGAAAAAAGCGTTCAAAACATGTTTTTTTTAGAGCCGATAAGGACCGGTAACTACACACTAAAGTAAAACACAAGGATTCACTACAAAAGATCGGTTCAGCCGAACTGATCTAACACTTTTACAATTTCCACACAGAAAAAAAAGAGAACAAAACCTATCTAGTACTCACGGTACCGCAAACAGAGACTGAACTGACTATGCGGAATACATTTTGGTTTAAAACCGACACTTAACCAACACTTTAGCCGACTTTCGAACCGAGCTGCAGGAGAAGTCTCCGGAGCGACTGTTCAGTGAGGCAGAGTAAAGAATCTGACGGTTTAGATTCAAAGGGAAACAGACAGAGACCTCAACCAAGCTCGAGCTCAGCATTCTATGCCATGCATAGAAAAGTTAACCTTTTGTTCTCCGGGGCAGTTTGGAGGCTGGAGCTAACTGTAATAGTCAGAATACAGCAAGACTTCATGTTGTTTGAATAGTTAATTCTACTTACTATAGGGAGAGTGGTGTGGAGAGACTGTATAGGTAGTGTGGACTATGAGTAGGATTGTAGGGTGCAATGGTTGTGGGGCAGCAATTCAGATGAACATACTGTGGAGGCTGGGAGAATGTCCAATATGCCACAGGTTAAGGAGGCTTGAGGAAGAGGTTCAGTGGCTTAGCAGGGAGCTGGAGAGGTTGAGGGAGGAGGGAGGATTGCGTCGGTAGGAGGGCTGACATCTGGGAGTATTGTGGGGACACCACAGTGAAGAAACAGTGGGGCAAGGGAGAGGTCAGGGGAAGGAGGCACAGTAGACAGGAAGCCAGTTGATGAAGGGTGGACTCTAGTAGGACCTAGAAAAAAAGGAACAGCAGTAGGCAGGAGGGAGAAGGAACACACAATAAGGCAAATGGAGGAGGGAACATGTTTGCTGTACTAGCAACACATGGGAAAGAGGACGCAGGAGGAGACTGCACAAGGGCTAGTACTCACAAAGAGAAGGGAGAGAGGGGCATTACTAGTGGAGAGACTGAGTATGGCATGGCAGGGGGAGGGATAATACTCGGAGAGGTGAGGAGGGAGCGGAAGGTTGGCAGTCAAACAGGAGGAGGGAGGAGTCTCAGTTGAGAAGGGCGGGGGAGACACTGGGACACACTGTAAAAGCACCATCTTGAGTGGCCCCAGAAATGAGAACCTGGGTGGGGGGGGTGGCGGCGGGCACAAGGAAAAGGGAGAGAGGTGTACTAGTGTTGGGGGACTCCATACTCAAGGGGATCAGATGGGGCAGCAAGGGGGAGAGACACAGTCAGATATGGGTGGAGTCCTTACCTGGATTAAAGGCAGACAAGGCAGGACAGGCAATCCTAAGCTGCGTGAGGAGGGGTAGGAGGAAACCACACATTGTGGTACATGTGGAGACAAATGACCTACAGTAGCGGGGGAAATGGTGGAGGTAACAAAGGAGAGGACTGAGGAAGTGGGAAGGTTGTGTGAGGAGACTGGGGAGTCTGTGGCATTCTCCAAAGTGCTCCCAGTACCCTGCGCAAGCACAGTGGGAAAGGAGAGGAGAGGATTAGGGAGTTGAACACATGGTTGGCAGAATGGTGTCAAAGTAAGGGATATGGGGTTGTGGGTGGTTGGGGCAGTACCTGGGATAATAACAATCTGTTTGCAAGGGATAGGCTGCACCTGAGTGGGAAGGGGAAGGAGGTATTAAAGCAAAGATTGGGGAGGTATATTGCGACAAAGGTGGATTTAAGCTAGATGGGGGGGTGGTAAGTGAACAGCAGGTAGGCAGGGATCTGACAGAGTGTAGCCTACCCCCCAAGCTAGCAGGGAAGGACTTGGGGTGGCTGAAGTTGCTATGGATGTTCCTCAAGGGTAAATTTTAGGTCCCCATTTATTTGGTTTGTTTTTAAATTCACTTCCCTTGGTATACAATACAGTGGAATCTGCTTAAATGCACACCCATTTTGCAGCAACAAAATGTGCATTTAAGCGGAATGTGCATTTATCAGTACTTGTATGTTTACAATGCAACACAAAGAAAATAACTGAGACCTGACACTGTAATGGCATTCCACATTTATCTTAGCAATATATTAAAAATGTTACAATGTGCTGCTGTGCAGCATTGGCAAATAAATTAATGAAGCAAAATGCTAAAAAAAATACCAAAGATGATCATCTGCCCTCATTATCTTTCATGCTTGTAGACCTGAAAAAGCAAATGATCTTAGTCTGTTTGCACTTTTTCAGTGCCAGCTGAGTGATAAACTTGTATGTTTACAATGCAACATAAAGAAAATAACAGACCTGACTGTAATGGCATTCCACATTTATTTATCTTAGCAAGGTATTAAAAATGTTAAAAATGTTACAATGTGCTGCTGTGCAGCATTGGCAAATAAATTAATGAAGCACAATGCTACAAAAAATATCAAAGCTAATCATCTGCCTTCATTATCTGCCTTGCTTGTGTACCAAAAAAAGGAAATAATCTTAGTCTGTTTGCAATTTTTCAGCGCCAACAGAGTGATAAAGGGTGTTACATATTGCTTCACAACTGCTTAGAATCACATGTGCACTTAAAAGGTGCTAACTACCTAGGGAGAGTTGTATTGGTGAATTGTGAAATTGTGCATTTAGCCGAAATGTGCACATATCCAGTGTGCACTTAACAAATTTTTTTTGTACTATGTGAATAGTAAAAAAAATTGGGAAACTGGAAAAGTGTGCACTTATCAGGAATGTGCACTTATCCGATGTGCACTTAAGTGGAATCCACTGTAACAGAAAAATTTTACTTTACGCCAAAGACAAAGTGATTCTTACTAGTGGGTCTTGTTTCATCAAGTTATACGAGTTTATCCAAGCTGATTTTGTAACTATAAGGGAATGGTTGTTTAAGAGCCCCTGACAGTGTTGTGACAGCTTTGAAAAAATGTAATATTTAGACACAATTCAGCTTGTATTTATTAATTTTTCTTGTAATTTTCACCCATACTTCTTTATTACTAAAGATATTTGCATGTAAACAGGACTGCTGCCCTATCTGTTCTGGCTGCTTGCCTACACCTGACATCATAGTTTTGCTTATGACATCATAGTCTTTTACTGTGGAGATAATTCTGATGCCATAAACAGGGGGATTATGATGTTGGATGTAGGCAAGCAGAAACAGCAGACAAGTCTAAAGGACAGTAATTCTTTTTCATAAAACTGTCCTCAGTAATAAAGAAAAAAAGGGAAATAATTACAGGAAATACATGAAATAAAAACTGAACTGTGTCTAAATCTCACATTATTTTCAAGTTTTTGTAATGGTGTCAGGGGCTCTTTAAAGAACAAACTGGTTCCAAATGTGAAAAAAAAAAAAAAAAACAAGGCCATGTATTTTCACGGTCCTAGACTGCAATGACGAGATCTCCTTAAGAACACTGGATGATTTTGATACTGAGCTAGTGACAAAGTTCAAATATCCTGGCCTCATCCTGGACAGCTCCCTCTCCTAGGATTCACATATATCACTGATGGTCTAAACTATACATCAAAGACTTGGGGCTCAATTTGCAAAGGTGATGCAGGACTTGCATCAAACCCATTTTTGGTGCAACTGCATCAAAATCCTTTGATGCAACTGCACCCAATTTTAGCACATCGGGCAGAATTGCGACAGTTTCCTCAATTTACGGCAGCTTGCCGCAAAACTTTGGCGCAAGCCTCATAAAATATGTCCCCCAAATGGCACAAGTTAGACCAGGGAAGAGCTGGTCCAACTTGTGGCATTTGGTGCTCATGATTGAAAATCCAGATCGCCAGTTAGGAGAACGCCACAAGCCCGGTGCACCAGGGGCTTGAGGCATTCACAGGGCTTTGAAAACTGGGCCCTAGGTGTCCCGTATCGGATACATTAACTATTGTTACCCACCTCTAGGAAGTTGTTAGTACAGAGTTTCCTGCTTCCAGTTACTGATTATGGCATTTTGTTTTATTTTTCATTTCAGCAAGGGAGGGTTTGCTGTCCAGGGTAAAGACCCTTTATAATCAAGTTTCATGTTTTGTTATAAAATTACCACCTCGTACACATCATTGGGTTTTACTTAAAGGAGTAGTCCACCCAAAATTTGCAAAAACATATGCTGTGCAGAGTGTTTTGCTTTGTGTGTGAAGTCCTAGTATGTCCTTATCTTTGTCTGCTATAAGGAGTTTTTCCTAAATTAGCCTGCTAGCTTTATGGTAGTTTCACGACCCCTGGGGATCTCTATCCAAGCTAACTGTATTGCATTCCTTGTTCCCACACCACATCCAGTCTCATGTGACAGTGATGTAGTAGAGACCCAAGATTCAGCACACATATGTCAAACAAACTAAATATCTTGGAAACTTTACAAGCTGTATTAAAATGACCAGCAGCAAAGTTGTTCAGGACAGAAAGACATTTACGATGATGGTAGTCATCAAGCTGAACTCTGTATAGATTTTGTTTGTTTATTCGCTTAATGGGTAAGCACACTGGAAGACACAAGTTCATTTTACAGGTGCAACTCACACCAAACACCAAAACATACATACATATAACATACTATAAATTAATAATCCATAGAAATTCAGACTAAAAAGTCCATATCAAAAGTAAGACAATACCTATATAAAACATTTACATTCAGCCTGTGAAATAAAATACATCTTCAGTACATTAGCAAACGTTTTAAAAGATTGCAACTGTCTGACGTCCAGGGAAATGTCATTCCAGATAGATGGAGCAATATAGGTAAAAGACCTCTAGCCACAATTAGATCTCATAAATGGAATTTTGAGAACCCCATTATCTACCCTTTCTCTGGGGTAATAGCCCTTGTCATGTACTTTCAAGAAGCAACTAAGACTTGGTGGAACCCCAGAATTAATAACTCTATGAGTAAATTAATCCATACTCAATCTAAAATTTAGCTGAGCAGGAAGCCAACCCATAGAATTTAAAATATCACAATGATGGGATAACTTAGGTGCAGTAAGGGCAAATTTAGCTATTAGTTGTCAAAAAGTAGATTTTTTAGAAATTATTATTGCAGAGGCTGTGTCGGTAATTATAGTAGCATAGTCTACAAATGGGGCTAAGCACTGTTTGCCAATTACCATCCTAGATTCCTGAGTAAGAAAGAAAAAGTTACTTATCATAATAATCTTGTTTCTCCCAGGGGATACTCCAATATTCATAACTCTTCTGCAGTATACCTTTAAGGTCAGATCTGCCCGGAGACGGAATGCTATGCAAATGATGGAATCATTAGCATGAGACACTTTTCAAATTTCGCCTTTCCGCCTTTGAGGCCGGGAGATCAGAGGGCTGTGGGTTCAGTTCCCACATCTGGCACTTGGGTTAATATCCCAATACTGACACTGTAGTGCAGCATGAGAGGGGTGCTGCACTTCTGATGTGCCGTCTTTCGGATGAGACGTTAAACCGAGGTCCCATCTGCCTGGATTGGTGGTAGTTCAGGTGGATGTTAAAGATCCCATGGCACTTATCGAAAAGAGTAGGAGAATTTCCCCGGTGTCCTGGCCAAATTTCCCTCATTCACTAAAAATACCACCAACAGCTTAATCTGGTTCAAGGTCAGTTGGCATTCATCTGTATCCCCCTACCCCCGGGTCGTGCCTGAAAATAGGCAGGATTTGTCTAGTGCACTTACCCGGTCAACAAAAACTAAATAAATAAATAAATGCTGCCACCTATCAACTGCCAACATTCTAACCCTCAGATTTCGTGGATGCCTGCAAGACAGGGCCCAAAATTTAAAATATATCAAATTTTGATTTTAAAATTCCCTATCCAAACCTCCAAATGGAAGAAACATGAAGATAATAAACTATCATTAAAATCCCCACAAGCTCCTATGTCAGAATCACCTGAAAAAGGAGAAAAAGGTAAAACAAGTTTTAATAAAAGTAGAGTGGCATGCAAACACTATGGTACAGCATGGAATACAGAGGCCACTGGTTCTTAAAACAGGGAGGCAGAAACATAGAAACATTGAATTTGACGGCAGATAAGGACCGCTTTTCCCACCTAGTCTGCCCATTTCCCGACCTAATGTATAGGCTGCAGATCCTAGTTAACCAACAGCTTACTTCCTCCTACCCACCCCCCCACGAGAATTGCCTTACGTCTGTCCCATGCATTCTTGAATTCCCCCACTGTTTTTGAGTCCACTACCTCCACAGGAAGGCTGTTCCATGTATCCACAACCCTCTCCATGAAAAAATACATTCTCACATTACCGTTGAGCTGTCCCCGCTCTATCTTCAAATTGTGCCCCCTTGTTCTTGCACATCTCTTTTTCTGAAAGATGCTACCATCTTGGACTCTGTTGATTCCCTTGATGTACTTGAAAGTTTCTATCATCTTCCTCCTCTCCTCGAGTGTATACATATTAAGCTTCTTTAATCTCTCTTCGTATGTCTTCTGCTGCAGACCCTGCACCATTTTAGTTGCCCTCTTCTGGCAGCCTCCATCCTGTCTATGTCCTTGCGGAGATGGGGTCTCCAGAACTGGATGCAATACTCCAGATGGGGTCTCACCAACTGTCTGTACAGCAGGATAACAACTTCCTTTTTTCTACTGGTGATGCCTCTACCTATGCATCCCAGTATCCCACCAGCCCTCCTTACTGCCTTCTCACATTGTTTTCCAACCTTAAGGTCACCTGATACAACTACCCTCAGATCCCTTTTCATTTCTGTTGTTGTTATCATCTCACCCCCCATTGTGTACTCTTCCCCTGGATTTTTGTTTCCCAGGTGCATTACTTTGCACTTCTTTGCACTGAATCTAAGCTGCCATATATTTGACCATTCCTCCAACCTTGCCAAGTCCCTTTGCATCCTCTCCACCCCACCTTCTGTATCAATCCTGTTGCAGATCTTTGTGTCATCTGCAAAGAGACATACTTTTCCTTCCAGTCCCTCTGCAATGTCACTTATAAAGACATTAAAAAGGACTGGTCCCAGTACCGAACCCTGCGGTACCCCACTAGTAACCCCCCTTTCTTCAGAGTAAACTCCGTTTACTATTACCCTCTGTATCCTGTTGTCCAGCCAATATTTAACCCAGGCTACCAACTTGGGACCCACTCCAAGGTTGGCTAACTTGTATATTAATCTTGTGTGTGGGACTGTGTCAAATGCCTTGCTAAAGTCTAGGTAGGCCGTGTCCACTGCCTCTCCCTGGTCTATCCCACTGGTCACACAGTCAAAGAAATCTATTAGATTCATCTGACATGACCTTCCCTCTGTGAATCCATGCTGTTTTGGGTCCTGTGCCCCACTGGCCTCTAGGAACTCAACAGTTATTTCCTTTAGAAGTGATTCCATCATTTTTCCTACCACTGCGGTCAAACTCACAGGTCTGTAGTTTCCTGCCTCTGGTCTTGCTCCCACTTTTGTGAAGGGGAATCATGTCTGCCCTCCTCCAGTCCTCCGGTACTACACCATCCTCCCATGATTTGTTAAAAAGGGTAGTCAGTGGTGTCACTAATTCTACACTTAGTTCTTTTAGAATTCTTGGGTGAATCCCGTCAGGCCCCATTGCTTTGTCCACCTTCAACGCCTTCTTTAACAAATCATGGGAGGATGGGGTGGTACCTGAGGACTGGAGGAGGGCAGATGTGATTCCACTTCACAAAAGTGGGAGCAGGGCAGAAGCAAGCAACTACAGACCTGTTAGTTTAACCTCAGTGATAGGGAAAATGATGGAATCACTTCTGAAGGAAAGAACTGTTGAGTACCTAGAGGCCAGAGGGCACAGGACCCAATGCAACATGGATTCACAGTGGGAAGGACAAGTCAGACGAATCTAATCGATTTCTTTGACTGGGTGACCAAAGTAGTAGATCAGAGAGGGGTTGTGGACATGGCCTACCTAGACTTTAGCAAGGCATTTCACACAGTCCCACACTAAAGATTAATATACAAGTTAGCCAGCCTGGGAGTGGGTCCCAAGATGGTAGCCTGGGTAAAGAATTGGCTGCAGAACAGGGCTCAGAGGGTAATAGTAAATGGAGTCAACTCTGAAGAAAGGGAGTTACTAGTGGGCAACGTTAGGGTTCAGTATTAGGATCTGGTCCTCAACAATGTCTCTTTATAAGCCATATTGCAGAGGGACTGAAGAAAAGTATGTCTCTTTGCAGATGACACAAAGATCTGCAACAGAGTTGATACACCAGGTGGGGTGGAAAGGATGAGAAGGGACTTGGCAAGGTTGGAGGAATGGTCAGATGTATGGTAGCTTAGATTCAGTGCTAAGAAGTGCTGAGGTAATGCACCTGAAACAAAAACCAGGGAAGAGAGTACACAATGGGGGTGAGATACTAACAACAACAAAAATGGAAAGAGACCTGGGGGTAGTCATATCAGATGACCTAAATGTGGGCAAGCAATGTGAGAGGCAGTAAGGAGGGCTGGGGGGATACTGGGATGCATAGGGAGAGGCATCACCAGTAGAAAAAAGGAAGTTGTTATCCATCTGTACAGACAGCTGGTGAGACCCCATCTCAAGTACTGCATGCAGTTCTGGAGACCCAATCTCCGCAAAGACATAAACAGGATGGAGGCAGTCCAGAAGAGGGCATCTAAAATGGTGCAGGGTCTGCACCAGAAAACATATGAAGAGAGAGACTTAAGGAGCTTAATAAGAGTAGCTTTGAGGAGAGGAGGGAGAGGGGGGACATAATAGAAACTTTCAAGTACGTCAAGGGAATCAGCAAAGTCCAAGAGGGTAGCATCTTTCAGAAAAGAGTGTCAAGAACAAGGGCACAATTTGAAGATGGGGTGGCTCAGAGGTAATGTGAAGAAGTATTTCACAGAGAGGGTTTTGGATGTATGGAACAGCCTCGGAGGAGGCTGTAGACTCAAAACAGTGGTGGAATCTAGCATGCATGGGACAGTCATAAGGCAATTCTAGGGGGTGGGGGTAGGAAGAAGTAGGCTGTTGGTTAGCTAGGATCTGCAGCTTATCCATTAGGTAGGGAAACGGGCAGACTGGGTGGGCCAAGCGGTCCTTATCTGCCATCCAATTTTATGTTTCCATGTTTCTGTTTCAGTTTTAAGAGCCCTTTAAGGACCCTTTCTTCTGTGAATGGACTGGTATCGGCCTCCCTATCAAGAGTGCTTCTATTGTTTGATTTAGGTACCTCCCCTCCTCTTCTTTTGTGAATACTGAGCAGAAGTATTCAATAAGTATCCCTGCTTTTCACCGTCATCCTCTGCCCACCCTCCCTCCCTTCCTTTTAGTAAGCCTCACTATCCCTTCCTTCATCTTTCTTCGCTCCCTAATGTACCTATAAAAGGTTTTATCCCCCTTCTTAACTGAGTTGGCTATCTTTTCCTCAGTTTGGTCTTTTACTATTCTGACTGCCTTCCTTACTTCCTTCTGCTTTAACTGGTACAGTTCTCTGTCCTGCTCCTTCTGTGTTTCCTTGTACTTCCTGAATGCTACCTTTTTCTCCTTGACCTTCCCTGCCACCTCTTTTGAGAACCATAGTGTTTTTTCCTTTGTTTTGCTTTGTTGATTTGCTTCACACAAAGGCTTGTTGCCTCTGCGATGGCGGTTTTGATTTTTCCCCATTGTTCCTCCACCCCTCCTTCTTACCAGTTTGCCAGTGCTTTTATGAGGCACTCTCCCATTCTAACAAAGTCAGCCCTCCTAAAGTCAAACACTCTTGCTTTTGTATGGCTCGACTCTATGGCTGTGTTTATCGTGAACCACACTGTTTTGTGGTCACTTGTTCCCAGATGGCTACCCACTCCTAAATCTGAGATCCTTTCTCCATCCCCATTTGACAGTACCAGGTCTATGGTTTCTCCCTCCCTAGTGGGTTCCACCACTAGCTGTCTGAGGCATGCTCTCTGCAGGGCATCAAGAATAAATCTGCTCTTTGATGTAGCTGCAGCCAGGGTACTCCAGCTAACGTCTGGTATATTCAGGTCCCCCATCAACAATATCTCCCCTTTTCCTGCCATTCTAAGGATGCCTTCTATCATTTCCTTGTCCATTGCCTTCCCAAGAGATGGGGTCTGTACACCACCCCTGTGCGAACTGTGGCGCCATAACCTGTTTCCAGGGTAACCCACAGTGCCTCCTCTACTCCCTGTTTATCGTTTAGTTCTGTTGCTCTGATCCCTTCCCTTACATAGACAGCTACTCCTCCTCCTCTTTTACCCTCACTGTCCCTCCTGTACATTGTGTATCCTGGTATGCTGACATCCCAGTCATGGTTCTCAGTGTACCATGTTTCTGTGATTGCCACGATATCCAGATGTCCCTTTTCCATCAAGGCCACTAGATCAGGGAGCTTGTTACACAGACTACGGGCACTGGTACTCATCACCCTCCACTTGTTGATGGCCTTACCCCTTTTAGCCCCATCCCTGTCCTTACTGCCTTTTTCTGCATTTACCCCGTCCTGCTCCCCATTAACTTCTCTACCTTGGTGTTTACCTCTCTAACTACTGTGTTTTGTGTGGGGAGGCTGGGTTTTCTCTACTCCTTTTCAGTGCCTCCCCCCTCAGCTAATTTAAATGCTTGCCAATAATGCATTTAAACCTATCACCTAGGATTCTGGTTCCCCTCCTTGACAGATGCCGACCATCGTGCCAGTATAGGCCTGTATTCCTCCAGGTGGACCCCCAGTCCCCAGTGAAGCCAAAATCCTGAACTCTGCACCAGTTTTTCAACCATTCATTGAATCCCATGGTGTGGAGTACTCTAGCATCACCCTTGCCATAGACAGGCAGCACCTATGAGAAGGTTACTGTATGTGCTACTTGTCTAAGACCCTTCCCCAACTCTTCAAACTCCTCTTGTACTGCTGTGATCCCATTCATAGCCAGGTCATTTGTCCCTAGGTGGACAATGATATCCAGCTCTCTCCCTTGTGCAGCTGCTCCCGTGATCCTGAGGATTCGCTCCCTGTCCCTCGAAGCTGCGGCCCCAGGCAGGCACCTTACCTCTCTCTCCTCTTTGTTCCCCAGATATAACCCCCTAATAACTGAGTCCCCTACCAGGAGTTGTTTCCTTCCCCTTTGGGATACCATGCCACCCTCCTGTGGGACTCCTTTGTGGAGGTTCCCAGCATCCTCTTTGGTCTCCACTGCTGGTTCCTCCATAGAGGAACCACTCTCCACCAGAAGAGCATATGAATTGTGGAGAGGTACAACTGGAGAAATGTGTGCCTGTTCCACCACCCTTTCCCTGCCTGAGCCCACCTTGGTCCAACTGCTCCTCTTTTTTGGCAACCTCTGAGGTAGTGGCAGTGGCCCTGGTGGTCCATAGATAGGGGAGGAGGTTTTCCAAATTCTAGCCAAGTCAGCCCGGAGATGAGCAATCTCCTCCCTCAGACCAGAGAGGTGCCTACAAATAGGGCAGCATCGCAGCCTCCAGAAAGTCTCCCGGAAGACTGCTGCCCCACAGCCAGTGCATTGCACTACTCCTCACATGTCTATCTTCTTTCCTGATTATCTTGAGTTAAGATTTTTTTTTTGTTAAATATAGTTATTGAATGTGCTATTACCTTCAATGCAGTGTGCTGTGCTGGTAAGGAAACGTGCTGTATGCACCGTCTCCCTTGAGGAAATGATGTCACAACCCCTGCAGTAAAGGAAGTGAAACCTGGGGGTGGGTGGGATGTGGCGAAGGGTGGGATTGGGCCCAAGCTGTGCCCTTAGGAACAATCAGCTACAAGCTCTGATCCACCACTAGGATGAGTGTTAACCTTCCTTTCAGCAAGACAACCTACACAACAATCAGGGGAACGCAGTCTCCTGCACCTGAGGCTGTCTGTGTTTCAATCCACACTGCAGCTTTTGCTATAACTCCTCCTTAACCACCAGTAAATTATTTAAAAATAGTTTATCTGTCACAAAATCCTAGTAGTCAATCCGGCTACCCTCTAGGGCCAACCAAAATGCAGTATTTAAACCCTTCTGGTTACTTCAAAGATAAGCAGAGTTTGCAAGCCCCTTATTCAACTCCTCAGCCACGTGTAAAATATTTAAAAATAGTTTAACTGTCACAAAATCCTAGTAGACAATCTAGTTACCTCCAAGGGACAACCCAAATGCAGTATTTCAATCCTTCTGAAGTTACTCACAAGATAAGAAAACATTACTTACCATAGTAATCTTGTTTCTTCTAAGGGAATCTTACTGTATTCTGACAAATGCAGTATGGTCTCACCATAGGACTGCCCCGGAGCCAAAATAGTTAATAGAACCTATGCTAATAGTTGAATGTTTGGCTCGAGCTCGGTTTTCAAATCACTGTCCCTGGTTGCACTTCCTGCAACCGTCAGATTCTTACGAAGCATGCAGAAGCTAATACTAACTAACCAAACTAAGTTTACTACCCCTAAATATCCCTATTAGGGAACAGGAACTCCAACAACAGGAGGCATCTCTAAGACTCAAGTCAACAAATGCCCAAAAAACTAATAGGTACCCACAGGTTTCCAACATCAGTGACACAGGAGTGAGAAGAGCTCTGTAGGTCCTAGCAGGGCAGGAAGGGTGGGAGCTCAGAATACAGTAAGATTCCCTTATGTAACTCCCAGGTGGCACTATCCCAAGGGCTACCACCCCTGCCTGCTTAACTGCTAACAGGTTGAGGGGCCTAGGTTCTAGGGCAGGTGCCTCCACCCAGAGGTCAGGGTTTGCAGTAGTTAGACTAACTTGGTCACAGCCCTCTGGGACACTGAGAAACCCTTTTAATCCTATTAGTGGCCCACACAATGCACCATGAGTATCTTCACTATTTACACTTACCCCCAGGACTGGTTCAGTCAGCTTGACTATGGGAACCCCCTGTAAAACAAGATGATGCAGTACAATAGCCACAGTACAATACTTCAACATAAACCATAACTCAGTCACTGTAACTTTGCTGAAACAAACAGATCTGATTTATTTAAGGGGCTGTAACAAGGACAGGGGGAAAACATGTTAATTAGGTTAGACACATTAATAATCACAGTACTGTGCGCATATTTAGAGTCCCAAAATGTCACTTTACTGGGTACCCAGGATGGTGGGGGGCTAGCCAGGATCGGTGCAGCTGGTGGGGGCCCTGTGATGGAAAAAAACACCTGCACAATACCCAATTTGTAATCCAGAGCCGGATGGCTCAGTTCGTGAAGAAAGAAAGAAAAGAAATCAGATGAAACACTTGCAATTAAATGTACAGATGGCAGGGAGCTACCCTGATGTGCACTCACAAATTTGATGCTGAAAGCTGTCACCGAGGGTGTCATGGATTGCCGGACACCCTCGCACAGCAGGGGGATGAAGTTCTACAAGCAGGCACACAGCTTCAAGCAGCAACGGATTCAGTCCGTCTGCATGCGATTGCCTTCCCGTCTACACACACGGGACAATAGGACTTGTTCAGCTGTCCTCCCCCATACACCCCACACATTTATATGTAAAGGAAATTACTATACCAGGCAGCTTCTCTCAGGTCCCGATCGCACTTACTGCTAACCCGGGAGTTCACAATGCAGCTTCACTTTCCTGACAGACCGAGCGCGATGAAGCAGCTTCTCCAGTCCTCTACAGGGTGAGCCTGGTTGCCAAGTGTTCAGCCTCTCCTCTCCTTGGTAGCTGTGTATTCAGTTCAAATCGCCACAGCAAACGTGCCGCCTGAGTTTAGGCCTCCACACGTGCTTCCTGTGTGAAAACTCTGTGGCGCATGAGCTCGGAGCTCCTTCCCCAGTCACGGTCCCAACGGATCTGCCTTTCCAGACACAAGGCAGGGTATTCCATTTGGGCGCCACCCGGTCCAATTGGTGGACTTCAGTTGTCAATCACTCAAAACTCCCCTTATTGGTGAGAAAAGGCGCCATGGTGCAGAACTTCACTTCCCAGAATTACTAGCTATATTCCTTATGGCCAGCCAGCTCCCAAGAGAGTCCTGATCCTGGTTGGTCCACTTAAGCTCCATTTTAGATGCCCCTCTCGCCTGATTGGATCTATTTAGCAGTTCAGATCCAAAATGGTGGAGCAAGACACACAGAGTCCCAGCTGCAAGAAAGGCAGATTAGACAAATTACATTTCCACTAATACTCTGACATGGGGCAAACAGTTACATCTCTAATAAGTGCCCCCTTCTGCCACTTAGCGACAGCATTAACAGAGCAATTTGTCAGCAACTCGAGTGGGACTCGAGCAGGGAAACACACAATCCCCCCATGTAAACTAATCATGCCTGCAAGCAGACAGCTCTTAAAGAGACAGTACCAGAAGCTCTAAAAGCACTCACAAATAAACGGCTTAAACGCCGAACACCATGCAGGCTGGGAGTACTTAGGCAAGCTCCTAGGAGGCTTTTGGGAACCCCCAATTGCAGGGAGGTTACACTTAGAAGAAACAAGATTACTATAGTAAGTAATGTTTTCTTCAAACCCCAGGAAATCTTTCTGTATTCTGACAAATGCAGACTACCCAAGCAGTGCCTTTGGAGTGGGCAGAGGACCTATTTTTGGGAACAGGCTCTGCAGAACTGCTGTGCCAAACCTGGCATCACTTCTAGCCTGGGTGTCCAGGCAATAATGCTTGGTAAATGTATGAACTGTTTTCCAGGTTGCTGCCTTACGTATTTCCAACAGAGGAATGTCTCTGGAAACTGTTATAGATGCAGCAGTCCCCCTAGTAGAATGGGCCCCAAGTCCTTGTGGGGGCTGTCAGAATACAGTATGATTTCCTGGGGTTTGAAGCAGAGTTTGCAAGCCCCTTCTTGGTTAAACACAAAATAAATATATAAATAAAAAGCAATTACCAAGGGTAGTTAGTATCACCTCCCACAAAATTGACCAACAGTGTGCAGGCTGCAGATATCAAGTGCAATATAGAATCTCCCACACAGCTCATAGTTGGGTAAAGTAGTAGTTTTCTTCCAGGTCGAGAAAATGTGCTTTGTGGGGAGGGAGAGTTATGAATATTGGAGTATTCCCTGGGAGAAACAAGGTTACTATGGTAAATAACTTTTTCTTCTCACCCTAGGAATACTCCAATATTCGTAACTCTTCTGCAGACTAAAAAGCAGGGCCTTAGGAGGCAGGAAGAACCTATTTTGGAAACAAGCTCTGCAGTACAGCTGTACCAAACCTGGCATCAGCCCTTGCCTGCATATCCAAGCTGTAATGCTTGACAAATGTGTGTACTATTCACCAGGTTGCTGCTTTACAAATATCCACCAAGGGTACATCCCTTGCAGCTGCCAGTGTTACAGCTGTATCCCTTGTGGAATGGGCTCTAAGCTCTGCTGGAGCTTCCTTGCCCACCTTCGAATAGCAAAATTGGATGCACTGAACAATCCAATGAGAAACTGACCTTTTTAGATGCTGGATTACCCTTTGCCACATCTCCATAAGTGAGGAAAAGCTGTGTTCTATCCTGCCTATGGGACTTAATGGCTGTCATGTAGTAGCTCAAATCTCTTTTGACATCCAGGCTATGCAGCCTACGTTCACCAGAAGAAGAATGGTCAGTGAAAAACATTAGCAAAGTAATGGACTGGTTTAAATGGAAGTCTGAAACCACTTTAGGAAGAAATTTCCTATTTGTCTGAAGGACTACCTTATCCCTGTGGAAGACAATGTAGTCCTTTTCAATACATAAAGCCTGGAGCTTACTAATTCTTCTAGCTGAAGTGATGGCCACTAGAAACACTGTTTTCCATGTGACATACTTTAGGGGTGCTGAAAACATAGGCTCAATGGGAGTGGCCATGAGTTGAGCAATGCAAATATTAAGGTCCCAAGCTGGCACCAGTTCCCTTACCGGTGGATACACGTTAGAGGTCTTTGAAAAACCTTTTAAAAATTGGGTTTGATGCTAAAGAAACAGGCTTGCCTGCCGAAGCATAGGCCGAGACTGAAGCTAAATGAACCTTTAGTGTAGAAGGCTGTAAACCTAAGGAATGTAAATAGACTAGGTAGTCCAGTACCCCCGGCACTTCTGCCTGGGTTGGCACCATACTCCTGTTAGAGCACCAAATAGAAAACCTCTTCCATTTTGCAGCATAGGTTTTCTTGGTAGAGGATTTCCAGTATCCTCTTGAAACATCCATAACTGACTAACAAAGATGCAAACCAGCATACTCTAGGTCCTCAAGAGCCAAGCTTTGAGCCCGAGTGACCTGAAGTTCAGAAACAGGAGCCTACCCCTGACTGGAGGTCAGAAGATTGTGCCTCCTGGAAAGGTGTATTGGTTTACAGGTTACTCACCTGTAACAGGAGTTCTAGGAATGGTATATGTTGTTCATCCACACTTTCTGGCAGGTATCCTTGCCGCTTTAATTCTTGCCGGAAGGTCTTCAAGCTGGCTCCTCCCACCCACCCAGGTGGTAAAACTCTCGGCTCCGCCCCATGACGCCAGACCTGGCCCGCTAGAAGCTCAGGTTGTGCGTCGAAGCCTGGGAGGTCGTGTGGGTCGTGGATGAACAACATTACCATTCTAGAACTCCTGTTACAGGTGAGTAAATACAGGTTACTCACCTGAACAGGAGTTCTAGCAATGGTATATGTTGTTCATCCACACTGTCTGGCAGGTATCCTTGCCGCTTTAATTCTTGCGGAAGGTCTTCAAGCTGGCTCCTCCACCCACCTGGGTGGTAAAACTCTGACTCCGCCCCATGATGCCAGATCTGGCCGCTGGAAGCTCAGGTTGTGCGTCGAGCCGGGGAGGTCGGGTGGGTCGTGTGCATGAACAACATATACCATTCCTAGAACTCCTGTTACAGGTGAGTAACCTGTATTTCTAGGGACATGGATATGTTGTTCAACCACACTTTCTGGCAGACTCCTAGCAGTTCTCTGGGAGGAGGGGGGCAAGGCGCACACCCCCGATACTTACTTGGGAAAGAGAGATTGGAGAACTGAGGCCCCAAAACCAGCATCCCGGCGTGACTTGAGGTCGATGTGGTAGTAGGTAATGAAGGTATGTGCCGACTTCCAGGTAGCAGCCCTGCAGATATCCTGGATAGGGACATCCCTGGAAGCAGCTACCGATGCAGTGGTACGGCGGGTAGAATGAGCTCTTATCCCTCTGGGAGGCTCCATGCCCGCCAACCTGTAGCAGAGATCTATGCAGGAGGTGATCCACCTGCCTATCGTCCACTTTGCTGCAGGTCTGCCAGGTGTGGCTTCAGCGTAGGTGACAAACAGCTGGCGAACCTCTCCCCGAACTTCAGCCGTCCGCTCCTTATAATAAGCGAGCGCTCGTCTAGGGTCCAAAGTATGGAGCCTATACTCGGCCTCCAAGGTGTGATTGGGGTAGAACACCGGCAGAGTCAACACCTGGTTAAGGTGAAACTCCGACACCACCTTCGGGAGGAACTTCGGTTGGGGGCACAGGACAACCTTGTCCCTGTGGAAGACCAGGTAGGGAGGCTCAATGGAAATCGCCTGGAGCTCTCCCATCCTTCTGGCTGACGTGATAGCCACCAAGAAGGCGGTCTTCCACAACAGGTGTGAAAGATCACACCTGTGCATTGGTTCGAATGGCTTGCCCATGAGCTTGGCCAATACCAGCAGTAGATCCCACGGAGGTGGAGGTTCTCGCACCGGAGGGGAAATGTGGTCAAGACCTTTGAAGAAGCGCCCAACTACCTTCTCCTGTGCCACCGACTGCTTGCCGGCCCATGCCCGGTAAGCAGAAATGGCTGCCAGGTGCACCTTAAGGGTCATCGACCAAAGCCCTTGCTGAGAAAGGGACCACAGGTAGTCCAGAATGCTTGCCAAGGGGCAGTCGGAAGGGTCCAAGCACTTCCCCTGACACCAAATGGAAAACCTCTTCCATTTGAAGGCATAGCATTTCCTGGTCGACTCCTTACGGGACGCCTCAACGATGTTGAGGACCTCGTCGGAAAGACCCAAGGCCTGGAACTCTAACCACTCAGGAACCAGGCCGTCAGGTGCAGGGATTGAAGGTCCGGTCCAATGGATCGCGGAGCTGTGACCACTGGCTGGCCAGTCCCCATTGAAGAGGACACATGTACCTACGGGCCCAATGGACCACGCTGGTGCAGGCCGCCATGAGGCCCAGGAGGCGCAGGAAGTCCCGGGCAGGGCACAATTGCCAAACCAGAAATGATTGGGCAAAGGAGGAAAGAACCTCGGCCTTGTCTGCTGGGAGCCGTGCTCTGGGTCGCAGAGAGTCGAGCTCTGTCCCGATGAATAGAATCACCTGCTTTGGCACGAGTTCCAACTTGGCCTCGTTGATGAGGAGGCCAACCTGAGAGCAAACCTGGAGGGCCAGATCTCTGGACCGCTCCACCTCCTGTCTGGAGGGGGCTGCTATCAGCCAATCATCCAGGTAAGGGTACACCCGGACCCCTCGGCGCCGCAGGAATGCTGTCACCACTGCCATGCATTTGGTGAAGACCCTGGGAGCTAGGGAGAGGCCGAAGGGCATGGCTCGGAACTCGTAAAGGGATCCCTCCACTCTGAAGCGGAGGAATCTTTGATGGGACAGACAGATTGGGACATGAAAGAACACGTCCTGGCGGTCCAGGGAGCAGAACCACATGCCTTGTTCCAAGGATGGGATAATCTGAGCCTGAGTGACCATCCTGAAGGTTTGAGACCTTAGGAACTTGTTCAGGTCGTGCAGGTCGAAAATGGGGCGCCAGCCCCCCGTCCGTTTTGGGACCAGGAAGTACCTGGACACAAACCCCGGGTCTGAAGGAGGATCCGCCACCTTCCTGATCACCTCTTTTTCGAGGAGCAGGGCAATATCGGCCCGGCGGGCCAACAGCGAGGCTGCGGACCCCGTGGCCCCAGGGGCGATGGCTCGAAAAGGCGGGACCTGCTCGAACTCCAGAGGCAGGCCTTTTCCTACCACCTCCAACACCCAGTGGTCCGTGGTGATAGCGGACCAGGCGGAAAGGAAGTGGCGGAGCCATCCCCATGGGGGAACCCAGGGGAGGGACGAGCTAGGGGCGGCACTCCTCAACCCGTCACGGGGCAGGCTTGGAGGAAGAACCAGCCGAGGGACCTCCTGGGCCTTTACCTCCTTGCTTCCTGTTGGAGGAAGCCGTTGGCTTGGGTTTGGGATGCCAAGCGTGAGCCTGCTGGCCCTGTTGTTGGTGCTGCTGGGCCGGTCGAGGAGCAGGGACTGAAGGACGAAAGAACTTCTGCTGCTGACGGCAGCCTTTGTCCCTCTGGGCGGAGGTGACCAAGTCCAGAGTGGCATTGGACTTTTCGATCCGCTGGAGGTATCCCTCCACTCCAGGGCCAAAGAGGTCAGTCCCCAAGAAGGAGACGTCCGCCAACTTGTGCTGGGTATCTGCCATGAAAGTGGATATCCTCAGCCACGCCCTGCGTCGCATGGCCATTGCGGCCGCTACTGACCTGGTACAAGAATCACCTATGTCCAGAGCAGTCTGGAGCTGCTGCTTCACCACTGCCCTGCCCTGGTCCCGCACCTGGCAGACCGTGGTCTGCAGGTCAGGCGGGAGATGAGGAACAACCTCATCCAGGGAGCCCAAGAGGGTGTGGGAGAAGTGTGCCATCAGCACAGCTGAGCTGGCCTGTCAGAGGCCGAGGGAGGATGCAGTGTACACCTTGCGCCCGGCAAAGTCCAGCTTTTTGGAGTCCTTGTCGGGGGCTTGTCCACGTCCGCGTTACCGGAACGCCGGAAAACACTGTCGGTGACTAACCCCTCCGCAAAGGGGTGTTCCAAGAAACCGGGCAAAGAGCCGGTAGGGACCGCATACTTCCTGGCCATCCTGGCCGAAGGAACTGGACAGGAAGCAGGCCACTGCCAAAGCTCCAAGGCTGGGCCGACAATGGCCTCAGCCACCGGAAGAGCCTCCGTAGGAGAATCCCTCGGTCCAGAATCTCCGTCAGGGATGCTTAGCCCGCTTGGACCGCAGGCTCGAGCTGCATCGGTGGACTCGAGATGAGCCGAAGCAGACCCAAGAAGGACGATGGACTATCGTCCACTGACTGGCCCCCGGAGGACTCCAGATCACACTGCCTGGAGAACAGGGAGGAATCATCGTCGGATTCTGAAGATTCTGCGAAGAGCTGCCTTGGCCCTGAGCCACCCTCCACCTGCCGAGGACGGTCGGGAGTGAGGGTGACCAACAACCTGTGGGGCAGGCCATGACCCGACCGAGAACTCTTGGTCGGTGCCCCCACCTTCGGTTGTGGAGGCGGAGGTTCCACCACAATCGGTGGACCAGCTGGTTTCGACGCAACTGGCCTAGAGCGGGCACTCGACTGGAGCAGTGGTTGCTTCGGCCGTTCGGCAACAGCCACTTGATGGCGGGGTCTTAGCCAAGGTCGGCTTAGGCCCAGATAGCAGCAACTGCTGCCACATCAAATCCTCGTGGCGCCGGGAGCAACTGGACGAAGCCTCTCCTCGAGGAGGAGGAGGACAAGGAAGAACTGCGTCGCCACTTATTTGATAGCGAGACCAAGACCGCCCGATGTCGGCGAGCAGCTGGACCGAGAAGAGGTCCGCGACCGAGACCCCAGGGGGACCGAGGGTGGGTCTGGGAAGGGGTGGGGGATACCCGCTCTTCCCTCGGCTCGGGAACTTTAACCGGGGACTGCGGTCCCGAAGGAGCAGGCAGATCCTCGGTATCCACCGGGGGAACCGGTTAAGTAGGGTTGTCGGCTTCTCCAGTCGACAGCCCATCTAATGGATCGAGAAAAATCTCAACTTCATTGACGGGAGTCTCGGCAGGCTGGCCTGACGGGGGCACCGTGAAGCCAGCGGCCTCAGCCGCAACCTCGACCGAAGTCGACGGTCGGCCACCCGGGGAGGGGGACCTTACCCACTCCCAGGAACGCCGATGGTGGGACTTACCTTTTGACTCTCTTTTCTTGGGCCGAGAAGAAAGTCCTGAAGGCCCCTCTCCCTTCGTGGAAAGGGACTGACAAAGCTCCTTGAACGAAGCTGTATAAGAGGAACTCAGAGAGAGCAGGATAAATGCCGCGGCCGAGGAGGAAGAAGATGCGTCCTGGGCCGCTTCCTCCTCGAGGGCGATCAACTGCTCGAGCTGCTCAGCCAACCCAGCCACCGCGGACACCGCCCAACGAGCCTCTTTAGATTTCACCGGCAGAAAACGTTTCTCGGGGCGCCCGAGCTTTAAACGGGCAGCGCGATCGTCAGAACATTGGCCGAAAAGGAACGGCACAAGTCGCAAGCCTGCGGGTCGTGATCTAGGCCTAAGCAGTAGATGCACATGGAGTGCGGATCCGTCCTGGACATTTTCTGCCCACAGGGGCACCGCCGAAAGCCGGGAACAGATTTGTCCATCGCAAGGGAAAAAGAAGACCGAAGTTTGAAAAACTTCAAAATCAATTTCGGACGAACCGAAGAATTAGGATCCAGTCTCAAACGCAGAGCGCTAAGGAGGGAACCTGAGCTTCCAAGCGGTAAGGAAGAACTGGCATCATGGGGCAGAGCCGAGAGTTTTACCACCCAGGTGGGTGGGAGGAGCCAGCTTGAAGACCTTCCGGCAAGAATTAAAGTGGCAAGGATACCTGCCAGACAGTGTGGATGAACAACATATCCATGTCCCTAGAACCTGTATTTCTAGCGACATGGATATGTTTTTCATCCACACTTTCTGGCAGACTCTAACAGTTCTCCGGGAGGGGAGGGAGGCAAAGCGCACACCCGATACTTACCAGGAAGAGACTGGAGGACCGAGGCCCCAAAACCAGCATCCCGGCATGACTCGAGGTCGATGTGGTAGTGGGTAATAAAGGTATGTGCCGACTTCCAGGTAGCAGCCCTGCAGATATCCTGGATAGGGACATCCCTGGAAGCAGCTACCGATGCAGTGGTATAGGCGGGTAGAATGAGCTCTTATTATCCTCTGGGAGCTCAATGCCCGGCAACCTGTAGCAGAGCGCTCTATGCAGGAGGTGATCCACCTGCCTATCGTCTGCTTTGCTGCAGGTCTACCAGGTGCGGCTTCAAGCGGGGTGACAAACAGCTGGCAAACCTCTCCCGAACTTGGCCTTCCGCTCCTTGTAGTGAGCGCGCTCGTCTAGGGTCCAAAGTATGGAGCCTATACCGGCCTCCAGGTGTGACTGGGGTAGAACATCGGCCAGAGTCAACACCTGGTTATGAGTGAAACTCGACACCACCTTGGAAGGAATTTCGGGTGGGAGCAGGACAACCTTGTCCCTGTGGAAGACCAGGTAGGGAGACTCGATGGAAAGCTCCTGGAACTCTCCCATCCTTCTGGCTGACGTGATAGCCACCAAGAAGGCGGTCTTCCATGACAGGTGTGAAAGATCACACCTGTGCATTGGTTCGAATGGCTTGCCCATGAGCTTGGCCAATACCAGCAGTAGATCCCACGGAGGTGGAGGTTCTCGCACCGGAGGGGAAATGTGGTCAAGGCCTTTGAAGAAGCGCCTGACCACCTTCTCCTGTGCAACCAACTGCTTGCCGGCCCACGCCCGGTAAGCAGAGAAGGCTGCCAGGTGCACCTTAAGGGTCGTCGACCAAAGCCCTTGCTGAGAAAGGGACAGCAGGTAGTCCAGAATGCTTGCCAAGGGCAGTTGGAAGGGTTCAAGCCCTTCCCCTGACACCAAATGGAAAACCTCTTCCATTTGAAGGCATAGCATTTCCTGGTAGACTCCTTACGTGATGCCTCAACTACGTTGAGGATCTCGTCGGAAAGACCCAATGCCTGGAACTCTAGCCACTCAGGAACCAGGCGTCAGGTGCAGAGTTGAAGGTCCGGATGGAATACCTTCCCTGATTGACTGAGATCAGGTCCGGGCGGGCTGGAAGCTGCCTCGGGAGCCTGGAGCTGAGGCTGAGGAGATCTGGATGCCAGAACTGGCGGGGCAGTCTGGGGCTACCAGGATCACCTGCCTTGTCCCTCCTTGGCGAGAAGCACCTTGTGGATCAAGGGAAACAGGAAGCGTAGAAGAGGCCCGAGGTCCACGGCCTCGAGAGGCATCCCTGCAGCGAGCCCTGCTGAGGCGGGCATGGAACAGACTCAGCCACATTCTCCCTGGAGGCAAACAGGTCACCTGAGGCGTGCCCCAGTGGGAGAAGAGATCTTGTACTACCTCCAGCAGGAAGACCACTCATGAGGCGCAGCCCTATCCAGCTTGAGGGCATCGGCCAGGGTGTTGGAGGCTCCTGCCACGTGAATGCTAGGAGATCCGCCACCAGGCTCGCACTAGGGACCAAATGCAGAAGGCTTCCTTGCATAACAGCATGGAGCGTGTCCCGCCCTGGCGGTTCAGATAGTACATGGTCGTGGTGTTGTCCGTCTGGACCTGAACCACTTGACCCCGTAGAAACGGAGTGAAGGCGGTGAGAGCTAGATGGACCACTTGGAGCTCCAGCAGGTTGATGTGGCATCGGGACTCCTGAGGGGACCAGAGGCCATGCGCTCTGTGTTCCCCCAGATGGGCACCCCTACCCATCAGAGATGCATTGGTCAAGAGAGAGACCGTTGGCTCGGGGCGGACGAACGGGATACCCTCCTGCAGATGTGCTGGAATGATCCACCATTGGAGAGCGTTCCACATCTCCTGGGTCACTGTCACAGGCCAGTCCAACGGATCATGGTGTTGTGACCATTGGCTGGCCAGTCCCCATTGAAGGGGACGCATGTACCAAAGGGCCCAACGGACCACGCTGGTGCAGGCCGCCATGAGGCCCAGGAGGCGCAGGAAGTCCCGGGCAGGGCGCAATTGCCCAACCAGAAATGATTGGGCAAAGGAGGAAGGAACCTAGGCCCTGTCCGCTGGGAGCCGTGCTCTGGCTCGCAGAGAGTCGAGCTCTGCCCCGATGAACAGAATCACCTGCTTTGGCACGAGTTCCGACTTGGCCTCGTTGATGAGGAGGCCAACCTGAGAGCAACCTGGAGGGCCAGATCTCTGGACCGCTCCACCTCCAGTCTGGAGGGGGCTGCTATCAGCCAATCGTCCAGGTAAGTACACCCGGACCCTCGCACCGCAGGGAAAGCTGTCACCACTGCCATGCATTTGGTGAAGACCCTGGGAGCTAGGAGAGGCCGAAGGGCATGGCCCGGAACTCGTAAAGGGATCCCTCTGCTCTGAAGTGGAGGAATCTCTGATGGGACGGACGGATAGGGACGTGAAAGAACGCGTCCTGGAGGTCCAGGGAGCAGAATCACATGCCTCGTTCCAAGGATGGGATTATCTGGGCCAGAGTGACCATCCTGAAGGTTTGAGACCTTAGGAACTTGTTCAGGTCGTGCAGGTTGAGAATGGGGCGCCAGCCCCGTCCATTTTGGGACCAGGAAGTACCTGGACACAACCGGGTCTGGAGGAGGTCCGCCACCTTCCTGGTGCACTCTTTTTCGAGAGCAGGGCAATATCGGCTCAGCGGGCCGATACCGAGGCTGCGGACCCCGTGGCCCCCCGAGGGGCGACGGCTCGAAAAGGTGGGGCCTGCTCGAACTCCAGAGGCAGGCCTTTTCCTACCACCTCCAACACCCAGCGGTCCATGGTGATAGCGGACCAGGCGGAAAGGAAGTGGCGGAGCCGTCCCCCATGGGGAACCCAGGGGAGAGTGACGAGGCTGGGGGCGGCACCCCTCAACCCGTCACTGGGCAGGCTTGGAGGAAGAACCGGCCGAGGGACCTCCTGGGCCTTTACCTCCTTGCTTCCTGTTGGAGGAAGCCGTCAGCTTGGGTTTGGGACGCCAAGCGCGAGCCTGCTGGCCCTGTTGCTGGTGCTGCTGGGCCGGTCGAGAAGCAGGCGAAGGATGAAAGGACTTCTGCTGCTGACGGCGGCCTTTGTCCCTCTGGGTGGAGGTGACCAAGTCCAGGGTGGCATTGGACTTCTCGATCCGCTGGAGGTGTTCCTCCACTCCAGGGCCGAAGAGGTCAGTCCCCAAGAAGGAGACGTCCACCAACTTGTACTGGGTATCCGCCGTGAAGGTGGATATCCTCAGCCACGCCCTGCGTCGTATGGCCACCCCAGCCGCTACTGACCTGGCACAGGAATCACCTATGTCCAGAGCAGTCTGGAGCTGCTGCTTCGCCACCCGTCCTACCCTGGTCCCGCACCTGGTGGACCGTGGTCTGCAGGTCAGGCGGGAGATGAGGAACAACCTCATCCAGGGAGCCCATGAGGCGTGGAGAAGTGTGCCATCATCACGGCCAGCTGGCGTGTCGGAGAGCCGAGGACGCAGCGTACACCTTGCGCCTGTGAGTCCAGCTTTGGACTCTTTGTCGGAGGCTTATCCACGTCCAGCATTGCAAACGCCGTAAAATGCTGTCGGTAACTAACCCTCGGCAGAGGGTGTTCTGAAAGCAGGGCAAGAGGCGGTAGGGACCGCATACTTCCTGGCCATCCTGGCCGAGGGTGCAGGACAGGAAGCAGGCCACAACCAGCTCAAGGCTGGGCCGACAATGGCCTCAGCCACCGAAAAACCTCAGTGGGAGAATCCTCGGTCCAGAATCTCGCCAGGAAGTACTTGCAGCCCGTTTGGGCACAGGCTCGAGCTGCATCCGGTGGACTCCGAGATGAGTCGAAGCAGACCCAAGAAGGACGATGGGCTATCGTCCACTGACTGGCCCCCGGAGGACTCCAGATCTAACTGCCTGGAGAACAGGGAGGAATCGTCGTCGGATTCTGAAGAGTCTGCGAAGAGCTGCCTCGACCCTGAGCCACCCTCCACCTGCCGAGGACGGTCGGGAGTGAGGGTGACTGACAACCTGTGGGGCAGGCCGTGACCTGACCAAGAATTCTTGGTCGGTGCCCCCGACTTTGGTTGTGGAGGCGGAGGTTCCACCACAATCGGTGGAGCAGCAGGTTTCGGCCTGGCAGCTTGACCTGGGCAGAGCAACTCAACTGGAGCAGTGGTTGCCCGGTCATTCAGGCGACAACCACTTGATGGCGGGGTCTTGGCAGAGGTAAGCATAGGCCCGACAACAGCAACTGCTGCCATATAAGGTCCTCATAAGCGCCGGGCCCAACTTGCGCGCAGCCTCCTCCTCACCGAGGAGGAGGAGCGAGGAAGAACCAGCGTCGCCGCTTACTTTAGTAGCTGAGACCGAGACCGCCCGATGTCGGCCGGAGCAGCTGGACCGAAGAGGTCGAGAACCGAGACCTCGGGGACCGGTGGGTCTGGGAGGGCGGGGACACCCGGTTCCTCGGCTCGGGCACTTGAACTGGGGACTGCAGCCCAGAAGGCGCAGGCAGATCCTCGGTCTCCACCGGGGAACGGTGAAGGAGGGTTGTCGGCTTCTCCAGTCGACAGCCCATCTAACGGATCGAGAAAAATCTCGACTTCGTCGACGGGAGTCTCAGCAGGCTGGCCTGACGGGGGCACCGTGAAGCCAGTGGCCTCAGCCGCAACCTCGACCGAAGTCGACGGTCGGCTGCTCGGGGAAGGGGACCTCTCCCGCTCCCACGAACGCAGACGGTGGGACTTACCTGTCGACTCCTTTTTCTTGGGCCGAGAAGAATGTCCCGAAGGCCCCTCTCCTTTCGTGGAAAGGGACTGACAAAGCTCCTTGAATGAAGCCATATACGAGGAACTCGGAGAGAGCGGGATAAATGCCGCAGCCAAGGAGGAGGAAGATGCGGCCTGGGCCGCCTCCTTCTCGAGGGCGATCAACTGCTCGAGCTGCTCAGCCGAGCCAGCCACTGCGGACACCACCCAATGAGCTCTTTAGATTTTGGCCGGAAGCACGGTTCTCAGGGTGCCCGAGCTTCAATCGGGCAGCCTTGATAAAATCAGAAACGTTGGCCGGAGGCTGGCTTCCCGCAGGCCTGGGCGGTGCAGATCTAGGCCAAGGCAGTAGAGCAGCGTGGAGTGCGGATCCGTCCTGGACATCTTCTGCCTGCAAGGGCACCTCAGCAGGGAACAGATTTGTCCATACGCGGCCGAGGAAGATGAAGACCGAAGTTAGAAAACTACAAAAGCAATTTCGGATGAACCGAAGAGTTAGGATCCAGTCTAAAACGCAGAGCGCTAAGGAGTGAACCTTAGCTTCCAAGCGGTAAGGAAGATCTGGCATCATGGGGCGGAGCCGAGAGTTTTACCACCCGGGTGGGTGGGAGAAGCCAGCTTGAAGACCTTCCGGCAAGAATTAAAGCGGCAAGGATACCTGCCAGAAAGTGTGGATGAACAACATAGCCATGTCCCTAGAACAGGGAGTACCATGGCTGCTTGGCCCAGTCTGGGGCTATCAGGATCATTGTTGCTGGCTGAGACCCGAGTTTGAACAGCACCCTATATACCAGGGGAAATGGAGACAATGTATACAGGAATTTCCCTGACCAGTCCAGAATAAGGGCACCTAGAGGAACCGTGCCCACTACTGATGGTCTGCAACAGAACTGTGGTAAGTGATGACTCTGATGAGAGGCAAAGAGATCTGTTTCTGGGGTGCCCCACCTCCTGAAGAAAGTCTGTACCACTTGCCTGTTCAAGGACCATTCGTGAGGGTCCTGGCTGATTCGACTCAGGGCATCTGCTAGGACATTGTCATTGCCAGGCAGATGCATGGCCTGAAGTGAGGAACCCAGAGAATAAGCTAGGGTCCAAATTTTCATAGCTTCCATGCAAAGGAGGCTTGACCTCATTCCCCCTTGCTTGTTTATGCCATACATGGCTGTAGTGTTGTCTGTCCTGACTTGCACTACTTTTCCCTGTATAAGTGGTTTGAAAACCTGCATTGCCAGGAACACCACCCTGAGCTCTAACAACTTTATGTGTAAAAGAGTCCCTGCACTTGACCACGTGCCCTGGGTAGTGTGTTCTGCTAGATGAGCCTCCCAGCCCACGAGGGATGCATCTGTTGTGAGAATCAATGAAGGAAGCTCTTTTTGGAAAGGGACCCCTTCTCTGAGGTTGGCTTCCTCTTTCCACCACTGAAGAGCTTGGATAAATGTTTTTGTTACAGGAACGAGCTTTGACAGGGAATCCTTCTCTTGGCACCAATGAGCTCTTAAGTGAAATTGGATGTCCCTCATCTAAAACCTGGATCCTAACACTGTGCCTGTTGCAGCTGCCATGTGGCCCAGGAGTTGAAGAAAATGCCTTGCTGGCCTTGAGACATTGAGCCTGAAGGAGGCTGCCAACTGCAGGATGCTTTTTACCCTGACTCTGGGTAGAAATGCTCTGCCTACTTTGGCATTCAGTTCTGCTCCTATGAATTTCAGAATTTGAGAGGGAATTAGAATTGATTTCTCTAGGTTTAAGAGAAACCCCAGAGACTCCAGAAGCTGCTGAGTGAGTTGGAGATGCTCAGTTAATTGTTGTGGTGAGTCTCCCACCACCAACCAGCCATCTAGAAAAGGGAATACTGAGACACCTTGCCTTCGCAAGTGTGCCACTACCACAGACAGAAACTTTGTGAACATCCTTGATACTGAAGTGAGACTAGGAGTCTGAACCTGAGAAACATTCTGTGAGACTCCCTTATGGGGATGTGGAAATAGGCATCTTTTGGGTCTAATGATGCCAGCCAATCCCCTTTTCAGAGTGCTGGCAGAATCAGAGGCAAAGCTACCATTTTGAACTTTGGTTTTGCTAGAAACTCGTTGAGGACCCTGGGATCCAAGATAGACCGCAGTTCTCCATTTTTCTTTGGTGTGAGAAAATACCTTGAGTAAAGTCCTTTTCCCCTTTGATGCAGAGGCACTGGTTCCACTGCCTTTAGTGAAAGAAGGTGTTTCACCTCTTTTTCCAGCCTTTTGCTTTCCAGGTGGGAAGCTGGTTTGAAAACTCTGTTTTTCTGAACAGGGGAGGATTTGAAACTTAGAGACAGGCCCTGACCCATTATCTCCAGAACCTACTTGTCTGTGGTGATGGTTTTCCAGTTCCGGAAAAAATGGGTCAGCCTGCCCCCTACTGGTAAAGGAGAGGCAGCCTGAGTGACAAAGTAGGGAATCCTGCTTGGATTGGGGCTGAGACTGTGTACCACGCCTGGCACCTCTTCTACCCCTGCCCCTGAAGTACCCCTGCTGTGGGTATTGGGGTGCCTGAGGAAGTACCATGGCCTGGTAAAAAGGTCTGGTATGAAACAGTCTGCTCTTGCCTCACCTACTGAAGCATCTAGAGGAGGTGGAAGGTCTTTCCTTTGTAGAACTGCTATGGAAGGTGGCATTATACTCGTCCACCTTCTTCATGTAGGCCTCTGTATGGCTGCCAAATAGGGAAGTGACCTCCATAGGAAAATTCAGAGTCTTATTCTGGGTATCCTGTGTGAGGTTAGTGGTTCTCAACCAAGCAAACCTTCTCTGTGCAATGGTATTTGACATCCACCTTGCAGCAGTCTCATTGCTGTCTGCTGCCATCTGGAACTGGTATTTGGCAGCTTCCAGGCCAAACCTAGCAGTTTCAGCTAGGTCTGCCGAAAGAGGAGGAGATGCTTTCTCAGCCATGTCCAGAACAGACTGCCAGAGAGCCTTCTGGTACTGGGCTGCATAGGCCTGATAATTCACTTGCCTAATGGCCAGAGAGGCTGACAGGTAACCTTACTTGGCCATACTTTCAATTTTTCACGAGTCCTTCTCTGGAGAGTGGAAAGCCAGAGGGACTTTAGCCTTATCTCAAGCTGCAGCTTGCACCACCCCCTGGTGGTCAGGGTATGAAAACGAGAATTCAGCCCCTGTTCTGTCAAGCTGATACTTTTTGTCCACCCTTTTGTCTAAAGGAGGGACAGACCCAGGAGCTTGGAGGAGTTTTAAGGTATCCCTTTAAAGAACTTATTGATGGGGAGTGAAAGCTTTTTAGTAGGAGTCAGTCCCATCATGTCCATATATTCAGCCTCCTCCTCATCCTCTACAGCTTCAGTGGTAGGGATGTCCAAGGCATCAGCAATTTTCCTAATGAAGGAAAAATGGGAGAAGTAGTCTTCAGTGGTCGTGGAAGGGGAGCCAAACTCCTGTTCAGGGGAGACCTCAGGCCCTTTAGGCTCACCTTCTTCTTCTTCCTCCTCCTCCTCCTCCTCTTCCTCACCACACTGCTCAGGAAAAAAGGGTGGGTTGGAAGGTGCAGAAGTCTGAACTGGAGACTGTGGAACCACAGGCAGCAGACCCTGCAAGGTTTGCATAATCTTTATTGCTTGTGCAATCTCAGATGGAGAAGGCACAGTGGGCAGGCACCACAGAAGTCCCCTTTTCCACAGGGGGTTCAGTGTGCTTTGTCTTTTTTTGCTTTTTAACTGGAACTGGAGAGCTAGCCAGTTCAGAGAGTCTCTTTTTACCCATATCAGGGGTAGAAGTAGCAGAAATTGTGGTGTCACCCACAGACCCTGAGGGTTTCGGCTGGTCAGAGCCAGAGGGACCCTTGAATCTTTTATTCAATCTGTCCAGATGTTTTTCTAAAGTTTTGTCTGGAAAAGATTTTACAAATAGCACAGTCAGACTTCAAATGGTCAAAACCCAGGCAGAAAACACAAGCAGAGTGTTTATCTGCCTTGGCAAAGACCTCAATACACCACACTCAGAACAATTCTTAAAACTGGGTTCACTGGTTCTTTTTTTAGGTTTTTCTGACATTATGGAGAAAAACCACAACCGCAAATACTACAAGCTTTAAAATTCAAAAAACAACAATTTTCTCGGTTGCGGTCAATTCAGGAACTGATCGGAGAAACTGAGCGGAACCGTGAACCGATAAAATTAGAACCGGGATTAGTGGTTCGGAACAGAACTTATCGGTTCTAAAAAACAAGTTATAAACACACAAAATATAAAATAAATGAGGAAAAAAAACCTGAAACTAACTAGAAATACCTCAGTTCCTCAACGGTTATTCCGAACCAAGAGGAACAGAGAAAACAATACAGAACTAACTAAATAAACTAACGCTTATTTAAAAAAACACTGATAAGAGGCAGCAAATGAAAATAAACAAAAAATACTGAAGTATTTGTGAATAATCAAGGCTTCTTTGACTAGATGTTGAGGAGGAAATCTCCAGGCATCTGGTCTTGACAGGCAGAGACAGAAATCTGAGGGTTAGAATGTAGGCAGTTGATAGGTGGCAGCATTTGAAAAGTGGCTCATGCTAATAATTCTATCATTTGCATAGCATTCCATCTCCGTGCAGATCTGACCTTAAAGGTATACTGCAGAAGAGTTAGGAATATTGGAGTATTCCTGGGGTGAGAAGGAAAGAATTCTATACAAAAGAGCCACTTTCGAGTGGATGTTTGATGTAACCCTTGTAAAATGAGATTTGTAACTTAAATTAGGGTCCAATAAGACCCCTATGTACTGGAAGGTGTCCACATGTTCAAACAGAGTACCCATCAAGGGACTTCACCTGTAGACGTTGTTGATTTTAAAATATAGCCATCTCTACTGTTGTGAACTGACTGTAAAGCAGTGCTTTCTGCTGAATTTATGGTCTCTGCTACATCACTGTCACATGAGACAGGATGCATTGTAGGAACAAGGAACGCAATTAAGTTATCTCAGATGGAGACACCCAGGGGTCGTAAACCTACCATAAAGCTAGCAGGCTTATTTAGGAAAGTCTAATAGCAGACAGAGGGAAGGACGCACTAGGGCTTCACACACAAATCAAAACATATGTTTTTCCAAATTTTGGGTGGACTACTCCTATAATAATCTTAATTGGCTACCCCTTGACAAGAGATATTTTCTTTTGCACAGGGTCCTAGCTAAGAAAGTCACTTTGGATTTTATCCCAACTCTTTTTTCATTTTATCTTTCAAAAACAAAATACTGTAATTTATTGTCAATAAGATCAGCATCCCATTGCTTTTTTCATGTACCTAGAACAAGGCCACTCTTAGACAAAAAAACTTGCGTTACAGGCTGTTACAATTTTTCAATACATTATCCACCTTATTCACAAGCACTATCACTATGGTAACAAGTTTTAAATCTGCTTTGAAAAAGCTTTGAGCAGGTAGTCACTGCAAATGTTTTGCAACATCAGTATATTTATGTAAAAGTACTATGTTTAAGATTATATACTGCTCCTGTCTCTATGCTTGAATGTTTTCTATGTTCTGGTCACCCATGAAAATGGGCCTCAACTCATGGACTTACCAGATTTTAAACACTGTAACACAAATAAAATCAATTAATAATTCTCAATAATAAATTATAAACAATAGGACATTTTTAGACCAAAGGATAAATTGCAAGTGTGCTTGAAATCTTAAACTAAAATCACAGAAGTCGAGTACATATTTGCAGAAAGAACAGGGATTAGTACCTATACATTAAATAAAAATTAATTTAGATACTATACCTCCCAACTTTAATTAA
Source organism: Neoceratodus forsteri (assembly GCA_016271365.2). Taxonomy (NCBI): domain Eukaryota; kingdom Metazoa; phylum Chordata; order Ceratodontiformes; family Ceratodontidae; genus Neoceratodus; species Neoceratodus forsteri. The sequence continues at coordinate 663,705,872 of CM057459.1, forward strand.
AAGTAGGTGCATCAACATTCTGGCCCCTATCTACATTTTTGTCACTGAGTCCAAAAAATTGATCATTAAATATTGTTTAATACTTCCTGTGGTGCTATTCTCCATGAGCAAATTATGTTTATTTATTGACATACTACAGTAAAATGTTGTAAATCATTGTATGAAGGAAATGCAAGAATACTTACTTGGAGATTTCAAGAACTACATTTGGTGGTATCTGTTGAATAAATGGGATCAAGGGACTAAGGGAAACAAAGGAGAAAAAATAAAATTAATATTAGAAATTGTATGTTCCTGCTTGATCAATATTTATTATGATATATTCCCCTTCCAAAATATGCCATATTTCTATGTAAGATAACCTGGGGTCCTCATGGGGTACTCACCACAGATTTGATGAGCCCGGCCAGTACTATTATTTTAACCCTTAGGTTGCCAACAGAATTAGAACATATAGGAATTTTTAACTGACATACTAGTCTGCAGCACAGCAAAGGTTAAGAATCAAGGCAATTAGTGACAAATCAAGCACCCAGGAGCCATAGCCACACCAGATGAAAGTTAGAGACAATGAGGTAGTGAAACAGTGACTTCCTTACTGTTTCACATAGTTGATAGGTTTGCGAACTGTCAATCAGGGGGAGGTACCTAAACCAAACAATAGAAATACTCTGGATACGGGGGGGTTGATACCAGTCCAGTCACAGAAGAAAGGGTTCTGAAAGAACTCTTAAAAAAGAAGGTGGGCAAAGCAATGGGGCCTGACGGGATTCACTCCAGAATTCTAAAAGAACTAAGTGGAGAACTAGTGACACCACTGACTACCCTCTTTAGCAAATCATGGGAGGATGGGGTGGTACCCGAGGACTGGAGGAGGGCGGATGTGATTCCACTTCATAAAAGTGGGAGCAAGGCAGAAGCAGAAAACTACAGACCTGTTAGTTTGACCTCAGTGGTAGGTAAAATTATGGAATCACTTCTGAAGGAAAGAATTGTTGAGTACCTAGAGGCCAGCGGGGCACAGGACCCAAGGCAGCATAGATTCACAGGGGGAAGGTCGTGTCAGACAAATCTAATAGATTTCTTTGACTGGGTGACCAAAACAGTAGACCAGGGAGGGGCTGTGGACATGGCCTACCTAGACTCTAGCAAGGCATTTGACACAATCCCACACAAAAGATTAATAAACAAGTTAGCCAGCCTTGGAGTGGGTCCCAAGATGGTAGCCTGGGTAAAAACTGGCTAGACAACAGAACACAGAGCGTAATAGTAAACAGAGTCCACTCTGAAGAAAAGGGGGTTACTAGCGGGGTACTGCAGGGTTCAGTACTGGGACCGGTCTTCATTAATGTCTTTATAAGTGACACTGCAGAGGGACTGGAAGGAAAAGTATGTCTCTTTGCAGATGACACAAAGATCTGCAACAGGGTTGATACACAAGGTGGGGTGGAAAGGATAAGAAGGGGCTTGGCAAGGTTGGAGGAATGGTCAAATGTATGGCAGCTTAGATTCAATGCAAAGAAGTGCATAGTAATGCACCTGGGAAACAAAAATCCAAGGGAAGAGTACACAATGGGGGGTGAGATACTAACAACAACAAAAATGGAAAGGGACCTGGGGGTAATCATATCAGATGACCTAAAGGTGGGCAAGCAATATGAGAAGGCAGTAAGGAGGGCTGGGGGATACTGGGTTGGATAAGGAGAGGCTTCACCAGAACCAAACAGGAAGTTTGTATCCCTCTATACAGACAGTTGGTGAGATCCCATCTGGAGTACTGCATGCAGTTCTGGAGATCCCATCTCTGCAAGGACATGGACAGAATGGAGGCTGTCCAGAGGAGGGCAACCAAAATGGTGCAAGGTCTGCACCAGAAGCCATGCGAAGAGAGACTAAAGGAGATTAATATGTATACCTTCAAGGCAAGGAGGGAGAGGGGGGACATGATAGAAACTTTCAAGTACCTCAAGGGAATCAACAAAGTGCAAGTGGGTAGCATCTTTCAGAAAAAGAGAAGGGCAAGAACAAGGGGGCACAATTTGAAGATAGAGGGGGGAGAGCTCAGAGGTAATGTGAGAAAGTATTTTTTCACAGAGGGGAATGTGGATGCATGGAATGGCTTTCCTGAGAGGTCGTTGAGTCAAAAACAGTGGTGGAATTCAAGAAAGCATGGGACAGACATAAGGCAATTCTAGTGGGGGTTAGGAGGAAGTAGGCTGTTTGTTAACTAGGATCTGCAGCTTATCCATTAGGTAGGGAAATGGGCAGACTAGGTAGGCCAAGTGGTCCTTATCTGCAGTCAAATTCTATGTTTCTATGACACTACAGACCCCACTGGGCCACTACAACCTGCCCACACATAAATGTGACCTTTTACAGTAGTCCCCTAACCTGCTGAGACAGCTTGTTCTCTCCAGCCCCTACCATGGCACAAGAAACCAATGTGCCTCTGGTCTGAAGACCAGCCATGGAACTCCAGGCCCATCTGCCTGTGTCCTTGTGCCTGGAGCTTCAAAACCCATCTCATCTGAGATGAGGCACCAGCGTCACAGCTCTAAGGCCTTCAGGGAACTTCTGCTCCTATGCCTTGACCCCTTTTTTAATAGAGCTGAATTTTATTTATATTAAGACAGGCTCAAATCATTAGGCTAAGCCTATTTTTTTAGGACTGCCCTTTACTCACCAGGTGGTCAGACTCAACCAACCCTTCACTCCTACCATATGGCAGAGTGATCTTCCTTTGGGTCAGGGGACAGTTGTACTCCTTCCCTTACTCACATGTTCCTTAGTGCTCCCTGGACCCCTTCAATACCTTCCAGGTCTGAAAGCCATAAGGATATCTCTTATGAGGGGAGAATCCTCACAGTCCTCCTTTTTGCTGGGCTACATCTTCCCAAAAGTTCCGAGCAAGGCTCTTTCAGCCCCCTTTTCCCTAGGCCTCCTCCAGCTTGAAACCAGAACCTGGCGGCTTTAACTTGTGCTGCCCCAGGCATCTACTAGTCATCTACAATTCCGGAAATCACTGAAAGAGTACTTACTGCTGTCGAGCTGCTGCTCCTGAACACAACCTAGTGCTCTAGTGCTCCTTCTGCTTACAGTATGTCAGTATATCTCCAGTAATAAATCCATTGCTACCTATCTACTGTCTTTTGCTTGGGACTGCTATTTGATATCACAGTTATTTGCTCTACTTGCTTTGTGGCTGATCCAATGATGTGTGTACCATATATGGACTGTTTGATTTTATTTGTTTTCTCTTGCACTGTTTTAAAGTGTAATACCCTTATAACTGATGAGCTTGCTTTGTTTAACTTCTAATGCCCGATTGTTACATGTGAGCTTCTTTATTCCACTTACTCCTGCCATGTCTTAGTCACTGATCTGTAATATTTATTCCCAGTGTACTGCTCTGTAACTTTTCCAGGTTGTGCCTGAAAAATAGGCATTTGCTTTCCTAGTGCACTTATTCAGTAAACAAAAACAAATAAATAAATAATTTTCCTAGGGGAGCACTAAGATGGCCACATTATTTTCTCCATTTAGTGAAGGGAAGGGGGTGCTACAATCCTCCCTCAGACAAAATAAAATGTGTCAACAGATACTGATATGCTGCTAATGTGTTTTTTTTGTATGACTCCTCCATGTGTATTATGTTTTTTGTTAAAAGACAAAATCTAACAAACAAAAGAAAACCAAAATTTACTGTAGTGAGTATTTGTGCAATAAGGAATGGGATGGATGGCCTTATGGCTCTGGTGGGTAGAAGAAAAAATTACTCACCTTAATAATGTTGTTTCTTCTAATGGAGTCTTGCTATATTATGACAATTGCAATACGACCGCAGGTTAGAACTGCTCTAGAGGTGAAATAGTTAACTTTCCATGCAGGCATGGATCTTAGAGCGCAAGCTCAGTTGAAAACTCTGTCTGTTGTGCTTCGAACGTAAACTGTCAGATCTTTATGAGCTAAAACTCACTAAGGTTCTGTGTGGAAGCTGTAAACCTACACTAGCCAACTGGCTACTAACATAAACACTCATTTTTTGGCCTAAAACAAAGACTCAAGTCAGGAGACCCAAAAATGCAAAACACAACACCAATTCACCCAAAAAGGTAGGTGAAAAAACAACAAGGTGGGCATCAAAAAAGTGCCAACCCTGTACTGCCCACCCACATCCCAAAACAGAGGTTCTGAGAGGGGCAGGCAGGGAGGGAGGTCATAATATAGCAAGACTCCATTAGAAGAAACAACATTACTAAGGTGAGTAATTTTTCTTCAATCAACATGAAGTCTTGCTATATTATGACAATAACAACTACACAGCAGTACCCCCATGGAGGAGGACAGAACCTACCTAGGAAATAGGCTCTGAAGCACGCTCTGCAAACCGAGCATCACTCCTAGCCTGGATGTCCAGGGAGTAATGCTTGGTAAAAGTGTGAACTGTTTTCCAGGTAGCTGCTTGACATATTTCTAGAATAGGAATGTCTCTGGCAGCAGCCAAAGAAGCAGCTGTACCTCTGGTAGAGTGAGCCCTCAGGCCTAAGGGGGGAACTTTACCCAACTTCTCATAGCAGAACTGGATACAAGAGACAATCCACCTGGCAATGGATCTTTTAGTGGCTGGCTTCCCTTTACCAACCTTGCCATAGGTGAGGAACAGTTGGAGGGAGTCAAACCTATGACCCTTGGTACGCTCTATGTAGTAACTAAGGGCTCTCTTCACATCTAGGCTGTGCAGCCTCCTCTCCCCAGAGGAGGAGTGGTCAGTGAAGTACACTGGAAGTGAAATAGATTGATTAAGGTGGAAATCTGAAACCACCTTAGGCAGGAACTTTCTGTTAGTCGAAGGACCACCTTATCTCTGTGAAAAGAGATAAACTCCTGCTCCACTGACAATGCTTGTAATTCACTTGTCGTCTGGCAGAGGTGATGGCTACCAAAACACAGTTTTCCAAGTCAAGTACTTGAGCTCAGCTGAAGACAAGGGCTCAAGGGGGTTGCATAAGCTGAGCAATGCAAACATTAAGATCCCAGGCAGGGCAGGATCCCTGAATGGAGGGTTGGTGTGAAACAACCCCTTAAAAACTTGGAAAATACAGGATGAGCTGAAAGGGAAGAGGATTTACCTGCTGAAATAAAGCAGACACAGCTGCCAAGTGCACCTTCAGGGTAGCTGGTCTCAGCCCCAAAGAATTCAGGTGGACCATATAATCCAGGACTGTGGGTAGATCAGCAGAGACTGGGAAATATGCTTTTCCAGGCACCATATGGAAAACCTTTTCATTTGGAATTGTAAGTAACCCTGGTGGAAGGCTTCCTTGCGGCCTTCAATATATCCATTACACCTTGGGAAAGGTGTAAATCAGCAAACTCTAACTCTTCAAGAACCAAGCCTTGAGATTGAGAGATTTGAGATTCGGGTACCAGACCCTTCCCTGGGCACAGGTTAACAGATTGTGATTCCTGGGAAGGGACAGGGGAGGATGGACTGCTAAGGACAGCAGGAGTGGATACCAGGGCTGTCTGGCCCAATCCGGAGCTATCAGAATGACTTTGCATGATTGGGATCTGATTTTGACTAGCACTTTGAACAGGAGAGGAAAAGGAGGGAAGGCATAGAGAAACTTCCCTTCCCAACTGAGGGCTAAGGCACCCAGGGGAGTGCCCAACACTAGGGGCCTGCAGCAAAAGAGGAAGTTGGTGATTGTCTGGGGCTGCAAAAAGATCTATCTGCGGGGTGCCCCATCTGGCAAATACTACTCCCAAGACCAGGGGATCCAGTGACCATTCGTGGTGGCCCTGGGAAATCCTGCTGAGAGCATCTGCCAGGACATTGTCCTTGCCTGGGAGGTGAACTGCCATAAGGGAGGCGTTCAGGGAGTAAGCCAGAGACCACAACTTCATCGCTTCGGTGCACAAGGCCGTGGACCGAGGTGCCCCTTGTTGTTGATGTACCACATTGTAGTGGTGTTGTCCGTTCTGACCTGAATACTCTTGTTCTGAACAGATTTGGAAAAAGCTTGAAGTGCTATAAAAACTGCTCTGAGCTCCAACAGGTTGATGTGGAGCAGAGATTCCTGGGGAGACCACAGACCCTGGGTGGAGAGGTCGCCCATGTGAGCTCCCCAGCCCAAGAGGGACGCATCTGTAGTAAGGATTAGAGAATGAAACTGAGTGACAAAAGGAACCCCTTGTCTCAGGTTGCTCTGATCCTGCCACCACTGTAGGGCTTGGATCAGGGTTCGAAGTTACTGGGATCAACTTGGTAAGAGGATCCTTTCTTTGAGACCAAAAGCTCTCAAATGGAACTGGATGTCCCTCATCTGAAATCTTGCTCCTTGCACAACTGCTGTGGAAGCAGCCATGTGTCCTAAGGAGCTGCAGAAAATGCCTTGCTGGCCGGGAGACCTGCAGGGTAAATGGGAGGCCAGTGAGACTAGGGTCTTTGCCCTGTCCAGGGAGGAAAGCCCTGGCTTCCTGTGTGTTCAGTTCTCGCCTATGAAGGTAAGAAGCTGGACAGGCTCTAGAACTGACTTTGAGAGATTCAGAAGGAAACCAGAGAGGTAAGCAGTTGCCATGCTTATCTGAAGGTGTAAATTGACCTGGTCTGGGGACTGGCCTACTAAGAGCCAGTTGTCCAGGTAAGGAAAGATGGCAATCTTTTGCCTTCTTAGGTAGGCAACTGCTACAGCCAGGCATTTGGTGAATACCCTTGGGGCAGAAGTGAGGCCGAAGGGCATTGCTCTGAACTGGTAGTGGCCTGAGAGCAGCTCAAACCTGAGGTACTTTCGATGGGAGCTTCTAATGGGAATATGGAAGTAGGCATCCTTGAGGTCCAGGGAAGCTAGCCAGTCCCCTGGCCTTAGAGAGGGTAGGATAATTCCCAGAGTCACCATTTTGAACTTTGGCTTTAAAAGGTACTTGTTTAAATAGCTGAGATCCAGGATGGGCCGCCATTCTCCTGTCTTTTTTGGGGGTTAGGAAGTACCTGGAGTACAAACCTTTTCCCCTGTGTAGGGCTGGAACCCTTTCTATGGCTCTGACAGCCAAGAGGGAAGAGACCTCTGCCTCTAGGGTGAGTGCCTCTGATGGAGTTGCAGGTGGAAAAGATCTGGTTCTCAGCTTTGGAAATTTTTTGAAGCTGAGAACCAGTCCCTGGCTTACTACTTCCAGGACCCACTTGTCTGATGTTAAAGACTTCCAGTCCTGGACAAAGTAAGCCAGCCTGCCCCCTACAGGTAGAGGAGAATCGGCCCTGGCAATCCCATCAGGTTGTCTGCTTGGCAGGGGCTTTGGGCTGAGGGGTGGAAGCAGACCTGCTTGCACCCGGTCTGCCTCTCCCTCTAAAGAACCCCCTCTGAGCATAGGCGGAGGAGGAAGCTTGGGCTTGGTAAAGAGGCCTGCCCCTGCCTCTAGGAAGCTGCTTTTGAGGAGTGGCCTGCCTTTCCTTGCCTGTGCACTCCTATAGGTGGTCCTATATTCATCCATTTCTTCATGTAATTCTCTGTTTGCTCCCAAATAGAGAATTTCCCTAACAGGAAAATCCATGGCCTTAGACTGGGTATCCTGAGACAGGGTAGTACATCTGAGCCAAGCCATCCTGCGAAGTGCCACAGATGTAGCCCTGACTCTTGATGAAACATCATTAGAGTCCACTGCAGCATGAAATTGCACTTTGGATGCCTCAATACCATCCATAGCCACCTGTTCCAGCTCCCTGGCAAGCTGGTCAGGGACTTGTTTCGCTAGGGCCAGCACAGTATCCCATCTGGATTTCTGGTACCTAGCAGCATAAGCCATATAATTTGCTTGTCTGAGTCCCAAAGATGCTGCCATGTACTGTTTCTTTGCCATAGCATCAATCTTCCTGGAGTCCTTCTCAGGGGGGTGTGAAGCTAGGGGAATATTAGCCTTGTCACAGGCTGCAGCCTGCACTACCCCCACATGGCTGCATTGAGTGAGGAAATCAGTGTCGGAGCCTGATAAGGTATACCTCTTGTCCATCCTTTTATCCACAGCAGGTATAGTGCAAGGAGTTTTTAAAACTTTTACTGTCTGTTTCCGAAAAGATTTATGCAAAGGAATAGACAGTCTCCTAGACTCTGGAATATCCATCATTTCTACATAGTCTGGCTCCTCTTAGTCATCAACAGCTTCCTCAATGGGGAGCTGGAGAGTTTCAGCAACTTTTTTATAAAACATGAAATGAGAAGGGGACTCAGAAAGCCTTGGAGGAGAAACCCCTAGGGGTCTATCTGGAGAGATGTCTGGATCAATGGGCACATCCAGATCTTCAAAACCATATTCACTCTCCTCATTCCTCTTCCCCTCCCCGGTTCATAAAACCCTCAAAATCATAATCTTGAACTGGTGGAACGGCCGAATCGAGCAACACCTGAAGGTGTAGTTCGGTCGGAACGGGAGAGAGAGAGAGACTGGACAATTTGAATTGCTTTCGCTATTTCCTCAGCAGCTGGGGAGAGAACTTTTGGCTCTACACTAGCTGACTTTCTAGTCCTTTTTGCTGGAACCGGCTCCCTAGAACCGGCTCTTCATTTGCCCGAGGAAGTATCGCCCTGGTCAGAGGACACTCCCTCCGGTTCGGTTGGCACCGAACCGGGCTGGCCATCCGGGTCAGCGGACTTTTTGGCCTCCCTTTCCCTGAGCCTACCAACTCTCTTATCTATGGTGGCAGCAGGGAAATTGTGACAAATCTGGCAGTCTGAATTGAGGTGGTCAAACCCCAGACAATAGACACATGTGGTGTGTGGGTCAGCCTTAGCAAAAGCTTCCCCACAAACACTACAGTGTTGAAACCCAGTGGGTCCAGTTTTTCTTTTGGGTTTCTCAGACATAATGCCAGCCTAACCAACTTGCCCGTTTATGGCAATCCACCAAGCAAGACACCCTTATCGGTTCCCAACCGTGTCACGGGTCGTGGAAAAAACCGTAATGAAATCCGTTTTTTTTAGAACCGATAAGAACCGGGAACTGCACTCTAAAAAAGGACTAGTAGATTTTAAATACAACCTGATCGGTTCAAACCGAACCGATAAAGAATTACAAGTTCCACACAGAAAAAATAAATGTAAAACCTATCTATTACTTACATTACCACAGACAGAGCTTGAACCGACCGGTTGCGGTTTAATTTCGGCTAAAAAACGAAAAATAATACTTTTAAACCGACAAAATGAACGAGCAGAAGGAAAATCTCGGGCGACTGTTCAATGAGGCGGAGTAAAGAATCTGACAGTTTGCGTTTGAAGCACAACAGACAGAGTTTTCAACCGAGCTCGCGCTCTAAGTTCCATGCCTGCATGGAAAGTTACTATTTCACCTCCGGAGCAGTTCTAACCTGCGGTCATACTGCAATTGTCATAATATAGCAAGACTTCATGTTGTTTGAAGTATAACACCAACAGCTGAACGCTTCTATTACCCAAAATGCCTTAATTCCCCCACAGCATACCCCCCGGTGTGCCTTACTGTGATTGTGAAATTGATCTAGATATAACAAAATAAATTCATTTTAAGGGGTCCCCCATTAGTTTATTTAAAAAAAAAGGTGAGAGAATAAAAAGTGAAAATAGGAAACAGAAAAAAGTAGCTCTGCTAAGCTGCTGCAGTGTTGGCTATAAGTCAGCATAAATGTTGTAGGAAGGCTGGTGGTGTTTCAGCAATGCAAGGGCATTTTAAGCCCAGGAGTAGCATAACGGCAGGTTTAGCACCGTTTGTGGTGATGTAGAGCCCAGTCAGTTGATGGTAGTGTTCGGTGGGCCACTGGACTTGCTGTATACGCCATGCTTGGCTTACCAGACGTTCCCTTGATCCCACTGAGTCAGAAAAAGAGGATGTGAGAGTGGAGAGCCATGGTGATTGCTAAACAACGATTGGTGGCACTCATGGTCATTGATATTTTTGGCAGCATCACGAGAAAATGTGCACAGTTGAGAGTTTAACAAAGCCACAGTTTGTGGCTAAACAGCAGAATGAGAGTGTGGGCATGAGCTGCAGCCAAAGAGAGCAAACAGTGGGCATCGGGGACCAGGAAATGAAATATATTTTAAAATACATTATTAACAATATATTTACATATAGTGAAATATATTCCAATCTACTTGTTTTACAATATATTGTAATGTATAGGAAATCAATATATTTCAATATATTTTAAAATGTGCAAATATATTGCAATGCACTGTAAATATATACATTATGGCTACTTTAGTATATTCAGTATACTGTAAAATATATTGATAAAATTCTAAATATATTGAAATAAGGATGGTAAATATATGTTATTGGTATATTGCCAATATATGTATAAATGTATTTTGTTCTACATTTCAAATGTTGTTTGCTATATTTATAAATATATATATAATATACAAGTATCATAGATATTAATACAACTATTAACTTACCCAGACAAAAACAACATATATTTTTTTTTTTTTACACATACCGCTATATCTATACAACCGGAGTTCATCTTGTTAGTAATCATGGAGATATTTACATTGAATTATCATTTTACAGTGCTGCTTTAACTCAGACATACATTTTATACATTTAAACTTACACAGATGACTTAGCTCACAAGCTCATGCTTGTTAAAGGTTCAGATTCGTATTTATACCACCCCATTTTGTTTTACTTTTAGGTCAGGGTGTGATTCTACATGTATTTGCTTTATAACTTGCACCTTTCTTTTCAGTCTGTAAGCTAGCGTTGTAAATTTGAAAGTATTATAAAACTAGAATTTATCATGATTTGGGCTGATAAACGATGTTTCTGAAATATGCAAATTAGTTATGCAAATGTACAAATGGCACCAAAGTAGGCATTTACAAACATACATGTAAAATATATAAGAATATATATATAACGTATAAAATATACGCAACACATAAAAATATATCTAACATATATAAAAAATATACGTAACATACAAAGAATACAGTATATATTTTGAAATACAGTCAATTCCACTTGTATGCCTTTCGGTTGTATGCCTTTTTCGGTTATATGCCCATTTTATCAAAGTCCCAATCCACTTCCTATTCCCACAATATAAAAGTGTCCTGATGTATGCCTTGTCAATTTCGGTTGTATGCCTGTTTTATGTACTGCAGCTGTGTTTAAATGAAGCTCTAAATGAAGCTCCAGATACCTGAGTATGTGTTAATTAGGTAATTGCCATTAGCGGTTTCATGTTAAATACAGCAGCTTATCACTAGCACCGCATGCAGCGATGGAGAAGAACAAAAGAAATGTGCTATCTCTCGCACGTAAAGCTGAGCTTCTTGAAAAATCTGAATTGCCTGGTGTTACAAGAAGGGATTTAGCATCCGAATTTGGCGTTGACATTTCCAGTGTTGGTCGTTTTATGCGGTCCCGAGATCAGATCCTGCATGAGTGGAGTCGAAGTGGCAACACAAACCGAATGCGTGGAAAGAAGTTAAACCCCAAACTATCCAGAACTGCTTTATTAAAGCCGGGGTCATTCACGGAGAGCCCCAGGGTGCAGATGAAATTGATCCACCAACCGGAATGCAGGAGTCTGACTTTGTGGATTACGTGACCATGGACGCAGAGGAGCCAACTTCTGGTGTTGTGACAGATGAGGAAATCTGCAATGAAATCCTAACACCAAACGCACACACAGCAGAGGAGGAAGATGAGGAGGGAGCAGGAGCCAGTGGCCTAGCAGAGAGAGGTATGGCAGATGGTAGAGCAATTCGGCACTATGTTGCAGCGAGGAAATTAAGGAGTATGAGTGGTTTTACACTTTTGAAAATGCCTTGAAATGTTAGCAAGTCGTGGAGCCAAACAGCAATCAATAGATAAGTGGCTCAAGCATTGCAGAAGCAGATGCAGATGCAGTCGTGGAAAATGACACTGCAGAAAACACAAACTGCATTGACTTGTGATCTTTTTTAAATTACTTTAACTACTGCACTACTGCACTGTACTTAATTATTGCAGTTCATTTTTATTCAAGTCAGCTATCAAGGTTGGCTTCTGCATAAATAAACGAAATTAACAATTAAAATAGAGTGCGGCTGATTCTCATGCATAATAGCAGCTACCGGTAATCCGAAATATGTTCTCCCGCTTGTATGCCGTTTCGGATATATGCCCATTTTTCAGCTGTCCTCGGCAGCGGCATACAAGCGGAATTGACTGTATACTAATAATATATTTCAGATAATGCATTGCTAAATATATTGACATGCTTTCAAGCAATACATGAGGCAGAATATGTGGTTTCATCATATGCTGAAATACGCTTTGTAGTCTACATACTGAGGCAGGTTAATATTACAGTCAATGCAGATTGCCTCAGTGGTACCTCACACCTCGAGGCACCTTGAGGTAGGAAACTATTAGATAACTACCACTGTATTTAATGTATTTCTCAATATAGTGACATATATTTCTGCATAGTATGGGTTAGAAATATATTATGTCAGTATATTTAAAAGTACATTTCATAGTATATTATATAATGTATTACATCGAGACAATGTATTTCTCATTGTATCGACATACAGTAATGCATATTTTTCAATATATTGCAATATATTCCATTTTCGTAAGGGGCAGACAGCCTGGAGCTCACTGATCCTTCTAGCAGAAGTGATTTCCACTAGGAAAACTGTCTTCCATGTGACATACTTCAAAGGAGCTGAAGACATAGGTTCAAAGGGGGAACCCATGAGCTTGGCATTACACACATTTAGGTCCCAGGCTGGCACCGGTTCCCTGTGGGGAAGGGGGGTGCAAGTGAGCTAGACCTTTAAAAAACCTTTTAAAGATAGGGTTTGATGCCATAGAGGTATTCTTCCCAACTGAGGTGTAAGCAGACACTGAAGTTAGGTGGACTTTTAGAGTAGTGGGCTGCAGGCCCAGTGAATACAAATAAGTAAGGTAGTCCAGCACAGCTAGAATCCCTGCCTGAGCTGGCACTACCTCCCTGGTGGAGCACCAGATAGAAAACCTTTTCCATTTTGAGGCATAGGGTTTCTTGGTGGAAGGCTTCCCGTACCCCCCCTATAATGTACAGAACACTTTTAGAGAGATGCAAGCCTGCATACTCAAGATCCTCAACAGCCATGCTTTGAGCCTGAGGGATTTGAGGTTCAGATACAGGAGTCTCCCTTGACTGGGGGTTAGCAGGTTGTGCCTCCAAGGAAGGTGTACTGGTTCAGCTATAGACATGGAGAGCAGCAGAGAATACTATGGCTGTCTGGCCCAATCTGGAGCTATCAAGATAATTGAAGCTGGCTGGGACCTGAGCTTGAGTAGCACTCTGTACACCAGGGGGAAAGGAGGGAACACATACTGGTACTTCCCTGACCAGTTCAGAACCAGAGCATCCAGGGGTATTGTTCCCTGAGCTGGGGGTCTGCAACAATACTGTGGCAGGTGGTGACTTTCGTGGGATGCAAAGAGATCTATTTCTGGGGTGCCCCACTTTCTGAAAATCACTTCCACCACCTGTCTGTTCAAGATCCACTCATGATGGGCCTGGTTGACCCGACTCTGAGCATCTGCTAAGGTATTGCCCTTGCCTGGCAGATGAATGGCCTGAAGGGAAACTCCTAGGGAGTAGGCCAGAGTCCAAATTCTCATAGTTTTGTGCAGAGAGGATCCAACCTTGTTCCTCCTTGCTTGTTTGTTTATTTTTTTTTAGTCTCTGGTAACCAGCTAAGGCCCACTAGGCACAAATGCCTGTTTTCAGGGGTGACCTGGGAGCACTAGGCGGTTAAGAAAAAATTACTCACCATAGTAATGTTGTTTCTACTAATGGAGTCTTACTGTATTCTGACTATATGCAGTTAGCCCCAGCACTTGAACTGCTCCAGAGAGGACAGGGTTAACTCTATGCAGCAGCATAGAACGTTGAGCTCGAGCTCGGTTTTCAAACCTCTGCTTCTGGTACATTTCAGTGTAACCGTCAGAGTCTTATGAGCATATATTAACTAATAGCTATAGAAATTGTTTAAAAACTTTAAGCCATAGGCCACAATGCTTGGGTCCAAAAGACTCAAGTCGAGAACCCAAGAAAACTTGTGTGGATAGTGAAAAATATATAAACAATAACAATAAAGAAAGACCCCACCTAGAAAAGGAGGGATACAAAGGTACACCTCTGGTGTGCAACACTGTAAACTGCCAACCCACATCCCAAAAACACAGGTTACTCACCTGTAATAGGAGTTCTAGGGGTGGTATATGTTGTTCATCCACACTGTCTGGCAGGTTCCTTGCCACTTTAAGATGGTACAGAAAGTCTTCAAGCTGGCTCCTCCCACCCACCCAGGTGGTAAAACCCTTGGCTCTACCCCATGACGCCAGATCTAGCCCACTGAAAGCCAGGTTGCGTGACGAAGTCGGGGAGGTCAGGTGGGTTGTGTGGATGAACAATATATACCACTCCTAGAACTCCTGTTACAGGTGAGTAACCTGTATTTCTAGGGATGTGGATATGTTGTTCAATCCACACTGTCTGGCAGACTCCTAGCAGTTCTCTGGGAGGAGGGAGGCAAGGTGCACACCCCCAGTATTTACTTGGAGAATAAGGACTGGAGAACTGAGGTCCCAAAACCAGCGTCCCGGCGTGACTCTAGGTCAATGTGGTAATGGGAAATAAAGGTGTGTGCTGACTTCCAGGTAGCAGCCCTGCAGATTTCCTGGATAGGAACATCCCTAGAAGTAGCCACCAAAGCAGCGGTATAGTGGGTTGAATGAGCTCTTATACCTCTGGGTGGCTCCATGCCCACCAACCTACAGCAGAGATCTATGCAGGAGGTGACCCACCTGCTTATCGTCTGCTTGGCTGCAGGTCTGCCAGGTGCGGCTTCAGCGTAGGTGACAAACAGCTGGTGAACCTCTCCCCGAACTTCAGCCATCTGCTCCTTGTAATAAGCGCGTGGTCTTCTAGGGTCCAGAGCACGGAGCCTATATTCGGCCTCCGAGGTGTGATTGGGGTAGAACACCGGCAGAGTCAACACCTGATTCATATGAAACTCTGACACCACCTTCGGAAGGAATTTCGGGTGGGGGCGAAGGACAACCTTGTCCCTGTGAAAGACCAGAAAAGGAGACTCAATGGAAAGTGCCTGGAGCTCTCCCATCCTTCTGGCTGATGTTATAGCCACCAAGAAGGCAGTCTTCCACAGCAGGTGGGAGATATCGCACCTGTGCATCGGTTTGAATGGCTTGCCCATGAGCTTGGCTAGTACCAGCAGTAGATCCCATGGAGGTGGAGGTTCTCACACCAGAGGGGATATGTGATCGAGGCCTTTGAAAAAGCGCCAGACCACCTTCTCCTGCACCGCCGACTGCTTGCCGGCCCGTACCTGGTAAGCAGAGATGGCTGCCAGGTGCAACTTAGAGTCGTCGACCGAAGCTCTAGCTGAGAAAGGGACCACAGGTAGTCCAAAATGCTAGCCAATGGACAGGAAGAAGGGTCCAACCCTTTGCCCTGACACCAAATGGAGAATCTTTTCCATTTAAAGGAATAACATTTTCTGGTCGACTCCTTACGGGATGCCTCAACAACGTTGAGGACCTCATCAGAAAGACCCAAGGTCTGGAACTCTAGCCGCTCAGGAACCAGGCTGTCAGGTGCAGGGATTGAAGGTCCGGATGGAGCACCTTCCCCCTGTTGAGGGGTATCAGGTCCGGGCAGGCTGGAAGCCACCTCGGCAGCCTGCAGCTGAGGCTGAGGAGATCTGGGTAACAGAACTGGCCAGACCAGTCTGGGGCTACCACAATCACCTGACCCTTGTCCCTCTTCACCTTGAGAAGCACCTTGTGGATCAAGGGAAATGGAGGGAAGGCATAGAAGAGGCCCGGGGTCCACGGCCTCAAGAATGCATCCCCCTACAGTGAGCCCTGCTGAGGGGGGGGGTATGAAACAGCCTTAGCTTCGCGTTCTCCTTGGAGGCGAACAGATCCACCTGAGAGGTGCCCCAGTGGGAGAACAGGTCCTGAACTACCTCCGGCAGGAGAGACCACTCATGAGATGCAGCACCTATCCAGCTGAGGGTATCAGCCAGACTGTTCAAGGCTCCTGCCACATGGATGACTAGGAGGTCAGCCTCCAGGCTGATCACGAGAGACCAAATGTGGAGAGCTTCCTTGCACAGAGGTAAGGAATGTGTCCCGCCCTTACGGTTGAGATAGTACATGGTCGTGGTGTTGTCCATCTGGACTTGACCCCATACAAAATGGAGCGAAGGCTGTGAGGGCTAGCCGTACTGCTCGAAGCTTCAGCAGGTTGATGTGGCATCGTGACTTCTGAGGGAACCAGAGGCCGTGGGCCCGGAGCTCCCCCAGATGGGCACCCCAACCCATCAAAGAGGCGTCGGTCGTAAGGATGACCCTCAGCTTGGGGCAGACAAACAGGATACCCTCCTGCAGATGAGCTGGGATGAGCCACCACTGCAGGCCGTCCCACATCTTCTGGGTCACGGTTACTGGCTGGTCCAAAGGACCGGAGCGCTGAGACCACTGGCGGGCCAGACCCCATTGCAGGGGATGCATATGTCAGCGGGCCCAATGGACCATGGTGGTGCAAGCCGCCATGAGACCCAGAAGGTGCAGGAAGTCCCAGGCAGGGCACACTTGCCCAAACCGAAATGATTGGGCAAAGGAGGAAACGACCTCGGCCCTGTCCACCAGGAGCCGGGCTCTGGCTCGAAGAGAGTCAAGCTCTGCCCCGATGAACTGAATCATCTGCGATGGCACGAGTTCCGATTTGGCCTCGTTGATCAGGAGACCAATTTGAGAGCAGACCTGGAGGGCCAGGTCTCTGGACCGCTCCACCTCCAACCAGGAGGGGGCTGCTATCAGCCAGTTGTCCAGGTAAGGGTACACCCAGACCCCTCGGCGCTGCAAGAATGCTGTCACCACTGCCATGCATATGGTGAAGACCCTGGGAGCTGGAGAAAGACCAAAGGGCATGGCCCAGAACTCATAGAAGGATTCCTCTGCTCTGAAGCGGAGGAATCGCCGATGTGACAGACGGATTGGGATGTGAAAGAACACGTTCTGGAGATCCAGAGAACAAAACCACATGCCTAATTCCAAGGATGGTATGATCTGAGCCAGAGTGACCATCCCGAAGATGCACGGCCTTAGGAACTTGTTCAGGTCATGCAAATCGAGAATGGGGCGCCAGCCCCCCGTCCGTTTTGGGACCAGGAAGTACCTGGACACAAACCCTGGGCTTGGAGGAGGCTCTGCCACCTTGCTGATCACCTCCTTTTGGAGGAGCAGAGCTATGTCAGTTTGACGAGCCGATAGAGAGGCTGCGGAACCAGTAGCCCCCCCGAGGGGTGACAGCTCGATATGGAGGGGTCCGCTCAAATTCCAGAGGCAGACCCCTGCCGACCACTTCCAGCACCCAATGGTCTGTGGTGATAGCGGACCAGGTGGAAAGGAAGTGGCTGAGCCATCCCCGCCACAGGGGGACCCAGGGGAGGAGTGACAAGGTTGGGGGCGGCACCCCTCAACACATCACTGGGCAGGCTTGGAGGAAGGGCCGGCTGTGGAGCCGCCTGGACCTTTCCCTCAAGGCTTCCTGTTGGAGGAAGCAGCAGGCTTGGCCTTGGGGTGCCAAGCGTGAGCCTGCTGGCCCTGTTGCTGGTGCTGCTGGGCTGGACATGCCACAGGGGCGGAAGGGCGAAAGGGCTTATGCTGTTGTTGGCGGCCTTTGTCCTTCTGGGCAGACATGACCGAGTCCAAGGTGGCACTGGACTTCTCGATCCTCTGGACATGGCCCTCCACCCCAGGCCCAAACAAGTTGGCGCCCAAGAAAAGGACGTCTGCCAGCTTGTGCTGGGCATCTGCTGTGAAAGTGGAGATCCGCAGCCAAGCTCTGCGGCGCATGGCAACTGTGGCCGCTACTGACCAGGCACAAGAGTCTCCAATGTCCAAAGCAGTCTGGAGCCATTTGCTTGGCCACTGCCCTTCCCTGATCCCGCAACTGCTTGACCGTCATTTGAAGGTCAGCTGGGAGATGAGGAAGCACCTCATCCAGGGAGCCCAAAAGGGCATGTGAAAAGTGTGACATCAGTAGAGCCGAGCTAGCCTGTCGAAGGCCTAGGGAGGAGGCAGCATAAACTTTGCACCTGGAGTAGTCCAGCTTTTTGTACTCCTTGACTGGGGGCTTCTCTACATCCCTGGCATTTCCAGAGTGCCGGAAAACGCTATCGGTTACCAGCCCTTCAGCCGAGGGGTGCTCCGAAAAACCGGAGAGGGAACCAGTCAGGACTGCGTACTTGCAGGTCATCCTGGCAGAAGGCACAGGACAGGATGCAGGCCACTGCCACAACTCCAAGGCCAGACCAACAATGGCCTTGGCCACAGGGAAGACCTCCATGGGGGAATCCCCTCAGTCCAAAATCTCCATGAGGGGATATCTGGCCCGTTTCTGCACAGGTTCAAGCTGCATCCCAGTAGACTCTGAGATGAGCTGAAGAATATCCAGGAATGAGGATGGGCTCTCGTCCACCGACAGACCACTGGAGGATTCCAAGTCGAGGGGCCTGGAATACAGGGAGGAGTCATCGGACTCCGAAGAGTCCGTGAACAGCTGCCAAGCACCCGAGCCACCCACCACTCACCGAGGCCGATTTGGGGTAAGGGTGACTGACAATCTGTGGGGCAAGCCCTGACCCAACCGAGAATCCTTGGTCGGGGCCACAGTCTTCGGTTGTTGCGGGGGCGGGGGTTCCACCACAATGGGTGGAGCTGCGGGTTTTGGCCGAGCAATCGATGCTGGAGTCGGCTCCTCGACCAAGGAGCCAACGGCTAGAGGTTGCTTCGGCCATTCGAGCGACAGCCACTTAATTGCTGGGGAAGATGACAGAGTCGACTTGTTGCTGGCCAGTAAGGGCTGCTGCCACATCATATCCCCATAGCACCGACGCAACTTGCGCTGGAGCCAATCCTCCGAAAAGGATGATGAGGAAGAGCGGCGGCGCCATTTTCCGTGATGTCGGGACCCAGACCGCCGATGTTGGCGGGACTTACCCGACATGGAGGAGGACCGAGACCAAGACAGTCGGGGTCGCTGACGGTGGGTAGAAGAGGGGGTGGAGGAAACCCGCTCATCCCCCGGTTCAGGGTCCTTGACTGGGGACTTTGGCTCGGGAGGCCGAGGCAAGTCCTCGGTAACCACCGGGGATACCGGTGAAAGAGGGTTATTGGCTTCTCCAGTCAACAACCCGTAAAATGGGTTGAGAAAAATCTCGACCGCATTGATGGGTGTCTCAGTCGGCTGACCTGACGGGGACACCGAAAAGGCAGCAGCCTTAGCCGCAACCTCGACCGAAGTTGATAAGAGACGTTCCGGGGAGCGAAATCTCTCCCACTCCCACGAACGTCGATGGTGGGACTTACCTTTCAGTTCCTTTTTCTTTGACCAACTGAAGTGAGTCCCTGAGGACCATTCTCCCTTGGTGGAGAGGGACTGACAAAGCTCCTTAAAGGAAGCAGTATAGGAGGAGCCCAAGGAGAGCGGGATAAACGCCAATGCCAAGGAAGATGAAGACACAGCCAAGGCTGCCTCCTCCTCGAGGGCAATTAACTGCTCCAGCTGCTCCATGGAGCCTGCAGCCATGGACACCGCCCAACGGGCCTCCTTCAACTTTACCGGCAGAAACCGATTTTCAGGGCGCCCCAGTTGCAATTGGGCAGTGTGGACTTCCAAGAACTGAAGCTGAAAAGGACTTGCAAAGATTGCAGGCCTGCGGATCATGGGCAAGCCCCAGGCAGTAGACGCACGTGATGTGCGGGTCGGTCCAAGACATCTTCTACCTGCAAGGGCACCGACGGAAGCTGGGAGTAGATTTCGAATCCATCACAGCCACGAAGGAAGGAGAAGACTTAAGTCTCATAAATTTAAAGACAATTTTCGGTAAAACCGAAGGGTTAGGATCCAGGCCTAAAGACGCAGAAGCGCTAAGGAGGGAACCTGAGCTTCCAAGTGGTAAGGATAATTTGGCATCATGGGGCAGAGCCAAGGGTTTTACCAGCCGGGTGGGTGGGAGGAGCCAGCTTGAAGACTTTCCAGCCCATCTTAAAGTGGCAAGGAACCTGCCAGACAGTGTGGATTGAACAACATATCCTCGTCCATAGAAGACTAGGTTCTGAGAGGGGAGGCAGGAAGGGAGGTCAGAATACAGCAAGACTCCATTAGAAGAAACAACATTACTATGGAGAGTAATTTTTTCTTCAAACAACATGAAGTCTTGCTGTATTCTGACTATATGCAGACTACTAAGCAGTTCCGCCCTGGAGGAGGGGATAACAGAACCTTACTTTGGGAATAGGTTCTGCAATACTGCTGTACCAAACCTAGCATCACTCCTAGTCTGGGTGTCCAGAGAGTAATGCTTGGTGAATGTATGGACTGTTTTCCAGGTGGCTGCTTTACAAATTTCTACTAAAGGGATATCTCTAGCAGCTGCCAAAGAGGCGCTGTACCCCTGGTCGAGTGAGCCCTCAGGCCAGAGGGAGGCTCTTTGCCTAACTTTGAATAGCAGAATTGAATACAGGAGACAATCCACCTGGCAATAGTTCTCTTAGTAGCAGGTCTACCTTTTCCCACTTCCTCATAAGTGAGAAATAACTGAAGACAATCATTCCTATGGGCCTTAGTATGCGCTATATAATAGCTAAGTGCCCTCTTTACATCCAGACTGTGCAATCTTCTCTCCCCAGAAGAAGAATTGTCAGTGAAAAACACAGGCAGAGATATGGATTGGTTCAGATGGAAATCCGAAACCACTTTAGGAAGAAATTTTCTCTTCGTTCTAAGGACCACCTTATCTCTATGGAAGGAAATGAAGTCAGGTTCTACTGACAGGGCCTGTAATTCACTGATTCTCCTGGCAGAGGTAATAGCTACCAGGAACACAGTCTTCCAGGTCAAGTACTGAAGCTCAGCAGAGGACAATGGTTCAAAGGGGGGTTGCATAAACTGTGCGATGCAGATATTCAAGTCCCAAGCCGGAGTAGGCTACCTGAAAGAAGGGTCAATGTGAACCAGACCTTTGAAAAACTTACTGAAAACAGGATGAGATGCCAGGGAAGATCCCTACCCTGCAGAAAGAAAAGCAGAAACAGCTGCTAGGTGAACTTTAAGGGTAGCAGGCCTAAGGCCTAACTCATTAAGATGAACCAGATAATCTAGGGCTGTGGCAAAGCCCACAGAATCCGGCCGTATGTCTCTCTGAGAACACCAAATACTGAATCTTTTTCATTTAGAATTGTAAGTTTTTCTGGTGGAATATTTCCTAGAAACCTTAAGGATATCCGTTACCCCTTGGGAGAGATGCAGGCCTACATATTCTAACTCCTCAAGAACCAGGTCTTGCGTCTGAGAGACTGGGGGTTGGGATACCAAATCCTCCCGTGAGGAGGTCAGGAGGTCTTGTCTCCTGGGTAAAAACAGGGGAACTGACACCGCTGGAGACAGCAGCAGAGGATACCATGGTTGCCCAGTCTGGAGCCACCAGGATAACTGTGCAGGGTTGAGACCTGATCTTGATCAGTACTCTGAATATCAATGGAAAGTGAGGAAAGGCATAAAGAAACCTGCCTGTCTAGTCTAGCAGGAGAGCATCTAGAGGAACAGTCCCCAGGACTGGAGGTCTGCAGCAGAACAGAAGAAGATGATGATTGTCTGGGGCTGAAAAGAGGTCTATCTCTGGAGTACCCCATCTCCTGAAGATTACCTAAAGGACATGAGAGTTCAGGGACCACTCGTGGTGACCCTGCGATATCCTGCTTAAGGCATCTGCCATCACATTGTCCTTCCCTGGAAGATGAACTTCTGTCAGAGAAGACTGAAGTGAGTAAGCTAGAGACCATAGTTTCATGGCCTCTGTGCACAAGGCCATGGACCGAGTGCCCCCTTGCTTGTTTATATACCACATGAAAAATTACTCACCACAGTAATGTTGTTTCTTCTAATGGAGTCTTGCTGTATTCTGACTATATGCAGTTAGCCCCAGCACTTGAACTGCTCCGGAGAGTAAAGGGTTAACTCTATGCAAAGGCATAGAACGTTGAGCTCGAGCTCGGTTTTCAAACCTCTGTCTGTGGTACTCTGAAGTGTAACCATCAGAGTCTTATGAGCACTAAACTAACTCAAAGAAGAAATTGTTTCAAAATGTTTGTGCCAAAAGGCAAAACTAGGTTTTTGGGTCAAAAGACTCAAGTCAAGAAAACCGAAAAAGAAATCAACAGGTAGTGATTTACCAAAAATGATTAATAAACAACTAAAAGAAACCCTCTAAGAGGTGGAGGCATATCCAGTACACCTCTAGGGTGCAGCACTGTGCCTGCCCCACCACATCCCAAAACTACTAGGTTCCAGGAGGGGAGGCAGGGAGGGAGGTCAGAATACAGCAAAACTCCATTAGAAGAAACAACATTACTATGGTGAGTTATGTTTTCTTCAAACAACATGAAGTCTTGCTGTATTCTGACTATATGCAGACTACCAAGCAGTACTCCCTTGGAGGAGGGAGTTACAGAACATATTTTGGGAACAAGCTCTGCAGCACAGCCGTGCCAAACCTAGCATCACTTCGTGACTGGATGTCCAAAGTGTAATGCTTGGTAAAAGTGTGAACAGATTTCCAGGTAGCTGCTTTGAATATGTCCACTAAAGGTATATCTCTAGCTGCTGCGACTGAAGCAGCTGTACCTCTGGTAGAATGGGCCTGAGGGGGGGTTCCTTCCCAAGTTTAGAATAGCAGAATTGAATACAAGAGACAATCCACCTGGCAACAGACCTCTTCGTGGCAGGTTTGCCCTTTCCCACTTCACCATAAGTGAGAAACAACTGAGAGCAGTCCTTTCTATGGGCCTTAGTAAGCTCAATATAGTAACTAAGAGCCCTTTTTACATCAAGACTGTGTAACCTCCTCTCCACAGAGGAGGAATGATCAGTGAAAAACACAGGCAATGATATAGACTGGTTCAGATGAAAGTCTGACACCACCTTGGGAAGAAACTTTCTCCTGGTGCAGAGGACGACCTTATCCCTATGAAAGGAAATGAAATTAGGTTCCACTGATAAGGCCTGTAATTCACTGATTCTCCTGGCAGAGGTAATGTCCACCAAGAACACAGTTTTCCAAGTTAAGTATTTCAGCTCAGCTGAAGATAAAGGTTCACAAGGGGGCTGCATAAGCTGAGCAATACAGATGCTCAGATCCCAAGAAGGGGTAGGCTCCCTAAAGGGGGATTAACATGAACCAAACCTTTGAAGAATTTCTTGAAAACTGGATGGGAAGCTAGGGACGAGCCCTTACCAGCAGAAAGGAAGGCAGACACAGCTGCCAAATGTACCTTGAGAGTAGAAGGCCAGAGGCCTAAACTGTTAAGATGCACTAAATAGTCCAATACAGTGGCAATATCAGCCAGTTCTGGCTTAGTATGCCTCCTGGAACACCAAAACCCAAACTTTTTCCATTTGGAGTTGTAAGTCTTTCTTGTAGCAGGTTTCCTGCTGCCTTTTAAAATATCCAGGACTGACTGGGAAAGATGCAAACTTGCATAGTCTAGCTCTTCAAGAGCCAGGCCTTGAGCCTGAGAGTCGGGATACAGAATCCTCCCGAGAGGAGGTCAGGAGATTGTGTTGTCTGGGAAGATACAAGGGCAGTGTTACTGACAGTGACAACAGTAGAGGATACCAAGGCTGTCTGGCCCAATCTGGAGCCACCAGGATCACCCTGCAAGGCTGAGACCTGATTTTTTTCAGGACCCTGAATATCAGAGGAAAAGGAGGAAATGCATACAGAAACCTGCTGGTCCAATTCGGTAGAAGAGCATCCTGAGGAACAGGACCCAGAAGGGGTGGTCTGCAACAATAAAGAGGACGTTGATGATTGTCCGGGGCTACAAAGAGATCTATCTCTGGGGTGCCCCACCACTTGAAAATGACATGAAGAACTAGAGGGTTCAAGGTCCATTCGTGATGACCCTGAGAAATCCTGTTAAGAGCATCTGCAAGAATGTTGTCCTTCCCTGGGAGATGCACAGTCATCAGGGAAGCCTGAAGGGAATAAGCTAGAGATCATACTTTCATGGTCTCTCTGCACAAGGCAGAGGACAGATTGCCTCCCTGCTTGATGATGTACCACATGGTTGTGGTATTGTCTGTCCTGATCTGCACCACTTTCCCTTGAACCGTAGTTGAGAATGTCTGAAGTGCTAGAAAGACAGCTCTCAATTCGAGAAGATTTATGTGTACAAGAGACTCCAGGTGAGACCAGGTTCCCTGAGCTGTAAGATGATCTAAGTGGGCCCCCCAGCCCAGCAGGGTGGCATCTGTGGTGACAGTCACAGAAGGGTCTTGACTGGTAATGGGAATCCCTTGTCGAAGATTGTCTTCCTCCAGCCACCACTGGAGGGACTGCACTAAGGTTTGGGAGACTGGAACCAGTTTGGAGAGACAGTCCTTTTTCTGAGACCAGTAAGATCTGAGATGAAACTGAATATCTCTCATCTGAAATCTTGCTCCCTGAACTACTGCTGTGGAAGCTGCCATGTGGCCCAGCAGTTGTAGAAAGTGTCTGGCTGGACGAGACACTAGAGGACGAAAAGAGGAGACCAGAGTGACCAATGACTGAACCCTTGAGAGGGGGAGAAGTGCCCTTGCCTGAATAGTATCTATTTCCACCCCTATGAAGGTGAGAAGTTGGGCTGGCTCCAAAACAGACTTCTCTAGATTTAGAATGAAAACCAAGGATTCTAGAAGTTTTTGGGTGACCTCTAAGGCTGACCTGACTTGGTCTGAGGACTGGCCCACTAAGAGCCAGTCATCCAGGTATGGGAACAGAAGGATGCCCTGCCTCCTGAGGAATGCCACCACTACTGCAAGACACTTGGTGAACACTCTTGGAGCAGATGTTAGGCCAAAGGACATGGCCCTGAATTGATAATGGCCTCAGGGCAACTCGAACCTGAGGTACTTTCTGTGGGATTGTCTGATAGGTATGTGGAAGTAGGCATCCTTGAGATCCAGGGAGGCTAGCCAGTCTCCTGGTCACAGAAAGGGAAGAATTACTCCCAGAGTCATCATTTTGAACTTTGGTTTTGTCAAATGTTTGTTCAGGTACCTTAAATCTAAGATGAGTGGCCACTCCACTGTTTTTTTTGGAGTTAGAAAGCATCTGGAATACAGTCCTTTTCCCCTGTGACAAAGAGGTACCTTCTCTACTGCTTGCAAAAGCAGGAGAGAGGAGACTTCCGCCTCTAAGGCCTTTGTCTCCAAGGGAGAGGGAGGACTGAAGGACCTTGCTCTCATTCTTGGAAACCTTTTGAAACTGAGAGCAAGTCCCTGGCTCACTACTTCCAGGACCCATCTGTCTGAACTAATGGACTCCCAGGCCTGGGAGTAGTGAGCCAGCCTGCCCTCTACTGGGATTGGCGAGGCGACCCTGGCTGACGCCTCAGGGTGTCTGCTTGGCAGGGGACTTATACTGAGTAGCTGATGGGGTCCTACTCACCCCATGCCTACCTCTTCCTCTAAAGAACCTCCTCTGCTGGAAAGAAGAGGAGGAGGCCTGAGCTTGGTAAAAAGGCCTGTGAAAAGGCCTGCCCCTGCCCCTAAACTGCTGCCTCTGAGGAGTAGTCTGCTTTTCTTTGGCTGCAGCACTCCTATAGGTGGTCCTGTATTCGTCCATTTTTTTCATATAATTCTCTGTTTGATCCCCAAAGAGAGAATTACCAGTTACAGGAAAATCCATGGCCTTAGCCTGGGTATCCTGTGAGAGGTCAGTACACCTAAGCCAAGCAAATCTCCTCATGGAGATAGATGTAGCCATGACCCTGGAATGGACATCATTAGAGTCAACAGCAGCATGGAATTTACTTTACATGCCTCTATACCATTTGCAGCCACCTGCTCCAGATCCTTGGCTAACTGGGGGGGGGCATTCTTAGCCAGCTCCAAAACCGTATCCCACATAGATTTCTGGTACCTAGCTGTATATGCCATGTAATTAGATTGTCTGAGTCCCAAAGAGAATGTCAAGTACTGCTTCTTTGCCATGTCATCCACTTTCCTGGAATCCTTGTCTGGGGGGTGAGATGCCAGGGGAATATTAGCCTTGTCACAGGCTGCAGCTTGCACTACCCCAATATGGCTGCTATGATTGGTAAGGAATTCTGTCCCAGGACCTGACATGGTATACCTCCTGCCCATTCTCTTTTCCACAGGAGATATGGATGTAGGAAATTGTAAAAATGTTTGTGTCTGCTTCCCCAAGGATTTGTGTAAGGGGATAGACACCCTCTTTGACTCTGGGACATCCATCATTTCTAACTAGTCAGGTTCTTCCTGATCCTGTTCAGCCTCTTCCAGAGGAAGCTGAAGAGTCTCAGCCACTTTCTTGTTAAACAAGAAATGGGAAGGGGACTCAGAAAGCCTGGGAGGAGAAACCTGAGAGGGCCTGTCTGGGGAGATGTCAGGCTCTACCGGCCCATCTAGGCCCTCATCCTGTTACTCAAAATCTTCCTCCTCCTCCTCCCAATTGCCCTCGTAGTAAGCTTCAGGATCTATGTCTGAAGCAGACATTTCCAGCCGAACCGGTCTGCTTTGAACTGAGACCAGTTCGGTCGGAACCAGGCAAAGTGATTGAACTATGGAAATCGCTTTCACTATTTCTTCAGCGGTCGGACCATGGGGAGTCGGATCCGAACTGGCTGATTTTCTTTTACGTTTACTCGGAACCGATTCCGCAGAATTGGCTCTCCGTTTGCCCGAAGAGGTATCGCGCAGGTCAGTGGGCACCTCCTCAGGTTTGGCTTTAACCGAACCGGGCTGGCCGTCCGGGTCAGCAGACTTCTCAGCCTCCCTCTCCCTTAGCCTACTCAAACGGTTTTCCAGAGTGGCTTTGGGAAGGTTTTTGCATATTTGGCAGTCTTCTTTGAGGTTCTCAAACCCCAGACAGTACACACAAACGAGGTGAGGGTTGGCCTTGGCAAAGGCCTCCTTACACTCAGTACAGTGCTGAAACCCAGTGGGTCCGGTTTTCTTTTTGGGTTTCTCAGACATGCTTTCAACTTAAAGTCACCCAAAACAGTGGTTAAGCCAGGTGACTACAAACTTATCGGTTCCAACCGTGTCATGGGTCAGTTAAAAAAATCCTAAAAGTCGGATTTTTTAGGAACCGATAAGTACCGGAAAAAAACACAAGTAACAAAGTATACAGAAACAGAATAGGTTTCAGTTCCACACCGGACCGACCGATAAGAAACCGAAATTAAAACAATTTCTTGAGAAAAAAAACACCACTACCTACAACTACCACTTACTGGTACAGAGACAGAGGAAAGAATACCGAAATTCTTGAAGAAACGACTTGAAAAACCGACCGATTCGTACTGTAACCGAACCAAAGCATAGGAGGAATCTCCGGAGCGACTTCACAGGCGGAGTAAAGAATCTGACGGTTACACTTCAGAGTACCACAGACAGAGGTTTGAAAACAGAGCTCGAGCTCAACGTTCTATGCCTTTGCATAGAGTTAACCCTTTAGTCTCCGGAGCAGTTCAAGTGCTGGGACTAACTGCATATAGTCAGAATACAACAAGACTTCATGTTGTTTGAAACAGCATGGAGGAAGGTTGGTGGGGCAGGGATAGTAGATGGAGGATCCGGGGGGGCATGAAAGTATGATCAGATGTAATGGGTGTGAAGCAGCCATCTTCCTGGAAATAGTGTGGAGTGCAGGGGGATATCTAGTCTGTAGGCAACTTGGTCAACATAGGGAAGAGATAGAGGCTGAGATGGGAACTGGGGGCGGCTGGACAGATGTGCAGTGGAGATGGGGTAGGGGATGTCACTATCAGGCAGCACAGTGAGGGACCACGGCAAGAATCTAGGAGGACACCACAGGGTCAAGGAACACCACTGCCACAGGGACCAGGGGGAATATGGGGAACTGGAAGGTGGTGAGGGGTGGATGCAGGGGGGGAAGAGACAGGGCAAGGAGGGAGGATGGGGGAGCAGGGCAGGGTAGCAGAAGGCATTGCGGACAAGGGGAAAATGACCTCAAACAAGTTCACAGTATTGCAGGATTTGGATGATCAGGAGTACGGAGGGGAGATCAAGAAGGAGGGAGAAGCAGAGGCCGAACCTAGGACAGGAGAGAAGAGGTGGGACGGAGGTCAAGAAAGGAAACAGGGATGGGGGCAGGTGAACCAGGGGAAGGGGAGGACAAGATAAATGTGGGCAGGAGTGATAGGGAGGAGGGAGGCATGGGCAAGGTAAGGGCATCTCCAGGAGGGGAGTCCAAAGGAGGGGCAAGGGGGGACTATGGGGAGAGGCCAAGCAAGGAGTAAGCATGGAGAAGGGGGAAGCTGGGTTTCAGAGAAGAGGTGATGCTCTGGGGGTTAGCCAAAATGGAGGGAAATATGAGACAGAGAGGCAACAGGGTAGGCATTATGACAGAGAGAGAGTCGGGAAAAGGAGAGACAGCTGTAATAGTGAGACACTCTATTCTGAAGGGAGTACAATGGGGTAACAAGCATGCAAGGAAAAGAAACAGGAGGGTGGAGTGTATGCCAGGCATGCGGCAGGGAAGAAAAAATGACTCACCACAGTAATCTTGTTTCTTCCAAGGTATTCTTCAATATGATTAACTCTAGTAGTCAGCCTCCTGTGTTGAACTGCCTCAGACAGAAATGGAACTTGTGCAAATGATGGAACATCTATTGGCTCGTGCCACCATTCAAACTGCTGCTCTTACCAACTGTTGTGTTCTGTAATGCTCAGATTCACTGAAGCCTGCAGGGGTAAGACCCCTTAACTAAGCTATTCTGAACATAGTAACAAAAATCTTAACAACCACCCCCCCACTCCCCTTTTAACTTGTCCCCTGGTAATCGCCAGAAAGGATCACAACAGGAACAACAGAAGCCATCTGGTTTTTAAAACTGAACATAACCAAGACATTACTATCTTAATAATAAGAGACACCAGCTATGATGCAGAGGCTAACTGGTTCTAGAAGGGGAGGTAGGGTGGGAGAGTTAATCATATTGAAGAATACATTGGAAGAAACAAGATTACTATGGTATTTTTTCTTCTAACCCCAGGAATTCTTCAATATGATCAACTCTAGCAGACTATGAAGCAGTACCTTTGGAGGTGGGCAGAGAAATGAAAATTATGTTCCTACCGTAATTCTGGATCTTTCTGTGTATCTTCACCATTCATCACATTTGGGTATGTGGCCGGAGGTCATGACCCCGCGGGAGCTTTTTTTTTGGGGGGGGCGAAGTCGATGCACCGACGACTACGCCCTCGAGGCTGACGCACTGCGTGGCGCTCGCGGGTTGGCCATTAGGTGTTGTCGACCCGGCCCTTCCACCAGTTCTAAGTCACCATAGAGTAAGAAAGGGTTGGGAGGGAGGGACAAGGAAGTCCAAGGGACAGACAAAGGAAAAGATATACAAACAAAAAGGAGAAATAAATGACAGAGAGGACAGACAGGAGATGGAGAAAAACTAAGGGGATTGGGAAGGGGCCCCAATCTCTGGAATCAGAAAAGGAAAGGGAAGCAGGGAGGGACACAAGAAGTGGGAGGGGAGAGGACATACCCCGGACTCACGAACTGTTCCCAAACTGAGTTTAAGAACTGCCAAGGAGTAGCCAGAAGGCTATATTGCCAGAATTCAAGGCATAGAAATACTGGCAACTAACTCCAGCAGACGCATTAGAGGCTATCATGGGACAGAAGGGGACAGAAATCCAGGGTTGTCCTCCCCGAAACCAAATAATTGGAATGGGGAGGAAAAACAAGTCTCCCTAATTAAAAAATGAGGGATGAGTCCCTAAGGACAAGGATGGAGGAAGATAGAGGGAGAGAAGGAGAGAGGGAGGGGGAGAGAGAGAGAGAGAGAGAGAAAGAGAGCAGCCACCAAATCCCACCCCAACAGGGTAGAGCCAAGGCATTGAGAGGGCCCTCCTGATCCCTCTCCCCGCCAGAAGGCGAAGGAAAATTCCCCCTGTGTGCCCAAGGTCACCCCAGTCCTGACCAGCGGAAAGGAAGGGGGGGAAAGGGGGACACACAGAGGAAGGGGGACCCAGAGACTGAGGCCCCAGGGGGATGGAGGGTGGGATTTGTGATGAATAGTGAAGATACACAGAAAAATCAAGAATTACAGTAGGTACGTAATTTTCATATCTTATCTGTGTCAATCTTCACCATTCATCACATTTGGGTGAGTACCGAGCCCCCCGGAAGGTGGCCCCGAGACACTTAAGGACTAAGTCCCTTAGCTCCCAGTGGGGGAAACACTGAGAGGGAGAACCATTACGGGCCTGGTGAGGCCTGAGACTGGGGAGAGTGAGATGGGGACCCCCCAGAGGGGGCAGGAGGTTGCCCCGACAGACACTGCCTCACTCTATGGGAGAAAAGGTGGGTTCTCTGTTAAGTGGTGGAAATCACCCTATGCCAGGCCAAGGGTGACAACCAGGAGAGACATAGCCATGCCATCCGCCTAGTGCAGATTGCTGTCCCCAAGACCCTGGAAGCCACCTCGTTGGCATCGTAAGATGCCCTCGCTTGGTGCCTTGCTAGCTCCAGGCCACGTGCAGAGAATGCAATGGCCTGTCTGGTTACCTCCGAATCAGGCAAGGAGGCTAGGAGTTGACCTAGCCTGGACCACAAGAACCTATCATAGGAAGCATAGTGGGCCTGATGAGCAGAAATCGAAAGTAACAACCATGCTGAGTAGAAGGCCCTCCTCCTCCTCCAGAAGTCAAAATCCACAGAATCTTGATCTGGGGGCCGGTCACGGTGGAGGGCGCGAAGACCATCGGGAGTGTCCAGTTGCATCAGTCCTGACTGACGATGAGGCATACGACCTGGAGACTCAAGGGGGGCACAATATCTCTGGCTCAGATCTCTAGGGGTTGGGACTCGGAAAGGGTCTTTGCCAGAACTGCAATGACGCCTCCTGGAAAGGAGCAGGCCAGGTGGGCACCACAAGGGTGGCCGCATTGAAGTCGCCTAAGAAGGCACATGTCGAATGCTCCTGATTGTGCTGAGTGGGTGGGGTGAATACGCAGGTCTTCCATCATCCTCACGAGGAAACACTGATACTCAGCGAGATCAGCAGCAGGGGAGATGTGGACGGAAGGCCTCTCTCCCCCAGAACAGGAGGATGAGGAGGCAGAAGATTTCAGAGATCCAGAGGTTGGCTGCTCAGGGGGAAGGTGGAACACCCACTCGTCCATGGCCCTGACATAAGTAGGGAAGTGAGCTGCCACACCCCTGAATTGTTCCCAGGAGAGAGGTCCCATAGGACCACGAATGCCTGAGAGAGCAGGAGATGGCAGCACAGGAATGGGGGCTAAGTCCACAACAGAAGGGGACCGTCCTCTGTCTGGGCAAGACAGCGCACGGGAAGCCTCACAGGAAGGAGAAACTCCGGAAAGCCCAACAGCCGACAGCTGATCAACCACGCTGGAACTGCCTAGGACGTGCCCTGAAGAATCCCCACTGTGAGGTGTTAGGGACCGTGTAAACCCAGAAGGACGGTCTCTTCCCTCCAAGGACCAGGGCCCTCTTGAGGAGACTGAGAAGGAAGGGCAGGGGTCCATGCTGCGACTCCTCCCCGAACCCGGGTGGGTCCCAGAAAAGGGTTGCCTCATCGAACCCTGACCCTTCGACCCCTCAGAGTCTGAAAGAGCCCTCCACCTCGCAAACACCAGCCTGGGCAGCTGACAACCCTAGTTAGTCCCCGAGGAGACCACCCAGGGAGTAGAACCCTCCCCTCTCGAAGGCGCTCTGCTTGATCCTAAAGTTGGGCGATCCAGGCACACCACATGAGGGGTTAATCCAACTGATGGGGCAGAAAACCCTCCAAGCCTAGGCTGCAGGGCAATAGTGGCCTGGACCACCGCCTGCTGGTCAGCACCCCTGACCCCAGACTCAGGGGCTACTGCCTGCTCCTCAGAGGGATGCTGGTTACGGTAAGCTGAAGTAATCACCAGGGTGTCCATGTGGGCTGCCAACTCCAAAGAGTCAAACAGCTGGTCTGAACCAGACTCGGAGTCCACCTCCGAAGAGGTAGAGACCGAAGTCCAGTGCCAGATTGTACGCGGATGCCTGCTCCTGTCTGGACCAAGAAAGGTGCCAGTCCAGATGTCCGCACCAGAGCTGGCACCGAACTCCCCCACAGCACCTCGAATGGCACCAGAGGAATAGACGGCACCGAGAGCGGCAGCAGAACCAGAGTCGATGTCCGCCACGACGACGCCCCCCCCCACAGTGCCACGAACAGCACCGGAGGCAGGGACGGCGCTGACAGCGACACTGACAGCTCCCTTGGTGCCACGAGCAGCACCGAGAGTGACACCTCCCATGGCGCAGTGTCTTCGCTCAGTGCCGCAAGCGGCGCTGGAGCTAGACACAGCGCCGTCCCCAGCCTCAACGCTCCAAACGGCACCAAGACGAGAAACACTCAAAGATGGCGCTGTAGAACTTCCCACAGCGCTGCCAGGGCTATCGGTGCCACGAGCAGTGTCGACAGAGAGATGGTGCCGAGTGGCGGACCGGCGCCAACCACAGCGCCATCAGGGCCCACAGCGCTGCGAATGGCACCAAGGCCTAAAACGACACCAAAGGATGCCGTTGAGGACAGTGCCAACCCAGGCTTTCCAGCCCAAAGAAACAACACTGGGAGAGCCTTCGCCCCCAAAAGGGTGATTGCCAGACCGGTGCCTCCTGCCGGCCCCCCAGGGAGAACGGACTGGGCCTCCTGCACCACGGAAGGGGCTTCTGCCACGGTGAGGCTACAAGAAGCGGAAGCCCCCTCCTCTGTGGTCCATATAGAACCAGGAGGGGACCCGGAGGAAGGGCCGAGAGACTGCGGGATGGCCCGATGAGTGTGCACCCATCCCCTGAAAGTCGGCGGAGCTCATCCAACTTTCCACGCACGCTGTTCCAAGACACGATGATCCATAGAGAAACAGGCGTAGCACAAATCCATGTCGTGAAGCGGGCCAAGGCACGTAAGGCAACGATCATGCTGGTCAGTAACGGAGTATTTGCGGCAGCATGGGCACCGACGCATAGGAGGCCACCCCGCTTTCAGTGACTTTTGGCCCTCCGACCTAGACATGATCGATGGAAAACAATGGAAAAACAGACTCGACGTCGCTGAAAATAATAAAGGAACAGTCTTACCAAACAGCGGCGTAGAGTAGGATGAAACGGAACCGGCAGGTAGACTCAGCATCGACAGACAAAGACTAGGCCCGACGTAGTTGCTTGGAGCTCCTCTACAGCGGGAGACAAAGAACTGGCGGGAGGGCGGGGTTGACGACACCTAACGGCCAACCCGCAAGCGCCACGCAGTGCGTTGGCCTCGAGGGCAGCACCATTGGGGCGTCGACTCCACCCATAAAAAAAAAAAAAAGAGCTCCTGCAGGGTCGTGACCTCCGACCACATACCCAAATGTGATGAATGGTGAAGACTGACACAGATAAGATCCTCATTTAGGAAACAGGCTCTGCAGCAGTGCTGTGCCAAACCTAGTATCACTTCTTGATTGAGTGTCCAGACTGTAATACTTCGTAAAAGTATGTACTGTTCTCCAACTAGCTGCTTTGCAGATCTCCAATAGGGGAATATCCCTGGTAGTTGCTATTGTAGCAGCTGTACCCCTTGTGGAGTGTGCCCTCAGGCCTACTGGGGGCTCTTTACCAGCTTTACTGTAACAGAACTGGATACATGCCACTATCCAGCGTGCAACTGTCCTTTTCGTAGCTGGCTTGCCCTTTCCCACATCCTCATAGGTCAGAAACAGCTGCTGACTGTCTTGCCTGTGGGCCTTGGTGTGAGTAATATAGTAATTCAAAGCTCTTTTGACATCCAGGCTATGCAGCTTGCACTCCCTTGAACCGGAATGTTCAGTAATGGAGACTGGCAATGTGACTGACTGGCTGAGGTGAAAATTGGAGACTACTTTTGGAAGGAATTTCCTGTTAGTCCTAAGCACCACCTTGTCCCTGTGGAAAGAGATGTAATTCTTCTCTATACACAGGGATTGTAGCTCACTTATCCTCCTGGCTGAGGTGATAGCCACTAAGAATATGGCTTTCCAAGTGACAAACTTCAAATGTGCTGTAGCCATTGGGCTCAAATGGGGGCTCCATGAGCCTGGCAATACAGACATTGAGATCCCAAGAAGGAACCAGTTCCCTGTGAGGAGGGTGCAGGTGAGCTAACCCTTTAAAGAACTTTTTGAAAATAGAGTTAGCAGCCAGAGAGGCACACTTACCCACCGAGAAATAGGCTGAAACTGATGCCAAGTGGACCTTAAGGGTAGAGGGCTGTAGACCCAGCAAATGCAGATGAGTGAGATAGTCCAGTAAGACTGGTAACTCTGCCTGGGAAGGTAATACACCACTAGTATTACACCAGATAGAAAACCTCTTCCATTTGGATGCATAGGTTTTCTTGGTAGAGGGCTTCCTACTACCCCTAAGAACCCTGAGTACACCTTCAGAGAGGTGTAGGCCAGCGTATTCTAGGTCTTCAAGAGCCATGCCCTGGGCCGGCCCAGTGGCGTGGAGGGTTGAGGCACTGGACGCCACACCTTCCTCTATGCCAGTGACCCGGGTCCGGGAACAAGCCTGGGCTGGCGGGGGTCGGCGGGGGGAGGGTGGAGACCGGGAGATGGACAGAGCAGCCTTAAGACAGCTCTCCCCTCCCGGGTAGGGACCCAGCCGTGCCCGCTGAAAGGCAGCCCCCGGGTGGAGGCCCAGAGACAGTGCAGTTGGGAGCAACTAGAATCGGGAGGGTGCCACGGGTTGCTGCGTGTGCATGCCTCTACACGCATGTGGACAACCATGGCAAAGGGGTGGGGAGAAAATCTAGAAAAAAATGGATCTGATAGGCTCCACAATGGCCCTGCAGTGCACGTACCGCCCCCACGGAGTCTAGATGTTGGTCTCCGGGGGGAGGGAAGTCGATGCCCTTCATCCTTGGCCCTCCCATGCGCGGGTAACTTGAGGGGGATTACCGGGAGGGTCGGGCATGGGGAAAGCAGAGGACCAGAGACTAAGCCCCTCCAAAGGAGGGCTGGAGCCACCTGCCAGCTCCACCCATGTATCCCTGTCGCCAAGGTAGGCAGGAGGTGGCGACGGGGATCAAACAGCTTTAATACAAAAAAAAAAAAAAGAGCCATTCCCTGAGTCTGAGAGACCCAAGGTTCAAATACAGGATCCTTCCCCTGAGAGGAGGTCAGCAGGTTGTGCCTCTGAGGGAGGTGTATGGGCTGGGCCACTGAGAGGGAGCACAGTAGTGAGTACCATGGTTGCCTGCCCAAGTCTGGAGTTAGCAGGATCATGGAAGCTGGTTGGGACCTGAGCTTGATCAAAACCCCGAGCAACAGAGGAAATGGAGGGGAATGCATACAGGCTCCTTCCTGACCAATTCAAACCCCATGCATCCATGGGCACCGTGCCCCTTGCTGGTGGCCTGCAGAAGAATAGAGGTAACTGGCGGTTCTCCTGTAAGGCGAAGAGGTCTATCTCTGGGGAGTCCCACTTGTGAAACACCACCTCCAGTACTTGTCTGTTTAGAGACCATTCATGGTGGTTTTGGTTGATTCTGCTGAGTGCATCTGCCAGGGTGTTGCCCTTGCCTGAAAGGTGGATGGCTAACAGGAATACCTGTAGGGAGTACGCCAGGCTCCATATTCTCATTGCTTCTGTGCACACCAGGTTGGATCTTGTCCCTCCCTGCTTGTTGATGTAATACATTGTGGTGGTATTGTCTGTCATGACCTGTACCACTTTGTCTCTTACCAGGGATGCAAAGGATTGCAGTGCCAGGAACACTGCCCTGAGTTCTAAGAGATTTATGTGCAGGAGTGACTTTGCAGGAGACCAAGTGCCGTGCACTGTATGCTCTTCCAGGTGTGCCCCCCACCCTAGGAGGGAGGAATCTGTTGTGAGCACCAATGTGCGGGGTTCCTTCTCGAATGGGACCCCTCCCCTGAAGTTGGTTCTGTCCTGCCACCATTGCAGGGCCTGCAACAGCATCCCTGGAACTGGTATCAGCGTTGCGAGAGAGTCTCCCCTTTGGAACCAAAGTGCCCTGAGGTGAAACTGAATGTCTCATTTGAAATCTGCAACTTTGCACCATTCCTGCTGAGCAGTCATGTGCCCCAGTAACTGTAGGAAGTACCTTGCTGGCCTTGACCTGTTGAGACTGAGGATCCTGCCAACTGCAGAATATTGTCTACTCTGTCCTGAGGGAGGAATACCCTCCCTTGTAGGATATCCAGTTCTGTCCCTATGAAATTTAGTACCTGAGCAGGCTGGAATACAGACTTTTGGACATTGATTAGGAACCCTAGAGACTCTAGTGTGTCCTGAGTGAGCCTGAGAGCCTCTTTCACCTGTTGTGGTGACTTGCCCTCGACTAGCGAGTCATCCAGGTAGGGAAACACGGTGATGCCCTTCCTTCTTAGGTGTGCCACTACTACTGCCAGGCACTTTGTGAATGCCCTGGGAGCTGAGGTCAAACTGAATGGCAGGGCTGCAAACTGATAATGTCCAGAGATTAGCCTGAACCTGAGGTATTTTCTGTGGGATTCCCTGATGGGAATGTGGAAGTAGGCATCTTTTAGGTCCAGAGATGCCACCCAGTCTTCTTGCTGAAGAATAGAGAGAATCATTGCTAAAGTCACCATTCTGAACTTTGGCTTTGCCAGATGCCTGTTCAGAGCTCGTAGATCCAGAATGGGTTGCCTTTCCCCATTTTTCTTTAGGGTAAGGAAGTATCTTGAGTAAAACCCTCTTCCCCTTACGGGAAGTGGAACTGGTTCCACTGCTTTTGTTGTCAACAGATTGGACACTTACTTTTCCAAGAGTGCCCTTTCTGTGTGGGATGATGGTCTGAAAAATCTTGATCTCAGTTTGGGAAGAGATTTGAAGCTGAGGGCTAGTCCCTGACTCACTATCCCCAGAACCCACTTGTCTGTGGTGATGGTTTTCCAAGTCTGAAAGTACTGAGTGAGCCTGCCCCTACTGGCAATGGGAAGGAGACCCTGACTGACACATCTGGGAGTCTGCTTTGCCTGGGCTGTAGCCTGTGGGATCTGGTCCCTTCGTCTAGAGCCCCTTCTGCACCTGCCCCTGAAGTAACCCCTTTGCTGCTGGTAGGCAGGGGTAGCCTGGGCTTGGAAGAAAGGTCTACCATAGCCCCTACCCTCTACCTCCCCTTCTCTGTGGCCTACAGGAGGTTGAGGCCTTTTCCTTCACAGTGTTGCCCTTAATCTTAATCTTGTACTAATCTACCTTTTTCATTTAAGCTTCTGTTTTTTCCCCAAATAGGGAGTTATTTTCCACTGGGAAATTCATGGCCTTAGCCTGGGTATCTTGAGTCAGGTTTGTGGCTCTAAGCCAGGCAAACCTTCTCAAAGCCACTGCCAGGGTCATCCACGTGATTGTGGTGTCACTGGCATCTACTGCCATATGAAATTCATATTTTGTAGCTTCCAAACCACATATGTCTGTCTCAGTTAAATCAGTAGCCAATCCAGGTGGTGCCTTGTCCGTTATGGCTATAAAAGAATTCCAGAAGGTTTTCTGGTATTGGGCTGCATATGCCATGTAGTTGGCCTGATGGACAAAGATGCAGCTAGATAGCCCTTCTTGGCCATACTGTCCATCCTCCTAGAATCTATCTCTGGTGGGTAACAGTGGTACTGTTTGTGGTGGAACTGGTAGCAAACTTTGATTAGCCGCAGTCTGCAGAGCTTCTAAGAACTGTAAGGCCTGAGCCACTGCTTTTCCAGCAGTAGGTTTGGTCTTAGGACTGGGAGAACTCGGAGAAGTTCTGATCCTCGTTAAATAAGAACCAGAACATGGTGAAGTTCTGATTTGTTCTGAATTGTTTCTGATTTATTGACAAATATTTGAAAAAAATGTGAAAAAAATGCACAAAAGTGGCCAAAGTCGGTCACATCTGACACACAGGCCCAAAGGAAAAAACTGAATGGATTATTTGTATAAACATTAATGTAAAACTACTGAATAAAAAAGCAATCACTCACTACTAGCCCCTTCATAGCTGGTCTGTAATGGTGGCATAGCCTGTTTGGGTCCATGAAATGAGTGTGCTGAGAGAGACAGAGAGAGAGAGATGAAGAGAGAGAGAGAGAGACAGATGGATGCAAATACCTACAGTATATCATAGCACCACCAAGTACTGCAGGCACTGCCAGGCAGCTAAGATTTTTTTTTTTTTATTAATGGTGCTGTGTGGGTATTATTTTGATAGATGTTCCAGTCAGAGCCGAACAGGCCAAAGAAATGGATATGAATGATCAAATGAGCAGCACTAAGAGAGCCCACCCACCTACCCATGTGAATGATGCAACTGCTTGGCATGCCCCTTGTAGTGTGGTATATGGTACACTACCTGCTCCAAGAGGTGTTAATGTTTTCTAGTACTATGACTACTTCTACTGAATCTGATCAACACGCTGAATACTTAAAGAAGAAAAATGAAAGACATAGTGATCATCTCCCAGGCAGGCAGCTAGTCACACATTGCTCTGGTCAAGTGCGGTGCAGTCAAAAAAAGAAGTTTGCCACTGCCACCTGAAGACCTGATGACACACAACACAATTACATCCTTCCTAGTTCCACAACTGCTGCCAGCCACTGCCAAGTAATTAAAATATCAAAAATAAAATATAGTAATATAATCTCAGCCCAGTTACTGTAAGGGAGATGTAACCAGGCTAGCATACCACGCACAAACAAACAATAAAGAAATTATATTAATTTAGTAGCATTTTTTTCTGTGAAGTAATCACAGTCAAATATGGGGGACATGAGAAATATACAAAGAGTATTCAGTTTCTGGGTTTTGGGCATCTGCTAAGCCATGCATGCACTGTACAAAAATTAAAACAGTACAGTCAGGATCAGTTGCTGAGGGCAAAAAAAGTGACAAGTAGTAGTAAGGAGGACTGGAGAAAGGACAAAAAGTGACAAGTAGTAGTCGTGACTCGTGACCATGACTCGTGAGGACAAAATGTGATAGTAGTAGAAGTAGTAGTAGAAGACCGCACTACCCTAGCTTCCAGATCAGACAGTGGTACCTAGTACCATCAAGTAAGTTTGTGACATAAAATGCAGTTGCTTGCCATATTTGGACTCTTAAACCTAGAAACACAGAAGCTGACGGTAGATGAGGACCGCAAGGCCCATCCAGTCTGCCCATTTTTTCTACCTTATGAATGTGCCATAGGCTTGTACTCTGTCAACAGCCTATCTATTCATGCTCATCTGTATTGCTCCCTTATGTCTATCCCATGCCTGTTTGAAGCCCTGCACTGTACTCATATTCACCACTTCCTGAGGTAGGCCGTTCCATGCATCCACCACCCTTTCTGTGAAAAATAACTTCCTCACATTACCCCTTAATCAGCCTCCCTCTAATCTCTTGCTGTGTCCTCTAGTCCTACTATTTTTCTTATACTGAAACATGTTACACTCTTTCACCTTGTTAACGCCCTTAACATGTTTGAATGTTTTGATCATATCACCTCTCTCCCTCCTTAGCTCTAGGGTATGCATATTGAGCTCTGTTAATCTGTCCTCATGTTTTCTGATGCAGTCCCTGCACCATTTTGGTTGCCCTTCTCTGGACTGCCTCCATTTTGTTAATGTCCTTGTGCAGGTGCGGCCTCCAGTACTGCACGCAGTACTCCAGATGGGGCTTAACCAGTGTCTTGTAAAGAGGGATTATTACCTCCCTCTTACGACTTGCGATACCCCTACTAATACACCCCAATATCCCTCTAGTCTTACCTACTGCTTTAGCGGTCGGCTTGGATGATTTCAGGTCATCTGTGATGATGATGCCCAAGTCTCTTTCTTCCTTTGTGACTGCCAGCAACTCCCCTCCCAACCTATAGGTGGCTTCAAGGTTTCTCTTCCCTATGTGCATGATCTTGCACTTTTTTGCGTTAAACCCCAGTTGCCACTCTTCCAACCATTTTGTCAGTTTATCCAGATCTCTTTTCATTCTGCCCACCCCATCTGGTACATCTACTCTGTGGCAGATCTTGGTGTCATCTGCAAACAGACAAACCTTACTCTCCAGTCCATCTGCAATGTCACTGATGAAGATATTGAAGAGGACTGGCCCCAGGACTGATCACTGAGGTACCCCACTTGTGACTTGCATCTCTTCTGACTGTATACCGTTTACTACCACTATCTGTTTTCTGCCTGCCAATCAGTTTGCCACACAGTTGACCAATGTCTGACCCACCCCGAGCCTACCCAGCTTATTAATCAATCTTCTATGTGGAACAGTATCGAAAGCTTTGCTGAAATCAAGGTAGGCGACATCAACTGCACCCACTTGGTCTACCACTCTGGTTACCCAGTCAACAAAATCTATGCGATTAGTTTGACAGGACATTCCTGTTGCAAACGCATGCTGTCTTGGATCCTGTGCTCCTATGGATTCCAGGTGTTGCACTATCTTTTCCTTAAGGAGTGCCTCCATAATCTTGCCCACTACTGAGGTAAGACTGACTGGTCTGTAGTTCCCTGCTTCCTCTCTGCTACCACTCTTGTGGAGTGGGATCATATGAGCCCTTCTCCAGTCTTCTGGGACCTCTCCTGTGCTCAGAGACTCATTAAACAGTTCTGATAATGGCTCTGCTAGTTCCACCCTTAGCTCCTTTAGTACCCTGTGATGTATACCATCAGGTCCCACTGCCTTGTCCACCCTGAGCTTAGCGAGCTCTTGTAGGGCCCTTTCTTTTGTGAAGGGACTAGTTCACACCTCCCTCCCCCATGTCCATGGTGCTGAGCTGTGGGCCCTGCCCTACCTTCTCCTCAGTAAATACTGAGCAGAAGTGTCTATTCAGGATAGATGCTTTTCCTTGGTCCTCCTCCACACACTCCCCCTTATCCCCTTTGATCTTAGCAATACCCCCTCTGGACTTTCTCCTTTCAATAATGTATCTATAGAAAGTATTGTCCCCTTCTTTTACTGCTCGTGCTAGTGTTTCCTCGGTTTGGGACTTTGCCTGCCTTACTGCCTTCCCTGCGTCCCTTTGGGAAGCCCTATCTTCGTCCCACTGCGTTCCTTTACAGTATATTTCCTGAAGGCCAGACTTTTGGCTCTCACCTTTTCTGCTACTGTTTTTGAGAACCAAAGTGGTTTCCTTCTATTTTTTCTCTTGCTTTTCTCTCTAACACAATGGGATGTTGCTTCAAGTATTGCATCCTTAATGCTTGCCCACTTTGCCTGTACCCCTCACCTGTATTTCTTCTTGCCAGAGCTAGCTTAACTCTGCTGGCCATCTTATCAAAGTCAGCTCCTCTGAAGTCCCATATTTTTGGCTTGGAATAGGATAATTTAGTTCTAGTGGCCAAATTGAACCATACCATGTGATGGTCACTGGCCCCCAGGTGACCTTCTACCTGGAGATCTATAATCCTTTCCCCGTTACTTAGTACTAGATCTAGGATAGCCCTGTCTCTTGTGGGTTGTTGTACCACTTGTTTGAGGCCCTCCCCCTGCAGGGAATCTACTATGTGTCTAGTTCTGGTGGATTCTCCTGCTGGTATTGACCAATCTGTATCTGGCATGTTGAAGTTTCCCATAATCAGAACCTCCCCTGTAGCTGTCAAGTTTTGTATATCTTCTAACAGTAATGTGTCTATGTCCTCCCCCTGGTCTGGAGGCCTGTAGCCAACCCCAGTTCATATGACTGTCCCATTTCCTGTTTCCAGGGTGGTCCACAGTTCTTCTGGCTCCTTATGTGTATTCTGAATTTCTGTAGCTTTGACATTTTCATTGACATAAAGGCCCTCCCCCGCCCCTTTCTGCACCTCGGTCTCTTTAAACAGTACGTACCGGGTACTGAAGTCTCTCAATATGGTTACTGGTGAGCCATGTCTCGCTAATGGCTACTATGTCCAGTTTAGCCTCTGTCATTGTTGCCTGCAGGTCTGGGATCTTGTTTCCCCGACTGCGGGCATTTGTGTACATGATTTTCCACTGGCCAGATTTCGGTGTGTTAGTTGTTGGGCGAGGTCCGGCGTTTCCCTGCATGTCGTAGTGGGGGCCTGACCTTCTTCCTTACATGCAAATGAACTACAAACATGCTGAACTCCTGTTTAATCACCAACTGGGGGTGTTTTTCCCATTTGATGTATCGGGTGCTGCACCCCTTCCCCATTTTCTAGTTTAAATATTCTGCAAAGACGTCAAACTTCTGCCCCAATGCACTGACTCCCTCCTTAGTCAGATGCAGTCCATCGAATTTAAAGAATTTTCGCTCCCAAAACTGTTGCCAGTTATCTATGAATTTGTGTCCATTTTCCTGGCACCAGCCCTTAAGCCACATGTTTAGCTCCCCTATCTCCCCTTCTCTGACCTTTCTTCCGTCTGCCCCCCTCTCCCAGACCAGCAGGATCTCAGAGAAGGAGATGACAGACTAAATGGATGACAGTTTGTCTCACAGTCTGGTCAGGTGTTCCTTGGTCTCCACAACTGATCAGCTAGCGAGATCATTAGTCCCTATGTGTACCAGGACATCAATGTTTTCTCTTGCTTCCTGCATGATTTAGCAATGCAGTCAGTGTCTCTCCACGCTGATGTACCTGGGAGACATCTGACCATTACCCCCCGCTGGAGGTAGGTATCAACTCTCCAAATCATGGAGTTTCCTATGATCAGAAGTGTTTTGCATTTCCTTTTTGCTTTTTTTGTTTTGGTCCCTGTTTTGGATGAGTTTTGTTGCGCTAGCTCCTGTGCTGCAGTGTCCTGCTCTGCAGTGTCCTCTGCCCCTTTGTTTGATTTCGGAGATAGAGGCAGATACCTGTTTGTAGTTTTTATATGGTTTGTGGAGGTGATATGCTGGAGAGCATTGAGTGATGGGGCACCCAGTTTGCCCCTCCTAACCACCTGCCAACCTCCTGGATCAACTACCCTCTGTGGTCGAGGTGCTTCACTTGGATGTTGGGGAAATGGCAGGTGGTTCATATAATATATTTCCTCCTGAATATGCGATTTGAGGTGCACTGTCCCTGCCCATGCTGCCTGGATCTGAGCCCTTAGATCTCCAATGGTCCAGCATGTAGGACAGTGTACTAAATCCTGTATAACTGCCCTTTTGAAAAGTGTCCCACAGTACCTGCAGTTGTTAATATCCATTCCAGATGAGTTACCGGGTTTATAACCTGGTCCAAATAATTAGGAGGAAAATTAAAGCAAAAGTTTGATTTTTTTGTTTTGTTTGTTTTTGTATAGCTTGTTCTAACAAGTTAAAATACTTGTGCCCCTGTAAGTGAGGTCACTGTGTGGATACCCCTCTGATCCTCCCCTTCCTGCTTTGCTACAGGAAATGTCACAACTGTGCTACCCTATAAAAGGAGTGTAGCATGGGGTGGTTGGGGATGGGGGTGAGTGGCTGGGCCCTTCCCCTGCTGAAAAGGAAGAACCACAGATGAAAAAAAACAAGGAGGTAAGAGCAGAAACAATCAACTAACAACAAATGCAGTAGCCATGAAAGCTTAGCCTAATGATAGTTAAAACTGTAAAATCTGTAAAGCACCACCTGTAATAACTTCACAGAAGATACACTCTGCAAAAACACTTTGCTATAGAGAAAAATAAAGCAGTAACAGAAGATATACCTTGCAAAAAACAATTTGAATCAGAGAAGATTACAGCAGTAATCTGTAAGCACAAAACAGTAACAAACCTGTAGGCACACCCTGTAATAATACAGCAGAAAGTATACACTGCAATAGCAATTTGAATCAGAGAACAATAAAGCAGTAAAATGTTAGCAAAAAACAGTAACAAACCCTGTGAGTACAAAAGAAAATAGTAACACACAGTAAATCTGCCTAGCCAAAAGAAGCCTTAATCTTTTTCCTTGCTCTGATAATGTTCCTTGCTCTGTCCTTACAAGCAAACCTAGAAGAAAAGCGCTCAGGTGAAGAGTGGTGCCTTTGTCAGCAAAATACAGGTTACTCACCTGTAACAGGAGTTCTAGGAATGGTATATGTTGTTCATCCACACTGTCTAGCAGGTTCCTTGCCGCTTTAAATCTTGCCGGAATGTCTTCAAGCTGGCTCCTCCCACCCACCCGGGTGGTAAAACTCTCGGCTCCGCCCCATGACACCAGATCTAGCCCGCTGGAAGCCAGGTTGTGCATTGAAGCCGGGGAGGTCGGGTGGGTCATGTGGATAAACAACATATACCATTCCTAGAACTCCTGTTACAGGTGAGTAATCTGTATTTCTAGGGACATGGATATGTTGTTCATCCACACTGTCTGGCAGACTCCTAGCAGTTCTCTGGGAGGAGGGAGGAAAGGCTCACAC
Source organism: Neoceratodus forsteri (assembly GCA_016271365.2). Classification (NCBI taxonomy): domain Eukaryota; kingdom Metazoa; phylum Chordata; order Ceratodontiformes; family Ceratodontidae; genus Neoceratodus; species Neoceratodus forsteri. Next base: position 663,750,316 of record CM057459.1, read on the forward strand.
CCCCTACTTGGGAAATAAAGACTGGAGAACCGAGGCCCCAAAACCAGCATCCCGGCATGACTCAAGGTCGATGTGGTAGTGGGTGATGAAGGTGTGTGTTCACTTCCAGGTAGCAGCCCTGCAGATTTCCTGGATAGGGACATCCCTGGAAGCAGCCACCGATGCAGCGGTATGGCGGGTAGAATGAGCTCTTATCCCTCTGGGAGGCTCCATGCCCGCCAACCTATAGCAGAGATCTATGCAGGAGGTGACCCACCTGCCTATTGTCCGCTTGACTGCAGGTCTGCCAGGTGCGGCTTCGGCATAGGTGACAAACAGCTGGCGAACCTCTCCCCGAACTTCAGCCGCCCGCTCCTTATAGTAAGCGAGCTCTCTTCTAGGGTCCAAAGTATGGAGCCTATATTCGGCCTCCGAGGTGTGATTGGGGTAGAACACTGGCAGAGTCAACACCTGGTTATGGTGAAACTCTGACAACACCTTCAGAAGGAATTTCAGGTGGGGGCGCAGGACAACCTTGCCCCTGTGGAAGACCAGATAAGGAGACTCGATGGAAAGCGCCTGGAGCTCTCCCATCCTTCTGGCTGATGTGATAGCCACCAAGAAGGCTGTCTTCCACGACAGGTGAGAGATGTAACACCTGTGCATCGGTTCGAATGGCTTCCCCATGAACTTAGCCAATACCAGAAGTAGATCCCACAGAGGTAGAGGTTCTCGCACCGGAGGGGATATGTGATCAAGGCCTTTGAAAAAGCGCCAGACCACCTTCTCCTGCACCACCGACTGCCTCCCGGCCCACGCCCAGTAAGCAGAGATGGCTGCCAGGTGCACCTTAAGGGTCGTCGACCTAAGCCCTTGCTAAGAAAGGGACCACGGGTAGTCCAGAATGCTTGCCAAGGAACAGGAGGAAGGGTCCAGGCCCTTGCTGTGTCACCAAATGGAGAATCTCTTCCATTTGAAGGCGTAGCATTTTCTCGTCGACTCCTTACGGGATGCCTCAACGACGTTGAGGACCTCGTCGAAAAAGACCCAAGGCCTAGAACTCTAGCCGCTCAGGAACCAGGCCGTCAGCTGCAGGGATTGAAGGTCCGGATGGAATAGTTTCCCCTGATTGACTGAGATCAGATCTGGGCGGGCTGGAAGCCGCCTTGGGAGCCTGGAGCTGAGACTGAGGAGATCTGGATACCAGAACTGGCGGGGCCTAGTCTGGGGCTACCAGAATCACCTGTGCCTTGTCCCTCCTCACCTTGAGAAGCACCTTGTGGATCAAGGGAGATGGGGAAAAGGGTAGAAGAGGCCTGGGGTCCACGGCCTTGAGAAGGCACCCCCCTGCAGCGAGCCCTGCTGAGGCGGGCATGAAACAGTCTCAGCTTCGCATTCTCCCTGGAGGCAAACAGGTCCGCCTGAGGCATGCCCCAGTGGGAGAACAGATCTTGTACTACCTCCGGCAGGAGAGACCACTCGTGGGAACGCAGCCCCTATCCAGCTTAGGGCATCGGCCAGGGCATTGGAGGCTCCTGTCACATGAATGGTAAGGAGATCCACCTCCAGGCTGTGCACGAGTGACTAAATGCGGAGAGCTTCCCTGCACAGAGGCACGGAGCGCGTCCCGCCCTGGCGGTTTAGGTAGTACATGGTCGTGGTATTGTCCTTCTGGACCTGAACCACTTGACCCCATAGAAACGGAGCGAAGGCGGTGAGGGCTAGACGGACCGCTCGAAGCTCCAGCAGGTTGATGTGGCATCGGGACTCCCGAGGGGACCAGAGGCTGTGCATTCTGTGCTCCCCCAAATGGGCACTCCAACCCATTAGAGAGGCATCGGTCGATAGAGAGACCATCAGCTCGGGGCGGACAAATAGGATGCCCTCCTGCAGATGTGCTGGAAAGGTCCACCACTGGAGAGTGTTCCACATCCCCTGGGTCACTGTCACTAGCTGATCCAGAGGATCGAAGTGCTGTGACCATTGGCTGGCCAGCCCCCATTGAAGTGGACGCATGTACCAAGGGGCCCAACGGACCACGCTGTTGCAGGCCGCCATGAGGCCCAGGAGGTGCAGGAAGTCCTGGGCAGGACGCAATTGCCCAACCTGAAATGACTGGGCAAAGGAGGAAGGAACCTCGGCCCTGTCCGTCGGGAGCCGTGCTCTGGCTCATAGAGAGTCGAGCTCTGCCCTGATGAATTGGATCACCTGCTTTGGTACGAGTTCCGACTTGGCCTCGTTGATGAGGAGGCCAACCTGAGAGCAAACCTGGAGGGCCAGATCTCTGGACCGCTACACCTCCATTCTGGAGGGGGCTGCAATCAGCCAGTCGTCCAGGTAGGGGTACACCCGGACCCTTCGGCACTGCAGGAATGCTGCCACCACTGTCATGCATTTGGTGAAGACCCTGGGAGCTAGGGAAAAGCTGAAGGGCATGGCCCGCAACTCGTAGAGGGATCCCTCTGCCCTGAAGCGGAGGAATCTCTGGTAGAATGGATGGATTGGGACGTGAAAGAATGCGTCCTGAAGGTCCAGGGAACAGAACCATATGCCTCGTTCCAAGGATGGGATTATCTGAGCCACAGTGACCATCCTGAAGGTCCAAGACCTTAAGAACCTGTTCAGGTCGTGCAGGCCAAGAATGGGGCACTAGTCCCCCATCCGTTTTGGGACCAGGAAGTACCTGGACACAAACCCCGGGTCTGGAGGAGGATCTGCCACCTTTCTGATCACCTCTTTTTTTGAGGCAGGAGGCGATATCAGCTCGTGGAGCCGACAAAGAGGCTGTGGACCCGTAGCCCCGAGGCGGCGCTCGGAAGGCAGGGCCTGCTCGAACTCCAGGGCAGGCCTTTCCTACCACCTCCAACACCAGCGGTCCATGGTGATATCGGACCAGGCGGAAAGGAGTGGTGGAGCCGTCCCCATGGGGGAACCTGGGGAGTGACGAGGCTGGGGGTGACAGCCCTCAACCCGTCACTGGGCAGGCTTAGAGGAGGGACCTGCCGAGGGACCTCCTGGGCCTTTACCTCCCTGCTTCCTATTGGAGGAAGCCGCAGGCTTGGGTTTGGGATGCCTAGCGTGAGCCTGCTGGCCCTGGTGCTGGTGCTGTTGGGCCAGACGTGCCGCAGGCGCAGAAGGACGAAAGGACTTATGCTGCTGTTGTCGGCGGCCCTTGTCCTTCTGGGCAGAGGTGACAGAGTCCAGAGTGGCATTGGACTTTTCGATCCACTGGAGGTGACCTTCACTCCAGGGCCAAAAGGTCAGTCCCAGGAGGGACATCCGCCAGTTTGTGCTGGGTATCCGCCATGTGGGTGAATATCCTCAGCCATGCTCTGGCGCATGGCCACCGCGCTGCAACTGATCTGGCACAGGTCTCCAATGTCCAGAGCTGTTTGGAGCTGCTGTTTAGCCACCGCCTTCCCTGGTCCCGTACCTGCCGGACCGTGGTCTGCAGGTCGGCCGGGAGATGAGGATCACCTCATCCAGGGGCCCATGAGGCTGTGGGAGAGTGTGCCATCAGCGCGGCCGAGCTGGCCTGGTGGAGGCCAAGGGAGGGCCGCAGTGTACACCTGCGCGCCTCAAGTCCAGCTTTTGGACTCCTTGTGGGAGCTTGTCCACATCCTAGCATTCCTGAAACTGGAAAGCCTGTCAGTGACCAACCCCTCAGTGGAGGGTGTTCCAAAACCAGGCAAGAGGCGGTGGGACGCATACTTCCTGGCCATCCTGGCCAAGGCGCAGGACAGGAAGCAGGCGCTGCCAGAGCTCAAGGCTGGGCCAACAATGGCTTCAGCCACGGAAGAGCCTCCATGGGTGAATCCCTCGGTCCAGTATCTTCGTCAGGGATACTTGGCCCCACTGAGATCTGGACTCAGAGCTGCATCCAGTGGACTCGAGATGAGCGAAGCAAACCATGAGGCGATGGGCTTTAGATCCATCGACTGGCCCGGGAAGACTCAGGTCAATGGACCTGGAGAACAGGGAGGAGTCGTCGTTGGACTCCGAGGAGTCCACGAAGAGCTGCCTGGGGCCTGAGCCACCCTCTACCTGCCGAGGATGGTCAGGAGTGAGGGTGACTGACAACCTGTGGGGCAGGCTTTGACCCGACCGAGAGTCTTTGGTCGGCACCCCCGATTTCGGTTGTGGAGGCGGAGGTTCCACCACAATCGGTGGAGCAGCTGGTTTCAGCCGAACAACCGGCCCAGGCTTGGGCACCTCGGCTACAGTGAGGGGTTGTTTCGGCCGCTCGGGTGACAGCCACTTGATGGCCGGGGAAGGCGTGGCGTCGGCTTGTTCCCGGACAGAAGCAACTGCTGCCACATCAGGTCCTCGTAGCGTCGACACAATTTGCGCTGAAGCCTCTCTTCTTCTGAGGAGACACATGAGGACGTGCAGCGGCGCCGCTTACTTCGGTGCCGAGACCGAGACCGCCGATGTCGGTGGGATCGGCTGGACCGAGAGGATGTGTGAGACCGAGACTGAGAACCTCAGTGTTTCCAAAGACAGGTCTGGGAAGGGGCAGGGGACCCCCGCTCTTCCCTCGGCTCAGAAGCCTTGACCGGGGACTGCGGCACCGGAGGCGCAGGGAGGTCCTCAGTCTCCACCGGGGGAACCGGTGAAGAAGGGTTGTTGGCTTCATCAGTCGATAGCCCGTCCGACGGGTTGAGAAAAATCTCGACCGCGTCGTCGGGTGTCCTGGCCGGCTGTCCTGACGGGGACGCCGTGAAGCCAGTGGCCTTAGCCGCAACCTCAACCAAAGTCGAGTGTCGACTGTCCGGGGAAGGGGACCTCTCCTGCTCCCATGAATGCCGACGGTGGGACTTACCTTTTGAGTCCTTCTTTTTGGACCGAGAGGAATGTCCCAATGGCCCCTCTCCCTTCGTGGAAAGGGACTGGCAAAGCTCCTTGAAAGAAGCTGAATATGAGGTACCCAGAGAGAGCGGGATAAATGCCGCGACCGAGGAAGAGGATGATGCGGCCTGTGCCGCCTCCTCCTCGAGGGCGATCATCTGCTCGAGTTGCTCAGCCGAGCCAGCCGCCACGGTAACCGCCCAACGGGCCTCCTTCGACTTCACTGGCGGGTAGCGCTTCTCGGGGCGCCCAAGCTGTAACCAGGCAGTGTGGTCCTCCAGGACGTTGGCCGAAAACGGACGGCATAACTCCATGGGCCTGCGGGTCATGGTTTAGGCCGAGGCAGTAGGACTGCAGTGGAGTGCGGATCCGCCCTGGTCATTTTCGCCCCACAAGGGCACCAACCAAAATCCGGAGTCGATTTGTCCATCGCAGCCGCGAGGGAGAAACTTGACCGAAGTCTTGAAAATTTTAAAATAAGTTTCGGGCGAACTGAAGAATTAGGATCCAGTCTACACGCAGAGCGTTAAGGAGGGAACCTGAGCTTCCAAGCGGTAAGGAAGATCTGGCGTCATGGGGTGGAGCCGAGAGTTTTACCAACCAGGTGGGTGGGAGGAGCCAGCTTGAAGACCTTCCGGCAAGATTTAAAGCGGCAAGGAACCTGCCAGACAGTGTGGATGAACAACATATCCATGTCCCTAGAACCTAGTCTTCCTCGATCTGGGGACTCTGAACCCACTGATGTTATTATTTTTTTTTTCCTGTTCTGTGCTGTTCATGTGATCATTCAAGTAATAGTGGCCTGGCATAGTCCATCCTGACCTGACTTGTTGCAATTAATTGCTACCTCATGTAGTAGACCCAATTCACAAAGGATTTTCACCACAGGCACGAATTCTTGAAAGGGTTTTGTGGATAGGGCCTGCTCAGAGCAGTTAGTGTATGTTCTATTCAGGTATCATATTTGAAATTAAATTGAGGAATGTTGACTTTGAGAAATGTGAGGTGCTCAGCATTTTCTGGTGTCAAACAGGATCATGTGTCAGTAATGATATTACCAGCTGAACTAAACAATCGTTCTGAACACACGCTAGTCGGAGGGCAAGTCATGTACTCCATTGCAATGTTTACTAAAGCAGGCCACATATTTTGTTTGGATTTCCAGTATTTCAAAGGATCAGCATGCCAGCTGATATTGGGCACAGCCAGGTACATTTCAACAATGGTCTGTGCTGAGGCTGTGTTACAAGAAGTAGATGAAGATGATGTTACAATTATATTTTCTAAGTGACCCCAGAGACATGAAGTTGAACCAAGTGACTCTGGGATAGTGCTAAGTCTGGCTGGCGGTGAAGAAGAAGATTCGGCTGCAGAGGCTGAGGAAGAAGAGGGAGAAAATGCCACAACACTACAGGATAGGCCACCTGATGCTGTGCTGTATCGTGAAGAAGATTTTGAATGTGGTGCTACTGTTGTACCCTGTTTCATGACAGCACGCATCTCATCAATTATTTCTTGTTTGTTTATCTCGAAACAAGTGTCATCATCACTCAGTAGTTGCCTCAGTTTGTATCGTGGGCCCAAGATTGTTGCTTTAATGTAGTACTCAGAATGAAGCATTTTACATAGTTTGTCATCTTCAACTTTTTTGATCATACATCTCGTTAGATCTTCTTGTATTCTGGGGGGCAACCTGCATGTGTCAGCAGCACCACTGGCAGCCTGTGTGATCGTGGAACTGTCTTGCTTCTCTAACTTTTCCCTAATCAGATTCAATCTGAATTTTAAAATTTTTATTGGGGAATCACCTGACTCAGAGTTGCCTTGTTTGCATTATCCTCCCTGGTTATTTCCTCAAATGGCTAGAGCAGGAAATTTAGATACTCCAGCATGGCCCACTGTGGTGGAGTAATACAGACACCTGCATCACCAATTTTATTTTTCAAGGTGTATTGCCTGACAGCTTTTGTTAGTTCCAGCAGCCTTTGGAATATATAAAAGGTCGAATTTCATCGAGTAGAAATGTCTTGGATCAGTCTGTGCAAAGGTAAACTGTGCTCCTGCTGTATTTTTTCGAACAAGTGACAGGCTTTGCTCGAGTGACTGAAATGAGTGCAGATTCTTTTAGCAGTGCTAACAAGAGCCTTAATCTGCCTGCCGTCATTGAGAAAATTCTGAATCATTAAATTTAAGCAATGCGAAAAGCTGCAGATGTGAACAAAGCCCCCCTCCCTCCAAGGCCTTACTTATGTTGGACCCATAATCTGCAACTATAAAGCCAACTGACAGTCCCTGTTAAGTGAGCCATTGCTGTAGTGGTTTTTGGAGCTCTTCATTGATGTGTAGCATAAGGTATGTTCAGATGGAAAATAAAGCATTCTTAGAACAGCAAACTGCGATTCTTCACTGTCCTCAGTCCCACGTGAATTATCAAAACATGTCCAATGTGCCATGACAGACATGAAGGGTTCAGGCTGACAGCATGTCCAGATATCTGTTGTGAGATGCACCACCCTCCCAACAGCATTGCACAAGACGCATCTTAATTTTTTACATACAACATCGTAAAGATCTGGAATCCCTGTTGTCAAGAAGTATTTCAGCAATGGTATACTATATCGAGGTGTGAGGTACTCAAGCAGTCATCTGAATCCTATATGTTCAACCACGTTATATGGTAGTAAATCAACAGCTATCATTTCTAAAAATGTTTTAGTTATTGTAACAGCAGCTGGGTGAGATGGGGCATATTTGGCTTTATGCTCATGTGTTTCTGAGATGGTAAGCTGTCTGCTTGAAGAACGAGGACTTTTGAACACATGGTCACTTTCAGTAACAGTAGGAGTCCTTCGAATGGGAGGAAGTGGTGGTGAAGGTGTTTCAGTGGTGCTGCGGGGGCTGCCACTGCTTTCATCTATGGGAGTTACCCTTGAATGTAGTGAGCTATCACTGTTACTGTCTCTTCAAGACTCACAACTGGAGTTTTCAGTAATGTTATGACATCTGTCTAGGTGCCTTTTCAGTGCTGAAGTTCCAAATGCTTCTTTCTTTTAACCCCTGCTGATTGGCCATTTACAAATAGCGCATGTTGCTACCAACTCATTGGAAGCACTAATGGAGAAGTATGACCAAAGAAAACATGAATTTTTTAGTTTTTTCCCCAGGAAAGCACAGCACCTTGATCACCTTTTAGGCCCCCAAGATTTTTCTTGGTCCTGTTCCTAGTGTGGTTTATTCCAACTGCCCCTCCACAACCAAAACTTTCTGTCCGTTTCTTCTTCATCTGCAATTTGCATCCCCTCTGGTAAACCTTATGCTGCCTGATCATTCTCTTCATCTTTATTATTACCCTCACTGGGTTCAACCTCAGAAGAATCGGATGAGGGACTGGCAGTAGCATAGTATGCAATTGTTCCATACCTTTGGGTGCCACTGTGGGTGGTACCCACCAAGCCTTAGTTTTTTTGGTTTTTGTTTTTCCACCTTACTCCCCGTCTCTCCACTCAATCAGATCCCCTCAAGCCTCACACACACCCCTGTAGCGCCTCAGGAGTCTGCTCCAAGAGTGCAACCGCTCGCTCGAGTAGACCCTTGGTGCCTGGATAACCCCCGGGTGGGGCAAGGAGAGGTCCCCTCTTACCTCCCTCGACCTTCGGTTGAGTGGGCAGTGCACAGCAGAGTCTGCCCCTGTTGTTGGCTTGAGGACATGCTTCTGCTCTGTAGGGGTCGTCACCTAGGAGTGACAGGGTCCATTTTCCCTGTTCTTGTGAGCCCTTACCCCACATTCGCTTGCACTCGAGGAGAGCCAATTGGGAGGCATGCGTCGAGATGCAACTCCTCCCAGGGCTCTCGGCCGACGTCTGCCCCTCTCATCGCTTGTCCTGACTGCACTGCCAATCCCAAGTTCACCCGAGAGATGGCAGTACAGCAGCGGGACCGGCACACAGCCCCCCGAGACGGAGAGCGCCATTGGGCGCCAATCCCTCTCTCCCCCTGCTGACTCCCGCTGGCCTGAGTCTGTCAATGAACCCAGGTCGCCGGCATGGATTGAGGTGTGGCATCCAGCGTCTCAACCCTCAGCGCCATCGGGCCGGCGCCTTAGGTTTTTTTTTAACTACATAATTCTTTTTTTTCACTTGGGAATGATGATGATGATCCAAGGCATTCATCTTTTTTGGATTCAAGCATTCACTTGGAAGACAAATCCTCAGAGGTGAAAAAAATCACTTTTTGGGGTTTGATTTTGTTTTCCCTTTTCAGGCTGATTGCTGTGTTTTGCAGTGCCACTGCCTACCCGAGAAACAGAATGCACCTCCTCAACACTTTGATCAATTTTTTCTTAGTATTCTAACCTGTAAAAAAAGATCCCTCTAACTAACGTGATGTCCTTCTGATGACTCCCACCCACGCCCACAGGCCAGGGACAAATTTACTGTCATGACTCATGACTGTACACAGCATACCATCAGCACAGCAGTCCACCACTGCTTCCTTCCAAGATTACCTGACTGACTCCTACAGTTACTGTTAAGTGACCAAATTCAGCAACTGTTAAGTGTGCCTCAGAATTTGAACTGGAATTTGAACTGGAGATGCAGACACATCTGGTGCATAGCTGCATGCAGCACAGTTCCACACTAGGGTTGGTTAATGCGTAATGTAATGAGATACACTATAAAACGAATGATAATAAGGAGAAATAATGGGGAATGGGTGATGATGGTGATGATGATGACACTTGTGTGTACTTGTGTTGTAGTGTAAACAGCCTGCTACAAGTCACAAAGCCAGATTATCCCGTAGGCCACCCACCGCCAGTAGCACAGGCGCATCAACTTGTCTGTTTGTCCGAACGGTATTTTTTTGTTTATACACGAAATTGTGAATGAATATTAACAAGTGATTGTGACTGGATGGAACACAGCCACAATGAAGCCAGGAAAAAAAAAATATTTGGGATTTCTGGGACTGTAACATTTCTCGTGGGCCCCCTTGCATTCTCTCTCTCCCCCCTCTGGACGGCACAATTCAAAGATTTATTTTGCCAGCCTGCCATTGCCTGTATTAAACAGCCAAACTGAGGCCAAGAAAAGGAAAAAACTTTTATTTGGGATTTTCTGTAACTGTAAAATTTCTCTAGGGCCCCCACTAGTCTCTCCCTCACTCCTCTGGATCTGGAATAGCACAAGTCAAAGATTTTGCCAGCCTGCCCTTGCACTGAAGTACACACACTGCCTGCCTTTTATTTGCCTTAGTTGCCTCCCCCAGCAGCCACCCAGGCCACCACTATCTCTCTCCCCAGTCCCGAATCCCCCTCCCCAGACGATGTTTCTCTCCCTCCCTCCCTCACCCAGTAAGTCTCCTTTCTCTCTCCCCTCTAGTTTCTTTTCTCCCCTCCAAAAAGCAGTACTATTTGTATATTTTTTAATATTATGGTTTTTCTTTTCACTGTGCAACTTCTGGTGACTCTGCTGCAGTGAGCAAGGTACAACACAAGCTCCTCCAACTTGTCTGGGCCGCGTTGCACAGTCAGCACGGTTATATACCATGAGTGCATCATGTGACTGTCTGTTGCCTGATCGGATGCTGTTGGCCACCTGCACATGGAGCGAGCATGCCAACAGCATCCCTATGGCAACAATACACTAAATGGGACTCCACGGACCCAGAACTGGACTTCTGCATCGAAGACCATATTTATCCAGGTCCGTTGAGTGCGGGTTTGAGCTTGGAGTTCAGATCTTGTGTGGAACAGTCCACCCAGCCCAATTCGGTATGCTTAGTTTTATATTTTTCCTTGATCTGAACCGGATCTTTCACCGGTTCCCCAGGCCTATTAGGTGTAACCATCCAGTCCCCTGGGGTTACTAGAATCCCATCATTGTTAGCCTAGGAAGGTGGTGGGCAGCTGGTAGAGAGTTTATTAGAAGCTCTCTACAGATCCCTCATTGTTTACCTAGCTAGACTGGGTGAGAAATGAGTGAGGTCATTTAGAACTCTTGCAGCAGCATAACCCTTTGCCAGCTGCAGGGGAGGGAGTTTAGAATCTTGGGTTCAGTTGTGTGCAATCTGTGAGTTGGAACAGTAGAGTGCAGTAGTGTTCAGAGGGAGAGGTGCCTGCCAGCCTGTCCTAGGCTGGGTGAAGGACCTCTGGACATTTTTCTCACCCCAGTGTGTGAGACAATAGCAGTACCACAGGAAGTAGTGGAGACCTGCAAGTCTGGGACCCCAGTGGTCACTTCTGTGAGAAATGAATGGGACTGTGAAATTCAGTGGGTCCAAGAGGCAATCTCCAGAGGAACCAGAAGATTGTCCAGCTGCGCAAAGTGTTCAAAGCTATGGATTTGAAGGGAAGAGAACTTTTCTTCAATGGTCTGATGCCTGTATCGAAGGGATAAACAAACTATGAGCACAGAAACGTGGACAGGTTTTAAAGGGACACTGTCAACCCCCTTAGGCCTCAAAGTGTCCCTAGTTTAAAAAATACATTTTATGATTGTTCACGTTCAATAGAGACTGTTAATGCAGTTGGTAGTTTGATTCAGATCCATTTTTTCTTTTAAAATGTGAAAAACTGACTGCCCACCATACTGGTGTTACCACACCAAAACATGTTTGTTTACATTTCTTGACCAGCTCCCACTGCATCTTTCCTGGACTCAGGAACACCTCAAACATTATCTAGCCACTCATTATTCAGTGGGAGTAGAGGAGACTACTGTATCATGAGTGGTTGCACTGTTTAAGGGGCTTTCTAATGTTCAGGAAGTGTGCACTAAGAGTAGTTCAATGATTTGAAGCAAAATAAAGTTGGGCATAGCTATACATTACCATGCATTTTGGTTCTAATAAGTAAAGAGGCAGATAAAACAACCGGCAACATCAATGAATTTTAGAGAAAGTAATCAATCATAAAACATGGGGTTTTTACCTAAAAATAATACGATGCAAAAAAGGTTGACAGTGTCCCTTTAAGGGAGTTGGCTGGTAGTGCATGTGCCCAGAGATAAGGCTAGATTACACCACTCAGGGCCCCAGTCTCACCACAAATATATGCTGAATGTAAAATTTAAATGTGTGGATGCGTTTAGCAATCTGTAGAGACTGAAGTATCCGTTTTGTGTAACCCAGAAGGAATGGCAGAGGCTGGCTGGGGCCAGGGTGGGCAGAACCTCACCTAAAACTCCAGTCAGGGCTAACTGGTTACCGGAAGGGCACAAGGTTACCCTGCGGATGTTAACTAAGCCCATCGTGTCGGAGGAATATATTTTAAGTGTGTGGCGATACCCACATAATAGACACTTGTGGAAAAGTTAATGTCCATTAGATCTCTAGAAAACAGAGATGGATTGTTTGTAGTTCTGTGGAACAGAAAATGTGAGAAAGCCCAAACTATTTGTTTTGGAGAAGGAAAAGGTCCTGTGCCATGCATGTTCTGTAAAGTACAGTACCAACCTGGGGGACCACCCCTTTCTGCTTTCCATCTGTGTCAGAATAAAGCCATACTATACAATCCCATTTCTAGTAGTGGACATTCCATCTGTGCTTCCCAGTATGAAACTGTTTATGGGCCCCCTCAGATAGGAGACATAGCATAGCCCTAGCACCTCTCTCTCAGAACTCGGTGTAAATATAAATGTTATTTTACACTCTAACCCCCTGATCTCGTATATGCCGAGCCAGGTATTCACCCTAAAGCCAGGGGTAGGGGTACCAGATTTTGGGATACCAAAAAGAGAACACATAGTCCCTCCCCCAATAAGCCCTTGTGCCAGACCCTGAGTACATAGGTTTAAAGTCTCCACCGCCTTCACAGCTCATTTACAAGGAGGTCCAGGGTAGAAGAGAGTAAACAATTATAAAAAATTATAATAATACAACAAGATGGAGAAGGTACATGAAGAATATTTGGCAGTTGGAAAAGAGGACATGTACTCGTAAAAGAGGACATCTGGTAACCCTAGCCAGGGGTGGCACCTCTGTTTATGCCAGCTTCTTGTTTGTTGCCTTGTTTGTGGTACAAGGTAGGGGAGGTCCTGGTTGCAAGATGCTGCTCTTGGCCGGGTAAGGGTTGCACAGGCCTGAACAGTTCACCTTTGTCAGAGGCAGTCGGTTCAGCATCTTTAGCCTCTTTAGATTTATCCGGAATAGATCACTCGGATCTAAAGGGGAGGCCATCCTATCTTTGAAGCGCTGTAAGCACTTTTCTACAGTTTTTGTGGGAAAAGTTTTACAAATTTCGCAGTTGGCTTGGAAGTATGAAAACCCCAAGCAGAATAAACACAATTTGTGTTGATCAGCCTTTACAAAAACTTCCCTACACTCAATACAGCTCTTAAACCTGGTAGGCCCTGTTTTCTTCATAGGCTTATCGGACATAACCACAGTCAACAGTAATAAAATATATAGCAAATAAAGAACTTAACTTGGTTCCCAACCGAAGTAAACAGCAATAAATCAGGCAAAGACGGTTTACGGAGAGTAGCAGTCGGTTTCTGAACCTGAAATAAACCACTAACCTGTATAAAATAAACCGAAGCCCCAGATAAACTAAGGAGGATCCTGACTTAAGTTCTATATAGGATTTTCAATAAAACATAAAAATAATTAAGCAAAGATAGCCAGTTCCTCAACAGCTGTGAAGAACTGAAGAGGAACCGCTAACTGAGGTAAAATAACACCAAAAACTAGAGCTAACTACAAAAACTAAATAAAGGCAGCAGAATAATAAAGAAATAAAACTGGTTTTACCTTCTTCCAGTGAAAATAAATGAAACTCAGTCACGCTGAGGAGCAGTCTCTGAGGTGTCTTACTAGGCAGGTGAAGAATGAAATCTGAGCATTATAGAAAACAGTAGTTGGTAAGAGCAGCAGTTTGAATGGTGGCATGAGCCAATCCATGTTCCATCATTTGCTTAAGTTTCATTTCTCCCAGAGGCAGTTAAACACAGGAGGCTGACTTCTAGAGTTAATCATACTGAAGAATTCCTGGAGTTAGAAGGGGGGGGTAAATTATACCAAAGTGTGTGGGGCAGGAACAGGGGAAGCCTCACATTGTGGTTCACTTGGGCACCAATGATCTGGCAGGATGCGAGGTAAAGGTGATGCAGGAAAGGTTCAAGGAGCTGGAAAAGATCTGCAGTGGGGTGGGGAAATGAGTAGCTTTCTCGGAGGTACTGCCAGTCCCGAGAGCCAGTACTGTTAGAAAGCTGAGAATTGAGGAATTCAACTTATGGCTAGGGAGATGGTGTGAGGCAAATGTGTATGGGCTGGTGGGAGAGTGGGGGTAGGGCATGGGAGCACAAGAAAAAATTACTCACCTTAGTAATGTTGTTTCTTCTAATGGAGTCTTGCTGTATTCTGACCTCCCCCCCGCCTTCCCCTCTCAGAACCTTGTTTTTGGGATGTGGGTGGGCAGTAGCAGTGTTGGCACTCAGGAGGTGCCCCGCCTTTTTATTATCACCCCCTTTTTCTTTGGGTGACTGGATGTTGTGTTATTTCGTTTTTTGGGTTTCCTGACTTGAGTCTTTGTTTTGGGACCAAAAAATCTGTTTATTATATTTAGTAGCCAGTTGGCTAGTATAGGTTTACAGCTTTCACACAGGACACTCAGTGAGTTTAGCTCGTAAAGATCTGACGATTTGAGTTCAAACAGCACAGACAGTCTCAACCGAGCTCGAGCTCAGCGTTCCATGCCTGGCATGGAAAGTTAACTCTTTCATCTCCGGGGCAGTTCGAAGGTTGGGACTCACTGCAATTTGTCAGAATACAGCAAGACTCCATTAGAAGAAACAACATTACTAAGGTGAGTAATTTTTTCTTCAAACAACATGAAGTGTTGCTGTATTCTGACAAATTGCAGACTACCAAGCAGTACCTCCATGGAGGAGGGACAGAGCCTACTTGGGAAATAGGCTCTGAAGCACTGCTGTGCCAAACCGAGCATCACTCCTAGCCTGGATATCCAGAGAGTAATGCTTGGTAAAAGTGTGAACTGTTTTCCAGGTAGCTGCTTTACATATCTCTAAGATAGGAATATACCTGGCAGCAGCCAGGGAAGCAGCTGTACCTCTGGTAGAGTGAGCCCTCAGGCCTGAGGGTGGAATCCTACCTAGTTTTTCATAGCAAAATTGAATGCAAGAGACAATCCACCTGGCAATGGATCTTTTAGCGGCAGGTTTTCCCTTACCAACCTCACCATAAGTGAGGAACAGTTGGAGGGATTCAAACCTGTGACCCTTGGTACGCTCTATGTAGTAGCTAAGGGCTCTTTTCACATCCAAACTGTGCAACCTCCTCTCGCCAGAGGAGGAATGGTCAGTGAAGAACACAGAAAGAGACATAGATTGATTAAGATGGAAGTCTGAAACCACCTTAGGTAAAAACTTCCTGTTAGTCCTGAGGACCACCTTATCTCTATGGAAAGAGATAAAATCAGGCTCCACTGACAGGGCTTGTAACTCGCTTATGCGCCTGGCAGAAGTGATGGCCACCAAGAAAACAGTTTTCCAAGTCAAGTACTTAAGCTCTGCTGAGGACAAAGGCTCAAAGGGGTTGCATAAGCTGAGCAATGCAAACATTAAGGTCCCAAGCAGGGGCAGGGTCCCTGAATGGCGGATTGGTATGAAGCAATCCCCTGAAAAACTTGGAGAATACAGGATGAGCTGAAGGGAAGAGGCTTACCTGCTGAAAGAAAGCAGAGACAGCTGCCAGATGCACTTTAGTGTAGCTGGTCTGAGTCCCAAGCTACTCAGATGAACCACATAGTCAAGGACTGTGGGCAGGTCAGCAGACTCTGGAAATATGCTTCCCAGAGCACCATATGGAGAATCTTTTCCATTTGGAATTATAAGTGGTTCTGGTGGAAGGCTTCCTCGAAGCCTTTAGAATATCCATAACACCTTGAGAGAGGTGTAAATCAGCAAACTCTAACTCTTCAAGAGCCAGGCCTTGAGATTGAGAGATTTGAGATTCAGGTACCAAACCCTCCCCTGAGCATAGGTTAACAGGTTGTGATTCCTGGGAAGAGACAAGGGAAGGTGGACCGCTAAGAACAACAGGAGAGGGTACCAGGGCTGTCTGGCCCAGTCTGGAGCAATCAGAATCACCTTGCAGGGTTGAGACCTGATTTTGACTAGCACCTTGAACAGGAGAGGGAAGGGGGGGAAAAGCATACAGGAACTTCCCTTCCCAATTGAGAACCAGGGCATCCAGGGAGACTGAGCCCAACACTGGGGGCCTGCAGCAAAGAGGGGAAGTTGGTGATTGTCTGGGGCTGCAAAAAGATCTATCTGTGCGGTGCCCCATCTGGAGAAGATCACCTCCAAAACCAGGGGATCTAGTGAACATTCATGATGGCCCTGAGATATCCTGCTGAGGGCATCTGCCAGGACATTGTCCTTGCCTGGGAGGTGTACTGCTGTAAGGGAGGTGTTCAGGGAATAGGCCAGAGACCACAACTTCATTGCTTCTGTGCACAAGGCCGTAGACCGAGTGCCCCCTTGCTTGTTGATATACCACATTGTGGTGGTATTGTCTGTCCTGATCTGAACAACTTTGTTCTGAACAGACTTGGAAAAAGCTTGAAGTGCTAGAAACACTGCTCTGAGTTCCAACAGATTGATGTGAAGCAGAGATTCCTGAGGAGACCACAACCCTTGGGTGGTCAGGTCTCCCAAGTGGGCCCCCCACCCCAAGAGGGAGGCATCTGTAGTAAGGATTAAAGAGTGAGACTGAGTGACAAAAGGAATTCCCTGTCTTAGATTGTCCAGATCGTGCCACCACTGCAAAGCCTGGATCAGGGTTCGAGTCACTGGGATCAGTTTGGTCAGAGGGTCCTTTTTCTGAGACCAAAAGGCTCTCAAGTGGAACTGAATTTCCCTCATCTGAAATCTTGCTCCCTGCACCACTGCTGTAGAAGCAGCCATGTGCCCCAGGAGCTGCAGAAAATGCCTTGCTGGTCGAGACACCTGTAGGATGAATGAAGAGGCCAGTGTGATAAGGGTCCTTGCCCTGTCCAGAGGAAGGAAGGCTCTTGCCTTTTCTGTATCTAGCTCTGCGCCTGTAAAGGTGAGGCGCTGAACAGGCTCTAGAACTGACTTTGAAAGATTCAGAAGGAAACCTAGAGAAGTGAGCAGTTGCTGAGTTATCTGTAGGTGTAACTTGACTTGGTCTGGGGACTGGCCTACTATGAGCCAGTCGTCCAGGTATGGGAAGATGGCAATCCTTTGCCTTCTTAGGGAAGCAACTACTACTGCCAGGCATTTTGTGAACACCTTGGAGCAGAGGTTAGGCCAAGGGCATTGCTCTGAATTGGTAATGGCCTGAGGCAGCTCTAACCTGAGGTATTTTTGATGGGAGCTTCTGATGAGAATATGGAAATAGGCAACCTTGAGGTCCAGGGAGACTAGCCAGTCCCCTGGCCTTAGAGAGGGTAGAATTATTCCCAGAGTCACCATTTTGAACTTTGGCTTTAAAAGGTGCTTGTTTAAATATCTGAGATCCAGGATGGGCCACCATTCTCCTGTCTTTTTGGGGTTGAGAAAGTACCTGGAGTACAATCCTTTCCCTTTGTGTAGGGGTGGAACCCTTTCTACAGCTCTGAGAGCCAAGAGGGAAGAGACCTCTGCCTCTAGGGCAAGTGCCTCTGATGGATTTGCAGGTGGAAAGGATCTGGTTCTCATCTTTGGAAATTTTTTGAAGCTGAGAACCAGTCCCTGGCTTATTACTTCCAGGGCCCATTTGTCTGATGTTAAAGACCTCCAGTCCTGGACAAAGTAAGCCAGCCTGCCCCCTACAGGTGGTGGAGAATCGGCCCTGGCAAACCCATCAGGGTGCCTGTTTGGCAGGGGGTTTAGGCTGAGGGTTAGAAGTAGGCCTGCTTGTACCCCTTCTGCCTCTCCCTCTAAATAATCCCCTCTGAGTATAAGCAGAAGAGGAGGGCTGGGCTTGGTAGAAAGGCCTATGAAAAGGCCTGCCCCTGCCCCTGGGATGCTGCCTCTGAGGAGTGGCTTGCCTTTCCTTGGCCTGAGCACTCCTGTAGGTGGTCCTGTATTCATCCATTTTCTTCATGTAGTTCTCTGTTTGCTCCCCAAACAGAGAATTACCCACAACAGGAAAATCCATGGCCTTAGTCTGGGTATCCTGAGACAGGCTAGTACATCTGAGCCAAGCCATCCTACGAAGGGCCACAGATGTAGCCATGACTCTAGACGAAACATCATTGGAGTCCACTGCAGCATGGAATTGCACCTTGGATGCCTCAATGCCATCAGCAGCCACCTGCTCCAGCTCCTGGCAAGCTGGCCAGGGACCTGTTTAGCTAAAGCCATTACAGTGTCCCATCTAGATTTCTGATATCTAGCTGTATAGGCCATATAATTGGCCTGCCTGAGTCCCAAGGATGCTGCCATGTACTGTTTCTTTGCCATGGCATCAATCCTCCTGGAGTCCTTATCTGGGGGGTGTGAAGCCAAGGGTATATTAGCCTTGTCACAGGCTGCAGCCTGCACTACCCCAACATGGCTGCATTGCTGGGTAAGGAACTCCGTATCTGAGCTTGACAGAGTATACTTCTTGTCCATTCTCTTATCCACAGGAGGTATAGAATTAGGAGTCTTTAAAATCTTTATTGTCTGCCAAAAGACTTGTGTAAAGGAATAGACAGCCTCCTGGACTCTGGGATATCCATCATTTCCACATAGTCAGGTTCCTCCTCGTCATCCAGAGCTTCTTCCATAGGAAGCTGAAGGGTTTCGGCCACTTTCTTGTAAAACATGAAATGGGAGGGGGACTCAGAAAGCCTAGGAGGAGACACTCCTGAAGGTCTGTCTGGGGAGATGTCCGGGTCAATGGGTACATCCAGACTTTCATAATCACATTCACTTTCCTCATACTCTCCTTCCTCCTCCTCCAGTTCATAAAATTCCTCCAAATCATAATCCGGAACCGGTGGAACCGGCCGAACCGAAACACCTTCCTGATGGTGCCGGTTCGGTCGGAACCGGGGAAAGCGACTGAACAATTTTTATCGCTTTGGCTATTTCATCAGCGGTTGGAGAAGAAACTTTTGGATCCACACCGGCTGATTTTTCCCTTCTTGTTCTCTTAACCGGAACCAACTCCTCAGAATCGGTTCTCCTTTTGCCCGAAGAAAAAGTTTCGCCCTGGTCAGAGGGCACTCCTTCTGGTTCGTTTGAACCGAACCGGGCTGGCCATCCGGGTCAGCGGACTTTTTGGCCTCCCTTTCCCTGAGCCTACTGGCTCTCTTTTCTAAGGTAGCTGCAGGAAAATTTGTACAAATCTGGCAGTCTGAATCGAGGTGGTCAAACCCCAGACAAACACAGATGGTGTGGGGGTCAGCCTTAGCAAAGACTTCCCCATACACACTACAGTGTTGAAACCCAGTGGGCCCAGTTTTTCTTTTGGGTTTCTCAGACATGGCCAGTCCTAAACAAAACTTACCCTTTTAATGGCAATCCGCCAGGCAAGACACTCATATCAGTTCCTGACCGTGTTACGGGTCGTGGAAAAAACCGTAATAAAATCCTTTTTTTTTAGAACCGGTAAGAACTGGTAACCACACTCTAAAAGTAGAAGTAAGATTTTTAAACAACTTGATCAGTTCAAACCGAACCGATGAAACGTTTACAAGTTCTACACAGAATAGAAAAACAATATAAACCTATCTAGTACTCACGAATACCACAGACAGAGACTGAACCGATAGGTTGCGGTTTAAATTCGGTTGAAAACCGAGAAAAATGGTACTTTAACCGACAAATTGAACCAAGCAAAGGAGAAATCTCCGGAGCGACTGTTCAGTGAGGCGGAGTAAAGAATCTGACGGTTTGAGTTCAAACAGCACAGACAGAGTCTCAACTGAGCTCGAGCTCAGCGTTCCATGCCTGGCATGGAAAGTTAACTCTTTCATCTCCGGGGCAGTTCGAAGGTTGGGACTCACTGCAATTTGTCAGAATACAGCAAGACTTCATGTTGTTTGAAGGACCTATATGCACCGGACAGGCTACATCCAAGTAAGGAGGACACAAGTGTCCTGAAAGACAACATAGAAAGGTACTTGACAGATAAGCTGAATTTAAACTGAAGAATGGGGGAAGGGAGCAGAGGGCAAGGCACTTGACACCAGGTGAGGGGACCTCTGGAGCTCCCCCCAATAGGAAATCAAAAGGATGGGAAAGAGTAAGGGGAAGGGATAGTAGGGATGGGGGGGAGACACAAAAGGATCAGGAGCAAAGCGGGACAGGGGTTGTGCTAGAAGGTGGTGTTCTTGAATGCAAGGAGTCTGGCGCTTAGACATAGCTGCCATCACAGAGACATGGGCAACCCAGTACAATGACTGGGATCTCAAGATCTCAGGGTATCAACTGCATAGGAAGAACAGAGAAAAGGAGGGGAGGTGGAGTGGCGTTGTGCATAAGGGAAGGGAAAATATGCACGGGGAGGGCACGGCTGAAGCCTTATGAATTGTGCTCCAGAATACCACTGGGAGAAGGATTCGTGTGGGGGTAGTGTACAGACCATATTCACAGGGCACAGAGTTGGATAGGGAGCTGGAGACCAGATCGGGGGGGAGGTAGGAGGGAGAGGGAACACTGTAATACTATGAGACTTCAATCTACCTGGAGTTGACTGGAGTCCCAGGCTACCTCCTGTTGCAGGGAACAGGTCCTCCTGGATGCTATCCAGGAGTGTTTACTGACACGGGGAGTCATAGAGCCAACAAGGGAAGAGGCCATACTAGACCTAGTATTATCAGATGGGGAGCATGTCCAGGAAGTTGAAATGAGGGATCCCCTTGCAGGCAGTGACCACCGCATAGTGTGGTTTTACATCAACATGGGAAAGAAAGCAGTCAAGACAAAAATGAGAGTGGTGGACTTCAATAGAATGGGTAACATACTAGAGGAGCACCTGGCAAAGCTCCGACCGGAGATGGATGCAGATCAGAAATGGTCTGTCATTAATAAGGGGTTAATCAAGGCCACCGACATTTGTATGAAGGCTCGTAAAAAGAACTCCAGGATCAAGAGATCTAGCTGGTATAACAGGAAAGTGGCAGTTTCAACAGTACCTTTCAATGGTAAAGGAAAAGCAGCCTGCCTTCCTGAAGTACAAACATACCTTGAGGGAGGCGGACAGAGAGGTATAGACAGAAATCTCAAGAGGCAGGGAGAGAGGTCCAGGCAGCCAAGGCTGAGAAAGAACTAAGGATGGCGCAGGGGATTAAGAAAGGGGAGAAGGACTTCTTCCAATACATTAAGGAGAGGAGAAGCATAAGGAAAGGGTTTGTTAGGATAAAGTGGTAGGGAGGATGAGCAGAAAAGGGTGAAGATCAAGTGGAGGCACTAAATGAGTATTTTTGCTCTGTCTTCACTAGGGAGGTGGACGGGCCTGTGCCACAGGGGATAACTGGGGGGAGCCTGGGGACGGGAGGATTATGATGGGAAGATTGGGGTCAACAGGGTCTTAAGGGGACCAAGGGAACTGCAGGTAGACAAGGCACCTGTCCCTGATGGTGTACATCCGAGGGTCCTGAGGGAGCTGGCAGAGGTACTAGCAGCCCCACTGATGGACCTGTTTAACATCTCGCTGGAGAAGGGGTGTGTGCCACAGGACTGGAGGATGGCTCATGTGGTAACACTCCACAAGAGTGGTCCCAGGGATGAGCCGGGTAACTACAGGCCGGTTAGCCTAACCTCAATAGTGGGAAACTTAATTGAGACCATTCTAAAGGAAAGACTGGTGTCCTTCTTTGAGGTAAATGGTCTCCAGAATAACAGGCAGCATTTGTTTGTCAGGGGGAGATCTTGTCAAACCAACAAGATAGACTTCTTCAACTGGGTTACAAGGTCACTGGACAGGGGTCAGGCAATGGACATCCTGTATTAGGACTTCAGCAAGGCATTCGATTCAGTGCCACATGGCAGGTTGATCAGCAAGCCGAGGGACCTGGGAATAGGGGACAAACTGCTGGGTGGGTCAAGAGCTGGCTGCGGGACAGGAACCAGAGAGTGGTGTGGGGGGGGAGGGGGACTATCCAGACCTAGACCTGTAACCAGCGGGCTCCCACAGAGCGCAGTACTCGGACCTGTTCTGTACATCATCTTTATAGGTGACATAACAGAGAGGGTCAAAAGTAAGATCTGCCTTTTTGCAGATGATATTAAGCTCTGTGGGAGTGTGGACACAATGGAGGGGAGATAGAAATTAAGGGAGGATCTCGCTAGGCTGGAGAAATGGTCAGGCATCTGGCAATTGGGTTTCAATGCTAGAAATGCAAGGCCATGCATCTGGGTGCCAAGAACCAAAGGGCCAGATACTGGCTAGGGGGAGTACAGCTGACAGTCTCAGAGGAGGAAAATGACCTTGGAGTGATGGTCAGGGGTGATATGCAACACTCAGCACAGTGCTGTAAGGCAGCAGCCAAAGCAAATAAAATGCTGGGCTGCATCACCAGGGGAATCATCTCTAGGAGGGAGGAAGTTATTCTGCCACTGTACAGGTCACTGGGGAGACCACACCTGGAATACTGTGTACAGTGCTGGTGCCCCTGTCTACTGGAGGTGGACAAGCGGAGGGCAATCAACATGATCCAGGGCATGGGTGATACAACTTATGAGGAGAGGCTGAGGGAGCTTAACATGCACTCCCTGGAGGACAGAAGAGAGAGGGCAAACATGACAGAAACCTTCAAGTACCTTGAGGGCATAAACATGGTTGGATTGGAGGGCATCTTTAATTTAAGAAAAGAGGGTACAACAAGGGGGCATAGCCTGAAACTAGTGGGGGGTAGATTTAATAAGGAAATGAGGAGGCATCAGCCGGCCCAGTGGCACTGAGGGTTAAGGCGCTGGATGCCACACCTCGCACCAGGCCGGTGACCAGAGCACGGGCCACCAGGAGTCGGCAGGGGAGGGAGAGGATTGAGCATCTGAATACAGCTCTTCTCTCCCACCCCGGAGGAAGACAGAGGCACTCCATGAAACTTCCCCCAGGTGAAGCCAGAGAGGGTAGTCTGGGTCTGAGGGGCCAGGCAGAAGGGAGAGTGCTGCAGGACATCTGCAGGCGTCCCGCCTCCACATATACATGTCCTCGTGTGCTCCCCAGCAACAGGAAGGGAGAAATACCTCCGACTCGAGAAGCCCGACCCCTCAGGGCTCTGCACCCAGCGACTGGGCAGGGAAATCAATGATTCGGAGTGATGGAGCTGGGGAGGGTTAGTCAAAGGGAGCAGCTGGGGGCAGACAAGGAGCATAAACTACATATAAAAAAGAAATGGGAAGGCACTTTTTCAATGAAAGGGTGGTGACGGGGTGGAATGAGTTGCCAGAGGAGGTAGTTGTGGCAAATACGGTAGCCAGTTTCAAGGGGGGGCATGGGACACGGTGAAGAAAAAAATCAGGACTTGAGGAGTCATTACGGGGTAGTGGAAGGGGAAGGTAATGGGGTGGAAGTGGATGACCAAGAGGAGTATGGGAGGGGAGCAGCTCCAGGGAACTAAACTGAGCTGCACGCTGAAGCAGACTTGATAGACCGTTATGGCCTCTATCTGCTGGCAAATTCATATGTTCGTATGTGCACATGCTGATGAAGAGTAAAAGTAGAATTAGTGAGTCATTTGTTGGCCTACTCTTGATTTCTTACCAGTCAAAGTACTTGTAGCGGTTTCGTCCAGACACATCAGGATTTTCATGAAGCTTCAGAGGTATTTTGATAGAAGGATCTTTTCTGGAAATCATCAGACATTTATTAGCAATTATAAGGATGCTGTTTCAGTGACATAAACCCAATCTTTTCTTTTTTTTTGTTGTTAATTTGTTTATGCTCCTCTGGTACAGGCCCTATTATCCTAGTCTGGACCCCTCTCCACCCCAGTCCCGTCATACATCATCCCAGGGACTTAGCTCGACCTCTGTTCTTCTCACATGGTTCCCCTCCATGGCGGGCTCGGCAGGCCCCCTCTTACCTGCATGTGAATGTATCCGATTTGTACAGAGAGAGCCTGTCAGCAGTGCAGGGCCTGCAAAGGGTCGGACCTCTCATCATTGCTCTGTCTGGGATGTTCCCTCCTGGTTTTCTTCCTGGGATGTTGGCTTTGGGGTCATATGGAAGCTCATACACAAGTCTGGAGAGGATCACCACCAGCATCCCCCACCCAGTAAGTCTCTCTGAGTGTGCTGCTACCTGTGGTGACCCAGGTGGCAGTACTGTACCAGAGCATGACTGTCCTCCCCAGAGGATGAGAGCATCCTCTGGGACACCTACTCCTCCTACAGCTGGCTGGCCTCCAATGACCCAGGCTCTGTCTCGAACCCAAGTCGTCAATGTGGCATCCAGCACCTCAACCCTCCGCACCACTGGGATGGCTCATAAGCCCAATCTAAACGTGAGTCACATGCTAATGTTTAGCCAAGAAATGCTGTAGCTATCATTTAGATGCCACCCAACAGCTCAGTGGGCACGGCATTGCTTTCCCATGCTGAAGACTAGAGTCAGGGACGAAACTCAAGAGCTGGCTGGATGGCCTGGGGGAGTGCTGCATCATGCTAATGCTCCCAGCTGGGGAGGCAAGGCACAAGGTTCTGCTGCATCAGCAACCCTTGTCACAGGCCAGGGAGCTTGCTCTTCCACAGAGAAGTGTTGCATGTTAGTGTGGCATGTGAGGGGTACTGCCTTGTTCTGTGCAGTGGTGGGTGAGGAAATATTACAGATTGAAAATGGTGGCTATCTACATGATGGCAGCAGCCTGTTTGGGCCCTTGCCAGTTGCTCCCTCAGTGGACTGTGCTCCAGTGAGTGGGGACACCTGCCCTCCTCTTAAGCCCCGCCATGTAAGTAATTCATGAGAGGCTCTGGTAGATAACCAGTTTTGGGACTGGGTGGCTGCCTGCCTGAAATATTGCAGAAATGCCCTACTGATGTCCAACCGGGAGGATATGCAAAGCATGAAAAACAAAATTGCTACTGTACCATTTAGTAAATTAATTACATTAACAAAGTGACAGAACATGCTAACTATTAAAATTCAATGCTTTGCCGGCTCCGTGGCACCGAGTGAAGGGGTTCGCTCAGCACACTAGTAACCCAGGTTCATGCCCCAAGCCCAGGTACCAAAAGCGAAGACTGGCAGGGAGGGAGTACAAGTGTCTATTCAGATGTTTCCCTCCCAGGGGTGGGGGTGAGAGGACCTCTGGCACCTGGTTGGTGGTTTGGGAGACGTACTAGGTGGCGGGCTGCCTCAATACGCCGCCGCACATCCCCACCCCAGGTCACCACTATAGGTCCATTTCGGGAGGTGGGAAGGTTAGAAAAAGAGGAAAAGATGGCCACCCATGCTGCCTGGATGACAGCGGTCTGTCCTCCCACAGCCGTGAAGCCAGTTAGCCCCATGCTGTGCCTTCGTTGCTCCGGCGAGGATGGAAGAATGTGCCATCGGGAACACAACAGTTTCCCCTACCAGTACAGGGCACAGGAGGGGGCCCCCTGGTGGAGGATAACTGGGTCAGCTGGGAAGCGACATTGAGGGGCAGCAGATGGCGGCCGGAAGACGTGGGGTGGCAGGACTTGGCTGCCTGAAGGAGAGGGCAGCTGGGTTGGTGGGGAGGATAAAGAGCATCAAACAAAAATAAATTCAATGCTTTATCTACTAAACAGAAAGTCAACTTTATCGCTAATACTTTATTTACTCATTTACTGAAAATTGATTAAACAGGGCTACAACAGTACATCTTAAAAGAGACCCTGAAGTGCTGGTGCAGCAGGTTATTACATTTAACATTATAAACGGGCATACACTACACAACTTCACAGTAACATACGCTGTACTGAGAGAAAGAAACAATACTACTAATATTTAGAATGAAAAGGTGAAGCCATTCAATATAGGACAAAAGACAACCGGTTTGAAAAACTGCACCAAGAAGATGTCATTTGAATACTGTATAAAGACGTTTATATAGTTCTTATTATTTTAAATTTTCTTTTAATTTCCTGACAAGTACAAAGCAAACCCTATTAAGAGTACCCCTTCTCCCATTCCACATATTAATGCTGAAAGAAAATGACCTGTTCAACACCAAAAAAAGTGTTATGTTTTAGAGTGCTCCATAATATTCAACCAGCCACTATACTAAGCATGAAACTATACACTGCCTATGCTGATTAGGTGCATAGTATGCATTAAGGTTATAGAAAATCTCTAAAGCATATCATTTGCCAGTTACTGAATGAACAAAAAGGATGGCATTCACCCCAGGGTGTTGAAAGAGCTGGTGGAGGTCTTGGCAGGGCTGCTGGTGGACCTGTTCAATACCTTTAATGGACACAGGATGTGTACCACAGGATTGGAGGATGGCTCACGTGGTGTCACTCCAAAAATGTGGCCCAAAGGATGAACCTGGCAATTACAGACCTGTAAGCCTCACATCCATTGTAGGGAAACTAATGGAAATGCTCCTGAAAGAGAGTCTGGTGACCTTTTTGGAGAACAATGGACTACAGGACAGTCAGCAGCATGGGTTCATCTCAGGTTGATCCTGCCAGACCAACATGGTAGAGTTCTACGAATGGGTAATGAGGGAACTGGATAAAGGCCATGCAGTGGATGTACTGTACTTGGCCTTCAACAAGGCCTTTGATTCAGTGCCTCATGGGCGGCTGGGTGAGAAGTTGGAATATGTGGGAGTAGGGACAAAGTTGGTAAACTGGATCGTGAACTGGCTGAAGGAGAGGCAGCAACGGGTGGTGGTGGGTGGGGAACTGTTATCCCCAAGGGCGGTGACAAGCAGGGTGCTGCAGGGCTCAGTTCTGGGGCCAGTGCTGTTTGGTATTTTCACTGCAGATATCTCTCATGGCATAAGGAGCAAGATCAGTCTGTTTGCAAATGATACCAAGATAGGGGCAGTGGTGAATGACATAGAGGGGTGGCAGGGGCTACAGGAGGACCTAACCAGGCTGGAGAAGTGGTCAGATAAGTGGCAATTGGGCTTTAATGCAAAGAAGTGCAAGGTTATGCATTTCGGAACAAGGAACCCAGGGAGGAGTCCAGTTAGGGGTCATCAAAGAGGAGAAGGATCTAGGAGTGGTTATAACGGGAAGCATGAACAACTCAGCTCATTGCAGAAAGATGGCAGCTAAAGCCAACAAGATGCTGGGGTGTATAGAAAGGGGACTCTCATCCAGGAATAGGGAGGTGATCCTGCCACTGTACAGGTCACCTGTCAGGCCACACTTGGAGTACTGCATGCAGTTCTGGCGTCCTTTCCTGAAGAAGGATATTAGACTACTGGAGGAGGTGCAGCGCAGGGCAACTAAGATGATCCACTGGCTGGAGGACAAAACCTACCAGGACAGGTTGACTGAGCTGAATTTGTACACCCTGGAGGAGAGGAGGGAGCAGGGGGATATGATTGAGACCTTCAAATACTTGAAGGAGATTAACAAAACAGGCGCAGAAGAGGTATTTAAGCTGAGGAAGGGGAGGGACACAAGAAGGCATGGACTCAGATTTGAGGGTGGAAGATATCGGTGGGAGATGAGGAGGCATTTTTTCAGAGAGGGTGGTGGCAAAATGGAACACCCTACCCGAGGAGGTGGTATCCTGTAAGACGGTAGGCAGTTTCAAAAAGGGTTGGGACTGGGTGTGGGGGTGTTAAGGTGAGGGGAGAGAAGGGAGGGGCAGCTGCAATACAAGGGAGCTAGCAGCGCATTTGAGCGAACTTGATAGACCATGAGGGCCTGTCTCTGCTGGCAGTTTCATATGTTCAGAAAAAAAAATCAGCATTAACATGCTCATTGGGGGATGAGGTTACTCGACACAGTGTTTTCCTTTACAATTATTATGCATATTGCCTTTTTTTTTATGATCAGACATCTTTTAATATTTAGTCCAGGATCATAAAACCAGGCAGCATGTTTCCTGGGATAGGAAAGTATTTCTACAGTAGTCACATGCTTGCTCCCTGTCATTCATATGGTGACCAGATGAAATGTTGTACAGAGGAGCTGTGCCAGTCACCATCTCTGAAGTGAGGAACCTGGTACTGGGGAAGGCTGAGGGGCTTGGGGGAGGTAGTGGTCCAGGCAATGAGGGCAGACACTGAGGTGAACCTCTTAACTATCACAGAATTTTGGGCCTCAGAAAATAATGACTGGGACCTGTCAGTCTCCCACTGCACAATGTTCAGGAGGGACAGAGGAAAAGGTAAAGGGGTTGGGGGGGCATATCCCTATATGTCAGGGATGACAACAAGGCTGTGGAAGATATACATCAGGGGAAGTAATGGAGGATAAAGTCACTGTGGTTGCAGCTCACAGCAGCCTCAGGTAAGAAACTACAGTTAGGGGTAATCTGTAGACCACCAGGACAAGGGGAAGAGAGGGCTAGGGAGTTTGGGGAAGAACTAGGAAAGGGAGTGGCAAAGGGGGAGGTGATTGATCTGAGCCTACCTGATATCGATTGGGACACTGCAGCTACCAGGAGCACCAGACATCAGGCCCTGTTGAATACATTCCAAGACTGTCTGCTGGTGCAGCTCATTAAGGAACACACCAGGCAGGTTGCCATTCTCGATGTGGTACTCACACACTCAGAGGTGGCAGGAGGTGTGTAGGAAGGGGAGATATGAGGGTCCAGCAGCCATAACTCTATTTGGTTCAAGCTGGCCCTTGGGACAGAAAAGCCCCAGTCGAGGGCTGATGTCCTTGATTTCAGAAGGGTAGATTTCAAATGAATGAGAGAGTTGGTTCAGGACAAGTTAGCAGGAGTAGACAATATCAGAGGTGTGGAGGCAAGAAGGAGGGAAATTAAGGAGGCCATACTTGAGACATCTAAGTTAGGCATGAGAATGGTAACCAAAAGAAAAAGGTACAAGAGACCAATACAGTCCTTGGAAAGGGACAGGGAAGCAGTGACAGCCAAATGAAAAGTCCATCACTAGGTATAAGAAAATGCATGGGGAGAAAGAATTATGAGAATATCAACTGAGAAGAAAAATTTACTCACCATAGTAATGTTGTTTCTTCTAATGGAGTCTTGCGGTATTCAGACATAAGGAAGTCAGCCCCAGCACTTGAACTGCCCCGGAGAGGAAAGAGTTAACTCTATGCAGAAGCATAGAACGTTGAGTTCTAGTTTGGTTTTCGAACCTCTGTCTATGGTACTTCCCAGTGTAACCGTCAGATTCTTACGAGCACACTAACTAACATATTATAGTATGGAAATTGTTCAACATATAGCCAAAGGGCAAAAAATTATTTTTGGGCCCAAAAGATTCAAGTCAAGAACCCAAGAAGGAAAGGTACTGACAATATTTAAGGATAAAAACACCAGAAAAATAGCAACAACATCCACCCACCCAAGAGGGAGGGTACAAGGTACACCCCTGAGGTGCAACACTGTACCTGCCAGCCCACTTCCCAAAAAACAGGTTCTGAGAGGGAGGCGGGGAGGACTGAATACAGCAAGACTCCATTAGAAAAACAACATTACTATGGTGAGTAATTTTCTTCAAACAACATGAAGTCTTGCTGTATTCAGACATCCAGACTACCAAGCAGTTCCCTATGGAGGAGGGAATGCAGAACCCACTTTGAGAAGAGGCTCTGCAGTACTACTGTGTCAAACCTAGCATCACTCCCTAGCCTGGATGTCCAGGGGTAATGTAGTAAAAGCATGTATTGTTCAGGTGGCTGCTACAGATCTCTAACAAAGGTATATCTCTGGCCGCAGCTAGAAAGTAGCTGTACCCTAGTCGAATGAGCCCTCAGGCCTGAAGGGGGCATTCTACCCAACTTGTCATAGCAGAACTGTATACAAGAAACAATCCACCTGGCAATAGTTCTTTTAGTGGCAAGCTTACCTTTCCCCACTTCACCATAAGTGAGAAACAATTGAAGACAGTCATTTCTATGTGCCTTAGTATGCTCAAAGTAGTAGCTAAGGGCCCTCTTAACGTCCAAACTGTGTAACCTTCTTTCACCTGAAGAAGAATGATCAGTGAAAAACACAGGGAGAGATATAGGCTGGTTCAGATGAAAATCCGATACCACTTTGGGCAAGAACCTCCTATTGGTTCTTAGGACCACTTTGTCCCTATGGAAGGAGATGAAGTCAGGTTCAACTAAAAGAGCCTGTAACTCACTAATCCGCCTGGCAGAAGTAATAGCTACCAGGAACACAGTTTTCCAGGTCAAGTACTTCAATTCAGCCAAAGCCAGAGGTTCAAAGGGTGGCATAAGCCGAGCTATGCAGACATTAAGATCCCAAGGCAGAGTGGGTTCCCTAAAGGGAGGGTTAATGTGAACCAGACCTTTGAAAAGCCTTCTGAAAACAGGATGAGATGCCATGGAAGAGCCCTTCCCTGCTGAGAGGAATGCAGAGACAGCTGCTAGATGAACCTTCAGAGTGGCAGGCCTAAGGCCTAGACCATTCAGATGAACAAGATAGTCTAAGGTTGTGGAAATGCCTGCAGAATCAGGCAGGATGCCTTTCTGAGAGCACCAAATACTGAACCTTTTTCATTTGGAGTTGTAAGTTTTTCTATTGGAAGGCTTCCTGGAGACCTTCAGAATATCTAGAACTCCTTGAGAGAGATGTAGTGCTGCATAGTCTAACTCTTCAAGAGCCAGGCCTTGACATTGAGAGACTGGAGATTGGGGTAGCAGATCTGCCCCTGGGAGGAGGACAGGAGATTGTATGTCCTGGGAAGAGACAGGGGATGTGACACTGACAAGGACAGCAGTAGAGGATACCACAGCTGTCTGGCCTAATCTGGAGCCACCAGTATCACTGTGCAGGGTTTAGTCCTGATCTTGACTGGAACTCTGAACAGCAGACGGAAGGCAGGGAAGGCATAGAGAAACCTGCCCTTCCAGTCCAAAAAGAGAGCATCCTGGGGAACCGACCCCAGGACTGGAGGTCTGCAACAAAACAGAGGAAGTTGATGATTGTCTGGTGCTACAAAGAGATCTCTCTCTGGAGTGCCCCACCTGGAGAAGATGACCTTCAGGATGTGAGGATCCAAGGACCATTTGTGATGTCCCTGTGAAATTCTGTTCAGAGCATCTGCTAGTACGTTGTCCTTCCCTGGAAGGTGAACTGCTACCAGAGAAGTCTGAAGAGAATAGGCCAGAGACGACAGCTTCATGGCCTCTGTGCACAAGGCCGAGGACTGAGTGATGTACCACATTATGGTAGTGTTGTCTGTCCTGACTTGGACCACCTTGCCCTTGACTGAATCAGAGAAGTTCTGCAGGGCTAGGAAAACTGTCCTGAGTTCCAGGAGATTGATATGAAGCAGAGACTCTTGTGGGAACCAGACCCCTTGAGCTGTCAGGGCTCCCAGGTGGGCTCCCCACCCTAGGAGAGAAACATCCGTAGTTACAACTACTGATGGGACTTGAGGGAGAAAAGGAACCCCTTGTCTGAGGCTGTCCTGGTCCAGCCACCACTGGAGAGCTTGGACCAGAGCCTGAGTCACTGGGATCAGTTTGGTAAGTGAATCCTTCTTTTGAGACCAAATAGACCTTAGATGAAACTGAATGTCCCTCATCTGGAACCTTGCTCCCTGCACCACTGCCGTGGAAGCAGCCATGTGACCCAGGAGCTGGAGGAACTGTCTTGCTGGGCGGGAGACCTGAGGTCGAAAGGAGGAAGCGAGATTCACTAGGGCCTTCACCCTTGCCAGGGGAAGGAAGGCTTTTGCTTGTACAATGTCCAACTCTATGCCTATAAAGGTGAGAAGTTGAACTGGTTCAAGGACAGGCTTTGGAAGATTGAGAAGAAACCCAAAGGAGCTAAGTAGGTCCTGGGTAGTTTGAAGAGCTGACTTAACCTGTAAAGGTGACTGACCCACTAAGAGCCAGTAGTCCAGATACGGGAAGATGGTGATACCTTGTCTTCTGAGGTAAGCCTCCACTACTGCAAGGCACTTTGTGAACACCATTAGAGCTGATGTTAGGCCGAATGACATACCTCTGAATTGGTAATGGCCTGAAGGCAACTCGAACCTGAGGTATTTTTTGTGGGAGCACCTGATAGGAATATGGAAGTAGGCATCCTTGAGGTCCAGAGATGCTAGCCAATCCCCTGGCCTTAGAGAGGAAGGGATTATTCCCAGAGTTACCATTTTGAATTTGGGCTTTGAAATGTTTTGTTCAAATACCTTAGGTCTAGGATGGTCTCACTCCCTGTTTTCTTTGGGGTAAGGAAGTACCTGAGTACAGTCCTTTTCCCTGTGCTGAGTAGGAACCTTCTCTATAGCTCTGGAGAGCGGAAACTTCTGCCTCTAGAGGCACGGTTTCTGAGGTGATGCAGGTGGAAAAGACTTGGCCCTCTTTTGGAAATTTTTGAGCTGAGGGCCAGTCTGCACTACTTCCGAACCCACTTGTCTGAGGTCACAGACTTCCAGGCCTGGAAGAAGTAAGCCAGCCTGCCTCCACTGCAAATGGGGAGTCGACCCGGGCTGACACATCTGGGTGTCTGCTTGGCAGGAGCCTTAGACTGAGAGGAGGAAGGAGCAGCTCTGCTCATCCCCCTCCTGTCCTTCCCTCTGAAGAACCCCCTCTGTGGGAAGGGAGAGGAGGCCTGGGCTTGGTAAAAAGGCCTTTGAAAAGGCCTGCCCCTGCCTCTAGACTGCTGCTTGTGTGGAGTGGCTTGCCTTTCTTTGGCCTGGTACTCCTGTACGTGGTCCTGTATTCATCCATTTTCTTCATGTAATCCTCTGTCTGCTCCCCAAACAGAGAGTTACCTACTACAGGAAAATCCATTTCCTTAGTCTGGGTATCCTGTGAAAGGCTAGTACATCTGAGCCAAGCATGTCTTCTGAGAGACACAGATGTAGCCATGACTCTAGATGCCACATCACTGGAGTCCACAGCAGCATGAAATTGCATTTTGGATGCCTCAATTCCATCAGCAGCCAGCTCCTCGGCTAGCTGGGGAGAGGCCTGTTTAGCCAGTTCCAGAACCATATCCCATCTGAATTTCTGGTACCTGGCTGTGTAGGCCATATAAGTAGCCTGCCTGAGTCCCAAAGAGGATGCCAAATACTGTTTTTGGCCATGGCATCCACTTTCCTGGAGTCCTTATCCGGGGTGGGGGTGGGAAGCCTAAATAGAGGTTACTCTACCTATAACAGGAGTTCTAGGAATGGTATATATTGTTCATCCACACTGTCTGGCAGGTTCCTTGCCACTTCAAATCTTGCCAGAAGGTCTTCAAGCTGGCTCCTCTCACCCACCCACCCGGGTGGTAAAACCTCGGCTCCGCCCCATGCGCCAGATCCAGCCCGCTGGAAGCCAGGTTGTGCGTTGAAGCCGGGGAGGCCGGGTGGGTCGTGTGGATGAACAACATATACCATTCCTAGAACTCCTGTTACAGGTGAGTAATCTGTATTTCTGGGGACATGGATATGTTGTTCATCCATACCGTCTGGCAGACTCCTAGCAGTTCTCTGGGAGGAGGGAGGCAAGGCGCATACCCCCTACTTGGGAAATAGAGACTGGAGAACCGAGGCCCCAAAACCAGCATCCCGGCGTGACTCAAGGTCGATGTGGTAGTGGGTGATGAAGGTATGTGCTGACTTCCAGGTAGCAGCCCTGCAGATTTCCTGGATAGGGATGTCCCTGGAAGCAGCTACCGATGCAGCGGTATGGCAGGTAGAATGAGCTTTTATCCCTCTGGGAGGCTCCATGCCCGCCAACCTATAGCAGGGATCTATGCAGGAGGTGATCCACCTGCCTATCGTCCGCTTGGCTGCAGGTCTGCCAGGTGCGGCTTCAGCGTAGGTGACAAACAGCTGGCAAACCTCTCCCCGAACTTCAGCCATCCACTCCTTATAATAAGCGAGCGCTCTTCTAGGGTCCAACATATGGAGCCTATATTCGGCCTCCGAGGTGTGATTGGGGTAGAACACCAGCAGAGTCAACACCTGGTTAAGGTAAAACTCCGACACCACCTTCGGAAGGAACTCCGGGAGGGGGCACAGGACAACCTTGTCCCTGTGGAAGACCAGATAAGGAGACTCGATGGAAAGCGCCTGGAGCTCTCCCATCCTTCTGGCTGACGTGA
Organism: Neoceratodus forsteri; assembly: GCA_016271365.2. Lineage (NCBI taxonomy): Eukaryota > Metazoa > Chordata > Ceratodontiformes > Ceratodontidae > Neoceratodus > Neoceratodus forsteri. The sequence continues at coordinate 663,784,234 of CM057459.1, forward strand.
TAGCCACCAAGAAGGCGGTCTTCCATGACAGGTGAGAGATGTTACACCTGTGCATCGGTTCAAATGGCTTGCCCATGAGCTTGGCCAATGCCAGCAGTAGATCCCATGGAGGTGGAGGTTCTCGCACTGGAGGGGATATGTGATCAAGGCCTTTGAAAAAGCGCCCGACCACCTTCTCCTGTGCCACCGACTGCTTCCCGGCCCGCGCCCGGTAAGCAGAGATGGCTGCTAGGTGCACCTTAAGGGTCGTCAACTGAAGCCCTAGCTGAGAAAGGGACCACAGGTAGTCCAGAATGCTTGCCAAGGAACAGGAGGAAAGGTCCAGGCCCTTGCCCTGACACCAAATGGAGAATCTCTTCCATTTGAAGGCATACCATTTTCTGGTCGACTCCTTACGGGATGCCTCAATGACGCTGAGGACCTCGTCGGAAAGACCCAAGGCCTGGAACTCTAGCCGCTCAGGAACCAGGCCATCAGATGCAGGGATTGAAGGTCCGGATGGAATACCTTCCCCTGATTGACTGAGATCAGGTCCGGGCGGGCTGGAAGCCACCTCGGGAGCCTGGAGCTAAGTGAGGAGATCTGATACCAGAACTGACGGGGCCAGTCTGGGGCTACCAGAATCACCTGTGCCTTGTCCATCCTCGCCTTGAGAAGCACCTTGTGCATCAAGGGAAATGGGGGAAAGGCGGAGAAGAGGCCCGGGGTCCCGGCCTCGAAGGCATCCCTGCAGCGAGCCCCTGCTGAGGCGGGCATGAAACAGTCTTAGCTCGCATTCTCCTGGAGGCAAAACAGGTCCGCCTGAGGTGTGCCCCAGTGGGAGAAGAGATCTTGTACACTACCTCGGCAGGAGAGACCACTCATGTGCAGAGCCCCTATCCGGCTTAGGGCATCGGCCAGGGTGTTGGAGGCTCCTGCCACGTGAATGGCTAGGAGATCCGCCTCCAGGCTGCGCATAAGAGACCAAATGCGGAGAGCTTCCCTGCACATAGGCATGGAGCGCATCCTGCCCTGGCGGTTTAGGTAGTACATGGTCATGGTATTGTCCATCTGGACCTGAACCACTTGACCCTGTAGAAATGGAGCGAAGGTGGTGAGAGCTAGACGAACCGCTCGAAGCTCCAGCAGGTTGATGTGGCATCGGGACTCCCGAGGGGACCAGAGGCCATGCGCTCTGTGCTCCCCCAGATGGGCACCCCAACCCATCAGAGAGGCATCGGTCGATAGAGAGAACGTCGGCTCAGGGTGGACGAACGGGATGCCCTCTGCAGATGTGCCGGAACAGTCCACCACTGGACAGCATTCCACATCCCCTGGGTCACTGTCACTAGCTGATCCAGCGGATCGAAATGCTGTGACCATTGGCCGGCCAGTCCCCATTGAAGGGGACGCATGTACCAGCGGGCCCAACGGACCACGCTGGTACAGGCCGCCATGAGGCCCAGGAGGTGCAGGAAGTCCCGGGCAGGGTGCGATTGCCCAACCTGAATGACTGGGTAAAAGAGGAAAGAACCTCGGCCCTGTCCACTGGGAGCCACGCTCTGGCTTGAAGAGAGTCAAGCTCTGCCCTGATTAATTGAATCGTCTGCTTTGGCTTGAGTTCCGACTTGGCCTCGTTGATGAGGAGGCCGATCTAAGAGCAAACCTGGAGGGCCAGATCTCTGGACCGCTCCACCTCCGCTCTGGAGGGGGCTGCAATCAGCCAGTCATCCAGGTAGGGGAACACCCGGACCCTTTGGCGCCGCAGGAATGCTGTCACCACTGCCATGCATTTGGTGAAGACCCTGGGAGCTAGGGAGAGGCCGAAGGGCATGGCCCGGAACTTGTAAAGGGATCCCTCCGCTCTGAAGCGGAGGAATCTTTAATGGGATGGACGGATTGGGATGTGAAAGAATGCATCCTGAAGGTCCAGGGAACAGAACCACACGCCTCGTTCCAAGGATGGGATTATCTGAGCCAGAGTAACCATCCTGAAGGTCCGAGACCTTAGGAACTTGTTCAGGTCGTGCAGGTCAAGAATGGGGCACCAGCCCCCTGTCCGTTTTGGGACCAGGAAATACCTGGACACAAACCCTGGGTCTGGAGGAGGATCCACCACCTTCTTGATCACCTCTTTTGAGGAGCAGGGCAATATTGGCTCGGCGGGCCGACAGCGAGGCTGCGGATCCCGTGGCCCCCCGAGGGGCGACGGCTCAGAAGGAAGGGGCCTGCTCGAACTCCAGAGGCAGGCCTTTCCCTACCACCTCCAAAACCCAGTGGTCTGTGGTGATATTGGACCAGGCGGAAAGGAAGTGGCGGAGCCGTCCCCCCACGGGGGGGCACCCAGGGGAGAGTGACGAGGCTGGGGGTGAAACCCCTCAACCCATCACTGGGCAGGCTTGGAGGAGGGACCGGCCGAGGGACCTCCTGGGCCTTTATCTCCCTGCTTCCTGTTAGAGGAAGCCGCGGGCTTGGGCTTGGGATGCCAAGCGCGAGCCTGCTGGCCCTGGTGCTGGTGCTGTTGGGCCGGACGTGCCGCAGGTGCAGAAGGACGAAAGGACTTGTGCTGCTGCTGTCGGCGGCCTTTGTCCTTCTGGGCGGAGGTGACCGAGTCCAAAGTGGCACTGGACTTCTCGATCCGCTGGAGGTGACCTTCCACTCCAGGGCCAAAGAGGTCGGTCCCCAAGAAGAGGACATCCACCAATTTGTGCTGGGTATCCATGCGTGAGGTGGATATCCTCAACCATGCTCTCTGAGCATGGCCACAGCTGCTGCAACTGATCTGGCACAGGAATCCCCTATGTCCAGAGCTGTTTGGAGCTGCTGCTTAGCCACTACCCTACCCTGGTCCCGAACCTGCTGGACCGTGGTCTGCATGTCGGCTGGGAGATGAGGGATCACCTCATCCAGGGAGCCCATGAGGGCTTGGGAGAAGTGTGCCATCAGCACGGCCGAGCTGGCCTGGCAGAGGCCAAGGGAGGATGCAGCATAGACCTTGCGCCCGGCGTAGTCCAGCTTTTTGGACTCCTTGTCGGGGGGCTTGTCCCTGTCCTAGCGTTCCCAAACGCCGGAAAACGCTGTCAGTGACTAACCCCTCGGCAGAGGGGTGCTCCAAAAACCCGGACAAAGAGCCGGTAGGGACAGCATACTTCCTGGCCATCCTGGCCGAGGGTGCAGGGCAGGAAGCAGGCCGCTGCCAAAGCTCCAAGGCTGGGCCGACAATGGCGTCAGCCACCGGAAAGGCCTCCGTGGGTGAATCCCCTCGGTCCAGTATCTCCGTCAGGGGATACTTGGCCTGTTTGGATACGGGCTCGAGCTGCATCCCGGTGGACTCCGAGATGAGCGGAAGCAAACCTATGAAGGACGATGGGCTTTCGTCCAATGACTGGCCCCCGAAGGACTCCAGGTCCACTGGCCTGGAGAACAGGGAGGAGTTGTGGTCGGACTCCAAGGAGTCCGCGAAGAGCTGCTTAGGGCCTGAGCCACCCTCCACCTGCCGAGGGCGGTCAGGAGTGAGGGTGACCGACAACCTGTGGGGTAGGCCTTGAGCCGACCGAGAGTCCTTGGTCGGTGCCCCCGATTTCGGTTGTGGAAGCGGAGGTTCCACCACAATCAGTGGGGCAGCAAGTTTTGGCTGAACAACTGGCCCAGACTTGGGCACCTCGACCGCAGCGAGGGGTTGTTTCGGCCGTTCAGGTGACAGCCACTTGATGGCCGGGGACGGTGTCGACTTGCTTCCGGACAAAAGCAACTGCTGCCACATCAGGTCCTCATAGCGTCGGCGCCAATTTGCACGAACTCTCCTCTTCCGAGGAGGAGGGAGGGCGAGATGACGACGCACCACCCACCTCGGGCGAGACCAGAGCCCGTCGATGTCGGTGGGATCGGCTGGACCGAGAGGATGTCCGAGACCAAGAGCCTCGGTGTTTCTGAGGACGGGCCCGGGAAGGAGCGGGGGACACCCGCTCTTCCCTCGGCTCGGACACCTTAACTGGGGACTGCTGTGCTGGGGGCGCAGGCAACTCCTCGATCTTCACCGGGAGAACCGGTGAAGAAGGGTTGTTGGCTTCACCAGTCGACAACCCGTCCGACGGGTTGAGAAAAATCTCGACCGCATCAACGGGTGTCTCGGCCGGCTGGCCTGACGGGGACGCCGTGAAGCCAGTGGCCTTAGCCGCAACCTCGACTGAAATCGAGAGTCGGCTGTCCGGGGAAGGGGACCTCTCCCGCTCCCGCGAACGCAGATGATGGGACTTACCCTTCGAATCCCTCTTTTTGGACCGAGAGGAATGTCCCGATGGCCCCTCTCCCTTCGTGGAAAGGGATTGGCACAGCTCCTTGAACGAAACTGAATATGAGGTACCCAAAGCAAGCGGGATAATGCTGCGACCGAGGAGGAGGAAGATGCAGCCTGGGCCGCCTCCTCCTTGAGGCGATCATCTGCTGTAGCTGCTCAGCCGAGCCAGCCGCCGCAGTCACTGCCCAATGGGCCTCCTTTGACTTTACCGTCGGGTAGCGCTTCTCGGGGTGCCCAAGCTGTAAACGGGCAGCGCGGTCCTCCAGGACGTTGGCTGAAAACGAACGGCACAACTCGCAGATCTGCAGGTCGTGATCTAGGCCGAGGCAGTAGATGCACATGGAGTGCGGGTCCATCCTGGACATCTTCTGCCTGCAAGGGCACCGCCGAAATCCGGGAGTCGATTTGTCCATTGCAGCCGCGAGGGAGAAACTTGACCGAAGTCTTGAAAATTTTAAAACGAGTTTCGGGCGAACCGAAGAATCAGGATCCAGTCTCTACGCAAAGCATTGAGGGAACCTGAGCTTCCAAGCGGTAAGGAAGATCTGGAGTCATGGGGCGGAGCCGAGAGTTTTACCACCCGGGTGGGTGGGAGGAGCCAGCTTGAAGACCTTCCGGCAAGATTTAAAGTGGCAAGGAACCTGCCAGACAGTGTGGATGAACAACATATCCATGTTCCTAGAAGGAATGTTAGCCCTGTCACAGGCTGTAGCCTGCACTACCCCAAATGGCTGCAATGACTGTAAAGGAACTCCACAACTGAGCCTGCTAACAAATACCTCATGTCCATTCTCTTATCCTCAGGAGGTATTGAATTAGGGGTTTCTAAAATTTTGTGTATCTGTTTCCCCAAGGATTTATGAAGAGGGATAGACAGTCTTTTGGACTCTGGGATGTCCATCATTTCCACAAAATCAGGCTCTTCATCCTCCTCTGCAGCTTCAACCAAGGGAAGCTGCAGGGTTTATACCACCTTTTTGCAGAACAAAAAATGTGAAGGGGACTCAGAGAGCCTGGCAGGAGAGACACCTGAGGGACTGTCTGGGGAGATGTCCGGTTCAATGGGCACATCCAGACCCCCTGGTCATCGTCATCCTCATCATCCTCGAGATAGTCTTTGTCTCCCTCCCATGCCTCATAAAAAGCATCTGGATCATAATCCGGAGGAGATGGATCTGACCGCCTAACCGGCGGTACCGGTTCAAATGGAACCGGTCTAAGCGACTGAACAATGCTAATCGCTTTGGCTATTTCGTCCGCGTCTGGAGAGTGCGATACCAGATCCGAACCGGCAGACTTATGCTTCTTTTTTTATGGAACCGACCCCTCGGGGTTGGCTCTCCTTTTGCCCGAGGAGGTATCGCCTAAGTCAGTAGGCACCTCCTCAGGTTTGGCCACAACCTAACCGGGCTGGCCATCCGGATTTACAGACTTCTCTGCCTCCCTTTCCTTCAGCCTACTCAGTCTTTTGTCTAGAGTGGATTTAGGAAAGTTTTTACAGATTTGGCAGTCTGACTTGAGGTGGTGAAACCCCAGACTATAAACACAGATGAGGTGGGGGTCAGCCTTAGCAAAGGCCTCCCCACACTCAGTACAGTGTTGAAACCCAGTAGGACCGGTTTTCTTCTTGGGTTTCTCAGACATGGCCAACCTAATAAATTACCTTATTGCAGCTTTCAAGCCAGGTAATACAATAACTGATCGGTTACAGACCGTTTCATGGGCTTTTTAAAAGAACCGGCAAAAACCCCGGTTCTTTTGAAACCAATTGGTACCAGAACACCACTCTAATCCCAGAAATAAATTTAAACAGAATGGGTCAGTTCCAAACCGGACCGACCGGAAAGAAACCGAAGAAAAGAACAATTTCCAACTTTTTCACAGAATAAAACACAGTCACTACCTATCTACACACTGCCTGTACCATAGACAGAGGCTGGAAATCCGAAAATAACAAAAAAATTATACGGTTTAAACTGAACGCTTTACTTTTACTGAACCGAGCAGAGGAAATCTCCGGAGAGACTTCACTGTTAGGCGGAGTAAAGAATCTGACGGTTACACTGGGAAGTACCACAGACAGAGGTTTGAAAACCGAGCTCGAGCTCAATGTTCTATGCTTCTGCATAGAGTTAACTCTTTCCTCTCCGGGGCAGTTCAAGTGCTGGGGTTAACTGCCTTATGTCCGAATACAGCAAGATTTCATGTTGTTTGAAATAAGGAAGCATAAAGGGTGGGTAGAGAGGCAAAAGAAGATACTGAGCTGCACACTGCAGAGGTGGTCAAGGGCCAGGAAAAGCAGTCCTTCAGATATATTAGGGAAATAATCATGCAGCTGCATTGCTTAGCTCTGGAGTCCTTACCTAAGGAAGGACAGGGACAGACTGGAGACATTGCAATGCAGGGTGACCAAGATGATTCAGGGCCAACAGGGCAGAGCTTACAAAGATCGTTTCAAGGCACTGAACATGTACTCGCTGCAGACCAGGCAAGAGAAGGGAGGGGAGGGACTATGATAGAGATCTTCAAGTTCCTGACAGGAATAAAGAAGGTGAACTGTGGGGAACTATTTAGTGGGAGTATAGAGTCAAGAACCCAAGGACACAAGTGGAAACTAGCAGGGGGAAGGTTTAAGAGGGATGTGAGAAAGTTCTATTTTACAGAAAGGGTGGTGGAGATGTGGCACAGTCTGCCAACAGAGGTGAAGTGCCTCAAGACTGTAAATTATTTCAAGCATGACCAGGACAGAGTGAAGGGTTTGGTGGCTGCTCAGGTTGGTAGCATTAGGAAGGGGAGCAGGGGGTTGAACCGGAAGGGATAAAACCCTGTATAGACAACAGACAGAAAAGGAACCTCGTCAGACTAGATGGACGTTGGTCTTTTTCTGCTGTCATTGTCTGGCTATCTGAGGGAGGTGGGGTAATAGAGGAGGATGTGCAAATGTTAGCCATCCTTAGTGATTAATTTTGTTCTAACTTTGCACATGGGAAGACAGAAGACCCCTACCAAAGAGTGGTATCAAGGCAGCCACAAAAGTCGCAGAGATAAGGCAGCCAGTATTTACCAGTGAAAGGGTCTGGAATGGGCAAGCAGCCCTAAAGATAGTTAAGACCCCAGGGCCTGATAGGATGCATCTGAGAATTCCTTGAGTACCCTCGGATGCATCCAAGGGTACTCAAGGAACTGACAGCAGAACTGGTTGAGCCCCTGGTAGGGCTATTTAATAGCTCATTACAGATGGGGGGAGTCTGTTATCTTTGTGCTAAAATAAAATGAAAGTATATTTAATAAAAAAAAGACTTGAGAGTAGCAGACATAATTCCGCTCCATAAGTGGGGAAAAGGAGCAAACAGGGAACTACAGATCTGTCAGTCTTACTCTCTTGTGGGTAAACTGCATGGAGTCACTGGTCAAAGAGAACCTCGTGGACTACCTGGAGAGCAGTGGACTCCAGGATAGTAAACATCATGGGTTTATGGCAGGGAGGTCTTGTCAGACCAACCTGTTAGTCTTATTTGACTGGGTGATGAGGTTATTGGATAGGGGGCATGCATGAAAATTACATGCCTACCGTAATTCTTGATCTTCTTGTGCCATCTTCACCTTTTGTTCACACTGCTTGGTTCTAAGCCGTAGGCGCTGAAGCCCTGCAGGAGCCAAAAATCATCAGGAGGGCTGGTGCCGAGGTAGGACTGTGCATGCATGGCACTGCGAGGCATGCTTGCGCCATGTAGGCTATCTTGGCATCGACCCTCCAACTGCCTCAGTACCCAGGAGGTGCAGCATTACCTAACTTAACTAACACTAATCTAAGGCGGGCATAAAGTAGCGCTTCGGACCCATATAAGAAGGATCAACAAGCACAAACGTGTCTTCAGAGCCCCAACTGAACAAGAGAGATGAAGACTAGCAAAACAGTGAGATTGAGCTTGGGGGATGGTGGGTGAGTGTGTGAATAAATAGTGAAGACCATCAATGAAGATCAAGAATTACGGTAGGTACGTAATTTTCATAATTTCCTGGACTTGGTCTTCACCATTTATTCATACTACTGGGTTAGAGTATCAAGCTATGGAGCTCACTCAGAATGGAAATCCATAAGGACTGTTCTGCCAAAACAGGCGTGCTGTCTGACATGGACATCCAGTGCGCAGTGCTTCACAAAAGTGTGCACTGTGCTCTAAATTGCTGCTATGCAGATTTCATCGATGGGGACATAATGGATTCCTGCCAAAGATGCATGGTAACCGGCTGACCTAACCAGTTAGGGCTGGAAAAAAAAAAAAAAAAGAGTTGCTTGGCCTGTTGGATGCCCTTGGTTCTACCTATGCAAACTGGAGGGCTCTCTTTACATCAAGGGAGTGGAGAGTTCTCTCTCCCTCATTCTGGAAGTTAGGAAAGTATGTGGGCAACACCAAGTTCTGGTTTAGGTAAAAGTCCGAAACAACCTTGGGCAAGAAATGAAAATTACGTACCTACCGTAATTCTTGATCTTTCTGTATATCTTCACCATTCATCACTGGTGAGTTTAGCCAGAGGTGCTAGGACCCTGCGGAAAGCTTACAGTTTTAATCTTTTTTTTTTTTTTAGCTTCCTAAGCAGGAGGGACCAACATCGGAGATGGTGCCAACCTCGAGGCCGACATATTGTGTGGCACTTGCGAGTTGGCCAATAACAGACATCAGCCCCTCCACCACCTTAGTTCTGCTCGCCGGAGAGGAAAAGTAGAGACAGAGGAAAAAAGAGGGGAGGGTGGAGTAAGGGAGCCCAAGGGAAAGCAAAAGAAAAGGATATAAACTGAAAAAGGAATAAGCCAGCCACAGGAGTAGGGGTAGGACTCTAGGAGGTCTGGGAGGGGAATCCCAACCACCAGGCAAGTCAGGGATTAAGAAGATGGGAGGGAGAAAGAAAGAAGCAAAGTAGAGAAAGGAAGGAGGGAGGGAGAGAGAGAGAGAGAAAAGTGAGAGAAATGGGGACCCTAAAAGGGAGGGCCGAAGGGACGCTCTCCTAGTGGACCAAGAGGATAACCCACCTACTCTCTCCCCCTTTTTTTTTGTTACAGGAAAAAAACCTGGAGGCACGCGAGGAGAGACCGAGAGGACAAGCCCCACAGGCTCGAAGTTCTTGAGAGACATTACCAGATGCTGTGCAAGGCATAGCTGATTACTGAAGTCTCACAGGCTCAAGAGTTCTCAAGAAGCATCACAGGATGCCAGTATCATTGCCATACAAGGAGCCACCCTCCTGGTCCACTTGAGAAAGAAGGAAGGGGTCACTGGATCTCTCACTCCCCATTCCCCATTGCAAAAAGAGATGGGGAGGGACCTACCCCAGGGCAAGATCCCCCCAGAAGGGGGCCACCTATTTAGGAGAAGCTCCGGACCTTGAGAAGGATGTTGATTCCCTTGTGCCCAGAACCGCCACAAAGCAGTGGAGGCAGAGGACTTAAGCCTCTAGATATGGTGTAGGACAGAAGGGGGGGGGTCCAAAGGGACCTTACCCCGTGGAAGCCCAGGAGTGAGTTAGTGGAGGAGAAGAAAAATGGAGCAAGCTAAGGCTCCAAGAAGTGGACACAAGGTCCTCGGAATCCATGCGATGAAGATGGGGACCAAAGAATGAGGGCAAACTTAAACTACTTTTGGCATTGAAAAGGGTCCAAACAAGACTTTGCACACCATTCGGAAAAACATTTCCACTTGGCTGTGTATGTCTTCCTGGTGGAAGGTTTATGATCTTCCAAGACATTTTTGGAGACCCTCCAAGAACCAAACCAGGCAACTTCTATATCTTCAGGAGCCACGCATGGAGATGGAAGGAGTGAAGGTTGTGATGGGCCAGGATCCCTGCGTCAGCAGGTCCATCCATAGGGGTAGATATCTCGAAGGGACCACAGACAATTTGTTGACCAACGGAAACCAAATCTGCCAAGGCCAAGATGGGGCAATTAGAATCATTTCACCCCCGTGGGCCTCCAGCCTGAGCAGGACCCTCTGAACTAACAGAAGAGGAGGAAATGCATAAAGAGATTTGTCCACTGCATCCTGAATACATCCTGACGAAAAATGCCAGGTCCTGGATTTTTCGAGCAGTACTGAGGCTGCTTTGAATCGAGTGGGGATGCAAAAAGGCCCAGGTCTGAGGTTCTCCACTCATCGAACAGTGACTGTACGACATCTGGTGCTAACAGCTACTCATGAGGATCTGCCTCTGTCTGAATGAGTTGGTCCACTAGATCGTTCTGATATCCTGGCAGATAAACTGCATGAATCAGAGCATCCTGGGCCAGGCACCATTCCCATATTCTCACTGCCTCTCTGCAAAGCAGGTATGAATGAGCTCCACCCTGTTTGTTGATGTAGTACATTACTGACTTGTCTGTCTGCAGAAGGATTATCTTTTGACTGACCAAGTCTATTAGGGCACAAAGTGCATAGATGGCTGCTCTCATCTCCAGAACTCTGATGTGGAGGTGAGATTCCGATTGAGTCCATAATCCCTGGGTGTTACAGCCCTGGCACTGGGCTCCCCACCCCAGGAGAGATGCATCCATGGTGAGAGTTATCTGAGATTCTGGTGTAGTGAATGGTAGACCTTGAAAAAGGACATCCTCCCATGTCCACCATGTGATGTAGGGGTTTTGTCACTTTTATGGGGTAATGTTGAGGATGCGTTACCAGTGACCACTGGGCACTGAGCATCCACTCAGTCATTCTCATGTGCAGTCATGCTAGTGGTACTGTGAAGACTGAGGTGGCCATGAGGCCAAGCATTCTTTGCATGGAATGGGCTCATACTGAGTCACTGGCTATGAAGAATTGTGCCATTTGGAGGATGGCTTTCCTTCTGTCCTTCAGAAGAAAGGCCCTTGCCCTGGTGGTGTCCAGGAGTGCCACTATGAATGGGAGCTGCTGCGAGTGGTGAAGCTGTGACTTCTCCAGGTTTAGCAGAACCCCCATGGAGGTTAGGAATTGAGTAATTGTGCTCACCACTGCCTCTGTACCCTCCCTGGATGGACTTGCTGGGAGCCAGTTGTCCAGGTATGGAAATACTTGAGCCTAAACTTCCGAAGATGCGCTGCAAGAACAGCAAAGCACTTTGTAAAGACTCAAGGCACCGAGGATAACCCAAAGGGCAGTACTGGGAACTGATAGCACTGACCCAAGGCCACAAATCATAGGAATCTGTGGCAACTTAAATGCACTAGAATGTGTTAGTAGGTGTCCTGCATGTCCAGGGATGCCAATCAGTCCTGAGATTGCAGAAGTGGTTGAAGGGTCCCTATGGAAACCATCTTGAACTTCTCTCGGTACAGAAACTTGTTTAGTTTTCTGAGGTTGAGGATGGGGCACATGCCCCCTGTCTCTTTCGGCACTAGAAATTAATGAGAGTAGAAGCCTTTGTTGCATTCCACTAGAGGCACTACTTCCACTGCCCTGTTTCTCAGAAGGCCCACAATCTCTGAAGTGAGCAGGTCCAACCTGGCAAGTTGATAGGGTGTGCTGCCTCTTGGCCAGACAATCTGGGGGGATTTCTGAAAAGTTCAGTAAGTACCCTTCTTGGATAATTTTCAAGATCCATTTGTCTGTGGTGATGGAGCTCCACTGACAGTAGAATTGGGTCAGAAGATCTCCCACAGGAGAGGAGGGATCTACCTCAGGAAACTGAGGACAAACTGGGGCCAGAGACTCAGAGGCTGACACTGGGCACTTTCAGAGCCTGTGTCTTGTGTTGAGGAGGCTGCTGTCTGTCTGGTGCTCCTCTGTCCCGGCCACGAAAGGACTGCTTATTACAAAAAAAATGACAGCCCCTTCCTCTCTGGGGCTGTGAGGGGAACAGCCTGGCAGACTTTATGGCAGTTCTAGTCTTTTGAGAATCCTCCAGAGACTGTTCCACCTGTTGGACAAACAAGTACCTACCATCAAAGGAGACATTCACAACTTGCTGCTGGCATTGAAGGAGGATCCTGAAGTCAAATGCATCCATGCTGCTTTCAGCTGATGACTGTTAAACTCTATACCATGGGTAATAGTCTGAAGGATTGTCTGCCTGGTTTCCAGCTCTGGCAGAGATTCTGCTAGTGATTTAAGAGAAGTCTGGAGGACATACTTGTATCTGAAGAAATTACCCTGATAACTGGCTATTCGCATCCCCAAAGTGGTGGCGGCAAATGCTCTCTTTCCCATAGTGTCAGTCTTATGGGATTCCTTATTAATTGGGTGAGCCGTAACCTTTTGTGGAAGGATGGCCTTGTCAGTTTCTGCAAGGATGACAATTTTGTCCATGATAGGCTGGGAGGTCAAAACTGGTCTATCCTTAGGGGAAGAATACTTCTGATCCATGGACTTACAAATGGAAGGAATAGTGGCAGGCCTGGCCCACAACAGCTCCGAAAGGGTTCTGAAAGCTAGAGGGAAAGGAGATATAAGGTTAACGGGCATATTTGCCACATGGAGCCACTCGAGACATAGCCATTTACCTGGGACAGGGGCCAAGGTCTCAAGGGGCAGGGTGGCCTGCATGGTTTTCAATTAAGTCTGAAAGGAAAGATCTTCCAGAGGAGCTGCAGGAGCCAAATACTTATCCTCCAGACTGTAGAAAGTGTCACTATCCCCGCTCTCCATAAGGATGATGTTGGGGTCATATTTATTCCCTTCCAGTTTTCTTCAGAAGGAGGAAGAGGGGTGGACCTCAAAAGGCCTCTCCCAGACCTGGGCGTAGGGAAGACAGGTGACACCAGCATTGGGAGGGGAGCCAGTGCCAGAACCGGCACTGACCTTGGCACTGTATGAGACACCGAGCATGGTGTCGTAACTGAAGAATGTGGCACCGAGCCCAGTGCTGACACCAGGGTCCTCTAGGAACCTGGCACCTGGAGGTGGCATTGATTGAGAACCCAGGTCATAAGAGGCCAAAGTGAAGCCTGGCCATGGCACCAGAGAAGGCCTCGGAAGACCTACGTCTGGTCCCAGGCATGAACCAAACTGCCAAGTACGATCTGGCCCTGAAGGAACCAGAGAAGGTACCAGTGCTGGTCCCCACGAGGAAGAGGAGCACCATCGGTGGCATTGCCCTAGCCAAGGGAAGATTTTCCATTGGCAGGAGCAATCGTACCACTGGACTCAAACTCCCATGCCGCGGTCTCGAGGAGCCTAAGCCTGAAGACCCCAGCACCGAGTCCGCAGGCAGAGAAAGATGAGCCAGATGCTATACCCACTGCTCCATAAGAGCTTCCCACCGATGAAACTGACCCTCAGATGCCCCGCTGATGGATAGAGAAGGACTCTGGGTCCGAGACCTCGAACAGCTGCGAACAGGGGGCGATGGAGATCCCAATGGCATCGGGGAAAACCCTCCACTTGCAGCAGTAGAAGACCTCTTGTCTGACATTAAGAATACTGAACAAACTAAATGCTATTGTATAGACATGAAGATCTGACTCCTGGTGAGTGAGCGATGTTGTCACTGAAGCACACTCGACGGCAAGGAAAAAAGGAACGGAGGTGGTTGGAGATTCAACTCTGAAATAGCCTATACGGGCGTGAGTGTGCCTCACAGTGCTGCACATGCATGGTCCTACCTTGGTGCCAACCCTCCTGAAGATTTTTGGCTCCTGTAGGGTCCCAGCACCTCTGGCTTAGAACCCAGTAGTGTCAACAAATGGTGAAGACCAAATCCAGGAAGATCATGGATTTCCTCTACTTTGACTTCACAAGGCTTTCAACTCAGTGCCTCACAGAAGATTACTGATGAAGATAGGGGATCTCGGTGTGGCAAGGAACATAATAAGATGGGTGGGAAATTGGTTGAAGGAGAGGCAGCAGAAGGTTGTGATTAATGGCATCAAATCAAAAGAGAGAGGTCCTGAGCAGAGTGCCACAGGAATCTGCCTGGTCCTGTCCTCTTCAATATGTTCGTAAGCAGTATTTGAGATGCAATCCAGGAAAGTTGTGTCTTTACAGGTGGCACTAACCTCTTTGGGAGGGTAGATAGTGATAATGGAATTAGGGAGATGCAGAGTGACCTGCAAAGGCTAGAGAGGTGATCTATGGTTTAGCAGTTGAAATTCAGCACCAAAAAGTGCAAAGTGATGCACCTAGAGAACTAAAACCCCAACACAGAGCACTGGATGAGAGGGATAAAGCTAAGCATTGCAGCTGAGGAAATGGACCTAGGAGTTATCAGTAGTTAAGGCACTGAACATGTACTCACTGGAGACCAGACAAGAGAGGAGTGATATGATACAGACCATTAAGTTCATGAAAGGAATAAACAAGGTACACTATAAGGAACTATTTACTAGCATGTGTAACAGCTCAAGAACACGGGGGTATGAGTGGAAACTGACTGGTGGGAGGTTCAAGAGGGATATAAGAATGTTTTATTTTACAGAAAGGGGTGGTGGAACCTTGAAGCAGTCTGCCAGCTAAAGTTATGGGTGCCAAAACCATAAATAGCTTCAAGCATGGCTGGGACAGGTACAGATTGGGATGTAATGAAGCGCCAGAGAATTTTACAGTGAAAATGTTGACCTACATTTTTTTTATTCCATTTTAGATTGTCCCTTGTCTCCTCTCTTTTATAATGCCCTTTCCCCACTGTGAGTCTGTTTAGCATTCTTTTTACATCTGAAATAATACAAATGGCTCTCCTGTTAATGTGACTCAGTCGGACCAGCATTTCATTAGTATTCTCAACTGCTTTTCTACACCTATGGGTGTTAGAAAACATAGTACTGATAAAAGCCTGGACCATGTCTTACTGTATCAAAGGGAGCGGCACTCCTTTTCTTATTTGAAATGTAAAAGAAAGTTCTAAAGCAGAGGAAAAATGGGGAAAGGGTATCATACAGGACAGGAGATAAAGGGCAATCTAAAATAGAATAAAGAGGTATTTGTCAAAGTTTTCAACATAGCATGCACTGCTCCTTTAATTAAGATAGATCATAAATTATCCTGGTGACCAGAGAAGGGTTTATGTGAATGGAAAATGTATTGAGAGGAGAGATGCTATGAGTGGTAATCCCCAGGGTCTGGAGCTGGGACAGCCACTATTCAACAATTTCATAATAATGAAATACTGAGGGGGTTAGGGAGACTTCAGCTAGGAAAACTAGCAGAAAACTGAGCAATTCACTTCAGCATGGACAAATACAAAGCAATGCATTTAGGAACATGGAATAAGCGGAGGGGTTACATGTTACAAGAATAATACCGAGCAAAGCATATCACAAAAAGATTGGGATAATAATAGACATCAGGCAGGTGTCAGAACAACAAACAGGATGTTAGGATGCATAAATGGTGCAACACAGAGCAGATCATAGGAAGCAGTCCTATCATCATATATGGCCATAGGCCCAACCTAGATTATTGCTTTAATATTGAAACTCAAACTACTGAAAAAATAATGTAGCATTTGGAAAAGTACCAGCAAGAGCTGCAATGATGGTCAGGTTATTGGAAAATAAGACTAAAAAAAGGTTAGACTAAAGGATCTGGTACAGTATTATTCTCACTGGAAAAAAGATGACTAAGGGGGATGTGACTGAAGTATTCAAAACAGTGGGAATTAGCGATAAGGGAGGATCAGTCAGGGCTGTTTGCATTAGCACTGGATGAGAGAGCAAGGGAAGAAAAAATTACTCACCTTAGTAATGTTGTTTCTTCTAATGGAGTCTTGCTATATTATAGACATTAGCAGTTTGTTCCAGCTCTAGAACTGTCCCGGAGTGAAATGGTTAAAACCATTCCAAAATAGAATTTTGGCACGAGAGCAGCTCTATCTGTGTCATTTCAAACTTGAACTGTCAGATCTTTACGAGCCAAACTCACTAAGGTCTGTGTGGAAGCTGTAACTACACTAGCCAAATGGCTACCTAAATAATAACAACCATTGATGGTCCCAACACCCAAGACTCAAGTCAGGGACCAGAAATACTAACACCATTCTAATAATATGAAAATGGAACATAAGTATAATAAAACACACACACCATTTACATACACACCCCCAAAGTCCCAAAGGGGACAAAATGCTAACAGGACATAAGTAGTGCCCACACTAAGTTGCCCGCACCCCACCGAGTAGAGGTTCTGAGAGGCAGGTTGGAGGTCTATAATATAGCAAGACTCCATTAGAAGAAACAACATTACTAAGGTGAGTAATTTTTCTTCAAACAACATGAAGTCTTGCTATATTATAGACATTACCAGAATACACAGCAGTACCTCCATGGAGGGGGCAGAACCTCACTAGGAATAGGCTCTGAAGAACAGCTGTGCTAAACCGAGCATCTTCCTGGCCTGGACATCCAGGAGTACTGCTTGGTAAAGTGTGTACCGTTTTCCAAGTAGCAGCCTGGCAAATCTCTAATAAAGGGATATCTCTGGCAGCAGCTAGAGACGGAGCTGTACCCCTGGTAGAATGAGCCCTCAAACCGGGGCTCTGCCCACTTTCTGATAACAAAATTGGATACAAGAGACAATCCATCTGGCTATTGATCTCTTAGTGGCAGGTTTGCCTTTCCCAACTTCACCATAGGTAAGGAAAAGTTGGAGGGATTCGAACCTGTGACCTTTGGTACGCTCTATATAATAACTAACAGCTCTCTTAACATCCAGGCTGTGCAACCTCCTCTCACCGAAGAGGAGTGATCAGTGAAAAATACTGGAAGGAGATAGATTGATTAAGATGGAAATCTGAAACCACCTTAAGCAAAAACTTCCCTGTAGTCCTAAGGACTACCTTATCCCTGAGGAAAGAAATAAAGTCAGTCTCCACTGACAAGGCTTGCAATTCACTTATGCGTCTGGCAGAAGTGATAGCCACTATAAAACAGTTTTCAAGTTCGGTACTTAAGCTCTGCAGAAGACAGAGAGGTTCAAAAGGGGTTGCATTAACTGGGCAATGCAAACATTAAGGTCCCAAGCAGGGCGGTTCGAAAGGGAGGATTAGTATGGAGTAATCCCTCAAAAACTTGGAAAACACAGGATGAGAGGAAAGAGGGGATGACTTTCCTGCTGACACAAAAGCAGACACAGCTGCCAAATGAACTCTCAGGGTAGCTGGTCTGAGACCCAAGGAATTAAGATGTACCATGTAATCTAACAAAATGGGCAATTCGGCAGATTCTGGGAAATATTTTCCCAGCACACCAAATGGAAAACCTTTTCCATTTAGAACTATAAGTAGCCCTAGTGGAAGGCTTTCTGAAGCCTTTAGGATCTCAAGAACACCCTGAGAGAGGTGTAAATCAGCAACTCTAACTCCTCAAGAGCCAGGCCTTGAGGTTGAGGGATTGGAGGTCCGGATACCAAACCCTTCCCTGGGCACAAGTCAACAGATTGTGATTCCTGGGAGGCACAGGGAAGATGGACTGTCAGAGACAGAAGGAGTGGGTACCAGGGCTGCCTGGCCCAATCCGGGGCAATCAGAATCACCCTGCAAGGCTGAGATCTGATTTTGACTAGTACTGAATAGGAGGAAAGGGGAAAGCATAGGGAACTTCCTCCCAATCCAGAAGAAGGGCATCCAGGGAACTGAGCCCAGCACTGGAGGCCTGCAACAGAACAGAGGAAGTTTGTGATTGTCTGGGGCTGCAAAAAGATCTATCTGAGGGATGCCCCACCTGGCAAAAACTATCCCCAGCACTTGAGGATCCAGGGACCATTCGTGATGGCCCTGAGAAATCCTGCTGAGGGCATCCGCTAGGACATTGTCCTTCCCTGGAAGATGAACTGCTATGAGGGAAGTGTTCAGGGAATAGGCCAGAGACCACAACTTCATTGCCTCGGTGCACAAGGCGGAAGACCGAGTGCCCCCCTGTTTGTTGATGTACCACATTGTTGTGGTATTGTCTGTTCTGACTTGTATCACCTTGTCGTGAACAGATGCAGAAAAAGCTTGAAGAGCTAAAAAGACAGCTCTGAGTTCCAGCAAATTGATGTGAGCAGAGATTCCTGGGGACCAAACTCCTGAGTGGAAAGGTCGCCATGTGGCTCCCCCAACCCAGAAGGGAAGCATCTGTAGTGAGAGTCAAGTCGTGAGAAGGGGGAATGAAGGGACCCCGCTCTTAATTGCTCTGATCCTGCCACCACTGGAGAGCTAGGATCAAGGTTAGAGTCACTGGGACCAACTTGGAAAGGGGGTCTCTTCTCTGAGACCAAAAGGTTCTCAAGTGAAACTGAATGTCTCTCATCTGAAATCTGGCTCCCTGCACAGCAGCTGTGGATGCAGCCATGTGCCCCAGGAGCTGCAGAAAGTGTATTGCTGGTTGAGAGACCTGCAGAGTGAAGGAAGAGGCCAGAGCCACTAAATTCCTTACTCTTTCTGGGGGAAGAAAGGCTCTGGCTAGCTTTGTGTCCAATTCTGCCCCTATAAAGGTGAGTACCTGGACTCCAGAACCGACTTTGGTAGGTTTAGCAGAAAACCCAGGAGGTGAGAAGCTGCTGGGTGACCTGCAGGTGAGATTTTACCTGTTCTGGGGACTGGCCTACAATGAGCCAGTCGTCTAGATAGGAAAACAGCAATCCTCTGCCTCCTAAGTGGGCCACTGCCACTGCTAGACACTTTGTGAATACCCTTGGAGCAGAGGTAGGCCGAAGGCATTGCTCTGAACTGGTAATGACCTGAGGGCAGTTCGAATCTGAGGTACTTTCGATGGGATCTTCTGATTAGGACATGGAAATAGGCATCCTTGAGGTCCAGGAGGCTAGCCAGTCCCCTGGCCTTAGGGAAGGTAAAATCATTGCCAGAGTTACCATTTTGAACTTTGGTTTCAAAAGATGCTTGTTCAGATATCTGAGATCTAAAATGACCGCCATTCTCCTGTCTTTTTTGGGGTAAGGAAGTATCTGGAATACAGACCCCTGCCCTGATGCAGGGGAGGAACCCTTTCTACTGCTCTGAGAGCTAACAGGGATGAGACCTCTGTTTCCAGACCGAGGGTCTCTGAAGCACTTGCAGGTAGAAAAAGTCTGCTTCTCAACTTGGGAAACTTTTTGAAGCTGAGAACCAGACCCTGACTTGCTACTTCCAGAACCCACTTGTCTGAGGTTAAAGAAGCCAATTCTGACTGAAGTAAGCCAGCCTGCCCCACTGGTACAGGAGAATCGGCCCTGGGCACCCCATCAGGGTGCCTGTTTCATGAGCTTTAGGCTGGGGGTGGAGCAGGTCTGCCCACCCTCATCTGCCCCTGCCTCTGAAGAAGCCCCTCTGAGCATAGGCAGAGGAGGCCTGAGTCTGTGATGAAGGCCTGTGAAAGGCCTACCCCTACCCCTGGGGGCATGCCTTGAGGAGTGGCTTGCCGCCCTTAGCCTGGGCACTCTTGTAAGTAGTCCCATATTCATCCATCTTCTTCATGTAATTCTCTGTCTGCTCTCCAAACAGAGAATTTCCACCACAGGAAAATCCATAGTCTTAGTCTGGGTATCCTGTGACAAACTAGTACACCTGAGCCAGGCCAACCTACAAAAGCTACAGATGTGGCCATGACCCCAGAGGAAACATCATTAACATCCAAGCAGCATGAAACTGAACCTTAGAGGCTTCCAATGCCATCAGCAGCCACCTGTTCTAGTTCACTAGCCAGCTGGCCATGGGCCTGCTTGGCCAATTGCATAACAGTATCCCATCTAGATTTCTGATACCTAGCTACATAAGCCATATAATTTGCTTGCCTGAGTCCCAGAGAGGCTGCCATATACTGTTTTTTTGCCATGGCATCAATCTTCCTGGAATCCTTGTCAGGAAGATGTGAAATAAGGAATATTAGCTTTATCACAGGCAGCAGCCTGAACTACTAACATGACTGCATTGCTGAGAAAGGAATTCTGTATCAGGGCCTGACAATGTATACCTTCTGTCCATCTTTTATGTACAGGAGGCACAGAATTAGGAGCTTTTAAAATTTTAATTGTTTGTTTCCTAAAAGACTTATGTAAAGGAATAGACAATCTCCTAGACTCTGGAATATCCATCATTTCTACAAAATCAGGCTCCTCTTGCTCATCCACAGCCTCTTCTAAAGGAAGCTGCAGGGTTTCAACAACTTTTTATAAAACATAAAATGAGATGGGGACTCAGACAGCATAGGGGAGATTCTAAAGGTCTGTCTGGGGAGATGTCGGTTCAATGGCACACCCAGACCTTCCCAGCCACATTCATACTCTTCATAATCCTCCTCCCCTCCTCTGGTTCATAAAATTCCTCAATATCAAAATCCTGAACCACTGGGACCGGACGAACTGACCTTTTACCAGATAGTGGTGGTTCGGATGGACCCTGAGACAGTGACTGGACAATTTGTATGGCTTTTGCTATCTCTGCAGCAGTTGGAGAAGAATTTTGGACTCCAGACCTGCTGATTTTCTTGTTTTCTTTACTGGAATTGGTTCCTCAGAACCAGCTTTTCTTTGCCTGAGGAAGTCTGGCCCTGGTCAGAGGCACTCCCTCTGGTTGGGTTGGCACCGAACCGGGCTGGCCATCGGGTCAGCGGACTTTTTAGCCTCTCATTCCTGAGCCTGCCCAATCTTTTTCCAGGGTGGCTGCAGGAAATTCTTACATACCTGGCAGTCTGACTGGAGGTGGTCAAACCCCAGACAATAAACACATGGTGTGGGTCAGCCTTGGCAAAGACTTCCCACAAACATCACAGTGTTGAAACCCAGTGAGCCCGGTTTTCTTTTGGGTTTCTCAGACATAATGCCAGCCAACAAAACTTGCTCCTTTATCAGCAGTGCCAGGCAAGACACCCTTTATCGGTTCCTAACCGTGTCACGGGTATTGGAAAAACCGTAATAAACTGCTTTTTTAGAACCGATAAGAACCGGGAACTGCACTCTAAAATAGTAACTTTTAGTTTTAAATGAGTTTTAAACCCACTGATCGGTTCAAAACCGAACCGATAACCTACAAGTTCCACACAGACAAAACCTTCATTTACTTATGTTACCACAGATAGAGCTTGAACCGAACGGTTTTATGTTAAATAAAACTATTCTCGGTTAAATCCAACCGAGAAAACACTTTTTAAACCGAGAAATGAACCGAGCAGAAGGAGAGATCTCCGGAGCGACTGTTCACTGAGGCGGAGTAAAGAATCTGACAGTTCAAGTTTGAAATGACACAGATAGAGCTGCTCTCCTGCCAAAATTCTATTTTGGAATGGTTTTAACCATTTCACTCCGGGGCAGTTCTAGAGCTGGAACAAACTGCTAATGTCTATAATATAGCAAGACTTCATGTTGTTTGAATATGAGTTTAAAGTAGCAGTGCAATGAAAAAAATGTTTTTCTCAAAAGCTGATTTCCAGTTATAGTTAATAAAAATATTAACATACCTGTTAAAAGCTGCTCTTTTTGGCAATTCCCATACCATGCAATGATCTCTTGCTCCAACCACCCCCCCCGACTGACCAGAATTTAGTTCTTTGACTGGACCAACCATGTCTCTGTCTCGACTCCAGAGCCCAGTCTCTCTCTCTCTCTCTCTCTCTCTCTCCCTCTCTCTCTGCCCTCTATATCCCCCCCACGACTCCTGAGCAGTTGGCCTGTCTGATCAGCTCCTCTGGCCTCAACCCTCCAAATGACCAAGAAGAGGAACAAAGAACTTGAAGTGGACAACTAACACATAAATGTTACACATAAACACAAGACTCATTGCGTAAGTATGACACAGAGTGCACCAGTTTCTGAGATGATGTGAATGGCTGCAAGGGGGAAAAATGTTTCACAGTGCAATTGGTTGAAACTGGGATGGGAGGGGGACTGGATGCTGGGTGGGAAGAGGTTAAAGGAGGGGGCAGGTGACCACCAGCCAACAGGCAACAACAACAAAAAATAAAATAAAAAAAAGAGGAAGAAATGGGAGCCATCTAGCACAGACAGCAACTGCACTTCATGCTGATAAAAATTGCATTTCAAATTCCATGATAAAAATCACATTTCGAATTCTACTATACTTCATTGCCCCACGGAAGGGACAGAAAGCCCAGAGAGTGAACAGAATGCAAGGTGCTATAGAGATAGCTCCTGTTGTGCCGGACCCATCTGGGCACTGGTGGAACCACATGGCCCTGACCTCACTAAATGGTGCACACAGTTTTGCACTGGTGATGGAGGAGAAATGAAAGTGTGTAGAAAAAGGA
Organism: Neoceratodus forsteri; assembly: GCA_016271365.2. Lineage (NCBI taxonomy): Eukaryota > Metazoa > Chordata > Ceratodontiformes > Ceratodontidae > Neoceratodus > Neoceratodus forsteri. The sequence goes on from CM057459.1 coordinate 663,806,655, forward strand.
TGGAAGTCACGTGCTTGCATCGAGCAGTGAAAACTTGGATTAGAAATCTGAAGGAAAAAAAAATACTTTGTCAGAAAATGTAAAGTTCCTTACTAGTAAAAGCTAGACCTCAAGGTCTCTGTACTAGTGCATAAAAAGCTACATTCACCAGCATGAACAGAACACTGTAATCTTGAAAAAATAAAAATTTAGCGTAACAATTTTTATACAGGCTAATTATTCTTATTCTGCTTTCCTTAGTTGTGTTTTTTTCCACTCCCAGGGCTCTTCCCACCCAACCCCCTTCCTCCACTGGAAAAAAAGGCGGCATAATACTCGCAAAACATCTGATCTTTGCAAATATAAATTGGTCCTAACATTGTACACTTATTTGGGCCTCCAGCTTTGGGCAACATTAAGAAGTTATTTGCAGTGAGCCATTTAGCGTGACCATGTTTGGAGAGTTCTGCTTAAACATCATTAGGAGTGGGCTATCGAATAGCAGAAGACAAAATGCCATTGGAGGTCACGTGGGTCAGCATGTGTAATTATCTATACTTTTACTATGTCAAAAGCAGCAGCCACTGGTGATCTGAAGGTTCAGATGTTACAACTGAGTACATATACTGTACAATCATTCCCACAGTGACTTTGTCATTGTAAAGCCTGCCTTACACAATTCAAGAATTTGAGAGTTTTTTTTTAGTCCTTAACCTGATCAGAATTTTTAATGGGCTTGGAATTTAAAACCTCAGCTAAGAATCTGTAACACATTGAAGATAATGAACAATACAGTGTTGCAGCATATTTTAGCTCACAGTATTGTATAGACCGGTTCATTCGTGTTATCCAATGCCCCGTTTACACCACCGTCTTTGTAGCGCATCAACTCATGTGCTCTGGTTGATGTGTTGCAAAGATGGTGGTGTGGGCATTCACCATATCACATAGTGTGCTCTAGCTCCAGTTTTTAAACAGATGAAAAAAAGGGGATGTATACTGGATTGAGCGCATTACCCTGTGGTGTGAATGACCGATGCGCTCGATCCACTGCAATCCCCTATTTCCCTGCCATGAGTCACTGGGATGTCATTGTCCCACAAGCCCCCAGACACTCCACTCAGCGCAATCTGTGGTTCATCAAGTTCGGGAGCTGTAAACCGAAAAAATGTGAAGCAACCACTGCGGAGCGGGAAGGCAACGGATCGGTAAGTGAAGCGCTGCTGCTGTGTAAACAGGGCTTAAAAGTGTTAAACATGACCTAAAAGCTGAGGCTGTTGCAGCCAAGGGGACAAATACTGTAGCTATCTAAAATCTCACTGACTATTTGAACTAGCCAGTCTGCTACCACTCTTGTGGGGAGGGGCACTTGGATCTGTATGCTGGTGCCGAAATAAAGCTGCTTTTTGTTTATCCTGCTGCATCTGCTGTGTGTCTTTTGCTAGGACTGTGACGGTGCAGCCGTCTTGCCATCTGCTACAGTGAGTACCCTATTTTTGACTGCTCTGTCCTTGTTGCTTTTGGAGCTGCTTCCTTGTCTGTGTAGCCTGCTACCACTATGCTGGTTGAAAACAATTTGTGCTGAAATCTTAAGTTTACAAAAATAATAATTTCAACTCCCAGCTTTCTGGAAACTGTTGGTATTTCAGCAGTTTAGCAACTCTGTGGCTTCTGCAGTTTTTTGGAACTATTCCTTTCTTATAATAATGGTTTTGACAGTGTGAACTCTAAGGGCATACAGAAAGCACATTTCTACTCCCCCCCCCCCCTCTAAAAGCACTGGTGCTCTACTGACAAATTCTATTTATAGAAAATGATGAGGGATCCATGGAGGAATGCTTGCAGTCGCTGCCAAGCTGCTGCTCTTTTCCCCGCTGCACCAAGCTGGCTGACAGACCCTACTCACCACACCATGCCATAGGCTCCTTCCCCAATGTACGGTTAGTGTATCGTGGCCCATGTCAAGGATCTGCCCACGGACAAGCTCCAAGCTTACATGGAAAGGAGGGTGGGGGGGGTGGTACAGCACACGGAGGGAGCACAACATTAGAGAGTACCTTTGTGGAAGCTAGGAGAGGAAGGGGATTGTGAAGGAGAAAAACAGGCAGCCAGGTAGAAATCCCCTAAAGACGAAGAACAAAGCTGAAAGCCGCTGGCAGTACAGTGTTAAGAACTGCACCTATTATTAGTGACATACAGCACAGCTGTCATTTGAAAGTTGTCTTACTGCATTTCATTTCACTGCTTGCAAGGCTTAGGGCTCTGGATTGGTTTGCCACTGTTTTTTTTTTTTTATAGGGGACAGAAAATGAAAGGTGGGGTGGGACAGCACACAGAAGGAGGGAGTGGGAGTTTTCGTTTGTTTATACTAGCACATGGAGCGGAGGGTGGGGTGGGACAGCACACAGAGGGTGGGAGCAGGAGGGTTTTTGTTTTGTTTATAAGGGACACGGAACAGAGGGTGGGGTGGGACAGCATACAGAGGGTAGGAGCAGGAGGTTTTTCTGTTTATTATGGGACACAAAATGGAGGTAGGGTGGGACAGCACACAGTTGGAGGTAGCGAGAAGTTTGTTTTTTGTTTGTTTAAACAGGGACACAGAGTGGATGGTGGGGGTGGGATAGCACACAGTGGTAGAGGCCGGGAGGGTTTTTTTCTGTCTGTAAGGGGACACAGAACAGAGGGTGGTGGGTGGGACATCACACAGAGGGAGAGAGCGGGAGCTTTTTTTCTGTTTGTTTATATGGGGACAGAAACGGAGGGTGGGGTAGGACAGGACACAGAGGGAAGAGAGCAGGAAGTTTTTTCTTCCACATGCGGCACACTCAGCTGGTTGCTGGGCAGTCTCTTGTAAATGAATGCAGCCAGCCACTGTCTAATAGGGGTGGCTGATTCACTTTCAAGTACAAGAAGTTTCTACCCAGCAAGCAGTGAGTACAGTCAAGACATGCTCCTGACACTGAAAGTAGATCAACTGTCTGTCGATGCGGCTTCATGCAAATCAAATGACCAAAGTCCTCTCTGACTGGAGAAGCTTCAGTCCGTTGAAAGTACATAACGTTTACACCCACCAAGCAGAGAGCTGTGTCATGACCACAGTGGGTGGTCATTGGTGCAGACTGCCAAGCCCTTGCTATTCTGAACTGGAATGAGCTCGGCAGTGTCCCCTTCCCCGACATCCCGTTTCACTTGGTCACAAAATGTTTGGTGCATGAGCACATCAGACGTAAACAAGAAGAACACAAGCACTTGTCAATGCAAAAGTTCGTCATTTGGAATTGATGTCGGTACGCACCGATTGGCAGGACTACAGTTCCCAGCAGAAAGAACAAGTCATGCCACCAAGTTCACATTCTTGTTGAAATACAGTGAAGTGCATACCCATTTCCTCAATTCATGATCTGGCTTTTAAGAGTGACGATGTGTCGGTTCAGAGAAAATAAGGCATTGGAGCCCCACCATGTGTTGGGGGGGGGGGGGACGTTATGGTTAGAAATCCTAATGCCCCAGGCGTTTGTTGGTATTTGCACTACAAATTTTCGACATGAGTTTTTGTGACCCCCACCTCATGAAAGCATTTGGGACCTCTGCTCATGAATAATGGCACTGTGATTTTGCTAATCTGTCCCGAACGTTGATTTCTCACAGCAACCGTGCCATTCTGCATCAGATGTACGAAAACACAGTTCAGGCAGAATGTGAAAAATTGCAGCTGTACCATTCATAGGGAGGTGTAAAGAGAAGGCAGTGTTGAACATCTGGAGTGAAAATATTAAAAATGCTCGAACGTATGAGCATACATGGAAACTGCACAACGCACGCTCGTAACAGTCATTTAGTGGAACAATTTCACCAAAATTTCAACACAGGCATTTTGTGACCTCTACTCATGAACACTGTCACTATGATTTTCTCACTCTGTCCTGAACATTGATTTCACAGCGACCGTGCCATTATGCGCCAAATGTGCGAACACACATTTCGGGCAGGATGTGAACAATGACAGCTATACTGTTCATAAGGAGGTGTGCAAAACTGATAATGCTGAAACTCCTGAGTGAAAATATTATAAATTCTCGATGTTACGAGTGTGCATGGAAACTGCGCAATGCATGCTCATAAAATACAGGTTACTCACCTGTAACAGGAGTTCTAGGAATGGTATATGTTGTTCATCCACACTTTGTGGCAGGTATCCTTGCCGCATTAATTGTTGCCAGAAGGTCTTCAAGCTGGCCCTCCCCACCCACCCGGGTGGTAAACTCTCGGCTCCGCCCCCATGATGCCAGATCTGGCCTGCTGGAAGCTCAGGTTGTGCGTCAAGCCGGAGGTCAGGAATGTGAGGATGAACAATATATACCATTCCTAGAACTCCTGTTACAGGTGAGTAACCTGCATTTCTAGGGACACGGATATGTTGTTCATCCACACTTTCTGGCAGACTCCTAGCAGTTCTCCAGGAGGAGGGAGGCAAGGCGCACACCTCCGATACTTACTTGGGAAAAAGAGACTGGAGAACCGAGGTCCCAAAACCAGCATCTCGGCGTGACTCAAGGTAGATGTGGTAGTGGGTAATAAAGGTATGTGCCGACTTCCAGGTAGCAGCCCTGCAGATATCCTGGATAGGGACATCCCTGGAAGCAGCTACCGATGCAGTGGTATGGCGGGTAGAATGAGCTCTTATCTCTCTGGGAGGCTCCATGCCCGCCAACCTATAGCAGAACTATATGCAGGAGGTGATCCACCTGCCTATCGTCCGCTTTGCTGCAGGTCTGCCAGGTGCGGCTTCAGCGTAGGTGACAAACAGCTGGCGAACCTCTCCCCGAACTTCAGCCGTCCACCCTTATAATATAGCGGCTCATCTAGGGTCCAAAGTATGGAGCCTATACTTGGCCTCCAAGGTGTGACTGGGGTAGAACACCGGCAGAGTCAACACCTGGTTAAGGTGAAACTCCGACACCACCTTCGGAAGGAATTTCGGGTGGGGACGAAGGACAACCTTGTCCCTGTGGAAGACCAGGTAGGGAGGCTTGATGGAAAGCCCCTGGAGCTCTCCCATCCTTCTGGCTGACGTGATAGCCACCAAGAAGGCGGTCTTCCACGACAGGTGTGAAAGATCACACCTGTGCATTGGTTTGAATAAGTGCCATGAGCTTGGCCATATACAGCAGTAGATCCCACGGAGGTGGAGGCTCTCGCACCGGAGGGGAAATGTGGTCAAGGCCTTTGAAAAAGCGCCCGACCACCTTCTCCTGTGCCACCGACTGCTTGCCGGCCCGCGCTCTGTAAGCAGAGATGGCTGCCTGGTGTACCTTAAGGGTCGTCGACCGAAGCCCTAGCTGAGAAAGGGACCACAGGTAGTCCAGAATGCTTGCCAAGGGGCAGTCAGAAGGGTCCAAGCCCTTCCCCTGACACCAAATGGAAAACCTCTTCCATTTGAAGGCATAGCATTTCCTGGTCGACTCCTTACGGGACGCCTCAACGATGGCGAGGACCTTGTCGGAAAGACCCAAGGCCTGGAACTCTAGCCACTCAGGAACCAGGACATCAGGTGCAGGGATTGAAGGTCCAGATGGAATACCGTCCCCTGACTGACTGAGATCAGGTCCGGGCGGGCTGGAAGCCGCCTCGGGAGCCTGGAGCTGAGGCTGAGGAGATCTGGATACCAGAACTGGCGGGGCCAGTCTGGGGCTACCAGAAGAAAAAATTACTCACCTTAGTAATGTTGTTTCTTCTAATTGAGTCTTGCTACATTATGACATTTGCAGTTTGTCCCACCATTAGAACTGCTCCGGAGGTGAAAGAGTTAACTCCCATTCAGAGAATGGAACTTGGAGCGCGAGCTCAGTTAGAGAAGCTCTGTCTGGGTTATTTCAAACCTAAACTGTCAGATCTTTACGAGCAAAACTCACTAAGGTCTGTGTGGAAGCTGTAACCTACACTAGCCAACTGGCTACCTGACTATTAAGACATACTCCTGGTCCCAACAGAAAGACTCAAGTCAGGGGACCAGAAGTAATAATATAATATAAGTAATAATATGACATAAAATAAAAACATAACACCCCAAAACCCCAAGAAGGGGTGGAAAACATATAATGGGCATAACTAGCCCACATGGCTGCCCACCCATACCCAAGTAGAAGTTCTGAGAGGCAGGCTGGGGAGGTTATAATATAGTAAGACTCCATTAGAAGAAACAACATTACTAAGGTGAGTAATTTTTTTCAAACAACAGAAGTCTTGCTATATTATGACAATTGCAGAATACACAGCAGTACCTCCATGGAGGAGGGACAGAACCTACTTAGGGAATAGGCTCTGAAGCACAGTTGTGCTAAACTCGAGCATCTCCTGGCTTGAACATCCAGGGAGTAATGCTTGGTGAAAGTATGTACTGCTTTCCAGGTAGCTGCTTGACATATCTCTAAGATAGGATGTCTCTGGCAGCAGCTAGAGCGCAGCTGTACCTCTGGTAGAATGAGCCCTCAGGCCTGAAGGGAACTTTCCCAGTTTTTGATAACAAAATTGGATACAAGAGACAATCCACCTGGCAATGGATCTCTTAGTGGCAGGTTTCCCTTTTCCGACCTCACCATAAGTGAGAAAAAGTTGGAGGGATTCGAACCTGTGACCCTTGGTACACTCTATATAGTAACTTAGGGCCCTCTTAACATCTAAACTGTGCAATCTCCTCTCACCAGAGGAAGAATGGTCAGTGAAAACACTGGAAGGGAGATAGATTGATTAAGATGGAAATCTGAAAACCACCTTAGGCAAAACTTCCTGTTAGTCCTGAGGACTACCTTATCCTTGTGGAAAGAAATAAAGTCAGTTTCTACTGACAGGGCTTGCAACCACTGATCGCCTGGCAGAAGTGATAGCCACTAGGAAAACAGTTTTCCAAGTTAAGTACTTGAGCTCTGCAGAAGACAGAGGTTCAAAAGGAGGTTGCATTAACTGGGCAATGCAAACATTAAGTCCCAGGCAGGGGCCGGATCTAAAGGTGGATTAGAATGAAGTAATCCTTTAAAAACTTGGAAAATACAGGGTGGAGCGGAAGGGAGGAGGCTTTCCTGCTGAAACAAAAGCAGAGATAGCTGCCAAATGTACTTTCAGGGTAGCTGGTCTCAGGCCCAAAGAATTAAGATGGACCATATAGTCCAAAACAATGGGCAAATCAGCAGATTCCGGGGAAATATGTTTCCCAGAACACCAAATGGAAAACCTTTTCCACTTAGAATTATAAGTAGCCCTAGTGGAAGGCTTCCTAGAAGCCTTTAGGATTTCAAGAACACCCTGAGAAAGGTGCAGGTCAGCAAATTCTAACTCCTCAAGAGCCAGGCCTTGAGGTTGAGGGATTTGAGGTTCGGATACCAAACTCTCCCCTGTGCACAGGTTAACAGGTTGTGATTCCTGGGGAGACACAGGGGAAGATGGACTGCTAGGGACAGAAGGAGTGGGTACCATGGCTGCCTGGCCCAATCTGGGGTAATCAGAATCACCCTGCAAGGCTGGGATCTGATTTTGACTAGCACTGTGAATAGGAGGAAGGGGAAAAGTAAGAAACTTCCTTCCCAATCCAAGAAAGGCATCAGGGGACTGGAGCCCAACACTGGGGCCTGCAATAGAACAGTGGAGTTGGTGATTGTCTGGGGCTGCAAAAAGATCTATCTGAGGGTGCCCATCTGGCAAAACTATTCCTAGTACTTGAGGATCCAGGGACCATTCGTGATGGCCCTGGGAAATCCTACTGAGAGCATCTGCTAAGACATTGTCCTTTCCTGGAAGGTGAACTGCTATGAAGTGTTCAGGGAATAGGCCAGAGACCACAACTTCATTGCCTCGGTGCACAAGGCCGAAGACCGAGTGCCCCTGCTTGTTGATGTACCACATTGTTGTGGTGTTGTCTGTTCTGACTTGCCACCCTTGTTCTGAACAGACACAGAAAACACTTAAGTGCTAAAAGACAGCTCTGAGTTCCAGCAAATTGATGGGAGCAGAGAGATTCCTGAGGGACCACATCCCTGGGTGGAGGGTCGCCCATGTGGGCTCCCACCCAGGAGGAAGCATCCGTAGTGAGGTCAAGGAGTGAGACAGAGGAATGAAGGGGACCCCAGTCTTAGAATTGCTCTGATCCTGCCACCACTGGAGGGCCTGGATCAGGGTTCGGGTCACTGGGACCAACTTGGAAAGGGGTCTCTTCTCTGAGACCAAAAGGCTCTCAAGTGAAACTGAATGTCCCTCATCTGAAATCTTGCTCCTGCACTACGGCTGTGGAAGCAGCCATGTGCCCCAGGGAGCTGCAAAAGTGTCTTGCTGGTAGAGACCTGCAGAGTGAAGGAGGAGGCCAGAGCCACCAAGTTCCTTACCCTCTCTAAGGGGAGGAAGGCTCTGGCCTGCTTTGTGTCCAATTCTGCACCTATGAAGGTGAGCACCTGAACTGGTTCCAGAACTGATTTTGGAAGACTGAGCAAGAAGCCCAGGGAGGAGAGCAGTTGCTGGGTAACTTGCAGGTGAGATCTTACCTGTTCTGGGACTGGCCTACAATGAGCCAGTCGTCCAGATGGGAAAGACAGCAATCCTTTGCCTTCTTAAATGAGCCACTGCTACTGCCAGACATTTTGTGAATACCTTGGGGCAGAGGTGAGGCCGAGGGCATTGCTCTGAACTGGTAGTGACCTGAGGGCAATTCGAATCTGAGGTACTTTCGGTGGGAGCTTCTGATTAGGGCGTGAAAATAGGCATCCTTGAGGTCCAGGGAGGCTAGCCAGTCCCCTGGCCTTAGAGGGTAAAAATCATTGCCAAAGTTACCATTTTGAACTTTGGTTTCAAAAGGTGTTTGTTCAGATATCTCAGGTCTAGAATGGGCCGCCATTCTCCTGTCTTTTTTGGGGTAAGGAAATATCTGGAGTACAGACCCTTGCCCTGGTGTAGGGGAGAAACCTTTCTACAGCTCTGAGAGCCAGGAGGGTTGAGACCTCTGTTTCTAAGGTAAAGGTCTCTAAAGAGTTTGCAGGTGGGAAAGACCTGATTCTCATCTTTGGGAACTTTTTGAAGCTGAGAACCAGACCCTGGCTTACTACTTCCAGGACCCACTTGTCTGAAGTTAGAGACACCCAGTTCTGAACGTAAGTAAGCCAACCTGCCCCTACAGGCAAAGGAGAATCGCCCTGGGCACCCCATCAGGGTGCCTGTTTGGCAGGTGCTTTAGGCTGAGGGGTGGGAGCAGAGTCTGCCCACACCCATCTGCCTCTCCTCTGAAGAACCCCTCTGAGAATAAGCAGAGGAGGCCTGGGTTTGGTGAAAAGGCCTACCTCTACCCTCTGGGGCCTGCCTCTGAGGAGTGGCTTGCCGCTCCTTAGCCTGAGCACTCTTATAGGTAGTCCTATATTTATCCATTTTCATATAATTCTCTGTCTGCTCCCAAACAGAGAATTTCCAACCACAGGAAAATCCATAGCCTTAGTCTGGGTATCCTGTGACAAGGTAGTACACCTGAGCCAGGCCAACCTGCAAAAAGCTACAGAAGTAGCCATGACTCTAGAGGATATATCATTAAAATCTACAGCAGCATGAAACTGCACCTTAGATGCCTCAATGCCATCAGCAGCCACCTGTTCCAGCTCACTAGCAAGCTGGGCCAGAGGCCTGTCTGGCCAAGGCCATGACAGTGTCCCATCTCAGATTTCTGATACCTGCTACACTACATAAGCCATGTAATTTGCTTGCCTGAGTCCCAAGGACACTGCCATGTATTGTTTTTCAGCCATGGCATCAATCTTCCTGGAATCCTTGTCAGGAGGATGTGAAGCCAAAGGAATATTAGCTTTATCACAGGCTGCAGCCTGAACCACACCAACGTGGCTGCATTGCTGTGAAAGGAATTCTGAATCAGGACCTGACAGAGTGTACCTCTTGGCCATCTTTTTGTCCACAGGAGGCACAGAATTAGGAGCTTTTAAAATCTTTATTGTCTGTTTCCTAAATGATTTATGCAAGGGAATAGACAATCTCCTAGACTCTGGAATATCCATCATTTCTACAAAATCAGGTTCCTCTTGTTCATCCACAGCTTCCTCCAATGGAAGCTGGAGGGTTCCAACAACTTTTTGTAAAACATAAAGTGAGAGGGGACTCAGAAAGCAAAGGGAGATTCTAAAGGTCTGTCTGGGGAGATGTCCGGTTCAATGGGCACACCCAGACCCTCAAAGTCACATTCATACTGTTCATAATCATCCTCCCCCTCCTCTGGTTCATAAAATTCTTCAACAACATATTCCTGAACCGATGGAACTGACCGAACCAACCTTTTATCAGACAGTGGCGGTTGGGACGGAACCGGAAAAAGTGACTGGACAATCTGAATAGCTTTTGCTATCTCTGCAGCAGTTGGAGAAGGAATTTTGGGCTCCACACCTGCTGATTTTCTTGTTTTCTTTACTGGAACTGGCTCCTCCGAGCCAGCTTTACGTTTGCCCAAGGAAGTCTCGCCCTGGTCAGAGGGCACTCCCTCCAGGTTCAGTTGGCACCAAACGGGCTGGCCATCGGGTCAGCGGACTTTGGCCTCTCGTTCCTGAGCCTGCCAACTCTCTTATCCAGGGTGGCTGCAGGAAATTTTACAAATCTGGCAGTCTGAATTGGGGTGGTCAAACCCCAGACAATATACACATGTGGTGTGTGGGTCAGCCTTGGCAAAGACTTCCCCACAGGCATCACAGTGTTGAAATCCAGTGGGCCCGGTTTTTCTTTTGGGTTTTTCAGACATACTGCCAGCCTAACCAAAAAGTTGCCCTTTTAAACGGCAGTGCCACGCAAGACACCCTTATCGGTTCCTAACCGTGTCACGGGTCTTGGAAAAAACCGTAATGAAAATCCGTTTCTTTTTAGAACCGATAAGAACCGGGAACCGCATTCTAAAACCTTCAATTCAAGTTTTAAAACAAGCTGATCGTTCAAAACCGAACCGATAACATTTACAAGTTCCACACAGAAAATAAACTGAAATTACTTACAATACCACAGACAGAGCTTGAACCGAACAGTTTTGCGGTTAAAATAATACTATTCTCGGTTGATTTGAACCGAGAAAACACTGTTTAAACCGAGAAATGAACCGAGCAGTAGGAGAAATCTCGGAGCGACTGTTCAGTGAGGCGGAGTAAAGAATCTGACAGTTTAGGTTTGAAATAACCCAGACAGAGCTTCTCTAACCGAGCTCGGCCCAAGTTCCATTCTCTGAATGGAGTTAACTCACCTCGGAGCAGTTCTAATGGTGGGACAAACTGCAATTGTCATAATATAGCAAGACTTCATGTTGTTTGAATCACCTCGCCTTGCCCTCCTCACCTTGAGAGCACCTTGTGGATCAAGGGAAATGGGGAAAAGGCGTAGAAGAGGCCTGGGGTCCACAGCCTCGAGAAGGCATCCCCCTGCAGCGAGTCCTGCTGAGGGGGGCGGGCATGGAACAGACTCAGCATCGCTTTCTCCCTGGAGGCAAACAGGTCCACCTGAGGCGTGCCCCAGTGGGCGAAGAGATCTTGTACTACCTCCGGCAGGAGAGACCACTCGTGAGATGCAGCCCCCATCCGGCTTAGGGCATCGGCCAGGATGTTGGAGGCTCCTGCCATGTGAATGGCTAGGAGATCCGCCTCCAGGCTGCGCACTAGCGACCAAATGCGGAGAGCTTCCTTGCATAACAGCATGGAGCGCATCCCGCCCTGTCGGTTCAGATAGTACATGGTCGTGGTGTTGTCTGTCTGGACCTGAACCACTTGACCCAGTAGAAACGGAGCCAAGGCGGTGAGAGCTAGACGGATCGCTCGAAGCTCCAGCAGGTTGATGTGACATCGGGACTCCCGAGGGCACCAGAGGCCGTCTTGTCGGTGTTCTTCAGATGGGCACCCCAACCCATCAGAGATGCGTCAGTCAGAGAGAGACACCGTCGGCTCGAGTGAGCGATGAGATACCCTCCTGCAGATGGGCTGGAACAATCCACCATTGGAAGGCGTTCCACATCTCCTGGGTCACTGTCCGGGCGGTCCAGCGGTTGCAGCGTTGTGACCATTGGCTGCCAGTCCCATTGAAGGGGACGCATGCTACCAGGCCCAACGACCACGCTGGTGCAGGCTGCCATGAGGCCCAGGAAGTCCCAGGCAGGGCGCAATTGCCCAACCAGAAATGACTGGGCAAACAAGGAAAGAACCTCAGCCCTGTCCACCGGGAGCCATGCTCTGGCTCGCAGAGAGTCGAGCTCTGCCCCGATGAACAGAATCACCTGCTTTGGCACGAGTTCCGACTTGGCCTCGTTGATAAGGAGGCCAACCTGAAAGCAAACCTGGAGGGCCAGATCTCTGGACCGCTCCACCTCCTGTCTGGAGGGGGCTGCTATCAACCAATCGTTCAGGTAAGGGTACACCCGGACCCCTCGGTGCCGCAGGAATGCTGTCACCACTGCCATGCATTTGGTGAAGACCCTGGGAGGTAGGGAGAGGCCAAAGGGCATGGCCCGGAACTCGTATAGGGATCCCTCTGCTCTGAAGCGGAGGAACCTCTGATGGGACGGACGGATTGGGACGTGAAAAAAACGCAACCTGGAGGTCCAGGGAGTGGAACCACACATCTCGTTCCAAGGATGGGATTATCTGAGCCAGAGTGACCATCCTGAAGGTCCGAGACCTTAGGAACTTGTTCAGGTCATGCAGGTTGAGAACGGGGCGCCAGCCCCTACCCGTTTTGGCACCAGGAAGTACCTGGACACAAACCCCGGGTCTGGAGGAGGATCCGCACCTTCCTGATTACCTCTTTTTGAGAGCAGGGCAATATCATCCCGGGTGGGCGGCACAGCGAGGCTGTGGACCCGTAGCCCCCAGGCGGCGGCTCGAAAGGCGGGTCTTTCGAACTCCAGAGGCAGGCCTTTTCCTACCACCTCCAACACCCAATGGTCCGTGGTGATAACGGACCAGGCAGAAAGGAAGTGGCGGAGCTGTCCCCCCATGGGGGGGAACCCAGGGGGGAGTGACGAGGCAGCACCCCTCAACCGTCACTGGGCAGGATTGGAGAAAGAACTGGCCGAGGGACTTCCCGGGCCTTTACCTCCTTGCTTCCTGTTGGAGGAAGCCACCGGCTTGGGTTTCGGATGCCAAGCGCAAGCCTGCTGGCCCTGTTGCTGGTGCTGCTGGGCCAGTTGAGAAGCAGGGACCGAGGGCCGAAAGGACTTCTGCTGCTGACGATGGCCTTTGTCCCTCTGGGCGGAGGTGACCGAGTCCAGAGTGGCACTGGACTTCTCAATCCGCTGGAGATGTCCCTCCACTCCAGGGCCGAAGAGGTCAGTCCCCAAGAAGGGGACGTCCACCAACTTGTGCTGGGTGTTCGCCATGAAGGTGGGTATCCTCAGCCACGCCCTGCGTCGCATGGCCACCGCAGCCGCTACTGACCTGGCACAGGAGTCACCTATGTCCAGAGTAGTCTGGAGCTGCTGCTCCGCCACCGCCCTACCCTGGTCCTGCACCTGGCAGACCGTGGTCTGCAGGTCAGGTGGGAGACGAGGAACAACCTCATCCAGGGAGCCCAAGAGGGCGTGGGAGAAGTGTGCCATCAGCATGGCTGAGCTGGCCTGTCGGAGGCCGAGGGAGGACGCAGCGTACACTTTGCACCCGGCAAAGTCCAGCTTTTTGGAATCTTTGTCGGGAGACTTGTCCACATCCCGAGCATTACCAGAATGCCGGAAAATGCTGTTGGTGACTAACCCCTTGGCAGAGGAGTGTTCCGGGAAACCGGGCAAAGAGCCGTGGGACCGCATACTTCCTAGCCATCCTGGCCGAGCGCCAGGACAGGAAGCAGGCCGCTGCCAAGCTCAAGGCTGGGCTGACAATGGCCTCAGCCACCAGAAAGGCCTCGTGGGAGATCCCCTCAGTCCAGAATCTCCGTCGGGGATGTAGCCCGTTTGGACACGGGCTGAGTTGCATCAGGTGGACTCCGAGATGAGTCGAAGCAGACCCAAGAAGGACGGTGGGCTATCATCCACTGACTGGCCCCTGGAGGACTCCAGATCGCACAGTCTGGAGAACAGGGAGGAATCGTCGTCAGATTACGAAGAGTCTGCGAAGAGCTGCCTCGGCCCTGAGACACCCTCCACCTGCCGAGGATGGTCGGGAGTGAGGGTGACCGACAACCTGTGGGGCAGGCCATGACCCAACCGAGAATTCTTGGTCGGTGCCCCCGACTTCAGTTGTGGAGGTGGAGGTTCCACCACAATCGGTGGACCAGCTGGTTTTGGCTTAGCAACCGGCCCCGGAGCAGGCAACTCGACTGAAACGAGTGGTTGCTCTGGCGTTCAGGTGACAGCCACTTGATGGCCAGGGTCTTGGCCGGGGTCGGCTTAGTTCCGGATAACAGCAACTGCTGCCACATAAGATCCTCATAACGCCGGGGCAACTTGCGCCGCAGCCTCTCCTCACCCAAGGAGGAGGACGAGGAAGAGCGGCATCTCCGCTTACTTCGGTAATGAGACTGAGACCGCCGATGTCGGCCGGAACGGCTGGACCGAGAAGAGGTCTGAGGCCGAGACCCTCAGGGGACCGGAGGGGTCTGGGAAGGGTTGGGGGACACCCGCTCTTCCCTCGGCTTGGTAACTTTAACCAGGGACTGCGGTCCCGAAGGAGCAGGCAGATCATCGGTATCCACAGGGGGAACCGGTGAAGTAGGGTTGTCGGCTACTCCAGTCGACAGCCTGCCTAACGGATCGAGAAAAATCTCGACTTCGTCGACGGGAGTCTCGGCAGGCTAGCCTGACGGGGACACCGTGAAGCCAGTGGCCTCAGCCGCAACCACGACCGAAGTCGATGGTCGGCTGCCCGGGGAAGGGGACCTCTCCCACTCCCACAAATGCCAACGGTGGGACTTACCCGTCGAATCCTTTTTCTTGGGCCGAGAAGAATGTCCCGAAGGCCCCTCTCCTTTCGTGGAAAGGGACTGACAAAGCTCCTTGAACGAAGCCTTATACGAGGAACTTAGAGAGAGCGGGATAAATGCCGCGGCTGAGGAGGAGGAAGATGCGGCCTGGGCTGCCTCCTCCTCCAGGGCAATCATCTGCTTGAGCTGCTCAGCCGAGCCAGCCAGACTTGCACCCGCTGAGCCTCTTTGGATTTTACCGGCGGAAGCATTCTCGGGCACCGAGCTTCAAACGGGCAGTGCGATCGTCCAGAACGTTGGCCGAGAAAGAGCGCCACAACTCGCAAGCCTGCAGGTCATGATCTAGGCCTAAGCAGTAGACGCACATGGAGTGCAGATCCATCCTGGACATTTTCTGCCCACAAGGGCACCTCCGAAAGCCAGGAACAGATTTGTCCATCGCAGCTGCGAGGGAAGAAGAAGACCGAAGACTCTTTAAGATCTTTTCTAAAGTATCTGTTGAGTCACAATTTCGGCATGCAGTTTTTAATTTTTTTTTTATTATTTT
The DNA here is from genome assembly GCA_016271365.2 of Neoceratodus forsteri. Taxonomy (NCBI): domain Eukaryota; kingdom Metazoa; phylum Chordata; order Ceratodontiformes; family Ceratodontidae; genus Neoceratodus; species Neoceratodus forsteri. The sequence continues at coordinate 663,822,094 of CM057459.1, forward strand.
GCAGAATGACAGTGCAGACTGTTTTATCCTAATAGAAAATACCTACTGTGCAAGAGTAGAGCTATAATACGCTTCTTGCATTTATCTTAGCTCAATGATTTGTTAATTTTCCAGTTTCCATTCAGATATTATTTTCACAAAAACGTTTTCATTTATCTTCATACTGCAAACATATTGTGTATGTTACTTTTAGTTATGTTATTTCATTTGTTTAATAGTTAATGTGTTATGCTGGTTGTATGTTACTTATTGGTTATGCTTAATAAAATGTTATTGGAAATAAACCTAAAAAAATCTGCAAATATTGCAACATTTCACAAGCAACTACAAAAGTCGACATTTAGACCAATCTGATTCTACAAGTATGCTGGTTGACAATTCACACTCTGCCCTGGAAGTCCAATACTGTAATACTTCACTATCTACTTACTGCACCAACCACAGCAGCTACACCAGCTCAGAATGCTTTACAACTCAGAATTCTGTTCATGTAGGAAAAATAGGTCCACACTACAAGATGTCAATTGTAAATAGCCTTTAGCCATGACCACAGCACAGAATTATCTGCTACTAACAAATGAAAAATAAAATTGTATGACAATTACGCTAGTTGCTGCTGTAGTGCTGCTCTACGTTCTTCTGCTCGTCCCCTCCAACGATGGTCAATAAACTGTGGGACAGGGTCCTTCACTTCCAGTCGTAAAGTGAAACGTGGATAATGAGGGAGGTTACTAAACATTGCATTAAATTCAGGAACTTTTTTCTGGGTGGGTTAAAAAAAAAAAAAAAGTTAGTTCACGTTGGAGCTCTTACAAATGAATCCCCTCAGGGGCAGTGCAGCATTACCACAAAAGCTACCATACCGAGACTCTTATTTGATGTTTAAATTACATATAAATACATTCCAATACAGGGCTTGCAATAGCACTAGAAAAGAGGTCAGCCCAGAAAATATGTGGGTTCATATTCTACGGGGTAGTCTTCACACTACGGTACCCAACACTTTTTTACTAGTTACAGAAGAAAAAATTACTCACCGTAGTAATCTTTTTTCTTCCAAGGTATTCTTCAATAAGATTAACCGTAGCAGTCAGCCTCCAGTGTTGAATTGCCCCCGGAGAAAATAGAACTTATGCAAATGACGGAACATCTGTTGGCTTGTGCCACCATTCAAACTGCTGCCCTTACCAACTGCTGCATTCTATAATGCTCAAATTCATTGAAGCCTGCAGGATAAGACCCCTTAACTAACTTATCCTAAATGTTGGTAATAAAATCTTAAAAACAAATCCCCCTTTTAACTTGTCCACTGGTGATGCCAGATAGGACCACAAGAGAAACAAGCATTTGCCAATGCCAAATGTTGGCTTGCTGGCATTGGCACTGGTAGTGCAGGCGTTAGAGAGACATATAATAGGAATGGCAGTGAAGTATTGACGTGACGCCAACCCTACCCCCACCCTGCAGAGACTGACAGGTGTTGGGGGTGTACCTTTGGGTCGTCGGCCATAATGTTCAAGCCACTTCACCTCACCCTACCCTGCAGACACCAACAGGTGTCGCAGTGTGCCTTGGGGTCTTTGGGTCTTACACTCACCCTATTCCATAAGGAAATACACCAAGATAGGTGCAGTATAGGAGAATGGGGAGAACTTTAGGGTCGAAGACTCCAAGGCACACCTCGATGCCTGTCACTGGCTGAAGGATGGGGGTGGAATGGTGTGAGCATTACAGCCGACAATCTCAAGTCACACCCTCAACACCCGTCAGTCTCTACAGGTTGGCGTGTTACGGCTAGAAATCTACCCCCTGCGGGCTTTCTTGGTATTTTCATTCCAGATTTTCAACATGGGCTTTTTGTGACCCCACCTCATAAACAGCGACACTATCAGTTTGTTAGCAGAAAGGTGATTTTTCATAGCGACTACGCCATTTGGCGCCATAGGTGTGAAAACACATTTTGGGCAGGATGTGAAAAATGACAGCTGTACTGTTCATGAGGAGGTGTATAAAAATGGCAATGTTGAAAATCTGGAGGGAAAACAGGAAAAATTAGTGAAGTCATGAGCATGCATGGAAACTGCACAACTCACGCCAGTAACGCAATCATTTTTAGATTTTTTTTACCGAATTTTCAACATAGGCATTTTGGGACTTCCCCTCATGAACAGTGGCACTGTGATGTTGTTAATCTGTCTCGAAAGTTGATTTCCTACAGCGACCAGGCCATTGTGCGACACAGGTGTGAAAACACATCTTGGGCAGGATGTAAGAAATAACAACTGTACTGTTCATAAGGAGGTGTAAAAAAGTGCCAATGTTGAAAATCTGAAGGGAAAATATTAAAAATTGGCAAAGTTACAAGCGTGCATGCAAACTTAGAAACGTAGAATTTGACGGCAGATAAGGACTGCTTGGCTCACCCAGTCTGCCCATTTCCCTACCTGATGGATAAGCTGCAGATTCTAGTTAATCAACAGCTTACTTCCTCCTACCCCCCACTAGCATTGCCTTATGCCTATCCTACGCATTCTTGAATTCTCCCCCTGTTCCTGACTCCATAACCTCTCAGGAAGGTTGTTCCATGCATCCACAACAATCTCTATGAAAAAAAATATGTTCTAACATTACCTCTGAGCCGTCCCCCCTCTATCTTCAAATTGTGCCCCCTTGTTCTTGCACATCTCTTCTTCTGAAAGATACTACCCTCTTGTACTTTGTTAATTCTCTTGAGATACTTGAAAGTTTCTATCATGCCCCCCCCTTTCCTCAAGGGTATACATAATTAAGCTGCTTTAGTCTCTCCTCATATGTCTTCTGGTGCAGACCTTGTACCATTTTGGTTGCCCTCTTCTGAACAGCCTCCACTCTATGCCTTTGCAGAGATCGGGTCTCCAGAATTGCACGCAGTACTTTAGATGAGGTCTCACTAACTGTCTGTACAGAGGGATAACAACTTCCTGTTTTCTACTGTTGATGCCTCTCCCTATACATCCCAGTATCCCCCAGCCCTCCTTACTGCCTTCTCACATTGTTTGCCCACCTTTAGGTCATCTGATATAACTACTCCAAGGTCTCTTTCGATTTTTGTTCTTATTAACTCACCCCCACTGTGTACTCTTCCCCTGGGTTTTCATTTCCCAGATGCATTACCTTGCGCTGCTTTGCACTGAATCTGATCTGCCACATATTTGACCATTCCTCCAACCTTGCCAAGTCCCTTTTCATTCTTTCCACCCCAACTTGTGTATCAACCCTGTTGCAGATCTTTGTGTCATCTGCAAAGAGACATACCTTTCCTTCCAGGTGCTCTCCAATATCACTTATAAAGATATTAAAGAGGACCTGTCCCAGTACCAAACCCTGTGGTACCCCGCTAGTTACCCTCCTTTCTTCACTGTGGACTCCGTTTACTATTACCTTCTGTGTCCTGTTGTCCAGACAGTTTTTTATCCAGGCTACCACCTTGGGACCCAATCTAAGGCTGGCTAACTTGTATATTAATCTTTTGTGCGAGACTGTGTCAAATGCCTTGTTAAAATCTAGGAAGGCCATATCCACAGCCCCTCCCTGGTCTACTACTTTGGTCACCCAGTTGAGGAAATCTATTAGGTTCGTCTAACATGACCTTCCTACTGTGAAACCATGCTGCCCTTGGGTCCTGTGCCGCACTGGCCTCTAGGTACTCAACAAGTCTTTCCCTCAGAAGTGATTCCATCATTTTCCCTAACACTGAAGTCAAACTAACTGGTCTGTAGTTTCCTGCCTCTGCCCTGCTCCCACTTTTGTGAAGTGGAATCACATTTGCCCTCCTCCAGTCCTCAGGTACCACTCCCTCCTTCTATGATTAGTTAAAGAGAGTAGTCAGTGGTGTTATTAGTTCTACTCTTAATTCTTTTAGTATTTTTGGGTGAATCCCACCAGGCCCCATTGCTTTGTCCACTCTCAGTTTCAAGAGTTCTTTCAAAACCCTTTCTTCTGTGAATGGACTGGTATCAACCCCCCTATTCAGAGTTTCTCCCTTGTTTGGTTTAGGTACCTCCCCCTCCTCATCCATCGTGAATATTGAGCAGAAATATTCGTTCAGTATCCCTGCTTTTTCACTGTCACCCTCTGCCCACATTCCCTCCCCTTTAAGTCTCTGTATCTCTCTCTTGGTCTTTTTTCGCTCCCTAATGTACCTATAAAAGGTTTTATTTACTGGGCAGTTTGAAAATAGATGGCACGAGCTAAACATTCCATGATTAGCAAGCATTCTATTCTCTCTGGGGCAGTGCTGATTTAAAGGAGCACTGCAAGAGTAATAATATTAGTGGATTCCTGGGGTTAGAAAGTGTAAAGAAAGATCCTGTATTGTGAGGGATTGGGACAGCAGTAATGTCTCATGTTGTTAAGAGTCCCCAAGATACATAGAAGTTGACGTCAGATAAGGACCGCAAGGCCCATCCAGTCTGCCCATTTCTTTTTCTACCTTATAAATGTGCCACCGGCCTTTGCTCTGTCAGTGGCCTATCTATTCATACTCATCTGTATTGCTCCCTTATGCCTATCCCATATGCCTGTTTGAAGCCCTGCACTATATTCATAGCCACCACTTCCTGAGGTAGGCCGTTCCTTGCATCCACCACCCTTTCTGTAAAAAAGAACTTCCTCACATTACCCCTTAATCGGCCTCCCCCAATCTCATGCTGTGTCCTCTTGTCCTGCTATTTTTCTTATGTTGAAGCATGTTAGACTCTTTCACCTTGTTAATGCCCTTAAGGTGTTTGAATGTTTCAATCATATCACCTCTTTCCCTCCTTTGCCCTAGGGTATACATATTGAGCTCCATTAATCTGTCCTCATATGTCTTCTGATGCAGTCCCTGCACCATTTTGGTTGCCCTTCTCTGGACTGCCTCAATTTGGTTAAAGTCCTTGTGGCCTCCAGTACTGCACGCAGTACTCCAGATGGGGCCTAACCAGTGTCTTGTAAAGAGGGATTATTACCTCTCTCTTACGACTTGTGATACCCCTACTAATACACCCTTACGTACTGCTTTAGAGGTCTGCTTGGATGATTTCAGGTGATCGGTGATGGTGATGCCCAAGTCTCTTTCTTCCTTTGTGACTGCCAGCAACTCCCCTCCCAGCCTATAGATGGCTTCAGGGTTTCTCTTCCCTATGTGCATGATCTTGCACTTCTTTGCATTAAATCCCAGTTGCCACTCTTCCAACCATTTTGCTAGTTTATCCAGATCTCTTCTCATTCTGCCCACCCCATCTGGATCATCTACTCTGTTGCAGATCTTGGTGTCATCTGCAAACAGACAAGCCTTACCCTCTAGTCCATAAGCAATGTCACTAATGAAGATATTGAAGAGGACTGGCCCCAGGACTAATCCCCAAGGTACCCCACTTGTGACTTGCACTTCTTCTGACTGTATACCATTTACCACCACTCTGTTTTCTGCCCAAGTCTAAGTATGCCCAGTCTGAGAGTAAAAGATAGTGAAGTATAATGAAGTGCCTGTAAATTGTAAAGAGGAATGGAGAGAACTGAAAATGAAAGTGCTGCTAAGTACAACTACCTCTCGGTGTGGCCTGTTTCGGCCCACTGTAAAATTGCTGCCAGGAATGTATCCTTGATGACTTGAGGGGTTATTGCATGAAATAGTTCAGTCTGTTGGCAAAAGAGACTGCTGCAGGACCTTGGTGTCCGCCTGTGGATGCTCCCACCAAATGTGTTACCCCCTCGCTCCATGGAGCGACTGTTTCTGCTTATCAACTGTTCATTAAATGGGATCCCTGTTTTCTGCAGTTCTGGTGTTTGCCTCGTTTTTTGGAGAAACTGTTTTGCTATTAAAGAAGTTTGCCTCCACACCCAGCTGTGACGCTTGGACAGCTGGTTCCGATTACTCTATGATTTTCTGTAAAATAAAAACATAGTGTGATTGTCTGTCATGAGAAAGGCTGTGCTCCTGGATGACCCTCCAGGTTTCACTTCAAAGGGCAGGGTATATGTTAAACAGCAGATCTCTGTAAGGTGATTAACTTGCAAAAACTCGCATTTTATAGCCTTATTTAGGATCTGGGTTGTTTGAAGCTAAGAACTAAAATATCCATTTTATGATGTCCTCAGGAAGGGCAGTTAATTTCAACTGGAGCTGGAAAAACTATGTGACAGCTAGGTGAGAAAACTGCCGAGTTGTAAAAGCTCTTTGATGTCTTTGTGAAAGCAGGAAGCTGCTCCTGGATGAAAGAGGACACTGGAAAATCACAGTGTTAATTAAGAGAGTCATCATTTGGAAAATGAGTTTTGTTGAAATCACAGAACTTAATATCTCTTGATGGGATTTCCTGTATTATATATATATATATATATATATATATATATTACACACACATATATATATATGTTTGAACTCTGAAGAAGAAACATCTACTCTAGCACTATTAGAAGAGATACATTAGATATATAAGTCTAATTGTCTGGTGGTAGGAATTTTGCACTTTTTAACCCTTTTTTTAAGTGAGTGTATGTTTTTGTGATATATTGTTCTGTATTTACATTTTACATATTGTTATCTATGTTTGAGTAAACCTCTATTTTTAGAGACTACTTGGTGTGCCTTTGAAATTCTTTTTTTGACAAGTGAAGCATATTTGGTTAAAGCTGACACTGTGCAAAAGCTTACTGGTTTACCAAACCAGGAAAAGGTAAGAGTTTATTCTGAGGTCTTTCACACAGTTTTTAAGGGTTAATTTTGTACACCTGGTTAGGTGCCCATAGGCGAAAGATATCTGCCCCCCCCCAAAGAGCAGAATTATCTGAGCCTGTACATTGGGTACGCTAGCAAGAGGTTCACAGTTTAAATCCCTCCAGAACTTGAGATCAAAATTTGATTCGAACCCACAAAACAGACAGGTGGGTTACCCTGTTTCTGTTCCTGTTCACAATACTGCGCTCGGAGGTTTGCACTGTGGGAGCAGAGGGTCTGACCTGCTGATAGGGGCTGTGACAGATTGGTTGGCAGCGGTGTGCATAAGTTTGATATTGCAAGCTTTTATTGTTCAGTATGTCAGCTTGATGCTGTCAGCTCACTTGCAAAAAAGAAAAAGGCAGTGATTTAAAAAAAAGGAAGCAAAACTATATCACTTGGCTTACAGTCAAGTTCCTACCTGTTTTATTTCTTTTTCTCTAAAGTGCAAGTCAGAGTAGCCGTAGTTAGGGAAGAAGATGGCTTCCAACTGCAGTGGGCACACTGTAGACTACTTAAAGAAGTTGTGCAGGAACAGAGGAGTCCTGTTCGAGGTGAAAGCCACCAAGCAGAACCTCATGGATGCCCTGATGGTAGCAGATACCTAGAGCATCGAGTCACAGACAGTGACTGTAAAGGACCAAACCTTGAGTGTGGAAGGGCTAGCAGCAAGTGCAGTGTCCAGAGCAACAGGGCCAGTGCCAGTGAAGGGCCACAGCAGCAGGGAAAGGTCGCCAGCATTCTGGAGCCAGAAGTACTCAGGCTGCAGACGGAGTTGCGCAGAATGGAGCTGGAGTTCCAGAGGAGGCAGAGTGGGAATGCCAAGAGGCAGAGCGGAAACAGCGAGCTGCAGAGGAGAAGAGGGAGCAAGAACGCTGAGAGGCAGAGCGAGAACAGCGAGCTGCAGAGGAGACGAGGGAGCAAGAATGGCGAGAGGCAGACCGTGAACAGTGGGAGGCAGACCGTGAGGAGCGTGAGCGCCAGAGGCAACATGAACTGGAGAAGCTACGACTCCAACCACCAGCACCAGAGCAGGTAAGTGGCTTGGGTTTAACTGGGACTATAGGACTGAGTTACAAATTGAGTTCCAAATTGATAGCCGAATTTAAAAAGGGGGAGGATATGGATGCCTTTTTAAATTCTTTTGAAAAAGTTTGTAGTCAGGCTAAAATTCCTAGGGAGTTCTGGAGCTTCCAGCTATCCCCGCTACTTCCCGGGAAAGCTCAGGACGCACTGGGTCAAATGGACAATGAGGACAGTAATGATTACAGCACACTAAAAGCTGCACTGTTAAGAAAAATTTGAATTAACTGCTGAATCATACAGAGCTAAATTCCGAAAGCTCATGAGAAGCCCTGACATGAGCTACGAGGAGCTAGCCATGAAACAAAGTCAGTTTTTAAAACATTGGTGGGAAGGAATTGAAGCAAACTGTTGATAAAATTGAAAATGTGATTTTGTTAGAACAGTTTTTCTGGGCGTGCTCAGCAGAGCTGAAAACCTGTCCGGAGGACCAAGATCCCAAAACAATGCAAGAGGCTGCTGAAGTCTCAGACCGCTATGCCAAAAGCAGACCTGCTCTGAGAGCGAATGGGGCGGCCGTGGCAGCGCAGAAAGGGAAAAGCACACTTTCAGGGCAGCTAAAACCCTCACTGCCTCCACCGAAACCAGGTAGCCCCAGGTTTCAGAGAAAAGATTTCTCTGAGAAAAGAAATGAATGTTGGTTGTGTAAAGAAACTGGGAATATTGCCAGACAGTGTCCCAAAAGAAAAAATTACTCACCTTAGTAATGTTGTTTCTTCTAGTGGAGTCTTGCTGTATTCAGACTATTGCAGTTAGGTCCTGCCTTTCAACTGCCCCGGAGAACAAAGAGTTAACTTTCCATGGCCAGCATGGAACGTTCAGCACGAGCTCGGTTGAAGCCCCTGTCTGCTGTTGTTTAAACTCCAACCGTCAGATCTTTTACGAGCAATACTCACTAGAAGTTCTGTGTGGAAACTGTAAAATTCACACTAGCCAACTGGCAAGTAAATTTATTAAAAAGGGTTTTTTGGTTTCAAAGCAAAGACTCAAGACAGGAAACCCAAAATACAAAACACAACACACACCCAAAGTAAAAGAGGGTGAAAAAGGGGCACCCTAGGGTGCCAACACTGCTCCTGCCCACCCACATCCCAAAAACAGGTTCTGAGAGGGGAGGGGAGGTCAGAATACAGCAAGACTCCATTAGAAGAAACAACATTACTAAGGTGAGTAATTTTTTCTTCAAACAACATGAAGTCTTGCTGTATTCTGACTATTGCAGACTACCAAGCAGTACCTCCATGGAGGAGGGACAGAACCTACTTTGGGAATAGGCTCTGAAGTACTTAGGTAAACCAAGCATCACTCCTAGCCTGGATATCCAGAGTAATGCTTGGTGAATGTATGGACTGTTTTCCAGGTGGCTGCTTGACAAATTTCTAAGATAGAATATCCCTGGCAGCAGCCAGGGAAGCAGCTGTACCTCTAGTAGAGTGAGCCCTCATGCCTGAGGGTGGAGTCCTACCCAGTTTTTCATAGCAGAATTGTATACAAGAGACAATCCACCTGGCAATAGATCTCTTAGTGGCAGGTTTGCCATTACTGACCTCTCCATATGTGAGGAACAACTGGAGAGAGTCAAACCTATGACCCTTGGTGCGCTCTATGTAGTAGCTGAGGGCCCTTTTAACATCCAAGCTGTGCAGCCTCCTCTATCCAGAGGAAGAATGGTCAGTGAAGTAAACAGGAAGAGGCATAGACTGGTTAAGGTGGAAATCTGAAACCACCTTAGGCAAAAACTTCCTGTTAGTTCTTAGGACCACTTTATCTCTATGGAAAGAGATGAAATCAGGCTCCACTAACAGGGCTTGCAATTCACTGATACGCCTGGCAGAGGTAATGCCTACCAAAAACACAGTTTTCCAAGTCAAGTACTAAAGCTCTGCAAAGGACAAAGGCTCAAAGGCTGGCTACATAAGCTGAGCAATGCAAACATTAAGGTCCCAAGCAGGAGCAGGGTCCCTAAAGGGGGGATTGGTGTGCAGCAATCCCTTGAAGAACTTACAAAACACAGGATAGGCTGACAGAGGAGAGGGCTTGCCTACTGACAAGAAGGCAGAAACAGTTGCCAAATGCACTTTAAGTGTAGCTGGCCTAAGTCCTAAGCCATTAAGATGGACCATATAGTCCAGAACTGTAGGCAACCCAGCAGATTCTGGAGAAATATGCTTGTTAGAGCACCAAATAGTGAACCTTTTCCATTTGGAGTTGTAAGTCTTTCTGGTGGAAGGCCTTAAGGATATCCAGAACCCCTTGAGAAAGGTGCAGATCAGCAAACTCTAACTCTTCAAGAGCCATGCCTTGAGATTAAGAGACCTGAGGTTCGGATACCAAATCCTCCCCTGAGAGGATGTCAACAGGTTGTAATTCCTGGGAAGAGACAGGGGAAGGTGGACTGCTAAGGACAGCAACAGGGGGTATCAGGGCTGTCTGGCCCAGTCTGGAGCAATCCAAATAACTTTGCATGGTTGTGACCTTATCTTGACTAATACCTTGAACAGGAGAGGGAAGAGGGGAAAATCATACAGAAATTTCCCTTCCCAATTCAGGATCAGAGCATCCAGGAGGACTGAGCCCAAGACTGGGGGTCTGCAGCAAAAGAGAGGAAGTTGGTGATTGTCTGGGGCTGCAAAAAGATCTATCTGTGGAGTGCCCCATCTCGAGAAAATCACTTTCAAAACTAGGGGATATAGGGTCCATTTGTGATGGCCCTGGGATATCCTACGGAGAGCATCTGCCAGGACATTGCCTTTCCTTGAGTGGTGAACTGTTATCAGAGAGGTTTGCAGGGAATAGGCCAGGGACCTCAACTTCATTGCTTCTGTGCACAAGGCCGAAGACCGAGTGCCTCCTTGCTTGTTGATGTACCACATTGTGGTGGTATTGTCTGTTCTGATCTGGACCACCTTTTTCTGTACAGATTTGGAAAAGACTTGCAGTGCCAAAAACTCTTCTCTGAGTTCCAAGAGATTGATGTGAAGCAGAGATTCTTGAGGTGACCACAGCCCTTGGATGGTAAGATCCCCCAGGTGGGCACCCCAGCCTATCAGGGAGGCATCTGTGGTGAGTATCACTGAAGAAGACTGAGTGACAAAGGGAACTCCTTGTCTCAAATTGTCCTGATCCTGCCACCACTGTAAAGCCTGGATCAGGGTTCGAGTCACTGGGACTAGTTTGGTAAGGGAATCCTTTCTTTGGGACCAGAAGGCTCTTAAGTGGAACTGAATGACCCTCATCTGAAATCTTGCTCCCTAGACCACTGCTGTAGAGGCTGCCATGTGGCCCAGAAGCTGCAGGAAATGCCTTGCTGGTCGAGACACCTGAAGGGTGAATGAAGAGGGGAGTTCCATAAGGGTCCTTGCCCTGCCCAGGGGAAGGAAGGCTCTTGCCCTTACTGTATCCAGCTCCACCCCTATGAAGGTGAGGAGCTGTACTGTCTCGAGAACTGACTTTGGAAGGTTGAGGAGGAATCCTAAGGAAGTGAGCACTTGCTGAGTTATTTGCAGATGTGACTTGACTTGGTCTGGAGACTGAACCACTATGAGCTAGTCGTCCAAGTATGGAAAGATGGAGATCTTTTTTCTCCTTAGAAAAGCAACCACTACTGCCAGGCACTTTGTGAACACCCTTGGGGCTGATGTTAGGCTAGTGCATCTGAGCCAAGCCATCCTCCGAAGGGCCACAGATGTAGCCATGACTCTTAATGAAACATCATTGGAGTCCACAGCAGCATGAAATTGCACCTTGGATGCCTCAATCCCATCTGCAGCCACCTGCTCCAGCTCCTTGGCAAGCTGGTCAGGGGCCTGTTTAGCCAGAGCCAGCATAGTGTCCCATCTGGACTTCTGGTATCTAGCTGTGTAGGCCATATAGTTAGCCTGCCTGAGTCCCAAAGATGCTGCCATGTACTGCTTCTTTGCCATGGCATCACTCCTCCTGGAGTTCTTATCTGGGGAGTGTGAAGCCAAGGGAATATTTGCCTTATCACAGGCAGCAGCCTGCACTACCCCAACATGGCTGCATTGCTGAGAAAGGAACTCCATGTCCGAGCCTGAAAGGGTATACCTCTTGTCCATTCGTCTGTCCACAGGAGGTATGGAGTTAGGAGTCTTAAGAATTTTGTCTGTTTCCCAAAAGATTTATGGAGGGGAACAGACAGTCTCCTGGACTCTAGGATGTCCATCATTTCAACAAAATCAGGCTCCTCCTCCTGATCCTCTACTATTTCTTCCATTGGAGCTGGAGGGTTTCAGCCACTTTCTTGTAAAACATAAAGTGGGAAGGGGACTCAGAAAGCCTAGGAGGAGAAACACCTGAAGGTCTGTCTGGGGAGATGTCCGGGTCAATAGGCACATCCAGACTTTCATAATCACCATCATCATCCTCATACTCATACTCTCCCTCCTCCTCCTCCAGTTCATAAAATTCTTCTGAAGTGTAATCCAGAACCGGGGTAACCAACCGAACCAAGCCCCTGCCAGATGGTGCCAGTTCGGCCGGAACCGGAGTTAGCGATTGCACTATTCTTATCGCTTTGGCTATCTCATCAGCGGCCGGAGTATGAATTTCTGCATCTGAACCGGACTATTTATCTTTTCTCTTCCTTTTAACTGGAACTGACTCCTCAGAATCGGCTCTCCCTTTGCCCGAAGAAGTTTCGCCCTGGTCAGAGGGCACTCCTTCTGGTTCGGTTGGAACTGAACCGGGCTGGCCATCCAGGTCAGCGGACTTCTCGGCCTCCCTTTCCCTCAGTCTACCTACTCTCTTATCCAGGGTAGCTTTGGGAAAATTCTTACAAATTTGGCAGTCTGAATCGAGGTGGTCAAACCCCAGACAATAAACACAGGTGGTGTGGGGATCAGCCTTAGCAAAGGCTTCCCCACACATACTGCAGTGTTGAAACCCAGTGGGCCCATTTTTTTTGGGGGGTTCTCAGACATGGCCAATCCTATCAAAAACTTACCCTTTTTTCGACAATTCGCCAGGCAAGACTCCTCTATCGGTTCTGACCGTGTTATTGGAAAGTCTGAAAACGAATAAAACTGCTTTTAGAACCGAGCACGGACCGGTTACCACACCAAGTAAATTCACAAACTTTTTAAAACTAAACTGATCGGTTCAGCCAAACCGATCCGAAATTGACAAGTTCGACACAGAAACTAAATGTAAAACCTATCTAGTACTCACGGTACCACAGACAGAGACTTAAACCAACAGATTCAGTAGCAGAAATTCGGTAGAAACCAAGCAAAAAAACGACACTTTAACCTACTTTTTTGAACCGAGCAAAGGAGAAATCTCCGGAGCGACTGTTCAGTGAGGTGGAGTAAAGAATCTGATGGTTGGAGTTTAAATAACAGCAGACAGGGGCTTCAACCGAGCTCACGCTGAACGTTCCATGCTGGCCATGGAAAGTTAACTTTTTGTTCTCCGGGGCAGTTGAAAGGCAGAAACTAACTGCAATAGTCAGAATACAGCAAGACTTCATGTTGTTTGAAAGGCGAGCAATACACAACAGGGGGCTAGGAAAGAAGTGAGTTGTTTGTGTGTCCCTGGAAGCATGCCTGTGAACATGAGGGAGCACATGCACCCAGTCATGGTGAATGGTGTACAGACGCAAGGGTTAAGGGACACAGGGGCCTCCCTGACCTTAGTAAAGGGGGATCTAGTAGAGCCTGGTCAGCTTATACCCAATAAATACATCACTGTACAGGACTTTACTGGTGAGGAGAAAACATTGCCCCTCGCTAGTGTTCTACACTGAGCAACTGTGCAACAGGTGGCTGTAGCCAAAACCTTAGCAGTGGATGTGATCCTGGGCAACAATCTCAAACAAGGGATGGTGTGTGCAGTTATCCATAGCCAAGCGGCAAGAGAACTCTGTAGTTCTTTGAACCCCACAGAAGCCATTGTGGAAACCACTGAGAGGCTGGTTCCCCAGCCTGTGTCTCTTGATATGGAGACTAACGAAAAGGGGGTAGAAATTTCCCCAGTAGCAGTTAACCACACAGCTACAGAGGGTTGCTCCGAGGAGGGAGGGGTGACCCATTGTCAGAGGGTTGGGATTGACAGTGATCCTGAGTGTCCTGACACTAGAGCTAGGGACTCTAGTTTAGCGACTGAAGGGGACCTGTCCCATGCCTTGGGAATGTGTCAGGAATTTGCAGCTGCTCAGAGAAGTGATCCCAGTCTAGAGAAGCTGAGGGCTTGGGCAGACTCTAACGGAGCACAGGGAGGTGATAGCAGACATAAGGTTAATTGGGAAAATGGACTGATGTATACTCAGGCTGTGCAGACAGAGGAAGGGGTGCTAGGCAGGCAGCTTGTCGCTCCCCAGGGGTATCGTGAGCCGTTGCTCAAGACTGCACATGATATTCCCTTGTCTGGTCATCTGGTAAATGCACGCACTACGCAGCGGTTGGCTCAGAATTTCTATTGGCCTAACTTCACCCAGCAGGTGAAGGAGTATTGCAGGTCTTGTCACCAGTGTCAAGCAATAGGGAAAGCGGGCAAGAAAAGCCAAGCTACCCTGATTCCATTGCCCATAATGGAGGGGCCATTCCAGAGGGTGGGAATGGATATTGTGGGGCCTTTAAATACCCACAGCTCCTCAGGGAAGAGATTCATCCTGACTGTGGTGGATTATGCCACCCGGTACCCAGAGACAGTCATCCTATCCTCACTGAGGACAGACAAAGTGGCAGATACCTTACTTGGGATTTTCTCCCGTGTTGGGTTTCCGCAGGAGGTTATCACCGATCGAGGGGGTTCCTTCATGTTGGACCTGATGAAATGTTTATGGGAGAAGTGTGAGGTGGTGCAGAGATGCACGACACCACATCACCCACAAGCCAATGGGCTTGTGGAAAGATTCAGTGGTACCATGAAGTCAGTGCTCCGGGCATTTGCTGAACAGCATGGGAGGGACTGGGAGAAATACCTTCCCCACCTGTTTGCATACAGGGAGGTGCCCCAAGAGTCAACAGGATTTTCCCCCTTTGAACTATTATATGGACGCCGGGTATGTGGGCCCCTAGACTTGATTCAGGAGGACTGGGAAGGCAAGCACGCTACCCAGGGAACTCCCATAGTGGATTACATCCTTAGGTTTAGGGAAAGGCTGAAGGAGCTTATGGGGACAGCCCAGAGCAACCTGGCAGCTGCCCAACAGAAACAAAAAGTGTGGTAAGACTACAGAGCCAGAGCTCACTCATACATAGTGGGTCAGGAAGTCATGGTCCTTATTCCGGTCTGGAAAGACAAGCTGCAGGCTGAGTGAGCAGGACTGTACCAAGTAGTTAGGAAGGTAAATGATGTGAACAATATTATAGTTACCTGACTGAAGACAGACAGAAAGGATGTACCATGTCAACAAGATGAAGCCATACGCCAATTGGGCTGACATGGTGTTTGCAGTGTGCAGTCCTGGGAAGGGAACGGACGAAGGAGACCCCCTTCTGGACTTGCTGGAAGAAAGTAAGTGGGAGTCCTCTGTGGAGGCAGTTAAATTGTCTCCCCAGCTGACCCCAGACAAGATCCAGGAAGGAAGGGAGGTTTTAGCAGACTCTGCCCCATTGTTTAGCGCCATGTCTGGACTAACCCCCTTAGCGACTCACAATGTGGAGACAGGGACACAGACGCCCATACTGCGGACAGCATATCAAGTGTCTGAGGCTGTCCAAAAGGACATTAGGAGGGAAGGAAAGTGAAGGAGATGCTGGATTTAGGGGTAATCCAGAGATCCAACAGCCTCTGGGCCTCACCTGTA
The DNA here is from genome assembly GCA_016271365.2 of Neoceratodus forsteri. Taxonomy (NCBI): domain Eukaryota; kingdom Metazoa; phylum Chordata; order Ceratodontiformes; family Ceratodontidae; genus Neoceratodus; species Neoceratodus forsteri. The sequence continues at coordinate 663,837,684 of CM057459.1, forward strand.
GTCCTTGTGCCCAAGACAGATGGCTCTACTCACTTCTGTGTGGACTATTGTGGACTGAATGCAGTTACAAAGTCAGACGCCCACCCGATGCCCCGGACGCACGAACTCCTGGACAAGTTGGGGGGGGGGGCGACCTACCTCACGACCATTGACCTGACCAAGGAATGTTGGCAGGTAGAGTTGATGGACAGAGCTAGGGAGAGGTCGGCCTTCATCACTCTGATAGGCTTATTCGAATTTAAAGTAATGCCTTTCAGAATGAAGAACGGCCTAGGCACTTTCCAAAGTTTGGTGAACCAGGTGTTAAATGGTGCTGAGGAATACGCCTTGGCTTACCTGGATGACACTGCCATTTTTAGTGCCAGCTGGGAGGAACACCTATCCCACCTTAGGGAAGTGCTGGGCAGGATACAGAAGGCTGGGCTCACTGTCAAAGCCGGGAAGTGCCAGGTGGCCATGGGAGAAGTGGCATACCTTGGGCATGTGGTAGGCCGAGGACAGTTCCGTCCTAACCAAATAAAAATAGAAGTAATCCAGGCGTGGCCCAGATCAAAAATGCAGAAGTAGGTCAGGAGTTTTCTCGGGACAGCAGGGTACTACAGAAAATTTGTACCCAATTACAGTGCTCTGGCTGCTCCCCTATCTGACCTGGTAAAGAAAAGGATGCCAAAGAAAATTACCTGGGGACCAGCCTGTGAAGTAGCCTTTACTAGACTGAAGGAGGCACTGTGCAGTGCTCCTGTTTTGACAAGTCCTGACTATAGCAGACCCTTTATAGTTCAGACTGACACCTCAGACGTGGGTATTGAGGCAGTACTGAGTCAGACATCGAGCCAAGGGAAAGATCACCCTGTAGCGTATCTGAGTAAAAAGTTACTTCCAAGGGAGCTGGCATACTCTACCATGGAAAAGGAGTGTCTTGCCATAGTGTGGGCCCTAAAGAAGTTGGAGCCATACTTGTATGGGCAGCATTCTGTGGTACAGACTAACCACAACCCCCCCTGGTTTGGCTGACACAAATGGTTAAGAATAATGGTAGATCAGTAAGATGCAGTCTTGCTTTGCAAGGGTATGACATGACAATTCTACATAGGGCTGGAGTGAAAAAATCAGAACTCAGATGGGTTGTCTCGCATCTATGAGAAGTGAACTGATTTGGGAAGCTTATCCTATGCAGGGGATAGAGCCCCCAAATTCAGTCTAGGTAGGGAGGATTGTGATGCTTGGACAGCTGGTTCTGATTACTCTATGATTTTTTTTGTAAAATAAAAATACAGTGTGATTGTCTGTCATGAGAAATGATGTATGCCTGGATGACCCCCCCAGGTTTCACTTCAAAGGGCAGGATATATGTTAAACAGCAGATCTCTGTAAGATGATTAACTTGCAAAAACTCGCATTTTATAGCCTTATTTAGAATCTGGGTTGTTTGAAGCTAAGAACTAAAATATCCATTTTATGACGTCCTCAGGAAGGGCAGCTAATTTCAAATGGAGCTGGAAAAACTAAGTGACAGCTAGGTGAGAAAACTGCAGAGTTGTAAAAGCTCTTTGATGTCTTGTGAAAGCAGGAAATTGCTCCTGGATGAAAGAGGACACTGGAAAATCACAGTCTTAATTAAGAGTGTCATCACTTGGAAAATGAGTTTTGCTGAAATCACAGAATGTAATACCTCTTGATGGGACTTCTTATTTTGTGTGTATGTGTGTATATATATATATTTATATATATACATGTACATACACACACACACACACACACACACATACATACATACATACACACACACACACACACATACACACACACATATATATACACACTTCTTATATATCCTGAAAATGAGGAGCTAGGTGATGACATCATGGAGAAGGCAGGTTCAAGACAGTGTTTTAATTATGCTGTGACTGACCTTTAGGAGAAATACATGTTTGGACTCTGAAAAAGAAACATCTACTGTAGCACTATTAGAAGAGATACATTAGATACATAAGTCTAATTGTCTGATGGTAGGAATTTTGCGCTTTTTAACCCTTTTTTTAAGTGATTGTATGTTTTTGTGATATATTGTTCTGTATTTATATTTTACACATTTTTATCTATTTTTAAGTAAACCTCTATTTTTAGAGACTACTTGGTGAGCCTTTGAAAATCTTTATTTGACAAGTGAAGCATATCTGGTTAAAGTTGACACTGTGCAAAAGCTTACTGGTTTACCAAACTGGGAAAAGGTAAGAGTTTATTCTGAGGTCTTTCATAGAGTTTTTAAGGGTTCATTTTGTACACCTAGTTAGGTGCCCGTAAGTGAAAGATATCTGGCCCCCCTGAAGAGCAGAATTGTCTGAGCCTGTACATTGGGTATGCTAGCACGAGGTTCACTGTTTGAATCCCTCCAGAACTTGAGACCAAAGTTTGATTAAAACCCACAAAACCGACAGGAGGGTTACCCTGTTTCTGTTCCTGTTCGCAATACTGCACTCGGAGGTTGGCACTGTGGGAGCAGAGGGCCTGACCTGCTGAGTTGGGTTGTGACACCAGCCACTAGTGTATTCCAGGTTATTTACTTGTAATCCCTAGGTGGCGCTATCCCTAGTGTTACACCCCTGCCTACTACTTACACACTAGGCTGAGGGGGTAGGGTTCGTTAATGTATATCAAGTCTAAAAACAGCTGCACAGTGCCTCCACTCAGGGTTACCTTATGTGGGCTAGCTGTTACCAGGTATAACCCCCTGAGATGTCATACCACCCACAAATACCATTTACAGTCCCCAAACATGACCCAATAGATATTTCCCCACAATTTAACATTTCATCATTTAAGGTCTCTCTCTAATAATATGCTCACACACAAGATGATAATTTTTTTCAAAACAGTAACAACAGATTTATTTATAGGACATAGGAGTTAGGAATGGGGAAATGGAATATAGGTTATGCTGATTTTCTGTTTACATATGTACAAAGGTTTTGATTGGTTTGCTGGTGAACCTCCAGCTGGGTGGCTACTATACTAACAGAGAAAGCAATCACATTCTTCAAACAACATTGATACCCAGAGCCCTGGCTATCTAAGTTGCTGACAAAAAAAAGCAGATGTTACACAACAATCATTTTCCCCACACTGGTACCAGTCCCAGATAAGTATGAAACCCCGCAATCTCACACTACACGCTGGGTACCGAGATACCAAAGTTCTGGATGTTGCAGGCCTGGTGCATGTTGCAGCTGGTCGAGTTGGCCAGCTTTGATTAGAAGGGAGGAGCAACTTGGAAAGCAACACAACAAAGACTGTTGAGTATCCTAAAGAAGGAAGGGACTTCCCTGCATTGGGCAGAAGCAGCAGGATTGGCCCTGCTGGTCACAGAAAGACAGGGATTGCCCTGTGTATCATAGAAGCTGAATATTTCAGAACAGGCAACTTGACTAGATCTTGGATTTCACATTCTGAACATTCAACACAATGCAAACTGGAATCACATTCAGTACATTTAAATACCAATACTTTTATGAAGTATTCTTTTTTTTACACTTGCCAGCTCCCACGGCTTTCAGAGGAGGCCTCGTACCTCCTCCTACTCTATCCGCCAGGGCAATCCCCCAAAGTGTCCCATTCCCCTTAGCATCATTTTTGCCTGTGGGGTCGGGGTTTATACATTTTTCCCCCCGATTTTTCTCCCTTAGTTTCTCCTGCCCCTTAGGACGGGCGCTTTTAGGACTTATACCAGGAGAGGCTGACGGTTAGCACCATCCTCTCACGCCGCATAATGTTCCCGGGCCCCCGACCTCGCACATCGGAGCCGCCAATCCCTTCGAGGCCTGGTGCTTCCACCAGCTCTCTTTACTGGAGTATCAGACGCTTCCACGTCCCCGGTAACCACCCCTGAGGGAGGAGAGCATCCGCTGGGATGCTCAATCCTCCCTCCCCCTGCCGACCCCCGAGCAACCAGAGTCCGTTCCCGAACCTGGGTCACCGGCATAGCGTGAGGTGTGGCGTCCAACGCCTCAACCCTCAGCACCACCGGGCTGACCATATCAAGTATTCTTGATGGAAACTTTCAAATACCTCAAGGGAATCAACAAAGTCCAAGAGGGTAGCATCTTTCAAAAAAAGAGATGTGCAAAAACAAGGGGTACAATTTGAAGATAGAGGATGGACGGCTCAGAGGTAATGTTAGGAAGTATTTCTTCACAGAGAGGGTTGTGGATACATGGAACAGCCTTTCTGAAGAGGTCATAGAGTCAAGAACAGTGGGGGAATTCAAGAATGCATGGGACAGACATAAGGCAATTCTAGTGGGGGATAGGAGGAAGTAGGCTGTTGGTTAACTAGGATCTGCAGCTTATCCGTTAGGTAGGGAAATGGGCAGACTAAGTGGGCCAAGCGGTCCTTATCTGCCATCAAATTCTATGTTTCTATGTTGGTATCAGATGAGGTCACATCCAGTACATTCAAATACCAATAAAGCATCTTTACTGTCAGACGGAGTCATATCCAGTACATTTAAATACCAATACTTTTATCAAGCATCTCTTATTCTCAGATGTAGTCAGGCAAGGTGGGTATAGGCCATTCCCAGGTATAATCTAGACATAAACAAGTTCTAGGGCCTCCTGTCCTATGAAGCAACAACGCGACTTTGGCTGGCAACTCCATTAGGGCAGAAACTAACCCATAGAGGGCACAGATGAATATCAGCACATTTATATGGTTAACTTACACAAAATCTCAATACACCTGCACTGGGCCATTTGGGCAGCAGGCAAGGTGCATAAGAAGAACAATTTTTAGACGACCAGTCTCTTGAGGGCGAGGCGGCCCAGACTGATTATTTCTAAAGTCCACAATTCGGCAGATAAAGGGGCATGTCAGCCCCAGGGTTATTTAGTTAGCATCTCTAGTAGAATGATTTTAGGGCTTGTAGGCCCATAGATTACTTGTAGAACTTCTCCCTCGCACCGTTGGGGGATACAAATGTACTCACAAAGGTCCTCCACAGGTAGTATCCGCTATAGAAGGTGTCCTGATGTCTTCAGTCCTCACACAACTGAGGTTTGGGTCAGCTCTCTCACCACTGCTTGATGTTACATGTTCTTTGGCCCACATCCTTCCCTGACGTGGGAGGGAGGGCTAGCACCTGGAGGACATCTCTGGCAACCTCCAGACTAGCAGGCAAAGCAAACATAACTTATTTTATTTAAGTTAAAAAGTTAAAGTAACAAACATCCCCCTCTGGATAGAAGGGATTAACTGGAATGCCCAGGCCTGGTAGCATGGCAGGGGCCTGAACCCCCACCCCTGTAGGGGGCTCCCAGAAGGCTGGAATCTGCTCACTTCGGTCTCAATCTGATGAAATGTTTGCTTACACTGTCTCTTATAGGGCTTTATTAAGGCTTCTGATTGGTTGCAGTGATGGGGTGATTGGCCTCCAGTTGGCTGGAGGACCTGTCACTCACATGACTCGAGGCACTGTTGGTCTGGTGTTCTGGCGCCTAAAATGATGTCCTTGTAAGTCCCCATGAGCCATGAGCACTTGTCATTTTCCCAGGGGGTGTTGTGAATGTCCCACAAGTCCTGGCTTTGTATTCCTGGCTTTCCCATTGGCTGTAACTGTTTGGAATGGCTGCTTAACCCACTGTCCCTTTAGCAGATCAGATACAGTCCTGAAATAAAGTTCTGGTGCAGCCACAGAAGAACATATATTTGCCCCAATGCCCCATAGTTCTGTAGCCCAGATGATATATTTGCTGTCACTGCACAGAGAAACTGAATGACTCAGCTGGTTCTCCTGTCGCTACTGCAAATATTTAAGCTCCCCTGCAGCAGCAGATAGGCTGACACTTAAGAGTCCCAAAAGTTCTGGTTCAGCCAGGTTAAAGGATTTATTTTATTTAAATACTCTCCCCCTTTGTCCCACACATATGCAGCAGCAGTTATTATTTCAAAAAACATTTTCTTTTTCCTTTTTCGGCAGTAGCTGAGATACATGCTGTCCTGGGGGCAGACAGACACACAAATGTCTAGTCAGGTGACTGGGGCTCAGCTCATGAATATTTAAATGATCCCCGGTCGAATTCCCCTCGCAAACTCCTTAAATTTTAAAGAAAGTGACCTGTCTGTGGTCACCGGGTCCCAAACTAGTGAGAGGGATCCTGGGACTGATGGAACAGTCCCCGAGGTGACCGCAAAACAGCGTGGTTTAAGATCAAAGGCACTTTTTGCACCTATGCGATTCCTGCTGCCCAAAAATACAGCATGTGATCGTGGTGGATGTTGAGAGCCTGAGGGGCTGGATTTAGACTTTGGCTGGATCCGGGGGGACACCAGAGAGGCAGAAAAGGACTTGGAGGATGAAAATTTGCTGGCTGGAAATCGGCTGAAGCCTGGGCAGAGCAGCAGGAGATAGGGTGGAAAGGTAAGCCCAAGCAGGCTTTTCTGGAACACCCATTTTCAGGGGGGTTACATATTTATTTAGCTTTTGTTGACCAGTTAAGCACACTAGACAAACATAGGCCTATTTTCAGGTGCAACCTTGTTGATCCCATAGAATTGTCACACCATCTAGGAAGGCATAGAGAGGCCTGCCTGGTGAAGACTGTTTACAATGGCTGTTGGTCAAAGTTGGCAAGGCTAGGCAGGTGAAGGTCTGCGTCATCCCACCAGTGCACTGTCCCTGCAGCATCTAGCAGCCTGGGGACACTCCAGACAGAGCTAATCCGTCACCTTCAACACGCGTGAAAATCAAGGTACTGTGTTTCTTTCCTGTCTTATTTCTTGGACTGGGTTTTCTTGGGTTGTACTGTGCCCCCCGCCCCTCCCACCAATTTACCATATGGATACCCCTAGACAGTGAGGGGGGCTTACATACAATTTTTGGCCAGGAAAAGCACACTAAGTCAACGTTTGTTTCCAGGTGAGTTCTGAGAGCACAGGGAAATGTCTGGTCACAGAATATGCATGTGGTGGCAGTGGAATACAAATCCAGTTCTCCAGGTCTGCAGCTCAGTGATCTTTTTTATATACTTCTCTTATGTGAATAGACCAGGTACCTCAATTATAAGAAGGTGTGTGTATATATACTGTAGAATTCATTCATCATGTGTTTGTTTAATTTCGCAGTTTCCTCCAACTGCACATGTTTGCTTTTTATTAAGTTCGCGGTTGCACCTCAAGCCAGCAATAAATGAAAATTACGTACCTACCGTAATTCTTGATCTTCTCTTGTATCTTCACCATTCATTACTGATAGGGTTAAGCCAGAGGCGCGCACCCGCTACGGGAGTTTTTTTTTTTTTTTTGAGTCGGTTTCAACGGCGTCCATCGAGGACGCCACGACCAAGGCCATGTGTGAGAGGCGGCCATTAGTGCCGCAGACTTCTTCTCTATCTCAGTTCCGTTAGCCGGAGAGGCGAAAATAAAGGGTAAGAAAAAAGAAAGTGAGGCGAGAGAGCCGAGGGATAGAAAAAGGAAAGGAAATAAACTGAAAAAGGAATAAGCCGATGGAGAATAGACAGAGGAGAGAGAATTCCTACCCTAAGGGACCGCAGGGCCTCCTTTCTGGGGCGGCTCTAGGGGAGGAACAGAGAGAAGGAAAGGGAAGTAGAAGAAGAAGAAGAAGAAAGAAAGAAAGAGAGAGGCATGTTGAGAGGGAGAACAGTGCCCACCGAGCATTGGTTGAGAGGCTTATAGGCGAGAAACTAACAAGAGAGCAAGAATCCCAGTTGCTAGGACTGAAGGGAGGTTCAACCGAACCACCTGAACAGATCCGAATGAGGGCAGACTCTCTGAACTCTCAACATGCCAAGTCCCTTCATCCTAGTTGAGGGCTCCTAGACTGCCCAAGCAGAACCTGTTCCGGGTAGAGCGCCCATCCAGGAAGGGGACTAAGTCCCTTAGCACATTGCTAAGCGCTAACACAGAAGTGTATGGGAAAGACTATGCCTTCTTGAAGGCAGTTTTGTATGAAAGATAGAGTGGAACTCAATCAGACTCCCTAAGACAAGGCAAACAGATGCTCAGAGCTGACAAGTTCAGTCAGTAGCTAGAAGAGCTCGAAATAATACCTGTCAGGAGGATTCTAGACTTTGCCGAGGCAAGTCAGGGCATGGCCACTTGGGCTGTGAAAACTGTATAACCTGAAGAAGGTATTTAGGAATCGCACCCTAAGGGCAGTCAGAAAGAGTTCCCTCAGAATTTGAGAAAATACCATTGTGCTCATTCCTCTTTTACCTTGAGGAAAAAAGGGGATCCATTCACTAAGAATGGAAAACAGAAAGTTTTTTTATTTTGGCATAAAGGCCAAGGGAAGGAAGAGGAACGAGACGGGAGGGGAAGACGCCACAGAAGGAGGCCACTGAGGTGAAGGTGGGTGGGTATCAGTAATGAATGGTGAAGATACAAGAAAAGATCAAGAATTACGGTAGGTACGTAATTTTCATATCTTCCCTTGTCAATCTTCACCATTCATTACTGCTTGGGTGAGTACCAAGCCCCCTCCCCCCTTGAAAAAAGGGGGGGTAGAACCCTGAGGGAACAAGACCCCCAGCCTCCTGTTGGTGAGAAACAGAAGGGGAAGACCCTGGCTAATACAGAGAGAAGCCTAAGTGGGAGAAGAGCTAGGAGGTGCCCCCCGAGGACGGGGAGACGGAGGAAGCCCCTGCAGAAGTCTCCTAGCTCTGGAGGAAAAAAGACGGGTCCCCCGGAAAGCGGAGCGCATCACCCTTCGCCGGGCCAGGGGTGACAACCTTGATAGACGAAGCCATGCCGTCCGCCTAATGCAGATCGCTGTCCCCGCGCAAGCCTGGAAGCCACCTCATTGGCGTCATAAGATGCCCTTGCCTGGTGTCTTGCCAGCTATAGCAGAGAGGGCAATAGCTTGTCTAGTATGCTCCATATCAGGCATTGATGCTAGGAGCTGGGAGAGCATCGACCACAGATGCCGATTGTAGGCAGCGTGGTGAGCCTGATGTGATGCAATGCAAGCCACCGCACATGAGGAAGAGAACACTCTTCGCCCCCACCGGTCGAATTGTAGGGAATCCAAATCCGGTGGGCGGTCGTACGCCAGGCGGCGGCGCCCGGAAGGAGTCTCTAGGTACACCAAACCCGAGGACGGGTTGGGAAGGGTACCCAGGGATTCCGACAGGGCACAATACCTTCGACGACAGTCTGCCGGGGCTGGAGAAAGGGCGGCTGGCAACTGCCAGGAATGGATAGATGCCTCCTGGAAGGGGATAGGCCAGGAAGGTACCACCAGGTGCTGGGCACTGAATTTTCCAAGGAATTCACGCGTCTCCTGTTCAGTATTGTCTCACCTTACGTAAGAGATTCGAAGATCCCTCACCATCCTCGAAAGGAATCGCTGATATTCAGTGAAATCAGCATCGGAAGAAAGATGAGCCAGGGGTTCCTCTCCCTCAGAGGAGGAAGACGAGGATGATGGAGAGCTCGAATGTCCAGAAGATTCCTGCGGCGGTGGGGAGAGTTGAAAGACCCGCTCATGCATGTATCTAACATATGAGGGGAAGGCCGCCGCAGAACCTCTGAACTGCTCCAAGGATAACGGACCCATAGGACCGACATGGCCTGGAAGAGCGGGGGGGTGGTTGCAGAGGTACTGGAGAAGGGCACCTGCGAAGAGGCAACTGACCTCCGATAGGGCTCTGAAATCCGGGGAACGGAGCCCGAGCTGGCGGGATCCCGGACAACAAACCAGGTCGCAAGACGGGACCCTGAGGATGCGATGCCTGGAACAGCCCGGGGGGGGAACCTCCCCTGTGACGAACCCGGGACTGCATGGATCCAGAAGGGCAGTCTGCAGCAACGCCACCGGAGGGAACCCTGGGGCCCAAGAGGGAAGGGGCGGGGTTGGCGCTATGGCTCCTAGCCACCCCAGGAGGGTGGCAGGAGACCGTGTGACCGTTCCTCGCCCCTCGGACTCCAGAGAGCCCTCCTCCTGACTGCAGCGTCCCCCACCCCAAGAGACGGCAACAGCACCCGGGAGGGTAGCTGTCACAGACCCCAGGAGGGGGAGTCCTCAGTCCCCACCACATCACCCCCCCCGGGACCCGGGGCCACCCCTAGCCCGAGGGCCCTCAGGGGAGGACGGAAGTGGGGACAGCGAGAGGGGCCCGCTGTGCCGTCTAACACCCCGTGCCACTGGGGAACCCGACCCCGAAGAGTCAGGCTGCCAGGATGGGTCCACATCTGAGTCGTCGACCTCCGAAGAGGACGAGACCAGCAGAACCTCAATGATGACAACCCCAGGGTCCCCGGAGGAATGGCGCCGTGCTAGGGACGGCACTGGACGACCCCAGCACACCAGCGACAGTCAGGCCCAGTTCTGGCTTCCTGCTGCGCCAGTTAGGCTCATGGCGCGCCCGAGGCCGGAACCCAACCCGCGCGAGAGTGCAAACCGAGCTCACGAGCGCCAAAGGCTTGAGCAGCGCGCCACGGCGCCGCCTCGATCACTGACACCGCAAGTGGCGCTGGGATCCAAAATGGCGCCGGAGGGCGGCGTCGAGGGTCCACTGGTGCCAGGCCCAGCAATCGTGGGGCTCGACACTGGGGAGCCTACACCTCCGAGGAGGTGACTGCCTGCTGGTGTCCCTGCCGCGCGCCCGCAGGGACCACGACGTTTCCCCGACACCACGAGAAGCTTCCTTCGGGCAAGAGAAGAGGAGGGAGCCCCTCCTCCACGGACCGTGAGTAGGCTCAGGAGGGGACCCAGGGAAGGGCCTAGAGACCTTACTTGGGAATCCCTGACGACTGGCCCCTCAAGGTCGGCGGGCCTCGCCGAGCTTGAACGCTGCTGGACTTCGAGAGGACACGGGCGTCCATGGAGAAACAAGCCACACGCCCATGTTGTGGTTGGGTCCCAGGCAATGGAGACAGACATCATGCCGGTCCGAGACGGAAAAATGCCGGCCACAGGAGCACCGACGCATAGGGGGCGTGGCCCACCTTCGTCTTACGCCTTGCTCCTGAACCAGACATGATGCGAACTAAACAAGGAAAAAAAGGCAATAAAGCACACGGCGCCGCAGTATAGAAAGAAAAGGAACGGTCTTACCGGTATGCGGCATCAAGTGAGAATCTTCTGAGAAGCGAGGAGTCTTTGAGGAACCAAGAAACTAACGCTACCGTGCAGCAGGTGCAGCCTCGACGGCGGGAGAAACAGAACTGAGATAGAGGAGGAGTCTGCGGCACCTAACGGCCGCCCCTCGCGCATGACGCAGTATGTCGTCCTCGAGGGCGGCGCCATTGGAGCCGACTCCAAAAAAAAACCTCTCGTAGCAGGTGCGCGCCTCCGGCTTAACCCTATCAGTAATGAATGGTGAAGATTGACAAGGGAAGATCCAGAACACTCTCCCTGTAAAGAGGCTGATACTGTATCACATTGTGGCAGGCAGATGATTATGTCTGATCTTCTATCCTGCTTCTGTGGAGAGCAAGCTGAGGACTCTCCCTTGCTATACTGTATTAATCTGCCTGCTACCCTCTCCCATGACCCTGCTCAACGTAAGACTGGTCAGAGAATGCTTACAATCTGAGGCTGGACTGGCAACATACATCGGCATCTAGGCGTCTGACTGCTCCACCTTTTCACTCAAATCAGAGCCCTAGCAATACAGAAAATGTCTTATCTCACCTCAGTTGCCATGAAAACTGCACCATTAATGCTGGGTCTCAGTGTACAGACATCAAGGTCAACCTGAGGATGTCTTCTATCAAGACTAAACATGCAGAGTGGCTAGTAACTGCATTCCAGCAGTTAGCAGAGCGAAGGGAAGACTGTCTCAGAGGATTTGCTGATGCGGGAATTACTGAAGCACATTCTCAGTTCCTGAATCAGGTAAGTATTGTGCTGTAACTAGTGACTAGTACAATAAATTTGAACAACTTTTTAAAACTCCCATTTTTGTTTTGGTTTTTAGGAGGATACTCAAAAGAGTATAATGAATGCTAGGAATAAAAGCTAGAGCTACTTCTGCTGACCACACAGCTACATACATTTTGTTTCTGCCAACTGCAGTGTATCGCTGCATTTCTGGATCGAATTACTGTTTCTTTATATTTTTTTCAAATGCCATATTTTTAGCAAGTTTAAACAAACTTTGATTTTTATAATTAAAACGGTTTCCTTAATTTTACGGTTAAGCACCTATCGCAAACATAGTGAGAATACTTAATCAGCATTAATTCTGTATTCTACAGTAATCAGGTACAGCAATACCACTATGCTATACTGCCTCCCAAAAGTATCTTGTGTATTGTATCCATTTAATTCTTGCACCAGGTATTCATGGTTGTGTTACTTATGCTGGGCATTTTTGTCCCTTGTTACTTGTTCACTGTAACTTTGTAACCCCCTGTATCCCTCCACCCATGTCACACCTGGAAACGGGCCTTGTCTTTGTGTGTCTTTCCCGGTTACCAATTTCAAATAAATTGAGCAGTAACAGCTTTAACCTGCAGACAATTGTTTGACATGTATCTACTTACCACCCTGCTCATGGATGTGTATGCCTTGAGGCTGACCTGGGCATGATCCTTTTCACTTGCTACTGTGAACAGTGGATCTGCGGACAATGCAACAAATAAAACACTTGTAACTGAAAGCACAGAACAGCATAATGACTTCTTAGCACAATCTGAGCTTTTAGCTTGGCCTCAGCAGCAACAACACTAAAGTAATGGTGACTGGCTGAATGGATTTCTTGTTTATACTCCAATAACAAACATTTTCTTTGCTCAATATCATGCAGATTTGTTCTCATTCTTCCAATGGCGGAGCAGATATTGAAGTTACTGTCCCATGTGGAAAATAAGACAGATGGCCAGAGTTTTTTGTTAATCTTTATCTTTCCCATTTTTCTTTCTCTGCACTCCTAACCCTAACATATAACACAGTAACATAGTTATTTAAGGTCAGAAGGGACTCTAGATGCACTATGTCTGCCCCTCCCTTCATAAGCAGGGGTGAATAAATAGGGGTTGTAACATGGCACAAAATAAAAAATTACTCACTTTAGTAATTATGTTTCTTCTACTGGAGTCTTGCTGTATTCTGACAATTGCAGTGATTCCCAAACTTTGAACTGCCCCAGAGAACAAATAGTTAACTTTCTATGCAGGACATAGAATGCTGAGCTCGAGCTCAGTTGAAGTCTCTGTCTGGAGTGATTCAAACTTAAACCATCAGATTCCTATGAGCCCAACTAAACTAAAAATTCTATGTGGAAATTGTAAAAATTCTTATTAGCCAACTGGCTGAAAAAAGTTTTGGATTCCCAAGGAAGACTCCAGTCAGGAAACCCAAAAACAAAACCCAATGTACTATAAATAACAATAATAAATCAGCACCCAAACAAAAGGAGGAGGGTGCAAGCAAAAAACACCCCTGGGGTGCAACACTGCACCTGCCCACCCACTTCCCAAAAACAGGTTCTGAGAGAGGAGGGAGGAAGGTCAGAATACAGCAAGACTCCATTAGAAGAAACATAATTACTAAGGTGAGTAATTTTTACTTCAAACAACATGAAGTCTTGCTGTATTCTGACAATTGCAGACTACCAAGCAGTATCTCCAAGGAGGAGGGACAGAACCTACTTTGGGAATAGGCTCTGAAGTATTGCTGTGCCAAACCGAGCATCACTCCTAGCCTGGATATCCAGAGAGTAATGCTTGGTAAAAGTATGGACTGTTTTCCAGGTGGCTGCTTGACAAATTTCTACGAGAGGGATATCCCTGGCAGCAGCCAGGGAAGCAGCTGTACCTCTTGTGGAATGAGCCCTCAGGCCTGAGGGTGGAGTTTTTCACAGCTTTTCATAGCAGAATTGTATACAAGACACAATCCATCTGGCAATAGATCTTTTGGTGGCAGGCTTGCCCTTCCCCACTTCTCCATAAGTGAGGAACAACTGGAGGGAGTCAAACATGTGACCCTTGGTACGCTCTATGTAGTAACTAAGGGCTCTTTTGACATCTAAACTGTGTAGCCTCCTATCTCCTGAGGAAGAATGATCAGTGAAGAAAACAGGGAGAGACATAGACTGATTCAAATGGAAGTCTGAAACCACTTTGGGCAAGAACCTTCTATTGGTTCTAAGGACCACTTTATCCCTGTGAAATTAGATAAAATCAGGTTCCATTGACAGGGCTTGCAATTCACTGATACGCCTGGCAGAGGTAATGGCTACCAAGAACACAGTTTTCCAAGTCAAGTACTTAAGCTCTGCTGAAGACATAGGCTCAAAGGGGGCTTGCATAAGTTGAGCAATGCAAACATGCAAATCCCAGGCAGGGGCAGGGTCTCTAAAAGGAGGACTGGTGTGAAGCAATCCTTTAAATAATTTACAGAACACAGGATGAGAAGATAGTGAGGAAGACTTCCCCATAGACAAAAATGCAGAGACAGCCGACAAGCGTACCTTGAGAGTAGCTGGTCTGAGCCCTAGGCCATTAAGAAGGAACGTATAATCCAGAACCGTAGGCAATTCAGCAGTGTCTGGAGAAACATGCTTCTTAGAACACCAAATGCTAAATCTTTTCCATTTGGAGTTTTAAGTCTTTCTGGTGGAGGGCTTTCGAGAAGCCTTGAGGATATCCAGAACCCCTTGGGAAAGATGCAGATCTGCAAACTCTAACTCTTCAATAGCCGTGCTTTGAGATTGAGAGACTGAAGATAGAGGTACCAAATCCTTCCCTGAGAGGATGTTAACAGGTTGTAATTCCTGGGAACAGACAGGGGAGGATGGACTGCTAGGGACAGCAACAGGGGGTACCAGGGCTGTCTGACCCAATCTGGAGCAATCAGAACCACCTTGCAAGGCTGAGACCTTATTTTTACCAAAACTTTGAACAGGAGTGGGAAGGGGGGAAAGGCATACAAAAACTTCCCTTCCCAATTCAGGATCAGGGCGTCCAGAGGGACTGAGCCCAGGACTGGAAGTCTGCAACAAAAGAGAGGGAGTTGGTGATTGTCTGGGGCTGCAAAAAGATCTATCTCTGGAATGCCCCACCTTGAAAAAATCACTTTCAACACCTGAGGGTCCAAGGACCATTCGTGACGGCCCTGAGAAATCCTGCTCAGTGCATCTGCTAGCACATTGTCCTTGCCTGAAAGGTGAACTGCTACAAGAGAGGTTTGCAGGGAATAAGCCAGGGACCACAACTTCATGGCTTCTGTGCACAAGGCCATGGAATGAGTGCCTCCCTGCTTGTTGATATACCACATGGTGGTGGCGTTGTCTGTTCTGACTTGAACCACCTTGTTCTGTACTGACTGTGAGAATGCTTTTAGAGCCAGAAAAACTTCCCTGAGCTCTAGAAGATTGATGTGGAGAAGGGATTATTGGGGGGACCACAACCCCTGGGCAGTAAGGGACCCCAGGTGGGCTCCCCAGCCCAGGAGAGAAGCATCCGTGGTAAGGACCACTGAACAAGGCTGAGCAACAAAAGGAACATCTTGTCTTAAACTGTCCTGATCCTGCCACCACTGGAGGGCTTGGCTCAAGGTCAGAGTCACTGGGATCTGTTTGGTAAGGGAATCCTTTTTCTGAGACCAAAAAGCTCTCAGGTGGAACTGAATATCCCTCATCTGGAATCTTGCCCCTTGGACCACTGCTGCTGAAGCTGCCATGTGACCCAAGAGCTGGAGGAAATACCTTGCTGGTCGAGATACCCGAAGGCTGAAGGAAGAAGCTAGTTCCATAAGAACCCTTGCCCTTTCTAGAGGAAGAAAGGCTCTTGCTCTGAGTGTGCCTAGTTCTGCTCTTATAAAGGTAAGAAGCGGGACTGGTTCGAGAACTGACTTGGGAAGGTTGAGAAGAAATCCTAGAGAAGTGAGCACTTGCTGGGTAACTTGTAGATGAGACTTGACTTGGTCTGGAGACTGACCCATTAGCCAATCGTCCAGATAAGGAAAAATGGAAATCTTTTGCCTTCTTAGAAAGGCAACTGCTACTGCCAGGCACTTTGTGAAAACCCTTGCGGCTAAGGTTAGGCCAAAGGGCATTGCTCTGAACTGATAGTGGCCTGAGGGCAACTCGAACCTGAGGTACTTTCTGTGGGAGCACCTGATGGGAATGTGAAAGTAGGCATCTTTGAGGTCCAGGGAGGCTAGCCAGTCCCCTGGCCTTGGAGAGGGAAGGATTATTCCCAGAGTTATCATCTTGAACTTTGGTTTTAAAAGATGTTTGTTTAAATATTTTAGGTCTAGGATGGGTGGCCACTCTCCTGTCTTTTTGGGGTCAGGAAGTACCTGGAGTACAGTCCTTTGCCCCAGTGTAGGGCAGATACTCTCTCTATAGCTTTTAAAGCTAGGAGAGAAAAAACCTCTGCCTCTAGGGCAATGGTTTCCGAAAGATTTGCAGGTGGAAAAGATCTGTCTCTCATCTTTGGAAATTTTTTGAAGCCGAGAACCAGTCTCTGGCTTACTGCTTCCAGGACCCACTTGTCTGATGTAATAGACATCTAGTCCTGGACAAAGTAAGCAAGCCTGCCCCCTACTGGAATAGGAGAGTCGACCCAGGCAGGCCCATCAGGGTGTCTGCTTGGCAGGGGCTTTAGGCTGAGGAGTGGATGCAGCCCTACTCATCCCCCTTCTGCCTCTCCCTCTGAAGAACCCCGTCTGAGAAAAGGAAGAAGAGGCCTGTGCTTGGTAAAAAGGCCTTTGAAAAGGCCTGCTCCTGCCCCTAGACTGCTGCCTTTGAGGAGTTGCCTGCCTTTCCTTGGGCTGAGCACTCCTGCAGGTGGTCTTGTACTCATCCATTTTCTTCATATAATTCTCTGTCTGCTCCCCAAACAGAGAATTACCCACTACAGGAAAATCCATGGCCTGAGCCTGGGTGTCCTGCGAGAGGCTAGTACATCTGAGCCAAGCCATCCTCTGAAGAGCCACAGATGTAGCCATGACTCTTGATGACACATCATTAGAGTCCACAGCAGCATGAAACTGAACCTTAGATGCTTCAGTCCCATCTGCAGCCACAGCCTCCAGCTCCTTGGCTAGCTGGGGGAGGCCTGTTTAGCCAGTGCCAGTACAGTGTCCCACCTGGACTTCTGGTACCTGGCTGTATAGGCCTTGTAATTCGCCTGCCTGAGTCCCAAAGAAGATGCCATGTACTGCTTCTTTGCCATTGTATCAATCTTTCTGGAGTCCTTGCCAGGGGTGTCTGAAGCCAAGGGAATGTTTGCCTTGTCACAGGCAGCAGCCTGCACTACCCCAACATATCTGCATTGTTGATATAAGATCTCTGTGTCTGAGCCTGAAAGTGTATACCTCTTGTCCATTCTTCTATCCACAGGAGGTACAGTGTTAGGAGACTTAAGATTTTTTGTGTTCGTTTCCCAAAATATTTATGGAGGGGAATAGACAGTCTCCTGGACTCTGGGATGTCCATCATCTCTACATAATCAGGCTCCTCTTGATCTTCCACAGCCTCCTCCATAGGAAGCTGGAGGGTTTCAGCCAGCTTTCTGTAAAACATAAAGTGAGAAGAGGACTCAGAAAGCCTAGGAGGGGAAACACCTGAAGGTCTGTCTGGGGGAGATGTCCGGTTCCACAAGCACATCCAGACCTTCACTTACATCATCATCCTCAAACTCCCCTTCCTCTTCAAATTCCGGTTAATAAAAATCTTCAAGGGTATACTCTCGAACCGGGGGAACCAACCAAACCGAACCCCTGCCAGAAGGAGCCGGATCGGTTGGAACCGGACGGAGCGATTCCACGATCTGAATTGCCCTGGCTATCTCTTCGGCAGTTGGAACATGAACCTCTGGATCCGAACCGGTAGATTTATCTTTGCATTTTCTTTTTGTTAGAACTGATCCCTTGGAATCGGCTCTCCTTTTGCCCGAAGAAGTATCGCCCTGGTCAGAGGGCACTCCTTCTGGTTCGGTCGAAACCGAACCGGGCTGGCCATCCAGGTCAGCGGACTTCTCGGCCTCCCTTTTCCCTCAGTCTACCTAATCTCTTCTCAAGGGTAGATTTGGGAAAGATTTTACATATTTGGCAGTCTGAATCGAGGTGGTCAAACCCCAGACAATAAACACAGGTGGTGTGGGGATCGGCCCTAGCAAAGACCTCCCTACACTCACTGCAGTGTTGAAACCCAGTGGGCCCGGTTTTTTTCTTGGGTTTCTCAGACATGGCCAACCTAACCAAACTTACCCTTTTTTCGGCAACCACCAGGCAAGACTCCTTTATCGGTTCCTAAATGTGTCACCAGTATTGGAAAAAAAACGGTTCAAAACACGTTTTTTTTAGAACCGATAAGAACCGGTAACCACACACTAAGTAAACAAACAAATTTCACTAACAAATGGCTGGTTCAGCTGAACCAAGCCGCACTTTTACAAGTTCCACACAGAAAAACAGAACAATTCCTATCTAGTACTCACGGCATCACAGACGGAGACTGAACCGACTATGCGGATACTTTTTTTGGTTTAAAAACCGACGAAAACTGAAAACTTTAACCGACTTTCGAACTGAGCTGAAGGAGAAATCTCCGGAGCGACCGTTCAGTGAGGCGGAGTAAAGAACCCGACGCTTTAGGTTTGAATCACTCCAGACAGAGACTTCAACCAAGCTCGAGCTCAGCTTTCTATGCCCTGCATAGAAAGTTAACTATTTGTTCCCCGGGGCAGTTCAAAGGTTGGGAATCACTGCAATTGTCAGAATACAGCAAGACTTCATGTTGTTTGAACAAGAGATCAGATATCTAACATGGACTGAAGGAATGACAACAGATAATCATGGAGCAACCATGGATTAATTCTCAAGTAATCCATGGTTGCTCCTCAGTAAAACATGCTTGCTCTTGTAATTCTGTCATTCACCACCAGAACTCAAATCGCCTGTGCACTTAAATATATGCATTTCCCATCATGCACAGCAGCCAAATCCCAAACAGCAAACACAGAAGAAAAACGGAGACAGTTCCACAGTTCACAAAAGTAAGACAGCCAAAATCAACACATATTTACAGGAATCCAAGGAATCTGAATGGCTAAAATGCCAACAAAGCCATGTAATTATTAGCCCATAATTACACTCTTATACTACTTTTCTCTGTGCCAACTTCATTACGGGCACCACATTAAAGAATTAGTACCCTCACCTACCAGCTATGCCAAAAGAAGCATACCCAGGCCATGACAGGAAAACAAAACTCCTACCTCCTACACACTTGAAATCAAGGACAACTGAACTTATAAAGAAATTAAATTCCTTCATACTTACCATAATTTCCTGTTCTGTTAGCTCCAACGTCATCAATAAGGAAGTTAATACATATGGATAATATGCTCCCCTGGGGATAGTGGTACAGAAAAAAACTCATATGTATTAATTTCTCCATTGTCAATGTGGAGTAATTCAGAAATACAATAGCCTGACTCAAAAGAGGCAATTTATCATCACGTGTGAGTGGCCAGGACTTTTTTAACACACTCATGGCTCTACCACTTGTGAGTAATGGTCCTGCCCCCGACTCCCCCCCCCCACCACACACACACACACTTACTTGAAGATAAAATTGCATATTCTGAGTCAGGCCATTGTGTATTCCCCATATATTGCCACAGTGGGAGGCAGATTTAAGCCTCAGTATACTTTATCTACTATAGGTATATCTAGGTAATCCCCATTCATTTCACTTGGATTTCCTGGGATATATCCAGATACAATTTATTTATTTGATTTTCGGAGATGCACCTTTGAGCAGCAAGTGCTCTTTTTCAAAGGTTCCACATCAGTTACATTACATTACATTTAGGCACATAGTCTAGCTCAGGGGAGCTTGGTCAAACGACAACATTCAAGAGACAAGGACAATTTCAGTGACGGCCTAGTACAGTACATATGCTATCACAGTTAGTAGAAACCCTGACAGCTGATACATTATGGGGATACATTATTAGCCCAAGTGGGGCTTGGTGTATGGGGAAGCAGGGGTTTTAAGGCTTTACTGTTTTGGGGTAGTCCTCTGGTGGTGGCAGTGTGCAGTAGGTAATTGACAGTCGCCATAGTTATCAAGTGTAGCAGCAGCATCCTGCCATCTTTAAGAGTTCTTTTTTCAGGGATGACTTAAACTGCAAAATCTTGGGTAGGCCCCATATGGGTTCTGGGAGGTCATTCATCCAGTATGCAGCTCAGGTAGCAAATGAGGATTTCCCTAGGCTTGTTTTACACTAGTGGACTTTGAGGGCTTGTCTAGTCATACTCCTGGTTGAGTAGTTATAAGTAACTGGGCAAAGAAGGTCATTGGGCCAGCCCGGTGGTGTTGAGAGTTTAGGTGCTGGACACCACACCTCACGCCATGCCGGTGACCCAGGTTTGGGAACAAGCTCGGGTCGTTGGGGGGTCAGCAGGGGCAAGAGAGGATTGAGCACCCCGAGGACTGCTCTCCTCTCCTGGGGATGGGTGGGTTGCATCTCCCGCTGTGACAGTAGCTCCCTGTGGCGACTGGGGGCAGCACGACAGAAGGGAGATAAGCAAGGGGGTTGGAGGCAGTAGCGGATGGCTTGCAGATGGGTGCAGGAGCATGCACGTCGCGCACTGACCATCACTGCACATCTGCACTGCCAGGGCACAAAATGCAGGAAAAGGCCCTGGCACCCAGACAGGTGAAGGTGGGGCTAAGGACGTCCCCCATGTCCACAGTCGGGTCCTATTTGGCCAGTTGTTGTCGCTCTCTTCCACTCCCTGGCCGCCCTTCTAGATTGTAGATAGAGCACAGGAGGAGTAAATGACGGTCCCACCCCATGAGGCTCAGAGCCAGGGTGGTTGGTGGAAATGGGTGAGAACTCCTGGAAGTGGCAGACTGGTCCAGGTAGACCTCAGGCTGGGTGGGATATGGACGCCCCAATACCCCCACTGGAGATGGGTCTATGGAACCAGTGAGGAGGAGTGGAGAGAACTGGAAAACAAACAAGGTCACTGGGGTAAGGCCCAGTTGTTGTTTTTTTTTGCCAGGAGGCATGTCTGGTATTTTAGCCTTCCACTGAGTGGGCGCCATCCAGTTTGATAGTACAGGAACAGGTGTATGCTAGTCTGTCTGCATTGTAAACAAAGCAGCATGCTTTATTAAGGACCAGGTGTATCCTACTGAGATTGGTCTCACAGGCTGCACCATATATGGGGAGACCATAGTCTATGATGGGGAGTACTGTTGCGGAGATTGGCAGATGTCCTGCTTCCAGGGTAAGGTTCAATTTTCGCCTATAGAGTGCTCCAAGTTTTTGATTATTGTGGTTTGTTATGTTGTCAGCATGGGGGTGGCAAATGAGAGGGTGTCATCTAGGGTGATACCCAGGTACCTGTGTAGAAGTGGCCTACCCACACATAATGAAGTAGTCTATAATATGTCATACACTTACCCACATGCACATGACGTATGCCATAATGCTTCATGATTAGACATTTACTCACACATGATGTGCATAAGGCACAACATGACCATTACATACAGTACACATGCTCACTCACATATGATGTACACACAAATGAGATGTCATATGCTCATTCTCATGCACATGACATACACATATGATGTCACGCTTACCTGCATGTACATGATGGGCATTAGGCACGCCATGATCATGAGAACACTTAGATACAAGCAAATCTTGCTTGGACACACACACACACACAGCTAGGGACACACACACTCACACACTCACACACTCACACACTCACACACTCACACACTCAGAGTAAGGGACGCATACATGAAGTGAGGGGCTTACACTTTGGATTAGTATAAGATTTACACATACGCACACACACCTAGGGATGCACACAAACACACACACTCAGAGCTAGGGACGCACAGACGAAGTGAGGGGCTTACACATTAGATTGGTATAAGGTTTACACATACACATAAGGCTAGGTGACACTTTATTTTTGTATAGAACCTAGACACAAGCTATTCAACTGCACTTCTTCTGAAGCATGACCTTTACCCTACATATAATCCTGTGGGGGATAGACAAAACACCACAAATGATATTCTAGGCTAGAACTGCAATGCTATTTTGCTGCAATAATGTCAGAAATATAATGACTGATGTACCCAGAGTGCCCTCTACAACTAAGGTGGCATGTGCAACTTTAGCAGTAATTATGAATGACCTTTCAGAGAACATGATGATACATTACAAAATATATCATCCATGGAATACATATTTGGGTATAAGTGCATTCTTATGAATAGACTGCTACAAATTGTAGTACTCAAAAGGGCAACCAAGATAATATCCCATCAGCCCACAAAATTGACCAATAAGAGTAACAGTAAGTGTGTTCATCCAAGCACACATAAGCTGGTTATCTACAACCAGCTTAGATGTTATCATGGTAGAAAACGCCGTGCACCCCATAGCCTCTCTGAGGAAAAGGCAGGCAGACCCTGCACAGCACTGCAGTGTATGAGAGTTTCAGTCCGCCGGGTGAGTATTCAGCATAACTAGTATGCAGAATATAATGACTGTCCTATATGTAAACTAATAGGATAATAAATGTGCCTTATGCAACTTTTATGATGACTTCTGCTCCTTTTATTGTCCTTTTTTTAGTCCTAGAATAAGTAAGGGGTATATTACGTTTTATTACGGTATGATGATCTCATAATGTTCCCCAAAGGGTTACGTTTTCCTGCAGGTAGCAAGAGTTTATTAGATTATAATAACGTAGTCAGAAGGTATCTAACAGAGCCCAGTACTATACCCAACATAAATTGGTGATTGTGGCTCTAGACTAAAATGGGACATAGGGCAGAAAGCATATCCCTAGTGATGCAAACTGCTTAGAGATAGAGTGGAGGGTGGACCGGTACACACTTTACTTCTGTTAATGAGCAGGATGAAAAAATTACTCACCTTCGTAATTGTGTTTCTTCTAATGGAGACTTGCTGTATTCTGACTATAGCAGTTAGCCCCAGCACCTGAACTGCCCCAGAGTAGAGGGTTAAATTCTATGCAGAGGATAGAACGTTGAGCTCGAGCTCGGTTCAAAGCTCTGCCTGCAGCACTCTGAAGTGCAACCATCAGATTCTTATGAGCTAATACTAAGACCACTATGTGGAAATGGTAAAAAATTTTACTAGCCAAATGGCAACCAAATATTTTGGATCTCCAAAAGACTCAAGTCGAGAAATCCAAAATCAAAAACCAGGTAATGAACATATCAAGAGTATTAAAACAATAAAACAACCCACTCCCCTTCTACAAAAGAGGAAGTGCCCAAATGTACCCCTGAGGTGCAACACTGCAACTGCCAGCCCACTTCTCAAAAAAAAGGTTCTGAGAGGGGAGGCAGGAAGGGAGGTCAAATACAGCAAGACTCCATTAGAAGAAACACAGTTACTAAGGTGAGTAATTTTTTCTTCAAACAACATGAAGTCTTGCTGTATTCTGACTATTGCAGACTACCAAGCAGTACCTCCAAGGAGGAGGGATTTAAACCTATTTTGGGAAAAAGCTCTGCCGTACTGCTGTACCAAACCAAGCATCACTCCTAGCCTGGATATCCAGGGAGTAATTCTTGGTGAACGTATGGACTATTTTCCAGGTGGCTGCTTTGCATATCCCTAACAAAGGAATATCCCTGGCAGCAGCCAGGGAAGCAGCTGTACCTCTAGTCGAATGAGCCCTCAGGCCTGAGGGTGGTATTTTGCCTAGCTTCTCATAGCAGAACTGTATACAAGAGACAATCCACCTGGCAATAGTTCTCTTAGTGGCAGGTTTTCCCTCCCCCATAAGCGAGAAACAACTAGAGGGAGT
The DNA here is from genome assembly GCA_016271365.2 of Neoceratodus forsteri. Classification (NCBI taxonomy): domain Eukaryota; kingdom Metazoa; phylum Chordata; order Ceratodontiformes; family Ceratodontidae; genus Neoceratodus; species Neoceratodus forsteri. Next base: position 663,861,481 of record CM057459.1, read on the forward strand.
CAAACATGTGTACCTTAGTACGTTCAATGTAGTAACTAACGGCTCTTTTAACATCCAAACTATGTAATCTTCTCTCTCCTGAAGAAGAAGAATGATCAGTGAAAAACACAAGGAGAGACATGGATTGGTTTGGGTGAAAATCTGAAACTACTTTAGGTAAGAACCTCCTATTGGTTCCGAGGACCACCTTATCTCTTTGGAATGAGATAAAATCAGGCTCCACTGACGGAGCTTTTAATTCACTGATACGTCTGGCAGAGATAACAGCTACCAGGAACACAGTTTTCCAAGTCAAGTACTTAAGCTCTGTTGAAGACAAAGGCTCAAAGGGTGGTTGCATAAGCTGAGTAATGTAAATAGTCAGGTCCCAAGCAGGAGTAGGATCCCTGAAGGGGGACTGGTATGAAGCAATCCCTTGAAAAACTTACAAAAAACAGGATGAGATGACAGTGAGAGCTTTCCCACTGACAGAAAAGTAGAAACAACTGACAAGTGAACTTTGAGAGTAGCTGGTCTGAGGCCTAGGCCATTGAGGTGAACCATATAATCCAGAACTGTAGACAAATCAGCAGTGTCTGGGGATATATGCTTCTTGGAACACCAAATGCTGAATCATTTCCATTTGGAGTTATAGGTTTTTCTGGTGGCAGGTTTTCGAGAGGCTTTGAGAATGTCCAGAACTCGAGACAGATGCAAATTTCCAAATTCTAACTCTTCGAGAGCCATGCCTTGAGACTGAGAGACCGAAGGTTGGGATACCAAATCCTCCTGTGAGAGGAGGTTAACAGGTTGTGATTCCTGGGGAGAAACAGAGGAAGATGGACTGTTAGAGACAGCAACAAGGGATACCAAGGCTGCCTGGCCCAATCTGGAGCAATCAAGCTCACCTTGCAAGATTATGACATTATCTTGACCAGGACTTTGAACAGTAGAGGAAAGGAAGGGAAGGCATATAGAAATTTCCCTTCCCAATTCAGAATCAGAGCATCCAGAAGGACTGAGCCCAAGACTGGGGGTCTGCAACAAAATAGAGTAAGTTGTTGATTGTCTGGGGCTGCAAAGAGATCTATCTCTGGAGTGCCCCACCTTGAAAAGATCACTTTTAACACTAGGTGGTCCAGGGACCATTTGTGATGGCCCTTGGAAATCCTGCTCATTGCATCTGCTAGCACATTGTCCTTCCCTGGCAGGTGGACTGCTATCAGAGAGGCCTGTAAAGAATACGCTAGGGACCATAATTTCATGACTTCCGTGCACAAGGCCGCAGGCCGAGTGCCTCCCTGCTTGTTGCTGTACCACATGGTGGTGGTGTTGTCTGTCCTGACCTGAACCACCTTGTTCTGCACTGACTGAGAGAAAGCTTGCAGGGCCAGAAAGACTGCCTTGAGCTCCAAGAGGTTGATATTGAGAAGGGACTCCTGAGGGGACCACAGTCCCTGGGCAGTGAGAGCCCCCAGATGGGCTCCCCACCCCAGCAGAGAAGCATCCATGGTTAGGACCACAGAATGAGACTGAGTGATGAATGGCACTCCTTGCCTGAGGCTGTCCTGATCCTGCCACTACTGGAGAGCCTGGATCAGGGTCTGAGTCACCGGAATTAGTTTGGTTAAAGGATTTTTCTTCTGAGACCAAAAAGCCCTCAGATGAAACTGAATGTCCCTCATCTGAAATCTGGCCCCTTGGACCACTGCAGTAGAAGCTGCCATGTGGCCCAGAAGCTGAAGGAAGTGCCTTGCTGGCCGAGAGATCAGAAGGTGGAAGGAGGAAGCCAGCTCTATAATAGCCCTTACCCTTTCTAGGGGAAGAAAAGCTCTTGCTTCAACAGTATCCAGCTCTGCCCCTATGAAGGTCAGAAGCTGTACTGGTTCGAGAACTGACTTGGGAAGACTGAGAAGAAATCCTAGAGAAGTGAGTGCTTGCTGGGTCACTTGCAGATCTGACTTAACTTGGTCTGGAGACTGACCCACAATGAGCCTGTCGTCCAGGTATGGAAATATGGAAATATTCTTCCTTCTCAGAATGGCCAATATTACTGCTAGGCATTTTGTGAATACCCTTGGAGCTGATGTTAGGCTGAAGGGCATTGTTTTGAACCAATAATGGCTTGAAGGCAATTCGAACCTGAGGTACTTTCTGTGGGAGCACCTGATGGGAACGTGAAAGTAGGCATCCTTGAGGTCCAGGGAGGCTAGCCAGTCAACTGGCCTTAGAGAGGGAAAGATTATTCCCAGAGTTACTATTTTGAATTTTGGTTTTAAGAGATGTTTGTTCAGATATCTTAAATCTAGGATGGGTCGCCACTCCCCTGTCTTTTTTGGGGGTAAGGAAGTACCTGGAGTACAGACCTTTGCCCCTGTGTATTGTAGGAACTCTCTCTATGGCCCTTAAGGCCAGTAGAGATGAAACCTCTGCCGCTAGGGAAATGGTTTCGGAGATGCTTGCAGATGGAAAAGATCTGGCTCTCAGCTTTGGGAATTTTTTGAAGCTGAGAACCAGCCCCTGGCTTACTACCTCCAGGATCCACTTGTCTGAGGTAACAGACATCCAGTCCTGGATGAAGTAAGCCAGCCTGCCTCCTACAGGAATGGGGGAGTCGACCCTGGCTGACACATCAGGGTGTTTGCTTGGCAGGAGCCTTAGGCTGAGGGGTGGATGCAGCCCTGCTCATCCCCCTTCTGCCTCTCCTTCTGAAGAACCCCCTCTGAGAAAAGGGAGAAGAGGCCTGTGCTTGGTAGAAAGGTCTATGAAAAGGCCTGCCCCTTCCCCTAGCTTGCTGCCTTTGAGGATTTGCCTGCCTTTCCTTGGCCTGTGCACTCCTGTAGGTGGTCCTATATTCATCCATATTTTTCATGTAATTCTCTGTCTGCTCCCAAAACAGAGAATTACCCACCACAGGAAAATCCATGGCCTTAGCCTGGGTGTCTTGTGAAAGGCTAGTACATATGAGCCAAGCCATTCTCCAAAGAGCCACAGATGTAGCCATGACCCATGATGATATATCATTGGAGTCCACAGCTGCATGAAATTGTACCTTTGATGCCTCGGTCCCATCAGCAGCCACGTCCCCAGCTCCTTGGCAAGCTGGGGAGAAGCCTGCTTAGCCAGTGCCAGTACAGTGTCCCACCTGGACGTCTGGTACCTGGCTACATAGGCCATGTAATTAGCCTGCCTGAGTCCCAAGGAGGATGCCATGTATTGTTTCTTTGCCATGGCATCCAGCTGCCTAGAATCTTTATCTGGGGGGTGTGAAGCCAAGGGTATGTTAGCCTTATCACAGACTGCAGCCTGCATAACCCCAACATGGCTGCGTTGTTGGTGCAAATACTCCATACCTGAGCATGACAAAGTGTACCTCTTGTCCATTCTTCTGTCAACAGGAGGTACAGAATTTGGGGTCTTTAACAGTTTTCGTGTCCATTTCCCAAAGTACTTATGAAGGGGAATAGACAGCCTCTTGGACTCTGGGATGTCCAGCATCTCCACATAATAAGGCTCCTCTTGTTTCTCCACAGATTCTTCCACAGGGAGCTGGAGGGTTTCTGCCACTTTTCTGTAAAACATGTAGTGGGAAGGGGACTCAGAAAGCCTAGGAGGGAAAACACCAGAAGGCCTGTCTGGGGAGATGTCCTGTTCAATGGGCTCATCCAGACCTTCTATACCATCATCATCATCATCATCATCATCATCATCATCATCATCATCACCACCACCACCACCACCACCACCACCACCACCTTCATAATCCTCGTCCCCCTCCAAATCCGGTTCATAAAAATCTTCAGGGACATAATCCTGAACCGGAGGACCCAACCAAGCTGAACGCCTGCCAGAAGGCGCCGGATCAGACGGAACTGAAGAGATTCCACAATCCTAATCGCTCGGACAATCTCCTCGGTGGTCGGAGCATGAGTCTCTGGATCCGAACCAGACGATTTCTCTTTTAATTTTCTTTTCAACGGCACCGATCCCTCGGAATCAGCTCTCCTCTTGCCCGAAGAAGTATCGCACTGGTCAGAGGGCACTACTTCTGGTTCGGTCGGAACCAAACCGGGCTGGCCATCTGGGTCAACGGACTTCTCGGCCTCCTTATCCCTAAGCCTGCTGAACCTTTTTTCCAGGGTAGACTTAGGGAAGTTCTTACAAATTTAGCAGTCTGAATCGAGGTGGTCAAACCCCAGACAATAAACACAGTTGGTGTCGGGATCAGCATTAGCAAAGACTTCCACGCACACACACACACACACACACACACACACACACACACACACAACAGTGTTGAAACCCAGTGGGCCCGGTTTTTCTTTTGGGTTTCTCAGGTGTAGTCATCCTAACCAACAAACTGACCCTTTTTACGGCAAACAGCCAGGCAAGACTCCCTTATCGGTTTCTAACTGTGTCACAGGTGTTGGAAAAAAAACCCTGCAAGAAATATATATATTTTTTTTTAAAACCGATAAGGACTGGTAACCACACATTAAAGTATAGGAAACAAAACACACTAGACGACCGGTTCAGCTGAACCAGTCAAAATATCATTTTACAATTTCCACAGGTTTTTACTATAGCTAGTTCACTACCTAGTACTTACTGCACCACAGCCAGAGATCTGAACCGAAATCAGATGAAAATAATCGGTAAAACTGATGACTTTAACTGACTGTTGAACCGCGAGCAGAGGAAAAATCTCCGGAGCGACTGTTCAGTTAGGTGGAGTAAAGAATCTGACGGTTGCACTTCAAAGTGCTGCAGACAGAGGTTTGAACCAAGCTTGAGCTCAACGTTCTATGCTCTGCATAGAATTTAACCCTCTGCTGTCTGGGGCAGTTCAAGTGCTGGGGCTAACTGCAATAGTCAGAATACAGCAAGACTCCATGTTGTTTGAAATGGAAGGCATTTTCTAAATGGCCATTACAAACAGAATTGCTAGTAGAATTAGTTCAGAGCTTAGACTAGCTATTTCTAACTTTCTGACTTTGCATGGAGGATGGACTGATTTTGCTCCCAGTGCCCATATTCACAGTGCCCCAATACAGCATTTGTGCCCACTGTATTTGGATACTGAACACGTGATGAAGAAGAAGCAGGACCAAAAAGGGTTAATGGTAGCAGCACTGTATTCCATGATTCAGATGCTGGAGGCAGAGAACTTGTCTTTGAAAAAAGACTTGGACTCAGCTGCCAGAGAACTAGGAAAGAAAGACAAAGAGAACACTGAGCAGATGACAGAATTGAAAGTCCAAATTACAAACATACGAACTTACAAAATTGCCAGCAGATAAAGGCCTTATGGTCTATCAAGTCTGCTTGATTGTGCAGCCAGCAGCCTTTATACTATAGCTGCCCCTCCCTCCGCCCCTCCCCCATCCAGTGACCTTCCTCCTTCCTCCTTACCCTGTTCCATTCCCTTTTGAAGCAGCCCACTGTTCTACAGGGTACCACTTCCTCTGGCAATGCTTTCCACCCAGACACCACCCTCTCCCTAAAAAAAGTGTCTCATCATTTCCTTCCTGAACCTTCCCCCTTCCACTCTTAGATCATGCCCTCGAGTGTCCCTCCCCCTCCTTAATTTGAAAACTCCTTCATGCCTGTCTTATTTATTCCCTTCATGTACCTGAAGGTTTCAATCATGCCCCCCCATCCCTCCTCTCGGGAGAGCATATTCAACTCCCTCAGCCTGCTCTTGTAGGCTAAGTCCCCTAGCCCCTGGATCATTTTTGATGCCCTGCGCTGCACCCCCTCCAGTAACCTAATGTCCATCTTCAGGTACGGTCACCAGAACTTCACGCAGTACTCCAGATGTGGTCTAACCAACGACCTGTATAGCAACAGGATCACCTCCCCACTCCTGGAGGATATGCCTGACACTACAACCCAGCATCCTGTTGGCCTTTGCAGCCGTCTTTCTACACTGTGTAGAGTTGTTCATTGCTCCCATTATGATCACCCCCAGATCCTTCTCCTCTTCTAACTTGGCTAGCTGAATCCCCCCAGCTGGTAGTTCCTCCTTGTTTTTTTTTTGTGCCAAAATGTAGCACCTTGCATTTCTTGCCATTAAACCCCAGCTGCCAAGTGTCTGACCACGCCAGTTTTGCCAGATGATATTGCAACCCCTGCCACCCTTCTAAGTCATCCACTACTGTTCCCATATTGGTGTTGTCTGCAAACAGACTGATCTTGCTTGTGATGCCTATTGAGATGTCTGCTATGAAGATCCCAAACAACACTGGTCCCAAAACAAAATGTCATGCTGATCATGAATTAACCATGTGTGATGGAAAGGAATAAAGAATGTCGTGAAAATGTAAAGCAGGAATGTGTCAGGTTATAACAACATAAGGTAAATGTTTTGCAAGTGAATGACTGGCTTGCTGTATCGAAAGAACAGATGCGTGTGGAATGTCTGGAGATAGACAAGCTAGCAATTCTAGATGATTACTTGAACAGAGAGATTAGGGAAAAATGCGAAGTGTGCGACGCATATAAGCTGTTACAAGATTATGTGTGTAAAGGACAGTGCAAGGGAAGAGCTAGCCATGCAAAATGTAGAATGTTGTTGGAAAAGGTACGAGAAAAGTATGCACTCCTTAGGGGTCATGTTAAAGCCTCTTCCTATGTGTCCCCATTGATCTTGCATCAGCGGAGGATGACGAAATGATGGATGATGAGCCCGTAGCCCAGCCTACTCAGGATGTCGGAAACCCCAGGCATGATGCCGGAGAGGAAAAGGGAACTCCCATCCCTCAAAAGTGCACGAGTCCTGGTAGACCTCCACCCCTAGCCCCAGTCACCAGCAAGCCCCCACCCTTAGAACAAAGGGTAAAGGAAAGTAGGAGCTAAGAATAAAGTTAGAGACCCAAATAGGAAAGATTATGTTAGTAAACCACAAACTAACCATGTAAAATATAGAATGCATTTGAAAAGGGTTATGTAAATGCTTTGCCGTATGTGCCATTTATCAACCTTGAAGTTTTGAATGATGAATGTACATAATTTTTCACTATGTCCTATGCAGTCTTTAAAAACTAAACTGTACCTCTCTACTTTCTAAAGAGACTGGCCAGTCAAACTTTGTTTCTGTTTTCTTAAACTTAAAACATATTTCTAGCTCCTGAGTCCGATAGCTCAGAGCAAAAGAATACACACACACACCACAAGCTGTAAAGAATGATTTTTTTTGTTGTCTTGGCTAAACATTCTGAAAACTAGCAGTTTTCAAAAGTGCCATGTAAATATGCAGAGAAAGTTGTTTTTTTCTTGCTTAAATAAAACAATGAAGGAGCGTATGTGGTTTTAGAGCACCACGGTTATATTTGAACTAATAAAGATAACCTCTGTGCAGGGTGAGAGATGTTTTGTTCAGAGGTTTCTCAAGGAGGGGAGCTCAGCTGCCTCCAAGGCTGTCTGACATGTAGCAGTGTCAGTGGCTCAGTAGGTAGCACACTCGCCTCTGAGGCCGGGAGATCAGAGGGCTGTGGGTTCAGTTCCCACATCTGGCACTTGGGTTAATATCCCAGTACTGACACCTGTAATGCAGCATGAGAGGGTGCTGCATTTCGAGGTGCCGCCTTCGATGAGACGTTAAACCGAGGTCCCATCTGCCTGGATTGGTGGTAGTTCAGGTGGATGTTAAAGATCCCATGGCACTTATCGAAAAGAGTAGGAATTTCCCCGTGTCCTGGCCAAATTTCCCTCATTCACTAAAAATACCACCAACACCTTAATCTGGTTCAAGGTCAGTTGGAATTCATCTGTATCCCCCTCCCCCGGGTCGTGCCTGAAAATAGGCAGGATTTGTCTAGTGCACTTACCCGGTCAACAAAAGCTAAATAAAAATGTATAGTGCTTTATTAATCTAGTCCCTAGAAAGATATGGGGATAATCCTTATTCACAAGTTTGAGATATATATATATATATCATTTGACTTGTTTAGAGAGAATTGGATTGGTTGGCTTATGCACAAGAAATTAAAGTAATTCAAGAATGATGCAATTGGGTTGAGCTGTAAGTGAAAAGAGTTAGCAATGGTCTCGCGTGCATGACGCAGAAAGATTAAGTTTATGCAAGGAACTTGTGACTTGGGTGTGGTTTGATGGCAGCCCGATATGTTCTTTTTGGTTTTAAAAAGCTGTTTTTTTTTTCCTTTCTATCCTTTCAAAAAAAAAAAAAAAATATATATATATATATTTTTTTTTCCTCAAGTAAAAACTATAGCGGACACCTCAGCCTAACACCACGTCAGGTTTCAACTTGTTTCAGGGCAGCGCCGTGCGTATTAAGGATGGCCAACAGGGGTGCCTTTTTATTATTATGTTGCCCTGTGAACAGCATCATTTTATTTTTTTTTTTGTAGTTTAGAACAAGTTTGTTTCCTTCAACCATTCTTCGAGAGCCTTGAAACTGGTTTGGAGATCTCTGGTAAGAGTAGCCATTCTGGAGTTACTATTGTAGATTACCACATCATCGGTGTTTAGTATCATTTTGGAATGGGGGCTGGCTTTGAAAAGTCTGTTGATGAAAAGGCAGAAGGGGAGAGGGCCAAGTATTGACTCCTGTGGGACCCCAGCTGTGATCCTTTTGACATTTGAGAGTACCCCATCAATCTTGACCCTCTGTGATCTTCCTGTAAGGTAACATTTAAACCAAGAGAAGGTTTCAGTTGAGACGCCAAGCAAGGCTAGTTTATCCAATAACAGTTAGTGATTTATAAGGTCAAATGCCTTTGTCAGGTCTATGTAGTGCCTACCAACTGGCCTTTGTCAAGTACTACCTGGGCTTGCTCTCTCCCCTGCCCACTGCCCTGCTCCCCACCCCGAATCCCTCCCTCCTGCTCATCCCCTTGTCTCCCTCACCCCTTACACCTCGTCCCTCCACGACTCCCCTGATAAAGCCACCTTTGGCTGTTTGTATCTCTACACTAATTCCTACTTGAACCCAGACTGTGAATTTTGCCAACTGCTGTACCGCACTCATGCAGTGCTGTTATTACCTGCACTTATGCTCTGTAACAGAAACCATGTAACCTCCTGCTTCCAAAGTATCTACTGCATACAATGTCTTATCCGACCGTGAATACCTGTAACCCTTGTATTTTTTTTTGTATTGTACTGTCTTTTCTGACATGGAACCCTTGTAAACAAGCCCATGGCTCAAAGGTGTTAATCCAAAACTGAAATAATAAGCAAGCATTTGTCAATGTCGAACATTCGCTTGCAGATATTTGCAGTGGTGTTTGGCATTTATGCAGCCCCCCCCCCAGTTGTATCCATGTCCCTTCAGCATCCATGTCCCAACAGAGTACCTCTCTGCAGCTCCTCTTGCATCTGATTAACATTTCAGCCTCATACTTCTTAAGTGTCTGTCTTAGGAACCCTAACGCCCTAGTCATTCTCAAGGTTACGAGCCTGTGTGGAAACTGCACAGTGCACGCTCGTAGCACAGTTATTTCGCGGAATTATTTCACCAAATTTTCAACAGAGGCATTCTGTCACTCAGTTCATGAATACTGTCACTATGATTTTCTTTATCTGCGTCGGAAGTGCAAAAACACATTTTGGCCAGGATGTGAAAAATGACAGCTGTACTGCTCATACGGAGGCGTGGAAAAATGCAAATGTTAAAAATCTGGAATGAAAATATTACAAATTCACGAACTTACAAGTGTGTGTGGAAACTGTACTATGCACGCTCAAAAAACAGTCATTTTTTAGCATTCTGTCACCAAATTTTCCACATAGGCATTTTAGGACCTCTGCTCATGAACAGTGTCACTGTGATTGTCTTACTCTGTACCAAAACACTGATTTCCCACAGTGACCATGTTATGCTACGCCGGAACTGCGAAAACACATGCTGGCCAGGATGTGAAAAATGACAGCTGTACTGTTCATAAGGAGGTGTGGAAAATGCCAATGTTGAAAATCTGGAGTGAAAATATTACAAATTTGCGAACTTACGAGTGTGCGTGGAAACTAAGCAACGCACGCGTGTAAAACAGTCATTTTTTTGGAATCTTTTCACCAAATTTGCAACATAGGCTTTCTGAGAGCCCACCTCATTAACAGTGACTCTGTTGCTTCGTTAATCAGTCCAAAAGGTGATTCCACGCAGTGTGACCGTGAAATCACCTTTTGGGACCAAATAACGCCATGACAGTGACTGAATTCAAGAGGAGGGGTCCCAAGAACCCTACATTGAAAATTTGGTGCCAAAAGTTGAAAAAATGGCTGAGATATCCACCCAAGTTGAAAACCCCCTATTTACAGTATGCCACTATACAGCTTATCACCATTTCTTTAGTTTGCGGTCAGCTTTGAAGAGCGCAGATGTGTTCCTGGTCCACCGAAAATCATCGCGCCAGGCTCCAGAGGTAAGTATGGGGTGTGGGGGGGTGTGGAGAGGTGGGATGCACAGAGGGTGGGCACGGGTTGGGGGAGGTGACAAGGGATTCACCAAGGGACCATTTTCTTCTTTCACAGGACATTTTAAAACAAAAAGATGCCGCGGGATACTTCTGGTATGCTGGGGTGGGCTCCCAGCATGCCACCTACGTGTTTGTTGGGGGGAGGGACTACAGCCGATGGGGACTGGGCATCCCCGTCAACCATACAGTGTGCGTGGGGGGAGGAGGCATAAGCACGCTGGGGTGGGCTCCCAGCATGACACCTGGTTGTTTGTTGGGGGCTGCAGCTGATGGGGATTGGGCACCCCAGACACACAGTGTCTGGGGCGCATGAGCCAAGGGGGACTGGGCACCCCCCTCAGCACACAACGTGGGGGCCGGGGGAAGGACAATAATGGGGGAGAACAGTAGCAGAGGGAGGAAGCTGAGGTGTGTATGACAGCAGTTTAGCTGTGCTGAAAAGGGTGACGTCAAAATGCTAATTCCACACACGCTAAAACCGCTGACTGCAGTGGACCTTTTCTTTGAAGTGAATCCCAGCACAGCTGAACTGCTGTCATACACAGCTTGGCATGTATTGGTGCGGTAGGGTCACACCCGCTACACTGAACACTGCATTCGCTAGGAGGGTTACACGTCTCCAAAGTCGTGCTGTATCAAGACGCTCCTTGTGAATGCGCACAAACAAACGCAATAAAAAGAGATGTGTGTAGATTGTTGGTGTACTCAACCAGTGCAGTACCGATACTATGGATTTTTCGGAAACTGTGTTGTTGCTTACAAAGCAGGTTATATTTGTTTAGGTAGGAGACTAGTTGGTCAGAAGCAATTTTCTCTAGAGCCTTGGACAGAGGGGAGAGGATGGAGATCAGTCAATAGTTGGCTACATTGGTGCATTCTCCACTTTTGTGGACTGGTGTGACAATGGCAGCTTTCCAGACTTCAGGGAACTGGGAGAGTTGTAAGGACATACTGAAGATTCAGGAAAAGGGAACTGCTAGTACATTCAGAGCTTGGGCTAGTAGCTTCATAGCTACCATGTCTCTGCTCATTCTTGTTTTGTCTAGGACCTTTTTAATACAGTTATATAATAACTGTCCATCAGTTTTTTCAATGGAGATGGCCAGTTATTATTTCCTGTAATAACCAGCCTGTTATTACAGCAAACATATGCTCATTCACTGAACAGCAGCTGCAGTCTCAAGACAGTTTTGAACGCTGCGTTCAGTAAGTTGGCGGTTTTTCAGCCTAAAAAAAGTTGGTATAAACAATATTAACAGCTTTATATAAAAACTAACCTCTGTAACCTACTTGCTACCTGACACAAAGTAGCTTGTCTATGCATTTGTTTAATTTGTTTACTCCTCACGACCAGCAGAACTCACAGAAAGGCATACTGTGTTGTTTTGTTTCCATGACGGCCTGCAACGTCTGACTCCAGTTTACATTTTTTCTAGTACTGCTATTAAAAAAAAAAAAGAAACAAATATTCCTTCACTGCTGGCACCTGTTGAGAGCAACACCAGTCGATCTCCTGTCTTTCTCTGTGTCAGTTTCATTATTAGACCTTAATTCAAAGAAACCAGAATAACAGACATGGTGTGTGTGTGTGTGGGGGGGGCTAATGTCCAGCAATTATATAAAATAAAATATGGGGTTGTGTGATTACTTGTTTCATTCACACCCTTAGTGAATGATGCTTGAATAAAGCCCTTGAGCTTTGCTCTGAACAGTTTATGTAGCATCACATTCCTCAGGTGTGAATTAAATTCTCATAATGCACACCACCCCATATACAGTATTTTTCTATAAATATCTAGATACATGTACAGTATTTACTGCTACCACTGTATGTACCTCTGGCTGCAACTGTAGTGTCATGCGCAAATGTAAAGAGCTAGTAGCACCAAAAATATCAGGCAGAAAATGTTACTATTTTTTTTCCACATAGCATTTTGCTCCCCCATTGACCACGCACCTTCTTGGCAATGAGGGAGATATGGTATTTTGTGATTTTTCTCCCTTACCCCAGGACCCCAGAATGCAGTCGCCCATTCACATGGAGGCACACATGCACTCTACGGCTCCAGTGATGGGCCCCTTCTGACCACTTGGCCTAATGCCAGGGTTCCCTTGTGGCCTGGCACTGCCACCTAGCCTCCACTGGGCAGCAGACAAGAGCCAGGGAACCCTCATTTCCCTCCCCAGAGAGGATCACAAGTAACCAACCTGGCAGCATGTAATTGGCTCTTCTTGTTTACTTTCATGATGTCAAAGTGAGGAAACAGGGCTGATGATGTATAAGGAGGAATACAACTAGTTATGTCTGCCTCCAAATAGAATACTGTTCCACATATCACACCTAGTTCTGTCGGGTAGAAACACTTTTCATTAGCAAAAGGAAGAAAAAAAATTTCTCACCCTAGTAATGTTTCTTCCAAAGGCATCCCTCACTATGTTTAACAAGTGCAATCATGCCCCTGGAAACAGTAACCTTGGAACTTTAGAATGTTATATTAATTATGTAATTTAAAATGAAATTCAAACTCTGCAGTGTTGTCACACTCACCCATGCACTGTAACGTCCTATAGCTAGGGTGAGCAGTTACCATTAAAACTAGCAAGATAGCAACCAAAAATTCTTAACATTTTTACCCAGAAAATGTTTTCAATTTGTTAAAACAAGGCAGAACAAATCAATTTGTTATGAAAAATCTAAGTCACTTAGAGCACTTACCAACAATTGTTAAAGCAATGTAACAAGCAATACTCAAGCAATTTGAAAAGGAGCTGTGTGGTGTACTGTATGAACCTTTTTTTCAGGTTCTGGAAGGGAAGGCAGGGATTATGGATTGTTAAAGAGCTAATAGTGTCAAAACAGGCAGACAGAAAAATGATACAAATTTTAAGCAGTAGTCATTTGTAACTTTTTATTTCTGAAGTATTTTTCTTTTTTCTTTTCCTCATCAGAAAGTATTTTGTGATAATATTGTGCAGGATGTGTGGAACAGTTCTTAGCTCAGCGGCTGACATGTCTAACTCTACTGCCCCACACTAGATCATCAGCATTATAATCTCACTGACAATGACATCACATGAGAATGACCTGGCAGTCACTCATTTGCTGTTCCGAAGCAGCAGTGAAGTCACAGCCAGTGAAGTCATATTACTGATGATGTAGTGTGGGGCAGCAGAGAAAGATATGTCAGCTGCCAGGTTAAGAGCAGTTCCACACATCACACTAACATCAGATAGACAATCTTCTAATTAAACAAAGGGAAAAGAAAACATACTTCAGATATAAAAGGTAATGGTTGACTGCTTTTAAAATCTAACATTAGTTTAAGGCAGTACACTAGCTCTTTAAAATTAGCGAGGGATCCATTTGGAAGAAACAACATCACAATGGTGAGCAATTTCATTTTCTTCAAACCTCAGGAATTCCTCACTTAAGTTTAACAAGTGCAGACAGAACCTATTTGGGGAAAAGGTTCTGCAAGACAGCAGTGCCAGAACTGACATCCCTCCTGGACTGTATATCCAGGCAGTAATACTTTCTGAAAGTCTGCACTTCTTTTCCAGGTAGCTGCTTTACAAATCTCTTGCAAGGGGATACCCCATGATGCTTCCAAAGGGGCAGAGGTGCCTCTTACAGAGTGTGCCCTGAGCCCTCTGGGAGTCAGTTTGCCAACTTTGTCATAACAGAACTGTATGCAAGATACAATCAGAAATTGTTCTCTTGGATGCTGGTTTGGACTTCCCCACTTCATCACAGGTAATGAACAACTGAGTGCTAGTGGAATTGGCATACTTTGTGGGTGTCCAAACAGTAATTCAGTGCCCTTTTCACAATCAGACTGCAGAGATTTTGCTCACCTGAGCTGGATTGTCCTGTGAAGAAAACTGGAAGGGCAATTGACTGATTCAGGTGGGGTCCACCAGAATACTGCTAAAAGAAAGACAGCACTATCGATTACAGAAAAGGAAACTGCCATCAACAAAAAACTCACTTGAGAATGACATTGCAAAGTAATCACTGCACGAACACTAGGGGAGAGGGGGTGATTTACTATTCACAACACGGGGATGGAGCAAGTCGGGGAGGGGCTCAGATTTACTGTTCCCAACTTGGGGGAATAACAAGCTGGGGAGGGGGCAGATTTACAATCTCCAATTTGGGGACGCAGTATGTCAGAGAGGGGGGTATATTTACTTTTCTCAACCAGGGACGCTCCACCACAAAAAGAGGAAATACCCCCAAATAAGACATGAAATGAACAACAGTGCTATGAAATAAACCAAATTTATTTCAACAATCACAAACCTGAATAAATCATGTATCAGCAGTGTAAATAGTTATAGGACCTGCCACATTTTGTTCCTGAACATATTTCACACAAACAGACACACTACAATCACGTGACAACTCCTTCACACACTATAAAAACACATAGCGCTATACCGAGTAATGCTATAACTCCAACGTGATCGTCACTGTGCTCCTATTACAATGCTATTTTGAAGATATCCCATTCAGGTGGAATTCAGACACCCTTTTGGGAGGAATTTCTTGTTTGTCCTTAGAACTATCTTGTCCCTATGGAAAATTATTTAATTAGGAACTATACTTGGGGCCTTCTGGCAGATGTCATTGCCACCAGGAAACCTGTTTTCCAGGTGATGTACTTCAGTGCAGCAGTGGTCATGGGTTCAAAGGGAGCCTCAAGCAGCTGGGCAGTGAGCAAGTTCAAATCCCAGGAAGGGGGAAGGTTCCCTCACTGGAGGGTACAGGTGATTAAGACTCTTGAAAAACATTTTGAAAATGGGTTGTGAGACCAGCAGATGTGTAAGTTGACAATGCTGCCAAATGCATCTTCAGAGTCGAAGGCCTTCGGCTCAAGGATTGGAAGTGAACCAGAAGTCCAGGACTGTGGAGAGAGGTGCCCAGAGGGGATTTATCTGTTTTGGAGAGCACCATAAGGAGACTCTTTTCCATTTTGAGGCATAGGTTTACCCAGTTGCTGGTTTTCTGGAAACCATAAGTACTTCCATAACGTTCTCAGAAAGGTTCAGACCAGAGAACTCTAGCTCCTCAAGAACTATGCTCTGAGGTATACAGTTCTCTAATCTGGGAATGTTATCCTGCCCTGGGACAGTGGTAACAGGCTGCATCTCAGGGGCAGGTTGATAGGCTGTCTGGTAAGACAGGGACAGGAGTATGGAGTACCTGGTTTGCCTGGCCCACTCTGGAGTAATTACAATCAGTCACTGACTCCCTTCTTAGTTTTTTTAGCACTCTCAGGGGAAGTGGGAAAGAAGGGAAGGTGTACGGAAACTTCCCTGACAAGCTGACAAGTAAAGCGTCTTCTGGGATTGAGTCCACTTCTGGGGGTCTGCAACAGATAAGTGGAAGCTGGCTGTTCTCCCAAGAGGTGAACAAGTCTACTTCTGATGTACCCCACCTTCTGAACACTGATACCAACACCTGCAGATTCAGGGTCCATTCATGATTTCCTTGGTTGATCCTGCTCAGGGAATTTGCTAACACATTGTCTTTCCATGGTTGCTGTACTGGAGATTGCTGCACCTGCAGGGAATATGCCGGGTTCCAGATCTTTATGGCCTCTATGCACAGCTTTGAAGATCTTGTTCCTCCATGCTTGATTATGTAGCACATGGTTGTGGTGTTTTCTGTTCTGATCTGGACAGACTGACCACTGATATGAAAGGAAAACACTGCACTGCAAGGTACACTGCCCTGAGTTCCAGGAGATTTATGTGCTCTTGAGTCTCCTGTGCACTCCATGTGCCAGTCACAGTTAAATTCTCCAGGTGGGTACCCCTACCTAGGATGGAGGCATCTGTTGTGAGAAAGAGTGTAGAGAATTGCTGGAGGAAGGGGAGTCCCTATCTGAGGTTGCATTCCTCCTTCCACCAGTTTAGATGCAATTAACAAGATACTTAGGACAAGTACCAATTTGGATACTGTGTCCCACTACTGAGACCAGTGGTCCCTTAGGTGGTACTGAATATCTCCATCTGGAATCTTGTCCCTGGCATGACTGTTGTGGAGGAGGCTATATGACCCAGTAACCTTAGGAAATCCCTTGCAGATCCTGGCTGGCCTGCTTTGAAGGATTCTGCAGTTGAAATCAGATTTGCTACCTTTGCTAGAGGAAGGAATGCCTTCCCTTGCACAGCATCCATCTATGCACCAATAAAGTCAAGAATTTGAACTGGTTTTGTTTGAAACTTTTGAAGGTTTATGAGGAAACTCACATCCTCCAAAGTGTTTTGAGTCAGTAGTATGGAGGAGTTTGCTTCCTGCTGTGATTTTGCTTAGATCAGTCAGTTATCCAGGTAAGAAAAAAACACCACCCCTCTACTTCTCAAATGCGCTTCCACCTCTAGGTGCTTTGTGAATACCTTGGAGCTGAGGCCTAAGGCAAGGGCTTTGAACTGGTAGTGGCAGTTCCCTAACATAAACCTTGGGTATCTTCTGTGACTTTACCTGACTGGTATGTGGAAGTAGGCATCTTTCGCATGCAGTGATCCCAGCAAGTATCCCACTTTCAGAGATGGAATCACTGATCCCAGTGTTACCATGAATTTTCTTTCTTTATGTGTTTGTTCAGGTATCTCAGGTCTAAAATTGGTTACCACTCCCCATTTTCTTGAGGGTTAGGAAGTATCTGGAGTAAAGTCTCTTGCCCTTTTGTGCAGCAGGTACTTTTTCTACCGCATGTGTCTGCAGAAATGTTGTCACCTCCAGCAGGGGTTTTTTCTGCTAGTATATGAGATTGAAAAACTTTTAGGTTCTGTAGTTTTGGAAATCTTTTGAATGGCAGAGACAAACCCTGGCTCACTACTTCCAGGACCACTTGTCTGTTGTAAATTTTGTCCAATCCTGTAAATAGTGAGCCAGTCTTTCTCCCACTGGCAATGGGTGAGCAACCTGGACAGACTTGTTAGGGGTTCTGTTTTGTCTGGGGTTTGGGTACTGGTTTTGCTGCAGTACACCTATTTCCCCTTGTACCCCTGCCCCTATAATAGCCTCTTTGTGTAGGGTAATCATAGGGTGCATAAGCATGAGGGGAATATCCCCTACCCCAACTTCTACCTTCCCTTTGATAAGGTCTGTAGGAAGTGGAGGCCTTTCTTTTTTCAGTATTGCTCTTGTAGGTGGTGTTATATGCATCCACCTTTTTCATGTAACAGGGAATTTCCCTCACAAGGAAATTCATAGCTTTTCTCTGAGTTTCTAGATTTACAGTTCTAAGCCAAGTGAATCTTCTCAGCAACACTGCATGGGTCGTAACCCTGGATGCCGTGTCATTAGTATCCACTGCATATGAAACTAGTACTTTGTGGCATCTATGGCTGGTTTTGGTGTGTTAGTCATATCCTGTGCCAAGTCTCCAGTACCTCTTTCACTCAGAGCCTGAACAGAGTTCTATAAAGCTCACTGATACTGTGCTGTGTAGGCCTGATAAGAAAACATTACTTACCTATTAATATTGCTTCTTCCAAGGGATCCCTCACTATGCTTAAAGAGGGACTCCCTCGAAAAGTGCTACATCACAGAATTAGAATAGGCAGTCAATAATCTCATACCAAAAATTAGGTTTCTACGTTACTTCATTTTAAAGTTATGAGCTATTTTGTAACCCTGCTTTCACTACCTATTCAAAAAAGCCAGTTTCCGTGAAAAGCCACTGTTGATGTCATCTCCTGAACTCACACTCCAGTCCTTCCTGTCAGCAACCTTATAAGATCTGCTTCTCCAAAGTTTATGAAACTGTACCTATAGTAATCCTTTAAAAAAAATGACATAGGGTTGGCTGTAGTGCTTACATTTCCAGGATGTTCAGATGCATGGTACAGTACTTAAACACATGTCAGAAGGTGTTTTTGGAATGCAGCACTGAACCAAAGCACAGAATGTCAAGGTGGTGCACAATTTTAAAATGTTGGGGGGAGGGAGGGACTCTCAATCTCAGAATGCGACAGGGATGTGCCATCTCAAAATGTGGTGGGACAATCAGTCTTGGAATGCAACAGGGACACACGTCGAGCAATTTGGTGGGGACTGGCAATTTCAGAATACAGTGGGGATGAACGCTGTTGGAATGTGACAGGACATACCATTTATTCTGAAATTGCTTGTCCCTGCCACATTCCAGAATTGTACACTCCCATCATATTTCAAAATTGTGCATCACATCCTCGCCACATTCCAACATTATGCGTCCCAGCCACATTCTAAAATTATGCATCCCTGCTACATTCTGAAATTGTGTATCCCTTCCCCATATCCAAATTGTGCATCCCTGACACATTCTGAAATGGTGCATCCCCGCCAAATTCCATAATTGCACATCCCCGCTAAGTTGTGTTTCAATGCCACATTCCAAAATTGTCACTGCCACATTCCAAAATTGTGCATCACACCACATTCTGAAATTATGCATCACCACCACATTCCAAAATTAAGCATCACTGTCACATTCTAAAACTGAGCGTCACCGCCATATTCTGAAAATATGCGTCACCACCACATTCCAAAACTGTGCGTCACTGCCACATTCCGAAACTGTGCGTCACTGCCACATTCCGAAACTGTGCGTCACTGCCACATTCCGAAACTGTGCGTCACTGCCACATTCCGAAACTGTGCATCACTGCCACATTCTGAACCTATACGTCACTGCCATATTCTGAAATTGTGCCACATTCTAAAACGGTGTCACTGCTGCATTCCAAAACTATGCGTCACCACCGCATTCCAAAACTGTGCGTCACAGCTACATTCCGAAATTATGCATCACCACCAGATTCCGAAATTGAGCATCACCGTCACATTCTGAAATTGAGTCACTGCTACATTCTGAAATTGAGTCACCACATTCCGAAAATATGCATCACCACCACATTCTGAAATGTTGTGCGTCACTGCCACATTCCAAAACTGTGCATCACTGCCACATTCTGAAACTGTGCGTTGTCACAAACCCACTTCTGGGGTCAGGCCCTCTGCTAACACAGTGCCTAACCTTTAAGTGCGATTTGTGAACAGGGGACAAACTGGGACACCCTCCTGTTTGTTTTGGGTCTGAGCAACTACCAGTCTCAAGTCCTGGGGTCAATTATGAACCCTTTTTTAGCTAGCACACCCAGGTAACCAGTCCAAATATCACACTCTCTTCAGGGAAAGCAGCGCAATATTGTTGGCTCAGCGGGCATACAACCAACCTAGTTCACAACCCCCTTCCAACTCAATTGAGAAGCTGGTATTTTTCTTACCTTGCTGGATCTTTACACAGATCCTTGTTAATGTGGCTCCTTAAGGTGACACAATAAGCATTTAACAGCTGTGTTAGAATATTAAGACTGTTCCACCATTCACACTTAAAATGAGCAAATGCCTCAGGAAGGTTTAAAGAAAACCAAATTTACTAAAACTAAAAATAGTAAATAAATGCCAGTACATCAAACAGAACATATATACGTAATGATTACAGTCAGAAAGAAATGGACAATTACAAAACAAAATGCCTTGTAACTGAATTAACTAGTTCTATCTCAATTTCAGTTGGCAAATGATTTGGGCTGTTACCTATCTTGGCTGAAGTGTCCCTTAGAAGTTCAAAACAAAAAGTGTCAGTCCTTTCAGCAGGCTTCACCAATATCAAAGATAAAGTCCCACCCTCCTTGTAATATCACCGCTCTGGCTGTTGGCATGAGGTCACGCTTAGTCCTGTAATTAATTGATCAGTCACATGCCCCTGCACACTGCTAAACATTCCACTAAAAAAATATATATATACTTCCTAATTAGTGAGCCACCAAGCATGCTTTATCACAGGTCAGAATTAGCCCTTTGATCTTTCAGAGCAACATCCTGGAAACACTCCTCATAGCTGGGAAAATTTTCACACGTATCCATCAGAAACTACTTCCCTCCTGATACGCCATAAAGGGCAATATTTCATGACAAGCTGCCTGGGTTCAAAGCAGTGGATTGTTTTATAACCTGGTTTCATTATAGTCCCAGGAAGTCAACTTTTTTTTTTCCAAACCATCTGTTCCAGCAAGCAAGGCAGAACATTTTTTTCCTTTTAAAAATCCAAGGTCCCATGATGCCTTGTGCTGACTGCCATGTTTAACAAGCAGAATTCAAAAACACATATTTATATCAAAATTATATACACATAATAACAGGTTAGATGACTATTGCAACATGCGTCACTGCCACATTCTAAAATTATGTGTTCCAGCTACTTTCTGAGACTGTTTGTCACTGCTACATTTCAAAATGTGTGCGTCACTGCCACACTCTGAAATTGTACGTAATCACATTACAAAATTGTGCATCAGTGCCGCATTCTGAATCTGTGCGTCACTGCTGCATTCTGAAATTATGCGTCACTACCACATTCCGAAACTGTGCGTCACCACCACATTCTGAAACTGTGCATCACTGCCACATTCTGAAACTGTGCATCACTGCCACATTCTGAAACTGTATATCACCACCACATTCCAAAATTATGCATCACTGTCACATTCCGAAACTGTGCGTCACTGCCACATTCCGAAACTGTGCGTCACTGCCACATTCGGAAATTGTGCGTCACTGCCACATTTTGAAACTATGTGTTCCAGCTACTTTCTGAGATTGTGGGCCTGATTCTCGAAGGGGGCTGTGTCCGGCGCAAGCTGCGGCAAACAGAAGCTTGTACTGAAGCCCTGTGCACCAGGAATCTCGCACCTGATTCAGGTACAGGAGGGGTCCTAGCGCCCAAGTCCCCACACTTGCGACAACCCCTCCCATGCGGCAAACACCTGGCGCACAGGAAGGGTCTGCCACAGACCCCTTGTGACAAACAAGGCCCCCCTCTCTGATGCTGCTGTGGTCTTAGGTGCTACAAAGTACCCCCACCAGATCCCCAAGGCTGTCCTGTTATTTTAATGATAAAATACCTCTCCCCGATGCCACCGTGTATTGTTGTACAGAAATGAAACCCCACCCGATCCTCGAGGCTGTCCTGTTATTAAATTAATAAACTGCTCCCCTGTCCGATGCTGCCCGTATCAATTAATAAACAATCTCGCCCCTGTGGTAGTGTAGTGCCCCCCCACACACCCATGCCCTGATCACCCGTAATCCATATTGCAATAGTCTTGGTAGTCAAGTGGACCCCTTACATCCATAATGCCTATCCTGTAGGAGACGGTGACTGGCTCTGCCCACCTCTCACCTCTGCGGCCAGCCGCAGACTGAGCTCTGAATGAACGCATACTACAGTAAGTATGTGTTCATTCAGAGCTCAGTCGGCAGCTGGCAGCGGAGGTGAGAGGTGGGCAGAGCCAGTCACCATCTACTACAGGATAGACACTATGAGGGGGTAGGGGGTCCACTAGACCACCAGGACTATTGCAATATGGATTACGGGTGATCGGGCGTGGTGTTGGAGACACTAACACCACAGGGCAGGGCTGGTGAGTAATCACGAGCAACATCGGAGAGGGGAGTAATTTATTAATGTAATAATGGGATAGCCTCAGGGATCGGGTGGGGGTTCATTGCTGTACTACAATACACTGTGGCATCAGGAGGGGGTATTTTATTATTATAATAACAGAACAGCTTTGGGGATCTGATGGGGGTACTTTGTAGTACCTAAAACCGCAGCAACATCAGGGAGGGGGCATTTAAGTGTGCAAATGAGTGGTCAGCATAGGAGATCAGAACTATACACCGGAGACGGGACTTGATTTGTTTTACCAGGGACTCGGGGAAGCAGCATTTTGCCACACATTGTACAACTGATCCAGGAGGACATACTCTAAGTACCCTTAGACCAGCCCTGTCTGGTCTAGGAGTACTTAGAAATTCTCTCCCTGGGACAGTTTAGTAAATTGCATTATAGGGGATGTGGCAGCTTGCGTCTGCCGCATGACCCCTTGCACCATGCCGCAGCCTGTTTAGTGGCGCAAGTCTGGTGCAAGCCCCTTATGGGGCAGGCAGCCTGTGGCTGATGCAGGCTGCCTTTGTGAATAGCTCAGGGGGCAGTTTATGATGCAAGGTGCCACTTGTGCCATTCATGTTTAGCGCAGGTACCTTGCGTCATTATCAGGGCTTTGAGAATCAGGCCCTGTGTCTTTGCTGCATTCCACAATTGCAACCTTGTAACATTTTAAAATCTCATATCTGCAGCATTTTAAAAGTTGCATACAACTTTGTCATTCTAAAGCCATGTTTGCCACTGCGTTCCAACCCTCCATCACATTCTATCTACACATTATGGAAGTGCATATGCTGACCACCTCCCCAGTGTCAGTTTTCCTTTTTCAGATGTCTACTACACCTGCAGTTTTAACCCTTAGTCTGCCAACAGAATTAGAACACATAGTAATTCTGGACTGATATATCAGTCTGTGGCACAGCAAGGGTTAAGTAATATGGGAGAAATAAGTCTTATAAGGTTGCTTACAGGGAGGACTAGGTTGCAGGTTCAGGAGATGACATCATTAGCAGCTCTTCACTGAAACTGACTTTTTTGAACAGGCAGTGAATTAAGGGTTACAAAATGACTTGTAACTTTTAAATGAAGTAACTTACAGATCCGATTTTTGGCTTGAGGCTGATTGAGGACATGCTGATTCAAATTCTGAATTTATTGATGCCAGAAATGTTAGCCTCAGTCCCTCTTTAACTAATGCAGTCAGCCAGACAGGTTGCACTGCCCCGGAGAGTGAGATGTCTGTAAATTATGAAACTTTGAACGCAAGTTCAAATCTCTGCCTTGAGGTGGTGCTGTGTTCTACAGCCTAGCATCACATTTATTTCGAAGTCATTTGACCAATAGCCACAAATTTTGCTAACCTATCCTAAACTACACAAAAGTGAAACAAAAATACGAAAAAGGCAATAAATGATTTGGCCACTAGGCCAAGCTACGGCAGACTAAAATAAAACCACAGAAAAAGCCGATTGTGAATGAACAGGTAATGCTCAAGCAAGTAAACACTAGATAAGTACTGATTCTTGTAGAACCTTTCCCAAGTTCTGGAAGGGAAGGTGGGGTGGGAGATTTAATCACAGTGAGGCATCCTTTGGAAGAAACAATAATTACTATGGTAATTTTGTCTTAAAACCCCAGGAATCCCTCACTATGCTTAACTAATGCAGACTACAAAGCAGTACCTTGGGAGGTTGGGTACCGAACCTACTTAGGGAAAAGGTTCTGCAACTCGGACACCACCTTGGGAAGGAATTTCCTTTTAGTCCTAAGGACTACCTTGGCTCTGAAATATAATGTAGTTAGGGTCAGTGCAGAGAGCTTGCAGCTCGTATACCCTCCTAGCAGAAGTTATAAAGACTGCCTTCCAGGTGACATACTTCAAGTCTGCAGTGACCACAGGCTCAAAGGGAGGTTCCATGAGCTTGGCTATGCATAGTTTCAAATCCCAGGGAAGGACGGCATCCCTAACAGGGGGATACAGAAGTGAAAATGGGATGTGAAGCCACTGTTTTCTCATTACCTGCTGAAACATACACAGAAATAGCTGCCAATCATACCTTAAGAGTTGAAGACCTGAGGCCTAAAGCCTGTAAGCGCAGCAAATAGTCCAAAGGTATGGCCATATCTGCCTGTAGGGGGTTGAGCTGCTTAGGAGTACACCACAGAGAAAACCTTTTCCATTTGGAAGCATATGTCCTTCTGGTGGCAGGCTTCCTGGAAACCACTTGATGACCTCCTCTGAAAATTGAAAGTCAGAGTATTCTAGTTCCTCAAGAAGCAAGCCTTGAGGCGCAGTGACTTGAGGTTTGGAAAGGTTACTCTGCCCTGAGACATGGTCAGTAGATTGTGTCTCAGAGGGAAGCTAATGAGCTGTTTGGTGGAGAGGGCCAGGAGCAGGGAGTATCAAGATTGTCTGGCCCAGTCCGGGGCCACTAGAATCATGGTTGCAGGCTGTCTCCTCATTATCAGGAGAACAAATAGCAGTAGAGGAAATGGAGGGAAGGCATACAGGAACCTCTCTGACCAATCCAGGACCGGAGTGTCCAGAGTGATTGAGCCCACTGCCTGAAGTCTGCAACAAAAGGGAGGGAGTTGGCAATTTTCTTTGAAGGCAAAAAGATCTATTTCTGGTGTGCCCTATCTCCAGAAGATTGTGGCTAACACCTGCTTGTTTAGAGACCATTTGTAATGACCCTGGGTTATTCTGTTGAAGGAATCCGCCAGGACATTGTCCTTTCCTGGAAGATGAATTGCTGACAGATGCATTTCCAGTGAGTAAGCCAGATTCCAGAATTCATAACTTCTGTGCACAGTTTTAAGGACCATGTGCCTCCCTGTTTGTTGATGTAACACATGGTAGTGGTGTTTGTCCTGACTTGGACTGACTGGCCCTTTATCTGGGAAGCAAATGACTGGAGGGTGAGAAAAACTGCCCTTAGCTCCAGGAGGTTTATATGCTTCCTGGACTCCTGAGGAGACACTCCCATTACTGTCAGGTCGCTCAGGTGGATTCCCCAACCCAGAAAGGAGGCATCTGTAGTCAGGACAACTGTTGGAGCCTGTAGCTGAAAGGGCACCCCTTCTCTGAGGTTGTCCCTTTCTTCCCACCAGTCCAAGGCTTGTAGCAGAGTTTTTGTCACAGGTACCAGCCTTGACAGAGAGTGTCGATTCTGGGATCAATGGGTCCTTAAGTGATACTGAACGTCCCTCATTTGAAATCTGGTCCCTGGTACCACAGCCAGCTGTGGTAGAGGCCATGTGCTCCAGAAGTTGAAGGAATTATCTTGCTGGCCTGGGCTGGCCCAGGAAGAAGGAGCTTGCCAGACTCAGAAGGCTTTCCATTCTTTCTTGTGGCAGAAATGCCTTGCCCTGGAGGGCATTCAGCTCTGTTTCTATGAACTCCAGCACCTGCGCTGGTTCTGTCGGGGAATTTTGTACATTTGAGAAATCTCAACGTCTCAAAAGTGCTCGGAGTTTAACTGGAGAGAGTCCCTGACTTGCTGATGTCATTTTCCTGCATCTAGTCAGTCATCCAGATAAGGAAAAACCATCCCTCCTTGTCATCTGAGATGTGCTGCCACCGCAGCCATGCACTTTGAGAACACCCTGGGGGCAGACGAGAGAACGAAAGAAGAGCTATGAACTGATAGTGACCAGAAGGCAATCTGAACCTTAAGTATTTTCTGTGACTGGGCCCGATTGGGATGTGAAATTATGCATCTTGCAGGTCCAGGGATCCCAGCCAGTCTCCCTGCAGAAGGGATGATATCACTGTGGACAGGATGATCATCTTGAACTTGTTCTTTTTCATGTACTTGTTCAAGAAACTGAGGTCAAAAATAGGTCACATCTCCCCATTTTTCTTGCTTGTAAGAAAGTACCTTGAGTTAAAGGCCTTTTCCCCTCTGGGAAGGGTGAACTCTTTCTGCTGCATTTGCCTGCAGCAACCTTTTCACCTCCAGCTCCACCAGAATCATTTCTGCTGAGCTAGGAGGTTAGAAGCTAAAGTGCACCTGCAGTCTGGGGAATCTTTTGAACTGCAGGGTGAGACCGTGGCTCACTACTTCCAGGACACACCTGTCTGTGGTGATGTTTTTCCACTCCTGGAGGAAGTTAGCCAGCTTTCCTCACACCGGCAATGGGTGGGTGACCTGGACCAACACATCAGGAGTTCAGTCTGGGCTGAGCCTTAGGAGCTGAAGCCTGGTCAGCCCATTTGGAAGCTCTTCTGCCCCTGCCCTTAAAGTATCCTCTTATCTGAGAGTAATCACAGGGCATGGGAAATAAAGCACATGGGTAATAACCCCTACCCCTACCTCCCCTTCCATGAGGCTGTAAGTAGTACAGGCCTTTTCCTTTTCAGAACGGCAATTGTAGGTGGTTTTGTACTCTTCCACCTTTTTCATGTGTGCCTCTGTCTTGTCACCAAATAAGGAAATGTTCTCACATGGAAAAATCCATGGCTTTTGCCTGAGTGTCCTGGGACAAATTAATTGTCCTTAGTCGGACGAATCTCCTTAGAGAGATAGCATGGGCCATCACCCTAGTGGCAATGTCACTGGCATCCTTTGCCATATGAAACTGGTATTTGGTAGCATTAAGGGCAGTCTTAGCAGTGTCTGCCAAGTCTTGTGCCAGGTCCCCATGGGCATTATCACTCATGGTTAGCACAGAGTTCTAGAGGGCTTTCTGGTACTGAGTGGTGCAAGTCACATACACAGCCTGCCTCGAGAGCAAGAAGGCAGAGGTGTACACCTTCTTCCCCATACTGTCCAGTTTCCGGAAGTCTTTATCCAGGGGCTGGGTTGAGAGGGGAACCTTGGCCTTGTCACAGGCAGCTGCCTGGACCACACAAGCATGATCTGGGTGTGAGCAGAGGTACTCAGCATCACGTTTGTCCAGCTGGTGGTACTTCTTGATTTTCTTTGCCAATACCCAGGGTAGAAGTAGGGGTTTGGAGTAGCTTACAGGTTGTTTTCTTAAGGGGCTTGTGGACGGGTAAAAGCAACCTCTTAGTTGGGGCTAACCCCATCATGCCCAAGAATTCAGCCTCCTCCTCATCCTCCACAGATTCCTGGGTGGAGCGGTCAAGGGTGTTTGCCATTTGCCTCACAAATGCATAGTGGAAGGAGAAATCCTCTGGATTCTGGGGAGGGGAACTGAATTTCTGGTCAGGAGAACTGTCAGGTTCAATTGGTCCCTCTTCCACCTCCTCCTCTTCCTCATAATAAAACCCAACCCCCTGTTCCACTGGAACTAGGAGGGAGACAGAAACTTGAAGAGGAACCAGCATATCTATTAGTATACCAATGCCTTGAAAAGCATGAAAAATATTCCAAAGCATTTTTCACATCCTCCATAGAGGGCATCTTTGACTTATCCACTGACAGTTCCTTTGCTTTGTCAACAGGAGGGGCAGCAACATGTTTTTCTTTTTGTTTCTTTTTAGCAGGAACCGGTTCCAGAGCTTGCTTAGATGGTCTTTTGTGCTTGGCATGATTAGAAGTCCTCTTTTCAGGAATCCTGGAATCAGAGGAGTCTTTAAAGAGTTTTCCTAGACTTATTATGGGAGGAAGGGCCCTATTCCAAGGGCTTTGGTGACGCAGAGGTGGACTGAGAAACCACAATATCTTGCAATTTTTTGGTCTTCTTTCTAAGTGTTTTAGGACAACATGTGATGCAAAGTTCACAATTTGAAAAAAATATGACTAGGACCTAGGTACCATAGACATAGCTCATTGCCATCCGCCTTAGCGGAGAGATTAAAATACTTCAGATAAGTTTTAAAGCCTGTAGGTCCTGTTCTCTTTTTTAGTCTGTCTGACATGCCAAACTGACACAAAAAAAGCAGTTTCTAAAAGGAAAGTAAAGATATGCGGTCTAATCTCAAAAACAATGGACTGCAGACTTCCGGTGACGTCACCCAGCATGGTGGACTAACTCTTTTGGGCTCTACCGATCCTCCTACTAAAAGCCAGCCGAATCATCGAGAGAGACTGGCTGCATTACAGAAAAAATGGAGATCAGCAATCCTAATGGCTAATATGAGGAGCAAATTAAAAAATTTTGCAGCTCCAAGGAGCACAAAAGCCGATATGGAGACAGAGCTTAAAGCCTCTAAGCCTGGGCCTACATTTTGGGAGGTGGAAAGCCACATGAACTCCCCACACCAGATTTTCGCGGTGGAGTCAAGCTCTGAGGACAAGGAGGATTCAATGATTTCCTCCAGACAGCTATGCCACGAGCTCCGGCGACTGGGGGACACAATTGGAGATTTCCAACAGCAATTACTCGACCTGCAGAAGGAACAAATGCATCACCAGAACCAAATCTTGGATCTTGAACAACACACTATTGAAATCTCTAACTCGGTGGATCTACACAATGGAACTCTCCTTCAACTTCACGAAAGGGAGATATGGCTCCAACAGAAAGTGGAAGATCTAGAGAACAGATCTAGAAGAATAAACATACACATATATGGTATTCCAGAAGGCACTGAATCTGGAGACATGAAGAAAAAATTACTCACCTTAGTAATGTTGTTTCTTCTAATGGAGTCTTGCTATATTATAGACATTAGCAGTTTGATCCAGCTCTAGAACTGCCCCGGAGTGAAATGGTTAAAACCATTCCAAAATAGAATTTGGCACGAGAGCAGCTCTATCTGTGTCATTTCAAACTTGAACTGTCAGATCTTTACGAGCCAAACTCACTAAGGTCTGTGTGGAAGCTGTAACCTACACTAGCCAAATGGCTACCTAAATAATAACAACCATTGATGGTCCCAACACCCAAGACTCAAGTCAGGGGACCAGAAATACTAACACCATTCTAATAATATGAAAATGGAACATAAGTATAATAAACACACACACGCTGCATCACATACACACCCCCAAAGTCCCAAAGGGACAAAATGCTAACTGGACATAAGTAGTGCCCACACTAAGTTGCCCGCACCCCACCAAGTAGAGGTTCTGAGAGGGGCAGGTTGGAGGTCTATATAGCAAGACTCCATTAGAAGAAACAACATTACTAAGGTGAGTAATTTTTCTTCAAACAACATGAAGTCTTGCTATATTATTGACATTAGCAGAATACACAGCAGTACCTCCATGGAGGAGGGGCAGAACCTACTTAGGGAATAGGCTCTGAAGAACAGCTGTGCCAAACCGAGCATCTCTCCTGGCCTGGACATCCAGAGAGTAATGCTTGGTAAAAGTGTGTACCGTTTTCCAAGTAGCAGCCTGGCAAATCTCTAATAAAGGGATATCTCTGGCAGCAGCTAGAGACGCAGCTGTACCCCTGGTAGAATGAGCCCTCAAACCAGGGGGGGGCTCTTCCCACTTTCTGATAACAAAATTGGATACAAGAGACAATCCACCTGGCTATTGATCTCTTAGTGGCAGGTTTGCCTTTCCCAACTTCACCAAAGGTAAGGAAAAGTTGGAGGGATTCGAACCTGTGACCTTTGGTACGCTCTATATAATACTAAGAGCTTTCTTAACATCCAGGCTGTGCAACCTCCTCTCACCCGAAGAGGAGTGATCAGTGAAAAATACTGGAAGGAGATAGATTGATTAAGATGGAAATCTGAAACCACCTTAGGCAAAACTTCCTATTAGTCCTAAGGACTACCTTATCCTGTGGAAAGAAATAAAGTCAGTCTCCACTGACAAGGCTTACCAATTCACTTATCGTCTGGCAGAAGTGATAGCCACTAGAAAACAGTTTTCCAAGTTAGGTACTTAAACTCTGCAGAAGACAGAGGTTCAAAGGGGCTGCATTAACTGGCAATGCAAACATTAAGGTCCCAAGCAGGGCCGGGTCCCGAAAGGGAGGATTAGTATGGAGTAATCCCTTAAAAAACTTGGAAAACACAGGATGAGAGGAAAGAGGGGATGACTTTCCTGCTGATACAAAAGCAGACACAGCTGCCAAATGAACTCTCAGGGTAGCTGGTCTGAGACCCAAGGAATTATGATGTACCATGTAATCTAACAAAATGGGCAATTCAGCAGATTCTGGGAAATATTTTTCCCAGCACACCAAATGGAAAACCTTTTCCATTTAGAACTATAAGTAGCCCTAGTGGAAGGCTTTTGGAAGCCTTTAGGATCTCAAGAACACCCTGAGAGAGGTGTAAATCAGCAAATCTAACTCCTCAAGAGCCAGGCCTTGAGGTTGAGGGATTTGAGGTCCGATACCAAACCCTTCCTGGGCACAAGTCAACAGATTGTGATTCCTGGGGAGGCACAGGGAAGATGGACTGTCAGATACAGAAGGAGGGGTACCAGGGCTGCCTGGCCTAATCCGGGCAATCAGAATCACCCTGCAAGGCTGAGATCTGATTTTGACTAGTACTTTGAATAGGAGAGGAAAGGGAAAGCATAGAGGAACTTCCTCCCAATCCAGAAGAAGGGCATCCAGGAGAACTGAGCCCAGCACTGGAGGCCTGCAACAGAACAGAGGAAGTTTGTGATTGTCTGGGGCTGCAAAAGATCTATCTGAGGGATGCCCCACCTGGCAAAAACTATCCCAGCACTTGAGGATCCAGGGACCATTTGTGATGGCCCTGGAAATCCTACTGAGGGCATCCACTAGGACATTGTCCTTCCCTGGAAGATGAACTGCTATGAGGGAAGTGTTCAGGAATAGGCCAGAGACCACAACTTCATTGCCTCGGTGCACAAGGTCAAGACCGAGTGCCCCCTGCTTGTTGATGTACCACATTGTTGTGGTGTTGTCTGTTCTGACTTGTATCACCTTGTCGTGGACAGATGCAGAAAAGCTTGAAGAGCTAAAAAGACAGCTCTGAGTTCCAGCAAATTGATGTGGAGCAGAGATTCCTGGGACCAAACTCCCTGAGTGGAAAGGTCACCCATGTGGGCTCCCAACCCAGAAGGGAAGCATCTGTAGTGAGAGTCAAGTCGTGAGACGGGAAATGAGGGGGACCCCGTCTTAAATTGCTCTGATCCTGCCACCACTGGAGAGCTAGGATCAAGGTTCGAGTCACTGGGACCAACTTGAAAGGGGTCTCTTCTCTGAGACCAAAAGGTTCTCAAGTGAAACTGAATGTCTCTCATCTGAAATCTGGCTCCCTGCACAACAGCTGTGGATGCAGCCATGTGCCCCAGGAGCTGCAGAAAGTGTCTTGCTGGTCGAGAGACCTGCAGAGTGAAGGAAGAGGCCAGAGCCACTAAATTCCTTACCCTTTCTGGGGGAAGAAAGGCTCTGGCTAGCTTTGTGTCCAATTCTGCCCCTATAAAGGTGAGTACCTGGACTGGTTCCAGAACCGACTTTGGTAGGTTTAGCAGAAAACCCAGGGAGGTGAGAAGCTGCTGGGTGACCTGCAGGTGAGATTTACCTGTTCTGGGGACTGGCCTACAATGAGCCAGTCGTCTAGATAGGGAAAACAGCAATCCTCTGCCTCCTTAAGTGGGCCACTGCCACTGCTAGACACTTTGTGAATACCCTTGGAGCAGAGGTAAGGCCGAAGGGCATTGCTCTGAACTGGTAATGACCTGAGGGCAGTTCGAATCTGAGGTACTTCGATGGGATCTTCTGATTAGACATGGAAATAGGCATCCTTGAGGTCCAGGGAGGCTAGCCAGTCCCTGGCCTTAGGGAAGGTAAAATCATTGCCAGAGTTACCATTTTGAACTTTGGTTTCAAAAGATGCTTGTTCAGATATCTGAGATCTAAAATTGGCCGCCACTCTCCTGTCTTTTTTGGGGTAAGGAAGTATCTGGAATACAGACCCCTGCCCTGATGCAGGGGAGGAACCCTTTCTACTGCTCTGAGAGCTAACAGGGATGAGACCTCTGTTTCCAGAGCGAGGGTCTCTGAAGCATTTGCAGGTAGAAAAAGTCTGCTTCTCAACTTGGGAAACTTTTTGAAGCTGAGAACCAGACCCTGGCTTACTACTCTCGAACCCACTTGTCTGAGGTTAAAGAAGCCCAATTCTGACTGAAGTAAGCCAGCCTGCCCCCACTGGTACAGGAGAATCGGCCCTGGGCACCCCATCAGGGTGCCTGTTTCTAGAAGCTTTAGGCTGGGGGTGGGAGCAGGTCTGCCCACCCCTCGTCTGCCCTGCCTCTGAAGAAGCCCCTCTGAGCATAGGCAAAGGAGGCCTGAGTCTGGTAGAAAGGCTTCATGAAAAGGCCTACCCTATCCCTGGGGGCATGCCTTTGAGGAGTGGCTTGCCGCTCCTTAGCCTGGGCACTCTTGTAAGTAGTCCTATATTCATCCATCTTCTTCATGTAGTTCTCTGTCTGCTCTCCAAACAGAGAATTTCCCACCACAGGAAAATCCATAGCCTTAGTCTGGGTATCCTGTGACAAACTAGTACACCTGAGCCAGGCCAACCTACGAAAAGCTACAGATGTGGCCATGACCCTAGAGGAAACATCATTAACATCCACAGCAGCATGAAACTGAACCTTAGAGGCTTCAATGCCATCAGCAGCCACCTGTTCTAGTTCACTAGCCAGCTGGCCATGGGCCTGCTTGGCCAATTGCATAACAGTATCCCATCTAGATTTCTGATACCTAGCTACATAAGCCATATGATTTGCTTGCCTAAGTCCCAGAGAGGCTGCCATATACTGTTTTTTTGCCATGGCATCAATCTTCCTGGAATCCTTGTCAGAGGATGTGAAGCCAAGGAATATTAGCTTTATCACAGGCAGCAGCCTGAACTACCCCAACATGACTGCATTGCTGAGAAAGGAATTCTCTATCAGGGCCTGACAATGTATACCTTCTGTCCATCTTTTATCTACAGGAGGCACAGAATTAGGAGCTTTTAAAATTTTAATTGTTTGTTTCCTAAAGACTTATGTAAAGGAATAGACAATCTCCTAGACTCTGGAATATCCATCATTTCTACAAAATCAGGCTCCTCTTGCTCATCCACAGCCTCTTCTAAAGGAAGCTGGAGGGTTTCAGCAACTTTTTATAAAACATAAAATGAGATGGGGACTCAGACAGCATAGGGAGATTCTAAAGGTCTGTCTGGGAGATGTCCGGTTCAATGGGCACACCCAGACCTTCCCAGCCACATTCATACTGTTCATAATCCTCCTCCCTCCTCTGGTTCATAAAATTCCTCAATATCATAATCCTGAACCACTGGGACCAGACGAACCGACCTTTTACCAGATAGTGGTGGTTCGGACAGACCCTGAGACAGTGACTGGACAATTTGTATGGCTTTTGCTATCTCTGCAGCAGTTGGAGAAGGAATTTTGGACTCCAGACCTGCTGATTTTCTTGTTTTCTTTACTGGAATTGGTTTCTCAGATCCAGCTTTTCTTTTGCCCAAGGAAGTTTGGCCCTGGTCAGAGGGCACTCCCTCTGGTTCGGTTGGCACCGAACCGGGCTGGCCATCTGGGTCAGCGGACTTTTTGGCCTCTCGTTCCCTGAGACTGCCCAATCTTTTTTCCAGGGTGGCTGCAGGGAAATTCTTACATATCTGGCAGTCTGACTGGAGGTGGTCAAACCCCAGACAATAAACACATGTGGTGTGTGGGTCAGCCTTGGCAAAGACTTCCCCACAAACATCACAGTGTTGAAATCCAGTGGGCCCGGTTTTTCTTTTGGGTTTCTCAGACATAATGCCAGCCTAACCAAAAACTTGCCCTTTTAACGGCAGTGCCAGGCAAGACACCCTTATCGGTTCCTAACCATGTCACGGGTATTGGAAAACCGTAATAAATCCGTTTTTTTTAGAACCGATAATAACCGGGAACCGCACTCTAAAATAGTAACTTTTAGTTTTAAATGAGTTTTAAACCCACTGATCGTTCAAAACCGAACCGATAACTTACAAGTTCCACACAGACAAAACCTTAATTTACTTACGTTACCACAGATAGAGGTTGA
This sequence comes from Neoceratodus forsteri, assembly GCA_016271365.2. Taxonomy (NCBI): domain Eukaryota; kingdom Metazoa; phylum Chordata; order Ceratodontiformes; family Ceratodontidae; genus Neoceratodus; species Neoceratodus forsteri. The sequence continues at coordinate 663,895,298 of CM057459.1, forward strand.
ACCGAACGTTTTTGTTGTTAAAAAATATTCTCGTTAAATCCAACCGAGAAAACACTTTTAAACTGAGAAATGAACCGAGCAGAAGGAGAAATCCCGGAGCGACTGTTCACTGAGGCGGAGTAAAGAATCTGACAGTTCAAGTTTGAAATGACACAGATAGAGCTGCTCTCGTGCCAAAATTCTATTTTGGAATGGTTTCAACCATTTCACTCCGGGGCAGTTCTACAGCTGGATCAAACTGCTAATGTCTATAATATAGCAAGACTTCATGTTGTTTGAATAAATTCATGGGAAGCTTCATTCGGGAAATTTTAAACCTAGATCCTGACTACGCCTTGAATATCATCAGAGCCCATCGCTCATTGGGCCCCAGACCTGTCAACCCAAAAGCTCGCCCAAGATCTGTGATTATAGCCTTCCTTGACTACCAGACTAAGTCGGAGATCTTGCAGAAAGCTTGGCAGAGGAAAGAACTGTTTTTTGCACCTCACTCCACACTGGCGACCCAGGTTCGGGAACGGACTCGTGTTGCCAGGGGTCGGAAGGGGCGGAGAGGGATTGAGCGTCCATAGACTGCTCTCCCTCTCTGGGGAAGGGGGGGACTTTAGTGGTTGACATATCAGTGACCTCTAGCGGAGGCTGGGGATCGGTGCGTTGGTGCTACATGAGAAGGGGGTGGGCTTGGAGCATGATGCCGGGAGGGAGCACATGCGGACGTGTGCGCGCCCACCTCCACTGGCGTCATTGCATGCACCAAGCACACACTAGGGGATCAAAACAGTAGAAAATGGCTCCAGTCATGGCGGCATGATGGCAGTCTCAGGGGACTGGTTGGCTCCAGGGTGCGCGGCATATACTGGATCCTGATTCGGTGGAGAGTGTAGGGGGGGTCTCCGCCACCCCGTCGCGGGGGTAGCAGCCGTGGAACCTTCATGGGAGCTGACTGGATCTCTGGGACGGCGGCCTGAAGGACAAATGGGATGCCAGGAAGTCAAGGTAGGCAGACTGGGAGCCAGGGAGAAAAAAAGGACCAAAAAAAAAACAAAAAAACTGTTTTTTGGAGATACAAGGCTCTTTTTTGAATACGATTATTCTCCCATGACTATGGACAGCAGAGGAAAAATATTACCCATATTAAAGCTGTTGAAAGAAAAGGTGGTCAAAGCTAGAAATAATTACCCCTCTACTCTGCACATTACCACCGACAAGGGCACTCACCTCTTTCTGACTGTATCAGAGGCAAAAACCTTTTTGCAGCAATGGAATATATCTGTGGATGAAGTGTTTGACCCTGACACTCTAAAACAGCTGGACCGACGCAGATGGTATGCTGTGAAAAATGACCTTCGTCAGGAAGCAATCAGTGGGATCTGGATCGACCCCTGTAGATCCTTTGGAGTCTCTTTCCAATGCTCGAGGAGGCTCACCAACCCGCCCACTACAACAGAGGAAGGACAGTAGAAAGCACAATCACAACAGAGGGAGAAGGTCTGAGGCAGCAGGTAACTGAACTGAGTCACACAGCAGTGGTGATATGGCGTTGTTTTGACCCTTCTCCACACCTCAAAGGCCTTTTTGCCGAGACACTGAATTTAAGTTTGGTGTGAGTGACCCACTCTTCGAATATTCTAGGATGTTTAGTCCTTTGGTTACCCCCTGCTCGTTAAAGGACAGAGAAAATGGTTGGGACAATTTCAGTTCTAGATGGGAAAGACATTTATTTTACCTGTTTTTCTTAAAATGTGAAGAGCTCCACAAAGAGGGTTAATTGTGTACCTCGGGGACGACACGAGGAAATCCTGGGGAATACAGAGGGGTATGGTAAACCTACGATCATAATTCTGAAGCCAGATTGATAAGAACATTGCAAGATTTAGAGAGAAAATTAAAAAGGTTCATTTACTCCACAACCTTTTCTTTTTGGGGCACAGTGACCAGAACTGCTGGGTGAGCTTATGTTTGTTTAATCATAGCATGGTTTACAGGGGAGAAAGGAATTCTAAATGGCCCCTTACATTTATTTGCTCTCTCAATGCAGTTTGGAACTCATTCATGCCCCTTACTGAGTACATCTGACATTAAAATGGCAGAGACAAATAGCTAGTTTCTCTCTTCTGTTAAGGCGGAGGGGTGGCTCGCAGAGGTTTCCTCTTTGTGCCTACCCTTCTTCCTGCTTCAATTTATTATCCTTAATTTTTGAAGAAATACTCTGCTGGGGGAAGATTATGGGAGGGGGGACATTATGTGCAGGGTGACGAGATCCATCACCTCGAATGTAGTCCTGGATTTAGGCCCTCGATTGGGTGTGATGATGGCTAATCATGCCTCCCTGCCTCCACACAGAGGTGGGGATATGGTGGCATGGTTGGAAGTTACAAGTTAAAGCTCAAATTGTACTGTTTAAATCTGATCAAAATGGTTGCACTGTTTATGTTTGTTCACTTTACTGTTTGTACTGGGGGAGTACACTTTTTATGCTACGGCGGGCTGGGGAGGATGGGTGGACTCGAGGGGGGAGGGAGAATGGACTGAGCTTATAAAAAGGACTAATGGAGTGTTTTTATGGCATCAATGGACTTAGTAATCCTTACTTATAATGTTAAGGGCCTAAATAGCCCAATTAAGAGGGCAAGAGTACTTCAAAAATTGGGTAGGTCAGGGGCTTCCCTAGACTTTTTACAGGAGACGCACCTGCCCAAAACTGAGCATGCTAAGCTGCGGAGAATGTGGGTGGGAGAGGTGTACGCTGCCTCATGGCCAGAACATCCTCATAGAAGGGGCACAGCGATTTTAATTCAGAAAAATATCCCAATTAAAGTGGAGGTTGTTAAGCTGGACCCTAGGGAGTGCTATGTCAAACTTATAGCCACATTCTTTAACATAAAATGTGTTTTTCTGAATATGTATGCCCCAAACGACTGGGCAGAGAATAAAGCCTTTTTGAAAAAAACAATCCTCAACACCATAGGGGACCCAGATACCATATACATAATTGTTGGGGATTTAATACTGTTCTATCAACCAGAAGAGACAGAAGAGTCCTGCAGCCTCATGTGGGGAGTAACTGTCAAGACAATCACCTAAAGCGCCTGTTGGGAGAATTGGGGCTCCTGGATGCTTGGAGACATACCCACCCCTCAGCAGCTAATTATACTTTCTACTCACACAGGCATGCCAGTTTTTCCAGGACAAACATGTTCTTGATTCCTGGGGAGTGGGCCCATATGTTGGAGACCTGTGAAATTCTCCCCATGACTTGGTCTGACCACGCCCCAGTATTGTTAAAAATGGTGTTCTCTCCTAGTCCAAGGAACAGCACCTGGCATCTAAACATAGGACAACTGAATCAAACAGAGATTAGACAAAAAATAGCCAAATCCATTCCGGAATATTTGGCCACTAATCTGCCTTCTGATACAACTCCTTCAATCTGTTGGGATGCATTGAAGGCAGTGTTGCGGGGGACATTCATTCAATGCAGCTCACAACAAAAAAAAGCAAAACAACAGTCGCAGAATCAGATAGAAGTAGAATTGCAGGAGGCTGACTTCTGGATGCAAAGTAAATTTAGAACGGAAGACAAAATTCAATGGCTGGCTAAAAAGATGAGGCATGAATCATTATTAGCCTCCCAGACTGAGAGTATGCTTAGGCAAACAACATAGAAATACTAAGAGGGGGGGCAACAGGGCTGGACATCTCCTAGCCCTTGCTTTACGAAAGCAGACAGTTTCCAGAGCAGTTCTTAAAATAAAAAATCCTGGGGGGGGAGGGAGAGGTGCGATTGCGCCCCCTCAACATATCTGCCTGCTTTGCAGACTTTTATGCAGCCCTGTACAGCCAGGAGCTTATTGAGAATTATGAAATGAAGGTGGGGTCCTTCCTGAATAACACTACACTCCCTTCTTTAAAAGCTCATCATAGGGCTGTATTGGATGGAGCCATCACGGCCCAGGAAATATTGAATAAAATTACACAAATTAAATCAGGAAAGTCTCCTGGACTGGATGGTTTACTGTCCAAATTTTATAAATCTTTTAGGAAAGACCTGCTACCTAGTATACTGCAGTGTTTTCATACACATATATGAAGTGCAGTGTCCTGGAGACAGGCACAGATTGTAGTGCTTGCCAAAGAGGGCAAGGACCTGCAGCATTGTTCCTCCTATTGGCCCATTTCACTTTTGAATGTAGATATGAAGAAATTTACGGGTATCCTGGCAGACAGGCTGCAACAGGGCGTAGGTGAGGTTATCCACCCAGACCAGACCTGTTTTGTGGCAGGGAGATACTTGTCCGATAACATATGAAGACTACTTAATGTATTTACTTCTCAGAAAAATAAATCGGGCTTTTAGGTGGCTATCTCCATGGATGTCGAAAAAGGCTTTTGATCGGGTTAATTGGCAATTTCTAAAATGCAATTCGGCTCTAAATTTTTAAAAATCATTTATAATTTGTATACCCTGTCACAGGCCCAAGTCAAGATAAATGGGGTGAATTCAAGAAATGTTACCTTATCTAGAGGAATGAGGCAAGGCTGCCCCTTGTCCCCCATATTATTTGCAGTTTGTCTGGAACCTCTGGCAACAGTTGTGTGCCAGGACCCATGGATTGTAGGGGTGATGGCCGGTGGGAGGGAACAAAAGATTGCCCTTTACGCCGATGATTCCCATTTTTGGGGGGGTACCCCACCAGGAGTCAGTTCCTCGTCTCCTATCCCTGCTAGAGACAGAGAGCTGTCAGGCTATAAATGAAATTATGCTAAATCAGAGGCCCTTAAATTAAGTGGAACAGTTCCTTGGGACTTCCATAGTAGATTTCCTTTTCCCTGGGCCAAACATAATCAAATTCATTATTTGGGCTTTCGGGTCCAGTTAGACCCCTCTCAGTTATTTGAAATTAACTATAAAAAGCTATGGGGCACGACACAGCAAGACTTAGCCAGATGATCTCTTCTACCTCTGACGGTCACGGGGAGAATACATTCTATTAAAATGAACTTGCTCCCCCGCTTCCTGTTCCTCTTTGCTAACCTTCCCATACTGACTCCCCCACCATTCTGGCAAGAAATTACAATAGATCTCTCTAAGTTTATATGGGGGGGTCACCATCCATGAATATCCAGACAGATATTGTCTCTGTCGTGAGATGGGGGTGGGTTGGGGCTGCCTGATTTTTGTTTATATTATTTGGCCTGCCAACTCCAAGTAGTCCAAACCTGGATCTCAGAGAGGAGTTCCTCGGGATGGCTGGGCGTGGAGGAACAGGGGGTGACAGAGGTCTCCCATGGCTAATTAGCCTGGTCACTACCAGTCGCCCCACTCTCCCAGTTGTCGAGTAATCCATGGACACAGTATACTTTAAGAATTCTCAAAAGGGTCAGGCAGATGCTGACCTCAGGAGAGACCCTGGATCCCCTCTCTTTAATCCGTCAGCTCATTGATTTTCTTCCTCCTCGTCTAGACGGGGCCTATGCCAGGTAGGACTTGAGGGGGCTGGAGAAATTCTCTCAGATGATAGGGGATGGGGGTTGTCTTGCATTTGCCCAATTAAAAGAACAGTTTAATTTGCAGGATTTGGACTTTCACAGATATTTGCAGGTATGACTCTTTATTAACACCCCGGGCAATCTGGGGGAGTTCTCACGTCCACCATATCTTTGGGAAAATTTTGTACTTCTGGTACACCAATCAAAAGATAAAGTATGTTGGACCTCCCAATTATATAAACTCATAGGCCCCGGAGAACAGTGTCCTCTTAAGGGCATAAAACTTGCCTGGGAGCAGGAAGTATCAGAGAATAACCAAGAAGAAGCATGGCTTCAAAGATTGAAAAAGGGTTGGCGGGTGACATTCTCCCCTACCTGGAGGGAGTTTTTCTGGACAATCTTAGTTCGATACTTTTTAGTCCCAGTGGTGACCCAACACTATCACAATACCAACATGAATCAATGCTGGAGGGCCTGCGGATCAGTGGGTACACACTGGCATATACACTGGGGTTGTCAAAATATTGCCCATTTCTGGCAAGACATTAAAAAAGCAATACAGGAGGTGTTTTCGGATTCAATACCGGACACCTTCACAGACTGGGTGTTGGGCTTCCCCACAATAGTGAACTTTTCCCCATTAAAGCAGAAATTGGCACTGGCATTTGTAGCTGCAGCCCTAAAATGTCTGACGGCACACTGGCTACATCAGACATCCCCAACAGCGGGTGAATGGGTCTCTAGAGTTAATAAAATTATGGACATGGACTCCATTACAGCTAGATTGCATCTTAGGGAAGAGAGATTTAGAATGATCTGGGGCCCGTGGATTGCCTGGGAAGCAGCTCACCCAAGACCTGCCATAAGCCCATAATATGTCGCAAAAAATCTGCTGAACGCATCCTACTAGATTGAGTAGCTAATTAAATTACATGCCATCCTTGAGAAAACTTGTTGATTGGTATGCTTCTTTTTCACCGCCCCCCCCTTCCGTTCTCTTCTCTTCTCCCTCCTTCACTTCCTAATTCTCTCAAGGAAAAATGTTTTAATATGTGGTATACGATGGACTCCAGTGTAGCATTTTATCTATGTATTTCTCCCCTAGTGTTATTGTTGGAATTTTTTTCTTTTCTTTTATTATTGTAAATAGTTTTAAATTCAAAAATGAAATCACAAAGTTAAATTAAAGCTTGTAAGATGTCATGTAGACATGAATAAGTTACTCTAAGAGATGTATTAACAGTTCTAATTGTTCCAAATGTCATAAAAATGACCAAATATTGTTGTACATTGATGCTGGTTCAATAAACTTGAGTTACAAAAAAAAAAAAAAAAACAATGGACTGCTAAACAAAATGTCTATTTTTTTTTTTTTAAAGATTCCCCTAATACAGCAAAACCCAGAGAAATGATTTGGTTCCATCTACCAGTGGAACCAAGGTAATAACTGCTTAAAAAGTAATAAAAATGAATAAAATATAGTATAGGAAAGGGGAAAAAAGGTGCAAAACAGCGTGGTTTAAGACAAAAAAAAAAAAAAGGAATGCAGGGTTTCTCCTGTTCCCAGGAACCACTGTAGTACAGGAGAAACTCACAAAAAAGCGAAAAGAAAAAATTACTTACCATAGTAACATTGTTTCTTCTAATGGAGTGTTACTGCATTTGTCAGAATACAGCATGACCGACCTATTAAGCTGCCCTGGAGAACAAAGAGTTAAACTCTATGCAAATGCATAGAACATTGAGCTCAAGCTTGGTTTTCAAAGCACCATCCTCGGTACATTCTAGTAACTGATCAGATTCTTATGAAGCTAATTGTAGCAAAATAAAAAAAAAAAAAAAACCACTAACCAAACCTAAATGCCACTAGGGGCAACACAATAAGTAAACTGGCCAGTGAGAAGACTCAAGTCACTGATGCCCAGGAAAAACAACTACCCACTGGTGGGAGAAGAATTAACAGAAAGGTCAGACCCCACTTTTTCTCACCCCTAGGTTCTGTAGGGGAGGCTGGGTGGGAGGTTAGAATACAGCAAGACTCCATTAGAAGAAACAACATTACTATGGTAAGTAATTTTTCCTTCAAATAACATGAAGTCTTGCTGTATTCTGACAAATACAGACTACCAAGCAGTGCCCCTTGGAGGTGGGCACAGAACCTACTTGGGAAATAGGCTCTGCAACACTGCTGTGCCGAACCTGGCATCACTCCTAGCCTGAGTATCCAGGTAGTAGTGCTTAGTGAATGTGTGAACAGTCTTCAAGGTGGCTGCTTTACATATATCCAGCAAGGGGATATCTCTGGCTGCTGCTACTGAGGCAGCAGTACCTCTAGTGGAAAGGGCCCCAAGGGCCAGAAGGAGGGTCCTTCCCTAGTTTGCCATAGCAGAACTGAATGCAAGCCACAATCCATCTGGCTATGGTCCTTTTTGTGGCTGGCTTGCCCTTACCTACCTCCCCATAGGTAAGGCACAGTTGGGAACAACCCTGTCTGTGCTCCTTAGTCCTAGCCATGTAATAGCTGATGGCCCTCTTTACATCCAGACTGTGCAGCCTGCGTTTACCTGAGCTGGAATGGGCGGTAAAGAACACAGGTAGAGTGATAGATTGATTAAGGTGAAAATCAGAGACCACCTTGGGAAGAAACTTCCTATTAGTCCTGAGGACAATCTTGTCCCTATGAGGAATAGTATTTGAGCTCCACTGACAGGGCTTGGAGCTCACTGATATTCCTGGCAGACGTGACAGCCACCAAAAATACAGTCTTCCAGGTCAGAAACTTAAGTTCTGTTGAAGACATGGGCTCAAAGGGAGGCTGCATAAGCTGACCTGTGCAAATATTGAGATCCCAGGCTGGAGTGGGCGCTCTGTGAGGGGGGTGGAGATGTAACAGTCCCTTAAAGAACTTCTTGAAGATGGGATGTGCAGCTAGGGAAGGGCCCTTCCCTGCAGATAGGTATGCAGAGACAGCTGCCAAATGTACCTTTAGGGTAGAAGGCTGCAAATGAAGGAACTGCAGGTGTACCAGATAGTCCAGCAGCACTGGAAGCCCAGCCTGCTGAGGGTCCAGACTCCTCTGGGAACACCAAATGGAGAACCTCTTCCATTTATAGGAATAAGCTTTCCTAGAGGAAGGCTTTCTGGACCTCCTTAGACTATCCAGGACACTCTCTGAGAGATGCAGGCCTGCATACTCTAGGTCTTCAAGAGCCAAGACCTAAGGCAGAGAGACTGGAGATTGCAGTAGAGGATCCTCCTCTGAGCTGATGTCAGCAGGTTGTGTCTCCTGGGGAGATGAATGGGACTGGCCACTGACGACAGGAGCATAAGATACCAAGGTTGTCTGGCCCAATCTGGGGCTATGAGGATCATGGTCGCAGGCTGAGACCTGAGCTTGACTAAGACCCTCAGGATCAGTGGAAAGGGAGGAAAAGCATACAGAAACCTGTTTGTCCAATCCAGAAGCAGAGCCTCCAGGGGCACTGAGCCCTGAACAGGAGGCCTGCAACAGTACAGAGGCAACTGATGATTGTCTGGGGCTGCAAAGAGATCCATCTCTGGAACCCCCCCACCTCCTGAATACTGACAGGAGGACTTGCTTGTTTAGGGACCACTCATGATGGCCCTGACTGATCCTGATGAGAGCATCTGCTAGGACACTGTCCTTCCCTGGTAAGTGGATTGCTGAAAGGGAGCTGTTCAAGGAGTAGGCCAGGCTCCAAATTTTCATGGACTCTGTGCAGAGAAGAGAGGACCTTGTTCCCCCCTGCTTGTTGATGTAGTACATTGTAGTGGTGTTGTCTGTTTTGACTTGAACCACCTTCCTCTGCAAGTGGATGGCAAATGCCTGAACTGCTAGGAACACTGCCCTGAGTTCCAGGAGGTTGATGTGCAACAGAGACTCCTGAGGCAGCCAATTCCCATGAGCTGTGTGCTCCCCCAGGTGTGCACCCCAGCTGAGCAGGGAAGCATCTGTTGCCAAGATCAGAGAGGGAACCTGCTGAAGAAAGGGTATTCCCACTCTGAGACTGTCCATGTCCTGCCACCACTGAAGGGCTTGCAGGAGGGTGGTGGATACAGGGATTAGTTTTGACAGAGAATCCTTCCTTTGGGACCAAAAGGACTTCAAGTGGAACTGAATGTCCCTCATCTGAAACCTTGCTCCTGTGACCACAGCTGTGGTAGAGGTGAGTTGCAGGAAATGCCTTGCTGGGCGAGGAACTCGAAGGTAGAAGGAACCTGCCAGCTGAATGAGAGCCTGAGCCCTTCCTGGAGGCAGGAAGGCCTTTGCCTGGATAGTGTCCAGTTCTGTCCCTGTGAAGTCTAGGACCTGGACAGGAGTCAGTACTGATTTTCTGAGGTTTATTAAGAAACCCAGGGACTGGAATGTTAGCTGTGTAAATTCCAGAAACTGTCCCACTTGCTGGGAGGACTGGCCTACTAGCAGCCAGTCATCCAGGTAAGGGTAAACAGAAACTCCTTGCTTTCTGAGAAATGCCACTACCACTGCTAGGCACTTTGTGAATACCCTTGGTGCCAAGGTCAGCCCAAAGGGCAAGACCCTGAACTGGTAGTGTCCTGAAGGTAGCCGAAATCTGAGGACATCTGAGATCTAGAATGGGCCACCACTCCCCATTTTTCTTTGAGGTGAGAAAGTACCTGAAATACAACCCCTTTCCCCTGTGCTGAGGTGGCACAGGCTCCACTGCTCTTGCAAAAAGGAGGGTGGAAACCTCTGCCTCCAGTAGAGCTGTTTCTGAAGGGCTGGGAGGCATGAAGGATATTGCCCCCAGCTTGGGGAAGAACTTGAAGCTGAGGGCAAGGCCCTGACCTACTATCTTCAGGACCCAATTGTCTGAAGTGATGGATTGCTAGGTCTGGAGATAGTAGGCCAGCCTGCCCCCTACTGGGGTAGGGGAGGTGGCCCGAGCAGACCCCTCAGGGTGTCTGCTTGACAGGAGTAGAGGGGTGCGGGGTGGAAGCAGCCTAACCTGTACCACTCTTTCCTCGATCCCTGAAGAACCCCCTGGGTTGCAGAAAGGAAGGGAAAGCTTGGACCTGATGGAAGGGCCTAGGGTAAGTTCTGCCCCTGCCCCCTCTGGCCTGTTGCCTCTGGGGGGAGGCAGACTTCTCCTTTGCAGAGGCACTCTTGTATGCCACCCCGTAATCATTCATCTTCTTCGTGTATGCTTCTGTCTGTTCCCCAAACAGAGAATTCTGTGTTAGGAGAAAGTCCAGAGCATTGTTCTGGGTATCCTAGGAGAGGTTGGTACATCCCAACCATGAAAACCACCTGAGGGAAATGGCAGATGCCATAGCCCTAGAGGCTGCATCATTGGAATCCACAGCCATATGAAACTGGGACTTGGATGCTTGAATTCTCTTGCTGGCCAGCTCCTGAAGTCAGCAGCTAATTTAGGAGAGGCTTTTTTTAGCCAACTGTTGAACTGATTCCCACAGTGACTTTTGGTATCTGGAGGCATAGGCTGTATAGGAGGCCTGCCTTATGCCCAGGGAGGAGGCCAACTAGGTTTTCTTAGCCAGGGAGTCAATTTTTCTGGACTCCTTATCCAGAAGATGGGAAGCCAGGGGAATACCAGCCTTCTCAAAGGCTGCAGTCTGCACAACCCCCACATGGCTGCAGTGGGAGGAGGGGAACTCAGTGCCACTCCCAGCCAGGACATACTTCCTGTCCATCTTTTTATCCAAGGGAGGGACAGAGAAGGGGGTCTGGAGGACCTTGAGGGTTTGCCTCTTCAGAGATTTGTGTATAGGGATGGAAAGCCCCTGGAAAACAGGGAGGACTATCAGTTTCCTGTAGTCATCCTACTCATCTTCCTCCTGTCTGGCTTCTTAGACAGAGAGCTGCAAGGTCTCTGCTACCTGCCTCATGAAAGCTAAAAAGGGAGGTAGCCTCTGAAGGGGCCTGAGGAGGAGACTCGTACTCATGATGATATGGGAAAACATCAGGTTCAACAGGTTCCCCTTCATCCTCATCTTGAGCATCATACTCATAATCAGACTCATATTACTCCTCAGGGTCCAAGGGACCAGGAGGAGTTGAACCGGCAGGCACCTGAACCGGTGACTGCCCAACAGGTCGCCGAGTCGGTTCACTAAAACCGGACTGCAGGGACTGAACAATCTGAATCGCTTTAGCGATTTCCTCAGTGATTGGAACTGCAACCATTTGCTTGGGTGGTTCCGAGCTGGACTTTCTGGCCGGTGCGGTATCTGGGTTTGAGCCTGACCGTCTTTTGGAGGATGTGGCTTGCCCTGATCAGTAGAATCAGTAACCGGACTGGCCAGTTCAGTTTAACCGGACCAGACATCCTGGGAAGATTTTTCCATTTTTTTCCCCAAAGTTTACCCAGGCTTCTATCAAGCGTAGATTGGGGAAAGCTGTTGCAGATTTCGTAGTCTGCTTGCAAGTGGTCAAAACCCAAGCAGTACAGATATACTAAGTGTGGGTCAGCATTAGCAAATTGCACACTGCACTCAGTGCAACGTTGAAACTCAGTGGGACCGTTTTCTCTCTCATGGGCTTCTGTGACATAACCTCTGAAATTTAGTGCTTAATCCAACGGCTTAGTTAGGCCGGTTAAGTGGTGCCCAAACAGAAGTTTTTTTATCCAAATTGGCTTAGTTAGGCCAGGATATCTAAAATAAAATAAATTAGCCCTGGTGGCTTAATTAGGCCAGCTAAGAGAGAAGATGAAGCCTGACGACTGGCGGTTCAGCGCTGGTTGAAAAACTGAGAAAAAACTCAGCTAGTCAGGACTTCGCACCAGTACCGAAGCTAAAGGAAAATTAGAAACAAACTTTACATGAAAGAAGAAAAATAACGGTTTGGTTCTCCCACGGTCGGCGGAACCGAATAGAAACCAAACCACTTACCCAACCGGGAAACTTTGCTATACCGAGGACAACAGTTTGAAAAAGCACTGAAAACAAACTAGAAAAAATAAAACGGATGGGCAAAGAACCAATGATTTATACTCTTGAACAGAGAAGAAGATGAGCAATCTCCGAGGAGTCTTCACTGGCAGGCGGAGTAAGGAATCTGATCAGTTAACAGAACATACCGAGGATGGTGGTTTGAAAACTGAGCTCAACGTTCTATGCATTTTCATAGAGTTTAACTCTTTGTTCTCTGTGGCAGCTGAACCAGTCAGTCATACTGCATTTGTTTGAATAACCTTCTAAACTAAGCTAAAAAAGATATGAGGCAGAGAAAGGAATAAAATAAACAATTACTTGTTTCAAATTAGAAATAAATAAATTTCAAGCGAAGTTGCTGAAGAGAGCTCTTCAGGGCATCTTGCTACTTCAAGCGGAGAAATGAATCTGACATTAGGCTGTGGAACACAGCATAGAAACGTAGAAGCTGATGGCAGATAAGGACCGCAAGGCCCATCCAGTCTGCCCATTTTGTCTACCTTATGAATGTGCCATAGGTCTTTACTCTGTCAATGGCCTATCTATTCATACTCATCTGTATTGCTCCCTTATGCCTATCCCATGCCTGTTTGAAGCCCTGCACTGTATTCGTATCCACCACTTCCTGAGGTAGACAGTTCCATGCATCCACAACCCTTTCTGTGAAAAAGAACTTCCTCACATTACCCCTTAATCGGTCACCGTCTAATCTCATGCTGTGTCCTCTTGTCCTCCTACTTTTCTTATACTGAAACATATTAGACTCTCTCGCCTTGTTAATGCCCTTTAAATGATTTTTTTTTGGACTTTATTTTTATCATTATATCATAGGACATGACAATAAAATGAAACATATAGCAAACAGTCCATGAAGTTCCAAAACATTTGGGAAACACTTCCCTTAATCAAATGAGATTTTATGCATTTGCTATATAGAGATACATCAGGGGGATCCTAACATGGCAATATTGAAAATTAAGTCCATCTTGAGCTGTGTTTAGAGAGTCCAAGAGCTGCATGGCCAAGTCAGATGTAGAAGGACTGACCAGCAATTCCATGTAAAGAATAAGGTCCCATACTGGGACTACTGGTGCCATGTATAAAACCTTAAAGGGACACTGTCAACCTGTTTTTCATCATATTATTTCTAGTTAAAACCTACATTTTATGATTGCTTACCTTCTCCAAAATTCATTGATGTTGCGGTTTGTTTTGTCCATCTCATTGCTTAGTAGAACTGATGTAACCCCTAGATGGCGCTATCCCAGGGGCTACTACCCCTGCCTGATTTGCCACTAACAGGTTGAGGGGCCTGGATCCAATGGCGGGTGCCTCCACCCAGAGGTCAGGGTTTGCAATAGTTAAACTAACTTGGTCACAGCCCTCTGGGACACTGCAACCCCCCTTTCTTCCCACTAGTGGCCCACACAATATATCAGAATTACCTTCACAGTATACATTTACCCCCAGGTCTGGTTCCGGCACTGGGACCTCCTGTGAAATGAGATACAGTGCAACAATCACAGTACAGTACTTTAACATAGACAAATACCTCAGGCAGTATAACTTTGCTGAAACAAGCAGCTCTGATTTATTTAGGGGGATATAACAAGGACAGGGGGAAATCAGGTTAATTAGCTTATCACTCTAATAATCTACCTATGGCTCTGTGCACAGGCCTATCCCTATCAGTTACTGTCCCTGGGTACCCAAGCCCTAGTGGCTAGTCCAAACCGTGGCAGCTGGTAGGGGCCCTCACACAGAAAAGGAGAATTAAACAGTCAACAGTACAGTAATTCCATTTGGATTTAATGTGGCAATTCAACAGGAGCGACCCTGAATTAGTACTCACGACCTCCAAATAAGATAGGGTCCTTCAATGTCAGCAGGGCTCACTTGAGGTACACAAACCTCTTCACACATCCATATAAAGAAAAGCACTATACCAGGCAGGCTGCATCTGTATCCCGATCGCAATTACTGCACAATACCGGGAGAACACACAGCAGATTCAGTTCTGACAGACCGAGTGCAATTTTCAGCAATTCCTCAGTCTTCTACAGGGTGAGCCTGGTTTCTACTCTTCAGAGATCCTTTGATTCTTTTCACAGGACGGATTCAGTCCTAACAAGCTGTTACACAAGCTGCAGACCGGAACTCTGGGCCTTACACACGTTTTTTGACTAAAACTGCACACTGAAAAAGCACAGGGCTCCTTCCTTCTTCACTGCCAAAGCTCAACTGAAACTCCAACTGACAAAACCGGGCACTTCCTTTGAGTTCCTCCCAGTTCTTGACTGGATTGGCTGTCACTCACAATAGACTGCTGCTGTTGGTCCAAAAAGGCACTGAAGTCTAAACTACATCTCCCAGAGTCACTGCCCATACAATCCTCTTGTGGCTGGCTCAGATTATGAGTCCAAGTTCTGATTAGTCCAAGGCACCATTTTAGAGCTAGCTTACCCCACACTGATTGGTCCAGTTCAGCAGTTCAAAACTAGAATGGGGAACTAGCAGACACAGTTCTGACTGCAAAGAAAGCAGGTTAGACAAACTGTAATTTCATTATTACTCTAAATAATTTCTGGCAAACAGTTACATCTTTCAGATAGGTTCCTTTGCACTCCTAGTGACTGCAAAATGAAGAGAATTGGCAGCAGCTCGAGTGGTACTCAGAGAAGCACACAGTCCCCCCATACAAACTAATTATGTCTGCAAGCAGACAGCTCTTAAAGAGACAGTACCAGAGGCTCTAAAAACACTCACTGATAAATGGCTTAAATGCCAAACACCATTCAGGCTTGGAGCATTCAAGCAAGCTCCTGGAAGTCTTTTGGGAACCCCCATTTGCAGGGGGGTTACACTGAAATGCATGCTAATGTACATTTATAAACAACTTTGTTTTGTTTGGAATCCTCGAGATGTCCTTACTGCATGCTTTCTGAACATCAGAAACACCTCCAAACGGTGCAGTCACTCATGAGGCAGTAGCCACCTAACTGACACTGCATTATGAGGGGACAGACTGAGTTGTGGGTGTTCCCAAATCCAGGAAAGATGCAGTTGGAACTGATCAAGAAATGTAAACAAACCTGTGTTTGTGTGGTAACACTAGTATGGTGGGCAGTCTGTTTTTAACTTTTTTAAAGAAAAATAAGAGTCGGAATCAAACTACCAGCTACATCAGCGATCTTTACAGAATGTTGGGAATCATAAAATGTGTTTTTTAAACTAGGGACACTTTGAGGCCTAAGGAGGTTGACAGTGTCCTTTTAATGCTAAAACCTTTTAATTATAATAATGCAGCAGGTAATTTTCCAAATCCACTACAGGGAAACAACATCTGCCCCCATCCTCCCCTCGTATCCCAGTCATCTAGGAGAATAAACAATAATATTTATTGTGGCCCTAAGAGAACTACCCTCGTAAGGGATAGCTAATTTTTTACCAAATAAAGAAGAGTTACAGCTTTAAACAAGAACTTTAACAGGAGATTATTTCAATTTAACATTAAATCAAACATTACAGGTTTACAATTATGCAGCAAGGTACCATGTATATTAACTCTTCAGGCTATAACAAACGGAAGGTCCATAGTCTTAAATATTGTTTCAGGTGGCTCCCATATCCTCCTCGCTCTCCGAATTCTCCCCTCAGCTATGAGTCTCCACAGCCCTGCGATTGGCCCATTTGCCAGCTTCCACAGGATTCAAAAAAATAAAGATCTTACTTTGAAAAGTGAACCAAAGCCGAGCTGGAAAGATCATAGTGTGCGGCACTCCAAACTCCCTCAGAACCTGTCATACTCTGTCGAGCTTCTTTCTCCATTGTATCGTGGCATAGCTGATATCAGGAAATATGTGAACCTGGCAATCGTCTTGAGACAAAGGGACAGCCTAGCAGGCACAGCAAAGGATTTTATCTCGGGCCCCTACCCCACAAGTTATCAACATTAAGGTCCAAGGCTCATCAGGATTCTGTGGGTGACTGCAAGAGGAGACTCGATAGACTTTCTGGATCTCCCATGTACCATCCATTCCCTCCAGTAACAGTTTTTCTGTAAGCCAGTCTTGAATAAACATCATCGGATGATCTCCCTCACATCCTTCGGGTAAACCCACTATACAAATGTTAGCGGATCCAGATTGGTTTTCTAGTGTTTCCAGTCTCGCTCGCAGATGTTGGTTTTCTTTAACCATGAGAGCAGTAGCACCGGTAGAGGCCTCAGCCATCTTGCACACCTCTTTCATGTCTCCCTTTAGACCATCAACCGCCTTTTCCACCACTAAGACATGGCCATTAAAGGGACACTGTCAACCCCTGTAGGTCTCAAAGTATCCCCTAGTTTAAAAAACACATTTTATGATTGCCAAAATTCTGTAAAGATTGCTGATGTAGCTGGTAGTTTGATTCTGACTCTAATTTTCTTTAGAAAAGTGAAAAACAGACTGCTCAACATAGTGGTGTTACCACACCAAAACAGGTTTGTTTACATTCCTTGATCAACTCCAACTGCATCTTTCCTGGATGTGGGAACACTCACAAAACAGTCTAGACCCTCATGATGCAGTGGGAGTTTAGGAGGTTACTGCCTTATGAGTGACAGCACTGTTTGGGTGTGTTTGTAATGCTCAGGAAGCATGCAGTAAGAACAGATCCAGGAATTTTATTTATTTATTTAGCTTTTGTTGACCGGGTAAGTGCACTAGACAAATCCTGCCTATTTTCAGGCACGACCTGGGGAAGGGGGATACAGATGAATGCCAGCTGACCTTGAACCAGATTAAGCTGTTGGTGGTATTTTCAGTGAATGAGGGAAATTTGGCCAGGACACCGGGGAAATTCCCCTACTCTTTTCGATAAGTGCCATGGGATCTTTAACATCCACCTGAACTACCACCAATCCAGGCAGATGGGACCTCGGTTTAACGTCTCATCCGAAAGACGGCACCTCAGAAGTGCAGCACCCCTCTCATGCTGCACTACAGTGTCAGTACTGGGATATTAACCCAAGTGCCAGATGTGGGAACTGAACTCACAGCCCTCTGATCTCCCGGTCCCAGAGGCGAGTGTGCTACCTACTGAGCCACTGACACTGACACGGAATGTAAACAAAAACAAAGTTGTTTATAAACATACATTGCCATGCATTTCAGTTCTACTAAACAAGGAGACAGACAAAACAAATAGCAACATCAGTGAATTTTAGAGAAGGTAAGCAATAATAAAATGTGGGGTTTCAACTAGAAATAAAATGATGAAAAACAGGTTGACAGTGTCCCTTTAAACTCATCCACTTCTTGACTGACAGCCATCACAGATGTAATAAGGGCCTTAAGTTTATGTCCCAGAGACGCAATAGTTTCTTCAGAACTAGAGGCATCTTCAGCCTGTGTAGCAGTGTCGGGTCTCAGGGCACCACCAGTACCCCTTGCTTTTTTTCTGCCCCTCCAGTCATTTTGTCTCTTTTTGGGTTACCCATTTTGACACAATCACCCTTGCTCTTTGCAATGGTGGAGGTTAAAAGCAGTTCCCAAGCCTAAAAAGTGAGGATTAGGGCAGATTTACAGAGTCATTATAGAGACCGTTTAAAAGCTGCTGCTTGGGCTCCACAGCGCCCCCCCCTCAAAGATGTCTGAATGTTTTAATCATATCACCTCTCTCCCTCCTTTGCTCTAGGGTATACATATTGAGCTCCGTTAATCTGTCCTCATATGATTTCTGATGCAGTCCCTGCACCATTTTGGTTGCCCTTCTCTGGACTTCCTCCATTTTGTTAATGTCCTTGCGCAGGTGTGGCCTCCTGTACTGCATGCAGTACTCCAGATAGGGCCTAACCAGTGTCTTGTAAAGAGGGATTATTACCTCCCTCTTACAACTCGTGATACCCCTACTAATACACCTCAACAACCCTCTAGCCTTACCTACTGCTTTAGAGGTCTGCTTGAACGATTTCAGGCCATCTGTGATGATGATGCCCAAGTCTCTTTCTTCCCTTGACACTGCCAGCAACTCCCCTCGCAGCCTATAGGTGGCTTCAGGGTTTCTCTTCCCTATGTGCATGATCTTGCACTTCTTTGCATTAAATTTCAGTTGCCACTCTTCTGACCATTTTGCTAGTTTATCCAGATCTCTTCTCATTCTGCCCACTCCAATTGGATCATCTGCTCTGTTGCAGATCTTGGTGTCATCTGCAAACAGACAAAACTTACCATACAGTCCATCTGCAATGTCACTGATGAAGATATTGAAGAGGACTGCCCCCAGGACTGATCCCTGATGTACCCCACTTGTGACTTGCATCTCTTCTGGCTGTACACCATTTACCATCACTCTCTTTCTGCCAGTCAACCAGTTTGCCACCCAGTTGACCAACTTCTGACCCACCCTGAGCCTACCCAGCTTCAATCTTCTGTGTGGAACAGTATCGAAAGCTTTGCTGAAGTCGCGGTAGGTGGCATCAACTACACCCCCCTTGGTCTACCACCCTGGTTACCCAATTAAAGAAATCTATGAGATTAGTTTGATGGGACCTTTCTGTTGTAAACCCATGCTGCTGTCTTGGATCCTGTGCTCCTATGGATTCCAGGTGTTGCACTATCCTTTCCTTAAGGAGTGCCTCCATAATCTTGCCCACTACTGAGGTAAGACTGACTGGTCTGTAGTTCCCTGCCTCCTCCCTGCTACCACTCTTGTGGAGTGGGATCACATGAGCCCTTCTCCAGTCTTCTGGGACCTCTCCTGTGCTCAGAGACTCACTAAACAGTTCTGATAATGGCTCTGCTAGTTCCACTCTTAGTTACTTTAGTATCCTGGGATGTATGCCATCAGGTCCTATTGCCTTGTCCACCCTGAGCTTAGTGAGCGCTTGTAGAACCCTTTCTTTTGTGAAGGGATCTATGCACACCTCCTTCCCCTCTGTGTCCATGGTGCTGAGCTGTGTCCATGGTGCTGAGCTGTGGGCCCTGCCCTACCTTCTCCTCAGTAAATACTGAGCAGAAGTATCTATTTACTGTAGGACAGATGCCTTTCCTTGGTCCTCCTCCACACACTCCCCTTTATCCCCTTTGATCTTAGCAATAACCCCTCTGGACTTTCTTCTTTCACTAATGTATCTATAGAAAGTCTTGTCCCCTTCTTTTACTGTTCGTGCTAGTGTTTCCTCAGTTTGGGCCTTCACCTGCCTTACTGCCTTCCCTGCTTCCCTTATGGAAGTTTGGTATGCCTCCCTATCTTCGTCCTGCTGCGTTCCCTTATATTTCCTGAAGGCCAACCTTTTGGCTCTGATCTTTTCTGCTACTGTTTTTGAGAACCAAAGTGGTTTCCTCCTTCCTTTGCTCTTGCTTTTCTCCCTAACACAATGGGATGTTGCTTCAAGTATTGCATCCTTAATGCCTGCTTACTTTGCCTGTACCCCCTCACTTGTATTTCTTCTTGCAGGGCTAGCTTAACTCTGTTGGCCATCATATCAAAGTTGGCTCCTCTGAAGTCCCATATTTTTGCCTTGGAATGGGACGATTTCGTTCTAGTGGCCAAATTGAACCATACCATGTGATGGTCACTGGCCCCCAGGTGACCTTCTACCTGGAGATCTGTGATCCTTTCCCTGTTAGTCAGTACTAGATCTAGGATAGCCCTGTCTCTTGTGGGTTGTTGTGCCAGTTGTTTGAGGCCCTCCCCTTGCAGGGAGTCCACTATGTGTTTTGTTCTGGCAGATGTTCCTGCTGGTATTGACCAATCTGCAACTGGCATGTTGAAGTCTCCCATTATCATAACCTCCCCTTTAGTAGTCATGTTTTGTATATCTTCTAACATTAATGTGTCTAGGTGCAGCACCTCAAGGCAGAGATTTGAATTCACTTTCCGAGTTCCATAATTTACATAGTGTACATTCCACTCTCCGGGGCAGTTCAACCTGTCAGGCTGACTTCATTAGTTAAGCACAGTGAGGGATTCCAGGGGTTTGAAGCTGCCTACCTTAGAAGCAAGAAATCTAAGGTATACATTTCCCCCCCATAGTGTCCAGTTTCCTGGAATCTTTTTCAAGGGACTGGAAGGAAAGAGGCACATCTGACCTGTTGCAGGCAGCAGTCTGAACTACTCCCTCATGATCAGGGTGAGCATACAAGTACTCAAGGCCCTGTTTGTCAACCAGATATTTTTCTCAATTTTCTTATCTATGCCAGCAACTTAGGTGGGTGCTGACATGATTTTAAAAGTCACTTTTCTGAGGGATTTATGGATGAGCAGCATTGACCTCTTAGTGAGGGCTAAGCCCATCAAATTCATGAATTCAACCTCCTCTTCATCAGTTTCTTGTGAGGAAATTCTGAGGGTATTGACCATATGACTCTCAATGCTATAGTGAGAGGTATAGCCATCTGAAGGTCTTGGAGGTGAGCCAAATCCCTGCCCAGGAGAACCATCTGGTTCCATGGGTTCTCCCCCCTCCTCTTCTTCATAAAATATTTCTACTGTACCTCCTCCTCCACAGGCACTGGGAATGGAACTGAACCCTGGGAAGGGGTGTAGGCATGTTAATGAAATTACCCACAGCTTGAAATGCCTGAAAGAATTGCCATGCTTTACTCATGTCTATTGAGGGCATTTTATTTTTGTTCACTGATGATTCCACCCTCTTCAGGAGGAGGAGGAATGGCAACATGTCTTTCTTTTCGCTTTTTTCTTGGCATGCACCATCTATAGTGCCTGCTCTGAGTCTCTTTTATGTCTACTGGTTTCAGGGTTCCCCCATTCAGATACCCTGATGTCTGATCCATCTTTTGCAGCTTTATCTTTCAATTCTGTCCCTGCTTTGACAGGGACTACTGCTTATTGTGAGGGGCTTGTCCCTGATCTGAGCTGTTTGGTAACATGGAGGCAGGCTGAGAAACCATTATGTCTTCTAATTTTTTACCCCTTTTCTTTTGTATTTTTGGGCAAAACTTGATGCAAAGCACAAAAATTGTTAAAATCATGGTCTGGACCCAGGCACTTTAAGCACAACTCATGGCATTCTGCCTTTGTCAGGAGTTGAAAACAAACTACAATTTTTAAGAGCTGCAGGTCCCTCTTCTTTTTGGGATCTGTCAGTCATGCCAAACACTGACAAACCAAGAAAGATGATGCATTTCCCAAGAGGAAATATTTTAATGAGAAAAACCCTGTTTAAGTAAAAATGGGTTTAAAGTCCTAAAAATGAAACCGTAATTTAAAATAACCTAACCAATGATTTATTAGGCTAAACCATCACATATTGGCTCAGTTCCCAAATAAAGGGGAATCAAGAATAACAGACAGTAAAAACCACAAAGCAGTTTAATTTAGTAGTCATTTTTAGTGAAATAAAGATGCTTTAAAGCGGTTCCCTAAAAATAGGAATCATGCTGTAAACAGCCTTCTCCTGTTCATGGAGACTGATGGGGAACCCAAGAAAAATTATAATTATACAATAAACAATCTAATTTATGCAAAGTTATCGATAAATAACTAAACACTATATTATAATTAATATTTACAATAATGAGCCATAATCCAGTCTGAAGCTGAAAAGATGACTTTGGGGTGACGGCTTTCTTCAGGCAGAAAAATAAATCTGATGTTATAGTGCAGGGGTGAGCACGACCACACAGCAGAGTTTAAAGTCACTCTAAATTCCACAATGTGCAAGAAATTCTAAAGCTCCGGGGCTTCTCATTCCAGGGGAATGACTGCACTTGCTAAATTTAAGTGAGGCACTCTTCAGGTGTGCCGCCACTATGGCCAGGCACTTTGAGAAAACCTTGGGTGCTGAGGAGAGGCCAAAGGGAGGGGATGTAAACTGGTAATGGCAGTTTTCTACTCTGAATCCGAGGTACTTTTTGTGAGAGGGTCTCACTGGCTTGTGGAAGTATGTGTCCTTTAAATTCAGAGACCTAGCCAATGTCCTTGCGTTAAAGATGGAATTACTGTGCCCAGTGTTACCATCTTGAATTTCTCTTTATTTAAACATAGAAACATAGACCATGATGGCAGAAAAAGACCAGAGGTCCATCCAGTCTGCACATATTCCCTATAATCCCTGGAACCTTCAATGGAACCCACTGTTACTCTAGGGTACTAACACTCCCCGTCCTATCCCCATTCTCCTCTCTGGTCTTGTTGCCCCAGGTGACCACTATTCCCTTCATTCTATCCCATGCCTGCTTGAATCCCTGGACTGTGTTTGCACCCACCACCTCAGCCGATGGACTGTTCTAAGGTTCTGCCACCCTTTCCATAAAGAAATACTTCCTCATGTCTCGCCTGAAACTCCCTCCAGTTAATTTCCACTTGTGACCATGTGACCTTGAGTTGATATTGAGGGTAAATCATTCCACTCAGTTTACCTTGTTAATTCCTTTAAGGAACTTGAAGGTCTCTATCATATCTCCCCTCTCCCTTCTGGTTTCCATGGAGTAAATATTTAGTGCCTTGAGGTGCTCTTCATAGGATATGCCCTGCTGGCCCTGAATCATTTTGTTACTCTGTGCTGTACTGTTTCTAAATTATTCCTGTCCTTTCTGAGTTGAGGGCTCCAGGACTGGATGCAGCACTCCAGGTGAGGCCTCAACAGGGATCTGTAGAGGGGAAGTATTACCTCTTTTCTTCTGCCATCAATACCCCTCCCATACATTTCAGCATCCAGTTAGCCTTTCTATAGGCCTTGTTGCACTGGCTCATTTGTTTAAGGGAATTATTGATGATAATTCCTAGATCCCATTCCTCTTCTGTAGTGTAAGTCTCAACCCACCCACCCAGTACCCCGTCTTGGGCTCCTTTTCCCTAGATGCATTACCTTGCACTTTTTAGCATTGAATTTTAACTGCCAGACCTTTGTCTACCCCTCTAGTTTTTTTAATCCCTCTAGATATTCCTTATTCCATCATCACTAACCACCCTCCCACATAGTTTTGTGTCATCTGTGAAGAGACACAAGAGACACAGCCTACCCTGGGTTCCCTCACCAATGTCATTGATAAACATGTTGAAGAAGACTGGACCCAGGACAGATCCCTGTGGAACCCTGCTTGTAACCTCCCTTTCCTCTGATTTTACCCCCTTGACCACCACCCTCTGCTGCTTTCCTTCTACCCAACTACCCACCCAGGTCACTATGATTTTAGCTGCATCCAGGTTTTCCATCTTTTTGAGCAACCTTTTGTGCAGTACTGAATCAAAAGCCTTGTTGAAGTAAAAGTACAGCAGATCTACAGCATAGCCCATGTCTACTTCCTTGATCACCCAGTCAAAGAACAAAAATCAGGTTAGTCTGACAAAACTTTCTTGCCATGAAACTGCATTGTTTACTATCCTGGAGCCAGTTGCTCTCTAGGTAGTCTGCAAGGTCTGCGAGGTCCTCTTTGATTAGTGATTCCATTACTTAATCATAAGTGTTTTATTCAGGTATCTTGGGTCTAAAATGGTCCATCACCACCCATTTTTCTTGTGGGTCAGGAAGTAGCTTGAGTACAGCCCATTCCCGACTGGGGGGAGGGACTCTTTACACTGCATTTGCTTGGAGCAACTTCTTTATCTCCAAACTCCATCAGGAGTTTTTCTGCTAGAGTAGGAGGCAGGAAGGCTCTGCAAGTCTGTTGTTTTTGTAATCTCTTAAACTGCAGAGAGAGACCCTGGCTCAATATTTCTAGGACACACATGTCTGTGGTGATATCTTCCTACACCCTGGAATAGTAAGCCAGCTTTCCTCCTACTGGCAATAGTTGGGTGACCTGGGCAGTCATGTCAGTGGTTTTGCTTAGCCTGGGCTTTGGGGCCTGGGGTGCATCTCCATGCCTGGGTACTGCTTCTGCCCATACATCTGAAAAAGCTGCTCTGGGAGGCATAGTCATAGGTCACGTATGCATTGGGTAGTAGCCCCAGACCCTACCTCTCCTTCCATAAGGCCTTTGGGAAGTTGAGGCCTTTTCCTTTTCAGTGTTACTTTTGTAGGTGGTTTTGTATATATTCACATTTTTCATGTAAGCCTCTGTCTTGTCACCAATTAGGGAGTTCCCTTCACTGGGGAAATCCATAGCCTTTGTTCGAGTGTCTTGGGAGAGGTTTGTGGTCCTCAACCATGCAAACCTTCTGAAAGTCACTGCATGTGCCATGACTCTGGAGGCAGTGTCATTAGCAACTACAACCATATGAAACTGGCACTTGCTGGCATCCACGAGAGATTTTGCTGTGTCTGCCAGGCCCCTGTGCCAAGTCACCAGCTGCTTTCTCACTCACAGCTACAACACAGCTCCAGAGTGCCTTTTGGTACTGGGCAGTACAGGCCATAAAAGTTACCTTTCTCTGCAACTTTTTTGCCCATACTATCCAGTTTCCTAGTGTCCCATTCTCATGGCTTAGAAGAGAAGGGGACCTTGGCCTTATCACAGCATAAACCTGCACTACTCCCTCGTGGTTAGTTTGGGCATACAGATACTCTGCACCCTGCCTGTTCACCTGTACTTCTTCTCAATCTTTTTGTTGGTGCCAACTGCGGAAGTGGGAGCTTTTAACACCTTGTAAGTGGCCTTCTTGAGGGATTTATGAATGGGCAAGAACACCCTCTTAGTAGGGGTTAAGCCCATCATGTCCAGAAATTCGATCTCATCTTCATCATCTGTGGTTTCCTGGGATGAGAGATTGAGGGTATTCACCATCTGTCTCACAAATGAATAATGTGAGGTGTAATTCTCCAAGGGGCGAGGAGGGAACCGCACTATTGTTCAGGAGAACCATCAGGCTCTTTAGGTGCTGTTCATCCTCCTCATAGTAAAATTCAGCCTTCTCCTCCACAGGCACTGGAACTGGTACTACAGCCTGGGGGTGGGGTGGGGGCATATTCATGTAGCTCCCCACAGCCTGGGAAGCCTGCAGGAACTGCCATGCCTTAGCCATGTCCTCTATTTAGGGCATCTTATTTTTGTCCACTGGTGCCTCCATTGCCTGTTCAGCAGGAGGGACATGTTTTCCTTTCGGCTTTTTCTTAGCAAGCACCTTTTTCAATGCCTGCTCAGTGGCTCTTTTGCTCTTACTAGTTTCAGGGTTCTCCCATTCAGACATCCCAAGATCCATGCCATTTTTAGCAGACATATCCTTCTGCTTACCTTGAAAGGCAGGACCCACACTTGAGCCCTGCGACATAGAGGCAGACTGAGAAGCCATACTTTCTTCAAGTTCTTTGACCCACTTATGAACAGTTTTAAGGCAAAACATGAGACACAAGTCACAACTGTTAATATTGTGATCTGGACCCAGGCACTTGAAACACAACTCATGCAATCTACCTTATCCAGGAGCTGAAAACAGTTTGCACAACTTTTAAAACCTGTAAGTCCTGTCTTTTTTTGAGGTCTAATTCCACGATGTCCGATCAGTCTAGTGGGACCAGAGGAGTGCAACTAGAGGGCAGCCGACCCTAGGAACATTCAGACCCGATTCAGAAAACAGTTGCACTCCAATGGAAAAACAGAAACAGGCTCACTTGCTGTGTTGAATCATGAAACTAATTTATTAATCAGACTGCTCATACATGTAAGCCACTGCCAGTAGTCCAAATGGAAAGCTACCCCTGGTGTGTCAGACACACCAGTCACTGGCAAACGTAAAGCAATTGGTTCCAAAATGGAAAAAAAATTAGAAGCAAGGGAACCATTAAAAAAAACAGTTTTAAAAGGCAACAAAGTGAAATTTATCATTTCGGTTCCCTAAAAACAGGAAACAAAATTAAATAAAATAGGAATCTCAAAGCGGTATTCAGAATAAAGCAAACCACTAAATAGTTACTACAATCACCAATTATCACCAAGCTATTCGATATTTCCCTGAGAACAGGAATCTTCCCTGATAAATGGAAGGTTGCCCACGTTACACCGGTATTTAAAAGTGGTGACAGGACAAGCCTGGGAAATTATCAGCAAATCTCGATACTCCCGCCACTCTCGAAGGCTCTTGAAAGAATAGTCACAGATCAAGTGATTGACTACCTCGATAAATACAGCCTTTTATGTGCTCAGCAGCATGGCTTCAGAAAATGCCTTAGCACCACCACTGCACTAGTGGAATACACCAGCCAGCTATACGAAGCCCTCGATAATGGTAAACATGTAGGGTCTATATTTATAGACCTTACAAAAGCCTTCAACACGGTGAATCACCATGTTCTGCTTGGCAATCTCATGTTGCTAGGTATGTCTTATGAGACAGTGAACTGGTTTGGTAGTCATCTGTCACAAAGGTCGCAATGTGTGAAAATCTCTGGAGTCATATCCGACCTTAGGGATGTAACCTTGAGGGTGCCACAAGGGTCCATACTTGGACCATTACTTTTTAGCCTCCTTATTAACTCATTGCCCTCTGCTTGTCCTGCTAGTATGGTGTTGTATGCAAATGACAAAGTCATCTCTGCCCCTGGAGTCCATACACCTGACATTACCTCTTCTCTACAGGAATGTTTCAGAAACCTCGAGTTATGGTTCTTTCAAAACAAATTACTAGCTATCAAAAAGAAGGTAATGCACTTCTCACTCTCAAAACAAGGAAAAAGCTGGACCACTGTGCATCCTCAGTGGCAAGGGAGATGCTCTGGAACAGGTTCACATTTTCAAATACTTGGGAGTTCATCTTGATGACACCCTGTCCTTTGTTCGGCATATTGACCAAGTTGTCAAAGTGACAAATATCAAATTGGGAATCCTCCATAAACACAAGCACTCAATGACAACTGAGGCACTGAGCCTGGTTACTAGCAGCTGCATTCTGTCCACTATCGATTACGGGCTTATTATAATATACAGTGCTGCCTCAGACACTGCATTAAAATGGGTAAAGACTGTGCTTAATAAAGCGTGTAGGCTTGTCCTGGGGGCTGAATGCCTCATCCACACCAGTCAGCTCTACAGCGACACAGGTTTGCTCCCTTTGCAGCAGAGCGTCAAGTACCAGGCCTGCCTGCTTGGGAAGAAATCCCTGCTCGGGTTAACACCCGCATCCACGGCCAACATGTTCAACCATGTCTCTACTGTAAAAACAACCCACAGAGTAGCTAAGGGGGTTCTCCAGGAACCTTTTATGCAAACTACCTTTGCCCAGCATGCCATCTCTGTTACAGGACCACAATGGTTCAATGAACTCCCTGCCCAACTGACTGAATGTAAGAAAATCAGCCCTTTCAAAAAAGACCTATGTCTGCTCCTGGCTCAAACAAGCCTCTGTGACTGCGTTTAATATGGACTCGGCTACCCTAAATAATTACCCAGTAACTCATACCATCGTTAACCTTCTTAACCCTTTCTCTCAATTTTTATTTCCTCCCCTCATTCTTGCCCACATCACCTGACTCTTCCTCTATTCCTCTTTCCTGTCCCCACACACCCTAAAATGCCTGATAATGGCTGCTTACCTTGAAACCTGTTGCCACTTAGTAAAATAATCCTAGCACCTTAAAATGATGTACCTGGTTCTGTAAGGGGTGGCCTACTCCTGACTGCCTCTTCCCTGCCCCTCAACATTTTTTCATCTCCTTTCTCCCACCTCTTCTTCCCTATCCCACCTTTTTGACTCTGACAAAGTCTGAACTCAGACTGCTTTTTTCCTTTATTATCTCTAAGGTGAACTTAACTCCAAGCATCTGCGTATAATAAAAAAAAAAAAGTTCATAATAAAAGTGTGTTCCTCTAAAAATATGAAGTTCTTGTTTTACCCTTATAACTCATGTAATTTGATAGAAGACCTCAACCCCAGAATGTATTACCTGTTTTTGTATCTCTTGTGTTCATGTATTTTTATTTCTTTAGCTTTTCCTTTTTGTATCTCTCTGTTCAAAGATTGACCATACATGTTTGTATTTCTGTTTCCTGATGTGGAACCTCTGTAAAAAGAGTCCTGGGCTCAAAGGTATTTTCAATTGGAAATGTGAAATAAATAAATAAAATAATAAAGTCATAAAATACTAAAAATAAAAGTGGTTTCCTAATAGAGGTAACCACAACAGGCTTTTTCTCAGTTCACTGGAACTGATAGGGAACTGAGAAAACACAGTATTTACACAATAAAATACCCTAATACAGAGTTTCAAAACAATAACTACAATAAATACTAGTAAAAAAACAAGCATTTGTCAATGCAGAATGTTTGCTTGCTGGCATTGGCATTGGTAGTGTAAGAGTTACAGGTTTGCATAATAGGAATGGCAGTGAAGTATTGAACTGAAGCCAACTCCATCACCACCCTGCAGATAGTGACAAGCATTGGGGTGTGCCTTTGGGTCATCAGGCATATCGGCCACGCCATTTCACCACATCTTACCATGCAGACACCGACAAGTATCACAGTGTGCCTTGGGGTCTTTGGCCCTTATGCGCACCCCATTCCATCAGGAAATATTGTGAGATGAGTGCGGTATAGGAGAATGGGGTGAACTCTGGGGCCGAAGAGTCCAAGGCACACCTCGATGCCTCTCAGTGGCTGCAGGGTGTGGTTGGGGATGGAATGGTATGAGCATTGCAGGTGACAATCCCAAGTCACAGCCCTGATGCCTGTCATTCTCTACAGGGTGGGGTGTTATGGTTGGAAATCCTAACGCCTCAGGCATTCGTTGGTATTTTCACTCCAAGTTTTCAACATGGGTTTTTTGTGACCCCCACCTCATGAACAGTGGCAATATCAGTTTGTTAGCGGAAAGCTGCTTTTGCACAGTGACTACGGCATTTGTCACCACAGGTGCAAAACACATTCTGAACAGGATGTGAAAATGACAGCTGTACTGTTCATGGGGAGGTGTAAAAAAATGGCAATGTTGAAAATCTGCAGTGAAAATGCTAAAAAAAACTGGTAAAGTCACGAGCGTGCGTAGAAACTGTGCAACGTGCACCCGTAATGTAATTAGTTTGGGAATTATTTACAGCAGATTGTCAACACAGGCATTTTGGGACCTCCGGTCATGAACAGTGTCACTGTGATTTTCTTTATCTGTCCCGAACAATGACTTCCCACAACGACCACGCATTTCTGTGCTGAAAGAATGAAAACACATTTCGGCCACGTTGTGAAAAATGACAGCTGTATTGTTCATAAGGAAGTGTGGAAAAATGCCACTGGTGAAAATCTGGACTGAAAATATTACAAATTCATGAACTTTTGAGGGTGCGTGGAAACTGCGCAATGCTCACTCGTAACACGGTCATTTTAAGGAATTTTTTCACCAAATTTTCAAAATAGCCATTTTAAGACCTCTGCTCATGAACAGTGTCACTGTGATTTTCTTAATGTGTCCCAGATATTGATTTGGCACACCAACTGCACCATTGTGCGCTACATGGGCGGAAACATGTTTTGGGCGAGAAGTGAAAAATGACAGCTGTACTGCTCATAAGGAGGTGTGGTAAAATGGCAATGTTAAAAATTTGGAGTGAAAATATTGAAAATTTGCGAACTTATGAGCATGCGTAGGATCAGCGTAACAAACGCTCGTAAAACAGTCATTTTTGGGAATTTTTTCACCAAATTTTTAACATAGCCATTTTAACACCTCTACTCATGAACAGTGTCACTGTGATTTTCTTAATGTGTCCCCAACATTGATTTCGCACACCGACTGCGCCATTGTGCGCTACATGCACGGAAACACATTTTGGGTGAGATATGAAAAATGACAGCTGTACTACTCATAAGGAAGTGTGGTCAAATGGCAATGTTGAAAATCCGGAGTGAAAATATTGCCGTTTGCAAACCTCTGACGATAATGGGAACAGCACAACGCTGCGCTCGTAAAACAGTCATTTTAAATTTTTTCACCAAATTTTCAACATAAGCTTTTTGAGAGCCCACCTTATGAATACTGGCACTGTCATTTTGTTAATTGGTTCCGAGATTTCGCTCAGTGACTGCAAAATCACCCTCCGGGCCCGATTAACGCCATGACAGTGACAGAATTCATGAGGAGGGGTCCCAAAAACTCCATGTTGAAAATTTGGTGCCAGAATTCCAAAAATGCCTGAGATATGCAGCAAAGTTGAAAAACCTATTCATTACATTATACAGCTTACTGGCATTTCCTCAGTTCGCAGTCAGCTTTGAAGAGTGCAGGCGTGTTCTGGTCCACGAAGATCGTTACCAGCGAGCTCTGGAGGTAAGTATGGGGTGAGGTGGGGGTGTGGGAGGCAGGGTGCACATTGGGTGGGCACGGGTGGGAGAGGGGTGAAGACAGCAGCGAGGGAAGGTTTTTCTTTCAGGTTTCTTTTTTTTTATTTGAACTACGGGACATTTTCCGCTGGGTGGGCTCAGCATGGCAGCTGGAAGCTGTTGGGGGGGCAGTGGAACCGATGGGGATTGGGCACCCCGTCGGCCATAGGACCTGTTGCCATGCTGGGGTGGGCTCCCAGCGTGGCACCTGATAGTCTGGGGGAACAGTAGAGCCGTCGGGATGGGCACCCGTGCACATACAGACGGGGAGGAACAGTAGCTGATGGGGATTGGGCACCCCTGGCCAGCCATACAGTGTGGGTGGGAGGTAGGAGGCGCATGAGCACACAATGTGTGTGTGTGTGTGTGGAGGAGGAGCGCTGCTCACTCAAGCGGTGCTCTCCCTTTCAACTGTACGGCACTGCATTTTGGATCATTGCACTATGTTTGTTGCACATGCGTGCAAGCAAACACAATAACAGTAAAATTAAACTGTCAGCATTCAAACTTTGCAGAGTGACTTCGGGGGGATGGTTCCTCTCAGGCAGAAAAATCAATCTGCCGTTAGAGGGCAGAGGTAAGCGTGACCACGCAGCAGAGTTTTGAATTTCATTCAAAGATTCTATGATTATCATAAAATTCTATGTCTCCAAGGCAGCTCATTCCAGGGGAATTATTGCAGCTGTTAAGCATAAGTAAGGGGTTCCTAGGGTTTGAAACAGAACTAATTTGAAATATAAGCTGAATTGTGTCTAGATATTACATTCTACAAAATTCTCAAGGAGGCATCAGTGCATTTGTACAAAATACTCTATATTAAATATAAACAAATAATAAAATGCTCTGCAATATTACATTTTTCTCA
Source organism: Neoceratodus forsteri (assembly GCA_016271365.2). Taxonomy (NCBI): domain Eukaryota; kingdom Metazoa; phylum Chordata; order Ceratodontiformes; family Ceratodontidae; genus Neoceratodus; species Neoceratodus forsteri. The sequence continues at coordinate 663,926,787 of CM057459.1, forward strand.
TCATTGCCTGCTACTTTAGTTCTCTGGGCCAAAATGTTCTGTGTGAGAAGCAGTGTGATGTCATTTAAGACATGCCACTGGTTTTCTTCTGCAGAAAAAAAGGCAAATTGAATTCTCAGATATGAAAATCTAGTCTGTCCCTATTAGTTTATGCTGTCTACGTTCTAAAAAAAATGTTTAGCGAGGAGTCAGCTCTAAAAATAAGTAATTCCCAGCAAGACTTCAGCAGACTGTTGAGGCGTGAGAGATCAGGAAAGGGCCAGCATTAAAGTGGTAGCATGATAAGTTTGAATAAGACTTATATTCATTAAAACACAGCACTCTAAGCCAGCCCAATGACCTTGTGGGTTGAGGTACCAGATGACATGCCAGCAGCCACGCCGGTGACTCAGTTTTGAAACCAGACTCAGGTCGGCTGGGGGAGGGGATCACGTGTCCGCTGAATGCTCTCCTCTCTCAGTGAGGGGGTATTTGCTGCACTGTTCTTGTACTGCCTCCTCGTGGAAGTGGAGTGGTAGGGCGGTAGTTGCGACACAGGACGGGGCAGCCAGCAGTAGGTGCATGATATGTGTGCCCCATGCACACATGTAACTGCGTCACTGCATGCCGCCTGGTCATGAAGGGAGAACAAGGGTAATATTGGGGGCAGGGTACCATGAAGCCCCACTCACTTGCCCCAGGACCCTGCCAGTATCTGAATGTGGACAAGGGAAGGGCAGTCCTCTCCCTCATTGTGCCTCAACGGGGGTTATCTGTGGGGGACTTCAGCCAGCTGAATGCTGGGGAAATATGGTGGCCGGTCCACCTCCAGCCTGCACTCTGGGGAAGAAAAACCTATATGAAAAGAAAAAAAGAAAAAAATAAACAAACACACAACAGCACTTTATAACAACTACATGTACAATAAGTAGTAAATTAAAAATTAAACAAAAATGTTAAGACATCTGTGATACTTAAGGTATGAAACAGACCCGTAGAGGAAGCACAGTGGGACAAATCAGTTTGTAAGCTAGTGGTTAATTTGGCCACTAGCTTTCAAAATCTGGTAGCCAAACCAATAATTGTAGTGGCTGCCTTTTTCAAGGGCTCAAAAATCACTTTGTAGGCAGATAGCAGAGTTAGCCAATAACTTTCAAAATCTGTTAGCCAAACCAATTTTTTTAAGTAGCTGTTGGCCACCTGGCTACCTGATTTGTCCCACCCTGAGAGGAAGTACTGTAGAAAGAGAGCAGTTTGGGGCATAGACTCACACTATGATGTAGGGAGCACAGGTCTTGAAGTGGATTATATACTTCCACTTCTAGCTGGCATTTGATCTGGGTACGGGTTTACTGTGGAGATGACTCACTCAGCCATGGGTGTTTGTGTGTGTGTGTGTGTGTGTGTGTGTGTGTGTGTGTGTGTGTGTATGAGTTGGGGGGGAGGAGTCAGGTTGTCTACTGGCTCTTTCAAGAAGTGGTGGTGCTGACTTCAAGGGAAAGGCTCAGCTTCTGTCAAAACAATTACATGAGGAAGGAAAAGCTGAGCATGTATTCATTGTGCTCTTTTGGATCTGTTTGCAACTCCATTGACTGGGGACTTGTCAGAGAGTTTTGATAATGGCCCTGGCTGGTTGGGAGCTGGAGTCATTGGCCCCTTGTGCTACAAGCTACCTATGAGCTAGTGCCAGGAATAGAGGTAATTTGGGTTCCTGTACATAGAAAACAATGGGGGATTAGGGTGGGAGAAAGGGTCAAAAAAGGGGTCAGTTACTACCTCAGATTTGGACACAAGAGAAACACATGTATAAAGGAAATGTGTTCCTTCAAATCAAAAATGTGTTCTGACCTTGTCCGGTCCTCAGTTGCTCCAGGAAGGCAGTCAGTTCTAGTTTAATTTTTTTATACCACAGAGTATGCAATAGCTGATATAGCATAGCAAATATTATACACAGCGCCTCTAGTGCTCTGCAGCACTTTGTCCTAAATTCCTGCAGCAGGGCTTCTGGACTTCTGTGACAGCATTTTCTGATTTCTGCAGCATAATTTATTCATTTCTGTGGCAGAATGCAGTTCTGCCATTGGTTAAAATATGATACGAACATATGAACAAGCCAGCAGAAGAAGGCCATTTGGTCTATCAAGTCCGCTTGTGTTGCAGGGTCCACAGCTTGAGCTACTGTCCCTGCCCCCGCTCCCCACTCCTCCCATCCTCCCTACCCATGACCCTTACCCTCCACCCCATACCTGTCCCAGCTTCTCTTAAAGCTGTCCACTGTCTTCAATAAGATTACCTCTTCTGGCAGTGCATTCCAAGTGTCCACCACGCTCTCTGTGAAGACGTGCTTCCTTACCCCCTCCTAAACCTCCCACCCTCCAGCTTAAGATTGTACCCCCTCGTGTTCTGGTTGCCACTCAGCTTAAAGAGACTCTCCTTATCAACCTTATTTATCCCTTTCAAGTACTTGAATGTCCCAATCATGTCTCCTCTCTCTCTCCTGTCTTCCATGAAGTACATGTTCAGTGCCCTCAACCTCTACTTGTATGCCTTACTCTGCTGCCCAGCTAACATCTTTGTAGCCCTCCTCTGGACCTTCTCCAGCAGGTTAATGTCCTTTTTTTTTTTCTATTTTCTGTTTTTTTCCCCTACTGCCCCCTGTCAGCTCAGTCACGGACCCTCCCTACCTCCGAATATATAGCTGTATCCCCGGTCATCCCAGCTAACAACCTCAGAGAGTGGGGCGCGCCTGACCCCGATATTGGGCCGGAACTTTGACTAGTTGGGGACCGGCTCGGAGGCTGATCAGGGCTACTGGGGCGAGCACCATTGAGACGGCAAGGCACGGGATTTTATCCCCTGTCCCTTTAAGCAGGATGGGGGCGTGCAATGGCGACCTCGTCCGCCCATCCTAACGTTCTGTTGAGCGCCCGGCGTGGTGCGACCACCTAACCTCGCTAGAGTGCCGCTCAGCGCCCAGTGCTGCCCTACCCTCCCCAGGAGAGAGCTGTCCAAGGGACGCTCAATCCTTCCCGCCCCGGCCGGTCCTCTGACGACCCGAGGTTAATGTCCTTTTTGAGGTGTGGGCACCAGTACTGAACTCCATACTCTAGATGCGGCCTTACCAGTGACCTGTACAAGGGCAGTATAACCTCCTCTCTCCTACTACTGATCCCCTTGGAAATACATCCCAGAATCTTGTTTGCCTTTGCTGCTGCTTTCTTGCACTTAATGGAGTGCTTCAGGCTTGTAGTGATCATCACTCCCAGGTCCTTCTCCTCCTCTGATGCACATACTCTGACTCCACCCAGGTAGTACTCTGTCCTAGAATTCTTGGTTCCAATATACATAACTTTGCATTTCTTGGCACTGAAGCCAAGCTGCCAGATCCCAGACCACCTCTGGGATCACGACTGGGAGATGGCCATACCTGGCTACAACATATTCAGAAGAGACAGAGCAGGCAGGAAGGGAGGAGGAGTGGCACTCTATGTGAAAAATGACATAAGGGCCACAGAGATCCAGGAGGAACAAATGGGGAGAGATACTGTGGGTTAGCTGGAAAGGAAAATGGGGACAGCCATCCGCACAGGTGTGGTCTATAGACCACCAGCCCAGGAGGAAGAAACAGATAGGGAGCTGATGCTAGCCATCCAAAGGATGGCAGACAAGGGTGAGGTAGTACTGGTTGGAGACTCCAATATTCCAGACGTGGACTGGAACATCCCAGCAGCAGCATCAACTAGAGCAGATTTATCCTGGACTCCCTTCAGGGTGCCTTCCTCAAGCAACTGGTCATGGAACCAACTCTGCAGAAGGCAATACTGGACCTTGTGCTCACAAACAGGGACAGTGTGATGGGGAAAACAGTGGGGAGCACCTGGGAAACAGTGACACCAGTCATTGTGGTTTGAAATCACAGAAAGAGCAGAACCAAACCACACAAAAACACGTATACTGGATTTTAGGGGGGCAGACTTTGGGAAAATGGGGAGATACTTGAAAGAGGCATTAAGGGGAATGGGACAGGAATCAGGGGTTGAGGAACAGTGGGCAGTATTTAAAATGGGGATTACAAGAACAACAGAATTATGCATTAAGCAGGTTAGCAAGAGGAAAAGGAAGAGGAGACCATTATGGTTTTCCAAAGAGGTAGCAAAGAAAGTGAAAGCCAAAAAGATTGCATTCAAGCAATACAAAAAGACACAGGCAGAAGGGGATAGGGAGAAGTACCAGGAGAAGCAAAGGGAGGCAGGGAGGTCAGTAAGGGAAGCCAAAGCTCAGACAGAAGAACACATTGCAAAATCAGTGGGTAGAGGGGACAAAACCTTTTACAGGTACATAAGTGAAAAAAGAAAGACAAAGGGAGGGATAGTGAGACTGAAGGGGGAGGATGGGGGTCGCGTGGAGGATGACAACAGTAAAGCTGACATATTGAACAGGTATTTCTGCTCAGTCTTTACTGAGGAAGAGGAGGGTAATGGGTCTGAAGGGAGTACAAGGGGTGAGAATGGTGCAGAAATGGACACAAGTCCCTTTACACGAGAAAGGGTCCTGAAGGAACTGGAAGTAATAAGAGTTGATAAAGCAATGGGGCCAGATGGGGTGCACCCAAGGTCCTTAAAGAACTAAGAGGTGGTGGCTGAACCTCTGGCTATCCTGTTTAGCCGATCACTGGAAACAGGAGGTACCCAAAGACTGGAGGACAGCAGATGTAATCCCTTATACAAAGTGGGAACAAGAGGAAGCAGGAACTACAGACCAGTCAGCCTCACCTCGGTAGTGGGAAGATCATGGAAGCACTACTGAAGGAGAGATTGGTGGAACATCTGGTTGTCAATGGACTACAGGACCCAAGGCAGCATGGTTTCACCAGGGAGGTCATGTCAGACCAACCTCGTTGAATTTTTGACTGGGTGACTAGGAGGTGGATCGGGGAGGGCAGTGGACATGGCCTATCTGGACTTCAGCAAGGCCTTTGACACTGTGCCACATAGAAGACTATTACACAAACTGGGAATATGGGTGTGGGCAGGACAGTAGTGTGGTGGGTAGGTAACTGGCTGGGTGGCAGGACACAGAGGTGGTGGTAAATGGCTGTCACTCCACAGAGGGAAGAGTGACCAGTGGGGTACCACAGGGATCAGTGCTGGGACCGTCCTATTCAACATCTTCATCAGTGACATGGCGCAGGACCTAGAAGGCAGAATTTCACTGTTCGCTGATGACACAAAGCTCTGTAACAGAGCAGACACACCAGAGGGTGTAGACAGAATGAGAAGCGACCTGCAGAAACTTGAAGAATGGTCAGGGGTTTGGCAGTTGAAATTCAATGCAAAGAAGTGCAAGATAATGCATATGGGGCACAAAAACCCTGGCACAATATATCAGTTGGGGAGTAAGGATATAGCATGCACCAAGCAGGAAAGGAATCTTGGGGTCATCATCTCTGATGACCTCAAGGTAGGGAAACAGTGTGACAAGGCAGCAGGTAAAGCAAATAGGATGCTGGGATGTATAGGCAGGGGCATCACCAGCAGGAAAAGGGAGGTCATAATTCCGCTATACAAGACACTAGTGAGGCCCCACCTGGAGTACAGTACAGTTCTGGAGACTATACCTATGTAAGGACATAGACAGGGTAGAGAAGATTCAGAGGAGGGCAACAAAGATGGTGCATGGATTGCATCACAAGTCCTATGAAGACAAGTTGAAGGAACTGAACATGTACTCCCTGGAGGAGAGAAGTGAGAAAGGGGATATGATAGAGACATACAAGTATCTTACAGGGAGGAACAGGGTGCAGCAAAACACTATTTTTAAGCGAAAAAGATGTTCCAGGACTAGAGGGCATGGGATGAAGCTGGAGGGAGGACGATTCAGAGAAAACGTGAGGAAGAATTTCTTCACAGAACGGGTGGTGGACAAGTGGAACACCCTGCCAGAGGAAGTGGTGGGGGCTGAAACAATCACGGGATTTAAGAATGCATGGGATAGACATAAAGGAATTCTGGAGGTCAGGGGTAAGGGGCAACAGACTTCTAGGAAAACAAACTGAACTTACAAGCTCAAATGGGCAGACTGGGTGGGCCATAGGCCCTTATCTGCCGACACTGTCTATGTATCTATGTATGTATCTATGTACCTCCCTAGCTTTTCCAGATCTTCCTGTAGGTCCTGTATCCCTTTAGCTGTGTTCACTCTCCCATAGAGCTTGGTGTCATCCGTGAATAGGCACATTTTGCCCTTAATGCCATCTCCCATGTCATTGATGAAGACATTGAACAACACACCAGCCCCAGCACCGAGCCCTGCGGGACCCCACTGGTTACCTGTCTTGTGCCAGATAACTCTCCCCCAACAACCACCCTCTGGGTTCTGTCCTTCAGCCAGGTTTTTCATCCACCTGGCCATCTTTTCCCCAATCCCAAGATCCACCAATGTCCTAATCAACCTTCTGTGGGGCACAGAGTCCAAGGCCTTGCTGAAATTAGGACAGAGGATGTCTACCGCTTGGCCCCCTGTCTACTGTCTTAGTGACACATAATGTTATGTTAGTGACACATGAGGTTATGTTATTGATGACATCCCATACTGGCCATAGAGGAGGGATTTCAGGATAAATGAGATAGGGAAGGGAGCCATGCACTATGGAAAAACTGAATATTTGAATGAAAATTCACCAAGAACAATGAATTCTGTGGGACTATGCATATTCTGTGATATGATGCAAATTCTACAGAAAATTCCACGGCTGCAGGATTGCAGAATTCCAGGGGCCTTGGCTATATTTGGACTTCAGCAAGGTCTTCGATTCAGTGCCTCATGGGCAGCTTGGGGGGAAAATGAAATCCGTGGGGGTGTGGGTGAAGCTGGTTAACTGGATGGTGACCTGGCTGAAGGGGAGGCAGCACCAGGTGGTGGTGGTGGTGGGGGGAACTCTCAGCACCTAGGCCAGTGACGAGTGGAGTGCCGCAAGGCTCTGTGCTGGGTCCGGTGTTGTTTGGGCCATACATATCGGATATCTCACACGGAGTTGACAGCAGGATCAGTCTGTTCGTAGACTATGCTAAAATGGGGGTGGTAGTGGATGAAGTTGATGAGTGGAAACAACTACAGGGGACCTAACCAAACTGGAGGAGTTGTCAGCAAAGTGGCAGCTGGGCTTCAATGTGAGGACGTGCAAGGCTATGCACTTCAGGGCCAAGAACCTGAAGAGGGAATATTGGTTGAGAAGTGTGAGGCTGGGGGTCACCGAGGAAGAGAAGGACTTAACGTTGATAATAACGGAGAGCATGAACAACTCTGCTCAATGCAGGAAAGCTGCAGCTAAGGCTAATAGGATGCTGCGGTGCATTGCAAGGGGATTCTTATCCAGGTATGGGGAAGTGATCCTGCCCCTCTACAGGTCCTTGGCAAGGCTGCACTTGGAGTACTGCATGCAGTACTGGTGTCCATATCTGAAGAAGGATATTAGACTGCTACAGGGGGTGCAGTGAAGGGTGACAAAACTGATACAGGGGATAGAAGGCAAAACCTGCGAGGACAGGCTGAGGGATCAGAGTTTGTACACCCTGGAGGAGAGGAGGAATGGTGGGAAATGATTGAAATGTTCAAGTACTTGAATGGGATCAACAAATCTAGCAGTAATGGGTTATTTAAGCTGAGGAAGAAAAGGGACACGAGAGGCCAAGGGCCAAGATTGGAGGGGGGGCAGATTTAGGAGAGAGATGAGACATTACTTCATGGACTGGGTGGTGTTGAAATGTAATGCACTACCAGAAGGGGTGACTGCATGTAAGACAGTGGGTAGTTTTAAAAGGGCATGGGGCAGGGCACAGGGGAGATTCTGGGTAGGTAGTGCTGAGAACTTCCCGGAGGTGAGAGGGGCAGCTGCAGTCTAGGGGTGCTAGCTACACACTGGAGCAGACTTGATAGACCATGAGGCCTGATTCTGCTGGCAGATTCATATGTTTGTATTTATGTTCATATACAGCAAAGGGGATAATGCTAAGTATTTCAGAAATGCATAGCAGTAGACTGCTAACCATTTTCTTTGAGGGAGTCCATAACATTGGGGACTGCATGAGAAAACAAATAGGTTTTACAGTTTTACCAATCAATCTGTGCTACGTGCTATGTGTTTTCACACTTGATTTGCACTTGTCTGAAACTGCTAATCAGTTTTTTAGGTTATATAATACCCTGTACTATAGGAGTGCTTCATATTCAGGCTGTGTGGTGTCACTTTTTTAGAAGTCTGGACACTCTGTCAGTGCCTCACCAGATCATATTCCTGTACTTCAGTGGTGTTACCTATCTTTGAAATAATTCTACCACTGTACAGATCCCTAGTTTGTCCCCACTTGGAGTACTGAGTGCAATACTGGAGCCAGCACTTGCAGAAGGGGAGAGACAGGGAGGAGATGGTGCAGAGAAGGGCATTCCAAAATGATTCAGGGACAGCAAGAAAGTGCTTGCATGGAAAGGCTGGAGGACCATCTGCAACACATGAACAGTAGAGGCAAGAAGGAAGTGGTGGGGAGCATGATTGAGACATGCAAATACCTCCACAGGCAAATAAAGTAGACAGTAGATATGTTCACACCAGGTATGAAAACAAGCACGTGGGGGTCAAAGAAGCTGGCAGTGGGGGTAGGGAGATTTAGGAGGGATGTCAGTCAGTATTTCATAAGGAAAGGGTGGTGGATTTGCAGAGCAGACTACCAAGGGATATACTCTGTGTGAAATCACTGGGAGAAATCAAATATGGCTGGGACAGACACATGGGACTGGTAGGGACACTGGCAACAGGGGAGGGGAGGAAAGGAGTTAAGGGTCAGTAGGCATCTCACAAACAACAAAAGTTAGGGCAGGGCAGACTGCATGGGCCACAGGGACTTTTCTCTGACAACTTCTATGTTGAGTGCAGAGTGCGCCTATATTAAAGAGATCTTTTAGCTTCCAGTGCAGAAATCACAGTTTGCATCAGTAGAATTCCGTTGCTAAAAATCCCCTGAAAATTCAATTTAACAGCCTTCCATTTTTATTCTTAAAAACATTTAGTAAAATAACATTTTTTCCCTTAAACTTTTTTACAACTGCTTACACCTGCTATGAAGCCATAATCCACTGTTTATGACAACACAACAGTTGCCACAGAAATTGTGTGTACGTCACAAGCAGAAAAGAAAATAATTACTCACCATTGTAATGTTGTCTTTTTTGTAAGAGACCCCTCACTACATATCACAAATAGCATTGAGCTCCATGGAGACAGATGTTTCGGAGATTTAGAGCTGAATACTAATTAAGGAATGCTTAGTGGAATTAGAATGAAATTCAAACTCTGCTGAGTGGTTACAGCAACCCAATGTCAGATTTGTTTCTAAAAGTATAGGAGCTGTGACCACTGAATCCAGCTAAATTGCTACCAAAATATAAAAAATTCCTAAAAAGGAACATTTTGAAAACACCAAACAAATAAGACAGATAAACCACATTTCTTAGTGAAACAGTATGTAAACTGAATCAAAACGTATTAATTGTGGAAGAATTGTAACAGTTAATGCTCAAATCATTAAGACAGCTGATTCGCGGGCTGGCCTATCAGCACGGTGGTAACATTACCACTTGCGACACTGATGACCCAGGTTCCGAAGCAAACTTGTGGTATCAGAGGACCGGTCAGGGGGAGCAGGATCGAGCATCTGGAGGACTGCTCTCCTCCTCCTCCTCCAGGGTGGAGAGCCTGGAGAGAGTCTGGGCCCTATGGAAGCCAGGGGAAAGGCACCTAGGACTGCCTAGAGGGCAAGGAGGGGTGTGGCATATGCCAACATGCGGTGTGCAGGAGCAGGTGGTGCACATCATGATGTCCCTGCTTGTCATGCCACTCAAGAGGAAAACCAGAAAAGAAAAAGCTACTGATGGAAGGATAGCACCAAGACACCTGCAGACCCCACAAACGACAAGCTGGGCTCACCAGACCAGGAACTGGATCTGTTTTTTGACGGGGGGTCGCATCAACCCACTGGGGGGGGGGGGCAAGTCCTAGGGGTAGACTGGCAGATGTGGGCAGAGAATAAGAAAAAAAGGCAACCGATTCTTGTGAGAACCTTTTTTTTTGGTCAGGTTCTGGAAGGGGAGGGGAGGCAGGGATTAGGGACTATGGTACTCAGTAAAGGATCCCTTAGAAGAATCAGCATTACAACGGTGAGTAATTTTCCTTTCTAATCCAGGAATCATTCACTAATGTATCACAAATAGCAGACTCCACAGCAGTATCTTGGGAAGCTAAGTGCAGAACCGATCTGTGAAAAAAAGGTTCTGCAAGACAGCAGTGCCCAGCCTGGCAGCCCTTCTAGATTTTATGTCTAGACAGCAATGTTTTGTGAGGTGTGTGTTGCTTTCCAGGCAACTGCTTTACAAATATCTTAATGGGGATGCCTCTTGTAGCTTTATTTATATATTTATGTCTAGGATTACAAGTACCATTGAGCCAAGGCTCTTTTACAAAGGTTCCACGTCAGTTTGAAGATAGTACAACAAAACTAGGCAATGCACGATTATACAGCAATATACAGGAATGAATGCAGTATAAACAGGAAAAAGTAAGTTACAAACAATTCCCAGAGGAAGATGCAAAACAATACTGGTAACACCGGTAAAGGGAAAATGAGGGTTTGTAGCAGCACTAGGTCAAGAGGAGGGATATGAGCTGCCAGGGTCATTGTCGCAGAACATGGAGAAGTGCAGGAGGCGGGGTCAGAGAGGGTGGGGGTGGGAAGGGGATGTGGGGGGAGTCAAGGGTAAGGGTAGTAAGCGATAGCTTGGGTGTTGAGGCAGAATTGAGAGAGTAGCTACGGCTGCTGGCTAGATGCTGCAGTCGCAGGTACTGGAGGCTGAGAGCGAGTGGCAGAGCTTAGATTTGAAAGTGCCAAGCTTGGGAATGGAGGAGATTTCACTGTTGAGATTATTTAGCCAGCTTGGTGCTCTGTAGGCAAACGAGCATTTTCCCATTGATGTTCTGCAGCGAGGAGTCAGCAGGAGTTGATAATTGGATCCCCTGGTATGGTGGGGATTTCTATTTGGACTGAGGAGGGCTTGGACACCAGGGGGAGCAAGTTCCAAGGTTAACCTCTTTGCCATGATGCAGGTTTGGTACTTTAGATGGTTTGATAGTTGCAGCCAGCCAGTTTGGGCGTAGAGGTCGCAGGTATGGGTAAGGCGGTGGGTACCAGTTAAAAGACGACAGGCTTTGTTTAGGGCAGATGAGATGTGCCTGAGGGCTGTTGAGGTGGCAGAGCCATATATTATGAGACCATAATCGATAACAGAGACTAGAGAGCTTTGGATAGTGTCCCTTAGTGCTCCGGGGTAAGGTGCACCCTATGTCTGTAGAGGAGGCCAAGTCACAAGTTAGCCTCCTTAGCTACATTGTCAATGTGGGCTTCATAGGCCAGGTTATTGTCCAGAGTGATCCCCAGATATTTAAATGACTGTACCTCTTCAATGGCCACTCCATGGCGGTTTGTAATGGTAAGTGGATGTTGCCTGCTCTTGTTGTGCGAGTTACAGAAGAGCATAGATTTGTTTTTTTTATAGTTAAGGATGAGCCTGTGTTCGCTGAACCAGTTCTCTATGGAGGTGAAACTGAGCTGGAGTTTGTTCTGTAGGGATAGTGGGTCCTTATGGGTGGCAAGGATAATGGCATCATCAGCATAGAGGATGAGATGTTCCAGGCATGATTGGGGGAGGTTATTTAGAAATAGACTAAAAAGAAGGGGCCCCAGAATGGATCCCTGGGGGACTCCAGAGTGGACAGGTCGTGCTTCAGAGAGGACACCTGCAATTTTCACACTTTGTGATCTGTTCTCCAAGTAACTTTTAAGCCAGGCTGAGGAGTCAGGGGAGAGCCCTGCATTCATGAGTTGTTCCAGAAGTAGACGGTGTTGAACAGTATCAAAGGCCTTAGTTAGGTCTATAAAGACCGACCCGGCTAGGTGCCCATTATCCAGGGAGCTGTGGATGGCTCTGGAGAATTCTAAGAGGGCAGTTGTAGTGCTGTGTCCTTTCCTGAAGCCATGTTGTTGTGAGCATAGGATGTTGTGTTTGTCCTGGTAATCAGTGAGCTGGTAAGCAACTATGCGTTTGATGGCCTTGGATAGTGGCAGCAGTATGGAGATAGGTCAGTAGTTTCCAGGGTTGGTCCGATCACCTGATTTATGGACTGGAGTAAAGGTGCCAGATTTCCATTTGTCTAGGAACTGGCTGAGGCTGAGGGAGAGGTTGAAGATCTTGGTAAGAGGGCTAATCACTTCATCAAGAGTGAGGGAACAGCAGCTTTAGGTCAAGAGTATCCCCACTATGTCTTGTTTTAGTGATTGCATTTGCGATGTATTTCTGAGCTTCGTGCATTTTGACAGCTTTGAAGTAGAAGGGAAGGTGAGTAGGGGTGGGTGTAGTGGCAGTAGGCTGGGTGGGAGAGTAATCTTCATCGAAGAAGTCAGGGAGGAGAACGTTACTGAGGACCGTGAAGGTCATGTTGAACGTACTGGCAATAGTGGCAGGGTTGAGGGTAATAGTCCCATCCGTGAGTAACATAGTTGGGGAGGTTTTTGGTTGTTTTCCAGATATTTCTTTAATATTATTCTAGAATGCTTTCCCATTTCCCCATGTGTTGGTGAGCATTTCTTTGTAGTAGGTGCTTTTGTGAAGCTGGATTGATCGTGAACAGGCATTACGGGCACATTTGTAGTTCTGAATGTTGGTTTGCGTGCTGGACTCCTGAGCCAGGAGCCAGAGGCAGTCCCTTACTTTTAGTTGTGTGATTAGGTTGGCGGTGAGCCATGGATTGAAGAGGGCTTTAACTTTATGCTTTTTTAAGGGGGCGTATGAGTCACAGGCTGCGTTGAAGGTGGAGATGAAGAAATCCAGGGCTGAGTTCACATCAGATGCGTTGTAAATAGGAGACCAATCTTGTTGCCTGAGGAGAGATTTGAGTAGTTTCAGTTTTCCTCGAGGAAGGATTCTGGTGGTGGTGACTGATGGTGGTGGTCTGCAGAATTTATTAGACCATTCACAGATGACGGACAGTGGTCACTAAGGAAGGATGGAGATATTGGAGATCTGGGTGGGGTGGCAGGTTAGGACCCAGTCCAGGAGGAAGCCAGTTCCTGTTTTGTAGTTGTGGCGAGTTGGGGTGGTGATCAGTTGAGTGAGGTTTACAGTGGTGAGGACATCCTTGTAGTTCCCACAGAAGCTGATGTGCCCCTTGTGGGTGCAACTGTAGGCCTCTGGGTGGTACCCTGCCGGCTTTCTCATGATAGAATTGGACATAGGAGACTATCCAATGTGATACAGTTTCCTTAGTTGCTGGTTTACCTTTTCCACTTCACCGTAGGTGATCAAAATTGGAGTGCTGTTGGATTTGACATATCATGTGGGACAATTATATGAATGCTCTTTTTGCATGCAGTTAGTGTAGTCTTGTTCAACTGCACTGGAATGCTCAGGAAAACATACTGGAAGAGTGAGTGACTGGATCAAGTGAAAACTCTGACGCCTCTTTTAGGAAGAAACGTTCTGTAGTTCCAAGAACTAGAGTACCTTACCCCTGCGAAAAATGATGTAGTTTGGATCTCTACATGGGACTTGCAGTTTGCTCACACTCCTGGCAGAAGTCATGCTAATTACAAAAAACGTGTTTTCCAAGTTACATATTTAAGTTCAGCAGTAGTCATTTGCTTGAGCTTTCATCATATGAATAAGGCATACATTTAGGTCCTAGGAAAGGACAAGTTCCCTCACAGGAGGGTATACATTTCTAAGGCCTTTGCAGGACATTTGAAAAAATGGTTGTGAGATCAAATATTTAGGCTTGCCAATGGCTGTATAAGATGAGACTGCTGCCAGGTGTGCTTTCAGGGTAGGAGGTCGGAGGCCCAGTGACTGTAAGAATATAAGATAGTCCAGGACTATAAGAAACCCTGGCTGTATGAGGATTATCTTTCTGGTGGCTCACCCTCCTCCATTTTGAGTCAGTGCAATACTTTTTCATAGTTTTCTGGATACCTTCAACATCATCATCTCTTCTGATAACTGGAAACTAGAGATTTCTAGATCTTCAAGAACCATGACCTCAGAAGTAGGATCCCAAGGTCTGGGAATGTTTTCCTGCCTTGGCTGAGAGACTGCATATTATGTCTCTGTGGCAAATTGATTGTATTCCTGTTATATATGGGCAGTGGTATAGGGTACCAGGCCTGTCTGTCCCTGTCCAGAACTATCAGTATCATTGTTTCAGGCTCTCTTCCCAGCTTTATGAGCACTTTCTGTATGAGTGGGAATGGTGGAAAAGCTTATAGAAATCTCCTTGTCCAGTCCAGTGTTAGGGTGTCTTCTGGTACTGAACCCAATATTGGAAGCCTGCAGCAAAACAGGGGAATCTGGTAGTTCTCTCATGGGGTGAACAAATACATTTCTGGGGTACCCCATCTTCTAAATACTGATGCCAGAATTCACTGGTTCAATGTCCTCACTTGATTTCCCTGACTTATTCTGTTTAAGGAGTGTGCCAGTATGTTGCCTTTCCTTGTAAGATGTACATCACATCAAGGGAATACGCAAGGTTCCAGATCCTCATAGCTTATGTGAATAGTTTTGAGGATTTGGTTTCTTCTTTTCTTTTATGTAACTTCATTGCTTTGGTATTGTTCATTCTCGTCTGGATAGACTGACCTTGTATTGTAAGGAAAAAATCTTGCATAACCAGGAACACTGCCCTGAGCTATTGCAGGTTGATATGTTTTCTGGTCTCCTGTGAACTCCAGATGCCCTTTACTGTAAAATCTTCTAGGTGGGAACTCCATCCTAGAAGGGACCCATTTGTTGTGATTATACTTTTTAGTGAACGCTGGAGAAAGGAAATACCCTCTCTGAAGTTGCTGTCTTCCTTTTACCACTGGTGTGATTGTAAAAAAACAAATATTGTTACTGGCACCAGCTTTGAAACCGAGTCCACCTTTATGACCAGTAATCTCTGAAAGGGTACTGGATAGCTGTCATTTGTAATCTGACCTCTGGAACCATTGATATAGTGGAAGCCATGTGGCCAAGATGCTGCAGAAAAATCCCTTATAGGCCTTGGATGACCCAGGGATAAAAGATTCTGCGGTGGCCAAGCACTTTGTGAACACTCTGTGAGCAGATGACAGGCTGAAAGGAAGAGCTGTAAACTGGTAGTGACCTGAGGGAAGCTGGTACCGCAGGTATTTTCTGTGACTGGGTCTGATAGGGATGTGCATATATGCATCCTTCAGGTCCAGGGATGCTAACCAATCCCCTTGTTGAAGGGTTGGTACAGACATGAACAGAGTGCCCATCTTGAATTTGAATTTTTTCACATGCTTGTTCAAGAATCTGAGGTCCGGAATTGGTCCCCATTTTTTTTGTGAGGAAGTACCTTGAGAAAAGGCCCTTTTCCCACTGGGATAGGGGCACTTTTTCCTCTGCATTTATCAGTAGGAGTTTCTTGACTTCCAGTTCTGGCACAATTTTCTTTGTTGGTGTGGGGGGTCGGAAATGTCTATGTACTGACAATTTTGGAAACATTTTGAAGTTTAAAGTGAGGCCTTGGCTCACGACATCCAGGACCCACTTGTCTGTGGTGATGTTTTCTCACTCCTGAAAGACATGAGCTAGCCTTCCCCCTCTGGCACTAGGGTGGCGACCTGGATACACACATCAGGGGTTGTGTTCAGGCTGAACCCTACAGGACAAAGCCTGATCAGACTTTCGGGATGCTGTTCATCCTCTGCCCCTGAAGTAACCTTTCAAGTTAGAATAGTCATAGGGCATGGGCATGGTGTAGTAGGGTCTTGTGTAGTGATCTCTAACCCGGCCTTCCCTTCTCTGAGGCCTGTAAGGCATAGAAGCCTTTTCCTTCTCTGTACTGCTTTTGTAAGTGTTTTTTTACTACTAAACCTTGTTCATGCAAGCCTCCGGTTTGTTCCCAAAGAGAGAGTTATTCTCATATGGGAAATCCATGGCCTTTGTCTGAGCATCATGAGACAAACTGGTTGTCCTTACACATGCAAATCTCCTAAGGGAGATGGCATGGGCCATAGACCTGGAAGAACTTTCATTATTGTCCAGGGTCATGTGGTACTTGGTGACCGCCAAGGCAGTTCTAGCAGTGTCTGCTTTGTCTTGGGCCTGGTCCCCTGGTATTTGCTGACACTTGGCTAATACCGCGTTCCAAAGGGCTTTCTGGTACTGGACTGCATAGGCCATATATGCAGCTTGTCTCAGGAGCAGGGAGGCCATCACATGCATTTTCTTCCTCATACTGTCCAGCCATCTGGAATCTTTGTCTGAAGGTTGGGGAGAGAGGGGGATCCTGGCCTTGTCGCAAGCAGCTGCCTGAACCACCCCCTCATGGTCAGGGTGTGCATAGAGGTACTCAGCATTATGTTTATCCAGCTGGTACTTTCTGTCTATTTTTTTGTCCACCCCAGTGACAGATGTGCACTGGTAAGAGCAGCCTTTTTAGTGGGGTTTATCCACATCTGTCCAAGTGGTCAGCCTCCTCTTCTTCCTCACCTGTCTCTTGAGTGGGAAGAGCCAGAGTATTCATTATCTGCCTCACAAAGGCATAGTGAGATGGATAATTCTCCTGGTGGAAGGGATCCAAAATCCTGACAAGGGGAACCATCTGATTCTATGGTTCCTCCCTCATCCTCAGGTTCCTCATAGCACAAATCATCACCACTGTCCCCCAGGGCAAAGAGGGGGGGCTGAGGAGGAACCAGTAAGGCCATCATGGCTCCCATGGCTTGGAAAGCCTAGAAGAATTGTAAAACCCTTGCCATGTCCTCCTGTGAGGGCACTGTAGTCTGGTTCACTGGCGTCTCTTTTTTGCTGTTCAGCAAGAGAACAGTGACCTTTTTAATATTTTGCTTATGTGTGCCCACTGGCGTCTCCATTTGCCTTTTGGCAGGAGGGGCAATGGCTTTTGTCACTTTGATTTATATGTTCACCGCTAGCATCTCTTTTTGCCTTTCAGCAGGAAGGGCAGTGCATTTCTTTAGTTTGTGCTTCAAACTGTCCACTGGCATCTCTATTTGCTTCTCAGCAAAAGGGGCAGCAGTATGTTTCAATTTCTGCTTCCTCTTAGAAGGGAGAGATCCATGGACCTGCTCTGAGGTTCACTTCTGACCTTCAGAGAGGTCCCTAGAGGTCCTAGGAGTGTTGACCTATGAAGAACCTTCTCCCGCATCCTGAGGTAACAGAGGGGTACAGACAGAAGACATATACACACACAGTCAGCACAAACAGACAATAAGTCAGTAATTGGTTAAACAATCTGTTTCATAAATTGGATTACAAGTCCATAGCTTTTGCTAAGACTTGCCATTTCTTAATTGTCAGTTTCCTCAACATGTATAATTTCTTTATATTCTTGTTCCATACTGTATGTCTGAGCACCATTGTAATCTTTGTGTTGCAAAATACGGAGAAAATAATTATCAATGATATTGGGCAATTTTAATTTTTCATATACAACTATGTTATCAACATGAAGTGGCCCACTCTTTGTTGATCCAGTTTTCTGCCCATTTATATAATTAAGGAATTTCTTCTGTTATCCTTTGTCATAGTGGCAACTCTTATTTCTTCATTTGTTTTTGCCTTTTTGATGGCAGATTTACAATCTCTTGCTGTTTCTTTAAACGTAAGCCATTTAATAGGTGTTGGTTTTTTTGTTTTGTTTTTTTGTATTTTTTGTATGCCCTTTTCTTCTTTTTTGTAGTTCTACTAATCTTATTTAACCAGACCGGGATTTACCCACTGCTATTATATTTTATTTTTCCAGGTTATGTGTTTTTTTTGTGCAGTACTCTTACTTTTTATTTTATCCCATATTCATTGCACTCCTAGTTCCTGCAACTCATTCTCCCAATCCCATTTGGTCATATATGTTTTAATTTCCTTGTAATTAGCCTTACTCCAGCATTTTATTTTGGTTTTTCCCTCCCCTATAGTTTTACTACCTATGATTTTAATGCGATCATATTATGGTCACTTCATCCTAGTGGTTCTCTGACCTCACAGTTTATTATATCATCATCCAACTTACTTAACACCAAATCCAAACTGTTCTGCCCTCTAGTATTATGACTTACATACTGTTTTAGATTGCTACTCACTACTAAATCTATGGTCTCTTTTGACTTCTGTAGACCCAGTTTTCTTAGTCCGATTTATTGATGGTAAATTGAAATCTCCTAATATTAGTGCCCTCCCATGCAATTCCATACTTTCTATAACCTTTAGGAATTTTATGTTATCTTCAGCTTTTAAATGTGGTGCTCTGTGACAGACTGCTAAGGTTATATTTATTTTGCTTCCAGGCTGCATTAGATTAATCCACACTTGCTCTATCCTGTCATTTTCTTCCACATTAGGGTAGATCTCATAGGCATCATATGTATCTCTAATGAATATAGCCACTCCTCCACCTCTCTTCCCCATTCAATTTGAGTTAAACACCTTAAATCCAGGTATATTTTTACTGCAATCATCCTCTTGCCACCATGTCTCTATTACTGCTCAAACATCAATATTTTCACTTTGCAATACACAGTATCACTGGTCTAAAGTAAAGCTACCAACAGTCCCTATTTTCCCAGGACAGTCCCTATTTTAGACAGCATGTCCCAGTGTCCCCACAAGTTTTGCAAAATTTCACTTTTGTCCCAGTTTTTGCTTATTTGTCTCAGTTTTGTCCCTTTTTTTTTGATGACTACTAATCTGTGAGTGACAATTATTTCAGCACCATGTTGGCACTGTTCAGGCTGGACAGCAGTTTGTAACTTCAACCCAAGTGCCTGTGTTGCACTGCAAGCATGTCAGTGGGAGCAGTAAAGCATGTTCCTTCCTGTTAGGTTACTGGATAGTAGTGCAAACAAGCACATGTTGATGTCTGCCTGCCAGCAGCTTAAAGGAACTCCAGACAGAGAAGAGACTGGCAGCAGGGAACTAAGGTACCTGAACCTGATCAGCTGTAGAGAAGTGTGTGAAAACAATCTGGTGTGGTGGTGGGAGTCACTGATGTGAAGTTTACTCAGCAAATGAGGTGAGTGTAAATGGGTTGGATGGGACTGTCAGGAGGAGCAATACATGCAGCTCGAATATCTGATCACAATTTAACATAGGTTTGCTTCTAATGAACTTTCTGTACATCAGGATTTGGAACTTGCTGCAGCAGAATCATGTATGGTTTTAATTTTAATGTTTGCTACTGGTGTTACTGTGGGGTGGCATGGCCAGAGCAAGCAGCAAAATGTAACTTACTGTGCACAGCGTTGTCTGTGGGAGTGGGGGGCATCGTCAGGATGGACCTTCCCAGTTTTCGGCCTCAGAAAGTTGGTAGCTTTAGTCTAAAGAGCTTCCAATGTAAGTAAAATGGAGCCTAGTAGATAATGAGTACCCTTTCCCCTAACCAGGGAAAAGAAAACACCTGATAACTCTCACAGGATGCTTGAATAAAAAACTAAATAAGCAGCAACAGGAAAAACGTCCCCATTCAAAGGTGATGCCACTGACAAGAGTGTGGGTCTCGGAAGCAGGAATCACTAAGGAGACTCACGCTGCTAAGGGGTGCTAAGAGGAAGAAATAAAAAACCCAGATTCACAAATATTTAGTTAAAAATCAAAATAAACAGCAAACCAGGCTTCCAGTAATATGGGCTGAAAGTGCTATGAGGAAATGTGGGTCTCCGAAGTGGGAGTCACTGGGGAGAGATCACGAGTAGGGAAGTTCAATAAAAGTAATATTTTACTTTTAAAATAATAAATAAAACCTATTAAGAGGGCAGAGCTGAGGAAAAATAAAACAAGAAAATGACAGGAGAATGCAATAGTGTTAATGGTAGAGAGTTGCTAAAGAGAGCTGTTCGTGGGCACTTGCTACTTCGGGCGGAGAGAAGGATCTGACGTTATGCTACAGTTGGCTGCGACACCTAGAGGGCAGCAGTTCAAAGGATGTTCTAAATTCTAAACCTCACACTCCCAGGCAGCTTCACCTATTGACCTCACTACATTAGTAAGCATAACGAGGGATTCCTGTGGCTTGAATCAGAGAATTGCAGAAAAAAAAAAATACAAACTGCGGTAAAAAAATACCTAAATAACGTAGAGTACGACAATTATACTTAAAAGTATTAATTATTAAATAAATTAAAATATTTAACCATTCTGGAATCCAGAAGAGAGGTATTATACTTTGGGGCAA
Source organism: Neoceratodus forsteri (assembly GCA_016271365.2). Taxonomy (NCBI): domain Eukaryota; kingdom Metazoa; phylum Chordata; order Ceratodontiformes; family Ceratodontidae; genus Neoceratodus; species Neoceratodus forsteri. Next base: position 663,947,059 of record CM057459.1, read on the forward strand.
CTGCCCTCTAGAGCGGAGAAACAAATCTGACGTTGGGTTGCTAAGGGAGCTGTAACCACCCAGCAGAGTTTGAATTTCATTCTAATTCCAGTAAACATTCCTTACTTAGCATAATGTTTTTGGGGTTAGAATTATGACTTTAAGGCAGTAAAAGTGGTAGGAAAAGATTAATTTTAAGGGACAGACACTGTTTTCAGGCAAATGTCTTTAGTAATAAATAATTGAATGTCACTGAATTCAATGTTTTGGGGAATGTTGTGAGATTTGGGTTCTGCCAGTTCCAATAAGTGTCATTTGTTTGCAGGAAACTACAAATGTACAAATAAATAGTGAAATACAGAAAACATCAGAACTCACTGTGTGGTAATTAAAACAACAGTTAATGTAATAACACAAAAAAACCTGAAATAACCTTCAGCACTTAGGACAAACATAAATTTAAGGATATCAATTTGTTCAATGATTCTGTTACATTCTCGAAGGCAATATATAGAGAATACTGGATGGGCAACTGTGCACAACCAGTGTGTTCTGCCACAGAGGGGTTCTGATGCCCTCTGACCTCGAAAACAAACTTTGAGAGGTCCATGGGAATCAGAACCCCAAGGTGGCACAACGCACTAGTTGTGGATAAAGTTTCTCATCCTGTGTTTTTTTGTAGTGTACAGAATTATGTGAAATGTGCATGTGGCAGTTCTTTCGCTTCCAGAATGAAACTGACTTGTGCAGCCTCTAGAGGTTTCAGAATGCTATGGTACCTCAGAAGGGTACAAGCAAATTCCATAACCTTTGAACTGTGGTACAACAGCATTTTGAAAGGGATGGAATTCCATACAGAACAATGCTCTACTATACACTGTAAGAGTTTTTGAAGGTTTAAAAAAAGATCCAGTTTCTCTTTCTTTCTTTTCTCACTTTATTTGCCCAGGATAGCCCGGCTGAGATGAAATAGATGCAATCTCTCTTTTCTAATGTGGTTCTGCTTCTAACCATTTTCTCAGCTGGGTGAACTTGACCACTGAGAGATTAAGTGACTTGCCCAAGGTTATGCAATGAGTATTTGGCTCCAAAAGGGTTTCCCTGCCAGGCCCACCTTGAAAATCTAAGGGCCAAGTCCACAAAGTCGGAGGCATAATTCACGTCTCCGGCCTCCCATTTCTGGTCCATTCCCACATGCAGGAACCAGAGTGGAAAGGCCAGTGACATGTTGTAGGAGGACTGAGGCATGAAGGCGGACATCCAACAGGATGCCTGGCCTGCCACCAGAGTGAATCCCCTACTCTCTGCAGAGCAGAGAATGGTAGGCTATGGCAGTCCTCCAAGGTATGCCTTTTCCCAGAGCCTGGAAAAATGAAAAAATTGGAAAAAACAAAATAGCCCATGGTCCTCCACTGGAGCTTGGAAGGCTGGGGGAAACTGAAGTCTGGGCTCACTGAGCTCAGTTAAGGGTGCAATGGTGCCTCGGGAGGGGACTTGGTAAAATATGAACTACCATACCAGGTGAAAATGATAAAAACTGGACCAGCTGGTCCAGTTGGTCCAGCCAGTCCAAGTGAAGTGGGTGCAACTTGTGTGGTCCGGCTGTTCTGGCTGGAACAGTCAGTCCAGTTTTAGCAATTTTGGTCTGTCCATTCCAGGCGGTCTGGATTTCTTCTAGGTGAAGGTATGAGGCCAGTCTGAGTCCGACGGTCTGAGATTCTCACTCATACCCTCACCATCAGGTAATCTGGACCGGCCGGAATGGATGGATGCACCAAAATGGGAAAAAACTGACTGACTGATGCAACCAGAACATCTGGACCGTGCAAGTTTCACCCAGTCCTGCTGGTCTGACCGGAACAACTGGTCCAATTTTTAGCATTTTCATCCAGTCCAGGTCCAGCAGTGCAGATTTTACACATACCCCTCAGGAAACATGTGGATTAGGCTTGTGTTACAGCAGCCACTCAAAAGAACGGGACATGTTTTAGGTAAATATATATTGTAAGTGCATCTTCGCTGCCAACCTGGCTGCCTGTGTAGTGCAGGCAATTTAGAACTCGATGTACATAATGCAATTTGTGAATGCTATAGAGGAACCAGCAGGTGTGTATTCTGTTTTCCCCAGCCCTTTGCATAAGCAGAAGGGCTGGGAGCCTTCTGTGGATTGGGTCCTGCTGGAGCAGTACTATGTGGCACACACGCTTGCTCTACCTAGGCAATCTGATTACACAATATATGGGATGTATGATGTATGTTTATGTGATATGGACTTTATCTTCATAAGTGGTGAGAGACCTCTTGACTTTCAGGAGTGGCAAAGCCACAAGTGAGGTCAAAAGCGATCACTGACCACAAATGAAGATAAGCTCCATATCACATTAACATACATCACAGATATGATTTATACAGTAACCATTAATGTTTTGTGGCAAAAGTAAAGGTACTGATTCCCTGTGCTGGCAGAAGTGCGCAGCTGTAAAAAGCACGAGTCACAGATGACTGAATTAAGATCACTTATGATGTACCCTAGTAGCTAGATAAATTTAATGATACTGTATACCCTACAGTGAAGATAAAAAAAAAATTGAGAGTGGCTGCAGATTCTGAGGGAGAAAGATGGCAGACAAGCGTATAATGTCAGGGAGCTGACTGTTGTTAGGCAACAGTCAACAGCGTACCAGACCCGGGCGCTGACTGGAATAGAGACAATTGGGGGCTGTGACCCCCGCACCCCCCCCCACATGCAAACACACACATGCAGCGGATTGTTTAGTTTCAGGTGACAAAGCCACCCTTCCCACTCCTACCAGTACTGTGTTACTACTATTACAAATATCTACCAATAAAAAGTTAGCTCGAGAAGACTCTGAAGTCTTGTCAGGGATCACACTCTGGCTGGTCTGGCTGTCCCTCAAAAACTGCAGCCAGACCAAAAAATTATCTAGCTAGCTACCCTACAGTGAAGGGAAAAAAATCTAGCTACTCATGGTTCTGTGTGAGTAATAGCATTTTTATTTCAGTGGGAAAAAAAATCAAAACATTGATTTATATTATAGTGTATGGTGGAACGTAGTCCATCATGGATTTCCATGCCATGGAAAAAGTCATTCTGTTGCACTAGTGATATCTGTACTGCAGCAGAACAACTTTTCTTTCTGTTGCACTAGAGACGTCCGCAGACAACGCTCCCAAACTGTTTGGCACTCGAGTGAACAGAGAGATGCAAACTACCGGCTAACAGAGAAATGGCAGGAAAAAATTAGTAGTACAGTGACGCATGATCAACCAGATATTTTTCAACACAACACCCGCTCTTCACAATAAATTTTCTCTCACTAAGTGAGAGGAACTGCAACCATTTTATTTATTTAGAAACCCCACCCCGACCCATAAGACAACCATTTAAAATGCACAAGTAAAGCACAGGGACACCAGGTCCCTAACAACTGTGCAGTGCGCCATAGCAACCAGGGCTAACTCTTGGCAGGCAACATTGAGTTTTCTGCTTAACAAAAAAAAAAATAAACATATATTTTTACCTGCTTTGGAATACACCATACACGATATAGAATAGTGTATGGCTCACTATACACAACAAGGCTCTTCTCAACCTCGTGGTTACTATGCCAACAGAGAGACCTCTTGAGCTTCGCTCTCAAGTTTATCCGGTCAGCACGGTAAACACTCAGTTGAGAATAGCCTTGTTGTGTATAGTGAGCCATACACTATTCTATACATATTTATAAAATGGCAAGAAAAAAATCTTGAAATTTCAATGGCTGAGAGAAATTACCTGACCATGCATTAAAGGAGAACTGTAGAAATCGGGTGGCTCCTGCCCCTGTAAGGCTTACCCTCCGGTTTAGCTTTAGCTCACAAAAGCAGCATTTTTCCTGTGCCGCAATGGAGTTTATTTTGTAAAAGTCTGAGAACCGGAAGCATGGTGGACACTGGGGGGCTCTATTAAGTGTAATGGTGCGGCACTGCTCTGCTTGCTTGTATTGAAGCGCATGCTGCACCACTACACTTAATAGAACCCCCTAGTGTCCACCATACTTCTGGTTCACAGACTTTTACAAAACAAAATAAACTCCACTGCGGCGCAAGAAAAATGCCACTTCTGTGGGCTAAAGCTACACTGGAGGGTAAGTCTTACGGGGGCAAGAGCCATCCGATTTCTATAGTTCTCCTTTAAATCTCTATAAACAAAGCTTCAGATGCCAAATCTCATTTTTTTCCTCCCCCCATAAAACTACTTAGAGCCATGTTATAGAATCATAGAAATCTTTTGGCAGAAAAGGACCCCATGGCCCATCCAGTCTGCCCGAATCCCCCCCAGGAAGACCTACACCCTCCATACTCTACCTGCCCCCTGTTGGTTATCAATCAATCACAATTTATTTTCAAAAAAGGCGCTTTTCACGGGGTATCAAAGCGCCTTAGGGTTACCACCTTTTAAGAAGCCCAAAGTGGGACATTTCTTACCCTAATATGACTTTTCGGAGGACAATATCTAACCTCAACCAACATAACAGATTTTTAATCTAAATAATGAGACTCAAGTCTAAGTGTTGCAGTTTTTTAGATGTTCCCTAGTGTTTCTAATCATTTTAAGGTATTTTAGTTAAGGTACTATAATTTTTACAGCATTTAGAAGAAAGTCTGAAAATATTCTTTTGTACTATAATGTCAGGACATTTAGTATTTTTCGTGTTTTTTCGCAGGACACAGCTGCCCAAATCAGGACTGTCCTGCGAAAGTAGGGACAGGTGGTAACCCTAAAGCGCCAGCACAAATACACCTCAATAAAATCTGAAGTAAAATCCACAATCATAAAATACAGATATAAAATCCCAAAGATCAAAACTCAAGGAAAGCAAGTTAGGCTCATGTGTGTATCCCAAGCACTTTCAAATAAGTGTAATAAGCCCCTCCAGGGTGTGCATCATAGGATTTTAATGCACTTCCCATAAGTGTAAGGACACTTGGCCTTTGGCCTTGTGCCTTACTACACCCCTGGGGTGTGCATTAAAATCCTATAATGCACATCCTGTCGTGGCTTATTACATAAACAGCAATTACAGCTGAAGAGAGACTTTAGGGAAGATGAAAAAAAAACTGTTGGGGCTGCCATCTTTATTGTGGGTCCACACAAAATGTTATAAAACTAATAATACATACATTGATTGTGTGCGTGAAACGTTGTAGTGATCTAAAGATGCTAAAGGTATGGAGCTGCTAAAAAAATGGTGTGTTGAAATTATTTCCACACAAACATGAACTGTTGATTTAGGGAGTTTGGGCAGGATGTGACTGAATAATTAACTCTTAACATTCCCTTTAAAATATTTTACAGCTAATCATTGCGAGACCCTATAAATCACCCTGTAATAACAGATTTATTTATTGTTCCCCAACCCATGTGGCAGAATATAACCAGTGTACTTCACTTTTTCAGAGAAAAGAATGCATATTGGTAACTTTATATTAAGCAAAGAAGACAGACACACACACACACACACACTAACTCACAGAAGCGGTACAGTATACGCCTCCCCCTTTTTACCGTAGAGATAGTCGTGTACTCTGCCAGGTCGGTATCCATTGTTGCCTTTTCCAGTTCGGTTGATTTGTTGGGTCACCGTCAGTGAAGCACACATTTTTCTGGTATCTCTTTTCTTAGAGTCACACAGAATAAAATGAATACTGACTGTCTAATACCGCGGCTGGTCTTCTTGCAACGAGTTCAAACTATTGTATTTACAACCCTTTCTAGACTCACATAGCAGCCATGTTAGTTGTAAACATCACGCATAGAAACGGTTGCTAAAGTAAACGTAACTTCGGAAGTACGGTGATGTGATACGCTGATTCTTTAGTCACGTGGTCGAAACATTTCTGTAGGTCAGGAGTCGGCGAGAAGATTGTGGTTTCAAATTAATACTGGTATTTTTTTAGCAGCCATGCTGCAATTAGCTATAATTAAATTTTAGCTTTTAATAAAATGGCCTGGGTTGAACCATGTATTATTCATTGAATATATTTGATTGAGGTTGGCATAGGCTTCCGTCATGACACCCGCTGTATCATAAAATGCAGTCCAGCCGATTGTTTTATAAGTATTCTAGCACCTTGTTGTTATTGTTTTACTGAAATGAAATGTTATCTATTTTGTTCACCCTGTGTATGTTTTGTATTTTATTTTCATTATGCACCGTTTTTGACTTTTGCTGCTGTACTTGCTCTGTTTCCCCTTTCCCCCAGGACTCGTCTGAAAACGAGTATGTCTTTCCTGGTGAAACTTTTAAATAATTTGTTATACAGCCAGATAATATTTAATTTGAATATTGTGCCAAGAGTAAAGTCTTGGGCCATCCATGATGTTATTCCACCTGTGAATCCCTTTGTTTCCACTATTTGCATGTATATTAGGTTTCTTGCTGATTTTTAGGTTTGGATTCATAGATTCATAGAAGTGTGACGGCAGAAAAGGACTGAAGCAAGGCCCACCAAGTCTGCCCATTTGTCCAGCTATGTAATTGGACCTGTGCCCATCCCCCCCACACACCCTGTGGTTGTCCCATGCCCTTTTGAATCCCTCCACTGTTTCCTCTCCAACGACTGCCTCTGGGAGTTTGTTCCACTTTTCCACCGCTCTCTCTGTGAAATAGTATTTCCTACTGTTGCCCCTGAACTGCCCCACCTCCACCTGCAGGCCATGCTCCCTCGTCCTCAGGTTTCCCTTCATCTTGAAGATGCTCCCCCCCAACACCCTGTTTATACCCTTAAGGTACTTGAAGGTCTCGAGCATGTCCCTCCTCTCCCTCCTCTGTTCCAGGGAATACATGTTCAGATCACTCAGTCTTTCTTCATAGGATGGGTGGCTTAACCCTTTCACCATTTTTGTTGCTCTCCTCTGAACCCACTCTAGGCTCCCCACATCCTTCCTGAGGTATGGCCTCCAGAACTGGAATCCGTACTCCAAGTGCGGCCTAACTGGATGGGTGTACAAGGGAACTATGACCTCCCTATTCCTACTGGTGATCCCCCTTCCAATGCATCCCAGCATTCCACTCCCCCTGGCCACTGCCCTCCCAAACTACCTTTCCACCTTCAGGTCCCCGGATATAATGATGCCTAGATCCCTTTCTTGTTCCGTCTCTTCCCCCCCATACAGTATCCTGCCTTCCGATTTCTGTAGCCAAGATGCATGATTTTACATTTTTCTGAATTGAATACAAGCTGCCACCTTTTTGACCATTCTTCAAGCATCCCCAGATCCCTCTGCATCTGTTTCACCCCTTCCTGCATGTCCACCCTATTGTATATCTTGATATCGTCCTCAAACATACTCACTCCTCCCACAAGGCCCTCCCCAATGTCCCCTACAAATATATTGAATAGTAGGGGCCCTAGCACTGATCCCTGAGGGACCCCACTTGTGACCCTGCCCTCTCTGGATGCCACCCCATTTATTATGACCCTCTGCTTCCTGTCCCCCAGCCAGTTTCCCACCCATTTAACTACCCTCTGCCTCAGTCCCAGTCCAAACATTTTGCACAGCAGCCTCCCGTGGGGCACGGAGTCAAACGCCTTCTTGAAATCCAAATAAGCCACATCCACCACTCTCCCCTGATCCAGTTCCTTGGTGACCCCGTCATAAAACTCTATCAAATTCGTTTGACAGGATCTGCCCCTGGAAAAACCATGTTGCCTTGGATTTAGCAGGCCGCTTTCCTCCAGGTAGCTGGTGATCCTGCCTTTTATTAGTTTCTTCATTAGATTTCCTACCACCAAGGTCAAGCTCACTGGCCTGTAGTTTCCCACTTCCTTCCTCCCTCCCCCTTTATGCAGCAGGACCACATCTGCCCGCCTCCAATTAGGGTTGTCAGAACTAGTTCGGTAAAGATTCGAACCCTCCTCGAACCCTGGTGTTCGAGTTCTAACCTAGAACTCGAACACTGAACGGTTCGCAAAAGGGTTCGAATCACCGCGAGACGCGAGACGACGTGGGGTCGAGTAAGCAACGCGAGCTGCGGGATCTGTGGGGGTATTAAAGAGATGCGCCACGAGGAGGAGCGCCATTTGACTGAGGATCATCGCAGAGGCAGCAGCAGCAGGCACCAGCAGCCCACTAAACTGTAGCAAAAGCAGTTAGCGCGTCCGCTACTTTTGTCCAGCAGTCGTGGCCACTTCTTCTCCTGTGAGACCGGCGAGAACAGAAAAAAAGCTAAAAATCGGGGGACTGGGAGACGGGTAGGGAGTACTAGGGCTGTTCAGGACAGAAGGAGGAATCGGGACTCTGGAGGATTAATCAAGATTGAGGGAGTGGGGGAATAGTGAGGATTGATGAGAGACCAATATCAGGAGGAGGACTGGAGGAGGACTCGGAGAGAAAAGAACCTTTGTGAAGTGTGATTATTTGAAACTGCAGCACACTGCACACAGCAGCTGCCAGCAACAAGCATACAGGGGGCAAAAAGGCAAATAAATCTGATAAATCTAAATAAGTCTGAACCCTAGTGTGTGTCACAGAGAGAAGCCCAGTGTTGCCCTTGACTGCACTGTACTGTACCCTACCCAGTGTGTGTTACAGAGAGAAGCCCAGTGGCCAGTTGTGTGGTGGCATTAACCTTACATGACAGAAACGTAGGGGGGCAAAAAAAGGCAAATAAATCTTTCTGAACCCTAGTGTGTGTGTGTGTGTGTCACAGAAAGAAGCCCAGTGTGTGCATACTGTACCCTACCCAGTGTGTGTTACAGAGAGAAGCCCAGTGGCCAGTTGTGTGGTGGCATTAACCTTACATGACAGAAACGTAGGGGGGCAAAAAAAGGCAAATAAATCTTTCTGAACCCTAGTGTGTGTGTGTGTGGCATTAACCTTACATGACAGAAACGTAGAAATATAATTCTCATTCCCTGGTTTGCGTATGTGACTCCGTCTCCTGTGGTCGGTCAGCCCATCACCCTGCTGCTGTGTGCCCTTTGACTGCACTGTACCCTACCCAGTGTGTGTGTTACGAGAGAAGCCCAGTGGCCAGTTGTGTGGTGGCATTAACCTTACATGACAGAATCGTAGAAATATAATTCTCATTCCCTGGTTTGCGTATGTGACTCCGTCTCCTGTGGTCAGTCAGCCCATCACCCTGCTGCTGTGTGCCCTTTGACTGCACTGTACCCTACCCAGTGTGTGTGTTACTGAGAGAAGCCCAGTGGCCAGTTGTGTGGTGGCATTAACCTTACATGACAGAAAGCGTGAGGGGCAAAAAGGCAAATAAATCTTTCTGAACCCTAGTGTGTGTGTGGCATTAACCTTACATGACAGAAGCATTAGAAATATAATTCTCATTCCCTGGTTTGCGTATGTGACTCCGTCTCCTGTGGTCGGTCAGCCCATCACCCTGCTGCTGTGTGCCCTTGACTGCACTGTACCCTACCCAGTGTGTGTGTTACAGAGAAGCCCAGTGGCCAGTTGTGTGGTGGCATTAACCTTACATGACAGAACTAGAAATATAATTCTCATTCCCTGGGTTGCGTATGTGACTCCGTCTCCTGTGGTCAGCCCATCACCCTGCTGCTGTGTGCCCTTTGATTGCTATGTGTATGCCTATGCCCAGCAGCCCAATCATTCTGTAAGCCTTGAACCTGGGATCCTTTAGTTGCAAACTGTCATATTCTTCAATTACTTTCAGTCCACGTATCACAGTGTCACACAACCAAAATAAAATTTTGGAGTTGTAGCCAGCGATTACAGATCACATTGCTTTGTTACACAGGAATTGTTTGGGTGTTGTTGTGTTCACTGCAGTATACTGGACTGGTAGTACTGGTACTTACTGTCTGTTATGGCTGACACCAACATAGATGAAGCATTTAGTGCTGGTGTTGGAGCAGGTGTTGGTGGTAGTGGTAATCCTGCTGGTGCTAACAGAAATAACCAAAATGTTTCACGTGATAAAAATTCAACAAACAGCAAAAGAGCAACAGTGAAGTGTGGTAAAGGGGGACCTTTTAAGAAAACCTGTACAGCTGCTGGGGTCACACGGAGAGGCACCATAAGGTATGCCATTCATGCCGTTAAGATCCTGTGACTAGCAGCAATAATGCAAGTGACAGTGAGTCCCTCTCTGACTCAGACAGTAGCTCTTTGTCTCAGTCCCACACTGTTGTGTCTCGTGACAAATCATTACTTCCTCAACAAAGTGAAATGAGCAAGTCTGCTGGCCGAATCAGGTAGTACACTTGCAAATACATCCAGCACTGTTGGCAATGAAAGGACATATCCATTGAATCCACCACTTCTGTGTTGGCCAGCAATGAAAATCCATCAGAGTCTTCTGTCCACTCTTCTAGCACCAAGGAGCATGTCCCAGGTTCTGTTAGGACAGGTGAAAAGACACAAACAGTCTTTAGCTATCTTCCTAGCACTCGAACAAAATCTGTCACATCTGAGGTGTGGAATTATTTCTCAGTCAGTAAAACTGATCCATGCAGAGCAATTTGTTCCTGTGTAAACAGAGTGTAAGCCGTGGTAAAGTTGTGTCATGCCTTGGCACTACTGGCGCTTAAACGCCATCTGAAAAGCATTCGGTTTTGCTTGATCATCCAAAACCAAAACCCATGTCCTCCATCTTCCAGACCGCACGTGAGAAGGGTCAGGATCAGGAATCTGAAATGGATACTGAATTGTCTGAACTTGATGCAGGCAGAACCACTGCCAGCCCTAGGATCACTGTTACCACCAATGCCAGCACCATTAGTACCAGTTGCACATCCAGTGATGGCACTGAATGTATAAGTCCTAGTCCACCATCTCTCGTCCATCTGCCCATCGAAGCACGGTGTATAATAAACCAGCAGGGACATGTTGCAAACAGCTAACACTGTCTCAGGCATTTGAAAGGAAGAATACCTTTACTAGAAATCATCAAAGACCCTTCATCTTAATCACGAATTGGTGAACTGTTAGCAGAGCCCTTGTCCCATACTCTTTGGTAGATCATGAGGATTTTAGGAGCTCATGACATTAGCGAAACCTCGTTACAATGTTCCTCATCGAAGGTACTTTTCCTATGTTGAAATACCAAACATTTATCAGGTTTAAAAGCGACAGTGATGCTTGCACTTAAAACTGCAGAGGGTGGAGTTATTCATGTCACAACAGATATGTGGACCAGCACTCAAAACATAGATTACATGTCCCTTACCGCTCATTGGGTCACGTTTTCTTGTGCTTCTTCAAAACAAAGACACCCCAAAAGATGGCGCTGCTGCATATAAAGAAGTTTGGGCAAAGTCATCTGCTGCAAACATCTTGCAGGAACTAAATGACCTCCTTGACGAATAGGTTTATTCTCACGGTCTAAAATGTAGCTTCATAGTAAGTGACAATGGAGCCAACATCTTAAAAGCAATACAGGATGGAGGATTTCTGCATGCTTCTTGCTTTGCACATTGACACATAATTGTCACAGGATTTCTCAGCAACGAAACACAAGTGGATGGTATGATTGCTGTTTGCAAAAAAATTGTGACTCACTTTTCACATTCAACCAAGGCTATACGGACATTGTCCGAACTGCAAAAAAAACACAAGCTGCCCCAGCAAAAGCTGATTCAAAATGTTTCCACTCGTTGGAACTCAATGCTTTATATGCTGCAGCGCCTCTTGGAGCAAAAGCAAGCTGTACATGAGTACTGCTCCAATTACATTATTGGAGATGGCATTATGCTGTCTGTGCTGCAGTGGAAATTAATGGAGACAGTGTGCTGTATCCTAGCTCCTTTGAGACAGCTACAAGGGACATGTCTTCTGAAGGTGCATCTGTGAGTCAGGTTATCCCTCATAATGCTCATTTCACATCATCTTAGTGTTCTAAATCTACAAATAGAAAAAGACAGATCTGAGCGCAGACAACATGTAGCCTATATCATGGGAATCTCGTAAAGAGAATGAGCTTCAAAACCAATGACAAATTAGTTGCAATGACGAAATCAAGACACTACATCCTTGCAACTCTCTTAGATCCCAGGTTCAAGGCTATACATCTTCCAAAACAGATGATATAGAGCAGTACAAATGTATGTTGCTAGATGAGCTGCAGCACTCACAGGAGTCAAACACAGACACGCACAGTACCGTCAGGTTGTCATCACCACAACATGCAGGTTCATCTTCACAAGGGATACAGAACTGGAAAAGTCACCAAACATTAACAGTAGTTGTTCCACAACTGCCACTTCTTCAGCCCTTAGTAGCAAGCTAAATCTGTGGCAAAACCTTTCCAAATTGCTGCCATACCAGCTGCTTCTGCTGATTCCTCTTCTGAGCGGTCTCTGTCCAACATGGTAGACAGTTACCTGCAAGAACTGCCTATTCCTATTGATGCATGCCCTTTTGAATACTGGAGATCAAAAAAGTCAATTTGGACAGAGCTGTATGATGAAGCCTGTAAATATCTTGGTTGTCCTGCAACAAGTGTCTCTTCAGAACGCATGTTTAGTACAGCTGGCAATATTGTGACAGACACCAGAAATAGGTTGCTGCCAGAAAATGTACACACGTTAACTTTTATTAAAGTTAATAAGTCAAAATTTTCATATCCCTACAAGAGTATACAAACTGATCCTGAAGTGATTGATGTTGTGGATGTTGATGGTGATGATGACAACTCAGATGGTGGTGGCTGGTAAAAATACTGTGTGGGACGAGTCTCTCTGCACCAAAAGGAAACTTTACAGACTGTGATGACTTTGGTTGTCGTCTCTCTCCTTTCTCGATCTACTACCTTGGACTATATCGCTCGAAACTTTCACCATTTCATGGCAAACTGCTTTGTAGCTAGGGTCTAAACTAAAGTCAACAAGTTTTATATACAGGCAATTTTAACATCAGTGGGAACAGGCCCAAATTTGGCATAAAAGGGACACTGTCCGTCAATCCTTTCTGTATCATATTATTTATAGTTAAAGTGCAAACATATATTTTGGATTTACCTTCTGTGACTTTGTGGTGCATCAGCATGGGCTGGGACAGGAGACGGTCTATTTTTCAATTTTAAAGAGGACAAAACAATGAGTTCTAATTGGTAGCTGTTTATTATTTTTTCAATTACAGAAATGTTAGCCATAAACGAAAAATGGATGCTAGTACATGGGTGAGGGTTGTGGGTTGGTTTTAACATGGGTGTAAGGGTGGCATGGGTGCTACTGCACAGAAGAGGTGGTGGAAGAAAAGTGGAATGGGTGATGGGGTGAAAGGTGGGTGTTGTTTTAGTTCTTTCATTTACAGATTCGTGATCAGCTGGGGATGGTGAGGAAAAAATGATGACAGACCGAACCTACTGTACATAATATATATTCTTATTAAATACATTGCAAACTGCTGCCACCTAGCACAATTGTCCTGTCCCTTTAAAAAGAATAAAGGAATCAGAAATAAAAGAAAATCTGCATCAGCAGTTTTCACAGAATGTGACGTATCATAGTGTTTTGCTTTATAAATAGTGATAATTTGATACATAATGGGGTTGACAGATGCTGTCCCTTAAACATCACATGCCAACTGCTGCAGCTACATAAATGTTCCTTAGTAAATTAGTATGTGGTGAGAAACCACTGTTTTTATTTATGTGACTGAAATACAGATTTTATTGAAGTATCAGCTGCAAAATGCATCATCTTAGAATTTTTTGTATATTACTTCAATTTGCCAACAAAAATGTTGGTATATGTATGCATTACCTTAGAAAATTGCATGCATTTTGCCAGCAACAATGACTGGCATATTTTTTTTATTAAGAACAAAAAGACACAGCACCAACACTTCCAAAAATATACTGTATTATGCGTTTAACTGAATAGCATCACAGTACAGAAGCAGCCATGCAGGACAAAACAGTTTAAACAGACAAAGGACCTTTTGTCTGTTTAAACTGTTTTATCCTACTAACGTTCTGTACTAATGCTATCATTAACACTATCAATATATTTTGAAATGTGTGCTATCTTTTGATGCTCAACTTTTCACACAGGCACAACTTAGGATTGGAGCAGCCTTCTTGTGGTTTCTGCAAATATTTTTTATTCCAATGTCTTGACTGAATATGTTATGACATAATATGTTTTGTAACAGTTCCACATGTTGCTGCTGTAGTACTTGGCTTGACTTTGTAATAAAAGCTTTCTTTTAAACATAGCAACTTTTGATTCACTCATTTAAAACAGAAAGCAGCAAATAGCTGAAATTAGGTAATATCAGTTATTTTTTCTCCTAATTCATGACGATGAGTATATATAGCTGAGTACATAAATGGCTAATGTGCCTCTTTCTTTCACTAAGGAACTATGACGCAGCTGCAGCAGGAAAACTTTTAACATATGGGTGGGTGGGTGGGCCTGTTACGTATTAAGTTGCTGACTTTAGCAAACAGAAGAAACTATAGATAAACCTAGTTGTATTCCTATCAATGTCACACAAGATAATTTCTCTCCCCCTTATTTTGAACAGTTTTTCCTTTACATGTATTTTATTACTATCTTTGTTACTGGCAGCACAATAAAAAAATAGGGTTTGAGTTCTAAAAAGTTCTAAAAAAGATTAGAACACTAGAACTTTTTCAAAAGTTCTAGACTAGAACTAGAACCCAGAACTTCAGAGGGTTCTGACAACCCTACCTCCAATCTTCCGGCACTACACCGGTCTTCAGGGACTGATTGAAGAGTGCAGTCAATGGTACTGCCAATATCTCCTTTAGTTCCCTTAACACCCTTGGGTGCACCCCATCCGGCCCCATTGCCTTGTCCACCTTCGTGCATCCTAGTTCCCCCAAAATTTCCTCCACGAGGAAACAGCCTCATCTCCACTACCGCCTCCCCTGCCATTTCTTCCCCCCTGCTGCCCTCATCTTCTTCCTTCCTATTGAACACTGAGCAAAAAAAGTTGTTTAGCAAGTCTGCTTTCTCTCTGTCCCCCTGTAGCATCTCCCCCTCATTTGTTTTTAGCAGGAGTATCCCCTGCCCAGTCTTCCTCTTTTCATTTACATACCGAAAGAAAGTCTTATCCTCCTTTTTAACCCCTCTAGCTATTCACTTCTCCGTCTGTGCCTTTGTCCTCCTTACCCCTGCTCCGGCTTCTCTCTGGCTCGCCTGGTATTTTCCCAAGTCCTCTTCTGCCTATGTGTTCTTGAACTTCCTGAAATCTTTCATTTTTGTCCTTACCTTTTTTGCTACTTCCCTAGTACACCACAGAGGTTTCCTCCTCCTCCTCTTATTTTTACTTGCTCTCTTGGCATAGATGTCAGTGGCCCCTACAATAGCTTCTTTTATCCTCCCCAACATTGCCTCCACTTCTGTCAACTCCTCCACCCCTTGCAAAGCCTCCTCCACTATTTCCCCAATTTTTCTGAAGTTTGCCTTCTTGAAATCCAGCACCTTTAACCTAGACTGGTGAACCTCAGCAGAGTTCCTTATTCTAAACCTATCCGTGTTGTGGTCACTCGTACCAAGGTGTTCCCCCACCGACACATTTCCTACCCGATCCCCATTTGTCAGGGCTAGATCAAGTGTAGCTCCTGCCCTGGTTGGTTCCCTGACCAGTTGATCTAGGAGGGCCAATTGCAGGGAGTCCAATATTTCCTTTGTGGATTGTATGTGGATTGTTCCAGAGACAATTAAGAGACGAGAACCTTAGTTTCTGCATTAGAGTGCGTTAGGCCTTTCTAGCGATCATCAGCTCAAAGAACTTTTTAATACGTTAGATCCCTATGCCAGTATGGTTTGGACAGTTGGCTGAAGAATATACAGCAACAATATGTTTGGGTGTGAGGATGCGGTTTTGGCTTTGTTATGATTATAATCTCTGGGCTGACGTAAGTGGAGACCTGCCAAACAATCAGTTTCATAATTAATGTAGGATAGGTTCTAATCTGCCACAAGTACAGAGACAAAATATGGTAAGGGTAAAAATTAAACATATATGCAGGAAGGGGGGACTGGTCCTTGAGGAAGGAGTTGTGGATATGCGGGGAGGCGGTATGATGGATGGGAGGTGGGAGGGCGTTCCAGATTTTGGGGGAACGGTGTGAGAATCCAGCCTGATCAACTGAGATAGACCTGGATGGGATGGTTAACATGCTGTGGTCATGGTTTCTGAGTGAGTGAAAAGACGGTTTGAGGGAATGAAACCAGAATTTGGCAAGAAAGTCGGCACAATGGATATGGCGCCTGTCAGGTAGGGAAGGAAGAGATAGAGATTGGTAAAGGGTGCAGTGGTGGGTATGAGGAGGACAGTTAAGAGCGAACTGGCAGAAAGAGTGAAAAAGAGAGTCCAGCCTGAGTAGGGAAGATTTGGGAGCAGCACTGTAGACAACATCACCGTAGTCAAAAATAGGATCATTTTCTGGACCAGGGCATGGCGAGCTAGCAGAGGAATACAACCACGATTTCTGTATAAATCATCCAATTTAGGGTGTAGCTTTTTGTGGATGGCATCAATATGTCCAGAAAAGGTGAGGAGCTGATCAAACCAGACCCCAAGGTATCTGAACGAGAAATTGGCCTCAAGTAGTGTCGCATCTAGGGTGTGGTAAGGAGGAAGGGAGTTTAGCCTAGAGAGCCTCTGCTTTGTGCCAAAGGTAATGGAGACTGTTTTTTTTGGCATTTAAAAATAACTGGCTTGCAGACCAGAGCTGCACTTTGTCAAAATCATGCTGAAATTTTGATGCTACAGCAGAAGGGGAAGGGCCGGGTGCAAACAGAACAGTATCATCTGCATACATTTGGATGGAGGTGATGAGAGGGCAGGCAGTGGGAAGGTCATTTAGGAAGATGTAGAAAAGTAAAGGGCCCAACACAGACCCCTGAGGTACACCAGTGTTAATGGGAAGGGAAGGGGAAATTGCAACACTAATCTGAACGGATTGTGTTCTACCCACTAGGTAGGAATGAAACCAACTGGTGGCTACATTAGAGAGCCCCACAGCAGCGAGTTTACTAAGCAGCAGGAGGTGGGAGACTATCGAATGCCTTGGCTAGATCGATAAAGATAGAGGTGATGAGGCCCTGGTTCATCCCAGTGAGTATGGCATCAGCCTCAAGATGGAGGAGGTGGCGGAGTGGTGTTTGTGGAAACTGGGATGGAAAGGCATGAAGAAAGAGGTGGAATCAAGGTAGGAAGAGGGTAAGGACTGAACCAAGTGTTCCTGTAGCATGGCAAGGATGGGGAGCAGAGAGATAGGTCGGTAGTTTCCATCGGAGGAGGGATCACCTCCTTTGGCGAAGGGAATAACAGTGGCATGTTTCCAGAGAGATGGGACAGAAGCAAGCGAGAAAGATAGATTTAGAAAACATGCAAGGGGAGTAGTAATAGCAGGAGCAGAGAAGTAAAGGATTCTGGAGTCGAGATCAGAGGGGCACTTATCCTTAGTGGGGTTTAGGGCCAGAAGAGCATTTAGAGCATCAGATCACTTATAAATATGTATAGATTAATATAAGTATCTTTGAAAAATAGTTCAAATGTTGAGAGAGAGCTCCAGAACAAAAACACAGACTGAAAGAAGAACTGTTAAAAAAGTACAGAAAGAAAAGGGACATTTGCCTAGTTTTATGCCTTTCTGGTTAATAAATCCTTAAAATATGTAGCAAACTAAAAGAGAAATAGAATACAGTTGCACAGATTGCTTTCAGATAGTAAATTAAGCAGTAAGGCACGATGGGGTGTTGGTGGTACTAGGTTTACCCCATGGTTAGGGGCGTAGTGGGGCATAAGGCAAAGCCAAGTGCCTTCAGCCCTCTGACCGTTAGGTAAACCTAGTACCACCAGCGTCCACAGAGTGCCTTATTGCTTATATAAATTGGGTCCATAGGCAACTTTAAAAAAAAAATGAACTCTTTAAAAGTTTTCAAAGCCACAAAAAAATATAATAAAATGTTGCTAAATAATGCAAACTAGTCCCTCCACAGCTGTTTTTCATCTGTCATTCTTCACATTCAATACATTGTATGATCATTTACCGTGGAATATAATTCAAAACTCTGCATTATTCCAGTAGTAGAATGCCCCCCCCCCTCCACACACACACACAGAATGGTAACATGGAATACATGAATTCAAAAATGTTCAAACTTCCACTGGCATGCACACACAGGCCTCAAGTGGAGTCAGAACCTCAGTTTTATCTGTTGCCAGGTAAGGAGCAGGGAGTTATTTGGTAAACTGGTAGGGATATGAGGGGAATTTTTTTTGGTTATCAAAGAAACAACAGCAATGGAAACTGAATAGTACTTGTTTTTTTTTTTATTTGTGTATGTGTGTAGGAAGGTGCTCCTGAGTAAAAATAAGATTACATTATTTATTTACGTTATTTAATTGACTTTTATTTTTAGGGCATAGTTGAAGTTTTTTATATATGAGTAAAGGTTGCAGCCATGTTTGTGATGGAAATTAGGAAGTAAGTGGCTTATGAGTTCTGTTAGTTGCCCTGGTTGGCAGGGACATGTTTTTAACAATTGCTGGTGCTCTCTTACTGCCATGGCTAGAACCAAGTCACAGCCAGTCAGGACACAGGGATTTCCTTACCCATTTTTTGGAAGGCTAGGCCTGTGTTTCAGTGGACAAGCAGCCAGCCACTCCCACTTCCTGACCTATATAAGCAGTTCCTTTCGGCCTCCTTCTGAAGCACTTTTTCTTTGCAGCTGGAGGCTCTGTCGGTCTGTCCTTTGTTGCTGGCTGGGGCCTGCTGAGTTCCCCCTTTCCCCTTTGGATTCTGCTTGTTTTCTGCTGGACTTCTATTGTCTGTTCTGCTTGGTTCGTATATTGCCTCCGGCTGTGTGCTTCTTTGTGTGCTTGTTCCCTGTTCCTCTGTATTTCTGTGTCTTGTTTTGCCTTCTCTTCTCTTTGGGGGGCTTTTGTCTAAACTCCTTGGCCTAGATAGTCAGAGCAGTTGCGCAATGCATAACCAAGATATGCTGGCACAACCACAGAGATGCGCCACAGAGCCATATTCAACCACAGCATATGCGCAGCGCAAATCACATTTTGCAGAGGAGTGATGATAATGTATGCAGCGCAAGTCAAAGGGGGCATACCCATGAATATGTGGTGCAGTGGCATATTCAGTCGAAAACCACGGCGTAAGTCTGGAGCAAATCACAGGATGTGCCAGACAGACTTGCGCATATAAAAACAGGCTCAAACACAGACACAGCAGATGCGCAAGCCATAGCAGGATACAGCAATGGATGCAGGGCCGTTCCTGATGGAGGGGGTAATGAGGTGTGTTAGGAGGAGGGAGGAACACCAACGTGGCCGAGGAAGGGCCCTTCAGCGGTACGCCCAACAGAGACGGTACCATGCCCACCTCACCTTTGAGGATTACAGTGATGTGGAGATTGTGGGTAGAGTACCAGCTGAACAGGGCAATTCTGAGGCAGCTCTGTGAGCTGTGCCATGATGAGCTGCAGGCACCCACCAGACAGAGTTATGCCATGTCAGTGGAGACCAAGGTGACAGCAGTGATGTGCCTGCTCACCACGGGCACCTTCCTGACACCAACGGGTGCAACCACAGGAATCACCCAGTCGGCCACGTCTCACCTCCTCACACACTTCCTCAATGCTCTGCTGCCACATGCTTCGGAGTTCATATGATTCCCGAGCACACAGGCAGAGCGTACAGTAAACATGCAGGACTTCCACAGGGTGGCATGTATGCCAGGCGTGATAGGGGCCATAGACTGCACCCACGTGCAATACACACACCACCTGGCCTAGAGGGGGCAGCATACCTGAACAGGAAGGAGTACCCCTCTGTCAGCTGTCGGGTGGCGTGCAATGCCATGGGACGCATCACCAATGTCTGCGCCACACACCCCAGGAGTGCACATGACGCCTATATCTGGCACAGTTCCATCCTGTGCCAGGGATTTGAGCATGGGGAGATCCCCACGGGTCACCTGTTAGGTGAGCAAAGCATGGAGTTGGATACGGGTGTAGCCATGCCATGAGCAGAAGGCGGTGGCACAGAAGCCAGGGGGCCAGGTGGCAGGGGGCAGCAGGGGTGAGGTGTGCGAACAACCAATGCAATGTGACAACCATATCCTCACAGGTGATGGGGCATACCCACAGAGGCCCTGGCTGCTCACCCCCTACTGGCGCACGTCCACTGCTGCGGAGGAGAGGTTCACCGAGGCACACACTGCCATACGCAGTGTCATCGAGCATGTCTTTGGCATGCTCAAGATGCGGTTCCGTTGCCTAGACAGGTCAGATGGTGCCCTACAGTACAGCCCATCGAAAGCCTGTGGCCAATTCGTGGCCTGCTGCATAACATGGCCATTGACTGTGGGATAGCAGTCCAGGTGGATGAGGGCAACAGCAGTGATGACGGTGATGAAGGGCCAGAAGGGGTGCACAGCCACCCATGGGGAGGAGGAACCCCAGGCTGGGGGGACAAGCTAGGAGGCACAGGGCTACCATCACACAGAACCACTTTGGAGACTGGAGGTAAGTGGAATGATACGCCTGCCGTGCCTGCTCGGACAACCACCCCACCCGCAGTGGTGGACGGGCACACAGGGACGCATGCAGCGACACAGGTGCACACACACCATGCATGGTGAACGCAGGACCACACAGACACACACAGCACTATGCACAGGCATGGGCACACACACACACGGACTGCAGGACATGGCATGGATCAGACACATGACACTGGTGCATAGGCATATCCAGCACAGAGCTGCCCTCATCACACCCATGTCACAAGGCCCAGCATCCTCGCCAGCACACACAAAGGGTGTGCCCCACACCAAACATGCACACCACCACCACATGCACATGGTGACACCACACGTATGCACTAGGCGGCAGCAGCGGACAGCAGAAAAGGACAGCACACCTATCAGGCCTACTGCGTGGTGCCACAGCCACGTGGGCAGCCATGCCAGGCCCTGCATCAGCCACGGGCTGTGCAACAGCCACTGGGAGGGTGTCCAACACACTCGCAGGGGTGGAGGCCTGAGAACGCGACCGGGTCCTCACTGGGGTGTAGATCCAGGCGAACAGGGTGGCGCCAGAGGGTGTCGGGGATGGGCACGTCGGAGCCCAGTGTCAGCTGTGCAGGAGTCGCCAGACGCCGTGACCACAATGTGGAAGTTGCACTGCGGGGAGTCCGATGCGCACAGCCATGCCCAGTGGATGCCAGCGATGCGAATCCAGCCGCAGTGGTACCAGCTATGCGGTCATGGTCTCCAGCGACTGCCGGATCTCACCAATGAGTTGCTCATGACCACTATCTTGCCACTTGGCCAGCTGATGCACCTCAACCCATAGTGCATGGATCTCCGCCCTGAGCATCTCCTGGTTGTCCACAGATGCCTGCAGCAACTGGGTGTGTTCAGCCAGCCGGTCAGCGCCCTATGCATCCTGGGGCGGATGCCGGCCTTCTGGGGGTAATGCAGCATGCTGGGCAAAGCCCCTCTCCTGTGGACACTGCACAGGGGACCACGCAGGGGGTAGTGTGGCTGCGGGCGCACCGTGGCCCTTGTGGAGTGCTGCCCGGAGGTCACTGCATCCCACTGCCACTGTTCAGCCATTTGCTGGGCTGTTCCCAGTGCAGGTGGCCATGGACAGGGGGCAGCTGTGTGGCCGTCGGCGTGACACCGGTCTCCAACAGTGCCTGCAACTGTTCCTGGACCCTGGCCAGAACCCCATGCCCGCCACCATCCAGGATCAGTGTTATATCATTCTCATCAGAGTAGGACGCACCGCCCAGCTGTGCGCCCGTGCAAAGCACAGGCAGGCCCTCACTGAGCAGGAGCTCCAACAGCATGTCGTCTGATTCCAGCTCCAGTACGTCCAGCAGCCCCTCACTGTCTGTACACGGATGGTCTCTGTCCCGGATGCCCGTGGACATAGATGGCACCACCTCCTCCGGTCCTATGTCGGCGTCCTCATCCTGTGCTGCTCCGCGGAGAAGTGATGATGCTGGAAAACAGAAACACGAGTCAGTGTAGGCATAGCACCCATGCAGGCAGGGCCTGTGCCCAGGGGTGCACGATGCCATGGCCGCCGTCCACAGGTGCACTGTGCACAGCTGCACGCCACAGCACAAGGGCCATTCAGCATGGTGGCAGGTCTGCCTGCATGGGACTGCCCATATCCCCCCCATGCGTGGTATGTAGTGACTTACAGTGCTGTGAGATGCTGCCACCCATCTGGAATCCTCCACCAGGAACACCCTCTATGGCAGCACAGCTGATGGTGGCCACCACCAGCTCCTCCACCGCCGTCAGTACCGTTGCAGTAGATGACCCGCCGTCCGTCCTGCTGCGGGACACCCTGATGGCTGCCACCTTCTCCTTACTGCGGCGTTTGTCCGTCCCCACTTTCTTACGACACTCATGGGCACTCCTCTGGTGCCTGCCATGGGCGTTGACGTAGGTGGCCACTGCATCCCACCCGGCCGCTCTGTCCTACGGTGTGCCCATGGCGCCACTCAGCAGGGCCTCCCTGTTCAGGTAGGCCTTGAACAGGGCCTGCTGCTCCTCCTTCGTGAAATTGGGCCTGTGCTTCTGTGCAGGCCCACGCTCCTCCAGTCCCTCAGCTTCAGACATTATTCTACCTGTGTACAGTGTCAGAAATGGATGTCAGTGGCAACATAGCACAGACAGGAGCTCCGTTGCAATGTTGGTATGGGCCTCTCAATCCCAGTGTTTGCATCCCCTTACCAAAATGGCTGCAATACCGTCCTTGGCCTGTGCTGCAGTGTGGCGCTTTTCAAGCACAACGCATGCAAATTAGCCTGTGCGCAATCATAATGCGATGCTAATGAGCCCAACTGCGACATGCATAGCCTCATGAGGTGATCTGCATATGGCGATTGAATATCGTGATTTTGTGCCGTGCTCAATCAGGATGCGCCGGAGCAATCGTGTGGCGCACTTCCAGTGCAGTGCGCGGGCATGCACTGCGCATGTGCATCACCATGTTCAGTGGCCTGTCACGCGACCCTGTGTGTTGCACGATGGTCCACCAGTGCGCATGCAGCGCCTGTCGCCTACCGCGCAAACACATGCATTGCACATAGGATGCACCATGCTGCCTACAGGGCGGGGCATGCGCCATTGTGCAGGGTCACCGGTCGTGATCCCATGCACCTGCACCGAGCCATGTCACTGTGCGCATGCGCATTGCTGCATGATACTACACACACAGAACATGCCAGTCGTGGCATCCACGTGCTGCGCCAAGTTACATAGTTGTTCGTTATTGTGCAGCATGCATGGCCACCCACGGGCATGCTGTGTAGGCCACAACAGTCTCGGCTGAACTTTTGTACTAGTGCTGTGGTGGGCAATACCGGGAGGTCACGTCGGGCCCTGAACTGGACGGAGGTCGAAATGTGCAACCTTATTGCACTTGTGGAGCCCTTTGCACCCCAGCTGTTTAGGCAGGTGCCCTTACAGCAGCCGCGGTCCCAGGTGTGGGAGTGGATTGCCACCAACGTGGAATGGTGCACGGGGGTGCAGCGCACCACGGAGCAGTGTTGGCACTGTTATGGGAACCTGCAGGGGAGGGATCCCGGATGTCTCAGACGGCTCCTGGCGTGGGTGCAGCGTGGTGCAGTGCCACAGCTAGGTGGGTATTCACATGTGTCATGCCTGCCTGCAGTGTACTAGTCCCGGGCTTCCGGATGTGCCACATGTGCAGCTGCCGGGCGCCACAGTTCTAGTGGGTGCTGTGTGTCCTGCATGACCACCAGGATCACCACTGTTGTGCATGTTGCTGTCATACAGGCGCCAGAGCCAACAGATGGGCGGTGTCCAATCCTGCACTCTGACAGCTATGTGCCAATGGCAGTGTTTTCCTGACATTCCTCTCATGTCCACATCTCTCTGTCTCATCCATCCACAGGTCCAGAGGACCGCAGGAGGGCCAGGGTGGCTGTGGACATCCAGCAGCGTGAGGACAGTGCTGCGGGTGCATTGGCGCAGCTACGGCCAGGTAAGCATGTACGCACTGCTGTATTGTGCATCTGTGGTTCTCTATAGGTCGCAGGGTTCCATCCATGGTCAACGCTGCCATGCATGGACACTGCATGGGTGGATGCTTGGCCCAGCGGACATGCCGGTGCTGTGCTGTGTGTGTGTGTACCGTGCCCATGTCCACTGTTCCACCCGGGGGGGGGGGGTTCTACGCACAGACACCACTGTGTGTGCGGCCACAGGGTGCCTGCGGTCAGCATCATGTGGCCTGCACATTCACTGCTGCGCCCACTGCGCTGCCATGTGTACATATCGCACACGGTTGCCTGTACGCCATGCCATGGTGTACAGTGGGGATGGCTGGTGCACCTCTCCGTGCATGGGCCCTTGGGGGTCTGTCCATTAGTGTGTGCCTTTGCTGTCTGGTACACATGTTCGGGTGGGCTGGGGCTCCATCTGGCATGTTGCTTATCGCCTGTTCTATGGACGTGGATATGTTATTCAGTCCACACTGTCTGGCAGGTTCCTTTTTGCTTTAAGATGGGCCGGAAAGTCTTCATGCTGGCTTCTCCCACCCACCCGGGTGGTAAAACCCTCGGCTCCGCCTCATGACACCAGATCTTCCTTACCGCTTGGAAGCTCAGGTTCCCTCCTTAGTGCTCTTGCATCTTTAGGCCTGGATCCTAAACCTTCGGTTTACTGAAAATCGTCTTAAAATTTGTGGGACTTCAGTCTTCTCCTTCCTTTGTGGCTGCGATGGATTTGAAATCTACTCCCGGCTTCCGTCAGTGCCCTTGCGGGCAGAAGATGTTTTGGACCAACCTGCATGCCACATGCCTCTACTACCTGGGGCTTGCCCATGATCCACAGGCCTGCTATCTTTGCAAGTCTTTTTTGGCTTCGGTTCTTGAAGACCGCGCTGCCCAACTACAACTGGGGTGCCCTGAAAAACAGTTTCCGCCGGTGAAGTCGAAGGAGGCCTGTTGGGCGGTGTCTGCAGCTGCGGGCTCCGCGGAGCAGCTGGAGCAGTTAATCACCCTCTAGGAGGAGGTGGCCCAGGCCGCGTCTTCATCTTCCTCAACGTCGGCGTTTATCCCACTCTCCTTGGGCTCCTCCTATACTGCTTCCTTTAAGGAGCTTTGTCAGTCCCTCTCCATCAAGGGAAAGGGGCCCTCAGGGACTCACTTCAGTCGGTCAAAGAAAAAGGAACCGAAAGGTAAGTCCCACTGTCAACGTTCGTGGGAGCAGCAGAGATCTTGCTCCCCGGAGTGTCTCTTATTGACTTCGGTCGAGGTTGTGGCTAAGGCCGCTGGCTTTTTGGTGTCCTCGTCAGGTCAGCCGGCCGAGACACCCATCGATGAGGTCATGATTTTTCTCGACCCGTTGGACGGGTTTTTACTGGAGAAGCTGATAACCCTTTTTCACTGGTACCCCTGGTGGTTACTGAGGACTTGCTTCGGCCTCCCGAGCCGAAGTCCCCAGTCAAGGACCCTGAACCAGGGGATGAGCGGGTTCCCCCGCCCCCTCTTCTACCCACCGCCGGCAACCCCGACTGTCTCGGTCTCGGTCCTCCTCCATGTCAGGTAGGTCCCGCCGACATCAGCGGTCTCGGTCCCGACATCACGGTAAGTGGTGCTGCCGCTCTTCCTCATCATCCTCTTTGAAGGATAGGCTCCGGTGCAAGTTGCGTTGGTGCTATGAGGATATGATGTGGCAGCAGTTCTTATTGGCCAGCAACAAGCCGACTCCATCACCTTCCTCAGCAATTAAGTGTCTGTCGCCCGAACGGCCAAAGCAACCTCTTGCCATCGGCTCCTTGGTCGAGGAGCTGACTCTGGCACCGATTGCTCGGCCGAAACCGGCTGCTACACCCATTGTAGTGGAACCACTGCCCCTGCAACCAAAGACTGGGGCCCCGACCGAGGATTCTCAGTCGGGTCAGGGCTTGCCCCACAATTTGTTGGTCACCCTCACCCCCGATCGGCCTCAGTGAGTGGAGAGTGGCTCAGGCACTGGGCAGCTGTTCGCGGACTCCTCAGAGTCGGACGACTCCTCCCTGTATTCCAGGCCCCTCGACCTGGAATCCTCCGAGGGTCTGTCGGTAGACGAGAGCCCATCCTCGTTCCTGGGTATTCTTTGGCTCATCTCAGAGTCTAATGGGATGCAGCTTGAACCTGTGCAGAAATGTGCCAGATATCCCCTCACGGAGATTTTGGACCAAGGGGATTCCCCCATGGAGGTCTTCCCTGTGGCCGAGGCCATTGTTGGTCCGGCCTTGGAGTTGTGGCAGTGGCCTGCTTCCTGTCCTGCGCCTTCGGCCAGGATGGCCTGCAAGTACGCAGTCCCAACCGGTTCCCTCTCCACTTTTTCGGAGCACCCATCGGCTGAAGGGCTTGTAACTGATAGCATTTTCTGGAGCTCCAGAAACACCAGGGACGTAGAGAAGCCCCCGGACAAGGAGTCCAAAAAACTGGACTACTCCGGGCGCAAAGTTTATGCTGCCTCCTCCCTAGGCCTTTGACAGGCTAGCTCGGCTCTACTGATAGCACACTTTTCACACGCCCTTTTGGGCTCCCTGGATGAGTTGCTTCCTCATCTCCCGGCTGACCTTCAAACGATGGTCAAGCAGGTGTGGGATCAGGAAAGGGTGGTGGCCAAGCAACAGCTACCGACTGCTTGGGACATCGGAGACTCTTGTGCCCAGTCAGTAGCGGCCACAGTAGCCATATGCCGCAGAGCTTGGCTGCAGATCTCCACCTTCACAGCAGATACCCAGCACAAGCTGGCAGACGTCCCTTTCTTGGGCTCCGACTTGTTCAGGCCCGAGGTGGAGGGCCATCGCTAGAGGATCGAGAAGTCCAACGCCACCTTGGACTCGGTCACGTCTGCCCAGAAGGACAAAGGCTACCAGCAACAGCGTAAGCCCTTTTGCCCTTCTGCCCCTGCGACACCATCAACAGGGCCAGCAGGCTCACGCTTGGTGCCCCAAGGCCAAGCCTGCTGCTTCTTCCAACAGGTAGCCTGGAGGGAAAGGTCCAGGTGGCTCCTTGGCCAGCCCTTCCTCCAAGCCTGCCCAGTGATGGGTCGAGGGGTGCTGCCCCCAACCGCATCACTCCTCCCCTGGGTCCCCCCATGGGGGGATGGCTCAGCCACTTCCTTTCCGCCTGGTCCACTATCACCATGGACCGTTGGGTGCTGGAAGTGGTCAGCAGGGGTCTGCCTCTGGAATTCGAGCGGACCCCTCCCTATAGAGCCGTCACCCCTCGGGGGGGCTACCGGTTCCACAGCCTCTCTGTCAGCTCATCGAGCCGACATAGCTCTGCTTCTCCAAAAGGAGGTGATCAGCAAGGTGGCGGATCCTTCTCCAAGCCCAGGGTTTGTGTCCAGGTACTTTCTGGTCCCAAAACGGATGGGGGCCTAGCGCCCCATTCTCGATCTGCAAGACCTGAACAAGTTCCTAAGGCCGCGCACCTTCAGGATGGTCACTCTGGCTCAGATCATACCATCCTTGGAACTAGGTGTGTGGTTTTGCTCTCTGGATCTCCAGGACGCATTCTTTCACGTCCCAATCCGTCCGTCACATCGGCGATTCTTCCACTTCAGAGCAGAGGGATCCCTCTACGAGTTCCGGACCATGCCCTTGGTCTTTCTACAGCTCCCAGGGTCTTCACCAAATGCATTGTAGTGGTGACAACATTTCTGCAGTGCCGAGGGGTCCGGGTGTACCCACACCTGGATGATTGGCTGATAGCAGCCCCCTCCAGGTTGGAGGTGGAGCGGTCCAGAGATCTGGTCCTCCAGGTCTGCTCTCAAATTGGTCTCCTGATCAACGAGGCCAAATCGGAACTTGTGCCATCACTGGTGATTCAGTTCATTGGGGCAGAGCTTGACTGTCTCCGAGCCAGAGCCCGGCTCCCGGCGGACAGGGCCAAGGTCCTTTCCTCCTTTGCCCAGTCATTTCAGGTTGGGCAATTGTGCCCTGCCCGGGACTTCCTGCGCCTTCTGGGTCTTATGGTGGCTTGCACCAGCTTGGTCCATTGGGCCCGCTGGCATATGCGTCCCCTGCAATGGGGGCTGGCCCGCCATTGGTCTCAGCGCTCCTGTCCTTTGGACCAGCCAGTAACCGTGACCCAAAAGATGTGGGACGGCATGCAGTGGTGGCTCATCCCAGCTCATCTGCAGGAGGGTATCCCGTTTGTCCGCCTCGAGCCGATGGTCATACTTACGACTGACGCCTCTTTGATGGGTTGGGGTGCCCATCTGGGGGAACTCCGGGCCCACGGCCTCTGGTCCCCTCAGGAGTCTCGATGCCACATCAACTTGCTAGAGTTTCGAGCGGTACAGCTAGCCCTCACTGCCTTCGCTCCATTTGTACGGGGTCAGGTGGTTCAGATCCAGACAGACAACACCACGACCATGTACTATCTCAACTGTCAGGGCGGGATGCACTCCTTGCCTCTGTGCAAGGAAGCTCTCCGCATTTGGTCTCTCGTGATCAGCCGGGAGGCGGATCTCCTAGCCATCCACGCCTCGAACAGTCTGGCCGATGCCCTCAGCCGGATAGGAGCTGCATCTCACAAGTGGTCTCTCCTGCCGGAGGTAGTTCAAGACTTGTTCTCCCATTGGGGCACCCCTCAGGTGGACCAGTTCGCCTCCAAGGAGAACGCGAAGCTGAGGCTGTTTCATGCCCGCTCCCCTCAGCAGGGCTTGCTGCAGGGGGATGCCTTCTTGAGGCCATGGACCCCAGGCCTCTTCTATACCTTCCCTCCATTTCCCTTGATCCACAAGGTGCTTCTCAAGGTGAAGAGGGACAAGGCACAGGTGATTCTGGTAGCCTCAGACTGGCCTCGCCAATTCTGGTACTCAGATCTCCTCAGCCTCGGCTCCAGGCTTCCAAGGCGGCTTCCAGCCCGTCTGGACCTGATCTCAGTCAACAAGGGGAAGGTGCTCCATCTGGTCCTTCAATCCCTGCACCTAACGGCCTGGTTCCTGAGCAGCTAGAGTTCCAGGTCTTGGGTCTTTCCGACGAGGTCTTCAACGTCGTTGAGTCATCCCGTAAGGTGTTGACCAGAAAATGCTATGCCTTTAAACAGAAGAGATTCTCCATTTGGTGTCACTACAAGGGGTTGGACCCCTCTTCCTGTCCATTGGCTAGATTTTTGGACTACCTGTGGTCCCTTTCCCAGCTAGGGCTTCAGTCGACGACCCTTAAGGTGCACCTGGCAACCATCTCTGCTTACCGGGCGCGGGCCGGCAAGCAGTCGGTGGCACAGGAGAAGGTGGTCTGCTTTTTCAAAGGCCTCGATCACATATCCCCTCCGGTGCGAGAACCTCCACCTCTGTGGGATCTACTTCTGGTACTGGCTAAGCTCATGGGCAAGCCATTCGAACCAATGCACAGGTGCGATATCTCCCACCTGTCGTGGAAGACCGCCTTCTTGGTGGCTATCACATCAGCCAGAAGGATGGGAGAGCTCCAGGTACTTTCCATTGAGTCTCCATATCTGGTCTTCCACAGGTACAAGGTTGTCCTTGGCCCCCACCCAAAATTCCTTCCGAAGGTGGTGTCGGAATTTCACCTGAATCAGGTGTTGACTGTGCCGGTGCTCTACCCCAATCACACCTCGGAGGCCGAGTATAGGTTCCATATTCTGGACCCTAGAAGAGCGCTCGCTTATTATAAGGAGCGGACGGCTGAAGTTTGGGGGGAGGTTTGCCAGCTGTTTGTCACCTATGCTGAAGCCGCACCTGGCAGACCTGCAGCCAAGCGGATGATTAGCAGGTGGGTTACCTCCTGCATAGATCTCTGCTATAGGTTGGCGGGCATGGAGCCACCCAGAGGGATAAGAGCTCATTCAACCTGCCATACTGCTGCTTTGGTGGCTGCTTCTAGGGACGTCCCTATCCAGGAAATCTGCAGGGCTGCTACCTGGAAGTCAGCACACACCTTTATTTCCCATTACCACATTGACCTAGAGTCACGCCGGGATGCTAGTTTTGGGACCTCGGTTCTCCAGTCCTTATTCCCCAAGTAAGTATCGGGGGTGCACGCCTTGCCTCCCTCCTCCCGGAGAACTGCTAAGAGTCTGCCAGACAGTGTGGATTGAACAACATATCCACCTCCCTAGAAATACAGGTTACTCACCGGTAACAGGAGTTCTAGGAGTGGTATATGTTGTTCATCACACGACCAACCCAACCTCCCCGGCTTCGACGCGCAACCTGGCTTCCAGCGGGCTAGATCTGGTGTCATGGGATGGAGCCGAGGGTTTTACCACCCGGGTGGGTGGGAGGAGCCAGCTTGAAGACTTTCCGGCCCATCTTAAAGTGGCAAGGAACCTGCCAGACAGTGTGGATGAACAACATATACCACTCCTAGAACTCCTGTTACAGGTGAGTAACCTGTATTTCTGTCCCTTCTCCTAGATCAGGCCAGTGTTCCACATCATCGGCAGAGGTCGCCACAACTGGCGAGGACCTTGTCCGTCCTCCATGGCCAGCAGATGAGGAACAATGCACTTGTGGCCATGCTGGTGAGAGTTTGGCGGCGACTCCTGAGGGAGACTGTGGCCCTGCGAAGGGTCATCCAGAGGCTGCACTGCGCGGCAGACATTGAACTGCCCTGGTCCCGTTGGGGCCTTGATCCACACTTGCCCTGCCCATCCCCACATCCCTCTGTACAGGCCCTAGGACCTTATCCCCTGCATCCCGTGTTCCTTCACCCTTCTGTGCCCTGTTTTGCACTGTTTTTAGTTGCCCTGTTGACACTGTTTGGTTATGTCAGTGAACTCTTTTTGTGATACAGCGTCTGTGTTTCCTTTGCAGGTGGTGTGTCGAGCCATGCTGCAGGTGTCTGTTGGTGTGCTTGGGCATGTCCGTGGTGTCCCACTGCTGTCTCCTGTTGGCACTGCTCGTGTGTGTGCCGGGCCTGTGTGCCATGTCCCTGTCCTGTGCATGTCCCTGTGTGGTGGATGTTGCACTGGCCTGTGCTCGCTCCTGCGACTTGTGTCCTTGTCTGCCTGTGCTGCCCTTCTGTCCTTATGGCATGCTTCCCACCGCCAGTGTGCCCTGTGGTGCTGTAGCCCTTCTCCAGTCCAGGTTGCGGCTCATGTGCATCTGGATGGCTTGTGCCTCCGTCTCCCCTGTGCCACTGTCGTCTGTATTTGTGTGTTGTCCTGGCACAATGGCCACTGTCCCCTGCAGCGCCGCCAGTTGGGTCCGTGTTGCGGGGCTCTGGCGTTGGCATGCCATCGGTGCTGGTAGGTTGGTTTTCCTAGTGCCCTGTGCCAGTGTTGGCAGACCGAGGTCCTGTTTGTGCCGTCCCATGGTGCCCATTGGTGCCTCCAGGATGGTGTGCCCTTGTTATCTGTGTCTGGCCATGCTGGTGGGGCACTGTGCTACTGTGCAGCCCTGTCATTGTGTCCCTGTTGCCCGTTGCCCTTGCTCAGCCCACTGGGTTCAGTTTCTTGACTTGTTCCCGCACATTCCTGGTTGTGCAGGCGCATGTGTGGTTGCGCTGTTGCACATCATTGCTATTTTCAGTCTGCCAGCGCATGTCGGTGGCACATCCTCTGAATGTGGCATCCGTCAGCCCATGGAGCATCTGCATTGCGCTGTGCCATCCATTGCGCACCCCTTGGGCGCAGTTCTGAATATCTAGCCCACAGTGTATTGCTATTCAGGAGCTCATGTTAATTGCTACCATTACTCATGTTATTTCACTTAATTGCTGTCACCTGATTCGGGCCTTCTCTGTAATCAAGTCCATGGACCTCAATCCTGAACTAATACATGAATATATTGCTGCAAGTATTGCTGATGTTTTTCATGCATTGCCCTTGGAACTAAACTGCTTCCTACACCTAATACCAAGAAAGCCATTGCTGTTGTTTCAGTATGTTGCTTCTCTCTATAGTTTCTCTGTTCATTCAGATTATTACCCCTTCCAAGTTAAACTTAATTGCTGCACATGCTGCTTATTAATAGACGTTGCTTGTTTAACTGCATACTGCTTTATTACACTCTGGAGGTCAGCTTTAGCTACTGCCAGTGCTGTAAACTAGTTTTAAATGCTGCATGTGGGTTACGGCGCTTTACCATGGCTTCCTTATTTTTCCTACGGCGGGGGACTGGGGATCTTGTTGAGGAGCCGTGGCCCTGTGTGGCATATTGCCTCATGTTCAAATCTTGTCTCCGCCACTAAAATCCTCCGAGTCTCATGTCACCTTCTAATTGGCTCCCCTCTAGAGACTTGGTTGGCTTGCTTTTGCTTATCCTATGTTTGCAATAGCTTCTGCAAACTGAATAACTTTATCAAACTAAATAAACATCTTCAGTTTGCTAAATAAATGGATAAATAAAAAGAAATGAACAAAAAGAACTGAACAAACAGAAATGAGCAAAAATAAATAAAATAATGAATATATGTCAGAAATACCTATGCAAATTTATCAGGCATGCCGACCTCGTCCTAGAGTTCTTCTGGCGCAGGGTCCCCCCCACCCCGCGCCGACGGTCTTGCTCTGCACCTCTTGTCCGCATCTTGAGCATACGAAGCTTGGGCCGGGGTCCTTCTCACCTGGCCCATAGCTGGGAATGTCCATACCAATGGCACCTGAAGTTGTGAATTTAAGACTAAGCCGTGAAGGGTGGTTACAGCAGTTTCCTTTGGCTCTAGTGGTCCACTAGCAAGGCACCTTCACCACATTCTCCATACGACCACCTCTGATTCACCTGGCTTGCTTTTTAGATCGGTAGGCTGGGTAGGCCTCAGTGGTTGTTAGTCTCCTCCTCCCACCTTGGAGAGCCGGTTACAGAGCAACCGTCTCACAACCCTCCATGGTGTTCCCGTTAGAAGGACAGAGTGAGAGTTTCCTTCCAAATTGAAATATTTTCAACCTCTTTTTTATTTGGGCTTTCCAAATTGCAGTAGCAGAGCCATCACTAACTAAATTATCCCACACCTGGAGGGAAGGCAACCTAGGCCTTGGATCCCCCGAGATTTCCTCCTCAAAGGTTTTTTTTCTCTGCTCCGTGCCGAAGGTCATAATATCTAGTTAGTTTTAGTTAGTATCCCCTAGTTTCCTTAGATAGGTTCTGCTGTTGGATGGAGGTGGATGGTGTCCCTATTTGCTGTTCCCTCTCTACTTAGGAGCCCCTTTTCAATTATAGTGTATCCAAAGCACCTATCTATCTTGTTAATCTGTGTATCTCGTATTTATTAAGCTGTATTGTTGTCATTCTACTTCTGTGCCTTATGGCTTGATTGCTTCTCTTTTTGGTGCTACTACTACTACATTTCTCTTTTGGAGATCTTCCCAAGGTACTTTTAGCCAAGGGAATCATCCTGTGATGGGGTGGAACCCTTTTCGAGGGTTCCTTGCCTTTCATACCCCTACAGGGTGGCAATTCCTCTGGAATAGAGAGTGAGAACGGCCAAAACCTAAGTGAAACAGTTGCACAAGCATGACACTATACTGGCTGCGTAGGTGATTGAATTGGAAGGCTAGGTCCATGTTTCAGTGGACAAGCAGCCAGTCACTCCCACTTTCTGACCTATATAAGCAATTCCTCTCAGCCTCCTTCTGAAGCACTTTTTCTTTGCCCCACCATCCTCACCATCTCCCCAGTGGCAGTGCCTCTCCCTTCCTAAGGTACCTTTAGCCAAGGGATTCGTCAAATGGCACCTCCAGGGGTGGAACCCTCTTTGAGGGTTCCTTGCCTTTCGTACCCCTACAGGGTGGTAATTCCTCTGGAATAGAGTGTGTGAATGGCCAAAACCTAAATAACACAGTTGCACAAGCATAACCCTATACTGGCTGCGTAGGCCATTGAAATATCTATTGTTCTGTTCACAACATTTCACAATAAGGCATCTAGGGATAAAACCATTCAGCATAAGATAATTAATAGAGCCCACTTTACTCAATATGGACTACTTCAAGCCAATATGGCTACCAATTCTAAATGCTGGCATTGAAATACAGAATTTGCAGTTACATGCCATATGTTTTGGGATTGTGTAATGATTTGGCCTTGGGGAGGAAAAGGTGTTGTCAACTCTAGAAAAGCTGGGCATATATTTTCAAAACAAAGGACTCACTTTTCAAAGGTCAGAGACAGATGCTTGGTGCTTGTGCCAGAAAAGAATGATGCAAGGAGCAAGTTGCATCAAAGCTTGTATCACTTCTGATTTTATAATGCTGCTTGCGCAAAAGCAGAACTGCCCGCACCAAAGAGGCTTTTGTCAGAAAAATGGGTGCGCCATGTTGCAACGGGGCTTCTGTCAAAAAAACACAAACCATCCCTTTTTTTTTGGATTTTCAAAGGTGGAAGCTGTTGACACCGCGCCAAAGATGCATGCTGCTGTTACACCAGTCAGAGCTGATCTAACTGATACTAAAGCATATAAAGGTGAGGGTAGATTGTGTAGTGGGTTGGTTATAGAGTCAGTATTCCCCTGCAGGGCTAGTTTAGAGCATTTGGGGGGCTTAACATGCTGTTGTCTTGGCCGTTTCATCTGCGGTATTTTATGACTCAGCTTTAGTAATTTCTCGACCCATGCATTGCCTTTTTGATGCAGATTGAGTCAGATTCTTATCTCATGCGTCATCTTTTTGACACAGCTTTTATCCTTCTTTCTCCGTGCATCACTGCATCACTCATCTTTTTGACTCCGCTTGAGTTATTCTCGCCCCCTGCATTGTCTTTTTGACTCAGCTTGAGTTATTTTTGCCCCTATAATGTGTTTTTGATGCCACTTGAGTTATTCTCACCCCCTGCATCGTCTTTTTGATTCAACTTGAGTCATTCTTGCCCCATGCATTTTTAAGTCAGCTTGCGTCATTCTCTCCACATGCGACATATTTTTAACGCAGCAGACCTCTTGAGTCATTTTGGGGAACTTTGCCACAGAGAACACTTTTCTTGCAAAATACAGCATACATTATTTGGTGTACCTGGATTTGATGCAAGGTGGTGTTTGACGCCTCTTGTATCAGTCTAAGGGCCCTTTGAAAATCTGGCCCAAAGACTTTACAAGTGTAATATTAGTACCCTTTTCTAAAATATTTCTTTCCAAAGGTCCAGAAACAAATGATTTGATACCTTTTATTGGACCAACATGGATGTTACAGAAAAGAACAAAGTGCTTTAGCTTTCAAACCAACCAGGTCCTTCTTCAGAAGCTTTGTGGCAGTTTTTTCAAATATCCCATACTATTAACACCAGATTATATAGAAAAAGCAGAAATAATTCTCATTGGTTTAACATATACATTTAAAACATAATAGAAGATTTCGTCAGAGAAGCCAATTAACACCAGTATGCCTTAAACTGAGGAGCCTCAGAAGGGCAAAGGTTATCAAGAATTCTCTACAGCCAGAGAGTTCTTGTCACATAAATTTTAAAATGTCTCAGTATGCCAAGAAAGCATTCTAGTGATAAAAAAAGCCTTAGAGTGGCATTCTCCCTAATACATGTAAGATGAGCTTACAACTTACATTCCAATTGTCCTGGTATATTAAAGGACAGATAATGAGACAAAATCCTGAAATTAGGTATAACTGCAAGTTGAAATCAAGCCTCAAATTAACCTACACATATAAACATGATGCATGAAAGTATCACTTGTAAGTGTAAGTGCAAAAAAAAAAAAAAAAAATCCTTGTCAAGGACCCCCAAGAAAACGAGACCATGAGCCTGATAAATGCAGATTTCAACACAGAGTCTGTGTATAACAAAAATGCACAGAATCAGTCTAAGCAATCTAAATGAAAACCCAAAGGAATTACACCTTTAATGACCCCCAAGAAAATGAGATATGCATCTTAATATGAGCAGTTGAAAATGTGACAGTGTGAAATCCACCCACTGACAACTAATAGAAGGAAATAAATGCACACTATATGTGAAAACTAAGTGTTCTAGCCACATAACAACTGCCCATGCCACGCTCCACCCACACATATGTGTGTACATACACCATACCACACCCCATACACACACACACACACCTGCACACCCCACAACCACAACACACAACAAATATAGCAAACACATTCTGCACACACCACACCACACACCACACCACGCACAACAAACAAAACACACATACACACCATACCCAAAAACACAACAACACCAAAACACACACATACATACATCAGTATACACACACACACACACACTCAAACGCACTCACCACAGTGTTAAGGTGAAAAGTCAACAATGTAGATAACCATAAACTTACAAAATCAAAGGCCCGCTGAAGAACTAAACTGTTTATGTCCATCTTTTAAAGTAAAGGTCTGTGTAAGTTTAAGTGGAATAATGTGTCATGTATCCAACATCAATATTCAATCCATCCGCCACCATATTGAGAAGTAAAATAAGTCTAATTTCAGAAGCCCGTCTCTGTGCGTACTGTTGAAATGTCCTTTTAAGACCATCACAGACATATCTGAGATTGAGTGGTCATCCTGGGAGAAGTGCCGGGCTACTGGTTTCTCAATCATCTTGTGATTAATAGAATGTCTGTGTGAATTCATTCTAGTGCGGAGTTGTTGGCTTGTCTCCCACATAACCTGTCGCGAGGACATTTCTTGCATTGGATAAAATAGACCACATTACTTGATGTACATGTATAATTCCCCTGTATCCTGAATAGTCTGTTTTGTGATGTAACCACACACAGTCTGAAGTGGAAATGAGGTTACATGTCTTACATGTGCGTTGATGACAGGGTCGTGTACCATATGATGTCATGGTATTCTGTTCCAGTTCAAGTTGACTCCTAATAATCAGGTTGGCTAAATTAGGTGGTTGTTTAAAAGATAGTAGTGGTAGTTCTTGAAAAATACAGTTAAGGGTTTCATCCTCACTAATTATTGGATGGAGATCCTTAGTAATCTTACGTAGGAGTTCAAGGTCAGGATGGTATGTGACTACTAAGGGTATTCTGTTGGTAGTCATCCGTTCCTTATATTGCAGTAGCTGTTCTCTTGGGACCTGTGTTGCACGTTCCACTGCTCTGTCAATTTCCCTGGATGAGTGTCCCTGCTCAATAAAGGTGTTTTTCAACATCGCCAGATGTGTGTCTCTGTCTTCCTCATTTGAACAGAGGCGGTGATACCGAAGTGCTTGACTATATATAACAGATTTCTTTGTGTGGCTCGGGTGATTACTTTTCTTGTGTAAGTATCTCTGTCTGTCTGTTGGTTTCCTGTAAAGACAGGTATGTAGGGTACCATCCTTAATAGTGACAGTGGTATCCAGAAAATGTACACTTGTGGCAGAATATTCTAGGAAAGCTTTATAGTTGGGTGGAGGTTATTAAGTTCTTGGTGAAAATCTTTAAGTGTGTCAGTGCCCTCTGTCCAAATTATAAACAAATCATCAATGTAACGGAAATAAGCGAGTGGTTTATGTGTACAGTGCCTTAGAAAATCCTCCTCCAAATTCGCCATAAAAAGATTAGCATACTGAGGAGCCATCCTGGTTCCCATTGCGGTTCCCATAGTTTGAAAAGGTGAAATAACAGTTATCTCCATCGTGTTTACAGCAACAAAATCAAATTTTACTAAAACACTGGAAAACTAACAATAATATGCAAAAATGTCCAGAAAAGGAATGGGCAGGTTTGAGTCTCTTTCCTTTTTGACCATCGCTTTTTCCCCTTCTATTGCCAGGTATCAGATGCTCTGCAACACCAATGTATCAAGACTGGTCAATGGAACAATTTTTCAGTGACCCATAGATCTCATTGTACAAGAATTTCTATAAGAATATATACTACAGACTGACTACGATGTTTACCTATGCCATTATATTTGTTAAGTGATTTCTTTTTTGTAATAACAGAATAGGCATTACTGGACCCAAGTGTCCTTTTAGAAAATTCAATAAAAATATTTGAAATAAAACCAAAAAGGCTGCTCAGCTATCTGAAAGGCATGGAAAGGATGAAAAAGACATCTGGGTCTCTGATAGGAGGAACCCTGATCCCAGTGATGGCAAAAACAAAAGTAAAAGAGCCTAAGAGCAGGTGCTGGAACCAGTGTCTGCCAAAAAAAGAAAAACATATCCCTGCCACTCCTCCTGTGAATGAAAAGGACAAGGCAGTAGAACAGAGTCAAATGCCTTCAGCAGAGGACATGTCTAGGGTATAGCAATTTGTTTCAGGCCTTTCAGGCTATGAGAAATTCCAGAAAACAAGAAAGGGGGTTCACGCAAAGGTGATGCAGAAGATGCGTTGGAGTAACGAGTCAATCCTGGCCAAATCTAAGGCACAGGAACAAGTTGCCACTGCAACTGCACTCAAAAGATTCTCAAACTAAACCCACACAGTTCTAGTGAAAAGGTGCTCATTCTTTATTTGTCCAAAGTTCAGAGTGCAAGCAGTGCAATACAAAACAAAGTGACTGGTGTATCTAGCCAATTTTTGTGCTCCAGCACCACATTTTGTTTTGTATTGCACTTCTTGCAATTTGAACTTTGAACAAATAAAGAATGAGCACTTTTTCACTAGAACTGTGTTGGTTTAGTTTGAGAATCGTCGAGTGCAGTGGAAACTTGTTCCTATGAGAAATTTGTTCAGTGTGTCTACTCCCCACCACGGGCTCTGAGTCCAGATCACATGCCGGTAGAGAAGGGTAATGTGTACAGTGAAGAGGAGAAGGAAGGTGAACCTCTGAACCTGATGGTTCACCTGACCAGGAGTTTGGCTCCTCTCCTATGCCTACAGAGGATTACTCCTTTTATTTCATGTTCATTAAGCAGATAGTGAGCACACTCAGCTCACTCACCTTTGGAACTGCAGGGAAATAAATCCCTGACCCACTACTTGTGGGACCCACTTGTCTGTTGTAATTGTTCCCATTCCTGGAAGTAGTGGGCCAGCTTTCCCCCACAGGCAATGGCTAACTGGACACCTTATTAGGCGTTATGGAAGGGAAAGCAGAAGCAGGGATTACTATTCATGACCCTACACTGCCTATGAGTTCCAGCCTCAGAAAGGGTACTACAGAGGAGAGGCAGGAGTTGCTCCAGGTATACTGCAGCATGTACTCCGAAGTCACAGCCAAAGCAAAACCCCTGGCACTTTTTGCCCAAGTCACCAATCAGCCATTGCCTATGGGGAAAGCTGGCCTACTGCTTCCAGGAATGGGAGAAAATTACAACAGACAAGTGGGTCCTGGAAGTAGTGGGTCAGAAATTCTCCCTTAAGTTCCAAAGGTTTTCCAAACTGCAGAGACCAAAAAACTTCTCAGCCCACTTACTAACAGAAAGGATTCTTCTGGAACTGGACATTAAGAAACTACTGCGTGCAAAATCGGTAGGAAAGATCACTGCCTCACAGTGGGCTATGGGCCAGTTTTTAAATGACATTTGGTATCACCTAAGAGATCACTGGTCCCAAAGGTCAGACTCTTTGTCCGAGCTAGTGCCAGTCGCAAAAGCCTTTGTACAGGCACTAGAGTGGTGAAAGGAGGAAAGCAACCTCAGAGAGGGCATTCCCTTCCTCCAACAATCCCCACAGAGAGTTCTCACAATGGATGCTTCACGCAAAGTGTGGGCCACCTACCTGGAGGATCTCACAGCATGTGCCACCTGGAGCCCTCAAGAGACTCAGGAGCACATAAATCTAATTGAGTTTGGGGCAGTACTGTTGGCAATACAATCCTTTTCCTGCCAGCTACAAGGTCAGTCTGTCCAAATCCAGACAGACAGTACTACAGCAATGTACTGCTTAAACAAGATCCTCAAAACTGTGACAGGAATCCATGAGGATCTGCAATCTGGCTTATTCCCTGGGACATAAATCTGCCAGTCAAGGACAGTGTGCTGGCAGACTCCCTTAGCAGAATCAGCCAGGGAAACTGCGAGTGGACCTTGAACCAGCAAATGCCAGCTTCAGTCTTCAGAAGATGGGGTACTCCAGAAGTGGATCTGTTTACCTCTTGAGTGAACACTCAGCTGCCAGAGTTTTGTTGAAGGCCCTTGTCCAGGGGCAGAGTCCTCAGAGGATGCTGTAGACCTGGACTGGACAGGGAAGTTCTTGTATGCATTCCCACCCATATAGAGAGCATCCATAAAGCTTAGAAGAGAACCAGCAAAAAAGATCCTGATAGTCCAAGACTGGGTCAGACAGGCTTAGTACTCAGTACTTCTGACCCTGCACAGCAGGATACCAATCAGCCTTCCACTGAGATACAACCTGTTGACTTTATCTCAGTGCGGGATAACATTCCCAGACCTCAGAAAACTACGTCTCAGGGCATGGTTCTTGAGGAAGTAGAATTCTTCAGTTTGAATCTGTCAGGAGGAGTGCTGAGAGTGTTGAACGTTTCAGAAATCCAGCAGCAAAGAAAGCATTCTTTTCTAAGTGAAAGAGATTCTCATACTAGTGTACCCCCAGAAAGATAATTCCAATGTGGGGGTGGTTATTTACAGTCCTGGCCTACCTGGTACACTTACCGTCCTTAAGTTTGAAACCTTAAACCCTGAAGGTACACCTGTCATCTGTATCAGCCAGCACATCAGAAGGCAAAATCAAGTCCTTGGCCTTGCAGCCTGTTTTTCAAGGGCCTCAAATCACCTGTATTCCCCCTGTAAAGGACCCAGTTCCTCCATGGGACCTAAACATGTCTTGCCCAGCTGATGGAGGATCCTTTTGAGCCTATAGTCACGGCTGACTTAAAATGTGTCACATGGAAAACGGTTTTCCTGATAGCCATGACATCTGCTAGGAGGGTGGGCAAACTACAGGCCCTCTGTACAGATCCAATCAACATGTTCACAGCGATAAGGTAAGATAGAAACATAGACTTTGACGGCAGATAAGGACCGCTTGGCCCACCTAGTCTGCCCATTTCCATACCTACTGGATAAGCTGCAGATCCTAGTTACCCAATAGCCTATTTCTTCCTACTCCCCCACAAGAATTGCCTTATGTCTGTCCCATGCATCCTTGAATTCTCCCGCTGTTTTTGACCACACAACCTCCTCAGGGAGGCTGTTCTATGCATCCACTACCCTCTCTGTGAAAAAGTACTTCCTCACATTACCCCTGAGCCGTTCCCCCCTCTATCTTCAAATTTTGTCCCTTGTTCTTGCACATCTCTTTTTCTAAAGATGCTCCCATCTTGGACTTTGTTGATTCCTTGAGGTGACCTAAAGTTTCTATCATGTCCCCCTCTCCCTCCTTTCCTCAAGGGTATACATATTAATCTCCTTTAGTCTCTCCTCGTATGGCTTCTGTTGCAGACCCTGCACCATTTTAGTTGCCCATCTCTGGACTGCCTCCATCCTGTCTATGTCCTTGCGGAGATTGAGTCTCCAGAACTGGATGCAGCACTCCAGATGGGTTCTCACCAACTGTCTGTACAGAGGGATAACAACTTTCTGTTTTCTACTGGTGATGCCTCTCCCGCACATCCAGTATCCCCCAGCCATCCTACTGCCTTCTCACATTGCTTGCTAACCTTTAGGTCATCTGATATGATTACCCCAGGTCTCTTTCCATTTCTGTTGTTGTTACTACCTCTCCCCCCATTGTGTACTCTTCCCTGGGTTTTGTTTCCCAGGTGCATTACTTTGCACTTCTTTGCATTGAATCCAAGCTGCCATATTTCTGATCATTCCTCCAACCTTGCCAAGTCCCTTCTTATTCTTTCCACCCCCCTCCTTGTGTATCAACCCTGTTGCAGATCTTTGTGTTGTCTGCAAAGAGGCATACTTTTCCTTCCAGTCCCTCTGCAATGTCACTTATAAAGACATTAAAAAGGACCGGACCCAGTACTGAACCCTGCGGTATCCCATTAGTAACGTCCCTTTCTTCAGAGTGGACTGTTTACTGTTACCTTCTGTGTCCTGTTGTCCAGCCAATGTTTTACCTAGGCTGCCACCCTGGGACCCACTCCCAGGCTGGCTAATTTGTTTATTAATCTTTTGTGTGGGACTGTGTCAGATGCCTTACTAAAGTCTAGGTAGGCCATGTCCACAGCCCCTCCCTGGTCTACTACTTTGGTCACCCAGTCAAAGAAATCGATTAGATTCATTTGACATGACCTTTCTGCTGTGAATCCATGCTGCCTTGGGTCCTGTGCCCCACTGGCCTCTAGGTACTCAACAGTTTTTTTCTTCAGAAGTGATTCCATCATTTTCCCTACCACTGAGGTCAAACTGACAGGTCTGTAGTTTCCTGCCTCTGCCTTGCTCCCACTTTTGTGAAGGTGGAATCACATCCACCCTCCTCCAGTCCTTAGGTAACACACCATCCTCCCATGATTTGTTAAAAGGGGTAGTAAGTGGTGTCACTAGTTCTCCCCTTAGTTCTTTTAGAATTCTGGGGTGAATCCTGTCAGGCCCCATTGCTTTGTCCACCTTCAGTTTTAGGAGTTCTTTCAGAACCCTTTCTTCTGTGAAAGGACTGGGATCAACCCCCCTATCCAGAGTGCTTCTATTGATTGGATTAGGTACCTCCCCCTCCTCTTCTTTTGTGAATACTGAGCAGAAGTATTTGTTCAGTATCCCTGCTTTATTACTGTCCCTCTCTGCCCACCCACCGTCCCCTTTATTCAGCCTCACTATCCCTCCCTTTGTCTTTCTTCACTCCCTAATATACCTATAAAAGGTTTTATCCTCCCCTCTTAACTGAGTTGGCTATCTTTTCCTCGGTTTGGGCCTTTGCTATTCTGACTGCCTTCCCCACTTCCTTCTGCTTTAACTGGTACAGTTCTCTGTCCTGCTTCTTCTGTGTTTCCTTATACTTCCTGAATGCTATATTTTTCTTCCTAACCTTCCCAGCCACCTCTTTTGAGAACTATAGTGTTTTTTTCTTTCATTTAAATTTCATTTCGGCTGTCAGTATAGCCTAGAGGTTAGAAGAACGAGGTGTGAATGAGCTTAACACATTCAGCAGACCAGACCTGAGTTTGATTCTCACAGCCTCCACTTGCATACTGTGTGACTCTGAGCAAGTCACTTAACCGCCCAGTGCTCCCAGGTCGCCCCTGAAAACAGGCACTTGTGCCTAGTGGGCCTGACCCAGTTACCAAAGACTAAAAAAAAACAAAACATTTGTTTATTTGCTTCACACAAAGCCTTGTTGCCTCTGTGATGACAGTATTGATGTCTCCCCATTGTTGCTGAACACCTCCTTCTTGCCTGTTTGCTAGTGCTTTTCTGAAGTACTCTCCCATTTTGACAAAGTCAGCCCTCCTGAAGTCCAGTACCCTCACCTTTGTATGGCTTGACTCTGCAGCCGTGTTTATCGTTAACCACACTGTTTGGTGGTCACTTGTCCCCAGGTGGCTACCCACTTCTAGATCTGAGATCCTCGCTCCGTCCCCATTTGAGAGTATCAGGTCTAAGATTGCTCCCTCCCGAGTGGGTTCCAACACTAGCTGTCTGAGGCATCCCCCTCTAGGGCATCGAGAATGGTCCTGCTCTTGGATGTGGCTGCAGCAAAGGTGCTCCAGTTAACATCTGGGATATTCAGGTCCCCCATCAACAATATCTCCCTTTTCTCTGCCATCCTAAGGATACCTGCTATCATTTCCTTGTCCATTTCCTCCTCCTGAGACGGAGGTCTGTATACAACCCCTGTGCGGATTGTGGTACCATTTCCAGTCTTCAGGGTGATCCACAGTGTCTCCTCTCCTCCCTGTTTACCCTTTTGTTCCATTGCTTTGATCCCTTCCCTTACATAGAGAGCTATTCCTCCTCCT
Organism: Neoceratodus forsteri; assembly: GCA_016271365.2. Lineage (NCBI taxonomy): Eukaryota > Metazoa > Chordata > Ceratodontiformes > Ceratodontidae > Neoceratodus > Neoceratodus forsteri. The sequence continues at coordinate 663,990,758 of CM057459.1, forward strand.
CTTCTACCCTCCCTGTCCCTCCTGTAGATTGTGTACCCAGGTATGTTGACATCCCAGTCATGGTTCCCTGTGTACCATGTTTCTGTGACTGCCACAATATCCAGGCATCCCTCTTCCATCAAGGCCACCAGTTCAGGGAGCTTGTTACCTAGACTATGAGCATTGGTACTCATTACACTCCATTTTTTGATGGCCTTACCCCTTTTTGCTCAATCCCTGTCCTTACTGCCTTTGCCTTTTTCTCCATTTACCCCTGCCCTTCTCCCTATCAACGTCTCTATCTTGGTGTTTACCTTACTACCTACCCTGATTTTTTTTTTGGGGGGGGGGCTAGGATTTCCCTGCTCCTTTTCAGTGTCTCCCCTTAGCTGGTTTAAATGCTTGCCAGTGAAGCATTTAAACCTATCACCCTAGGATCCTGGTTCCCTCTGGACAGATGCAGACCATCGTGCCAGTATAGGCCCTGCATCCTTCAGGTGGACCCCAGTCCCAATGAAGCCAAAACCCTGAGGCTCTGCACCAGTTTTCAACCATTGATTGAATCCCATGATGCGAGCACTAGCCTCACCCACACCAGAACAGGCAGCACCTCCGAAATTTACTGCGCATACTACTTGTCTAAGGCCCCTCCCCAACTCACAAACTCCTCCTCCACTGTTCTGATCCTTTCCCAGCCAGGTCATTTGTCCCTAGGTGGACAATGACATCCAGCTCCCTCCCCCGTGCAGCTGCTGCCACGATCCTGAGGATTCGCTCCCTGTCCCTCCAAGCCATGGTGCTAGGCAGGCACCCTACATCCCTCCCTCAGTTCTACTCTCCTAACAATGGAGTTCCCCACCAGGAATTGTTTCCTTCCCCTGTGGGGTCCCATGCAACCCTCCTGTGGGTCTCTTTTGTGGAGGTTCCCAGCATCCTCCTTGGTCTCCACTGCGGGTGCCTCTGTGAGAACCACATTGTGCCCAGGCGACATGTGGTGTGGAGGTACAGCTGGAGGATGCGCCTCTGTTCCACCCCCTCACCCTCCCTGAGACCACTGTGGTCCAACTGCTCCTCTTTCTTGGCAAGCCTCTGAGGCAGCAGCGGTGGCCCTGGTGGTCCCTGGGTGGGAGAGGAGGTCCCCTGAATCCTGGCCAGCTCAGCCTGGAGATGAGAAACCTCCTCCCTCAGGCAGAGAGGTGCCTGCAGATGGGACAACACTGCATCCTCCAGAATGTCTCCTGGAAGACTGCTGCTCCACAGCCACTGCACTGCACCACTCCCATGATGTCTTATTTGTGGCCCCTTAACTGTTGTCTTGTATACTTACTCTTTCCTCTCTCTGTTTATTTTTTTATTTTATATAATTTTTTTTCTCCTTACTTTCCTACTCCCTCCGTGCCCTTAAAGCTCCTGATCTTCCTGTTCTGGGACAGGAAGTTCCTATATTCCTCAGTAGTCTCCTTCTTGCTCAGAGTCAGACCTCCAGCAGCTAGTGGGAGATGGAGAGCTACTTTTTTCCTTCTAGGATGGTGAGTCTTTTGTGACTCTGTGATCACTCAATTCCTGCTCCCAAACAGGAAGTTCCTGTTGTCAGTCAAATCCTGTGCCTATAAAAGTAGAACTGGCTATGGGTGGAGGGGAGGGAGGGCTATATAGTCCCAGTAGAATAGTAAAGTTCTAACAGCACCTCCTTCCTCTTGCTGTTCTCTGCCAAAAGCTATCTAGGGCAGTTTTTAAATCCAAAACACCCGGCTTCCTTCTGCCTAAGCCACTCCCCCTAATTCACAGTTTCCTTCTCACCTAGCTAACTGCACAGCTAGTAATTCACTTCCTTAGAACTAGTGGGAAGTTCCTACCTAAGGCGGTCTCATAATTCCACTTGTGCCGTTCTTTGATCCTTCTTTTATCCTGAACACTCCTGTATAGGTGAACACAAATTGCACTGTCTGGATGTAAAAATGGTACTAGGTGGTCACTACATGGACAGAACAAGGATGTCAGGTTCCAGAGTAGATATTTTTTGTCACCAATGCAAAAGGTTGGCAAATGTAAGCCAGCAGCTAGGAAAACTATTTCTTGCGTAGTTTCCTGCGTACAGTTCTGTTGTGAAAAAGCTGGAAGGGTACCCTCAGAGTCCTGTGAGCACATTCCACAGTGGGTGCCTCTGCCTGTGTGGCAGCCACAAAGGGCATCCCCTTTAAGAAATTTGTAAAGCTTCTACCTGGAAAACAGTACACACCTTCACAAAAAAACTACTACTGTTTGGACATGCAGTCTGGAAGGGATTCCAGTTTTGGGACAGCAGTCTTCCAGAACCCTTTTCCTTAATATCTTCTAGACCCATCCTCCCAAGGTATTGCTAGTGAGTCTGTCATTTGTAAGGCAGCTCATGGATGGATTCTTGTTGTCTGAAGAAAAGATTACCTACCTTAGTAATGTTGTTTAAATGAACTTTGCACACCCTGACCCTGCCTTCCGTCCTAGAACCTGAAAATAGGTTCACACAAGAATCGGCTCTTATTTGAAGGTTACTTGAGCATTCCTTATTGCAGTCACTCAACAACTGTTAACATTTGATCTTTTTGAAGTTTCATGTTTGTCCGTTTCAGTTTGGTTGAAATTTTCAAAATTGTAAAAAAAATTTTTTTTAGATATATTTAGTAGGCATTTAGATAACTTTAGTGATCACATCTCTCCTAGCTATAGAAACAGTTCTGATGTTAGAACAGCAGAGGGAGCCTGACCACAGTGCAGTGTCTGAACTTGTATTCTAAATTCCACAATTAGCATAAAGTTCTAATTCTGAGGCAGCACTTCTCTGTGGACTGATGCCATCTGTAAGGCTCACTGGTGGATTCCTGAGAAAAAACATTACTGTCGTGCGTCATTTTTTTCTCCCGCCCCTCCCTCATTGACTGAAAATTGCTGATTCATTACCCATTTGTGGTTTCCCTGATGTATTCTACTCGTGGAGTCTGCCAGCACATTGCCTTTGCCTGGCAGGTGTACTGCAGTTATGTTGCCATCTGAGGAATATGCTAGGTTCCATATATTCACTGCCTCTGTACAAAGTTTTGCGGCTCTGGTCCTTTTCCCTTTTCATATTTTACATTGCTGTTGTATTGTCTGTCTTGGTCTGTATGGGTTGTCCTTGCAACAGGAATAAGAAAGACTGCATTCATAGGAGCACTCCTTGGAACTCTAACAGGTTTATGTACTCCATGTGTTTCTGTGAGTCCCAGACACCTCTGCCTTCCATGCCATGCAGCTGCCCTCCTCACCCCAGAAGAGAGGCATCTGTTGTGAGGACTTTTGTAGGAGACTTTTGCAGGAAGGGGTACCTCCCTTGACATGTCTTTCCATCTTGCCAATGCTTGTAGCAGCTTGCATGTGACTACTAGGGGTGTGTAAATAGCTTATCTCCAGTATCCGGGCCCCAGATATTTAGGTTCATAGGTGTGTTACAAGTCAGGAGGGCATAGACCTATAATGACACCACTGTTTAGTGGTAATACCTACATTTAGTTGGGCCCATATGCATGTCTGATGCTCTCTTAAAAGCTTCCATTGTTTTGCATGTAACTACCCTTTCAGGGTGGGAGTTCCAGGCTGCCACCACCCTATGTGTAAATTATTTTGTTCTCCTGGTTGTTCTTGCTACCTCTCCCTGTATTTGTAGGGTGTGCAACCTTGTTGTTTTAGTGTGTATTTTCTTAGTTAACCCTATACTCTCCCAAAATAGGGAAGTGTTGAATGCTCTAAATACTTGACAGTGATCACTTCTAAGACCTCTATATTGCACAGAATACAAGCCTAGATCTGTTAGCCTTTCATCATGAGTCTTAGTTCACTCTGTTTTGATTCTTTTGGTCATCCTTCTTTGTACCCCCTCTATCAATTTTTGCCCCATAATGCTCTAGAGGTACAGAAGGCAGAACAATACTCCTACCTACCCATGGAACCCAAGCCAAAACTAGGACCACAGAAAGCGGGTCCAGCCTTCAGGTACGGCTGCTGAATTCAACTTTGGAGCCGTTCCAGCTGATAGATCCCGATTGGTGTGGCGCTCATGCAGGCGGACACTGATGGCCCGCCTGCTACGCTAGCACATGGCGATCGGTGTGCCTTTGGACATTAATTTTAAACAGGATTTTTGCTCGCCTCTCCCCTTGTAACTGCTGCTCACATTTTTCTCCCACCCCCCGGCCTCCTTTAAATACAAGTCTCGCTCCTCCCTCCCTGCTACCTGGCTGCCCCATTGGCTTACTCTTACCTCGTACACTTCCAATTACAAGTAAGAGTAACAGGGCCCTCCAGCCACTGTCTACTCATTTTATTGCAGTCTGCTGTTGCTACCTATTAAACCTCCACCTCTGGCCTCTGTGCAAAAGCGACTAAGAGCCATGGCTTACCTTATTTTCACACTGGTAATACTAGCAAACAGCATATTCATCGAAACAATACAGAATGATGAGAAAGGCCATAGCCTTACCCTGGAACTCACCCTGTCCACTTATGCTGCCCCTACCTACTGCACTTCCCTCCTGATGGGGCCCCAACCCTTTTACTATACTCTCTATTCCTCCCAATCCCCTTTCCTACTCCCCTCACCTATGTCTATTCATGCACTCACAGTTACATCCCTATACTGTACAATACACCTCCTTTTCCCTAGCATTAAACCTATGCCTATGACAATACTCAGAGAACGATCAAAAAGAAAAAAAGAGAGTGCATCTATTCTGAACTCCGTGAAAAAATTGTTGCTCTTACTTCTCCTCTGCTCGGGTAATGTGGAGCTAAATCCTGGTCCCCCGATACAACTTAACTCACCAACGGAATTTGCAGCTGCCTCAGGGCTCAAAATGATGCTAGTAAATATACAGAGCTTGACTAAAAAATTCGACCAGCTACAAGCATGGGCTGCTCACACAGAACCAGATCTTATAATTATTACAGAGTCTTGGCTCAAATAAGCCATTACTGATCAACAAATTGCACTACCAGGCTACAAATTATACTGGGCAGATAGGGAATCTAGGGGGAGTGGTGTTGTCATCTATTCTAAATCTAAATTTACAGTTTCTGATCTCTCTTGTAAATCTAAACAGAAGGAATACGAGATTGTATCCTTAAAGCTGTACCTTCCCTCCACAGAAGTTATCACTATTATAGGTGGATATAGGCCCCCGACTGGCGGAACTGATATTCTTAACGAACTTAAATCTATAATCATGGCTTCTAACTCTGAGACAATAATCTTCGGGGATTTTAATATGGACTGGCTCACCCAGAAATCTCACAGCCTGAAATCCCTCTGTAATGAGTTTAGCCTCATACAGCTTGTTAGTGAACCAACAAGGAATAACACATTGAACCTTGCCAACAGCTTACTTCTAGATGTTATATTAACCACTCACCCACATAAAATCCTATACTCTGCGGCGTTTCACAATGATATGAGCGACCATGGGGTTGTCGTTTGCATAAGATCACAGGCCAAGAGTCGGCAGCAGCCTAAGTGCATTTCCAAAAGGTCTTTCCGCAGATTCCAAGCAAGAAATTACCTGACGATCTAGGGAAGGCTAGATGGCAAGGTCTTTATCTTGCCAAATCCGTAGATGTGGCTGTCTCTGTTCTCAACAACAACCTTAATACACTGGTAAATAAGCATGCCCCCTATATTAAGGTCAGGATGTGCCATACCGCCCACCCCTGGTTCACTCCAAGTTTTAAGGCTGCAGTCACTAATAGGGACAAGTCCTGGGCCCAGGCCAGGCGCACTAAGAGTCACTCAGATTGGCAGGCATTTAGAACAGCCAGAAACGCATGTGTAAAAAGCATTCGGGCAGCAAAAGCGCACTACTATGTTTCTACCCTAGAACAGGCCAAAGGGAACCCACAAAAAATCTGGAGGACACTTAATTCCATTGAAGGATGTCCTAGTGCTCCCTCCTTTCCAGCCAAGATCCTTACCAACGGCAGAACTATCGAAGGTAATTCGCAAATTCTGGAAGAACTCAACTCCCATTTTGTCACTGCTGGCTTAGCTTTTGACTCCTCGCCTTATGCAGGTCAAGGGGTTAATCAAGCTAGTGCTAGCCATACTCCCCGCACCTCGACCTGTTCCTTCCAGCTGCGTGCACTTAATTACAGAGAAGTAGAGGGCGCACTACTCAGTCTTGACCCTAAGAAAAGTGCGGGAGATGATGGACTTGAAACATTTTTTCTAAAACTAGGTTATGCCCATCTCACTGCCCCTATTCTTCACATTCTCAATCTCTCTGTCTCTACTGCCACAGTTCCTTCTTGTTGGAAATCCGCCCATATCCTTCCCCTATTCAAATCAGGTGACCCTTGTGATCTAAATAATTACAGGCCTATTTCAATTTTGCCTGTTCTCTCTAAAGCATACGAAAAGCTGATCTATAATCAATTAAAACTTCAAATTGAAACCTTCTCACTGTTAACCCAGCACAATCTGGTTTCCAGTCTAAACACAGCACTATCACAGCTTTGGCTAAAGTCACAAATGACTGGATCTCTGCAACAGACAACTAAAAGATCACTGGTGCAATCTTCTTAGACCTGAGCAAAGTGTTCGATACAGTTGATCACAATTTATTAATTGCCAGCCTTATAAAGCTAGGTGCCACTCCATCCACCGTTCAGTGGTTCGTCAGCTATCTTTCAGGAAGGACCCAGAAAGTGAAAGCTGTTGGCATATTCTCAGGCTCGAAGCTGATTGCCAGGGGAGTCCCTCAAGGCTCCATCATAGGACCTATCCTTTTTTCCCTGTATGTCAATGATCTTGACTCTCATATCATCAGTTCCAACCTTTACTTCTTTGCTGATGACACCGTACTGTACACTTCTGGCTCTACATTGTCTGAAGTTAGGAACAACTGCAATCTGACTTTGCTCAGCTGGAAATTAACCTCATCAATGCCAAGCTTCTTCTTAATGCAAAGAAGACTAAGGCTATGATTTTTACTCATAGTAACTCTTCTCCCTCCCCCTCTGTACCACCGAAGGACTTTGTTGTTACCTCGCTAGACGAACCCCTGGAAGTAGTCCCCAAATTCAAATATCTTGGCATTTGGCTGGATAACAAACTTTATTTCAACTATCATCTCGAGGACCTCTCTCGAAGGCTAAAAGCCAGGTTGGGTTTCTTTTACAGAAACAAGTTTCTCTTTCCGAATGAGATCAGAACCAAGCTAGTACAGGCCACATTTCTTCCCTTGCTTGATTATGGGTACCTAATTTACAGCTCCGCTGCAACCTCAAACCTAAACAAATTGGATGTACTCTATCACCATGCCCTGCAGTTCATCACAAATTCACCGTGCCAAACCCATCACTGTGACCTTTACACAGCAGTCGGCTGGATGTCACTAACCACTAGACGGCTGTTTCATGCTGGTACCTGGACCCTTAAGATACTCTTGAACAAACTACCAAGCTACCTCACATCCCTCATCAATATCTCCCACTGTGCATATTCCCTCAGGAAATCTGACTTTATCTTCCTGGATGTGCCTAGGATTAGCACCACTTTTGGTAAATGTGCAATCACATATGCTCTTCCAACAATATGGAACCGGCTCCAAACCACTCTGAAACTTTCCAGTATGGTCTCAGTCAACTTCTTCAAAAAGTTAACAGCATCCAAACTAAAAGATATGTGTAATTGCTATTAAGCCTCTCCCTGAGTCTTTATAGCCTTAGGATCAGTCACTTCAAACCAGTACCTACCAGGACATGAAACCATTCAGCTAACCACCAAATTCTCACCTATTATTGCCTTTGTTATCTCTGTCCTCTTCACCCTACTCTCCCTAGTACTATTCCTTTACTCATCTTATATTTTCTAAACCCTCCTTCCTATTCCACTACTCCCTTCTGTTATCTTTACACCCGCCTCTTACTCACCCTCTCTCTCCTCCCACAGTACACTCCCTACCTGCCCAGCTCCCTGCTATCCTACACTAATAATCCCTACCTATTCGGTCGAATTCCTGCGTCAGGTAATATATGAACTATACTGTGCCTCAATCTGTTAGACTGTCATTTTATAAACCAATGTACAGCAATCCTATGTATTTATGTTTTTTTAAGATGCTTTGTATATGTTGTCTTTTTATGTTAAACCACTTGGCTATTATTATGATCTAGGACCTCCTTGTGAATGAGCTTGCTCAACGGAGTTTTCCTGCAATAAACTTGAACTTGAAGTGGGTTCTCACTAGGGAAGAATATAGCGGAATTATTACATTGGAGTCTCTGCTTTTTATAGTTTTAAATACGCTTGCCTGGATCCTGTTACATTTTTTTTTTACTTTATTTCTAGTATGAATAACAATAACAATAATAATAATAATAAACTTTATTTATGAGCGTAATATCTAAAACCAAAGCACTGTACAAGGCTTTAAAACAGTTAAAACAGTAACCAACCCATTCCGTATAAAACTATAAAACAAATGAGGCAGAACATTATATGGAGTCACCGAAGGCCTGGGAGAACAAATAGATCTTCAAAGCTGTCTTAAAGCTTCCCACAGTCTGGCACTCTCAAGTCTGACGAGGTAGAGAATTCCACAGGGTCGGGGCCATGAACATAGAAGCACAAGAGCCAGATGTTTTCAGCCATATTCTGGGAATCTCTAACAACCCCTCATCAGCTGAGCGGAGTAGGCAGCTGGGACTGAAAGGAACAAGGAGCTCTTGCAGGTAGCCCGGGCCGAGTCCGTGTAGGGCTTTAAAGGTTAGAAGGCCAACCCTAAAGGTGATCTTCTACTGAACAGGCAGCCAGTGCAGTTTGCACAGCACAGGAGTGATGTGGCTCGAACGAGGGGACCCATTCAGCAACTGTGCCGCAGCATTCTGCACTAGCTGCAAGCGGTGGATATCAACCCCCAGAAGCCCTAGGTAAAGGGAGTTACAGTAGTCCAGGCGCGAGGTCACAAAGGCGTGGATCAATACTGAAAGGTCTTCGGACGGAACAAGGTGCTTGACCCAAGCGATGTTCCTAAGATGGTAAAATGCAGACTTGACAACTGCGGATACCTGTGAATGCAGTGTCGGCCTATCTTCAAGGATCACCCCCAGGTTTTGCACCCGCTCAGAGGAAAGCAACTAACTACTCCCGAGCAAAAGCCAAGAAGGAAGCCCTGCCACCGACCCCCCTATCCAGAGGCCTGGATCCACGACCAGCACCTCAGTCTTATCAGAATTCAATTTCAGCCAGCTGGATTTCATCCAGTCCTGGATTTCCTTGAGGTAGCTATTAAAGACCGAGACTGCGCTAACCTGGTCAGGTGTGAAAGACAGGTAGAGCTGGGTATCATCTGCCTAACAGTGAAACCTCAGCCCACACTGTCTTACAATGTCTCCTGAAGGCAGCATATACACCACGAACAACACTGGGGAGAGCACCGAGCCCTGAGGGACCCCACAAGGCAGGGAGAATGAGTCAGAGGAAAACAACCCAGACACCACTCTCTGAAACCTGCCGGAGAGGAGTGATCGAAACCATCTGAGGACTGAATCAGCCAGACTGCAGCTGACCCTCAGGTGCTCAAGCAACACCCCATGGTCCACAGTGTCAAAAACTGATGAGAGATCAAAAATCACCAAGATGGAGTGGTGCTTCTGATCTCTAGCCATCAGGAGATCATTGAGCAGTCAAACCAGAGCAGTCTAGGTACTATGCCTCTTCCGAAAACCAGACTGGAGAGGATCGTAGATATCATGGATGGTAAGATGGTTCTCCAGCTGCAGCGTAACTACTTTCTCAATCACCTTCTCTAAAAAGGGAAGACTAGAGATAGGTCTGTAGTTGGCCAAGCAGTTAGGTTCAAATAAGCTTTTTTAAGGAGGGTTGTCACCGCAGAATCAGTACACTCCAATATAAGGTTTGTTGGGCCCGGGTCCAAACTACAGCATGTCGGCTGCATATTCTGGAAAATCCTCACAATATCAGTGATCTCTGGCCGGTCGAAAGAAGACCAAGAAAACCAAGGTGCTGTGGTCAAGCACCGGCCACCATCAACCCCCGTACAGTGAGCAGGCTGGATCTCTGCCCTGATGTCGGCCACCTTATCAGCAAAGAAGCGAGCAAACTGATCACACGTAAGCTGTGAAAAAGCACTTCAGACTGCAGACAGGTTGGGTTGCACAATCTGTCCATGGTCCGAAAGAGCTGAACTAGTCGATTCTGAGATGCAGCAATCTTCCCCAGACAGGAACTCTGCCTTCTTACGGGTGATTGCTGACTGATACACCTGATAGTGTTCCATCAATCTAAGGTGGTTGGTATCCAGGGTGGATTTCCACCAGCATCACTGTAACCTTTGTCCAACTCATCTCAACTCCTTCAGGGTCCCATCGAACCAGGGGGACCGCGGGCAAAGAGAGGACGAACAGGAGCGATAGAGTCCAGGGCTTCCATCACTGCCTTATTATAGGCCTGGACTAAGTCCTCTGGACTCCTGCTTGCACCCAGCAATTATGATAGGTCTAATACCACCAATGGGCCATCAGGGGTCACATCCCTCAAAGGGCGGTATTTGACCATCTCCACGGGCAGACCTATGGGGGGAGCTAGGAAATTGACCCTTATGGTGTGGTAGTCAGACCATCCAATTGGTTCCACCACCAAATCGGTGGTCTCCATCCCCAGAGGAAAAACTAGATTGAGTGAATGACCGTGCTTATGGGTTGCAGAGGCAACTACCTGTGTGAGGCCCAACGAACACATAAGTTAGAGGAAGTACTGGCCAAAATGCGAGAGTTCGTCATCGACCCAGGCATTGAAGTCACCCAGTACCATCAGCCTGGGACACTCAAATGCCATGTTGACAGCAAAGTCCGCAACGTCTTGCAAGAACAATTTCTCGTCCTTGGGCGGATGGTAGACGAGAATGATCCTGCACCCCACACCTGCAACCACGGTACACTCAAATGATCTGGGTTCCTCAACTGGCACTGCCACAAGGCCCAATTCCGATCTAAAACAGATAGGAACACTCCCGACCCTTGTAGTCCGATCTCAAGCAGTGTATCACTGAGAACCCAGCCAGAACGTCTGCCTCCAAAATGGGGCCAGAATATCAAATGATAAATCGTTAGCTATATAAATACCTAATTCCCTCTCATTTGTTGTTTCCTGTAGCACTGATTTATTTAATATATATTGATTTCTGGGGCTGTTTTTCCCAAGATGCATAACTTTAACCTTTGATTAGTTAAATTTTAATCTGTGAGAGTCTGTCCATTGTGCCAAAACATATTAAATCATTTTGTAGTTTCGTAATAGATGTTTCAGTATTCACTATTGCTCCTCCTTTACTGTCGTTGGCATACTTGCATAACCAGGAATTCTCTGAGGTCTCCACTGATGAGATAAATATGTTGAACAGTGTGGGTCTCAACACTGACCCCTGGGGGACCCCACTTGTCACTTCCCTGAACTCGGAGTAATATCCCATAATGCCAGCTCTCCGTTTCCTTTTATGTAGCCATGACTCTTTCCAGGAAATTACCTTTGTGGGCAACTGTATGTCCCTAAGTGTTGCGATCGAGGTACTGTATGATGACATACATAGCTGAAGGTTTTTGAGAAATCTAAAAAAATAATATCCACTGGTAGTCCTGTCAAGTGCTGCACTCACAATTTCATAAAAGTGCACCTGGGCTGTTAGACATGATCGTCCCTGAGTAAATCCATTTTGAGTGATATCCCCATAAATAACCCTGTTCTTTAATATGATTTACTGTAATATCCTGAAGTATACCCTCCAATAGTTTACCAGGTATTGAAGTTAAACTTATTGGGAGGTAATTTTTAACCTCCTTCCTATCCCCAGTCTTGTGAATGGGAGTTATGGTGGCCTCTCTCCACTCTTCTATTGTATTCCCTTCATTAATGGAGGCTGTGAAAAGTATGGCAAGTGGTCCAGCAAGTTCCTCAGATCTCAGATAATTCAATGAGAAGTTTAGGATGTATACCATCTGGCCTGGTCGATTTGTTAGGTTTTAGTTTTTTAATTTTATTAATGACCTCTTGTCTAGTTATGTTTCTTTCTGTATCCTTAGATGGCCCTGCGCCTGTTCTACCAGCTAATGTCTTCTTGGGTTGGAAAGTACTTGGGAAATAATTGCTAAACTCTGTAGCTAATTCCTGTTCTTCAGTAATCAATATTTGGGTATTCAGTGCTCATATTGTGGGTATTTGGGGGGACATAATTAAAAAAAGAAAAAGAAACAGTCTTCCATCATACTCCCCAACCCACATCATTAAATCCAAGCACCCCCATCCCTACCTTTCTCCCCAGCTCAAATCATTAAATCCAAGCCCCACATCCTCCACCCTGCGTTAGTAACCCAGTCCAACCCTCCCTCCCAGCACCCACTATTTGACATTTTAGTTGGAAAAACTTCCACAAGGGGTGACCGGCACCTGCCTCTACAGCTGGCTGCCATCTAAGCACTCACCTGTGCTGAAAGAAATTTAATTCCTCCCCACCCCTGGCTGACAGCACCCACCAACCACCCTCTCCCCCTAAACAGCAAACAATTCTTGGTATGCACCTAGGTGACTGGTACACACCCACCCTTCTCCATGGCCGGCCACCTGCTGCAGAATGAAAGCGCTCCCACACTTGCTCACTGTGTATAGTGAAATGGTCAGGTGATCATTTTACTACAGACTTAGCGGGAGCATGGGAATGCTTTCATTCTGCGATGAGTAAGCCATGGAAAAAAGAATGAGTTTATACCAATCACCTAGACTCTCAAAGCATTAGTGCTGGGGAGGAGGATAGTTGGAGGATGTTGCCAGAGGTGGGGGTATTAGTTTTCTTTAAGATGGTGGCCAGCCTGGAGGCGGGTGATTGTGCCCACGAAGCGTGGAGTATTGTTTCTTTTTTTTAATAGTATATCCCAATGGGCAAAGGGAATAACAAACTGTGCATTATTCGTGGTATGCACAAAATACCATTTATTTCTTGCACATCCCTAGTGACTAATACCAGCTGTTTCTCGTGGTGCAGTTCTTTGATGCCAGTGTCTTTTTAAGTGGTATTTGACGTCTCTGGTTTGCAACCAAGCCCATGGCACCACTGGTATTGTTGAGGCCATATGGCCTAGTAGTTGGAGGAATTCCTGTGCAGTCTTTTTGTGACCTGCCAGAAATAAATCTGTACATTGCATGAGGGATTCTGACTTGTGCATTGGCAAGAATAAGCTCCCCTACACCATGTTCAACTCTATGAACGTCAGTACTTGACTAGGTTCTAGATGTGGTTTTTCTAAGTTTAGTATGAAACGAAATTTTTTTAAGCATGCTCTTTATCAAGTGTATTGAGTGAACTGTTTCTGCCTGTGTTTTCCCACTTATGAGTCAGTTGTTCAGGTAGAGAAACACTACCACATCTTTTTTACACTATGGCTAGGCACTTTGGCCCCCATATTCAGAGCCGGCTGGATGCGCGTCCAAAATGGTGCGTCACACCAAAAAATGGTCCGACCAGCTCTGGTGCCATATTCAAACAGATTGCGCAATCTGAACAGACCGCTCATTCAGTTTAAATAGTGGACCCTGGATGCGCGGCACACAGCAGGGGATCGCCATGTTCCATGCAGCACAACCAGGGTGCGGGGCTCACGCCTGCCCATATGGTGCACATTGGCATGCGCCGTGGCCCCCATGGGTGATATCCAGCCCAAACATGAAGCTGAGCTCGTTGGGCATGCACGGTGCAGTGAGGCTATTTGCATGCGCATTATGGGCTCATCTGCATGCCTGCACTGCTGTGAAGTGCGCCCGACCAGTCCCCCCAGCCCTGATCCCTAGTATGAAGCTACAGTCCCCACTCCTGTATTCCTGGTAGTCTAGTAGTCCCCCCCCACTCAACCCTGATCTCAGTAATAATAAAACTCACCCACCCCGTATCTATGGTAGTCTAGTGGTTCCCCCCAACCCAGCCTCAATCTCTGTAATAATAGAAAGATCACTCACCCCCATATCCCTGGTAGTCTAGTGGTTCCCCGTTCCCCAGCCCCAATCTCAGAAATCATATAAAATCACCCAATACCCCTTGTCCCTCCAGGTACTCCAACCACCGTGAAGGTGCCCCTATGCTTCGTTCGCTAGAAACATAGAATTTGACGGCAGATAAGGACCGCTTGGCCCACCCATTCTGCCCATTTCCCTACCTAATGGATAAGCTGCAGATCCTAGTTAACCAGCAGCCTACTTCTTCCTACCCCAACCCCCTAGAATTGCCTTATGACTGTCCCATGCATGCTTGAATTCCACCACTGTTTTTGACTCCACAACCTCCTCCAGAAGGCCGTTCCATGCATCTACAACCCTCTCTGTGAAACAATACTTCCTTAAATTACCTCTGAGCTGCCCCCATCTTCAAATTGTGCCCCCTTGTTCTTGCACACCTCTTTTTAGAAAGATGCTACCCTCTTGGACTTTGTTGATTCCCTTGAGGTACTTGAAAGTTTCTATCATGTCCCCCCTCTCCCTCCTTTCCTCGAGGCTATACATATTAAGCTCCTTAAGTCTCTCTTCATACATCTTCTGGTGCAGACCCTGCACCATTTTAGTGCCCTCCTCTGGACAGCTTCCATCCTGTCTATGTCTTTGTGGAATTGGGTCTCCAGAACTCCAGAGCATGATACTCAGATGGGGTCTCACCAGCTGTCTGTACAGAGGATAATAACTTCCTGTTTTCTACTGGTGATGCCTCTCCCTATGCATCCCAGTTCCCCAACCCTCCTTGCTGCCTTCTCACATTGCTTGCCCACCTTTAGGTCATCTGATATGACTACCCCCAGGTCCCTTTCCATTTTTGTTGTTGTTAGTATCTCACCCCATTGTGTACTCTTCCCCTGGGTTTTTGTTTCCCAGGTGCATTACCTTGCACTTCTTAGCATTAAATCTAAGCTGCCATACATTTGACCATTCCTCTAACCTTGCCAAGTCCCTTCTCATCCTTTCCACCCCACCTTGTGCATCAACTCTGTTGCAGATCTTTGTGTTATCTGCAAAGAGACATACTTTTCCTTCCAGTCCCTCTGCAATGTCACTTATAAAGACATTGAAGAGGACCGGTCCTAATACTGAACCCTGCGGTACCCCACTAGTAAGCCCCCTTTCTTCAGCTTCTAGAGCTTCATCAGGTGGTCATTGTGTGCACCTCTTCTGGATCTGGTTACATAGTTCTGTGGTGGTAGCCACCCCTAGTGGTAGCACCAGCTCACTGGCATTGTGAGCACCAGCCTCCTGTAGTTGTTGTAACCCAACTTAGGGCCCCTAGCTGGCTGAATGGTCTCAGTAGGGATATCCCTTCCCTACCCAAGCTTGGTCCTTTCAAATCCAAGCTCTGACTACTCCTCTCTGCCTCTAGCACCTGTGATTGTCTCCTTTAATCACCCTCCCACCATTGCCATATCCTCTGCCACAGCACTTCCAACATTGCACTTATTTCTTCTACCCTAATCCCACCACACACACCCTTCTTCACCCTCTCCCTTCCTTCCCCTATGCACCCCCCTCCTCCACCTGTGCTTCTCTGTGTGATCTGACAATGCCTCTGGCTACTCTCTTCGATTGTGTCCTTCCCAGTCTTGTAACACTGTGTTCCCTGAAAATGCCCCTTGCATCAGTTTAATCAAAATGTATGTATGCATGCTCTAATAACTGATCAAATCAAAATGTATGTAGGCACGCTGTAATAACTGATTGTTAACCTGTTATCCTGCCTTTGTTAGTTAATTGTCCTGATTTTTGTATTGTACTTCTACTGACGTGGAACCTTTGTAAAAGAGCCTCGGCTCAAAGGTACTTGTAATCCTAGACTCAATAAATAAATAAACCCCCTCCGTGACTGTACTTTTGGTAAGAGAATGCAGAAGTGAGGCAGAAAAAGACTTGGGAACCGAAAGAGACTCCCGCCAAGCAGCCCTTTTTTCTTAGTTTTAGGACAGAATACTTTACAGGGATCACAGTTCTCAAAATTGTGGCCTGGGCTCAAACAGGTAATGCAAAGCTCATGGAGGTCTGCATTCTCCAGCAGCTTGGCACAGGATTTGCCGTTTTTAAAATCTGTCGGTCATTTTCTTTTTAGGCTTGTCAGTCAAGTCAATTTGACTGAAAAGCTCCTAACATGCACTTTTGTGATTTAGGTATGTAAAAACTTGTATGAAAACTGTATTAAAATAAAGTGATTGCCTTTTTTAAATCAACTTTTAGGGTCTTTGAATGCTAGGTGGGGACAGCATTTAACCACACTTTCTCCAGTTCGAGCAACCGAAAGAGAGCCGAAAAAAGATACAGGTTTAACAAATGTTTGTAAATAATACCCTAAACTTCCACAGAGTATCAAAAAACTTAATTAAATGTTGTTTGAGAAATAAAACAAAACCTTATCCTCTCAGGACTCCGAGGGCTCTGAGCTGTTCAGTTGAGAAATAAATTTGATACTGGAATTCTAGAGGGAGTGTGACCACAGTGCAGAGTTTGAATATGAATATGCATTCCAGTTCTGTCTTTGGCTAACAACTCAAGTGAAAGATGATGCAGACTTATATGACATCACCAGTAAACTATGTTGTTATATAGCCCCTTCCCCTGTTGTTGGGTTAGATGACACATTCCTTTTCAGTGAGGGGTGTTGACACAAGAAAACACCTACTTGACCTCCTGGGCCTGGGGTGACCTTCTGGGCGTACAGGTGTTCTTCGGATCATTCAGGCTTCAAATTAAAGGGGGTTAAGCAGGCACAATACATTTACATAATAACGTGAATGTCCAAAACCAAGATAAAGTCCTAACTGAATCCACTTTAAAGAACAAGTGCTTAGTAACAATGTATATCTTAAAGAATGAAGGTTTGGGGCCTTTTGATGCCTCTGTAATCATTTTGTTCACTTGCATTTGTTTCTTTAATTATATTTGCTTTCATCATTATAATTCTGTTTTGCCAACTACTAGTAAAAGAATCCAATGGAATTCTTGTATTATGATGTCAGAAAAGTTTAACTGATAAGGCTGGCAGTGTATTTCAGTGGGAAACCACACACCTGGTTTCAGATTTTTATAAAGAAATAACACTTTCTACCACCAAAATATATGTGCAAAGGAAATATGTGATTTTTGATAACCCATGATGTTTTGTTATCCTTCAGTAGGTGACATTTTCTTCATAACCAGATTTTACTAGGGAAGAAGAAAAGAGAAGGGAATTACTGTTTTAAAAATTGTAAAATCATACAGATGGACCAAAATATTGCAAACATGTAAGGCAAAGTTTGTTGCTGAAAGTAGTACAGACATATGAATCAGCCACATATGGGTGAGAAGTTAGTCCATTTGTAAGTCCATAATGGCTGGATAGGATTTTTAAATTCAGGGTAGATGCCTAAAGGATTCAAAGTCCTAGGGGCAACAAACAACCCAGAGGTAGTCTTTCTTTCAGAGCCAACAAAGGGGTAGCCTCGGAGAGCCGCACTGTTTCTGGGGCACAATCAACTCCTTGCTTAACCCACGTACTCATAGCGCTGTCATCCACTTAGACACTTCCTCTGGCAGGCTGACTGATCCTGTTGAGGTTGCCCAGGCTTTTAATAACAAATTTACAGACCAGTCTGTACATCTTAGCAAGCTATCACCCCAGGTGCTGTCTAGCCCTGAGCCTGATCCTGTTGAGCATCCCACTACATCTCCCCCCTCAAACCCTCCTACCCTTCCTTTCTGTTTCTGGACCATCAACACCAAGGACACTGCCAAACTAATAAAGAGCCTGCCAAACCGGGGAAGCCCGGGCAGCGATGGTCTCTTTCCAGTGATGCTCAAACTTATTTCCCCCTTCCATCCTAAAACCGCCCACTGTTCTCTTTAGCTTGTCATCGACCACCTCCTCAGTGCCTAGCACCTGAAAGCATGCCAGGGTGGTCCCAATTTTTAAAACTGGTGACCCCTATCCACAGACAACTACCGACCCATCTCCTTGCTCCCCCACCTCAGCAAACTCCTGGAAAGGATTGTCCAACCACGTCGACAAGCAGAATCTGATATCCAGACTGCAACATGGCTTCTGTAAGCACCACTCTGTCATCTGCACTAGCCCTGTTTACCGACCACATTCACAGGAACATGGACCTAGGGAGAGCAACAGGTGATGTCTTTGTTGACCTGTCCAAAGCTTTTGACTTGGTTGACTACCCCTTGTTGCTCTCCTCCCTCTGCTACCTTGACTGTTCCTCTGAGACCACATGGTGGTTCCAAAATTAGCTCTGTGATAAATCCCAATCTGTATGTATAGGTCCCACCACCTCACCTGCCCTCCCAGTTATCACAGGTGTGCCACAGGGCTCCATCCTGGGCCCGCTTCTATTCTCCCTGTTTATCAACTCTCTCCTCTCTGAGGTCTTACTTGTGATGCCCTGCTGTATGTGGATGACCTCGTCCTCTACTTCATTGACAAGACTCTAGAGAATATATCCCCGGTCTTAACCTGAAACTGTTTGTGCGCAATCCTGGTTTGAGTCACATCTCCTACTTGTCAATGTAAAGAAAACCAAAGCCATGCTCTTCGGAACTAAACCCTTCCTAACAAAGGTTGCTAAGTCCGGTTCTACACTCTCAGTACTAACTCCGGATGGCACTGCACTTGAATGTGTGCCAATTTTCAAATATCTGGGTGTAGCCCTGGACACCTTCCTCTCCTACGCAGACCATGTCACCTCCATCACATATCGGGTAAACCAGAAACTTGGGGTGACGTACTGAAAAAAGCTGTACCTGACCTGGAAAACCTGATTGCCCATTGCCCAAGGCACCTTATTACCCATTATTGATTACTGCTGCCCTGTTTACTCACGCATGTCGGCCCTGCATGCGCGACATATAACAACATGTGTCACTTTGCTCTCCTGATACCTTACTCCACCCACCACTGCCACCTCTACCGGTCACTGGTCTAACTCCCACTCCCCCATAGATTTGACTATGTATTATTGACAGCACTATCAGATACGGTGGTGCCTCGCCGTATGCTTCTCTACTCAAGGCCCGTGCTCCTTCAAGACATTTGCATGCATCATTGGTCCCCCTTGGAAATCCCGATAGTCTCTACTGCTATTGGGAAAAAGCATTATCTTTTGCTGCTCCCACTTTGTGGAACAGTCTCCCCACACCCATCCGCTCCCTGGACACCCATAACAAGTTCAAGGTATGTCTCAAATCTTGGCTGCTAGATGAGACCAAGTGCCTAAGCTCTCCTAGTTAACCCCCTTCCCCCTCACCAGCCACTTTCCTTCTTCTGCTGCCTGATCTTCTAAAGCACTTTTCCCCCATTTCACTGTGTCCTGTCTAATCCCACCTCTCCTTGTACTCATCCCTGCTCTGTCTTTGTGGGTTCCTTGACCACATCACTGTGTCTTTGTGTGTTTTCTTGCACCCATTTGCCCTGTCTTTTATTCTGTTGTGATATATTGTTCAATTATTTCTAACTCCTATGGAGGAACTGTGAGTTTTTATTCAATTATATATTTCCCACCTGCCTGTTCCTACCTTGTAATCTGTACCACCTACTGATAATGACTACTGTACTACACAATTTGTAATCTATTGTATAGATGTTTTTTTTCTGTCTGTTCACAGCATGTTGCGGCTTGGGTCATGCCTGAAAACAGTCCTCCAGATCAGTGCACTTACTCAGTTATCACCACTTAAATAAAATAAATAAAGAAATAAGGTACACTGGTCTCAGAATTAGACTAGGCTTTAACATAGCCAGTATGAGATATTATGGCCCAGATTGTAGGAGGACCCAGCAACTAAGTAAATTTTGACAGAACATATTGCTTTGTATTGCACAGCATTTCTAGAACATCTGGTAGGAGTAATGGAGTGTTTTGCCATACTGAGCTGCCCTGGGAATACCTTCCTATCTGCCATCCCACAGACCTGGTACCCTCAACTTCACTGCCCACCAAAGGAGTGTCCATGGTAGCCCCTTTGGGTTCCTGTGGTCCCTAAAGGTTTTACACCACCTCCCTGTGGACATACAACAGCAGGCTGAGGCCCTTAGGTCTGCTACATACTCCAAGCTCCTGTCTATGTCTCCCCATAAATGGGACTAGTGTAACTTGCCATACAAATTAAAAATGGTTAGGAGAGGCAGTCACTTCGCAGGGATCCCAGTTGCCGTACCCCATGCCTCTCACCCACTACTAAACACAACCTCCATGGTGCAAAGGGCCATGGCCAAATTAACTAAGCAGCTTCCAAGCTTGGGGAATTCTCTTGCTTGGTTGGCAAGAGGGGGCACTGAGAGGTACCCTCTAAAGTTCTTTGTTCAAATAAATCACCTTTCCCTTCAGGGCCTTGCATACAAGAAATATTGAAGTCTGAGTTACTGGATTTTCAACAGTTTTGTAGTGTCTGGTAACTTGGATTGCAGGGACATTAAAAAAAAGTAAATTTGAGGCAGGCGAATTTTAAACATACAAGAAATATTGAGCTCTAAGTTACTGGATATTGTTCACGTGGAGACAATAAGTAAGGAGGACTGGGGGCAAGCAAAATTGAAATTTAAGTTGCATGTACAGACAAGGCAAATTAGAGTATGAGTACCTGGTATAATAATTTCATAGAGACAATAAGAAAGGAAAGCTGTGGCAAGCAATGTTGAAATTTAAGTAGCATTTACAGGCCAAGGCAAAGTAGAGTACAAACACCTGGTATATAAAACTCATAGGTATTAAAGGGTTTTAATACACAATCCGAAGGGAGCTATAGAGAGGAAAGGGGTATGGGGTTGAATGGGGAGAAGGCAAACTGGGGGAATGGAGGGGGGACATGGCAGGGGTCATGGGGGGGGAGAGCAGGATCAGGGAGAATAGTGGGGTGTATTGGATGCAGGGTGGTGGTTTTTATGGAGACACTGTGAAGAATGGGGTTTTGCCCAATATGTAATAGATTGTCACAACTAGAGGCAGCAGTGCTAAGACTGAGGAGAGAAATGGCTCTTACATGGGGAGCATGAGCAGGGGAAGCAGCTGGGCACCTACCAGCAGATCAGGAGGGAGTGTTCAGTGAAGGGAGAGGGGTACAGTTCCAGGGCAGGGAGCAGTCCAGGTTATTTGAGGAATAAAGGAGGAGGGCAGATGGAGGATAGAACAAAGTGGAAGGACAAGGAGAGGGAGGAAAAGGGGGAAGCAAGTAAGGGGGGCAGGCAGAAGGAAAAAAAGGAGGAGTCGAGCAGCGAGGCTATAGGTAGTGCAGTGAACCTGAGGAATAGGTATACACCCTTAAGGAAACTGATGGATTCAGGCAGCAGGAGGAGGCAGGGGCAAATGTAGATGGAAATGGAGAAGGGAGGCGGAGCTGGAAAGGAAAAACGAGAGATCGAGGGAAGGGGGAACACAGCAAATGTTTTGGATGGGGATGCGAAGGAAGTAAGTAAACAGGGGGATGCAGACAAGCGGAAAGGAAAGGCCAAGAAAGGGAGGACATCAAAAGGGATGGAGAGGGGTGCATATAGGCGAAGTGCTCACGGAGGAGATACAGAGAGGAGAGATAACATAGAAACACAGAATCACAGACTTTGACGGCAGATAAGGGCTACTTGACCCACCTAGTCTGCCCACTTCCCTACCTATTGGATAAGTTGCAGATCCTAGTTATCCAACAGTCTACTTCCTCCTACCCCTCAGTAGAATTGCATTATGTCTGTCCCTTGCATTCTTGAATTTCCCCACTGTTTTTGACCCCACTACCTCCTCAGGAAGACCGTTCCATGCATCCACCACCCTCTCCATAAAAAATTACTTCCTCACGCCCCTGAGTCGTCCCCCCCTCTATCTTCAGATTGTGCCCCCTTTTTCTTGCACATCTCTTTTTCTGAAAGATGCTACCCTCTTGGACTTTGTTGATTCCTTTGGGGTACTGTTTCTATCATGTCCCCCCTCTCCCTTCTTTCTTCGAGGGTATACATATTAAGTTTCTTTAGTCTCTCTTTGTACAGCTTCTGGTACAGACCCTGCACCATTCTAGTTGCCATCCTCTGAACTGCCTCCATCCTGTCTGTGTCCTTTTGGAGATGGAGTCTCCAGAAGATTGCACCACGGAAACAAGCAGAACAAAACCAGACTGGAAGCAGCTAAGTACGGAGCCCACAGAATGCAAGGGGACTGAGCAATGTAGAGTCCTTATAGTGGGGACTTCATAATTAAGGGAATCAAATGGGGGATGGGAGGGGGAGACGGAACTATTAGGACTGAGTGCATGCTGGGTATGATGGTGCTCAAGGCTTCACGCTTAATACACACCTTGGCTAGGAAGCATGATGGGTTTACACACATAGTGGTACATCTGGGCACTAATGATCTGGTTGAGAACAGTGTTAAGGAAGTGCAGGCTAGATTCATGGAGTTGGCAAGGATCTGCCAGGTGGAGAGCAAGGCTGCCTCGTTCTCTGAAGTGCTGCTGGTGCCAAAAGCCAGTATGGATAGGAAGGGGAGAACTGAAGAATTCAATGTGTGGCTGAGGGTGGTGTAAGGAAATGGGGTTTGGACTGGTGGGGAATGGGGCAGGACATGGGATACCGAGGAACTTTATGCTCCTGACAGATTACACTTAAATGGGTGGGGTGGGGAATGGGGGAGGCACAGGGGTCTGAGGGAAAAAGTTTATAGCTATGTAAGGGGTTTACGTTTAAACTGGGGGGGGGGGGAGGCAGCATGAAATAGCCTAGCTAGGACTCCCCCACAAAATGGTACAGGGAGGGCAGCAGGGATTAGCAAGGATGATGGCGGTTTATGGTGGAAAGGCCTGTCCGCAAATGACATGAGTTTAGGGAACAAAATGGTGGAACTGGAGGCCGTGGTGGTGGATGAGGGACTGGAAATTGTGGCTATAACTGAGACCTGGTGGTCAGGGCACCACTCTTCGGAAGTAGGGGTCCCGGGGTACAGGCTTTTCAGAAGAGACAGGAATGGCAGAAGGGGGGGGACGGGGTTGCATTGCATGTTAAAGAGGACATAAGGCCAATGGAAGGGCAGGAGGCGCAGGGGGAGGTAGAGGTCCTGTGGGTCACGTTGGAAAAAAGATCTGGGGCTTCATTAAGATTCGGTGTGATGTGCAGGCTTCCTACACGGGGGGAGTAAGAGGACAGGCAGATGGTTCAGGTGGTACAGCGAATGGCACTCAGAGGGGAGATCTTACTACTGGGGAACCTAACCTCCCAGATGTGGACTGGGAAATCCCTACTGCAACATCTGCCAGGAGCAGAAAGGTACTTGGAGCAATCCAGGGAGATTTCCTGCAACAGTTAGGGAGCCCATGAAGGGAGATAACATACTGATCATAGTCCTCAACAATGAGGATAGTGTAGCGGATGTCAAGGTGGGGGAATGTCTGGGTACAAGCGACCACAACACAGTGAGTTTCAGGATAAAGACGGGGAAGGAAGCATATCGATCCAACACAAAGGTTCTGGACTTCATGCGAGCAGACTTCACAAGAATGAGGGGGATTTTCAGGGAGGAAACGGAGGGTACGAAACATAGAAACATAGACTTTGACAGCAGATAAGGACCGCTTGGCCCACTAAGTCTGCCCATTTCCCTACCTATTGGATAAGCTTCAGATCGCAGTTAATCAATAGCCTACTTCCTCTTACCCCCCCCCACTATAATTGCCTTATGTCTCTTCCACGCATTCTTGGATTCCCCCCACTGTTTCAAACAACATGAAGTCTTGCTATATTATGACATATGCAGTGAGTCCCAACCTTCGAACTGCTCCGGAGGTGAAAGAGTTAACTTTCCATGCCAGGCATGGAACGCTGAGCTCGAGCTCGGTTGAAACTCTGTCTGTTGTTCTTCAAACTCAAACCGTCAGATTCTTTACTCCGCCTCACTGAACAGTCGCTCCGGAGATTTCTCCTGCTCGGTTCATTTAGTCGGTTTAAGTATTGTTTTTCTCGGTTTTCGACCGAATTTAAACCGCAACCGGTCGGTTCAGACTCTGTCTGTGGTATTGTGAGTACTAGATAGGTTTTACATTAATTTCTATTCTGTGTGGAACTTGTAAATGGTTTATCGGTTCGGTTTGAACCGATCAGGTTGTTTAAAATATATTAATCTGTCATTTAGAGTGTGGTTACTGGTTCTTATTGGTTCTAAAAAAAAATGGATTTTATTGCAGTTTTTTCCACGATCCGTGACACGGTTGGGAACCGATAAGAGGGTCTTACCTGGCGGATTGCCATAAACAGGTAAGTTTGGTTAGGCTGGCATTATGTCTGAGAAACCCAAAAGAAAAACCGGGCCCACTGGGTTTCAACACTGCAGTGTCTGTGGGGAAGTCTTTGCTAAGACTGACCCCCACACCACCTGTGTTTATTGTGTGGGATTTGACCACCTCAATGCAGACTGCCAGATTTGCAAAAATGTTCCTGCAGCTACCCTGGAAAAGAGAGTCGGTAGGCTCAGGGAAAGGGAGGCCAAAAAGTCTGCTGACCCGGATGGCCAGCCTGGTTCGGTTCAAACCGAACCGGAGGGAGTGCCTTCTGACCAGGGTGAGACTTCCTCTCAGGCAAGGAGAGCCGACTCTGAGGAGTCGGTTCAGCAAAAAGGACTAGGAAATCAGCTGGTGTGGAGCCAAAACTTTCCTCTCCAACCGCCGAAGAAATAGCCAAAGCGATTAAAATTGTCTAGTCGCTTTCCCGGTTCCGACTGAACTGGCACCATCAGGTAAGCGTACGGTTTGGCTGGTTCCACCGGTTCAAGAGTACGATTTAGAGGAATTTTATGAACCGGAGGAGGGGGAAGAGGAGTATGAAGAGAGTGAAGGTGGATTTGAAAGTCTGGATGTGCCCATTGAACCGGACATCTCCCCAGACAGACCTTCAGGAATGTCTCCTCCTAGGCTTGCTGAGTCCCCTTCTCATTTTATGTTTTATAAAAAAGTGGCTGAAACCCTCCGG
Organism: Neoceratodus forsteri; assembly: GCA_016271365.2. Lineage (NCBI taxonomy): Eukaryota > Metazoa > Chordata > Ceratodontiformes > Ceratodontidae > Neoceratodus > Neoceratodus forsteri. Next base: position 664,015,753 of record CM057459.1, read on the forward strand.
CTCCCTATCGAGGAAGCTGTGGATGATCAAGAGGAGCCTGACTATGTGGAAATGATGGATATCCCAGAGTCTAGGAGACTGTCTATTCCTTTGCATAAATTTTTTGGGAAACAGACAGTAAAAATTCTAAAAACTCCTCACACTATACCTCCTGTGGATAAGAGAATGGACAAGAGGTACACATTGTCAGGCTCTGATACGGAGTTCATTACTCAACAATGCAGCCATGTTGGGGTAGTGCAGGCTGCAGCCTGTGACAAGGCAAATATTCCCTTGGCTTCACACCCCCCTGACAAGGACTCCAGGAGGATTGATGCCATGGCAAAGAAACAGTACATGGCAGCATCCTTGGGACTCAGACAGGCAAATTATATGGCTTATGTTGCTAGATACCAGAAATCCAGATGGGATACTGTTATGGCTCTATCAAAACAGGTCCCTGGCCAGCTTGCCAAGGAGCTGGAGCAGGTGACTGCGGATGGTATTGAGGCATCCAAGGTTCAATTCCATGCTGCAGTGGACTCTAATGATGTGTCATCAAGAGTCATGGCTACATCTGTGGCACTTCGCAGAATGGCTTGGCTCAGATGTACTAGCCTGTCACAGGATACCCAGACTAAGGCCATGGATTTTCCTGTTGTGGGTAATTCTCTGTTTGGGGAGCAGACAGAGAATTACATGAAGAAAATGGAAGAGTATAGGACCACCTATAGGAGTGCACAGGCCAAGGAAAGGCAGGCCACTCCTCAAAGGCAGCCTTCCAGAGGCAGGGGCAGGCCTTTTCATAGGCCTTTTTACCAAGCCCAGGCCTCCTCTTCTGCTTACGCCCAGAGGGGGTTCTTTAGAGGGAGAGGCAGACTGGGTACAAGCAGGCCTGCTTCCACCCCTCAGCCTAAAGCCTCTGCCAAGCAGGCACCCTGATGGGGTTGCCAGGGCAGATTCTCACCTACCTGTAGGGGGCAGGCTGGCTTACTTTGTTCAGGACTGGAAGTCTCTGACATCAGACAAGTGGGTCCTGGAAGTAGTAAGCCAGGGACTGGTTCTCAGCTTCAAAAAATTTCCAAAGATGAGAACCAGATCCTTTCCACCTGCAAATCCACCAGGGCACTTGCCCTAGAGGCAGAGGTCTCTTCCTCCTGGCTCTCAGAGCTGTGGAAAGGGTTCCACCCCACACCAGGGCAAAGGGTTGTACTCCAGGTACTTCCCTACCCCAAAAGACAGGAGAATGGTGGCCCATCCTGGATCTCAGATACTTAAACAAGCACCTTTTAAAACCAAAATTCAAATGGTGACTCTGGGAATTATTCTACCTCTCTAAGGCCAGGGGACTGGCTAGCGTCCCTGGACCTCAAGGATGCCTACTTCCATATTCTCATCAGAAGCTCCCATCGAAAGTACCTCAGGTTCGAGCTGCCCTCAGGCCATTACCAGTTCAGAGCAATGCCCTTTAGCCTCACCTCTGCTTCAAGGGTATTCACAAAATGCCTGGCAGTAGCAGTTGCCTCCCTAAGAAGGCAAAAAATTGCCATCTTCCCTTACCTGGATGACTGGCTCATAGTAGGCCAGTCTCCAGACCAAGTCAAGTTACATCTACAGATAACTCAGCAACTGCTGACCTCTCTAGGTTTCCTTCTGAATCTTTCAAAGTCAGTTCTAGAGCCTGTCCAGCTCCTCACCTTCTTAGGCGCAGAGCTGAACACAGAGAAAGCCAGAGCCTTCCTTCCTTTGGACAGGGCAAGGACCCTGGTCTCTCTGGCCTCCTCATTCACCCTGCAGGTCTCTCGACCAGCAAGGCATTTTCTACAGCTCCTGGGGCACATGGCTGCTTCTACAGCAGTAGTGCAGGGAGCAAGATTTCAGATGAGGGACATCCAGTTCCATTTGAGAGCCTTTTGGTCTCAAAGGAAAGACCCTCTAACCAAATTGATCCCAGTAACTCGAACCCTGATCCAAGCCCTACAGTGGTGGCAGGATCAGAGCAATCTGAGACAAGGGGTTCCCTTTGTCACTCAGTCTCACTTCTTAATCCTTACTACAGATGCATCCCTCTTGGGGTGGGGAGCTCACATGGGCGACCTCACTACCCAGGGATTGTGGTCCCCTCAGGAATCTCTGTTCCACATCAGTCTGTTGGAGCCCAGAGCAGTTTTTCTAGCACTTCAAGTTTTTTCCAAATATGTTCAGAACAAAGTTGTACAGGACAGAACAGACAACACCACCACAATGTGATACATCAACAAGCAAGGAGGCATTCGGTCTACGGCCTTGTGCACCGAAGCAATGAAGTTGTGGTCTCTGGCTTACTCCCTGAACACCTCCCTTACTGCAGTTCACCTCCCAGGCAAGGACAATGTCCTGGCAGATGCTCTCAGCAGGATTTCCCAGGGCCATCACGAATGGTCACTGGATCCCCTGGTCCTGCAGGTAATATTTGCCAGATGGGGCACCCCGCAGATAGATCTTTTTGCAGCCCCAGACAATCACCAACTTCCCCTTTTTTGCTGCAGGCCTCCAGTGTTGGGCTCAGTCCCTCTGGATGCCTTAGTTCTCAATTGGGAAGGGAAGTTTCTCTATCTTTTCCCCTTCCCTCTCCTGTTCAAAGTGTTAGTCAAAATCAGATCTCAATCCTGCAAGATGATTCTGATTGCTCCAGATTGGGCCAGACAACCCTGGTATCCACTCCTACTGTCCTTAGCAGTCCATCTTCCCCTGTGTCTTCCCAGGAATCACAACCTGTTAACCTGTGCTCAGGGAAGGGTTTGATACTCGAACCTCAAATCTCTCAATCTCAAGGCCTGGCTCTTGAAGAGTTAGAGTTTGCTGATCTACACTTCTCCCAAGGTGTAATGGATATACCGAAGGCTTCTAGGAAACCTTCCACCAGGGCTACTTACAATTCCAAATGGAAGAGGTTTTCCATATGGTGCTCTGGGAAGCATATTTCCCCAGAATCTGCTGATTTACCCACAGTCCTGGATTATATGGTCCATTTAAATACTTTGGGGCTGAGACTAGCTACCCTAAAAGTACATTTGGCTGCTGTGTCTGCTTTTATTTCAGCAGGTAAACCCTCTTCTCTTTCAGCTCATCCTGTATTCTCTAAGTTTTTTAAGGGATTGCTTCACACCAACCCTCCATTCAGGGACCCTGCCCCTGCCTGGGATCTTAATGTTTGCATTGCTCAGCTTATGCAACCTCCCTTTGATCCCTTGTCTTCAGCAGAGCTTAAGTACTTAATTTGGAAGACTGTGTTTCTGGTAGCCATCACTTCTGCCAGACGCATAAGTAAATTACAAGCTTTGTCAGTGAAGCCCGATTTTATCTCCTTTCATAGAGATAAGGTGGTCCTCAGGACTAACAGGAAGTTCTTGCCTAAGGTGGTTTCAGATTTCCACCTTAATCAATCTATATCTCTCTTCCAGTGTACTGTACTTCACTGAACATTCCTCCTTTGGCAAGACGAGGCTGCACAGCTTAGATATGAAGAGTGCCCTTAGTTACTACTTAGAGCGTACCATGGGTCTCAGGTTTGACTCCCTCCAACTGTTCCTCACTTATGGTGAGGTTGGTAAAGGGAAACCTGCCACTAAAAGATCCATTGCCAGGTGGATTGTCTCTTGTATCCAATTTTGTTATGAAAAGCTGGGTAAGGTTCCTCCCTCAGGCCTGAGGGCTCACTCTACCAGAGGTACAGCTGCTTCCCTGGCTGCTGCCAGGGACATCCTTATTCTAGAGATTTGTCAAGTAGCTACCTGGAAAACAGTTCACACTTTTACCAAGCATTACTCCCTGGACATCCAGGCTAGGAGTGATGCTCGGTTTGGCACAGCTGTGCTTCAGAGCCTATTTCCTGAGTAGGTTCTGTCCTCCTCCATGGAGTACTGCTGTGTAGTCTGCATATGTCATACTATGCAAGACTTCATGTTGTTTGAAGAAAAAATTACTCACCTTAGTAATGTTGTTCTTCTAATGGAGTCTTATGTATATGACCCTCCCCTCTGCCCCTCTCAGAACCTCTGTTTTGGGATGTGGGTGGGCAGTGCAGTGTGGCACTTAGTAGATACCCACCTTGTTATTTTCACCCCTCCTTTTTTGGGGTGACTTGGTGTTGTGTTTTTCATTTTTTGGATCTCCTGACTTGAGTCTTTGTTTTGGGACCAAAAAATGTGTTCTTATGTTTAGTAGCCAGTTGGCTAGTGTAGGTTTACAGCTTCCACACAGGACCTCATTGAGTTTTGCTCGTAAAGATCTGACGGTTTGAGTTTGAAGAACAACAGACAGAGTTTCAACTGAGCTTGAGCTCAGCGTTCCATGCCTGGCATGGAAAGTTAACTCTTTCACCTCCGGAGCAGTTCGAAGGTTGGGACTCACTGCATATGTCATAATATAGCAAGACTCCATTAGAAGAAACAACATTACTAAGGTGAGTAATTTTTTTCTTTTGACCCCATGACCTCCTCAGGAAGGCCATCCCATGCATCCACCACCCTCTCTGTAAAAAAATACTTTCTTACGTTGCCCCTGAGCCATCCCCCCATTGTCTTCAAATTGTGCCCCATTGTTCTTTCACATCTCTTTTTCTGAACGATGGTACCCTCTTGGACTTTGTTGATTCCCTTGAGGTACTTGAAAGTAAGGAGCAATTATGGGAGGTAGAGGAATTATGGAAATGCTTGGGGTGGGGGCTATTGAAAGCCATAGAGCTCAGTATCAAGACGGTAGGTAATGTAGCCCCTAGGTAGCACTATCCTATAGGCTACTACCCTTGCCTGTAAGGCTATGCACAGGTTGAGGGGCCTGAGCTCTGTGAACGGGTGCCTCCACCCGGAGGAATGGTATTGGGGTAGCTTAACTGCTATGTTATAGCCTTCAGGATGCTATAACCACCCACCAACCCACCTAGTGGCCCCACACTTAAAATTACAATAAATACCTTGTTGAGCATTCAATTTGTAATTAATGGAGAGTGTTAATAATATGCTCACATGACCACTTACCATCAGGGTCTAGAACTCGGCATGCACCTTGAGCACCTGTGAGAAAATGGCTACCAGCAATAACACAGTACCTTTCAGCTATTTGCATTACCCAGCACACAGTAATGATATGCTAATGGACCAGGTTAACATTTAAACAACAAACAGATTTATTTAGGGATTAAAATAAGGGATAGGGGATGCAGATTATAATTTGATCAATTGGCACTTTGGGTTTTAGCAGTATTTCCACTTTACATAAACCAATGCATTAACCCTTTTTGGAATATCCAGTTACCCTCACTGGGTAACCAGGATAAACTATGTTGCAGGCCTGAGGCAGTGCTGCGGGTTGGCCAGTGTCGCAGCTGGTTTAGGGCCCTTAAATAAAGAAACAGTTAAACTTTCTTTTGTACTTGACTGTAAAACCACAAATCACTTGTGACAAACCCAGAAATTTGTAATCCCCAGGCCCGATGGCCTGCAAAAGCAGTCTAAACCCAAGTGCAGACTTGAAAAACAAATCAGTTGGAACAAGCAAATTATTTGGTGTTGCAGGGTAAAACCTTGAGGTACTCACTGAACCTTGGACCTCAGGATCTGGGCTGATTTCCAGGATGGCTCTCCTCGAAGCAGGATGTGGCTGCAGGACTTTGTCCTTTCTGGCAGGGGTCAGGATACAGGGACCGGAGCTAGTACGACTCACCCCCCCATCAAGGCGTAGCCCCCAAGGGTGGCCACAACCTGTGATGAACTTCTCTGTAGGAGCTGATTCCCTTCTCTGGTCATCTGGCAGCTTAGCTTTTATAGGCAGTGACAGCCTATTAGGCAGATTGCCTGGCATCACTAGTTCAGCTAGGATACAGTTTGGTAGTATGATGCTCAGCTTACTCACTTGCACATGGCAGTCCTGGAAATGCAAGCTGGCATACAGCAGTTCAGATCTCCCTCTTGCAAATTGACTGGAAACAATTTCGGTGACCAAAGACATAAATTTCAGGCGCAGTCCCTGAGACAAAAACAGCTTCTCACCGAATGTGGGTGGGGGATCCTTCAGCAGCTCTGATCTCATCTTCAGTCTGGGAATTCACTCTGGGAAATAACCTTTTTCTGTCTGTCCCTCTGGAAAGGAATTGCAGCTGGTTCTACAGATTTTAGCTGTCCCAATTTCTCAGCAGGCATTTTGGCCAAGAAGAGGCAAGGCAGGCATCTCCCCAAGTTCTCCGAGCTGCAGGGAGCCTCCTGACAGTCCAAAGGCTCTACCCAGACTGACTTGAACTGCTCCACGAACTCCCTCGAACTGACTAGATTCAAACAATCCCTCCTTTTATAAAGAGTAAAATTCTTATAATCCGATTGGCTGTCCAGGCTGAAAATCACAATCCCAGTCCTTTAATTGGACAACATTTTGGTACCTAGATTTTGTCTGATTTTTCCCCACAAGTCTCTGGCACTGTCCCAGAAGTCCCTTTGCTTAATCCTGGTTTCCACTTGACTGATAGGCACAAAGATGGTGGCTGCAGGTTGCAGTATGGCAGTCTGTTTAGTGTCCCCTGTGATGCTCTGCCACCTGCTTATTGTCATATTGTATAATATTTGTATTATAAATGGTATTTGATAGTCTGCCTAAGACATACCAGTCAGCAAGTATGCTTGACTTTTGACCCCAGAGGTGACAGTGTTGAAGCAGCTGGCTGTTATAAAAGCTGACTAAGGGGAAACTGATCAAAGGTTTCCTGTTCTCTTAACAGAGAGCTCTGGCCATCTGCCAGGGGAATAGGACCTCATAAAATTTTATGATTGTGGAAAACTGTCCTATGCTCCCCAAATAAAACTTGCTGATGAACCCTGTTCTGTCTTCTTTCTCTTCCCCCTTAATAAACGTCTGTTGCGCAACAGTACCTCTTAACTCTTTTATTTCTGAATGTTTGTTATTTTCTTTATCCTAGGTAGGCCACCTAGGATAATACTACACTGTCTACTAGTATATCTTCTCTTATTCTTTAAATATATATATATTTTTTTTAATTTCTTTTTCTCCCTCATACGTCCCTGCCAGAGCCGCCCTTTCAGGAGTCACCAATTGAACCCATCCGCACCACCGACTTACCTGCTGCTCGGGGTCCCTCATCGTGCTGCAGATTACCCCCCATGTGGTTTTCAAGGTGGGGCAAAGCCCCTGTACCTTAATATCTTCTCCGGTTCCCTGGACAGTGGTAGTCGGTGGCACATCAGGACTAGGTTCGGCGCTCCATCTACCCTTCTCTGGAGGGTGATTTTCCCCTGTTCTGTGAGGACGTTGCTGCCCTCGATGTCAAGGCACAAGTGCCAGCATCCTCCCCCTTGCTGTTGCAGCCCCTTGAGGTGATTGGTCTACAGGCCTCTGCCTATGACCAATTAAACCCCCGAGGTGCCGATGAACTGTCGTACCCCCAGCCTCTACCAGAGGTCACCGTTTGCTGAGATGGATCACCCACCTTCCCCCTGGAGAAGGCAAGCTGTCGTCAGACGGTCAGCCTTTCTCCCCCCGGCCAACTCCCGGCGACCCGAGTCTGCTCCCGAACCCGGGTCGCCGGTGTGGTGTGGCGTCCAGTGCCTCAACCCTCAGCACCACTGGGCCAGCCTATTCTTTAAATTGTCTAAGCTCGGTTCATACAGTTAACCCCTTCCCCCCTTGTGTGACTCCAAGGAAAGATGGAGTTAGAAATAAAGAATTGTACTGTACAGTGTAATTTGGGCAATACATCTTACCCTATTGCAGGTTCTTGTCTGGATTGCCAAAGTAGAGAAACAACAAACATGTGGTTTCTAGAGTCTGATAATGATTTATTTCTGGTATATAAAACAGACTTACAACCAATCAGTGATAAAAATAAAAATAATTACCACTAACAATACCAGTCTTCCTTATTTCTCACCTAGGCAGAATCATCTTTCTTCTCTAAGGATTCTAAGCTAAAACAGTCATTTTTATACCTCTGATTATTGCTATAGAAACCAGTAAAAGAGATACAATCACCTCTTATGAGTGGCTAACAGCAGAAATAGTGTGATTCCTACTAGCCTGGGAATATGCACCGAAGTAACAAAAATACAGATAAGGAAAACAGACAGTCTTTGTATGCAATCAGGTCGTAATGACCCTTACTTAATAATTACTTTGCACTAAACCTAAAGATGGCAGCATTGTACGACTAATGATTGTAATTATACAAGGTATTCAAACAGCAGTATTTTCTCAGTGCATTAGTACATAATGATTATCAGTAAAACACAATAATCATAGAAATATTGGTAATACAAGCATAATTGTATATAAGGAACTGTAATACATATATAAAGTATTGTGATTATATAGCAAGGATACAGTCATAAGCATTGTAATCAATAGCAGCAATGATAATAGAACAGTAGAACCCAGATCCTGACACTCATGCTTATGTGATAAGTGCCTGTGCCCTAAATATTACTGTCTGTGACATAGGGCCCCAATCAGGGTGGTGGTCCATGGATAACATCCCACCCTTGATGCCTCAGAAGGGGCATCAATCCCAAGTAGGTATGTAAGGATGGAGCTAAAAAATCGTTTACAAGCCCGACGCCACGAGCCTTGTGTAAAGGAACTTGAGTTGTTCACGATGTTGTTTGAGGGCATGTTAGCAGCAAAGATGTAAAATCAGAAAAACAATCAAAAAGGCTTGAATAATAACAAAAACATTAAAAGATAATTCAACCCAGTAATTACCTACAGCTAAGCTTAAATCACCATCATGAATAAGATCATTGAGAATATTATTTGCTTTAGATACATTTTTACTAATGTAGATTAAATGATCATCTTTTCTAGTTAAAAGAGATCTCAAAGTGATTGTCAAGGGATCAATGTGCATGCTAAAAATAGCCAAATATTGAAACAAGGCAAGCCAATATTGGGGATCAGTATCTATAACGTCAAGTTCAGGGAGAAGAACAGGCATAATAACAGTGTGACCAATAACCGTTTTCTGCTGTGGAGTAAAACAGAAGTTAGTTTTATCAATATTGCAAGTGCGTAGACCATAAGAGAACATTTTGTAATTTGTAACAATGCAGTACTGCCCTTCGGCAGTATAAGTGATTCTGAGGTTGGGAACTCTCCAACATTGCAGGCGGACTGGACAAGAAAACGTAGAGTTGGTGAGCTGGGTAGTGAAGCGATGTATCTCTTCAAGATAGCTTCAAGATGGTGCTGTTTCAGTGTTGAATGCTGAAGATGCAGCAGGAGGGATGTTGTCATCTGGATCAACATCAGTAAGGTTACCCGGCAGATCGTCACCCAAGGTCAAGGCCCAGTCAAGATGTTCCGGAGAGTAGCCACATATGGGTTTTACAATATCCAAGACATCACGGCGGCACAAGAAGAAATATCCTTTCTTGGTGCAACAGTTTGTGTGAGGAGAAGTCCAACCTTGGAGCACAGGAAGAAACACCAACATAACTGGAAGTTCAGTTTGATGAAAAATGTCATTTTCATAATATCCAAGAGAATGTATATTTGCAAGTTTATCAAAGACAGATGTAGCTGGATCAAAATGTGGAAGTGACACTGTAAAGGTAATGAACATGTTCTCCCTGATAGAACATGTCTGGGTTTTGTAGCAAGGGGCTTGGTTGGAAACCTGGAAACATAACCAATGTTACGGACAGTTGACATGGAAATATTGAGAGTATTTTTTTTGCCTGATTCCAAGTCCCTGAAGAGACTGTTAACAGTAGAAATAACATAAGAGCCATAAGCAGAACATAAAATTTCACGCCCAGTAAAGTGCTTGTCTGCCTCACGGTTGTTCTGGAAAATAAGATCATTAAGTTTTTTTCTTGTTTCATTGACCCTTGAGCAATCTCTTGCATATTGTATATAGTATATCTTTCTTCTTCACTTAGAGTATTGACACCTTGCAAGATAGGGGGCATAACATCATTGCCAAGTGTTTGTTGAAATTTTAGTGTTTGTGCTTTAATGGAAACAATATCAGCTCTATTCCAAATATACATTCCTGAACCAAAAAGACCAGTAAGAGTGCCGGCTACTCCAGTAATACCAGAGACAGTACCAGCAGCACCAGCTGAGGCTGCATTTCGCTGGGTGCGTGTTTTTCGAGGTTTGTGGTATTTACAGGCAGGTCTGAAAACACCTGTATGATCCATGGTGTGGGGCCCACCAGTGGGATCACTAGTGCATGTTTGGTAAACAGCAACAATATCAGTAAGCATCATACAATGAAACTTAGAAGTACTAGTATCTTGACATAAACCAAATTCAGCCATATTCCAATGTGATAAATTGAAAATAACTGGGATATGCATAAATTGTACATTGTTAATAAGGGCACCTGGGAGTGACATGGCAGTCAGACCACTAGGAGGTCCCTCATCAAGACAAGGGCAGGCAAGAAGTTCTTCCTGGCTGGGTGGAATGACAGACAGAGAGATGAAGAAGTAGCATAGTTTTGAGAACAAAAATCTCGTGCCACTGATGAAGGGAGTTGCTCTCAGAAGGCAGGGTCAATAAGTGCAGTTATATTGACCCATGTGTCTTGGGGAAGCCTGTCTAATAGAGAGTGTACCATTCTGTGATATGTCAGTGTTAGGCCAGCAATGGAATGTGCCCTTGGCTAGGCATGCTACAGGAATTTTGTAGCCCATTGCATCAGTATCCCATTGGATAGTAAGGGAGGATTTATCTGGAGCAACAACAACAACAGCATTTAATAAAGCATCTTTTCCTTGAGTAACTTTAACATTTTTGTTAGGAATTGTAATTTTAACACCCATGTCAGATTTTCTAAGCAATTGTGCCAGAAAATCCGGTTGTTTTGGTAGAAGTGGGGGAGCAAAAACTGTTAGAGGTAGAAATCCACCCAGCGGGAGAAGGATGTGCAAGATAGCCATGTTGCCGATATCTGAAAGAAACAGAAAGGGTTAAATTAGCTGAAAGTACTATTCTGCCCTATGGGGTTAGGAAAAGTAAGTTTAGTCACCTTTATACAGTTTCAGTTGGTTAGCATGGAACCACTTGTCAGCAGTCTTTTTCTGCTTTTGCTGTTGTACTCTAACTTGATACACAGCAGGACTGATCTTGTTTACAGTGGGATAAGAACCTTCCCATTTACTGGCAAATGAGTGAGGGGGTTGTCTGTATTGGAGAAGCATGACTTGATCTCCAACTTGCCAGTCGACTTATTTATCATGTTTGTCAAAGTGGGCTTTTGCTTGCTGTTGGGCTTTGCCAATTTGCTTTACAGCAAACAAATATGTTTTCATGATGTCATCATGAAGCTTTTCCACGTACTTGTCTACGGATACTCTCTGCAGTGGGGGTGTGCAGATTAACCAACAGGTGTTCAGGTAGTCTCATAGCTCTACCAGTCATAACCTCATAAGGGGTACACTGAGTGCTGCAGGTGTGGCCCTAATTGCCATGAGGAGTAGTGGCAAAAGGGAATCCCAATCTTTGGGATTATCATCAGTGAATTTAGACAACATCTGTTTGATGCATCTGTTTGCTCTTTCTACCTGGCCTGAGGATTGAGGATGGTAGGGGATGTGGAAATTTTTCATCAATTTCAAGAAGTTGGAGTGTTTGTTGCATCAGTTCAGCTGTGAAGCTGGAACCCTGATCTGAGTCTACCTTGAGGGGTAAACTCCACCTGGAGAATAGCTGATCCACCAGGATTTTGGCAGTGGTCTTTGCAGTGTTGTTCTTAGTGGGCAATGCTTCTACCCACTTAGAGAACAAATCCGTGACAACAAGGGCATACTTGTTGTTCTTACTAGAATTAGTAAGAGGGCCAATGAAATCAATCTGAATTACATTCCATGGTCTGGATTGCCTTTGGGGTAGCAATCTTGCATTTTTCTTTGCAGGAATAGGATTGTTCTGGGCGCACACTATGCAGTTGTCAACATAGTGTTCCACGTCTTTGGCCATGCCAGACCACCAGACAACTGTTTTGAGTCTGTGGAGGGTGTTGTCCGTCCCCTGGTGTCCACCAGTGGGAGTGTCATGAACCATATGAATAAATTCGGTTCGCAGTGAGTGTGGTGCCACCCACAGTTTCTCACCTGTATCTTCTTTGTGATACCAGATGAGCCGTTGATCACCAGACAAGTGTAAATTGTCTGAGTGTCTCTTGTATGGAATGCCTACAGGCAGTGCCTGTTCAGTTCCTTTGTCCAGGAATTTGAACACATCTCTGATCTCTGCATCTGCTTTCTGAGCAGCAGAAAGATCCAGTGGGACTTCTGGTACTGGTTTCTTGGCAGCAGCAATTATAGATGTTACAATAGCTGATACACCCTGTGGATGAGTCATTTACCATGTCTCTCCCCCCTCGAGTGCCTGCTTTGGCAAGCAGGTTGGCTCGCTCATTGTACTCATGGTAAGGATCAGATTTACAGTGAGCCTTAACCTTTTGTATGTTAGCTTGTGTGTGAACATTTGGGTGAGGGTGCGAATGTACACAAACAGTTCCCTATATTTGACAGGGGTACCATCGGATGAGGTAAAATGATTCTTTTGCCAGAATGGAAAGAATTCAGTTAGGGATGAGCATACCCAATTGGAGTCTGCAAAGATGATTGCATCTGTGTCACCATGGGGTATAATCTCTAAGGCACAGGCCACAGCTGCGAGTTCTGCATACTGTGAGGAGAGAACAGTACATTTCCTAGAAATGCATCTGTAATCACCCTCATGATCCAGTATGAGCACTCCAAGGCCTGCTACCTGTTTGCCATCCAGATAGGATGCAGAGCCATCTGTAAAGATGCAGAACATTGTTTTGTCCTCCAGGACCTCAGGTGTTGCTGGCAGGAAGGGCCCTGGGTCAGGTAGGTCAGGTGGTTGGAAGGCACAATCATGAGGTTTACCTGTGTATAGTAGGCCATGGGCCAAGATGGATGGCATTTTGGCAGGCAGTACTTTGATGTCTCTATCCTGCAAAAGCAAAGACCAATGAGTGAGTCTGGTGTTGGAAACTGATTCATCTTTTACTTTATCTGAAAGCAAAAAATTGGTTGGGGTGTGGCAGGTATGCAAAATGATGGGAGCATATCCAATGATGTACAGAAAATGTTTGACAGCCCAAAAGGTTGCCAACAGTGTCCTTTCGCAAAGACTGTATTTTCTTTTTACAGGAGATAGCATCTGTGATGCATAGGCAATGGGCCTGAAATACCCATTGTACTTTTGTGCCAGCACTGCAGACATGGCCACATCAGAGATGGCAGTTTCCAAATGGAAAGGCAATCTTGGATTTGGGTTGACCAGTGCTGGGGCTGAGGCTAGGGCCTGTCTGAGCTGGGCCACAGCTTCAGTGTGTGTGGGGCCCCATGTCCATGGGACGTCCTTTTTTAGCAATTCATACAGGGGAGCAGCCTTCAAGGCAAATTCAGGGATGAAATCCCTGGAGTAGTTACCATACCTAAAAGCACCTGAGTGTTGCCACGCTTGTAGGAAGTGGTAGATCTTGCAAGCCCTGGATCTTCTTGTTGCTGGGCTTCTGCCTTGGTCTTTGTAATGCATAGGCCAAGGAACATGACCTCCTTCTGACACAGTTGTGCCTTAGAGGGGTTGCACTTGAGGCCTGCTCTCCCGAGGAGAGTCAGCAGTTCATCCAAAAGGGTTAAGTGTTCCTCTTTGGTGGAAGTTGCCAAAAGCAAATCATCCACATGCTGCAGGAGACTGTCAGGTATAGAGAACCCCTGCAGGGCATCCATCATGTGCAGATGGAAGAGGAAGGGGCTGTTATTGAATCCCTGGGGAAAGCACGTCCAGGTGTACTGGTGGCCTTCAAAGGTGAAAGCAAACTTGTATTGGCTTTCCTGAGCTAATGGGAGTGACCAAAACCCATTAGAAATGTCAAGAGCTGAAAACCACTTTTTGTCGGGCGTCAGCAACTTGAACACATCAGGGGCTGATGCCACAGTTGGGGTACAGCTGGGGCACAGCTGGGGGTAACTTGATTAAGCTTTCTGTAATCAGTTGTAAGCCTCCAAGCTCCATTTGGCTTTTTAATGGGGCAAATGGGCGAACTGACGGTGGAGACACAAGGCCTAATCACTCCTTGTTGCAGCAGTGATTGGATGATCTCTCTCAATGGGCAGTTCCTCAATCACTGCACCGGTCTGGCCAGTACTCGGTGCTGCAAAGGGGTTTGTTTCTCGGCCACGTGACCCTGCGGAAGCTGAAGACATGAAAGGGTTTGTATTGCTGAATGGTGACAGGGCTGCAACAGAACGGCCTGCAGTGCCATCTGTTGTGGCAAGGACCTCCTCCAGCTGCTTACGGAGGGTCTCATTTTGATCCTTTAATTCCCTATAAGTAGGCCCATTACAGTACTTATTATTGGAATTTGTGTTCTGCCCATTTTGGTTGTTGTTATTGCAATTGTTTTTGTAATTTCGGTTGCCCCCCCCTTGTGGGCCTGAGCCTGACGGTCATCAGAAGGGGCATCCTGCTTGGTGTTGCCACCTTCCACAGTGTAGTGAGTGGGGGCTGAGCCAACCACGGCATCTTGTGCCGGGTCCATCTGGGCCGTCGAGGTGATGGCGGTGGCCGTCTTGTTTTTGCCAGAAGCGAGATTACGGAGGTAGACCTGAAAGGCACGCTCCGTCTTGGTAAGGATCTGTTGAAAAGTGTCGGTCTGTGGGTAAACGTTGAGTTCAACTTTTTCCCAGAGACCCAGAGTCATGTTTCGGATGTACAAGTCCTTGTACTTAATTTGGTCTCTCGTGGCGTTCTCTCCTGCTAGGCCTTTGCCGGCCTGGTAGGTGAGCCACAGTCATTGATGATAAGCTGTGGCTTTTTTACGCTTTTGCTTAACCTTGTAGGCCAAGCGGGCTCCAACGATACCTGGGGAATTAGCCGATAGAAGGGCCTGTGAGATTTAGTTGAAATCAAGCGTGTTGCAGTTGCGAATGTCCTCTGAGAGCTTGGCCCAGAGGGTTGTCTCAATAGTGTGTCTCAAAACTTGAACCTGATACTCTGGTTGGAGAGAAAGTTTCTCACAAAGGGAGTGTACCTTCTCTAAATGACAGCTAAGGTTGTCATTGGGGCCCATTTGTCCAATGCCTTGGGCGATTTGTTGAACAGAATGAGCCACCTGTAGTGGGTTGGATGTTAGGACTTCGTGGAGGGCGAAATTCAAAAACACCCTTGGGTGATCCACCGCCCGCCCAATAGCGACTGCATGGAATGCAGTATCCTGGCTGACAGCATGCTCAATCATGCGTTCAGTTTGACTGCGCAGGGTCGGGGCGTCAGGGTTTGACACAGCACTGGGGTTTGTAACTAGGTTAGTAATTACATCCTGCACAATGGCTCGCACCTCCGCACTGTCCTTCCTGGTGAGGGGAGCCAGTGGGAGCACGTGGCCTGGTGGTGGTGGTGGTGGCTAGCCTCCTGTATCATGGGGGCTGCCATATTTGTTGTCATTGGGGCGGCCATTTTTGTTGTCATGGGGGCTGACATGTTTGTTGTTGTCATGGGGTGGCCATTTTGGTTGTCACATGGCAACATGGGCGATGTGCCAACATGGCGGACATCTTGTGGATGGCTAGTGAATGCCACCACCCTGTGGGGCAGGGGGTTTGGATGTGATGAGGTGGCCAATGTCCTCATAATCCGAATCGTCATCGCCTGATGACGTAATATCAGTGGGTGTGTACTGAAAACCATTTATGGCTTTAACATGGCCAGAGAGAATGTCTCGCTGATGGCGCAGTTTCGCCATCTTTGCCTTACATTTTCTATGACAAGCTTTTGCAGTGGCCTGCTCAATACCTTTCTCAACCTCACGTTGCATAACTCGATACGCGGCGCCCAATTCAATGTTTTCCATAAGCTCTTTGTCTAGCTCATTCATCAGCTTGACATTTTCCTCCTTCAATTGCACAGTAGCATCATGCAAAATTGCATTTATGTCACTCAAAATATCATTTAAAAAAAGACAACAGTTTTTTGTCACATCTTAACCTATCATTATCCTCTTTTAACATGCAATTTTCACATTCTATTTCTTGAGCAGTACAATGCAACTGCTTGTTATTGTGTTCACGGAGTGACTCTGTCTCCTCCATTAATTTCTGTTCCCTTTCAGGAACTCTTGCGCTAGCAACCCACCCTCCTTTTTCAAAGAGGCAATTTGCAACTCAAGAGAAGTACAACGGGTAAGCAAGGTATTAACAGCTGTATTAAGATCAGCTAATAATAATCCCTTGCAGAACTATTTTCTTTGCCTTTTGCTTAGACTCAAGATATTGGTTTGAGATGGCAAGCAAGGGGTCTTGAGCTGATTTTGCATCCAGCGCAACATCAGTCCATCCTTCATGGGAGGTGAGGTAGTTAGAGACATCCAGTCTCAGTTCTGTGCACAGTTGAGACATTGGACACACAAGGGTTAACAGACAGAACACAACAAGAAAGAGAGAGAGAGAAAAAAAAAAGTGGAAGACTGGTTTTAAAATCCTGGGCTCTGACTTCAGACAGGTTTCCGGACTCCTGCTAGAAGTAGTTAAGCCAAGGCGATACGCTGTAACTCACAAAGGAGTTTACCAGAGGTCGGCGGGGTGGGGTGGGATGCCCCTCTCCAGACCAAAGCAAAAGAAGTTTGCAAAGTGAAAACCACGGTATGTTCAGACAGGTCCAAGTGGCAACTAAATTGTACCACACTGCTGAATATCTGAGATCAAAGAACTGAGATATGAATCTCGCTCTGACACTCCAGTCCTGCACTCCGGTCACCAGTGTAATTTGGGCAATAAATCTTACCCTATTGCAGGTTCTTGTCTGGATTGCCAAAGTAGAGAAACAACAAACACTTGGTTTCCAGAGTCTGATAATGATTTATTTCTGGTATATAAAACAGACTTACAACCAATCAGTGATAAAAATAAAAATAATTACCACTAACAATACCAGTCTTCCTTATTTCTCACCTAGGCAGAATCAGCTTTCTTCTCTAAGGATTCTAAGCTAAAACAGTCATTTTCATACCTCTGATTGTTGCTATAGAAACCAGTAAAAGAGATACAATCACCTCTTATGAGTGGCTGACAGCAGAAATAGTGTGATTCCTACTAGCCTGGGAATATGCACCGAAGTAACAAAAATACAGATAAGGAAAATAGTCTTTGTATGCAATCAGGTTGTGATGACCATTACCTAATAATTACTTTGCACTAAACCTAAAGATGGCAGCATTGTACAACTAATGATTGTAATTATACAAGGTATTCAAACAGCAGTATTTTCTCAGTGCATTAGTACATAATGATTTTCAGTAGAACACAATAATTATAGAAATATTGGTAATACAAGCATAATAATTGTATATAAGGCACTGTAATACATATATAAAGTATTGTGATTATATAGCAAGGATACAGTCATAAGCATTGTAATCAATGGCAGCAATGATAATAGAACAATAGAACCCAGATCCTGACCCTCATGCTTATATGATAAGTGCCTGTGCCCTAAATATTACTGTCTGTGACATAGTGCCTCAGTCAGGGGTGGTGGTCCATGGATAACAACAGTATGTGAGACGTATGTCACTATTGTTTCTGCATTACCAAAACAGAATGAAATAAAGTAGAGGGCCTATTAGAACAGGATCCAGAGAAGTACATATGAATCTTTATATTGCGTAAGGTAATATAAGCTGGTATATGAAATGAGGAAACAAGTCCTGAGAAGAATGGCTGTGCTTACTCAGGGGCAGGCACGATGCGCTTTTGCAGCCGCCCGAGTAAATCTTTCTACGTTGTAAAAAGGAAAGTGTTGCCCGAGTCCAGAAATGGTAAAAAGGTCCCTTTTGCCTCTCAGTATCTGCACCTTATGTGCACCGAGGGACAAGGAGCAGACTACCGTTGCATTTCGGGTATCCTACCAAAAGGAAGTAAGGCACAAATAAGAGGAGAGGCTGCACGGCATTTGGAAATGTCAGCCGCCCGCCTGAAAGAGAAAGTAATTTACTTTTATTTGTTTATTGCACGAGTCGCACTTTGCACTGCAGAAGTAACCGTAAAAGTCTGAGCAAAAGACCTTGTGTTGAGACACCAAGGCTGCTACCCAGTAGCAAGGAGTAGCAAGCCTCTGAGAGAGAAAGTGATGCTGAGCTGGGGAAAGGAGTCAGCGGCTAAGAGTAAAGAAATGTATGGTTTCAGATGCCACTCCTGCATGCGCCTGCTAAGCCTTTCTCCTTAGTTGGGTTCGCCAGACCTGTTAGAATACTGAGGCTCTCTTTAACCCTACTATAAACACATGCCAGAAGAAGTAAAATAGAAATAAACAATTGCAAGTTAAATTGAAGCCCTTAGGTTTTGTAAAAACGAGGTAGAATGCCCATATAGTATTTAAGGCTGCCTTTGATATTCTGTGCACCCTGTAGTACTTTAGCAGTTGTTTTTTTTGTGTGTCAGGAAAGCCATATTTAAAATAATTCAGGTTGGCCAAAAAGGAGAAATCCTTACCTAAGTTCTATAGGAAGAAAACAGTGCTGCTTCTCATGTGCAGGTTTTAGAGTGAAGGGGCTTTCCTAAGGGTTGGGCGCCCTCTACTGTCCCCTTTTTATATGACAGTTTGGTTGCTCACTGTCAATCTTATGGTTACCAAGGTTGTGTAAGGTTATGGTTACCAACCTTGGGGTTGCTAGGTAATTAATTACCTAGTTAAGAAATAACCTTAAAAATAACAGCTACACTGTAGAATAGTGTGTATTAAGGAACTGTATCAGAAAAGGTCAGAGGTGTTAAAGAAGTGAGGACACTTGTTTTAATCCAAACCTTTTCCAAAAGATAGGAAACTTCTATTTTCTGTTAAAGGTCTGAGTCATGTGACTACGACCCAGGGATATCAATATCCCCCCCTTTTGGACATTAGGCAGTTAAACCTGGAGAGTGATACGGAGAGATCATCTGGAAGACTGTGAGAGTAAATACAGAGATATAGAGATTGTAGTAATTCTACAAGCTAGAGACTGTATTGAAAAAGTCTGGTGCAAGAAACCACTGAAGGGGTAAATGGTCATTGTTATTGCTTATTATTTTACCTGACTTTAAGGTTCTTTTGGGTTTTCTGATTTTATTGGTTTATTTTCTTCCTTTTTGTATATAAGTTCTTATTTAATAAAAGTCACATTCAGTGTGTTTTAAATCTTAAAACATTGCCTTGTCTGCTTTATTTCCCACCCTCTGTGACAATGATTCCTGCAGGAAGAGACCATTTGGTCACAGACCCTTGTTATCAGTTGTAAACCTGAGATCACTCTAGCAAAACAGGAAATCAGCAGGGAGACATCAAAGGGGATGTTTTTATGAAAGACTCATATTTTAAAATTTGCTGACTGTTGATTTCCACAGTAGAAATTAAATATATGGGAGGATCTAACTGTGATCTCACCAAGGGGGGGTGGGGAGAGGATTTTGAAAGAGTCAGGCATCTGCGGGAAACAGAGCTTTTTATTCTGGACTCAAGAGAGACTTAGTTCTCTGGACGTAAGAAGGTACTTTATGGTAACATCTAGCTAGGCAAGAACTTTTAAGTATTTGTGGTAGGCGTATTTGTGTTCTGTAACTTCCCATTTATTTTATGTGACTGTAAGTTATTGATAATAATAATTGTTCTGTGTTTGATTTTACCTGTTTTACAATTTTTAGTAAACAATATGTTTTTTAAAATACTGCCTATGCTTTTTCTCAGTTCTTTTACATGTGAATGCTGAAGCTGAGTTTGTCTGACAGCTGTTAAGGGCATGAATGTGTTACTAATCTTGCAAAAAGGTACGAATATACGTAAGTCTCATATTGAGTCATAAGGGTACATTTTGGAAACCTGGCTGGGTGCCCCTGGGTGAAGGATTGTACTGCATCCCCCCGAAGAGGGTACATATCTGAGCCTTTTAACTGGGTATGCTAGCATAAGGTTCACATTTAACCCCCAGGACTCGAGGCTGGTAGGTGACTCGGACACAAAACAGACAGAAAGATTACCCGGCCTGTCTCCTGTTCACACTATTGCACTTTGAGGTTGGCACTGTGGGAGCAGAGGGCCTGACTTGTGGAGTGCGTTGGTTACAGATTTGGTTGGCAGCGGTGGAATTTAAAAGTAATTGGTAACATGAGCATTAACAGTTCAGTGTGTCAGAATAATACTGTACAGCTCACATGAAAAATAAGGCACTGATTTATTTTTGAAAAAGTAAACAGAACTCTATCATTGTGCTTACAGTCTAAGTTCCCTACCTGTTTTTTTTTTTTTTTTGAGTGCAAGTTAGTGTAGCCGTAATTAGGGAAGAAGATGGTTTCCAACTACAGCGGTCACATTGCAGACTACCTGAGGCAGTTGTGCCAAGGGAGAGGAGTCCAGCATGAGGGGAGAGCCAACAAGTAGATCCTCGCGGAGGCTGTGGTGGCAGCCGATGTCTAGAGCCTCAAGTCACAGTCTGTGACTGAAAAGGACCGAACCTTGGGTGTGGAAGGGTCAGGGTCCAGTGCAGTGTCCAGATCTAGTGAGGAGGACAGCAGGGCCAGTGCAAGCCAAGGGCCACAGCAGCAGGGGAATGTCACCAACATTCTGGAGCCAGAAGGGCTCAGGCTACACAGAAACATAGACTTTGATGGCAGATAAGGACCGCTTGGCCCACCTAGTCTGCCCATTTCCCTACCTGCTGGATAAGCTGCAGATCCTAGTTAACCAACAGCCTATTTCTTCCTACCCCCCACAAGAATTGCCTTATGTCTGTCCCATGCATTCTTGAATTCTCCAACAGTTTTAGACCCCACAACCTCCTCAGGAAGGTGGTTCCATGCATCCACCACCCTACAGATGAAGGTGCGGAAAATGGAGCTGGAGTTCCAGAGAGAAGAGCGGCGAGAGCAATGAGAGGCTGAGCGAGAACAGCGGGAGGCTGAGTGACAGCAGTGAGAGGCCGAGCGAGAAGAGCATGAGCAACAGAGGCAACATGAACTGGAGAAGCTACGACTCCAAACACCAGCACCAGAGCAGGTAAGTGTCCTGGGATTAACTTGGACTCCAGGACTGGGTTACAAATTAAATTCTAAATTGATAGCTGAATTTAAAGAGGGGGAAGATATGGATGCCTTTTTAAATTCCTTTGAAAAAGTATGCATTCAGACAAATATTCCTAGAGGGTCCTGGAGCTTCCAGCTATCCCCTCTACTTATTGGAAAAGCTCAGGATGCGTTGGGTCAAATGGACAATGAGGACAGTAATGATTACAGTAAACTTAACATTGCACTTTTAAAATAATATGAGCAAACAGCAGAGGTATACAGAGCTGAATTCCATAAGCTCGGGAGAAGCCCTGACATAAGCTACAAGGAGCTAGCCACTAAACAACGTCAGTTTTTAAAATGTTGAGGGAAGGAATTGAAGCAAACTATGTAGAGCAAACTGAAAATGCTGTACTGTTAGAGCAGTTTTGTGGGCATGCCCAGCAGAGCTGAAAACCTGGTTGGAGGACTGAAATCCAAAAACAGTGCAAGAGGCTGCTGAACTCTTGGACCACTATGCCAGGAGCAGACCTTCTCTGAGAGTGAATAGGGTGGGTGTGGCAGTTCAGATAGGGAAAAGCGTACCTCCAGGGCTGCTAATACCCTCCCTGCCTCCACCGAAACCAGATAGCCCCAGGTTACAAAGAAAGGATTTACATGAAAAAAGAAATGAATGTTGGGTTTGCAAAGAACCTGGTCATCTGGCCAGACAGTGTCCCAAAAGGACAAGCAGTACACAGAGTGGTGCTAGAAAAGAATTGGGTTGTTTGTGTGTCCCTGAAAGCATGCCAGTAAACATGAGGGAACACATACACCCAGTCACTGTGAATAGTGTACAGACACATGGATTGAGGGACACGGGGGTGCCCCTGACTTTGGTAAAAGGGGATTTGGTAGAGCCTGGTCAGCTTATACCCAATCAATTTGTGACCATACGGGCATTCACTGGGGAGGAGAAAACCTTGCCACTCGCTAGTGTTCTCCTAGGCTGGATTGAGACAGGGGGAGCTGTGCAAAAGGTTGCTGTAGCCGAGACTTTGTCGATGTAATGATCGGCAATAATCTCAAAAAGGGGATGATGTGTCCAATTACCTGCAGCCAAGTGGCAAAGGAAATTGTGGTTCCCTGGACCCCATAGAAGCCCCTGTGGAAACCACTGGGAGGCTAGTTCCCCAGCCTGTGTCTCCTGATTTGGAGAATAATGAAAGGGGGTTAGAAATTCCCCAGGTAGCAGTTAACCAAACAGCTATGGAGGGTTACTCCGAGGAAGGAGGGGTGACCCATTGTCAGAGGGTTAGGGATGACAGTGATCCTGAATGCCTTGATGCTAGAGCTAGGGACCCTAGTGTAGCCACTGAAGTGGACCTGTCCCATGCCTTAGGAATGCGTAAGGAGTTTGCAGCTGCTCAGAAAAGAGACCCTAGTCTAGAGAAGCTGAGGGCTTGGACAGACTCTGGTGGAGTACAGGGAGGTGATGGGAAACATAAAGTTTATTGGGGGGAGTCACGTGATGCAAGTGCCAGCTTAACATCCTGATCGCCCAGCTCTCGCCTCCCGTCTCTGTTTTTCGATTAAAACTTAAGAGTAAAGGGTTATTGCAACTATAATCTGGTTCAGTTTACTGGCTAAAGTACTGGGGAGTGACGAGATCCTGTCCGGGTGGCCGATGGAGAAAGATAAGTGCAAAAGCCACGGGAAACATACTCCGCCTGTCTCTCCTGGCAAGGCCCCAAAGAAACCCAGGGACTCTTCTGCCTCCGGAAACCCAGAAATCGAAACTGAAATGGCTGAGCTGGAGAATGAGTCGCTCACACTAGCGAGGTTCTTGGCAGAGCTGAAACCCTTCAGGGCAGACTTCCAAACAGTCACCGAGGAGCTAAAAGCGGTTTCCCTGGCAGTAGAAGACTTATCAAGATGCACAAAGGATAATGAATCTAGAATTGCGTTGGTGGAAGCCCAGTCTGCTAAGGTTGAACCGGAGATGGTGACTATCCGCCAGAAGTTGACGAGATTGGACTCTAAGATTGAGGACTTGGAAGGAAGAAGTAGACGCAACAACCTTATAATTATTAGGCTACCAGAGAAGGTGGAGGGGCAGACGTGATAGTGTTTGTCCAGAAGCTCTTGATAAAGATTGCTGGTCCATCGCCATATGGCCCAAGCTATACTATTGAAAGAGCCCACCGGGCTTTAAGGGCGATGCCCCCGCCAGGCACCCCACCTACCCTAATCCTTCGTTTCTTAAACTATCTTGAGAAACAATACATCCTTTCTAAGGTCAGAGAGCTCAAAGAAGTCTCCTGGGAAAATGCTGCCTTGTGAACTACTCAGGATCTGCCCCTCACAGTGAGGCAAAAACGGGCAGAATACCACTCAATAGTGGTTAAGCTGATTGCTTCCTCTACTCGGTTCAGGATGACTTACCCTGCACGTTTGCAAGTTTGTTTATCAGGGTCATGGGTGACCTATGAAAACCCGAAAGCAGCAGTGGAAGGTCTTAAGTCTGCACTTCCGGACCTATTTAAATGAGAGATCGAGTTTGTGCTTCGAGGAGTGAAACCGAGTCCTGGAATGTTGGGCGAAGGACTTTGGAGAGAGGAACTGTTCCCAGACATTTGGCGCATCTTACTTATTACTAAGGGTTCGGGGACTCTGGCTGGAGCAGGGGTCCGTCAATGATATTTGAGGCGGTCATACAGTAATTGAAATTCCTGTACCCTGCCTTCAAAGACAGTTTGCTCAGTTGTTAATAAGCACCGACTTGAAGTTTAAGTGTATTTTGACTCAATTATTTGCCTCTAGCTTTACAATGTTCGTTTTTCCTTGTTCCAAATTGCAGGTTTGACAATAATATGTTGACACTAGAGGCGCTAGTTCTTTGTGGATTGGAGCTTAGCTATTTTCACATTATGGTTGGGGCTGCGTTATTAGCCCGAGCTCTGCAAGGTTGTAGTTTTTCTCTTAAATGTTGTTTTGGGGTTTTCTCCTCTAGGTAGATAATGTGCATTTTATTAGACCATGAATATCGGGAAAGAGCAGGGGTTCGATGCTTATATATCCCGGTCATTTTGGGAACGTTTGTGTTTTTTTTTTTTTTTCTTATTTAGATGGGTCCCTGAGATCTTCGAGGGGCGTCCCCCAGTTCTGGCTTTGCCTCTCCCCTTCCCTTTTTCTTTTGATGTTGTTTAGTCGGGAGACTGATGGAAAGGGATAAAAAAGGGCAATCTAGTTGGGAGGTCTATTAGTGTAGGATATAGCCTTTTGGGGCTTCTCTCTGTACAGAAGCGCTGTGATCAGAGAGGTGGAATCTCTGCCGGTCACCTGCTCCAGAGGGGAGTTTTTTTCCTTCTTTCTTTGGGGGGTTGCCAGAAACAGGAAGGGTCTGTGATGTTTAGCCTCAAAGTAGGGAGGGCCTTCCGAGTCTGGATTTCAGTGGGCTTCCTCCCTCTTTTCAGGACCTCTCTTACAGACTCTTTGGATATATGCCCTTTTTGTTAGCGCTGATGCCCATCCTGCATTGGGGGGTTCAGTTAGAGTCAGATAGTTAGCAGGATGGTGGCCAATCCAGGGACGGGGGCTGGCGGTGATAAGGAGGGTCAGTGCATTTGACATCGTGGGCCAAGAAGGAGTTATGTTGGGGAGCGAACGCCTTGGGTGGAATGTTTGGGGAGGGGATATTTACTACTACTATGGTGGAAGGATAATGGGTTAGTGGGGCAAGGATTCTGTTTTAGGGAGGAAAGGGGTAGAAGGGAGGCGCAGAACAGAATTACAGGGTCTGATCAGGGTGAGGAGTTCCTATGGGCCCGGAGAGCCTGAGTTTTACCTGGTAATTGGGTATGTTCAATCTTAATTAGCAGTTAAATGGGAACTTCCTGGGATTTAATTACATGGAATGTTAACGGAGCAAGGAACAATACTAAAAGACATAAGATTCTGAAGCACCTTCAAATGCAAAGGGGGAAAATCATCTGTCTACAAGAGACTCACCTGCTTGATTCAGAAAACACCTTGTTTAAATGACAGAGTATTGGACAGGTATACCTGTCTGGCGAGAGCACTGCTAGCAAGGGGGTGGCTATTCTGATTACCAGGCAAATTCCATTTTCCTGTGAGGAAATTGTCATGGATCCCTCGGGTCGTTTCTTGCTATTGGTGGGAACGTTATACAGGTCAAAACTTTTAGTAGGAAGTATTTACGGCCCAAATACGGATTCACCCGTTTATTTTGTAGGCCTGTTAAAAACGTTGTCCCCGTATATCCATATTCCGATGATCCAAGGGGGGGACTGGAATTTACCATTCAACCCAGATATGGATAAGGATGGCAAAGGGAGAAGTGGGCTATCTCCCGTGCAGAGAGCCCTCAGAGAGTTGGTGGATAGCACTGGTTTATGTGATCCATGGAGGGTCTTATATCCCTCACTCAGGGAATATATGTTTACATCGGCTGTTCATGGATCTAGATCCAGGATTGATTTTTTCCTGATTAGTCAATCGGCTCTTCCCGGTCCATCGCAATGTTCAATATTGCCTGGTATTATTTCGGACCATTCATTGGTCCGTTGTTCGTTAAATCTTTCCCCTAATCTTAGTAGACAAACGAAATGGAAGTTGAATAATCAACTGTTACAGTATCCAGCAATTAAAGAAATCATTACCCATTTTATAGAGCAATATGAAAGGGAGTATATGGAGTCCACAGGTAAAGGGGATATGGAGTGGAGTGGAGTGGAGTGCGCTCAAATGCGTTCTGAGGGGTGAACTCATCAGACTAGCGGCAAACAGGAAGAAAAAAAAGAGAGAATAAAGCCTTTGACTTACTTTTTACCCAGATTAGCGGATGTAGATGCACTCTGTCCCTTTCAGGGACTACCCCTTAGAAAATCAGGGAAAACTAATCGGTTTAAGGAATCAATATAGTGACCTTTTTCGGGAGAGAGTGGAATATGCCCTGTTAAAGACTAAAGCTTGGTACCTTGACCAGGGGGAAAAGGCCGGGCATTTACTGGCCATGAGATTAAAAAAAAAGGAATCGGTTAGGATTATTAAGAGTATAACCTCTCGGTTGGATGGCAAGGTTAAAACTCACCCTACGGAAATTGTTCAGGAGTTTGAGAGTTACTATAGAGACTTACTGTATATAGCCTGATGAAGTTAGCCCTCGAAGGAGGAGGTGGAGGTTATCTTTCCTCTTGTCCACTTCTCGTTGCCTGAGGGGCTGGGTAGTGCACTGACTCAACCCATTTCAGAAGAAGAGATTCTGCAACAATAAACTCTTGCTTACTCTTGATAAGGCTCCGGGCCCTGATGGGTTCTCCCACAAGTTTTATAAATGCTTTGCTGTGCAGTTAGCTCCTAGTTTAAAAAGATTATTTCACTGTAATTTGACCTCCGAGAAAGTGGACAAACATCTTTTTTCAGCTCTTATTGTGGTCATTCCCAAGGGTGGTAAGGACCCAGACAAGGTTACCAGCTACAGACCCATTTCACTTTTAAATTATGATGTTAAGATTTTAGCAAAAATTTTGGCCAATCGTTTAGCCAAAGTAATGCCGCTACTCATACACAACGCATCAAGTTGGCTTTATGGGTGGTAGATCGACTGTGGACCACTTACGTAAATTGGCTAATATATTTTCTGCGTCTAGGGATTACTGTTTCCCTTCTGGGTTGGTGTCGATAGAAGCAGAAAAAGCATTTGATAGGGTGGATTGGCAGTTCTTATATTTAACAATGATAAAATTTGGACTTCCCCCCTCTTTTGTTAAGAACGTTTTTTCTCTGTACAGTCAACCGAGCGCACAGATTTACTGCAATGGTTTTTTTTCTTCAACATTCCCTCTGTGTGCTGGAACTCAACAGGGATGTCCTCTCTCACCTCTTCTTTTTAATCTTTACCCTGAACCCTTTCTTGCAAAAATAAGATTGGACCCTAGAGTCAAAGGAATTAAAATAGGTTCCCATGAGTTTAAACTTTCTGCTTATGCAGACGACGTTCTTTTTCATCTAACCCACCCCAACACCACTATACCAGTGGGAATGGAGCTTATAGAGGAGTTCAGCAAGTATTCTAAATATAAAATCAATAGAGAAAAAACCTTAGTATTCCCATTGAATTCCAGGGTGCTCAAGTCGGAGATTACAGCGCTTGTTTACAGTGGAGCCCGTCCAAGCTTACATATTTAGGGGTCGTTTTGGCCCGTAGTGACTCCAAGATGGTACAATTAAATTTAGACTCGATAAGGAATACCATTCAACAAGATCTAGCTAGGTGGGCCAAACTCCCATTATCCTTATGGGGTAGGGTTAGCCTGACGAAAATGAATATATTACCTAGGGTATTGTACCCACTAACCATGCTGAACTTGTGGTTGCTGTTCAGCTGGTTCAAGAATATGCATGCAATAATTTCAGAATTTATCTGGCAGGGGAAGACTCCGCATAGAGCTTATAATAAGATGGCTGCTACTAAGGAGAAGGCGGGGTTAAATTTACCTCATTTGGGATTATATTATTGGGCAAGTGGTGTAAAGTAAGTATAAAGATGGCTGCTAGCTCCCTATAGAGTATTCTTCATCTGTTTATGTCCCCTCATGGGTTAAGTTAGAGGTGGAGTTAAAAGCGAGGGGGTTTGATCCGACTGCACTCCTTTTATGCTTCAACAAAATCCCTATCTGGGGAATTATTCCTCACCCGATTATAAAACATCTTTAAGAATCCATACAACTGTGCTCGTTTTAAAATATTCCCCAGTAAAGACAGGAATCAACCCCTGTGCGAAATTAATTTAAAAATTGGGTAAAATGATTCAGGAATCTTGGCTTCCTGAGATGAAGGATCTGAGATTTCAGACCTTTTTCAGAAGGGGGATTGTCTTTCTGTACAGGCTTTAATTAACAAGTTTCGTATTGCCCCTGGCCATATCTTTAGAGTTTATCAGATTAGGCATCTGCTGGTACAATCTCTTAGGAAACATGTCGGGTCTCAGCCACCCAAAGGATTATTTGAGGTCCTTGCTAGAACTGTTTGGGAGCTGCATGTAGTTTCCAAATTCTATAAATGCTTATTTGAGCAAGCATTTCAGCAGCTCGATGGCACCCCCCATTACTGGAACACTGTTTTTGGAGACCTGGGGAGGGACTGGAACGCAATCTGGTGGCATACCTATAGGTGTATATCTCAGGATAGGCTGAGAGTCATGCAATTTCAATTTCTAAATAACATGTTCTGGACCCTAAAGTTGCATGTAATTGATTGATACTTCTGACCCAAAATGCATAGTGCCGTCAGCAGGATGGGACACTACTTCATATTTTCTGGGGTGTCCTGAGGTTAAATTATGAGGAGAAAGATTGAGAACGGGCAGACCCTTGCTAGAGCTTGATCACCTATTTAGTCCCGAGGTTTGTTTATTGGGGGATTACTCTGGAATTAAGGCTAAAGCCAGATGGTATATATATGTCATTTCAGCGTCACTCAGAAAGTTGTCTTGAGACATTGGATGGATGGAGATTTAATCACTTACAGAGTGGTTACAGGGTTGCTTTTAATCTGAACATGGAAAATTCAGTGCGAATCTAAAATAATTGTTTGTTAAAGTATGGTAAGGTTTGGGAAAGCTACATGAGTTGTATCTACTCAGACAGGTGCTTATTCCTTGACTATCTAATATCATGTTAAGGATGTTTAAAGATGTGGTGCATCATTTTATGATTCTGTCTTTTTGGGGGGGGGGAGGAGGGAGGGAAGGAAGGGAGGCAAGGTGCTCCTGATAATGTACCTGGATATGTTCACATTGTCACGCGTTGATATTGATGCTTGGATTGTCCTGTATTGTTGCATCTTGCTCTATATTGGGAGAAAACCTTAATAAATTTGAATTTCAAAAAAAATAAAGTTTATTGGGACAGTGGACTGCTGTATATCCAGGATGCTAAGACAGAGGGAGGAGTGGTAGGCAGGCAGCTTGTCGTTTCTTAGGGCTACCATGAGCAGTTGATCAAGATTGCACACAATATTCCCATGTCTGGTCATCTGGGAATCACGTGCACTACGCAGTGATTTACACAGAATTTCTATTGACGCTTTTCGCAGCAGGTGAAGGAGTATTACGAGTCTTGTCACTGGTGCCAAGAAATAGGGAAGGTGTGTAAGAAAACCCAGGCCGCCCTAATTCCATTGCTCATAGAGGAGGAGCCATTCCACAGGGTGGGATTGGATATTGTAGGGCCTTTAAATACCCCCAGCTCCTCCGGGAAGAGGTTCATCCTAACTGTGGTGGAGTATCGCACTATCCTCACTGAGGACAGTCGAAGTGGCAGATGCCTTGCTAGGAAATTTTCTCCCGTGTTGGGTTTCCGCAGGAGGTTATCACCGATCAAGGGGGTTCCTTCATGTCGGACCTGATGAAATGTTTGTGGGAGAAGTGTGGGGTGATGCAGAGATGCATGACACCTTATCACCCACAAGCCTGTGGGTTTGTGGAAATATTTAATGGTACCCTTAAGTCAATGCTCCAAGTATTTGCTGAACAGCATGGGAGGAACTGGGAGAACACTTTCCCACCTGTTGTTTGCATCCGGGAGGTGCCCCAGAGTCAACAAAGATTTTCCTTCAAGCTGTTATATGGACATTAGAATACGTGGGCTCAGACTGATCCAGGAGGACTGGGAAAAGAACGCCACCCAGGGAACTCCCCTAATGGATTATGTCCTCAGATTTAGGGAAAGAGTGAAGGAGCTTATGGGGACAGCCCAGAGCAACCTGGCAGCTGCCCACAAAAACAAAAGGTGTGGTACAACTGCAGAGCCAGAGTTCGCTCGTACACTGTGGGTCAGGAAGTCATGGTCCTAATCCCGGTCTGGAAAGACAAGCTGCAGGCCGAGTGGGCAGAACTGTACAAAGTAGTCAGACGGGTAAATGATGTAAACTACATTATAGAGCTACCTGACAGGAAACATACACAAAGAATGTACCATGTCAACATGATGAAGCCATATGCTAATAGGGCTGACATGATGTTTGCAGTGTGTAGTCCTGGGGAGGGGACGGACGAAGGAGACCCCCTTCTGGACTTTCTGGAAGAAAGCAAGTGGGAGTCCTCTGTGGAGGCAATTAATATGTCACCCCAGTTGACCCAGGACCAGATCCAGGAAGTAAAGGAGGTTTTAGCAGACTTTGCCCAACTGTTTAGCTCCAAGCCTGGACTAACCCCCATAGCGACGCATGATGTGGAGAGAGGGACGCAGGCACCCATATGGCGAACAGCATATTGAGTGTCGGAGGCTATCCAAAAGGACATTAGGAGGGAGGTGGAGGAAATGCTGGACTTGGGGATAATCCAGAAATCCCATAGCCCCTGGGCCACACCTGTAGTCCTTCTTCCCAAGCCAGATGGCTCTACTCATTTTTGTGTGAACTATCGTGAACTGAATGCAGTCACGAAGTCAGGTGCCCATTCGATGCCATGGACAGACAAACTCCTGGACAAGTTAGTAGGGGTGATATACCTTACAACTATTGACCTGACAAAGGGGTATTGGTAGGTAGAGTTAACTGCCAGAGCTAGGGAGAGGTAGGCCTTCATCACTCTGATAGGGTTATTTGAATTTAAAGTAATGTCTTTCATAGAAACATAGACTTTGATGGCAGATAAGAACCGCTTGGCCCACCTAGTCTGCCCATTTCCCTACCTAGAGGATAAGCTGCAGATCCTATTTAACCAACAGCCTATTTCTTCCTACTCCCCACAAAACTGCCTTATGTCTGTCCCATGCGTCTCTTGAATTCTCCCACAGTTTTAGACCCCACAACCTCCTCAGGAAGGCTGTTCCATGCTAACCCCAGGGCCCCCTCCTAGTGGGCTATTTCCCTGCCTGCCCTAGGCGTAGCAGGGTGAGGGGGCCCAGATCCATTGGCAGGTGCCTCCACCCAGAGGTGGGGGTTAGAACAGTCGAGGTTGACTCGGTCACAGCCCTCTGGGTTGCTGCAGCCCCCCTTTCTTCCCACTAGTGGCCCATTCAGTTCAATGTCAGTGTCCTTACCATATACACTTACCCCCCGGCTCAAATCAGCCAGCTCACTCCGGGGACCCCCTGGAAAGTAAGGTACAGTTACACCACATTCGCTGTGCAGTATTTCACCATTAGTACAAAGACTAGCCAGAGTACTTTTGCAAAACAAGCAATCTGATTTACAGTATTCGAGGGGGAATAACAAGGACCAGGGGAAATCAGGTTGATTAGCTTACCACTACAGTATATGACAATCTACCTATAGCTCTGTGCACAGGCCTAACCTATTAATTACTGTCTATGGGTACCCAAGCCCTAATGGCTAGTTCCTCGATGCAGCTGGTTGGGGCCCTAACGCAAACGAACGTTTAGTTCCTGAGCAAGTCAGATGGAGCCAGAAAGCTCAATCAGTGCAGTCAGCAACATAACAAAACGATTTTTCCGTTGTTTGTAAGCTTTAACAGGAGCCTCCCTGATTCAGTACTCACTACTCCAGCCGAGAAACCATCTTCACCACTTGCAGGGGCTGATCCTGAGCTTCAAAGCCTCCACACACATTTATATGGAAACAACAGAGGGTACCCATACCAGGCAGCTGCTTTCAGGACCCGAATGAACCACAGCATGCGGGTTTCACTGCAGCTTCCAACGTCTGCATAGACCGAGTGGATCAGCAGATTCTTCAGGTCCCTCTAGGCGGCCTGTTGGTAGTTGTGCTGGGCACAGCCTCTGACCGCAGCCCGGATTTAACTGCGCGCTGGTACGACAACGTCCTCAGGCTTTCTGATGTGTTTCCATGCTAACACTGCACAGGAGTCAGAGTCTTCTCCTCATGGAACAACGATCTGCCCCAACAGCATGGGGCAACTTACAGCTGGGCACCCAATTCCATTGGCTGGTTACATGCCAGTCACTTAGTCTGGCCTCAGTGGTGCTAAAGCCATACTATAATGCCATTTAAAACTACAAGCGGTGTTCTATTGGTATCTGGCTCCATCCAGAGTCCTGATTCCGGTTATCACCCACTCATTCTGTGCCCTTGGCTATTGACCCCTTCCACACAGTCCGTCCACTATTCAGGGCACAACGAAAGTCCCAGCTGCAATAAAAGAGGTAAACTGTACTTCACCAACACTATGTTCTTGGGGGGAACAACTACATCTTTCGATGGGTTCTCATCTTCCTAGCGACTGCAGAAATGGAGCATCAGACAGCAGTCCTAGGCAGGATTTGAACAGAGTAGCTCATCCTCTGTTTGAACCACTAAAGCCTGTAACAGGCAGCCTTAAGAGACAGTACCAGAGGCCAGCACTCACAACCCCATTACGGTCTTATGCCAACACCCACCAGGCATGGAGCATTTGCAAGCTCTGAAGGCTTTGGAACCTCTTTTGTAGGGGGTTGCATCTTCCTGCCTGAAAGAACTTATGCCTGCATCAATTAATTCTTTGAAGTACTTTAAGGTAAACAGCTTAATTAACATTATATTACACTTTAGATTACATGTATATTACTGTATTTAGTTTACTACAGTTTATGCAATATTACCCACATACACAACCTTTTCCCTTTGAAATCAGGTTATTAGTCCTGCCCATGACCCTGGAAAAGGACCTTCCTATCAGCTGCTTGTGGGCTACCCTAGGGGGCAATTACACTCAAGGGCAATACTAACTGGAGTTATCCCTCATACACCTTAGGCAAGGAGCTGGGACATACATCCCTAGGACTACTTTGGGCAGGTCCAGGCTGACCCAGAGACCTCATCCTGCTTTACTACAGGCAGTACTTCTCGCTAGAGTTGCCCAGGGTCTCGGACAACCCTGTTACAAGCTCTGATTCCATTTCAGCCTCATTGAGACTAGTAGGGGAACCTCCAGGAAGGGACCCATTGTTCATAGTACTGGGGCATGACCTCACATTAGGACTCACACATTTGCCTCAGCTGACTGTTCAGGCACTAGTAAGGAACTATCAGGCACTCAATATTCGCTAGGTTCGTATACTGGCTTGTTCTCCCACATCACTTCCTTCCTCTGAGAAGTCAGATAGTCTGTCTGGCTAGACAGTTCAGCCAGATCTATGATCCCACCCTTCAGCTTGATCTCCACTCACTTCATCTCCTGGGGATTGGTTCCAGGACTGTTAGGTCTGACAGTCCAGAGCCCAGCTTGGCTCCAGAGTTGACTAGGATTGCCTGAAACAGTTGACTAGTCATAAGAGGATAGTTTTACTAATGCTCTCATTGTCTTCAGACAGATTGACAATCACCTCATAGGGGGTTTGGACAAGGCCTCTTATTTGGCTGCTGAAGAATCATGGTTGGTTTTTTGTTGGTAGCAGTCAGTTATAGGCCTGGAGGGGGCATTAGGAGGTTCAACTTAATCAAGATTTGCCTGATTATAGAGATTTCTGTGGTTTTACATCTTTGAATTGTTTTCCAGCCGTACTTATATACAGGTAAATCGCCAGTTTTCCCACAACAATGTGAGGGAGGGATGCCATCTGTCAGCACTTTCGTTTGCCATGCAGTCCCAACTTTCACAGCACTCTATCCCCCTTTCTCAGTTCCATTGTTTTTACTTTCTTTATCATACTCCTTGTTGGCCAGGTTTCGCTAGCAGCCATAGTCTGGGCCAGTTGGTAGGCATGGTTCAATTGGATCTTCAACTTCTGTACATACTGTAGATGATTTTCTGCTTGCACCCCATCAGGGGAAACCCCAAAACACACATCCACTGACAGTCTAGCCTCTCTCCCAAACATTAGCCTGTACGGGGAAAATCCAGTGGCATCACTTTTGGTGCAGTTATAAGCATGAATCTGCTGGCTCCATCTAGGCTTGGCTTTGGGTTGCAGTGTGCCCAACATATTAAGCAATGTGCGGTTAAACCTTTCAAGATGGGGATCTCCCTGGGGATGGTATGGGGTGGTTCTTGATTTTCGATTCCCACAAAGATAGCATTTTAATCAGGTGGCACCTCAAAGTCCCTCCCTGGTCAGAATGGATTCTCTGGGGCCCATAGTGGACAAAGAAGTTCTCAACAAGTACTTTAACCACCGGGTTGCTTTCTGATCTTTAGTAGGAAAAGCTTGTGCATACCGGTAAAATGATCGTGACTACCAATATGTTACTGATGTTTTAGATCTGGTTCTGAACTCAGGAAATCAATGCATACTTAGTTCCATAGGGGCATTGGTAGTGATATTGACCATGTAAGGCAGTTCTCTGACGTAGGGCTTTCTTTGCAAACAGCGGCACAAGTCTTGACATACTGCTCTACATCTGCACTCATTTTTGGCCAGTAGAATCGGGTCCATACCAGGTCAAGAGTTCTGGTATGCCAAGATGCCCTATGTGATTATGCAGGGACCTCAAGACCAGTTCTCTAAAAGCAGTGGGCAGCACCAGTTGTTGTTTGTCTACCCGACCCTCCTTATCCACAGTCTCTCTGTATAGTAGTTGGTTTATCAGTTTTAACTTTGACCCTTCTTTGTATAACAAGGCAGATCTCAGGTCAGTGGAACGCAACTTGGACACGTCCCTCCCGGCCTGCAAAGCCTCCACAGCAGCTTTTATCATGGGGTCTCGGGATTGAGCCCGTTGGAGATTATCATTGTTGAATTGGGGGCAGCGAACTAGTGTCTAAGGCAGAAAAATGACAGTAAGCAGCAGGTACTGTATGCAGTTCTCGGATGGCCCCAAGCAATCCACCATGCAGTCCACAGCATCAGGAGACACCTGTTCCTCCTTGTTGAATTTTTGGCAGAGGGCTCTTATGTCAGGTTCTGACAACCTGACCCAGTCGGCTTGTGGCATAGGCCTCCAAGAGAGAGCATCCAGATCTATATGGTTTAGACTCTGCTCATACCTCAATAGTACATAGTCGAGGGTGGCCAACGAGAGAGCCACCTAAGGCCAGTAGCATCCAACTTGGCTGAGGTTTGCACATAGGTCAGAGGATTGTTATCAGTCTTTACCAATATCTTGGCACCGTACAAACAGTCATGAAATTGATCAACAGTGGTCCACTTCAGAGCCAGGAACTCGAGCTTATGCACTGGATAATTTTTTTCTGAAGGAGTCAGACTTCTGCTGGCAAAAGTTACAGGTTTCAGACCGTTCGAGTGCTCCTGCTATAACACAGCCCCCAATCCTTGTAGACTGGCATTAGTATGGAAACCATGGCTTGGCTGCTGTGGGTCAGCATAGCCAAAGCACTGGAGCATGGGGTTGACATAGGATGTCATAGAGAGCTTCCCCACTCCAGTAGTCCAACGGTTTCAAACACACATTCGGCCGAAAGTACTTCTTCTCCGCCTCAGAGTGCAGCTGACTTTCTTATACTTTTGTGCGTGGAGGGTACCCTGAGTAAGGTTGAGGAGGGCAGATCATCGAGAATAATCTTTGACAAACCACCTATAATATCCACAAAACCCCAGGAACCGCTGTAGTTCTTTCAAATTCTGGCTAACCAAGTAGTTAAAGCCCACTTTGTCGGGGTCAGTCTCTATGCCTTCAGTGGATACTATGTGGCCTACATATTCTACAGAAGTTTGGAAGAATTGGCACTTGTCATAGATAGCCTGAGACCGAAATCCTCCAGCCGATCCAGGACCTTGAACAATCGACGTTCATGTTCTTCCAATGAACGGCCAAACACTATGACATCATCTAAGTAAACCAAACATTCGAGCAAATTCATGTCCCCCACAGCACGTTCCATCAGGCGCTGAAAGGTAACTGGGGCACCTGAAATCCCTTGAGGCATCTGGATAAACTCATAGAAACCTAGGGGCAAGTGAATGCAGTCTCTCTCGTCCTCTGGGGCCATCGATCTGATAGTACCCACTGCGGAGGTCTAACACAGAGAACCACTTTGCTGCCATTTAAACAATCCAAAGTGTCCTGTATGCGTGGTACGGTATACTGGTCTGGGATGGTCCATCATTCAAGGTACGGTAATCACACATATCCGAATCCGCCATTCTTTTTCCTCACTATTACAATGGGGAGGTAGTGGCCCTGACCTTGTATCACACCAGCAGCAAGCACTGCAAATGCCGCTCACACTCGTCTATGTCAGCTGGGGCCAGGAGCCGAGATCTCTCTCGAAAAGGCCTTTCATCATGCAGCCAGATGTGGTGCTCAGCCCCTTGCACACATCCCTCATCCTATTCTTTCAAGGAAAATACCTGGTCTCTTTTGGCAAGCTTCTCACTGATCCTCACTTTCCATTCAGCAGGCAACGGGGAGTCACCGAATTCAAACAAGTCGAGTTACTCTGTCATCCTTCCTAACTCTGCTATTGGGCAGCTCTGCAGTATCTGCACAATGTACACTTGCCAGGGTGCACCTCTTTTTATTTGAATCTCGTCAGGCACATTATGAAGTTGGACCATCACCCTCCTGGCGTAAGCATGGGCTCTAGCAGGCAGGATGCTGGGTTTAACCAGCAGTCCCTCAGGCAATTTTCCCTCCCCAGGTGCATCCAACATCAATAACTTATTCTTAACATCTGTTCTCATTCAGACTTCCCCTTGCAAAACACACTGGGCATTTGGGGCAAGTACCAACGGTACTGGATCCTTCTTCCATACTACACCCACCAGGCCTTCAGGTTCCTCCTGTAACCTTCCTCTGAGTTTCATAGCCCTTTTGATCACAGCGGTATTCTTAGGGCTCGCCAGTCCTAAATGCTTTGCTTTTCTGAACACAATTGGGCTAATCGACCAAACATATGGAACATTTGTCCCAATCAACAGGGGTACCCTATCACAGTCCAGTAGGAGCAGACTGAAAGCCAGTTTCACTATTTGTAGGGGTTACACATGCTCACCGCCCTCTCTGAAAAATACTTCCTCACATTGCCCCTGAGCCGTCCCCCCTCTATCTTCAAATTGTGTCCCCTTGTTCTTGCACAGCTCTTTTTCTGAAAGATGCTACCCTCTTGGATTTTGTTGATTCCACTGAGGTACTTAAATGTTTCTATCATGCCCCCCCCCTTTTCTCAAAGGTATACATATTAAGCTCCTTTAGTCTCTCCTCATATGGCTTCTCTTGCAGTCCCTGCACTGTTTTAGTTGCCCTCCTCTGGACTGCTTCCATCCTATGTCCTGGTGGAGATGGGGTCTCGAGAACTGACGCATGTACTCCAGATGGGGTCTCACCAACTGTCTGTACAGGAGATAACAACTTTCTGTTTTCTACTTGTGATGCCCTCCCATACATCCCAGTATCCCCTGCCTCCCTACTGCCTTTCTCACATTGCTTGCTTATCTTAGTCATCTGATATGATTACCCTAGGTCCTTTCCATTTTTGTTGTTGTTACAACCTCCCCCGCCCATTGTGTAATCTTCCCTGGTCTTTTGCTCTTGTGTGCATTATTTTGCACTCTTTGCATTGAATCCAAGCTGCCATACTTGACCATTCCCTCCAACTCTTGCTAAGTCCCTTCTCATCCTTCCCACACCTTTCTGTGTATCAACCCTATTGCAGATCTTTGTGTCATCTGCAAAGAGGCATACCTTTCCTTC
This sequence comes from Neoceratodus forsteri, assembly GCA_016271365.2. Classification (NCBI taxonomy): domain Eukaryota; kingdom Metazoa; phylum Chordata; order Ceratodontiformes; family Ceratodontidae; genus Neoceratodus; species Neoceratodus forsteri. Next base: position 664,053,342 of record CM057459.1, read on the forward strand.
CAGTCCCTCTGCAGTATCACTTATAAAGACATTAAAAAGGACTGAACCCAGAGGTACCCCACTAGTAACCCCTCTTTCTTCAGCTTGGACTCCATTTACAATTGCCTTCTGTGTCCTGTTGTCCAACCAATGTTTTACCTAGGCTACCACCCTGGGACCCACTCCCAGGCTGGTTAATTTGACTATTAATCTTTTGTGTGGGATTGTGTCAAATGCCTTGCTGAAGTCTAGGTAGGCCATGTCCACAGCCCCTCTCTGGTCTACTACTTTGGTCACCCAGTCAAAGAAATCAATTAGCTTTGTCTGATATGACCTTACTGCTGTGAATCCATGCTGCCTTGGGTCCTGTGCCCCACTGGCCTCTAGGTACTCAACAGTTCTTTCCTTCACAAGTGATTCCATCACTTTCCCTACCACAGAGGTCAAACTGACGGGTCTGTAGTTTCCTGCTTCTGTCTTGCTCCCACTTTTGTGAAGGGGTATCACATCTGTCTTCCTCCAGTCCTTAGGTATCACGCCATCCTCCCATGATTTGTTAAAAAGGGTAGTCAGTATGTCACTAGTTCTCCTTAATTCTTTTTTAGAATTCCTGCGGAATCTTTCTGGCTCCATTGTTTTGTCCACCTTCAGTTTGTAGGGAATTCTTTCAGAACCCTTTCTTCTGTGAAAGGACTGGGATCGACTTCTTATCCAGAGTGCTTCTGTTAATAGGACTAGGCACCTTCCCTCCTCCTCTTTTGTGAATACTGAGCAGAAGTATTCATTCAGTATCCCTGCTTTTTCACTGTCCCTCTCTGCCCACCGTCCATTCTATTCAGCCTCACTATCTCTCCCTTTGTCTTTCTACGCTCCCTGATGTACCTATAAAAGGTTTTATCCCCCTTCTTAACTAAGTTGACTATCTTTTCCTGAGTTTGGGCCTTTGGTAGTCTGACTACCCTCCCTGCTTCCTTCTGCCTTAACTGGTATAGTTCTCCATCCTGCTCCTTCTGTGTTTCCTTATACTTCCTAAATGCTATTTTTTTCTGTCTAACCTTCACTGCCACCTCTTTTGAGAACCATAGTGACTTTTTCTTTCATTTTGATTTGTTTATTTGCTTCACACAAAGGCTTGTTGCGTCTGTGATGTCAGTTTTGATGTTTCCCCATTGTTGCTCCAGCACCCCTCCTTCTAGCCTATTTGCTAGTGCTTTTCTAAGGCACTCTCCCATCTTGCCAAAGTCAGCCCTCCTCGAAGTTCAGAACCCTTAACTTTTGTATGGCTTGACTTCAGAAGGGTTTATCGTGAACTACACTGTTTGGTGGTCATTGTTCCCAGATGGATACCCACTTCTAGATCTGAGAGATTCTCTTACCATCCCCATTTGAGAGCAATGAGGTATAAGATTGTTCGTCACAAGTGGTTTCAAAACTAGCTGTCTGAGGCATGCTACCTGAAGGGCATCGAGAATGGCCCTGCTTTTGGGTTATTGCAGCCATGTGCTCCAGTTAATATCTGATATATTCAGGTCCCTCACAACGGGTATTTCCCTTCAAACAATATGAAGTCTTGCTATATTATGACATATGCAGTTTGTCCCAGCCTTAGAACTGCTCCGGAGGTGAAAGAGTTAACTCCATGCCAGGCATGGAATCTGAGCGCGGCTCGTTAGAAAAACTCTGTCTGTTTATCTTCAAACTGAAACTGTCAGATTCTTTACTTCGCCTCAGTGAACAGCCGCTCGAGATTCCTCCTACTGCTCGGTTCATTTCTCGGTTAAAGCAGTCTTTTTCGTTAAATAAAACCATGATTCATTTATTATTTTAACCGCAAACCGGGTCTGTCTCAAGCTCTGTCTGTGTATCGTAAGTGTAACTCCCAGATGGCGCTTATCCCAGGGGCTACTACCCTGCCTGATTTGCTACCAACAGGTTGAGGGGCTTGATCCAAGCGGGTGCCTCCACCCAGAGGTCAGGGTTTGCAATAGTTAAACTAACTTGGTCACAGCCTCTGGGACACTGCAACCCCCTTTTCTTCCCACTAGTGGCCCACACAATATATCAGACTACTCTCTCACAGTATACACTACCTCCCAGGTCTGGTTCCGCACTGGGACCTCCTGTGAAATGAGACAGTGCAACAATCATAATAGCATTTTAACATAGACAAATACCTCAGGGTAGTATAACTTTGCTGAAACAAGTAGCCTTGATTTATTTAGGGGGATATAACAAGGACAGGGGGAAATTGTGGTTAATTAGCTTTCACTCTATTAATTATTTATGGCTCTCAGCACTGGCCTATCCCTATCAGTTACTGTCCCTTGGCACCCAAGCCCTAGTGGCTAGTCCAAACTGTGCAAAGCTGGTAGGGCCCTTTCACAGAGAAAAAGGAGAATTAAAACAGTTAAAGCAGTACAGTAATTCCATTTGATTTAATAATGTGGCAATTCAACAGGGAGCAACCCTGAATTAGTACTCACGACTCTCCAAATAAGATAGGGTCCTTCAATGTCAGCAGGGGCTCACTTGAGGTACACAAACCCTTCACACATCCATATAAAAGAAAGTATTATAGTGAGCGGTACTGCATCTGTATCCCGATCGCAATTACTGCACAACACCCGGAGAACACACACAGCAGATTCAGTTCCTGACAGACCGAGTGTAATTTTCAGCAATTCTTCCAGTCTTCTACAGGGTGAGCCTGGTTTCTACTCTTCAGAGATCCTTTTGATTCTTTTCAGGACGGATTCAGTCCCAACAAGTTGTTACACAAGCTGCAGACCGAACTCTGGGCCTTATACACGTTTTTTGACTAAACTGCACACTGAAAAAGCAATGGGCCCTCCTTCTTCACCTCGCCAAAGCTCAACTGAACCCAACCGACAAAAACCGGCACTTCCTTTTGAGTTCCTCCCAGTTCTTGACTGGATTGGCTGTCACCACAATAGACTGCTGCTTTGTCCAAAAGGCACTGAAGTCTAAAACTACATCTCCCAGAGTCACTGCCCATACAATCCTTGTGGCTGGCTCAGATTATGAGTCCAAGTTCTGATTCGTCCAAGGCACCATTTTAGAGCTAGCTTAATCTCACACTGATTGGTCCAGTTCAGCAGTTCAAAACTAGAATGGGGAACTGCAGGCACAGTTCTGACTGCAAAGAAAGCAGGTTAGACAAACTGTAATTTCATTATTACTCTAAATACAATTTCTGAAATAGTTACATCTTCAGATAGGTTCCTTTGCACCTTTGTGTGACTGCAAAAATTATGTGAATTGGCAGCAGCTCTCGAGTGGTACTCAGAGAAGCACACAGTCCTCCATACAACCAATTATGTCTGCAAGCAGACAGTTTTAAAGAGACAGTACTAGAGGCTCTAAAACATCACTGATAAATGGCTTAAATGCCAAACACCATTCAGGCTTGGAGCATTCAAGCAAGCTCCTGAAGTCTTTTGGAACCCCCATTTGCAGGGGGTTAATCTTCCTGGTTTCGGGAAAGCTTGACGTCCGCTGGGCTGCTAAGTACCCCCATAAGTTTCAACTGCAACCATATACATTTGCATTAGTCTCGCACATGTAATCATCAGCTCAATATATCATTTACCAAGAACACATTTCTGAAACATTGCAGTATCACTCTTTACACAGTATTATATACATATTGTAAATACACCTGTCATACCTCTGTACATGAAACCTGAAGAGAGGGGCCCTTCCTCATCAGTTACCTTTTGGGGTGGATGGGGCAAGGGCACCATACTTAGAGGGCAACAAAGTAACTTGGAGTTAGCACTGATGCTCAGTTTGGGCAGTGAGCTCTGGGACATACACTCTTTATGGACAACATTGAGACTAAACCACAGGGTTTCCAAGGGAATCAAGGCAACTGAGGTACCACAGGTTTACAGCTCGACCAGTCTTTTCTAGGGGGAACTGTTACAGTCTCTGCACCTGAGCCCTCATTTTCAGCATTGTCCACACTTGTCAGGGGTTCCATAGTAGAGAAGCTAGAATCTGGGGCAACTTTCTCAGCTCCAGGAGTTGGCTCTGGAGTCCACAACATTTGGCTCGTATGGAGAGCTTTCGACACTGGCAGTGGACTGTCAGGCACTCAAAATACTCTTCTTGTTCGGGTGTATCACCAGTCTGCCCCAATCTATCATTTTCCTCCCTGAAAGCTCAAACAGTTCAACCATGCACAATGATTCCATTTCATCTGATCTGATGCTTTTGCTTCACTTTCTGGGAGCATTGGTCCAGGATGAAGTTAGGGGCTTAAACAGTCCAGAAGGCCCAGCTTTGTCTCCAGTATTGACTAGATTGCTCTCAAACACTTGACTCAGTTCGTAAGAAGGATAGTATTCAAAGTCACTCACTTTCTTCCGCGATATGCGACTGACAGTCATGCCTAACTGGGACTCTGTGGAGGGGAACACTTTAACTTTGCTTCTGTAGGGCAGACTTTCTTGATCTTTCTTAGCAGCAGCTCTAGTCACTGGTCCAGAGGGGCATCTCTAGGGCTCAGACCAATTAAGATTTGTCCAATGGGCAGTAAATGATTTCTATGCATTGTTTTACATCTTTGAATTATTCTCAGGCCTTACTTTGTACACTGGCAGATCATCTAGTTTGCTCCACTACAATGTGAGGAGATGATGCCATCTGTCAGCATCCTGTGCTTGCCATGCAATCCCAGATTTCTTAGCACACCTCATCTCCCTCCCGGAGTTCCTGTGCTTTCACCTTTTATCATACCTCTTTGTTGGCCAGATTTCTTTTGGCAGCCATGGTTTGAGCCAGTTGGCATGCATGAGTTAGCTGGCCTTTAACTTTGCACATACTGTAAATAGTTGTCAGCCTGAACCCATCTAGAGAGACCCCAAAACACACATCTACTGGTAGTCGAGCTTCTTCCAAACATCAGGCGTGTAGGGGGAGAATCCAGTGGCATCACTTTGGTGCAGTTATAAGCATGTACTAGGTGCTAATTTGTTGGCTCCATCTGTGGCTTGTCCTTTGGGCAGGGTGCCTAGCATATCCAGCAAAGTGCGTTGAAACGCTCAGGCTGTGGGTCCCCTGGGGGGTGGTAAGGAGTGGTTCTGGACTTTCGACCCCTCAGGAGAAAGCATCTCTTTGATCAGACTAATCTCAAAGTCTCCCTTGATCAGAATGGATTCTTGTGGAGCCCCATAGTGAACAAAAAGTTTTCTACAAGTACTTTGCCACAGTGGATGCTTTCTGGTCTTTGTGGGAAAGCTTAAGCATATCTCGTGAAATGGTCAGTGACCACCAGCACTTACTGATATTTCTTTGATCTGACTCCAAACTTAGAAATCAATACAGACCAGCTCCATGGGTGCACTGGTGGTGATGTTAACAAGGGGGCAGCCCTCTGGGGCAAAGCTTCTGTAAGCAGCGACTACAAGTTCGAATGTGTTGCTCCACATCAGCCCCCATCTTAGCCAATAGAATCTGGATCTCACCAAGTCAAGTGTTCTGTCTATACCAGTGCCCCATGTGGTTGTGCAAGGACCTCAGTATCAGAGTCTCAAAGGCAGTGGCAGCACTAGTTGTTGTTTGTTCACTTTGTCCCTCTGTCTACTGTTTCTCTGTATAACAGTTTATTGATCTGTTTAACTTAGGACCTTCTTTGTATAACAGTGCAGTTCTCAAATCAGTGGAGCGAATTTGACACACATCTTTCCTGCATAGAGGGCTTCTAAAGTTGCTTTGATCATGGATCGCGATTGAGCCCGCTATACTGTCATTGTCCAGCTGAGGCAGTGCACCAACGTCTATTGCAGAAAGTGGCACAAGCAGCAGGTATGCAATTTCAGAGGCTCCCAGCAATCCACCATGCAGTCCACTAGCGTCCTTGGACATTTGTTCCTCCCTGTCAAACTTCGGCAGAGTGCCCGAATGTCAGGTTCTGCCAATCGACCCAATCATTCTGGGGAAGTCAGGCCTCCGAGAGAGCATCAGCATCTATGTGGTTCAGACCTGCTCGTGTTCTGAGAGCATAGTCATATAGATAATGCAGAAAGCCACCTATGGCCAGTGGCATCCAACTTAGCTGAGGTCTGCACATAGGTCAAAGGATTATTGCCGTTTTTACTAGTATTTAGCCCCACATAAGTACTCATGGAATTGGTCAACACAGCCCACTTCAAAGCTAGGAACTCTAATCATGTACAGGATAGTTCTTTTCGGATGGGGTCAGGCTTTCTATCAAGTAAAGGCCATTGGTCTCAGGCCATTCTCGTACTTTTGTACAACACAGCCCCCAACCCTTGGTAAGCTAGCATCAGTGTGCAGGATTTAAGGTTTTCTTGGATCGGTATAGCCAGCACTGGAGCATGGGTAGTTGGATATATGATCTCATGAAAAGTAGTCTCACAATCAGGGTCCAGCGGGCCCCAAATACTTCACTGGATGAAAATACACTCTTTCAGTCTTGAGGACGCTGACTTTTGGTATTTTTGTGGGTTGGGGATACCCTTGAGTAAGGTTAAGTAAAGGCGGATCACTCTCTGAATAGTCCTTGATAAAGCGCTCTGTAATAACCACAGAATCCCAGTGAATCTTTGCAGTTCTTTAGATTTTTGGCTGTGGCCAGGTGGTCAAGGCCTCAACTTTACTTGGGTCGGTCTCTATTCCTCGGTGGATACTATGTGTCCCTATACTTTACTGATGTTTGAAAAAATTGACACTTATCAATGGACAGTTTAAGGCCAAAGTCCTCCAGTCGGTCCAATACCTTAAATAATCTGCTCTCATGTTCCTCCAGTGAGCTGCCAAACACAATAACATCATCTAGGTATACCAGGCACCTAGTAAGTTCATGTCCCCCACTGCACGCTCCATCAATCGCTGAAAAGTGGCTGGGGCACCTGAAATCCTTGAGGCATCCTCATGAATTCATAGCTGCTGACAGATAAAGGCTGTCTTTTCACGGTCCTCTGGGGCCATCGATCTGATAGTACCTATCATGGAGATCCAGCACAGAGAACCACTTGCTCCCCGCTAGGCAGTCCAAAGTATCCTGAATGCGGGGCATTGTGTACTGATCAGGATAGTCCACGGTTTATAAAAGCGATAATCCACACATCCTTACTGTTCCATTCTTTTCCTCACTACCACAATGGGGGAAGCATAAGGGCTTGATTCTTGTATTAATCAGTAGCTAACATCTCTTTGCAGATGCTGCCTCACATCATCTAAGTGAACAGCAGGTGCCAGGCGCCGAGACCTCTCACGAAATGGTCTTCCGTCATGCAGCCGGATATTGTGCTCAGCTCCTTGCACGATCCTACATCCCATTCCTTTAAAGAAAACACCTGGTCTCTTCTGGGCAAGCTTCTCACTGATCTTCACTTTCCATTCAGCTGGCAGCGGGAGTCGCCGAAATCAAACAAGTTGTATACTTTCGTTATTCTTCCTTGAACTCTTGCTGTTGGGTAGCACTGCAGTGTCTGCACAATGCACATTAGCCAGGATGCAACCTCTGTTTACTCGAATGTCTCTTTCAGACACATTATGAACTTGGACCATTACCCTTCTGGCATAAGCATGGGCTCTAGCGGGCAAAATACTAGGCTGACCAGCAGTCCTCTGGCAATTTTCCATCGCCTGGTGCATCCAACATTATTATTTTATTCTTAACATCCTTTCTGATACGGACCTCCCTGTAAGGTACACTGGGCATTTGGCGCCAGGATCAGAGACTCAGGATCCTTCTTCCATACAATTCCGGGTTCCTCTGGTTCTGTTTTTTCAGCATCTCTCTGTGCCTCATAGGCCTTCTTAATTAAAGCCGAACTCTTAAAGCTCTACTAGTCTTTGACCCCTGTTTTCATAACACAACTGTGCCAGCCTTCCAACATATGAGCATTTGTTCCAATCAACAAAGGGACACCATCATACAGTCCAGTGGGGGGCACACTAAGGCTAGGGTCTCTACTTGTTCGCCACTCCAGCCACGGAGGTGGGGAAAGACAGCCAAATTCGATATACCCGGAATAGGGTAGGCCTTCTCACTTAACCCCCATACATGCAGTCCTTCTAATGGTTGTAAGGGTACGCCTGACAAATGCTTCTGATACCAATCTTGGAACATAATTGTCACTTGGGAGCCACTGTCTAATATAGCTCTTGTAGACACCTGCTCACCTTACAGTGGTCTCCATGGAGGACCCACTATTCTGGACCAGTCTGGAGAGGCGGTAGTGGGGGCTGGGCAACTGACCTTGCCACAAAAGGACGTGAATTAGCATTTTGGTGCCTCACTGGGATCATGTCGGCACCTTTAACCACTGATTTCTTCTCCCAAGCTCTCCTTGTAGCCTATATGCAACTTTGTCAGTGTCTTTTGGGACTGGCATTCCCTTTCATGTGCCCATCTTTCCACAATTATAGCAAAACATACTTTCTGGAGTTTGAGTGGCTGAGCGCCACACTGGGAGCCAGGGCGGGGTATTACTAACTGAAACCTTGGTGCCATCTCTGTCTGCGGCGTGATAAGCATTTGGAGACATCTCGTCAGTTTCTCCACTTCCATGGTCACGAATCAGTTCGAGCTGTTATCAGCAGGAGATACATGGTGGGTACCCCACCTCTAGTGCAGATGCAGCGGATATAGGTCAGGGTCGACTTGCAGGCGTGGCCTCATAAGGGACTGGTTTTGAATTCTCGGATCTCTCTCAACAGTTCGCCCCATTGTGACATATCTTTTCTTGTCAGAGCACTCATTGACTGCCAACCTCTGCCCCTGAACTTCACTCTGATGGGTCACCCTCAGTCACTGGGTCGTAGCCGCAGCTATTTGGTGCAGGTCCCTCCCGGAGGTCGCCTCTTTCTCAACTCTCGAATTTCTCTCATTAACTCATCATAGGAGGGTGGGGATTCCAGTCGATCTGCCAGGTGTAACTGAAGCAACAGCAGTTCTGAGAAGGGCAGACTTAAGGATCCTGTCCAGCCTGGTTCCGGTCCAGTTCAATCGCTGGCAAACTACCTTTTCTGAGGCATTCTTGCAACAATTTTTCCAGCCGAGACATATACACAGACAACAACTCCCTTGGTACTGTTGTGCATCTCTTTACTCCACCATAGGTCCCTCATCAGAATCTGGGCTCCTATACACATTCTCCAAGGCCTCAAGATAGGCCTGTGCAGTCGCCTCAGGGTTACTGGCCCTTTAGCACGGATGGTAGCCAGGGCAGGACCTCGGAGGCTCTCACTAACCCTCTTTCGCCACCTTCCCGAGTATTGCCATTCTAGCACTTGGGGCAACATAGTTCATCCAGGTTCTCCCAGTCATCCTCCCTTGGGGGTGGGAGGGTGCCAGAGAAGATCCTCAACCTTCGGTAAGAGTCGCGGACTAATGGCAGGTGCAGAAATAGGAGTCTGTATTGGTTCAGCCACCATTACGGGCACTGGAGCAGGAGAGGGTGTTGGGGAGGAACACTCCAGGTGGCAAGAATAGTTTCTTCAAGTCCTCCACAGTTTTCCCTCTCCCAGCAACCATTCAGCAAATTTCTCCTCAAAAGTTTCAGATAGTGGTGGGGCTGATCTCCGGTCCTTACTGTCCTTAGTTATCACTCCAAGCAGTGAGGGCTCCTCTGGGTAATGGTCTGTGTACCCTTTGAGCTATCTATGGGATCCTTAAACTCTACTAGGGTTGGTAGGGAAAGTGGGTGAGCAGATTAGCATGCCGACCCACCACCACAGGGTTTTGTAAACCTTCCACTTGAAAGTACTCCTGCACAGTGTCCGATTGATACTCAGGGGATGTCCAGGATAAGTATAGTATTTTGGGGTCGATCTCTCTCCCAGTACACCACTCCACCAGCCGGTGCACAGCCACTTCTGTCGGGTACCCATTTTTTCTTTAACAGTGGTCTGCAAATATGGCCACTAGAGGACACACAATCCCAGCGTGTGAGCCTCCAAGATGTAAAACCCCTAGATGGCGCGGTCCCAGGGGCTACTACCCTGCCTGATTTGCCACTAACAGGTTGAGGGGCCTGGATCCACATGGGTGCCTCCACCCAGAGGTCAGGGTTTGCACAGTTAAACTAACTTGGTCACAGCCCTCTGGGACACTGCAACCCCTTTCTTCCCACTAGTGGCCCACACAATATATCATCAGAATTACCTTCACAGTATACACTTACCCCAGGTCTGGTTCCGCACTGGGACCTCCTGTGAAATGAGATACAGTGCAACAATCACAGTACAGTACTTTTAACATAGACAATACCTCAGGCAGTATAACTTGCTGAAACAAGCAGCTCTGATTTATTTAGGGGATATAACAAGGACAGGGGGAAATCAGGTTAATTAGCTTATCACCTAATAATTCATTTATGGCTCTGTGCACAGGCCTATCCCTATCAGTCACTGTCCCTGGGTACCCAAGCCCTAGTGGCTAGTCCAAACCGTGGTAGCTGGTAGGGGCCCTTTCACACAGAGAAAAGGAGAATTAAACAGTCAGCAGTACAGTAATCCATTTGGATTTAATGTGGCAATTCAACAGGAGCAACCCTGAATTAGTACTCATGACCTCCAAATAAGATAGGGTCCTTCAATGTCAGCAGGGCTCACTTGAGGCACACAAACCCCTTCACACATCCATATAAAAGAAAGTACTATACCAGGCAGGCTGCATCTGTATCCCGATCTCATTACTGCACTAACATCCGGAGAACACACAGCAGATTCAGTTCCTGACAGACCGACAAGTGCAATTTTCAGCAATTCTTCCAGTCTTCACAGGGTGAGCCTGGTTTCTACTCTTCAGAGATCCTTTGATTCTTTTCACAGGACGGATTCAGTTCCTAACAAGCTGTTGCTGCTGCAGACCGAACTCTGGGCCTTATACACGCTTGACTAAACTGCACACTGAAAGCACAGGGCTCCCTTCCTTCTTCACTGCCTAAAGCTCAACTGAACTCCAACCGACAAAACCGGCACTTCCTTTGAGTTCCTCCCAGTTCTTGACTGGATTGGCTGTCACTCACAATAGACTGCTGCTGTTGGTCCAAAAAGGCACTGAAGTTCTAAACTACATCTCCCAGAGTCACTGCCCATACAATCCTCTTGTGGCTGGCTCAGATTATGAGTCCAAGTTCTGATTCGGTCCAAGGCACCATTTTAGAGCTAGCTTACCCCACACTGATTGGTCCAGTTCAGCAGTTCAAAACTAGAATGGGGAACTACAGACACAGTTCTGACTGCAAAGAAAGCAGGTTAGACAAACTGTACTCTCATTATTACCTAAATAATTTCTGGTAAACAGTTACATCTTTTCAGATAGGTTCCCTTTGCACTCCTAGTGACTGCAAAAAATATGAATTGGCGAGCTCGAGTGGTACTCAGAGAAGCAACACAGTCCCCCATACATCTAATTATGTCTGCAAGCAGACAGCTCTTAAAGAGACAGTACCAGAGGCTCTAAAAACACTCACTGATAAATGGCTTAAATGCCAAACACCATTCAGGCTTGGAGCATTCAAGCAAGCTCCTGGAAGTCTTTTGGGAACCCCCATTTGCAGGGGGGTTACAGTAAGTACTAGACAGGTTTTCCTTTTCTGTGTGGAACTTGTAAATGTGATTATCGGTTCGGTTTGAACCGATCAGGTTGCTTTTCAAACTTGTTTTAAAACTTATTTTAATACATTTAAAGAGCGGTTTCCGGTTCTTATCGGTTCTAAAAAAAACGGATTTCATTACAGTTTTTTCCACGACCCGTGACACGGTTGGGAACTGATAAGGGTGTCTTGCCTGGCATTTGCCGGAAAAGGGCAAGTTTTTGGTTAGGCTGGCATTATGTCTGAGAAACCCAAAAGAAAAACCGGGCCCACTGGGTTTCAACACTGTAGTGTCTGTGGGGAAGCCTTTGCCAAAGCTGACCCACACACCACATGTGTTTATTGTCTGGGGTTTGACCACCTCAATGCAGACTGCCAGATTTGCAAGAATTTCCCTGCAGCTACCCTGGATAAGAGAGTTGGTAGGCTCAGGGAACGAGAGGCCAAAAAGTCCGCTGACCCGGATGGCCAGCCCGGTTCGGTGCCAACTGAACCGGAGGGAGTGCCCTCTGACCAGGGCGAGACTTCCTCGGGCAAACGAAGAGCTGACTCAGAGGAGCCAGTTCCAGCAAAGAGGACTAGAAAATCAGCAGGTGTGGAGCCAAAATTTCCTTCTCCAACTGCTGCAGAGATAGCCAAAGCGATCCAAATTGTCCAGTCGCTTTCCCTGGTTCCGTCTAAACCGCCACTATCAGGTAAACGGTCGGTTCGGCCGGTTCCACCGGTTCAAGAATATGATATAGAGGAGTTTTATGAACCGGAGGAGGGGGAGGAGGATTATGAACAGTGTGAATGTGATTTTGAAAGTCTGGATGTGCCCATTGAACCGGACATCTCCCCAGACAGACCTTCAGGAGAGTCTCCCCCTAGGCTTTCTGAGTCCCCTTCTCATTTTCTGTTTTATAAAAAAGTTGCTGAAACCCTCCAGCTCCCTTTGGAAGAAGCTGTGGATGAACAAGAGGAGCCTGACTATGTGGAAATGATGGATATCCCAGAGTCCAGGAGATTGTCCATTCCTTTACATAAATCCTTTAGGAAACAAACAATAAAAATTTTAAAAGCTCCTAATTCTTTACCTCCTGTGGATAAAAAGATGGACAGGAGGTACACTTTGTCAGGTCCTGATACAGAGTTTCTTTCACAGCAATGCAGCCATGTGGGGGTAGTGCAGGCTGCAGCCTGTGATAAGGCTAATATTCCCCTGGCCTCACACCCTCCTGACAAGGACTCCAGGAGGATTGATGCCATAGCTAAGAAACAATACATGGCAGCATCCTTGGGACTCAGACAGGCAAATTATATGGCCTATGTTGCAAGATACCATAAATCCAGATGGGATACTGTTATGGCTTTAGCAAAACAGGCCCCTGGCCAGCTTGCCAAGGAGCTGGAACAGGTGGCTGCTGATAGTATTGAGGCATCCAAGGTGCAATTCCATGCTGCAGTGGATTCTAATGACGTATCTTCAAGAGTCATGGCTACATCTGTGGCTTTTCGTAGAATGGCTTGGCTCAGGTGTACTAGTCTGTCACAGGATACCCAGGCTAAGGCCATGGATTTTCCTATTGTGGGAATTACATGAAGAAAATGGATGAATATAGGACCACTTATAGGAGTGCACAGGCCAAGGAAAGGCAAGCCACTCCTCAGAGGCAGCCCCCCAGGGGCAGGGGCAGGCCCTTTCACAGGCCTTTTTACCAAGCCCAGGCCTCCTCTTCAGCTTATGCCCAGAGGGGGTTCTTCAGAGGGAGAGGCAGACGGGCTACGAGCAGGCCTGCTCCCACCCCTCACCCTAAAGCTCCTGCCAAACAGGCACCCTGATGGGATGCCCAGGCCGATTCTCCATTACCTGTGGGAGGCTGGCTTACTCTCCAGGACTGGGAGTCTTAACATCAGACAAATGGGTCCTGGAAGTAGTAAGCCAGGGACTGGTTCTCAGCTTCAAAAATTTCCAAAGATGAGAATCGGATCTTTCCACCTGCAAATCCACTAGAGACTCTTGCTTTGGAAACAGAAGTCTCAACCCTCCTGGCTCTCAGAGCTGTGGAAAGGGTTCCTCCCCTACACCAGGGCAAAGGACTGTACTCCAGGTACTTCCTTACACCAAAAAAGACAGGAGAATGGCGGCCCATCCTGGATCTAAGATATCTGAACAAGCACCTTTTAAAACCAAAATTCAAAATGGTGACTCTGGGAATGATTTAACCCTCCCTAAGGCCAGGGGACTGGCTAGCTTCCCTGGACCTCAAGGATGCCTACTTCCAAGTTCTCATCAGAAGCTCCCACCAAAAGTACCTCAGATTCGAACTGCCCTCAGGCCATTACCAGTTCAGAGCAATGCCCTTCGGCCTTACCTCTGCCCCAAGGGTATTCACAAAATGCCTGGCAGTAGCAGTTGCTCACTTAAGAAGGCAAAAGATTGCCATCTTTCCCTACCTACACGACTGGCTCATAGTGGGTCAGTCTCCAGACCAAGTCAAATCACACCTTCAGGTTACCCAGCAACTGCTTACCTCTCTAGGTTTTCTTCTCAATCTCCCAAAGTCAGTTTTAGAACCTGTCCAGCTACTCACCTTCATAGGCGCAGAACTGGACACAAAGCAGGCCAGAGCCTTCCTTCCCCTAGAAAGGGTAAGGACCCTGGTAGCACTGGCCTCCTCCTTCACTCTGCAGGTCTCTCGACCAGCAAGGCATTTTCTACAGCTCCTAGGACACATGGCTGCTTCCACAGCTGTAGTGCAAGGAGCAAGGTTTCAGATGAGGGACATTCAGTTCCATTTGAGAGCCTTGTGGTCTCAAAGGAGAGATCCCCTAACCAAGTTGATCCCAGTAACTCGAACCCTGATCCAGGCTCTGCAGTGGTGGCAGGATCAGAGCAATCTGAGACAGGGGATTCCTTTCATCCCTCAATCTCACCCTTGACCCTTACTACAGATGCGTCCCTTTTGGGATGGGAGCTCACATGGGCGACCTCTCCACCCAGGGATTGTGGTCCCTCAGGAATCTCTGCTCCACATCAATCTGTTGGAACTCAGAGCAGTTTTTCTAGCACTTCAGATTTTTTCTGCATCTGTTCAGAACAAAGTGGTACAGGTCAGAACAGACAACACCACTACAATGTGGTACATCAACAAACAAGGGGGCACTCGGTCTTCGGCCTTGTGCACCGAGGCAATGAAGTTGTGGTCTCTGGCTTATTCCCTGAATGCCTCCCTCACAGCAGTTCACCTCCCAGGCAAGGGCAATGTCCTGGCAGATGCTCTCAGCAGGATTTCCCAGGGCCATCACGAATGGTCACTGGATACCCTAGTACTGGGGTTAGTTTTTGCCAGGTGGGGCACCCCTCAGATAGATCTTTTTGCAGCCCCAGACAATCACCAACTTCCGCTTTTTTGTTGCAGGCCCCCAGTGTTGGGCTCAGTCTCCCTGGATGCCTTCCTTCTCAATTGGGAAGGGAAGTTCCTCTATGCCTTCACCCCCTTCCCTCTCCTGTTCAAGGTGCTAGTCAAAATCAGATCTCAACCTTGCAAGATGATTCTGATTGCTCCAGATTGGGCCAGACAGCCCTGGTACCCACTCCTTCTGTCCTTAGAAGTCCATCTTCCCCTGTGTCTCCCCAGGAGCCACAATTTGTTAACCTGTGCCCAGGGGAGAGTTTGGTATCCGAGTCTCAATTCCCTCAACCTCAAGGCCTGGCTCTTGAGGAGTTAGAGTTTGCTGACCTACACCTTTCTCAAGGTGTGCTCGAAATCTTGAAAGCTTCTAGGAAGCCTTCCACCAGGGCTACTTATAACTCTAAATGGAAAAGGTTTTCCATATGGTGCTCTGGGAAACATATTTCCCCAGAATCTGCTGATTTGCCCACAGTTTTGGACTATAGGTCCATCTAAATACTTATAGGCTGAGGCCAGCTACCCTGAAAGTGCATTTGGCAGCTGTCTCTTCTTTTATTTCAGCAGGAAAGCCCTCTTCTTCTGCTCACCCTGTATTTTCCAAGTTTTCAAGGGATTGCTTACACTAACCCGCCATTCAGGGACCCTGCCCTGCCTGGGATCTTAATGTTTGCATTGCTCAGCTGATGCAACCCCTTTGAACCTTTGTCTTCAGCAGCTTTAAGTACTTGACTTGGAAAACTGTGTTTTAGTAGCCATCACTTCTGCCAGGCGATAAGTGAATTACAAGTTTTGTCAGTGGAGACTGACTTTATCTCCTTTCACAGAGATAAGGTAGTCCTCAGGACTAACAGGAAGTTCTTTCTAAGGTGGTTTCAGATTTCCACCTTAGTAATCTATATCTTCCAGTGTACTTCACTGACCATTCCTCCTCTGGCGAGAGGAGGCTGCACAGTTTAGATAGTTAAGAGGGCCCTTAGTTACTACACTAGAGCGTACTTAAGGTCACAGCGGTTTGACTCCTCCAACTTTTCCCTTACTTATGGTGAGGTTGGGAAGGGAAACCTGCCACCAAGAGATCCATTGCCAGATGGATTGTCTCTTGTATCCAATTTTGTTATCAAAACTGGGTAAGGTCTCCCTTCAGGCCTGAGGGCTCATTCTACCAGAGGTACAGCTGCACTCTAGCTGCAGCCAGGACATCCCTATCTTAGAGATATGTCTAGCTGCTACTTGGAAAAACTGTACACACTTTCACTAAGTACTACCCTGGACATCCAGGCCAGAGGATGCTCGTTTGGCACAGCTGTGCTTCAGAGCCTATTTCCTAAGTAGGTTCTGTCCCTTCTCCATGGAGGTACTGCTGTGTAGATTGCATATGTCATAATATAGCAAGACTTCATGTTGTTTGAAGAAAAAATTACTCACCTTAGTAATGTTCTTTTTTCTAATGGAGTCTTACTATATTATGACCTCCCCCCAGTCTGCCCCTCTCAGAACCTCTTCTCTTGGGATGGGGGTGGGCAGTCCAGTGTTGGCACTTATTGATGCCCATCTTGTGTTCTCCACCCCTCTTTTTTTGGGGTGTTTGGGTGTTGTATTTTATCTTATCTTATTTTCCGGGTCCTCTGACTTGAGTCTTGGTGTTGGGACCAGGAAAATGTGATAATATTTTAGTAGCCAGTTGGCTAGTGTAGGTTTACAGCTTCCACACAGAACCTTAGTGAGTTTTGCTCGTAAAGATCTGACAGTTTCAGTTTGAAGATAAACTGTCAGACAGAGTTTTTCTAACCGAGCTCGCGCTCCAGATTCCATGCCTGGCATGGAAGTTAACTCTTTCACCTCCGGAGCAGTTCTAAGGCTGGGACAAACTGCATATGTCATAATATAGCAAGACTCCATTAGAAGAAACAACATTACTAAGGTGAGTAATTTTTTCTTCTCTGCCATCCTAAGGATGCCTTCTATCATATCCTGGTCCATTCCCTCCCCCTGACATGGGGATCTGTATGCAACCCCTGTGCAGATTGTGGTGCCATTTTCAGTCTCTAAGGTGACCCACAGTGCCTCCTCTCCTCCGTGTTTTCTCTTTTGTTCAGTTGCTTTTATCCCTTCCCTTACATAGAGAGCTACTCCTCCCCCTCTTCTCTCCTCCCTGTGTCTTCTGTAGGTTGTGTACCCTGGTATGTTAACATCCCAGTCATGGTTCTCTGTGTACCATGTGTCTGTGACTGCTACAATATCCAGGCATCCCTCTTCCATCAAGGCCACCAGTTCAGGGAGCTTGCTGCCCAGACTATGGGCATTGGTACTCATTACCCTCCATTTCTTGATGGCCTTACCCCTTTTTGCCCCATCCCTGTCCTTATTATGTGTGTAATTTTCTCAATTTACCCTTGCCCTTCTCCCTAT
Source organism: Neoceratodus forsteri (assembly GCA_016271365.2). Classification (NCBI taxonomy): domain Eukaryota; kingdom Metazoa; phylum Chordata; order Ceratodontiformes; family Ceratodontidae; genus Neoceratodus; species Neoceratodus forsteri. The sequence goes on from CM057459.1 coordinate 664,070,719, forward strand.
CAACATCTCTATCTTGGTGTTTACTTCACTTACTATCCTGATCTTTTTTTGGGGGGGGGCTAGGATTTCCCTGCTCCTTTCCAGTGCCTCCCCCCTTGGCTAGTTTAAATGCTTGCCAATGAAGCATTTAAATCTATCACCTAGGATCCTGGTTTCCCTCCTGGAGAGATGTAGACCATCACGCCAATATAGGCCTGCATCCCTCCAGGTGGACCCCCAGTCCCCAATGAAGCCAAATCCCTGAGCTCTGCACCAGTTTTTCGACCACTGATTGAATTCCATGGTGTGGAGCACCCTAGCCTCACCCATGCCATAGACAGGCAGCATTACCAAGAAGGTTACCATGCGTGCTACTTGTCTAAGGCCCCTCCCCAACTCCACAAACTCTTCCTGCACTGCTCTGATCCCTTTCTTAGCCAGGTCATTTGTCCCTAGGTGGATAATGACATCCAACTTACTCCCTTGTGCAGCTGCTCCAGCGATCCTGAGGATTCGCTCTTTGTCCCTACAAGCCATGGCACCAGGCAGGCACCTTACCTCCTTCTCCCCTTCCTCCCTTAGGTCTACCTTCCTAACAATGGAGTCCCCCACCAGGAGTTGTTTTCTTCCCCTGTGGGATCCCACAGAATGAAGAATGCCCCCTCCACTTTCCAAAGGTTGGTGAACCAGGTGTCAAATGATGCTCAGGAGTACACCGTGTCATACCTGGATGACATTGCCATCTTTAGTGCCAGCTGGGAGGAACGCCTATCCCACCTTAGGGAAGTGCTGTTCAGGATACAGGGGCCCGGGCTCACTGTCAAAGCTGAGAAGTGCCAGGTGGCAATGACTGAGGTGGCATACCTCAGGCACGTTGTAGGCCAGGGACAGCTCTGTCCTAACCAAGTGAAAATAGAGGCAATCAAGGCATGGCCCAGACCAGAAATGCAGAACCAGGTCAGGAGTTTTCTAGGGACAGCAGTGTACTATAGGAAATTTGGACCCAATTACAGTGCCCTGGCTGCTCTCCTATCTGGCCTGTTAAAGAAAAGGATGCCTAAGAAAATTACCTGGGAACCAGCCTATGAACAAGCCTTTAGCAGACTGAAGGAGGCACTGTGCAGTGCTTCTGTATCGACAAGTCCAGACTATAGCAGACCCTTTGTAGTCCAGACTGACGGCTCAGATGTGGGGTATTGGGGCACTGCTGAGTCAGACATCAAACCAAGGGAAAGATCAGTCCATAGTGTACCTCGATAAAAAGTTACTTCCCAGGGAGCAGGCTTACTTAACTGTGGAAAAAGAGTGTCTTGCTGTGGTGTATGCCTTAAAGAAGTTAGAGCCATACCCATACAGGCAGCATTGTGAGGTACAAACTGACCACAACCCCCTGGTTTGGCTGGTACAAATGGGTAAAACGAATGGTAGACTATTAAGATGGAGTCTTGCCTTGCAAAGGTATGACATGACTGTCTCCCCTCCTTTAATATTCCATGTAAGAATATTGAGTACATTAGCCATAAGGTAATAAAACAGGTAAAATAAAAAAGTCATGATTTAGGTCACCATAAATATGCACTTGCCAGAAAAAAAACACCAATAAATATAAAGTTAAAAGCTCCAGTTCATAATCATCCTTTGAAACAGGCTCCATAAACAAAAGAATAGGGCATGTCCAAATACCCAAAGAAAAAAAGTCTCCCGAACTGCTTATAGTTCCAAACTAACTTGGAGATTTGAATGCTCACAGTACATCAAAAGGAGAATGCTTCCCTCAGTGGAGATATAAAAGATTCAACAATTGAAAGATCAAGAAGGTTCAGTTATGCGCCACCAATATATGCAATTCGTGTTAAGAAATAAAATGAGAATACCAATAAATGTAAAACTTCGGGCTCTGAGGCACTGGATGCCACACCTTGCACCACGCAGGCAATTAGAGTTCAGGAACGGGCTCGGGGGTCAGCAGGGTTGGGGAAGAATCGTGCATCTGCAGACAGCTGTCTCACCCCAGGGAAGGGGGGTCAGCACAGCGCACTGTTGCCTGACACCCAGCAGTGGCTGGGTGTCAGCACAGGCATGCTGCCAGAATGGGGAGGGCCCACATTCAGGGCGTAAAGCTGCCTCTGCAGAGGCGGAGCCCAGCTGCTCCACCCATTGTACAGTCATGAGCCCAGGGGAAAACATCAGAAAAATGGAGCTGGCAGGCTGCATGATGGTCGGGCTGCCTCCATGCTGGGACCGGAGAGACGAGCCCCTCCTTGAGAGGGTCCGGAGCCGCCTACCAGCTCAGCAAAAATAAAATAATAAAAAGAAAAAACCTCAAGGACTCCAGATTATAGTCTTTTCTTTGGGACAGTCTCCTTAAACAAAAGAGTAGGACAATTCCAGTATTCAAAATAAGGAGGCCCCAAACTGCTTACAGTCACATAGTATATCAGAGACTCAAATGCCAAAAGTACATCTAAGAGGGACTGACACTCCCAATGAAAACATGAAAGGGAAAGAGGAAATAAAATCACTTTCTTCTTAAACACTCAATAAAAGGGTCACTCCTATTGTACTAGCTGTATGAGCCGTCATCTCTTCTTACCGAACCAATCCGGGTATACTTTTAAAAGTTCAGCAGCCACTTGGGTTGCAGATTCATAATGCTGAATTCCCACAGTTGTGTGGCTCTCTAGCCTGGCTGGATGCAGCATCTTATGTTGAATTCAAGCCTCCCACAGTTCGGACTGTGACGGGCGTTAAGCAGCACAGGCTTGGTGAACCTTGTATGTGAGGTCTTGTACAATGCGTAACTGGGCTCCAGACCACTGTAATACCTCTAATTTGTGCAACTCCCACAGGATGTAATCCCGGTAATTAAGTAATTTAAAGATTAAATGGCTTGGCAGTTCTCTTGGGGCAGGTTTTGGTCATAACGATCGATTGGCCCTTTCAGTTATATAGGCTGGGCCATTTGGAGCCGGGCCGGCCACTTTGCTGCAAACTGTTGTAGGAATTCAATAGAATGAGTGCCCTCTTCACCTTCAGGCAGACTTAGAAGTACGAGGTTGTTCCTCTGACTGCAGCCTTCCAGTTTATCAGTCTTTTCTTCCAATTTGGCCACATTTCTCTTCAGGGTAACCACCTCAGGGTCCATTCTGTTTTGTCAGTCTTCGATGGAGGAGATACGGACCTCTGTATCTCCAATCCGGTGGGTGAGTTCTTGCAGTACAGGTTTTATTTCCTTCATGTCAGCAATAAAAGCAAAAATGGCGTCTTTTATAGCTGTTAGCTCAGAGTAAACTTGTTCTGGAGAAAGCTTTGTCGCTGGCATTACAGTAGATGGAATCAGGGAAGTACTACTGTACATCGTGGTCTCTTCAGCACCAATGCCAGGGTCTCCACTGATGCTTCTTCCAAAGGGGAGGTTGCAGCTGTATCCCCCTGTGTTTGAAAATTCATCTCCTTAGTTGGCAAGTAGTCTCCGGATGCACTTCTTATCCACATTATATTGAATTCATAAAGCAAAAAGGTTTGTGAGAGCAAAGTTTTATTGAAATAAGCTAGATTGGGACAAAGCTCTCAACTGGTGCTTCTACACCGATCCAGGCATCACGTGACTTCAGAAAGTGGGAGTGGTCTTAGAGACTGGCCTTTGTTTGGGCTTGATGGCATCTCTGATCTGTAGGCACCTCCAGGACTGGTCTGTGCGGATCTGATACCTATCCCTTAGGGCCTGGAAATTATCCAGAACAGTAGTCCCTGGTATCAGTAGATCCTTAATTAATCTGATGCCCTTATTTCCCAGCTTTTCCACCATATCATAGCATTCCATATCATGATCATAGGGTTGTTCCCCAGTGGTGTGAGCTCCCAAGGCATGATTGGTGCCCCCATTATTTTGTGTGTTTTTCTCCAGTACTGTACAGAGATAGCTATAGTTGGGGATATTTGTCATGGTGGGTTCTTCTTTTGATACAGCCAAACTGCTGTAAAGGGTCTGCACTTAATGTGGCCTTTAGCCAGAGTCAGGTTGGTGATTCCATTATAATGGGTGAGAACCATTGTGCAGTTTGAGCTATAATGGAGGCCATGTGACATCAATGGAACCAAGGTAGGCCCCACCCTCCTGTGCTCCAGTGTTGTCTAAGTGTTTGCAGACTGAATGTGTGGGGCACCACTTCACATAGAAACCGCCTCACTAGGGTATTCATTTTGTGGAACCATTTAGATGGGATCTGCAGTGGTAAGTGTGCTAGGAGGTGTAGTAGCTGAGGGACTAGCATCATCTCGACTGAGTCAATTTTGTCAGCCAGTGAGAGATGGAGGGCCTTCCAGTGGTTTAGCTTCCCTCTTAGTGACTGAAATAGTGTTGCAAAGTTAATATTTATAAGTTTCTCGAGGTTCTTGTGTAAAGTCACACCCATGTATACTATACCTTCCAGGGCTCACTTTAGTCCCTCTGTCTTAAACCCCTTTTCCTTGCATTTGTCATTTGTGGGTAGGACTTCTGTTTTCATTTGGTTGACTCTTAGGCACAAGACCTTCATGAAGTGGGATTATATGCTCAGAGTCGCCCTAATGGCTGTTGGGGTAAAGGCCAAGGTGATCACTGGCATATAGAAATGTTTTAAAGTTGTAGTTTCCTATCTGTGTCCCAGGTATGTCTTGTGCCTCCCTGAGGACAGTTGCAAGGGGTTCAATGGCAAGCACAAAGAACATGGGTGATAAAGGGCACCCCTGTCTTGTACCTTTGTATTGGGGGAAAGCCGTTGATCTTGTTCTATTTGTCAAGACCGTTGCCATGGGGGCTGAGTACAGAAAGGTAATTCAGTCTCTGTACTTGGGGCTCAGTCCCATTGTTTCTAGTGTGGCCATCAGATAGGGCCATTCGACCAAGTTGAATGCCTTCCCAAAGTCGACTGCAAGGACTGCAATCAGAAGGGGAGATGACTGGGCCTGATGGATAAGTGAGATTAGGGTTCTATGATGGTCAGAGCCTGTTCTGCCCTTTATAAATCCTGCTTGGGCCAGGTAAATGAGACGTCTGAGGTGATGTTCAAGTTGACTTGCTAGTATTTAGGCCAAAATTTTTGTGTCAGCATTGATAAGAGATGTGGGCCAGTAGTTCTCTGGAGCTGTTGCATCTTTGCCCTTCTTTGGGAACACGGTGATTATCACTTCCCTCAAGGTTGGGGGGATGGTTCTTTCAGTTAGTGAGTCCAGGAGCATCCTCCTGAGGTAAGTAGAAAGGTCCAGTTTTAGAGCCTTGTAGAAGTCAGTGGAATACCCATCTGCTTCTGGGTCTTTTTGGGGGTTCAGGGAGTGTATGGCTTGATGGATTTCAGCCTTGGTAATGGGTTCCTTTAGGGTGGCGGCCACCTGGAGTTGGACTCTCAGGATTGGGAGTTTGGCCAGAAAAGCCTCTATGTTTGCCTTGTCCGGGGGTTTGGTGGAAGTGTAAAACTGTTCATAGCATTTGCTCATAATTTTGCTTGTGCTCTCTTGTGAGCATATAGTATTTTCTTTTTCTTTTTTATTAATTTATTTATTGAGTTCTAGGAGTATGCCTTTGAGCTGAAAGCTTATTTACAAAGGTTCCATGTCAGCAGATGATAACAAATTACATACATTTCAATAACAAATAGACAACAGTAGACAAATTTCAAAAATGGGCCCATACAGAGAATATAAGTGCAGTGAAGTATAAAACAGTTAACAATACAGGTGAATGTAAGGTTACATACAATGCAAGAATAGAGCTGTAATACTTGACCTATTAAGCAGAATAACAATTCATTGTTAAGGTATAGGGAGGAACAGGGAAGGGGGAGAGATGGAGGGGTGGGATTAAGTGTAGCAAGGAGGAGATAAGAAGATGTGTCAAGGAGGAGATTAGGTGGGGGTAAATTAGGGGTCACTGGGGATGGGGGGTGTGACCGCAAGGGGTGAATGCGGGCAGGAGGAGGATAAGCAAAGGAAAGAAATAATGTTAGCAGTCACAGCTGCTCAGGTTGGCCAGCAGTCATAGCTGCACCAGTTGGTGAGGTATTGGTGAAGTTTTCTTTCAAATGGCCCCAGCTTGGGCTCACGGGTTAAGTCCTGGGGGAGTTCATTCAGCCAAAGGGGGACATGATACATGAATGACCTTTGTGCCTGAGAAGTGCGAAAAAAGGGGACAATCAAAGATTGTCTGGCAATGCTTCTTTTGCAGCAGGGGTTGGGGGCTGTGACGAGTAGCTTCTGGACGGCTGGAGGGAATAGGCCAAGACAAGTCCCCCCCCCACCTAGTAGACATATTTGGTATTGTACTCTGCTTTGAAGATTTAGCCAGTTACATTGTACATAGAGGTCACAGGTGTGGGTTAGCCTGTTTGCACCAAGGAGCAGCCTACAGGATTTATTTAGGGCAACACTAACCCTTTTCAGAGTGGAGTCTGGGGCTGCCCCATAGATCACTAATCCATAATCAATGACGGAGAGTATGGAACTTTTTATGATGACAGACAAGGCATCTTGGGCCAGGCAATGTCGATTCCTGTATAGAAGACCAGTTCTAGGATTTACTACTGTTACGATTTGTTCTATATGGTGAGCAAAGGAGAGAGAGCTGTTTAGGGAGACGCCAAGATATTTGAAGGTTTGCACTCGCCCTATGGGGTGAGAAGGTTATTGTTGATTGTCAGTTGAAAATCATTATACTTATTGTGGGGGTTCACAAATAACATTAATTTAGTTTTTTTATAGTTCATTTTAAGCTTGTACTTGGTGAACAAAGTTTCAGCAGCAGTGAAATCACTTTGTAGTTGAGACTCAGGTTGGTGTGGGTCGGAGTTTTTAGAAAAGATAACGGAGCCATCTGCATGGAGAAGGATGTGTTCTTTGTAGACAGTGGGGAGTTTGTTAATAAAGAGGCTGAACAAGAGTGGGCCAAGAAATGACCCTTGGGGAACCCCCGTAAGTACCTCCTGAGTACTGGAGAGTGTCCCACCAATTTTTACTCGCTTAGACCTACTGCTAAGATAGCTCTGGAACCACTCTACAGCTTCAGTGGAAAGGCCAATAGAGAGGAGTTCAGCAAGAAGTGTTTTATGGTTAACAGTGACAAAAGCCTTGGTAAGGTCGATGTAAATCACCCTGGCTACTTGACGACTGTCTAAAGCCCCGTGCAGAAATCCTGAGTACTCCAGCAGAGTGGTGGAGGTACTATGCCACTTCTGAATCCCATGTTGCTGTGGGCATTGGATTCCATACTTCTCTGAATAGTCCACAAGCTGGTCAGCAACTATCCTTTCTAATGCCTTGGGGGGGAGCAATATCGATATTGGATGGTAGTTCATGTGTACAGTTCTGTCACCACTTTTGTGGACCGGGGTGACCACTGTGACTTTTCAAAGCAGGGGGAATTGTCCCAGCTGGAGAGATCTGTTCAAAGGTTTTGTTAAAGGTAGGAGCACTTCTTCAAGGGTAAGGTCCAGTAAATTACAGTCCAGCGAGTCACTACTGTGTCTTTTCTTGCCTAGCATCTGTGACAGATACTTTCTGGCTTCCGTTACGGTGACTGCTTTAAGGTTGGGGGGGCATGAGGGGGACATGCTGTGTGTGGTCTTAGGGCCTGGTGTATTATCGACAAATGACACCGGGAGATCAGTTGGCAGTGTGCTGCTAAGGTCTGTAAAAGCAACATTAAAGGTATTGGCATTGGTGTTAGGGTCCTGGTTGATCACACCATCCACCAGCAGCATGGTAGGTGAGGTTTTGCTATTTTTACCAGTAAGGTCCTTCAAGTTCTCCCAGAATCTTTTGCCATCACCCCAGGAATGTGTGAGGCAGTCTTTAAAATATTGAGATTTCAAGTGTCTGATTTCACGGGTGCAGATGTTTCTGGCAGATCTTTATTTCTGCATGTCTGCCTTTGTGCCAGTAGCCTTGGCTCTATTCCAAAGATGGTCTCGGTTGGACATAAGATTCCGAAGGGTGACCCATAAGCTGTGGACTTCCTTGAGTTTGCGCTTTTTAATTGGAGCATAAGTGTCACAGGCATCATTAAACTTAGATAAAAAATAAGCCAGTGTCTGGTCAATGTTTACTGCAAAGTATAGTGGAACCAGTCAATAAGCCTAAGGCAAGCCTTGAGCGAGTTCAGCTGCCCATATTTGAAGGCACAACTCAACGTGATTTTGGATGGGGGCTTAACAGTCTTGTTGGTCCAGTGGCAAGTGACTGGGGAGTGATCACTAAGTGAGTATGCAAGTACTGTGGGGTTGGAGATCCTGTCAGGCCGGTTCATGATGATCCAGTCAAGTAGGGAACTTGAGCTGGTTCAGTAGTTGATTCTGGTGGGTGAATCGACCATTATGAGAGGTTAATATTGGACAGGGCATCTTTGTATTGGGCGGCTTCATGGGAGAACCAGTTTGTATTAAAGTCCCCCTAGGACTACCACCTCCCAGTTTTTCTTAAGGCCTTTAATAAACTCAATGATTTCATGGAAACCAGTTGATTGATCCCTAGGGGGAATGTAAACTGAGGCTATTGTCAGCGACTTGTTTTGAGAACCGAGCATTAGCCTAAAAGGTAGGGCCTCTGCAGATGTCCAAATGTTGGTTTGAGGGAGGGCGTGGCACTGTAAATTATGTATGTATTTGATATAGCTATCACACCCACCACCCCTTTTCCCAACCCTGTCAAGCCTAAAAAGGGAGTACCCATTTAAAGCTATGGATGCATCTGAGATCTTGGGTGATAGTCAGGTCTCTACTAAGGAAAGGATGTCTGGATTGTGCTGGCTTACCCATACCTGGAGCTGGTCAAATTTGGCCAGCAGGCTACAGATATTAATAAATCTGAGTTTTATTGAATGGTGATTGTTTCCACTACCAAGAGTCCTTTGGGGGTCCGGGGTTGGGGTTAATATTACCGAAGATAAGCAATGACATCAGAGCAAGGTGAAGTAAAAAGTTTTTTTAGGATTATTAAGTTGCTTTTTCACTTATGATTGCTATCACTACCCTTCTTTGATGGGCTTGTTATGGTGGCAGGGTGTGGTATTAGGTGAGTAATCATGACCTAACTGTGGAGGAGTAGGTAGTCATCTAAGGTGAGCCACCCAGCACAGCTAGGGGTGGGTGAGGTACTAGTGCCAATTAATGTGACACAGTGCTAGAGAAGCATTAGCTGTATATGCATGGTTAAGGTTATGATTATTTGGGTACCAAAGGTTAGGAGAATGAGGAGGAGCACTGATAAAGTTAAGCAATTCCTGGGAGCCATGATACAAAGTAGAAAAAAAGGGGGGTATGAAGGTAAATGTGTCAGGAAGGATGGGGGTGGATGCCTAAGGGAGGGGCGGAAACTACTGGGTGAACAGAGAGGAAGAGGTGGGGGTTGGGCTTCTTCCAATTATCACAGACAGCCTTAGATACCCACTATCCCAGATAAAAGAAATTGTAAGAGACAGAGTCAGGAAATTACAATATGTACACAAAAGGATTTACAACTTTGTAAGCAGTCCAAAGTCTGTCCATGGCTTGCAAAGAATAAAAGAATCAAAGAAAGTAAGGGTCCAGCCCAGCCAACCTCAATAAAAGAAAAAAAACTTAATTAAGGAAGGAGCCTGCACCAATCAGTGACAATGAAACAGCAAACTTCAGATTGGTCAATAAAGGCCCACTCACCAAGAACATTTTGTTTGTATCAGTATGTGTTTGTATTCTCATAAATTTAAATACAGTACTAAGAATCCATACATATTTTGCAGAATTCCACTGGTATACGTTTCGGGAAAACCTTCATCAGTACAGTGCCATACCTAATAAAAATAAAGTAATTGAATGCACTATTACAAGTTATTCAAATTAAACATTTCCAAAAAGGATAACGTATAAACATATACTGATACAAAGAAAATTTTCTTGGTGAGTGGGCCTTTATTGATCAATCTGAAGTTTGCTGTTAAAGAATAAAAGAAGCCATAAAATGGAAAAATATTTACAAATAATGGACAGGCCATCCATGAGGAAACTAATAACCCAATTCAGATCCAAATGGTTTTCCAGCAAATGGAAAAGTGCCCAATATAATAAAAAGAAGGAAAATAGTGGCTCATGCAGATGTAAATTAGGACAGAATGATCTTATGCACCTTGTCATTATTTGCCCACTACATGAGAAATATAGAAAACAACTCCTGGGAGAAGTACTGGGAACTCTGGAATATGAACCACGAGATTTATTAACACATTTATTAAAAGTCCACTGGAAAAGTGTTCTGATCTCTGTGGCCTCCTTCCTAAAAATCATAGAAGAAAGAAAATTACATTTAAGAGAGGATATATGAAAAATATATATTTTTTTTATTATTTTTATTCAATATGCTTTATTAAAACGTTTCAGTAATAACAAACGGCACATGACAGCACAAACAAAAACCAGAAAACAAACAAGAAGCAACCAGACTAACAAAACTTCACAATGACCACAGTAATGAAAGGCATGCATTGAAGGTGAACAACACCCCAACCCCCACCACCCAACAAACCCCACTACAGCCCAGCAATACTTGCTATCCATCCAACCTCTCAAAGGTACCACATGAATCCCAATTGGAGGAGAAGATCTGCAGAGAAAGAAAAAGAAAATAAGAAATAGAGAGAATGGGAGGGAAAAAGGAGAGAGGACCAAACCTGATGGGACCCTGATCACCCAGACCCGACAGACAAAAGAGTAAGGAGCGATTCCCTTATGGCACTGAAATGGTGTGGGCACTTTCTATGACTAGCAATGTGTGTTTTCAACACTAACGCAGTCATCATTTTGGTGCACCATTCTCTAACAGATGGGATGGAGTCGTCCAATCAGTGTCGTACAATTGCCAGCTTGGCCACCACGGAGATAAGTGTCATATGAGCTTTTGGGATATGAAGGGTTCCTTGCAGGAAATAATCAACGAGACATACATGAGGAAGGAAAAGCTCCTGTAACCCTAAGAGTGGATCTAACACATCCTTTAATAGCATTCCAGAAAGGGATTACTTTGATAGAGTCCCACAAAATATGTCTTAAAGTTCCAACTGCCAGTTGACATCTGGTACATATGGGGGAGGCAAGTTTCCCAATTTTGAAGAACTTGTAAGGGGAATAGTAAAGATTGTGGAAAATGTGATACTGAACCAGCCTAAGCCTGTCCTGCTTTACAAATTGGTAAAGGGTTCTCCAAATTTTCAGCCATAAAGTAGGGTCAGCAGGGATCTCCAGCTCTTGAGTCCAGTAAAAACATACTCCAGTCGGGGTGAGGGAGTCCATCGGCTGAAGGGCTTTATACAAAGCTGAGACTAGGTGGGGCATGGAGACAATCAATGACAATCTGGCAAGTATAGTATCTAGTAGGTTCCATGGTTTAGGACCAAGCATTGGGAGGACGGCACAGGAGACATGCAAGAATTTAAAACAGTAAGCATTAGGTAAGGAAAACATCTGTTTAGTGGCCTGAAAAGGGAGTCATTTATCTCCCACTAAAAGCTGAGATAGCCCTGCTCTCCACAGTTGGGGGAATAAAGGAAAACAGAATATGGCACCCTGCAATCTGGAAATTCAAATTCCCAAAAATGAACTGTGACAGTACTCTCAACCAGTCACAGTGAAAATAAAGTACAGTTCTGTAAGAACTTACCATAACAGTAGATCTTTGAGAAGAGCTCTTGCAGCAGATAATAACCAATAGGACTGTGTCACCAGGCCCTAGGACCCCACAGAAAACTTCTAGCCAGCAGTCCAAGGTATGGGACTGCCCCCGATGTCATCTCCGCCCCAGACGTCAGCCACTGTATAAAAGGAGTGGTCCCCCAGTGCCACCTCAGTTTACCTGCCGGAGACCTGGCTAGCTTAAAGGACTGGACAAACTGAGGAGACTTTGTCATCCCGAAAGGGACAACCAGAGAAAAGCACTGGGGGAAGGAGGGAGGGAAAGCATAACTGCTGCAAGAGCTCTTCAGAAAGATCTACTGATCTCACTTAGAGATAGAGCTCTTGCAGCAGGTAATAACCAATAGGACTATGCTGCTAGTCACTAAGACCCCACAGAAAACTTCTAGCTAGCAGTCCAAGGCAGGGGACCACCCACGACATCAGCCACTGTATAAAGGGACTGGTCCCACAGTGCCACCTCAATTTTTTTTCCCACCGTCAGCAGCCCAGCATCTTGGCTCCATGGATGCCTCCTGTTTCCTGTCAACCGCCATTTTTCGATGCTCTGCAAAGTTAAATTTCTTGAGTATTTCGTTTGCCTCTTATATGTCTGCCGAGTCTACTACATCTACACCATGGCAGAAGGCTAAGTGTGCGTGTGGCAAGCAAATTCCAGCCAAAGACAGCCATTCGGCGTATTTCTTGTGACTGGGCCCAGAGCACAAGATAGACAACTGCCCGCTCTGCCAAAGCTTCAACCAACGTACCCACATCCACGACCTGAAGACCTTGAAGGCTTACCTCCTGAAACAACAAGTGGCCGCTATGCAGAAGTCACACTCTGGGCACAACTCCTCATCCTCCGCTCATGACACCTCCCCTAAGGAGAAAAAGCACTCAGTGAAGCACCACAAGAAGGATAAGAACAGGTCCAGGTCAGACTCATAGTCACATTCCCCACACCATGGTAAGGCCTCCTCCTCCGGCTTGAAGTCGGACTGTGCCCCTCCTCAGTTGTTAGCTCTTCCTGGGGCTACGGCCGCCAGGCTTCCCCCGCCTCTTTCCAGACATCAGGTGGGAGTTCGGGCATGGGCCTTCTCAGGCCTCCTTCACTAATTCTTTGGCCATCAGACCCCACAAACATGCGTTAGGGTCTAAGGCCCAGCACTTGGCTGCTTCTTCTGCAGTGGGAGTTCAGTCGGGCTCCTTCATCATCAAGGCCTTGTCCTCAGGTTCATCAGCCCCAGCTGATGACCATGGCAGGTGCCAGCATGTCGCTCCTCCTATCAAAGCACCCATGATGCCTGACTTGTTGTCTGCACTTTTTTGCGGCCCGACAACAGTCTGCCATGAAGTCTGCATCCACAGCGGTGGTCTCAGACAAAGCTCCTGTTGATCAGTCACCATCAGCACTCCAAGGGCCTACGCCAGAGAACCTGATGAAGCCTGTCCTGAAGTATGAACCCTCGAACCCCCTGATCACAGATTCTGATGACCAGTCTCCAGCTGATCCCCTGACGCCAGGGCCCTGGGAAGAGGATCAGACACCAGTTGATAGGACCGATAGCGGTCTGTTGCCAGAGCCTCCCCAGATGCCAGACCTGATGCCGGCTCCTTCGGGACCAACTGAAAAGGTGCCAGAGTGACCATTGGGCTCAATGGTCCTCTTGGCAGACATCGGTGCACTCTTCACCAGCTGGTGGAACACCATCAAGGGTGATCTCCTCCCCAAGCAGGAGCCTGCGGGGCCAGCGCCAGAGGCTGTCCCTCAACTGCAGCCCACGCCTTCCCCCAGATCTCCATCGCCACCACCGACACCAGCCTGCTCGACTCCAGGTGCCTCAGATCACGGCTCAGATGGAGATCGGAGCCATGGACATCACACCTTATCATGATGCTCATCGCGTAGGAGGAGCAGGTCCAGGGACCGTCATTCACAGGGATGGAGCGGTTCAAGAGGATGTCACTCCCAGTGTCTCAGCAGGCCCTCTGACCGCAGTCAGGCTTTTTGAAGGACTACAATGATTCCTCTTCGTCCTATGCCTCCTCAGAGGTAGACCTCCCCCTGCCCTAACCGGATCCCAGATAGGACTCACCGAGGTCACCATCTGATGATCCAACTTCCTAGAGGTGATGAGGCACATGCAGTTCCTAAATCAGTGAGAAACCAAGGATTTAGCCCCCGAGAGGAGACACTTTGCTAAATTTCTGGGGGCCACTGACCCTAAGCCGTTGGTCATCCCCCTCTTGTAGAACCATTTCAAGATGTTACGAAGCTGGCTTGGGAGCACCAGGCTACTACGTCAGCGGTGCCCCCAAAAGCTGACCACCTGTATAGAACACCCAGGAATGAGCACCACCTTGGCAAACAGCCCAAAGTGGACTCTATAGTGCTGACAGTAGCCCATGGAAGGTTGCAGCAGCCCCGACATACCAGCTCCCAACCACTGGACAAGGAGTCCAAGAAAATAGACCAACTGGGGTGGAGAGTGTATGCCTCCTCTACCTGTACCATCAGGTCCCTACATTTTCTGGCACACGTGGTCATGTACCATAAATGCCTATGGCAGAAGGCTATGGACCTTGCTAAGACTCAGCCAGACTCACAGAGCTCCTGGCAGTCCTGCATTCTGGCTCTGATGTGGGCAAGCTTGTCCTCTGCAGTTCCTATGATTCAGCGAATACTGCGGCCCGGGCTGCTGCCTCAGGGGTATGCCTCAGACAGCACTCCTGGCTGAGGGTGTCCAGGTTTAGGAACAACATGTCTGTGGTGTTCTACATCAATGGGGGGGACATTCTTATCCCCTGTGCAGCAAAGCCATGAGGGTTTGGTTCTGGGCGATAGAACACAACCTGGAACTGCTTGCAGTACATGAGCCAGGTCTTCAAAACTATACTTGTGGCCAGCCTCAGTCACTCGCAATCTCAAGCCCACAAATGGGAGTTACTTCAAGATGTAGCAGACGATCATTTCACCAGATGGGGCACTCCAGAGTTGGACTTCTTTGCGTCCCCACTTATTGCCAAACTGCCAAGATTTTGCTTGCTAGAGCCAGGGCATGGTGTTTTTTGGCAAGATGTGCTGTCCCTCTCCTGGACTGGGAAATTTCTCTATGCTTTCCCACCCTTCCCCATTCTGCAGTGAGTTCCACTCAAACTGCAGTCGGAGCAGGCAACCTTGATACTGGTAGCACCGTTCTGGCCCAGACAGATCTGATTCCCCTTCTGCAACAGATGGCAGTAGAATCCCCATTTTCACTTCCTCTATCCTCTCACTGGCTGTCCCAAGAGCATGGCTTTCTAGTTCACCCCAACCTCAAGTCTCTGCATCTTCACGCATGGCTCCTGCAGACCTAGTCAGGAGCAGGTTAGGGGTGTCAGAGGGGGTAGCAGAAGTGTTAGTGGCAGCCAGGAAACCATCCACTAGGGCCACGTATGCCATGAAGTGGAAGCTGTTCATCCTCTGGGCTGCTGCCCGCAACCTGGACCCATTCTTGTGTGAGGTTAAGTGAGTCATGGAGTATCTGTTATCCCTGTTGGACTCAGGTCTAAGCTACTCCTCCATAAAGGTACATCTTTCAGCTATCTCAGCCTATCACATACCGGTGGATGGTAAGACCTTGGCACAGCTTGATCTGTCACGCACCTTCCTGCTAGGGATCCTACATAGTAAGCCTCCATTTGGTACCCTGTCCCTCCATAGAATTTGCTATTTATGTTAAAGAAACTGACCTTGCCTCCCTTTAAACCAGCTGCAAGTTGTGAGCTCCACTTTCTGTCATGGAAAGCATTGTTTTTAGTTACTTCAGCCCGGAGGATTTCCAAGCTTCAGGCTCTCATGTGTAAAGAGCTGTATATGGATTTTCACAGGGACAGGGTCTCCCTTCGCACAAATCCTAAGTTTCTCCCAAAGGTGATGTCTGGGCTGACTCTTAATCAGGACATAAACCTACTGGTTTATTACCCATACTCCAATAAAGGGGAGGCATTGTTACAATCCTTAGATGTACATAGAATCCTTAGGTACTATATTGACCACACCCGGTCCATCAGGAAATCTGACCAGCTATTTGTTCCTTTTGCCCAATGGATGTTGGGAGCACCCATCACTAAGCAGACCCTGTCAACGTGGTTGGTCAACTGTATTATTTTCTGCCATGAGAAGCATGGAAAACCCCTGCAGGGGCTAGTAAAAGGTCACCCAACAAGAGGGATTGCTACATAATGTGCTTCGCTCAAGAAGGTGTCTGCAGCAGACCTCTGTGCCACAGCCACCTGGAGTTCGGTACACACCTTTATCCGGCACTACAGTTTGGACATTGCTTCCAGATGGAGGGCAGGCTTTGGCCTGGCAGTCCTCCCAGGGCTCCTCTCTCAATAGCCACACACACACACACTTAGCCTTCTGCCATGGTATAGATGTAGTAGACTTAGTAGACATGTAAGAGGCGAATGAAATACTCAAGAAATTGAACTGCGCAGAGCGTCGCAAAATGCTGGTTGATGGGAAGTAGGAGGCATCCACAGAGTCGAGATGCTGGGTTGACGACGGGGAAAAAAACCTGAGGTGGCACCTGGGTACCGCCCCTTTATACAGTGGCTGACATTGTGGGTGGAGCCGATGTTGGGGGCAGTCCCCCACCTTGGACTGCTAGCTAGAAGTTTTCCGTGGGGCCCTAGTGCCTGGCAGCACAGTTCTGTTGGTTATTACATGCTGCTACAGCTCCATCTCAAAGTGAGATAATCCAATCTGCACCCTGACCTTAAGTGACCACCCTATTGAAGTGAAACACAGACTGGCAGGGGCTGACCCGGTTTGATATATAGACGGGAGGAGAGTATGATACCATACTTCCTAACCAAAGATGATTCAATTTTTACCCATAGTGGAAGATAACCCGAACTAATAGGGAAATCGCTGGGCAGCTGCCACAAAAGAAACTGGTGTGCATGCAAAGCACAATAGTAGAGGAAAAAGTTGTGAAGAGACAAACCTCCATGTTCTTTAGGGGCTGTCAGTTTGAAGTAAGACCAATGGACTGCCTTATCGTTCCATTAGAAATAATTCAAGGTGCTTTGTAGCCGGGAGAACCAGGACTTGAGTAAAAAAATACCCAACATCCCAAGAGGGTAGAGGAGACGAAGCAACACATTCATTTTAAGAACATAAACTCTGCCCCATAGTGAAAGAGAAAGAGAGAACCATCTATCCAGGTAGAGTTTGAGCTGCTGCAAAATACGAGTAAAGTTTTCCTTGATAATCAATGGAACAGACTGCACCAAATATACCCCCAACTATCGCAGGAGTTTGGGCTCCCAGGAGACAGCAAGATCTTGTATATCACACTTAAGGACTAAACCACTTAAGGGTAATAACTTTGTTTTAGAAATGTTAAACTTATAAGCAGATAAGTTTGAGAAATTGTTTATTTCTGCCAGGATACCAGGCAAGTTTTGAGCGGCATTTTCCAGATGTAAGAGAATATCATTTGCATATACAAATAACAAGTATCGCTTCCCTGCTAAAAGAATGTCTGCATGGCCTTGTGTACTCTGGAGGCTACAAAGGAGCAGCTGAAGGTACAGATTAAACAGTAGGGGAGAGAGGAGGCATCCTTGCCGAGTACCTCGGTATAATGGAAAGGAGTCAGAGAGCATGCTACTGCACCAGACACTAGCCGAGGGGCGTGAATACAGAAATTTAGCCCATCTAATTAAATCTTGGGAAAGTCCGAATTTTCACAACACAGCAAAGAGGAAGGGCCATGAGACCCGATCAAATGCTTTTTCTGCATCCAGGGAGACCAAGGCTACAGGGACCTTGCCCTTCCTGGACACAGAGATCAGATGATGTAGTTTTCTCAAGTGATCATGAGAAAGTCTGTCCTTTATGAAGCCAACCTGCACCAGCGAAATTAAAGAATCCAACACCTTGGAAAGCCTAGAAGCCAGAATCTTGGAGAGAATTTTAATATCGAAGTTAATCAGCGAGATTGGGCGATAACTACCCGGGAGCAGCTCATCTTTGTCCGTCTTAAAGTGATAAGGGCCTCAAGGGTAGAGGCCTCAGTGATACCCGGACGAAACCAGAAATTATATAACTTAGTAAGAAAAGGAGCAAATTATATAACTTAGTAAAAAAAGGGGCCAGCTCTGAAGAGTATTGAACATAAAAATTATTACTAAAGCCATCCGGCCCTGGAGCCTTATCCAAAAGAAGCTGTTGAATGGTGATCTGGACTTCCTGAGTGGATATAGGTTGAACAGCAGGCCCTGAAGCCCAGGATCCTGAACCAGCAAGGGAAGATCATGTAAGTAAGCCGGAATAGCCCTGAGGACTAAAGCCCATAGACAGGTCTTCTGAATATAAAGCGGAATAATAGTTCCAGAATATATTAACTGGGGGCAGGTGGGACTTAAACCGAAGGGAGGGGAGCAGGACTCGATAGCTGAGTTGTCACAGAAGAGTACCTGGGAGGGAAGAAGAGTAGTAAAGAGGGGAGGGGGAGTTGTTGATGGAAGGGATGGGTCCAGTAGTTGTTTAGAGTATGGTATTGAGGGGAAGGGGCAGAGGAAGTGTCTATAATGTTACTCCAGGGGCTGGGTGGCCTAGACCAAGGGGAGTGACTATGGGGGGAGCAAAAGTGGGCTGATAGGTTCTAGCATGTATAAAAGTACGACCAAGGTGGATCACTCCAGGGTGGGGAAAAACAGACAGGCTTGCATAGCTGCTGTAGAGGGATGGCTGGAGGATAGCAGCTGCTGCAGGGGAGAGAGCCTGCATTAGAGAGGCTCTGAGGGAGGTATCCTTGGCTGTAGAGGGATGACTGGAATACAGCAGCTGCTGAAGGGGAAAGAGCCTTTATCATCTTTTAAACTTGTTGTGGTTCTGGCCATGGTTCTGCTTTGAAGCCTGTAGGCCAAGAGCTTCCTGGATTTTTCCCCTCCCTTCCAGTACAAGCGATTTACCCTTTTAAGTGCCAGTTCAACCTTCCTCGTGAGGAATGCATTGAGTTGGACACAGGTGCTATTCAGCTGCATCAGTAGGGTAGGGTCTTGGGTCTGGGTATTGCCAGATTTGTACCGTGTTTCCAATCCATTTAGTTGCTTCTCCACAACAGCTCTTTTTTCTACCTCCTAGAGGTGTAGACCATGATGTGGCCCCTTAATGTGGCTTTATAGGCTTCCCATAGGGTGGAGTCTGAGATGTTCCCAGAGTCATTTGTCTCCCAGTACAGAGCCGTTTCTGCTTTGACCCATTTGAGAAACTGTTGGTCTTCTAATAAAAGGGGGTTCAGTCACCATGATAGGGGTCGTGGGGGCTCGGGGCCCATTCTCAATCTCATCTCTACTGGGATGTGGCTCGATATTATAATGGGGTGGGTGTGTATCAGTGCGACCTGTTCATAGCAGGTGTGTATGAGGAGCCCAATATCCAATCTGCTGGCTGAGCCATGCACTGTGGAAAAATATGTATAATCCCTTACCCCAGGATGTTTGGTACACCAAGCATTCAAGAGTGAGTGCTCAGTGGTTAGAGTATGTACCGCCTTCCCTGCTTGTCTATGTGGTTCTATGTTCCCTTTGCTTCGATCCATCTCAGGGTCCATGGTTAGGTTGAAGTCCCCCCCAATCAGGACAGGGGTCTGCTGCCCATTAAACTGTTAACATTTGGGTAATCTCATGGAAAAACTCAGGGTCATCCTGTTTAGGGGCATATAAGTTCAGCAGAATCAGTGGTCCTTTCGGTGTATGAATTTCAGCCATCACTCACCTGCCTCCTTTATCCCCCTTGGTCCTCAGGATTTTCCAATCTAAATCTTTGTGCGGTAATATGGATATGGCCCTTTTACTAGATACTGCCATACTCTGAATTTCTTCCCCGCTCATCCCATCTTGAGCTTTTTTTCTCTGTTGAGGATAGTTTTGTTTCCTGAAGGAATGCCACATAGGGTCTCAGTTTTTTAAGTGAGACATTACTTTTTCCTCTTAATGGGGGAGTTAAGACCCCGCACATTCCAGATCACAAAGCTAGTCTCCATTTATAGGCCTGAGTATGTTATGATGGGTGGATGAGGACCGATAGTACACCTTGTGCTCTGCTTGGTTGTAGCCCATCATCCCAGCCAGTGTGCTGCCCCCCCCCCCCCTTACACACACACACAGAGTATGCAACATTATCCTCCCTTCACTCTAGTTACCTTTTCCAACATCACATCTTTGGTTATAGACAATAACACCATAACAGTAACAACAACACAGTAGTATAAACACTCAGTAAACCTTTTGACACCCAACCCTTGGGTGTCTCCCCTTTCCCCAGTTCAAAAACTAGTCATTGCATCACACTGCCATCCGGTGACCCAGACGCCAGCGATTGTCTCTAGGAGGACCATCAGTCTATCTTAGACCGTTATTGTGTGCACACTCCAGGGGGTGTACCACCTTCCAGATTATCATACTTATGTAGTCAAAATTGGTGTCTCTGTATAGATATAGTCCCCTACAACCAGCTACCTAACTTAGTAGGCTTCTTAGCTGTAGGAGGGTCCTGCACACCTTGATGGTGTATTCCGGTGTCTACTAAAGTGCCATCACACTAGCTAATGTGAGTGTCCCTTAGAGCCTCAACTGGATTTATGTATTACCACTCTGTATTCTTAGAGAGCCTTTGGTGAACCCCCCTCCCAGGGCACCTGTGAGGGTTTCAGTATATACTTCATGTGGATATCAGGTATTATCCCTGGGAAGCTCAGGGCAAGGTCCCTTAATACTGTTTGAACAATTCCCTTATTGCTCTTTCTCTGTGGGGCAGCCATCAATAGGTCATGGGCTGTTCTTCTACCAGATACTATGGGTGCCTATATTGAGAGTTAAGGGGTGTTGCTGGTAACGCTCCCCCAGCGCAGTTTATGTACGTTTGCTCCCCCAGCAAAAGCGGGAGGTCGTGCAGATAAAAAAAGAGGGGGGAGGGGAGCAAGTCCCTGGGGTCAGCTTCATCCTGTTCATGATGAGGAGGGGGCTCCACACAGTCCCTTATTCTTGGTATTCAGAAAATACTATTTGGCCCCTGCACAGCCCTGTTATAAGAGGTGATGACTGCTGTTTAACTGCTCTCTTTTTCTTTGTTTTAGGGCAGAAAACTTTGAGTTCACAATTTCCAAAATTGTAATCTGGGCACTAATAATCAAATCAAAGACTCTGACTGGCTGGTTTTGCTAACCAATGTTGATAACATTTGCTATGTTTAAATCCTGTCAAGTCTGTCTTCTTTTTAGGCCTTTCTGTAATGCCAAAGTTACATCGAAAAGTACCAAAAATAAGTACAGTGGTTGTTCACCAAAAAAGCTACAACTGTTTTAAAAACAAAGACAATTTAAACCATCAAGCACTTTATTAACTTGGAATGGATGCAAAGCATGGTTTCCTCAGCTGTGGAAACCATTGCAGATCGAGAAAAAACACTGAATTTTAACCAATTAAAAAAACAACTAAGCTAAACTAATATAGAGTATTGAATAACTCACATTTTACAAAATAATAACATGAATGTCCAAAACCAAAAACTTGACTGCTCTCCTCCTCTGGGGGAGGGTGAGGAAGCACTCACTCTGCGATCTTCCCCTTGCAGAGGCTAGGGACAAGCGCAGATGAGGCTTAGCAGTTCAAGGAGGTGTGCTGGACGTGGGCACATGTACCAGTACGTCATTACATGCCACACCTCCCATCTAAAGGGACAAAATGGAAGCACCAGAATCCAGTAGCCCTGGCTCCACGAAGCCAAGCCCAGAGATCCACAAACCGCTGGACTAGACAACACAGAACCGTTCGGAGACGTATTTGGGGGTGCCCCACCCAGCAGCCCCACCCCGGGGGCAATCTGGGGTGAAATCCGGTAAGGAGTTGCGACAGTCCCAGGGGATGGGAAGAGGTGAATGGGAGGAAGGTGAGCCCCCCCCCCCCAAAAAAAAACATAGCCACTGCGATTAGAACAGGACTCTGGGGTGATTGATCACTTTAGCAGATATATAAATCTGCTGTTAGAATACCAGGAGGAGAGTGACCACATAGCAGTTTAAACTTTTACATTCTAATGTTGTGTCACAGGGCAGCAACTTAGGGCTTACATGCTGCTGGAATTAGTACAACATCACTAATACTCTCTCATTGCTTGAACCACAGGCTTATCTGTGGACCTTTAGAACAAGGTTGCAGACCTCGCTCTTTGAGAATATCTGTCTCTTTGGAATTCAGACAGAGAGCTATCTG
This sequence comes from Neoceratodus forsteri, assembly GCA_016271365.2. Lineage (NCBI taxonomy): Eukaryota > Metazoa > Chordata > Ceratodontiformes > Ceratodontidae > Neoceratodus > Neoceratodus forsteri. Next base: position 664,092,639 of record CM057459.1, read on the forward strand.
AACAAGGTCCTAAAAACAAAACTACTTAAAAACATTTAGTTGAAAAAGAAAACTCCAGAGGGTACTACAGCCCCTGTGGCATAGGGAAACATACTATCAGCAGAGGGTGAAGTTTGGGGGAAAAACTGGTGGTGTGCTCAAGTCAGACTTGAAGTGCCGATGTGAGCACATAGGGGATAGAAGAAGCACTCCTTTAAAAATGCCTATATGCCATACCCCCTCAGTTCGAGCCCAAATAGGCAATGTCACCGTGCACCATACAGTGCACCCAGAGATTCAAATAAAGGTAGAGGTGGACCAGACAGGAGTCAAGTCACAGCTCCAGCTCATCCACTATAGAAAAAAAAACCTTATGAGTCCCTGGTCTCCACATTTCACCTTCCAGTGAGGGAATGTCTCTCTCACCATCTTCAACAGTGGCAGTCTGTTTAAATGGACAAATAAGTGCTGGAGATTGTGAGAGAAGACCACAGTCTGTCTCTTATTACCATTCCAAAAACAAAACACTGCTAAAAGAAAGGATTGGGGAATACCTTGGGACTAGTGGATTACAGGATCTGAGGCAGCATGGATTCATGGGAGGGAGATCTTGCCAAACAAACCTAATCGAGATCTTTGACTGGGTGACCAGGGTAGTAGATCAGGGAGGAGTGGTGGATGTGGCCTACCTGGATTTCAGTAAAGTCATTGACACCGTTCCACACAGAAGGCTGGTAAGCAAACTGGGCAGCCTGGGAGTGGGACCACAGGTAATAGATTGGGTATGTAGTTGGCTATGTAACAGGAGTCAGAGGGTGGTGGTAAATGGGGTTTATTCGGAAGAAGGCAAGGTAACCAGTTGGGTGCCACAGGGGGCAGTACTAGGACCAGTCCTCTTCAATGTCTTTATTAGCAGCATCACAGAGGGGCTGGAAGGGAAGGTATGCCTGTTCGCAGATGACACAAAAATCTGTAAAAGAGTGGACACACTGGGGGGGGGGTGGAAAAAATGAGGGAAGATCTGAAAAGCTGGAAGACTGGTCAAAAGCTTGGCAACTAGGCTTCAACACCAAGAAGTGCAAAATTATGCACATAGGACGCAAAAACCCTAGGGCAGTGTACCAAATTGGGGAAGGGGGTGATGGCAACCACAGGTCAGGAGAGGGACTTGGGGGGTCATCATATCTGATGACCTGAAGGTAGTGAGTCAGTGTGATAGGGCAGTGGGGAAGGCTAGTAGAATGCTGGCGTGCATAGGGAGTGGTATCACCAGCAGAAAGAGGGAGGCATTGTTACCCATGTATAGACCGATGGTGAGGCCTCACCTGGAGTACTGTGTCCAGTACTGGAGGCCCCATCTCCAGAAAAACATAGATAGGGTGGAAGCGATAAAGGAGAGGGCAACCAGAATGGTGCAGGGCCTACATCAGAATGCCACAAATTAAATATGGACTCTCTAGAGGAAAGGAGGGAAAGAGGGAGGACATGATAGAAACATTAAAATACCTCACAGGTATTAATAAGGTACATGAAGGAGGTACTGTTACCCCGTATAGACTGATGGTGAGGCCCCACCTGGAGTACTGTATCTAGTAGTGGAGGCCCCATCTCCGGAAAGACATAGGGTGGAAGCTGTCCAGAGGAGGGCAAACAAAATGGTGCATGGCCTGCATCAGAAGTCCTATAAAGAAGGACTCGGGGAATTAAATGTGTACTCTCTAGAGGAAAGGAGGGAAAGAGGAGACATGATAGAAACATTCAAGTACCTCAAGGGTATAAATAGAGTACAGTAGAGTGGTATTTTTCATAGGAAGAGGTGCTCAAGGACACGGGGACATGATATGAGGCTGGGGGGGGGAGGCTCAGGGGGATGTGAGGAAGTACTTCTTCACAGAAAGGGTGGTGGACTTCTGGAACAGACTTCCAGCAGAGGTGGTGGGTTCTTAAATGGTGGAAGGATTCAGGCATGCATGGGATAGACACAAGGGGACCTTAGTACCAGGGCTGGGGGGAGGAGTAAAAGGCCAGAGATTGAGTAGGGTCTGCAGTAGCACATTAAGTAAAGAATTTTAGGGCAGACCGGGTGGACCAGGAGGTCATTTTCTGATGACAACTCCTATGTTTCTAAAAGAAATTCACAATATTAAAACCAAATATAAAAAAGAGATGCAACAATTACAACTGCAATTTAAAAATAAACTCAAAAACTAAAGTGTCTTGGAGGAGGTACCTACAAAGGAACTGGAAAAGGATTTTTCCCAAGGTACTTCCTAACAGAGAAAAGATCAGTGGAGTGGCAACTAATCCTTGACCACAGATGTCTGAACAGGCAAATAAACAAGGGAAAGTTCAAAATCATCACCTTGCAGTCAGAAATTCCATCTTTGCAGCAAGGGGACTGACTGTACTCATTGGATCTGAAGAATGCTTATTTATTTATTTGGCATTCAGAAAATAACCTTTGAGCCAGGGCTGTTTTACAAAGGTTTTAGGACATTTGAGGCACTAAACAGCACAATAATCAGGAAAAGGTTACAGAGTTTCTTAGACATTTAAAAAACTATACAGCATATGGACATCAACTTTAGTTGATTACAAGTGCAGGTAAGGTGCAGAGGCACTAGAGGTTAGGTTAGGTTGGGCAGAAGGTCAGTGAGGACAGGATTTTGGTGGGGGAGGGGTAAGTGGTCAAGGAGGCAGGGCTGAGGCCGGGGAGGCATAGACCTATCTAGGTGTGGAGGCAGGGGTATACGAGTAGCCTTAGAGAGTTCAGAGCCATTGCCAAGGAGTATGTGGGAGGGTGGCTTCTGTCTTGTGCTGAGAATAGTTGCTGTTAGCAGAGTCAGGCCTGGTCATCCAGAGTCTATCAACTGTTGGAGAAGCAGGTGCACACAGAGCTAGAGGTCAGGTAGTGCTTAAGGTCTGATTTGAAGCCGTACAGGCTAGTGGAGTTCCGAATGGACTTGGGTACCTCGTTAAGCCAAAGAGGGGCTACCTGTAAATCAGTTAATGCTAAAATTGGTGCAGCCTACAAAACCAGCTACGTCCTTACGCAGTCAGCCAGATTAACCATAGCCCATGGGATCTTGCTCCCGTCGTTATCCTATGGGGTAGTCACTTATCTCAGTGCATCCATAACTCTCCTCAGGAAGTGGGATACTACTTATAACAGCATCTGCAGGTATGCCTCGGCCTCTCCCTGGTCAAAACACTGTTGTCAGGTTTATGCTGATCTAAATTGGCTACCTCCCACTTCTGCTCGAACTCTTGCTCTTGTCTCCCTGACTGATAATTTTATTTTATTTATTTATTTAGGTCTAGGATTACAAGTACCTTTGAGCCAAGGCTATTTTACAAAGGTTCCATGTCAGTTGCAGTACAATACAGGAGATACAACAAAATAACAACATTGTAGGTAAACAGTACACTAGTCAGGTAATAAGTAATTGAGTGAGAAACACATAAAAGAAACCCAGTACAGCATCGTCAAGGAGAGGAGAGGAGAGAAAGCGTGAACAATGGAAGGGCCAGAGGAAGGTAGGAGCAGCCGGCGGCATTGTCAGACATCACAGGGAGAAGTGCTGGTGGGGGGGGGGGCAGGCAAGGGAGGGGGAGTGGGAGGGGTAGTGGGAGACTAAGGTCAAAATAAGAGATAAGTGCTATGAAGGAAGGGCATGGAATGGCTAGGGTAGTGGTAAGTAAGGCTGATTAGATGAGGCAGTCACAGGAGCTGGAGGCAGTAAGATGAAGGCAGAGCCTGGATTTGAACATGCCAAGCTTGGGAATGGAGGAGATGTCAGTGCTGAGTCCATTAAGCCAGGAAGGAGTACTATGAGCAAAAGATCGTTGACCCTGAGCAGTGCAACAACGGGAACCTGCAAAAGCTGCAATTTGCATCCCCTAGTGTTTTGCAGATTTATGCTTGGGCGCAGGAGAGCTTGGACGCCAGGAGGGGCAAGGCCCATGGTTATTTTTTTCGCCATAGTGCAGGTTAGATACTTAATACGGTTGGAGAGGTGAAGCCATCCAGATTGAGCATAAAGTTCACACGTATGTGTGAGATGGTGGGCTCCAGTGATAAGCTGACAGGCCTTGTTGAGGGATGTCTATATGCGTCTGAGAGTAGTAGCAGAGGTTGAGCCGTAGAAGATGAGGCCGTAGTCTATGATGGAGACTACTGAGCTCTGAACAGCGATCTTCAAGGCTTCCGGGGTGAGATGTTACCTGTGCCTGAACAGTAAGCCTAGCTGAGTATTAGCAGCTTTGGCTACACTATCAATGTGAGTCCCATAGGATAGATTATGGTCAAGTAAGATCCCAAGGTACTTAAATGATTGTACCTGTTTGAGGGTATTGGATCCCTGGGGGACCCTGAGCAGACAGGTCTAGCATCAGAGAGTACATCAGCAATTTTTACTCTTTGTGATCGATTTTCCAAGTAACTTTTAAACCATGCTGTAGAGTCATGAGAGAGCCCAGCATTCAGTAGCTGATCAGTTAACAGACGATGGTGGACAGTATCAAACGCCGTAGTCAAATTGATAAATACTGTCCCAGTGTGCTGTGTAGGGCTCCAGTGAATTCCAGGAGGGCAGATGAGGTGCGGTGTCCTTTTCTGAATCCGTTTTGCTGTGCACACGGAATATTGTATTTGTCCAGGAAGTCAGTAAGCTGGTCTACAACTATACGCTGTAGGGCCGAGGAGAGGGGAGGTAATATGGAGATCGGCCGGTAGTTCCTGTGGATGGTCTTGTCACCACTTTTATGGACCGGGGTAACAGTAGCAGATTTCCATTTGTCAGGAAACTGACTGAGGCTGAGGGAGAGGTTAAAAATTCTAGTTAATGGGTGTAGTACCTCTTCAAGGGTGAGAGACAGCAGTTTAAGGTCCACGGAGTCACCGCTAGTTCTGGACTTGGAGATTGCTTTGGTAATGTATTTGTGGGCTTCGTGCACCTTGACTGCTTTGAAGTAGAACGGCAAGTATTTAGAAGGGGTGGTAGGGCTTATGGGTGAAGGAGAGTCATATTCTGTAAAAAAGTCCATGGGGAGAACACTACTGAGGTCGGTGAATGCAGCATTTGAAGATATTTGGCAATGACTGTTGGGTCAAGTGTGGTAGTCCCGTCAACATTTAGCATAGTTGGGGAGGATTTGGGCTGCTTCACCGTAACTTCTTTAATATTGTACCAAAATGCTCTCCCATTTTCCCAGGCATCAGTGAGAGCATCCCTGTAGTATGTGCTTTTCTTTAATCAGATAGATTTTGTGCAGTTGTTTCGGGCATGCTTGTATTTTTGTATGTCAGATTGCATGCCTGTGACTCTAGGCAGCGCCCAAAGGCGGTCCCTTGATTTTAGCTGTGCAAGGAGCTCAGCGGTGAGCCATGGGTTACAGAGTACCTTAACTTTGTGCTTTTTGAATGGGGCAAAGGAGTCACAGGCCGCATTGAAGGTGGTGATGAAGTAGTCAAGGGCCGAGTCAGCATCCGTCGCTTTGTAAATGGGAGACCAATCTTGCAGACTCGGGCAGGATTTACGATGGGTAAGTTGCTCACGGGAAAGGACTCTGCTGGTGATGACTTTAGGAGGGGGCTTGCAAAATTTGTTTGTCCATTTACAGATGACAGGGGAATGGTCGCAGAGTAAATCTAGGAGGACAGTGGTGCTGGGGATACGGGTTGAATGGCTGACAAGAACCCAGTCCAAGAGAGTACTAGTGCCTGTTTCTTTCTCGTGGGGGAATCAACCAACTGTGTTAGGTTGGCTGATGTAATGGCATCCTTATGCACACCTGCTTCTGATGCAAGCCAGTTTATATTAAAATCGCCTAGAAGGATAAACTCTGTGCCAGGGGGTTGAGTACTGATAAAGTTGAGGACAGCACTGAGACCTTTCCCTTGGTCTTTTACAGGGATGTAAACTGAGACAATTGTGAGGGCTTTATTGTTGGCCCCTAGGAGTATTTGGATAGGGAGAATCTGCACAGTAGAGTCGGGGAGGGTGGCAATGGGGTGACCCAAGAGAGTGTCTTTGATGTAGATAGCACAACCCCCTCCTCTTTTAGACTTTCGATCCAGCCTGAGTACATTGTATCCTTGTAGTGCAATTGCCAGGTCTGGGACATTGGGCACCAGCCAAGTTTCGACAACTGCAAGGACATCAGGGTTATGTTGGTTTGCAAAGGTTTGTAGAGCATCAAGCTTAGGAAGTAGACTGCAGATGTTGAGGGTCGCAAGGATGAGAGCCCCGAAGGGTTTCGCATGGCTGGAGGAGTTTGGGCCAGGGTTTGGGTGGACGTTACCCGATATCAGCAAGAGGAGAAGCGAGAGATTCAGGGTGCACAAGCGTACTTTCCTGAATGAGAGATTACATCTCCGTTGCTTGTAGGAACGTATACAAAGTTCCTGGCATAGGTCCCAGGGCGATGCCTTGTATGAGAGTGGAGATAAGTTGGCCCATGGACCAGACAGGAGTATTTAGGAGCAGCCAACCAGTAGCAAAGGGAGGCCCCAGGGGAGGGCAGAGCTCATAGTGGAGTGTGCCTAGGTGGTGGTAGGAAGTGACTAAGTGGGGGGGGGAGGGGTGGCAGGCTCCAGGGAGGTAGAAGAGGGGAGGTAGAAAGGTGATAGAGAAGAGAAATGAGAACAGGGTATTGAGGGTGCTCATGGTCCGGGAGTAGGTGTAGAGGTGGTAGAGCGAGAGCGCAGGAAGAAAGTGTGGGCAGAGCCCGAAGGATAGAAAGGTCAAAAAACAAAACAAAACAAGTAAAAAAAAAAAATGGAGAGAGGTAGAGTGAGGAAAAAGGCGCTAGGTTTGGCTGAAGGGAGCAGCCTGGGGATAGGTGGAGCAGGAGAGAGAGAGAGAGATAGGTGGAGTTAGAGGATGTCCTAAATAGGGATCCAAAGAGGATCAGGCAGGGAGGAGCCTAATGGCAGGATTATTAGATCAGGAATCCCGGTCTCTCTAGCCTCCCTACTAACTCTGCTGCCCTCCTCCCACGGCCTTGTCTCATCTGATAAATCGCTGCTGATAATACCAAGATGTAAATCTAACAAAGGAATCCTTGCTTTCTCACACTTGGTGGCCAAACTCTGGAACTCCCTGCCTCTCGATGTTCACCTAGCCCCCAGTCATGCCCAGATCAAAAGCAATTGTCGCTCCTTCCTCTTTAGCCAGGTCTCTTGTGTCTGCTTCAAACCCCTCTGAATCTACATTTCAGACTCTCTCTCACTTCACCTCTGCTGCAAACTGCTCTCTGCTTAGCTCATCTAGTCATGTTATTAGGCGCTTATGTCTCATCTTGTATGTGCTTCAACTGCTCTTAACCTAGTTGTTAGCTACATGTCAATACTAGTCACTGAATTTATGTTTCTGTTTATGATCACTCTGACCTATCTTGTTACTTACTCATGTATTTTGTGAAATCTTGATTGTATTTGTACTATTGTTGCTTCCCTGAATTCAAAAATGTATTTCCCTGATTATCCCTACCTATTGTAATCTCACAGGTCGTGCCTGAAAATAGTCACGTCTTGGCTATGGTACTTACCCGGTAAACAAAAACAAAATAAATAAGATGCGCTGTCCAAGAGCTGTGTGTCAGAAAGGCACCGCGAGGGCCCCGGCCCCCTGCGTTCTACTTCTGGTTATATGTTCTGAGCCTGGAAGGGAGAAGATGCCTGCTATGCATGGGGGCTTTCCCCAGTAATGCTTTTTTGCCTAGGAGGCATGTGAGCAATTTAGTCCTGCACCCAAGAGACATCAGGTGTGTCTGTTCATAGAAGGAACAGGTGTGGGTCATTTGATCGCTGTTCAGGATGAACCTGCAGGACTTGTTGAGAGCTACATGCACCCTCTTGAGCACAGAGTCTGATGCTGCACTGCAGACAACCAGGCCATAGTCAGTGGTGGACAGGATGGAGCTCGTGACTGGTGGATGGCTGCCATGGAAAGGTGTTTTATGTGCCTGTATAGCACACCAAGCTTGGTGCTGACTGTCTTGACCACCTGGTCGACATGTTGAGCATAGGATAAGGTGTCATCCAGGGTGACTCCATGGTGTTTGAAGGAGTGTAGCTGTTCCAAGGGGGCAAGTACATTGTTGGTGATGTGTATGGTGGGGAACCTTTTCTTGAGCTGGGGTCTGGATAGGAGCATGGTCTTGTTTTTTTTGTAATTGAACAGACGTTTGTGCTCATCAAACCAGTCTTTTGTTTTACTGAAGGAGTGCTGAAGTGCTGCTCAGAGTGGCTCAATTCGAGAGTTGCTGTTGAGGATGACAGCGTCATCCACATATCACAACTTGAGGGAGATTATTTAGGAACAGGCTGAAGAGCAGGGGTCCCAAGATGGATCCCTAGGGGACCCCCAGCATGACTTTCCTGGGGTAAGACACTGTTTGTCCTATTTTTACCCATTGTGACCTGAGGGACAGGTAGTCTCGGAACCAGATTGTTGCACTGGTGGCCAACCCCAGGCTTTGTAGCTGGGCCAGTAAGAGGGTGTGGTTGACAATGTCGAAGGCTTTTGTTAAGTCTATGAACACCACCCCTACTAATTTGCCTTCGTCCATAGCTTTGTGAGCGTAGTCGGTGAACTCTACAAGGGTAGTCGTGGTAGTATGCCCCTGCCTGAACCCGTGCTGGTTGGGGCATTGCAGTTAGTATTTGCTTATATAGTCTGTTAGGTGGTCCACCACAATCTTCTCAAGGGCCTTGGATGGGGGGAGAGGATTGAGATTGGCCTGTAATTGGACACATTGGTCCTGTCCCTGCTTTTGTGGACAGGAGTGACCAGCGCTTGCTTCCAGGTGGCCTGGAATTGTGCCAGGGTCAGGCATTTGTTGAATGGTTTTGTAATAGGCTTGATGAGCACATCAAGAGTTTGAGACACCAGCTTCATGTTTACTCCATCGCTACCCATTCTGGTTTTCCCGAGCACTTTTTTTTATGTAGAATGCTGCCTCCTTTATAGTAACTCTCTTGAGGTAGAAGGTAGAGTGAGAGGTACTAGGTGCTTTGCCATTTGAGGGAACCTTGGCCGGGTGTAGGTAGTCAGGAGGGAGTATTGTGCTTAGATCTGTGAAGGCAGAGTTGAAGGACTCTGCGATGAGGTGTGGGTCCGAGGTAGTAGAGCCGTTAATATGGAGCAGCTGTGGGTTTCTCTTTTCTTCTTCCCCCAAGAGATTCTTTATGTTTCCCCAGAACCTTTTGCTATCACCTCAGCTTTTATCGAGCAGTTCCTTGTGGTGATCTGCTTTAGCCCTCCGTATTAGATGCATGCAGCGGTTTCTAGCTGCCTGATACAGCTGGTGGTCCTGGTCTTTACCTGAGGCCCTGGCTTTTAACCAGAGGTTGTCCCTCTCCTTCATCATGGCTAGGAGCTCACCTGTGATCAAACCATTAGTGGTCCCCTGCACTTTCCTCCTTTTTAACGGAGCGTATCGGTTGTAAATACTATTGACTTCATCTGTGAAGTACTTCAGCACCTGGTCCAGGTCTAACAGTGTGTCAATGGGCGACCAGTCATGGCAGGATAGGGCATTCTTAAGCAATCCTAACCGACCTCTTTTCAGGATCCTGCTCTGTATAGAGATGGGGGGGGGGGCTGTTTTTGAACTTATTGGACCATCTGAGGGTGACAGGGGAGTGGTCGCTCAGCGTATCTGGTAGCACCTTGACCGCAGATATTCGTGATGGGGAGTTTGTGAGGATCCAGTCAATGAGCGAGCTCTTGCCTGTCTTGTGGCTCCTTCTGGTTGGTTCCATAACTAGCTGTGTCAGGTATGCGCTTGCCACAATATCCTTGAGTGGAGTGGAGTTGTCGCTTTTCCAGTTTATATTGAAATCCCCTATGATAAGTAAATCACTGTCCTTGGGTAGGGAGGCCTCTGCATCCAGGACCTTGGGCACACCGTCCCGTGAATTTTTTGGGGGGCAGGTAGGCTGATGCAATGGTCACTGATGCAGTGCTGACTTTCACATCCCAGTAAGAACAAGTCACATAAATTGCCTATGCTTCAGAGAAGGTGTGTGTCAGTTCCAGTACAGAGCAATGCCTTTCAGACTGACTGTGGCACCAAGAGTATTCACAAAGTGCATGGCTGTAGTAGCAGCAGTACTTTGAAGAAACTGCATGATATGACAGTCTATCCATACTTACATGACTAGTTAGTTTGTGGGAGAAGCAGGGAAGAAGCCCTATCATCAATGATGCAAACTTAGGTATGTTCCTGATAGAAAAGCTGTGATTCATCCTGGATTTAGACAAACTAAACCTGGAACCTACACAGAGCCTACCTTTCACTGCAACAGAACTGGACATAGGAAAATGGGTTTCTATAAGGGCCTTTCTACCAAAGGAATGGACCCAAACACTGGTGCAGTATGCAGCCTCCTTCCACATGAAGACAAGAAGGAGTGAACATGAATTTCTCAGACTGTTAGGTCTTGTGTCAGCCACAAACTCTGTACCATGGGCAAGGCAGCACATGAGAGGTATTTAATGGTATCTCAAAGAATACTGGTATCAACTCAGTGATCCAGTGACTGCCTTAACCCCAGTACTAAGCAGGCTTGTAAGCTCCCTGCAGTAGTTGCAGCAGGAGTAGTACCTATGAAAATGAATTCTCTTTCAACCAGCACTACACAATGTAATACTTACTGCAGACGCCTCAGTCTTGGGATGGGGAGGGCATAACTTATACCACACAATAACGGGAGTCTAAAACCCAGCAGAGAGATAGAGGAAAACATCAGTCTGCTGGAGTGCAGTGTTTCTGTGTCTGAAGTCTTTTTTCGCACTGGTCAAGAACCATATTCTACAGATAAGAGCAGAGAATACAGTGGATTACATAAACTAACAAAATGGTGCAAGAGCCTCAAAACTGCAAAAAAGCACTGAACGTTTGGGATCTGGTGTATACACCTAGGGTACACATCTTTGCAAACCATGTTGCTGGGAAAGACAATATACTGGCAGACTCATTCAGCAGGACAAGTCATGTCACCTATGACTGATCCCTAAAACAGACTGTGCTATGGCCAGTTTTCAGGGAATGGGATGTTCCAGAGGTAGATCTTTTTGCCTTATGTGAGAACAAGATGCTACCACTGTTCTGTTGTAGAGCCCCATGTCAGGTATCAGTCCTAGAATATTAATTCAACATGAACTAGGGAAACAGGTTCCTTTACACATTACTACCCTTTCCTCTGATATAAAAAATGCTTCTGAAAGTGTGGGTGGGACATTCAACCATGGTACTGATAGCACCAGGCTGTCTCAAATAGCCATGATATTCATTGCTACTTCAGTTATCCAAACAGACTCGTACCCTGCTTCTTTGTCAAGATCTTCTGACAATCTCAAAAGACCTGGTGAACCATACATACTTTGAATCCATTTACCTGAAAAGCATGATTCCTGAAGGGATAGAGGTTTCTGAGCTGAATCACTGTATTCAGGTTATAGAGATCCTTATAGTGGCCAGCAAGCCATCTGCAAGGAACACATGCTTTTCAAAGTGGAAAAGATTCTCAGTCTAGTGTGGGATCAATTCCCATTCATATGAGACTGCATTAATCTTGGATTATTTGTTACATTATGCTTTTTTGGATTAAGGCCATCATTTTTAAAGGTGCACTTGTCTGCTATTTCTGTGTTTAGCTCCAACTCCTTTATGGAATCTTTATATGCACATCCCGTGTTTAAGAGATTCGTTGTAGGCTTCTCACATATGGTATATCCCTCCCCTGAGAAGAAACCTATATCAGCTTGGGAGCTGAACCTCGTTCTCACTCAGTTGATAATCTACCCATTTGAACGTACTCTATGGCCGATGATGATCTAAAGTACCTCAGCTAGAAAACCTTATTCTTGGTAGATATTACATCAGCAAGGAGGGTCAGTAAATTACAAGTGCAACCCACCCTACAAATGGGGGTTCCCAAAAGTCTTCTTTGGGTGTGCCTAAATGCCCACTGCCTGGTGGTGGTCTGTGTTCTAACCATTCAAAAGTAATTGCATGTAAGTGCCCTATTAGCCTCCATGCCTGTCTCTTTAAGAGTTGACTATCTCATAGTGTATAATTGATCTTGGTGGGGGCTGAGTATTCTTAAGCTCGATTCCTGCCTGAGCTGCCAGATTATTGCTCCATTCTGCCATCGCTAATTATGCAGAGGGAGCCCTATAGCCATCTGTGATTGTTTTCTGATTATCTGCATTAATAATAATAATATTGTAGTTTGTCGAACCTGCCTTCCTTTGCAGCATGGACTATTTCTGTTTGCACCACCATTTTGGTTCTGGACTAGCAGTCTGCACCAATCAGTACATTTGGGGGTTCTAAAATGGAGCCTGCCCCGGTCTTATGGGAGTGAATTTCTGTAGGAATTATAGTTTTTACATTTTGGTGCCTAAATGGAACTGGAGGGGGAGCCCTTGCTTTGACAGACAGATGGATCAACAGACTGAACCATTTTGGATCACTGGGAAAGTCCCGAGCTGCCTGCAGCAGTTAGTCAGATGGGAGTTGGAGCTGGAAGAGAGAGGAGCTCGAGCTCATCGAGCTGCTGCCCCATGGGGTGGGTAGCATGGGGATTTGGCGGGAAGGCTGAGTCTGGCCTGCCTGCCTCTAGCTCTCATGGAGAGATTTGTGCAACCTTAATTCAACTTCTCTCCGAATAACTCGCTGTGCTCTGAATATTGGGTACAACGAGCCAGTCTGAAGTAAGAGTTGAGAGTGAGAGGAGCTTGAGAGATTCAAGCAGCTGCTCCTGCATAGTGCACAGGGGAACTCGGCAGGAAGGCTGTATCTGGCCTGCCTGCTACCATCTTCCTGAGTGAAGAGACCTTAAGTTTAGTATCTGACTTCATCCAAACCTGTGACTTTCAGTCTGAATTGTGACTAATTTCGCCTGAAGAGGACTTAGGACTTGCTGTTGTGCAATCAACCTGTCAGGACTTCCCCCACGACTGCAAAGCATACGGTTTGCGCAGAAAATCCTGTGAATTGCAACTGGACTGTCATCCGAACTGTGGTATTTCCTTGCCTTTACTATAAGTGTGCTGAATGCAAATAGTGGGTCGTGATTTGGTTCCCCACTGCTTGAATGTGTCATGCTTGCTGGAAGCAGTATCCAGTAACTCTGACCGGACTAAATCTGTTTCCTTCAACGTGTCTGGGCCTCAACACCATGGCCCTGATTGCCACTCACGCTACAGAGAACCACCCGACGAAAGACCTGCCTGGGGATTTGTCTCCCTGCTCAACATCAATGAACAGGAATGACACCACGAATCGTGGGGGTCCTACTTCTCCTGGCAAACCAGCACTTCATCCTGAGGTCTCCACTTCATCCCTTCTGCAACCTGGCCTGGGTATCGTGGGTAAATCACAGGGTAGCTCACTGCAACTACCTCCTAATCAGAGTGTGTCATCTGATTTAATTGTTTTGATTGATTGTCATGAACTGAGCCCTCCAGCTCCGGAATACAAATATTGGGTTAAAGTGCATGTTGTGTCTTCTTTTTCCTAAGGGTCCTAACAACAGCTTCAACACTGGCCTACCCCGGGCAATTCTTCAGGCTAGCCTGTAACTCCAACTGGGTACCCAGAGTGTGTGTAACTGTGATAGAGGAACTCAGAGGTATGCATGCTTAGACCTGATTTAATCAGTAATAGAATCCAGCACCAGATTATGCCCCTTCCTTGTTCATGCTCCCAAATAAATCAGATCTGAATCTTTTTGCACTTAAACTGGTTGCGGTGTACTTCTTTACAGACAGCATTGAAATACTGTTGGTTGTTGGGGTAAATCTTGTTTTACAGGGGGTCTCCAGGGCCAAGCCAGCTGATCTAGTCTTGTTGGTAAGTGCAACAGGTGTGGGGTTAAATCTGTCGTCAGGCGTTAATTGCAATTGTGTATTCAGTGAACCATTTAGACCACTAGAGGGAAAAGAGGGGGGTAACCATGTCCTGGAGAGCTGTACCCACGGCAGCTATGCTACCATTGACCCTGCCCTCCAGGTAGAGGCACCCATTCCTAGAACTCAGGCCCCTCACCCTGCTCTCAGTCATGTAGGCAGGGGTAGTATCCCTTGGGGTAGCACCACCTAGGGGTTACACAAGCACTCCGCACTGATCCCTCAAACTGAATTTTCCAAGAAGAAGACGAGATGTTAAGAAGTACAGTTCCTCCCAAATGTAGGGTTGGAATTCTGTTTAAATCAGACTATTACTTTGCTAGACTATTTTCCAATGCCACTTGCAAAGTAGAGGGGAGGAAAGACTTCATACATTAGATGTTATAATGCCCTCAGTTTCTACAAGTCAAGAATAGAGAACATTAAAAATGAAACCAAAACAATTGTTTTTTTACATATTTTGTGGTGAGTTGTTGAATGTCTTGAGTCGCCTGGTTTCTTCAGCTCGAATATCTTGTCACTAGAGTACCGGGAGGCTTGAGACCAGAACAATGAGACAGACCGTTTGAAAAAACATTCTGTGTTCTGAGGCATAATACTCCTTGTGGAGATGAAACAGAAGTTTGACTGGCTGCTATAATCTAGTAGAAGAAATAATGGTACTTTGGTGAGTTACTTTTCCTTACTCACTAGGCTTCAACATGGCAACTAGAGTTATTGGAAAGATGTGAAAATTCTTAGAGTATGAAAAAGCAGGATTCACTCTATCATGCCCATCACCCATCCACTTTTAGTTTCTTCTTCGCTTTTTATGGCTGCAGTAGGTGGAGCCTGCAGACGTTTTGCATGTACAAAAGGAGTGATGCTATGTTTTCTGTCCATGGAATTGACTGAAGGTGTAAATAGTCTCCTTTGCCTTACCCTCCTCCAAGAAATGTTTTTCGCCATCAAATAAATACGCTTTCATGTTATTCAATGGTTGCAGGGTATATTTTCTTTCTTAAATGGGAGGTACAAGAACTGGAACCTGAGTAGTGGAAGGCAGCATTAGTTTTTTTTGGGGGGGGAGTAAGATCCACCCCCACCTTCACCCGAGAAGCTCCTAAAGATCCACCCCAACCTTTATTTTGATTCATGTGGGGGGCATGAGGTGGATCTATCATGCTGGAACAACTGACTATCAGAGTTGCCTGGGGAAGTAATTAAGAAGTGCCTGAAACTGTATCTAGGCATATCCCTCCCCTTCCGAAACACACACACACACACACACACACATAAGATCCTAAAGATCCACCCCCACCTTTTTATGATTCATGTGGGAGGGGCATGAGGTGGATCTATCATGTTGGAACAAGACACACTAGTTTGGGACCTGAACCAAGCAACAGAACCAGTCTGTGGAGTGATCAAGTTGTGGAGCCCCTGCATTTTATTAAGGACTAGGAGAACAAAAGGTACTTAATGCCTTCAAATTGATGTATAAACCCTTGGAACAAATGATTATCAGAGTCACCTGGGGCCTCAGAAGGAAAGAGTGATTAAGGAGTGCCTGAAACTACAGCTCCCAAGGAAAACAATAGACACAGCATTCTGATTCAAGTTGAAAGAGCCATAGGTTTTTCTTAAACATTTATATACTAAAAACATAAAGTTCAGCTTTTGGGAATAATACTATTTGTTTACCACATTCAATACATACATATATATTTATATATATATATATATATATATATATATATATATATATATTTGTGTTTTAGTAGTTTCAAAACTTTGAAAATATTGGTGTTAGTAATGCATTTAAAAATACATTTTTTAATTGGCTTTACAGTTAAACATGCAGGTTCATGTGAGGGCACATTTTTTGGGGGAGTGGGTCAAATTATTTTAATCATGGGCACAGTACCTGGTAAACAGAGACTTTGATGATAAAGTGTATTTTTTCTTTTACGTTTGAGAAGTATGTATTATATATGTGTGGCAGTGTTGTAAATGGGACTGGGGAATGAATAATGGTTAAGTGCCTATAATTTTTTTTAATATAATTGATTTTATATGTGGCAAGTAGGTAAGGGATAGTGTTTTGAATGTGGCAGTAGGACAGATTTGTTAGGATAAATATATGGGGCTGGATATTCAAACTGCATCCAAAAAGTGCGCAACAGCAGGAGCAAGCACAAGTTCACTGCGCCCATGCGCAAGAAGCGGTATTCAAAAATCAAGAGGCCAAGATGCTCATGGCACACTCCATCGAATATCTATTCACCTGTGCCATAGCACAACCAGGATGTGAGGTTGTGCATTTCTGATGCACCATAGCACAACCAGGGACGCCCCGTGGAGCAGGGCAGCAATGCAACAGCACAACCAGGGATGCAGGGGCCAACCACCCATGCCACAGATGAGCAGAGGAGCACACAGTAGAACAGACATCATTTCCCACACCCCATGCACTGCACAACCGGAGGAGAGCTGGAATAACCACTGGCCCATGGATACCAGCAACCAACCCACAGCCAGGGCATGGTGCCCCAGCACACCCCCTGGCAAGCTGTAACTGGCACACAAGGAGGGCTGACCACCCCGTGCCACACCATCCCACCAATGCAGAGCACACCCTGCACCACGATCACCATACACCTTTCCCAGGAGTAGCGCCCAACAGTGCAGGACACCCCATGCATGCCACCACCTCCATTGTGACAATGCAACCTTGTGCACCACATAGCCATGCAAGGCAGCCCCACCATGTGCACCCTACAGCGGGCGGCAGCAGACAGCGATGCAACAGCAGCATACACAGTGCCACCCTGCATGTCCCCCCAAGGTACAGCTGAGAGACCGACCATGCGTCGCCACACGAGGTATCCCACATGCGACAGGGCATGCCCCGGACCCCACCACCAGTGGTACAGCACCCTGCACATCCTCCCAAGGACACATCCCATCCCAGCACTGGCCACAACAGCCAGCACAGACACACACAGTGTTGCATGGAAGCATGCGCCACAGAGGATGCAACATAGTACACAGACAAACAGCCACCCATACCCAAGGGTACACCAACACAGGGACACAGTAGCGGGTCAACCAAGCCCCCGGCATGTGGCCACGGCAGCTGTGTGCACATGGTCAGAACTCCTCCATGGCACAGGTGTGCCAGCAACCCTGTGCAGGCACCACGATGCTGTATGCCACCAGCATGCGGCTGGAGCACAAGTGACAGACAGTGGAGCACATCCCCTGCAACAGACACAAGTGACAGCATCGAGGTGGGACAACAACAGCGGAGGCAACAGTGCCACCCAAGGCAGACGTGCACCCCACCAGTGACAGAAGGCAACCCAGCATCGCGCTGGGTACAGTGGCAGTCCAGCATGGGCAGCCACCATTGACATGTCAGTGAACTGTGCAGGTCACAGACATGCAAGGGTGGCAGCTACACAGGCCATGGATGGTCTGACAGGTGCACCACGGACAAAGCGCATGCTCCTTGTACCACTGCACACAGTCATCCAGTGCACAGGGAACAACACACAAACCACAGACAGTGACTGAGAGCTATGCCCACACCAAACTTGCCTCCCCAATGGACACACACACACACACACACACCCATGATAGGACCACCCCAACACCATGCACACCACTGCAGCTCAGCACCATTAGCCCACTGCAAATCAGAGACCACAACAGTAGGCATAACTAAACAAATGTATTAGAATTAGAAACAAAACTATGTACATATTTACAGTAAAAAATGGGGTGAGGGCCACAAACTGGATGGAGGTGGGTAAGGGGCAGGGGTGAACAAATGGGAGAGGGAAGGAGGGGTGTGAGGGTGGGTCCAGGGGGGTTGTAGTAGTCCATGTGGACAGTCTTCAGTGGGAGCCCTGCTCCCCACTCCTATAGCGCCTCCTGTGATGTCTTCTCCTCACGCCATGCTGATCCACCCTCTCTAGAATGGCCAGAGGGGCCCTGGCCACCTGGAGCAGCTCCTGCAGCACCCTCTCTATACGGACCATCCTTCGTCCACCTAGGACAAGGGAGCAGAGTCAATAGGCGTGAATGCACAGCCCCCTGCAGCCCACCCATTGTGCATGGCATACATCCGTAGGACACGCCCCTGTGCTAGTGTGCAACCACCCACAGTGAACATGTCCACGAGACCTGCCCACCCAGGCACACACAGACACACGGACCACTGCACGTACCCACCACCCAAGTCCCGCACAGCACCACTGTGGCTATACAGTGACATGGCTTTGCGGTGCGAAGGCAGTGGCACAGCCATATACCCGGTGCAGGCATGGACCACCAGTGATGCACTCCCAGACATGCAGTGCCACTGGACAGTGCTGACTGTACTATGTGGCGTGCATGGCAGTGGTGTCAATGGATGGTGGCCATGCCCCACCGCCCACCCTGCTACATAGCATGCACAGAAAATCCTGGATGTAAGGCACTCACCATCATCAGACTCGTCCTGGTGCTGAGCCAGTAAGGGTCCTCCTGCATCGGGACGTGCCTCATGCCACTGCCACTCCTCCCTTGCACGGCGTTGTTCCTCAGGGCCTAGGGTGCAAACATGGAGAGAGGAACATTAGTACAATCCAGTAGCAAAGGCCCCCCGCCCCAGGTGCGTGTGATCCCACACAGCCAAATCATTCAGCCCCCCACCCCTATACCACCACCACCACCACCACCACTGCCCACTGGATGAACCCCCCGTGTGGAGAGACATGCCCACCGCAATACCCGTATGGATGTAACCAGTGTATGGATGGGGCACCTACCTGGCCGTGGAACCGCACCTCTCCTGGCGCATGCCCACAGGCAGGCAAGCCTGTCCAGGTCCCTCTGCTGGAGGTCCCCGTACCGGTACCTGCACTGCTCTGTAGTTCTCCGGATCCCTGTCGCCTCCTCCAGGGCCAGCGCCACCTCCTCCCACACGGCACTCCTAGCCCTGTCCAGTGGTGCCTCACCAAAGAGAGCACTAGCATGGGGCTCAACTAAGGAGACAAGGTTAGCCAGTTCCACCTGGCACCAGATAGGTGCTCATCTCCATGCCATCTTTCCACCAATTCAGAATCAAAATGGTGCTCCCTAGCGCACGTCCACCATGTGCGGATGCTGCGCGGTACTGCACTGCCATTCCCCAGGGGTGCACCCATGTGGATGCATGGTGCCTAGGGGCAAAGGTCGTGCACAGGGTCAAGGGTCTTTCGTGCATGGACAGCCACAGCATGATTGGAACCCAGCGCGCATGGCGCGATTGGGTGCCTGTGTGCCACCTCCTGTAGCGGCCTACAGTGTTGTGGCCCCAGTGCGCCTACAGCACCCCAGTGCCACAGCGCCATATATGTGAACAGCACAGTAGCGCCATTGGCACAATGGTGGCTGTGCCCTGCATTGCCTCCAGCGCACAGCACATCAGCAGCACGGCAGGCACCTGCGTCATCACCCTGGGCATGCGCAGTTCATTGTGTACTGCACATGTCACAGAACTGTGCCCTTGGCTGAGCATGTTCAACACAATTGCGCAAAGCGCAACAGCGCGATATTCAGCCGGCATATGCAAATCAGCTAATCAGCCATTCAATGACGCAGACACTGCATTTGCATCCACTTAAAAAAGCGCCTCGCCTCATTTGCATGCGTCGTGCTATAAAAATGCGACATTGGGCTGCACTGGCCATAGTTGGTTACTGCAGTCTATTGTGGTGAGTTGCATGCTGTTTGGGAGTGTGGACTGTGGTGTTTGGGACATGCATGGGACTGCACAGTTACAGGTAACACCTGTCATTCTCACAGGAGGAATAATGACCGATCTTGAGGTGGAAGAAGAGGAGCAGAGACGTGGGCAGAAGAGGAGGCCTAACTTCACCAAGGCAGAAACAGATGCCCTGTTTGAGGCCTACCTTGACCAGGAGCCACTGCTCAGCAGATGCCAGGGAACACCACAGGCCCATGCTACTGCATGGGAAGAGGTGGCGCATGCCGTCAACCTGCATGGCAGCCACCAGCGGTCCATGCAGGAGTGCAAAAAGAAGATGGGCATGGACAGGCAGAGGATTAAGGAGAAGGTGGCTGCCATCAGGACAGCACGGTCTGCGACTGGTGGGGACAGCCGGACGTGCAACACCTGACCCCACAAGAAGATCGAGTTGCTGGCAGCATGCAGCATTGTGCCATTGAGGGTGTTCAGGGTGGTGGATTCCAGATGGGTGGTAGCTTGTCACTGCATGGTAGGTCCTGGTCTGTCAATGGGGGGGACAGGGTAGGTCACATACATTAATGCTACTGTTTTTCCCTTACAGCTTCTGAGCATCTACATGGGTCAGCGGTGATGGGCTTCTCCACTGAGGGCGGTAGCATGGAGATAGAGGAGGGTCCGTCCACCTTCACAGGCATACGAGGGTCAGGGCGACCGTGGGCCCGCCTGGACATCCGGACTGATGTTGGTGGAGCAGGTGCGGAGGAGGCCCTGTCCGTGTCCCAGCGTGCCAGCGTCCATGGATGCCAGCATGCTGTGACTCGGGCTGGTGCTGGATCCATCACTGTTGACGATGGAGCTAACATCATGGGCAGTGATACATGTGGGTCACAGAATGGCCACACAGCAGGTGACATCATGGGCATGGCCGTGGGTGGTGCCACCATGGAGGCCTGCGTGACATCACAGTCCCAGCCTTTGCCTGTCTGCACCAGTGGGGCAGCACTGGTGTGTGTCCAGGACAGTGAGGCTGTTGCGGCCACTGCGGCGGCACCGTTGAACCCTGGAGAGTGGCTGCCGGAGGGGCAGTGTCAGCAGTCGGCCAATGGCCATGGGGGTACAGTGTCAGGGGGCAGCATCAGTGCACTGCCTGTGGACATGCCCAGGCCTGGCCCTGGTGTGTAGCGCTCACCCTCAAGGGACGCTGACCATCAGGGCCGCGAACACCATGAGGGACAGCATGCCGATCAGGCAGATGACCTCTTAGATGAGCACACCTGCATACTCCAAGCATCAGTCAATCAGTAGGTGCGGCTTGTGATGGCGGTGAATGCACTCAGTGCGGCTCTTCGCCAGGCAGAGGAGCAGTGCAGCAGAGACACCGCTCTGCTCCTGGCAGGGATGGACCGGTTGTGGGAGGATGTGACTGCTTTCATTGACAGGCAGACACAGGCAATCACAGCTGTCATGGCCACAATGGGCACACAGTTATTTGCCCATGCGTCGCAGACACCGCGCAGTGCAGTGTCCACCCCCCATTCCCGGCGTCATGCGACACGCTCCTTGTTGACACTGGGTTCAGCTGTGGGCATCCGGAGCACACCTGGCACAGGCATGTTCGGTGTGCTGCAGACACCTGCACGAGCGTGGTCGCATTCACACAGTGGAACCCCTGGGGGACCGTCGGTGCCACCCCATGAGGCCATTGGTCAGCTTGTCACTGCTGGCAGGTCTCGGCGGGGCCGCCCATGCATCCGTGGTGGCCATGGCACTGTGGCGCGTGACTGACCTGTCTCTCAGCATGGCTACTGTCTGATGCTGCCCTGTGTGCATTGTGTTGTTCAGTGTGCAATGCACGGGTGGGGTACCTGGCCCTGCACGCACGCACATGTTCCGCACACCCTCCCGGCTGCTGTCCGCTTTGGCGTGTGCATGATGATGCCTGCGTTGCGCTGTCTGCCACTGTGCAGTAGTGCCCAGTGTCTGACACACACACAATGACAGGCACTGGGTGTGGTGGTCTGTGGACGTGTGTGTGGCTAGGGGTGGCGGAAGGGGTTGGTGTGCCTCCTACCCTTTGTGCATGTCTTGTGTGTGTGTGTGTGTGTGTGTGTGTGACCGCGTGCCGTGTTAGACCTTGCCCATCCCTGGTGGCGTGTGCGGTTCCATGCTCGTCCAATTCCCCTAACGACATGTACCCCTGGTGTTTGTCCATGCATGTTTGTGGGTTGTGCCTTTGCCACTGGTGTTTGCACATGGCCCCATAACTTACCTAGGTTGGCTGAAGTGCTCCTCTGTGATGGTGTCCCGGTGCAGCTGTGCCAGCCGGATCAGTTGGGGGTCCCTTTGCCCAAGGGGGGGCTGCCCATCACCATCTTCACCAACGTCCTCATCGTCCCCATTGCTGTCCCCCTCTTCGACCTGTACGGCTATCCCACAGTCATTGGCCATGTTATGCAGGATGCAACAGGCTAGGAATAGCCTGCAGGCCTTTGAGGGGCTGTACTGTAGGGCATCATCAGACATGTCCAGGCAATGGAAACGTGCCTTCAGCATCCTGAACACCCACTCGATGACATTGCATGTGGTGGCATGTGCCTCATTGTAGCGTTGCTGCAATGGGGTAGCGGGCTGCCAGTATGGTGTGAGCAGCCAGGGATGGAGTGGGTATCCACTGTCACCTGTGTGTAGAGGGTGGAAGTTAGTTTGGTGATCAGCGTCGCACTGCCTTGGGCCATCTAGGCCAATACCTATGTCACCTCTGACTATGTCCCTCCCAAGGTCCATGTCTTTCTGCATGGTTTGCATACTCACTCACTAAGTGGCCAGTGGGGATGTCCCCACTCTCGAATCTGTGGCACAGTGCTGACTGGTGCCAGATGAAGGCATCATGTGCTCCCCCAGGGTGCGTGGCACAGACGTTGATTATGCGCCCCCTGGCATTGCACACCACCTAGCAGTTGATGCTTGCATACCCCTTCCAATTCATGTATGCGGCCCCTTTGGGGCCAGGTGGTGTACGGATGGCCACATGGGTGCAGTCTATTGCCCTGAGCATGCCAAGCATATGTGCTACCCTGTGGAACTCCTGTATGTTTGCTGTGCGCTCCGCTGGTGTGCTGGGGAAATGGATGTACTCCGCAGCATGTGGCAGCAGTGCGCTGAGGAATTGGGTGAGGTGGCGTGACGCGGCTGACTGAGTTATGCCTGTCATGTCCGCTGTTGGTCTCTGGAAGGTACCCATGGCGAGCAGGCACATGCAAGCTGTCACTTTTGTCTCTACTGACAGAGCATGGCTTCATCTTGTGGGTACCTGCGTCACATATTACATCACTGCACAGCTCACAGAGCCACCTCAGAATTGCCCTGTTCAGGCGGTACCGGCCCACGAGCTTGGTATCGATGCACAGCTCGAAGCTGGTGCAGGCTCGTACTGCCTGTTGGGGGCATACCACTGACGGGCCCTTCTATGGCTGCGCCCCCCTGCTGCCTGCCTTCCCACCCCCCTCATAACTGCCTCCATCTGGATGGTGGCACTGGCCATGTCCCTGGCTTGTGTTCCCCCGACAGCTGTTTCTGTGTTCCCCGCTGTCCTTGCTGCTACTTCCCTGCGGAAACACCTTCCTTTGGTGGCCTCAGTGCTGTGTGACACTTCATTCACTGCACTGTGGCTGTGGCTCCCCACACCTTCCTGTTCCTGTGGGTTCCAGGTGCTCTGTCTCTGTCCTGCCCTGTGTGTGTGTGTTGCCTGTGTGGCTGGCTATGGTTCAACAACATGTGCCTTCCCTGTAGCGTTCTCGTGCCTCTCTCTTGTTCCTTTTTATTTTGGCTCATTTCCGCTATTGCGCAACTTCTGCTTGCTCCCCTATTGCTCATGGCGCATGTTGTTGAATATCGCACTGCGCCATTTATGCATGGTTCCTCCCCCTTCAGTTGTGCATGCATTCATTATCATTGCACTCTAGCACAGTGTGATTTGGGGGGTGCATCTGCCTCCCACTGAATATTGCAGAATGGCGCATTTTCTGACTTGCGCTGGCACATCCTTATTACGCATGGTGCAACCCTTTTGAATATCTGGGCCATGCTGTCTTGCAAATAAGAAAAAATTGTAAGGGATACATTTTGCAAAACAGTGATATATATCATAGGGCTTTCTTCCATGTACAGTGCCTTCAGAAAGTATTCACCCCCCCTTGGATTTTGTCACATTTTATTGTGTTACTACCAGCGTTTTTAATGCATTGAAATGATTTTTCCCCCTTGATTCACACAGCATACCCAACAATTTAAAGGGGTAAAAATATTTTAATTGTGTAACAAAAATTTATGAAACATTAAAAACTGAAATATCTTGTTTACTTAAGTATTCACCCCCCTGAGTCAATACTTTGTAGAAGCGCCTTTGGCAGCAATTACAGCTTTGAGTCTTCTTGGGTATGTCTGTATCAGCTTTGCACATCTGGATTTGGGGATTTTCACTCATTCTTCCTTGCAGATTTGCTCAAGCTCTGTCAAGTTGGATGGGGAGCGTCGGTGAATCGCAATCTTAAAGGCTTTCCACAGATTCTCAATGGGATTCAAGTCTGGGCTTTGGCTGGGCCACTCAAGGACATTCACCTTCTTGTTCTGAAGCCACTCCAGTGTTGCTTTGGCTGTATGCTTGGGGTTGTTGTCCTGTCGGAACATAAATCTTCACCCCAGTCCAAGGTCTATTGCAGACTGATGCAGGTTCTCCTCAAGGATGTGTCTGTATTTGGCTCCATTCATTGTTCCCTCTGTCCTGACAAGTGCCCCAGTCCATGTCACTGAAAGGCATCCCCATAACATGATGCTGCCACCACCATGCTTCATGGTAGGGATGGTGTTACACAGGTGATGAGCTGTGTTCAGTTTGTGCCAGGCATAGCACTTTTCATTCAGGCCAAAGAGTTCAATTTTTGTTTCATCAGACCAGAGAATCTTTTGCCACATGGTCTCAGAGTCTGCCACATGCCGTCTTGCAAACTCCAGGCATGCTATTATGTGGCCTTTTCTCAGGAGTGGCTTCCGTCTAGCCACTCTCCCACAGATGCTACATCTGTGAAGTGCTGCAGAGATTGTTGTCCTCTGGACAGGTTCTCCCATCTCAGCCATGGAACTCTGTAGTTCTGTCAGGGTGGTCATTGGGTTCTTGGTCACTTCCTTGACCAAGGTCGTTCTTGCCCGGTTGATCAGTTTGGGAGGATGACCTGCTCTAGGAAGAGTCTGGGTGGTTCTGTAATCTTTCCATTTCCTAATGATGGACTTGAATGTGCTCCTGGGAACTTTCAACACCCTAGAAATGTTTTTATACCCCTCCCCAGATCTATGCCTCCTCACAATTCTATCACGGAGTTCTATGGACAGCTCCTTGGTCTTCATGGTAGAGTTTCTGCTCTGACATGCACTGTCAACAGTGGGACCTTATATAAACAGGTGTATTTCCTCCAAAGTCATGTCAACCATTTGAACTGACCACAGGTGGACTCCATTCAAGTTTTAGAGTGATCTCACAAGGAAATTGGATGCACCTGAGCTCAGTTTGGAGTGTCATAGCAAAGGGGGTGAATACTTATCAAATCAAGACATTTCAGGTTTTTATTTTAAATTACATGTACAAAAAATTCCAGAAGTTTCATTCCACTTTGACATTATAAAGTAATTTGTGTAGATACGTGACAAAAAAATCCCATATAAATGTATTTTAATTTGAGTTTGCAACATCACAAAATGTGACAAAATCCAAGGGGGTGAATACTTTCTGAAGGCACTATATTGTTGGAAGAAATAGCTATGGCTCATTTTGTACTATCAGTAAAAGGAGAGAAGAAAACATTGAACAAGAAAACAATTGGTGATTTTAAAAGGTATTCTGATCAGAGCTGACATTAAAAAAAATCTCAACTGTATTTTATATTTTATTTTATCAGGGACACTAGAAACAGGATATTAACACATCAGTGAGCACTGATGCCATTTGTTTGTGTTAGAGAAGTTGAGGGGGGAGTTGCCTTGCACATGTTAAAATATACCAGATGCAATTAACAACTACTTGCAGAAGCAAAAGGCTGGGTGATTTTTATTCTACTTTCTTTTCACTGATATTATAAACTGAGCCAGGAAAAAAGTAAGACTGAACAGATCAGAGCTGCCATTAAAAAGTGTGATGTTCCTAAGGTTTGTGGCATGCACTATGCTTTCATTTTTGTGGGAGGGGCATGAGGTGGATCTATCATGTTGGAACAACTGACTGTCAGAGCTGCCATCCCCCTGGACATGACATTTATCACTCATTTAAATAACACAAATGTAGTTTCACATTGTTACTATGAGGGAAGCAAAAAGATGAACCAGCATGGTTAACAAATACATTGATTGACACCTGTGATAGAGTGGGAAGGGGGAGTTTTTTCCTAACATTCCTGGTGGTTTTATACTCCCTGGAGCCTGCTATTCAGGTTTTTTTGTATTACATCTTGTCCCAAGCAATCTTCCCAGAGTGCAGTTTGCTCTGTTGTTTAATAGCTCCAGGTGGAGGTCAGTGTCCTGTTACATTGTCTTTTGTTTCAAATTAATCACAGACATCATGGCAGCCAAAGGAGACACACTTTGAGTCTTAGGGTATGTATAGCATAATTAATAAGTTTTTATATGCATAATCTTTCCATTCATGTTATTGCTAGACATACTGTAGCTAGCTTGGCTTGAGGAAAGGTTAACATGGTCAGGACCCCTTAGCAATTGAGATGCATTTGCAGCAAATAAGTCCAGATGTGCTAACTTACCCTGTAACTGTTAACTGTCACAGTCTGCATTTTCTTCTTGAAATGATTACTTTTGCATTTATGTTTATTTTAAAATATTTAATATTCCGACCATATGGTTATGTCATGGACCATAACTGATCTCCAGCCTTAATCCCCCACCAGTGCCCCAACTTGCATAGAAGACAGTGCTTGTAGACAAATCTAATCATTTTGCTGCTGTGTTATGGTGTGTGTGTGCATGTCTGTGTGCTTTTGATTCAATTGCTTGTGTCTTGCATGGAAAACAGTGCTTGTAAACAATCTAATCATTTCGCAGCTGTGTTCAGCTGTGTATATGTGTGTGTGTGTGTGTGTGTGTGTGTGTGTGTGTGTGTGTTCCTCTGAGGCTGTTCTTGCAACCTAGGAAAGGTAGAGATGATGAGGTATCTCCTCCCTATTCTTGGATGCAAGTTCCCTCTTCCCTGGGAACACCTGCCTGCTGAATAAGGAAGGGTTGCAGGAACCCAGGGAATGATTATGGGGGGTGTGATGGTCATCAAAATGGAAAGGGATTTTGGGGTAATCATATTGGATGACCTAAAGGTGGCTAAACAATGTACCATAGCTGTGAGGAGAGCCAGTGGAATGCTGTGGTGCATAGGGAGAGGTATTACCAGCAGAAGGAAGGAGGTGGTGATGCCACTGTGTAGATCACTGTTGAGGCCTCATTTGGAATATGGTGTCCAGTTCTGGAAGCCACATTTTCGTCATTCAACTTTAAGTCACAAATGGATTAAATGGTTCTATTTTAGATTTCTATCCCTTTTCCCTACTTCTCCCACTGGTTAGCATTATGGAACGCAACCAGAACATATCTTGGCTAGCATGATGAATGCACCTACACAAGCTGCTTCTCAGTCTACAGCACTGTCTTTTCAAAATGTTAACTTCTTGTTGAAAATATGGCAGAATCTTTCCATCCATGTTATTGCTAGACATACTGCAGCAAGCTTGGCTTGAGAAAGGGTGAACGTAGTCAGGACCCCTTAAAAATTGAGATGCATAAGCAGCAAATAAGTCCAGATGTGCTAACTTACCCTACAACTGTTTTTATTTATTTATTTAGTTATCTTTTGTTGACTAAGTGCACTAGGCAGATTCTGCCTATTTTCAGGCATGACCCGGGGGAGGGGGATACAGATGAATGCCAACTGGCCTTAAACCAGATTAAGCTGTTAAGTGTGACAGTCTGCATTTTCTTCTTGAAATGGTTACTTTTGCATATATGTTTATTTTAAAATATCTAATATTCTGACCATGTGGTTATGTCATGGACCATAACTAATCTAAGTTCACTATAGCTGAGGTTTAAGCTTGCAAAAAAAAAAGGCAGCACTGGGGACAGCTCAGTGAAAGGAAAACTACATGATAAGTGAGTGTGTGTGTGTGTGTGTGTGTGTATTCAATTGCTTGTGTCTTGAATTTCAACATTTCAGTGGAAACTGTGCACTCTGATTTTCTTATTCTGAACATTTTGCTGTATGTTGTCTGTATTTATATTAATTCTGTTTGCATTCCTGGTAATGTACAGGGGCAGGGGACTGACTTTTGACTGGGTTTGAATAAGGAAGGGTTGCAGGAACCCAGGGAACGATTACCGGGGGGGGGGGGGGTTGATGGTCATCAAAATGGAAAGGGATTTTTGGGGTAATCATATTGGATGACATAAATGTGGCTAAACAATGTACCATAGCTGTGAGGAGAGCCAGTGGAATGCTGTGGTGCATAGGGAGAGGTATTACCAGCAGAAGGAAGGAGGTGGTGTTGCCACTGTGTAGATCACTGTTGAGGCCTCATTTGGAATATGGTGTCCAGTTCTGGTAGCCACATTTACGTCATTCAACTTTAAGTCACAAATGGATTAAATGGTTCTATTTTACATTTCTATCCCTTTTCCCTACTTCTCCCACTGGTTAGCCTTATGGAACATAACCAGAACATATCTTGGCTAGCATGATTAATGCACCTACACAAGCTGCTTCTCAGTCTACAGCACTGTCTTTTTAAAATGTTAACTTCTTGTTGAAAATATGGCATAATCTTTCCATCCATGTTATTGCTAGACATACTGCAGCTAGCTTGGCTTGAGGAAGGGTGAACATGGTCAGGACCCCTTAGCAATTGAGATGCACATGCAGCAAATAAGTCCAGATGTGTTAACTTACCCTATAACTGTTAAGTGTCACAGTTTGCATTTTCTTCTTGAAATGGTTACTTTTGCATTTATGCCTATTTTAAAATGTTTCATATTCTGACCATGTGGTTATGTCATGGACCATAACTGATCTCCAGCATTAACCCCCCCTCCCCGTGCTCCAACTTGCATAGAAGATAGTGCTTGTCGACAAATCTAATCATTTTGCCGCTGTGTTCTGGTGTATGTGTGTGTGTTTTGTGTGTGCTTTTGATTCAGTTGCTTGTGTCTTGCATGGAAAGCAGTGCTTGTAGACAATCTAATCATTTCACAGCTGTGTTCTGCTGTGTGTGTGTGTTGTGTGTGTGTGTGTGTGTGTGTGTGTTCCTCTGAGGCTGTTCTTGCAACCTAGAAAAGGTACTTCCCCAGACATAGCAGCAGTACATTGCATAGCAGTTATAAAATGTCAATAAGCAGGTCATGCAACAGATGTGCTGAGCAGTTACTGAAGCAAGAAATGTACAACTGTAATTTTTTACATCCTGTTCAAAATGTATTTTTGCACCTGTGGTGCCAAATGGCACAGTCGCTGTGCAAAATCTCCTTTCGGCTAATGAACTGATAGTGTCTTCAGCCCCAAAGTTCACTCCTTTCTCTTACACTGTACCCATTTCGGCATATTTCCATATGGAATGGGGTGAGTGTAAAGTTTGAAAACCCCAAGGCTCACTTTGACTCTTATCTGTGTCTGCAGGGTAGAGTGAGGTGAAGTGAGCGTTATGGGCAATGACCCAAAGGCACACCCCAATGCCTGTCCATGTCTATGGGGTGGGGGTGTGGTTGGCGTCACTTCAATACTTCACTGCCATTCCTATTCTGCCTGTCTGTCTGTGTCTCTCTCCTCTCTCTCTCTCTCTCTATCTCTATCTATATGTCTATGTAATTATCTATCTTTCTATTAATTGCATGTAACGCTATTTCTACCTATTTCTAAAACAAACCTGCATATCACATTTGCCTGCACTCTGAGAACATACTTATGAAACTGTGCATATTTGTACTCCTCTTCTGTGTAGACCTCATACTTTTCTAATATTCCCATTATCACAAGCATAACTAACTTGTCCTTATCAAAAGTGACCCCCTCTGAAAGTTAATATCACATTTTCTCTAACAGTACATCATCATTACACCAGACTTCCTGACATCAACACATTGCTTAAATATAACTTACATCACCTCATGGACAAAACCCTGTTTCTCTTAAAAAAATAAATAAATAAATAAAACTGTGTAAATAATCCCAAGGCTGAACATATGCCGGCCATTACTTTTTCTTGTATCGCCACCTTCTGTACCATCATGGGGATTTGCATATGTTTCCCTTGATCCTTTGCATTATTGGGATATGTGCAATTGTGTTTTCTTTAAAATTTGGCTGTCTGGCCAATATCATCCGGGATAACACATACATCAGTGGCATTTGCTCTGGGGTTCTTTGGTAAGCTTCCTATTTCTTCCATTAAAATGTACACCTCCATATATTTTCCTAATAGTGTGTATACCTTCCTTAGAACAGAAACTAAAACAAACCTTACTACTTACAAATCATTGTGTTGTTTCTCCATATCTCCTTAACAATTCCACACAACTTCACTAACTTTATTATGCAGCCGTGGTGGATCTGACCAGGATTTGTTAGTGGTGCCACCTCTGTTGTATCTTTGCGTGGCTGCCAAAGACATCAGTTCCACGTATCCCACAAAATAAGGTGCTCACATGAGAATGACTGTCACCACCCTCTCGATATAGTCTGAAAACATTGCCCTTACAGTGACTCTTCCAGCCAGTGTGGGAGTTAGATTCATGGTGCAAACCTGAATTTGCCCCAAGGTAATCCATTACACTTCTTACAACACAATCAGGCTTGACCTGACAGTACTGTTTATCTGAAATTTGTTTAGCTACACATATGGACTTAATTATCCTATACTGCATATTCCATTGTGATTATGTGCAGCATCTGTTGATGCACCAGCTAGGGTAGACTGGGAGAGGTATACTACTAGACAACTTGTAAGAATCTCACAGTCTGGAAAATAACATTTTCTTGTCAAACATTGGACAGACTGGGGTTTAAAAAATTCAGGACCTAAGGAAAGATAAGTTGTGGTTTGAAAGTGATCATTTGAAAGAACAATATAATCTTGGGGAAGCTGGCACTGATCTTGTATCTGACATTTTAAGCATTGTTAAGAGGCTTTTTAATAAGGATGATCACCCTACTTAACTCTAACGAGAACACTAGAAATGTTCTGTTCATCTGCAATGCCAAACCCATTATCTCTGCATTTTATTTGTTATCCATCAACATTGTTAGAGAGCAGATTATGGAATCCATGAACTACTGGAACACTGTCACAGATGGTCGTTCAGTGAATTGCAACTGGGAAGTCATCTAGTGAAATTAAAAAGTATTACAGTTTAAACTTCTAAATAACTTGTTTTACATGCCTTATCATAGGAAAAAAACTGGGAGTGCAACAAACTCGCAAAATTGCATGAAAAGTAACAGTGCTAAAGCTGATCTAAAACAGTTTTGGGATTGCCCCACTATAAACGTTTTTGGTTGCAGATACAGGACTTTATCAAATGCAAACATGCTGTTCACTCCATCTTTAATTTTTCCTCTTGCATAATTGGTCATTTTTCAGCTGCCAGACACATTCCTTTGACTGATAAAGCTACTATAGCCATCATTTCTATTGCTGTAAAACATTTAATTCTTAGTAACTGGCTTGACAATAATGCATCCTCATTGGCAGAATGAAAAGTAGAAATTACGAAAGCACTTAAACTACAAAAATTTGCACACGGTTTTAATGATAAAAGAGATAAATTCAATAGGAAATGGAGCAACCTTCAATCTTACTGTACTTTCTCTACACATTAGTACTCGCTCCTCTATGTTGGCTTTGCTTTTCTTCCTTAGGTCCCTTTTCTTCTTCCTGTACTTTATCTCATATTCCTCTTGGTGTTAACTGTATTTCATTTTAGCATAATTTATCATTAGATTCATTTGTAGTTGTGTTAGAGGACCTTATGTGGTTGAAAATGGATTGCTCTTATCTTAAATGCCTTTGCCTTGTTTTAGTCTGATTACAACCCTTCTCAGCATGTTCTATACCATTTCTTTCTACCTTATCCTTCTCTCCCTCACACCCCTATCCCCTCTTCAGGCCTACTTACATACCTCCCACTTCTCTCTCTCTCTCTTTCTTCTCTCCCACTTTTCTTCCCCTATCTCCAACTCTCCCTTTTCACCACTCCCTCATCCACTCTCCTCATTTCTGTCCCTACTTCCCTCCTCTTCTACTCCTCCCATCCACCCTGGACTTCTAAATACTCCTTCACTAAACCTTGAATTTCTTCATTGAGCCTGTCTGTTTTCTCCTCTCTCACACACCTACCCCCCCCCACCTCCAGTCAAGGAGGCAGAAGTCTCACTCCATTCTCCTTTCCTGTTTATCCTTCTCCTTCTCACTGGTGACATTGAACCCAACCCCTGACCTCCCCTCCTCTCCCCCTACATTACCCAAAAGTTTCAGTTTCATCCACCTCAATGCAAGGAGCCTCCTCCTGAAGCTTGAGTCTCTTAAAGTATGGATCTCACAGCACTACCCAGACATCTTGTGCATTACTCAAACCTGGCTTTCCTCCAGGGTACCTGATGCCAGCCTCGTTCTCATTGACTGCCACATCTTTCATCAAGACAAAGGCCAGCACAGTGGAGGGACTGCCTTATATGCCTGTCAAACCATTTCCTGCTCCACCTCTCTCAGTGAGGCACTCGCTTCCTCTTTCAAGCTCCTGCTACCCAGACTATCCTTCCCTTCCACCCTCATCTTTGTTGATTTTAACAATTTCTCTCTTAAGGCAGTGTCAGTGGCTCATTAGGTAGCACACTCGCCTCTGAGGCCGGGAGATCAGAAGGCTGTGGGTTCAGTTCCCACATCTGGCACTTGGGTTAATATCCCAGTGCTGACACTGTAGTGCAGCATGAGAGGGGTGCTGCACTTCTGAGGTGCCGTCTTTCGGATGAGACGTTAAACCGAGGTCCCATCTGCCTGGATTGGTGGTAGTTCAGGTGGATGTTAAAGATCCCATGGCACTTATCGAAAAGATTAGGGGAATTTCCCCGGTGTCCTGGCCAAATTCCCCTCATTCACTATAAATACCACCAACAGCTTAATCTGATTCAGGTCAGTTGACATTCATCTGTATCCCCCTCCCCCAGGTCGTGCCTGAAAATAGGCAGGATTTGTCTAGTGCACTTACCCGGTCAACAAAAGCTAAAATAAAAAAATAAATAAAAAAGATCTCTTCCTGCTCCCTAGTCAACACACTCTCATCCCTCATCTCTCTCATGCTACCTCCAGGGTTTCCTCAACATCCTGAAGGGGTATGGGTGTTGGTTGCATTCCCCAGCTGTTCCTGCTTTAACCCTTCTTAGCTACCTTATACATAGCTTCAACCTACCAACTCCTAACCCCTTTGCAGGGTACTCAGCATCTTGAAGGGGAACCAGGGCTTGGCTATCTCCCTTCCCCCTCCCCCAACTCCCCTTGCCGGGTTTCCTCAACTTCCTGAAGGGGTAACTGGTGTTTGCTGCCTTCCCCTCCTCTCCCACTTCCCCTCCTTTCCCCTCCCTCCTGCACTTCCTCTTCACATCTTCAGCGCTCATTAGCTACTTCCCTCCTTCTCCTCCTACAGCACTTGTATACTTCCATGAGCCTACTCCTGGTACATCATTGCACTAAAGATTGTTCTGTTGCATTGTCTTGCATGTTATACTGTACTGTATTCTATGGACCCCTACTGTTGTATAATTTTACAAGCTGTAACTGTCTGTATCACGTCCTTACAGTTGCATTCTCATCTACCTGCTCCTACATAATTTGTAACTGTTCTTCCATCCATTATTTGTGTCATCTCTATTTTCTTATCCTTATGTAACTCCCACCCCCATGTCGCACCGTGAGATGAGCAACATGTTGCTCAGTGTGCCCTCAGGGTGAAACATTTCAATAAATAAATAAATTAATTAATTAATAAATAAATAAAAGTGAGCTCTTCCTCCTTGGGAACTTCAATTTAAATTGTCTCTCCCCTGCCTCCAGACCTACTCTCTAAAGGATAGAGTTCCTGAACCTCCCACAATTAATCACTGAACCCACCTGATTCAATCCCCACTCCTCAAACCATTCCCTCTTGGACTGGGTGCTCTCCTGCCACCCCCACTACATCATAGCTGCAGGCACTCTGCCAGATGCCTTCAGTGACCACTGCCTAACCTAGTGTGTCAGAAAAGTGCACCCCCCTCAATCCTCCCACAAATACCTTTGGTATAGGCCTCTCAGGTCACTTGACACACTGATTCCGTCCTACGTGACCGTGCTGTCTCTGACTGGTCCTCCATTTACTTAGCCTTGGACAATGCCATGGCACTCTCTATTTACTGCCATTTTTAACAGCACCTGGAATATTCATACCCCCCTCCCCCTTAGAAAGACCAGGGTCAAATGCTCCCACCACCCCTAGAATATATCAGACCTCATAGAACTGTGCATGTCCCAGTATGTTGCCTGGGCATGCTTCAAGTCCTCAAAATCCATGTTAGGTTGCTTAGGAATTCATGTACCTAGGCTGTCTACACTGCAAAGGCCCTTTACTTCAAGGATAACCTCCAGTTCAATCTAAACTCCCCCTCTAAATTCTGGAAGGTGATCCACTCCCTTCTTGACCCCCCGCCTGCTCCACCTCCTGTCCTCCTGTGGATGGCTCATTGGCCTCCACCCCCCCTCCCACCTAGCATTAAAAAAAAAATTTCACAACCTGTGCACTACCCTGTCATCCATCTTCTGACCACACTGTCTCCCCTTCACCTCACACATCAGAATGCTTCCACTTCCCTCCTGTGTTCCCCCAGGAAATCTTCCTTGCTCTGAAATCACTCAACCCTTCCAAATCTAGCCCTGATGGCATGAACCATAAACTCCTACAAATCTCTGCACCAGCCATTGCCTTCCCCCTTTCTCACCTTCTGAACCTCTCCTTCTCCCTCAGTGCTGTCCTCCAGGCCTGGAAAGCTGCTAAGGTTCTTCCTTTGCACGGTGGGGGAAACCCCTAATCCCCAGGCAACCACGGGCTAATATCAGTCCTCCCATCTCTTGCTAAGCTTCAATAGTCTATTGTGTACTCTGTACCTCTGATTTCCTCAACTCCTCCAACTTCTGCTCACCTTTCCAGTATGGTTTTAGGAAAATCAGTCCACTGTCTCATCCCTACTGCATGTAACTGATTCTGTCCTCACTGGGATGGACCAGGGAAACATCACTGCTGCCATTTTCATCTGTCTAGCCAAGGCTTTTGACTCAGTGTCTCACCGTCTCCTCCTGAACAAGTTAAACTCTTCTAGCCTCTCTGCACCTGTGATAGACTGGTTCCGGTCCTACCTTACGGACTATCAGAAGTCTGTTCTGGTGGGCGGTGTCCTGTCCCCAGCTCTCCCTATTGTATCAGGGGTCCCATGGTGGCTCCATCCTGGGTTTGGTCCTATTTTCTATTTTCCTGAAGGACCTCCCCTCTGCCTGTGTCTTATCATGTATCCACTTGTATGTGGACAACACGGTCATCTACAACTCTAGCCCATCAACCTCTGCTGTGGAGACCTGTCTCTAGCAAGACTTCCTCAGTGTGCTGTGCTGGTTACAGTCCAACCAGGTGAGGGTCAATACCAATAAAACTG
Source organism: Neoceratodus forsteri (assembly GCA_016271365.2). Taxonomy (NCBI): domain Eukaryota; kingdom Metazoa; phylum Chordata; order Ceratodontiformes; family Ceratodontidae; genus Neoceratodus; species Neoceratodus forsteri. Next base: position 664,128,028 of record CM057459.1, read on the forward strand.
TGTCTTTGACCTTTGGTACTAGTCAGAAACTGGCTAGGTTCTCATCTGCCCCTGTTTTCTCCAGACTGGATGGTAACCCCCTGGAGGCTGTCCCTGCTTTCAAGTACCTCAGTGTGTGGCTGAATAGCAAGCTTGACTTCTCCACTCATGTTGATGCCATCCATATCAAACTATGCCCCAGACTTGGTGCCCTGTACTGCAATAAGGACTGCCTCTCTCCCCAAGTGCGTTGAGAGTTGGTCACTAGAATGGTTCTCCTGGTTTTCGACTACACAGATATGGCCTTTGGCTCCACCCCTGCCTCTTCCCTTGCCAGACTAGATACCCTGTGCAATGCCTTCTGTCACTTCGCTACATACCCTCCACTCCATACTCATCACTGCTCCCTCTGCTTCTCCATTTCAATCCTCCCCCTACCTTCACATAACCAGTCCGATTCTGCCTCCTTCATTGCTAAATACTGGTTTGGGTTCCTTCCCTCCTACCTTTCCTTATTACTCGCCCCTGTCCAGACCTCATCCTACTCACTGCACTCCAGGGACTTCTACACCTTTGCTCTTTCCCACTCTCACTTCAGTGCTGGTCATGGTGCCTTCTCTTATCATTCTCCTTCATTTTGGAACCTAGTGCCCTCCTCTGCCCATCTATCCCTCTCACTGTCTGCCTTCAGACATCTGCAAAGACTTATTCCTGTTCCTCCCTGCACCTATTACTCCCCTTCATGAGCTTTCTTCTTCCACTTACTGCTGCCCACCCCCCTACCCCAACATAGGCCTTCTTAAATCTGGGCTCAAGTGCTCTTACCTATGGCATGTTTTTTTCTGTAGCCAAAAGCACTGACAACCCTTTCTTGCACTGTGCACTTGAAATGTTTCTCACATATTGCGTACATAATGCAGTCTTTAATTTTTGCTGTTGCTGATTTTCGTACGAAGCTTCTTTTTGGCTGTATGTATTTGGTATTTTCGGATGTACTGTTTTTATTCTGCCTTATCTTTTCCATTTTCCCCTCCACTGGGTCGCACCTGGAAACGAACCTTAGCTCAGTGTGCCTTTCTTGGTTACCAATTTTATCATAAATAAATAAAAAATCCTATGTTAAACCACTAATAAGCTATATGTACATTCCAAACAGTGATATTTGATATTATTTTATTTGTTAGTTTTAATATTAAGGTTTTATTCTTTAGAAGTGTAAAATGTAACAGCTATAAATATGACTTCATGGCATTTTGAATTTTGCTTAATACAAATTTATGGAAGAATAAAAAAACTTATAAAAATCCAGTGGGATACTCACAGTCAGTTTGTAATAAGACTGCCAAACAGTAACAAAACTGACACTTAAGAACTGGCACTTCTACAGATAAAGTAGAATCATCGGGAAAGGGCTAGGTCCTAATGGGTCACCAAATGTCTAACATAAAGGTTCAGAATATAAACAAACCTGCAGTATTTTTAAAAGTAATGAAATATATTCCGCCTTTATTACAAATATTGTGGTCTTCCATCCAGCCTCCCGCACAAGAAAATACATGCAAATTATATTAATAGACACCACAGCAACATTTCACCAGTTATATTCAGTGGTAAAAAAATACTAAGATTAAGGAGGTTAACAAGATGCTTTGGTAGCTCCATCTTCATCTTTGGACTCTGGGATTTCTGGTAAAGTGGATGTTTTTGAGTACTTGGCATAGTGTTCTGAAAGGGAAAAATACAAATACAGTACTGAGGAAGAAATCAAATAAAGATTTACCATTTTCCCTAATTAGCATAAAACATTTGGGTCTCTTTACAGAATTAGCCATTCAATTAGTTTGGATTGAATTACATTTCTTATAATATAATGACCCTCACTATAATATGTACTGATCAGGTTTCTGTGTGCATTGAACTGAAAGTAACTAGATGACAGCCATTATTGCCAGTCTTTTCTGTATCACTCTGCGTTGTCATGGAGGGGGGTGGGGATTGATACGTTTTGGTAATGTGCACCTTCATCGGGGAATAGGTTGTACAGTCAAACACTTGGACTACCATAGCAACACCAGAACACCAGCTACATGAGCATTCTGCTTGTGACTGTCAGTCTTCAGTACCACTTCTCAGAGGGAAGCAGCACTCTGAAGAGCCCTTCTGCTCTGTAACTTAAATTTTTATCATTTTCATTATTTTACTAAACTTCGTGTAACTCTTGCAGGTGGGCGCTATCTGGTTACAAACAGCACCCTCAAAATTCAAACAGTTGCTGCTAAATGTTAATTGAATAACCTGCCAATTTTTCCTTGTCACAGCTTCAGGAAAGCCTGGATGGTGATCAACTGCCAGTTCTATCGTGTACTTAATAAAAAACTGAGTCTGTTTTTTCCCCCCTTGCCTGGTGCTTCAGAAGCGTTACAAAAGTTTCTTTTTTATTTTATTTCTGATTGTGACAGGCAGGTTTCCCTCTGTTGCATCACGGTGTAGCTCGGTACTCCTCTGCAGAGAGGGCTGCTAGGTATATGCAAGAACCTATTTCTAGGTACTGGGCTCGGTTTTAGATTTTTGGGTAGTTTGTAACTGGTTTAAGCTGAAAGGAGACTGTTTCAGTACAAAAGTGCTGCAGTGGTTTTGCATGCTTTTTTCTAGTCATGGGGCTTGAGTGTGCAGAAATTATTTCCAATTGCAGGGTGCTTGTTTTGCACCTTTTTTCTGCACTGAGTACAAATGCTCAGTTACTGGCTAGGGAGTGCACATATGCAGCGCAGTAGATGTCCTGTAGTAAAGTCATTGTGCCACGTGCACATCACATTAGTGTGTACACACTCACCCTGCAGCACTGTTCAACGTATTCTGTGCACTTAGACTCAAAATCAGAGCTGTTTCAGCAGAGATCATGAATAGGACACAGGGCTTCTAAATTAATGAATTCAGCCTCAGAAGGACCTTCCTTTATCTCAGTGAGGCAGTGTTGTGTGTATGTGTGTGCACGTGGGGGGGAGGAGCTTAACCAGCACTCTACCGCAGTTACAAGAGTTACCTACTGAGGTAGACAAAATTATTTATTGGACAGTTTTGTAAGTCTAAAAAGGGATTTTAACTGGTGACAGCTGTAGTCAAATTGACCTTATTGAGCACCTCTAAATCTCAGAATAAGTCAAACTTTTTCAGATCCAGTCACCTTGGCATTCTGCACAGGTTTTGGTTTTTAGAGATGCAAGACTTACTGCAGGATGATGAGACCGTCATACTGTCCTTTTTGTATTACACAGGCTAATGTGGCAATCTCAGTATGGTGGTGAATACACCTGGCATTCCCACTGGCAGTGGCAAAGCTGAGTTATATAAATCTATTTTATTACTTCTAAATTAAATGTTACACTCCGATATCCTTGAGGTAATACCTGTGAAGACACCCAATTCTCAAATGGGGCTCTCTGGCCAAGGGTATGCCCAACAGGCATCTCCAGGTATACTGGATCTGGCAAATCCTGTTCCTCTCAATTTGCAGGTGTCACCTGATCTTTTTGAGTTAGGTAAGCTTGATAAAGACAACCAGGATATAATGAAGAGAACCCAGATCTGACAGACCCTGTGCTACCATCAGATGGAAAGTATTCCTCTGAGGAGAATGGGGAGTGGACTGAAGTCAAGAAAATGATTTTAATTCCACCCCTATTTGATACATAAATAATGTCCTATCTGCTCACTGAGGCCTGTAGAACCTTACAGCTGTAAGTGGTTCAGTCTACACCCCTGAATGTGAACTCTATTCTGTCTGCCTCCGAGTCACACCTAAGTCCTTTCCAAGTGTACAGCACTGTGACCAGATTATTGAGTAGGAATGGACATTTATGGATAAGAGGAGACAGCTTCCCAAGTCAAGAGCAAGATGTTGTCTTTTTCAGTGGGAGCACTCCAAGAAATGGGACATGTGCCCCCCTGTGGCTGACAGATCAGGTAACAATGCAGTAAAGCACACATCTATCCCATTTGAAGGGTCGTTGGTGCTTTTAGATGCACAGGACAAAATAGTTGGCTCCATACTTTTCAACTGTCCCTGATTTTACCTCAGAAATTTCTTCTGTCCCTCCTAAATTTGACATTTCTGTTTCTGAAGAGTAGGGATTTGAATCACAAAATAATGCCAGCCATTGGTGTTACAGTCCACAATAGTTCTCCTTAAGAAAATGCTATTCAGTGTTCACACTTAGAAGCATATTCTACACAGCTTCTGGAACTAATGTTACTATTTTTTCTAGATGTGTCCCTGATTTTGGTAATTTGTCCTTGATCACTTTAAGCCTTGTCCCTGATTTGTGATGAGGGAGTTGAGAGGTATGGTTGGCTCTTCCTGTAGACATCATTTTACAGCTAATGGTTCAGATTTTACAATAGCTTCTGCCTTATTTATAATTTCCAGAGCAACTTGTACTCATGGGGCAGATTAGGCAGCACAGTTACCGAAGGGTTCTTTGTGCATATCATTTGAATGGCATCCACATTCATGGGAGATACAGTTGCACTACATATAGCTTCTGCATGTCAGCTTGTATGACCCCCACTATAGTATTAGCCATGCGAGTCACCTGTCTCCTCCACTGGACCATTGATCAGGCCTGAAAATCCAGATTAAACAACGTGCCCTTTTCAGGCAACTTATTATTCAGTCCAGACCCGAATAGGATCCTAAAAGACATCTGGGATAAAGAAAGGCCATTGTTGGTGTCCTGACCACAGAAGAATGTCAGTCAGTCAGTCATCAGTGGGGCACAGTTCTGGCCACTCTTGTCTGGGGGTTGTCCTTTTCTCAACTTTGGTAACCAGAAGGGAGAAGTTTCTTACTCTGTGTACAAGTTTAATCACAACAGAAGACCCTTTTAATAAAGACACAACGGAGGAGCAGATAGGAGAGGTGGCTCTTTGCAGTGAAAGTACAGGGGCCTATCTCTGCCCTCTGGCACTTGATGGATGACTCCAAACGTTTTCCAGAAATGGGTCTAAACTATGACAGACTCCTATCTTGTCGCTAGGTTATGCTATAGCATTTTCTGCTTTGCCCTCAAGAGACTTTTTTGGTCCCTGATAACTCATAACCCAGTAAAGACACTGGTGGTAGATAACCTAATGCAGATAGATGTGACTGTTTTTGCCCCCAACACACACGCACACACACACACACACACACACACACACACCCCACACACAAGAGGGAACAGGGGTTTTATTTTCTTTGTAGTCCACCATAAGGTGTGGGGGGGTATTGCTCAGTTCTGGATTGAAAAACCTGAACACATTTGTCAAGCACATAATTATCAGTGAAGTACAGCCAGGGGACTACCTAGTGCCCATCAGTCTGGTGGATATTTATCTCCATATTTTGATCTGCCAGTCTCACCAAATGTACAGTACCTGAATTTGTGATGTATGACCAGCACTTTCAAATCTGGGCACTCCCATTTGGCTTAGCTACAGTGTGAGAGTTTTCTTGAAAATACTGATAGTGCTAGTAGCAGTTTTGAGATAGGAGGGTTACCATGTGTACCCCTATTTGGATGACCTCCTGATCAAAGCTCCCACAGTGCAAGTTGTGAGGAGATCAGTAGTCAAGACTCTGGATGCCATGCAGTTACACAGTTTGATAATGAACAATGAAAAACAAGTTCTCTTGTAGCATCCCAGAGACTGGAGTAATTGGGTGAGTACTTTCAGAAGGTTTTCCAGAGGCTTTCCCTGCTATTAGACAGGATATCCAGGTGCTGAAATTACATACTGTTATGTCTGCCGACAAGATTCTTCATGTGTTAGGCCTGATGGTGACAGCAGTACAGTCAGTGCCTTGGGCAAGGCTTCATGTAAGACCTCACCAGACTTAGCTGTTGTCAATTTGTTCTCCAGTGTTGGAGAATTAGCATGCTCCAATTTGGCTGCCCCTGCCAGTCTGTGTCCTGGTAGGAAGATCCAGAGAATCTGGTATGGAACTCTCCCTAGTTGTCCAGCAGGGGATGTCCCCCAATGGATGTCAGTCTTTTGGGCTGTGTTGGACTAACTTCCTGTGTATTGGACTTAGAATCCAGAGAAGCAGAATCTTCAGATAAATATTCTTGAGATGCTGGCAGTATTTTTAGCTCTGATGAATTTTCAGAACCTTAATTGGTAACAGGCAATCAGATGGGCGCAAGAAGTGAACGCAGGCTAATAGAGGCACAGAAGTGTCTCTAGTGGGCATAAAGAAATCTGACACTCTCAGTTGTTCATCTAGCAAGAGATCCGAGTGTTCAGGTTGACTGGCTACTTTGCAAAGTAGTTTATCCAGAAGAGTGGTCCCAGAATCTGGAAGTGTTCAACTTGTTGTGTAGAAGGTTCGGACTGCTACAGATCAACCTGTTTGTATCAAAGGAAAAGGGTCCATTACTGGGGTAAGTCCGTATCAGTACCCAGGGCTGGAAGCATGGATGCCCTCTCTCAGCAGTGGGACTTTGAAAAGATGTATCTATTCCCTCTGCTTCTTTTAATTCCAAGTATACTCCAAAAGAGCCAGCAGTCAAAAGGAAACTTCCTTCCAATAGCAAAGGCCAAGAAGAAAACATTACTCACCGTAGTAATGTCTTTCTTCTGTAGGATCCAACACTAAGCCATACAACAGTGCATTATCTCCTCAATGAGTGTTGCCTTGGAGACTGGAACTAAATGCTAATGATAGAATTTACAACCCTATTAAAACTCTGCACAGTGGTCATGCTCCCCTTACTGGCAAAACATCAGGGGTCTACTATTCAAAAATGGGCAAAGCAGAGCGCAAAGTTTTGCACTGTGCTTGCCCATTGCCCAGGACTTCAGGGATACTATATTCAATTGGACAGTGCACTGGCACTATCTGACTGAATATACGGGTAAGTCAACACAGCACTAAGTCCAATAGTGCTGCCCCAACATGGATCCTGGCAGCGTAGGAAATAGGATCCCCAGACCCGTTTGCACCAGTAGCTCCCGGTGTGATATTCAGAAGTCCCTAAGCAAATATGCCCATTGGACATGCAAGGTGTCCATTATGGGCTCATTTGCAATGGAAGGGGAGGCAGGTTTATGCTCATGTGATTGGCTCTGCCTCAACCCCAACTGTCTGGTCCTGTAACAAGCAGCAATTCCTTGGTGTTTAATGGTCCCCCCCACCCTCTGACCATTATCCCATAAAGGTTAAAGTAATTCCATGGCATCTAGTGGTCCCCCTCTGATTGCTGTTCCATTGACCCCTAGTGTCAAGTGGTCCCCCTCTGAACACCATCCTGTTATGGAAGACATGTATTTCTGATGCCTAGTGGTTCCCCCCCTCTGATTGCTGTTCTGTTGACCCCTAGTGTCAAGTTGTCCCCCTTCCCTCTGAACAACATCCTGTTATGGAAGACATGATGCCCAGTGGTCCCCCTCAATCACCGTCTTGTGCTTTGTGTGATGTATACCTTATGGCTAGTAGTCCTCCCCACCCTTTAATTGGTGTCCCATACTTTGCATATCTCTTGCCTCCAGTGGTCCCCCAGTCTCTGATCTACAGCCCCACAAAAAGTCTTCTATACTGTGGTGGCTAGTGCCTCCCCCCATGCTCCATGCCTGGGACTGGTGAACCACAAAAATGCTGTGGTGGTCCCTCCCACCCTCAGATTGCTGACCATTTATGACAACACAGATGAGAATTGAAGGGAATCCTTGCAGTGTGCAGAAATAACTAAATAACTAAAACTGAAGAAAATCATTCATAGTCCCTGGAATATAGTGGTACCCCCAATCCACAATTCCCATCCCCCTACCAATGTAATCTACCCCTGGCATTTATCAACCCCCCACACTATGGGCAACAACCACCCACCCTGCCAACCCTCCTGTACCTGAAGCGCTGGCACCACAACTGAGATATGGTGACTGGCACAGCTCTCCTCTTACCTCCTTGGGTGGCCACCTGTGGCAGGTCTGATAAGACCTTGTCCCAATAGTTATGTAGAAAGTGTTAAAAGAAAAGATCTTTTATGTCCTCGCTGTTTTCTGTATTTTGCCTGTCTGATTATGCAATTAAATTTTCACATACGATCTAGAACTTGACCAACTCTAGGTCTCATCCCCCAGCTTTTTCCCCTGCTTTTGTTTCTTGCTGTCTCTACTTTGCTTATATATGGTTATAAAAATATGTGTGAATCTTTATAAGAAACTGAGTTTCCTGGTTTGTAGAAAAATACATATATATAATTTTTGAAATGAATGTAGAAAGATGCTGGGTTTCTTGGAAAATATAGCCAAGTTATAACAGTTTGACTTTTTTGACCTCCTTAGCTGTCAGCAAGAGGCCAGTATGCCGCTTGCTTCACAGTGCACTTTTTGGAGGGGACTGGAGAGTCAGCTGGACCACCCATCCTTTCTGTAGTACCCGTATCACCCTTCTCAGGGGTGTGTAAGGAAGAGACAGTAGTTTCACCAACAGATTTGGAGGGTGTTGGCTGGTCAGAGCCTGAAGCACCCATGTCTAGTCTCTTTTGTAACCTCTCCAACCTTTTCTCCACTGTTTTTTGTGGAAAAGATTTTCAGATTTCACAATCTGTAGAAAGATGTTCAGTTCCCAAGCAGACTACACAGCATTCATGCTTGTCTGCACTGGCAAAAATGTCCCCACACTTCAAACAGATTTTTAAAACCTGTGGGACCAGTCTTTTTCTTAGGTTTTTCAGACAACTCCATTTCCAGGAGAAAAAACACAACCACAAACAAAATAACGTTTCTTTTGTTTGTTTGTTTTTGCAGTCAGTTCTGGAACTGATCAGGTTCTGATGATGAACCAAGAATTTTAAACTCGGAACCGAGTTAGCGGTTCACAGCAACCGGGTTTGCGGTTATAAGAAACCAGTTCAGCAATTTCAAAACAGTTATTCAAATTGAATTTAAACAGTAAAATATATACTAAAATAGTGGAAAAGGTTCCCAAAAACTAATGAAACCCCCGGTTCCTCAGCGGTTATCCTGAACTGTGAAGAACCGAGAATAATAATAAAATTAATGCTATCAACTAAACTAATAAATGTATGAACAAATTAACAATAAAATAAAGGCAGCATTAAGAATAAGAAAGTATAAGATACTTAAACTCTGCAATGAGTCACAAAATGACTGAAGGGGAAGTCTCCTAGGCGTCTTGACTTGTCAGGCAGAGTAAGAAATCTGAGACATTGATGGCACATTGCAGCAGATAAGGGCAGCAGTTTGAATATGTGTCACGAGCCAATGATAGTTCTATCATTTGCATATAGTTTCATTTGCTCCAGACAGTTCTACTTAGGAGGCAGACTGCAGGGAGTTAGGAATATAGAAGAATATATGGGGTTAGAAACTAATGAATTATGTACAAGCAAGAGACACCTTGTCTCCAAGAAGAGGTAGCAATTAACCTGCAAAAAAGATAACTTGTACAAGGAGAGAGACAGGGCTGGATGGTTTAGTTTTTATTTTCGGTTTTATTTGGAGCTCAGAAAGTAGACTTATGTTTGGACTGCTTGTTTGAAACCATTCTGTACATTTCAACACTTTCTACATAACTCTTGGAACAGAGTCTTATTCAGCTCTATCAGACTGCCATGTGACAAGCCAGGAAGGGCGTGTACAATGCGTAGTACAAGGCACGTGTCATCTGTACTGCACAGGGGGCATGCGACCTGTGTACTGTACAAGGAGTGCGTATAAACGGAGTTGCTTGTTCTCCCTGTGATTGCTGCAAGTTTTGTAAATCAATATGTAGAGAGAAAGTGTTTAGGAATTCATCTACAGGAAAGGAATTTGATGTGAGACAGTTTTTTTTTAAATTGTGACACTGAAAACATAATGTATTAACCAAATGTAGTTGTAACTGAATTTATGTTGGGAAAACAATCTGTAAGTATGATATGTGGATTGGGGAGCATTTGTGGACACTGACTGCGAGGACTTGGATAATTCATTGGCCAGATGTTTAAAAGGTAAAGGATCAGACCATAATTTTTTGTTTACAGGTACTGATAAATGCTGATCACCTAAGAGAGGTGGTCATTTGGATAAAATGTTTCTCAGGAAAGAAGCAATGTGGATGTTTAAGTGAGATTCTGTTAACAGTGAATTTGGGTTGAAAGATATGTTTGATGCGAGACCACATTTGTTTTAATGATCTCGCTTGTCTGTTCTCTTAGTTCTTTGTAACTTGTGTTGCTGTAGAATGATTTCAGAACCTGTGTACCTACTTCAGACTTATGGAAGTTGCATATTCTATATGAAGTATCAACAATGGATTGCTGGAGTTCAATAAACAAAAGAAATGGACTTTACAATTGTGCAGCATCTTATAATAGGGCTATTTAGGAGCGATTGCTGAAAATAAAGAATTTTCAGTGTTAGCACCCTTTATAGTAACATGCACCTTTATGTCATTTGCAGTATCAATCTATGGATGGATGCATTGTAGTAACGTTTTTAACTGTGTTGTTTTTAAAATGCTCTGTTTCTTTAAATTTGCACATGATGATCATATGACTTTCACACTTACAGCATAAAAGGGACACAGTGCCATATGTATTGTCTATATGCCTTGATAAAGCGCAATGCGTGAAACACTGGCACTTTTTTTGGACCTGCTACTGCCTGTAAGTATGCACTTATTTGGCTATTAGCCACAGTAAAATTGCACTTTGCCTGTAGTACTGTAGTAAAAGTTGTTTTGGTTGGTGATGAAGTGTTGTGGCTTTGTCATTTCTGTGTGTAGTAGTGTTTTCTTGGACAGAGGTCCCACTGTACTAGTAGGCTGCTGTTTTGTGCTCGTCTCCATGCAGAGCAGACCAACCATTCTCCAATAACCCGATGTGTGCTTCTGTTTATCTGTTTGCTGCTCTGATGTTTGTATTTGATCACTCAGAACCTTGTTAGTTACCTATGCAGTAGCATCCTTAGCAGCCATGGATTAGAAGTTCCTTGTGTATGACATATTAAGGCAGGGGCTGTGTGGTGCGAGGGGGCAGATTGTTCCCCTATCATTTGTCCCCTGGGACACTGAAAACTAGAACTTAAACAGTGCCATATGATTCTATACCCCATCCCATTGCAGCTCTAAACTTTGTGTCCTGGAACATGAGGGGGCCTAACTTGCCAATAAAGAGAAAAAGAGTACTGACAGGCTCAAAACTTTGAAAGTGACAGTTGCTTTCTCACAAGAAATGAAGCTCACTATGATGGTGGTAGTGGGTAGGTGAGGAGGTGCTTAGCAGTGCCTCTTTTGTCAAGGCAGGGGTCTCTGTCTTACTATACAAGAGGCTTAGGTGGGATAAAATGCTTATTAAACATGATCAGATGGGCAGATGGATCATGATTAAAGTTGACACACACGAAGGCCCTTTGATCCTCATGGGTATCGCCAAGATTGCCCAGACATCATTAACAGATTTGGCAGCACCCTATTCAGAATGGGTGATGCCTCTACTAGGGATGGGCATGCAGTGTGTGTAGTTTTTCTTTGTGTAATTCCCATTCCTCTCTGCCTAAAGATGCCACCCAGAATGGCAGAAATGCCCTATTAAAACTATACATATATTTTTTTATACCAGGCTAGCATGCCACCACCATGCACTGATATTTCTTATGCTCTGTCCCAGCTACATGAGGGAGCAGTTGGCAGAGCAGGCAAGAGGTTGGAGGCTGGAAGGAATGTATTGGTATGCTGCCGTGCATGCTGGCGGTCAAACAGGAGGGTGCAGGTGAGTGGGTGGTTTGTGGGCAAGCAGTTTAGCAAGAGTGCAGGCAGGTGATAGACCATGAGTGCAGGCAGGTGGTCAAGCGAGCAGCTGTGGTGTGTGCTAAGATGGGCATGCTGACCTAAAGTTACGGATACAACAAAATCAAGTGAGCATTGCAAGCAGGCAGCGGGGCAGGTGGCAGAGCGAGTGGAAGACAGCATCAGGTCTGTCATTTTGATTTTGTATTTAAACAATAGTGTGCAAATCTGCAATACAAATGTGGTGGAATTGGGGAGGGGGAGAGGGTATCAGAATAATACTGTTTAGGCTAATCGATCTGTTCCACAATAACTGCTACCCACAAACATGAAGGTATTTACTGTCTCAGACTGTAATCTCAATCTTTAAAGCAGCAATTCTAAATGTTCTATAATGCTGCTAACACAAAATTAGACACTGCCCAAATCAAGGCACTAGCTTCCAGTGGTTTGTGCTTGCATGAACATATTTAATGACGTGCCCCACATTATAAGGGCCAGTGTTCCACATTTTTAGTGTTAGGGTCCCACACTATAGTAATAACAGATGATTTTAGGAGTAAGATTAAAAAACCTGAAGAGCGAAATGCCCATTGAACTGCATTGCTGAATTTTTGACATCTTAATAGTAAGACTTGGGTCTAAAAAATGGAAACTTACTCATTGCAGGGGCCTGTCAGCAGAGATTGGGCAGTGGGAAGAGTTGTATATACTTAATAGGGTACATTTCAGCAGATGGGGAGAGGATAGGGGCATTTAGTCTGGGACAGTATGGTGTCACAGTATGAAGGCAGGGCAAGGGGCATGGTCAACCACCGAGCCTGATACAGCAACTCATGTACACTCTGCAGATCTAGTGGGCTTAGACCATTAATAATGTAGTTTAAACTGATGAAACATCAGAAATATTGGCAGCAACAGTTGCATTTTTATGAGGAGAATCTACAGATACCGTTTTCTTGGACTTTATCATCTGAACTCTGGAGTATGGGGAGGCTGAACAAACAGGTGATTGGTGGGGGAGATGGTGCTCATTCGAAGGAGCAGGGCTCGGAAACAAGCAAGGAACAGCAACTACCAGTCAGTGAAGCAATCTCATCAAAGCCCACCAGTGTGTTTTTTTTGCAAGTGATACAATCCCAGGACAAATGGATGGAAGATTTCCAAACTCATCTTAAAGAATTTGACAGTAAAATGGGTAATCTCAACTCAGAGACCCAGAAAGCAGCCCAAATGGCCAAAAGAGCCCTGAATGTTTCCACAGGCTTCACGAAGGAAAACGGCCTGCTTAGAAGACATCTTGAAAATTTAGAAAATACAGCAAGATCGATGCATGGAGAAGTCCTTGGTCTTCCCAAGAGCTTGGAAGGAGATAATCCTAAGGAATTTCTTAAAACTTGGTTTCAAGAACAGTACCAAACCTCTCAGGATATACGTATACTGAAAACCTACTAAATTACTCCCAGGGGCTCCTGCACTCGACTTGTCACCAACAAAACTCCGCCATGCACACTCCTGATAATACTGGCTTCAGTTATGGATGAGGACGTGGTACTATTAATGGCAAAACAAAAGGGACCATTGGAACAGATGGGCAGTGGACTGCATATATTTTGGACCTCAGCTACGAGACTCAGCAACATCGCAATGGGTTTGACGGTGTTTGTGTGAGGCTACACCATCTGGGAGTGCACCATTTACTACTTATGCCAGCTAATTTAAAAATTATCTGTGGAACTAAAAATGATCATTTTGTTGACCCAAAAGAAGCCACCAATCTAACACCGAAAATCAAGTGAGAGTTCAATGTGAGAGAGCAGGAGGATGAGGATGACTCTGTCTATTACTTAGGCCAGCTAGTTTAAGAATTATCTATGGAACTACATCTTATCAATCTGCTGACCCAAAAGAAGCCAACAAGCTAATACTGAAAATCAAGTGAGAGTTCAATGTGAGAGAGCAGGAGGATGAGGATGGCTCTGTTGAAACTTAGCCAAGGTACATATTTATTGACCCAGAGGCTATACAGCCTCTGATCCCCTGCTCCATAAACTCACTCTTGTTTAAAGCTCCATGTGCTTTGCTCCCTATGACCAGCAATGTAATTATGTTCAAAATAACTGGAATGTCATCAGGATGACTCTGTTTTTGCAGGCTTGTCACTATGGGGGAGGGGTAATATGGTGGTGCCTTGTGGATGTTTAGGAGTGTGGGGGGATGACGACAGCTTCTTCTTTCACCATGGTGAGTTTCGCGCCATAGAAGAATTCAGTGGCAAAGTGCAGCTGTACTCAAAACCTGTGGCAAATTTCTAACCTTGTTGCTTAGCTCATAGTGTACTAGCTCTCTCGAGCTCCTAATTGAAATTGAACACTGAACATTATTCTAAAATTTTGTTCTGGTTTAAAACTGTTTTTCTTGCTAGCCTCATTCTTCGAAGTGTAGATTATTTCATTAGATTTTTTCAGAGCAGTTAGTTTTATACGAACATACGAAATTTGCCAGCAGATAAAGGCCTAGAGGTCTATCAAGTCTGCTCGAATGTGCAGCTAGCACACCTTTTTCTGCAGCTACCCCTCCCTTCCACCCTTCCCCTTTATTAACCCTCCCCCTTCAAACAACATGAAGTCTTGCTATATTATGACATATGCAGTGAGTCCCAACCTTCAAACTGCTCTGGAGGTGAAAGAGTTAACTTTCCATGCAAGGCATGGAACGCTGAGCTCGAGCTCGGTTGAAACTCTGTCTGTTGTTCTTCAAACTCAAACTGTCAGATTCTTTACTCCACCTCACTGAACAGTCGCTCCGGAGATTTCTCCTGCTTGGTTCATTTTGTCAGTTAAAGTATTGTTTTTCTCGGTTTTCTACTGAATTTAAACCGCAACCGGTCGGTTCAGACTCTGTCTGTGGTATTTGTGAGTACTAGATAGGTTTTACATTTATTTCTATTCTGTGTAGAACTTGTAAACGGTTTATCGGTTTGGTTTGAACCGATCAAGTTGTTTAAAATATATTAATCTGTCTTTTAGAGTGTGGTTACTGGTTCTTATCGGTTCTAAAAAAAAAAGATTTTATTATGTTTTTTCATGACCCGTGACACAGTTGGGAACCGATAAGAGGGTCTTACCTGGCGGATTGCCATAAACAGGTAAGTTTGGTTAGGACTGGCACTATGTCTGAGAAACCCAAAAGAAAATCCAGACCCACGGGGTTTCAACACTGCAGTGTGTGTGGGGAAGTCTTTGCCAAGGCTGATCCCCACACCACCTGTGTTTATTGTCTGGGGTTTGACCACCTCAATGTAGACTGCCAGATTTGTAAAAGTTTTCCTGCAGCTACCTTGGAAAAGAGAGTTGGTAGGCTCAGGGAAAGGGAGGCTAAAAAGTCAGCTGAACTGGATGACCAGCCCAGTTTGGTTCCAACCGAACTGGAGGGAGTGCCCTCTGACCAGGGTGAGACTTCCTCGGGCAAAAGGAGATCCGACTCTGAGGAGCCGGGTCCAGCAAAAAGGACTAGAAAATCAGCTGGTGTGGAGCCAAAACTTTCCTCTCCAAACGCTGAAGAAATAGCCAAAGCGATAAAAATTGTCCAGTTGCTTTCCCCGGTTCCGACCGAACCGGCACCATTGGGTAAGCACCCGGTTCGGCCGGTTCCACCGGTTCAAGAGTATGAATTAGAGAAGTATTATGAACCGGAGGAGGGGGAAGAGGAGCATGAGGAGAGTGAATGTGGATTTGAAAGTCTGGATGTGCCCATTGACCCGGACATCTCCCCAGACAGACCTTCAGGAGTGTCTCCTCCTAGGCTTTCTGAGTCCCTTTCTCATTTTATGTTTTACAAAAAAAAGTGGCTGAAATCCTCCAGCTCCCTATGGAGGAAGCTGTGGATGATCAGGAGGAGCCTGACTATGTGGAAATGATGGATATCCCAGAGTCTAGGAGACTGTCTATTCCCTTGCATACATCTTTTGGAAAACAGACTTTTAAAATTTTAAAAACTCCTCACACTATACCTCCTGTTGATAAGAAAATGGACAAGAGGTACACATTGTCAGGCTCTGATACGGAGTTCCTTACACAACAATGCAGCCATGTTGGGGTAGTGCAGGCTGCAGCCAGTGACAAGGCAAATATTCCCTTGGTCTCACACCCCCCTGACAAGGACTCCAGGAGGATTGATGCCATGGCAAAGAAACAGTACATGGCAGCATCCTTGGGACCCAGACAGGCAAATTATATGGCTTATGTTGCTAGATATCAGAAATCCAGATGGGATACTGTTATGGCTCTAGCAAAACAGGTCCCTGGCCAGCTTGCCAAGGAGCCGGAATAGGTGGCTGCTGATGGTATTGAGGCATCCAAGGTGCAATTCCATGCTGCAGTGGACTCTAATGATGTGTCATCAAGAGTCATGGCTACATCTGTGGCACTTCACAGAATGGCTTGGCTCAGATGTACTAGCCTGTCTAGGATACCCAGACTAAGGCCATGGATTTTCCTGTTGTGGGTAATTCTCTGTTTGGGGAGCAGACAGAGAATTACATGAAGAAAATGGATGAATATAGGACTACCTATAGGAGTGCACAGGCCAAGGGAAGGCAGGCCACTCCTCAAAGGCAGCTTACTAGGGGCAAGGGCAGGCCTTATCATAGGCCTTTTTACCAAGCCCAGGCCTCCTCTTCTGCTTATGCCCAGAGGGGGTTCTTTAGAGGGAGAGGCAGACGGGAAACTAGCAGGCCTGCTTCCACCCCTCAGCCCAAAGCTCCAGCCAAACAGGCACCCTGATGGGGTTGCCAGGGCCGATTCTCAGCTACCTGTAGGGGGCAGGCTGGCTTACTTTGTCCAGGACTGGAAATCTCTGACATCAGACAAGTGGGTCCTGGAAGTTGTAAGCCAGGGACTGGTTCTCAGCTTCAAAAAATTTCCAAAGATGAGAACCAGATCCTTTCCACCTGCAAATCCACCAGAGGCACTTGCCCTAGAGGCAGAGGTCTCTTCCCTCCTGGCTCTCAGAGCTGTGGAAAGGGTTCCACCCCTACACCAGGGCAAAGGGTTGCACTCCAGGTACTTCCTTACCCCAAAAAAGACAGGAGACTGGCGGCCCATTCTGGATCTCAGATATTTAAACAAGCACCTTTTAAAACCAAAATTCAAATTGGCGACTCTGGGAATTATTCTACCCTCCATAAGGCCAGGGGACTGGCTAGCATCCCTGGACCTCAAGGATGCCTACTTCCATATTCTCATCAGAAGCTCCCATCGAAAGTACCTCAGGTTCGAGCTGCCCTCAGGCCATTACCAGTTCAGAGCAATGCCCTTTGGCCTCACCTCTGCTCCAAGGGTATTCATAAAATGCCTGGCAGTAGCAGTTGCTTCCCTAAGAAGGCAAAAAAATGCCATCTTCCCTTACCTGGACGACTGGCTCATAGTAGGTCAGTCTCCAGTCCAAGTCAAGTTACATCTACAGATAACTCAGCAACTGCTCACCTCTCTAGGTTTCCTTCTGAATCTTTCAAAGTCAGTTCTAGAGCCTGTCCAGCTCCTCACCTTCATAGGCACAGAGCTGAACACAGAGAAAGCCAGAGCCTTCCTTCCTTTGGACAGGGCAAGGACCCTGGTCTCTCTGGCCTCCTCATTCACCCTGCAGGTTTCTCGACCAGCAAGCCAGTTTCTACAGCTCCTGGGGCACATGGCTGCTTCTACAGCAGTAGTGCAGGGAGCAAGATTTCAGATGAGGGACATCCAGTTCCATTTGAGAGCCTTTTGGTCTCAAAAGAAAGACCCTCTAACCAAATTGATCCCAGTGACTCGAACCCTGATCCAGGCCCTTCAGTGGTGGTAGGATCAGAGCAATCTGAGACAAGGGGTTCCTTTCATCACACAGTCTCACTCCTTAATCCTTACCACAGATGCATCCCTCTTAGGGTGGGGAGCTCACAAGGGCGACCTCACTACCCAGGGATTGTGGTCCCCTCAGGAATCTCTGCTGCACATCAATCTGTTGGAATTCAGAGCAGTTTTTCTAGCACTTCAAGTTTTTTCCAAGTCTGTTCAGAACAAAGTTGTACAGGTCAGAACAGAACAACACCACTACAATGTGGTACATCAACAAACAGGGGCACTCGGTCCTACGGCCTTGTGCACGAGCAATGAAGTTATTGGTCTCTGGCTTGCTCCCTGAACACCTCCTTCGGCGAGTTCACCTCCCAGGCAAGGACAATGTCCTGGGAGATGCTCTCAGCAGGATTTCCCAGGGCCATCACGAATGGTCACTGGAGCCCCTGGTCTTGGAGGTGATATTTGCCAGATGGGGCACCCCGCAGATAGATCTTTTTGCAGCCCTAGACAATCACCATCTTCCCCTTTTTTGCTGCAGGCCCCCAGTGTTGGGCTCAGTCCCTCTGGATGCCTTAGTTCTCAATTGGGAAGGGAAGTTCCTCTATGCTTTTCCCCCCTTCCCTCTCCTGTTCAAAGTGTTAGTCAAAATCAGATCTCAACCCTGCAAGATGATCCTGATTGCCCCAGATTGGGCCAGGCAACTCCTACTGTCCTTAGCAGTCCATCTTCCCTTGTGTCTTCCCAGGAATCACAACCTGTTAACTTGTGCTCAGGGAAGGGTTTGGTACCCGAACCTCAAATCTCTCAATCTCAAGGCCTGGCTCTTGAAGAGTTAGAATTTGCTGATTTACACCTCTCCCAAGGTGTAATGGATATCCTGAAGGCCTCTAGGAAACCTTCCACCAGGGCTACTTATAATTCCAAATGGAAGAGATTTTCCACATGGTGCTCTGAAAAGCTTATTTCCCCAGAATCTGCTAATTTATCCACAGTCCTGGATTATATAGTCCACTTAAATACCTTGGGGCTGAGACCAGCTACCCTAAAAGTACATCTGGCAGCTGTGTCTGCTTTTATTTCAGCAGGTAAGCCCTCTTCTCTTTCAGCTCATCCTGTATTCTCCAAGTTTTTCAAGGGATTGCTTCACACCAACCCTCCATTCAGGGACCATGCCCCTGCCTGGGATCTTAATGTTTGCATTGCTCAGCTTATGCAACCCCCCTTTGAGCCTTTGTCTTCAGCAGAGCTTAAGTACTTGACTTGGAAAACTGTATTTCTGGTAACCATCACTTCTGCCAGACGCATAAGTGAATTACAAGCTTTGTCAGTGAAGCCTGATTTTATCTCCTTTCATAGAGATAAGGTGGTCCTCAGGACTAACAGGAAATTCTTGCCTAAGGTGGTTTCAGATTTTCACCTTAATCAATCTATATCTCTTCCAGTGTACTTCACTGACCATTCCTCCTCTGGCGAGAGGAGGCTACACAACTAGATGTGAAGAGCGCCTTAGTTACTACATGAGCGTACCAAGGGTCACAGGTTTGACTCCTCCAACTGTTCCTCACTTATGGTGAGGTTGGTAAAGGAAACCTGCCACTAAAAGATCCATTGCCAGGTGGATTGTCTCTTGTATCAATTCTGTTATGAAAAGCTGGGTGGGTTCCTCCCTCAGGCCTGAGGCTCCTCTACCGGTACAGCTGCTTCCCTGGCTGCTGTAGGGACATCCCTATTCTAGAGATATGTCAAGCAGCTACCTGGAAAACAGTTCACACTTTTACCAAGCATTACTCCCTGGACATCCAGGCTAGGAGTGTTGCTCGGTTTGGCACAGCTGTGCTTCAGAGCCTATTTCCTAAGTAGGTTGTGTCCCTCCTCCATGGAGGTACTGCTGTGTAGTCTGCATATGTCATAATATAGCAAGACTTCATGTTGTTTGAAGAAAAAATTACTCACCTTAGTAATGTTGTTTCTTCTAATGGAGTCTTGCTATATTCTGACCCCCCCGCCTGCCCCTCTCAGAACCTCTGTTTTTGGGATGTGGGTGGGCAGTGCAGTGTTGGCACTTAGTAGATGCCCACCTTGTTGTTTTCACCCCTCCTCTTTTGGGGTGACTTGGTGTTGTGTTTTCATTTCTTGGGTCTCCTGACTTGAGTCTTGGTTTTGGGACCAAAACATGTGTTCTTATGTTTAGTAGCCAGTTGCCTCGTGTAGGTTTACAGCTTCCACACAGTGCCTCGGTGAGTTTAGCTCATAAAGATCTGACGGTTTGAGTTTGAAGAACAACAGACAGAGTTTCAACCGAGCTCGAGCTCAGCGTTCCATGTCTGGTATGGAAAGTTAACTCTTTCACCTCCGGAGCAGTTCGAAGGTTGGGACTCACTGCATATGTCATAATATAGCACGACTCCATTAGAAGAAACAACATTACTAAGGTGAGTAATTTTTTCTTCTTTGTCATAAAATTCTATACTTCTATGTTTCTATTTCCTTGACAAAACTCCAGAAAGAGTGAAACGTTGAGGGGTTATGCTCCAGTGTTAGCCTACTTGCTTGTTCTCATTATTTAATAAAGTACCACAACTTTTGTACAGCAGTACAGAGGGTACCAGTGGACTTTTTCCTTGATGGTGAGTGCTAAGGTTTCCTTGCTACTGCTCTGTTGTGCTTCAGTGGCAGGCTAATTGGAGGCTTGCTGGACAGGGTCAGAAGCATGGAATACCAAATCTGTCTGGCCCAGTTTGCTGCTATCAGAATCGTTGTTGCTGGCTCACTCATGATCTTCTACAACAGAGTTCTACATCGTGGTCAGTTACCACATCTCAAATCCCACCTTCTCCATCAGGACTGGTCGCCTGTTCTCAGGGCAACTGGTACCAATTCCACACTGGACCACTTTATCCACATATTTAATGAAGCTTGCAACTTATTTGCTCCTCTAAAAAAGTGCAAAGTTAAATCTCTCTGCAACCCTTGGCTATCAGGAGACCTCCTTAAGAAACTAAAATTCAGGGACCACCTGTGGGAACTGGCCAGATCCACCGGTAGGCAAGTTGACATCCAGAACTATAAACGTGCACGGAACGACTGCACTAAATCCGTTCGGCAGCAGAAGTCCGACTACTACAGGAAAGCCTCACTGACACTTGGGGAAATGGGAGAGATTTCTGGAACAACATTAAAGAAGTCATGGGGATGCAATCCAGATCATCACCAGCCATGCTCAAGGTTAACGGGAGTACAACACTTGATCCAAAAATCATTGCTGACACCTTCAACGTTGTGTTCACCAACCTCAACAGTGTTCTCCTCCTGATTTCTTCAATGATAATGACCCTCCCAACATCCCACAGCCTCACCCCCACCAGTCATCCTCCCTTCTACTTTAAAGCAATAAAGACACATGATGTTCGCAAGTACGTCACCAAAGCTCCATGCAAATCCAGATCAAGCAATGGCTCACTCAATCTCGAGCTTCTATCCCTCACCTTAGAAGAAGTCTTGGGGCCCCTCAGTAGGATTTTCAACCTTTCCCTCTCTCTCAGCCAGTTCCCAGACAAATGGAAATCAGCCACAGTCACCCCGATCCATAAATGTGGTGACAAGATCATACACGGAAACTATCGCCCAATCTCTATCCTACCCCCCCAAGGCATTGGAACGTATAGTGGCAGTCCAGCTCACTGAGTATTTGGCCAAATATAATATTCTCTGCTGACAGCAACATGGCTTCAGGAAAGATGATAGTACTGCATCCACCCTCCTGGAATTCACTGGTGCCATCCACAGCTCCCTGGACAACAGAAAACTCACTGGAGCTATTTATATTGACCTCACCAAGGCCTTTGATACTGTCCATCACTGCCTCCTACTTGGCCAACTTCAGTCCTCTGGACTCTCTACTGAATCTGTTACTTGGTTCAAAAGCTAGCTCAAAAACCAGTCTCAACGTGTAAAAATTGTGGATGTGCTATCTGATGCCATACCTGTCAGCTCTGGTGTTCCACAGGGCTCTATCCTTGGCCCACTCCTTTTCAGCTTGTTCCGTAACACCTTCCCTGACTCCTGTACTGAACAAATCATACTGTACCCCAATGATGCAGTAATCCTTGTGTCCCACCAGGACACAAATCAATTGCAAAAAAAACTCCAGCACGGTTTCACTATGGTTGAGAACTGGTTCATAAAGCATAAACTGATCCTTAAGCAGAAAAAAACCAAAACCATGATTTTCAGCAGCACCCACAACAAACTTAAGGATCACCACCTCACCATCAACACCACAAAAGGTGGTCCTCTGGAACTAGCCCAAACTTTCAGATACCTTGGGATCACCCTTGACTCACACCTCTCCTACGTTACCCACATTAATAATGTTGCCAAAGCTGCAAACTCCCGACTGGGCCTGCTTTTCTGGCACAGATGACACATAACCCCCGAAGCACTGGCAGCTGCTGTCCAGAGTGCCATCATTACCACTACTGATTTTGGCCTTATACTCTATGGCTCTGCCACTGCTACCGTGCTCAAACATGTAACTACCTCCCTCAACAAAGCTTGTCGGCTCATCACTGGTGCTTAACGCCTTACTCACACCTGTGACCTCTGTACTCAAACTGGTTGGCTGCAACTAGACAATTGAATAAAATATCAAACCTGTGTGGTGGCCAAGAAAATTTTGATGGGTCTTGCACCTCCTGGAGTATGTTCCCTCCTACAATCCAGAAACAGCAGCTGCAGCGGGGGGGGTCTAAGCTGCAGCTTTTTCAAATCCCCCGCTGCCGTACTACGTGAGGTCAAAGATCCTCTGCCTACATAGCTCCTAGTTGGATGAGTGGACTCTCTAGTGACATTACCACCATCACCTTGCTCTGCGCTTTTAAATACAGGCTCTGCCAGTTACTCGTTGCCTCTAGCACCTGTGACTGCTTTGGCTAATAACTGAATGCCCATCACCTATACCTGCCTTGGCCAAATTCAGACCCCCCCCCCTCACCAGTAGGGTGGTGGACACTATGTCTGTTGCGCTTGCAAACACCTGGCCCCTCTCTGCTAATCCGTGATTCTTTGACAATGCCTTCCTGGCAGCACCCCCCTCGTCCTGACCCCACCCCAGCCCTCCTCCATCTTCACCCCTGAATCCCACCACTGACCCCCACTCCCCATTGACATTCCCAGCCTCTTTTTCTTTACCTTGTCATTACTTTTTCTTTCTTAGTATATGTATCAGTAAGTGATTTTATGTCATACTGCCATTCATGTTGTCCTGTTGTAACCTATGACATGGAACCTTTGTAAAAGAGCCCTGGCTCAAAGGTATTTGTAATCCTAGACTGAAATAAATAAAATAAAATAAATAAAAAGTCAGAATGGAAGGAAAGCATACAGAAACTTACCTGTCTAGTCCAGGACTAAGGCTTTTCTGGGACTGTCCCCCTTGCTGGGGGCCTGCAACAAAAGTGTGAAAGCTAGTTGTGCTCCCAGGAAGAAAACAGGTCCATTTCTGGTGCACTCATCATCTGAACACTGATGCCAGCACCTGCCGGTTCAGGGTTCACTTGTGGTTTCCCTGGCTGATTCTGCTTAGTGAGCCTATTTATTTCATTTTTTGTTTTCCAGGTTAGCACACTAGGCAGTCAATACCTATTTTCAGGTGTGACCCAGGAGATAACATAAAAGATTATATACATGGAATGGAATACAATGTTATACAATAGGCAGTGAAGGGAGGAAACATGAAACATGGCATTGCATCATTGAAGGTGAATACATGCAGGATGAGACAATTAATCAGATTCATGCTTAGGGTAAATGGTGCATAAAATATGTGAAGAACTGTGCAAAGTAGAAAAACACAACTATACTTTGTAGTACAATGAACAAGGAAAGGAAGAAATACATGAATTAATCGGGCTCTCCCTATCTCCACCCCACGAAGCTCCCCCATCCACACTCCCGCAAGGTAAATTTACAATCGCGACTCCAAGGACTGCAGCTCTGTGGATGATAAATTATTAAACGCTGTGGCGTACCTGGTTTGACAGCAGCTCCCCTGACGATTCCATGGGATCTGCAAGCCGTGTGGCCTCGCTGCCTGCCTTGCTGCAGTTCGCACGCACATGAACCGCCATGCTTGCTCATGCAAGTGCTAGCTCCTCAGCTGGGTTGCCCCACACCACCCCACCACACCACCCTTGGTCGCCACTCGAACTTATAGTGGAGGTTACGTGTGGGAGAAAACCTATCAGCCAACTTTGCCATTGGCAGGCTATACTGTCCTGCCACTAGGGGCATCCTTAACTACTCCTCCTTTTTACCTACATAGTTAACTCTTGCTAACCCACCCCTGTTGATTCTTGTCTACCTGTTTGCACCACTGCGAGCCCCACCTCAAGTCCTGCTCCCTCCCCCTCACCTAAACCTGCCTGCCTTTCCCAACTTGCCTCCAGTTCTCGTTGAGTCTCCCATCCTGCTTCTGACGTCCCCCCCCCCCAGGTAGACTCTAAGAACCCTACTCCAACTTTTTCTGCTTAGAGTTCATTTAATTATGCCTTACAAAGCATATGCTTCCTTCCTACCACCTCACTGTGCTCAAACAAGGTGCCCCCAACATGGGCATACTCCTTGCCATAGTCTACTCACTGACCCTCCTCTGGGTGGACAGGCTTATTGACCCATGTCACCCTGAACCAGTGAGCAATCTATACA
This sequence comes from Neoceratodus forsteri, assembly GCA_016271365.2. Lineage (NCBI taxonomy): Eukaryota > Metazoa > Chordata > Ceratodontiformes > Ceratodontidae > Neoceratodus > Neoceratodus forsteri. The sequence continues at coordinate 664,152,322 of CM057459.1, forward strand.
ATATCCCCCCACATGATTTTCATAGCAGCAACCCTATCTCAAGTATGACTACTCTCATAACGGAGCATGAGATGGTAAAAAAGGGCGTATGCTATGACCTGCTTTACTATATGAGCAGGACGCGTCGAAGACACCTCATCTCAACACCCTCCACTAAACTGCTCGGGCTACTAGTTGTGCTACTACTCCTATCAGGAGATATTTTACCTAACCCTGGCCCACACACCCCCAGTACCTTGGTAACATCCCCCCAGGACCCTCACTGGACATCTACCAAGGGTCTGAAGATAGCACACATGAATATATGTAGCCTAAGACCTAAAATCCAAGAAGTCCAAGCCTGACTGGACCTCTACAAACTGGATGTACTAGCCATCTCAGAAACCTGGTTAAAACCCCCACATACTGGATCATGAGATACAAGTCCTGGGCTACAATAGCTTCCACAAGGACAGAGAATCCATAAAAGGGGGTGGGGTTCTAATCTACACAAAGGATAACTTCTCTGTGTTGCCTCTACCCCTGCTGACTAATCTTCCTGTTGAGGGAGGAAGTATATACATTCGGATGATCCTAGGACATGCCAAACAACTAACAATTGGTTGTGTCCACCACTCACCAAAATCAACCCTTCAATCACTTGAAGCCATCACAAACGCGACAGCTATCAAGGTATCTATGGAGCAACTTATCTTGGGCGACTTCAACATAAACTGGGCCCAGGACCCCGGTCATGCCTCGATGTCCCTGACCCAAGAAGTAGGTCTGATGCAGGTCATCTCTGAACTGACCAGACTGAATTACAAAACTGGGAACCACACAACCCTGGACTGGACTCTGGTGTCTAACCCCATTAATATATAGTGTGTGGGCACAATGGCAGACATCTTGAGTGACCATTCCCCGATCTTCTGTATATGGAAAAACAGACCACCCAAGATCCAACCAAGAATTCTCTCCACCCGAGACTTCTCCAAATTCTCAGAATTACAATACAATCACTACCTAAGTAGCCAGGACTGGAACCCTGTAAATCTCCTCCCAACCTTTACCGAGGCCTTGCAATACATCCAGGATGAACTAACCACAGCTGCCAACCTCTTCGTTCCTATGAAGAGACTGAGGGCTAAAGGCAGCTGCTACAAGTGGATCTCTCCTTCCCTCAAAGCCCTAATTGCTACTCGGGGAAAAAGTCTGGAAAAAGTTTAGGCTCTCCTCCTTACTGGGTGATCTTGCGAAATACAAAGCCCTAAGAAACAAAGCCAAGAGAGCCATAAAACTTGCTAAGAGAGAGTACCTAACACAGGTCCAGAAAACTAGCCTAGGCAACCCTAAGCAATTCTGGAATCATGTTAATGATTTGACCAAGGGCAGCAAAAAGCCCAAATCCTGCCCCATGGAGATCAATGGTCAGCTCACAACTGACTCTTCTCAAATATCGGCTGCCCTAAACAGGCACTTCTCAGATCTTGGGGCCTACAAGACTTGCCAGTCTCCCCTGACTCTGCCCCCAAGCACAGATGGATCACCTCACATGGAACTACCCCCTTTTCACCTGAGACTGGCCAAATGCACTGAAGTCCTAACCCTCCTAAGGGACCTGAAACCTAAAAGGTCTGGAGGATTTGATGGTATCAACCCTCAGCTACTCAAGGCAGGAGCTACCTCCTTATCCTGGCCCATAACCATGCTCCTCAACAGATCACTGAGGGAAGGAACAGTCCCTGACCAGTGGAAACACACCAGTGTTGTTCCTATCCATAAAGAGGGACTCAGGGAAAAACTAAACAACTATAGGCCAATCTCCCTCCTCTGCACACTCGCTAAGGTGCAAGAAAGGGTAACCTACAATCAACTCAGATACTACCTGGAAGCTCATCAGCTTCTTGCCCCCTCCCAACACGGATTAAGAACAAACCATGGTACTGACACTGCCCTTATTAACTTCTCGGACAAAGTGCTTAAGGCAATGGACAAAGGGATACCCACTGGCACGGTTTTTATAGACTTATCCAAGGCATTCAACCTCGTTGACCACAACTTGCTGCTACAGAAGCTGCAAAATGTTGACCTAGACAATCATGTCCTTAAGTGGTTTGGGAGCTACATATCAGGCTGGGCACAGAGAGTCACATGGAAAGGGGTCATTTCTGACCCACTTCCCCTAAAACAGGAAGTGCCTCAGGGGTCAATACTGGGTCCTCTCCTATTTTCCCTGTTTACCAATGACCTAAGTACCTACTGTGGGGAGAGCTCGGCTGTTCAGTATGCTGACGATACTGTCATCTTCCGACCCCTACGTGACGTGGCTGCACTTGGCCCTCTCCTCCAAAGGATCTCACATCCCTAAAGACTTGGCTATGTGAGAACAGAATGGTACTCAATGCTGACAAGACTAAGGCAATGCTATTCAGGCCAAGATCCCTGTGACTTGACAGGTCCTCATCCCTCAGTTTAACAACACTCTCTGGCAAAACCATTAATGTAGTTCTCTCCCTTAAATACTTAGGCCTCACGCTGGATCAGAATATCACATACAAGGAACACGTGGACCAGGTCACTAGGACCTTACATCGCAAACTTGGCACCTTGTACTGACTCAGGGACCAGCTCATCCCTGAGGCCAGGCTCTCCATTGCTACCAGTGTCCTTCTACCTAACCTGACCTTTGCAGCCCCGATAATACAGGGCATGGCAAAGCAAGAGATAACCAGGATGCAAACCCTATATAATAAAATAGCTCACTTTGCTACCTTAGACCACCTGCAATGTCACCACTGCGACACTCTGGCCCAGCTCAGTTGGCCCACACTGGTCGCTCACCTCCAATATCCTTTGCTTGTCCAGGCCTACAAGCTCCTCAAATCCCACGCTCCGCCTAATATAGCCGGGACCATAACCCTCAAACACAACCCAAGGAACTTAAGAACATCAGAAAGAACACTATTAGAAGTCCCTAGGGTAAGGACAAACGCTGGTGGCAGATCCTTTTCCTCCCAAGCACCCTGCCAATGGAATAAGCTCCCTCACCCTGTCCAGGCCTCCTCCTCACTCTTGAACTTCCGTACCAGGCTTAAGTCCCATATGCTGACCTCAAGTGCATGCCACTGCCATGATACATAAGGCTCCTAAGCTACTCCCCTCCTCTCCAACACACCTTCTCCTAACGGAGCCTACCTACTACCTGACTCAAACTGTCTGTTCACCTGTGGTCACATGCTACCTCCTGAATAAACTATATGTAAAGTACTACCTATTTAAACTGTGTCATGATGATAACCAAGCCTGTATCCACTGTTTTCCTGTAACTACCTCATGATGTAACAAACAATGTTTTCAAAAGTTCTTTATGTCCTTGTTCAGTATCATAACTTGTATTGTTATTCAGGGTCGCCCCTGAAAAAGGGACCTTCGAGGCTCAGTGGGCCTACCCAGTCACCAAAATTTAATAAATAAATAAATAAATGTCATAGGAAGGGAAAATGTAGGAACAGTATCCTTCCACGTAGAACTACACAAAGGACATATAAGTACAATGATAATAGAGCAACACTAATTACACATAAATGTATATGAGTGCCATACAGAGATTGCTCAGGTTCGGTGGCAAGACCAGAGAGTCAAGCTTAAGGAGATAGTTATGGTAGCTAAGATGAAAAGTAGGCACTGAGGGGCAGAGATTAATTTCAGGTGAAATGGAGTGCCATAGCTTAGGGGCTGTCTAAGTGTAGGGCAAGCCACCAGTGCGTGTTCCAATTTTAGGGATGACCATCAGGGCACTGTAACCTGACCTCAAGGGGTAGACACTGTTCACCACGAAATGTGGTGAGGGATTGGCAAAGTCCAATTATGCATAATGCTAAAGATCACCCCCCCACCAATACTAAGATCGTGTAGGCAGTGTGGGAATTTTACTTTATGAGCTTTTAGAGCTAGGGGGTTCCATAAGGGTGCTGTCTTTAAATTGAGCCCCCTTCCCATTATATGTCTATGGCACCAATGTGTCAGCTGCCAGGACTCTCTTCAGAGCTGGGGGGGGGGGGAGATCCCTGGCAAGCCCCCTTGTAATTCCAACAATGCATGTAGGGAGGATGGGGGTAGCCAACCTAGCCTGTCATAATGAGAACAGTGATGAGTGAGACAGAGAGAGAGACACTGATGCAAAATGACAAATATTGTTGTATGTAACATCCTACCTAAGGAGAGTAGATTTAGAGGCAGTCAAGAAAACAGGGACACCATAAAGTAGCTTGGGGAGGAGCATTCCACAGGCGTTGGCATGGTGAGCTTGTGGAGTAAGGTTATAGCCCACTTTAAAGGAGACACCCAGCATGGAATTAACTGACTTGCAGACTCCCATGACATGAGATGAGAAATCTAGTGAGGGGTCAAATGTGACTCCAAACTATGTAAAGGAGGGAGCTGAGGGAATGAAGGTACCATCACTATAAGATATGGATACAGGGATGGGCATGTTCTTAATCTGGGAAGATGTACAGAACAGCATAGACTGTGATTTAGTCATGTTCAGAATCAGTTTGCAAGCAAGCAAGTGTGTGCAGACAGCAGGTCAGAAGTATTGGTTTATTTGATTAATACTTCTGAAGCTGCTATAAAGAACCAAATCATCAGCATAGAGAATGGCAGAGCAGTGTGAAAGGCTTTTATTTATGGAGTTTATGTGTAGGGCAAACAGAAGTGGACCTAGGATAGAGCATTGGGGAACACTTACCACAGCTGGGGCAGGATGTATCAGTGATGGTAAATGGTATAGTCAGAAGAAATGCAAGTCGCAAGTCGGGTACCTCGAGGATCAGTCCTGGGACCAGTCCTCTTCTTTTTTTTTCAGTTAATACTTTTTACTGTAGTATTAAACAGGACCTGTCCGCTTCTATATCTTCATCAGTGACATTGCAGATGGACTGGAGGGTAAGGTTTGCCTGTTTGCAGATGACACCAAGATCTGCAACAGAGTAGATGATCCAGATGGGGTGGACAGAATGAGAAGAGAGTTGGAGAAACTGGCAAAATAGTAGGAAGAGTGGCAACTGGGGTTTAACGTAAAGAAGTGCAAGATCATGCATACAGGAAGAGAAACCCTGAAGCTACCTATAGGGTGGGCGGGGAGATGCTGGTAATCACAAGAGAAGAAAGAGACTTGGGTATCATCATCACCAATGACCTGAAATCATCCAACCAGACCACTAAAGCAGTAGGTAAGGCTAGAGAGATGTTGGGGTGTATTAGTAGGGGTATCACAAGTCGTAAAGAGGGAGGTAATAATGCCCTTTTACAAGACACTGGTTAGTCCCCATCTGGAGTAGTGCATACAGTACTGGAGGCTGCACCTGCATAAGGACATTAACAAAATTGAGGCAGTCCAGAGAAGGGCAACCAAATAGGTGCAGGGACTGCATCAGAAAACGTATGAGGACAGATTAACGGAGCTCAATATGTATACCCTAGAGCAAAGGAGGGAGAGAGGTGATGTGGCTGAAACATTCAAACATCTTAAGGGCATTAACAAGGTGAAAGAGTCTAACATGTTTCAGTATAAGAAAAATAGCCGGACAAGAGGACACAGCACAAGATTAGAGGGAGGCCAATTAAAGGGTAATGTGAGGAAGTTCCTTTTCACAGAAAGGGTGGTGGATGCATGGAATGGCCTACCTCAGGAAGTGGTGGATATTAATATATTGCAGGGCTTCAAACAGGCAACGGATAGGCATAAGGGAGCAATACAGATGAGTATGAATAGATAGGCCATTTAAAGAGGAAAGGACTATGGCACATTCAGAAGGCAGAACAAAAGGGCAGACTGGACGGGCCTTGCAGTCCTTATCTGTCATCAGCTTCTATGTTTCTATGTAGTATCAGAGAAGAAGGTCCCATACTTGACTCTCTGTGATCTGTGTACCAGGTACAGTAGTTACAAAACTGAGGAGAGCAGTTGGAGAGAATCCCATGTTAGTGAGTTTGCCTCTGAGTAGGGGGTGACCAACAAGATCAAAAACTTTCATCAGGTCAATAAAGACAGCACCAGTGAGGCTGCCAGTGTCCATGGCTGAGGCAATACAGTTGGTTAGGGTGAGGTGACCAGTGGTGGTGCTATAAATGTTTTAAAAGCCATGTTGTATTGGGAACAGGAGATCATATGCAGACAGGTAATTTGTGAGTTGTGAGGCCATCACCTATTGAGATAGTATTTTGTTCAGAGCAGAGAGGATGGCAATGGGACTATAATTATTTAGTAGTTTGGGGTCCCCACTCATAAAAACAGGAACAGCTTGGGCAAGTGCTACACCCGTCTCAAGTGACAAGTTGAATAATTTAGCAACAGGGATGCTAACTCTTTGGCAGCTATCTTAAAGAGCAGCTGACACCTTCACGGCAACTTTAACAAAATATAATATTTAGACACACTTCAGCTTGTATTCACATTAGGTCTGTATTCTTCTTCCCCATTATTTATTACTGAGGTCATTTGCATTAAAACAGAATCTTTGTTCCTGAAGAGTTCATCTATCCCAGTTGCTTTCTCCCTACCTGAGGTCATAATGCACCACTTGTGACATCACAGTTATTCTCATGGCAACAGATTGTGATGTCACAATAGAGAACTATGCCTTGAAGTAGGGAGTAAGCTATAGAGGCAGATGAACTCTAAGGGATAAAGATCATGTATTCATGTAAGTTTACTTAGTAACAAATAATGGAGAAAATACATATACAGAATATCTGGAATGCAAGCTGAATTGTACCTAATTATCATGTTTTTCAATGTTTTCTTTGAGGCATCAGTGACTCTTTAAGGAGCTTGGGCTATACACCATCAGAGCCTGCAGATTTAGAAACAGGGATATGCAAAAGAAGTCTATGAGTCATGGCGAAGCTGACCCATATAAAATACAATGAGGGCTGTACAGTTTTTGGTTTTTTTTTGGGTGGGCCCTGGTAGGGTATCTCCACTAGATCTGGAAGAGGACATATCAAGGAAGGCCTGAGTATAGGAGGATAGCAGGACATTGTTTTCCCTGCCAGGTGTACTGCAGATAGCTCTACACCCAGGGAATAGGCTAGGTTCCAGATCTTTATAGCTTTTGTGCATAGACTTGAAGATCTTTTTCCTCCCTGTTTGTTTATATAATACATTGTTGTGGTGTCATGTTTTCTGATCTGAACAGACTGACCCCTGTGTCTGGGAGGAAACAGACTGCATTACTAGGAATGGTGCCCTGAGCTCCAGGAGGCTGACATATTGCTTGGTTTGAGATCCTCCAGATCTATCAGATTCTATCAGTCATACCAAGCACTAAAAGACCTAGGAACTGTTTATCAGTTCCCAAAAACAGTCAAACAAATAATTAAAAGAGCCTAAAGAATTATAAAAGGGCTCTAAAAAAAGGGATACCTTGGTTCAGTTCCCTGAAAAAAGTGGTATCACCATGGATCTTAGGAGCCAAGTTTTAAAGCAGTAGTGCAATGAAACTGGGCAAAACATTTGACCCTACCTTTTTTCACCATAAAATATTTGTAGCATCTTCCAGTTTTTAATTCCATCCACATTTGAGTATTTTTTAAATGTTTTAATTTTGTTTTGTTTGTTTTTTTCTCAAAAAAAAAAGAGATAGTCACCACATTTTGCTTAGAAAAAGTATTGACGACTCAACAAGGGTTAGAATCAAGAAAACAAAAAAAAATAACTCATGGGGTACGCAGCATAAGAGGTACCTAGAAAAATAGATCTGACAGGTGTGGTAGTATTTTTTCTAACTGTAACTAACACTAGCTTTTTTGAAAAACATTTTTTGTTGCACTGCTACTTTAATAAAAACGGCTGAGACTAGTTATCAGTTTCAGGAAATTGAGAGTAAAAACATCTCATTTCCTTTAATGGAACTGAGTTAAAATGCTGAAAAAATGCTATATAAATTTAAAATAAGCAGTTATTTAAATAATAAAGAAGAAATTCTATCAGACTTACAATAATTTATTTTTCTGTTAGCTCCAACGTTGTCAATGGGCAGTCTTTACCTGTGGGTACCCTGACTAGGGGTCACTGGTACAGTTATAGTAGCTTTGAAAAGCTATGCCTAGCAGCTCAAAATGTTGGTGTCCTCTGTGTTCTTAGGCAAGAGAAATTCTTCAGTCAACATATATTGCAAAGCAGAAAGATAAGTTACGGTTCTAATTATTACTGACACCCTAACGGCTCTTCAGTATTTTCACATAACTTAAGATGTCTGTCTTACTGTGCTGAAGGTCAAGTCATCCTTTACCCGCCATTGCACTGCATGGAGCTTTAGTCTGCTTGATGTGCTCTAAAGATAGATCCTGTATCCGGTTCAAAGAAACAAGTAAAGAGCACCTTGATGCTTCCTCCAATAAATTATCTTAGCTAGGAAAAGGAATTCGGTGGTTCTACAGGACAGCAGATAAAGGATTAGCCCATTGCCTTTTAGTGGTCAATAATAACAGACTAGAACTGTAAGTATTGCATCAAGTTTCTGATATTCTCCAATCATTTAGAGAAAGCACATATAATAAATGGACAATATTCTCCAGGACAGTAACAGCTACTCTCGGGTGTGTCCCATTTACAACGTTAGAGCTAATAGAAACATAAATTGCAGTAAGTCTGATAGAATTTGTTTTTTCTGTGTCACTCCACAATGTCAATGTGTAATCTTTACACATGGTTTCTAAAAAGCAGTACCCATCCAAAAATCTGGGAGGGTTAGAATACAGGCTCATATGTGTCCCTCAGTTTGAGAAAACTAGCACTCCAGACTCCAGTAAAAGTCAGTGAGAGTAATTATTTATTAAATAATAATACTTACAATAGTAAGCAGTTTTAAACACACAAATACCGAAGTACTATAAATACAAACTTATTAAGTGTACCTGAATGGAACAATATTTAAAACACTGGTGGTACTTGCTTGGTCACACCACCTGACAAAGGGGTAGTATAACCCTGAAACGCTATGGCTGGGAAAGGAGTATGTTAGCTGGAAATTACTATTTGTGTGTTTAAAACTACTTACTATTGTAAGTATTATTATTTAATGAATAATAACTTTCACTGAATTTTACTGGAGTCTGGAGTGCTGGTTTTCTCAAACTGTGGTACTTTGCATTTTTCCAGTGCCCACTGTTTCCTTGGAGCATAGCCTGCTTTTGTGTACTCATATATGTCCCTGCATGGAAACAGAATATCTGTGATTAACTTTGATGACTACACACTGCACCTTACATCCAAACTGTGGACTAGCCAGTCTTAAAGCGTCAAGCTTGTAAAGCTTGTGAAAAGTGTGCAGGGAGAATGAGTGGTTGCCCTACAAAGTTCTAGCGCAGAGGCTTCTGCCACCTCAGCTTAAGTGGTTGCCATAACTGTGGGGAAAAAGGCTCTGATTAAGCTGGCAGATTCAATTTTGCCCCCTCATATGCCCTGCTATATGTATTTGATCCATTCTGCCAGTTGACCCAGGAAGCTGTTCTGCCTCTGCTTGCTGCCCCAAGGAGAGCAAAATGACAGAAGGAGCAATAGAGTTCTATCGATCACTGATGACACTTACCACTCTGAGAAGATTCAGTTTATGTAGCTCTTCTTCCGTAGGCACTGCCAGTCATGAACAGAAAGAACTTATATGACCTAGTTCCCATGGAATGCTTAGAATATTCTCAGAAGAAAGCTGGAAACTGAGACTTTAACATCATATATGCCAATGTAGAACCCCTTGCCACTGGATCTCCTGGAGCTCACTAACTCAGTTTTCTGAACACAGCTATGGGAATCACACCATGAAAGACAGGCTGTCCCTGAAAAAAGATAACCAAGATTCAAAAGGTTCTCTGCAAGGAGCAGCGGCCACTACACTTTGATCCCCAGGAGGAAAACTGAGAAGAGGAAAGAAGGTCAAGAGTGGCCAATGGCTCATCATAATCTAATAACCTTGGCCAACTGCTCATCAGAATCTAATTTCTGTATAGGTACTTAGGGTGACACCATCTGGAGACTCGGGACAGACTCTGTCACCAGTATGCTCTTGGGTCCTCCAGACATAAGCAAAAAAAGGCACTGAAAACCTCAGAGAGACTGATTATTTTCACTGTGACCTAGCAGGAAAACACTGACCAGGTCCTTTAATGATCCAAAAACGTAGGGGACTATGTAGACAACATCAGTGTATCAACAACCCTAGTAGGAAAACTCTCACTTAACAGTACCTCTTCTGATAAGCAACTCTCTAACCAAGGAGATCGAGAGTTATGATGGGGTAGGTCTCTGTCAATATGCCCCCAGTATCACAAGATTTAACAAACTTGAGAGCCACGGTCCTCCTGACCACTTAAGTATTTTGAGGAAACATCCTTCTGTCTGTTTGCTCTCTTAAGAAAACTCCTGTAAATAGTGAAAATAAAGACAATAGGCAGACTGTTCTGATATCCCACCTTTGCGAACGTGTGATCACTGCCCCTGCTTGTGAACAGTGGAACTAACAAAATAATCTGGGTACCTGATTGTCCCCCTGAATGCAAAAGGAACTGTTTGAGGTGTCCTGATTTATTTCAAATAGGAGTTTAAATACAGTACTTCCAGATTCAGTGACCCTCCCCCTGGGAGATGAATTGGTAACTTAGCCAGCCCAACTGGATATTTAGATCCCTACTAGGTGGAGATCGACAAAGTCAGAAGGTTCCACCCTGCCTACAGAAAAACCTTCTGAGTTCCTAGAATCTTGCTTCTGCCATTAATTATCGTAGATGTTTAAGAATGTAATGCATGGGATTGTTCAACTTACAGAGGTAACTGTGAATATATATACAACAGAGCTAAAACTAGATGCAGGGAATCTGGATACACAGGAGATCCTAGACTGTTCACTACTGGAAATTTATATAAGTCAGCTATATAACAAGGGAAGACAGAGGACTGCTGGATCAAGGCAAGGTTTATGGTTCTCCTTTTTTATCAGCAAATACTTTATTCTTTTCTTTTGGCAGAGGTCAATAATTAAAGAAAATAAACATTTCAAACAACATGAAGTCTTGCTATATTATGACATATGCAGTGAGTCCCAACCTTCAAACTGCTCTGGAGGTGAAAGAGTTAACTTTCCATGCCAGGCATGGAACTTTGAGCTCAAGCTCGGTTGAAAACTCTATCTGTTGTTCTTCAAACTCAAACTGTCAGATTGTTTACTCCGCCTCACTGAACTGTCGCTCCGGAGATTTCTCCTTCTGCTCGGTTCATTTTGTCGCTTAAAGTATTCATTTTTCGTTTTTTTAACCGAATTTAAACCTCAACCGGTCGGTTCAAGCTCTGTCTGTGGTATTTGTAAGTACTAGATAGGTTTTACATTTACTTTCTGTGTGGAACTTGTAAACAGTTTAGCGGTTCGGTTTGAACTGATCAGGTTGCTTTAAATACATTTATCTGTCTTTTAGAGTGCGGTTCCCGGTTCTTATCGGTTCTAAAGAAGACGGATTTCATTACGTTTTTTTCCACGACCGTGAACGGTTGGGAACCGATAAGAGAGTCTTGCTTGCGGACTGCCATACACGGGCAAGTTTTGGTTAGGGCTGGCACTCATGTCTGAGAAACCAAAAGAAAACCGCCCACTGGGTTTCAACACTGCAGTGTCTGTGGGGAAGTCTTTGCTAAGGCTGACCCTCACACCACCTGTGTTTATTGTCTGGGGTTTGACCACCTCAATGCAGACTGCCAGATCTGTAAAAATTTTCCTGCAGCTACACTGGAGAAAAGAGTTGGTAGGCTCAGGGAAAGGGAGGTCAAAATGTCCGCTGATCCAGATGGCCAGCCTGGTTCGGTTGAAACCGAACCGGAGGGAGTGCCCTCTGACCAGGGTGAGACTTCCTCGGGCAAAAGGAGAGCTGACTCGGAGGAGTCGGTTCCATCATAAAGGACTAGAAAATCAGCTGGTGTGGAGCCAAAACTTCCCTCTCCAACTGCTGAAGAAATAGCCAAAGCGATTAAAATTGTCCAGTCGCTTTCCACGGTTCCGACCGAACCGGCACCATCAGTTAAGCGTACGGTTCGGTCGGTTCCAGCGGTTCAAGAGTATGATTTAGAGGAATTTTATGAACTGGAGGAGGGGAAAAGGAGTATGAGGAGAGTGAAAGTGGATTTGAAAGTCTGGATGTGCCCATTGAACCGGACATCTCCCCAGACAGACCTTCAGGAGTGTCTCCCCCTAGGCTTTCTGAGTCCCCTTCTCATTTTATGTTTTATAAAAAAGTGGCTGAAACCCTCCAGCTCCCTATGGAGGAAGCTGTGGATGATCAACAGGAGCCTGACTATGTAGAAATGATGGATATCCCAGAGTCTAGGAGACTGTCTATTCCTTTGCATAAATCTTTTGGGAAACAGACAGTAAAAATTCTAAAAACTCCTCACATTATACCTCCTGTGGATAAAAGAATGGACAAGAGGTACACATTGTCAGGCTCCTTACACAACAATGCAGCCATGTTGGGGTAGTGCAGGCTGCAGCCTGTGACAAGGCAAATATTCCCTTGGTCTCACACCCCCCTGACAAGGACTCCAGGAGGATTGATGCCATGGCAAAGAAACAGTACATGGCAGCATCCTTGGGACTCAGACAGGCAAATTATATGGCTTATGTTGCTAGATACCCAGAAATACAGATGGGACACTGTTATGGCTCTAGCAAAGCAGATCCCTGGCCAGCTTGCCAGGGAGCTGGAGCAGGTGGCTGCTGATGGTATTGAGGCATCTAAGGTGTAGTTTCATGCTGCAGTGGACTCTAATGATGTGTCATCAGAATGGCTTGGCTCAGATATACTAGCCTGTCACAGGATACCCAGACTAAGACCATGGATTTTCCTGTTGTGGGTAACTCTCTGTTTGGGGAGCAGACAGAGAATTACATGAAGAAAATGGATGAGTATAGGACCACCTATAGGAGTGCACAGGCCAAGGAAAGGTAGGCCACTCCTTAAAGGCAGCCTTCCAGGGGCAGGGGCAGGCCTTTTCATAGGCCTTTTTACCAAGCCTAGGCCTCCTCTTCAGCTTATGCCCAGAGGGGGTTCTTTAGAGGGGAGAGGCAGATGGGGTACAAGCAGACCTGCCTACACCCCTCAGCCTAAAGCCCCTGCCAAGCAGGCACCCTGATGGGGTGGCCAGGGTTGATTCTCCACTACCGGTAGGGGGAAGGCTGGCTTACTTTGTCCAGGACTGGAAGTCTCTAACATCAGACAAGTGGGTCCTGGAATTAGTAAGCCAGGGACTGGTTCTCAGCTTCAAAAAATTTCTGAAGATGAGAGCCAGATCCTTTCCACCTGCAAATCCATCAGAGGCTCTTGCCCTAGAGGCAGAAGTTTCTACCCTCCTGGCTCTCAGAGCTGTGGAAAGGGTTCCACCCCTACACCAGGGCAAAGGATTGTACTCCAGGTACTTCCTTACCCCAAAAAAGACAGGAGAATGGCAGCCCATCCTGGATCTCAGATACCTAAACAAGCACCTTTTAAAACCAAAATTCAAAATGGTGACTCTGGGAATTATTTTACCCTCTCTCTAAGGCCAGGGGACTGGCTAGCGTCCCTGGACCTCAAGGATGCCTACTTCCATGTTCTCATCAGAAGCTCCCATCGAAAGTACCTCAGATTCGAACTGCCCTCAGGCCATTACCAGTTCAGAGCAATGCCCTTCGGCCTCACCTCTGCCCCAGGGTATTCACAAAATGCCTGGCAGTAGCAGTTGCCCACTTAAAGCAAAAAAATTGCCATCTTTCCTTACCTGGACGATTGGCTCATAGTAGGCCAGTCTCCAGACCAAGTCAAATTACATCTTCAGGTAACTCAGCAACTGCTTACTTCTCTAGGTTTCCTTCTCAATCTTCCAAAGTCAGTCCTCGAGCCTGTCCAGCTTCTCACCTTTATAGGTGCAGAACTGAACACAAAAGAAGCCAGAGCCTTCCTTCCTCTGGAAAGAGCAAGGACCCTGATCTCTCTGGCCTCCTCTTTCACCCTGCAGGTCTCTCGACCAGCAAGGCATTTTCTTCAGCTCCTGGGACACATGGCTGCTTCGACAGCAGTGTGCAGGGAGCCAGATTTCAGATGAGGGACATTCAGTTCCATTTGAGAGCCTTTTGGTCTCAATGGAAGCGACCCTCTAACCAAATTGATCCCAGTGACTCGAACCCTGGTCCAGGCCCTTCAGTGGTGGCAGGACCAGAGCAATCTGAGACAGGGGGTCCCCTTCGCCTCTCAGTCTCACTCCTTAATCCTTACTGCAGATGCATCCCTCTTGGGGTGGGGAGCTCCCATGGGCAACCTCACTACCCAGGGATTGTGGTCCCCTCAGGAATCTCTGCTCCACATCAATCTGTTGGAACTCAGAGCAGTTTTTCTAGCACTTCAAGTTTTTTTCCAAATCTGTTCAAAACAATGTTATTCAGGTCAGAACAGACAATACCACCACAATGTGGTACATCAACAAGCAAGGGGGCACTCTGTCTATGGCCTTGTGCACCGAAGCAATGAAGTTGTGGTCTCTGGCTTACTCTCTGAACACCTCCTTTATGGCAGTTCACCTCCCAGGCAAGGACAATGTCCTGGCAGATGCTCTCAGCAGGATTTCCCAGAGCCATCACGAATGGTCACTGGATCCCCTAGTATTGGAGGTGGTATTTGCCAGATGGGGCACCCGCAGATAGATCTTTTTGCAGCCCTAGACAATCACCAACTTCCCCTTTTTTTGCTGCAGGCCCCCAGTGTTGGGCTCAGTCCCTCTAGATGCCTTCCTTCTCTGTTGGGAAGGGAAGTTTCTCTATGCCTTTCCCCCCTTCCCTCTTCTGTTCAAGGTGCTAGACAAAATCAGATCTCAGCCCTGCAAGATGATCCTGATTGCTCCAGATTGGGCCAGACAGCCCTGGTACCCACTCCTTATGTCCTTAGCAGTCCAGCTTCCCCTGTGTCTTCCCAGGAATCACAGCCTGTTAACCTGTGCTCAGGGGAGACTTTGGTACCCGAACCTCAAATCTCTCAATCTCAAGGCCTGGGTCTTGAAGAGTTAGAGTTTGCTGACCTACATCTCTCCCAAGGTGTATTGGATATCCTGAAAGCTTCTAGGAAGCCTTCTACCAGAGCTACTTATAATTCCAAATGGAAGAAATTTTCCATATGGTGCTCTGGAAAACACATTTCCCCAGAATCTGCTGATTTACCCACAGTCCTGGATTATATGGTCCATTTAAATACTTTGGGGCTGAGACCAGCTACCCTAAAAGTGCACCTGGCAGCCGTGTCTGCTTTCTTATCAGCAGGTAAACTCTCTTCTCTTTCAGCTCATCCTGTATTCTCCAAGTTTTTCAAGGGATTGCTTCACACCAACCCTCCATTCAGGGACCCTGCCCCTGCCTGGGATCTTAATATTTGCATTGCCCAGCTTATGCAACCCCCTTTTAAGCCCTTGTCTTTAGCAGAGCTTAAGTACTTGACTTGGAAAACTGTGTTCTTGGTAGCCATCACTTCTGCCAGATGCATAAGTGAATTACAAGCATTGTCAGTGCAGCCTGATTTTATCTCCTTTCATAGAGATAAGGTGGTCCTCAGGACTAACAGAAAGTTCTTGCCTAAGGTGGTTTCATATTTCCACCTTAATCAATCTGTGTCTCTCCCTGTGTACTTCACTGACCACTCCTCGTCTGGCGAGAGGAGACTGCACAGTTTAGATGTCAAAAGAGCCCTTAGTTACTACGTAGATCATACCAAGGGTCACAGGTTTGACTCCCTCCAACTGTTCCTCACTTATGGTGAGGTCGGTAAAGGGAAACCTGCCACTGAAAGATCCATTGCCAAGTGGATTGTCTCTTGTATCCAATTTTGCTATGAAAAACTGGGTAAGGTTCCTCCCTCAGGCCTGAGGGCTCACTCTACCAGAGGTACAGCTGCGTCTCTGGCTGCTGCCAGGGATATACCTATCCTAGAGATATGTCAAGCAGCTACCTGGAAAACAGTTCACACTTTTACCAAGCATTACTCCCTGGACATCCAGGCTAGGAGTGATGCTCGGTTTGGCACAGCTGTGCTTCAGAGCCTATTCCTAAGTAGGTTCTGTCCCTCCTCCATGGAGGTACTGCTGTGTAGTCTGCATATGTCATAATATAGCAAGACTTCATGTTGTTTGAAGAAAAAATTACTCACCTTAGTAATGTTGTTTCTTCTAATGGAGTCTTGCTATTTTATGACCTCCCCCCCCTGCCCCTCTCAGAACCTCTGCTTTTTGGGATGTGGGTGGGCAGTGCAGTGTTGGCACTTAGTAGATGCCCACCTTGTTTTTTCACCCCTCCTTTTTGGGGTGACTGGTGTTGTGTTTTTCATTTTTTGGGTCTCCTGACTTGAGTCTTTGTTTTGGGACCAAAAAATGTGTTCTTATATTTAGTAGCCAGTTGGATAGTGTAGGTTTACAGCTTCCACACAGAACCTTAGTGAGTTTTGCTCGTAAAGATCTGACAGTTTGAGTTTGAAGAACAACAGACAGAGTTTTCAGCCAAGCTCGAGCTCAAAGTTCCAAGTTCCATGCCTGGCATGGAAAGTTAACTCTTTCACCTCCGGAGCAGTTCGAAGGTTGGGACTCACTGCATATGTCATAATATAGCAAGACTCCATTAGCAGAAACAACATTACTAAGGTAAGTAATTTTTTCTTCCCTCCCACTTCGAGAGGAAGAGAGCTGGAACTCTTCTCATAGCTGGGAATCTGATAATTCTTTATAGAACCTTTTATAACTGCCCGTGAATCATGAGATCCTTCCAAATGAGAAAGACCAAAGTCGCTCTTGCCACCTAGAAACATAGACTTTGACGGCAGATAAGGACCGCTTGGCCCACCTAGTTTGCCCATTTCCCTACCTACAGGATAAGCCGCAGATCCTAGTCAACCAACAGCCTATTTCTTCCTACCCCCCACAAGAATTGTCTTCTGTCTGTCCAATGTATTCTTGAATTCTCCCACAGTTTTAGACCCCACAACCTCCTCAGGAAGGCTGTTCCATGCATCCACTACCCTCTCTGTGAAAAAATACTTCCTCACATTGCCTCTGAACCACCCCCCATCTTTAAATTGTGTCCCCTTGTTCTTGCATGTCTCTTTTTCCGAAAGATGCTACCCTCTTGGACTTTGTTGATTCCACTGAGGTACTTAAATGTTTCTATCATGTCGCCCCTCCCCCTTCTTTCCTCAAGGGTATACATATGAAGCTCTTTTAGTCTCTCCTCGTATGGCTTCTCTTGCAGACCCCGCAGCATTCTAGTTGCCCTCCTCTGGACTGCATTTATCCTGTCTATGTCCTTACAGAGATGGGGTCTCCCGAACTGGACTCAGTACTCCAGATGGGGTCTCACCAACTGTCTGTACAGAGGGATAACAACTTCGTGTTTTCTGCAGGTGATGCCTCTCCCTATGCATCCCACTATACCCCCAGCTCTCCCTACTGCCTTCTCACATTGTTTGCTAACCTTAAGGTCATCTGATATGATTACCCCCATGTCCCTTGAGAAGAAACCCTCTATGAGGAAGTCAGGCCAAAGGCAATAAGTTGATACTGGGAGATCTGATCCTGGAGTGCAGTCTTGAAACTGTTGGTGGCATTGCTGGATCATCAGGAGGGCACTTGTGTGCAGAAAAAAGGCCATGCTAGTTAATTCCCTGGTCAGACTGCCCCCAAATAGTTCTAGATGAATGCCACATAAACTTTGATCTGTGAAGCATCTGTCTGTAGCTCTGAGGATCCCAAAATTTTGCAGCCTTCTCTCATGTCCTAGAGACAAAAAGAAAATTATGGAAGTCCTTGCTCAACACTCTACTCCATGAAGTTTTTTTTTTTTTTCTAGGGATAGGAGATGAGCAGTAATCAACCACTTGCAGGTTGAGAAAAGGCTTCTATGACTAGACGACAAAGACATCTCCAAGAACTGCAGACGCTGATGCTATCTGCAGGTAGGTGACATAAAATAATGGCACAGGTTATAGAATTCCTGAAGAATGTCCTCTAAAGACCAAAAACAAAATGGGCATTATTAAAGATTCCCATAGTATGCCTAGTATCTTCTCATCCTAGAGACTTGCATACAAGTAAACCTGCCCCTTTACATTGTGAGAAGATATTTCAAAAGACAAAACTCTGCCAGTATTCCCTTTCCTGCTATCCCTGCCTCAGTAAGAGAGAAAGCAGCAGCAAACAAAAAAGTCTTAGTACAATAACTGAGATGGAATGATTTTTCCCATTTCTAGTCCTGTTATACTTCCATCCAACCGAAACCTTACAGACCCATACAATGGTGACGAGGATTACAGCATTTCATATGTAGTATACTGCACATGCTCTGGTACATCTAGATGTTCCTGCCTGCAAATTCCCTTGGTCTGAGGGACTTGCTTTGGTTGTATACATGGATGAGCTACACAACTCTGCTCCAAACTCATGTTGGAAGGGGCCTGTAACTCCAAACTTTGCCATGCCTGACTCAGATTGCCAGATGTACCATTCCCCTTGATGCCACAATTCTGGAAAAAGTCCATGAATATTACAATTACTCCATAAGTAACAATAACTGGACAGAATGAGCCTTCAAACAACATGAAGTCTTGCTATATTATGGCCTATGCAGTGAGTCCCAACCTTCGAACTGCTCCGGAGGTGAAAGAGTTAACTTTCCATGCCAGGCATGGAACTTTGAGCACAAGCTTGGTTGAAAACTCTGTCTGTTGTTCTTCAAACTCAAACTGTCAGATTCTTTACTCCGCCTCACTGAACAGTCGCTCTGGAGATTTCTCCTTCTGCTCGGTTCATTTTGTCGGTTAAAGTATTAATTTCTCGTTTTTTTAACCAAATTTAAACCACAACCAGTCGGTTCAAGCTCTGTCTGTGGTATCATAAATACTAGATAGGTTTTACTTTTCTTTCTGTGTGGAACTTGTAAATGGTATTATCGGTTTGGTTTGAACTGATCAGGTTGTTTTAAATACATTAAATCTGTCTTTTAGAGGGCGGTTCCTGGTTCTTATCAGTTCTAAAAAACCGGATTTCATTATGTTTTTTTCCACGACCTGTGACACGGTTGGGAACCAATAAATGAGTCTTGCTTGGCGGATTGCCAGAAATGGGCAAGTTTTGGTTAGGCTCGCACTATGTCTGAGAAACCCAAAAGAAAAACCGGGCCCACTGGGTTTCAACACTGCAGTGTTTGTGGGGAAGCCTTTGCCAAGGCTGACCTCACACCACTTGTGTTTATTGTCTGGGGTTTGACCACCTCAATGCAGACTGCCAGATTTGCAAACATTTTCCTGCAGCTACCCTGGATAAGAGAGTTGGTAGGCTCAGGGAAAGAGAGGCCAAGAAGTCTGCTAACCCGGATGGCCAGCCCGGTTTGGTTGTAACCGAACCAGAGGGAGTGCCCTCTGACCAGGCCGAGACTTCCTCGGGCAAAAGGAGAGTTGACTCGGAGGAGTCGGTTCCAGCAAAAAGGACTAGAAAATCAGCAGGTGTGGAGCCAAAATTTCCATCTCCAACCGCTGAAGAAATAGCCAAAGCGATTAAAATTGTCCAGTCGCTTTCCCCGATTCTGACCGAACCGGCACCATCAGGTAAGCGTACGGTTTGGTCAGTTCCACCGGTTCAAGAATATGATTTAGAGGAATTTTATGAACCGGAGGAGGGGGAAGAGGAGTATGAGGAGAATGAATGTGGATTTGAAAGTCTGGATGTGCCCATTGAACCAGACATCTCCCCAGACAGACCTTCAGGAGTGTCTCCCCCTAGGCTTTCTGAGTCCCCCTCTCATTTTATGTTTTATATCAAGTGGCTGAAACCCTCCAGCTCCCTATGGAGGAAGCTGTGGATGATCAAGAGGAGCCTGACTATGTAGAAATGATGGATATCCCAGAGTCTAGGAGACTGTCTATTCCTTTGCATAAATCTTTTGGGAAACAGACAGTAAAAATTTTTAAAAACTCCTCACACTATACCTCCTGTGGATAAAAGAATGGACAAGAGGTACACATTGTCAGGCTCTGATACGGAGTTCCTTACCCAACAATGCAGCCATGTTGGGGTAGTGCAGGCTGCAGCCTGTGACAAGGCAAATATTCCTTTGGCTTCACACCCCTGACAAGGACTCCAGGAGGATTGATGCCATGGCAAAGAAACAATACATGGCAGCATCCTGGGACTCAGACAGGCAAATTATATGGCTTATGTTGCTAGATATCAGAAATCCAGATGGCATACTGTTATGGCTCTAGTAAAACAGGTCCCTGGCCAGCTTGCCAAGGAACTGGAGCAGGTGGCTGCTGATGGTATTGAGGCATCCAAGGTGCAATTCCATGCTGCAGTGGACTCTAATGATGTGTCATCAAGAGTCATGGCTACATCTGTGGCACTTCGCAGAATGGCTTGGCTCAGATGTACTAGCCTGTCACAGGATACCCAGACTAAGGCCATGGATTTTCCTATTGTGGGTAATTCTCTTTTTGGGGAGCAGACAGAGAATTACATGAAGAAAATGGATGAGTATAGGACCACCTATAGGAGTGCACAGGCCAAGGAAAGGCAGGCCACTCCTCAAAGGCAGCCTTCCAGGAGCAGGGGCAGACCTTTTCATAGGCCTTTTTACCAAGCCCAGGCCTCCTCTTCAGCTTATGCCCAGAGGGTGTTCTTTAGAGGGAGAGGCAGACGGGGTACAAGCAGACCTGCTTCCACCCCTCAGCCTAAAGCCCCTGCCAAGCAGGCACCCTGATGGGGTGGCCAGGGCCGATTCTCCACTACCTGTAGGGCAGGCTGGCTTACTTTGTCCAGGACTGGAAGTCTTTAACATCAGACAAGTGGGTCCTGGAAGTAGTAAGTAGGGACTGGTTCTCAGCTTCAAAAATTCCAAAGATGAGAACCAGGTCCTTTCCACCTGCAAATCCATCAGAGGCACTTGCCCTAGAAACAGAAGTTTCTACCCTCCTGGCTCTCAGAGCTGTGGAAAGGGTTCCACCCTTACACCAGGGCAAAGGGTTGTACTGCAGGTACTTCCTTACCCCAAAAAAGACAGGAGAATGGCGGCCCATCCTGGATCTCGGATACCTAAACAAGCGCTTTTTAAAACCAAAATTCAAAATGGTGACTCTGGGAATTATTTTACCCTTTCTAAGGCCAGGGGACAGGCTAACGTCCCTGGACCTCAAGGATGCCTACTTCCATGTTCTTATCAGAAGCTCCCATCAAAAGTACCTCAGATTCGAACTGCCCTCAAGCCATTACCAGTTCAGAGCAATGCCCTTCGGCCTCACCTTTGTCCCGAGGGTATTCACAAAATGCCTGGCAGTAGCAGTTGCTCACTTAAGAAGGCAAAAGATTGCCATTTTCCTTACCTGGACAACTGGCTCATAGTAGGCCAGTCTCCAGAACAAGTCAAACTACACCTTCAGGTAACTCAGCAACTGCTCACATCTCTAGGTTTCCTTCTCAATCTTCCAAAGTCAGTTCTAGAGCCTGTCCAGCTTCTCACCTTCATAGGTGTAGAACTGAACACAAAAGAGGCCAGAGCCTTCCTTCCTCTGGAAACAGCAAGGGCCCTGGTCTCTCTGGCCTCCTCTTTCACCCTGCTGGTCTCTCGACCAGCAAGGCATTTTCTGCAGCTCCTGGGGCACATGGCTGCTTCTACAGCGGTAGTGCAGGGAGAAACTCTAACCCAATTGATCCCAGTGACTCGAACCCTGATCCAAGCCCTTCAGTGGTGGCAGGACCAGAGCAATCTGAGACAGGGGGTCCCCTTCACCCCTCAGTCTCACTCCTTAATCCTTACTACAGATGCATCCCTCTTGGGGTGGGGAGCTCATGGGCGATCTCACTACCCAGGGATTGTGGTCCCCTCAGGAATCTCTGCTCCACATCAATCTGTTGGAACTCAGAGCAGTTTTTCTAGCACTTCAAGTTTTTTCCACATCTGTTCAGAACAAAGTTGTACAGGTCAGAACAGACAACACCACTACAATGTGGTACATCAACAAGCAAGGAGGCACTCGGTCTACGGCCTTGTGCAACGAAGCAATGAAGTTGTGGTCTCTGGCTTATTCCCTGAACACCTCCCTTACGGCAGTTCACCTCCCAGGCAAGGACAATGTCCTGGTGGATGCTCTCAGCAGTATTTCCTAGGGCCATCACGAATGGTCACTGGATCCCCTAGTACTGGAGGTAGTATTTGCCTGATGGGGCACCCCGCAGATAGATCTTTTTGCAGCCCCAGACAATCACCAACTTCCTCTTTTCTGCTGCAGGCCCCCAGTGTTGGGCTCAGTCCCTCTGGATGCCTTCCTTCTCAGTTGGGAAGGGAAGTTTCTCTATGCTTTTCCCCCCTTCCCTCTTCTTTTCAAGGTGCTAGTCAAAATCAGATCTCAACCCTGCAAGATAATCCTGATTGCTCCAGATTGGGCCAGACAGCCCTGGTACCCACTCCTTATGTCCTTAGCAGTCCACCTTCCCTGTGTCTTCCCAGGAATCACAACCTGTTAACCTGTGCTCAGGGAGGGTTTGGTACCAGATCTCAAATCTCTCAATCTCAAGGCCTGGCTCTTGAAGAGTTAGAGTTTGCTGACCTACACACCTCTCCCAAGGTGTATTGGATATCTTGAAGGCTTCTAGGAAGCCTTCCACCAGAGCTACTTAAAATTCCAAATGGAAGAGATTTTCCATATGGTGCTCTGGCAAGTATATTTCCCAGAATCTGCTGATTTACCCACAGTCCTGGATTATATGGTGCATTTGAATACTTTGGGGCTGAGACCAGCTACCCTAAAAGTGCACCTGGCAGCCGTGTCTGCTTTCTTATCAGCAGGTAAACCTCTTCTTTTCAGCTCATCCTGTATTCTCCAAGTTTTTCAAGGGGTTGCTTCACACCAACCCTCCATTCATGGACCCTGCCCCTGCCTGGGATCTTAATATTTGCATTGCTCTGCTTATGCAACCCCCTTTTGAGCCCTTATCTTCAGCAGAGCTTAAGTACTTGACTTGGAAAACTGTGTTCTTGGTAGCCATCACTTCTGCCAGACGCATAAGTGAGTTACAAGCATTGTCAATGGATCCTGATTTTATCTCCTTTCATACAGATAAGGTGGTCCTCAGGACTAACAGAAAGTTCTTGCCTAAGGTGGTTTCAGAATTCCACCTTAATCAATCTATGTCTCTCCCTGTTTACTTCACTGACCATTCCTCCTCTGGCGAGAGGAGACTGCACAGCTTAGATGTCAAAAGAGCCCTTAGTTACTACATAGATCGTACCAAGGGTCACAGGTTTGACTCCCTCCAACTGTTCCTCACTTATGGTGAGGTTAGTAAAGGGAAACCTGCCACTGAAAGATCCATTGCCAAGTGGATTGTCTCTTGTATCCAATTTTGCTATGAAAAACTGGGTAAGGCTCCTCCCTCAGGCCTGAGGGCTCACTCTACCAGAGGTACAGCTGCGTCTCTGGCTGCTGCCAGGGACATCCCTATCCTAGAGATATGTCAAGCAGCTACCTGGAAAATAGTTCACACTTTTACCAAGCATTACTCCCTGGACATCCAGGCTAGGAGTGATGCTCGGTTTAGCACAGCTGTGCTTCAGAGACTATTTCCTAAGTAGGTTCTGTCCCTCCTCCATGGAGGTACTGCTGTGTAGTCTGCATATGTCATAATATAGCAAGACTTCATGTTGTTTGAAGAAAAAATTACTCACCTTAGTAATGTTGTTTCTTCTAATGGAGTCTTGCTATATTATGACCTCTCCCCCGCCTGCCTCTCTCAGAACCTCTGCTTTTCGGATGTGTGTGTGGTCAATGCAGTGTTGGCACTTAGTAGATGCCCACCTTGTTTTTCACCCCTCCTTTTTGGGGTGTTTGATGTTGTGTTTTTCATTTTTTGGATCCCTGACTTGAGTCTTTGTTTTGGGACCAAAAAATGTGTTCTTATATTTAGTATCCAGTTGGCTAGTGTAGGTTTATGGCTTCCACACAGAACCTTAGCGAGTTTTGCTCGTAGAGACAGTTTGAGTTTGAAGAACAACAGACAGAGTTTTCAACCGAGCTCGTGCTCAAAGTTCCATGCCTGGCATGGAAAGTTAACTCTTTCACCTCTGGAGCAGTTCGAAGGTTGGGACTCACTGCATAGGTCATAATATAGCAAGACTCCATTAGAAGAAACATTACTAAGGTGAGTAATTTTTTCATATGTGACATGCCTCAAAAGTCCTACAGCAGGTTAAGTGTTGTTTAGGCATTCCTGGGCTGCATCAAAACTTTTCCTTTTTTTTTATACTTAAGGTAAAAAAAAAGGCTTGGATACCCCACATTGTACAAAAGGTATATGGCTGCTGTAAAAAGAATACTATACTATCAGCTTTGAAGATCTGCAGGGAGAAAGATAGAATTTGACGGCAGATAAAGACCGCTTAGCCCACCTAGTCTGACCATTTTCCCTACCTATTGTAATACCATAGACCTTTTTTGATCTCTGGCTTAGCCCTCCCTTCCCTAACCACTAAAGTTCCCTTATGACTATCCCCATGCATTCTTAAATAACGTTACGGTTTTTGCCTCCACCACCTCCACTGGAAGGCTGTTCCAGGCATCCACCACTCTTTCTGTGAAGAAATACTTCCTCACATTTCACCTGAATCTACCCCCTCAAGCTTCATAGCATGCCTCCTTGTTCTTGAGCATCTTTTTTTTGGAAAAATGCTTCCCTCTTGCACCTTATTTATACCTATGAGGTATTTGAAAGTCTGTATCATATCCCCCCTTTCTCTCCTTTCTTCCAGGGTGTACATATTGAGGTCCTTTATTCTCTCCTCATAGGGTCTCTGTTGCAGACCCTGCATCATTTTAGTTGCCCTCTTCTGGACCACCTCTACTCTGTCTATGTCCTTCTGGAAATCTGGTCTCCAGAACTGGACACAATACTCCAGGTGAGGTCTCACCAATGATTTATAGAGTGGTATCATGCCAGTCATGCAGAATAAATGAGACTAATATAGTTAATCTGCAGAGTACCATGGGACCCCAAAAGAACAATGGGAAATAGCCCCTCATGCTGTGTGTTTATAATTCCTACCACAAAAAATAGCACGTGTATTAACCCTCCAAAATAGGCAGTTAAATAAACTTCCAGATCATCTCTGAAAGTATACTTTGTTCAGCATTGGAGGGAGTTCGCATCACTTGAGAACTGTAAATGGCATCGGCTGAAACACAGAAAACCCTAGGAACACCCTCCTGTTGCTGGAAGTGGTAAGAGTCATCTTCTGAGAATTTTAAATGGCCTTGGGCTCAAACAAAGAAACCTTAGGAACACTTCCCTGTCCCTGGAAAAGGCAAGAGTTTCTACCCACCTATAACAATAAACATATGAGCATTCCCTTCTTCTCACCCTAGCCTGCTGCAATTGATACCAGGGAAAAGGAGCTGTACCTGGACGAGGAGCAGGGGAGGGAGGAAGACAATGTCACCGAGAAGGAAATTAAACTGTCCTCAGGTGCTTTAACTATCCTAGCCAAGGCTGACTGAAGTCCTGAGTAGTCAGCTAAAGTACAAGCCCTGAAGAATACCAGGATCCCCTTGTGCACCACGAAGCTGGCTGCGATGATTGCTGTCTTGCAAACATCTGCCCTGTACGCAAGTAACTAATGTAGCCCCCAGGAGCTGGAGTAACTGCGCATGTGTGGATGTGTGATGACATCCCATAACCAATGCAGGAGGCTCCCCATAGCAAAGGGATCATGAATGGAGGAGGGTGCACAAGCACTCCTACATGCTAGCCAGGTGCACAATGGCACAAGGCTCCTGAACAGCCATTGAGTATGGCGCGAAAATGGCACTCATGCTCTCAATGGCCAGGAAAATTCTCAGAAATGTATTTATTTATTTATTTATGTCTTTGGTTACCGGGTAAGTGCACTGATCTAAAGGGACCGTTTTCAGTCATGACCCGGGCCCTAAAAGATGGCAAAGGTAAACAACAGTACAATCATAAGGAACAAGACAGGTAAAAACACAGAAGTCAACTTATTTACAATACAGGAATATTGGTATGCAGGGTACAAGTGATAAATTACAGGTAGGTTTACTGTTCATGACATAAGATGGAACAACAGTCCTGCCCCCCTCCCCCATTCAACACACCTTCAAGAGACTGAGGAGAGAAGAGAGAAAAAGAGACTTAAGACAGCGTGAGTAGATGAAAACTCCCACCAGATGTCAGGTTAGTGTGGGGGAAAGGTTGCTGTGTGCGAGGGGAGGGGCCACCCAGATGGGCAAGAGTGGCGTATCCTCTCCGTAAGCCAGGTTTTAAACAGGGATTTGAAGACTGTATGGGTGTTAGATGAGTGGGGGGGGGTGCAGGGATCCTGTTCCACATTGAGCGGGCTGCAACTAGTAAGGCTTTCCCTCCCATGTTGGTAGAGACCCTTGGTACCTCGAGGGGAGGGACAGGGGACGAGCATAGTCTCCTGGGTAGAGTTCTGATCTTGAGTAAGGAAGAGAGAGGGGACACATTACTGCTTCTGATAGTACTATCCACCATGCAGCTGAGAGCAAAGTCAAAGCGGCCTTGGATGGGTAGCCAGCCTAGAGTTCTAGAGAGGTCACAGTGATGGGTTGAGAATGGAACCTTGAGAGCAAAGCACATGCACTGCTATAGATGGATGTGAGCCTGGTTCTGAGAACAGAGGATGCACGAGAATAGATGGGGGGAGCAGTAATCGATGATAGGAGGAAGGTTTTCCTGAACTATAGTTATTCAAGCCTCCGGGGTTAGTAAGTGGTGTAGCTGGTAGGTGGCCCCTAGTTTTTGATTGACCCTGAGAACCACAGTGTTGATGTGGTCCGAGAAGGTTAGTGCTGGGTCAAGTGTTACTCCCAGGTATTTGAAGGAGGGAAAGTATTTGGAGGGAGGAGCCTGAACTATGAATTTTGTCGAGGTGGCGTTTGGATGCAAATAGCATGGTTTTGTTTTTTTTCCTATTAACCAATAACAGGTTAGATGTGAACCAACAATGGTCACTGCCATAGTTTATTTATTTATTGAAATGTTTCACCAGGAAGGCACACTGAGCAACAAGTCGTTCATCTCCCAGTGCGACCTGGGGGGAAGGGGTACATTAGGAGTGAAAC
The DNA here is from genome assembly GCA_016271365.2 of Neoceratodus forsteri. NCBI lineage: Eukaryota > Metazoa > Chordata > Ceratodontiformes > Ceratodontidae > Neoceratodus > Neoceratodus forsteri. The sequence goes on from CM057459.1 coordinate 664,179,496, forward strand.
ATTAAACATTCAAGTTACAAGATCAACATTAACATACAGTTATAAGGCAGGTGTTACAACAGTGTTGCGCATAATAGGTAGAAAGAGTGGACAATAGTAAGTGCTGGGTTAATAAGTAAACAAGTGCTTATGTGAAAGAAAAGGGGGAGGGAGAGGGAGGGGTGAAGTAAGGGAAGGGGGAAGAGTCATGTTCAAGTTACATGCAAGTTACAAGATCAACATTAACCTACAGTTGTAAGGCAGGTGTTACAAACAGCGTTAAAACAGTGTTGCACATAATATGTAGAATGAGTGGACAATAATAAGTGCCAGGTTAGTAAGTAAATAAGTGCTTACATGAATGAAAAGGGGTAAAGGAGAGGGAGGGGTGAGGTGGAGGAAAGGGAGTAGATGGGGATACAAGCCCCGGGGGGGGTAGGAGAGGGACCTATGGAGAGCATTTGGGGTCTCTTACATTCTATGAGAGATCAAGGGAGGCCAGTAAGGGGGAGAAATTTGAAGGGAAGGGGAGGAGAGCAAGAAATTTGAGGGAAAGGGGTGGTCAGGGTAAAATGAAGGTGACAGTAGAAGGGTAGGGTTTATCTAGGGCTTAGAGGAGGGAATTAGTGAGGGACAGGGCAGAAGCAGCTAAGAGCAAGGTAATTATTGAGGGTAGAGCTGATGGAGAAGGCAGAGGATGAGTGCTGGATTTGGGGGGGGGAGGGGGAGTGAATTCCAAATTTTTGAGAAGCGTTGAGAGAAAGTGGATTGGCCGATTAGGGTTGATCTGTGGGGAACTACCAGGGTGCGGGAGTCAGTTGATCTGAGGGAATGGGAGGATGGGTGGTTGTTATAAAGGAGGAGGTGAGGAAGGAAGGGAGCTCACCCAACCAGATAAGTTCTGGGTGGGGACAGAAGAGACCTGGGCAAGTGACTTATCGCTGTGATAAATAAGATTGTTAGCATACAGAAGCGATTTACAGTTGAGGCTTTCAGAGGGGAGAGAATTAATGAAAGTGGAAAAGAGTAGTGGGCCCAGGATGAAACCCTGGGGGGATGACCGTTGAGAGAGGGATGGCAGGGGAGATGGCAGAACCTTTGCACACAGATTGGGAGTGGCCCGAGAGGTAGCTTCTGAACCAGTCAGAGGTCCCAGTAGAGCAGCCAAGTTGGATAATGGCTCCATTCACCAAATGAAGGAAAGGAAAGGGAGATCAAGTGCTGCTAGAGCCAAGATGCAGCCTGTAACAAAGCCTTGTACTCTCAAAAACAAGGGAAAGGCCAGAAAAAAACAAACCCGCTCCCAAACACTCCAGAGAATAGGACTACAATAAACAGGAAATTAACTGAGGACTGCAGGCATGGAACCACGGGAGGGATGTGCACTGTCCGTCAAAATATCCTAAGGGGGGGACAGAGTACATTGTCCCTCAAAAGACTTCAAGGGCATGATGAAGAATAAAATAGTCTCCCAACACAAGTACGGATTCTAAACAGAAGGTAATTTAAAAGTAAAATCTGCAGCAAAAAACAAAAGTACTTATAAACACAATAGCCTAAAACACATCATAGGAACCACTGAGTAAGTCATCAATGTTGGAGAGGGGGGGACCATACCCCTGCTTACCTGAAGCAATAGCATATCTAAAATAGAAGACTAATACAGCAGAACCAACAATACAAAACTGTAACTTTTTATCTTTCAGTGGCAAAGTCCCATCTAGACCCTCAAGACTGAGGCTGTAATGGACAGAAAAAGCAGGTTTGTCAATTAAAGGGAAACCTCATTGTTTATAACAGGCAGAATTTGAAGTGACTACTTAGAACCCAAACAGCCCTGCCCGCTGGGGTTACGGTACTTAATTTCTTCTGTTCTTCAAAAAACAAGACAAAAGGACAAAGGTAATTCTTGTTGTGGAGAGCTCACGCTGTAAACTGCTAACCCTTGTTACTGGTATAGAAATACTGAAGAATTTTTGTCTTGGAACACAGAGGAACCAACATTCTGAGCTGCTAGGCACAGCTTTTTAAAGCTACAGTATAGCAGTACCAGTGACCCCTAGTAGGGGTACAGTACACTTAACCATGTGTAAGGGTTACCCACTGACGATGTGGAGCAATGCAGAAATTGTATTTCCTGATGAAAAATAAGCAGTTCCTTGAAGGTAGAAACCACATTAGCCTGTGTCCTTCTCTGGTTCCTGGGAACCAATCAGGAAGAGGAGAAACCGCAAAAACACACAAATAAACTAAATAACACAGAGTATCGAGAAATTAGTAAAAAATATAAGAATATAAATAAAAATAGTTAAACTGTTCTGGAGGTCAGAAGAGTAAAGCTGTACTTCGGAGTGACTGCTCTCTTCAGTGGAGAAACAAATCTGATGTTAGGCTGTCGGGGGGGAACATGCCCACAATGCAGAGTTTGAACTTAGTTCTAATTCTAAAGTTCCATAACAAGCATAAGCTCTATCTCTGGGGCAACTCAATCCAGTGGACTGATTGTAGTTGTGAAGCAATAGTGATGAACTCCTGGGGTTAGAAACAGTACTGTACGTAAGAACTTACCATAACAGTAGCTCTTCGAGAGAAGATCTTGCAGCAGGTAACACCAGTAGGACTGAAGCCGGTAGGCGACAGGGCCCCATGGAAACCTTCTAGCTAGCAGTCCATAGTTGGGACTGCCCCCCCAACATCAGCCCTCCCCGACGTCATTCATGGTATAAAGGGAAGGCGGTCCCCTGCGTCCCTCAGTTCTCCCTCCAGATACTCTGGCATCAAGGATGAATGGTGATCTGGAACAGAGAACTGAGATGAATTCCACATAGGGCAACATAGAGGATTATGTATGAGCAAGCATACACAACAAGGCAGTTGTGATTGAGAGGTTTCCGTGGTAACCAGAGACCTTGAGAGCGTAGCTCGAGAGGTCAGTTACCACGGAAACCTCGAGATCTTACAACTGTTTTACAGTATGCTTGCTCATACACACTATTTTATAGTGTATGGGCAAGCATAATCAGTGCTCCGTGATCCCCCATACAAGTCTACCCTTAAAATAAGACTTACTTTGGGATGTAGCAGTGTGATTTATTTCCGTGATCGCCGGGCCGCTCAATTGTGCATGTACGATTACGTTCAATCTTGTTGTGCTGCACCGGTGACGTACTTGGTGCAGCACAACAAGATAGTGACACACGGAGGCAAGCACAATAGCGCTGTTGGGAGCATGGATTTCCATGCTCAGTAGCATTCCACCATATACTATAACAACGTTGTTAACAAAATGTGATGCATAGTGCAGAAAGAATCCTCTAGGGGGACAGTGGGAAGGAAACAGTACCTGCTGCAAGAGCTTCTCTTGAAGATCTACTGTTATAGTAAGTTCTTACATAACTTTACTATCTTACTTTGAGGGTCAGCTCTTGCAGAAGGTAACACTGGTAGGATTGAGTCCCAAGCAGTAGAGGAGACCCAGACTGAACTGGGGTGGAGGGAGCAGAAAGAAACTGACAAGGCAATGCCCTCAGGAGAGTAGTTCCTGCAGAACAGCAAGGCCAAAGCCCACTCTGCATCTAGAGGCAATCTCAAGACTGTTATGCTTGATGAAAGTATGGACCAAGGTCCACGTGGTGGCCACACGTCAGTCATGGACACATTCTTTAAAGTGGCAAAAGGTGCCACTACTTCCCTTGTGGAGTTACCCTTGACCGAGCCTGACAAGGGTTTGTCATACTTCTGGTAACAAAAAGGAAATGCAGTTTACCAGCCATTTGGATAGAGCTTGTTTGGCTACAGGAGCCCCATGGATTCTGGGGGCAAAAGCAATGAAAAGCTGGTCAGAACATCTAAACTCCCATGTTCTAGAGAGGTAATAATGCAGGATACAGTGTACATCCAGTGTGTGAAGAATAACCTCACCCCAGTTTGAGCATTCCGGATAATACACTGGAATGTGTATGTCCTGATTCAGGGTTAACTTGGACACCATATTAGGTAAGAATTTAGGATTGGTCCTCAAGGCCACCAAGTCCTTGTGGAACACCAAATAAGGCTCTTTACTTATCAGAGCCTGAAGCTAAAAAATCCTCCGAGCTGAAGTAACAGCAACTAAAAATAATGCTTTCCAGGAAAGGAAACGGGGCTCGCATTTCGTGGCCGGCTCAAATGGGGGTAGGGTGAGCTTTTCCAGCATGAACAGAAGGTCCCAAGGGGGGATGGGGTCCTTGATGGGGGGGGCTTCAAGTAGAGGATGACCCACAGAAAGGTATGGTTCAGGTCCATTTGTGTCATGTTTCTGCCTAGAACAGAGGCATGGTAGGTGGAAATGGCTGACAAATGGACTTTAATGGTTGAGTAGCCCAACCCCAAATCCAAGAGTGACAACCGGTTCTCGAGGATCGAGCTCACAGGACAGGCCAGAGGGTCTAGATGGTGGGCAGTAGCCAAGAGGCAGAAATGCTTCCATTTCATGGCATAGGTAGCTCTGGTAAAAGGTTTTCTGGTGGCCACCAGAATGTTGGCAACCCTGTCCAAGACCCCAAAGCGCGACATGGCTAGGTCTTCAGGAGCCATGCATGGAGATGCAATGATCGCAGGTCTGGGTGCACCAAGGTCCCATTGTCCTGGAAGAGCAAGTGAGATCTCAGTGGCAGAGGTAGCGACGGCTTGGCTACCAGTTGTTTCAGCAGGGGCAACCAAATCTGCCGTGGCCATAGTGGGGGCCAGGGTCATTATTGCCCCCTCCGCCTGTAGCTTGAGTAAGCAATTTTCTGCAGGAGTGGGAAGGAGGAACGATAGAGAAACCTCCACCTCCAGGAGAGGGACAACATGTCTTGCTAGAAAACTCCAGGCCCAGGATCTAGCAAGCAAAAATGGGGAACTTAGCATTGGTAAGGAATGCAAAGAGTTCTAGTTCCAGTCTGCTCCATCTGTCGAAGAGATCTATGACAGACTATAAGAGGGTCCAATCATGCGCTCTGGACCTCGTCTTGCTGAGTTTGTTGGCCATGGTATCTTGCACCCCTGGGACATGAACCGCCAAAATATCCAGGTGGTGAGTTATGGCCCAATTCCGTACCCACATTGCTTCTCGGCAAAGGGGGCACGAGTGGGTGCCGCCCTGTTTGTGAGGTAGAACACCACCACCATGTTGTCCATCTGTATCAGGAGGTATCCCAAGAGAAGCGTAGTACTCAAAGCCTGCAAGTCATAGAGAATGGCTCTCATTTCCAAGACATTGATGTGTAAGAGCTCCTTGGACATGGACAGAGTGCCATGTGTCCTGTGGACAACCAGGGGTGCACCCCAACCCATGCCAGAAGCATCCAACATCAGGATTTGGGAAGGAGGTGTTCTCTAGAAAGGCAGCCCCTCTGCAAGAGAAAGGATGATGTCCACCAGTTGAGCTCTCAATAGACCAGTTCTGTGATAGAGACCAGTTGGTCCAGGTCATCCCACTGTTCGTCCCACTGGACTCACATAGTCCTCTGAATCATCCTCACATGCAGTCTGGCTAGGAGGACTGTGGTGATAGAGGCAGCCATGTGGCCCAGGAGCTTGAGAAGCATCCTGGCTGGTACCCTTGAGAGGGATGAGATGTGGTGGGCTAGACCATGGAATCTGAGTACCCTGTGCTCTGTGAGGAAAGCTTTCCCTTGAGTGGCATCAAGCAATGCCCTGATGAACTGGAGGGATTGGACTGGAAGCAAGGAGGACTTTGCTGTGTTGATGGTAATGTCTAGTTCCCTGAAGAGAGAACAGGTGTCCTGGATTGTGCATCGCAGCTGCTTGCTGGACAGGGTTGTCAAGAACCAGTCATCCAGGTAAGGGATTGTGCCCTTCCCTCCAGAGGCCTGCTGTGACCACCACCAGGCATTTAATTAAGACCCTTGGTGCTGAGGATATGCTGAAGGGAAACACTCTGAACTGGTAGTGCCTCCCCTGAAACTCAAACCAGAGGAACCTCCTGTGAGGTTTGGCTATTAGAATGTGAAGATAGGTGTCCTGCATATCCAGTGATGCTAGCCAATCCCCTTGGTGTATCATGGGCAGTAAGCCTTGCATGGTGACCATCCAGAAATGTTTGTACTTGACAAACTGGTTGAGGTCACTGAGGTCCAAGATGGGGCACAGGTCCCCCATCTTTTTGGGCACAAGGAAGAAGTGTGAATAGAATCCTGTTCCCCTCTGAGAAGGGGGGACAGGTTTTATAGCTCTCTTGAATAGGACAGACTGAATTTCTCCCCAGATAAGCGCCGCATGAGCTGGGGAACAGTGGGAGATTGGTGGCCTGTCTGGTGGCATCTATATGAACTCAATTCAGTGCCCTCTGTTGATCATCTGCAGGACCCACTGGTCAGAGGTGACCTTTCACCAACCCGTGGCATAAAGAGAAAAGCGACCACCTACCACTTCCCCATCAGGGCTATGGGAGAGGGTGCATCCAGCAAGAAGTCAGGCTGTAGTGGGGGTGGGGGATTGGCCTGGACTGGCTTGACTACCCAAGATCCTGAACCAGCTGAGCCTCTTGAGGGGCCTTTATGGTTATAGCCCCCTTTTTGTTGCTGCTGTGGCTGAAAACAAGGTTGTTGTTCCCCTTTTCGGTGAAAACAAGGCTTCTGAAATGGCCGCTGTTTTGGTTTGTACATGGAATGTATGGGCTAAATGGCCTTGCTTGAATCCTGAAGTTTAGTGATGATCCTCTCAGAATCCTCACCGAAGAGGATGGACCCATTAAACAACATGTCCAAGATGTTAGTGTGGACATCTTGGGCAAAGCTTGAGACCCAGAGCCATGAAATAGCATTGAACACAAACTCTTGTGGCTGCCGCCCATGCTGCTGTGTCTGCTGAGTCGTAGGCCAATCAGAGGACATGTGCCAACATTCAAACCCATTTGCAGCAGTTTTTCGAGCTCGGCATTCGATCTCTTTAACAATGTCCTAGCCTTGTTCCCAAAGGGGATTCTGAAAATGTGCCATATGTGTTAAAAAATTAAGACACCTTATGGTACATGTGGCCGAGGACAATACCTTATACCTCATAGTATCCAGCTGCTTCGATTCTCAATCTGGAGGCTGTGTGCTTAGGTGCCTTGGCCTCTGGGATCTGTCATGGGCAGCTGAGATGACAAGGGAGCCTGCTAGAGGCTGCTCTCCCAGAAAGAGTTCCTCCTTCAGAGCCCTGTAAAGGTAGTGTGCCTTTTTAGGTACTGCCGAAGAGGTGTGAGGACATTTCCAAGCCGCCTTGGTGACATCTGTGAACTTGTCAACCAAGGGCAGAATGACAGTTAGCTTTGGGTCTTTTTGGTGTAAGTACTTGGCCAAGCAGTGTCTCTCTGGGTCAAGGTCCTGCATCTCCCAGTCCATGTTCTCTTGGATGTGTCGCATGATCTCCATAGAGGAGGGATAATCTGGCGGTGACTTGGGAGTATCCCTCAGGTCTACAGGGGAAAAACCTCCAGCAGACGAAGGTATCTAGGAGGAAAAATCAGAGGAATGATCTGAGTCCACAGAAGAGGAGGACCAAGACCTTGTGCACTGGCGTTTGCCTTTATGACGTTCCAGAGAACCAGAGAAGCTTCAGTTTCTTGACCTGGAGCACCATTTGTAGCTGTTCTGTCCATGCCTGAGATGAGAACTTTGGTGGCAGAAGGTCCGACCTGATGGTTTCCCACCAGTATTTGAACAGGTCCTTGACCTGGGATAAATGGAGCTTAGGCTCCGTATCAGTTGTCAGGCTTGATGCTGGTGTAGTACCATGGTCTGGTGGCAGCGGATGACCTGATGGTGATGCCAGGGCCGTAGTAGCAGATCTGATGTCGGTAGCTGGCACTTGGTCTAAGGCCATCATCCGATAGTCCTCGGGAGGACTGTGTCCATAGTGTTTCTCTGCTAGTGGTGGCGGTGGAGGGACTGGTGATGCTGGGGACTGAACTGGTAGTGCTGATGGCGGGGCTGCTGAAGCAGCGACGATGGTCATGTGTCATCAGTGGGCATCACCCCTAGATGATGGATGTTCCTCCTGCCGTTTGTTTGACAGCAGCTAAGGTGGCCTAGGAGGCTGTGAGGCATATATCCTGGAGGAGTGCCCCAAGACCCTGTGTCTGTCCTGGGAGTCGGTGCCAGAAACAGAGGCTGACCGGGAGTGAGCTGACGTTGGTCCTGAAGCGTGCTTGCTAAGGTCAGAGTACCAGTCCAAGGCCTGGTCAGGTGGATGGATTTTGAGTGGCTGTAGGGTGGGGCCCAAAGACCCCAAACCATGGTCTTTACCTCTGATGCCCATACCAGGGCAGGCGGTTTGACCACTGTAAGCCTGGTAGGAGAACGGTTTACCTGGGAGGCAGAGTCAGAACTACCCCGGCAGGCAGAGTGGGAGCCAGAAGACCGAGATTTGGAGAGAGAGCTCCCCTTTTCCCTCTCCTTCCTCTTCTCCTTATGGTGCTTTCCTGAGGATTTCTGATGGGAAGAACTCCCCCAAGAAGAGGAATCTTTCTGCTTCTTCACTAGTCATTGCTCTGTGAGGAAAGCTTGAAGAGTCTTTTCGCTGCGGAGTCTCATTCTGCTAATAAGCTTTTGGCAGTGCGGACAGGCCTGGGTATCATAGTCATGGCCTAGGCACAGAAGACAGGCCAAGTGCCTGTCTTTGGATGGGATCTATTTGCCACAGGCACACTTACAAGGGTGCCGTTCGATGGAGGACATCAGAGAAGACAACATGCAGAACTATGAAGATTGGAAAAAAGCAAACCTTTTTAATGATAAAACAAGAAAATTCAAGCTACGAAGTAGCAAAAATGGCAGATGAACTAGCAAGAGGTGTCCGTGGAGCCAATGAACGTGAGTCGTCAGCATGAACAGAATTGAGGGATGCAGGAGACCGCCCTCCCTTTATACTATGAGTGATGTCGTGGGCAGGCTGACATCGGGGGGTGGTACCCCGCTATGGACTGCTAGCTAGAAGTTTTCTGTGGGGTCCTGACACCTGCCGGCTTCAGTCCTACTGGTGTTACCTGCTGCAAGAGCTGACTCTTGAAGTAAGATCCTCCTTTACTCTTGGAGAGAAACCGAAGTCCTGTTTTGGACAAATTTCAGGCTTTGTCTGTTCCTTCTCTTCCTCGTCCTCATCCTCCTCATCTCACAGTCCTTGTTCAGGGTACAGGGAGTGGGGCAGCAGCAGGGCTCTGCATAGCCTGCATGGCTTGGAAGAAACTGACAATTCATTGGATGTCCTCCATGGAGGACATTGCTTAGCCTTGCACTAGTTTCTACTGGTCCCTTTCAGGGGGAGAGGCTATGTTTCTGTGCAGCCACGTCACCTCAGCTCTCTAATGGCACTTATTGTCCCATGTTTGCTGCATTGCCTAGGGGCTCACTGGGTGTAGGGCTCTACAGATGACTGGATACAACAAGCAGAATCAGGAACTGTCTTCTTCCCATCATTTTCTCCCCTATGGGAGTTGGTGTACACTGCCATCCAAGACGGCCCTGTGCTCTCTCCCACATTCAGGGCATTAACTACCACTCTCCTTGTCCCCTACATTGTGGTCCTTGGCTGCGTTTTCCTCAGCTATCACTGGGGCCCCTGCTTGCACTGAGCACCGTATTCCTCTCTCCCCGGGAGGGAAGAACTGTCTCTAGGACACTCATTCCTCTGTCCCTGGCCAACCCCCAGTGACCCTAGTCCTCTCCTAAACCTGGGTCACCGATGTGGTGGCAGGTGTGGCATCCAGTACCTCAATTCTCTATGCCACTGAGCTGGCACCTGCATCGCTGCAGAGAGGCATGGTGTGTGGGCCATACACAGACCAAATGGTTTTGTGTTAAAAACTCTTGATGAGTAATACCAATATGTCTCAAGGGTTAGCTAAACTCTTAACTATTAGTGGAGCCTGAGAAAAAGAATGAGTATTTGAAATTGTGCTTGAATAAGTCAGACCAGGAGATATTGACATATTACCATCTTGGCGAAATAGTGAACACCACAAAATGTTGATGCACTGATTAATATGCCAATCTGTTGGTTTATGAACTGCATTATTACAAAATAAATTACTTTGTTTGTTTACCAGTAGGCCCTATTCTCTACTTTGTGTGGTCTGGGACTGAGTTAAGGGCCTTGCTGAAATACAAGTACACTGTACCAATTGCCTGTCCCTTACAGCTACCACAATCACCCCGTCGAAGAAGTTGACTGGATTTATCTGGAAAGGCCTTCCTCATGTGAACCCATGTTGTCTGGGGTCCTGTAGCCCATTTCCCTCCAGGAAGTCCACCAGTTCCTCCCTTAGTAGAAGACTCCATAATCTTTTCCACTGTAGACATCAAGTTGACTGGTCAATAAAGACTCCATAATCCTTTCCGCTATAGACATCAACCTGACTGCTCTATAATTCCCTGGCTCATCCTTTCTTCCACTCTTGTGCACCACATCCACTGTCCTGTAGCTCCCAGGGACCACACCCACATTCACCAAGCAGCTGCGTATATCTGTAAGTGGTACCACTACCACCTCCTCTATCTCCTTAAGTAGTACTTCCTCCATCCCTCCTAAACCCCCACCCCCCAGCTTCATTGTGTAACCCCTTGTTACCTGGGGTTACTAGAATCCCAGTAAGACCTAGTGGTAGGCAGGGAGGGCAGCTTGTGAAACTCCAGTTAAATGGGTTTCACACTGTCTCACTCTGTTCTCAGTCTCAGCTGAGACTGAGACATGACATCACCAATAGAACTGTCGCAGCTGTATAAGCCACATTGGAATGTGCAGCAGAGGGAGTGAGAGAGAACGTTGGGAGTTTTCAAAGTCAATTCCTGTTTACCTTCTGTGGGAGAAGGAGTGAGTGTCCAGTGTTCAAGTGGTGGAGACCGCTGTCCAGGTCTCAGTGCCCCCCTCCCTCTGGGGGAGTAGAGGAAATAAAGTATCCCCATGTAGATTCCAGGGGCAATCCCCTAATTTCTGCTAAAGAAAGAAAGCTGCCTTTTACAGCTTCGGTTTGTGCTTGAAAAGTGGAAAAAGTTGTACTTCGCCTGTGGGGAACCTGCAACAAAAGGGTGAATGTTTGCTCTAATATGAGAAGGCAAAAAATGTGTTTCTTCAGCCTGCGAATGTGAAGAAATCTAGGATTTGAACTACTATTTGGGAGGCCTATAGTACTAGGACAAACAAATGAAGTAGTGTCAAAAGCTAAAGTGCTGTGTGGATTCAAGTAATGTTGTAGAGGGGGTGCAACAGTTCATCCACCATTTAATCTACATTTCGAAGTTTCAGTTTGTCCAGAGAAATGGATGGGTATGGGCTGTGGGAGCTGGAGGTGGGAACACCCCCCATCTTTAGTAACCTGGTCCACCTCTACGGATTTCTGCTGTTATTGCTACTTACCTCATGCGCTTGGCCAGTGATGAGGGAAGTACCCACATGTGGGTTGCAAATGGGAAAATCTCTCTAGGAGTCGTAGACTCTAAGTGGTGTGGGGAGCCACAGCAAGGGTAAAGAATTCTGTTTGTGAGATGGGAGTCAGAAGAAGTAAGAAGGAAATCTCTCTGGGGTCACAGACTCTAAGTTGTGTGGGGAGCCACAACAAGTAAAATGGGTTCATTCTTCCAATGAACCACCAGTCAAGTGGCCAGCAGGGGAGCCGGGCCAGTTGGGCTGTGTACCCAAAAGCACGTGCAAGTCCGGGCTGTGTGCCTGGTGGGTCCAGAGCCTGAAAACAGTAGAAATGGTTCATTCTTCAAGTGGACTGCCTTGTAGTCTCTAATCTGCATTATCAGTAAACGTTACCCCATGGGGGTCCATCTATGCTTTGTTGTGTTCAGCTAGTTGTGAATAAAAGCCACACTGAAAAATCCCAATCCTGGTTCTGGACATTACAGTTATTGCTTCCTGTGTTTGGATTTACTTGGGTGCCCCTGTGCAGAGTAGCCAAACCTAGGTCCCCTTGTGCCGGGTAACCTCATCCTCCCCGAACCCAGGTCCCCACCAGGGATTGCTGCCAGCACCAACAGCATGCCACCTGTCATTTTGGCAAAAAGGCAGGGGTGGGGGTTACAATTGTATGCTGTCTGGTTCTGGTGCTGTTCCTATTTGAAAGAGACTCTCCTCCTGCATCCTGTGCATCCATGTGAGGTACTTGTAGGTCTGTGTCCTATCACCTCTCGCTCTCCTGGCTTCCAGGGTGTACATGTTGGGATCCTTCAGTCTCTCCTCACAGAGCTTCTGGTGCAGCCCCTGCACCATTTTAACTGCCCTCCATTGGACTGCATCCAGCCTATTTCCATTCTGAGGTGTGGCCTCCAGAAATGGACACAGTACTCCAGGTGGGGTCTTGCCAGCAAGTGATATAATGGCAGCATCACCACCCTTCTCCTGCTGGAGTTGTTGGAGATACATCTGTGCACCCCAGCATCCCAGTGTCCCTACCCATTACTTTACCACACTGTCCTGCTATTTTGAAGTCATCAGATATGATAACGCCAAGGTTCCTTTCCTGCTTAATAACTGACAGTACCTCTCTCCATCCTATATTCAGTTCTTGGGTTCTTATGCCCTAGTGCACAGCTTTACACTTTTTGGCATTGAACCCCAACTGCATGCTCTTGACCACTCCTGGAGTTTCCCAAGATACCTACATATTATTTCTACCCCTTCCTTATTGTCCACCCTATTACAGATTTTGGTATCAACTGCAAAATGTCACACCTTCCCTTCCAGTTCATCTGCAGTATCACTTAGAATGACACTGAAGAGGACCGGTCCCAATACTGAGACCAGTAGCACCCTTCTGGTCACTCTCCGATCATTAGAGTGCTGTTAACCATTACCCCCCGTCGCCTGTCCATTAATCAGTTTCTAACCCAGTTCACTGCTTTGGATCCCATCCCTAGGCTGCTCAATTTTTTTTTATTTATATTTTATTGTTTTACATAATAAAACAACAGCATGCAGTATACTCATGTCAGAGATCATTATATAGTCCAAGAAATACATCCAATGTATCAGTATGTGTTAGTCTAAACAACCTTGCTTTCAGATGTGTTTTTTTTCCTGTAAGTCAAAGTCCATATGAAACAATAACATCGGAGACAAGCTGCACCCCAGAAGACTTTTGGGTGATCGTTTTCAATATGTAAAATTCCTAACAACGTAACACACAACAGCCTGTATTGTTATGATCCCCAGTCCGAATATATTACTCTTACATGTGGTAAGTGTTTATATAGATTCAGCACCCTCTCAGTTGGCAATATTAAACAGAGAAACAATCCCTTCCATACAAAAAGTATAGATCTGCATCCTATAAAATGCGCAGGTCCTCCACGTGGCGTTCTGGATACCAGTACAATAGACTAGAACTAGCAGCTTCTAAGTTAGAAGAATTTAACATTTGTATATGCTGTAACAAATGCATATAAAACCCTGAGAAGCTAGTACTTAAAAATATGTTTTTGTAGTATTTCTTGACCCATTATCCCTCCAACATAGATCAGCCTTTCAGCTCTCTTTTATATCTTTAGTTACTAAGCCAACTTCATATTTATTGGAACAACAATAAGAAAAATAGAGAGAGAGAAAGAAAGCAAAGTCACTCATTTCAGGTGGATTCATCTTCCGATTCTGTTAGCTCCCTTTGTTCAGCATGATTAAATTCCTTTGTGATGGCCTCTGCTTTCTTGCCTGCCTTCTCTGGATCTGTGTACTGGAAAGTGTGGCCCCCATAATGCACCCAAAGCCTTGCCAGCATCAGCAGGGAGTGGGATACTCCTAGACTCCGTAGCTTTGATCGGACTCCATCGAACTTCTTGCGGTGGGTCCTAGTGGCATACGATGGATCAGGGAAGAAGAGGATAGTAGCTCCCTGAAGGAGTAGCCAATCTTGAGTCCCTTGCTGCATGCAGGATTCTATCTTGGATAATAGGGCCCGATGTGATCAGCAGGGCAGTACGAGGCAATTCTATACTAGCAGCCCCTGACCTTGGGGAGATCCAATAAGTGCGAATGAAGTTCTTCTCCTTGAGCTCCAGAACCAGTTTTAGAGCACCCGGTAACCACCTTGAAGGAAATAAAGTAAGCCTTCACCTTCGCAGTTTTCTGGCAAGCACATGATGTGCACATTGGAGGCCCTTTGGGAATTTTCAAGTGCTTCCAAGCTATAGCACAATTGGGTAGTTTCTTGTGTCAGTTTAGAAGTTGTTGTCAGCGCTTTTGTAGCCAAGGATTCTGCAGTCAATCCTGTTTTAACTGCAGTATTGACTTTGGTGTCCTGCTCCAAAAATCTGGCCAGAATAGACTGAACTTTATCATCAATGGGGCCTTCCATGGGGGCTCGCTCCCCAAGACAGGTTCAGCTGCTGCCTCTTGTTTTTTCTCTGCCTTCATAGGTGGATTATTAGAGCTGCCCACAGGACCTTTATTTGTGCATACCATGGTCCGAGAAAGGTACCAAATGAAGCAGGAAAGCCAGGAGAACACAACTCTGCCAAGGAAAATAGATTTCTCTGCAAAATAAAGTTTAATTTTTATATTGTATCGCCATAAGGTGAGGAGCTGATCTAAAACACGACTGATTAACTGGCTCGGTGGCACTGAGACTGAGGCACTGGAAGTGCTTCCTTATCTAGCCATGCCAGCGATTAGTGTTAAGAATGGCGTGGGTCACGGGGGTCAGTAGAGGAGGAGAAAGGTTGAGCATCCGCATGACTGCTCTCCTTCTCCGGGGGTTCATGACAGTTGGCACCTGATTGCTCCCTAGTGGAGGCTGGAGGACAGAGGTGCCATGCTGTACTTCAGGGAGGGGTTGGTTCAAGATGCCAAGAGGGAGCCCGTGTGGACGTGTGCACATTCCCCATCACCAGCATCATAGCACACCTCTGCTCCGGGGAGAAAAATGTGGAAAAAGGAAGTTCTTCTGGTCGGCAGCTTGATGGCTGTCCAAAGATGCACCGGCTCTGGGGAAAGTTGCCAATCTGGATCTGGACTCGGTGGGTGAGTTAGGGGGTTGTCCACCACCCTGCTGTGGAGGGTAAGCCACAGGGAAGAAGGCAAGGACCCTGATGGAGCACGGAAGTGTCAGATGGTGGCAGGAGTCCCTAGGGGTTGCCAGGAACAGGAGCAGACCAGGTAGGGACAAGAAGAAACCAATAATAAAAAAACACAACTGATCAGTAGGTGTGCTTCACAGCGCCCCTCGGCTGCTAAATGCTTAATCAGTCTTCTGTGCGACACAGTGTCAAAGGCTTTGCTAAAGTCAAAACAGGCTACATATGCTGTCCTCTCCTGATCTATTTCCCTGGTCACTGTGACAGGGTAGAATAGGACCCTGTCCCATTTGTTTTGGAGAAAGTGTTTAAATGCAAGGATCTGTATTCTTTCCTTTTCTGTCTCTTCTGTCTGGTTGTGCAATCAAATTTTCCTGTGAGATCTTGGACTTTATCAACCCAAACAGTCTTGTAATTCGTTGCCTCTCGCTGTCTCTCTGTTGTCTCTTGCTGTATGATTTTCCTCCCTTGCATATCTACATCTGGTAATATAAGAATCCAGAGATAAAACTGCATTTGCCACCCCATAGGATTCTATTAGTTCACCACCATGCCTTTTGGTTTACATGGTGTGACAGCTACATTCCAGCGGTACATGGATGTAATTTTATCCCCTCACTGGTTATTGTGCTGCGTACCTGGATGATGTCGTGGTGTACAGTCCAGACTGGAAAAGTCACGTGGAATACCTACGAGCAGTTATCCAACCTATAAAAAATGCAGGTCTGACAATTAATCCTACTAAATGTGCTTTGGGCGTGCAGGAAACTAGATATTTGGGCTATGTATTGGGAAATGGAGAAGTCAAGCCAGAGGTTTCTAAAATAGAAGCTGTAGCTAACAGTCCTGTACCTAAAACAAATAAACAGTTTTGTGGAATTTTCCAACTGCTTCTGGGTTTTCTCTGTACTTCCTGACCTGTGCCTCGACAATGGTCACCCAGTTAAAGAACTCAGTCAGAACGGTCTGGCATGACATCCTCCTATCCCCCCCCCCCCCATGAATCCATGCTGCCTTTGGTCCTGGATTCATGATGTTCTGCCAACCATTCTTTTAACAGTGTTTCCATTCATTCTTCCATCACTGAGATATGGCTCACCAGCCTATAGTTACTATCCTATTTCCTACTGCCACCCTTTTGTAATGGGGCCATGTCTGCTTTCCTCCAGAACCACATCTGATTTCAATGAGCTATTGAAGAAGTCTATCAGTGGGGCAGCCAGGACCTCCCCTGAGTTCTTTCAGTACCCTTAGGTATATCCCATCTGGTTCCATAGCTGTGTCCACTTTCAGAGTTGCATCTTCCACGTATCATGAGCATTGCTTTGCTATCTTCTGCTCCTAACCCCACATTCTGGAAGTGGCCCATTCATCTCCCTAGTAAAGGCTGAACAAAAATATTTGTTCGGTATCTCTGCTTTTCCTTTGTCCCTATCCTCCCATCTTTTCTCCCTCTTCAGCCTCACAGTACCCCTTCAACTTATCGCTTCTCACAGATGCAACTGTGCATGTGCGACCGGTATTTAAAAAAAACATTAAAATCTTTTTTTTTTACAAAACTTCTCCCCCCCCCCGAAAGGGTCCAATCTTGAATGTTTTGAAGGTTGTTTTGTAGCTGATGATTTCCTGACCAGTTTTTACCAGATGTTCTGGGTTTGTAGATCCTGGCCCAAACAGTAAACATGCCAGTCTTCAGGTTCCTGGATGAAAAACCTGAGTCAAAAGTGTCTGAAAAGAAAAAGTACTCACCGTAATAATGTTCCTTCTCAGGGATCCATCAGTGAGCCTTACAAATGACATCAGTCTGCAGGAGTGTGCTGTCCCAGAGAGAGAAGTTTATGCAAATTACAGAATTTAGAATACAAGTTCGAACTTTGCACTATTGTCACACTCCCTGTGCTGTTCTAAGGTCAGATTTTTTCTATAGCCAGGGAAGCAGTGACCACAAAAACTACTAAAACATTTCTAAAATCTCCATGAAAATAAAAAAAAAAATCCAACCAAACTGAAGCACAGCAGATAAAATTAAAATGATCCCATTTTAGCAGTTGTTTAGGAATTCCAATAAATAATGTTCAAGTGACCTTTAGATAAGAATTGATTCTTGTATGATCCTATTTTCAGGTTCTGGAAGGGGAAGCAGAATCAGGATTTGTAAGGCTCTTAGGTGGATCCCTGAGAAGAAACAACATTACTATGGTAACTGTTTCTTCAAACAACAGGAATTCATCAGTGAGAAACCTTACAAGTGGCAGATTCACTAGCAGGACCTTAGCAGGATGAGTCTAGAACATATTTAGGAAAAAGGTTCTGCAAGACAGAAGTTCCAAAACTGGCATTCCTTCTGGACTGTATATTCAAATAGTTGTGCTTTGTAAAGGTGTGTTCTGTTTTCCAGGTAACTGTTTTACAGATTTCTTGAAGGGAGTGCCCACTGTGGCTGCCACAGAGGCAGAGATGCCCCTTGTGGAATGTGCTTTTAGGTCTCTTTGGGGTACTTTTCCAGCTTTCTCATAATAGAATAGCATGCAGGAGACTATGTAATGAGAGACAGTTTTCCCAGCTGCTGACTTGCCTTTGCCAACATCTTCATGGGTAACAAAAAGCTTTGTGCTCTGGAACCTGACATCCCTTGCCCAGTCCATATAATGACCTAGTGTTCTTTTTGCATACAGACTGTGCAGTGTTTGCTTACCTGACTATACTGGAATGTTCAGGATAGTGTACAGGAAAGGTAAGTGACTGGTGTAAGTGAACTTCTGACACCACCTTAGGTAGGAACTTCCTATTGGTCCTAAGGACTACCTTACCCATGTGGAAGATTATTTAGTTTGGATCTGTACAAGGGCTTGCAGCTCACTTACCCTCCTGGCTGACGTCATCATAGCTATCGGGACAACTATTTTCCATGTGACATATTTTAAGTGAGCTGTAACCACAGATGCAAAAGAATCATCCATCAGCTGGCAAGATGGGTATTTCAAACAACATGAAGTCTTGTTGTATTCTGACATATTGCAGTTAGCCCCAGCACTTGAACTGCCCCGGAGATGAGAGAGTTAATTCTATGCAGAAGCACAGAATGTTGAGCTCGAGCTCAGTTCAAACCACTGTCTGCTGCACTTGAAGTGTAACTGTCAGATTCTTTACTCCTCCTAACTGAACAGTCACTCCGGAGTTTGCTACTCGCTTTTGGTTCGGTAAAGTAAATTGTTGGTTTAAACCGTGAGATTTTCTCTCATTTTCTCGGTTCAGATCCCTGTCTGTGGTACAGTAAGTGTTTAGGTAGTGGACTGTAGAGTTTGGGGAGTTTTTCTGAGGAAACTGTAAACTTTGTTACTGCGGTCTGTTCGGCTGAACCAATCATTTATTCTTGATTATTTAGGTGTGGTGATTCCGGTGCCTATTGGTTCTAAAAAAAACCCAACACATTTCCTTTTTTTTTCCAACACTCATGACACAGTGAGGAACCGATAGGTTAGTCTTACCTGGCCTGAAGCCGTGTAAAGGGTAAGTTTACTTTTTGTGGCCACGTCTGAAAAACCCAGAAAGAAAACTTGGCCCACTGGGTTTCAGCACTATAGTGTGTGTGGGGAGGCCTTTGCTAAGGCTGATCCCCACACCACCTGTATATATTGTCTGGGGTTTGACCACCTTGATTCAGACTGCCAAATTTGTAAAAATGTCCCAAAGGCCACCCTAGATAAATGGTTGGGTAGGCTTAGGGATAAGGAGGCTGAGAAGTCTGCTGACCCGGATGGCCAGCCCGGTTTGGTTCCGACCGAACCTGAGGGAGTGCCCTCTGACCAGGGCCATACTTCCTCGGGCAAGAGAAAAACTGGCTCTGAGGGGTTGGTTCCTTCAAAAAAAGAAGAAAAAGCAGAAATTGACCGGTTCGGATCCTGAATCTTTTCATCTGATGGCCGATGAAATTGCCTGGGTGATTAGTATTGTGGAATCACTCTGTCCGATTCTGACCAAACCGGGCCCTGCCGGTAGGCGTTCGGCTTGGTCGGTTCCTCCAGTTACAGATTACTCTCTGGAGGAATATTATGATCTGGAATGGGAAGGGGAAGTTGAAGAGGATGAAGAAGAAGGAGAGTATGATGGTGGGGAAGGTCTGGATGAGCCTATTGAACCGGACATCTCCCCAGACAGACCTTCTGGAGTTTTCCCTCCTATTCTTTCTGAGTCTTCTTCCCACTTTATGTTTTACAAAAAAGTGGCTGAGACCCTCCAACTCCCTGTGGATGAAGCTGTGGAGGAGGAAGAAGAGCCTGATTTTGTTGAGATAATGAACATCCCAGAGTCCAAGACGCTGTCTATTACCTTGCATAAATTGTTTGGGAAACAGACACATAAACTTTTAAAGACACTTAATTCTCTGCCTCCAGTGGACAAATGTATGGACAGGAGGTATCTGCTGTCAGGCTCAAGTCTGGAGTTTCTGTCTCAGCATTGCAGACATGTTGGGGTAGTACAGGTTGCAGCCTGTGATAAGGCTGGCATTCCCTTGGCTTCACACCCACCGGATAAGGACCCCAGGAAGATAGATGCCATGGCCAAGAAAGAGTATTTGGCATCTTCCTTGGGACTCAGATAGGCTAACTGCATAGCCTATGTAGCCAGGTTCCAAAAGTCCAGGTGGGAGTCTGTTTTGGATCTGGTTAAGCAGGCCTCCCCCCAGCTGGCTAAGGAGCTGGAGGAGGTGGCTGCTGATGGGATTGAGGCATCAAAAATCCAATTTCTTGCTCCTGTCGACTCCAGTGATGTGTCATCTAGAGTCATGGCTACATCTGTTGCTCTGCGAAGAATGGCTTGGCTCAGATGTACTAGCCTATCACAGGATACCCAGGCTGAGGCCATGGATTTCCCTGTTGTAGGTAATTCTCTGTTTGGGGAGCAGACAGAAAATTACATGAAAAAGATGGATGAATACAGGACCACCTATAGGAGTGCTCAAGCCAAAGAAAGGCAAATCACTCCTCAGAGGCAGCAGTCTAGGGGCAGAGGTAGGCCTTTTCGAAGGCCTTTCTTCCAAGATCAGGCCTTCTCTCCTTTTGCTCAGAGGGGGTTCTTTAGAGGGAGAGGTAGAATGGGGATGAGCAGAGCTGCATCCTTCTCTCAGCCCAGGGCCCCTGCCAAGCAGGCACCCTGATGTGTTGGCCCGGGTCGACTCCCCCATTCTGGTAGGAGGCAGGCTGGCTTACTACTTCCAGAACTGGAAGTCTGTTACCACAGACAGGTGGGTCTTGGAGGTAGTAAGCCAGGGACTGGCTCTCAGCTTCAAAAATGTTCCAATGCTGAGAGCTAGATCTTTTCCACCTGCAAACATCTCCGAAGCCATTGCCCTAGAGGCAGAGGTTTCATCTCTTCTGACCTAAAGGGCCATAGAGAGAGTTCCTACAATCCACAGGGGCAAAGGTCTGTACTCCAGGTACTTCCTTACACCGAAGAAAACAGGGAAGTGGCGGCCCATCCTAGACTTAAGGTACCTGAACAAATATCTATTAAAACCAAAGTTCAAAATGGTGACTCAGCGAATAATTCTTCCCTTTCTAAGGCCAGGGGACTGGCTAGCCTACCTGGACCTAAAGGATGCCTACTTTCACATTCCCATCAGGTGCTCCCACAGAAAGTACCTCAGGTTCGAACTGCTTTCAGGCCATTACCAGTTCAAAGCAATGCCCTTCGGCCTAACATCAGCTCCAAGGGTGTTCACAAAATGCCTGGCAGTAGCAGTGGCTTTCCTAAGGAGGAAAAGTATCTCTATTTTCCCTTACCTAGATGATTGGCTCATAGTGGGCCAGTCTCCAGACCAAGTCAAGTCAGATCTGAAAGTGACCCAGCAAGTGCTCACTTCTCTAGGTTTCCTTCACAATCTTCCTAAGTCAGTTCTCGAGCCAGTGCAACTATTGACTTTCATAGGAGTGGAACTAAACACTGTCAAAGCAAAGGCTTTTCTTTCTTTGGCAAGGGTGAAGGCCATCTTAGAGATGGCCTCATCTTTCTGCCCTCTGGTTTCTTGACCAGCAAGACATTTTCTTCAGTTACTGGGTCATATGGCAGCTTCCACTGCAGTGGTCCAAGGGGCAAGATTTCAGATGAGGGACATTCAGTTTCACCTGCGGGCCTTTTGGTCTCAGAAAAAAAGATCCTCTAACCAAACTTATTCCAGTGACTGAGACTCTGATCCAGGCTCTTCAATGGTGGCAGGATCAGTACAATCTCAGGCAAGGGGTCCCATTCATCTCTCAGTCTCACACCGTGGTTCTAACCACAGATGCTTCTCTCCTGGGGTGGGGAGCTCACCTGGGGACTCTCACAGCCCAGGGAGTGTGGTCCACTCAGGAGTCTCTTCTCCACATCAGTCTTCTGGAGCTCAGGGCAGTTTACCTGGACTTACAAGCCTTCTCACAATTAGTACAGAACAAGGTGGTTCAGGTCAGGACAGACAACACCACCACCATTTGGTACGTCAATAAGCAGGGAGGCACTTGGCCTATGGCCTTGTGCATGGAAGCCATGAAAATATGGTCCCTGGCTTACTCCCTTCAGGCCTCTCTGGTAGCAGTTCACCTCTCAGGAAAGGACAATGTGCAAGCAGATGCATTGAGCAGGACTTCCCAGGGTCATCACAAATTGTCCCTGGATCCCCTAGTGCTGGAAGTGATTTTTTTCAAGATGGGGTACTCCAAAGATAGATCTCTTTACAGCCCCAGACAATCACCAACTCCCTCTATTTTGTTGCAGACCCCCAGTCTTGGGCGCAGTCCCCCTGGATGCTCTGGTTCTGGATTGGAAAGGGAAGTTTCTGTATGCTTTCCCTCTGTTTCCTCTGATATTCAAGGTCCTGGTCAAGATAAGTTCACAATCTTGCAAAGTGATCCTGAATGCTCCAGATTGGGCCAGGCAGCCTTGGTATCCTCTTTTGCTGTCCCTAGCAGTCCATCTTCCCCTGTCCCTTCCCAGGAATAACAATCTGTTAACCTCCTCTTAGGGGAGGATTTGGTATCCCAACCTTCGGTCTCTCAATCTCAAGGCATGGCCCTTGAAGAGTTAGAGTATGCAGGTTTGCACTCGTCTCAAGGGGTTCTGGACATTCTCAAAGCCTCTCAAAAACCTGCCACCAGGAAAGCTTATAATTCTAAGTGGAAGAGATTCAGTATTTGGTGTTCCAAGAAGCATATATCTCCAGATTATGCAGAATTGTCTACAGTTCTGGACTACATGGTTCACCTAAATGGCCTAGGTCTCTGGCCAGCTACCCTCAAAGTACATTTATCAGCTGTTTCTGCTTTTTTGTCTATAGGGAATCCTTATTCACTGGCATCTCATCCTGTTTTCTGTAAATATTTTAAGGGATTGCTTCTTATCAATCCCCCAATTAGGGACCCTTCCTCTGCCTGGGACCTTAATGTTTGCATTGCCCAGCTTATGAAACCCCCTTTTGAACCTTTGTCTTCAGCAGAACTTAAGTACTTGACTTGGAAGACTGTGTTTCTGGTAGCTATTACCTCTGCCAGACGTATCAGTGAGTTGCAAGCTCTGTCAGTGGAGCCTGATTTTATCTCATTCCATAGAGATGAGGTGGTCCTTAGAACCAATAGGAGGTTCTTGCCTAAAGTGGTTTCAGTTTTTCATTTGAACCAGTCTATGTCTCTCCCTGTATTCTTTAGTGATCAATCTCCTTCAGGGGAAAGAAGGCTACATAGTCTAGATGTTAAGAGGGCCCTTAGCTACTACACTGAGCGTGCTAAGACCCACCGGTTTGACTATCTTCAGTTGTTCCTCACTTATGGGGAAGTGAGTAAGGGCAAACCTGCCACTGAGAGAACTATTGCCAGGTGGATTGCCTCTTGTATACAATACTGCTATGAGAAGCTAGGCAAAATACCACCCTCAGGCCTGAGGGCTCATTCGACTAGGGGTACAGCTGCTTCCCTGGCTGCTGCCAGGGATATTCCTTTGTTAGAGATTTGCAAAGCAGCCACCTGGAAAACGGTCCATACATTCACCAAGCACTACTCTCTGGATATGCAGGCTTGGAGTGATGCTAGGTTTGGTACAGCAGTACTGCAGAGCCTATTCCCAAAATAGGTTCGATTCCCTTCTCCATGGAGGTACTGCTTAGTAGTCTACAATATGTCAGAATACAGCAAGACTTCATGTTGTTTGAAGAAAATATTACTCACTTTAGTAATTGTGTTTCTTCTAATGGAGTCTTGCTGTGTTCTGACCTCCCTGCCTCCCCTCTCAGATCCTGTTTTTTTTGGGAAGTGGGTTGGCAGGTACAGTGCTGCACCCCAGAGGTGCACTAGTTTTCCATTTTGGCTTTACTTTTCTTAAGATTGTTAAGTTCACTGCCTAGTGTTTTGTTTTTGGGTCTCTCGACTTGAGTCTTACTGGGATACAAAACAACTTAGTTGCCTTTTGGCTAATGGTTTTTACAATTTCCTTTTTAAGGGTGTAGCTAGTTACTGTATGCCCATCAGGGTTCAAGGTCTCAGACCTAAAAGCTGTAAATACACCAGATAATCCAGAACTGTAGGCAGCCCTACCCGCAGTGGGATTATCTTCCTGGGGGCAAGCCAGTATGAGAATCTTTTCCACTTAGAGGGCTATGCTTGTTTTCAACTGGTTATGTGGAAACCTTCAGCACCCTCAGCACCTCCTCTGACAGATTCAAAGTACAGAATTCTAACTTTTCTAGAACCATGCTCCTCGTCATAGTGTTCTGAGATCTGGAAATATTATTTTGCTCTGAGACAGAGTCAGCAGGTTGTGTCTCAGTGGCAGGTTGACTGGAATCCTGCTAGACAGGGTGAGAAGCATCGAGTACCAAGACTGTCTGTCCTATTTATTTTTATTTAAATTTTTGTTATGCAGGTAAGTGTATGAGCCAAATCCCTCTTTTTCATACATGACCCGGGGCTAAAGAGCCATTGGTGTTACAGATATAGTAGAAATCAAACACTGAATACACTTAACAAAAATACATGAATACGTTCATCGCATATTAAGAATAGGTAGATTTAACATACTATACATAACAAGTCAAATAAAACAAATACAACACAATTGCTCACGATAAAACTGCTTAAGTTTGGGATAATCTGGGATAATCAGGATCACTGTTGCTGGCTCTCTCCTGAGTTTTATAAGCTCTCTCAGTATAAGTCATGCAGCATGGATTCATGGGGGGGGGGGATCATGCCTGATGAATCTGATTGATTTCTTTGATGAGGTGACCTGAGAAATAGATCAGTGGAGGGCAGTGGATATGGCTTATTTGGACTTTAGCAAGGCCGTTGACATTATGCCATACAGAAGACTGATAAAGAAATTGAACAGCGTAGAGGCGGGATCCAAAGTAGTAAACTGGGTGAGAAACTGGTTAATGGATGGGCCACAGAGGGTGGTGGTTAATGGCACTCACTCTAATGAGGGTACAGCGACCGGTGGGGTGCTGCAGGGCTCAGTACTGGGATCAGTCCTCTTTAATGCCTTGATAAGTGACATTGCCGAAGAATTGGAAGGGAAGGTATGCATCTTCGCAGATAACACCAATTTCTGTAAAAGGCTGGATACTCAGGAAGGATTGGAGAGAATGTGTAGGGAGCTTGGGAAACTTGAGGAGTGGTCAAGGGTATGGCAACTGGGGTTCAATGCCAAAAAGTGCAAAATCATGCCCCTTGGGAGCTGAGTACAGGATAGGGAGGAGGTACTGACAACCACTAAGCAGGAAGGAGACCATGGGATTATCATAACTAATAAACTCAAAGTGGCATGGCAATGTGACAAAGCAGTGGGGGGCCACTGGTGTGCGGGGATGCATAGTGAGAGGTATTACCAGCAGGAGGAGGGAAGTGGTGTTACCACTCTATCACTTGCTGGTGAGACCCCACTTGAGTATCATGTCTAGTTCTGGAGGCTGCACCTCAGAAAGGACATAGACAGGGTGGAGGCAGTACAGAGGAGGGCAACTAAAATGGTGCAGGAGTTCCATGAAAAGCCCTAAAAGTAGAGACTGAGGGATCTGAAGATGTACACACTGGAAGAAAGGAGGGTGAGAGGGGACATAATAGAGACCTACAAGTACCTTCTGGGGAGAACTATTTACAGGAGGGGAATCTTTTTCAGATGAGAAAGAGCACCAGGACCAGAGGGCGGGTAATGAAGCTGGAAAGGGGGAGGTTTAAGAGGGATTTGAGGAAGTACTACTTCATTTAAAGAGGGGTGATGACTAGAACAGACTGATATAAGAAGTGGTAGAGGGCAAAACAGTAAGGGACTTCAAGCATGCATGGGATAAACATGGGAAATATTAGTAAATAGGCAGGCAGGAGGGAGGGAGGGTAACCAGAGACCAGTGAGGGTCTGCAGAGACATATTAGGCAGGGACCATCTGGGAAGACTAGATGGGACAAGTGATCCTTTTCTGGCTTGGAAAAACAGCCATACCTCACTTATGTCCTCTGTTGAGGGCATTTGTACCTGCTACACTGCCTGCTCCTTTTCCTTTGCTGGAGGAGTGGCATGGTCATGTTTTTCTTTTTGTTTTTTCTTTGCAGGCACTGGTTGCAGCAGCTGCTCTGATACTCTTTTACTTGTATTTTCGCTATCATTGTAATCAAAGTTTCCCCTGTCAGATACCCTAATGTCTTTTTCATCCTTCCCAAGCTTTTCTGATGGCTGAATGGTTTTATATTTTTTGTTTGTCTCCTTTGACAGGGAGTGCTGCTTATGAGGTGAAGAATCCTCTGATGCCATGCTTTCCACCATCATTAGGGGAGGCAGTATAGTGCAGTGGTTTAAGGCTCTGAGCTGCAAATCTGCAGACCTGGGTTTGAATCCCACAGCCCCCACTTGCATACTGTGTGACCCTGAGCAAATCACTTAACTTCCTTGTGCTCCCAGGTCGCACCTGTAAACAAGCTTTCAGGTTAGTGTGCCACTCCTGGTTAAATAATTGGGGAAAAAAATAGGAACTCCCTCTAAGCATTTATTATGCTTTGGTGATATAGTGGCAGACTGATAAGCTAGACATTCTTCTCTTTTTGAAGCTATTTAGGCAAAACCTTTTACGGGATTCTCAATTAATAAAATCATAATCTGGACCCAGGCTCTTTACTCAAAGCTCATAGCAATCTGCCTTTTCCAGGAGCTGAAAACATTTTGTACAGTTTTTAAAACCTGTGGGCCCTTTTCTGTTTTTAGGTCTATAAATAATGCCAAAAACTTGATAAGACCTGTTAGATACAGTATTCAGTTCCCAATTACAAACACGTAAAAATAAAATATTTGTTTTTCTGAAAATATGTAGTAACTGTGTTAAACTGAATAAAACATAAGCATTTTTTTTTACTCAGAATGTGATCAATTCCCTATGGAGGGAACTGCATTATAAAGTGGCTTTCTCTGGTTCCTAGGAACCAGAGAAACCACAAAAAATATTATATTTTTAAAATAAACATCCCCTACTAACATAGAGTAATCAAAAAACTAACTTTACTATAAATAATAAAAAAAAAGGTTTAAAGTAAAGACCAGAAGGCTTGAGACAACTTTGGGGCATCTGCTTTCTTCAGCGGAGAATCAAATATAATGTTACAACAGCAGGGCAGCATGACCACAGTGCAGAGTTTGAACTTACAGCACATGGCAGAACGCTGTTCTGCATGGAGATCGGTGCCTAGAACAGTGCTGTTGTGCTGCAGCAGTGACATCAGGATACTGTTGTGCTGCACTAGAGGCGTCACTACTGCAGCATAACGTGGACTGTTACTGTGTGGCCACCTCCTTCAAAGCGTGGCAAGGATCTCCTTGGTTTTATTTCCTTGAGTTGGCCATTGACCTGACCGTGGGAGGTAAAGTGAAAATTTAACTCTTTTATTTTTTGTACAGACTGTGTGGTACTGGTCGTACTTGACGAATGGATCGTAATCACCAAGGCTCCCACACAGAAGTAAGAATTTTCCTGCCGTAGTCTGAAATGTGGAAAATTTGAAAAGGTGAAAGTTTGTTTGATCGAGTACTGTGGTTGCCAGAATAGGGACACACCTGAGGTGAGTGATGAGCCATAAACCTCGAGAGCGAAGTTCGAGAGGTTTATGAGTACATCACTTACTGAGGATGTTTAAAAAAACATCACGAATACACACCTGCCTAGACTTAATTTTTTTGAATTACTGGTGCAAGAATTTAGTGCAGGAGGCTGTCTCCCCATACAGTCACTGTCATTCCTGCTGCTGAGTCACACACACACACACACACACACACATACACACACACACACACGCGCAAGAAGCAAATTTTTTTCTTTTTTTTCTTAAGAAAAATGATACTGCTGACCGGGAGGAAACAGTCACCTTTGAGATTGCACTGTGTCAGACAGAAGCCCCGACTGAAGCAGGACAACAGCAGGATCAACCAGATAGCTTTCTTTTTTATTGGTTCCCCAAAAGGCAGGATTAACCAGATCATTTAAAAAATAACTTCCTGCAGCTGGGCTACGGTTACTTCAGGGAGTAGTCTGGTCATTGCTAATGGGAAATTGAAGCCGCCATGTTTTTTGATGTGTTCAGCTCGCCAACACAAAGAGTAAGGGCCAAAAATGTGGCACTCTACAAATGAGTGAGGCTGCTCATGAGAAAAGAGTTTTAAGAAACGCTGTAATAACCCAATTTTGGGTTCTTACTGGCTTTGAAAGATACCATAATCCATTTGATAAATGGGGTCACCAGTAATTATAAGTTTTTATTTATGGTTTCCCATACACTATAAAAGATTGTGTATGGGCAACCATACAAAGCAAGCATGTGTATGAATCTTGGGGTATCCATAGCAGCTGGGAGTTCTCTCAGCTTTGCTCTCAAGGTTCCTGGTTGCCATGAATACCTCTTGATTCATACACATGCTTGTTGTGTATGGTTGCCCATACACAATCCTCTATATATTCTAAGTTCTCTAATTTTCATAAAGTTCTGTTCCAGGGCAGCACACTCATGTGGACTGATGCTGTTTGTAAGGCATCCCATTGATGGATTCCTATTGTTGGAGTACAAGTATAACATTCTGTGGAAGTGCCTATTCAGCTCTAAATGTAGTGGTGCTGCTCTACCCATATGCTGTCTATTCTCTGGCTGCTGATATTGAGCTACATACTGTTGCTGCTACCCCCCAAGTCACTCTTGCAAGAGAGGTATTTCCAGCCTGAAAGAATGAATGGATAAGGATGTATTTTGGCCCTTAGTGTGCTTTTCCTTACTCCTATGAGTTGTCTGATTATTACTGTCCATTATGGGGGGTAGCCTCTAGGGGACTCCAGGCCCTTACAGATAGGGTACAGAGGGTCAACTGATAGGTTGTTGATGCACATGTGACTTTCAAATTTGAAATCAGAGCTCCATTGCCTTGTGATCTGCACATCAAGCCCAGTTTCAAATGTGCACCTGAAGAGGCTGCAGCACTGTATCACATCTCCTGGGCAACTATTCTTATAATATTCCTGAAATCAGCTTATCCTAAACCTAGGTAAAAACATATTTTATGCTGGCTTACAACTACCTTAGGCTAAAGGCAGGCTATTTTCCTAACTAATGCTATTTTAGTACTTTTCTAATCCCTCTAGCTAGCCTCTCAGTCTAGTGAGAGATAGCACTATGTTTATGTGATGGTTATCACACGAACAGGTTATTTTAGCATAGTGCTGTTGAAAAGGCTAACTTCATGTCAGTTCTGCTAGCATCAATTTTTGGGCCACTGTGATAATTCAGAATTTGCCTCCATGAGACTAGTTCCTCTTAGAATTAACTGCTGTTCTGTAGGGATCGCATTCCTGTGTGCACGAGTATGACCCCTTCGTGCAGCAGTCACACAGCATGCGTTTCTCCACTCCACAGTGAGGTCCCCCTACTCAGAGGGGCTCATCTGATAGGAGCTACATTGATTTAGTTGTCCATAGCCCCTGGCAGTGACTGCAAGAGCAGCTGACCTTTATTTTGGAGCCCACTTGGAGAAAGTACACAGAGTGCTGGGGTGTTGCGAGAAAGGACCAGTGGCATCTAACCCTGCAAGCTCACAGTGTACAGGACATTTACTTACCAATCCCCACATAATGGTGGGGCCAAGATGGCAATTTGCACCATTATAAGAGCTTAATCACTCTTCTTGACTGAATCTCTGCACTCAGTGCATGCGTGTCATGTCCGCATGCATATGCCCATGCTGCCAGTCCATGTGCCTTAATGCACATGAGCGAGATGGTGGTGCTGTGTTGGATAGGAACTCAAGCCAGGGAGAGCTGCTGCCCTCGATATGGACACCAATGCCTCCTGTTTAGCCTGCCCATTCCATCCAGGAAGCTAATTTAGTTAGTTGCTTTAACTCCATGGGGAAATCCATGGGAATAGGTGCCTGAGACCCAGACCAGTGAGGCTGAACCAGAACTGACATGTTTCACATCACTTTTGGCAGCAATCTTCGTAGTTCATCTCAAAGTACTACTCCCACTATACTTAACTGGAAGTGACACAATCAGCGTCACTTCTGGTGGTCATATTTATGATCCTAAGCAAAGGATTATGTAGGCCAAGTATGTGGTGGCCTGAAGACTTCACCACATAAGCCTGATTGGTTTAAGTTAATGGAGGGTACCGACTTTCGTAATGCCCAAGTCTCATGTACATGGTGACTGATGTATTTCAAGCATGTAATATGCCCATGTTTTCTGATGCTACTCTCCCATTTTTTCCATATGTTCCACACAGAATGGCAAGGGCCAAGAAATGCAAGAGATGCGGTGTGCCACTGCTCCATCCATTGTGAGCTTGCTATGCTCCACCTGTGCAAAGGACCCCACAGAGTTCTCAGAGCTGGCCTATTCTACAGAAATCACTAGTGGCACATCACAGGAGGCTACTACAGAAAACACTGAAAGCACCACCTATGACAGTGAGCCACCGAGGAAGGAGCCGTAAAGGGAGGCAACAGATACTAACGTGCTCATCAATCAAAACCAACAGATCATACAGGCCTAACAATAGTTCATGGCAACAATGCTACAAAAACTAACAGAGATAGCCAGCATAAACAATAATTCAGTGGACCCAGAAGCCACCAGACCAGCACCAAACCCTATGGTGCTGTCCAGTCCATGCACGTGCTATGCTACACCAGACTCAGAAAAAGAGTCACATGGGGATTCAAGCGGCGGGAACATATGCACTACAAGATACTCGGTCTCTGACAGCAGAAATGTTCCCAGAACAAGTGCCTGACATTGTCTGTATAATTAAGACCACTGTTGGGTTTGACGTGGCACCCCAGGGGTTGACAAATTTCAAAATTAAGTACTTGTCCATGGACAAGTGGCTGGACTAAAATTTGTAGTCCTGGTGCTTGAGATGGTAGTCCAGTTAAAAATAGTAGAATTTTTAAAAAATTTAATAAAACTAAAGAAAAACACATTTTACATGAAATTTTTGTTTTGTTTTTAATTTTAAAGAGCAGATTCCTACTGTCGGTGCTGCTACTCTCCCCCAGCCCATTTGATGCCTTACTTTATCAGTAGCAAGCTGCTGAAGTTTGGCATAAATAGTCCAGGTGTGCGAAAAGTTATATCCCTCGTAATGTTGTAAATCTGTAGGCTGTTCATAAAAAGACCAACCTCCCAGTCTGAAAAACACCCCATGTCGGCCCACATAACCCTGTTTTGTGATTTGTAATTTTATTATATTAAATCACTCAATCGAATAATAGGGACCCAGTTAGTTGATCAATCGCTTTGATATAATAAAATCCCAGCAGTAAAGGGTATAAATATCTTTGAAAATACCAGCCGCATAGAACCGAATGGGGCATGCTCACACAGCCTTTGTTTTGTGACATCACAAAACAGGGCTGCGTGGGCTGATGTGGCAGCATTTTTTTCGGACCAGGAAGTTGGTCTTTTTTTTGGACAGTCTACAGATTTACAATATTACGAGGGATATAACTTTTAGCACACATGTACTATTTATGCCAAACTTCAGCAGCTTGCTACTGATAAGGTAAGGCATCAATTGGGCTGGGGCAGGCAGCTACTAGGAAGCTGCTCTTTAAATGCTGTCCTTTTTCTATAGGCTGGCACTAGTTGCATTCCATGAGATCGGATGAACCCTACAATCAGTCACCTCCCCCCCCCCCCACTGAGTGATATCAGACAATACTTCCCTATTTATTGTTAATTTTATATGCCTTTCCTTTTTTTCTTTTTCTATAGGCTGCCACCAGTTGTGTTCCCCGAGAGTCCCACAATCTGACCCCCCCATTGAGTGACTTCAGACAGTGTGCTTTCCTTTTTGTTTTTAATTAAATGCTTTTCCTTTTGTTTTGTTTTTCCCTTTTTTTCTATAAATTGCCACCAATTGCCTTGTTGTTCCCTGAGATCCCCACAATCTGACAGCAGTCACCCACTGAGTGAGTTCAGTTGAGACAGTCTTTTCCCTTTTTGTTTTTGATTCTAAATGCTGTTCATTTTTTCCCCTTGTAGGTTGCCACCAGTTGTGTTTCATCGAGATCCCCGCTTTTTCATAGCAGTTACCCACTCCCCAACTGAGTGACTACTGACTTCAGTACTTTCTTTCCCCTTGCTGCTGCAATTCTTCCTTCCTAGTTAATAAACTTTTCATTTTTCTTTTGGGTTTGGCTATTGGGCAAGCTGTCACTAAGCTGTGTTCCTTCTTCCAACACACATGATCTCACCAACTTAAGTGTGCAATAAGTCTTTTTTTAGCCATTTCCCACTGAACAGTTTATTCAAGTTCTTGTTTCTTTGCCCTGCTGACAAACCAACTGTCTCTCCCCCGCCACCTTTATGTTGTTCCCCAACCCTCCTCCTGTCCCCAAAATCTCTCACCCCTTCCCCCAGTTTTCCTTTAAAAATCCCATCCCCTTTCTTTCTTTTGGCTTTTAGTTTTTTTTTTTTATTTGCTGTGAGAGTGAGAGGCTGGGCATGTATAACCGTCGGTGACTGCCCTTGGTTAGGTCTCAACAAAAACTGGAGTCATGCAGCAGCCAAGCCAAGTACTTCCACTACATCCGTCCACTGACTGTCACACTGTGAAAAGGCGTCTTTGAGTTTCCTTGGTGTGACATGCCCATGACTCTCCTCCATCCCTCCATCCCCACCACCATCGCGCCTACTAGCCTGGACTGACTCTCAGAGTCTGCGCACTAT
This sequence comes from Neoceratodus forsteri, assembly GCA_016271365.2. NCBI lineage: Eukaryota > Metazoa > Chordata > Ceratodontiformes > Ceratodontidae > Neoceratodus > Neoceratodus forsteri. The sequence continues at coordinate 664,211,731 of CM057459.1, forward strand.
GGGCTGACTAACCTGTAAGTCCTTGGCTGCTGGCAATCACCGCTGCTGCTGCAGTGGGGTGAGGGAAGTTGCCTTCAGCTCAGCACGTCTCTCTGTGCTCGCTCTTGCTGGCAATCGCCGCTGCTGCTACGGTGGATGGAGGGAGGTTGCCTTCAGCTCAGTATGTCTCTCCGCGCTCTCTCCTGCTACTCCCCATTGCACGCGGCTGCACTCTCAAATGGAAACACTTGTACCATGTGAGGCTAAGAAAAACCGGCAGACTCAGATGAATATTAAAATAAGTGGCATCTAGCGGTCGAGACCCAGTATTACAAGCTATTTCAGTGGGGGGAGGCAAAAAAAACTCGGTTGTCCGTGGGACAGCCAAGAGAAGCAAAACTGCTTGTCCGGCTGTCAAGATTTGTAGCCCGGAACGTCGGGCTATGGGATTTGTCAAGCCCTGTGGCACCCCCACCACCACAATCTAAATACCATCCCTCCTTCTCACAGCTAAACTGAATGACTCCTTCCCTTTGTGCGAAGCCACAGACGAGGTCATAGCAAAGGACTTGAAAGCAACAGAATGTGCAAGGATACTGGAGAGGCATTTCTGGGACAGGATGTACCCTCTGCAAGGGGCAAACTAAAATTGTATTGTACCATACCGGCAATAGACCCCCAGATCGCAGCACTAAATAAAAGACCAGTGCTACCATCTCAGGGGGCCACCAGCACCAATGACTCTACTGACAGAAACTAGAAGACATCCTTGAGAAAAGCTTCAAGTTGGCAGAGCTGGGCAATACAGCAACAACTACAGTCATATATGCTACCAGAGTACAACTGACCTGGATGTAGGATGTGCAGAAGGCCCTCGCCCCCGACTCGGCAGAGTCTGAACTTATGCAGCAGGCCACACAGTCTACCAAATACTTGGCAAACATGACGGCTGAATTGTTAAAGATAAATGTCACAGCATCAGCATTAGCAACTAGGGCTAGACAGTCCATGTGGCTCAAATTGTGGGATGCAGACAATGAGTCTAAAGTAATGTTGAACAAGCTGCTGCTCAGAGGCATGCGTTTATTTGGTGAAGGGCTAGACAAATACTGTGCTTGAAAGGGGATGCAAAAGCCCAGGGGGAAAATAGGAACCTGGTGTCGTTGAGACACAGGCCAAGAAGCATAGGAAAACCAGGAGCAGTTTCAAAATTCACAAATAGCAGTTTATTTTTCTCAATAAAAGCAAAATAAAAAATAAAAATTATTCAGTATAACTATTTACAAAGGCAGTACAAACAGAGAAAACTAAGTCCTTCTTCTGAAGATATCTTATAATTCCAAGTTTCAGCCTCTCACTCTCCTTGTACCTCTAGCAAAAACATTGCTGCCCTTTTTATAAGTCTTTGTCTGGGAACTCGTTAAGAGAGCCTGCTTCTCACAAAATGTTCAGTTTATAGAATGTTCTTGTCAGTTTCGATGTAGGTGTAGCAAAAAGAACATTGTGACCCAGAACTGGCCTCTTGTTTACAGCTCTGCAAAAGGTTTTAAAAAACTGCATCTCAAGTTAAGCCCTTGAGTTCCAAATAGCTTTTTACAATAATTTCAACAAAATAACTATATGCAAGCAATAACACACGAGGAGGTGTGGGTTATGTCCTGATAAGAGCATACCCATGTGCGTCATGAGAGTGCCTTATGCACCTGGGCATGCTCCTATCAGGACATAACCCACACCTATGAGTGTGTTATTGTGCTTATAAAATGGGTCCCTTGGGAAAATTATATAAAAAAAAAAAGAACAGAAAATGTGAAACATATATATAAAAAATAAGGTTTTAATGACTGAACTGGTGGAAAATAGTCCCACTGTTACACTACTTTTATAATTATTTTGGCCCTCACCACTATCACCTATCTAGACAAAGGTAATTTTATTCACTATTCATTTTTTTTTTATTGTTGTTTAATTTATAGATGTTACATTTTGTGGTGCAAGAAAGACTGGATGGAAGCATTGTGTCATTCTGTGCATGCTGCCGAGGAGTGTGCCTGTTCCTGAGGAGCCTTCATAGTGAGCCTTGCATTTTCATGTATTGTGAAAAAACGGGCCTGCATGTGAACGGAGGACCCTTTTTCTGACGATGTTTCTAATTCCTGTTAAACCACATGTCGGAGGAGCAGGTCTGTTGTTTTTTTTTCTAAATATTTCATGAAGATGGAGTAGCGGGTCTGCTATCTGACTGGCTAGTACATCTTCTGAGGCGTGTCCTTTTCAGAAGATATACTAGCCAACCAGCACTAGCTTCCACTCCCAAGCCCCATAACAACAACAAATCAGTGCTTTAAAAACCAACCACACTGTGTAAAAGTCGGCCACAGAACCAAAAGTCAGTCTTCACTGGTTGGCTCACTCAGCACTCGGCTGCAAATGTCGAAATGGTAAAAGTCACAGCGACAGTATTAAAATCATAATGTACCTAACCGGTCTGTACGTTTCTATTTCTTTTCCACAGCTGCTGTTTCTCCCTTTGTCCCTTGCACCCCTGCCATTTCTGCTGTCTTCACTCACACTCAGTACAGTGCCAGGTCCTCGATAATACCACATGTTATTATAGTGGCAGAGATTTTTTTTAAAGCAGTCTTTTTAATAACATAAATTTCTTGGCACAGAACCATAACAAACATCCCAATGAAAGCCACTGATGGGTGACTCGCTTGATCGCAAACCACAAACCAGAAGCCGTTTAGTACAGCAGCTGTAGAGGGACACACTTACTACACATGCTCGCTCCAACTTGTCAAACTAAAAGTTAATGAGCTCCTAAAGTGAAGAAAAGACACAAATGTTAAAAAACCCTAAAAGAAAAAGAAATATTATGAGTATCTTGGGGATGGGGGTGGGGGCAAGAGACATCACAGTAAATGATGTATATACATTACCTGATACAAGACATGCTTGCTTTCACTCACTGAAACTAAAACTGACTGGGAAAAATAAGAAATATTAAACAAAAAGAGAAAAATCAAGGACATGGTTTTGTGTGTGTGGGGGGAGGGGGTACTGTAGACACAGACAAGCACCAGCATCTTTTATTAAAAGGTGGAAGACTGGGTTTGCTGGCAAAGGCACCTAGCTTCATCCGAGCTCTTTTCTTCTAGGTACTTGAAAGGACAGAGCAAACAACCTTACCAGAGCAAGGAAAAGGATTAAGGCTTCTTTTGGCTAGGCAGATTTACTGTGTGTTGTTATTTTTATTTTGTACTTACAGGGATTGTTACTGTTTGTTGCTAACATTTTATTGCTTCATTTTTCTCTGATTCCAATTGTTGTTGCTGAGTATACCCTCTGCTGCATTATTACAGGGTATGCCTACAGGTGTGTGCTTACAGGTTACTGCTGTAATCTTCTGATTCAAATTGTCTTTTGCAAGGTATATCTTATGTTACTGCTTTATTTTTCTCTGTAGCAAAGTGTTTCTTACAGGGTATATCTACTGTGAAATTATTACAGGTGGTGCTTTACAGGTTTTACAGTTTTATCTGTCATTAGGATAAGCTTCCGGGGCTACTGCATTTGTTGTTGGCTGATTGTTTCTGCTCTTACCTTGTTTCCTTTTCTGCTCTTACCTTGTTTCTTTCATCTGTGGTTGTTGTTTTTCAGCAGGGGAAGGACCCAACCACCCACCCCCCCATCCCCAACCACTCCACACTAAACTCCTTTTATAGGGTAGAACACTTGTGACATTTCCTGTAGCAAAGCAGGAAGGGGCAGATCAGAGGGGTATCCACACAGTGACCTCATTTACAGGGGCACACATAATTTAACTTGTCATAACAAGTTATACAAAAACAAACAAAACACAAAATCAAACTTTTGCTTTCATTTTCCTCCTAATTACTCTGATCAGGTAATAAACCCAGCAGCTTATCTGGAATGGATATCATTAACTGCAGGTACTGCAGAACACTTTTCAGAAGGGCAGTTTTACAGGATTTAGGACACTGTCCTACATGCTGGGCCATTGGAGATCTAAGGGCTTAGCTCCAGGCAGCATGGGCAGAAATTGCGTGCCTCAAATTTCATATTCAAGAGGAAATATATTATAAGAATCACTTGCCATTTCCCCAACATCCAACTGAAGCACCTCGACCGCAGACTGGTAGTTGGTCCGGGAGGTTGGCAGGTGGTTAGGAGGGGCAAATCAGGTGCCCCATCACTCAGTGCTCTTCAGCAGATCACCTCCACAAACCATATAAAAACTACAAACAGATATCTGCCTCTATCTCTGAAATCAAACAAAGGGGCAGAGGACACTGCAGAGCAGGACACTGCAGCACAGAAGCTAGCACAACAAAACTGGCCCAAAACAGGAACCAAAACAAAAAAAAGCAAAAAGGAAATCCCAAAAACTTCTGATCATAGGAGACTCCATGATTCGAGAAGTTGATACCTATCTCCAGCCAGGGGTAATGGTCAGATGTCTCCCAGGTACATCAGTGTAGAGAGACACTGACCACATTGCTAAAATTGTTCAGGAAACGGGAGAAAACATTGACGTCCTGGTACATGTAGGGACTAACGATCTTGCCAGCCATTCAGTTGTGGACACCAAGGAACACCTGACCAGGCTGGGTGACAAACTATTATCCTTTTCTTCCGGCATCTCCTTCTCTGAGATACTGCCAGTCTGGGAGAGTGAAGCAGATGGACGGAAGGTCAGAGAAGAGGAGATAGGGTAGCTAAACATGTTGCTGAAGGGCTGGTACCAGGAAAAAGGACACAAATTTGTAGGGAACTGGCAACAGTTTGGGGAGCGAAAGTTCTTTACATTTGATGGACTGCATTTGACTAAGGAGGGAGTCGGTGCATTGGGGTAGAAGTTTGACGTCTTTGCAGAATATTTAAACTAGCAAATGGTGAGGGGGTGTAGCACTCGATACGTCGAGTGGGAAGAACACCTCTCCCCCCTCAGCAAGTGGTCAAACAGGAGATCAACGTGTTTGTAGTTCATTTGCATCACCAGGTAAGGAAAAAGATCCGGCTCCCCATACGACACACAGAGAAAACACCAGACCTCACCCAACAAATAAACACATTGAAATCTGGCCAATGGAAAATCATGTACACAAATGCTTGCAGTCTGGGAAACAAGATCCCAGACCTGCAAGCAATAATGACAGAGACTAAACTGGACACAGTAGCCATTAGTGAGACATGGTTTACCAGTAACCACACTTGGGAGACTTCAGTAGCTGGCTTTGTACTGTTCAGAAGAGACCGAGGTGCAAAAGGGGGGGAGTGGAGTGGCCCTTTATGTCAATGAAAATATCAAAGCTACAGAAATTCAGAATATACGTAAGGAGCCAGAAGAACTGTGGGTCACCCTGGAAACAGGAAATGGGACAGCTATATGAACTGGGGTTGTCTACAGACCTCCAGACCAGGAGGAGGACACTGACACATTACTGTTAGAAGCTATACAAAACATGACAGCTAAAGGGGAGGTTCTGATAATGGGAGACTTCAACATGCCAGATACAGATTGATCAATACCAGCAGGAACATCTGCCAGAACTAGACACATGGTGGATTCCCTGCAAAGGGAGGGCCCTCAAACAACTGGTATAACAACCCACAAGAGACAGGGCTATCCTAGATCTAGTACTGACTAACAAGGAAAGGATCCCAGATCTCCATGTAGAAGGTCACCTGGGGGCCAGTGACCATCACATGGTATGGTTCAGTTTGGCCACTAGAACTAAATCATCCCATTTCAAGGCAAAAATATGGGACTTCAGAGGAACTGACTTTGATAAGATGGCCAACAGAGTTAAGCTAGCCCTGACAAAAAGAAATACAGGTGAGGGGTACAGGCAAAGTGGGCAAGCATTAAGGATGCAATACTTGAAGCAACATCCCATTGTGTTAGAGAGAAAAAGAAGTGCAAAAGAAAGAAACCACTTTGGTTCTCAAAATCAGTAGCAGAAAAGGTCAGAGCTAAAAGGCTGACCTTCAGGAAATATAAGGAAATGCAGCGGGATGAAGATAGGGAGGCATACCAAGCTTCCCTAAGGGAAGCAGGGAAGGCAATAAGGTAGGCAAATGCCCAAACCGAGGAAACATGAGCACAAACAGTAAAAGAAGGTGACAAGACTTTCTATAGATACATTAGTGAAAGAAGAAAGTCCAGAGGGGGTATTGCTAAGATCAAAGGGGATAAGGGGGCATGTGAGGAGGAGGACCATGTAAAAGCATCTGTCCTAAATAGATACTTCTGCTCAGTATTTTTTTCTGAAGAAGAAGGTAGGGCAGGACCCACAGGTCAGCACCATGGACACAGAAGGGAGGGAGGGAGGTGTGCACTAGTCCCTTGACAAAAGAAAGGTCCTACAAGAGCTTGATAAGCTCAGGGTGGACAAGGCAATGGGACCTGATGGCATGCATCCCAGGGTACTAAAGGAGCTAAGGGTGGAACTAGCAGAGCCATTAGCAGAACTGTTTAATGAGTCTCTGAGCACAGGAAAGGTCCCAGAAGACTGGAGAAGGGCTTATGTGATCCCGCTCCACAAGAGTGGTATCAGGGAGGAGGCAGGGAACTACAGACCAGTCAGTCTTACCTCAGTAGTGGGCAAGATTATGAAGGCACTCCTTAAGGAAAAGACAGTGCAACACCAGGAATGCATAGGAGCACAGGATCCAAGACAGCATGGGTTTACAACAGGAAGGTCCTGTCAAACTAATCTCATAGATTTCTTTGACTAGGTAACCAGAGTGTTGGACAAATGGGGAGCAGTTGATGGCACTTACCTTGACTTCAGCAAAGCTTTCAATACTGTTCCACATAGAAGATTGATTAATAAGCTGGGTAGGCTCATGGTGGATCAGAAAATGGTCAGCTGGGTGGTAAACTGGTTGACGGGCAGAAAACAGAGTGGTGGTAAATGGTATACAGTCAGAAGAGACGCAAGTCACAAGTGGGTTACCTCAGGGATCAGTCCTGGGGCCAGTCCTCTTCAATATCTTCATTAGTGACATTGCAGATGGACTGGAGGGTAAGGTTTGTCTGTTTGCAGATGACACCAAGATCTGCAACAGAGCAGATGATCCAGATGGGGTGGGCAGAATGAGAAGAGATCTGGATAAACTGGCAAAATTGTTGGAAGAGTGGCAACTGGGGTTTAATGCAAAGAAGTGCAAGATCATGCACATGGGGAAGAGAAACCTGAAAGCCACCTATAGGCTGGGAGGGGAGTTGCTGGCAGTCACAAGGGAAGAAAGAGACTTGGGCATCATCATCACAGATGACCTGAAATCATCCAAGCAGACCACTAAAGCAGTAGGTAAGGCTAGGGGGATATTGTGATGTATTAGTAGGGGTATCTCAAGTTGCAAGAGAGAGGTAATAATCCCTCTTTACAAGACACTGGTTAGGCCCCATCTGGAGTACTGTGTGCAGTACTAGAGGCCACACCTTTACAAGGATATTTACTAAATTGAGGCAGTCCAGAGAAGGGCAACCAAAATGGTGCAGGGACTGCATCAGAAAACATATGAGGACAGATTAATGGAGCTCAATATGTATACCCTAGAGGAAAAGGGGGAGAGAAGTGATATGATCGAAAGATTCAAACACCTTAAGGCATTAACAAGGTGAAAGAGTCTAACATGTTTCAATATAAGAAAAATAGCAGGACAAGAGGACACAGCATAAGATTAGAGGGAGGCCAATTAAGGGGTACTATGAGGAAGTTCTTTTTTCACAGAAAGGGTGGTGAATGCAAGGAACAGCCTACCTCAAGAAGTGCTGGATATGAATACAGTGCAGGGCTTCAGACAGGCATGGGATAGGCATAAGGGAGCAATACAGATGAGTATGAATAGATAGGCTATTGACAGAGCAAAGGCGATGGCACATTCATAAGGTAGAAAAAGAAATGGGCAGACTGGATGGTCCTTGCGGTCCTTATCTGCAGTCAACTTCTATGTTTCTATGTTATTAACTTTTAATGAAACAGCTCCATTACAACACAATGATAGGGACTATTTTTTCTTCTACTGATATGACCAAGATTTTTATTATTTTTATATACACTTTTTATGTGTTTTTTTTTATTAACTTATTTACTGTGGGGGCCCATTTTATAAGTGCAATAACACACTCCGAGGTGTGGGTTATGTCCTGATAAGAGCACACCCTAGTGCATAAGGCACTTGGCTCAAGCGCCTCATGCCTCATAACACACCTGGGTGTGCTCCTATCAGGACATAACCCACACCTCATCATGTGTTATTGCTTGCTTAAATGAAGGGATCTCAGTATCACATGCAGTTTTACACAGAGATTCACATATATTTTTTATAACTGCAGATATGCAAGGGGGAAGAAAAGACAGAATAGCAAGTGAAGGCAGAGGGATAGCCAGATGAGGAGCATTGCAAAACCATTGGTGTAATCAGTTCCTAGGTCTCACAAGAAAATTAGGTTGCACAACCAGAGGAGAGACAGAAAAGGAGAGGATATAACATAACCTTGCATTTAAACTCTTTCTGCATAAACAAATGGGGCAGGGTCTTATTTAACCCTGTCACATACCCCCCCCCCCCCCAAAGGGAACCTGCTGTAAAAAAAACAGGTTTCCAATACATTCTTTAAATTCTCCTTTAACATTACAGTAGCTTATAATCTTTACAGTTCAGTGCATATGCAGTATAGCAAACAGAGAAGTTTCAACTCATGTTTTTTTCAGCCTTTGGAATTCTTAATTCCTGGTCCATAACTTGACAGAAAATCAGCACTGACATTCTCTCTTCCAGAATTGTGCATCACTTTAAATTTAAATGGCTGTAGTGCCAGGTACCACCATGTGATTCAAGAATTTTTATCCTTCATTTGGTTAAGCCAACAGAGAGGCTTGTGATCTGTTACAAGTGCAAAGTCAGCTCTTAGTAAATAAAACTTAAGGGACTCCATGGCCCATTTTGTCACAAGGTATTCCTTTTCAATGGTGCAGTACCTTTTCTCTCTGTCATGCAATTTCCTACTTATGTATGGAAAAGGATGTTCTTTCCCATCTATATGCTGACTTAAAACTGCACCTAGGCCTACCTCTGATGCATCAGTCTGTAACAGAAATTGTTTCCCAAAGTATGTGCTTATTAAAACAGGAGATGAACATAATACAGCCTTAATGGCCTGAAAAGCCTCGTCACACTCTGGGGTCCATTTCACATTATTCAGGAACTGTTTCTTTGTGAGTTCAGTGAGGGGAGTAGCTAACTTGGCAAAGCTTGGAACAAATCTCCAATAATAACCAGCCAGCCCTAAAAATTACCTGACATGTTTCTTGGTTTTGGGGACAGGGCTGTTAGCTATAGCTTCATCTTGAAAACCTCTGGCTTGGCTTCTCCATTTCCCAAAACGTAGCCCAAATATCTGTTTTTCTGCATGCCCAGAGCACACTTGGTAGGATTAATTGTCAGACCTGCCTTTTTGATCGATTGGATAACTGCTCGTAGGTGTTCCAGGTGGCTTTTCCAGTCTGGGCTGCACACCACGACATCATTCAGGTATGCAGCACAACAACCAGTGTGGGGATAAAATTACATCCATATACCACTGAAATGTAGTGGGTATGCCAGATAAACCAAACGGCATGGTGGTAAACTGATAGAATCCTATAGAAGTGGCAAATGCAATTTTGTCTCTGGATTCTTTAGCTAGGGGGATTTGCCAGTAACCCTTGGTGAGATCGAGGGTACTAATATACTTAGCACTTCCCAGTCTGTCCACCAAATAATCTGTTCTGGGCATAGGATAACTGTCAAGTTCTGCCACTTGATTAAGTTTCCTAAAATCATGGCAGATTGTTACACCCCATTCTTTTTTGTTTACAGTCACCACTGGTGATGACCAAGCACTTCTCGCTTTTTCTGTGATACCCAATTCTTTCATTTTTTGTGTATTTCCTTAACCATATCTGCTCTTAACCACTCTGTTAATCTGTATGTCTTTTGTCTTCTAGGGCAAGCATTCCTTGTCATTATTACATGCGCAATCCCTTTTGCTCAGCCTGGTACTGTGGTAAAAGTATTGTTAAATGTCCTTAGCAAGTTACGAATTTCTGCGGTTTGTTTGGAGGTTAAGGAAACATTCACTGTTACAGCATCAGCAGTTACAATTCGTTCCAGTCTATCATAAGCTACATCACCATCTTGTTTATCAGTTGCTGGTAAAACCAGCAAAACAGCTTTTCGTGTTTTTTCAGCCCATTTCTTGAAGAGGTTAGCATGGCATATCTTAGTAGGATTTTTCCTGTCAGGGGTCTCAGTCCTATAATTAACTGTGCCAGTGCATCTAAGAACCTTATAAGGCCTTTGCCACTTCATTAACAGTTTATTTTCTGTAGTGGGTAACAGTAGCAAGACCTTTTCACCTGGTCCAAGAAATTTGTCTTTTATCCCATGGTCATAATACACCTTCTACTGGTTTTGTGCCTCTTCCTGATTACTGTGGGTGATTTCAACATATTTTTCAAGCTTATTTCTCAGGGCACACATATAAGCTGTAATAGATTGTTTCTGATGGGTGTTATCTTCCGGTGTTTCTTTAATTGCATCTAGTGGCCCTCTAGATTGTCCGTCATACAGCATTTCAAATGGTGAAAAACCTGTTGATACATGTGGCACTTTGCTGTAAGCAAAAAGTAGGTAAGATAAGTATTTTTTTTTATATTTCCAGCTTCTGGAGAACTCCTTCCAGCATCCACTGGCTCCCAGCCTGTACCCTCCCCTGTGACTGCTCCTCTCCCCTTGTGCCGCCGAGTACCACCTCTGGGTCTGAACCATCCGGAGGTAGGGCCGTCCTATCCTACCAGGGCGCTCTATCTATAGGGCAAAGTGCCCAGTGCATGAGGCGGCTCATGGAGAGGAAATCAGCCCAGGATTGGAGGTGTGGGCTTGGAAGGTCATGGTGTCTTCATCTATCCCCAGGAGATGGGGTTTTTCTTTCTTTTAGTGTACGAGTCCCCTCAGAGTGCAGCTCATCGTCAAGGCAACATCATGCCGCAACTCTGCCTCCCAACATGTATAGCGTTGCTACATTGGGCGCCCCTGACGGCCACCAGAGGCCGCTCCAAGAGCGATTGCGTCCCTCACCCTCCCCGGGGAAAAGAGAGCAGTCCTACGGATGCTCAATCTCTTCCCCCCTGCTGACCCCCTGCAACCCAGGCTCATTCCCGAACCCGGGTCACCAGTGTGGAGTGAGGTGTGGCGTCCAGCGCCTCAACCCTCAGCGCCACCAGGCTGGGTAAGATAAGTATTGGTCCCAGTCTTTCCCTTCCCCTTTTACAAATCTTTCTAATATGCATTTTAGGGTTTGATTAAAATGCTCAACAAGACCATCTGTTTGAAGGTGATAAGGGGAGGTTCTCATGGCAGTGATACCTAGTAGTCAGTGCAACTCCTTCCATAGTACAGCACCAAAATTACTACCCTAATCAGTAACAATCTTTTTAGATATGCCAACCTTGCTGAAAATTTTGGCAAGCTCTGTTGCCACTTTTGGGGCAGTGACAGTATGTATTGGAACAGCCTCTGGGTATTGAGTAGCATAGTCACATACTGCCAAAATGAACTGATTACCCTTTATAGTTTTGTCTAAGGGGCCAACCACATCCATTGCAATTCTCTCAAAATACACATCTATCAAGGGTAGGGGCACCAGGGGCACCTTGTCTTTCTTAGTCATTGGGGCTACTTTCTGACATTCAGCACAAGAAATGCAATAGTTAGCAACATCTTCATGAATTCCAGGCAAGTAAAATCTGTACAGAAATCTGGCGATGGTGCAATCCCTCCTTGAGTGACCAACCATATGACTATCACATGCTATCTGTTACAACTTGGTTCTATAATTTTGTGGTATAACCAATTGTTCTATCTGGTCCTGTGTCTGAGGTTTAACCCAAACACTGTAAAGTAGCCCATTACATTTTTTAAACATAGGTTCACCTTGTTTTGGTTTCACCCCCAGCTGCTTAAAATAACCCTGGAGAGAAATATCATTAGCTTGCTCTGAAAGAAAATCACAATCAGTGATCAGTTTAGTTTCAGCATTTTCATATGCTAACCCCTTACGTCCATCAGTCTTTTGTTGCCACTGTTTCTTCAGGTGTCGTCTTTCATTCCTGAACTTCAAGATCTTGGAGCTGTGCTCAAACAAGTCTGAATCAAAATCAGTGAAAGGAAAAGAGTCCCCATTATCTGAAATTGTCTTTGCCTGAACACTTGTCACCACAGCTGCTGAAACATCAAGATTTACTCTCTCTTTGATTAACTCAGCAAATCCTGGAAAGTTATTTCCAATAATCACAGGTGCAGGTAACTTAGGTACTACCCCCACTTTCATTTGGTGCGACACCCCATTAATAGAGTCACTTGGCTGGTGGGATAGTATTGAGTGTCCCCGTAGATGCAGATGGCACCAGTACCTGGTTGTTTTGGACATTGTTTTCCCAGCACTTCAATATGCTCTAGGGTCTGTCTGCTTCCTGAATCTATAAGTCCCTTCACAGTCTTATTTCCCATCTTCACATCCATTAAGTACTGTACTTGTCCCAATTTTCTAAGGACAAATCTGCTCCAGCATCACTCTTCTTACTACGGCAATTTCTTGCAATATGACCTGGCTTATTACAATTATAGCAAATAAAGTCTTTGAGTGCAGATTTTTTACCCTCACCAGAGTTCTTATTTGACTTGGAATTTAAATGGGAAAAAGAGTATCTTACCTGTGCTTGGCTATTACCTCACTGCTATGGCATCTGTCTGGCTATTTGGTAGTCTTCAGCAAAAGAAACAGCCTTTTTCCCACTTTCTGGTATGCGTTCTTTTATCCAAAGCTGTACATCTGTGGGTAGGATGTTGGTGAACTCCATTACAAATGTGTCGATCTGTGGGACTATTTTGTCCTCTGGTTGGAGCCATTTAATAAGGAGTTCTCTGAGATGGATGAAGGCTTCTCGAGGATTGTCAGCTGAGTTGTACTTCAGGGACTAGAATTTTGCGGTCATAGTTTTCTGAATGTGCAGTGTCTATACTGCTGTAGGCAAGTTGAGCTTTCCCTGTCAAGTAAAGTACCAGTCAGACTGCCCATTGCTGCTTTGGCCACTGGCAGGCTGCAGCAGCCATTTCAAAAGTTGTCAGGTATGCTTCGATATTATCCAAGGGACACAACTTTGTAAGTTTAATGTATTTTAAAGTTTGTGTCTAGTTGCTGAGCTGGACCAGTGCCAGATCCTCCAGCTTTGATAACTTGTAAGATAGCCATCCATCACTGCATCTCTTCTCTTCTTTGCTGCATCTCTTCTGTTCTTTGCTGCTCTTGTTGCTGCATCTCTTCTCTTCTTTGTTGCTCCTGTTGCTGCATCTCTTCTTTTCTCTGCTTCTCGAGTTGTTGCATTTCTTCTTTTCTCTGTGCCTCTAAACATTAAATCTCTTTTTCTCTCTGCCACATCTCCTCTCTTCTCTGTTTCTCCATCTATGTTTATTGTATAGTCCACCATGTGAAAATGGCAGTCAGGCTTTCAGGTTCTGTCACTGCCTGTTCTTCTTTTTCCATCACTGGTGCTGGCTGTACAGTCTCAGCTTGGACCTCTGTCTCTGCTAGTTAGTTTGCCATTTTTCTGGTAATCACTCCTGGACTTGCTGCTGCAGAATCCATACTTTTCTTCTATGCTTCCCTGGTACCAGGTCTAGTACCCACGCACAAAACTCCTGGCTTAGAGTATGCACAGCATAAATCCCACAGCTACCACAATCTGTCATTGAGGCTTAGGTCAGGAAGCATAGGAAAACCAGGAGGAGTTTCAAATTTTGCAAATAGCATTTTATTTTTCCCAATAACAGCAAAACAATCAATAAAAATTATGCAGTGTTACTATTTACAAAGGCAGTACAAAGAGAGAAAACTAAGTCCTTCTTCTGATGGTATCTCTTAATTACAAGATTCAGTCTCTCAGTTACTCACTCTCCTTGTCTCTTCTAGCAAAAACATTACTGCTGTTTTTATAAGTGTTTGTCTGGGAACCCGTTAAGACAGCCTGCTTCTTACAGAATATTCTTGTAAGTTTACAGAATGTTCTTGTCAGTTTCGATGTAGGTGCAGCAAAAGAAACATAGTGACCCAGAATTGACCTGTTGTTTACAGTGCTGCAAAAGGCTTAAAAACTGCATCTCAGATTAACCCCTTGAGTTCCAAATAGCTTTTTGTAATCATTTCAACAGTTATATGTACAGTTTTAAACAAAGGGATTCCAGTATCACATACAGTTTTCCACAGAGATTCACATATAATTTTTATAACTGCAGATATGCAAGGGGGAAGAAAAGAAAGAACAGCAGGTGAAGGCAGAGACAGCAAGAAGCAGAGAACTGCAAAATCATCAGAGTGATTAGTTCCTAGGTCTCACAAGAAAATTTGGTTGTGCAACCAGAGACGAGACAGAAAAGGAGAGGATAGAACAGACCCTTGCATTTAAACTCTTTCTGCCTAACAAGTGGGGTAGGGTCTTATTCAACCCTGCCATACCCGGGCTCAACCTACCGACCTACCAACAAGACTTTGCTTTTGGGGAAACAGAAATTTCAGAGATAAGAAACAACCTTATAATGGGAACAGGGACATCAGTTTTCATGCCCACTACCTCACAAACAACAATAATAGCAACAACAGATTCTGAGACTGCAACACAGCTAACAGAGGGCAATTCAATGGCAACTTCAATCCTAAACAGCAGTCTAAGCAATGACTGTAGCATACAAATTACTTCCCCAACCCACCGCTCGATAAAAGCAGCATGCCTGCTGAAGTTCACATAGGTATGAAAGAAATGAACTCAAGATAAATCAGTCCCGGATGTAGTCAGCAAGGGTTATGCAATCTAATTAACAGATGTACCCACAATGAACAGCATGCTAATCTCACCAGACCCAAAAAGAAATGCACACCCAGAACATGTTAAATAGATCATACAAAGTCTACTTGATGGCAAGGCCATCGTAGAAGATCCACAAGCAGAGAGCTGAAAAGGAATACATTCGATATTCTTTACAGTGCCCAGAAAGACAGGTGACATTCGGCCAGTCTTAGATTTAAAAATCTTAAATCAATCCATCCTATACAAACTATTCAAGATGGAGACCATCGGGTCAACCATAACAGTCATATGCCTAGGAGACTATCTGATATCAGTCAACATGAAAGAGGCCTATCTACAAATTCCCATCAGACCCTCACATTACAAATACAATTATTTATGTATCCTGGGACAACACTAGCAGTACCAAGCACTCTCTTTGGTACTAGCCTCAGCTCCAAGAGTGCTTACGAAAGTATCAACAGTACTAGCCGTAAAAATGAGGGAACAAGGGACACAAGTGATATCATACCTCAACAGCTGGCTCATCCAAACCAGGTCGACCATCCACTCGCTGAGAGAGACACAGACAGTGCTACACTACCTGGAACAGCACCTATGGATCATAAATTGACCCAAGAGCTTCCTGGTCTTCAGTCAGATAATAAAGCACCTGGGTACACTCATAGACACAAGAAAAGGACAAGTAAGACCATCAGACGAGAAGGTGAACAACATCATCCTCCAAGTGGAGAACTTTTGGAAATGCAGTAACCTGATGCTGAAACAGGTTTCACAGGTGCTAGGCTCGATGGCATCTTGCATCAACCTTGTTCCATGGACCAGGTGGAATGTGGGACCACTCATGATCTTGACCATCCAGCAAGGGGCTTAAGTAGACTACAAACTCTCAGCCACGATGAATATCATCCCAAAAATGTGATCCTCATTGGGGTGATGGATGAATAGATACACCTTAACCAGGGGCATGCCTCTAGACATACAGCACAACCTGGTAATCAGAACAGATGCCAGCCTGAAAGGGTGGGGAGCTTCAGCAGGCTCACACACTGCATAAGAAACATGTCCCTCATGGAGTCAAAACTACCAGTCAACATACTGGAAATAAGGGCAGTCTTCCATGCCCTTGTTCACTTCAGCAGCATGGTCAAGGGGAAGAACATCCTTATTTGTTCTGACGACAGGGTCACTGTGGCATACATAGTAAAGCAAGGGGGAACCAAAAGCAAAGGAATGCAGAGAGAAACAATCAAAGTCATCACATGGGCACAGAAACACATGGCACACATCACAGCCAACTATTTAGCAGGGATATTAAATATAACAGCAGAGTGGCTCAGCAGGCAACAGATTCACCTGAAGGAATGGCAACAGCACCAACAGATCTTTGCAATGACAAATAGGCATGGGGTCCATTGCAAATATACCTCATGGCCACACACAGGAACACTCAAACACCAAAGTTCTTTTCCAGATTCAGGGACAACAAGTCAATGGGGGTGGATGCCCTGTGCCTGGACTGGTGGTTAAGCATGGCATACATCTTTCCCCCGATTCCTCTGATCCCTCAAGTACTCAGGAAGATCTGGCAAACCGAGGCAAGAGTGATCCTAATCGCACCATACTGGCCTCATCAGTCATGGTTTACCACGATCATTTCCATGGCACTCAACCAACCATGGAGGTTGCCAGAACTCCTGGTCATACTATGACGGGGTCTGGTAAGACAACCCAACTCACAAAACATTAAATTGACAGCCTAGTGCCTGAAAGGGAGCAACTGCTGAGGGCCAGATATGACCCTAAAGTAAAAGACACTATGGGATCAACAACATCTTGCTGTACCAGGTGGTGGGCAATATTCATTACTTGGTGTTCAACTAAAGACATAAATTCAGAAGCATCTTCAACTGCAGACATTTTGCTTTTCCTGCTAGAAAGTCTTGATGATGGGCTATCACAAGCCTCTCTGTAGGTGCAACTGGCGGCCAAAGGGGCAGCAAATCAAAACTTTTTGCCAGGGGGGACTTCCGGTGACATCACATTACAGTATGGAGGGGTGAAAGCAGAGCACCGATTCCACCCAGTATAACAGTCCTTTGAATTTTAGAAATGAAGGTCCAGGTTCAGAAGTCTTACCATCTTACCATCTTATCTCTGGCTATCCCTAAAGTTAAAATGCGCTTTGGTAGAGCCTCAATAAGCTTCACTCTTCCTACGCTCTGGAATAATATCCAGAAAACCTTGAGGCTCGCTTCCCCTGTTATGTTCTCCCTCTTCAAATCCTTGTTCCTGAGGACCTTCTCTGAGGTCTGTCATTGCTTCAAGTCAAGGTCTTAATATCATGATTTGTTACTGCTTTAAATTCTGGACTTAAACCTGAACCATTGCCTGAGGCGTCATTTGAGTCCTCCCTTCTGTCATTGTCCAAATCAAGGTCCCAACATCACAATCTGTCTTTGCTTCAAATATTGGACTTAAACCCCAACCATTGCCTGTGGCATCTGTCATGTTTCTTCCTTAGAACAGTCCTTCCTCCCTAGGCCATCATGTCCAACCCACGGCTATCTCATCTGACCTTCCCTCCCCACTCCCTATACTCCCTTCCCTTCCCACCCCACTTGCCAGGCCATGCCTACAGTACTTATCAAAGGACTCTTGCATCTCAATCTTCTTTGCACTTTGACACTAGAGGAACTGGCACTCCTGCTTACTGACTCTTCCAATTATGTTTACTGTATAAACTTTAGCTCATTACCTTACATCCATATATCTGTATCTATGCAATTATATTAAAATGGCACTACCTCTTGTTGAACCTATTGCTATGTTCTGGTGGAAGTATCTTGTTACATGTGATGGTCATATGTTATTATGTTGTTATTATTACTACTATGTCATTGTTATGTACATTCACTCAACCTGTTATGTCTTAACCCTGTTGACAATTGTTTTGCCCCAGGTCCATCTCGTAAATGAGCTTGTCTCAATGATGTTCTGCCTGGCAAAATAAAGAGTTTGATTGATTGATTGACGAATTGGTGAGTTCTGCAGCGTGGTTCATGGTGCTGAGAAGGGGGAAGCAAGCCCCAACAGAGTAAAATGACCCAAAATGTTCTAAGCACTCCCTGGTAAAGATGGTACACGTGAATGATCACAGGCACAAAGTTGCAGTTTAAGAGGTTTACTACCAAAGTTCAAGTGTACATTCACAGCAGCAGCATGTAGCTACAATTAGCCACCCACCTCAGTGCAGTTTCTTGACCATAGTACCCCCTCAGGAAGCCCTATGGTCAAAGCATCGGGGTGGTACTCTGTTCTCCCTTTTTTTCTATTACTTCCAGCTTGGGGGGTAAGCTCATGCGGCTTCCTTTCCTGTGGATTCTGCATACCTCCTGCCCACTTGCCACCCCCTACTCCGAGTTTAAATACCCTTGTTTTGCTATGTAATCCCCCATCCTCTGCTTCAATACCTTCTTTTGTATGTTCCTTCTGTTCCTCTTGTTCTATTTAAGTTTTAACAGTTTTTTCTCCTCTTGGCTGGCTTCCCTCAATGAGTTTTTCCCTTTTTATTGTTTTCTTTTTTTTGGTTCTTTCATTTTTTTTCCCTTCTTGGTATTATGTTTCTTTTTTATATGTCATATTGGGTTTTCGTTTTTCTTTCTCATTTGAGAGTGTTCTTTAGGATTTTGTTGCCTTTGAGTCTGTACGAGGCTGCCTGCCCCATGGTTGAATTGTTGGTAGATGTGGGTTGTTTTTCTAAATAGCAAGTGGGTCTTTCTTTTAATTTTTTTCTTTTGTCCTCTTTACTGGTTCCTCTATAGTTTCCCTGCCTCCTTCGTTTGGTTTCCTAGTCCTTTGCCTATGCTAACCTCCCTTTTTCAATCATATCTTTTTTTCATATCTTTACAGTCCTGACTCTATTAGCTTTGTTGTCTCGACATTTTGTTTATTTTGCTGCTTGACTTTTATCTTTTGGTGTTCTGGGTCCACTGTTTTCCTTTTCTCTTTGTAGCTTATTTAGTTTCTACAGCAGGGACTTTCAATTGTATGGTTCTACTGCCCTCTAGTGGATTTTCTGAAGTATGTTTTTTTTCTGTTGATATTGTACTCTCCGGAGCGTTAACTGTCATGGTTTCTTTCGGGACGTTTCCTGGCTTTTCTTCTGGAATAGGCTGGCTGAGCACTGTGTCATTTCTTTTGTTCTACTAAGGTTTTTGGACCCTTGTTATTTCTCTATCTGTGTGGACTTTTACATATATGTATGAATGCTTATATATTCCATTTTTTAGTTATGTGCTTTTTGGATTCTACCTTTTTCTTTAATCATTTCTCTTTGGTTCATTTTCTATTTATTGATTTGATGGGAGGTACTAGATGTTTTGGATGGGCGGGGTAAGATATTTTTTTTATTGAGGATTTCTTCATATGATCTGGGGAGGGGCACAAGGGTGTTTGGGAAGAGGGACGTGGAATTTGGTATACACTGGTATGGTGCATTTGCTTATCTTCTTATTCTTATTTTGCTCTCCTGCAGGGGTTGTTTTAGTTTGTTTTTTTAACTGGGTGGGTTAGGAGAGCGGCACACTCTGTGTGCTTTCACTGGTTTTTAGCTTAGCATGTAATATTGTTCTTTCTGAACGGGGGGCTAGGTTGGCACTTTGTTGTGCCCCCTGCGATGCCTTGGCATCTTTCAGCATTGCTTAGAAGTGTGGCCTGGGAGCCTACTCCCTACCTTGGAGGTTGTGTTTTCCTTTTTCTCTCCATCATGCCAGTTCAGCTTACAGTAGCTTGCTTTTATGTATTGGAGTTTTTCCTGTTATGCAGACCTGATACCAGTCATGAAGTGGTTTGTTCATACTTTGTATATAGTTTGGGGGTTTTGTGTTAGCTTGTTTTTTCATATTTTGTTGTGGGTTTATGGTTTAATTGATGGGAAGCTTTTGGGGGGCTTTTCATGTATGGATTTTATTGGTGACCTCTGTCATGTGTTTTATTCTGGTTGTTAATACAACTTTTGGTTTTTGAGGTCATCTTCTTTGAGTACTTCTTTATGAAACAATTAACTGAAACTACATTTCTCAATTTGTTCCTTTTGGTTATGTATATATATATATATATATATATATATATATGTATTATTGTAAAGTACAGTGCTTTGGTCCAGCTTAAGTGGTAGCTATTTTATTGTTAAATTTTAACTCAAGGTTCTACTGGGTTTGGCTACCTGGTACTGGTCAGAGGCAAGGTGGGGACCCTTAATTTTTTTCTGTCTGCAGGAGGAGTTGGGGGGGGGTGCTTTTTCATATGTGTTTGGTATTCCCTTTTATTGGAAAGGGAAAGGGGAGTATTGTTTAACCAGGTGTAGCACACTAAGCCAAAGCTTGTTTCCAGGTGCGACCTGGGAGCACAAGGAAGTTAAGTGACTTGCTCAGTATCACACAATATACACCTAGGCAACTGTGGAATTCAAACCCAGGTCTCCAGATCTGTAGCTCCGAGCCTTAACCTACTGCCTGCTTGGAACAGGCTATTTATTAAAGACTTGGTAGTAATTCCTTTCTACATGCGTTCTTACACTGAAGCAATTTCTCACAGTGTTAATGGTAAGCACAACCCAGTTAAGCATGTCTGCCTCCTTCAAAAATTTTGGTTACTTGGTACTGGTCAGAGGCAAGATGGGGACCCATTCTTTTTTTCTTTCCACAGGATGAGTTGGGGGGGGGGCAGGGATCAACAAATTCGCTAGTAGTCGAGGACAAGTCTAAAAGTAGTAGTCCTTGTGTTGAAGCTGGTAGTCCGAATAAAAAGGGCATATTTTTAAGAAAAATCAGTAAAAGTAAAAAACAAAGAGTGTGTATGTGTTTTATTTTTTTTGGGAGGGGGCGAGTTAAATACTAATATGTTAACACTGACAGTGTGAATATGTTTAATTTCTGTTATAGATCAGACAGAACCAGTGTCAGGAGAGGAGAGAGTAGGTCAAGAGGACAGAGAAAGCAGCAGTACAGGCCAGGGTGCAGTGCACAACACACACAGTCAGGCAAATCAAATCACAACCCATCAGTGAGAATAGTGAGGTGGAGAAGAACCATCAGCAAAAGTGGCAGCCAGTGCAGTTGGAGAATGAGCATCATCACTGCACTGCAAATAATAATGTCATGGATTTCAAATCTGACTGCTTGTTTTTATTGCTTCTTTTTTTTCAAGCTGTTTTTTGTTTTTTTTCTTTCACAAGTCTGCCGCAGCAGGACTTGGAGTGAACACTGGACAGGTCAGGTCATCCCTTTCCACACAGGAAAACACTTCTAGTAGTAGTATCCCAAGTTAAGAACACACAAATACACATGACACACACAGAGTTAGGCTCCTCTTATTTCAAATCTTTTTTTTTTTTTAATTAGCTTTCTGATTTTTTTTGTGTTGTTCACAGGCCAGACAGCCACAGACAGGACACTAGGCAGGTCAGGTCACACCTTTCCACACAAGACACCTCTAGTTAAGTATCCCAAGAAGAGCTCACACACAGTGTTTGCCCTCTCAACTTATTTAATCTTTTTCTTTTTGACACGTGTTGTTGTACTCTGTTAAACTTCTTTTGTTTACAACCTTTTTTCCCTATCTTTCTTGGTTTTTTTTTTGTTTCACAAGTGTGCCACAGCAGTGGACTGGACAGTGGATAGATAGTAGATACTGAGTGGGCAACAAACTAACCAGACCTTTTTCACTCCTTTCCACAACAGAGCCACACACAACTTCTGTAATATTTTTTTCTTTACAATCCATTACTTTTTAGCTAGCTTTACAGTACTAGTCCTCTACTTGTCTGAGACAGACTGGTGGTCTAGTCAGGTCTTGTCTGGTATGGTACTTCTTAAAGTTTTCCCTTAGGCAGTAGGCTAGGCAAGGCACAATGCACCAAATACAGTTTGTCTATTTATTTTTATTTTCCTTGCTTCTTTTTTCTTTTACTTTTCTTGGACAGGCCACAACAAAACCCCAACCCTCTGTCTTTCTCCTCAGTAAGTAGTATGCATACTACTGGTTACTCTGCAGCTAGGTTCAGTGTCTTTATAAGCGACATTGCAGAGGGACTGGAAGGAAAAGTATGTCTCTTTGCAGATGACACAAAGATCTGCAACAGAGTTGATGCACAAGGTGGGGTGGAAAGGATGAGAAGGGACTTGGCAAGGTTAGAGGAATGGTCAAATGTATGGCAGCTTAGATTCAATGCTAAGAAGTGCAAGGTAATGCACCTGGGAAACAAAAATCCAGGGGAAGAGTACACAATGGGGGTGAGATACTAACAACAACAAAAAATGGAAAGGGACCTGGGGGTAGTCATATCAGATGACCTAAAGGTGGGCAAGCAATGTGAGGGCAGCAAGGAGGGCTGGGGGGATACTGGGATGCATAGGGAGAGGCATCACCAGTAGAAAACAGGAAGTTATTATCCCTCTGTACAGACAGTTGGTGAGACCCCATCTGGAGTACTGCGTGCAGTTCTGGAGACCCAGTCTCCACAAGGACATAGATAGGATGGAGGCTGTCCAGAGGAGGGCAACTAAAATGGTGCAGGGTCTGCACCAGAAGACATATGAAGAGAGACTTAAGGAGCTGAATATGTATAGCCTCGAGGAAAGGAGGAAGAGGAGGGACATGATAGAAACTTTCAAGTATCTCAAGGGAATCAACAAAGTCCAAGAGGGTAGCATCTTTCAAAAAAAGAGGTGTGCAAGAACAAGGGGGCACAATTTGAAGATAGAAGGGGGGCGGCTCAGAGGTAATTTAAGGAAATATTTTTTCACAGAGAGGGTTGTGGATGCATGGAACGGCCTTCCGGAGGAGGTTGTGGAGTCAAAAACAGTGGTGGAATTCAAGCATGCATGGGACAGTCATAAGGCAATTCTAGGGGTTGGGGGTAGGAAGAAGTAGGCTGCTGGTTAACTAGGATCTGCAGCTTATCCAGTAGGCAGGAAAATGGGCAGACTGGGTGGGCCAAGCGGTCCTTATCTGCCATCAAAATCTATGTTTCTATGTTGTTTTTTCTTAATTTTCTACTTTTTTTTTTTTTTTAACCGAACCCTGGTTTGTCTTTTTCTGTTTATTATTTGGGTGGTGCACACAGGTGCAGATGCAGAATTATTGATTTCCCTCAACCCTCACACAGGTCTTCTGCCTGCAGTGCAGTCCCTCGTGCCATCACATCGGATCTCACTGATCAAGTCACTGATCCTGTCTGCCCCTCGTGAAACAAAGTGTTAATTCAGTTCTTTAATCCATTTTTTAGGATCACACTGGTCAAAGTATACATAGTGATCACTGACCACCAAGGTCTCCTCTCCTTGTGACGTCTGCTACTGAGTCCCGGCTATGGCTCCCGTCCTTCCCCCCTGCTCACCACCACACAGCCAGTCACTCCTTGGCTGTTACCACTTTAATTATTTTCTTTTCTCCCAATAATTGCTGCCAAAATCAAATGCAACTAAGGAGTCGACATGTAGCTACATAGTCTTGTCCTCCACAGCTAAATTCAGAAATGTGCTTACCACGTTAAATTCTCACACTCGGTACACACAGATTCAGAGAAATCCTCTCTCTCTAATAGTTAGACCACAAGTGATGTTAAGATCGTTAGTGTGCCCACTCAGGACAGAGTACAACCCCCCAACTCACCGCCATGGCCAATAGGGCTCATTCTCTGTATTGGCAGAGATCATACCATTTGCTGTATGATCTGCCAATTATTCTCCGCAGCTCTTCCCTGTAGCTCCATGGATTCTCTGGTTCTGGTGGCTCTCCTCTGTCACTAGGCTTGCTCCTTACACATCGGCCACACACATGATCACCTTCTCAGCTCTCCGGTAGGTCACATGACAGGACTGTTCTGGTGACTTGGACTCAGCGCTCAGCACACCCTGCTGGCCAAATGACAGAACAGTGCCTGCAGGTAATTTTTAGTTTAAGCTCTGGCAGTACTTGTCCGCGGACTACTTGGGACATAATAAATGCTTGTCCCAGTTTAAAATCTGATAGTCCAGGACGTCGGGCTATCGTATTTGTCGAACCATGGGGGAGGGACTTTTTTTCATATGTGTTTGGTATTCCCTTTTATTGGAACAGGTTATTTATTAAAGACTTGGTAGTAATTTCTTTTTACCATGCGTTCTTACACTAAAGTAATTTCTTACAGTGTTAATGATATACACGACCTGGTTAAGCGTAGCCACCTCCTCCAATATTTTTGACAACAGCGTGCAGATTTTGTTTTTCTTCAAGAGACCCATTTGTTACCCAATGAGCATCTGAAATTTCAATATCTTGCTTTTGATCATGTTTTTTTCTCCTCTTATCATTCGGGTAACAGGAGAGGGGTCTTAAGGGATTCCCTTTGACCTCTCCCATAGCATTGAAGATGGGGTAGGACGGTACATAACTGTCATGAGTTCCTTATATGGCTGCACATTTACATTAGTCAACACCTGTTTTCCTCCAGGTATGACCACGTGTACCTTTTCCTCCTTTTTTTCTCTTTTGCTTGATCATATGCAGGGCCAGTTGATACAGGCTGGGGACTAAAATCTTACCCTTTATCCAGACCTAGAAGCCTCTATTCCAGAGATCTATAGTTTTTTGCCTGCTAATCAATATCTCCGTAAGACATTACAGACCCTTGACTTGGTGAATGTCTGTTGCTTTATGAACCCTAACACCCAGGAGTATACGTATACCCGTTATTCTCCTAGACATGAGAGCCATGGGAGACTTGATTATCTTATTACTGCTATGGGGCACCTTGAAACAGTGTCAGAGGCGGAGCATGGCGCTATTCTTCTTTCCCACCATGCTTCTCTTATTGCTCTATTTCTTTAGGTAAGCCTTCTCGACTTACTCCTTGGAGACTTCATCCTGGTCTTTTGCGGGACCCAGTTCTCTTGAATAAACTAGTGCATCAGATCCCTCAATTCTTGCAGAAAAATGATGTGCACAATATTTCTCACAGTATTCTCTTGGATATATCGAAGGCAGTTCTTTCAAGGCATTATAAGTGCTCTTTCCTCTGCCTTGCACCATGCCTGGGAGGGCAGAATTAAGGAGTTACAACAAACCCTGCAATTGTTGCAAATGGCTTGGGGCTGGGATGATACTTCGGTGTTCGACCAGTTATCAGAGACCTGAAGGCAAATCCAAAGCTTCCTTGATCAGAAGGTTGAGCACACTTTGTTCTATTTGTGTCAGCATTATTATAAGGGGTGTCCTCAGGGTGCATAGCATTTGGCTCGGTGTCTTTGCATGCATAGAGTAGCAGCTATGGTTACCAAATTGCGTCCCTCTCCTCGGGTCACTCTTACAGTGCAAGGAGATTAAATTCTATCAATATTTTGTTCTTTCTACTTGTTGCTTTACTCTCCGGATTCCACCCCCTCCCCCCGTCTGATCAAGATATTCAGTCCTTTCTATCGGCAGCCTCTTTGCCTTCTGTTACTTCCTCACAAGTGCAGTTTTTGTTTTCTCTTATATCTCTTGAGGATATCCATCATAGTCTTACGGTGGCTAAGTCAAGTAAGTGCCTGGGGCTCGATGGCCTCCCAGCAGAATTTTACAAACTGCCTACTCTTAAAGAGCTGATTCTTCCTCAGTCACATCACCTTTTTCATGTTCCAGCTAGACATGCTCCACCTCCCTCTTGGCATTATGGCATTTTAGCAGCTTTACCAAAACCAGGCAAGGACCACATGTTACCTGCCTCTTATTTCCCTATCTCCATTTTGAACTCTCTCGGTTGGAGGGCCTTCTCCTGTCCTTGCTAGACCGGGACCAGCTGAGATTTGTCAGTAAGCAGCAAGCACATAATAATGTTCACCGTACTTTTTGCTATTAGACTATGTGCAGCAGTACTCAATCCCCCCGGTCCTGGCCAGCCTGGACCAGGGAGAAGGTCTTCGATCATGTTTTCTGGCCTTTCTTGTGGTCCACGTGGCAGGTTTTTGGTGCTCCACCCTGAATTTGTTAAGATGCTTCAACAATTATAATTTTCTTTGTTAGTTATGGTTAAAGTTAATGGTTTGTGTTCCGCCCCATTTTCTTTAGGTTGGGGTACCCATCAGGGTTGCCCCCACTCATCGTTGTTGTTTGCACTTTATATTGAACCTTCGCTGCCTTTTTTTTTTAGGGTCCAGCACCCCCCCTCCCTGAAGGGAGCTCAGCCCTGTCCACATCTTGTCTCCCCATGCCCAGGCTTACCCCTCTGGGTGGGGCCACTGGGAGGGCACCCCTTCCCCACGATCCTTAGTATCTTGCCCTGGCTTATCCCCCAGGGTGAGGCCATGGGAGCAGGACTGCCCCGGTGGACACTAGTGGCAGCAGAGCAGAGCGTCAAGTGTGGGGGTTCAGAATTTTTTTCTGTTGACTTGCAGCAGAACCCTGTGGGTGGGGATGTGCAATGACATCTTATGTCTGCTCCGCCCCCCTCAGGTGACAGTGCTGGCACCATGAAATCCCCAGCTTCCGCCAGAGGTCTGCAGTGTGCTGGACACTCTACCCCCTCCCCCAGAGAAGGAAAGCCATCCCTACTATGCTCAATCTTTCTTCCCCTGGCTGGACCTCCAGTGTCCTGAGTCCAATCCCAAACCTGAGCCATCGGCGTTGCAGATGGACACCCTGCCTCTGTGGCAATGGGCCGGCATCCTTCACTGCTCTTATTCGGTCTGTGACTGATGTTCATGGTCTGCCCATGGGGGATCGGGAATATAAAATTGCTTTATTTGCTGATGATATTCTTTTCACTCTTACTGAGCCCTCTTCTTCTTTGTTGGCAGTTCTTGATATCTTTTCTAAGTTTGAAGAGTTGGCAGGTTTTCAGTTGAATATGGATAAAACTGAACTTATGGCATTAAATTATTCTCCTCCAAACTACATTGTTGAGTTATATCATATATCCAGTCTGTTGGAATAGAAATTGTCTATGCTACCTAGGGGTCTTGATTCCTAGAATGTTGGATCATCTCGATCTATTCAGTTATGAGCCTTTAATAGTGGCTGCTGGTCAGGACATTCAGCATTGGTCCACTGTTTATCATTTTTCCAACAGAAGGATGTTATTCATTCCAATTTTCTGCCTCATATCTTTTTTTTTTTTTTTTTTTTTTTTTACAGACCCTTCTGTTCATCCCCCCATTGTTTTATCTTCAAGATTGGCACCAGATGATTTTGAATTTCATATGGAACAGAAGAAAACCTTGGACTCAAGCTTCACGTTTGCACCTTTCTGTGGATCGGGTTGGGATATATCTTCCTAACCTTAGATGGTACACAACTGCATATCAGTTACATATATTGTGCCTTTGGACCTCTTCAGCCTTCCAGGTTTACTGGAGGATATTGAGTTTGTTTTAAATGCTCTTCATGAAATTAGTCACCTTCCTTACTCTAACCCTCCAAATTATATCCCTTTTTCTAATTGTTTTCATATTATAAGGGAAATATTGATTTTTTGCATAAGGTTCATACTTCTTTATTAAAAGTTGATGCAATTTTTATAAGGGGTCTGGCCTGGAACTGACAAATTCCTTTGAACCTATATGACTCTTTCCTTCATAGGTGGAATAGGATGGGCTTGTTATATGTTCATCAAGTGTTAGATCTTACAGGGGTTAGGCACTTTGGAGATCTTCAGGCTGGGTATTGTTTAACATCCTCGGATTATTATCGCTATCTACAACTCTGTACTTATCATCTGTCTCTCCCTGATTTGAAAAGGTATACTTCTGGCTCTCTGTCGGCATTAGTAACATTGTTGATCTCTTGCCAAGATGAGGTTTCTCAAGATCATTTGATTGGCACACTATACTCCGTACTCTGTTCCTCTTCCAGTGAGTCCACTGCTGTGATTTTTCAGCGGTGGGTGGCTTATCTGCACATTGAGTGTGATTATGCTCAATTAGAGAGGTATTCCCTTGCTTCTTATAAACTCTTGATGGCGCCATATCTTAGAGAATTTACATGGAAGAGCAGAATGCATTTTTTCAGAACCCTGGCCTCTTCTATATTTTT
The DNA here is from genome assembly GCA_016271365.2 of Neoceratodus forsteri. NCBI lineage: Eukaryota > Metazoa > Chordata > Ceratodontiformes > Ceratodontidae > Neoceratodus > Neoceratodus forsteri. The sequence continues at coordinate 664,239,702 of CM057459.1, forward strand.
TTGGGGATTCCCTGTTGGTGCTTATTGGAGACAATGTGGTGAGCAGTAGGTGGACCACATCCATATTTCTTGGTCATGTCCCTGTTTATTTCTGTATTAGTCTGAGATTTCTCGAGTGATTACTCACATTTTTGATGTTGTCTCTCCCCTGTCTCCTGTGTTGGTTTTATTACATATTCCTGTGGCTGATCTTTCAGTGAGGCAGCTGAAATTGTTTTTAATCTTACTGGTTTGTGCTTAAAAGATTATTACAAGGGTATGGCGTCAGTCCCGACCTCCGCAGGTTTCATACTAGGAAGCCCTCGTCGACATTTTTTACAGTCAAGAAAGGTGTAGTTGTACATACTTGAATCTTCTCCCTGTATTTGAAGAGATTTGGGGGCTCTGGATGTTTTATACAGCTGAGACAGACTACGCTTTTGTCCCATAGAGTACTTTCTTGTTTCTTTTTTAGCCCAGAAGTTTAAGAGGGGTGCCTTATGTTTGTTTGGAATGCCCCATTTCTGCCTCTGACCTTTCCTTCTTTGTGTTTTTTCTTCTTTTTACCAGCTTCTTTCTTAATTAGTAATATAAATAGAGTAATAGATAGATAAGTGTGTATTACAAGGCAATAATACCATCAAGAGGTTTTGGGGACATGGAACCTCGAGAGCAAAGTTCGAGAGGTCCTAAAGTCCCCTAAACCTTGAGATGGTATTACTGCTTTGTAAAACACTTATCTTTCTGTTTGTTTGTTTTTTTGTAATATATGTCTCCATTGATAATACTACAGTTGGAGATGACCTTTGAACTATAGTATTATCAGCACAAACAATAGTGTTATCACTTTTCAGGATAGTATTACTGAGAGCAGTGATGTATTACTGGGAAATTTTGTGTATAACTTATTATAGTATTATTGAAGCTTATCCATATATTACATGTATATAATGCATAGTTCTTGTTCAGGTGAACTTGACATTGTAGCCCTACCTTATTCTTTATTTATTAGACTGGTTTTTAAGACCTTATTGGTGGTCTCCCCATTACCCCTATTCAGATGTTTGTAAATTGCTGCTCTGTTTTTTGACTATGTTCTTTGTCTTGACTATTTTTATTTGTTAAGATTGTTGAAATGTTTTGTATATAGTACGGTTTTGATTATTATGACATTGTATTTGTAAATTTGAAGTTTACTTGGTTTACCTTCTGTTTGGTTTTAATAAAGCTGTTATTACAAAAAAAAATTCTGCCTGGGGCACACCTGGACAGCTTACGCTTTGTGAAAGCAGCAAACAACATTCGACCCAAGCAGAGGCAGATCACTGTATCATGGGATCTGAACCTGCTGCTTAAGGCAAAGATGGCATCCTCTTTGAACCACTGCCGTCAGTGGAACTACAATGGATAACCCTCAAAACCGTGTTCATGGCGGCACTCTGTTCAGTCAGAAGGACAAGCAAACTACACATGTTCTCCTGCAGAGACCCCTACCTAATATTTCATGAGGATAGAGTATCATTGAGAACAATATCCTTGTTCATGTCAAAAATTGTGTCTGACTTCCACAGGACGCAAACAATCAAACTGCTGGCCACTGTCCAGACATCGAACAATAGGGACAACCCATCCCTCCAGACCCTGGGCATGACGGTAGCATGACCGCTCAGCTAATGGTATGAGCGCGCGATGAATACTACATAGCAAATAGCACAAAAGATTTCTGTGGTATCAGAAGATGATAGTGCTATGTGGTACAGTACTGTACAGGTACCGCCTTCTGTGTCCGCTGTTCACTCTAAGTTTGCTGATTTGCACCCTGTCAGCATGTTGTCAGTGTGGCTTAGAGATTAGAGTGATAGCCTGCAGGTAGCTTTGGCACACCAGACCACGGTTTGAGTCCTTCCTCATCTCAGTTTTTTTTTTTTGGTAAAACTGTTTGTAGTATTCCAGTACATATTTAAGAGTGGCGTTGGGGTCAATGTCAACTGTGAGGTTGAAACTGTGCAGGTATAGAAACCTGCTCTTTTCTTCAAATGATATACAACCTCGGAGCTGATTATATTTAGATGGGAGGTTGGGGGTCACAGTCCCCTGATAAAAAAATAATGAACATAAATGTGCTGGTGTTGTGTGTTTTTTATTGAAGGGGCATATGTTAGATGTACAGCGAGTTGACATCAGAGATATGTTATCAGTGTGGCACTGCTGTTCAGTGAATTTTGTGCTTTGCGTTCTACTGTGCTAATAACATGTTCACTGAGTTGTCATGGAACCGGGTATGACACCATTTAATGGGTACACTGGATGGGCCAAGTGGTCTTTATCTGTCACCAAATTCTATGTTTCTGTGAAAAGGGTGGTGGCAACATACATCAACAGAATGGGACAATTCAGAAAATCAGACGGGCGCTTTGTAATAGTTCAAGGACACAGGAAGGGCTTAGTGGCATCCAAATCAACTACTGCAGCACGTCTGGAGCAGGCCCTACAGGAGGCATACAAAGCAGCTGACACACAACAACCAAAAGACTTTAAAGCACACTCTGCATGAGCAGTGGCCACCTCCTGGGCTGAGAGAAACCTGCTACAACAGAAGAGATATATGCAGCTGTCACTTGGGCAGCCATACACTCATTCATGAGGCATTACAGACTGGGCATTGGACAGATAGCAATAGCTAACTTTGGTCACTATGTACTGCAGGCAGCCATGACTCCTGACACTGGATGTGCTCTGTCTCTTCCACCCTTAACCAGATAGGTACTGCTTATCAAAACCTGTCTAACAACCTGGAGTGCCTCAGAGACTACCCCTTACAATCGTAGTTTACTCACATGGTGAGGGTGATTGTGGGGGGGGGGGTAGTCTTCTGAGGCAGTACCCAAGCCACCTGTAGGAGACAACATGTGAACAGACCAGGAGACAGCATCAGTAATTGAACCAGCTAGTACAGGCCAGAGACAATTGCCAAGTAAAATGGGCAGGTAATAAATCTGAGAAACTTTATTTATCGTTATGCCTGCGTATTGGTCACAAGCCTTTCTGCCCAACCAGTTTAATTTCAGATGAACAAGCTTTGGAAAACATTGAAACTGGACTTGATGGGCAGACCACAGAAGAATGCAGCTCAGATTTCAAATTTGAAAGTTGCATGTGTATCGACAGGCTATCATGTGAACCCGTGTACCCTATCTGTAAGAATCTGGTGTGCATCAGAGGACTACTCCCTTTTAGTCACCTTTATCAGATGTGCAAGCTATCTTTATAAATCAGTAATCAGCATGCATATCCACTGTACCTCTTATTCTGTGTACAGTGTGCTGTCATGCAGGAGCATTTTGAGGGAGCACTCTACTTTAGCACAGGGGGCACAAATAAAATAAAATGACTAATCTTGTTATAAATCACTCAAGCTAAACTCGAGTGATATATAATAAGATAACAGGGCCTCTGAAGGATGTCTCTTATGGTATAAGACACTCCTCTTGTAAGGTTTTGGGCAGGCTGAACCGCTGAGCTTTGTGTTGCACTCCTATCACCCAGACCTCACACTATGAGTGTCATACCACAAGAGACATCCCTTGGAGGTCCTATTAACTTATATTAGCAGCTTTAGTTAACCAGTTATTCTGGCAACTAAGCTGGCAGAGACCTGGGATGGATTTCATTGTGCCTAGGCTCCCTTTTTCAGTTCAGGCATTGCATTCTTTTCCACTACATGTGGTTTCTGTTGCTTACCATTCAACATTTTTACCCTCATCGTGGCAGTTTTCACCATCTCTTCTCTCACATCTGGGTATATCTGTAACACCTGCTCAAACGTCTCACTAGAAAGTGAGAAAAGATGACAGAGAGTGACAGCCCTCACATCTGCAGTCCGCCTGTGTTTAGTGAGCAAGCAAACCTCTGCAAAATAATGATATGAGAGTAAGTTACAGTCAAAATGCAAAGAGACATGATGAGACATAGTGTGTAGCACAAATTTTAAAGTCATAATGGGAAACATTTTCATATAATTTTTTTTTTTTAAAAGAAATACTAATACAGTGCTGGGTTACATTGCAGTTTAACTTCAACATCTTAAAAGAATGACTTGGGGCAGGATATAACTATACTAATGGGTTTGCATCACAAACTATTTTCCAAAATATTACCATTGTAGTACAAACCTTTCCACTTTCCCAAATATGAAGTTTTTTTTTTCTCTCAGGAAAGAAAAAATATATAAAAAAATGTTATTTTGAGTAAGAGTTGGGAAAGTATGCTCACTAAAGACTAATGCATACAAGTATAAATTAAAGGAGCAATACTGGTTTGCCAGCAAAAATTAAAAATAAAAGCATCCTGCCTTTTTTAGCAGTAATGTATTCTTGGAAATCTTAGGTTCTTCACTGGGGTATTGTAAATTCAATCAGCTATTTTTATTTTTAAGACTGTTTAAATACAGATTTTGTAAACTGCGTGGATCTACAGTAAGTATGGCAGCCCCCAGCAACTTTTAAACATCTTCTCCCCAGAGATGACACACCAATTGTACCCACTGTATTTATAATGCAGATATGTCAGGGTGTTGCCAGCAAATGGTTCTGATGGCCAACAGCACAGCTGAGCACCACCCTGATCTGCTTACATCCATGATGGTGGACCTGACAAAGGACCATTAACTTTGAAGAACTCAAAAATCCTCCATCTTGCCTCAGGAATGAAATAACACAAAAATAAAAATTAGATATTTTGATGTCTTGCTTTGTCCTAACTGCTACCCAAATTATTTAAATTTGTGTTAACTAGTACTGCTGCTTTAATATGAAAAGGAACTGCTCACACACCACACTGTTATTTTAAAAAATGTCATCTGATTTATAATTACAGGTTAGGGTCTATTACAGTACCCTACCCTGCTGATTTGCAGCAACACTTTGTGGATTTGTACACGAGAAGTATGATTATATCACCATAATGACACACCCTGGAGTGTTTTATTGCACTTATAAAATGGCATTTAAATATTTAATTTAAAATTAATAAATTAATTAAAAATAAGAAGAAATTATTTTTAAAAGATAAAAAATAGGACCTTTCATTTAAATTTCCCTCCATTTTAACTTTGAAGAAAAAACATAGTCCATTTTCTGGAAAGGGGGATCTTACTTTGACACAGTGGGAGGAGAATCTGCCAGCACCAGAAGAGGAGAAACAGGCACCCAGGGGCAGGAGACCTCCTGAAGAAGGCAGCAGTGACACTGGGCTAAAAGAAAGGATGGTGACCTGCTGAGAGCGCTGCCAGTCCCTCCAGGCAGCTTTCAGGTCACCATCCTTTCTTCTAGCCCAGTGTCACTGTTGCCTCTTCAGGAGGCCTCCTGCCCCTGGGTGCCTGTTTCTCCTCTTCTGGTGCTGGCAGACTCTCCTCCCTTACTGTGACAAGGTACCTTTGTAAATGAGCCTATGGCTCAAAGGTTTTCCAAACTGCTGTTTAAATAAAATAAAATAAAAATAAATAAAATACTTTGAGGGAGACTCTTGCAGCAGGACAGCCCCGGTAGGACTAAGCCACCAAGTGCAAAGACCTCATGGAAAACCTTCTAGCTAGTAGTCTACCATGGCGGACAGCCTACCACTGACATCGCCCTCTGACATCAGCCTATCCTATCAAGGTGGCAGTCCCCCACACCCTTCCCACTTCATTTCCCGTTGTTGACCCATGCACGTCAGACCTTAGCAGATGCCACTGCTACAGTTGACCACCATTATTCACGCTTGCTGCACTTTTTTATTTTCCTTTTTTCTACCAGTATTAACATTGGTTTTTCGTTGCTATAGTCATCAAGTTTATGTCTTCTACACCTGCCTCATCATCCGAATGCTCCATGAAGTGTGCCTGTGGCAAACAGATTCCTGAAAAAATGGTCATTCTGCTTGTATCCTGTGTCAAGGCCCCAGTCATGACACCAAAGCCTGCCAGATATTCAACCAGGCACTCAGAGACATTGTCTAAAAATCCTGGAGCACCATCTTATCGAGCAGAAGCTCACTGCTATGGAAAAGGGGCTGCAGGCCAGGAGCTCTTTGGCTTCACCAGCTTGGTCTACTGGGGTTTCATCCTCCTCCCAGTCCTGCGAAAAATCTGACAGGAAGCATAAGCACAAGCACCAGGACTGGGACTGGTCTGCTTCCCCGCCGCTGGCCCATCACAAGTTCGACTGTGACGGGTCAGCCACCTTCGGGGGTTGGCCCCTATGGCCACGCTTGCCCTTACTTCTGCAGGGCTTGCTGGTGGCCCAGCTGCCCAGCCTTATTTCTATCACAGGTGGTGGCTCTTCAGGACAGGGGACTTTGTCTCCTACTCCTCAGCCCCTGATGTTCAGGCCCATCACATCCATGGGTTCTCAGACAGGAGGCGCAGCCAGTGGGGGTATGACCAACATTGGCTTCACTTCCATCGCCCCCCTTTGGCCAAGATGCTGCCTGCATTGGACCTCTCTGTTGGGGCCAGTGCCAGTCCCTCCAGGCAGCGCTCTCAGCAGGTCACCATCCTTTCTTCTAGCCCAGTGTCACTGCTGCCTTCTTCAGGAGGTCTCCTGCCCCTGGGTGCCTGTTTCTCCTCTTCTGGTGCTGGCAGACTCTCCTCCCACTGGGCCTCCACCTGACCTGCTGAAGCCACAGCCATGGGTCCAGCACTAGTTCTTCCTCTTCCACAGCCTGCTGGCCCAGCACTAGTACTTTCCTTCCCACAGCCTGCAGGACCCATGCCGGTCCCTCAGCTGGCACCATCTGGTCCCATGCTGTCATACCCAATGCTGGCCCCTCCAGCCCTGACACTGCCTTTTCCTTATCCAACACTGACCTTCCCTTATGACTGGTATACAGCTAGCCATCCCCAGTGGACTGTGGACTATAATGCTATGTTTTCTGCATGGTGATTGTTCATCCAGAGGTAGACCCCCGTCCCTCAGGGTCTTCCTCCGGCATCACCTAGATGGCTTGCTTGGGACCTCCTGCCCTCAGACTGGGGATGCTCAGGTGCTGGTGCCTCCAGTACATCGAGGTCAACGGGCTCCAAACCTGACACCAGCACTGGCACTTGCCAGGATGACTGTCCTCTGGTCGAAAGTGAGCTGGAGGAGCCAGATGAGGAGGATTCTGACTCTTCAAAGTCTTTCTCCACCCCAGGGAATTCTTAAGAAGAGCCCAACAAGGTGGTTCCCAAGTCCCCTGCTGTTGATCCATCTTTCATGGATGTCATGAGGCACATCCAGGCCACTCTGGGCTGGGAAACGGAGGAACTGGACCAGGAGTGGCGGCATCTGGCTTTGTACATCTGGAAGCCTGATTACCTCCCTGTGGTTGTCCCCCACCATTGACTCTTATGAAGACGTCACTAGAGCAGCTTAGAACCATCCTTCTACACTCCAGCAGTGCCCAAGAAAGTGGACTGCCTCTACTGTGCATGCCGTGTAAGCCCTTTTAAGGGGGCCAACCCAAGGTTGACTCTGGTCATCAACATGGTGCATGACTACACAGAGAAGCTCAAGCACCTCAGTGCTCTTTCACCTGGCAGGGAATCCAGGCAGCTGGACCACCTGTGTAAGTGTGTTTTTTGCCTCCACTACCCTGGCCATCAGCGCCATCACTTATCTGGCCGATATGGTTCAATATCAGAATGTCCTCAAGGACCAGGCCAGGGACCTAGCTAGACCGTACCTGATGACCCCTCCAAAACTCAGCTAGCCCAGTTCCTTAAGCCAGGCTCAGATGTGGGCAACCACATCCTTTGGGCCACATATGATGCTGTGGACATCTTGGACAGGGGAGCAACTGCAGGCATTTGCCTCCAGTGCCATTCCTGACTTCAGGTTTCTGACTTTGCCTCCAATGTGCAGTCCAGCATTTTGGAAGCCCCCTTTCTGGGAGCCGTCTTGTTTGGAGGGGATATCCAGTATCTAATTTCCCTCTCTCCAGGAGTTGGGCCATGCCCTCCAGTCCATTTACTTAATGTAGCATACCCAGCCAAAGAAAGATCAATGGCCTCCTTCTCACTGCTTCTCCTGTAAACAGACCTGCCCACCCACCAATGGTCAGGGCAAACACAAAGTGGCATCAGCTCCCACTGCAGATTCTGCCAGAGCCCCTTGGGTCCCAGTGGTCACCCTCCTGGCACCTGCCCCTACCTCCTTGGCTGACCCCTTCTCCAGAACAGGTTCTGGGGGAGGCCTTTGGGGGTCAATTCTCCCTTCACCTCAATGGGTGGCAAGCCATTACCACAGACAACTGGGTCCTGCAGATCATAGAACATGGGCACATGCTAGAGCTTTGCAAGTGACCCCCAGAAAATTATCTGGGAACCTCTGTTTATCCCCCAGCTCACACGTCTCTTGTCTGGGAGGAAATTCGGGTACTCCTGAAAAAAAGAGCTATAGAGCCCATCCCTCAGGCTCAGTGGGGCAGGGGGTTCTACTCCCACTTTTTTCTAGTCCCCAAAAAGACCGGGGATTTCTGACTCACCCTGGATCTGAGTCAGTTGAACTTCTACACAGAGTACTGATTCTTCCGGATTGTCACCCTTCAAGGGTTGTTACCCGTCCTACTCTGGGGGCTCTGTTTTCTGGATATGCAGGATGCTTATCTGAATATCAAAATGTTTCCCTCTCATCAGTGATTCCTCTGCTTCCACTTCCAGGGAGCCCATTTCCAATTTAGGGCCCTTGATTTTGGCCTCTCCTCAGCCCCAGGGTCTTTACCAAGTGCCTGGGGCCAGTAGTGGCTGCCTTGCAGAGACAGAGTTTCTACATATTCCCTTATCTGTACATTTGGCTGTTGGCAGCCCCCTCCAGGGACCATCTGGTCCAGTCTGGAGAGCACCTTCCACCTCTTCTAGGCTTTGGGTATCACCATCAACTTGCCGAAGTCCTGTCTGTCTCCTTGCCATCGCCTCCATTACATCGGGGTGGTTCTGGATACCATCCAGGGCATGGCCTGCTTGCCCATGAACAGGGTGGAGTGCCTGATGGCCCAGGCCTACCTGTTCTCCTCTAGTCACAAGGGTCCTGCCAGGGTCTTCCTGTGACTCTTAGGTCACATGGCAGCGGCCATTGACATGGTTCCCCTTGCCCACCTTCACATGCAAATACCTCAGTAGACATTGAGAGTTCAGTGGGATCAACAAATGGATGATTTAGACCAGATGGTCATGGTCTCCAACCCCATCAAGAAAGTCCTATCTGGGTGGCTAGAGCCAGCCAACCTGCTTCGGGGTTCTCCTTTCAAATTCTGGTGCTTCATCAGATTCTCATGACAGAAGCCTCAGGTCTAGGCTGGGGAGCTCATTTGGATGCTCACCGGACTCAGGGCCCTTGGACAGAAGTGGAACAGGGTCTCCACATCAATGTCCTGGAGATGTGAGCAGTGTTATATGCTCTGCAGGCCTTCCAGATTCATCTCCTCCCCAGTCTGCTGTTGGTGCAGACGGATGGCATGTATGTGGTGTACTACATCAGTAAACAGGTGGCACTCACTATTACCCCCAGTGTTGGGAGGTGATAAGGCTCTGGTATTGAATCATCGAGAACAATCTGGAGCTCTCCGCCATACAGGTTCTAGGCATCCAAAATGTCCTGGCAGACAGTCTAAGCCACTCACAGTCAAGGGCTCATGAGTGGGAGCTTCTGACCCTGGTGGTGGAGGATCTATTCGACAGATGGTGTCAGTCAGAGTTGGACCTTTCTGCATCCCCACTCAACGCAAAACTGCTGCTTTTTTGCTCGCTCGATCCCGGGCCTGGAGTTTTCTGGCAAGATGCATTATCCCTCTCCTGGAAGGGGAGGTATCTTTACACCTTCCCTCCTTTCCCACTCCTTCAGAGGGTACTACCCAAGCTCCAATTGAAGGGGGTGGAGATGATTTTCATAGCCCCCATCTGGCTGCGTCAGATTTGGTTCCCCTTGCTGCAGCAACTGGTGATGGAACCTCCAGTGCCCTTGTCCCTGTGCACTGACTTGTTCTTCCAGGACCAGGGCACCCTGGTCCCTCTGAATCTAAACTCTCTGCATCTCCATGTGTGGCGCCTGTGGACTTAGCCATCACCCGCTCTGGGGTTTCCCCTAGAATTGCTGATGTTCTGCTGGCCACTAGAAAACCCTCCACCAGGGCCACTTATGCCATGAAATGGAAGCACTTTTCCCTTTAGGCTACTTCACACCGGCTGAACCCCTTCACCTGTCCGGTGAATCAGGTACTAGAGTACCTTCTGTCCCTTTCAGATTCATGTTTGTGGTACCTCTCCATTAAGGCTTTCAGCCATCTTTTCATACTATACACCTATGGCGGGCAGGGCCTTGGCTCAACTTGAGGTGTCTTGTACCTTTCTGTGGGGCATTTTGCATCTGAAACCTCACATCTGGGACCCAGTCCCTCCATGGGACCTTAATTTTATGTTGGAGAAACTCACATTACCTCCCTTTGAACTGGCCACGAGTTGTGAGCTTCATTTTCTATCATGGAAAGTGCTCTTTTTAGTTGCTGTTTCTCAAAGTATTTCTGAGCTTCAGGCTCTTATGTGTAAGGAGTCTTATTTGGTTTTCCAAAAAGACAGAGGGTCTTTGCATACTAAGCCTAACTTTCTTCCAAAGGTGGTGGTATAAAAAATGTGTTTTGTTGCCGTATTTGTCCTTGTGACAAATGACCCAGAAAAAAAGATGATTTGATACCTTTCATTGGACCAACATAGATGTTACAAAAGAAAACGGGTGCTTTAAAGAGAAGTTCATGCCATTAGACAACTTTAACAAAACATAATATTTAGGCACAGTTCAGCTTGTATTTCGCATTAATTTTGAATTTTTCTTCCCCGTTATTTGTTACTGAGGCCATTTGCATGAAAATGGGATCTTTGCTCCTGAAGAGTTCATCTATTCCTGTTGCTTTCTCCCTGTCTGAGAACACAGCGCCCTACTTGTGACATCACAATTGCTCCCATGGTAACAGATTGTGATGTCACAACAGAGGACTATGACATGAATTAGGGAGTAAGCTAAAGAGGCAGATGAACTCTAAGAGGTATAGAGCATGTTTCCTTGCAAATTTCTCAGTAATTAGTAATGGGGAGGAGAAATCTATTGAATACATATGGAATGCAAGGTAAATTATACCTAAATATTATGTTTTACAAAGTTTTATTTGAGGCCTCAGCAGCTCTTTAACTTTTGGATTACACCCAGTCCTTTATCAGAAACTGAAGCCGGTTGTTTTAGAAGAATACGTTCTATTAACACCCAGGTCATACATAAAAACAGAAAAAAAAGTTATGAAAAATCTTATTGGCCTAAAATTGCATTCAAAAATCAACTGAGAATTATATGGGACACACACAGTCTGTTATCCAGGACGGCATTCCAAGGTAAAATGTCAAAAGAACAGATAACACCATTCCTGAAAGAACACATAAAACAGAATTGTGTTTCATTTTGAACTATGCATGAGTGAGTGTGTTAGTGTATACATAAGGAATGAACTCACATTAGCCTAAACTTGCATTTTAAAATTAATCTAAAAAAAGAAGAGTCGCAACAAAAAGGAAGGCATTTCAAGGTCAAAGTTACAGAATGAATACCCTTTTATCCTGAGAGAAAAAAAAACAGAGCACCCGCAATTAAAAACAAAGACCCGTGATTTAAACCCCAAGTAAGAACATGCTAAGAATTTCATAGTATACGATGCTAAAAAGTAATCTAAACAAGAAATTTCCTTTGTCTATGGCAATTAGTGAGTTTAAAGATAAGCTGTCCTAGTGTGAACAATAAACACAAACTGTTTTACACATTCATAGTGTTAACCCTATCAGGAGATACATGTCCTAAGTCCTATGCTAAAAAAGTCAGCATTATCTATTACTAAAACTATTACTTAAAACCCACACTGCTGTAAAGCTCATGTTACAGCAGTGTTTGCACACAAAACCTGCTTTCACTGGTAACTTGACTCCATCCCTTGGCCAGTGCAAAAATGCACTGTTTATAACATTTAAACCTTTGCTGCTGTGCTTTTTCAAAAATATGTCAAATTCAGCAGTACTAGATAACAAAAATCAGATCTTTTGCAACAGTTTGTTCCCTATGCTCTGTTGAACACTTACCTGGTAATCTTTGTTGTTAGAAATTTTTATTATCATTTTAAAAGGACACATACACAGACATCAGGTAATGAAACATTATGTGAACCATACCGCAACATTTGGTACAGATAAAGACTTATTAGAGATATAGTAACAGATAGCAAGATAATAGAATACGGAGCATGTCATGTCCTAAACATTATAGTGTGATATACAAGGCCTAGGATAGGCTATGACGGACAAGATTGCGTCCTAAGTCAGGCCTGAACTAATAGTAACTATATACACAGAAAACAAACAAGAGGCAAACTGTTTCTGGGATTAAAAACATGACCTTGGCGGATGGCACTAACAGGGCAACAGACATTTTCCATATTAGAAGGGGGAAGAGAGCGAAACCAGGGAGCTCACAAAAAAAAAAAAAGGAAAGAAACCACCTAAGGTGGTGTAACCCCCTTGCAAACGGGGGTTCCTGACCGCTTCCCCGGAGCTTGTTTGAATGCTCCATGCCTGGTTGGTGTTCGGCGTTTAAGCCGTCTTAGGTGGGAAGCCAGTGAGTGCTCTTTTAAGGCCTCCGTATACTGTCCCTTTAAGGGCTGCCTGGTGCAGTCATAATTAGTTGAAATGAAAGGGGGTTTAAGTGTTGCTATGCTCGAATCCCACCCCGGGTTGCCGGGTAAGCGCTCCCAGCTGCCATCGCTAGTGGTGCACAGGGAGTTCTGATAGAGGATGTAAATGTTTGCTTAAAATACTGTAACATAATAATGATAATGTAGTTGTTCTAACCTGCCTTGCTTTGCAGCACAGATGGTTTCGATTGCTTCCTCCATTTTGGTCCAGAACTATTGAATTGGACCAATCAGTACCTTGAGACCCCACAGAGCTGGCTGACCAATAGAGGAACTGTTTGTATTTGGGAGAGGCATTATGGGCTATGGCGCTTTTTCGCACCACTGAAAGCCGGAGGAAGTGACTGGCATGTGCAGCCAGCCAATGAAAACGGGTAGCGCCCGATCTGAAAGGAGTGCTCAGTGCTGCCAAGGGCAGATGCGTTGTGGCTGGTGAGGAGCTCCTGTGCTTCTGCGCTGGGAAGTGTTCACGCGGGAAGCGCGTGAAGGCCTGAGGCGGCCGTTTTTCTCTGCAAGCGAGTTTTGCACAAAATCTGGGCGGGCGGTCAGAGGAGGTTGTGCCCTGTACAGCTACCTACCAGACTCGACCTGTAGGAGGACTGGAGGATTTTCCGAGTTTCGCTGTTGTGGAAGGCTGAAGCTGCCGTTGCAGCCTTGCAGTGTTTGTGAGTCTGTTGGAGCCTTGGAAGCAGCTGCCTGGTGTGGTACCCCTCTGTTGCTGTTTGCCATATAAATGTGTGAGAAGGCTGGTGAAGTTCAGGCTCCATCCTGGTAGCATTGAAGGAATCGTTATTTGCTGGGGTTGTGAGTACTGATCCAGGGTAGCTCCCTGCAGAGTGTTTACACAGTGGTTTCAGTGCATTAGTATATTGCTGACTGCCTAATTAAACTTTCCTCCTATTCTGACCTGCTCAAGACCGTAATGTTTATCTGTGTTAAGGGCCCCAACCAGCTGCCACGTTTGGACTAGCCGTTAGGGCTTGGGTACCCAGGGAGAGTAAATCATAGGGTTCGGCCTGTGCACAGAGCCCTAGGTATATAGGAATAGTGTAAGCCAATCAACCTGATTTTCCCCCTTTCCCTTGTTATCTGCCCTTCTAATAAATCAGATTGCTGTGTTATAACTACACCCTGGCTGGTCTGTACACTTTTGATGAGCTGCTGCATGGTGACTGTGATATAACTGTACCTTACTTTACAGTGGGTCTCTGGAGTGAGCTGGAATATGTTATCCGGGGTAAGTGTACAGGTGAAAAGAATTGTTGACACTCAGTGTGAGTCACTAGTGGGACGAAAGGGGGGTTGCAGTAGCCCAGAGGGCTGTAACCGAGGTAGTCTTAACTGTACTAACCCCGACCTCTGGGTGGAGGCACCCATCAACGGATCTGGGCCCCTCACCCTGCCTCAGTGAGGGCAGACAGGGGTTGTGGCCCTAAGGGTAGCGCCCCCTGAGGGTTACAAATTGGAGGCACCACTGGGATTTGCGTCCCCTACTGGCTCAGTGAGGAAATACATCAGAGATGGAAAAAATGGAAGGGGATGTGTTGGAAAAAATTAAACTGGGACCCATCAAAACCATGGTACACAAACTGATGGGTTGGGGTGAAGCCGAAGAGCTAGATTCCCAGAAGATTGTATTATTGTTAGATGTGCCATTGGGTACCTCAACTGTTGATATTGCCTCTGTTGCAGAGCGAGTAAAGTGTTTGGGTAAGGTTGAAGTGAAAGGGCGTATGGCTGATCTGCTTGACCAGACACTGCAGGTGTTACTCCTATGCAGTGTGGCCATCGACCCTGAGAAGATACCTCCTGTAATTTACCCAGAGGGTGCGTCCCAGGGGTGGAGGCTAATTCATATCCGAAGTGGGTCAGTCACTCCTGGGGGGTCTCCTCAAATGAACAGTTTTAAAGACAAACTGCTTAAATTGTTAGCTACGGAGGGGAGGACTACTCAGGAGTTGCTACAAGCCTTGGATCTGTCCAGTGATACTACCCCTCGGGGTTCCCCGGGCACCTCCCCTTGCCCGCCCAAAAGTTCTGTGCTGGCTTCTCTGCCCCTGGCAGTCCCATCCATACAGCTCGATTCCTACTGCAAGTTAAAACTTTTCTCTGGCACGGTACCAGTGCCTTCCAGGGAGGATGACCTGGAGGCTTGGATGGACTATGCCACCCCTTTAGTCCAGGAGTGGCAATGCTCTGAGGGGGAGAAAAGGAAGAGGCTGATGGAGAGTTTGCGGGGTCCTGCCTTAGAAGCTATTAGATTCTTCCAGGCCACCCGTCCGGAAGCCACTGCTGAAGAGTATCTCTCTGCTTTAGAAGGGGTCTTTGCGAGTACAGAGACTGGTGAAGATTTACTATGGAAGTTCAGGTCTGCTAAGCAGTGGAGGAATGAAAAACTGTCCGCTTTTGTTACTAGAGTGGAGCGGGCATTGCAGAAGGCGTATAGAAAAGGGGGAATCACTGCTACAGCCCTGAATCAGGTTCGTTTAGAACATGTTTTAAAGTCTGCCAGATTCTCTAGTGTAACGCTGCTGAAACTCAAGTTGCATGATCGTCGGGCCACTCCGCCTGAATATTGTCAATTGATGAGGGAAATTCAGGAAGTGGAGACTGATGAAGAGGGGTGGGAACCCTGTGTGGGGGCAGTGAACCCTAGTGGGACCCCTGAGTCTAACACCCCTGAGGAGACTGGCTCGCCTGGAGGGTCCGAGGGGTCCCCAGATTTTCCAGGTACTGTGGGGATGTGAGCTGTTTCCTCTGACCCCTACATGGAGGGTGAGTTGAGGGCTGAGATCAGGAATTTACAGGAATTGGTGAGGGATTTAAAGCAGTCTACTGTGTACCCTACTCAGCCCGGGGCCCCTGAGTCATGTAGGGCCCCGAACCCTAGCCCCAGAGAGCTTCCTCATTCCCCTCAGGGCCCCTCTCAGAATAGTGATCCCCGGGACCCCAAGTTTTGTTACCATTGTGGGGAAGATGGCCATTTTCAGCCTGAGTGCCAGAGGCCGGAGAATTTAAGGAAAGTTAACAGCAGACTGATCGCCCGACACCGCCAGGCCCAGTCTCGGGCCCCCAAGAAAAGTTTTGTGACTCAGGCCCATGCCTGCCGGGCTACTAATGCTGCTACCCCCAACTGGTCTGATGTGGTCGGGAAGTCTATGGAGACCCGGGTGCAAGTAAATGGAATTCCCACTCGAGCTGTACTGGACAGTGGATCCCAGGTGACCGTCATGTTTCAGGACTGGTACCAAGCACACTTATCTGAAATGCCTCTGCAGCCTCTGACTGGTGTACATGTATGGGGACTGAGCGGCAAGGCCTATCCGTATTTGGGGTACATCCATGTCTGGTTATCCTTCCCTGCAACTGTGAATGAAATAGATGAGCAAGTGGAAACCTTAGTTTTAGTTTGCCCACCCACTGGACTGTACGATGGGGTGCCCTTGTTGATTGGAACAAATGCACACATGTTTGGACGATTGGCCCAATTGTGCTCAGAGAAGCGATCATTCCAGACCAGGCGAGCTTTGAGCGTACCTGCTGTAATTCAAAAGGTCAGAGCCACTCAGAAGAAGGGTAGTCTGGAGGAACCCGAAGGCCCTGTGGGGGTGGTATGGAAAAAGGATCCGGCCCCCGTAGTACTTGCCCCAAATGCACAATGTGTTCTGCATGGAGAGGTGCGACTAAAAACAGATGTCAAGAATAAGTTGTTGATGCTGGATGCGCCTGCGGAGGGAGGATTACCTGAGGGGTTGTTGCTGAAACCCAGCATTCTGCCGACTAGAGCCCATGCTTACATTAAGAGGGTGATGGTTCAAGTGCACAATGTGTCTGATAAAGAGATTTAAATAAGAAGAGGGTGTACCTTGGCTAGCGTCCATTGTGCAGATACTGCTGTGCTACCAAACAGAAAGAGTTCCCGGACGGGTGATGGAGTTACTCCTGATCTGTTTGACTTTGGTGACTCCCCGCTGCCCGCCGAATGGAAACGACGGGTCAGTGAGAGGTTTGCCAAGAGGGACCAGGTGTTTTCCCTGAAAGAGTGGGATGTAGGATGTGTACAAGGGGCTGAGCATCACATTCGACTGCACGACGAAAGACCTTTCCGAGAAAGATCCCGACATCTGGCTCCCGCTGACAGAGATGATGTAAGACGGCATCTGCAAGAAATGTTGGCTGCTGGCGTAATTCAAGAGTCTAGGAGCCCCTATGCCTCCCCCATAGTAGTAGTAAGGAAAAAGAATGGGGCAGTTCGGATGTGCGTAGACTGTCTAACTTTGAATAGCTGGACCATTCCGGATCAGTATACTATGCCACGCATACAAGACGCATTGGACTGTCTGAATGGTAGTAAGTGGTTCTCTGTGTTGGATCTTCGGAGCGGATATTACCAGCTCCCGATGGCCCCAGATGACCGGGAGAAGACTGCTTTCATTTGCCCCCTAGGCTTCTATGAGTTTGTCCAGATGCCTCAAGGAATTTCGGGTGCCCCAGCCACTTTTCAGCATTTGATGGAACGAGCTGTGGGGGATATGAACCTACTCGAGTGTTTGGTCTATTTAGATGACGTTATAGTGTTTGGCCGATCATTGGAAGAACACGAGCAACGATTATTCAAAGTCCTGGATCGGTTGGAGGATTTTGGCCTTAAGTTGTCTATCGACAAATGTCAATTCTTCCAGACTTCCGTGAAATATGTGGGCCATATAGTGTCCAGAGACTGACCCTGGCAAGGTGGAGGCGTTGACCACTTGGCCTCAACCCACGAATTTGAAAGAGCTGCAACAATTCCTGGGGTTTTGTGGATACTATAGGTGGTTTGCCAGAGACTATTCACGAGTGATTCGCCCTCCTTAATCTCACTCAGGGGTATCCGCCTACTCACAAAAAGTATAAGAAGGGTGTGTACACTGACATGGAAAAGAAGTATTTTCGGCCAAACGATATGTTCGGGGATCGATGGACTGCTGAGTGTGAGGAAGCTTTTCACAACATCATATATCAACACCACGCTCCAGTACTGGCCTATGCTGACCCAGTCAAGCCCTACACTCTTCATACTGATGCCAGTCTGCAAGGATTGGGGGCTGTGTTATATCAGGAACACTCGAATGGGCTGAGACCTGTAGCGTTTGCCACTAGAAGTCTGACACCTTCAGAGAAAAATTACCCCGTGCACAAACTAGAGTTTTTGGCTTTGAAGTGGGCCATTGTTGATCAGTTCCATGACTATTTGTATGGTGCCAAGATATTAGTAAAGACTGATAACAACCCTCTGACCTATGTACAGACCTCTGCCAAATTGGATGCTACTGGGCATAGGTGGCTTTCTGCCCTGGCCACCTACGACTACGCTGTAGAATACCGGGCGGGCCTAAATCATATAGATGCAGATGCTGCCTCTCGGAGGCCTGCGTCCCAGACTGAATGGGTCCGGTTGTCTGAACCTGACATAAGAGCCCTTTGCCAGAAATTTGATAAAGAAGAACAGGTGTCTCCTGACACGGTGGACTGTGTGGTAGATTGTTTGGAGCCGCCGGAAAACTGTATACCTGCCGCTTACTGTCATTTCTCTGCATTGGACACCAGTTCCCTGCCACAACTCAACAATGATGATCTCCAACAGGCTCAATCCTGTGATCCTATGATAAGAATGGCTGTAGAGGTTTTGCGGGCCGGAAGGGATGTATCCAAACTCCGCTCCACTGACTTATGGACTACCTTGTTGTATAAAGAAGGACCCAAATTAAAGCTGATCAACCAACTACTATATAGAGAGACTGTGAATAAGGAGGGCCGGGTACACCGGCAACAGCTGGTGCTGCCATCAGCCTTCAGAGAGCTAGTCCTAAGGTCATTGCATAATCAAATGGGGCACCTGGGTATAGATCGAACACTTGACCTGGTACGGGCTTGACTCTATTGGCTGAAGATGAGTGCGGATGTGGAACAGTATGTCAAGACCTGTGGTCGTTGTTTTCAAAGAAAAGCGTTACCCCAGAGAGCTGCTCCCCTGGTCAACATTACCACTAGTGCTCCTATGGAACTGGTCTGTATTGATTTCCTGAGTTTAGAGCCTGATCTAAAAAGTGGCAGCTACATATTGGTGGTCACTGATCATTTTACCCGGTACGCACAGGCTTTCCCGACCAAGGATCAGAGAGCAACCACGGTGGCTAAGATACTTGTTGAGAACTTTTTCGTCCACTATGGGTCCCCGCAGCGGATTCATTCTGACTAGGGAAGGGACTTTGAGAGTCGTTTGATTAAAGAGATACTATCTTTGTGGGGGGTATAAAAATCACGAACCACCCCCTATCATCCGCAGGGAGACCCTCAGCCTGAAAGGTTTAATCGTACATTGCTTGACATGCTGGGCACCTTACAATCAAAAGATAAATCGAGATGGAGCCAACAGATTAGCACTTTAGTTCACGCCTACAATTGTACGAAAAGTGATGCCACGGGGTTTCCCCCCTATCGACTGATGTTTGGGAGAGAGGCTAGATTGCCAGTGGATGTGTGTTTTGGGGTTTCTCTGGATGGGGTGTGAGCAGAAACCATCTACAGTACGTATAGAGATTAAAGGCCCAATTAAACCATGCCTACCAACTGGCCCAGACCATGGCTGCTAAACGAAATCTGGCTAACAAGGAGAGATATGACAAAAAAGTGAAAACAGTAGAGTTGAGAGAAGGGGATAGAGTGCTGTTGAGAAATCTGGGACTGCATGGCAAACATAAGATTGCTGACAGATGGCATCACCTCCCTCATATTGTTGTGGGACAGCTGGCAGACCTACCTGTATATAAAGTGCGGCCTGAAAACAATTCGAAAGATGTGAAAACCATACACAGAAATCATTTGCTGCCACTTGGGTAGATCTTGATTGAAGCTGAACCTTCCACTGCCACTCCTTCCTGGCCTGTGACTAGATCTGTTGCTAAGAGAAGAACCAAGCCCGTGGAGCCTTCAACAAGTCCACCAAGGGAGCCTTGTCCCACCCCTCCTGCAGAAGGAGATGATCAACACTCAGTGGCGGAAGATAGCGAAGGTGATATTGAATACTATCCCTCTTATGAACTAAGTCAATTGTTTCGGGGCAATCCCCTTGTTAACTCGGGAACTGAACTTGGCCCGTCTGTACTGCTTGAGCCCTCTACTTTGTCCCCGAAGGCAATGCCTCCAGAAGATGAATGGGGTAGCAGACAAGCTCAAGGGGCTGAGTCCTTAGGCCTGGCTGAATTATCTGACTTTTCAGAAGAAGAGAGTGAGATGGGGGAACAAGCTAGTGATATGCCCGAATCGGAAGAATATTTTGAATGCCCTGATGGTTCCCCTCTAGTACCTAAACCGCCCCCAGATGAGCCCAGTGGGGTGGGTTCAGGGATAGAAGGTCAAGCCCCTAATAGAATTATGAGCACTGAACCTGTTCCCCTTGAGGAGGTTCCCGTTGTTAATGTCACTGATACTGAAGTGGAGTCAGGGCCTGGTTTAGGATCCCCCGAGACCCCTAGACGATCCGGCCGACAAATACGGCCAGTAATAAAGTTGAGCTATGAATCTCTGGGTCAGCCAGTGGACCTGCCCTTAAATGTGGTTCACAAGGGGGTATATGTGTCCCCGAGTTCTTTGCCTAAGTTAGCCCTGGGGGATAACTCCAGATTGTTAGTAATGCTCTTTGAGTGTGGCGTCCCTGCCTCGGGGGACCAGTTAGTAACTAGGAGAAGAGGGATTCCCTTAGTCCCGGTGTCACGAGCAGGAACCCATGACCTGAGTTGAAGAGGAACAAGACTTTATATGTATAATGTGTATAAACTATAGTACACTGTGAATCTGATATTCATGTATGTAAGGTAAAATGTGATATAGTGTTAATTGGGATGTTCGCCTAAATGGCCTCAAGGGTAATTGCTTGACGTAGATGCCAAGCTTTTCCAGGCCAGGGAGGGTGTAACCCCCTTGCAAACAGGGGTTCCTGACCGCTTCCCCGGAGCTCGTTTGAATGCTCCATGCCTGGTTGGTATTCGGCGTTTAAGCCGTCTTAGGTGGGAAGCCAGTGAGTGCTCTTTTAAGGCCTCCGTATACTGTCCCTTTAAGGGCTGCCTGGTGCAGTCATAATTAGTTGAAATGAAAGGGGGTTTAAGTGTTGCTATGCTTGAATCCCACCCGGGTTGCCGGGTAAGCGCTCCCAGCTGCCATCGCTAGTGGTGCACGGGAGTTCTGATAGAGGATGTAAATGTTTGTTTAAAATACTGCCTCCTCCATTTTGGTCCAGAACTATTGAATTGGACCAATCAGTACCTAGAGACCCCACAGAGCTGGCTGACCAATAGAGGAACTGTTTGTATTTGGGAGAGGCATTATGGGCTATGGCACTTTTTCACACCACTGAAAGCCGGAGGAAGTGACTGGCATGTGTAGCCAGCCAATGAAAATGGGTAGCACCCGATCTGAAAGGAGTGCTCAGTGCTGCCAAGGGCAGATGTATTGTGGCTGGTGAGGAGTGAGGAGCTCCTGTGCTTTTGCGCTGGGAAGTGTTTGCGCGGGAAGCGCGTGAAGGCCTGAGGCGGCCGTTTTTCTCTGCGAGCGAGTTTTGCACTAAAATCTGCCGGCGGGCGGTCAGAGGAGGCTGTGCCCTGTACAGCTACCCACCAGGCTCGACCTGTAGGAGGACTGGAGGATTTCCCGAGTTTCGCTTGTTTCGTGGGAAGGCTGAAGCTGCCGTTGCAGCCTTGCAGTGTTTGTGAGTCTGTGGGAGCCTTGGAAGCAGCTGCCTGGTGTGGTACCCCTCTGTTGCTGTTTGCCATATAAATTAGTGAGAAGGCTGGTGAAGTTCAGGCTCCATCCTGGTAGCGTTGAAGGAATCGTTATTTGCTGGGGTCATGAGTAATGATTCAGGGTAGCTCCCTGCAGAGTGTTTACACAGTGGTTTCAGTGCATTAGTATATTGCTGACTGCCTAATTAAACTTTCCTCCTATTCTGACCTGCTCAAGACCGTAATGTTTATCTGTGTTAAGAGCCCCAACCAGCTGCCATGTTTGGACTAGCCATTAGGGCTTGGGTACCCAGGGACAGTAAATCGTGGGGTTCGGCCTGTGCACAGAGCCCTAGGTATATAGGAATAGTGTAAGCCAATCAACCTGATTTTCCCCCTTTCCCTTGTTATCTGCCCTTCTAATAAATCAGATTGCTGTGTTATAACTACACCCTGGCTGGTTTGTACACTTTTGATGAGCTGCTGCATGGTGACTGTGATATAACTGTACCTTACTTTACAGTGGGTCTCTGGAGTGAGCTGGAATATATTATCCGGGGGGTAAGTGTACGGGTGAAAAGAATTGTTGGCACTCAGTGTGAGTCACTAGTGGGACGAAAGGGGGGTTGCAATAGCCCAGAGGGCTGTAACCGAGGTAGTCTTAACTGTACTAACCCCGACCTCTGGGTGGAGGCACCCATCAACGGATCTGGGCCCCTCACCCTGCCTCAGTGGGGGCAAACAGAGGTAGTGGCCCTAAGGGTAGTGCCCCCTGAGGGTTACAGTGGGACATCATGACAATACTTGGAACAGAGGTAAGGCTGCCAGTGTGCCTTATACTGAGCCAGAGAACCTCCCGCAAAACTAGAGAGCCTCTCAAATATCGCCCCATGACCTAGGGCATGAAGAAACTCACAGACGGTTGGGACCTCTGGGGATCCCCATGTCATTAAGATAAGTCTTTTGGCTATAGCTCCGACTGCAGTGACCCATTGGGCCTCAGGACAATGTTTGGGTGTATGAGGGTGGGGACAACCTAAAAGAAGGATAGAGGGGTCAGGATTAAGCCAGGAAAAGAGATGAGCACACATGACTTGAATGGCAGTCCAAAAGTGCTGGAGGTTGGGACAGTCCCAGAGTATATGAAACAGATGGGCTCCTTGGGTGACACATCTCCAGCAAGTATCCTGTTGGAGAAGCCCCATCTTTTTCAACTTAACTGGCTCTCTATACCAACTATGGAGGGTTTTGTTCATGATGAGATGGGTGCGACCATCCCTGCAAGACATGTGCACTCTCACCCATACATGATCCCATTGATGCTCAGATATAGGGGATCGAAGATCCCTCTCCCATTGGATTCTGGCCGACTGTGTGGGATTGACCGAGGCATCCCTGAAGGCAGTGTAAATTGCACTGGCTCTACTCTTAATGCAGTGAATCCAAGATGAAAGAGGGTGTGAACCTGGTTGTGAGCTCTTATCTTTAGAGGAGTTAGGAAGATGAATAATGGCGTCACGAATTTGGAGATATCTCCAGAAATGTGCGGCCGGAAGATGGTATTTGGATCTTAGCACCTCAAAGGTGTCCGGGGTACTAGACTGAGGGAGCAGTAAATCCTGTATTAGGGAGATACCGTGTGCCTCCCATAGTTTCCAGTGGATCATATTGTTGCCCACTATCAAGGCTCGGTTATTCCAAAGGGGCATAAATTCCCACGGCGATAAGTCCTGGCCTAGGAGAGTCAGGACTTTTTGCCAGTATTGGATTGACACCAGAACTGAAGGGAAGAGATTAGAAGGGAGATTTTTCTTGCTATACAACACCACCACTGGAGAGGGGGCCTGTAAAAATGATGCCTCCAATAAGAGCTATTTGGGAGAAGTGAGACAAATTTTGGAAAACCATAAGGTGGTCTGGGCTGAGATGAAGGCCATGTGGTAACCCTGACCTCCCCGCTCCAGTACTGACAAAGTTTGAGTTTGCTATAGCGCGGGTGGGAGCCCTCCCACAGAAAGTTGCCAAATAAAGCTTCGGTTTTTTGGAACAGTTTTGACGGGATAGATACAGGGAAATGGGCCAGCAGATACAAAATTCTAGGGGTCGCCATCATCTTAGTGGAGTCAATTTTCCCAGCTAGGGAGAGCCGCAAGGCCTTCCAGTGGGTGAAGTCTTGTTTGAGCGATTCAACCAGGGTAGAAAAATTAGCAGTGAGCATTTCAGACAGATTGGGGTGTAGGATGACACCTAAATATGTTATACCATTGGGGGACCATTTAAGACCCGAGGCACCGAGATCTATGCCTGAAGGTACTGAATTCATGGGGAGCACCTCGGTTTTAGCATGGTTTATCTTAAGACCTGAAAGCCCAAAAAATGCTGTCAGAATATGGAGAATGGATTGAATACCCCTGGGGTACATTCAGTAGTGACCAGAAGGTTATCAGCATAGAGAAAAGTCTTAAAGTTGGTACCACCCACTGATATTCCGGGAATAGAGGATGATGCCCTAAGCTCAATGGCCAGAGGCTCAATGGCTAAGATGAACAGAAGAGGAGAGAGAGGAGAAAGAGGACAACCCTGTCTCATACCTTTCTGCAAATGGAAGGCCAGAGATAACATGCCATTTGTCAAAACCCTGGCTGGGGGGAGAGGCATACATTAATTTAATCCAGGAAAGAAAGCCTGGTCCTACCCCCATTGAGGAGAAGGTGTGAAACAGGTAAGGCCACTCGACAGAGTCAAAAGCCTTTTCAAAATCAACAGCTCGGGCAATAAAGGATTTATTGGAAAGTTTCGAGTGATGCATTAATGAAATTAGTGTTCTGTGGTGGTCAGATCCTTGGCACCCCTTGACAAAGCCTGCTTGGGAGGGGTGGATCAGCCCCGGGAGAAGGGGTTCCAGCCTACCAGCGACAACTTTGGCCAGGACTTTGGTATCGGCATTAATGAGGGAGATGGGATGACAACTGCCCAGAGAAAGTAGGTCTTTCCCCTTCTTAGGAAGTACAGTAATGGTGGCTTCCCTCATAGAGGGAGTTAAAAGCCCAGTGTGCAGAGAGTGTGTAAATGTATGAATTAAGTAAGGGGCACCCACAGTGGAGACCAAGGAGGATGCTGGGAACCGCCACAAAGGAGACCCACAGGAGGGTGGCAGGGGACCCTGCAGGGGAAGGAAACAACTCCTGGTGGGGGACTCCATTGTTAGGAAGGTAGAACTGGGGGAGGAAGGGGAGAGGGAGGTAAGGTGCCTGCCTGGCGCCATGGCTTGGAGGGACAGGGAGCGAATCCCTGAGCAGCTGCACAGGGGAGGGAGCTGGATGTCATTGTCCACCTAGGGACAAATGACCTGGCTAAGAAAGGGATTAGAGAAGTGCAGGAAGAGTTTGTGGAATTGGGGAGGGGCCTTAGTCAAGTAGCACGCATGGTAACCTTCTCGGAGGTGCTACCCATCTATGGCATAGGAGAGGCTAGGGTGTTTCGCACTGTGGGATTCAATCAGTGGTTGAAAAACTGGTGTGGAGCTCAGAGATTTGGCTTCATTGGGGACTGGGGGTCCACCTGGAGTGATGCATGCCTATACTGGCATGATGAGCTGCATCTGTCCGGGAGGGGAACCAGGATCCCAGGTGATAGGTTTAAATGCTTCATTGGCAAGCTTTTAAACTAGCCAAGAGGGGAGGCACTGGAAAGGAGCAGGAAAATCCTAGCCCTCCCAAATAATCACGGTAGTAAGTGTGGCAAACACCAACATAGAGGTGTCGATAGGGAGAAGGGCAGGGGTAAATGGAGAAAGTGACAAAGACAAGAAGGACAGGGATGGGGCAAAAGAGAGTAAGGCCATCAGGAAATAGAGGGTAATGAGTACCAATGCCCGTAGTCTGGGCAACAAGCTCCCTGAGCTGGTGGCCTTAATGGAAGAGGGATGCCTGGACATCGTAGAGCAGTCATGGAAACATGGTACACAGAGAACCATGACTGGGATGTTAACATACCAGGGTACATAACCTACAGGAGAGACAGGCAGGGAGAAGGGGGAGGAGTAGCTCTCTATGTAAAGGAAGGGATAAAAGCAATTGAACAAAAGAGTAAACAGGGAGCAGAGGAGGCACTGTGGGTCACCTTGGAGACTGGAAGGGCACCACAATCCGCACAGGGTTGTGCACAGACCCCATGTCAGGGGAAGGAATGGACAAGGATATGATAGAAGGCATTCTTAGAATGGCAGAGAAAGGGGAGATACTGTTGATGGGAGACCTGAATATGCCAGATGTTAACTGAAGCACATTTGCTGCAGCCACATCCAAGAGCAGGGCCATTCTTGATGCCCTACAGGTGGCAGGCATTAGATAGCTAGTTTTGGAACCCACTCGTGAGGGAGCAATCTTAGACCTCATACTCTCAAACGGAGGCAGTGAGAGGATCTCAGATCTAGAAGTGGGTTGCCATCTGGGGACAAGTGACCATCAAACAGTGTGGTTCATGTTAAACTCAGCTACAGAGTCAAGCCATACAAAAGTGAGGGTACTGGAGTTTAGGAGGGCTGACTTTGGCAAAACGGGCGAGTGCCTCAGAAAAGCACTAGCAAACAGGCTAGAAGGAGGTGTGGAGCAACAATGGGGAACTATCAAAACTGCCATCACAGAGGCAACAAGCCTTGTGTGAAGCAAATAAACAAATCAAATGAAAGAAAAGCCACTATGGTTCTCAAAAGAGGTGGCTGTGAAAGTCAGGAAGAAAAGATAGCATTCCGAAGTATAAGGAAACACAGAAGGAGCAGGACAGACAGCTGTACCAGTTAAGGCAGAAGGAAGCAGGGAGGAAGTCAGAATAGCAAAGGCCCAAACTGTGGAAAAGATAGCCAACTCAGTTAAGAAGGGGGATAAAACCTTTTATAGGTACATCAGTGAGCGTAGAAAGACAAAGGGAGGGATAGTGAGGCTGAATAGAATGAATGGTGGGCGGGCAGAGGGGGACAGTGAAAAAGCAGGAATACTGAACGAATATTTCTGCTCAGTATTCACAAAAGAGGAGGGGGAAGTGCCTAATCCAATTAACAGAAGCACTCTTGATAGGGGGGTCGATCCCAGTCCTTTCACAGAAGAAAGAGTTCTGCAAGAACTCCTAAAACTGAAGGTGGACAAAGCAATGGGTCCTGATGGAATTCACCCCAGAATTCTAAAAGAATTAAGGAGAACTAGTGAAACCACTGGCTACTCTTTTTAATAAATCATGGGAGGATGGTGTGGTACCCAAGGACTGGAGGAAGGTGGATGTGATTCCCTTCACAAAAGTGGGACCAAGACAGAGGCAGGAAACTACAGACCTGTCAGTCTGACCTCTGTAGTAGGGAAAGTGATGGAGTCACTTCTGAAGGAAAGAATAGTTGAGTACCTAGAGGCCAGTGGAGCACAGGACCCAAGGCAGCATGGGTTCACAGCGGGAAGGTCATGTCAGACAAATCTAATAGATTTCTTTGACTGGGTGACCAAAGTAGTAGACCAGGGAGGGGCTGTGGACATGGCCTACCTAGACTTTAGCAAGGCATTTGACACAGTCCCACACAAAAGATTAATAGTCAAATTAACCAGCCTGGGAGTGGGTCCCAGGGTGGTAGCCTGGGTAAAACATTGGCTGGACAACAGGACACAGAAGGTAATTGTAAATGGAGTCCACTCTGAAGAAAGGGAGGTTACTAGTGGGGTACCGCAGGGTTCAGTATTGGGTCCAGTCCTTTTTAATGTCTTCATCAGTGACATTGCAGAGGGACTGGAAGGAAAAGTATGCCTTTTTGCAGATGACACAAAGATCTGCAACAGGGTTGATACACAAGGAGGCGTGGAAAGGATGAAAAGGGATTTGGCAAGGTTGGAGGAATGGTCAGAAGTATGGCAGCTAGGATTCAATGCAAATAAGTGCAAAATAATGCACCTGGGAAACAAGAACCCAGGGGAAGAATACACAATGGGTGGGGAGGTAGTAACAACAACAAAAAAGGAAAGGGACCTGGGGGTAATCATATCAGATGACTGTAAGGTTAGCAAGCAATGTGAGAAGGCAGTAGGGAGGGCTGGGGGTATACTGGGATGTATAGGGAGAGGCATCATCAGCAGAAGTTGTTATCCCTCTGTACAGACAGTTGGTGAGACCCCATCTGGAGTACTGTGTCCAGTTCTGGAGACCCCATCTCCACAAGGACATAGACAGGATAGAGGCAGTCCAGAGGAGGGCAACTAAAATGGTGCAGGGTCTGCAAGAGAAGCCGTATGAGGAGAGACTAAAGGAGCTTAATATGTATACTCCTTGAGGAAATAAGGAGAGGGGACATGATAGAAACTTTTAAGTACCTCAGTGGAATCAACAAAGTCCAAGAGGTAGCATCTTTCAGAAAAAGAGACATGCAAGAACAAGGGGACACAATTTAAAGATAGAAGGAGGGCAGTTCAGGGCAATGTGAGGAAGTATTATTTCACAGAGAGGGTAGTGGATGCATGGAACAGCCTTCCTGAGGAGGTTGTGGGGTCTAAAACTGTGGGAGAATTCAAGAATGCATGGGACAGACATAAGGCAATTCTTGTGGGGGGTAGGAAGAAATAGGCTGTTGGTTAACTAGGATCTGCAGCCTATCCTGTAGGTAGGGAAATGGGCAGACTGGATGGGCCTAGCAGTCCTTATCTGCCGTCAAAGTCTATGGATCTATGTTTCTATGTCTCAGGAAGCTGGCTAGTGTGTGCAAGATGGCTGCAGACATAACTGCATATTAGAATGTATGATGGTATTACAATAATGGATATTAAACATACTGAAAGGTACTTTGGCTTTAGGAATTCTTTGGGAATAAGTTCTGAAGTACAAAAGTCCCAAATCTAGCACCACCTCTTGCCTGGGTGTCCAGGCAATAATGTAATGTGCAAGTATGCATAGTGGGTCATGTTGCAGCTTTGCAAGTTTGCCAGTGGCACATTCCTTCTTGCTGCAAATCTTCATTGGCTCTGTACGGAGTTGTGATGATCTGGTGCCTCCCTACCTGTTTATATAATACATACTTGTATTATCTTTTGCTATCAGGACTGCTTAGCCCTGAAACAAGGAGAAGAATGACTTAATGGAAAGGATGACTGATCTGAGTTCTATCACATTTACAGTATATGCTCCCTTCGTCCTTGAGGGTTCAAAATTCTATTTACTGTTCCCTAGTTCAGATGTCCTAACCAATCCAGTAGGGATAGATTGGTCATCAACTGCCTTGCAGAAGGATTGAAGGATGGAATAACATGTCTGAGGCTACCTAGTTCTTTCCACCACTGCAGTTCTTTCGTGGATGTGCTTGAGTTTGATACTTGTTGGTCCATCGGTGTACTTCCTTGACATCAGTTCCACCTGAGGCAGAACTGGGTATCCCCTCATCAGCAGTCTTGCCCAGGGCATCACTTCAATGGTAGATGCCATGTGGCTCAGAAACCTCAAATATTCCTGTGCAGTTCTCTTCTGACTACTATGAATGTGACTGCACACTGTATGAGAGCTTTTGCTCTTTGTATAGAGAGGAAGACTTTTCCCAGTTTTGTGTTCTACTCTGTGCCACAGCATTTAACTCTTTCAGATTTTTCACCTCTGATTCCAGTAGGAGTTTTGTTCTAATATCTAAGCTGAAAACACACTGACTTTGCTTAATTTTGGAAATTTTACAAATTGAGGGGTTAAGCCCTCATCACCTCCAAAACCTACCTATCTGTAGTAAATTGTTTTCACACTTTGAGGTTCTAAGACAGACTGCCTCCTACTGGCAGTGGGTCTATGGCTACATGGGAAAATTTGTGATTGCTTAGGCCTTGCCTGGGCTGGAGGAGCTGATGCAGATCCTCTTTTACCTCTGCCTTTCCCTATGCCACTCTGAACTCTGTATTCATGGTTCACACAGGGTGTGACATACTGTAGTACGCATTTCCCATACCTCCCTTTCTATAGGGCTTTTTAAGGCACTGAGGACCTCTCTTTCTCAGTATTTTTTTTATTAAAGTTGCTTTTTGTTCATCAGCTATTTTCATGTACACCGCAGTTTTGTCACCAAATTAGGAAGTACCTTCAAAAGGAAAATCAGGTTTTTTTTGCATGTTTTATGACAACCCAGTTGATGTGAGCCATGCAAATCGCTAAGAGGACACTGGCTGCTAAAGCTCAAGATCCAGCTTCATTCACATCAACACCCATCTGAAACTGGTATTTAGCAGTTTCCAAGCCAGGCTTCACTGTATGTGCCAGCTGAAGCTTTCTTCTGAAGTAAGCTTTCTCACAATGACAGAACTGTATTCCATAGTGCCTACTGGCAGTGTGCAGAGTAATTCAAATTAGCAGCCAACCCCAACAAAAGGGTGGGCATAGTGTATGCTTTTATAGCTGTTTGGATGATTATTCAGTAATCATTGTCAGGTGGTGCTGCTCAGAAAATGCACGTGCCTGAATAACTCCCTCAGGGCCAGGATAAGTATAGAAAAGCTAAGAGCCATTTTCTTATCTGTGACCACATAGGTGGAATGCAAGGCGAGAACCTTCTTGGGGGGTTCTGAATGGCCTTGTGAGCAAGCAATGATACCTGACAGGGTGGGCAGTATTGGGATATACCTGACCACCCAGGGGCATGTATCCCAAGACCGCCCACCCTGGAGGGTATTATTGCTCTTAGAAAATGGGCTACATGTGGCATTTTTATGTAAGAAGAAAATTGGTAAGAAAATACAAACATATTATACAAATGATTGTAAAGGTTCTTTTTTTTGGTAAAATAGTCTCTGCACTGGTGTATTTGCTAGTAAAAGGCACTGCAGTCTTTCCTAGATGCTTGCATGCACAGAGGTTTTAACCTCCCTCACACTGGAGCCTATGCACTAATGTGCGCCCTGAAGGCGCGTATCCGGGCATGCAGCTCCGCACCATTGGGAGATCTATGTGGGGGCCACATTCACAAACACTGGCTACCACCCGGCTCCCAGACACTGCCCTGCCCCCCTGGTGTGCAGGTCCATGGGGGGCAGGCAGGTGCGGAGTGGAGCGGTGGATCTGGGCAGGCAGCTAATTGGCTGGCCTGGGAAGGTCCCACAGTGGATCCCTTGCACCCATGGGGTGCCATGTTGTTGGCCGGCATGCAGAGCACTGACCATGCTGTTGGGGGGGCTTCCCAGTTGACTGCCTCCCAACCTCCTGGTGTGCTCCAACGGCAGGGGCATCTCTATTGGGGGGCCCGATGTCTTCCGCCGCATCCACCATGTCTGGCGACTGCCTCCCCGGGGGAGGCGGTGTAACTGGCACCAATGGTTTACAGCTACCCTGCAAAGGCATAGCCAGCAGCCCCCATGCACAGCACTCTGCACCGTAGTGAATGTGAGGAGTGCTGGCTCACCCCCCTCCGCACTGCCCCAAGACCCTCCCCTGTACAAAACTCCACGATCGGGTGCATGGGGGGGGGCGTATGTGCATTGTGAATATGCACAGGGGCTGGGCAGTGTGGAGTGGGCTACATGCCCAAGTTGCGGGGTGTGTAGCTCACTCAGCACCTTTGTGAATAGGCCTCACTAAGAGCTGTTGCTTCCCGAGACTTTCCAGTTCCCCCTCCCCGACACACACACAGCGGCTATGGTTCATTTTTTCTCTGTACTGACAGAGCTCCATTCCCCCCATCCACTCAGTGCTTTGTTTGCATAGCTCTGAAGTGCTTGTAGCAGGATTGGGAAGGCTTTGGAAGGAACCCAAGTAGAAGGTGAGTTGTTTTTTACAGTGTTGAACAGATGATGCAACTGTCCATTCCTTTGGTAGTGCCAGGCTGAGTGAGTCAGTGCTATGTGGGAGGATTGGGTAGGCTTTGAGATAAGAGACAGAGTCAGTGGATGAGAGGAGTGGTACTTGTTTGAATACTGCTCCAGGAGATGGATTCATGCTGTTGGGTTGTGGCTGCAGTGAGAGTGGGAAAGCGGGTTAGATATATCAGGGAGTGGTGAGGGAGCCGGGACTGTTAGTCTCAGTAATGGCTGTGAGTATGCTGGCCATTTACTTAAAAAAGGATTGTTTATTTAGTGTGTTGTTCTCGGGGTTCTAGTGGGTAAGATAGCATGTTAAAAGAAATTAGTGTATTTAGTGGGCAACTAGGGCCACAGTTTAACTTTTACATGAATGGCACCTAAAGTGAGAAGTGCTTTCCTCTCTCTTAGCAAGTGGAAAAAAAACTGGTGCCTGGCCAGTGTAAACATTTGGCATGGCACAAGGATACCCTCTGTAATGGAGCACTTGCCAGTGGCATTTGTTTTTTTACCAGGCACTGTTGAAAAATAAATACATGTCCAGACAGGGATTTCAGCCAATCTGCATGCAGTATTTTTCAAGCCCATTTTCTAAATGGGAATAAACACTCTTTTTGTTGAGGTCAGTCCCAGTATACCCATGAATTTTACTTCCTCTGTGCCCATCTTGGATTCAGTAGAAGTAAGATTCAGCATTCCAGTCATTTGGTTTACAGATACAGTTTGTGATAAATTGTCCTCAAGAGAATCATAGAATGTGATGGCAGATAAAAACTAAGGGTCCATCCAGTGTGCCCATTTTTTGTACTGCCTATATACCCTTGACTCTGTGTTAATGAGACCTTTCACTCTATTCCATCTGTGCTCTAACCCACTTGCAGCCTCTGCCTTCAACACATCTTCTGGCAGGCTGTTCCAAGGCTCAGCTACCTGTTTTGTAAAGAAATACTTCCATACATCTCTGCTGAATCTTCCTCCTACCAGGTTCTAGTCCTGTCCTCCAGCAATGGAGCTGTGGTTCCTAGTGAATGATTCCTCACAATTTAACTTGTTATTTCCCTTCAGGAATTTGAACATCTCAGTTATATCCCCCACTCCCTTCTAGCTTCCAGAGAGCAAATGTTCAAGGCCCTGAGTCACCCCTCAGAAAATCTGTCTTTAGTGGCTCTGAATCATTTTGGTTACTCTCCTCTGGACTGTCTCCAGTTTGTTTTTATCCTTACTGAGGTGGGATTCCAGAACTTGGTGCAGTACTCCAGGTGTGGCTTTACCAAGGACCCATAGAGGGACAAGAGCACCTCCTTCCTCCTGCTGTCATTGCCTCTCCCGCACACCCCAATATCCTAGCCATTTTTCTGTAGGCCTTGTTACACTGACTGGATTGTTTGAGGGAGTCGCTAATGATCTCTTTCAGGTCTCTTTCTTCTGATGAGACTACCAGTCTGACACCCCCCAACCAGTAATCTATTCTGGGGTTCCCGTTACCCAAGTTTATAGCCTTGCATTTCTTCACATTAAATGTAAGCTGCCAGACCATGGACCACCTCTCCAACCTATCCTGATAGATCCTCTTTCAGCTCTATCACCTCGTCTTGGCTATCTACTTTGCCACAGCAGTATCAACTGGGGAAATTGATTACTCCTCCTCTGCCTCCACCCCATGATCCTGATATGGGGGGCTCACAGGGAGGCTTTTCAGAACTCTGAATAGCTTGGAAAAGTATTATTTGTTCAATGTCTTCCTCTGGGGAATGTTTGTCGCTGGTTTCTCTTATTTTTGTCAGACGAAGGTACCTCCAGATGTTGTTTCTCTTTGCTAGCTGTAGTTCTGTCTGGTGTTCAGATAGCCTTTCATGTTTTTTTGGTTGCCATCAGCTGCATCAGAGCCTTCCCATTGGGAGCCCTGCTTCAAGATAACGCTGTAGTATTTTCAGTCTCCTTGGGTGCCAGAGTCGACTGCTCATTTGTTTCCTGGGGTGCCAGAGAGGACTGCTCATTTACAGAGGTGTGCTTGTAGCATTTTTCAGTGCCTCTGAGTGCTAGACACCACTGTGATTAAGAGGAGGCATGTGAAGCCCACTTTCTACCCTCAGAGGTACCATTCTCCTTTATTTTATTTTATTTATTTTAGTTTTCAGCTGAACACTCTTCTAAAGTGTTGTGCACGCTGGTGCAAATGATGACTGCCATTTAGCTGCCCTTTTTTTCTTTGTTCTAGGGCAGAAAACTTTGTAGGATTCACATTTTCAAAACCATGATCTGGGAACAATCAAAGCAAAGTTTGCGGCTCTCTCCTTTGGCTACACTGAGCAAATACTGTAAGGCTCTGTTTTCTTTTTAGGTCTTCCTGTCAGGCCATTTTGACAGGCAGTCATGCAGAAAGTTTTCAGTAGTTGTATTTGACAAAAAGTTACAACTGTTTTTAAAAATAAAGTTTCGATGTTAACAAATTATTTTTGTTTAATATGTAACCTATGACCCAAACCAGGAACTGGTGAAAACTGCAGTCTTCACTGTTCAGGAACTGTACTAGCTCTGTTAAAAAAAATGCTATTTGTCAATAACAAACAAAACAAAACAAACAAGCATTTGTCAATGCCGAATGTTTGCTTGCTGATATTAGCATTGGATGTGCAGGAGTTAGATGCAGAATGGAAATGGCAGTGTAGTATTGAACTCACGCCAACCCCACCTCCACCCAGGAGAGATAGACAGGCTTTGGGGTGTGCCTTTGGGTCATCGCCCATAACGCTCACGGCATTTCACCTCACCCTATCCTGCAGACATCGACAAGTGTTGAGGTGTGCCTTGGGGTGTTTGGCTTGACAGTCATCCCATGTCATAAGGACATACACTGAAATGGGTGCAGTATAGGAGAATGGGGTGAAGTCTGTGGCTGAAGAGTCCAAGGCACATCTCAATACCTGTCACTGGCTTCAGGGTGGGGGTGGGAGTGGAATGGCATGAGCATTACAGCTGGCAATCCAAAGGCACACCCCTGACGCCTGTCAGTCTGTACAGGGTGGGATGTTATGGTTAGAAACCCTAACGCCCCAGGCGTTTGTTGGTATTTGCACTACAAATTTTCAACATGGCCTTTTTATGACCCCCCCAACCTCATGAAAGCATTTGGGACCTCTGCTCATGAACAGTGGCACTGTGATTTTGTTACTCTGTCCCGAACGTTGATTTCCCACAGCAACTGCACCATTCTGCGCCAGACGTGCGAAAACACAGTTTGGGCAGGATGCGAAAAATGACAGCTGTACCATTAATAGGGAGGTGTGATGAGATGGCAATGTTGAAGATCTGGAGTGAAAATATTAAAAATGCTTGAAGTTACAAGCATACGTGGAAACGGCGCAATCCACTCTTGTAACACAGTCATTTAGTGGAATTATTTCACCAGATCTTCAACACAGGCATTTTGTGACCTCTGCTCATGAACAGTCACAATGATTTTCTTAATCTGTCCTGAACATTGATTTCCCACAGCGACTGTGCCACTGTATGCCAGATGTGCGAAAACACATTTCTGGCAGGATGTGAAAAATGACAGCTTTACTGTTCATAAGGAGGTGTGCAAAATTGACAATGCTGAAAGTCTTGTGTGGAAATATTACAAATTCTCGAAGTTATGAGTGAGCGTGGAAACTGCGCAACTCACGCTCATAACATTGTCATTTTGTGGACTTTTAGCATCAAATTTTCAACATAGGCATTTTGTGACCTCCGCTCATGAACAGTGCCACTGTGATTTTCTTAATTTGTCCTGAACACTGATTTCCCACAGCGACTGTGTTATTGTGCGCCAGAAGTGCGAAAACACATTTCGGCCAGGATGTGAAAAATGACAGCTGTACTGTTCATAAGGAGGTGTGAAAAAATGCCAATGTTGAAAATCTGGAGTGAAAATATTATGAATTTGTGAAGTTACGAGTGTGCATGGAAACTGCGCAACGCACACTTGTAACAGTAATTTTTTGGAGTTTTTTTTACCAAATTTACAACATAGGCTTTTTACGAGGCCACCTCATGAACAGTGATACTGTTGTTCGTTACTTGGTCCCGAACGGTGATTCTGCATAGTGACCGCGAAATCACCTTTCAAGATGAAATAGCTACATGACAGTGACAGAATTCATGAGGTGGGGTCCCAAGAAACCCATGTTGAAAATTTGGTGCCAAAATTCACAAAAATGGCCGAGATATTCACCTAAGTTGAACCCCCCACCCATTTATGCCATTATACAGCTCACTGGCATTTCTTCAGTTCGTGGTCAGCTTTGAAGAGTGCAGATGTGTGCCCGGTCCACCGAAGATCATTGCGCCAGATTCCAGAGGTAAGTATAGGGTGAGGGGGGTGCGGTGATGTGGGCTGCGCAGAGGGTGAGTGCAGGTTGTGGAGGGGGCAGCAGAGACAGCGAGGACCATTGTCTGTTTTACAGGAAAAAAATAAACGATAATGGAGGCTTTTGGTACACTGGGTGGGCCCCAGTGTGCCATCTGGGTGTGTTGGCAGGGGCTGGAGCTGATGGGGATTGGGCACGGTCAGCCATCAGTGTTAGCAGGGCACATGGCCGAGGGTGATTGGGCATCCCCAGGCACACAACAAATGGGTTGGAAGTTATGCTGCCAGGGATTGGGCTACCCGATCGGCAAATGAACTGGGGGAGGGGCATGTTGACAGGGGGATTGGGCACACCTGTCGGCTTTCATGGCGACTGAGAGGCGGCCAGCGACAGCCGCTGCTTGCCGTCAATATGCAACTTGCCTACACGTTACCACCACTGATTGCAGTGGTGATTTTCTTTCAGCTGTGCACCACTGCATCTGAACTGCTGTCACAGACAGCTTGGCCATTCATTGGTACGGTGTGGTCGCACCTACAGAATGGATCGGGGCATTGGTGGCAGCACACCTCCAAAAAGTTGTATGGTGGCACTATGTTTCTTGTGCATGCGTGCAAGCAAACATAAAAACTAATGCAGAGGATTGAATAACCTTAACTTTACAAAATAACAAAACAGTAGTTAAAATTAGCAGGCTTTGGGTGGGAAGAAGGACCTTGGGGTGGTAGTGGATGCCAAAATGAACAACTCCGAACAGTATAGAAGGGCTGCGGCCAAAGCAAATAAAATGCTGGGGTGCATCGCCAGAGGGATAACCTTGGGAAGGCAGGAGTTGCTTCTCCCTCTGTATAACTGCCTAGTTAGACAGCACCTTGAATACTGCATGCAGTTTTGGCACCCGTATTTAAAAAAAGGACATCGCACTCCTGGAGAGGGTCCAGAGGAGGGTGACCAGGATGATACAGGGTCTGAGGGATAGGTCCTATGAAGAGAGAGACTTGAGGAGCTCAACTTGTACTCCCTGGAGGAGAGGAGAGACAGAGGGGATATGATTGAGGTCTTTAAATACCTTAAGGGGGTAAATAGGTTAAGCCTAGATAGGGTGTTCCAGCTGAGGAGGTGGGGGCTACCACGGGGCACCCAGCGAGGCTGATAGGCAGGAGACTCATGGGGATACAAGGAGGCACTACTTCATCGAGAGGGTGGTGGAACTCTGGAGCATACTGCCTGCGGAACTGGTGGCTGTAAGTACTGTGTAGGGATTCAAGCAGGACTGGGACAGGTATGGGGGAAGGTGAAGCTGAGTAATGCTGAAACTGGAGGAGTATTTCAATTGTGGGAGGGAGTGGGGGGGTTTCACGGGGAGGTGGAAAGGCAGCTACGGTGCCCCAAATGGGTGCTGATCCTTGAGCAGACTTGAAAGACTATAATGGCCTACTCTGCTGACTTCTTAGTATGTTAGTCAAAATTAAGGAAACATAGCTACTGGGACTGGGACAGGATTCTGGTGTGACAGATCTCTTCTGCAGATAAAAAAAAACGTTTGCTGTTAGAGCTCCAGGGGGAGTGTGATCACACAGGAGAATTGGAACTTTAACATTTAACATTCTGTTTCTGGGGCAGCACCTTACAGCTGAGATGATGCAATTTGTATGACATAGATTCATACATTCATAGATTTGTACAGGTTCGAGAGGCCAAAGGCCCATTACGAACCCACAATCACTAATCAGTGATGGAAGTTAAATTTATTTTTATCCATATACTCTAGTTATCCAAATTTATTTTGAACTGTTCTAATGTCTTGCTCATCACTACATACTGTATCTTGGCAGCTTATTTCATATCGGTGGAACTCTATGTGAGAAGAATTTTTCCCTCCTTGTTGTTCTACTTGTAGTAGTCTTAAACTGTAATTTATGGGATCTGGTGTTATTGTGTGAGGTTTGTTTTTCAAGACAAACAGTTGCTAGCAATGAGTTGTCCTGGAAAGCCTTAAACACAAAAACAAGGTCCCCTCTTAGTGCTCTGTATTCTAAGGAATACAAATTAAGGATTCTTAGTCCATACAGATTAAGGATTCTTAGTCTCTCACTGTAGTCTTTGTTCTTTACACTATTCTACTTCACTAATTCTATGTAATGTAATCCTCCACTTGTATTTTCCTGATGTTCATGTATGTACCTTGTAATGTACCTTGTAATCTCCCGCGGGTCGCACCTGAAAATAGGCACTTGGCTGTCTAGTGTGCTTACCCGGTTAACACAAGCAAATAAATAAATAAATAAATAAATATTGATTTTTTTTTTTTTTTTAGTGACTCTGCGTTGGACTCTTTCTTTTTTTTTTTTTTGAACTTGCTGTTTTCCCGCCTTCCTGCCCCCTATGCTCCACTTCTTTGGGAGTGCCTGGCATCTGCCTCAGTTCCTTCCATGTCTGGAGCCCCATGGTGGTCCCCCCATGTAGTCTTGGATCTACCCCCCAGGTGGGGATGAAGTGGGGGCCAAGCACCCTGAACTAACATTACTTTGTTGGGGCTGCCGTGTGGGACAGGCAGGGGACCATTGAGGTCTGTGCTGGCGCTCTGTCTACCCAGAGCGATGGAGGTGTTTTTCCCCTGCTCTTTCTGGGCGTGCCATGTGCCCTGACGTAAGGCAGAGCTCCGCTGACGTCTGGCACACCCATCCCTCCTGGACTGGTCAGGCCCTTGCTG
Source organism: Neoceratodus forsteri (assembly GCA_016271365.2). Classification (NCBI taxonomy): domain Eukaryota; kingdom Metazoa; phylum Chordata; order Ceratodontiformes; family Ceratodontidae; genus Neoceratodus; species Neoceratodus forsteri. The sequence goes on from CM057459.1 coordinate 664,278,034, forward strand.
TACCCCAGGTCTCCGCCTGGGGTCAGTCAAGCTCTGAACCTTGTCCCCCCTCCCTCCCTGGAGAAGGCGAGCAGTCCCACGGACGCTCAGCCTTCTCCCCCTGTCTGGCCCTCCAGCTTCCCGGGCTCATTCCAGAACCCTGGTCACCAGCATCGCGAGCAGTAGCGCTACTGCCACGCCGATGGGCCGGCCTGCGTTGGACTCTTTCAACCAGATTTTTGGTACCCACAGTTGTAGGAGTATAGAAAGGAGCACAATATTCTAAATGGGGTCGGATCAGGCTGGTATACAGGGGTAATAATACATCAGTATGTCTGCTTCTAATGTGCCTCTGAATGCAACCAAAAATACTGTAGCATTTTTTTACCATGTTATTTATGTAGGTATCAAATTTAAGGTTGTCTGTGATTATAACACTCGTATCTTTTTCCTCAGTAGTTGTTACTAGTTGAATGGCATTCATCACATGATGTGCCTTGACGTTTTTTTTACCCATGTGCATTACCTTACATTTTTTTTCATTGAAGCTCATTTTGTTAATGTTAGCCCAATCACATAAATTGTTTAAGTTACTTTGGAGATTTTTAATTGACTCAGCATTATTTACAATGCATCCGACTTTGCAGTCATCTGCATATTTACTGATCCAGATACCGCTACTGGTTTGCATAGATGAGATAAATATATTAAACAATACAGGACCCAGTATGGAGCCCTGGGGCACCCCGCTGGTCACATGTGTCCATGCAGATTCATATCACCTAATGACTCTCTGCTGTCTTCCCGTTAACTAAGAGTCTATCTACTTTATTATTTTACTATACAGATCTGCTTTGATTAGTTGTTCCATTAACACTCTGAGAGATTGTGTCAAATGCCTTTGCATAGTCCAGGAAAATCACATCAACTGGTAATCCTTGTTCTAGGGCCTCACCAACTGGGTCAATAAAGTTAATCAAATTGGTTAAACATGACCACCCTGCAATCTGTGTTGAACTATATCAAGACTATAAATGTTGATAATATGTTCAAGAATCTTAATTTTTATTAGTCGCTCAAGTAATTTACAGATGATTGAAGTAAGACTGATCGTTCTATAGCTGCATACATTCTGTTTGTTTCCCCCCTTTAAAAATTGGAGTTATATTTTGCTTTCCCTCACACTTCCAAGGTTTTACCTTCATTGACAGAAATATTGAATAAGGCTTTCAGGGGGCCCAGGAGCTCGTTACACACCTTTTTGATAAAGACTGGACTTATACCATCTGGTCCTGGGAAAGATCCAATTTTTAGCTGACCAATGGCATCCTGTACTTGTTGTTCAGTAAAAGCGATCAGGGGACTACATGTATTCAGTGTGTCCAGCCCTACTTTAGTATCAGTTTTGAGGATACTTGAAAAGTATGTGTTAAGTATGTTAGCCATATCAGCCTTATCATCCCAAATTTCACCACTCGAGGTGAGTGGATCAATACCATTTTGTGCACCTTTAATTGTCTCTATATAATTGAAAAAACGCTTTCTATTATCCCTGTGTTTTTTAACTGGGTTTAGTTCCAACTGTTGCTTAGCTATACGGATTTGTTTCTTTGTTGTTTTCGTTAAACATTTAAATCTATTCAGGTCAGTCTGCATATTTGATTGCTTATATTTACAGTGTGCTTTTCTTTTTGTTTATTAATTTCCTTATTTTTTGTTCCACCATGGAGTCATCCTGTGTTTATTATTGTTATATTTCGATCTTAATGGCACCCAGGTGACAGTACAGTAATCAATTTCTTTTTGGATGTTCTCCCATGCTTCCTCGAGGCTACACTCTCTCAAGGCTACTTTCCAATTCCAAGTACTCAAATAATTTTTGATTTTAGCATAGTCTGCTTTAGCATAAGTTCTAAATTTGGATTTTCCATTAATTATTCTAGTAGTTGTACTTAATTTGAATAAAACCATGTTATGGTCACTGTCACTAAGAGGGGGGAGTATTTCAGGTACAGAACTGATGCTCTTAATATTGGTTAGTATCAAATCTAATGTATTATTATTTTTTGTTGGCGATTTGACCAATTGTTCTAAGTCATGTGATAGGGTAATTTCTATAAAATTTTTCTCTACTACCCCACTGGTTTTATAATTTAACCAGTTTATATTGGGGAAGTTAAAGTCCCCCATCAGAAGAAAATCACCTTTGATCTCTAGATTTTCTAGTTCTTCTAGAAAAAGCTGATTTTCAGTCTGTTCCAATTTAGGGAGGGCAATATGCCAATCCAATTGTTATGGTGCCATTGTTTAGTAATAGTTTTACCCATAATATTTCTGTATCAGACTGGTACGGGTAGAATTGGTGTCCTTAAGATATTCAGAAATAAACAGTGCAACTCCCCCTCCTTTTTGTCCTTCCTATTTTTAAGAAATGTATTATAACCACGTATAGTTGTACGCCATTCATTATTTGAAAACCAAGTCTCCGTTACTCCGCAAATATAAATTTTCATTGTAGTAAGGATATGCTCTAGTTCATCCATTTTGTTTGGGAGACTTCTAGCATTTAACAGCAGGACCCTGAGTTCTTTGTTCTCCGTTGCTGTTTTTTTAGGGTTACCTAATGTTCTTAAATCCTCAGCTTCATTTATTGTGTTTAATCCATCTGTATAGGCTGATGCATGGGTTACTTTCAATACACATTCGGTTTGATGGAAATTATCTGTATGCTTAAGTATTCTAGGTTGAAAATGATTTGTCTCTTCCCCCCTCCCCACTAGTTTAAATGTTTAGAGATGCAGGCTACTATGCTTTCTCCCAGGAGCTGGCTTCTTTGTTAAGATGAAGCCCATCTCTACTGAAAAAGTAGTTTCTATCAATGAATTCTTCCCAATGGGTTATGCATTCTAGTTCTTGTTTTAGGCACCATTGCCTTAACCAATTATTAATATGCTTGATGTTGCGTATTTGCTCAGGGGTTGCCCTTGGGATGTGGAGTATTTCTGAGATGATTAATTCACCATTGAGATCAATAATTTTATTAGGTTAACAAATTCTTGTTTGACCTGCCGAGTGCTTTTCTGTAGTACATTATTTGCTCCTGCATGTACTATGACCAACTTTCTTTCCCTTTTGTTGCCTAAAATATTAGGAGTCATTTTTTTGTAATTTGTGAAAGTTTTGCCCCTCTAAAGCAAGACATAGTTCCATTATGTTTATCTGCATCACAGATTGCTCGGTCCAGTCCTTTTACCATTGAGTCACCGAGGACATAGACCTGATGCATAATACAATTCGGTGGATTTATTTCCATATTTTCCTCTGTGTTACAATCTTCCACACTTGCTTCCTGATTAGTATTTGAGGAACAGGGCATTGGTGGCTCGAACATAATTAAATGTTCGGTTGGCGTACAAACAGGAATATTATTGTCACTTAAGGTTTGCCCTGTTGTTCCATACATTCTGGCTTTATATCCATCAGCCATCTCTTTCTGACTTAACTCCAGATCTGTTAACCTTTTATTAAATGTGAAATCCCCAGAGCTATCTCCTTGTTTTCATTACATTTGGAGCAAGTATATTCCTGGTTATGTAGCGTACCCAGATTAAAGTTGTACATACAGTATGATGCACCCCTTATTCCCCTACACCCATCATTGGTTTTAATAGAATCCTCCATATTAATTTATTAATACAAGCACAAACTTATAAATGATACACACTGTGGGCTTCTGGGTAAAATAAACACTCAGAGTGTGTGAGAAGTCAGAATATTGAGCCTCACCTTGCTATTAATTATGATTCCTGGTGTATCAAGATCCACAAATCCCCGCTAAAACACATGCAGATGCGTGTCTTTGCATACATCTTCATGCACATCAACACGTGCTCACCCTGCTCGGGCTCACCTGCTCACTGTAGGGCTTCCCTTTGAAGGCCTCAGTGACCCAGGAAGTAGTCCTAGGGGTCACGAATGCTTTGTGCAAACAAAACTTTTAAAAGCTGCAGTAAATGTTAAAATAACCACAGAAAGTGGCTTAACTACTGTAGATAAACGCACAGACAGTCAGAAAGGTAATAAAATCCCCTGTTATATCGAGTTGTAGTTCCTGAGCATCAATCTGGGAACTACAGACTCCTTTTCCTAGTTCCTGCTGACACTAGGGCTCCTGTGACTGGCAATAGCAAGTGAGAGTGCTATACAAGGCTAAACATATATTATAAAGTTAATGTTTCACCAAAAACAGGTTTCAGTAGCCTGCTGCAGCACCACACAAATGTGCACACTAGCAGCAAATGTAGACTAGTATAGTAACTAATATACTGTTATTGGGGGCTGTGCATAAAGGTGCGTAAATTATACAGAATGCCGACGTAACTGGCCTGCATGCCTACGTGCTGCACAGACAGAACAGGCCACACTGCATGCACAAAGGAGGGGCTAAGGCAGGGGTAGGGAAGAAAGATGCATGGTGGCCTGTGCAGGGGCATGCCAGCCATCAGCTCGACATGCAGACACACCCCTTGACCCCACCATATATGGAGAACCACACCACCTGCCACGGGACCATGTAGGTGAATACTGCAATGAACATGGATATACATGTGGTACAAGAGGCACGGAGTGCAGAACCACAGGCGGAGGACAGGCTGCCGCAACCACCCAACGGTGGTATGCGTGTGGAGTCAGGCACAGGAGGTTACGCTGAAGGCATATGAAAGACCAGGGCAAGCAGTCTCACTGGTGTGTAGGTGACCACCTTGGTCAAGGACATCCACGCAAAGTATGCCCTCCTGGATAGGACACACATCCTGACTACAGCTGCCAAAACAAAGAACTGGATCTGGATGGACATACAGGTGGCTGTCAATGCTGCTGTTCTTGAGGTCAGGAGATTGTCTGTGATAAAGCACAAGTAGCATGACCTCTGGTCCACCATGAAGCAGAAGCTGTCACTGACAAGCAGCTCAGGGATGGCCAGTAGTGGTGGACCCCCAGGACCACACACTGACCTCCCTGGAGAGGATCACGGTGGAGCCCATCAGCAAGGTTATCTGGCACAGAGAAGCAGAGGGCATGGATACAATGCCAGTTATGCAGGTCACAAATAGAGGATGGCATGGGGGTGGTCCGGGACCAGCACCCCAACTAACTTTGTGTCATGTATCCCACAGGGCTATCCACAAGGACCATCCCTGGCCAGTGTCCATCCACAGCACAACACAGCAGCACAGAACAGGAGGCCAAAGTAGGTAAGTATGGCACACTGTGTTGACCATGGGACTGGACCACATATGCTCTCTCCATACACAGCACCCTAACACCTGTCTGTTCTGCCACCCATAGGTACCATGCAGGAACAGCCAACCACACAGGAGGGTGACTGTGAGGCAGTTGTGGCTACCATGGGTACAGCAGCGATTGTGAATGCTGGCATGCCATGCATGGATAGCAACACACAGTGGAGCGGGGAGGTGGACCACCACAGTGCCATTGCCCCACCAGTGATGCTCCCAGACCCTGTGGCCATGGCTGACGCAGTCAGAGATGGTGGACAGAACATGCCGGCAGCCACTGACACCCTGCCAACTAGCAATGATGATGCTGAGTGCACACCAACAGCTACACCAGTACAGGTGACCCCCCATGGTGACCACAACAGTGCAAATGTTGGACCTGCCACCATGATGCGACAGGAGGGTATCCACCATTGGGATACTGCAAATCTGTTGCCCTGAACAGCACTGTCTGGAACATGAGTGGCCAGAGGCCCAGTGGGAGAACACTGAGGTGCTGTAGAGCCTGACAGGTGGTGAAGGGAATGAGCCAGGGCATCAATTGTATAAGGGACATGCTGGAGGGGATTGCAGATTGATTGATGCCCAGAGCCACCACAGATGATGTTGATGTCATCAACAGAAAGTTTTGTTTCAAACTCGTACTCTACTGCAGTCAGGTTTGCCTACTCCTCCCAGTCTGCCAGTAAATAGTCACCAAATGGTATTTCTGGTGTTTCACTCTGCATATGTGGTCTATGGTGCCACCCCTGTCTCTTTGCTTGCCAGACTGGATACTCTTTGCAAAGCCTTTTACTGCTCTGCAGCTGATGCTACCTTATACTGTATAGCCATTACTGTCTTTGTACTCTAGTCTTTTGGTTCCTTCTCTTGCCTGCCACCACCTTATCCGTTACCTACTCTTGTCCATATTGGCTGAATGCACTACGTGCATCCCTTCAAAACTGTTCCTTGCTTGGTGGCTTTAAAAAAGGACTCAAGACTTTTCTCCTTGAACTTGTACTTGTATTCACTAAGATGTGCTTACCTCTTGAATCTGCTACTTCATAAACGTGGAGCTGTCTACCTGTTTATTGTGTACTGTACATACCAGTGTTGCTAACTTTGTAGCCCCTTGATTTCACTTGTTATTGTTATTCTTGATCATCAGACTTTGTGTGCTGCTTTGTTATTTATGTTATCCATGTAATTAATTACAGGTCACGACTGAAAAAGATCATTTTAGTCTCAGTGGGCATGCCCGGTCAACATAATTCAATAAATAAATGATTCATGTGATTCTTTAATTTCTAGATACTGATTCTCATCTCTCCCTCCTTATCTCTCTTCTCTTCTCTTCTCTCTCCCAACCCTTCCTATTCTTATGTGCTTTGCTCCATGGACTCTTGTACTTTCTTCATCTCTTACTCCAAATCTGCTGCTGGCAATACACAGTTTCCTTTTGTCTTTCATTCTTTTGCAACTCTCTTTCCCCCTCACTTCACCTCTCTCCCTCCTATCTTTCTCCCAAATATCAACTCAACCTTCTCTTTGTCACTTCTTACTCATGCACTGGCCTTCCTTAGTCTGTCCTCTTACCTCCCATTTTTCCTAATTTAATCATGCTGTCTTTTTCTCTTTTCTACTTGGAGTGCTCCTATTCCCCCTCCACCTTCCTGTTTCTGCCATATTCTATTAAAAAAACAAAAATTTGTAAGACTAGCTTTTCCTCCTACTCTGTATCTCTACATGCTAACTGTACATACTGCTAGTTAATGTATATCCGTGATTGATTCCTATATTCTGTTTATTATAGCCTGTATACTGCTGTCTTGTAACCTTGCTAATTCACATGTGCTCATATACTATTTTGATTTACTCTAACTGTACTTATTTTCCTATACCTCCCCCACCCCCCACCCCGGTCACGCCTGTAAATGAGCCTTGGCTCAGTGTGCCTTTCCGTTACCAACTTTCAATATATAAATAAAACGAAATGCATTTTATGTACAAGAAATGTGTTTACAATACATACCTCCAAAATACTCTCCATCAAACAGATGCTTTTGAAAATACTCTGTCTGAACCAGTACTGTCCCATGATGAATGAAGAACATCCTGTCCCCATAGGCTCCCTCATGTATAATAGTGTCTCCTTCCTGAAACACTTCATATTTAAGATGCATTATTACAGCATTCAAGAAATTCTGGTCACGGCCCTGGAACATTGGAACATTTGCCACCAGCTTAGAACACAAGAAATGCTGCACCTCCTGCATAGAAATATACAGTATATAGTCAAGATACAGTTTAATCTACAGCCTCGATCTACTGGCACTAGCACAGTGACTGTACATGACTGTAATTGTTGAGAAATTTAAGATACCACCAAAATAATTCTGGGTGCTCAGACTTTGCTGTTATTAGTTTTTCAGTACAGATATAATAATTGTAACATCAGATACTAAAAAACCATTCACATACTATAGGTGTTCTTCTTTCCAAGATTATCACCCAAAATATTCTGCTCATCGTCAACTCTTCTCGGGGGCAGGGGGAGGGGTGTCTTTCCAGAGGTCTTAAAGCAGGCCTCTGTGAGACCCTTCATTAAGAAATCATCATTAGAGCAAGACGTTCACTTAAGTTATATACCTACAGCATTTCTACTGTGTTCTTAATGGGCACGGTTATCAGGAAACTAATGACTGCTAGTGGCTGTTGGACTGTGGAAGCAACTGGAAAAATATGATCTGTGTGTGCCAGTTCAGTCTGGTTTTGCCTCTGCATAGTACCAAGATGTGTCTGGTTCAGATGTTGAATTATCTGCTCCCACCAAAGGATAAGAGAGAGCTATTTTAGGTGGCTCTTCTAGACCTACAGTATCAGAAGTAGTACTGACTTATTGTTTGACTGTTAAGTCATCACAATGACACAACAAAAGATTTGCACAAGGTTTTATTCATTCATAAAAATTGCTTTATGAAAGATAAATATAGGATCAGTCATGTTATATATAGTTATAAAAAAACACATGGAGCACAGATTGAGTAGTAACCTTAGATCATTTTGGCAGAAAATATGCCAAAATGTAAACAAGACATTAAGGCCCAGATATTCAAAACTTTGCACTGGGTGCAACCGTTTGCACAAGTTTAGTGTGGGACCAGCGCGGGATCAGCGCAGGTCTGCAATACTCAAAAGGCCAAATAGTGCGCACAAACTGCATTAGCACCAGGCAAAACCATAACATATCCAAGGGGCAAACTGAACATGAATACAGGCGCAATGCTATATTCAGCGACTAAGTTGTGCGCGACTTAGCACGACCCTTTGCATGGCACAAATTACTGCCCAGGAAAAGCTGGCCTTAACCCTGGGCAATCCTGCTTTGCATGACTTTGTGGCTTTGCATGGTGTTTGCATGACTTTTGTGCAACTTTATGCGACCCTAACATTATGAATATAACACATAGAAATAGCCAGACATGGAGGACACATATCGCCCACTGATGGCACCACACAGATGCCAACAGCTGCCACCAGTACCAGCCATGCCAGGCAGCAAGGGGTGACCTGGCCCCCAGGGGACACCATGGTAGTGTGGCCATACAGCACACACCTGCAGACCATACGTCTGTGGTGACCAACAGATGCCAGCACACACTTGCAGCCCTGTGGGCATGGTGGCTGTTGAGGGAAGGGTGTACTGGTGGCCAGGCCTCATGACAGACCAGGTGTGGCCGCAAGGTTGGGACACATCATACAGTGCACATGGGCCAGTATTGGGAATACCCCAACACCAGTGTGCCTGTTGGATCAGACGTACCCCCCTCGCTACATACCGCACAACTGTACAAATGCCACAGCACACACAGCCAGCCATGTATATGTCACTGTGAGCATCCCATGCCAGAGGTGCAGCATCTGTGGATCACACAACAGCGTAACAGTACTGTCCACTATCAGTAATCACCTGCGCATTGGGCCTGTCACTGTATACAGTACAGTGGTCAGTACTGCCCTATATATCATAGGCATTGCTGTGTCTCTCACACTATTGGCCCCCCTTGCTACTGTAGTGTCTGCTGCGAACTGTAGCTGACCTACAGTGTGACAGGTGCATGCAGCACCACCACCACCTGTATCTGTGCTGTGTTGTCCCCTGGGGTGCAATATGCTATGCTGTACTATATACATGTAGCCTGCAGCTATCATCATGCACTGCCAAATTTACCTATAGGTGGCACTGCGGGTGGACCTGGCCAGCCCCTGTACTGCCAGACTGACCTACAGGTGGCGCTGTGGGACTCTGCAGTAACGATGGGCAAACTGCATGTAAATCAGGGCATAATGAGATGCTAATGTGGATGTTTGCTCAGGGACTACCTAAGTAGGCTAATTTGCATGTCACTTTTGAATATGGCAAAGTTTAGTACCAGGCAAACGTGTTTGCACCTGACAAATGGCTTGGCTCCGCGCTTAACCTGTGCAAACATGTTAGCGCCGCGCAAATGGTTTGGGGACTATTATACAGTTTTGCACACTGTACTTTCACATGTGCTGCTCCCTGCAGCTGTACTGGGTCCACGCATTTGCTGGCACACACATTAGCCACATAGGTCACCTCTCCCTACCTTCATGTCGCTGTGCATTGTGTTGCTGTTGTTGTCTGCACTTCCTGGTTGCTATATTCAGAGCTGTCTTACTACAGGGCTAAGTTTGCCCTGCACTCCCAACCCAGTTTACCCAGCCTCATTCCTATGCTATATTCAGAAGCTGTTTGCCCCGGGCTATTCCCTTTGAATATAGCTTGCTTTTTGCTGTGGGCTAAGTTTGCCTGCTGGGCAGTGCTAATTTAGCCCCGGAGGAAAGTTTTGAATATCTGGGCCTAAAGGAGAACTGTGGCACTACTGAACTCCCCACCCCTGAAAAGCTTACCTCCCAATTAAGCTTTTGTGACTGAAAACCTTCTTTTTTTCCAGCAGGCACTTATTTTATTTTTATTTCCTAAAATCCACGAACCGGAAATATGGCAGACTGTGTGCAGCTCCATTTAATGTAAGCAAGTGGTGCGGCGCCGCACTGTTACAGTAAATGGAGCTGCATGCACACAGTCTGCCATATTTCTGGTTCGTGGAGTTTAGAAAATAAAAAATGAAGTAAGCGCCTGCTGGAAGAAAAGAGGGTTTTCAATCGCAAAAGCTTAATTGGGAGGTAAGTTTTCCGGAGGTAGGGAGCTTAGTATTGCCACAGTTCCCCTTTAACAAGTTTTGGTCTGGTTACCAATGTTCTTCTTAATAGTAGTTTTTTTTGTAATGTCTAGTCCCAAAGCAAGAGGCTGGGGCAATATTTAAGGCAAAAAAAGGTTTGTTCTGTTCTTCATGTAGCCTCCAAGGGTTATACATGCACACTCTGTAATAGACAACGCATAAAGTACAGTTTTGTAAAATGGACTTAATAATAAGAACATAAAAGATAATTTACATACCTGTGTACCTGCTCCATGGTTTTAGTGCAAATGTGAATAATATCATGTTGTATCATTGAGACAACAATACTTTCTGGTTAGGTGTGGATTTCCTATCAGTGGGCAGAAAAACACAACCATCCTATGTATCCACCTTTTTTGTGTATCTTACACAAGATTTCTTTATCAGCTATTAAAAATGACAAATCTTTGAAGCATGCTTAGATTTGATGGGATTATCGGAAATGCTAACTTCTCTTTTAATGTATACGGATTACATTGATCAAGCAATGGTGTTAGAAGATGTCTAAATTGTTTATATCTTGGATATATAACATGTTCGAGATCACCAGGCTCCTTTAATTAACAGCTGCAGTAAACACTTAATTCCTAGGAAAGTTTATCATAACATCTCTCTATTATTGTGTTACGACAATTTAAAACCTGTGTGATATAAATGTTTTCTGTCCACTGGATCCTCAATTGACCAAAGATCACATTCAAATCTATAAGCTATTTTCACATTTTGCAATGGAAAAAACTTATTCTTACTAAGATACAACATATTGTTACCTTCCATGATATCACGGAGCCTAGCTTTAAAAATATATTGATAACTATCACTTATATTTGTTGTTCAGCAGAAGAAATGAGAAAAGCCTACCTCATCTAGGATTAGTTTTGCATGAGTAACATCGAGCGATACATACTATACTATGTAGAGGCATTTTTTTTTCTCTTTGAGACAAAGATAAGTTAGTCTACTTGTATCAAGTTTGGTAGCCTTTTGCCAATAAAATAATTGTTTTAATTTGGCGAGTGTATATAAAGACACAATTCCCAGCTCAGCTCAGATTAACTCAGCTGGAGTGGAGAGTGGAAGATGACTGAAACTCAAAATAGCTTCATCAGTAGACTTTCTAAGGTGAATTTTAATTCTCTCCTCATGCTTCACTATCACAGATTTCCACATGGTTAATTTTAGCTAATGCTGCCTTCACCAATGCATCTAGAAAAAACTCCCATATCTGCTGTACAGCGATAGAAGTCCTTTAAATACTATATTTGTTTTTTCCTTAATTTTGGATAAATGCACAGTCCATTTGCAATTAGCTGATAATGTTGTTCCAAGAAAGTAATAATTGCAAACCACCTTAAATTTGTCCAGATTCAAAAACCATGAAGATTTTACAACATTTGACCCTAGGATCATGATTTTAGTTTTAGTCTCATTAATTGTGTGATTTAAAGCATTACACTGAGCTGTCAGTTCATTTCAGTTTAATTTGCAAACCATTTTTAGTGAGCGAGAAAAGGATGATGATGCCTGCATAATTCAACAAGGCACGAAGTCCCCCATGGTTTTAGATGAGAAAAGGGAACTGCTTTCTGAGTTTTTCAGGCTATCATTCAAAAATAAACTGAAAAGCAGTGGGGCTAATAAGCACCCCTGCTTTAATCCTCTATCTGTTGCAGATCTGCTACTCAAATTGCCATTTCTCCCATATCTTCCATAAGACTAGTTGTTTTCATGAAGTTTTTTGACTATAAATAGCAATCAATGGCTAATGCTTTAAAGTTTCTGCCTTAAAAGGGGCATTGACACAAAATCAAAATCACCTTAAAATCAATGATGGCCACAATATTTTGGGGCCTCTTATGTAAATGTATTTTTCTATAAGGTGATGAAAAATAAAAACTTGGTCTGTGGTAGAAAATAATTCTCTAATCCTGAGTATTAATTGATTTGCCTTTTTTTAAAAAACACCCACCTGTGCAATCTACACAAAATTAGTTTGCTAAAAATGTTTGCACTACAAGCAAAACGCTAATTGGTCTGTACATATTTTTATATCATCTGGGTCTCTCTTCTTGCAAAGAAGAGCAATTATATTTCCTACTGTGTTAGCTGCATTTTATCCCATCAATCACAAGGAACGGATCAATTACTGTACCTTAGGAAGTACTGCGGTCTGAACAGAACTGTACATGACTGGTTCAGGTACTTCCCTATCTGCTGCCATTAGGTGGTGGTTTATAGTCTTTTTAGATCTTCTTCTGCCACTGTCCAGTAGGACATGCCTCATGTATCAATATTATCCTAGTTCATTTTCAAAATTTAAATGCTGCCTCTAACAGAAGTGATCTGAAAGTATAGCTTGAGATTTCATCCCTAACTGAACCTTCTTGCTTGAATTACAGTATTTCCACTAAAACAGTTTTCTATGTTAGAGTAACTTCTGTGTTAGCCATACGGTACAGTAAGTTCACATGAAGGGTTCATTAACTAAGCGAGAAGCATATTTAGATCCCATGATGTGGCTGGGCTTGTAGGAATTACTAGCAGGTGCGAAAAGGATGTAATACCCCTTCACCTATCTGGTGCACCAGTGAGCCCACTTCTACTAGTCCTTAGGAGATGCTGTAGCATCTGGCATCAGTTTGGATCCAAAAGAAAAACAAAATAACTCACCATAGTAATGCTGTTTCTGCTAAGGGGCCCAATAGTGAATCATACAAATCTGCAATCATCTTGCACCTCAGACATTGACCCATAGACAGAATGGAATTAGAATGAAATTTAAACTCTGTACTGTGGTCATGCTCCCCCTGGGGTTTTAATATCAGATTTGCTGCTGAAGAGCAAAGGGAGCAGTGACCACCTATCTCAACTATCCTAATACTACTACTATATATCCCAAATAAATCAGAAACTATAGTACCACTTCTTGAACATTGTGAAAAATTTTAAAATTTTATTACAATAAATGCTCAAGAAAATTTTAACACACCTGATTGTCTGCAGAACCCTTTAAATGTAGGTGCTAGAAGGAGAGGTAAGGTAGAAACTGTATGACTCACTATTGGACACCTTAGAAGAAACATCATTACTATGGTAAGAAAATATTCCTTCTAATAATAGGAATCCAATACAGATGTCTTACAAGTCTGCAGACTCACTAGCAGTACCTTTGGAGGCTGGATCTACAACGTACTGAAGGGAACGGCTTCTGTAAGGCCACAGTTCCAAACCTGGCATCCCTTCTAGACTGGACATCCAGACAATAATAACTTGTAAAGGCATGAACTGTGCAGCTGCTTTACAGATTTTTTGAAGGGGCATACCTTCTGTGACTGACAATAAAGCAGAAGCAGCTCTTGTGGAATGTGCCCTTAGGCCTCTGGGTGACTGTTTACCAGCTTTCTCATGGCAGAGCTGTCTTCTCAGCTGCTGACTTACCTTTGCCTACCTTTCCATAAATGACAAACGTATGAGTTCTGATGTCCTTAGTTTCATCTAGATAGTAACTCACTGCTCTTTTAACATCCAAGCTGTGTAGCTTTTTTCACCTGTGCTTGAATGGTTAAAAAAAAGCACTGTCAGGGTAACAGACTGGCTGAAATGAAATTTGGGGCTGGCAGTATAGCACTGAGATTAGAGTAACGAGCAGTGAATGAGCTTGGTACAACCAGCAGACCTGGATTTTATTCCTACAACCTCTGCTTGCATACTGTGGGGTCCTAAGCAAGTCACTTAACCTCCCCAGTGCTCCCGGGTTGCCACTGAAAACAGACCTTGTGCCTAGTGGGCCTTACCTGGTTGCCCAAAATAAACCTGACAACACCATAGGCAAGCATTTCCTGTGTCCTTGGCATTTCACTACCTTGTCTTTGTGTGAAATAATGTTATTAGATTCTTACAGAGGGCTTGCAATTCACTGACCCTCCAGGAAGAGGTCATTGTTGTCAGGAATACTGTTTTCCATGTTACATACTTGACATCTGATGAGGTCTTTGACTCAACAGTAGGCTTCAGCAATTGTCCAAAGCATGTATTTACATCCCACAGGGGAGCTGGTTCCCTCACTGGGGGAAGCAGGTGATTAAGTCCTTTGAAAAAAAACTTTTGAACCCTGGTTGCAATGCATGTGATTTTTCTCTACCTGCTGACTTATAGGCTGAGACAGCTGCCAGATGAACCTTCAGCATGGAGGACCTGAGCCTCAGTGACTGCAAATGCACTAGGTAATCTAGAACTGCAGACAAGTCTGTCTGCACACAGGTAAGACTCTGTGAAGCACACTAGAGAGTAAATCTTTCTCATTTTGATGAATGTGTTTTCCTTGCAGCTGTTTTTTTTTACTACTTTTAAAACCTACATTACTTGGCTAAAGAAGTTCTTACCAGAATACTGTAGCTCTTCAAGGACAGGGTTTCAGGCGCAGTGCTCTGAGATCTGAATAAGTCTCTGCCCTGTGACAGTGTGTCAGCAGATTGTGTTTTAGAGACAGTGAGATTGGATTCCTGTGTGACAAGGACAATGGTAGTTAGTATCAGGTATGTCTGGCCCAGTACGAAAATATGAGAATCACTGTTGCTGACTCCCTCCTCAATTTCAGCAATACCCTCTGTAGTAGGGGAAGTGGAGGGAAAGCATACAGGAACTTTCTCTTCCAGGCCAAAGACAGAGACTGGGACTGGGACAGTCCCTTTGGAGAGTGGTCTGCAGCAAAACTTATGTAACTTTTTGTCCTCCCAAGAGGCAAAAAGGTCCGTCTCTACAACACCCCATCTTTTGAACAACATTTATTGATCTAATAACCATTTGTGCTCTCCATGACTCATTCTGCTTAGACACTGCCACGACACTGTCTTCTCCTGGCAGGTGCACTTCTTGGGCATCTAGAGTGTGTGCCAGGTTCCATATCTGTACTGCCACTGTGCAGAGCTTTGTGGATCTGGTGCCTCCCTACATGTTTATGTAATACACTGTTGCTGCATTGTCTGTCTAGAGCCAGACTGTTTGTCCTTGTAGCACAAAGTAGAGAGACTGCATAGACAGAAGCACTGCATGGAGCTGCAGCAGGTTTCTGTGCTCCATGTGCTCATGGGTTCCATGAGATAACAGCGAAGATACAACAGTGCCAACTGAAACTGTGAAGAAATATTAGTGAAAAGCAAAATGGCAAGGAGCACTACAGCATGCTCCGAAAACAATGAACAGCTGCAGTGACTTTTTCAGCAGGGGGCTCTGCTCCCCTCCGCACCCCCCCCAATTAAAATATCTACCACTAGGGGGAGGGATTCAATTCAGGGACAACCTCAGGATGGAGGGGATTTTCCCCAGGGGAATGCAAGTCGGGAAGGGGGAGAAAGTTGGGAGGGCAATCAAATCCAGCCCGGGAACAGACACACGTGGGGCGGGGGGATGCAATACAATATTCCCATGCTGGGTGTGGAGGACACCAAAGTTGGGAGGGCGGGTTGAGCGAGAATAAAAAAATATTTCCACATAGCCAGTCGTTGACTCTGGCTGGCCAGCCACACAGGCTGTGACTGAAACCACTGCACTACGTGGCCAGCTCAATCTGGCCATCCAGACAACCAGCTACATGCTTCACAAAGTAACTCCATATCTCGCCGACTGCCGATACTAAAGTGTTGATCTTAACATGTGCTCTTAGTACAAAGTAGCTAACTTAACATGCAGTATTTTCTACTTGCCCAAATTGACTCACTCAAATTGAGTCGCTCTTTTTATGGGATACCGCTCATGTGCACTCCAGACACCATTAATTGTTTTGTCCTCCAGATACCCTCCCCACCCCATTGGGGTAAGGACTTTGTAGGAGATAGCTTGAGGAAGGGAATACACTCTGAGGTTTTCTATATCCTTAGACCAGTCCAGTGCCTGAGGCGGTTTTTGGGTAACTGGAACTGGTTGGTCTAGAGGATCTATTCTCTGGTGCCAGTACCTTCTTATGTGGTACTGCACATCTCTCACTTGTAGATGAGTCCATGGCTCCTCAATTGTTGCTAATAATGATAACAATCTTTATTTTTATGGCTCCTTTCCAAACCAAGGTGCCTAACAAAGGTAAACTCACGTAACCATAATATTTCACCAGTTCAAGATCAGCAAAACATTTTTAAAATGAATAATCATAACATCTTGAAACATTCCCACGATTACAAACTGTTTCCATCAAGTACCATATGCTTGACTCCATAACCAAGTTTTAAGCGCTTGTTTAAAACCCTCCACGGTCGCGTGCTCATGTAACCAATGAGGTAGAGAATTCCAGAGGGTAGGGGCAGCATACACAAATGCCCTAGCCCCAGAGGATTTCAAACGTACCCTCGGAATCTCTAGCAACCCCTCGTTGGCTGAGCGGAGCGATCGCCCAGGGCAGTGAGGGACCAGGAGCTCTTTCAGGTAGTCAGGGCCAAGTCCATGTAGGGCTTTAAAAGTCAGAAAACCAACCTTAAAGGTGATCCACCACTGAACAGGTAGCCAGTGCAGTCCGCACAGCACTGATGAAATATGACGTCAATAGCCGTGCTGCTGTGTTCTGCACCAGCTGCAAGCGGCGGATTTCTACCCCAGATAGCCCTAGGTAAAGGGAGTTGCATTTGTCCAGACATGAGGTCTCAAACGCATGGATCAAAGTTGGAAGGTCGGCGGACAGAACAAGGTGTTTTATCCTATCGATATTCCTCAGATGGTAAAACGAGGATTTGACGACTGCTGACACTGAGAATGCAGGGTCAGCAAATCATCAAAAATTACCCCCAGGTTCCGCACCTGTCCAGAGGCAGGTAGAGACTCACCTCCCAGATATATATATCAGAGGGTGAGCCCCCACTCAACCTCTCTATCCGGTGGCCTGGATCCACAACCAATACCTTGGTCTTATCAGAGTTCAACTTTAACCAGCTGGTATCCATCCACTCCTGGATTTCAACAAGGCAGTTGTTGAAGACTGAGACAGCTCTATCCTGGTCGGGGGCAAAAGAAAGGTAGAGCTGGGTATCATCTGCATAGTAGTGAAACCTCAGCCCATACCTTCTAACAATGTCTCCAAGGGGCAGCATATACACTGCAAACAGCATGGGGGACAGCACCGATCCCTGAGGAACTCCACACGATAAAGGGACCGGCGCTGAGGAAAAAAACCCAGACACCACCCTCTGAGATCTTCCCGTGAGGAATGATGTAAACCACTTGAGAACCATACCTGACAGTCCACAAATAAACCTCAGGTGATCAAGCAGTACCCCATGGTCCACAGTGTCAAAAGCTGACGAGAGATCAAGAAGAACTAAGATAGAACGGTTCCTCCTGTCTCTAGCCATCAGGAGATCATTGAACACCCGAACTAGCGCTGTCTCGGTACTATGCTTCTTTTGAAAACCGGACTGGAGAGGTTCATAGATGGCATGGATAGTCAAATGGTCCTCCAGCTGTGTGATCACTACTTTCTCAATCACCTTCCCCATAAAGGGAAGGTTAGAGATTGGTCTGTAGTTAGCCGGACAGTCTGGATCCAGAGAAGCTTTCTTCAAGAGTGGTGTTACCATTGCCTCTTTCAGGGAGCTTGGAAACTCACCTGTCTCCAAGGAGCACCGGACTATTCACGCTAGGACTGGGCAGATGACATCACTACAGTCTAAAATTAGGGAAGTAGGTCCTGGATCCAAACTACAGCATGTAGGGCACACACTCTGGACAATCCGCATGATATCTATGAAAGCCAGCCGACCAAAGGTACTCCAAGAAGGACCAAGATATGCAGACCCATGCTGGTCCACCTCAGCGCCCATAGAGTGTGTTGGCTGGAAAACCACCCTGATGTCGGCCACCTTATTTGCAAAAATTGAGTAAGTTCATCACACTCTTCTTGTGAAAAAGCTTTCCAGACTTGTAGACAGGCTGGGTTGCACAGTCTGTCCACAGTTTGGAACAGCTGAGCTGGTCAATTTTGAGCAACCGCAATCTCCCTGGACAGGAATTCTGCCTTCTTACGGGAGATTTCGGACTGATAGACTTGATTATGGTCCATCAATCTAAGGTGGTTGGCATCAAGAGCGGACTTCCGCCAACAACGCTCCAACCTTCGTCTAAGTCACTGCATCTCCCTCAAAGTCCCATCAAACCAAGGGGATCGAGGGCGAAGGAAGAGTGGACGAACACAGACAGGAGCAATGATATCCAGAACCGACGTGATGGCCGAATTATAGGCCACCACGAGGGATTCTGGATCACTGTTTACCTCTGAGAAGGACTAGAGATCAAGGACCGCCATTAGACATTGAGAATTTATATCTTGCAAAGGGCAGTACCGGATCATCTTGACAGGGATTGGCTTACAAAGGGGGGTGCTAAAACTAAACCCCACAGTGTAATGATCAGACCATCCAACTGGTTCCACCCCCAAGTTGGAGGCCTCAATCTCCAGCAGGAAGACTAAGTCAAGGGAGTGACCCTGATTATGAGTGGCAGTGGAAACAACCTGTGTGAGGCCCACAGATGTCATCAACTGTAGGAAGTGCTAACCAAAATGCGAGAGTTCGTCATTGACCCAGGCATTAAAGTCACCCAGGACCATCAGCCTAGGTGACTCAAACACCATGACGATGACTAAGTCTGCGACTTCCTGGAGGAATCGTTTCTCATCACCTGGTGGATGGTGGATGACAACGATCCTACAGCCTACACCTGCCACTGCAGTACACTCAAATGACTCAGTCTCCCCTACTGGTACATTTGTGAGATTAAGTTCGGACTTAAAATAGACCGCTACCCCTGCACCTCTGCCACCCAGTCTCAGGCGATGTATCATAGAGTACCCGGCCGGAACTGCGGCCTCTAAAACTGGGCCAGAATTTTCATCCAGCTAAAGCCAAGTGATCTAAGAGCTGCAAGAATTCATGGGCAGTCTTTTTTGTGACCTGTCAGGAATGAGTTTACACACTGAATGAAGTGTTCTGCCCTGTTTAATGGCAGACAAGCTTTGCCTTCTAATGTGTTCAGCTCTGCAGCTATGAACTCCCATATCTGATTGGGTTCTAGTTGTGCCTTTTGCAGGTTCTGGACAAATCTCAGCTTTCCAGTCTTCTCCTTACCATGAATAGTGCACTGCTTCCTATTTTGTTTTCCCCTTTATAAGCCAATTGTCTAAGCTTGCAGATGTGCTGCCGCCACACCTAAGCACTTTGTGAATACTCTCTGTAAACCCCCCAATGGGCTTACCTGTGTGGGCTCTGGTCCTCCACTGCCCCACCGGCATCCGTTAAGTGATCCCAAGTGAGACTTGAGCCCTGTGTACCACTGTCTGTGCATACGCGGACGCCGGCCCTCTTCGGTGTCTCTGCCCCATGTTCAGATTGGGCTGAGCTGTGCTAATGTTTTTGGTGCCTCTGGGTACATAGAGAGTCCATGTCACCCACGGAGTAGCCAAGAAGCCCCAGGCTGAAATGTAAATAATTAAGATGGAGGCCCATGCCCTCCTGGACCTGCATGGCCACCAAGGGGGAAAATTTAAAGGAGTCACAGCTCCACTGGTGCATTTTCAGCTACAGCCACAATATGAAAGTATCCCCAGCTTCAGGGCAGGTAGCCAAGCTGGGGATCATCACCAACACATATGGGGGACAGTGTTTCTGCCCCATTAAGGGCATATGTTATGAAATATAAAAGCCACAATGTTGGGACTCAATGTAAACCAAGATGCCATCTCCCACAGACTTCAGTGTGCAGGTGGGTAAAGGTAGGAGGGCATATAATATGTCCAGGACTGCTGCAGCCAATCAGTTAGAGGCTGGCCAAAATGTATAACTATCCCCTGTAGCCCGCCAAAATGAGAGATCAGTTAGAGGATGAGTGCAGAAGAGATTGCTGTGGGCTGCTCATCCGATTTCTGTATTTTGGGACACAGCAGCCAGATCAGCCCCAGTCCTTGAAAACTAGGTAGAGCGCCTGAAAGAGCAGTCTGCATGGGAAAGACATCAGAGAGCTACTGCAGCAGTGAATATTTGGGCCTTTGCTGCTGAAAGGGAAAGTTGGCATTTGGGCTGTAGAGAAAGTGAAAGTGACTGGGCTGCAATGCTAGAGCAGAGACTGTAAGTGTACAGCCTGTGAGAAGAAGTGTTGCAATCTTGAGCAAAGACTGAGCTACTGTGGCTCCCCCCACAGTGGGGTAAGTGTGGAGATTGCAAAGTGCTGCAAGCTGAGAGATGAGGTATGCTGAGGCTAGAGACTGTGCCAGAGCCCAACCACTGCTGTGTATAAAGAAGCTGAAGTGAGTGTGCTGGGACTAGAGACTGAGCCACAGCCCACTGCTAATTGTGATCCACAAGGGGGTGCAACAGAGGGGTCTAGGGGACCATACCTGCCCTGTCCCTAAACTGAAGAAGAGGAAGACCAGCGAGGAAGATGGCGAGAGGCCCGCCTGCTGAAAACTGTCTACAAAGGCCTCAGTGGCCAAGCTGGCAGGCCAGGAAGGTGAAGGCCAGTGTTCATTTCCCCAGTCAACCAGCTCTGCAGCCTTGTGGTGCAACACCAACACGATATCTCCATGGTACTGTATCAAATTTAGCTTGCTGAAACTGCCTGTGAATTTTCGAACTGTAAGTACCCCTGAGCTGCAACTGTGAGAAGTCTTTATTCAGCTAGCTAGCTAGGTTAAAATCAGGAGGTTAGGTCCTGGGCAGGCCTCTCTCAGAAAACTGGGCCCAGACCTGAAGTTCAAGCAAAATTGTCTGTTTAGAAGTATTGGGCCCCAATGTAAGCATCCTAGGTCAGGCACTGTCAATAACCCGGTGAGGTACAGTACCGGCCGCATCAAAAGGTACATTGGCCAGGATGCACCCAAAGGTGGGAGTTGGGCTATCGTGTTACAGTTCTTGTTGCTGTTGCTTTGTTCTACCCATTCTCCCCTCCCAAATAAACAATGTTATTGGTTGCATGTTACATCTTGTTAATGTGCTTCATTGTGAACGGAGGGAGATTGATGTTGTGTGGGGAGTATCGGGGGGGGCAGTTCATGTATTTTCCTGGGGGTGCTAACCTGTTATCTGTCCACAGGTATCCCCTGCCACTTCCTCAGGTGGATGCCATGCCAAGCTTCTTGTCCACTTCAGAATCCAGGCAGAGCCCCTTGGAGGTGTGTACAGTGTGGACCCCAAGGGCTTCGGACTAGCCAAGGAGAGTCAAAGGGCTGTTACAAGTAGAGGCAATGCTGGGATTTGCTGCCTCCAAGTGGCCACCTCGATTCTGCAAGTTTAGGAAATTTTCTAACACCCCCCCAAAAGCAAAACCACATCCTGAAAAATTCACCATGAAGCAGCAGGAATTGTTTCTATGTCTTAGCTGCTGTAGAGACAGTGTTAGGATTGGGCAAGGTTAAAGTCCACGGAATGAGGTATGATAGGGCCAGCAAAAGCACCTACGCCTTAATTGAGACTGCTAACAAAGATGATGTAAGTACCCTGCCGGCTACCATTAAAACTGAAGGGGCTGACAGTGAGTGTAAACTATTTGGCAATGGGAGTGGTCCACCAACCGATCCCCCTCCCTCATCTGCAACAGAGTCAGATATTGCAGAAAAAATCTAATTGCTGCTGGCAAAAGAGAGTAAAACTGTGAAAGACGTGCAAGCTTTGTTTACAGATGTAGATCCAGCCCCAATAGTGGTCCCCAGGGGGGTGACCCTCTATGTGGTGGCTCCCCATGAACAGTATAAGAAACTGAACGTTTTTGGGAGCCATCTCATCTCCAGCTGAGGGGGATGATTGTGACAGCTGGATGAGCCATGCCACACAGATGATTGAAGTGTGGAGGTGCTCTGACAGTGAAAAGTGAAAAAGAATTGTTGAGAGTTTGAGGGGATGGCACTAGAAGTTATAAGATTACTGCATGCTAGCCAACCAAACTGTAGCACTAGTGACCATCTCTCAATGCTGAAAATCACATTTGGGGCCACTGAATGAAAAGAGGACCTGGTCATTCAGTTATGAGCCACTACACAGCGAGAACAGGAAAAACTGTCCCACTGAGGTCTAGGAGCTGGAGTTAGATCAACCCGCCTAGAAAGCCTCCTGCTCCTGCCCCTGCCCCTGTAGTAACCTCTGACCTAAGTGTACTCTACAGGCATAGAGACTGGGGCATAAGTCCTGGAGTTGTACCCCTACCCCTACCTCCCCTTCCTGGGGATCTAAAAGAAGTGGAGGCTCTTTCCCTTCTGGAATTACTCCTATAGGTGGTTTTATACTCTTCCACCTTTTTCATGTACAGTATGCCTCAGTAAAGTCACCAAAAAAGGGAATTGTTTTTGCAAGAAAAATTCTCGGCCTTTAACTGGGTGTCTGGTGTAAGACTGGTTGCCCTGAGACAGGCAAACCTTCTTAGAGACACTGATAGGGCCAACATTCTGGATGCAGTATCATTTGCATCCACAGCCATGTGAAATTGGTATTTTGTAGCATCCAATGCCGTCCTGGCAATGCCTGCCATATCATGTGCTACATCGCCTGGACCTCTGTCAGTTAAGGCTAACACAGAGTTCCAGAGAGTCTTCTGATGTTGCGCAGTATATGCCATATACGCTGCCTGTCTGAGGAGGAGGCAGGAGGCTAAATAACCCTTCTTCTCCATAGTGTCAATCTTCCTGGAATCTTTATCTGGAGGATGAGATGCCGGGGGACTTTAACTTTGTCACAGGCAGCAGCCTGTATTACACCCTCATGGCCTGGATGGGAATACTGTACAAATAATCAGCAGCAGACCTACAGTATCCACCTGATACTTTTTCTCCACCTTCTTGTCCACTCCTGGGACAGAGGAAGGCATCTGTAGGATTTTTCAAAGTGGCCTTTTTGAGAGAGTTATGGATAGGAAGGGGCACTCTTTTTGTGGGAACCAAACCCATCATCTCCAAAAATTCTGCCTCCTCCTCATCATCCACAGATTCCTTTGAGGAGAGGCCCAAAGTGTCAGCCATCTGTTTGACAAAGCAAAAATGGGATGAAAAATCATCATGCCCACGAGGAGGGGTACCAAACTCCTGATCTGGGGGTACCTCAGGCTCAGTGGGTTCCCCTAGATCTGGATCCTCCTCTTCCTCTTCAAGGTACATTTCCTGACCCTGGTCTTTGGGAACCGGTGGTGGGATTTGAACTGGTGAACTCAGGATGGAACCTGCAGTCCGTAAGGCCTGAATGACCTGCAGGGCTCTGGCAATGTCCTCAGCAGAGGGCATTTTATTTTTTTTCTGCTGGGAGCTCCCTTGCTTCTTCAGAGGGAGGCACAGTGACATGTTTTTCTTTATATTTCTTGTTAGCAGGCACAGACTCTGTAGCTGGCTCAGTTGGTCTTTTATGTTTAGTGTGTTCAGACCACCTGTCAATACTTTTGGGATCTAAAGAATCTTTTGAGGGTCTCTGCTTAGATTTAGGGTGAGATGAAAAAGAGGCATCTTCAGGGTGCTTAGGTGACACTGAGGTGGGAGCAGAAGCCATTTCCTCTAGCTGTTTGGCCCTTTTTTCAATGGTTTTAGAACAAAACGTATTGCACACTTCATAGTTTAAAAAAAAATATGACTAGGACCCAGGCACTCTAAGCATAAATCGTGGCAATCAGCTTTAGCAATTATTTGAAAACACTTAATACAGTTTTTGAAACCTGTAGGTCCTATCCTCTTTTTAGGTCCTTCTGACATGCCAAATGTCAGTGAACCAAAGAGGAAAACTCCCAACAAAGGGAAAAAACACAAATCACAGTCAGTTTCCTGGGGGAAAGGGAACCGCGATTAAATACAAGTTTCTTTACTTTTAAACCAAAAGTGGTCAGTTCCTGACTGGCAAAGGGAACCGATCACAAAGTAAATCTTCCACAGCCTCTGTGACTGTCCCCCCACAGCCCCATTTATCCTCCAACTCTCCACCCAGTCCCAATTATGGAAACTCTTACCCGCCTCCACACCTCGTGGACGAAGCCTGCATTAGGTGGACTAGCTCATACCATTAAAGCCATTTCTGAGGAAAAATTTAATTATTATATGCAATATATGTTTCTGCTACTCAATTAACTTTTTCACTGTATGACTATGTTCCACTAACTGCCTCCTAAAACTGTATTTATCCATATGTTGCTGTTCTTAGTTGACCTTGTTTGCCTGTATTTTTATTTGTTGTTGTATGACGTGGAACCTACGCAAAAGAGTCTTCTGACTCATAGGTACTTGTAATTCGAGACTTCAAATAAATAAAAAAAATTAAATTAAAATAAGTGATTAAAAGACACTAAAAATGAAGCCGGCCCGGTGGCGCAGAGGGTTGAGGCGCTGGACATCTCACCTCACGGCACGCTGGCGACCCGGGTTTAAGCGCGAGCCTGGGTCGTTGGAGGTCGGCACGGGAAGGGGGACAGCGGAGCAGGATGAAGCAGCCGACAGGCAGCTCTCCTCTCAAGGGGAGGTGGGGTAGTATCCCTCGCTCAAGGCTGCCCTCTGGTGGAGGCCAGGAGGCTGCACAGCAGGGTGCTAGCAGTAGACCAATGGGGTGGGAAGAAAGGGGTCATCACCAGGGCTGTAAGGCGCATGCTACGCCTCCATGCGCATGCGACCTTCTCCTGGGGCCTCTGGGATAAACGGGAAGAAAATGGTGGACAAAAAAACTCCAGTGGCAGGATGATGACCGACTCTCCGAAGGCACCGCTCCGGGGCTGGGTGCAAGGTAAGTCCCAGTAATTCTGGGAGATGGAGCTGGGGGAGTCGGTTACATGGGGGCCGTTCGGGGAGGTGCATAAATAAATAAAATAAAAAAAAGTCCACTAAAAATGAAAAATTAGTTAAATAAAGTAGCAGTTTAACCACTTAAAACAGCGATAAAAACTGAAAGATCTCAGTTCCTGGGAACTGCGAAGGAATTGCTAGGACTGAGAAAAACAACCCAAACTAATATAACTTTTATAAAAAATCTACTAGAGGCTGTGAATTTAACAAAATAGTGTAAAATATCACTTTTTGACAGAAATAAACAATCCTGCAGTGAAGTTGCTGTGAGATGCTCTTCAGGGGGTCTTGTCTGAATGGAGAAAATGAATCTTGCAGTTAGATGGAACACAGTCCACCTAGAGGCAGCAGTTTGAATGTAGCATTCTATTACATCACAGCTCTGGGGCAGTCAGAGATTCTGAGCTGACTGTATACGTCTAATACTACTGGGTGATCCCTGGAACTTGAAAGATTACTTTTTTTCAGCATATCCACTCATCAGTGTGCATACCTGACATTATTCACTCTCAAAGCAAGAGCTCTCAGTACCCAGATATCTCTCTGGGACTAGAACAATCCTTTGTAGCTAATAGCAGTTACATGGTCCTCTTAGGGCAAGATTGTATTAGTAAAATACCTGGTGGAAAACATAAAAATAAGCCAGAAGGTAAACTGCCTGCTCAGTATTTAAAAGAAGTGGTGATGGAGTGATGGAGGAATCAGCTTTAATGGAAGTTGCGTCTTCTTCTGGAAGTACAAATACAGAGCTATTGTTGGAAATGAAAGCAGGCTTTACGTAGATTAATAGCTCTGAGTGCCTTCACAGTGGCATTAAATGTCCTAACAGCCAAAGTGGAATCTATGGTTCTCAGTATTGATAATGTAGGAACCAAAGTAGGATAGTAAGAAGACAAACTTAATCCCATAGTCGAGAAGGTGGAAAAACTGCAAAAGGAGCTTGAAGAGCTGAAAAATAAGATAAGAGGATTTGGAAACCAGAAACAGGATATGCAATTTAAAAATAGGAGGTGTCCCCAAAGGAGTGGAGGGAACAGATCCAGTGTTTTTTTTTTTGAAGAGCTCCTGTCTGAAACTATGAATTCCCCCTCACCCTCACAGTCACATAAGACAGAGCTTGATAGAGCTCATAGAATGGCTTTTAACCCGAATTACACATGGAGCACGCTTAGATTTGTTTATATAATATCCCACCATTATCAGTACAGAGACCGCATATTGAGAAAAGCAAGATTGGAAAATGGGCTACATGTTAGGAGCATGACATTACAGGGTTTCCCAGACTTTGGCCCAGATGTTCTTTCAAAGAGGAAAACTTTTAATCCGGTATTTAACCAACAGAGAGAACGTCATCCTAAATTCTCATTTATAACACCGGCTAAACCACGTGCATTTTTTCAAGGATCTACCTACTGTAAATTTTCTTCTCATCTCGGGAAGCAGAAACATTTGTTAAACACATGATTTGGTCATCAGATAAGGAAACCCCATTTCAGAAGATGGAGCAGACATGGAAAAAGGATAGCAGAAGGGAAGCAAGTGCAGAACCTTTAGTCTCCAGACATAATACGAATTCCACATCTGGTTAGCAGAAGCAGGCAAAAGTAATTCTGAAAATATTGGCTTAAGTATAACTGCTAGAAGAATGATTTCAGCATTTGAATCCTGATAACCAAGCATAATGAAGACAATAAGGAAGGAAGGAAGGAAGGAGAATAAATAAAAAAAAATAATAAAAAAAATCTCTCCTTGTGTGCTCTGTATGCTTTATCTGTCTTGCTCTCTCTGGGTTCACCTTCACTCATGCCCTTCAGGCACCTGTTAGGTATTCAGCTGTCTTTGCTTAGCAAGGGATGGGTTCTCCGATCCACCAGGGCAGTCTTGACTTCCCCTGGCAGAACAGGAGAAAATTGGGGGAGGGAGGGACAGAAGGGATCCTTGGTTGGTGGTGGGTTAGCTCATTACCACCTGGAGCACTCTTTGAAGTCTGAGTTTTCTATTGCTTAACCTTGACACAAAATGGCCACCAAGATATAATTGAGTTAATTGGTGGAGGTTGATAAGAAGCTTAGCACTTTTTTATTTTCCTTGTTCGTACCACTGGGTGTTTTGCAATAAAAAAGAAAAATGGAGGGTTCAGTATTTTTTTTTTTATTTTAAATTTGTTAACCGGGTAAAGACATGGCAAGGCCCTTTTTCAGGTCTGACCTGGACATTTAACAAACAATGCAAACTGTTACATACAATCAGTTAAAACAATTACAAATGTCTACAGATAATAGTTTTTAAATGTGGTCTTGAACCCAGTCAGGCAACTAATAGCTCTAAGAGATGCAGGTAAATCATTCCACAATCGAGCAACTAAGGATACAAAAGAATGAGAACCATAGTTATTTTTAACCACATTTGCTTTCAAGACAATTCCTAAATTAGATTGCAAATTTCCTTGAGTCCCTGTATTCAGGTAGATCAGATAATGAAGAAAGATTCTTTGCATATATGGTCAGATGAATCAGGTTGCCAAAGGCATATGTGAATTTAACTTGGGAGACAGTCAACCCAAAGAAGAGTACAAAACACAATGATGTGTAAGTACAGGGGCACCATGGACAAATCGACAGATGTTATTATAAGACACACTCAAAACCCTACCCTTGCTTATTCCTAACTTATAATACAAAGGAGAAACATAGTTAAGATGTGGCAATACAAGTGCCCACTGCTATAGACTTTCAAGACTCATATGACAAAAAGGCCTTACATTTATATAATGACCCCAATTTACAATTTATAGTCTTACTAACTGCCTTAACCTGAGAAGTAAAAACTAAACAAGGATCAAGAAAGCATCCCAAATACTTAAACTCTTTTACCTGTTCAAGTAAATTACCAGATCTAACATAAATCAACAGACTAGGGTTCTTCTTTAATCTGAGAGTGCTACCAAAGACCATACACTTAGTCTTTTTTAAGTTCAAAACCATTTGATTTGATAACAACCAAGAGCCAAGTATTCCAAAGTCATCCTGTAACCCTGCACTAATCTGTCTGGTTGTCTCACTCTGATGGTATAATATTAAACTGTCAGCATAAAGGAGGCAACAGCTCTTATTAAATACAGAAGGGAGTTGGTTAATGAATAGGGAAAACAACAGGGGTCCAAGTATGGACCCCTGTGGAACTCCACTGGAAATTGATTGTGAATCAGGCAAAACAGAGTCAATAATGACTCGTTGAGATCTCTCTTCCAAATAACTCTTTAAGAAAGTAACTACCACATCAGAAATACCCAAACCTGTGAGTTTTTGATAAAGCAAGTTGTGATTTATTAACTCAAAAGCCCAGGTCAGGTCCATGAATACAGCCCCCGTAATAAGACATCTATCACTTCTCTGGAGGGCAGCATTCATGAACCTGATCACAGCAGTACCATCCCCCTTTCACCTCTGAAACCATGCTGTTCAGTGCAGAGGATATTACTATAGTCCAAAAAGTCCGTGAGCTGTTTAACCACCAACTTTTCTAGGATCTTACTTAAGGGATTTAATATTGATATAGGATGATTGTCCTCTACAGAGGTGGCCTTTTTTGGGATGGGCACCACTCTTGCAACCTTCCATGCTGTAGGAAATACCCTGGTGGCCAAGCACAAATTATATAGTGAACAAAGAGGATCAGCAATAAAAGGTGCAATCAGCTTCACAAACCTTGCATCCAATCCACCACCACAATTACCATACTTATCAGGTAGTTGGCTCAAGTGGTTCAACACCTCAGCTGCAGTTATACTACTAAAACAAAACTTAGGCAAAGCACCACTTGAACCGAAGGCACTTGGGTTGACATTCCTCCCATCACAACTTCCCAAACTACCATCAGAACCAGAAGCACCAGAAACAAAACCAGAGACATCTGCAAATTTATCATTTAGCAAGTTAGCCATCATAAATGCATCCATGATCATTCCTCCTGAAGAGTTAAGAAAGGAGACAGTTGTCTTCTCCTTAGGTGACACAAGAGAATTTACAGTGTCCCCAAAATTCTTTGAATTGGAGGATGCTGCCTCTAATCTATGTTGAAAATAATTCAGTTTAGCCTGTTTTATTTTATCACCAGCCAAATTCCTTGATGATCTATATGCCTGCAATAATACTAAGGTGGGAGATTGCTTATAAGCTTTCCAGGCTTCATTTTTGTGTTTAATGAAACTCTTCAAATCATCTGAAAACCATCTGTTTGCAACACCCTTCACCTGCAATGTGCGCAAGGGGAATAATTTTTCTTGCATTTCTAATAGTTGCTGACTAAAAAAATCAGCAGCACAATCTGGGTCTGGGACAGATTCGAGAAATGACCAGTCCAGAAATTGAAGTTCCTGACTCACTATCACAAGTGAAACATTTTTGAAATTGCAAAAACTGTGTTGTACGAGAAGGCAACCGGGGCCGTTTAAAGTTAAGAACGCTAAATAAAGCCTGATGGTTGCTTACCAAATCACCCGGTACCCCAGAGTGAGATATTTTATGTATCTTGTTAGTAATAACCCAATCAAGAGCAGAATGGTTCTCGGATATAGAGTTAAGTCTTGTTGGCTCAGTTATGAGTTGAAACATATTGTAAAAATTCAATAAACTTTCATAACCAAGATCATCAGCTTTACCCAATTCAAATTAACATCTCCAAGTAAGATAAAATCCATATTTAGAATTTTAGGATATATGGTGTCAAAAAATTCCTTTAGCCCAGCTTTCCCACATGCAGGGGGATTGTATAGACATCCTATAACCCCATGTTTGGAATCCCCCAAAAGCAGATTCAATAGTAACCAATCAGTTTGAGACTCAAAACATTGACTGGAGAGCAATAGTGAGACTTCTAAGTGGTCCAAATAGTATACTACTACTCCCACTGCAGACTTGTTGCCCTTAAGATCTGCTCAAAATAATTTATACCCAGGGATCAAGCATACATTATCAGCAATAGACGGCTTCAACCAAGACTCAGAAATCAACACCATGTCAGGTTTGTATAAGGTCGAAAGTGCCTCAATACAGGCTAGCTTTGAAAACAAACTCCTAGTATTAAGATGAAGAAGTTTGAATACATGATCTTGAAACCATATAGAGTTGTCAGCACATTTTTGCTGGGATGCGGGGCTTAAAGGACCAGGACTTGCCTCTATATCTCCTGCCAAAGTAAGCAGTAGCAACACAACCAATGTTTTTCAGCAGGACCAGAGGCAAATTATAACCCCAAGACAGATAGGATAGGTAGACCATGCTAAAACAGACCCCAAAGCTTGCAATGTTGATTTAACTGAATAGAGTAAATGAAATGTATTATAAGAGCCCTCCTTCTGTACCAATAAATGAGACATAGTAAACTGATTAAGGGAATAGTGAGACAAGTCAGAGTCCCTGTCTCCAGACACTAAACCACAGTCACTCAATACTAGACGGCAGCTTAACAAACCAACCCACACACAAACACTACTTAAGCCTGTCATCTTTACACATAAACCCATTGTGCTCATGGGCGCCTAGAACAAAGGTATTGGCACTATCCTCACTCATCCTCCCTCGAACTCCCTCTAACTCAGAAGCACTTTACTGTACTTCACTGCTGGAGCCAATAGTGCCGCCGCTTCAAATGCCGCTGCGTTTAGCGGGCAGTACACTTTAAACCAACTCAACCCCTTCCAGTTGCCACCACCAATGAGGGGGGAGTGGGTGCAGCAAACAGCAGGAGCTTGGAAGCAGGGAAATATGCAAATATGCAGATATGGCAGATCGCAATGCAAAGTGCAAACTCTTTAAAATGCTCATTAGGTAGTCACAGGCACACTCTCATTAAGGTAAATTCAACAGCAGCAAAGATGTGCACTACGGTCACCCAGTCACAAATGGCACAGTTTAGTTCAGTGCAAAAGTGCTTCAACAATTTTAGAAATGACACAGCAATCAAACACTTTAAAATATCCCAAATGTAGCTCCACAATGTCACTCATAGCCTCCCAATGAATGCAGAATCAAGCAGGGTGCAGCTTTCCACAGCATTTTGCCTTAAAGACCAGTGCAGCATATGTTTCGTACTGCAGATGTAGTTAGTCATAGGTTGAGGGAGCCTGCCACGCTCCCTCTAACTCAGAAGCACTTTACTGCACTTCACCGCTGGAGTATAGCTAGAAATATACTGGGTCTATGATCCAAGATGATTTGGTTTTGTGGGGCGTGACTGGGATTTTTCTTGATGCATAACTGGTTATTTAGTAATATATCATATATATTTTTAGGATTAAAAAATGTGGGGTATACAGTGTATGACTTGGAATGTTAAGGGTGCCCACAGTAGGGATAAGATAAGGCAAATAATAAAGGAAGCACAAAATAACCATGCTAATTTTTTAATGTTACAAGAAACACGTTTTTCGGAGGCAGACTTTATATATGTATTAAAATTATTTAAGTCCACTGGTATATATGCATCTTTTTCTGCCATGGTTAGAGGTGTGCCTGTCATTCTTAGGAACTCACTCCAGATTCAGATAATAGATTTTTATTCTGACCCAAATGGTAGATTTGTGATTGGCAATTTAAGGAAATCACAAACTCTACAGTTTTACTTTGGCTAATATATATGCCCCAAATGAGGAGGATAATAACTTCTGAGTGGATTTCTTTATGAAATTATCTCAATATCCATCACCTTTTAAAAACTGATGGAGATTTAAATCTTGGCATATCTGACTTAGCTAGAACTTGAGATCTGAAAGAAAATGAGATCTCTATTATTGGTAAAAGGTTTTATGGAAGAGATGGCCTTGATTGACCCATATAGGGAAATTGACCCAGACCTTAAAACTTTTTCCTTCCATTCCCAAGTGTTCTAGCCTTACTCACGAACTAACTATATGTTGATCTCAAAATCTATTATGGGTATGGTAAAAAGTATCAGGTATGGCCCAATAAGAATATCTGATCATGTTCTGATTCATACAAATCTAGAATTTAATAAATTTACAGGGGAAAACTATGGAAATTAAATGTCACCTTACTGAAAGACAAATTATTAAAATATAAAATATCTGAAGAAATGAACTGTTTCTGGAGATAGAATATGAATGCTGGTACATCTTTGAATATAGTGTGGGATGTCTTAAAGGCATACAGTACCTAAGAGGCCTCCTGATCAGTTATCATATATATTTAAAAAAGTATAATGCCAAGATGAGGGAACTGGAAAATAAGCTACAATTGGCACAACTGAGACATATAGCATCTGGGAAGGAAGAAGATTTATTGGACATTCTAAAACTCTGGGATTTATATAATAAAGAATCCGGTAATTATGTAGAGAAACTTATGGCAAGAGGTCAATTCAACTATTATTTCTTTAGTGACAAACCAGATAAATTGCTTGCTTACCAAATTAAATGTGAATAGGATCAAAATACTATACATAGCATTGACAACAGTCAAGGTGATGCAATATTTGATCATAAGGAAATTAATGAAATATTTTATGACTACTATCAAAAACTGTACACTCCTGATGTGGAACCAACTGAGAGAGATATGGAATTATTTCTTGCAAAATTACAATTCCTCAATTAGTAAAAGAGGATCTTTTAATCCTAAATAAGGCAATAAAAATAGAAGAAATAGAAGAGGTGATAAGAGAAGTGCCAAATGGAAAGACCCCTGGTCCCAATGGCTTTATTAATGAATTTTATAAACAATTTTTCAGGGGTTATAGCACCCATTCTATATGAGATCTTCTGTCGGTTTGAGCAGGGTTGTGCCTTCCCTCCATCTTTTAATGAGGCTATAGTGATTTTACTGCTCAAAAAAGATGAAAATAAAAAAAAACTGTAGTTCTTACCATCCTGTCTCTTTGCTTAACATGGATTACAAAATGTTCACAAAAATTTTAGCAAGGAGGTTAAACCTAGTAATACATAAAATAATTCATGAAGATCAAGCTGGGTTTATAAAGAGCAGAAGACTGTCATCCAATATAAGATGGACTCTCAACATTATACATCAAGAGGGCTCAGTCCTGCTTGCACTAGATGCAGAGGAGGCATTTGATAGGGTTAATCTGGGCTTTCTTAGCAAGACTTTGCAAAAATGTGGGATTAAAGATCAATTTCTCTTATGGATAAACATGATATATAAGTTTCCATCAGCCAGAATTAAAACAAATCCAACTTATTCAAGGCCATTAAATCTTTTACGGGGCACACATCAAGGTTGCCCCTTATCCCCACTGCTGTTCTTTATTTTTATAGAACCTTTTGCCATGGTAGTAAGGAAATTTGGGCTTGAAAGAGGCATAGATATTCATAACTCAACCCAATCTATAGTCTTTTATGCAGACAATGTGATTTCATATATGAAAGATATGAGAAACTCAGTACCTAGAGTGTTAGGTCTGATTGTCACATTTAGCAGAGTTTCTGAATATACAATTAAGAATCAAGAATCAGAAATAATGGTTCTGGAAATGAGCCAAGCAAATCAAAATATACCAGTTATGATAGTAGCATGTAAAGACAGTATTAAATATCCTGGAGTTCAAATTCAAAAGATTTGAATAAACTTTTTGAACTAAACTTTACACCCCTAATTGAAAAAATATACTTTGAGTTAAGTAGGTGGGTACTTTTGCCCCTCACCATTATGGGGATAATTAATATTATCAAAATTAATGTTCTCCCACGAATGTTATTTTTGTTCCAGGCTCTCCCGATTAGAATGGAGAAAAAAATTCTTCACTGACTTGGAAAGAAATATTAAAAAGTTTGTCTAGGCATGGAAAAGACCGAGGCTCAGATCAAAGAAATGATATCAACCTTTAAAGCAGGAGGATTGGGTTTACCAAATATATTTTTGTATTACATAGCAGCTCAAATAGAGGTGATTTCACATAATTTCAAACAGCATACTACATTCTTGCCTTCACTCCCTCTAGAAGCACAATTACTGCCAGGGAAAGATATGATAACAGTCTTGGATTTAGACATAAATGACAAAATATGTTGTTTTTGTACTAGAGTGACGGTGGAAGCATGGCAAAAAGCAAATAAAATGTTAGGGTATCAAAATAACACAAATTTCAGCTTTGTTTTTCAATCCATGTCTACTATTATCTCACGTCCCTAATAACTGGATCCATAGAAACTTCTTGGTTCTTAGAGATTTATTCTTCTTTTCAACTCTAGAATTTATGTCTTATCAAGAGCTGACAGAAAAACTGAAGTTACAACCGGGGTCATTTTTAATATTTTTACACATCTGTCAAGTTGTGAAGAAATGTTAGGGTGGTTTGAATCTACCCCCACCAACTCCAATAAAATCTTTTTTTTTATTACATTAGATTCCGAAAATAAGCTAATAAGGAAAGTATATTCTTTCTTAACAGAGGGTATAGGAGTGGATTTATTCCCTTTTAAAAATGCATGGGAAAGGAGTTGGCTATCTCTCTATCTGAATCTCAGTGGAAAAGTATTATTTCTTCTCATGCCTCAGTTTCACAAAATAATAAACTGAAGCAAATCCAGTTTACTGTTCTTCAAGGAGTATATCATACACCAAAAAATTAACAAGTTCAATGCAAACATCTCTGATAAATGTCAATACTGGACTGATAATGTGGGCACATTGATGCAAATTTATTTATTTATTGAAAATAATCAGAATTACAATCCTTTGAGTCAAAGACTCTTTTGCAAAGGCTCCACGTCAGGAAATGTAAAGGAAAGCATAAGACACAATACAGATACATTTACAGTAGCAGTTAAAGAAGCAGGTTAGAAATCTTGGCTTATATAACTCGGTAGGATATTTCATCTGGGAGCTCGCTGGAGACCCCGAGTCAAAGTTAGGGCAGGAAACATTTTTGTAAGGTCCTGAAGGACCCATAGTCATAGTACTTGCATAAGGGGGGGGTAGGGAAAGATTTGTGCCTAGGAAGGGAGGCTAGCAGTAGTCTACCAACGGATTATAGGAGGTTAACTAAGACAGAGGTGGTTCCTGAGTAAACTGAGTTCAGATATGGAATAAGGGGAAGGGGGAGGTTGGGAAGAGGGATAGGCAGGGATTTAATTACAGTCACAGGTTGTCGAGGCAAGGAGTAGGGTTTTGAGCCCTGTCTTAAACTGGTTCCCATATGTTTATGACATGCCTGAGGTTGAAGAGTTTTTGGGAAGAAATAGGGAATTTGATACATCAGATTATGGGGCTACACTTCCTGTTTGATCCTGGAATAATTTTTTTCCATCTAATTTGAGGAATCAAATATTCCTCAGCATTTTCATAAGTTACTCAAGTTAATACTGATGAACACAAAAAAAAAAAATATTCTGCAATGTTGGAAAGATCTAAATTCCCCTAAATATGAAGCATTCTCAAATTTGGTGATGGAATGTGCTAAATCAGAGAGGATACATTATCAATGTATGAATGCTTCAGATAAATTTGAGACACTGTGGGCCCCCTTCCTTAACATTCTAAGTGTAGAGAAATCATGAATATCAGATTCTTCACTGCATGGTGGCATCTCTATTATTTTGTCTTCTGTCTCTGTTTCTTTCGTATTATTTTTTCTCAGTCACACCACCCAGTAATGGGTAAGGATGAAATCTTGCTTTCAGAAGGGAGGTGATGATCATTGCACTCTATAAGCTGTTCTGAAACAGACTCTAAACTAAAAAAATAAAAACAAAAAAGATGGACTACTAAGACGCAGGGTGTAGGACAATGAAAACCCTGAGTGTTCCAAAACCCTGGTGCTGTCTTGGAAGTACTGCAAGGCAGTGCTCATTTCCTTTCATGACAAAATGGGTCACAGAGCAAGATTTTACTGGCACAGGATGAAAAAAAGACATTGAGAAACACTGTAAGACATGTCTGCAATGTATAAAGTGAAAGACATTGAAAAAAGAGCTGCACCCTTGGTTAACATCAAAACCAGTGGCAGAAACTTTGAAAGTCATTTAGTAAAAGAATTTCAGGCAGCTTATAGCATAAAGAAATCATGAACAACGCTGTGCCATCCCCAGGGGGACCCTCAGCCTGAATGTTTCAATAGAACTTTATTGGGCATGTTAGGTGCCCTGGATCCAGCCGACAAAGCTAACTGGAGTCAGACAGTGAGCTACCTTGTGGGCGCATAAAACTGTACAAAAATGATGCCACCCAACGATCTCCCTTTTACCTTATTTTTGGTCATGAAGCAAGACTGCCAGTTGATCTCTGCTTTGATGTGTCCCCCGATGGCATGTCCGAGGGAACATATCTCAAAAACACAAACTGAGAGAACAGCTAAAAAAGTCCTACCAGCTTGCATCTGAATCTGCTGCTAAAAGCAGTCAAAGCAACAAACCAGAGACTAAGACATCAAGTGTTGCAAGTTGGAGACCTTGTTCTGCTATGAAACCTGGGTACACAAGGCAAACACAAAATCCAAGACCAGTGGGCACCCGAAATCTACATGGTAATCAAACAATTGCTAGACTTGCCAGTGTATATAATCAGACAAGAACAAGGGAGAGGACTGGCAAAGACTGTCAACAGGAATCACCTGCTCCCCATTGGCAAGATCGTGCATGACCCAGCTCCTGACACTGAGACTCCAGTTGTGAGATTGCCCAGAACCAGGAGCCACACTGTACAAAAGCAAAAAGAACGTATTGTTTCATCCCAGCCTCCTGAAAGGACCACATTAAACCTGCACACTGGTTCAACTGAGCCTCCTGAGTAGCCTACAAGCAGTTTTTTTTGAAGAAAGTGATGATGCAGACATTGAAGTTTATTACTATGTGCCTGAACTGAATCTAAACCTGAATCAATGGTAAATGGACTGTAGACATTCTCAGTTCTCCACTAGTACTGCCCCCCATTGACATCGTGCCTCCTTTGAGCCCCAATGTGGTAGCCTTTGTCCCTGACAGAAGGCCCAGTATTCAGATGCATGAGTCACATATGCACGTTGATATGGACAATGTAAAGGATCTGGCCCCTGGTGGACTTATTTCTGCCATCCCTGTTCATGCTCCTGTTTCTGCGGCAGATGCAGGCCAACCTGCAGCAGTAACTAGAAGGTCAGAGAGACAGCACAAACCAGTTATTAAGTTCACATATGATATCCTTGGTGCCTCCTCCAATACCCCCA
Source organism: Neoceratodus forsteri (assembly GCA_016271365.2). Taxonomy (NCBI): domain Eukaryota; kingdom Metazoa; phylum Chordata; order Ceratodontiformes; family Ceratodontidae; genus Neoceratodus; species Neoceratodus forsteri. The sequence continues at coordinate 664,315,506 of CM057459.1, forward strand.
TCCTTGTCGTCCATAAGCATGTGGTTCCCATTATTTACTCCCCAATGTGTTGCCCAATGGACAGGATGGGAAGGCTTGTGTGCTTGCCAGTATTTACCATTTTCTAGGCAGTCAACTGATGTCTAGATAGAAACTGGTATTGTGTTTTTGTTATTGTGACTGTTATTGAAAATTCTTGCTTAAACAGGAATCAGCTGTTTAGACAGAAATGTGCATGCTGATATGTTTACTGATTTTAATGGCTTGTCGGGACGGCAAGCATTTGGCAAGGGGAGTGTGTAAGCCCTCCCAATGGGCTTACCTGTGTGGGCTCCAGCCCTCCGGCTACTGGCAGTGTATATTAAGTGGTTCCAGGTGTGACTTGAGCCCTGTGCCCGCTGTCTGTGTATGTGCGGCCACCGACTCTCTTAGGTGTCTCGCCCCCATGTTCAGGTGGAGGCCAAGCTCTGATGATATTTTCACCACCTCTGACCACGTGAGGAGTCCGTTTCGGCCCGTGGAGCTGCCAAGAAGCCCAAGGCCGAAATGTAAATAAACAAGATGGTGGACCATGCCCTCCCATGCATGTGTGGCTACCAAGGGGGAAAATTTAAGGGAGCCCTGGCTCCATTGGTGTATTTTTGGCTACGGCCACAATATAAACGTATCCCCAGCTCCAGTACAGGCAGCAGAGCTGGGGATAATCCCTGGCATGCCTCCGGATGCGAGGGACAGTGTTTTCTGCTCTATTAAGGGCATATGTTATAAAATATAAAATCCACAATGTTGGGCCTCAATGTAAACCTAATGGCAGCCCCCAGGGACTTCAGTGTGCAGGGGCTGCTGGGTAAAGGTCAGAGGGCATATAAAATGCCCGGGATTGCTGCAGCCAATCAGTTAGAGGCTGGACAAACTGTATAAATACCCCCTGTAGCCTGCGAAAATGAGAGATGAGTTTGAGTGCAGAAAAGACTGCTGTCGGCTGCCTAGCCCAATTTCTGCATTGTGGGACCTGATGGCCAGATCTGCCCCAGTCATTGACAAATAGGCAGAGTGCCTGAAAGAGCAGTCTGCAAGAGAAAGACATCAGAGAGCTGCTGCAGCAGTGGCTATTTGGAACTTTGCTGCTGAAAGGGGAAGTTGGATGTTGTGCTGTAGAGAAAGTGAAGGTGACTAGGCTGCAGTGTGAGATCAGAGACTGTAAGTGCGCAGCCTGTGAGGAGAAGCGTTGCAATCTTGAGCAAAGACTGAGCTACTGTGGTCCCCCCCCCACAGTGGGGTAAGTGCAGAGATTGCAAAATGCTGTAAGCTGAGAGATGAGGCGAGTGGAGGCTAGAGACTGTGCCAGAGCCCAGCCACCGCTGTGTACAGAGAAGCTGAAGTGAGTGTGCTGAGACTAAAGGCTAAGCCACAGCCCACTGCTAATTGTGATCCACAAGGGGGTGCAACAGAGGGGTATTGGGGACCATGCCTGCCCACTCTCTAGACCGAAGAAGAGGAAGACCAGTTAAGAAAATGACGAGAGGTCTGCCTGGAAAAAACTGTCTACGAAGGCCTCAGAGGCGAAGTTGGCAAGGTTAGGCAGGTGAAGGCCAGTGTTCTTCGTTTTTCCGGTCAACCAGCTCTGCAGCCTTGTTGTGTACCACCAACAAGATACCTCCATAGTGTCATATCAAACCTTGCTTGCTGAAACCCCCTGTGAATTTCTGAACTGTAAGTACCCCTGAGCTGTGGCTGTGGGAAGTCTTAATTTAGCTAGCTGGCAAGCTTAAAATCAGGGGGTTAGGTCCTGGGCAGGACTCTGTCCGAAAACTGAGCCTGGACCTGAAGTTCATGCAAATTTGTCAGTTTAAAAGCATTGGGCCCCAACACAAGCATCTTAGCTTGAGCACCACCATCACCCCTGTGAGGTACCCACCGTGTCTAAAGGGACATTGGCCAAGGTGCACCCAAAGGTGGGAGGTGAGCTGTTAGTAACATTACAACACAGTTCTTGTTATTGCTTCATTCTCCCCATCCCCCCCACCAAAAATAAACACCGTTATTTGTTGCATGTTATATCTTGTTATTGTGCTTCATTGTGAACGGGGGGGGGGATTGCTGGTGTACGGGGAGTGTCTTGGGGGTACTTCATGTATTTTCCTGGGGGTGTGGTAACCTGTTATCAATCCACAGGTATCCCCTGCCACTTTCACAGGTGGTGGCACCACACCAAACTTCTTGTCCAGTATGGAACCCAAGCCTGGCTCCTTGGAGGTGTGTACAGTGTGGGCCCCTGGGGCCCAGGACCAGCCAAGGTGAGACAAAGGGCTGTTACATCTCAGTGCTGATGTTATATCAAAAGGCAGTGTTCAGAACTGGTACTGACCATTTCCTAACCTGAATCTTGGGTCCTTTTTGTGGCTGGTTCTTACTGGAATAAGGAAATATGAGTCTTTTGAATTCAGAGACCCCAACCATTACATTTTTTCAGTGATGGAATCACTGTGCCCTGTGTCACTATCTTGAATTTTTCTTTTGTGAAGTACCTGTTCAGGAATCATAGGTCCAGAATGGGTCACAATTACTCATTTTCTTTTGAGACAGGAAATATCTCTCAGGAAGTGGGGACTCTTTCCACTGCTGTGAGCGGTAACAGTTTTTCCATTTCCAGTCCCAGGAGGAGTTTTTGTGCTGTACTGTGAGCAGAAAACTTTCCTCGGCATGTTTAACCTTGGAAGGTTTACATACTGGACCTTGGACCACCACTTACAGGACTCACGTTTCTGTGGTAATATCTTGCCACTCCTGAAAAGGGTGGGCCAGGTGTCCTCCAACAAGCACTGAGTCTATAGTGACCTGGACAAACATGCCATGGGTTTTGACTGAGGAACTGGTGCTACTGTCTGCCTGGCTTCTCTTCTGCCTCTACCAGTGCCTCTCTGTACTGCGTACTCATAGTGGGTGTAGAGTCTATGATAGTAGGCCCTGCCCCTATGTCTCTCCCATAAGGTCTGTAAGAGCTAGAGGTCTTCTCTTTCTCAGAACATTGTAGGTGGACTTTTGATTATTCACTTTTTTCATATATGTTTCTATTCCATCACCAAAAAGAGATGACCCCCTCAAAGGGGAAATCTGTTGCTTTGTTTTGAGTCTCCTGGGTTAGTATTTTTGTTCTTAGCTAGGAAAATCTTCTTAATGCCATTTAGTGTGCCAGGACCCTGGATGCTGTGCCATTAGCATCCACTACCATATGAAACTGATATTGTGTGGTTTTGGGAGCGGCTTTGACTGTGCCTGCCAAATTGTCACCTTCCTCATCTGGAAGTCTTTTACTTGGTGCCATCTCTGTGCTCCACAGCGCCTTCTGTTATTAGTATGTGTATGCCATGTAAGCTGCTTGTCCCATCTGCAAAGGGGCTGGGGTATAAACTTTACTTGCCATGTAGTCCAGTGTTCTAGAAACCTTTTTTTGGGGGCTGATAGAGCGACATTAGCCCTCCCAGAAGCTGCAACTTGCTGCTCTCCCTCATGGTCAGAGTGAGCATAAGAGTAATCCACCCCCTTTTCTCCACCTACCATCATTTTTCAATCTTTATCTCTATGCCAGCTGCTGAGTGGGGGCTGCCATCATACTTACTGTGGCCTCTATAAGAGATTTATGTGTGGGTACAGATCAGTTTCTGTAAATATGAGGCCCAAAATAATCATGAATTCTGTCTCGTCTATATCCTATTCTGTTACAGTAGAGTAAATATTGAAGTGTCCATCATCTGTAATTCAACGGCAGCATAGAAAACCCTTGGAGGGAAACAGATGTCTTCTTCTAGGGTTACCTTAGGCCCTATCAGTTCCATATCCTCCTCCTCCACCTATTTCAGCACAGGTGGCTCTTGTGAAACCTGACTGTGAGAAGGGGCGCAGCAGCTGCGGCCCTACATTCTCCATAGGTTGGAAAGCTTGGACTTTTTTGTATAAATCCTAAGGGGCTACAGTAGTCTTCTTTAGGCCAATCAGTCATGCTAATTGACTTAAAATGCCTATGAAAACAATAATTTGGTTCCCACAATAACTGCAGTTAAAACAACTAACAAATAAAGTATGTTAAAATAATTTATGCACAGTTAAACACTTAAACTTTCTCTGGTTCTAACTCCAGGGATTCTTCAATATTCTTAACTCTTGCAGTCAACCTGTAGAACCAGACTGCCCGGAGTATGGAATGTATGTAAATGATGGAACACATCATTGGCTCGTGCCACCATTGCAAATGTTACCCTCACTAACTGCTGCATTCTATAATGCTAGATTTCATTCTCCGCCTGCTTAGTAAAGACATCCCAGAGAGCTCTCTTCAGAAGAATCGCTTGCCATCAAAACTGTAAGTAGAAAAAAGTCATATTTTTTTCATCTGCTGCCTTCACTCTCTTTATTAGTTAAATTTAGTGCTGTTTTACTTTAGTTTTCATAGTTTTTTCTTCTGTTTGCGGTTCCTCACTGGTTTCCTGTAACTGATAAGGAGCCAGGTATTTTTCACCTATTTTCTCTTCTTTTCTGATCAATGGGTCATTGTATTTAATTTCTACTTCATATACAGTTTCTCTCAGTTGAGGAAACTAATCGTTTCTACTTAGCGGTTGCTCTGAACCATAACTGGTCAGGAGCATTTCTGTTACTTTAGGTGGAAATCTTTAGAACCATTATTTTAGGGTTTGCTAACTATGTCAGAGAAACCCAAAAAGAAAACAGGACCCACTGGATTTAAAAATTGCCTTGAGTGTGGTGAAGTGTTCGCTAAGGCAGACAAACACGACCTGTGTTTATTTTGCCTAGGCGAAGCACATTTCACAGCAGATTGTGAAATCTGCAAAACTTTTTCCGATAAAACTAGAGAAAAAAAGAGTTGATAGATTTAAAAAGAGGGTGTGTTCCCATTGGTTCTAGAGGGGCTTGAAAACCCCACAATTCTGGTTACCTAAGAAAAAGATAAAAAATGCAGATCCTGAACCAACCTCGAAGAAAGGGGAAACATCAAAACCAAAAAGAACAGATGATACAGCTGCTGACCTGGTTCCAGCTAAGAAAAAGGCCAAAACAAAACACTCTGAACCTCCAGCTGAAAAGCTTAAGGAGACTTCAGCAGTTAATCTGGCAGTGCCATGTAATGAAGTTATTGCTCAGGCTTTAAAGGTTTTACAGGCATTACAGACTTCAAATCCACTTTTAGTGCCCACTCCATTGGTTCCAGTGTTGGTTCCGTCTTCAGTTCTACAACCGGTGCAGCATTCAAACCTCGGTTTGATTCAACATTCACAGAACCCAGGTTTTGAAACATATGAGGAGGAGGAGGAAGATAGTGATGGATAGCCCATTGAGCCCAAGGTCTCTCCTGATCCTGGATTTGATTCCCCTCCAAGGTCTTCAGAGGACTGTTCTTCTCATTACACCTTTGTCAGACAGATACTTGATGCCCTAGATCTGACCATCAATGAGTCTATTGATGATGATGATGAGGATTTCTTGGAGATGATGGGCACAGCACCTACTAAAATGCTACTGTTGCCAGTAAATAAGTCACTGAAAAAACAGGTTCTTAAGGTGATGCAAACTCCTAATTCCATCTCATCAGTAGATAGGAAGACTGACAAGAAGTACCAACTGGAAAGGACAGATGTTGAATTTCTGTTTTCACACCGTGACCATGAAGGTTCCATGTCATATAAGCAAAAACAAAACCAGTGAAGTACATATGAGCGAGTGCATAATGATGAAAACACAAATGGTGACTGTGCACTGCGATGAACACAATATTAGTGCCCATACCACCACACAGACCTTACATTCTATGCGAGGGGCGGTGCCCCCCACACCCCCTCTTCTCAATATAGTCAACTCAGAGAGGGGACCTGACACTGGGGTTAAGAGCTAACTTGGGAGGGGGCTATTTGGGAGGAGCACAAATGGGGGCTCACCAGGACAACAGGGGAGCATGACAGAGCAGGGGCAGGAACACAACAATGCAAAAGATGCAATGTACCCAAAAAATAAATATGACTCTTGAACTGTGCACCAACCAAAAACACTAGCACACCAACCCAGGTTCAAACCCAGGTCCTTCCACACTGGAAACATACACTGCCTCCACAAGCCCACATAGCCAGCTCAGCACTGCCTCCCCGAACTACCTCCTATATCCTGCTTCCTGGGATGTCCCTCCTACCAGTGCTACATTCTGCAGTCACCATTTTATCCCTTCTACCCTCACCATTTCCACAGTCGCTCTCGTTCCACACTCGCTCTAGTTGCAGATGCGCAAATTACGTCGCTCAAACTGAGTCACTAAATTTCAGTTGCCCATATACTGGATACCACCATGAAGGTGTGGTCCAGACTGTGACCTGTGATACAGCCAGGGTACCCCTAGCATCACATGCCCCAGAGAAAGATTCCAGGAAAATTGACAGCATGGGTAAAAAAGGCAAGGCAAGACAAGTTAAGTTTTATTTAAAAGACACCCAATCCCAGAGGCTCTGGGCACCACACAAAAATAAAAGCACATCAACAGCAATATAGTAATGCAACAATAAATAATAAATATCAAAATAGTAAATAAATTAGAAATTCATCTAACTAAAAAGAAACAAAAAGTCCGGAACAATTCTGTATGGTGTTCAGGCAAAATATGTTATACAGTGAAATCAGAGAATGCCCGAGTACACAGGAAGGCCTTGAAGTGGGCTTTAAATACCTCAACTGAAGGGGCCTCCCTTACAGATGGTGGAAGTGAATTCCACAGGATGGGGCCGGCGACACTAAAGGCTCTGTCACTGGCGGTTTTCAGCCTCGTCCTTGGACTTGCCAGGAAGCCCATAGAGGAGGAACGTAGGGAGCGGACTGAGGCGGCTGGTGTAAGAAGGTCTGCCAGGACCCAGTCCATGTAGGGCCTTAAAGCACTGGGGTGATATGATAGTACTTAGACTGCCCCATCAACAGCCTGGCAGCTGCGTTTTGCACCAGCTGAAGCTGGAGGGGGGTGCCCTCAGAGATCCTGAGGTAGAGCAAAAGGTTACCTAGCTGCTTCCCTGGGCATGAGACAGGCTAGTTACATGGCGTATGTAGCCAGATACCATAAGACATCAGTTTTGGTAATGGTGGATAAAGCCCCACCAGATCATGCAGCTGACCTATCAGAGACTGCTAAGCATGGACTGGAAGCTACCAAGTACCAGTTCCACATAGCAGTGGACACAAATGACATAGTAGCTTGCTGGATGGCTCTTTCTGTGTCTCTCAGATGTTTTGCATGGCTAAGAGCCACTAATTTGTCCCAGGACACCCAAGCTAAGGCAATGGGCTTCCCCTGTGAGAATAATTCTCTGTTTGGGGACAAGACAGAGGTGTACATGAAAAAGGTGGATGAATACAAAACCACCTATAAAAATAATTCTGCCAAGGAGAAAGCCTCTACCTCATACAGAGGAAGGGGAGATAGGGGTAGAGTGCCCTATGGTAGGCCCTTCTACCAGGCCCAGGCAATGCCCCAGTACCAGTACCAGCAATAGCAAGCTGGCTTCTTCATGGGTAAGGGCAGAAGAGGCTCCAGGCATGGAGGACAGGTCACACAAGCTCCACCACAACTAAAGCAGAACCCCTGACGTGGTTGCCCTGATCACCTACCCATTCCCAGTAGGGGGCAGGCTCTCTCAGTACCTTCAGGCTTGGAAAAACATCACCTCCGACAGGTGGGTCCTGGAGCTAGTGAGTCTGGGCCTAGCCATAAGTTTCAAATCATACCCAAGATTAAGGTCCAAGGTTTTCAAACCAGAAACAAACTCAGAAAGGAAACTTTTGGAGGCAGATGTAACAACCCTTCTGCAGTCAAAAGCAGTAGAACCAGTTCCACCAGCACAAAGGGGGAAAGGGTTCTATTCCAGGTGCTTCCTAACTCGGAAGAAAAATGGGGAGTGGTGACCCATTCTAAACCTAAGATTACTGAACAAGCACATTACAAAGCCAAAGTTCTGGATGGTAACTCTGGCAATGATTCTACCAACTGTACAAAAGGGACATTGGCTGGCTTCTCTAGATTTAAAGGATGCTTACTTCTATATCCCCATAAGGGAGTCACACAGAAAGTATCTCAGATTCAGACTCCTTCAGGTCATTACCAATTCTCAGCAATGCCTTTCAGCCTAACTTCTGCTAACAGGGTTTTACACAGTGCCTGGCAGTAGTGGTGGCACACTTAAGAAGACATGGTGTCACGGTATTTCCATACCTGGACAACTGGCTAGTAGTAGGAAGCTCCCCCCAAACTGAAAGCATCCATATAGGTGGTTCAGGGATTGCTGTGGTCACTTGGATTCTTAATAAGACCAAAAAGTCTGTCTTGGAACCAACTCAGGTACTAAACCTCATAGGTTCAGAGTTGGCTACCTCAAGGGGAAGGGCCTTTCTTCCCTTGGAAAGGGCAGACAACAGTGCAGGTGGCAGGGACCTTCAAGGCGAATTCACCAAGGATGGAAAGGGACTTTCTACAACTTTTGGGCCACATGACTGCGGCAACAGGAAGTCATGGGTTCCAGGTTTCAGATAAGGGACATCCAATTCCACCTCAGGGCACATTGGTGCCAGAGAAAGGATTCTCTGGCAGAGTTGGTGCCAGTCACCAGAACACTTCTTGTTGCAGTGGTGGTGAGACAGAGACAACGTAAGAAAAAGGGTTTCCTTCCAACAGGAACTACTCTCCTTGGTACTCACAATAGATGCTGCCCGACGAGGATAGGATGCACATCTACAGAAGCACACCGTACATGGCACCTGGCCCCCCGCAGAATCACTCCTGCACATAAATCTGCTGGAATTAAGAGCAGTCCTACTGGCACTGCAGTCTTTCGCATCCATGGTGCAGGGAATGGTGGTACAGGTCAGATCAGACAATACCACCACCATGTATTACATAAATAGGGGGAACAAGGTCAGGTCCACTGTGCACAGAAGCAATGAAGCTGTGGAGTCTGGCAAATCAACTACAGACTTCACTGGTGGCAATCCACCTGCCAGGAAAAGATAATACCTTGGCAAATGCCCTCAGCAGAATCAATCAACAACACCACAAGTGGTCTCTAAACAGACAGGTGTTAGAGGTGGTGTTTCACACATGGGGCACTCCAGAGATAGACCAATTTGCCTCATAGGACAACCACCAGTTGCCAGAATTCTGCTGCAGGCCTCCAGACAGAGGGATAGTGCCCTTGGATGCCCTAGCACTGGATTGGTCAGGAAGGAAGCTGTATGCCTTTCCTTCATTCCCTCTAATTCTCAGGGTCCTGATCAAGCTTAGGTCTCAACCTGCCACAATGATTCTGATAGCTCCAGACTTGGCCAGATAACCATGGTATTCACTGTTGCTGTCCCTCTCAGTGTCCCCTCCCATTCCACTCCCTTGGAGACACAACCTCCTGACCTCTTCCCAGGGGAAGATCCTGTACCCGAATTTACAGTCACTCAGACTCAAGGCTGGGCTCTTGAAGACCTAGAGTATGCTGGTCTACAACTTTCTGAGAGTGTTCCCAATGTCTTAAGAGGTTCTAGAAAGCCGTCAAATAAGAAAATGTATGCTTTCAAATGGAAGAGGTTTTCTCTGTGGTACAACAGTCACAATTTATTTATTTAGCTTTTGTTGACCGGGTAAGTGCACTAGACAAATCCTGCCTATTTTCAGGCACGACCCGGGGGAGGGGGATACAGATGAATGCCAACTGACCTTGAACCAGATTAAGCTGTTGGTGGTATTTTTAGTGAATGAGGGAAATTTGGCCAGGACACTGGGGAAATTCCCCTACTCTTTTCGATAAGTGCCATGGGATCTTTAACATCCACCTGAACTACCACCAATCCAGGCAGATGGGACCTCGGTTTAACGTCTCATCCGAAAGACGGCACCTCAGAAATGCAGCACCCCTCTCATGCTGCATTACAGTGTCAGTACTGGGATATTAACCCAAGTGCCAGATGTGGGAACTGAACCCACAGCCCTCTAATCTCCCGGCCTCAGAGGTGAGTGTGCTACCTACTGAGCCACTGACACTGCAATTTAATACTTGCCAGGCAGGGTTGTAGTTTTTCTGGACTATCTCACACACTTGCATTCCCTGGGCTTGCAGCCCATTACAGTTAAAGTCCATCTAGCCTCTGTATCAGCCTATCTCTCAGCTGGCAAAGGGGTCTCTATGGCATCAAATCCCATTTTCAAGAAATTCTTTAAAGGATTGGCACACCTGCACCATCTACATAGGAAACCAGGGCCAGCATGGGATCTTAATGTTTGTATTGCCAAGCTCATGGAGCCCCATTTGAGACTATGGCTACAGCACATCTGAAATATGTGACCTAGAAAACTGTCTTCCTGGTGGTCATGACCTCGGCCAGGTGCTTTAGTGAGCTCCAGGCCTTATGCACAGACTTAAACTACATCTCATTCCACGGGGATAAGGTGGTAAGAACAAATAGTACGTTTTTACCAAAGGTGGTATCTGACGTCTATCTGAACCAGTCAGTCAATCTACCAGTTTACTTTACTGCACATTCCAGTTCAGGGAAGAAAAGGCTCCATAGCCTAGATGTAACAAGGCCTTTGAGCTACTACATCACCCACATCAAACCTCACAGACAGGACAGACAGCAGCTGTTCCTCACTTATGGGGATGTGGGAAAAGGAAAGCCAGCAAATGAAAGGTCAGTTTCATGCTGGATAGTACAATGTGTTCAGTTTTGTTATAGTAAGGCTGGTAGGGAGCCCCCAGTAGACCTGAGGGCACATTCTACAAGGGTTACAGCTGCAACAGTTGCAGATGCCAGGGATATTCACCTACTGGAGATTTGTAAAGCAGCTACCTGGAGAACAGTGCACTTTCACAAAGCACCATTGTCTGGACACTCAGTCCAGGAGTGATGCCAGGTTGGCGCAGCAGTTCTGCAAAGCCTATTTCCAGAATAGGTTCTTTGCCCACCTCCAAAGGTACTGCTTCATAGTCTACAAGAGTTAATAGGTTTCATAGATTTTATACGAGCATTGAAGGCCAGTGACCTATGTGTAGCTTGCCACTTTTCTAGTGGAAAATGTACATTTCTCTGGTCCCATATGTTTATCTACTGCTGTTTTAAATATGTCCATTGTACTACTGTTCACTACAGCCTTAGGTAATGAGTTCCAAAGATTAATGACTTGCTGACCGAACCATTTATTTATTTTGTGGTTTTATTAACTACACCTGCTAAAGTTAAGTTATGCGATCTTGTATTCTTGTTATTTTGGTACTTAACCAATGCTGAAATTTCCCAGAGTTCCCTACTCCCTGTTGCCCTGTAAACCAAACATAAGTCCCCATGTAATCTCCTGTATTCCAGGTAGTACAGATCCAGCTGTCTAAGTCTATTGTCATAGTTTAAATCTTTCATATTTATAATCCTTCTTGTTATCCTTCTCTGCACTCTCTCCACCACCTTTTTACTACCCATGCTTTGTGGTGTTCAGAAGGGGGAACAATACTCCAGTTATGGCCTCACCAAAGAAGAGTATAATGGAATAATCACAGTTGGTTGCCTACTCTTAATATGTCTGAGGATGCATTCTATAGTTTTCTGACATTTTGTGACCATTGCCGTTGTATGTATGTCAAAGGACAAGGTGTTTGTAACTGTTACTTCTAGGTCTCTTTCACTGTCAGTTACCTGGAGTATGGTGTTGTTTAATTTGTAAGTGAAATATTTATTTTTATACCCCAGATGCACCACTCTACATTTTTCAGTGTTGAAAGTTAGTTTATTTTGAGTAACCTAGTGTTCCAGTTTAGTCAACTCTTCCTGTAAGATCACAGCTGCAGCCTCATTATGTACAGTAGCCCCCAGCTTGCTATCGTCAGCATACTTGCACATCCAAACCTGATCTGTTGACTGCATGTTGGTGACTAAAATATTGAACACAGTGCCCAAGACTGAGCCCTGAGGAACCCCACTGGTCACCTCTCCCCACTCAGAAAAGTAGCCTGTAAGTCCTACCCTCTTCCTCCTATACTGCAGCCAGTTGCCAACCCGTTTAATAATACTTGGGTGTAGTTGAATTTTTTCCAGTTGTTCCAGTAGTATTCTGTGAGATACTGAATTGAAAGCTTTTGTACAGTATAATCTAAAAATATAGTATCGACTGGAAGGCCATCATTCAAGGCAGCACTAACTGGTTCATAGAAGTATAACAAATTTGTAAGGTAGTATCTACCCCTTACAAAACCATGCTGTGTTATGTCAGATATTCCTTTGTATTTTATATGTTCCATAATCCAATCATGTATCTATTATTGCCAACCTACTTTTTATCTCCCTTCTTATAGACAGGTGTTATATTGGCTTCGCTCCATTTTTCTAAGATATTACCTTCTCTAACTGAAGCATTGCATAGCTCTGTAATTGATCCTGATATTTCTACTGCCAGTTCCCTCAGCAGCCTTGGACTCAGGCCATCTGGTCCTATACACCTGTCTGGTTTTATGTTTTTAAGTTTTTTCTTGATTTCATTGATAGAAAATGTTATATCATCGTTTATTCTTGTAAGTAAGGTTGCCTACTATTTGACATACCTTTTGGCTGAAATGCTGACAAGAAATACTTATTCAGTTTGTTTGCTATATCCTGCTCTTTGTTAATCACACCGTTGCCTATTATCAGGGGCCCAATTTTCTTCTGATTACCTCTGATAGGCCCCACATAATTATAAGAACCTTTTTTTATTGTCTTTTACAGTGGTTGCCATTTTATTTTCGGCTCTTGCTTCTAAATGTCTAATGATACTTTTACTTTTATTCAAGGCTGCCTTGTACCTGTCCCTGTTAACTTTTGTGGGGGTACATTTATATCTGTTATATAACCTTTCTTTTTTCTTTATTGATACCTTAGCTGGTTTTCCCCACCACACTGGGATTCTTCCTTTTTTATTATATTTGTGCACTTCTGGAACCCAGGTACTAACACAGTAGTCAATTTTCATTTTGATTGCACTCCAGATTGCTTCTAACCCTAGTCCTTTTAGGTCTTCCCGCCAATTCCAGTTTTTCATATCATTTCCAATTTGCCTATAATCTGCTTTATTATATCATCTGATGGTGGTTTTGCCCCTGATTTTTGGGATTTCCATATTCAGTTCTATAATTATTTTATTATGGTCACTATCTCCCAGGGGCCCCCAATCATTGTATCTTTAACTTTTTCCTCACAATTACAGAGTATCAAGTCCAAGACGTTTTTCCCCCGGTACCTTCCATGATCAGTTGTCCTAGATTCTTTTGTGTAGTCATATCAATAAACCTATTCTCTAATCCTGCGGTAGCTATTAACTTTTCCCAATCAATATTGGGAAGGTTGAAATCTCCAATTAATACAAAGTCTCCCTCTATGTCTTCCTGTTCTATAAGTACCTATAGAATTATTGTTATCTTTCAAGTGTAGATTAGGAGGTCGATAACCTAGGCATGTTGTTAACTGTTGTGTGGGTAACTGAATTTTAACCCGTATTAATTCATTTGTATCCACAGTACTCATTTTGTGGTAGATTTCATGAGCTTTCAAATCGTCCTTAATGTATAGCATTATTCCTCTGCCATGCTTTTCCATACAATTTCTTCTGAAACTATTGTACCGTTATCTCCATATCCCAGTCCCCTTCTGTGAACCAGGTTTCAGTGACCGCACAAATGTATATGTTATTATGTGCCATACTATATTCCAGGTTGGCTTTTTTCTTAAACTTCTAGCATTTGTCAACATGATTTTAGCAGTTTGTAATGTACTGACTCTGTTCCCTTTCTTTCTTGGACCTGTTTTGTGGTTTCTACTTCCTGTAACATTTATTTTGTCCAGTCCTCCTGGTTCTTCCCTGTTCCCCTTCTCTCTCAGTTTAAAGTCTGCTGGATAGTGTCCATGAATATTGTAGCAAGCATATCACTGCCTTTTCTATTTAAGTGTAACCTATCGTGACTAAACAATGTGGCGACTCCCTTGTACAGTTCCCATGTCTTGATACTTTTGATGTCATGCATCAGGCACCACTGTCTAATCCAGTTATTCCATTTAACTATTTTTTTGTTAAAGACCCAATTCATTCTTGTTACTGGCAGAATTTCAGAAATAATTAATTCACACTTTGCATCAAATACCATAGAGTGTAAGACTTGTATTGTATTAAATATATCTTCCAAGTTGTTTCCCCTAATATCATTTGAACCTATACGCATTATTATTATAGATCCTTCTACTATTTTGTCCATTAATTCTGCCACAATGGTCGACATATCCCTGACACCAGCCCCCGGAAAACAACTACTAATAGCATTTTCCTTGTTTTTTGTCATGATATGGACTGTAAACCTAATAATTGAGTCCCCCCAAGATATATATTTTCCTGTCTACATTTATACTCATTTTATTCTGTGTATCCATATCTTTCACTCCTCATTGTTTATGTGTCGTTCTATAGTTTGATCCTTATAGATTGCATTATTCATTAACATTCTGTCTCCTTGTTGCTCTCTATTATATGCCTGTGTATTCTTACTCACTGCCGTTATGTCACTAGTCTCGTTTTCCATTTGATCTACTAGTTGGCTTAAAGGGACAAGCTGGTTCTGTGTGGGCAGGAGACATTCCATGGCTCTCCTTCCTTTTTTGGTATTTCTACAGGTATTTGTAACTGTTGTGAACTCCTCTGCCTCCTGATCCCTTGCCCTTTTTCTGTTTATGCCACAACTAGAGTCACCTGTTTTTTCCCCTTATTTTCGACAGCAATCTCAGTATTGTGTTTAAAAACATTTTGAAAACTTTTTACCTCCAATTGCAGTCCTAGTATTTTAATCTAGCTGTCCATTCATTAGCATTGCATACACAACATCCATTGTCCTTCTCCCTGTTATTTATGTACTAATCCACCTAAAACCATTTACAGTATTCTCTTTCCTTGGCCATTATATGTCCACAGGAGCCTATGTTACCTGACAATGTTTTTGTTCACTTTGACAACACTGGCATACAATTTTCTAGCCCCTCTCCCCACTTTCTCATCTGACTCCATCAGATGCAGCTGGCCTCTGCCTGCGTCACCTCCGCTCTGTATTTGGCTCCGCTCGCTAGAGCTGAGCACTTTATAGGGGTCCTGATAATGATGTCACTGTTGCTAAGGTGATGCAAGCCCAATTTACTTCCTTGTGTTGGCAGACAGCACATATAGTCTGCCTTTATAAAGGCAGATTTGTCAGTGCTGGGCAGCTAAAAGGCTTCTCCTGAGTACTAGCAAACACCAGTACCTGTCCAAAATTCCTGTCCCCTCATAAACGGGAGGGCAGGAAAGCCAAAAACATAAGTACCACTCGGCAGTCTCTTGGCCCCTAGGTCTCTGCATATACCTGCAGCCAAGACCGCCTCAAGAGCAAAGCACAGTAACCCTTGTGCACACTACAATTCTTTAAAACACCTCCTGCTGCATATACCTGCAGCATACTGTTCTCTGCTGCTTTCTCCTGCAGCAAAGACAAAGTATATTGCTTGTCATAAGAATATTAAAGAATTCCTGGGGTTAGAAGAAAAAATGACTCATCTCAGTAATCTTGTTTCTTGCATGGTATTCTTCAATATTATTAACTCACCTTCCCTACCTCCCCTTCTAGAACCAGTCACCTCTGCATAACAGCTGAGTGTCTGGGTTAATGGATACATACCAAGTTGTGTTTTAAAACAAGAGGTTTTTGAATCCAGTCAGGTTTTGTTTCCCCCTTTTTGGGTCCAATTTATTTGTTGGTGACCCCATAACTAGGAATTGTTTAGTTGTTTTAATATTTGTCATACACACATATATAGATATATATATATATATATATATATATATATATATATATATAATTACATAGATTAGTTAGGAGTCATTACTCCATTGGCTATTCATGAAATCTGGCATTATAGCATGCAGTAGTTAGTGAGGGCAGCATTTGAAATGGTGGCATGAGCCAATGACGTGTTCCATCTTTTACATACGTTCCATTCTCCAGGTAGTCTGGTTCTACTGGCTGACTGCAAGAGTTAATAATATTGAAGAACAGATACTGAAGCAAATGGTTTGATACCTTTTATTGGACCAACATAGATGTTACAAAAATGTTTTTGTAACATCTTTTTTGGTCCAGTAAAAAGTATCAAACCTTTTGCTTCTGGATCTGTTCTTGCAATGACTGGTACGGCAACTAATCTATTTCTAATATTGAAGAATACCTTGGAAGAAACAAGATTACCAAGGTGAGTAATTTTTTTTCTTTTTGGAACTGATAGGGAGCCAGAGAAAGTCACAATTTTGTGAAAAAAATCAATAAAACTATGTTAACTAATGCAGAGTATCAAAACTTGCTTCTTTTTAAAGTTTTTTTTTCAACTTTACACATCTAAAGTGATAATCTTAGCCACTAGGACTGGAACAGGACTGCTGGGCATCTGCCGTCTTCAGTAGAGAAAAATCTGGCATTAGAATGCTAGAGAGAGCATGACCACAGCGCAGAGTCTATATGTCATTCTAATTCTATTTTGGCTCCGGGGGTGGGGGAACATTTGAGGCACGAGATGAATGCAGACTTGTATGACATCATTAATGGACTTCTGCCTTTTTTTCAATTTAGTATACTTTATTGATTTTGCACATATTACACCAAACACTAAAATTGCTTTGCATACATGACTAGTTACTCCCTCTGGTCATAATAATGTAAAGAGAGGATGCAAAGATTGTAACATAAGCTAGGGAGCTGACTACAGCAAAAATGGAGGACCTCCATAATTTGAAATTACAGTTACATCAGCATGAGGCCTGGTAGTAACAAATGACACCTATCTAACCTATACTTCTAATCCCACCCAACCCTCCCCTACCCCATCCCACCCTCCCTGGACCATATATTAAATAGCTTGGTGGTAGAATCTATTATTGCAGTTCATACTGCCTGTTAGATGGAGGCTGGGGCAACTTATCCACTGAAAGACTCTACTAAACTAACAGGCAGAGCCCTCATTCCTGGGGAGTTAGGAGTTCCCCCACCCTCCCCTGTGTTCTTGTAGCTGCCAGGCCATTGTGCATGATAGGTATCAGAGCTAAAAGCTGACCCCATCGAACTCTGAATGCTGTTTGGTGGTTATTCCTTTGAGCTATATGCTTCTCCAGCTCCAATCCTTGGAGTATTTCTGCATGCCATTCTTGAAAGGGTAGACTATCCTGATCTAGGCAGTGGTGGGCAATGACCAGTTTCACCACTGCTGAAATAAGAACCATATGTGCTTTGCGGACGTCTAGCATATTGTTAGGTAAGAGGCACAATAAGAAGATCTTCAGGGTAAAATAGGACTCTAACCCAAGCATTGGATCTAGAGGCATTCTCATTTTCTGCCAGAGGGGAGAAACCTGGTCACAATCCCAGAAGATGTGTTTGATCATCCCATCCGCTTTTCCACAGGTAGTGCAAAGAGGAGAATCTAATCTCCCCATCCAGAGAAGGCGGGCGGGGGAGAAGTACATGTTATGTAATTCATGTAGAATTGCAGGAGCCTTAGCTGATCTTGTTTTATGTATTTATATAGTCTCTGCCACATTCTTGTCCACTCTTTATCCTCAATAGTTAGGCTTAGCTCTTGCTGCCACTAGAAGCAAATTTCATGGGGTAGGTGAGGCTAATGCGACTGCAGTTTTATAGAACAGGGAGATCATGTGTGACTGAGTGGCAGTATCAGAGAGTGATTGTTTCAGGTGATTAACAGGGTGCTGCCATGGTGGTGGGCCCAGAAATGATACAAGTACCCTCCTCACTTGTAGGTGTTTGAAGGCGGGAACCAAGGGAATCAGGAATCTGGTCTGGAGTTCTCTTGCCGAACTAATCCTTCCATCTGCTAAAAGGGAAGAGACAGAAACCCCCCATAATTTCAAACAAAAGGCTGCTGGGATGATACGGCGTGCAATTTTGAAGTGAGGCTTGCCCAACAGTGGCTGATCTAGATCTTTATGCAGAGACAAGAGTAAAAGAGAGCTAATTTGACGAAGCACCTTAATGGACCACCATAAAGGGGGAATCCTCAAGGGATGGGGAAGTTCTGATGGTTTAACACAGAGAAGGACTTTAGGGTTTAGGCCTTGAGCCCGGCAACACTGGCATTTTTTCACACCTCCTTATGAACAGTACAGCTGTCATTTTTCACATCCTGCCAAAAATGTGTTTTCACACCTGTGGCGCACAATGGCATGTCGCTGGAGAAATCAACTTTTGGGACAGATTAACAAAATCACAGTGCTACTGCTCATGAGGGGAGGTCCCAAAATGCCTATGTTGAAAATGTGGTTAAAAAAATCCCCAAAATAATTGGGTTATGGCTGTGCATTGCGCAGTTTCTATGCATGCTCATGACTTCACCAATTTTTCATATTTTCATGCCAGATTTTCAACATTGCTATTTTTTTACACCTCCTCATGAACAATACAGTCATCATTTTTCACATCCTGCCCAAAATGTGTTTCCGTACCTGTGGTGCCAAATGGTGCAGTCGCTGTGCAAAATTACCTTTTAGCTAACAAACTGATAGTGCCGCTCTTCATGAGGTGGGGTCACAAAAAGCCCATGTTGATAATTTGGAGTGAAAATACCAACACACACCTATGGTGTTAGGGTTTCTAGCTGTAATACCCAACCCTGTAGAGACTGACAGGCATCAGGGGTGTGACTTGGGATCACCAGCTGTAATGCTCCCACAATTCTACCCCCAGCATTCCACCCCCACCCCCAACCTGCAACCAGTGACAGGCATCGCGGTGTGCCATGGAGTATTCACTCCATTCTCCTACACTGCACCCACCTCAGTGTATTTCCTTATGGAATGGGGTAAGTATAAGGCCCAAAGACCCCAAAGCACACCATGACACTTGTCAATGTCTACAGGGTAGGGTGAGGTAAAATGGCATGAGCGTTATAGCTGATGACCCAAAGACACACCCCCAATGCCTGTCAGTCTCTGCCGGGTGGGGGTGGGGTTGGCGTCAGTTCAATACTGCACTGCCATTCCTATTATGCGACTCTAACTCCTGCACTACCAATGTCAATGCCAGCGAGACAACATTCGGCATTGACAAATGCTTGTTGATAATGGTTTAGTGTTGCCACACTGGTAATGTTAAACCTGTTCTCCTTGTAACTATTTCGTGTTAAGTCTAACACACAGAATTGTACTTGCCTGTACACACTGCAGCTAGAACTGTTTTAGTTAAACCATTACAGCTTAAAAGTTTTTACTCCTTTCCAGACCTGTGAGTAAAACCATGCTAGCTCTAAAACATCTTCAAAAATGGTTTTAAGACTAGGTATCTAGCAGGGCTTAAAAACACTTTTGTTAAAATGTATTAAGGGGCTTGTAGTCTGTCTGCAAACAGTGCTAGAGGGATTTAAAATGTTTCAAGGCACTTAAACCATTTTAAGTTCCACAGTGTGTCCAGGGCCTAAATCTTAACTTGGGTGGTAATAGTAACAAAGTTCGGAGAAGGACATTTTAGGCCTAATGCAAGCTCATCTGTTTTATATAGTTGCAGGCACTGTTCATGTTCTTTACTCACTGCTGTTGGTACTTTCCAGGTCAGTGTGACTTCTCTTCACTGCATTCTGAATCTGGGCTGCGGATGTGCTATGTGGTAGTAACCATAGTCATTCCAGTTATTCCTGGTTGTTAGCCACCACCACTCTTCTTCACCCTTTGGAGGGGACTTTCACCTCTGCGCCCCTCTTTGGGGTCTTTTTCCTCTTCACTGTTCATGCAGTCTCAGGATTTTCCTGCTTCTCACCTCTGGCCTTGTGCCTCTTGAATGCCCTGGGGTCATAGGGCATAGTTATTTACAAACTGATCAACATGGCGGTGCCTATGGAGCTTCTGTGTCATAGTGGTTCCAGGCTTTCTGGCAGCAGTAACCACTGTTGCAAATGTGCAGCACTCCAAAATGGTGACCTTCCTGAAAGGACTATTGGGACCAGCAATGTCAAAAGCCTATTGGGCAGTCCATTTCTTCACCCTCTGGTCTCCCTTCCATGGACAGGCCAACATGAGGGATCATCGGAGTCAGAGATGCCTGCCTAGCTTCTTTGATCTTTGCAGCTGCAGCTGTACATGCTGCACACTGGTTCTCATGATCTCAGCCCCAGGACTGTTTTAGAGGGCGGGAACCAGCTGAAGTAGAAGCACCACAGGGCATGTGGAAACAACTCTCTGATCCCATAGGAGTTTTCGGAAGGGGGGGATTTGGAAAAGGAAAAGAGTTCATCAAAGCATAATTAAAAGCAGCAGGGGCTGCATAAGAGAGACAGGACAGCCACAGCACAAAATATAAATGAAAATGCCTACCACCATACAATAGACAACCCTCTGATCACTGGGACTGCTAAGAATCAGAGTCGGAGGACACAAGGGTTTCACCCCGAGACAGACCGACCAATTTGGAGCTCAGGTGTGCAGGGGACCATAGCAGCTTTATAAGTAAAAGCATACAACATCTTGTTATATTCAAAAAGTTTGAAATTTTACTAAACAAATTGTGCAAAATGCGATACGAAAAAAGAATGGTGGATCAAACTTTGTATCGCCAAGCAGGACATAGCCACACTTGTAACCCATTATGTTTCTATGCAATGCCATCTGCCAGGATCAAGCACTCTTTTCACAAGTTTTTGCTGTGATATATTGCAGGATACTGTAGGAACTCAATGTAATCCAATAGCTGCAGTTTCTCCAATTTGTCACACAGTAAACTCAAATTGCACACAGACTGCTTGATCCTGGTGGATGGTAATGTACAAACAAAGTCAGCTGTGGAGGACATTGGCCATGCCTTTTAACCTGTGAAATGTTTCACATTACAAGAAGGTACTGATACTGGCATTAGATAACTAACTATAAAGGGAAAATCAAACTAAAAATTTGGACGGCAAGCATCAGAAGCTAGGGGGTGCAAAATCGCTTGTGAGAATAAACTTTAAATAAGGCAGTTCTTACCTTGAACATTTAGTATCTGACATAGGCTATAGACACTTTATTGATGCCTCCTGACCATGTGCTGCCACAAGAAAGGTTATTGGCTGTATACACAGCTTGTGGTTCTGTCAGAAAGTGCACTCTGGTGGTTGTGGTGCTGTTGTGCATTTGACTTCTTCTGAGAGCTGCTATTTTGGAGACCCACCTAGACTTTCTGAACAAAAGGTAACTTCTAGAAGGGTGTTGGTTCTCTTTATCTGTGTGTGGTTTGGTATTTAATCTGTTTTAACATGTGTTTAGGTAGGAATCTGCATTCCTCTCACAGCTTGAAGGAATGTTGCTTGTTTAAGAAATATGTCCCTCTGTTAGATCGGTCAGTGCAGCAGAGATATCAGGCTCATGGGATCTGGAGGATGTGGTGTTCCTGGTATTGGGATAATTGGTATGGGGGTGGTGTGGGCGGGTGAGCAGTTGCAAGCTTTGAGCATTCAGGTGAGGCAGGGATAGTTCCTGCCTAAAACTGATCACCAGGAGCTGTAACATATGATATGTGCAGAGTGGGCAGTGAAGTCTGCAGGATCAAGTATTCTATGCCATACCTGGTCAATTGTGAATAAAACGTTCATAATCAGGGAATTTGTCTCTGATTCTCAAGTCAGCTGAGTGTGTTTCATAGAGACCTGACTTGATGACTCCTCAACATAGAGACATAGAAGTTGACAGCAGATAAGGACCTCATGGCCCACCCAGTCTGCCCACTTTGACTACCTCAGGACTTGTATTTGCTGTGGCTGCCCTGTTAGATTTCTCTGTAATATACCACATAAGTCTGGAGGGAAGGGGTGATGGGATAACCTTCTTTCTTAGACCTGAGTTGGTTGGGTGATAGCCCCAGTTAAAGGGGAAGGGTCCCATCCACATATATGACTGTGTGGTACTTGAGGGCCTGGCTGGTTGGAGTAGCAATATTATTACAGTCTACCCTCGATGTTGGATCAGAATTTCTGCAGGGATTTGTTGAAAAAATATTAGCTCTAGTATTGGACTTGCTGACACTTACAGTTCTTAGTGATTTCAATACATGAGGAGATGTCATCTCAGATAATTTGGGTTCCAAACTCCTCTAGCTCACAAATAGCTGGGAACTAGACAAGCGATTACTTGAGCCACACATAAAGGTGGTCATGTGCTTAACACTGTTTTCTGCACAAGACTGGAGATTTATGACATATCAGTGGAACCAATCATTTGGATGGATAACAGCATCATGCAGTTCAATGCCAGTGTACCTACAGTACTTTGTCACCTTCAATTGCTGAGGCTATCAAATACTATGGAAAATGGAACCTGGATTCAGAGGAATTTCTAGGTCTGTTGGATACCTCAAGTCTATTAGAGGCTTCTTCCAGGGGCTACAATGCAGTGGTCATGGCCTATAGCATGGCTTAACCCTCTGCACTGGGCTCCCTGGCACCAGTTCATTCTCAGCATGTAACCTCATGCTGGAGTACCACATGGTTTTTATCTGAGCTTTGGCAGTTGAAGGTTGTTATGCGAGGTCCCCACACTTGAATTCGTGGAGGACTTGGCGTGGGCTGCAAGATCCTCCTCATCTATAGCCCTCCTGGCTCGATGGGGAGGTTCCTGCAGGAATTCACTGAGTTTGTTGCCGGTGAAACATTGGATTCCCCAAGATGTATTTTTCTGGGGGATTTCAATGTTTGGGCCGAGGATAAAGCTCAAAAGTGTGCCAGCAAGTTTCTGCAGAGTATGTCCCTTTTGGGGCTGGTGCAGTTTGTTGGTGCACCTACTCATCGCGATGGCCACACATTGGACCTGGTGTTCTCACTGGGACTTGAGATCGTTGATCTTGCAATTGATCAGGTATTTTGGTCCGATCATTGCACAGTGAAGTTCAAGTTCATGGCTCCCGTCAAAAATGTTTCCCCTGCTGAGATGATTCGCTGCTGCCCTTTAAGTGATCTTACCCCTGAGGGTTTTATGGCGGCAGTTGATTTATCTAGTGTGGGTGATGCATGCCTCGGAGCTGTTGATGCCGGGGCTGACACCTATAATAAGGTGTTGTCCGGCACCATCAACTTCCTCGCAACTATCCGTGTACGACCCAGAGCTTCATACCTGAGGTCTCCTTGGTATGACGGCGATCTCAGGGAAATGAAGAAGTTGGGTCGAGATTAGAGCGTCATTGGAGGAAGTCCTGTCTGAGACTGACAAACTGGTCCTGTGTGCACATTATTAAGATATCAGGAGGCAATCAACCAAAAGAAGACAGCATTTCTGTCTCGGGAGATTGCTGCTGGGAGAAGCCGACCAGCCTCACTCTTCCGGACTGTTGATAGACTTCTTCATCCATCCTGTCTTCAGCCTGGAAGAGTTTCCTCAAATGAGGATTGTGAGGATTTTGCTCAGTTTTTCTCGGACAGGGTATCTTTGATCCGGTGGGAGGTTTCTTCAGCCAGTAATATCATTGCTGTCAGTGGTCGTCAGTTGTGTTCTAAGAGCACTCTGCCTAGTTGGGGTGAGTTTAGGCCAGTGGAGGTTCGTGAGGTTATTGAGGTGGCGGCCAACTTGAAGCATACCTTTTGTGAACTGGATCCTGTGCCAACACGCTTCTTAATGAGGTGCGTTGACACTGTTGGCCCGTTGTTTGCCCTGATTGTCTGGTGCTCCTTGAGTCAGGGTGTCTTTCCAGATGCCTTGAAGGAGGCTGTGGTGAGACCCCTTTTAAAGAAAGCTTCTCTGGACCCAGAGATTAGGGCAAATCACCGTCCTATCTCCAATCTTCCATTTTTGGGGAAGATTGTGGAGAAGGTGGTATCGCATCAGTTGGGGGAACATCTCATAACCCACGAGTTGTATGATCCCTTCCAGTCAGCTTTTCGGGCCAGACATAGCACTGAAACTGCATTAGTTCGGGTGCAGAATGACCTCCTCAGGGCTAGAGACCGGGGGGGAGGGGGACAAGACAATTCTTGTTCTCCTCGATCACTCATTCAGCATTTGATACTGTGGACCATTGTGTGTTGCTTTTCTGCCTGAGGGAGTTCTGTGGACTCACCGGTATTGTCATCAAGTGGTTTGAGTCATTTCTCACGAATAGGAGGCAACGGGTTGTGATGGGTAATTTCTCATCTGCACCCTGCCTTCTTTCGTGTGGAGTCCCTCAGGGTTCGGTATTGGCCCCGATGTTGTTCGCAGTATACATGCTGCCCCTGGGGGGGGATCATTAGGAAGTATGGTCTGAGTTTTCATTGCTATGCTGATGATACTCAGCTATACTTATCCTTTGCCCCAGGAACATCAAACGCAGTGGATGTGCTAAATATCTGTCTGGCTGAGATTAACGACTGGATGGCCTCCAGCTGGCTGCGACTGAACCCTGACAAGACTGAGGTATTGGTAGTGGAGTCGAACAGAGTTTGGGATGGGATGGCCTCTGATTCTGCGACTGGCCTTGTGCTAGGAGCTGTGTCATTGATGGCCTCCCCATGGGTGCGAAATCTTGGTGTGATTTTTGACAGGAACTTGTCCATGGAGGCTCAAATATCCTCTGTGGTTCGTTCATGTTTTTTCCATCTTAGAAGCATTGCCAGGATTAAGCCCCTTATTCCGGCTCTGGACCTCCCTACTTTGATACATGCCTTAGTCACTTCTAAGCTTGACTACTGTAATGCCCTATATCTCGGGGTCTCTGGAGGTTCTCTTCATAGACTACAGCTAGTGCAAAATGCTGCCGCCCAGCTTTTGTCCGGGCAAAGCAAATTTTGCCATATCACTCCTATACTGCGCGAATTGCACTGGCTGCCTGTCAGATGGAGAGTACTCTTCAAGGTGGGTTTTCTCACCTATAAGGCCCTACACAGGCAGGACCCTGGTTACCTGTCTGATCTCCAGGTACTTTCCACCTCTGTCTGTGATCTCCGCTCCTCTAGTGTTGGCCTCCTAACAGTTCCAAGAGCGAGATTAAAGTCTTCGGGGGACCGAGCTTTTAGTGTCGCCGCTCCATCTTTTTGGAACTCTTTACCATCTGTAGTTCGGGAGGCTCTCACTATAATGGCCTTTAAGAGTCTCCTAAAGACCTTCCTATTTTTGCAAGCCTTTGGGGAGTAATTTTATATGTATGTTATTTTTAAATTTATAATTCGTACGGTATGAAATGCTGTATAGTTTTGTGCGGCGTCCAGAGCCTTGGGATTGGGCGTCTTTTTAAATAAATTTGACTTTGACTAATTGACCTCCCACTGTGCACCTTAGACAAACCTTATGTTATATATATATGTATATATATAATAAAAAATGACTACTAACTTGTAGGGCACTGGCACTTACCATACAAGTGTAAGTGTCAGGGAACCATTATGATTTTATTTTACTTTACCTTGCTTAATAACAGCATATAGTGTGCCAAGACACACTAGTGTCTTTGTGTAGCTTCTTAGAAGTTATTATATAGTCTGCACTGCCACCTTTTGGATTTATGTATTATTGCACTATATCCTGTACCTTGTATGAATCCTTCGTTTCACGTTTTAGCTGACATTACAAATAATGTGTAAGCATAGATAACACTGTGGAGCTACCTAACATTTAACCAATAGGGCTTATTTTGTGTATCTAGTCTTCTAAGTTACCATGACAATAATCATAGTATATAAACTGCTATATTATGTATTCCCCTCAAGGCCTTCTTCACCCCTTGAGGTATTTGGGAAACTTTCAGCTCCCAGTGTCTAATGTTAAGACCTGCTTAGGGCAACTGTTACCTTTTATGTAATAAACAAAATTTATTACCGAATATGCCACTAGTCCATGTCTCTTTTGCATTTCCAAGACTGCAAAGAATCTGATCAGGGCTAAGCACCCTAACATATTGGCGACAGTGTGCAAGCGGTCTGGATTTACAAAGTTTCATGACTTGTTAGTGCACCCCTTCCCTGCGGGTAGTAAGTAGGTATACACACCCGTATCACCTTGCCCATACTTTTAACTCCATAGCATCTTGTAAAGTCTGGCTGCTTACTGGGCTTGCTCGATGCCGATTCGCCTTGCACAACAGCAGTTTTGAATTGCAGGATTGCGAGAGTACAGTAGTAGACCGTTTGTTGGTCTGCCTGCTGTAATCAATACACAGCTTGGCGCCCACAACTGGGTTAACATTCTGTGTTTCCCAAAACTTTTACTGGTACCACTATGTCTACGTCTAATATCAGTGCAGACTTGAGACTTGACGTCTCCAACTTCCTTACTTTCCATGGAGGCTGGAACAATTTCACGCTGGATGCAAATTGCTCTGAAAAACCCATGCTGGGGATTTCAACCCAGTACTCCGTGGTGAGGCAAACAGCCAAAAAGCATGATGCTAAAGGGCAGTTGGTCACAGCTCTATATGCTGCTCTAGAAGCCTCCAAATCAAGGTTTCATTCCCTCAAACTGCAACTCTTGTCTCTTAAGAAAGCGATGGGATTGCAGGCATCTGAAAGTTTGAAAACAGAGCAGCAGCATGAAGCAGAACTTCAGTTGTTGTGCAGTAAGAACGAGATTTCTTTGCACTGTTCTGTAAAGGGTATTGATCGGGATTTAAGTATGTTGAGAGATGAATGTGAAGGGTTGAGACAGGATAAGAAACAGGAGTTGCAGATGAATGACTTGTTGAGTGATACGAATGAGACTATGCATGAGGAGCTGGATGAGATGAGGGATGACCTGAAATGAGTAAGTGAAGAATTGGATAGGGCGCTTAGGGACAACAGTGTGTTGAGTGCTGTGTACAGAGTGTTACAGAAAGACATTGTGAAAGGTGTAGAGCAGAACATTGCAAAAGTTAGTCACAGAGTTTGTAGATTGAAGATGGCGAAACTGCACCATCAGCAAAAAGTGCTGGCTGGTCACGTCAAGGCAGTGAGCGGGTTTCATTACACACCCATTGACCTTACGTCATCCAGTGATGATGATTCTGGTGATGACACCTACCAAGATGGCACCCAGCCACACCCAAGTTGTGGTCTAGTGTTCCCCCCCACCCACAAGATGGTGGATCCCCACACTACAACAGTGCAACCCTACGTCATCAGCGGAATGATGACTATCATGTGCGCCACCAAGATGGAGACCTCCATGATGGGGGGATGGTCGAGGCCTAGGAATGGCCCCTCTGATTGCCACTCTGACAAGGGCCGACAAGCAGGCGATCGATCAAATGATCGAGGCTGCCCTCGCTAAGGCCTGAACCCTGAGGCTGCACCCTTCATTGCAGCTATGCAGGACCTGGAAGAGGCCCAACAAAAGCAGGCCAACCTACTTCTCCAGGAACCTCCTGGTAGCAGCAGTTTGGATTGACAACCACAGATTCCAGTCCGTATTGTGTGAATAAGCTCACTCTTGACACAGATGGAAGGCCCTGTACAGAGGCCATGGCCGAGGGCTGCCAACTGACTATTTTCCTAGATACAGACATGGCTGTGTCTGTATTGCATAATGAGGATCCAGCAGACTCTTCCTAGTCCACTGGATGGAGGACCAGAACATCAGGTGTGGATGGCTCAAGCCTATATACCTACTGCTCTATTATACTCTCCGTGGTAATAGGCAACCTCAAGATGACCCATACCTTTGACTTCGTGGTATTACATGATCATTCCAGCATTCTGGGTATTGACTTCCTTGCACCACATGTCTGTGTGGAGGATCTGGCCAACATGCTCTTGTTCCGGATCAGGGGGCAATGCCATATGGTCATGATTTCTGATTCGCATGTTGTTGCAGCTATTACCACCAGTGACAAGGAATATGACAATATAGCTCTATTCCAGACACATGAGTTTTTCACAAAACTCTTGCCCATCCTGCAGAAGCATCTGGATGCTTTTGCCACACACAAACATGATTGTGGGAGAACGCAGACTGACATCAAAATTCCAGGCCCAGCACGTGGCAGGAAAAGGCAATACCCCTTTCCTGCTGAGGCCTTACCATCGCTCAGAGAAACCATTCAGTCACTTCTCAAACAAGGCATGATAAGGCTTTGTGACTTGACCGTCAGTTCCTCCATTTGGTCAGTGAAAAAGCCCACAGGATCTTGGAGACTCACTATTGATTACAGGGGACTTAATCAAGTTACTCCTAGCTGCTCACCCACAGTAGCATCAGCACCAGATGTGCTCAAACTGCTAACCCCAGATCATGGATGGTTTAGCATGCTTGACATCTCCAATGGCTTTTGGTCACTGCCCCTAACTCTGGAAAGTCAATACAAATTTGTCTTTACTTTTGAGGGTCGACAATACACATGGACCTGCTTACCTCAGGGGTTCCATAATAGGCCCTCCCTTTTCCATCTACACATGGTGGATGCCCTGGAGGGTTTCTGTGCCCCACAATGTCTTCTGCATTATGTGGACGACTTACTGTTGGCAACTGCCACCAAGGAGCAACATTTTGACCTCCTTGATGAATTACTGACCCTCTTACAGAGGAAAGGCCTCAAGTGTTATCCTGCAAAAGCACAACTCTGCCAGAAAGAAGTCATCTTTCTTGGCCTGTGCATAACAGAACAGGGCAGGAGCCCAACTTGGAAAAAATCCAAGACCTACAAGATTTGCCACTACCAATTAGCATGGCAACACTCAGATGTTTCTTAGGAATGGTCAACTAGGGAGAGAGGGGATATGATAGAGACATACAAGTATCTTACAGGGAGGAGCAGGGTGCAGGAAAACACTATTTTTAAGCGAAAAAGATGTTTCAGGACTAGAGGGCATGGGATGAAGTTGGAGGGAGGACGATTCAGAGGAAACATGAGAAAGAATTTCTTCACAGAACGGGTGGTGGACAAGTGGAACACCCTGCCAGAGGAAGTGGTGGGGCTGAAACAATCACGGGATTTAAGAATGCATGGGATAGACATAAAGGAATTCTAGAGGTCAGGGGTAAGGGGAAATAGACTTCTAGGAAAACAAACTGAACTTACAAGCTCAAATGGGCAGACTAGGTGGGCCATAGGCCCTTATCTGCCGACACTGTCTATGTATCTATGTATCTATGTATCTATGTATGTATCTATGTAACTAGTCCAGGGATTTTATTTGTGATTTTACGCAGAAGGCTGCCCCTCTGTATGAGCTCTTGAAAAAGGATGTTCCCTGGACTTGGGGCCCCATTCACACTCAGGCTGTGACACTTCTGAAACAGGTCTTGGCCTCTGCTCCAGCCTTAGTAAACTCCAATCCAGCTTTGCCTCTCCCTCCGGAATCAGCTACTTCAGATATTGCCATGTCTGCTGTCCTTGCTCAGAAAGTGAATGGTACCTTGAGACCTATTGCATATGCATCCCAAGTGCTGTCACCAGTGGAACAGAATTATAGCCTTTGTGAAAGAAACCTTCTGTCTACTTACTGGGCCATCAAGCATTTTTTTTTATCGTATTTCTTTTTACCTTCTGCAGCCTGACCTGCGATCATCCAGCCACCGCTTCTCTTCCCACAGCGGCCCGCAGGCTCACCCACACACTGGCTGGTGTATGCTGCAGTACCCTCGAAGGGGGACCCCCATTCCCCTGCGTCAGGCCGGGAACCAATACCTGAGTGTGACCTTGCATGACAGGCTCCCACCGGGGGGGGGGGAGTTGCGCCCATCAAGCTACTTGGACAGTGCTGCCATTTTCTCCTTCAGATTATACCCTCTCAAGGCACAGACGTGCAATGACTTCTACAGCACAACGTGCCCCTGTCTGCCATGCTTCATCCCCTGAGTGCATTGCTCCTAACAGTGCCCCTGAGCTCCATTGGGGGCCACTGCAGAATGACAGGAACCCATACCCAACCCCAGGGAAAGGAGAGCAGTCCTCCGGACGCTCAATCCTATCCCTCCCCTGCCAACCCCTGATGGCCCGGGCACGTTCCCGAACCTGGGGTATCCAGCGTGGCGCAAGGTGACTGTCAAGCATTTTCTGTATATCATTGGGAACTCACCTATCATTGTGAACACTAACCACCCCCCCAACGTTCTTGCTATCAGACAGAGTAAAGGATGGATCAGTATCTAATAACAGACTGACCCACTGGTCTCTTCTTTTCCAGAACCGTGACATTCAGATTGACCCTGCCAAGATACCCTCGATTTTAGCCCACGGTCTTTTGTACCAAGGAGACTCACATGACTGCACACTCCAACCACCTGATTTGCCTGAACCAGGCCTTTTTCTACCTACTACTCCAAAACTCCTTGCCGACACCTCCCTGTGTCATGTCTTTACTGATGGCTCTGCCTCATACTACCAAGGAGAACAGGTAGCCAGATTTGGAGTGCTCATCATGCATCCTAATGGTAAAACTGTTCATGTTTCTAAATGCTGCAGTGTGGTATCATCTCAGTATGCAGAACTGGCAACTGTGGCCTGTACCCTCAAACTAGATACAACAAGGCATTTAGGACACCGTCATCTTTATAGACTCCAACTGGGTCTGTTGCTCCCTGACTGAATTTTTACCTTTCTAGCAGAAGAAGTCTTTTGCATCTTCTGATGGCACCCCAGTGAAGTACAAAGTACTCTTTGTTTACATTCACGAGATGACCCAGCACTTTAAACACAAACTGTTTATTCATAAAGTGAAGGCCTATACCATTCTTTCAATGATCGGGGCAGACAGTCTTACACAAGAAGGTGCTCGAGGGGGGGAGACATGGGAAATGGCTCATCCTGATGCTCTAGCATCTGTACAGGTAGCTGCTATAAGGAAGAAACCTGAACCTTTTTGGCCAATGGACCTGTCCACAGCACAGAAGTCTGACCCCAACTGAGAGAAGTGTTCAGATTCCTTGACAAAGGAATTGAACAAGAGCTGCCTACTTACAGCCCTTACAAATGACATGCAAACTGATTGCATTTGTCTCAGGACAACAAACTGATCTGGTATAAGTCTGATGACTCAAGCTACAAGCTGTGGGCAGTCCCTGAATCCTTGAGATCTGAATTCATTCACCAGATCCATGACACCCCAACTGGTGGACACCAGGGGTGGAAAACACACTCCAGAGACTGAAAACCATTGGTTGGTGGCCAGGTATCACCAAGAATGTCAGACACTACACAGAACTGCCTGATTTGTGCTCAGAACACTCTGGCCCCAGCCAAGCGAAATGCCAAACTACTTCCCCAAAGACATTCTGGTCCTTGGCATGCAATCCAAATTGATTTTATTGGTCCTCTGACCAATACCAGCAGGAACAACAAGTATGCGCTTGTTGTCACAGACCTTTTTTACAAGTGGGTTGAAGCTTTCCCCACTAAGAATTGCGCTGGCAAGGCAACCACAAAAGTCCTCATAGAGCAATTGTTCTCCAGGTGGGGCCTATCTCTTAAGGCAGACTCTGACAAAGGAACCAGTTTCACAGGTTAGTTAATGCAAGAGACACTTGAACTTCTAGGGGTACACCAGAAGTTCCACATACCTTACCACCCTCAATCATCAGGTCAGGTAGAAAGAGCCAACAGATGGATTAAGGAAATACTTTCCAAATTTATCGAGGACAATCCCAAGGACTGGGATTCCCTTTTGTCTTTACTCCTTATGGCAATTGGGGCACTCCTTCAACCATGAGACTACCTGAACACCTGTTGCTTGATCTGAACACACCCACTGTAAACAGAGTGTCTGTAGACAAATATGTTGCAAAACCTGGAGAAAACATTGTCAAGACACACTTGTATGCTGCTCACCATATGGGCAAGGCCCAACAACAGTCCAAACTCCAGTTTGATAAACATGCACAAGAAGTGGACTGGCAAGTTGGAGATCAGATAATGGTACTCAGATTTGCTCACCCTACACACTCCTTCTCTAATAAGTGGGAAGGACCCTACCCCATTGTCAACAAGCTCAGTCCCACAGTCTACCAAGTTAGACTCCTTCAGCAGAAGAAACTTTCTGAGAAATGGGTGCATGCAAACCAGTTAAAACTGTATAAAGGAGCATAATTACTTTTCCAAACCCCATTGGGTGGAATTATACCTACTGAACTTTTCTTTTTCCTTATAGGTATTCCTGCAAGATGGCTATCTTGCATTGGACCCTCCTTCTCCTAGGAGTATTCCCCTTTGTCCATGGCAAGGATATGAAAACTATATCTGAAGGCAACCAATGTCTAAGGCAACTCCTTCCACTACTTGATCATCCTCAGGGAAGATACATGACCCCAAGAGAAAAACCCACCACCATTCCTGGAGGAGTTAGCATAGATGTTCCCAATAAACTGATTACTGTCCAGGAAGGCAAAGACACCTACCTCACTGCTACAGTTGTGGCCCCTGATAAATCTTCCCAAGAAATTGAATGGCAAACTGATAACAATGGAAATACACTCCCTGTGGCCTGCCTTGCAAAAGGTACTTTCCAAGGTTGGCCTAATACCAATATTGACCCAAATGGTATCCTGTGTATTCACCAAGCCAGTCACAGACATTCTGGTTTATATAATCTGACTGCACTGACTGACCCTGCTTTTTGTGAGAGGTTCCCACAAGACTCCATAAAAGACTTCTGTAATCATTACAAGGCTACAGCAACCATGTTCTTGACTGTTGTACCCCCCCTCCACCGAAGCTGAATTAACTGATTGTCCCCCACAGGAACCTGGACCAACCAGTGGTCTCACTGCAACCTTCCTTCCTGGTACCCTTGTTAACAACGTGCAGTACATGCATGTTCCAGTTATTTTTAATCTCATTTATTGGAATATGGCTGAATTTGGTATGTGCCATAATGCAAACACATCTAAGTTTTTCAGTACTATGTTATTAGACAGTCTTGCAGCATACCAGACATGTACACAAGACCCAGTAGCTGGTACACATACTATTGAACACTTAGGTTTATTTAGGCCTAGGCTGGTCCCTAATAACAGGAAAAAGTCCAAACCTTCCTCCTCTCACAGGAGGCGTGATACTGCTGTCACTGGTGCCACAGGCACTATTTCCAGTCTCTTCAGAACCAGCATATCCATCTGGAACAGAGCAGATATTGCCTCTATCACTAGTCAAATGTCCAAATTCCAGGATGGCATGGAAAATTATATACTACCACCCTTATTGCATGGTATAGATAGGCATAGTCAGGAAGAATGCTTTACCATGTATAACATGCACAATATTGCTAAGAGTTTTACAGATACTAAGGATAAAATTGATGAACTTGTCCAACAGAATAACAAGGAGGCAGACAAGAAATATATTGCTTGGGAACTCCTATGCTCTGCTTATGGCTCTTATGTCATAACCACTGTCAGTAATCTCTTCTGTGATTTGAAATCTGGACATATTCCAGATATTATTCATGATAGAAGATGATCTAAATGATATTGTCCTCATTGTAAATCCACTACTTGCATTACTATGTGTACTTCCAGGTCACTATCTATCCCTATGTCAAGTGCATGTAACTTAGGTTATGTCATCCACCACCCCAATAGGGGCCCCTGTTATAATTCAAACAAATACGCCACCAGAGACACGATGTTTGTGACCTTTACTGTCTCTTTAGCACAGTTTGATCCCACTACAGCTCTTTTTGATCAATTAGCCTCCATCCACTCCATTAGACACCTTGATGAGGATATCTACAGAGAACAAATCAAACTTCCACCTCTTCTAGTTTCCATCCCACCCTTGAAGCATGGGTGGCACCTCATACTAACTGTTGTGCTAAGAAGGGATTCCATTGTCTGTGTCGTCGTGACGTTTTCAATATCATCAAACTGGTATGTGGTTAATCACTGGACAGCACTGATTGATTTTTCACAATGGACTTGGACTTTAGATCAAATGATACTGATAATCCCAGGGCACCATTAACAGCATCACCAGTTGGCAACACTGGGCGCCTTTACCAGAACTATGCTGAAGAGGTTAATTGCCTGACTACAAGACTAAGTAATCAATCTTTCATCTGCCCAATACAACTGAAGAAATAGAGGGTTCCTACTGTTAAGATGTCTTATAACTCTGATGGACAGTACTGCATTGTCACAAATTATAAAAGTTTTACATATGGTCTTAAGGCTTGCACGGTTGAATTTCCTAACTTCTGTTTTATTCCTCATCAAACTACTGTTATTGGTCATACGGTTATTACTCCTGTTCCCATCGCGGAACCAGATGTCAATGACAGTGACCCTGAATATTTGCTTGCCTTGTCTCAATATTTACCCATTTTTTAATGTCCATATTGACCCCTTGACATTAACCTTGAAATCCCTTTTGGATAGGAAGGTTACCCATCTCATCTACATCAGCAATACCAGCTCCAAAGCTGGAGATGCCCTAAACACACTTATTCATGATGCTGATTTAGATACTGCACTCTCAAATATTTGGTTAGAACTTACTTTTAAAGGTTTTATTATTCAAGCATTTTTAATTGTATTTTTAATACTAACACTTTACTGCCTAAGACGCACGCTCAAACAACAACGTGAACAACTCAAGTTCCTTTACAAGGCACGTGCATTGGGTCTGTAAACGATGGAGTTTGTTCCCAATACTTTCCCATAATGTTGTTGCCTTTTCATTCAGGCAACGGGGGGGGGGGGGGGGGGATGTTATGTGAGGTCCTCACACTCTAATTGGCCTCTCACTGTGCACCTAAGACAAACCTTATGTTACATACATATATTTTATGACAAATGGCTACTAACTTGAAGGGCTTTGGCACTTACCATACAAGTGTAAGTGTCAGGGAAACATTATGATTTTATTTTACTTTACCTTGCTTAATAACAGCATATAGTGTGCCAAGACGCACTAGTGTCTTTGTGTATCTTTTGAGAAGTCATTATACAGTCTACACTGCCACCTTTTGGATTTATGTATTATTGCACTATATCCTGTACCTTGTATGAATCCTTTGTTTCATGTTTTAGCTGACATTACAAATAATGTATAAGCATAGATAACACTGTGGAGCCACCTAACTTTTAGCCAGCAGGGCTTATTTTATGTCTAGTCTTCTAAGTTACCATGACAGTAATCATAGTACATAACCTGCTGTATTACATATTCCCCTCAAGACCTTCTTCACTCCTTTGGGGTATCGGGTAAACCTTCATCTCCCAGTGTCTAATGGTAAGACCTGCTTAGTGTAACTGTTACCTTTTGTGTAATAAACAAGATTTATTACTGATTAGAAAATGGTTAAAGTAAATCCTCTCCCCTGATTGGCTGAGACACGTTTTTAGGTGGGTATCTATCAGACAATAGATGCCCACCTAAAAACGAGAGCCAGCCAACAGTGCCCCTTTACCCACTGTAGTATCCCAGCACCCACTCTGTTTCCCAGTTGGCCAATATGTAAAAAAAAATGTCAAACTCTGCACCATTTTTCCATTCAAGTTAGCGAGTGATTTTACACAATACAGTACACGCAACAGTCACTATTATTAAATAAAATCAAGCAGTTTAACCAGTGGTCCCAACGCAAAGAAATCCACACACAAGTTGAAATTAGAAAGTAAACTAAAGCCATTCAGCACAGCAGACCGCATGAGATGAAAGCTTTGCAGTGCACTAACGAGACATCTCCTGACATCCTGCGCGTAAACATCATGCATCAGCTAGGGTCCCTTCAGTGCACAAACACACACCCTCCCAGACCGACACAGAAAGTCTTTCCCTCTGAGTACCCCCAGTACCTGGCATGAATGACTGTTCAGTAGATGGTGGCAGGCTGCAGCCAGATACCTGCCCTGCTGCCCCTGTGTCCTGTAATCTGACTCTCTCTCTCACTAAGTCGCAGTCTGACCCTGGGTGCCAGCCTGAATACGAGCAGGTTCAATGCGCGGAAGATGGTAACCTAGCGGCACTTGCCTCATACATAAAGCGAGCAGCAGATTAAAAAAAGTAATGTTTCAGTCTTACCTGGCTCCCTATGTTGGCACATAATAGTGCCATAGACCTCCAACATCTCGTGGTTACGCAGATCTACTGCGCCTCCCATACCTCGCACCCGACTCTTTCCGTTACAGAAAAAATAGCCGTACACTTTACGTACCACGCAACAAGCAATACTACAGCACAACAACAATTAGACTGCTGCTGTCTGTGCCACCACATAATTCTTCACTTCCTGTTTTTTCACAAACGGGTTACAAGTCGCGTGCTGAGCGGCAGCATCTTTTGAAAAGAAAAAGCTTGCAGGAAACGAACAGTAGTAGTCTTTTCTTAAAAGCACCAAGAAAATAGCAAGTTTCACAAAACATGTCTCTCAATCTAATAGTGTGTGTGTGTGTGGGGGGGGTAAGTAGAAGGGAATGGCTCTGTGTGTGAGGGGGGAGGGAGCTAGAACAGCACAAAAAGGCAGGGACTATTTAACTTTATAAAAGTTTTCTTTTTCTAATCTTTCTATTCAAAAACTAATTTCCTCTAATTTTTTATTTAATTAACATTTACAGACAAGCCCATTTTCTAAGTGCAATAATACCCTCCAGGGTGGGCGGTATTGTGCTATACGGACCTTCCAGGGGCTATAAGGCCCTCCGCCTGCGGTGTCGGGCCTCATTAAGCCCCTGGGCGGTCTGGTATCCTGTCCTGCTTGCAGTGCTATGCTACATATACCACTAGTCCGGTCTATTTTACATTTCCAAGACTGCAAAGACTCTGATCAGGGCTAAGCACCCTAACAAGGTATAAGGCAATAAACAACAGTGCAGGTAGAAGAAATTGCAAATGCATGCCAACCGACTTGCCATTCCAAAGGTAGCTTCCCTTCTGGACTACATGTCCAGACAATAGCGTTTTGTGAATGTGTGTACTGTTTTCCAGGTAGCTGCTTTACAAATGTCAAATAAGGGGATGCCACTGAGGCAGAGATGCCCCTTGTTGAGTGTGCTTTGAAACTCCTGGGTGGCATTTTCCCAGCTTTGTCATAGCAAAACTGAATGCAAGAGACTATCCCTCAAGAGATAGTCCTTTTGGATGCTGGTCTACCTTTGCCAACCTTACCATAGATGACAAACTGCTGAGTGATTTGGGACCTGACATTTTTTGTTCGGTTCATATAAATGTCCAAAATTCATTTCTCAGTAATAATAAAGAATAGTTATACACTTTAAGCTACTAACTAAACTTCTATTTTAAAATAAATAAGCGACTCGGGGTGATCATTCTCTTCAGGTGGAGAAACAAACACCAGACTGGAAGGTGGCTGCAGAGATTTTTAAACCACTATTCTAAAATCTTAGTTCTGATAATCAGCACAGGGTTCTGTCAGTGGGGGCATCTGTCTCCTAGGAGACTACGCTTAGATTATTATCATTCAGTGAGGGACTCCTGGGGTTAGAAACATTCTTGCCACCTGCTGATTGCAGCTGAGTAGAAGGAGCCCACTACGCTCTACCGCAAGGTTGATGGTCTTGTTCATTGTGAATGGCTCCAGGAGCAAGAGCTTGTCTGCATGAAGGATATGAATGCTTCAGCTAGTTTAAAAAAAACAAACAAGTGTGACTTCCATACAGAAGTCACATGTATTACCTCATCTCTATTATCTGGGCTGGCTGCCTGTAAGATGGTGAAAAGACTGCATGATTCTTATAGTTACCTATAAAGCCTTAAACAGACTGGGCACAGAATATGTCTGCTACTTTCTTTCCCCCTTTACATCCCCTAGAGCCACTTGTCCATCAGGCAGGGCCTTCTAACAGTGCTGCCATCAAGACTAAAATTGGCTTGGGATAAGACTTTTTGTATGACAGCCCTAGCCTATGGAATGCCTTGCATTGGTGGGCCAACTCTCCTCTTCAATTGTCACTTTTAACTCAGACTGAATAAGCATCTTTTAATCTGTGCATTTCCCGATAATTCTGTAAAGTCTGCTTATTTTGTCTTGTCAATATGCTGTGTATCCTCTGTCTCAGTGCTGGATGTAAATCAGATTGAGCTTTGGAAATGCACTCAATAAAGATCATGCTACTGCTACAGTACTGTAATTGCATATCTAATTACTGGTGATCCCCTTTATCAATCTGTTTTCAAGGGTCTCCAAAGCACCGTAATGACCCAAAAACGAGTTATTATGGTGTTCACCAAACCTTCTTTCACCTCCAGGGTCCTTTCGCTGTCACCCCAGTGTACCATGCCACTCCATTGGCTCGTGCTCTGCTTGTGGGCAGGCTGAACAATATTCAAAACATGATGGCTCGGTTTTCCGCCTTCCAATGAGCCGCTTTCCTTTACTACCATCCCCATGTCTATTCAATTATTTAATTTTTTTATCTGGTTAATCTTGCCTTTGAAATATCTGGTTGATCCTGCCATATCTCCTGATTGAGAGATGTTGAGTCACTGACTCTTTATTGAATCCACGATGGACCCTGGTAAGAGTCGTGACTGAGACAGTTTAAAAAAAAAAGAAAGAAAAACTCAGAGAACAAGGCAGAAAGGGAAAGAGTGTGTGTGTGTGTGTGTGTGTGTGTGTGTGTGTGTGTGTGTGTGTGTTGACAGCAAGTGAGACAGGGAGAAAGAGTGAGTGTCTGTAAGTAAGGGAGACACTGTCTTGCACTAGTAATTATTTTTATCATATTTCTTTTTATTGAATATTTAATAAATACCTTTAAAAAAAGAAAAGAAAAGGAAAAAACAAGTCCAATTCATCCTGAAGAGAGAAACGCTGCACACATTGCATGATACATTTTCTCAAACTAAGACTAAAGCATGCCAGCAATTTAATTCATTCAGGTAATATATTTACAGTTACTAAATGCTTTTTTTTTCTTCTTAACCCAAAACCTCGCAAGTATTAACCCCCTGTCATAGAGGCAAAAACCATTATTAAGTTAAACAAACATTCAGCTATTAGAAACCCTCTAAGGCTTTCATTTCTGCTGCTGTCAGAGACATTTCCTTATCGGATGTGGATTCCTCATCTGAGCTTTGTTCTTTACACTGGGAACATAAAAAAGCAGAAATCTAGTCGGGATCAAAAAAGATATATTGCTTATTCTTATAAGTAATAAGAACTTTGGCCGGGGATAACAACTGGAATTTTCCATTGAGTTCTAAAATATCTTGCCTAAAGGCCAGTAACTTTCTCCTCCTTTGTTGTGTGGCAAACGCGAAGTCCAGATAAACATAAAAACGAAGCGATTTGTACGTCAGTGTACCTTTAACTCTGGAGAGTCTAACAATCAAGTCTCTATCAGATTCAAATGCAAATGATACAAAAACAGTAATTTTTGCCTCAGGGTCAGTTGCTGCATTTTTTCCATCTTTATTCTGTCTTTCCTTGGCACTCTAAAAGCCTTTGTTAAAAAGGGAAGATTGTTAGAGGCTAAATCATACACTTGAACAAAGAGATCCTTAATCATCTCTCTGGTGTTTTCAAACTCGGCATCCAGTTTTAAAGGTAGATCAACAATCCTTAAATTTCTGTAGCGCACTTGATTTTCAAGCATTTCTATCTTCATAATTCACTTTAACTAAACTTTGTGTTGTGGCTTCTAACCCAGCAGTTTTCTGGTCAAGGGCATTTAAAGATTTAGCATTGCTTTTTACCTGCTGCATAGTCTCCTTCAGATTATCTCGTGTCACTTTTGTTTCTTTCTGCAGAAAATCAGCTTTAGAACTCAGGGCTTCAAACCTGTGGTCCACATGCTGAATACACTCAAGTATCTGATATATGGACCTCCACAGCATATCAATAGAATATTCCCACTTCTCAGATGTTGTTTAGTCCATATACCCCCTTTGATCATTTTTTCTCCTGACTGTAAGCCAGCCTGGAACTCCATGGTGTCCTGCACTATTCTCGCTTGGAAGGTACTCTCTTCCTCTAGTGAAGTGTCGCAGACAGCATGTAAGTTCCCCATATTATTGGCTGCTTGCTTAATTGGTTGTGAGGGTCCTTGAGAGGTTATAGGAGCAGCACTCCTTGTTTGGGAGCCAGGTAGCAACCCGGACGGCCCCAAACCTCTGGTGTGGTTTCCCGACCAAAAATATTTCTCAAGTGGGCGAATTCTGGGGGAGCTATACTCCTCAGATGACGAGCTAATATGCTCCATTCTTTTTTCATTAATTTCAAAGGTCCAACATGAACAAAAAGAAAACTTAGAGCTTTCTCCTCAGCGTCCTGCAGTAACAAGCAGCAACTGCCTTAGTCCGTCATATTGCTCTCCCGTTTGCCCCTTTGTGTAGCAGGTGCACCGGTAATTATAAAAAATAAAAGATATTCAAGTGTGTTCTTATGGATTTTTGTATACATCCTTGGTGTGTGATGACTTAATAAACCTCTCGAGCTTCGCTCTCGAGGTTTATGGGACATCGCACAACATGGGTGTGTAAAAAAAAAATCCATAACACACACTTGCATATCCATAATTCTCTAACGGTTTACGGTTATCTGTTTTGGCTGTACTTCGTTGACCATAACTATCATATATACCCCCCCTACAGAAATATGCCTGGATATGAGCTGGATGCAGCTTAGTGTAATCTTTCTTGTATGAAAAATGTCAAATATATAAATAAAAGGTAAACTACAGTAATACCCAAACAGAACTAAGCATTACTTTTTCAGTTCTCTATGGTAAATTCTCCTGTTTAAATGTTTGGTGGCAGGTTAATACCTCTCTCAATGAATCCGACAGCTCACTAAGGATTCCTTCTTCATCAAACCACTTCCCTTTGAACCGTGCATAGTAATAGTCAGAAATCTGGGAACGCAGATTCTTGGGCAGCTTTCTGTAACTCATGTAGTCATGGATGTGACTAAACTGTATTCAAAGAAAGACATGTTTTGAGAAAACAAATAACGCAGTTAGCAACAGGGTAACGCACTCACAACAGCATTTAAAGATAAGTAGCAGTTATGTAAGATGTTAAAAATGGAATACATTTACGTTGAATAAAAAGTTACAGTATGTGCTTATCTGTTTCATTATTGTAATTTTACGATATCACTTTGTGCATTTCTTTATATCACTATTTTTATTAAAGTTTCAATTTATAACAAGACATACCAAACAGTACAACAATATATAGATCAGGCGAGTGCATAATACAGGTATGGATAACTTCATGTACAAATTTCTATCCTGTCATTCTCATTTATTTGCAAAGTGCAGTAAACTTCAAAATAAGAACAGACTAACAAAACCTTTGCTGGTTTTGCAGTTCATCTTGTTTAAGAAGACATTTAGGTGTTTTAAGTTAAATGTTCCACATCAGTTAATTAAAGTAGTTTGACCAATTAAGACAGTGTGCTTGATGATGGGTTATATTTCCTCATTCCAAATTTATTGCAACTGGGTACATTCAGAAAAGGTTCCTTTACCTTGTGGAATACATTAAGCATATGGGCACAGTTTTAGAAGGGCTTTAGAGTGACACAAGGGACTTACTTGTGTCTGAGAGTTTGATGCAAGGGGCAGCTTGTGTCAAACTTTGCAGCAAGTGCACTTTACATGAGCTTGCTGCACCGATGCAAGTCCCTTTTGCCATCGGCATGTCAGACCAGCTCGCCCCGGTCTAACGTTGCGCCATTGTGGGATCCATGTTATGAGGCTTGGGCCAAAGCTTCGGCATAAGCTGCTGTAAAGTGAGGAAAATGTTACAGCTGCACCAACCGTTGTTAAATCGGGTGGTGTTGCATCACAGTGGTTTGGTTTAGTTGCACCAAACATTGCAGTTAACACAGGGCTTAGCGCAAGCCTGAGTCACCTTCTCAAATCAGGCCCTATCTGTGCTGTAGTAGGCAATGCATTCATTCGAAGCCTGGAAACCCATTTTACTGAACCATTCTTCTACTGTAGAGGGCTGACTTTGTCTCCATTTAGACAAAATTAAGCACTTAGCACCCATCCATACTGACTGTAGCCAGGATTTCTGTTTGCTGACAGCTTATGTTAACATATGTTATATCATCATATGTTAACATATTCCCAGTACACAGTTCTCTGCACTCTGTGGATCTGTATTCCCAGTGCTTCCTCACAGGTGTCTAGGACCCCCTTCCAATAATTCTTTTGTTTTTCACAACTCCACAGTATGTGACCTATGTCTGCCCCAGGGGTGTCATAACATCAGCAGTTATCTGAGGGTAATAGTTCCATTTTTTTGAGCTGGTCCAGAGTTCTGTAAAATCTATGTAAAATCTTGTACTGGATGAGTTTACCCTGCACATCTTTACTGATCTGTATCCATTCTCCCAGCATGTCAGCCATTCCTTTTCAGAAGCTTGGATCTCCAGTTCCAGACTCCCATACCTGTTTAGCATGTGCTGGGTAGGTCATCCACTGTTCCCTCACTATTGAATAAGTGCAAACTGCCCCACCTTTAGTTGCACTAATGTCCTGCAATATGAATTACAATTTCACTCCCTCTGGGTACTTATATCCTGGTTCTAGTTTAGCTTTTAGTGAATTCCTGAGTTGCAGCTACCTCCAGAAGTGAGATCTGGGTATTTCATATCTGCCCTGATTTGCTGGTGTATCATATTGCTTTGGCGAAATTTCAGCATCGATATCTGGTACAGTGACAGCTTCAAGGTTGTCACTGTACTGGACCCGATGGTGAACTTTGCAGATTTTGAGTGCCCCCCCCCCCCGAACAAACTCTAACTCTGAGTTTGTTATATTAAGGAGGGGGGCTGCAAGGGTTGCAGGCCTCCCCACAAAGAAAGCACTCAATGTTGGATAGGCGGAATTTCACCTGTTGACATTGTTTTTGTTGCCAAGCCACATTTCAACAACTTTGTTGTCGATGCGACTTGGCAGAACCATTTACTGGAGGGATAGT
Organism: Neoceratodus forsteri; assembly: GCA_016271365.2. Taxonomy (NCBI): domain Eukaryota; kingdom Metazoa; phylum Chordata; order Ceratodontiformes; family Ceratodontidae; genus Neoceratodus; species Neoceratodus forsteri. The sequence continues at coordinate 664,358,339 of CM057459.1, forward strand.
AGGACCTATGTGTCAAGTCAGTCAGGTCACCTATTTGTTGAATACCTGCAGCCTTCCAGCCTGCATCTTGCAACATTGTGCCGCCCCAACCCTAATCCTATTATTCTGTCACATAGGTTCGAATGCCAAGGGAAACTCCCCCATTTCATGAGTTTCCTAGTTGTGTGCTATGCATACCAAGGGCCCTCCATACAGAGGGATGAACTAACTGTTGTGTGCAGGTTTTGTATAGGCACTCTGTTGGTCTGTTGATACCCACAATAGATTTCTCTACATGGCACCAAGCAGGGTTTTCTATAAATGTATCCATCAGGAACCAAAATTTGGAATGTTGTAAACCGTACAACAGGTGGTATCCCTGCCTTCAGGGTAGACCAAAGCCCCCTACACTCCTGTGGGCTCTAAGTTTATTATACAGAAGCCTAAGGGGGCATGTTATTCTCCAGAGGAGAGTCTTCAGTAACTTGTTGATGGTGCCAAAGTAGCACTCTGGAATGCAAACTGGCAAATTACCAAATAAGTCATAAAATCCTGAAGGTCTGAGCCAAGGATTAGCATGTCATCTGCACATAACATAATTTTGTGTTCCACATTGTTTACTTTATACCAACTATGTTGCTACAGTCTATAATGGCTTATGCCAGGGGTTTTAGCGGCAACACTAATAATATAGGTGATAAATGACACCCTTAGAAGGTGCCACTTTGCAACATGGACCTGCTGGATAAGGTACCATTGGTCAGCACATGTGCAGCTGGTTCCCAGTATATTATTTGAGCCCATGAGAGAAGCCACTCACTCATCCCATATTTTTCCAGTTCCTGAAGTAAGCAATCCCATTCTGTGGAGTCAAAGGCATGCTCTGCACCCAGCAATAGTGCTGCCATTGACCCCTCAATCCACTTGATCAGCCGTTGGATGTTAAGCATTCTACAGAGATTATCCATCTCATACTGCCCGGGATAAACCACACTTGATGTTTGATAACCAGGGCGCAGAGGATGTTAAACCTTCAGGTGAGAATTTTTGCAAATATTTTAAAATCAACATTCAGGAGTGAGATGGGTCTATACCCACCACACTCATTCTCAAGTAGTGGCTTCAGCCATGGTGGAAGGCAACTTATTTTCCTGTTCTCTTTCTGCAAATAACGTTACTAACATCTGCGGCAGTATATCCATTAGCATGTTATAGTACTGTTCAGGCAGGCCATCCCCACACAGTACCTTTGCCGTAGATACATTGTCAATAACTAGGCATACTTCTGCCTCAGTGATAGGTGAGTCTAGCTTTCTGTATCAGCCGATGTCAGTTTATGAAGACGCACCTTCTCCAGAAAATTGGAAATCTTTTCATATGCCTGGGCTCTACTGGGTTTGTAGAATTGTTCATATTAGTCTTGGAACATCATAATGATATAATTTGTGGTACAGTAAAGATTCCATCTGTTTTTTAATAGCACCTATGCAGTTAGCCTCCTGTCTCACATGAGTCCAATAAGCCAGCAGATGCCCAGCATGCTTCTCACTCTACCAGTATCTTTGCATTTGAGGGAACAGCATGTACTAAGCCTTACAGCATAATATCTTATTTATTTCATACTTTTAAGGTGGCGAGCGCTCTGATTTGCTTAGGGGTTCTTTTGTGTAGCTATTGGTATCTTTTTTACCAGGTCTTTTAACTTTTTCTCCTCTTTCAATTCTGCCTGGCAGAGTTTGCATCTAACTGCCATGTAGCTAATCATCTGGACCACTTGCAGGCCTCTCATATCGTACAGTTAGTGCCCCCCAGTTTCATTCTCAGCAAAATATAGCTCATCGGCCATTTTAATTTGGATCGGGAAAGCTGGCTCCTGCAAAATACTCATGTTAAGCTGCCATGGCAGTTGTCAGTCTAGGATCGGACCGCATTCTTTGTGTAGTTCTAAAGGTGCATTGTCCAAAATCACAAAATCTCCTATTCTAGTATTCCTTGTTCAGTCTTCTCATGCTTTGTCTACAAGAAATAGGTCTAGTCTGATGTGGCTGTCATATATCCCTGAGCAGAATGTAAATTCCCTCCCAACAGGGTGAGTGGTCCTCCAAATGTCTGTGAGGCCATGTTCTTTTAGCAGTTCTCAGTAGGTACTTCTGGCCTTTGCGGTGGGTCTTTTCTATATTGAGTCACGGTGGTCTACTATGTCATCAGGCACCAAGTTAAAGTCTCCTTCATGGCAGAATGATATAACTGGAATTGCTCCAATTTGTGTGTCAGTTCTAGAAACTTTAGGTTCGTCCTCATTAGGGGCACATACAGACCCAATTAATACTTCTTGACCCAACAGTTCTCCTTTAACCAGGACCCACCATCCATCAGTGTCTCAGACAGATTCTTCTACTTTGAAGGACATTCCTTTATGGATCAGGAGTCCCACCTCCCCCCCCCCCTTATCTGGAGTTGTATGTACTGTGATACTCTGCTTCTTTCCACCCCCCTACAGAGATTTGTTTGGCTTCCTAGTCAGTGTGGTGGGTCTCATGGAGGCAAATTATGTCTGCATTAATTTTATTTAATTTGGTCATAACCTTGGTTCTTTTAATTGGGTGTCCTAATCCTTGCACATTTCCTGCAGTTGTGCCATTTTACTAGCCCTGCTTGCATTTCTGGCAGACATTATGAACTTCAATCCCTAGATTGAGCACGCCAGTCATTAAGCCTGTTTGCATAGGGACAAATTCATTGGTGACACCTTTAACACCACAAACATAAAGAACAAACTGAGAACACCAAGAACACAAATCAACAACATTTGTAAAACATGTGTACTACATTCTATGTAACACAGTTGTAATGAGAATTCCTCCTCCCTCCTCCTGTTTCACTTCCCTTTCTGCACAGACAAGGCATATCACCAAGGGGTCGACTGCCCAGCACCAAGACATGAAAAACCTTTGGGGACCTCACCTCCATCTCTCAGATCCTGAGACCTTGTGCTCCATTTGGTTAAAATTCATTAAGAACCTGGTATTGCCTTTAGGCAGTATTTTCTACCATATTTGAACGTTGTAGTTAGCACCAATTACACTGTAATCTTTTTTTATACTGGGATTTGGGAGACCAGTGGCATGGGCCATGGTACAGGGAGCATGAGCGTAGTGTAAGCCTGTTTTACTGGGCTGTGGGTTGAGAATTGCTCACCTCCATTCCCCTGCACGCCAGTCTTGAGGTGAAGGAAATGGAATGTAATTCAAAACTCGCCCTCTAGGTGTCACTATGTTCTGCAGCCTAACATCAGATCCTTTTGTAGCCTAACCAAAGGAGCTCCCACCAGGTCTACTAACCTATCTAAAGCTAAACAAACATTAAAAGATGGCCCGTAGGGTCAAGTATGGCAGACCAACAAAGTCAGGAGAAAAATGTATTTTTGTGATTCGTTAATGAACAACAAGTAATGCACAGGCAATTAAAAGAGGAATACAACTGATTATTCTGGAACCTTTTCCTAGTTCTGGAAGGGGAGGTAGGATGGGAGATTTAGGCACAATGAGGGACCCCCTGGAAGAAACAATATTACTATGGTAAGAAATGTTTTCTTCAAACCCCAGGAATCCCTCATTATGCTTAACTATTTGCATACTACAAAGCAGTACCTTGGGAGGCAGGGTACATAACCCATTTGGGGAAAAAGTTCTGCGATACAGCAGTGCCACCCTGACAGCACTTCTACATTGTACCTCCAGGCAACAGTGCTTTGTAAAAAGTGTGAACTGTTGCTGCTTTACATCCGAACATACAAATGTGCCAGCAGAAACAGATCACCTGGTCTATCTATGTCTGCTCGAGTGTGCAGCTAGCACCCCTAGTTTGCAGCTGCCCACCCTTCCTCCTTTTTTGTCATCCCACTGCTGCCCCCACCTCCCAACCCCTCACTCTCCCCTGCTCCCTGTCCCATGCCCTTTTAAACCTGTTCACAGATTTACATGATACCACCCATTCTGGTAATGCATTCCATTTTGCTACCACCCTCTTTGTGAAATAGTGTCTCCTCATTTCCCTCCTAAATCTTCCCCCCTCTATTCTTAGCCCATGCCCCCTGGTGTCCTTCCCCCTCCTTAGCTTAAAGACCCTGTCTGCCCCATCCTTATTCATTCCCCTCAGATACTTGAATATCTCTATCATTTACAGATTTCCTGCAAGGGACCATCACTAGTTGCTGCCTGAGAGGTAGCAGTGTCATGAGTGGAGTATGCCCTGAGACCCTGAGGCGACTGTTTGCCAATTCTAGAGTGACAAGATTGGATGCAGGTAACAATCCAGTGGCAATAGTCCTCTTTGAAGCTGGACTGCACTTTCCCATTTATCATATGTGAGGAATAACTGAGTATGGAAGACCTATGGTCTGCAGTATGCTCCTGGTAGTATCTCAGAGACCTATTTACATCCAGGTTGTGCTGCCCCTGCTCACCAGTACTGGACTTCTCTGTAAAGAATTCAGGAAGGGTGATGGACTGGTTCAGGTGAAACTCAGACATCACCTTGGGGAGGAATTTTCTGTTAGTCCTAAGGACTACCTTAGCCCTGTGAAAGATAGTGTAGTGAGGGTCAGTGCAGAGGGCTTGCATCTCGTACAACCCTATGACCGAAGTGATGGCTGCCAGGAAGACTGTCTTTCAACTGACTTTTTTCAAATCTGTGGTAGCCATAGTCCCAAAGGAAGGTTCCAAAAGCTTGGCTATACAAATGTTCAGATCCCAGGGAGGAACAGGTTCCCTAACAGGGGGATACAGATACAAAAGGCCCTTAAAATGGCACTTGAAAATGGGGTGAGAAGAAAAAATGACTCACCTTAGTAATTTTGTTTCTTCCAAGGTATTCTTCAATATGCTTAACTCTTGCAGTCAGTCTCCAGTGTTGAACTGCCCAGAGAATGGAACTTATGCAAATGATGGAAAACTCACTGGCTCATGCCACCATTCAAACTGTTGCTCTTACCAACTGCTGCATTCTATAATGCTCAAATTCATAACAACCTGCGGGATAAGACCCCCTAATGAAGCTATCCTAATAATACTAAAACATTTTTAAGTAACAGAATCCTCCATAACATGTCCCTGAAACAGTCAGGACCCAAATAGGAGAAAACAACACCTATCTGGGTTTGAAAAACTTGCAACACAACTAGGGTATAAACCCCTTTTAATGCAAAAGTCCAGCTATTATGCAGAGGCCACTGGTTCTGGAAGGGGAGGAAGGGAGGCATAGTTAAACATATTGAAGAATACCTTGGAAGAAACAAGATTACTAAAGTGAGTAATTTTTTCTTCTAACCCCAGGAATTCTTTGATATGCTTAACTCTTGCAGACTAGAAGCAGTACCCTTGGAGGAGGGTACAGAACCTACATAGGAAATAGGATCTGCAGCACTGCTGTGCCAAACCTGACATCACTTCTGGACTGAGTGTCCAAGCAGTAGCTCTTTGTAAAAGTATGCACTGTTCTCCATGTAGCTGCTTTACAGATTTTCAACAGAGGAGTGTCTCTAGCTGCTGCAATTGTAGCAGCTGTACCCCTTGTGGAATGGGCCCTCAGGCCTATTGGGGCTCCTTACTAGCCTTACTGTAGCAGAACTGGGTACACTGCACTATCCATCGTAAAATAGTCCTTTAAGATGCTGGCTTTCCTTTTTCCACATCCCCATAAGTCAGGGACAGTTGCTGTCTGTCCTGCTTGTGGGTTTTGGTATGAGTAATATAGTAGCTTAAAGCTCTTTTGACATCCAGGCTATGCAGCCTGCATTCCCCTGAACAAGAGGGTTCAGTGAAAAAGACTGGCAAAGTGATTGATTGAGTCAGGTGGAAGTCAGAAACTACCTTTGGTAGGAACTTTCTGTTAGTCCTAAGCACCACCTTATCTTTACAGAAGGAGATGTAGTTCAGCTGTGTACACAGGGCTTGTAGTTCACTAATCTGTTTGGCTGAAGTGATAGCTACCAGGAAGACAGTTTTCCAGGTCACATATTTCAGATGTGCTGTAGCTGTAGGCTCAAATGGGGGTTCCATAAGCTTGGATATGCAGGCATTAAGGTCCCATGCTGGCACTGACTCCCTGGGAGGGTTGGGGGGTGCAGATGAGCCAATACTTTGAAAATCTTCTTAAAAATAGGGTTGGATGCCATGGAGACACTTTTGCCAGCTGAAATATAAGCTGATAATGAAGCTAGGTGAACTTTAAGGGTGGTGGGCTGCAAGCCCAGAGAATGTAGATGGGTGAGGTAGTCCAATCCTGCCTGTGAAGGCAATACATCATTATCAGAGTACCACATGGAAAATCTTTTCCATTTGGAAGCATGCGATTTATTGGTCGAGAGTTTCCTAGATCCCCTTAGGACATTGAGAACACTCTCTAAGAGGTATAAGACTTAGCTGAAGTGATAGCTACCAGGAAGACAGTTTTCCAGGTCACATATTTCAGATGTGCTGTAGCTGTAGGCTCAGATGGGGGTTCCATAAGCTTGGATATGCAGGCATTAAGGTCTGGAGCCTGAGTGATCTGAGATTCGGGTACAGGATCCTCCCCTGTGAAGAGGTTAGGAGATTGTGCCTTCAAGGGAGGTGTATGGGTGGGGCTACTGACAGGGAAAGCAACATTGAATACCATGGCTGCCTGGCCCAGTCTGGAGCTATTAGGATCATTGAAGCTGGCTGGGACCTGAGCTTGATCAAGACCCTGAGCAGCAATGGAAATGGGGGAAATGCATACAGCTTCTTCTCCGACTAGTCCAGCACTAGAGCATTCAGGGGTACTGTCCCCTTTGCTAGACACCTGCAGCAGAATTTGGGCAACTGATGGTTGTCCTGAGAGGCAAAGAGATCTATCTCTGGGATGCCCCATCTCCTGAATGCCACATCTAGCACCTGTCTGTTTAGAGACCATTCGTGTGATTCTGGTTGATTCTGCTGAGTGCATCTACTAAGGCGCACTCAGTAGACTCAACCTGGCAGATGAGTGGCTACCAAGGAAACCTGTATGGAGTAGGCCAGACCGCGCACCTTCATTGCTTCTGTGCACAGGAGGCTGGACCTTGTCCCACCCTGCTTGTTGATGTAGTACATGTTGGTGGTATTATCTCTTCTGTTCTGCACCACTTTGTCCTGTACCAGGGATGCAAAAGCACTGCCCTGAGCTCCAGCAGGTTTATGTACTGGAATGACTCTGCAGTGGACCAAGTGCCATGCACTGTGTGTTCCTTGGTATGCACCCCAACCCAGTAGGGAGGCATCTGTTGTGAGAACTATGGATGGAGACCTTTGTTAGAATGGTACCCCTTCTATGAAGTTGTCCCTGTCCTGCCACCACTGCAGTAGTGTTTTTGTTACTGGTTTCAGCTTTGAGAGGGGATCTCTTCTGTGGTGCCAATGTGCCCTGAGGTGGAATTGAATGTCTCTCATTTGAAATCTGGAGCCCATGACTGTGTCTGTGGCTGCAGCCATATGTCCCAATAGCTGTAGAAAGTGCCTTGCTGGCTTTGGTGCATTGCGACTGAAAGTCCCAGCAATCTGTAAGATGCTTTCCACCCTTTCCTAAGAGAGGAAGGCCCTTCCCCTTAGGGTGTCCAACTTCACACCTATGAAATTCAAAACCTGAACCAGCTGCAGGACAGACTTTTTGGTGTTGACCAGAAACCCTAGAGAGTCTAGGAGATTCTGGGTGGACCTTAGAGCATCCCTCACCTGCTGTGGTGATTTTCCCACCACAAGCCAGTCATCTAGGTAGGGAAATGCTGTAATGCCTTGCCTTCTTGGGTGTGTCACCACTACTACCAAGCACTTTGTGAATACCCTGGTAGCTGAAGTGATGCTAAATGGCAGCGCTGAAAACTGATAATGACTCGAAGGCAGTCTGAAACTTAGGTACTTTCTGTGAGACTGCCTTATGGGGATGTGGAAGTATGCATCTTTTACATCTAATAATGTCAGCCAGTCTCCTTTCTGAAGCATGGGCAGGATCATAGCCAGGGTTACCATCCTGAACTGTGGCTTTTCCAGATGCTTGTTCAGAACTCTTAGGTCTAAAATGGGTCACCACTCCCCATTTTTCTTTAAGTTCAGGAAGTAACTTGAGTAGAACCCTTTCCCCCTTTGTAGCAAGGGAACCGGCTCTAATGCCCTTGCTTGCAGAAGGTTGGCCACTTCTGCATCCAGAAGTTTCCTTTCTAAAATGGAAGCTGGCCTGAAAACCCTTGACCTTAACTTGTGAAAGGATTTGAAACTGAGTGGCAGGCCCTGACTTACTACTTTCAGGACCCACTTGTCCGTGGTGATGTTTTTCCAAGCCTGGAAGTAGTGAGCCAGTCTGTCCTCTACTGGGAGTGGGGAGGTGACCCTGGCAACCATGTCAGGGATTCTGCTTCAGTTGGGGTTGAGCCTGGTTGGCTTGATTCCCCTGTCTGGAGCCCCTTCTGCCCCTGCCCCTAAAATAACCTGTCTGCTGCGGGTACTGTGGAGTGGCCTAAGCCTGGAAAAAAGATCTGCCATACCATTATGACTGGTACTTAGTGGCTTCCAGCCCACACCTGGTTGTTTTATTCTGGTCAGCTGCCAATCCTGCAGGGGCCTTATCCACCATGGCCATTACAGATTGCCATATAGTTTTCTGATATTGTGCTGCATAGGCCATGTAGCTGGCCTGTCTTATGGCCAAAGATGCTGCAAGGTAGCCATTCTTAGCCATGCTATCAATCTTCCAAGATTCCTTCTTGGGAGGGTGTAATGCCAGCTGCACTCTAGCTCTGTCACATGCTGCAGCTTGTACCACCCCCTCATGGTCAGGATGAGAAAATAAAAACTCAGCCCCTGACCTATCAAGCTGATACTTTTTGTCAGGTTTCTTTTCTATAGGTGGAACCGAGTTAGGAGTCTGTAAGACTTTCAACACTTCTTCTTTAGAGACATGTTAATTGGCAGTAACAGCCTTTTGGTGGGTGCCAGGCCCACCATATCTAAGAACTCTGCCTCCTCCTCATCTTCTACCATTTAATTGGTAGCCAGATCCAGTGCCTCTACCATTTGTTCAACAAATGTATAGTGTGAGGAATAATCCCCAAGCAACCTAGGAGAGGAGTCAAATTCTTGGTCGGGGACACCTACAGTTCACTATGTTACCCTTTGTCCTCTTCATCATCATCATCATACTCTTCATAGACCAGTTCCTGAATAGAAGGAACTGATCCTGGAACTGATGTGGGTATCGGTTGCAGAACCGTAGATGGAACCGCAGGACTTACCGGTAGCGGTTGAACTAGAACAGGTAACAGCGCCTGGTTAGCTGCAGTTTGCAGTGCCTGGAGGACTTGCAGAGTTGTGCAGCCACCTCAGCTGTTTAGATTTCGGTATAGAAGGCTCCTTTGCTTTTTCAGCTGGAGGTTCTGTGTGTTTCAATTTATGCTTCTTTTTTTCCAGAACTGGTTCACCAGCCGGATCTCCAGTTCGTTTTGTTTTAGATGGCTCTCCTTTAGTAGAAGCAGTCAGTTTGGTTTCTTTGGGTTTATCTTTTTTGTAGTAGAAGGAGGACTGGGTTGGTCAGAACCCCGATCCCCTGACCCATTGGAGAAGCCATATTTATTTTAAACCTTTCCAACCTTTTTCATCTGATTTTGGTGGAAAAGTTTTACAAATATCACAATCAGCACTGAAGTGGGATTCACCTAAGCAGAATAAATACAAATCGTGTTTGTCAGCTTTAGCAAATATCTCTCCACACTCAGTACAATTCTTAAAACCAGTGGACCCTGTTTTCTTCTTTAGCTTCTCCGACATATTTAAGTAACTCACAAAAAAGGGTTTTAACTTGGATACTGAACCACAAATTATGTACAAAAATATACAGGTGCTGCTTCCTTTAAACCACTGAGGGTAGCAAATGGTTGGTTCCCGAAAGGGGGAGAAAACACAATTTCAATAAAAACACACAGAAAATAATGGAACGGATCCAGGTTAAATGATATAAGTAAATATAAAAATAAAACTTAAACAAATGAATGTAAACGCTGGTTCCTCTATGGTTTCTCACAACCAAAGAGGAACTACAAAACTGAGGTAAAATAAAAACTAAACTAGCGCTAAACTATGTAAAAGAAGATAAATGCAGCAGATCAAATAAAATTAAAGCGTTTACTTGTTTTTCCACAAAAAACAATGAAATACAGTCACTTCTGAGGAGAGATCTCCAAGACATCTTGACTAGGCAGGCAGAGAATGAAATCTGAGCATTATAGAACACAGCATTTGGTAAGGGCAGCAGTTTGAATGGTGGCTCAAGCCAATGAGTGCTCCATCACTTGCATACGTTCCATTCTCCAGGCAGTTCAACACTGGAGGCTGACTGCAAGAGTTAAGCACACTGAAGAATTCCTGGTGTTAGAAGCCACTGTTTTCTGCTTGCCTGCTGATGCATAAGTGAAAAAGGTGCCAAGTGATACCCTTAGGGCAGCAGGTCTGAGGCCTTAGGTTTGCAGGTGCAAGGGGTAGTCCAAAAGTGTAGGCAGATCTACCTGGAGAGGACTGATCTGCTTAGAAGCACACAATAAGAAAAAAACTTTTCCATGTTGATGCATATGTGTTCCCAGTAGCAGGTTTTCTGGACCCCTTAGGAAACCTTGGGACTTGATCAATCAATCAATCAATCAATCAATTCATGAAATATTTATTTATAAAAAAACACATTTCCAGAAGTTCTAAGCATTTGTACAAATTGAAACATGAAACTTAAATACAGACAACATAAAATTAAAAACAGTACAATTATTTAAAATCCCAATCAACAGGTCTAAAACCTATATCAGAAGAACCTTAAGTAGTCATCATAAATAATCAAGTAATCATTATTATTTTGACAATCTCAGTAACTCTAATAGTCTGAGAAGGCAAAACCATATAGATGCATTTTAAGGGTTGTCTTAAAACTCTGGATGGTCAAGCACTCTCTCTCACCCAACAAGGTAGAGAGTTCCATAGGGTAGGGGCCACAAAAGAAAAGGAGCGGGCCCCCGAGGTCTTAAGTCAGACCCTGGGAACCTCTAACAATCTCTCGTCGGAGGAGCGGCGGTAGAGACAAAGGAGATCTTGCAAGTACCGGGGTCCCTGACCGTGTAAGATATTATAGGTCAGTAACCCAGCCTTGAAGATGATCCGTCACTGAACTGGCAGCCAGTGCAGTCTACGGAGCACAGGTGTGATGTGGCATGATCTTGACAAGTCAGTCAACAGCCTGGCTGCTGCATTCTGCACTAGCTGCAGGCAGTGGATATCAACCCCCGGAAGCCCTAGGTAGAGGGCATTGCAGTAGTCAAGGCAGGATGTCATGAATGCGTGGACCAAAGTTGGTAGATCCTCGGGCGGGACCAGATGTTTTATCTGGGTGATACTCCTCAGATGGCAAAAAGAGGTCTTGACCATGGCCAATACCTGAGATTTAAGTGTCAGGCCATCATCAAAAATAACGCCCAGATTCTACACCCGTTTAGAGGTTGCCAGTTGGATGCTCTCGAGCCAAAGCCCAGAGGGCTGTCCTGCCGGCGACCCCATGCCCAGACGACCTGGGTCCATCACCAACACCTCAGTCTTCTCCGGGTTCAACTGCAGACAACTGGCACTCATCCAGTCCTGGATCTCAGAGAGGCAGCTATTAAAGACTGAGATCGCTCCACCCTGTTCAGGCACAAAGGACATGTATAACTGAGCATCATCTGCATAGCAGTGAAAACTCAGCCCATACCGCCTAATAATGTCTCCCAACAGCAGCATATACACTGTGAACAACATGGGTGACAAGATGGAGCCCTCTGGCACCCCACATAATAGGGAGAGTGGGGCCGAGGAATAGGTCCCCAACACAGCTCTCTGAGTCCTACCCATGAAGAAAGATCAAAACTGTTAGAGACAGGTCTGTAGTTAGTCAGGCAGTCTGGGTCGAGGGAATTTTTTTTTAGGAGAGGTCTCACAACCTCCTCCTTCAGGGGTCAGGAAACACCCCTTTCCCCAGTGACCTCCAGACTATCTCAGCTAGGACCAGGCTGATGACCTCAACACACCCACAAGGAGGTACGTTGAGCCCTGGCCCAAACTACAGTGGGTTGGTAACAAAGTCTGGATAATCCTCACAATGTCAGTGATCACTGGCTGGCCGAAGTTAGACCAGGTAAACTGGGTGCTTGCAACCTCCTGCTGACCTCCGCAGCACCCAATAGAGGGGACTAGACAGATTCTGGACCTGATTGTGACAACCTTATCTGTAAAAAAGCAAGCAAACTCATCACACTTATTTTGTGAAAATGTTCCCCCAGTCTGAAGACAGATGGGACTGTACAATCTGTCAACAGTACAGAAGAGCTGATCTGGTCAATTTTGTACAGCAGCAATCTCGCTGGGCAGGAACGCTGCCTTCTTACGGGAGATTGCCGATTGACAGTCTTTATAATGATCCATCAATGTAAGTCTGTCATCAGTCAGGCCCATTTTCTGCCAGCGCCTCACTAACCTTTGTCCGACTTTCCTCAACTCCTTCGAGGTCCCATCAAACCAGGGGGACCTAGGGCAAAGGGTGAGGGAACAAACACGGACAAGTGTTATGGAGTCCAGGGACACTGTCACTGCCTTATTATACGCATGTACCAGATCCCCTGGCTCCAAGCTTTCACTCGGCACACCCGATAGGTCCAGCACCACCATTAGACCATCTAGGGTCATACCCCTTAAAGGAAAGTACCAGACCATCTCTGTAGAGGCAGGTCTACTGGGGGGCAATGAAACTGAACCATACGGTGTGATGGTCTGACCATCCAACCGGCTCCACCACCAGATCGGAGATATCCATCCCCAGAAGGAACACCAGATCAAATGAGTGACCATAATTGTGGGTTGCAGAGGCAATTACCTGTGTAAGGCCCAGTGAGGTCATCAGTTGGAGGAAGTCTTGACCAAACTACGACAGTTCACCGTCGACCCAAGCATTAAAGTCCCGCAGAATTAACCATCTGGGAGACTCCAACACCATGTAGATGATAAAGTCTGAAACTTCCTGCAGGAATTCCTTCTCACCACCGGGTGGACAGTAAATGCCTGTACCTCTCCATGTAATGCCTCTCTGGGTCACCCCTGGAAAAGGGACCTTCGGAGCCCAGTGGGTCTACCAGGTCATAAAAATTTTATAAATATAAATAAATAAATGAGAAGAATCCTGCACCCTACACCTGCACCCACGATACACTCAAAGGATCAGGTCATCCCAGCTGGAACATCCACAAGTCCTAGTTCTGATTTAAAACAAATGGCTACACCCCTGCCCCTATGATCCACTCTCGGGTGGTATATCACTGAGTACCCAGCTAGAACTGCTGATGCCAATACTGGGCCAGCATTTTATTTTTTTTAAATTCAACAATCTTTATTAGTTTTAATATAGAACAAAAAGGAGAAAAGTCATATAAACAGTATCAGGAATAGTACATGATAGTCAACTGCAATAGGAGAACTTATACATAAAGCTCTACCCCAATCCCCACCTTCCCTCCCTCCCCTCTACCCCTGGAGTGTGCTGTATACTTATAAAGTTGGGATACCACGGCCTATTGAACTAGACCTTAAGTAACTTTAATGTAAATATAAAGCATGTAATTTGCCCCACTTTCTGTCAAAAGATAACAGATTATTACAAGAACTAGCGATCAAACGTTCAGTTCTAAAACTTACAGATAAATAATTCAGCCACTCAGAATATGTTATAACCAGCTGATCTATCCAGTGCTTGAGCACAAGTTTTTTGACTACTATTGAGATTATTGCCATGTGGAATCTACGTTCTTTAACCACAATGTTGGAAAACATACCAAAAAGACATATTTCGATTGTGAAAAGGTCTTCTAACCCTAGTAGCGGGTCTAATTTAGATTGTATTATTTGCCAGAGGGGAGCCACCTTTTCACACTGCCAGAATATAAGCACCAGAGTCCCTTCTGCTTTACCACATCTGGTGCAAGTGGAATTGGGAAGTTTGCCCAATTTGGCAAGTATAACAGGGGTGTAATACATATTGTTTACAATATGATATTGGGTGAGTCTAAGTCTATCCTGGGTGTGATATTTATACATGTCTTTCCAAATTTGAGCCCAGTTAGGGGAGGTGTCCGGTAGCAAGGATTTCCATATTTTGGATCCTTCGAGAGGTTCAGGGAAGGTATAGGATAGAAGAAAGTTATATATTGTCGAGACACAGTGGGGTTTAGTTGTGTAATCTTGTAGCTGGACCAGAATAGATCTAGCTTGGGACAGCTTAGAGACATAACCAACAGAAGTGCCAAGTAGATGTCTTAACTGGAAGATCTTAAAAATGAATCTCTGAGGGATATTAAATTTAGTCAGAATGTCCAGAGACAAGAGAAGTGAGTCCTGAGAATAGAGGTTCTCCACTAATACACCCTGTAGTTGAGGGAGCCAGTTGGGTGATAGACATGCACCGTTTATTTTAATGTTAGGATTGTGAAATAGGGATTGACTGAAGTCCTGTTTAAGGGAAATCTTGAGATAGGCCCAGCATTGAGACAGGACTCTAAGAGAAGTGCTAACAACAGAGTAGTGCAGTGGAGCTGGAAGTGTTGATTTCAATAAATAGAAAATGGTAGAGGAGTGTAAGTCAAAAGATCTCAGAAGTTGGTTTTCAAGTTGAAGCCAGATGGGGGCATGTGTATAATCTATAACGGAAAAACATCTTCTCATTCTGGATAGATGGCTAGCCTAATAATACAATAGGAAGTTAGGGAGACGAAGACCACCCAAATCTTTGGGGAGACTAAGTTTAAGAAATGACCTCCTGGGGTGTTTACCCAACCAGATAAAACTAGAAATAATAGAGTGTACGTGGTGAAAGAAAGATAGCGGAAGCCAGATGTTCAGCATGTTTAAGGGATAGAAGAGTCAAGGGAGAACATTCATTTTAATGATATTTATATGACCCCATAAAGAAAGGGGAAGGGCAACCCATCGTTGAAGGTCCTGTTGAATTGTAGCCACCAAGTCATCAAGGTTCAACTTTTTAAATAACATAGGGTTGCTGGTTAGGAATATACCCAGGTATTTAATTGAGTGGGGTGACCATTTCATTCCGTAGTGACTGAACTCTGCTTTATGGGTGAGGCCATTCAAAGGGAAGATTTCTGTTTTCGAGAAGTTAAGTTTATAGTTAGATGAATGGCCAAACTCTGTGATAACACTTAGAGCATGTTTAAGGGATGACACCGGCTGGTCTAAGTGGAGAAGGATGTCGTCGCATAAACTGAAAGAGTTAGGGGTTGATGAAGAATTGAGATACCTTTAACTTGGGGTGAACTTTTGAGATGATGAAGGAGAGGTTCCAGATAGAGGTTGAAAAGGAAAGGTGAAAGAGGACAACCGTGTCCAGTACCAGTATGTAGAGAGAACCTGGAGGAGAAAACACCATTACTGTAGATTTTAGCTGAAGGTGAAGAGTAGACAGTTTGAATCCACTGTAGAAAAGCAGAAGGGAACCCCATCTTCCTTAGTGTAGCCCAGAGAAATACCCAGTCCACCCTGTCGAAGGCCTTTTCGGTGTCTAACGAGATTAGTGCCATAAGGGACTGAGATGATTGCGCTACCTGAAAGATGGGGGAGAACGTTCTGAGATGATCTGCTGTGCAGCAACCTTGCACAAAACTGACTTGCTCTGCACTCAGCAAGTAGGACCAGATGTTTTTAAGCTGAAGTGAAAGGATTTTGTTAAGATTTTAATATCACAATTTAAAAGCAATACTGGTTGATAGCTGGCTGGGTCTGTATGGGGTTTGTCAGGTTTAAGTAGGAGAATTATTGTAGCTTCCAATAATGTGGGATCTAGACTATCTGCTTTAAACATATAGTTGTATATATTAAAAAGAAGAGGAGTGAGTTCCTTAGAAAAGGTCTTATAAAAATTGGAGGGAAATCCATTGGATCCTGGTGCCTTGTCCAGGGATAGACTATTAATTGCCTCCTCTATTTCATCAAGCATGATTGGAGATGACAGGGTGGTCTGATGTTGGGTCAAAAGACAGGGACGACCCAGAGAGTCCAGATAAGCCTCTATCATTTGAGGTGAAGCTGAGGAGGGGCCTTTACTATAAAGTGAGCAATAGAAAGACTCAAAGACCTGAGCTATGTCCCGAGGTTTGGTTTTGGTGGAACCATCCGCAGCAAGTATGGAAGGGATTAATCTAGGGCTTTCTATTTTGCATAGTCAGAGGGCTAATAGTCTCCCTGCTTTTTCCCCTTGTTCTGCATATCTGGATTTTGTTTTAAGAATAGCGAATTCAGCTTTGCCTCTTAATAAATCAGCATATTAATTTCTTAATGTTAATAATTTCTCCAAAGTGGCTGAGGGGATGTTAGATGATAAAGCATTTTCAGCCTCTCTAATTTGAGATAAAAGAGATATGGCCTTATCCTCCCAGTGTCATTTTCTTCTAGATGCTAACTTAATTAATTCACCGTGGAGACAGCATTTAAGAGTGCACCATATCAGGTCCTCCCTTTGTGTGGAATTCTTATTGAGCTCCATGAAGGTGGGAATGAGTGTTTTAATATGGGAAGTAATAGTATTTTCTTTAAGCAGCTGTGTGTTCAATCTCCAGGATATGTCTTTTTTCAAGTCTGGATCTGGGGATAACACCAGCCACCCCACTGCGTGATCAGAGATCACTATAGGCTCAATACCAGCCTGGCAGAGGCTGTGTAAAAGAGGAAGACTAATCAGTATGTAGTCTAGCCTAGACCGGAATTGATGTACATTGGAGAAGAAAGAGAAAAGGTGATGGGAGGGATTAAGGAGCCACCAAGGATCACATAATCTGAGAAGGTCGGAAAAGTCAGCTAAAGCTTTTTGGGATGGAGAAGGGGGCTTTAATGGTAGATATGATCTATCCAGGTCCTGAGTCAGTATTATGTTCCAGTCGCCTCCCAAAATCAGGGGGGAGGGCAGGAAGGTAGCCACTTGATTGGCTAAATCCATAAAGAATTTTGGGTCTCCTCCCACTGGGCCATATATGGATCCTAAAACTACTTTAGTGTTATTAAGATCCCCTTTGACTAGCACAAACCTGCCGTTAGGATCTATAATCTTTGTTTCTGCCTGGAATGTCAGGTGCTTTTTAATTAAAATAGCCACCCCCCTACTTGAGGATGACTCCCCCGCTGCAAATATTTGAGCGATACCTTGTCGTCGCAGCCAAATTGCTTAATTTGCTAACAAATGCGTTTCTTGAAGTAGAATTATGTTGGCATTGAGTAGGTTGCAATGCTTGAGAACCTGATATCTCTTTGTTATTTCCCTAGCCCCCCTCAATATTCCATGTAACAATTTTTAGCGGTTTATTAGCCATTGTCATCATAAAAGAGGAATAACCATACAAAAATAATCTGAAAGTAACCACCTCCCAATTGGCACACTCCAGTCCTCCCCCTCCCCCCATCCCCAAATATCTGAATTAGCATCCAAAGGAGCTCTTACTCGAAAAATAACTATAACAATGCTTGGGGAAAGTAGCATACTTATTAGCTACATCAGCATATAGACAACTATAAGGCTTAACAATAGAGATGCACATCAATGTTTCAGAAGCTTCCTCCCCTTCCCCTTTCCACAACAACTATATACAGCAGGCCCCTGCTCGGTTTATATTATTAATCCTAACAATGTACTGGACAACACATGAGGCCAATCCTCACTGACTAGACTCTGCTCAGTGAAGTAATCAGACAAGTGAAACATGGTAATTGTTGAAGTACTGCATCTTGAGCCCGGCAGTTGTGTTAACTGGTACCATATCCCAACCAGATACACATGAAGTAAGAGCATAAGGTCTCCCCCCCTCCATGAACTAGTACGCTATACAGCTCTACCCTGAGCCAGTCTCATCTAGGAGCTCCCCCCAATACCCATCACATCACCAACTACTATAGTATGCTCTGACCAGTAAAAGAAATAAGTAGGCTGAGGCCATGATCCTATAGAGAGATGAATAATTTGGGGATTTCTAGTGTTAGGGAATGAAGCCATTAGAAAAGCTGTGGATCAGATCCAACGCATGCGTTGTTCTGTTGCTATCGTGGTCATTCTCTTTATACGGGTATCAGGTTGAAACAACAAGGTCTCAGAGAGTAAGTAAATATTGACAAATCGTGGGACTCACCCCTGGATATCACTGGAGTACAGCCTTGTATCCGCCTCCCTCTTCCCCTGCCAGAAGTCTTCTCGGGTTACCCAGCTAAAACGAGTCGATTCCTGCCACTGATATCTACTAATTATTACACGGGATTACATTTAGAGCATCTGCTTTCCAATGGTAGCGTGAAGCAGGGGAAATACTAGGGGGAGGAAAATAGTGATGGGACTAAAAGATGTCCCACCACAAATGTGTAGCACTGAAACTGATGCTGAAACTATGGTTCCTACCCTTATTGCCCAAGGAGGACTTGAGACTACTGCGACAGGAAAAACTGGCCTACCTGTACCTAACGTGGCCTACCCAAGGATTCCCAAGACTAACATGGAGGAAGAAAAAAAATCACTACAAATGTAAGGTATACAATAAATACAATTTGTTAATTGTAACAGCCAGGAGATGAATCTCCTAGAACCCTTAATAGCCAGCATTTATTCTTTGGATAGTCAACCAGTTTTGAAGAGGTTGGGCAGCTTAGTAGTAAGGCCGGTTGCTGCTTGAGCTGGGGTGTCGAAGGAAACCCAGGATCCTGTGATGGAGACTTGTAATTTTGCTGGATACAGCATTCTGAAGGGAATGCCTGCCGCTATCAGCTTGCTGACTATTGGATGGAAGGCTGATCTTTTTTGTTGGGTCTCAAAAGGTAAATCCTGCATGATTCGGAGTTTAGAGTGGCCCCAGGTGATTGATTGCAGCTCCTTTACTTTTGAAAGGACATGCTGTTTTTTCACAAAACTTAGGAATTTCAGAATGATTGGACTGGGGGGAGCTCCTGGCTGAGGTCGCGGCTTGAGTAATCTATGGGCTTGTTCTAGCTGGTAGGATGGGCTAAGTGGAGATGGGCCCATGATTTTCCGGAGGAACTTCTGTAAGAAGGTGATAATGTCGGAGCCCTCTTCCACCTCCAGTAAACCAATAATCAGTAAGTTATTCCTCCTGCTTCTCCCCTCGAGGTCTTCGGTTTTGAGTTGCAGTTTACTTATTTGTTGGCATAGTTGTGCAATTTTGGGTTCCATTTTCCCTCTTCAGGTCTCTAAGGATGCTGAACGGGCCTCCGAATCCCCGACTCTCCTGGTGAGTGTGGTCAGGTTTTTTCTGATGGTTTTGAGCTCCGTGGATATATCCGCCAGCGTCTCCCTAAAGGGCTTGAGCTCCTGGAGAAAGCGATCCTCTGTCAGAGGAATCATAGCAGATGTAGAGGAATTCGGTTTAGCCGTCGCTGATGCCTGAGCCCTTTGCTTCTTAGGCAGTTTTTCTGGAGTAGCTGGCGGTGTGCGCTTGAACGGGGCCTGCCTAATTTCAGCGTCCATCGCGGCCAGGGAGCCAAATGCGATGTAAATTTGAGCCAGTAAATAATGGCTGAAGGCAAAAAAGCTAGACAGGTCAGATTTTAAAGATCAGTTTCCCCGATGGAGTAGTTTAAAAACGTTAGAAGAGGGTGGAAGGCGGGAGCTCCATATCAGTGCTGCTACTAGGTGCTCTGCATCACGTGATCTCGGGCCAGCATTTTCATCCAGCCAGGTCTCGGTGATGCAAGCCAGATCAGTTGTATCAAGAAGATCTGCTATCACAGCGGTCTTGTTTTTTATAGACCTGGCATTGCACAACACTGCCCAAGTAGGATGGGTAGCTGAGGAAGACCGCGCTACTTGCCTACATAAGGTAGGGTGTGGGAACCAGGTGAGGAACACCCATCTCCTGAACTCATTTCACCCCAGGGCATCTCCTTGTCACCACAACCCCAATCCGCCCACTCTCCTCCACTCCCCACCCAGCCCGTCCCCCATTTTCATTTTCCTTCTTGCTATCCCAAGGCCCGACAATGTCTGTATGCCTCAGCTGGTAAGGAAGCAGCTAAAAGAGCAGAGGGCCCAGAGCATGGTGGGAGAGTAGTGCCTGATCGTCTGTGCTGTCTGCCTACACATCTTTAAATAAAAGGCAGCCAAACAGCAAGCGACCAGCACACAACCCTATATCACACACACTCACACAATCATACACCATCCAATCCACAAAATCAACCCACAACCTCCCAACAATTCAATAATTTTCCCACCCTCACCTCAAAATGAAATGCAAACAATAACTACAATCTATTTAAGACACAACAAACTAAATAAAGCACAATAAGGAAAAAATAAAAATAAATATGAAATGAATTAAAGTTCTTTGGCAGTTAATGTCAGTTTCTCAACAAATGTATAAGAGTCACCAGTTCTCTGAGGTAGTTTGATCGAGGGATCATCAGAACTCTCACTTCTTCAGACAAGTAAAGTCCGAGAAATGCCAAAATAAAAGTTCAACTCTCACTTGAACTTAAATAATGAGCAATACAAATTTAACTGGAAGCAGATAATATTATAAGGCACTCTCACTGCTTATAAATATATGAGACTAAATCATGCCTTAAAATCTGACCAGCAGATAATTCCTTTAGGGTCCTTGTAAAGGGTGCTGCTGTGGGAGCTGTATTATCTTTGTGCCAGATCTCCCTCGTTGATGTTCTTCCCTTCGGGGTGTTCAAAGCCCGCAGCCCTTTGTAGGCTTCTCCAGTGACCACCACCTCCGTAGATTATACTGGGGCCCTGTACAGGCTGCAGGCAGGAGTACTGGTTTGAAAACAAGGGAAAGAAGTCCTGGAAACACCTGCCCCCAAAAGCAGCCGCCCTGCCCAAGTGATCCCTACAACTACGGTTCCGTGGCCACATCTGCTCACCAGCAGACACTCCTAGGAACCTAACAGCTACCAGGATAAATGTCTGCCCCACAGCAGACCCAGACCAGTGCTACCGATGAGGACCCAGTACAGCAACCACCCCCAGGACAGATGAAACGAGCCCCCCCCCCGATGTTCCTACCAACCTCCAATTCCACCGGTCCCAACAAAGCTCCAGGGACTCCAAACCAAACTCAGTCCACCTCAGTTTAGGCATCAATGCTATTCCAGGCTAGGATTCTGACCACCAACAGTCCTCTGTGTTATTCCAGGCCAAAGTGCACTCAGGGAACTCCTTGTAGACAGCTCCTTGCAGGCTCCTTCCTACCGGGAACTCTTTACAGCTTCACCCCTGGCTCCACACACTCTGCTGGACTTCGAAAACACTCCGGACCACTCAGGACACCATGGGCAGGTAGGGCAGATTTTACCAAATATATAGTGGTACTAGCACTTTAAAGTGTGTAGCACTAGTTGGACACTTGACATAAAACAAATTTGATATAGTGAATTTGGCAAACTCCATTTATAAAATCAAATGGGAAAAATATACTTATCTATCCCAAATCCGCACTCACTAGCTCACTAAGATCCCCTGACTAACTACATCTAAAATACAAATTAAAGAACAAATATAACTAAAGAAAACTGCAATACAAAAAAGACATTAAAAAGAAAAAAAAAAAAATATTAAAACAACAACAACAGAACGCTAAAGGGCTGTTGCTGCTGACAGATAGCCCAGTGTGGCTGCCATCTTGAGATCCTGGTCAGAGAAATGAAAGTCAGAGTGCTCCAGCCCCTCAAAAAACAGGCTTTGAGGAGCAGATACTTGAGGTTCAGAAAAAATTTCTCTTCCCTTGGACGGAATCAGCAAGTTGTGTCCCAAGGGGAGACGAATGGGCTGTTAGATGTACAGAGCCAGGAGTAGGAAGTACACAGGCTGAAGAATTTGGAAATGACAGGGGAAATGGAGGGAAGGTGTACAGAAAACATTGCCAACCAATCCGTACCCCATTTACTGTTAAGTCCCCAGGTGGGCACCCCAACCCAACTTGGAAGCTTGTTTTCAGGACAACTGTAGGAGCCTGCACCTGAAGAAGGTACCCCTTCTCTGAGGTTGTCCTTGTATTTCTACCAATCCAAGGCCTGTAACGGGGTTTTTGTGATAGACACCTGCCTGAAGGGTGGTTCAGTGGCCTATGCAACCAGTTTAGTGTTACGCTTCTGCAACTGTGTTACCTTGTTTTGGCCATTCACACTCTATTCCATGAGGAATTACCACCCTGTAGGGGTACCAAAGGCAAGGAATCCTTGAAGAAGGTTCCACCCCTAGAAGTGCCGCAGGAAGGTTCCCTTGGCTAAAGGTACCTTAGGAAGAAACCCCCTGAGGAGAGAGGTGAGCCACTGGAGCAGGAAGGGAGGATGGTGGGGCAAAGAAAAAGTGCTTCAGAGAGAGGCTGGGAGGAGCTGCTTATATAGCTCAGGAAGGGGGCATAACTTGTTATTCACCCATTGAACTACATGCACAACCTTTCAATTTAATGGCCTACGCAACCAGTATGGTGTTAAGCTTGTGCAACTGTGTTACCCTGTTTTTGCCGTTTGCACTCTCTATTCCATGAGGAATTACCACCCTGTAGGGGTACCAAAGACAAGGAACCCTCAAAGAAGGTTCCACCCCTAGAGGTGCTGCAGGAAGGTTCCCTTGGCTAAAGGTACCTTAGGAAGAAACCCCGAAAAGACCATTAGCAATGATCATTGATTGTGAGATATCGAAGCAGACTGACAGCAACAGGCAGCTTGATGAAACATAAATGAGAAGCACAGGTTAGCAGAACAGAACAGATACAATGGATTGCACTGATGACAGCAGGGGGATTCCTAAGGAGAGAGGGAACAGCGAGTAGGGTCACCATCCACCTCCATACAACAGCAGAACCTGCCTAAGTAAACTAATGAACTTCTGCATGGAGAAGAGAAAAAAACCCTTTGAGGAAGAAATCTCTGGGGATCCAAGGCCTAGGTCACCTTCCCTCCAGGCTTGGGGTATTTTATTTAGTGACGGCTCAGCTGCTGCTATTTGAAATCCAATTCAAGGGGGTTAGAAAATGTTTCAGTTTGGAGGAAGGCTCTCATTCTATTCCTCAAACGGGAATGCCGTGAAGGGTTGCGAGGGTTCTCTGCAACAAGCTCCTCTAAGGCGGGAGGAGAAGAGCAATGACTGCTGAGGCACTCAGCTGGCCTACTGATCTAAAAAACAAACCAGGTGAACCAGAAGCAGTCGTAAGAAGAATAGCTGGAAGGCACCGCCGACATAATCGGCTAACTAAAGGGGCCCCTTTTTAAGCTCAGAGCCCCACCACTCTTGGCTGAATCTTAAATTCTTAACCAGAAGATGCAGCCAATACACCAGCATGACTAAAGCTCTGCCTGGAGCGAGGACATTACCACTATTGGCCAAATGAGAAGGACCCCGCCCTGAGTTTCACACTCTGAAGGTGTGGACTTCGGGGGTGTAGAACGAGACCGTCAGCTGCAGGGCATGCCCCGAGCTAAAGTAACTAATGGACATGGTTGGCATGCCTCCGAGAATGGATGAGACAGTATAAAAGGAGAGCTTAAAGTAAGTGTGAGCACTGTAGACCCTCACGTAGGTCATACATAGCAAGCACAAAGCTGATGGAACCCCGAAGGGCAGTGTAATTAATGATCAGACCTGCCTGCTGGTCTGTGAAACAGAGCATAGCAGTAATTCACATGACTTGCGGGGAAGGGAAGGCAAGCCAACCAATTCCATTAGGGAAGCCAAACTATTGTGAGCATCAGAATCATCATAGCAGCCAGCATCAGCCAACATAACAATTAGACAAAACGGTAATGAAATACATACAATTCGGGAAAGCCATGAAGGTTGCCAGGTACATATATTGCTTGTCATGGATAGCTGAAAAGCCAGGAATGCAAGGAGCAGCACAGAAGCAGGTGATTCATTTAACTTACAGTACTTAAAGCATGCTCCTGCTACCTGGGGCCATGATGCACCACTTAGACAATACAGTCCTCTGCCATAGGAATAACAGGGAGCCAGGAGCAAAGTACCATGAGACCAGGCAGCCATGTAATAGCAGAAAGTATCAGTATAGCAATGTAGTAAATATCCTTGTAGAGCTAGCACTGAGTAAATCATGAGCAGAGCTGTAAAACAGGGAGTAGCAGCTAGCTGAGCAGCAGAGCCAGGACCAGGTGAAACATAGAAACATAGAATTTGATGGCAGATAAGGACCGCTTGGCCCACCTAGTCTGCCCATATCCCTACCTATTGAATAAGCTACAGATCCTAGTTGACCAACAGCCTACTTCCTCCTACTCCCCACTAGAATTGCCTTATGTCTGTCCCGTGCACTCTTGAATTCCCCCACTGTTTTTGACTCTACGACCTTCTCAGGAAGGCCATTCCATGAATCTACAACCCTCTCTGTGAAGAAATACTTCCTCAGATTTCCTCTGAGCCGTCCCATCTCTATCTTCAAATTGTGCCCCCTTGTTTTTGCACATCTCTTTTTCTGAAAGATGCTACTCTCTTGGACTTTGTTGATTCCCTTGAAGTATTTGAACATTTCTATCATGTCCCCCCTCTCCCTCCTTTCCTCGAGGCTATACATCTTTAGTTCCTTTAGTCTTTCTTCATATGTCTTCTGATGCAGACCCTGCATCATTTTGGTTGCCCTCCTCTGGACAGCCTACACCCTGTCTATGTCTTTGTGGAGATGGGGTCTCCAGAACTGTACACAGTACTCCAGATGTGGTCTTACCAACTGTCTGTACAGAGGGCCAACAACTTCCTGTTTTCTACTGGTGATGCCTCTTCCTCTGCATCCCAGTATCCCCCCAGCCTTTCTTACTGCCGTCTCACATTGCTGGCCCACCTTTAGGTTGTCTGATATGACTACACCCAAGGTCCCTTTCCATTTTTGTTGTTGTCAGTATCTCACCCCCCATTGTGTACTCTTCCCTTGGGTTTTTGTTTCCCAGGTGCATTACTTTGCACTTCTTTGCATTGAATCTAAGCTGCCATACATTTGACCATTCCTCCAACCTTGCCAAGTCCCTTTTCATCCTTTCCACCCCACGTTGTGTATCAACCCTGTTGCATATCTTTGTGTCATCTACAAAGAGGCATACTTTCCCTTCCAGTCCCCTGCAATGTCACTTATAAAGACATTAAAAAGGACTGGCCTCAGTACTGAACCCTGTGGTACCCCACTAGTAACACTCATTTTTTCACTGTGGACTCCATTTACTATTACCCGTTGTGTTCTGTTGTCCAACCAGTGTTTTACCCAGGCTACCACCCTGGGACCCACTCCCAGGCTGGCTCATTTGTTTATCAATCTTTTGTGCAGGATTGTGTCAAATGCCTTGCTAAAGTCTAGGTAGGCCATGTCCACAGCCCCTCCCTGGTCTACTGCTTTGGTCACCCAGTCAAAGAAATCAATTAGATTTGTCTGACATGATCTTCCCACTGTGAACCCATGCTGCCTTGGGTCCCGTGCCCCACTGGCCTCTAGGTACTCAACAATTCTTTCCATCAGAAGTGATTCCATAATTTTCCCTACCACTGAGGTCAAACTGACATATCTGTAATTTCCTGCATCTGTCTTGCTCCCATTTTTGTAAAGGGGAATCACATTCACCCTCCTCCAGTCCTCAGGTACAACCCCGTTCTCCTACGATTTATTAAAAAGGGTAGTCAGTGGTGTTACTAGTTCTTCCCTTAGTTCTTTTAAAATTCTGGGGTGAATCCCATCAGGCCCCATTGCTTTATCCACCTTCAGTTTTAAGAGTTCTTTCAGAACCCTTTCTTCTGTGAAAAGACTAATATCAGCCCCCCTATCCAGAGTGCTTCTATTGACCAGATTAGGTATTTCCCCCTGCTTTTCCATTGTGAATATTGAGCAGAAGTATTCATTCAGTATCCCTGCTTTTTCACTGTCGCTCTCTGCCCAAACACCTTCCTCTTTGTTCAGCCTCAGTATCCCTGCCTTAGTTTTTCTTTGCTCCCTAATGTACCTATAAAAGGTTTTAGCCCCCTTCTTAACCCAGTTGGCTATCTTTTCCTCGGTTTGGGCCTTTGCTATTCTGACTGCCTTACCCGCTTCCTTCTGCTTTAACTGGTACAGTTCTCTGTCCTGCTCCTTCTGTGTTTCCTTATACTTCCTGAATGCTATCTTGTTTTCCCTTACCTTCCCCGCTGCTTCTTTTGAGAACCATGGTGTTTTTTTCTTTCGTTTTGATTGTATTGTATTGTGGATTTACAGTACCTATATGCCGTTACAAGCCAGGTGCAATCAATTAAAGTGAAAACACAGGAAGCAGCAGCTGCAGTGTGGGCTGAAACATACAAGAACAATTGCAGGAAAACTGAGGTTTGGTAGAAGCCTGGAGCACAGGCACATGATAAACACAGTGAAAACAAAAGGCAACAAGAGGCTAGGAAAACTAGAAACCCCCAAAAAGAAAACACAAACAAAGGAAAACAGAAAAACAAGCACACAAGGAAGCACACAGCAGCTGGAGACAAAACAAATACAAACCAAGCAGGAGAAATACACGAACAGAATCCAGCAGAAACCAAGCAGAGCCCAGAGCACAAGCAATGCTGGGGGGGGCGGGCAACGCCCCAGTGGAGAAGACAGACCAACAGAGCCTCCAGCTGGCAAAGAAAAAGTGCTTCAGTGGGAGGCTGGGAAGAACGGTTCCATGTCATTACCACACATGTAATAACATTGCAGTCAGTTGCTGTGCATTAAACTTGCCATAAAACAAAACTGCCTATAGCAAATTCAGCACAATGACAATACATCGCACGACATTAATCTTGTATTAAGATTTAGCTGACTGCTGCTGGATGAGATAATACGCACCCCCCCCTTCAGCTATACAGTTAGCTTACAACCTGGAAATATTTTAGTATCCCCTTCGTGCTCACTGAAATACATAAATTTAAATGTAAAAAACAGATTTTGCTCACAACGCTATCTCTGCAAAATCTTTGCAAATATACAATAAACACTGCTCTTGGCTCACAATGCTGATCGGCTCTGCTGCTTGTACACTTCATTTTGATAATATTGTGGCTTTACCTATATGCCGTTATAACCCAGTACAGGCACACAACACTTGTCACTTAGCATTTGTCTGTGGCCTCCTGTGTGGCTCAAGAATGACAGTGACCTCTTGTGCTTCTACTTCTAAACTGATATAGAGAGAGAGCAGCATGTTGTGGCACTTTGTGTGAATGGATCAGACCTACCTAGTGGAAGTGTAGCAGGGTGCAAGTGATAGAGATAAGGAGAGAGCGAAAGGGAATTTGTAGCAGAGCAGCACCGATGGAACAGGTAAAATGATTATGTTCTCCCATGTTTCCCTGTCAGCATTTCTGACCCTTCAATTAGTGGTATTGTGTGATTGTACTGGGTTTTGCTGGGTATTTTTCTAGAGAGCGACGTGAGCTGAATCAGGTGAAATTTTGATTGGTGATGGTTGTTAGCTGTTTTCTATCATGAGCGCATTTTACTTTGTGCTGAGAATACCGCACTGATGTGCTCACACTGTTTTTTTTTTTTTTTTGTGGTTTTGACGTGATACTGGGAGGAACTGCTTACACAGCTCAGGAAGGGGGTGTGGCTAGTTGCTCACTCATTGAACTACAGGGATAGCCTTTCAAATGTTTCTTTGGACAGCAAGTGGTACTGAATGTCCCTTATCTGAATTTTTGCTTCTGGAACCACTCCTCTGATAGAAGCCATATGCTCTGGAAACTGGAGGAAGTGCCCTGCTGACCTGTATTGATCTATGGCAAAGGGATTCGACAGGTCTGTAAGGTTTGTCACCCTTTCCTGGGGTAGGAAAAACTTTGCCCTGTAAGGGCAGTATGTATTGATTTTTTTTGCATGTTTATGCGGAATCCTGATCCCTTTAGAGTGTTCTGACAGGAGTGAATCCTTGATCTGTTAGGGTGGCTTCCCCATGACCAACCAGTTGTCTAGGTGAGGAAAGACCATCACCCCTTTTCTTCTGAGGTGCGCTGCCATGACGGCCAAGCACTTTGTGAACATGCTGGGTGTATAAGACAGGCTGAAGGGAAGGGCTGTGTACTGGTCGTGATCTGAGGTGAGCCTGAACTGCAGGTATTCTCTGTGACTGGGCCTGCTCATAATGTGAAAATACATGTCTTTCAGGTCCAAGGATGCTAGCCAGTTCCCCTATAGAAGGGATGGAATAACTGAAAAGTGTGCCCATCTTGAATCTGTCTCTTCAGATGCTTGTTCAAAAATCCAAGGTCCAGAATGGGTCATAGCTTCCCATTTTCTTGTGTGTGAGGAAGTAAGGGAAAGGGGACATTGTTTAACCAGGAAAGGCACACTTAGCTGAATCTGGTTTCCAGGTGCAACCTGGGAGCACAAGGAAGTTAAGTGACTTGCTCAGAGTCACACACAATGCCAGTGGGGGTTGTGGGATTCAAATCCAGGTCTCCAGGTTTGCAGCTCAGTATCCTTAACCACTACGCTATACTGCCTCCTAAGTACCTTGAGTAAAGGCCCTTCCCCCACCGGGAAGGAGGCATGCTGTCTGTTGCATTTTCCAGCAGCAGTTTTTTTTTAACCTCTAATTCAAGTGGAATTCTTTCCACTGGAAAGGGAGGGCAGAAGTGTGTGTACAGATGGTTTGGGAAACATTTTGAACTGCAGAGTGAGGGTTCCCACGAATGAAAGAAATGAGCCAGCCTTCCTCCTAATGGCAATGGGTTGACGACCTGTACATACATATGAGTGATTCTGTTTGGGCTCAGACTTAGAGGATGAAGCCTGGTCAGTCCTTCTGGAAGCTCTTCTTTCTCTGCTCCTGAAGCAACCTCTCACGTGAGAGAAGACATGGGGCATAGGCATGGGGAGTGGTTTTGTACCGCCTAACATTTTTCATGTATGCCTCTATTTTATCACCAAAGAGGGAGTTATTCTCACATGGGAAAATCCGTGGCTTTTGTCTGGGAGTCATGAGACAAAATAGTTGTCCTTAGCCAAGCAAATCTCCTCAGGGAGACAGCATGAACCATTGCCCTGTGGCCTCATGGAGACAGCATAGACCATCGCCCTAGAAGCAGTGTCTTAGGTGTCCACTGCCATTTGGAATTGGTAGTGGCATCCAGGGCATTCCTAGCAGTGTCTGCTAAGACATGAACCTGGTCTCCTTGGATTTTGTTACACAAGGTCAGGACATATTCCTGAGAGTTTTTAGGTACTGGACCATGCAAGCCATGTACTCAGCCTGTCTAGGAGCAGGGAGGCAGTCCTGCACATTTTCTTCCCTGTACTGTCCAGCTTTCTGGAATCCTCATCCAGAGGCTGGGAGGAGAGGGAAATCTTGACCTTGTCGTACACAGTCACCTGGACCACTCCCTCATGGGCAGAGTGTGTACAGAGGTACTCAGTATTGTGTTTGTTATCTGGTACTTTGTTTTTCCCTTTCTTGTCAACCCCTGGAATAGATGTAAAGAGTTGAAGCAGCTTGCAGGATGCCTTCTTTAGTGACTTAAGCACAAGCAAGAGTGACCTTTTAGTGGAGTTCACCCCATCATGTCCAAATAATCATCATATCATCATGATCATATTTTTATTTTTAAAAAGCACCCTTCCAGAACTTAGGGCACCCTTACTATCACTAAATACATAAAATCAACATCTACATAAAATCCACATCATTATACACATTAAAATATTCATAAAATCCACATCATTATACACATTAAAATATACATAAAATTCAAATACATGCATTTTCTTCTTATCAACAGCAGACTAATGTAGGCCCTTCAGTAACCAAAAAAGGCCTGGTTAAATAAATGGGTTTTAAGGGTCATTTTAAAACCCTCCATGGTCAGGCTATCTCGTATCCAATGAAGTAGAGAATTTACCAGAGCTGGAGCCATAAAGACAAATGCTCTTCCTCCAGATGTTTTCAAATGGACCCTGGGAATCTCTAGCAATCCCTCGTTATGGGATCGGAGTGCATGGGAGGGGCAGTAAGGGGACAGACGTTCTTGCAGCAGTCTCCTTCTCTTCATCTTCCACAAAATCTTGTGAGAAGAGTGCCTGGATATTGCCCATTTGTTGCACTAAGGAATAGTGTGAAGCCTAATCCTCCTGTTCCCATGGAAGAGGACCAACTTTTGGTCGGGGAAACCGTCCGCTAAAATGGGTTCCCCCCTTTGTCATCATGTTCCTCATAACACAAATCACCACCCTGGTCTCCTGGAACTGGGGGAGAAGGTTACCATAGGCTGAGGAGGAACTTACGTGCCCATAAGAACTGCTATGGCTTGAAAAGCATGGAAAATTTGTAAAGCCTTTGTCCTGTCTTCCTGAGAGGGTATTTTTTTACTTTGTCCACTGGCATCTCCTTTTACTCTTCAGCAGAAGGAGCAGTGACATTTTTTTCTCTTTATGTTTTACTTTGTCCACTGGCATCTCTTTTTGCTTTTCAGCAGGAGGGGCAGTGGCATTCTTCTCTTTGAGTATAATTTTCAAAGAGGTCTTAGAGTGACACAAGTTGCGTTGCTCTAAGGGTTGCGGCAAGCTCCGGGTGCACCGGGGACCCTGCACCTGATTTTATAAAAAGCAAGGTCTCAATGCCAAACTTCCCAGGTTTGCCACAAGTCCAGCTTCTGCACCAAACAGTGGGCGCAACTGACTTCTGGTTACATCACCAAACTGATGGCAGCCTAGGCAGTAGAGATCCGTACTGGCAAATTTCAATCCAAGCAAATAGAACACACTCAAATTGCCATCCTGCTGCAAAATCACAAAATACCACAATATATAATGTCTTTGAGGCAATGGGTTAAAGATCACCCGCTGGGGACTACTGCAGAGTCACAGAAAAGTAAAGTGGAAAATCAGTCACAGGCCGGGTCTCAAGCTACGACCTCTACTCTAGCATCATCTCCACCAACCAGCGACTGGGAGGAAGCGGACTGCACTTTTACTTCAAAGAAACTCGACAAGGCCCTATAACAAATAAACGAGATTTTACTCAGAAGATCGCAAGGACTTAACTCTTTTGGAACACCAAACGAAGGCAATAGAACAAACTCTTACCGATTGTACTACCACCACAGGCCTCCACAATACAGCTTGGTTAGATCTACATTATCGAGAACGACTGACACAACAGTTGGAGAACCTTGAAAATCAGAACTGGAGAAATAATCTTCAACTGCATGGGGTCCTTGAGAGCACCGAAACTGGACATATGATTACATTTATGGAGAGTTTCCTTAAAGAATTGCTGAACTTACAGGCAGACAAATAATTGGGACTCATCCGGGCTCATTGCCCCTTAATCCCACATCCATGGGACCTGAAAGCAAGACTTCCATCAATAGTGACGGTTTTGTAAAACTTTCAAGTTAAAGGGGGGATTTCTGGTGTGATGGCTGCCTGGTAGACGTGTGCTCGATCGCTCCCCTGCCCTACCGGTCCTAAAATTACTTTTGTTGCTGGTTACCGCTATTTGCGCTGGGTGTAATAGTGTAGTTCGGTGTGCGGTCTCCCCCTGAGCAGTTTGTGTCACAGATTGTCTTTTTTCATGGACGCAGAAATGAAGTTAGTGGCAATTAAACATATGCTGCCACCGAAGCTTACAAAAGAAGAGGCTGCAAAGAGGGCCAAAGCGCAACTGACAGAGTCATCATTGCAGCCTAACCTCCTGATCATGCTGATGGAGGCAAAGTTAATGAAGAGTTAGCTCCCATGAAGGAGACACTCCAGCTTTTGGCCTCGGAGTTCAGACGGATGCAGGCCTCTCTTGATCAACTTGCTACTCGCACCCTGGATATTGAGGCCCGCATATCATCCCTAGATGACTGGAGAGGCCGAATGGAACCTGAGGTTACTACTCTATGCCCGAGGCTCAAGAAGACTGAGAAGCAGTTGGAGGATTTAGAAGGCCATTCGCGTCGAAACAATTTAGTAGTCTTGGGGCTACCTGAAGGGGAGGAGGGTGCTGCAGCAATTGCTTTTGCTCAGAAACTTTGTATCAAGTTAGTAGGGCCTTCTCCAAATGGCCCTACATATATTATAGAGTGGGAGCACCATTCTCTGAGGTCTATGCCTCCTGCTGGATCACCACTGAGGCTATTCTTGTTCAGAATGCTGAACTTTTTAGACAAGCAGCATGTCTTGTCTAAACTGAAAGACAGTACCGAGATCCAATGGGCTGGTAAAAAGATTTGCATAGTCCAGGACTTACCATTTTCAATGCATCAGAAATGTTCTGCCCTCCACCCTCTGGTCAGCAAGCTAATCACAGCAGGCATCAAATTCAGGGTACGGTACCCTGCAACTCTCCAAGTCTGTAAGGATGGTCTCTGGGAATCTTCTGAGACTCTGGAGGCTCCTACCGTGGAATGTAAAATCTTATTCCCTGAAATAATAAAATGAAGATTTGTTTTTGTGCTGCCAGCAATGGGGACACCGTGTGGTTATATTGGGCAGTTGCAGCTATGTTAAATGGGTTGCTCGGCTAAGTTAACTGGGCATGAAGATGGTACCTGGGTGTGACTGTTAAGATGGGTCAAGGGGTTTCAGCCTCTTCCCTAGTTCCCCCCTCCCACATCTTTTTGAATTGTTTTAGTTTGGTTTCCTTTGTATCAACTTGGGTTGGACCCAAGGAAAGCACCAGGGACTCTTTGTGCTGCTCCCCTTTTTGTGGACTATTACAAGACAGACTGCTAGAATTCTGTTGGCTGAATTGGCTGTTCACTTTGTGGCTGTACTTCAATATGACAGGGATTCACCTGGTTATATTTTATTTTATTCTTGTGTTATTTCAGTCAGTACTTCCAGCCTTATACTGTTACTGTCTTGTATAGGAGGTCCTAAGGTATTATAATCTATACTTCTGGTTAATATTAGTTTAGAGTAGTCAGTAGGTTAAAGATTGTTGTATTACATAGGTTAGTGTTGTGGGACTGGGCATTGGACAGGGGGAGGGCGCTTGGCAGGGAGCATGATCAATATCACACCAAGCATGTATTGTGGAGATCAGTCGTATGGACTGGGGGATGTATATTTCTGCGCTCAATATTCTGAATTCATTTTACATGTTTGTGAAGTGGGGTTATAGGAGGGAGGTTTGTTGGGCTCTTTTTTGGGGTGTGGGGGGGAATGGATGGGGGAGGGTACTGGAGACCCACTCCTTACCACTATATGCTATGGGACCTTCTTTTTTTTATTCAGGGGCAATGTAGGTAATTACAGTAGAACATCTAAATGCGTTTAGTCTCATGGAATATTAAAGGCGCTCGGTCTTGGGTCAAAAGATACCAGATTCTGAAGTATTTAGCCCTTCAATGCCAAGTAGCGTGTCTCCAAGAAACGCACCTTTTGGAGTTAGAGAGTACCTTATTTTGATGGTACTTTGTGGGGTCTGTATATGCAGCGGGCAACTTAACCTCACAAAGGGTGGCAGTAATCCTGTTTGCTAAGGGGACTCAGTTTCAAGAATTAGATAAGATAGTTGACCTTCAGAGCAGATACGTTATCTTAAGAGGGATATTAGATCACACTGAAGTGATACTGGGAGTTGTCTATGACCCCAGTAGGGACAATCCTGAATTTTTTGCCTCTCTCTCACTTGTCCTGGCCCCCTTTTGTCACCTACCTGTTATATTAGTCAGAGACTGGAATCTCATGTATGCTCCTCAGGTGGAAAAATCCTCCATTCGGGGCTCTAACCTCTCCCCAGGGCAACATTCCCTGCATGATCTCATGGAGACATTTGGCCTCCATGATCCCTGGCTTGTCCTAAACCCTTGCACCAGAGGATATACTTCTTACTCCCCATACCATAAGTTCTCATCTCGAATCGACTTTTTCCTGGTAAACCGCCCTATTTTGTCTGGTATGGTTGGTTGTGGTATCGCGCCTAGGGTACTCTCGGACCGGTCTCCTATCTGGTTGAAGGGTACCTTCCAACCCACGTTCACTAAAGACACCATGTGGAAATTAAATACTCAGTTGCTTTCCTCAAAAGAAGTGGTCACTCATGTAAGTGGTCTTGTAGCCCGATTTATGATCCACAATGCTGGTTCTATCCCTGATATGGACCAGATATGGAACTCTCTTAAATGTGTGCTCCATGGTGAGTTTATAAGACTTTCTGTTACTAAAAAGTGGAAAAGTAGGGCCCTGTCCCGGACACTATTGGATAGTGTTAAATCACTCGAAGCCTCCCTCTTTGAGTCTTCTTCGGCTGAAGACAGGGACCACCTAATAAGGCTTCGGCATCAATACAAAAACCTTTTGTGGGAAAAGGCAGAATATGCAATTTTTAAAATTCAAACTAAATATGTTGAGCAAGGGGATAGAGCAGGCCATTTACTGGCATTAAGACTTACGAAGCAGGAAGAATCACGTCTTATTGTATCCCTGTCCTCCTTAGACTCTAATGTATTGCTCACTACCCCTAGGGAGATCGCTGGGGAATCTGAAGTGTATTATCACCAGCTCTACAGCCCCCCTGTATGGGCCCCCTCGGTAGAGGACATACAATTGTATCCAGCCCATATTACTGTAACCCCCCTGCAAATGGGGGTTCCCAAAAGACTTCCAGGAGCTTGCTTGAATGCTCCAAGCCTGAATGGTGTTTGGCGTTTAAGCCATTTATCAGTGAGTGTTTTAGAACCTCTGGTACTGTCTCTTTAAGAGCTGTCTGCTTGCAGACATAATTGGTTTGTATGGGGACTGTGTGTTTCTTTGATTGAGTACCATCTCAGCTGCTGCCAATTCACCCCATTTTTGCAGTCACTAGGAGTGCAAAGGAACCTGTCTGAAAGATGTAACTGATTGCCAGAAATCATTTACAGTAATAATAAAATTACAGTTTGTCTAACCTGCTTTCTTTTGCAGTCAGAACTGTCTGCCTAGTTCCCCATTCTGGTTTGAACTGCTGAACTGGACCAATCAGTGGGGTAAACTAGCTTTCAAATGATGCCTTGACGAATCAGAACTTGGGACTCATAATCTGAGCCAGCCACAAGAGGATTGTATGGGCAGTGACTCTGGGAGATGTAGTTTAGACTTCGGTGCCTTTTTGGACCAACAGCAGCAGTCTATTGTGAGTGACAGCCAATCCAGTCAAGAACTGGGAGGAACTCAAAGGAAGTGCCGGTTTTGTCTGTTGGGAGTTTCAGTTTGAGATCTGAAAGTGAAGGGAAAGAAACCCTGTGCTCCTTCAGTGCACAGTTTCAGTCAAAAACGGTGCAAGGCCCAGAGTTCCGGCTCTACAACTTTGTAACTGCTTGTTAGACTGAACTGTCCTGTGAAAAGAATCAAAGGATCTCTGAAGAGAAACCAGGCTCACCCTGTAGAAGACTGAAGAAATTGTTGAATTACACTCGGTCTGTCAGGAACTGAATCTGCTGTGTGTTCTCCTGGTTATTGTGCAGTAATTGGTGATTGGGATACAGATGCAGCCTGCCTGGTATAGTGCTTTCTTTTTTTTACCATATAAATGTGTGAGGAGTCTCTTGGATATCAAAAGTAGCCCTGCTGACATTGAAGGACCATATCTTCTTTGGAGGTCGTGAGTACTAGTCGGGTCGCTCCCTGTTGAATTGCCACATTAAATCCAAATGGAATTACTGTACTGCTGACTGTTTAATTCTCCTTTTCACTGTGTGAAAGGGCCCCTACCAGCTGCCACGGTTTGGACTAGCCACTAGGGCTTGGGTACCCAGGGACAGTAACTGGTAGGATAGGCCTGCACAGAGCCATAGGTAGATAGTAAAGTGATAAGCTAATTAACCTGATTTCCCTGTCCTTGTTATATCCCCTAAATAAATCAGAGCTGTTTGTTTCAACAAAGTTATACTGCCTGAGGTATTTGTCTATGTTAAAGTACTGTACTGTGATTGTTGCACTGTATCTTATTTTACAGGATGTCCGTGCCTGAACCAGCCTTGGGGGTAAGTGTATACTGTGAAGGTAATTCTGCTATATTGTGTGGGCCACTAGTGGGAAGAAAGGGGTTGCAGTGTCCCAGAGGGCTGTGACCAAGTAAGTTTAACTATTGCAAACCCTGACCTCTGGGTGGAGGCACCCGCCATTGGATCCAGGCCCTCAACCTGTTAGTGGCAAATCAGGCAGGGTAGCCCTGGGATAGCGCATCTAGGGGTTACATTTTGGAGGCTCACCTGGGATTGTGTGTCCTCTAGTGGCCATATTTACAAACCACTGTTAAGGGAAAAAATAAATAAATAAATAAATGGGTACCCGACAGAAGTGGCTGTGCACCGGCTGGTGGAGTGGTGTACTGGGGAGATCGACCCCAAAATGCTATGCTTATCCTGGACATCCCCTGGGTATCACACGGACACTGTGCAGGGAGTACTTTCCAAGGTGGAAGGTTTACAAAATCCTGTGGTGGTGGGTCGGCACGCTAATCTGCTCACCCACACTTTCCTGGCCCTAGTAGAGTTTAAGGATCCCATAGATAGCTCCAAAGTACCACAGACCATTACCCCAGAGGGAGCCCTCACTGCTTGGAGAGTGATAACTAAGGACAGTAAAGACCCGGGGAGGAATGAGCCCCCACCACTATCTGAAACTTTTGAGGAGAAATTTGCTAAATGGTTGCTGGGAGAAGGGAAAACTGTGGAGGACTTGAAGAAACTATTCTTGCCACCTGGGGGTGTTCCTCCCCAACCCTCTCCTGCTCCAGTACCCGTAATGGTGGCTGAACCAATGCAGACTCCTATTTCTGCACCTGCCATTAGTCACGACTCTTACCGAAGGTTGAGGATCTTCTCTGTACCCTCCCACCCCCAGGGAGGATGACTGGGAGACCTGGATAGACTATGTTGCCCCAAGTGCTAGAATGGCAATGCTCGGACGTAAGCGAAAGAGGGTTAGTGAGAGCCTCCGAGGTCCTGCCCTGGCTACCATCCGTGCAACGGGCCAGTAACCCTGAAGCGACTGCACAAGCCTATCTTGAGGCCTTGGAGAATGTGTATGGGAGCCCAGATTCTGATGAGGACCCATGGTGGAGAGTAAGAATGCACAACAGTACCAAGGGGAGTTGTTGTCTGTATGTCTCGGCTGGAAAAATTGTTGCAAGAATGCCTCAGAAAGGGTAGTTTGCCAGCGATTGAACTGGACCGAAACCAGACTGGACAGAATCTTAAGTCTGCCCCCTTCTCAGAACTGCTGTTGCTTCAGTTACGCCTGGCAAATCGACTGGAATCCCACCCTCCTATGATGAGTTAATGAGAGAAATTCGAGGAGTTGAGAAAAGGCACCTGGGAGGACCTGCACCAATAGCTGTGGCTATGACCCGAGTGACTGAGGTGGCCCATCAAGTGAAGTTCAGGGCAGAGGTTGGCAGTCAATGAGTGCTCTGATAAGGAAAAAGATATGCCACAATGGGGCGAACTGTTGAGAGAGATCCGGGAATTCAAAAACAGTCCCTTTATGAAGGCCACGCCTGCAAGTACGGGCCCCGACCTATATCCGACTGCATCTGCTATGGGGGTGGGGATACCCACCCATGTATCTCCTGCTGATAACAGCTCCGAACTCGATTCTTTGACCATGGAAGTGGAGAAACTGACGAGATGTCTCCAAATGCTTATCACGCCGCAGACAGAGATGGCACCAAGGTTTCCAGTTAGTAATACCCCCGCCCTGGCTCCCAGTGTGGCACTCGGCCAGCTCAAACTCCAAAAGTATGTTTTGCTATAATTGTGGGAAGGATGGGCACATGAAAGGGAATGCCAATCCTCAAAAGACACTGACAAAGTTGCATATAGGCTACAAGGAGAGCTTCGAGAACAAATCAGTGGTTAAGAGGTGCACGAAATGATCCCAGTGAGGGCACCAAAATGCTAATTCACGTCCTTTGTGGCAAGGTCAGTTGCCCAGGCCCCCACTACCGCCTCTCCAGACTGGTCCAGAATAGTGGGTCCCTCCATGGAGACCACTGTAAAGGTAAATGGAGTGTCTACAAGAGCTGTATTAGACAGTGGCTCCCAAGTGACAATTATGTTTCAAGATTGGTATCAGAAGCATTTGTCAGACGTACCCTTACAACCATTAGAAGGACTGCATGTATGGGGGTTAAGTGAGAAGGCCTACCCCTCATTCTGGTATATCCGAATTTGGCTGTCTTTCCCCACCTCGTGGCTGGAGTGGTCGAACAAGTAGAGACCCTAGCCTTAGTGTGTCCCCCACTGGACTGTATGATGGTGTCCCTTTGTTGATTGGAACAAATGCTCATATGTTCAGAAGGCTGGCACATTTGTGTTATGAAAAACAGGGGTCAAAGACTAGTAGAGCTTTAAGAGTTCCGCTTTAATTAAGAAGGCCTATGAGGCACAGAGAGGCTGAAAATATAGAACCAGAGGAACCGGTCGGAATTGTATGGAAGAAGGATCCTGAGTCTCTGATCCTGGCACCAAATGCCCAGTGTACCTTACAGGAGAGGTCCGTATCAGAAAGGATGTTAAGAATAAAATATTAATGTTGGATGCACCAGGCGATGAAAATTGCCAGAGGGACTGCTGGTCAAGCCTAGTATTTTGCCCGCTAGAGCCCATGCTTATGCCAGAAGGGTAATGGTCCAAGTTCATAATGTGTCTGAAAGAGACATTCGGTAAATAGAGGTTGCATCCTGGCTAATGTGCATTGTGCAGACACTGCAGTGCTACCCAGCAGCAAGAGTTCAGGAAGAATGACAGAGTAACGCCTGACTTGTTTGATTTCGGCAACTCCCGCTGCCAGCTGAATGGAAAGTGAGGATCAGTGAGAAGCTTGCCCAGAGAGACCAGGTGTTTTCTTTAAAGGAATGGGACGTGAGATGCGCTAAGGAGCTGAGCACAATATCCGCTGCATGACTAAAGACCATTTCGTGAGAGGTCTCGACGCCTGGCACCTGCTGATATAGATGATGTGAGACGGCATCTGCAAGAGATGTTAGCTGCTGGTGTAATACAAGAATCCAGAAGCCCTTATGCTTCCCCCATTGTGGTAGTGAGGAAAAAGAATGGGACAGTAAGGATGTACGTGGATTATCGCACCTTAAACCGGCGGACTATCCCTGATCAGTACACAATGCCCCGCATTCAGGATGCTTTGGACTGCCTAAACGGGAGCAAGTGGTTCTCTGTGCTGGATCTCCGCAGTGGGTACTACCAGATCCCTGATGGCCCCAGAGGACCGTGAGAAGACAGCCTTTATCTGTCCGCTTGGCTTATGAATTCCAAGAGGATGCTCATGATTTTGTGCCCCAGCCACTTTTCAACGATTGATGGAGCGTGCAGTGGGGACATGAACTTACTAGAGTGCCTGGTATACCTAGATGATGTTATTGTGTTTGGCAGCTCACTGGAGGAACATGAGAGCAGATTATTTAAGGTATTGGATCGACTGGAGGACTTTGGCCTTAAACTGTCCATTGATAAGTGTCAATTCTTTCAAACATCAGTAAAGTATGTGGGACACATAGTATCCACCGAGGGAATAGAGACCACCCAAGTAAAGTTGAGGCCTTGACCACCTGGCCACAGCCCAAAATCTAAAAGAACTGCAAAGATTCCTGGGATTCTGTGGTTATTATCGGCGTTCATCAAGGACTATTCAAGAGTGATCCGCCTTTACTTAACCTTACTCAAGGGTATCCCCAACCCACAAAAATACCAAAAGTCAGCGCCTCAAGACTGAAAGAGTGTATTTTCATCCGAGTGAAGTATTTGGGGCCCGCTGGACTCCTGATTGTGAGACTGCTTTTCATGAGATCATATATCAACTTACCCATGCTCCAGTGCTGGCCTATGCCGATCCAAGAAAACCCGGCCCTGCACACTGATGCTAGCTTGCAAGGTTGGGGGGCTGTAAGTACAAGAGCACGAGAATGGCCTGAGACCAGTGGCCTTGCCAGTAGAAGCCTGACCCCATCCGAAAAGAACTATCCTGTACATAAGTTAGAGTTCCTAGCTTTGAAGTGGGCTATTGTTGACCAATTCCATGAGTACTTGTATGGGGCTAAAATACTAGTAAAACTGACAATAATCCTTTGACCTATGCAGACCTCAGCTAAGTTGGATGCCACTGGCCACAGGTGGCTTTCTGCATTATCTACATATGACTATGTTTCGAATACCGAGCAGGTCTGAACCACATAGATGCTGATGCTCTCTCCCGAGGCCTGTTCCTAGAATGATTGGGTCTTGGCAGAACCTGACATTCGGGCACTCTGCCGGAAGTTTGACAGGAGGAACAAATGTCCACGGACGCAGTGGACTGCATGGTGGATTGCTTGGGACCCTCTGAGAATTGCATACCTGCTGCTTATTGCCACTTTTCTGCAATAGACATTGGTGCACTGCCTCAGCTGGACAATGATAGTATTCGCGGCTCAATCTCACATCTCATGATCAAATCAGCTTTAGAAGCCTCTATGCAGGAAAAGATGTGTCCAAATTACGCCCACTGATTTGAGAACTGCACTGTTATACAAAGAAGGTCCTAAGTTGAAACTGATCAATAAACTGTTATATAGAGAAACAGTAGACAGAGGGGACAAGTAGACAAACAACAACTGGTGCTGCCCATGCCTTTCGAGACTCAGTATTGGGGTCCTTGCACAACCACATGAGGCACCTTGGTATAGACAGAACACTTGACTTGGTGAGATCCAGATTCTATTGGCCTAAGATGGGGGTTGATGTGGAGCAACACATATGAACTTGTAGTCGCTGTTACAGAGGAAAGCTAGCCTCAGAGGGCTGCCCCTTGTTAACATAACCACCAGTGCACTCATGGAGCTGGTCTGTATTGATTTTCTGAGTTTGAGTCAGATCAAAGAAATATCAGTAATGTGCTGGTGGTCACTGACCATTTCACGAGATATGCCCAAGCTTTCCACCAAAGACCAGAAAGCATCCACTGTAGCCAAGTACTCAGTAGAAAACTTTTTGTTCACTATGGGCTCACAAAGAATCCATTCTGATCAAGGAGAGACTTTGAGAGTCGTCTGATCAAAGAGATGCTTTCTCTGTGGGGAGAGAAGTCCAGAACCACTCCTTACCCCCAGGGGACCCACAGCCTGAACGTTTCAACCGCACTTTGCTAGATATGCTAGGCACCCTGCACCAAAGGACAAGCCTAGATGGAGCCAACAAATTAGCACCCTGGTACATGCTTATAACTGCACCAAAAGTGATGCCACTGGTTCTCCCCTACCGCCTGATGTTTGGAAGAGAAGCTCGACTACCGGTAGATGTGTGTTTTGGGGTCTCTCCTGATGGGGTTCAAGCTGACAACTATTTACAGTATGTGCAAAAGTTAAGGCCCAGCTAACTCATGCGTACTCAACTGGCTCAAACCATGGCTGCCAAAAGAAATCTGGCCAACAAAGAAAGGTAGATAAAAGGTGAAAGCACAGGAACTCCAGGAGGGAGATCGGTATTGCTAAGAAATCTGGGACTGCATGGCAAACACAAGATTGCTGACAGATGGCACCATCTCCCTCACATTGTAGTGGGCAAACTAGATGATCTGCCAGTGTACAAAGTAAGGCCTGAGAACAATTCAAAAGATGTAAAACAATGCATAGAAATCATTTACTACCCATTGGACAAATCCTGATTGAGTCTGAGCCCCAGAAGATGCCCCCTCTGGACCAGTGACTAGAGCTGCTGCTAAGAAAAGATCAAGGAAGTCTGCACCTACAGAAGCAGAGTTAAAGTGTTCCCCTCACAAGTCCCAGTTGAGCATGACTGTCAGTCCATATCAGAAGAAAGTGAGAGTGACTTTGAATACTATCCTTCTTACGAACTGAGTCAATTGTTTGGGCAATCCCTAGTCAATACTGGAGACAAAGCTGGGCCTTCTGGACTGTCTATGCCTCCAGCTTCATCCCTGGAGCCAATGCTCCCAGAAAGTGAAGTGCAAA
The DNA here is from genome assembly GCA_016271365.2 of Neoceratodus forsteri. NCBI lineage: Eukaryota > Metazoa > Chordata > Ceratodontiformes > Ceratodontidae > Neoceratodus > Neoceratodus forsteri. The sequence continues at coordinate 664,400,314 of CM057459.1, forward strand.
GCATCAGATCAGATGAAATGGAATCATTGTGCATGGTTGAACTGTTTGAGCTTTCAGGGAGGAAATGATAGATTGGGGCAGACTGGTGATACACCCGAACAAGAAGAGTATTTTGAGTGCCCTGACAGTCCACTGCCAGTGTCTGAAAGCTCTCCATGCAGCCAAATGTTGTGGACTCAGAAACTGTAACTCCTGGAGCTGAAGTGCCCAAGTTCAGCCTCTCTACCCCCATGGAGACTCCCTGACAAGTGAGAACAATGCTGAAAATGAGGCTCAGAGTGCAGAGACTGTAACAGCTCCCCTAGAAAGACTGGTCGAGCTGTAAAGCCTGTGGTGCACCTCAGTTATGATTCCCGAGGCCAGTGGACCTGCCTCTCAATGTTGTCCATAAAGGAGTGTATGTGTCCCGAGCTCATTGCCCAAACTGAGCGTTAGTGCTAACTCAAGTTACTTGTGTTGCCCTCTAAGTATGGTGCCCTTGCCCGTCCAGCCCCAAGGTAACTGATAGGAAGGGTCCCTCTCTTCAGGTTTCATGTACAAGAGGTAATAACTTGAGTTATGGTACAATGTGTGTGTTATACTGTTAAAGAGTGACGTACTGCAATGTTTCAGAAATGGTTCTTGGTAAAATGATGTATTGACTGATGATTACATGTGTGAGCCTAATGCAAATGTATATGGTTGCAGTTGAAACTTATGGTACTTGCTTGACGCGGACGCGAAGCTTTTCCCAGGCCAGGAAGGGTGTAACCCCCTGCAAATGGGGGTTCCCAAAAGACTTCCAGGAGCTTGCTTGAATGCTCCAAGCCTGAATGGTGTTTGGGCGTTTAAGCCATTTATCAGTGAGTGTTTTAGAACCTCTGGTACTGTCTCTTTAAGAGCTGTCTGCTTGCAGACATAATTAGTTGTATGGGGGACTGTGTGTTTCTTTGATTGAGTACCACTCAAGCTGCTGCCAATTCACCCCATTTTGCAGTCACTAGGAGTGCAAAGGAACCTGTCTGAAAGATGTAACTGATTGCCAGAAATCATTTACAGTAATAATAAAATTACAGTTTGTCTAACCTGCTTTCTTTGCAGTCAGAACTGTCTGCCTAGTTCCCCATTCTGGTTTTGAACTGCTGAACTGGACCAATCAGTGTGGGGTAAACTAGCTCTAAAATGATGCCTTGGACGAATCAGAACTTGGGACTCATAATCTGAGCCAGCCACAAGAGGATTGTATGGGCAGTGACTCTGGGAGATGTAGTTTAGACTTGTGCCTTTTTGGACCAACAGCAGCAGTCTATTGTGAGTGACAGCCAATCCAGTCAAGAACTGGGAGGAACTCAAAGGAAGTGCCCGGTTTTTGTCTGTTGGGAGTTTCAGTTTGAGATCTGAAAGTGAAGGGAAGGAAACCCTGTGCTCCTTCAGTGCACAGTTTCAGTCAAAAAGCGTGCAAGGCCCAGAGTTCCGGTCTACAACTTGTGTAACTGCTTGTTAGGACTGAATCCGTCTGTGAAAAGAATCAAAGGATCTCTGAAGAGTAGAAACCAGGCTCACCCTGTAGAAGACTGAAGAAATTGTTGAATTACACTCGGTCTGTCAGGAACTGAATCTGCTGTGTGTTCTCCTGGTTGTTGCAGTAATTACGATTGGGATACAGATGCAGCCTGCCTGGTATAGTGCTTTTTTTTTTACCATATAAATGTGTGAGGAGTCTCTTGGATATCAAAAGTAGCCCTGCTGACATTGAAGGACCATATCTTCTTTGGAGGTCGTGAGTACTAATTCGGGTCGCTCCTGTTGAATTGCCACATTAAATCCAAATGGAATTACTGTACTGCTGACTGTTTAATTCTCCTTTCACTGTGTGAAAGGGCCTCACCAGCTGCCACGGTTTGGACTAGCCACTAGGGCTTGGGTACCCAGGGACAGTAACTGGTAGGGATAGGCCTGCACAGAGCCATAGGTAGATAGTAAAGTGATAAGCTAATTAACCTGATTTCCCTGTCCTTGTTATATCCCCTAAATAAATCAGAGCTGTTTGTTTCAACAAAGTTATACTGCCTGAGGTATTTGTCTATGTTAAAGTACTGTACTGTGATTGTTGCACTGTATCTTATTTTACAGGATGTCCGGTGCCTGAACCAGCCTTGGGGGTAAGTGTATACTGTGAAGGTAATTCTGCTATATTGTGTGGGCCACTAGTGGGAAGAAGGGGGTTGCAGTGTCCCAGAGGGCTGTGACCAAGTAAGTTTAACTATTGCAAACCCTGACCTCTGGGTGGAGGCACCCGCCATTGGATCCAGGCCCCTCAACCTGTTAGTGGCAAATCAGGCAGGGGTAGTAGCCCCTGGGATAGCGCCATCTAGGGGTTACATTACTATCCCTGCTGTCCCCCCCCCCGACCAGCAAATCCCCCTGTCCAGGCCTATTATGGAATCAGAGGTTGTGGAGGCTATCCGGTCTTTCTCTAATGATAAAGCCCCGGGCCCGGATGGTTTCCCGTCCACCTTCTACAAGATATTTGAGAAAGACCTGGCCCCCATTCTCCTCCAGTTGTTTTATTATATTTGCCAGAATGGTGTTTCGGACCCTACGTTAATGGAGGTCACTATTATAGTTTTGTCAAAATTTGGTAAACCTAAAGACAGAGTAACTAGTTACCGCCCCATTTCATTAATGAACTATGACATAAAGATCTTTGCCAAAATATTGGCTACCTAGTTGGTGAAAGTTTGGGAAACCCTCATTAGTCAAGAGCAGATTGGGTTTGTTAGAGGGCGCTCTTCTACAGACCATATTCGTAAACTATTCCACATCGTCTCTGCATCCGAAGCGTCCAATAAGCCTATGGTGTTGGTCTCTCTGGATGCAGAGAAGGCTTTTGATACGGTTAGTTGGCCCTTTCTCTTTGAAACTTTAGCTAAATTTGGCCTTCCCTTGGAGTTCATAAGGTGGGTACGGGTGCTATACTCTCAACCTAGTGCCAAAGTATACTGTAACGGAGTGTTATCCCCTACATTCTCCTTGAGGTCTGGTACCAGGCAGGGATGCCCATTATCCCCCTTGTTTAATCTTTATTTGGAACCCCATCTCCAGCAACTGAATTCCTCCCCCTCCCTAAAGGGCAGCACAGTAGGTCCCCTTAATCTCAAGTTACCTGCATACGTGGATGACGTCCTCCTTCATGTGACTGACCTGGTCACCTCCATCTTGACAGCACTAGATATCATTAGGGAATATAGTTATCTATCTAATTACAAGCTAAATCTGAGTAAGACAGAGGTGATGCCTCTCAATCCATATGTACTACAGGCAGATATTGCCTCCTTAGACATGACTTGGTCCCCCCAGATGAAATACCTTGATATTACTTTAGCGCCTACATATTCCCTTACTAAGAAAATTAATCTTGACAATCTCCTGCTGACTATTAAACAAGACCGTGACAGGTGGTCCCCTCTTAATCTGTCTCTCCAAGGTCGGATTAGTGTCATTAAAATGAATGTGCTTCCCTGCAATTTTTACCCCCTTAATATGCTCAACATGTATCTCCCTTTGGTCTGGTTTAAAAAAGTCCATGAGATTATCTCTAAATTTATCTGGTGTAATAAGCCCCCATGGTTGTCGTACATTCAGCTAAGCGCCCTAAAGCAACAAGGTGGCTTCAAACTCCCTAATTTTTTTATGTAATATGTAGCCAGCCATATGACTGAATATCTCCATTGGATAACACCTCCCTCCTTCTTGGATGCCCCACAGTACACCCCAGCATGGCTTCAAATTGAACGTTACATGCTGAACCGGCTTAAAATGATCCCGGCTTCTCTATTTTATATTGCGCCTAAGACTCTCCCAGCATCTCTGAGGTGCACCACTATATAGCTCCCTCAGGGTTCATAGTCAGCTCTGTAAACTGCTTAAGTATGACTACCAAAGGGATGCTTCCCAGCCATTATTCTGGAACCCCAATTTCTGGGTGGGGGGTTGGATGCTGGTCTCGGGGAGCTGTTTGCTGGTGAGCAGATGGTAGTCTGAGATCTGATTACTCAGGGTAGAATCCAAACTACACTGGATTTGATGCAGTAATACCACATTCCTGCAAAGCACACCTTTGTGGTATACCAAATTCGTCATATGCTGGTTAAATGGTTTGGTCCATCCGCATGGAATGTAAATCAACCAGATACCTTCTTGGAATTTCAAACTTTGGCCTTACAGCCCCATGCCATATCTCAGTTAGCACTAGCCCTTCTCTCTAAGACATGCCCGCCCAATTTGAGCCAGATCCCCTACTGGGTCGAGAATCTCCCTGATACACCCTTTGTTTGGGAGAAGGTATGGAACGAGGTCTATAGATACATGGCTAATGATAGACTCCGGTTGACTCAATTTGTTATACTGCATAACCTTTACTTCACACCGGCCAAAATGTATGGTATGGGGAAATTACCTCGGAATGACTGTTTCAGGTGTGGCTTGGAATATGGATTACCCCTCCACATTTTTTGGGATTGTCACAAAATTGTCCCTCTCTGAGGTCTCATACAGTCTAAGATGGACCCCCTGCTGGGGCTCCAAAATCTCTTCATGCCACAAACCTGCATAGTTGGGGACTATTCCTCGATAGATGTCAGAGAAATGCGGCATCACATGGCTCTTATTTCCCTATCTGTTAAAAAAAGTGGTATTGCGGCACTAGAAGGACCAATCAGTAGTTTCCTATACGGAATGGGTTAATGAGTTGTTATGTAATCTCAGGTTGGAGAAATCTATTGCCAGGCTTTGAGGTTCCTTGGGTAAATATAGAACTGCATACCTTAATAGCGCTCCCTCAGGATTAAGGATCTACTGCAGTTTCCACCTGAGGGGTGAGTCTTTTGATTCCTTTCTCCCCTACCTCCATTAAATGGTAGATCTATTCATCCTAAATAGCTACTAGACACTCTCTTCTTGGCATCTCAGTTCGTATTCATCAGCCCTTAGTCCCTTTGATTTTGTGACTTCTAAGTGGTTTCATATATATTATGGCTCTCCTGGTGGAGGGGGGTTAGGGGGAGGGGTTGAAAGGTTGATATAGGGTGGGGGGATGGGGCTGTATCTACTGTTTGTACTCTGCACTTGTTACTGCATTATCTCCTGTCTTTGCTATGTCATATGTTTATGTGGTTACTGAAACTTTAATAAAATATATTTAATTAAAAAAAAAAGACTTTTGAGTTAAAGAAGAGGTTTTAAGAGCAGCTTGGAGCAAAAAGGAGATTCATTTCAGTGATGTTCATGTATTTTTTGATCAGGATTATGCCCCACAGACTTTATTCCGATGACAGAAATTCTTCCAAGTGGTTAAGGCACTTAAGCAAACAGGACACCAGGCGTTTGTGGAGTACCCTGCCAAACTCATGATTCAAACAGAGAATGGCATGAGGTACTTCCCAGATTTGCAAGCAGTGTCCTCCTTTTTAAAAGAACTAGGAATTAAGATACCAGAGGACTGCGCAGACACTAGGGGCAGAGCTTTAAAAAATGGGTCCTGGCAGAGAGTAGGTATTAAAAGTGCTCAGAAGTGAGCAACAGCTGGGACTTCCTCTCTGTGGAATGAGGTCACTTCTAAGTTGTCCCCCCCAAGAAGTAAACAATGGGAATGCTCCAGAAAACCCTGAGGCAGATACGGGGCACCCAGCCTCTGCTTCTTTATCGGCGGACACTTGAATAGCAATGTGGGGCTGAAGTAGGACTCTAAATAAAAAACATAATTGTGTTCTGATGGTTCTTTAAGTATTGAAAGTTAATATTAGTTAGACCGATGGGTCCCTATGGCACAGCCTGGTTGAAGTAGCGTTGGGGGGACCGGGCTGAGTACTTTGGGCATCGCAAGCCCCCTCCTATCCACCACCAGGCATACCATTTCTCTTTATTTAACTTTGTATAACTGTTAAAGATTACTTAATGCCTAAATGATTCTTGGATGCAGACATTGCTAAGCTGGGGATGCGTGTGGGTGGCAGGCGGTTTGCTTAGGGGAATTTTGAGTGGGGCCTGTGACAGTGGGTAGTGCTCTGGGTGGTGGACTGAGGAGGCGTTTTGAGAGCGGGCAGGGACAGGGGTCTTACGGCACATTGTCATGTGGTAGAGCCAAGGAGTCAAACGGAGCAAGAGACAGTAGTTTTTATAAGCATTGGGTAGGTGGCTGCCTGACCAGGCCCCCCTCACACACATACGGTGACCTGTTAAAGTCCAGGGAGGAAGAACAGCTAGCACCTGTAGGCACGTCAGCACTAGTGGTTTGGCACTGAGAGAGGCAACTTGGACCAGTTGTCAATATTCCCGGTGACAGGGGTAAAATTTGCAACCTAATCAGGGGAATTACCCTGCTCTACAACATTGCTGCACTGGCCTAAGTGGCAAGATGGGAGGACCTGTAGGGGCCTTCCCCCAGCAGATGGCTTATAGTGCAAGTTTAACAAAGCATGAGAAGGGGCCCACGGGGCTTCTTAGACTTTGGAGTTTTCCTCAGCTCTGATCCCTGGACCAGGATCCTATACAGTGGTGAGAGGTGGGTTTGGGTCCTGGAGAGGGTGCTCTTAGAACGTTCTGCGCTTTCAGCTCCATGATACTTTAGACTATAGTATCGAATGAGACTTGACCAGAGTGGAGTGCATTGGGGAGTTTCTCAGGTTCCTGGGACACATTTTTGATGACATCTTACTCTCTTTTTGGCTCCATAGGTTTGTTTGCTCTACATGGCATAGAACCCAGGAGACCGGGCCTTCGCCCATGTATTTTCAATCTCCCCTTGCATAATGGTGGTCCTTTTATTATGTTTTTAACTACGGGAGACTGACACTCAGTTGCCAGCACCCGTTAGCCCATCACTGACAATTCCAACAGTGGGATTGTGCCCACGGTGGACTGTTATTTCCTGTTTCAGAAGGCTTCACCCCCACATACCCATAATTATAATAACCAACTTTGCCCCGGGGCAAAATCCCACTGTTGGGATTTTTGATGTCGGGCAGTTGGTGTCAGGCAAATGAGTGTAGGTATTATGAAGTGATACCTTTATTATTTTATTACTATCCTTTGTTTTTTCACGCTGGACTCGCCTCAAGGAGGTCTCCCCCCACTCAAGGTCTCCTTCTCCAATGGGCTATTGCAACTAAAGGACAGTTTATGATTTACATCCCTATTCGCCAGATGGAGCAGAAGATTTTGGTTCTGTGTGGCTGCCATCTTAGCTTGGTCTCTTCCTTTGTTTGGTGACCAATTCACCCATCTGGTCTCCCACTCTAAAAGGGTTTGGGAGTACTGGTGGAGGAGCCGCAGTTCATGTCTTCTCACCTCGTCCCATGGAGTACCTGTACGTGGACGAGGATTGGGTTTAATTTACCTTGAAGCACACTTCAGTTGACATTGTCTTGTTCCTTGAATTTGATGTATATAGTTGTAAGCAGTTGATAGTTCTTTATACAGTTGCCAGATATTATTAGAGCCGGGTGCGCACCCCTCCCCCATGGGACCCACAGTGGCTTTTCTCCAAGTGACCCACCTTATTTACCAGGAGCACCTTAAGCTGAGGCAGGGTTGGGTGGGGGAAGTTTATGCCTCACATTATGTGGAGCACCCCCATTGTGGGAAGGGGGTTGCCATTCTGGTTCGAAGCAATGCCTCACTTAATATCGCCCGGTTGGACGCTGACATAGACAGGAGGTTTATTAGACTCCATGGAGAGTATAGAGGGCAAAAGTGTATTTTGCTTAACTTATATGCCCCCAATGAGGAGTCCAAACATATTCTCTTTTTGATTAAAGTGCTTGGTGTCACCGTCACAAACACTCAGATTTCAATAATTGTGGGTGGCGACTTCAGTGCCATCATGGATCTCACCTCAGACCACATGCGGACTGGGTCACAAGTGCCTTCTAAGATGGGAAAGTGTTGTCTAGACTATGCTCTGAGTCGGCTTTGGTGGATGGTTGGAATTTTTCATATCCATGAGGTCGAGACTACACATATTACTCTTCAAAATATAATATGTATTCCCACATTGATTTCTTTGTAGTCTCAGCAGACTGGGTTCCAAAGTTATGTGGTGCATAGATAGGATCTATTACCCTGTCAAACCATGCCCCAATCCAAATTCAAATGGACATGGCTCCTAGATGGCCAGAAACTTTATGGTGTCTAAATGTTAGTCTTCTATCAACACTGAATTTTTGGATCTGGTCAAAGATGCCACTAAAACTTTTTTGCAGATGAACTCTCTGGAGTTTGCAGGAGCAGGGGTCCATTGGGATGCGCTGAAGTGTTTTTTGCCTGGGAAGATAATTTAATATTCATCCCAGGTTAAGAGGGCCTGCACAAAGCAGTGTGTAGACCTAGAGCACAAAGTCACGGACCTCGAATGCCAACACGAATTGAATTTGGATGAGACAGTGAAACTTCAGCTTGAACAGGAAAAACTCAAACTAAATAAATTGTTTGCAAGAGAATCTCCTCCAGAAATAAGGAGGTGATCCTGCCACTATATAGGTTGCTGGTCAGGCCGGACCTGGAATACTGCATGCAGTACTGGTGCCCATTCCTGAAGAAGGACATCAGATTGTTGGAGGGTGTACAGCGGAGGGTAACAAAGATGATCCAGGAATTAGAGGGATACTGCTGTGAGGAGAGGCTGTGCAAGCTGAACATGTATTCCCAGGAGGAGAGGAGGGATGGGGGGGCCATAATTAAAACCTTTAAATACCTAAAGGGATAAAGAAGACTAGTACAGAAGGGATTTTCCTGATTACAAGGGGGAGGGTCACAAGGGGGCACCAGCTGAGATTGGGTGGGGAGATTCAGGAGGGAAGTCAGGAGACATTATTTCACAGAGAGGTGGTGGATAAGTGGCGAGAGGTAGTAGCCTGTTGCATGGTAGGCGGTTTTAAGGGGGATGGGACAGAGTGTGGGGGTAATTATGAAAAGGGAGGGGTGGGTGGGCAGCTGCAAATTGAGGGGCTAGCTGCACAATCGAAGCATATTTGATAGACCATGAGGCCTGTTTCTGCTGGCGTTGTCGTACAGTAGCAGCCACAGATACTGCCAGATATTTCCCAACATTTCTGTGATATTTCCAGAAATATCTCCTGCTTTCTGCATTTCCACAGTAGGGGCAGCAGAGAGAAACTCTTCAGAAATTTCGCAAAATATCTGGAAATAGCTGCCAATGTCTCTGGCTACTACTGTATGTTCGTATATTAGATATTCAAATAGAGGGCCAGTTAAGGTATTCTAAACAAAAATATTTTTAGCATGGTAATCTTGCGAGCAAGCTGTTAGCCTGGCAACTTAGGAAGGAGGCCACTAACAGAGCAGTTCTCAGACTCTGCAACCCTGATGGTAGGGCCACCATCACATCCCTGCCACAAATAGCTAAGTTGTTTGGGAAATTTTATAAGTCCCTATATGCAGTTGAAAGAGGGCCAGATCATTTTGAGCAATCTCTTAAATATTTGAATAATTTGCAGATACCTACACTTAATGAGGAACAAACGGAATTCCTCGGTGCTCTGATCCTGTTGTCGGAGGTATTGGGAAGAATTAAGCAACTGAAAAATTGAAAGTCACCAGACACTGACGGATTCACATCAGAATTTTATAAACAATTTGCCCCAAAGCTTGTAGAATCCCTTTTTGGCCATATTTAATGAGGTGATGGGGGAGAGGGGAGTCCCAGCCTCCTGGAACCTAGCCCAGATCTCTGTTATTCCTAAGCCAAATAAGGAACCAGAAGATCGTGGGTCATATTGTCCTATCTCTCTTCCAGTAGACCTCATGCTTTTTACAGGAATCCTGGTGAACTGCCTACAATCAGTCATATCTTCACTAGTACATATCAACCAAATGGGTTTCATCACTGGGTGTTTCCTCCAGGACAACATCCATAGATATCTCAATATCATTACTGCCCAGAGAAATAGCAAATCCTTTCAGCTGGCTATAGGTATGGATGCCGAGAAGGCATTTGTTAGGGTTGATTGATTGTTTATGCATCTTATCTTGTGGAGATTAGGGCTGGGGGAGAAGTTTACAGTGGCCATAAATGCACTGTACTCCACTCTGGAGGCTCAGGTTAAAGTGAACTGATTCCTGTCAGAGCAGTTTCCCTTGAGGTGGGGTACTCGACCGGGATGCCCTCTCTCTCCCATACTTTTTGCCCTTTCACTGGAGCCCTTAGCCATTTCTATCAGAGCTAATGAAAACATTAAGGGGGTGATGGCCGGAGGTCAGGAACAAAATTAACTCTTTATGCGGATGATTCACTCTTTTTGGGCCTGTGACAGGGTACAAGAGGACCCTGTCCCATTTGTTTTGGAGAAAGTATGTAAATGCAAAGATCTGTATTCTTTCCTTTTCTCTCTTCTCTGTCTGGTTGCACAACCAGATTTTTCCTGTGAGACTTCAGACTTGGTCAACCCAAACAGTCTCGCAATCCTTTGCCCTCACTGTCTCTCTGTTTTCTCTTGCTTTCTGTTTTTCCTCCCTTGCATATCTAGATCTGGTAAAATAAGAATATGTGCAAATCAATATATGGAAATGAAACAGATAATGGGATCACTGTTGTTTCGAAAATATGGTGTTACTGTTGAAATGTATATGTTTATAATTTGAGATAACTGTGAAAAGCTATAGCTTACTTGGGTGCAAATGCCTGAGCCTTTTGCAGTTGCTGTGGGGACCTCATGAAGTTCTCAATGTTCTAGCATCTCCTGAAATTTACAAAGGTCAAGATGCTTGCAAAGGATGGGGGTTGAAAAGAGTTATAAAAACAGCTAAGCTGGGCTGCAAGGGAGATTTTTTACAAGAGATTTTATTTTGCTTTTGTATATAGTTATTCTGAACAGATTTATTTTATTTTATGTTACTGTAACTACAATTAAAGAGTTTTGTGTAATTTTACAACTGCTCCTGGGTTTTCTCTATGCTTCCTGACCCGTGCCTCGAGGACAGGACCCTATACACGAAGCATGCGTAGTGGCTACGCATGCACAACTGGGGCGTACAAGCACCCATGCCCTACGCGCCCCCTGCGTGGGATGCACAGAGGAGGCATGCAGCACAGACGTGCCCGATCCCCCAGCTGCGTGTGCAGCAACGTGCCGGGGGCAGGCCGGCACCTACATGCTATGCACAAAGGTGCATAGTGCTGACTGCAGGGGTGCATATTGGGTCACTGGGTATGCCACAGAGACCCAGCTGTATACCCCCATGTATCCTGCGCACACCCGCTGGACAGGGTGAATAGCACACCTACCCCTGCAGTGTTGGGCACCCCGACCCCCTCCACCTGGTGGCATGCCCCCCATCCATCCCACAGCACCAATCGGTGCCGGCAGAGGGACGGTGGCATTGCCATCCCTCATCTGCCTCTGCTGCCGGTCATCAGTTGTCTGCAGGGCGTGGGGCCAACATGTGTCCCACCCCACAAGGGGTCTCGTGCATGTCCTGGTCTGGCCATCTGATTGGGTGCCCGGCTGGTCCCGTGGCCCCTCCCCGGCCACTCTGCAGAGTCCTGCACCCGGAAGGCGGCGGGGTCATGGACAGGTGGCTGGTGGTCGTGCATATCACTGGTGTGCACCTGTCCAGGGGTATACAGCTACGTGGGTGGGGTACACGAGGATTCCGCGTACCTCCACCCCTTCATGCATAGGGCCTAAATTAGCAGATCATCCGCCTTCCTACCCCATCTCTAACACTCTTTGAAAGAGTATGGTTCTCTCACAGGTTATAAAATAAATTCCCAAAAATTGGAAGCCTTAATTTTAAGTGGATTTCCATCACCCGCTTTTAAACTGTCCTTCCCCTTTATGTGGGCTTCCAGAAATACCTTTTGGTATTTAGGCATTAGAATCTCAATGGACATATTGCTCATTTTTAAGAATAACTATATGAAACTTTTTCAGGAAATACAGGCAGATATAGCCAGGTGGAATTTACTACCGCTTGGCACACACGCACTCCTCGGGTCAGGCCCTCTGCTCCCACAGTGTCAACCTCAAAGTGCAATAGTGTGAACAGGGGACAGACAGGGTAACCCTCCTGTCTGTTTTGGGTCCGAATCACCTACTAGCCTCAACTCCTGGGGGTCAAATGTGAACCTTATGCTAGTGCACCCAGTTAACAGGCTCAGATATATATTCTCTTCTGGGAAATGCAATATAATCTTTCGCTCAGTGGCACCCAGCCAGTTTTCCCAAAATGTGCCCTTACAACTCAATATGAGACCTAGGTATATTCTTACCTTTTTGCAAGATTAGTAACACATTCAAGCCCTTAACAGTTGTCAGACTTAACACAGGTTCAGTATTCACGTGTAAAAGAACTGAGAAAAAGCACAGGCAGTACTTTAAATGAAATATTGTTTACTAAAAATTGTAAAATAGGTAAAATCAAACACAGAACAATTATATCAATAGCTTACAGTCACATAAAAAAAAAAAGGGAAGTCACAGAACACAAATATGCCTACCACGAATACTTAAGTTCTTGCCCAGTTAGATGTTACCATTAAGTGCCTTCTTAAGTCTAGAGAACTGTGTCTGTCTTGAGTCCAAAATAATAAGCTCTGTTTCTCTCTGATGCCTGTTCATTTCAAACTCCATTTCCCTACCCCTTTTGGTGAGGTCATAGTTAGATCCTCCTAGCTTTAACTTCTTAACATAATTATCCACAAGGATGTATGTTAATTCTGTGAAATCAGCAACTAGCCATTTCCCAAATATGACAGTCTTTGATCAAAACATCCCCTTTTGTGTCACAATCCCACAACCATGTCACTAGTTCTCAGCTAGGTGAGAAAACCATAAAGGATCAGCCAGATGGCCTCCCTTCCTGCTATGGTCATAAAATTTATATTTAGTTTCAACTTCAAAGGCAGGAGCAGGTTATAAGGGGTAATAAACTATTCCTCTGGAAGGAAGGCTTTTAATAAGGGGTTTCCCTGGTCAGTTTAACACATCCTGCAGCTTTCAGCCACACTGACACCTTGGAGGTCAAAGGTCACTTCTCACTGCTAGGCTATTTTCTTGCCCAAACAGACCTTCACATACCATATATTTATGTTACAAATATTATACAAGAATAATATTAGAGAGTTTATCACGCTACACTCCTCCCTCCTTAGACTGAATTTGGGGGATTTATTCCTGCATGGGATGAATTCCACAAATTCAGTTTACATCTCAAAGCAACGGGATAAACCATCAGTGTTTTCATTCACTGCCTCAGTCCTGTGTGAGACAGTCATGTCATACCCTTGCAAGGCAAGATTCCATCTTAGTAGTCAACCATTCATTTTACCCATTTGTGTCAGCCAAACCAGTGGGTTGTGGTCAGTCTGTACCTCAAAATTCTGCCTGTATAGGTATGGCTCTAACTTCTTTAGGGCCAACACCATGGCAAGACACTCTTTTTCTACAGTAGAGTAAGCCTGCTCCCTGAGAAGTAATTTTTTGCTGAGGTACACTATGGGGTGATCTTTCCCCTGGCTGGATGTCTGACTCAGCACTGCCCCAATACCCACATCTGAGGCATCAGTCTGGACTACAAAGGGTCTGCAATAGTCTGGACTTGTCAATACAGGAGCACTGCACAGTGCCTCCTTTAGTCTTGTAAAGGCTTGTTCAAAGGCTGGTTCCCAGGTAATTTTCTTAGGCATCCTTTTCTTTAACAGGCCAGATAGGGGAGCAGCCAAAGCACTGTAATTTGGTACAAAATTCCTATAGTACCATGCTGTTCCTAGAAAACTCCTGACCTGCTTCTGTATTTCTGGTCTGGGTCATGCCTTGATTGCCTCTATTTTCACTTTGTTAGGATAGAACTGACCCCGGCCTACAACGTGCCCAAGGTATGCCACCTCAGCCATTGTCACCTGGCACTTCACAGCTTTGACAGTGAGCACGGCCCTCTGTATCCTGCCCAGCACTTTCCTAAGGTGGGACAGGTGTTCTTCCCAGCTGGCACTAAAGATGGCAATGTCATCCAGGTATGCCATAGTGTACTCCTCAGCATCATTAAACACCTGGTTCATCAACCTTTGCAAAGTGGCTGGGGTGTTCTTCAATCAGGAAGGCATTACTTTAAATTCAAATAACCCTATCGGAGTGATGAAGACCGACCTCTCCCTAGCTCTGGCAGTAAACTCTACCTGCCAATACCCCTTTGTTAGGTAAATAGTTGTAAGATATGTCCCCCCTCCCAACGTTTCCAGGAGTTTGTCCATACGTGGCATTGGGTGGGCGAATTATATGGCCTATGCAGCCAGGAACCAGAAGTCCAGGTGGGACACTGTACTGGCACTGGCTAAACAGGCTTCCCCCCAGCCGGCCAAGGAGCTGGAGGAGGTGGCTGCAAATGGGATTGAGGCATCAAAAGTTCAGTTTCATGCTGCTGCGGACTCCAATGATGTATCATCAAGAGTCATGGCTACATCTGTGGCTCTTCAGAGAATGGCTTGGCTCATATGTACTAGCCTCTCACAGGATACCCAGGCTAAGGCCATGGATTTTCCTGTAGTGGGTAATTTTCTATTTGGGGAGCAGACAGAGAATTACATGAAGAAAATTGATGAATACAGGACCACTTACAGGAGTGCTCAGGCCAAGGAAAGGCAGGCAACTCCTCAAAGGCAGCAGTCTAGGGGCAGAGGCAGGCCTTTTCAAAGGCCTTTTAACCAAGCACAGGACTCTTCTTCCTTTTCACAGAGGGGGTTCTTCAGAGGGAGAGGCAGAAGGGGGATGAGCAGGCCTGCATCCACCCCTCAGCCTAAAGCCCCTGCCAAGCAGACACCCTGAGGAACCTGCCCGGGTCGATTCTCCTATCCCAGTAGGGGGCAGGCTGGCTTACTTTGTCCAGGACTGGATGTCTGTTACATCAGACAAGTGGGTCCTGGAAGTAGTAAGCCAGGGACTGGTTCTCAGCTTCAAAAAATTTCCAAAGATGAGAGCCAGATCTTTTCCACCTGAAAATCTCTCAGAGACTCTTGCCCTAGAGGCAGAGGTTTCTTCTCTCCTAGCTCTAAGAACTATAGAGAGAGTACCTACCTTACATTGGGGCAAAGGACTGTACTCCAGGTACTTCATAACTCCAAAAAAGACAGGAGAATGGTGACCCATCCTGGACTTAAGATACCTGAACAAACATATTTTAAAGCCAAAGTTCAAGATGATAACTCTGGGAATTATTCTTCCATCTGTAAGGCCAGGGGACTGGCTGGCCTCCCTGGACCTCAAAGATGCCTACTTTCACATTCCCATCAGGTGCTCCCACAGAAAGTACCTCAGGTTCGAGTTGCCCTCAGGCCACTATCAGTTCAGAGCAATGCCCTTTGGCCTAACCTCAGCCCCAAGGGTCTTCACAAAGTGCCTGGCAGTAGTTGTTGCCTTCCTAAGAAGACAAAAGATTTCCATTTTTCCATATTTGGATGACTGGCTCATAGTGGGCCAGTCCCCAGACCAAGTCAAGTCACACCTGCAAGTGACCCAGCAAGTGCTCACTTCTTTAGGATTTCTTCTCAACCTACCAAAGTCAGTCCTCAAACCAATGCAGCTCCTCACCTTCATAGGGGCAGAGCTGGATATGGTAAAAGCAAGAGCCTTCCTTCCCCTGGAAAGGGCAAGAGCTCTCATGGAGCTGGCCTCTTCATTCAGCCTTCAGGTGTCTCGACCAGCAAGGCATTTCCTTCAGCTCTTGGGCCCATGGCAGCTTCTACAGCAGTGGTCCAAGGTGCAAGATTCCAGATGAGGGACATTCAGTTCCACTTAAGAGCCTTTTGGTCCCAAAGAAAGGATTCCCTTACCAAACTAATCCCAGTGACTCGAACTCTGATCCAAGCACTGCAATGGTGGCAGGATCAGGACAATTTGAGGCAAGGGGTTCCATTTGCCACTCAGTCTCATTTAGTGGTCCTTACCACAGATGCTTACCTGCTGGGCTGGGGTGCCCATTTGGGGGACCTCACCACCCAGGGACTGTGGTCGCCTCAGGAATCTCTTCTACACATCAATCTCTTGGAACTCAGGGCAGTGTCTCCGGCACTGCAAGTTTTTTCCAAATCAGTACAGAACAAGGTGGTTCAGGTCAGAATAGACAACACCACCACCATGTGGTACATCAACAAGCAAGGAGGCATTTGGTCTATGGCCTTGTGCACAGAAGCAATGAAGTTCGCTGGGAACATAAGCAGAAGGCTGGTAAGGACAGAGGTCTGGGGTTATATTCTGTTTTAACTGAAATATTTGAATAGTTTTGTAAGTGAAATTAGTTCTATGTGTTAAAAATTATTACCTTGTGTTAGAACTGTTACTTGGGCTGTGATATTGTAACTTTGAAGGCTTGGGAACAGTTGTTTGGCAGTGATAATTAGAGTGAAATTTAAATGTGTTGTTTGCCTGGTGTTAGGGGGAGGGTACATTAACTGGAATTACCTTGTCTTTAACAGGAATTACCTTGGCTTTCATTGTTCACTTGGGAACATAAGCAGAAGGCTGGTAAGGACAGAGGTCTGGGGTTATATTCTGTTTTAACTGAAATATTTGAATAGTTTTGTAAGTGAAATTAGTTCTATGTTTTAAAAATTATTACCTTGAGTTAGAACTGTTACTTGGGCTGTGATATTGTAACTTTGGAGGTTTGGAACAGTTGTTTGGCAGTGATAATTAGAGTGAAATTTAAATGTGTTGTTTGCCTGGTGTTAGGGAGAGGGGACATTAACTGGAATTACCTTGTCTTTAACAGGAATTACCTTGGCTTTCATTGTTCACTTGGGAACATAAGCAGAAGGCTGGTAAGGACAGAGGTCTGTGGTTATATTCTGTTTTAACTGAAATATTTGAATAGTTTTGTAAGTGAAATTAGTTCTATATGTTAAAAATTATTACCTTGAGTTAGAATTGTTACTTGGGCTGTGATATTGTAACTTTGGAGGCTTGGGAACAGTTGTTTGGCAGTGATAATTAGAGTGAAATTTAAATGTGTTGTTTGCCTGGTGTTGGGGGAGGGACATTAACTGGAATTACCTTGTCTTTAACAGGAATTACCTTGGCTTTCATTGTTCACTTGGGAACATAAGCAGAAGGCTAGTAAGGACAGAGGTCTGGGGTTATATTCTGTTTTAACTGAAATATTTGAATAGTTTTGTAAGTGAAATTAGTTCTATGTGTTAAAAATTATTACCTTGAGTTAGAACTGTTACTTGGGATGTGATATTGTAACTTTGGAGGCTTGGGAACAGTTGTTTGGCAGTGATAATTAGAGTGAAATTTAAATGTGTTGGTTGCCTGGTGATCTTAAATACTGAAAAGCCACTGGGGGTTGGGATTGAAGGGCTGAGTATTTCTGTTTGGGACTGAAATTCGAAGCAACAGGAGCTGGTGGGCCTGTGACATCATACAGTACCTGATGTCTGCATACACACACTGTTAGTGGGACTGAACACACACTGGACTGTATGTGTTTGTGAGACTTGGGAACTTTATTGGTGGGGTTGAAATTGGGGTGTAAATAACTGCAGTCAGTATAGAGAGAAACTGTATTCCAGGAAAGGGACTGAGAAAAGGGGGTGTGCCATTATAAACAGAGGGGGATAAACAGGGTGGCCATATTCCACCATGGCAGGCATCTTCGGAAGGGTTGTAGGCTGCACAGGCTGTGGGATGGCAATAATTCTCAATTGGGCCTGGAGAGGGAGGCTGCCACTCTGAGACAGCTATCTTGTATCAGGAGTGAGGTATATTGGTTAAGGAGTAAGCTGGGGAGCTGGGGGGTGTCCAAGGATAAGGGTGTGGATATGGGCAGCAGAAGGGTAGGCTGAGGGAGGCTGAGGCAATGCTCTGAAATTACAGGACATTATGTTACAGCAAGCAGGAGGGGGGATATTAGGGACAGAGGACCCTTAGATAGGGATGTTGGCCTAAGGGCAACGCGGCACGGGTGAACATTCTGAATACAAAGAGAGTGGAGGGGAAGAGTCGAGGGGCTGTTGTGCGGAAGCCTAAAACAGCAGACTGTAGGGAAGGGAGTCTCTAAGGTGAACAGAGCAAGAGGGAAGAAGAGGGCAGTTTACAGGTGCAGTCAGGAAACTCGGGTTACTTGATGGAGGCTGACATAGAGTGTCACTACATTTGAGCTACTAAGCAACCTAGAGGAGAAGGGTTGGTGAAATGAGGAAACTTATACAGAGGCCGGGGGAGGGAGTCGGATACCCATAAGGCATCACAGACCGGCCAATGGAAAGGATAGAAATAGTCCCAGAGGAGAGGAAACATAAATGTTAAGCAAATGGGGAGATGCAACATATTGCAGACATAGGGGCGAGCATGATTGGAGAAAACTGGGAGACAAGGAATTGGGGCCGAGCCCCCTTCAGCAGGGGTCAGTACCAGGATGGGGCCTAGCTAAAGGGGACCCACAGAGAGCCTCTGAGGCAGGGTACTAATACAAGGGAGGATGGTGGTGTAGGGGAAGGGGAAACCATCAGGGCCAGGATAAATGGTTCGGATAAAAGAGGGTTAAAGGGGACACCTATTCGGGGGTTTGAGTTAAGTGGGCAAAATAATGAGGGAGGCAGAAAGGGGAGGGTGACAAGGGGGTCTCTAATAAGGCAGGAAGACTCCCATGGAACTGAGATCATGAATAAAGGGGGGGAAGGGGTGCTGAGAGGGCATAGTGGAGGTAACCATAAGGATGATGGCGGTGTTAAGGTTCTGTTATTGGGACACTCGATGATTAGGGGTATCCAGTGGGAGGGACAGGGGGTGGATGCCATAGCCAGGTGAAGGTAGTGAGTATCTCTGGGCTGACAGTGCACAGAGCAAAGTTCATGGTGTATGAAATGGTTAGGGATTGTGGAGGGAAACCGGATTTCCTGGTGCATTTGGGAACTAACGATCTAGAGGGAAATAGCGTTTTGGAAATCCAAGCAAGGTTCCAAGAACTTGCCAGAGTCTGTCGGGATAATGGATGCAACATTTCCTTTTCGGAGATATTGCCAGTACCAAAGGCCTCAGTGGAGAAAAAAATGAAGCTCACAGAGGTTAATGACTGGCTCAGGAAGTGGGGTGAAGAGAGTGGGTTGGGGGTGTTAGGGAACTGGAATGGAGTTTGGGAGGATAAGGGACTATATGCCAAGGGCAGGCTTCATCTTGCCCCATTAGGGAAGGAAGTCCTTAAACAGGGGATGGCTGACTACATTCAAGAAAGGTGGGGTTTAAACTTGTGAGGGGGGAAGGAATAAGGGAGAGGCTGACCAGAAGCCTCTCCTACAGATGAGGGAGTAGCCTTCAAGCCCAAGGGGAGGGAACAGACTGGGGTGGAGGTTTCAGGAGGAGCAGAGGGAGGATGGAAGTATAAGGAATCTGGGTGGGGTTCGACAAAGAGGATCAGGGATAAGGGGTGGGGGTTGGTGTTAGTAAATGCCAGGAGCTTGGGAAACAAGTTGCCAGAGTTCCAGGCCATGCTGTTCGGGGGTGGATGTGGCGGTGGTCACGGAGACGTGGGCCAACAAAAACCATGACTGGGACCTAAACGTATGGGGGTACACTATGCTTAGGAAGGATAGAAAGGAGGGCAGAGGGAGTGGAGTGGCTATGTTCATTAGAGATGACATAGAAATTGCTAGGGTAGAAGAGGCAGAGGGAAACGTGGAGGCCTTATGGGTCACCTTACGATCCCCAGCAGGAGATAAGGTCAAGCTGGGTGTAGTATATAGGCCCCGGGATGAATGATGTTCTAGAGGATGGTTTGCTGGACAACATCATTGCCCAGTGTGGACCAAAAGGGGAAGGAGTGGTGTTGATGTGGGACCTTAATATGCCAGGTACAAACTGGGGAACCATGTCCTCTAAGGTGGCCAAGGAGCAGAGGCTGCTAGATGGCTTCCAGGACGTGTTCTTAACACAGCATGTGATGGAGCCCACAAGGGAGGGGCATGTCCTGGACGTGGTTCTGGCAGATGGGGATCTGGTAAGGGACCTGGTTGTACAGGACCCCCTGACTGGGAGCGACCACAATACTGTCTGGTTTCAAATAAGCATGGGGGGGTGAGATCTAGGACACTGGCAGGGACTTCAGGGGCAGACTTTGAGGGCATGGGAAATATTCTCAAGGATCACTTGAAGGGATTACATCAATGACAAGTGTGGAAAGGAGATGGGAGGTCATAAAACAGGGACTTCATGAGCAGTCAGGATCTGCGCTAAGTTGGAACGTAAGGGAGCAAGGTCACATAAACCATGCTGGTGGTCCAGTGAGGTACAGGTAGCAGTCAGAAAAGAAGCGGCCTACAAAAGTATAAAAACAACAAGAGGGGATAGGGATAAGAAATGTACCATCTTGCATCTAGAAAAGTCACCCATATGGTGAGGGAGCAAAGTCCAGTAAAGAGCAGCGGTTGGCACAGGGATACAAGAAGGGAAAAGGGTTCTTCCGGTACATTGGGGAGGCGGAGAAAAACTAAGGGCCATCTCAGCAGATTGAGATCAGAAGGAGGTGGGTGGAAGAGGCGAGGACCAGGCAGAGGTATTTATAGTACTTTGCCTCTGTGTTCACTAGTGAAGGGATGGGATATCTACAAAGCAAGCACGAAGGGATGAAGCGGCAGTGAGTGGGATCAGGGGAGCAACAGAAATGGAGCAAGAGGAGGAGGTACCCCAGGGTGTCACATCCGGATAAGGATAAAAGGCCAATAATGTGGGAGGATGGATGATGCTATCTCCGCCAAAGAGTGTGGTTAGCCCTTAGGCCCTAAGAAAGACAAATCTCCTGGGCGGATGGCATTCATCCGAGGTACTATGGGAATTGGCGGACATATGGCTGAACCCCTGGCGGAGCTCTTCAACAGGTCACTTGAGACAGGAGGGTACCTGAGGATTGGCGGAGGCATGTGGTGCCAATCCATAAAGGGGGTCGAGGAAGTACCAGGTAACTATAGACCCATCAGTTTGACCTCGGTGGTGGGAAAATGAATGGAATACTAAAGGAATGATTGGGGGTATACTTGGAGGAGGTGAGGTCTGGATAGTCGGCAACATGGGTTTGTGCCAGGTAGATCATGTCAAACCAATCTTGTGGAGTTCTATGAATGGGTAACATCAGAACTGGACAGGGAAAGCCTGTGGATGTATTATTCTTGGACTTCAGCAAGGCGTTTGACTCTGTCCCCACAATGGTCTGGTGGAGAAACTGATGGGGTTGAGTAGGCCCTTTGATGGTCAGATGGATTGAAAACTGGCTAGCCGGATGCACCCAGAGAGTAGTGGTCTCTGGGGAGCCTCGAACCCAGAGGTTGGTAGTGGGTACCAGAGGGTTTTGTCCTGGTCCGATCCTGTTTAATGCATAAATATCGGACATCAGAGAGGGTATAGGGTGTGAAATGAGTCTCTTCGCGGATGACTCCAAGATGGGAGCAGTAGTTGAGGAAGAAGAGGGGAGGTTGGCCCTGCAAGGGGACCTGGACACCCTGGAAAGCTGGGCTCACACCTGGAAATTAAATTTCAATATCACTAAGTGCAAGGTGTTGCATCTTGGTTGGGGAAACCCTAAACACAGGTACACCCTGGGAGGAGAGGCGCAGGAGGCCTCAATAGGAGAAAAAGACCTAGGGGTCATGGTGGATGCATGTATGAATAACTCTGAGCGGTGCAGGAGAGTGGCTAGCAAGGTAAACAGGATGTTGGGATGCATCGTAAGGGGGATCACCTCTAGGAGCAAGGAAGTGATTCTGCCGCTGTACAATGGACTGGTTAGACCAGACCTTGAGTACTGTGTACAGTACTGGAGACCACACTTGAAGAGGGACATACAGCTCCTGGAGGGGTACAGAGGAGGGCAACTAAGATGATCACGAGGGCTAGAGGATTTGGCGTATGAGGACAGACTTGAGGACTCTGCCTGTTTTCATTGGAGGAGAGGAGAGACAGGGGAGACATGATTGAGGTCTTCAAGTACCTCAAAGGAATAAATAGGAGTAAACATGGAGGATCTTTAGACTAAAGCAGGAGATATCACCAGAGGGCATGGTTAGAAGTTGGAAGGTGGAAGGTGAGGGGGAAAAGAGGAGGAAGTTTTTCACTGAGAGGGTGGTGGACCCTTGGAATGCACTGTCTGGCGAGCTGGTTCAGAGATCCACAGTGGAGGGATTCAAGAGAGGGTGGGACAGACACAGAAAGTGGATGTATCAGATGATGGCCTGTCCCAGGGGGGTGGGGATGGATGATAGGGGTTTCTGGAGCACAAGGGATGGGAGGGCCTCGGCACCCAACTAAGGATCTAAGGTTCGAGCAGACTCGATAGACCGTAAGGCCTAATCTGCTGGCAAATAGTATGTTAGTAAGTTGTGGTCCCTGGCTTATTCCCTGCAAACCTCTCTGATAGCAATTCACCTTCCAGGGAAGGACAATGTCCTAGCAGATGCACTGAGCAGAATATCTCAGGGCCATCATGAATGGGCCCTGGATCCTCTGGCATTGAAGCTGATTTTCTCAAGATGGAGCACTCCAGAGATAGATCTTTTTGCAGCCCCAGACAATCACCAACTTCCTCTCTTTTGTTGCAGATCCCCAGTCTTGGGCTCAGTCCCCCTGGATGCTCTGATTCTGAACTGGGAAGGGAAATGTCTGTATGCTTTCCCCCCTTCCCTCTCCTGTTCAAAGTGTTAGTCAAGATAAGGTCACAACCTTGCAAAGTGATTCTGATTGCTCCAGGCTGGGCCAGGCAGCCATGGTATCCCTTGTTGCTGTCCCTAGCAGTCCATCTTCCCCTGTCTGTTCCCAGGAATTACAACCTGTTAACATCCTCTAAGGGGAGGATTTGGTACCCCAATCTTCAGTCTCTCAATCTCAAGGCTTGGTTCTTGAAGAGTTAGAGTTTGCAGATCTGCATCTTTCCCAAGGGGTTCTGGATATCCTCAAGGCTTCTTGAAAGCCCTCTACCAGAAAGACTTACAACTCCAAATGGAAAAGATTCAGCATTTGGTTTTCTAAGAAGAGTATTTCTCCAGACACTGCTGATTTGCCTACAGTTCTGGATTATATGGTCCATCTCAATGGCCTAGGCCTCAGACCAGCTACTCTCAAGGTACCCTTATCTGCTGTTTCTGCTTTCCTGTCAGTAGGCAAGTCTTCCTCACTGTCATCCCACCCTGTATTCTGTAAGTTTTTCAAGGGATTGCTTTACACCAATCCCCCCTTTAGGGATCCTGCTCCTGCTTGGGATCTTAATGTTTGCATTGCTCAGCTTATGCAACCCTCTTTTGAACCTTTGTCCTCAGCAGAGCTTAAGTACTTGACTTGGAAAACTGTGTTTTTGGTAGCCATTACTTCTGCTAGACGTATCAGTGAATTGCAAGCCCTGTCAGTGGAACCTGATTTCATCTCTTTTCACAGAGATAAAATGGTCCTTAGAGCTAACAGAAAGTTCTTGCCTAAAGTGGTTTCAGATTTCCACCTGAATCAGTCTATATCTCTCCCTGTTTTCTTCACTAATCATTTTTCCTCGGGAGAGAGGAGGCTACACAGTTTGGATGTTAAAAGAGCCCTTAGCTACTACATACAGCGTACCAAGGGTCACAGGTTTGACTCCCTCAGTTGTTCTCACTTACGGAGAAGTTGGGAAGGGCAAACCTGCCACCAAGAGATCTATTGCCAGGTGGATTGTGTCTTGTATACAATTCTGCTATGAAAAACTGGGAAAAACTCCACCCTCAGGCCTGAGGGCTCATTCTACAAGAGGTACAGCTGCTTCCCTGGCTGCTGCCAGGGATATCCCTCTTTTAGAAATTTGTCAAGCAGCCACCTGGAAAACAGTCCATACTTTTACTAAGCATTACTCTCTGGATATCCAGGCGAGGAGTGATGCTTGGTTTGGCACAGCAGTACTTCAGAGCCTATTCCCAAAGTAGGTTCTGTCCCTCCTCCATGGAGGTACTGCTTGGTAGTCTGCACTTGTCAGAATACAGCAAGACTTCATGTTGTTTGAAGAAAAAATTACTCACCTTAGTAATTATGTTTCTTCTAGTAGAGTCTTGCTGTATTCTGACCTACCCCCCTGCCTCCCCTCTCAGAACCTAGATTTTTTGGGATGTGGGTGGGTGGGCAGGTGCACTGTTGGCACCCTAGAGGTGCCCCTTTACACCCTCTGTTTCTCATGGGGTGAGTTGTTATTTCAATTGATTGGTTTTTGTGTTTGGGTTTCCTGACTTGAGTCTTCCTTTTTGATCCCAAAAGATTATTTTTCTGCCAGATGGCTAGTAAAAATTTTACAGTTTCCACACAGAACACCTAGTGAGTTTTGCTCGTAAAGATCTGATGGTTGCAGTTCAAATGACAACAGGCAGAGACATCAACCAAGCTTGAGATGAACATTCTATGCCCTGCATAGAAAAGTTAACCCATTGTTCTCTGGGGCAGTTTAAAGGCTGGGGCTAACTGCACTTGTCAGAATACAGCAAGACTCCACTAGAAGAAACATAATTACTAAGGTGAGTAATTTTTTCTTCCCAGTCCTCCCGGATCAAGTCTAGGGGCCCACATACTTGGCATCCATATAAGAGCTTGAAAGGGGAAAACCCTGTAAACTCTTGGGGCACCTCCCCCTATGCAAACAACAGGTGGGGAAGGTATTTCTCTCAGTCCCTCCCATGCTGTTCAGCAAACACTTGAATCATTGACTTAAGGGAACCATTAATCTTTCCACAAGTCAATTGGCTTATGGGTGATAAGGCATCGTGCATCTCTGCACTGCTTCACACTTCTCCCACAAACATTTCGTCAGGTCCGACATGAAGGAACCCCCTCGATTGGTGATAACTTCCTGTGGAAACCCAGCATGGGGGAAAATCCCTAGTAAGGCATCTGCCACTTTGTCCTCAGTGAGAATAGGGTAACTGCCTCTGGGTACTGGATGGCATAATCCACCACAGTTAGGATGAACCTCTTCCCAGAGGAGCTGGGGGTATTTAAATGCCCCACAATATCCATTCCCACTCTCTGGAATGGCTCCTCCACTCTGGGTAAAGGAACTAGGGCAGCTTGGATTTTCTTACCTGCCTTCCCTATTTCTTGGCATCAGTGACAAGACCTGCAATACTCCTTCACCTGCTTGGTGAAGTTGGGCCAGTAGAAATTCTGGGCCAACTGCTGCATAGTGCTCGCGATTCCCAGATGACCAGACATGGGAATATTGTATGCAATCTTGATCAACTGCTCACGGTACCCCTAGAGAATGACAAACTTCCTGCCCATCACCCTTCCCTCTGTTTTAGCATCCTGTGTATACAGCAGTCCATTGTCCCAATAAACTTTATGTTTCCCATCACCTCCCTGTGCTCCATCAGAGTCTGCCCAAGCCCTCGGCTTCTCTAGACTAGGGTCACTTTTCTGAGCAGCTGCAAACTCTTTACACATTCCTAAGGCTTGGGGCAGGTCCCCTTCAGTGTCTAAACTAGGGCCCCTAGTGCTGGCATCAGGGCATTCAGGATCACTGCTATCCCTAACCTTCTGACAATGGGTCACCCCTCCTTCCTCAGAGTAAACCTCCATAGCTGTTTGGTTTACTGCTACCTGGGAAATTTCTACCCCCCTTTCATTATTCTTCATATCAGGAGACACAGGATGGAAACCAGTCTCCCAGTGGTTTCCACAGGGGCTTCTATGGGGTCTAGGGAATTACAATTTTCCTTTGCCGCTTGGCTGCGGGTAACTGCAGACACCATCTCCAGTTTGAGATTGTTGCTGATAATTATATTGACAGCCGAAGTCTCAGCTACAGCAACCTTTTGCACAGTTCCCCTGTCTCATCCCGGTCTATGAGAAAACTAGCAAGTGGCAAGGTTTTCTCCTCCCCAGTGAATCCCAGTACAGTCACATATTGATTGGGTATAAGCTGACCAGGCTCTACCAAATCCCCTTTTACCAAAGTCAGAGATGCCTCCGTGTCCCTCAAACCATGTGTCTGTACACCATTCACTGTGACTGGGTGCATGTGTTCTCTCATGTTTACTGGCATTCTTTCAGGGACACACAAATAACCCACTTCTTTTCTAGCACCACTTTGTTTACTGCTTGTCCTTTTGGGACACTGCCTGGCCAGATGACCAGGTTCTTTGCAAACCCAACATTCATTTCTTTTCTCAGGTAAATCTTTTCTTTGTAACCTGGGACTACTTGGTTTTGGTGGAGGCAGGGAGGGTTTTAGCTGCCCTGAAAGCATGCTTTTCCCTTTCTGCGCTGCCATGACTGCCCCATTCACTCTCAGAGCAGGTCTGCTCCTGGCATAGTGGTCCGAGAGTTCAGCAGCCTCTTGCACTGTTTTGGATCTCGGTCCTCCAGCCAGGTTTTCAGCTCTGCTGGGCATGCCCCCCAAAACTGCTCTAACAGTAAAACATTTTCAGTTTTCTCTACAGTGTTTGCTTCAATTCCTTCCCACCAATGTTTTAAAAACTGACGTTGTTTAGTGGCTAGCTCCTCATAGCTCATGTTAGGGCTTCCCCTGAGCTTACAGAATTTAACTCTGTATGCCTCTGCTATTAGCTCACATTTTTTTTAAAGTGCAGCCTTGAGTTTACTGTAATCATTACTGTTCTCTTGGTCCATTTGACCCAATGCATCCCGAGCTTTCCCAGTAAGTAGTGGGGATAGCTGGAAGCTCCAGGGCCCTCTAGGAATATTTGCCTGAATGCAAACTTTTTCAAAGGAATTTAAAAAGGCATCCATATTTTCTCCCTCTTTAAATTCAGCTATCAATTTAGAATTTATTTTGTAACCCAGTCCTGTAGTTCCAGTTAAACCCAGGCCACTTACCTGCTCTGGTGCTGGTGTTTGGAGTCATAGCTTCTCCAGTTCATGTTGCCTCTGGCGCTCAGGGTCTTCTCGCTCGGCCTCTCGCTCAGCTTCTCGCTGCTCTCACTCCACCTCTCACTGAAGCTGTCACTTTCTTTCCTCTGCAGCTCACTGCTTGCACCTCTCTTCTCTCTGGAACTCCAGCTCCCTTTGCTGCTGGGCTTCGAACCTTTTCTGTTCAAACTCCAGCTCCATCCTCCACAACTCCATCTACAGCCTGAGCCCTTCTGGCTCCAGAATGTTGGTGACCTTGCCCCACTCCAGTGGCCCTTGGCTTGCACTGGCCCTGCTGTCCTCCTCACTGGATCTGTACACTGCACTGGACCTGGCCCCTCCATGCCCAAGGTTTGGTCCTTTTCAGTCACTGACTGTGACTTGAGGCTCTGGTCATCGGCTGCCACCAGAGCCTCCATGAGGTTCTGCTTGTTGGCTCACTCCATGTGCTGTACTCCTCTCTCTTGGCACAACTGCTTCAGGTAGTCTGCAGTGTACCCACTGTAGTTGGAAGCCATCTTCTTCCCCAACTACAGCTACACTAACTTGCACTCGAAAAAAAAAATTAAAACGGGTAGGAACTTCGACTGTAAGCACAATGATATAGTTCTGTTTACTTTTTAAAAATAAATCACTGCCTTATTTTGCATGTGAGCTGTACAGTATTAATCTGACACACTGAACTGCTAATGCTCATGTCACCAATTACTTTTAAATTGCACTGCTGCCAACCAAATCTGTCACCAATGTGCACCGCAGGTCAGGCCTGCTCCTCCCACAGTGCCAACCTCAAAGTGTGATAGTGTGAATGGGGACAGACAGGGTAACTCTCCTGTCTGTTTTGGGTCTGAATCACCTACTAGCCTCAAGTCCTGGGGGTCAAATGTGAACCTTATAGTAGTGCACCCAGTTAACAGGCTCAGATATATATTCTGTTTGGGGAAATGCAATATAGTCTTTCACCCAGTGGCACCCAGCCAGGTTTCCCAAAATGTACCCTAACGACGCCTTGCCCACCTGGCTGAGGGGATCTGCCAGCTGATTGGAGGCTCCTGCCACATGAAAGGCTAGGAGATCTGCCTCCAGGCTGTGCATGAGAGACTATATGCAGACAGCCTCCTTGCACAAAGGCAGGGAGTGCATCCCGCCCTGCTTGTTGAGGTAGTACATGGTCATGCTGTTATCCAGCTGGACTTGGATGACTTGATCCTGAACATATGGAGGGAATGCAGTCAGTGCCAGCTGAACTGCCTGGAGCTCCAGCAAGTTGATGTGCCATCGGGACTCCTCAGGGGTCCAGAGCCCATGGACTCTGTGTTCCCCCAGGGCACCCCAGTCTGTGAGAGAGGCATCCATCAACAGGTTGACTGTCGGCTCAAGGCAGACAAATGGGATCCCTTCCTGCAGATGTGGTGGGAGTAGCCACCAACGGAGGGCATCCCACACCTTCTAGGTCACAGTGACCTTTGTACTGAAACCACTGGCTAATCAGCTTCCATTGCAGGGAGCTTATATGCCAGTGGGCCCATTGGACCATGCTGGTGCAGTCCACCATGTAACCCAGAAGGTACAAGAAGTCCTGGGCAGGGTGAAATTGCCTAACCCAAAATGATTGGGCAAAGGTGAAGACAACCTCTGCCCTGTCCACCGGGAACTGGGCTCTGGCTCGGCAAGAGTCAAGCTGTGCCCTGATGAAGCTGACCACCTGTGAGAGCACAAGTTCTGACTTGGTCTCATTGACTAGGAGGCCAAGTGTGACTCAGGTCTGAAGGGCCAGGTCCCTGAACCACTTCACTGCCTGCCTGGAGGGACCTGCGATAAGCCAGTCATCCGAGTAGAAGTACACCCAGGATCTCTCAGCACCTCAGGTAAGCTGCCACCACAGCAATGCATTTGGTGAAGACCCTGGGGGCTGAGGAAAGACCGAAAGGCATGGCTTGGAACTCATAGAGGTTTCCCTCAGCTCAAAAGTGGAGGAATCATCGGTTGGAAGGATGGATTGGGACATGAAAGAATGCATCCTGAAGATCCAGGGAACACAACTACATGTCTTGCTCTCAAGATGGTATGACATGAGACAGAGTTACCATCCTGAAGGTGCACCACCTTAGGAACTTGTTCAGGTCATGCAGATCTACAGTGGGGCACCAGTCCCCCATCCACTTTGGCACCAGGAATTACCTGGAGACAAACCCTGGGTGTTCTGGAGGATCCGCTGCTCTGACCACGACCTTGTTGCAGAGGAGCTGTGTCATCTCGAAGAGCCAACTGAGTGTTTGCAGATACCAAGTCCTCCCATGGGGCATGGGATCAGCTTGTAGGGTACTGCTCGAATTCTAGATGCAATCCCTGAATGGCCACTTCCCAAAACCACATGTCCATGGTGACAGCGGACCAAGTGGAAAGGAAGTGGTGGAGCCAGCCCCCCACAGGAGGACCCAGGGGAGGCGTGACAGGTATGAGGGTGGCATGTCCCATCCTGTTACTGAGCTGGCTTGGAGGAGAAGGATCCAGCTAAGGAATCACCAGGTCCCTTTCCTCCGGGCTTATGGACTACCGAGGCCACTGACTTGGGCCTGGGTCACCAGGACTGAGCCTGCTGGCCCTGCTGATTCTGGGCTGGTTTACCACAGCAGTGGAGGGCTAAAAGGGCTTTCACTTCTGCTGTCTGGAGCACTTGGGGTCCTTTTGCCCAGACGTCATGGAGTTCAAGGTGCAATTGGACTTCTCAGTATGCTGGAGGTGACACTCTGCACTGGGCCCAAACAGATCAGTGCCCGGGAATGGGACATTTGCGAGTTTGTGCTGAGTGACTGCCATAAAGGTTGAGATCTGCATCCAAGCCCTACAGTGCATGGGAACTGCGACCACCACCGAGCGGGCACAGGAATTCCCCAGATCCTGAGCCGTCTGAAGTTGCTGTTTGGCCACAGCCCGCCCCGATCTTGGACCTGCTTGACCGTGGTCTGGAGGTCCACAAGCAGGTGAAGAATCACCTCATCCAAAGAGCACAAGAGGGCATGGGAGAAGTTTGCCATCACTGTGGTTGAGCTTGCCTGGTGGAGACTGAGCAAGGAGGCAGCATAGACTGTTTTAGCTGCATGGTCCAATTTCTTGGACTCCTTGTCCAGAGGCTTGCTGACATCCCTGGTGTTGCCCAAGCACCAAAACACAGAGTGTGTCACCAACTCCTCAACTGAGGGGTGCTCTGTGAAACCTAAGAGGGTACTGGTAGGCACCACATATTTGCAGGCCATCCAAGCAGAGGGCACAAGGCAGGATGCAGGGTGCTGCCAAAGCTCCAGGGCTGGGCCGACAATGGCCTTGGCCACTGGGAAAGCCTCTGTCAGAGAGTCCCCTTTGTCCAGAATCTCTGTGAGGTGATGGTGAGTTCGCTTCTGGACAGGTTCCAGTTTCATCCCCATGGACTCAGAGATGAGGCAGAGGATGCCCATGAAGGAAGTGGGCCCTTTCTCCATCAAGAGATCCCCCATGGACTCCACATTGACCGAACATGAGGAATCCTTGAACTCAGAGGAGTCCGCATAAAGTGGCTGACTGCCTGAATCACCCTCAATCTGCCACAAGTGATCAGGTAAGAGAGTGACTAACAGCCAATGGGGAAGCCCCTTGGCTGGTGGAAACTCTTTAGTCAGAGCACTGGTCTGAGGCTGCTTGGGTGGCAGCTCCAGCATGATTGATGGAGAGGCTGGCTTTGGCTGAACTGAGATGGTCTGGATCAACTTCACTGGAGGAGGGACTGTCTTGACCAACCCCACGGGGGAGTCAGTGTCGGCCTGTTGGGCGACAGCCACGTGATGGCCAGTGTAGGAGCTGTGATCGGCTTTGGACTGGCCAACAACAACTGTTGTCATGAGGTCTTCGTAGCATTGACACAACTTGTGCTGAAGCCTCCCTTCCCCTGAGGAGGACAAAGATGAAGAATAGTGGTGGCGCCGCTTCCCATGGCATAGAGAGCAGGAGTGCCAATGCCAGCAGGAGCGCTGATGATGGCGAGAGCTGCTTGACCCACTGGAGGAGGAGGAGGAAGACTGAGACCTCGACCTCAGCCACCAAGAGATCTCTGAGGGAGCTGGGGAGTGCCTCCACTCCTCCTGGTCTGGGTCGTTGACCAGAAAGTACTACTCAGCAGACTGAGCAGCCTCTTCTGAGGTCACAGGCTGGACTGGAGTCTTGAAAAGAGAACTGTCAGCCTCTTCAGATGAAAATTCTCGGCTGTATCATCGGCCGGTGACTTCACCAACTGGCCCGACAGGGACTCCGTGAAGCCAGCAGCCAAGGCTGCAGTTTTGACCATGATCAAAACTTGGAAGTCCTGAGACCAAGAATGTTCCCAGTCCCAGGAACATTGATGGTGAGTCTTCTTTTTTTCTTTCTTCGATTCCTTCTTGCAGGAGCTGTGTGAATCAGAAGGGCCCTGCCCCTTAGTTGGGAGGGACTGGCATAGCTCCTAGAAGTAGCCCGAAAAAGTGAAGCCCAATTGGAATGTAACGAAGGCAGAAGCCAAGGAGGACTGTGCCACATCCGAGCCACCTCCTCCTCAAAAGCTGTGAGCTTTTTCAGCTGCTCGGCAGATCCTGCAGCCACAGAGACCACCCAACGGGCATCTTTAGATTGTACTAGTGGATGTCGTTTTTCTGGGTGTCCCCACTTTAGGTGGGCAAGGTGGTCCTCGAGGACCGCCGCATAGAACAACCAGCAAATGTCGCAGGCCTGGGTATCATGATCGTGGCCCAGGCAGTAGATGCATGTGTCGTGAGGGTCGGTAACTGACATCTTCTGCCCATATGGGCACTGGCGAATTCTGGGCATGGACTTATCATCCTTTGTGGTTGCGATCGAAGATCAAGATGAAGATGGATACTCATAAGAGTTTAAAGTTTTGGAAGAAAATCCAAAGATTTGAGTGCTAGGGCCTACTCAACAAGGGAGTGGTAATGAGAGCACCTGCTTCTTCCAGCGGAAAGGAAGATCTGGCATTATGGAGCAGAGCTGAGGGCGACACCACCCGGTTGGGTGGGAGGAGCTAGCTTGAAGACTTTCCGGCACATCTTAAAGGGAAAGAACACTACCAAATAGTTTGGCTAGAACAACATATCCATGTCCCTAGAAAGCCAGTTTCAGTGAAGATCTACTGATGATGTCATGACCAGAATGCACTGCCTAGTCCTCCCTGCAAGCTACCTTACAGGATTATTTCTCCCATGTTACATAAAGTTGCAGTTGTAGTAAAACATTTGAAAAAAGGAAAGCTGACAATGGGTGGGTACAGGGCATGCATTTCCAAAATGTATAGATGCAAGATACTTAGGAATGTGACCTAGGAGGGGATTGGAATACAGTTGCAAACATGGCTTTAGAATGCTAAAGTTGCATGCAATGTTTAGAATACTGCAGGGGTGAGATTTTAGAATACCACCAGGTTTCAACTGTGGAACAAAGCAATGGGACAATCTCAGAAAGTAGCTGTGGCACAGAATTTTAGAATGAGGAATAGAAAGTGAAATTCAGATAGTGGCAGTGTCATACATTTTTAGAACGTGGCAGAAATGCAGAATTTTGAAAAGTGGGACTGTAGCAGGGGTATGCAAATTCATAATGTGTCATGAATGTGTAATTTTAGCATGTTATGGCACAGTTTCAGAATGTGGTGGGGATGCTTGATTTCAAATTGTGGTGGCAAATGAAATTTCACAATGTGGTGTGGAAACAGAGTCTCAGAACGTGGGGGGCATACAGTTTCAGAATGTGGTGGTCACATGCACTTTCAGACTGTGGGAGGAATGCACATTTTTGGAATGTGGTGGGAGAGCAGCAGGGAAGAAAAAATTACTCACCGTAGAAGTCTTGTGCTAGATTTTCAAAGCCCTTGAAAATCCTGCAGCTGCAGGAAAAAACTGCTGCAAGTGGGTCTCCTCTTGCAGAACTGTCATTTTTCCTGCAGCAGCGGAATTTTCAAAAGTGGAGCTGGTTCACGATATACGGCAGCTTGTGACCATTTTTTTGGCATAGCTATAGGGAAAGTTACGTTTGGTGGGACCAGGTGTAACATCCCCTGCAGCTGCACTGGCTGAAGCTAAGAAACTCCACAGATGCAGAGATTTCATCCTGCGGCTGGGGCTGCAGTGTGGGACTTCTTAGTTCCTACATCGTTTGAAAATCCAGCCCCTTGTTTCTTCCAAAGGGTTTCCTCATCATCTGCTTAACAACTGCCATTATTCCCCTGGAATAAGCCTGCCATGGAGCATTAGAATGTTATGCTAATCAGAGAACTTAGAATGAAATTCAAGCCCTGCTTATGTGGTCATGCTCACTTTTGCACTCTAATGTCAGATTTAGTTCTAAAGCTAGGGTGAGCAGTGACCACTAAAACTAGCTAAATGGCTACCAAGCAAAATATCAAAAAAGTACTGTAAAATGTTTGAAAAATTATTTTGCATGGCACAGCAATGCAAAAATGCTATGAATAATTAAAAAAAAACTGAGATCACTATCAATTGCAAAGGCACCGTAACAAGTAATGCTCAAATAAATAGAAAGAACTGTTTCTTGTGTGAACCTTTCTCCAGGTACTGGAAGGGGTTGTAGGGATTATAGATTTTTTTTTATATACTTTACTTTTATTCCTTAAGAAAAAAATATTAAAGCTGCACAATTGTCCATCCTTCAGAAAACATTAAGAAAGGATTTCACATAAAGAGTTAACTTAAATGAAAACTGTCCAAAACAGTGGTGGCAATTACCAGGGCTGCAAAAATGCCTGATTAAAACAACCTCTATAGTTTAAAATGACTGCTGCTAACCTTTCATGAGTTATTTCTTGTTGTAATATTGGTCCTGGATACGCCATGTCATAAGTGCTGCCACACCGGAAGATGGAGTGTGACCTTAGCATTCTGTCCTGTTCCGGAATGCTCGTAAAAATGACGAGCGAGGCACATTTAAATGGAATAAAAACAAACATTGTCCCATGTAGAGATCTCTCAACTGTACCTCTAGAAGCAATTCCTGGTGAAAATGGAGCAGTGTAAGGTACTTAAATTCATTATTAAAGTTGGAGCTCCCGAGTTTGGTCATATGCAATAGCACCTAGCGGTACTGCGCATGCCCGAATTTGGAGTGCTAGGTGCTACTGTGCATGACTGAACTCGGAGCTCCAACTTTAATAACAAATTTAAGTACCTTACACTGCTCTGTTTTCACCGGGAATTGCTTCTAAAGGTACAGTTAAGAGACCTCTGCATGGGACAATGTTTGTTTTTATTCCATTTAAATGTGCCTTGCTCGTCATTTTCACGAGCATTCCAGAACAGGACAGGATGCCAGGGTCACACTGCGTCTTCCGCTACGGTAGCACTTTGGACATGGCACATCCAGGATCAATATTACAACAAGAAATAACTCATAAAAGGTTAGCTGCAGTCATTTTAAACTATAGAGGTTGTTTTAATCGGGCGTTTTTGCAGCCCTGGTAATTGCCACCTCTGTTTTGGACAGTTTTCCTTTAATAAAGCATTTTTGGAAAGTTAAAAAGAAAACTGAAAACCAAACATTTATCTTTTTCTAGAGCTTATTTTTACAGTCTATCTTTATAATCAGCTATAGATGTGCTCCAAACTTTTACTTCCCAACCATACAAAAAACTTATAACCTTATAACCTTTAAACCAATCCTTCCATACTGAGTCCATTTCAAAGCCCATCCCCCCCCCAAAAAGAAGACTCCTCAGTAGGCTACAGGATCATGAACAAACATGAACAGTCAAAATGACAGTACTTTTAGATATTTACTGAATGGTATTCTGTAAATTCAGCCTCCTCTTCATCCAGATCAGAGACTATTTCTTCTGGAAGTTTTACATTAGTCTCAAAAAAGGCTCTTGCAGAATCAGTGTCCTCAAAAAAGTGCATTTTTCCCTGGAATTGTACCCTCAAATGTGCTGGGGCTAGCAGACTGGCTGCTAATCCAGCTGCTTTGAACTCTGACATTATTGGTAGAAAGCGCTTACATCTGCGTTGAGTTTCCAAGCAAAAGTCAGGGTATAAGTGAAAATGGTGCCCTTCATAAAAACATTGCTTTGTTGTTCGAGCCAACTGAAGAGGTTTATTATGCTCTAACAGACTGTTGAAAGTTAAAATGATAAATCTTGCCTTCTAAGGGTATGAAGAAAGTTCCTTCGCAAAGCAATTAGGAGGTCTATAAACATTCTCCAACTCAAGCGAGGACTCCAAAGAAAATACCACGGAAAGTGCTTTTTCCACTGTCCCTTTCGACTCGGGTAGGGGAATAGTTCCAGGGAAACCAATGAGTCTGAGATTTCTCCTAAGAGCGTTATTCTCCAAACGCTCTAATCTGGATGCCTGAGCCAGCTGTTCATGAAGCACGGCATAACCACTTCCTCTAAGGTTTGTGTTCTGCCAGATAAAGCTTTCAATTCATTTTCATTATTTTTAACTGTCTGTTCTGTGTTCTCGACCCTCATCTCAATGGCTGCACAATGAGAGGTAATTTCAGTGAGTGAGGATTCAATCCTAAGAAATGACTGATGAACATTTGCCTGGAATTCAGTCAGGAGAGATTGGATAGAAGCCAGAGTTGGTTTTCCTTGCAGTTTAGGTTTTGCGCTCGCATTGGAGTGCTTCTGCATACCAGGAGGGGTTCCTGCTCCGGCCATGGCAAGAGAGCCCTCAGGCCTTCGAGCCAAAAGCTCCTCTCCCAAAGGTTTTTGGGGAAACAAATTTATCCATTTATAAAGCACTAAGAACTTGTCGACTCCGATAGCAATTTTCAGTGAGAAATATTTAATGCAAGCATTTTAAAGACTAGTTTTTAGTCACGAACTGTGGAGCTCCAAACAAATGTGTGCTTCTCTCTGATAGCTCCGGATTACGGATTGTTAAACAAAGTGAGGGATCCCTTTGGAAGAAACAAGATTACTACCATGAGTATTTTTTTGTTCTTCAAACCCCAGGAATCCCTTACTTATGCTTAACAAGTGCAGACTCCATAGCAGTACCTTTGGAGGTTGTGTACAGAACCTACTTAGGGAAACGTTTCTGCAAGACAATAATGCCAAAACTGGCATCCTTTTTGAACTGTATGTTCAGGCAGTAGTGCTTTGAGAAAGCATGTACTGATCTTACTTTAAGAGGGCTCTTGCAGTAAGCAATATATCATAAGGACTGAGCTGCCAGGTGCTAGGACCACACAGAAAACTTAACTAGCAGTGTCTGGTGGGGGACCACCCACCTGATGTCAGAGGATCGACATCGGCTCAATAGTATATAGTGGGTGGTCCCCACGCCCGCCTCCAGTTCTTTCCCACTGTCGACCTATGCACATCGAACCTCGTGGAACACTGCTGCAGTCTACTGCCATTTTTGATAAGTATATCTTTTGAAATTCTTTATTTTCTTTCAAAAATTAGTATTTTCGACATCGGATTGCATGTTTTCTCCTTCTTCTACCAAATCCTGCAAGAACAAGTGCACCTGCGACAAGCAGATACCTGAGACAGATGGCCATATCTCGTGTTTCCTCTGCCTGGGGCCTGATCTCAACACTGTGGACTGTGAGGCCTGCCAGAGCTTCAACCAGGCTACTTGCAAATGCTGTCTAAAAGTCCTGAAAGCCCATCTTTGGAAACAAAAATTGACTTCAATGGAAAAGGAGCTGCAGCAGGTGCAGAGTGCTTCTTCATCTCCCAGGGGCTCTTCTGGCTCCCATTCCTCCAAGCAGAAGAAGCACAAGCGAGACAAAGACAAACACTGGGACCAGGATCAGTCTCCCTCCAAGCTGTGGCTCTCTGCAGAGGCCCTGACCGACGAGCGGCCCTCTATCTGTAATTGAGGTACACTCCAGCCAATCCTGCCTCTTCTTTTTTTGAGCAGCCTTTGCCCCCCCACCTGAGCTGCTAACAGTTCTGGCGGGGACCTCCCCAGATTCAGAGGCTAGTTTCACTCTTAGGCCCTTGAAACCTCAGCCAGGGTCTAAGTCGAGTGGTTCGGCTGGAAGGTCGAACGCTGGTTCTGCCAACATCTGCAGAGCCCAGGTGTTCCTGTTGAACCCTGGTTCAAGGTCTGATGCTGGAGTTCTGGACCAGTGTCTGTTGTACTAGAAAGGGGACAGGATCAGATCTACAGTACAGTAGCTTCTTGTTGTTTTTATATTGTTTCTTGTGGATTCTACTTGGTAGAAGGTTATTTCTTTTCTTTCTTACTACTAGGGGGTGAGCAGGGTATTGGTTGGGGTTGTTGGAATTTTGAAACCTGTTTTGGTAGCTATAAGTGGGCTCATTTGTTTGATTCACTGTGTGGCAGGCTGCATTTGTAGAAGCCTATTTCTTCTGTTTTAAAACATAATTGGTGTGATTTAACTGGGTCTGTTTCTTTGAATTGGAGACCTATATCTTCTAATTCCAAGCCGATTTTGATGTGTTGTTGGTGAAGCTGTTTGAATTGGAGTCCTGTTTCTTTGGGTAGCAAACCTATTTTGGGGGCTTTGAGTAGAATTGTGATTCATTGTTGCTGGCTTCACTAGCTGCAGAGTTTTAGTGCAGAGTGGGGGAAGGGTGCTAATGGTCTGGCCAGGTCTCACTCAGTTAGGGAGGCAGAGCTGAATCAGGTGTGGAGTCAGTGCTTTGGCTTCTCAGAAGGAACTGGAAAGGGGACAGGATCAGATCTACAGTACAGTAGCTTCTTGCTGTTTTTACATTGTTTCTTGTGGATTCTACTTGCTGGCTTCACTAGCTGCAAAATTTTAGTGCAGAGTGGGGGAAGGGTGCTAATGGTCTGACCAGAGGCCTCAGCTACCTGATTGTTTCTGGAAGACTTGGGCTGGTCCCACCCTTGGTCCATTATTTGATTTATACCAGGGGTTCTGACATCACTTCCTCAAACAGGCAAAGGATATGCACCTGTCGTAGCAGAAGCAGACATCCAGGAAAGGAACAGCAGCAAGTGAAGAGGTGACTGCTATCTCAGTGGAAGGGAAGTAAATGCAAATCTAGGAGCTTTCATTATTACTTCTTCGCATTGATATTGCATTGGGAAAAGGAGCAGTAGGAGTTTGAAGAAGGTTGTGCAATGGCTACTTAAAGTCTCTTTTTGAGTGTGGATAGGAAGGATAGGAATATAAAAAGCAGTTGCTCAATATTTCTAAACGTGTGTAACAAAGGAGGTAAGGGAAATAAAGAAAATGTTTTGCACTGATAGAGGGGAGAGAGGGGAGACTTGGGGGAGTGTTTGGTATCCTGCATCTGGAAGGGTGGGGGGTGGCTGGTGAGCAGCGACAGCAATGGGTAGGGTGGTAGGCTGCAACAACTGCGGTGCACCAATCTTTCTAAAATTGCCTGGAGTGTGGGAGGATGTTTAGTGTGCAACCACATAGAAAAACTTAGAAAGAAGATTGAGGGTCTGCAGGAGGAACTAAGACAGGCAAGAGCAGATTGGGGTGGGTTTAGCCCAATACTGGAGGAGGGAGGAAGAAGGGGAGATAAGGAGGGTGATTTAAGCCAACAGTGGTGAGAGAGGGTCAGAAGAAGGAAGCAGAGACAAAGGGGCCCAGGCCAGGAAGAGCGATTGCCGGAAAACCAGGTCAGGAGACAAAAGACAAATGGAAGAAGGAGATAGGGACTTGTGAGGGAGGCGAAAGTGGCAAAAGTCATGGAGTGGAAAGGAGAGAACAGGTTACTATGAAGAGAGGGAGGCGGGCATTTGTGAAGGGTCTTCAGAAAATAGTTTGCACTGCTAGAGAGGAAGAAGGTGGAGGAGGAAATGATGAAATTAGAGGAGTAATTGATAAATGCCTGGACCAAACTGGAGCAGGGGAAGTTCTGCTGGGAGAATTGCAACAGGGGTAAAGGGAAATAATGTGCAGGAGGAAGAAGAGGCTGAAATGAGAGGGAGATGAATGGAAGCAAGCAGGGAGTAAGAGGGGTGGAATCTTGGTGCTGGGGGACTCAAGTACTAAGAGGAGTCAGGTGGGGTAGCAAGGGGGAGAGGCATAGTCGCATTTGGGTGGAGGCCATGCCAGGAATGACAGCGGAAAGGGTGGGACAATCTGTTCTGAAATATGCTAGAAGGGGTAGGGACAAGCCTCATTTAATTATACATCTTGGGACAAACGACCTGGCTGACAAGACAGTAGATATAATCCAGAGGAGGTTTGAGGAACTAGCACAATTATGTGAGGGGGCAGGAAGATCAGTAATTTTTTCAGAGATACTTCCAGTGCCAAAGGCAAGCACAACAAGAAAGCTGAGAATAGAGGAATTTAACGGATGGCTAAGAACCTGGTGTTGTGCTAAAGGGTATGGGCTGTTGGGGGGGGGAGGACCTGGGAAGACAGTAGTCTCTATGCCAAGGACAGACTACACTTGAGTGAGGAGGGAAAGAAAGTGTTGAAACAGAGGATGGAGGAGTACATAGAGGAAGTTGGGAATTTAAACTAGGAATGGAGGGTGGCAGTTGGGGAAGAGATATGCAGAGACCACAGGTTGGGAAACCATATGAGCTTACCCCCCATAACAGTGACAAAGGACAAATGGCAAGTACTACTGGTGATGCTAGGAAAGGAGGGCAGGATGGGAGGAGGGGAAAAGGGTGGAAGGTGGTTACCCTTAATGCTAGGAGCCTTGGGAGGAAAACTGCCAAGTTACAGGTTCTCATGGCAGAGGGAGAGGTGGACATTGCAGCCATCACAGAAACATGGGCCACCCAATACAATGACTGGGACCTGTCTGTACCAGGGTACAGATTATTTCGTAGGGACAGGGTGATTGGGAAAGGAGGGGGGGTGGCATTATATGTGAAGGAAGGACTGAAGTGTGTAAGGGAGGAAGGGGAGGAGGGTAGTACGGAGTCACTTTGGGTACAAATCCAGGATTCCAAGAATAGGATTCTTAGAATGGGAGTGGTGTACAGGCCACCATCTCAGATGGAGGAGTTAGACAGGGAACTATCGGGACAGATCAGGAGAACCTGTGAGAAGGGTAGTGTGGTGATTGTGGGGGACTTCAACATGCCAGGAGTGGACTGGAGCACCCCAACAACCAGGAACAGAAGGGAGCAGGTACTGCCGGATGCCTTCCAGGACAGCTTCCTGCTGCAAATGGTCAGTGAACCAACCAGGTTAGGGAATACCCTTGACCTTGTGCTGCGAAATGGGACATTGTGCGAGAACTTACAGTGGAGGAACTGCTGTCAGGGAGTGACCACCACTCAGTATGGCTCACGTTGGATATGAGCAAGGAAGGAGTGGAATCTGGCACGAGAGTGCTGGACTTCAAGAGGGCCAACTTTGGGAGGATGGGGGAAGTGGTAAAAGGGTACCTGGCCAGAATTCAATCTAGTATGGACACTAACCAGAGGTGGGAGCTTATAAAGCTGGGGATAGTGGAGGCAACCAAACCTGCTGCAAAGCCCAGAGCAAGAAGCTGGGGCTAAGAAGCGAAGCTGGTTGAGCAAGGAGGTCATGGAAAAGGTAAGGAGAAAGAGCTGCCTTTAGGAAGTACAAGAAAACA
Organism: Neoceratodus forsteri; assembly: GCA_016271365.2. Taxonomy (NCBI): domain Eukaryota; kingdom Metazoa; phylum Chordata; order Ceratodontiformes; family Ceratodontidae; genus Neoceratodus; species Neoceratodus forsteri. The sequence continues at coordinate 664,440,709 of CM057459.1, forward strand.
GGAAGGGGAGGACAGGGAGGAGTACTTGACAGAATCGAAGGAGGTGACAAGAGCAATAAGGGGAGCCAAAGCATCTATGGAACTCAGGCTGGCACAAGGCATTAAGAAGGGAGAAGGACTTCTTCAAGTACATCAGGGAGAAAAGGGCTGTAAGGACCACATAGTAAGGATTAGGAAGGAGGAGGTTGGGTGGAACCAGGGTGTGATAAGGCAGAAGCTCTAAATGAGTACTTCTGCTCAGTATTTACTAAACAGAAGAGGGGGGGTGACACCCAAGGTGGGAGAAATGGCAGAAGCGGGGGTGGTGACAGATGGGGAAATCATGGAGGGCAGAGTTCGAGAGGGTTTGAAGGCACTGAGGGTGGACAAGGTGCCAGGCCCAGATGGCATCCACCCCAGGATACTGAAGGAGCTGGCAGAGGTCCTTGCAGGACCTTTGGCAGACCTATTGAATGCCTCACTACATTCGGGGTGTATACCTCAGGACTGGAGGATGGCTCATGTGGTGCCCCTCCACAAGAGTGGCCGCAAGGATGAACCGGGAAACTACAGACCAGTGAGCCTCACATCTATCGTGGGTAAGCTAATGGAGACTATCCTGAAGGAGAGGCTGGTGACCCTCCTAGAGGCCAAAAGACTACAGGACAGCAGACAGCATGGCTTCATATGTGGCAGATCCTGCCAAACCAACCTGGTGGAGTTCTATGACTGGGTAACTATGCAACTGGACAGGGGCCATGCAGTGGATATCCTGTATCTGGACTTCAGTAAGGCATTCAACTCAGTGCCGCATGGAAGGCTGGGAAGGAAGTTAGTAGGCACAGGGGCAGGTGCAAAGCTAGTGAGCTGGGTAGGGAACTGGCTTCATGAAGCAACAGAGGGTGGTGGTGGGTGGGGAGCTCTCACACCAAGGGCAGTGACGGTGTTCCACAGGGCTCGGTGTTGGGACCAGTGTTGTTTGGAATATTTTGTAGACATATCATGGGACATCAAGAGCAAGATCAGTCTGTTTGCTGATGATACCAAGGTAGGCGTGGTGGTGGATGACCTAGGGGATGGCAGGGGGTTCAGGATGATCTGGCAAGTTTGAAACCTGGTCAGACACCTGGCAACTGGGGTTTAATGCCAAAAAGTGCAAGGTGCTGCATTTTGGGATGAAGAACCCAAGGAGGAGTTACCAGCTGGGGGAGTGCAGCTAGCCCAGACAGAGGAGGAGAAGGATCTGGGTGTGCTCATTACAGGGTCAATGAACAACTTGGCACAATGTAGGAAGGCAGCTGCAAAGGCCAACAAAATGCTGGGTTGTATTGCATGGGGTATATCCTCGAGGAGGGAGGAGGTGATTCTGCCACTGTATAGGTCATTAGTTAGACCACACCTGGAGTACTGCATGCAGTACTGGCGCCCGTATCTGAAGAGGGACATTAAGTTACTGGAGGGGGTGCAGCGCAGGGTGACAAAAATGATCAAGGGGCTGGGGACTTATCATACGAGAGGAAGTTGAAGGAGTTGAACATGTACTCACTGGAGGAGAGGAGGGACGGGGTGACATGACTGAAACCTTTAAATACATGAAAGGAATAAACAAGACGGGTACAGAGGGGCTGTTCAAAGTAAGGAGAGGAGGGCCACCAGGGCCATGATATGAGACTGGAGGGAGGAAGGTTCAGGAGGGAGATGAGGAGACCCTTTTTTACAGAGAGGGTGGTGGCTGGGTGGAATGCGTTACCTGCAGAAGTGGTATGCAGTAGAACAGTGGACTGCTTCAAAGGGGGATGGGACAGGATAAGGGGGAGGGTTAATGAAGGGGAAGAGTGGAAGGAAGGGGCAGCTGCAGCATAAGGGGTGCTAGCTGCACATTCGAGCAGGCTTGATAGACCTCTAGGTCTTTATCTGCTGGCAAATTTCGTATGTTTAGCTGCAGCCGCCACAAGGGGAATCCCTCCCCTCGGGACAACCCTGTCTCCTCCAGTGGGGCCTTCAGACATTCCCCCCACCCAGGGCCAGAGGTACCACTGCTCACTGGCCCTGTCAACCAGCCAGCACTGGGCTGCCCTACACCGTACCCTCCCGGGGACCCTTGGCTAACCAGCCCAAGATTCCTCTGTCTGGTCTGCCTCCCACACCCCAAACACCAGAGGCACCCGTCGATCTGTCTGGCCTGACACTGGGTCCCCCTGTATCTGCAGCCAGATACTCTGCAATCTGGGCACTCTAGCTTCCCTTTGAACCCTCCGCCAGGTCCCTCAGCCCCGACATCGGGTTCTTCTCTAGGTTATCCAATTTCAGGTTATCCAACACCAGACTACCCTATGCTGGGCCACCCTATGCCAGGGTACCCAACACCAGGCTACCCGACGCCAGGTTATCTAACACCAGAGTATCCAAAACCCGGGTATCCAACACAAGGGTATCCAACGCTGGGGTACCCGATGTCAGGGTACCCAGTGCCAGGCTATCTGCTGTCGGGGTATCAACCGCCAGCCTACCTATATCCTTCAAAGGCACCTCTGCAAGCCCCTGTGGACTATGGTGCTCTCTTTGAATCCTGGTGTAACAAAGCTTAGCACCAGCTAACATCGGAATTGGACCAACACCAGCCAGACACAGCTCGTACACCAGTCCAGGCGATCCCTACTCCACGGTTCCTGTCCTCGATCAGGGTCCACTCCCACACTTCTGAACGCACATTGGGAGCCTCCACAGGGGATACATGAGGTCATGGTCTGACTGATCTTCAGACAGAGGATCTCCTTTCGAGGTTCCTTTCTCCACATAGGAGCCCTTCGCCAGACTCCAAGTTTGACTCTTCTTCATCCTTGAGCTCTGAGACCCCTACACTGGAGGGCTCCAAGCCTATGGAGACTCCTAAGTCCCCCCATAGGATCCCTCCTTCTTGGATATCCTCCAAAACATTAAGGAGGCAAACAGGTGGAGGACAGAGGAGTAAGATCCTCTGAGATGGAGATTGGCAGGGCATCTTGACTTCCCATAGCTGAACCCCCTCCTCATTCCCTCATGGACTGGGCCACACAATGATTTGGCTACTACCATATGGCAACAATCATTGTCTGTTGAAGCCATTTCTAAGGAGGCGAACAGATTGTACCACGCTCTTGAAGGGAAAGATCACCTAATGAACCACCCCAAAGCTGATTCGGTGGTTATCAACGCAGCTTATGACCACTCCAAGCAGCCAACACATATGAGTGCCTCCCCTCCAGATAAGGAGTCAAAGCAACTTGACCAATTTGGCCAGAAGGTCTGCTTGTCCTCCACTTTGACTTTGTGGGCTCTGAATTATGTAACCCATATGGTCTGCTATCAAAAGGCCATCTTTGGCCAACTGAAAACAGAATTTGAGGCCTTGCCAGACCAAAATTCAGCAGATGGTCAAGACGGCAGAGATTATGGACAGTCATACCTTATGGGTGACTTATGATGCTGTTGGCGCTTCCACCAGAAGTACTGCAACGGCAGTTTGTCTTTGCAGACATGCCTGGTTGTGAGTATTGGGTTTTGCCCAGGATGTCCAAGTGTCTATTTTAGGCGCGCTCTTCAGGCTCTTCGGAGGGGATGTCCAGGACATAATGACCAATCTGCAGGAATGAGGGAAGGCTCTTCATTCAGAGAACTCCCCTCTACCATATCAATCCCAAGTCTCAGCCTCATTTTCACCAACAACAAAGGCACCAGACAAGGCGGCAGCCCGACAAGCATTAGGGCACATGCTGGGCTACCTCATTTGCCTGTACCCCCCCCCCATCAAGTCACACAGAACTTTTGGGGCAATGCTTCCCAACCCTCCATCTGCTTCTTCACTCCTGGCCCACCGCCTCTCCTCCACCCACAATTCTGGAGGAGCTAGTCAGGGGCAGATTTGCCAGCCATCTGTCCGGGTGGAAGGCAATCATGAGATGGGTGCTTCAGCTCATAGCTCAAGATCACATGATAGAATTCATAGTGAGACCTTTAGAAACTCCTTAAGGTTGCTCTTGTTACCTGCAAGGTCATATTCCATTCATCAGGGAGGAGATTGCGGCTCTGTTGCAAAAGTCTGCCATAGAGTCAGTTCCTCTGGGCCAAGTAAGAAAGGGGTATTACTCCCACTTCCTCCTGGTCCCCAAGAGGATGGGAGACCTTTGGCCGATATTGGACCTCAGCACACTTAACCTATATGTTAAATACAAACAGTTTAGCATGCTGACCCTCCCAGTGTAAGTTAAACACTCTTGGTGTGTAGGGTAAATAATAATAATACAGATTCTTGTGTCTTGGAGTCTGCCAAGAAACATTCGTAAACAAGCAAGGAGTACTAATAAAGTTTATTATATTACTTATGCCAAGCGTGTGACAGAGAAAATCACAAGGAAGATGGGTTTCTCACCACTAGCCTGAAGAATGTACATAATCTCCAGGATTATAGATCTTAGGTTCTCTAAGATCTTGTGTTCTCTCCCCACGCTCCAGCTCTCTGCCAGAGAGTACTAATCTTCCTAGAGATGAACTAGTAGTGTTCAGAGGAACTACAGTGGGTTACAAACAGCTAAATACTACAGATAACAGCATAGCAACAGAGATGACAACATAGTTACAGACATGAGAAACAATATGTATTGGTCCTAAGTCATTCTCCATTGGATGATGATTTAGGAGATAGAATTACTAGTGAGTATCATATGAGACAGACTATGCTTCCATTAGCATTATAGCTTAGACAAAAGATATGCTGACAGGTTCAAACTACATGTGGCATGTCTTGCTTACATACAGTATAAAACATAGAGACATAACAGAGGCTTTCTCTCTCCGTCAGCTTGCTTAGACTAAGAGAACTGCTGACAGTTCCCTATTACACATGGCATATCTGCCTGAGTGTAAAACACACACTACATTTAATTACATGAGAATATAAGTATACAATAATCATGATGATCCCTCAGAGTCATCTTACCAGTGATTAGGTAGATTACATATGGAATATATATATATGAAAGACAAACATAATCTAGATAAATGTATTATAGTGATGAATAATGAATCATGCATGATCAGTATTAGCAAATCCTAGCAGCAAAGCACTTTTCCTAGCACTCATGCGTATATGATATGTGCCCATATCTGTATGTTAGTGCAAAATAGCAGTATCACAGTACAATAGACCAGGAATACAATGTGAGTTGTATGTGAGGTGTATGTGGGATGATAGGGGGCATAACCAATGCATAACACCAGGACTGTTGCCACTGCTACATCATGGACACTGCCTCTGCACCCTGGACATGCAGGATGTCTACCTGCATATCCCTATATTCCTTGCTCACTGCCACTTCCTCTGGTTTACCTTCCAGGGGGAGCATTTCCAATTCAAGGCTCTATGGTGGTGGCAGTGGCTTTGCAATGTCGGGGCCACTATGTGGTCCTGTCGCTCACTGGCTTCTGTCAGCCCTGTTGAGGGATAGCTTGGAGGCTTCTCCAACAGCTACCCTGGATCTATTCCACAGGGTGGGGGCCACACCTTACTGCTTTACATTGACTTCAATTCATTGGGGCAGTACTGGATACTTCCCAGGGTCAGGCCTTCCTCCCCTTAGACAGGGAGGAAATGCTGCAGAAGCAAGCTTGGCTTGTGGCCGCTAGTCATTGGACAATGGTCAGAACAGTCCTCTGCATCCTAGGTCTTATGGCGGTGGCCATTCCCATGGTGCCCCTGGCTGGGCTCCACATGCAGATTACGCAATGGACCCTCAGGGTACAGTGGGATCAGAGGTTGGACGACCTGGATCACAGGGTTTTGGTGTCCAGACCTATGCTATAGAATCTCCTGTGGTGGCAAGATCTGGAAAATCTCTGTTGAGGGGTTGCCTTACAGCTCAAACACTGATGACAGATGCATCAGGCATTGGAGGCAGTATAGTGCAGTGGTTTAAAGCTCTGCAAATCTAGAGACCTGGGTTTGAATCCCACAGCCCCCACTTGCATACTGTGGGACCATGAGCAAGTCACTTAACTTCCCTGTGCTCCCAGGTCACACCTGTAAACAAGCTTTCAGCTTAGTGTGCCACTCCTGGTTAAACAATTGGAAAAAAAAAATCAGGTCTGGGCTGGGGAGCAGATCTGAGAGATCACAAAACCCAGGGATCCTGGTCTCAGCAGGAGCTCTCTCTGCATATAAACTTGCTGGAGATGTGTGTTGTGCTGTATGCCCTCTAGGCATTTCAAGTCCTTCTCCTCCCTGGACCACTTCTGATCCAATCAGACAACATGTGCATGGTCTGGTATCTAAACAAGCAAGGAGGCATTCAGTCGTATCCCTTGTACAGGGAAGCAGTGCGAGTGTGGTATTGGGCAGTTCAGCACCAGCTCCAGCTAACTGTAGTACATGTCCTAGGCATCCAGAACATCCTAGTGGACAGTCAGGCAAGGGCTCATGAGTGGGAACTGTGTCATTTGGTCATCGAGGATATCTTTCACCAGTGGGGTCATCCAGATTTCAATCTGTTTGCTTCCCCATACAATGCACAATTACCCAATTTTTGCTCGCTCGTTCCCATGCCTGGTGTTTTGTGGCATGATGCGCTGTCTCTTTGCTGGACAGGGAGGTTCTTGTATGCCTTCCCTCCCTTCCCACTCCTGCAGAGGGTTCTCCTCAAATTGGAAGTAGAAGGAGCTCAGATGATTCTCATTCCTCCATATTGACCTCGCCAAATATGGTTCCCTCTGCTCCAGCAGTTAGCAGTGGAGCCTGCGGTTCCTTTCCCCCTCTGCCAGGACCTTCTGACCCAGGTTCAGGGCAGGCTGGTCCATCGATACCTCAAGTCCCTTCACCTTCATGCGTGGTGCCTTCAGACATAACTGTTTCTTGCTTTAGGGTCTCTCCTAGAGTCACTGAAGTCCTTGTAGAGGCCAGAAAGACATCTACAAGAACCACCTATGCGATGAAGTGGAAGAGATTTACATCTGGACAGCCTCCAAGGGTTGGGATCCTTTTTTGTGCTCTGTTCCTCAGATCTTAGAATACCTGCTCCATCTCTCTGACCTGGGACTCATTATTCTTCTTTGAAGGTTCACCTATCTGCCATATCCATCTTTCACACTCTGGTGGAAGGCAAAACTTTGGCTCAGTTTGAGGTCTTCCATACATTTCTGAAGGGAATACTCCATATGAAACTCCCAGCCAGGAACGCTTTCCCCCCATGGGATCTGAACTTTATCCTTGAGAAGCTCACTCTGCCTACCTTTGAACCAGACATGAGCTGTGACCTGTGTTATCTCTCTTGAAAAGCACTGTTTTTAGTTGCTATTACTTCTGCTTGAAGGATTTCCGAGCTTCAGGCTCTTGTGTGAGGCACATTATTTGATTTTCCACAGAGACCATGTGGTTCTGCGTACAAATCCTACATTTCTACCAAAGGTTGTTTCTGAGTTTGCTTTGAATCATACTATACAGTACATTTTTTGGTGTATTACCCTGAGCACTCTAATCAAGGGGAGGCAATTCTGCACACTTTGGGTGTGCACAGAATTTTGAGTTACTACACAAATTGGACCAAATCAGTTTGTCAAGTGGATCAGCTTTTTATTTCTTTTGCGCCCAAAAGGGAGGGCGCAGCAGTTTCAAAACAGTGTTTAGCTAAATGGTTAGCAAACTGCATTCTGTTTTGCTATCAGAAGTACAACAATCCCCTTCCCATGGAAGTTAAAGGGCATTCAACGAAAGGCATGGCTACTTGTACTGCTTGTTTCAGAAATGTTTCTGCCACAGACATTTGCATGGCAGCAACTTGGAGCTCTGTCCACACATTCACGAAGCATTACAGTCTGGACACTGCCTCTAGTCGCAGGGCTGGCTTTGGACTAGCCATGCTTCAAGGCCTTCTGTCTTAATTCCTGCCTACTGCAGACCTTTCCTGCTGCCCGTGATCAGTCTTTATTTGATTCACACTGCTTGGGACCTTATGGTTATTGCCTACTGAAAGAGCCTTCTCAAAGTAAGATAGTACAGTTGCATAAGAACTTACCATAACCATAGATCTTTGAGAGAAGTAGGCAAGGGTTTTCCCTCCCTCCTTCCCCCTGCTGCTGCTTCTTAGCCTTTTCTAGTAGCTCCAGGAGCCCTCTCCTTTTTCTGTAGGACATTTTCACAAGTCTCCATCGGAAGAACTGGAGCCGAGCGTGGGAGCCGCCCACTATATACCGCTGGGCCAACATCGGTCATGTGACTGTAACCCCCCCTACAAATGGGGGTCTTTCTTGAGCTTGCCTAAATACTCACTGCCAGGCTGGTGTCCTGCGTTTTAGCAGTTTAAATGTGAATGCCAGAGAGTGCCTGTATAGCCTCTGTGTACTATCTCTTTAAGAGCTGCCTGGATTGCAGTCATAAGTAATCTGAGAGGGAACTCTGTTTTAAGATGTAGCTATTTGCTGAAAATCATTTAGAGTGATAATGGTAATGTAGTTTGTCTAACCTGCCTTCTTTGCAGCAAGGACTGTTTTGTTTATCTCCACTATCTTGGTCCAGGACAGCGAATTGGACCAATCAGTACTGGTGAGACCTAAAATGGAGCCAGACTACAGGAACTGTCTGGAGTCAAAATCTGTAGGAATTGTAGTTTTGGGCTTTTTGTGCCTTTTTTGCACCTGAAGGGGGAGTCTTTGTTGTGACTGACAGGAGGATCAGCCAACCAAACCTTTTGGATCTTGGGGAATTTCCAAGGCTGCTGCAGCTAGTTTCAGTTTTGAGCTAAGAAGTGAAGAATTAACAGCTCAAGTGATTTTTGAGCAGTAGTTCTGTGTAGTTTTGCATGGGAGAACTGTGAAAGGGCTGAGTTTTGGCCTGCCTGTGTGCCTGCTGTCCCTGAGAGGGAAAATAGAGTTTATTTGGACTGAATCTGAGTTGTGAGGACTATTTAAGCCACTGGACTGTGACCAGGCTTTAACCTGAAGAAGACCGAAGATTTGCTGAATGCAATCAGCCTGTCAGGATTTCCAGCTGCTTTTGAATCCCTGGTTTGTGCAGAGACTTTGCGTTCGTGACTGGAGAGCGGTTTGCCTGGTACAGTAGAATTTCCTTACATGTAAATGTGCTGTGTATTGAAAGTGGGTCGTGATTTGGTTCCCCACTATGTGAACTGTGTTCTGCTTGCTGGAAGCTTTATCCAGCCTAATCAGACTGAATCCGCATTCATCTCTATTCGGCCTGGGCCATGCCATGCTGGCCCTGCCAGACTACCCCCCTGCAAAGAGAAAGTCACCAATGAGAGACCTGCCTGGGGATCAGCCCCCTGCTCCACACTTGAACAGGGATGCTGCCTCGGCGAATCATGTGGGCCCTGCTTCTCCTGGCACTTCAGATTAACCACCTGCTGTCTCGATTTTCGTCCAGCCTTTGTCCAGTCTTGGGTATCATGAGTAATCATCAGGGTAGTTCCCTGCATCAACAGCCTAATCTAAAAGTGTGTCATCTGATTGTCTTGTTGTTTTCTTTTCACAAACTGAGCCCTCCAGCTCCGGATTACAAATAGTGTGTGTTGTGCATGTTGTTTTCTTCCATCACAGGGGCCCCAACAAGCTGCAACATTCCTGGCTAGCCCACCATTCTCCATCTGGGTACCCAGAGTGTGTGACTGTTTATGGACCCTGAAGTGCATGCAAAACTGTTTGATTGATAGAGCCTTTAAGCAAATTAACCTGATTACGCCCCTCCCTTGTTCAAGCCCCTTAAATAAATCAGATCTAACTGTTTTTTGCATTTACCCTGACTGTGGTTCCAGTTTGTGCAAGAGCAATGTACTACTGTTATTTGATGTGTATAATCTTGTTTTACATGGGGTCCCCAGGGCCGGGCCAGAGGAAAGCCCTGGTGGTAAGTGCAAACAGTGTGGGTACTTGTGTGGTGTATCGGGGTATTGTGAAAGTGATTACTGTGTATTGTTCCGGCCAGTAGTAAGAAAAGAGGTGGTTACAGTGTCCCAGAGTGCTGTGCCCAGGTTAGCTTGACCACTACCAACCCTGCCCTCCGGGTAGAGGCACCTGTTTCAGAACTCAGGCCCCTTAACCTGCTACTAGCCAAGCAGGCAGTGGTAGTAGCCCTTGGGATAATGCCACCTAGGGGTTACATGACGTTGGGTGGGCAGTCCCCCAGACACTGCTAGCTAAGTTTTCCGTGTGGTCCTAGCACCTCAGTCCTTATAGTTATTGTCTACTGCAAGAGCCTCTCTTGAAGATCTACTGTTATGGTAAGTTTTTATGTAACTGTACTTTTTCCAGGTACAGTGCTCTCTCTTTTATCTGCCAGCCAGCATAGATCCTAAAGTTTGGTGGATAATAGAGGGTGGCAGACAATAGAGGATAGTGGTTAATGGGTGAGGTAACATTTCTTAAAAACAGGACTGTAGCTCATACTAGCAGAAGCGAGGGTGGCAAATAAAAAGGGACGGATAAAGGAGTGAGCACTATAGCTACTTTACAGATTTCCTGCAGGGAGATGCCTCTTGTTGCTGTCACAGAGGCAGAGGTGCTCCTTGTGGAGTGAGCCCTCAGACCTTCAGGTAGCAGCTTATCAGCATTGTCACAAAAAGAACTGTATGCAAGAAACAATACAGTGACAAATGGTTCGCTTGGATGCTGGTTCCTCCTTTCCCACTTCACAATATGTGACAAATATCTGAGTGCTAGTAAACCTTGCATCCTTTGTGTGGTTCAAGTAGTAGCTCACGGCTCTCTTAAAGGAAGGTTCTGATATAAGAGAGCTTCTCACATACTGTGGTAGCTGCCGTCAGCAACAGTTATTCTAGCCATGTTTTAATTAATAATTGTAGCCCATACCTTTGCAGTTTTGCTCATAATGTTTAAGGTGGGCTGTCCGATCAATTCTTAGTGCTCCAGTCCTGCCACCATAAAAAAGGACACCACTCGACTGACAAGGTCCTTGTTAGTTAAGTAGTGTCCTTCTCTGCTGTCCAACTGGCTATCCTGAGGCATAAAAATGACAGTGAGAAAAAGCCCCATTCACTTCAATGGGATGTGCCCCCACACTCTCCCTGGTCATATGTCATTATGTGCTTGAGCACGGGGGGCGTGGTGGAAGGACTGGAGCACTTATAATTGATCAGACAGCCCACCTCAAACAAAAGTTACGAGCAAATGTTCAAAGGTATGGGCTATGAGTATTAATAAAACATGGCTAGAATAGCTGTTGCTGAAGGCAGCTTCCACAATATGGGTGTGGTAGCTGCTTTCAGCTAGGTTGGAAATTTACTTTAATGGCCAGGCTGTCGAGATTCTGTTCTCTGGTGCTGGATTTTGCTGTAAAAAAATACTAGAAATGTAACTGACTGATTCAGGTGGAATTCAGACACCACTATAGGAAGGAATTTTTTATTAGTTCTTAGGACTACCTTGTCTCTGTGAAATATGATACAGTAAGGATCTGTGCAAACGGCTTGCAGCCCACTCACCCTTCTGGCAGATGTTAGTGCCACCAGGAAACCTGTTTTCCAGGTGACATATTTCAGAGCAGCCATTGCCATAGGTTTGAAAGGAGCCTTCATCAGCGGGGCAATACACAGATTCAGGTCCCATGAGGGGACAGGATCTCTTACTGGAGGGTACAGGTGAATATGGGCTTTAAAGAACCTTTTCAAAATGGTTTTGTAAGACCAATAACTTGACCTTGCCAGCTGAAACATAAGCGGACAGTGCTGCCAAATGATTCTTCAGGGCTGGAAGCTGAAGGCCAAAGAATTAGAGATAGATTTGGTAGTCTAAAATTGTTGTGCTGTCTATGGGAACACAAAAAGGGCATGTTTTCCCATTCTGAGGCATAGGTTCTTCTTGTGACTGGTTTCCTTTAAACCTTAAGCACTTCAATAGCCTTCTCTGAGAGAGTTAGTCCAGAGAACTGTAGCTTTACAACAGCCATGCTCTGAGATGCAAAGTTCTTGGATCTGGAAATGTTATCCTTCCCTGAGACAACGTCAGTAGTGTGTATCTTATGGACAGGTTACTAGGAAGCCTGTTGGAGGGGGACAGTAGCAGGGAGTAACATATCTGCCTGACCTAATCTGGAGCTATGAGAATCCTTGTTGCTGACTCCCTTCTCAGTTTTAGTAGTACTTTCAGCAAAAATGGAAAAGTGGGACGGCATAATGAAACTCTCTAACCAGCTGAGAATCAGAGCATCCTCTGGGATTGTACCCACCAATTGTGGTCTGCAACAAAACAGTGGGAGTTGGTTGTTTTCCCAAGATGCAAATGGGTTTTTTCTGGTGTACCCCACCTTCTGAACACTGTCGCCAGCACCTGCAGATTTAGACTCTGCTTGGGATTTCTGTGGCTGATTCTGCTCAGAGAATCTGCCAAACACTGTCCTTCCCTGGCAGGTGTACTGTAGAGAATTGAACATCCAGGGAGCACACTCGGTTCCAGATCATTGCTTCTGTGCACAGTTTTGAAATATTGTTCCTCCCTGTTTGTGTATGTAATACATAGTTTTGGTGTTGTCTGTCCTGATGAGGGCAGAGTGACCTCTGATGTGGGAAGAAAAAGCCTGCATTGCCAGGTGCACTGCTTTGAGCTCCAGGAGATTTATGTGCTCCTGGGTCTCCTGTGTACTCTAGATACCACTTACAGTGTGGTCTTCGAGGTGGGTGCCCCAGCCAAGAGGGAGGCATCTGTTGTGAGTATAGCCATAGGTGAATGCTGAAGGAAGTGAAGTCAGTATTTGAAATGGCACTCTTCCTTCCACCTGTAACCCTGGCACCAGTATACCAAGGGTTACTACCCCTGCCTGTCCTCCTAAATGCAGGTTGAGAGGCTTGGGTTCTAACAGTAATGCTTTGACACGGTGCTTCCACAACCCACAAAATTCTTTAAATGTGTTTGATGTTAAGCTAGTACAACCTTCTGGGAAGTTGAACCTACCCACAGCCCCACTTAGTGGCCCCACACTTGTAGTTTTTCAATACATTTTACTTTGCATTCGATGGACAATTAATGGAGAGTGCTAATAATATGCTCACAGTGACCAAACTTACCAAGTGTCAGGAACTGTTGCAGGTAACCTTTGCACAAGCAAATAAATGATTACCAGTAAATACAACACAATACTTTTCAATTATTTGAATTAACTCAGCACTCAATAATAATATGTTCATGGACCAAGTTAACATTCAAACAAACTGATTTATTTAGGGGTTTAAACAAGTGGCAGGGTATGCAGCTTAAAACTAGATTAATTAGTAGTTGGGTTTTGGCAATGGTTTTCTCTATAAAACATATAAACACAATGCAGTCACCTCTCTGGACTGTCCAGTTAACCTCACTGGGTACCCAGGATATGCTACTGTACATTGCAGGCTTGAAGTGCTGCCATAGGTTGGCCGGTATTGCAGCTGGTTGGGACCCTTATATAAAGAAATGGTTACTTACACTTTCCCTTTGATTGCTGCAAGTAAGCAGAAACTTTAACCATAAGCAAATTGTAAATCCCAGGCCCAATGGCCTGTAAGAACAGTTTAAACCGCAGCTTGAACTGTTAGGCAAATCAGATGGCAAAACACTTAACTGGTATTGCAGGGTAAAAGCCTGTTGTACTCACTGAACCTTGGACCTCAGGAAGTGGGTTGATTTCCAGGATGACTCCCCTCAAGGCAGGATTCGGCTCTCTGCGGTGTAACTGCAGGCTGCAGGACTTTGTCCTTTTCAGCAAGTACCAGGATACAGGGACTGGGGCTAAAACGACTCACCCCCACGTCTGGGCATCCCTCCCAAGGGTGTCTGCAACCCACAATGATCTTCTCTTTAGGAGCTGCCTCCTTTCTCTGGTTGTCTGGTAGCCGGGTTCTCTCAGGCAACAACAGTCTCTCTGATTAACTGTTTCAGCATCATAGGTTCAGCTTTTGGTACAGTTCTAGATGGGTTGCACAGCTTACCTACTTGCAAGTTACAGTCCTTGAACTATAAGCAGGCAAAAACAAGTTCTAGTCTCCCTCTTTAGCACACAATTTGGAGACAGTTCTTGTGACCCCAGGCTTGCGATTTAGGCTACAGTCACTGAGGCAAAAGCAGTTCCTCACCGTAATGCAAATTGGGGCTCTTTCAAGATCTGACCCCACTTCAGTCTGGAATTTCAGTTCTGGGGAAATTACTTCTTTTTCTCCCTTCTGAAGAATTTCAGCTTGCTCTGCAGGCTTGGTAGTCCCAGCAATAAAAGCAATGGATTAGGCCGAGAAGAGGCTAACAGACCTCTTCCCAAACTCCCCAAGCTGAAAGCAGAGCCCACCTTCCATTTGGATGCTCCAGCCCAACTCTCTACCGACTGCCCCAAACTGAACTCAGTGCAAACTGTCCCACCTTATAAACAGGGCAAAGCTCCTAAGCTCTGATTGGCTGCTCAAGCTGTCCAAAACAGTCAAAGTCTTTTAATTGGTTAGAGTTTGGGTGCCTACATTTGTTCCTCCTTTTTCCCTCAAAAGTCTCTGGCAATGTCCCAAGAGTCTCTATGCTAAATACTGACTCCTGATTGGCTGGCTGACTGCCAGAATAGCTGATAAGGTATACAGCATCCCATTTTTATGTTGGCATGCTTGCGCAGCCAACATCTTGTGGCAGTGGGGATTTGGAGGCACAGCCGCTGTTGGGCGAATGCAGGGCACGCATCAGTAGGTGCATCCCTCATTCCCCAATCAGCCTGCATGCCGGCGCCACACCATGCTTACTAATGAGGCAAGCACATCTAAGGAAAGGTCCGCTGCAATCCGAGCAAAGCTCATCAGATGCAGCGGACCCTTCCTACTTGCTCAGCCACATAATATTCATGGCGGGCTGACTGTCAACTTGCTGTGGCCGCAATGTATGTGCCGACAGGGGAGCTCACTCCCCGTTGGCATAAAGCATCCCATCCCCCATTTCTTATATGCCGAGGGGCCCAATCCCCTTGGCTCGTGCCCCCGCTTTCCTTGTGTGCCGACGGGGTGCCCAATCCCTGTCGTACAAATTACCCCCTTGTTCCTGCCGACGAGAGTGCCCAGTTCCCCTGGGCTGCAGCAACCCCACCCAAACAGTTAGGTGGCATGCTTGGAGCCCACCCCAGCATGCCAAATCCTGAGAAGAAAAACTGTCCTGAAATGTTTTTTTTTTCGTCTGTAACACAAAAAACGGTCCCTCGTAGGTCTCTCTACCCACCACCCGCACCCACCCACTGCGCACCCTGCCTCTCCACACCCTCCCCACCCCATACTTACCTCTGGAGCTTGGCGCGATGATCTTCAGTGGACCGGGAATATGTCTGCACTCTTCAAAGCCGACCACGAACTGAAGAAATGCCGGTAAGCTGTATAATGGAATAAATAGTTTTTTTTTCAACTTTGATGCATATCTCGGGCATTTTTTGGAATTTTTGCACCAAATTTTCAACATGGGGTTTTTGGGACCCCTCTCATGAATTCTGTCACAGTTATGATGTTAATCTGTCCCAAAAGGTGATTTTGCAGTCACTGTGCGGAATCACCTTTCGAGGCCGATTAATGCAAGGACAGTGGCAGTGTTCATGGGGTGGGCTCTCAAAAGCCTATGTTGCAAATTTGGTGGAAAAATCCAAAAATATGGCTGTTTCTGACGTGCATACTTGATTTTCGTATGCTCGTAACTTCATCGAATTGCAATATTTTCATTCCAGATTTTCAACATTGTCATTTGTCTACACCTCCTTGTGAACAGTATAGCTGTCATTTTTCACATCCTGGCCGAAATGTGTTTCCACACTTCCGGCACAGAATACCGTGGTCGCTGTGGGAAATCAGTGTTTGGGGCAGATTACAAAAATGACAGTTATACTGTTCATGAGCAGAGGTCCTAAAATGCCTATGCTGAAAATTTGGTGACGGTGCTCCATGACATGACTGTGTTAGAGTCGTTGAAGTTTACTGCCTTAAGCTCTTAAGTTTGTCAGATTTATA
Organism: Neoceratodus forsteri; assembly: GCA_016271365.2. Classification (NCBI taxonomy): domain Eukaryota; kingdom Metazoa; phylum Chordata; order Ceratodontiformes; family Ceratodontidae; genus Neoceratodus; species Neoceratodus forsteri. The sequence continues at coordinate 664,456,668 of CM057459.1, forward strand.
ATATTTTCTCTTCAGATTTTCAACATTGCCATTGTTCTGCACCTCCTTATGAACAGTATAGCTGTCATTTTTCACATCCTGACCAAAATGTGTTTTCGCAGTTCCGGTGCAGAATAGCGTGGTCGCTGTGTAAAGTCCGTGTTTGAGATGCATTATGAAAATGATAGTGACACTGTTCATTAGCAGAGGTCCTAAAATGCCTATGTTGAAAATTTGGGTCCGAAAGTCCATAAAATTAGTGTTTTTCGAGCATGCGTTGCACAGTTTGCACGCATGCTAGTGACTTCGCGCATTTGTAATATTTTCACTCCACATGTTCAAAATTGGTATTTTTTCCACACCTCCTTATGAACAGTGCAGCTGTCATTTTACATATCTTGCCTGAAATGTGTTTTCGCATGTCTGGCGCACAATTGCACGATGGCTGTGCAAAATCAGTTTCCGGGGCAGTTTGAGGAAATAACGATGACATTTCATGGGCAGAGGTCCTAAAATGCCTATTTTGAAAATTTGGTGCCGAACGTCCATAAAATGACTATCCTGCAAGCGTGCGTTGCGCAGTTTCCACGCAGCCTTGTAACTTCGTACATTTGCAATATTTTCATGCCACATTTTCACCACTGTCATTTGTGCATACCTCCTTATCAACAGTACTGCTGCCATTTTTCACAGCCTGCCCAAAACGCATTCCCGCAAATGTGGTGCACAATGGCGTGCTTGCTATGGGAAATCACCTTTTGGGACACATTAACAAAATCACAGCACCACTGTTCATGAGGGGAGGTCCCAAAATACCTATGTTGAAAATGTGCATAAAAAACTCCCACAAATAATTGGGTTGCGGACATCTGCTGTGCAGTTTGTATGCATGTTCATTGCTTCACCAATATTTCATATTGCCACTCCAGATTTTCAACGTTGCTATTTTTTATGCCTCCTCATGAACAATACAGTTGTCATTCTCCACATCCTGCACAAAACTGTGTTTTCGTCCCTCTGTTACCAAATGCCACAGCCGCTGTGCAAAACCACCTTTCAGCTCACAAAGTGATTGTGCCACTTTTCATGAGGTGGCCTGACAAGCAGCCCATGTTGAACATGTAGAGTGAAACTACCACTACACGCCTACGGTGTTAGGGTTTCCAACTGTAGCACCCCACCCAGTACGGATTGATAGGTGTCAGGGCTCTGACTTGGGATCATCGGATGTAATGCTCACACCATTCCACCCCCCCACGCCCACCTTGCAGTCACTGACAGGCATCATGGTGTGTCTTGCAGTGTTCGGCCACATACTTTGCCCCACACTCCTATACTGCACCCACGTCAGTGTATTTCCTTATGGAATGGGGTAAGTATGATGCCCAAAGACCCCAAAGCACACCATGACACTTGTCAGTGCCTACAGGGTAGGGTGAGGTACACTGGCATGAGCATTATAGCTGACGACCCAAAGGCACACCCCACTGCCTGTCGTTCTCTACGGGGTTGGCGCCACTTCAATACTTCACTGCCATTCCTATTATGCGCCTCTACCTCTGCCACTGCCAATGCCAGCGTGACAACATTTGGCATTGACAAATGCTTGTTAAAGTTCTGGTGCAGCCAGAATGATTATTAGTTACAAAATCCCCACTGTTATGTAGCCCCAACTGTACCCTATTGAATACTTTCACTTATTTACATTTATATTCAATACTTTCTCTGTCGCTGCCACCTAAATATAGTCTCCCTAGGTGGCAGGTAGTGACATTAATATGTATGAGGGTTCATTAATATGCATGACACCTCGCTTATCCCTTATTTTCAAACTCTATCTAAAATACCAAGCGGACACTCTAAGCCCTTGTTCAGGTCTCTGGTCCCCAATTAGGCTATTAGGGGCACCGGGACTGCTTAAATCCCTTCCCTTTGACCCACAAACAGCGGTCAATAAAATAAAAGTGCTCACTGGTGCATTCACGATAGCCCACTTGCTCAGGAGAGCAGAAAAGAGCAGTGTCAATTGCAGTTAGCTCCCAAAGTCCAAACTGGACTGAATCAAAGTACTGCTTGGGGGACAAAGGGAGCACCAGAGGACTCAGACATTCAGTGGAAAAACAAGGGATCCTAGAAGATGCCAGGAGCAGACAGGAGAAACCCAAAGGCGTTTAAGGTAAGCCCCCAAATGGGGGGTTACACACCATTCTAATGCCCTTAGCAGGCACTTTGTGACAGGTACTAGTTTTGAAAGTGGATCCCATCTTTGGGACCAGTGGCTCCCTAGGTGGTATTGGATATCTCTCATTTGGTACCTGGCACCACTGCAGACTGCAGTGGATGAGGCCACGTGCCCCTGCAAACACAGGACATTCCTTGCAGGTCTGGGCTGACCTGTCCTGAAGAATATTGCAGTTGCAATCAGATTTGCTACCCTTCTCTAGGGAAGGAATTCCTTTCCTTGCAAGATATGTAGCTCTGCATCTATAAAGTATAAATCCTGTACTGAGTTTGTTTCTGATTTTTCTATATTTAAGAGGAAACCCAGGACCTCCAGAATGCCTTGTGTCAGAAGGATGGAGGAGCTGGCCTCCTGGTATAATTTCCCTGAGACTAGCCAGTCATCCAGATAGGAAAAAAACACCACACCCTGCCTCCACAAATGTGCTGCCACCACGGCTTGGTACTTTGTGAACATTCTTGGTGCTGAGGACAGGCCAAAGGGAAAGGCAGTGAGTTGGTAATGGGAATTGCCTATCCTGAATCACAGGTGCTTTCTGTGACTGAGTCTGACTGGTATGTGAAAGTTGGCATCTTTCAGATCCAGGGACCCAAACCAATCACCTTTTTGCAGTGATGGAATGACTGAGCCCAGTGTGACCATCTTGAAAAATAGTGACCTTGGCCAGTCTCCTTTTTTCAGTGACTGAATCACTGAGCCCAGTGTTAGCATCTTGAAATTTTCCTTTTTTTAGTATTTGTTGATTTTATTCAGATATCCCAAGTATAAAGTGGACTGTCATTTTCTTGTGGATTGCAAAGTATCTTGAATAAAGTCCCCTCCCCCATTGAGAGACAGGTACTTTTTCCACTGCATTTGCTTGCAGTAACTTTTTACTAGATATCGTAGAACTTGATGAAGTTCTGACCCTTACTAAATAAGAACCGGAACACGGTGAAGTCCTGATTTATCCTGATTAGTTCTGATTTATTGACCAATATTTGAAAAAATTGAAAAAAATGCATAAAAGTGGCCAAAGTCACTCACATTTGACACAGAGGCCCAAAGGAAATAATTTAATGGATTATTTGTATAAAAATTAAAGTAAAACTGCTAAATAAAAAAAGCAATCTGTCGCTACTGGCCCCTTCATGGCTGGCCTATAATGGTGGCATATCATGCTCGGCCCTATGACATAAGTATGCTGGGAGAGACAGAGACAGACAGACAGACATGCAAATACCTACAGTATATCATAGCACCACCAAGCACTGCAGGCACTGCCAGGTAGCTAAGATTTTTTTTATTTATTAATAGTGCTATGTGGGTATTATTTTGATGGATGTTCCAGTTAGAGTCGAACAAGCCAAAAGAAATGGATATGAATGATCAAATGGGCAGCACTAAGGTGCCCACCCACCCTACCCATGTGACTGATGCAACTGTTTTGCATGCCCCATTATACTGTGGTATATGGTACACTACCTGGTCCAAGAGGTGGTAATGCTTTCTAGTACTACAACTACTTCTGCTGAATCTAACCAACAATGCTGAGGAATGGATGCTGAATCCTTAAAGAAGAAAAATAAAAGACATAGTGATCACCACACAGGCAGGCAGCCAGGCAGCCAGTCACATATCGCATTGGTCAAGTGCAGTACAGTCATAAAAAAGTTTGCAACTGCCACCTGAAGACCTGACGACACACAACACAACACAGTGACATCCTTCCTAATTCCACAATTGCTTGCTGCCAGCCACTGCCAAGTAATTTAAGTATCACAAATGAAATATAGTAATATACTGTAATAATCTCAGCCCAGTTACTGTAAGCGAGATGTATCCAGGCTAGCATACCAAAGAAACTATATGAATTTTCAATTTAGTAGCATTTTTTTCTGTTAAGTATTTGCAGCCAAATATTGGGGATGTGAGAAATATGCAAAGAGTATTCAGTTTCTGAACTTTCAGGCATCTGCTCAGCCATGCATGCACTGTACGAAAATTAAAACAGTGCAGTCAGGATCACGTTGAGGGAAAAAAAGTGACAAGCAGTAGTAGTAAGGAAGACTGGAGTAAGGACAAAAAGTGACAAGTAGTTGTGACTCGTGATGACAAAAAATGATAGTAGTAGTGGTAGATAGAAGTACCTTACCTTACAGATCAGATAGTGGTACCTGGTATCACCAAGTACTGTATGTTTGTGACATGAAATGCAGTTGCTTGCTGTATTTGGACTCTAAACCCACTGATGTTATAATTTTTTTTCTCTTCTGTGCTGCTCATGTGATCATAGTGGCTTGGCCTAGCCTGTCCTGAGCTGACTTGTTGCAATTAATTGCAGCCTCATGTAGTAGACCCTACTCACAAAAGAGTTTCACCACAGGCACAAATTCTTGAAAGTGTTTTGAGCATAGGGCCTGCTTGAAGCAGTTACTGTATGTTTTATTCAGGTATCATATTTGAAACTAAAGTAAGGAATGTTGACTTTGAGAAATGTGAGGCGCTCGCATTTTCTGGTGTCAAATGAGATTGTGTATCAGTAATGATGTTACCAGCTGAACTGAACAATCATTCTGAACAGACACTAGCGGAGGGCAATTCATGTACTTCATAGCAATGTTTACTAAAGCAGGCCACATATTTTGTTTGGATTTCCAGTATTCCAGCTGATATTGGGCTCTATCAGGTACATTTCAACAATGGTCTGTGCTGAGGCTGTGTTACAAGAGGCAGATGAAGATGTTACAATAGCATCTTCTAAGTGACTCCAGAGACATGAAGCTGAACCAAGTGACTGTGGGACAGTGTTATCATGCTTGGCTGGCTGTGAAGAAGAAGATTCGGCTGCAGTGGCTGAGAAGGAAGAAGGAGAAAATGTTGCAACAGTAGAGGATGGGTCACCTGATGCTGTGCTGTGAAGAAGATTCTGAATGTGGTGCTGCTGTTGTACTCTGTTCCATGACAGCACGCACCTCGTCAATTATTTCTTGTTTATCTTGAAACAAGTGTCATCATCATCACTCAGTAGTTGCTTTGATTTGTATTGTGGGTCCAAGATTGTTGCTTTAATGTAGTACTCAGAATGAAACATTTTACATTGTTTGTCATCTTCTTCAACTTTTTTGATTAAACGTCTCGTTAGATCTTGTACTCTGGGGGGCAACCTGCGTGTGTCAGCAACACCACTGGCAGCCTGCGTGATCATGGAACTGTCTTGCTTCTCTAACTTTTACCTGATCAGATTCAATCTGAATTTTAAAAATTTTATTATGGGTATCACCTGGCTCAGAGTTGCTGATTTTGCACTAACTTCCCTAGTGATTTCTTCAAATGGCTGGAGCAGTACAATGAGAAACTCCAGTATGGCCCACTGTGGTGAAGTAATATAGATGTCTGCGTCACCAATTTTATTTCCTAAGGTATACTGCCTGACAGTTTTCTTTTGTTCCAGCAGCCTTTGGAACATATAAAAGGTTGAATTCCATTGTGTAGAAATGTCTTGGATCAGTCTGTGCTAAGGTAAACTGTGCTCCTGCTGTATTTTTTCAAACAAGTGACAGACCCTGGTTTGAGTGACTGAAATGAGTGCATATTCTTTTATCAGTGCTAACAAGAGCCTTAAACTCCCTGTCGTCATTGAGAAAACTGTTGGACCCATTATCTACAACTATAAAGCCAACTAACAGTCCCTGTGAAGTGAGCCATTGCTGTAGTGGTTTTTGGAGCTCTTCATTGATGTTGTATGAGGTATGTTCAGATGAAAAATAAAACAGTCTTAGAACAGCAAACTGCAGTGCTTCACTGTCCCCAGTCCCACGTGAATTATTGAAACATGCCCAATGGGCCATGACAGACATGAAGGGTTCAGGCTGACAGCTTGTCCAGATATCCGTTGTGAGACGCACCTCCCTCCCAACAGCACTGCACAAGATGCATCTTCATTTTTTACATATAACATTGTAAAGATAGGGAATCCCTGTTGCCGAGAAGTATTTCTGTGATGGTATACTATATTGAGGTTCGAGGTACTCAAGCAGCCACCTGAATCCTATATGTTCAGCCACGTTATATGGTAGCAAATCAACAGCTATCATTTCAGAAATTTGTGTGGTTATTGTGACAGCAACAGGGTGAGTCGAGGCATATTTGGCTTTATGTTCATATGTTTCTGAGATAGTAAGCTGTCTCCTTGGAGGAGGAGGGCTTTTGAACACATGGTCACTTTCAGTAACAGTTGGAGGAGTCATTCGAATGGCAGCAAGTGGTGGTGGAGATGTAGTGCTGTGGGGGCTGCTACTGCTTTCATCTATGGGCATTACCCCCAAGTGTCGTCAGCTATCACTGTCACTTTCTCTTTGAGACTCACAACCGACTTTCTCACTAATGTTATGACATCTGTCTAGGTGCCTTTTCAGTGCTGAAGTTCCCAATGCTCCTTTCTTTTTACCCCTGCTGATTGGCTGTTTACAAATAGCACATGTTGCTATCAACTCATTGGACGCACTAATGGAGAAGTATGACCAAAACAAAACATGATATTTTTTTAGATTTTCTCCCAGGAAAGCACGACACCTCAGTCATCTTTTTAGGGTATCCCGATTTGTCCTGGGCCTGTTCCTGTTCTGGTTTATTCCCACTGCCCCCTCCTCCACAACCGAAACATTTTTGTCAGTTCCTTCCTCATCTGCAGTTTCCATCCCCTCCAGTAAACCTTCTGCTGTCTGAGCATTCTCTTCATCTTCTTCATCATCAGTATTATCCTCATCAGGTTCAGCCACAGAAGAATCAGATGAGGGCCTGGCAGTATCATAGTATGCAAATGCTCCATACCGTTGGGTGCCTCTGCGGGTGGTACCCACCATGTCTTTAGTTTTTGTAACTACATAACTTTTTTTTTCACTTGGGACTGATGATGATGATGATCCGAGACATCCATCTTTTTTTGGATTCAAGCATTCGCTTGGAAGACAAAACCTTATTTGATGTGAAAAAATTCCTTTTTGGGGTTTGATTTTGTTTTCCTTTTTTGCTGTCTTTTGCAGTACCACTGCCCCCCTAAGAACTAAAAAGTGCTTCATCAACACTTTGATCCATTTTGGAAAAAAAGATCCCTCTAACGTGAAACATGGTGTCCTTCTGATGACTGTCACCCACACAGACCAGGGACAAATGTACTGCTGTGACTCGACTGTACACAGCACACCGACAGCACATCAGTCCACCACCACTTCCTTCCAAGATTGCCGGACTGGCTCCTATAATACTTACTGTTAAGTGAAAATGGCCAAATTCAGCAACTGTTAAGTGTGCCTCAGAATCTGAATTGGAGATGCAGACTCATCGGGTTCATTAGCCACACGCAGCACAGTTCCACACTGGGGGTTGGTTAATGCTTCAAACAACATGAAGTCTTGCTGTATTCAGACAGAATGCAGTTAGCCCCAGCACTTGAACTGCCCTGGAGAGGAAAGAGTTAACTCTATGCAAAAGCATAGAACGTTGAGCTCGAGCTCGGTTTTCAAACCTCTGTCTGTGGTACTTCCCAGTGTAACCGTCAGATTCTTTACTCCGCTTAACAGTGAAGTCGCTCTGGAGATTTCCTCTGCTCGGTTCGGTAAAAGAAAAATAAAAGCATTCGGTTTTAACCGCATTTGTTTATTATTTTCGGATTTCCAGCCTCTGTCTATGGTACAGGTAGTATGTAGATAGGTAGTGACTGTGTTTTATTTTGCTAAAGAGTGTCTCTCTTCGGTTTCTTCCTGGTCGGTCCAGTTTGGAACCGACTTTGTTGAATTTTTTCTCTTTTTCTGGGATTAGTGTGGTGTTCCGTTACCGATCGCTTTCAAAAGAACTCTACTTTTGCTGGTTCTTTTAAAAAGCCCATGACACGGTTTGTAACCAATCGGTTGCTCATTACCTGTCTTGAAAGCTGCTATAGGGTAATTGCTAGGTTGGCCATGTCCGAGAAACCCAAGAAGAAAACCGGTCCCACTGGGTTTCAACACTGTACTGAGTGTGGGGAGGCCTTTGCTAAGGCCGACCCCTACCTCATCTGTGTTTATTGTCTGGGGTTTGACCACCTCAAGTCAGACTGCCAAATCTGTAAGAACTTTCCTAAAACCACTCTAGATAAAAGACTGTGTAGGTTGAAGGAAAGGGAGGCCGAGAAGTCCATAGATCCGGATGGCCAGCCCGGTTCGGTTTCGGCCAAACCTGAGGAGGTGCCTACTGACCTAGGTGATACCTCCTCGGACAAAAGGAGAGCCGACCCCGAGGGGTCGGTTCCGTCAAAGAAAAAGTGCAAGTCTGCCGGTTCGGATCCTATATCCCTCTCTCCAACCACGGACGAAATAGCCAAAGCGATTAGTATTGTCCAATCGCTTAGACCGGTTCTGTCTGAATCGACACCGCCGGTTCAGCAGTCGGTTCGGTCGGATCTGTCTTCTCCAGATTATGACCCAGATGTTTATTATGAGGAGTGGGAGGGAGACGAAGACTATCCCGATGATGACAATGATGATGATGATGATGTGGGTCTGGATGTGCCCATTGAACTGGACATCTCCCCAGACAGGCCCTCAGATGTTTCTCCTCCCAGGCTCTCTGAGTCCCCTTCACACTTTTTGTTCTACAGAAAGGTGGTACAAACCCTGCAGCTTCCCTTGGCTGAAGCAGCAGAGGAGGAGGAAGAGCCCGATTTCGTGGAGATGATGGACGTCCCAGAGTCCAAAAAACTGTCTATCCCTCTTCATAAATCTTTGGGGAAACAGACACACAAAAGTTTACAAACCCCCTAATTCAATACCTCCTGTGGACAAGAGAATGGACAGGAGGTATTCGATATCAGGCTCAGCTGCGGAGTTCCTTTATAGCCATTTCAGCCATGTTGGGGTAGTGCAGGCTGCAGCCTGTGACAGGGCTAACATTCCTTTGGCTTCACCCCGGATAAGGACTCCAGGAAAGTGGATGCCTTGGCCAAAAAACAGTATTTGGCATCCTCTCTGAGACTCAGGCAGGCTACTTATATGGCCTACACAGCCAGGTACCAGAAATCCAGATGGGACAAAGTTCTGGAACTGGCTAAACAGGCCTTTCCCCAGCTAGCCAAGGAGCTTGAAGAGGTGGCTGCTGATGGAATTGAGGCATCCAAAATGCAATTTCATGCTGCTGTGGACTCCAGTGATGTGGCATCTACAGTCATGGCTACATCTGTGTCTCTCAGGAGACATGATTGGCTCAGATGTACTAGCCTTTCGCAGGATACCCAGACTAAGGCTATGGATTTTCCTGTAGTAGATAACTCTCCGTTTGGGGAGCAGACAAAGGCTTACATGAAGAAAATGGATGAATACAGGACCACGTACAGGAGTGCACAGGCCAAGGAAAGGCAAGCCACTCTGCACAAGCAGCAGTCTAGGAGCAGGGGCAGGCCCTTTCAAAGGACTTTTTACCAAGCCCAGGCCTCCTGTCCCTTCCCACAGAGGGGGTTTTTCAGAGGGAGGGGTAGGAGGGGGATGAGCAGGGCTGCTCCCTCCTCCTCTCAGTCCAAGGCTCCTGCCAAGCAGACACCCTGATGTGTCAGCCCGGGTCGACTCCCCATTTCCAGTAGGAGGCAGTCTGACTTACTACTTCCAGGCCTGGAAGTCTGTGACCTCAGACAAGTGGGTCATAGAAGTAGTAACCCAGGGATTGGCCCTCAGCTTCAAAAAATTTCCAAAAAAGCGGGTCAAGTCTTTTCCACCTGCATCAATCTCAGAAACCCTTGCCCTAGAGGCAGAGGTTTCCTCTCTTCTAGCTCTCAGAGCTATAGAGAAGGTTCCTACTCAGCACAAGGGAAAAGGACTGTACTTCAGGTACTTCATTACCCCAAAGAAAACAGGGGAGTGGCGACCCATCCTAGACCTAAGATATTTGAACAAACACATTGTAAAGCCAAAATTCAAAATGGTAACTCTGGGAATAATCCTTCCCTCTCTAAGGCCAGGGATTGGCTAGCATCTCTGGACCTCAAGGATGCCTACTTCCATATTCCTATCAGGTGCTCCCACAGAAAATACCTCAGGTTCCAGTTGCCTTCAGGCCATTACCAATTCAGAGCCATGCCATTCGGTCTAACATCAACTCGAAGGGTGTTCACAAAGTGCCTTGCAGTAGTGGTGGCTTACCTCAGAAGACAGGGTATCACCATTTTTCCGTATCTAGATGACTGGCTGTTAGTGGGTCAGTCTCCTTTACAGGTCAGGTTAGCTCTTCAAACTACCCAGGACCTACTCAGCTCCTTGGGCTTTCTTCTCAATCTTCCAAAGTCTGTGCTCGAACCAGTTCAACTTCTCACCTTTATAGGCATAGAGTTGGACACTGTACAAGCAAGCCTTTCTTCCCCTGGCAAGGGTAAAGTCCCTAGTGGATCTCACTTCCTCCTTTCGACCTCAGGTCTCCCGCCCAGCAAGACAGCTCCTGGGCCACATGGCAGCTTCCATGGCAGTGGTGCAGAAAGCAAGGTTCCAGATGAGGGACATTCAGTTTCATCTGAGGTCTTTTTGGTCTCAGAAGGATTCACTTTCCAAACTGATTCCAGTGACTCAGACACTGGTCCAAGCTCTCCAGTGGTGGCTGGACCAGAACAACCTCAGACAAGGGGTTCCATTTCTCCCTCAAGTCCCATCAGTAGTTTTAACTAGGGATGCTTCTCTCCTAGGGTGGGGAGCCCACCTGGGAGCCCTGACAGCTCAAGGGCTCTGGTCTCCACAGGAGGCTGTCCTTCATATCAATCTCCTGGAACTCAGGGCAGTTTTCTTAGCCCTGCAGAGCTTCTTGGATTCAGTCAAGGGCAAGGTGGTCCAAGTCAGAATGGACAACACCACCACAATGTGGTACATCAACAAGCAGGGAGGCACTCGGTCCTCGGCCTTGTGCACAGAGGCCATGAAGCTGTGGTCTCTGGCCTATTCTCTTCAGACTTCTCTGGTAGCAGTTCACCTTCCAGGGAAGGACAACTTACTAGCAGATGCTCTGAACAGAATTTCTCAGGGTCACCACGAATGATGCCTGGATCCTCACATACTGGAGGTCATCTTCTCCAGGTGGGGCACTCCGGAGATAGATCTCTTTGCAGCACCGGACAAGCATCAACTTCCACTGTTTGGTTGCAGACCTCCAGTCCTGGGGACGGTCCCTCAAGATGCTCTCCTTTTGGACTGGAAGGGCAGGTTTCTCTATGCCTTCCCTCCCATCCCTCTGCTGTTCAGAGTTCTGATCAAGATCAGGACTCAACCCTGCACAGTGATACGGGTGGCTCCAGACTGGGCCAGACAGCCTTGGTATCCTCTACTGCTGTCCTTGTCAGTGTCACGTCCCCTGTCTCTGCCCAGGACATACAATCTCCTGTCCTCCTCCTCCTCCCAGGGGCTGATCTTGTACCCCAATCTGCAGTCTCTCCATCTGGCTCTTGAAGAGTTAGAATATGCAGCTCGACATCTTTCTCAGGGAGTTCTGGATATTCTGAAGGTCTCTAGGAAACCTTCCACTAGAAAAACTTACAACTCCAAATGGAAAAGGTTCAGTATTTGGTGCTCTCAGAAAGGCATCCTGCCCGATTTTGCAGACATTTCCACAACCTTAGACTATCTAGTTCATCTCAATGATTTAGGCCTTAGGCCTGCCACTCTGAAGATTCATCTGGCTGCTGTCTCTGCATTCCTCTCAGCAGGGAAGGGCTCTTCCCTGGCATCTCATCCTGTTTTTCCAAATGTTTTTCCAAGGTCTGGTTCACATTAACCCTCCCTTTAGGGAGCCCACTCCACCTTGGGATCTTAATGTCTGCATAGCTCAGCTAATGCAGCCGCTTTTTGAACCTCTGGCTTCGGCCGAATTGAAGTACTTGTCCTGGAAACTGTGTTCCTGGTAGATATTACTTCTGCCAGGCGGATTAGTGAGCTACAGGCCCTGTCAGTGGAACCTGACTTCATCTCCTTCCATAGGGACAAAGCAGTCCTCAGAACGAATAGGTGGTTCTTGCACAAAGTGGTTTCAGATTTTCATCTGAACCAGTCTATATCTCTCCCTGTGTTTTTCACTGACCATTCTTCTTCAGGTGAAAGAAGGTTACACAGTCTGGACTATAAGAGGGCCCTTAGCTACTACATTGAGCATACTAAGGCACATAAAAATGACTGTTTTCAATTGTTTCTCACTTATGGTGAAGTGGGAAAGGGTAAGTCTGCCACTAAGAGAACTATTGCCAGGTAGATTGTTTCTTGTATACAATTTTGTTATGAAAAATTGGGTAGGATGTCCCTTCAGGCCTGAAGGCTCATTCGTACAGGGGTACAGCTGCTTCTCTAGCTGCAGCCAGAGATATACCTTTGTTTAAGATCTGTAAAGCAGCCACCTGGAAAACGGTACATACTTTCACCAAGCATTACTCCCTGGACATCCAGGCTAGGAGTGATGCTAGGTTTGGTACAGCAGTACTGCAGAGCCTCTCCCCAAAGTAGGTTCTGCATTCTTCTCCTCCATAGGGAACTGCTTGGTAGTCTGCATTATGTCTGAATACAGCAAGACTTCATGTTGTTTGAAGAAAAAATTACTCACCATAGTAATGTTGTTTCTTCTAATGGAGTCTTGCTGTATTCAAACTTCCCCCTGCCTCCCCTCTCAGAACCTGTTTTGGGAAGTTGGCTGGCAGGTACAGTGTTGCATCTTGGGGTGGACCTTGTACCCTCCCTCTTGGGTGGGGTAGATGTTATTATTATTATTTTTCTGGTGTTTTACTAAATGTTGTCACTACCTTTCCTTCTTGGGTTCTCAACTTGAGTCTTTTGGGGCCCAAGAAGATATATTTTGCCCTTTGGCTATATTTGAACAATTTCCATACTTTAGTTACTAGTTAGTTAGCTCGTAAGAATCTGATGGTTACACTGGGAAGTACCACAGACAGAGGTTTGAAAACCGAGCTCGAGTTCAACGTTCTATGCTTTTGCATAGAGTTAACTCTTTCGTCTCCGGGGCAGTTCAAGTGCTGGGGCTAACTGCATTATGTCTGAATACAGCAAGACTCCATTAGAAGAAACAACATTACTATGGTGAGTAATTTTTTCTCATACGTAATGTAAGTTTGTAATGCGATATACTATAAAACTAATGATAATAAGGAATAATGGGGAATGAGTGATGATGATGACACTTGTGTGTAGTGCTTGTGCTTTACTTATGTTGTACTGTAAACACTCAACCTGCTACAACTCGCAGTCAAATTATCCACTGTGTCACCCACAGCCAGCAGCACAGGGCAGGCGCATTAATTTGTATGTTGTTTGAACAGTATTTTTTTTTAATAAATGAAATCTGGATTGAATGTAGTTGATGATGATCGTTATTCATGATTGGACTGTACACACAGCCGCACTGAAGCCAGGAAAAAAAAATTATTCGGGATTTCTGGGAATGTCACATTTACTGTGGGCCACCCTGCAGTCTCTTTCCCTCTCCCCTCTTTATGTCACAAAGATTTATTTTGCCATCCTATTGCTAAGAAAAAAAAAACTTCAATTTGGAATTTTCTGTAACTGTAATCTCTGGGCCACCAGTACTCTCTCCTCTGGAACTGGAATGGCATTAGTCAGATTTTGCCAGCCTGCACTTTTTGTACACACAGCTACCGTCTGAGGCAAAGAAAAGGTTTCATTTAGGATTCTTTGTAACTGTAATCTCTGGGACCCCTCCCCCCCATTCTTTGGATCTGGAATGGCACAAGTCAGATTTTGCAAATCTGCACTTTTTGTACACACAGCTACTGTCTGAGGCCAAGAAAAAGTTTAATTTGGGATTTTCTGTAACTGTAATCTGTGGGACCCCCCCAGTACTCTGGATCTGGAATGGCACAAGTCAGATTTTGCTAGCCTGCTCTTTTTGTACACACGGCTACTGTCTGAGGCCAAGAAAAAGTTTAATTTGGGATTTTCTGTAACTGTAATCTGTGGGACCCCCACCCTCCCCAAGTACTCTGGATCTGGAATGACACAAGTAAGATTTTGCCAACCTGCACTTTTTGTACACACAGCTACACTGTCTGAGGTCACTTTCATTTGGGATTTTCTGTAACTGTAATCTCTGGGCCACCACCACCAGTACGTTCTCCTCTCTGGATCTGTAATAGCACAGGTCAGATTTTGCCAGTGGCCAGCCTGCCCTTTTTGTACACACAGCTACTACTGTTTGAGGCTGCGAAAAAGTTTCATTTGGGATTTTCTGTAACTATAATCATTCATGGCCCCCCCTCCCGTACTCCTGTTGCTCCCTCTTGTCATCAACCAATCAACTTCGCCCACCTCACGTCCTCCACCATCAGGAATCTCTCCCTCCCTCCCTCCCATAACTTTAGTGCTTTCGCTTTTTGTTTGCGCTTCTAGTCTCCAGTCTCTTTCTTCTGCTGCTTCATCAGCAGCTCTTCCACACAGCTCAGCGATCCTCCTACTTCTGGGCTGTGTGGTGCACTCACCAGCCTTATACACCAGTTGGTGTGTCACCTGACCTTCTGTTGTCTGATTGGATGCTGTTGGCTGCCTGTAAGTCCCAATAGCATCCCCCAGGAAACACAGAAACAAAAAATGCAGAAATGGCATCTACATGGACCCAGAACCGGACTTCTACCACAAATTTATCTGGGTTCGTGGATTGCGGGTTTGATGTGTGGGTCTGGATCTCCCACAGAACAGTCTGCCCACCCCTACTTTTTACCTCACTCTCCAACAAGATTCTTTCTGTTGGAGTATGACGGTGGAAGGTGTTGTGGGTCTGCAGTCTTGGAAATTTTTCGAACTTCAGGGACACACCCCTGACTCACTATTTCCAGGACCCTCTTGTCTGTGGTTATTTTTGTCCATTCCTGAAAATAGTGAATCAGCCTTCCCCCACTGCCAATGGATGAATGACCTGTGCAGACTTATCAGGGGTTTTGCTTTAAATGGGTTTTGGGTGCTGGCATCGCAGCTGCATGCACGGTGCCCCTTTTATCCCTACCCCTGATGAAATCCCTCTGTGGAGGGTAGCCATAAGTAATATAGGCATGGGGAAAGTATCCCCTATCTATACCTCCCCTTCCATAAGGCCTACAGGAGGTGGATGCCTTTTCCTTCAAAGTGTTGCTCTTGTAAATGGTTTTGTACTTGTCTACCTTCTTCATGTAAGCCTCTGTCTCATCAACAAACAGTGAATTTCCCTCATGAGGAAAATCCATTGCTTTTGTTTGAGTATCTTGGGACAGATTTGTGGTTCTAAGCCAGGCAAACCTTCTTAAGGGCACTGCATGTGCCATGACCCTGGATAACACAGAAACATAGAATTTGATGGCAGTTAAGGACCGCTTGGCCCACCTAGTCTGCCCATTGTCCTGCCTAACAGATAAGCTGCAGATCCTAGTTAACCAACAGCTTACTTCCTCCTACCCCCCACTAGGACTGCCTTATGTCTGTCCCATGCATTCTTGAATTCCCCCACTGTTCTTGACTCCACGACCTCCTCAGGGAGGCTGTTCCATGCATCCACAACCCTCTCTGTGAAAAAATACTTTCTCACATTACCTCTGAGCCGTCCCCTCTGTCTTCAAATTGTGCCCCTTGTTCTTGCACATCTTTTTCTCAAAAGATGTTACCCTCTTGGACTTTGTTGATTCCTTGAGGTACTTGAAGAGTTTCTATCATGTTCCTCTCTCCTTCTTTCCTCAAGGGTATACATATTAAGCTCCTTTAGTCTTTCTTCATATGTCTTCTGGTGCAGACCCTGCACCTTTTTGTTGCCCTCCTCTGGACAGCCTCCACTCTGTCTATGTCTTTGCAGAGATGGGGTCTCCAGAACTGCACACAGTACTCCAGATGGGGTCTCACCAACTGTCTGTACAGAGGGATAACAACTTCCTGTTTTCTACTATTGATGCCTCTCCCTATGCATCCCAGTATCCCGCCAGCCTTCCTTACTGCCTTCTCACATTGCTTGCTCACCTTGAGGTCATCTGATATAATTAGCTCCGGGTCCCTTTCCATTTTTACTGTTGTCAGTATCTCACCCCCCATTGTGTACTCTTCCCCTGGGTTTTTGTTTCCCAGGTGCATTACCTTGCACTTCTTGCATTGAATCTGAGCTGCCATACATTTGACCATTCCTCCAATCTTGCCAAGTCCCTTCTCATCCTTTCCACTCCATCTTGTGTATCAACCCTGTTGCAGATTTTTGTGTCGTCTGCAAAGACGTACTTTTCCTTCAGTTCCTCTGCAATGTCACTTATAAAGACATTAAAAGGACGGTCCCAGTACTGAACCCTGCAGTACCCGCTAGTAACCCTCCTTTCTTCACTGTGGACTCCATTTACTACTACCCTTGCGTCCTGTTGTCTAACCAATTTTTATCCAGGCTATCACCTTGGGACCCACTCAAGGCTGGCTAACTTGTGTATTAATCTTTTGTGTGGGACTGTATCAATGCCTTGCTAAAATCTAGGTAGGCCATGTCCACAGCCCCTCCCTGGTCTACTACTTTGGTCACCCAGTCAAAGAAATCTATTAGATTCTTCTGACACAACCTTCCCATCATGAATCCATGCTGCCTTGGGTCTTGTGCCCCACTGGCCTCTAGGTACTCAACAATTCTTTCCTTCAGAAGTGATTCCATCATTTTCCCTACCACTGAGGTCAAACTAACTGATATGTAGTTTTCTGCCTCTGTCCTGCTCCCACTTTTGTGAAGAGGAATCACATCCGCCCTCCTCCAGTCCTCAGGTACCACCCCATCCTCCCATGATTTGTTAAAGAGAGTAGTCAGCGGTGGCACCAGTTCTACCCTTAGTTCTTTTAGAATTCTTGGGTGAATCCCATCAGGCCCCATTGCTTTGTCCACCTTCAATTTTATTAGTTCTTTCAGAACCCTTTCTTCTGTAAATGGGCTGGTATCGACTCTAGTCTTCAGAGTGTTCTCTTGTTTGGTTTAGGTACCTTCCCTCCTCTTCCTTTGTGAATACTGAGCAGAAATATTTGTTTAGTATCCCTGCTTTTTCACTGTCACCCTCTACCCACATTCTCTCCCCTTTATTAAGCCTCAGTATCCCTTCTTTGCTCTTTCTTCACTCCCTATAAAAGGCCTTGTCCCCCTTCTTAACAGAGTTGGCTATCCTTTCCTCGGTTTGGGCCTTTGCTATTCTGACTGCCTTCCCAGCCTCGTTCTGCTTTAACTGATAAAGATCTCTGTCCTGCTCCTTCTGTGTTTCCTTATATTTCCTGAATGATATCCTTTTCTCCTTAACCTTCCCTGCCACCTCTTTTGAGAACCATAGCATTTTTTTCCTTTGTTGTGTTTTGTTGATTTGCTTTACACAAAGGCTTGTTGCCTCTGTGGTGGCTGTTTTGATTACTCCCCATTGTTCCTCCACCCCTCCTTCTTGCCTGTTTGCTAGTGGTTTTCTGAGGCACTCTCTAATTTTCCCAAAGTCAGCCCTCCTAACGTCCAATACTCTTGCTTTTGTATGGCTTGATTGTATGGCTGTGTTTATCGTGAACCACACTGTTTGGCGGTCGCTCGTTCCCAGATAGCTACCCACTTCTAAATCTAAGATTCTTTCTCCATCCCCATTTGAGAGTACCAGGTCTAAGACTGCTCCTCCCGAGTGGGTTCCAATACTAGCTGTCTGAGGCATGCCTCTGTAGGGCTTCAAGAATGACACTGCTCTTGGATGTGCCTGCAGCAAAGGTGCTCCAGTTAACATCTGGCATATTCAGGTCCCCCATCAACAATATCTCCCCTTTTTCTGCCATTCTAAGGAAACCTTCTATCATTTCCTTGTCCATTCCCTCCCCCTGAGATGGGGGTCTGTATACAACCCCCATGCGGATTGTGGTGCCATTTCCTGTCTCCAGGATGACCCAGAGTGCCTCATCTGCTCCCTGTTTACTCTTTAGTTCTGTTGCTTTGATTCCTTCCTTTACATAGAGAGCTACTCCTCCTCCTCTTTTACCTTCCCTTTCCCTCCCGTAGATTGTGTATCCTGGTATGTTGACATCCCAGTCATGGTTCTCTGTGTATCATGTGTCTGTGACTGCCACAATATCCAGGCAACCCTCTTCTATCTAGGCCACTAGTTCAGGGAGCTTGTTACACAGACTTCGGGCATTGGCACTCATCACCCTCCACTTTTTGATGGCCTTACCCCTTTTTACCCCATTCCTGTCCTTACTGCCTTTGCCTTTTTTTACATTTACCTCTGTCCTGCTCCCTAATGACTTCTCTACCTTGGCATTTACCTCACTAATTACCGTGTTTTGTGGGGGGAGGCTGGGATTTCTCTGCTCCTTTTCAGTGTCTCCCCCCTTGGCTAGTTTAAATGCATGCCAATGAAGCATTTAAACCTCTCACCTAGGATCCTGGTTCACCCCTGGACAGATGCAGACCATCACACAGTATCGGTCTGCATCCATCCAAATGTCCCAGTCCCAAGTAAGAGCCAAAACCCTGAGGCTCACACCAGTTTTCAACCATTCATTGAATTCCCTGGTGAGGAGTTCCCTAGCATCACCCTTACCATAGACATGCAGCACCTCCGAGAAGGTTACCGTATGTGCTACTTGTCTAAGGCCCCTCCCCTACTCTACAAACTCCTCTTGCACTGCTCTAATCCCATTCCTAGCTAGGTCATTTGTCCCTAGGTGGACAATGACATCCAGCTCCCTCCCTCATGCAGCTGCTCCCACAATCCTGAGGATTCGCTTCCTGCCCCTCCAAGCTGTGGCACCAGGCAGGCACCTTACCTCCCTCTCCCCTTCCTCCCCCATTTCTATCCCCCTAATGATTGAGTCCCCCACCAGGAGTTGTTTCCTTCCCCTGTGGGGTCCATTGCCACCCTCCTGTGGGTCTCCTTTGTGAAGGTTCCCAGCATCCTCCTTGGTCTCCACTGCAGGTGCCTCGTTAGAGGAACCATTATCCACCAGAACAGCAAATGAATTGTGGAGAGGTACAGCTGGAGGGATGAAATTCTGTTCCACCACCCTCTCCCTCCCTGAGCCCACCCTGGTCCAGCCTCTTCTCTTTCTTGGCAACCTCTGAGGTAGTGGCATTGGCCTTGGTGGTCCCTGGGTGGGGGAGGAGGTTTCATGAATCCTAGCCAAGTCAGCCTGGAGATGGGCAACCTTCTCCCTCAGACCAGAGAGATGCCTGCAAATAGGGCAGCATCACAGCCTCCAGAATGTCTTCTGGAACACTGCCGCCCCACAGCCATTGCACTGCACCACTCCTATTATGTCTTATTTTGTGTCCTCTCTCCTGTTTCTTTGTATGCTTACTCTCTCCTCTCCTTATAACTCTCACCCTTCCTGTTCTGGGACAGCAACTTCCTATATTCTTCAGTAGCCTCCTTCTTCCTTGCTCAGCGTCAGACCACCAGCAGCTGGGGGGGGGGAGTGAGCTACTTTTTCTTCTGGTTGACAAAACCAATGTTTCTCTATGATCCTTCCTTCCTACTGCCAAACAGGAAGTTCCTGTTGACAGTCAAATCCAGTGGCTAAAAGTAGAACCAGCTTAGGGTGGGTGGGTGGAGGGGTGGGATAGAGGTCAATTACTAAGAAAAAAGGCTAGCAACAGGAAGTTGTAATTTGAGTCACCTGCTTTTAGAGTGTCTAAGCCCTCCCCAATTAAGCTCTCTCTTCTCCTACTGGTTTAGCAAAGTAAGTTGATACAGTACCCTTCCCAGCACAGAACACACACTGACTTTCTTTCTTTTCTTTCTTTTTTTAACCCTAAATAAGACCCCTTCTCCTTCTAATAAAGTATCTGTCTGCTTAA
Organism: Neoceratodus forsteri; assembly: GCA_016271365.2. Taxonomy (NCBI): domain Eukaryota; kingdom Metazoa; phylum Chordata; order Ceratodontiformes; family Ceratodontidae; genus Neoceratodus; species Neoceratodus forsteri. The sequence goes on from CM057459.1 coordinate 664,476,691, forward strand.
TCTCAACAGACACTGACTCCTGCTGAGATATAAGTGCTTAATTAATAAGAAAATGTAGCTTCTTTTAGTTAGCTGCTTTCTGCTCTACAAGCAAGGCTAGCAACAGCAGTGCAGTGTCATTAGTGTCCACTGCCATGTGGAACTGGTACTTAGTGACATCTATGGCTGCCCTTGCTGTGTCAGCTATATCCTGCACGTAGTCACCCGTAGCCTTTTCACTCATTGCCAATACAGTATAGAATTCCAAAGGGCTTTTTGGCACTGATCTGTGTAGGCCAAGCATGCTGCCTATCTTACTAGCAGAGAAGCTGAAGTATAAACATTTTTGCCCATGCTATCCAGCTTCCTGGAATCTGTCTCAGGAGGTTGGGAAGAAAGGGGCACCTTGGCCTTGTTGCAGGCAGCAGTCTGGACCACTCCCTCATGATCAGGGTGAGAATATACATACTCAACACCCTGTTCATCCACCTGATACTTTTTTTCTCAACTTTCTTATCTATGCCAGCAGCTGAATTGGGTGCCGACATGATTTTACAGATAGCCTTTTTGAGGGATTCATGGATGGACAACAGCAAACTTTTTGTGGGAGTTAACTCATCAAAGCATAAATTCCTCCTCATCCTCAGTTTCCTGTGAGGTGATGGTGAGGGTATTTACCATATGCCTCACTAAAGTATAATGTGAGGTACAGTCACCCGAGGGTTGAGGAGGGAAGCCAAACTCTCATTCTGGAAAACCATCCAGTTCTATGATCTCTCCTTCATCCTTCTCCTCTTCCTCATAGTACAATTCAGCCTCCTCCTCCACTGGCACTGAGAATAGAACTGGAGCATGGGAAGGGGGCAGGCATATCCATGAAATCCCCCATGGCCTGAAATGCTTGGGGGAATTGCCATGCCTTTGTCATGTCCTCTACTGAGGACATTTCATTTGTGCCTACTGGTGGCTCCTTTCTTTCTTCAAGAGGAGGGACAGTGGCATGTATTTATTTTTGTTTTTTCTTGGCAGGTACCATTTCAGGTGTATGCTCAAAGGCTGTGTTATTTTTACTGGATTCAGGGCTCCCCCATTTAGACACCCTTATTTTTGAACCACCTTTTGCAGCCTTTTCTTTTTTATCTGTCCCCTTTGACAGGAACTGCTGCTCACTTTGAGGAGCTGGACCCTCATCTCAGCCTTTAGGTGACATGGAAGCAAATTGAAAAGCCATAATGCTTTCTAATTTTTAAGCCCTTTTCTGTGTGTTATAGGGCAAAACTTAACACAAAGCCTACAACTGACAAAATTGTAATTAGGAACCAGGGTATCCCATGATAATGTTAGCATATGGGTGACCATCAAAACAGTGACCCATATGAGGGCGCTATTATGATGAGCGATGTCCCAGAATAATTAGGACTGCGACTGCAATGGGAGGGATTGGTGAGCAGAAAGGGAATATAGTGAGGGGAGGGATAGGGAAGAGGGTTATTACTAACTAGTGTGCCTGTTCTGCCAAGCCAACCATGTGATGTGGTGGGCAGGGAAGCTGGCTTCAGCAGAGCAGGTCCTGGGTTTGAGGCTGGGGGCTGGGAATATTTTGTTTGTTCCTGTGGCTGTGGGACTTAATTTTTTTTATACCAAGCTGTGCAAAGCTGTGCACCCTCCCCGACATGCCCTCCCTGGAGTTGAGCAACCATAATTGGGGGGGCGTGGAGGGGGCACAGCCCCCCCCACATACATGTACAATACTGTGTGTGCCCAGTCGCCTGCAAGTGCCTATCACCAAATTGCTTTTCAGTGATAATGCACTCGCCGTAATAGTGATTGCCATTGGGTGATTGCTATTATCACATGTAACCAGAACCAGGCACCTCAAAGACAACTCGTGGCAGTCTGCCTTATCCAGAAGTTGAAAAACAAATTTTAAAATTATTAAAGTCCATGGGTCCCATCTTCTTTTTGGGTTTGTCAGTCATGCCAAACACTGGCAAACCTGGGAAGACATTCCGGTCCCCCCCAAAATAGAGTATTTAAGCAAAAACTAAAAAAAAATAAAGTAAATGAAGGTAGCTTATTCAAAAGGAAAGTAGGAGTTAAAACAAGGGGTCATAATTTAAGATTGGAAGGAGGAAAAATTAAGAGCAATGTAAGGAGATGTTATTTTACTGAGAGAGAGTGGTGTAACCCTGGAACAGATTACATAATGAGGTAGTGTGTGCAGAAACAGTGGAGGAATTCAAGAGGGTGTGGGACAGACACAAGGGGTTGGCTAATGAGCTAAATAAATCTAACATTAGAATGCAGGGGTGAGAATGACCACACAGCAGTGTTTGAATTTAATTCTAAGTGCTCTAAGTAGCATACAATTCTAAAGCTGCAGGGTGGCTCATTTCAGGGGAATGATTGCAGTTGTTAGCATGAGTGAGGGATTCCAAGGGTTTGAAATGCATTTTGGAATGTGACAAGTATGCATGATTTTGAAATGTCGTGGGGATGCACAATGTTGGAATGTGACTTAGGCATGCAATTTCAGAATGCAGCAGAGACACATATTGTCAGAATGTGGTGGAGATATGCAAATGTGGAATAAGTGGAGATGTGCATTTTCAGAATGTGTTGAAGATGGGCAATTTTGGAGTGTGGCAGTGACACATAGTTTTGGAATGTACTGTAAAGGGAAGGTACAATTCCAGAATGTGGGTGGGATACACAATTTTAGAATGTGGTGGGTATGCCAAGTTTTGGGATGTGGCTGGGAAAGAAAATTGCAGAATGCAACAAAAATGCAGAATTTTGGAATGTAGTGAGGATGAGCATGTTTGAAATGTGACTAGGTTGCACAATTTTTATGGCTGCAATAGGCGGAGCCTGCAGACGTTTTGCATGTACAAAAGGAGTGATGTCATGTTTTCTGTCCGTGGAACTGACTGAAGGTGTAAATAGTTTCCTCCGCCTTACCCTCCTCCAAGAAATGTTTTCCAGCCTCAAATAAATATGCTTTCATGTTAGTCAATGGTTGCAGGGTACTATTTTCTTTCTTAAATGGGTGGTACAAGAACTGGAACCTGAGTAGTGGGAGGCAGGATTCATTTTTTGGGGTGGGGGGGGGAGTAAGATCCACTCCCACCTCCACCCGAGAAGCTCCTAAAGATCCATCCCCACCTTTTTTTGATTCATGTGGGAGGGGCATGAGGTGGATGTCAGGTTGGAACAAGACACACTAGTTTGGGACCTGGAGCAAGCAACAGAACAAGTCTGTGGAGTGATCGAGTTGTGGAGCCCCTGCATTTTATTAAGGACTAGGAGAACAGAAGCTACTTAATTACTACAAATTGACTTAAAAATCCTTGGAACAAATGATTATCAGAGCCACCTGGAGAATCAGAAGTAAAGAGTAATTAAGGACTGCCTGGAACTACAGCTCCCAATGAAAACAATAGACACAGCATTCTGATTCAAGTTGAAAGAGCCACAGGTTTTTTCTTAAACATTTATATACTAAAAACATAAAGTTCAGCTTCTGGGATTAACAATATTTGTTTACTATATATAAGTTTGTCTTTTTAGTAGTTTCAAAACTTTGAAAGCATTGGTGCTAGTAATGCATTTAGAAATACATTTTTAAATGTCTTTACAGTTAAACATGCAGTTACATGTGAGGGCACATTTTTGGGGGAAGGGGGTTCAAATTATTTTAATCATGGGCACAGTACTTGGTAAACACATCCTTTGATGATAAAGTGTGCTTCTTCTTTTAAGTTTGAGAAGTATATATTATATATAAGTGTAGCAGTGCTGTAATTGAGTTTATATGTGGCAAGTAGGTAGGGGATAGTGTTTTGAATGAGGCAGTAGGACACATTTGTTAGGATAAATATATGCTGTCATGCAAATAAGAAAGAATTGTAAGGGATACATTTAGCAAAACAGTGATCCCAGTGTTTTGTTTCTGCCTAGTCTGTGAAAGGATTTTTTTCTAACTTTCCCTGCTTTTTCTGGGTGTTTTATGACCTCTGGGGGCTGCCATTCAGGTTTGTTTTATTGCATCTTGTCCAGGATAGTCTTCCCAGAGTGCTCTTTGGTTTGATGTCTAATAGCCCCTACAGCAGGCCAGTGTCTTGTTGGAAATGCAGTGTGTACTGAGCCTGTGTAGTACTGAGTTTTGCTTCTCTGTTTTTAGAATAAGTTGAAGTGTGCATTTTTACTTGATAAATGTTTGTAAAAGTGTAAATCATATTTGCTAGTGCAGCTGTGAGTTACTCAACTTTTTTTTGTAGATTTGACTCCTGACTTCTTTTCATGACAGGCAGTTACTATTCTTGGAACAGACTTTGCCTTTGAAGCTCCTATAAAGTGATGTTTTTATGTCACTGTTTAGTTTCTCACTTTATAGGCGCTTCAGTGGTAAAGCCTTTTCAAGCAGGAATGTTTACTGTCTGTCATAAACAGAAATCAGGAGTAAAATCTACCAAACACAATGAAGCAAGTTAGATTCAAAGCCAAACCTGTTTGTGCATGGAAAGATGTAACAGAAAGGAAGACATGCAATTATTTCAAGTCTACAAGTTAAGCAACTATTTTTTTTTAACCAGCCTTGGCTCAGCTTACATTCCTATCCTGATCACTCATTTTCACAAATAAATTCCGAGAGATGTAAAGTACCCTCTACTGGGTATATAGTGTTATTCACACCCATCCTCCAACCTCACCTCCACCGCCATGCTTTGTATTTTACATCAGCTGTAGCATTTCAGTACAGCAAGAGGTGACAATGTATATTTTTTCTGGACTTGCAGTGTTAATTGAGCCATCCCCAATCTGTATCCTTTCAATAACTACTTTAAGTGGTGGGCATACCAGTGTGGTTTTTTCACTCTTATTTACAGCTTTACACCTTCATCAGTTTTTAATTGTAATTTTTATGCCATTTGAATAACAAGGTTCAATACCTATAACTTCTCAGTTTCTTTATTATGGTCTCATTGATTTCTGAAGACCCCTTGTAAATGAGATGCTAAACACAACTTGTTTTTCTTTGTCTTTGTTTGTCTGTGTAATTTTATGAAGCCTGTAACCACAGAAACAAGGGTGCAAAGCACATACCTTACAAGTAATGACATACTAAAACACATCATATACACAATAAAACCAATGAAAATATATACTGATTCCTCCCAGTTCCTGGAAAATAAATCATTCCTTCAATGTGGACTGTCAGGCATTCAAGTTGTTCTCAGATTAAATGTTACTTTTATAAATATAGATTTAACAAGGGCATCTTGTAAAGTACTGGTTCATTTAAATGTTAATTGTGGTCATGCTGATATCACATTATTCAGACTTGGTTCAGTATCTAGAAATTCCCATTTTTTGTTTTTTATGATCCAAGTTATTTTATGATGCTTTTATTTTATGAAAATCTTACTGTTGTGCACAGCTACTAAGCGCTCCAACTATGATTAAAAAATGACAAGTGGAAAAATAAATAAATTAAAATTAAAATTCATGTAGTCTACTAAGTACAGTAGATTGGCACAGGACCTGTAAAGCAACTTGTAATGTACTGAAAGTAAACTCAAAAATAGTTTTAAGTTCTTTTCACATCCAGTCATATAGTGGTATGAGAGAAACACAAGGATGTGAAACCCTGGAACCCCACCATCTGAATCAACAGGGAATGCACATTTCATGAAGCATAGTAAAAACAAGATGCAACACAAAAATCATAGAAATATAGACTTTGACTGCAGATAAGGACCGCTTGGCCCACCTAGTCTGCCCATATCCTTACCTGCTGGATAAGCTGCAGATCCTAGTTAACCAACAGCCTATTTCTTCCTACCCCCCACAAGAATTGCCTTATATCTGTCCCATGCATTCTTGAATTCCCCCACTATTTTTGACCCCACAATCTCCTCATGAAGGCTGTTCCATGCATCCACCACCCTGTCTGTGAAAAAATACTTCCTCACATTACCCCAGAGCCATCCCTCCTCTATCTTCAAGTTGTGTCCCCTTGTTCTTGCACATCTCTTTTTCTGAAAGATGCCACCCTCTTGGACTTTGTTGATTCCCTTGAGGTACTTAAAAGTTTATATCATGTCTCCCCTCTCCCTCCTTTCCTCAAGAAACATAGAATGTGATGGCAGATAAGGACCGCTTGGCCCACCTAGTCTGCCCATTTTCCTACCTAACAGATAAGCTGCAGATCCTAGTTAACCAACAGCTTACTTCCTCCTACCTCCCACTAGGACTGCCTTATGTCTGTCCCATGCATTCTTGAATTCCCCCACTGTTCTTGACTCCACGACCTCCTCAGGGAGGCTGTTCCATGCATCCACAACCCTCTCTGTGAAAAAATACTTCCTCACATTACCTCTGAGCCGTTCCCCCTCTATCTTCAAATTGTGCCCCTTGTTCTTGCACATCTCTTTTTCTGAAAGATGCTACCCTCTTGGACTTTGTTGATTCCCTTGAGGTACTTGAAAGTTTCTATCATGTCCCCTCTCTCCCTTCTTTCCTCAAGGGTATACATATTAAGCTACTTTAATCTCTCCTCCTATGGCTTCTGTTGCAGACCCTGCACCATTTTAGTTGCCCTCCTCTGGACTGTCTCCATTCTATCTATGTCCTTGAGGAGATGGGGTCTCCAGAACTGGATGCAGTATTCCAGATGGGGTCTCACAAACTATCTGTACAGAGGGATAACAACTTCCTATTTTCTACTGGCGATGCCTCTCCCTATACATCCCAGTATCCCCTAGCCATACCCACTGCCTTCTCACATTGCTTGTTAACCTTTAGGTAATCTGATATGATTATCCCCAGGTCCCTTTCCATTTTTGTTATTGTTACTACTCCCCCCCATTGTGTACTCTTCCCCTGGGTTTTTGTTTCCCAGGTGCATTACTTTGCACTTCTTTGCACTGAATCCAAGCTGCCATACTTTTGACCATTCCTCCAACCTTGCTAAGTCCCTTCTCATCCTTTCCACCTTCCCCTGTGTGTCAACCCTGTTGCAGATCTTTGTGTCTGTAAAGAGACATACTTTTCCTTCCAGTTCTTCGGCAACCATCATGACGACGAGTTGAGGTATCTTTGCATGGTATGGTCAACCCCCACTTCACAGATGCAGTCCCTATTCTCTACAAGAAGATGGAACATCTTGGTGTAATGGGTATGGAATACTAATTTTGTGATTGATATCATGAGTGTCACTGTTTGTTCTATGCAAAATCACCCCACCCCCCCAAAAAAAAAGGATAATATAGGAATATTCCCAAGGTGATATATGCATTGTCATATATTAAATAGCAGTAGCCTAATATCTGAAATTGGTCTGATCCAAACTCTGTAATTCCTAGGTACAAGTTTGTGTATAACAGAAACTGGAATAAGTGTTGCTATGTAAAATAGGAGCACCCATGTGTTATCTGGCAAAAATGTATGTATTATCCTAAAAAAAAAAATTGTTCTAATTGTGCATAGAGGAAAGTGTCATAGTCCTGATATCAATCACAGAAGTAGCAATCAGTAGTCCATAGATAAAATGTTGCCTCTTAATGTAGAGAGCAGGGACTGCATCTGCAGAACAGGGGTTAACCATGCCATGCAAGTATAGGCCAACTGAGTCATGATGTTTGGTTTGATTGGCCTCAATATGAATAATGAAATGTGCATTCCTAATTGATTCTGATGATGGGGTTCCAGGGTTCTGAATCAATCTGTTTCTATCGCTATGAGTATATGATTGTTACACAAAACCTTTATTGCTTACCATTCCTTCCATTAAAATCGACACCTCCATATCTTTTCCTAATAATGTGTCTGACTTCCTTAGAATAGAAAATAAAACAAATCTTACTAGTTAAAAAGCACTGTGTTGTTTCTCCATGTATCCTTCACAATTCAACACAATCTCACTAACTTCATTATGCAGCCGTGGTGGATCTGACCAGAATTTGTTAAATGTAGTAATGGCACAATTTCAATATGTGGCACAGATGCTCAATTTCAGAATATGTCAGGGACACACAATTTAAGAATGTGGCAAGAACATGCAGTTTCAGAATGTGGTGGTGATATGCAATTTTGGAATGTGATGAGGATGCAGAATTCTGGAATGTGGAGGTGACAATTTTGGATTGCAGTGGTGACACAATTTCAGAAACTGGCATTGACATACAACTTCAGAATGATGTAGGAATGTGGCAGAGATGCAATGCACAGCTCTAAAATGTGAGTGTGTATAATTCTGGAATGTGGCAGGGACAAGCAATTTCAGAATAAAATTGGTCTGTCCTGCCACATTCCAACAGGATACATCCTCCACTATATTTTGAAATTGTCAGTCCTTCCCAATCTCCTAGATGTGTAACTCTGCTGTATTCAGAAATTGAGAGTCCCACCATATATCGAGATTGTGCATCCCTGCTACATTCCGAGATTACTTACCCCACCCTCAGCATTCTAAAAAAGTGCACCACCTTGACACTCTGTAGCTTTGTCCAACACTGAATTCCAAAGCTAGCTCCTGCTGCATTCTAAAGTACAATACCATGCATCTGAACCTTCTTGCAATGCATGCACCGCATCTAACCTGGTGTCATTTTTTTTTTCAAACGATTACTACAACTAGAGTTTCTTAAACATTGGAGAAACAAGTCATATAAAGTTACTGACCGTGAGGACTAGGCTGAGAGTTCTGGTAACATCATCAGTAGCTCTTCATTGAGACTGTCTTTTTTGAACAGGGATAAAATCAGGATTGCAAAATGGATCATGCCTTTCAAACAAAGTAACTTGGAGCTCTAATTTTTGGCATAAGACTTATTGTGAATATATTGACCCTAATTCTACAATGTAGCACTTTTGGCTGACTCCCTCTTTAAGTTTAAAGTACTAAACATTCCAGGGTACAGTACATATGTAGACTATTTGTTTTTGATGTCTGAAGGTAACTCCAGGCAGCTCCATCTAGGACTTTCATTCACATATCCTCTTAAAAAACAAGCAGACGAAAAGCACCCTTCATACATACCCTTTGTCTATAACTTCGTCCTGCAGGATCAGCATTGGTTATTTGGCCAATGACAACTGCTAACATTGTTGTGTACATGAGAGCTCCAGAAATTATACTTGTTATCACAATCCACACTTCAAGCACATCTGAGGAAGCAAAGAAATATAAACACTATGTACACATACTGTATATTCTAACCTGAATACATGATTTATACGTATTATGTGGGCAATAACACATGACAAGGTGTGCACTTGTTGGGAACACTAGGTGTTCCTCAGGTGTGTTATAATATTCTTCATCATCCTATATTTATTATTTATTAATTTCAAAGGTTTTACCAGGAAAGAGATATTAAGCTGGTAGCAGCATATTTATAGATGTGTCCTGGGGGAACGGGCAAGCAGAATATAGAACAAATTGACAACAATGTGAAATAAGTTAATACCAAAATATAAAATAATATAAAATAAATAGCAATTTACAGTGTTTGTGAAAGGTAAAGCATAAACACAATAAACATACATTGGCCACGATCAGTGGGCAAGTATATGAATAACATTCAGCACAGACCATATGCAAAAATCACAAGAGATTCTGGCCAACCTCTGCAGTGTTGTGCAGTAACGCATTACAAGTAATGCGTTACAGTAATCTAATCACATTGCCCTGTAAAGTGCAATATTTACTAACTGATTATCAAACAAACTCTGGCCAGAGCCGATAGGGTTGCAGCTGTGGAAGTTGGAGTAAATTACCAAAGTTACAAGCATACATTTGCAAATTGTAACATAGGCTCACACATTTGTTGTTTTGTAATATTTTTACACCAAATTTTCAACATAGTCTTGTTATGGCCCTGCCTCATGAAGACAGGCAGAGAAAATATTCAAGTCCTGGCTTAAAGATGGTTTTGCACAGGAACTGCAAAATCAACTTTTGGAATACAAAAACACATTTTGAGCAGGAGTTGAAATATGTCAGCTGTCACATTTATGAGGTGCTGTAAAGAAATGGCTGTCTTGAAAATTTACATAGAAACATAGAAATTGTCGGCAGATAGGGACCACCAGGTCCATCTAATCTGCCCAAAAACCCTACACTAGTCTGTGGTCTCTGACTCTAACTGGCCAATGACTTTTTACTCCACCTTCTCACCTCTCAGGGGCACTTATGCCTGTTCCATGCATGTTTAAAACCATTCACTGTGCTTGCCCCCACCACCTCCTGTGGCAGTCTGTTGCATGTGTCCACCACCCTCTCCGTAAAGAAATCCTTCCTCACATTTCCCCTCGGCCTGCCACCTTCTAATTCCATATCATGCCCTCTCATTCTTGTACATCTCTTATATTGGATGATGCCCCCCCCCGCACCTTGTTTATGCCCTTAAGGTACTTGAATGTTTTATTTGGGGTAAAAATATTGAATGGTAACAAACTTACCAGCCTGCATTCACAAAATTCAATGTAGACTCATAATGTTGTTGTTTTTTAATATTGTTACAACAAATTTCCAACATAGCCTTCTTATGACCCTACCTCATGAACAATCACAGACAAAATTTTCAACTACTGCCCAAAAGGTGATTTCACACTGAGACCGTGAAATCTCCTTTTGGGATGTAAAAAACATTTTGGACAGGATATGAAAAATGACAGCTGTCACATTCATGAGGTGATGGAAAGATATGGCTATGTTGTACATTTGGGGTTAAAATATTGAAAATTATCAAAATTACAAGGCTTTATTCACAAAATTCAATGTAGGCTTGCAACTTTGTTGTTCTTTAATATTTTTACACCAAATTTTCAACATAGTCTTCTTATGATCCCACCTCATGAACAAGGGCAGAGAAAATTTCCAGCTGCTTCCTGAAAGGTGATTTTGCACATGGACCATGAAATCGCCTTTTGGGACATATCTGCTTAATAGCAATGCCATTGTTCATGTGGTGGGGTCCCAAAGAAGGCATGCAGAAAATTTGGGCCAAAAATATGCAAACATTACCAAGTTATGCCTCTAAGTTTAAAACCCCATTGAAATACATTGAATGGCATACCTGTTTCTTCAGTTTGTGGTCCAGCTTTGAAGAGTGACGATGTGTCTGCAGTCCAGAGAGGATTACTGTGTTGGACCCCCGATGGGTAAATAAGGGCTTGGTGGGTGTGGGGTGGTGGTTGCTGAGTGAGAGGGTCAGGTGGGGGTCAAAAATGGTGCAAAAGACATTGATGGACAGTTTTCTTTTTACAGGTTAAGGGAAAAAAAAAACAGGACCAAGGATATCCAATCATGACATTGGGGGATTGGGCACCCCTAGTGTCACTGTTATGTTCCTGGAGGAGGGGTTGGGTGCTGAGAGGAAGGGTCGTCTGGGGGTAGGAAAAAAAAATATATAAAAAAAAGGTACCAGCATCATGGGAGAACATGATCGCAACACTGGGGGATTGGTCACCCCCAGTCTTGCTATGTTTCTGGGCGGGGGGTGCTGAGATGGAGGGTCACGTGTGTTAGGGGCATTTTTATAATAAAAATAAATTAATTGAAATAGGCAGTCACAGCAGAACACAGCACATTCTGCCATGACCAAGATGGCCAGGGCATGATACTACACAAGTGCGACTACTAGTGCATGCGCTGTGGAGTGCGGTGGCCATCTTGGACATGGTGGAGTATGTCGTGTGCTGCAGTGACCACCTGCACTGTAAAAAGTAGTGCAGAGCTACTTATTTTTTTTTGTTAACCAGGAGAGACACACTAAGCTGAAAGCTTGTTTACAGGTGTGACCTGGGAGCATAAGGAAGTTAAGTGACTTGTTCAGGGTCACACAGTATGCAAGTGGGGGCTGTGGGATTCAAACCCAGGTCTCCAGGTTTTCAGCTCAAAGTCTTAAACCACTGCTCTATACTTCAATAGAGACAACATGACTGGAGAGCTTCATGGACATGGATGCGAGTGTGGCATGTTGTTCATTCATAAGGAAAGCACTGAGTCCTTTTCTCATAGCAAGAGGGCTGTAGGACTCCACCCACTGCAGCCCTAAAAATGTAATCTTGGAAAGTTACTGTTTATATTTTCTTATAAGTAACTTATATTACTGTGACGTGATTCCTCATGTTACTTTAAAATGTGTTTGTAGACACCTGTGGTGGTGCTTGCAGTGCAGAGAACCATTAAATGCCACAAGACCAGTGGCATTTCCATTAATGCGCTGCTGGCTTGCCATACATCACTGACTGGACTGGTAAATGCAGCTGCTTTTTGCTTCCTGTTTTACCCCACTATGTCCTGATTGGTGATTGCTGCCTGTGGCTAATGTTGTGTGCCCCCTAGTTTAGGGACCAGCCACCAGATTGAATCCCTGTCCCTGATTTGCTCAAATAGCTGTCACTCTGGCGATAACTTTCCTTACATACAGGAGGATGAATCGAGCTACACGAGCCCCATATTTGTGCCAATCACCATCTTAGTAAAGCAACTGCAGAGACAATAGAGAATATAGTCAGTCCCAGTGAGTCGAAGAACAGCCAGTCAGCCATCTTGCACCTGTCAGATTCATAGTCAGGTTTATGGGTTGCAGCCTGAGTGATCAGAAAGTCTATTGGATTCAGAGCCAGCCTTGCCCATGTCCAGGTAAAAAAAAGGCAGACAGTAGTCGAGTAGTATGGGTAGAGGGCCTGTTTCCTGTGGCAGAGCGAGGATTGCTTGGTAGAAGCCTGGATGACTCAATGACGGTCATATGGAGTCCAGCACCATGCATGCAGGCTAAGACAGTAGTAGGGTAAGAGGTAATGATGGTATGGGTCAGGGTGTATCGCACTGTTCTTCTAATGGCTGACTGCTGCAGTGCTTCTTTGGAGGGAATGGAGCTGGAGGTAAGTGAGACGTTAAGCGATTAAGGCGGCCAGGGTACAAAAGAAAAGGTTTCTCGTGTCATCTTGTGTAGTGGTTAGATAACTCAGAAGAATGGGATCAGCACAGATGCGCAGTGAAAAAGAATAAGAATAAGAATCAGCATTTATATAGCGCTTTTCATACAGTGCATCCCAAATCACTTTACAAGCAATGCTAGACTGGTAGTGAAGTGACTGAATGTGTAGTGGCTGCCATATCACATATCAGCACCTTCGGATGAGACGTTAAACCGAGGTCCCTTCTACCCATCCTGGTGTTGTCCTGGTGGGTGTCCAGGTGGAAGTAAAAGAACCCAGGGCACTCTTCGCAAAGAATAGGTAACATTCCCGGTGTCCTGGCCAACATTCCCCTTCCCATAAAACCGGTTCATGCAATTATCCAGGCTGTGTGTGGGTGATGATGTGCGATATGGCAGCCACCACACATTCAGTCACTTCACTACCAGTCTAGCATTGCTTGTAAAGTGCTTTGGATGTATGAAAAGCGCTATATAAATGCTGATTCTTCTTCTTCTTCTTCACCCATGTGAGAAGTCAAGGCATTTAGCAGAATCAATGGCTCAGGTAGGGCCGATCTGTGGGCCAGCCCATGGCTGGGAATAATAGAAAAAAATATCTGGGCTGCCAGTGTGAGCAAATAAAAATGTGCTTTTAAGTTTAGCCAGCTGGTACATAGTAGGTCACTGACAATGTCTGCAGATAATATGATGTATGTTCCCAAGAAGGGCCCTGAGACAGGAACCAGGAAAACTTGGGAATTGGGGGGCTGGGTTCAGGACTGTATCCTCAATGGCAATGTGTTGTTTTTGTATGGGAGTGGACAGACAAATAGACAGACTACACTGACATTAATCAATCATTATTTAGTTTGATGCTTGAACTGGGGCGAGGGGCTTATATTTAATTTGACATATAAAACGTATATAATAACTGTGGAGCATTTTCTCCCACAGGGAAACTGAGTTATAATTCCATCATTATAACCAGCTAGTTATAATGATGAACATGCGCCTGGTTTCCCTAGTTCGGCCCTTACACCTACTGTGGACTTCCTCTTTTCTACACTGTCTGTCCCCACTCTTCAGTGTTGCAGACTTCCCTGACAGAAGTCGGTGGTAAGTTTTTTTTAAAACAAAAAATGTCATTGGGCACAGCAAACTCTTCCTAATCGGAACAAGAAAAAATACTCCAGTTTAGAGTCGGTACGGACCGCGTTAAAACCCAATGGTTCACAGCTCGACTCCACTTATTTTGTGTAATTGCAGTTTACTGAGTGCTGATACCCAATTGATTAAAAGTATATAATGTAATATGAAAAATAATATGTATTACAATTACTGTTACTAATTATTTTTTCTATACACATACTAAGTAATTGTATCTGATTACATTTAGTTGCAAGTAACTAGTAACTGTAACTGATTACTTTTTAAAAGCAACTTAATCCAACACTGAACCTCTGGCTGGTATCAAGGGTGATAGAGGCCATTTTGTATTAACATTGAGGGGTAATTGATTTACCTGGAACCAAGGTTGGCTGTTGTTGAAATCTTGTTGGAACAGAGCAACCAAGTCGGGAGTAGAGTCAAAAAAAAAGCAAAGAGGACCCCAATTCCACAAACCGGCCAATGCCGTCAAGGGGGTTGCCTATCCCATACACAGAACACACAAGTCCAAAACTGATGGCACTCAAGAAAGTAAATTCAATTACAGCAGTTGTGAGTAACTTAAAAACATTTACTTTATTAAACTCAATAGTTGCTAGTGCCCACTGTGGATCACCTGAGCTACTGCAATTTCTTGAATGCAGTCAATTTTGGACTTAAAAATAGAGACACCAGAGGCATGCATCGCTGTATTGTCTGCATACGTGAGAATGGCTGCTGAGGTGCAGGAATTAGAAAGGTCATTTAGGAAACTGGAGAAAAGCATAAGACTCAAGACAAAACCTTGAGCAACACCTGAAGAGATGGGAAGTGGAGGTGAATGTGTTTCCAATGCAGACAGCTTGGGACTTGCTGTCAAGGTAGAAATGGAGCCTAGTTACAGCAAGGTCAGAGAGCTACACCCATCTAAGCTTGTCTAGGAGAAAGGGGTGTGCAACAGCGACAAATGCCTTTGCTAGGTCAACAAAGATTATATATGTAATCTGACCATGGTCTGTTTCAGATAGGATGGAGTCCGTGAGCTGGAGGAGGGAGCTGTAGGTGGAGTGGAACTTCTGGAAACCAGACTGGAAAGTGGTGAGGAAAGAACAGTCAGGGAAAAGAGGAGAACTGAAAAAGGAAATGGTGTTCATGAAATTTGGACAGTGTAAGTAAAAGAAAGATTAGTTGATAGTTTCCAAGTAAGGAGGGGTTGCCCAAGTTGAGAAAAGAAATGACTGTAGAATGCTTCCAGATGTCTGAGATGGTGGCAGTTGGAACAGAGATATTGAGGATAGAATGTGACAGGGAAATCAATAGCAGAAGCAGAGAGATGGAAGATTTTAGGACCAAGGCCATCATGGACCTCTGAGGGGATTCTTTAAAAGGGCCATTAATGAGGCAGCAGGAGAGGTGGAAGACAAGGAGAAGGGGAGGGGTAGAGGTAGGAGGGGAAGGAAGAGAAGAAGATATAAAGGATTGAGCACAGGAGATGAAGAAGATATTGAAAGAGTAGGCAGCAACAATAGGGTTAGAGATGGGAGAGTCACCCAACTTGGGACCTGTCAGGGAACTTGGTCATATGTGAGAAGAGAGAGTAGATAACCTTCCTGAACTTGGAGGGATGGTTGAGATTGTTCTGGAGTGTGGATGTAAAGTATTCAACAGTGTATCTCTGTGAACACAAATGAATGCCATGTGTTACACCTACTTATGAAACCTGTTACTAAAAATAGCTTTGGCTTTGAACTTCATGTTAATGTCTATTTAAATAGCACTGTCACATTGTATTTTATTCTTTATGGTTTGAAATCTTCAAGTGATTACTGTCAATTTTGATAGATGCTAGCTGCTGATCTGTGTAACCAATCCTCGGCAAGAGAGGCTCCAACAGCATTGTGTCGTTTGACTACAACTGAGGAGCAGGTGAATATTTATTTATTTTGTTTAGCATTTTCTGTTGCTTAGCAACACATTTTAGGCAAGGAGGGTTGGAGCTGGTAATCACTGACAGTGTAGTACATACTGTACCGAGTCCTGTACTCTTGTTATATTCAGGACAATAAGTAGGCTGATATTAGGGGATAACTGAAGCACCCTGTGCTGCTGAGTGTTTGCTGGGAAACTTAGTTTTAAAATTCGTGACTACGTTTCAGTCATTGGCCTGGAGCCAGACCGCACTTCTGGGTGAACGCAGATAAATTATCGCCTGTTTGCCAGTATCAGTTGTTTGATAGATGCTAGCTGCTGACCTGTGTGACTGATCCTCAGTGAGATAGGCTCCAACAGCATTGTGTCGTTTGACTACAACTGAGGAGCGAGTGAATATTTATTTATTTTATTTAGCATTTTCTGTTGCTTAGCAACACATTTTAGGCAAGATGGGTTGGAGCTGGTAATCCTTGACAGTGTAGTACATACTGTACTGAGTCCTGTACTCTTGTTATACTCAGGACAATAGGTAGGCTGATATTAGGGGATGATTGAAGCACCTTGTGCTGCTGAGTGTTTGCTGGGAAACTTAGTTTTAAAAATTGTGACCACTACATTTCGGTCATTGGCCTGGAGCTAGGCTGCACTTCCAGGTGAATGAAGATAAATTCTCACCTATTTGCAAGCGGGGTGAGCATAAGTGGGGTGTGTGTGCGGTGACGTGCATAGAGACGCATGCATCTTAGCGCATGTTAGACATGTCTGATGGGGAAACGGGGAAGGAGAAGAACATTTCAGCAATGTAAACTAACGAAAGAGTTGTTGTTCTGCTAGCCTAATTCATTAATACCTCCTTTACTAGTGATATCAGTAAAATTGATTACTACACTGATTCGGACTATCCTTTGTGCTGTCTATAAACAAGAACCAGAAATGCAATACCGAGCATGGAAATAACTGAGGGCTTTGTCACACTTAGCTCAGGGGAGTTAGCCATGCTCTGTATAGTATGCAGCAAATTCTGCCTTGAAAGTCAACCAGGCTTTGATGGTCTGAAATCCTGGCTAAAACCAACCATTCAATCTCATGAAGTCACCATTCCTGGATATTCTTCCTACCGCCGGGACCGACCCCACAAGAAAGGTGGGGGGTACTGATTTACAGTATACAAAGACAGGGTTGGTTGTTAGTGAACTGCCCAGCTTATGTATCAACCCTGACATACAGCATCTGCTCATCTCAGTCACCCTTGGCAACGTCAAGCAGTTGACATTAGGGTGTATCTACCTGCCCCCGAAACTTGCACCTACCTCCCTTATTGAACTCCTCACCAGTCTTGACACCTTAACCCAAGGTGACGCCATACTATGTGGGGACTTCAATCTTGACTGGCTGGGCTCCAAAAATGCTCAATATCTGTCGGAACTATCGGATGTGAAGTTAGAACAGCTAATTGAACAACCCACTAGAATTAATATGAAGTCTGCTAATCACACCCTACTCGACTGGATGTTAACTAATAGCAAGACCTACATTAGGGTGGAAGGAGTTTTCCCGGATGCACTAAGTGATCACTCTCCAATCTTCTGTATATGGAGAAATAACTTTCTCTGCCCTCCCCCAAAAAACATCAAATCTAGGGACCTAACAAACTTTAATACCTCCGAATTCCTTCATAGCCTTAGCTCCACAGACTGGACCCCATCACCACTCTACCAGACATAAATCAGGCCCTTGAATACCTGATAATTACCTTCAACTCTATCCTTGACTGTCATGCCCCTTTCAAACTGAGAAGAGCCAAAGGCATTAACTCCCCCTGGCTCTCCCAAGAGCTATGGTTCCTAATGAGGACCAGAGACAAGGCATGGCAGTCCTATAAAAAGTCTGGGCTCCACACTGATTGGCAGTCCTATCACCAGTTGAGGAATACCTGCAAAGCAAAAATAAACATATCAAAGCAGAAATACCTGCAATCCCTTCAAACAAATAATCTTAGTGATCCTAAACACTTCTGGACTCAGATCAAAGGACTCCTTAAAGGTGGTGAGCATAATACACCGCTGACTATGATCTTGAAAGGCACTGAAATATCCTCACCCCTGTGATTTCAGCTGGAATAAATCAGTTCTTCACCGACCTCGATGTATACAAGATAGGTCTCCCTGACGCCTTCCCTGCACTGCAACGCTCCCACTCTGAAACCCTACATGCCCTTTTTCATATGAAATTGGCCTCATGCAAGGAAGTCCTAAAGCTCCTTTTGGTACTTAACCTTGATAGCTCCCCAGGCTTTGACACCCTGCCCCCTCGATTTCTTAGGACTGGTGCATCCTCTCTAGCTCTTCCAATCACCCTGCAGATCAACAGATTCTTCCTAACAGGTTCCATTCTGGACAAGTGGAAAACCACTACTGTCGTGCCCGTGCATAAAACTGGCCCAACAAACCTCATTGAAAATTACAGACCCATCTGCATCTTGTGTCCCATCACAAAAATTCAAGAGAAAATCCTCTACAATCAATTGCACTCCTACTCTGAACAAACTAAAGCCCTCTCAATGCACCAACATGGATTCAGGAAGTCTCATGGGACTGAGACTGCCCTCCTGAGAGTCACCTCAGATATCTTTCATGCCATGGATCAGGGAAAAGCCACGGGGGCTGTATTCATAGACCTCACAAAGGCTTTTGACCTTGTTAACCAGCCACTCCTCATTTCTAAGCTCCAATCCCTAGGTCTTGACTCCAACTCCCTCATTTGGTTCTCCAACTATTTATCCAGCCGTGTCCAATGTGTCAAATGCGCTGGCGCCCTCTCCACCCTATCTCCTATCATGGATGGGGTCCCACAAGGATCTATCCTTGGGCCTCTACTATTCTCAACCTTTATCAATGACCTGCCTCTAAACTTGGGGTGTCCTCAATCCAGATTTATGCAGATGATGCCATCTTATATTGGCATGGTATAAATACCTCCACCATTCAATCTGACCTGGAAAATGACTTCCATACTCTGGAAGCCTGGTTCAAAACTAACTTGCTGGTACTGAACTCGAAGAAGACCAAATCCATGCTTTTCTGCCATTCCTCCTTTGACCTAACCTCTCAGCCCCCTCCAGTAATTAATACCTCCTCCGGTCTACCTCTCAAAGGGGTGGAATCTTTCAAATATCTGGGGGATGACTCTTGATGAACATCTAGCTCTTGACACACACTTAAAAAGTGTTATTAAAACAACTAATCAAAAGCTCGGCCTACTTTATCGCACTGCCTCCTACTTAACGCCCTATGACAGGAGGACAATTTCTGCTGCGACCCTCCTCCTTGGCTTATTCTATGCTGCACCCATAATTAACTTGGTCAAGTCCTCTTCCCTGACCAAACTCAAACTGGCCTATCACAGGATCACTTGTTTAGCTGCTGGTTCTCCTGCTGGGGCCCATCACTGTGATGTACTGAGGTCCCTTGGTTGGCCATCCTTTGAGCCCAAAATGGACTTCCCAGTGCTATGCACTACCTTTACACTTGCACACCTTCCTTCCCCACCCACCCTCTCTGGCATGCCCACTCTGAAGACTTTCCCCCAGGACCCTCCGACACTCCCACCTTCCCCTACTGAACCTTCTCAAAACCCACCTTGCTATAGGCAGGCAGTCCATCGTGTTCACTGCACCTCAAAAATGGAATTCCCTTCCATGTACTTTACTCTCATGTACACCTCTTCTTCTGTTAAAGAGATGTTTCAAAGAATTCTTTTTCATGCCTCCAATCTGTAGCAGCTTTTGCTCTTAATTCCCCCCCCCCCAGTTTCCCTTATTACCTCTCCTCCACCTCCTTCCCTCTCTGGTTGTCCTTGTTCTCCCTCCTCCCACTATTTTCCTCTCTTTCCCTTACCCCATTCCCTCCCCTCTCCTCTCTCCCCTCTCTTAAATCCTCTTATAGTTTGTAAATTTGTAAAATTCTGAATTTTGTAGTGTACTGTGACTGGACTGGAAACACATATCCCGGAACAATGGTATTCAGAAACCTCCAACAACTTCAGAGGCAAACAAAATTACCGGATTAACGATGCAAGGCCTATACGGACTCACTCTGGTAGCCTTAGTCGGCATCTGAGACTAAGGACACTCAGTTCAGCAAACATTGGGATACTTTTTGTGCATATACTGTTTCTAACCTCAGATTGTACTAGTTTTTTCCAAATATTTACTACCTCATGTATTCATTGTATTTAGTAATCATCTTGTGAAATTCCTTATTCCCTGGGTCGCCCCTGAAAAAGGGACAACTCTGTCTCAGTGGACCTACCCAGTTATCAAAATTCAAAATAAATAAATAAAAAATAAATGTGACGAAAGTATACAAATGCTAACAATGGAAGCCAAGATTAGTGAACTAGAATTAGTTATCAAGAAACTTCAAAATAAACAAAACAATTGTAATACTATAACTGTTAAAATACAACTGCAGTCAAATAAAACACAAGGAGATAGTCTCAAGTGCACTAGAAATGATATCAGTAGTAACGAGAATGACTGGTGCCAGGTAGAAAATAAAAATAAAAAGTGCAAAAAGGGGAGAAGATGTACGGAGTTTAAACTACCACCTCAAAATAAATTTAATCCTCTGTCCTCAGAAGGTAATGAATCCATTCCTATTACAAATCAAGCTAGCAAAAAAACAAATCTTGATAAATCAAATGATGCCCCTTTGATTAGCAAATCATTTGAGAACAATGAGCCCTCTAATAGTCACCCAGATAGCTCTACAAGTATTTTAGAGAACAGTATAAGTAGCAGACACACTATAGTGACAATTGTTGAAATCCATGCAACAAATGATGAGGTCCCAATAACCCCACCCTCATTAATAAGGACTCACCGATCTCTGATGTAACGAGCAATAATGACGAAATGCCAACTGCTGCTCCTAAAGTGAATAGCGAGAAACAAAGAATACAAGGGAACACTAGACAAACATTAGTACTTGGGTATTCAATTATTAAATATATACATGGTTATATTTGTAAAGAAGATACATTTAATATAATGTGCTCTAGCTACAGAGGGGCAGGGATCAGAGATATAGATCGAATGCTCCCTGTAATATTAAGAAAATTCAGGTAATAATCCACTCATTATCACTCACGTGGGCACTAATGATATAAATAAGTTTACTGTAGACAACATAAAGACTTATTACATCAATTTGGTAGCATCCTTGAAGCAAAAAGGAAGTAAGTTTGTCTTTCTGAAATTTTGCCACTACCCAGGGCTTATATTAACATCAACAAAAAAATCAAACAAGTGAACAAATGGCTTATGAAGTGATGTTTGCAGGAGAATATTAAATGTGCTACCCACTGGGAAAGATTTTCTACTGATCGCAGCTTTTTCAGATGGGATGGTCTTCACCTTAGCAATAAAGGAATTGCAGTACTAAGTAAAATAATTCTAGAAATAATAGAGAACTGTTTAAACTAGAACAAGGGGGGCATAATAGGATGTCATCTAAGAATGATATTATAACTCAAAACAACTATAAAATCCTAGTAGCTAACATTAGATGCCTGAATATCATGAAATTGACTGAACTGACAAGGCTTCTATTACTTCACAAGGTAAACGTTGCCTTATGTGACACTTGGTGGGATGATCCAGCCAACTGGTATAATGCTATCCTGGGTTATACTCTTTTTACCAAAAATAGACAAACTAGAAGAGAAGGAGGAGTTTGTGTGTATATATCTAATACCCTACCAGTCATTGAAGTTCTCTTATGTAATACAGATACAGAAATTGAGGGTTTATGTATACAAATCAGACAAAATAATGATAAACACTTTTTGCTTGCTAATTTCTATAGACCCCCTCTTCCAGTTTAACTCGTGACCAATTCCTTATGTCAATAATTATGCAATTATCAACCACTTCAGACATAGTGGTTGTTGGTGATCGGAATTTACCAGGTATTTGTTGGGATAATTTGACACCTAAATCGTCACTTGAGGGTCTGTTCCTGGACTCGTTCATAATGTCTGGGTTTGATCAGTTAGTTTCTAAACCAACCAAAGAGAGGAATATTCTTGATGTAGTTTTAAAAAACATGTCCCAGGATGTTAACAATATTAGAACTGAGAGCCCAATAGGTAGCAGTGATCACAATACAGTTTTTTTTTTTAAATCAATAGAGGTAGACTTAACATGAGAAGATCTTACTACAAGCATAACTGTAACAAGGGAAACTACAAAAAAAATGTGATGCCTTAGCTGACTACGACTGGGATAATCTTTTTATTAATTTAGACACTGGACAATGCTGGGCACTATTTAAATCAATTATATTTGAACTTGAAAAACTATATATTTCCCTTAATAAACACACATAAAAAGGAAAAATTCCACCCTGGTTAACACCTACTGTTAAACGGCAGATTAATAAAAAAGAGAAAGCTTTTAAAAACATAAAGAGATCACTCACACCTCATAACAGTTCACATTATAAAGCTGAACTTTAGCAGACTGTAAGAGTAATCAAAAAGGAGAGGATGAAAATAGAATTCAAACTATCTGTAACAAAAAAAACCAAAGCCTTTTTTTCGTATATAAATGGAAATAAAAGTAGTAATAATAATATGAACAAAATGACTGTAAATGATAAAGAAGTGACTAGCAATTTAGACATTGCCAATGCCCTGAATAACATTTTTGGATCAGTTTTTAATCAAAGAGGACATTGCTCCTAATATTGAACCACTTATTGGTTTACATAACATCAGTATTACTGAGGTAATCAAAGCATTAAAATCCATGGAATCCAACTCAAACCAGGGACCAGATGGCATTAATTCCTCATTTCTATGCAATACAAGCTCTTCTATTGTAGTCCCACTTAGTTTACTGTTTAATTCCTCTCTCCAATCTGGAGTAGTGCCAGAAGAATGAAAACATGCAACAATCACACTGATATATAAGAAGGGCATTAGAACAGATCCGGGCAATTATCGCCCAGTAAGTCTAACCGCTACTGTTTGTAAGATAATGGAAAGGATACTAAAAAATAGCACAGTTGAGTTTGTAGATTCTAGAGGATTAATAGACCTGAACAACATGACTTTGTAAAGGGCAGATCCTGTGTTACGAGCCTTATTGGTTTGTATGAGGAGGTAAGTAAAAATCTAGACCAAGGAAAACCAGTAGACGTGCTTTATCTGGACTTTAAAAAGCTTTTGATAAGGTCTCCCATAAGATCCTACTTGAAAAGTTAGATATGTTAAAACTAGACCCATACATAATAAATTGGGTTAGGGCCTGGTTAAGTAATAGGTCCCAAGTGGTTAAAGTGTCCGATACATACTCTAATTCCCTGGATATCACTAATGGTGTGCCCCAGGGTTCTGTTTTGGGTCCAGTACTTTTTGTGATCTTTGTATCTGATTTGCATCAAACTATAAATAGTTCCTTCAGTAAATTTGCAGATGACACAAAACTCTGTAGTGTATTTGATACCCCTAGGGGTATCAAGAAATTTCAGAATGATATTAAAACACTAGAAAACTAGGCTATAAATAATAAAATGGTTTTCAGACAACAATGAGAAATGTGTCGGCATGCATTTTGGAGCACATAACCAACAAGTACAATATTGTTTAAATAACAAATCTTTGAAACAAGTAAGAACTGAAACAGACCTAGGCATTATAATAAATGACTTCTTAGTATCCAGTGAACATTATAGACATGCTGCACTGAAAGCTATTAGATTATTAACATCAATTAGATGAACATTTATCTCAAAAAAGGAAACATGTACTCTTCAAAATTACAATTCTTACATAAGACCATACCTAGACTATGGATCGTCATTCTGGTGCCCATTTCTAACTAAGGACAAGAAGGTATTAGATAGTGTCCAGAGAAGGGCTACCAAGATTATTCCCAAGTTGGACAATTTGACATACCAGGAAAGGTTTAAGGAACTAAAAATGTTGATCTTGAATCAAGAAAACATGGAGGTGATCTGTTACTACTTTATAAAATATCAAGTGATGATCATCTTATGTCCAGCTGTGGTGTTACAAGGGCCAACAAACCAAATAATCTACGATGTAATAATAAACAAGTGGTGATACAGAGGACGAATACAAACAAAAGGAAGAATTTCTTTACTATTAGATCAACTACACTCTGGAACCGATAACCACAAGATGTGATATAGGCCACTACTGTGAAACAATTTAAAGTAAGATTAGACCGGTTCCTCTTCGGTACCAACCCCCATTGCCCACATGGTGTGGGTAGGTAGACTTGATGGGCTTAGTGCCTTTTTTCTACCTAAACAAACCGAGTTAAATGGGTGTGTTTTAGCTGGCTGGTCTTAAAGATTAAAGCAAAATAATGGCTGGCATTATGAAGTAGTAGTAGTAGTAGTAGCAGTAGTAGTAGTAGTAGCAGTAGTAGTAGCAATAGTAGTAGTAGCAGTAGCAGTAGTAGTAGTAGCAGTAGCAGTG
This sequence comes from Neoceratodus forsteri, assembly GCA_016271365.2. NCBI lineage: Eukaryota > Metazoa > Chordata > Ceratodontiformes > Ceratodontidae > Neoceratodus > Neoceratodus forsteri. Next base: position 664,501,194 of record CM057459.1, read on the forward strand.
GTAGTAGCAGTAGTAGCAGTAGCAGTAGTAGTAGCAGTAGTAGTAGCAGTAGAGTAGCAGTAGCAGTAGTAGTAGTAGTAGCAGTAGTAGTAGTAACAGTAGTAGTAGTAGTATTTTTATTTATGAGAACATGAACAAGGTAAACATTTCCATTGAGCTTGCACTCAGTTACAAGGGATACCTTAACTCTAAAAGCCTGATTACAATAGCACAGAAACAATGTATATGTAATGTAATGTAGAAACAATTATAGCCTAGAGGTTAGAATAATGAACTGTGAATGAGCTTGGTACATTCAGCAGCCCTGGGTTTGATTCCTACAACCTCCACGTTCATGCTGTGTGACCCTGAATAAGTCATTTAACCTTTCCAGTGCTCCCAGGTCAATCCAGAAAACAGGCATTGTGTCTAGTGGGCTTTACTTACCAAGGAATAAAAAAAAGATAAGACTTTCTGTTTCTTTCATTAGACAAAGAGAATACAGTAAGTATACACTTTATGTTAGTATTTGTTTGCAATCCCACTGCTCTGAGTGCTGCCTGTTGCTTTCTGCTTTCCAGTGTGCTTCCATTAGGGCTGGCAGAACTCAGTAAAGTTCTAACCCTTCTCACTCAGCCCTGGAACTCACATGCAAGTTGAAATGTTCTATGCTTAACCTTATTCAAAATGGCCACCTAGGGCTGAGAACTGGATCACAGGGAATTCTGATTAGTCCTGATTAGCTCTGATTATTTATAAATATTTGAATATATGTGTTAAAATGCATAAAAGGGGCCAAACTCTGCAATATTTAACAGAGAGTGCCAAATGGGATACTTTAATTCATTATTTGTATGAAAAGTAAAGTAAAACTGCTAATGTGGGAGACACACAACTTATGATTAAACTTTTAATAAACACTTCAATCCTGGATTAGTTCTGGATCCAGTCCTTTTCAACATGTTTATCAGTGACATAGGAGAAGTAATCCAGGGCAAGATGTGCCTCTTCGCAGATGACACTAAACTCTGTGACAGGATAGACAGCGAGGATGGGATTAAGGAGATGCAGAGTGGCTTGCAAAGGCTAGAGAGGTGCTCAAAGGTTTGGCAGTAGAAATTCAATGTCAAAAAATGAAAGGTTAACAGATGCTGTATCTTATTAATTGTTATACAAAGCTAATTGTACTGTATTTAAGTGTACCTGATCTGCCACACTACTTTTACTGCTTTCAAGTGCATGTAATTAATATGAGTTGCTCTACAGCAATTATTAGTTTTAAATTTGTATTTTAGTCAGTCTAAAGTGTAATGTATGTCTGTCCTGACCTTTTCTGATTCTATCCCTACTGCAACTTAACGTTTTACTGTAACTTAGCTTTTATATGTGAGCTGCTCTGCACTATTATCAGCTGTAATCGCATTTTATCTATTTTTTTGTTTTATTCGTTTCCGTTTCTGTCCTTCTTGTTCTGACCCCTTTCTCTCTATTCCCATTCTCTGCCACTGCTCTCACTCCAGGGTTAACTCCCCTACTATTCTGCTCTCGTATTACTGTGCAAGCCCTCCTATAGCATTTAGGCTCCTTTGTCTTCCTAGGTTTTCCCTGTCCAGAGATTTAAGCCTCTTTTGTATTCTACTCATTCTCTGCCCATAAATAATCACCCTCTCTCTCTCTCCCCTCAGACTGAGTGTCTGCCCAAGAGGGTGCCTCCCCCGCCACTGTAGAACTGGGCCATGCCCATGGCTCAGGATACCAGCTCCTTGCTCACTCAAGAGAAAGCTGCTTAGGTACGCCTCTCTGCTTTCCCGCCTGCATTTTGCGCTGGCTCCCCACCCTCCCTCCACCCACCCACCTGCCCGATCTGGGGTTTCTTATTTGTAGCTACTACTGATCATGTGTGTGGCTCCACCTTTGGTGTTTTTTTAAGTGTCAGCTTTCTAATTAGTTCCTTATTTTGTATGGCTCGCAAAAAGTTTCTAGCACACACATACTTTATAAGAGGAACACAAAAAGGACGTTGAAGCAGAAGTAGTTCTTTACTTCATTTATTTTACCACCACACACAATGTCCCACTAGAAACATTTTGCAGGCTTAGGGCCAGATATTCAAAACTTTGCCCCGGGGCTAAATTAGCACTGCCTGGCGAGTAAACTTAGCATGGACACAAAATCCTGCTATATTCAAAAGGAATAGCCTGGGGCAAACAGCTTCTGAATATAGCATGCATGTGAAGAGGGGCAAACTGGGCTGGGAGTGCAGGGCAAACTTAGCCCTGGAATAAGACAGCTCTGAATATAGCAACCAGGAAGTGCAAACCACAACAACAACACAGTGCACAGCGATGTGAAGGTAGGTAGAGGTGAACTATGTGGCCAATGTGTGTGCCAGCAAATGCGTGGAACCAGTACAGCTGCAGGCAGCAGTGCAGGTGAAAGTACAGTGTGCAAAACTGTATAATATTCCCTGAACTGTTAGCGCTGGTTTAGCATGGAGCTAAGCCGTTTGCCCAGTGCAAACACGCTGTTCAGCAACTTTTGCCATATTCAAAAGTGACATGCAAATGAGCCTACTTAGGTAGTCTCTGGGCAAACATCCAGATTGGTATCTCATTATGCCCTGATTTGCATGCAGTTTGCCCAGTGTTACTGCAGGGTCCCACAGCTCCACCTGTAGGTCAGTCTGGAAGTACAGGGGCTGACCGGGTCTGCCCACAGCTCCACCTGTAGGTCAGTCCAGCAGTGCATGATGATAGCTGCAGGCTACATGTATATAGTACAGCATAGCATATTGTACCCCAGGGGACAAAACAGCATAGGCGCATGCAACTATCACACTGTTGATCATGCTACAGTGCACAGCAGACACTACAGTAGCAAAGGGGCCAGTAGTGTGAGGGACACAGCAATGCCTATGGTGTGTAGGGCAGTGATGACCACTGCACTGTACACAATGACAGGCCCAACTTGCAGGTGTTTACTGACAGTGGACATTACTGTTATGCTGTTGTGTGACCCACAAATGCTGCACCTTTGGCATGGGTTGCTTACAGTGACATACACATGGCCAGCTGTATGTGCTGTGTCATTTTTACAGCTGTGCGGTATGTGGCTGGGGGGGCACGTATGATCAGACAGGCACACTGGTATTGGAGTATTCCCAATACTGGCCCATGTGCACTGCATGATGTGTCCCAGCCTTGTGGCCACACCTGGTCTGTGGCGCAGCCTGGCCACCTGTGCACCCTCCCCTCAACATCCTCCATGCCCACAGTGCAGCATGTGTGTGCTGGCATTGGTTGGTTTCCACAGAAGAGTGGTCTGCAGGTGTGTGCTGTATGGCCACACTGCCATGGTGTCCACTGGTGGCCGGATCACCACTTACTGCCTGGCATGGCTGGGACTGGTGGAAGATGATGGCATCTTTGTAATGCCATCAGTGAGCAGCATGTTTCCTCTATGTCTGACTTTGTCTATGTGTCATATTTATTTGTTGGGGTCACACAAAGCTGCACAAAAGCCAAACAAATGCCGCGCAAAGCTAATTGCACAGGGTTAAGACTACCTTTTCCTGGGCGGTAATTTGCACCATGCTAAGTGTTGCACTGAGTCATGCAAAACCACTCTGTATGGCGCTAGTCGCTGAATATAGCATTGCGCCTGTATTCATGTACACGCCCCCTCAGTTTGCCCCTTGCATACATTATGATTTTGCCCAGTGCTAATGCAGTTTGCATGCGCTATTTGGCCTTTTGAATATAGCAAACTCGCGCTAATCCTGTGATAAACCTGCGCAAACGGTTTGTACCCAGTGCAAAGTTTTGAAAATCTGGCCCTTAGTTTGTACTTTCTAAGCACCACGCTCCCAGTGTGCACTCACTGTGCTTTCCAATACTGTATGGCCTCTAGAGGGATCCATACCTCCTTTAATTCCACAGCTCCCTAAAAAGCTTATGTCACCCTCTACATTTCTCTTCGTTAGTGCTATTCTACCTTAACTACTGTAGCACCAGCATGCCCTTAGTCAAAATGGAACAGGAGTCTAGTAATGTGCAGACAATGCTGTTATCTTGCTAGGTGCCTTTCATCTCCTTAATGACCCTTCTACATCAGGGGTTCACCTGTCCCTTAACATAACTGAACCTTCTACACCTAGGGTATACCTGACCCTTAACATAAATATCACATCCCTGGTGCAGTCTTATCACTCACCTGACTTGGATTCCCATGGGAGAAGAGACTTTGGCATAAAGTCTACTCCAGCACCCTATAACACTGTCATGATAGTTATTCCTGTCCAGGTGGCAATATATGCCTTATCTGTTTCTCATCATCATGACCCTCCTTGCTCCTCGCCAACTGCCTCCCTTCATTATAAATGAGGGTGATGCTTGATCCATAGAGTAGTACTGCATGGCCTCAAGAAGCTTCTTCTACTACTCAGAGAATCTTAGTACGTTAGCACTGAGGCAAGGGTTATCCCCAAAGGGAATTGGACGGGAAGCCAAGTTCCAAAGAAATACAGAATCATACATACCCCCATAATGCAAAGCATGATGAGCTGCATATGAAAATCACCATAAAATATTATGCTGGTTCAACTTTACGCAGAAATGCATGCTGCTGAAAGGTCTCTCATACAGTTTGCAAAGATTGCCAACAGAAGACACATACACATGTTTTGTCCTACCAGGACTCATGAGTGTGCCTCATCTTTATGACACCCCCAGTGGAATGAACCAGCTACCCATAGTTGGTCTATCTGGGTTGGGTTGTGGTGAGCCCAATAAAAACAAAAAACAAGCTAAAACACAAGGTATCTTAGTGCGTAAGCACTGAGGTGAGGATTACTCCAACAGGCATTGGCCAGGATGCCAAGTTTCAAAGAAATACAAAATCACACATACCCCCATAATGCAAAGCATTATGGGCTGGATATGCAAATCACCACAAAATATTATGCTAGTCCAACTTTAAGCAGAAATGCGTGGTGCAGAAAGGCCTCTCACATAGTCTGCAAAGGGTGCCAACAGAAAACACAGACACATGTTTCGTCCTATCAGGTCTCATCAGTGTACCTCACCTGTATGACACCCCATTGGAATGAGCCAGGTACCCTGTTTGGGTTGGGTTGTGGTGAGCCCAATAAAAACAGAAAGCAAGCTAAAACACAGAGAACCTTAGTGTGTAAGCACTGATGCAAGGGTTACCCCAAAGGGCATTGACTGGGAAGCTAAGTTTCAAAGAAATACAAAATCACACATACCCCCATAATGCAAAGCATCATGGGCTGTATATGCAAATCACCACAAAATATTATGCTTGTTCAACTTTAAGCAGAAATGCATAGTGCCAAAAGGCCTCTCACACAGCCTGCAAAGGGTGGCAACAGAAAACACAGACACATGTTTCATCCTATCAGGACTCATCAGTTTGCATCACCTGTATGACACCCCAGTGGAATGAACCAGCTACCCAAAGTTGGTCTGTCTGGGTTGTGTTGTGTTGAGCCCAATAAAAACAAAAAAACAAGCTAAAACACAAAGAACATTAGTGCGTAAGTACAGAGGAAAGGGTTACCCCAAAGAGCATTGGCAGGGAAGCCAAGTTTAAAAGAAATACAAAATCACACATACCCCCATAATGCAAATCACCACAAAATATTATGCTGATTCAACGTTAAGAAGAAATGCATGGTGCCGAAAGGCCTCTCACACAGTCTGCAAAGGGTGCCAACAGAAGACACAGACACGTGTTTCATCCTACCAGGACTCATCAGTGTGCCTCATCTGTATGACACCCCAGTGGAATGAACCAGCTACTCTAAGTTAGTGTTTCCGGGTTGGGTTGTGGTGAGCCCAGTAAAACCAAAAAACAAGCTAAGACACACAGAACCTTAGTGCATAAGCACTGAGGCAAAGGTTACCCCAAAGGGCATTGACCAGGAAGCCAAATTTTAAAGAAATACAAAATCACACATACCCCCATAATGCAAAGCATGATGGGCTGTATATGCAAATCACCATAAAATATTATGCTGGTTCAACTTTGTGCAGAAGTGCATGGTGCCAAAGACGCATGCACATGTTCCATCCTCCCATCAGTGTGCCTATCTGTATGAAGTTATTCTGTTCTGGGAACACAGAATTAAACCCCGTTCCCCCCTTTTGTCAATTGCAATGCCCTCTGACCTGCCACAATGAAAAGGCCTGAGCTTCCTTCATATTAATGTCTGCAGTCTTCTGAAAAAACAGGACCTTATTAAGGCCCGGGTCTGTCACACCAAGCCTGATATTCTAGTGATATCAGAATCCTGGCTAAAAGGTGCAACACCCGATCATGCCATTAACATCCCCTCATACAATGTGTTTAAATCAGATAGACCCTCTGGGTTGGGAGGGTTGCAACATATGTACTGGATGAACTCTCAGCTTCAGTTATTGACTCTACCTCTGTCACCAAAGGATTTGAAAGCCTTATGTTAAAAATCTTACTACCATCTGAGGAGTCAATTTTTGTTATTGATTGTTACAGACCTCTGTCAGGGGACCTTGAAATATTAACATACTAAGAAGCCAGCAGAGTAGGCCCTATGGTCTATCGAGTCTGCTTGGGATCAGTGCCCATTCAGGGCACCGTTTGCTGCCTCCTCCTCCTCCCACGAGGGCCCCCACCCCTTCTACTGACTAGGGCATCCCAATGCTGACCCTGCTAAGATGCACCCTCCCGCTATACCTATCCCAGCCCCTCTTGAACCCCTCAACAGTATCTACAGCCACCAGTTCCACAGGTAGAGCATTCCAGGTTTCCACCACCCACTCAGTGAAGTAGCGCCTCATCTCCCCCGAGTCTCCCATCTACCAGTCTTATTGGGTGCATCCGGTGGCCCCTCTCCTCCTTCAGCTGGAACACCCTATCCTGGTTTACCCTATTAATCCCTTTAAGATATTTGAAGACCTCAATCAGATCCCCTCTGTCCCTTCTCTCCTCCAGGCAGTACAGGTTGAGCTCCTCTAGTCTTTCCCCATAGAACGTTTCCCCCAGACCCTGTATCATCCTGGTTGCCCTCCTCTGGACTCTCTCCAGGAATGCAACATCCCTTTTTAAGTACAGACACCAAAACTGCATGCAGTATTCAGTGTGTAGTCTAACTAAGAAATTGTATAGCTGCAAGAGTACCCTCTGGGTTCTTGAGGTTATTTCCCTGGTTATGCACCCCAGCTTTTTATTCGCTTTTGCTGCAGCCCTTCTATACTGCTCAGAATTGTCCATTCTGGCATCCACTACCACACCAAGATCCCTCTCCCCACTCGAAGCCTGTAGTGTCACCCCTCCTAAAGTATACACATGAGCTGGGTTCTTGGCCCCCAGGTGGAGGACCCTGTACTTCTCAGTATTAAACCTCAGTTTCCAGATGTGCAACTACCCCTCCAGAGCCTCCAGGTCCCCCTGCAGGGCTAATCTACCCTCCTCTCCGTCCACCACCACCCCCAGCTTTGAGTCATCAGCAAAGAGGCTCATCTCACTCCTGATACCATTTCTAGTATCCGAGATATGTGTTAAACAGGAGTTGTCCCGGCACCGAACCCTGTGGGATCCCGCTACTGACCCTCCTGGGAGATGAAACCTCCCCCCGACCACTACCTTCTGAAAACACCCAACCCCCAGTCAGCTTCCAATCTACCTGACTGTCCGCTCCCCCACCCCCATGTCCCACAGTTTCCCCAGCAGCCCAGGATGTGGCACTGAGTCAAACACCTTGCTGAAGTCTAGAAAGAGGACATCCACTGGCCAGCCCTGGTCCAGTGCACTCGTCACCCAATCATAGACCTCCATAAGGTTGGTCTGACATGATCTGCCCTAAACAAAGCCATGCTGTCGGTCATCCAAGTAGCCCCTTGCCACCAGAAACCCCTCCAACTTCTCCTTCAAGATGACCTCCATCACCTTGCCCACCACCAATGTCAGGCTTACCAGCCTGTAGTTTCCTGGCTCCTCTCATGAGCCACCCTTGTGGATAGGTATGATGTGGGCCATCCTCCAGTTTTGAGACACTCATCCCGTCTGAAGGGAGGAGTTAAAGAGGTTCACCAGAGGTGCGGTCAGCTCCCTCAGCACCCTGGGATGAAGGCCATCTGGGTCCGATGCCTTCTCCACTCTTAGGGCCTTGAGGGCTTCCCACACTCTATTGATGGGGATTTCATCATCCATGGCATCCCCCACACCAGCATGACCAATGGAGATTACATCATCCATTGCATCCCCCACACCAGCAGGACCCCCCTGCCCCACTCCATGCAGTGCCAACCCCCATTCTCCCTAGTGAAGACCCAGGCAAAGTAGTCATTTAGTACCTCTGCCTGCTCCCTTGCCTCTTCCGCATATCCGTTTCCCAACTTCAATCTACCAATCTGCCTCTTCCCTTTTCTCCTTTCCCTGATATACCTGAAGGACCTTTTTCTCCTCCGCAAATACCCTGGGCCAACCTCTGCTCTGTCCTCACTTTTGCCAACCTCACCACCCTAGTGACCTTCCTGGTGATTTCATTATACTCCTCCTTGTCCATAACCCGACGTGAATGCCTGTATCGGCTATAGGTGGTCTTCTTTTCCCTTACCACCTCCTGGACCTCCCTAGTCCACCAGCTTGGCTTCCTGGCTTTTCCAAACTTGTGTCTCGTCTTTGTGCATGCCTTGGTAGCTTCCAGGAGCCCCGTTTTAATAACTTCCCACTGGCTTTCTGTGTCCATGCCCAGCCTGATCCTATCTAAGTAACCCCTAAGGATCTGCTCCATACCCTTGAAGTCTGCACCCTTAAAGTTGACTACCATCGTTTTTGTACGATCCACTCCCCCCCATGTCCAGAGAAAACCAGACTGTGGCGTGATCACTACCCACCAATGGGGCCCCAACCACAAGTTCCCTGATGAGGTCGCAGTCTGACAGGACCACATCCAGGATGTGAACCTCCCTCATCAGGTTAGTCACCAGCTGGGTAAGGAACACATCCTGGAACATGTCCAGCAGTCACTGCTCCCTGGCTGATGAGGATGCCATGGCTCCCCAGTCAGTTCCTGGCATATCTAGGTCACCCAGCACCACAGTCCTGCCATCTCCCTCATCACAGTGGCTCCTAAGATTGTCCACCAGGCCTTCTATCAGGTTGTCCCCCTGCATGAGTGGCCTATATACCATCTCCAGCTTCACCCTCTTGCCTCCAGGAGCCTGAAAGGTGACCCATAATGTCTCCTTGTTCCCCTCTGCTTCCTCCACCCTGCATATCCCTATGCCATCCTTAATGATAAAGGCCACTCCCCTGCTCCTTCCCACAGTCCTGTCCTTCCTAACCTACTGTATTACCTCACCTCTGCAAACTTCTGGATGCCTCTAAATCAGAAGCAGTTATTATGGGTGACTTTAATCTGTACTGGTATTCCCCTGGTGCCAAATCCCTTAAAGATTTGTGCGACATCTATGGCCTCATTCATACAGGAATTTACTTGCCCCAATGCAAAAAATCCTGCAAAGAGTACCCTCCTCAATTTAATCCTCGTCTATAAACCACACAAGTTTGCATACACTGGGATATTCCATAATGATATATGTGCTCATAGGGCTGTAGCTTGTGTGAGGTCCATTCCTAAGCCCATCTCGTCTACCAGCTTTATATTCAAAAGGAGTCGCTGGAAGTTCAATTTTTCAGACTTTGTGATGGATTTAGGTCAGATTAGATGGCAAGATTTCTCAGAGGCCTCCAAGCTGTTCCAGGAGCACGTCCTGAGGGTTATTGACAATTATACAATGGCAAGAAAATTTGCTGGACTTTGATTGGTCAATGTGTCCCTCGCACAGTGAGGTTATCCCAGCATCAACCTCACTGTATTGATTTTTTGTACCTTTTACTCCATCTCCCCTTCAGAAACAAAGATATATTGCCACACTAAAAATGTACTAAAACAATTTTTTCAATGTTTTATTTTATTTTATATAACAACGAGCCATTTTATAATAGCAATAATGCACTCCAGGGTGTCGGTTGTGCTGGGATAACCTCACTTCGGGGGCATTGGACACACTCGACCTGCGGTCTCATGCCCAATCACCCAGGCTTGAAGTTATCAAAGCACAACCCACACCCTGTGGTGCATTATTGCTTAAATGCACACCCCTAGTTAAAATCAGAATGAGAAAAAGATCATGTCCCTGGTTCACTATCTCTCTAAAGTCATCCCTGCGCATCAAAGATGCATTATGGAAGAAGGCATGCAAAACTATGTTGCCAGCTGACTGGACATCATTTAGAACCTCTAAGAATCATTGCACTAAACTTATCAGGCTCAAAAAAGCTAATTACTTCCAAACAGAGCTTGACTCTGCCAAACACAATTCTGCCAAATTCTGGCAAATCCTGAGGGAAATTGAAGGGCGTAGCCAAGCTTCATCCCTGCTATCTAAGATCACTGTTGGTCCCAATACTCTTACCAGCAAGCTGGCCATCCTGGATCAATTAAACAATCATTTTGCCTTCGACACCTCCCCTGCTAATAAACTGTTCACCCAGTTATGTACTCATGACTTATCTCCCCATCCTTTGAATCCCCTTTAGCAAACAGCTAAATGTACCTTCAGTCCTATATCCTTTAAATAGCTTGAAGACCTTTTACTGTCCTTGGACACCAAAAAAAGTGCCAGAGCTGACCAACTTAAACCCTTCGTCTTAAAATTAGGCTATTACCATTTCACTGCCCCTATTACTCACCTATTTAATATGTCCCTTTCACAAGGAACTATTCCTTTCTTGTGGAAAATAGCACGTCATTCCTCTCTTCAAATCCGGTGACCCGAGTGACCTCAATAACTACCAGCCTATATCATTGTTACCTATCTTATCTAAACTGCTTGAGAAGATAGACAATTTACAGATAAGGGAACACCTAGAAACACACAACCTGCTCAACCCCCTCCAATCTGGTTTCAGACGTAAACACAGCACCGTATCTGCCCTGGCCAAGGTGACGAATGACTGGCAAATCGCTCTCAATGCCAAAAGTTGGTGCACTATTCCTGGATCTAAGCAAGGCATTTGATACAGTTGATCATGACTTACTATTACTTATGCTGCGCAACATTGGCCTTAATGACACTGCCTTAAAATGGTTTGCCTGCTATCTTGTTAGGAAGACAACAGCAAGGTAAAGCACACAGAGACATCTCCCCTCTTAAAATCCTGCAGAGAGGAGCCTGGCAGGAGTCTATATTGGGGCCTTTATTGTTCGCTATGTATATCAATGACATCAACTCCAAAATCAGCTCTGCAAGCGTCCACCTCTTTGCGGATGACACTATCCTCTACGTTGCTAGGCCTTCCTTAGAACTTGCATGCTTGGAGTTGCAACAAGAATTCAGCATCTTGCAACAAAAACTCTTAGATACAGTACATAGATGCATAGAAATGTGATGGCAGAAAAGGACTGCCAGGCCCACCTAGTCTGCCCACTTTGCCTAGTTATCTGCTAGGAGATGTTCTTTCCCTCCACCCACCCCCACCTTCAATAGCCCCTTGTGCCTGTCCCATGCTATTCTGAACCCTCCCACTGTTGTTTCTCCAACCAACTCCTCAGGGAGCCTATTCCAAGTGTCCACCACCCTCTCTGTGAAATAGTACTTCCTAATGTTCCCCTTGAACTGTCCCCCCACAATCTATAATCCATGGCCCCTAGTCCTCTGATTTCCTTTTAACTGGAAGATGCTCTCCACTGGCACTTGTTTTATACCTTTTAGGTACCTGAAAGTCTCAATCATATCCCCCCTTACCCTCCTCTGCTCCAGGGAGTACATGTTCAATTCCCTTAAACTTTCTTCATAGGACAGGTGGCTGAGCCCCTTTACCATCTTTGTTGCCCTCCTTTGAATATGCTCCAGCCTCCCCACATCCTTTCTGAGATATGACCTCCAGGACTGGACCCCATATTCCAGATGCGGCCTAATCACTTGGATCTGAAATTGCTGCTAAGTGCAACAAAGACAAAAGTCATGCTCCTCTCTCCACATACCACTCAGTGAACAATAACTCTGCAGGACCCAAGTTCCAGATCAAGACCCTCCTGGGAGAACCACTAGAAACAGTAGACAAGTTTAAATATCTGGGGTTTTAACTCGACAACAAGCTTTCATTCTCTATCCACTTAGATGAACTGTGTAAAAAGCTAAAACAAAGATTAGGACTCTTCTATCATATCAAACATCTTTTAAACCATGAGGCCAAATGAAGACTGGTTCAAACAACATTTCTCCCTTGGTGGATTATGCCGACTTCCTTTATAGCCACTGCCCCATTGCCTCTTTATCCAAACTGGATATCCTGTACCACAGGGCTCTCCTTTTCATTACTAACGCCCCATATAATAAGCATCACTGCTCCCTCTACTCTCTTCTTGGCTGGCAGTCTCTTAGAAACAAGAAATTGAAAAATGCCGCCCTTTGAACTTGGAGAGCCCTTTCCAATAAATCTCCCCAATACATATCTGATATTTTCAAATGCACCCCTGGAACATTCTTTCTTAGAGGATATTCTTACCTCCTGCTTGATATTCCCAGAATTAGAACTCGTTATGGTGTGTCTTCCTTTAGCTATGCTTTCCCTACTATTTGGAATACCATACAGAAAACCTTAAAACTCCCAAAATCTGGTTGGGATGTTTACTTTTAAATCCTTGCTGAAACACTCTTTTCAGGAAACATGCAAATGCTATTCGTAAAGTGGCTCACAAGCATTTCCTTGCTCCTTTTACCCCAACTCAGCACTTATTGCCTGCCCCTTGCTGCACTCTGGGGTTCTGCTGTCCTTCTCCCAAACTACATTACCCTCCATATTCAAATCCTTCACCTTTCCCTTCCTTCCCCCTCCCTCTTCCTAGTATTTTCCTTCATTCCTTCTCTATCTTATCCTTCTTACTCTATGATATCAAGTCACGGATAACTACAAGTCATTCTGTACGTATGTCGATACTAAAAGGGGAGCATCCAAGACAATTAGTCCCCTTAAAAATTAGGAGGGCAACTAGCTGCAGACAACAGAGATATGGTGGAATGCAACAATGAATACTTTACATCAGTATACAATAGCAAGTCAGTAGCATCCAAAACCCACTTAATTAACATAAATGAAGGCAGATTATTACTAAGCACAGACGACATCAGGCAAAGATTAATAAGGCTGGACCAGAACAAGGCTCAGGACCCAGATGGCCTACACCCCAGGGTCATCAGGGAACTGGCGGTGGAACTAGCAGGGCCACTTGACTATGCTGTTTCAAACATCTCTAGACCAAGGGGATGTGTTGGAGGTCTGGTGCTAGGTGAACATGGTTCCAATTTATAAATAGGGTTCTAGGCAGGATGTGGGGAATTATGGGCCTGTCAGCCTGACTGCTGTGCTGGGTAAAATCCTGGAGGGGGTCATCAAGGATCACATAACAGAGTACATGCAACAGGCAGGGAACATCGACTTCACTCAGCATAGATTCATTAGGGGACATTCCTGCCAAACAAACCTTCTAGAGTTTTATAGCAGGGTAAGCTGGGCACTTGACAAAGGGGACTCAATGGATGTCATATTTCTAGACTTCTCAAGGGTGTTTGAGAAGGTCCCACATGGGGAACTCGTGGATGTGTTTATTGGGAATTTGTCCCACTGGATAGCATTGTGGCTCTCCAACAGAAAGCAAAGGGTCTGTATTAGGGGTAGTGGTGGGTGAAGTGGCCAAAATTCGCTCTGTGAAGCAATACGCATTGTAGCGGGGTATCCACGTAGTACTCTGCAGTGTGAAGTGGAATAATTTGCGTCATAATGAGGATCACAAAGTCACTGACTGTAATGCACTTCGCATTACTCTGCCTTCTCCATCCAGATCTGTGCCCATTTTTAGATGAAGTACATTGATTACAATGTACTTCGCATCACTTCGCCTTGTTTTTGACTCCAAGGCAAATTTTGCATTGATTCATGGGATTGCAGGTCACATGGGCTCTAGATTGTTGTGCACAGCCTCAGTTTTGTCTGTGTAGTGTGTGTATAGTGTTAGACTAGTTGGAGATAGTTTACTGTCAGAGCTCTGTGACTGAAACCCTAAAAAAGCTGTTAAAAATCCTTTTTAAGCCTTTTTTTGGCTTAAAACATAGTACATCGATTGCAAGAAACCCTCTTGTACTCATATCATTGAGTGTTTATTGTTTGTGTGTGGATTTTGAATGTTAGTTTTGAACATTCAGTCTGTGTACTGAGAGACAGTTGACGTGTGCTTTGGGGAGGGGTGTATCTGTGTAGTGTAGGTAGATTTAGATTAACTGCCTGGGAGAAAAAGGCAGTCTTTTTGCTTTGGTTATATTTTTGTTGTATAAGTGTGTTAATGTACACACAGTAACATTTTCAGTAATTCTTGACATTTCTTTGTAGAATTTTGTGTTGCAGCAGAGCATAATTGCAGTTTGCTGAAAAGATCTGGTTATACACCGAAGTGTTCAATTTGTGCCACGCATTACTTGTAATGTGTGTGTGGTGTGTGTGTGTGTGTATGTGTGTGACGTCATGTGTGCCATCAAATCACAGTTCACAGACACCTTTTATTGTGTCGCAGAGTAATTGCAGCAGTGTGAACCTGCTGTTATCCACTGCAGCTCCGTGATTTTGTACTGCTCTGTGGTCTGGATTGTGGTATATTGATGTTGTACTGTTACTGCAGTGCACTGCCCCACCCTCCAACTGGCAAAAGGTATTCTTTTCCGTATTGGATTTGGACTGTGACTGTTGCAAGCTGCAGTGGTTAAGGTGTTGTTGTGACTTTGCGTCTGCATCTTTTTCTTGACTGCGTAGTGCAATCTAATCTGTCTGTGCCTGCCTTTGCATCTTCTTAGTTCGTAATCTACATCTGCAAGCCTCTGTTTTTGTTTTTGGTTTCATGCATCACATCCACCATGCCAGAGTGAAAGTTCCGAAATTTAGGTTTAACATTTTCTTGGTGATCCCCCAAAATGCTTGCAAAGAGACATGCAAGCAAAGCTGTTTCTGGCCATGGCACTGCTGCAAGGGGTAAGATTGTCTGTGGGCGTGGTAGTACACAGAAGTGCATAGCGGATGTGAGGAAAGGGATTTCTTCATCAATGTTTTTTGCAGCGCAATCTGTAGCTTCATGCATAGTTGGAGGAGATGATGTCCCAGCTGGTGGTGTTAGTGCAGTATCTTCTGGCATGAATATTGCTGCCTCAAGTTCCACTTCTGACCATTTAACTGTGTCAAAAAATAGAGTTGAGTCTAAAGCAGTAAGTGACAGTGTAAATGATGTCATACTCCCTGTCCCCAGTAACATCCCCATGGTAGCTGAACATGATTCTGATCATGGTGACAATAACGCACAATGTCACTTTTCTTCCACTGCAGTGGAGGTCATGCCTTTGCCATCCAATGAGTCACAGTGTGGTGCAAAAATATCAAGTGATGATGATGATGATGATGATGTTGCTGTGGTTGCAGCATGTAGTTCACATGACAGCACCCAAGCAGAAAATGTGGCTGCAGATGATGCTGATGAATATGATGATGATACCAGTGACCCCTGTTGGGAACCGGAGAAAAAGAAAGTCAAGGTGGCTGTGTCTGGGTCTGTTGACATTAAATCCACCCTCCTGAAAAAAGTTGTGATTTAGCAGTTCCAGTTGATGTTGGTGATGATGACCCAGTAATAATCATAGGTAGCTGTGGTAGTCAGTTGCAGTCCAAGTGTGTCCCACCTGAAAAATCATGTAGCACACCCCACATTTCAGGGATTAAAAAACCAGAGTCCAATAAGCAGCATCAGGGACATGTTAAAAGTAAGGAATCACAATCCCATGGTTGGCATTTTTTTGTTCAAGATGCAAACGATGAGTCAGTTGCTATCTGCCAGCTTTGCCATGCATGTGTGAGTCGAGGTAAAGAGGGGAGTCATCCTGGCATGGGGGGGGCAGTAGCATACACATCTTAAGAACAGGCACATGGCACTGTGGACCCGGCACCAGTTGGCAGCTAATGCCATAGTGTGGTGTTCACCCTCGTCATCAACCTTAATGAGCATGTTATCCCCTTCCATGACTGTAAAAGCAAGTAGGAATGACTGCAGTAGCGATGAAATAACACCAGAGGATTACTACAGGCATGATGAGGTGGAGGATAATGAATGTGAAATCTTGTCAAGTGGCGGTCAGAGTAGCAGTGGTGGTGGTGGTCAATGCAGTACAGCTAGTGCAAGTAGTACATCAACCCCTGTGCATAAATCTGTGTAAATAACTTTGTTTGTGGATATGTCACCTGTACAGCCTCTTCATCACATGTTCACCCCCCGTCCATTCGTAGAGCAGAGCCATTTGTCACACCCCATGCAAAATGTGTAAGTCAGCCCATGATGCAGAGTGTTTTGGCCCCTAAGCTGAAGTACCCACCCAATCATGCAGTGTCTCGTGAACTTAATGCTGTTGTAGCTGAAATATTGGCAATTGATCTTTTGCCCTTCTCCTTCATTGAGAATTCTGGATTCCGGCGGTTTGCGGCACTCACCTATCCAAAATGGAAAGTTCCATCTAGGACATACTTTTCCACTCGTGCTGTCCCTGAGTTATACCATACTGTGGCCAACTCAGTAAGACATGCCCTTCAACATTCCTCCTCTCCATTCATCCCTTTAAGTATGGATATGTGGACAAGTGGAAAAACAGTGGGGAATTCATATTTGTGTATAACTGCACACTGGGCATAGGTGCCAGGGGTTGTTTGTGCTGGTGGTAGTGTAGTAAGGTGGACTGTCGTGGTAGCAATCTCCCTGGAATTTGACAGCATGCGACATTTGCTATGCGCAGTGTGACCTGTTCACACATTAGTGAAAACAGGCTGGACTTGCTACTGACCGAAATTGATGAGTGGCTGAACCCCCTGTCACTGAGAGCTGGGTTTATAGCAGGTGACAATGTGTCAAATGTGGTTAAATGCATCATGAATGGTGGCTTTGTTCGGGTTCCATGCATGGCCCACTGTTTAAATCTTGTGGTGCAGGAGTTTCTGCAGCACCCTGATATAAAGGAGATGCTGACAGTTGCATGCTGTATCTGTTCTCAGTTTTCACACTCTGCAAAGACCTGTCACCAGCGTCGGCAGTTGCAGATCCAAAACAACCTACCGCAGTGCCGCCTCAAGCTGGAAGTTGTTACCTGGTGGAACTCCATTTTATACATGGCAGAGAGGTTGTATGAACAGTACAAAGCCATCTCAGAATATCTTGTCATGCACACTAGCCGTGACACTTCTGGGGCCTCCATGTCTATGACGACTGAACAGTGGCGCCTCATGGACTCTGTAATAACAATTTTGAGGCCTTTTGAACATGCCACACAGGAAGTGTGTGGCGAGTCTGCCTCCATTAGCCAATCAAGTCCACTGCTGTGGGTGTTGAGGCAGACATTGCTGAATCTACAGCATAGCCTTGATGGTTCCGGAGACTGTGCCAGCAGTGTGTTGCTGAAACACATGCTGACAGTATTCGAGTGCAGTCGGCACATCTTGGGCATTCAGCAGAGTGACGACTTTGCAATAGCAACAATGCTGGACCCACGATACAAACATGGAATTGTCTCACTACTGGAGGGAGGGCCTGAACAGGTAAAAAATGTCAGTGGGCAACTGGTGCACTTGGTTCATGTGGCACAGCAGTCATGATCCAAGGTCAGCAAACCTCAGCAGCATAATCAGACTGAAGGTCAGTTCACAGTAATATCAAGCACATCCTGTAAGGAGGCTGCAGTTCAAGGTGGTCTGTCATCAAAAGTGGTTGCCATTAACCTACTTTGGGGTGCTTTGTCCCAAGTCAGGATTTGTGACATAAATGATTCTGGAGAACAGGATGATGCATCAACCACCGGACTTCATGCAGCACAGCGAATGGTTGACTAATTTGGCTGAAAACAGGCATCTGTCAATAACTGATGATCCTCTTTTATACTGGAGTGGAAAGGTCAGTGAATGGCCAGAGCTGACCTCAATGGCACTGAAGTACCTGACATGCCCACTCTCCAGTGTAAGTGTCGAGAGGGTATTCAGTTCAGTGGGTGCAATAGTTCGGGATCGTCACACAAACCTCTGTCCTGCACATTTCTTCTTTGAATTTTTTGTTCTGGACTAAGTGATGTCTTTCTAGTTTAGACTGGCAGTGGCAATTTTACAGCGAGTTGCAGTACACCACGACATGGCACCAGTGGTAGCACAGTGTGGTGGCAGTGGACTGGACCTGTCATATATACATGCCACAAAAAAAAGTTCAATGATACTGCAACTTTATTGATGGCAAAACAAGGGACACACAAATGACCACTGCGCTTTGCCGCTTAAGCCTTCATTAGGCACACCACTGAAGGCCTAACTGGAAAAACACAAGGTTCATTACTGTGTGCCTTGTTTTGTCATAAATACAGTTGCAGTAGCAGTGAAACTTTTTTAGTGGTATCTATCCATGTGGAGTTATGGATTTCTGGTTTTGTTAAAGGAGTAGTCAACACAAAATTTGAAAACAACATATGTTATGCAGAGCACTTCT
Organism: Neoceratodus forsteri; assembly: GCA_016271365.2. Lineage (NCBI taxonomy): Eukaryota > Metazoa > Chordata > Ceratodontiformes > Ceratodontidae > Neoceratodus > Neoceratodus forsteri. Next base: position 664,519,786 of record CM057459.1, read on the forward strand.
GATTTGTATGTAAAGTCCTACTGCGTCCTTCCCTCTGTCTGCTATTAATAATTTTTACTAAATTAGCCTGCTACCTTTATGGTAGTATTATGAGCCCTGTGGATCTCCTTCATGTAAAATCAGTTTATTGCCTTCATCACTCTGACATTGCACTCTGTGTCATGTGACAGTGATGTAGCATAGCCCATAGATTTACCATATGCACAACAGCAGAGCTGTGTAACTGTTCTTATGCAGTGACACCAAGTGGCAACTGTTAAAGTTTAGCATGCACCTCAGAGCGAGGTGAGTGGGGTTTCTGTACGAAAACTGCTAGTCAATTACATAGCTCTGCTTTTGTGAACTGTGCATTTGGTAAATCAATGGACTATGCTACATCACTGTCACATGACACAGGGTGCATTTTCAGAGCAATAAAGGCAATAGCGCAATTTAACATGAAGACACAATTTAGTAATTTAGTAAACACTCCTAATAGCAGACAGAGGGAAGGACACACTAGGAGAGGGACTTTACATGCACATCAAAATGCTCTGCATAACATATGATGTTTCAAATTTGGGTTGGACTACCCCTTTAAGTTGAAATAAGGATGGCAGGGACAAACCATTTTAACTTAAAACAAGGAAAACCAAAACAGCACACACACACACACACACACTTAACAGAAGGAAGGGGGGTCAGGATACAAAGTGTCACGCATACAGAAGACAAGAAAAAAGTACATAATTAGATACATGGGGTGGTGGGGAATACATTTTTGACACAGTAGGGAGGGTGGGGGGCAATTGGTGGGAGGAAAAAAAAAGTAGTGCCGGATCCTGTGGTGGTCCAGCAGCAGTTGGAGCATGGACATCAGCTGCAGTAGATGAACCTCTATCCACTCCAACTGCTTCTCGACAGCACTCACCCTCTCATTCGTCATGTCCACAGCACTCCAGAGAACTGCGATGTCTGCCTGACTTACAGGCAGTTCTCTGGGGTCCGCTGATGCTGCTAGTGGTGGTGCTGGTGGAGAAGCAGGTGCTATCGTGGCCCTCCTCCTCTTCTTAGGGCCATGCACAGCCACACCCTCTGCCACAGAAGGGCCAGCAGGTGCAGGCCTGGCCCATTCTGTGGCAGTCTGCCACTCCACCAGGTAGTGGTCAATCATGTGGTTGCACTGGCCCCCAGTCCCCAGGTGAGTTCCCCAGAGGCCACGGTGCACCTCCACCCTACAAATGCAGCACCTGACCAGGCTGCTGTCCCCCGAAACACATTAAAAAACTCCCAAACCATGGAGTTGCAGGGAGGACCAGGCACTGGCGGGGGGGAGAGTGGCAGCTTGGTCACAGTGCTGAGGCTCCACACTTGGGGCCGGGGGCGCAGGCACATCCTGCTTAGGATGAACTGCAGTTGCTGGTGGTGCCACTGCCTGAGGAGGTGTTGGTCCTGCTTCTGCAGGGTGGGGCTGCAAGATATTTGTCTGGTCTAACATGAACCAAGCATGCCCCCCACGTGTGTGCACTCCTCCCTGGCCATGCTGTGGTCACGGAACTGCCCCCGCCCCAGGCATTCCCTGACCCTGCTCCATCTCTGCCTGAATCAATTCAGTCGATTGCCCTCCCTCAGTCCGAACAACAGCACAAAACAGTCACACACAACACAGGCACACACACAGTCAGACACAGACAAACAATAACTTAACAAAAGTAAGAAAAAAAGAAATTTGCAGGAATAAATTCAGTAAGAGCCTACACAAAACACAAACAAATGTAGCTTTTAATAAAGCTGTTGGGTCTCTCTCTCTCTCTCTCTATCTCTATCTCTATCTCCTAACTGCTCTCTCAATCTCACTGCCTCCTCTCTCTCTCCAGTCTGCACAGGAGAAAGTGAAAGTATCTCCTTGCATGAGTCACTTCCTTCCTTCCTGCCTGGCTAGTGCATGTGACTTACAGTACTGTAAGCCATGTGATGTGCGGGGGGGGCTGACAATACACTTGTCACTCTGCCTTACTTCAAGTTAAGATGGAATGACAATGCGAAGTAATAATTACAAGGTGAAGTGAGCCTTCCATATTGGCCACTCTGTGTAGCAGAATGACAACGCGAAGTGCCCACTTTGCAGGCACTTCGCCAGCGAAATTAAATTTGCTGCATTTCTAATTAAAGGGTCCTATTCCAAATGGTCGGACATAACTTGTGGAGTGCCCCAGGGATCTGTGCTGGGACCGTGCCTCTTTAATATCTATATTTCATCAATGACTTGTAAAGCAGATGTTTGTGAATCTAAATTTGCTGATGACACTAGGTTGGGGAGGGTAGTAAACTGTTCAGAGGATACTACCACACTACAGGGTGCTTTAGATGAGATGGAGGAATGGTCAAGGAAATACAGCCTGTCTTTTAACACCGATAAATGCACCGTGATGCACTATGAGAATAATAATAATAAAGCATCCTACAAGCTAAATGATAATACTTTAAGAATAGCCTCTGATGAGAGAGACCTTGGAATCAGAATCACACAAGATCTTAACTTTAAACAACATTGTAGCATGGTGGTAAAGAAGGCCGGTAGCATACTACACCGTATTATCAGACACATCAGAAGCAGGGCTAGGGAAGTACTGATGCCATAGTATACCTCATTGGTAAGCCCACACTTGGAATACTGTGCGCAGTTCTGGTCCCCGGGCTACAAAACTGAGATCCGAATAACAGAAAGGATACAGATTAAGGCTATGTGTCAAATCCCGGAACTGAAAGGTAGGGAATATGAAGAGAGACTGAGAGAACTGGGAATGTACCCACTGGAGTTCCAAAGGTTTAGGGGAGACATGTGCCTGGTTTATACGGCCTTATATGAGGAAGGGCTGTGGGAATAGCTGGGCCTAGTTATAAAGGAGCTGGTGTATCGAATTAGAGCTCACCCACTGCAGATAAAAGGGAAGAGGTTTCGAATTAATAAAAGGCAACATTGGTTTCGTATTAGAGTCACTAAAGTATGGAACGTTCTTTCAGCTGAGGTAGTAGCTAGTGAAAGCATGACAGAATTTAAATCCAAACTAGATAAACACCTAATACTAAACAAGATTCAAGGGTATAGTTAAATGCAGAAGTGAGCATCATGGACTTTGGTCTTCCACACTTTGAATAAACCTATGTAACCTATATCCATCTTATTGTACTTTGCTTCATGGTGACCTTAGTTTATTTTGTTAGCCTACTCCCCTTGCATTGTACGTACCATAGCTGTGTATTTTTTCTTTCTGTCTCTCTCTTTTTTTTTTTTTACTTTTTTTTCATATTTTCTTGTCATATATATTGCTCTATGGTCTATGTTGCATTTATTTAGTGTCCTCCCAGGACCACCTTGTAAATGAGTTCTCTCAGAGGTGTCCTTCTCAAGGTAAAATAAAGATCGATTGATTGATTGAGCGATAAAGCTGAGCACAAGCTCTAAGGAAAGAGACCTGGGGTCATTATCATTGACTAAAACAATCAAGCTAGTATGTAACAAGTCCTAGAGTAAGGCAAACAGGATGCTGGGGTGCATAGGAAGGGGTGCTGACAGCAGAAAGACAGAGGTGTTACTACTGCTTTATAAATTACTGGTGTGGCTGTACAGTATTTAGAGTAGTTACTTTTTTTCAGATGCATAGGACAAAAAACTCTGGTGATGTGGTGCTGAAACAGAGAGAGAGAGAGAGAGAGAGAGATGAAGTAACTACCAATACCAAACAACTAAAACACGTTGTAGCAAGGCTGGGTATTCTTTTGCTGTCTGTGCCAGAGAAGACCAGGCCAAAAATAATACAGCTATGAAACAATGTTTAAATGAGCAGCAGTAAGAGCCCACCCTACCCATGTGATGCAGCTGCTTTGCATGTCCCAAAGTACTGCTGTACAGCACCAGCTCCAACAGGTGGTACTGTTTTCTATGTCATCTACTAATCCACGTCTTTGAAACAAGAAATGAAAGCTATCTTACTGAACACTACCCTGCCACCTCAGTCAAGTGCAGTCAGTAATATTTACAGTGTGCTGTGTACCTGTTGGCACGCATGATGCATCCTTCCTAGTCCCACAAAACAATTGCTGTCAAGTACTACAACATATGTCAACGTGGTCAGTCACTGTAACCGAGATGCAATATTATATCATACTTTAAGCACATGAATAAATGAATACTAACATTTTATTTCTTTAAAGAACAGCCAGATATGGAAGGATGTGAATATTAATCCAAAGTAAAACATTCATCTAAGTCATCTGCTGTAACAAACAGTACCTATTTAGAATTTACATCATACAAGGTGGTAAAATAATATTTTAGCAGACTAGTATTAGTAGTAGTAGTAGCAAGCAGTGCCCTACCCTCCTGATCAGGTTCAGTATCTATGTTTGGGACACAAAATGCAGCCTGCTGTTGGCAAAAGAATACTTTGGACTCTGGACCCACTGATTTTATGTTTGTTTTTTCCATGTACTCATTGTCTTGATTCAATTCTGTAAAAAAGAAGAGTATTCTGCAGCAGTAACCAAAGAAGAAGAAAAGAGGGAGATGCATGAATACTAGTGGAGTGCTTGCCCAATGCTGTGCTGTGTGGTGAAGAAAGGAAAAAACTATTCCTTGGACTCTGTCTGGACCCACTTACGTTACAATATTTTGTTTTCCTGTGCTCATTGTCAGATAGTTCAGTGCTCGCTGGACTCAAGGGTGTTTCTGGACCCCCTAAAGGAGACGGTAGTAATACATCTCCTGAAGAAAGCTTCCCTCAACCTGGAAAGCATAGCTAACTGCAGACCTGTCTCTAACCTGCCCTTTATGGGCAAGGTTATTGAGAAGGTGGTTGCAGTGCAGTTGGATGACCATCTAACATCCCATGATCTGCCTGGATTGGTGGTAGTTCAGGTGGATGTTAAAGATCCTATGGCACTTATCGAAAAGAGTAGTGGAATTTCCCCAGTGTCCTGGCCAAATTTCCCTCATTCACTAGGAATACCACTAACAGCTTAGTCTGGTTCAAGGTCAGTTGGCATTCATCTGTATCCCCTTCCCCCGGGTCGTGCCTGAAAATAGGCAGGATTTGTCTAGTGCACTTACCTGGCCAACAAAAACTAACTAACTAAATAAATAAATGATCCTCTCCAATCTGGGTTTAGGAAGAGGCATAGTACTGAGACTGCCCTGGTTCGGGTACTGAATGATCTCCTGATAGCGAGAGATCTGGGGAGCCATTCTATCTTGGTTCTCCTTGATCTCTCGGCAGCATTTGGCACTGTTGACTATGGGGTGCTGTTGGAGCAGCTGCGGATACTCTGTGAACCATCTGGTATAGTCCATATATGGTTTCGATCATTTCTCACTGGCAGGACTCAGAGAGTGGTGTCGGGAATTTATTCCTCAGCTCCTCTTCCCTGTCATGTGTGGTTCCACAGGGCTCCTTGCTGTCCTCCATGTTACTTGCAGTGTATATGCTGCCATTGGGAGACATTATAAGGTGGTATGGGCTGAGTTTTCACTGCTGTGCAGATGATACTTAGCTCTACATGTCTTTTATGCCCGAACAGGGTGGAGTGATCTCGTTTTTTAACAGCTGCCTCTCCGAGATTCAGGGTTGGATAAGTACCAGCTGGCTGAGATTGAATTTGGATAAAGCTGAGGTGTTGGTGGTGGATCCGGGTCACCTAGGTATGAGGTTGTCAGCTGGTTTACCTTCCGGCCTTTGGCCCGGGGGTGACCAGCTGCTTACCTCTAACTGGGCATGAAATCTGGGCATTGTGTTCGACAGCAACCTGACATTGAAGTCTCAGGTGTCCATTGTCATTAAAACCTCTTTTTATCATCTGAGGAACATCACTCAGATTAAGCACCTGGTCCCACCTGGTGATCTGCCGACATTGGGCCATGCCTTTGTAACCTTGTGCCTTGATTACTGCAATACCCTATACCTGGGGCTACCCGGGGTTGATATCTGCTGATTGTAGCTAGTGCAGAATGCGGTGACCAGATTGTTGATGGGCTTATCAAGATCTAGCCATGTCACTCCTGTACTCTGTGACCGGCACTGGCTGCCTGTGTATTGGCGGGTCATCTTCAAGGTCGGGTTGCTGACCTATAAAGCCCTATATGGGCAGGGACCACGCTACTTGCAAGCTCTTCTCCACCCTTACTACTGCCTCTGCTCATTCTGTTCATCCAACAAGGGATTGCTAGAGGTTCCCAAGGTTCAACTGAAGATTTCAGGGGCCCGTTCTTTTGCTTTTGCGGCCCCTACCTTGTGGAATTCTCTGCCTCATCAGATTAGAGAGTGCCTGACTGCCGAGTGTTTTAAATCTGCCATGAAAACTTATCTGTTTTCTTCAGCATTCCCTGATGTAAGGGTTGGTTAGCCCACTGTCATCTGTTATAAGATTATGTTTTAAAATGTTTAGATTTGTTGTTTTATCTATGGATTTTATAGTCTTATATTTTATTGTACAGTGCTATGATCTATTGGAATAGCACTTAAAAATAAAGATTTGATTGATTAATTGTATTCATTACTTTAATTCATGTGCTCCTGACCTGACCTGACTTGTTGCCAACTTCCACTGCCATGCCTCATTTATTAAGTAAAGTCCCCATTCAAATAAGATTTACCACAGGGACAGTGGGTGAAATTGTTTTGTGATGAGGGCCGCAGAGTCAGTATGTTTTTATATTCATTCAGGTATCATATTTCAAATTAAAAAGAGGAATGTTGACTTTCAGACATGTCAAATGCTCAGCATTTTCTAGTGACAAACACGCTCTTGTGTCAGTAGTAACATTACCAACTAAACAATTTCTGAATAGCCACCAGTCGGAGGTGCAATTCAGGTACTTTATTGTAATTTTTACTAAAGCAGGACACATATTTTGTTTGGATTTCCAGTATTTCAAGGGCTCAGCATTCCAATCTGTATTGGGCTTTTCCAGGTACATCTTAACCAAGGCTCTGTGCTGAGGCTGCATTAGAAGACGAGTATGAAGAAGTTACAATCACATCTTGCAAGTGACTCCAGAGATCTGAAGCTGAATTCTGCTATCCTGGGACACTATTTTTGATAGTTGTGAAGCAGAAAACCCTGGCACAGTGGCCAAAGAAGAGGAGGAAGTGGAAAAAACTACTAAAACACCAGAAAAAGGGCCACCTGGTGCTGTGCTGTGTTGTTAAGAAGATTGCTCTTAATTTGATTCTGCACTCCATTCTGTGACAGCAAGCACATCATCAGTTCATGTCAAAAAAGTGTCATCATCATTTAGCAGTTGATTTGGTTTGTATTGTGGATTCAGGATTATTGTTTTGATGTAGAGGTCAGACTAAAGCATTTTACACAGTTTTTCATCTTCACAAACTTTTTTATCATATGTTTATAAGATCTTTTTGTGTTCTGGTGGGCAACTGGTTTGTGTCAGCAATGGCAACATGTGGCATGGAATTGTCTAAATTGTCCCTATCAGAATCAAGTAGTATTTTAAAATGTTTAGTAAGGGTATCACCTGACTCAGATTTGCTGTGTTTACATTTATTTCTCTAGTAATTTCCTCACATGACTGGAGAAGTAAAATTACAAACTCTAGCATGGCCCACTTTGATGGAGTAATATAGATGTCTGCATTGCCAATTTTATTTTCCAAGCAGTACTGTCTGACAGCTTTCTTTTGTTCCAGCAGCCTTTGGAACATAAGAAAAGCTAAATTCCACCCAGTAGAAATGTCATGGATCAGTCTGTGAACTGCTAGCTTGTGCTCCTCCTGTATTTTTTTCAAATGGGTGATGGGCTTTGCCTGAGTGATTTAAATGTGTGCAGATTATTTTAGCAGTGCTAGTAAGAGCTTGATGTCCCATTCCTCATAAGAAAACAAACTGTGAACTATTAAAGTCAAGCAATGCACAAAACAGCAGATGTGAACAAAGCCCTCTCTTCCAATGCCTTCCTTATGTCTGACCCATTAACTGCAACTATAAAGCCAACTGACAGTCCCTGTGATGTGAGCCACTGCCGTATTGGTTGTTTGAACTCCTTATTGATTGTCATATGAGTGGTGCTCAGAAGGAAAATAAAACATTCTTAGAACAACAAACATCATTTCATTGCCCCCATAAGAATTTTCAGCAAAACATGTCCAATGTGTAGTGACCGACATGAAAGTTTTAGGCTGAAAGCTTGCTCAGATATCTGTTGTGAGATGCAGCACTCTCAGCACTAGTCAAAACTCTTCTGAGTTTTTTACATGTGATGTCATACAGATCTGGAATCCCTGTTGGGAAGAAATATTTTCTTGATGGTATACTGTATCAAGGTTCAAGGTACTGAAGCAGCCACATGAATCCTACATATTTACCCATGTTATATGGCAACAAGCCAATGGCTGTTATCTCTGAAATTGTATTTGTTATTGTAGCAGCAACAGGGTGGGTTAAGGAATCTTTGGTCTTACGTTCATATGTGTCTGAAATGGTAAGCTGTTTCTTTGAAGGAGAGGGGCTTTTGAACACATGGCCACTAGTAGCAGCAACTCTAGGAGTTATGCAAATGGCAGGAAGTGCAGGAGGTGTTTCTGTATTGCTGTGGGGGCTGCCACTGCTATCTTCTATTGGAGTTACCCCTTAGTATATTGCGTTATCATCACTGTCACTTTCTCTTCTATTCTCAAAGGTAGATTTTTCATTAATTGTATGACATCTGTCATGGTGCTTTTACAGTGCTGAAGTTTCCAACATTCCTTTCTCTTTTACCCCTGCTCATTTCCCATTTAAAAATAGTGCATGCTATCACCAACTCATTAAACACACTAATGAAGAAGTATGACCAAAGGATGATAATTCTTTTAGCTTTTTTGCCAGGTAGACACTGCAGCTCAGTCAACTTTTTCAGTTTTTTTTTTAATTGGATTATGTTTGGGCCTGTTCCTGTTGTGCCTTATTCCCTTCCTGTAACTCACGTTCCTTCTCCTCAACCATAGAAACATTTGTTGCCACTTCATCATTTGCTATTTCCATCCATTTATCCTTCTCCAGTACACTTTGTGCCAAAACACTGTTTTCATCATCTGTATATTTACCATCATTGGGCTCAGTCTCAGAAGAATCAGATGTTGTCCATAAGGGACTAACAGTAACACAGTATGCAGTTGCTCCATACTATACCTGGGAGTGCCTCTTCAGGTGGTAACCACCAACCCTTTATTTTTAACAAAAGAACCCTTTTTATGTTTGCTTACGTGCATGTGCAAGAAACATTATGCAGTATCTTAGGAGAGAAGTGGGCTGTGGAGGTGCAGCACTGTGGTAGCCAATGGAGGCACTGCATTTGGGGGCTTGGCACTGGTGGACCAATGGAGGCACAGAGTGCTGATGACACTGGTTCCCAAAAGTGCCACCAAGTTGAAACATTTTCACTGTTGCAATGAGGGACCACCTTGTCATTGCAGTGTCAGCCATTCTGCTGCAATGAGGGAGCGACCCGTCATTGCAGAGTGGTACCTTCCCAAGTGTAACAATGTATGTAAACATGGCAGCAGCTTGCTGCCGCCTCTCAGCCCCATGAAAGCCGAAGGGGGGTGGCCAATCCCCCCATCGGTAGCCCCCGACCAGGTTCATTTGCCAACGGGGAGCTTCACTCCCAGTTGGCATGATGTAACCCCCTCCATTTGTTGTGTGTCAAGGGGTGCCCATCCCCTGGCATCATGCCCCTAACAGTCCTGCTTTTGCTGATGGGGGCCCAGTCCCATCGGCTTAAGTACCCCACCCCAAAAAATGCAGGTGACACACTGGGAGTCCACTCCAGTGTGCTGAGTAGCAAACCCGGAAAAAAAAACTTGTCACAATGTCTTTTTCTTTTTTTTCCCCTGAAACAAAGGAAATGGTCCCATGCCGGTCACGTCCCCTCCCCAACCGCACCCACCCACTGCGCACCCTACTTCCCCACATTCCCTCACCCCATACTTACCTCCGGAGCCTAGTGCGACAATCTTTGGTGGACTGGGAACACGTCTGCACTGTTCAAAGCCGACCGCGAACTGAAGAAGTGTCGGTAAGCTGTATAATGGCATACATAGGGTTTTTCCAACTTTGGTGTATATCTCAGGCATTTTTGGGAATTTTGGCACCAAATTTTCAACATGGGGTTATTGGGACCCCTCCTCATGAATTCAGCCACTGTCATGGTGTTATTCGGTCTCAAAAGGTGATTTCGAAGTCACTGTGCGGAGTCACCTTCCGGGACTGATTAACAAAATGACAGTGCCAGTGTTCATGAGGTGTTGCAAATTTGGTGAAAAAAATCCAGAAAAATGACTTTTACGAGTGTGCGTTGCGCAGTTTCCACGCACGCTTGTAACTTCACGAATTTATAATATTTTCATTCCAGATTTTCAACATTGTCATTTTTCCACACCTCCTTATGAACAGTACAGCTGTCATTTTTCACAACCTGATCGAAATATGTTTTTGCACTTCCGGCGCAGAATAGCGCAGTTGCTATGGGAAAACAGTGTTTGGGGCACATTAAGAAAAGCACAGTGACACTGTTCATGAGCAGAGGTCCTAAAATACCTATGTTGAAAATTTGGTGATGAAAGTCCATAAAATGACTGTGTTATGAGCATGCGTTGCGCAGTTTCCATGCACGCTCATAACTTTGTGAATTTGTAATATTTTCTCTCCAGATTTTCAACATTAGCATTTTTCCACACCTCCTTATAAACAGTACAGCTGTCATTTTTCACATCCTGGCCAAAATGTGTTTTCACGGTTCTGGCGCAGAATTGCGTGGTCGCTGTGGGAAGTCAGTGTTAGGGACAGATTAAAAACAAATCACAGTGACACTGTTCATGAGCAGAAGTGCTAAAATGCCTATGTTGAAAATTTAGTAACAAAAGTCCATGAAATGACTGTGTTACAAGCGTATGTTGGGCAGTTTCCATGTACTCTCGTAATTACGTGCATTTGTAATATTTTCACTCCAGATTTTCAACATTGGCATTTTTTCACACCTCCTTATGAACAGTACAGCTGTCATTTTTCATATCCTGCCTGAAATATACATTTACACATCTGGCGCAGAATAGCGCAGTTGCTGTGGGAAATCAAGGTTCGGGACAGATAAGGAAAATCATAGTGACACTGTTCATGAGCAGAGTTCACAAAATGCCTATGTTGAAAATTTGATGAAAAAATTCCACTAAATGACTGTGTTACACGCATGCGTTGTGCAGTTTCCATGTAAGCCCAGAAGTTTGAGTATTTTTAATATTTTCACTACAGATTTTCAACACTGCCATCTCTTCACACCTCCCTATGAATGGTATAGCTGTCATTCTTCACATCCTGCCCGATCTGTGTTTTCATACATCTGGCGCAGAATGGCATGGTCGCTGTGGGAACTGAAAGTTCGGGACACATTAACAAAATCACAGTGCCACTGTTTATGAGAAGAGGTCCAAAATGCTTTCATTAGGTGGGGGTCACTAAAAAGCCATGTTGAAAATGTGTGCAAATACCAACAAACGCCTAACCATAAAGTCCCACCCTATACAGACTGACAGGCATCAGGGGTGCACCTTTGGATTGCTGACTGTAATGCTCATGCCATTCCACCCCCACAACCCTGCAGCCAGTGACAGGCATCGAGGTGTGCCTTGAATTCTTTGGCCCCAGAGTTCACCCCATTCTATACTGCACCCATTTCAGCATATGTCCTTATGGAATGGGGTGACTGTACTGCCGAACACCCCAAGGCACACCTCAACATGTGTCGGTGTCTGCAGGATAGGGTGAAGTGAAATGGCATGAATGTTATGGGCGATGACCCAAATGCATACCTCAATGCCTGTCTATCTCTGCAGGGTGGAGGTGGGGTTGGCATGAAGTTCAATACTTCACTGCCGTTCCTATTCTGCATCTGTCTAACTCCTGCATTTCCAATGCTAATACCAGCAAGCAAACATTCAGCATTGACAAATGCTTGTTTCTAATTGAGACTGAGCCGAGAGATGCAGCACCTTTATTGGATTTAGACATTTACTTCAATGAAACTGTGGAGTTACCAGAAGAAAAAATTATTCTCTCTAGTAATGTTGCTTCTTCTCAGGGATCCGTCACTATGGTTTCATTCTTAGCATAAATCTCCATGGAGACAGATGCCCCAGAGACAAACCCTATTCTAATAGTAGAACTAGAACTCAAAACAGGAATAGAACTCTACAGCCACCTTCCACAGTGACAGCTTTCAGATTTGTTTCTATAGCTGGAGTAGAATGGTGGCTATTAAATCTAGCTAAAAAGGCTACCACAAAATTTAGTTCAAATTTCACATTTTTGAAAACAAAAACACCAACTAAATTGAAACAAACATTTAACTTAAAAAATGTAAATATAAAGAAAAAAAACACAATTTACATTTGTAAATAAACTACTATAGCAATGCTCAAGCAACCTAAATAAAAAGGAACTCATTATTGTGAGAACGCATTTTCAGGTTCTGGAAGGGGGGACAGGGTGAGAGAGTGAAACTATGATAATCAATCAGTCAATCAAATCTTTGTTTATCCAGGCGATCACCATTGAGCAAGCTCATTTACAAGGTGGACCTGCTGTTGGCAGGGAAAATTGTACAGTTATATATAAATATACATAATACAAAAGGAACATGTTTACAACACTGATAGGAGCAGAGTATTTACATTCCAAGTCACATGTACAAGAAAGATATACATAACGCAACCTGAACGTAATATATATATATATATATATATATATATATATATATATATACATACAGTTCCCACAGGAGCAGGATGTATATGGATGTCATATACAAACCATAGAAGAAAAAAAGAAAGATTATTTATATTCCTGTCCAGTAGAAACATGTTACTGGCCTGGATGGAAATTCCTAAGCTATGGAGGTGCGCATAACAGTGTGTAAGCCTTAGATAAATGCGGCAGAAGAGGGGTGGTGAATAAGAGGGATGCAGAGGGTGCTAAGGGCAAGTGGGGCAGAGGAGGGGGGAGTAGTAGTGGTAAGGGCTGATTTGGATAAGCAGCTGGGACTAGTGTTGAAGAAGAGAGGAACAATAGTCAAGCTGCTAGGAGCGATAGAAGCAATTACAGATTTCAGCAAACGTTTCATAGAGGGTCTTAAAGAAGGCAGGACTGACAGGTGAGCTAAGTCTCAACGATTTTGTATCCTATTCCAGAGAGTAGGCAGGGCATAGCTTATGGCGGCCTTCCAAAGCAGTGTTGGCCCTTGGGACATTCAAAGAAATCAGCAATTGACTTCTTAAGGCATAGTTCCTAATAGGACTAAGGGGGAGACAGTCAATAACGTATTGTGGGAGTTTGTTGGTAAGGGCTCGGAGCGTCCATAGGGCTGCATTTCTATATCGCCTGTATTGAAGGGAGGGCCACCCTACAGCTGCGTATAAAGAGCAGTGATGTATGGAGTATGGGAGGTCAGTTATAAATCTTGGTGCTCTGTGATATAATACATCCAATTTTGCAAGATATGAGGCAGGGCAATGGCCATAAATGAAGTCGTCGTAGTCAATTAAAGAAAGGAACGTAGATTGGACAAGCTGTCTTTTTGTGTCTGTGGTCAAGAGGTATTTAATTCTGAAAAAAAGACCAAGCCTCTGCCTCAGTTTTTTCAGCAGTTTTTCTATGTGTTCCACAAAAGAAAGTCTGTTGTCTAGCCAAATACCAAGGTATTTGAATTTGGTCACAAATTCACGATTTTCTCCTAATAAAGTAGAGATTGATGGTAATGGACTAGCGACAGCAGAGTAAGCCCCTGGGCCTGATGGTGAGAAAAGAATGGCCTTGGGTTTTTTTGCATTTAGTAGTAATTTTTTGCTAAGGAGCTGGTACTGCAGAGTATTAAAGTCAGCTTGTAACTCAGCACAGGCAGCTTCAGGAGATTCCCAGCTTAAGTAGAGCACCGTGTCGTCAGCAAACAAGTGAATACTGGCATCTTTGATGCCTACGTCCAAGCTGTTGACATAAATGGCAAACAGTAATGGGCCCAGTATGGAGCCCTGGGGGACACCTCTTTTTATCGGTTTAAGTTGAGAAATCTCTCCATCAGCCTTAATTTGTTGCTGTCTATCAGAAAGGTAGTCTTGGAACCATCCCAGTGCAGTTGAGCCAATGCCTATAGTTTTTAAGGTAGAGAGGAGCAGGCAGTGGTCGATAGTGTCGAAAGCCTTACTGAGGTCCAGAAACACGGCACAAACAAATTTTTTGTTGTCTAGGTCCCGTTGTCAATCATTAGTAACTTTTGCCAGTGCCGTAATTGTACTATGCATAGCTCTAAAGCCAGACTGCATTGGGTTGAGTAGTCTAGCATTGTCTAAGAAAGATCTCAGCTGCGTATCCACAATTTTTTCCAGAAGTTTTGAAAGTATGGGAAGAAGGGAGATTGGTCTATAGTTATTTAGGTCACAGGGGTCCCCTGCTTTAAACAGGGGAATGATGTGAGCAGTTTTCCATGCCTAGGGGATGGAGCCTTGTGCTAGAGACAGACTGAATAGGTGTGTTATAGGTGTAGCAAGTATATGGTATGCTACTTTCAAGAAATATGGGTCGAAGGAGTTGGCCCCAGCACTTTTTTTAGTATCTAGTCATAGAAGAAGATCTTCAACTTCCTTTATGGTGGTAGGTGAAAAGGAGAAGTCCATGTTATTGCTACTTGGTTCTGAAGGCTGGGTGTTGGTCTGAGGAAGAAGGCTACTTACAGATGCGTTATCAAATGCCAGGCCAGCAGTGGCAAAGTGATTGTTGAAAGCTTGCAGTATTTCTAATTTATTGTTAATGATAATATTATCAGTGGTAATTTTGGAAGGAGGTGCACTTCCTGGAGAGTGACCAGATAGCTCTTTTATGGTGGACCAGAACTTGGTAGGGCAGTTTGATGCAGATAGTAGCTTGGTTTGATAAAAGTTGGCTTTGGCCTCTCTGACCAACTTGGTACAGGCTTTTCTAGATGCCCTGAAGAGACACCAGTCTGCGTTGATACGAGATTTACAAGTCTTTTTCCAGAGGTAATCTCCTTTGAGTAAGGCAGCCTTCGGATCCGGTGAGAACCAACGACAGGTTCTGTCTTTTATTCATGCTTTAATCGGGGGAGCATGGCTGTTTAGGGTGCTGGATATGATTTCGTGGAGAACGTCATAGGCATCACTCACTGACTTAGCCAGGTAGAAACTCTGCCATAGCAAAGAGTTTTTTAGATCATTGAAGTATGCAATAGGATCGAAGTTCCGTCTGGATCTTTTAGTGGAAAACTTTGATGTAGATAGAGGTTTGGTAACAGTTCTTATGTCACCAATAAAGCAGTGGTCACTAACGTCCGCTAAGAGGATATCAGCATGGGAAAAGGAATGAGGCCTGTAAACAAGGAGAACATCCAAGAGGGTGCTTCTGATTGGATTTTTTTTGTTGATGCGAGTAGGCTCAGTAATAAGTTGAGTGAGCCCATGACAGTCGCAGAATTGTTTGGGGGTAACGAGACCTTAGTCAGCCAATCATAGTTAAGTTCGCCTAGTATGATTGTTTCCATTGGGGTAGTATCCAGGTGGGATGACAGGTGTGTCAGAAGTTGCGGTCCTGCTGCTGGAGGTCTATAACAGCCTATGATGTGGAATGCCACCGATGGGGAAAGCTCGACTTTAAGAGACAGGCATTCAAATCCACAGGCAAAGGATGTAGCATCTAATATAGATACTGAGAATTTGTTTTTAACATAAATGGCTACTCCTCCACCCCTGGTCTGCCTGTCAGTTCTGAAGAGGAGGTAGTTAGGGATGTTTACCTCTCTGTCTGGGGTGGACGCCTAGAGCCATGTTTCCAAAAGCACGAGTATGTCTGGTGCAGTATGAATAATCTAAGCCTGGACTGAATCGAGCTTCTTTAAAAGACTACACACGTTAGTATGCAAGAAGCTAATTCCTTTCAAAGTTGTGAGTTCAGAAGGAGATGAGAGCACTTTCATAGGGCCAGGGTTAAGTTCGATGTCACCTGAGCATAGGAGTAGAAGGAGCACAATTTTCCTCAGGTCAGCAAGGAGAAGTTTAAAGGCACAAGTCTTTCTATGTCTGGTATGGGTTTGAGTACATGGGTCCAAAGACTGAATCATCTTATTGTGCTGCCCTACGCATACATATCCTAGGATCCATGCAGAATAGCACTAAGCCATACCTAGTTTGAATGGATAAGGTATAGGACCACATAGAGGATATTGGTTAGCAGTTCCACTTTGAGGAGATTCCACAAACTGTGAGGGAATCAAAGGCATACAGTGGCAGCATAATTTGTTCATAGTGTTGGTATATGGGGAGACTAGCATGGTAGAGCATGCACCTTTGTTGGAATCAATTCTGTCAGGTTGCCTAACCACATAGGGTATTATACAAAGGCTGGCGAATAAGCATAGTCAAACAAGGCCTGTCATGGCTGCCCTTTATGTAAGTAAGGAGCGTACTGCAGTAGCTTCTGCTATCTAAGTTATATAGGTCCCAGGGGTCGTTGTTCCATATGCGACTTGTTTGGGGAAGTTTAAAAACGGAGTTATGCAAGATAAATGTATACCGCCCTAGGCTACAGAAAGGAGACAGTAGCTCAAATTAATAGTGTGGCAACACAAAGGCTAGCAGTCTGAGCGAAAACAGCTCAATTAGAAACTTAAAAGCCTGCGATTTCCTTGGCGCCTTGCAGTCTCGAGAGAGCTACAAAGTCACAAAAAGTCAATAAGAGAACCCAGAGAAGAAACAACATTACTACGGTGAGTATTTCTTTCTTCTAATCCCAGGAATTCCTTGCTTATGGTTTTAGTCTTAGCAGACTATCCAGCAGTAGCTTAGGAGTCTGGGTAGAGAACCTACTTGGGTAAAAGGTTCTGCAATACAGCAGTTCCAATCCCTTCTGGACTATATGTCCAGATAAAAGTGCTTTGTGAAGGTGTGTACTGTTTTCCAGGTAGCTGCTTTGCAAATGTACCTGTTTTGCAAATGTCTAATAATGGGATGCCCATTGTGGATGCCACAAAGGCAGAGGTGTCCCTTGTTGAGTGTGCCCTGAAGCTCCTGGGTAGCATTTTCCAGGCTTTATCATAGCAGAATTGAATGCTAGAGACTATCCATCTAGAGAAGGTCCTCCTGGATGTGGTTTCCATTTGTCTGTCTCATCATAGGTTACAAACAGCTGAGTGTTTTTGGACCTGACATCTTTTGTCCAATCCAACTACATGCCCAGAACTTGTTTCAGATCAAGGCTGTGCAACTTTTGCTACTCTGGACTGCAGTGTTCTGGTTAGAGCATGGGAAGTATTATTGACTGGTTTATATGGAATTCAGACATCAACTTAGGTAGGAATTTTCTATTGGTTCTAAGGACTACCTTATCCTTGAGAAAGACTATGTAATTTGGCTCTGTGCAGAGGGCTTGCAGTTCACTTACCCTCATAGCAGAGGTCATAGCAATCAGGAATACTGTTTACCATGTGACATACTTTAGGTCAGCAGTGTCTGTAGGCTTGAATGGAGTCTCCATGAGGTGGGCAAGACAGACATTGAGATTCCATGGTGGGACTGGGTCCCTTACTGGTGGGCATAGGTGACTAAAGCCTTTAAAAAACATTTTAAAAATGGATTGAGAGGCTAGTGACTTTTCCTTGCCTGCTGATATGTAGACTGACACTGCCGCCAAGTTCACCTTCAGCGTTGACGGCCTTATGGCTAAGAACTGCAGATGTACCCTTCCATTTAGAGGAATATGTTTGTCTGATTGCTGGTTTCCTTGAAACTCTAAGCACCTTCAAGACTTCATTTGAGAGTTAATCAGAGTATTTAAGTTCCTCAAGAACCATGCTCTCAGGCATAGTGTTTTAAGGCTTGGGAATGCTATCCTGCCCTGAGATGGGGTCAGCAGATTGTGACTCATTGCTAGACTGATTGGAGGCTTGTTGAGAGGGTCAGGAGAATTGAATACCATGTCTGTCTAGCCCAGTCAGGAGCTATTAGGATCAATATAGCAGATTCCCTCTTGAGTTCCAGATGACTTTCTGGATGAGTGGAAATGGTGGGGAGGCATGCAAGAACCTCCCTGTCCAGTCCAAGGCCAGAGTGTCCTCTGGGACTGCTCCTCTGGCTGGTGGTCTGCAACAAAACTGTGGAAGCTGGTTGTTTTCCCAAGAAGAGGACAGATCTACTTTTGGAGTACCCCACCTGCTGAACACTGTGGGAAGAAACTGTCTGTTCAAGGCCCATTCATGGTTTCCCTGACTGATTCTGCTTAAGGAATCTGCCAGGACATCGTCTTTGCCTGCCAAGTGCACTGCATGAATGTTTACTTCTAAGGTGTATGCCAGGTGCCAGATCCTCACTGCTTCTGAACACGGTTTTGAGGATGTTGTCCCTCCCTGCTTGTTTAATACATCATTGTGGTGTTGTCTGTTCTGATTTGGACAGACTGACCTTGTAGCAGACAGGAGAAAGACTGTATTGCTAGCAGCACTGTCCTGAGCTCCAGGAGGCTGATGTGTTCCAATGACTCCTGTGGGCTCCATGTACTACTCACTGTGAGGCCCTGTAGATGGGCACCCACCCCAGAAGTGATGCATCTGTAGTAGATATACTTGTTGGTGATTGCTGAAGGAAGGGAATACTCTCTCTGAGGTTACTTGTTCCTTCCACCACTCTAGTGACTTTTACCAGTGTTTTTGTCACTGACATCAGCTTTGAGAGTGAATCCCATCTTTGAGACCAGGTGTCTCTTAGGTGGTACTGGATATCTTTAATTTGAAACCTGGCCTATGGAACCACAAATGTGGATGCGGCCATGTGTCCTAGTAATTGCAGGAAGTCCCTTGCAAGTCTTGGCTGACCTGTTGTGAAGGATTCTGCTGTTGCTATCAAAGCTGCAGCTCTGGCTTGCAGGAGGAAGGCTTTCCACTGTAGGGTGTTTAACTCTGCTCCTCCTGTATGAAGCCCAGTATTTGAACAGGTTCTAGCAGGGACATCTGCAGGTTTATCAGGAATCCTAGAGACTCCAAGGTGCATTTTACAGTCTGTACAGAGTGCCTTGTCTCCTGTTCCGTGTTTCCTGAGACTAGCCAGTTGTCCATGCCTTCTCATGTGTGCTGCCACCACCGCCAAGCACTTTATGAATACCCTGGGTGTTGAGGTGAGGTCAAGGGGAAGAGCTGTGAACTGGTATTGGCAGTTCCACAGCTTGAACCTGAGATATTTTCTGTGTGATGACCTGACTGTGATATAAAAATAGGTGGCTTTCAGATCCAGTGATCCCAGCCAGTTTTCTGACAGTAGAGATGGTATCACTGTTGTCAGTGTGACCATCTTGAATTTTTCTTTCTTTATGTGCTTGTGTAGATACCTGCGATCTAAAATGAGTCACCACTCCCCATTTTTCTTGTTAGTGAGAAAGCAGCTTGAGAATAGACCCTTACCCCACTGAGAGGTAGGGGCCTTTTCTGCAGCTTTTGCTGTTAGCAATGTTTTTACTTCCAGTTCTAGCAGAATTCTTTCTGTGGGAGAGGGTGCTCAAAAATGTTTGTGTTTCTGCAGTCTTGGGTAGTTTTTGAACTGCAGAGACATTCCCTGGCCCACTACCTCCAGAAAATGCAAATATAAAAATGCAGACTGTCTTTCCAGAATTGCAGTTTTAGAAAATATTTTACTTGATGAAATTCATCACACAAGAATATTTTTTTTAATTCAATAGAAGCACTTGTATTTTCTTTATATGTTGGAATATGGTAAACGCTTTCGGAACCAACGTGTTCCTTCCTCAGACCATAAATTCAAGTGCTATAAATGAAATAAACATAATTACAATAGAGAAATTATGATTAAAATATATTTTACATAAGTAGTATAATGAAAATACCACTACCTCCAGAACCCACTTGTCTGAGATAATGTTTATGTAAGTCATCTTGTATTCATCCACTTTTTTCATATATGCCCTGTCTTGTCAACAAAAATTGAATTTCCTTCAAAGGAGAAATCCATGGCTTTGGTTTGGTTATCTTGGGAAGGGATGGTAGCAATTAGCCAGGAGTTCTTCTTAAAGATACTGCATGAGCTGGGACTCTAGCTGCAGTGTCATTAGTATCCACAGCAATGTGGAAATGGTACTCAGTAGTGTCCAGGGCTGGTCTTGCTGTGGCCACCAAGTTTTGTGCCAGGTCACTATTTACTCTATCACCAAGTGCCAGAATTGTATTCCACAATGCTTTCTGGTATTGTGCTACATTATATATGCTGAATAAGCTGCCTGCCAAATGAGCAGGGAAGCTGTAGTATAAACTTTCTTGGCCACAGCATCCAATGTTTGGAGTCCTTTTCTGGAGGCTGTGCTGAGTGAGTGACTTTTGCTGTCTTACAAGCAGCAACGTGGACTACACTTTGGTGATTAGGCTGGGCATTCAGTTATGCTACTGGTTGTCTGTCTATCTGATATTTTCTATCAATCTTTTTATCAATGGCTGCAGCTGAAGTAGGTGCAGCCATGACTTTTGATATGGCCTTCTCAGGGACTTCCGTATAGGGACTAGAAACCATCTTGAGGGAGCCATACCCGTCATGTTCAATAAATTCCACCTCCTCCTCTTCATCCTTTTCAGTTCTCTGAGGGTAGATGTTTATAGAGTATCTTGCCTATATCTGACAAATGAGGGAAATGAAGTATAGTCCTCATTGCATTTGGAGGAGAGTCAAAATAGTGCTCATGTGTACTCTCTGATTCCATGGGGTCACATTCCTCCTTTTGTACACAGTACTCTTCATCCTCCTCCTCCTCCTTCACAGGCAGATAGGCTGGAATCTGAGACTGGAGAGTGGGGTTGGCATTCATATTACTAAAATCTCCCGTAGCCTGGATTACTTGGAAAAGCTGCCACATTTTTGATATGTCTTCTGATGAGGGCATTTTCTCTTTATCATTTCCCTGGTGGTCTAGTGTGACACCTTTCAAAGACCTGTTTTAAAAGAGCAGCCATGCCCTGGTGTCCAGTGGCTTCCCCCACCCCGTCACCCATTTCCTAACAGCAACTATGTACTGGTATCCAGTGGCTCCCCCCAGCCTCTGATCACACATTTACAGTGAAGCACCATGAAGCACTTGTGGACCAGTGTCCCCCTACCTGACCCACCAACTCAGATCCCGTTTCCCTGCACTCCCTTACCTGAGTGGCCAGCACTCCTCCAAGCTCAGTATGGTGACCAGCACAGCCCTCTTCTCATCTCTGTGGCAAGCCGCCATATGAACTGTCAGTGAGTACGTGTACAGTATAAGTACTGTTCGCACACTCACTGAGAATTAATATGGTAGCCAGCAGCAGAGATGAGTGGAGGGCTGTGCCAGTTGCCATATTGAGCTTGGAGAATCACTAGCCACCTAGGTAAGGGGTGGGGGTGGGGCAGGGAGGTGAGATGAGAACAAGCAGGTTGGGTAGGGGGACACTTGTCCACCAGTTCTTCATTGTAATTGTGTAAGCAGGCAGTCAGGAGTGGGGAACCACTGGACAGCAGGGCATAGCTACTGAAATGAAATGGGTGATCAGGGTGGGAGGGTGGGATGGAAACCCTGGAGACCAGGGTACTGTTACTGTTTTGAAACAGGGGATCCGGGGTGTCACACTAGACAAGTAGGAATGATTACATAAGCTCAGAGGAGCAATTGGGGCAGGGGTGGGGTGGGTTGCACTAAGCCACAAGGATGTTTTAAACAATGCTCAGAAGAGTGATTGGGGGAGTCACCCTAGACCACAAGGGTGTTTTAAACAGCACACAGAGGAGCGATCATGGGGAAGGGGGTCACACTAGACTGCCAAGGCATTTTAAACAAATCTCAGAGGAGTGACTGGGTGGTGTCACACTAGACCACTAGACTGCCAGGGCATTTTAAATAATGTTCAGAGAAGCAATCAGGGAGGGTCACATAGACCACTAGGGTATTTTAAACAACACTCAGAAAAGTGATTGGGTGAATGTCACACTAGACCACCAGGGTATTTTAAATAACGCTCAGAGAAGCAATCGGTACTAGACCACTAGGGTATTTTAAACAACAGTCAGAGGAGCGATCAGGTGGAAGTCACACTACACCACCATGGTATTTTATGCAACGCTAAGATGAGTGATAGGGGGTCACACTACAGTACCAGAGCTTACATTGTATGTGGCAATGGTACTAAGGGGCTGCTGCATCCCATGCAAGTGAGCCCTTAGTAAACATGCAAATGGCCCCTCAGTGCCTGGCTTGCCAAATGGGCTCATTTGCATGTTTGGAGGAGTAGAGGGGTCTATCCTGTTTCAGCAGTGCTATTCCCTGTGGGCTATTTATAGCCTATGTCTGTGTTGGGACAGTGCTGTTGCACTTAAGAGCTATGCTGACATGGCCTGATTTTCAGTTTAATAACGCGCTCATGAATTGATTGAACATAGCCGCAACTGGGTCAGGCACAAGTGCAAGCGCAGTGCAAACATTTGCGTGGTGCTTGCACATCTATTTGAATATCTAGCCCTATCTGTCTCTAATCACTCTTTTTTTTCTTCTCCAATGTCTCTCTCATCTCTAGTCTGTTGCTTCTTTAATGTTGTCCTTTTGGGATCCATACATATTTCTGACTGTCAGAAGCCCAACATGATTTTGTCTGACACTGAAATCCAGACTGCTTTAAAATAGTGACTTTAAAAACACTAACATTGAAGTTTGTTCAACTGACGAAATCTCCTAAATCAATCTTCTGTGTGCATTAGTAACTTCATAGTGAAATTGACTGGGTTCTGACCCCCCATTTTGAGCTACCGATTTCCCTGCCATTTTGTGGTCAAACTGTGTGGCATGCTTGGAATGTGCCCTGAGGGACGATTACTTGTGTCGGAGCTCAAATTTCCTATAAAAAGTAAAAGATGCTTCATGGTTTCTCTGCCGCTCATTCATTTAATCTTGGAAATGTTTCATTTCTGGGGTGTAGTGTGAATCTGGTTAATGCCACTGTAGGTGATGATTCAAGAACTTGTTCTACACATGGGCAGATGCAGCAGAGACATTTGATTTGGAAATTAAAGATATGGACAGCTCGGAGCAGACATCTGCAGAGACCAGACCGGGTGATCGGACATATGCAGATGCTACAGCAGCAGATTAAGGCTGAAGAGAACAGAAACAAAAAAGACTGTTTGCTGCTGGGACTTGCACTAAAGGTGGCTGCCTAGAGGTGCCAGCAAGCCGCCATGCTGGTTACAGTGTTATTACAGTTAATAAGTACAGGTTAGTTGTTTGAATTGCAGACTGCATAGTTCCAGATAGGCAGTCCATGGTTCCACCATCGGGCCAAAAGGTCTAACAACAGTGAAAAGAAGAGAACAGGGGTACAAGTCAGGAAAGCATATAAAGCTGCATGGGAACCCAGAGGCAGAACATGGACTTACCAGAGCTAAGGAAGGATCGAACAGGATAATGGGGGGAACACAGTAGTCCATACTTATTTTATTGTTAACCACAGCTAAATGATCAATGCCCAACATTGCGCGACACTGCCTGACACCGCAAATGTTGGCATTTTGACATTCAGCATTTAAACAGTCGGCCATTTATTTGTCGGGAAATCAGTGTCGGACAAAAGTCATACAGGATTATCCATGTCGGGCAATCGTACCTAACCCATTTTTTTTTTACTGCAGAATGGTAACAGCAACAGTAGTACAGACAATGGGCAATGCTTCCTACTGCCAGCAGCAAAGCAGGGACTCAGCAAAAGCCCCTTCTATTTTAGGGGTTTGAAGGAATTGGTCAGGCAGTATGTTTGTTTGTAACTTTTTTATTTTTCTTTGCTCAGCCAGGATTTTTGTTTTTAGCCCCCTGGCCTGCCCACCCGCTCAAATTGCTCCACTTGCATGCTCTTGCCACTATGCTCATGCTCTGTCTCTCTTTCTGCCTCTCTGTGCCTTCCTCTGCCTCCATGCCTTACACAGCAAAACAGGGCTATATATATATGCCCTGAGACACAGTGTCATATGACACCTTCACTGCAGCAGCTTTATATTGGTTACCTATCGCCTGCTGCCAGCAGCCTGTGCAGATGCTCTATAGCATGTGGTGACTTCCCCCAGCATGGCTTCACCACCCACCCACCGACCCAATGCCAACCCACTGATGCTTGCTCACCTGCATTGTGGTGCAGCAGCTGAGTGCAGCACATACAGCCTTTCGGTTACAGCCGCAGTAGGAGGGGAGTAGAGGGAGATGAGGGAGAGTGACAAAAAGCACAATTTTGTGCTTAACCACAGACTCAGAACCGGACCCAATCAGCTGAGTCCATATTTATCTCAGTCCGTGGTTAAGCATGGGATCCCGGGGGAGGGGGGTCTGATTCCTGGCAAAACAGTCTGCCCAGCTCTTGTTTCCATTGACGATGAGATTATATCATAGACCTCGAAAGCAAAGCTCCAGGGGTCTCTGTGATATCATCTCACCCCAAGCTGGAAATATCAGCCTTTATCGTGTATGAGTGCCCATGCATTATTTTGTATAGTGTATGTTTGTTTCACTTCATTTACCTTCTTTCTAACTCTGTCATGACTTATGGTCAAATAAACAGAAAACAGCAAGCAACAGGATATGATTAAAACATGTAATGTGATTTAAACTAGAAAATAATGTGTTTATTCTTAGACAGAACAACCACTAGTATCTTCCAACCATTTCAAAAAATAATCTTCTGTGACATTTTATAATGCTTGAAACTATCTTTTAAAGCTGTACCATTTCAACTGTTAAAGGGACACTGTCAACATTGGTGTCCAATCTCTGTTTATCTGTGACCAGTTTCCCTTCAGGCACAAGCATGGCCAACTAAGTCTATAGAATGCCACAACATATAAAATAAGTCAGTGTTTGTACCATTTTAGCCTTTTTTCTTATGTTCGGACCAACAAATTCAGCTGCCACCTGGAAGCATATCACCACCATGAATGTTCATCTGTAATAGAGCTATCACTGAACCACAGCTCATGCATAAAGAATATAAATATATGCCCAGGTGCATATTTAACCATGACTGGTATTCAATAGGGTTTTTAATTCTGAATAGTGTGTTGTTCCCTAAGAAAAATGAGCACTGACAGTGATAATATTTAATTTTGAAAAATGGAGCTGAGATCCTACATATGTGCATCAGTGCACAAGGAGATGCACATGCACAGGATCTTGGCTTGGTTTTTCAACATTATATATTCTCACTGGCAGTGCTTATTTTTCTTATGAAACAGCACACTGTTATTCAGAATTAAATACTCTACTGAATACTGAAAAAAACCCAAAGGACTGACAACACTGTCTGGATAAAATTATTGGGAAAATACCAAGAATGGACAAACTAATCTAAGTGTGACTGCCAAATCACTTTAATTGCTGATGCAAAGCAGAAATACAGGTACAGGTGAGACCAACACTACCTCACCAGGTTCCTCAGTGCTTTGCTCGTTAGAGCTTCATCAGGGGGCAGGTACCATACCTGGATAGACTGACTTTATTTTATGTACCCTGTTTATCTATCCTTTACCTTGGTATATATTGTTCTACCATGGTCATTACTGTATTTTGCTGTTTTGCTACCCTGACTATTGTATAACCCACTACCCTCTCCCCCAGGTCACACCTGGAAATGAGCCTCAGTTCATTGAGCCTTTCCTGGTTACCAAATTGTAGATACAATACCTTTTATGCATAAAATTAACCAGTCAAATTTGCTTAAAGACCTCCTGTACTGTTAAACTGAAAGCAAATTGTAGGAGCTTAGTTTTCAAACATGAAACATCTCATGAATAAACCATTCACCAAAATCAGTCATTACAAATTTTTTTTGAAACAATGTTTGAAAAAAGTAGCAAGATGCATACGAGAACTGACGAATGATTGGATAAGCATAAGGCACAATTAATTAAAAGGAAAAATTCCAAGTTAGAATGCGGTAGCACTGATAATAAGGAGGGCAGAGTATTTAAGTGGGCAAGATCAAATTGCTCTGCAAGCAAAGGTCAGTCGCGGTCTCGTAGCAGAAAACCTTAATCAGCTGCAATAAAAAAATCAGATGCTACAACTAATATAGCAATTGCCTCATCAGCGTCTGAGGAGTGTAACAATGAGGGGACTGCCACAACCAAAACCTCAAAAGGGGGTTACTAGTTTTTTAGGTAAAATCAAAAAAAACAGCCAAAGGAACAGTGACAGAAGTCAAAATCAAAAGGAGAACAAGATGAGATAAACAAGATGAGATAAACGAGGAAGTAGACAAAAACATCACGACACATGTCAGAAAGAAATTTCTTCTTACTTACTGTAATTTCCTTTTCTGTTAGCTCCAACATTTTCAATGAGTAGTGATTAACAACTGGGTACTGTGCATCCCTACTAGGGGAAATGGCACAACTCAAAGGCTGAATCATCCTAGAATGTTGGGTACATGATCATTCCGGACAGCAGCAACTCTCCAGTCACCATCATCCACGCCGGGCCTCAAAATATGGAATTCAACACCATACCGATTGACTTGACAGGAAAAGCAGGCACATTAGCTGTCGACACCGATAGGACTCTAGCCAGAATAAAATAAAGGAAACAGTGGCCTACCTCGTCAGATGATAAAAGGTGAGTGATTGAGGCTCAGCTTCCAAAAGTCTATGTCTTGAAAGGTCCTGCAGAACTGAATCAACTTGAAAGAATCAAACTTATTACAGTACAAGGCAAAGGACTGCATGCATTGTAAACACTCACCAGCAACAAAGGAGGCACCTTTAGTTAACATCACATTCAAACATGTTAAATCTGACACTGAGGCACAGGTCAGGAAACACAGGCAAACCAGGAGCAGTAATAAAATTCACAAGTAGCATTTTATTATTATCAGTGGTGCCTCTTCACAAACAGGTGGAACGACCATGGAAAACAGTCCTATCTGCGGCACTCAGCTATGCACATGGCACACCTGATATGTGGCATTCATGAATACCAATATGGGAGGTGCGTACCCAGGTAGTGGGATGACAGGGTAGGTGTTGCAGAATGCACACCCTATGGAGGTGGTGTCAGGTTATGCGAATCCTCATCTTGACCATGCCATATATGGACATGGCCACCATCCTGCATAATGCCTCAAAAGTGAATGCCGAGTAGTGGACAAAAGTGCACAGAATGGCAGACAGTGGAAGAGGTGCAAAGGATAGTCCCCCACCACAGATGCATGACAAACAGGCCGGCCATGTGGGTGGAAAGCATCACGCCATGTCCAGACACAGGGTGGTGCATGGCCCCATAGGCTGAACTCTACTGGCGGCCAGGTCGCGTCCATGGTCAGCAACATTCTTGAGAACTACAGTCAGTTGTACAGGGCCCAGTCCCTGACCACTGTCCCCAAGCTTGAGGCACAACTGTGGCTTGACATCCAGTCCGGCATTAACACTGCTGGTCTGGAGGCCAGGATACTGACCACGATCAAACACAAATGGTGAGACCTGTGCGCGACGGTCAAGAAGAAGGTCTCTGTGGGCACATAGGCATGCTAGGGTTCAGGAGACAGTCCACCAAGCATTGCTAGCCAGCTGACACCAATCGAGAGGATGGTGACGGAGACCCTCACTGATGTCGGTGCCCACGGTGAGGTCGAAGGGGTAGACACCATGGAAGGTATACCTGCAATTGTAGGGATGGGGTCACTTGGGGATGGCGCATCATGCATGTAGTAAGAGATGTATGTTGCATCCACAGACACTGCTGCTGATGTACACCCGCCACCATGGCCACCCCCACCCAGCCTGGACATGCTGGTAGTGCCTGAGGCATGCAATGACAACAGGCATAAGGAGGAAGGCACAAGTGGGTAACCATGCAACAACCACCCCTGAAACTGTCCACATCATGTAACTCCAACCAGTGTAGTAACAGACACATATCCCCAACAGGTACAGAGATGGACATGGAGACACAGCAGGAGTCAGAGACCAATGCTGAATGCACAGTGGTGCCACAGGGGTCTGGAGAGGTGTCCTATGGTTGCAGTGCCAGACTGTTGCAGTGGCTGTCCCCAGGACCAGAGTGCCAGACCACCACTGTGGTACTGTGCACAAGCAATGCCCTCAACATACATGACAGGTTGAGCCTGGGAAGAAGTTCCAGGTCCAGAATGGCACTGGCATGCCCTGAGGACAGTGGGGATGAAGGCCACTTGACACAGCTAACTGGATGCACACATTCTGTGCACAGTCAAGCCTACATGAAGGCTCAGTATCATGAACTGCGGCAGCTGGAGCTGGACAGGCTGGAGGCACAGTGCAGAAACCCTGAGGTGCTTATTACCCTCACTGATGTGATGCATGGAATGTGGCATGGTATAGACCAGCTGGGAGACTCACATGTGTTGCTAGTGGAGCACCTAGTCAGTCACCATGCACCACATGATCAGGAGCCACACACACTGCCACACATGTCAGACTCCCAAACACAGGTGCCCCCCTGCATGACATTCCCTGAGCGTGATGTGGCCTCACAGCAGTGCTACCCCCAGAACACAGGAGGATGTGCCACACATCCAGCTCAATGGCGGCCACTCCCTGGCAACGCACCAACGCTGGAATGTGCCCTGTACCAGTGCAACCTATGCCGCATCTTCAATAGCCTGATGGTCTTCTCCGTGATGTTTCTGGTCTTCTGGTAGACATAGTTGTATGCCTCCTCTGCAGCATTGTTCGGTGCAAGTATTGGTGCCATCAGATACAGTCGCAATGGTATTCACTGTCACCTGTTCAGGGGTGAAAGAACAATTAGTGTGACATGCATGCCGATGTATGTATCACAGGCACACTCAATGTTGCAAAGCCATACTCACCCAACAGCCAGCTGTCCAGGCATCTGCCACACAGCACGGCACCAAGTCATGAGTTTCCAGTATGTATACATTGTGGCATGATCCTGGGTACTTAGCACATACATTAGTGATTATGCCATCAGCGTCACACACCACCTGGCAATTTACACTGTAGAAGCCTTTTCAGTTCCAGTGTGCCTCTTCATGCACAGAGGGTGTAAGTATGGCAATGTGTATGCCGTCTATTGCACCATACACATTTGGCATACTGTGCATGGCATAGAATGCTTGCTTCGTGGCATGTACGTCGTCCTCCACTGTGGGAAACTCGATGTGGTCATGTACATTTGTGAGCAGGGCATCCATCACCTGTGCCACTGCCTGGGATACAGATGACTGGCATACACCTACCACATCACCTACCACATACTGGTAGGAGCCAGATGCATAGTATGCCAAGGTGCATAGCACCTTGGTCTCAACTGAAATCACCCTGGACCCCTGTGTCAATGAGACAGTGTCATCATGGCCCATGCTGCACAGCTGTGAGATCATGGCCCATGGAAATCTGAATCGCTGGATGCAATTTGTGTCCCTCATGGTGGCTGATCCAGCCACTGTCTGAACACTTGTGGCCGTGGGCTCACTTGCCTCCACCACTGCAACAGTAGTCCAGGGTACATCCTTCATCTCCAGTACCATTTCCGGTCTCTCCATACACATACCTCCGTATCCCATTATAACTTGTCCTGCTAACCTATGTGTACCTCTGTGTGGGTATGTAGCATCTCATGTGCATGACGCCCTTGCCTATGCAGGTGATGCATGCACACTCACTGCCCCATGCTGACTTTGAGTTTGTGGATGGGGAGTGTGCATCAGTGATGGCTGCAACTGCTCGATTGGGACGGTACCCAAGGAGGCTATGGCATGTGTTGGTGGACACTTAGACTGACACAGTGCTGGTACCCTGTGGCAGATGCAGGGGCATGACAGGGTAAGTACTGTTCCTACAGGTTGTGTTGTGGGGCAATGTGGGATGTGGCTGCTGTCCATGGTGCTAACTGTACATTTTCTTTCTTGTCTAACACTTGATCACCTAGGACTGCCAAACTGCATAGAACTTACATGGGGGGAGCAGCCAGATGGGGCACTGCGTGTTCTGTGCCCAACCCCACTGTCAGAGACAAAGGCACCTAAAAAACCAGGGTATCTTTCCCTGCACCTTGATGGGGACGAGGTGCATTACCTGGCAGACAGGAACATGGGGTAGCGTGTGGATGTGCCCTAGATGGAGAGTACAGAGTATCCAGTGTTGTCCCCCTGTGCTCCTGGATGGGCGTACCACTGTTTCTTATACATGTAGAGTGGTATTGTAATATTTGTCATTTGCATTACAGCGCCACAGTGTACCCATACAGCACATTGTGCTGCTGCAACTTGGGACCATCTGTGAAACAAACACTAGCAACTTGGATGTCAGCCAGGACAGGATGGAGTAGGCTGCAGGAATGCCCAGGTGATACCATGAGATGATGGCTACCTGTGATGTAATACCCCTGCAATGGGCCAGTACCCACATGGACCAGGCAGGTACCCCATTATTTTCATTTGCTGCAGCACGGACATTGCCTCCGTCAGAGAGATTGTTTATGGATCATGTAAACCATATTCCTGTGTTTGTACTACTGGTATTTACATATTGAACATATTTGACTTTCACACCTGTGTGGTTACTGTCTCATGGTCCATGGGTGGTGGGCAGGGTGGGGTGCTGGATGTTGTTGGGGGGTGGGTGTAACATCCCGTGTGGTAGGGCTGGAGGTACTCTTATGGGGTGGCATCATGGGTGCTGGTGCATGTATCCCACATGTGTGCCATGTGTGCCACACCCTTAGCTCACATGAAGCTTTGCCCATTTGGCAGCTGCTGTACAATGTTGGGAGGTGGCTGTGATAGTGATGGCGTGCATGCGCCTGGTTCACTATGTACCATTCCCATGCTATACATATGGCCCATTGTGCAGTGTACTGTCTATGCCACCACCACAGGCCTGCATGGCTGTGCCTTGGCTGGGCATTTCATTCACCTGCCGCTGCACATTTGGGCATTTAGGGAGCGTGCCTCCACCAGTGTCAGCCATGTTGGAGTCACTTGGCAGAGTGTGGTTCGTGCACCCAGATATTGGTTGTGATGTTGCCACACCATGTACATTGCCACCTGTGGCATCATCACTGCCCTTTGGTGTTTCCCTGTCATTTGTGTGCATCGGCTTGCACTGCCATCTGCCACTGGCCAGCACCGCACACATGCTATGCATGTCACACATGGTCTGTGTGCCTGCCATGCTGCATGGTTGGTGTGCATGCCCTGGGGTCCATGTTGTGGGGATATGGGCAACTGGTACAGGAGCGACCGATCAGGCCCCTCACCATGTACGCCCCTTGCCACATAGAGGATTATGAAGGCTATGGGCCTAACACAACACGCTATGTCAGCAATCCACTCGACCTTGTGTTTTTAATTGGCTTGGAGGTTAGTGATCTAAAGATAGACCCGGTATCGTAGTCAGATCACAGCACCATGGGGTTCATGTTTGGGCCCCCTCCTTGATGGTCCTGCCCTTGTGGAGATGGTCCAGTACCGCCCTTTAAGAGGAGTGTCCTCAGTAGGACTGGTGGTGGTGCTGGACCTTTCAGGTGTGGAGGCTGCATGTGCGACTGGCACGGAGGAGGGGGTGACTGCTTATAATAGGGTGGTCACCACTGCCTTCAATTCAATTGCACCCATTCATGTCCAACCCCTGTCCACATGCCAGAGATCTCCTTGGTTTGATGAGGAACTCAGGGAGTCACAGACTAGGGATCGGAGGTTAGAGAGGCACTGGTGGATGTCGGGACTGCTGGAGGACAAATTGGTCCTGAGGTCGCATTATTGCAACTATTGGGGGGCAATCTCCCAAAAGAAGGCAGATTTTCTGTCTAGGTAGATTGCTGCAGCAAGGAACAGATCTGCTCAGCTCTTCCGTAGAGTAGGAACACAATATGGTGGCTGCTGTGAGCAAGCCTGGCTTTTAGCTCTGAGTGTTTTTTCTTATTTCCTCTGTTTAAATGTTTTTGCTTTGTTTTTTTTGTTTGAGTTTGTTTTAATTTTATTAGCTCAGTGAGGGTTACATACTAACATACAAAAATGCCAGCAAAATAGGCCTAATGGTCTTTCGTGTCTGCTTGTTTGGTCAGCCCCCACCCTGAGAGCTGACCTTGCTGCCCCCCTCTCCCTCTCTGGCTTCTCCCTTCCCAGTCCTGGATATTCTCGCTGCACTGGTTTTGGCTTCCAGAACCCTTCCCCTGTACCTGTCCCACCCCCTCTTGAACCCCTCCACCGTTTCTGTCTCTACCAGCCCCTTGGGCAGCACATTCCATGGCTCCACCACCCTCTCAGTGAAGTAGCACCTCCTCCTTTCTCCCCTGAATCTCCCCCCTCCAGCTTCCACCCATGCCCTCTAGTTTCCCCCCCTCCTTCCTTCGGAGCACCCTGACTGCTCCTCCCCTATTTATCCCCTTCATGTACCTGAAGACCTCTATCATGTTCCCCCGATCCCTTCTCTCTTCCAGTGTGTACATATTTAGCTCTTCAAGCCTCTCCCCATAGGTCCTATCCACCAAGCCCAAATCATTTTGGTTGCCCTCCTCTGGACCCTCTCCAGGAGTTCAATGTCCCTCTTTAAATGTGGCCTCCAAAACTGCACGCAATACTCGAGGTGCGGCCTCACCAAGCAGTTATACAATGGGAGTATCACTTCCCTCCTTCTGGAGATGAGCCCCCTTGCGATGCATCCAAGCATCCTGTTGGCCTTTCTCGTTGCCCTCCTACAAGTCTCCGAGTTGTTCATCTTGACATCCACCACCACCCCCAGGTCCCTCTCTGCCATCGAGACTTAGAGCATTCCCCCCCCCCAGGGTGTACACTTGGCCCGGGCTTCTGGCTCCCAGGTGTAGTACCTTGCATTTTCCTGTATTGAACCTCAGTTTCCACTTTCTAGACCACCTTTCCAGAGCCTCCAGGTCCCTCTTTAGGGCTACCCTCCCCTCCTCCCCATCCACCTCCACCCCCAGATTTGAGTCATCTGCAAAGAGACTCATCTCAATCCTGATGCCCTTCCTTATGTCAGAGACATAAGCGTTGAACAGGAGGGGGCCCAAGGACCAATCCCTGAGGGACTCCAGTAATGAGCTTCCTTGGGGATGAGACTATCCCGCCAACCACAACCCTCTGGGTCCGGTTTTGGGGCCAATTGCCTATCCATCTGATCATCTGGTTCCCCACCCCCATTTCTCCCAGATTATCCAACAGGCTCGCATGAGGAGAGTCAAACACCTTGCTGAAGTCAAGAAAGAGGACGTCCACTGGTCTACCCAGGTCCAAGGCACTCATCACCCAGTCATAGGACTCCACAAGGTTTGTCTGACATGATTTCCCTGGGACGAATCCATGCTGTCTGTTGTCCAGGCACCCCAACTTTTCCAGGCCCCCTCAGTCTCTCCTTGACAATGCCATCCATCACCTTGCCCACCACCGATGTCAGGCTGACGGGCCTGTAGTTCCCTGCCACCTTCCTTGATCCCCCCCTTGCAGATAGGCACTATATGCGCCACCTTCCAGTCCTGGGGCACCCATCCTGTCCTCGGAGAGATGCTGAAGAGCTCCGCCAGAGGGTTTTGCCAGGACATCCGCCAGTTCCTTCAGCACTCTGGGATGTAATTTATCTGGCCCTGGTGCTTTCTCCATCTTAAGGGACCTGAGGGCTTCCCTTACTCTCTCTGCCATGATTTCCACCTCTGCTACCTCGTCCCCCTGCTTTGCCTTCCCCCATCTGTCAGTGATGCCCCCCCCAGAGCCGCCGATTGGTAAGGGTCCCCTCTCCTCAGTTTCACCATCTCCTACCATGTATGATGCAGCCCCCCCATTTTCCTTTGTGAAAACTGAAGTGAAGTACTCATTTAGTACCTCAGCCTGCTCCCCCGGGTCTTGTGCCCATCCCTCCCCTGTTTTAATCCTGCTAATCTGCCCCTTCACCCTTCGTTTTTCCCCAATGTATCTAAAGAACCCCTTGTTCCCTCTCCTAATTTCCCTGGCCAGGTTCTGCTCCTTCCTTGCCTTAGCCGCCCTTACCACCGTAGTGGCCCTTCTGGCCATCAGCTCGTACTCCCCTCAGTCCCTTTCACTCCTTGAGCACTTGAATTGCCTATAGGCCGCCTTCTATCCCCTCACCGCCTCCTGAACCTCCCTGGTCCACCAGCAGGGTTTTTGGGCCATACCGCATTTTCATCTTACCCTTGCGCAGGTGCTGGTAGCATCATGCACCCTCTTCCTGATGATTTCCCACTTACTGTCAGCGCCCATGTCTGGCCCAATTCCATTCAAGTGCTCCTTAAGGATCCTTCCCATTTTCTTAAAATCCGCCCCTCTGAAGTCAGTTACGTCCATCTTTGTGCAGCCTTCTACCCCTCCTAAGTTCAGGCAGAATCAGACCATGGCATGGTCGCTCATCGCCAACGGGTCCCTTACCTCCAGGCCCCCAATCTGGTCACTGTCTGCCAGGACCGCATCCAGTATCCGCTCCTCCCTGGTCAGTTCCCCCACCTGCTGAGTTAGGAATGCGTCCTAAAAGACATCCAACAACCTCTATTCCCTGGCCACTGAGGATGTCATAGTCTCCCAGTCTGTTCCTGGCATGTTTAAGTCCCCCAACACCACCACCCTTCCCCTTCCCAATCTGCAGTGTCTCCCAACATCTGTCACCAGACTCTCCTCCAGCTCCTCCACCAGCGCGGGGTCTATACACCACTCTATTTTACTCTCTTGCCCCCTTGTTATCAAGGTGACTAAATCACCTCCACAGTTCCTTCCGCCTCCTCCACTCCTCCTATGGCAATGCAGTTTTTGGCTATTATTGCTACCCCTCCTCCCCTTCCCTCCCCTCGTCCTTACTGAACATGGTGTAACCCTCCAGGTTTAGGTCCCAGTCGTGCCCTGTGGCGGCCCAGGTCTCAGTGACCACTGCCACATCCACTTCTTCCTCAGTTAGCATCACCTGGAGCTCAGGCATTTTATTGCCCAAGCTCCTGGCATATAGCAGGAGTACCTTCCACCCTTTCCCTATACTTCCATTTCCCCTGTTCGTGTTCCTGTGGGGATTCTGTCTTCCCCTGGTCCACACCTTACCAGTCGGCCTTTTCCTGCATTCCTCCAGCTCCCAAGGGGGGTGCAGACAGAGTCCCTCCTTTATCGGACCCACCTCAACAGCCTTTTTCCCATCCCTCCTCCTCCCCTTCACAAGTTTAAACCCCACCTTTCACCAATGAACCCCTCTATTTTCAACTTAAGGATTTCCTTCCCCGCTGAATTGAGATGGAGTCTATCTCTAGCATACAGCCCCTTATCCTCCCAGGTATCCCCCCAATCCCCCATCAACCCATACCCTCTGGCCCCACATCACTCCCTGAGTCACTGGTTTATCACCCTAATCTTCCTCTTGTGTTCCCCACTAGCCCTTGGCACCAGCAGGATTTCCGAGAAGGAAATTGCGCATCCTATATCATGACAGACCCTGGCAAGCTCCCTGAATCGTGCCTGTATCTCTAGCTCACTATTTCCCTCAATGTCATTGGTACCCAGATGGACCAGTATGTCCAGGGAACCTTCACAATCCTTTGCCAGCTGATATACCTCATGCTTGGCCCTGTGCACCGTTAGTCCAGGGAAGCATTTTGTTCTAACCGGGCAGGCTTCTCCCTCCCTATCCCATCTGTTCCCTCTGATCATGGAATCACCCAACAGTAGCACTCTGGCCGACCCTTTTTCTCCATTCCCCCCCTTCCATATCCCTCATCCTTTCTACCGGCCCCTCCTCCCAGCCGGCTTCTTGCTCCTTTCCATATCTGGGTGCCACCTGCCATCCCCTACTTATTTACCCTGGCCACCCCCTCCCCTCCGATCCTATGCCTCTCATCCTCCTGAGTATCCTTCTATACCTCACAACCCCCATCGTTACTGCTCGTGACTGGTCCTCCCCCCCCATCTGCTAAACTAGTCTGGCTCGTCTTCCCTTCCTTCCCATCTCTGTTTAGCCCTCCTTACTTGTCGTGCTCCCTGATCTAAACTCTCAGCCCCTTTACGTGTATCCTCCTTGCACTTCTGGTCCTTCTTCTTGCCCTTTCCTCCCAACTGGTCCTTTTCCTTGTGCTTTCCTCCTCTACCCCCTCATCCTCCTGCTCTGATCCCCTGCTCCCCGCATTTCAAGTTCCCCTGTTCCTCCTGCTATCCAGCCCCGCCTCCTGCCCCTACTCCCTTTCCATCTCTAACTGCCTCTGTCATGGCTACATCACCCCCCTCATCCTCAAGCAGAAGAAGAGAATTGAAGTGGTTACTAAGCTTAAGGTCTGATCCACCTCCCCCCATTGCTTCCTTCTGTCCAGCCCCAGCCATCTGCCTACTTCCCTGAGAATGTCCTCCCTTTGGCCTCCATCTGTGAGGGTCCCCAGTTACCTTCCTGCTTCCTTCATAGTATCCTCCTTTTGGGCCCCATCTGCCAGGGTCCCTATGTGACCCCAGAGTGCTCTCCTGCACTCCTTTCCCTATGCCCCCCCCTAGTGCTTGGTGCAACCCCGTGGGAGAGCCCCTGCCCTATTCCCCAACCATACCTCCCCCCTTCCCCAGCTGTCTCCTAATCCCCTCAACCTCCTCTCTAAGCTGTGCCAGCTGGGAGCACACTGGGCAACCACCGAACTTCCAAGCCCAGTACAGTATCATGGCTGCCCCACACCCTGTGCACCCCACCACCATCCCAAAGATGCCGGCCCTAATGACATGTGGTCCCATCCCCCTCCAAGTAGGTTTCCTTGGGTGAGCCACCAGGTTTCTCACTAGTCCAAGACTTTTAAACTTGCAACACTTGAGTGGCTGAACTTTTCCCCACCTGACTATTAGCCTTAAGAGTTTGCTCACAGGGGAAGTTTGCAACTCCCTAAACTCCTCCCTCCCAGCCTTTAAGCTCAACCCCTAGTGGTTCTTCTGTATTTAAAAGTTCTTAAGGAGTTAGGCCAATTTTAAAACACAACTTACAAACAATAACAACTTACAGAAACTTATGACAAAGTTAGCTTTCTAGAACCTCACCACATTTTCAAACTTCAACTGTTACCTCTGCCCCAGCAAGAAGACTTAAAATGCCTCAGTGAGAATTTTAAATGGAGATTAACTGAAATGCAAACAACCTTGATTGGCTGGCTGTGTTAATGGCCAAAGACCCTCCCCCACAAGAACAGTCTCCAGCTACAACAGAAAGATTTAAGGATTTGTGTCCCTCTGTTCCAGAAAGTTCTTAAGGAGTTAGGCCAATTTTAAAACACAACTTACAAACAATAACAGCTTACAGAAACTTATGACAAAGTTAGCTTTCCAGAACCTCACCACATTTTCAAACTTCAACTGCTACCTCTGCCCCAGCAAAAAGACTTAAAAAAAAAGCTGGTTGAAGCAGTGCGGTAGCTTAGGGTGTGGAGTGTTTTTTTGGGTGGTTTCTCTCACTTGTTCTGGTGTTTAGCCAGTTTTACATTGTGTCTCAGAGTCTCGATGGAGCAAGTGCAAGACCGGTTTGCAGTGTGGCAGGCTGCGTCTTCGGTCCTGAGACTTTTTGTTTTAACAACTTGGCAGTACCTTTTTAGGTAATCCACTTTATTTTTATGTATTTCATGCTCTGTTTTTCAGAGGTACATTTACATTTATGTTAAGCCATCCATTTTGGTGGATGCATGTAGCCATTACCCAGTCACTAGCAGTTTTCAATTCTGGGCAGCCGCTGAAGCAGATGGTTGGTTCTGCAGCCTGTTTCTGCATTTTTTGACTGCTGCCTCTGAAGGAGTCCATCAACCAGCAAAGGGGTTCGTACCAAGGAATGAACAGCTGAGGAGTTGGCCCTATACTATCTTGGATTGAAGAGTTGTGTTGGTCATGAGCACCGGAGTGTGAGCAGGTGGTGAACTGGATAAGTTATCCAGACAGAGGATTTTCTTGGCTGCAGGGCTGTTTAGTGTATGTGGGGTGGGGAGGTTGCCTGCAGCCCTTGGGTGACTGAGGTTTTGCTGTGGAGGGTTTCTGTGGGAGGGCAAGAGCCTTTGCAGTGAAGGGCTTTGGCCCGGGTGGCTGTTCGAAGACAGCTGGGAGGTCAGACCCCAGTTCCTGGCCATCTGGGGTTGTCTCCAACCTCTTCCCTCACTGTGAGATTTGAGCCTGGCCACTTGACACCTGGGAACCTGTGGTTGTTATGTGTGTCCTGACCCATGAGCTAGTTTGGTGGCTGGGTATGGGTTGAGCGGCTTCCTTGGAAGGGTGCCAGAGAACTGTGGTTGAGAGTGGTGGGACCCAGCTCCACAGGGTATCTCCAGTTGGCAGCTGGTGGGCCTCCCATTGGGGGCTCGGATTGTCCAGGGGCTGCTCTTCCTGGCCAGGTCATTGAGGAAGCTCTATTATGAGGGGAACCCTTGCTTTTTATATACTTTTATTCTTGGATTATGGATTTCCAAAATGCATCCGTGAGGTGTTGACTGACTGCTCCACTCCTGCCTTTCAGTTTCTTGGTGGGGAGGTGGGGAGAAGGCCTCCTGCTAAGCGGTATTGAACATATTTCACAGTTTTGAAGAAGTGCCAGAGTGAGAATCTGGTATTTTAGTTGGACATTTATTAACCAGCTAGCTGGGGGTGAGAGGCCCAGCATAGCAGCCCTTCATCTGGATTATTGACTGAACCCGCTTCCTTGCACATACTTTTATCCTTGCTCGAACAGTGGGAGTTTTATTATTTGTTACTATTTGTGTGGGAGTTTATTTATTTTGGGATAACTGGGGGCTGGAGTTTTGGCTTACCAATATGTGTTTGATGATTGCTCCCCCGTCAGGCACTACTCCCCCTCTAAGCTCCATGACCTCCACCCCTTTAACTGTCCTCCATTGCCTGCAGTGGTCTTTGGTCACTGTAGGGCTTTGGGGACAGTGGTTAGAAGATGGGGGGCACCCAGACATTGAGGGGAGAGCTGAGTGGCCAGTTTACGAACATACAAAATTTGCCAGCAGATAAAGGCCTAGAGGTCTATCAAGTCTGCTCGAATGTGCAGCTAGCACCCCTTATTCTGCAGCTGCCCCTCCCTTCCACCCTTCCCCTTCATTAACCCTCCCCCTTGTCCTGTTCCATCCTCATTTGAAGCAGTCCACTGTTCTACTGCATACCACTTCTGCAGGTAACGATTCCACCCAGCCACCACCCTCTCTGTAAAAAGTGTCTCTCATCTCCTCCTGAACCTTCCTCGCTCCAGTCTCATATCATGGCCCCTGGTGGCCCTCCCCTCCCTTACTTTGAACAGCCCCTCTGTACCTGTCTTGTTTATTCCTTTCATGTGTTTAAAGGTTTCAATCATGTCCCCCTGTCTCTCCTCTCCTCCAGTGAGTACATGTTCAACTCCTTCAACCTCCTCTCGTATGATAAGTCCCTCAGCCCCTTGATCATCTTTGTCGCCTCTGCGCTGCACCCCCTCCAGTAACTTAATGTCCCCTTCAGATACGGATGCCAGTACTGCACGCAGTACTCCAGGTGTGGTCTAACTAATGACCTATACAGTGGCAGAATCACCTCCTCCCTCCTCGAGGATATACCCCTTGCAATACAACCCAGCAAAATTTTGTTGGCCTTTGCAGCTGCCTTCCTACACTGTGCCGAGTTGTTCATTGACCCTGTGATGAGCACACCCAGATCCTTCTCCTCCTCTGTCTGGGCTAGCTGCACTCCCTAGCTGGTAAGTCCTCCTTGGGTTCTTCATCCCAAAATGCATCACCTTGCACTTTTTGGCATTAAAGGCCAGTTGCCAGGTGTCTGACCAGGTTTGAGCTTTCCAGATCATCCTGCAACCCCTGCCATCCCCCTAGGTCATCCACCACCACGCCAACCTTGGTATCATCAGCAAACAGACTGATCTTGCTCTTGATGTCCCATGATATGTCTGCAATGAATATCCCAAACAACACTGGTCCCAACACCGAGCCCTGTGGGACACCGCTTGTCACTGCCCTTGGGTGTGAGAGCTCCCCACCCACCACCACCCTCTGTTGCCTTCCCTGCAGCCAGTTTGGAGTAGTGAGGTCCAGAAGATGCCCTGGGGTGAAGTGAGTCCCAGAATGAGGTTCTCCTTGCCTGGTACACATACCCAAGGGCTCCACTGTTAGCAGGCCGGTAGCCCAGTCAGCCTCGGTGTCTCATCCAACTCGAGCGGTGTTGTGCAATGCCAGGTCAATTAAAAACAAGACAGCTATTATTGCTGACCTTGTTGGGTCAACAGATCTGGCTTGCATCACTGAGACCTGGCTGGATGAAAATGCTGGCCCCATTTTAGAGGCAGCGATTCTGACCGGGTTCTTGGTTATACATTGCTCGAGGTCGGATCGCATGGGAAGGGGGATTGCAATCTGTTTTAGATAGAAGTTGGACCTTTTAGCTGTGCCAGTTGAGAAGACCAGGTCCTTTGAGTGTATGGTGGTCACAGTTGTGGAGTGCAGGATTCTTCTCATCTCCCATCCACTGGGGGCAAGAAGCAGTTCCTGCAGGAAGTCACGGACTTCGTTGTCAACATGGTGTTGGAGTCACCAAGACTGATGGTGCTGGGTGACTTCAATGCCTGGATTGATGACGAACTCTCGTAGTTCAGTCAGGACTTCCTCCAGCTTATGAACTCGCTGGGCTTCACACAGGCAGTTGCCTCTGCAACCCATAATCACAGCTACTCACGGAGGGAAGGCAGACTCTGAAAGGTGCAGAAACAGGAATTTCTTGACAGCAGTTCTACCTGGCTGAATCCCCCTTGGAGCGCACAGTCCAGGCTCCTATCTCCTCTGAGGCGACTTCTCTCCTCAATCATTCTGCTCAGACCTAGCCAGCGACTGCTCTCTCAGCATAAGGAGCAGTTGGAACACTTACCCAGAACTCCTGGCTGCTGTATGTAAATCAGAATTTGTATTGCTGTGCCACTACTGAAACAGTGGTCAGCTAATAGAAAGCTCTCAGCTGGAAGCAACAGCTCAGACACACAGGGCACCCCTAGGAGGCATATGCCAAGAATGGTCCAGCCCCTAGCCTTACTGTCTGCTGTACCCACTACTGAAATAGTGGTCAGCTAATAGAAAGCTCTCAGCCAGAAACAACCAGAAGCAACAGCTCAGATACAAACAGCAAACCTAGGAGGCATACGCCAAGTGTGGTTCAGCCCCTAGCCTTGCTGTCTGCTGAGCTTTACTGATCTTCACCGACTGGGAGAGGGACTTCCTCTCCTCTCCTCCAGTCTCTAGTTGTGCTACTAAGTGGCAGACCTTAATAAACTGATTGTTTTTTCAGCAGGAAGGAGAAACAAAGGTCTGCCAACTGAAGCGCTACAAGCGGAACTCGCAGCAGCAGCATAGCCATATCCAGGTTCCATCTCATCGGTGGCTTCTGCTACAGCAGTTCCCTGGGCACTTCAGTGTTTGAGAAGGGCAAGTATTGTCCTGCAGCCAGTGGTTCCCCTCTCCCTCACAGCAGCAGGGAGCTGGGACGCACAGACCATAGGCAGGGGTTTTTAGTGCAAGCAGCGGGGGATTCCACAGAGCTGTTCCAAGCCAAAGGGCAGAACAACTGAGCTAGTAACCAGATTCCATCTTACCTTGTAGGAGTACAAGCTAGATCTCATCTTCAACAGCTACCTAATTGTTTTCTACAGCATACAGGGAATAGTCAGATATGACCACCCGCCCTCCCCTTAATCCCACCCTCCCCCAAGTAGTCTTGCTTTATAGGCATGTAGTGCTGCCCACAACACCTGATAGGAGGTAGTAAGAGGTAGTAAGGTACAAAAAACAAAACAAAAAAAACTCACTGTTCTGTTTTCTTTTTCGTCTACACTTCCTGCCAAGAAACAGGAATCAGCACTACCTCTCAACTAAAACAAAAAAAAATGGACCTTGTCAGTTGCGAAAACTGCAGTGCACTGTACAATAAACTCTACAAATGGCAACCAGGACCCTGCCAAGCGTGCTGCACCACAGCAGGTCTTGTAGCCCAACTACAGGATGCTTGGACTATAATATACAACCTGCAATACAGGGAACTCTATAGCACACCTCCTCAACACCCCCCCACCACCAGTACCAGCGTGTCAGCCAGGGGCCAGGACTCAAGGCAGGGCCCAGAGACTGGCAGGTGATAAGGAAAAAGAGGCATCAGAGGAGGCCCAGGAAAGAAGCCAAAAACCAGGAACATTTCCAGGCCATCCAAACCAAAAACAGGTTCACTCCACTGCTACCAACCATAGACAAAGTAATACAAGGTAAAGAAATCAAACCACCAAAAAAGGCTAACACACCAATTAAAACCAACACAAACTATGATCAAAACAAAAACACTAATACTCAAAATATAACCAACAACAATACCAAAACCAAATACAATAACAACAAAAATACTAAAACTCAAAATAAAAACGAGACAAATATAAACAAAAGCAAAATTCTCATAATCAGGGATTCCATGATCTGAGGAGTGGAACACCACCTAACACAAAATGTTAAAAGCGACATTGTGGTAAAGTGTCTGCCAGGAGCCTCTGCAAGTAGGGACACCAACCGCATAAAGACAATTGTGCAGGAATCAGGCGATGTTACACATATAACAATACACCTTGGTACCAATGACTTGGCAAATCACATAGTTCAGGAGGCCAAGAAACACTTCAAAGACCTGGCCAACAAACTTTCTCCCCTTCTGTCCAAATTACCTTCTCAGAAGTGCTGCCGGTGTGGGAAAAAGGAAAAAGCACCAAGCAAGTCAGAGAGATTGAAGTAGGCTAATTCAACTCATGGCTGCATGATTGGTGCCAAGGCAAGGGATACCACTACATAGAGAACTGGCACAACTTTTGGGAAAGAGCTTTTTTTAAATACGATGGATTGCACCTAAACAGAGAAGGTGTGTGAGCACTTGGACAAAAATTCAATATCTATACAGATAGTATAAACTAAATAAAGGGAAGCATGATGCAGCTCATACACCTGCCGTTGGTGAGCTGGTCATCACTCCCCAAAATGCCAAATGTGTGCATACATCCTCAGAAAACAAATCAGAGCCAACATCCGCTCGAACCAGCAACCTCCATAATCTCTTGTCCGGAAAGAGCAAACTGGAGCGGTCCAGAAAGAGGGTACAATCTCGTGCCAAACAGGATGTACATTCCTGGAAGGCAATGGTTGCAAATACTAGGAGCCTAACCAATAAACTTCCTGAACTCACAACCATCTTGGAAACAGAAAGGTTGGATTGGGTGGTTGTAACAGAAATGTGGTTCACGGAAAACCACAGATGGGATACGGCATTCCTGGTTACAATCTGTTCAGGAAAGATAGGCAGGGCAAAAAAAAGGGGAAGGGGCATAGCCATTTACATTTGGGAGGAAATAAAAGTCACAGAAGTAAAAGGGCAACCTGGGGACTTCGAGTCACTGTGGCTAACAGTAGCCATGGGCAAGGGAAAACCCTTCAGCATTGGCATCGCATACAGACCCCAAAATCAAGGGGATAAAGGAGACAAAGGCCTAATTGAGGAAATCCACAAAATGTATGACAAAGGCAAAGTAATACTGGTGGGGGACTTCAACCTACCAGATATTAACAGGAGCACACTAACGGCAGCAACAACAAGAAGTAGATACATAGATACATAGACAGTGTCAGCAGATAAGGGCCTATGGCCCACCCAGTCTGCCCATTTGAGCTTGTAAGTTCAGTTTGTTTTCCTAGAAGTCTGTTGCCCCTTACCCCTGCCCTCCAGAATTCATTTATGTCTATCCCATGCATTCTTAAATCCCGTGATTGTTTCAGCCCCCACCACTTCCTCTGGCAGGGTGTTCCACTTGTCTACCACCCGTTCTGTGAAGAAATTCTTCCTCATGTTTCCTCTGAATCGTCCTCCCTCCAACTTCATCCTATGCCCTCTAGTCCTGGAACATCTTTTTCGCTTAAAAAAGTGTATTCCTGCACCCTGTTCCTCCCTGTGAGATACTTGTATGTCTCTATCATATCCCCTCTCTCCCTCCTCTCCTCCAGGGAG
The DNA here is from genome assembly GCA_016271365.2 of Neoceratodus forsteri. Taxonomy (NCBI): domain Eukaryota; kingdom Metazoa; phylum Chordata; order Ceratodontiformes; family Ceratodontidae; genus Neoceratodus; species Neoceratodus forsteri. Next base: position 664,563,859 of record CM057459.1, read on the forward strand.
TACATGTTCAGTTCCTTCAACCTGTCTTCATAGGACTTGTGATTCAATCAATGCACCATCTTTGTTGCCCTCCTCTGAACCTTCTCTACCCTGTCTATGTCCTTACGTAGGTATGGTCTCCAGAACTGTACACTGTACTCCAGGTGGGGCCTCACTAGTGTCTTGTATAGTGGAATTATGACCTCCCTTTTCCTGCTGGTGATGCCTCTGCCTATGCATCCCAGCATCATATTTGCTTTACCTGCTGCCTTGTCACACTGTTTCTACCTTGAGGTCATCAGAGATGATAACCCCAAGATCCCTTTCCTGCTTGGTGCATGCTATATCCTCACCCCCCAACTGATATATTGTGCCAGGGTTTTTGTGCCCCATATGCATTATCTTGCACTTCTTTGCATTGAATTTCAACTGCCAAACCCCTGACCATTCTTCAAGTTTCTGCAGGTCCTTCTCATTCTGTCTACACCCTCTGGTGTGTCTACTCTGTTACAGAGCTTTGTGTCATCAGCGAACAGTGAAATTCTGCCTTCTAGGTCTTGTGCAATGTCACTGATGAAGATGTTGAATAGGACCGGTCCCAGCACTGATCCCTGTGGTACCCCACTGGTCACTCTTCCCTCTGTGGAGTGACAGCCATTTACCACCACCCTCTGTGTCCTGCCACCCAGCCAGTTACCTAGCCACTACACTACTGTCCTGCCCACACCCATATTCCCCAGTTTGTGTAATAGTCTTCTATGTGGCATAGTGTCAAAGGCCTTGCTGAAGTCCAGATAGGCCATGTCCACTGCCCTCCCCTGATCCACCTCCCTAGTCACCCAGTCAAAAAATTCAATGAGGTTGGTCTGACATGACCTCCCCCTGGTGAAACCATGCTGCCTTGGGTCCTATAGTCCATTGACAACCAGATGTTCCACCAATCTCTCCTTCAGTAGTGCTTCCATGATCTTCCCAGTACCGAGGTGAGGCTGACTGGTCTGTAGTTCCCTGCTTCCTCTTTGTTCCCGCTTTTGTATAAGGGGACTACATCTGCTGTCCTCCAGTCTTTGGGTACCTCCTGTTTCCAGTGATCGCTAAACAGGATAGCCAGAGGTTCAGCCACCACCCTCTTAGTTCTTAAGGACCCTGGGTGCACCCCATCTGGCCCCATTGCTTTATCAACTCTTATTACTTCCAGTTCCTTCAGGACCCTTTCGTAAAGGGACTTGTGTCCATTTCTGCACCATTCTCACCCCTGTACCCCTTCAGACCCATTACCCTCCTCTTCCTCAGTAAAGACTGAGCAGAAATACCTGTTCAATATGTCAGCTTTACTTTTGTCATCCTCCACGCAGCCCCATCCTCCCCTTCAGTCTCACTATCCCTCCCTTTGTCTTTTCTTTTTTCACTTATGTACCTGTAAAGGTTTTGTCCCCTCTACCCACTGATTTTGCAACGTGTTCTTCTGTCTGAGCTTGGCTTCCTTACTGACCTCCTGCCTCCCTTTGCTTCTCCTGGTACTTCTCCTATTCCCTTCTGCCTGTGTCTTTTGTATTGCCTGAATGCAATCTTTTGGCTTTCACTTTCTTTGCTACCTCTTTGGAAACCATAACGGTCTCCTCCTTTTCCTTTTGCTAACCTGCTTAATGCATAATTCTGTTGTTCTTGTAATCCCATTTTAAATACTGCCCACTGTTCCTCAACCCCTGATTCCTGTCCCATTCCTTAATGCCTCTTTCAAGTATCTCCCCATTTTCCCAAAGTATGCCCCCCTAAAATCCAGGATACGTGTTTTTGTGTGGTTTGGTTCTGCTCTTTCTGTGATTTCAAACCACAATGACTCGTGGTCACTGTTCCCCAGGTGCTCCCCCACTGTTACCCCCATCACACTGTCCCTGTTTGTGAGCTCAAGGTCCAGTATTGCCTTCTGCCGAGCAAGTAGGGACTTCTTATTGTCACTACAAGGTGTGGGACTATGCCAACTTGTTAAAACCCCAACAAGGGGAGATACCATTCTCGATCTTGTCCTCACAAACTCAGAAAGGATCAAGGACATCGAAGTGGGATGCCATATGGGCAACAGTGACCATCATATGGTAAGCTTTAAGGTAAACATAACACAGGACACCAGCCACTCAAAGATAAAGGTGCTAGATTTCAGAAGGGCTGACTTCCAAAAAATGAGGAACAACATAAGTAGCTGCTTAATGGAAACAGAGGTTGAGAAGGTAGAGGTCATGTGGGGGAGACTCAAGTGAGCAATAAAGACTGCCAAAGAGCAATGTGCCAGATGGGTCAGCAAAGCAAAAGGAAAAAGAAGTCCTCCATGGTTTTCCAAGGAAGTGGCTAAAACAGCCAAAGAAAAAAGAAGGTGTACAGCATATACCAGGAAATCAAAACTGAGAAAGACTGGGAGTCATACAAGGAAAAAATGAGAGAGTCTAACAAACAAATTAGAAAGGCAAAAGCTCAGACAGAGGAAAACATAGCAGAAGGGGCAAAGAGAGGAGACAAATCATTTTTTAGATACATTAGGGAATGTAGGAAGGCAAAAGAGGGTATAGTAGGTTGCTACTGAAGAAGGGAAATGCATCAGACATGACCCAGAGAAAGCCGAAATCCTCAACAAATACTTCTGCGTGGTGTTTACCAAAGAGGACCCAAGGGATGGCCCAGTCCTGAAAAAACACAACACCCCAGGACCAGGGGTAGACACAAGTCCCTTTACAGACGCTGAAGTACATGAGGTGCTGAATAAACTAAAAGCAGACAAAGCCATGGGATCAGACGAGATGCACCCCAGAATCCTTAAGGAACTGGGGGCAGGATTAGCAGCCCCTCTGGCACTTTTATTCAAAAAATCCTTGAAGAGCGGTGTGGTACCCAAAGACTGGAAGAAGCCAATAGTGGTTCCACTTCACAAATCAGGCAGTGGCAAAGAGGCTAGTAATTGCAGACCAGTAAGCTCACATCTGTAGTAGGGAAACTAATGGAGACACTGCTCAAACAGATGATCATAGCATTTCTCAAAACTAGTGGCCAACAAGACCCTAAACAGCACAGTTTCACAGCAGGCAGGTCACGTCAGCCAAATCTGCTCAAATTTTTTGACTATGCTACAAAAATAGTGGATGATGGAGGGGCAGTAGATGTGGTCTACCTAGACTTTAGTAAGGCTTTCAACTCGGTTCCACACAGAAGGCTGTTAAAGAAGCTTGACCACACAGGGGTTGGTCCAGAAGTAGTCAGATGAGTACAAAACTGGTTAGAAGGCAGAACTCAGAGGGTACAGGTTAATGGAACGCAATCGATGGCAGGCAGGGTGACCAGCGGTGTGCCCCAGGGCTCAGTGCTGGGGCCTCTGCTCTTCATTGTTTTTATAGCAGACATTGCTGACAGTCTGGAAGGGAAGGTGTGTCTGTTTGCAGATGACACCAAGATATGTAACAGAGTAGAAACCTCAGAAGGAGTGAGCAAGATGGAAGCTGCCCTCAAGAAATTAGAAGAATGGTCTGGAGTGTGGCAGCTGAGATTTAATGCAAAAAAGTGCAAGAACATGCACAAAGGAAAGAAAAATCCAAGAAAGGAGTATTAGCTAGGAGACGAAAGACTGGCGGCCTCAAACCAGGAACGAGATCTGGGAATCATAATCTCAGACAATTTGAAGGTTAGTAAGTAGTGTGAGAAGGCAACATTGAAGGCCAACAGAATGCTGGGCGGCATTGTGAGGGGAATCACAAGCAGGAGGAGGTAGGTGGTACTACCACAGTACAGATCACTGGTCAGGCCTCACCTGGAATACAGAGTCCAATTCTGGAGTTCTCACCTCAGGAAGGACATTGACCAGGTGGAAACAGTACAGAGGAAAGTGACAAAAATGATTCAGGGTCTGCAGTACATGTCCTACGAGGAAAGACTTAGGGAACTGAATATGTACTCCCTGGAGCAGAGAAGAGAGAGAGGGGACCTGATTGAAACATTCAAGTACATAAAAGGCATTAACAAGGTACAGGCACAGAAACATTTTCACTTCAAGAAGTGCTCCAGAACTGGGACATGACCTTAGGCTGCAAGGAGGGAGGTTCTGTACCAACACCAGTAGGTTTTTCTTCACACAAAGAGCAGTGGATGCCGGGAACAGCCTGCCCCAAGAGGTTGTGGGGGTCAACACTGTGGGGGGATTCAAGAATGCATGGGATAGACACAAGGGAGCCCTGGCTACAAAGGGCAACTAGAGTGTCAAAACAGGTCTAAAACAAATGGGCAGACTAACTGGACCTAGCAGTCTCCTTCTGCCATCAACTTATATGTTTCTCTGTTTCACTGTCTGGATTTGGTCTTCCTCCTGGTGATGATGGCCTCCAACTTGGTAGTGGAACCAGCTGAATGGTCGGACCACCACACTATAAGGTTCAGCTTCCATGCCCCCCCCCTTAGGCCTGCCCCTGTGGAGATGGTCCGGTACTGCCCTTTGAGGGGTTTAACCCCAGATGGCCTACTAGCGGTGCTTGACCTATTGGGATTACCGTGTGTAAGCAAGGGTCCAGAGAACCTGCTACAGGCTTATAACAGGGCTGTGGCAGGTGCTCTGGATGCTATAGCTCCTGTCCAAGTTCGTTATCTTATCCTTCGCCCTCGATCCCCTTGGTTTGATGGGACCTTGAGGGAGTTGCAGCAAGTTGGATGAAGGTTGGACCGTTGCTGGCAGAAATCAGACCTTGAAGCTGACAGACTTAGGTCGATGGACCATTACAGGGACTATCAATCAGCAATTTCTCGTAAGAAGGCAGAGTTCCTGTCCGGCGAGATTGCTACAGCCCAGAATCTACCAGCTCAGCTCTTTCATACTGTAGACAGACTGTGCAATCCAGCCTGTCTGTAAGCTCGAAGAGCCTTTTCACAAGAAAAGTGTGATGAGTTTGCTCGGTTCTTTGCTGATAAGGTTGCCGACATCAAGTTTGAGATCCGTTCAGCTTGCTTCATGGGGTGAAGCGGTGGCCAGTGTAAGGTTGCTACTCCTCGGTTTTGTTGGATGGACTTTGACCGGTTGGAGATTGTGGATGTCATGCAGATTGTCCGGAATATGTGGCTGACCTGCTGTAGTTTAGACCTGGGCCCAACGTGCCTTTTGATTGTATGCGTTGATGTCATTGACCTGGTCTTGGCGGAGATGGTCCGGAGCGCATTAGAGTCGGGTGAGTTTCCGGACTCCCTGAAGGAGGCAGTGATGACACCCCTCCTTAAGTAAGCTTGTCTCAACTCGGATTGCCCTGCCAACTACAGATCAGTCTCTAACCTCCTATTTGTAGGGAAGGTTATTGAGAAGGTAGTTGCGCTGCAACTGGCGAATCATCTTACCATCCATGATATCTATGATCCTCTCCAGTCTGGGTTTCAGAAGAGGCATAGTACTGAGACTGCCCTTGTTTGGGTGCTCAATGACCTCCTGATTGCGAGAGATCAGAGGACCCATTCCATCTTGGTCCTCCTTGATCTCTTGGTGGCGTTTGACACCGTGGACCATAGGGTGCTGCTGGAGTGCCTGCAGTTCATCTGTGGCCTGTCTGGAATGGTCCTTGGATGGTTCCATTCTTTCCTCACTGACAGGTCTCAGAGGTGGTATCAGGGATCTATTCCTCTGAGTCATTCTCTCTGCCATGTGGGGTACTGCAGGGCTCTGTGCCGTCACCCATGTTGATTGCGGTGTATATGCTGCCACTGGGGGACATTGTAAGCAAGTATGGGCTGGGTTTTCACTGCTATGCAGATGATACCCAGCTTTACTTGTCCTTTGTGCCCGACCAGGATGTTGCGGTCTCAGTGTTTAACAACTGCCTCACCGAGATACAGAACTGGATGAATGCCAGCTGGCTGAAGTTGAATCCTGACAAGACTGAGGTGTTGGTGGTGGATTCGGGTCACAGAATAGAGAGGTTGGTGGCCGGCTGTCCCTCTGGACTTTGGCTTGGGGGTCACCAGCTACTGAACTCCAAACGGGCATGGAATCTGTGTGTTATAATTGATGCTGAACTGATGCTTCATTCACAGGTGTCAGCCGTCGTCAAGTCCTCTTTTTACCATCTGAGTAATGTTGCCCGGATTAAGCACCTTGTTCCATCCGGTGACCTTCCAACACTGATCCATGCCTTTGTGACTTTGCGTCTTGACTACTGTAACTCCCTGTACCTAGGGCCTCTGGAGGTTGACATCCACCACTTGCAGCTGGTACAGAATGCAGCAGCTAGGTTGTTGACTGTGCTTTCTTGGTTGAGTCATATTACTCCTGTGCTGCACGAACTGCACCGCCTGCCTGTTTAGTGGCGGATCACCTTCAAGGTCGGCTTGCTGACCTATAATGCCCTACATGGACAGGGTCTGGGATACCTGCAAGATCTTCTGTTTCCCTACTGCCCCCTCTGACCACTCTGCTCACCCAATGAGGGATTGCTAGTGGTTCCCAAGGTTCGGTTGAAGATATCTGGGTCACGGGCATTTATGTTTGCAGCCCCTACCCTGTGGAACTCTCTACCTCATCAGATAAGAGAGTGCCTGATAGTGGAGATCTTCAAAACTGCTTTAAAAACAAATTTATTTGAGCTTGCCTTTGCTGATAATATGTGAATTGTTTATAATGCGATGGCTGCTGGTTTTATATGTGTTTTTATTTATTTATTGTAATGGGTGCTATGATCTCTGGAATAGTGCCTTTTTAGAAATAAAGTTGATTTGATATGATTACATCCAGCCTGTCTCTGTGTGGGAGGGCGGGTTCAAGCACTAGATGCGAAGAGTTTGCTCTGTTCTTTGCCGACAAAGTGTCCTCTATCAGGGCCAGGATCTCCCCTAGTGTCTCTTGAAGGGACTGCGGGGTCCTTCCTGAGCCGTACCAGAGCACTCCTCCTGTCTGGGCTGAGTTTGAGCCAGTTGGAGTGGAAGAGGTGGTGACTACGATCTCATGGCTGTGACCAACACATTGTGATCTTGACCCAGGTCCCACCTACCTTTTGGTGGAGTGTTTGGACCTGATTGGGCCTGTTGTTGCTGAGTTTGTCCAGAGTTCTCTGAGGAGTGGGGTCTTCTCGGCATCCTTGAAAGAGGCATTGGTTAGGCCCTTACTAAAAAAACAACTCATTGAACCCAGAGTGTCTTGGTAACTTCAGGCCATTTTTAGGGAAGGTTATTGAGAAAGTAGTGGCCACCCAGCTCGAAGAGCATCATGCCTCTTCTTCCACTTATGAGATATTCCAGTCTGGGTTCCAGGCTGGGCACAGTACAGAGACTGCTCTAGTGAAAGTGCTTAATGATCTCCTGATGGTAAAGGGACAGGAGAGACCATACCATCTTAGTCCTCCTGGACCTGTCAGCAGCATTTGACACTGTGGACCACGAGTTGCTACTCGATCACCTGCAGTACTGGTGTGGCTTGGCAGGAAATGTTATCAACTGGTTCAGGTCATACCTGACAGGCAGAGTGCAGAGGGTGATGATGGGGCTTGCCTCATCTAGCCCAAAGCCTCTGTTCTGTGGTGTGCCACAGGGTTAGGTCTTGTTGCCCTTGCTGTTCACAGTGTATATGCTGCCATTAGCAGACATTATCAGGTGGTATGGGCTGGGTTTTCACTGCTGTGCAGATGATACCCAGCTGTATCTATCCTGTGCACCTGTTGACCAGATAGTGTCTTTCATATTTAACAGCTGCCTAGAGGAAATCCAGAGCTGGATGACTCAAAACTGGCTTAGACTTAACCCAGACAAGACTGAGGTACTAGTGGAGGATCCAGGTCATCGCAGGGGGGGGTGTGTGATCGAGGTGACCCCCTCTGGCTTAGTGCTGGGGGGAATTCCTCTTACCCCATCTACAGAGGTGAAGGACCTGGCCATGATCCTAAATGATGGCCTGACACTAGATACTCAGGTGTCGGTCATTGTCAAAAGTAGATATTACCATCTGAGGAACATCACCCGGATCCAGCCTTGATTCCATCTGAGGACCAGCCCATGCTGGTATACACGTTCATCACATTCAGTTTGGACTACTGTAATGCCTTATACCTTGGGCTATCTGGAGGCAAACATCACCAGCTGCAGCTGGTGCAGAACGTGTCGGCAAGACTACCATCAGGTGTAAAAGGAAACAAACATATTACTCCTGTCCTCTGTGAGCTGCACTGGATGCTAGTTAGGTGGAGGATTTTCTTCAAGGTAGGGCTCCTTACCTACAAGGCCCTGGACAATTGGGGGCCAGCTTATCTGCAAGATCTCCTGGAGCCCCACTGACCAACTCGGGTTCTCTGTTCTGCCGGGGTAGCCTCCTAGGAGTTTCCAGGATTAGGTTACAGCATTCTGGGGGCCGTGTGTTCTTGGTTGCCATGCCTACACTGGGGAACTCACTACCTAGATATTTATGGGAGGCATCCTCAGTAGAAGTCTTTAAAATAGATCTTAAAATTTTCCTTTTTCAGCAGGCATTCAATCCATAATTATAAGGGTAATTGGATATAGTATCCTATTTTTATGTATGGATAGATGTGTTTTTAAGAATTCTCTGTTCTTGCTGGCTTGAAATTTTTAAATACTGTATTGTATTGAATTTTGTTTTATTGTACAGTGCTCCAAATCCCCAGAAAGGGGCGCTTTATACATAAAGCATCTCTCTATCCTATGTGGCTTGGCACATGAGCTCCGGTGCATGTCCAGGTGCGTGGGACAGATGTGTGTGAGTTGTTTCCCACATGGGCAACAGGTTATGGCCATGCAGATAGGTGTACCTGCCAGCTGGCTCCACTGTGAAGACATCTACGGCAGCCCTCCCCTTGCCACAGGTGTACACGCCTGCCACCATGCCGCTGGCTGTCATACATGGTTTCATGCATGCACACTGGGTCTGCCTGCACAGCAATATGTGGCTATGGCCCTGCATACATGCCACACGTTGTAGCTACGGAGCTGTGGGCTACATGGGCCTTTGTGCACCCTTTATGCATGTACCGACTTTGGAACATGAACGTGGTTCATGTGTATCCGCCTCCGCATACTCCCTATGCACAGCTGCACACACCGCGTTAGCGTTATGCATAGGGCCCAATAACAGTAAAATAAAAAACAATTGTTCAGGATAGCTATTTACAAAGGCGGTACAAACAAAGAAAACAGAGTTCTTCATCTGGAGGTTTCTTTTCAATTTCAAATCTCAGTCTCTTCTCTAACAAAAGATTGCTCTCATTTTATAAGAAGTCTTTGCATGGCAATTAACTTCTACATTCTGAGCTTGTTAAGAGACACCTGTTTTTCTCAAAATGTATCAAAACTTTGTCAGTTTCTTTCCATGCAGGTGCAACAAAATAGAACATGGTGTCCCATAACTAATCTCCTGTTGACAACTCTGCAAGAGTTCATAGAGGTCAAACTGCTTCTCGAAGTTAGCCCCCTGAGTTACAAATAGCTTTTTGCAATCACTTTAACAATATAACTATACACATTTTCAAACCAAGGAATCCCAGTTTCACAAAACAATTCACATATATTTTTATAACTTCAGATAAACAATGCGGAAGAAGTGACAGAAACAGCAAGTGAAGCAGAGAGATAGCGGGAGGTGGAGAATCGTGAGATCGTCGGAGTGATCAGTTCCTAGGTGTCACAAGAAAATTTGATTGCACAGACAGACAAGAGACAAAAAAGGTAATGATAGAAAGCATCCTTACGTTTAACTCTTTCTGCATAACAAATGGGACGGGGTCTTATTCATTCCTGTCACATACCCCCCCTCTTCAAAAGGGAACCTGTTTAAAAAAAAAAAGGTTTCCAAAAATGTTTTTTTAATTCTCTTCTAACATTACCTTATAACTTTTACAGTTCTGCACATATGCAGAATTCCTTTTGGCATAACAACTAGTACAGCACATAGTTACGTTTAAACCCACACATTTTTTTTAACCTTCAGAATTCTCAATTCCTGATCGATCCATATCTTGACAGAAAATCAGCACTTGACATTCTCTTATCCAGATTTCTGCATCACTTTGAATTTAAATGGCTGTAGTGCCAGATACCTCCTGATTCTGGAATTTTTATCCTTCATTTGATTAAGATAACAGAGAGGATTATGATTGGTTTTAAGTAGAAAGTCAACTTCTAGCAAATGAAACTTAAGGGACTCCATGGCCTACTTTGCCACAAGCATTCCTTTTCAATGGTGTAGTACCTTCTCTCTCTGTCATGCAATGTTCTACAAATATATAAAACTGGATGTTCCTTCCCCTCTATATTTTGACTCAAGACTGTAACTAGGCCTACTGCTGATGCACGGGTTTGTAACAAAAATTGTTTCTCAAAGTCTGAAAATCTTTAAACAGTGGCTTAACATAATGCAGCCTTGATGGCCTGAAAAGGCTCATCACACTCTGGGGTCCTTTTCACATTATTTGGGAACCATTTCTTCATGAGATCAGTGGTGGGGGGAGCTAATGGAGCAATGTTTGGAACAAATCTTCTATAGCAACCAGCCAGTCCTAAAAATGACCTGACATGTTTCTTTATTTTAGGGACAGGACTATTAGCTACTGTTTCTATCTTAGAAATCTCTGGCTTTACTTCTCCACTTCCCAAAACGTAGCCCAACTATCTGGTTTCATGCATGCCCAGTGCACATTTGGTAGGATTAATTGTCAGACCTGTCTTTATGATAGATTGGATAACTGCTCGAAGGAGTTCCAGGTGGCTTTTCCAGTCTGGACTGTAAACCACGACATCATCCAGGTATGCAGCACACTAACTAGTGTGAGAAGATAAAATTACATCCATGTACCACTGGAAATGTAGCAGGTGCACTATGTAAACCAAACAGTATGGTGGTAAACTGGTAGAATCCAATGGGAGTGGAAAATTCAGTTTTGTCTTTGGATTCTTTAGCTAGAAGAATTTGCCAGTAACCCTTGGTGAGATTGAGCATACTGATGTACTTAGCACTCAACAATCTGTTCACCAAATCATCTATCCTGGGCATAGGATAAGTTCAGTTAGTTCAGTTAAAGCTTTATTTTTTGACAGGATAAGAACTTTAGGCCCAGTAAACCTATTTACAAAGCTGTCCTGTTAAAACATTCATTACATTTCGTACAATGACATTTAAATATTAAGACTCACTTCATTTGATACGGATAACTGTCAAATCCTGACATTTGATTAAGTTTCCTGAAATCAAGGCAGATTCTTATGCCCCCTTCCATTTACAGTCACCACTGGTGAAGGCCAATCACTTCTCGACTCTTCTATGATACCCAACTGTTTCATTTTTTGTGTTTTCTTAATCACATCTGCTCTTAACTGCTCTGGTAATCTGTAGGTCTTTTGTCTAATAGGCCGAGCACTCCCAGGGGCTGATTCCAGGACGGCGTACACCAGCACAAGCTGAGTTATGCCAAACCCCATGGTGTAACTCGCAACTTCCACCATGTGATATGCCATGTGCGATTCCCAAAGGCGACCTGCACCATGCCATATGCGGGTTGTGTCAACTGTGGGTTACGCCACCCACTACGCTGCAACCCGCAACACCATGGCGCAAAGGTGGGTTATGGCAGCAACTACACCCTATTCCACAAGGGTGGCTGCTGTAACCCACCTATGTGATTACAGGAGCTGCACTGGTGCAGCATAGTTAGTACAGCTCAGAAATGCTCTAAGGAGCATCTGTCAGTGCCATCCAATGGATGCCCACTCCACAGCACTGCAGCAAAGACCCTGCTGTACTCCCCATGCTCCCACGAACATGTCCATGCCCCCAACCCCCAACTGTCAGGGACCCCTGGGGATCGGCTGTGTAATGTGCCCCCCAGACTCCTATGTCCCCTGTATAGTCCCTGCCATGCCCCCTGGTGCCTGCCATGGTGTTTCTGGGTAGGGGGGCTCCAGGGGGGCAGTGTGCAGTGGGACACAACTTGCAGCATGCAGGTCTATTACGCCATGCCCGTGGCGGTAGCCAATGCATGCTGCAAGTCGCAGGTCATAAGTGCTGGGACCCTGCCGCTCTTAGAATACGGTACAGGGTCCCTGGCATAGTGGCAACTGTCATAACTCGCATATGCCTGTGAGTTGCGACAGTCGTCCTGGAATTGGCCCCCCCCCCCCGTCACTATTATGTGCTAGACCTGGCATTGTGGTAAAAGTACTATTAAATGTCTTTACAAAGTTGCAAATTTCTGTGGTTTGTTCAGAAGTTAAGGAAGCGTTCACCTTTACAGCATCAGCAATTACAGTTTGTTCCAGTCTGTCATGAACTATATCAATATATTCTGTAGAAGTTTCTGGTAAAACTAATGAAGCAGTCTTTGGTGTTTTTTAACCCATTTCTTCAGGAAATTAGCATGCTACATCTTGGTAGGATTTTTCTTAGCAGGGGTCTCAGTCTCATTGTTAACTGTGCCAGTATGTCTAAGCACCTTATAAGGCCCATGCCACTTCATTAACAGTTTATTTTTTGTAGTGGGTAGCAGTAGCAAGACCTTTTCACTTGGCTCAAAAACCTTTTCTTTTACCCCATGGTCATAATACGCCTTCTGCTGTTTTGAGGTTTCTTCCTGATTACTATGGGCAATTTCAACATATCAATCAATCAATCTTTATTTATCCAGGTGAAACACCATTGAGACAGCTCCTTTACAAGGTGGACCTGGGTCAGGTAAAGGTATATAATATACAAAAAGTTAGATGAACATATAATACAAGGCACAATAAGTACAATCTTGCAAATAGGTTATAGTTTGTACAGTTTGATGAACATATAATACAAGGCACAATAAGTACAATCTTGCAATTAGGTTATAGTTTGTACATCATATGCAAAGAAAAGACACATTTGTACATCTTATACATAAAAAAACAGAGAGGATGCATAAGTCATTTAGTACAAATGTAGCCCAGTAACCACATTATCCAGATAGTAGAAATCATAAGTTAGCTGGACACTGGGAGAAGAGGAAGAGCTCCAGAATGGTCAAGCTAGTGAGGGCAGTTGCATAGTTCTTTAAAGGTCTTAGCAAAGAGAGTTTTGAAGAAGGGTACTTTCACTGGGAGGACAATTTTTAAGGTTTTTTTGCATATTGTTCCAAAGGACAGGGAGAAAGTGACTAATGGCCACTTTGCCAAAGCTTGTATTTACCTTAGGAATAACAAGAGCCAGCTCCTTTCTCTGGACACACATGTAAGATGTAATATTTTTTTCTGAGTGGGGTTATCTGTCCATGTTTCTTTTATTACATGTAGTGGCCCTCTAGGTTGTCTACCATACAGCATTTCAGATGGTGAAAAACCTCTTGAGGCTTCTGGCACTTCTCAGTAAGCAAAAAGCAAGTAAGGTAAGTATTGGTTCCAATTTTTCCCTTCGCCTTTCACAAATCTTTTTAAAATGTGTTTTAGGATTTCATTAAAATGCTCAACAAGACCAGACAAGAGTCTGAGGGTGATAATGGGAGGTTCTTATGGAAATGATACCTAGTAGTCGGTACAGCTCCTTCAGTAATGCAGCACAAAAATTACTGCCCTGCTCAGCAATAATCTCTTTAGGTATGCACACCCAAATGGTGCAGTCACTGTACATAATCACCTTTTGGCTAATGAACTGATAGTGCCACCGTTCATGAGGTGGGATCACAAAAAGCCCATGCCATGCTGAAAATTTGGAATGAAAATACCAACAAACGCTCAGGGCATTAGGATTTCCAACTGTAACGCCACACCCTGTAGAGACTGACAGGTGTCAGGGGTGTGACTTGGGATTGTAGGCTATAATACTCACACCATTCCACCCCCACCCCCACCCTGCAGCCAATGATAGGCATCAAGGTGTTCCTTGGACTCTTTCCCCCCAAAGTTCACCTCATTCTCCTGTACTGCACCCATCTCAGCATATTTCCTTATGGAATGGGGTGAGCATAAGTCCCAAAGACCCCAAGGCACAATGACACTTGTCGGTGTTTGCAGGGTAGGGTGAGATGAAATGGCGTGAATGCTATGGCTGATGACCCAAAGGCACACCTCAATGTCTGTCAGTCTCTGCAGGTTGGGGGTGGGGTTGGCATCAGTTCAATACTTCACTGCCATTCTTATTATGCATCTCTCTAACTCCTGCACTACTAATGCCAGTGCCAGCAAGACAACATTTGGCATTGACAAATGCTTGTTTAGCCACTGGAGCTACTTTCTGACATTCAGCACAAGAACTGCAATAGTTAGCAACATCTTCATGAATTCTAGACCAGTAAAATCTGTATAGCAATCTAGGAAGGGTGTGGTCCCTCCCTGAGTGAACAGCTATATGACGATCATGTTCTATGTGTACCAACTCAGTTCCATACTTTTGTGGTATAACCAATTGTTCCATCAGTTCATGTGTCCGAGGTTTAACACAAACTTTGTCCAGTAGCCCATTACATTTTTTGAACATTGGTTCACCCTGTTCACCCCAGCTGCTTAAAATCACCTTGGAGAGAAACATTGTTAGTTTGCTCTGAAACAAAATCACAATCAGTTATCAGTTTAGTTTCAGCATTTTCATGTATTATTTATTTATTTATTGAAATGTTTCACCAGGAAGGCACACTGAGCAACAAGTCACTCATCTCCTGGTGCGACCTGGGGGGAAGGGGTACAACTGGAATGAAACATTAAACATTCAAGTTACAAGATCAACATTAACGTAACGTATAGTTGTAAGGCACTTGTTACAAACAGTGTTACAACAGTATTGAGCATAACATGTAGAAAGAGTGGACAATTATAAGTGCTGGGTTAATAAGTAAACATGTGCTTACATGAAAGAAAAGGGGGAAGGGGTGGAAGTGGTGAGGTGGGGAAGGGGAAGAGTCATGTCCCTGGTGACCCCTTCAGGATGTGAGGAACCCTGCAAGGGGGCTGGGGGAACCAGAGAGAGGGGGATAAGGCAGTGTCCCATTTTATCCCCTTATGTCCATCACTCCTTTGTTACCACAATTTCCTCAGCCATCTTCTTTCTTTCCTGGACTTCCGGATCTTGGAGCTGTCCTCAGACAAGTCCGAATCAAAATCACCAAAAGGATAAGAGTCCCCACCATATGAGATTTTCTTTGCCTGTGTTCTTGTCATCACAGCTGGTGAAATTGCAGGTTTTACTCCCTCTGTGCTTAACTCAGTAAATTCTGAAAAGTCATTTCCAATAATCACAGGTACAGCTAACTTAGGTACTACCTCCACTTTCATTTGGTACAAAACCCCATTAATATTCAGAGTCACTTGGGTGGTGGGATAATATTGAGTGTCCCTGTGGATGCGGATAACACCAGTACCTGGTCATTTTGCACATGTTTTCCCAGCACTTCAACATGCACTGAGGACTGTCTGCTTCCTGAATGAATACATTTCTTCACAGTCTTATCTCCTACCTTGACATCTGTTAAATATTTGCCCCAATTTGCTAAGGCCAGATCTGCTCCAAAGTTACCCTCCTTATTTTTATGGCAGTTTTTTGCAATATGACCTGGCTTGTAAGAGTTATAACAAGTAAAGTCTTTGGGGGCAGATTTATTACCCCACCAGAGTTTTTGTCTGACCTGGAATTAAATCGAGAAAAAGAGGTTCTTACCGGTCTTTGGCTGTTACTTCACTGCTGCATGGTCTGTCTGGACATCTGATAGTCCTCGGCCAAAGAAACAGCATTTTTCTCCACTTTCTGGTTGGTGTTCTTTTACCCACTTCTGTAGGTTGAATGTTGATGAATTGCTCCATTGCAACTATGTCAATGATCTGTGGGCCTGTTTTCCATCTGGATGGAGCTGTTTAATAAGGAATTCTCAGAGTCAGGTGAAGGCTTCTCAAGGACTGTCATCTGAGTGGTACTTCTGGGACCTGAATATTTGCCTGTAGGTTTCTCCTGAGATGCCATATCTTTTCAGGAGTTCTCTTTTCACAAAGTCATAGTTTCCTGACTGTGCAGTGTCCATATTGCTGTAGGCAACTTGGGCTTTACTTGTCAGGTAAGGTATCAGCCTGATTGCCCATTGCTGCTTTGGCCACTAGCAGGCTAAGCAACCCTTTCAAAAGTTGTCAGGTAAGCTTGAGGAGAGCTCTAAGAGCCTGACATCACGAATGGACGATGTTATCCGTGGATTTAAGCAAGCCGGCATCTGTGACGCTCACCAGACCTGCCTTACTGAGTAAGTAACTAAACCACACAAAGCTGTAAAATGCTGTAATTTAATTCAGGGAAAACTTTTAGTCAGCGAGTAGTAATTGGTGCTTGCTGTGTATTTCATAGGCAAACACTGAACTGCACAAAAGATCGCTAACCACAAAGTGCTACCCCCGAAGTGTGTGTGTGGATTACTGAGTAAGTAACTAAACCACACAAAGCTGTAAAATGTTGTATTTTAATTCAGGGAAAACTTTGGTGAGCGAGTAGTAATTGGTGTTTGCTATGTATTTCACAGGCAAACACTGAACTGCACAGAAGATCGTTGACTGCCAAGTGCTATTCCTGAAGTGTGTGTCTGGATTACTAAAGAACGAACACAAGGGACACATGAAATACTACAGACTTTACTGTATTTATTATTATTTTGAGATTTTACATGTTTTTGTTGCACTTCAATAAAGTTTATGATGCATACTGGTCCACAAGCATGTAAAAAGTTTCTTACACTTGCACTTTCAGATATCATGTAATTTTTGTGTTCATTTTATTTTCACTTAAAATTCTCAATAGTGAATATAGTGAAAATAAAATGAACATGAATATAACCTACTATACAGTATATTGAATAAAAAAAAAAGACAGAAGATTCTCCTCTGCCCATAACAGGAGATTATAGGCTTCTTTCAGTATATCCCTGTTCCTTGTGCCCCTTTGATTGTTTATGTTTGCCACCGTGACAGTGTTGTCTGACCTTATTTTCACAGTTTTTGATGCACCTGACTTTGAAAATGAAGGTGCGAGAGGTGCACTTCCCTCACCTCCAGAATGTTTATGTGTAGGTGCTGTCCCTGTGCTGACCAGATCTCCTGAATGGAAATGTGGTCCAGGACTGCACCTAACCCGCCAGGCTGGCATTGGATGTGAGAATCAATGCTGAGGGGAATTTCAAGGGGGACTCTTTGCTCAGATTCTCCAAACTCATCCACCAACTCAGAGACTGACACAGTTGTGGTGAGAGGGGGATACTGGCCTAATAATCCTTTGAGGTCAGATCCCAGGCTGACAGTAATGCCATCTGTAGAGGCCACGTGTGAAGGTGAGCCCATGGGACTAGTTAGATTACCGTCATCATGAGGCTCAGAATTTGTAGCAGGTGGTGAGCTGAAGCCAACGAGTGGCTCCTCAGCCACTAAACCTCTCTCAACTGGGTCTCCTTCCTGGCTGGTGAGAGGAAGACCTTCACATGGTCTGTCCTGATCACCACTCCCAGGTGTTTCAGGGCCTGTGATGGCTCAAGAGCGCTTTTCTCATGATTCACCACCCAGCCATCAGACTTAATACCTCTAGAGTCCTGGTCACTAACTTTCTTGCCAATGGTGCAGATGGAGCTTGAATGATCAGATCGTCCAGGTAGGGACAGACATTATGTCCCTGCTGGTGGAGTTGAGCCACCAGGACTATGAGACTATGAGCACGTTTGAGAAAACACTGGATGCTGTTGCCAGCCCAAATGGAAGTGCCATGTTTTGGAAGTGCTGTCCCAGGACCATGACCCTAAGGAAGCTCTGATGAGACTGTCTGAAGGGGATGTGAAGATATGCGTCCCTCACATCTGTGGAAGCTAGATAATCCCCCAGCTGGACAGCTAAGATGATTGAACACAGGGACTCCATCTTAAAGGTTGTGTGGTGAACAAACTTGTTTAGGTGTTTCAGATGCAGGACAGGCCTGACCCCCCCAACTTCTTGGGAACTATGAAATAGATTGAGTAGGATCCCTGTCCTTGCTCACTGGGTGGCACTGGAACAATCGCCCCAATTTGGGAGATGTGGTCCAGGGTCTGTGACACCACTTGTCTCTTCACGGGGTCCTTTGGAACTGGGAACAGCAGAAATGCCCCTTTGAAGGAATCGTTGAAAACCTAATTGCATAACCTAAAGCCAGAATTTCCAAAACCCAAGCATCTGATGTTGTCTGGGCCCATCTTGTGTAAAATTTGTGCAGCCTTCCACCAAGGGAAGGGAGGCAGAGATGGGCCTGCATACCCTCATTGTGAGATGCCTGCATTTTGCCCTGTGCCTGCGTTGCATCTTTGGGCAAGAGTCCTTCTGCTACTATTGCTCCTGAAACCAGAATAGGCTCTGTCACAAACCCACTCAGCAGGTCAGGCCCTCTACTCCCAAAGTGCCAACCTCTGAGCGCAGTCTTGTGAGCAGCGTAACAGACAAGGTAACCCTCTTGTCTGTTTTTGTGAGTTCGGATCAACCTTTGGTCTCCAGTTCTGGAGGGATTCAAACTGTTAACCTCTTATTAGCATACCCAATGCACAGGCTCAGATATATCTGTCTTCAGGGGGCCAGATATCTTTGCCTATGGGCACCTAACCAGGTGTACAGAGATGAACCCTTTAAAACTTTAATAAAGACCTCAGATTTAACGCTTCTCTTTCCAGTTTGGTACCACCATTCAAGCTTATGTTTAGTATCTGCAATAACCATGTACTTTTCTTACAAATAAAAAGAAGTCAAAGATGGACCAAGTAAGTTCTAAAAATAATTTTACTAAAATAGTTAAAAATAGGTGAAACACAAAATACAGAACTCTTATATCAAAAGACAAACAAATCTTTTAAAAAGAAACATGGTTTAAACAGTGCAAATTCCTACTACAGTACTTAGTCTCTTAATACTTGCTTAAGTGCTCACTGATCTTGCTTGGTCAGAGTCTAGGTGAAAATGTTTCTCTGTAAAATAGAATTATTCCTTAAACAACTGTATTGGCCAACGCCTTTTTGGTGAGGTCAGCTAGCTGCTCCTCTGTCAGATTATATTTAAAAAATATATATATATATAATAAAGAAAACAGTAGTCTTTTTAAAGTATCAAATTTGCAATCCTTCAGCATGACTCATGTTTCAAATGACATCTCCTTTGATATTTAAACAGTATCCTCTGTCACACAGACACCAAAGCATCCATGATCTCGCACCAATACATCACAACCCGCTTTTCTTCCTCTGGAAGCATCATAAAACGGATATGCTGAACTCAAGCTTCTTAACCCTATAATTAGTTTCAGGCTTTTCCATGAAACACATTGGGCCGGATATTCAAACTGCGTCGAAGAAGTGCGCAACAGCAGGAGCAAGCACAAGTCAATTGCGCATAGGCGCAACAGACGAGATATTCAAACATGGAGCAAAACAAATTGCGCAAGCAGCCAACGTCTGAATATCGCACAAACTGCACCATAGCACAACCAGGAAGGGGAAGCTGAGCAGAAAGGTTGCACCATAGCACAACAAGGCTAGCCCAGCTGAGCAGTCCAGAGGTGCCATAGCGCAAGCAGAGCCCCCCCACCCCCAGCAGAGCAATGGAACTGCACAACCAGGGAGGCAGGCTGGGGCCCACCGCCAGCCATGCCACACATGGGCACAGGAACACACTGCAGAACCAACAAGACACCCGCACACCCCAAGCACAGCATCACTGGGGGAGGGATGGATGGATGATCCACTGGCCCATGGGGACAAGCCAACAAAGCACAGCAGGGCCATGACGCCCCAGCACAACCACTGGCAGGCTGAGACTGACACACACAGGGTGTTGACAACCACAGTGCACAGTGCACAGCAGCCCCCCGTCTGCATAGCACACCCTGCACCGTGACCCCAAGACACCACCCATGTGCAGTGACTGTCACTGCAGTAAACACCATGCATCCCCCCCGGCACACGTCAACCTCGTGTAGCATAGAACCATACAAGCCAGACCCACCCTGGGCACCCAACAGTGGGCGGCAGCAGATGGCAAGACCGACTGAAGGTCACTGCCACACCGGAGACACCTCCCCATGCACACACACATGCACACACACACACACATACCCTGGACCATATCACCCCAGATGGCATGCACACCACTGCAACTGAGCAACCATAGCCAGCTGCAAATCAGAGACCACCACAGTATTCATAACAAAATATATATATATTGGAAAACAGAAATTACAACACCAAGATCAAGAACAAAACTATATACAGATATGTACAAGACAAGGGGGGTAGGGGCAAGGTAGGGTGAGGGTTGGGTGAACAACTGGGAGAGGGAAGGCAGGTGGAGGGATGGTGAAGTGGGAAGGGGAAGCACATTTATCGCCTTGCAGGCTGGTCTTCTGCTGCCTGGTGCTGTCCCTGTCACCTCCGCCGTCGCCTGACTCCATGGCGCTGAATGTCCCGGAGGATGTCATGTGTTGCGATGGAGACCCTGGTCAGCCGCTGGAGGGCACGATCCATCCTGCATAGGATGCTGAGGCCTAGGAAAAGGGAACACAGTCAATGGCTTAGACTGTCCACAACCCTGAACACCACCCATCCTGCAAGGCATATAGCCCAGTGCCCCGCACCTGTGATGGTATGCACCCACCCACAGTGACCATGCACATGACACGCCCAACCAGGCATCACCAGCTATGTGCACCACTGCACACACACACTGCCCATGTCCATCACAGCACAAACAAGGCTGTCAGGTGATGTGGCAATGTGGTGGGATGCCAGTTCCACAGCCATGTGCCCAGTGCATGCATGGACCACCAGTGACACACACACAGACGTGCAGTGACACTGGACAGTGATGACTGTCGCCTGTGTCGTGCATGGTTGTGTTGTCCATGGCTGGTGGTCATGCCCACCCCCTCCAGCATGCAATAGCATCCATGAGGTAATGATACTCACACTCATCAAGCAGCTGTGGCTGCTGCTGCCGCTGTGGCCCACCCCTCACGCCTCCTCCGTCCACCACCTGGGCCCTGCCATGGCCCTCCTCAGCCTGTGCCTGCATCCTTTCTGCCAGGCCTGTGGGTGACAAATGTTGAGAAAAACATCAGTGTGACCCCAAAGCAGACTGCCCCCTGCCCCAGTGAGTGTGCCTGCCCACACAGCCAGACCCATGCATCTCACACCTGCACACACTGACACAGTCAACCATGGCAGAGCCATCCCCCATGCACCGCCACCAAAACACAGTCACACCCCTGTGGAGAATACAGGTGCATAGATGGTACACCCACCTGGCCTAGGCACAACGCCCCTCATGGCACGTGACCTGAGGCATCGCAGTACGTCCGGCTCCCTCCTGCGGAGGTCACTAAACCTGTGCCTGCACTGCTCCACAGACCGGCACCGCC
The DNA here is from genome assembly GCA_016271365.2 of Neoceratodus forsteri. NCBI lineage: Eukaryota > Metazoa > Chordata > Ceratodontiformes > Ceratodontidae > Neoceratodus > Neoceratodus forsteri. Next base: position 664,585,190 of record CM057459.1, read on the forward strand.
CTGTGACCCTGACCAGGTCAGTGGCCACCTGCAGCCACACCTGGGTGCGGCCATGGTGAGGGCTCATCCCCGTACAGTGCCTCAAAGTGGGGCTCAACGGGGCCACCAGGTTGGCCACCTCCACCTGGCTCCATTGGGGAGCTCTCCACAGATGCCATGTTGGGGTTGTACAGCAGGCAATATGGACGCCTACAGCGCGCAACCCCGTGGAAATGTTGCGCAATAGACCACCATAGGTTCCAATCGACTGTTCGACAGCGCTGTCGGTTCCACATATAGCGCCTGTCACCAAACAGCGCAACAGAGCCGCACACATGGCAGCCGAACAGCGCCAGGGGCAAAGGTCAGACACCAGGTCAGGGGTCTATGACGCAAGGCCACGCACAGTGCCATCTGACGCCTCACGCATCCTGCACGACCGATCACCTGCGTGCCAGTGCCACAGTGGACTATTGCGCAGTAGTGCCACAGCACCATATGGTGCCCAGTGCTGTAGTGCCACTGGCACAATGGTGGCCATGGCCTGAATTGCCGATCACGCACAGCACGTCATCAGCACGGCAGACGCCTGCATAAGCTACCTGGCATGCGCAATGCAGTGTACCACAGTCACAGATCTGCGCCATTGGCTCAGCCGGCTCAACCGTATTGCGCAAATCGCAACGGCGCGATATTCAGCCGACATGCAAATCATCTGATCAGCCACTCAAAGGCGCAGTGGCGCGATTTGCATCTCATTATAGTTGCTCCACTCCTAATTTGCATGCATTGCGCTATAAATGTGTGACATTGGGCTGCGCTGTCCAGATTCGGTTACTGCAGGTGAGAGGTGGGTTGCATGCTGTGGGATGTTCTGGACAATGGTCATGGGATAACACTGTAGACTGCACAGTGACAGGTGTCCACTTCCACCCATACAGATCGCCATGACTGAGCAGAGCCAAGGTGAGGGTGAGGATGGTGGGCGGAGGAGGAGGCCCAACTTCACCACGGCGGAGACAGAGGCCCTCTTCCAGGCCTACCTGGAGGAGGAGTCACTACTGAGTGGACGGTGGGGCACCCCTCAGGCCCGTGCGGCTGCATGGGAGGGGGTAGCTCGGGCAGTGAACCTGCACGGAAGCCACCAGCGCTCCATGCAGGAATGCAAAAAGAAGATGGGGACAGACCGCAGGAGGGTGAAGGAGAAGGTGGCAGCCCTCAGGGCGGCACGTGCTGGCACTGGCAGGGGCCAGCCAGTGGTGGTGGAGCTGACCCTGGCTGAGGACCAACTGGCTGCATCAATGCAGTGGAGTGCTATTGAGGGCATACCAGGAGGTGGATTCCAGACAGGTGGAAGCCCATCACTGCATGGTATGACATGGTGGTGGTGTTGGGGGGAAGGTTGTTCACATGCACTCACATGTCCTCTCTTTCTGTTACAGATCCTGTTCATCTTCAGGGGATGGTGGTGGTGGGTCCAGGCAGTGAGGAAGACCTGCTGGACATGGAGGAGGGTCCATCCACCTCTGTCACCAGCCAGCATGCACTGCACCAGCATGCACGCTGGGCTGCCAACTCTGGTGTCGGTGAGTCGTGTGTGGGGGTGCAGCCTGTGTCTCAGCAGTCTGGCATGCAAGCATGCCAGCACGCTGTGACTGTGGCTGTAGCACGTACCTGCACCATTGATGATGCAAGGACTGCAATGGGCAGTGACGTGTGTGTCCCATGACGGACACACAGCAGGCCAGCACGTGCCCCTGGGCCTAGCTGGTTCCAACGTGTGTGCCAGCATGTCAGCACAGTCCCAGGCTGTGCCTGTCAGCACAGGTGGGGCAGCACTGGTGGCTGTGCAGGTGTCTGGCACTGTAGCGGCCACAGCAGTGGAACGAGTGGTCCCTGGGGCACAGCGGTTGGAGGGGCAGCAGCAGCAGTCACCCACCAGGTCTGGGGGTACAGTGTCCAGCGGTGGCACATGCCCACCGCCCTTTGATATGCCCATTCCTGGTCCTGGTGAACAGCGCCCACCCTCAAGGGGTGTTGAGCATCAGGACCTTCCATACCCTGGGGACAGGATGCCGTTGTGGCAGAGTACCCATTTGAAGGCTGTGGAGTGGCACAGCAGGGACTGTGCTCTGGACCGTGCAGAGATGGTCCATATGTGGATGGATGTGACCGCCGCCATTGACAGGCAGACCCAGGCATTGGTCGCTGTCGTGGCTGCATTGGGCACACAAGCAGGTGCTCCTGTACCACGCACCCACACAGTACGCCCCCACTCCCGCCTCCGGCGCCGTATGCACACCAAGCCTGTCAATGCCGGGTTCTGCTGTGG